>CM065775.1:34546052-44546052 GCA_033296515.1 Macrochelys suwanniensis | reverse complement strand
GGTGGCAAAAAGTCAAAACTGATAGAAGGAAATATTTTTTCCACACAGCGTATAACTAAACTCTGGACCTCACTATCACAAAAGGTATTGGGGCCAAGAATTTAGGATTCAAAAAAGCATTGGAAACATATGGATACAATAATATCCAGAGATATTAATAGTAACAAATTTTGAAAAAGATTAAACCTCATGCTTCAGGGCTTAAGCCAGTATCTGAATAATAGAGATCAGGATGAGACCTAATGTGCAAGACAGATTATCCCACATCTACCTGTTGTGGGATTCTTATACCTTCCTCCGAAGCAATCTGTTGCCAGCCATTGTCAGAGACAAGATACTGGACTAGATGGACATCAGTCTGAACCGGTATGGCAATCTTCAAGTGCAGCAATTACATATTTCAAACGTGTGTAAAGAGATTCAACTATAGATAGCAGATTCTTAACTCCTGTAGTGCTAATGACTATGAGCCGCCAATGTGATATGGTAGCGAAAAAAGCTAATGTGGTCTTGGGATGTATCAGGCAAGGTATTTCCAGTAGAGATAAGGAGGTGTTAGTACCATTATACAAGGCACTGGTGAGACCTCATCTGGAATAGTGTGTGTAGTTCTGGTCTCCCATGTTCAAGAAGGATGAATTCAAACTGGAACAGGTACAGAGAAGGGCTACTAGGATGATCCGAGGAATGGAAAACCTGTCTTATAAAAGGAGACTCAAGGAGGTGGCTTGTTTAGCCTAACCAAAAGAAGGCTACAGGGAGATATGATTGCTCTCTATAAATATATCAGAGGAATAAATACCAGGGAGGGAGAGGAATTATTTAAGCTCAGTACCAATGTGGACACAAGAACAAATGGACATAAACTGGCCATCAGGAAGTTTAGACTTGAAATTAGATGAAGGTTTCTCACCATCAGAGGAGTGAAGTTCTGGAACAGACTTCCAAGGGAAGCTGTTGGGGCAAAAGACATATCTAGCTTCAAGACTAAGCTTGATAAGTTTATGGAGGAGATGGTATGATGGGCAATTAATTGATCTTTGACTATCAGCGGTAAATATGCCCAATGGCCTGTGATGGAATGTTAGATGGGGTGGGATCTGAGTTACTACAGAGATTTCTTTCCTGGGTGTCTGGCTGGTGAGTCTTGCCCACATGCTCAGGGTTTAGCTGATCGCCATATTTGCGGTTGGGAAGGAATTTTCCTCCAGGGCAGATTGGCAGAGGCCCTGGGGGTTTTTCGCCTTCCTCTGCAGCATGGGGCACAGGTCACTTGCTGGAGGATTCTCTGCATCTTGAAGTCTTTAAACCATGATTTGAGGACTTCAATAGCTCAGACATAGGTTAGAGGTTTATTACAGGAATGGGTGGGTGAGATTCTGTGGCCTGTGTTGTGCAGGAGGTCAGACTAGATGATCATAATGGTCACTTCTGTCCTTAAAGTCTATGAGTCTGTTGTTTTTGTGGATACAGACTAACACGGCTATCCCTCTGATACTTCAAATCTTTTACAGAAGTTCTTAAAAATAAAAAACTACCCATAGAAAATATTTTTAAAGCAGTATCTCCTTCCCCTAATGTCAGAGCATAAAAATCCTCAACAGCTACAAAAGCAAAATAAGTAAGAATTTCCTAAAGTCCCAGACAAAAAAGGAACATCTGAAACAGAGTTAAGGTTGGAAATATGCAAACATAACTTGATAAAATGTTAATCAGATATCGGCAGTGGCACTCTCAAGCAGATACAACTTATGTGTGTTGTACTGGTTATGGGATATCATTTCCATTTTGGCAGAACACTAATACTGCAAAAGAAACAGGCAGTTTTATTTTTGAAGTATGCATGAAAACAGCTAACCCTGGAACTGCCCCTTTTACCTCTTGAGCATTTTTAATGTCCATTGTTGTAGTATTTAGGTGTCATATACACAAACACATTTTCCCATTTGAATGAGGTATATAAAATGCATTTCCTCTTTGGAGTTCCTTTTATTAAAAAAGACCATGTAATTTACATTCGCAAATCACAATAGCATTAGCTAAAACTCCTGATTCCTGTTGGTTTAACTGAGACATACAGTGGGATATATTTTAGAGTAGCAGACGTGTTAGTCTGTGTCCGCAAAAAGAATGAGGAGTACTTGTGGCACCGTAAAGACTAACAAGTTTATTTGAGCATAAGCTTTCATGGGCTATAGCTCACTTCATCAGCTGCACAGAAGAGAACATACAGTATGAAGATTATTAGAGAGAGAGAGAGAGAGAGAGAGAGAGGTGGAAATTGCCATACCAACTCCAAGAGGCTAATTAATTAAGATGAGCTATTATCAGCAGGAGAAAAAAAAACTTTTGTAGTGATAATCAAGATGGCCCATTTCAGACAGTTGACAAGAAGGTGTGAGGATACTTAACATGGGGAAATAGATTCAATTTCTACAACAGAAAAGTTTCAAAAACAGACTCCAACCAGAAACTGCTGAACTGGAATTAATTTGCAAACTAGATACCATTAACTTGGACTCTAATAGAGACTGGGAGTGGCTGGGAACCTAACCCCCTCATTTACATTAACTCTTATGGGGAAATTGGATTAGTTTAACATCATTTTGCTTAAAGTCGCATTTTTCAGGAACATAACTACAACGTTAAGTGAGGAGTTACTGTAAAGGCCAAGAACAAGAAATTCAAGTTCTCCCTACATCATTGACAAGAAGGTGTGAGGATACTTAACATGGGGAAATAGATTCAATTTCTACAACAGAAAAGTTTCAAAAACAGACTCCAACCAGAAACTGCTGAACTGGAATTAATTTGCAAACTAGATACCATTAACTTGGACTCTAATAGAGACTGGGAGTGGCTGGGAACCTAACCCCCTCATTTACATTAACTCTTATGGGGAAATTGGATTAGTTTAACATCGTTTTGCTTAAAGTCGCATTTTTCAGGAACATAACTACAACGTTAAGTGAGGAGTTACTGTAAAGGCCAAGAACAAGAAATTCAAGTTCTCCCTACATCATCAAGATAGTTTTAGAGCATTGTTAAGGCTGACATGCTAAAACGATCTATTTTTCTCCTTATCACGTTGCAAGGTCTGTAGGAACTGGGGTATCTTTCCTTCAAATCAAATGCTTTAGTGTTCACCTCTATACCCAAAAAGAGAAGGCTGATGCCTACAGCCCATGAGAAATACTACAACAACAAACCAGTGAGCATGTATGATGCTTATGCACAGTTGATAAATTCTGAGGAGAAACTGGCATTTATTATTAGCCCTTCAGAGACAGCTGTAATGCCATGTGTTTGAGGACAACCACTTGCTCGGCTTTGAGTCTCTTTTAGAGCAAAGAAAAAATAATAAATACCCTCTGTGACAGGGTGTACAACCCCACCACCACACACACACACACCAGGAAAAAAGGAGTTAAGGAGTAACTCTGGGCCCACACAGACCCATCTGCTACACTGGAGAGGCACGCTAATCTTGGAGGAGCCTTAAAAAGGGAGCAGCTCAGTGCAGAAGGGCCCAGCCTGGGGAGGTAGACAGACCTCTTATCTTCAGTTCCCAGAAAGGAGCACAGCAGAGAACCAAGCTAGCTAGGCCCTGGTGCAGGACTCCCCAACCCACACCCAAATGAGAATATGAGTTCCTTGGGGGAAAGGTGGTTGCATTTTAGGAAGCAAATGAGGTCTGGCCAGACAGACCTTAACTTGCCACAAAGATCCCTGGGCTAGAATCCAGGGCAGAGGGAGTGACTGGGCTCCCCTTCAGCCTCACCAGAAGGACTAGCCAGAAGACTCCAAACCCAAGGGCCATCAACCTGGTATAAGGGCTTGAGACTACTTGTGAAAACCATGGTTTGCCACAAAAGGGACCTGGCCGGAGGGCTAAGTCACATTGCAAAAAGGGGACCACTAGCAGGCCTGGGCAGCCGGACAACAAAGAATGAAACCATGAAATGCTGCTGTTGGCTACAAGGCAGCACACCAGATGATGAGTCACTGCCACGCAATACCAATATAGTACACAGAAACAAGACACCTAACAGAGACAAACTGTTTTCTTCTACATTTAGGAGGAGAAGGGACTATACACTATTCTCTGAGGACAATCCTACCAGATGCTGGACATCCTGGCCCCAGTCCACTGAAGCATTTATGCACATGCTTAAGTTCATCTGAAGCAATAGCATGGGAGCACATGCAACACACAACATGTAAGGAAAGCTTGCTATCATACAAGAATATTTTAAAAATCAATTTCTAGAGGTGTGGTGAAACACTCAAGGGTAAGCCAATTCTCAAGTTGACAGGTAATAGTATCCTGTCATTAGGATCACCGATCAGCTATGAGAGTCAGAGGTAAAAAACTTCATCATTATTGGTTGCATGGGTTCTCACCCATGATGCTAGGAGTGCTGAGCTGAAGTCCTGGAATAGGCCAAAACCTTCCACATCTTCTCCTTGTACCTGGAAAAACTTCTTATCAAGAGACAAGGTAGGTGAGATAATACCTTTTATTGGACCAACGTCTGTTGGTGAGAGAGCAGCTTTCAAACTTACATTGAGATCTTCAAATCTGTAAGCTCGAAAGTTTCTCTCTCTCACCAACAGATGTTGGTCCAGTAAAAGACATTACCTCACCAACCTTCTCTCTCTAACATTCTGGGACCAACGTAGCTATGACGACACTTATCAAAGCATTTTGATATTTCACCTGCACTCTTAGTTATTATTTTTTTAAAATATAGCATAAAGAAGATTCAGCTTCAGAAATATACTTTGATTTTTTGAAACAGCCAACTTAGAGAGTTGTTTTCACTAGAAGTGTAGCAACCATTGAAAATATTTTCCCAATAAGGTATTAAGTTATTTGAGCATAATTTGAGTATTTCAGATTACTAGATAAAGCAACCTGGAGCTTGTCTTATTAAATCACACAACAGTTTTAGCACTATTTTCATTCAAAAGTAATACATAACTATCTTACATAACCATACGTCTTTCACAAGGAGAAAATATTGCTGCATTTAATTAGTGGTTTCAGTTTTCCTTCCTCAAGGAGCTTATAAATTGCAAAAACGTTACATGTTTATTATCAGTCACTCCAGAAACTTGGAAGAGAATATAAATAAAGTTGCATAAGGACTGCACGAAGCTCAAAAACTCCAAAAGAAAGTCAAGCTAGTAAAAAGATTTAGAAACATTTATCGGGTTATTTGTAATTAAATGCACTCCTCACTAGTAATTTCCAAACCCATTTTATTTATCCTGTGTTTTGCTCATATTGGAGAAAACAGCAAGTTTATGCTGCTTTTAAAAAAAGGTTCTCATTAGTGAATTTAAAAATCAGAAGTTTTAAAACATGTTACTCTGCCAGCATGCTACTGTTCAGTTTAATGCTCTTCTAAAGCAGTTTGCCTCAGCTATTTGATGAAGTGTTGTCCCTTTTTCTTTTTTTAAAATCATGAGACTTGCAAATGTAGCTGCAGTCTTAATTTCATATACACTTGATATACAGAGGAACTTCCCATTGATACCAATGGGAACTGAAAGTACAGAGTAATTTTCTCTCCTCATTTTATATAACCCACAGGAACAGGTAGTGCTGTAATGATGGATTGCTATGCTTGACCCTGGTGGTTTTTGTGATACTTTACTGAAGCAGATTCAGGTAAACCGAAGTTTTTAACTGAATTTTTAAACCAAAGTTAACATAAGAGTAAAAAATACAAATCCGTAAAGATCCCTTGTGCATTTATTTCAATATTAAAACCATTTTTTTTACTCTGCCCCTAAACATGCAGATTGCATCTCAGATTATTTATTTATTTGAACAGTGCCTAACTTTCACTGGAGATGTTAGGGAAGGGGTAAGATGGAGGTCTTACCAGCCAAGTAAGGGACAGTTTGAATTTTTAGGACCCAGAAAGGTGTGGAAGACAGTTTGGAGCTATGGGATTGTGACGGGTTGGGATCACAGAAACCACCTTGGTGCTGCCACCTGGTGTGCCAAGGCTACTTCTGCCCCTGCTTCCCTGCCCTTTCCAGCTTGGGACTCCGGAATCCTGTCTGTTTTGAGCCAGATCCACTGATCTGCTGCAAACACAGACCCACGTCCCCTAACAGCCGCAGGCCTACCTGGAAGCAGCTCAGGAAGTGCGTTTGCCTTTGAAACCCAGGTGCCCAACTCCCAATGAGGTTCAAACCCTGAATAAATCCGTTTTACCCTGTATAAAGCTTATACAGGGTAAACTCAAATAGTTCGCCTTCTATTTCAAAGATAGAAAGATATGCACAGCTGTTTGCCCCTCCCCTAGGTACCAACACATACTCCAGGCAACTTAATAAGTAAAAAGTGATTTTAATAAGTACAGAAAGTAGGATTTAAGTGATTCCAAGTAGTGACAGACAGAACAAAGTGAATTACTAAGTAAAATAAAATAAAACACGCACATCTAGGACTAATTCAACTCAACACAGATAAAAGCCTCACCAGTTTTCCTTTTACAGGCTGTAGAACTTCTAGCCTGGGTCCAGCAATCGCTCACCCCCTTTGTTCAGTCTCTCTCTGGTATGTCCTTGTGGGGTGGAGAGCCTCTCTCTTTAGCCAGCTGAAGACCCCATGGAGGGGTCTTCCAAGGGTTTTTATAGCCTTCCCCCCACTCCCTGTGTAGCATCATCTTACCCTGGAGTTTTGGGATCACATGGGCAAGTCACATGTCCATGCACCCTAACCAGTCCAGCCAGTTGCATTCCTGTCCAGGCCCAGATGTGGATTGGGATCTGCACCTCCTATTGTCTGTGTAAGGGTTTCTTGATTGGTCTCTTTACATGCACATACCTTTCTCAAGACATGATCCCAGGCTCTTACAAAGACTATGTACAAAACCAGCAAATATAAAACCAATATTCATAACTCCAACTACAACAATGATACATGCATACAAACAGGAGGAATAGATTCAGTAGGTCATAACTTTCACAGAGATGTTACATGGCACATGTAGCATAAAACATATTCCAGTTACATCATGTATACATTTATGAGCCTCTCCCCATAAAGCCTTATGGGGTACACCGTCACAGGGATAAGCACATTTGCTGGATGTTTCTGCTAAAATGATTAGACTTGAAGCAGTCAATACGGAGATTTAAAAAGACTGGGACAATATCCTCAAAGTTATTGCTTTGATTTTTATACAGACTCAGAAAGCTAATACTGCATAATTTGAAATTAGGTTCACTTTTAGTAATGTTTATTACAATAATGCTCAATCGAGAATGGACACTATACTAACAAAGCATTAGGCATTCCTGTGCTAAAGGGCTTGCAATCTAAAGAGACGAACATAAGCAACCAGTCAGTTACTATACAATTTCTCCATACTTACCACCCTTATAACTACCCCCTCTCCCATTCCCCTCTGCCTTTCTGTTAATCTACTTCATAGCTCTGATTTACCCCCAACTGCCCTCCCATTGCACCCAACTCAGCCTCACTCTGGCTGTAGAAGATTTTTTAAAACCCTGCCAAAATTACGCTCCCAACCACTTCCATCCCCAGGAGGTCAGGGAACCTCACTGCTGCTCCCAAGGGCAGGGGACCCACATGGTCTCTCCCTTCCCCCGAAAGGGATGAAAAAGTTATATTTGAGAGTAAGAGTGCATGAAGTTCACTCAGAACAGCAATCTATATACAACCCTCACATGTTAGATGAATGAGCACCTAATAATGTGAAGACATTTTGAGAGCAATGAGTTAGAAAACTAAACACTGGATGCACTAGTTAAAAATATAAAAAAAAGTCAACTACTTTCACAATGTGAGAACTCCTGCATGGTTAGTATTACCAGAAACCCAAGGAAGGAAATAATGTCTCACTCCCCTTAGTTCAGCTAAGAAAGAAAGGAAGATTATATGGGGCGCAGGGACGGAAGGGATACAGTAAACTTTTGCCAGTAATTAGATATCCTTCAGAATGGGGGATGGGGTGGGCAGAGTTGGAGGAGTTAGAGCTGCATAGAGAAAAATAAAAAAAGAGGTAAATTTACTCTAACATTCCAGCTATTTTAAAAAAAACAATCACTGTCTGAAGTGGCAATTCTACTCTTCTCTGTATAGAAGTTACATTCAGCTTGTGACAGTGTTAGTCCTGCTTCACCAGAGCACATACAAAAAGGGGATTACTACCTTCTTACCCTGAATTCAGTACTATTATTATGGGCCGGGGGGAGGGGAAGGAATTTTCAATGCATCCTTTCTCCAATTAGTGTCACTCCCCCAGACATTGCAGTTCTAGATTATTTTATGCAATATTCCTGGAGATAACGCTCTGATGAGAAAGTAGGGAAATGATTGTTTGAGGCTACATGTCTCCCCGCTGCACTGCACTCACCGCCTTTAAAAAAAGTGTTAAACTGGAAGAACAGTTTATCACCCCTGCCTTATCCATCTCACTCTGACAGATACTGAATTTGGCAATGGCCAAAGGCTGTGGCCAAGACAAGTCTTAATAACCACCTAGGGCAGGAAGAGAGATTCATCCCAAATGTCTTGGACTGGGAAAATTAAAAAAAGAAAAGAAAAGAAACCCACAGTCTTTAGGCGTATCTGCCAGCACAAACATACTGTAAGCTCAGAATTAAGCTACCTTCCTTACTAGATATCACAAACAAGTTCTTTAAGACAAATTATATCCTCACACTTCTTGCAACCCCAGCATCGTCAAATTTTGCCCTCAGTAATACCTCAGCAATCTCATTGCATCGAATGAGTTTGCACAAACATAACTAGTTCTAACTGGACATTTGTAAACAACTGTGATACATAAGGAGGAACAGAATCTGGCTCGGTCTCATATTGCATAGCTGACACAGCTAACTGCAGTTAAAAAAAAAAAAAAAAGTCTTACTTTATTCACTAATATAAGCAAATATGGCCAGATAACCAGTAGATGATTCTCTGTGTAAATTATGCTATTTTTTCAGAGTACAACCCACACTTTAAGACAATTCCCAAACTTTTACATCACTAACATTCTATACCTTCTTATGTAATACGGTTGTTTGTAAAGTTGGAATTAGAGCTTATTACACCTATGCAAAGACATCGAAGACAATGAGGTTGCAAAGGTATCGAGGGCATAATTTACTACGGTCATACTTCTGGTACAGTGAGCACAATTTCTCAAAGGCATTTACACGTTTGAAACCGTATGAGTGCTGTTAGCCGCTGAGCCTTAGCTTAGATATAAGTGGCTGTTTCTAGGGCTGCAAAACCCTGAAAGAGACAAAAAAAAAAAAAAAAAGGTAGCTCTACACACCAGTGGGCAAAATGTGGTTCCAAGTCGTATAATTGATTATCATACATTTTTGTACTCTGAACTTCCTTAATTCTACAAGTTATACAAATAAAACTTCACTAAGGGGCTAGTGAACACTGGCAGTGCTTTAACGTGGCTAGAGAGAGTTCTCCCAGCGCGCTAAAAAAACCCCACCTCCACGAGGGGGGTAGCTACCAGTGCTGGTGCATGGTCTACACCGGCACTTTACAGAGCTGAAACTTGCTGCGCTCCCGGGTGGTGATGTGTTTTTTCACACCCCTGAACGAGAAAGTTGCAGCGCTGTAAATTGCCAGTGTAGACAAGCCCGAAGTTAACTCGTTCTTACCACTGCTTGAAAGGGGGGAGGGATAGCTCAGTGGTTTGAGCATTGGCCTGCTAAACCCAGGGTTGTGAGTTCAATCCCTGAGGGGGCCATTTGGGGATCTGAGGCAAAAATTGGGGATTGGTCCTGCGTTGAGCAGGGGGTTGGACTAGATGACCTCCTAAGGTCCCTTCCAACCCTGATATTCTATGATTCTAATGTCACTGTTTTGCACATGAGGTGTGAAGGGTAGACAGGGTGAAATGTTTTTGGAAGAGAGATTACATTTGTTTGGGTGACCTTAACTATGCATTTCCACATTCTTCAATGGGGACATGTGTTTTTTTCAAACCTTAGCTTTGAATACTTAGACTTACTATGCTCTCAAGGATTTTACCCTTTCAATAACTGGTATTATCAGCCTTAACTCTGGCTTAACATTTTTTGCTTAGGTACCAGAGTTGAGAAGCTATGTAGTTTTGCTATACTACCACTTGGTGACCAGGCTGCTCAAGATGAAATTTGATGGAGATTGCTGACTCAGAATAAGACGGTGTGCTAAATATTACATATCACCTCTGAAAATTCCTAGTACGCCTGTGTGATAGGGTGTCCAACCCACAAAGGGCTGGAAGGGGTTAAGGTGGCCAGGTAGACCTATTAAAGGCTGCAAACTTGATTTCGAGCAGGCTCAGCTGGGAAGGAAGAGGCAGGGCCTATAAAGCCCAGGAAGCTGGCAACAGACTGGGGCAGCAGTCACCCCCTGGGAAGAGGGAGGAGGGTTTAGAGATGGTACTCTGTGGGGGGAGGGGTACCAGAAGAGTAGGAAGCAGTCCAGGGAAGGAGCAGTGAGGGCTGGAAAAGCAAAGCCCAGAATTGCTGGGTTGAGGATCCAGTCTGGAACTCAGAGTAGAGGGCGGCCTTGGATTCCCCTACCAGCCACTGAAGGAGTGGCACCTGAGGCAGTGAATGAGACTGCTGAAGGAAAGATTTTGATAAATCTCAGAAAGGGGGGGGGGGGGGGGGCGGAACACTGAGTGACCTGGGCTGAGTCATAAAGAGGACACTGCAGTTCCTGGAATGAGAGAGGGTCTGCAGACTACAGAGAGAGACAGACAGAGTGGTGGCATGCAAAAGCGGGAAGGGACGTCGACCTGATGAGCTAATCTCCAGAACAGACAAGAGGAGATGCCAAACTATCAGTGGGTGGAGCACCCTATGACAGCCTGTTGGGGAGGGGGGGGAAAGAGAGAGAGAGAGAGAGGGAGGGAGGGAGGGAGGGAGGGAGGCTATATCTACACAGAGATTTAAAAAACCATGTCTGGCCAAGGTCAGCTGACCCAGACTTGTGGGGTTTGGGCTCCAGAGTTCAAAAAATGCTGTGTATGTGTTCAGCTGGGACCCTGAGAGGGTGGAGACTACCAGAGCTTGGCTGGAGCCTGAGCCCAAAGATCCTCTCAGCAATTTTTAGCCACACAAGCTTGAGTCAGCTGACCCAGGCCAGCCACAGCTTTTACCCCATGTGGACATACCCTAAGTCTGGAAACCTAACAATTAGTCACTTGCTTGGAAGTGCAAAGTACTTAACATTAAGCCAGCAACGTGGCAACGTTCAGGTTTCAACATCTTAAAGACATGAGGGAAAAATCTGGATAAAACAGAAGACTAAATGCCTTCTCCAAAAGACAAAGTAAACGGATAGAACATAGTCAAGAATATTCAATGTTGTGGATCAATGGACCATTTAATACATTTGCATAAATAGATTTTACTGTATTTCTTCCCGTAGTTTATATTTAATGACTGTCCCATAATGGCCTCACCATTCAAACTCTTCAACATTTCTCAAGGGGAACAAATTCGTAGCTGGAGTGTTTTATCCAGAGCCATTCTAAAACTGCAAATTAAATGGGCAAAGGGGGTAGCATTTGGTCATTTTATTAGTGGCTGTGTATATAAAGACAAGTCAGTGCATGCAAAATTAGATCTCTATAAAATACAAGAACAAAATGGGACTACTTGTGGCTTTAATTTTATTAGTTTCCAAATAAGTCTGCTAAAACTACCATAAGAAGTTCACTTTTAAAACTGAGTTAGATTGGTAGTGTAGTGCAATATAGCACATTACATTTGCAACATGCAAACTCTGCAGAAAAGTAACTTCCTCCCTTAGCCACTGTATACCAAGCTCTAACATGGAAATAAATGACAAGATTTATTACTACCTTTCAATTAATTTGGGCAGGAGGCCACCAATTTATGAGATTGTTCAGAAGACAGGTGTGTGGGTAGAAAACCTTCAGCCTAATAGTTCTTTTGAGCAACAACTTCAGATTACAGAGCTGCAATTTCAAGCCTCTAGAATAATTTTACTCTGCGAATCTCTCAGCTTGAGCACTCTATACAGCAGCAGCAAATTATGTATTCCATAAATTGTTAATACAACATTTTCACTTTTATGCTGAGCTTTAGAACTCATCTATTCTCTTTATCTATGCTAGACTGGATATCTTTTACCTAAAGATCAGTTTTGGGTTTTTTTGGTAGGAATATCACTTAACACCAATTTCACAGAACAGTTATTGCACTGCAGGAAGACAGACAAAATGCCAGGAATGTGTTTTAACTAGGCCATAACTTTAACATGTGGGAAATAGATAGCAATAACGTGTCCATTGCAAGTGGCCTTTCCTTTATAATCCGTTCCAACTGGTAGAGGGCTGCCTCAGTCCCTACCACCCACCCACCCAGTCTCCATTCCACCTGGTACTAGCACTACTGATGGGACCCCACTACCCTCCCCTCACATTAGGTAAAGGGGGTGAGGAAGAGGGCATTGTCTCCTCACTGTACCAGACATTAGGCATTCCAATGCCATTCTCCACCTTCTTCAGAACATGCCTTTTCCCAATGCTTTCTCCACTTCCAATTTATCTGGGAACCGAACCCCCTATTGAACAATTGCCTGCACTGGGCACCTGCCATCAGGCAGCACCAACAATTTGCTTGGCTGCTTCTCCTCACCCTGACAGATTCCCAGATTAATTCTTCCTTCCCTAATAATGGTTAGAAGTCATATCCACTCCCCTGTCAGAGAAGTGTACCACCTCTTCCCTGAATTACTCAGATACGGAGTATGCAATTTCATGATCAACAAGCAACATTTCCTGCTCACATAATTTAGCCACCAGCTGCTTTACCCATCTCTTGGCTTTGTCCATGCACAAAGATCAGGCAGCTTCCCTGCCAAACCAAAAACCAGGTTACAGTTACCCCACAAAGAAGGACCTGGTTCTACCTCTAAACTTCGACCTACTCCTTTACTCCACCCTTTTACTAAATCCCCAAATAGTTTGCCCACATGGACACAATGATCCATTCATGTGAACCCTCCCTGGCCAAACATGAAAGGGCATCCACTAATCCCCCTGAAGCATGCCCCTCCATCCATGCCAATTTAGGGCTGCCTCACCACTAAGGCCTAGCTGTGAACATCCCGGGGTAAGTGGCTAACTCACTGAGCCAAATACACAATATTATGCTGGTACATCCAGATGCCAACTCCTGTATCCCATCCTCTTGAACCTGAATGGAGGTAAACAGGCAAAGCTTAGCACACTTACACCACTAAATCATCATCCCAAACAGTGGCCTCCATACCCTTGTATGCATTCAGATGCCACTACTGATAGAATCCAATTGATTCTTGTCAAGGCTGATTCCCCATTCTGGCCCTTCGAGTGCCGAAGGTGGGGGCCCTCAAGGACTCTAAAAATTAATACTTGCCGCTCCAGCCTTGTATTAAACTCCCAAGGTTACAGCTTTTTTCTGACTTTGGATTGGTAGATGCTGCCACCACCCAAATGCAGAAACCCTTTGGGAGCCCAGGAAGGCGCACTTGGGAATTCCTTCCTGTGGGGTAACCTCAATTCCTTTCTTTCTCAGCTCCTCTCTGGAGGGAGGATAAGAAAAAAAAGAAATCAGCTGTTGCCACCAGCTAACTAAACAACATGCACAAACCTCTTAAGACACAAAAATCCAATTCTGTTCTCAAAAAAGGTAAATTTTATTAATAAAAAAAGAAAATACATCTGGGAATTTAGGCTTTTGCTAGATTAAAAAAACTACAAGGATTATGCATCAAGAATAGCTTGCTTGAGGTCCAGCTTAAAGGCTACAAGCAAAACAAAAGCACCTGGGGGTAGCACAAACAAGTCCACAAGCCATAAAGAAATAGAGAGATAAACCTAATCGTATCTTCCTAGACATTTCCTGATCTATTTACATAAATGGGGTTTAAATGAGTAGTTTCTAGGTATGATACTGAGGATTTTTCATACCTGGCCCCCAAGCTTCTCACAGCATAACTCTGCCCTGTCCCCTCTCTCCAGTAGAACAACCAGACAAACAAAAGGAGAGTCTTGTTTCAATTTTTAAAAGTTCTAGCCTTCTCATTGGCTCTTTTGGCCACTTCCTTTTACCTATGCATAGCAGTGAGACTTTTTAACCCTTTACAGGTAGAGCAATTAGAGAACAGCTACTAAGAGAGATTTTATAGCTACTGGCTGGCTGGGTGTCCATAAAAGGGAGCTACTGCCCCCCCCCACCCCACACACACACTTCATTTATCATAGCTCCTTTTCCAAGCTCTGCTGTGGATGTAGCCATTCCAGTCCTGAATAAATGGGATCCCAATTCACCAGAGGAACCTCAATACATGCTTTTCAACATCACCACGAATTGAAGTTTCTTTTTCAGAAGTAACTCTCTTCTTCATGCAGAAAGAGTGGCCTCACACCAGCAGACCTCTGTGCTTCAAGCAAATAGATAAAAGTTGACTGGGCAAATCCCACCCTCCCCACACTCTTGAATACTAGGACTCACTTTGCCATACCTTAATTGTGATTTTTGTTTTTGGACACTCAGACTCCGTGACAAATCTCCATCCTCTCCCACCCCTCCGCAACAGATCCCTAACTTCAAAATCCCTATCTAAACCCTATTTTGCTAACTTCATAAACAGCCCTGACTGAGACCACACGTCCCAGAGCCTAACTAAAACCTGCTATTAGGGCTCTGGTAGCCCAGTATAACCTCCTGCAAAGCATACTGCTCAATAAAAGACCCCAAAATAGCATATGATGCCTGCCCACAGCATACCCATGACACCACAGATTGTGTATCCAATACAGAACTAGGTCAAATTCTGAGAGAATTCACACCTGACCTCCAATTGGAGGAGAGTAAATTCCTCAACATCCCACAACATACCCTGGATGTTTATGGTGCTAATTGCTTTCAACCAAGTAGAAAGAATACTCCTGGGGGAATTCTGCGCAATGCAGAATTTTGCAGAAATTAACGTTGTCCGCGCAGAATTTCCTTTCCCGCACAGAAATGGGCTGCAGTGCTGCTAGCAATGGGTAGGGGCCACTGGACTCGGCAGAGCCCAGCTTGCACATAGAAGACATAGAAGGGGAGGGAGAAGGAGCTAAAAGGTTCCTGTCAGCTGCAGTTCTCAGCATGCCCTGAGGGAACGAGAGGGTGCCACGCACAAAAAACTCTGTGCAAGTCTGGGACAGAGCATCCGGCACCTTCTCCCTCTGGATATCTGGGCAGTGGAGGGGGACAGGTGTCTGGGCAAGGTGGGAACTCTGCAGCTGGGCTCTGAGGAGGGCGGTTCAGGTGTATTGGCTCGGGGGATCCTTCAGGTGCACAGTGGGGGGGGAGGGGTTGTGGGTGTCTTTCCCCCCCGCCCCGAGCCAAAGGGGGCAGAGAAACAGGAACTGGGTTGTCATAGGGTTTTCTTTAACTCTCTACTCCTGGGGGAATTTGTGTGTGTGTCCATATAGTTACTGACATACTTGCTGACAGGTATTTTGAAATAAATTACCAAAATAATTGAAACTGGTGTGATTATGTAGTGTTATTTTGACAAATAAAACTTGCAGAATTTAATTTTTTGCCACAGAATGCCCCCAGGAGTAAAAGAAAAAAGTTACAGTCAAGAACCAAGGTTCCAGAAGCCTAGCTGTGTCTGAATGGGCTCCTTGCTAGCTCCCCACACCAAGTCTCAAATTCTGCCCACCTTATACTGAGTGCTTTAAACAAAACAAAACAAAAAAGACAGGTATCAAGATGGACCACTGTCTGGTTAAACTTCAGAATCAACTCTCTTGGCTCGGACCTTCTCCCTGTAGGTAGTTACTGCCATTAGGATGGGAAAAAATCTTCCAGACCATTCTATCTTTCATTATCCAGATCCAATCAGCCCTGCTTGTTCTAGTGGAAACCCCAAACCAGCTATCCCCCAGTGCATCCAAATTGGCTTTGAGATCTGACTACGGCTTCCAATCCTCCCTTCAAAAGAAACCCTAGTGCACTGATGCAAGAACTATCCAACAGTTAATAAATCCATCTGTGACTTGGGGAATTTATCTACGTACAGTTTATGAATTCTGTTTGCTATTAGGGAATCTTCTCTGTATCTATATCAAACTGCAGAGAGCAGAAGAAAGCTAGCTCTAGGAGACAGAGATGCCATGATTCAGAGGAGAAGCCCTGTGTAAGAGGAAGGGAATCCTAGAGACTCCGAACAAATCCCAAAGAACGCTCAGTGGTGAGGACACTGAGGCAGGGAACGATGTATAGGTGTTTTACTTAGATCCATCTATTTCTTGTGATAATTAAAGAGTAATTGTTAAACCTTGACAATGCCTGTGTGTTATGTGCTTCAACTATCACATGTCCCTGAAGAGGTAAACTGTAAACCAGAGCGTCCACAAGGTTGAAATTCTGGGAAAGGATATGCTTAACTAGTGGGGTGTTAGCACTGGTCCCAGGGCAGCTGGACCAGAAGGTCCCACTTCTCCTAAAGGGGTATCAGAAAGTCTGTGCCCAGGAAGCATGCCAGAGACAGCAAAGAAGGAGATCGCTGGAGCCTACCCAGGCCAAGGAAAGCTTAAGAGTAGTACATTGGTTCAACATGTGGAAACCCAAACATAGCAGCTTACTGAGTGTCCAGCAGGGGGAACTTTAATAGGGCTGTGACACCACAATTTCTCTACCACTTAATAAATTAGATCTAGCCATGCTCAAGGAAGCAGCTGACGGCAAAGTGCAAAACACCCATCCCAAGGACACGACCAGGTATGTCAAATTGAAGATGGCCAAGTTTGTATTTCATGCAAAGTAGCCTTCTCAGATACCCCAGCCATCCTAGCCAACTGCCACAATCCTGTCAGTATATTAGCAGAGAATAGATACACACACCTTGGTATCTAACTCAGTCTTCCAGATAAGCCAGCATAGTAAGGCATGAGCTCCACTTCTCCATTTTATTTTGCTTGCACTCCTAACCTACCATCTAATACACCTGTATCTTTTGAGTTAACCCTTGCTGCAAATAGAAATGTATCAGGGTGGCCTACCACCTGTGAGTTGCCGACCTGACCTGCATGCCACTATTCACTCTGACACAGTGTTGAACCTTTAAAGGCTGAGCATGAGCATCCATGAGCTTTGCCTATCAAAATAATCTGACCTTCATAACAAAACTCAGCAGATTAAAGTCCATGGGATATTGGGAATAACCAGAAAGCTACCTAATATGATTCACCTCTGATTAGGAGTAAAGTAAGTAAGCCAGCACGCTCTGGTACGGCGTACCGGCAAGAGCTGGTGCGCCGTACCGGGGTGGATCAGCTTCCCCAGGCACAATTTAAAGGGCCTGGGGCTCCCAGCAGCAGCTGGAACCCTGGGCCCTTTAAATTGCTGCCGGAGCCCTGGGGTAGAGGCAGGGCTGGGAAGGCGATTTAAAGGGCCCAGAGCAGTAGCAGCGGCCGAGCCCTGAGCCCTTTAAAATCGTCCCCCGAGCCCCGCCGCCGCTTCCCCAGGGCTCCAGTAGCAGGGCTCCGGCTGCCACTACCACCCCAGGCCCTTTAAACCGCTGCTGGAGCCCCCGGCTGCCACTGTTACCCCGGCAGGGGAGGGGAGTGGGAAGGAGGCACTTATCGGTACAGAGTGGGCCAGGGCTGGCTCTGACCCCCACCCCGCCCCAGCACCCCACCTTCCACCTGAGGCCCCGCCCCTTCCAGGGGCCAGATCTGGCCCCAGCCCAGCCCCGTCCCGGTAAGTCCCTAGACTTACTTTCATCCCTGCTCCTAATCTACAACAGGACTAAGGAAAAATGAGAGAGTTATTGTTGGTCCTTCCCATCTTTTATTACCTTCCTCATATGAAGCTAATATTCCACACATATCCTTTAGGGTTAAAAGAGAGGCTCACAGATTCACTATCCTGAAAATCCCTGAACTTTAAAAAAAAAATGTTACCTCTGACTGAGATATAAACCTCCTTAAGGACTTCAAAGTTAGGAATT
This sequence comes from Macrochelys suwanniensis, assembly GCA_033296515.1. Taxonomy (NCBI): domain Eukaryota; kingdom Metazoa; phylum Chordata; order Testudines; family Chelydridae; genus Macrochelys; species Macrochelys suwanniensis. The sequence goes on along the minus strand of CM065775.1, from coordinate 44,528,021 downwards.
ATTCTATCAAATCTACCTCTAATATCTTTAGTCCTAGTGATCACTCTTCTCCACTATACCATGACAAGGGAGAGCAATCCTACAGAACTACCCATAGTACCTCGAGATCATTTGTGGATGAGGCCATTCCCATACTTCTGCTACTGATCCTGAGCCTAAATAGGGATAAGAACATAAGAATGGCCGTACTGAGTCAGACCAAAGGTCCATCCAGACCAGCATCCTGTCCACCGACAGTGGCCAATGCCAGGTGCCCCGGAGTGAGTGGACCTAACAGGTAATGATCAAGTGATCTCTCTCCTGCCATCCATCACCCCCCTCTGACAAACAGAGGTTAAGGACACCATTCCTTACCCATCACGGTTAATAGCCATTAATGGACTTCATCTCCATGAATTTATCCAGTTCTCTTTTAAACCCAGTTATAGTCCTAGCCTTCACAGCCTCCTCAGCAAGGAGTTCCACAGGTTGACTGAGCGCTGTGTGAAGAACTTCCTTTTATTTATTGTAAACCTGCTGCCCACTAATTTCATTGGGTGGTCCCTAGTTCTTCTATTATGGGAACAAGTAAATAACTTTTCCTCATTCACTTCCTCCACACCACTCATAATTTTATATACCTCTATCATGTCCCCCCTTAGTCTCTTCTTTTCCAAGCTAAAAAATCCTAACCTCTCATCTCTCCTCATATGGGACCCGTTCCAGACCCCTAGTCATTTTAGTTGCCCTTCTCTGAACTTTTTCTAATGCCAGTATATCCTTTTTGAGATGAGGAGACCACATTTGTACATCTGACCATCCAGACTCCCACCCTGTTTAGAGGATATCACCCTTCACTGGGCACTGCAGCAAATGTGAGCTCTGTGAGGCACCAATTTTTCCCCACACTCACATTCCCTCTCCCCCTCCCCATTTGTATCTAATGTAAGTTCCAACAACATTTGCTGCCAATGAAGGCTCATCATAGTTAAGGCTACGTTTAGTCATGGGTATTTTTAGTAAAAGTCATGGACAGGTCATGTGCAGTAAACAAAAATTCATGGCCCGTGACCTGTCCATGACTTTCACTATATACCCCTAAATAAAACTTGGGCAGAGGACCTCGGGTGCTCTGGGGTGGGTGGGCGGTCCGGGGGCACCACGGGTGCTGGGGGGGAGGGGGCAGGACCCCTGCTGGTGTGAGGGGTGGGGGCCAGGACCCCTGCCGGTGCTGGTGGCCGGGCTGCGAGGATCTCCCTACCTGGCTCTGCGTGTCCCTGCAGCTCCTAGGCGGCAGAGGGGTCAGAGAGCTCCATGCACTGCTCCCGCCACAAGCGCCGGCTGCCCAGCTCCCATTGGCCAGGAACCACAGCCAAAGGGAACTGCAGGGGCGGGCAGCGAACTGAGCCCCCTGGACCCTCCACCTAGGAGCTACAGAGCCATGCCAGTGGGAAGCGGGGAGCCCCCCACCCTGAGGTAAGCACTGTCCCACACCCCAACCCCAGCCCTGAGCCTCCTCCCACACACCCAAACTGCTGCTGGCCCAGGACCTGCCCGGGCCACTGCAGAAGTCATGGAGGTCACAGAAAGTCACAGACTTGCAGCCTTAATCATAATTACTAACTAAGATCAGGTCTACAGCTTTATAAGTGGAACTTATAAACCACTATCAGTACAAAGGATGACACCAGACAAGCCAAAGTGATCTGTTCTCACCATTTCATGTTCAGCCTGGTCCCACTTCATTCCCATGCACAGTGGAGCCATCAGTCTAAGTTCCTCCAAATGGACCCTTGCTATACCACTAAATGTATTGTGGACCTGGCAGACGGATTTGCTATACTTTGATAAGGCCAAGCCTCTCTTCAATTATTTGTTTGACAACATCTGCACACCTCAGATAGGTGGCACTCACCTACCTAGATCCGACTTACTCTATGTCCTTCTTATTGCTCTCTGCCCCACCGTCCATCATAGCTTTCTATATACTGCCCTATTAATTCTGTTAGTATTGAGAAGGTACACTATGATTGGAGCCGCTACTTATGGTTAAGCTTGCCTCGCTGGAAGACTAGGACTGTTAGCTGCAGTGACACTCACTACACCATGCTCTTCACCCCCTGATCCCCCCTAATACAGGGGAAGCAGTCCCAACAGCATTGACCCATGTCCCTACATTCCCTGTGAGGGGATCTGAAGATGTTTGATCTGTAATATTCAGTTGCTGGAAGTACCCACGCTCTGTGGGGTACTAACCATTACACCAGTCCTGTGTCCACACACAGCTTGGAGGGTTGGGTCAATGCCTGAATTCCACCACAGGAAGCTTACTGTGCCTGCCCCCTAACATCTGGACAGGGCCCAGGAAATCCACTATCCCATCCTAGTTTGGCAGTCCAGCTTCTGGCACCAAGTGTAGCCTGCACTCCAGGTTACTGCCAGCTCTTGGAGAATCTGGGAAAGGGGAACCCTTCAACACTCAATCCTTGTGTAGGAACACCTAAGCCCCCTGCCAAAGGGAAACTTTTGATCACCATAGCTGTGTCACTACTCCTGAAGTTCCCTGAAAAGGGACCGTCTGTGCTGTTTCCCCCACCCACCAGTCAATTATTTTAGTCCCGGGAACGTCCCCAACTCTCCCCTGATTATTCCTGTCCCACTCCCAGCTCTAAGAAGGAAGGGAGGCTCAGCCAAGGAATCCAGCCATTCTGCCTCTTCAAAGCCCACTCCGAGATCCACTGGCCAATGGGAATCCTCCCCACAGGATCACTGTGCAGGACCCACTAAGCCTCTCTAGGTCAGTGATTTCAGCCCTGGGAAGCCTATGCCTCTCCCCACATACTTCCTCCTGTCAGTTAGTTTAAGAAATTCTAGTCCTTGGTTTCAAAAACCACTCTCCAAATATGAATTAATGCAGTGCCATCCATCCGTTTATATGGCCTTCCACCACTGTAGTATCTGAGCACTCCTGCATCAACAGATAGACAGCTATAGTGCTTCTGCGGCTTCTTATGCCTCTCAAAAGCAGCAGCAGAATGGAATTACAAAACTCTAGCTAGTGTCACTGCTATTATTCAGAGCCCTGTAGGCAGCAGTGAAACGAACATGATTAACTTCACTCTGATGCTGCTTGGGAAAGCTATGAACCAACAGCAGAGGCAGGCAAGGGAGCTATTCAAAAGACTGGCGAACTGAGGGTTGCAAAGCTAAGCCTAAGAAATGGGTTTTATTGAAGTACATGAAAGAAAGGAAGGTTGCTTCGCTCATGACATGAAGGAAGCAACTGAAGCAAAGAGTACACCATGAGAAGACAGACAGAGCACACATTAGGCTAACGTGGGAGAAAGTGGTCACTAAGAGAATTGGGAAGAACACAAGAGGAAACCACTTTTTAGTTTCAGTTGCTTTAGTATGGTTATCATAAAGGATCATTGTCAAGTGCATGATTTACAACTCTTAATCTGTGTTATGCTATCCCTAATTCTGACTCCATGAAATGGGGGGGGGGGGGGAGGAAGAGTTGTTAAATTTTCTACTGGCATAAGCCATATTTTAATAGAAAGATTGTCTCATGACACCTGCCTTCTCATTTGCACTAATGTTACTGTGTAAGCTACTACAGCAATTGCTTACACGGAAGGAAGTTTAGTGTACTTTACGCCTCTTAATAAAATTAAGCAACTAGCAACATAAACAGCTAATACCACATGACTAGCCAACTGTGCAGACCACCAGCAAGTGCTCTGCAGACCAGAGTTTGGAAGCTACGGATAGACCATGAATAAGGCTACGTTTTAGTCATGGACAAGTCATGAGTAGTATATGACTTACTATATACCTCTAACTAAAACTTGGACAGGGGAATCGTGGGTACTGGGGGAGGTGGCCCGGGACCCCTGCTGGTGCTGGGGAGGGAGGGTTGGCAGAGGCTCCCTACCCAGCTCCATGTGTCCCTGCAGCAACTAGGCAGCGGAGGGTCCAGGGGGCTCCACATGCTGCTCCCGCCACAAGCGCCAGCTGCGCAGTTCCCATTGGCCGGGAACCACAGCCAATGTGAGCTGCGGGGGTGGGAGCTGTGAGGAGCACATGGAGACCCCCAGCCCCTCTGCCTAGGAGCTCAAGGGCCATGCCAGTGGTAGCCAGGGAGCCCCACCCCCCAAGGTAAGCATTGCCCCACACTCTAACCTCGTGCTCCAGCCCTGAGCCCCCCCCACACACCCAAGCTGCTGCTGCTGGCCCAGGGGCTGCCCGGCTCGGGCAGCCCCTGAGCCAGCACCGGCTGCTGCAGAAGTCATGGAAAGTCACTGAATCAGTAATTTCCGTGACCTCTGTAACAGACTCGCAGCCTTAATCATGAATAAGACCAAGTTTTAGTCATGAGTATTTTTAGTAAAAGTCATCGGTCACAGGCAGTAAACAAAAATTCACAGGCCCATGACCTGTTCATGACTTTTACTAAAAATACCCCTGACTAAAACTGTGGGGGTGGGGGGGGGAACTCGAGGGGGTGCCACGGGTGCTGGGGAGGGGGAAGGGGAGTCACAGCCTGGAGGGGGGGTACTGCAGGTCGGGGGGGTGTGGACAGAGTTGGCAACGGGCTTTGTTGCAAGGATAGGTTCCTGGATTAGTGTTTTTGTTGTGTAGTGTGTGGTTGCTGGTGAGTATTTGCTTCGGGTTGGGGACTGTCTGTAAGCGAGAACTGGTCTGTCTCCCAAGATCTGTGAGACTGAGGAATCGTCCTTGAGGATAGATTGTAGATCTCCGATGATGCGCTGGAGAGGTTTTAGTTGGGGGCTGAAGGTGACGGCTAGTGGTGTTCTGTTACTTTCTTTGTTGGGCCTGTTCTGTAGTAGGTGACTTCTGGGTACTTTTCTGGCTCTGTCAATCTGGTTCTTCACTTCAGCAGGTGGGTATTGTAGTTTTAAGAATGCTTGATAGAGATCTTGTAGGTGTTTGTCTCTGTCTGAGGGATTGGAGCAAATGTGGTTGTATCTTAGAGCTTGGCTGTAGACAATGGATTGTGTGATGTGGTCTGGATGAAAGCTGGAGGCATGTAGGTAAGTATAGCAGTCAGTAGGTTTCCAGTATAGCGTGGTGTTTATGTGACCATCGCTTATTAGCACTGTAGTGTCCAGGAAGTGGATCGCTTGTGTGGACTGGTCCAGGCTGAGGTTGATGGTGGGATGGAAATTGTTGAAATCATGGTGGAATTCCTCAAGGGCTTCTTTTCCGTATATGTCCTCTGTCAAATAGCTTGTTGAATAATTTACGTCAAGAGACTACAGAATAGACGAGAACCTTGTCTATGCTAGATGTTTGTTTCCTAGGAATGGTTTCTCCAATGAGAAGGGATGATCTGCTTAAGGCATTAGGACTCGGGATATACAGTTCAATTCCCAGCTCTGCCAGAGACTTTGCTTGACCCTGCACATATCACTACTCTCTGCACTTCAGTTCTCTCTCTGTAAAATGGGTATAATACCCCTAAGTGAAGAATAAAATTCATTAAATGTTTGAAGGGTTCAAGTACTATGACAATAATCGGCTGAAGCCTTATAGAGTATCTGACAGCTATTGAGAACATCAAAGTAAATGTTTAACTATTTAAGACCATTTTGTCCAACTAACATTAGTACTTTTTTCTCAAAAGGAGGAAACTACAGTAACTCCTCACTTAACATTGTAGTTATGTTCCTGAAAAATGCAACTTTAAGGAAAAGGATGTTAAGCGAATCCAATTTCCCCATAAGAATTAATGTAAATAGTGGGGGTTAGGTACCAGGGACATTTTTTTCCACCAGACAAAAGACTATGTTATTTATACATAAACAAAAAAATACTGTACACAGTAATGATGATTGTGAAGCTTGGTTGAGGTGAAGTCAGTGTGTGGGATATTGCCCAGGGAATGCCTTACTGCTAAATGATGAAGTAGAACTCGGCTGAGCCCTCAGGGGCTAACACGTTGTTACGGTAGCCTCACACTCTACAAGGCAGCACAAACGGAGGGAAGGGGAGACAGCATGGCCAACAGAGACACACTCTGTGGGGGGGGGGGGGGGTGAGTGAGAGAGAGAGAGAGGTGCATTGCCCCTTTAAGTACACTGACCGCACTCTAAGTACATTGCCTTTTTAAGTAGATCAGCAAGTTGAAACAGCAGCTGCTGCCAGCAACCTCCCTCTGTCCTGAGCCCTGTTGTGTTCCCCGCCCCTGCTCTATGGAGATGGGGTGAGCAGGGGGCAGGAGCAGGGGGAACACCCTGACATTAGCCTCCCTTTTCCACCCCCCCTTTCCACTGCACAGCAAGCAGGAGGCTCCTGGGAGCAGGTCCAAGGCAAAGGGCAGGAGCAGCACCTGGCAGTGGAGGGAGGGACAGCTGAACTGCTGGTAACTGATAGCCTGCTGGGCAGCTGCCCCACAGGGAACTTAGGGGAGCTGCCGGTCCACCCTGGTTCCAAGCCCCACCCCCCATCAGCTAGCTCCAACAGGCTGCTCTTTCAGCAAGCAGTGGACAAAGCAGGCGGCTGCCAAACAACGTTATAAGGGAGCATTGCACAACTTTAAACGAGCATATTCCCTAACTGATCAGCAATGTAACAACGTTAACCGAGATGATATTAAGTGAGGAGTTACTGTACTGCTAAAAAAATATTGCCAGCAATGGTTCATTTTCCTAGTGTGCACATGGCTCACATACAATACTTCAAGAAAACTACAAAAAACTGGCGCCAGGCAGACATTGCTAGAGTGCAAAATTATATGACTTAATGTGATCTGGAAGTTTCTTTACCTGGGGTTTGTACAAGTGCACAGAACTTAAAAATTATACTTTGTATTGCTAATGTAATATCACCCACCTGAGTGTTGGCACATTAGCCTAATTCATATTTAGGGTTAGATGGTTTTCAAACAAGTTATTGACTCTCCAATATTTGCATTAGACAAGATACTTGATACTCATGACCCTGCTTTCCAGTGCTCATCACAGTCTAATTTAGTGCTCTGATTCTGGAGCCAAGAATTTGGAAGCTAACTTTGTTTTCCAAAGTACCATAAATATGAACTGCACTTTTGATTATACCGAATAGAAGGATTAGGGATGGCAAGACCTGAGCATGCTAGAGTTGTAGCTAGTCTCCTACCTAATTTTGTAATACATCTGGTCTTTCCAGAAGATCTTCTTTACCTGGACAATTATCTATCTTTGCATTTTATACTGCCACTCATTGCAGTAGCTGAGCAACTTCCACATAAAATCAATAGCAACAGTCAAGTTCCCAATAGATTTCCTGGAGTCTGTTGTTTTACCCTTAAAAGGAGAAGTATCTGTTTGGGGTAGGGATGGTTTTTAATTTTTTAGCTTTGGGGGGGGGGGGGGGAAGGTTGGTAGGGATTCACTCGGTAGAAGGGAGTGTCAGTGTTGAGTGTCACTCTTATTGTAGAAAGGCTTTTTCAAAGAGATTTTGCAGCATTTCCTGAAGATTGTCAGAGACTGGATTCACCTGAACTGCTGTGGAAGTTTCTTCCATAGCCACAGTTTCCTCACCTGAGAAAGTTTTATCCCCAGCTCTCAGGAGTTTTGTCTTGGGCTCTATAATTTGCATCATCCTAGAGGACCACAGCTGTGGCAGAGGTTCAATAATCAAAATTCCATCTTTGATGTAGCTGGGGCTTGATCCATTAGTTGCTCTGACAACTAGAACCAAAGCCTTAAACTAGTAACAAAAGCTGACTGGGAGCCAGTGGAGGAACTTGAGCATAAGCTTTATATGCTCTCAGCAGCACAAGCCATGGAGAAGGTGGGTATTTGCATCCTGTATCAGCTGACGCCGGTGCTTCGTCCTTACATTCAGCTTCAGATACAGTAAATTTCCATAGGTGATGAACACATGGATCACTGAGGCTCGCTCCTCACTGGGAGGAAGAAACAAGGTTTCCTAGCAATCTGGTTATGGAAAAAGGCATTTTTTAAAATAGATATTGATGTTACCTGGTCACTCACACTTGGTGAGGACTGTCAAACAGGACCTCGAGGCTTCACACCATTTTGACAATTGGGAGCTTATGCCTTCAGTGGAAGCTGGAGACATTTTAGCTAGTTCGTCAAGGCATTGCCTCGTTCCAATCAGCATCACTTCAGTCTTGCCCAAATTCGGCTTGATTTCTTGTAAGCATTTGACATTTTAATAGCGGCTGTGGTTGCATCAGTTGAGAATCATCAGGATACTGTTGGCAGCAGAGCTCATGGAGTCTCACTATCTTTCGCAGTGGTCTCATATAGATATTGAAGAGAAATAGGGATAATATGGATCCCTATAGGACCCCACAGATGAGAGCCTTCAGAGAGGAGCTACTACCATCACTACTTCGAGTTCTGCTGTAAAGAGCCAATTGCATCCACTGTAGTACTTGGCCATCTACTCCTGCTAAATCATATAGGTGGGTTAGCAGCATCTTGTGGTCCACTGTGCCAAAAGCTGCAGAGAAGTTTAAGCAGTACAAGAATGGAGATCTTGCAAGTGTCCATGGTCATAAGCTAATACAGCTGTCTCTGTGCTATGCCCTGCCCCAAATGTGAGGCATACAGGATGTCAGCTGATGTCACAACACATGCTGGAGTTTGGTGGTCGCTACCTTCTCTGCTACTAAGCTGTAGAAGCACTAAACTTCTTAACCACAGTTACAGTTGTGCACTTTGGCCTTGACAAATAAATCTCCACATCATTGTGCCCCAAAAAGTTGTTTTATATACAATCAGGATGGTGATTAAAAAATCATATGAAACAAAAGTCAATGTTCAATGACTGCATCAGTTACAATATTCCCACCATCAGATCGACAAAACCCTGAATTATTAAATAAAAAGTTTAAAGAGCAATCTTTAGCAGATTTTGAAGTATAAAGATCAAGAATACACCAAACCCCAGTTAATGAAATAGAATGCTCATCTATCACTTGACCTAGAATACCAGGCAGCAACAAGGGAATTGTTGACTTCCTCCTAGCAAACTTTCTCCTGTGGGAAATAATGGACAATTACTCAACTTAATGCATCTGGAACAAAGTAGAAATGGGTACTTGAGAGTCTTGTTGAACACATCATCCCCGTACTCCTCTCTCTATGCTGGCTACCATTACCAGATGAAGGCCTTGATCATGAACTTCAAACCAGGAACAAGCTGCATCAACAGTCTCTCCACCTATACTTGAGGCACCTCGTAAGGAATGACAGGGTTATGTTTGTGTGTCGCCTGTCCCTTAAGGGCTGACGGTTGTCTGAGGATGTCAAAGGGAACAGCCCCAGAGAGTGGGATGTGATTGCAGCAGCAGAGTTTGGGGTGTTCCAAAAGGACTCAACAGCAACAGGGACTGAAAAAGTTGTGTTTCTTCGATATCCAGTTTTATGAAACTCTAGTTTAAAAAAAAAAAAAAAAAAGCTCCCTAGTCCAGAAGTAACATTCAAATGTACAGCTGTATTCCTCTGGGACAACCAACCAAAAAGGCCAAAATGAGCCACACGAGGGACAAAGATACGAATTCTTGGTAAGGGAGCTAGGCTGTAGGCAAGTTTCTAGAGAAGATCAGACTAATCCAGAGGGAGTACCTTTAGACCCTGCTTGAGAAAGCTCGGTAAACAGAATAAATGGGGTGAGAGGATGTGAGGAAGAAGAAAAGTATATCATAAGTACAGCCTCTTATTGGAGAGCAGACGGCTCCATGAAATATACTAGGATCCTTGTTATGCAAAGCTAGTTTAACTGGGAAGTGTTTAGCTATTATGGTAACAGAAATTACAGAAAAACCCAAGACAAACATTCTAATTTTAATTAGAAGCAATGTATATTTTACATATAGAGCAGGTGGAATTTATAAATTCTATACTCTTGTTCACAGGAGTTATAAATGCTGCATGTTTGCCTGCTGACTTTGTAACTTCCATGCATTGCCTGCAATTTTTAATCTGCAGAGTCTCAACTGCTCCAGTTCAGCAATTACAGATGCTGTATGTGAAGCACTTAACTGAAAATGCAACCTCTTTAGCAGTTTGTGTAAGAATACTTGTTCATTGTCAAACAATTATACTTCAAAATAAATCTTCACCTTCCTGGTACAGCTGAAAGATGAAGCTAAACAAATTCAGACTGGAAATAAGGAGCAAATTTGTGTCAGTGAGGGCAAGTAACCTTCTGTCATAAAAATAAAGGGAAGGGGAAGAGGGTCTGATGCAGTGCTATAAAATCCTCTGACCAGTAAAGGGTTAAGAAATGCAGGTAGCCAGACAGACACCTGACCTGGCTGGCATCTGACCAATAAGAGGACAAGATACTTTCAAATCTTGGGAGGGGGGAAAGCTTTGTGTGTGGCTCTTTGTCAGAGCCAGAGTGATCTTGGAGCCAGAAGGAACCTACAGAAAATCAAACCTCCCTTTTCTAAAGTAAGTTTAGTCAGCATAGCGAGTAGATTTCTGTTTATTTTGCTTGGTGTGTGTTCCCTGTGTTAGAGGGGGGGGGGGGGTTATTCCTGTTTTTTCTGTAACTTTAAGGTTTTGTCCAGAGGGGGAATCCCTCTGAGTTTGGAAATTGAGTACCCTGTAAAATAGTTACCATCCTGATTTTACAGAGCTGATTTTACCTTCTTTGTTTTAATAAAATCCTTCTTTTAAGAAGCTGACTGTTTTCTATGGTTTTAAAACCCCGGGGGTGGGGTTTTTTAGATCACTGTGTAACCAATTGGTTAGGAGATTATTCTCAAACTTCCCAGGAAAGGGGGGTACGGGCTTGAGAGGGTATTTTGGGAGGGGAAGGGAAACTTCAAGTGGTTTCCTTTCCTGGATTCCTGTTTAAAACACTTCATGGTGGCAGTGAGAGAAGCATTTCTCAGGGTGCAGGGAATTTTGTACCTTGGGGGTTTTAACCTAAGCTGGTAGAAATAAGCTTAGGAGCTCTTCATGCGGGTCCCCACATCTTTACCCTAGAGTTTAGAGGGGGTAGGGAACCCTGACACCTTCTCTTCACCATTCATTCATTTTTATGATGTCCCCTCATTCATCACTTTTCTAAGGTGAATAATCTCAATCTTTTCACTCTTATACAAGAGTTTTTCCATGCCTTCCATCATTCCTGCTCTTCTCTGCACTCCCTCTAGTTCCCCCAATATCCTTTTTGAGATGGGATGGCTACTACTGCACACAGTATTACAAATGAGGCCAAACCACTGATTTATACAAAGAATAAGAAAGCCTTCATATTATTCACCATCTCATTCCTTATGCAATTCCTACAGACCTTCATGAAGAAGTTTTATATTGGATTTGATTAGGTGACAGGAAACAATTAGTAATATTTTGAAAGTTTAATATACCCAAATGAGATACTCTCTCTTCAATTTTAGTTAAGTGAACACTCCTAAGATAAATGACACCTAATACACATTGGAAGTTACAGCTGCTGAAACTTTATTACAAAACAACAAAAATTTTGCTATGCTCCCTCCATTGCGGGGGGGGGGGGGGGGGGGGGGGGAGAGTAGCACTGCAAGTCCTAAATTAGAACAATGATTAAGAAAATGTTACGCTGCTTAACTCCACTCACCACATATATATCTCTTTCCCCAAAAAGAGAGAAATAAAGAAAGCTATTAATAAAAACACCAGATTTTGCTATATTTCAAGATTGCCTTCAATGGATTTCATTGCTGTTATACTTAAATAGGTAATTACTACATGTCGCCTAATGTCTATACTTCATAATTTTCTATTCTTACCCTAATCATAAGCAAATTTTCTCTTTGTAAATTGACTATTTAGAAACATTTTCATTAAGTGCTACATAAGCATAATTGTGCCTTGCCACACAGAATAGGCTTTCAGAAATGTTCAGGGTCATGAGAGAGATATACTATAAGAGCCTAAAAAAATTGAGGAAAAGGAGGGGGGGAAATAGAATTTAATTCAAGTAGGCAAAATTCCAGCAGCAGAGTGAGGGCTAACCAGTTTATTGCTCTAAATGCAGAATTTATGATTTTTCTGCCTTGTGGGCATATGAGTGCATTTGGAGCAAGTAGCTCATGACCCTCAGAGTCCGAGTACAGTCTCTTGAGACCAGAGTGGCTGACCTGCAGGAGCTAAGGGAAGATAGAGATACAGAGATGACACTTTCAATGAAACAGTAGAAAAGTCCCACTCCCAGTCTGACAGCCTCTATTGTTAAGGAGGATGAAAGCCTCAAGGAAGGAGAACATCAAGCTGAAGCAGAGGAAAGCAATTCCATAGTTGGAACCCTCCTTCCAGATGATGTCACGGTATCCTCTCACACTGAGAATACCTCTCCGAGGGAGGGAACCCCAGTTATCAGGAAGGGACAGGCAGAAGTAATGGGGGATTTGATTATCAGAAATATAGATAGTTGGGTTTGTGATGACCAGGAGAACTGCATGGTGAATTGCCTACCAGGTGCAAAGGTTGTGAACCTCTTGAAACCTCTAGACAGATATGCAGTGCTGGGGAGGATTGGTGTCATGGTAAACATAGGTAACAGTGACATGGGGAAAGGCAGAAGAGAGGTCCCGGAGACCAAATTCAGGCTGTTAGGAAAGGGCTTAAGGTCCAGGACCTCCATGGTAGCATTCTCTGAAATGCTTCCAGGTACCCGCACAGGGCCACATACCCTGCAGTTCTGCCTGTCTCTCAACGTGTGGATGAGATGATGGTGTTTGGAGGGGGGAGGGGGTTCGGTTTATTAGGAACTGGGGACACTTTTGGAAAAGGAGGAGCCTGCATAGCCTCCTAACAAACCAAGAAATCATGGTCTAATAGCTATAAATCAACGTTCTATGTAGTTCATACCAGATTATACCTAATTTATGAAGTTTAAAATTTTGGTGCCTTGAAGTTTGCTCCCCAATTTAGCATGAAATGCCCCTATGCCTCCCATCCCAATATTTGTAATTTAAACAGTTATCAAAATAACATGGTTATTTGGATATTTCTGCTAATGTCTGAGCAGAGAAACAATTAATGTTTACATTTGAATTGCTATCATTGGATTTCAGAGTTAACAAAAACATAATTGGGACAGTTCACACTTGCCTTGCAACTGTTTGTAGTTCTTCGAAAGTTCAGGAAAACAACTCTGGTTTGGTTTATATTCAGAAGATTCCTTGCAGCTATGAAGGCTGCAAACTTATTTTTTAATATGAAAATTTACGTTCTGAGTGCAATTTTGCAGCAGGCAATAGATTCCACGGCATAGTTGTAAAATACCTGTAACTCTGGCTGTACCACCATAGACTGTTATTTGGATGATCTCAAACTAAGCAGGTTCAGGTTGTGTCAGTCCATGGAGGTTTCTTACAGAAGTAATTAGATGCTGGTGATTCAGTAAATGATAATCTCTTGACTGACTCAATCCTGAACAAAAGCCCTCACAGATTGTGCCAGAGGGCACAGCACAGCTAGAGTAGCTGTCTCTGGGATGTGGCATAAAACCTAACATGACCTTATCAAGTCACTAGAGAGCCCATGACACTTTTCAGAGAGTAAAGAAGTTCAGCATTTGGTTAGGACACCAAGGTTATTACATTCTGCCTACCTAAAAATATTCCCTTGATCCAGATCCTAGATCCAACTAGATTTTTATAATTCCTTTCCTATAGTTGTGATATATTGCTGCTTAAACTGGTATATTTCACCTCAGAGGTGACTCTGAAAGCCATCAGTGAGAATGACTGGTGAAGCAACTGTCATAGCATTTTAGAAGAAAGGTGCCCTAAATATAACAGATCATTTTTGCTACTACTAGACCGATGTCAAAAAATCCAGCCAGGGCCTTCAAATGTATAGTAGTACATGTTGGCTTAATAAAATTAGTTCTGTTTAACGTGTTCATGCTGTTTTTATAACGTATTTACTCGTGAAAATACTGGGTATCCATATGTAAAGAACTTAGATATCTATAAAAAAAAACAGTTCCCAAATATCTAGTTTTCTTAGTTTCAGAAAATGCCCAGAGTTAAAAATACTGAGATTCTTACAATTGCACATTTATGCCCATAAAACAATGTTCCTTTTATTAAGTTAATACAACAAAAAAAAATCATGTTTCATATTTAAATGAATCCCTGCCTCTCCCGAATCCCAGCAAAAGAATTAGATTTTTTTTAAGCACACATTCAAGTAGAACACTGATTACACATTGGTTTGAATATTTATAATTGTACCATGTGATAGGCAACTAAAGCAAATCAACGAGCCACTTCAAAGGCTTTTGTGTGTGTTTGTTTTTTGAGGGAGAAGGGAGGAAAGAAAGGGAAAAAAAAAAAAGACAGCAATAGAACAAGCTAGAAAAATGTATAAAGCAATACAAATACCTTGACATTTTTCTTCTGAGGACTGGAAATTTCAAAGTGTATACAAATATAAACAGTTATGAATAAAATCCTGTTTGAAAGACCATGTTTGCATAAAATTAGCTACCCTTTTTAAAAAAAAAATGCACATTTATTCTGAGTCATATTTCAGGACAAATGTAATTAGACAAACAATATTAGAGCCAGCAGTAACTCCAGACAGTAATCTCTTAAATGTCATCACACAGACTGATGATTCTGCTGAAACTACTACTTTTTAAAAAAAGGTATCACAAGTATTTTAAATTTTAAATTTCCTATCACTGCAGAGGTCCAATATGCATAAAGACTACAAAATAAATTCCAAAGTAAACACAGAAGCTAGTTACAATTACCCTACAACACCTGAGGCTCTGTTCTTGAGGCTACAGATTGGCATTCCTTTTGAAAATATCAATGAAAAGAACAGACACCAACTTGAGAAATGTTTGCTGAACAATACATATCCAAAACAGTGGAACAGCCCTTCATTAAAACTTTGTTAAATAATTTTCACCTGTATTTCCACTACAGCTGTCAAGATTTTGCATTGTTTCTGGATTTGAATGTTTCCAAATAATCTTCATAGTAAAATCTTCATCACATATTCGTAGGCTCTAATGCTTAAGTTTACTGAAGTCAACAGTTACTCATCTTAGTAACATTAAGCAAGTGCACATTTAGAGGATTAGGTACAGAGTCTGATCCTCCTGACCCTTATTTCCAAAATCCAGTAAGACTAATGCCACAAGAAAGGATTGTTTTTGCGAGTAATATGGAGTTTCAGGATCAGACTTATTTAAAAAAAAAAAAAAAATTAGGTGGTCCACATTAGAAAACAAAACAGATACACTAATGATTATGCCAAGGTCGTTATAAGCATGCTTAAAATTCTCTTTAAAATTAAATATTAAAGTGTGAGCAGTTTTCTTTACTTGAAGTGCTGTATGTAATAATGACATTAGTATTCAGATGAGGATACAAGTACATAAAACCAAGTCTAATAAATTTTCACCCATAACTGACAAGCAAGTTTTTTATAAGTTAGTTTATTGAATATAAAAACATTGCCACTTTAAATGGTTAAAATGCACCATCATAACATTCACGGGAAAATTACCAGTGACAGACTAATAAAGTTATCCCAAGGGGGTGGAGGGAGGGAAAGAGAAAAGCAGAGACGAGATTTAAGATAAAGGGAACAACCCAAACATTGCTGAAATTTAGGGGAACAGTGAGAATACTGAGCTCTGCATTTCCCATATCTCCTGCTCCCCACTTCCTACTGCTGTGCTATTGAAAAAGTGATGCTTTGCTGTGGGTTAATACATCTAAGACAGTTTGCCGTATGTATTCTTTCAACAATTTTTACAGATCACTCCATTTTCCTGTACCTCCACCTCCCAAAAACTGTACTATGAATTGGCCATAAAAATAGATCATCTTTAAAAATGCTTTAAAACCCTTCAAGGACTAAGATTTCAATCATAGGAGCAACCAGCAAGAACACTCAAAATGGTGACTAGCAATAATAAATCAGACACAAACCCACCATGAAAATTAAATCCAATCCCACAAAAGAGATGGTGGCAGACTGAGGCTTTTCTAACATACAGCCATTTACCCAGAAGTAAAGACTTAAAGTTATATGGATTATTTTCCAACCAAAGAACATTTTCCACTCAAAAGCTGCTAGTACTAATAGAAGACACCAGCATTAAGGTTAGGAGAAAGTGTATTTTCATCTGTGACTGTTCCTAACAATGACAGGTGAAGACAGAGTAAGGAACAAGGAAATGATTAAGGCTAAAGGAAAGAGATACAGCCACAGAGGGACAGGGCGAGGGAAAACAGTATTAAGGGTGCAAGGCAGAGAAGAGGGGATAGGGCACACAGAGGGCCATTGGGATATGGCAGTCATGGGGGAATATCGGCGTGGGGGACAAATGGACAATATGAGGGGGACAGTGAGGCAGCATTGGATAGAGGCAATGGAGGAAAGGGTATAGAGGAACAAGATGTGATGGGGCAGTGTATGGAAGAGCACAGCTCAGGGAGCTGGACTAGGGTCCAATGAACTGGTGGGGAGAAAGGCAACACGGACTGGGACAGGACACAGACACATGAGGGGGGAAATGAAGCAGGACACAGACATTGGGGGGAGGGGGTGAATGCGATAGCCAGTACAGGGACAGGGGAGGTGACGGGGCAATGAGGCAGGAAGGATGGGGGCAGGCTGCAGACTCACGGGAGAAGGCTGGGAATAATACAGCAGCAGGAACGGGGCAGGGCGCAGACACAGGGTGGCGGGTGAGGTGGGGGGTAACACGGCAACAGGAACGGGGCAGGGCACAGACACAGGGTGGGGGGTAACGCGGCAGCAGGAACGGGGCAGGGCACAGACACAGGGTGGGGGGGTAACGCGGCAGCAGGGACGGGGCAGGGCGCAGACACAGGGTGGGGGGTAACGCGGCAGCAGGAACGGGGCAGGGCACAGACACAGGGTGGGGGGGTAACGCGGCAGCAGGGACGGGGCAGGGCACAGACACAGGGTGGGGGGGGTAACGCGGCAGCAGGGACGGGGCAGGGCGCAGGGACGGGGTGGGGGGTAACGCGGCAGCAGGGACGGGGCAGGGCGCAGGGACGGGGTGGGGGGTAACGCGGCAGCAGGGACGGGGCAGGGCGCAGACACGGGGTGGGGGGTAACGCGGCAGCAGGGACGGGGCAGGGCGCAGACACGGGGTGGGGGGTAACGCGGCAGCAGGGACGGGGCAGGGCGCAGGGACGGGGTGGGGGGTAACGCGGCAGCAGGGACGGGGCAGGGCGCAGGGACGGGGTGGGGGGTAACGCGGCAGCAGGGACGGGGCAGGGCGCAGACACGGGGTGGGGGGTAACGCGGAAGCCAGGACTGGGCAGGGCGCAGACACAGACGATGTGGCGGGGGCCAAGGAGACAGCAGGGACTGGGCAGGGCGCAGACGCAGGGCAAAAGGCCGGGAGTTAATGAGGCAGCAGGGTCGGGGCAGCAAGAGGCGGGCGGCGGGCGGGCGAGGGGCGGCAGACACGGCCCGGGGATGGTACGAACCAGGGGGCCGGGGCAGACCCACGGGGAGCCCCGTCCTCACTCACCCGTCTTTCCGCTTGGCTTTGTAGACGTGCCCGTAGGTGCCTCTCCCCACCTTGCAGCCCTCGTACTCGAACAGGTCCTCCACCCGCTCCCGCTCCCCGGTCAGCTTCACCTTGAAGTCATAGTCCATCTTCAGCGCCCGCCGCCGGGACCCGCCGCCTCCGGCCGCCGCACAGCCCGCCGCGCCGCCGGACACCGCAGGGACCAGGGAGGAGGAGGCCCCGCACCAGCGATACGGACCATCCAGGGGGAAGCCGGCGGGCGTGAGGGCTGCTCCCTCCCGTCTCTCGCCCGGTCTCCTGCCGCCCTCTCCCTGCCTCAGCCAGGCAACGGCACAACAGCCGGTATTTCACCCGGAATACGGCAGCCCCACTTCACCGCACTGTTGAAAAAGCGTCGCAAGCCGCTCTCACAGCGACACCTCCTCAGCGGCAGCGACTAACGCACCACGTGGAATCTAGCCGGCTCAGAGCGCCCAGTCCAGCTCCGGGCCCGGCATGCATTGCGCCACCGGGTGGCCGAGGAGGGAGCTTGCATGCTGGGAGTTGTAGTACAGAATGGGTTAAAGACCCCGCTTTGCATGCTGGGTGTTGTAGTCTGGGGTGAGCTAATGTTAGAGCGTTGCAGGCTGGGATTTGTAGTCTGGGAGGGTGAATTATACCAGATGTAATTGGAGTGGGGAGGAGCTAGGGACGAGCAATGTGTAGTGCTGGGGGCTTATTTTGGAGAGTGGTCACGGGGAGTGCTGTATGCCGGAGCTGTAGTTTGGAAGGGCACTGGTGAGGCCACATCTGGAGTATTGCATCCAGTTTTGGGGCCCCCACTACAGAAGGGATGTGGACAAATTGGAGAGTCCAGTGGAGGGCAACGAAAATGATCAGGGTGCTGGGGCACATGACTTATGAGGAGAGGCTGAGGGAACTGAGCTTGTTTAGTCTGCAAAAGGGAAGCGCGTGGGGGGGATTTGATAGCAGCCTTCAACTACCTGAAGGGGGGGTTCCAAAGAGGATGGAGCTCGGCTGGTCTCAGTGGTGACAGATGACAAAACAAGGAGCAATGGTCTCAAGTTGCAGTGGGGAGGTCTAGGTTGGATACTAGAAAACAGTATTTCACTAGGAGGGTGGTGACGCACTGGACTGGGTTACCTAGGGAGGTGGTGGAATCACCCTCCTTAAAGGTTTTAAAGTTCAGGCTTGACAGAGCCCTGGCTGGGATGATTTAGTTGGTGTTGGTCCTGCTTTGAGCAGGGGGGTGGATTAGCTGACCTCCTGAGGTCTCATCCAATCCTAATCTTCTATGATTCTAAGGGTGTGTGTGGTGGGGTGCTGTACACTGGTGACTGTAGTTTGGAGGGTGGTGTCAAGGTGGGGCACTGCATACTGGGGGGCAGGGACGATAGTTTACAGGGGGAAAGGGGTCATGGTCAGGAGTCATGAGAGAGGCTGTAGTTTGGAAGGTGGGTCACAGTGAGGCACTGCACGCTTAAGGCTGTAGACTAAGGGACAAGCTCAAAGTGTCTCAGACATGTAGGCAGTGCGCTGAAGTTTTGAGAGTGAAATCAAGCATTGGAGAGTAGGAGTCACAGTGAGCAGGTCCTTGCTGGCCTGGCTGCCTGTTGTGCCTCACTGGTGCTCGCTGCATGTGCAGTGGCATGTGGAGCACAGAGCACTCCTCTGACAGAGCCCAGGCCAGTGGAGAGGGGACTGGGCAGGGATGCCCACATGCACCACATTTTTACTGGGAGCTGTGGTCTGCAAAGCAGAGTCCACGGGGCCTCAGCTATGAGGGGTAGAAGGTCTGCAGATACTCTGGGATTTGGTGTGGAGGGTCCTTTCCTAGTTTGCTTGCCCCTAAGGTTTGAGAAAGGTGGGGTGAGGGGAAGAGTCTGTAAGGAATTGGAGGAGCGCTGTAGGCAAGGGGCAATAGGACTGCCCATGAATTGTTATGAGCAGGATTGGGCTCTAAGGACTTGTCTTCACTGGAAAATTAGATTGTGTTAGAGCACAACTTTGAGAACTCATTAACTAGCATGATGTTAAGTTTGACTTTGCAGCCAGCATAGACAAAGGTGGGGGCGGGGCATCATATTTACCGTTGTCAGCTTAGTTATGGTTAACTATGGTTTCAGTAACATCTACTCCAAACCAGCTGGAAAGATGTCAAACATGACAGTTCATTTTTGTTCATACAGTTCCTCAAGGTTGTATTCAAACACAACCTAATTTTTTTTAGTGAAGACAAGCCCTATGTGTAAAATCTCTATGGTTTCAACCAAAAAAAGGCAGCAGGATGCTTCGTGGCAAAGCGGGACCTTTTTGGCCAATGAAGGGCCATTTCCTGATTCCCTTACTCATGCTGAATAGAAATTTACTTCACAGATAATCCCATCAAATACAGTAGAATGAGATGCTATGTAAATTCAGTAATGATATCAGAATGTGGCAAATAGACACTAGAACGAGTTCAGTCACTCTTCCAGCATTTCTACTGGTCATGCATATAATACTGTCCCCCCACATTTTATGTTTGGTATACTGTGTTAGTTATAATGCATTTTGAAGTACATAACTCAAAAGTAAAAAAAAATCAATTAGACAACACTGGAGTCTACCCTTTAAAAAAAGTCACTAGATTTTCTGGAACCTTCTGAAACCCTTCGTTTTTAAGTGATCCAAGCATAAAGATGGGTTTCTGAAAACTAAGGAGCTGAGACTTATGATTGTGGACCGCAATCATTGCTGAGTGGTACCCACGAGAACAGAAAAGACCCCCCGGTCGGCCTCCAAGAAGATGGGAAGATGACATCGTTAAACGTTTCGGACGAACATGGAGAAGAAAGGCAAGAGTGCGAGAAGAATGGCAGACGTGTTGTGATCAGCGCAGCCTTAACGACAGCTGAAGTCCAATCGATCCAGGTGAAGGAGCTGTGAAAGGAGACAAGAGTTAGGGCAGCTCTACACTTAAAGCTGCATCAGTACAGGTGTGCTGATGTAGCACTTTACTGCAGATGCTACTACATCAACAGGAGAGCTCATGTCAGCACAGTTAATCCACCTCTGCAAGAAGCAGTAGCTATGTCAATGGGAGAATCTGACAGAGCACTGTCTATAGCAGGGGGTTAGGTCAGT
Organism: Macrochelys suwanniensis; assembly: GCA_033296515.1. Lineage (NCBI taxonomy): Eukaryota > Metazoa > Chordata > Testudines > Chelydridae > Macrochelys > Macrochelys suwanniensis. Next base: position 44,507,402 of record CM065775.1, on the reverse strand, counting down.
ATAACTCCATTGCTTCGGGGTGTGGCTTTTTCAATACCCCTAAGCGATACATTTATACCGATGTAAGTTTGTAGTGTAGTCCTTGCCTAAAAATGCTTATTACAGAAAGATACAAACACACAAAGATAGAGGACCAAGAATAGAGTTCTGGGGATCTGCACTATGTTCTATGTATTTACACTAAAGCTGGAAAAGCTTTCAGGAGCCACAACCACATTAAAAACAGAAGTCTGTTCTCTTTTGGATTTTAATCCTTTTGTCAGAATATTGTCATTCTGAATTTGTCATAGTAGTTGGATATTTGTATCCAAATTGTCCCATCATCACCACCACCACTATAACCTTTCGGCTTTTTGCTCTAGTTTCCAATCCAGGTGTTCATAATGGGTAATACATACTGTGTTAACACAAGGCTTAATGAACAGAGCACTGGACTGGGACTCCTAAGACCTGGGTTGTTCCCAGGCCTGCTGGATGACCATGGGCAAATTCCTTCACATCTCTGTGCCTCAGTTTCCTATCTGTAAAATTGAGCTATTATACCAGTAGAGAGTTAAGTTAGAAAGACTATCAATCTTTTTAACAATAAAAAAAATTGCTGCTGACATTTCAGGATCACCGTTCAATTTTATTTCAGTACATATATTTCATGGGAAAAAAGACATACTTTTCTGTAGTTTACTTCAGAAATCTGTGAAGTGCAACAGAGTTCTACCCATGACAAAAAAACAAAAACAAAAAAACAGCTTTTGGCCCCATTTTTAAAAGAGTTAACTATGCTCTAACCTACTACTCCTGAAACTCAATGCCTAAAATTTTTTTTTTCCTGAGGACATTGCTGCTTCTCTTGACTGAGCCCCCACAGCTCCAATGACACTGCCCACTGGACAGTCAATGGCTCAGTCAGTGGTACTGACCGGAGCTGCCAGAATCCCTTTTTGACCGGGTGTTCCGACAGCTGCCTCCATCAGCACTGGTTTGGTGTCAGTGGCTTTCTTAGTACAGACATATTAGGATGGAAGACCAACACATTCTAAAGAAAGAATGTTGCTATTTGTCTGGTGATCGTGTAGTCACCAAAAGCTTTGGTGGCATGATGCAATCACCGGTGACTGACAAACTGAATATCCAGCCAGACCACCTCAACGCCCTAGCTAGAGATTGAGTAACACCTGGATCAATCTGCAGGAAGGCTACATCACTTTGGGATTACCATGACGATAAATCACAAAAATCAATTATAAAGGGTGCCTATGGCTGCAGGGGGGGGAAGCTAAAAATAAAGATCTTCATATTACCCCTCATAAATACATTATGTCTATTGACTGAAGATAGATTTTGCTGTATTTGTAATACCAAATAAAACATGCTAGAGTACATTTATTTTTGAATAACTTTGGTGGGCATGGGGTGAAATTGAGATCTGGCTTACAGTTACAGTGTCTATCTACAGTTACTACAGCAACTCCATAATTATCTGAGTTTTGCTGCCCTCTATAGACTACTTATTTTTCCAAGTGCAGTAGCATCCCTATTTTATGAACTGGAGATTGAGAAGTTCATAAAATTGAACATCTCAAAATTACAATAGGCATGGTATATAAATTGCAGTATGCTGCTCTATCACTTTCTGGAACTTCAGTGATCTCCAATGCACTGAAGGCAAAGGAATGGGAAGGGGATGTATTTTTCATCAACTTTCATTAGGTGACTTTTTTCCAATCAGGAAAAATGGTTAGTGTAACTGGTTGTTCATAAAAATCAAGGCTCTACTGTAAAGTATTGTATTGCAGAAAATATAATTGCAGTAAATATCTGGGAAAAGAGTATGGATGTATTAGAGAGACAAAGTGGGTGAGGTAGTGTCTTTTATTGGCTCAGTTTCTGTTGGGGAGGGAGACAAGCTTTTGTGCTTACACAGAGCTCTTCTTCAGGTCACTGAAGAACCTTCAGGCTCTGAAGAGGAGTTTTGAGTAAGCCCAAAAGCTTTTCTGTTGGTGAGAAAGACACTGTCCCAATAAAAGACTACCTCACCCACTGTGTCTCTAATACCCTGGGACCAGCACAGCTACAACCCTGTTAATAATAATAAAATACATATGCATATTGGAAGAGAATACTGTAAATAATTTTCCTGTATTGTTAGAGGGATCAGTCTGATTAAGAAATTAATTGAAAATTGTGCAGTAAATTTGGGGATAGAACTATAATTGAACTAATTTTCTTAGTAGCTTTTTCTTTTCTACTTCAATGTGAGTTTTGTGTGAGGAGCAGAAGCAGGACAGATACAGGAACAGTTTAAGCTGCCTCACAGTACCTTTCTAACATACTTCTCCCATCTTCTGGAGGAGCAACCTCCAGGTGAGTTTGAGGGAAGGAAACATTTTGATTTGACTAAGGGAAATTGGTGTGTGGAAAAACTGATTGCAGGGAAAAATTGATTGTAATCAATTTCAAGTAGAATTGAGTCACACTGGGAGAAAATGGACTGATTATGTATGTTGAGCAGGTACCTGGATTTTTATTCTGGATGGAAAATTGATTTTCATGAATTATACATTTTGGTTTGTCTGCGGGTGCAGGAAATTGTGAGAGGGTGGCAAACTGCTATTGAATGTGGTGAGGAAAATAAATATGGACTATGAAGTGCCACATCCCATCTGCTGCTGAAGTAGATTCCCTTGGTGGGAGGGGAAATGTGTCATGCTGTCTGGACTGGTTTGTGATTGTGCGTGCCTACCTCAGGGTAGACTGTCAAATAGCAGGGCAGACACCCCAAACTTATGGTATGTTCTAAAACTAGATTTCACTAACCCAGTAACAAATGTTAACTCCTGAAGCTCTGTACCAGTCTTACCATGGAGTCACAGACAGTCCCCTTGGGCATTCCAGTCTATCTTTCCACCCAGGCAAGCTGGACCTAGTGATAGTTGGTGCTATACACCAAAGATTCCGGTTGCTTCCAGTCTCAAGAGACCAGCTCAATTTGTACCTCAGATCTCACACCAAAGACAACACTTGTAGCCAATCCTATAATAAATCCTTAGTTTACTAAACTAGGAAGAAGAACTTCATGTTATTTACAGGTTAAAGCTGGCAACATGCATACACAAAGTTACTACAATTCTGTCACCTTTTAAAACCATAGACTGTAACTAATCTGTCAGAACTGAATATCTATTAGGGCTAACCCAGGTTGACCGTAGGGATTTCTGCTTCTGTTTCACAGCCCCAGCCCCGTGAGAGTCCAAACAGCAAAGAGAAAATTCTCTTTTGTCCCTGATTTATCCTTCTTCTAACACTCAAGCTGATGGGATGAGCTTTCTTGCAAGTAGCACCTTCATGGGTGTGAGAGGGCCGTTAACCAAGTCTTTGTTTAGTGATGTTCCACAATGGCCCATTTAATTTTGAGAGTCCTTCTTGATGGGCAGAGGACCATTCCTCCTGACTGGGTTCACAGGGCAAGCATTTTTATAGTTATAAAGCAAAACTTACATATCACCTTATAGCATGTGATACAGACATTTCAAGTGAAATGAATGCATGCAGCAATTTACAAGCATTCCATAGAGTCTAAATGCACTCTTATAAGTATAATACCTAGCTTGAACAATACTAACATGCAGGTGAGCTGGTCTGGTATCCAGCTATGAATTTGTTAGTGCTCAGCTGACTCCTACAGCTTTGGGAAGAGCTGGCACCAGTCTACCACCATCACAATCGACTATGAAGGTTCCACACCCAATTTGCTGACAGATTCCCTTGATGGAGGAGAAGTGATCTATGAGAAGGCCTCTATGCAAAGAGGAGTCCACACTATGAAAAAGTTGAGGTAGCTCTGTGCCGGTGCATAGGAAGCAGAAAGCAAAACTAACTAGGAATTGACAAGTTTCATAAGGGGTACCATTTCCTCTATTTTTGTAACTCAATAGTTATCCCACAAGAGAATAAACTAATCCCAGAGTCTGTTGTCCAACAGGTAGCCCTATTTCCCTATTCATTGGCCATCATGCAGCATCCTCAGCTCCCAGCCCCCTTTGCTCACACAGCCAGGGGGACCCCAGCTCTGTGGCTGGCAGAGCCCTTGGGGAGCAGCTACTGCAGGGGGAGCCCTCCCAGCACACAGTCTCTAGCTACCCCCTTTCCCTGCACCCTGAGCTACCCCCTTGCCCACACAGCCCCTAGCTACTCCCTCCCTGCATCCTGAGCTGTTTTCAAACTTTTTGAACTGAGCCCCCCACCTTTGAGTTATAATTGTGGTCAAACTACACCTATGCCTGAGCCACACACCCCCACCCCCACTCCTGCAGGGCCCTGGAGTTTTTGTAGCATGTTGTGGGAGGACCTCAGAAAGAAAAAAGGTTGAGAACCCCAGAAATGGAAGACAGATTGTGGGGAAGGAAGAGAAACAAAGGGCAGAAAAGGTGGAAATCCAAAATGTGAAGAGAGAGACTCAGACAGTATGGTCCAAAATGCTAAAATCCCAATCTCCAATCAATTCAACATGCTCAAACTCCTGTGCCCTGGCACACCCCACTGACTTCACTGTGGCATCACATGGGCAAAAAGAATTCACCTTCCAAGACTGCAGCCTAACAGCATAGAACCTAATGGTGCAATGACATTGATTTCCCACCATGTCCCCAGCACCAGTGGGGATGATGCTGGGGTTTGCCTGCATCAGCTGGTTGGTGAGTCAAATGCAGTAGTGCCAACTCAGTTTTTAATGGCAACACCAGTGACTTTGGGGGCATTTTTCACCTGTCTCATGAAAACATGGTGAAAGGTTGTCAACTCACAAATTTCCTCTTACTCAAAATGGGCACTATCTCCTTTTACTGTTCATGGGGTTGAAGCCAGCAAGATGGCCACTATTTCCCACAGTCTATCTGCATGTGGAAGCAAGGCTGGCCTTAATAAAGTTGCCTGCCACCTCCCATTGTTTTCAGTCGGAGTGAAGCCATGTCCATAGGCAAAATGACTGTTACCAATCTATAGTCGGAGTCTAGACAGGCAATATGAGGAACAACAGAGTCACTCTGTGAAGGTGGATGGGAAGAATGAGGGGGAACAGGAAGCAGATTTATGGGGCGGCTGAGTGGGGTACAGAAGACAGTCATGGGAAAGGAAGGGATTGGATGTCAGCTCCCCTAGCCTAGCAGCATGGTGGATCAGGGGAGTGCTTGCTGCATAGCCAAGGGAAGGCAGTTCTACGGTCTCTCACAAATTGATTGGGAGTTACAGGATTTTGGCCCCGACAGATGATCTGTCCTCCAATCCTTCAATTTTCAGAGCTGGGCAGAGCTATGTCTGAGAGACCTGCTCTGCTACTGAGCATTGCCTTCAGTCTATGGTAATAACTTACCTCATCCACGTTGTCTCTCAAATGTCCTGGGACTGACAGGGTTACAAGAACATTGCATATAGGCAATGGATGGCAGTTCCCTTATCGTGAGGTGAGGAGGGGGTAAGTGGCATCTCCCCATCAGCAGCCAGGGAGAGGCATGCATAGAGTGCACCAAATGTTGATTAATATTAGGTTGAAAAACCAAACACACATCAGCAGGGGTTGAGGGGAGTCAGGGAGCCCAAAGCCTAAGGAAAAGTTGTGGGCTGATGAGATCTTTAAAATGGGGGGGGGGGGTCCTCTGGAGCATATCCACCATGCCAGGGGTGGGGCTTGCAATCTTTCACCTACAGATAGGATCGCCAGTCCTCCCAGGAGTCTCCCAGAATCAGGCTCTATCTCCCGGAGACTACTGAAGCCAAACCGGGAGATTTTAGGCCACTAAAAGTCTGGCAGCACATCGGGGCTAAGGCAGGTTCCCTGCCTTCCCTGGCCCCGCGCCACTCCCAGAAGCAGCTGGGGCCAGCATGTCCCTGTGGCCCCTGAGGGGGGAGCAGGGGGTCTCTGAGCATTGCCCCTGCCCCAACTCTGTAGCTCCCATTGGCCAGGAACTGTGGCCAAGGGAGTTGCGGGGGCGGTGCCTGCAGGCAGGGCAGCACACAGAGCCCCCTGCCCTGCCCCGGGGCTGCAGTGATGTGCCAGCTGCTTCCAGGAGCAGCGTGGGGCAAGGGCAGGCAGGGAACCTGCCTTAGCCCTGCTGCGCTGCTGCCCAGGAGCTGCCCAAGGTAAACACCACCCAGCCAGAGCCCGCACCCCTCACCCCCTCCTGTACCCCCCCTGCTCCAGCCCTGAGCCCACTCCTACACCCAAACTCCCTCCCAGAGCCTGCACCTGAACCCCATGCCCAGCCCGGAGCCCTCTCCCACACTCCAAACCCCTCAACCCCAGCTAGGGTGACCAGATGTCCCGATGTTATAGGGACAGTCCCGATATTTGGGTCTTTTTCTGATATAGGCTCCTATTACCCCCCACCCCGTCCCGATTTTTCACACTTGCTGTCTGGTCACCCTAACCCCAGCCCAGAGAGAGTGAGTGAGGGTGAGAGTAAGCGACTGGGGGGGGGGGGGGTTGGCATGAGCAGGGCGAGGCATTGGCGATGGGGCAGGGACTCAGGAAAGGGGCGGGGGGCAAGAGTGTTTGGGTTTGTGCGATTAGACAGCTGACAACCCTACCTACTGAGCTTGCTAATACCGCACTGACCAGAGGAAAGGCACTGCCACTGGCGCTCAAGCGCAGCCCCCTTGCTGCTCCCGCCTCCCAGCGCCGCCTGGCTGCAGCCCGGGGCCCCGCAGACTCCCTCACATGCTAGACGGGCCAGCGCGGGGGCCACCCGGGGCCTGCCAGAGGCTATGCGCAGCGGGAGAAAATATCCACCTGTGCGCATGCCCAGGGCGGCCCCGTCTGAGTGCGGAACATTTGTTCGCTGCTCAGTGCAGCCACCCGGACGGGAATCACCGCTCCGCCTCCAGCGCGCGGGGCTGGCGAATCGGCTTCTTTCCAGCGCTGGCTGCTCGGAGGTGAGGCGGGAGCAGGGCCAGCGTGTGCCGCCGCCCCCACGCTGGGCCCCCGGCCCTCCCGCCGGGTTCTTCCCCTGGCCCGCGGCTCACAGGGCGGCTCCGCGCAGCGGCGAGGGGGTGTCGCCCCCGCGGGGCCCCTCTGCAGCGCGCGGTGAGCCGGGTCCCCACTGGGGCTGGGGAGTAGAGACAGGGCCTAGCGCGCCCTGCCGTAATTGGTGTCTCTGGCCGCGGCTACGGCAGGTGATTGGAGAGGAGCGATGTCAGTCACCCCCCGCGCTGGGTCTGCGAACAGGCGCCGGCCCTAGGCAATGGCTGCGCCGGGCAGGGGGCCGCGGGGAGCCCGCCCCACGAGCGTCAGAGCCGCAGCCCGGGGAGAGTGGAGCGGAGCCACCCCCGTGACTGTGGGGGAAGGGTCAGCAGCCTTGAGCCTCCCCGCCTGGAGGGGCCCTGAGGCTAAACGGGGAAGGGTCAGTAGTCCCTGGCCACGGTGCCTGCGCGGGCTTCGCTGGGGCTGGTGTGGGGCCAGGCCAGCGGGCCTAGGTCTTGGCGCTGCGTCACATTTTATGCCCGTCTTTAGTTACTTGGGGATACTTCCGTTGTTTTTAGGTGGTGGTCAAAGCCCCGGGGACCTCGTCTCGCCTGGAGGGTCAGACTTGACAGCCCTGTCGTGTGCGCCTGCCTGCCAGGGAGGCCTCCTCATCTGAACTCAACCCTCGTCCTCCTGGCAGCCACAGGAGGGCCTTTCGGAAAATGATCACTTATTTGAATCCTGGATACACATTAATGGAAAGAGGCCACGAGGAAAAATAAGCTATATAGCGCTTTGATTAAAGTGAGTGCACATTCTTTGATAGGAGAAAGGGTTATTGTATTGGTTCTGAATTTAGAAATGTATAGAATAAAACTGTATTGGTATGTGTAATTTCTATCTCAAACTGGGAAAAATTGCAAATGAAGAGGAATTCTGAGTTATGCCTGGATTATTCTTGCCATTTTGTTCCATTTAATAGTTAAACCCCCTTAATTTAGGCTTGTCTACATTTAGTGCTGATGCTGTACAACTGTAGCACTTCAATATAGAGACTTTCTACAATATGTTAACAGGAAGGGTTCTCCCATCAGCATTGGTAGTTCACTTCAGAGGCTGTAGGTAGGCCAACAAAAGAATTCTGTCAACCTAGCACTGGTCACACAAGTGTTTAGATTGGATTAGTTTAACTACATCACTCAAGGGTGTGACTTTTTCACACCCTGTGCGCGGCATAGCTGGGTCCATCTGATTTTCTAGTGCGGACCAGCCCTTAGAGTGTGATGCTTTCAAATACAAAAGTACCTTGTTTTGATGGTGGTCAGTGTTAAATACAAGATTGCATGGATGCCATTTACTGTTATTTTAAACCGACGGGGGTTACTAAATATTTCACACTTCTTACTGTTCAAGTGAGAGAGAATGTTATTGAACCAACTTCTATTCATGAGAGACAAGCTTTTGAGTTTACACACCTCTTCAGGTCTGTGTAAGCTCCTCTCACAAATAGAAGTTGGATCAATAAAAGATAATACCTCGCCCTCCTTGTCTTTAATATCCTGGTATAAACACAGCTACACCAACAACATTGCATGCTCTTAAGTGGCTCATTTAGAGCCTGTTTATAACTATCCTACCATAAGACTCAACAAAATGGCCACTTCATTGTTTTTTTTTCTACCACATACATGCTTTAAAGAAAAAGGGCTCATATGTTATTGTGCATGAGAAAGGGAGTGGGGAAAAGGAGAGAGTGCTCTTTGAGAGTTTAAATTGAATGAAGATCAGCTGACAAGACAGTTTTCATCTTCATGAAAAAAGATTTGTATATGCATCTTCCTGTGCATTAGGAGAATACATTAAAGAAATCAATTAGCTGACGAAGTTGAGGGGGAGGTAGGGATAGTGGTTCTCATTTTAGATACATCTAGTTTCATATACATTTGATTCTCACTTTTTGCTGTAGACAGGTTCAGATTTGTAGGTGCATAATCTTTAATATTAGGGAGAGAAATACTACCAGAAAGTGTGTGAGGTTTTAACTTCCCAGTTAATAGAGTGGAGAATGAATGCTGTTAATAATGATTGGGCCTAGTTATTTGTGGGTATAACACCAGATATCTTCAGCAAATAGTCACTTAAACAACAAGAGGTGATGCTGTTTTGGACTTGGTTTAGTGAGTAGAGAAGACATTATAGAAGAGCTGGTAATAATAATAAAAAAAAAACAACAACAACTAGGGATCACCCAATCCAAGGTTAACTCAGTGTAAATTAAATGGGAGAATAGTCAAAACCAGGTTGTAACTAAGGTTTTTGATTTCAAAAGGGCAGATTTTGGAAAAGTGAGGGAACTAGTTAGTAAAGTCATCTGGACTGAAGAGCTCAGGGACTTAAATGTGGAAGAAGCTTAGTTTTTGCACCTTTGCTTTAAGAAATCCCATCTGGAATTTGCATCGCAGGGGAAGGGGTGGGGGGGGGGACTTGCATTTTATTCCTTTTTGTGTTTACCTCCATGTAACATGGGTTTGCCAAGGTAGATGTTGCCAGACTAACCTGATACCTTTGATTAGATAACATATGTTTAGACAAGGGAAATGCAGGAGACCTAATCTGTCTGGGCTTCAGTAAAGTATTTGACAGTCTCCCACACACAAAATAGTTAAAATGCAGATGATGAGAATTAGTACAGGATCTGTAACTGGGTAAAGAACTTAAAGATTGTGACAGGGCCACCCACCTCTAATGAGCACCTTCATCAGGTGGGTACAGATCTGTACTCTCTGCTTGCAGTGTTCCTGTTTACAGTAAACCTTGATAAGCAGTTCTTCACAGGCTCATCACTCTAGCTAAGCCATGCATAGTCTACATGTCTGAACACACAAAACCAAAAGATCTAGCAGAGCCAGTCACAGTGCTTTCAGAATGTATTGAGCCCGGTTTTCATCCTCTTCTGGGCTAGCCTAAAATCTATCCCTGCCCTGTTAGAGAAGGCCCCATGGCCTTCTCCCTGCAGATACAGTCCTGACCTTCACTGGGGCCTCTAAGCAACACTTGTCCCTGTCTCAAAGCTTTGGCCACTCTGCCAGTGGCCAGACCTGGACCCACCCACTACTCCAGATCCTGACCCAGGAAGCTTATGAAAAGCAACCACTTACTTCTTTCTGTAGTAGATGCTGCTGCTATTCCCTGGGCCACTTTCCACACACTCCACTTCACCATGAGCTCTCACAGCCAGCAAAGAGCACCTTCCTCACTTCCCTGGTCCTAGCAAGCAAGTGATCTATTCAGGCCCTATGGCTCCTTTCAACTGGGCCTGCTGTGTGCTGATTGGCCACTTTACCGCAGCCTCTCTAGGCAGGCATGGAGGACCCACCTTCGCTGCTCCTTTTCTGGGGTGGAGTGTGGTAGGACCGCAAGGCCTCCAGCAGGGGGCCTCAAAGGTCCTGGTACTCCCCATGACAGGGTTATGCTGAAAGGAGAGCTATACATCTGGAGGGAGATTACTAGTGAAGTTCCTTGAGGAAATGTTTGTGGGCCAATCTTTAATATTCATTAGTGACCGTGGCACAAAAAGTAGAAGTGTGCTAATAAAATTTGCTGATGACACAAAGTTGGGAGGCATCTGTACTGATGAGGACTGGACTATTCTATATGAGGAATTGGGTGATATAGAGGATTGGAGTAATAGAAATTGGATGAAAGATAATACAAAGTGCAAGCTCATGCACTTAAGGGATAACAAGAATTTCTGCTTTAAACTTGGGGGTCAGCAGTTGGAAACAACAGAAGAGAAAGACCCACATGCATTGGTTGATCACAAGATGAGTATGAACTACCAGTGTAATGTGGCTGTGAAAAAGTCAAATATGATCCTGCAATAACGTGAGCTATTTCCAATGGAGGAATAGGTAAAGTACTAATGCTGTTGTGCAAGGCATTGGTAAGATCTCAGCTGGAATACTGTGTACAATTCTGGTCACCATGTTCAAGAAAAATTATTTCAAACTGGAAAAGGTGCAGAGGAGGACTACTAAAATAATCAGGGAAATGGAGAGCCTATTTTACTAGAGGAGACCAAAAGAGCTTGGGTTGTTTAGCATAGCAAAATTTAGGCTGAGAGGGAATATGATTAACTGTAAATACATCAAGGTGGCAATCACCATAGAGGGAGAAGAGCTATTTAAGACAAAGGACAATGTAGGCACAAGAACAGAAGGGTATAAACTCGCCATGAATACATTTAGGCTGGATATTAGAAGGAGGTTTCTAACCATCAGAGGAGTGAGGTTCTGGAACAGCTTTCCAGTAGGTGTAGTGGGGGCAAACAAGCTACCTAGTTTTAAGGTGGAGCCTGATAAATTTAAGGTATGGAACTGTCTGACTGGATTGCCTGTGATAGTAGGGACTGGACTCAGTGACCAAGGATGTCCCTTCCTGTGCTATGTATGTTGTTTGTTTATTGTTTTGGATTAAACCTTTTGGGTCTGATTAAGCCTTTGTATAGCAGTACTTGCCAGACAATAATTAGCATGGAAGAAGGTGCAAAGACAATTGTGGGAGAAGCAAACATGATGGGCTAGTGAAAGCATCTGTGCAAGTGTGAAATGTGAAAAGAAATAAGATAAGTAGAGAGGGGGGCAGAGCTCTGAAGGACCTTGATAAGTTTGAACTTAATGTTGTGGACAAAAGGGAGCCAGTGGAGGAACTTACAGCCCAATCCAACTCCTGTTAAAGTCAGTGGGGGAGACCTTTCTTAGTGGAAGTTGGATCAGGTTCTTAGAAATGGTGACATGGTCAGGAAGATTGACTTAGCAGCTATGTTTTGAACGGATTGAAAGGAGCAATGTGTATTGTTTAAGAGGATGCAGTAAGCAAGATGGGGAAGATGAGGGCCTGGACCAAAATTTTGGTTGTGGATATTAATAAGGTGTTTAATAAAAATATTGCGGAGAAAGAAGCAACAAAATTTGGCCACAGCCTGAATGAAGGAAAGAGAAGTCAGTGATGACTCCAAGCTTATGGGCATGAGTGATAGAAGGATGGTATTTCAGTCAGAAGAGACAGCTAATAAGGGCTCAGTGGGCAGTGTTTGAAGGGGGAGAAAGAAATTTCATTTTAACCATTTTTAGTTTAAGTTGATGAGATATCCAGGAGGGGATGTTAGAGAGACAAGTTGAGATGCAGGATTGAATAAAGAGAGACAGGTCATTGGGAAGGTAGATTTGGAAGTGATTGGAAAAATAATTAGCTGAAGCCCTGGGGGCAAATAAAATTACCCAAGAAAAGAGTGTAAAGTGAAGAGACCAAGGATGGGACAATAAGGGACCCTCCACCAGAGAGTGTGAGAAGGGGATATTAATTAACCTGTAACCAGTAAAAATGGACTATCAAAATGCTGATCTGTCAGTACAAGGGGGCTTGCTCATGTTTTGTTAATAAGGTTTGCAATCAATGTATCCTTGATTTCCTGTCTTTCTTGGCAGCAGAAGGAACAAAGAGTGTATGTGAGAGTCCGGCCTTTCCTCTCTGATTCTGAGCTTGACATAGTTATGCATCCCTTTGTCAGGCTGCAGTTTGGATGAGAGACTTGGAGGAAAAACCTAAAAACACTATCAGAAGTGAAGCAATTCCCCAGCATGGTGTTATGGGGCTTATATTGCTGGAAGTGGTATCCCTTAGATGTGATGTAAAACTGCAGTCCTAACTATTTGTCATTAAAGATCCAGTAGCTAGTATTCTTCTCTATAGTAATAACTTTATCTCATCAGAATTCTATGCTGGGTAATTACATTTGATTTACCAAAATTTCCCATGCTATTTCACCTTATTCCTAAACCATTGCTGTGATTCACCTCAGAGTGGCTCTATTGCAGTGAGAGGAAGGAAATGAACTTTTGTGTTTATTTCTTTATATTTTTAAGGTACTCTTCTAAGGCTAAGAATAAAACAGTAAATTTATCTTTAAGAAGTTAGTATGTCAACTTATTTGTCTTTTCACCGAGAGGGTTTTAAACAGACAAGAAGCAAGATATTTGCCCAGTAAACTCTTTGTTGGTGAATTGACCTGACTAATAGGGACACACAACCTAGTTCATGTCAAGCTCATGTTAATAGGTAAACTAGTTTAAGTGAGAAACTGAGCAACTAATACCCTGGAGTTATATTTCACTGTACTGATCTTTGGTTTTGTTCAGAACAGCCTGTTTATCTCAGCATGGATCGATCTAGGTCTCGTTTGGGGGGAGGTGATGAACAAGCCTCTCCCCTAGAACACAGTCATGGTGAAGATGAGAGACAATGGCAGCAGGAGCGTCTTAGCAGAGAGGAGGCCTATTACCAATTCATTAATGAACTCAGTGATGAAGACTACAGGTTAATGAGAGACCACAATCTTCTTGGCACTCCTGGTAAGATATGGATGGTTACAGCAGATGAGACAGTACACTGGTATAAATCTGGAGTGGCGTTATGCCCGTGTAACTGAAAGTACGATTTGGTCTGTGTGTCTGGGGAATGACTGAAAAGTGAGATTTTTTTTCTTTTAAAGTTGATGGCATCTCTCTTAAAAAATGAACAATTTTAAATGGGTATTAAAGCTTGTGAAACAAAAATTCATCCTGACAGCATAATGTTTAGATTTATAATATGCATCCAAGTTACAACCTCTGTGCACACATACAATTATTAAAATATTCATTTACAAATATCATACACATTGATATTCTGTACACATTGTATAGAAGACAATTTCTTCAGCATCTGAATTCTTAGAACATACTGATGCTAATAGGTTGGCAGGTTATAATGACATGCAGTCTTCTGCTTAGATACATGTAGCCTCTTTGTTTCTGGTGCCTACTTTTTTATTCTATTGTCTGTATTTGTATTGATTGTAATTTTATAATCATGCTGGTGTCTCTCTTATGTCTTACTTTACTTTATTTCTGACAATTGTCAGTAACAAAAGAAATATAGGAAACGGTTTCATTGTTATGCTTGTATAAAGAAGTAAGATGCAAACGTTTTTGAGACAATCAAAATATCTTACTGAAAGGCTGAGGGCATATATTACCTAAATATGTGAACTATTTCAGGAGAAATAACAGCAGAAGAGCTACAGCAACGTTTAGAGGGGGCAAAGGAGCATCTAGCATCCCAAACTGATGTAGAAAATAGGGAAAGTGAAGGAGAAACTGCTGGAGGTAAGCTTTCTTCATTTACTTCCATACATAAAGCATTGAATTTTCTTGTATATTAAAATACTGGCCTGTTCAAATGACATCCATAACTAAGTCTGTTTCTTCTTTGTTCTATGTAGCTTTTTCTCCAAGTAGCAAAATGAATAGAATGTATATCCTAATGATGTGAAAGTAAATTAACTTATAGTACTTCACAATAACTGATTTAGATTTGCAACAAATTACTTACCCTGACCCTTCCCCTCCATAAAGCAATATTTGCACAGAAATAACTTACTTATTTGTTTCTGCCTCTTAAAAATAAGGATAGATTAAGCTATTTTCTTATTTATTATAGAAGTTGGCAAAACAGCTAACATAAGGAGAGAAGTGATATCCATCTGAAAAACTGAAATTAATTTTTTTTAAAAACAACAAACTTTCCCTTCTTTAAAATAAGGTAAATTCTATGTTGAAATCCCTAGATAGATGGATAGTCAAAAAAGACTATTAAAAAGATTAATTTCTCCCGTTCATGAATCTGACTGGGCCAAAATCTTGCTCTATGTGTATAGGGACGAGGTGCTTTTCTTTTTCGGAGTGGGGTGTCAGTTTTTTGTGGGTAAACAAAATCCTGCCAAAACTTAACATCCCTCTCTGTGAGCAGGAAGGAAACCTGTACATATAAATGGGTGGGAGAAAAGAGTTGGGCAGAGAAACAGACTTAATTTTCCAGAGTCCAAGGAATAATTCTAAGTAGTCAGTAAAAATGTGTCACTTTAAAATGGAAATATCTTGTTTGTGTCCTCATTAACCATTGAGAGAATGCTGAATGATTAGCCAGTTTTTCTTGACGAAGACTATAATGTAGTGGCTTCAGTTATAGTAGTATTTCTAGCGATTTAGAATCCCATTGTGCTAGTCACTGTACACATGCCTAATAAAACAATAGACAATCTAAAGGTAAGACAAGACAACAGGTAGATACATACAAGTGAGGGAAGCATAAAGAAAGAATAGTATATAATACATAATAGGCAGTCATCTCAGAATACCAGCTACCTAGCAGTTGTCAAGTAGAATAAATTCACATAATCAGAAAACAAATGTTTGTATTGACTCCATCCCTATAGCATATGAATGCTTTCCAAATTAAATTAAAAATAAGTGTCTTCATTCCATCCCAGCATGTAGGAGAAATACCTTGATTAAGTCATTATGTGTAACTGTTTGGGAAAGCAAAGTCATAGATGTTGTGGGGCATATATCTTTCATGTATGCTTTTCATATACTTGAGAGCCAAACTAAATCAGACCATTAGTCCTTGTAATCCAGAATTTTTTTTCTGACAGTGACCAGTATTCAGTACTTCAGAGGAAGGTGCAAGAAAATTCATAATACCCAGTTATTAAGTAACCTGTTCAAGTGGAAACTTTTTTTCCTAACCCCAGACAGTTAGTGGCTGGCCTGTGCCTTGAAGCATGAGGATTTATACTCCATAAATTTTCATCCTGTATTATGACTGGATGTGATGATTTAATCAACAGCTAAGTGATATCTTATAATCTAATTAAACTATTTGCTATGAATTGTTTTGTTTATATTTATAGCCATGATCTTATGAAACTAAAAATCAGTTAATCACATTTGACTATCTGTATATAATCCCCAGTGCACTTGTGTGGGCTTGATGATTCCATGTGACTTCTTCCCCCACTGTTTAAACAATTTAATCCAGTGGTACCAGAGGAAACTTTTCCCCTTGCGTCTCCCCACCTACCAGAAGTAATGGAATGTGCCTGTGTCCCCTGTACCATGTGTTGTGACCTGGCCGGGGGCTACAGCCAGGAGTGAGGGCGGAGGACCAGTGGCCAGGAGTGGGGGCAGAGCAGGGCTGGGTGGTGCTCCCTCCTCCATGGGGGCAGGCCCGGGTCCCGCTGTACCCCCGGACATTCTTCCATGCCCCCTAAGAGGGTGTACCCCACAATTTGGGGACCATTTGTTTAATCAATGGGTATGGGTGCGTTGGGAACTCTTCTTTATAGCACTGCAGACATACTAAAATCTAGCACATGGAAACACCTCTTGGTAAAGAAGAAAATATAGTGCCCTTTTCTCCTTACCCATAATTACAACTTGACTTAAAAAATGCTACAAATAAATCTAATGTGGAGCATCTATATGAATCTCATTTAAATCTTCAGTGGCTGTTGAAAACCATGATTACATTGCATCTTCAGCATCATATGAATAGAATTAGAATCCATTTTGTGACATCTAATAATGACTACACCTTTTGTAAATCACTAAAATTCTGGTCTCTTTTAATTACCTTTGTTCAGCTTGGATGTTGATCAACGGGAGAGGGTTCAGAGAAGAGTCATGAGAATAATTAAAGGATTAGAAAACATGCCCTTCAAATCGCTCAGTCTGTTTAGCTTACCAATGAGAAAGCTAAGGGATGACTTGATTATAATCTATAAGTACCTACGCAGGGAACAAATATTTGATAATGGCCTTTCTGTCTAGTAGAGAAAGATATAAGGTGAGCCAATGGCTGGAAGTTGAAGCTGGATAAATTCAGACTGGAAATAAGGCATAAATTTTTAACAGTGAGGGTAGTTAGCCATTGGTACAATTTACAAAGGGTTGTGGTGGATTCTCAGTCACTGGCAATTTTTAAATCAAGATTGGATTTTTTCTAAAATATATGCTCTAAAAATTATTTTGGGGGAATTCTATGGATTGTGTTAAACAGGTGGTCCAACTAGATGATCATAATGGTCCCTTCTGACCTTTGGAATCTATTAGACTGCATACTAAAGGCAAAGGTTTATCTTCAGCAAAACAGCATCAGTATAGCCACATATTTCACATACTACTCAAAGAATGTAAATCAGGAAGAACGCTTTAAAAAGGCTTGTAGGTAATACCATGATGCACTTTAACCCATGTATGCAAAATGTGTAAACTTTTAAACATTAGAAAAATAATAGAGTTCTTTATCTGCTTCTTACAGATTCAGAGGTTCTTGGGGAAAATTCAAATGGTGACTCTTTGCTAGAGTGGCTGAACACATTTCGTCGCACAGGAAATGCTACTCGCAGTGGACAGAGTGGGAACCAAACTTGGAGAGCTGTGAGTCGGACAAATCCAAATAGTGGGGAATTCCGGTTTAGTCTTGAAATCAACATAAATCATGAACATAATAGTTTTGACGCTTCTGGTGATGAATATATGGACATTTCACACTTGGATACTAGCACAATGCATATGGACAATCGACATCAAAGAGCAGTTAGTCCAGTAGCTACACGAACTAGGAGCAGGACCTCAAGAGATTCTCATGGTGAAACTTCTAATACTGGAAGGACCAGAACTGTGAGAAATTCTGTGGTACAAAATGCTGAAGAAACCTCTTCTCCTGTCTTGGGAAGGCTCAGAAGCAGAACTAGGGAGTCAACAGGCCTTTACAGAACAAGAAGCACTGCACATAATATTTCTTCAGACACTGGTGAACACGATGTTGTTAGGCGAAGGGAAATGCAAGAAACAGTTACATCCGCTGGTCTCCAGAGAGGTAGAGCTAGAGCTAATGTTCAGATGAGTACAAGACAAAGACTAGGAATTCTAAGGTTAAGATCTACTTTGAGTAGTCGAAGCCGTTCTCCATTGCAAAGACAAGATGGCTCTACTAATTCTGAGGAGCAGAGTCTGAGGCAAAGTAGGAATTTACAGCAAATCCCTAGAAGGTCTACTAGGAGAAATACAGCTCAGCCTCCCTCTGAGGCAGATGAACAAACAGTAGGTAGTACACAGACGCCACAATTTTTTAATTCAACCCCAACATTGGGCATAACATTGGAAGAGGATGAATCTAGTAGATCAACAGCTGCAGTTAGAAGACATCCAACTATTACACTAGATCTTCAGGTGAGAAGAATTCGTCCTGGGGAAAATAGAGATCGGGATAGTATTGCTAGCAGAACGCGCTCTAGAGTGGGAATGGCAGAAAACACGGTTACTTTTGAAAGTGATAGTGGTGGATTTCGCCGTACAATTTCCCGATCAGAACGTGCAGGTATACGAACCTACGTTAGCACTATACGGATACCTCTTCGTAGGATTTCAGAAACTGGGGTTGGTGAACCTTCATCAGTGGCTCTTCGGTCAATTCTAAGGCAAATTATGACTGGTTTTGGAGAACTAAGCTCCTTAATGGAGACTGAATCGAATTCAGAAATTCAGAGGGGCAGTCAGCGCGTATCAGATATACAATCAGAGTTGAATAACTCTCACACAGTAAATGATAATAGTGAACTAAGTGAGACTTCAGTGAGGCATAGATATGCTGAAGAAGGTAGCAGTGAAACAAATGGAGAGAATGATGGGACTCAACATTATAGTCTCAATAATGAAAATTGGGAGAGCAGGCAGTCTCAAGAGGCAAACAACTTGGTTGAAAATGGAACACTGCCCATTCTTCGTCTTGCACATTTCTTCTTACTAAATGAAGATGATGATGACGAGCACTTGAGAGGTTTAACCAAAGAGCAGATTGACAATCTGTCTACTCGGAACTATGGGGACAGCCATACAGAGAGTGAAATAAGTAAAACATGTAGTGTTTGTATCAACGAATATGTAACTGGGAACAAGCTAAGGCAGTTACCATGCATGCATGAGTTTCATATTCATTGTATTGATCGCTGGCTTTCTGAAAATTCTACTTGCCCCATTTGTCGGCAGCCTGTATTAGGGACTAACGCAGCAGACAATGGATAAAGTTATTTATATTGTTTAGTATTCAAATAATTGCTATATTTATGGTGAGCCAATTAGGACGAATTATAATTTAGATAAAGGTACATTTGCGTGGAGATTTTTGTTAGACTTGTTTAAAGATATAGGAAAGTTGCCTAAACTTAGTGTAAATACTATGTTTCTCCTTCCAAAGCGCAGATCTAGTAGTATGTGTAGAGCCAAATTATCTTAAAATTTATATTTTTTTAGGTAATATTTTTATGCTAAGCACTTTTGTAAATATAGAAATGTAATAGTTAATCAGTCCTGCTAAATGTATGTTTGTTTTTAACAGTGAACTCACTTTATTTAGATTACACATGGTTTCACACAGGCTTACTACTGTGTTAAGAAATTGGTGTCTAAATAGCCATTCATTAGCTTTTTGTTCTAAGAACAATTTCTTTTACAGAAGGATATCTTGCTGGACATGTTTGCTAAAGATATTTAAGTTACTTGAAATGCTCAATTTAATACACAGTATATTTTTTTAATATTGAACTATCCTTTCTGAAAACCTGCAAGTTTGGATCTATTTAAGCTTCTTTATAGCAGTTTTTGCATGTGGTTTTACACAATGCTTAATGTTGACAAGTTCTTATTTGAAAGTGGATTGGATTAGTGACATTTTGAAATGTACATAATTCTATGCAGTGTCTCTGACGGTCACCGTCTTTCAATAGACAGCAGTCAGATCAGTCAAAGTGACAATTCTAAGAATGCCTGCCTCATTTGAACATAAACACTTGTTGAAAAAATAATAAACGTTTAAGAAGCTTTTATGCAACTCAAAATTATTTAATCCTTGTGTGACGGGTTTCCCTTGGGGTGCCACCTGGAAGTGGGGTACCACTGAGCCCTCTGACCCACCAGCCTGGGCTCCCTCTAACACTATGCTGCTATGATAAGCTGCAGACATGCTCCTGGTCTTACACTTCCACCAGCATACACACATGTAGGGACACACCCAGCTTCAGTTACATGCAGGCATTCTGACTAGCCACTGCATGAACCAGCAGTAGAAAGGCTAAAGCCAAGGTAACTCTCAGCTCTCCAGGCCCGTGCTCCCTCTGAAGCATAAACCCAAAACTATACTGTCTTGCGCTGCCCAGGGAACTGTACAGCGTAAGCTCATAGAGTTCGCCCCCTCCCCCCCTCAATGTGGAGAGGAATGTGCAACAGCCTCTCTGAGCTAAGATTCCCAGGCATTTTACTCCAAAATCTCTGGTTTAGATTAAAACAAAAACTTTACTAATTACAAAAAATAGCTTTTAAGTGATTGAGTGATAGCAAACAGATCAAAGCAGATTACCTAGCAAATAAAAACACAACCTAAGCTTAATATACTAGATAGGGTGAGAAACTGCTATTCATGTCCAATCTAACTGATGGTACGGGCAGACTTGTAGATTCTTAAGGAACAAGCTACATTAGCTTCACAACTTGGGTTTCTCAGGTCTTCATACACAGGCTAGAAATCCCTTTAGCCTGGGTCCAGAACTTTCCCCAGTTCAGTCTTTGTTCCTCAGGTGTTTCCAGGAGTTTCTTGTGTGGGGAGTGAAGAACACCAGATGATGTCACTCCCTGCCTTATATAGCTTTAGCATATGGCGGGAATCCTTTGTTTCAAAACTTGGTTTGTGGAAAAATACTGACATCCCAAGATGGAGTCCAGAGACATGTGGTCTGGTCACATGACCTTGCAAACCTTGCTGAGTTATAGCAGCCATTACTTACAGGGTGTCTGGAATGTTCAAAGGAAGGTTAAATTCTTCCAGGTCCATTGTCTTTGCTGATGGGCATCAGCACTGTCTGGCTTCTTAATTGTTGTTCCAGAAAGGCTAGTTATGGGTGTCCCCCAGAGTAAGCACGATTGAAATACAGATACATAGTCAATATTCCTAACTTTAAATACAAAAATGATACATGCATACAAATAGGATAATCATATTCAGCAAATCATAACTTTTCCATTGACATCTCACATGACCCATCTTGCATAAAATACATCATAATGATGCTATAATCATATAATAATATCACTATGAAGAATATGTGGTGCAGTGTCACACTTAGCTCATGTTTCTTTTTAAGACATTTTAATTTTAAGATGGAAAAAACTCCTCCTGAACATCATACTTTATATAACGGGCACGATTTCTAGATCCTACTTGAAAACACAGATTTATTGTGGTGTTGTGTAAAAACACAAAGATTTACAATATTAGTCCTCTTAAAGTTCACTCTCTCTGATGACCAAATGGCAAGACACTAAGAGTAAAAAGAAATCTAAGCTTCCTCCCAAAAATCCTGTATAATTGACCTTAAAATTTATACCAATAACTTATAAAGTCATAAAATTGCAAGAAACAAACAAAAACAAAATGAAGGCTTCATGTGAATCACTATTGCATCGTATTCTATAGGCTGGCAGAAAGATGTCATTCCTAATGTATGACCATTACACTGAAGTTAAGCCTAGCTCTCTTTGTTCCAGGTGTGTAGACATACACAACTGTAACAGACTATGCATATGTGTACATTAACTAATGGAAGCTTTAATGTGCATTTAAGAACAGGTCCGGCTTATTTTTGAAATTCTTTCAAGCCTGTCTGAAGCACTGGAATTTTACGGCATGTCTACACTAGAAATACTATAGCAGCACAGTTGCAGTGCTGTAATGAAGACACTTACTACAATGATGAAAGAGGTTCTTCCATTCCTGTAGTAAATCCATCTCTGAGAGGCCGTAGCTAGATTGATGGAAGAATTATTCCATCGACCTAGCACTGTGCATGCTGGGGCTTAGGTTGGCTTAACTACATCTCTCGAGTGTTAATTATTCATATCCTTAACCAACGTAGCTAGGTCAACCTAAGTTTTAGTTGTAGACATGGCCTAAGTCAGTGGTTCCCAAACTTTAACGACCTGTGAACCCCTTTCAATAAAATGTCAAGTCTCGTGAACCCCCTCCTAAAAATGAATATTTCCAGGGATTTTCTCCTTTACCTGAGTATAAATTATAAAAGCAGTGATCTTGGAAATATAAAATTTGTTTTTATGACATGCTTATTACACACTATTATTAATTATTATTACAGTATTTTTATTACATTATGAAAACGGCAACACTCTTCCAAGATCTCACTTTCGTAGCTTGTATCACCTTGAATAAGCCTGTTCTAAGACAAGGCTCCTATGTTTCATCAAGGAGTATCAGATGTGAAACAGCATGAAGGTATTTAAGAAGTCAACTCAAAGAGTTCCTCCTATACAAGCATTCAGGTGTTGAGCAGTCCAGGCAAATAATGCACATTACAACAAAGCTTAAACTTGTTCTTCATAATAATTTTAAAAACAACACTAG
Source organism: Macrochelys suwanniensis (assembly GCA_033296515.1). Classification (NCBI taxonomy): domain Eukaryota; kingdom Metazoa; phylum Chordata; order Testudines; family Chelydridae; genus Macrochelys; species Macrochelys suwanniensis. Next base: position 44,485,099 of record CM065775.1, on the reverse strand, counting down.
CTGCCTATTTAATTTTAAAAACAGCAAAAAATATCCACCTCCCTTTCCATTTCTTAGAAGGAGTCTTGACGTTTAAATCACCTCAGTGTGATAGATATGTTTGCTTTGATCTGCTTAGCTCTTGGAAGTCCAGGGGCTCCCAAGCTGCTGGCCCCATGCTGCCAGGATTCCTAGGGGCAGCTCTGTCCTCCATTAGGGAATTTTTTCCCGAGAACCCCCTGTAACATTTTGCGAACCCCCAGGGGTTCACGAACCCCAGTTTGGGAACCACTGGCCTAAGTCCATTTCTTAGTCTGAACAAGGAGATAACTTAGGAGAAGGTGGTATAACACAACATATGTAGTTTTATACGTATTTAAAATGAGGAGAGTTACACTGATCTCTGCTTCCAGAAAGTCTTTAAATCTCATGCACTTTACCTTAGCACAACTCTCAAAGAAATCTTTTAAATTAAACTATATACTGTGTGTATACAAGCTCTCTACGCAAGATGCATTATGCCTTTTTCTGGCTTAGAAAAAGCAAACCACCACCATAAACACAGGATGGGTTTTACTGTCAAAAACTCATTAGCACCGATAGTCAAATGTCCCGTTGCAACCTCAGAACAGGACCCTTTGTCGCTTCTACAGATCCAGACTAACACGGCTACCCCTCTGATACTCAGAACATACGTCACTAAGAATATCAACCACAGGTGGCTTTGCCAACATCCTCAGTACATGTGTCCCAACACTTCCCTCCATCTCTGAGAGAAGGACTTGTTCCATCAGCAACTCAACAGTATCATCAGTAAGCTACTACCCGCTAAGTGACTATTTACTGGGATACATATCTATTCTAGAGTTGGCTGAGATCATGAGATGTGGCCATTATGCATTTTTCCCACTCCATGGTGGCCAATGAATGACAATGGACAAAGACTACTGGAGCTCTGCACCCACTGAGAAGTGTGCATTAGCAACATCTACTTCCAGGGTGGTCACTGCCGAAAGGTCTCATGAAGACACCCTAGATCTGGACACTGGCACCAATTAGATTTAACTGTCCTCTGTAGAAAACACCTACAGGATGTTCTCCATACTTGGCATTTTCACAGTGCAGAGGGTGACACAGACTATGCACGTCTATGCTTCAAAATAAGGCTTCCTTGAATGTTGATGCATGTAGCTGCAATCTTAGCTTTTTACCAAAAGATTGTACAAGATAAAGAGGGGTTTGCAGCATACACTGAAGAAATGCTTCTAATTATGAAGCAAAATGCATAGCATGTCTCTGCCATAACATGAACTTCACTCCTGAGACGTGATAACCTCACATTGTCTGAAAGTGCATTGCAATGAACAGCAAGGCAATGAGCTCAGTCATGCTTACTCGATGTGTGCAAGAAGGTACAAACATGTTTGGGAATGGACATCTAAGAAGTATGTTTGATGGCATCAAGAAAGCTACAGGTCCTTCAGCCAAGAAGACTACCCCACTGAAATCTCTCTTAATAGGAGACATCATCACTGACAAAAGCAAACAGATTCAACACTGTGGGGGGGTGGGGGAGGAATGCGATCTCAAACTCTGTTAATGTAAAACCACTGTTTCTGAAGCAGCACTACATATAATCCCATTATATAAAAGCTTGATATAGCACCATCTATAAATGAACTTGAAAAGGCAATCATCTCCCTAGCACCAGGAAAGGCTACAGGTAAAGATGGAATTTCAGCTGAAGTACTGAAACAAAGAGGACAGGTTATGCTTAAACATCTGCACAATGTATGCTTACCTGCTGGAGGAAAGAAAGGGTACCACAAAATGTGAAGGATGCCATAAAGTTGTATAAAAACAAAGGAGATGGGAGTGATTGGAACCACTGCAGAGGAATCTCTCTCCTTAGCGTTGCTGGCAAGGCATTTGCATGGGTCATTCTCAAAAGACTGCAAGTTCTTACAGAACATGTATATCCAGACACATAGTATGGCTTTCATGTGGGTAGATCAGTTATCAACATGGTGTTCACACCAATGCAACTGCATGAAGAGCATCAAGAACAAGGAAAACATCTCTACATGGCCTTCATAGATCTAAAAAAGGTGTTTGACTGGTCAGTGGAAAGCACCTTTTCCAGTTGTTAGAGCAAAGAGGTTGCTCCCCACTCCTCAATCTGATGTTGTCATCATTGAAGGATTGAATGAAGGCTACAGTCCAGTATGATGATGCTCAGTCTGACAGCTTTCTAAACCTCTGGTGTCAAGTGGATGTGTTTTTGGCACTCTTCAGTATATTCTCCTCTTTGAGGCTTTGTCATGTTTTCTCATCTAGCACCAAGGGTGTACATCTCCATACAAGATCAGATGAAAAACTATTCAACATTACACATCTACAAGCAAAAAGCAAAGTCAATCACCTGCTGATAACAGAATTTCTTTTCGCTGATGATGCAGTGCTTGTTGCACACAGTGAAGAGGAGCATCAGCAACTTGACTATAGCTTTGTGCTACATTGTGATGATGTAATGGTCCCTCGCTCTCGCGCTCAGAGGGAGACCACTGTGAGGCTTTAGCCTGGGTTTGGGTAGCTCAAGTAGTCAGCCCTTAAACAGAGTCTCTCCGGGCTGGCTGTGGCCTGGGCAGAGCTCAGGCAGCCAGCAAACAAAACAGTCTTTCAGGGCAACTGGGTCCTGGGCTTGGGGAGGCTCAGGTACCAGCAAGCAACAGTCTCACAGCTGGCTTTAGCCTGAGTGGGGCTCAGGCAACCAGCAAACAAACAGGGCTGGTAAGGGAGGCTCCTCTTCAGAGCTAGAGCATCCTTGCACAGTGTAGGGGGTCAGCCACCCCGGGTTGGGGGGCAGGGGGACGCGGGCCCACCCTACTCCACCGCATCCCAGCCCAGGGCCCTGGCAGGGGCAGGATTGGCTGCTCCTGCTTCGGTGGGGATCCAGCCACAAGACGCCGACTGAGCCACACCTGGCTCTGCAGCCAGCTGCTCTGGGGCTGCCCCTGAGCCACTTCCTACCACCCCCGGGGTTTGATACCTCTAGCCTCCAGGCCTCTTCCGGCTCCTCTGAGTAGACGGCAGCAGGCATTCCGGGTCAGTCCTGTCGACATCTGTGGATTGGTCACAGCCCAGCGAGGGTTCCTCTCGGGGACGCAGCTATACCGGCAGAGCATCCTTCTCCTCCACAGGCTCCCCCGAACTGTGCTGCAGGGCCGGCCTTTTATACTTCTGGCCATGCCCCAGTACTTCCGGTGAGGGGGGTGGGGGGTGATCTAGGCTCCGCCCTCCAAGGGGAGTGTAATGGTCCCTCGCTCTCCCACTTGGAGGGAGGCCACTCGGCCTCACTACAGATGAATTTGAACATAAGAAAGGCCGTACTGGGTCAGACCAAAGGTCCATCCAGCCCAGTATCCTGTCCACCGACAGTGGCCAATGCCAGGTGACCCGGAGTGAGTGGACCTAACAGGTAATGATCAAGTGATCTCTCTCCTGCTATCCATCACCCCCCTCTGACAAACAGAGGCTAAGGACACCATTCCTTACCCATCCTGGTTAATAGCCATTAATGGACTTCATCTCCATGAATGTATCCAGTTCTGTTTTAAACCCTGTTATAGTCCTAGCCTTCACAGCCTCCTCAGGCAAGGAGTTCCACAGGTTAACTGTGCGCTGTGTGAAGAAGAACTTCCTTTTATTTGTTTTAAACCTGCTGCCCACTAATTTCATTGGGTGGCCCCTAGTTCTTTTATTATGAGAACAAGTAAATAACTTTTCCTTATTCACTTCCTCCACACCACTCATAATTTTATATACCTCTATCATATCCCCTCTTAGTCTCCTCTTTTCCAAGCTAAAAAGTCCTAGCCTCTTTAATCTCTCCTCATATGGGACCCGTTCCAGACCCCTAATCATTTTAGTTGCCCTTCTCTGAACCAATTTGGAGTAACCATTGGTCTAAAGAAGGCTAATTATGACTCTAGGTGTCTAGACTGCACCAGAAGTTTTAATAGCTAGGACCATGCTAGACATTGTGCACAAGTTCTGGTATGTAGGATCAACTGCATCAGATAACTTATTTTTTGAAGATGAGCTTAATTTGGCCACTACATTCAGCCAGCTGACCAAGCTCATGAGGAATAACAAGAAACTGACATTAAACACCAAGATACAGGTCTACCAGATGTGCTTTTTGAGGACACTGCTGTATGGTGGTAAGACAGGACCACCTATAGCAGGCATGAGAGGAAGCCAAACCCCTTCCACACCCTCTGTCTATGCCATATTCTAAATACCAAGTGGCAAATCAAAGTTCCTGGCACCAAAGTACTTGAGGAAGCAAAATTACCAAGTCTAATCACTATTCTCAAACACAGACCTAGGTTCACATTCAAGGATGCTTGCAAGAGGGACTTGAAAACTTTCAACATTGACACCAGAAGCTGGGAAGATGTAGCTAGCAACAAGTTACATTGGAGGGCTGTACTGCGCCAGGGAGTCAGAGGCTGATGAGAGGTGGTTGACAGAGAGAAAAGTGAAGAGGAAAGCACAGCAGGCCTAAACCACTAGTAGTACACTGGCTCCATCTTCTGACCCTGCACTTTATGCCTGCATTGTTTGTGTTTCTCGAGAATTAGACCTTTTAGCCACTCACAGTGTTGCTGTCCGACACACAGTAACTGAACTGCTTTTGTGCTTACACCATCGTCTTTCGAGATAGACAGTTACCATGCATACTATGTGTTAAGAGCTGTAATATAACTGCTAGAATTTTGCAAGAGATGAAATTTCTAATTGCTAAGAGCAGGAGAGTTGGCTTTAATAAATTAAATTTAAGCTATTCTATTTTATTCCCATAAATAGTTATTTTGTAGAATCCTTATGAAATATAGAGGTGTTTTATCTGTATAAGGATTTGATATAATCTGCCATAATGTGGTTTTGGACACTAATTATTGAAAGCAGTACTTCCTCTTTTTCCTTTATACCATCCTAGTCCTACTAAAATGTGTGGGATTTAAACGTGACTGTCAGCACTGGATTAATTTCCCTTCCCTTATTTCTGTTAAATGCAATCAACTTCAGCAGCTAAATGTATGTGTGCCTAATACCTCTCCCCAGTCTACTCATAAGTCCCCTGTGCAATAAGAACTTTAGTTTAAAATTGAAAGTGGCCTCACTAGTGAACCAAGTGGCACATTTGGAGAGGAGATCTGACCTGGCAAAGCCTACCAGTGCTTTGTTGGTAATCAGGATGCTTTCAAGTTTAGTTCTTAACTAGAATTCTTACTGTTTGGGGGCATATAAGAGAGCAGACCAGATCATATGGAGATTTCCACAGCCATCCTGTCAGCACGGGGCAGGGTGACTTATGGTTTGTACTGCTCACCCTGACAGCCGCATTTGTGTTGCTAAAAGCAACATATGCCTGGGTGGAGTAGGAAGAGGGAGAGACCTAGCTACATGCTACCCTGTGGGTCATGATGACACTACTAATCATGGTAGCTGCTCCACTTACTGCTCGAGCACTAGGTTGGAATCCTGGCCAGCTGCTGTGCATGGATGCAGTAAGAGCGAAGAGAGATTCATTGGGTCTTTTTCCCACACAGGATTTTGCCACAGTGAGGGAGCAAAAATTGTTATGCAACCTTAGAAAACAAATGTCTGTCTATGACTGAGCTGTTTTTCAGGCACATGCCAAAATGCAGGTGGGGGCTTTCCATCGAAGACATAGGATAAGATTGATATGTATTTCTGTTATTGTCAATACAAGCTTGAATTTCCCTAGGTACGCATGAAATATGATCTTTCAATGGGTCTTACAAAAATCACTGTGCTGATTAAAATTATTTCAGAAACTGTGCCCTCTTAATCAACAGAACCGCTCTGTGTACGTGAAGTCATCGTTTTAGTATCCAGGTTTGTATATGTTAGAATTGGGCAGCCTGTACTGATGAGAGTACTCCTTGTAAATTTACAGAGAATTTAAGGGCCAGTTCCCCACACCCCTGAGCAAATGTATGGAAGACAATTGGGGTTCCACAGCTATAAATGATAGTATAATTCTGGTGGTGATGGGAGAGAAGGAAAGGACCTAACTTGACTTGCTGACTCCAGCTTGAGTTTGTAGGCCTAGCATTTGAGAGTTGGAAATTACATCTCTTTCCTTCGCAGATAATCATATATTTGCTGGACATGGGGAAGCTGAAAAAAGCTCATCATGCCATTTAAATATCACTCTTCAGAATACCGTGGCACCTACACCTCTATTAAAGTCATTAGGAGTCCTACCCCTGAATTCAGTGGAGTCAAGAACAAGCACATCATTTGTTCCTTTTTCAACTGTCTAAGCAACTGATGTTGAGCAATAGCTGAAGTCTCACCAGCAGTGTAACAGCTGCTTGTTTGATTTGGTCGTTTTGCTCCTGCTTCTAAAAGCTCAGACTCTGAACTTCCTTGTTTTTTATGTTATGCTCTAACTACTTAAGTGCTCCCAAATGACGTCTTTGCTGTTGGGTTCCCTTTCAGAGCATATTTAGAAACTTCCTTCTGCCCTCAAAGCTTAATGTCTTCTGTTGGAGATTCACTCAGATAGAAACATCTCTTTTTTCATAAGTCCACTCTTCAGGGACTTATTATGGTGATGATCCTTTAGCTCTTTGTATACACACCTCTATTCCTAGATTTTTTTCTCTCATTTTCAGTTATCACAGCCTTCTGTTCCACTAACATATAAAGGATCTGAAAACGATCTGTCCTTCTCCCCAGATTTTTTTAAAATGTATGTAGAAGAGGAATAATCTTACTAAATATAACTTCAACATAAAGCTACAGTAGCCTTCACTTAATTGTTTCCTTCACTGAGCTTGGTATCTAAACACAGCCTTAGAAAGTTTCCGTCTCCCCTAAAGGCAAAAAGAAACCTGTAATGTGTAAATAAACACATCTCGGAGACAAATTGTCTGTTCAAATTTATGCACCAGTAACTGAAGTGTCAAGTATTTTCATGCATCATGTTCAAATTCAGGAAAACAGTCTAATTAGTGCTATAGCCTGATATATGCTTGCATATACCGAAGGCGTACACAAAAGCAATTGTAAATGACACTTCGTTTGGAAATAGTTGTGTTCGCTTAGCAGTACAGCAGCACCACCATTCTCATTTGCAGTATATCAGTCGAATTCTGAGTAGCAGTTGAAAGTCCAAAAGGAGTGGTTCTTATTGGTGAATAATGTAAAAAGAGGTCTGATTTGTTTTCAAAGAGGTTCTTGTTGCCAAATATAGAATCATAGAAATGTAAAATTTAAAATTTGGGGTTCCCATTAGAGATGGGTAATATATTTCTGCCTTCTTGAGTTGCAAAGATTTGAACTGCTTCCTGAAGGTCCACAGTCTCAGGCAGCTCATGCTCTATTGAGATGGTTGCAAGGCCAACCAGCCTCTCCTGTGTCATAGTGGAGCGTAGATGTGTTTTTCTTAACTTCAGCTTGGAGAAGCTGCGTTCTCCACTGGCAACTGTTACAGGAAGTGTTAGAAGTATGCGCAGAGCAACAAAAGCATTTGGAAAGAGGGTGGTCATCTTATTTGTGCACATATATTCCAGAACAGCCTTTGGAGTTGATCCTGCTGAAATGTATCTTGAAAGAGCTTTCAGTTCATCACCTAAATCACTCGCATCAATATTGTGCATGTCATCATGTGTCAGCACTGTCTCTAGTGCCCTGCATTGCTGGTGTAGGTCTTCTTCAGGTATAGTGAGGAATTTTGGAATATCATACAACATCCCAAATATACTGCTGTGTTCCCTGAGGTGCATGAAACGTTCTTCAACTGACTGTATTGTACAATCTAGCACCTGGTTAAAGAATTCAGCTTTGAATTGTTGTTTGGAGTCTCTTATGGGACTATCCCGTGCCTCATAATCAAAATGTCTTCTTCTTCGGTGACTCCTGTATTCTTGAATGGGTGGGAAAATAGCTTCAGTGTGAAGTTCCTCTGCCAACTTCTGTACATGCTTCAGAACGTTTTTAAATCCCTCATCTGACCAGTAAGACTGTAGGTATGACTTTGCTTTGTCCAGTTGTTCCATTGCTCCAGAGATATCAAGGTCAACACCTTGGAGTCTCTTGCTTACAACAGTTATTTCAAACAGTATGGCATACCACAACAGTAAGCTACACAGAAATGTGAAGTTATGTATGTTTCTGGTGATTCCATTTCCCTCTGCCACTGTTCTCCCATGAACAGTTCCTGTCATAGCATTATCCTCCATAATGGCAACTATGGCATCCTCTATCTTCCCAGTTTCATGTTTGATAGGCTCCACTCGACTTTCCCATTGCATGGCACTCAGTGGTTTCAGTATCAGAGAGGATGTTCCCAGATGTTGCTTCAAAATTTGCCATCGATGAGTTAATGCAGAGAAAAATACATGATGCTTTGAATTACATTAAAAAATTCAGCAGCATCACTAGAAGCTGATGCTGCATTACTGACCACCAAGTTCAATGAATGAGAACTGCATGGGACAAAAAAAGCTTGAGGCTTTAACTCTCAGATCCGTGTCTGCACTCCTCTGTTCTTTCCTCTCATGTTGGCACCATTATCGTAGCCCTGACCTCTCATGTCAGCTATTGCAATTCCCGTATCTTCCAGCTTTTTAAGAAGCACATTTGTCATACCAGTTCCTGTAGTATCATCAATGTCAATAAATTCTAGAAAATGCTCTCTGACAGTCACCATTGCAGGGACATTTTCACTAGGTTCTGTTGTTGTTACAAAATGCACCATTAAAGTCATTTGTTCCATATGGCTGATGTCAGGTGTGCAGTCCTGAGTAACAGAGTAGTATCTTGCTGATTTCAGATCTGCCACAATCTTCTGTTTGACTTTTGTTGCCAGTAACTGTATGATCTCATTTTGAATTGTTTTCCCAAGGTAGTGGTGTGTGTACATTTCTTGGGTGGTGACTCTTCTTAGATGCTCCTGGAGTACAGCATCAAACTCAGCCATCAGCTCCACATTTTTAAAGGAGGTTTCCATTGTTTGGCACATACAGCTGATCTGAAGTGCCACGCAGTGCTAGGTTTTGGGTAGCAAGCATTCTCACAATGGCAATGAGCCTTTTCAGAACATTTTGCCAGTAAAGAGACTCTGATGCAATCTTCTCTTGATGCTGATCATGTATGGTGGCCTTTAACCTTAGTCTCATCTCAAGCTCTTTCATGTTGTGGAACATGAAGTTTTTCACTTGCTGTGACCCATGCAGTACAAGGAAGTCCCTCAGGCTACTGCTCAAGTGGGTCCACAGTCCTGGATCATCTAGACTTAAGGAACTAAACTCAGCAGCAGCTGTTTCTTGCGCCTCCACCACACTCTTCTCTGATCTACACTTTTCTTCAGGAATGTGCATGGTTATATCCATTTGAGATGGAGATATGGATGCTGCAGTAGCTGCCAGGTCACCTGCACTCTGCCTAACTGGAAGATCAGGCATCTCCTCACCACTCACATCTTCACTGAGGCCGGAAGACTCACCGTGAACATTTGTGTCTAGGTATCTCAGGAGAGTTCCTTCCTGCTTAGATAGAAAAGCTTCCTTTGCATTCTTTCTTTTTCTGAATGCTGCCCCAGAGGGGCGTTTTCTTCTTTCACTCATGACTGCTGTTCTGTGCCAGCTATAGTGGCTCTCAAGACTCAGTTGAAGGGGACAAATAAGCAGGCTGGTAGCAGGGCCTGAATGAGGAAGATATCAGCAGCTTAAGGGCCTAACTGGCTCCTGCTACTTCAGTTGACTGCCTGTTCTCCTCAAGTGGGTTCCAGGAAGTAGCAGGAAACAGGAAGCTCCCTGAGAAGCTGGTGTTAATCAGTCCAGGCTCCTAGGGATGCTAGAGAGGTACATAAGAGGCTCCTTCTCCTCTCTCTTCCTGCAACTCCTGCTGCTTTCTGTTATTCCCTCTCACCTTTTCTCCTGCCTGCCTGTTATGTCTCTTGTGCCCTCCTTCCTCCAGCATAGCACTCCACCATCTCTGTGCATCTAGAGCAGAGAGAATACATATGCACCAGCAACAGACACAATTTTCTACACTCTGGGTCTTAGTGGTGCCCCGCCACAGTATGGCACCTGAGGCGGCCACCTCAGTTCGCCTCCTGGTAAGGCCAGCCCTGCCAGCGGGTAACTGATTAACCTTGTCATTGCCCCTGAGAGAACAGGACTGCTGGTGCTGAATTAAAGTCAGATTTGGTGAGGTGAGCACAATGAATTGCAGGAGTGTGCTGCCTAAATCCCTGGTCTGGAGGGAGTGGATCACACAAGCCCACCCCAAGAAAGGTGACTGTTGGAGGCCTGATGGGAGTGCTTATAAAGAGGTCATAAAGGAATCAAAGGTGCAGTTACCTCAGGAACTAGGATAGCCACATATCCCCATCTTCAGAGCTCAGTCCTAGTCTCAAGGGTTGTTAAACTGAAAGTGTCTCAAAATATTTTTTGGATCAATATAATGGCATTGTATGTTTTATGTTGTGACAAGGCTATATTGTATTGCACCATGATATTGTATTCTAACATAATAGTATTTGCACTGTGCTTTCTGCTTTGACTTCACATATATGCGTACCTGGGGGGTAAGAGATGGGCTTGATCCTGCAAGTTGCTGAGCACCCTCAAATGCAAAGTGACTTAATGAGAGCACAGGACACTCAGTGCCTCAGAGTGACTCAGCATCATTATCTACCTTATTTCTGCTGCAAGTCCTAACCTCCTACTTCCCTTCTATTTTAAGAACTATTCTTCAAGCATAGTGTCCTTGGAAATGAACTATTGATCCAGAGAGGTCTCAGAAATCTCTTGGAGTAACAGCAATCCAAGACTCAAAGATATTATTTCTTTCAGACATCTGCCATTTGGGGGTGAAGTCACTGGCATTTATGAGCTTAGGTTCTGCCCACAGGGTTTGTAGGGTTTGTAGGGATGACGACATTGGGTCTGATTCCCCTCTTGAGTGCACCATAAGAACACCAGAGCTGTTCTATTGGCTTCAGTGGATTCACATCCGTGTGAGTGAAAGAAGACTTATTTGCGCCCATTACATTTAATACATAACACTTCACTTCATTTATTTAGCAAAGCTCTTCCCTATACACCATTCTGCTGCTCAGGCTTCAGATTGGATTTCCAACTATTATAAGGGAACTGATATGAAGGGAAATGCATTACATGATGGCTACATTGCTGTAATCTCCCCCTACAACTACTGAAGCTCCTTCAGGCTGGTCAAATTTACAAAGGATTAGCATTGGCCCCAGGATCAGGGGAACACAAATTTGGCTTAAAGCCACTTTTCCACCAGCCTCTTGGGTCTTGTGCCAAGAATAGCTCAGATAGCTCAGATCTGATTCAAATCTCAGTTGAACTGGTTTTTCAAATATAATTCCATTGACTTCACTGGACTTATTCTTGTTTTAAACGAGTCTGAATGAGACTCACGGTGTTCCAAATCTGTGTAACACTGTTTTGCCTTTTACACCCATTCTCTGAGTAGTTTACACCACCACTTGCTTTTCCACTGAATTTAGCCCACAATGTCAAAGGGTTGAAAGGCAAGCACGAAGCATGTTTATCATTCAAAAAAACCAACCAAATCAATTTTGTTCTACATCTTTATCAACAATGTGATGAATGGGATTAATCTGGCCTATTATTTTTAAGCATGTAGAATCTTGGGCTTTACAACAAACAGCTGGTGTGTGTTCTCAGTAGATTGAGATAGAAATGGTACATTTGTTACTACTAAAGGCTCTGCAAAAAGCCCATTAATTTTTATCCTAAAATCCTCCCTTCCCAGCTCTAGCCTGCTCCCCTACTCTATTAAGCCTTTGTCCATGACAATTCTCAGTATAATCTCTCTCTCCCTATGCAACATTAGTTCTATGTTGCTAAACGCCCCCAAAACACACCGTATGCAGCCATGTGAGATATTTTTGAATTTAATCCAGCTCTGAGCTAGATTAATGGTGGCTCATCCCTTTAACCTTAGAGATGGATGCTCAGGAAAGTGTTCTGTGCTGCTATTTCAGTGTGGGAATCCTGCCCTTACCCTGACAATTGATCCACAGATAGGACAGCTTGGTTGCCTTAATAAAAAAAAAAAGAAAGAAAACAAAAAACCCTCACAAAACCAATTTTGCTTGCAAGTTCCTGTGTTAGGGCAACACTAAGGCTGCCGATAGAAGCACTCAAGGGACAGAAAATGCAAACATTTCATTTGAGCTAACAACTTTAACTTGGGTGTATGTACTATGGTACAGTCTTTAATTACAGGATTTCATTGTATGAACTGAGTATCTAATATTGTTGAAAAATAGCATTTTATTGCATTGAATTATGTAGGGAAAGGTACGTGTTTACAAGAATGGTATCATAGTGCAAGGATTAATGGTGCTTGTTCAGCCTTAACTTTTGTATTTCCGGATTTGTGTCCCTCACTGCACTGCTTTTTTTATTGTACTAATATAGGACTAATATAGTCCTATGACCCACTTTGCGGACCCAACCCACAGTTTGAGAACTGCTGTTGTAAGCTATATAAAGATTGTAAGTGCAAAAAAACCTGACCATATCTTTCTTTTTCACTCCCTTATCCTTCCCATTATCAGAATTGTGAAATGTTCAGATGTGCACAATATATTGATTTGTTCCAAAAGCTTTGTACTCTTCATGCTAGACAACTAATTGGATCGAATCTCAAAATCCTGATTCAGATTCACTTGTACTTTACTTAGGAAGCACTGAAGTGCTATGGCTGCATAATCGGGCCGGCAGCTGGTAGTGGGGGATGCAAAGGGAGGGAGTATGTGGGTACATACACTGTGGAACTATCCATGGTGCTGCAGTTTCTCTTGGTTTTCATACAGAAGACATGTAGATTCCATATAGACTCGTGTTTCTGTTTTCTTCCATGTCTACACTATGGGGACTATAACAGCATAGGCCTGTAGCACAGATCCAGATTACAGCCCTGGAAGCAATTTTTCTGTTGGTGTAAGAACACCACCTCCCTGAGGGACAGTAGCTAAGTCGATAGAAGCACTCTTCAATCGACCTATCAGTGTCTATATAGGGCAGGGGTAGGCAACCTATGGCATATATGCCAAAGGCGGCACGCGAGCTGATTTTCAGTGGCACTCACACTGCCCGGGTTCTGGCCACTGGTCTGGGGGGCTTTGCATTTTAATTTATTTTTAAATGAAGCTTCTTAAACATATGTACCTATGGACTGTATGGGCATAATACATTCATCCTGATATCACTCATAAAAGCAATAATGTTTACTATTTGGGACACAGGTAGCTCAGGAGATAAAGCACTGGACTGGGATTCAGGACATCTGGATTATATTTTCAGCTCTGTCACTGGCCCTCTGGGCAACCAAAGGCAAGCCACTTTCTCTCTGTGTGCCTCCCCCCTCCAACTGCAAAAAGGGAAGCAATGATACCTACCTCCTTTGTAAACACTTTGAGTCTATGAATGCAAAGCCCTTTATGAGAGCACTATTCTTGCTATGCCTAACAAACACACTTCTGTCCTGCAGTAGACATTCTCAGACATGAAAATAATCTCACTGTACTAGAGTCATTTTGTAACAGTTTCCCATATAGCAGTGATGAGGGAGATCACTATACACTGTTCCCAAGTAATCCAAAACACTGAAAGAAGGCAGTTCAATAAACTGGGCTTGGTAGAATACGGGGGGAAAGCCTCTCAGTTGTATTAAAACCATGTATTAGCCTAGTGGTTTATAAAATGCTTTTCAATGAACCAGCTTATGTGAAACACTGCATTTTTAATTTTCCTATGTGCATACATTTTACAAATAATGGTAACTAATTGTTTTACTCTTAACGTACACTGACCTCTAGTGCCAACAACCTGACAGCTCTGAACAATTCTGAACATACATTTAGAGAAGAGCTATTACATTTACTGCAGTATGTAGTTTTCCCTGAATATGTCTGTATTTAAAAATTAGTCACTCACTAAAACATGTTTCGAATGTCTGATTATATAAAAATCTGATACAGTGACACTTGCATTTCTAGTATTACTTGCTTTATAGTCACTCTTAAGCATGTAATATATGAAGGGCCTAACTTTTCCTCTGCCTTGTTTTTTGTATAGTCCTCTACAACAATATCTAACCAATTAGAATGGTTGCATTTTACATCTGCTTTGCACTCCCTTTGTATTGGTGTTGATGACAACACAACATACGAGGCAGCCTCACACTTGCATTTCTTGCATTTTAATAGAAATCTAAGAAAATGACTGGAAATGGTGAAAACACATCTAATACACCATCATTATCTAAAAAAATCCAAATCTACTTTGAAAGTTATGATTTTACTTAAATTCTTCAATTATTTAGCCCTTTTCTTTTTTGTTTCAGGCAATTCATTTTTTCTTCAGTACTACACAGTCCTGATGCTTTTCAACATTCTAAGTTTATATCTCATATTACTTATAAAACAGATTTTAAAACAAGCCATTAACACCCTTCAGAACATAAACATTAAAACAAATTATATGCACAATTCAGGATCCTGCCACCTAGAGGGCATCTCCTGCAGTTCTTATTCAGTATTATATATAGCTCTCTGCCTAAACCATTTCTAAGGGCTTGTCTACACATGGAGTTATTTAAAAGTAGCTAGTGTGCTTTAAATTCATCTCCCATCTTAATCCAAATTAACCTTCTTGTGTACACAAGGCCTGATAGAGTCACCACCACAGTATCTAAGGCCCTGACTACACTAGAAAAAATAGTACCTGTTATTCAATAGTGGTGTGGTTGCACTGTTCAAGTGCTAGAGTAGAAAGGGGTCAGAGTTTTGGTGGGTTTTTTTTTCATCATGTCATGAAAACTTGCAGTTCAACTGTTTTTCAATAATGTATTGTTAAGCATTTTCCCCTGCTTTTTATTTATTTAATTTTTCACAGTTATGCAAAATTATGGGTTTTAAGCATTTTCCCTATTTTTTATCAATTTAAATGTTTGTATTTGCAGGAAATTATGGGGCATCAAGACAAATATTTAATGACAGATGTTGAGATTCAAAAATTAAACTTTATAATTGGTACAACACAAATTGTCAACATCAAACATCAAAATGTACACAGTAAATATCCTTAATCAAACTAAGTTTTCAAGCAGCATTTTTCATTCTCTTTCTATCTTTAAGTTCCAACTGTTATCAATGGAAATATTTTTTCATCAGTTTGTGTGTGTATGGTGAAATCAACATTTACTGACAATATTCTAACCCTTCCAAGCCTAATTATATATGCCTATGGATGTTATTTATTGCTCTGCCTTGGAAAATACATCTTACAATCTATCCATTAAAAGTGATTTTTGCAAAGCATTTCTTTGTTACTGCTGACATCAATAAAAAGGAAAGCCTAGTGAGCCATTCATTACATTGACATAGCTTTTTTACATGAGCAGACATATTTTGAGGTTGTTATTACATTTAAATTTAACTCATGTTTTTACATCTTTCTTACTGAATAAATAACTGGTATAACTGTGTGTCACATTGTCTAGAGTGATTCATGACCATGAACACCAGTCAAAAAGCTGGGCAGACACTCCAAACTCGTGGTATGTCCAATAATTAGATTTCACCAACCCAGTAACAAATGTGAACTCCTGAAGCACCTTACCAGTCTTACCATGGAGTCATAGACAGTCCCTTTGGTCACTCCAGTCTATTTTTCCACCCAGTTGCTATACACGAAAGATCATAAAAGATTCAGGTTGCTTTCAGTCCCAAGGGACTAGTCATGTACCTCAGATCTATATCTGATACATATATATATATATAGTAAACTAACTAACGATTTATTAACTAAGAAAAATAAATAAAAGTTATTTACAGGTTAATGCAGGCAAACATATATACACAAATGAGTTAGCATCCAAAAGGTGACAGAGTTGTAACAATCTGTCAGCACTGAATGTCTTTTAGAGCTAACCCAGGTTGACCCTAAGGATCTCTGCTTCTGTTTCATAGCTCCAGCCCTGTGAGAGTCCCCTTTTGCACATAGCCTCTTTATGGGTGTGTGGGGCAATTAGAAAAGTCTTAGTATATTTAATATTTAGTATAATAGTGTCCCACAATGGACCATTTAGGTTTGATAGGCCTTCTTGATGGTTAGACGGTCCCTTCTGACTGAGTTCACAGGTTCAGAGCAAACATTTTTTTATAGTCATAAAGCAAAAAAATTAAATATTACCTTATAGCTTGTGATAAAGATGTTATAAGTGAGACTAATGCCTGCATCAACTTACAAGCATTTCATAGTCTAAACATGTTATAAGTTCAATACCTGTTTTAACCATACTAACACACAGGTGACCTGGACTGGTTTCCAGCAATGAATTTGTCAGTATTCAGCTGAGGCCTAAAGCCTTGTCAAGAGTTCGCACCAGGTCTGCCAGCATCACAGTGTATATTTCTCAAAATTCAGTGAATTGCAGCATACAATCTAGCAACCATATAACTCAATTCATGTAGCTCCCCTCTTGTTTCCCCTTATTTATATATGCGACAAAGAGTTCTGTGGCACCTTATAGACTAACAGACGTATTGAAGCATAAGCTTTCGTGGGTGAATCCCCACTTCTTCGGATGCAAGTGGGGATTCACCCACGAAAGCTTATGCTCCAATACGTCTGTTAGTCTATAAGGTGCCACAGAACTCTTTGTCGCTTCTTCAGATCCAGACTAACACGGCTACCCCTCTGGTACTTATTTATATATGTAATTAATAATTTCTACCTATTAAATTTAACCTTGTCCCTAAGCATTGTCCCTATTTTCTTTCAGGTTTCTCTGGCATAGATTCCTATTTTTCCACTGTTTCACCTTTATTATACTCACAATACTTTTCTCCACATGCCTATTCTTCATTATTCAAAAATTATCAGAAATGTCTTGGTTTGCCTGCTGATGAATGCTTGAGTCCATTGAAAAAGTTCCATTGATTTCAATGGTCTTTGAACAGGCCCTAAATAAGTAATTAAAACAACACCTAAGTTTCCAAATGTTTGTCTCTTTTTTTTGCCTCCATCATTTAGTTCAAATGTGATGTTTTTGTTTTTCCATTTCCACTACAACTCGCACACTACCGTAGTAGCATACCTTCTTTGTTTCAAGCTTCAAGACAAGAGCAGTCTCACAGCTACAAATAACTGTGAGATTGGTATATTGGGGAATCAAAGACCTCCATAGGCGTAGACAAATCTATGAGGTGTCTACTGGATCATTTAGGAGACTGCATTTGGTGTATGTATATATTAGTGTTTATGTATGGCTCTAACATTTTACTGATGCCCAGAAATTGCATACCTTTGGGCATGTCCACCATCAGTGTATAAAGATTCCATGTTCCTCCAAATGAGACCATAGCTATTTTATACATTTGTTTAAGTTTAACCAAATATACCTCCAACAAACAATCTTGAAGTAATTTTCTCTAGGATGCTACAACTAGTAAATGCTGCCTTTTTGACCTCTTTAAAGTGGGTGATGAATGATTTGAGAGGTACCTCTTGTTTACTCCAACATATCCTTTACAGCATGCTGTTTTTGAGCTCACCCATGTAACTGAGAGTGAAATTTGGCCCTACAATGTAGATTATGTTGAAAACTGCTGCTGACAGTCACTATCTCTTTGCATTAGAGAGTGAGGCCACTCCAATGGGAGTTATGTGGGTTCAGAGCCCCTCAAAATCAGGCTAGTGATTAGGTGACTAAATATGGATTAAGATGCCTAGTTTGAAAATTTTGGCTGAAGTGACTTGCCCATGGGCACAGAGGACATCTGTGGCAGAGCCAAGAATAAAACTAAGATTCTGACCCCCTGTCTTGTGCCTTGATCACCAGGCCATCCTTCCTGCCTTTGGAGTATTTATTACATTGAAATACTGCAAGCAGCCCACAATGTATATTGAGCTCTCTGTTTGAAAGTATTCTGCTATAACTGTTAGAAAAGAGGGTACAGTGTAAAAAGAAAACTACTTTCTTAATGGGTTTTTTTTGTAATACACAATTCATACCATGGAGCCATTATGACAGGCCTCAGAGATTAATATTGTCATGACTCATGGTTCCATAATATGCAATACATTTTAGCACACATCAGCAGAATGACATAGACATTACACCGTATAAGCGAATGATACATCACTTTTATTTTCAGGTAACCTGCTACCTATTTTATCATGATAAAAAACAATGCTACATGTTAGAGCTCCCCTTCCCTTCCAATGTAGTTCCTAACTAATGAACATGGGAATGAGTCTTCAGAATCACAACACTCATCTAACTCATCTGAAAATCAACTCAAGCAGAGGCCTGAACACTTAACTTCCCATCCAATCCTTAGCTGGGTCCTTTGCATGGGGTTGAATTTCAACTAATGTAAATAAATAGTTGCAGTACTGATATCTGGCTCAATTCATCACTGCTATGTATTCATTAAATGTAGTCATGTAAGGGAAAAAAAAGTTTTGCTCTCTTAGAAGGGACATGAACACTGCTTTTCCTTTCTGACCATGACTCCTCATTGAAGTGAATGGTCCTATACGGAGGTCAGAGTTTTGGAAGCATTTCAGTAATGCTGCTGTAGTGATCTTGTTGTACAATTTCGTATTATGAAAGTGAATTGAGGTCCTGAATGTTGAGAGCACAGGAACAGCGCCAGCTTTTTTGCCGCCCTAGGCTTCTTCGGCCTCCAGGTACCTCAGCGGCAGCCTCTCCCGCCGGCGGCCACCGAGGGACCTGAAATGCCGCCCCCCAAATCCTGGCACCCTAGGCAACCACCTAGAGTTGCTTAATGGTAGCGCCGGCCCTGTAAGAGCATAGAATGCTGTAAACTACATCATTATGCAATAGAATCACTAGGGCCCTACTTCAGATGCAGTTGTTAAATATGTCACTTGAAGGGAGGAGCGTTTGTGCTTTTTGACCACTGATGGGCCTAAACCAAAACTCCCAATCTAAACACTGCCTGAATTTCTGGGGTATTTGAAATCCAAACCTCGGTATGAATTTTATGATTGGCTCTTATCTTTATTAATTAAAATAAAACTTCAGATTTAAATTCCCCTCTCTCAAGCTTTGGAATGTTTGAAATTTAATCTCATTTTTGAGGCTTGTTCCCAGCTATAATGAAAACTGTTCCTTTCTTTTTAAGGGAAAAAAATCCATGGATTTTATTACTGTTTATTAGAGCTGTCAAACAATTAAAAAAAATCATAATTAATCAAGCGATTAAAAAAATGAATCACGGTTAATCGCACTGTTAAACATTAATAGAATACCATTTATTTAAATATTTTTGGATGTTTTCTACATTGTCAAATATATCCATTTCAATTACAACACAGAATACAAAGTGTACAGTGCTCACTTTATATTTACAGTATTTGCACTGTAAAAAAAAAAGGAGAGTATTTTTCAATTCACCTAATATAAGTACTGTAGTGCAATCGCTTTATCATGAAAGTTGAACTTAGAAATGTAGAATTATGTACAAAAAAACCTGCAGTCAAAAATAAAACAATGTAAAATTTTAGAGGCTGCAAGTCCAATCAGTCCTATTTCTTTTTCAGCCAATCGTCAGACAAACAAGTTTGTTTACATTTGCAGGAGATAATGCTGCCCGCTTCTTGTTTACAATGTCACCTGAAAGTGAGAACACGCGTTCGCATGGCACTGTTGTAGCTGGCATTGCAAGGTATTTACGTGCCAGATGCACTAAAGATTCATATGTCCCTTCATGCTTCAACCACCATTCCAGGGGACATGGATCCATGCCTATGACAGTTTTTGCTTGGCACTTCGGGGGGAGGGATAGCTCAGTGGTTTGAGCATTGGCCTGCTAAACCCAGGGTTGTGAATTCAGTCCCTGAGGGAGCCATTTAGGGATCTGGGGCAAAAATAGGGGGTTGGACTAGATGACCTTCTAAGGTCTCTTCCAACCCTGATATTCTATGATTCTATGACAGGTTCTGCTCGATAACAATCCAAAGCAGTAAGGGCCGACGCATTTTCATTATCTGAGTCAGATGCCACCAGCAGAAGGTTGTTTTTCTTTTTTTGGTGGTTCGGGTTCTGTAGTTTCCGCATCAGAGTGTTGCTCTTTTAAGACTTCTGTTTAGCATATCTGGCACATAAATACCTTGCAACGCCGGGTACAAAAGTGCCAAGCAAATGCCTGTTCTCACTTTCTGGTGACATTGTAAATAAGAAGAGGGCAGCATTATCTCCTGTAAATGTCAACAAACTTGTTTGTCTCTTAGTGATTGGCTAAAAAAGAAGTAGGACTAAGTGGACTTGTAGGCTCTGAAGTTTTACATTGTTTTGTTTTTGAGTAGAGTTATGTAACAAAAAAATCTACATTTGTCAGTTCCATTTTCATGACAGAGATTGCACTACAGTATTTGTATGAGGTGAATTGAAAATTATTATTTCTTTTGTTTCTCATTTTTACAATTAAAATATTTATAATAAAAGTATACGCTTTGATTTCAGTTACCACACAGAATACAATATATATGAAAATGTAGAAAAACATCAAAAATATTTTATAAATTTCAATTGGTATTCTATTGTTTAACAGTGTGATTAAAACTGCGATTACTTTTTTTGAGTTAATCGCATGAGCTAACTGTGATTAATCAACAGCCCTACTTTTTATATATAAGTATTTCCTTAGTGTTTCCACAAAGTAAGCCGTGCTGCACAGATATTAATTTGCAATGACCTCAGAGAGATTGTACTCCACTTCAGACCTCTAGTCTCTTTCAGAGGGGAGCACAGCTGTGAATGGAGACATGCAGAGATCAAAAAGTCTTGCTGAAAGTCTACCCTTTTAAAAAACAATTGCAATGCAGAAACTATTGTTTTTATCATGCCATATTCTCACACCTCCTGACACTACAGTGTGTTTGTTTTTGTATTAATTAAACACTCACTTTAGAATTAGTCCCCAGAAACTTACAAGACTGGAGTCATACACAAGAAGACGAGAAAGGGGATCATATTTTCTGATGAAGTTAGTAGTTAATGAAGCAGAAAACAGTTATTAAATAACTTCTTACTCCAGTTAGTGCTGCAGAGACAAGATGAAGGAGCTGGTTTACAGTAGAACCTCAGAATTATGAACACCTCGGGAATGGAGGTTGTTCGTAACTCTGAAATGTTCATAACGCTGAACAAAATGTTATGGTGGTTTGTGACGGGGCAGGCTGGCCCCGCACTGGTATTGAGAGGATTAACCCTTCCCTGCTGGTAGAGGAAGTCCCGCCCCTGAGGCTCTGCTGGGCATGCTCCAACCGGGAGCCAAGTATAAAAGCCTGCAGAGCTGCTCAGTCAGGGCGGGCGGCTGAGGGAGGAGGAAGCCCAGCAGAAGCTCCAGCCCAGGAGCAGCAGTACCTCGTTCAGGAGGGAACTGAGAGACCGGGAAGTAGGACCAGAGACTGGCAGCTGTCAGAACCCCAGGGAGCATTGGGGGCTGAGGAATCTGAAGACCCTGAGGACCCAGGGACTGCTACATCCGGAGAAGGGGTAGGAAGTGACCCAGGGAAGGGAAGGGAGTGGTATCTCCCACCACTCTAAGGGCAGCGTGTTGCGGTAGGATTCCCCGCTGACCCGGGGAGGACCACGCTGTTAAAGACAGGGCCCTGGGTCGGAGCCCGGTGGAGGCGGGTGGGCCCCGGGCTCCCCTACCGGGGGTCTCTGAACCCCAGTCTCCATCAGTGTGGAGACGTACTTCACCCACCCCCTTCGTAACTCGAAGGAGATAGATGGACTCCGGCCGCTAGGCCCCGTGATCCCCCGGGGAGGGGATTTAGAAGGACTTTGACCATTGGGCCAGACGGCCCTGACTACCGGGGAGGTAGTCGAACTGCCATAAGCGCAGGGAGGCGGGGTTAACCTCGTCCCCCCCTGGAAACAAAGGGGTGACAAGGTGCAAAGCCCGCCACAAGCGGTGGAGAAGGCGGGTATTGATCAGGGCCTGCTAGAAGGACCCGCATGTACAAGATGGAGACTGACAAGCTCCTAAAATGGCTACTGGAGAATCAGCAACAACAGGCTGCACAACAGCAACAACAGCAGACGCAGCTGTTGCAGCAACTGGCGGCACAGCAGCAACTGCAGGCTGCACAGCAACTAGAAGCCCAGCAACAGCTAGTGCGGGAGTTAGCTGCCCAGCAGCAAGTAAGCCAAGATCGGCTCTTCCAACAGGTAGCGACCCTGTTGAAGACAGCCGTCACTCCTTCCCCCAACCCCACCAGAGGAGGGCCCGGGGAGGGCTGCGGGGGACTACCGATACGGCTGACAAAGATGGGGCCCGGGGATGACCCCGAAGCCTTCCTAGTAACTTTTGAACGAGTAGCTACGGCCACTCAGTGTCCCCTCGAGCATTGGGCCACTATCCTCGCTCCGTATCTAACGGGACCCGCGCAGACTGCTTACCGCAATCTTGACCCCCAGGAGGCACTGCAATATGAGAAGGTTAAGGCCGCCATCCTAGATCAGACAGGCATCAGTCCGGAGACATACCGACAGAGGCTGCGTCGGGAGAAATATTCGCCAGGAGCCAGGCCGCGGGCAGTGGCCCAGAAGGTCCGCGACCTCTGCTGGAGGTGGCTAGAGCCGGAGCGCCGTACTAGTTGCCAGGTGGCCGAGGCGGTGGCGCTGGAACAGTTCCTCCGGATCCTGCCTACCGGGGGGAAGGAGTGGGTGCAACGACATCGGCCGAAAACTCTCGCAGAGGCCACGTCCCTCGTCGAGGACTTCATGGCGGGGGAACCGGAAGAGCGACTGGGTCTTAAGACAAGGACTCCAGCCTTAGCTGGGCCTGGGAACAAGCAGTTAGCCAAGATGGCGAGGCCCATCCCCGGCAATATCGGCCCCAAGGCCCCCATTTTGAGATCCACAAGGACTTACTTTATCGGGTGGCCCAGGAGCCAGAGACACGAGTCGAGGTACGGCAATTATTGGTCCCCCGAAGGTTCCGAAGAGGACTGCTCCGCTTGGCCCACGCGGTCCCCTGGGCAGGACATTTGGGGCGAGAAAAGACCTTCCTCAGAATAGCCCAACGGTTTTTCTGGCCGGGCATACACCAAGAGGTCCGCGATTACTGTGCCTCTTGCCCGGAGTGCCAGAAGGCCGGCCCGAAGGGGGTACCCAGGGCTCCCCTGGTGCCTCTACCCGTAATCGGCACTCCTTTTGAACGGATAGGCCTCGATCTGGTAGGGCCCCTGGAGAAAAGCAGCTCGGGACATAAATACATCTTGGTCGTAGTAGACTATGCGACTAGGTATCCAGAGGCAGTACCCTTACGAACAACTACGGCCCCAGTTATCGCCAATGAGCTATTACAGATTTTTTCCCGGGTGGGGTTGCCACGGGAGATATTGACGGACCAGGGGACTAATGTAACCTCCAAACTGATGGCAGAACTCTGCAGACTACTGAACATCCGAGCCCTTAAGACCTCCGTCTACCACCCTCAGACGGATGGATTGGTGGAACGCTTTAATGGAACCCTGAAGTCCATGCTGCGGAAGTTCGTGGGGGATGATTCCCGCCAGTGGGACAAGTACCTGCCAGCACTCCTTTTCGCCATACGCGAGGTGCCCCAAGCTTCTACCGGGTTCTCCCCATTCGAGCTCCTCTACGGGAGACAACCCCGGGGGATTTTGGACCTCTTGAAAGAAACCTGGGAGGAGCAAGAAACCCGGGTCAAAAGTTCAGTCCAGTATATCCTCCATTTGAGGGAACGGCTTCGTGCACTGGGCACCCGAGCCAGGGAGAACCTGTTACAAGCACAACACAATCAGGAGACCCAGTATAATCGAGGGACGAAGATGAGGAACTTCGAACCAGGAGACCGTGTTCTGCTGTTACTGCCCTCCTTGGAGTCTAAATTATTAGCCAAGTGGCAGGGGCCATTTGAGGTGGTTCGACGGGTGGGGCCCGTCGATTACGAAATCCGGCTGTCTGGGCGACGAAGGGACACCCAAATATACCATGTTAACCTGCTGAAGGCATGGAAGGACCGCGAGGGTTTTATGATTGCCCCGTACCCCCCAGAACCGGAACTCGGGCCCCTAGCCGGCGAGTTCGAGGGGCCGGGCCCGGTAGCCATTGGCCGAGAGCTCGACCCTACGCAGCAAGAAGAGGTACGGCAGGTAGTAGCCGCGTTCCCCATGGTACTGTCCACTCGACCGGGGAAAACAACGGTGACCAGCCACCACATCGCCACTATCCCTGGCCAAAAGGTGAGAGAGAACCACCGTCCGCTCCCCAAGAAAATGTGGGAGACCGTGCGGAAGGAGTTGGAACTGATGTTAACCCTGGGAGTAGTGGAAGAATCAAGGAGTGAGTGGAGAAGTCCCATAGTACTGGTCCCCAAGCCCGACGGTTCAGTGAGGTTTTGTATCGATTTTCGCAAAGTGAATGCCATCTCTCGCTTTGACGCCTACCCCATGCCACGAGTGGACGAGTTACTGGAGAGACTGGGACAGGCAGAATTTATCTCCACCCTGGACCTAACAAAGGGGTACTGGCAGATCCCTCTGACACCTACCTCACGAGCAAAGACAGCCTTTCCCACACCTTTTGGCCTTTTCCAATTTACGGTGATGCCCTTCGGGTTACATGGAGCAGCGGCTACCTTCCAGCGGCTTGTAAACCAGGTACTGAGCCCCCACAGTTCGTACGCTGCGGCATACATTGATGACATTGTCATTTATAGCTCCAGCTGGGGAGACCATATTCAGCACCTAACCAAGGTACTGCAAGCCTTGGGCGACGCAGGCCTCACGGCAAATCCGGCCAAGTGTCATTTAGGACAGCGGGAAGTGACTTATTTAGGCTATACGGTAGGGCGAGGAAAATTACGCCCCATGGTAGATAAGGTACGGGCTTTAAGGGACTACCCCACCCCAAAATCCAAAAAGCAGGTACGACAGTTCTTAGGGTTGGCAGGGTATTATCGGCGGTTTGTCCCCAATTTCTCGACGCTGGCCGCCCCCTTAACGGACCTAACAAAGAAGACACAGCCCCAGAAGGTCCAATGGACGGAGGAATGTGAGAATGCTTTTCACGCACTCCGAGAACACCTGACCCGGAAGCCTGTGTTAACCCAACCCGACTTTACGAAGCCCTTCCTTCTCCAGACAGACGCATCTGGAGTAGGTATAGGAGCTGTACTATCACAAGAGGTAGAGGGGGAAGATCACACCATTTTGTACCTCAGCCGGAAACTCTTTCCACGCGAGACGCACTACTCTACCATAGAGCGGGAGGCCCTCGCAGTTAAGTGGTCCATCGACACACTGCGATACTACTTGTTGGGGAACCACTTCTTTTTAGTGACTGATCACGCCCCCCTCCGCTGGATCAACAGCATGAAAGAAACGAATGACCGAATTATGAGGTGGTATTTGTGCCTCCAGCCCTATTCCTTTCAAGTGCTTCACAGGCCAGGTAAGGCCCACGGAAATGCGGACTTTTTTTCCCGGATGGGAGAAGAGAAGGACGAAGAAGAGGACAGGGCAGTGGAAACCCCTACCACCATTCTAAGGGGGAGGGTGTGTGACGGGGCAGGCTGGCCCCGCACTGGTATTGAGAGGATTAACCCTTCCCTGCTGGTAGAGGAAGTCCCGCCCCTGAGGCTCTGCTGGGCATGCTCCAACCGGGAGCCAAGTATAAAAGCCTGCAGAGCTGCTCAGTCAGGGCGGGCGGCTGAGGGAGGAGGAAGCCCAGCAGAAGCTCCAGCCCAGGAGCAGCAGTACCTCGTTCAGGAGGGAACTGAGAGACCGGGAAGTAGGACCAGAGACTGGCAGCTGTCAGAACCCCAGGGAGCATTGGGGGCTGAGGAATCTGAAGACCCTGAGGACCCAGGGACTGCTACATCCGGAGAAGGGGTAGGAAGTGACCCAGGGAAGGGAAGGGAGTGGTATCTCCCACCACTCTAAGGGCAGCGTGTTGCGGTAGGATTCCCCGCTGACCCGGGGAGGACCACGCTGTTAAAGACAGGGCCCTGGGTCGGAGCCCGGTGGAGGCGGGTGGGCCCCGGGCTCCCCTACCGGGGGTCTCTGAACCCCAGTCTCCATCAGTGTGGAGACGTACTTCACCCACCCCCTTCGTAACTCGAAGGAGATAGATGGACTCCGGCCGCTAGGCCCCGTGATCCCCCGGGGAGGGGATTTAGAAGGACTTTGACCATTGGGCCAGACGGCCCTGACTACCGGGGAGGTAGTCGAACTGCCATAAGCGCAGGGAGGCGGGGTTAACCTCGTCCCCCCCTGGAAACAAAGGGGTGACAAGGTGCAAAGCCCGCCACATGGTTCTTTCAAGTTTACGTCTGAACATTGTACTATGAAGAAGAAAAATGCTGCTTTCCCTTTATTTTTTAGTAGTTTATGTTTAACACAGTACTGTACTGTATTTGCTTTTTTTTTTCTCTGCTGCTTGATTGCATACTTCCGGTTCTAACTAACTGACTAATCAGTTTGTAACTCTGGAGTTCATAACTCTGAGATTCTACTGTATATTCCTCTTTGGGCACCAGCAAAAGAATTGCTCACTATGTTCAGAGTAGTTACACACCAGTGCAAATTAGCTGAAGGCCCTGGGATTGCACAGATGTTATTGAGGGCATAATTTGAAGACAATGGAGTTGTACAGGGGTCACTGAGTGTACAATTTGACCTGCAGAACCTTTTCTACTGACGATGGTACAGAAGAAGGAAAGAATCAAACTTAACTCTCAGATTCTGGGATCAGCTTGCAAGGCTAGTGGTTTGAAAGGCCATGCTTTTACTTGTAAATGCAGGACATTATTTAATTGAAACAAAATAAACATGGAACCTATTGGTGCCATTTTTACTTTGTTGCTTTTTAGAGTACAACTGCAGTGGAAAGAGTACAATTTAGGGACTGGGAATGGGAGACTAAACTTTTCATACCTCTATGTTTCCAGCTCAAATCCTAAATGACCCAATTTTAAATCCATTTTATAGCATAGGGTGACCTATGTGAAATGGTTTTGTCCCCTCAATATAGTTTCTAGTGGATATAGAAAAGCCTGCCTCAAAAGAGAATAATTGATACTATCTGCAGAAAGCCAAAAAGAGAAGGCAATGAGAGTAAACTGCCCTCTTACCTCTTTAAAACAGTTCCTCCAGGTCAGGGCTGAGGACAGTGGTGGGGGTCATGTGGGGAAGCTTGCACTGCCACTGCTTGTTCTGTACCTCTTCTGGGGATAATCACATGATTTCATTCTCCTGAGAGCTCAGGCTGGCTTAAGTCTCAGAGTTAATTCTCAGGAGTGTTAAATTCAGTAAAAGAAAATGCTTCTTACAGGCTAAGAATTTATATCAAAAGTATTGGACTAAGAGTTAGTTTTTCCAGATGGATTAAATCTGTGAAGCCAGTAGAACACATTTCACTTCTATAGCACCTTGCATTTCAGGAGCTCAGAGTGATTTACAAACATTAATGAACTTACTCGTTAGTTATAGCCTGTTGTGAATCTATCATTATCTCCATAGTACTGAAGAGGAAACTGAGGAACAGAGAGATTTACTGATTTAGTCTCATAACAGATCCAAAAAGCAGGGCCAGCTCCAGGCACCAGCAAAGGAAGCAAGTGCTTGGGGTGGCACATCTGAAGGGGCGGCATTACGGCCATTCCTGGGGCTGCACATTTCAAGGACTTTTTTTTGCTTTGGCAGCTTTTTTTGGTCGCAGCAAAAAAGCTAGAGCCGGCCCTGCCAAAAAGAACCCAACACTCCTGACTCCCAGTCCTCTACTTAATCACCGAGTAACACCATCTCCATTGTGACCGATCATCTGCTTAAAGGACAAGATTGCATTTGATTCTTCAGGGATGCTCAGGTACTCAAATGAATCCCAATGCTTATGCAGGAGGTCCCCCTCAAACACAATCTCTTCTTACCTAAAATATGTTTTCCTTCCTTTTAAAGCCAGGTTACCAGAACTGACAGTATATATGATCCTTGTAAAAGCTCACCTACTAGGCAAGACAGGTTCTGTGAGAGGTAACTACAGGGGTGCTGAGAGCTATTGAACCAAACTGTAAAGCCCTAATGGAGGCCATTTCAGCACCCCTCACACCCCTAGTTCCAGCACCTATGGGTAACAACCATTCCTGGCTTATGCTAATCAAGCATGTGTAAAGATTGGTGTGCTTCTTTCTGGTTTATCGTTGTTTTTTACTTTCCTTCTAGCCTTGGCTATCTTTGGTACTTCTGTGCTGTAAACATTTGCACAGTATACTGAAGAAATAAAATGTTATGTACTGTAAAAGATAAGCAATATTAGGATTAATATTTTTTTAATTTCTTATTTATCCTTGATTTACTTGGTGGTTAAATCTATGTAAGAACTACATATTTTGGATAAACTCTGTTTATAAACTGGAAAGAGATGTGCAGTTTGCTGCACAGGAGAAGAATGGTCTAATGACTGAAGGTACATTCTTAGGAGTCAGGAGATCTGGGTCCTAGTCCTGGCTTTGCTTTAAACTTTCCTGTACAATCCAGGGCCAATCACTTACTTCTGTGTGGGGATAATTCTCCACTGAATTGAACCTTGTGCAAATTAAGTTGTAAGTCGATATGAGATCACAACAGTAGTACTTTGCTCAAACACAAATGGCTACCTGAGGTGCAAGGCAATAGAGAATCAAGAGTCAGATTCCTGTGTACTCTATGAAATGGGGCAATAATGTATACATACCTCCCTGTATTGCTGTGAAGCATTAGATTCTTCTACCATGGGGATGAGCACAGTAAGTAACTGGGTATTTTTACAAAGCATCCTGAGCTTCCTGTGACAGGTGCTATACATTATTTTTATTAATAGCAATACCCTGGGTTGTAAAGAATTGGCTCCATATCCTGCCTTCGATTTTTCCACAAAGCTCCTGTTGCCTTCGGCACCTGACCTTGGTGAACAGTGTGATGTTGCTTGGGATAATGCAGTGCTTATATTTAGAAAAATAACTCTTAAAAAAAGGACCAAGGGCTTTGTTGCATTAGCACAGTGAGTCATGCCCAGCCAAGGTGGGAGGTTCACCCAGGCACTTGATAGTTTTATCTCACTGCCAGGAGCAGGCCTCTCTCCAGGCCGGTATCCCCAGGGGCCTGCTTTCACTTTGTGATTGCCTCCTGCACAGTGCCCAGCCACACTGTGTGTGTGGACAAGAGCCTTGCACCCATGTTGCCGTCCTGGTCTTCCCCCCACTGAAGTGCATGGGGGCAGGATCGGGCCCACGTTGCCAAATGGTTGTCATTGGAGGGGCTCCAGCCCTGACCAGAGCACGGGGCAGCCCCCGCCACCCGCTAACACTAGGCAGTAATCCCCCCTCCCCCCCCCCCGTGCAATCCAAAGGCATCTCTCGCCCTGCGCCCTGAGGCGGGCTCGCGTCTCCAGCTCAGCTGCCCCGCCCGAGCTCCCCCCCGGTGCAGCGAGGCCAGAGGTGGCGGGAGTAGCAGCAGCGCGGCGCGCGTGTCGCCCCGGCCGCTGCCTTCGCCGGGCCCTGCGGGCTTCGCCCCCGCCCGGCGGCGCGTGTCCCCCCGCGCTGCGCCCGCGCCCGGCGGCAGCATGCCGAGCAGGGCTGGCCTGGGCAAGGCGCTGAGGATGTCTCTGCAGAGGAAGTCAAGGATCCATTCCGCGGCTGGTAAGGGAGGAGGGGCGGGGGCGGAGGAGGGAGGATGCCCCGCAGCCTGGGGGGGCAGGTCTGGCGGATGAGGGGGAAACCTCCCCATGTTACCTCCCCCCCTCCCCCATCGCGCAGCAGCTGCCTTGTCCTCCTTCTCTTGGCCGGTGGTTTGTTTGGAATATTCTGCTGCTTGTCGTTAGCTGTCAAGCTCATCTACAGCGCTTGCAAATGTAATGACACACAGTAGCAGCGGGAATCCTGTTCAGGCTTAGACAGCCCCTCCCCCCCAATGAGGACATTGATTCGGGGTACAATCATCTCCCTTTTGTCGGGGGGAAAGGATGGGAGAAGCCACAGCTCTCTCCGGCGCAGCGGTTTCGTGGTTTGCTTTTAATGCCGTCTCCCGGCTGGGTGCTTTTGTTTGGTCTGATGCCGTGTTGTTGCATATGGGACTTGTGCAAGGGCTTGCTGCAGTCTGCAGAGCTACGAGCCGGTCACAGCTTCGGGTGGGTGTGTAATAGCCTCCCCGCTGCACACAGTATGTGAACACACACACACACGCCAATAGATCTGTACAACACACAAATACACACGCAGCACAAAACAATACACTGGCGCTCGCCTACCGAGAACACGTAAATCGTACATACGAACACAAAATCACACAAACACCACATCTGCTCCAACACACCAAGACAAAGTCCACGCAAACATACACATGATGCATATGAGCGTTGGTAACCTGAATTGTCTTTCATAACGATGATCCCTCCCCGTGTACGCTAAGAAGCGTGAGTTAAGCAGTGAGTGTAGAGAATCTGGGGCTCATAGAAAGGATGCTGCCCTCTAGGCATAGCACAGCTAAGGACATGTTCTCTAGGTTCAGAAGCTGTGTGATCTGTGCTCCCCTCTGTTTTTGATGGTTTGTTTTAGGCAGAGGAATTTCTTATGCGCCTATAAAATTGTTTTCAGTTCTGGGGTCTGGAGGGAGGGGGGAGATGAGATAAGGATTCTTTTTACTGGAGATAAACCTGCAAGAACATTAATAAGTGAATGTGCTTGCCTTGAAACTCTGGTCATGATCAGAGAAATCTTAATGCAGGCATTGGTCAATAAAGGGACAGCAGTTACTGGAACTTCACTTGTGCTTTAGTCTAGCAATTCACTTGCATACGATGGAAGTCAACTTTATTGCAATATGCCATTTGATATGACTGTAGGATTGCCTAAAGGTGGATTCTAAAGTT
Source organism: Macrochelys suwanniensis (assembly GCA_033296515.1). Taxonomy (NCBI): domain Eukaryota; kingdom Metazoa; phylum Chordata; order Testudines; family Chelydridae; genus Macrochelys; species Macrochelys suwanniensis. The sequence continues at coordinate 44,454,094 of CM065775.1, read as the reverse complement.
TCCTAAAATGTCCATGTAGGTGAATTCCTTTAATCTGCTTCATAAGAAAGTAGAGGAAACTAGAATAATTTGGGGTGACATCCTGGATCCGCTGAATCCAATGAAAAGATTCCCATTCTGATCTCACTTATGCCAGGCTTACTGTATTATATAACTTCAATAGCCTCAGTGGAGATACTTCTGATTTAATCCTTGTCTACACCCAGGTTTAAACTGGTGCAATTTTTATGTGTGGACAAGGCTTTACACTGGTGTGAGAGCAGAATTAGGCCTTGTCTGCACTACAGAGTTTTGTTCACAAAAGTCAGCTTTCATTGACAAAACAGTGAAGGTGTACACACTACAATGCATCTTCCGCTGACAAAACTCTCTTCCTTTGGGGATAAAATAAAACCACCTTGATGAGAGGTGTAGAGCTTTTTGCGGCAAAGTTAGATAGACAAAGTGTCAGTGTAGACACTGTGCTTGGTTATGTTGCTGTAAATGACCTCCAGGAGATATCCCACAATGCCTATCCTGACCACTCTGGTCAGCAGTTCAAACTCCGCTGCACTGCACCTAGGTCACAGGCATCCGCCCCATCCCTTTTAAAGGACAGGAAATTTTTGAAATTCCATTTTCTGTTTGCTCGGCGTGGAGAGCTCATATCACATATTCCCAGCTGACCATGGTGGCTCCACACAGCAAACGCTCTCCCACTTGGAGCTCACCTGAGTTCTTTGATCTGCTCACTCTGTGGGGAGTGGAGCCTGTGCAGTCCCAGCTCCGCTCCAGCTGTAGGAACTTCAATACCTATGGTCAGATTTCTCGTGGCATGTTGGATAAGGACTATGAACGAGACATGCATCAGTGCTGTGCGAAGATAAAGGAGCTGAGGCAGGCATACCAGAAGGCAAGGGAGTCAAACCGTAGCTCTGGTGCTGCATCAAAGACCTGCTGCTTCTATGAGCTGGATGCCATCCTTGGTGGCAACCGCACCTCCTCTGCCAAGAGTCCCAGGGATACTTCAGGAGGGCTGGAGACAGCGGACAGCAGACTCAACCCCAAGGACAAAGTGGTGGACGAGGAAGTGGAGTTGGATGACAAGATGGGACAGGTGACAGGGTCATTCAGTACTGAGGCGAGCCAGGATGTCTTCTTGATCACGGAGAGTTTGAGCCAGTCCCAACAGTCCGTCTCTGGTGTGCATGATGCAGGAGAGGGGAGCTCTGGTAAGTTATCTTTTTGAGTTGATGTTGCTTGGGTATATGAGGTAGAGCTGTCCTTTGCTTTGTTTTATGCTAGAAGTGGGTTAAGGGATAGAAATGTAGAAGACTAGCTGTGTTTGCCTGTGCTTCACATTCCCCTGTGCAGATATGCAGTGGGGCGGAACCGTGTGTTAATGCGCAACAAGATTTAATGGGAATCCTTCGGAGATCTCTCTAGGACAGTGGTACTCAAACTGTGGGTCGGGATCCCAAGTGGGTCACGACACCATTTTAATGGGGTTGCCAAGGCTGGTGTTGGCCCTGGGGCCCCAGCAAGTCTGAAGCCAACCCCACTGCCCAGGGCTGAAGCCCAAGGCCCACCGCCTAGGGCTAAGGTTACATGCCCTGTGTCCAGGGCAGAAGTCATTGGGCTTCAGTTTTGGGGCCCCCCATCAGGGGTAGCGGGGCTCGGGCAGGCTCGGTCTTCGGTCCCCCCTCCTGGGGTTGTGTAGTAATTTTTGTTGTCAGAAGGGGGTGACGATGCAATGAAGTTTTGAGAACCGCTGCTCTAGGAAAATTTCCTGGAGGTACTCGCCAATCCTCTGCTGAAGGTTCCTTGGCAGAGCTGCTTTGTTCCTGCCCCCGTTGCAGGAAACTTTCCTGCGCCAATTGGCAATCACTTGTGCAGGGCCCAAAGTGGCACAAAGGCGAGCAGCATAGGGACCCGATCTGAAGCCGCACGCATGCAAAAGGTGCACCCTTGCATCCTTGCTTATCCTCTGGAGTGAGATTTTTGACTTCAAGGACCCTTGCCCGTGAGCTTGCCAAGGGACAGTGAGAAAGAGGTGTATTTTACTATTATGATTCGATGCTGTGAGTGCAGTAACAGTCATGCTTCTGTTTATTGTTTCTTGTGCTTCTGCAGATGTGACCTTCAGGGAAACTCCCTACACACCGGTGGAGCTCCTCTGCCACATAAGGAAGTGACTGAGATGGAACTAGGAGGACATGTTTCGGGAGGTGCGCCAATCCTCTGATGCCACAAAACAAGAACACAGGGTGTGGAGAGAGACAGTTAATGAAAATTTTAAAATAGAGAGGCAGGAGAGGAAGGAGAGTTAGAAGCAAATTTTAGTGGGCCAGGAGCTGATGATAAAAGTGATGGAGGAGGAAACAGAGATGTTGAGGTCCCTAATCGCGCTGCAGGCAGAATATGTGAGTTCTCTCTCCCACCCCGATAGCCCATCCAGAACTGCTTGCCATGCCCTCCCCAAACTCCGCCCACACATTCCTTGCATCTTCCCATCCTGTCCCAGTACCCCGTTCACTCCAGCCCTTCGGACAGCTTCCTAAATGCTAGCTGGAGTTATACACAGCTATGAGAGACTCCATCAGGAGAGTGCCCTTCACTGTTATCTCCCTTTCCAGCAAGCATTTTCTGTGTGCTGTTAATTGGTATTTAATAAAAAAATACTCTCTGAAAGATAATCATAGAATCATAGAATCATAGAATCTCAGGGTTGGAAGGGACCTCAGGAGGTCATCTAGTCCAACCCCCTGCTCAAAGCAGGACCAAACCCAATTAGATCATCCCAGCCAGGGCTTTGTCAAGCCTGACCTTAAAAACATCTAAGGAAGGAGATTCCACCACCTCCCTAGGTAACCCATTCCAGTGCTTCACCACCCTACTAGTGAAAAAGTTTTTCCTAATATCCAACCTAAACCTCCCCCTCTGCAACTTTATTTATCAATCTTTATTTGTCTCCTACACATGGTGGTTGCTGCTGGAATTAATACACAGTGGTAATTGGTACATTTGCAGACTACAAATCGCAGGAAGCCATCATCAAAATTTTCATGCTAGACAGCAAGTTAACAAAGCATAGCAGACGGCTTTATAGAAAGACAAATTACTGGAGCTCATTCTCAAAATGGTGCATCAAAGCCTCCCTGATTCAAATAGCTCCCTGTTGTGCCCCTCTGATAGCCTTGGTGTCTGGCTACTCAAAATCAGCTGCCAGGTGATCTGCCTCCATGCTCCACTCCGGGGGAAACTTTTCACCATTAGCCTCACAAATATTATGCAGCGCACAGTAGGCTGCTATGACCATAGGAATATTTTCCTCACTTAGGTCTAACCTGCCATAAAGGCAGTGCCAACATGCCTTTAAACTGCCTAATACTTGTTCAACAGTCATGCTGCACCTGCTCAGCCTATTGTCGAAGCGCTCCTTGCTGCTGTTCAGGTTTCCCATGTAAGGTTTCATAAGCCATGGGAATAGGGGGTATGCTGGGTCTCCCAAGATCACTATGGGCATTTCAACATCCCCCACTGGAATCTTTTGTTCTGGAAAGAAAATCCCTGCTTGCAGCTTTCTGTACAGGCCAGTGGTCCTGAAGATGTGTGTGTCATGCACCTTCCCTGACCACCCCACGTTGATATCAGTGAAATGACCACGGAGATCCACAAGTGCCTGCAATACCATAGAGAAGTACTCCTTTCTATTGATGTACTCTGTCACAAGATGGTCTGGGGCCAAAATTGGGATATGTGTGACATCTATCACTCCACCGCATTTAGGGAATCCCATTGCTGCAAAGCCATCCACTATTTCATGCACATTTCCAAGAGTCAGTTCTTCGCAGAAGGTGTAATTAATGGCCCTGCATACTTGCATTAACGCAATCCCAACGGTCAACTTCCCAACTCCAAACTGATTTGTGACTGACGAGTGGCAGTCTGGAGTCACCAGCTTCCACACAGTACTTCTCCACCGAGAGGGCAGCTCTGATTTTGGTGTCCTTGTGCTGCAGTGTTGGGGTGACCGCCACACACAGTTCCAGGAAGGTGTCTTTCTGCATCTGAAAGTTCTGCAGCCAATTCTCATAATCAAAGACCTGCGACCTGCATAACAATCTGATCCCACCACTCAGTGCTTGTTTCCTGGCCCCAAAAGCGATGGTCCATTGTGTGCAGCTGCTCCGTGAATGCCAAAAGTAATCTGGTTTTGTTTCTTTCCATGGCACATGGTAGGTCAGACACCTTTGATTCCTGTTCAGATTGGGAGCCCATGATATCACAGAATCATAGAAGATTAGGGTTAGAAGAGACCTCATGAGGTCATCTAGTCCAACCCTCTGCTCAAAGCAGGACCAACCCCAAGTAAATCGTCCCAGCCAGGGCTTTGTCAAGCCGGGCCTTAAAAACCTCTAAGGATGGAGATTCCACCACCTTCCTAGGTAACCCATTCCAGTGCTTCACCACACTCTTAGTGAAATAGTTTTTCCTAATATCCAACCTAGACCTCCCCCACTGCAACTTGAGAGCATTGTTCCTTGTTCTGTCATCTGCCACAACTGAGAACAGCCTACCTTCATCCTCTTTGGAATCCCCTTCAGGCAGTTGAAGGCTGCTATCAAATTCCCCCTCACCCTTCTCTTCTGTAGATGAAATAAGCCAAGTTTCCACAGTCTCTCCTCATAAGTCATGTGCCCCAGCCCCCTAATAATTTTTGTTGCTCTCTGCTGGACTCTCCCCAATGTGTCCATATCTTTTCTGTAGTAGGGGGCCCAAAACTGGATGCAGTACTCCAGATATGGCCTCACCAGTGCCCAATAGAAGGGAATAATCACTTCCTTCCATCTGCTGGCAATGCTCCTACTAATGCAGTCCAATATGCCGTTAGCCTTCTTAGCAGCAAGGGCACACTGTTGAGTCATATCCAACTTCTCGTCCACAGTAATCCCCAGGTCCTTTTCTGCAGAACTGCCGCTTAGCTAGTTGGTCCCCAGCCTATAGTAGTGCATGCAATTTTTCTGTCCTAAGTGCAGGACTCTGCACTTGTTCCTGTTGAACCTCATCAGATTTCTTTTGGGCAATCCTCCAATTTGTGTAGGTCACGCTGGACCCTATCCCTACCCTACCCTACCTGATCATCATACCGCATGATCAGCCTCGTTGTGTTCATAACAGAGACCACAACAGTAGAGAGCAGTGCAGGATCCATCTTTTCAGGCAGAAATGGCGGGTGCACAGTGAACGGGTCACTGAAAAGTGACATGAAACGTAGTCCAAAGCCCATGGAATGATGGGACAGAAAAAAACTGCATAATGGGACATTGAGCCCACACCCATGATGCTCTGCGATCCACTCTGCCTTCCCACAACTCCGAGCTGCAGAAGGTGGCGAGTTGCATAGCTGTTGATGCTAGAGCACCAACTGTGGACATGCTCCATCGACAGAAGAAGTGTTCTGTGAACATGCATGAGTGATGTAATTATACCAGGTTTTGATTGTTGGTGTAACTTGCATTGACAAAACTCTGTAGTGTAGACAAGGCCTTAGATGCTATTTAGAAAAGTGACACAAAGGTTGCTTGCTGAAGAGCTACAAAGCATTACTATCATAATTGCTTGGTGAACGGGTCAATGACTTTTTATTTTGAGTATTTATCTGGAGGAGGACAGAAAACTTTAAGTAGCCACCTGCATCTCTTTTTCATTAAATGGACTAGACAATTTGCCCAGGAAAAGTTAACTACACTGAATGGAACCAGCTGCGTGTTTTCAGTCAGGAACTGTCTGAGGCTACACACAGTCAGGATCCACTGAATTTCAAAGTTGTTTGTGTGATGGCATTGCAAAATGCAGGGACCCTTTCAGAAGCGATGGGATGTGTGTGTGTGGGGGTATCTTTTTGAATATATGGTCTGGATCTGGTAACCCTGTCTTGATCCATTGCTATTCACACTTTCCTTAGTTACCACATTTCAGACCTTTTCCCTCTCACAGTTCAGCTTTGATAACAGAACGTTTCCAACCTAAAAAGCACTGATTTTTATTTGCCTGTTTGTAAAAATCAAGCCCCATTTATTTTTAAAGGGACTTTACTTATTTTAAGGAGTTAACTTTTTGTCTAGAATACCCTTATTTTGATTCTTACAGACCGTAAAGGATTCTCTCTTTTTTTGAGTGTTTCAGTGACTTATAGCTGGACAGTGTGAATCAAGTACATGTACTTTGAATTAATAGAAGGTGCCCGTACTACACTAAATTGAAACAACTTGGCCTTGGTTCTCTACTGCCTTGTATTGTGTCTAGTCATTTGCACCTGTGCTAAGTGCGTGTAAAGCACAACCAATCTGTTTGGTAGCAGGAGTAGCACAGATGCAAATAACTACACAGAGTGCCAGGCAGTGGAGAGTCAGCCCCCATGAGTGCATAGCCCCTCCCGCCATTCAAGCGATTAGTCCTGTTGGCCGGTTATATGCATGTCTTTATTGATTTTTTTTATTTTTATTTTTACTTTGCATATCTAAACCCTAATTGCAATGGTGCTGTACCAGTTAGATCAGATTGATTAGATTTAAATTATTCTCTAAGAAGCCTCCAACTCTTTGCTTTTGGAGCCACAGACATCAAAAGATGTACCTCTTCCTTTCCTTCCTGGCTCCTTAAGTTCACTAAAAATAAACTATTGTCAATAATGCACTAGATGGTTGCAAAACAGGGTTTTGGATTTTTATTTTTAGGTCAGTAAAAATGTAGAGATCAAATGGATTAAAAATATATATCCTGTTATTATCCACTGTGGTCTGTCCCCACAATCTTCAGTGGGTATTACCGAAGTTGAAATATACTCTGATAGAGAGGTAATTACAGTATCTCTTCTCAGGACTTTGAGGTCTGAACTATAAATCTTGGATATGTTGCACAAAACCATCAAGCTTACTGAAAATACTTTCCTTCCTCTTCATAGATTTCTTTTCTAAATATTTATTTCATTTGTTCATGTGAAGAATTTGGTCTTTCTTAATACAGTGGCTCTCTCCCAGAAACCTACTACATTCTGGTTGGTAAAGGCTGCTGCTTTTTACTTCATAAGAGAAATGCTGATACTGATTATACGTAGATTGTAATCTCTTTTGGGCTGACGACTATCTTTTTGTTCTGTGTTTCAACAGCACCTAGCACAGTGGGCTCCTAGGCACCACCACGGTACAAATAATTAATTCTAATTATGCACAAAGTTCTGCTAAATGCACATAGTAAAAGACTGAAATAGAGATTCTTTGTTCCTCTGATTGCTTTCATGTATGGTCATCTTACAGGTTACTTGTAATTCTAGTAGGTAAAATATTTTCCAATAGGAGTGTGATATTTAGGTTGACGTTGTCCCTTTTAGGAAATGTCCTCACTAGTTCTTTTTTATTGTGAAGAAATAAGCTTCAGAAATAAGCACAATGAAGTCTGAGGCTAAGTCTTACTGCAAAGTTAACAAGTTATCTACACTCGACTTTACTCTTCTCGAGTCCACATAGCTTGAGTGAGAGCAACCACATTAGGTATGTCTATACTGCCTAGTTAACCCTTGGTTTGAAGGTGCTTTAAGCCTGGACTAGTTTATCCAGCTGGAAGTGTGGGTAGACCCCAGACTCTAATGTGAACTGGAAACTATCCACTTTGCAGTGAGGACACAGATGAAATTACTTGAGTGCTGATAGTCCTCTAATGTCCTTCCCAAAATTCCCCCTGAAGGAAGGACAAATTCTCTTGCAATTGATACAAGATTTCTGGAGCAATTTGGCACAAAGAATCATGGGATATGCCTCTTCCCACCCCAGATGTACACAGGCAAGTGCAGAAATGGTGAGGACACAGTAATGTGGGTAGGACTTTGCTGTGGGAACACTCCCACGTAGGCTAGACTACCTTGGTGCCAATCAGCCAAGTTAACTATGCAGTATAGACATATCCAGTGTGAAATAACATTCTAGCACAGTGGTTCTCAACCAGGGGTATGTGTACTCCTGGGGGTACATATAGGTCTTCCAGGGGTACATCAACTTATCTAGCTATTTGCCTAATTTTACAGCAGGCTACATAAAAAGCCCTAGCGAAGTCGGTAAAAACTAAAATTTCATACAGACAATGACTTGTTTATACTGCTCTATATATCACACACTGAAATGTAAGTACAATATTTATATTCCAATTGATTAATTTTATAAGTATATGGTAAAAATGAGGAAGTAAGCAATTTTTCAGTAATAGTGTGCTGTGACACTTGTATTTTTATGTCTGATTTTGTAAGCAAGTAGTTTTAACCTGAGTTAGCTGCAGCATAGACAAATCCTTACAAAGTGGGTCTGCAGGAGCACCAATGGGAGTGTGAACTTCACTGCTATTCAAGTGAACAGCTCAATGGGAATTTCATACATGGACTGAGCGCAGGAACAGGCTCTTAAAATGGTTAGCATTTTGAACTCCTAACCAAAGGGAAAGGGACTGCTTTAGTTTGTGACTGAACGTTAACAGCCAGTTTTTGTGACTGTTGGGTGCAAATTTAGAGGCGTGGGTTTTCGTTAGCATTGATAAGAGTTACACATGCACATCCAGAGAAGAATTTGTTGTGCCCATGTTGCTTACCTATCACAGTGATAGGTTGAATAGAAATAATTAGGGATGATAGATAATTTGGCAAGGAGATGCAAGACAAATAACACCCCCAAACGGAGGTACACAAATACATGTGAGTGCACATACGGTTGAGCTGTCTGGTGGCAATTATATAAGTGTTCTTGAACTCTGCATCTTCTTTTTATCCATGTTTAACTGGCACATTATTTAATATGATGAGCAGCTTATTCAATCTACATCAAAGGCCTGACCCCCATTCCATTAAGGTCAATGAGAGTCTTGCCTGCTTTCAGTAATAACTGATGGTAAATTAACATATGACATGTTGCTTAGGGTGTTATAATGGTCTACACTAGTGTCCTGTTTTATAATATCACAAAGGGTAACACAATGAAGTCCATTCTCATGCAACATGTGATCTTACACAATTGTAAACTATAAGGAGAGAAAGGTTGGTCTAGTGATTAAGGCACCAGTCTAAGACTTAGGCGAGTTGGATTCAATTAATAGTTCCTCCACAGTCTTCTTGTGTGACCGTCAGTTAGTTTTTTCTGTGCTTCAGTTTCCCATCTAAAACATTGGGATGGTAGTACTTCCCTACCTCACAGGGGTGTTATGTGGTTAAGCAAATTCAAGACTATGAGGTCCGCAGATACTGTGGTGATGGGGGCTATATAAGTACCATAGATAGATTAGCATGTATAATTTCCACACAACTGTGAGTAGAATATTCAGACACCTTATATAGTCCTTCCTCTGCTTTGGCTTTATTAGTAACTCAAATATAAACAGCCAGATGTACCACAGCCTAAGCTTTTCCCCTAAGATTGGCTGTTCCTAGGAATTGTTTTTCCTGCAGGGCCTCTCTGTCCCAGGTCCTAGTGTCTTACGTCACGCTTGATAATTCAATGCCTTTTATATTTTGCTTAGAGCTAACAAGGCCCACCTGCTAGTAAGACTTAGGAGTTTATCTTCATGAAGGGTTCAAGTACCTGCCAGTAGGGTGGTTCCAAGGAGCCCTGCATCTCTGTCTAAGTACCTAGAATGTCAGTCATTTAAAACTGCCAAATAACAATTCATTTTCTGTAATGGAAAAACATTGTCTTTCCTATAGAAAGATCTTAGGAGAATAGGAAACTGTATTAAGGAAGTTTTCATTGTAGAACTGCTGTAAGCTTTTTCATTGTAAGCAGGTTTGAAAGAAGTTGTATTCACCCTGGCTGTCAATAGAGTGAGGATTTTATATGTAAAGGCCAAATGTTTCAAAAAAGCCAGTGTGCTTAATTTTTTTTTGATGTCCAACCTGAGACGTTTTGGGTTTGCTGAGCTCCTGCAACGTCCACTGGCTTCAACTGGAGTTTTGGGTACTCAGTACTTTTGAAAATTGGCCCCAAGGTGTCTCAAATCGAGCACCCAGAAACTGCAGCACTCAGAATTAGTAACCATGTCTGAAATTTCAGCTTTTACAGAAGATCTTTGCACTGTAGTGAAAGTTTGCTGAGGCACTATGGTCCACTGTACCAGCATAGCTGCCATTTTCGGTCCATTGAAGATGAAAATCCTCCTCCTGTGCATCTGATAAAGTGAAGAGTTTAGCTAAAACTGCACTCTGTGTAGCCTATGCAAGTTGGTACTCTTAGCCAAGTCTATTTTCCCTTTGACCTTTCTCCTGTTAACTACCATTCCAAATGGCACTCTCCAGATAATTTTTATTGCTACCAACCTACTAATTTACAGTAATGTCTTAAGTTCTTAGGACAGCTGCATTTTCACATAAATTTGTATTTGATGTTTTTTTTCCCTGTATCATGTTCCATTGTGGCATATTTGAATTAATTTTCATTAATATGTGGTAATGCAAATGTTAGAATACCAATTACTGACAATTATTTGCAGAACTTGAACAGCTGGTGTAGTGCCCTACCTCTATGAATGAATGGTTAATCACTGCCCTTCTCAGCAGCACTATAAATGTTGCTGATAAAGTTGATTGATCTAACAAAGGCATTGAAAAGTCAGTTGGGCATCTCTGCAGCAGCAATAGCTTTCTTCTCCAGGGTCAGTCATTAATTAGATCTGACCTGTCCTTTTGATCAACATATATAAAGTGTTTTCCTTTCAGTTTACAATTACTGCATAATCTATTTCTTACCTGACTGAGCCTTTCAGAGGGATTGCAGATGATAATTTATGTGAGCGCATGAGACCGCTGAAAACTTTAGATCAGTGGTTCTCAACTAGAGCTGGTTGAAACTTTTTGATTTGTTTTATTGAAAAATGGCCTTTTTTCAAAGATAATTTTCTGTGAAAAATTGCTGATGTGAAGTGTTCAGGACTCGCTCCAGGCACCAGCTTTCCAAGCTGGTGCTTGGGGCGGCATCCAGCATGGGGCGGCAGTCCATGTCCCGCGGCAGCAATTCGGCGGCAGCTCCGCCGCTCTGCCCGCTGTGGCGGCAATTTGGCGGCGACTGCTTGGGGCGGCAAAATTGGTAAAGCTGCCCCTGGAAGTGTTGTGCCTTTTCTCAATAGTTTAAGAAAAATCTTTGAAAACATCAAAATGGTTATAAATATGTTTTGCTTTTCTGTAAACAAAATATTGTCTAGTGATTTTGATAAGGTTTTCGTTAAAAATTGCAAAAAAAAATTCACAGAAAAATGGAGAAAATATGTTTCAGTGTTGAACACTTCAGTGTGAAAACAAGTTAAACATTTTCACTTTTTTTGGTAAAACTATTTTTGGAGTTTTCAGCCAGTCCTGTTCTCAGCCTTCTCCATACTGTGCCCTCCATGTCACCACAGAAAAATATTTCAGGACACCCCCTATTACTCAGCCATCAATAAAGGGAAGGTCATCCCCCTCCCGGACTTAAGAACATAAGAACATAAAAATGGCCGTACTGGGTCAGACCAAAGGTCCATCCAGCCCAGTATCCTGTCCACCGACAGTGGCCAATGCCAGGTGCCCCAGAGGGAGTGAACCTAACAGGTAATGATCAAGTGATCTCTCTCCTGCCATCCATCACTACCTTCTGACAAACAGAGGCTAAGGACATCATTCCTTACCCATCCTGGTTAATAGCCATTAATGGACTTCATCTCCATGCATAGGAGCCGACTTCCGTCGGCTCCGCTGGGTGCATCGGGGGCGGGGCCCCGCAACGTCGGCTGATGTCGGGGGCGGGACCCCGCAACGTCGCCCGGTGTCGGGGGCGGGGCCCTGCAACGTTGCCCGGTGTCTGGGGCGAAGGTAAGTGCTCCAGTAACGGGCGCGGGGCTGGCGGGGAGCTGCCGGTGGGTGCTGAGCACCCACCAATTTTTCCCCGTGGGTGCTCCAGCCCTGGAGCACCCATGGAGTCGGTGCCTATGTCTCCATGAATTTATCCAGTTCTCTTTTAAACCTTGTTATCGTCCTAGCCTTCACAGCCTCCTCAGGCAAGGTCTGTCACAGACGTCTGTGAAAAACCCAGGGCATCGTGACCCCCCCAGGTTGAGAACCCAGGCTTTATTTGAATCAGTAAATGTTGCCCCAGCAAGAATTTTTTTTTTTAATAATGAGATCTAGTGTTTAGTTCAGGGAAATAGATGACAGGAAGCAAGTATTCTATTGAAGTCAGTGGCAGAACTGTCAAATGCAGCCCACCCTGTCCTAAAATGTGGCTTGGGGTTGCAACTACAGGTTGAAGACAAAAGCTGATTGAATACAGCTTTTATTGTTGAGGAACTCAAACAACAATATATTACTGTTAATTTCTCTGGGAAGAAGGAAACAATCATAAAACTGGGTGTATCTATTTAAAATTCAGTGTACCTATGTATGCTACTTAGATGAGGCCTCTGGCTCCTAGGAAGCTTCCTAGTTGGCCCTTGGTGTTGAAGGGTACTAGCTCCTGCCTTCAGCAATAATAACAGCTACAGCCAGAAGAAATGAGAAAAGAAAGTAGAGGTAAAATCGGTTTCCATATATCCTATGGCGGATTGCTTGGACAGCTACTGAGAACAGTCTGAACACCATCAAATCATGATTGATTCAACAGCAAAAAAACCTTGTGGATTATTTTTATATTTCCATTCCCCCACCCCCCCCCCCCCGCCTCCCCTCCTTCATGTAATATGTTTTCAAAAGGATTTTTTTTTAAGTCCAGTTGTAAGATCATGGAAACCATTGGATCAGGATGTCACTGTGAAGTGGAGGTGAATGGGACCTTACCTCCCAAAGCAGAGTGGGGATTTATCCATGATGTTCAAGACACTGGGTCAGATCCTTGGCTGGTGCTAATTGAGCATAGCTCCATTGACTTCAGTGATCCTATGCTGATTTACACTTGCTGAGGATCTGCCTCAGTGGATCTGGCTCTCATTTACATTTGTGTAAATCAGGATTAACTCCACTGAAGTCAGTGTAAAACTGGTATCAGGGAGAGGAGAATAAGGCCCTGTAACTCTGTAGAGAAAATTGACCTGTGCAACTCTGCTTCTAAATTCCTAATCTATCGAATGCAGCTTGTTAGAGAATAATGGCCTTACTCATTCACTTTGCCTCAAATGGTAGGAGTGTTCAGGTTTTATCTCCTGCTAACCCAGTGTTCATCTACTCATTCACATCAAACCCTCTGGAGGCACATAAATCTTATATAATGTGCAACTGACCCCTCTAATGGTTCAGGCCTGGATCTTATGTACAAAGAGCATTTGAAACATTTGAAACAAAAGCTATAGTGGTATTGCGTTTGTGTTCAAAGACTCCACCCAGAATCAATGCCACCTTGTGATAACTGTAAAATACAAGCAGTTTAGTATTCTTATTTAGGAGGAGTAACAAAGGAGAGACAGAATACCAAATACAGTTACCATCATAGTTCTGAAGTGCAGATGTAGGGCCTTATGCTTGATTACCTAGGCGTAAATCAGGTCTTACTCCAAAAGTTGTAAGAAGGTGAAGATTGTTGTGTTGTATAATCACAGCCCCTGGCTGGAATATGTCCTAGAAAAGAGCAGCACATTTTCTTCTTGAAGACTATGGAAGGCAGTTATAATTTAGTGTATCTGAAGAACTGGTCCAGGCTGACAAAAGAACATTTGTACATCCCTGCCGGGTGTACTTCACTCAGTCCAAGAGCAAATGGGGAGTCCACATCTTTTCTGTTTTTGATAATGACAGTGTGCGCAGAAGGAAGCATAATATGCTGCTGTCTGGAATGCTCCAGCTGACGCTCTGAAACACAAGCAGGCTATTCACTGGTGCTTGGGGTGTAGGCAGGTTTCTAAATTTTATGATATAGCTGATGCTCAATGACCAGCAATGGGAGAGTTTCTTATGCTTCCTCAAGCCCTGCAATACTGCCAATGTCTATCTGATTATTATTGACAGCTCCTCTGCCATAATTCTGAGTACACATTGCCCACCTAATTCTCTAGCTAATGCATTCAACAGCTGTGTGCAGAGGAGGTTCTCAGTACATAGATCTCCCCTGCCCTGTATGAAAGTGGTGCCAGTTGCCTCTCTGGCACCATATCTTCTTCCTGACACCCTATAGAAGAACAGGAGGGCTTTTCCGTTTCAGAATCTCCACAGGGAGTGTGGGAGTCTGAGGGGTCACCCTATATTGTCCCTCCCACTTGCCCTACGGAAGAAAAGGTGCTGCCCAGGCTGGATTATTCTCCTCATAGACATCTCAGTGCTGTGAACTGCCTGCGCCTTGTAAGTTGGGGGATCCTGCTGGGATTCATGGTCGGGGGAGACCCATGTAAGACAGCTTCTTTAGAGCAGAGCTATTAGGAAGCTGATGGGAGTTACTGGGGGTCCTGGAGCCCCTATAGAGATCCCCATGGAGGTTTCTTCCTCCCTCGTGCTTCTCTGGGAGGAGGTGCACTGGGCCAGTATTTTGTATATCTCATGAAGTCCATTCAGTTTAGTGCCAGTCAGTTTTATAAAGGGAGGGGGGAAATGGAAAAGCTAAAAACATCTTATATTCCAAAAATATTAAAGTGTCCCCCAAATCTTTGCTTTTACAATTCCTGTACAGCATGGACCCTCTTCCAGAAACAGTGTGGAACAACCGTGGGAGAAAGGCTCCATATGCTCAGCCTCCACAATGGTCCCTCAGCCTTAATCAGATTTACTCAGGGAAAATTGGCTTTGGTGGGAGTTTGAGTAAGGACCCAGGATTTGAGCCCATAGCAGGATAAAGCAATGAGCATTTTGGGCTTGTATTTTAGATCATGATCTCAACAGTGCTAAACAACTTACACTATCAAAAAAGAACAAACGTAAGCACTTAGGAGAATACGATTCTGCCGTCTTGAGCACTGGGCAGGATTTATGTGGCATTTTGGCCTGGCTGTTTGCTTAACATATTTTCTGGAAGGATAGCAAAAAAGAATTACAATAAAATTGGAATAGAATTAGAATAGCAGCAATGATAAATGTGACATGAGGAAGGTTTGGCAAATACAGTGCAACTTTGTGCTGGGTAGAAGACAGCACATGGGTTAACTGGCCCCCAAGAAACAACTGCACACTCCTTGTACTGCTGCCCTAGCAGTTAGTCGGCCAGATCCTCACTCCTTCTCTGGCCTCTTAATGGTCTGGTTTCTGTGGTGCAAAGGGGCCAGAAAGCGGTGGATTTCCTTATGTAGGGGAACCCTGATAGGTGAAGAGTTGGAATAGCCAGCTCTATACCTCCTTCTTACATGGTGCTGGTGTAGGGGGTCAGGGGGGCCAGGAGGGGGCATGGCAGGGGTTGGAGGGAGTGTGGCCAGAGTGCACTTTGCTCTGGTAATCCCTGGCCCACAGAACAGCTCCTAGGGGCTCTCCAAACCAATATGGGTTAGAGCAGCTCTGAGGTCAAAAAGCAGCACTGCACTACAATCTCATGTTGTCCCCCTCCAGATTTTCTCAGACACGTGGATGGGCTAAGTTCTTTTTTCACACCTTATGCAGTATGGCTAATTTCTGATTGATTGTTCTGACTGAAGCTACATGAGCCAGATTGCAATCTCACCTTCACTGGTGTAAATCCTGAGTTTCTCCACTGAAGCCAGTGGGTTTACTTTGATTTACACCACTGTTTTTGAGAATAGAATGTGATCAAGTGTCTTTAAATTCCTACAACCCATTTAATATTCTCATGTCTCACACAGAAGTACATTAATTATCCTCTTAGATACAATATATACCCAATGAACGGCTGCTCTACTGTTGAACCTGGAAACATACATGGCCTGCTCCTCTGAGCCTCTCTTGAGAGGTGCCGAATACCCGCCATTCCCATTCCCTTCAGCATGTTGCCAGATCTCTGCTTCACTCTGCTGAAAGGTCCAGAAGAACTTTCACATACTTACACTCTTGTGCTGTGTAGCTCACAGGTGTAGTTTTGCCCCATGTGACACCGAGAGGTGAAAGTTACATCTCCTGGGCAAATTCAACCCGGGAGGAGGGGGGTGTTGCTTGAGCCCACGCGCCCATTGATTTCCTTGAGGAGGAGCAGTTTTAAATTGTGATAGGAGGAACCTTCTTGATGGAGGCTGCTCCGGGGATGCCCTGAATTAACAAACCTTCAAGCTGCCCCAACTTCACCCATACCCAGCCAGCATTGCCAACCTTTGGGACTATGCTGGTCCCTGTGGTGCCCAGTAGAAAGGGTGATGCTGCCATTTTGAACCATCACAACCTTCCTTGATGCAGTTTCTACCAGGGCCTATGCCAAATGGAGACCAGAATGAGAGCAGTTAACTTATTTTAAATGGTGACCAGAATTGGTGCATGTACCAGGGCTCACAATGATGCAAGGTTAATGCTCTAACCCATCGGTCACAATTATTGCTGAATCACAGAAAGCAAAGAAGATAGTGACGGGCTAGTTTCTATGACCTTTTTTATAGGCAGTATGGGCGGCAGAAAATGAGCTGTTTAATTGTTATCATAGCTTTGGTACTGGTTTGCAGTGTAGCTCTAGCCAGGTCACTTCATTTCTCTGCCTCAGTTTCCCCTCTGTAATATGGGAATAATAATACATAGTTACAGGCTTCACAAGGGTGCTGTGAGGATTCGTTAGTTAATACCTGTTCAGTGCTGTGGCTATGGAAAGCTCTTAAGCTCAAATTTTCTCTCTATGACACTACTGTAACTCCATTGACTTCAGTGGAGCTACACCCGATTTGTATCAGTGTTAAATGAGAGGTGACTCAGGCCCATTGTGGATATTCTGGAGTGGTGAGGTGAGCAGAAGTGACCTTTCTTCTCATCCTTGTATTTGTGAATAAATTAACTGCAAGGAGTCTTCATTAAGAAGCTTGGTGATGCTTCAGCCATGAGCCAAAAATAGAATTGGATTAGTAGGAGAGAACAGAACATGGGAAGTAAATAATCAGGAATAAAGTCAAAGGAGAGGCGGGGGGAGACAACCTGGAAAGGTCTAATGGGCAAAAAATAAAAAAGGAATAAAATAGGTGAAGCTGTAGATTGAAAGAGTTTGTTTATTGCCTACCTGTGAAATGGAAAACGGATTGACACAGAGGAAGCTACAAAGGGATCAAAGAGTAAAAAGCCAATTAAGGGATCAAGGACCAAGCTCTGAAATATGAGAGATAATTATAGGCAGCTCAGAAGGATTAGAGAGAGATACAAAGAAATTATTGGGGCAGGGTGGGGAGGGGGAGCAAGAGAGCAAAATACAATAAAATTAGGAACAATGAAAGTAAAAAGAAAATAAATAAAAGATGAGTGACCTGTTTAAGAGAACATCCCAGAGAACACAAGTTCCATGGAGCTGAACATGTTATGTTTCAACTGTTTGGCAAAAGATGTGTCTAGAAAAATGGGGGCAGATCCTCTGATGATGTAAGTTGTCATAGTTCCATTGAAGTTAATAGGCCATCTGAGGATTAGCTCTTTGGTTTATAGCCTAAGAGGGTGTCATGGGAGTAATAATTATAAAAGGAGACAAGGGGAGCAGGATGGGTTTCGAGGCATCACTATTGTAAACCTGCTCAAATTGTACTGCACTTCAGATTTATCTGCTAGAGACTTTGAATTTCAGTGTGGCATGTTATTTTAAAACTTTTATAGTATCTTCCTTCTAACGATCTTCACGCATTTTACAAACATGAATGAGCTAAACCTCACAACAACCACCTGGCAGCCATCATTAGCCCCATTTTAGAGAGGGAGAAAGTGAGGCAGAAAAAAATGAAGTGACTTGTTGAAGGTCACCAGGGAGTTGGTGGCAGAGCCAGGAATAAATGCCAGGCATCTTGAACTTCCTGTGCAGTACCTTAACCAAAAGAGCATCCGTCTACCTATGACTGGACATTTCCTTGAAAGAGCACAATAAGGTATAGGAAAAAATTCTGTCAGTATGGAGTGAAGGGGAATGGTTTGGGGCTATGGGAAACATGTTCATAAGGTTGTATAATTCTATTTCTTATTAAAAGGAGGATGCTATAAAATTGACAGAGCCCATCTTATGGGTGTGTGCATCCCTTCATTGTGTAGCACATCAAGGAGTGTATAGAAGCATTTTGGCAGAGAAGAAAAGCAACCAGTTAAGTGTAAGGGGAAAAACTATGAGGTACATGGTTACTCCAGTGCTTTTCTTTCCAAGTTAGCAGTAGAGTTAAGGGGTGGTTGGGAAAGGTGATACTTAGACAGGGAGCTAGGGGTTTTAACTTTCTGTTTATAAAGAAATATCTAGAAACTATGCACAACTGGAGTGATATTTGGAATTAATATCTTTATTGCATAGTCTTAGTGAGAAGGGAGTGGAAGACTTATGTAAGAAAGGGGCGGAAAGGAGTAACTGAAATTCTCTGGGCTTGTAGTAGATGGAAAATTGAAATTTAGAATTATATATGGTGACTCATGTGTATGTGAGGAGATAATGTGAGAGAACTGGGAGATATTTGTTTTGTTTTTTTATTAATATCAGGTACCCCATAGCATATCTCTGTGATACTAACCTGCCTGAATGAATAACCTGCCTGAATGAATCATTGGATCAAACAGGGTTATCTAAAGAAATCAGGCAGGAAAGATAAAACACTGGCCTAGATAAGGAGCATTCCCTCAGGCATGATGGATATGTAGCTATGAAGAGGGACTACTCAGCCCTCTCCGGAGGATGATTGTTTGCCTAGCATGAGAATTGCAAGATCAAAAGACCCTGACCTACAGAGAGGGTGGGGGGAAGTGGTTAGCATGCTGTGGGCCTGACATACAGGCAGTCTGAGGGTCTGCAGCAAGCAGGCTGTAGCTTGATGCTCAGGGAGAATGGACAGCCTCCAAGGCTGAATCATGTCACCTATGGTATGTCTACCCTGCAGAAACAAACCAACCAACCATGCAGCAGTAAGTCCCAGGGCCCAGATCAACTGCTCAGACTTGTGGAGCTCGCGCTACTGGGCTACAAATAGCAGTGTAGATGTTTCCGTGAGGGCTGGAGCTCAGGCTTTGAGACCCTTCCCCGTTGCTGGGTATCAGAGTCCGAGCAGAAACATCTACACTCCTTTTTTTATCTCCGTAGCCTGAACCCCATGAGTCCGAGTCAGCTGACCTGGGTTCTGCTGCAGGGTTGGTTTTGGTTTTTTTGCAGTGTGTAGATGTACGCCTTGGGGCTCATGGGGAATGCCAAGTGTAGGTAAGACAGAATGTGTTTAGAACTCTTTGCTCTTTTAAATCCATTTCTCATAGTGTTGTGCACCTTTTGACAAAATAAATCCTACTTTGTTTTGGAGAAGCTGCTTCTGTGCCACTGGAAATTGTTACTGTCTACTGGCTCCTAGAGGGAAACTCTTGCAGGTGCCAAACCTTGCTAAGTAACACAGTTGGCAACAAGGGGAGTGGTTGGATTGCTTGATGCCACCCCAAAGAGAAGTGGAGACACAGGCCAGTCACTTGAAATGGGTGCATTTGGGGGGACTGGAAAAGGGTCTCAGTGGGGAAGTCCACCCAGGGACTGTGACAATAGGAAACTATCATAGTGGACTGAGAATAATAATAATAATAATTAATAAAGACAACTAGCTGGGCTTTCAAGGGTGCACAGTCATTACTACAGGGAAACCTGTCATAACAATTACCCAAGAGACCATGAAGAAAGAACCGGTTGCCTAATACTTAGCCTGTATTTAAAAATTGAACAGAATGGTACTAAAATCTTTAAAATAGTTGCTTAAAATGACTGCTGGGTAGTATCCGTAATAGAGGTTTTAAATGTTAGTTGATTCATCTAGGTGTGCTCATAAATAAAGAAAATAGACATGTCTGTAGCCATTGAGACAGAAATAAAACCTGCAAAGAAAGGTACCAATAACAATATTCTTGTTTGCTTTGAATGAAAGGATCTCATTTGGCACAGGTGCACTCCTCAAATTTACAAAGGGCTGCATATTGCTGTCCTTTAGCCTTGGTCTACACTAGAGGGCGGGGGGGTGTCGACCTACTATATGCAACTTCAGCTACGTGAATAGCGTAGCTGAAGTCGGCATATCGTAGATCGACTTACCTGGCCGTGAGGACGGCGGCGAGTCGATCGCTGGCGCTCCCCCGTCGACTCCGCTTCTGCCTCTCACCGAGGTGGAGTTCCGGAGTCGACGGGAAGCGCGTTCGGGGATCGATTTATCGTGTTTAGACGAGATGCGATAAATCGATCCCCGATAGATCGATTGCTACCTGCCGATCCGGGTAGAGTGGAGCAACACACATTTTGTGTGGGAGTGTGGCTGTATCCAGTGGAGATTAGCCCAGCTCACCCCCCTGTACCCAGGGCCGGTGCAACCACTAGGCAGTCGCCTAGGGCACCAAGATTTGGGGGGGTGCCAAAAAGTGGCGCCCTGCCCGGGGGTTGGTCCCAGCCTCCCCGCCCCCTGCCCGGGGCACCGAGAGCCGGAGCATCGCGCTTGCAGCAGCGGTGAGCCCCAGCCATGGAGGAGCTGGCGCAGTGCGCGCAGGGGGGGGGGGGGGCAGCAGCCCTGCAAAAGCGGTGGCGCCGCTAGTGGGGAGAAGCCACACCCCCACAGCCCAGATCGCCGGCCGGCCGCTGGCATGGGGCCTCCGGCAACTCTAGAGCTCTAGGGGCAGTCAGGGGACAGGGAGCAGAGGTGGTTGGATGGGTTGGGGGATTCTGGGGGAGGCAGTCAGGGGACAGGCAGCAGTTGGATAGGTGTGGGAGTCCTGGGGGGTCTGTCAGGGAGTGGGGGTATGGATAGGGGTCGGGGCAGTCAGGGGACAGGTAGGGGATGGGGTCCTAGGGGAGCAGTTAGGGTGGGGGGGTCTCAGGAGGGGGCAGTTGGGGACAAGGAGAAGGGAAGCTTAGATAGGGGGTGTGGTCCCAGGGGGTGGTTAGGGGCAGGGGTTGCGGGAGGAGGTGATCAGGGGACAAGGAGCAGGGTGGGTTGGATGGGTTGGGGGTTCTTTGGGGCAGTGATTTCCCTACACCCCCCCTGAATTTCTCCAACACCCCCCCCCCCAGTTTTGTGAACTAGTTACATGCCAATTTAGTGACACCCCCCCCAAGTAAATTCTAACCCCCCCCTAATTTCAATTCCTGGGGAGGCCATTGCTTTGGGGGGCAGGAAGTGGGAGGGAGTGGATGGGGCGGGAGAGGGGAGGGCGCAAAATGGAAGTTTCGCCTAGGTGCCTGACCATCCCTGAAAATTGGGAAAGGTAAACTTTGCAATTCAGACCTGTCTCTGGTATTCAAGAAAAAAAGATTGAAAACAGAATCAGCCAGTTATTTCTATGAAATGTAACAGCAGTAGGCCCCACACTTGAATGAACACGTACGGTATAATGTGACTAGAGCAGATGGGGTAGATAGGTGAGGACGCTGTAATGTCAAGAAATAATTTCCCATTGTTCTGTGCTTGCTTGTATTGATGGACCAACTCCTGGGGCAGCCCTGAAGTAGAAAAGTGGCATTTCGTCTTGTCCTCTGTAGCCTGTGCAGTGGCAGATAACACTGTATTAAAGAGCCCTGTTGTACCAGAACAAGCTAAGACTGGGAGTAGCTCCATTAGACCAATATTGCTATTATGGAAGGGGAGTGATAATATGATTAAACTGAGACTGAGACAGTGTGGGTGTATTTAATTCTCAGTGATGGTGGATGAAGTCATTTGCTTGATATTTAAGATGATAGAATTTTAAAACAAAACAGCAGGCACACACCACTCTTACAAAGAAGATAAACATTACATTAATGCTCACACTAGACCTACAGGTCCAAATCCCTAGCTGATTTAAATCAGCATAGCTTCATTAACTCAGTGGAGCTTTGCCAATTTACACTTGCTGAGGATCTGGCCCAGGAGCTTTCAAGACCAGAAAGAGCATTGAAATAACAAGCGCTGAAGGGAAACCGCTGTTGTGTGTTCACACTGTCAGCTGCCTGCGCGATAGCATGTTCATGGGAGGGAGGAATAGCTCAGTGGTTTGAGCATTGGTCTGCTAAACCCAGGGTTGTGAGTTCAATCCTTGAGGGGGCCATTTAGGGAACTGGGGCAAAAATTGGGGATTGGTCCTGCTTTGAGCAGGGGGTTGGACTAGATGACCTCCTAAGGTCCCTTCCAACCCTGATATTCTATGATTCACACTTGCGGCGGTATTTGGAGCGGTGTGCTCTGGGCAGCTATCCCACAGAGCATCTCTTCCTCTTCTGCTGCTAAGAGTTGTGGGAAGGCGGAGGGGATCGCGGGGCATCCGGGGTTCTGTCCCAATGCCCCATGATGCATTGCTTCACATCCCAGCAATCCCCGTGCTTCCGTCCGCATTTGGCGCCAATTTTCAACGGTTTGTGTATTGCGCGTGCTGCCTCTTCAGTCTGCAGGATTGGATCCCACACTGTTGACCAATATGCTGCTCGCTCTGACTAACACATCAGGAGTGGCAGTGGAGTTATTCCTTAAACTACAAAGTCAAGAGGAGTGCAATGTTGATCTTGCCATGTGTAGTAGCTACAACAAGAGATTGCTTGTGGCATTCACGGAGGTGCTGACCACAGTGGAACTCCGCTTTTAGGCTCGGGAAACAAGCACTGAGTGGTGGGATCACACTGTCATGCACGTATGGGATGATGAGCAGTGTGGCTGGAGAACTTTTGGATGAGGAAAGCCACATTCATGGGATTGTGTGATGAGCTCGCCCCAGGCCTGTGGCGCAAGGACACGAGAATGAGAGCTACCCTGTTGTTGGAGAAGCGCGTGACAATTGCACCGTGGAAGGTGGCTACTCCAGACTGCTACCGATCGGTCGCTAACCAATTCGCAGTGGGAAAGTCAATTGTTGGACTCGTGTTGACGGAAGTGCGCAAGGCCATTAATTGCATACTTCTCCGAAAGACCGTGACTGGGCAACATGTGTGACATTGTGGATGGCTTTGCACAAATGGGCTTCCCTAACTGCGGAGGGGCGATAGATGGCATGCATATTCCAATTCTGGCATCAGACCATCTGGCCACCGAGTACATTATTTGCAAAGGTTATTTCTCTATGGTTCTCCAGGCACTTGTTGATTACCGTGGACGTTTCACGGACATTAACGCATGCTGGTCTGGAGAGGTGCATGATGCACACATCTTTTGGAACACTAGCCTGTTCAGGAAGCTGCAAGCAGGGACTTTCTTCCCAGACCTGAAGATCACTGTAGGGGAAGTCGAAATGCCCATTGTCATGCTGGATGACCCCATCTACCCCTTAATGCCATGGCTTATGAAGCCATACACAGGGCACCTTGACAGCAGCAGTGGAGATTATTAGCTGTCAGTTTCCTTTCCCTTAAATGATGTTTCTATTAACATTCTCTTTATTATGAACTTTTAATTAAACTAGTGAGCCATATAGCTACATTCTGCACAAGCATGTATAACTTAGTACATGGCACTTATTGTAGAGGTGCCATACAGTAAGTTATTTAATCTATTTATATGCCATTTCTCCCAGTCACTTATGAGATCAAAGAATTTGTTTCTAAAAAAGGGTGAGAGGATATTGTGAGCATGTGTAAATATTGTATACAACTCCACTTTGTTTTGTATAGCAACTTTCATATACGCTGTATCCTAAAACATTTTAGAGAGTTAATTTATATAGAAATGGAATTAAATAATGAATAAGCACACAGGGAAAGCAAAATTAAGAGGTGTAGGTAGGGGAGGAACGAACTGTTTTCAGATAAGATTGGAACTGAATAATGGTGCACTTCATCTTCAGAGTGCTTTGCACGTTCCCCAGAACTCACCTATGAGCAAGGAAAGTGTTGTTCCTATTTTACAGATCAGGAAATGGAGCCTAAGCAGCTTGCCCAAGGCCATGGAGCTTGTCAGCATCTCAACCGGGATTGGAACGTGGGAGTTCCTGCCTGCCAGACCCATGTTCATACCACACCTCTAAGATGATGAAGTGAAGAGATCCAAGAAGGCTGGTCCAGACAGTAGATCCTGTGGCACTTACACCTACAGTAGCAAGATTACATGGAAGTAGAGACAGCCCTCGTTTTTGCAAGGGCCTATCCAATGTAAGATGTGCAGAGTCCCATTCATCTCTTGCCACCCCTGTGATAGCTCCATGTCAACACCCTCTGCATACTCTACTCCTGGGGGCATTCTGTGACAAAATAAATTCTGCACTAACAAATTAAAAATTCTGTGCACAATATTTTAAAATTCTGCAAATTTTATTTGTCAAAATAACACTACATAATCACGCCGGTTTCAATTATTTTGGTAATTTATTTCAAAATACCTGTCAGCAAATAGGTCCGTAATAATACGGACACACACACAAATCCCCAGGAGTAGAGAGTTGAAACCCTATGACAACCCAGTTCCTGCTTCTCTGCCCCCTCCCCCCACCAGAGTCCAGCTGGGTGCCCCTCCCAGCCAATACACCCAAACCCCCTTCCTCCCCTCCCCCAGAGTGCAGACGTGGGCCCCCCTGGCCCAGATACCTGCACCCTTTCCCCCCAGGGCCCAGCTGCAGGGCCCACCCTTGCCCAGACACCCGCACGCCCTCCCCGCCAGAGCCCAGCCGCAGGGCCCCCCAGCCCAGATATCCGCCCTCTGCCCCTCTCCCCCCAAGCCCAGGGATCCAGAGTTGAGAAACAGTCTGATGCTCGGCCCCAGGCTTTCACAGTTTCCTGCCTGCCACCCTCTCCTTCCCTCAGGGTGTTCTGGGAACTGCAGCTGCCAGGAACCCTTTAGCTCCCTCCCATCCCCAGGTGTCTTCTGTGTGCAATCTGGGCTCTGCCGGGTCCAGCGGCCCCTAGTGGCATCTAGCAGCACTGAAGCCCATTTCTGTGGGGGAAAGGAAATTCTGTGCGCACAACGTTAATTTCTGCAAAATTCTGCATTACGCAGTGGTGCAGAATTTCCCCAGGAGTAGTAATATGTATGCCATGGTTGCTAAGTACCACAAAGGTGCTGCAGAAAAACCTGAGAGTCTCTGGATTAAATTTAGAAGTGTGAGCAACAAGGGTAATGTCGTGGTGGGAGTCTGCTACAGACCACTAGACCAGGGGGATGAGGTGGATGAGGCTTTCTTCCAGCAGCTAACAGAAGTTACTAGATCACAGGCCCTGGTTCTCATGAGTGACTTTAATCACCCCGATATCTGCTGGGAGAGCAATACAGCGGTGCACAGACAATCCAGGAAGTTTTTGGAAAGCGTAGGGGACAATTTCCTGGTGCAAGTGCTGGAGGACCCAACTAGGGGAAAAGCTCTTCTTGACCTGCCGCTCACAAACAGGGAAGAAATAGTAAAGGAAGCAATAGTGGATGGGAACCTGGGAGGCAGTGACCATGAGATGGTCGAGTTCAGGATCCTGACACAAGGAAGAAAGGACAGTAGTAGAACACAGACCCTGGACTTCAGAAAAGCAGACTTCAACTCCCTCAGGGAACTGATGGGCAAGGTCCCCTGGGAGAATAACATGAGGGGGAAAGGAGTCAAGGAAAGCTGGCTGTATTTTAAAGAATCCTTATTGAGGTTGCAGGAACAAACCATCCCGATGTGTAAAAAGAAAAGTAAATATGGTAGGCAACCAGCTTGGCTTAACAGTGAAATCCTTGCTCGTCTTAAACACAAAAAAGCAGCTTACAAGAAGTGGAAGATTGGACAAATGACCAGGGAGGAGTATAAAAATATTGCTCAGGCATGCAGGAGTGAAATTAGGAAGGCCAAATCACATTTGGAGTTGGAGCTAGCCAGAGATGTTAGGAGTAACAAGAAGGGTTTCTTCAGGTATGTTAGCAACAAGAAGAAAGTCAAGGAAAGTGTGGGCCCCTCGCTGAATGAGGGAGGGAACCTAGTGACAGAGGATGTGGAGAAAGCTAGTGTAGTCAATGCTTTTTTTGCCTCTGTCTTCACAGACAAGACAGCTCCCAGGCGGCTGCACTCCGCAGCATGGTATGGGGAGGAGGTGACCAGCTCTCTGTGGAGAAAGAAGTAGTTCGGGACTATTTAGAAAAGCTGGAAGAGCACAAGTCCATGGGGCCGGATGCACTGCATCCGAGGGTGCTAAAGGAGTTGGCCGATGTGATTGCAGAGCCATTGGCCATTATCTTTGAAAAATCATGGCAATCGGGGGAGGTCCCGGATGACTGGAAAAAAGCTAATGTAGTGCCCATCTTTACAAAAGGGAAGAAGGAGGATCCGGGGAACTACAGGCCAGTCAGTCTCACCTCAGTCCCTGGAAAAATCATGGAACAGGTCCTCAAGGAATCAATTCCGAACCACTTAAAGGAGAGGAAAGTGACCAGGAACAGTCAGCATGGATTCACCAAGGGCAAGTCATGCCTGACTAACCTAATTGCCTTCTATGATGAGATAACTGGCTCTGTGGATGAGGGGAAAGCAGTGGATGTGCTATTTCTTGACTTTAGCAAAGTTTTTGATACAGTCTCCCACAGTATTCTTGCCAGCAAGTTAAAGAAGTATGGGCTGGATGAATGGACGGTAAGGTGGATAGAAAACTGTCTAGATGGTCGTGCTCAACGGGTAGTGATCAATGGTTCCATGTCTAGTTGGCAGCCGGTATCAAGTGGAGTGCCCCAAGGGTCGGTGCTGGGGCTGCTTTTGTTCAATATCTTCATTAACAATCTGGAGGATGGTGTGGACTGCACCCTTAGCAAGTTTGCAGATGACACTAAACGGGGAGGAGTGGTTGATATGCTGGAGGGTAGGGATAGGATATAGAGGGACCTAGACAAATTAGAGGATTGGGCCAAAAGAAATATGATGAGGTTCAACAAGGAGAAGTGCAGAGTCCTGCACTTAGGATGGAGGAATCCCATGCACTGCTACAGACTAGGGACCGAATGGCTGGGCAGCAGCCCTGCAGAAAAGGACCTAGGGGTTACAGTGGACGAAAAGCTGAATATGAGTCAACAGTGTGCCCTTGTTGCCAAGAAGGCTAACGGCATTTTGGGTTGTATAAGTAGGGGCATTTCCAGCAGATCGAGGGACGTGATCATTCCCCTCTATTTGGCCCTGGTGAGGCCTCATTTGGAGTACTGTGTCCAATTTTGGGCCCCACACTACAAGAAGGATGTGGATAAATTGGAAAGAGTCCAACGGAGGGCAACAAAAATGATTAGGGAGCTGGAGCACATGACTTATGAGGAGAGGCTGAGGGAACTGGGGTTGTTTAGCCTGCAGAAAAGAAGAATGAGGGGGGATTTAATAACCGCTTTCAACTATCTGAAAGGGGGTTCCAAAGAGGATGGATCTAGACTGTTCTCAGTGGTAGAAGATGACAGAACAAGGAGTAATGGTCTCAAGTTGCAGAGAGGGAGGTTTAGGTTGGATATTAGGAAAACCTTTTTCACTAGGAGGGTGGTGAAGAATTGGAATGGGTTACCTAGGGAGGTGGTGGAATCTCCTTCCTTAGAGGTTTTTAAGGTCAGGCTTGACAAAGCCCTGGCTGGGATGATTTAGTTGGAGTTGGTCCTGCTTTGAGCAGGGGGTTGGACTAGATGACCTCCTGAGGTCCCTTCCAACCCTGAGATTCTATGATTCTATGAAAGGCTGCTGGGGCATATAAAGGCTAATCAGGAGCACAGTAGAAGTGGGGAAGGACATTTGTAGGAAAGACCTGTGCTAGTCTATGGCACTGGATTGAAGGTGATTGAGAAGGAAACAGAGAAACTGGACAGCAAGGAGAAGTGCCTGGGAACTCAGAAAGCAGTCTCTCTGTGACTTATTTCTAGAGCTGCCTGTTAGCTGTCTTCAGCAGCAGTCCAGGGCCCTAAGCAACTGCATACATTTAAGGCTGCCACTATGTGGAGGGTAGGGGAGGAGACAAGAGCCTCAGTTCTGGCCTCGCTATGGCACCTTTACCACGGCTCCATTGGCATAAAGGGATTGTACAGCCAAGCGTGGTATAGAGCTGGCTGAACACTAGTGTAGGAGTGTGGCTGGAAAGCCTCTGTGCTTCAGCTTTTCTCAGCTGCCAAAGCAACTTCTTGCCACGGAGCATAAATTAGAGCACCCTAAGATCTCTGGCTGGCTCCAAAATATGGGAGTGGAGCCCCTAAGGATGGTGCACACCTCCATTTCACTAGATCTTAGTTTAGCTCATATTTAAGCTCAGCTCAGCCCAGCCACAGTTAAGCATCAGGGTCCGAGGTTATTGGAGCCCATTTTGGTTTGATTTCTTTTTGGTGCCATCTTTAGAAAACTAGACACGCGTTTTTGTGGTCTAGTTTTTTTTAATTGAATGTAACCCTTCTGCCAGTCAGAGTCGGCAGCAACAAGGGCCGGGTTCCGTATCTAGGGGTTCCATTCCAATAACACAATGCAAAACCGGCTCGAGCCCCCACCCAGTGACCTGGGACAAATATATATCACCCCCCCGGGCGCCTCTCGGAGGCAGTACTTCCCCTCTCGCAAGCACAGAGTCTGAGTGTAGAAAAACCTTTTAATGACAGAGAGAAACAATGCGGCATTTTGTTGGGGAAACACCACATCTAGGATTTGTAAACCAAACTGTGAGCAACGGCCCACCCCAGCAAATTGGCCATGTCCTTTCCCTTTGGTTCTTGAGTCCAGCAACCCCCAAAATCACCCAAAGTCCCAAAAGTCCAACAACCCAAAAGTCCAGACCCAGAGTTCAAAAGTTCATCTGCAGAGTGTTACACGCCCCCCAGTCTGGGTAGAAATGGGCAGGGGAGAGGTAAGGGGCACCTTACGTGGCTTGAAGCTGACTGCCCCGTCCCTTCGTGGGGCTTCACGTGGCTCGGCTCTGCTCCGCTCCACCAGCCATCCCATGAGTCACTCTGCTCAGCCGTCCCGCAAGCCGCTCCGGCTGTCCCACCAGCAGCTCCGCTCCACCAGCTGCTCCGCTCCGTCAGCCGGCCTGCAAGCCGCTTCGGCTGTCCCACCAACTGCTCCGCTCCGTCAGCCACTCAGCAATATATCTTTCGGCTCCCCCACTACTTAACACAGTGCTCAGTGATTTCAGCTCATAACAATTTCAGCTTTTTAGTGATTTCAGCTTGTAGTTAGGGGAACCTTGTGCTCATTTGCACACTTAACCCAGATTGATTTCAATTTAGCAGCCTGTGATTAGACTCCTAAGGAACTCAAAATTAGCTCTGATATTCCACAGTGGAGAGAGAGAAGAAGGTGCAATTGACATTTAGGGCCCTCAAAAGAAGCCCATGCCACCAGATACAAATACCTATCCCCAGACAGACTCACTCAATTCACTGGGCTTTGGAACCCATGTCCCTTGGCTGGCGAGTGCTGCTTAGCTAAGGGTGAGTTCCCTTTTATCATGACACAAGGCCAAGTACAGTTCCACTGTCCATGATTTACATAAGCAGTATAACAACAGTTTATTCTTCCTGCCCCAATAACAGAAATTCCTGCCCCAATACAGAAAACTGGGGATCCTACAGCAGCCCAAAGTGCCCATTTGAGCCACTATGGTTCGTACCAGGCGGGGTGGGTGTGCCTATGCAAATGAGATCAGCCCCTGGTGTGCTTTGCCACGACTCACCACCAGATGTCAGGGTGGAGCTCATCCTGACTCTGCTTACATGAATAATCCATAACTTTGGTGTCTTCAAATTTTCTTCAAAGCCCCACATAGTTTGTCTTTCATTGACATTCTTCTCTACAGATCTTTCTCCTTTTTTCTAGTCTCTCCGTATTTTCTCATTTCATCTTCCCTTTCCCTCCTCTGCTCACGATATCTTAGTGATATTTCTCCTTGCCTTCCCATGTTGCCTCCCCTCAAGTAGGGATGTAAAAGTTGAGCTGGTTACCTGATAAGCTTGATGCTTATCAGTTGTTGTTAACAATTAAAGTCCTCCCGGGGTCCCGGCTGCCGGCCCTGCGCCCGGGGTCCCAGCTGCTGCTGCGCCTGGGGCTCTGCTGCTGCCTGCGCCCGGCATCCCAGTGCACCCAGGGTCCCGGGTGCCGCCGTGTGCCCAGGGCTCTGCTGCTGCCCCGCGCAGAGCCCCGAGGGCAGGCTGGCAGCCAGGACCTGTGGCCTGGGGGTGGCAGCTGGGACCGTGGGGCCGGCAGCCAGACCGCCGGGTGCGCTGAGATGGTGGGCGCGGGGCCGGCCGCAGGGAGCCCTGGGCACGGGGCCGGTAGTGGGGAGCCCTGCAGCGCTCCCTCACTCCTAGTTCCCCGGTTAAACGTTTAACCACGTAACCGATAGAATTTTAATTGGTTACCCGGTTATTGTTTTTACAGGTTATTTACATCTTTACTCTCAAGCCCTCCTTTCCCTCATGTATTAATTTTTGGAAATCAACAAGTCTAGGTGCAGACTAGCAAAACACTCTGCTGTCATATCTGTTCTGTTCTGTCTATTGTATTAGTTCCTTCTGGGCCTAGATCCTTAGCTAGGGCCAATGAGTGCACAGCACAGCTCAATCGTGAGCCCACTCTGTGCGGGACCAGTCCAGCGGTGTGATATAAAGCAGCATCCTGAAAGCTGACCTAGACTATCTTGGCTACCAGTGGCCCCAAAGAGCTGATATGGCAGCAGGGGATCAGTGGGATGCAGAGAAGCCCCAGCCATACTTTTTTCATGCTGGCCATGCCCTTTCTGCAGAGAACAGGTAGAGCTGATGAGATGGGCGACACTATGCTGAGTCTATGCCATCCCCCTTGTGACGGGGTCCGCTTATCCCGCACTAGCCCAGGCAGGGGTGAACCCATGGGATTGACAGCAGAAGTCCCGCCCCCCTGGCAAGACTGGGCATGCTCCAAGTGTTCTAGTTGTATAAAGGGAGGGAGCCCAGCTCATTCTGGGGGAGGAGACTGCAGGGGAAGGACCTGCCTGGGGAACTCCTGCAGAGGGCCACTCACAGCCACTGATGGAACCAGGAACCGAAGCCTTGCACGGCCTGCCTGGATCCCCTCGAGTGGAGAAGCCCGTGATGACAACCGGCCCTGCTGACCACGGAGGTCCTGACCCCTCATGGGGTACCCCAACACGGACTCTGGTAGGGGGTGACCCAGGGAGGGCGGCCGAATGGTACCTCCCACCCCGATGGAACTCAGAGTGTTTCAGCTGGACCCTCCCGGCTGAGTCAGTGGCGAGTTACCACGCTACTGTTCTGGCCGCTAGGCCACACTGCTCTGCATCAAAGCGGGGTGTTATAGACTCCGGCCGCTAGGCCGCACTGCCCAGCACCAAAGGGGGGTGCTAGAGACTCTGGCCACTAGGCCATGCTACCCTGCACCCAAGGGTGGGGTTATAGACTCCGGCCACTAGACCACGCTACCCTGCATGAAGGGTGGTGTTTCAGACTCCGGATGCTAGGCCACACTGCGCGCCACTGAGGGGTAGCATCGGAGACTGTGACTGGTAGGCCACGCTGCCCTGACCCTAGGGGCGTGGACCATCACACCCCTATATGGAGGAGATCCTCCAGTGACCAGTTACACTGGCATTAGGGTCACAATCTGCCAGCTGTTAAATATTAGTTCTTGTTTGACAAACAAACTATATAAACAAATTAATCGTATGGGTTGTTTGCAAACTTTGCCTTTCATTATAATCACTGTATGATTCATAGATTCTAAGGCCAGAAGGGACCATTGTAATCATCTAGTCTGACCTCCTGTAGAACAGAGATCATAGAACTTCTCCAAAATAATTCCAAGAGCAGATCTTTTCGATAAACATCCAGATGATGAATTCATCACAACCCTTGTCAAACAGTTCCAGGAGTTGATTACCCTTACTCTTAAAAATGTATGTCTTATTTTCAGTCTGAATTTGTTTATCTTCAATTTTCAGCCATTGAATTGAGTTATGCTCTGCTGGGTTAAAGAGCCCATTATCAAATATCTGTGTCCCAAGTAGGGACTTATAGACTGTAATCAACTCACCTCTTAACCTTCTCTTTCTTAAGCTAAATAGATTGAACTCCTTGAGGCTATCACTGTTTTCTAGTCCTTTAATTGGTCTCACGGCTCTTTTCTGAACCTTCTCTAATTTTTCAACATCCTTCTTGAATTGTTGACACCAGAACTGGACACGGTATTCCAGGAGTGATTCCACCAGTGCCAAGTTCAGAGGTAAAATAACTTCTTTACTCCTACTCAGTATTCCAGTTTATACATCCAAGGATTGCATTAGCCCTTTTGGCCACAGTGTTGCACTGGGAGCTCATCTACCATGACCCCCAAATCTTTTTCAGAGTCCCTGTTTCCTAGGAGAGAGTCCCCATCCTGTAATTGTGGCCGATATTCTTTGTTCCTAGATGTATACATTTACACGTAGCTGTACTAAAATGAGTATTTTTGCCTGCAGTCAGTTTACCAAGCGATCCAGACCACTCTGTGTCAGTGACTTGTCCTCTTCATAATTTACCACTCCCCTAGTTCTGTCATCTGCAAACCTGATAGGAGGGAGAACAGCAAAATAAAGACAATGGATTTAAAGGAGGCAGACTAGCAAACTCATGGAGTCGGTAGGTAAGATCCCATGGAAAACAAGTCTAAGGGGAAAAACAATTGAAGACAGTTGGCAGTTTTTCAGAGACATTATAAAAGGCACAGGAGCAAACTATCTCACTGTGTAGGAAAGAAGGCTGGTGGCGATTGAACATCTAACATAGTGAATGCCAGTGAAAATGAGATAGGATCAGAGGCTAAAATAGGAAAAAAACAAATTAAAAATTACTTAGACAAATTAGATGTCTTCAAGTTACCAGGGCCTGATTAAATGCATCCTGGAATAATCAAGGAGTTGACTGAGGAGATATCTGAGCCATTAGCAATTATCTTTGACAAGTCATGGAAGATGGGAGTGATTCCAGAAGACTGGAAAAGGGCAAATATAGTGCCCATCTGTAAAAATGGGAAATAAGGACCACCCGGGGAATTATAGACCAGTCAGCTTAACTTCTGTACCAGGAAAGATAATGGAGCAAATAATTAAGCAAGCAGATTTGCAAACGTCTAGAAGAAAATAAGGTGATAAGTAACAGTCAGCATGGATTTGTCAAGAACAAATCATGTCAAACCAACCTGATAGCTTTCTTTGACAGGGTAACAAGCTCTGTGGATGGGGGGAAGTGGTAGATGTGGTATATCTTCACTTTAGTACAACTTTTGATACTGTCTTGCACGACCTTCTCATAAACAAACTAGGGAAATGCAACCTAGATGGAGCTACTATAAGGTGGGTGCAAAACTGGCTGGAAAACCGTTCCCAGAGAGTAGTTATCAGTGGTTCACAGTCATGCTGGAAGGGCATAACGAGTGGGGTCCTGCAGGGATCGGTTCTGGGTCGGGTTCTGTTCAACATCTTCATCAATTATTTAGCTAATGGCATAGAGAATACACTTATAAAGTTTGTGGATGATACCAGTCTGGGAGGGGTTGCAAGTGCTTTGGAGGATAGGATTAAAATTCAAAATGACCTGGACAAACTGGACAAATGTTCTGAAGTAAATAGGATGAAATTCAATAAGGAGAAATGCAAAGTACTCCATTTAGGAAGGAACAATCAGTTGCACACATACAAAATGGGAAATGACTGCCTGGGAAGGAGTACTGCGGAAAGGGATCTGGGGGTCTTAGTCGACCACAAGCTAAATATGAGCCAACAGTGTAACACTGTTGCAAAAAAAGCAAACATAATTCTGGGATGTAGTAGCAGGAGTGTTGTAAGCAAGACATGAGAAGTAATTCTTCCTCTCTACTCTGCATTGATTAGGCCTCAACTGGAGTATTGTGTCCAGTTCTGAGTGCTACATTTCAGGAAAGATGTGGACAAAATGGAGAAAGTCCAGAGAAGAGCAACAAAAATGATTAAAGGTGTAGAAAACATGACCTATAAGGGAAGATTGAAAAAAACTGGGTTTGTTTAGTCTGGAAAAGAGAAGACAGAGGGGACATGATTCCAGTTTTCAAGTATATAAAAGGTTGTTACGAGGAGGAGGGAGAAGAATTGTTCTTCTTAACCTCTGAGGATAGGACAAGAAGCAAAGGGCTTAAATTGCAGCAAGAGAGGTTTAGGTCGGACATAAGGAAAAACTTCCTAACTGTCAGGATGGTTGAGCGTTGGAATAAATTGCCTAGGGAAGTTGTGGAATCTCCATCATTGGAGATTTTTAAGAGCAGGTTGGACAAACACCTGTCAGGGATGGTCCAGATAATACTTAGTCCTGCCATGAGTGCAGGGGACTGGACTAGAATACCTCTCGAGCTCGCTTCCAGTCCTATGATTCTATTATTGGCATTACTTATATTATCCTCCTTTAATTCTTTAATAAAGTCCTGTATTAGCCACACCATTATCTTGCCTGGGATTGATGTCAGGTTGACAGACATATAATTACCCATTTTACCTATTTACATTTTATTAATATTGGCACAACATTAGTTTTCTTCCAAACTTCTGGAACTTCCCTGATGTTACTAGACTTACTGGTTCAGTGAGCTCCTCATCCAGCTCTTTTAAAACTCTTGGACTTGCTGATTTAAAAATTTCTAACTTCAGTAGCTGCTAAGCTGATAATTTAACATTCTTCCAAGATACTAGTGGAATGAAAAGAGTGTTACCATCATGATCATCATTATAGGATATGACTCTATTACCGGTTTCCCCTTCCCCTAAATTCAGAACAGAAATATTTATTGAATACTTCTCTTTTCTGCATTATTATTAACGATTCTACCATTTCCATCTAGTAATGGTCCAATACCATTGTCAGGATTTTTTTTGTTCCTAGTATCCTAAAAA
Source organism: Macrochelys suwanniensis (assembly GCA_033296515.1). Classification (NCBI taxonomy): domain Eukaryota; kingdom Metazoa; phylum Chordata; order Testudines; family Chelydridae; genus Macrochelys; species Macrochelys suwanniensis. The sequence goes on along the minus strand of CM065775.1, from coordinate 44,419,277 downwards.
CCCTCCTTATTGTCCTTAACTCTGCTAGTCATAGATTTCTACTTGTGTCCTTTCACTTCCCTTATCAATTTTCTACAATTCCTAGCTTCTGATTTATATTCTTGACTATCAACTTCCCTTTTCTTCCATTTGTTATGTATTCTTATTCTTATTATTATTTTTAGAGCTGCCTTCACTTTCCCTCTAAACCAAATTGTTTTTTAACCGATATGTTGTTCTTTCTCGATCGTGGATTTTTGGGCATCTAGTAAAGAATTCTTAAATAATTCCCAATTATCATTCACATTTTTCTGATTAAATTCTTCCTCCCAGCTAATTTGGCTCATAGTTGTTTTCAGCTTTGTGAAATTGACCCACCTTGGTCACACGACTGGCCCTGTTGATCACATGAAAGAATCATAGGGTTAAAACTTGAGGGACTGCAAGAGTCATCTAGTGTTTTCTCTGGTATGAGGATGGGCATACAGAAACTGTAACAAAGATGGGGAAGGTGTCATTAAATCAGTGGACCTTTGAGAGGATGACAAGGAGGGGGCAGTTTGTGGGGTGAGGAAGAGCCAGGCTGACAGGATTAGGGAATTTCTGAATATTTTAAATGCTTTCTTTTCTTGGCCACTCTAGAGAGACTTGCCTGAGACACTTCCATTCTTCCCAATTGGTTTGGCTAAAAAAATACTACTTTTACTGTGTAGCAGATTGCTAGGAGAAGTATCAGATGGTGACAGTGAAGTTAGAACTGCCACCTGACAGATCTTTTCAGGGTTAATCTGCGTCTTAAAAAATTGTAGCTAGGTTTCTGCTCCTGGAGTCATGTGAAATCAGAATCTCAGTTTCATTTTAAAAAAAATCCTCTCTATTAGGGCTGTCAAACGATTAAAAAAATTAATCGCGATTAACTGCGTGATTAATCGCACTGTTAAACAATAATAGAATACCATTTGTTTAAATATTTTTGGATGTTTTCTACATTTTCAATATATTGATTTCAATTACAACACAGAATACAAAGTGTACAGTGCTCACTTTATATTTATTTTTGATTACAAATATTTGCACTGTAAAAAAACAAAAGAAATATGATTTTTCAATTCACCTAATACAAGTACTGTAATGCAACCTCTTTATCATGAAAGTTGAACTTAAAAATGTAGAATTATGTAAAAAAACCCCTGCATTCAAAAATAAAACAATGTAAAATTGTACAGCCTGCAAGTCCACTCAGTCCTACTTCTTGTACTGCCAATCGCTCAAACAAAAAAGTTTGTTTACATTTACAGGAGATAATGCTGCCTGCTTCTTGTTTACAATGTCACCAGAAAGTGAGAACAGGTGTTTGCATGGCACTGTTGTAGCCCGCATCGCAAGATAATTATGTGCCAGATGCGCTAAAGATTCATATGTCCCTTCATGCTTCAACCTCTATTCCAGGGAACATGTGTCCATGCTGATGACAGGTTCTGCTCGATAACAATCCAAAGCAGAGCAGACGGACGCATGTTCATTTTCATCATTTGAGTCAGATGCCACCAGCAGAAGGCTGATTTTCTATTTTGGTGGTTCAGGTTCTGTAGTTTCCGCATTGGAGTGTTGCTCTTTTAAGACTTCTGAAAGCATGCTCCACACCTCATCCCTCTCAGATTTTGGAAGGCACTTCAGATTCTTAAACCTTGGGTCCAGTGCTGTAGCTATCTTTAGAAATCTCACATTGGCACCTTCTTTGCATTTTGTCAAATCTGCAGTGAAAGTGTTCTGAAAATGAAAAACATGTGCTGGGTCATTATCAGAGACTGCTATAACATGAAATATATGGAAGAATGTGGGTAAAACAGAGCAGGGGACATACAATTCTCCCCGAAGGAGTTCAGTCAGAAATTTAATTAACACTTATTTTTTTAATAAGCGTCATCAGCATGGAAGCATGTCCTCTGGAATGGTGGCCCAAGCATGAAGGAGCATATTTAGCATATCTGGCACATAAATACCTTGCAATGCTGGCTACAAAAGTGCCATGCAAATGCCTGTTCTCACTTTCAGATGACATTGTAAATAAGAAGCGGGCAGCATTATCTGCCTTAAATGTAAACAAACTTGTTTGTCTTAGCGATTGGCTGAACAAGAAGTAGGACTGAGTGGACTTGTAGGCTCTGAAGTTTTACATTGTTTTGTTTTTGAGTGCAGTCACGTAACAAAAAAAATCTACATTTCTAAGTTGCACTTTCACAACAAAGAGATTGCCTTACAGTACTTGTATGAGGTGAATTGAAAAATACTATTTCTTTTGTTTATCATTTTTACAGTGCAAATATTTGTAAGCAAAAATAATATACACTTTGATTTCAGTTACAACACAGAATACAATATATATGAAAATGTAGAAAAACATCCAAAATATTTAATAAATTTCAATTGGTATTCAATTATTTAACAGTGCAATTAAAACTTCAATTAATCACGATTCATTATTTTAATCGCAATTAATTTTTTTGAGTTAATTGCGTGAGTTAACCGCGATTAATCAACAGCCCTACTCTCCATACATTTCTATTCTTCATGGATGCAAAGAAAAGCTTGAAAACAAGACCCAGGCATAAGTGTTGCCTTTTTGAGTCTGCCAAGAGCCTGAAACAATAGCTTCAGGAGGACTGAACTGCACCACCTATTTTAACTCTGAAATTTGCTGCCACTTCAAGGAGGGATGAGGCCATGGCTTGTGGGGGAGCTTCTGGGGGTACCATGTTAGGTGTGCTTAGGGCCCCAAATTGACTTAGTTCAGCTGTGAGTGCAGCTCTGCTCCCAGCGGGGACAGGGCCCTGGAAAGCAGCAATGTTGGTTGCTAAAATGCAGTTATTATAAACGAATGCCTTCTGTTGTGTGTATTATTTTGGACTATGATGAGCATATCTGCAACCTGAAGTTAATGCCTCTTATGATATAGGAGTGACCTCTCTCCCGAGCAGTGTGTATGAAAGAAATGTAAAGTAAAGCTACAAGGTCCTGGTATCCATATCATGAATAAGACATTTTGTGGAGGAGAAAACACTCCTCTAATAATGGACTGTTCCTTCATGAGGAAAACTGACCTTGCCAACCAATCAGGATCTTCCAGCTTTCTGAGAGCATCTTGGAATGATGGTCTGATTTGCAAAATCTTAGATTCTCATTGGCTGGTGGGGAAGTAGTGACTTTTTATAGATCACGCTCATCATATGTAGCCTGTGCTGCAGTGTCCCAAAGGCAGAAGCAATTCTATCTAGGAGTTTCATTAGTAAAATCATGGTTTTTCCTTCAAGATTACCCACTGAACAAATGGCTGGTTTAATCTGACTTTGTAACAAAACCAATGAAGTAGATAAATAACAAGGCAGCCCAATTAGGTTAGTTAACAGCGTAATGTTAGTATTACATTTGTTTTTCTTGCTGCATTTGATCTTTCTCCATTTCCTCCTCTTGTCAGTTCATATGTTCATTACATTGTGAATATGCCTGATAATGTCAGATCCTGACAGAGTAAGGCCATGTAGAGCAGGTGTGCTCTGTAAATAATTAACCAGCAGGGCACGTGTGTTTCTCATATGCCTAACCAGTAGCAGATGAGAAGATTCCGTCTGCAGCTTTACAGAAATGTTGAACGATGCATAAAGCCACATTGTTATCTCACTCAGATGAAAATCTGGACTTCAATCAAATTACTCCAGATTTACACTGCTGTAACTGAGGTTAGGGTCTGGCCCTTAGTCTGTGGGAACACTGATAATCACCACAATGTAGCTGTGACAGATTTAATAGTGTCTGTGATTTTTGCCCCGTTCAGCCCTTTCTCTGTGTGTCTGTCATATTTTTGTGGGGGGCCTGATACTGTATTTCTTGAATACACAAAACTCCATTTGAAGTTACACCAAAATACACCAAATCTCCACAGTTTGGGAACTCGTGAAGAATACGGGATCAGGCCTTGTGTGTGTGTGTGTATGTGTATTTTTCAGGAATTACAGTATTTGTGAACCTTAGTCTAGTATGCAGGCTTTATAATAAAGAATAGAAACATTGCCGCATAGCATTGTTAGGCAGGAGAACTGTCGCTAAATGGTACAATACTAATTCTTTTTAGTTGTCCAGCATTAGTAGACAGCCTATGCTGAAATTTTTTTCTCATTTATTGGATAAAAGTCCTGTATTGGCTAGTTAGTGACCTCCTCCTGTTGGCCCTTGGAGAGGGCCACAGGGCGTGGGGTCCTTTGTTCTATATTGTCCATTAGATAGCAAACTTACGTGGTATATCATTAATCCTGCATAGATTTTGCTATCTTAAATGTTCATTTTCTTTACAGAAACCTTAAGAAATTTGTCTTTAAAATGAAATAATCAACCAAATCCTCTTGGAAACATTAGCTTTCTACTAGTACTGTCACTATTAAGCTAATACAATACATCAGTGAAAACATAAAATGCTGTAATGGCCACAAACCACTTAAAATAACCCAACCAGAGGGATTTTAACATTATTAATATTTGAGTTGTCTACATTGTGGCTCCCGTCCTTCCCTTTTAATGTCTCGGGGAGTAAAGAGAATTTATTTATTGGTAATTTTTCATCTTTTGTGGAGACTTCCTTCTTTTAAAAGACTAATATATTGATGTAGATGAAAATGAAAAGGCTTTTCTACATTAAAATAATAAATTACCTCATTTTAGGAGAAGAAAGCATTGATAAATGAACTGTACCAGAATTCCTATTTAAGGACCCAATTCTCCTCTCTCTTTTACCCCTGCAACTCCTGTGAACTCACTGGAGTTGCAGCGATGCAGCTGAAGATAGACTTTGGCCCATAAGGGTGGTGTGGTATTTTATGGTCCAGAAAACTGGAGCACAAATGTACCCAATACTACCATCCCCAACCACTCAGAAATCACGAGTCAAGTCCCAAAAATAAGATTGGATTAAAAATCATGAGATTTAAACTTTTGGGCTTTATTTGCTTCCAGGTTTTGAAGCATTTAGTGTTCACATTTTTAAGCTTTTCTTCTTCTCAGTGAGGGCTCAGCAGCTGGAGTGTTAAATAAAACACCAAATATCTTGAGATTCACGATTAAGTCGTGAGAGTTGGCAATGTAGTGCTATGCTTGGGGCCAAATTCCACTCTCCCTTATACCCATGCAACCCCCAGACAATGAAAATACAGGGCTAAAAATCAATAGAGTCCCTTGGACATAAGTGAGGCCTGAATTGCCCCATGTGTTCTAAATTGGGCAGATGGGGGCCAGGTTTGTTGGGGATGAGGACAAGGTATTCAGATACCTTTTGCCATGCTAGTCAAGTCCTACAAACATCTGAGGGCTTGTCTCCACTTACCAGAGAATTGACACGTGGCGATCAAACCATCGGGGGTCGATTTAGCGGGTCTTGCGACTGCCGATCACTCTCCCGTCAACTCCGGTACTCCTCCGGAACGAGAAGCATAAGGTACATCAATGGGAGAGTTTCTCCCTTTGACCCAGAGTGATGTAGATACCACAGTAAGTCGACCTAAGCTACATCGACTCCAGCTACATTATTCACGTAGCTGGAGTTGCATAACTTAGGTCGACTTAACCTCGTAGTGTAGACCTGTTCTAACTCTCACTGTTAAATACTAACAATGGGCCTGATTCTGCATTTCTTCCACACAAAATTCCCGTTGAAGGCTGTTCTGGGTAGGTGAAGAATGCAGGATTGGGGTCCAAGATATGACTGACTTGTTGCCAAGTTTGGTCTTGTCACCAAGGATTGTGGACATGGTTTTTCTCTTCTGTAAGACAGAGGTTAAAAAAAACACAGGTCAAAGCCCCAAACAGGTGTTTTTAACATCAAATTGATGTTTGTGATTTTTTTGCTTCAAATTTCTTAATTATTAATTGTTTTTATTTATTATTTTTGTATTATATTGTAGTACTATAGCTCCCAGTCACAGACCAGCACTCCAACATGCAAGGTGCTTTACAAACACAGAGCAAAAGGATGGTCCCTGCCCAAAGAGCTTACAACCAAGTATAAGACAAGAGACAACAGAATGAATTCTTTATCTTTCAGTAGCATAGAATGATTGGGGTGCTAACACTGAATTGCTTAAACATGAATAGTGTGCTCTATGGGGGAAATCTTTTCATACTATGACACACCTTTTTTATTGTGTTTTACATGTATTTTTTTCTCATTACCTGTGGCCACAAGATGTCCTTAACTATGCTGCCAGTTTCCAGAAACAAAGCAAACTACTTCTAGGCCACTTCCAGTTACACTCCAGAGCAAATATCCCAGAGGGGTAACTGCCTTTGACAAAGGCAGTCTTTGAATTTTAAGTATTTACTTTATTGCTTTGATTTCCCCCCCATCTTGAAGCAGCTAATTCCATCAGAGACCAGAAGCAGAACTATAATACTATAAAAATGCTATTCTTTAGGTATACTCTACCTAACTTAAACCAAGATGTACTGACAATGTCATGGCAAAGTCTGTTCTCACAAGATTTCCAGAATATAAAGACAGGATACATTCACATAAGCTTCAGATTGGCGTCAAGCCTGGATGACAGTGAGACTACTCACCTGCTTAAAGCTAATCGCCTTCTTAAGTGCCTTGCTGGATTGGGGCCAGAGGCTTCATCGAGCTCTTAAAACATGGAAAGTTGTTTAAAGTGAAGTTCATTTTACTGTCTTTTAGTCTGAATGATTGAACATTAGCTGGATGAAGTGTGTGTGTAGATCTCCTACACAGGGCCAAATCACAGGATTGCCTTTAGACCGCTTACACCCACTACTCAAGCCTGTGGGAGCAGCACCACAGACGTCCAAGGCTTGTGCCACTTGGCCAGGATTCTGGAACCACCAGGTTTGCATAATCATCCAATGAGCAATCTTTTGACCTGCCCCCAAACATTACCGTCCATGCCAGCTTATGTGAGGCTGATGTGGAGCCCTCCTACATGATGCAGAAGTAGTGCGGAGAACCTGCTGCACAGCCCCTCACTGGCATGGCACTGGCAGTTCCACCGCATTCTTTGCAGGACCTCTGAGTTCCACCCACACACACAATAAGCAGCAGCGTACTTCTGACTTTTATCATCACAGGTAGGCCACAGAGTCAGAATTCAAGGTCCGAAGGGAGCACCAGATCATCAAGTTGGACCTCTTGTATATCACAGGCCATTAAACACCACCCAGCCACCCCGACACCAAGCCCAGCATTCCAAATTATATCAAAGTATTACAGCCCTCAGGTGACTATTTTGTGCAACAGGCAGAGAACAGGAGGGATTGAGGTACACCAGTGCCTGAGGCCCCTCCAATGGCAGGGAATTGTTTTAGTGAGATATACTCAGATAATCCTAGCAAGTGACCTGTGCCCCATGCCACAGAGGAAGGTGAAAAACTGCACAGTCCCTGCCAATCTGACCCGGGGGAAAACTCCTTCCCAGATAACTCATGAGAAGTAAAGTTATGAGTCTCATGAATGAGATGGTAGGTTCCCCAGACCTGAAGAAGAGCTCTGTGTAAGCTTGAAAGCTTTTCTCTCTCACGAACAGAGGTTGGTCCAATAAAAGTGTTACTTCACCCACCTTGTCTCTCTATTATCCTGGGACCAATATGGCCACAGCAACACTGCATACAATAATGGAAGGTGTAGTCTAGTCCCCATTGAAGAGGCAGCCACGTCACAAAGCCCACCCCAGTTGGCACTGTCTGCATACTTATTAGCAGTTCAGCACAAAGGGCAAGAACTGAAAGGACCTGGAGACTGAACTAGGGTTGCCAGGCGTTCGGTTTTCAACCGGAATGCCCGGTTGAAAAGGGACCTGGTGGCTCCAGCCAGCACTGCTGACCAGGCCGCTAAAAGTCCGGTCAGTGGCACAGCGGGGCTAAGGCAGGCTCCCTGCCTGTCCTGGCTCCGCACAGCTCCCAGAAGCAGCCAGTATCTCCCTGCGGCCCCTAGGCACAGGGGCCAGGGGACTCCGTGGGCTGCCCCGCCCTGAGTGCTGGTGCTGCAGCTCCCATTGGCCAGGAACCACGGCCAATGGGAGCTGTGGGGGCGGTGCCTGTGGGGGCGGGCAGCCCGCAGAGCCTCCTGCCCCCTCTGCCTAGGAGCTGTACATGCCGGTTGCTTCTAGGAGCCGCCTGAGGTAAGTGCTGCCTGGCCAGAGCCCGCACCACCTCTCGCACCCCAACCCCTTTCCCAAGGTCGGAACCCCTTCCTGCACCCTAACCCCCTCCTGGAGCCCATGCCCCAACCCCCTGCCCCAGCCCTGAGCCTCCTCCTGTACCACAAACCCCTCATCCCCAGCCCCACCCCAGAGTCCTCACCCCTAGCTGGAGCCCTCACCCCTTCCTACAGCCCAGCCCTCTGCCGCAGCCCAGAGCCCCCTCCCACACCCTGAACCCCTCATTTCTGGCCTCACCCCAGAGCCTGCACCTCCAGCCAGAGCCCTCACCCCCTCCCACATCCCAACCTCCTGCCCCAGCCCGGTGAAAGTGAGTGAGGGTGGGGGAGAGCAAGTGATGGAAGGAGTGGGGGATGGAGTGAGCGGAGGACGGGGCCTTAGAGAAGGGGCGGGACGAGGGCGGGGTCTCAGGGAAGGAGCTGGGCAAGGATGTTTGGTTTTGTGCAGTTAGAAAGTTGACAACTTTAGTCTGAACACATCTAGAGGTTTTCCTACCAGGTCAGGTTTCCTACCTTTTTTAAGGTTTGAGCCATGTTGGCATGACAGTGAGGAAAAGCTTGCCTGGTTGCTATCCAGATGATACTTGTTCTTATAAATAAAGTACTTCCCTCCCCTCTCGGGCAGCTTTCACAAATACTAAATCCACACACACAAGCTTCATGAATGATGCAAACCATTGTGCATGATATAGTCCCAAATTAATTTCCCCAGTGTTTTTACAAGGATATATTCTCTGTTATTTTATTTTGTGATGAATATACATGAAAAAAATTAGTCAAGAGAGGAATCATTTGTGGGGGGAAATATACTGATGAAAGCAAGGAAATTCAGAATTTGGGCTGAAAGCCCTCCTTAATCCATTCTGTTTTGCCAAGGTATTGCAGGCACCTCCGAGCATCAGTTGACCTCAGATATCATATTTGCTGGATCTCCTATGCACAACGACAGGTAAAAGATGTCATTTCTGCCAACTCTGAATTCCTTTGCTCTTCCTGGTTTGTGTCAAAGACAGGTTGTTGTTTAAAAAGCTTTTAAAAGCACCCAGTGTTGTATCAAGGTGTGTGAGATTGTGAATACAAAGATATCCCAGGATTGAATAATTATGCCTTGAAATATTATTTAAAACATTATCATTTATTCCACGAGTGGGGTATTTTGGTATGGGTATTGCTAATACCATCAGTCCAGGTCCTGCAATCCATAGAAGTCAAAGGGGCTGCTCATGTGAGTCAGGGTTGCAGGATTGAGTTGGTTGATTGTGCCCTATTGTCTGGAACCATTATGATTAATTTGGTACATTTGAAACCAATTACCTGGTAAATCTGAATAAGACATTTTTCAGGAAGTGGGGTCTTGACCTTATAGCAGATAGCCGTGACCTTAATCAACCCACCACATATGGATTAACAGACCTTCCCAATCTTTGCACATTTCATGTACCTATTTTGAGGTTTATAGTTTTGCAAATAGGTAGTGCTCCGTCCAGGAAATCAGGTTTGTGATAAGGTGTGAATAGGCATGTATAATACTGTGTTCAATGTATTATTCTGAGACATAATAACACTTAGCTCTTATATAGCTGAGGAAAACACCTCACTCAGCTTTATACATGCTACAGCTCCTCTGGTCAGCACTCAGATCCCTGGTCTGCCCACTTCATGGAGGCAGTCGGGGAAAGCTGATGATAATGGCTGAAGGAGAAATCAACTCACAGCCTGAAGAAAGGAAAGATGTAGGGCCGGAGGGAGGGAGATTAAATGGTAAGAGAGAAAAACAAGGGGGAGAGCAAAGCAGGAGACACCAAGAGGGGAGAAGTGAAGGGTAAGACAAACTCCCAGTCTCCTTCAGCAACATGCAAATCTCCCTGGAGTTAAAACTTGGCAAGGTTGGGTTCTGGAGAACACAACTCCTTTCTTAGTCTTCATTTATCTAGCCTTTTAAACGCTAGTAATCAAAGGAGTTATTGTGTAGAAAGGTCTAAGATTTAGATGTGCCACTACAGGGTAGCACCGAAAAAGAGAAGAAATTTCTACAGTCACATGGCTGGTTTCCAAATAGCTAATCTTAGTGAAAGTAAAATTAAAATAAAACACTGGAGAAAAGTACCTGCAGCAAATTCATTTTACATTCACGATTACATCACTATTTGACTAGCTCAGTTCTAAGATCCCAGGTTTTATTTTTGAGTGTCATTTTCTAGACTGAAATCATGGTCCTGAGTGTGGAGGAAATCAATACTCTAAGATAGGGAGAAATGTTTTTAAATTATGCATTGCTTCCTTTTCAATAATGCTCCAAAAGCACAGGGCCTGCTAACAATGTGCCCAGCTAGATGGCTCAGTACTGACACAGAAGGAAAGTTTGCGAGGAGCGCTACGGACTGAACCACCAACACCCCTGCGAGCAGCACCTAGGTGTTCTTGGGAGGTCTCCCACGCTAGCACTGATACTGCTTAACTTGCAAGATCTTACAGGAGTTGCTGTAACTAGTCTTTTGTAGAGAAGAAAACCAGTAATGCTGAAGGGAAATGACCTATGAGGGGTCATATAAGGGATGAAAGTGTGAGTGAAGTTAAGGCCTCCCTTATAAAAGATTCAGCACGTTCTGCTGATCTTAGAAACATATAATAACATGATTATATGTTCAGCAGCTGCTAAGTCCTCTGTTTCGATGTTGTGGCAATATGGCTTTGGTGCACAGTTGTTGTTAATTATACATAATCTTTCCATAAACAGAGAGTCTTTGACTGTTTTTAATTATGACCTTTACCTTCTACAAATAACATAAAAGCACAGTAATATTTTTTTTCTTATTTAAATGACATCATCAAGTAGATTCAGAGAATCAGTTTTAGTGGCCATTGATAGTTTCTAGTTGGAATTAAGTTATTAACATCAATAAACTTTTATTAAAAAGTTTTTTTAGCAGGATGCAACCAAGATGGCCAGGGCTCTTAATCAGGGCCCCTGTGGATTCCAAGACTGCAGAATTTGTTATAGATTTAACCCTGGGTGCAGTTTTGTGCTTCAAATTATGAATTTATTTCATAGCCCTCATGATTGTGAAGATAATCCTGAAAAAGTAAATGTAAGATTAACTGATCCAGTATTATCTTTGTGAATCTTCAAACAGTGTGAAACAATGTTTCTGAGAGATGTGAGTGGCCCTATTCACTGAAACAAGTTGTTCACTCTGAAACCTAAAGTTGGCGTGCTGAATCCCAACTGTTCATGATTTCATGGCTCATCCTTTTAGCAGACATATCCTGCCAGTCTATTTATCTCATAATCTTAAACTGTCTACCATGCTTCCCAAGTATCTCTTCCCAGAAGTCTCAACCTAGCTCCCAAAATCTCCCACTTCCTCCTGAAAACTTCTATGGTGCACTTAGGCATTGTCAATGCAAAAATCTGTGGTATATTGAAAACATAAAATGTGAGGACCGCATAAAATAAGTTGAATCAAAATAAGTAACAGAAGGGCTACTCTAACAGCTGAATAATTCAAGAAATTAGCAAGATTTTAAAAAGGGATTGAACATGTATATGAATAACAAGAGTACCCAGAGTTATCATAATGACAATGCAAATTCTGGAAGGTACACTGTACCTCAGACATCAGGGTTCAAGCCTATCTCTGTTAAAGAGCAGGATGAGACCAGATGTGGGGGGCTGTGAGGTTCATACATCTTCCTCTCAGACAGGATACTAGACTAGATGGATTTTGAGGCTAATCCACTCTGGCAATTCCTATGTTCCTATTATTTATTTTTATTTGTAATTAATTAAAAAATCTCAATTGTTTAAATTTATCTGAAACTGTCACACAATCTCCAGAATTTCTGCCAGACTCAGCAGAACCCAGGGACTGTGCTCCAGAATATAGGCCCAGCTTGCCACGCACCATTTGGGGCCTCGTTCTTACTATGCAACTGTCCCTTCAATACACTGTGCTGTAGTAATTTATTTGACTTTTGTGTAATAAAGTCTCAGGCTAGGCAGATACTTGTTATTTCTCTCTTCTTGTTGATAGAAAGAAGACAAAGAAGAAAAAGGGAAAAAATATTGATAATGGAGGTGAAAATAGGGAAGGGGGGAAAAAACCCAAGCCAACCCAGAACTCTAAATATATGCAGATAGAGCAGGCATTAGAAAGCAGACTCCTTTATTGAAACTGTATTGTGATCCTTATATTTGTTTCTTCGTGCCACTGCAATTAGATGTTTTATAAACAGCTAAATAGAATTTATCTGAGGGATGGTTCTGCTTCCATTGAAGTAAGTAAGTGGTAAAACTCCCATTGACTTCACCGGTACAGGATCCAGCCCTAAGTTAGGATGTAAATGCACATTATCTTCCTGTAAAATAACTGCTAAATCATTTGTCTTTTTTATTAATTAATTTATTATTGTAAAAGTCTCCATTGTTACATTATGCAGAACAATTAACTTTATTCCAGACCACATGGTCCCTTGGAGGAATCCTGCTAAAAATACAGGATAAGGTTTGTGATCTCTTCAGATTAAATCAATATCTAGAGAAGAAGTAAATGCCACACTGTGCAATTGCTTTTCTTAGGGGCAGTTCTTCACTAATTTCTGCTTTATATCACTAGACTGACTGCTAGCTTCAGAATATTTTGAGCTAAGTGTAAAGTGTTAAAAATGGTTGCTATTATTGTTTTATTACTTTAGTAAAGCCTTCCTGAAATTGAGGTAAAGACTTACCCAGTGATATTTTTAAAATTAAAATTTTATACAGTTCAAACAAAGCTCTGTACTCCATGAGCTTTATGCTGGCTCTGCAACAATACTCTGTATTTCTTCTTGTCAATTACATATTGGCGAAGCTGATGATCAGGAATACAGGGCCAGATTTTCAAATGCTCAGTACATGCTTTTAGTTTTCAGAAATTCTCAGCACCCAGTGTGTTGAACTCTTTTGAAAATCTGCAACTGATTATGAATGCTGAGCACTTTTGAAAATCTGGTCCTATACAGCTTAAAAAAACTGGAAAATGATTTGCAAAAAAGGATACATTTGTAATAGAGCATTTACTGGAGAGATCTCTGCTAACATTTTTAGTTAATTTCTTACAAATGGAAAACCTGATAATAGGCCAAGCTGCTGTTCTAAGCGTGAATGTGATGCAAAATAAATATTCAGTAAGAAAATTGTTTTGGTCATCAGTAAAATCCAGCTGCACTGAAGCATAAATCAACATATCATCCAGATACAGCAATTTAGAAAATATGAAAGTTATTTAAAAATACCCAAAGTCCTGTGCAAGTACATTGAACATGTCTGTGTCTGCAGCCATACCCCCATGTGGGGTGCTCAGAACATCCTTACTAAGCAGGGTCAAGCCTTGCTGGTAATTGATGGGAGATCTCCTAGAAAAGCCTACATGCTGTTACTAGTGATTCAGTAGGTTACAATTCCCTTTGAGTCAGTACAGGTACATTGTCTCAGTCTGGTGATGGAGGCACTATATTTTTGAAGGTGCGTGCGGTCATTGGATGAGAGTTAAACCAAGGTCCTGACTACCCGTAATTGTCAGAGATCCCAGTGCATTTTTGCAAGAAAAGGGGTGCTGACTGCAATGATATTGGCCAGATCCAGTTCGTGTAATTATGTTCTGTCTGCCTACGCTCCATTTACGGTTTAATTTGGGTTTACTATTCTTTATCACTTCCTGACCTAAACTATCAATCAGTGTTGTGTGTGCTGCTAAACAATTGCCACTTGCTACCTCAAAAGGGGCTGCACTACAAAGATGTGTGATTCTTATTCTGTAATCTGCTAAAGAAGGAGACAAGAAAAAGTGCTCGTGTTGCCCAGTAAATTACTTGCTTTTTATAAATGGAAGCCAAACCAAGGATAGATAATCCCACAAAGAACTTGCACTTACTGCGGTTAGGAATGATTTTGAAGGGACTGTTGTATAAGTGACAGGCCGATTTTGATTTCCTGAGAGCTGATTTGTTTTCAAACAACATTTAATGATTTTTCAACATGTTCCTTCTATTAAGAGGTCAATAGACTTTTTTTTAGCACCAACTTGCTTATGTATTGCTTCTAATTTTGAGGCAGGATGGTTCTACCTCACCCTTAGTGTCTGCAAGCTCTTCTATTTCAGTTACTTAAAAACCTTCCTGAATGCATGGCTGTTCTTCTCCCCTTCTAATCTTTTCAAAGTCATTTTGCCTCTTAATAATTTTTGTGTCCTTAGTCCATTTGTCTATATATTGTATATTTTGGGGGATTTTGTATAGCTAGGGTAAAAAGTAGATGTTTGGTTATTTTGTTATTTGTAATAGTAATTATTATCGACTGACTTCTTGTGTGCAAATTGGAGAATTAGAGAGCAGAGTTAGACTGGAGGTCTTGCAAACCAGGTTTAGGGCTCAATCCTGCTCTGTTGACTTCAGTGGGAACAGGATCATGCACATAAACAATTATGAAATAAGCCTATGAGCAGGCTCTTGAGCCTAGTTTCCTCCCAAATTACTAAAGAGACACACTGTAGAGGCTGGTAAACTGAGGCAGATTGGAAACCTGAAAATAAGACTGAAAAGTTTTTGCAGTTCAGAACATGGTTTATAGAGCATTGTGGAATGTTTTGGAACTGATGTAATAAACTGCAATGGGAGAGGCAGTGCTGAGTACAAGGGGTACTGGTGTGCTGACAAGGCTGAGGGGAGATAGAAAGCTATCCAGACTGTGAAACAGATAAAAGATCATTCTAAAAGAAAGGAAGAAAACTAAGACAAAAAAAATTCCGTAAGTAAAGCAATTTTGAACCATGGGCACAGAGGGGATTCAGACATAAAACAAACCACAATTTTATGGGCCAGATTCTAACACCTTTACTCATATACCAGTCTTCATGTAGAGCCTACAGAACTACTCAAGTAATAAGCTACTTCTTCACATGAGTATGGTTGGCAGAATCGGACCCTGAGATATTTGTTACAATTAATTAGTAAGTCGCTAGATGCTTTGCAGATGGCGATGGAGACTGGTTCCCTTCCTGGAAGAGACTAAAATGTAGACAGACAGTGTAAAAAGATTGAAGGTAGAATGGGAAGTGACAAAAGTAGGGAGTTGGAGCTTTCTATCTGTTACCTCTCTAGCCTAATTAAGGGGTAGATTTTGCCTCAAGGACACAGCCCATAGTAAGGGGTGCCACATTGCCATGGCAACCAGGAGCATTCCAGGGAAGGAAAGTGACACAGGACACCACAATTTCCTCCCTGCTCCCTCCTGGCTCCAGGGTGGTGGTAATTCCCTATTGACTGATACCAGCAGCAAGTTCCTACCCCTTTTGTACGCCAAACAGTGCTGGTTGTACATTGGAAGTAAAACAAAGGTTCCACCTGCCTTCGATTGGAGGGGAATAGTGGATGTACTGTATCCACTTATCCATGCAAGCTTAGACATAAGGTTCATGGAACCTATTTAGGGGAGTAAGGGGGATTTTGTTTCCTCTTATTCCCTGTTGTGGGAATCCAGGTCATGATCCAACTCTGTGACTTACAGTCCCAGAATACATATGACCCAGTACGATATACCTGATCTTATTTACTGAACTGTAGGATTTTGTATAAGCAATTTCCATCCTGATGTGTGATCCATCACACCTCTGTTCTGAAAAATTACATGATATCAAGAATATAGGATACACTTTTTGTCTGCGATAGATGGAATTACCGTGTATGTCTGAATATTGTTCCCAGCCCTTTCCAGACATATACTGCAAATTGAGTTCACAGCATGACTGGATGGAAGGAGCTAATGATTAGCTAGGTGGAAGAATGCATGCTGACAGAATGTTGACTTTACCAGATATAGTTTCAGTGAGCTCTCCTAAAATGCTAAGTGTCTGGGCAGTGGAATGAATTCTTTCCTCTGCAATCCTATTTGCAGTCTCTGCCTCATGGTCTTTGACAGTGTTACATCAGTGTAAATGAGGGCAGAATTTGTCCCTTAAATTATATTCCATATTTAATTTGCTCCATTGTGCATAGAATTTATAGCTTATATATAATTAGGCATGGCAGAATTTGATTTTTATTTTTATCATGATTGGATAATGATGTTTATTTTAAAGCATTTTTTTATTTTATCTATTTTAATTTTCACAGTTGTTGGAAATTAAGGAAGGGTCAGACAATTATTTAATGACAGCAGACGTGATTCAAAAAGTTAAAGCTTTATACTGGTTAAAACACAAATTGTCAGCATCACATATTAAAATATACAAGTTAATATCCTTAAATCAAACCTTAATAAGTATTCAAGCAGCCTTTCCCTTACTTTACCTGTCTGTAAATTTCAGTTATTTTTGGTGGAGATATTTTTCAACAGTTTGCGTGTATGGTGAAATTGATATTTACTGACATTTACCAAAAAAAATTGAATCCTTCCAAGCCTATATATAATGTGACATCATACATTGGTCTCACAGTGCTATTTGCTTGTAACATTGTTTACAGAATGGAGTTTTAACAAATAATGTTTAGGATCCTCTGTAAATGTTAACATTGTCACAATACCAACTCTATACGACCAGAGCATAAATGAAAAGCATGACCAAAATCCAATTGACTTCAGTGGTGCAAGATCTGGACCTATGTCTAGGTAACACTTCTTTGCTGGTTAAAGTCTCCAAAAATTAATGAAGTGACATCACTCCTTGCTAGAAACAGAACATTCAACCTGCTTAAATGTGGAAAGTAATTTGGGTGGTACAAGGATCCAAAAGGAGAGACACACATGCAGAGGTGAAAGCAAGCTGGTCTGGTACGGTGTACCGGCAAGAGCCAGTACGCCGTGCTCCCGGACCGTACCGGCTTCCCCAGCAGTGATTTAAAGGGCCCGTGGCTCCTGCCGCTGCGGGGAGCCGCAGGCCTTTTAAAGCAGGGGCTCCCAGCCGCCTCGGGGGCTGGTATCTCTGGGGTGATTTAAAGGCCCTGGGGCTCCCAGCCAGAGCCCTGGGGCCTTTAAATCGCCTCTTCCGGTTGAGGCCACGCCCCCCACCCAGGACTCCGGCGTACTGGTAAGTCCTGTAAATTACTTTCACCCCTGGACACAGGAAACATACTTGATCCATAATAAATGCAATGCAAATCTTTGTTTTGTATATGGCACCTAGACTCTGCAGTAAAGCAGCAGAGTCAGATTAGATTAAAAAGTCTTAATATGATTTGGGATTCTTCTCTCTAACATAAACACAGTTTTTCTAACCTCATTTTGAGGCATTTCTAATGTAAATAATATAAAGTCGGGAAATGGTCTGAGTGTATGAATGTGAAAAGGGAGAGATGGAGGTAAATTTGCATCTAAAATGAGAAACCTTGGAGATCATCCCAGAAATCTTAATTTGTACTAATTTGCATATGTTGGCGTCCGTTAGTCTCGAGAGACAATGGATATGCGCCCATGGGGAATATTTAGTTGATGGTTGTGCAGCGTCTGTTGTGGCTGTAGAGCCCCACACGAGAATGGCAGTCTCATAGAATCATAGAATCATAGAATCTCAGGATTGGAAGGGACCTCAGGAGGTCATCTAGTCCAACCCCCTGCTCAAAGCAGGACCAACCCCAACTAGATCATCCCAGCCAGGGCTTTGTCAAGCCTGACCTTAAAAACATCTAAGGAAGGAGATTCCACCACCTCCCTAGGTAACCCATTCCAGTGCTTCACCACCCTACTAGTGAAAAAGTTTTTCCTAATATCCAACCTAAACCTCCCCCTCTGCAACTTGAGACCATTACTCCTTGTTCTGTCATCTTCTACCACTGAGAACAGTCTAGATCCATCCTCTTTGGAACCCCCCTTTCAGGTAGTTGAAAGCAGCTATCAAATCCCCCCTCATTCTTCTCTTCTGCAGACTAAACAATCCCAGTTCCCTCAGCCTCTCCTCATAAGTCATGTGCTCGAGCCCCCTAATCATTTTTGTTGCCCTCCGTTGGACTCTTTCCAATTTATCCACATCCTTCTTGTAGCGTGGGGCCCAAAACTGGACACAGTACTCCAAATGAGGCCTCACCAGTGCCGAATAGAGGGGAATAATCACGTCCCTCGATCTGCTGGAAATGCCCCTACTTATACAACCCAAAATGCCGTTAGCCTTCTTGGCAACAAGGGCACACTGTTGACTCATATTCAGCTTTTCGTCCACCGTAACCCCTAGGTCCTTTTCTGCAGAACTGCTGCCCAGCCATTCGGTCCCTAGTCTGTAGCAGTGCATGGGATTCTTCCGTCCTAAGTGCAGGACTCTGCACTTGTCCTTGTTGAACCTCATCAGATTTCTTTTGGCCCAATCCTCTAATTTGTCTAGGTCCCTCTGTATCCTGTCCCTACCCTCCAGCGTATCAACCACTCCTCCCAGTTTAGTGTCATCTGCAAACTTGCTAAGGGTGCAGTCCACACCATCCTCCAGATCGTTGATGAAGATATTGAACAAAACCGGCCCCAGCACCGACCCTTGGGGCACTCCACTTGATACCGGCTGCCAACTAGACATGGAGCCATTGATCACTACCCGTTGGGCACGACCATCCAGCCAGTTTTCTATCCACCTTACCGTGCATTCATCCAGCCCATACTTCCTTAACTTGCTGGCAAGAACACTGTGGGAGACTGTATCAAAAGCTTTGCTAAAGTCAAGAAATAGCACATCCACTGCTTTCCCCTCATCCACAGAGCCAGTTATCTCATCATAGAAGGCAATTAGGTTAGTCAGGCATGACTTGCCCTTGGTGAATCCATGCTGACTGTTCCTGATCACTTTCCCCTCCTTTAAGTGGTTCAGAATTGATTCCTTGAGGACCTGTTCCATGATTTTTCCAGGGACTGAGGTGAGACTGCATTTGCTGCATTTGAAGGCGGTGTCAGCTGTGGGTTGGAGCCGCTGCTTCCTTTTTCGTTGAACCCGCTTTTCCTCGGCAAGCTGCCGCAGCTTGTCTTCGCCAGTTTTCAATCCAGCAGGCAGAGCGTGTCTCCATCTGCATCTGTCCTGGGCGAGCTCTTCCCAGCTGTTGATGTCGATTTGAACAGTCTTCAGGTCCCTCTTACAGACATCCTTGAAGCGAAGGTGGGGCCGTCCTGTAGCTCTGTTTCCGGAGGCAAGTTCAGCATACAACAGGTCTTTGGGGATCCGTCCATCTTCTATGCGACTTAGATGGCCAAGCCATCTGAGGCGGCGTTGACGGAGGAGAGTGAACATGCTGGAGATCTTGGCACGTTCCAGCACCTCGTTGTTCGTTATTCGATCACTCCAAGTGATCCCGAGTATGCGACGGAGACAGCTCATGTGGAAGGCATTCAGTCTCTTTTCTTGCGAAGCGTAGGGGGTCCAAGTTTCGCTGGCGTAGAGAAGAGTGTTTAGCACACATGTGCGGTACACAGCGACCTTTGTGTTGATGGTCAGCATGTTGTTGTCCCACACTCTCTGTGACAAACTGGCCAAAATTGTGAAGGCCTTGCCGATTCTACGGTTGATCTCAGGGTCCAGTGAGAGGTTGTCCGTGATGGTAGATCTGAGGTAGGTGAACTGACTGACCACCTCTAGCACATAGTCATTGATGGCAATGCTTGGATGTTCTGCATCCTGGGCCATAACTTTGGTCTTCTGAAGACTGATTGTCAACCCGAACTCTTCGCAAGCTCTGGAAAGGCGGTCAATCAGACGCTGGAGATCAATTTCTGTGTGGGTGGCCAGGGCAGCGTCGTCTGCAAACAGCATGTCTCTTATTGTTGCCTCCCGTACCTTGCTTTTGGCCTTTAGTCGAGCCAGATTGAAAAGTCTCCCGTCAGACCGGGTGTGGAGATAGACTCCCTCTGTGGAATTTCCAAAGGCACGTTTCAGCAACGCTGCGAAGAAGATGCCGAAGAGTGTGGGAGCGAGAACGCAGCCTTGTTTTACTCCACTGTGGATATCGAAGGCATCGGAGGATGAGCCATCATACAGTACTGTGCCTTTCATGTTGTCGTGAAAAGGCTGGATCACGCTCAGCAGCTTCGGTGGGCAGCCAATCTTTGCCAGGATCTTGAACAGCCCATCTCTGTTCACAAGGTCGAAAGCTTTGGTCAGGTCTATGAAGGCAAGGAGTAGCGGCTTATGCTGTTCTCTGCATTTCTCTTGCAGCTGCCTTAAGGAGAAAACCATATCGGTTGTGGATCTCCCTGCTCGGAACCCGCACTATGACTCTGGGTAAACTCTGTCAGCAAGCTTCTGCAGTCTGTTCAGGATCACGCGTGCAAAGACTTTACCCACAACACTCAGGAGTGATATGCCTCTGTAGTTGTTGCAGTCGCTTCTATAACCCTTGTTCTTGTAGAGGGTCACGATGTGCACCTTCATCCCAGCACTGACAGAGGAGGTCGTGGAGGTGTTCTAGGAGGACATTGATGCCACACTTGATAACTTCTGGTGGGATGCCATCCTTTCCTGGAGCCTTTCCTGTGGACAAGCTCTCAATTACTTTCTTCAGTTCTTCCATGGTGGGCTTCTCGTCCAGCTCAGTTTCAATGGGAAAACCATCCATGGTATTGAGGGCAGCTTTGGTGACTGTGTTTTGCCTGGAGTACACTTCAGAGTAGTGCTCCACCCATCTATCCATCTGCTTGCTCTTCTCCTGGATGTTTTCGCCTGTTGCAGACTTTAGTGACACTCTCCACTTCTTTGTGGGTCCCATGGCCTTCTTGATGCCATCATACATTCTCCTGATGTTTCCAGCGTCAGCAGATAGTTGAATGCTCCGGCAGAGCTGGAGCCAGTAATCATTTGCACACTGTCGAGCTAGTCTCTGTACTTTGCTCCTGGCAAATCGATACTCTTGTAGAGTCCTATGACTGGGGGAATGCTTATACTCCAGGTGAACAGCGTGGCGTTCTTCAATGGCTGGAGTGAGTGTGGCGGAGTTGGCCTCAAACCAGTCATTGTTCATTTTTTGTTTCTTTCCAAAAACTTTCATGGCTGTGCTGTGTACTGCGTCTCTGATGTGGTCCCATCTCTCTTTGGCGCAGCCACCGGGAGGCATGCAGTTCAGCACCTCGGAGAGCTCATGGGTAAATTTCTCTGCCTTGTCTGGGTGTGCGGTCTTGCTCACATCAATGCAGGGTTTGCCCTCTGGCCTAGAGCGATGAATCTTCTTTGGCTGTAGCTTCATCTTGCTGCACACCAGCGAATGATCACTGTCGCAGTCAGCACTATGGAAGGTGCGAGTAAGCAGGACGCACTTCAAGGCAGACCGCCTGGTGATGATCAGGTCGAGTTGGTGCCAGTGCATGGAGCGAGGGTGTCTCCAGGACACTTTGTGTTGAGGCTTTGTCTGGAAGAATGAGTTGGTGATGCTGAGGTCATGGTACAAGCACAGTTCCAGAAGTCATTGTCCATTCTCATTCATTTCTCCAACGCCAAACTTTCCAAGACAGGTTGGCCAAAAGTTGTGGTCAGCGCCCACTCTGGCATTGAAGTCACCCAGTAGTATCAAGTGCTCTTCTTTAGGGATACTCCCGATGATCATGTCTAACTGGTCGTAGAACTCGTCCTTGGTATCCCTGGTGGCGCCGAGTGTTGGTGCATACACACTGATCAGGTTGACGGGTCCAGTGGATGTGTGGAGTCGGAGTGATAACAGTCTTTCAGTTCCTTGTTGACCAGGTTCCACCATCCCCAGTAAAGAATTTCTTACGGCAAATCCAACACCACACTCTCTGATTTCTTCATCACTCTTCCCTTGCCAGAAGAACATATAGTTCTTTTCCCTGAGAGTCCCAGCGTCTGGCAGCCGTGTCTCCTGCAATGCGACTATATCGATTTGGAGTCGTGCTAGCTCATCGTTGATGACTGCAGTCTTCCGAACATCGCTGATTGCCTGAAGGTCTTGTGATAGGCCAGTTGTCATGGTCCGTACATTCCAGCATCCTAACTTGAGGGCTGGTTTCTTATGTTGGTTTTCTTTTGTTGTTGTCTGGTGCATGGTTCGCAGTCCACTTATCGGGTACTCACGTACACTAAGCCCCACGCACCCAGTGAAGCAGGTGAACTGTGGCGGGACAACACCTTATTGGCTGGGGGCTGCCCAGCTTGAGGCGGGCGATAGTTGTCCAGTGAGACGTGGTGATCCTTCCCACCGTCGAAAGCAACCCCTGGTGCCAGCTCTACGCCAATTGAGCAGGAGGCTTATAACCAGTAAACTGTTGCTTCCTGTGTTGTATCGACGCTGTGAGGCGAAGCTGGAGTGTCCTCTCCAGGGCGCAAGCCAGGGCAGGGTGATATGGAGGAACAGCTGTTGCCCATGCAGCAGAACCCCCCTCTCTACGCAACTGATGGATCCAAGGGAAAGACAATGTCGATACAACTTGGCACCAGTGGCGTCGCAGGAGTTGCCGGAATGACGTTGAGGACAATGTCAGACCGCCATCGGGACTCCGACACCGGATTTGGTTCAGGGTTGACTCCCTTAGCCTTTCCCATGAGTGGGTATTGCCACAAGGCAGCGGAGGTTTTAAATCAGAGTTTTCCTTCTCCTAGGTGGGCTGCCTTCCAAGGCTAACGAGCCCCACCTGCCCGAAATTTGCATATACAAAACAGTTTTACCAGTATAATCCTGTTATACCCTGATACAGTCACATCTTAACGCACACCTATAGGCATTACCACAATACAAATAAATAAATAAATAATGCTATAACCTGTCAATGCAATCCTGGAATACAAACATGTATGCAGTTCTAATAGCTTGGCCGTGGCATGTTTCAGTGGGATGCAAGAGCTGGTTTCCATGCACAGAGTTCATCTCACTGTGTGGAAAGCTCATGCCAAACTGACACCAGAGAATGTCCCCAGGGGAAGAAGAGCTCAAAGGGGAGTGTACCTGGGGGACAAAAAGGCTGAGGGCTCGAACAGGGGCTCACAGGGACTGCCCTACTGCCCTGGCCTGCCTCCCCTGGAGCTCCTATTACTCCATTTCTGTCCGCCCAGCCTGTTCCCCTCATCTCCCTGCCCATAAGGCAGCGGGCTGCTTGCTACCTCCCCTTCCTCCTTCCACTCTCTCTCCTCAGCAGTTCCACACTGGCTTGGCACCATCAGAAGAGCACCCAGTGGAAAAGAAAGAGGAGGGTCCCCCTGAGCACAAAGGTGGCGACCCAGCAGCCCCTCATATAGAGGAAGAATCGTTACAGGGATCAAGGTCAGTGTTCTGGGTGTAGTGCACAGAGATCGTATAAAAGACAGTTTCTGCCCCAAAGAGTTTCTCTCTCTATCTGAGTAGAGACAACAGGCAGAGAAAAACAAACAGACGAGGTGATGAAGAGAGAGGTGGGACAAAGTGTCAGCGAACTGATTTTGGCATAATAGTCACTGCACCATCTGCCTACCCTATGTCTAGAGTCTTGTTAGCATCAGTGCAGAGGTGAGTTTGAAACAGAGATTTGAAAGAGGACAATGCAATAGCCTTGCAGATTTTTACAGTGAGCTCTGCACAGATTTGGAGGCTGCCAGGGGAGGTCCTTGAGAGAAAAATCGGACTGGTTATTGAAAGCTGGTATCATGGCCAGAAAAGAAGTGAGGGTTGGTGGCTCGATGATGTATTAGAGTTGATCAGTAGAGCATTAGCCCTTGCAATGGTGGGGCCTGGTCTTATTTAGCTTTGATGAAAGTGGGGCCTAAGGCTTAATGGTATGAGATCCACCAAGGGAAGGGGCTCAAGCTAGTAGTCTCCTGAGCCTTTTCAGTTTAAACATAAGGGGGTAATGGTTGTGTAGCTTTATTTAAGAGAATATACTTAACTCTGGAACATACAAACTGCCTTGGCTTTGTTAACCTTCAGGGAATGCTGCAAGATGTGTATATTTTTCCAGTTTTCCTTAAGGAGGTGGGCTTAATAGGAGCTGGAGAGGGGGGAGAATCTGGTAGACGGCGAGACTTTGTGGATATTTGTTCCAGCTAAGTTTTCTGCAGTTAGAATTCTGTACAGTGGCTCAAGTTTAGATAAGTGTTTTTATTACATTGAAATAAACATACTGAAGCTAAATTCTGGATTCAGATCTACATTCCAGATATCTAAAACTTGTGTTAAGTTAATTGACTAAGGCAGTGTTTCCCAAACTTGGGACACTGCTTGTTCAGAGAAAGCCCCTGTCGTGCTCGGCTGGTTTGTTTACCTGCTGCGTCCGCAGGTTCAGCCGATCGCAGCTCCCACTGGCAACGGTTCGCTGTTCCCGGCCAATGGGGGCTGTGGGAAGCAGCGCGGGCTGAGGCCAAGTTAACCTATTCATGGAATATACTGATCTGATAATAGTTTTATTTTTCTCTTTATTTTGTTGGTATATTGAACATAGTATATGCTGTACCTTTGTATTCATTGTATAGGTTCAAATGGTGGGCACACAAGAGAGTAAACTACATTCATTAGGAGTACAGTGGCATAGAAGAGCAAGTCTAACTGAAGGCTTAAGTGTCTTGAATATGACAGCTGTGTTTACAGTGCAATACATGGGGATTTTCTTTTATAATGTGCCAAGTGCACTTTCTGTATGGTATATGGAGTCAGTGGAGAAGAGAAAATTATCACAACATAAGACTGAGCTCAGATAACCTGTTTGGTGGAACTTTGAGGCTCCATATGACCTTTGGTTTCACCAACACTTATCATTAATGCAGCCTTACAAAATTCTTCTCACCCATTTGTCCTGGGACAACTTTTTTTTTTTTAAGAAGGATGAGTAAATCATTTGTGTTTTTTCATTATTGTAAAGAATGGGCTAGTACAATTTGTGCATGGGCTCATAAATATTATATTGCTTGCATTAGTAGTTAAATATGGCTAGAGGATAGGAAACAAGTGACCAAAAAACCCCAAACATATTGTATATACCTTGGAGAAAGATACTTTGCTTTTCCATTCTAGACCTTGCTGTCTTACATGTGAAGCAGGATCTACATAATCTGCATATTTATATCTTCTTGAAGTTTCCTCTTTCAGGCAATTAGCTTCTTGGCAGCTTTTAACAAAAGGGAACACAGCTCACAGTAATTATTCCTCAGGGGAATATGGCATAGGGATAGCTACCAAAAGGAATCAAGACCAGAGAAAGGCCAATGATTTCTCTAATAAATTCTTGGATGCTTTCCCAGAACTCCTGTACTCTGGGAAAGGAACAGTATAAATGCACTACATGCTGTGTTGGTCACAGTTGGCCAGATTCCAATCTGTTTAGTGATTCTCTACTAAGTTGTATACAGAGCATTTTTAAAGCATCTCTGACAAAAATCTGTCAAGTTGGAATATCGTGATACCCACCTCCTTCAATTAGGCTTTCAGATATGAAAGAAAGAGAGGGAGTGGAGTCTAGAGGAAGGGGTCTGGGAATCTGGAGGACACACGAGTCCTATTCCAACCTATGCCACTGAACTGCTATAACTTTGGACAAATCATTTAACCTTATCTGTGCCTTTGATCCGCATCTGCAAAATGAGGTAATAATATCTGTCTGATAGGGGTTTTGTAGGCTTAATTCATTAATGTTTGTAAATCAAGTGGTTTAATATTCCGAGATAAAAAGTGCAGCATAAAAATAAATATGCATTTATTAGTCGTATTAGTGAAACAAGAGATCCACTAAGCAAGTGTTGGTTCACTATGCATCCTTGGTTTTCAGTTTGTTCCAACACACAATGCTTTGTGATTGCATAGACAGACAGGATTTTGTTTTTATGCCATTTGTGCGAGATGCCAAATTTGCAAACACAATTTTTTATGTTTAATATCTGGTATATAAAAAAATAACTGCTTGAGAGCTGCATCTTAATGTTTTGCATGTCTAAGCTTGCAATGAGACTTCTGGCACAGTTAGATCTTAATAAATCATAACAGGTGAGACACATAAAAAGAGAAGAATGAGTAAATATCAGCTTTTTTCAGGATTTTGGCCCAGATCAGTTGACCATTGTGACTGTGTCAATCAGTGCTAACTGCAGTCAGGGTACACCACAGCTAATTTACATTACATTGGTCAGACATGAAAGTAGAGAGGTAGACATACCAGTAACCATTCCATAGATTCCATTCCATAGACTGTGTGGCATAAATGCACAGTTACGGAACTTAGAAATTGGGTGAGAGAACCCTTCATTCTTTTGGGTCTGCAGAAAAAAATTGTCCTCTCCCTATTTGCTAGGGTTGCCAACTTTCTAGTTGCAGAAAACCAAACACCCTTGCCCCGCACCCTTCCCTGCCCCTTCCCCAAGGCCCTGCTCCTGCCCCACCCCTTCTCTGAGGCCCCACCCCCTGCTCACTCCATCCCTCCTCCTTCCATCACTCGCTCTCCCCTCCCCCCGCTCATTCACTCATTTTCACTGGGCTGGGGCACAGGGTTGGGCTGTGGGAGGGGTGTATGGGCTCTGGGCTGGAGACTCCAGAGTGGGGCAAGAAATGAGGGGATCAGGGTATGGGAGGGGCTCTGGGGCAGGGTGTTGGGGTGCAGGTGGGGGTGCGAGCTCTGGGGTGGGGCCAGGGATGAGGGGTTTGGAGTGCAGGAGGGGGCTCTGGGCTGGGGCTAGGGATGCCAGGTGTCTGGTTTTCAACCAGAATACCTGGTGGAAAAGGGACCCTGGCAACTCCAGTCAGCACCGCTGACCGGGCTGTTAAAAGTCTGGTTGCAGCTCAGCAGGCTCTCTGCAGCTCCCAGAAGTGGCGCCATGTTCCTCCGGCTCCTAAGTGGATGCCGGAGTGGCCAGGGAGCTCCATGGGCTGCTCCTGAGCTGCGGGGGGCGGCATCTCTGTGGGGAGCAGTGCGCAGAGCCACCTGGCTGCTCCTGCACCTAGGATCCGGAGGGACACGTTGCTGCTTCCGGGAGCTGCCTGAGGTGAGCGCTGCCCAGAGCCCACACCCCAAATCCTCTCCTGCACCCCAACCCTCAGCCCCATCTCACACCCAAACTCACTCCCGGGCCCCTTGCCCCCTCCCATACCCCAACCCTCTACCCCAGCCCTGAGCCCCCTCCCGCACTCTGACCTTCTCAGCCCCAGCCTGGAGCCCCCTCCTGCACCCCAAACTTCTCATCCCTGGCCCCAACCCAGACCCTGCACCCCCAGCCAGAGCCCTCACCCCCTCCCATACCCCAATCCCCTGCCCCAGCACAGAGCCCCCTCCCACACCTTGAACTCCTAATTTTTGGCCCCATTCCAGAGCCCCTAGCCTAGAGCCGTTGCCCTTGCCCCTACCCTTACCCTCTCCCCAACCCCCTCCCCGGTGAAAATGAGCAAGTGAGGTTGAGGGGGGGAAGAGCGAGTGATGGAGGATAGTGAGCAGTGGGGGGGCCTTGTAGAATGGGCAGGGTAGTGGCAGAGCCTTGGGACAGGGAGTGAGGCAAGGGTGTTCGGTTTTCTGCAACTAGAAGCTTGGCAATCCTACCTGGGGTTGAGGGGTTCAGAATGTGGGAGGGGGCTTAGGGTTGAGGCATGGGAGGAGGTGTGGGCTTCAGGAGGGGCCTCAGGGCTGGAGCATGGGGTTGGGGGCAGGGAAGGGGGTTTGCAGTGTGAGCTTTGGGCAGTGCTCACTTCAGGCGGCTCCCAGAAGCAGCGACACGTCCCTCGGGCTCCTAGGCACAGGTGCGGCCAGGTGGCTCTGTGCTCTACTCCCACCCAGAGGTGCCACCCCCTGCAGCTCCCATTTATTGCATTCCTGGCCCATGGGAGCTGCAGAGCTGGTGCTCGGGGGGCAGCGCATAGAGCCACCTGGCTCCCCCAGCATCTGCTTAGGAGCAGGAGGGACATGTCGCCACTTCCAGGAGCTGCGTGGAGCCGGACTTTTAAACAGCCCAGTCAGCAGTGCTGACCAGAGCCAGGCTCCCTTTTTGACCGGGTGTTCCGGTCAAAAACCAGATACCTGGCAACCCTACTACTTGCTCTGTCATATACATGTATGTATTTAACCTACTTTGTTCAATTTAATAAATACCAAATCAGATTCTGATCTGAGTTATCCTGGTGTAAATCTGGAATAATTCTGTTAAAGTCACTGAGGTTACTTCAGATTTACACCAGGAAAACCTGAGGGGTACAGAAGGGATAAGCAATTCTCAGGAAAAGCTATTAATAAGAGGGGTGGAGTAAAATAAAATAGTTAAAAACAAACAAACCCTCAATATAAAACAAAAAAGCCCAGCCAACCACAGGAGGATGTAAACTATTTGAATCCTTCCATTCCCTTTGTGTAAATTACTCATTTTGCACACTCACTGAATGCCAGATACTGTAGGTACAAGTTACAATGCTTGTTCACTTACCCCTGTTTTTGATTGTTTTGCATCCAGTGGACTAAATTCTGCTCTAATGTACACTGAAATCCAGAGTAACTATTTGGCCTGACTTTTACTATGCTTATGTCATCCCTGAATTTGGCTCAGACTGCTTTAGCTATTATATCGGATTAGATCCAGGGTGTCATAAAACAAATTCCCAAATCTCATGGTTTTATTGTGAAGCCTTGTGATGTTGCTGTTTTATTAACTTGATTCCAGGAGCTGGAGCTTTATCACATGAGAAGCTCAGCTTGCATTAAAAACTTTTTTCTAGCCCTCATGGTTATGGAGAAAAGCCTGAAAACGTGGCCTTGAGTGTACCTTAAAGGCTCAGAAACCACAAGGCAAAGAAAAAGAACCCAGAATTTTAGTTTTTTAATCTCATGATTTTTAAGCTAGTCACATAATTTTGAGACCAGACTCATGATTTTTGAATACTTAAAGCTGGCAATAGTGAATTCCTAATAACCAGTACTGAAAAACATTAATTGTGCAATCATCAAAACTATATTAATAACAAAGAACATAAACAATGGCACTGTAACAGGCTGGCAAGTGTTTGTCTGAAACACACCCCTTCCGTGAGCAGGTGTTGATCCTTGTGGGAATGGCTTACATGGGTTCTGCTGATTCTGAGACAGATGGCTCATCAAGTAAGTGAGGTTAGAATAGTTTTGTATGGAGAGAGGCCTAGATTCTGAGAGGTGTTTAGGCTCCTAACTTCCATTGATTTCTATGGAAGTTAAGAGACTAAATATTTTTGTTGATCTGGACTAGATCCCATAAAGTGTGGCAGGCTGGAGAGAGAAACCCTAGGACCATCAAGCTGGGAAAAGGCTTGAGCTGAATTTTGTTATCTGAGGCCTGGATTTGCAAAAGTACTTCAGTGTCCAACCCCCAGATTTAGATGCCCAAGTCCTTTTTTTTTTTTTCAGGCACCACTGAGATCCACAAAAGTCTCACTCGGCTGCTGCCTAACTCAGTAGGTGCCTAAACTCACTCAGTGAGTAAGTTTTGGTAGCAAAAGTTCTCTAGGTGCCTGTAATAGGATTCACGGACCACTCTGGCACCTCCTGCTGGCTGTCTTGGGAATTAGCTCTGCATGTTAATGAACCCTCTTTGGGTGGTGCCTCGCTGCTGTCATTCCTGTTCTAGGACCCACATTTCTCCAAGGCATCCTCTTCAGCAACACAGCCCTCCAGTCGTGCCACACACTGTGCTCCCCTCTTCCAGGGAACTTGCAGTGTGCTGTTCAGCCACTTCCCTTAGTGGCTGCTATGGCTGAAAATTGTCTGGCCACTTTCTCATAGCCCCAACATCCTCTTTGCCCTTACCTCAGGGCCTCAGCCTGCAAACCCCAGCAGCCAGCCGGAAGCTGTCTCTTGTTCCCCCAGTCCTTTCTAGCAGCACTGCTCCATCCAGGGTTCTGGCAGTTCTCTCAGCCTGCCAGAGACACTGTCCTTCCTCTGACAAAGGGTCCTGTGGCACCTTATAGACTAACACAGGTATTGGAGTATAAGCTTTCATGGGTGAATACCCACTTCATCAGATGCAAGCAGTGTCCTTCCTCTGTGGGCTCCAAGCAGAGAACTGCCTTTCTCTGCTCTGCAGCAACCTTTTTATACGGGCCTGCTTGGCCCTTATTGGCTGCTCCCTTCAGCCCTTCTCTGATTGGCTGCTTCCGGCACAGCCTCCCTAGGGCTGCTTTTAACCCTTTTTCTGCCAGTAAGGGACAGCCGCCCCATCATAGTGCCTATGCTCCTGCCTCAGAGCATGTGCGCTCCTGCCTCAGTCTAGGCACTGGGGCGCTTCTCTCCCACATAAGCCCCAGAGCGATCTACAAAATAGGGAAAACAGGCTCTCCTCTGCCTAACTTGTGTGTGGGACCTGATCCAGTAGGCATGCTTAGAGGCCCCCTAGTTCCACACAAAACAGCTCGGAGATGGGGAGGAGAAAAGCCCAGTGGTTAAGGTTCTCAGCTGGGATGCGGATGAGGAGAAGGGATTTGAACAGGGATCTGCCACCATTCAGGTGAGTACTCTGGACTATAGGATATTCTGATGTGGGGTTTCCCAGTCTGTCCAAATAAGTTGTTTCACTTGAATTAAATAATATTTAGGCTAGAGAGAGTGAGAATCACTTTAAAGCCTAGTGGTTAGATCATTCAGCTGGGAGGTGGAAGATCCCTGTTCAACTCCCTTTTCATCAGACAGAGAAGGAACTTGAACTGGAGTCTCCCACATCCCAGGTGAGAACCCTAACCACTGGGCTAAAGGTTATAAGGGAGCGCCTCATCTTCCACACACACACACACACACACACCCCATCTTCCCCTGGTTTGTGGATTGTAAACCGAACTAGGCGGCTCCCTGCAGCCTGGATTTAGGCGCCTGTCTTTGTGACGGGGTGGGGCTTAGCACACATTCCTCTCACCAGCATCTCCCATTGGCTAGATTAGGCAGCTCCCTGCCTACCATTCTGGCTTTTTGTGGATTGCATTCTTAGGCGCCTCTTCCTGTGCATTAGGCGCCTCTGTCCTGCAGCATCGTTAGTAGGACACAAACTTTTTACATTAGATATCCTAGTGCAGGGGTTCCCAAACTTGGTTCGCAGCTTGTTCAGGGTAAGCCCCTGGCAGGCCGCGGTCGCTTTGTTTACCTGAGCGTCCGCAGGTACGGCCGCTCGCAGCCCCCAGTGGCCACGGTTCACCGTTCCTGGCCACCGCTCCCATTGTGTAGTATCAATTAAGCTAATTGAAAAACTGAAATGAGGAAAAAAGCTAGGTAAAAAAGAATAAAAGCGGTGGCCTGGCCCGCGCCGCTTCCCACAGCTCCCATTCGCCGGGAAGGGCGAACCGCGGCCACTGGGAGCTGCGAGCAGCGGACGCTCAGGTAAACAAAACGACTCGTGGCCCGCCAGGGGCTTACCCTGAACAAGCTGCGAACCAAGTTTGGGAACCCGTGCACTAGTGTGTTGTGATAATAGTGCAAATCTTTAGACCCAAGAAAAAAACGGCAGATTAAATTATTTTTCGGGCAACTGGCAAATCCATTAAAAAAACCTTCCAGGCTGGTTAAATACCAGCCAGGTGGTAACCCTAGCCCACCCCCAATTAAACAAATGTCAGAACTCTTAAAATATACAATTGCATCCCTTCCTTAGGGAAACAATGCATGGAGATTGTCAAAGGTTTGTGCTTAAATTCTGTGTGGATTTCCATTTGTTCAAGAATTATGCTGCTTTAAAACTCGGAGAGGGTGTAAATGGTTCAGATTGTTATTTTAAAAACTGAAGTGCAGAACTGTGCCTGTAACGTTTTTTAAAGCTGAAATCTATCAGAATGTTCCAGTCAGAGTCACAGCCCCTCTCTTTATGTGCACACGTACGCTGCACCTTCCTTCTGTAAATCAAACACAGAGCAGTTTGAAAGTGCAAATCAGATATTTCACAGATTTACCAGAGGGATCATTTTAATCAGCTTTGAGCCCACTAATGCTGTAGAAACCTTTCAAGCACTGCTGCTGTTTTCATCTTCACGCAGCCAGTGCAAAAGCCAGACTGAATACCATGCCTCTGATAGCCCACTGCTGGAAGAGATTCGTCTCTGTAGGTAATTGTACAGTTGTCAGCTGCTTTTGTTGTGCATGTAATGTAAGTGTGGGTGAACACAGAAATAATAAGATCAATGTTTTTGAGCAAAAAGTCTTTTGGCATTCAGTAAATCTTTAATCCGGTACTAGCTATAAGCCGTAGGTTGTAGGCCTCAGCTTTTACTGGGCACCAGAATACAGATAGTTTTAAATTTAGGTATACTAAATGATAGTGTTGGTTTTTGTTTTTGTTTTTCATTTTCTGGTTGAAGTGTTAGCTTTCTAGAAAGCAAGATCATAGCTTCTTATACCTTAGTCTGACAAATATGAGCGCTATTAACGAATTCCACAGGAATGGGTACATTGCAGTAAGAAAAAAATAGCAGTTGTGTGCTGGAATATTAATAGAGAGATAGTATGAGCCAAGGATATTTTTAGCCTCAGCCAATATTAATAAAGCAAAACAAGGCACAAAAAGAAACATTATTGCTCATCTCTTTTAAAGATTAGTTCTTTCTGGCAGTTGTTTTGGGGAAATGTCTGATAAGTATGTTTTCAAATATTTCTTTTTATTCAGCCTATTAGATCTATTCTATGCATGTTATTTATTAATTTTACCTCCATGGCTCATAAATGACCGGAATAACTAACTAGCTACTCTAATAGGTATTATTGGTCCGTGTTATTATTTAGAGCCAGATTCTGATACCCTCACTCACCTGGAACAGTATCTTATTTGAAGTCAGTGGAACTACTCAAAGAGTAAGGAAATACTCTTTATGAATAAGGGCTTCAGAATCCTGGCTCTTAGTGATTTGAAGTATGGAAATGTGATGACATAAGAGGTATGGATTTATTTTAGGGCTCTCAATTAATTGCAGTTAACTCAAGCAATTAACACAAAACAAATTAACTAGATTAAAAAAATAGTCATGATTAATCACAGTTTTAATTGCACTGTTAACCAATAATAGAATACCAATTTAAATTTATTGTAAATATTTTTGGATGTTTTTCTACATTTTCAAATATGTTGATTTCAGTTACAACACAGAATACAAAGTGTACAGTGCTCACTTTATATTATTATTTTTGCGAAAGTGAAATCTACAAGTCAAAGCATGAAGGGGCATAATAATGTTTAGCATATCTGGCCCATAAATACCTTGCAACTCAGGGCTACAACAGTGCCCTTGGGCAGCAGCATCTCCCATAAATGTAAACAAACTAGTTTGTCTTAGTGGTTGGTTGAACAAAAAATAGTACTGAGTTGAGTTGCAGGCTCAATTTTTACATTGTTTTGTTTTTGAGTGCAGTTATCTGAAAAATAATTATACATTTGTAAGTTGCACTTTTATGCTAAAGAGATTGCACTACAGTACTTACTTGTATGAGGTGAATTGAAAAATATTTATTTCTTATCTTTTTTACAGTGCAAATATTGTAATAAAAATAATAATGTAGAGTAAGCACTGTACACTTTGTATTCTGTATTGTAATTGAAATCAACATATTTGAAAATGTAGAAAAATATTCAAAAATATTTACAATACATTTAAATTGGTATTCTATTATTGGTTAACAGTGCAATTAAAACTGTGATTAATCGTGACTATTTTTTTAATCTTGCAATTAATTGAGATTTTTTTAAATAGTTTGACAGCCCTAATTTATTTACATGTTTTTGATCAGTCTAATAAAACTCTGAAACTACAACTTGTAAAAGGGAAGGAAGAAAGGCTTTGAAGCATGGAGTTTGAAAAGTATACAGTTGCTGTTATAAATTGGTGAGTATACTGTGAATGGGAGGATGCCTAGAGCATAACATTTAGAGTAGAATAATCTCCTACGGACAAAAGCCACTACCATCTAGGATAAGGCTCAGGTGGGTGTGAGGGGTCCACAGCTTGCTTTTTATTTTGCTTTAGCAATACAGTCTTCATCTGTCACGTGTTTAATCATCATATAGGTGCTCTGTGTGTGTATGAAGATATGAAGGATCAAAGTATATCTTTTGTTAAATTTGAATTTCAGAGAAATATTTAACATTTTCTGTATGCAACTTTATTCTAATCTTTACGCAACATGACTTATGTCTCAACCCTAAAATTGGCAGGCCAAAATAATTAAAAATATATGAACTGAGTAACAAGAAAGACTAATTTAAAATATTTTCAAAGACGTTGGATAACATGTATTTTAGAAAAAGAAATCCAGTGTGTGGATGGAAACTAGGAATGAGTTAGGTGAGAAGCAAAGTCAAGAAAAGCACTCACTCCAAAGAATTGTAAATGCTATAGGAACTTCAAGCAGTTTGAGGTTAGGTGAAGACAAACAATAATAGCAGTTCTGTAAGATGCAGTTGAGCTCGACTATGGCGAGAAATATAAATCAGT
Organism: Macrochelys suwanniensis; assembly: GCA_033296515.1. NCBI lineage: Eukaryota > Metazoa > Chordata > Testudines > Chelydridae > Macrochelys > Macrochelys suwanniensis. Next base: position 44,384,782 of record CM065775.1, on the reverse strand, counting down.
GTCATAGCCCAGTGCACTTTTATGGTCTCTTCAGAAACAATGTCCTCTGTATCCTGAAAGCCACCCTACCTGTTCTCCTTCCAATGTGCCTTTTTATTTTTTTGTGTGGTATTCAAAGTATTTCAAGACAAAGTTTTTGATTGGGCCTTATAGGACACCCTACAATCATGGACCATTAAAGCATTTACTAGGTCAGGGGGAACTGAGGGTGCACACAATTCTCAGAGGGTGCTACACAATTTGTACAGTTAGGCTCTATGGATCAGATTCTCTGCCACGATAAGTATTTGTTACTCAGATTGTTTAAAACTTGTTTTTGTGTGTGATTTTTTTTTTGTCAAAGTCTGTTGAACTCATATATATACTTGGGTGAAATATAAATACTTGGGCGATAATATGGCTTTATTAAAGATTCCTCTCCCCCACAACACTTTTTCAGTTTTGGGTTGAGAAAGAACACAATCCACAGCTGAGACCTCCAAGGAGTCCTCTAACAAAACCAGCGTAGATGAGATTTGACATTCATGATATTTCTAATGTAAAAAGCAAAATAAAAAAATATTACAAAGAAACACAAAGGGGCACAAATTCAATTTTTTCCCCTTTGTATGTTTCTTTTAAGTCTAGGTAGCCTGATGTGTCACATGATAGCACCACTGTACTCATGGAATTTGCAAAATAATAGAATTGCAGTTCTAAATCAGAGTGCACTTAGGGCCTGACATAGAATCATTGATGTCAGTGGGAGTTTTACTGTTGACTTGAATGGGAGTAGGTTCAGGCCCTAAATTGAGTTGTGACATGACATGATATATATCATGAGATATATGGGAGTAACAAGGATAGGACCTCTTTTTTTTTCCCTTTAAAGTGTGATATAGGCAGAAAAGTGACTGTAAAAATGGCAACACTTTATTCACCAGGTTGGCTCTCTTGTGTATCTTTGAGCCATAGCTGCTCACTTTACTGACACAGGGAAGTTTTTATTGCTGTTATAGCTATGGAGGAATGAGCTGGATTCTTCTATTCCTTGTGCCTCGTCAACAAAATTGCCAGGTTTTGATTGAGGAATCTTTGTTACTAATGATGATATAGGAGTTTGAAAGAACATAGCTTGATTTCCAGATCCCAGGTTGAATTTGCATGTTGAGCAGTTGGAAAAATAGTCTTCTGGTGTAAATGGAGCAAATTGTATATGGAGTCTGTGACAGAGTGGGATATATTTATATAAATTGTAAACTGTATTTTGTATGAGGACCACCATTTTGTATTGTATATTGAACACGTCTAACCTTCCCCAAAGCAAGCCTATTGTGATGTAATCCAGACAGCTCTCCTGCTTAGGAAAGACTCCTTGAAGGACTAACACTGAGAAGCCATCACAGAACAATCTGGAGCCATCACCTTTGATTTTCTCAACTGCTGGCCCAACCCCATGGAACAATGCTTTTTCTACAGGTGGCTGGTGGATCTGCAGCTTTTCAGCCAAGACATGTGGCAAAAAGAGACAAACTGTATTTAAGAGGGTGCTTTTCTGAGTAGGGGCAACTGCACATGGCCTCATGTAAGAAGGACAGGCTGGAGAGAGAGTCTGGAGGAGAGACTCTTCCTAGCCTGTAACGCTGACAAACCTCAGACTCCTAGAAGGGGTGAGATCAGACTAGGGAAGGATACATCCCAGGGCTTTTATTTTGCAAAGATTTATACAATTCTGTTGTTTTGTAAGAGTGAAGTGACTGTAGTTAAGAAATTCCATACTAAACCTGTGTTCTTCCTTGTTACCTCCGAAGGGGTTAAGCTAGAAGCCAGTGTGTCCATACCTAGGTGAAACTCTGAGGGACCATTGCTAGCAAATAGGGGGCTTGGGAGGTCTGAGGCAGGGCTGGCTTTAGGGAGTGCGGGGCCTGATTTTGAGGGGGTCCAACTGCGGAAATACTGCCTAGGCGGCAGCAGCGTTTGAGCTGCCGCCGATGTGCCGCCGAGGCAGTGGCAGCAATTGAGCTGCTGCCGACGTACCACAGAGGCAGTGGTAGCGATTCAGCTGCCGCCGAATTGCCGCCAACGGACATTGCGGGGCCCCTCTTAGGTGCGGGGCCCCATTCCGGGGAACCGGGGGAATCCGCCTAAGGCTAGCCCATGTCTGAGGTGCTGGTTTTGGGGACTAGGGCAGCTGAACTGCAGAGTCCCAAGCCCCAAGGAAGGGCTCAGACAAGAAATCTGAATTTGAGGGTGTTCCCTAGAAACCCAAAGTTAGAAACAGTGACTAGACACAAATCCAGTTGACTTGAAAGCATGTATGACCCAGCATTTGAATCTATTTACAACGGAATGGTGACCCTCTAGAGAGGGACTGGGCTAGGTTGTAACAATCAGTAAGGAAGATTAAACATGGACCCCCAAAAAGTTACTGTTCAGAATGTAACTGCACTATAAATCCAGCCACTCTAGCTACCTAGGTTCTTATATGGCACCTGTGACTGTAATCTATGTTGATCATCGCTGAATTGATTCTTTCTAGTTGATTAGTGCAGTTCCTAAACATTGCTGAAACACAAGTGGTGGTTCAAAACACTGGGGATGGAACATAAAGGGGAAGATTCTGGCTGTTAGTCAGCTGATGTTTAGATCAACTCTGAATACATTCTGTTACAAAAATGCTTTTGTTTACATTTTGTGGATCTCTTCTGTTTCTGATATATTCTGGTAAAGTAGATAGTTTCTAAATTCTGTCATCCCTCTGCTAAGTGGTTGTAGATTTCAGGGCCTTGCAGGTTGGTTTCATGTTGGAAGAGAAATCAGTGATGCCGAATTTGGGTATTTTCTTACTGTAACTTGTGTTACATGCCATGCCATGTGTTAATGCCATGCCAGCTGACTTGGGCTCACATGGCTAAGGGGCTATTTAATTGAGGTACAGAGGTATGAGCTCAGGCTGGAGCCCGGGCTCTAGGACCCTGCAAGAAGGGAGGGTAGGACTAACAACAATTTTTGCTATAAGCGGAGGACTTATCAGTTGGAAGTCACAGAGGACAAGAATGACCTGGGTGTATCGTTTGATCACAGGATGACTATGAGCTGCCAATGTCATGTGACTGTAAAAAAGGCAAATGCAGTCCTAGGATATATCAGGTGAGGTATTTCCAGTAGAGATAGGGAAGTGTTAGTACCATTATACAAGACACTGATGAGATCTCATCTGGACTACTGTGTGCAGTTCTGGTCTCCCGTGTTTAAGAAAGATGAATTCAAACTGGAACTGGTGCAGAGGAGGGCTGCTAGGATGATCAGAGGAATAGAAAACTTACCTTATGAGAGGAGACTCGAAGAGTTTGGCTTGTTTAGCCTAACCAAAAGAAAGCTGAGGGGAGACATGATTGCTCTCTATAAATATATCAAAGAGATAAATACTAGGGAGGGGGAGGAGTTATTTAAGTTAAGTGCAATGCTGGCACAAGAACAAATGGATATAAACTGGCCATCATCAAGTTTAGGCTTGAAATTAGGCAAAGTTTCTAACCATCAGAGGAGTGAAGTTCTGGAACAGCCTTCCAGAGGAGCGGGGGGTGGGTGGAGGAGAAAACCTAACTGACCTCAAGTCTGAATGTGGACACAAGAACAAATGGATATAAACTGGCCATCAGGAAGTTTAGACTTGAAATTAGACGAAGGTTTCTAACCGTCAGAGGAGTGAAGCTGTGGAACAGCCTTCCAAGGGAAGCAGTGGGGGCAAAAGACCTATCTGGCTTCAAGATTAAGCTAGATAAGTTTATGGAGGGGATGGTGTGATGGGATAACATGATCTTAGTCAAAGGTCAATTAATTGCCATCAGTGCTAAATAGGACCAATGGTCAGTGATGGGATGTTAGAAGTTACTACAGAGAACTTTTTTCCTGGGTGTTTGGCTGGTGAGTCTTGCCCACATGCTCAGGGTTCAGCTGATCGCCATATTTGGGGTCGGGAAGGAATTTTCCTCCAGGGTAGATTGACAGAGGCCCTGGAGGTTTTTCACCTTCCTCTGCAGCATGGGGGACAGGTCACTTGCTGGAGGATTCTCTGCATCTTGAAGTCTTTAAACCATGATTTGAGGATTTCAATAGCTGAGACATAGGTGAGAGGATTATTCCAGGAGTGGGTGGGTGAGATTCTGTGGCCTGCATTGTGCAGGAGGTCAGACTAGATGATCATAATGGTCCCTTCTGACCTTAAAGTCTATGAGCCTATGAGCTGGATAAGTTCATGGAGGGGTGGTGGTGGTATAATGGGACTGCTTTTGATTGCATGTAGCCAATCTGCGGCTGCTAGCAGGAAATATCCCCAACGGCCAGTGATGGGACACTAGATGGGAGAATTTGCCTGGGATGGAAAATAGCAATTGTAGCCCACAAACCAGTGCAGGACTACTTGCTGCAGCATATTCTATACTCTTTTTCTGCAGTCTAGTTTTAAATACCTCAAGTGATAGAACTTCTGCCCCCTCCTTTAGGAGACTGTTCCAAACTTATTTGATTTGATCATTTACACGTTTTCCTAATATTTAGCCTAATTTTTTTTATTAATTCCCCATTAGCCCGAGGTAGATAAACCCCTGCCTCAGAAAATCTGCAATATTTCAGACTTAAGTACTTGTCGATAGTTGCCATAAGCACCTTCCTCATGAATCATTTTTTTTGGTTAAGCTATTTCTTTAGTTATTCTAATAAATCCCTGAAACTGCTTAATAATTTTGGTTGCTCTTTGAATCCCCAGTAATTTGTCTACGTCTTTTTTCTGGGGAGTTGTTCAGAGTTAAAGACTATTCTAATTGTATCATTGGAGCCATGTAGAGAAAAGCTAAAACTTCCGTGTTACATGAAGGCATAACATGGTGTATACAGCCCAAAATTGCATTGGTATTTCTGCCACTATTTTGCATTGTATCTCTTATGCTACCACCACTAGACCTTTGTTATCATTACTTTCCCTCATTAAATCTGTGGTTTTGCTTATTTTTCCTCATATACATTACCATCCAGGTTAAATCTTATTTGGCAACTTTCCATTTTAAGTTTCAGTGTAGTAGCCATGTTAGTCTGTGTCAGCAAAACGAAAATAAGAAAGAAAAACTTGTAGCACCTTAGAGACTAACAAATTTATTTCAGCATAAGCTTTCATGGGTTAGTACCCACTTCATCGGATGCATGGAATGAAACATACAGTAGACAGATATTTATACAGTCAGAGAAACATGATAAGGTGGAGGTGCATAGACCAACCTTAAGAGGCTAATTAATTGAGAGGAACCATAACAGCAGGGGAAGAAAAACCTTTGAAGTGATAAACAAGATGGTCACACAGGTGTGAATGAGGATCGTTAACTTAAGGGAAATAGATTCAATTAACGTAATGGCCGAGCCATTCCAAGTCCTTATTTAATCCTGAGGTAATGCAATCTAGTTTGCATATCAATTCGAGTTCAACAGTTTCTCTTTGAAGTCTGTTTTTGGAGTTAATCTGTCGCAACACTGCTACCCTCAAGTCTGTCAGTGAGTGATTAGGGAGGTTGAAGTGTTCTCCTACTGGTTTTTGAATGTTATGATTCCTGATGTCAGATTTATGTCCATTTATTCTTTTGCGTAGAGACTGTCCGGTTTGGCCAATGTACATGGCAGAGGGGCATTGCTGGCACATGATGGCATATATCACATTGGTAGATGTGCAGGTGAATGAGCCCCTGATGGCGTGGCGGATGTGATTAGGCCCTGTGATGGTATCACTTGAATCGATATGTGGACAGAGTTGGCATCGGGCTTTGTTGCAAGGATAGGTTCCTGGGTTAGTGTTTTTGTTGTATGGTGTGTGGTTGCTGGTGAGTATTTGCTTCAGGTTGGGGGGCTGTCTGTAAGCAAGGATTGGTCTGTCCTCCAAGATCTGTGAGAGTGAGGGATCATCTTTTAGGATAGGTTGTAGATCTTTGATGATGCGCTGGAGAGGTTTTAGTTGGGGGCTAAAGGTGACGGCTAGTGGTGTTCTGTTATTTTCTTTTTTGGTTGCGACAGTGTTGCGACAGATTAACTCCAAAAACAGACTTCAAAGAGAAACTGTTGAACTCGAATTGATATGCAAACTAGATTGCATTACTTCAGGATTAAATAAGGACTTGGAATGGCTCGGCCATTACGTTAATTGAATCTATTTCCCTTAAGTTAACGATCCTCATTCACACCTGTGTGACCATCTTGTTTATCACTTCAAAGGTTTTTCTTCCCCTGCTGTTATGGTTCCTCTCAATTAATTAGCCTCTTAAGGTTGGTCTATGCACCTCCACCTTATCATGTTTCTCTGACTGTATAAATATCTGTCTACTGTATGTTTCATTCCATGCATCCGATGAAGTGAGTACTAACCCACGAAAGCTTATGCTGAAATAAATTTGTTAGTCTCTAAGGTGCTACAAGTTTTTCTTTCTTATTTCGGTTTCCATTTTAAGTCCTTCTGTAATGTTTCTCTGGTCTTACCTTGTGTTGAAAATGACATCTATTTTAGGCCTTGCTCCAGCAACTGACTCAATGTGGGTGGACCCCCTGCTGATTTTGAGTTTATTTACCGTGGTACTCATCTCTTCTAGATCAGTAATGAAATGATTAATAATTTTAGGCTAATCACATGTCCAGGTGGCAGCCTGATGGACACCTTGCCATAATTTGAAATATTGATCCTTATCACTGTTCTCTGTGTTGCCTTCCAGGCATTTGCATCCCATGTAATAGGGATCATAACCAAACCAATTTGGATTAATCTGTTAACGAAGATTTCATGAAAATCTTCATCTAATGTTTCCCCAACTACATTGTTTCCTTCATCCAGTAATAATGTAATTCTGTCCAAAGAAGTGAGCACATTTCTATGAATAATTTAACTTTTCTTAAGTTTGCTTATTTTACGGGCGTCTGAGAGTGCATGTCTGATAACAATAGAAATGGCAGCTTTGAGCTTTCATTTATTACTGTGCTGTTTTGGTAGCTTCACAGTTGCAATAGCACAATGTTATTTTAAATCAGTGTATGGGGAAGTGGGACTTGAACTTCTGTGTTTTCAGTTTATATTAATAAGATCTTAGAAGATTATCCTCTGTCAGTTTTCTGCCGACAGAAAAAATTATTTTTGAATCTTACTGAAATTAAAATTAGTAACAATAATTGGGGCATCCTACAGAGGCACTGGTGGGACTTCTTTGGTGGATATGGTGCTAATTTGGTTGGAATGTTTTGTTGCTTTGGATTTTTTAAAAACAGTGCTAAGAGTACTCTGGCTCAGCCTGAGATGTAAACCAGACTGTAGTTACTCTTCTCTCTATCAAATATTTTTTTACTTAAATTATGGAGTACCTCCCTTCACAGGGAAGACTCATGCAAAATAAATGAGGGAGAATTATGTAGTAAAATGAGTGAAATATTTTTAAAAATATATAAGCTCTATTTTTGGTATGTATTGGATTTATAAAGTAATAAAACTAAAAATGGGACATTAGCAGCCTGTGCAATAGAGCACAAGAAGTGCTGTATATGCTGCAACCTAGTGTTACTGGATTTGGGGACACTTACCTCTTTCTAGGGCTGTCGATTAATTGCAGTTAACTCATGCGATTAACTAAAAAAAATTAATCGCAATTAAAAAAAATTTAATCACGATTAATCGCAGTTTTAATCGCACTGTTAAACAATAGGATAGCAATTAACATTTATTAAATACTTTGGATTAAATATAAGGTATATAGAAAGCTGGCTAGATCGTCGGGTTCAATGGGTAGGCTTGATGTCTAGTTGGCAGCCGGAATCAAGTGGAGTGCCCAAAGGGTCGGTCCTTGGGCCGGTTTTGTTCAACATCTTTATTAATTATATGGATGATGGGAGGGATAGTACCCTCAGCAAATTTGTAGATGACACTAAGCTGTGGTGTAGCTAAGAGGTAGATACACTGGAGGGTAAGGATAGGGTCCAGAGTGACCTAGACAAATTGGAGGATTGGGCCAAAAGAAATCTGATGAGGTTTAACAAGGACAAGTGCAGTCTGGGGACCAACTGGCTAAGCAGCAGTTCTGCAGAAAAGGACCTGGGGATTACAGTATATGAGAAGCTGGATATGAGTCAACAATGTGCCCTTGTTGCCAAGAAGGCTAACGGCATATTGGGCTGCATTAGTAGGAGCATTGCCAGCAGATCGAGGGAAGTGATTATTCCCCTCTATTTGGCACTGGTAAGGCCCCATCTGAAGTATTGCATCCAGTTTCGGGCCCCACGCTACAGAAAGGATGTGGATGAAATTGGAGAGAGTCCAGCGGAGGACAACGAAAAATGATTAGGGGGCTGGGGCACATGACTTATGAGGAGAGGTTGAGGGAACTGGGCTTGGTTAGTCAGCAAAAGAGAAGATTAAGGGGGGATTTGATAGCAGCCTTCAACTGCCTGAATGGGGGGGTTCCAAAGAGGATGGAGCTAGGTTATTCTCAGTGGTGGCAGATGACAGAACAAGGAGTAATGGTCTCAAGTTGCAGTGGGGGAGGTGTAGGTTGGATATTAGGAAAAACTATTTTACTAGGAGGGTGGTGAAGCACTGGAATGGGTTACCTAGGGAGGTGGTGGAATCTCCATCCTTAGAGGTTTTAAGGTCCAGCTTGACAAAGCCCTTCCTGGGATGATTTAGTTGGGGTTGGTCCTGCTTTGAGCAGGGGGTTGGACTAGATGACCTCCGGAGGTCTCTTCCAACTCTAATCTTCTATGCTTCTATGATGTTTTTCTACATTTTCATATATATCATATTCGGTGTTGTAATTAAAATCGAAGTGTATATTATTTTTATTACAAATATTTGCACTGTAAAAATTATAAAAGAAATAATATTTTTCAAATCACCTCATACAAGTACTGTAGTGCAAACTTTTTGTTGTGAAAGTGCAATTTACAAATGTAGATTTTTTTTGTTACATAAGTGCACTCAAAAACAAAACAATGTAAAACTTCAGCGCCTACAAGTCCACTCAGTCCAACTTCTTGTTCAGCCAATCGCTAAGACAAACAAGTTTGTTTACATTTACAGGAGATAATGCTGCCTTCTTCTTGTTTACAATGTGACCAGAAAGTGAGAATAGGCATTTGCATAGCACTTTTGTAGCCAGCATTGCAAGGTATTTACGTGCCAGATATGCTAAACATTCATATGCCCCTTCATGCTTCGGCCACCATTCCAGAGGACATGCTTCCATGCTGATGATGCTCGTTAAAAAAATAATGTGTTAATTAAATTAGTGACTGAACTCCTTGGGGGACAATTGTATGTCCCCTGCTCTGTTTTACCCACATTCTTCCATATATTTCATGTTATAGCAGTCTCGGATGATGACCCAGCACGTTTTTTCATTTTAAGAACACTTTCACTGCAGATTTGACAAAAATCACCTCATACAAGTACTGTAGTGCAAACTTTTTGTTGTGAAAGTGCAACTTAGAAATGTAGATTTTTTTTGTTACGTGACTGCACTCAAAAACAAAACAATGTAAAACTTCAGAGCCTACAAGTCCACTCAGTCCTACTTCTTGTTCAGCCAATCGCTAAGACAAACAAGTTTGTTTACATTTAAGGCAGATAATGCTGCCCGCTTCTTATTTACAATGTCATCTGAAAGTGAGAACAGGCATTTGCATGGCACTTTTGTAGCCAGCATTGCAAGGTATTTATGTGCCAGATATGCTAAATATGCTCCTTCATGCTTGGGCCACCATTCCAGAGGACATGCTTCCATGCTGATGACGCTTATTAAAAAAATAAGTGTTAATTAAATTTCTGACTGAACTCCTTCGGGGAGAATTGTATGTCCCCTGCTCTGTTTTACCCACATTCTTCCATATATTTCATGTTATAGCAGTCTCTGATAATGACCCAGCACATGTTTTTCATTTTCAGAACACTTTCACTGCAGATTTGACAAAATGCAAAGAAGGTGCCAATGTGAGATTTCTAAAGATAGCTACAGCACTGGACCCAAGGTTTAAGAATCTGAAGTGCCTTCCAAAATCTGAGAGGGATGAGGTGTGGAGCATGCTTTCAGAAGTCTTAAAAGAGCAACACTCCAATGCGGAAACTACAGAACCTGAACCACCAAAATAGAAAATCAGCCTTCTGCTGGTGGCATCTGACTCAAATGATGAAAATGAACATGCGTCCGTCTGCTCTGCTTTGGATTGTTATCGAGCAGAACCTGTCATCAGCATGGACACATGTTCCCTGGAATAGAGGTTGAAGCATGAAGGGACATATGAATCTTTAGCGCATCTGGCACATAATTATCTTGCGATGCGGGCTACAACAGTGCCATGCAAACGCCTGTTCTCACTTTCTGGTGACATTGTAAACAAGAAGCAGGCAGCATTATCTCCTGTAAATGTAAACAAACTTTTTTGTTTGAGCAATTGGCTGTACAAGAAGTAGGACTGAGTGGACTTGCAGGCTCTACAATTTTACATTGTTTTATTTTTGAATGCAGGGTTTTTTTTTTTACATAATTCTACATTTTTAAGTTCAACTTTCATGATAAAGAGATTGAACTACAGTACTTGTATTAGGTGAATTGAAAAATCATATTTCTTTTGTTTTTTTACAGTGCAAATGCTTGTAATAAAAAATAAATATAAAGTGAGCACTGTACACTTTGTATTCTGTGTTGTGATTGAAATCAACATATTTAAAAATGTAGAAAACACCGAAAATATTTAAATAAATGGTATTTTATTATTTTTTAACAGTGTGATTAATTGCTGTGACATTACACTCCATATTCTTTATGAAAATATGCTTGTGGTAGGAATATGACATAACTAAGATATGTTTTATGCAAGATAACTCTTGTAAGGTATCATTAGAAAGGTTATAGTTTACTGAATATAATTATCCTATTTGTATGCATGTAGCATTTGTGTATCTGAAATTAGGAGTATTGACTATGTATCTATATTTCAACTGTGTTACTTTGAGTGACACCCCCTACTAACACTTCAGGGGGAGGGATAGTTCAGTGGTTTGAGCATTGGTCTGCCAAACCCATTGATGTGAGTTCAATCCTTGAGGGGGCCATTTAGGGATCAGAGGTAAAAATCTGTTAGGGGACAGTACTTGGTTCTGCTAGTGAAAGCAGGACTCGATGAAAAAGCCACATAGTGCTGGTGGCCCATCAGCAAGAGACAATGGCCTGCAAAAAGGCTCATTCTTCTTGTGAATGTGTGGGTCAGCCTGTGAAGAATGGCTCTAAGGACCCTACAGAGGCATGTGACCATGTCACCTGATATTGGCACCTATCTTAAATTCTGTACTTTTCCAGGGGGATGCGGGGGCGGGGAAGGTTAAACTAGGAAACAAAGGATTCCCACCTTATGCAAATCCTATTTAATCCTGGTCGTGAGTTCTCCCCTGCTACCCCACCCAAGATGACGGCTGGAAACAAGTAAGACTGAACTGTGGGGAAAGAACTGGACCCAAGCTGGAAGGGTGTCTGGCCTGTGAATATTATTAGAACCACATTTAGAGTGAGAACTTACATGTAACCAGATTCTTTAGTGTATTAAACTTAGTTTGCGTGTTTGATTTCATTTGATTACTGATCTGCTTTGTTCTGGTTGTTACCCCTTTTACCACTTAAAATCTGCCTTTTATAGTTAATAAAATTTGTTTTGTTTATTAAACCCAGTTTCTGTAATTTCTAACTGTGGGGTGGGGGGTGGGGAAGAAGTATGCACACCGCTCTTCACATTGAGGGAGGGGGCGAATTTCATATAACTTTGGGTTTGTACTCCAATGGGAGGTGGATATCTGGCAGCTGTGGCAAGCCCCTTAAGCTGAGCCTTCCCAGAGTGGATCTCTGTCTCTCTATGCAGCTGAGTATTGTCCCGCCTGTGTGCGTGACTGGAAAATCCTGGGGAGCCTAGCCCAGAAAGACCAGGTAAAAGGGGGCCCAAACTGGCAGAATAGTCTGACTCAGTGGCATCCCAGCACATCTGGTGACATCATAGAATATCAATGTTGGAAAGGACCTTAGGAGGTCATCTAGTCCAATCCCCTGCTCAAAGCAGGACCAATCCCCAATTTTTGCCCCAGATCCCTAAATGGCCCCCTCAAGAATTGAGCTCACAACGCTGGGTTTAGCAGGCCAATGCTCAAACCACTGAGCTATCCCTCCCCTCTAGTGAAAGGCAGGGGAAGGGGGGTGGAAGAAATAGGTTAAACCAGCCTAGGGAGGACCTTTGATGATGTTCAGCCTCCTGGCTGGTATTCCTGCCCCCACCCCCACATTCCAAGGGGTCCAACCCGTGACAATCACGATTAATTTTTAATCGCTTGACAACCCTCCTTCTTTCATTTATAGTTTGAGGAATGTGCTCTGAACGGGAATGAAGATGACTTCAAGAAAGATTGAATATTTGATGGCTGACACATACTGAACTGTATTTTTACCATAAATGCTTCTCAACTCTTTTCTGATTTGTTAGTGTGTGTTGTAAGCACCCTCAGGTACATACATGTGCTTTATGAGTGCAATTTCATTATTATGAATTTTGTTTGAGTATTGATTATCTCAACTATTAAAGTTAATAAATAACACCTTTTTGCACTAAAATGAATACCAGTGTTGGGGTCTCTCATCAGGACCTCAATATTAGCTTCTACTGAGATGCATTAGGTTGTTAGCATTCCAGTCTTCCGGAGGTAGGCTTCAGCTACCTGCGTTTGGCCTCCTGAGTGGATCAAGTAGTCCTTAATATTCTCACTTTTGTTCTCTTTAAGGAGTTTTAATTGCCCTGAAACCAAATTAGAAAAATCTATACATGTATAATTTGAAATGGGTTTGAGGTGTTGTGTTTTTTTTAAAAATCAAAACTAGAAGGGACCAGTGGAGTATACTTCCCTAGGCACTTTGCTGAAAATAACTGTTGTTGGATGCAGTTTGCTCCATTCCAAAAACCTAAAAATATTCCTCAAGAGCACCTTTGAGCCAAATTCCATCACAGGCAAGGAAATCAGCCCAAACTTTCTTTGAATTTGCTGTGGAAAAGTTAACAAGAGGCTCTTTGGAACCCCCTAGGAACCTCTTCTAGCACATCATTGGTGACAATACTGGATGTCCGGTTCCATTTTGCAGTGTTGTAGCCATGCTGGTTTCAGGATATGAGAGAGAGACAAGGTGGGTGAGATGGGCCAACTTCTGTTGGTTGAAAGAGACAAATTTTCAAGCTTCACAGAACTCTTCATCAGGCCTGGAAATGGTAACCAGAGTATCACAGGTAATGCAAGGTGGGAGAGATTAAGCATAAGAGGTTCACACATGTTGCCAGAAACCACTTAAAATGAAGGGGGAAATTAACACCTCTCCAATGCAGTGATAAGATAAGAGGAGGGTTAGTAGTTACAAATCATAATGAGACAAAAAACTAGTGTCTCTGAGAAAATGATAAAAGACAAAAACACCCCATCAGCCATGGGTGAACACTTTTCACAAAGCAGTTATCTGCATCTGATCTATCAGTCCTTGTCCTCAAAGGAAACCTGCATAACACCATCATAAGATGAGTTTGGGAACGTAAATTCATACCTCTGCTAGATACTAAAATCATGGTCTAAGGGACACTGGCTTGATGGCTCATTACAGCAATTTGTAGTATTTGTAAATTATTTGTAAAATGTGACTATCCTGGAAATCATCTACTTAATTAACTATATTATTCATACACAGCTGCTTTATGGCACTGATATTTATAAAGAAAAGGGGAGTAAAATGATACTGTTCACAATGAAACGAACTATTTCAAGTGTGACAGCCTGAAAATACAGGATCCCAATCATTAGAATTTTCAGAAGACTTTTTCCCCACAGGTCAGATACAGCTTCATTTTTGTCCAAAAATGGCCCAGAATCTGCAAGTAAAAAAAACATGCTGAACTTTTAGTCTAATTCATTATTATTTATTTGTATTATCATAGTGCCTAGGCACCTCAGTCATGGACCAGGACTCCATTGTGCTAGGGCTGTACAAACAGAACAAAAAGACAGTCCCTACCCCAAAGAGCTTATAATGCCCGAAAATTTGATTAAGAGAGTTAATGTTGCCCAGGGGTGTCCAGTGGCATTCCCGAATGTCGAGAATGGCTAAGGTTAAATCTCTGAAAACTAAGAAATACAATATTAAGGTACACACCACCCCTGCACCTGGACTCTGCCCCTTAGAGCTGGCAGTACTCATTGGAAATGGTTTGGTATGAGTGGCATAATAGGTAGACATGAGAAAGTTTTAAGAGAAGGTGCCATCGTATGTGTTGTGCACCACAGATTTTAATTCCAGCAGTTATCTGCATGCACTCCAACTGCCTTCACTGTATGGAATACGGAAGGGATTTGTTGGAGTAGCTTGGCAGACCTGTTACTGTGATATGTTGAAAGGTGCATGTGTGCCTCATTTCAGCACTGAATTTTGTCAGTTGTGTCCGTGGAGGTGTAGGAGGGCATCCTCTTGCCATGGAGATTGTCGGTTTACTGGCGTACATGACAGTGGTCTTGGGGTTTAGTGAGGAGTAAGTGAAAGCAATGTCTCAGAAGGCATCTTCTAAGCAAGGGTGAAGGGGAGGTGATTTTTGAACAAGTCTGGGGTGATTTGTAGGGATAGGCTCCACAGTTGAATGTAGGCCAGGGTAGTTAGCTCCTTTTTGCTATGCCTGACTTAAACCTGAGTTTTGCCTTAGGCAAAGAGAAGGTATTAGCCTTTTTCCTACACAGTTAATATGCTGGATTCCCAGTGTTCTGTAGCATCTGTATGGGTAGTGCTAGCATATGCTAGGACGGGATGCAGAGATAAAATTCTTAGACCGCTTCTCTATTAATGTCTGCTTCTTGGAGCAGCTAGTCCTGGAACCCACAAGGGGAGAGGCAATTCTTGATTTAGTTCTAAGTGGCACACAGGATCTGGTTCAAGAGGTAAATATAACTGAACTGGTTGGTAATAGCAACCATAATATAATTAAATATAACATCCTTGTACGGGTGTGGGGTAGGGGCATGCCAAAAAAATCCACCACAGCAGCATTTAACTTTGAAAATTGTAACTACACAAAAAATGAGAAAGCTAGTTAAACAGAAATTAAATGGAACAGCCATAAGGGTGAAATGCCTACAAACTGTACGGAGACTATTTAAAAACACAACAATAGAGGCTCAAGTTAAATGTATACCCGAAATAAAAAAAAAAACAGAGGACCAAAAAAATGCCACCATGGGTAGACAGCAGAATAAAAGAGGCTGTTAGAGACAAAAAGACATCCTTTCAACATTGTAAGTCAAATCCTAGTGAGTAAAACAGAAAGGAGCATGAACTCTGGCAAGTTAAGTGTAAAAGTATAAGGTAGGCCAAGAAAGAATTTGAAGAGCAACTAGCTAAGGCCCCAAATCTAACTTTTATTGTTTTTATGTTTTGCTGTAAGTACATCAGAAGCAGGAAGCCTGCCAAAGAATCAGTGGGACTGCTGGATGATCAAGGTGCTAAAGGAGTACTCAATGAAGTCAAGGCCGTTGCTGAGAAGCAAAATGAATTCTATGCATTGGTTTTCACTGCAGAGGATGTGAGGGAGATTCCCAGTCCTGAGCAGTTCTTTTAGATGACAAAGCTGGGCAACTGTCCCAGACTGAGGTATCAATAGAGAAGGTTTTGGAACAAATTGATAAACTAAACAGTAATAAGTCACCAGGACCAAATGATATTCACCCCAAGAGTTCTGAAGGAACTCAATTATGAAATTGCAGACCTGCTAACTGTGGTATGTAACCTACTGCTTGAATCAGCCTCTGTACCAGATGACTGGTGGATAGCTAATGCAACACTGATTTTTAAAAATAACTCCAGAGGTGATCCTGGCAATTACAGGCCAGTAAGCATAACTTCAGTACCAAGCAAATTAGTTGAAACTATAGTAAAGAGCAGAATTATCAGACATATACATGAACATAACCTGTTTGGGAAAGTGCCAACACAGCTTTTGGTGAGGCATGATTTCCCTTTGCAATCTAGAGGGTGTCAACAAACATGTGGATGAGGGTGATCCAGTGGATCTAGATCTTGGACTTTCAGAAGGCCTTTGACAAAGTCCCTTACCAAAGGCTCTTAAGCAAAGTAAGCAGTCATGGGATAAGCGTGAAGGTCTTCTCATGGATCAATAACTGGTTAAAAGATAGGAAACAAAATGGTCAGTTTTCACTGTGGAAGAGAAGTAAATAGTGGGGTCCCCCAAGGATCTGTATGGAGACCAGTGCTGTTCAACATATTCATAAGTGATCTGCAGAAATGGGTAAGCAGTGAGGTGGCCAGGTTTGCAGCTGATACAATATTACTCAAGGCAGTTAGGTCCAAAGCTGACTGCAAAGAATTACAAAGGGATCTCACAAAACTGGCAGCATTGTCAAATTAGGCATTCCTGTGTCTGTCTTCCCTGATCAAGGGCGATCTGGTAGGTGTTTTCAGAGCATGCCTACCAGATTAGACATCCCACACAAAGCAGTCGGGGGCAGGCAGGTTGGGAATTTTGGGGTGTATGTGTGTCCAGAATACCCAGGGGCTACGGCACTCACCTGGAAAGTGGGAAACTCAGATTCAAATCTCTGCTCTGTCTGATTTGGAGCAGGTTTCCCATGTCACAGGAAACTGCCCTAACCACTTGGGTATTCTGGGGTTGGTGTCTCTCAGTCCCTCCTATTGCAGCTGTTCCACTGTGTATAAAATAGGTATTGGGCCAGACAGAGAATAACTGTATAGCTGAGTGGTTATGGCACTCACCTTGAATAGGGGAGTGTCACATTCAAGATCCTGCTCCAACAAATAATTAAATTGTTTATACAAAGTGGAAGAACTTCAGCAGGCGAGACTGAGAGACTTCCCCGCCAGCATCAGAATATCCAATAGCCTGTTAGGGCATTCTTCTGAATAGCGAGAGACCTGGATTCAAGTCCCTTCTATAAATCAGGCAGAGCAGGAATTTGAATCTGGGTCTACTACATCCCTAACCACTGGCTATAACTGCATGTGTGGGTGGGGTGCGGTGGGGGGGTTGTTGGCTATGAGTGTGTGTAACAACTTAAGGCACACAGACATCTATACATCCTGTAGTTTTGCTATAAATCAGGTTTGAGGTGTGACAGAACAAATAAATGAATTTTTGCCATACATATATTTTTTTGTCTTATCTGTAGTTAATACACAGAGATTCACAAGAATTCTTTTGGAAATACAGCTATAGTGTGAAATGTTTCTGTAATTACAGGTCAAGATGGTAAAACCTTTTTCAACTTTCAAAATTGTAAAATTAAGCTAAGGGTTATGGATGTTGATTATGAAGCTCAGAGCATAAAGTGGGTGGTGATTCATTTTTGTTTTGAATCTCATTTGAGTTTGAATCTTAACCTTATTCATATTCACCAGCCCAGTTTACAGAATCCTCATCTTTACAATTCAACCGTGATCCTCTGAAAACTTATGGGCATGCTTTCATGCCTTGTGAATAGTCCCACTGACAGAACAACATATCATTGGACGGACTATTCACATATCTAAAGCAAACTGTGGGGAAGTTTTTGCAGGATCAAGGCATAAATGGGCCTTAACAAAATTCGTTAAAGTCAGTGAGCATCTTTCCATTGACTTAAGTGGGTGTTGGTCAGGCTCACGATGCTCAAGCTGGCACGGGTTGAATAGAGCAGACTCTTCACCAGGAAGCCAAGGTGTCTCAAGAAATAAATTCTCACTGGCTGGCAAAGAATCTTTTATCTAGAATGGCTGGTTTGACTGACAGAGCTACATAGTGCAGCTGACATTGTGACTGTCTGTACCTTACCTGTAATTTTTCTACCTTTGTATGTTTGGAAACCTCTCTCTTTTATGAGAGCTGAACTTGCTCTTATTGAAGTCAGTGACCTTGCCTATCTTAGTGAATTTTAGCTACCAACAGTTTAGCTGCATGAGTGCTAGTCTATACAAGGCTATGGCATCTTTTAGAGAACCAGGTTGAACTGACACAGTTGTAATCAGAGAAATGGGGGGAAAAAACAAAAACCAGGCCAGTGCAGCCTGAATGAAATTTGTAAAATGGGAATAATAATCCTCACCTTTGTGAAAATGCTTTCAGATTCTGGTGCTTCAGGCACTATATAGGTGAAAAGTTATTTGGATGGTAAAATGTGATATAAAATACTTTGTACGCTTGTATCACTTCCCATCTAAGGATCCCAAAGCACATTGCAAACATTAAACCTCAAAACATTCCTGCCAGAGAGATGGGTGTGGTGACATCTACTTTTTTTAAGAAAGGGGGGAACTGAGGCATCCTGAGGGTCAGTTACTTTCTGACATCAGAGGAAATCGGTGGCAAGAGATAAGCATAGAACCCAGGTGTTCTGACACTCACTCCTTTGCTCCAGCCCCACAACCATCCTTCCCCTCATTTGTGTTCTTCCTAAAACTAGGATGACCATATTTCTCAAAGGGAAAACGGGACATAATGTGGGGGTGGCCCGAACCCTCCCCTGCCTGTGCGGGCTGTACCGGATTTACCATGGTGCCGGACCCAAGCTCCAAAGGGGCCCTGGCCAGCCGCTCTTCTCCGCCCCCCTGCTCTCTCCTGCGGAGGGAGGGGGGACAGAAGCTTGGTGCTGCCGGCTCCTGGGGCTCCTGATGTAGCAGGGCAGGATCCTCCAGCAGCCAGGCTCCTCCCCAGCCTCTTTCCCCAGCGTGCTGCGTTCCTGCCCCTCCCCCTCTCTCTCCCTGCTGCCGAACAGCTGTTTGCCGGCGCAAAGGAGGGGGAGGAGGCGGAGAAGAGGCAGGGGCAGGGCCTTGGGGAAGGGGGTGGAATCAGGGTATACCCGCTCCAGCCCCCTGCCTTGAGCCACTCAGGGGAGGGGGCTGGGAGCACCCCCACAACCCCAGCCCCACCCCCCAGCCCTCTGCCTTCACTCCTGCACCCTCCACAGTCCTGACTCCTGCACCCCCCACATATACCCAGCCCCCCCGCACCCCATGCCCTGACTCCTGCACCCCCTCACACACATCCAGCCCCCAGTCCTGACTCCTGAACTCTCCCAGACCCCCATGACCCCAGCTCTGACTCCTGCACCCCCCCACATACCCAGCCCCCCACACCCCATACCCTGACTCCTACCCCCGTCACACCTCCCACGACCCCTGCCCTGACTCCTGCAGCCCCCACACATACCCAGCCCCCCCACCCCATGCTTCCTGCAGCCCCCATTGGCCTGGGACGGCGAACCACGGCCAGTGGGAGCCGCGATTGGCCGAACCAGCGGACGCAGCATGTAAACAAACTGGCCCGGCCCGCCAGTGGGCTTACCCTGGTGAGCCGCGTGCCGAAGGTTGCCGATGCCTGGAATAGAAGATTGTTGGGTACAGAATAGATCTGGACAAGGAGAAGAAGTCTGGAAATAAATGTGAGAAGTGAGGGACATATGTTTTTTTGTTAAAATATTATGTTTGCTGTTGAAGAAAAAAATCCAGAATACTTAAAGTTGTTGTTTTAGTTAAATAAAACAATTTAAATGTCTGTCTGGTGATGTTCTCCTCCTAATACAGCCTGGCAAGAAAATCCTCCAAATATTAATGATAGTTCACCTCCCAATGACTTCATAAATATCTGCTTCAATTATCTTTGGTAAATGAAATAACCAAACAATCATTCATTTTCTGATATAGCTGTAAAACTCAGAAAAGTTTTCAAAATAAACCACTGTTTAAAAATGTATAGTGTGTACCTTCTAAAAATCAAGTCTTCCTGACTAGTGATTTAAATCATGATTTAAATCAAATCCACCCTGCCCGCTGTGCTCTTGCCCCTTCATTCCCGGGGGGCCCACAAAAAATTAATCCGGCCCTGTGTGTGGGGCTGTTATCACTGCATGTTCCTCTGCATTGCACTCCACTTTTTTGACAAAACTGATCAAGTCTGCAAGACAAACTGGACAAATGCTCACTGTTGCCAAAAAAGAGTCAGGACGGCCGGGACAGGGCTTAAAAAAGGGATGACCTGGCCAGAACGGGACGTATCGTCACCCTATCTAAAGGGAATGAACGGCAACAGGAAGCATATAGTTGGGAAATCCTGTCTGACAAGAAACACCCTGCTATAGCCTCTCCCCAGTACATCGCCTTAGGTTATCCTTCTTTACACGAGTGCTTGTGAGTGCTTTTTCCACTGGAGCTTGCATTATTCATCATCAGCCCTTGCTTTGGCTAAACACCAGGGAGGAAACTCCTAAAGGCAAGATCGCTTCAGTCCATCATATCCCCCCCCCGCCCCTTTCAATCCCCAGGGTGTTTTGCTCTATAGAGGTTCCGGTTGCCAGGGACAATCCCAGCTCATGTATTCTCACTCACATCCATCCACGCACCCCTTTAACCCCCCCCAAATACCCCACACCCACTAAGTCACCAGCCTGTGCAGGGACTCTGGGGCCTGGCCGAGGCTGCTGCTGGCAGGTGGGTGGGTGTAACTGGCTGGGATGGGCAGGGACAGGGAGGGGTGTCTCCCTTTGTCGCTGTTACTTTGTGGTTGATTAGCGGCCTCGGGGAGGGCAGGGTCTGTGCCGCCCTCGGTCAGGCAGCAGCTTTCCCCTCTGTGCTGCGGCTCTGCACGCACAGGAGTGCAACACCCGGGCTGTTGCTGCCGCTGCTACCCGGCTTCTCCGGGGCCGAGAGCGGGCGGCCGCCAGAGGCAGCGGCTGCAGCCCGCAGGGACAGACAGATGCACGGGGCGGGGGCGGATCCGTGCCCAGGGCAGCATCCCCCTTCCGCCTCCCTGAGTCGCTCCCGCTCTGCTCGCTGACTCGGGCTCTCTCTGCTGCTGCTCCCCGCAGGACCCGTTTGCTCCCCCTCGGGCTATAAGAAGGCGGATGATGAGATGTCCGGAGCCGCGTCCTCAGCGGATCAGGCGGAGGCAGCAGCCCGCACCATTTACCTGAACCAGCCCCAGCAGAGCAAGTTCCGCGACAACCGGGTCAGGTAAGAGCGCGCGGCCGCCCGCCCAGGGCAGGTGCCCCCGGCCTCCTCCCGCCCCTTCCCTAGCACCTGCTCCGCGCTAATCCCCAGGCGAAGCGGCGCTGTAGCGAGTGTAGCCCGGGACAACCCGGGCCACGCTGCAAGTCCCTGTATTACTGCTGCTGCCGCCGGCGCCCCTGGGAGAGCGTTTGTTTTGGAAGCGGGGGCCGAGGCAACGCTTCAGCCGGCTCTCTGCGGGTGAACGTCTGCCTCTTGGACACCCATGGAGTCAGGTCAGTGGCTGGTGTGCGGCCTCGGCGTGGCTGCAGCCCCAGAGGGAGAGGCGAGGGAAAGGCAGGTCACTCGCAGGTCATGTACAATGCAATCACTTTGTGGCACAAAAATGAGGGAGTCAGTTACAGGTGATAAACAATTAGTCCCACAGTAGTGAGAGACAATTTGGAGCCCAGTGGCGAGAGCTAATCACAGGTGATATTTATACACAAGGTTCTTGTTTGCAGCCCCAATGAAGAAAGGCAATAGCGGGTGACATGTAGAGATAGAAGGTCTAATTCAGAGCTCACTTCTACTAATGTAAAATAGAAGTAATTCCGGTGGAGTTACTCGGGGGGCAAACCGGGTTTCCAATAGGGTACGGGGGGGGGCAAAACTGGTGCAAGAGAGGTCAGAATTAGGGCCACTGTTTGGAAGGGGCCTCGAGTCTACATCTTTGCATTTTGTTACTGTTTTCGAAGACATACCTTCTTTATAGATTTTTTTAAAAAAATATGACATAGTAGTAATAGGAAGTAATACAAGTTTAACCAGGCTAGCATACCAGTAATATACATGTTTGTGTGGGACATAAGCCCAAATAATTAAAAGATCATGGCCAATGAGTTATTGTGCATCTTTGAAGGAGATCAGTAGGAATTTGTTACAGTAATTGCTTAAAATGCTTTCTGTATTTTAAAAATCTTCTGTGGAAAAGTTTAATACCTACCAGGCTACTGAGTGTGGCAACCTAAATACGAAATAGTGCATGTGGGAGTTGTGAGACATGGGCTAGTTTCAGAGTGGTTACTTGGGTGGATAGTAGGAAGGCTGCTGAATATCAGAGACAGGTGCTCAATAATTTAAGGAAGCTTCCTGTCTAGTGGGTTTTTCTGCTGTTTTAATCTTGACATTTGGTTCATTGGCCAGAGATTAGTTTGTTATACAATAATTTAGTAATGCCTTTGTGAAGAAAAAGGAATTTCAAAGCATACCTAGAATGGCACTTTCTATTTGCGGTTCTAGTATGTCTGTTACCAGTGGTAATTGTTTTGAGAATGTTGGTGTTCTGAACAGGGCAGCACTATGTTTATATTGGACTTCTCCACAGCTCGGATATTGTACATTGTATCCTGAATCTTATATAGGTTAAACAGCTTGGTTACAATTTTCCCTTGCTTGAAATCCCTCCTTTTGGAATATTTCCAATGGATATTTTTTCCTATAAGCTTTCTGATGAGCTTCTGTAGAATGTTGCAGATCTTTAGCTTTTCTGTAACTTTCTCCACTTCACTGTTTCCTTCTTGCTAAATGCCTGTTTGTGGGCTGAAAGAAATTTGGTTTTAGTTATCGAGAGCACTTGTGCTCCATTCTGTCTCCCTTAGACCATTACAGGGTGAAGGGCAGAAAGTGAACATTGACCAAAGTGTGCAGGTTTTTGAGAGGCAGATTCTGTTGTCTAGGCTGTCTTAAATTGCATGCAAAAAGGAAACACCGTGGGGCTGGGGGGAGAGGGGAGAGGGTTGGTTAAAATAAATAAGAGATCAGTTCCTGTTACTATGTTACTGGTAGTTGGGGAACTGTTGCACACCCATAGTTGTTTTTGAGAGCTATCCAGTACATGTTGAAAAGGTTGTTTTAGCCACAATACTACCCAGGGAGATTTTATTTAGCAGTTCTCCTGTCTTTCTTTATTTGCTTCAGACACGGGGAGTTCCTGGGCTATAGGGCATTGGTTTTCAAACTTTTTTTCTGGCGACCCCGTTGAAGAAAATTTGTTGATGCTCGCGACCCAATGGTGCTGGGGATGAGAGGTTTGGGGTGTGGGAGGGGCTCATAGCTGGGGCAGAGGAGTGGGGCACGGGCTTACCTCGGGTGGCTCCTGGTCAGCGGGGCTGCTAAGGCAGGCTTCCTTCCTGTCTTGGCACCGTGGACTGCGCTGCGCCCCGGAAGTGGCCAGTAGCAGGTGTGGCTCCTAGGCGGAGGCAAGCAAGCGGCTCCGTGTGGCTTTCACGGGGAGGCACTGCCCCCCCAGCTCCCATTGGCCAAGAACTGGTCAATGGGAGTGCAGAGCCGGTGCTCGGGGCGGGGGCAGTACGCAGAGCCCTGTGGCCCCCCACCTATGAGCCGGACCTGCTGCTGGCTGCTTCTGGGGTGCAGCGCAGTGTCACACCAGGTAGGGACTAGTCTGCCTTATCCGGGCAGCACCACCGACGGGACTCTTAAAGGCCTGGTCAGCAGTGCTGACCAGAGCCGCCGCAACCTAGTGCCTTACAGTCCACGACCCAGTACTGGATTGTGACCCACAGTTTGAAAACCACTGCTATAGGGGCACTACCCCACCAGGAATAAGTCAAAATGCTAGCTTGGTGTTCACAGCTCATGCTCCTTTTCCATGAGGTGTCTGCCACACATTGACTGACTGGATTTCTGTTGCGATAACTTGAGCCACCTGGGATTCAGATTATAGCCTTCTTTATTACAGACCTGGCTGAAGCATGTTGTAGGTTCTTTTCCCTATTTAGGAGGATGCCTACATCCACTGTTCATTACCTCCTCTACAAACACACCAAGTGCAGTCAGATTCCTTGTTGCCTTCTGGGTTTGATGCCTCCTCCTCCAGTTGAAAAAGGACTTTGGGGGAAGTGTGTCTCAGACTGTGGCTGTCCCTTGCACAGGCGCACAAGGGCAAAGCTGGCAAAATACACAGGCAGAAGGGCCCTCTGCACCATCCTAAGTGGTGGTGCACAGTCCCGTTTCACTTGGTCACCTAGGAGCTCCCTTTGAGGAAGTGTTGCTCTGTATCACACCACAGCCCAATTGGGCCTCATAGAGCAGTGGTTTTCAACCTGTGATCTGTGGACCCCAGGTGGGGGTCTGCAGACCATGTCTAAGATTTCCAAAGAAGTCTGCACCTCCATTTGAAATTTTGTAGTAGGGGTCTGCAGATGAAAAAAGGTTGAAAACCACTGTCTTAGAGCAGGGGTTCTCAATCTTTTTCTTTCTGAGGCCTCCCCAACATGCTATAAAAACTCCATGGCCCACCAGTGCCACAACTGTTATTCTGCATATAAAAGCCAAGGCCAGCACTAGGGAGTAGCAAGCAGGGTAATTGCCCAGGGCCCCACGCCACAGGGAGCACTGCGAAGCTAAGTTGTCCAGGCTTCGGCTTCAGCCCCGGGTGGAGGAGTTCAGGGCCTTGGGCTGCAGTTCCTTGCAGCAGGGCTTCGGCTTTCTGCCATGGGCCCTAGTGAGTCGAACACCGGCCATGCTTGGCGGACCCCCTGAAACCTGCTCGCAGCCCCCCACATGGCCCCAAGATCCCTGGTTGAGAACTACTGTCCTAGACGATAATAGACGATAGCCAGTCTATGGGCTAACCTCAGTGAGAGTTTGAGCAAGGACTGAGTGAAATCTCAGGAAGGGCATGCTCATTTGTTCCTAGAAAAATAAAATCAAAACCACTTTGGCTGTGTTAATGATTTATATGAGTATTTTACCAGGACAAACCCCTAGAGATGAAACATCTCATTTCCAAGCGTGTCCTGGGAGCAACAAAAGGAAGAAGCAATGCTATAAATCTACTGTCTCTGAAGTGAGAACAAATAAATATAATAAGCAGTTATGCTGAGTTCCCAGTTTTTTAGATAATGCAATTTTTTATGGTTTGCAATTAGTAGTACTTCTTGCAGAGATTCGGTAACAATGCCATGATGTAGCCAGATAATTAAATAACAAATGATCAAAGCCATATTTATGGATCTGATTGCAAGTTTTAGTACTAAATTCTGATTACAACAGCTATTATAACTGGTGCGGTCTTTGTTTAAATTGATACTTACAAACTGTAGGCCTGATCCTGCAGCCTGGACACAGTCCCATGATTTTGCCTGTGTCAGGATTGCAGGTTCAACCTCTGCAAGTAGATGATTATGCCTTTTTTATACGGTAAGGGCAGAATTCTGCTCTCTAATACATATGGTGGATCTTGATTCCACTATTTTGCTCATTCTTTCTGTAAAAATCTCCCATCAACAACCCTGAGAGTAGAATTTTGGGCTTATAGTCTTGGAACATGAATCCTGTGGGACTTCTTTGGTATCCTGCAGATGAGATTTTTCTTATGTACTGAGATTTACTGTCATCTTCTGAACAGACAGAAGGTAAATCATCCCAGGAAAGAAGGTAATAGACCAGGGGCCTCCAATTTTACCTTAAAAATGTGCTTTACAAACAATGGCTTAAGCCTCAGGGAGCCCTGTGAGACAGAGAAGTATTATTCCCATTTTGCAGGTGTGCACACTGGCGTCCAGAGAGGTGAAGTGACTTTCACACAGGAAGGCTCTGGCACAGACAGAGCTAGAGATCTTGTTATTACAAGTTCTGTGCTTCAGCCATAAGGCCATCCATATGTCTTAGACACATTGGTTTTCAAACTTTTTTTCTGGGGACCCAGTTGAAGAAAATTGTTGATGCCCGTGACCCAATGGAGCTGGGGATGAGGGGTTTGGGGTGTGGGAGGGGCCCAGGGCTGGGGCAGAGGGTTGGGGTGTGTGGGTGAGGGCTACAGGGTGGGGCTGGGAATGAGGGGTTCAGGGTGTGGGAGGGAGCTCTGGGCTGGGGCAGAGGGTTTGGGTGCAGGAGGAGGTCAGGGCTCTGGGCTGGGGGTGCAGGCTCTGGGGTGGGGCCGGGGATGAGGGGTTTGGGGTGCGGGAAGGGGTTCTGGCATGGGGGGGCTCAGGGCTGGGGCAGGGGATTGGGGTGTGGGGTTGGGGTGCGGACTTACCTCAGGCGACTCCCGGTCAGCGGCACAGTGGCAGTGCTAAGGCAGGTTTCTTGCCTATCCTGGCACCATGGACCATGCTGCACCTGAAACAGCCAGTAGCAGGTCCGGCTCTTGCCCGCAGGCATCATCCCTCCCAGTTTCCATTGGCCAGGAAGCTGGTGCTTGGGGTGGGGGCAGTGTGCGAAGCCCCGTGGCCCCCCTGTCTAGAAGCCGGACCTACTGCTGGCCTCTTCCAGGGCGCAGCGCAGTGTCGGATCAGGTACGCACTCGCCTGCCCTCGCTGGGCAGCACCACCAATGGGACTTTTGACGTCCTGGTCGGCGGTGCTGACCAGAGTGACCCAGTGCCTTACATGCCATGACTGGGTCGTGACCCAAACTTTGAAAAATGCTGTCTTAGAGAGGTTCTCAAGCTGTGGTGTACAGAACACTTGCTGATGATGGACAGAGAGCAGGTTGATCACATGGTGCTGACTCCTTATTTCCAGCTCCTAAACTGCACTAAAAGAAATAAAACATATATTAAATTCTTATAGTATATTTTCACCATATAAACAATAGCTGTAATTGCCACAGGGATGTTATGCACTTGCAAATGGGAGGAGGTGGTCTATGTGATTGTGAATAGGGGGGAAAATGGTCATGAAGACAATCTGTATTAAAATGTGGTTCATACTCTCAAAATGTTTGAAAATCTCGAGTCTGTAGCTTTATGTATTTTCCACGTTACTTGTACCAATGCTGATCTAGCAGAGAGCTCTGGATTTGTGGTTGAAAACGTGATTAAAAAGTCGATATGTGCAGTACTCCATGTACTGTTGATCAACACACCTCTTAAAGTGAAATGCTGCATCAATAAACAGCTCTGTGCTTGTATGTGTGACTTTGTTATTAAACTTCCAATAAACTGAATAATATTCTTGGTTACCGTTAGAGACAATAGCCAGTTGTATTGTTTTTGTACTGCTGAGAACAGCATAAAGCCAAGCAAGTATATGAGAACAGAGTACTTATTGGAGTTCAGAACAACATTACACTTTGAAATATTACAGTGCTTATTTTTTTTTATCACAGGTTCTGAAAGGTTTTATCACAGGTGATACAAATTTAATACACTACAAAAAACTATGTAGAGGTCTTTAATCTATTTCAGAGTGGTTTGCAGATATTGACATTCCTCAAGGAAGAAATATTCTTCAAGGTTTTTTGCTTATGTATTATTATTGTTAAACACTTGCTACATTTCACTCTAGAGGTGGAAGCATTTCAGTGGTGGGTGAAATTATCTCTCTTATTATGGGTGAATTTCGTCCATGATGAAAGAGAGCCTGCAGAAAGCTGAACGACATCACTCTAGCTCTTAACACACTTCTTAAGTGGGGTATAGGACCTTGTGCAGGACATTTGCACTGGGGTGAATTTCACTCAGTACATCTCCAAGTCCTATACTCAAGTTAAAGGCGAAGAAGGAGGGTGGTAGCAGCCTTCCTTCTCGTTATTGACTCCTGCATAGGGACAGGACACTGTCCTAGTTCCACTGCCCATAGCAGCACGATCCATCCCAAAGTAGGCAAGGAGGAGTTGGAACCATGGTTCTACCTTCCTCTGCACCAGTCTGCAGAAGTGGCCAGGCATGCCATGTGGAGCAGTGTGCACTACTCATGCATTCTGTAAGCGTATAGGTGGCTGTGGCTTTAGGGTGACAGACAGCAAATGTGAAAAATTGGGACAGGGCATGGGGGGGTAATAGGAGCCTATATAAGAAAAAGACCCAAAAATCAAGACTATCCCTATAAAATCGGGACATCTGGTCACCCTATGTGGCTTTCCCTCACTGTTGTGTGTGAGGGAGGCCAGGCCCCTTTGCTACACACACTTCTGAAACAACAAGCTAAGTAAATGGGCAAATTAGCAGTCTCCGGCCCACACCTGTAGGCAGGGTAGGGCTGTGACTGGTTCAGGGGCCCAGCCCCTCAGCCAGGGTGGGGCACCACACACTCAAAGGCTTTAACCTTTAGGCAGGCTAGCCATGAGTGGTTCAGGGGACCGAGGCCCTCAGCCAGTGCGGGGGCCCCAGCAAGCAGTCCCCAGGGCGCCGGCAGGGGGTTGAGAGAGAAGACTTTCAGCCTTAGAAGACAATGCTTAAAAAGTAGGTTTTTTTCCACTAATGTATGCAACAAACATTGGCCCAACTGCATAAGTGTTTAGTCAGTTTTGACTCAGTCTTTACATAAGCAAACACCCATTTGCTGAAGTGGGGAATTTGCCTGAATAAGGACTGAGTCAAAACTGAGCAAATCCACCAGCATTTGTCCCATACATGTTGTGTGTGCAGTAGAATTACTTTTTTTTCTGAAGTCTCCCACTGTTGATACCACCCGTTCAGCTTTACTAGTTATAGCAGCTGTGGGAGCTGTCCACGAATGTTTTAAGCACCACAGGCCAGATTTTCAGATGGTATAAACTGATACCTAGCTCTGAGCAGATCCATACAAAATGGGGGTTAAAATGCTGGCTACGGTGCCTTATGTGCACTTCTGCCTCCACTATTTCTACCTCTGGTGGAGGTGAACCAATGGAAATGGAGGGAAATATAGGGAAAATTTCCTATTGTAGACAAATAAAAGAGTTCTGTGGACTGAAATGTAGCATATTTGAGTGGGGTAGAAGGAGGTCTGGGCCATTTGTTTAACCAGGCTTTTGACTAAATTGTGGCTTTTTTAATACATTGCTTTGTAGTAACACCTTGAAAAGTGTGTTACAAAAATGGATTACAGGTACAGCAATATAAATCGTATAAATAAAGTTTGTTTTTTCTCATCAGTGCCTGAACACGCATAGTTCTAATGATAAGAAATTTAACTTTAAAAAAATCAGAAGTTTGTTTCTAATCACTTTACAGTGAAAATGCTGCACTATACTAAGCTATTTTTAAAAGGTGGAATGCTCCCTGTATTTGTAGTTAGCTATCTTGCATTAATTAGTCCTAATGTGGCTCCTTTACCTTTATTGTAATAAGGGTCTGACACACAAGAGCGTTGGCAAGAAACTGACCGTTTACTTCTGGAACACAGTTAGGTGAGCCTGGTATATCCATTGACTTCAGTTACTGCTACCCTTCCTTTGTTGGACAGTTAACTACCACAACCAATTATTATATTTGATTTTTTTATTAAAAGTTTCCAGCTGACTGTAGGATTAGGTACATAGTCACTACTTCTGTTGGAAGCGAGAAGATGTTTGTTTTACTGTGGCAATGACATTTTGCAGTGAAACATTGCTAACATGGGGCTGTGTTATAAACAATACCATGTTTCTGTGCAGTTTGTGCAGCTTTTCCTGGTCGTTCTGGTTCATAAACCATCTTAGCTGTCAATAAATTCATAATTGAAAATACTAATCAACTACATTTCTT
The DNA here is from genome assembly GCA_033296515.1 of Macrochelys suwanniensis. Classification (NCBI taxonomy): domain Eukaryota; kingdom Metazoa; phylum Chordata; order Testudines; family Chelydridae; genus Macrochelys; species Macrochelys suwanniensis. The sequence continues at coordinate 44,355,268 of CM065775.1, read as the reverse complement.
TTTTTTTGTAGAGGGCTTGTGTAAATAAAGAGAACAAACATCAAGGACATGCCTGTTGCTTGGATGGCAGGATGTTTAACCAAATATCCAGAATGCGCAAAGTTAGGAGAAACGACAGTATTTTTTACTTTCTCAAAAACCTGATACCCATGATGCTGAGCTACACACTAGTCATGAGTGTATATTCAATACAGCCCTTTTTATTTTGCAACTCCCTTCTTGGACACTACCAGAGGAAGCTTTAACATTATTTTTGTGAGATAGACTTTTTATTTGTGTAGTAATGTTACAGTCTCTTAATTCTATAATTTATTCCTAAATATGGGCAAAACCCTGCAATCCACATTTAGGCAAAACTCCCATTGAAGTGAGTTTTGCCTGAAGTAAAGACTGCAGGATTAAGCCCTGTAGAGGGAGCCATTATTTGTTAAAGGGATTAATTTTCCTGTTAATGTATGGCTTATTTATAGGATTAGCGCGTATTTTCAGTGGATGATAGCCTGTATAAGCACATTTTTGCATGTGACACTTTCATACCATTATCTTAGCAACTGGCAGATAACATTTAATAGTAAGAAAAGTTGATTAAGCTGTAACAATAAAAAGATACAAGAACACTGAATTAATTCCTGGTATAACTCCACTGAGAGATGGACATAGACCCGGCATGAATTCGGCTTATAAACTTTGTGTCCTATTTGTGAAATTAAGATTGTTATCTATTTATTTGACAAATAATATACTTCAATAAAAATTAAAAGGTAATCAGTAAATGAGGTAGTAATTGCCTCTTCATTTTCACAGTCTTACGGGATTTCATGCAGCTTGTATTAATATTTAGTAGGTGCATTACCTTTGTAATATGAAGGAAATAGTTCATTTGATCTTATTAGTATTAATTTATCACACTCTACATTAAATTTGTATCAAATGCTGTGCTTAAGTGGGATAAACATTAACTCTTGTGTGTATATATTACAGTGGCAACTGCTCATTTATCGGTTTTAAAATGTTAATTGGAAGAGAGTGTTACCTCTCACTCAAAAAATAAATTCTCTGCACTAAAATTTGTCATAAAAAATCTCAACATACACAAACGTAACTATCTTTGGCCAGATTCATCCCGAGTGTAACTCCCAGTTTCATCCATTCTGTTTGATGCTGTCATTATGTAAGAATTGTGCAGTCCATCTTTTTTGTTCTTAAACTGATATAGAAAGGGAGCTTTGAGTGCTGTGAAAATGGCATGCTCCACTTATGGGGTAGTAGAGGGATTAGCCTTGGGATATTCTGCAGCGATACCTGCTAACCTATTAGCACTAGGTGGACTTCCGAGGGAGCTCAATTCATCCCTGTCAGCATGAGAACTATTGTTAAAAGCTAAGCATGTGGAGTGGGAAGGGAAATATGTTACAGTTCAATCATGAAAACAGTGGAGTTTTTAGTACCCTAGACTTATTCCAGGCTATCTGAGAGCAGGGGTGCTGGAACTAGGGATGCTGGGGGTGCAGTAGCACCCTCTGGCTGGAAGTGGTTTCCATCATATACAGGGTTTACAGTTTTGTTCAAGGGCTTTCAGCACCTCCACTATAAAAAATTGTTCCAACACCACTGTATGAGAATGGAATTTGGCCCATATGTTTGATTTGATAATTGGTTGATATGTTTGTATAGGATTTTTGGTCCTTTTTCACCTTGGCTTTTATTTCCACTGCCTTCAGTAGGACACCTCACTTGAATAAAAGGATGTGCTGGATAGGGCCTTACATCTTGAAGCATCTTTGGTAGTTTCATATTTTGAGCTTTGAGTTGGAGTCACCCTTCATTTAGGGCATGAACACACCTGTAAAAGCACATCCCTGCATTGAGCGAGGTAAGGTGCTGAATCTTCTCAGTGGAAGCATCGGGAAGTCCTGGGCATGCCACCCCATCAGGGAGTGCTGCTGCACTCTGCTATTCAGAGCCAGAGGGCTATGAGCAGCCAGACATAAATTAGAGCAGACTAAAATGGGGTCCAGCTAACATGAGGATAGGGGAAGCAAAAAGGCAGCTTAAGCAGACAGAACTGGGGTCTGGATAACATGAGGATAGGGGACCCCCCTATTCCTGCAACTGGAAAAGAGAATCAAGCTCACTGACTTTGGTGATTTACAGTAAGAGTCTGGGACTCCTGGATTCTATTCCCAATTCCATTCCTAATTACCTGTATGACAGTAACTTTCTGTGCCTCATCTTAACTCATAGGAAATGGGTATCATAGCGGAATAGTGGGGCTTAATTTATTAATGGACTAAATTCAGCCCTAGGCCGTGACTGTTTCTGTTCAGGATGGCAGACCCCCTTGGTGGTAAGACCATCTTAAAGGGAATTACAGTGGGGCATGGCACCTAAAACATTTGCTCTGCTGGGGAGCCTGGAGCTGGCCAGTGTTTCTTCAGAAGAGGGGCACTACTTAGGGAGGAGATGTGTCAAGTGGTGCTGTATGGAGGAGCTTTGATCTGAGGAGGAGTTGATGTTCTTTCCCTTTGCACCACCAGGTCCGCTTTAAACTTTTGAACATGAATTGCTCCAAGGCACGGTGGCCCCCACTGCATATTGCACCATGCTGCACCTGAGGGTATAAATGAAGTTCAGTTTTTTAAACTACTTTGAGATCCTTAGATAAAAAGATGGTTTTGGAAAGCAAAAGATATTTGTGACTATAATAACTAACTATGGTTTATACATCATTAAGGATGGGAAATGAAAAACTGATATGTCAGAAACACCCTCAAGTTAATGCTAGGTCTAGCAAAGTTACATTGCCACATTATATCTCCTATATTTGTTTAGGTATGCACATTTATAATGCATGCAATACATTAAACTTAAATTGAACATGGGAAGGAAGAATAGAAAATACTAACAGATGCAACATGATTAAATTAGTCAGCTTTTGGAGTTTCCTGTCTTTTGAGCGTGAGATTTTTCAGTCCTTATTGTTGCATTGATATAGCTTTGTATTTTCCTCTTTGCATTCAATTTCCTGGGGGGGCTAAGTGGAAGGAAGTAGGGTGACCAGATGTCCCGATTTTATAGGGACAGTCCCGATTTTTGGGTCTTTTTCTTATATAGGCTCCTATTACCCCCCGCCCTGCCCCGATTTTTCACATTTGCTGTCTGGTCACCCTAGAAGGAAGAGCTGTGGGATTAGAGAGTGTTAAGAGAAATGTGGAGCTTTTCAGCTTGGGAAATTTTCAAAGTCTTCCTGCATTACCTTGATCTGGACCAGAACTGCAGTCTTGCACAGTTTAGGAGCTCTGCAGGAACAGAATTTAACAACTACATTCTTACCCATGGTATCCTTAACTTGCATAGGCATACAATATTAGAAACTGCTCTAGTTAAAAAGTTCAGCATGAAATCTTGTAGAAACATTTTAATGGTCATATTTGAATTCACAACTTAACACTTCAAACCATAAAAATACATAACTGATTTTCTTCTGGCCTAGCCTATTTTTCTTTTTACCTCTTAGATCTACAAAACTACAAGTTTGAAGTTCGTACCTATAGCCATTTTGAGTTGTTATAGCATTAAAATTCTTTTCAAAGCATATGAAAAAGTGTATTTTTTTTTGCATATTTGAATAATTCAGAAGTAGCAGAACTGATTTTACTATTTTCTCCTTTTAAAAATAACCATTGGGAATGCATGGAATAGTTCACTCCAAAAGGGATTTATCTGAGAAAGTTAGAATCAGTTGAAAAATGGGGTTCAACATTAATGATATTAAGTGCTACTTACATCTACCATAATTCTGTAACATTGAAATGTATCTTAATGATTGATATGAAAATATTATGCTATGTAATACAAGCAGAGCCTTCTCTTTGTTGTAAGTTTTCAGAACGTTATTGCCCTGGATGATTTGAATTTGTTTATGTAACCAATCTCTATGTAAGACAAAGAAATGTCAAGAAAAAGCCCAAAATGTAATCTTTGCCACTTATGCAGAAGGAGTTAGATGAGCTAGCTAATGACAAATGCTGTCTACGTATGAATAAATATGAAACACCGACTGCCAAAAAGTTTGTTCTGTACAAAATAATGTGTAGATCTGAAGGTATGTAATCCTGGGATGTGGAGCATTCCTGTTATTCATTAGTGAGGCATTATCGTAAGGGGGCACCTTCAGATCCTTCTCCGAGTGCTTTAATATCTCTTGCTGCCTTATGCTTGTAAGATGTAGTTAAATGTCATTTGAGAGACGCCTGTTGTGCCTCCCCACGGTAACAGTATTTATCTGACAGTAGCATAAGTTGGTGCTGGCTCTGCTCTCTGAGGACCTAATCTTGAGCCATTGAAGTTGGGTTTGGTCCTGCTTTGAGCAGGGGGTTGGACTAGATGACCTCCTGAGGTCCCTTCCAACCCTGAGATTCTATGAAGTCAAGCAGGAGGTTTGGTTTTAAAAAGAAATGGCATAGGTTTGTGTGCTGCGGCCCTGATTCCACAGACGTTTTAAACATGAGAGTAGTCTTATTGCAGTCAATAACATTAAATACACGTATAGGTGTTGCAAGATCAAGCCTACGTAATTAGTATCTGGCCAGGATTGCATTTTGTAACAGAGGCTAATGTCCCTGATAATCAGCCTGATTTTTTTTCCAAGTCCTAATGCCACCCACAACTACCCCAAAAAGAAGCCCATCTTTGAAATTGCACAGAGTTCGGTGTCCCATTAGGTGGCAAGATTCAGTATTATGTTTCTTTACTCCCCCATTGGACTCTCTTCTGCCTTTGTTGCCTGTGACAATTGCCTGGGCCACCCTTGCACAAGAGTGTTTTTGGTTTATACAGATAAATGTTTAAAATTGACCTGCTAATTGAATCCAAGCAAGAACTGGTGAGTGGGGTGAGAAATGTGTAGGAGATGTCCAGGTGGACGGGGGGGAGCGGGGGGAGAAGGACTGGGACTAGGAGACTTGGTAGCTTGGAGTTGTGGAATGCAGGAATCTGGGGAGTAACAGGTACAGGAAGTGTGAGAGTGGCAGAATAGGAAGGGGATGTATTGGGGAAATACATGAAACTGGGGAAGGTCTGGAGAATGTGTGTGAACAGCTGTGGAGTGGGGGGCAGGAGAACAGAGTGGGGCATGGAAAAGCAGAGGCTTTTATCTGTTAAACTTAATTAAAGCAATTAGCTTTTATCCATATTGAAAACTTTCTTTCCATTCTTCCCACTACCCCAATATCCCAAACAAGTATAACTCCCCTCCGCCACACACACCTCCTGTGGACCTGCTGAAGTCTGGAGGAGGAGAAGCCTGCTTTGATGGGCCTCATAAGAATTGTCAGAGCAGCGCTCCCCTCATAGGAAACTTAAATACCAACCCTATATAAAATTATTCTACACTTTTTGTAAAACCCAAATGTTATGAAGGGAAAAGTTAAGAGTTCCAGACTTTTCCCACTGCCCTGTAGTCCTTCATCCTTCTCCCTCCCCACCTGATTTATGCTTCTCACCTACCCTTAAATTTCCCATTGAAATCTGAAAAATGAACACACAATAAATTACTGATTTATAAAATCCCATCTCTTATTCAAGGTTCTATTCAACTTATTCAAAGTTCCCAAATACTAGAATATTATCACCTACACAGTATAACTACCAAAATACTGATTGCTAAATAGTAAGAGTTAAATACCCAAACCTGTGAGGTTTGTGTATGCTGGCTGACACTTGATTATGACAGAATAATTAACACACTTCATGATCTGTATCCTGCTATGAGAATGTAGGGAAAACTGACATGAGTTAGTATGCTCTGTGACTATATTATTTTTGAAATCTTTACTACACATATAATAAACAATGTATAATTTATAAGCTATGTATAAAATCAGTAGTATACATTCAACAGCACATTTCCATTGAAGGACCAATGAAAGGGGACAAATGGTGCAAGTTGGGTGGGGTAGTAGTAAGTGATGAAAATGAGCATGTTGTAGCAGGGAACTAGCTGGATCCTTTATCTGTTCACTTCAAGACTTGCTTATGTTTGTTTTGTTTTTTAAAGGTGTACAATTGTTAAAGTATAGTGTTATTTTTAGATGGATTCCATTGAAGCACACCTTTAACCGTAGCTCTCTACTTTTTTTTTGTTGGTAACTAATGGAATTTAGTTATGATTCCATTAAAATGGACAGCACCATGTTCTGGGCTTTTCTGGACTGCTGCTTCAGAATATTTGGGAGGGCACGCTGCAAAATGATCGTGTCCTATCACTGAGCTACTTTAAAAAATGTGTGTTTAGCTCTTTCTACAACTGAGATATCATTGTTCTTGTGTGTCCTTAGGACAAGGGGCCTAATTACATTCTCCTTACAGAAGAAACCCCCTATTGATTTCAGTGGGAATTTTTTTTGCATGCGGAGTATGGGGTTAGGCTCATAGGGCCAAGCCCTGAAAATCACAACACAGAGTCTTCATAGTACAAGATACAGCAAAAGGCAATTCTCCCTATGATTAAATCATTCCTACCCGGCTCTCCACTGTCTCTTCTTCTAACACCTTGTCAGTTATAAATTCATTCCCTGATATAAATAACTCCACTGAGTTCAGTAGGTTAACACTGGGAATGAAACTTGGGATGGTTGGGCCACAAAGAAAAATGCAGGAGTGATGTTCAAAGCAGAGAGAGAGGTTCCCAAATGAGGGGTCAACCGTAGGAAGGAAAGAGGGGAGTAGAGGTTCCTGTTCAGAGGTAGTGCTGCTTAGGGGAAATGATTGTGAAGGATGTGCTGGTTCTAAGCAGCTGATATAAATGGGGAAGCTGAAATAAAGTGTAACCCACACACCTCCTGGTGTGGTGTTCTGTCCCATCTAGTGGCACCGAGACCACTTACAGAGAGAAAAAGATTGAGTTTGCTCTACAGCCTTAGCTAAATGCTTGAGCCTCTACTGCATGAGCTAAAAGCCACATGGCCCTTAACTAAGGCTATGTGGCTTTTAGCTCATGCAGTAGAGGCTCAAGCATTTAGCTAAGGCTGTAGAGCAAACTCAATCTTTTTCTCTCTGTAAGTGGTCTCGGTGCCACTAGATGGGAAAGAACACCACACCAGGAGGTGTGTGGGTTACAAAAGCATCCCAGGATCCCAGATAATGCCAGAGCTGCCAAGCCACAATTTTCTCAACATTTCTCGGAAGAGGAAGGTTCTTGCTGCTACTTTCTCCACAACATTTTGAAAACCTGATTCTTGCTATCTGTTCCAATGGCAAAAAAGCTTGTCTGGTGTGCACCCCCCCCCCCCCCCCCCAAAAAAAAATTGTCTAAGCCCTCATCACTTATCCTGGTTACTGCAGCCTCCTAATCCAGTCCACATTCCTCTCCTTTCCCTACCACTAGTCTCTCCAAATTGTGGCTGCCAAATTTGTCCTCATCCCCAAAATACCAACTAGCAACTGACTGGCTTGATGTGAGTGGAGATGTTTCAAACAAAGATTGGTTTCTGGAGTGCTGCTTCCTTCGGTACCTTCTTCATTGCTACCTTTGACAATCTCCATATCAAATGCAAAATAACATGACAGGTATAAAGAAAATGCAAAATAAGCATTGCCCCAAATAATGATTTGGGCAATGCATGTAAATGGTCTTAAAATGAAACCTTTTGTGCTTAGGTTTGTGTTCCATTTAAGGATAAAACAGTAATACTTAGTACTCTCCTAACTATAAATTCTGTTTGATTGATTTTTTTTCCCCCACCCAAGTTGCTTTGTATGCTCTTTAAAGCTCTTACTGTATATACAGTGTAGGCATCATTTAGTAAAGTACATTTGGAATACGGAGCCAGCATTTTAGATTCATTACTTTTGCTACTTTATCATTCCTTGCTACTATCAATAAAATAGGAACTTGTTTTTCTAATGATTCTGCAACCTCCGCTTTTCTCCTCCCTTAAAAAAATAGTTTGAATTCTAAAGCAGCAAATAGGAGTAGTGAGATCAAGGGATTGGTAATAGGCAAGGCTGAGGCTTTGCCATGGAGTTTTCCTCCGTAGTTAGAAGGGGTGAAATGGGAAGGGATGAGGGGCGGCTGTTTCTGCCATGGCCTCATTGTTTTCATTGACACAGGGATATATGAGGGCCTGATGTGACTTGCCTTGTTTGAAAATCAGGGAGGCAGTGCAAGTCAGTGGGTAGAGTACTTGATGGACACTCTGAAGACGTGCATTCTATTCCCAGCTCTGCCATGGAGCTGTTGTACGATGTTGGGCAAGTCACTTCACCTCTCTGTGCCTCTTTCCCCTCCCATCCTATGCCTATATTGCCTGTTTAGACTGTAAGCTCTTTGGAGGAGGAGCTCTTTCTTACTGTGTGTTTGTACAGCATCTAGCACAGCTAGGACCTGATTTGTTAGGCCTGTAGGAGCTACTACCATAATTCAGATGATAACCATAATGTCAGACAAGGCATTAGGGGAATAGCACGGAGCAGAGGTAGCCATCTGTGACCTAATTTGAAAAAAAACAGTCATAGATTTTGTGCGTGCCAAGACTGTGCCTTAGGCCTGCTAACGGAATACAAAGCTTCCCATCTCTGGGAATTAGTAGCTACTTAATATCATTATCTCGTGACTAGCTGTAGGTCTGTGAATGTGTTGACAGGCTCAGTCCAATTCCAAGTTTCAGCAAAGAGGGTAATGATTAAGTGAGCATGGAGACTGAATTGCCCTCTCATCCTTAGAAGCTGTCTCTCCAGTTCTACTAAGGTGTGTTGGTTGAGCAGAGTGGGGATGTCTGTTCTACATAGTCTTCAGTGAATAAAGAACTTGTGCCAAGTTCTCCATTCAGAATAGAACCCCTAATGAGAGAGGAAGCCAAGTATTAAGCATGTTGCCAGTGCTTTTGTGTACCGTGGTGCAGGAGCTGCTGTTCTGACACTAAAAAGAAAAGGAATACTTGTGGCACCTTAGGGCTAGTCTACACTACCTGCCAAATCGGCGGGTAGCAATCGATCTTTTGGGGATCGATTTTTTTTTTGCGTCTAATGTAGACGCGATAAATCGATCCCAGAATGTGCTCCCCGTCGACTCCGGTAATCCACCCCGACGCGAGGCGGAAGCAGAGTCGACAGGGGAGCGGCAGCCTTCGACATTGCAGCATCCTCATGGCGAGGTAAGTCGAGCGAGGTACGTCGACTTCAGCTACGTGAATAACGTAGCTGAAGTTGCGTACCTTACATCGACACCCCCCCCCCCCACCCCCCCGTAATGTGGACCTGCCCTTAGAGACTAACAAATTTATTTCAGCATAAGCTTTCGTGGGCAACAGCTCACTTCATCAGACGCATGGAATGGATCACATAGTAAGCAAATATTTATACATAAAGAGAAACATGAAAAGGTGGAAGTAACCATACCAACTGTAAAAGGCTAATTAATTGAAAGGAACTATTATCAGCAGAGGAAAGAAACTTTTGAAGTGATGATCAAGATGGCCTATTACGGATAGTTGGATAGACACTGGACTTTAGAAACAAAGGGGACTAAGCCTGGAGACTACAAACTGGATCTTCTAATTTTACACTGGAGGGAGGCCAACATAAATCAAATCCGGGTCTTCTGAATGACAGTGCTGAGCACTGCCACCGCTGTAGCCCAGTCCTGATTTAATTTACAGGCACAAAGTATTATATTTAAAATATAAAAATACTATGTTCAAATACAAGAATGGACTCTGAAATATTGAATAGACAGCAGTGGGGTGAATGTTTGTGACAAGATTGATATGTCACTGCTAATCAGCACTGGGTAGGTATGAACACAAGTGTCCCAGTATAGCTCTTATATAACTTTTCTCCCACTGAAGCCTGTAGGAGACAAATTTAAAGAACATTCAGGTCCAGAGTTTCAAAATAACCTATATTCTAAATAAAAATCTTCCAACCAGTGAGGAAGAAAGATGGATCCCAGATGTCCCTGCCATTGTAAATATGATTTAGTTTTTAAAAAACAACCCCCTTTTACCTCCAGATCCACCTGCCTGAAATGCGAGGAGCAATCTCCATGCACTTGCTTTGTTGTTGGGAACTTTCCTGGCCATTTGCAGGATAATTCAATGCAGCCAAGTTTTGCAATACCATGGCACAGGATGTTTATTTTGTGGGGAGGGAAGAGGTGTCGGGAAATATAGGAACCAACATTTGTTTAATTATACAAAAAATATACTGAGGTTGGAAAATGAAGAATCATTCTTGTGTGCAAAAAAACAGGTTACAATGTTTGCTAGTATCTATATGAATATTATCAAAATTATGACACATCACTAGTGCTTAGGAGTAGCATGGTAATGAGTGGAACTAAATGAATGAAAGTAATTTGTTCAAATTATATAGGAGTTGCTTTTAGAAAATCTTAGTGCATTGTTATGGAGACAATTGGCCATACTCTATTTTCAGCTGCACTGAAGTATATCCAAAGTAATTCCAGTGGAATAACTCAGAGCATAATTGGTCCTAAATTATGTAGCAGATGTTAAGGAGGCAGATCTCTTCCAGTGGAATATTTGAGCACCTACCTGTTTAAATGCTGTTGACCACTGATCCACACAGTAATTTATCTTGTAACAGGCACTGACTTAGTGCTAGTATTTTCTAAAATGGTCTTTGATGTTTCCCTGTTGAACTGCAAATCTTAAATTCCGCTCTAACTTGCGTGTCAGGGCACTTCATTGAAGACAATGGAATTGCATAGGTTGAAGTCAAGGCAGAGCTTAGCCCTTGCAAATGTGAATCTGTATTATTTAAACAGCTTGTTTATGGCAAAACCTCCACCACAAAATTCCTGTCTACTTTCTTGTGCTTTATTGGCACAATTTCAACAGGTTTTCCCAGCAGCTACTTAAAAAGCTTGAGATTCAGAAAACCTCATGATGGGTGGAAAAAGAAAAGGAATTTTTGTGTTCTCTCAAAACATCATGGACCCATGGTAAATCTAATGCCATTGATGAAATTACCCCAGAATATGGCTCTCTGGCCCTGACAGAGCAGTATCTAGGGAAATGGGTCATGTGGATACTCAGCATTCCTAATTTTCATTGTATGAAGCTTTACTGGTCAAAAAGTAGTATTAAATTACGTAATGGTTGCCCCTTAGCAGCACCAAATTGGTGACGCTGGGATTCTGCCAGTCTTACTCATCCAAGTAGTCTCATTGAAGTCAAAGATTTGCCACTTACAAAGGGAAGATGTAACTCTGCACTGATTTTTTTTTTTCTAAACTTTTCCCCGATACTATTAATTTTTAGTATTGGGTGAGAAAATCCTACATAGCATGGGTAAGAGTGGCAGAACTAAGTCCTAAATGCCATAAACTTGGATTTAAAGACATTAAATCCTTAATGCCAAGACCGAATAGATGCACAGGGGAAAGAGGAAGAATCTTTCCTCCTCCTCCTATGTTTGAGGGAGACCTGCCTATATTACAGCTCCTGTCCTGAGGGTTGCTGTTCAGGGGGTTACCACTCAGCTGGGTCCCACTCTGTACAGGCAGTATGCAACCCCTTAAATGAGAACCCTCCCCTCTCAAATCTAGCATACTTCCTTATTCCACATAACCCCATGGTTCCCACGTCCAGAGAGACCTCCATGACTGCAGGGGTAGGGGGTTGGATTTGCCCCTTTGTGCATAGAGCCATTCTGATGTCAGCTTAGATACACATCATATGGTACTGGGGAAATGAGATGCTTAACCAGTGGGATTTGGAATGTGGAAAGTTCATTTGGGAGAAGCTTTATGGCATGATCTCTGTACGAGGCATAGTACTGTACAATAATTGGAACAAGACTATTGTATTTCAAGCTTGCTGGAGCTCAGAAACAGTGGGGCAGCGGAATATATTTCTGGGTTCTGGTGGTGATTACCTTGTGCATATTTCAGAGTTTTAATGCAGTTTTTTATACGATGATATTTTGTTCAATGATTTAATCCTAGTGAATTGACTAGCTAGGCTAGTCTGCTGGTATGTGACACTACTGCCTATCATGTTGACCAGTATTGTCCCATTGCTTCCTTGTACTCTCCCTTCAGCTTGTCTCTATCCATGGTCTTGTGTCTTATGCTTAGATTGTGAGTCTGTGGGGCCAGGGATTGTTTTCTTGTTTTGTGTTTGTACAATACCTAACACAATGGGCCCCTAGCTGCTATGATTAATACAAACCATTAATAATATGACAGTAAAACTTTGCTTTTCCTTCTTAGTTATGCTTCTTCATCTAGAATTCAGGTGTTATGAAAGTGTGTATGTGAGATGCTTTGTATTATTTGAGCACAAAGAAACATGGAATTCAAGATGATTTTGGTACCAGCATTCTGTGATGATCCTGAGGCATATTTAGAAAACATTCATTTGTTAATGTATACCAGGGGTCTCAAACTCAAATTACCACGAGGGCCGCATGAGGACTAGTGTATTGGCCCGAGGGCCGCATCACTGACCCCGCCCCCTCGCTGCCCCGGCCCCGCCCCCACTGCACTCCTTCCATTAGGCCCCACCCCTTCTCCGCCTCCTCCCCTGTGCGCATGGCTTCCCGCTCCTCCTCCCTCCCTCCCAGAAACCACAAAGCTTTTCCCATGTGGCCCGCGGAGCTCTTCCCTGCGGCCGACCGGGCTCCCCACGCCCCCCCCTTTTTTTTTTAAAAACCCCCAGGCAGTTCCCACCACCAGAACAGCTGTCTGGCGGCGGGAACTGCCTGGGGGTAAAAAAAAAATTGGGGGAGGGGATGGGGGGCGCGGGGAAGAGCAGGCCATGTGTTTGAGACCCCTGATGTATACATATGCAATAGAACATCAAAGATACGGATACCGGAGTTACGGACTGACCGGTCAACCGGACACCATGTGAAACCGGAAGTAACCAATCAGACAGCAGCAGAGACAAACAAAGGGGAAAAAAGCAAATAATATACCTGTATTGTATCTTAAAGGTAGGGACATCTGAGCTGCCTGTCCCCACCCCTCCACCCTCGCGCATGGGGCAGCCACTTACAACAAGCTGCCGGCTTTCACCCCTAGCCCCTTCCTGGCCGGGAGGGGGAAGAGCTGTTTTTACCTCCCCCCTCCTCTGGGAGGGGGACACTCTGTTTACACACAGACAGACACCCGCCAGAGGGGGATAAGCTTGCAAACTCATGGGCACTGAGTAAAGAGCTCAGTTGCTATTGAAACCTGGCTTGGAGTGTCAGCTGCTGGATCTGGAGCCTGAACTGTGCTTTTTTCACAGTTTCGAACATTTCAGAGTTATGGACAACCTCCATTCCCGAGGTGTCTGTAATTCTGAAGTTCTACAGTACTTATAAATAAAACAGTACTTGGGGTTGTGGATCTCTTTGTTACAGAAGTGACTGCAATGGTCTAAAATGTTAACTTGGTTAAACCATTAATTTCCCCCCACTGTTTTAAAGTATGTGAAAACTATAGAGAGATCTGTGCATTTAATTACAGTCTGCATTACAAGAGTATCATGCTACACTTGGGACTATAGAAAAGTGAATGAAAACTAGATAAGAATCCTTTCAAGTAATCACAGTTGATGGCAACTAAAATAACATTAATTTAGGGGGGGAAATGTATTGAAAATCCAGTCACATCGTCAGGGATGTTTTCATTGTATTGAAAGCATGAATAGATGAAAATAATAAATCTAAATCCTGTTAATTGTCATGATTCATTAAATACAGTGACATTTTGTGACCGCTTGTGATTGTGTTGGAGTGTCACATTTAGTACATAATGTATGATCTCCCCCTGACTCTCTGTATGCAGTATAACATATATATGCTGGGTCTGACTGTAAAGAATGTTATCTTCTCTAGAGAGAGGACCCTACACTGGTAACTGAGCTAGGCTACACACCTCCACACCAAGAGGCTCTGGTTACACAAAGTAAACAAACTAAATTAAATTAAATGGAGCTGTAAAAATGAAATGACAAATTAATTGCATCATATCAGTTTTAACAATTGTGTACAGGCCACAATTTTAAAATGAACTTTTTATTTAATTTTGTTCTAATTTTATGTGCCTCACTAAAGATCTGATTCTGCTGCCATTGCAGTGAATGGCAGATCTTCATCAGGGGGATAGAATCAGCTCCAAGCACCAAAATATGCTGGTACCAGCTCTCATAATTTTATTATTCATACATAGATACAGCAAAATCCCATTAACAGTTGGGGAAAAAAGTGGGTTAAAGTAGAAGGATAACAGATTGCTAATCCTGGACACTTATACACATGCTTAAGTTTTCTCACATGTGAAGTCCCATTCACTCTGTAAGGAAAGTTAATGTTCATAAGTGTTTGCAGGATCGGGGATGTAATGAGATTTATATTTTATTAGTTAATCATTATGCATGGCAATTAATTAAATGGAAAAAGCAGATTTTTTTGTGAATATCTGTTTTAATATGGCAACATAGACTAGTGAATCAAGGGCACATGGTAGGTGTAATGTTGGATTTTAAAAGAACATTTGATTATGTATGTCTCAGTCTCACTCTGAACCTTGCTGTTAGTTTGGATATCAGTGCTGTCATGCAGTGAAATTGGCCAAAAGACTTCTTGGGGAGGACTGGAAATACTCCCTTGGTGCATCCCACAGAGAAGGCTGGGCTTACCGGCATCTTCCGTATGTGCGTGAGGGAGCTCAGGTATGGTGGTGTCTTGGGTCCTGCTGTGTGGATCCTAAGGCAGGAGATTGTTTTCTCCAATCTAACCCCTCTAGATTAAGAGCACTATAGAGGCTGGTTCCCTTGGAAAACAGCTAGTTAAAAATAATCCGTTTGTCCCAGATACTCTGTTGGCTCTTGTAGAGATTATAGTCTGTCTTCAGGGGGCCAGGGGATGGCAGCTGCATTATGAGTACTGCATTACTAGTACAGCTGTGGGCAGGCTGTCCCAAAGAATGATACTAGCATCTCTGGAAATAGCTGAAATTGTGTCATGGTGAAAGCTGCTGGTATAGAAAACACACACTGATTTTGTGGGGCAGAAGGGAGTAATTTTAAATTGTTGGATGACAAGTAATTTTATATTAAAAATTACTAGAAATATTTAGTCCAGACAAACAAGAAATGGCTGGCCAGCTCTTACTACTTGTTTCTCTTACTGCCTGTAGGGGTTTCTTGCCCCTCTCTGGGGCGGCTGGGGACCAGACCGCCCGCTATTCTATTGTAGTTTGGGGAATAAGCGCAGTTAACGGTGCCCGGGCCCTTGGTCAGGGCGGGGCAATAAACAGTTCACCGCTCAGGCCCTTAAGCAGGGGCTGAGCAGTTAGTAAGTCAATAGGCCCTGGCCCTTGGTCAGGGCGGGGCAAGAAGCAGTTTTCAGCTCAATTAGTAGCAAGCCCAGGTCCTGGCTCTGGCGAACCTGGGAGAGGGGGAGACTGCCACCCACACGTTGGGTGGCAGGGGGGACGCAGGCCCACCCACTCCACTGCGTCCCAGCCCGGGGCCCTAGCAGCGGCAGAAAAGCCCACTGCTGAGTCAGTGGGGATCCTGGCCGCAACACACTGACCTGGGCTCTGGCAGTGCGGCAGCCAGACTAGAGTTGGCTGCCCCCGGGCTACTTCCAGCTTCCCCCTCTCCGGGTACCTGGACCAGGGGGGCGTCCTCCAGGAGGTCGCAGACCATCAGCACCTCGGTGTCGTCTGCGGGCGGCAGGCCTGGCAGCTCCTCGGGGTAGCGGGCTGGCGGCAGGCCTGGCAGCTCCTCGGGGTAGCGGCTGGGCGCCGGGACCTCCCGGCGGGGAGCTGGACCTCTGGCGTCCGGCCTCTCCAGTGGCTGCCGCCCAACTGCGGTCTGAGGGCCGGCTTTTCTACTTCCTGTGCCGCCCCCTGACGCTTGAGGGGCGGGGACAGGATTCTCTGGCTCCGCCCACTTAGGCGTCCGGGAAGGTTCCTGGTCTTTCTCTGGGGCGGCTGGGGACCAGACCGCCTCGCTACACTGCCAAATGAGGGAAAACCAAAATCAAAAGATGGAATTATTGATACAAGCTATTCATTAGACCAGGGGTCGGCAACCTTTGGCACGCGGCCCATCAGGGTAAGCCCCTGGCGGGCCGGGCCGGTTTGTTTACCTGCCGCGTCTGCAGGTTCGGCCGATTGCAGCTCCCACTGGCCGAAGTTCGCTGCTCCAGGCCAATGGGGGCCGCAGGAAGCGGCGCGGGCTGAGGGACGTGCTGGCTGTGGCTTCTTGCAGCCCCCATTGGCCTGGAACGGCGAACTGTGGCCAGTGGGAGCTGCGATTGGCCGAACCTGGGGACGCGGCAGGTAAACAAACTGGCCTGGCCCACCAGGGGGCTTACCCTGGTGGGCCGCAGGCGAAAGGTTGCTGATCCCTGCATTAGACTATTTCAGGTGATGTGACTCCCGCTACATTAGTAACAGGGGTTCTTTTACATACCTTCAGGGATGCCAGGATTAAAACCAAGCAAAGTAATCATAGTTCTTAACCAGGGCTATTTTATTATTAAAGGAAAAGAAAACGTTAAACAAAAAACCACAAATGACAGAACACAAGTGATTAACTGGTTACTTTAGTTACAATCTCTTTTGTATGCTTCCCTGCGGAGAGCTTTTAGGAGAGATTAAGCCTTTGACAGTGGACTGCATCTGGACGTGTTCTTTATTGGGTAAGTTAAGACCAAAGTTCACTGTTTTCCAAATTTATTGTGAGCTCATCTTAGTATCTCATAGATACTTAAACTGTTTATAAATGGGCAAAAGAATTTAAGAGCAGGTGTGGCCTTTTTGGTATATCATTGATAACCTAAACAGTTAATATTACTTACTTTGCCCAATGATCAACTAAGTCCTATGAAATCAAAGAAAGTATTTAAACCAGTTACTTAAAAGGAGCCATTTAAGGGACAGTCTTGAGATGGGACAACTATGACTATTAAGAAACTTACATATAATTAAAGCCCACTATTATTTTGTTTAACAATGTTTAGCCCCTGTCACCTCTTCGAGAATACATGGTCTAACCATTTGGTGATTAACAGGAGAAACTGTTAATATTTTTAAGTTACAAAAGCATTTCCTTATCCCAATAAATATTCAGAAGAGTTTAAATTTAATCTGTTGGCAGTGTCTTAGTTAACTCTCTCTCACCAATCTGTGTTGAAGTCCTGGGGAGGTTTTTTTTGGGGTTGCTTTCCTTTTGAGGCTTCTCTGTTTTTCTTATCTGACAGCGGCAGCTTGCTTGTAGAGATGGACAGGATGAGTTGTGGAGTGCTTTCTGTTTAAGCAAGGTACCAGAGGTGTGTGTGTGTGAAGGGTACTCCATTTGGAGTCTTATACTCTTCTTCTTTCTATGTTATGGAGCAATAGGAAAGCATACCTCTTTCAGGCTTGTGTAGATTCAAAGTTGGTTGCTATCATCCTTTCACTGGGCTCAGTACCTTTATGGGTTTTCTGTAGGAGCTTCTTCATTAAATGAATATGCGGCACTTTCTAACTGCCTTTGTTCTTGTGTTGGGAAAATCCCAGATAACCTTTTGAAGTTAGAGTTTAACATTTTATTTTTATTCAATTCATTGTCTGACATAGTCCTTCAGTTTATTTAGAGTTCAACAGGAAATGAAATTGTTTTTAAAAAGTCCAAACAATACTGGTTTTTTTAATAAATCTTTTTAGTTTTTAGAACAGTCATTTAAAATTAAATAATTCTTAGAACATCTTTAGTTTAAGAATCAACAACTCCTTGAGTAACTACTTACGTTTATTGTAGTTTAAGTTTGAGTTTTCTTGTCATCTTGAGTTGGGTGAGGGAGCTATTTAAGCATGCCAGTTTAATTAATTCTCCACTAATATAAATATTCTATACTTAAATAGCTTCTTACATCATTTAGTTTAGCAAGATCATTAGAGTCAATGTTAGCACATGAACACTTTACCATTTACATAGCAATGATATTAGGAAATTACTTTAGTGCTTTGCATTTAGTTAAAATACTTGCAAATATGCCATTCAAAATGTTTATTTTTTCAGGTGTGAAATGGCAAATCAAAGGTTTAAAACATTTCCAACTATGCGTGTTTTTCCTAGACACTTTTGAGTGAAGTTTTTAGAATAATTATAAAAGTCAACAAAGATATTTCTAGAATTATTTGGGTTTACTCTGAAATTTTTCTTGGGAGGATGAAAAAGCCCACTTTACACCTAGATTTATTATTTGATAACGCAACCCTACATTCCTTTTCACAAATCAGGTATTTTCTTAAAAGGTGAATGTTTTTTGTATGGTGTGTTTTCTTGAGACAAGGATTATATTTGTACCAAACTGGTATTTTACACAAAGGGAGGTGTTCTGGTTTGTTTGTCTCTGGGGTGACAGAAAGCAGAAGCCTCTTGGAATTCCTCTCCGTAGCTTGAATGTTTTCTACAATTGAATAAACAAAAACATATATATGTGAGGTACTTTTCTCAAAGTACCATATATGTGAGAGTAATGATAAATATATACTAGTTTTCAGTAAAGGCACAGGGAAGCTTAATTATATAACATTAAAATAGTGTATTAATATGATTTTTGCATTAATATTGTGGTCTCTACCTCAATTTATTACTTAAAAACAAAGAGCCGAATTCTCCCCCGCATCTGGGGTCTTCTTGTTGTGAGGGGAAGGAGGTGGCCATTAGGGAGCCAGGTACAGCTAGCTCCCTCATTCAGCACCAGTCTGGCCCTGACATTCCTTAGGGCTGGTCCACACTGGGGGGGCGGGGGGGGAGATCGATCTAAGATATGCAACTTCAGCTACGTGAATAACGTAGCTGAAGTCGAATATCTTAGATCGATTTCAAAAGGTACTCACCCCGGTCCACACGGCAGCAGGCAGGCTCCCCCATCGATAGCGCTTCCTCCGCTCACGGAGCTGGAGTTCCGGTGTCGATGGGGAGCGGCTCTGGGATCGATTTATCGCGTCTAGATGAGACGTGATAAATCGATCCCAGAACATCGATAGCTACCCGCTGAATAGGGCGGGTAGTGTAGACGTAGCCTTAGAGTAGCCCAGGTGCTACTCTAGCTTATACCGCTAGATACCTTCTTCCAGTGGAGTGTAGTAGAGCTGTGTTAAGGTAGAGTGAAGGGGTGGCTAGTATGGGAGCCAGCTCTACCTATTTCACTAGCTTCATGCCAACAGAGAAATCCCTTCTCCAAGGATAAATCTTCACTGACCACTTACGGGCAGAATACAACCAGTCTGCACTGCCCGAGCAGTACAAAGTGAGTGCATCATACTGCAGGATCTGGCCCAACATATTTCCATTCCAGTTCTCTATACATTGTAGAGGTTCATGAGCCTAGGAATTCTATTTGGTACTCATGTTTATGTTTGCACTGGTCACCTGTCAGCCACTTTTTGTGTTGTCATGGGGCCATGACTCATTACAAAACTGAACAATATAATGTCTTGGGCTTTATAGACTTTTCTCCTAAAATTGACCATGTTTTCATCTGTATCACAACATCTATTGTTACTTGTTAATAGAAGTCCGTTATATAGCTAGCAGAGAAAATGACAAAATTTATCTGAGAAATTAGTTTTCTTCCTAATTTGTCGGTTTGGCTAGATATATATCACCTTTTGCATTACTCTTCCTATGGTGTAATTACCTCAAGATATTGCTACGCAAAATGATCAGCAAGGCTAATTCTGAAATTATCTTTTTTTTTTTTTTTGGTAGTTTAGTGCTCACAACGAGGGCTTTGAGTTCAGCATACTAGGTCAGTTCTGAGCCAAGAAGTGACTCAGAGTACGAAATAAAAGACAGATTGTAAATTGTGGCACATTTCCATAATTAAAATAGCTGCTAATTCTTTAAAGTGTGGCTGTACTTTGAAAAACCACTCTGTAAAAAATGGCATTGTGGAGTTTCCAGTCTATAGCCTGGTTATAACAGTTCCAGGTTATAACAATAACAAATGTAGTATTAATTGGACTTAACCACATGCTTAAAGATAAGCACGTGCTTAAGTGGTTTTCTGAACTGGATTCCTAATGAAGTATAAGTGTAAGTGTTAGAGAGAACTGCTCATACTACAGGAGTTTGGACAGATATTTTAAATAGATAATTTTTGTCTTCTGACTGTACCATCAGGTGATATTTGTTGTAATGATCGGAGTTTCTGCCTTTCTGCGAGCCTTCAGGGTCTAATACATGCTCCCTCAAAAGGGAGAACTACATTATATTTCTACACGTTGTACATCTCCTTAATGCTTATCCACTACTTCGTATATTAACTTTGAACAATGAAGTCATTGCTAACTCTTGAGGCACTATCATTTTTCTGCAGGTTTTTTTTTATTATTACAGTACTGTACTCTAACCAAGTTTTTTTTATTTATTTTTTTAACCTACAGTACAGCCAAGTACAGCGTGGTGACATTTCTACCTCGATTCCTCTATGAGCAGATTAGAAAAGCTGCTAATGCTTTCTTCCTCTTCATTGCCTTACTGCAGGTACAATTTTATTTTTACCTTTTGATTCAAAAGAAATTCCAATGTAATTACAAAGAAACTAAAAGAAAAAAAAATCAAGTGTGCCTCAATAGAATAATTGATAAAGTAGTCACCATTATCACAATGTGAAGTACATAACTTTAAACAGGAAATTAAAGGGTAGCTGGAGATTTTGAAAGCTGTTTGCAACTTAAATTCCAATTTTATAAGAAGTCTTGCTGCTAATTTCACCATAAATCATTATTAAACTAACTAAAGAGACAAAAAAGCTTCCTTTTTTGCATACTTGGGCTTGTTGTCCAGGTTGTCTTAGTTACTATGGGCCAGATACTCATCTGGTGTAAATAAAGAAAATGGAGGTATGCTGATTTACACCACCTGAATGAGTTCAATTGTCTAGGCATGGGAGGGAGAGAGAAATGTGCAAGTAATAGTATTGTAGAAATTCTAAAATGGCCTATAATCAGGGCCGGCGCTTCCACTAGGCGACCCTAGGCGGTCGCCTAGGGCGGCAGGATTTGGGGGGCGGCATTTTGCCGGCAACTCATTTCCCGGCGGCGATTTGGCGGCAAGAAAAGTGGACGCTGAAACGCCGCCGAGAATGCAGCTTTGGAGGAGCTGCTGCCAAAGCGCCGCCGATTACAGCGGAGGAGCGCTGCCGCCTAGGGCGGCAAAAACCCTGGCGCTGCTACTGCCTATGATAGCTTTCCTTTGGGTACGTCTTCACTACCCGCCCGATCGGCGGGTAGCGATCAGTCTTTCGGAGATCGATTTTTCGCATCTAGTGTAAACATGATAAATCGATCCCCGATCGCTCTCCTTTTGACTCTGGCAATCCACCCGGGCGAGAGGCGGAAGTGGAGTCAACGGAGGAGCGGCGGCAGTTGACATTGCAGCGTCCTCATGGCGTGCTAAGTTGAGCGAGGTACGTCGACTTCAGCTACGTTATTCACGTAGCTGAAGTTGCGTACCTTACATCAACCCCCGCCCCTAGTGTAGACCTGGCCTTTGTGAAATAATGTTATGATTTAAAGGTCTGGTATCTCAAGGCCTTTCAGAGCTGTAAGCAAGTGCTGTATAAACCATTGAGAAGCTGGGAATCTCCACTTTCCACTGTTTGTAAAGCTTCCCTTTCTGGTTCTGAATCTTAAATATCTCAGTGATACAGGACTGACTATGATCCATCTTGCAACTCTGACCAATAAATTTTTAGGGGAAACTTGTACACTTGGGTGGGAGGGGAAGAAGGAAACATTTCTCTGACATGTTTTTTTTAATTGGTTTGAAAATGGATCGGTTTGAATTGTCTCAAAGTTTATTATGTCAGAATAAGCTCCGGTTTACGTGGGGTAGTGTACAGAGTGCAGCTGAGAGGGTTAAGATTCCATCCCTTATGGCTGCTGCTATAGTTCCACTTCTCACTTGATATATTCATAAAATACTAAACTTTACCTTATATAAATCATAGATTTGCTGCATAAAACAGTTTCATTTTTTTCTTCCTTTACAGCAAATTCCAGATGTCTCTCCAACAGGAAGATATACCACCTTGGTGCCATTGCTATTTATTCTAACTGTTGCTGGCATCAAAGAGATGATAGAAGACTATGTGAGTGTAATTTATTTAATTTGGAAAACAGGTAGGCTTCCTACCAATGAAGCATGTACAGCTTTAGTAAATGCATCTTTAAGAGTGACACAGAGTAACCGTTGTTGTTGGATCAAATCCTGAGATCTTTGCTTAGTTGTTACTCAGCCCTTAGTCAGGTAAATAGTCCATTGACTTTTAAGAGGCGTTTGCCAGAGACAGGACCTCAGGAGTCGGCTCATTATCATTATTTAATAGTACTTTATTAAACATATGTATGTCTCACTAGGTGTGCTGTCTGTTTTGAATAATTGAATGGATTTGGGCTCGTGGGTTGATGTGAAAGCTTATGTACAATAGAAAATGCAGATGAACTTTGAACTGGGTAACGAAAACACAATATTAAAACAAATGGAGCTGCACCTATTTATATCAGTGGAAAATCTGCCCCATAGTATAGCAATAAAATATTTGAATGTATTTTATCAAGAGAATTCCTAAGTTTAAAACATATTGAGAAAAGCAAAATTTGAAGAGGCTATACATGTATTTTTAATTGGAAGCATGAGAAATATAAATATCTTTCAGTACTTGTAAGAATAATCACACTCACTAAATCTCATCTCTTTTTACCTCTAATACTTGTAGCATAATAATTGCACATAAAGGGGCAAACTTTCAAATTGGCTTCTGCAGAGAATGCGAATTGGCATGCCCAAATTTTAGCTTGCAATGTTTTGTTTTTCACACTCCAAAGCTCCATATTTCTTGCACAGGTAGAGCAATTAGCTATCTAGTAATCCATGTTGCACATTTGTATCCAGCAGGATCAGGGTACAAAAATCATTGCCTAAAATTACTTGTGTAAAAAGAATTATGTGCAGTTCTGTTTGTGCAAATTTAGGGGCTGCTTTGTAACATTTGGCCCAAAGGCTTCTCTGAGTAGAAACAAAATCATTTACTTGTGGCCAAGAAATTGAATCTTTAATTACATATGGCAGCAAAAAAAAAGGCTGTTTCTCTGTTTTCTTTTCCTCTCAACTCAGGATGTTCTCTTTAAGTAGTCAAAAGTTAGATTTTGCCATCCCTAACAGTATCTTAGGTCTGGTCTCTAAAATACACAATGCTAGAGCCTTTAATTCTGCCCTTTCTTTAAGAATGGAGAAGGTATAGTTGTACATTTCATTATCAAAGAGATTAAAATGTCCAATTTGTTTTAGCAATCGTGTCACTGGTGGCTGACTATCAGAAGGAAGATATTGAGGGCCGTTGGCACATGACAGAGAGATTGCTAGGGAACCTTCCAATGTTTGGATAAACTTTGGTTACACATCCAAATTTTGGATTTTTCTCTGAACAGAATTTTTGGCCCCTCAGTAGAATTTAGAGTCTTCTTTGGGAAAACAGCATTTTGTTTAGCAATAAATCTCTACCAAAAAGAAAGGAAAACTGAAAGCAACATCCCCTTTTTGTTGCTGCTTTGTAACTGCTTTCAAATTTTTCATCTGACAAATAAAGACATCCCTAATCAGAACTGACTTTCTTTTGTAGTAAGGCAGCATAATGTAGTCCTTTGCCTTTGAAACGTAGGTAAACTCAGTAGCCAAGAAACCTTTCCTGATTGGAAGACAATGTAAAGGATGACTGTCACCAGGGGCCGCTATTGCTCCCCAGCTCCAAGCGTGTGCTGCCACGTCCAGTCTCTGTCAAGGAGGTTTATAATTCTATTCTAACAAAGGTTACCAAACAAACAGAGCACCATCTTAAATCAATACCTGGCCCTCCGGCTTCTAAGCCACCTGTCCAAGGGGTCTCTGGCACTCCAGTTTCTGGCAGTTTCCTCCTCCAACAGCTCCGCTCCCCTTCTGGGAATGCCTACACAGCAAGAAAAACCCATGGCTGGCCTGCCGACTCAGGCTTGCAGGGCTGTTTCATTGCTGTGTCGACTTCTGGGCTGTCTGGAACTTGAGCAATGGGACCCTCCCACCCCACTGGGTCCTAGAGCGTGGGTGTGGGCATCTATATAGCAATGAAACAGCCCCACAGCCTGACTCCTGCGAGCCCGAGTCAGCTAGCATGGGCTAGCCGTGGGTTTTTCTTTGCTGTGTAGATGGACCCGTTGAAGCCACCGCTGCCGGGTTGCTTCCTTCAGCCCCTTGCCCCCTTGCTCCAGGGACCTGCCACCAGAGTTAGCTCTGCTCCCAGCATGGCTTTGCTCCCCAGGGCTCAGCTGTCTCAGTCCTTCCTTCCTCTAGCTGCCTACTATCTTCTTTAATTAGCTGGATTGGGCTCATGTGCTCCAGTCCAGGGGGAGCTGGGCTCAGTCTATCCACAGGGACCAGCTACCTTGTGACAATGACCCAGGGTGGTAAAAAGAATTGAAGACCTAACAAAAGCTGTGCATCTCATTCTGGTCATTTAATAGGTGCTCTCACTGCACAGGTTGTATATTCTTACATCAGACAGACTTAGACAAAACAATACCAACTATTTTAATTGACATTGAAAGCTGCTGACTCTAATTGAGGTCCTGCGGCTAAGTGAGATAAGTTAGGAAAAGTTTCCATTCCAGATATATGGTAAACAGGGACGGGATATGAAAAAAATTTAAAAACGGAGGCAAGAGGATTTTCTCCCATCCTTTCTCAAAATAGTATTTCCTAGCATTCTCATCCACACTCCCTATCTAGAAAGGCACCCTCATTTGCTTTCTTAGTTAGGTATAAGTGTACTCAGCACCCATTATAAGGTAACCTAAGACAAAGCCTTTCAGACAAATTCTGACACTTGGCAAGTGTAGATGAAATATTAACACACACAAAGGGGGGAGAAAAATTCCTGCTGAGGTGAGCAGTCTGTTTTGTAAAATAAGTATTACAGGGTTCCAGGAAAGTAGGGTTATTGTAGTGAAAAGGTCTGTCTCCTGTCAGCTCTTGAATTAATTATGTCAGGTTTTTTTATTGTATATTAAGAAGCTTTGAATACATAATGCTAGGACAAATTACACATAGAGTATGTTGCCTACACATATTCTAACTCCCATCATGTAGAATTATTCTCTTGTTCTCATTGCATTTTTGGGGGCCAGCTTTTAACTTGCTTTATCATCTGTTGTTACTGAGCAAAGTATAAGTGGTACATTTCCAGCATAGTGAATACCACCTCCTAATTTAGATGCAAAAAGTCAATATTGGTCTTTTGTAATTCTAAGCAAAAAGGTGCATAAAACAGCACAGACGATCTAATTTAATTGACAAAAGAGAGATCTCTGCCTTGTCCTTTGCTGCTCCTGTTTTTGCCTTGTTTATTCAGCACATGGGTTACTAATGTGGAATCTTCCTGAGTGTAATTTAATGTTGTTTTTTGTTTGTTTCATGACAGAAACGACATAAGGCAGACAGTACAGTAAACAAAAAGAAAACAATAGGTAAGACTATTTGACTATTAGCGGTAAATATGCCCAGTGGCCTGTGGTGGGATGTTAGATGGGGTGGGATCTGAGTTAGTGCAGAGAATTCTTTCCTGGGTGTCTGGCTAGTGAGTCTTGCCCACATGCTCAGGGTTCAGCTGATCGCCATATTTGGGGTCGGGAAGGAATTTTCCTCCAGGGCAGATTGGCAAAGGCCCTGGGGGTTTTTCGCCTTCCTCTGTAGCATGGGGCACGGGTCACTTGCTGGAGGATTCTCTGGATGATTCTCTGCACTTTGATTTGAGGACTTCAGTAGCTCAGACATAGGTAAGGGGTTTATTACAGGAGTGGGTGGGTGAGATTCTGTGGCCTGCTGCATTGTGCAGGAGGTCAGACTAGACGATCATAATAGTCCCTTCTGACTTTAAAGTCTATGATTCTATGACTCTATTTTAATGTAGTTTCATTTTTTTAAACTAAATATTATGCAGTAGGAATGGCCAGATGCAAATGTATTGTGAAGATGAATCATTATTTTAAAACTAATCATGTATTATCTTTTGATTCTATAAATTCTAAAGAACTAGAGGAAGATGTACATGAATGACTGTTTGAATACTAGGTGCTAATAATTAGTCATCAATTTTTTGTCTCATTACGAATGATGATATGAAGAACTTGGTGGGTTAAGGGGTGTGATGTACTGGGATATAGAAACCTCTGCTTCTCTTGAACCTTAGTACACCAGTCTTACTGAATAACTGCATGGAGGCATTGCTATTTGTTAATGCAAGCCTTACTGTTGCTATATCAGTTCATCCATAACTTATTTTAAAAATAAAAAAATATGAGCAGTACTTTGGCTGCATTTAGAATCTTTCAAATGGAAGAAATGTTTTAAGTGAAATCACTGTGTTTTAAGGTATAGTTTCATTACTCTTTAAAAAAAATAAAAAAAACTTAGCCTCCAGAAAAACACTTTGGAGAGCGAATTGCTAAAATTTTGAAGATCTACTAGTGTGTGATCTTTGCAGGTGTTTGCTTGGCCTAAGTGCAGTTTAGTATAACACGGTTGGTTGCACATTGGGGTTTTGATCTCTACGCAATGTGTTACCCAAACCAGATATAGTCTGCTATTATTCCATACTTTTGACATTCTGTAGGACAAAAATATTCTCTCATATACTTGCACGTACAGCCCACTGATTTCAGGGGGAATTTCTTGTGTGAATCCAAAGGCAGAATTTGGCTTTTGGTTCTTTACACCCACATTTTGACCTAGGGCATTCCTTGCTGTGGCTTTGAAATACAGAATAGTCTTTTTACTCATTGCAACTTCTCTGTGGCTCTCAAGTACATTTAGTTCATGAGACTGTATTGGTTCATGAGACTGTATAGCCTTTGGAAATATAGGACAATATTATCCCTTCATCCATGTGGGGCAGCAAAGATGTAATTAGTGAGAATCCTGTCATAGTGAGCCCGAAAATACTTGTGAAGAGGCATCTCAGGGCTTGCCTTCACTGCAAAGTTAACTTGAGTTATAATTCAAGTGTTGCCCCTAACTCAAGTCCCAGCCATACACACAAACCCTTAACTCGAGTGGTGGTGTTTTTACCAGTCAAGGGGCATAGGCTACAACATGAGTGAGCACAACTTGTCAGCTGCAAACACAATCACTCTGTATTACTAATACAATTTCTGTGTAGTTCAAGAGTTATTTTGCAACGCGACTACTCTCACTCAATCTAGGCTAATTTGAGAGGAATTAACTTGTGTTATCTACACTCTAGTTAACTCTGCAGTGAAGATTTCACCTAAGATGCACAGAAGCAGGATTTACTACTTATTCTGGGATTAATATACTTTGGTCTTATTTTACCTAGAGAAGACTGACTCCCTCTAAAGTATAATCTGTTGAAAGCTCTACATAGAAAGACACACAGAAGAGATTATAACTGAAGTAACCATTATTCACTACTAGCTTGTGGTCTGTTTTTGTTTTATTTTCCTTTCTTTAATTATAAAATTGATAAATGATTAAGTGATATTATCAATGTATCAATTAACAGAATAAGTATTATGCTTGTCTTGTGATGTCCTCTAAGGCACAGTAATAACCCCATCTGACTGAAATAGTGGTGGTCACATCCCTGAATTAGCATTAAGAGAGGCAGTTACGATTTGGCCTATCATTTTTTGTTTCTGTAGACGATAAATTGTTAGTGATTTTTGGAAAAATAAAAATAATAGAAAACTTACATGAAAAACTCCAAGAGTTGACACTCTCAAAGACATCCAAGAATCCTGTTTGGGAGGGTGGGTTTGCTGCCCTGTAGGTTAGGAGGAGTTCTCCTTCAATAGCATGAATGTTCCAGGATCTACAGGCAAATCCAATGGATTTCAGGGTATTCATATGTTGGACAGCTTATCTCTACTGTTTCCCGACTCTTCCCCCCTGCAGCAGCCAAACTGAAAGTGTCTTCCTTGTACCTACATCCTCCTCCCTCCAAAACTTCACGGGGAGGTCAACGTCATGGAAAAGGGACTTGGCAGGAGTTAATGCTGACTTTATCAGCACAAATTCCCAGGAGGGGATTTCTGAATAAGGAGTTGCTGATTCATTATCAGATAACTAATTATTTCCCCAATTAGTGTAACAATTTTATACTTAAATAGATTCTTGTGTTAGTAATCAGTTATTGCATAAAAAGACCTTGCTATATTTGTATATAAAACATCTGACTATTCACATAACAATGGTATCTGGCTGTTGTTATATGAAATATTTACATTTAGATTGAAAATATTTGCAAATATACATCTCAAAAAAAGCTTATACCATCTTAAACATTTGAGGGACAACCTTTCAGACAAACCCCAAGTTAGATACAAGTAATTGATATCATCTGTAAAATATTTCCAAACCATAATTTTTCCACCCTTAAAGTTTGAAGAATGAAACTTCAAAGTGCCTGTAAAAGAAATCTGTTTTTTCAATAAGAATATTTTCAGAATTCTTTTTGTGGGTTTAAACTAAGGCTTATGTCTTTGCAAAGAGGAGGAGTAAAGAAGTCCACTTCTATGACTTAGTTTAGAGCTCTGATAACACATCCTTGGTATCATAGACCAGTGGTTCTCAACTGGGGGTACATGTACCCCTGGGGGTACGCAGAGGTCTTCCAGGGGGTACATCAAGTCATCTAGGTATTTGCCTAGTTTTAGAACAGGCTACATAAAAAGCATTAGTGAAGTCAGTACAAATTAAAATTTCATACCAACAATGACCTGTTTATACAGCTCTATATACTATACACTGAAATGTAAGCACAATGTTTATATTCCAATTGATTTATTTTTAAAATGAGAAAGTAAGCAATTTTTCAGTAATAGTGTGTTGTGACATTTTTGTACTTTTATGTCTGATTTTATAAATAGTTTTTAAGTGAGGTGAAACTTGGAGGTACGCAAGACAAATTAGACTACTGAAAGGGGGTATAGTAGCCTGGAAAGGTATTATATCCTGTATAAAGAACATCCTCACGTTCTTTTACATGATCAGGTCTCTTTCTAAAACATAAATATCCTAAGAATGTTTTCATGAGATAAAGAATCTGTGTAAACACAGAAGCAACGAATATGGTTTCATGGCTAAACAGATGTCATCCTCTTTGACGCTTTTGGTGATGATTCTCTGCTTTCCTAGGAATTTCTTTAATTTGCTCCAACATTTTAGTTAGCAACCAAATCAATTTTTAATAAGCACGCGAATGATCATTCTTCACTCATCATGTGTATGAAATTAATGGAAATATCTTCTTACCTTCACTCAAGGTGAAGGCAAGTATGTAATAGCCTAAACCTGCATACGATTATAATAAAATTATTTATAACCACTTTTGCATCACTATTGATGTCTGTTCCTCATCACAATAGAACCTGATTTTTTTTTTTTTAAGATCTCTGAGGACACTCAAAGTTACATAAAAGTGGGGCTTCAGATAATCAGTATCTTCAAGCCTACCAGAGGTCTTCAGTTCTATAGGAATTAACATCAGCACTGAGAACTTAGGAATGCCCTGGCAAGGAAGTCTGAAGCTAAGCTACCTACTCCTGTGGGGTTTAGTAGCTGCACAGGGGTTTAGCTTCAGCCCTGTGGAAGTTAAAACTCTGTAAAACCGAATCACCACCTCCAGAGAGATCTGCAGGAGTCGAGCTTTAGCTAGTGTAACCTCTGATGACAGAAGTGACTTTTGGTTAACTGGGATTTTCAGCTAAATGAATTTAGGAAAATCAGGTTGCGCTATATTGAGGTTGGTTCTGGGGTAGAAGTGACATGATTTTTTTTTTTTTAAACCTATGAACACAGTGTGTGCCTTTTAGTGTGAGCTCCCGCACCCCTTGCTATGGAGGTAAAAGCTTGCTTCTTTTGTTGGCTTCCTAGATGCATTTTCTGGGATGAGTGAAATGCAAAAGAATGAATGAAAACATTCTAGATAAATCATTTAGTGTGATGAAGTCATTTTGAACTTCTTTGCCATTACCCAGTAATGTACAACAAATACTCCTCCCCTCAACATACTGTTTCAGGAATGATAATTTTCGTATCTCAAATGGGAGATAAGACTATGTAATAGTTTAAAATAATGGAAATTGAATGATAGTGGGCCACCTCTGTAACATGTATGCAACTCCTAGCAGTATTTCTGGCTGTCTAACCAACATCAGAATGTTGGGGTGATTTCATAGAAATAGTACATACTGAGGACCAGATTCTGCCCTGGGACGTGTGTGCCTCGCTCTGATTCATGTGTGCATTCGCACACATCTGAGGATGAAATTTGATCCCAACTTCTGAAAAATATTTAGGATTGTATGCCTGCACATTAGTTAAGTTAGACCTTGGTATATATGCTTCCTGTACTTTAAGTTGTTTGGATAGTGCAAGTCATCTTGATCTTTGATATGCATTCTAATAAATAAAAATTAATTAAAGTTGATTTTCATTTCAGTTTTAAGAAATGGAATGTGGCAGACCATTATGTGGAAAGAGGTAAAAAACCAATTTTTAAAATGTTTTGAAAAGAATTACTTTTGATGGAATGATTCTAGGATGGTGCAGGGCCCACAACACTGGATTTACCATGCCTAACGAGTCCCCTGTGATGGGGGAATCCTTGGCTGCCTGTTTAGGGCAGCTTTTTGTGGCTGCTTTGCACTGTGGTAGCAATGCAGAGCTCTTAGATGTGGGTCCCAATATTGTGTCCCAATCATGTTTTTCGAATAACAGTTGTCCATTTGTTACTTTTATAATAACAATTAAATATTATTGATACTAACATAGAGACTAGAACCCCATGCTGTTTGCTCCTCTGTAGCACATTGCTTTTATTCCAATAAAAGTCCAATTAGTTTCACTGCAGTGGCACAACTATATTAATATTGTTTTTAATAACTTTATATGTTCCCTGCAGATCTATGGGACTTTTTTCTCTGAAGTCTTAGGCCCAGACCTTCAAAGGTATTTAGGCTTTGGAAGTTAAGAGTCTAAATACCTTCAAGGATCTGGGCCTTAGTTAAATACTTATTTAACGTTGGTAGTTTCTGGGGCCCAATCAATAAGAACTTTGCCTTATAAGGAGTTTAGATTTTTTGAGGCCAGGTTCTACAAACCCTCAATCACAAGGATAATCTGTACAGGTATAAAGAAACCCTTTGAAGAGAGCCAGCATGAGGCCTATGCACGGCCATGTAAATCCCACTTAAACTCAGGGTTTTTTTAGGACTTCAGTGGGACTTCAATGGTGCATAAGCCTGGTTCTTACCTTCTGCACAATTGTGAATTTAACCCCAGGTGAATACTCTGATTGTATTTAATGAGATTACTCATGTGCGTACAGATTTTTCAGGTCAGGCCTGTGTCTCTTCGAGAATTTATTATAAATCTATATTTACCAGAAAGTCCAAAATAGCTCTTTGAGCTTCATTCTGGTAAGTGATAAATAATGTACATCCCTTGTAACTTTCTGAGAAGGACTTTGAAAACCAAATCAGGAAATTAAACCCATAAAGTTATATTTAAACAACAGTAAGGCTCTGATGGAAACCAATGAATCCCAGGAAATGTAAAGCTGATGCTGAGATGTGCCACTATATCTTAATTTTTCTACCAGATTGTGAGTTAGAGATGTTACATAAGGCTGAAACATGGAATGTTTTCACATTGTGTTACAGTCTTCACATTTAAACAAAGATTCTTGACTATATGTGTTTCATTTTGAGTCATGAGGATTCCAGTTTATCCATTATTTTGTCATAATTACTCAGCTGTGTTTAGCATATCACCCTTTTAAAATATCAGATCTGATTTGTTAGAAGTTACTAGACCTAATCTTGCTACCATTGAGGTCCACGGGAATTTTGCTTCAGTGGGAATAGGGTCAGGCTTATCTTCTCCAATGAAGTTTACTGTTATAACAAACAAACTTGCCATCTACTTTTGGAAACTGCTTGACTTTTCAGGGTCCTTTCCCACATTAGGTTTATGTCTTGATGTTCCATCTCAATCCAACTGTTCATAATTTGTATGAACAAGGACAGATGACATGCAGGCCCCTAAATGATTCCATTGTGTCTAGGCATGAGAGCTGCTGAGCACCTTCAATTCCCATTAAAGGTAATGGGAGTTGTGGGTGCTCAGCATCTCTAGAAACAGGCCACGGAACATCTAATCAGGTGAGATGTGAGAAGTGAAACACAGTTGCTGGTAGCGTTCACAGCATCTACCGCTAGTTTGCGTTGCTACATACTATAACACCTGCTGATGTTTAATGCTACAAGTGCTTAAGATGAAAAACATCTAATGGGAGAAGAGTTAAAGTAAGAAGAGTAGTAGCAAGTTGGTGAATAGTGAGAAAACATGGAACCAAGAAAGAAGAGAAGAGGTCAGAGGAAGAGTAAAACAGATGATACGTTAAACAGATGAGGAAGAGACAAAAGCAAAGATAAAAAAACCTTATGTCACCTGAAAAAGCATCTCTTATCAGCTATCAAGAAGAGCCACTGCCTACAGACAAGCTAGTTCAGGCAGTGGAAGGAGTGATAGGGAGTGGCTTAATCACCTTATCTAAAGTAAGGAAACTGAGACTTGAAACTTACTTTTGAATTTATGACTTGTATTTTCTGTCAGTGGTGGACACTGTTTCCCTTCATTAAATGTGTGAAATGAGCCCTGATGTTGAACTTTTATGTTCTCAATGGTATATAACCAGACTGAATTCAAAGCATCACTGTAGATGTTCTTTGTAAAATACAGAATCTTCCTCTCTTTGTGAAGGGAATAATTAACAAATTAATAATCCAGATGAACAATCTGTTCATTTTCTCTTCTTCCTTGCTGCTGCACTCCTACCCCTGTATCAATAGGTGGCAGTAGGAGACATTGTGAAGGTCACCAATGGGCAGCATCTTCCAGCAGATATGATCATTGTATCTTCCAGGTCAGATATACTGAATGGGTGTGACATGATGCTTCTGCTGAACTGAGGATTCAAAGAAATTATTTTTATCATTAGGAAGTGTAAACTTAAAGATCTTAGATGACAATCCCCTCACTTCCTCGCAGTGTAAACTGGATAACAACATTTCTACATCAAAAAGATATATTTGCCTTATCAGGGAAAGAAATGATACTATTCAGTCACACTCTCATTTCATTTGCATTGTGAATAACTTCTCAAGAGCAGCCAGGTAAGATGGTGTTCAAATTGGTGGTGCTTGAAACTGAGCTCACTGTAGCATTTTGGGAAATTCGCTCTATCAGATTTGTGGGGAGGGGATTTGGTATGACAAAAGCTGAGTGCAGTCAAATTGCTCAGTGGTTTTTGAAAGGCCTCTCACTTCTAAAAAGTCTTCTCTGCTAAAGAAAAAATAAAAGGTGCAATTTTTTTACCTCAGTGTAACTGAGAAGCATGAGCTGTCCTGAGGTAAAAACACAGTGAAGACCCGACACGTTAGTTTAATGTGAGGTAAATTCACTGAGGTCAAATTGGGTGTAGTGCTGTTCAGCTCATGATAGACCTAAAGTGTCTTGTCCTCACTGTGTTTTTTACCTCAGGACTGCTCTTGTATGTTACTCACCCCAAGGTATAAAACACACCCTTTTTAACAGTGAAGACAAGCTTTCAGATTCAGAGGATTTTGCAGCTAAGTGATTTTTGGTGGTGATCAAAAGAACTTATCTTTAGTTTTGTTTCCTTGTATTAATTCAATTGAAAAAAACTCCAGCAAGTTCCCCTCACACTTAGCACCCCGCCCCCAAGTACTTGTGCTGCCTTCTTCCACTGCAGAGTTAACTCGAGTTATGTATGCTCAAGTTACTTCTCTTGAGTTAGCCTTGCTTGAGAGAAAGCAGTCACACTGCAGAATAATATTCGAGCTGCTGTGTCCACTGCTCCGGTGCTTCACTTATTCATGTGTGTCACTAAAGTTAAGTGTACACTACAAACGTATTCACATCCCTGGGTGACCTAGTTATACCAACCTAACCCCTAGTGTAGACAGTGCGAGGGCTTCTCTTGTCGACATAGCTACCACCTCTCGGGGAGGTGGAACATCTACGTCAATGGGAGAAGCTCTTCTTTTGGTAAAAAGAAGTAAGTGTAGACAAGCCCTGGGACTTTTGGGGGCATATTTCATGGGTCTTTGTACTGCAGTTAGATGAGCTGCTCTGTAAATTCTTTTTTAGTGAATTATGGGAGAACTTGTCTGTCCTCTCTGGGTGCATGGGAGGTAATTGTGAGAAGGCTCTGGAGGACTGTCAGCACTCAAGTGGAACTAGCCTGTGGCCACACTGTAGAGTGGTCATGCTAGCATCTGCTGAGTTGCGCTTTCTGAAGTTTTAGCCTGTACCCCCTGATGGGCCAGCCAACTTGTGTTTAAAAGCACCACCACACTTGAGTTAGGAGCAAGATTTAAGTTATAATTTGAGTTAACTTTGCAGTGAAGACAAACCCTAAGACTGCAGGTCTTCTCTTCACCACCCAAACATCAAACAAGGGATCTTGTGGGTGTTCTCCTTCTCTCTAACTAGCAATGGCCACGGGCCCTGAAATTCCCTCTCAGAGAGGGAAACAGATGACTAACCTTCTGAGAAATGTCTTTTCTGAGCTATTGGCCTACATTTCCTGCCTTTCCCTCACTTTCTATCTCATTCTTGTGTCACCAGGAGAAGCAGTGTCTCTGGTGGAGATAGATAGCAGAAAGTAAAAATGAAGATCTGAAATTTCAAAAGTGACTAGAGATTTGAGGTGCTGCAGTTTTAGGGTGCCCAACTGAAATTCCATAAGGTGTCCTGAGGGTGCTCAGTAAGTCTGAAAAATATTGTTCCTTTAATCATGACTCAGGTTGAGCACCCAAAAACTGAGGTACCGCAAATATCTAGTTGGTTCTAGAATTTAGGTCAAAATTTAAAAATAAGATTTATTTAAATAAAAGCCCCAAATTATTATTGATTATTTATTACTAGCGAGGTGGCTCCCAAATTTAAGTGCAGGTCGGGGATACAGAATGGTAATTTCCAGCTTTGAGGGATACTCATTCCATTTTGGGATTTCTCCCCCAACATTTTATATTTAAACTTTCTCTCCCACTTACCTGCTTCACTGGGATTTAATTCTTAAACTACATAGGCCAAATTATTCTGTCAGTACCACCCCAATAACCCCACTGATGTCAGTGAGGTTACACTGGTGTAATTGAGGGCCTAATTTGGCCCTGTGTATGCTGTTTAATTTATTAAATTCTTTGCTTTCTGTTGTGGTTTTGCTTTTACCGTGGTCGCTTTGTTATGTACATAATGCTTCTTTGAGGTGGTAATAATAATAAAATAGCCCTCAGTTCACCAGAAAGCTTTGCATGCTCTGCAAGGATGGAGTGTTTGATTTGTATATGGTGTGTGCTGTATTAAGGTATTGTGTGTACAGGTATATTGTTTTGACTGTTAAAAATAAATTAAGGAGCCATTGTCTATTATTTTGATTATTCACATAAAGATGATATTCAAGGGATCTTACTGACAGCAGAAATTCTTAAGGCAGAAAAAAGAGCAAAAACAATTAAAGGTCATATTTGGATCTCATTTGCACTGGGTATTAGATTTGATCCGTTAGTTTGACCATATGTAGGAAGCTGGGAACCTGTGTGCCAGCTCACATTGCTGTCTGACTTCTGAAAGAAAATGTACTTCTCTGGAGACCACATATATATCTGTGTATATGGGTAGATCTGCATACCTGCATCTGTCTGGCATTCAGG
The DNA here is from genome assembly GCA_033296515.1 of Macrochelys suwanniensis. Classification (NCBI taxonomy): domain Eukaryota; kingdom Metazoa; phylum Chordata; order Testudines; family Chelydridae; genus Macrochelys; species Macrochelys suwanniensis. The sequence goes on along the minus strand of CM065775.1, from coordinate 44,319,453 downwards.
TGTCTTGCAGTCAGGAAAATGGCAGCAATACAAGGGTTAATTTAAATCTGATTGCTTCAGGAGGTATAGAACAGCGTCTCAATGTATAGAAAGTAGTCTGCAAACACTGGAAGATGAAATGCATATCTGGGTCCAAGTAGGAAGTGAATTCCTTCATTGTGATGCATAGCCATAAGTGAGGATGTCTTTTTAAAAGATACGCTCTAGGAATTATTTTGGGGGAGTTCTATGGCTTGTGTTATAAAGGGGATCAGATGGTCATAGTGGTCCCTTCAGGCCTTGAAATCTATGAATTTTTGAACTACAGGGCATGATAAATGGGTACAAACTCTGGGCAAGATTCTAATACTTCTCAGGTGTGCCCTGAAAGTAGACACTCTGTGAAAGCAGCATCATTGTGTACCTGAATTTGACCCATACTTGGCTCTCTCCCACCCTCGGACAGACATTTCCAGCCAGGAAGAGGAGTAATTTCTGTAAGACAGGGTTGTGTGGGGATGTGTAAGGGCACAAACACTCTAGTAGACCACACCCCTTCAGTCTAACCCCGGTTCCAGAATGCCTTTCTGTGACTCCAACCACAGGACACCTGCAGAGTAGCCACTGCAACTTTGGGGGGAACTAGAATCAGGGAGGTGGAACATTTAGATCCTCTGCTGCCTTTACAGCCATGGCTTTTTGGTGAGTTGTATGAGCAGCCTATAGCCAGATTTGTCTCTATGGGGAAAAAATGTGCAAAGGTATGAAGGGAGCTGGTGCCTAACTGTCCTTAGTACTTTGAAAACCTCCCCTGTTTTAATGTTGCTATGGTTTTCCAGCATTCTTGCTCAACAAATTTGGGGAAGAAAATTCTAGAAGGAGAACTTGTCAAAAGTGAAACAGTTGAGTTATTACATAATGTGAAGAATTGAAGCAGAGGTTCTTTAATATTTTCTAGAAGTGATGTGTACTTATGTTAAACCTGCTTGTTTTAGCTGGATAGCATCTGTGCTGATTCAGATAAATGATTTCTTGAAAAAAAAAACACTTCTAAGTCATTTTAAAGTGAAATAATTTTCAAAGGGATTTTTAAAAAATGGCACTCTGTCATTCACCCTCAGAATTTAACTTTTTTTGCCATATAATGTACTGAGAATAGTTATAGTTGGGTACTTTCAAAGCACAAGTAAGGCTCAATGTAAGTGTTTTATAAAATGTTTAATCATGAAAATTTTACTTCTGCAGTGAACCTCAGGCAATGTGCTATATTGAAACATCTAATCTTGATGGGGAGACTAATCTTAAAATACGACAGGTAAAATCACATTTATTTTGTTAGTGTATAATGTTAACTAGAAAGTCCTGTTTAGCAGTTAGGAAAGGGAGTTGGGTGTGAGGAGATCTGGATTCTAAATGCAGCTGTATAACTCTTGACTAGTTACTTATGCTCTCGCTGCCAGTTTCTGCATCTGTTGAATGGAGGTGGTAATAAATGCTGTACAGATTTGTTGAGAGACTAAATTAAAGAGGCATGGTCCAGTGGATTTAAACATGGGACTGGACATCAGGAAGATCCTGGCTATGATGCTTATGTCTAGTGTGACCTTCAAACAAATATCTAACTTCTCTGCCTCACTTTCCCCCTCTCTAATAACAGCAGTATTATTCCCAGGGCTGCTGTAATTACATGCTTGTTAAGTGCTTTAAACATGAATTTACTCTCGATCTGACAGGACCTGCATTTGATGACCTTCAGGTCATGTTGCAAAGCGTATGGGCCTTATTCTCATTTACACTGAGGCTGCTTTTACCACCCTGGCAGCATAAATAGACCTTTAAAGAGTGTGAATTAGACACATCCACTTCCAGGCTCCTTTACACTGCCAGAGAGGTGTAAAGGTAAATCAGGGCCTGCGTATTTACCCATTCTTTCTACGACTCCTAAGTGTGAGCACCTCAGTTTTTGGGTAGGGAGCAGCATTGAGCTGAGATTGGTACTTTTGTGTGAGTAAAAAGAATTAACTGAGACTCTTATGCACATCCTGCTTAAGGGGATCCCTGTAATCACAGAGCCAGAGGCCAAGCTCCCACCATCCTCCTGCCCATCCCCAACATCCCCTGCAGTGTTTTATCAGAGCTGATGCAGAACCCTTGGAGCGTGGAGTCCCCTTACATGCCCTCTCCATAGCTTGTGCAGCATGGATACAGTGGCTGTTCTGTACCGGGAGCGTCAGTCACGCTGTGCCCGTGGTAAACTTCACCCAGAAGGACACATATTTGCATAAAATAAATCTGTAAAATATAAGAGAATGTTTAGAGGTGAGAAAATAAGTTTTTTGTATTTTAAATGTTTGGGAAATGTAAAGTTATCAGAGAAGGGGAGTTAGAGATTCTCCTCGGTGTCAGTTAGGAGTAACTCCATTTAGTCACTGCTGCTGCTCAAATCTAAAACTAGTGTGCGAGGAGAATCAGGGCATTGAGCATATTCAGATGCAATTGCATGTGATTGCAGCATACCCCTGACAGTATCAAAGCTGCACTTAGAAATCTGTGTACTTCACTGCCAGATACTTAACAAATCAAAGAAACCATTATGGTTCACTAAAGGAACTATCAAAGGTAGGAAAGTGCTGGGTTTCAAGTGCAATAAGCCATGACCAGTGTATTTGAAATGCCGTGATTTGATTATTACACACTGCACTTGTGGTCAGAGTTAGAATTTAGCTGCCTAAAGTAGAGACCCAGTTTTGTTGACACTGCTCTTCATTTATAAGAGGTGCAGGGTGTGATGGGTTCCCCCTGGGGTGCCACCTAGAACTGGGATACTTCTGAGCCCTCTGACTCACCAGCCTGGGCTCTCTCTCACCCTGTGCTGCTGTGACATGGTGCAGACCCACTACTGGTCTTGCACTTCCACCAGCAGTCACATAGGCAGGGACACACCCAGCTGCAGTTACATGGAAGCTGGCCGGCCACTACATGAACCAACAATAGAGAGGCTACCGCCAAAATAACCACCAGCTTCCCAGCCTAGGACCCCCAGAGCTGTACCGTCCTGCCCTGGTCAAAACCCTGACCAGTATGAATTTATTATCTAGTTCGGCTCCCGCTCAATGTGGAGAGGAAATGCAACAGCCTTTGTTCCTTGAGCTAAGATTTCACAGCATTTCATTCAAACTCACTGGTTTAGATAAAGCAAAGACAAGTTTATTAACTACAAAAGATAGATTTTTAAGTGATGGCAAACCGATCAAAGCAGCTTACCTAGCAAATAAACAAAAACTCAAACTAACCTTAACATACCAGAAGGACAGGATTTGAATTAACAATCTTTCACCCTGACTGATAGTACAAGCAGGCTTGCAGATTCTCAAGGCACAAGCTGCACTTGCTTGGGATCCCCACCCCAGTTCCAAGTCCTTTTCCTTAGGAGCTTCTCTTAGGTTTTCAGTTGTGGGGAAGTGAAGAACAGCAGATGATGTCACACCCTGCCTTATATAGCTTTAGCATATGGCAGGAACCCTTTGTCCCAAACTCAGTTTGTGGAAAACACTGGTATCCAAAATGAAATTCCATGTCATGTGGCCTGGTCACATGCCCTTGCATATCTTGCTGAGTCATAGCAACCATTACTTACAGGCTGTTTGGAGCATTCTCAGGAAAGCTCACCGGGTGGGGTATAAGCTTCTCCTAAAGCCTATTGTTTTCTCCTAATGGCCCATTACCTTGAATAGGCCCTTCATAGCCAACTATCTAGACTGGAAGCATTTTGCCTAGTGGGTGTCACCGAGGTGTGATTACATGTGAAATACAGATCCATAGTCAATATTCAGAACTTCCGATACAAAAATGATACTTGCATACAAATATGATAATCATACTTGGCGAATCATAACTTTTCCAATGTCACCTCACATGACCCATCTTGTACAAAATGCATCATAATAATGCCATTGTAACTTACAATTCATATTTGAAAACATTTATATTTACCTGCATTTTAATTTTGTTTGAGAAAATGTGATTTGTATCTACTGGTCTGAAACCAAGGACAGTAGTCTGGGGGCAGAATCCTCTGCAGATTTTATTTATATATGGATCACTGCATTTAAAAAACGTGGACCTGATACTCCAACTGCCTTGCAACATGGAGTCTCACTTGAGCAAACAAGATGGAAAATGGGTATATGGCAGTGATTTACACTCACTTTCCACTCCCTTCACTCAATGGTAACTTATGACACTAGGCAAAAAGCAGTGAAGAATCAGCCATGTGGTTTCTACATTTCAGAAAATCGCATGCTAGGGTATGGGTAGTGATACCTATGATAAATCTTACACTGCCCTCCCAATTAATTAATACACTGGGTTAAACTCTTGGCTGTGTGTGCAGTCTGCACTGACTGCAATTGGATGGGGGAGCTGCAAAGGAGCTGGATGCAGTTCAATCCTGGGGGCAAGAGAGGACCAGCTTGACACCCAGCATGGTTTAAGTCAAGATTGGATGTTTTCATGAAAGAGACGCTCTAGTCTAGGAATTATTTTGGGGAGGTTCTCATGTGCTGTATAGGGGAAGCAGAGTAGATAACAATGATCCCTTCTGGCCTTGGAATCTATTAATCTGTGGTGAGTTAGCAATCAACCCTGAGCAAGGGCAGAGCATGGTTGTGGTGCCCCAGGAGCGGCCCAGGAGGAAGAGTGTGACTTAGCATACATGTGTCAATAAGCTACATTGCCCCGTGTGGGAGTGAGGGGAGGGCAGAACCAAAGCTGCTCTCATTCCTTGTTTCTTCCCGCTCCCTCCTGCCCACTTGCGCCGAGTGGGGGAGCATAACAGCACTGTGAAGCCTGTTTTCCTTCCAGCGCTATGAATGGTTGTAGAGGCAGCTCGCGCAAGCTAGTAAGGAGGTGCCTTGGGCCACTTTACTGCCTTGAGCGACCATGCAAGCTAGGGCAAAATGTGGTCCTTATTAAGTAAACAATTTCTGTGGGGCTTACAGAGTCCCTGAATTCCATGAGCAGCAGAAGAAGCTCGAGTACTAAATCAATGTACTAAGCTATGCCTCGTCTCGCACTTGTTGGGATACATTATAGAACAACATGTAGAAAATTAAACTAACAAGAAAAGTTGGTTTGACAGGCATCTCTTGTGGCTTGGTCTCTTGCAGGGGTTGACTCAAACTGCTAGTCTGCAGTCAAGAGAAGACTTGATGAAAGTGTCTGGGAAGATAGAATGTGAAGGACCCAACCGTCACCTCTATGACTTCATTGGAAACTTGCGCTTAGATGGCCAAAGGTATCGGAAAAAGTGAAAAACTACAGTTGTCTTCTGTTCAGAAATATGTCGTGTGTGCGCGTGTGTGTGTGCGCGCGCGTGTGTGTGCACACCGTGCCTCTCTGGCAGCATAGAAAGAACATAAAGGTATTTCTGTGGGTGACTGCTAACTGGTGCATGGGCCGGATCATCAGCTCGTGTAAAATGGTGTAGCTCTATTGACTTCAATGGACAGTCTTTACCTTAAGTGGTAGAGGCCTGTGAGCTCTGGAACTAGAGGACCAGGGCTCAGTGTTCCCTCTAATTTTTCACACCCATGTACGGAATGAATTTTATGTGCACCAATATGGAGGAGACACATCACCTTCATATCGGTGCACATAACAAAATTCATGTGGTAGGGGTGGGGTCGAGGGGTTTGGAGTGTGGGAGGGGGCTCAGGGCTGCGGCAGAAGGTTGAGGTGCAAGAGTGTGAGGACTCTGGCTGGGGCTGCCGGCTCTGGGGTGGGGCTGGGGATTGGGGTGGGGGGAGGGCTCCCTCTGGGGGTGTGGGCTCTGGAGTGCGGCTGGGGATGAGGGTTACAGAAGGGTGCTCTGGGGCTATGGTGGGGAGAGAGGACTCCCCCCAGCTCTCTCCCTGCAGCAGCACCTGGGCTGGTGGGGAGAGCCGCGGCAGCTCCGGGGCTGGGGCTGCAGGGTAGGTGCCCCTTCCCCAGCCCCCGCAGGTCCAGGCCGTGGCTGGGTTCGGGCAGGGCTGCCTGGGTTCAGGCCAGGCCACCCAGGTTCAGGGCCGGGTTGGGCCAGGCAGCCCGAGTTTGGGCCGGGGTAGGGGCACCCGGTCATGGCAGGTCTGGGCCGCTGCATATTTGGGGCTAGGGGGCCGCCCCGGCTATGGCAGGTTGGGGGCCGGGCTAGCTTGGGGCTGGGGGAGGTCCCCGCGGCAGGTCCCCGGTTCCCTGAGCGCCTGCACTGCACTAAATAGGCTGCTGCGCGGCCGCGCAGCTTACAGGGAATTTAGCCAGGGTTCCAGTCCCACCTTTGCAAATGATGATTGTTTATTATGGGAGAAGTGCTAGTCCCTTCATAGTTGAGCTTGCAACCACAGTTTCTTTTTAAGGGTAATTTAGATCCCTCTTGTAACTCTTAAGAGAAAGTTTCATGCTTCAGACGTATAAATTCAAGTATTATAATCCATAGAAATTAAAGTGCTTTAAAAAGATGGGGAAGTGTCATCATGTTATAGGTGGGGAAACTAAGGCCTGGTCTACACTAGCCTCTGTTTGTCAGAGGGTGGAGATGGATGGCAGGAGAGAGATCACTTGATCATTACCTGTTAGGTTAACTCCCTCTGGGGCACCTGGCATTGGCCACTGTCAGTAGACAGGATATTGGGCTGGATGGACCTTTGGTCTGTCCCAGTATGGCCGTTCCTATGTTCTTATGTTCTAAGTCAGTTTAACTACATCGTTCAAAGGTGTGAAAAATCCACACCTCTGACCAGTGCAGTTAAGCTGACCTAAGCCCCAGTGTAGACAGTGCTAGGTTGACGGAAGAATTCTTCCATTGACCTAGCTACCTGCCTGTCGGGGAGGTGGATTACCTACAATGATGGGAGAACACCTCCCATCGGCACAGATAGTGTCTACGCTGAAGCGCAGCAATTCAGCTGTGCCGCTGTAGTATTTCAAGTGTAGACGTCCTCAGGCGCAGAGAGGTGAAGTGCCCTGCCCCAGGTAACACAGCAGGCTAATGGCAGAGTTGAGAATAGCACCTGACTCTCCTCAGATAGTCCACTGGATCCTGCTGCTTTCTGAAAATGTTGATTACTTTGATTAAGTACTTTTTGAGATTAAAAGTCTTTTAAAGAAGCGACAAAGAGTCCTGTGGCACCTTATAGACTAACAGACGTATTGGAACATAAGCTTTCGTGGGTGAATACCCACTTCTTCAGATGCATGCAGTGGAAATGTCCAGGGGCAGGTATAAACATGCAGGGAAGAGTCAGGCTAGAGATAACGAGGTTAGTTCAATCAGGGAGGATGAGGCCCTCTTTTAGCAGTTGAGGTGTGAACACCAAGGGCGGAGAAACTGTTTTTGTAGTTGGCTGGCCATTCATAGTCTTTGTTTAATCCTGAGCTGATGGTGTCAAATTTGCAAATGAACTGAAGCTCGACAGTTTCTCTTTGGAGTCTGGTCCTGAAGTTTTTTTGCTGCAGGATGGCTACCTTTAAATCTGCTATTGTGTGTCCAGGGAGACTGAAGTGTTCTCCTGCAGGTTTTTGTATATTGCCATTCCTAATATCTGATTTGTGTCCATTTATCCTTTTGCGTAAGGACTGTCCAGTTTGGCCGATGTATGACTTTGGCCAAAGTCTTTTTAGTGGCTCATTTTTGAAAAGTTTGCCAATTGTCTAGTGCTGTTTATGTCCCTCCATTTGCTCAACAGAAATGACATTAGCTGGGGTGTTATTTAGGGCAGTCTTGAGGCTGTTGTATAATGTTCTGGATGCCAAACTGGGAACAGGTCCTTTGCAGCTCCCCTACCTTGCTGCACTGTGCAGAGACTGGAAATCAGTTGAGGAGTGAACTCAATGTATTTATTTATGGGTGGGCAGTGGCAGATTTATGCTGGATGTCCCTAACTATTCATTTCCTTCGCAGTGCTGGGTAAATGGTCTGAAAGGGGAGTAACTAAGAAAAGAAGTATGTGTTCATATAATGAAAAATAACTTTCTTGACTAGAGTATCTTCAGAGTCATTTAAAATATCTGTACTTATTTTTTTTCTTTGTTCTTGGCTTCTAGTCCGGTTCCCATTGGGCCTGATCAGATCTTGCTGAGAGGTGCACAGCTCAGAAACACCCAATGGGTCCTGGGAATAGTTGTATACACAGGACATGACACAAAGCTTATGCAGGTAAAATGGATTGGAAATAATATCTTGTGTGTGTTTTGATGGAAATCGGTATTCTCTCTTTCTGTATTCTGCCTGTCCTTATGAGTTGACTATGCAAAATAAAGTGTCGGTTATCATATTTGTAAGGCAGTAGCATCCAGAAGCCTTGAGTGAGATTGGCACTCCATAGTGCTGGGTGCAGTATGGACACTTAGTACCTGACAGGAAGAGCTGACAACATACGTTTTATACAGGATGAAGGTTAAGATTTTGTCACAGTTATTTTTAGTAAAAGTCAGGGACAGATCACAGTCAATAGACAATAGTTCATGGAAGCCTGAGCCCTGCTGTCCGAATGGGGTTCAGGGGTAACAGCTTGAGCCCCACTGCCCAGGGCTCACCCCGCTGCACAGTGCTGATGGCCTGAGCCCCACCGCGCAGAGCTGACAGCCGAAGTCCCATTGCCTGGCGCTGAAATCGCGGAGGTCACCAAAAATCATGGAATCCGTGACACTCGTATCCTTATACATGATATATAGTACTAGCTATTTTTAATCTAAATGTATAAAGTAAGTGTCTGCAGTCTTCCCAGAGCACCATGGTAATGCAAGCTTTTCCATGACTCTCACGCAGAATAGAGGAGTAAAGTAACAAGGAGAAGTAATGTCAACTGTGACTCTGCAGTATACCCCTGTTCACTTTCTGGAACAAGCAATTGTCTGTGGGCTGTAATCTAGGAAGAAATTATCTACTTCTAGAACAATAAATCCAGTTAGAACCTTTCCATGCATTAATATGTACCCTGATCCTGCAAGTAGTTCTATTCAGCCAGGTTCTACCAGTCTTTAGTTCGGCTCTTAAGTTTTAAGGCTGTAAAAGACAACATATATATATGGAGATATGCCTATCTCATAGAACTGGAAAGACCTTGAAAGGTCATTGACTCCAGTCCCCTGCCTTCACTAGAAGGACCAAGTACTGTCCCCTGACAGATTTATTTTGCCCCAGATCCCTAAATGGCCCCCTCAAGGATTGAACTCACAACCCTGAGTTTAACAGGCCAATGTTCAAACCACTAAGCTATCCCTCCCCCCAGTACTTAGCTGCTGTTAAACTGTGTCTAAAAACTTGCAGTGCACAAGAGCTGACAGGAGGATTTAAGGAGCATTTTCCCTCTTCGAGCCCTGTGCAGAAACTAGAGAAAATTGCAATCCCTGCATTCTTTTGAGGACAGTAACTGCTGCTCTCTGCTAGTGTTCCCCTAAGAGCTAGACCAGGGGTGGGCAAGCTATGACCCGGGGGGCTGCATCCAGCCCTCCAGGCATTTTAATCCGGGCGTTTTAATCTTGAGCTCCTGCTGTGGAGCGGGGTGGGAGTGGGCTCTGGGGCTTGCCCCACTCTGCCTAGCTCCCAGAAGCAGCGGCGTGTCCCCCCTCCGGCTCCTATGTGTAGGGGCAGCCAGGGGTCTCTGCACGCTGCCCCCGCCCCAAGCGCTGCCTCAGCAGCTGCCATTGGCCGGGAACTGTGGCCAATGGGAGCTGCAAGGGCAGCGCCTGCGGACAGGGCAGCGCACAGAGCTGCCTGGTCGCGCCTCCGCTGCTTGAGGTAAGCGCTACCCGGAGCCTGCACCCCTAATCCCCTCCTGCATCCCAACCCCCTGCTCCAGTCTTGATCCCTCTCCTGCCCTCCAAACCCCTCGGTCCCAGCCCAGAGGACCCTCCCACACCCTGAACTCCTCATTTCTGGCCCTACCCCAGAGCCTGCACCCCCAGCCAGAGCCCTCACCCTCTCTCGCACTCCAACTCCCAATTTTGTGAACATTCATGGCCTGCCATACAATTTCCATACCCAGATGTGGTCCTCGGGCCAAAAAGTTTGCCCACCCCTGAGCTAGACCCTCAGAGGCAGGGACATGGCCTTGTTCTTTACCTGCCTTGGCCATCAGAGTGGGATGAATAGGCTGGAGGGAGTATGCTGAGCCCTCAGCAGAGGTTGAGCATAGTACATGTCCCCTATGTCTGACTCACAACAGTAGTCTGTTAATCCCTGTGTGTGTGCGTGTATGTGTTTGTGTGTATAATACCACCATAGTGGCTAGGGGCCCTAGTCATAGACTTTGCATAAATAAAATATTTAACTGGTTGGGGATGGAGTTCGAGAACAAAATAGCTAAGTCCACAGTTTTAAGACTCTGAAAATTAACTGTGCGCTGAAGAACTAAGGAGAACAGTCCCACTTTTGTAGTTATTGTAATATTATTTAGCAGTTTTTCTCACCATTTGCTATTGTTATTGCCATACTTAAACCAATTCTCAAGGCCGTTTCTGCTTTTGTTCAGAATTCAACCAAAGCCCCTTTGAAGAGATCAAATGTGGAGAAGGTGACCAACATGCAGATTCTGGTTTTGTTCTGCATCCTTCTGGTCATGGCCCTTGTGAGTTCTGTGGGTGCCTTACTATGGAACAGAACACACGGCGAAGTCATCTGGTACCTTGGCTCAAATGGTGAGAGTTTGATTGCAGGTGGCCTATTGTCTATGTGTTAAAACAGTGAGAGCTTATAAAGTTTGAGGATTCTACAGAGCATGCCAGGCCATTTATCTTTGCCAAATGGAGAAAGGAGGCCCATACATAAAAATCAAAGCCCGCAGCTAACTTTATTTGACAATATATTCTAGAAACAGACTGCAGTAACTATGGAGCCCAGCGAATGTGCAAGATGTTCCCCCATCCCAAGGTCTGAGAATGCTGCTAGGCAGCTGTCCAAAAATAAAGGGGTGTGTGAGACAACAGGATGGAGAGTCAAATGCCAGGTGCCCCATACAGCAGTGCAAAATGTCACTCTCAGATGACCGAAAGGCTCCTTATTTCAGTTATGAAAAATTGTCGGGGGCAGTATAACTTACTGAATTGGGTACAGGATTTGTGGTATCAGCCTCCTCTCTATCAGTCCTTTTGTCTACATACCTCAGCCACAACCTCTTTTCACCAGATCCTAGGCTGGTGTAAAGTGTCATAACACCACTGACTTTAATTTAATGCTGATTTATGTCAGCTGACGATCTATACCTCTGCGTTTTAGTTAGCCCATCTATAAATTGGAGGAGATGATCTCCCGTTTATGGATATCCTGAAGATTAATGTTCACACACTAAGTATTATTGCTGTCTTTGTATTTGCTGGACCAGGCTGTTCTAGCTTACAACAGACAGGTAATTTTTGCAATTGCAAATCTCTCCTTCTGTATAGTGCATGTGCTTTATTTAAGGACTCCATTTTTCTTCCTTTTTGCTACCTGTATTTACATATGAGATTAAATAGTAACACAAAGATATGGATATTCAAGATAGAATAGAAGTAATTCTGCAGGAGAGAGATTTTTGGCGTTTCAATTTATATTACAATCAGCTACAAAATGTGGCAGGCATTGGCTATTGTGTTACTGACACTATCTTGGGATGCAGACCTAGATAAATAAATGTCACTGAAATTGTGTAAATCTTTTACTGGTAGTGGTAAAACCACTGGCAATAGCTGAGCTGTCATCTGTTTCAGATTAACTGCAATTATGGTACCTTTACTCAAAAAGATCCAATCTTCGAGGAGGAGTGGAGTGGCATTGATAGCAGGCTATATAGATCTCAGGACACATTCGTCATTGAACCAGCTTTATCTTCAGTTTATGGCAATCATGTCCTTTCCATCTTAATCACTGTTACTGCCACTAGAGGTTGTTTTCTTAAAAAATAGTGTTGCCAGATTTAATAAAAATTCTATACAGGAAAAATATGAAACACAAGATATGTAAATGACTGGAGGAAACAGCGATGAAGAGAAACAAATGGAATATGATTTGTAATGGAGAGTACTCAAAAGTTATAGGGACTGATCTGACAAACTGGTGTAAATTGAGAATAACTTTGCTGAAATCAATGTAGTATCATTCCTGAAAAACAGGTATAACTGAAGTCAAGATATGGCCCACAAGTATTGTCTCACCTAGGGAGATGCATTTTCAAAGCAGTCTCATGAGTTACACACACACAACCAGTCATTCTTTCTTATTGTCCGAAAAGGGGAGTATACTTTATTCTTTCAGAACCCAAACTCCAAACCTGGGTGCCTAACCAGAGTGCCTAATTCTCACAAATGTCTGGGTAGAAAAAAGCTTCTTTGCCCATTAAGCTTGCCTCTTGGTTTTACTTAGAGACTGATCCAAGCTGCAGAAAATTCTTCTCCAGATTTGGATTTTAAACACTCCCAAGTTCAGAAGCATTTGGACCCAGATTTTGGTTCAGCCCGTCATAAATATTGAGCCATTAAAAAATGTAGATTTAAACTAGATTTGAAAACGTCTGAGAATTCTGGGGTGTTCATCTCTGGCTCTTGCCTCTGCCTTTTCAGTTTTCCCCCAGATTCATTTGCCTTGATTCTTCAGTTCCCATACTTTTAAATGACTGTTTTTCTTAAGCTCAGTTGTACTGGTTACTTCTCTGCATTTATTTGGGCAACTTATCTAGCATATTCACTGCTGGTAAAACCATTTTATTTGGATACCTTATTTAGTTTTAATTACACATCTCTTTGATTATGATCTTTTTTCAATTCTCACCAGAGTGAATAGTTTACTGAACTTGCCAACACTGGAAGCTATAAATACAGATGTTTGGTGAAAATAATTGAGACACACCTAACTCTATTGAAATATGTGGAACAAAACCAGCTTTTTGGAGAGGCAGAGTGAAAATGTGCTGCTAGAAATAATATCTGTAGCTCTTCAGTGGAGACAGATGGCGTGTATACAGGATTACCAGCTCCCTTTGGACTGTAATATGGAATATTGCACTTCTAGTAACCTGCTTACAGAACGGAGAATAAACTCAGTTACTCACAAATCTAAATCTCACATTTCACACAGTGTGCACGTAGCACAGCTAGCCTATCCCCTTTTATGAATTTGATGTAATATGTGTAGGGCCCTGCCAAATTCACAGTCCATTTTGGTCAATTTCACGGCCATAGGATTTTAAACATTGTGCATTTCATGATTTCAGCTATTTAAATCTGAAATTTCACAGTGTTGCCATTGTCGGGGTTCTGACCCAAAAAGGAGTTGTGGGGGGGTCACAAGGTTATTGTAGGCGGGGTTGCAGTACTTCTACCCATACTTCTGCACTGCTGCTGGCGGGGCGCTGCCTTCAGAGCTGGATGCCCAGTCAACAGCTGCCGCTCTCCAGCCACCCAGTTCTGAAGGCAGCGTAAAAGGAAGGGTGGCAATATCATGATCCTCCCCCCCTAAAATAACCTTGTAACCCCCTCAAACTGCCGTTTGGGGTCAGGACCCCCAATTTGACAAACGCTGGTCTCCCCAATGAAGTGTGTATAGTATAGGGTAAAAGCACACAAAGGACCAAATTTCATGGGGGGACGCCAGATTTCACAGTCTGACACGTTTTTCATGGCCGTGAATTTGGTAGGGCCCTAAATGTGTGTATATTGTGGCAAATTGCCGGCACTACTATGATGGGTCCCACACTTTCTCTTCTTGTGGGGGGGTTTCAGGGTGCCATTTCTTTCCCCTGAACTGGGGTAACAGCTATCCTACTAGTATCCCAGGGAAGGGGAGTGGAGAGGGAGGGACCCGGGCCCGCCCTCTACTCCAGGTCCCAGCCCAGGGGCCCTATGATAGCAGGTGAACCACTTGTACCAGTGATTCTTTCCCCTGGGCTACTTCCCTCTCCTGACCTTCAGCTTGTGGGGCTTCCTGCCTTCCCTCTGCACAAGCCAGGTGTCCCTTTACCTAGGATCTTGGTCTTCTTAGCCCACCGCAGCACTTCTCAAAACTCTCCTCCGCTTTCCTCCAAACTGCTCTTTGTTCCACCACCAATCCACTCTGCTTCACTCCTCCAAACTGCTCCAACTCTTCCTCACTCTGCTCCAACTCCTCCTCTGGCTGATTGAAGCAGGGGGATTTTATCAGGTGACTGGCTTCAGGTGCTCTAATTGGTTTCAGGTGCTTTTAATTAATCTACAGGGAATAAGGCTTCTCCTCATCCTAGATCACTCTCCTGCTGCCTTCTGGCCATGCTGTATCACAATATATACATTTTAAAAAACACCTCTACAAGCTCTAGGCATCCTAACATGTAATTAATACTACAGTAAAACCCAAGCAGCATTAGAATAATCATTCAACAAGGAACTTTGCCAGTCAGCCACCTTTTCACCTCTTTGTCACTCTGGGAAGACTATCCTTAGCCCTTCCCAAAAATCCCATCAAACAGAAGTGTTTTGCAGTGTGCGTGGAAGGTCAGCAGATTCAGGCTATTTTGGATCAAGTAGGGGGAGCAAATTCAGGAGGTCTTATAGCAAATGCCCTGCCAGCAGCCCCATCATATATGAATACTTTATTACAATATTGGGAGAATTTCAAACCAGCTCTGATCTTTTACTGGTGTAGAAAATAACTTCTGTCCCATATTTAGACATTTTAGGTAAAACGTCTTCTTTTGTTTGTTATCTTTAAAAACAACACATTGGGTGAGATTTTCACTTTTCAGTTCTATTTTATTCTATTCAGATTCTTACACCATGCTATCTGAGCACTTCTTATGGGAGGGGAACCGGGATAAAGAAGTTCTGTGCACCCGTGACAGCTCCTGGGAGCATTGTGTCTGAGGCAGTTATAACAGGCTTGATTCTGATCTCCGTTGAACCATTTTTTACATTGTTTTGCAGAAAGTTAACTGGAGTTTGTTCTGAATTTGTACTGGTGTAAGTGAGATCAGGATAAGGCCCAGGGTGTTCAGGAGTGCACGCAAACAGCATCGTCTACACCCTTCAACAGAGTGAAGCATGCTGGCAGAAGTGGAGTGGAGCAGGGCCATGACCTTGATTTAGTTTTTCCCTACCCATTGCTAGCATTGCTTTCTGCACTGGAACCTTGTGTGCCATGAAAGCAAGAAGCAAGATTTTGCTTGGCTCCTGTGTAGAGGCACAAGGTAGAAGGGAAATGCCTTGAGTCCTCACCTACCCACATGAGGGTAGACACAGTCTAGCCCTTTTCAATAAATTGAATACATTCAATAAATTGAAAAGGTCTGTTTTGGGGACAAAAAATAGATGTTCATCTGTATATGCCACTTGTTTAAAATGGGAACTCTCCACAGTATTAACACTGTAAAAATGCATGGATGATTGAATATGAACATGTGACCTTATCCTATACCTTTCGGTCCACAGAAGAGCTCTATGTCAATTTTGGGTACAATCTGCTGACATTCATAATCTTGTACAACAACCTTATCCCCATCAGTCTGCTGGTGACCCTGGAAGTCGTCAAGTTTACTCAGGCTCTTTTTATAAACTGGGTAAGTAGCAAGAACAAAAAGGTTGGTTAATAAATTGCGGTTTTGAATGTCACATTGGTTTAAAACCCTTAAAATTAAATTTGTCACCTTTTTGTCAGTGTCTCTTTAGTTATTGCCTTTGGCAAGACCAATTAATAGTTCAGTGAATCTGTTTATTTCTAGTTTGCTGGTCCATGCTACCAGGGCTTGAAAACACCACTTGCCTGTAGAAAGGTTTCCTGCATGAGTGCCATCCACTTCTGCAATTTCTAAGCTTTCATTAGGGGAAAACAAACAAGGCTTTAGTGCTTTTGCTTGCTAGGAAAGCCTTCTGAATCCAAAATGAATGTGAACAGGTAGTGTCGTCTTCCTGAGCCTTTTGGCAAACAGCTGTAGTGACTCTTCTGCAACTCATAGGTTTCCTAAGATTCAGCAGTGTGAAAAATGACCAGTATCTTGTCATTTTTTCAGTTATCGTATTCAGAACCCTGGGCCACTGTGAAGGTAAAACCTAGTCAGGTCACTTTCACTCTGGTGATGCTTGAGCTGCAATGTTTGTCTACAGAGTTCAGGTTGGGAATGGCTCATGTCACTAAATAGTGACTTCTCTGGTCAGGTAAGGAACTGAAGTGGTAGTTTTCATACAGATTCCCGTTCAGTCCCCTTGGGCATAAAGATGATGGCTGTGATGTGCCTGGAGGGTGTAAAGTTGGGGAAAATGTATCATGTGCATCTGCCTGGATGTGTGCATGTGTACAACCTCAGGGCTTCCACGTGGCTGTAGAAGAAGACCCCTAAATAAAGATACATAAAAATCTCATAGGCAAAATAAATGTGAGTATAACTGAATCATTTCCAAGCTGAGTCATCTGGAAAATTGCTTCTCGGATTACTGGCACATGCAGTAGCTATTTTTGCAATGTATTCCAATTAAATGCAATGATATAAACAGAACTGGTTGTAGTATAGGTCAGCAGTTTTTCTGTTTAGAAATGAGGACTGGACTACAGTAGTTTAGTGACTTTTAACTATTTGTCTTCTGGGTAGAATTATTGATATCCTGTAGAACAATTTTCCCTGTGTTAAGACTCCTAACCCTTTTTGTGCACTGAGCTGAACACTCAGCAAAGGAAATGCCAGTTTTTTTAATAGGTGTCATTTTCAAGATGTCTAATACACAGATACATTTGAGAGACAAACTGTTGTTCTCCAAAGTATCATATTCTGCTTTTTCTCTACAGCAGCACTCCCATTGGCATGGCTGGAAGTCATGTGGGCAGCAAATGCAATATGTTGCCAGAAGAGACTTAAACTGTTGATTAAACTGTATATCTTAGGTCTGTTTTCACTTTTATTTCAGGACATAGATATGTATTATCAAGAAACAGATACACCTGCAATGGCCAGAACTTCCAACCTTAATGAGGAGCTTGGGCAGGTGAGAGAACCTCATTGGGAATAACATACTTGTCATATAACTTAGGTACCATACAAAGGCAACAATTTTCTTATAATAATTATAGGCTTTTCTCTCGTCCACCTCAATGTAATAGCTGACCCTAAGATAGGGAAGCTCTATTTTACAGGTAGATAATTGAGCTGCACAGCAAGATTAAGTGACTTGTCCAAGGTCACTTAATTCCTGACTCTGACTTAGACTATTTGAACCCAAATCTCCTGCATCCCAGTTCACTGCCTGAACCAAAAGACCATCTTTCCTCCTCTAAGGGGCAAGATTCTGCCCTGGAATGTGTATGTTTGTCACATTCTGGGATGTAGTTCAGACCAGTTAGGGGCTGTGTCACCACTTGCCCTACAAGCTTGGGTGCTCCCAATTCTTTGCTGCTGTAACTCCCAACCTGGGCCCTTCACAACCAGCCAAACAGCATGCAGGTCACCCCCTGAGTATCTGTGTATAGCTGCAGCCTACTAGCAACACTCCAGTCACACTCTGGCTCCCACTAGCCTTGGTTGCCACTTGCAGGGTGACCCCCAACACACTCTGCCTTGAATTTTCCCCAAAACGTGTGTTCTGCATTGTCCAGCCCGCTCCTGGACAGTACAGATATTAGAGGTCTGTTGCCCTTGCAAAGGGTCAGTATTCAACAATTTGCTTTTTAACTGGAGTTACCCAAATCATTCAGTTTAAACACAACACTGGATTAGTTTTGATTAAAACAAGTTTATTTAACTACAAAGAGGTTTTAAGTGAGTACAAGGCAGTAAAGTCAGAAATGGTTACAAGAGAAATAAAGATAAAACTCTTTCTAGTAACTAAAACTTACCGAGCTAGATTTCGTTCTAGGTAAAATCTGTACCATGTGTTCGCAGCAACATTGATTGCCAAATTTTTCATGTTAGGGTCCCCCCCAAAATCAAAGGCTGGTGCTTTTGTCATCTTGGGTAAAAGAGAGAAAGAGAGATAGAAAGAGATCATACCCGGGGTGGTTTTGGCCCTCACTTTTATAGTCCAGTCACTCTTTGAAATGCATTTTTCTGATGGCTAACCCTAGATAAAGTTCCTTCCTACTCTGAGGATGGAGACATGGAGTCTGGTGGTGAAAGAGATTCCATGTTTTTGTTTGTTAAAATGCAGATCAATCTGTCCCTGCTTGCCTTTGTTGCCAAAGAATGGCCACTTGACTGGTTAACGTTGACACCTGGCTAGAGGTGTCCGCTTGTCCTTGTCTTTGATAAACAGGCTTGCCCCTTCCCCAGATGTGACTGATAAACACATTTCCATCATCATCTCATCTTATCTTCATAACTTTACATATAATGTTGCTACCCACATTTCACCATGGTATTATTGACCAGCAAGTTACTAGTTTTCAAATGATACATCACAAGCCATATTTTGTACAAAGATTGTTAAGTAGTATGAAGGGTTTTAATACAGGGGTGCATTCAGTCAGTGTTCTTCCTGTTAATTTCTGTAGGAGCTGCTGGAGTGTATTTGAGGGCACAGTTTGGTCTAAAGTGTTGCCTCAGTTTTTATTAAGGTCTGTTTTAGAACATCATAAATCTAATCTGAGTCTGCAGGCTTGTACATGTGCCCTCATTGTCCTACAGGCACACGGATTGCATGCCATCTATTGAGATATAAGATATTGAACACTGGTGAGTGTGGTTAGCTCTCAATTTTGGAAACCAGGTTGGAGGAAGGACTGTTTCTTCCCCCTCACTGAGCTCTGTGCAGAGTATTTGCTAGAGATGAGAGATTCATAGATTTAATGCCAGAAGGAACCATTATGCTCATCTTAGTCCCACCTCCTGTGTAACACAGACATAGAATTTCACCCAGTAATTCCTGCATCAAGCACCATAACTTGCAGTTGAACAACAACATATCTTTTCAGAAAGATGGTGACTTTTTATCTCAGGTCAGCTGATGCATGATTTTATCCCAAAGCTTTCATTCTAATTCAGCATTCTGGATCTCTAATTAAATTGTTCATTAAACTCTAGCTGTACCTTCTAACTCCCTATAACACCAGGTGCAAATGTTGTACTCTTTATTCTGCAACAAGGAAAATAGAAAGACATTAGTGAATCTCTTTTCATCCAATTCAGTCATTCCTGAACTGGATGAAGAGCACGTCACTGTCACGGTTGGGTCGTGGGCAGCCGAACCTAATAGTAGGAGCCAGAGTCCACAGTCACGAGACAGGAATCAAGAATCAATTGGTTTGGAATACTGGGAGGTCCGAAGCAGGAGTCAAACTGGCGATCAGAACAAGAGACCGGTCAAGTCAGGATACCAGTGGTCAGAAGTAGGCAACAAACTGAAAATCAGAAAGCACAAGTCAAATGCCCTGAGTAAAGGCAGGTCAGAATGCCAGGGGATCAAGCCAGGGAAGCATGAGCCTGTAGTAGGAGCTGGTAGCAGGAAGCACAAGGCCATAGTCTAAAGTAAGGCAGAGCCCACATGTTCAGATGACTTTCTGATCCTCCTGTTGGCTTAAGTAGGGTCAGTAGGCCAATTAGCTGCTCTGGGACTCCATCAATCCGGCCTCAGGGATGGAGCCTCCCACTGGGGCTGGGCTTCATGGCTCTCAGGTAAGCTGTTGCCAGTAACTGCCAAATGAAGAGCTGGCATGAAGCTGCTTCCATGAACCTTGCTGGCCCAGGTCTGAAACCCGTGGAGTCATTACACTTGCATTCTTACAAGAGCATTTATTGTAAGCCCTTTGGGGCAAGGACCATCTGTTTTGTTGTGTTTGTACAGGAGCTAGCACATTGTGGTCCTGGTCCATGACTAGGGCTCCTCGGTGCTATGATAATACAAATAATTAGTGATAATAATAATTAATAATGTCTCAACCTGTTCTAGTTAGAGTATAAAATGTGTGGTTTCTCAGAACTTTTCTTTACAATTCTGAATAACAAATAGAATATTTTTCAGAGTTAAGGAACTTCCCAATCAACTTTCCCAAAATAAAATTCCAGAAAATGTGGAGACCTTACAGGCAGAATTTCTATTGTAACATTCAAAAATATTTATCACTGTTAGATATGTATATCATTATCTACTTTTTCACATGCCAAATCTTTACATTGAAAATGTATAACGGCCCTTTTTTTTCTAAAGCCCTTTCACTAGTCATATTAGAAAATGCAGGCCTTCATGTTTGCTGACTGAACAAGTTAATTTTCAGTTGTAGATCTTCGAAAAATGACCAGGTTATGTATGTAGGTTGTAGAATTGCAGTCATTGGAGGTTTTTAACAGGTTAGACCAGGGGTCTCAAACTCAAATCACCAGGAGGGCCACATGAGGACTCGCACGTTGGCCCGAGGGCTGCATCACCTGCCCCCCACTCCACCCCCGCCCCTGCCCCTGCCGACAGGGTGCAGCAGGGGGCTCAGGGCAGGGGGTTGGGATGCAGGAGGGAGTGCGGTGTGTGGCAGGGGGTTGGGGTATGTCAGGGGGTTCAGGGCAGGGGGTTGGGGTGCAGGAGGGAGTGCGGTGTGTGGCAGGGGGTTGGGGTATGTCAGGGGGTTCAGGGCAGGGGGTTGGGGTGCAGGAGGGGTGCGGGGTGTGGCAGGGGGCTCAGGGCAAGGGGTTAGGGTGCAGGCAGGAGGCTCAGGGCAGGGAGTTGGGGTGCAGGAGGGGTTCGGGTTCCAGCCCGGTACTGCTTACCTGGAGCAGCTCCGGGGTGGCAGAGGGGCGGGGCCAGGCTGGCTGGCTCGCTCCCTCCCTCCCCCCTGCCTGCCTCCGGCCCCAGCCCCAGCCCCTCTGCTCCTGGAAGCCCCGGACATGGCGTCCCTACGGCCCCGGGGGGAGGGGGAGCAGAGAGCTCCATGAGCTCCTGTTGTCTGTGGTTACCTCCCCCGAAGCTCCCATTGGCTGCGGTTCCCCATTCCCGGCCAATGGGAGCCCTCAGCCCATGGGGTGTGCAAATCCACGGGCCGGATCCAAAGCCCTGAGGGGCTGGATTTGGCCCAGGGCCGTAGTTTGCCCACCCCTGGCCTGGAGGTAGGCTGGGGATGTGGTGCGCTGGGGAGGGGGGGCCCGCGGGAGCTTGGCGGGCTGCAGGGAAGAACCCTGCGGGCTGCATGAGGCCTGCGGGCCGCGAGTTTGAGACCCCTGGGTTAGACAAACACCTGTCAGGGATAGTCTAGGGATACTTAATCCTGCCTCAGTGTGGGAGGATGGACTAGTTGACTTGTGGTCTCTTCCTGCCCTCCATTTCTATGAATGTTTTTTTTCTTCTTAGGGACATTTTTATTACTTGTTTAAATCAAGTTTGACTTATCTACAAATGTGTCTTCCATACTAGGACTCCATAAAAACTCATGCAATGGACTGTCTCTACTTTCTAATGTTTACTTTACCAGTTAAGTTGTTCAAAGCCAAAGAGGGTTACATAAGGTACAAGTTGTAACTGCTGATCATGTAACTAGGGCTGATCAGGTAATATTTGTGGAATAATTTTTAATGTGTTTTATGATAATTCTTGAATAGTCAAAAAACGTAAATTATACGAAATTTTATTAATATAATGAATATATTTTCATTATTAGCCCAGGTCTGTTCTAGAGGCCCCTTTTGAGGCCTCATGAAGATAAGTATGAAAGGATTGGTACATTACTTTTAAATAAACCTAAGGAAATCCTAGTACAAAAGTATTGCTAAAATAGAGTTAAGGCTGAGAATAGATCTTCCTTAAAACAAGAGTCATAGGAAAAATAAAATAACAAAATAAGGAAGTGTTAAAAAAATCTGGAAATTCTGTTAAGGATCCAGGGCCAAGTTCCTATGAAAGAAACTTAAGTTTGCCCTGTTGAATGTGTGAGTCACAACAGCATAAGGCTACATCAACACTACCCGCCCAATTCGGCGGGTAGCGATCGAAGTTCTGGGATCGATTTATCGCGTCTCGTCTAGACGTGATAAATCGATCCCAGAGCCGCTCCCCGTCGACTCCGGAACTTCAGCTCCATGCGAGGAGTAAGCGGAGTCGAAGGGGGGGAGCCTGCCTGCTGCGATGTGGACCAGCGGTAAGTACTTTTGAAATCGATCTAAGATATTCGACTTCAGCTACGTTATTCACGTTATTTCCCCCCCCCCCGCAGTGTGGACCAGCCCTAAGACTTTTGTTGTATGAAGGTATGACCCTTTCAGGTTATATCTGGTACAGGGGAATTAATACCCTCATTATAAAGGTGTAGAGGTGAATGCCTGGCTTGTGTCTGGAAGTTAGGGATGTTAACACACATCTGGAGGGCAGGTGGAGTACAGTGGGATCTCCAGGTGGTACTGAAAGTGTGGCAGGGTGTCAGTGGAGCCTTTCATAGCCAAGTGACAAACAAGAGTGGGGTAAATATCTGTCAGCTATGAGGAAGATGAGCAATGGGACATCATGGTCTCTGATTCGTAGCAGGAATGTGAGGAGGTACTAGTCTCCAGCCTGTAAGTGATGGATGGATTTGCAGTTCACAGGATCGCATGCAGAATTTTTTTGAATTAAAATTGGTGTTGGATCCTTAACTTAGAATTTATAGACACTTTTCTTTTAGCATTTTGTTCATTTTAAACTTCTAGCGCTATATTTTCAGCTGGTGTAAATCAGCATAGCTCCACTGATTATAGTGAAGCTCTGACAATTTATACCCGCTCAGGATCTGATCCTTACTTGTTTTTAGAGGAACTATATTACCAATATTAACTCTTATTTTAATTATTTTTCCTGGGAATTTGCCTGTAGCTTTCATAAGATAGAACTAATCGCCACTGACAAACTGCAACAAGTTTGCATTGGCCTCTACTGCTGTATTTCCTAAACATGCATATTTTCTTGTGATTTTTTTTTTCTGATTTAATGTATATTTTCCTTTTGTTTGGACTGTGCTTCTATGCAAGTTAATCTTGTGGACTTGCTACAATTTTTTCATTTGTATTCTAGGTAAAATACCTGTTTTCTGATAAAACAGGCACTCTAACATGCAATATTATGAACTTCAAGAAATGTAGTATTGCTGGAGTGACATATGGGTAGGTACTATTTCTATAAACTCCATAGCTTAATAATTAATTTTATTAATTCTGCAAATTGGTATTCTGTTCTGTAACAATTACATTTAACTGTTTGGTTATATTAATAGAAATTCATTTTTGTGCCCATAAAATAAATTGTTAGTTTCTCCTGTAGCGTGAACTATGGAATGTGAAGGTTGAAATAATTTAAATGTGATGGTGGAAGGGTTTGTTTGAATAAGATGTTCTCCTCTTCCTCTTACCTAACTGGTTAGAATGAAACAAGTGGTGCTAAATGAGTTTCAGGCCTTTCATCATAGGGTTTCCCTTAGGGGAACCAAATGTTGGGTCAAGACCTTATCCAGCTAAGATCATTTACTTCAGATGAACTAGGATTTAGCCCATAGTTCATATTTAGTGATGAATTCTTCATTCTTTTGTCTGGTAACACTCCCCCAGAAAGGGCAACTACTTCTCATTTTTATGCTGTCTGCTTTAAATCGTTGGGTTTGTTTATTTTTAATACAAAGAATAAATTTAGTTTCTACCTCCTGGGAACCTGTGCAGGGGTGCATAATCCCCAGTATGGAATCTTCTGTGGCCAAGTTTTTATAACATAAAGTATATATGTCTTTAATTTCCTCTATTTTGCCTCTCCTAAAAAATTGGTTATACTTTATGTGGTCTGCCAGTTTGTAAAGCTCTTGTGAAGGTATACGAATTGCCCCATTTGAAATCAATTGTTTATCTGGCTATTTGCACATGTTGTCATGGTAATTGCTTATACAAATTAGACCCACTGTTATTAGTGTATTTTGGGGCATGTCCCTAGCATTCTGATTTCTTAAAAATCTATCCTTTAACGTCGATGGAAAGCAGGATGTATCCTCAGTATTTAAGGTCCCATCCAAAATAGCTTTTCAGGGTACGTTACATGGTATTTAATTTAAGTCTTTGGAAGGAGGAAGGTTAAATCTATGCTACAAGCCGATGAACATGTTTCCAGGGTATTGGTGTTTCATACCTGATTTTTTTTTTTTTAACCACTTAGCTCTATGTTGTCATGTACTCCCTTTCTTTTATCAAACTAGCCAAAAATTATAATTTTTTTCCTTCTTTTAGTCACTTTCCAGAGTTGGAAACAGAACGTTCATCAGAAGACTTCAGGTAATAATAATTGACTGGAACTAGTTTGGGACTATACAAAGGAAGACCGCTAGCACATATCTAACACATATAAATGAAAGAGTATTGTTTGTCCAAATTTTAGAGCCAGAATAGAAACACCCAAGGGATATAGTCACTTCTAAGTTGTCTGCCCCACATGGTTGTGTCCACTTACAGTTAGGGTGCAGAGGTGGAACTTACATTTTGTCTGAGGCCCTGCGGCCAGTCAGTAGAGCCCCAAAACTGGGTAGGACTAATGTGGGAGTGAGTGGATCAAACCAGGTGGGAGATGTTAACTCAGTGCTACTCCCCATGTGGCCTATGAAGCCACAGCCACAATTGGAGTGAAGCTTCCTTATAGTTCAGCTGCCTCCATAGGTGCAGCAGTAGTGAATCTTGCCCAGAGGCTTACATTTACTGACTGCAGAGGGGATAAGGGAAAGGTGGCTTCTGTTATAAAATGTGGTATGTGAATATGGTTTAAATAACTGGCAAGCGGGATCACAAACTAGGGGGAAAGAGCTTTCCCTTCAGAGCATGGTACAAAACCCTCATTTTGTTTCAGGTTTCAGGGAAGAGTCTTGATTTAGCCTTTATGCTGCTAATTTAGTTCAGGCTGTTGTATCTGATGTGTTTCCAAACTAACTGTGTTTTTAAATTTCTGAATGGCCCCCAAAGCTTTGTGATGGACACATATATTATAAATGGCAATAAATATGTAACTATGTATGTATTAAATATGTATTAAACCAGCGTTTCTTAAACTGGGGTCCGTGAGGGTACTCCAGGGGGTCTGCAGGCCCCGCTGATCAACTCCTCCTCCTTCTCCCTCCCTGAACTCTTCCCCCACTTCCTCCCAGAGCCTCCTGCATGCCGGAGAACAGCTGTTCTCCAGTGTGCAGGAGGCACTGGGAGGGAGGGGGAGAAGTGGGGACAGGGCACACTCTGGGGAAGGGGTGGAAAGTGTCAGGGAAGAGCAGGGGCAGGGGTGAAGCGGGGGCAGGAAGAGGAGGGTTGGGGGTGGGGCCTTGGGGAAGGAGTGGAGTGGGGGCGGGGACTGGGGCTGAGCAGAGGGGTTGGGGTCTGCGAAAAATTTTAAATCAAAATGGGGGTCCTCAGGTTGATAAAGTTTTGAGAACCATTGTATTAAACAGTAATAAGTTCCCAGGACCAGATGGTATTCACCCAAGAGTTCTGAAGGAACTCAAATGTGAAATTGCAGAATTGCTAACTGAGGTTTGTAACCTATCATTTAAATCAGCTTCTGTACCAAATGACTGGAGGATAGCTAATGTGACGCCAATTTTTGAAAAGGACTCCAGAGGTGATCCTCGCAATTACAGGCCAGTAAGCCTGACTTCAGTTCCGGGCAAACTGGTTAAAACTATAGAATCATAGAAGATTAGGGTTGGAAGATGCCTCAAGAGGTCATCTAGTCCAACTCCTGCTCAAAGCAGGATCAACACCAACTAAATCATCCCTGCCAGGGCTTTGTCAAGTCGGGCCTTAAAAACCTCTAAGGATGGAGATTCCACCACCTCCCTAGGTAACTCATTCCGGTGCTTCACAATGCCCCTAGTGAAATAGTTTTTCCTAATATACAACCTAGACCTCCCCCACTGCAACTTGAGACCATTGCTTCTTGTTCTGTAAAGAACAGGATAGTAAAGAACAGAATTGTCAGACACATAGATGAACATAATTTGTTGGGGAAGAATCAACATGGTTTTTGTAAAGGGAAATCATGCCTCACCAATCTACTAGAATTCTTTTCAAAAAGCCTTTTGAGAAGGTCCCTCCCAAAGGCTCCTAAGCAAAGTAAGCTGTCATGGGATAAGAGGGAAGGTCCTCTCGTGGATCAGTAACTGGTTAAAAGATAAGAAACAAAGGATAGGAATAAATGGTCAGTTTTCAAAATGGAGAGAGGTAAATAATAATGTCCCCCAGGGTCTGTACTGGGACCAATACTGTTCAACATATTCATAAATGATCTAGAAAAAAGGGGTAAATAATGAGGTGGCAAAATTTGCAGATGATACAAAACTACTCAAGATAGTTAAGTCCAAAGCAGACTGCAAAGATCTACAAAGGGATCTCACAAAACTGGGTGACTGGGCAACAAAATGGCAGATGAAATTCAGTGTTGATAAATGAAAAGTAATGTACATTGGAAAACATAATCCCAACTATACATATAAATTGATGTGGTCTAAATTAGCTGTTACCACTCAAGAGAGAGATCTTGGAGTCACTGTAGATAGTTCTCTGAAAACATCTACTCAATGTGCAGCGGCAGTCAAAAAAGCTAACAGAATGTTGGCAATCATTAAGAAAGAGATAGATAATAAGACAGAAAATATCATATTGCCTCTATATAAATCCATGGTTTGCCCACATTTTGAATACTGTGTGCAGATGTGGTTGCCACATCTCAAAAAAGATATATTGGAATTGGAAAAGGTTCAGAAAAGGCACGACAAAAATGATTAGCGGTATGGAATGGCTGCCGTATGAGGAGAGATTAAAAAGACCGGGACTTTTCATCTTGGAAAAGAGACGACTAAGGGGGGATATGATAGAGGTCTATAAAATCATGACTGGTGTGGAGAAAGTAAATAAGGAAGTGTTATTTTCTCCTTCTCATAACACAAGAACTAGGGTGTCACCAAATGAAACAAATGAAATTAATAGGCAGTAGGTTTAAAACAAACACAAGGAAGTATTTCTTCACACAGCACACAGTCAACCAGTGGAACTCTTTGTTAGAGGATGTTGTGAAGGCCAAGACTATAACAGGGTTTAAAAAAAACTAGATAAATTCATGGAGGATAGGTGACTATTAGCCAGGATGAGCAGGGGATAGTGTCCCTAGCCTCTGTTCGCCAGAGGCTGGGAATGTGCAACAGGGGATGGATCACTTGATGATTACCTGTTCTGTTCCTCCCTTCTGACAGTGGCCAGTGCCAGGTGCCCCAGAAGACAGGATACTGGGCTAGAATGGACTTTTGTTCTGACCCAGTATGGCCATTCTTAGGTTAACTTGCAATCTGATCAAGAACCTTCTGAATGGAAATATCTAGGCAGACGACATGAGGGCATCTTTTGTTTAAAACAGGTTTTTTAAATAGAAAAATAAAAAAAAAATAGGAGGCAGGAGTCTGTGTAGGCCTCCAGAGTGGTCTCATGGGGAAACCCTGGCAGGGAGCTTTAGGCAAGAACAGTCACTGCCACTGTAACTGATTCAGATTGAAATGAGGCAGGAAAGAAGAGATGCCAGAGGAAGGGTGTGAACTAGCTGTGAATGACAAATATAGGTTAGCGATGAGGAAGGTGTACGCTGGAGTTTCTGTCCCAGGAAATAGTTGAAAACTGGATGCAATTCCCTTTCTGCCAAAAATGTTGAGCCTCTTCCCTTACCGGTGTTTGTTTCATTTTAATTTCATTTTTCTTACCTTTGGCCAAGTGAGTTGGGCTTCCCTATTGATCCTGCCTCTTCCCAGGACCTGAAGTGGCCTCTAAGGAAGGAAGAAGCACTTCCTGTCTAACTGACATGAGGTGCTACTTTTGGTGGGGTGGGTTTTCTGTCTCTGTCTCTCCTTCTTCTGTTTTTTTCTTCCATTTCCATATATTGTATCCTCTGTGTGTTTCTTTGCCATCATTATTCCACCATCTTTCTCTTCTCCTTGCCCACATCCTATTTCTTTTTTTGTTGTTTCTTTCCCCCTCCCTCATGGTCTCCTTTTCCTCTGCTCTTCCTTCGTACCTTCCTCTTGCATCTTTTCCTCTTTCCCCCCCTTTCTCTACAAGTTTTTTTTTTCCTCCACCACCTTTTTGCACTTCTTTTCTCCACTCCCCGTTGCAATTGCTCCCTTCCATCTCTCTGATGTGCCCTCTCATGGTGCTACTGTAGTACACACGACACAATGTTACCTACAAGAGAGGAGGGAATGCTGCATCTTGACTCAACACAGTGCTTCCCAGCCTCTGCTTCACAGTACCATGGAGGATTCTTTACTGAAAGTCTGCTGGGCAGTGCTATATTACGTTAGCATCATTCAACTGCATAAGCATGAGCCTACGGAACAACTTGAAAAGTTCAGGCAGGTTTTATTGATATGAAAGATCCCCAAAGAGACTGTTTTGTAGGAAAGCTAGATGGAGAGGAGTAGAGATTGAGAGAGAGAAATGATAAATTTTGAGATGGTCAAAATCAAAACTTTTAAATTAAACAGAGCAACCTAATTCAAAGGAACACAGTCAACTTTAAATCTAGTCCATTTCAAATAAAATCTAATAATCTCAAACATATTTAAAAGTAACATTTGATACTACACTTGCCCTGGGTCTCATACCAATTTCTATGGTTTTACAGCCAAATTTTTTCTATTTTTTAAAACATTTTTCTTTCTTCTGTTGGTGAGTGAAAGACACACAAAGAGGGAGCACTGACTATACAGGGGAACGAGTGAAAATGCTGATAGGCAAATTTCTGTAAAACGAACAAAATAAACTGAAAATAAAGAAAAAGAAGCGTCCTTGTGGCACCTTAGGGTACGTCTATACTACAGAATTAGGTCGAATTTATAGAAGTCGATATTTTAAAACCCGAATTTATGGAATCGATTGTGTGTGTCCCCACTAAAGAGCATTAAGACCATGAGGTTGATTGACTGTGTCCACAGTAGCGGGGCTAGCATCGACTTTCGGAGCATTGCATTGCGGGTAGCTATCCCACAGTTCCCGCAGTCTCTGCCGCCCATTGGAATTCTGGGTTGCGATCCCAAAGCCTGATGGGGCAGAAAACATTGTCGCTGGTGGTTCTGGGTACATGTCGTCAAGCCATCAAACGTCCCTCCCTCCCTCCGTGAAAGCAATCTTTTTCGCGCCTTTTTTCCAGGGTTTCCGTGTTTGCTACGGAAGCCTGCTCAGCTCACAATTACCGTACATCGCCAGCGTACGCCTGGACATTAGGTCTAGTGGGGATTCAGTCACGCTATAATACGGGCAGAGGGATAGCTCAGCGTTCTGAGCGTTGGCCCGCTAAACCCGGGGTTGCGAGTTCAATCCTTGAGGGGGCCAGGAGATGATGATGGATATCAAGCACATTGTACCATCTGCTGCTAGAAGGGAAGGCGCCTAACCCTTGCTCCCCCCTCCCTCCGTGAAAGCAACAGAGGGGGGAGCAAAAAATCCTTTCGCGCCTTTTTTCATGTGGGCGCCATATTGCTGACTCCATTGTTATCCACCCGCCGCTTCTGCTGCCACTCTGCTGTCCTGCAAACAGCATACCAGGGAAAGCATGGAGCACGATCAGATCACCGCGGCTGTTATCGCCGTTATGAACACCACGCGCATTGTCCAGGAGTATATGGAGAACGAGAACCAGGAGCTGCTAGAGCTACAGCAGGCGAGGAGGCGACAGCAGCGCCCTGAGGACAGTGATGAGGACATGGACACAGACCTCTCTCAAAAAAGGCCCCCCCGCAAGGTGGACATCATGGTGTTAATGGGGCTTGTTGATACAGTGGAACGCCGATTCTGGGCCCGGGAAACAAGCACAGACTGGTGGGACCACATAGTGCTGCAGGTCTGGGATGAATCCCAGTGGCTGCAAAACTTTCGCATGCGTAAGGGCACTTTCATGGAACTTTGTGAGTTGCTTTCCCCTGCCCTGAAGCGCAAGAACACCAAGATGAGAGCAGCCCTCACAGTACAGAAGCGACTGGCGATAGCCCTGTGGAAGCTTGCAACGCCAGACAGCTACCGGTCAGTCGCGAATCAATTCGGAGTGGGAAAATCTACAGTGGGGGCTGTTGTGATGGAAGTAGCCAGGGCGATCACCAAGCTGCTGGTACCAAGGGTTGTGAGTCTGGGAAATGTGCAGCTCATACTGGATGGCTTTGCAGCAATGGGGTTCCCGAACTGTGGTGGGGCGATAGACGGAACCCATATCCCTATCTTGGCACCGGACCACCAAGCCAGCGAGTACATAAACCGAAAGGGTTACTTTTCAATAGTGCTGCAAGCACTGGTGGATCATAAGGGACGTTTCACCAACATCAACGTGGGATGGCCAGGAAAGGTACATGACGCTCGCATCTTCAGGAACTCTGGTCTGTTTCAGCTGCTGCAGCAAGGGACTTTCTTCCCAGACCAGAAAATAACCGTTGGGGATGTTGAGATGCCTATAGTTATCCTTGGGGACCCAGCCTACCCCTTAATGCCATGGCTCATGAAGCCATACACAGGTAGCCTGGACAGTAGTCAGGACCTTTTCAACTATAGGCTGAGCAAGTGCAGAATGGTGGTGGAATGTGCATTTGGGCGTTTAAAAGCTCGCTGGCGCAGTTTATTGACTCGGTTAGATCTCAGCGAAACCAATATTCCCATTATTATTACTGCTTGCTGTGCGCTCCACAATATCTGTGAGAGTAAGGGGGAGACGTTTATGGTGGGGTGAGAGGTTGAGGCAAATTGCCTGGCCGCTGGTTATGCGCAGCCAGACACCAGGGCTATTACAAGAGTACAGCAGGGTGCGTTGCGCATCAGGGAAGCTTTGAAAACCAGTTTCATGAATGGCCAGGATGCTGTGTGAAAGTTCTGTTTTTCCCCAGTAATGAAAAGCCACGCCCCTTCATTCACTCTACTTCCCTTTACCCAAACCGCCCTGCCCTCCCCCCTCGGTCACCGCTCGCAGAGGAAATAAAGTCATTGTTGCTTAAAAATCATGCATTCTTTATTAATTCGTAAAACAAAGAGGGGGAACTATGGGGGTAACTGCCACAGTCTCTCGGGATAGGTGGTGGAGGAAGGGAAGCACCAGGATGGGTGGTGGAGGAGGGGATGAGGGAAGGACAAGGACACACAGCACTTTAAAACTTATTGAATGCCAGCCCTTTGTTGCTTGGACTGTTCTCTTTGCTTGAGTGGTTGGGTGCACGGAGGCTGCCCAAACGCGTTCTTGGGTGTCTCGGGGATGAGGTTATGGGACTCGGGAAGGAGGGCTGTTGGTTACACAGGGGCTGTAGCGGCGGTCTGGGCTCAGGCAGCCTTTCCTGAACCCTACGCCTTTCCTCAGCCATAAGCCGGAGGATTTCCGTTTGATCCTCCAGTAGCCTCAGAATTGCATCCTGCCTTCTCTCTGCACGCTGACGCCACCTACTCTCTTCATCCCGCCGCTGTCTCTCTTCATCCCGCCAGTCATTGTCTTCAGCATGCCACCTGTCCACACGATCAAATTCTGCCTGCCTGGACTCCGACAGTGTCTGCCTCCACGCATTCTGCTGGGCAGCTTCAGTGTGGGAGGATTCCATGAGTTCTGAGAACATATCGTCTCGATTCCTTTTTTTTTTTACTTCTAATCTTCGCTAGCCTCTGGGACGGTGATGAAGGGGGTGGCGTTGAAACATTTGCAGCTGCGGGAGGAAACAAATGGGAGAGGAGTAGTTTAAAAGACACATATTAGAGAACAATGCTCCAAACATTACATATCACATGTGCATTTGGTCCAAGGTTGCACTTTGCCTGTTATATTGAGGGTCTGCCGGTTTGGTGTGAGAGATCACACAAGCAGGTCCGGCGGGCAACAGAATTCGGCTTGCACGCAGCCATGGTAAGCCACAGTCTATAGGCTTCTTTAACCTTCATAACATGTGGGAATGTTTTCAAACAGCAACCCCCTCATTTCCCATAACAAACAGCCTTTGGGCTGGCAATTTAAAACTGGTTGGCAATTGAAAAGGGAGGGGCGGCGGTTTTCGGGTTAACGTGCAGCGCGAACCTAATCGACACCCCCACACACACACACAGACACACATCCAAGATGTTCGCTGTTCCCCCTCCCCCCACCGCGTGGGTCACAGCGGGGAAGATTTCCGTTCAGCCACAGGCAAACAGCCCAGCAGGGACGGAGCCCCTCTGAATACCCCCTTAATAAAATTCCCCTATTTCAACCAGGTGACCATGAATGATATCACTCTTCTGAGGATAACACAGACAGATAAAGAACGGCTGTTGCTTGAATGCCAGCAAACACCGGGACCATACGCCGCCATGCTTTGCAAAGCAATGATTCCAGACTACGTGCTTCTGGCCTGGCGTGGTAGAGTGTGTTACCATGGAGCACAGGATAAGGCTGCCCTCCCCAGAAACCTTTTGCACAGGCTTTGGGAGTACATCCAGGAGATCTTTCTGGAGATGTCCCCGGAGGATTTCTGCTCCATCCCCGAACATGTTAACAGACTTTTCCAGTAGCTGTAGCTGTACTGGCCGCGAATTAATCATTAAACACGCTTGCTTATAAAACATGTATTAATTAACAGAGGTACACTCACCAGAGGTCCCTTCTCCTGCATCGAGCACGCCTTGGGTGGGTTCGTAGGGTGCTGGCTCCAGGGTGACAAAGAGTTCCTGGCTGTCGGGGAAAGGGGCTTCTCCGCTTCCTTGCTGTGTCTGGGTGCTATTTTCAGCATCATTATCATCATCATGCTCCTCTGTGGTTTCTGATGATCCACATACGGAGTCATACCACATGGGTGGGTCAGTGCTGGCTGCACCTCCTAGAATGGCATGCAGCTCATCATAGAAGCGGCATGTCTGGGGCTCTGACCCAGAGCGGCTGTTTGCATCTCTGGCTTTTTGGTAGGCTTGCCTGAGCTCCTTAATTTTCACGCGGCACTGTTGCGCGTCCCTGTTGTAGCCTCTGTCCTGCATGCCCTTGGAGACTTTGGCATATGTATTGGCGTTTCTTCTTTTGGACCGTAGCTCTGCTAGCACGGTTTCGTCTCCCCATACAGCGATCAGATCGCGTACCTCACGCTCGGTCCATGCTGGAGCTCGTCTTCGGTTCTGGGACTCCATCATGGTCACCTCTGCTGATGAGATCTGCGCTCACCTGCAGCTCACCACGCTGGCCAAACAGGAAATGAAATTCAAAAGTTCGCGGGGCTTTTCCTGTCTACCTGGGCAGAGCATTGGAGCTCAGACTGCTGTCCAGAGCGGTCAAATGTTGCACTGTGGGATAGATCCAGGAGGCCAATACCGTCGAATTGCGTCCTCACTAAGCCTACATCGATTCGGCAATATCGCTTTAAGCGCTAATCCCCTCGTTGTGGGTGGAGTGGCGAGATCGATTTTAAGAGCCCTAGAAGTCGATGTTAAGGGCTTCGTCGTGTGGACGGGTGCACGGATCAATCGAAATAACGCTAATAAATTCGACCTAAACTCGTAGTGTAGACCAGGGGTTAGAGACTAACACATTTATTTGGGCATAAGCTTTCGTGGGCTAAAACCCACTTCAGTCTTTAAGGTGCCACAAGGACTCCTCGTTGTTTTTGCTGATACAGACTAACACGACTACCACTCTGAAACCTGAATATAAAGACAAGTATTTTCCCCTGCTTTTCCCTTTCACTTACAGTAATATTAGGTGCTACTCGTAACAATAGTAGGTAATATGTTTTGAGACAGTAATGTGATTTTCTTTTTTTAGTTGATGCTCTCCCTTTAATATTTCCTGAGAAGGTCTATATTAATAATGGAAAAGAAAATGTTGCCATTGTAATGTTAAATGTAATGATCCCTTTTCTTGCTCCACAGCCAATTACCACCTCCTACCAGTGAATCATGTGAATTTGATGACCCAAGGCTGTTGCAGAATATTGAAAGTGACCATGTAAGTCTAGTTCTCAAATATTACTTAACTTATGTCTCAAAAATATGCTAGGTCTTTCTGTCTGCTCTCCCTTGGATGTAAGGTCACTGGCAGATTTGCTCAAGTGTGTATGATCATGTCACCTACCTACTACTGGTGCATTCTACAGAGGATAGAAGCACTAAAGAAAGAAAGTGGGGGAGAAAAGCAGTTGAGTAGAGATGAGAAGAAATGGAGACATAAAGGGGAAGAGTAAAAAAGAGGTGGGAGTGCTACCTCTGATGTTGAACTCTGACCAAACGGTGGCTTTTACATGGGTACCAGCAGTTTTATAACATGGGATGGTAAGAATCCTAACCACTGAGAGAGAGATTTTATAGGTTCAGTAATACTAAACTTTTCAGAGATGTTCCATAGATATTGTGCTATCAGAAACAATTTACTTCCATTGAAAGAAGTATTGATCCTTGTAACATTGGTCCTTGATATTGGCAGCACGGTGCTTTCTGCAGATCTCACTTTCTCTTTAGTATCTCACTTTCTCTTTAGTATAACACTCTAACTCAGAGTTTGGTTTTGTAAACTAATGGGTGCCAAGCTTAAAAAAATAAAAATGGTCAGGTTAGCATTAGTAATTATACAATATTTAAAGTACAGGATTTAAAGTACTATTTCGTGAGGAATCTTTTTATTAAAAGAAGCTTTAAGGAGACATTGTACACAACTGCATGACTTTCTCTTCTGTTTACACCTTCTAATACTTCAGAACTATAATTACAACATAATATGAATGCCTGAAGGCTTAATGAATTAATAATGATCAATGGAATAATGTACTACTCAAGGTCATGGAGTCTGCAGATGTTTGTGGATTTCAGTTTCTGTTTATTCATTAGAGAGGTAGTCCAGCCAGCAGAATATATTGTATTCTTTTACATGACCCTGCATTGCAGTAAACTGCATCAAGAAAAGCCCCTGTCCCATGCACATCACCACAGCCCAGTTTGGGTATCTTTACATTCTTCTGATTTTTATTCATTAGATCAGTGGTTTTCAACCTGTGGTCTGTGTTCCCTAGGGGTTTGCAGACTATGTCTAAGGGGTTCACAAAAGATGACTATAAAAATTTAAATTTCAGATCCCAGAAAAGGCATTCAGTTTTTTTGACCAAGCAAAAGTATGTGAATACCCCCACCTACAGGTCAAAACCCAGAAGTGTTGTTACCATAGAATCCCACAGTTTAATGCCCTTTCTCACGCTGCATCAAATGTCTTTTATGGTAGGGGGTCCATTGACCACAGGTTGAATTTCCAAATTACTGGCTTTCAGGCGCTGTTCCACAGGGCCTCACAATGACGGTACAATCAATACAAGTGCTCCTGGTGAGGACACACACTGCTGACACAGGGAGCAATGTGTAGATGTGCACAGGCGATGTAATTACTGTGGCAGCTGTACGCTGATATGAGTTAGATCAGGGGTCTCAAACTCGAATCACCAGGAGGGCCACATGAGGACTCGCACGTTGGCCTGAGGGCCCCGTCACCCACACCCCGCTGCCCCCGGCTCCGCCCCCCATTCCACTCCCACGCTTGCGGGAGGGGTGCAGCAGGGGGCTCAGGGCAGGGAGTTGGAGTGCAGGAGGGAGTGCGGGGTGTGGCAGGGGGTTGGGGTGCAGGCAGGAGGCTCAGGGCAGGGAGTTGGGAAGCAGCTCTGGGGTGGTAGAGGGGCCCCAGGGTAAGCTCCCTGCCTACCTCGGCCCTGCTCCAGGAAGCCGCAGACACGGGTCCCTACAGCCCCGGGGGGAGGGGGAGTAGAGAGCTTCTTGAGCTCCTGTTGCCTGTGGTTACCTCCCCCGAAGCGCCCATTGGCCGCGGTTCCCTGCTCCTGGCCAATGGGAGCTTCAGAAGAGGTAACCACAGGCAACAGGAGCTCAAGGAGCTCTCTGCAACCCCTCCCCCGGGACTGCAGGGACGCGTGTCTGCGGCTTGCCAGAGCAGCGCGGGGCCCTCAGCACCATGGGGTGGGTAAAACCGCGGGCTGGATCCAAAGCCCTGAGGGGCCGGATCTGGCCCGGGATCATAGTTTGCCCACCCCTGGCCTGGAGGTAGGCTGGGGACGCGGCGCGCTGGCGGGGGAGGCCTGCGGGAGCTTGGCGGGCCGCAGGGAAGAACCCCGCGGGCTGCATGTGTCCCGCGGGCCGTGTGTTTGAGACCCCTGAGTTAGATCAACTTAATTTTGTTGTGTAGACATGGTGTCAGTCTGGAATGAGTGTAAGTTAACATCTGACAGCAGCTCAATGGTCTATGAGAAATGTATCATTCGGTGGATGCCACAATTTACACTAATTGGTGCCTTCATTAGTAGTTCCTGAGAAAAGGCCAATTCAAATGGATTGGGGAGACTGAATTACTCTCTCAGCTTTAGAAGTGGTCCCTTTAAACTAAGGATTGAACTACACTGATGGAGAATTATGGGGAAGCTTGTATTGTCTGCCTGTGCTTATGTGTTTTGTGCATAACTTGTGGACCTTGGTCTCCACAGCAATCTGTGATTGCTTTTCACAAACACTAAATATACGCATGTGCTCACTCATTAGCATAGCCCTTGATTTCACACAGACTTCGCAGCCCAAGGTTGCAAGTCTATCTTATATTCCAGGAGAATGTTCTCCATCATCTGGGGATATTGTTATTCACCTGCATCTTCTTTAAACTTCTTATCTCTTTTGGTCCATTGTTAACTCTGAATATTGACTGCATCTTCTTTAAACTTCTTATATCTTTTGGTCCATTGTTAACTCTGAATATTGACTGATGGACAAATCCAATTTTGACTGTCAATCAAGGAGATATTATTCCATAGAAAGTTTTCTGGGAGAAATAATTCACTGCCACTTGACATACATGGAGGGATCCTCATGACCTCTTCATTAGGTTTTCGGGGAAGAAAGAATGCCCATATTTGCCTTTCGTGGCTGCTTCCATTGGATGTTTTTTGCCACAGCATCAAGGAGATTATACAGGCTGTATTCTTAGGAAGAAAGCCCTACATTCTTATTAGAATGGAAGTAGCTGACTTTTCAAGGACTTAAAAGAATGTTTGCTGAGTATGTTAAACTGTTTATAAACTGGGTAAAATCGATTGATGGAACTTCAAATCTGTGTATGTGTAACCCACATACCTTCTGGGTGTGGTGTGCTGTCTCATTTAGTGGCACTGAGACCACTTAGAGAGAGTGAGATAAAATGAGTCTGCTCTACACTCTGAGCTAACAGCCAGTTGGCTTTTAGCTCATGTGGTAGAGGTTCATGCACTAAGCTCCAGAGGTCCCATCCCACCCGCCCACGACTGGGGTCTGTTGGCATTACACATGCACAGTAGATACCCACAACACTGAGCTGAGAACTAGCCCCCATGCCCTGACTCTGTTCCGTTTTATTACAGGCATAAAAAAATACTGCATCATTTTCTACACTTCTAGACTTTCATCTCAATAAAACACACAAGTGCGGATATACTGCAGATTTTAAGAGTCTGTAGGAGGCTTCAGGGGATTGTGACACTTTTTAGGAAATAACTGCTTCAGCCCAAACTTTACCCACTCATCAGCACACAAAC
Organism: Macrochelys suwanniensis; assembly: GCA_033296515.1. Classification (NCBI taxonomy): domain Eukaryota; kingdom Metazoa; phylum Chordata; order Testudines; family Chelydridae; genus Macrochelys; species Macrochelys suwanniensis. The sequence goes on along the minus strand of CM065775.1, from coordinate 44,282,036 downwards.
ACTAAGAAATTGCCATGGCTTGGGAGGAAAAAATATTTTTTTAAAAAGCTGGTTCTCCGCACCCCACTTCCTTCTCATTGGTATGTGCAATTAACCCCCCCCCCCCCCAGATATTCGGTAATGGCTGGCAATTTGTTAAACAAACAAACTGTCTTTTCCCATGTTTGTGGGACCTTCAGACCACGACAGTTAGAGGAAAATGAGTTTTGTTTTTATGTTGAGAGAAGTCAGATATGAATTATTTCTATGTCTGTGTTTGAAGGGTGCTGAATACCTTCAACTCCTAGTGACTTCATGTTTCAGGGGTTGCCCAGCATTTCACAGGACTGAGGCTCAAACAGGTGTGGTAGACATGAGAAGTGATATTTGTTCTTGTCATATTGCATTTAGAACAGTGGTTTTCAACCTGTGGTCTGTGGATCCCTGGAGGTCTACAGACTGTCTAAGATTTCCAAAGGGGTCCGCACCTCCATTTGAAATTTTGTAGGGGTCTTCAAATGAAAAAGAGGTTGAAAACCACTGATTTGAAGGCATTTAGCAATGGTGAGACCCAAGCCCACCTGGGACTAAAAGGGATAATTATTTTGCTAGCTGTGCTGGTGGTAGAACTGTTATCTTGTGAATAGTAAATACAAGTCATGTGACCATGCAAAATGTTTTGTAAGTCTTTATGAACAAGCTGACTGAAAAATAAGTCAATCTACTTCCTTTCTGGAAATGTCATGAACCGTGGAGCTGATCTAACATTAAATGTCACTACCAAGTTAGAGATGCATTTTAAAGTCTTTTTTCTGTTACATTTTTTGTCATTGTATCTGTCTGGAGATTCTTGGGGATAGAAACAATGGTGCTCTACCCGCTGTGGCACACAGGTGCCGATTTCCAAATCCATGACAATTAAATTGTGTACTTTTGATTGTGCACGCACCCGCTCTGCTGGCAGAGAGGACCCAGTATTAACCAAGCATGAGTCTTTGTTCCCCCTCTAGTGGTCAGAGCACATAATGAGGTTTTGTAACTCTGCTGCTGCCTCCTGATTTCATAGATTCTAGGGCTGGAAGGGACCTCGAGAGGTCATCGAGTCCAGCCCCCTGCCCTCATGGCAGGACCAAATACTGTCTAGACCATCCCTGATAGACATTTATCTAACCTACTCTTAAATATCTCCAGTGATGGAGATTCCACAACTTCCCTGGGCAGTTTATTCCAGTGTTTAACCACCCTGACAGTTAGGAACTTTTTCCTAATGTCCAACCTAAACCTCTCTTGCTGCAGTTTAAGCCCATTGCTTCTTGTTCTATCCTCAGAGGCTAAGATGAACAAATGTTCTCCCTCCTCCTTATGACACCCTTTTAGATACCTGAAGACCGCTATCATGTCCCCTCTCAGTCTTCTCTTTTCCAAACTAAACAAACCCAATTCCTTCAGCCTTCCTTCATAGGTCATGTTCTCTAGACCCTTAATCATTCTTGTTGCTCTTCTCTGGACCCTCTGCAATTTCTCCACATCTTTCTTGAAATGCGGTGCCCAGAACTGGACACAATACTCCAGTTGAGGCCTAACCAGCGCAGAGTAGAGCGGAAGAATGACTTCTCGTGTCTTGCTCACCACACACCTGTTAATGCAGCCCAGAATCAAGTTTGCTTTTTTTGCAACAGCATCACACTGTTGACTCATATTTAGCTTGTGGTCCACTATAACCCCTAGATCCCTTTCTGCTGTACTCCTTCCTAGACAGTCTCCTCCCATTCTGTATGTGTGAAACTGATTGTTCCTACCTAAGTGGAGCACTTTGCATTTGTCCTTATTAAACTTCATCCTGTTTACCTGTGACCATTTCTCCAGACCATTTAACAGACCCTGCCCTTTATCTCAAGCAGTAAAGGGTCATGCTTTAAATCAGGTGGGCCTGGGTTCAGTTTCCCCCACATAACCCAACCAAAGCATCATCATACTTGCAAATGTGGATTTTTGTGAGCATGTTTCTACATGTTTTAAAATCCGGACTTGCATGTGTGCATTGGATGCAATGTATATGGGTTGAGGAGCTGGGCCAGGGTGTGCTTTGGCAAGGATTATGTATACCAAAGGGGTTCTCTTTTTAGGGTGAAACTTGAAAAGAAATAGATTTCTACTTCTAAACACAAACATCAAAATTAGGGTTAACCTGATTGGATGGGAATAACAGGTGCCTGGGAGAGAGAAGATTGGAAGCAATGGTGCTGGTAGGAGTGGGAGCTACTAGTGGGAAGATGGGGAGCAAAACAAGATAAAGAGCAAAGAATAAATAAATAAGAAAAACACTCAGATATATAACAAAGAAAAATGGGACTAAAAGGGGTGGGGAATCGAGAGTTAAAGCAGTGGTGGCATCTGTTCTGGGGCATGGCCCGAGGGGCTAAACAAGGAATACTCCACTGTTAGAATTTCAATGACAGAATGGTTGGGTTCTCCTCTATTTAATGAAAACCATAACTAATAATGCAGAATCTGATAGCCTGTGGGGGGCAGGGGGTACACTTCAAACGGAGAATCAGAATTATAACCACAGAAGTTGTTAATGAACATGAGGATCTTTACACATAATTGTGAGGTAGTATTTTGAACATTCTGTCTCAGTCTTCATTGACACAATAAATATTTTGTCGGTGCTGGAAGAATATAGCAAGAAAACAAATGGCAGCTGCCTAAAAGAGCTGAAGCAATAGGCCTCACTGTTTGGTGATCTGTTGCTATAGAATTGGGAGGTTGCCATGTAATCCATTGTAAACTGTGAAAACATAAAGACAGCAACAAATTAAATTGTTGGCTTTATATAAGCCAAATAAAGGAGGGGGTAGCATTTAAAACTTATGATGCGGGGGAAGCCAGGTTCAGATGGAAAGAAATTGTGAAAGAGCATAATAGGCTAGGTGATATATTTGTTATGTGGACATCAAAGGCTTGCAGAAACAGATGCTGAAATGAGAATCCAGCAGGCTGCATATTTTGTGGAGATGGGGGTATAAGTTTCACCGCTTTCATTAGAAATAACACAGCAACTGCATGTAACCTCCTGGACAATAAAATTTCCATTTCTCACATTTCTTTTTGATGATACACCATCTGTTCATGTCCTTGAATGTAGTCTCTGCTCTCTGGTGTAATAATAAATTAGATGATTATTTGCTCAGGATGGATCCAAATTCTGCTCAAGATGTACCCATGCAATCCCTTAGGGGTCTAACGATGGGAGCCAAATTCCACTCTTAACTGTACATGGGATATTAAAATAGTCACAGTATAAAACAAATATACAAAGTAAACTAACCATATATGTACTAGGTGTGCTGTTTTCTTTTTCAAAGACATCTTAAGCTCAGAAATTGTTGGGAAGCAGATGTCTTACTTTATTTTTAATTGAAGTGCCATGCAGTAGCTGTTGCTAAATGTTGTGGCCTTAGTATTGTGAAAAAAGAGTTAATCTGAAACCCTGCCAATGTCAATGGATTTTACAGTTGAAGTATAATGTGGGCTGTTACGCATTACTAGTAGCTGCGAGCCCTTGCTTTTGCATGGGTATAATTAGTAAAGTCACGTGTGACTTTTAAAATAAAATCTGAAAATAGCTGAGAACTTAAAAGTTGGGCAGTAACAGACTGTGAATCCCACGGAGGATTGAACCTGGTCAGACTCAACAAAAAGAGCTCTCAACCATACTTGTAGCTGTTTCCATCACATCACACTGACTCAAGGCATTCTAGGCTTCAGAGAAGTTTGGGGTTATTGTATCTGCTGGTTGTATTGTTGAGTGGATGGTTGCGTTGATTTGTGTGTGGACTGTGTTGTGCTGGGAGATTGTGTTGTATTGTGTGGGTGGGGAATGAGTGATGCATGCTGCCATCATGGGCTCTGTGTATTTGGGGTTATTGTGTGTACTGGTTTTGGTGCTGTCTGGGTGGTTTTGAAGAACTGTGGCAGCTGAGCCAAGTATGCCACCATCTGTGCAGTTTCCCTCATACAACCAATGAAATTATGGCATGCAAATTAGCTCTAGAGTAAAGATGGTAATTGGGTGAATTATCTATGCTATCACAATGGTCTAGGACTCTAGGCTTGGCATAAATACATGTCTTGCTGTTGCATGATTTATAATTTGTAAAGTCAAAGGCTGAGAACTTAAAAATTGTTCTCAGAGAATCCTGGGATTATTCAACCTGGTGATATTCTAAACAAAAAGAGCCCTCAGCAATGTTTGTAGCTGTTTCCGTTGTTTCACGCTGACTCAACCGACATTCTAGGCTTCAAAGAGTGACAGTCGTAGATATATATATATATATATATATATATATATATAGTCTATAAGGTGCCATAGGACGCTTTGTCGCTTCTACAGATCCAGACTAACACGGCTACCCCTCTGATATTATATAGATTATCCTTACTGTAGAACTCCAGTTGGATGTAGAAATCTTTTTAACCTTACCTCTGAAGCTGCACAACATTTATTTTTTTTAATGGTAAAAAAGGGGCAAAGTGAGGGGACATTATAGTAGTTGAATTACAGGAGTCGGAGACAGGAACTCCAGAGTTTTAATTTTGGTTCTGTCACTTGTAGTAGGAAGAGAGCCTGAGACATAAGCCCTTGTATTAGAGGCCTGGTATGAGGCAGGATCTTCCAGATAAAGAGGAACTGATCACAGAACTAAAAGTTAATGGTAGCTTAGGTATAAGTGATCATGACTTGATCACATTTATAATGTGTAACCAGAATAAAGTCCAGATCTCTCTCTCCCTTTCTGTATATGTATACACACACACACACACACGGCACGTACTAGGGCCAATTTCACAAAACTGAAAAACAATTATGATCCAGATCAGCTGGGCAGGAAGAATTTAAAAAAGGTGAATAATTGAGAATTGTTTTAAGAACACCTTACTAGATGCCCCCAAAAGCCTCAATCCTACAATTGAGGAAGAAGGCTGTGCTGGTTAAAAACCAACCTAGATTAGAGGGGAAGTGAAAGGCAGTTGAAAAAATATAACAGATGGAAGAAAGGGCAGTTTGATAGTAATGACTATAAATCAAAAGTTAAGAATTATAGAAAATTGATAAGGGAAGCCAAGGGACACAAGTAGAACTCTATGACCAGCAGAGTTAAGGACAATAAGAAGGAGTTGTTAAAATGTATTAGGAACAAAAAGAATGCCAACAATGGTATTGGTCCATTACTAGCTGGAAATGTTAGAATTCTCAATAATAATGCAAAAAAGTCAGAAGTATTCAATAAATATTTCTGTTATGTATTTGGGGGAAAACCTGATGATGCAGATTGATAATGCTCTTTCCATTCCACTAGTATCTTAGGGCGTTGTAAATAGAAGGTATAAAGTTAGACATTTTAAAATCAGCAGACCCAGATAACTTGCATCCAAGAGTTTTAAAAGAGCTGACTGAGGAGCTCGCTAGATGGCCAGTGTTAATTTTCAGTAAGTCTTGGAGCACTGGGGAAGTTCCAGAAGACCTGAAGAAAGCTAATATTATGACAGGTTTTTTAAAGGCTCAACAGGATGACCCAAGTAAATATAGGCCTGTCAGCCTGACATCAGTTCCAAACAAGATAATGGAGTGTCTGATATGAGACTCTGTTAATAAAGAACTAAAGAAGGGTAATGTCATTAATGTGAATCAACATGGATTTATGGAAAATAGATCCTGCCAAACCAACTTGTAATGTTTTTTGATGAGATTACAAATTTGGTTGATAAAGGTAATAGTATTGATATAATATACTGAGACTTCTGACTATTGACTTTGTACCTCACAATATTTTGATTAAAAAACTAGGATGATATAAAATTAACATGTCACACATTAAATGGATTAAAAACTGGCTAACTGATAGGCCTCAACATGTAACTGTAAATGGGGAATCGTCATCCAGTGGAGTCTTGCAGGGATCGGTTCTTGGCCCTGTGCTATTTAACATTTTTATCAGTGACCTGACAGAAGACATAAAACCATGACTGATAAAGTTTGCAGATAACACAAAAATTGGGGGAGTGGTAAATAAGGAAGAGGATAGGTCACTGATTCAGAACAACCTGGAACACTTGGTAAACTGGGCACAAGCAAATAATGTGCATTTTAATATGGCTAAATGTAAATGTATACGTCTGGCAACAAAGAAAGTAGGCCATACTTACATGATGGAGGACTCTAGCCTGGGAAGCAGTGGCTGAAAAAGATTAGGGGTCATGATGGATAATCAGCTGAACCTGAACTCATAATGTGACATTGTGGCCAAAAGAACTAATGTCATCCTTGGATGCATAAATGGGAATCTCAAGTAGGAGTAGAGAGGTTATTTTACCTCTGTATTTAGCACTGGAGCAACTGCTGCTGGAATACTGTATCCAGTTCTGGTGCCCAGAATTGAAGGATGGTGATAAATTGGAGAGGGTTCAGAGAAGAGTCACAAGAATGATTTACAGATTAGAAAACATGCTTTATAGTGATTAGAGTCAAGGAGCTCAATCTGTTTAGCTTAACAAAGAGATGGTTAAGGGGTGACTTGATTACCGTCTATAAGTACTCACCTGTGGAACAAATTTGATAATGAGCTCTTCAGTCTGGTGGAGAAAGATATTACCCGATCCTATAGTGGGAAGTTGAAGCTAGGTAAATTTAGACTAGAACTAAGGTGTAAATTTTTAACTGTGAGGGTAATTGACCATTGGAAAAATTTACCATGGGTCATGGTGGATTTTCCATCACTGACAATTTGTAAATCCATCCTGGATGTTTTTCTAAAGATCTGCTTTAGGAATTATTTTGGGGAAGTTCTGTGGCCTGTTGTAGGCGGGTCAGACTCACCCCTGCGGCGCCTCCTGCTGGTTTCTCCAGGAATTGTCTCGTCCACCTCCAGAGCGCCCTCTGCAGGCCAGTGATCCACCTTACCGCTCTGGCCCCTTGTCCCTCCCGGACCCCGGTGCCCCTTTCTGTGGGGTGCTGCCCCCTGACAATACCCCACAGATCTGGGTCTCCCCTCCCTGGGGAACCCCCAACCCACTATCCCCACCTCGCCTCAGTTGTAGGCTACTGCCAGTCACCAGCTAGCCCCCGCGCCCTGGGGCAGACTGCAGTATAAGCCACTCATCACAGGCAAGGGGGTTGGACCTGCTGACTCGGCCTACCCGTGGGCTGCCCCCTGTACCCAGTTGGCCTATGCCAGGGGTCTCACACACACGGCCCGCGTGTCACATGCGGCCCGCGGAGTTATTTCCTGCGGCCCGCCATAGGTGCCAACTCCACTGGCAGCCAAGCTCCAAACATTACTGAGTGTTTATATTTTATTAAAACTCCTCTTTGCATTACAGTTTTTAAATAGTTAATGCATTGCCTTTTAATAGAATACTATATTACTCTTCATTTTTTTCATTTTTGACTATACTTTTGTATCATTGAATGAAAAGGTTTCAGTGATGCGGCCCTCGGGCCAATTTACTAGTTCTTATGTGGCCCTCGTGGTGATTTGAGTTTGAGATCCCTGGCCTATGCCTAGGCCACAACCTGGGGTTTTCTCAGGTTGGAGCTCCCCAGCTCCTCTGGCCTTTCCCCAGCCCTGCTCCACTCTAGGTACCTGCTCAGGTCCCTGCAGCCAGGCCCTTCTCCCTCTACAGGCAAAGGAAGACTCTTTGTTCTTGGCTCACTGTCCACTTATAAGGGCCAGCTGAGCCTTAATTGGGGTGTGGCCCCAGCTGAGCCTGCCTTTCCACTCAGTCTGGGGCTGCTTTCCCCAGCCACAGCCCTCTCCTGGGCTGTTTTCAAGCCCCTTCAGGCCTGAGCGGGGTGCCACTCCGCTACACCTGTGCTTTACAGGAGGTCAGGCTAGATGATCACAATGGTCCCTTCTACACTTCGAATCTATGAATGAGTACTGGAAATCTTTGAATCGTTTTTTTAATAAAATCTCAGGTCATTTTTATACGACCAGCTCTTATTTAACAAGGCCAGCTACTGTGCTAGTGGAACATTGACAAACCCCATTCGTCGGCGGGCAGGATCAAACCAAGGACCTCAGGAGCTTAGTGCATGAGCCTCTACCGCATGAACTAAAAGCCAATTGGCTGTTAGCTAAGACGGTAGAGCAGACTCATCTTATCTCTCTCTTTAAGTGGTCTTGGTGCTAATAGATGGGACAGAACACCACACCTAGGAGGTGTGTGGTGTTACATACTTCTCCTAGCTAAGGAAGCGCATCCCGAGCTTCAGAGTCTTCCCAGTTGAAATCCCAGATGAGCCCCGACTTGTAACACCGAAGACCCTGGTCGCTATCAAACCAGGGACCTCTGGAGCTTACTGCATGAGCTAAAAGCCAACTGCCTGTTAGCTAAGGCTGTAGAGCAAACTCATTAATCTCTCTCTCTAAGTGGTCTTGGTGCCACTAGATCTGACTGAACACCACACCCAGAAGGTGTGTAGGTTACACTAGCAGAACAGTGTAGTAGCTGATTGTGCATTTTTGGCTGTGTAAAGTTCAGGCTGAGGTTTACAAGATGAGTGAGTGGTGTTGTCCTCTCTTGGCGAGCCCATAGAGAGGATAAGGAACTTACTACTGCTGTCAGCTTCAGGATTTCACCTTTGGCTCAAGTCATAGTCAGAGTCTAAGGCCAGAAGGGGCCACGAGATCATCTAGTCTGACCTCCTGTATAACACAGGCCACCAGCATCCACACACTAATCCCAACAACTGAAATTAGACCAAAGTATTACAGCCCACAGGAGACTAAACAATTGTGTGCCACAGGCAGAGAATAGGAGAGACCAAGGTGCACCAATGCTCAAGGCCCCTGCAATGGCAGGAAATTGATTGAGAGAGATACACAGATGATCTCAGAAAGTAACCTGCACTTACACACAGCAGAGGAAGGCAAAAAAACCATGAGATCACTGCCAGTCTGACCTGGGGGGAAACTCCTTCCCAATCCCCCATGTGGCAATAAATTATACCTTGAGCATGTGAGTAAGAACTAGCCAACCAAGCACGAGAGAGAGAGAGAGCGAGAAAATGCTCAGCATGACCTCAGTAGTGATCCCCAAGGCTGCCAAGCCCTGCCCCGAACCATCACAAGCAACCCCGTCATAAACTCCCACTCATAAATTTGTACAGCTCTCTTAGAACTAATTAAGCTGTTTGTCTCCATAAGTCTTGTTAGCAGAGTACCTGGGCATAATCCTATACTACATTGCTCCTTATGTGGTGATTTCCACCTGTGTAAATCTGGTATAAATGCTACCAAATCTCATTTTTTCCAGTCACTAGACCAATAGTAGCATTTTACACTACTTCCTTTGCTTTCACCTTGCAAAGATGTAAATGACTGCACAAGGTGCAGGGCTGTACAAGATCAAGCCCCATTGTTTTTTGAGTGCAAGGACAATGGTTCTGGCTTTCCAACTGTGTGTGTGTGTGTGTGTGTGTGTACTGCACACAGAATGCAAGTTCATTATCACTGGCCCTTGATATCTCCAATATTCTAGCATGGCTGAGAGGTGAAAGAGGCAATACACTAAGTTAGAGAGATGGATGTTGCAGATCTAAACAGATTGAGTTCTTTTGTAAAATCCAGAACGTTCCTATGGCTTATACATTTAGTCTCCATGTAATGAAAGTACCAGACTAACTTGGTAATGTTCCTTGTAGCCCACAGCTGCTCACATACAGGAGTTCCTCACTCTGCTGGCTGTGTGTCACACTGTTGTTCCTGAGAGAGATGGAAATACAATAATCTACCAGGCCTCCTCACCAGGTTGGTCATTTTCTCCTTCTTTTGTGGGGTGGAGGAGAGAAGCCAAGAGCTTTTTTAAAAATGCTCTTACATTAAAAACTATATTTAAAAGCAAATAAAATCTCCTTTTCTGTATGACTAATTATGGGCTCTATGGTGCCTTCAAGACACCAGCTTGCACAGAGGGTACATTATCTCCTGGAGCTCCCCATTGTACAGAGAGAGCACAGCCACTGCTTCACCCTTCAGAGGTGATCCCCACTGCTGCCAGCTGCTTCTGCTGGCTTATGTAGAGGGGTGGGGCCACAACCCAAGACTTTTGCCACCCCTTTGAGGCAACTAGCCAGGTGAAATTCCATTTTTTATTCCTCCCATCCCCTTTTTGTATCCTTGCAGCAGCGAATCACAAGCTAGCTCTGTCAACGTGCTAGCAGTACCTGATTGTCCACTGTTTTGCCCTTTGTGTAGTCCTTTATGCCTATGCGAAGTGAGCGTAAACACTGCCACCACTCTGCTTTGGCAGCATCCTGCACCACTTTATGTAGGTGTAAATGACTACACGGGACATGAGGCAATGAAGTATTGGGTCCAGAATTTATTGGGGCCCATGCTCACCTCCATTCTGTGCTGTTGAGGTGAACAAAGGAGACCAGAAGGAACAGACATGCCCTGCAGATTGGGGCGGGGGGAGTAGCTCTGTGGCAAGCTCCCCTCAATGACTGAGGGTTTTTTTAAATATAACTTGATTTTTTAATCCTACCAGTGGTCCAAGGAGCATGAATTCCTGTCTGTGCCTCTTACTTCTCTTCAAGGAGGGTTGGGTACAGGAGTGGGGTGAAGAGCCAACAACAGGAAGGCTCAGCTGTGAGCTCTGCTGCCAGGATGTGGGAAGGCTTTCTTCATGGGTATACCAGGATCTATGGAATTGGACATTGCAAACCCCACCAGTGCAGGGGAATTCAGACCTTGCCACTTGTCTTTCTCTAAGCATGTGGTACATCCCACTGTCTGAGGCATTGCCTCTGAGTTCTAACTTGCAAAATTATTTGAGCTCTTCATTACTTTTCCCAGTCTCCAATAGACTATGGTGAATTTTTTGTGTGGAAAGAAGTTTGTCATTCCAACGGAAGTTGGATTAAATGCATGTTGTATAAATATTGACGTACGTAGCTTTGATCTTCCTAATTTTCCAGACAAGTTTAAAGAAAACTTTACAGAACACGAACAGACACAATGTGGCTCTTCAGTAGTAACAGATTTAAAATTTGGTATTAAAGTGAATGTTACAATTAACAGCAGCTGGTGGCGGAGTACTCAGTGGTGGGCTGTGGCTGGGATCCCCAGGTGCGGGGACTGGCGGCGGAGCCCCACGTAAAATGTTTAACCATGTAACCGATAAAATTTTAATCAGTTTCACTGTTCCTTTTTTTAACCGCTATATACATCCCTACTGGGTATAGTGCTTAGATCAGGGGTGGCCAACCTGAGCCTGAGAAGGAGCCAGAATTTACCAATGTACATTGCCAAAGAGCCACAGTAATACATCAGCAGCCCCCCATCAGCGCCCCCCGCCCCGCTCCCAGCACCTCCCTCCCTGCACCTCCACTCTTGGGGGGCGGGGGGAAGAGGAGCAAGGGGACTGCAGGCTCAGGGGAGGGGGCGGGGCCTGTGGCAGAGCCAGGGGTTGAGCAGTGAGCACCCCCTGGCCCATTGGAAAGTTGTACCTGTAGCTCCAGCCCTGGAGTCGGTGCCTCTACAAGGAGCTGCATATTAACTTCTGAAGAGCTGCATGTGGCTCCAGAGCCACGGGTTGGCCAGCCCTGGCTTAGATTATCCAAAAGTACAAAGTTTGGTTTAAAAGTCATAAAATGCATATAGTACATAATCTGCAATAACCCAAATTTAGGTAAATACATTTAACGATACAGTTTAGATATTAGCATCCAAATATTCGGGTACATCACTCATGAAAGTTTATACTAAGAGTTGGTTGTGGAAAGCATATATAGCAATAAGTATAGCTTGTCCCTCAGTAATTGAGCGTTTATGATAGGTTAATGCTTCAAAAAATACAATGCATTATGTACAGAATGCCAAGTATAAAGTACATGTGTGCAGCCCTGTTAATCTGCATGCAGTTTTGTATGCCAGTGCAAGCAAGCTTTATCTAAGAGTTATGATGGAAACTTTTTAAATTGCTGCTGATGTAGCTCATCTCGGTAACAGATTTTAGACGTTTCTGATTCAGTAGCTGCCCGTTTCCCGTATCCTGGCAAAGCAATGCTCATGGGAGTCATTTTTTTCCCATTGACATCTGATTATATTTCTGATTAGTCCCCAATAAAGCAAATCTCCTTGTATTGACAGATGAAGGGGCGTTAGTGAAAGGAGCAAAAAAGCTTGGCTATATCTTCACAGGAAGAACTCCACATTCAGTTATCATTGATGCGGTAAGTAGAGCATGTGTGGTGTACAAGTAGCTTTCAAGGATATGTGCATGGGATACATCCCCTTCGTATGATTCCAAGGGCAGCTCTGCAGGGCTCCCTCCGAGGCCATATGCAGACAGGTTTTGGCAGAGTGGGATGGGCAGAGACAAGGATCTGGCTAGAGGTGAATCCCTAGGTCCTTCCTCAGTGGAACAGGCAAAGAGCAATAGATACTAATCATGGCAGTAAACTGAAGCTGCCCCTATGGGATGCTCTGGAAAGCACATTAATTTGAGCTGGGCACTGGGGAGAAGATTTCCCCCAAAGAGAAAAGAAAATACATGGATTGGAACAAATATATACTTTAGTGTAATTACATATGTAACTGTCATTTTAACTTTAACTTTAACTGTAACTTTGGGGGGAGGGATAGCTCAGTGGTTTGAGCATTGGCCTGCTAAACCCAGGGTTGTGAGTTTAATCCTTGAGCGGGCCATTTAGGGATCTGGGGCAAAAATTGGGGATTGGTCCTGCTTTGAGCAGGGGGTTGGACTAGATGACCTCCTAAGGTCCCTTCCAACCCTGATATTCTATGAACTTCTAAGTCCTGGCATGTGCTAGAGCTGAATCTCTATTCCTCACTGAATGTATATCCTCCTGAAGATATGCTTTGTGTGTGTGCAGTGTATTGAACAGATTAAGGTTAATAAAGGTGGACAGTTCCATTGACATGGGACCACATTCTGATCCAGTTTACAGCCGTCTGTGTGAGGTACTTTAACTCTGGCTTTATACAGGTGCAACTGAGAAGAACATGGTCCATGGGATACATCCAGGGTTTTGCCTATTTTAATGTGTCACTGTTGTGTGCTGTTCTGGATGTGTGTTTGTTTTGTAAATCACCCCTGCTAGTTACAGTATCACAAAGGCTGAATACACCCTCAAGAGGGTAGTGGTGGGGCACAGCCATCAATCTTGTAATTCCCAGACCATGCCTTAGTATAGATTTTGTCCTAACAGCGCCACCTTTTCTCAGTGTTATTTAGAGGAAGTCATGAAAGTTGTTAGGACACTTCAAAACACTGTTACTTGGTTTAAAAAGCATCCTGTAGGTCCTGGATGTGCAGTGTTGTCTGGACTTGCCCAGGGCCTTCCCACCCACTCTGCACCTGGTGTTTAGAACCCTTTCCTTATGTCAATGGCCTTTGCTTAGCAGGTTTAAATGTTTAGTCTTTTTTTAAAGCATATTTATGTGCTTGCAAAGATTGGGAGCTAGAATTTCCTCTGTTATATAGATTCAACCCCACTAAAATCAGTGACTGCAGGCTCATAAGGTAATAGAAAAATTGAAAGTCACTGGAGTTGTACAAGTGCAAATGGGGGCTGAATTTTACCACTTCGCAGTTAAACTGAACTAGGAAAGCTTATGCTCCAATACCTCTGTTAGTCTATGAGGTGCCACAGGACCCTTTGTCGCTTCTACAGATCCAGACTAACACGGCTACCCCTCTGATACTTGAACTAGGACAGTATATCTCTTTAACCAGGCGAGGGAGCTATCAGCACATCACATTTGAAATCATGTGACATGGGCATTGAAAATCATGATGCTTCTGTACATATATGCATTGTTCACATCATCTTAATTTTCTGTACAATGTATTTTTCTGCAGCTGGGGAAAGAGGAAGCCTTTGAAATTCTTAATGTGCTGGAGTTTTCTAGGTAAGTTACTTCTGCAGATATTAAATTAATGCATGGCAGCAAATAAAAGAAAAAATCTGCTGGTAACATTACTAATGATCAGTTTCACTGGAATCTAAAGAAATTATACTTGGTTGGCTAGTTAAATCATCCATTTTCCTTTAGATTTGCCATTGCCCTCAATCTGGGGTGAATAAATTGCTTCTTGTTACAAATGGGAATTAGAGGTCTTGTGGTCAGAAATGGAAGTGGGGGGTCAAGGGACATCTTTTCTAGTTCTAGCTCTGTCAGAGATTTTCAGTGTGACCTTAGGCAGATCACTTCCCTTCTCTGCACCTAAATTTCCTCACCTGTAAAATGGGGCTAATGATTCTCACCTTGCCTTAGTAAAATGCTTTGAGAATGTCAGATGAAAAGCACTGTATAAATGCAAAATATAATTCATAATTTCCATACAAGTAGAGGGAATCTCCCACTTGAGGGAAATTTCATGCCCTTTTTTGGGACCACCCAAATTCCAGTCTCCCTTCTGCTTCCCAGCAGGAGAGACTTCGGGCCTAATTCTCATTTACACTAAGGATCCTTTGCACCACTCTGGCTATGTAAGAAAACCTTAGACTAACAGGGTCAGGCCCATAGCTTCTCCCTCTGCTGAGAAGATGGAGATGTTTCGTGCTTTGCGGCTGGGTTTGGGTTGTACCAATCAGACTGGGCTTTTCTGCCACTTCTAATGCCTGGCCCCCACTCAGTTCTGTGGACCAAGGCCAGGTTTGACTCAGCTGTTGCTTGGGCCGTCTTTGTTGCCTATTTCTGTGGCAAGCTGACTTGGCCTGCTGAAGAGGAAGAGGACGGTGAGGGAGAAGGTTTGGCTAGATTGTGTTTCCCTCTTCCTTGTCTTCTCTGAATGTTCCTCAGATTTTCCTCTCACTGGGTCTGGTGGATGTCTGGACTTGCTTTGCGACCTCCATAAAGGGAGTGGAGTCATCATCCAGGGACCCAAGCACTGGGAGTAGAAGGGTTTCTTTTGACTACAGGGGTCTTTTCTGGCCCTTCATGGATTCTCTTTGGGCCCACAGATAGAAGTCTCTCTTGTTGTTATCTCACACAATTCCAGGACCCAGCAGGGGGTGGAAGCTCCCCTGGCCCATTAGTTTGCTGCAGAGCTTCTGGACTCTTTTTGATAAAAGAGTGTCCTACATATCTGCTATGAGTAGGAGACTGAACAGGGCAGAGCCTGTCAGAAGAAAGTTCAGTCCAAGACACAAGGAAGACAAATACTCTCCGATGTACGTTATCTTATCGGACTTACCAAGAGTCCTGCTTCATTCCATATGGTGATTGAAGGTACACACAGAAGGAAGCAAAGTTCTACAAAAAAATGTTTTGTTTTCATTTTTAAAAAAAATGTTGTAAAGTGAAGTACCGAAAAGGCAGGGCGTGCCTAGGCTAAGATTCCTCAAAAACTCCTTACTCTGTCCCCTTGTGCCTGCATATTTACAATATACTTTAATTCCACCATTGCATTCTGTTATTTCCAAAATATCCTCAGAATTTCAACCAAACTGAGGCTCTGAACTAAGACCCATGTCTCATTCATTATAAGGGGCCTACCAAATTCACGGCCATGAAAAATGTGTCATGGACTGTGAAATCTGGTCTCCCCCCGAGAAACCTTGTCTTTTGTGTGCTTTTACGCTATACTATATTGATTTCACTGGGGAGACCAGTGTTTCTCAAATTGGGGGTCCTGACCCAAAAGGGAGTTGTGGGGGGGGGGGTGTCGCAAGGTTATTTTAGGGGGGTTGCGGTATTGCCACCCTTACTTCTGTGCTGCTGCTTTCAGAGCTGGGCTGCCGGACAGTGGCAGCTGCTGACTGAGGGCACAGCTCTGCAGACAGCAGCACAGAAGTAAGGGTGGCAATACCATACCAGGCCATCCTTACTTCTGCACTGCTGCTGGCAGCAACTCTGCCTTCAGAACTGGGCTCCTGGCCAGCAGCTGCCGCTCTGGAGCTGCCCAGCTCTGAAGGCAGCCCCGCCACCAGCAGCAGCGCAGAAGTAAGGGCAGCAGTACTGCACCTCCCCCCTCCCACAATAACCTTGTGCCCCCCAACTCGTTTTTGGATCAGGACCCCTACAATTACAATACTGTGAAATTTCAAATTTCAATAGCCGAAATCATGAAATTTATGATTTTAAAAATCCTATGACTGTGAAGTTGATCAAAATGGACTGTGAATTTGGTAGGGCCCTATTCATTATGTACCCTTGCTTCATTCACAGGACCCCAATTCTCTGCTCTGTTTTATGCCAGTCTAACTTGTTTGATTTAATTGGGTTTAGACTGATGTAAAAGTCTTGTAGAGAAGTGGAAACTCAAACTTGGTACTGAGTCTGTGTGCACAAGGGCATAGTTAAAGTCGCAGAGAGAGAGTTAAGGTTGTGTGACCAATCTTAGCTTTGACATTTCCTGACTTGTGTATGCTTTACTTTGAAACCCTAGTGTTCTTTTTATGTAGTTTGTTTTGTTTTGGATGTAATTATTTGCTAGAAAGTTTGAATCTTTAGTGCACAGATTGCTACTGGGAAGAGGCACAAAACTCCATGTGGTGGGAGATTCTGTCTTGCTTTGTAGAGTGTCAGATGAACCAATCCATTTTTTGGAAATTGGGGGGAAACTCACAAAATGCAATTTACTAGTAAGGCAAAATTAATGTTTTTAAAAGGAACATGAAAGTCCCCATTGTTCACCCCTTTGTATGTTTTGAAGAACCCTGCATTCATTTGTTGCATAATTTCTCCTAAAGCAGGAGGTTTGTTTGCATAGTTTACAGTGTGCTGATAGTATTCTTTTTATTGGCATTTCGCCAGGGTTTATGAAATCAGCCCTCTTGCTTCATCTGTGGGAACAGTGCCTAGGTCCCTTAATAACATACATAAAACTTAGAAGTGAAAAACACCCATTAGGTCATCTAATTGATACCTCTGCCAGAGCAGGATTGTTCCCTACAGTATATTCTTGAGTGTCCAGTTAGAAATGATTCAAGTGATTACCACCACTTCCTATGGGAGACTATTCTGCCATCTAATATACCCCAAATGTAGTTTTCCTAACATTCAGCCTAATTTTTTTTTTCATTTTTTATCCCATTACTCCTAGTTATACCTGCTTAAACAATTCTGCAAATTCTTATTCCTTCTTGGGGGTCAAAAATACATTAGGTAGATAGAGCGTTAGCATATTCATGATAATTTAACTCTTTCCTCATACGCTTTTATTCTTTTCTTGCAAGTAAATCTTTTTAAAATAATTTTTGTTGCTCTTCTTTGAATTCCCTCCAAACTGTTGATGTTTTTCTAGTATCTTTTGCTGTCCAAAGTTAAAGGTGTTGCCTTGCCATATACAACAGTGATATTACCTCCAGCCTTGTTACACACAAACACACAGAATCATAGGACTGGAAGTGACCTTGAGAGGCCATCTAGTCCAGTCTCCTGTACTCATGGCAGGACTAAGTATCATCTACACTATCCCTGACAGGTGTTTGTCGAACCCGCTCTTAAAAATCTCCAATGATGGAGATTCCACAACTTCCTTAGACAATTTATTCCAGTGCTTAACCACTCTGACAGGAAGTTTTTTCCTAACGTCCAACCTAAACCTCCCTTGCTACAATTTAAGCCCATTGCTTCTTGTCCTATCCTTAAATTTAAGAAAAACAATTTTTCTCCCTCCTCCTTGTAACAACCTTTTATGTACTTGAAAACTATTATCATGTCCCCTCTCAGTCTTCTCTTTTCCAGACTAAACAAACCCAAATTTTTCAATCTTCCCTCATAGGTCATGTTTTCTAGACCTTTAATCATTTTTGTTGCCCTTCTCTGAACTCTCTCCAATTTGTCCACGTCTTTCCTGAAATGTGGAACTCAGAACTGGACACAACACTCCACAAAATCTTCTTCCTCCTTGAACTTCCAGGACACACTTCTTAGCCCCCATCCTTCTGTATTAGGTGGGACCCTGATGGGAGCCCATTAGTTTTGTTCCTTAAGAAAGATCTAGAGGAGTGGTAGTTAAGCAGTGCAAAGCATTCCCTCTCTCTCAGAGGATGAGCACTCTGCCCCTGCAATCTTGAAGTGCGTCTGCACAGGGAGCAAGGTATCAGGTTCAACAAAATACATGTTTCTATATGATAATCAATTGTATTTTTGAACTGGAGTGTTCAGTGAGTTTATCTTTGTTTTTGAAAAGTTATGGTAAATTATTTGGGGCATGATTTTCAAAAGTTTTAGGCATAGAAACTCTCACATGAAATTCATGCCTAATTTGTGTGTATAATTACATTAATTGCATGAGCCAATATCTGTGCATGCAGATTACCAATTTAAGGAATATCAGATTAGTTTAGGCAGTCCCGGTAATTGCCTGTGTACCTTAAGAATGCAAATGTGGATGTGCATCTGTATGCCATACACTACTATAAATCAGGCCATTTATGTTCATATTGATTAAAGAAGCACAGGATCAGAAGATGAAAACGGAATGTGGAAGATTATGTATTGTACATTTACTAGTGTTTTTGTATGACCTGGTTTAAAATGTGCCAAACGTATGGAAAAAAACTTGTGGATCAGACTGTGCTTTTACTCCTAGAACCATAGATCTGATTAGAAAACAATTCAAAATGACTGTTTGTTTGTTTTCTCATAGTAACAGAAAGAGAATGTCTGTAATAGTTCGAACTCCAACGGGGCGACTACGTCTGTACTGTAAAGGGGCTGTAAGTAACCCACTACTACTAACAGAGATTGGTGGAAACACTGCGAGCTGCTGCAGCAGTCACGTTGTTTGTAAAATGTTGAAATGTTGTCCCTTCTAATGAATATCTGTTAGCTGCACATATTAGGGGCCGCATGTTTAAAGGAGCCTTATCCTGTTCTCTGATTTTGTTTACAGGCACACATAGTATTTAGGACTCTCAGTGCCTGAACTGAAATCCTGCCTGCATTGAAGTCAATGGGAGTCTTGCCATTGACTTCAGTGCAGGCAGGATGTCTCCCCTGATATGCAGGTACAGTCCGGAAGTTAGACATCTAAACACTGTGGTCTGAATCTTCAAAACTGGAGTCTGTTCTCAAGCATTTAGCCCTGTCTGTCTCGTGATCTTCTGCTTTCTCCCATCTCTGCATGTGCTGCTGCTAGTTGTCCCTGTTCATAATATGCTGTGCTTCTACTTTCACCAACAGGAGGGATAATGTATCAAAATGCAATGACTGTAAAAAATGAGAGGCATTAACAACCACAGCAGGGTGTGGCTTTAAATTCAGTGGAAAGTGATGGAGGATGGCTCAGTTTTATCATGTGGAATTAAATCACAGTGCTACTTCTGTGACGTTTTACCGTAAGGCTCTAATTTACTACAGTGTGTGTGGGTTTTTTTAAACACACTTTTAAAAAATCATTTGAAATACAGGGCTGGATGCATCTCTACTATACTCCAGTGTAGCTCCACTGCTCTTTCTTCCTCTTGCTGTCAGTTTTGTGTTGCTGAGTATTACAGCTGTTACACATCACAGGACTAGCATTGGAAAGAAGAAAGAGGAGAGGTATTGTGGGTCTGATCTTGCTCAGTAGATGTTAGGGGAGGTTTTGCCATTGACTTCAGTGGGCACAGGAGAATGCCCTTCAGCAGCATCAAAGGGCCGCAACAACCGTAAGATCAGGGGAGGCAAGAATGACACCAAAAATCAACTTGGTTTGTTTTTTAAAAAATAGTTGCCATAACTTTTGAAAGTGAGTTTGCATTTATTGGGCAGAACCCTGAATATATTCCTGTCTTGGTCTCATAAAATAATGAAGGTGATATTATAAAGTATTTATTTATGTACAACTGTATTTGAAGTTCATCTAGATATTAAAAATGAAGTTCCTTTTCTTTTATGTCTTTTACACCTTTTTTCTGTTCCTGATTTCTCAGGCAACCTTTCTCCCTTCATTTCCCCTCCACCCCAGACCTTTATCAGTCCCAGAAATAACCACAGGCAGTAATGGTTGGTGCTTATAAGGCAACTCCCAGCAATGGAATCCAACCTATGTTACTTATTGTTCTGACTTCTTAATTAGGCAAAACTGTCGTTGACATAAATGGGAGTTTTGCCTGAGTAAGAATTGCAAGATAAGCTCTTAAGTATGAGTCTGTGTTGAAACTGTGTTTTTTGTTGTTCAGGACTCTTCTGTTCTTGGAAAACTCAGTCTCACTTCAGTAATTCAAAATGGAGCATTCCTTCTCTGCTGTACTGTATTCTAAATTTAAATAACCGTGTAACAAGTTTGGGGTAAGGGAAGAAAAATCTAAAGAAACAATGTGTGTGTTTTTGTGTTTGCAAAGCAATTACAGTACCCCACCACTTTTCACTTCCGCTTGGAGTTCATATATGGTGGTCAAAACTGCAGCATTTCAGCTTTGGTTTTCTAAGTGGAGCTAGATCCATTTCATAGGTAAACCAAAATTCACTATTGTATGTATTTTCATTTGCAGATATCATCATGTCCACTTTAGGCACTTCACATCAGTTAGATCTAGAGGGGTTGAACACTTGTGCATTGTAGATACATGAATGAAAAGTTTACATGTGAATTTACTCTTTATATTTAATTTGGTTTTGATAGGATAATGTTATTTTTGAGAGACTTTCAAAGGATTCCCAATATATGGAGCAAACACTATTGCATCTTGAATACTTTGCCACAGAAGGTAAGTGAAACAACACGCAAGTATGAATCAAATTTTTGAATTAGTAGTAGTATTGTATGTATTAATTTTTAAATGCCAACAAATTGTTCAGTGCTGAACAAGACAAAAATAAAGACACAGAGACAAATTCATAGGTGATGTGTAGTATGTGTAAGATAAACTCACTTCCCCATGTGTAAGTCTAAAAAAGGAGTTTATAAGCTGATCCTGCTTCTGTTGAAACCATGGTGAAACTGTTTTCAGTGGGAGCAGTACTGAGTCCTGCATAAGAATAAGGGAGAGTAGGGACTTGATTCTGATCTCACTTCCGCACATGTAAATCAGGAGTAACTACATTGAAATCAATAGAATTATAGCAGCGTAAAATCAGAAGAGATGAGAATTAGGCCCTAAGTGTCTAAACTAGTGTAACATACAAGCTGAGAGAGCTGGGAAAAAGATGTGCATTACAACTTCAACTCGTGTAGATTCATGCTGAATCTGGCTCACTGGCGCTGCCCCTAGGAGCTTCCAATCTAAAATCAAACATGCCAACTTTTTATTTTACTGGTGACAAATCATAGAATCATAGAATAGAATCATAGAATATCAGGGTTGGAAGGGACCTTAGCAGGTCATCTAGTCCAACCCCCTGCTCAAAGCAGGACCAATCCCCAATTTTTTGCCCCAGATCCCTAAATGGCCCCCTCAAGGATTGAACTCACAACCCTGGGTTTAGCAGGCCAATGCTCAAACCACTGAGCTATCCCTCCCCCCAATCATAACACATTAATTCACAAGGAAGTGCTAAAAGAGATATGGGCTTTGTTCCTTTTTTATACCTTTTACTTTATTACTGTAAAAACATAAATGGATGGCTATTTTTTCCTAAGTCTGAAACTGTTATTTGTTCAGACTTGAAATATTTTTTCCCAGTTCTGTGAACTCCTCTAACCCCAAATAATAAAGCCTTTCTATTTTATATGGCATGCTTCCTCCTTTTGCTGACTGACCCATGCCAGAATAAAAATCATTACTTTGGCGTTGTCTCCACTACACAGTTATGTTGATGTAAGGTGCCTTGTGTCGACCTGGCTGTGGAAGACTCTGCATTTAAATTTGGTTATTGCTGACGTAAGTGCCTTTCTGAGCAGCGTAGAGTCACAGTTTCTATAATTAGGTTGATGCTTACATCAACTGTTGCTGGCTTTCAGGAGCCATGCCACAATGCCCCACACTGACAGTACAATCGACTCAAGTGCTCTTGGTAAGAACGCACACCGCCCACACAAGGTGCCACATGTGCGCACACACACACACAGGCAATTTAATAACTGCAGTGGCTGTATGCCAGTGTAAATTAGGTTAACTTATTTTGTAGGGTAGACATGGTCTCATATATGTTAAACTTGATGAGCTGTCTAATAAAACGATCTCTTTCATACTCCATGGGGCCTATTCTCTATTTATTGTGCAGGTGTAACTCCCGTTCACATAACTGAGTTATATGCATGCACGGAGGGGGAGAATACATTCTTTTCTCTGAAAGGAAGTATTGGGATGAGCAATAATTTGGGATGAGTAGTATTACGTATATGAAATACCTGCTGTTGAAATATAATAATGATAATACTTACCAACCTTATTGGGGTTGTGTAACTTATAGTAATTAACATTTAAGACAAACCACTTTCAGCCTCAAATGGAAAATTAGATGAAAGATGACACTGTTTTTGCTCCAGTATTACTAGATTACTGAAAATTGGGAAGAGGTTTGTGCATGTTAGGCCAGCTACTGATCTTGGTTATACTGGTGGAAATCCAGCATAGTCAATGGAATTGGTTAGATTTACACCAGTGTCAGTAAATTCACAATCTGCCCCATTTGGGCGAAGTTGGTGGAAAAACCCAAATGTTTACAAACTGCACTGGGAGATTGTCTTTCCTTTCTAGAGCTCCATGTTGCATTACTTATGTGTGAAAAACTTTCATTGACTTCAGTGAGGGGGCCAGGTGTTTAGCATCAGCTGGTTCATTCAATAGAAGGATTTTAACGATGCGATTCTCCCCATCAGTAGGTGAATGTGTGCAACATCTATATTCTGTTTTGTAGGTTTGAGGACTCTGTGCATTGCATATGCGGACCTGTCAGAAAATTCTTATCAAGAGTGGTTAAATGTTTATAATGAAGCCAGCACAATTTTGAAAGACAGAACTCAAAAGATGGAGGAGTGCTATGAGATCATTGAAAAGGTAACAACTGCAGATGTTTATGCTGCTGAAGGCTAAATCCTGCTTACTTTATTCATGTGAATAGTTCCATAGTCTTCAAGCAGGAGTATTTTGCTAAATGTATCACATATTGAATAAATAAATACATCTTCTGGAATATATGTATATATTACACACACGTATGCACGCTCTCACTCTCTCACTTTTCTACTGTTATATCCACTCCAGTTTTCATATTTATTTTTCTAATTCTCAATCCAAAAGACACTTTTTTCAGTCTATGCCGCTGAAATTTTTCCTGTACAATATCTGTAAAGTTAGTTAATTGTAAGTTAAATGATTACAAAATGTATTAAAAAATCCCCTCTCTTTTGGCCAATGAATTACTAAAATGGTTTCAGGGTTAAAACTGGCAGATAGGACTGCGGCTTTATTTGGCAGAGTTTGCTGCTTTTACTTCTGCAGCATTTTGTCTGCCATATTTTCTGTAACATGGCCAAATCTTTTCCTGCAATGGCCCTAAAATGTCAGAAAAATATGCACAGCTCTGTAGCACTAACTAGCTGTATGGGACATTCTTTTTCTTTCCAGGAATATGTATATGTATATACAGTACAGATACTTGGATTGTTCAATATTCATTCCATTTGTGTTACATATGATGTGATTATGTCCGTAAATAATTGCAATAATTTTAGCCTTGAGTGATTGTATGCAGTCTGTGTATACATTTTATGGGAGGGAAAATAGTTTAAATGATGTGATGCCAGGTGAATTCTGTTTTGTGAGCTTAAGAAATACAGATTGTGACCGTTCAAGCATATTGCTATGGTGATTAGTGAATGCACCAATATGTGTGTTCATCCACTGGCTAACATTAAACTTGTGTAACTTCAATTAATTGCTTTTGAAATGTTTCCCTCTTTCTGATCAGAAACATTTGGCTCCATTATATAGCTCTGAAATGTGGATTGTATGCAGAGGAAATAGAAGAACCACACACAAAAATTACTGTACTGTATTTCTCCTTTGAGTAGTGACCCTATGGGTGCTCCACTATAGGTGTGCTCGTGTCCATGCGCTGCTGATCAGAGAACTTCGGTAGCAGTGTCCGCTAGGCCCGCACATGCGCTATCTCTCCTTATACTGCGCCATGAGGCTAGTCAGCGCGCACGGGCGAACTCTCCTTCGTTCCTTCTCAACTGCCCATGGCTAGATACGGAGCTATTATAAGACTATTGCTTTATTTTATATATCTATAGCTAGTTAGTCTCCTAGTTATAGTTCAAGTTTTTTCTCCTTTCTTATTTTACCCTTGAAAATAATAATTCAAAAAAGACTTTATTTTTTCCCACTCTTTTCTCCCCCGCTGGGGACCCTTGCCCACCAATGGGGTATGCCTGGTTTGCCAGGCTTCAAGAAGTGCCTTACTTGCAAAGAGGCAATCCCGATGGCAGACAAGGAATCCCAGTGCATTCACTGCCTCAGGGAAGGCCACATCCAGCAGAAGTGTGGTCTTTGCCAACAACTCCATCCACGATCTCATAAGGACAGAGAGCTTTGACAGAAGATCATCTTCATAAGGGCGGCTCTCAGGCCTGAGTCACCTGGCAGATGTGAGTTTTCCCCACAGCCCTCTACACCTGAGGGCTGTGGATCGAAGAAACAAGCTGCAAACCCCTATCTTAAATCATCTAAGAGGAGAGCGGGAACCCCCACAGTGAGCCCTGAGATAGCCATAAGCGATCTCCATCTCGCTCAGTATTTTTGGCTCCGTCAGCACTGAGACCATCTCAGTCCGGCACCCATGGTTCACGGAGACCGACAGCAAACAGTACTTCTGACAGGCCCATTGACCTGATGGGCATGGGC
Source organism: Macrochelys suwanniensis (assembly GCA_033296515.1). Taxonomy (NCBI): domain Eukaryota; kingdom Metazoa; phylum Chordata; order Testudines; family Chelydridae; genus Macrochelys; species Macrochelys suwanniensis. The sequence goes on along the minus strand of CM065775.1, from coordinate 44,257,294 downwards.
ACTGAGTCATCAGCACTGAAAGACAGGAGTAAGCACTCCAGTAAAAAGGTGCTCCTGGTACGCGAGTCCACATCAGTACCACCAGTGACGGCTCATCTGACATCGGAGCAACTGGCTCGGACAAGATCCTTGTACCCCTGGAACTGCTACCGGTACTGACGGAATCCTGCCATTCCAAGGACCTCCGCATGCTGGATGTGCGTGCTGAAGTCCCAGCCTCTTGGTATCGAGACCTCTGCACTGAGCCTCTATCAAGCATGGGGATTATTCCCGCTGCCATGCCATGCCCCTTTGCTCTCTAGCAGGGGTTTGGACAGTGAGCCCACAGGAGGTAGTATTGCAGTACTTCTCCCAAGACCCTTATGGTACTCAGTACGAACATAGCCCAAGGATATACCCACAGATGGCCCCACCACCACCATCTTGGTACGGCCACCCATAGGTGCCACCGTCGGGCTCTATGCCACCACTACCATTGGGTGGCACATTGCCAGCATGCCTCTCAAGCTTCAAGCCTTTCCTGAGAACCCTCGAGACACACCCCATCAGTTGCAGCATCCAGAGCTTTGGAACCTCCCTCCACAAGACACATTGGAGCAGGAGGCTGGTACTGAGGAAGAACTGGCGCTGAGGACCATATCCTCCTCTTCTCCTGACGAAGCCATCATGCCTTCCCCACCATCTTTTGCAGATGACTTTCGTCTCTTCCAGGAGCTGGAAGAGAGTGGCAGACACCCACCATCAACTCCTTGACATCCTCCACCCTTCCTCCTCAAAGATCGCCCTCCCTATTAATTAGGTCATTTGCCCAGCAAGAACCGTATACCAAACCCCATTGTCAGTAGCAAGCAGGTGGATAAAAATACTGTGTCCCCGCCAAAGAATCTGAATTCCTATTCTCGCACCTGCCACCCAACTCCATCATGGTGGACGCCGTCAACTCCCACGGCTGACAACACCAGTCGAGGGCTACTCCCTATAATAATGATTGGAAGTGCCTAGACCTTTTTGGTAGAAAATTGGCCACTCTCCAATTCTGTATCACCAACTACCAGGCCCTCGTGGCAAAATATATTTATATAAACTACTCAAATTTAAGTGACTTTATTGAGCAGATACCAGAGTCACATTGTGACTCATTCAAGGCCATTATCCGGGAGGGCCACTTAGTGGCAAAGACATTGCTGCAGTCTGCCCTCGATGCAGCTGACACAGCAGCTAAATCCATCTCCATGGCTGTGGTGATGCGACAGGTGTCATGACTCGATCTGTCGGGCTTCCTGAAAGAGGTACAGTCCACCATTAAGGACCTTCCTTTTGAGGGCACAAAGTTCTTCGGTGAGAAGATCGATGCCTCCCTTCACATCCTTAAGGACTCCAGGGCTATTCTCTGATTGCGGGGTATCTACATGCCAGGACAAAAGAGATGATTTAGTCCCCAATCCCAACATAGACCATACACATCTCCGTATCAACCTCAATGCCATTATGAGCCATAAAGAAAGAAAGGGAAATTCCCTAAACGCAAACCACCAGGCCCACGATCTTCTTTGTCCCAGTCCTAGAGATCATTCAAACCAGGTACTCCATTCATTTTACCTCCCTACCCTTCCCTGTCCCACTCATGAGAGTTTACTACAAAAAGAGGTAGATTATCCTCTCCAATTAGGAGCCATAGAACCAGTACCTCAAATCTATGAGGCAAAGGGTGCTACTCTCATTATTTCCTAATACCCAAAAGGAAGGGAGGTTGGAGATCCATACTAGACCTCAGAGTTCTCAACAAGCTTTTCAAGGCTGAAAAATTCAAGATGCTCACCTTATTAATGATCATCCCAGTATTGGAGCAGGGAGACGGTTTTCGTCCCTCGACCTCCAGGATGCCTATTTTCATATCTCAATCCTACCAACTCACAGACGATTTCTCTGATTCACTCTGGGACATGGCCCCCCACCAGTACAGAGTTCTCCTCTTCAGGCTGTCATTGGTCCCAAGAGTATTTTCCAGGGTTCTCTCAGTGATGGCCGCTCACTTGCATTCCCAAGAAATAATCATCTACCCTGACCTGGACGATTGTCTCCTCTGAGCCCGATTTCTCCGGGAGACTCACCAAGTCACCAAAGCTACAATGCACTTGTTTACAGAACTGGGCCTACACATCAACACCCAGAAATCAATCCTCACTCCATTGCAGTGCCTGAAATTCATAGGGGCTGACCTCGACTCGTTACAGGCCAGAATCCTCTTGCCTTAACACAGGTTCCTGTCCTTAGTCACACTCGTAGACACCATTCAAAGCAGCCCACAGATACCAACCAGGCTTTGCCTCCAACCCTTGAGGCATATGTCAGTAGGCACAGCAGTAATACCACACACCAAACTTCACATGAGATGCCTCCAAATGTGGTTCTGCTTGATTTGCAGATCAAATGGACAGACTGGACAAATCCCCGTCACCACCCAACAGGATCAAAAACTCCTTAGACTGGTGGAAGGACCCAGCCAAGGTTTGCAAAGGGATCCCCTTCTCACAAACATCACTGTGGTTGCTCCTTACCACCAATGTATCACTCAGAGGGTGGGGTGTGCATCTAAATGACCTCACGACACAGGCAAATGGTCACCCACAGAGATATTCCTTCACATCAATTTCCTTGTGCTAAGAGCAGTCAGGCGCGCCTGTGTCCATTTCCTCCCACTGATCGTAGGATCGCACACTACTCCCTGGTCAATGCTCTCCTTAGCCCCTGGAACAGGGACCTTCTCTACGCCTTCCCTTCATTTCCCCTACTGTTGAAGGTCCTGCAGAAAATAAAAAGACGGACCCCACATCATTCTGATTCCTCCTACTTGGCCAAGACAGACCTAGTACCCTTACGTGTCACAGCTCGTGATGTGCCCTCCAATCCCTCTCCCAGTCATTCTGCACCTCCTCTCACAGAACAGAGGATGTACCCTACATCCCAACTTGGAGATTCTCTGCCTCAAGGCATGGCTTCTGCTTGGGTCCAACATCTAGAAAGCTCCTGTTCAAGGGAGGTACAGAGGTTCTGTTGCACAGCAGAAAGTCCTTGACTTGACGTACTTACTGTCAAAAATGATGTGGTGCTCTTCTTAACAAATCTCTCCAACATCCGTGACTCTTACACATATCCTACCTAGACTATGAATTGACCTTAATGAAATGGGGTCTATCTCTAAGCTTTCTTAGGGTCCACTTAGCAACTATAACAGCTTTCCACCAGCCTGTTGAGGGGTATCCAGTGCTGTCACATCCAGGTTCCTTAAGGGTATAGTAAACCTTTTCCCACAACCTCGACTTCTGACTTCCACGTGGGACCTAAACTTGGTACTGAATGCTTTGACTAGGCCTCCTTTTGAACCTACGGCCACCTGTTCGCTGACATACCTTTCCATGAAAATGACCTTCCTGATAGTGATTACCTTGGCCATGAGAATAGGAGCGAGAACTTCTCTGATGGTGCATCCCCCCTATAAGGTATTCTTTACTGACAAGGTTACTCTTAGGGATAAATTTTGGATGTAGCCTAAGTTTACCTTCCCGTTTCACATGAATCAATTGATTCACCTTCCAATCTTTTACCCCAAGCTTCACCGAGACAGCAGGGAGGCTATATTGCATACCCCAGTGTCAAGAGAGCCCTGGCCTTTTACCTGGACAGGACTAAGGCGTTCAGGAAGTCCCCTAAGCTTTTCCTCTTTGTTGTGGAAAGATCCAAGGGCTCAGCAGTATCAGCCCAAAGGCTTTCCACATGGGTCTCAACTTGCATCAGACAGTGTTACCAAGTTCGCAATATGACCCCTCCAGACTGTTCGTACACACTCCACAAGGTTGATTTCCTCATCCGTTGCCTTCTTCAAGAACGTTCCCATCTCGGAGATCTGTAGAGCGGCGACGTGTGTCAGCCCACCCTTTCACAGAACACTATGTGATCACCAGAGACTTCGTCACCATCTTTGGCCCCACAGTACTGTCATCTGTAATAGACCAGACTCTGAAGCACCGGCCCTCCAGAAATGATACTGCTTGGGAGTCACCTACAGTGGAGCACACATAGGGACACTACTCGAAGAAGAAGAAGAAGTTACTCACCTTGTGCAGTAACAATGGTTCTTCAAGATGTGTGTCCCTCCACAACCCACCCTCTACATCGGCGTTCTTGTCAATGACTCTGCTAGAGAAGGAACTTAGGCGGGTTAGCCCGCACGCACTGACTAGCCTCGCTCACAGCATGAGGGGAGACAGTGCATGTGTAGGCTTACTGGATACTGCTATATTGACATTCTCTGATCAGCAGCGCAAGGAAGCAAGCACAGCTACAGTGGAGCACCCATAGGGACACACATCTCGAAGAACCATTGTTTCTGCACAGGGTGAGTAACTTCTTCATCTCTTGTCAAAACACTGTATTAGTGATGAGGTACAGCATGCAGTCATTAATTCCCTTTTTGAGTGTGTTCTAAGCTGATATTTGGCCTAAGAAAACACCCCCTCAAATTCTTATGTTTGTTTCAGGATTTACTGCTTCTTGGAGCTACAGCCATTGAGGACCGCCTTCAAGCAGGTGTTCCAGAAACTATAGCAACACTAATGAAAGCAGAAATCAAGATATGGATCCTGACCGGGGACAAACAGGAAACAGCTCTCAACATAGGTAGCAACAGCAACCTTCATATTTTATTTTGCTTTGAATTCACCTAATACAGAACCGTGAAGATAGGTAGTAAATGTGTGCGCTAAGGTAACTGGTGTTGGTGATTAAGAAGACATTCTGACCGCCATTGAATAAAAAATGTTAATTAGAGTTTAAGATGCAGTTTAGTTTGTATATTTGAAGGTGAAAGTAGCATTCCAGCGGTAGGGAGAAATCAGCTTATACGAAAAAGTTCTTGACATTAATAGCTTAGGGCTGTATTATAATTTCTCATAACAAAAATCTCTCAATTCTTCATGCAGTTCTGTACATGGAGAGGGAGAGTAGATTGCCTGAAATGAATTGCTATCCATGGATCATATTTGAGGAGAATTTGGCCCTTTAGGTTATAATAGTGTATCTGCTCCACAACAGGTGCTACTCAGTATTGAGGAAAAAGAGCCTGCCCATAGATATGAAAACAAATTACAGAGAGAAGCACCATAGAAAGGAACTATGGGGAGCGTAGGTATGCCATAACCTGCTTAATCGAAGTAAAAGACATCTACTGTAGGAAAAAGGCCATGGTTATGTACCCTAACTCCAACTTTAACCTATTTTTCTAGTATACATAAGCCTCCTTGGGTGACCGATTCATAGAACCCAGTCCCCTAGGCAACAGCTGTACAAAATTGTGACCTCTCTTTTGTTGACAATAAGAAATTCTCCTGTGAATTTTTGCTGTCATCATGCGCACGTGTTAGGAATTGAGTCATCCAGACCAGGTATTCCTCTGAATACCTCTATCTCAGCCAGGACTAGCTCTTCTTTAGCATCTTCAGTAATTATTGTGTAATACACCTCGTTGGGTAGGTGGCCTAGTGAGTAGCACACCTAGTGCCACCTCCCAGTGGGAAGGTCTTTCAGTCCAGTCTCTCTTCTTACCAGATGGGGAATGAAGTGAGCATGAGACTTAAGTCCCTCCTGCACCGGGGCCAGTTGGTAGGGGAGCCTGGGCCCTTCCACTCCACTGGGCTCTGACCAAGGCCCTAATAGGGTCAACAATGTCTGGCACCCTAGAGTCCCCTCTAAGTTACGCTCCCTGGCTCACTTCCTACCATCTGCTTCTCTCCCCAAGCTCGAAGTCCAGTATAAGGTAAAAAGAAAAGATAACTAAACGTTCAGCCCCAACCGCGCTCAGCATACGGTCTTCTTCCTCTCAGCAGGCTCCTCCGGTGCTCTTCTCCAGGAGCCCTCCCAGTAGGTCTGTCTTCCTCCCCAGCCTTCTGCCTTTTGAGCTGAGTGGGTCCCTTCTCCAGTTGAAGCATTCTCTGCAGGTGTGGAGGGGTGGGGATACCAGGACCCAGTATTGTCCTTTAACCCCTTCAAGCCCAGCATGGGGTTTGTGCACCCCGTCACAGATGGGTAGTAACGGGAAATGGGTGAACACCAGAGCTGGTTTTAATGAGCTTTTCCGTATTTTTGAGAGCTGCTCTGCCACCTAATTCTTGAGATCCTTCAGAACTCTTGAATTCATTCTATTTGGCTCCCTGTAACATTTTATTTCTCCGTTTTTGACATCTCAGCAGGGGCAGCTTTATTATGGGTTCAGTTGCACCCAGAGAAATCATGAAACTAAGGGTGCGAAATCTGGTAAACATATACACTTCTCCCACCCAGGGTGGAGGGGAGACCCCAGGAAAGAGGTTGGAGAGCAAGCCTGCACTACACTCACTTCACAATGGCAGCTGCTGTCATGATGGAGGGACATCTGGGCCAAACCTGAGTGTCCTGTGCGTCACGTGAACTGCTGGCTGTGGGAGGCCAGCTCTCATCCCCACCCCTTCTGCCCGAGGCCCCGTCCTTTCCGCGCCCCCCCCACTTGGATCCCAGAGCCCTGGCCTCCCCACCACAGTCTCCAGCCCCCATCCCAGGCTAGCCCCTGCAGCCTCAGAGTGCCGGGAGGGTGGGCAGTGTGCGGCCCTGGAGCTCCAGGAGGGCGGGCGGCATGGCCCCAGCCAGGGCCAGCACTGGAGGACTGGAGCCACACACGCAGAGCAGGAAGTGGCGGGGGAGGGAGAGCTAGGGGTGGAGTATGGGCGGGGACATGCCTGGCTGTTTGGGGAGGCACAGCCGCCCCCAGCCTATGGTACCCACCCCCCATGCTGAGTGGTGCTGCAACCCTGTGTGCCAGGTCGCAATGCTCAGACTGTGGAGGTGGGCCCAGCCCCACGGGACAGGAGCAGACGCTGCAGGGTGACTGCAGGATGGGCTCACTCTCCAGCTTCCCCTTCCTCCCCCAGGGCCTCCCCTCGACCTGGCGGGGATTAGGTTTGCAGCAGGTGGTTAGTCCCCTTCAGCAGTTTAGTATAGCGCGCCCACTGAATCAGGAAGCTACATCTGCCCCTGCATCTCAAGTATTTGATTGTGCCACATCTGTATTGCCTGTAAAATGTAGGTATCTCCCCAACCCCTCTGTAGTGAAGCTGGATCTTAAGAAAGCATTTAGCTTCTCTGCAACAATCCTTATCTACCTTAATTACTCTGCTTACTGCCTGGGAGTCTCGTGAACCCACCAATTCTTTCTTCTGATATACTTTACAAAAAAATCTTATTGTCTTATGTCTGACGGTTTGCTCTAGAAAGCCCTCCTAATTTCCAGCTTACATTTAGCCTAAAACTTATGCTCCTTTCTTACCGCTTCTCTGCGACTGGATTTCTGTTTTTTGGGTTTTTTTGAGGGATGCCTTTTTGGCTCAAATCACTTCTTGAACCTTGCCATTTAACCAGTGGTTTTTTTTTCTTGCATTCTTGCTTCCTCTTTCTTCACAGGCATATATGTCATCTGTGACTCATGCAATGACTTTGTTAGACTTGCACGCATCATGGTGGGACAATTTTAAAAGATGTAACATGGCGGAACAGTATTTTTAAAAACTGAAATACCTCACGATGCACAAATACCTTAACAGAGTTAACTGTGTGAGTCACAGATGGCATACATACACGTAAACAAAAAGGAAACAAGAAGACGAAAGCTCCACTAAATGACAAGATTACAAAATGTATATATGTTGTCTGTCTGTCTGTCTCACACACATGCACACACATATATAATGTAATTTTCATTATAGGCTGGTAGAATCACCTGTTATTAAGATTGCCCAACCCTACCTATGATAAGACCCTGTTTCCAGTTGCTTATAACTTTGTCAAACTTTAACCATTTGGGCTAAAAAAATTTCCATGCCACGTGTGGATTTTATCTCCCTGAGAGACGTAGTTATGCTGATGTAAGTTTCTAGTGTAGACCAGCCCTAAGCCTTTGAAAAGTCAGTTTGCATAAATTCAGAGACTTGCTAGAGCTTTGGAGCTAATTCCCCAAAGATTCCATCCACACTGGGTATGGTACAGCCCAGGGCTAAGCAGGACTTTACCTGCAGTTGTAGTTCTGGGCACCCATGGCTGGACCAGGGTCAGGCAGTCACAGGAACTGAGGGTGGGAAGCTGCTCTCTTGTCTTCTTAGTGCCCCCCTTCTGAGCCCAGGCAGTGTAGAGGAGGAAGCTGCCTGATTGGAAGGCAAAGGGGCAAGAATTGGTTCTGGGGGCAAATAGGTTGAGACAAGGAACCTGCCATGGGGGACTGGACTGGGAACAAGTGGGGTTGTGGGAAGAAGTTGGGAGAGGGAGCAACAACTGATCTGTTGAGTGGTTAAGGTGAGGGGGAAGAACTGTGATTGGCTAGGTAAAGACTTGGACAAGGAGCCTGAATGGTAAAGTGGGGAACTGAGATTGAACAAGGAGCCTAGGGCTGGAGATTGGGACTGGGAGTCAGGAGGGATAGGGAACATGGGGATTGGAGGGAAGAGAGAGAGCAGATGAGGAACTGGGAGGGAAGGAGGGACTAGCTAGGCAAAGGGACTAGGGTCCAGGAGCTAGAGGGTGGGGATCGGAACTGGGAATGGCTGGACAAGAAGACTGGGATTGAGAAATCCAAGCGGGGAGGTAAGAATTTACTGAGCAGAGGAGAAACTTGGTTTGGGATGAGGAACCTGAGGAATGGAAACTGGGGCTGGATAATCAGGAAGAATGAGACTAGGATGAGAAGCTAGAAGTGGGTTAGACAGGGCTGGGACATGGCCTGTTTGGAGGGGATGCCACAGAAAGGGTCAATCTTTGGGGGCACCGGTAGGAGAATCTGGGCCCACTAGAGCTCGCTCCCCTCCAGAGCCTGGAATGCAACCCAACATTCCTGAGTCTCACCATTCCTCTGCTGTCAGCAAATATCTGTGAAACCCACTGGCAAAGTGTGTGTGTCTCACCTCTAATTTGTGCTTGTCCACACAGAGGATGACAACTTCTGCTACTCCATTAGCACAAGTGTCAGAGAGCTGTGCTATGGATGTAAAGGTTTCAACCCTGCTGGTGACCCATGTGGGTGTCAATATGATGTCATATGTTGGAGTTTGTTTTTTCAGTTGGTTTTTTTAAACAGAGAAAATTATACACAAAAATCAATTAAAAGAACATTATCAAAGTTGCAAAGTCAAGCACTTAAAACTTAGGAAATATCACAATTAAGGTTGCCTATGCAACCTTAATTCAGACCCATGTGCGTATGCATTATGATACAGTCTTCAATTACATGATCATATACAATTTCTTCCACAGGACACCTGCCTCATTCAGTGCATAGGACAGGCCTGCTCTGAGGGTGAATCAGGGTCATGTACTGAAGGTATCTGTTGTCGGGCCATTGCTTAAGTTTTTGCACCAGGTGGGAGATGTGTAGTGAATGAGCCAGGGAATTACAGAAAGAGAAGGCAGTTGAATGCTGCCCTGGTGCATTGGATTCTAGTTCCTATATCAGGGGTAGGCAACCTATGGCACGCGAGCTGATTTTCAGTAGCGCTCACAGTGCCTGGGTCCTGGCCACCGGTCTGGGGGGCTCTGCATTTTAATTTAATTTTAAATGAAGCTTCTTAAATATTTTAAAAACCTTATTCACTTTGCATACAACAATAGTTTAGTTATATATTAAAGACTTATAGAAAGACACCTTCTAAAAACGTTAACATGTATTACTGGCATGCGAAACCTTAAATTAGAGTGAATAAATGAAGACTCGGCACACCACTTCTGAAAGGTTGCCGACCCCTGTCATATATGATGCTAATCAAGTCACTTAAACCAAATTTTTCAGAGTAGTCAATGAGGGTATGTCTACAGAGCCGGCAGCAGCCCATGGCAGCAAACTTCCAAGTCTGGGTTGACAGACTCGGGCTTGCAGGGCTCACACTACCATGCTAAAAAGAGCTGTATAGGCGGTGCTTTTAACTTGTGACTCACGCTCTAGGCTTCAGAGCCCAAGTTCCAGCCTGAGTTGCAATGTCTACACAGCTATTTGTAGCATGGTAGCTATTTTTAGGAAGTCTTTTGACCTAGGCTTAGAGGTTCACTGCTGAGGGTTGTGTAGGCAAACCCTAATTGTGTGTTTCTCATTTTCTAGATGCCTGACTTGAGATCCTGGGGTCTGATTGGCAGAAGTGCTGATTACACAAAGCTGCAATTGGAGGCAGTGGGAACTGTGCTTGTGCATATAAAGTGCTATATGATGCTAAGTGCTCTGCAAAATCAGATCCTAGGTATCACACCCCAAATTAGTGGATACTTTTGACCTGGATCTCTCTCTGCCTCAGTTCCCCATCTGTAAAACAGAGCAAATGAACACCTCCTTGTCTCAGAGGTGTTCTGAAAATAAATGGTGAAACACTCATATAGTATAATGATGAGTACCATAGAAAAGTCCATGAGGAAATTCATTTGTCTTCAGAGCAGGGTTTGAATAGTTTGCAGTAACTAAGGGATAGGGCCACACATTGAACAATGTGGGGGGAAAATAGCTGCTTATTAAGTGAGCACTGTCCATCCTGAGGCAGGGGTCCTGTGAAAAAATGAGATGTGACTGAAGACTGATAATGCATATGAACAATTGGGGCTGAAATAAAGTTGCACAGGGAACCTTTATTCTGGCATCTAACATCTGAATGCTTGGCTTTTCAACCTTAATGTTCTTTTATTGTAGTTTTTCCTGTGTAGTGTATATATAAATATCATATTGATTTCTACTGGGGAAAGACTTCTGTGGAATATATCATTCAGTCCTGTGTATCTTATTTCCAGAAAGATATAGACAAACTGGAAAGAGTTCAGAGAAGAGCAAAAAAAAAAAAAAAAAGATTAATTGTCCGAAGGATTGACATATGAGGAAAGATTAAAGGAACTATGAGTTAAATCCTGGCCCCATTGAAGTCAGTGGGAATTTTGCCATTGACTTCAGTGGAGCCAGGATTTCACCCTAAATCTCTGAATCTTGGCTAAGTCATGACTACAAGGGTGTGTACACTAAGGAGGGAGAGGAATTTTTCAGCATGATACAAAGGAAAACTACTTGAAGTAATGGTATGAAATTAGAGAAAGACGAATGTAGGAGAAACGTCCTGCAGTGAGACATATTAGATGGTGGAGTAAATACTCTATGGGCTTGTCTACACTTACAGCAGCGCAGCTACACCAATGTGGCCGCAATGCTGTAGCACTTAGTGAAGAAGCTGCTACCTATGCTGATGGGAGAGCTTCTCCTATCGGCACAGGTACTCCATCTCCCCATGAGGTTGTAGCTATGTCGACGAGAAAAGCCCTCCCGTTGACGTAGCGCTGTCTACACCAGGGGTTAGGTTGGTATAACTACATTACTCAGGGGTGTGGATTTTCCACAGCCCTGAGTGACGTAGTTATAGCAACATAGATTCCTAGTGTAGACCAAGCCTCAGGGAAGTGGTGGTGGCCCTTTCCTTGAGATCTTTCAGAGCAGCTAAAATACCACTGTAAGGACAATACAGCATAGGTAGGGGGATGGGCTATGGATGTTGTTTTCCATCTCTGTCTATAACTTTCCATGGTCACATGACCTTTTTGGCTAGAATTCAGATGATTCTGGAGATTGATGTTGAAAATGTCACCTGCCAATTTTAAGCCAGTGGAATATGTCTGGTTTGAACAGGTAGGGGCAATTGGCCAAGATATCCTTGTCCATCAGCATATACTACCAAGTGCCACATCTGTTGAGTCACTTCTTCCTTAGCCCTTTGCCACCATGCCAGCAGAGCCAAACTGACTGCACCAACACAGTCCTCAGGAAGGACCTATACAACTCAGCCCTCTACAACTTCATCTATGTGAAAATGCTAGTTTTTGTGCTGTGTGACAAGCTTGTCTTCACCTACGGGTGTATAACCATGGTAGATTGACCCCTTCACAGCTTCATGTCCATAAGAGGGAGCAGGAGTTGGTCTTGCTTCATGCCATTGAGACCCCTCAAAGGATGTTACAGGAACTGTCTGGGTGCCAGCTTCTACTTCACTGCCCTTCATGCTGTGACGGAATATTCTAATGTTGCACTGCCCTCTAATGAGATACAAGAAGGGAAAGTCTACAGCAGAAATAAACAACTGGTTATTAGGAAGAAATTTTAAAAGCCTGTCTCATTCCCAGTGCCCTGGTAGAGAAGGCCAACGTTTCCATGACCACCTAAAGAAAGTGCCTGCACTGTGTGCAAGTGCAACAGCTTGCTTATGAAAAACCCTTCAGTTATCTGAGCAAGCAGGCATATGTGCCCATTGTGCTTGTACAGCACCTAGCCCAGTGGGGTCCTGGAGCAGAGTAGAGCCCTAGGTGCTACCACAATATAAATAGTAAATAGTAATAATATAATAAAAGGAGCAGCTGTCCTTCTGATTGTCTGTTTTGCATTGCAAATGTGGATTTAAAAAAAAATATTTTAGGTGTATTTTTAGAGGCTTCTTTGAAAGCACAGCCTATAAGTTTGAAACAAATGGAACACTCTCTCTCCAAATCTTGAATTATTTTCTTGGTAAGGCTGATGAGCAATGCACACATCTCAGTCCTGATCCTGAAGTACCAAACAGTTTTAGGAAGTTTGGTGGAAGACAGAACAGAATTGGAACCAAATTTCCTAATTTGGATTTCTGTTCCATAGCAAACGTCTGTTGTTCTCTGTTGTGCCCACATGTTTACTTGTCTCTCATGCTTATGGATGTGCCACCATGTCATATAGGACAAGCAAGTACATAAGAGCCTATCTACTTAATCCTAAAGTCCATCAGCCCTTCTTATCAGATGAAGAGAAGCAGAGCTACACACTGTCTGGTCTTGTGAATGGACAGGCTGTCATGCACATATATACATACGTAGTCCCGATGTTATCTTGTTGCCAAAGTCTGCAAACATTATCCTTACCAAAAAGTCCTCAAAGAAAGCTACAGTTAGCCTGTATAAAGCACCACTCACACTTGCCTTTCTTTCTTTGCAGGTTTACAAATCTTTACCAATAGTCATTAGCTTTTTTTTCCTTTAGGAATTACTTACCTTGGTAACGTGCTGTTTTTTTGTTGAAGCAGATACTTTCTTAGCATCCTCAAATTAGCTCTGACTTTAAGGCCTTTAGCTGTTTGAACAAAAGTGACCTATGAGCCATTATGTACACAGATCTGCAGGTAGACTGTTAGTGATTTTCTGAGTGGCCTTTTGCCAAAATTCTGGAACTCTGTGACCGAACTTGCATTACTTTAGCAAAGTTTCAGACACTCAGTAATTTTCATTATTTAGCTTTAAAATTGGCTTCAGTTAGTCTAAGTGAAATTTCAGATGCAGTCTGCATGACTCATATAGTTATTGTTTGCTTACTGCAATTGTGTAAGATCTCAGTGTACCTGTAGAATTCGAAGGCAGTAAAAATGGATTAAACAGAATTTTCTGAAGTGGTAGTATTTCTAGTAGAAATAGGGTGGGTGGCTTAATATCTAAATATTTTAAGAGTCATTAACCACTGCTTCTGGTGTGAAACTTCTGTAAAATCGGTTTGTTGATCTCAGCTTGCAGGACCTCAAAGGACAATAGTCAACAACCACAAAAGCACTTTCTTTTTATTTGCCATAGCTGATCAAATGCAACAGTGGATGTCAGTACAGACCTTTCAGAATAGTGTCTATGTTAATTAGTGAAGTCATATGATTTACATAGGCTTGTTCTGTGTCTGACTGAATCGTATGTGGCCTGAGAGAGAGGGACATTGTTTTCCACTAATTCATATCTTTTTGAAATTAGTACACATGCTCAAAATAAAGCAAATATTGGGATCCAGAGGGATACCTTTTTAAAATTGTGCCTTTAAATGATCACTATAATTAGTCTGATGTTTAGCAGTAACATTTTGTGTACAATTTGAATCATGTTTGTAAAACTTGTTTTCAATTACATTTTAAAGTTCCCTTGTAAGTACAAAGGTTTACAATCACTGTGCATAACTTCTGGCACCCGTCTAGCTTTAATTTAATGGTTAATTTCAGGTAAATAAAAGTTCCAGAGGTGCTGTCTCAGCCACTTTATAGACTTAGTAAAATTTTTGGATTAAGGATCTAGACCCCAATTTACAAGTGTGGATTGACATTTTATACCTAGCTTTGATTCAGAAGTTGATCTCATTTTACCAAACTGGAGTGTCTGAACTTTTAGTTTTAATTTGCCATATTAGCACTGCCAGAAGTAACTATATTTGCCATTTGTATAGAATATATAGTTATAAACGTCATTTAGCAACTTTAAGTGCCAATTACTATACTTTTAACACACTGATATTATATTTTAAGATGTTAGAGGTCTGAAATTGTGCATAATATATAAGTATCTTATAAAATGGTGATAGGTTTGTGTTTTGCACCCTCTTTCTGAGACCTATCCTGTTCCTGTTTAACTCAATGATGAAACTTCAGTTGACTTTACTCGTTGCAGGATTGGGCCCTCTTGACTCCCTAATTGCCAAGACATATAGCAGAACTGCTTAACGTTTTCTCCAGAACTTCTTCATCCTGCTCCAGCTGTCAAATGGCGTCTTGCTTGATTTGAAAGATGTAAAATAAAACAGCGAGCAGCAGTTTCAAAATTACTGCTCACTGTTGCAGCTGTTGTTCCAATCAAAAACTACTAGAAAATTCTTTTGAATTAGTTATACTGAATTTGTAACAGTCTACTGCATAAAGCTGCAGCCGTTCCCTGGGGAAAGAATAAGCCTGACATGGAGGGAAATGATTAAAGTTGTAATATCCCATTTTTTCAGTGAAAATAAAAATGTAGCTCTTCAGTCTGGAGCTAATTTAAAAATCCCAATTTTTTTCCCCTTAAATTCAGCGTGTGGGACTTCTTTCCCCCCTTAATGGAAGTAGTAGGCTGGAATTACACTGGAGCCAAAAGAATCCTTATGTGTTTTTTCTTGTGAAGTCTGTTTTTTGTTTGTCATTACCCACTAAAAGATTTAATTACTCTTTCTGATAGTGAGTCTCTTTGGGTGGAATAGCATAGAAAATCATGGACTGTGCAGCTTTCCTATTGTGAACTCTGTTTTACTAGCTATGCTTCATCATTTTCTCAACAGAGGCATACAGTCTCACTGCTGGCCCTCATCCTCTTTTATTTGTAGAAAGTAATCCTTATCTAGTCAACACAAATGTATTCATTGCAAAATATTGCCCAAATATTATTGCAAAGCTATATTATTATGGACCATAATTATACTTAATGTAAGTTATGAAGAGCGTCAGGCGGAAACATCGTTGACAATAATAATCACAATTTTCAAAATTCTTCTTTACTTACTGTCCTAAATGTTGTGCAGTACAGCTGTATGCTGTTAAACACCTGCTATTTTTCACCCAAGAGGAGGCTGCATTTCAGTTGTTGGTTAAAGTGATTCTTTCATATGTTAGTCCTCAATAACGCCTATAAAATATACTAGCACAACGAAAAATCTTGTAGCCTGACTAAATGACTTACATTTCTGTTAATGTGTGTCTCTGTATGCCACCCCTACAAAAACAAAACCCCCACTCCATTCATTATTCATATTGCTGATCAGTTACTCACAACGGACTACTCCTGTAAGTAACTGTTCACCATGGAGCTCGTAATCTGGCCTTTCGAGATCCTCAAATAAAAGGTGCTATATCAGAAGTGAAATTAAAATATTTGTAATCTTTACAAGGAAACACTTGTTATCTTTTACAGGGTACTCCTGCAGACTTGTTTCTCAGAATATGTCTCTCATCCTAGTGAATGAAGATTCGTTGGATGTAAGTAATTCTTTCCATGGAAGTTCTTGGTTCAGTCCTTTATTTGGGTTGCATTTGTTTATTTTCTCATTCTGCTTCAAGAATAGTTTAAAATCAGAGCTCATTTTAGAAAGCTACCAATCAGCAACTTTCAGCTATGTGAAAAAGGGCTGGGGTGTACTAAGCTGTGTTTCTGTGGTCTTTCATCATAAAGCTGTAGAATTATTTCACTAAACGATCAAAACATGGAGCTCATGATCATTGGCTCATTATGTCCATAGTTTTGCTTTTTACTTTGATACTGACCGCATTGGTCTCAGTTGGATATTAGGAAAAACTATTTCACTAGGAGGGTGGCGAAGCACTGGAATGGGTTACCTAGGGAGGTGATGGAATCTCCATCTTTAGAAGTTTTAAGGGCCGGCTTGACAAAGCCCTGGCTGGGATGATTTAGTTGGGGTTGGTCCTGCTTTGAGCAGGGGGTTGGAGTAGATGACCTCCTGAGGTCTCTTCCAACCCTAATCTTCTATGATTTTATGATTCAACAGATCAGTAGGAACAGGGCGGGGCTTGAAATAACATTTAGTGTGCACACCTCAATTCCACTAGGAGGCTTCCTGCTAAGGGAAAACAAGTTAACCAAAATGTTTCTTGTTCTCTTAAAGCTGTATCTGACGCTAGATGTTTTGGGCAACATCTAAGATGGTTGGAAATAGGCTGGGCAAATGCACATATATAAATTCACTGTGCAGTGTTTATCATTTTGAGATGTAAGCAACATTAAAAGAGCATTGTTCGTGTTGTTCATGTCCTCAGTACTTGGCCCATGCATAGTGAATGGAATTTTCCTCCAGTAGTACCCGAATAATTAGTTGTGTGGTGAGGTGATCCACAGATCTTGTCTCCTTCTGAAATGATGATGCCTGTGCTTTC
Source organism: Macrochelys suwanniensis (assembly GCA_033296515.1). Lineage (NCBI taxonomy): Eukaryota > Metazoa > Chordata > Testudines > Chelydridae > Macrochelys > Macrochelys suwanniensis. Next base: position 44,240,522 of record CM065775.1, on the reverse strand, counting down.
TCTCCAATTCCAAAAGTGGCTCACATGTGGCTTGAACATCAGCATTGGTTCTTGATATTGTCAAAGAGCTCATGAGAGCACCTCCAAAAGGAGCCAGCCGGGAGAGATGTACAGATCTCTACTAGAGACTGTGTCTATACTTATGGTAGCGTGTAGAGTACATACACTGCATGCCCCACAGCCTGGGTGTGAATAAGAGTGTAGATGGAGAGGCTCTGTTTAGGTGAGTAAAGACACTACAGAGCCTTAGACTACATACCCTACATGGCTCTCAACACAACGAAGCAGTGCAGCCTATGTCTACTCTGCTGTTTTTAGCAGTTTAATGTCCTGCTGGCAGTGAAAGTCTTTCCCTGCTGCACGTTGCTACACTGCAGTGTGGATGCAGCCTGTTTTTCACTGTGGTGGAAAGCAACATGTCTCCTACATCATGGGCAGCGGGTGAAGCTTCTCCTTGGGGAGGCTAGCCCCTTGCCATGCCTCTTCGGGCCAGGGCCCCACCCATGCCCACTGCTCTGGATTTTAAACTGTACAATCCAGGGTTGCAAGAAAGTCTTCAACTTTTAATTTTTTTTCTGAGAAAATCTTCAACCCTGGTGAGATAAAAGAGGTTTGGCTTTTTTCATTTTTTTAACTTCTGTGTTACTCTGAAGTAGTTACATGAACAATACAGAAATTTGGAAGTTGTTTATCTTAGAAACATGAGTCTCTAATTTCAAGTTGTGAATGAAACCTTTTAAAGTATTCTAAACGCTAAAAGAAAAATGATAAGACCATTAAAGTTTTTGTCATGCCTTTTGAAAGTAGTAAGAATGTTCATAGATCTGTCTACAAGCCTGAAGGAGAAAATGGGAGGAGTCACTGATGACTGGAGAGAGATGCATGTATAGAATCAACTGTCACTGGATTTGAAGAGGGGAGTTAATGGAGTTCTTAACTATCATGGAAGTTGGCTTGCTAGCACCTAGAAACTTCTGGAAGGTAGACAGGGTATCTGATAATATGGTTCTTGATAAGATTGGCTAACATCTCTTTCACAGTGTTGAATTCACTAGGTGGCTGTTTCTCGTTCTAACTGTTGTAAATGTGAAAGCTACTGAACAATAATGCCAAGAAGTGATTAGTATGGTTCAATGTCTGCATTATTATGACTCGGCCTGCCTACAGCTGAACAAAGTGTAGGAAAAAAGTAACTGAATAAACTGAAGTAATGAAAGTAGATAATTCTTCTGAAGTAAAATGTAAATATTATCAAGAGTTGGTAAGCAGCACGAGAGAGAGAGGATTTGTGCTCATCTCAAAAAGTGCAGAAAATGGATCCCTTTGGATTCATCGGGATCAAATGTGCCATTGAATAAAACGGTTTATTCAAGTGGAAGCACAGAACTGTGATAAGCTGGATGATCCTGAAAATTACAACACAATATGGTCCCAGGAGAAAGTCCAGGATACAAACCTTAACACATTTAAAACCACCTTCATCAAACAAGGACACTCCACCAGAGAAGTAGATTGCATCATGGAACAGGCTATCCAGATACCTCCAGAAAACCTGCTTCAATACTGGAAAAATTACCCCTCCGACTACACACCCCTGGTTGTCACTTGACACTCCACGCCAGAACCTCTGTAAGGGTCTCATTAAACAATTACAACCCATACTCGATGGGGACCACATCCTCCAAGAAATCTTTCCTGAACCCCTTCTTCTGGCCTTCAGACAACCCACAACCTTGCCAAGGTCATAATCAGAAGCACTGACGATAGACCAGGACACCTAAGTTCCCTCTAAGCTGCGCGGCCATGCAGCAGGCTCTCAAGGGCCACGCAGGTGGGGAGAGGCGCCCCTCCCACAGCCCAGCCCTGCCGGAGCTTCCACAGCTGGGGAGAGGCGCCCCCGGCTCGGCCCAACCCAGCCCCGCCAGAGCTGCCGCAGCAGGGAAGAGGCGCCTCTCCCCTGGCCCTGAGCTGCTGTGGCTAGAGAGGGCTGAGGGGAGTCATCTCTCCCCACCGCAGCTCCTGGGTAGCCTGCACCCCAAACCCCTCATCCTCGGCCTGACCCCAGCGCCTTCAGCCCCAGCTGGAGCCCTCACCCCTTGCACCCCAACCCTCTGCCCCAGCCCTGATCCCCCTCCGGCACCCCAAACCCCTCATCCCCGGCCACATCAGAGTCCGCACCTCCAGCCAGAGCCTTCACCCCAACCCTCTGTCCTAGCCCTGATCCCCCTCTCACACTCCAAATCCCTCAGCCCCACCCTCGCCACACATCTCCATATTGGTGCACATAACAAAATTCATTCTGCACATGGATGTAAAAAATTAGTGGGAACACTGCAGGACACACCAACTCAAAGCAGCACCAGCCCTTGCCGTAACAACAGATGTGAAACCTGCAGACATATCTCCACTGCTATGATTATCTCTACCCCCCAAAACACACCTTTCAAGATCAATGGCTCCTACACATGCCTATCACAACATGCGGTGTACCTCATCCAGTGCACTAACTGCCCCAATAACTATGTGGATGAAACCAGACAATTACTATGATCTTGAATGAACTCACACCGAAAAATGATAAAAGACAAAAACACCATCTCACCCATGGGCAAATACTTTTCACAAACTGATCACTCCTTATCTGACCTTTCTGTCCTTGTCCTCAAAGGAAACCTGAACAACACTTTCAAAAGATGAGCCTGGAGCTTAAATTCATAACTCTGCTAGACACCAGAATCATGGACTTAATAAAGACACTGGATTTATGGCTCATTACAACAATCTATAACCCACTAACCTTCCTTTGTCCTATGACAGTCAAGGTCTTAACTGCCCACTTCACCTTCAGTGATCTCTTGCAACATGTATGAACTCCTTATCTATCCCGCCTTGTATTTAGCTGTGACACTTTGAGTACCTTTCCCAGACTTGAAGAAGAGCTCTGTGTAAGCTCAAAAGCTTGTCTTTCACCGACAGAAGTTGGTCCAGTAAAAGATATTACCTCACCCACCTTGTCCTGCAAATTAAACATTTTCAATGCTGTTGTCCTCACTGAAACATAAATGTAATAATAATTAAAGCCCTCTGTCCCAAGCCTTCTAGCAACTCTTCATCAGCAGCTTTATTGAAGAGCAGTCTCTGTTCATTTTTAAAAAATGGCTGTGGCAATACTATAAACAACTTGAAAGACTTGAACTTGTTGAAAAAGTTTCAGACTTCTTCTAACATCGCCTTCAATGTGTTACAAAATCAGCAATTTAAAGAAATGGCTGAAACACTTCATCCTGGAAGGATAGACTGATTTAAACTTATGGGCCCACTGTTGAGTGCTGTAAGTGAAGAAATGTGGGGGAGGAGGAAGAGGAAGAATTAAAAGAATCAACATTAATGCAGGATGATTGGTCAGGCATGAGACTGTTACCAAATAATGGCTATAAGGATCTGTATAGGGAACGATGCATTCCTTCTTCTTGATATTTATTCTGTGTCTGAAAAGAAAAATGAAGACTCTCTTGTGGCCAAGTTGTTGAAAATGTGATTCAAGAATGCAGAGAAAGGTATGGCAAAGAGGTTTTTCCTATTTGCTTAGACAATAGAAAATAAAATAAATGTGGGAACTTGTTGGGCACAAATACTTGTAAATTTATGGGATGAAATCCTGGCTCCATTGAAGTCAGTGGGACTTGTGCCATGGACTTCAGTGGAGCCAGGATTGCACCCCTGATATGGGTGTTCAGCACTATTTATTTAAGCCATGAAAAAAGGAGTATCAACTAACAGTTGTAACACCAATTTTGGAAGCTGAAAGAAATTTCTGAAAAAAGGACGATTGATATCTTCCCATCTTCTCAAAACAATCAAGGGCACTCTCAGGAAAATTGTGACTCTGCATTTGCATCCCACTACCCATAAAATGTTACATTTACGCTATGCGCAAGGAGGATTTCGATCAAAACATTACACACATTTTACACAAATAGAGACTCTTTCGGAAAGACACTAAAATTACAAAAGCAGTTGAAGGAGATTTCAAAGGAATTTGACAGATTACAGGCTGATGCCACTGCTACAGCAGTCTCTGTGGAATGCTGGCTTGATGTAATTAACAACGTGAACTGGAGCCACACAAAGACAACATTTAAAAAAAAAGTATTCAGAAAAACTATGGAACTTTCCTGTTCCTTAACCAACATGACTGATGCCAAATACAAAGGTCATGAGTCTGGCCCACAGTAGAAAAGAAGAGGCTGAAATCTGGCTAATGAAATGTGTTGAGTTCCCCTCCATCTCTTTTACCATGTAAAACTGAAGATACAGACCTCTATCCCAAATCTGTGTTTGCCAAGGAGGTTATATCACAGTTTGTTGCTTTTAAAATAGTAGTAAATCTTAGCATTAAAATCACAAAAAGCAAGATAATTTGATTCAGAATTCATCACGTTTTACAAGTTCTGCACTCCTTTCTAGCCAGGTCACTGACAGTAAGACTTGATTGTAGTGGATTGGTTCGGTCAAAACTTCGTAATAGTCTGTGCTGAAAAGCTAAATTGGTAAATCTGTATTGCTGTTTAAGGGCAAAAACAAGCATTGTAGGCCTAACTAGTTAATAGACCAGGGACTTGATGATTGTGTTCTTGTTTTACATACAGAATTTGAAAGCATTTCATTTGTACAACATGTGTTTTTCTCTGTTTGAGAAAAAATCTGTAAGCATATTTCTCTATCACTTTTGTTTTATTTAATAGAACCTTCGTGGGGTTTGTCTTACCTAGGTGTGTGTTCCTTGGCCTCAGGGAAAAGCAGCAATTTCCCCCCTAATTTTATCCATTTATAAATATCAATTGATATAAATATATCAATTAAAAAATTGGGGCAATCTTGAGGTCATATTGGATCCTCTGCTGCATTTTATCCCATCCACATTTGGGAAAGAGATGTAAGTGCTGGAACTAAGGGTGCTGCTGCACCTCCTGGCTTGAAGTGGTTTCCATTTTATACAGGGTTTACAGTTTGGTTCAATGGCTCTGCACCCCCACTATACAAATTGTTCCAGCACCCCTGAAAGGAGATTGCAACCTCTTTTAGATGTAGATATCCTCAGTGGTATTCTTGCCTTTATCACCTGGAAATTAGAGTGCTATAATGCACTCTATACTTGAAAACTACTTGGAAACTGCAGCTAGTGCAATTGCAATTTAAATGGTATCATTGTGTAGGGTGCAAAGATACTGGTGATGAGCATGGTACTGTATAAGTACTCAGACATACGGTCATCCCCCCCTTTCACTGCTCTGTTATGACATGAGTTTGTTGACCTTACAGACGAGCTGCAGTGGCTGTTTTGCTTAAAGGTTATTGAGTATTTGGGGGGAGAAGGTGTCTGGGGAGAGCTATTGTTTTGTAAATTATACTGAAATAAATTTGGAAATAAAATTAGAGAAGAATGGAATAAACACTGAAATGTATGGTTATCTTTTGGCTATCGTAAATCCTCTATTTATATTACTCTTGGTCATTAGTTTGTGATTAATTAAAATATTAGACGATAAAAGATAAACCATTGTAGGGTGCACTCATGTTCCCGTTGCCCACCCAGTTATCTCAGATGCCAGCGGAAGTTTGGATTGTCTGACTTCAATCCACTGAAAGGTGTGAGTTTTTGGCTCTCAACATAGATTGCCCTGGTAGCTGTGATCTTGGTTAAGGACTTGATCTTGCAAAATGCTGAATGACCTCCAGTCCCATTGAATTTGAGGACTCACATAAGGTAAACACTTTGCAGAATCCAGTCCTAGGTGATTAAGCCTAGGCAAAAAAAATAAAAATAAAAAATAAAAATCAGAGAGGTTAAATTCATAGAAAAAGATGCCCATTTACACCTTTCCATGGCAGAGCAATGGAGGAATGATTTCAGAGAGCCTGCTTATCTTCTGCTGGTTTCAGCCAGTTATGCCAGTGCACACTGTCACGAGCCTTAAAAATATACATGGACAAAGAGACTACTGCAGTTTTAAAGGTGTGAAAGGTCAGTGCCTTCATCCTTTGTGCTTTTCTTTCCACTAGCCTTGCTACTTTAAAATAATTCTTTATAATTAAAAATTTTAGCTGATGTGATTAACCTCTGCCTTTTCCTGGCCTGTAACTTTAGATAAATCAGACTTAGAAATGACAAAATAAATCTTCAGCCATAGAGGTCTTCAGTCCAGATCCTAAGAATGGGGTTGTTAAAGCTCTCCGTGATGAAAGTTTGGAGGATGATAGTCACTTCTGTCAAACATTCACTATGATTAGTGAAGAATTTCGTTCAGAGACCCCACTCATTAGTATTCTCAGAGTATTTAAGCATTAAGTGATAGTTTATACTTTGAAGAAATCACAAAATGTACCCCCCTGTTGACACTTTTAAAGCAGTGTATATTCCTCAGTAAGAATCTGCTTAATGAGAGCAGGCATTTTTTACTAACAACCTTGAAATCTTCAGCTAAATCAGTATGTAAATCTAATATTTTATATTATTCCTATTTTGCTTGCTTAGAATTTCTTGTAAATGCAAAAATGCTTTTGCAAAGAGACAGTATACAGTGTTCAGTTTTCCACTGTTATCCTCAGATATCGCATATAATAAACAGGTGCGTCATATTCAATGGCTTTTATGTAGTGCTGTTGATTAATCGCAGTTAACATGTGATTAACTCAAAAAAATTTATCAAGATTTAAAAAATTAATCGTGATTAATCACAGTTTTAATCACACTTTTAAACAATAGAATACCAACTGAAATTTATTAAATATTTTGGATGTTTTTCTACATTTTCAAATATATTGATTTCAATTACAACACAGAAAACAAAGTGTACAGTACTCACTTTATATTATTTTTTATTACAGATATTTGCCTTGTAAAAATGATAAAATAAATAGTATTTTTCAGTTCACCTCATACAAGTACCGTAGTGCAATCTTTTTATCGTGAAAGTGCAACTTACAAATGTAGATTTGTTTTTTTTTTTTGTTACATAACTTCACTCAAAACAAAACAATGTAAAACTTTACAGCCTATAAGGCCACCCAGTCCTACTTCTTGTTCAGCCAATTGCTAAGAGAAACAAGTTTGTTTACATTTACAGGAGATAATGTTGTCCTCTTCTTATTTACAATGTCACCTGAAAGTGAGAACAGGCATTCGCATGGCACTTTTGTAACTGGCATTGCATGGTATTTACATGCCAGATATGCTAAACATTCGTATGCTCTTTCATGCTTTGACCACCATTCCAGAGGACATGCTTCCATGATGATGACGCTCATTAAAAAAGTTTGTTAATTAAATTTGTGACTGAACCCCTTGGGGGAGAATTGTATATCTCCTGCTCTGTGTTTTACCCACATTCTGCCATATATTTCATGTTATAGCAGTCTCGGATGATGACCCAGCACATGTTCATTTTAAGAACACTTTCACTGCAGATTTGACAAAACACAAATAAGGTACTAATGTAAGATTTCTAAAGATAGCTACAGCACTCAACCCAAAATTTAAGAATCTGAAGTGCCTTCCAAAATTTGATCAGGACGAGGTGTGGAGCATGCTGTCAGAAGTCTTAAAAGAACAACACTCCGATCCGGAAACTACAGAACCTGAACCACCAAAGAAGAAAATCAGCCTTCTGCTGGTGGCATCTGACTCAGATGATGAAAATGAACATGTATTGGTCTGCACTCCTTTGGATCATTATTAAGCAGAACAAATCATCATCATGGACGCATGTCCTCTGAAATGGAACATGAAGGGACATATGAATCTTTAGTGCCTCTGGCATGTAAATATCTAGCAATGCCGACTACAACAGTGCCATGTGAATGCCTGTTCTCTCTTTCAGGTGACATTGTAATTAAGAGGTGGGCAGCAATTATCTCCTGTAAATGTAAACAAACTTGTTTGTCTGACTGACTGAACAAGAAGTAGGACTGAGCGGACTTGTAGGCTCTAAAGTTTTACATTGTTTTATTTTTGAATGCAGCTATTTTTTTGTATATAATTCTACATTTGTAAGTTCAACTTTCATGATAAAGAGATTGAACTACAGTACTTGTATTAAGTGAATTGAAAAATACTTTCTTATTTTTACAGTGCAAATATTTATCATAAAAATAAATATAAAGTGAGCACTGTACCCTTTGTATTCTGTGTTGTATTTGAAATCAATATATTTGAAAATATGAAAAACATCCACAAATATTTATATAAATAGTATTCTAGTATTGTTTAACAGCGCAATCAATTGAGATTAATTTTTATAATCACGTGATTAATTTTTTTAATCACTTGACAGTCCTGATTTTATGTATAGCAGTGTGTGTGTGTGTGTAGGCAAAAGTGATACAGGAGCATCAGACATCTTTCATAAACACCAGAACTAATGGGAACCCTGAAAACATTAAGGGCATCCAGTGAGATAAACTTAGAAAGATCCATAGCTTGTCAGACAACCCAAGAACTTGTTGATTTATAACTGCTGGCTTCCTAAGTGAAGAAAATTGGTGATTACATGGTACGTCATGAATGTATGCAATGAGAAATATCTAATATCTTTGGTGGTTGTGGTGCTTGAGCTCAGATAACAAGCTTCTCCACCATAACAAGCTAGCAAGTTTATTGTTGCAGAGCTACTGAAGCAGTATATCAAAGAAGTTATCATTACATCAGAGGCTTATGTCAGTTGAATTTCTTCATCAATAAGGTTTATTCTGTGGTCAAGTTTCCAAGGGCAGCTATCAGTGAGTTAGGTTCATTACACATTAAACTTTTCGAATGACCTGGTTCTATTTTTAATTGAGCAGGGCTACTAAAATGCATCCAATACAAAAACTTTATGTATACTTGACTAATAATGATTATCGTCACTTCCTTTATTTTGAAAGTAAGTCCTGTTCTTCTTGACTGGCTAACAGTTTATCCCTTATTTTCTTTTAAATTTAATGGTTTCTTAACAAATAATATTAATTATTTAATTTGTGTGTATTGTATCAGTAGTAGAAATGGTTTAAACATATGGATACTATTGTAGTTTAGCCTTTTTAAATGTAGTATCAATACATTTTACCTTAAATTGAAATCCTATGAATTGGAAGTACATTTCATGTATTCTACCTTCAAAATCATTAATTTAAAACTGAATCCTTACAAGACCCTAGTTGAGCTTAGAGCTTTTAAAAATGGATATACTTTCCCCTTGTGTGACTTTCTGTTTTATTCCTTAGCATGTGACAGTAGATGAGATGTGATTGAACAACTGTCTTTACTTGTTGAGTGGGTGTCCTTTTTTTAAAATCATACAGTTGAGGGAGGGGAACCCCCAGTCACCTCTGTTCTTTTCCATTCCCAGTAGTTCTCTGAAAAGAATTATCTTGTACTTAATTGAACTGAATTCCAGAAATTTACCATACTAATCTGCAAATGTTTATGACCCCTTTATAGATTTAAGACTACACACACACATACATACTCGTACTCGCTCACTTTCGCTCACACTTTCCTAATGAAGTTTTTCAGCTTGAAATACTTCAGGCACTAAAATCACTTCGGGTCTCTTTTAGATTCCATTTCTCTTTTTTTAACTAGGTTGGAAATTCACTGTAAAAATAATCTTCTTTTGCTGCTTTTGACCTGGAAAAATCTCTTTTGTCAATGTCTCGGTGTAGACCCTGAATGGTGTGGGAGAATAGGGAAAAAGGTAAAAGAAATCTATCAGATAACCAAAGTAAAGGCCGTGAAAAATCCCTGATATGGGCACGTAAGGTTATGGGTAAGAAATACAGCATAGTTTTCCACTTTTAAAAGCTGCAGAAGGGAGAGCTGGAAATAACATTTATCAGTTCTTGGATTAGGGAGTATATAATTAGGTATGAATGAAGTAATATTTTCTTTTATGGGTATAAAGGTATTCGGGGCCCAGTGTTGCACTTATTATTCAGGCAGAATTCCCCTCAATTTCAATAGCTTTGCCTGTTTGAGGAGTATGGGATAGGAGGTTACATATTAATTTGAGGTAATATATTAAAAAGTTGAGCGTTAAAGGATGGAACAATGATTAGAGGAACAAACTTGGATAACCCATTCCTGCAACTGTTACTCACATGAGTAGTCCTTTCTGATGCCATTAGTTCCAGTAGCCTGAGTGGGGCTACTTATGCAAGTAAAGATTATTCACATGTATAAAGTTTTCTAGGCTCATGATGATATTTACATGTGAGTAAAGAGCAAGCCCTTTTAGGTTGGCCTGAGCAGCAGTAAATGCTTATATTCTCACACATATGAGGGACCACTGGCACATGCTGTATGTTTGTGGAATGGCTGAATTTAATACGGGTGAGTGAATCTTCTAAAACTTGTTTGTTTTCAGATTGGTGCTCATCAGTGTTCATTTTTGAGTTCGTAAGTGTTGTGGCTCTGTATCTGGGATTAATTAGTAGCATACTGGGCAATATGTCTCGCAAGCTGTAGGCCTTGTGGTGCAAATGCATATCCCATTGCGCCTCTTATGGTTTGGGGGCCTTTTAAAACTGAGATCTGTAGTTGAAGATCACAGGACTGCTCCTACTCGTGTGCTTTATAAGAAATTGCGTCCTGCTGCTCAGCCAAGCGAAGGAGCCTGGAGAAACCCAGAGGCAGGGAAGGACCTGGGAGGGGCTCTCTGCACCTGTCAGGCTAGAGAGGGACACATCTCTGGAGAGCAGGAACCAGATGGGGAGGAGCCTTAGCTAGGCTGTGAACCCCTGAAAGAAGCGTTGTAAAGAGTGGGAACTTCTGGATAAAAGGACTAAGGCAAAACCCTGAGGGGCAATTCATAGTTTCTGGTGCCAGAAGGGGTCATTGTGATGATCCAGTCTGACCTTCTGTATAACAGAGGCCATAGAACTTGCCCAAAGTAATTCTTAGAGAACATATTTTAGAAAAAGATTCAGTATTGACGGAGAATTCACCACAACTCTTGGTAAATTGTTCCAATGGTTAATTACTCTTGTCATTAAAAATGTACACCTTATTTCCAGTCTGAATTTGTCTAGCTTCAACACCCAGCCATTGGATCGGGTTACACCTTTCTCTGCTAAATTGAAGAGTCCATTATTAAATACTTATTCCTATGTAGATACAAAACTTAGCTTTCCTTCTTCGTTTGGCCAGCTCTCTTCTTCAACAGCCACTTAGTTCTCTATCGAAGAGCATGAGAGACCCACAACCAGTTCCCTTCCAAACTCATTTTACTGTGGCAGTGGGAATTACGTATATATAGCTTTCCCAACCCCAGCATTCCTTGCCAGCCTATAAGTCTTTTTTTGACTTAATCACTGTGTGTAGGTACGTACACATGGAAAAGATATCTCGGGGGGGAGAGGGCGGCAGAGGTCAACCTTGCTGGCAAAGGCCTTACAAGATCCAGTGGCTGGATGTTGGACAAATTTAACCTTCAAATAAGATGCAGTTTCCTAACATTAAAGTCATTAAACATTGGAGCAGCTGACCAGGGGAGGTGGTGAACTCACCATTGCTTGGAGTCCTTAAAGTGAGATTAGATATCTTTCAAAAGATAGGCTTTAATCCAGCTTCTGGGAGAAAATCTGCAGCCTGTTTGTGTGTGTGTGTGTGTGTGTTTGTGTGTTGGGCTGGTCATGCTGGTCCCTTCTGGCTTTGAAGTCTGAATTTATGAATCCCCTTGTTCTTCCTCCAAGGGCCACGGGGAGAATAGGAAGCTCTCCATTGCCCTCAGCATGCTCATAACACTTTCAGCTTTTCATTATGACAATAACTATAATTCAATCTTATGCTTCAAATGGTCACCTGAAGGAGCCAAGGAGGATTTCTCCCCTCTCCCCCTCAAATGCTCAATTAGCCAGCTGTATTCTTGTTTTTCATGTTCCTCCGAAACATCAGGGATTGGCCATAACTGAAGACGGGACACCAAAAAGGGTGGACCAGTGCTCTGAGGCAGTACAGCGAATCCTCTTTCCTAGAAGCTTGGCTGGTGTGTCTTGCTCAAACACTCAGGATCAACCTGATCACCAGATTTGGGGATAAGAAGGAATTTTCCACCAGGTTGGCAGGGACCTTGGGGGTTTTTCACCTTCCTTCTCAGCATGGCACATGGATCATCTGTTAGGATCATGTGGGTATATCCCACCTAATCCATTTTAGGGGCCTCAAGCATTGGTGGCACCTCAGTCTCTCCTGTTCTCTGCTGTGGCACAGAAGCTTAGTCTCCAGAGGACAAGTTAGTGTGCTCAATATAGAGGTATCTGGGTGAAATTTAATGACCTCTGTGTTACAGGAAAACAGATTAGATGATCTAATGGTCCCTTCTGGGCTTAAACTCTATGAAACTCACATGGTTCCTCAGGATTATGGCTTAGAATCCCTCAATTCTGCATGGAAACTGGAAACCATTTAACCCTTGAGCTCTCTAGATTTGAAGAGAACAGCTTGTCAGACTTGAGACCCTTAGATAGATTTCAGCACAAATAGGGGACTAGACTAAATGTTTATGAACCTAATAATTTGGTTTATGTTTGTTTCAAAATTTGGGCAGAATTTGCGCTGGCATTTTAATTTTTTGGCCAGTAATTCAATATCTACTACTTTCCTTTTTGATTTGTGGATATAATACGAACCCCAAGATATGTCTGCGATACCCATTTACAATTCTCCTTGATGTCAATAGATTGTGCACATTTGGGCCACATTTTTAAAATTTGCTCCTGCACACTAATTGTAGGTACAAATCCAAGTACTTTAGCCTTCAACCACCTGGCTTCAGGTGCAAGTACTCTGATAAGCACCTGTAATTCCTTATTTGCCGTTACAAAATGTGTTTACAAATGTTGTGTCTGCAAATTGCTTTCTCCGAAAGGAAGGCTGTGTCTCAGCACTTGGAAAATGTATCCCTTCTTCTGAAGGCAGAATATGGCTCTCAGCACCACATTTTGTGATCTGCTAATACTACTATGTGCTGTGTAAGCAGCCTTATAATAGCCAGAGATAGTCAGTGGAGAATTCCCCGTGCCTCAGAGAGCCCTCCATTAGAGAAAAGCTGGCAACGCAAGCTCTGCCACCCCTGGTGTAAGGGGAGCAGGGCGGATGCTCTACCTTCTATGGGGCCAGGGGGCTGAGAATCGCAGAGCCACAGCCAGTTGCCTGAGGCCACTACTCTCCACTACATCTGAGCACAACTGTGAAGAATCTGAGCGCTCCTGTTTTATGCTTGTAAGCACAGACGCCTACTTTCTAATTTCCCCCGGGGGTGCTTGACCCCCCCGCTCTGCCTTAGGCTCTGCCCCTACTCCACCCCTTCCCCCCAAGGCCCAGCCCCCCTCTTCCCACCCCTGCTGTGCCCCTGCCCCACCTCTTCCTGCCTCACCTCTTCCTGCCCCCATTCCACCCCCACCATGCCTCATCCAGTCCCATTCCACCCCCTCCACCGATCGCGCCCAGCCCTTGCTCGCCCCCTACCTCAGCACCTCCTGCATGCGCTGAACAGCTGATCCATGGCAGGTGGGAGGTGCTGGGAGTGAGGGGGAGAAGCTGATCGGTGGGGCTGGCGGTAGGTGCTGAGCACCCACTTTTTTTTTTCCTGGAGCACCCACGGAGTCAGCACCTATGCTTGTAAATCAATGCATGATGTAAAATGTAAAATAAGAGAACATGATTTTGCAAAACAAAGCTAAGGGCAGGGGATACCCAATCAGAAATGACTGTGGATGTAAAACTGGTTTATGGAATATTTGAATTGTAGTATTAACAAAAGACAAACAATGTTAAACCAATAAGGTTAAATTCTAAAATGATAGGCTCAATTATTGTATGGCAAAAGGTTAGCTGTTTTCTTGTGAAAACAACTAGCTCCTTTATGCCAAGGTGAATGCTCAAAGCTAGGACAGTTTACTTGAAATTCATTTTTATACTAGTTTAAGTTGTTTGTATAGTGGCTGTATACAATTTCTTTATAATCATATGTTTAATTTTTCTTGTGTATTTTCATTGTTAGACTTTGAATGAAACGGGATATTAGATTTGTTGTTTTTAGAAGTTGAATGTTTTGACATCTTGACTGATTTTAAGTTTTTCAGTATTTTTATTATGATAAGCTTTTAGGTCTTCTAATCGGCACAACATATTCCATTGTAATTAAGAATGGCAGACTGATGAAAAGTACAGAGAGGCCTCTCAGGCCGCTAAACTGTGAAAAAGAAGTCTACCTCCCACTTCCCTTTTGGGAGGTATTTTTAGAGGATAGTCCTGCTACTGATTTATTTATTGTGAATCTGGCATAAGTCTCAAAATTTTGTGAGGAAATTTTATCTTAATCCTTGCAGTATGTGTTTAAAGAAGAGGCAAGAGACTGCTATCTCCATTTTTTCCTGGGGATGAACTGAGCTCTACAGCTGGTAGGGAAGTGCAGAGAGTGGGTGGAGACATAACAGAAATGACTGGTTGATTGTGCAGGAAGTATGTGACACCATAATTATTGTGTTAGCTGTTGCTACTCTGAATTTAAACACCACTTAAGACCTAGGATCGATGCTGTTTAACACCTTTAGACACAGGCTAGTTGGTCAGGATTTGACCCTAGGTGTTGTCTGCAGGGGTAGAGATGTATGTAGAGGAAACTGCCCTGTGGTTATTTTGGGCACCAATCTTCACCACTAATAGTTAAATTTTTGTTATAAAAATCTGCTGAAACACTTAGCTTGTTTATGCCAAACCAATGTACAGAAATGGTACAGTGTGCGCTAAGGATTTTTAAAGTATATAGATCAAATCAAACTCATAACCGTTGTTGTCACACTGAGCACTTTGCTTGCATGTTGCATTCAGTTTCCCCACTTGCCATCTGTCTTTTTTCCCTACTTATCTAAACTGCGTTTCCAGAATCCCTCCCTTACACATCCCTACATCATGTGTATATATATATATATATAAAGTGTGTGTGTGTGTATGTACATATATTATGTGCAATATATATGCATGTATAAACAACAAACTGGCAACCTTTTTTCAAACAAATAAGTACATCAGTGTCCACTCCAATCCTTGTCTATAGTCTGTCTTTGAAGGAATGCAAATAGGAATTGACACACTTCATTTTACTGTTCTTGCTCCATTTATTGTCCTGTTTTGCTTGTGGTATCAGGTCTCTGTTTCAGCTGCAGCTTGGATATGCTTTGCATTAGTACCAGTCGTGATAACTTATTTGTTTGTTTACATCACCAATGTGTCCTTCAAATGCACTTTGCTGGTTATTAGCAGCATCAAGATTGTAAAATGGCCAAGTTTAAAGAAAGGTGCATTCTGAGCTCATAATTGATGTGTTGCTATCCTAAACTTGCTCACATTATTCTGCAGGAAAATATTTTAAAAAGATTTTTATTTTATTTTGACATTTCAGTAATGAATGAGAAGTTAGAAAACTTAATTGCCTGACCTTCTGTGTTGTTTTTGTTCATTTATTTTGTAATGTATATGTGACAAGATGGCCAATGTTGGTATGGTAGGTTCTGCGCTCTTCTTGGCGGGGGAGCTAAGATGCACCCCTTGCCCCTGCTCTTGGGGCACTGAGGGCCCTGCTAGTGGCCCAGGAAGGTGGTAGAGGAGGGAAGTGTGGGAGGGGTATGGGTTTCCTCCTTACTCTGAGTCCCAGCCCCGCTCAACCCTGCAGGTTCTTACCCTCTTCCCCCTTGGGTGGGGAACCTTCAGTCCTTAAATGCTGGGGGAGGGAATCTCCCTCCCCTGCTGGGGCAGGGTCTCCCCATCTCCTGCTGGGGCAGGGTCTCCCCTACTTCAGTTCTCTAGTCTTTCAAATCTCACAACACATCTCCAAGCTCCAGTTCTCTCACCTTTCTCCTTCTCCCGTGACTACCTGAAGCAGGGGGTTTTATTAGGTTCCTGACAGGGCCTTAATTGACTACAGGTGCTCCAATTAACCTGTAGTATCAGAGGGGTAGCCTGGTTAGTCTGGATCTGTAGAAGCGACAGAGGGTCCTGTGGCACCTTATAGACTAACAGAGGTATTGAATCATAAGCTTTCGTGGGTGAATACCCACTTCTTCGGATGCAAGGAGTCTCCTTGCATCCGAAGAAGTTGGTATTCACCCACAAAAGCTTATGCTTCAATACCTCTGTTAGTCTATAAGGTGCCACAGGACCCTTTGTCGCTTCTACAATTAACCTGTAGCCACCCTCCCTAGTCTACAGGGAACCACGCCTTAATTAGCATAGGGTTTATATATTTCCCCTCTCCCACTGCTCCCTGGCCCTTCTGTATCAGAAGTATCAGGGTGGTCATCTAACCTGCGGCTGGACCTTTGAAAGCAGAATGACATTACTATCACATATAACTAATGTTGATTATGCCTCTGGTTCAGATTGCAGACCACTTAATTCCCCAGCCTTTTGAGCAGAAGAATAGGTGTCACTAAGCCATATTTTAACATCAACAACACTGTTTTACTTAATCACTAAATTATTTGAAGATCCATATTAGGTGGTCATGCCTCTATTTTTAAAAGAATCAAAATAGGTTTTAAGGCTGTAATCCAGAATTCCCACCTGTTGAAAACTGAGCAGATGCTTTTCTGGATTGGAGCCTGAAGCCTTTTGTGCTAATGACTACTGGAGAAACTAAGTGGAGTTGCAGAAAGGAGGAAAATTGCAAATGAGTGAATTTAAAAACTAAACAAATTTTATTTCTTCTCAGTTGGTTTGAAAGTAAATTCTGTAGAGCTCCTCCATCCAAGGATACTGTTCTGATAGCACAAAATCTGAATTATGTGCTACATACTTATCTGCTTAAGATTTCCAAAAGGTATGTATTAGGTTTACTATAGTCATTTCTTTGGCACTTGTCAGCATAATATTTAAGCAGGGCCGTCTCTAGGCACCAGCCTAGGAAGCACATGCTTGGGGCGGCACATTGTAAGGGGCGGCATTCAGGCCAATCTTAGGGCGGCAAATTCCGCTCCTGCTTTTTTTTTTTTTTTTTTTCCCCCTTTTTCCCCCCCTTCTTCAGCGGCGCTCCAGCGGTTTTTTTGTTTTTTGTGTTTTTTTGCCTGGGGTGGCAGAAAAGCCAGAGCCGGCCCTGTATTAAGTGTCTTCACTTAAGTATGCATTTCAAATACAACATTGCACTCTGAATATACTAGGTGCTGTGCATAATAGCATCGAAGTCCTGAGGGAACATTGGGTAAGTTGCTTTACTAAACTAATACTTCTGCTGTCTAACTTCTACTGTTGGGGAGAAAAATTGGCATCACATCATAGACACGAGAAATAGGTGGTAAGCACCTTCCAGTTTTTCATAAACTAAAGCCCCCCTGTCCAATATGGGTTAATAAACTATGAACTGCTGCTCTTTTATTGGACCAACTTATGTTGGTGAAAGAGACAAGCTTTTGAGCTTATGCAAAGCTCTTCAGGTCTTGGAAATGTATTCTGAGTATCACAGCTAAACAGAAGGTGGTAGCTACTTATGTTAAACAATCGGTAACATATATTTCAAGGGACTGTTCAAGGTGAAGTGGCCTGTTAACACTTCTCCAGTCATGGAGGGGAAAGGGACGGGAATCTGTGGGTGAATTAATTGGGTTATAGATTGTTTTAATAAGTTATAAATCCAGCACCCTTATTCAGTCCATGATTTTTAGTGTCTAGTTATGAATCTAGTCTAGTTTAGTATCAAAGTTATGAATTTAAGCTCCCAGGCTCACCTTTTGAAGGTGTTGTGTAGGTTTCCTTTTAAGGATGAGGACTGAGGGGTCAGATATAGAGTGATCACTTTGTGAAAAGTGTTCAGCGACAGGTGATGGGGTGTTGTCTTATCCTTTTTCTGTTCATTTGAAAGTGCAGTGATTGTCTGGTTTCACCCACATAGTTATTATTGGGGCATTTAGTGCACTGTCTGAGGTCCACCACTTGTTGTGATAGGCATGTGAAGGACCCATGGATGTTGGTATGTAATGGGGGGTGCTGATCATTGTACCAGTAGAGGTATGTCTACAGGTCTTGCATCTGTTGTTCTGGCAAGCTCTGGTGCCGCTTTGAGTTGGTGTGTCCTGATTATGAGCTCGGTGAGCTTGGGGTGTTGCTTGAGAGGCCAGAAGAAAGGAGTTGGGAAAGATTTCTTTCAGGAAGTGGTCCCCATTGTATATAACTGGTTGATGATACCCTGTATGGGTTCCAGTGTGGGGTGGTAGGTGACAACTAGAGGTACAACTAGAGGTGTGTGGTCAGAGAGGGTTTTATTTCTGTATTGAAGCAGGTTCTATTGGGATATTTGGGTAGCCCATTCCATGATGCGATCTGCTTCTCTGGTATAGTGTCCTTATTTGGTGAAGGCAGTTTTGAGCGTGCCAAGGGTGTATATCCTGGACTTTCTCCTTGGAGCATATTCTGTGGTATCTGAATGCCTGGCTATAGATAACAGATTTCTTGGTGTGTTCGGGATAGTTCCTGCATCTGTGAAGATAGGTGTTGTGATCCATGGGCGTCTTGTATATTGTCTGTAGGGTTCTGTTGAAGCTGATTGTGGTGACCAGGAAGTTAATGTTAGTGTGGGCATGTTCTAGAGAGAGTTTAAAGGATGGGTGGTGGTTGTTGAAGTTGTGGTTGAAATCTATGAGGGAGTTTAAGTTGTCTGTCCAGAGGATGAAAATATCATCCATGTATCTCAGGTGTGTCCTTGGTTTTGTGGTGCATTTTTGTTCAGAAATTCTTCTTCAAGGTGACCCGTGAAGACGTCGTCATATTGGGTAACCATTCTAGTACCCATGGGTGGTCCCATGGTTTAGAAAAAATGTTTGGTGTTGAATGTAAAATTATAATGGATGAGGATGTGATAGATGGAGTTTGGCGGAGTGTTTGGGGTAGATGTATGAGGGTTTTCCATTATGTTCTAAACATTTGAGGCCGGCAGCTATGCCATCATTTTGAGGGATGTTGGTGTATAGGAAGGTGACATCCATTGTAGCAAGGATGGTGTTCTGAGGGAGGTTGTTAATGTTGCAGAATTTCTGAAGCAAATGTGTTGTTTCCTGGAAGAAGCTGGCCCATTGTGTGGCTAGTGGTTTGTGGATGGTTTCTATGAGTCCTGATATTCCTTCAGTAAAAGTGCCCTGGCCTGATATGATGGGTCTGCCTGGGTTTTCTTGTTCGTGTATCTTGAAGCATATCGAAGGTCCCTGGGGTGGTTTTGTGGGGGATGAGGTTGTAGAGTTTCTCTTGGAGTTGTTTGTGGAAGGAGTTGATGATATCCTTAAATTCCCGAGTAAATTGTGATGTGGGGTTCTTTATAGTAGGTGATGTTGGAGAGTTGTCGGTGTGCCTCGTTAACAGTCATCACTGTTGAGGACTATGATGGCACCTCCTTTGTCTGTTGGTTTGATATTTCAGGGAATGTATAGCTATCCTCTTGGTGGTGGAGAGATAATGGTGGATGTGATGTTTGCTAAGGATTTCACCATCAATTTTTGTCCTGAAGCATCAATGTAATGATCCAGAGTTTGGTTTCTCTGCTGTGATTCTTTTTTTCTTATGAATGTCGGTGGGGACATGGTAATTGTGGGTCATGGTGTCATTATTGTGAAACAACTCTCTGAGGTGGAGTCGACAGAAGAATTTTTCTAGTTCTCCATGTTAGTATGGTATTAGGTGCTATGGAGAGGCAGAAGTTGAGTCCCTTGGAGAGCACAGATAATTCAGCTCCAGGTAGGGATAGTCTTGGTAAATCGATGATGTTGGGGTGTCATGCAGTTGTTTTTTTTGCTTTCCCCCCTATGACTGGAGAGGGGTTAATGGGCCACTTCGCTTCAAATGGTCCTTTGAAATAAATTAACTACTTATTCTCAATGATCTGTTCGACCTTGTGTTTACCTGGGGGTTTATCTTCATGTACAGTGCTGCAGTGGCGCAGCTGCCCTGGTGCAGTGCTTTAGTGAAGAGTGAAGACGCTACTACGCCCGCAGGAGAACTTCTCCAGTTGCCATAGTTAATCCACCTCCCCAAGAGGCAGTAGCTATGTTCATAGGAGAAGCTCTCCCTTGGACATATTGCTGTCTACACTGGAGGTTAGGTTGGTATAACTACATCACTCGGGGTGTGGATTTTTCATACCCCTAAGCAACGTAGTTATACAATACACGTTTGTAGTGTAAACTTGCCCTGTGACCGAGTACATTTCCCAGACCTAAAGAAGAGCTCTGTGCAGCTTGAAAGCTTGCCTCTCTCATCAACAGAAGTTGGTCCAATAAAAGATATTACCTCACCCACCTTGTCTCTCTAATCTCCTGGGACCAACAGGACTACAACACTGCATACAACTATGAACTGCTGGTGTCAGTTGAGCTTTGAAGTCAGGCTGAAAAGGCACAGCCATGGATTGGCAGGAGGGGAAAGAATCCTGTATTACTTTAATGCCCTGTGATATTGTAAAGTAAATGGGCCAGGAGAAATTCAACCACAAGTGGAGAAAGGATATTTCCTTGCATTGACCACAATAAAGGTGTTTGTTTTAGCTGTATTCTCTGTCCTAGAAATGTCTGCATTCAATTCTATGCATAGTTCTGTTTATAAAATTAGTGAGAGGTTTGTATATCTGTTGAGCGATTTCTGGTTGTTTAAGTTAGATTTGGCCAGGGACTAGTCTGGTTTATGCAGCCAACTTTTCAGAAAATGTGTTAGTTTGTTTTATTCATGAACTGTGGTTTGTGCAATTATGCTAGTGCTGCTCTTTTTTTTCTCTAGTCTTCTTTTGCTTTTCAGCCTTGCTAACTGTAGCCACGTACTAGCTTAGCAATGTGTTATGTATCAAGTAATATGTTAGTACTGATATCATATGTACTTTGCATGTAGGAGGCAAATGTTGTGATTCTCCCCCACCTTCCATAATCTGCACAAACATTTTAACATACAAAGACAGTGATTTGGAAAATGGTGATATAAGTACATGAGAAAAGTAGGGTATAAGACTCAGTTTTTAAAAGCCTTCAACTCTCTCCTTGAGGGAGACAGCCAGACTGTTCTAACAGTATCTTGTGGCTGAGTAGTTATCTTAATAACCAGCCAGGCAGGAATTGAGATCCATTATTGCACGCAGTAGTGGGAGTTAACAAAGGAAACTAATTAGGAAAATTGGAGGAGAGAGAATACATTTGAGGTCAAATTCACTGTCAATTTTTATTGCTCTAAGATTTTAGTTTTCGTAATCGTATAGAGACTCAGACATCAGGCTAATGAGTAGTTGCGAAAGGAGCTGTGTCCAATAATCAGGTGAAACACAAGAAGCGTTCACTAAAGAGAAATCCTTTCTTTTGTTACTCTCTTTTTGTGGAACAACTGCACCCTTTCAGAGCATTAGTTAGCTACTCAAAAATATGTATAGGAAAGTAGTAGTGCAAATCTGAAATAAAATATACAGCTCTCTACATCAAGAAATTTCTTCTCAGTCTGAAGCCATTGTCTAAATTACATGAGCAAGAGTATAGTTATTGAATTCCAGCTGCTAATTGGGCCTCCAGGTTTAAATATACACTGGATTGGATAATTCGAATATTTAAGTTGCCATTTCTTTGAGGAAGTAATATTAATAGATTTGAGCTGTGAACTATGGATGGGTTGGGTTTTTGGTTGGTTTTTTTTGTTTATCTCATTCATGCTTTTGTACCTCAGTGTTCTGTAGCTACTGTACTTTTATTGCAAGATGGCAATATAGATTTCAACATTTGTTTGGGTAGAGAAGGGGGCCAATGGGCCTCTGAAAGTAAAGACCTCTAACAATTCAAAAGGTATCTCTGCAAAGAACGTAGAGTTCTGTCGCAGGAGACCCTATGCCACCAGCACTCCCAGCTATCTCCGTGACACCACTGATTTCCTGAGAAAACTACAATGCATTGGTAATCTTCCAGAACACACCATCCTAGCCACCATGGATGTAGAGGCTCTCTACACAAACATCCCACACATAGACGGAATACAAGCTGTCAGGAACAGTATCCCTGATGATGCCACAGCACAACTGGTTGCTGAACTCCGATTTTATCCTCATGCACAATTATTTCAAATTTGGTGACTATATATACCTCCAGACCAGTGGCACCGCTATGGGCACCCGCATGGCCCCACAATATGTCAACATTTTTATGGCTGACCTGGAACAACGCTTCCTCAGCTCTCGTCCACTCACGCCCCTTCTCTATCTACGCTACATTGATGACATCTTCATCATCTGGACCCATGGGAAAGAAACTCTGGAAGAATTCCACCACGATTTCAACAGCTTCCACCCCACCATCAACCTCAGCCTGGACCAGTCTACATGGGAAGTACACTTCCTAGACACCATGGTGCAAATAAGCGATGGTCACATTAACACCACCCAATACCAAAAACCCACCGACCGCTATGCCTACCTACATGCCTCCAGCTTCCATCCCAGACACACCACATGATCCATTGTCTACAGCCAAGCGCTGAGGTACAACCGTATTTGCTCCAACCCCTCAGACAGAGATCAACACCTACAAGATCTTCACCAAGCATTCTCAAAACTACGATACCCGCATGAGGAAACAAGGAGACAGATCAACAGGGCCAGACGTGTACCCAGAAGCCTCTTGCTGCAAGACAAGCCGAAGAAATAAACCAACAGAACTCCACTGGCCATTACTTACAGTCCTCAGCTAAAACCTCTCCAGCAGATCATCGGTGATCTACAACCCATCCTGGACAAGGACCCCTCACTTTCACAGGCCTTGGGAGGCAGGCCAGTCCTCGCCCACAGACAACCCGCCAACTTGAAGCATATTCTGACCAGCAACTACACACCGCACCATAATAACTCTAACTCAGGAACCAATCCATGCAACAAACCTCGATTCCAACTTTGCCCACATATCTACACCAGGGACACCATCACAGGACCTAACCAGATCAGCTACACCATCACCGGTTCATTCACCTGCACATCCACCAATGTAATATACACCATAATGTACCAGCAATGCCCCTCTGCTATGTACATCGGCCAAACTGGACAGTTCTTACACAAAAGGATAAATGGACACAAATCTGATATAAGGAATGGCAATATACAAAAGCCTGTAAGAGAACACTTCAATCTCCCTGGACACACAATAGCAGATTTAAAGGTAGTCATCCTGCAGCAAAAAAACTTCAGGACCAGACTCCAAAGAGAAACTGTAGAGCTTCAGTTCATTTGCAAATTTGACACCATCAGCTCAGGACTAAACAAAGACTATGAATGGCTAGCCAACTACAAAAGCAGTTTCTCCTCCCTTGGTGTTCACACCTCAACTGCCAGAAGAGTGCCTCACCCTCCCTGATTGAGCTAACCTCATTATCTCTAGCCTGACTCTTCCCTGCACATTTATATCTGCCCCTGGACATTTCCACTGCTTGCATCTGAAGAAGTGAGTATTCACCCACGAAAGCTTATGCTCCAATATGTCTGTTAGTCTGTTAGGTGCCACAGGACCCTTTGTCGCATCGCAGGAGAGTACAGCGAACTAAAAATAGTAACATACACATGGATACAAAGACATTATTATTATTAGGAGTTGTTTTGTTGCCTTTATTGCTTTAGCTTTGATGTCAGTGATCAAATTTACAAGAAGGCCACCCATTGACTGAAAGATTTTTTTCGGGTTTATGCCATCGATTTCTATCTCATTTGACTAAAACATCAGCAGGATGACCCCATTTTCATCTTTCACCAATTTGTATGACCGAATTAATCATATCAAAGAAATAGAAATGAATGGTTCGCATTGTTTAAATTCCATTTGAAATCTACCATGGTTTTGTAAGAAATCTGATATGCAAAAGTAGAATAATTCATTGATACTTTTGAGAAAACAAACAAAAATTGGTTCTGTTTTCCTATGAAACATGCAAGCGACACTTACGTACATGAATGCTTACTTTTGACAGAGCACGTTGGGTTTGGTACAGGTTTGTTTTACTTTGCGTAACAAAAATAAAAAGGTCTCTAATAGGACAAAGAAGGTGCCTTTTTGCACTGCTACTAGGTGACAAGCAATGTATTAGCTTCAGTGTCACAAAGAATTTCAATAGGTACATGGAAAGAGATACTTGGGACATGTAACTAAGTTAAAGTAGGTTCTCTTTCAGTAAGAATGGCACCCCAGAAATGCATGCTCTTAAATGTTGTTTTTGGAAAAGTGTGTCTGTTTGCCTCTACGATCAGAGTACCTACTGAATTTTGGGTACAGTGCCTTTTGGTTGTAGCTTAATTGTTTTTACAGCTGATGTGTAACAACTCAAATATTTGTTCTACAGGGAAGGGAAGAAACCACAAAACACACTGACTAATGACTTTTCATTATATCAGGATAGCTTTATTCTGATCCCTGATTCCTTTGCATTCATTAGGCTTTTTTCTATAAATTGTACAAGAGCCTGTTTGAGAATTGAACTTTGCTGGGAGTGCTGGCTTGAATTTCACAACGTTCCCTAGCTTCAGGCCTAGCCAGGCCAATCAGAAGCTAAGCTTCTATGATTCATTAGATCTGTTAGAGTAGAGTGCTTTAATCAGCAAAAAAACTGGTACAATTTTGTAAGAATTGAGGTGGCTCCTGCGATTGGAGAGGGCAAAAAGGACAGGATGGGCCAGGTCCTGCAAGATATCCTGCTCTCACAGTACTTCGGGGGTAGGCTTGAGATCTTTTGAGATTTGGCATATGATTCAGAGCCACAAGGTCTTGCAGAATTTGAGCATGACTGGACCTTCAGAAAGACAAAAATAGAGATCTGCATTTCTAAGTGTGCTCTCTCTTTCTGGCAGATCGGCCCTGTATTTTCCTCTTTGAGGAGGAATTTCTCAGATCTTAGAGTGGGATCACCTTTCTGCCTTATCTAAAAGCTGATTACAGCTTCAAGCTTCCATGTCCACTAGCCAGGGAAGGAATTCATTTTCTTCATACACAGGAATTTAGAAGAACAAACTGGGATTTTAATCCTGCTCAGAAACCACAAAAGTGTCCCATCAGGTTTCAAAAGGCTTCTCAGCCTGTTGAAGTTTGATGTTGCCATAAAATATGATTAAATGATACTTCAGCCTTCTAAAAAGAGGGCATATTCTGCAGACCTACATAAGTCCTCAGTTGTGCGTTTTAACCACAACCCTGCCTCAGGAGTGTCACAAGGGAAGTCAGGGAGACTGAAGGCCTTCTAAAGCTTCCACACAATACAGGGGAAATAAATGTGTGCTGCTGCACTGCTTGTCAAATACTTTTTTCTCTGTGCAGCCAGCCAGCTTTGCTAGCCAACTCATTGCGGTGAAGCCACCTACTCTGTCCTTCCTTCCCCTTTTTGGGCCCCCCCCCCCACTACCTCGGTGAAGTACTGAGGGAGCACCATCTGCCTAATCTTAAAATAGAGAGTTTCCCCACCAGAGCTTTGGGCCTGGTATAATCTGTTTAAAAGAGTGCGAAATTAGAGTGCCACATTCTTATTCCCACTGTGCCATTGCTAACCTCTCCTCCTGGACAGGGCCGTCCTTATCCATAGGCAAAGTACGCAGCTGCATAGGGCACCAGGAAATTTGGAGCACCAAATTTCATGGTGCCCTGCGCAGCTGCGTGTTGCTCCAGCCCCTGCTCTGGCTCTTCTCCAGGGCCTCCGCCCCACCCTGACCCGCTTCTTCCCGCCCCTGTTCTCCCCGCCCCTGTTCTCCCCCGCCCCCACTCCCTTGAGCTCTGCAGCAGGGCGGGGCCTGCACTCACCGGCAGTGGGAAGTGCAGTGACTTGGCCCCAGCTGCGCCGCCGATGAGTGCTGGCGGGTGGTTCCCCCCTGTCCCCGAAGCCAGCCCTGCCCCCCTTCCCCCCCTCCCCCTGCGGAGGCCTGGGGCTATTCCCACCACTCCCCCTCCTGCAGAGGCCTGGAGTCCCCCACACCCTCCCCGCAGGGGGGCTGTGTAGGGCCCCAGAATAGCTAGGGACGGCCCTGCTCCCAGAAGAGAGAATCTGCCAGGATTTCTATGGCTCAAATGCCGTGGAATGTTCCTGGCTACTTTTTCATTTCCTGCGTTTTTTCATGAGGGAAGAATATACTGTAAACTCCTATAATCAAGCAATGCTATATACCTCACTAATGTGTACTGCAGATATAGTGCTGTGAGGGCCTCAGCATTTTGTGACATACCTCCCAGTGAAGTGAAAGGCACATTTATAAAATGGATTTTTGAACCTGACACACTACAGCCTGGGCAGCATACTACAGTCACAAAGCCAGCATGTCATGTTTCAGGCTTCTCACTTCGCCATGAGACATGCACCGTGTTCCAAATGGGTCAGCATCTACCCCACATTTTGTATGGTTAATTTTCATTTATTTGTGTTCTCCTAATCATGGTGTTTTGAAACAGTTAAATAAAATGAAGAACTGTGCTAATGTACTTTGGCAACTTGTGATGAATTATCTTGGGGTTACTTGTTCTAAATAAAAGCTATTCTTCATGTTATATTTCTCAAAACCATAGGTTGAAGACTACCTGTGAGGAAAAGTGTAATCCATTCATTATTTTATGAACTTGTGGTACTCCCGAAATAACACAAATCCACGTTATGTCTGGGAGTTCTGGATTTTGCATTTTAACCTCTAACTTCTTTGAAGGAAGAGTAAAAATCACACGTAGGCAGACTACTACATCTACTAATATGATATATGCCATCATGTGCCAGCAATGCCCCTCTGCCATGTACATTGGCCAAACCGAACAGTCTCTATGTAAAAGAATAAATGGACACAAATCAGGCATCAGGAACGGTAACATACAAAAGCCAATAGGAGAACACTTCAATCTCCCTGGACTTTCAACAACAGATTTAAAAGTAGCCATCCTGCAACAAAAAAACTTCAAAAACAGACTTCAAAGAGAAACTGCAGAACTACAATTCATTTGCAAACTTAACACCATTAATTTGGTCTTGAATAGGGACTGGGAGTGGCTGGCTCACTACAAAAGCAATTTTCCCTCCCTTAGTATTGTTACCTCATCAATTATTGGGAGTGGACCACATCCACCCTGATTGACTTGGCCTTGCCATCACTGGTTCTCCACTTGTAAGGTAATTCCCTTCTCTTCATGTGCCAGTATATTTATGCTTGTATCTATAATTTTCACTCCATGCATCTGAAGAAGTTGCTTTTTACCCACGAAAGCTTATGCCCAAATAAATCGGTTAGTCTTTAAGGTGCCACCGGACTCCTCATTTTTTGTGTGGATACAGACTAACATGGCTACCCCTCTGATACATGTAGGCAGACTTACTTACTGAATACATTTTGGAGGCTGCTCCTGTAAATTGATTGTTTGAGCAAGTACAAGCTCTTGGAATGTGACCCAGATGTTCTAGTTTCAGAGAGGATTAGGGAAATTGGGGTATTGGGCTAAAACTTTCCATTTTTAAACCACCCCTCCTTTTTCATGCAAACACCTGTACAGTACATGCAGAATGCCAATACATCTACTGATTGGAGGCTGCTGGTAGCTTCTCAGACACATACAACGAGTGCTATTGGAATGCAGGCATTTTTGTTAATTTCTAGGAAGAAATATTTGCAGCTAGAGGTGAAATGCATCAGAAGATGATTCATCCAGGCCACTTATTGGACTTCTGACGATTTCCCACTTAAAATTTCAGCATTATGTACACATGTAATGTTGTTTCTTGTTGCTGGGTGGTACAAAATTGTCATTTTAAGAAATATTGATTAGGGGAAAGGAAAGTTAATTTCTTTAACTGATTTTAAAAAATGATTAATTTGTGTATATGCATAAGTACATATTTTATTGTATACATTTAATCAACTATTTGTCAATTGTAGACAACTAGTAGTAAACCACAATAAGAACTGTCTTCAGAGAGTTCACTTTAAAAGTCTCTAAGAATAAGTTTTTTGCTGTTAACTTCAGTGGGAGCAGCACAGGGCTCATAAAACATGGAATAGGAATAATGTACAGTAAAACCTGCCAAGAGCGACCATTCCCGGGAGTTAGCAAAAGTGGTCACTTGTAAGAGGTGGACTCTTTTGAAAGGTTTGCACACCCGAGAGCAGGGTGTTCCGGGGGCCTCTGCAAGTAGTCGCTTGTGACAGGTGGTTTCTCTTCAGAGGTGGTCTCTAAAGCAGGTTTTATTGTACAAGGAAAAAGGTGCTGTGGTAAATTGCGCAGGTGGTAATTCAGACTGGATGGTAGGTGGATATAATGGGTCAGCTCTCCAGGGTAGTTAAGCCATGGATGAATCTGGAGCATTCTTGTTTTTTCTTTGTCCATTGTGGTTAATTCTTTACTATTTATAACAAGACACGTAAGCCTAAAAATGTGAAATACCAGTAATGGTGGTGCTGCTACATTTAGAGTGGTAGCCGTGTTAGTTTATATCAGCAAAAACAACGAGGAGTCCTTGTGGCACCTTAGAGACTAACAAAGGTATTTGGGCATAAGCTTTTGTGGGCTAAAACCCACTTCATCAGATGCACGGAGTGGAAAATACAGTAGCAGGTATATATACGCAGTACATGAAAATATGGGAGTTGCCTTACCAAGTGGGGGGGTCAGTGCTAACGAGACAATTCAATTAAATGTAGAATACCCAGGGAGGGAAAATCACTTTTGTAGTGGTAATGAGGGTTTCAAACAGCCCATTTCAAACAGCTGACAAGAAGGTAAGAGTAACAGTAGGGGGAAATTACTTAGTTTTTGTAATGACCCATCCACTCCTAATCTTTATTCAGGCTTAATTTGATGGTGTCCAGTTTGCAAATTCATTCCAGTTCTGCAGTTTCTCATTGGAGTCTGTTTTTGAAGTTTTTTTTGTTGAATAGCCACTTTTAGGTCTGTTATTGAGTGACCAGGGAGACTGAAGTGTTCTCCTACTGGTTTTTGAATGTTATGATTCTTGATGTCAAATTTGTGTCCATTTATTCTTTTGCATAGAGACTGTCCGCATTGAGAAAGTTATGGGACTTGAGAATGTGGGCTGGTTCCAGACTGGGGCCTTGTAGATCAGGGCTATACCTTCAGGACAAGGCAGAGCTTTGCCATTTGTAGTTCCAGGGTGGTAGGCCAAGGTAAAGTGAAACCAGAAGAACAGGGCCCACTGAAGCTGTCATTGGTTTAGGGCCTTGGCCCGACACAGGTAGTCCAGATTCTTGTGATCAGTAAACATTTGGACTGGTTGATGGGCTCCTTCCAAGTGGGATGTCAGGGACGGCGCCTCAAACTGGGGCTGGCCTTCATGGCTCCTGGATCAGTTGTTGTCAGCAGGCTGCCAGGTGGAGGGTTACAGAATGGCTACTCTTGTAATTCCTGTGAGCCCAGGTTTGAGGCCTGTGGGTCGTGACAGTGTGTTGTGGTAGGTATTGCTCATTGGAGCAGTAGAGATATGTCTGCAGGTTTTGCATCTGTTGTTCTGGCAGGGTCTAGTGTTGCTTTGTGTTGGTGTGTTTAGTCTGGAGGGAGCTTGTTTCTGATGTTGAGCTTGGAAAGGGTGAGGGGTTGTTTGAGAGGGCAAAAGATAAGGGGTTTGGGAAATAGTTCTTTCAGGATGTGGTCCCTAGCACGTGTGGGTTGTAACTGTTTGATACCCCATGCGAGATCCAGTGTGGAGTGGTAGGTGACAGATAGGAATGTGCGATCAGTTGGTTTTTTTTCCCCTTTATTGAAGCATGTTCTCAGGGGGTATTTGAGTGGCTCATTCCATGATGCAATCTACTTCTCTGGTGGAGTGTGGTGGGTTAGTGAGGGTGGTTTCAAGTGTGTTTAGGTATGTATCCCAGACTTTCTCTTTGGACCAAATTCTGTGGTACCTGAGTACCTGGCTCTAGATAACAGGTTTTTGGGTGTGTCTGGGGTGGTTTCTGGGTCTGTGGAGGTAATTGTGGTGATCCTTGTTTTTCTTGTATATAGTCATCTGACTGAAGGAATGAAAAGACTGAGGGAGATCAGTCTGTCTCATGCAACTGCAGATATCAAGGAACCTGTCTTACCTGTGACACATTGCTTAGTAACAAGTTTTCTTTGCCAGTTTCTTCCCACCTTAATGTTTATTTTACAAGCTTTAGCATTCACATCCTTGATTAAATTAGCTTAGTTAGAGTCGATTACATTTAATGTTAAAAGTGTAGTTTGCAAAGCATTTCTAGCTGCTGATCTGGTATTAAGGGAAAGTATCTCGCATAATATTTCCTTGCGGAAAAGTTCTACAGGAACTCCTTTAAAATATGTCAATACAGAAATTAAAGGTTGTTCCCAACAATACATTTTCTAGTGATTTTTTTTCTGGGCTTTGGTTTCAAATATCTCCAACTGTGGGGCTTTCTCCACTTCTCTGATGGGACTATTCCACATCCAAGTACATCTCACTTTCAGGAAGTTTCTCATATTCCTTCTAAATTGTATCTTTAATTTCATCCCATCACCCTCAGGACTAGATTATGATTAGCCCTGTGTGGTTGTACAAGAGGGAGATGGGAGGGCTTAGCTGGGAGTAATGAAAGATACATAAGAAAAAAAGAATCCTCTATCCCCAAAAAACTGTTACCTACGTGTTTGGGGAGGGGAATTTCCTCCTTCTCCAATCAGTTTTCTTTTTGGTTAAATCTTTGGACTGTTCATAGCCTTTTTCTTGTTCGTGTCTGACTAGCAGTTCTACCCCGAGTTCAATCAAGTAAAGGTTTTTTTTGTTTTTTAAACCATTATCCTTTACCTACCCACCAACACTACAAGTCAGCCACCTAGTCATGACCCAGTTAAGCTTTTCCAAAGCCTATAGACATTGACCAAGAGCTTGATTCCCTAAGCAGAGCATCTTTTAACAAAGGAGGTGTGAAGAACAGAAAACTCCTTGACATCCACGAGGGACCTTGACAAGCAGATTTAATTTCCCTGAAAAGCACTTAAATTCTATGGCGATGCATGGTGTAGAAAACTTGAAGATAGACAGATCTTGGTTAATCTGCCAGGCTTGCTCAATGGATTCCCCCAAATTCATTCATATATGAATCAACTGCTGTGCTTTTGAGAAAAGGGAGGCATGGAATACTTAACTCTGAAAATATGATTTTCCTTAAATTGTGATTAGCCCCTGCTACTGCAGCACAAAGACCCATTGAGCTAAAATGGGCCATGAGATATAGAAGCTAACTTTCTGTCTAGATTTCTCATTCCTGATCTCTCCAATATAGTCTCATTCGTATACTAGGCTACATTGAACAGAGACTGGCAGTTGTTCCAAATGTATGTGATCAAACAAAGATTGAAACAGTTTTGTCAGTGAAAATTTAACTCATGTTATTGTTAAATAAAATGTATTGTTGTAGAATACATTTTAGTGTGTGACATACGTGTATTCTGTTGGACAAAGTTATTCAGTATTACATATGATGTCTTATGAATATTTGGCATTTGTTTTCTAGGGTGGAGAGCAGAATGTATCCACCCCATAATTGTCCTGTGCCATTCATTTAATAGTGTCTGTTGCAGAAGAACAGTAAATGGGTGGAACTAGCATAACAGTAACCATATAAAACAAATTTTATTCTTTGGAAAAATAATGTAAATAGGGACAGAGTGAACTGAAGACTTAGTCTGTGTGAGTGAGGGGGGGTGTTTTCTTTTCAGTTATGCATTTTCTGGGCAGTTTATGAAAATACTGCATTTAAATTAAAGCTGGATGATTCTAGCCATTACCAAATTAACCTGCTCTCAGAAGAATGCTGGTGGTACTTATTTACTGTTTAAGTATTTGATGTAAAAGTCCAGCAGATCCAGTTCAATGAAGCTCTCAGTCCAAATTCTGATATAGTGTCAAATACTACTGTTCAGGATGTCAATTTTCCAGCCTATTGTTGGAGAGAACATAGCTTTGGGGGGGGGGTTTCCCTCTGAGGCGAAATAAGAAAAGTTCAGGACACAAGCATCATTTCAGCTTCCCTTTGGTTTAGAGCGGAGTGCAACAAACACTGCAATGAGGATGTCCTAAATTAGACAAAGCTCTTTGAGACAAGAGCTATGTTTTTGTAGAACACTCAGCAAAATGAGGCCCCAGTCAGGACTGGAGCTATCACTGTAATATTAATAAATGACAGTTGTAGGGTAAGAAGTTTAAGCTCATGCAGATATAAACAGGATGTAAAATTTTTAACTTAGCTGTTACTCTGACAGAAGTAGAGGGTGTCAGCTTCCTTTGAGGTTTCCAAGTTACAGCCAGCAATCAGTTGTGAACCAAAGTGACTCCACCTGCCTATGATACTCACTGCTCATGCTACTCTGCCACAAAATGCCTGTGTGACCTGGGCACTACTTAACCTTTTTGTGCCACAGTTTCCATCTACAAGATTTGGGGGATAATAGCACTTTCCTACTGTACTGGGATGTTGAGAGGGTAAATATGTTAAAGATTGTGAAGTACTTGGTTACTATGTTAATGGGGGCCACATAAGTGGTAGGTAGAAAATGATAGATTAATTGTGTTACTGGTGTACAATGTATAGTTTAATAGAGCTTTCAAGATGTGCTGTAATTATAAAATGTGTTTTAGTGGATTTTGGTGATGTTGTCAGGGGCAGGATGGAATCTGTTAAAAAAAGCATCTAGAAAAAGCCTAATGAATTCTGAGGTGTATTAACAGGAGTGTCATATGTAAGACACGGTCCTGTTCTACTTGGCACTAGTCAGGCTGCAACTGGAGTACTGTGCCAATTCTGGGCTCCATACTTTGAGAAAGATGTGGATAAATTGATGAGAGTCCAGAGGAGAGCAGTAAAATGAAAAAAGGTTCCCAATCTATGAAGAAAAGTTAAAAAACTAGACATGCTTAGACTTAAGAAAAGAAGGGGGGGGGGTGAAGAAACCTGATAACGGTCTTCTAATATGTTAAGGGTTGTTATAAAGAGGACAGTGATCAACTGTGCTCCAGGCCCACTGAAGGTAGGACAAGAAGTGATAGGTTTAATTTGCAGCAATGAAGAATTAAGTTAGATGTTAGGGAAAACTTTCTAACGAGAAGGATAGGTAACTACTGGAATAGGCTTCCAAGGAAGCTTGTGTAATCCCCAGCCCTGGAGGTTTTTAAGAATTGGTTGGACAACCATCTGTCAGGGAAGGTTTAGGTTGACTTGGTCCTGCCTCAGCCCAGGGGGCTGACTTGATGACCTCTCAAGAACCCTTCCAGTCCTACGTGTCCATGATTCTATGTCAATAAGTTTCTTTTACAATCGATGTTTTGCTTAGAAAATAACACTTGGGCATTGTGACAGGGTTGAACTCACCCAGCGGCACCTCCTGCTGGTATCTTCGGGGAATTAGCTCATCCAGCCTCTGGAGCGCTCTCTGTTGGCCAGGGATCCAGCTGCCCACTCTCTGGCCCTGTGTCCCTCCCAGGACCCGGTGCCCTTTTAACTGGGGTGCTGCCCCCTGGCAGTACCCCACCAGTCTTACTTCCAGGGTCTCCCCTCTCTAGGGAACCCCCAATCCACTATTCCCACCTCACCTCAGTTGTAGGCTACTGCCAGTCACCAGCTAGCCCCCGCGCCCTGGGGCAGACTGCAGTATAAGCCACTCATCACAGGCAAAGGGGGTTTGGACCTGCTGCCTCAGCCTACCTGTGGGCTGCCCCCACAATCCCAGTACCTAGTGGGGCCTAACCCTAGGCCACAGCCTGGGGTTTTCTCAGGCCAGAGCTCCCCAGCTCCTCTGGCCTTCCCCAGCCCTGCTCCACCCTAGGTACCTGGGCAGGTCCCTGCAGCCAAGCCCTTCCCTCTCTAAAGACAGAGAGAGAGTATCTTTGCTCCAGGCCCACTGCCCTCTTATAAGGGCCAGCTGGGCCCTGATTAAACTGGCCCCAGCTGTGGCTGCTTTGAATCAGCCCAGCTTTCAGCCCCAACCCTCTCCCAGGGCTCTTTCCAACCCCTCAGGGCAGGAGCGGGTGTCCACCCCGCTACAGGCATCATTTCAGAAGAGGTGGTAATGAGGTGGTAATTAGAAAACCAACTTCAATACCTGTAAATACTGGAAAGTGTCCGTTGTTGTGATGTGTACTTATCTGACTGAAGTAAATACACAGATAATTTCTGTGGCCCATAATTAAGCAGAATTCCCATTTGAGGCACAGGTAATTTTATAGGATTCAGGATGGCAGAATTTGGCCCTTGTTGTTAATTAGGGTCTCATAGTTGAAGTGTGGAGTTATAAAACTTCACACCTTTTGTAGAAACCCAAACTATCCAATTCCACAATAACATAAGGGGCCATTCATATTTTTACTAGCTAATTGTGACCAAAATTGTTTGACTTCAACAATCCACCTGTCTCAGGGGTCATCAGGGCATTTAATTTCTCCTGTGGAGCTTAGTAGCTTTGTAGGAGCAAAGGTCTCTCCAGTGCAACTTGGGTGGATAAAAACAATTGTGTAAGTGGGTTTTTTAGTAAATCAGTTTTGTATTGTAATGAAAAATATTATGATGTAAAGATTATTTCACAGATAAATTGGGAAATATCCATTAATATAATAAGGAAGGGAGACTTAGGTCAAAGGTATAAGAGGTTGGTTTTGGACAACTCTCACTGAGCTTTTAAAGTTATTAGAATTTAATTGCTAGGTCTATTAGATTTACTACACCCAAGAACTGTAATATTATCAAATTCCAAGGAGTTATGTGGTCATGCTATTGATGGAGAAATTTATAGTACTTCTCAGTTCAGTGGATGGAGTTAATAGGTTTAGTAAATATTAATAAATTTAAAGCTATTGTAAAGCAGTGGTCTTTAGGGAAATGACTTCAGTATTTCAATTTTAAAATTAAATTTGATCTTGATGGTTTTGTTTTTTCTTATGAAAAAAATTATTTGTCAGTAATTGATGTGGGTATCACATTTATTAGATAAACTTTAATAAAAACATTCTAGAAAGATGGGCACATTTAAGTAAATTGATATGAAACTGAATGTTTCTGTTTCCTTCTACAATAAAAGACTTTCTAAAAGCTAGGAACCTTGTCAAGTAATGTACTTACTTGACTGGAAAAGGGAAGTTAGATTTTCATGACGTACTGTTTCAAAAGCTAACATAAATACTCCATAATTCTTGGCCAGAAAATACAGGAAATTGTAAGGATGGAAGAGGAGCGAGTCCATCTCCTCGTGTTAGCATGGATACTTAGTGTTTCTGACATGAAAATATAAAATTCCAGTGAATTCTTTCTGAAAATCCAGAATAGTTGTCTAAATCGTTTTGTTTTCCAAATAATTGTCTAAAGTTGTCTGACAGATTCTACTAAAAAGACGTTAACAGAGGCAAACACATTCAATAAACAAATAAATAAACCTACAGTACAGAGCTATCAGTCCAAAGGTTCAACACTGGTTCCCTAGTCCCTCAAGGGTGTTAGGCTTAAATGCCAGCTTGTATCTGCTATCTGGTGGCACATGAAAACCATTCTAAGTTGTTAGGCTTAGCATAAACAAGAGGCTCCATGCTGCTTTATCCCAGCTCCTGCAACATTCCAACCCCATCTTTGTAAACTCACTTGTAATCCTTTTAATGTGAAATAGTCAGTCCTAACTAAAGAACAATAACTGTTAGTTACTTCCTCCATTATACCATTGTTGGTATTCTGCAAACTAGCTTGTCATTATTGGCAGGTCATCAATGAGTGGATCTAAACAATTGGTATATTTATTGTAATATTTTGTTATCCTTGTACTTTTGTTTGTATTGAGCCTGTGTCCAGGAAGGATGGGTTGAAGAAATCTATTGTGGGGGAGGGGATGGAAGGTTAAAGACCTAGAGCCTTGGGGGAGTAGAATGTATGGAGGAGGAGACAGAGACTTGTGGGGGACATTTGAGGAATGGAGAAGGGGAAGAGCCAATGGGCTAGATTCACAAAGGGATTTAGGTGCCTAACTGCCACTTTAGGCACCTGGAATTCACAAAACCCCTGCTCAGATGCCACCCAACCCTATGGGTGCCTAAAGTCACTCAGCGCATAAGTTTTTGCAGTTAAAGTTGCTAGATGACTATGCTTCTGCCTCAGACCATATGCACTGCTGCTGCATGCCAGGTGTCTGGAAGCCTAAGCCCCAGTACAATTCATGAATCGGAAGGATAGGAATTCCTTCCCATAACTCATCTGTGGGGCCTTATCCAGTAGCCATATTCAGAGCTCACCTACCAGATGCGGCCTCTATTGATGAGTTTACACAAAATGGCTGGCAAGGGAAGCAAGATGAAGGAGACACACTCTCATCTATTTTAGCCCAATGGTTAGTATACTCACCTGGGATGTAGGAGATCCCCTCCCCTCCCACCCAGTTCAATTCCCCCTCCACCTGAGGGGAGAAGGATTTTGTACAGGGCTGTACCATCTCTGAGGTGAGTGCCAAAACCACTGGGCTATAACACCTTCTGATGTGGGGCTATCTCAGACTCTTCTGTTGAAGCTGTTCCATTGTGGATAAAATAATAAAAGAATCATTGGGCCAAAAAGAGAGATTGTGAAAATGCGAATGAGCCTGCAAAATTGAGGGTTAATCCTGGGTAAAACATTAGAGGCCCTTGCCTTCCAAGAATTGAGTAATTCGACTTTAAGTCAGTAGCAGTTATTTTGTATTGTGTCATGAGAGAGCTGAGCTCAAGGAATTCAGGTAGAGTTGCTGTTGCTGTAACCAGTGCAGCATCATAGTGAGATGGGCTCACCAGGAGCAAAGGCTGCATCACACAGAAGATGTTTCTTTATTATTAGGTTCCATAAAGCTCTCTCTATCATGACCAAGTTTATTTTCATGGTGCTCACTTGTAAGGCATTCTAGTTATTTCACAATGCAGCTGAAACTGGAATTAAAATTTGATTTCAGAAGAATTCTAAATACCTTAATATTGAAATGTAAGGGATGATGCATTTTCAGCTGTGACATTTGTATAAACAATAATGCAATGACATGATTAGTTCCTGAATTTTAGCTAGCCAATGGACTTATAAGGGACTGTCTATCTCTGAGTTTGTACAGTGCCTAGCACAGAGGGGCCTAATCTAATTGGACATCTGAATGCTACTCTAATATTAGTAATAAATAATAACTTATGTCCCTACTTGTATTACTGTAGTAGTTTAAATTAGTGGGAAGTTTGACACACAGACTTGCATTTCAGAAGACCAGAGTTAAAAGGAAATAGACTAAAATGATCAGTTTAGCTATAGTATCAAGTGTCTTAAAAGTGGGGAAACAAAAATTGTTGCTGAAAAGCTGACAGTGTGGTTTTAAGCTATCTACTGCCTAATAAATTCAGTAACCTCCTGCAGTTTGGGTTCCCATGTACCAAGTACTGGCTACAAGATTCATTCCCATTAAACAATTCTGGAACACATGATGCTTTATGAGCAAAGGTTAACTAGGGCCTGAAGGAGGCTCAGGGCAGAAAAGTACAGATGCAGGCACTGCAGAAATGAGGACCACTGGCCAAACCACTGATTATATGACTCTTACATTTAATGTAAGGCCAGGAGGTCTGTTACTCAGTCCTGCCAGGTCAGGAACTTCTAAAAGTCAATGTTCTGCAATAGCTAATTTCCATGTTCAGTGCATGGTTGAATCCCTAACTCCCAGCTGATGGGATTTCAGTTCACATGGTAAGAACAGGCAGCCTATATGATTTAACGATTAATAATTTATTCCTGGACTTGTGATGCGTGGCTTTCCTTAATTGTGTATTACTCAACACTGATGAGAGAAGCTCTGCAAATCTTTAGGGTGCTGCCTTTTAAAACTGTGGATTCTTACAGATATTTAAGTATTTGATAATCTTCCAGTAGAATGGGCAGATGATTAAACAATAAGAGATACTTAGTACAGCTGGGAATAGGGAAAGTAGTGTTATTACAGTCAGGCACCCCACAATTACAACATTCTCAATGCACCGCTCACACAGCTACAAAATTCACCATTACAAATTTATTTGGACATAATTGTTTTGTGTTTAAGACTACCATTGAAGTCTGTGACAAATCTGTCTTTTTGGCTATGAAGATCCTGTTTAATTCCTTGCTGACAACTTCAATGCCTGTTCATGCCACTCCACTTTGTTACACCAGCCTACTTGCTGTAATTTTTGGGTAGCAAATGCTAGCAGGAGAGTGTTTATTGTTTTGGGCAAAATGATTCTTTATGAAAGTTATGAAAAAATATAAACTGAATAATTTTTATTGGTTTTGGACCAAAGTTGACCTGTAAGTATCCATTTAAAATATATATGTTCATAAGGGGGAAAATCCAGTTTATCCAAACTGTAACCCTTAATATTTGTAAGAATATATAAAGATAAAATGAGTACATTCATCATATGGTGTCTGTCAACTATTCTTGGGGCAGTCTCTCTAGAGATCCCAGCTTTCTCCTAAGAAGTCTCCCTCTATTCCTTTCCAGTTAGCCCAGTCCATTAACTTGACCTCAAATGAGTCAATCAGCCTGTAATGGGCAGCCTAGAGGGCCAGACAGCCTTGTGGTTAGAGTGTGTGGCTCCCAGCCCCCTGCTTGGTTGCAGGGCCTATGTCTTTAAGCCTGGGGAGGAGGTAGGGGGACCCAGGCCCTCACTTTCCATTGCATCCCAGCCCAGGGCCCTGTGTTTGTGAACCCCTGAACTGGGGAAGCCCTACGGGCAGGCTAAATTCATTGCCCTGGGCTACTTCCTAGCAGTAGGTTCGGTTTGTGGCATAGCCCCTCTAGTCTGCTTAGTTGGGCAACCTGCCTCCTGTAGGGTCCTTCTCATGGGTCTTGAGCAGCACCTCATCATGGTCCCAGGCTCCTTCGGGTGGCAGCTGCAAGTTGGGGGAGGGGGCTGAGCCCCACAATGTCCCTGGGCTTCACCCACTCAGTTGCCTCTGGAGCTAGAGGCTCCTAAGTCTCCTCCCACACTCCCCCTTGGCTGGGGAGCCAGTGCTTACTCCCAGGTGGCTCCCTTGGTGGGCAGGTTAGTGTTCCTTCCCCTGTTATAGAGGCAGCTAGCTCCTGCCCCTTCACCAGTCATCCCCAAACTGAGCCAGGCTCTTTCCTTTTCTCCTCCCTCCAGGTATGGCATTGGCTGCAGGTATAACAGGGCAGGGCTAGCTGGGCCCAGAGGCTCTCTTTAACCCCTGATGTGTTCGCTGGCTGCTGCTCTGCTTCATCACACAGCCCTTAAACTCCAGGGCTTGCAGTCTCCCGTTGTCTCCCTGTCAGTGTCTTAGAGGCAATCTGGTGCAGGGCTGTTATCCTTTGCCATCCCCAGCCTTTGTGCCTCCTTCTCTTGCTGTTCTCCTTCCTTTGTAGTTGGGCTTGTTTTCCTTATTCGTCTCAGCTGTGGGTGTGTCTCCATGATTGGCAGTTCTGGTGGTTATGCTGGGGTGTGGTCAGCTTGATTGCCTGTAAGCAGGGAAGACGGTCCTCCCTCTTCTGCCTATGCTCCGTATGGGGTTCATAAATACCACTACAGTGTCCCTAACTATCCATTGCCATGCTTTTGAGTGCCTAAGTTTTACAAATGGTGCAATCAGGTGATTACACTGTTTTCACGTAGCAACCTTAGCTTCTTTTTTCAAACAACGTTTTCGGTTTTGAATTTCTCAAGTGCTCATCACTGTAGTATTAGAGTAACGCTGCATGAGGAATCCATGCTGAGGCAGTCCTGCTGCTCTCTGGCATTGAACTAACCTGTACATGTTTCCCATGTGCAGTTCTCTTATTTTGAGAAATGATGTACTGACTAATTTATTCTGCACTATTCACAGTGATTAATGTTAACTTCTTATGCAGTTACTTTATTAAACCAAGGAAATGTGTTTACCTGTTAGTATTGATGAACTCCTGCAAATATGCAATTGCCTATGTTGTTGTTATTGGCTGTTTTTGTTATTGATTCCTATTCAGAAGAGTACCCTTCTCTAGTAAAACACTTAAGCATGTTATTAACTTGAATTAAAGTCAATGAGATTTAAGCATATGCTTAAAATAAAGCATGTGTTTAAGTGTTTTCCTGAATCTGGGCAATTACTTGTATTATGGGGGCCCTAACCAAGATCAGCATCCCAAAAGCACCATATAAATGCATAATAAGAGATAATTCCTGCTTCAGAGAATTTAGGATCTGAATAAACCAGTGTGTGACCACATGCAGAATTTCCTTTTTCCTATCATCCAGATTACATAGCCATCTGGATGTGCTAAATTTCCTAACTAGAAAGATACCTATGAGTAAATAAAATATTGATGAGCAGGAACCTAAATCTCCATGAGCTAGAGTAGTAAGGAGCCCTGATGTTATTCCTGGCCTCACACAGAGGATACTCTGCCAACATTCCAGTCAGATGGCTGAAATGTTATTTTTATCTTTAGTTGGGGAAATTAATTGGCAGAGATCTAAAATCACCATGGAGTTCTAAGCAATGATTTGCTTCCACTGCAGGCAGGCTGGTATGCCATGTCAGTAATACAGTGTTGAATGAAGTCAGACTACAGTATTGGAAAGAAGTGAACCGCATTTTGAATTTTTGTTTTTGACAAAAGCAGGGAGAAGTAAAAACCAGACCAAAACCCATTTTATTTATATAATCAAATCTAAATACGTTGAGGCATTCCAGCTCATTAGCAAAACTAATGTGGACCATTTCCTCTTGGCTGCAGTACCATTGCTTTCTATAATTACATAGACATGTTAATGCTTCCAGAAGAAGTGGTTTTTTTAATGCTCATTCCTTGGTATAGACTGTAAAATATTCCATGGTATGCATCATAAACTGTTCTGTGGTCAAACTTCTAATGCTCATTCAAAGTTACCAGATTTGGTTTGGTAGTCTGGAGCAGTAAGCCCTGAGGTTTGCCCCAGTCTGAAGCATTACAGTTGAGTTTTCACAATGGAGAGTGGCCCCTTTAAATTGAGTGGTGGACTCCTGTCTTTTAGTCTTAATTTGTTTTCTTTAGTTCTTGTAAAACAGAGGTACTGTCAAACTAATTTTGTATCTATACTTCACATACTGTACCCTAAATAGCTTTATAATGAGTGAACAGTTTCTGGCGATTACATCATTGCTGGGTTCAGTATTGCTAAATGGAACGAGGATTGGTTAATGAAAAATTGGACAAATTAGCATTTCTACAAGAATTGAAGGAGGAAAAAAGAACCCCTTGCTTTGGAGGCAATCTTACATTTTTTACGCTCCCAAAAAGCCAGCTGACAACTTCAATGGGAATTTTGGGTGTGAAAGAAGTACAGCATTGGGCCCTTTAGAATTATGTGACAGACATATTAAATTTCCCCAAAATAACCGTAACTCATGCCATCAGTCTTAAGCCCTTAAACATGTACATTCTTCATTGAGTAATGGCCTCATTGTATTCCACTGTGGTTATACATGCACACCATGCTCCTGGTGGAGTCAGACATTTTGAAAATAGTGTCTGTTGGTCCACATGTGTGCTCTGATTTGCCTCACGTAGAAGCACTATGGACAACTGCACAACAGAAGGGACATGGGCACCTCAAGAATCCAGGATGCACATCAATATTCTGGAACTTGGAGCAGTAAGGAGGGCGTGTGAGTTCTTTCTTCCACTCATTTGCTCCCATCATGTCCTGATTATGTCAGACAGCGTGACCACTGTTTTCTACATCAGCAAACGCGGGGGAGCGAACACACTTCCCCTGGCACATTAGTGGTCAGTCTTTAGAATTGGTGCATCAGCAATCAGATGCTAGACTCAGACTGTGTCTACCT
This sequence comes from Macrochelys suwanniensis, assembly GCA_033296515.1. Classification (NCBI taxonomy): domain Eukaryota; kingdom Metazoa; phylum Chordata; order Testudines; family Chelydridae; genus Macrochelys; species Macrochelys suwanniensis. Next base: position 44,198,694 of record CM065775.1, on the reverse strand, counting down.
TCTTGGGACTCAGACTGTGTTCGCAGGCTCACACAGCAGGCACTTTGCAATCAACTGCGAGTGGGAACATCATGACGGAGTACTACAGGACCCCTTCATGCAGTGGGGAACCCCAACCAGAGACCTATTCACCTCTCAGGCCAACAACAAATGGATATTGCTCCAGGGGAGCCCTCAGTTACTGCTCTCGGGGCGGTGGTCTTCTTCTCTCCTGGTCAGATCATCTCAACTGTGCCTTCCCCACCCCCACTACTGTGCCTATTGAGAGCTACACAAGATCCAATTAGACAAAGTGATGGTCATCTTGATCACCCCCTTCTGTCTCAGACAGTTCTGGTTCCCCAACCTACTGCACATGTCATCCCATCCACTGATTTACCATCCTGAATTTCCCCGGTCTTCTGACCCAGTGCAATGGCAGAATCAAACATCCCAATCCAGGACTGCTCCACCTCAAACTGTGGAATTTGGATGGGCATCAAGTATACAATGGGCACATTCCTCAGCTGTATAGGACATTCTCACTACCAGCAGGAAAGGCTCCACTAGGTAAGGTTACCGGGCTAAGTGGAAATGCTTTTCCTCTTGGACACAACAAAAAGGTGTTATACCGGAAATTACAGAAATTTCTCTCATCCTGGACTACATTCTATCTTTGAAGACATCCGGTCTCACTTTCAGCTCTTTGCGGGTCCACCTCATGGTGATTAACATGTTCCATCCTCCATTTTTACACACCTGTTAACTGCTAGATTTTGGAAAGGCCTCCTAAGAATCTTTCCACCTCTCCAAAAGATTACGCCTCAGTGGGATCTGAATCTGGTACTCTAAATGCTAATGACCTCCCCATTTCAAACCATTGGTGACCTGTTCTCTGTTCCTTCTCTCCATGAAGGTTGCCTTTCTTGTAGCCAGCCCTTTAGCAAGAAGGGACGGTGAACTTGGTGCTATGATGGCAGATCCACCATTTATGGTATTCCACAAGGATAAGGTTTCCTTATGCCCAAAATTTTTACCAAAGATGGCCTCACAGTTCTATCTTAATCAATCCATTCACTTACCTGTTTTCTTCCCGAAACCACATGCCTCTGCAGAAGAACATAGAATCCATTCCCTCGATGTTCAACGAGCCTTGGCCTTTTACCTACAGAGAACCAAAACAATCAGGAAGTCCCCTAGACTGTTTGTTTGTTGTGGTAGCAGAGAGAATCAGAGGACATGCAGTCTCCACCTGGAGAACTTCAAACGGATTTCCAGCTGCATTAAACTACTACCTGCTATTGAACCTACCTCCTGGCACCGGGATGCAGGCTCACCCCAATAGAGTTCAAACAGTGACCACAGTATATCTTCAAGATGTGCGTCTTCAAGACATATGTAGAGCAGGTGTGTGGAATTCTATCCCTTCCATCCTCATCCTCACCTCCTCCTACTGAGGTACTGCTAGTCAATCACCCACATTGGAATACAACAGGGACCATGACTGGAAGAAGAAGAAGAGGAGGTTAGTGACCTGTAACTGTAGGTTCTTTGAGACGTATGGTCCCTATGTGTATTCCACTACCTGCCCTCTTTCCCCTCTGCTTTGGATCTGTCAGATACATATTTGAGAAGGAACTGGAGACAAGGTTGGTCTGCGCCACCCTTTATCGCCTCAGATGGAAGCACTAGGCAAGTCAGGGTGGATGCACAGACCAACAGACACCACTTTCAAATTCTTCGACTCCAGGTGCATGGTGCACATGCATAACAACAGTGGAATGCAGATAGGGACGCACATCTTGAAGAACCTCCATTTACAGGTAAGTAACCGTCTCTCTTTTTTGGTTGAAATTTCAGATATCAAAAGCAGTTCTTTATAGTGACCTTTATGACTTTACAGACTATCTGCCAGAGACCAGTGTGGGTGTCTTGACTGGTATTTTTTGAGATGCTATTTCAAATACTGTAATAAAAGAAAATACATATTTCCATAGGTTTTTAGGTAATTTTACTGTAGGTGTATTTTTCTGTAGTTTATTTTAGCCTCAACTGGGTTAGCTGCAGATAAATACATTGCATACAGGGCAGAGTTGCCTTGAGGGTATATTTTTTCCTATCAGCGGGATACTATGACCTCTGCATAATGAGCTTATGTTTCAGGACTGATAAAGCATCCTTGAATAATTGTCCACAGCTCTCGTTATGTTTTTTGATGGTCTGATTCATCTGGACTTTCAGCAGCCACTGCAGACAACATCAGGATAAAAATATGATATATTTATCTAATTTTTTGAAAGCAAGATTTAGTCCATATGTGATAATCTGCATAACATGTCTCAGGTTAAGGAATTTTTGCTACATCTTGAGGTCTCAGATTACTTGGCTTTCTGGGAAGGAATTTTAGGATAGTTTCAGATTCAAAGCTGTGAAAATAGTGTGAGTAAGCCCATTTAATATCCATATGTCCTTATATCATAATATCCGTCTTGGAGGGCTGGGAAGCTGGATGCCTGTCTTTTCAGGCATAATTGAGATGTTATTAGACATACATATTCATATTGTTTTGAAAAGCTGGCAATGAAGCCTCTGTCAAAAAGTCCTCTTTGCTCAATGCATATGTGTTTAGAAATTACTTACTGATTTCTAGCCTGCCATTTTTAGGTAAAGCTCTGGAGAAGGTCCTAGCAATACAGCTATGATAACACTTACATAGCACGGATTATCCATTTCAGTCTGTTTCAGATGAACATAGTAGTGAGACTGCCCTTGCAACTGAGTTAGTTTGGTCTACTGGATGATTTATTGGATTGGTTGTGTGAGACTGGGAATATTTGAATTTCGATCATTCTTACCTGATGCAAATGCAGACACTACTGGGCGAGGTTCTGTGGGGTGCATTATGCAGGAGATCAGACTAGATGAACATAATTCTGGCCTCAAAGTCTATTAATTAAGCTTGTGTCACTGGATAAATTCTCTTTGTGTCTTGATGGGACTATGTGAAGTGTTTTGCATTGGCCAGTGTTGGCTCAGATGTTCTAAAATTCTTATATGCTGCCTCTAGGAGATCTCTGGGAAAGATTTGGGTTAGGTTATCCCCGGCTATCAGATGTACAGATTTATGATCTCACCATGTTCCGAAGACATTAAATTGTCTTGGCAGTGCTGTCTTAGAAATCTGAGACTGGATGGCTGAAAACTGGATGAGATTGAAGTGAGACTAAAATCTTGTCGATTGCATTAAAGAGAGACGGAGACATTTTGCTAGGCCTTCCAACCTTTGATGGTGAATCACTTCAAAGGGCTAAAGTTTAAGAGTAGCTCTTGATTGGAGCTGATGATCAAGTATCAGGAGTGGTCAGGGCTGATTTTTATCATCTTAAAAATGTCTCCAGAGTGCTCCCATATTGCTCACGTGCTCATCTGACATGATGTGACACACAAGTTGACTATTGTAATGCTGTCTACCAAAGGGCTACCCAAAAGGCTGATTCACTGCCTGCAGCTAGTACAGAATGTCACAGCTTGAATACTGTTGAAGATGGACAAAGGGGCAGTACCTTCCTACTATTGTGTTCCCTTCACTGCCTGCCTTTGTGCATATGGTGTGAATATAGCATATTGATTTTTATCTTATAAAGCCCTTAAGAGACAGGGTTCTGAATGCCTTTCTGAGTTTCTCTCTGTGTACCATCTATGAGAGTTTTCTCAAGCCCAAAGAGTTTGTTTGCAGCTTTCAGAGGCAAGGGAGCTCCTTGTACCATTGCTGTAGTGTTGGAGCTGGGGAATGTCCTGTTTTTATTTATTTATGTATTTATTTATTTATTTTGCTTAAGGATGATAACAGTACTAATCTTTTTTAAAATCAGGTTTCAAAGCCATTTTATTTTCCAAGGCCTTTACACAGCACTTTGAACTTCATTTGTGGCCTGTGATTAAATGTTTTGTTCTTGCACCTTTGTATTCATTTAATTTCTATTTTATTGTAAGACACCTTGGATAGTTTAATAGGAAGAGTTGTATGAATATAACCATTAGAAGAGCAATTGAACATTAAACTATTTTGGAAGATGTTTTCAGCTGGAAAGGAATATTAAAAAAAATATTTATCCCCATTTCAGATCTGCTAAGTTCCACATATTGAATATGAAACTTACTCATTTAGGATTAATTTTAAGACGTTAAAGTCTCTTTCTTTCTGCAGCCCAGCGTCTCCCACAATTCTTGACGTCTGGGCTGCTCTCCTTGATCTGTGGCTTCACTGAGGCAGATCAGTGTTTTGGGGCCTCCGCTCTGGCTACACTCCCTCTGCTCCTGCTTGCAGCCAGTTTTGTCTGCCTGCATGTCAGCTGAGGACAGTGATATGAAGGCTCCTGCCTTCATCTGCCTAAGGGTTGTTTGGGGGGAGGTTTGTTCAAATTTGGGCAAGTGGTAAGCAGTCATCTCCCTCCCAGCCTCTCCTCCCCTGTGCCAGTTTTAGCTGGTTGTTGGAATCCCTAGATTTCAGGGCTTCCAGCTGGAGTGCCTCCCTGTTTGCACCTCTGCATCTTCCAGGTATGGCTGTAGCTTCAGCTGCAGTGCCTCCCTGTTTACACCTCTGCATCTTCCAGGTGTGGCAGAACAGTCTAAAAAATCCTGAGCAAGCGAAATCCAAAATGGTGCTCCATCTGTGAGACTGCCTCCCAGGTTCAGCGGACAGTGAGTTGTGTCCAGCCTTTACCCAGCCTTCATCCCTCACTCTATTAGGTCCCAGGGCTATAAGTCAGTTAGGCATGCGGGATCCTCTACCCACCAGAGCAGCTGTGACTCTGACGTGGGAACAATGAACCAGGAATCTATGGGTGGAGCAGAGAGAGGCTCCAAGGACCAGGAGAATGCCGATCAGTCGAGTAAGTTCTAAGGGGCCCCTGGAAAACGGGGCAGACTGGCAGGGTCACAAATCCCTTCCAAGTCCTAAAATGGGTCCTGAGCACCTTGGGAAAAGAAACAGAGTTCATAAACACCCCCCTCCTTCCCAATTTGACCAGCAGGGCCCTGAAAGCATTTCTCTCTCCCTCCCCCCGCCCCCTCCCACCCAGCAGGCAAGGACTCAGAAAGAGATCTTGGAAGAGGATTTCAGGCGCTCAGCAAAGCTAGCTGCAAAAGCCCTCACCAGAGCCATGACGGAGTTCGTACACTCTCTAAGCAAGCAAAAAACCCCTCAAAAATCAAAGAAAGCAAAAAAGGGGAAGAAAATGCAAAAATATTTGTACGAGGTCTGAGTCCTCTAACTCAGTGGCTCTCAACCTTTCCAGACTACTGTATCCCTTTCAGGAGTCTGATTTGTCTTGCATACCCCAAGTTTCACCTCACTTAAAAACTACTTGCTTACAGAATCAAACATAAAAACACAAAAGTGTTATAGCACACTATTACTGAAAAATTGCTTACTTTCTCATTTTTACCATACAATTATAAAATAAATAGACTAGAATATAGTGTGTTTACATTTCAGTGTGATACTTAACCCTGTATTTCACTTATGAGCCTTGTCTGAAGCCAAAGCCCTGCTGCCTGGGGCTGAAGCATGTAACTTGGCTTTGTTGGGCCCCAGGCAGTTGCCCTGCTTGCCACCCCCTAATGCTGGCCTTGCACTTGTATCCCCTCTAAACCCATCCCATGACCCTCCTGGGGGCTGCAAACCCAGGTTGAGAAAAATTAATCTAGATGCATTGATGTATCCCCTGGAAGACCTCGGAGTACTCCCTGCTCTAACTCCTCTTCCTGTTCCACAGAGGATGGTGAATTGTCGGGCTCCGACTCCGATCAGGTGCAGGGAAAGACTCAGCAAAGATCTGAGAAATTTAAGACCATGTGCAACAAAGCTGTGTCCCCAAAACAGAACACTGAGAGTTAGCCTCTGAGCAAATGTCTTCCCTCAAAATCCTCCCCTGATGCTGTGATTCGCACATACTCCTCCTTCAAAGACATAACCAGGGATGAACCAGCCAGACAAGGGCAAGCACATTAACAGAAATAATCTCAGGTTCTATAGGATACAGAAACTAAAGGTTCTGATTACGGAGATACCAAAGGTTGATTCTGCTGTAGTGCCCTTGGCTAAAGATGTGATTATCCTCTGGGAAAGGAGAGTTCTATACTGAGGACCCTACAAATAGAAAAATGGAGGCCACTCTCAGGATAGCCCTCAGAACTGCTTGCTTGAAGATCTCAGAGCCCTCAAGAATAGAGATTATCCTGACTTTGGCTCTAATTTAAAGAAAATTTTCCTGGCAGCAGCGTTCATTGCTGATACCTCAGTGGATGAGATAAGTAAGGCTCTACCAAATTCATGGTCCATTTTGGTCAATTTCACGGTCATAGGATTTAAAAAGTCATAAATTTTATGATTTCACATATTTAAATCTGAAATTTCACAGTGTTGTAGCTGTAGGGGTCCTGACCCAAAAGGAGGTTGTGGGGGGATCACAAGGTTATTGTAAGGGGGTTGCAGTATTTCCACCCTTACTTCTGTGCTGCTGCCTTCAGAGCTGGGCCCTCAGCTAGCAGCCGCCACTCTCCAGCGAGCCAGCTTTGAAAGCAGCACAGAAATAAGGGTGGCAATACCATGACCCCCCTACAATAACCCTGTGGTCGTCATCCCCCCCCTCCCCAGGACCTCTTTTGGTTCGGGACCCCCAGTTTGAGAAATGTTTGTCTCTCCTGTGAAATCTGCATAGTATAGGGTAAAAGCACACAAAAGACCAGATTTCACAGGGGAGACCAGATTTCACTATCTGTGACGCGTTTTTCACGGCTGTGAATTTGGTAGGGCCCAAGTGATAAGGTTCTTAGCCAAAGCCATGGCTGCCTGCTTAGTGACCAGGCGCCACCTATGGGTCTGTCCTTGGAAGATGGATAGCCACTCAAAGCAGGTGCTGTACTCTGCCAAATTCACAGGAGTCCCGCTTTTTGGAGAGAAGCTAAACATGGTAGTGGTTTAGGGTGCTGCAAAATCTAAACAGTCCCTTCCGACGGCACACCATGCCTTTAAGAGAGAGTACAGGCTGATCTTTAGACAAAGATGTTCCTTTCGGCCCCCATCCTTGCAGAAATACAGCAAAGGGACAACAGGTTCTTCAGAGCAGTAGTTCTCAATCAGGGGTCTGAGGCCCTGTGAGGGGCCACAAGCAGGCTTCAGGGGGTCCGTCAAGCAGGGCTAGCGTTAGACTAACTGGGGCCCAGGGCACAAAGCCAAAGCCCTGCTCTCTTAAGCCCTGCTACTCAGGGCTGAAGCTGAACCCTGAGCAACTTAGCTTCCTGGGGCCCCCTGTGGTGCGGGACCCCAGGCAATTGCCCTGCTTGCTCTTCCTAATGCCGGCCCTGGCTTTTATATGCAGAAAAACAGTTGTTGTGGCACAGGTGGGCTGTGAAGTTTTTATAGCATGTCGGGGGGGCCTCAGAAAGAAAAAGATTGAGAACCCCTGCTCCAGAGGAACGCCATGGAATCATGGCTTGGAGGGAAAGTCCCGAGAGAACTCTGCCACTCCCAAGCCCTCTTTATGACAAAGACTATATAGCTCTTCACCTGGAGCTGAAGCTTGGGGGTAGAATTTCCCATTTCCTGGAGGAATGGGTTGCTTCGACCACAGATTAGTGGGTCAGAGAGATACTCCCTTGAGTTACGGGCCCCACGCCATCCATTTTTTCATCCAGTCCCCTATCTCGAACAACTTCATTGGGCACAGTGTAATATTTCTTAGCACCAGGATATGGGAGTAATAGAGAGTGTTTCCTCTGAAGAAAGATTCTTAGGGTTCTGCTCCATCGTCTTTATCATTCAGAAGTGTACAGTGGGAATCTGAGCCTTTCTAGATCTCAGAAGGCTCAACAAGTAGATGAAGAAAACGATGTTCCGGATGGAGACTCTAATCTCTACGGTTTCACCCCTGTCCCAAGGGTACTTTCTGACTTCAGTGGATCTGGCAGATGGGTACCTCCACATCCCAGTCAGACCATGCCATCACAGGTTCTTCTCTGAGTGCTCTATGTGTATTCCACATGTGCATGCGTGCCATGGTCTTGAGCTTGGAAATTCTAACAAGCAGTGATCGTTGGTGATCACGTTGGATAGAGTTCACTTGATAATTACCTGTTAGGTCCACTCACTCCGGGGCACCTGGCATTGGCCACTGTCGGTGGACAGGATACTGGGCTGGATGGACCTTTGGTCTGACCCAGTACATCCATTCTTATGTTCTTATGTTGGCCCACGCATGCACAGTAGTTCACTTCATTCTCCAGATTACTATCATTATCTGGTCAGTCCCTCCTTTTGGCCTTATTGGAGTCCCTGTTACCCCTATGGGAGATGCCCCAGATCCAGCGATGAATCTTACCATACCTCTTCTACTCACCACCCACCGGATCCAACAGAGTATGAGGAGGAGGACATGGCCTGTATTCACAGGTACCGATAGGTATCTCATCCTTGCATCTGGATGAAGCAGGCACTCCATCCTTACCATCTCCACCACACGGCTATAGAGAGCACCAGGAGCTGCTTCAGAGAATTGCCAATGACCTCCAATACCACTGGAGGTGGTCCGAACATTGGCTCCTGGATAGTCTCATAAACTCATAGACTTTAAGGTCAGAAGGAACCATTGTGATCATGTAGTCTCACCTTCTGCACATTGCAGGCCACAGAACCTCACCTATTCCCTCCTGAAATAGACCCCTAACCTCTAACTGAGTAACTGAAGTCCTCAAATCATGGTTTAAAGCTTCAAATTATAGAGAATTCACCATTTACACTAGTTTAAACCTGCAAGTGACCCATGCTGCAGAGGAAGGCAAAACCCCCCAGGGTCTCTGCCAGTCTGACCTGGGGAGAAATTCCTTCCTGACCCTAAATATGGCAATTAGTTAGACCCTGAACATGTGAGTAAGACCCATCAGGCAGATACCTTGGAAAGAATTCTCTGTAGTAACTCAGAGCCTCCCCATCTAGTTTCTTGTCTCCAGCTGTAGGGGTTTTTTGCTACAGGCAGTTGCCCATAGGCCACATGCCATCATAGGCAGTCCCATCATTCCATCCCCTCCATAAACTTATCAAGCTCAGTCTTAAAGCCAGTTAGGCTTTTTGCCCCAATTGCTCCCCTTGGAAGGGTGTTCCAGAACTTCACTCTTCTGATGGTTAGAAACCTTCACCTAGTTTCAAGCCTAAATTTGTTGATGGCCATTTTATATCTATTTGTTCTTGTGTCCACATTGGCACTTAACTTAAATAAATCCTCTCCCTCCCTGGTATTTATCCCTCTGATATGGTTATACAGAGCAATTATGTCTCGTCTCAGCCTTTTTTTGGTTAGGCTAAACAAACCAAGTTCTTTTAGTCTCCACTCATAAAGCAGGATTTCCATTCCTCGAATCATCCTAGTAGCCCCTTCTCTGCAGACTACTAGTCTGAGGAAAGTGGCGCGCTCGGTTAACGAGGACACCATGGAGACAGCCAGAGTGGTCTGGCACACCACTGCCTCATGCACCCCCACGCTTAAGAGGACGAAGAGAAGCTACTTTGTCCCTGCCAAAGCGATGGCGCAAAAACACTAATCTGCCTCCATGAAGCTGCAGAGTGAGGTGAACAGCCCAGATGTCAAGAATTGTAGGAAATGCTGCTAGCAGAAAGGAAATTATTGATTAGAAATTTTCCAATCTCTCTCTCTCTCTCTCTCTCTCTCTCGTGCTAAAGGGTTTTGCAGTGTGTTTCACAGAGACATTTAAAATCTGATTCAAAATTCTTCTCACTCACCCATTTAAATTGTCACAGTTTGAAAGCCCTGCTTGTGAAAGAAAAATCTGAAAACTGGAACCTTTTTCACTTTATGGATCTCGTGTGAACACTAAAGTCGATGGGTTATTCATCTCTGACTTCTCTCTAGTCAGCATAAATCTTTCCAGGACTGAAGTTTTCCATTTTAATCTCTTTGGGGGCAGGGACTGTCTTTTGTTCCATGTTCGTACAGAGTCCATCACAATGGGGGCTCTGATCCTGTTTGGTGCTTTTGGATGCTAGTGTAATACAATCATCACTGTAAATTATTACTGATAATTAGTGTGTATCTTATATGGTTGGGAAAATTCCAGCTAACTTGATGGAGGGGGAAAGAAATAGAGATCCTTTGTGTACTGTTAGTATTTAAACTGGCATTCAGATACTACTTATTTTATTTGTTATTATTTGTATTACTGTAGCACCTAGGAGCCCTTGTCATGGACCAGGACCCCAGTGTGTTAGGTGCTGTATAGACACAGAACAAAAAGGCTGTTCCTGCCCCAGAGAGCTCACAATCTAAGTATTAAAAAAAGAGAGAACAGATGCATACAGATGGGCTGAGAACTGATTACGAAGAAACAATGAGTACTGGGCAGTGTGATAGGGAGTTGTCTTGGGACAGCAGCGGTCTTACCATTGTCAAGTTTTCCATAGGCATCAATGAAAAGGAGAATTTTAAGAATGGTTTTGAAGGAGGATAATGAGGTAGCTTTGTGGATGATTAGGGGAGCTCTTCCTAAGCATGAGCGGCAGCATGAAAGAAAGCATGAAGATGCTTGTTTGAAAATTTAACTGGCATCATGGACTGATTGGAGGCAGAGGTTGACATCTTAATAGTGAGAGAGTGGCTGTGAAGGGTCTTGAAAGTGAAGCCAAGTAGCTTATGTTTGATGTGATAGAGAAGTGGAGGAGAGGAAAGAGAGGCGTGCCATAGTCAAAGAGATGGACTAGGAAAATGATCTTTATAACAGCATTCTGAATGGAAATGATTGCAAGACCAGGGAAAAGGATGTTGCAGTAATCAAGACGCACGATAATGAGAGCCTGAAAGAGAGTTGTTGCTGTTTGGACATATGGGAAAGGCAATATTCAGAGATGTTAGGCTGAAAGAATCAGCAAGATTTAGACATAGTCTGGATATGAGGACCTAGAGAGAAGGCAGAGATGAAAATGGCACCTTGTTATTGGCCTGAGATGGTGGAATTCTCCAATGTGATAAAGAAAAGAGGTAGTGGGGAAGGCTTGTGGGGGAAGACTGAGCTTTATTTAGCCGTGTTGAGTTTGATAACTGAGAAGTTGTCAGAGACAGGCCAAGATTTGAGTTTGGACAGAAGAAGATGGGTCTGGAGTGTAGTAGTAGATCTGTGAATCATTCGTATAGAATCATAGAATATCAGGGTTGGAAGGGACCTTACGAGGTCATCCAGTCCAACCCCCTGCTCAAAGCAGGACCAGTCCCCAACTTTTGCCCCAGATCCCTAAATGGCTCCCTCAAGGATTGAACTCACAACCCTGGGTTTAGCAGGCCAATGCTCAAACCACTAAGCTATCCTCCCCCCCGCCCCCCTGAGATGGTTGTTGAATTAATATTTGTGGATGAGGTGACCCAGAGGTAAGGCGCAGAGGGAGAAGAGAAGGGGACCGAAGACAGAGCTCTGAGGGACCACCACAGAAATCTGAGGAGGAGACCAGGAGGAGCCTCTGAAAGATACAGTGATGAAACAATTAGAGAGGTAGGAGGAGAACCAGGAGGGGACAGAGTCATGGACGCCAAGAGGAGAAGATTTCAAGAAGAGCATGGTCAACTGTGTGGATGAGAATGGATCACTGATTCTGTGCTTTGGCTAGGAAGAGGCCATTAAAGATTTTGGCAAGAGTGGTTTCAGGGGAGTGCAAGGTATGGAAGCCAGAGGGGAAAGGAATGGATGGAACTGGAGAGAGGAACTTCAGAGAGTGATTGTGAACAGTGTATAAATGAGCCTCAAGGTGAAAGGGAGATGGGAATGATAACTTGGATAACAAAGTGATGCACATAGAATAAAAGGTAGATTCACCATTCCCGGTATCTAGCAAATTCTACTGATATATTTGCTATCTGTTGAGAGCTTGCATTTAGTGTGATGCAAACCACAACTTTAAGTTCAATGTTATGCAACACAATAAATTGCATATTTTAAAATATAGTATTGTTTGTTGGGTAATAATTTTATGTTCATGCACCAGAGTTTTTAAACTCATTTACAGGTCCAGACCAATGTTCCCTCTAATTTTTGACAGGCTGTGTGCGCAAAAAATTTCTTCTATGCAAATTGTTGTGCTTCTGTGCAAATTTTTGTGCGCGCGGTGTTTCGCCGTGTGCGCGGGGTTTAGAATCTGTGTGCGTGCGCACACGCGCACAGCTTAGCAGGAACAGTGGTCCAGACAGACTTCTAAAGTTAAAAAAAGGGCCACAGGATTTTCTTACCTTACAGATCAAGTAGAAGGATAACAGGAATGCTTTCATAAGACTGTTGCAGTAGAACCTGTTACATATATATTACACAAGGTCTCACAGACTTTAGGGAACCTGAGTTTGGCAGAAAGACTAAAATGCATAAGAACCATCACTTGGAGAATCAAGCTCTGAGGTGGCTCCCGCTGCAAGAGATCATAAGAAGGTTGTAATAAGACACTTTGGAAGGGGAGCAGAAGAGCATGGCCAATGGACCTTGTGGCGTGTGTTCAGGTATGAGGGAGAGGCCTATTCTTTGCAATCCCTGCAATTATTCAGGCTTTGCAGAGATGTGAATTTCACCCTTTATTTATCAAAATTTAAGACTACACTTTTGAAATTTGCCTGCAATTATGAATTTGCAATTTTGCTTTCACAAACAAATTCTAGGTGCCAGGCAGGAATTATAGAATTTAGACATCTGATGGTTTGATTACTCTTGCAAATCAGGTAGGGTCATTTGTGCCTGCAGTTAACTGTACTTCAATTTTGTGGAGGTGTTATTTCTGGGCTGATATTAGAACATGTGCTGTTTGTTGTAAAAAATATTTCCCTTGCATCCTCAGTTCAACAGGTGCTGCTCTGAATACTTATATTCTGTTTCAGCTAGCTTTGGTTTAAACATTATTTAGTCTTTCCTTTGTTATTTTCATTATCCCTTCTCTACTGTACACTGCGTTATGCCAGATGTCCACAGGTCCCATGGGCTGAGGAACTAGACAGCTTCAAGTGAAATGCTCTTCACCAAACAGATGGTGAACCCTTTTAAACCATGGTTAAGGTACAGTGGAAAGTGTTTCAAACCTGGCCGCAAAGTGTCTCCATGAATATGGTTCTGCAGTTAAGTCCTCTGTTCTTCACAGTACTCTGTGGAAGACTCATTTCACTTAAAAAAGCAAACCCCCAAAACTTCACTTTTCCAATAAATTCAAACAATTGTATCACATTTAACTGTTCACACTATCCAGATGTAGGCAGGAAATAGCAAATGCAGTAAAAAATAAATCCCTCGTATTGGTAAAATATGTCCAATTGGCAGTTTAGTGTCCTTTGGAACAATGAGCTAGCAGATTCTGTGTGACTTATATGATCACACAAAATATGACAATAGTTCTGGGAGTGAATTATCTGGTGATAGAATAATTCATTAGAATTTAGAAACCATTTAATCTTCTTACTACAGCAATTGAACAACACTTCCAAGATTTAGAATAGATATGATATGTAAACAGGTACTGATATAAACAGTTTACTTTAGGAACTCAATTTTAATAGCTATTATAGAGGTTCATCCTGGAAGACCACTCGTACATTAACTCTATTGAGATAAAAAAAAGGAACAAGTGATAATGGTATCCAAAATATTAAAGCAGGAGTGGCCAAAATGCAGCCTATAGTTGCTCTCATCTTTAGTAAGCAATGTGCCTGATGGAGGCCACAGATCCCAACAGTCCGTGTTTTCTTTGTCCATCTTAACTAGAAAATATTTGTTGACTGATACCCACCATAACCAGTCTATTTCAATATTGGTTTTCTTCTCCAGATCTTTTGCTTCACCTTGGGCAATGCTGAGCCTTAAACTGCATGTGAAATGTGAATATAGTCTCTGTGAAGATTGGACCAGGTTTTTCTACTGTCATTCATGCTACACAAAATTCCCAAGCCACAAAGTCCGTATCATTTCCTTTTTTAAACTTCTATTAGTTTTTCTAACTTTTTTATTATTTGGCTTTTTTAAATTATAGGTAATGAGCAAATTTCAAATTTGGTGTAAGTACGTTTAACTCCATTGAAATCAATGGAGTTGTACCCACTTATATCAAGTCTGAATTTGGTCCATGGAGGAGTTGTGTGTGAAATTTTATATAGCATTCCTTTCGGTGCTGAATTCCAAAATGGAATGCCATTTTCTTTTTAATAATCTGTGTAGAACCCTATGGGTTGTTAATGTGTCTGCTTTATCCCTCAGATACTGAGTGACCCTGGTAAGGCAGGGACCTTCTGTGAGGCTTTAGAAAGTGACAAAATACAAACAAGCTATTACAAGGTTTCATGCAGAACAGCAGGATGTGGTCTAGAGTGAAGACCACACATGAACTCTGCTTCAGGATATTCTAATTCTCTGCCTGTCAACAAATTATACTCTGCTGCTAAGATTTATAACCGTGCCCTAGTGTTCCTCAACATATGGTGATCTGCAGAATGAAACTACATTTACACAGTGTACAAAACTCAGGAAGTTTCTTCTTGGTAAATAAAACGTTATGAGGAATATTGCAACTAAATGGTCTACCAAGAGTTTGAGCAAGTCACTTGTTAAAATGGGGAATAGGAGTAGGAAAATTAAAACTGTGGAAAAATGTCTGCAGGGTAGACTTGTTATGGAAGGGAATAGTCCACAGGAGAAATTATTGAAATCACATACATAGGCTCCCAGGAGTGAAACTAAAACCTGAAACTTATGTATTGTTTCTGTCTGATTGATTTAGATTTTTAAATCTTCTTTTCTGTGTGCATAGCACCAATATAAGCAGAATAAACAGTAAATAATGAAAAAGAACATCATGCCACCAAAGTTAGCTTCCGCAGCCATATATGTATAAATTGTCTATGTGTGAGACTTGCAGATACATCTTTACTAAGTTTACACTCACGGGCCCTGATCCTGCAAAGGGATCTGCATGAATGGATTCTTATGCTCACATTTAAAGCAATGAAACTTTAGCCTTGATTTAACAAAACACTTACGAATTTCCTTACGTCCCATTGAAATCAGGTGCTTAAGTGCTTTGCTGAATCAGGACCTTACGAGGGGAGGGAACCCTTACTTTTGTGTGCTGTCCCATCAACTTCAGTAGGAGTCTATGGGCTTGTCTATACTTCTGGCTAAATGTAAGGGGACTGTTATCCCCTTACTAACATTCAGAGCTCCCAGTACCAAAAGGGGAAGGGTCGATGGGACTGACAGTCCCCAGGGGCAATGGGGAGAGGCCAATGCTCCAGGTCAGCCTGATTGACAGGGCGGGCAGGCGAATCAGGGAGTCAGGAGGTCAGGGGTGAATCCCGTCCTCCGTATGAGCTGAAGGTGCCTGAGTCTGAGTGAGTGGGGCTGAGCTAAGGAGAGGCCAGAGGTGAGCTGGGCCAGATCTGGAGGGGCCAGGAAAGCAGCCCAGAGACACAGACCTGCCCTGGGAGCAGAGCTGCAGCCCAGAGACAGACCTGCCCTGGGGGGAGAAGCTGCAGCAGCCAGAGGGGCCAGGGCAGCAGCCCAGGCAGCTGGAGGCAGAGCAGCAGCAGCAGCCGTGCTGAGGCAGAGGAGCTGGAGCTGAGGCAGAGCGGTGGAGCTGGGGCTGGAGCAGTCCGGAGCCGGGTGCGGTGAGCAGCTGGGGAGAGCGAGGGGAACCCTGGGCAGTGGGCCCAGCGCAGGGAGAGGCCTCAGCCAAGGGGCCCTGCAGGCCAGACGTGCAGGGGGATCGTAACCCCGACGGGGCGGGGGCGACGCTGGGAAGAAGGGTCCTGCCACCCAGAGCCTGCGAGCGTGTGGCCACCGCCAGAGCAAGTATCCAAGCCACAGCGTCCCTGCAGCACAGCCAAGGCCTGAGAAGGAGCCTGGGACTTGCAAAGGAACAGACTGAACTGCCCTGACATTGCAGAGACACTGTTGGGATGCTCCCTGCCACAGAGCGGGGTGATGTGTTTTCATTAGTCTTTCCCATTTTTCCTTATTCCTGTTACAAATTAATTGTTAATTAAATAATTTGCCTTTGCTTTGAATTGTATGCAGTGATCAGTGGGTCAGGGAAGCATCCTGTTTAGAGAGTACACCCCGGAGTGGGGACACCCTAGCCCCTGACCTAGGTGACCACAGCAAGGTTGGGGGTCGAGCCCCCCAGGAATCCTGGGCCCAGCCTTGTTGGGGTTACGAGGACTCTGCCAGACAGGAGAGTGCAAGGGGAGTCCTCAAGGGCAGGGAGGCCTCTGGGTAAAGGAGGTGGGAGCGAGGACTGAGATCCTTCCGCTCGCCCATTTCACCGGGGTAGTGCAGAGACGAGGAAAGTTCCCCACAATAGCGGGACTATTCCCCCGCTTACATAAATCAGCACTGCTGCGATCAATGCAGTGGTGTCGATTTAGCAGGTATGGTGAAGACAAGCTAAGTCGATGGCACAGTGCTTCCCGACGTTTGTATTCCATCGCCCCAAAAGGCGGAAGGTAAGTCGGCAGGAGAGCATCTCCTGTCGACATAGCATGGTGTAGACACCGCTGTAAGTCGACCTAAATTCCATCAACTTTAGTTATGTCACTTGTCTAACTGAAGTAGCGTAACTTAGGTCAACTTACAACGTTAGTGTAAGACCAGCCCGTAGACTGCACAAATTCTTTTGTGGATCAAGGTCTTAATTTGAATGTTAGGTCTAGTGCCCATTTCAGGGACGTTTTATTATAGCATCCCATCTTCAGTTCTCCTCCTAGGTTAGGTTGATGGGTAATCTCCAAGAGTGGGGATCTCTGCAGGCAATTTCATGAAGGAGAAAAATTAGGTTAGTGACTGATAGCTGGAGAGCTCTGAATATATTCCCTCTTCAGATCCACCCTTACCCCCAATCCCTATTTGTGGATGAACTGTAAAGATAGCACTGAAATCTTTCAGGATGTTCAGGTTCATTTTTTCAGGCAGAACAGAAATATTTATTGAACACTTCTGCCTTTTCTGCATTATTATTGATAGTTCTACCATTTCCACCTAGTAATGGACCAGTACCACTGGTAAGCTTCTTTTTGTTCCTTATATGCTTAAAAAAACCCTCCTTCTTTTTTCCCTTAACTCTGCTGGCCATAAATTTTCTGTGTATCTTTTAGCTTCCCTTATAGATTTTATACAATTCCTAGCTTCTGATTTATATTATTTACTGTGAACTTCCCCCTTGTTCCATTTGTTATATATTTTTTATACCTGCATTTACTTCCCCTCTAAGCCAAGTTGTTTTTTTAAACAGCACAGCTTTCTTTCTCAGTTGTAGGATTGTAGCATTTTGGGCATCTAGTAAAATGTACTTACACAATTCCCAGTTATCATTCATGTTTTGCTGTTTAAATTCTTCTTCCCAACTGATTTGACTCATAATTGTTTTCAGCTTTGTAAAATTGGCCCTTTTAAAGCATTAAGCAAAAGTGAGAAGACTGGTCCCTGGTTGGTGAGTGTAGAATAAAAGCAGGATATGTGAGCGGAATCACCTGTACTTTTTTTAACATCAGTGACAAATTGTGTACAAAGGAGTATACCACTTTCCAGGGTGTGTGTTTATCTGCTGTGAGAATTAGTGCCACTTTGCTGTGTAAATTGCTGGGTTAAGGATTATCATTAGATGTTGGAGACTGTGCCACATAAAATGTTTTCTGAAGCATTCTTTAGGTGAGAAGATGTCTCTGATTTATGGCCTCGTGATAAAAGACACAGGCTCATTGAACATTTGCCCCAGGGATTGCTGCACAAAGAGAGGAAAGAGGCTCTGTAGCCAGGGATTGAAATGTTGGGTAGGAGTTCTAGGTGCTGTCTCTCAATGGCTGTTACTAGGCCTGGCCAATGTTCCCTCTAATTTTTGACAGGCCGTGTGCACAAAAAATTTCTTCTGTGCAAATTGTTGTGCTTCTGTGCAAATTTTTGTGCGCACGGTGTTTCGCTGTGTGCACGGTGTTTAGAATCTGTGTGCGCGCGCACACGCGCACAGCTTAGAGGGAACAGTGGGCCTGGCTCATTTGTTGCTTTTGACATGAGGCTTCACTTTTCAGGCCTCTTATTTGGCTCCGTGGACTCCCTGTTGATTTCTCCATGTTTGACTAAGGTTAGTGACTGAGTCTCTCTCCTCATCTTCACTTACCAGCCAGTCAATACCCGCCATGTACTCAGGTCCTCCTTTCCTAACAAGCGTGACAGAGGGGGAGAGGAAGAAAAGAGCAAATGGGAGGGAGCACTGACTAGGTATCAGAGGAAAGGGAGACAGAGAAGGAGTCACAGCATCTGTTCTTCAGTCAGCCCTGGAGCACCCACGGAGTCAGCACCTATGGTACAGGTGGCATCAAGAGACAGAAGAGGGCAGGAAGAGAGGACTTCTTGGCAGAGAACTAGGCAATGGGCAGGGACAGGAGGTTGTCTCCATTCATTTAGGGGAGTAGAAATCAGTTTCAACCCTTCAGGTGGTCAAATGGGTGGAAGAGGTCATATTCTGTATTTGGGAGCAAGAGAAAGCTTAGAGAGGTGGGGCAAGAGAGGGGATGGAAGGAGAGAGAGGAGGAATTATCTTTCTTTTCTTGTATTTTATTTTTACATTTTTTATTAAGTCTAAGTTACAATAAAACTGTATCATACTGCATCATGTTCTTATGTTATGTTCTTATCACTTAGTCAGGATCAGGTTAATATTCAAAGAATCTGACTAAAGATAATGGCTTGCTGGCTGGGGAGCCCTCCTCCTCTGAGTACAGTACAAAGGGTGAGGGGAGGGATAGCTCAGGGGTTTGAGCATTGGCCTGCTAAATCCAGGGTTGTGAGTTCAATCCTTGAGGGGGCTATTTAGGGATTTGGGGTAAAAATCTGTCGGGGGACAGTACTTGGTCCTGCTAGTGAAGGTGGTAGACTGGACTCAATGACCTTTCAAGGCCCTTCCAGTTCTATGAGATAGGCATATCTCCATATATTATTAGGGTGACCAAATTTCTGAATTTTATTCATATTTTGGCACTTCTCTTGTGTACATACTTAGTATAAAAGATTTTCAGGGGCAAGGACAATGCATATTTTACTATACCACAATTCCAAGGAGGAAGAGTTGCATTTTTCCAATTATGTGAAATACAAAATCTTGCTCCTCACAGTAAAAATAAATTAATTTGTCATTCTATTTAAAATGTAGATTATTTACTGGAGCATTGAGTAAGCAGGTCAGGGAATCTCTAGGAAGTCGGCATTTTGTTATAAGATGAATTGCTTTGATAATTTCTTCCTCAGGCTGTCTAATTCCTGATTACAACCACCACATGTGCATGTATGTTCCTTTTCCCCCACAAACCCTTCAACAGAGCAACTCTCTAGTAGCAAAAATATGATGGATATTTACTGGTGTCCAATGCCATCTATACAGTAATTTATAAGAATATTCTTCATGAGTGACACAAATTAAAGATGTTTATCCCCTTTCCCGGATAGAGACTCACTGTTCCCAATCAATTTCTTTATCCAAATCTCTCTTCCATCTTTTCATCTGAGTTTTTTTTTATCAATATCTTTTCAGTCAAAATTGCATATGTTTTAGAAATTAAACCCTTTGATCCAGCTTGCTCCTGAGTCTATTCCTCAAACGTGGCTAACGGTCTAGATAGGAAATCCAGATTTCACCATAAAATGTTTGACTTGTAAATACTGAAAATGTGGGAGCTTTAAATTATTTACATTATTACATATCTCTTGATATGATTTCAAATCAGGACCCAGGAATAGCTGTCCAAACTGAGTAATCACAGCGCTTCCTCACAATGAATAGACATGTTGGTATTTCCTAGAGATAAATTCCTGATTATTACGGAAAGTGGCTAAGGGAGAAGGGCTAAGCAGCAGGAATTTGAAAAATTTGTCCGGAACTGCTAAAGTGGTCTGAATGAATGGGTGATTTATTTTTTGATGACCTAAATTTCTTTTTAACTTAACAATTACTATAAATAGCTATATTTGGGCTCCAGTGCTGTTTGAGTTTTACCGAGTGTTTGGATGGCCTATTGTTAACCCAGTTGATCACATCTTTTAATTGTGGTCATAATAATAATAAACCAAAGTAGGGGAAACTAGTCCATTCTACATGGTAGGATTAAACAGAATTTAGAACTCACCCTTTGTCTTTTATGGTTCCATATGACTGTTAATAGTGTATCCTGCCAAGTTTTTAATGTCATGTCAGGGATACCAACAAGGATGCACTGAAACAAAAATAATAACTTTGGGAGGACATTCATCTTTACCAGTGCTACCCTATCCAGCCAAGAAATTTCATACTTGTTCCATTCCTCCAAGTCTTATTATTTTATTCCACAGTGAAAGGCAGTTTGCCTTAAAAAGATATTTGTTTCTTCACAATATTTATTCCTAAATACTTTAAGATTTCTTTACCCGTTTAAACTTATGTAGCTGATAGCAGGTTTTTTTTTTACCCTTTCAGGAATATTAATTCCTAAAATGTTAGATTTACTGTAATTTATTTTGAAGCCTGATACCTGCCCAAATGTCAAAGCCAATTGTACTATAATTTTTAATGGGACTTCTGGATCCTGCAAATATAACAGGATGTCGTCAGCATGCAAAGCTATTTTGAGTTAATCCAGAAGACGTTTTGATGCCCCTTTCTAAAGGGCTGTTTATCACATTTATTGCAGATGGCCCCATTGCCAGAGCAAACAGAAGGCATAAAGGGCAACCCTGTCTCATACCCTTAAATAACTTAAAAGGAGGGGATTGTTGACTGTCAACCAAAGCAAACACATGAGGATGCATATACATGGTCAATATGCCCATAGAAGACTAATTACCCAAATCAAACCTTACCAAAATCTGTCTAAGGTATTCCCACGCCAACCGGTCAAAGGCTTTCTAAGCATCCAAAGAAAGCAGTGCATAGGAAGAGTTGCTAGAATTAACATTATAGATGAAATTCAGAGTTCTTCCAATATTATTAGACTGATGTCTACCAGCAACAAACCCCGAGTGAACAAGGGTGACAGTCTGTTTGCTAGCACCTGGGCATAAATTTTAGCATCCGCATTAATTAAAGAAATAGGTCTATATGATGCACAGTTGGTAAGATCTTTACCTTCTTCAGGAATGATCACAAGTTTTGCCTATTTCCATGAATCTGGAATCTCATTCCCCTGCAATATACCATTAATTAAATTAACATAGGGACCAACATTTGCTTTAGAGCTCTGTAATACTCCTCAGAAAACCCATTGGGATCTGGAGCTTTACTGGATTTTAAACAGTTAATTGCAACTTCAACTACCTGTGCAGCAATTTACTTATCAAGAGCTGTCCCATCATCCTCTGAGATCTGAGGTAGTTTCACTCTTCTTAAATATCTATGTATAAGACTCATAGACTTTAAGATCAGAAGGGACCGTTATGATCATCTAGTCTGACCTCCTGCACAATGCAGGCCACAGAATCTCACCCACCCACTCCTGCAATAATCCTCTCACCTATGTCTCAGCTATTGAAGTACTCAAATCATGGTTTAAAGACTTCAAGATGCAGAGAATCCTCCAGCAAGTGACCCGTGCCCCATGCTGCAGAGGAAGGCGAAAAACCTCCAGGGCCTCTGCCAATCTACCCTGGAGGAAAATTCCTTTCTGACCCCAAATATGGCGATCAGCTGAACCCTGAGCATGTGGGCAAGACTCACCAGCCAGACACCCAGGAAAAAGTTCTCTGTAGTAACTTCTAACATCCCATCACCTGGGGCCTATTTACCACTGACAGTCAAAGGTCAATTAATTGCCAAGATCATGTTATCCTATCAAACCATTCCCTCCATAAACTTATCTAGCTTAATCTTGAAGCCAGATAGGTCTTTTGCTCCCACTGCTTCCCTTGGAAGGCTGTTCCAGAACTTCAGTCCTCTTATGGTTTGAAACCTTCGTCTAATTTCAAGTCTAAACTTCCTGATGGCCAGTTTATATCCATTTGTTCTTGTGTCCACATTGGTACTGAGCTTAAATAGTTCCTCTCCCTCCCTGGTATTTATCCCTCTGATATATTTAAAGAGAGCAATCATATCTCCCCTCAGCCTTCTTTTGGTTAAGGTAAACAAACCAAGCTCCTTGAGTCTCCTTTCATAGGACAAGTTTTCCATTCCTCGGATCATGTGTGGCCCTTCTTTGTATAAGCTCAGGATTTGGATGTTCTGATGCATTCCAAGTATGGAAAAAGCAAATGTTTAGGAATGATCTTTCTCAACTGCTGCTGAACCCCTTAGAATCTTAACGATAGGTGTTCTTAGGGTTAACATGAATTCCTGTTCTTGCTATTGCATATATGATGTGAAGCAGTCATCAAAAATAGACCCATACTGTGTGCACTGAATTATTGGAGATTGTTATAATTACATACTACAATTTTTACAGTAGACAAAATTGCTAATCCTTCCCAAAACATGCCCTCATTTTTCCTGGATTGAGTTTGTTGTAGTTTGAGTACACTGGGAGAGTATAAGCACATCATACCATGAGGTCTTAAAGCTAATTCCTTACAGTTTGATGGAGGAAGTAGTTTATTCAGTAATAGAAATGAAGAAGGCATAGAACACAGTAATCCGTATCCCTCAAGCTACCAATTACTCCATACAGCAAGAATAGCACAACACATTAAAATTAAACACAGTATAACCTGTGATTTGGTTCCAGTTTGGCATTGGCTCCTTAGTTCTGATTTGCCATGTTAGTTCTCCAGGAGTGCCGGACCCCTTGGTTTATAGAAAGCTAGCTAGGAAGCAGCTCCTCTCTTCTTGCCACATTTTAAGTAGCTCTTCACTCCTCCCAGCTGGCTGGCATGGCATTTCAGGCTCTTTCAGACAATCAGAATTCTGCCCACCTGACTCCTCCCACCCACCTTTCACCTGTTCTCCCTCCTTTCTTCTCCTGCTTCTTCCATCAGTGTCGTTACTCATTCTCTGCTCTGCCATACCCTCCAATTTCCTCCTCCCTGGACATCTCTCCTGCCATTTCTCTCCCCACTCTTGCTCTACTTTCAGGCGCACCACATCCATCCTTGCTGTCAACTTGCACATCCCAGCTGCTTTTGCCTTCTGACCCCCCCCCCCTCCAATTCCTATTGTTAAAACAGGAGCAAGAGAGTTAATTCTCCCAGAGAAATGTTTTACTCAGTGTATTGTCTTTCTTTTATATCCCCCTGTTGTGAAATCAGATCATGGCCTTCACCAGGGTATTATAGGGCCAGTTTGTGACCTAGTCTATGCTGCCATGGAGGGGCATAGAAGTGAATAAGAAGCATAAATTCACTCCTCTTGACTGTCCCTGCATGCCTTCTAGACTTCAGGTATTGGCACTGGGTAGCCCCTGCTACTTCCAACCTCCAACCAGGTCCATCTGCCCTCCTCACTACTGCTTACTTTCCCAAGCTGGAGAAAGACTGTTGAATTAGGCCCAGATTGTGCCACACTTATTCATGTTAAGCAGTACTTCATCTTGCAATTAGTGCCACTTACCTTAGTGGGGCTGCTTGTAGAGTCTGGTGCTATTCAGTGTGAGTAAGGATGCCTGAATCTTACCTGTAAGTTACATGCAGTCACAGACTGTTTTTATCTGTCTGTCTTAACAACCTCCAAGAAGTTCATTCAAGACATAAGACCAAATTCACCCTTAGTGTAACTCCACTGACTTCAGTGGCATTACAGCAGGGATGTATTTGACCCTTGAACTGTGAAATGCTGTTCTCCATCACTTTTCAGACTCGATTAAAGGTGTACACAAAAAGAAATGTGCTAATACTGCAATTACTGACTCCAATTTTTATTAGGGTTCAGACTGCTTTAAGTTAAGATTCAGAAATCATTTGAGACAGATGTCTCTGTCCCTTGGTAGAATTACCTCAGCAAATTGGCTGGTACAGTTTGGCTCGACTTCTGGAAATGTTTACGCTTCAGGTCATTTTTATTTGTATAAATTGTTGACCTAATCACTGACATTTAGGAGCTAACTAAGCAGGCAGTTTGTGAACTTGAGATGACTCAAAATACTGCCTTAATTTTCAGGCAGTTCTCATTACTCATCTGGCAAGCAACAGTATGTAGCATCCATGTCTCTTTTGCTACTAAGTATAGTGTATTTGCTATCTGTCTCCATGGAAGGTCATATCAAGGTCACTCAGTGTTGTGAATGAAAATAATCAGTTGGTGAGTGTACAGAACTTGAAACCTTGGTGTATTTTCTTCTGTCTAAAGAACGCCAACGTTATTTAAGATAGAATGAACAGCAAGTTTTTCTGTTCTGAAGTCACAGATACATTCTTAAAAGTACTTAGAAACCTTTGAACAAAAGGTGCTGTAATGGAAACTATTAATAATTTGTAAACATTTTTAAACTCAAAACAACAGATTGTAAATAGTAGAGAGAGCCACAGGTAAATAAACAAAATGCTCACTCTTCCCATTGCTATTACATTTAATCTTTTTAGTGTAAATATTTTACTAAAGCTAATGTTAAAAAATTATACAATACACAGGTTAAGAAAAGAGTGTCTGTACATCTGGGTCTAGTGCTTAGATTATACACAATACAAGGTTTGTTTTAAAAGTCATAAGATAGTGCATAATCACCAATAACCCATATTTAAGTGAATAAATTTTGCAATACAGTTTAGATATTAGCAACCAAGTATTTGGATACATCACTCATGAAAAGTTATACAGAGAATTGGTTGTGGAAAGCACATATATCACTGAGTGAAGATTGTCCCTTGGTAATTGAGAATTTAGGGTAGGTTGTCCAATTAGAAAATACAATGCATCAGGGAAGTATTTCAGTTACTTTCCCGACTGCACTTCTCATCGGCACTCCAGCTCATACCTCCTGGTATTGCCGATGTGTTCTAGGTAGATGTCCCTCGACCACCTGGTGGCCTCCAACACCATGAGTTGCCACATCAGCCGAGCAAAGCGTTGACCAATTCCATATTCTCTCAACGCTCGCTCATTATTGGGGTCCTATGCACCCAGGGCTCCGACGATTAGAGGTGTAATTCTAGCACATGCAGACCTACCTGAAAAATGGTTCAAGCTTTAGCCGTAAATTGTGCCAAAGCCAAAGTCCTGAAAATTAGTGTGGCAACATATTTGTTGCCACAAAACTAAAAAACAAAACCCCAGAATAGATTTTCACTAGTGATGATAGCATGGCTGTTTCTGTTTTAGATTGGTGTGGAAATAACTTTTTTCATGTTCAGTTAAGCATCTGAGGAGTGAAATATGTAAATCCTACACTAACCCCAAAAGAAAAAAACCCTATATTACAAGCATATTTGACTCTATGGCAAGATCTGTGAAATAGAAGACGTCCCCATTTCGCATCAAACTATTCTAAAGTGCAGTGCAGGCATTTTCCTCTTCTGCAGGATTGTTAGCAGTCTGGCAAACTGTGGGAATGAGTGTGTTTACATATATATAGAATGGCTTTCAGTTGGAAAGTGAAATCCCCATAGAAAGTGATTTATGTGATATTTCAGAATATTGAAGAAATTTACATTTGCAATCTATTTGTCTAGCTGGGAACTTGAAGATCTCAGCACTCCCACAGAAAATCATAGTGGTTGCCAGTATGTGTATACTGTATGCATGTAATGATGACTGTCTTACATTTATTCTTCACCTTTCATCCAAGAGGATCTCTCAGCATTCTACAACAAATTGATGTATAAATTATACACATGAATCACTTCATTCATCTCTAAAACACACCAGCCTCTAGGGTGAAGCTTGTCAACTGTTTTCACAGGGCACAGAAGCTTAGCAACAGATTAGGACAGGAAGTGAAGAATCCGTAATACATAAAAAAACCCTCATACTTCTGTCATTGTTTTTTATTTATTTGGTGGCAAGATGCATGAGAAAACATTGCTGCATATATAATAGGGATAGAAGACAATTCTACCTTCATTTACACTTAAGCAGTCATTGATTTCAGTGGTGTTCTATGGTGTACCTGGGCCCCTAACTCAGGGCTGGCCCACACTAGGGAGGGGGATCGATCTAAGATACGCAACTTCAGCTATGTGAATAACGTAGCTGAAGTCGAATATCTTAGATCAATTTTTAAAAGTACTTACCCCGGTCCACACGGCAGCAGGCAGGCTCCCCCGTCGACAGTGCTTCCTCCGCTCGCCGAGCTGGAGTTCCGATGTCGACGGGGAGCGGTTCTGGGATCGATTTATTGCGTCTAGATGAGACGCTATAAATCGATCCCAGAACATCGATCACTACCCGCCGAATCGGGCGGGTAGTGTGGACGTAGCCTCAGAGTTTATGCTACAATCAGAGGTGTAATTCTAGCACATGTAGACATACCTGAGATGCTTTGATCTAGCTAGCTTGAATAATAACAGTGAAGTTGTGGCAGCACACTGCATAGGCAGTAGTACAGTTTATGCAAGCCAGCCCAGGATCCTGGGTATGTACTCAAGGGTCCAGCCAATGCTGATGCCCGTGCTGCTGTGGTTTCTCTGCTACCGTTATTTGAGGTAGCTAGACCAAAGCTAGCTTGCATATGTCTACATGTGCTACAGTCACACATCTGGTTGCAGTGTAGACATATCCTCAGCTGAATTTGTAGCGTAGATGGAGTTTTACTGATTTTACCTCCTATTGTAGAAAATTGGTCGGCAGGTTTGTCTCCATCTTCCAAAAGGTGTGGATGTTCTGGTCTCCATATGTTTTGATTAACCCCAACCACAAAGCCATATTATCCCATAAGGTGAATGTGTAGGGGAAATCCTGACCGTATGTTAATGCTGAACTTAACTGGAGTAATTTGTGTTCTTCAGTACCAGCAGATGTGTAGTCTGTAGGGAGCAGTTTGGCTACATTTATTTTTTTACATCTGTCTGTTAAATCAGAGATACAAATTGAAAATGCAGCACTCAGCAACTGCTTGTGGATTTGTAGCTCTCCCTGGAGAAATGTGGGTTCATAAAACAATGAATAGATTACAATGAGACATAAATATAGTATTTTCATTTGACAGATATAATCCTGCTCCAGTATTGTTCATATTAGATAGAGAGAAATGGTACCTATTTCCTGTAGACCAGCATACAAAGAAAGGAAGCACAGCTAAGCATGAATTCACTGAGACACATATTTGACAGTTACGTTGGCACCAGTTTTTAAAGCTTCACAGCTCTGGGATGAGCAAAAAAGGATACTTAGTTTCGCAACACTGTGTATTGGAGATCATACCAGAATGGACATTGCTTACAGAAAATGTGAGATGCAGTTGGTGCTAGAAATCCCTCTGGAGGCAATGGAGGCAGCAAACCATCAGTACTGCCAACCCCAAATGTTCAAAAATCATGAATCAGGCTCACCAAAAATAATGAGATTGGCTTTAAAATCATGAGATTATGTACAGGTAATAGATTTGGTGTTCTTTTTATTTGCCTTATGCTTTTTGAGCCTTTAGGGTGCACTGGGATCACATTTGGAAGCTTTCTCCACAGTTACAAAGGCTAGAAACGTATTTTGTCTTTAACAATGAAGACTGAAATCATCACATATCCACTTGACTCCAGGAGCTGGGGCTTTAAGGAAAAGAATAATTATCATGAGATTCGTGACAAAATCATGAGAGTTGGCAACTCTGAGTCCTTCCTTCTAGGCCACAGGTTGCGAGGGAAGCCCCATCCTAGCCTCAAAAAAAGCAATAACAACGCAGTCCATGCTGCATAGTCAGGCACTCGGCTTTGCCATCTGTGTTCTCAGCTGGCAACCTGGATAGACCAAGTATACGCTGAGCCATTCTACCAGGAAGCAGGGGGTAAATCAGCTTTGCTTCTAAAGGAGCGCCTAGTGGAGAAGCATGCTGGCAAGCACCATTCCAGTGGACTGCCCCAGCCTCTGAAGAGTCTTTCCCCCACTGATTTCCAGGATCAATGGGCAATTTTTGTCCCTTTACTTTACAAATACGTTAGAAAAGCCCCTCCCCAAAAACTTGAACAAACCAGTAGATAATGTAGACACACTTTTGGAGAGCTGTTTTGTTAGAATAAATCCAGTGAAACAACATGCTGTGAATTTCAATTCATAACCATTGATTTTCAAAAAAACAGAAGAGAACTGTGAATCTGGTAGTAGATTAATAAGTGGTCAGTCACTGAGCATCTTCGTTAGCAAAGTACCATGCTTGAGTAGGGGTTAATTAAAGTCTTTGTTATTCAAGTCTGGTGGCCTGAGAGAGCCTGAACCAGGAGTGAATCAGTGAGGGCTACATTTTTTAAACTACATGTGTACTTTTATACACACAAAAGAATACACACAATTTACATGCACACGTTTGAAAATTTGGTCCTGCGAAACTAACATTTTCAAAAATGGTCAGCACTGGCCTAACTCTGATTCCGTTGAAGTCAATGGTAAAACTCTGACTTGAATGGGAAGAGAGACCAGTGTAAGCACTTTTGCTATTCCTACCTTGAGTCTGAGGAAAAGGTTAAGAGCTGAAGATAGTCATTTGGGAAGGTGGTGAAACAGTAATAATATGTAGTCGTTTTCAACAGTAGATCTCAAACATTTTCCAAATGTAAATTTTTCTGGAGTAGGCACTGGGAAGGAAGTTCAAAAAATCCATAATATTTTGAGGGGGAAGCAGTGGCAAAAGCCATGGAAGCACCAGGCCCCATTTATTCTAAGCCACCTTTGAGTCTGAGAATGTGTCAAGGATGCTAACGCTGGTTTAGAGAGACGGTTGGAGTACAGTGGAAAGAAATTTTTTTTTTCTTTTTTGTGTGTGTGTTTGTACTTTAGGCAACAAGAGCAACCCTGACCCATCACTGTACAAACCTGGGAGATTCACTGGGCAGAGAAAACGATATAGCTCTCATTATTGATGGCCAGACTCTGAAATATGCTCTCTCGTTTGAAGTCCGGCAGTGCTTCCTGGACCTAGCACTGTCCTGTAAGGCAGTCATCTGTTGCAGGTAAGAAATGTCAATTTTCTCCAGTGAGAAACTGGTGTGGAGTTGGTGTAACTCTTCCTCTTCTCCTGCCATTTATCGCCTTCAGGCTTACAGCGAATGCAGGAAATGTAAAAGAAGGAAACTTGCAGGTTAATATTTAAGAGGAGCTGAGCTGTCTGCTGTAAGTCACTTGTTTATTCAAACACAGTTGTGAGTTATCTGTTATGGAACAATGATTGGGAAGCAGGGCTGCATACTGGGAATATCCCACAAGGGCAGTGTGCAGGGCATATTTCCCCTCTAATGGCTTTGCTGCAGCTGCTGTAGCTACCATAGCTATGCCGCACTCTGCAGGAGTGTGTGTGTGACTGGCAGATCAGTGTAGTCTTGTATTTTACTTCTCCCCTCTACTAACCCAAAACCCTGCAGTCAGAAGGCAGAAAGAGGCCCTGTTCAGTGCCCCAGGGATGCATACCCTTTTCATGGACTCTCTGTGTCTTGCATGCCCCCCAGCAATGGAACTATCTTGGTTCTCAAAAACTGTACTATCGTGATGAGCATGGTATTTAAAAGATAGACAGAAAATGTCATGGCTGCAGACAAACCGGCAGGATTCTCCCCTATTTAAAAATAGAAATGCTTTTTAATTATGCAGATTTCCCCCCAAATTGAGCCTGATAGCTTTTTATAAAGTGATAGGAGATAATGAGGAAACAGGCCTCCTTGACCCCATGATTATAGGAGACATTGAAGAATAGGAGCTGTGATGTTACACCTGTGATCATGCTTAAGCAGTGGGAATTAAATAGCCAGAGGTTGCCTCCAGTTTGTATGGCAGCTCTTCATTAAGCAGAGCTGCACAGAGAGGCAAGGAAACAATATTAAATATCTTAGCAGGTACAGAAACCCCAATCGTATATGTTATTGGATTGTAATTCATTTGCGTGGCCTTCCCTAGAGGGTAGCCATCTATGATGTTTTGCTGCTGAGAAGTCTCCTGTGATGGCTTTGAGCTCTGACAGGGTTTAGTGTTCAGCATTTTTCTGTGTTGTAATCACAGAACACTGAAAATTACATTGCTGAGTTTAAATCTTTTGATGAAAACAGAAGAGTTGAGGAGATGAGTGTTTGTACTACTAGGCTGTTTTCATTGGGTCTTTTCTGGAAGAAACAGGGAACTCAGAAGACTGAGTAATGAAAGAAATTTCCCTCCTTATTGTTTTGAAGGTTAATATACAGAATACTTCAGTTAATACCTTGTAGAAGTAGTAATGGTAATATTTGATAATATTTTCATTGTAAGTGGGGGGCAGAGTCTTATTGCATGGTAGGAGTTGTTGTGCAAAGTTTTTCACACATGTATTCAAAGCAACCTACAAATATTAGCTAATTAATTCCCACAATACTGTTGGTAATTAGGAAAATATTTTCCTATTTTATAGATGGAGAAAGACAGAAACAGCAAAATTAAGACCTGTATTTTCAGAATTGGCCTCTAATATGGGGTGCTTTGATTTCTGAGTGGCTAACCTTAGACACGCAGGGCTAGATCCACAAAGGGATTTAAGGACCTAAGTCCAAAATTTAGATCTCAGAACCCCTGTTTAGTTTTTGACTAACCCTGTAGGCACCTGTTTCCACTGGTAAAGTCCCCCAGGCATCTGAATTTCTGCTGGTGCACATACAGACCAGGCCTACACAGGTTGAGTGGAGAGAGGTGCCTATGCTTCCCTTCCAGCCAGTCGCTAACCCAGGGGTTAGAGCACTCACCTGCAATCTGGAAGGTCCAGTTTCAAATCCCTACTCTGCCTGACTTGGAGCAGGGAATTGAACCCAGGTGTCCTACCTCACAGGTGAGATGCCCTAACTGCTGGGCTATGAATATTCTCAAGTGGGGCCCTGTCTCTCCTGCTGAAAATGTTACACCTTGTATAAAACACTTAAATATTAATTGAAGAAGGAACTGGAACCTAGGTCTCCCAGGAGAGCGTGCTAGCCCCTAGACTATAGACTAGTCATTGTATCTCTGGCCCAGTGCCTATGTAAGTGTTTTTATACAAAGTGGAACAGCTTCAACAAGAGACATTGAGAGAGACCTGCTCCAGAATAGCCCAGTGGTTAGGCCACTCACATGAGAGACCTGGGTTCAAGGTAGGGTTGCCAACTTTCTAATTGCACAAAATCGAACACCCTTGCCCCACCCTCTCCCCCGCCCCTTCTCCACGGCCCTGCCCCTTCTCTGAGGCCCCACCCCCAAGCAGTCCATTCCCCCTCCCTCCGTCGCTTGCTCTTCCCCACCCTCATTCATTTTCACTGTGCTGGAGAAGGGGGTTAGGATGCAGGAGGGGGGTGAGGGCTCTGGCTGGAGATGCTGGCTCTGGGGTGGGCCAGAAATGAGGGGTTATGGGTGCAGGAGGGGGCTCCGGGCTGGGGCAGGGGGTTGGGGTGTGGGAGGCAGTGTGCACTCCAGCTGGGGGGTGTGCAGGCTGTGTGGTGGGGCTGGAGATGAGGGGTTTTGGGTACAGGAGGGGGCTCAGGGCTGGGACGGGTTGGAGTGCGGGGTGTGGGCTCTGGGAGGGAGTTACAGGGCGGGAGGGGGTTCCGACCTGGGGCAGAGGGTTGGGATGAGGGCTCCAGCTGGACAGTGCTTACCTCAGGTGGCTCCCGGAAGTGGCTGGCATGTCCCCTCGGACCCTAGGCGCAGGGGCATCCCGGGCACTCCGCGCACTGCCCTCGCCTGCAGGCGTTGCCACCACAGCTCCCACTGGCTGTCTCAGGGTTCAGTAGCTCGCTTCCACAGGTTGGCTTCAGGGCCCAACAGGACTTTTTGAAGAGGATAGCACCTAAGCTGGGGCTGAAGATTGAGGAGTTTAAGGAAATATCTCACAGCCTTATTGACATTCTGGCTGTGGCAGCTGTTAGAGGCTTATTCCTTCACCCTCCCACTTCCGTGGTTCTTCTCGCATGAACAGAGAGCAACAATACCCAAAGTCCGAAGGTGCAAACAATTTGATGTTTATTGGGGTGAACTTCCAGCAAGCTTAAATCCAAGTTCCTTTTTCCTTATTTTCGAATCCCAACTTACTTCCTGTTTGCCCCTAATTTATATAGTAATATTCTCAGCTATACCTTAACTAATCATTTTACTGAAATCTAACAATCCTAACATATTGTAACATAATTCTCTAACCAATTATATCCCACCACCTTAATTAGTTTACACCCAGCAAAATTAATTGTACAACAGAGAGAAACAATCACACAACCAGCCAGAGACCATGCAAATAAACAATAGCGAAGTGGGAACTATAATGACAAAACAATACAGAAGTGAGGATTTCACAACTACATCTATAAAGACATAAGGGTTTCCCAACTATGTCTATTGATAAGTGAGTTCTTACCAAACAGAAAACTATCAAACTAAATTTCCTTTTACATCTTCTAGGCTCTTCCCTTTATCTGGAGGTGATAGATCGGATCACCTTTCCAACAGCCCCAGATTGCCTTGTTTCAATATAACTAGTTTGGAATGTGAGGATGTGACCATACGCTTCCCAGCTTAGGGCTGCCTCTGCTACTTAGCCAAAGGCCTTCTCTTAAGAACAGGGCCTCAGACTGTCACAGTGAAAGAAGGCCCTTACGCAGGCAGACGGTGATTTTGATTCTTTCTTTTATACCTCTATAACTAGCTAAATGATAAACATATACCTAAATTCTTAAAGTATAGGCCTTTACAGACAGGCCTGAATATCTATCACGTAACAGCAGCTCCCTCCACAGTGGTCTTATCATTAACGAGTCTGTAATGGGTCTAGTCAAGGCCCTCTTGCAAACTCCTTCTCTGCCCCGCCCCCCCGCCCCCCCCCCCCAAAAAAAAAGGGCAGAGAAGAAATATTATGTGTCAGCAAGCGGGTTTGAGTACCCGTACACATGCACTCCCAGGTTCCCAGGTTGTGTTGGCAGCCAACAAGAGGGACAGGTAGGGCCAGACGAGTGCTACCCCTAAACAAAGAGACGCAAAAAAACTAGACCTGTTTGGGAAAAAGGTTTATTCAGTGGGTAGCCTTCAACTACGTATCTCTAACCAGCAAGCTTTGCTGGGGAGAAACAATTACAATCAGTGGGACTCCCTGGCCAAGTTTAAAGACTCTCTGCCTCAAGATTCAAGTCAGGAATTCACTGCCCTTTTGGAGGAGGGTAAAAATGTGGCCACGACCAATCTCCAGGACATCCCTTTCCGCAACTCAGCACCAGATGTCAGGGTAGAGCTCATCCTGACTCTGCTTACACAGCCAACATGGCAGCTAGGACAATGGTCTCAGCTATCACCATGAGGCATAACTCTTGGCTCCAGTACTCGGGACTTCCTCATGAGGTCCAGCAATCTATCCAGGACTTCCCTTCTGAAGGCTCCTCACTGTTCTCGGGGGAGACAGGCATAAGGCTTCACAGACTGAAGGACTCAAGGGCCACCCTCCGGTCGTCCTCCGGCTCTCCACCTGCCCCCCACTCCACCTCCGCCTGCTCCTGGTCTCCTCACCCAGGACCGGGGCAGAATCCACCACCCCAAGCCTAGCCCCCTTTGCCTCATGGCCTGGTTTTTGGACAGGGCTTGCGTGCGGACAACGCCTGTTCGACTCATCCTTACATACAGTAGATGGTCCTCCACCAGAGCATGCTACACAGAAAAATGGACACATTTCACCTCCTGGGCTTGGCATCATCACCTTTCACTACCACCACCTGCCTCATCCCACCACTACCTGCTTCCTGAAGGGGCTGCTGAAAACCTTCCCACCAATGCTTGTGCCCACACCCTCCTGGAACCTCAATCTTATGCTCGCCCCTCTCACCAGAGCCCCCTTTGAGGCCTTGTCCATATTCTCCCTCTTCCACCTCCCCATGAAGGTCATTTTCCTTGTGGCTATCATTTCTGTTCGGCGGGTCAGCGAACTGGACGCTCTGATGGCAAATGCCTCTTATACGGTCTTTCATAAGGACAAGGTTTCCTTATGCTTTCACCCCAAATTTCTCCCGAAGGTGGTCTCAGACTTCCACCTCAACCAATCTATTCACCTCCTGATCTTCCATCCTAAGCCACATGCTGCTCCTGTGGACAGAACCCTGCACTCGCTTGATGTCCAACTTGCACTTGCATTCTACCTTGACGGAACCTATGCCTTTCGTGCCTCTCCATGCCACTTCATGGCCATTGCAGACAGATCCCGCGTTCAAGCCCTCTCCTCCCAGTGTATCTCAAAGTGGGTCTCTGCCTGCATTCAAGCGTGCTACGTGCTAACATCTCGCCACCTGCCCAGATTATGGCACATTCAACATGCCATAATGTTAAGTTATGGGGAGGGATAGCTCAGTGGTTTGAGCATTGGCCTGCTAAACCCAGGGTTGTGAGTTCAGTCCTTGAGGCGGCCATTTAGGGATCTGGGGCAAAAATCTGTCAGGGGACAGTACTTGGTCCTGCTAGTGAAGGCAGGGGACTGGACTCGATGACCTTTCAAGGTCGTTCCAGTTCTTGGAGCTTGGCATATCTCCATTATAACATGGGCGCAGATGGCCATCTCCGCCTCCTTGTGGACGTATACTGGCATCAATAGTAAACCATCCCTCCTGCATCATGTGATGTTTTTTTCTAGTTCTTCTAAATGCCGAGCATGCTTTGGCCATATGGTTCTGGGAGCTGGGGAAATGGGTTGTCCTCTTTGTAGATGTTTTGCAACACAATAGGAAAACCACTCAAATGCAATGATCCTGCCTCCTAAACACAATGGACGAAATTCATCATGAAGCCAGTGGAGTTACACCAGGGATTAATTTGACCCAAAGTCTCATGTGTCCGCTGGGTGTTTACAGCCCATCCATTTTGATGATATATGTTATTCCCCCTAAATACTCATCGCACTTCAGAATTAAGTATATGTGCAGTAGCTGTTAACCCCTTTGTTGGGTTCCCACATTATAATTTATTTCAATAAAGTTATTAGTTTTAGATACTTGCCACAATATTTTGAATACATAGATCCTATAAACCCAGAATCCAGCCCTGATTGCTCCACTCCCGCTCCACCAGGGTTTGAGAGGGCTAGACCAATGGCCTATATAGCCAAAGCAATTCATATCAGCAAAACCTTAATTTAAATTACCTTAAGTCATATGACTTACTGCAAATAGTCAATGCTCTTCCCCCATTGGCAAGACTAATTTAATATTAGTCATCTCCTCTCCCACTATCTCTGGTGGTCTAGCAGAACAGCAGTTTTAATTATTAGTGGGTTAAAAAACTAAGGAACAATGTGGAAAAATACTGCAAAATGTTAAATCAAAGGAAAAAAGTGATGTAATTTCATAGGTTTAAAACAGGAAATAAAAATAAGTGGGTTTTGAATCCCCAGGGAAAAAGAGGAATGCCTTTAATAGCCTTTAAGGCTTTACAGAAACGTTCCATTTACTTGCCAGGTGCTTGATACTAAAGAAAGAAAAACATTTTTATCCCGCTCTGGGCCGTTTTAATAGTACTCTGTGTGTCAAATAAGACAGTGCACTTTAAAACTTCACAGGAAGAAGTTTAAAATGTAATTGGCACAGCAAGAGGAAATTTCAAATTAAATAGAGTTACAGCCTTCAAACAAAAACATTAATTGGGAGGGATCTGGTTTTTTGGGAGTTTTTTTTTTTTAACTTGATGGTACACTCTAGAAGGAGCTACACTGCTGTTCTCAACTTAACATAGCATAAATTCATGGGACTTAATATAACATAAATTCAGTACAAGCTTTTCATCCCCACTGGGGCATTTCAGATGCATTTCCCATTCAATGACATTTTTTAAACATATTTAAGATATACTGTATAATCACTTGCTAGGCTTTAGACATAAACTGTAGTTGAACTTGGCTCTCAGGAGTAATCTTTTAAAATGAAACTGTAGTAAATTTGCCCCCATTTTGTAGTAAGAAAGAGGAAGATGGTATCGTCTGACTAGCTAAACTGTGCACTATTGGTGTTCCTAAAATGAGGATTAGTTGTAAAATACACCCCCTCCAGACCCATTAAGCTTGCAAAACCAGAGAGTTAACAAATCTACGCTTAAAGAATAGGCTTGGTAAGAGATACCATTCTGCAGACTTAGGTCAAAACCTCATACCCTTACTCACACTGAGTAGCGTGTTGCTCTACAGGTCGTCCATTGAAGTAAATGGGGTTACTTATGGAGTAAAGTGCTATTCAATGGGTAGAAGGTGTTCAAAAATTAGTTGGATATCCAACAGAAATTCACCACTGAGTGGACTATATTTCCAAGACTTTTATTATATTTATTTTACTTTGTTATTTTTAACTATGGACCACATTTTGCCAGAAGAACATTGTATTTTTGGGCGGGAGAGAGGGTGAGTAAGTGACAGTATTGACTATTATCATGGGTTTGGCAGAAGAAGCGAGTTTTTAGAAGTGGTTCCTCCTACAGACATTTTTTGTCAGGGTTTGTACTGTAGGGTTTGGCTCACCGGTCTCCTGCTATACCTACGATTGCAAACTAATCTGTGGGAAAGATGAACATGTGGCATGCTTTGAATATGAAAATTGCAAATGGAATGCTGCAAAGTTCTTGGAGAAAGCCATTAAACACACTGCAGTGCTAACAAATACAAAGATATTTGTATACAAAGACATCATGATGCACAGGCATCATATTTCATGGGTTTGAAATCAGGCCTGTGCAATGTGAGAGGTTCTTGGTTGTTGTCTGTTTAGCAGAACTTTTATTCAGGTTTACACTGAAGTTACTCCCACTAGTCTTTGAGCTGGAGCCAACCTAGCAGCATTTAGGGTAGAGAGGAGCTCATATAAAGAAAGCAGCTTATGTAGCATTTTTAAAAATAAGTCATTTTCAGAGTAACTTCTTGGTGCTCTACCATAGGTGCCTGGGAAAGGGGGGCATTAGAGAACACAATGAGCCCTTCCTGTGAATCTTCCCATGTAACTCTGCTTGGTAAATGTGTAATTTGGCTACAGATGCTGGCAACACAAGTGTCTCTAGAGGGGCAGGTCTTGGCATGTTGAGGGTGGGGACCATGAGCCACCCACTCCCGAGCAATGCCTGCTGGGCTGGGCTGGGCTGGGTGGAGCACTGACTATGCTTGTTGTACAGATGTAGAAAGCATCCCTGTCCAGTGCATTCTTACAGCACAATAGAAGACAGCGGTGCTAGGAACATTAGGCAGTGCACCTCCTTCCTCTAGCTAGGCAGGCTCTGGCTCTTCAAAGACATACTGGAGCCCAGTACATTTTGGGGCATGGAACCATAATCCTCTTAAACTCCAAAATTGGAACACTAATAATTTTTGTTGCCCTTTTCTGTACCTTTTCCAATTCCAATATATCTTTTTTGAGAAGGGACAACCAGATCTGCATGCAGTATTCAAGATGTGGGCGTACCATGGATTTCTATAGAGGCAATATGATATTTTATGTCATACTATCTATGCCTTTCTTAATGATGCCCAACATTGTTAGCTTTTTTGACTACCACTGCACACTGAGTGAATGTTTTCAGAGAACTATCAACAATGACTCCAAGATCTTTCTTGAGTGGTAACAGCTAATTTAGACCCCATCATTTTATATGTATAGCTGGGATTATGTTTTCCAATGGGCATTACTTTGCATTTATCAACATTGAATTTCATCTGCCGTTTTGTTGCCCAGTCACCCAGTTTTGTGAGATTCCCAACTCTTCACAGTCTGCTTTGGACTTAACTATCTTGAGTAATTTTGTATCATCTGCAACTTTTGCCACCTCACTGTTAACCCCTTTTTTCCTGGGGTCTGTACTGGGACCAGTGCTATCCAACATATTCATAAATGATCTGCAAAAATGGTTAAATAGTGAGGTGGCAAGGTTTGTAGACTATATAAAATTACTCAAGACAGTTAAGTCCAAAGCAGACTGCAAAGAGTTACAAAGGGATCCCACAAAATTGGATGACTAGGGAGGAAAATGGCAGATGAAATTCAATACTGATCAGCGCAAAGTAATGCACATTGGAAAACATAACCCAACTATACATATAAAATGATGGGTCTAAATCAGCAGTTACAATTCAAGAAAGAGATCTTGCAGTTATTGTGGATAGTTCTCTGAAAACGTCCCTGAATGTCCAGTTACAGTCAAAAAAGCTCACAGAATGTTAGGCAGCGTTAGGAAAAGGATAGATAATAAGATAGTAAATATCATAATGCCACTATATAAATCCATGATATGCCCATACCTTGAATACTGCGTACAGTTGTGGTTGCCCCATCTCTAAAAAAAATTATTAGAATTGGAAAAAGTACTGAGAAGCACAACAAAAATGAGTAGGGGTATGGAACAGCTTCCATACAAGGAGAGATTAAAAAGACTGGGACTGTGCATCTTAGAAAACAGATGACTAAGAGGGAGTCTGTAACATCAGGAATGGTGTGGAGAAAGTGAATAAGGAAGCTTCACATAACATAAGAACTGGGGATCACCCACTGGAATTAATAGGCAATAATAGAAACAAAGTACTTCTTCCCACAACACATAGTCCACCTGTGGAACCTGGTGCCAGGAGATGTTGTGAAGGCCAAAATTACAGCTGGGTTCAAAAAAGAAAAGTTCATGGAGAATGGGTCCATGAATTGCTATTAGCCAAGATGGTATTGGACACAACCCCATTCTCTGGATGTCGATAAACCACTGACTGCCAGAAGCTGGAACTGGGATACAGGGATGGATCACTTGATAAATTGCCCTGTTCTGTTCATTCCCTCTGAAGCACTGGGCACCAGCCACTGTTGGAGGATAGGACACCTGGCTAGGTGGACCATTGGTTTGACCCAATAGGGACATTCTTATCTGTGAGAACAATATTTTTGTTACTTAAGAATTTATCAGTTCCTGCTTCTTATTCTGAACTCGAAGACACAGGGCCAAATCCTCACCTGGTATAAATAAGTATCAATTTATTAGCTCTGGTCTACACTTCAAATTTAGATAGACCTAACTGAGTGACAGAGTTAAGCCAATCTAATCCCCAGGGTACACACAGCTAGGTCCTTGGAAGGTGGAGGTGGGTTAGCTACATTGACCAAAAACCGCATTCCAGAGATGTAGGAAGTGTCTATACCACAGCGCTACAGCAGCACAACTAGAGTACTGTAGCTCTCCTACTGTCGCGCCCATAGTGTAGACATCCTCTTAGGGTACATCCACACTACCCGCCCGATTCGGCGGGTAGCGATCGATGTTCTGGGATCGATTTATCGCGTCTCATGCATGGCTCATGTACCGCGTGGACCCGAGGTAAGTACTTTGTAATTCGATCTAAGATACTTCGACTTCAGCTACGCTATTCACATAGCTGAAGTTGCGTATCTTTGATCGATCCCGCCCCCTAGTGTGGACCAGGCCTAAGAGTAAATGGGGCTATGGTGATTTATACCTGCAGAAGATCTGCCCCATAATCTTTTGTTTTTAAATTCATAAAACATCTCTCTTGCAACCAATTTCTTTATTTTATTTTTATTTTGTTGTATTAGTGCCATCCTAGTTTCTGGGCTGTTTACAAAAAAACAGTGTGCAGTGGCTCTTAAACTTTCCAGACTACTGTACCCCTTTCAGGAGTCTGTCTGGTATACCCCCAAGTTACACCTCACTTATAAACTACTTGCTTACAAAATCAGACATAAAAATACAAAAGTATCACAGCACACTATTACTGAAAAATTGCCTACTTTCTCATTTTTACCATATAATTATAAAATAAATAGACTGGAATATAAATATTGCACTTACATTTCAGTGTATAGTATAGACAGCAGTATAAACAAGTCATTGTATGAAATTTTAGGTTGTACTGACTTTGCTAATGCTTCTTATGTAGCCTGTTGTAAAACTAAGCTAATATCTAGATGAGTTGTACTCTCTGAAAGACCTCTGCCTACCCTTGGTTGAGAACTACCGCTGTATAGCACACTTAATTGACTGTCTATAGAAATAACAATGAAACTGCCTCCTCATTAACAGTAAACCCATCAACATACCCACCATATCCCCATCCCATCAACTTTCTTCTTCTGCCAGAGGCCTGTAAAAAATGTGAGCATTGTAGCATGAACAGAAGGTGAATAAATCCACACACTTCCAATCATTCTGCTGTTCCCAGTGGAATACCTATGCTATTTTTGTATGTAAAACCAGCCACTGTTGTTACTACCAGTGCAGCTCCACCAGCAGTACCAATGGTGGGAGTTCTAATGTAGACCAGCCGTTGAATCATCTGCATCCCCTGTTCAGAACAGGTCTAGAGAACAGCTATTAGAAAGTTGGTGGCTGCCAACAGCTGTTAACACCACGGCCCCTATCAATGTTTCATTGGAAACTTCAAGTGAGGTATTCATGGTAGTGTGATAAAAATGCCTAAACTGTATTGACACCGTTCCTGCAAAACAGGTATTGAATGTTGTAATACGGACAGGTACTCAGGTTGGTGTGTTGCAGTGTTGAGAGGAGAGTTTTAGCATCACCACTCTGCAGAAATTGCTTTTTTCCTGCCCTTCCCCCACTTCCTGCCTTCTGCTGGCTAGTCTGTGGTATAATTTTTAAGCTAAATAATGGAAGTGTAGATTTGTGTGTGAAGGGGGATGAGGAAAGTAGCCCAGAGTGCCACGGTACTGGACCACAGATTGATGCTTCTAGTCTTCCGTCACCACACAGAAGAAACATCAATAATATAGCACACAAAATGAACATCTGGAACAGATCTTAAATATTTATGCCTTTAAGTCCCATATTGCTGCTGGTGCTAGTACTTGACAAAGTGATTATACTGTGGTGTAGTTCAGAATGTATTTATTTATTAAAACAAAAAAGTGTCTTGTTGACTTTCATTAGAAAAGATCCCCATTCCCATGACTAAGAAAATTACAATTCTTTTTTTATTAAGAATATGCAAACCAGTTCTAACATTAATTGGTCCCAAAGAAAATTATGTATGTGCTCCATTTTCCTGTATACACATCTGACATTTCCCCTCATCTATCACCTACTGAATTATCAATGCATATTCTCTTGTTCTACCTCTGACAACTCATGACAGCTCAGCACTCATTTCATGACTTTGAAAACCATAAGGGAAGAATCATTCTGGCTGCTTTAATGTTTGCAGATAATTGAAGTGGGAGGAAGGTTTGGAGTTGCAGTTAGACTTGGCACATCCGTGTACTCCTGCTTGTGTGCATGCATACACACACCATTGGAAATAGCCATCCAAACAGATCTGTACAAAATAAGTGTATAAGAGACAGAGAGAGAGAGAGAGAGAGAGTCTGTGTGTGTGACACCATTCCAGCAATTTATATTTTATAGTCCAGTTTTTAGAAGATCTATTGACTGCTTTTCAGGGATATAGGTAAAGTTGCAAAACAGATAATATTCTGTTTGAATCCCAAATAGGTAATCTTTAGGACAAAGCTGGGTTTGTGTTTGTTTTATGATTGGTGATTTCTAAGCTTTATTATCCTTGTCATCTGCAAAGCTTTGCGGGGTCAGCAGAAAGAGTGAGTTTCTGCTGAATGATCTGGCTTGTGTTCATTCTTGTTAATCAGCTTCCTGAGCTATGACAGAGTTCCAGAGCCTCACTGTCTCAGGTGGTTTAGCTCATTCTGCCAGAATAGCTAGCGTTTAAAGAAAAAAATTACCATTAATTCCAGTCACCTATCCGAGTCATCTGAGAACCCAGTGCGTGAACATTTATTCTCATAGTATGTGGTATTAATGGTTCTCAATGATTCTGCTGTATCATTTGCATATGTTAACCACTGAAGGCCAAGGTAAACATCCCAGTTTTAGAATAATCCTCTTATAAAGAAATCCATGCTTATCGAGTCAAAAACATCTGTGAACCATTTGTTACTTTTCTAGCATTTATTTTTACGGTTTTACTGAAAAAAAATTGTTTAAAGACACTAAAGGGCATTTCACACAATTCTTACACAACTGAGTACTACAGTATTTTTTAATAATGTATCTTACAACTGCTATCTTTCCATCAAATAATAGCGGCACTCACTTCTGGGTGTGTTTGTGCATCTCTTATTAAAACTAATGGGAATGGGACATACAGCTTGACTACCTTACTGAATGGAATTGAACAGTTCTTATGATTAAATGGAAGCATCTGTGATGGCTATACAAGTAAGGTTAGGACTCATAAAGTCTTTGAAAATCGAGAAGAGTTAAATAGTGTTAATTCATTATCTCTTACGTAT
This sequence comes from Macrochelys suwanniensis, assembly GCA_033296515.1. Taxonomy (NCBI): domain Eukaryota; kingdom Metazoa; phylum Chordata; order Testudines; family Chelydridae; genus Macrochelys; species Macrochelys suwanniensis. The sequence continues at coordinate 44,156,370 of CM065775.1, read as the reverse complement.
TACAAGAACTAAATATTCCCAAAGTCCTTGTCTGACCTCCGAGTGTCTTATCCCTATTAACCTGAGAACAGTTCTATGCAACCAAAACAATAGATCAATAATCAGGCTTTATATTCAGTATGGCACACACCAGAGCCACACAGTCCTAGGAGTTAAAAGAAATTAGAGAAAATACCTATTCGGTGATATTGTCCATCTCTCTGAAGTAATTGTTCAGTACAGCATATTCTCAAGTGATTTGTCTAGTTGAGTTTTTTTAATTACTCAATTGAAGAGGCTTTCACTACTTCCCTTGGATAACTATTCTACAGTCTAAGGCTACATCTACACTAGAGAGCTTACAGCAGCGCAGCTGTACCGACACAAGTGCACTGCTGTAAGATCTCTAGCATAGCTGCTCTGTGCCGATGGGAGAGAGCTTTCCTGTCGACGTCATTAATTCATCCCGCAACGAGTGGCATAACTTATGTCTCTCAGGAGGGTGGAATATTCGCTCTCTTTTTTGCCAGCGTAAGTGGTAGTGTAGACATAGCCTTATAAACCACACATACGGGAAATATTTCCTGATATTTGGTTGAATGTTTCCTTTGCTTAATTTTATCCCATTATCATAGCCCTAAATATACTTTTAATAATTCCTCCCCTTGCTTGGTGTTTACTTGAAAGACGAGTGAATAATTTGTAACAATTTTTATGATGAATTCAACCACTTTTCATGGTCACAAAACTACTTACAATTTGCAGAATTTACACGGTTTTTGAAATTATTCGCTATGCACTTTTTAATGAATCTTGAATAAATTAATAAATTTGTAGTTTGGACACAGGTAGTTTATTGCACACATTTGAAATTCACAATGTGTTGTTCAGTCTTGATTGGACACAAAGAATGCTTAGCATGGTTTCCTTACTGGATGAGCTAGCTCTTAGAACCTGATTTTTCATGCAAATATGTGTGGTTCTGAAATAAACACTTACTTTCCTCAAATATTCTGCAATATTAATTTAAAATTCGCTGTTTCTGTGAACATTCTTGCCAGTAACTAGAATATTTTTGGAAAAGTGGTGCCAACATAGCCAAAGCATATTAATCTTTTTTTAATTTGAAGCAGTGTTCATAGGAAAAATGTTGAAGGTGTATGCTTCAAATATCAGTAGATAGTTATCACATTCCCCCTTATGTATAATCTAAGCAAGCTATGCTATTTTTTTAAAGCTTTCTTTATGTCACTTCATTCAGCCACTTAGTTATTTTGTTGCTCTCCTTTGAATTCCCTCCAATATATCGTCATCTTTCTGGTACAGAGGTGCTCAAAATCATGAGCAATATTTTAGGTATGTTCACATTAGTGCTTCATATAATGGGTCTGCCACCTCCTTTGGCAATTATGCGCTACCTCTGCATGTGCAGTTTAAAATCGTGTTTATTTTTTATTCTTCATATTTCATAGCATCATGATTTCATATCATATTTGTTGTCTGCAATCATCCTTACCTGTTTTTCAGCATCAATGCTTTACCTTGCACTGAATATCTACTTTTAGGATTATATTTCCCAGGTTGTGTCTAAACTAAAACTATTGTCTTCTCAAATATGATGTTGGGCGTCCTGTGCTGGTGGCAGGTTTGTAGAAATTTCGGTGGTGCCCAGAACCTGCCCCTGCCCAAGGCTCTGGGAGGGAGTTTTGGTGGGGGAGGAGGTCTGGGTGCAGGCCCTGGACTGAGGCAGGGGATTGGGGTGCAGGAGGGGTGCAGACTCTGGGAGGGAGTTTGGGGATGGGAGCGGGTGCAGGCTCTGGGAGGGAGTTTTGGGGAGGGAGGGGGTGCAGGGGTGAGGCTGGGTTTAGGGTGTGGCTGGGAATGAGAGGTTTGGGTGTGGGAAGGGCTCAGGGCTATGGCAGAGGGTTGGGGTGTGGGGTGAGGGCTGTGGGGTGGGGGTGGGGCTGGGGATGAGGAGTTCATGATGCAGGAGCGGGCTCAGGGTTGGGGCAGAGGGTTAGGGTGCGGGGGGATGAGGGCTCTTCTGGGGTTGGGGATGAGGGGTTTGGGGTGTGGGAGGGGCTCAAGGCTAGGGCAGAGGGTTGGGATGCGGGGGGGTGAGGGCTCTGGCTGGGGTGTGGGCTCTGGGGTGTGGCAGGCCTGGGGATGAGTTTGGGGTGCAGGCAGGCTGCCCCAGGACTGAGGCCAGAGAGGAGGACTCCCCCTAGCCCTTTCCCTGCTGGAAGCAGCGAGCTCTGGGGGAGGGACCCGCCTCTCCCCTCCCCACCGGCAGCACACTCACCCCCATCACTGTCACTGCACATGCTCCTAGGGCCCCTCTCAGGTCCAGAAAGCCCCCTCGCCTCCCCTGTGGTGGGTGCCAGGGGGGCTGCCATCACATGTGTGCTTCCTCCCCTGCTGCTGCCCCTCACTGCAGCCTCAGTGGGGGTGAGGGATGGGGCTGCCCCTTGCCCAGCGTCGGGCAGGAGCGGTGACTGCGGTTGTGGGACCGGCTGTACTGGTGGAGGGTCCGGTTGGAAAATGAAAGGGTCTGAGGGGAATGGCAGCCTGCCTTGCCACCTCTGGATGGGGGGCACTAGGACCCTGCGGCAGCAGTTGATTTGGGGAGGCAGCATGGAGCTGCAGGGGAGAGACAGGGACACTCTGCTCTGGGGCGGGGAGAGGTGCACTGGGGCAGCAAGGGGAGGCCTGGGGGACACTCGGGGGAGGCACGGGGGGGCAGCAGGTGGGGCCGGAGGGAGACCCAGCCCCAAACATTGCTGTAGCCGGGCCCCTGGGCCCTGAATATTGCTGGAGCCCAGGCACCACGAGTGTATATAACTTACCGCCCCGGCTGTTGGATGTGCTGTATTTCATAAGAGATATAAAACGGTAGTTTGGAACCCTCTCTGATGACTGAAAACCCCATGGTGCTGGGTGGGGTAGTGCCACAAACAAAAGTGTGTTATTCTCAGTGTGCTGGCCAAATTCTAGTTTGGAGAATTACGTTCTTCCCACCTGAATTCCCCTTGCCTTTTCAATTGGATATGATATTCTTCTTCACTTCCTGATTGAAACTGTTGCGGAGTATCAGTCTGAACTCCCAACAGCTGCCAGGTTTCAGCCCAAAGGTAATTCAGTAATGTGGTGCCAATATTTCAACAATAAACTCCTTGAAAAAAAATTCTGCCTACGTTGCCCATACAGGTAACGTTTCCGGTTAAAATGTGCTCCCAGCCCCCAGATTGACAAGATGGTGCAGAACCTCCCTGAGTGGAGAGGGTGTTGCAGCATGGTGATGGCTTAAACTGCAGCCAGCTCAGTCCCAGGCGCAGTGGGGCTGAAAATGTGAACAAGCTGAGCCAGCCTCAATATTTTGGTGTAGGCCTGTGTGATACTGCTGAGAGATGGATCTTGGGCCAGCACTCTGGTCACTATTAGCACTAATTAGCTTCCCCTGGAGAATTGGCTAATTGGCCATGGGTGTACCTGATTGCCAGGTCAGACTGGGTCTAGGAATTAATGAGCTAATTAGGCCATTAACAGGCAAGTGATTTATAAAGAGCACAGGACGGAAGTGCCTGAGGGAGGCCGGAATGAGTGTTTACTTGAGCCAAGGAGTTCTCTGATTAGTCACGTCAGCCCCTCCTTCCCTGAGAGAAGGGGCCAGAAAGTTGGAAAATAGTGCAAAGGTGTGGCTCCACTGATAAGTCGTGGGGGAGAGGTTAAGACATTGTAAATAAAGTACATGCTGCTGTTTATAAGCAAGGTGTCAGGGACCCTCCATTGCTGAACCCAGATAGGGCTTGTTACCCTCACCTGATTCATCTAATGAACCTGGCCCCTGTGTTGGCTAAAGCTTCCAACAGGCACATTCTGAAAACCTGCAGCAGGCCTGCCTCTCTGGTTCCTCATTAGCACTCCATGCGTCCCGCTGTTTTTGGTTTCACTCCTGTTACTGGCTCTGGCCTCTGGCTTATGGCCATTGGTTCTGGATTGCTCCTTGGATTTGGTATTCATCTTCTGACTATGGCCTTGGCTACACTTGCAGATGTACAGCGCTGTGAGTTAAACCCGTCTTCGTACAGCTGAGTAGGGAAAGCGCTGCAGCCTGTCCACACTGGCAGCCGCCAGCGCAGTAACGAGCACTAACGTGGCTACATTTGCGGCACTTGCAGCGGTTTTGGGAGAGGTGCATTATGGGCAGGTATCCCACAGAACACCTCTTCCAATTCTGGCGCCGTGGGTTGTGGGAAGGGGGCGTGGGGTATGGTGCATTCTGGGTCCTGTCCCAATGCCCCGTGATGCATCGCTTTGCATCCCAGCAATCCCTGTGTTTCCGGCCACATTTGGCGCCATCTTTCAACGGTTTCTTTGTAGCGCGATCTGTGCTCCGTTTCGGTCAGCGGGAAAATGGATCCCGACCTGTTGAGCAAAATACTGACAAGTCTCGCCAGCACGTCACGTTTGGCAGTCGAGCTCTTCCTTAAGATCCACAGTGACAGCGAGGAGTCCGACGATGACGATGAAATTGTCACGCAAAACGTGTACGACTCGAACTTGCTTGTGGCATTCACGGACATGCTATGCACCGTGGAACGCCGCTTTTGGGCTCGAGAAACCAGCACAGAGTGGTGGGATCACATTGTCATGCAAGTCTGGGATGACGAGCAGTGGGTGCAGAACTTTCGGATGAGAAAAGCTACTTTCATGGGACTGTGTGAGGAGCTCGCCCCCGCCCTGCGGCGCAAGGACACGAGATTGAGAGCTGCCCTGACGGTGGAGAAGTGGGTGGCTATTGCAATCTGGAAGCTCGCAACTCCGGACTGCTATCGATCAGTAGCGAACCAGTTTGGAGTGGGAAAGTTGACCATTGGAATCGTGCTGATGCAAGTTTGCAAGGCCATTAATCGCATCCTGCTCAGAAGAACCGTGACTCCGGGTAACGTGCAGGACATTGTGGCTGGCTTTGAACAAATGGTTTTCCCTAACTGCGGAGGGGCGCTAGATGGGACGCATATTCCTATTCTGGCACCACCCCACCTAGCATCCGAGTACATTAATCGGAAGGGGGTATTTCTCCATGGTTCTCCAGGCACTTGTGGATCACCGTGGGCGTTTCATTGACATCAACGCAGGCTGGCCCGGAAAGGTGCATGACGCACGCATCTTTCGGAACACTGCCCTGTTCCGGAAGATGCAGTCCAGGACTTTTTTCCCAGACCGGAAGATCACGGTAGGGGAAATTGAAATGCCCACTGTGATCCTTGGAGACCCCATGTACCCTTTAATGCCGTGGCTCATGAAACCCTACACAGGGAGCCTTGACACCAGCAAGGAACGGTTCAACTACAGGCTGAGCCGGTGCAGAATGACTGTGGAGTGTGCTTTTGGCCGTTTGAAGGGCCGCTGGCGATCTCTATATGGGAAGCTGGACTTGGCCGAACACAGCATCCCCGCAGTTATATCCGCGTGCTGTACCCTCCATAATATTTGTGAAGGGAAGGGTGAAATGTTCACTCAGGCGTGGACCTCAGAGGTTCAACACCTGGAGGCTGAATTTGCACAGCCAGAGAGCAGGGCTATTAGAGGGGCCCAGCGTGGGGCTGCAAGGATTAGGGATGCCTTGAGGGACAAATTTGAGGCTGAAAACCACCAGTAATGTGTGCTGCCCTGCACGACCCTGAAGTGAAGTGGTTCCAATGTTATCAGTTATCTGTCTGAGCAAACACAAATCAGCTTAGCACAGCTCACTTGCGTTGCCTGTTTCTTTCCCGGGCTAAGGTATCTTTTTTCCTTATGCAATAATAAAGACTGTTTGCACATCCAAAGAATCCGTTTATTACAGAGAAAATACATGTATTAAAAAGAAACACAACTGCTTGTGAGACAGAAAGGGCAAGGGGGTGGTGGGTGGTGTGGGGAAGGGTTCAATCACAGGGTATGGTATGTCCTGCTTTCATACTCGGGCTTCCTGTCTGGAGTGCTGTGCAGTGAGTGCTGCACTTCAGAATGTCTGTAATTCGGGATGGGGGTGGAGTGCAGTGGGTAAGGGTCATAGTTTCCAGGGCTGGCTGGTGAAGCTACAGGTGTTGGGGGCATCTGATGTGGGCGATAAGAACCTGGATGTTGGGTGAAGTGGGCAGGTGGTGACATGGGGGCACAAGTGTTTTGGGACACTGGCTGCAGGGGGGGGCGGGTGCGGTACTGCTCCGCCTGCATGGCGACGAGCGCCTGGATAGAGTCCGCTTGGCGTGCCAAGATGCTAATCAGTTCCTTTGTGCTTTCCTGCCGGAGCTGCATGCTTTGCCGCCAGTGCGCTGCATTTTCCTGGCGGAGCCTGCTTTCACTCTCCCTCCACTCCCGAGCCTTTTCATTCTCTTTAAGAGACTGTGTCATAACTTCCTGCAGCATGTCTTCTTTCGTTCTTCTGGGCCTCTTCCTGAGCCTTTGGAGTCTCTCAGCCGGTGATAAGATGGATGGCGGAGATCTCAAGGTTGCATCTTGAAGGCAAAATGCAACATTTAACAGAGGCATCATTGTTTTATGCCAGACAGAGCAATGATTCCCCCACACTTAAGGAGGGCGCACACAGTCTCCAAAACAGCACAATTTTCCCGTCCCAAACAGAGCGCACAGAACCCACGGGAGCCCCAAAATGGTGAGTAAGCACAGGGTAAAGGGGGACTGATTGTTTCACGGATGTACTGTCCGACGGGTTTCTGTGCCTTGGGGAGAGCCAACAGCTGCAGGGGGAACCTACACTGAACACTATCCCCACATTTTCCACAGGAGTTCGTCCTGGAAGACATCTCGCTGCTGAGGGTGTCCGGGGAAGCAAGGGAGGGTCTTCTACTGCAATGCGGCTTCTGCCCTGGCCCATATGCAGCTTGCCTGTGTGCAGCAATGGTCCCCCCGCCCCTCGCGGCACAGTGGCACGGACACGTTACCCTGAATGGGACAAGGACCACGGTGGCTCTCCCAATAAACCTGCGCAAGCGCATTGCCCACGTTCTGGCTGAGACTTTCGAAGAGATTACAGTGGCCGATTTCTCCGATGTGATAGACCACATCAATGCGCTCTTCCGCATCTAGGCATGCATGCAGCCCAAACCCTCCTCGCCCAAGGACCCCACACCAAAAAAACTCCTTCCCGAAAATAAAAGCTGCTTACCGCGAACCTGCTCTTCTCTTTCTCTCACAATGCGCACCGGCCGCTGCGACTGGCTCCCTTCCTCCTGGCTCGAGAAGAGGTCCTGGCTGCATGCACCCAGGGAGTCAGGGGTGTCTCCCCCAGCCACAGCACCCTCGGTTCTGTTTTCTTCCACCTCCTCCTCTCCCTCCTCCCGCTCTCCCGTGTCCACGGTGGTGCTCGGAACAGTAGTGGGGTCACCCCCAAGTATTGCATTCAGCTCTTTGTAGAATCGGCAGGTTTTGGGGGGAGCACCCAAGCGGCTGTTTGCCTCGCGGGCTTTGCGGTACGCACTCTGCAGCTCCTTTACTTTTATCCTGCACTGCATTGCGTCCCGGTCATGGCCCCTTTCAATCATGGCCCTTGATATCTGGCCGAAAGTATCGAAATTCCTCCGGCTGGATCGCAGCTGGGACTGGACAGCTTCCTCCCCCCAAACAGCAATGAGGTCCAGCAACTCGCCATTGCTCCATACTGGGGCTCGTCTGGCATGTGGAGGCATGGTTACCTGGAAAGATGCGCTGAGAGCACTCCACGCCTGGCTGAGCAAACAGGAAGGGGATATTTAAAATTCCAAGGGAATTTAAAGGGTGGGAGTGGCGGTTGGTCACCTGAGGCCAGGGCAGTAGAGTTCTAATTGATGACCAGAGTGGCTAGAACAGGCATTGTGGGATACTTCCGAATACTTCTGGAGGCCAATAACAACGCATTGGGTGGCCACACTGTAGCCGCAGCGCACCAGCAGCAGTGCAACAAACGTTATTCCTCTCGGGGAGGTGGAGTACATGCAGCGCTGTACCTGAGGAGATGCAGCGCTGCACGTGCCTTGTAGCCAGTTAGTGTAGCCAGTTAGTGAGTTACAGCGCTGCAGGCAGTTTTATTGCGCTGTAACTCGTAAGTGTAGCCAAGGCCTATGACTCTGAACCTTGGCTCCTGATTCCTGGTGCTGGCTGACTCCCTGGACTTGGTAACTCAGCTCCTGATTAGGGCTCTAGCTGCTAGGCCTGGTCATCTCTGCTCCAACCACCAGGCATGCCTCCTGCACTGACCATTAGGCAAGACAATCCACAGCCTGGTCCTTAACAGCAGGTCTCAGAGCCGTCTGTGGAAGAAGTATGGTATGTTGTAGGCGTGCCCTATCACAATCTCTGAACCCTTCCCCTCCAGTGCTGGTTTTCCCATGCAACATATTCATTTCTTGTTTATTGTTCTCGCATCACAGTAAACAGGCCTGGCTAAGGAGTTGGGTAGGGTTATCAAATGGTTCTTTGGGACACACACCACCAGCTTGACTGATTCCTTTTACCCAAACAGTGTTTTTGGATGTAGGTGTTTAGGTATGACACACACACACCGGCTGCAGAAATGAAACCCAGCTGCTTGTTCCTTTCCGCATTACGTTTTCAAGGTTATCGTTGCAAGTAAAAAGGGTGAAAACATAGTTTAGATTTTAAATGAAAATTACTCCTTCCTGGTGCCCAAAGGTCAAATTTGTTATCAAGGGGTTTACATGAGTCCTCTCCAGCTCATTAATGAGATGGATGAATTAATTTCTCTGAATAGTGTGTGACCTGGCAATTTCCTGCTATATCTGTGGGAGATTTTGCTGTATTGGGTTTAAGTATCGTGGGGCAGGGATTGTATGTAATTCCACGGGGTGGGGTAAGCGTAGCTCCCAGGAACTAACAGTGTGGGAGCGGGGGGGAAGTTAACTCAGGTTGTAACCTCCACAGAAGTACCACCACCTAGAGAAGCTCACATTACTAGTTCAAACTGGATTCTCCAGAGACCAACAGACAAGGGACATTTGGATAGATGGCCTGAGTTTAAACTGTCTCAGAGCCTTCTGTCTGATCCAGCAAAGGGACAGGACCTGTGGTCCAAGGGGTACCTCTCCCCTTGTGAAAGGGATGAAAGACTCTGCCCTACTATGGCCCCAGAAGACTGGTGGGTGACCTCTGGTAAGCTGTTAGCATGTGTATAGGAACACAATGTTTTTTATGTTTTCTCTGTAATGCTTTTACTTGAAGAATAAATGCTTGCTTACAAGGGCTGTGTGATATCTTGTAACTGCTGCTAATTATGCTAGTCAAGTCAAGTCATAGCCCTCAGAGAGAAAGCAAAGCAGAGGCACTGGCCTTTTTAGGCAGTCTGGCTTGCTGGGGATATCTCAGTGTAATCCAGGGAGCTGTGCAGCCTTAAATCCCTCTCATCAGGAGTGAGTGAGATTCAGGTCTCTGCCCAACAGAGGTGATAGTTGGGAGCTGGAAGCCTTTAAGTGAGTGCCTGTGAGTGACCAGGGAGGGGGAAATACAGGGGCAGTTATCCCTGAACTGTGACATGATGTATCTTGTATATCAATAAAGTGCTCTGAGTTCCTTTAAGATGAATTATGCTATATATATTTAACATGATGTAATCATTGATAGGAAAAAAATTAAAGCATCACTTCATGTACATACTATATATCAGTGTCTGGTACGATCACACTATTTCCAAACATGCCAGATAAATCAGGTAAGCTGGGAGTTCTACTCAGGCCCTGTAATAAGGTTGTGCTGTAATAATATATACTGATTTTCACTGTAGTTTAAGCATTAAAGAAGCGCACCCTGTCTTGTGTGTCAGCCAAGAGTCAAAGTAAAGATGAAGCTTTTCTTGGCCAAACAGCTTTAGGGCCTGATGCTGCACTGTTGAAGTTAATGGGAGTATTAACATTCTCTTCAGTGACAGTACAACCATGACTATGATGAGATAACCGGCTCTGTGGATGAGGGGAAAGCAATGGATGTGCTATTTCTTGACTTTAGCAAAGCTTTTGATACAGTCTCCCACAGTATTCTTGCCAGCAAGTTAAAGAAGTATGGGCTGGATGAATGGACGGTAAGGTGGATAGAAAACTGGCTAGATGGTCGGGCTCAATGGGTAGTGATCAATGGTTCCATGTCTAGTTGGCAGCCGGTATCAAGTGGAGTGCCCCAAGGGTCGGTGCTGGGGCCAGTTTTGTTCAATATCTTCATTAACGATCTGGAGGATGGTGTGGACTGCACCCTTAGCAAGTTTGCAGATGACACTAAACTGGGAGGAGTGGTTGATACGCTGGAGGGTAGGGATAGGATACAGAGGGACCTAGACAAATTAGAGGATTGGGCCAAAAGAAATCTGATGAGGTTCAACAAGGACAAGTGCAGAGTCCTGCACTTAGGACGGAAGAATCCCATGCACTGCTACAGACTAGGGACCGAATGGCTGGGCAGCAGTTCTGCAGAAAAGGACCTAGGGGTTATGGTGGACGAAAAGCTGAATATGAGTCAACAGTGTGCCCTTGTTGCCAAGAAGGCTAATGGCATTTTGGGTTGTATAAGTAGGGGCATTTCCAGCAGATCGAGGGACGTGATTATTCCCCTCTATTCGGCACTGGTGAGGCCTCATTTGGAGTACTGTGTCCAGTTTTGGGCCCCACACTACAAGAAGGATGTGGATAAATTGGAAAGAGTCCAGCGGAGGGCAACAAAAATGATTAGGGGACTGGAGCACATGACTTATGAGGAGAGGCTGAGGGAACTGGGATTGTTTAGCCTGCAGAAGAGAAGAGTGAGGGGGGATTTGATAGCTGCTTTGAACTACCTAAAAGGGGTTCCAAAGAGGATGGATCTAGACTGTTCTCAGTGGTAGAAGATGACAGAACAAGGAGTAATGGTCTCAAGTTGCAGAGGGGGAGGTTTAGGTTGGATATTAGGAAAAACTTTTTCACTAGTAGGGTGGTGAAGCACTGGAATGGGTTACCTAGGGAGGTGGTGGAATCTCCTTCCTTAGAGGTTTTTAAGGTCAGGATTGAGAAAGCCCTGGCTGGGATGATTTAGTTGGGTTGGTCCTGCTTTGAGCAGGGGGTTGGACTAGGTGGCCTCCTGAGGTCCCTTCCAACCCTGAGATTCTATGATTCTATGACCCTTAATACACAAGTGCCTTCTTCCAGCCTGCTATTCCTATCTCCCTTTGACTTCTTCCCTGCTGTTTGTTTATATCCCATTCAAACTCCCCACAAGCTTTAGGAACAAGTGTAGGCTGCCAGCTGGACTCTTCAGCATTTCCGTCATTGAAACCCCTGTTGTTCACTTAGGCTGGAGTGAGTCCAAGTATGGAGTGACTGTTAGGGTACGTCTATACTACCCGCCTGATTCGGCGGGTAGTAATCAATCTTCTGGGATCGATTTATCGCGTCTCATCTAGATGCGATAAATCGATCCCGCAAGTGATCGCCGTCGACACCGGTACTCCTGCTCCGCGCGAGGAGTAAGCGGAGTCGACGGGGGAGCCTGCCTGCTGCGTGTGGACCCGCGGTAAGTGCTGTTTAGTTCGAACTAGGATACTTTGACTTCAGCTACGTTATTCACGTAGCTGAAGTTACGTATCTTAGTTCAAACCGGGGGTTAGTGTGGACCAGCCCTTACTCTACTATCCTGATACTGGCTAGAAGGGCTTCTGGCTACACAGAGAAGGATTTTAATCATCTGCTCACCAATAATCATCCCTATGTTCTTTCCCTCTTCTTTGAGTTCTAATGAATGTTATGAGGTGTAAAGAAAGTAGAAAAATCTTTGCAGCCCAGCTTGCAGCTACTATTTTGAATTTGCCTCTTCTGACAAGAAAGCTCTTAAGAAGACTTTTAAAATTTTCCTTGGAAGGTGTGAATCCAACTAAGATAACAGCCATAACTCTTTTAAGATTTCAAGATTTGTTTTTGCTTTCAAACATCATATTTTAAAATTACCTATGTTCCAAAATGCCATTGTAGAGAAAAAGGGCTTTTAAAGGTTTAACAGTGGCTGCTGAGTTTCATTCAGAAGCAGTACATTCAAAACAACTGAGATTTCATTTCTTTGGCAGGACCCAGCAAATCCTGCACTGTCTCACATTGCCAGCTTTAAAGTATTGTGTTTCTCACTACTTTACTTAAATCCAGAAGCCCAGAGAGTAAACTCCTTGGGGCAGGGGCAATGTAATCCCATGTGTTAACATGACTCCTGGTCCCTGATCCCAATGGGGCTCTGGGCATTAGTGCAATACAGCTAACTAATAATAATTAAGGATATGATTTCATCACGGATTCTGACTTCAGTGGACCTCTGTGACTTCTTCAGCTTCAGCCGCATGGTGGGCTGTCAGTTCCCACCTCCCACACCCACCACGGACAGGTTGTGGGTTTCTGTGAATTTTTGTTTATTGCCCGTGACCTGTCCATGGCTTTTATTAAAAATAACCGTGACAAAATCTTAACCTTAATAATAATAGTATTATAGTATTAAATAGTATAATAGTATTAAAAAGAGAGGACACTGCCCAGGATACAGCGACAGCTGTCAATCAGTGTCTTCCTGCAGGACCCTCAGGGCTGGGAGCTGGGGCCTGGGTGGATGGAATTTGGCAGCTGTAGCTTGCAGGGGAATGGACCAATCAGCTGTGGATGCAGGGGAGGGTCCAATCGGGAAATGGACCAATCAGGGCACTTTCTGAGCAGCAGCTTGTCTGTTCTGCAAAAACCCAAGACATTTTCTGTTATTTCAAAAATCTCCCTGGACAGAGAAAAGAGGCTCAAAAAAAGCGGCTGTGTCTGGGGAAACCCGCATGTATGGGAACCCTAACATTGAAGCCAATGGGAGCTCTACCTTTGACTTCAGTGGAAACACAGGCCCACACTTAGCACTTTAAAAAATCCCACCCTACATATTTCACAACCTGGTTGTTTACATGTTTTTCCTACTGTTTATCTTCTTCAAATCATGGTCATTTAAAAAAATACAGTGCCTGAAAGAAGCTAATGAATTACACTTGACTCGTATCTGAGCAGTATTCTGCCCTAATACTGAATAGACTTTGAGTTTGTGTGTGGGATGACGGGAGGAGGGCAGAAAAATGGAGGTGAAGCACTGGTAGGTGAGAGTTATTTATTCTCTATCTGGCTGAGTAACAGACAGAAAACCTGATAACAAGGGAGTTACAAGGAAGTTATTCTAACCTGAAATACATTTCTTAAAATCCAGTGGATTATTATCTGATACAACAGATCAGTGAGAGTAACCATTTCCCCCTGATATAATAAAAAAGGTCTTTCGCTTTCTCTTAACTTACTTGTATGTGGTAGGCAGATGTTATAAGCTTTGCCTGAGAATTTATGTTGTATGGTATTTGTATGCTTGAATGCAGTTACAGTGGATGTTATTTCAACTGGACTATTTGCCGCACTCTGATAATATAAAGTACTATATAGGGGCAAAAGATTATTTTAATCTGGCCTGCTCCTAAGGTAACTGTGATTTAGAGTTACTTCTCAAACACCATTCATTTACTGCTTTTCTGTCTGTGTCCTGTATGCTTTGAGTGTAATATATGAGATAATGTGTTCTGCTTCTGGCTATCACACTCTTAAGTGGACAAAGGAAAACAATGCATCAGGTGCCACCCTTTTTCAGATGTTTTGAAGCAGCAATTGATGTTCTTTCCACATCCCCTACTGCCTAGAGGTCCCTCAAACAAAATCATTTATATCTGGTTTTGTAATACTTCAGGGAAAGTTAAAAGATCTTACTGAACTCTTCTTGGTTGTCAGTGGAGGGGATCCTCCTTTCATGATTCAGGCTTCTTGAACAGTGATACAGTTTGTTGTCTCAGCTATAGAATCTTTTGTGCCTTGAAACTGAGAATCTTATTTTCCATATGCTAGTTTGGGTCTGTAAATTACATGAATATAACTTCAACTACATTTTTATATGATTTATGTGTCAAACACTTTAAGTACCTGGCCAGACAATGGCTTCAAAGACTTAGATGTAAATAGGCAAGCAGATGTTGAATGCAAACAATCTAAATGTAAATCAAAGAATTGTGTAAAGCCTGCTTTCTGCTTATCCAACCTCGTGGCTCATGGGAAGGTTATATACCGGTTTTTCATTCTTTTGCACATTCTGTATTTGCCAAAGCAAACCAACTAATAGTTAGATGTATTCAGCTCAAATGTTCTTCTTTTTTTTTTTTCAAATTTCCTTTCAGCATTTTACTCCTTTTTACTAGGAAACTACAAAACATCTAGAAATAAAAATATCTAACAATTAAGTCACAGGCATGAAAATAAGACATCCAAGGTTTATTCTTGATTCTGTGACCTTGGGCAAGACACTTTAATTCTCTTTGCTTTTGTTAACAGAAGGAGAGAGCCTCAAAGGGATATTGTGAGGCTTAATTCATTGTGTTTATAAAAGTGCTTTGAGATCTTCCAATGGAAGATACTATAGAAGTGTTAATATTTTATTATAGTAAATCAAACCAGGGTCAAGGCACCATTGTGCTAAGAGCTGTACCAAAACAAGACTCACTGTGTATTTATCAGAAGTGATGGGTGAAATGAAAAGCTCAAATATAAAATGTTAGCAGAAGCTCCTAGGTTTACACAAAAGCAATCTATAGGTAGGGTTTTTGGTTTTCCAGGTTTATTAATTTAATTTGGGGGTGTGTGTTCATTTTTAGCATTTTTTTTTTGTTGAGTTTTGTGTAGATATCCAAAATGAAGTTTTCTGGGGCTTTCTATTTGTATACATTGTAATGCATGTTATATATAATCATTACAGTAGTATATACTGTAGTGAGTAATCTCTTTGTAATGTTCCCAAATGCCCTTTCACGTAGTTCTGTTTTAACTTAGTGTTATTTGAAGTGCACTAGGGAATCTCTAGTGTGCACCAGCCTGGTCTACACAGACCAATTAGTACTCTACACTTTAATGTTTTTTTAGAAATCACATCCCGTGTAACCCACATTACTGCTCCCTGTAAACAAGCCCTTATATCTAAGAAATCATTCTGGTTTTTTTTTCGTGTTTACTGGATAAATAACTTCCATATGGGGAGTTGAACCACCAGTCACTGGGCTACCTGCGGGCATCACTGGGTGACATTCTATAGCCTGTGTTAAAGTGAATGCTTATAAGGGTCCCATCCATTTTTAAAATCTTTGTAGTTAATAATGTCTTCTTGACTAGATAACTTAATATTCTAGGAAGTTAGGACACTAATATACCACAGGGAGGGAAAACAGATGGAGAAATTTCTCATTAATTTGTGGTTGCAGCATAAATCAATGTCTGAGGGTGGGAATAGGGACCCTGTGTAGAGAAAGAGATTATGTGGATGGTTACCAGGGTATTTGTGGAAGTATAAGTGTAAAGTAGATTGTTCTCTTTCAGTGACCAGCTTCCCTAGATGTGTGGTGAGTCTAATATAAATATTCTGTATGTGTAAATTCTTTCGTTTTCAGTTTAAACCTGTTTTTACCAAAAAAATCCCGGGTATTACAAAAAGTGTTGTTCTTTTTTTTTTTTCTGATTTTCACCCCTACTTTTGTATCATTCAGATATATTAAAAATAACTTATTTTGTTATGAAAATACAATACATTGCATAAGATATATGTATTATATATCTTATTATATTATATTATATATCACCGCCTGCCTCGAAATGATTATGAACAAGATCAATTGGAGGAGTGGTGTCAACAT
The DNA here is from genome assembly GCA_033296515.1 of Macrochelys suwanniensis. Lineage (NCBI taxonomy): Eukaryota > Metazoa > Chordata > Testudines > Chelydridae > Macrochelys > Macrochelys suwanniensis. The sequence continues at coordinate 44,140,649 of CM065775.1, read as the reverse complement.
AAACGGAGAGAGATTATCTCATCTCAGATTTGCAGACGACATTGTACTAATTGCCGAAAGCACCAACCAACTGCAGAGCATGCTACGAAGACTCGACAAGAAAAGTAGTCAGGTCAGCCTGAAAATGAACCACTGCAAAACGAAATATATGCGATCAGACGTCTTACGAAAAGCCTGAATAACGGTAACAGGAGAAGACATCGAAGAAGTGGAACAGTACATATATTTGGGCCAAGAAGTTAATATGCGCCAAGACCTGAACGGAGAACTCTCGCGAAGGATTCGGGCAGGATGGTGTGCGTTTAATTCCATCAAGGACGTCCTCAAAGGAAAAATTGACAAGACCACACGTAAAAATATTTTCAGTTCAGCAGTGCTGCCAGCCATGCTGTATGGCAGTGAAACGTGGGCACTGACGACGAGAGAAGAGCAACGGCTGTTGGTAGCTGAAAGGGCAATGGAACGAGCTATGTTGGGAATCTCCCTTCTGGATCGTATACCAAATGAAATCATCAGAGAACGCAGCGGTGTGAAAGATATTGTCGTGGAAAGCAGACATAACAAGATGCGATGGGTGGGCCACACAGCACGGCTCACGGATAACAGGTGGACCACAATCATTGCTGAGTGGTACCCGCGAGAACAGAAAAGATCCCCCGGTCGGCCTCCAAGAAGATGGGAAGATGACATCGTTAAACGTTTCGGACGAACGTGGAGAAGAAAGGCAAGAGTGCGAGAAGAATGGCAGACGTGTTGTGATCGGCGCAGTCTTACCGACAGCTGAAGTCCGATCGATCCAGGTGATATGTATTATGATAATATATTAGTCTGTGTATATATGCAAAGCTGCCATTTGAAGGCTATGTATTGGTTTAGAAGATGCACACAATAAACAGGCACTGTATGCGCATCAGAACATACTGATGAATCTCACACCCACCATGTACATATTTCAAGCTGTTAACAGATAACAGTTTAAAGATTTGACACACTAAAATGGGAAGAAAACAAAAATCTGTATCAGAATACGTTTCAGAACACAAGGCAGGATTTGAAAGTTTACAAAAAAACAAACTAGGAAAAGGGATGAAGTTGAGTGTATGCTCTGCAAATAGTGTGGCCCAGTTATTGAATGTAAACCTTTATAGACGAATAGTTCTAAGTCTACAAAAGTAAACTGTTTTTTTCAAATGAAAAGTTTTATTTGGGGATTAGAGATATATTATTTACTTAAACACAGAGCTGGCATTGTGTTTTGAGTCCTATTTTAGTTCTGCAGCAAACCACATTGAATTCCGTTCATCAAAGCATTAATCTACTCAATACTTTTTTCTCCTTGTCCTTTTGTCCACCAAAATATACCCCGATATTTACCCAGAAAAATTATTAATTTTTTCCACTGATTTTCACCTGTTTTTTTGTTGTAGTAATAAAAAACAATAAATTCCCAGGAACAATTAAAATAAAAACCGAAAATGAAGGGCCCTATGTATGTGCCAATAACCCTCCCTTTGGTCAGTCAACTCCTTCACTGCACCTCAAGACTTATGTCCCCATGGAAAGCACCTCAATGCATGTAATATTTAGCATGCAGGACAAGGTTTAAGATTTTAAAAGGAACTTCCTCTAACAGGAAGAAACCAGGATCATGGAGGTGGCTTCATAAACTGCCCTCATGACACTTCTGTTCTATTCAGGGTTTCATACCATACTCATCAATGTAGTATCTGAGTGCCTTCCAGTAGTGTGTTAAGCAATGTGACTGTCTCTCAGGTGTATTCTCTCATCCCATCCCCAAAGAGAGAAGGGTTTGCCATGGGGTGTCTTGTTTTGGTAGTGTGTGTCTTAATTAAAAAAATAGAACCATACCTATTTCTATCGGATTAAGTTAGAGAAGGCAAGGTCAAAGATATGTGCCTTGCACTTGGAGCAAACAGTGATGAGGTTTGTGACGGTTGTTAGTTCCTAGGAGAGTTCATTGCACAGTCTTAAACAGCTCCTGGAGAAAGTTCTGTCTCCTGCATAGATGAACTTTACTCAAATTGGTGTGAGCTCCATTGTGCCAGAGGAGTGTAGTTATCAGCCACCATCTTTGTCCCAGAGTTTTAGATGGTCTTTCAGATATCCTGGGCCTAGGCCATGGAGCACTTTGAAGGTGAGGAATTAAATCTTGAACTTGATTGGAAATTCTGTGCGAAGCTAGTGTAGAGAGCGGAGGACAGGTTGGATTTGTTTGTGGTAGCCTGCTTTGCTTAAGAGACATGCATGCTACCACATTCTGAAATAGTTGCAGTTTCTGAAGCGTTGAAGGCTTCATATCCATTGCAGTGCTGTAATCAAGCTGAGATGTGCTGAAGGCATGAATAACTGCGGCTAGCTCTTTGTCTGCCAGAAAGGGAATGGAGTTTCCTAGTCAAGTGGAGATGGTAGAAAACGTTACTCACAGATTCTCTTGTGTGGGAGCTCAGCGTCATCGAAGAATCCAAGAGTATTCCCGGACTAAGGAGTGGATTGACCAGCTCTGGGTGTGTATCTTCAACCAACAGAAACTGCACTGTGGCTGCAAACTCTTCAAAATAATTTCCTCTGCCAACCAGCATCTCCTCTGTCTTGCTTGGGTTCAGCTTCAACCAGTTGTTCTTCATCCAAGACCTGATCAGATCCAAGCACTGGTCTGTCTTGGTGGGAGTGGTGTGGTCATAGGTAGTAAAGGATAGGTACAGCTGTGTATCATCTGCTTATTGCTGGCACTTCAGTCCATGTTGTTTGATCAGTTCACCTACAGTTTGCATGTAGATGTTGAAAAGGCCAGGAAAGAGAATTGATCCTTGTGGAGCTCCACAAGTGAGAGGTCTAGAGGTGGAGGAACCATTTCCCATCACTACTTTTTTGGAAGGAAGGACTCTCAAACCATTTTAGCACATTCCCCTGGACCCCTGCCACTTTTCTGAGGTGAGACAGAAGAATCTCATGATCAGCAGTGTTCTGACCACAAGTGATACACTGTGATGTCATTGGCAAATTTCCCATATGCCTGAAGTGTGGTGAGATGTGGTGATTTGCTTTCCTTTCGTTAAATGTAGCTATTTTGACAGCTAATATATGACAGACCGTTGTATCCAACCACACTAATTCTGAGGGGCAATTTGGGTTAGAATTATTGTGCACTCACAAATCGTTATTATTCCTTATTTGATTGTGTGATGTCAGCAGCAGCTATGTGGTAACCAGTGGTGCAAGTAGGGTGGTCTGGTCCGGTAGCCTTACCAGTAAGAGATTTGTAGCCAGTACGCCGTTCTGCAAAGACACAGGAAGAGCAGAACCTGGGGCCGCCGGCAGCTCCTCTGGCACGGCTGTATCACCTCCAGCCCTTCCATGCAACTGCGTGCCTGCGTCTACTCTCCAGGGTCTGTATAGCACCACCAGAGGACAGGGCTGGGGATGGCACAGCCACGCCAGAGGAGCTGCCAGCATGGGACTCAGTTGCCAGCATGTCTGAAAAAAATATTCTCTGCTATCAGAGGGAGCTGGTTTGAAGCTCTTCTACTGGCAATTCCCAAAGCAGGTGTGACAGTGAACTGGCTGTTGTTCCAGAGAGCAAGTCTTCTCTGAGCAGCCCATACAGCAGCTGTGTCATGTCCATCCACTGGGAGCGCTGAGATCTGGGCTCTCAGGCAGCCCCACATTCTGCTCCTTTTGCCGCTGTGGTTCCAGAGAGCCCTGCGGTTCAGAAGTCTCTGGCGCAGCGGGAGGAGGACAGACCCACTTCTCCAGGTAACGTGGGATGGATCATGGGGAGAGGTAGGGGAGAGCGTAGGGCCCTGGGTTGGGGGCGGGGTGTGGTCACGTGCCCCCCACTCCAGCTGGTGCAGCGTACTGGTAAGAAATGAATTCTACTTGCACCACTGGTGGTAACTTTGTTAGAAAGTTGATTCCTTTTCTTGGCTGTCCTGTACTTGCTAAGGGAGTGGGAGTGTGACATTCTTCATGTGCAACCAGGGTTCTGGACTATCCAAAGTCTGGCAACAGCTGATGACGCTCAATAGGCAGTGCCTACTCCTATATTCATGAAGAATAACACTCAGACCCCCCACTGAAAAACACCTTTTTGCTGGTGATACTGAGGCACTTCTGCCCACAAAAACATACCACTCTTCCTTCTCCAGGAGACACATATGGCAACAAGTGTTTTTTGAAATCTCTCCTGCAGAGGTGCATTCTGGGGTATATCAGAAGAGTTACGGTGTGCATTGTGCATTCTAAATCAAGCTATCATTCAGCTGAAGGCAGGACAGCTTTCTAAGGAAATATCTGTCAAAAAACCATAAGGGTAAAAACAGTAAAAATTTATGAATCTATGGCAGCTAGTTAGTTTCAGTGTTGGCCTTAGGCCTTTCTGGTGCCTTGTCTTAAAATTCAGTTTTAGCACCCCCTCCTAGCTATGGCATGGCCCAGAGAAGCTGATCTTATATTTTAACTTTTCACTGTCTGCATGCCTTAGGTTTTTTTCTACTTTTAATTATGAGAATAATAGATTTTCTTGAGTGCTAAAAATTATAATGAACACGATAGAATATTTAAAGCTATTAAGCAAAGAGACCTCTTGTAAGCCACTATCCTCTAATTTAAAGCCCTCCTGGAAATTCACTTCTCCTGTGATGCCTACGTTAAGTGATTCAATGTGGTCACTAATTCAGATGTTTATTTTTCTGATAAAACCTGATGATCTACCAACTTGTACATGACTGTACTGAATAACTACGTGATTGTAATGCTGCCTTGTCTTTCCGTGCTTTCCTTTTCTTCCCTTCCCTAGTGTTTCTTTCGCACTCTCATTGTGCCATATGCAACGTTTAAGATTGCAGGCACTTCCATCTCACAGGTCTCCTGAGAGGTGACTCACATTATAAAATACAGTAAGTGTGTGTGTGTATGCATATATTTATAATGTGCTGTATATTCATTTACATACAACGTATACAGCGCAAAAGTCCCTACTGGGAAGTTTGCAAAAATCTCCTTTAAATAGCACTAAAATGTCACCAGCAATTATTTCCCTGTATATACAGTTTTGCAACAACAATCAACTATGGACACAAATAAAAAAGGGGCTAAATAGAATTTAGACAGCTAACCACCTGTATGAACTTGTGAGGGATAGCTGCAAACTGAGCTTGGACTTCAGTAAGGCACCACCTGTCCTGAATGCTGTGCATACTGGTTGAGAGCTATAGCCTCAGCCCTGAGGAAAGAGTGCAATTCAATTCTAGGTAGGTTCCTATACCATGTTGCATTGCTGTAGTCCAGCTGAGAGATGACAAAGGAACGAATAACAGAGGTCTGGTCATCAGGGCCATCCTTAGGATTTATCGGGCCCTATGCAGTATTATTAAACTGGTGCCCCTAAGCCCGACTTGCTCTTAGCAACACAAACATAAGCTTACAGTACTGGAAAACGTGCCACGTGCACTTTATTAAAACCAGTTTAATTGTGCTGCCTTCAGCCCTAACCTCTGCACTTCTCTCCCACTTGTGCCCCCAAACCCAGCCCTGCACCGCCAGCATGCCCCGCCAGACCTCCCCCCGCCCAGTATCCCACACCCCCTTATGCCCAGTGGCCCCTCACCCAGAGATCTCCACCACAGATCCCTATGCCCAGCAATCTTCCACCCACAGACCACCCCCACTGCCCAGCGCCCCTCTCACAGCCCCTCCCCCCAACTGCCCAGCACACCATATTCCTATGGGAATTCAGCACAAAAAATTAAATTCTTTGCACAGTATTTTAAAATTCTGCAAATTTTGTCAATAAATAAATGTGAAGGCTCCAGCATCAGAGTGGCAAGCATAGGTCACTGACTGCATGGAGGTGGGAGATCACCCGCAGCCTTCCCCCTCTCTCCTCCTAGGATAGGGATTTGGCAGTAAGATACCTCTTTGTGCATGTCAAAAGGCCACAGGGAAGCATTTTACGTGATGGCTGGGATGTCAGCCATGACCCCAAATCCATTTGAATGACAAAAAAGAAATATTTGGTTTCAGAGTAGCAGCTGTGTTAGTCTGTGTCAGCAAAAAGAACAGGATTACTTGTGGCACCTTAGAGACTAACAAATTTATTTCAGCATAAGCTTTGTTTATTTATCAAATAGCTGATACCAATGACTAAGTCCAGCCCTCATCCAGGCCCTGGCTTGCCACTGCTCTGGGCCATCAACTCCCAAATGGCCTTTCGTTCTCCCTAAAATAGAACATTTCCCTCTAATCCTGAAAAGTAAAGAGGTGCTTGGGATGTGCAGTTTAATAAGAAAAGGAATTCTGTTCAGGCACCAGTCTTTTTTTCTGCCCTGATTTACACACCTGATTGCCACACACGGCTCAATGGGATTGTACGGGGTATAACTCGGCCCGCACTTTCAACAATGCTTCAACAGTGGGGCTGGAGCCATATGCAGCCAAGTCTCATTTGAACAGTGACTCGTTTTGGATTATTTAAGGCCATTTTTAAAGGTCTTTCCCATGGGTGAGGAAGAATGTGCTGCATTCTTGAAGGGACCTTTAAAATCCCACTCAACCCTGCACTGTTTAGAACTCTCCCTCGTTCAAAATGCTACCAGCTTGAGAGACAGTCCTGGAGATACTTGGATCCACAAGGGAAAAAAATCATATCCCCTTTCCCTAAATAAAAGTTTTCAGCGACTCCAGCCTTGTCAAGTGCGAGTCCATCTTCCTCCCCAGCTAAGAGGTTGCTCCCTCCCTTGCATTCTGCAGCCCTTTAATTGCTGCTTTTCTGCTTCAGGTACATCCCCTTCCTCCCATTGTTTCCAGCGTCAACAGGAGGAAACTGACACTAAATGTTGTGAATGGGCAGGAAAAGCAAACGCCACCTTCTTTTATTTTCCTTTAACTTTCTCTCCTCCCCAGCCTGGTTGTGTGTGTCCGCCTCTCCTTTCTCCCAGCCTGCTGCTGCTGATCCGGGCTGGGAAGGGAGGAGAGGAAAGGTGACAGTCCAAAGGGGATCCTTGGTGTCTGGGCTTAAACTTCAGAGAAGAGGGAGGTGGAGTGAAAAGGAGACTAGGAGAGAGATTGCAGATAGTTGCGGTGGGGCGGCGGGGCGGGGGCGGGGGCAGGTGGAAGGGCATGTGGGCAGAAGAGGGGAGAGGTGCAGATACAGTGTGGGGCTGCTCAGAACAGCTGCTCTCCCCTGGGGCCACCAGCCTGCTCCCTAGGAGGCCCTAGCAAGTTCACTGCTTGCTCACTGAGCCAGACAAAGAACCCTCTCTCCCCGCTCTTTTCCCTTCCCAGCCTGGCTCCCCCCAGCAATCCCCAGCCCAGTTCCTCCTCCTCCCCCACACTCCGCTCCCCAAAGTCCCATGCCTGGCTCTACTCCCCTGAGCTCGGCTCCCCCCTCTCTTCCCAGCCTCCGGGTATCCTTCCCGCTCTGTTCCCAGCCTTCCCTGCCACCCCCCCACCTGGCCCAGCTCCCCCCAGCCATCCCCAGCCCGGTTCCTCCTCCGCCCCCTGCTCCCTCCGGGTATTCTCTACATCCCCCACTCTGTTCCCAGCCTTGCCTCCCTCACGCCCCTGCCCCCACTGCCTGTCCCGGCTCCCCCTGCTCACTCACATGCAAACTTTTGCTCCTGGCCCCATGATGCTGACCCGGAGCCCTCAGCCAGCTGGCTGAGGAGTGAGTGGGCAGAGGGGAGGGACCAGGGCGTTGGGTCGGGGAGAAGCCTGCTGGCCCAGTGTGGGGGAGGGGCTGAAGAGGAGAGGAGTCCGCTCCGCAGCCAGTGAGGGTGGTGCCCCGAATTTTTGGGTGCCCTACGCAGCCGTGTATGCTGTGTATGCCTAAGATTCTTGTGGATGCTGCGTGCTATGTGAGAGCTTAGCATCAGCAAGGAATCCAGGAGCACTCCTAAATTACAGCCTGAACTGACCAGTTGTGGGTGTATGCAGTCATGGTGCTGTCTCCTTTGTTTCACGGTAAACTCTTCAAAATGCCCACTGCCACACCATCTTGCTCAGGATCAGCTTCAACCAGCTGTTCATTCGTGAGCTGATCTCATCCGAGCACCGGGCCACGTTGGTGGTAATGGCACACACGTATACATTAGTGGATAGGCAGAGCTGTGAATTGTTTGCATGTAGTTTACACTTGAGTCAGTGTTGTCTGATCCGTTTACCTGATATTTGCATGTATATGTTCAATAGCACTGGAGAGAGAATTGATCCTTGTGGGACTCCACAAGTCAGTGGTTTAAGAGTCAAGATGCAGTTTCCCATCACTACTTGTTGAGTGTGTCCCTCTAGGAAAGATTCAAACCATGTTAGTTTATTCCCCGGGACCCCTGCCACCACTCTTAGGCAGGACAGAAATATCTCATGGTTAACAGTGTTGAATGCTGCAGAGGGGTCCAGGAGAATGAGAATTGATGTCTGTCCTCTATCCAGTGACAGCAGGAGATCATCTGTCAGTGTCACAAACGTAGTTTCAGTTTCATGATCTGGCCTGAATCCAGATTGCGCCAGGTCTAAAATAATTAGCTTAAATCAGATGAGTTTGTAGTTTCTCTGTGTGAGATTGTTCAGGTATGGGAAATTTGACACTTGGCTGTGGCTGACTAGAACTGATGTCCTGGGTGTGTTTCTTCAGTGCTGGCTGGACTGTTGTCTGAAGGAGAAAGGGAAGAGTCCTTCTCCTTAAAAAGGAGACGGAGAACTGAATTTTATCCTCGCTAAGTGTAAGAATTCAGTTAACATTTTAACAACAATCACTATTTTTGGGGATCTTAACATATCCTCCAAACCTGTCAAGTTTCTTTCTGGATAGGGATATCGTAGTAGAAGGGGATGATAAAAGGAAATTTAGATGCTGCTTTAGCCCACTTAATGATATATCAGTTTAAGAAGGCAAAAACATCTTTAGAAGCCTGGCTGTCACACTTGTTCAGTTAGCATTCTATTTAATTATTTTGCTAGAAGTCAAAAAGCTGTGTTTATAAATGGCAGAGGTAGCTATTAGATTTGTCAATACCCACATATAACCACAAGCCTCTGAAGGGTGCCTGCTTGCCTGGCAAACTGCTAATGTCTTTTCCAGAAGTACCACCACTAGATCCTGGTGCAGTACTTCAAAGGATAATGAGCAGCACCATAATCTTGCAGATACTGTATACTACAGACATTTTAAAGTTTATTTTCAGAGGAACTGCTATCCAGGCTGAAACTGCAGCACAGTAAGGGTCAGATTTTCAGAAAGGTTTGGTGTGTAATTGCACACACACTTGTAGAGTTGGGTTGAGAGCTTCCCATGCAGTGTAGGGTGTGAACATTTTTATACTTGTGCTTACTACATTTAATGTCAATTTAAAAAAATAGGGATATATTTGTTCACCAAAATTACATGCCTACTTTGTGTGACTGCAAACTGTGGGCTAATTTTATTCATTTGCATTCAGTTACCTGATTTGTATGCATGTTCAGGTTAACTGTGTGCACAATTATTTGTGCATTTTGCTCACGTAGCTTTTTCAAAAGTTATCCCTAAATGTAATGTAAGTATCAAAATATCTACCTATTCTGAATGGGGGACTCATTTCCCCTGTTAAAAACTGGTACCCTTTCTGTTTGTTTAAAATTACACTCAGGAATCTTGTGTTGTGCCTTCTTTTCAGAGTTGGTGACCACAATTCAAAGTTTGTTGGTCTATCTCATTATTTCTTACTCCATGAAAATACAGTAGTTTTATTGGGCCATAGCAAATTTCCATTAGCCAGTCTCCTACTTTCAAATATATGTTGTCTCAGTCAAAAGAACAGAACAGAGACTTCTTACTCAAAATTCCAGTTTAGCCACTTGTCTCGTGGAATATAAAGCCACAGAAAAGAAAAAATGTTCTATAGGTTGGGTTGTGCAACTTGATTTGATTGACTTAGATCCCATCTGCAGTGGGCCAGGAACTAGATTTAATAGCCTAATTTAAAACATAGGTTAGAAAAGTTTCCAAGTTCTCTTTATACATTGTTTGGGCAGTCAGCATGGACAGGGCGAATCTAAGATTTTTCAGAACAGGTTTAAATCACTCAGTGCTTACTCAGACAAACTCTATTTAACTTATACAGGAGTTTGCCTACATAAGCACTGAGGGCTAGATTTGGCATTTTTAGCCACAGCCTATATATAGTTAGAGGCAGGGTGGAGCTTTTCCACCCCGGGAACATAAAGAAGTACCTCTTAAAGGTTGTAATATACCCCACACACACCCACACCTGCCCAGCTCTGTGCATAAAAGAGGAGCCATCGCTCTGCCTCTCTCTGCCCCCTTTTGAGCACGTCGTTTTGAGGATATGCATGAAATTGCAGTTTACTAGTAGTCTGTATTCCTTGAACTCAGCTGGCCATTAAGCAAGCCCTGTGGGAGGAAGAAGCCTTTCTTCCTCCCTCCTCACCCACAGTGCAACTACATAAGGGCCAGCCACAGTCTGGCTCTGAATAAACATTGAGTGAGTACCTCAGAATTGAGCTTGTAAAGCATCCACTTAACATCTCAATTTCTTCAGAGAGGGTGAAAAGTTGAAACTGTCTCACCTGTTTTCCCCCTCCTCCCCCCACTCTTTGCTTTCAGATTTTAGTACAAAAGAGTGAATCCAAATGTTTTCTGGAGTTCAGGGAAGCTGCTTGAAAACTATTTCATTCTAATAATGTAGTCTCACAGTTACTGTCAATTATATTAAGCTGCACTGTGTGTACTTTTTCCTGCTAGTACAGAATAGAAATGATTTAAACCTGAGTTTGGAATCGTAAGTGACATTGTGATGTTTTAGGATCTGAGGGTGGGGGAGAGAGGAGGGACACAGGGTGAGCAGGGTCACTGTACACCATTGCTGCTTCTGATAATTGAAGAGCTGAGGAAAAGTTTAAAGGAAAATTTAGCCAGACACACTTTTAAAAAAACCTTTGTTTCAAAACAAGGGAATATAAAGTCTGTTTCAAATTAGAAGTAATAAATGAATATATATTAAACCACAAAATAACTGCATACAAAAAAAGTTATGGGTCTGACCTATATGGGAAAAGCAAGGAAATTTTGAGTTAAGGATGAAATTCTGTCCACAACCCACGTTTTTATTGCTGGACTTATGACACAAAAGGTTACTCACGCTTTAGAAGTCCCTACAATATCCAGGTACAGTGTTGTGATTTAAGGACTCAGCTCTTGCATTTTCATTTCCTTTTCTTTTCCTCTCCCCTTCCCTTGTATGACAGTATTTTAGGAAAAAGAGGAAAAGAAAGTGGATATGGGTGATGGGGAGAGTCTTACGGAAGTGTCTGAAAGTCAACAGAACAGATGGTAACAGCTTTTTGGAGCATCTGTGGTTTATTATATGAATGTGTATTTAGGGGCCTTTTAAAAATATGTATTCTGGACCCAATACCATATCCTTCGGATATCCTCAGTACTACTGAGCTCTGGGAGCTCAGTAGTACTCTATATTTTAACACAGTTGGGGCCAGTTACAGTCTGTGCAAAGGCCCACTGGTTTGGAACCGAATTGTTAACACACATTCATGCTAGCCATCAAAGGGTCAGATTCTGGCTGCTGGTTCCTGGGTGTGCAAAGGGAAGAGCATTCAGGAAGCTATTCCTGCCACATGCCCTTTTGTAGGGTGCAATCAATAATAATTTTTTGCACTCCCACAGTTCAAGGGGATTAGTAATCCTAGACATCCCATTTGGGACAGGGGCAAGGGCCCTGCCTCCTCTTCAATGGCTGGCAGTCTAGAAAAAGCAAAGCACCTTTTTAAACAGTGGTCCCCAAACTTTTTACCTCGCACCCTCCCCCCCTCCCCCCTAAGCCACAGTTGGAGGCTGGGAATTGGACTGTGGTTGGGGCTGGGGCCGCGGTTGGGAGGGGGACCATGGTCAGGGCTGGGGTCCGAGGCTGGGGCTGTCGCTGTGGCTCTGGCCAGGAGCAGAGCCATGGTCGGGGCCGGCAGCTGGGGCCATGGCTCAGTATGGAGCCACAGCTAGGCTGGGAGTCAGGGGCCGAGGCCAGGACTGCAGCTGGGGGTGGGGTTGGAAGCGGAGCCATGGCTGGGGCGGGGCCAGAGAAGAGCTGGAAAAAGAGCAGGGCTGGGTGGCACTCCCTCCCCGCTCCCCATGTGGGTTGGCCCAGGCCCTGCCATCCCCCCGCCCCAATGTTCCTTCATGCCTCCCTAGGGGGCATGACCCACAGTTTGGGGACCACTGTTTTAAAGGGTATAGAATCATAGAAGATTAGGGTTGGAAGAGACCTCAGGAGGTCATCTAGTCCAATCCCCTGCTCAAAGCAGGACCAACACCTACTAAATCATCCCAGCCAGGGCTTTGTCAAGCCTCTAAAGATGGAGATTCCACTACCTCCCCGGGTAACCCATTCAAGTGCTTCACCACCCTCCTGGTGAAATATTGTTTCCTAATATCCAACCTAGACCTCCCGCACTGCAACTTGAGACCATTGCTTCTTGTTCTGTCATCTGCCACCACTGAGAACAGCCAAGCTCCATCCTCTTTGGAACCCCCCCTTCAGGAAGTTGATGGCTGTTATAAAATCCCCCCTCTCTCTCCTCTTCTGAAGACTAAATAAACCCAGTTCCCTCAGCCTCTCCTCGTAAGTCATGTGCCCCAGCCCCCTAATCATTTTCGTTGCCCTCCGCTGGACTCTCTCCAATTTGTCCACATCCTTTCTGTAGCTGGGGGCCCAAAACTGGACATAATACTCCAGATGTGGCCTCACCAGTGCCGAATAGAGGGGAATAATCACTTCCCTCGCTCTGCTGGCAATGTTCCTACTAATGCAGCCCAATATGTCGTTAGCCTTCTTGGCAACAAGGGCACACGGCTGACTCATATCCAGCTTCTCATCCACTGTAATCCCCAGGTCCTTTTCTGCAGAACTGCTGCTTAGCCAGTCGGTCCCCAGCCTGTAGCAGTGCATGGGATTCTTCCGTCCTAAGTGCAGGACTCTGCACTTGTCCTTGTTGAACCTCATCATATTTCTTTTGGCACAATCCTCCAATTTGTTTAGGTCACTCTGGACCCTATCCCTACCCTCCATCCTATCTAGCTCTCCCCCCAGCTTAGTGTCATATGCGAACTTGCTGAGGGTGCAATCCATCCGATAATCCAGATCAGTGGTCCCCAACCTTTTTGTAGCCAAGAGCACATTCATGTTTTCAGAAGAGTGGGGCGGGCGCCAACAATTTTTCAAGACTTATTTTGTATTTGTACATTAAATAATATGAAAACCATCATATTTAATATTACATAATATATGAATCCATAAGATAATAAAGGTAATTTTACAGGTAAAAAGTATTAATTAAATTATTTGGCAATTATTCTTTCACCTTACCATGTGAATTTGCTCTTTTTTATTTACCTTTTTTTGGGGGGGGGGCGCAGTTCTGGGCAGCGGAGAGGGAAGCCACAGCCCCGCGCCTGCCAGGGACAGAGAACACCGGCGCCTGCAGCCTGCAGCCCCAGAGTTGTCTGTCTTCGGCAGGCGCGGGGCTGTGGGGCAGCACCGAGGGAAGCCACGCCCCCACGCCTGCCAGGGACAGAGAACACTGGGGCCTGCAGCCCCGGAGTTATCTGTCTCCGGCAGGCGCGGGGCCGTGGGGCAGCGCCGAGGGAAGCCGCGTCCCAGCGCGTGCTGGGGACAGAGAACACCGGCGCCTGCAGCCCCGGAGTTCTCTGTCCCCGGCAGGCACGGGGCAGCGCAGAGAGAAGCCCCGGCCCCATGCCTGCCGGGGACAGAGATCACTGGGGCCCACAGCCCCGGAGTTCTCTGTCTCCGGCAGGTGCAGGGCCGTGCGGCAGCGTGGGGAGAAACCACGGCCCCGTGCCTGCCGGGGACAGAGAGAGTAGCGTAGCCGGGGGGGGGAGCAGGGGGAGCGGCCACTCCCCCTATGAGGAAAAGCGGAGTTAAGGTGCCGCCAGAGCCTCGCTAGGGCGGCGCTTTAAAAGGCCCACGGCTCCTGCCACTGCGGGGAGCCACGGGCCTTTTAAAGCGTCCCCCCACCCCCAGCCCCGCTGCCAGAGCCGGGGAAAGAGGGGGGGTGGGCGCTTTAAAAGGCCCGCGGCTCCAGCCGCAGCAAGCCGCCCCTTGTCTCCCCGCTCAGCAGCTCAGCGGGGAGACAAGGGGCAGCGCCGGCGAGCCACCCCTTGTCTCCCAGCTCAGCGGGGAGGCAGCGGGCAGCCGCAGCAAGCCGCCCCTTGTCTCCCTGCTCAGCAGCTCAGCGGGAATACAAGGGGCAGCCCCGGTGAGCCGCCCCTTGTCTCCCAGCTCAGCAGGGAGGCAGCGGGCAGCCGCAGCAAGCTGCCCCTTGTCTCCCCGCTCAGCCGCTGAGCGGAGAGACAAGGGGCAACCGCAGCAAGCCGTCCCTTGTCTCCCCACTCAGCAGCTCAGCAGGGAGACAAGGGGCAGCCGCAGCAAGCCGCCCCTTGTCTCCCTGCTCAGCAGCTCAGCGGGGAGACAAGGGGCAGCCCCGGCGAGCCACCCCTTGTCTCCCCACTCAGCAGCTCAGCGGGGAGACAAGGGGCAGCCCCAGCAAGCCACCCCTTGTCTCTCTGCTCAGCAGCTCAGCCACTGAGCGGGGAGGCAGCAGGCAGCTGCCCCCCAAATCTTGGCTTCTCTCCGCGCTTCCCCGGCCTGCCGGGGACAGAGAACACCGGCGCCCGCAGGCCAGCCTGCTGGGGACAGAGAACTCCGGGGCTGCGGGCGCCGGTGTTCTCTGTCCCCGGAAGAAGCCGCAGCCCCGCGCCTGCCGGGGACAGAGAACACCGGCGCCCGCTGCCCCGGAGTTCTCTGTCCCCGGCAGGCCGGGCTGCGGGCGCCGGTGTTCTCTGTCCTCTGCAGGCGCGGGGCTGTGGCTTCTCTCTGCGCTGCCCCGGCCTGCCGGGGGCAGAGAACTCAGGGGCTGCGGGCGCCTGTGTTCTCTGTCCCCAGCAGGCACGGGGCTGCGGCTTCTCTCCCCTTCTGGGCACTAGTTGGTGGGCGGGCGCCCATAAATGCCCCTGCGGGCGCCATAGCACCCGCGGGCACCGCGTTGGGGACCACTGATCCAGATCATTAATAAAGATGTTGAACAAAACTGGCCCCAGGACTGACCCTTGGGGCACTCCAGTTGATACTGGCTGCCAACTAGACATGGAACTGTTGATCACTACCCATTGAGCTCGACAATCTAGCCAGCTTTCCATTCACCTTATAGTCCATTCATCCAGTTCATACTTTTTTAACTCACTGGCAAGGATACTGTGGGAGACCATATCAGAAGCTTTGCTAAAGTCAAGATATATCACGTCCACTGCTTTCCCCTCATCCACAGAGCCAGTTATCTCATCATAGAAGGCAATCAGGTTGTTCAGGTATGACCTGCCCTTGGTGAATCCATGTTGACTGTTCCTGATCACCTTCCTCTCCTCCAAGTGCTTCAAAGTGGTTTCCTTGAGGACCTGCTCCATGATTTTTCCAGGGACTGAGGTGAGGCTGACTGGTCTGTAGTTCTCCGGGTTCTCCTTCTTCCCTCTTTTAAAGATGGGCACTATATTTGCCTTTTTCCAATCATCTGGGACCTCCCCGATCGCCGCGAGTTTTCAAAGATAATGGCCAATGGCTCTGCAATCACATCAGCCAATGCCCTCAGCACCCTCGGATACGTTAGATCTGGACCCATGGACAGTTGCTGCTCCTTTGTACACTCGTGTCTTTCACACAACTAATGCTTCAAGCCTAGGGTGACTAGATAGCAAATGTGAAAAATCGGGACAGGGGTTGGGGGGTAATAGGAGCCTATATAAGAAAAAGACCCCAAAATCGGGACTGTCCCTATAAAATCAGGACATCTGGTCACCCTATTCAAGCCACTGTTGCTAGCAGTGGGCATCTCAGCATCCCTCCTTCACATGGCAATGGTTATCAAGCCAATCTTGCCCACAGCATTTGTAGACAAATGTTTTTTGAACAGTAGGCTGCTTTTTATGGATTTCTGGTAGGAATCTTCGAGTAGCTGATACACATTGCCACATACTGCAATCCTCCTGCCATTTTATACAGATACTCGCATTACACACTCATTTCTTGGTACACTTCAGGTTTTTTCAATCAAAGAAATTTCTAAGAGTAAAACGGATCCAAATCTCTGAAGTTTGCTTTCTTTTTTCTTTTCACCAATACAAGTGAAAGACACATAGATCAGCATTTTGAAAAAAAACCAAAACAAACAGAAATACACAGGGCAGAGACCTTGTGTGCTCACAGTAGACTTGTGTGGCTGAATTATATAGACTTGAGAGTTGAGTATTGTAGGGAAATGCTAATGGACTATGGAGGTGCAATAAGAAGTTCTGTAACAACGATTTTAAAAAGCACAACAAACCCTGCATTTAGGCTCCCTTTCACAATCCCCATTTTACTTCTTGTCTCCATCCCCCATGGCCTTTCTCCCCACATTACCACATTGTTTGCATTTTCTGTTTTCACCCTCCTCCCCCCCGCCTCATTTTCCTGCTTCACTTTATTTTTGGATGCTAGTCTTGCACACCAGGCTGATCTCTGTTATGTTGTTGCCAATCTGCTGTGTCTAGGGAAATATTGATTTTTTTTTCTAATGTGCGCTGTAGAAATCAATATTTTACCAGGTGGTAGAGAATAAGAATAGCAGCAGCAGCAGCAATTTAGCAGAGGCTGCAGCCAGCTAGACAAATGTACACGCTCAGCGTTCAGAGACTGAGCCCAGAATGGGAGAAATGGTAAAGAATGTTTTAGGGGCCCAACAATAAGATGAAAACACCAGCAAATTATTTTAAGGTGCTGTTAAAAAAATGACTGGAAAGAACTGTGTAGTCTTTGTTTTATATCGTGATGACTGAAGATCATAAGACTTCCTTCTATTGTCAATCCTAATTGGTGTCTGCCACTGATTAGCAAGGGGAATGGAGTCTGGGGCGGGAGTGAGGAAAGGGGAGACAAATGGGGAATCTTATTGAATAGAAAGCTGCACAACAAAAGAGGACTTCAGTAACTGTACATTTTAGTGGTTAAAATAAATGAGACTTCTGACTTTCTCCGTCTCTTAGAATTACAGCTTAGATAGCATCACATAAGGATCAATTTCTCTGAGCCCTGTTTAACTACATGCTTAGTTAAGATTTAGATCCCCATGATCCATCTTGATATCCTAGTGTGAATCCAAGAATAAAATCTAGGCTTTGTTTACTAATGGGTAATTATACTCTCCCCTGAGCCATAAAAACAAACGAAAGGTGAAGAATATTCAAGTAAAAGGAGGTTACAAACAATGTGATTCAGCTTACTGATGGCTAGAGTCTGATCTCAGTTACACAGGCATAAATGTAGTGTAATACCCTGGAAGGAAATGGAGTTACTCTGTATCGCTGCTGATTTACTTGAGATCAGAAATCTGGACGAAAGGCCTCATACTTTACTGCATTTATAACAGCCCTGGACTCAGGTATTCAGTGGGGTTTGAACCCTGGATGTTCTTTACTAAGTAGGGGCCTATAGCACTTGAGCTTCGGGGGTGTCTCCAATAGCTAGTAGCTATAGCAGACTCCGTATTGTGGGTTAAACACTGACTCTCAGTACTCTGCTCCAAATGCGGTCAGTATGAGTTCCCATCAGGAATTTAATCAGGAGACTCCAGTTTTCAAACTAGCCTTCTTAAATTAGGTTTTTAAATATTTTATTTTGGCACTTAACTCTGCATATGGACACTTAAAACAGGAATTTGTATTTCTGATTGCTAATGGATGTACCCAAATGGGGGCCACATACTGCCCTCAGTTACACTAGTCTAAAGCAAATTTGTTGAAATCAGTGGAGTTATTGTTTATGTAAATGAGAATTACATTTGGACCATGATACATGCACACTTAAGTTAGACACACAAATCTGAAATCTAGGAAGTTTTATTGCTACAAAAGGTCCAAGCTTTAGGTAATGAAAGCTGTTATCCTGCAAGGGAACCAGTTTTGAGAACATTTTTGGGCCATAGGACTTTCACACATTGCAGGAGATTTTTTTGAGGAACATTTAAAAGAAGGAAAGGAGTATCTTGTGTGTCAGGCACTAGCTGGAGACTCAGGAAATCTAGGTTTGTTTTCCTGATTCTTATATAGACAGTGCTTAATTTGTAATGAAGGAGGTATTGGGGCTCAAGCAATTAGGTGCCAGGACTCAAGCAATTTTTTTTACTTTCATAACTGACACGGCTCAGCCCTGGCAAGCCCTGGCACAAATTAAGCACTGGATATAGACTTCCTGTGTAACCTTGGACCACTTGATCTCTCTGTACCCCAGTTCTCCATCTGTAAAATGGGGATAATACACAGAGGAGCTATGAGAATAGATTCATTAGTGTTTGTGAGACATTCAGATACTACATTGAGAGGGGCCACATCAACATTTAGATTGTTTCTCATTCACAATGAGGTGGCTCTGCACACAAGCTGGGGTTGGGAATCATTTACTCTACCGTGTGTGTAACAGTAAACATTTTTATAAAAATGAAGACTCTCTATATCCTGGCATCATAAAGGGATTAACTAGTGAATGTACAAAACTACTACCAATTTTTGAAAAATCATGGAGAACTGGGTAGCTAATAAAGGTCAGGAATAAAAAATGTGGTACCAGTGTCTAGAAAAGGATAGTCGTGGAAGTTACTGAACAGCAATTCTAACTTCAGTCCTTTCTAAAATAATGGCACTAATGTTAGAAGAAACTTTGGCAATTATCTGGAAGATAATGGAACCATAAGTAGTAAACATGGATTTGTAAAGAATAAATCATCGAAAACAACTATTTCTTTTTTTGTAATCAAGTTACAGTATTAGTAGATGAAGGGAATACTGTAAATACACTACGCTCAGACTTTAGAAAGCTATTCAAAAAAGTGGCACATGAAATTTTACTTGAAAAATCAATGTGTATTGGCTTAGATGTCACATGGGATGAAAATATGCTGAAGTAACGGTAAATGATAGTGTTTTGAATTGCAACTGCAATGGGGAGGAAACAGTTAAGTGTTAGATCTGGTTCTATTGCACATCTTCATTATACCTGTCATCACTAGATAATGCCTAGTCCTGCCTTGAGTGCAGGGGACTGGACTAGAAGACCTCTCGATGTCCCTTCTAGTTCTACAATTCTATGATAAATTATCTGAAAGAGGAGGAAAATGACCATCAATGAAATTTACAAATCTAAATTGAGAGGTGCTGCAAACAACTGAAGACCGAAATCATTCAAAGAGGTTAGAGGTACAGAGAGGGAATATCAAAATAAGGTTCAAGAGAGAAGAATTGTTTAGCGTGATCCAAGAAAGGGCTTAAGGAGAAGTAATGGGATGAAGCTGAGCAAAAATATATTTAAGGATAAGAAAATATTTCCCAGCACCAATGACTGACAGACATAGTCCGCAAATGGGGATGGTCACTCCCTTCACTGACTGCATTGACTGCGTGGTACTGTGTAATATTAGTGGGCATGTTTCTGGAGCCAGAGTTACTGCTGAATTTTTATTCTCAATAAAGACCCAGGATAAGTATTCAAATTAGTGCACGGCAAGTCCAGAAACAAATAAGAAGACTTCTTTCTCATGCAGTTGTAAAACTATATCCCCCTGGCCCACAAATAATGTGTCTGATTCTGTTAGCTCCTGAGGGGCCTCAACTCCTAGGGCATATGAGAAATGAGGGCACACATAGATGCCAACTCCATGGGTGCTCTGGGGCTGGAGCACCCACAGGGAAAAATTAGAGGGTGCTCTGCACCCACTGGCAGCTCCCCTCCCCCCCGACCCCCCTCACCTCCTCCCCACCCTGAGCATGCCACGTCCCTGCTCCTCCGCCTACCTCCCAATGTTTCCCGCTGCCAAACAGCTGTTTGGCGTCGCTTAGGACTTTCCTGGAGGGAGGAGCGGGGACGTGGTGCACTCAGGGGAAGAGGCGGGGCAGGGGCGGGCACTTGGGGGAAGGTGATGGGATGGGGGCGGGACTTTTGGGAAGTTGTGGAATGGGGGTGGGGCAAGGGTGATGCAGGGTCGGGGATGGGGTCGAGCACCCACTGGGAACAGTGGAAGTTGGCGCCTATGAGGGCACACAGCACTTCAGAAGATCAACCCAACTGTTTTTAAAAAGTTCTCTCAGTAAAGATGTACAACTATCACACAGCTTAAATGCCCTGAGCTATACTATAGCACAAACTATTGTTAAATGGTGTGTATACAAAGTACTGTCTCTCAAAATGTTCAATAGTAACACTATCAATGAGAAAAGCTTCTCCAACTCAGTGTGTAGAGCACTCACTGGGAGAGATTGAGACTTCAGCTGTATCCCCTCAGCTTCTCTCCAGATGTGCTGCTGCCCATGATGTATTTTGGGGAGAAGCAAGTGAATGACCGCCAGTGTATTTTTACATTAAAACATTTTTTTAAGGTGTGTAGGCAAGAAGTAGCTGACATCAACATCCTTTCTGCTAGAACACTGCTTTGATATTCATTGAATAGATATATTATATTCGAAACTTCATTAGCTTGGAGGGAGCAGAGCAATTCTGGGTCTGAAAGTGCTATATTCAAAAGCACTGCCAAAAACGGTTTTACTAGATATTGCTGTAACTAGTGCTTGATATTATTACAATTTGGGGAAAACATATTGTTTTACAAATTACATTAATAACATATGTAACTATGAAGGGTTCTTACTTTAAGAAATGTTAAATATCAGTTGTGTGCATTGTAAAGAAAACCGATTACTCTGAAGTTTTCTAATGGAAAATCTCAGACACCAAGTTTTATCCAAATTCTCCATTGATGTTTTTGGCTTGAACTTTAATGTTGACTTTTTTTTTAATGCAGTGTGTAGCAGAGATGCACAACATTTTCCATTTCTTTCTTCCTTCAAAGATGCTTTTAAGGAATGTCTCAGACCTTCCAACTGTCACGTCAAGTAACTAAGCTAATGGGTTTACTGTACTTTGCATTCCTGTCAAAAATACATATCCTATTTGAGGTAGTTCTTAACCTCTTTGTTGCTGATGCAAGTGCCTCTAGCAGTTTTACATAGAATGTCTATCAACTAATAATACATAAATATTAACACTTTGTAAACTATCTAATCTTCACAACACTCCTGTGATGGGGTATACCAGACCCTCTGAGGCCCCCTGCTGCACTCCAACCCAAAAATAAAAGGCAGTGGAGGGGGTCCTCCAAGCTGCCTAGAGTGGCTATATGGGACACAACCAATCAGGGCCTAGCAGCCTAGTATAAGAAGAGCTGCAGGGCCAGAGGGAGTTCAGTTCCCTGCTGGAGCTGTAGGAGTGTGGGTGGCTGATAGAGTAAAGAACCCTGGACAGGGCAGTGGGCGAGTGAAGCCTGAGCCCAGGGCTACACTGAGGGGGAGGTGTCGATCTACGATACGCAACTTCAGCTACGTGAATACCGTAGCTGAAGTCGGTGTATCGTTGATCGACTTACCTGGCCATGAGGACGGCGGCGAGTCGATCGCTGCCACTCCCACGTTGACTCCGCTTCCGCCTTTCACGGAGGTGGATTTCCGGAGTTGACGAGGAGCGCTTTCGGGGATCGATTAATCGCGTCTAAACGAGACGCGAAAAATCGATCCCCGATAGATCGATTGCTACCCGCCGATCCGGGTAGACAAGCCCT
Organism: Macrochelys suwanniensis; assembly: GCA_033296515.1. Classification (NCBI taxonomy): domain Eukaryota; kingdom Metazoa; phylum Chordata; order Testudines; family Chelydridae; genus Macrochelys; species Macrochelys suwanniensis. Next base: position 44,118,914 of record CM065775.1, on the reverse strand, counting down.
GAGAGAGTGAAAAGGAGCCCTGAGTTGATTGCTGAGACACTTCAGAGCCTTGTCCTAGGGGAAAGGGTGAAGATGGCACAGGGCCGTGGGGAAGTGACCCAGGGAATTAGAGAAGCCGTGTGACATAGCTAAAGGGACACAGCAAATGGCTGTGAGCTACAGGGCCCCTGGACTGAGACCTGGAGTAGTTGGTGGGCTCGGGTCCCCCCCTCATTAGGCACTGGAGGAAGTGGCCTGGACACTGAGGCACCCCAGAGGGGGAACAGAACTATAGTGGCCCAGCTGGAGAGCTGTAGCCAGGAATCCTCAAGAGGGCGAATACATTGTCTCCAGGGACGGAGCCTTGGGGTGCTGCTCTATCCCAGAGGAGGGACAATCAAAGAGAGTGCAGGCATGTGCACTCGACCAAGGGGTCACCCATGAGAGATGAGTGCACCTCGTTACAACTCCTTTTAGGAAAGGGAAATATTGCTCTAATTTTGCAGGTGGAGAAAATGTGAGAGTTGTTCAAATATTTATTAATTGAATTGAGGATAGTGCCAAGGGGTTCTATATTGGGACCCTTTGTGATAGGCATTGTACAGTCCTACAACAAAAAAGACAGTCCCTGATCCAAATAGCTCATTATTTAGTTATAAGAAGAGACAATACTGTGAGATACAATGAACAGCTATGGGAAGCACCAGGTAGCAATAAGATGATTATGAACATCCTTATAAGCAGTGGTGTCAGTACACCAGCTGCGTAGCCATTGTCAAGATTTTTGTAGGTACCATAGCAGACCTAAGTTTTAAGAGACAACGGAATGGCTTTGTGGGTGTTTACAGAGAGCTCCTTCCATGTGCATGTAACTCTTCTGCTAGGTGGTGCCAGCAGCAGCAAGGGCTGGGTTCAATAGCTAGGGGTACCTCTTAACAATATAAAACAGAACTGGCTTGAATCCCCACCCGGTAATCTGGGAAAATAAAATACCACCCCTGGCACCCCTAAGAGACAATTCTTCCCCGCTCGCAAGCACTGAGTCTGTGTAACAAAATATAACTTTTATTGAGAGGGAACCCAGCATTAACTTGGGGAAACACCACAACCATGATTCAAAACCATGTAGTCACGATTCAAAAGCATGTAACCATAAGCAAACACCCATCCTACAGCACATTGGGCAGTGTCTTTTGCTTCAGTTTCCCACCTTGTGGTGTGAAAGTCCAATGAATGAATGTTTTAGCATGCCACTCCCTGTCCCGCTGCTGCACCCCGCTCACAGCTGGCTCTGCCACTGCTGGCCACTTACTGAGGCTGTTATCTCTGCTGCCTCAGTCTGCCACCTCTGCCACAGCTCAGCTCTGCTGCTTGCTGCTCACTGCCATTTTTGCATTGCAGCGTCCTGAGGTTCTGCCACTTCACACAGCTTTTAGTGATTTCACTGGGTAGTAGGGAACCTTGCTGCTAGTGCAGTCTCTGCATTGTCTTTCACGGCAACACTATCCCCACATCATGTCTAAGTAGGGTGACCAGACAGCAAGTGTGAAAAATCAGGACGGGGTGGGGGGTAATAGGAGCCTATATAAGAAAAAGACCCAAAGATCAGGACTGTCCCTATAAAATCGGGACATCTGGTCACCCTATGTCTAAGGCTTAACCTCTAGACCTGCTTATCAGTTATATTAGCTCTAATTATCACTGAACAGAAACAAGGACACTCCATTAAGTCTGATCAGCTGTCTTTGGAGAGGAGAGGGTCAAATGGTGTCTAGGGTTCTTGTTAAGCAGAGTCCCCACCCCCTCTCTCTTTCACTGGGATTTGGCATCCCTAGTCCCTGCATAGCAAGTGAGGTTAAGTAGTGTGACCCACATTCAATACAAAAAGAATTGTAACCCCAAAGCAGCCCAAATCGATCACTTTAGCAAATCAGCTCCGTCTGCTGAACACGTAGGCACAAATAGGTGTGTCTATGTAAATACAGTCTGCTCCTGAAGTCTTTTCCCTCAGTTCATGGGGAAGGCTCATTCAGACCCCACTTACATGTAGAAAGTGATATGGGAGAAAGTGCAAAAGTTCCCTGTTAGAAAATTTGCCAAGTGGAAGATAAAGGTTGGCATCATTGGCAGGTGTCTTGAAAATGGGTGGGAAAAGTAGCGAGGGGACAGGCCATCAAGGGCTTTAATAGTGAAGAAGTTTGTGTTTGATTTAGTGGAGTAGGGGGAGGCAGCAGAGTAGTGGCATGCAGTGACATCTTTAATAAGGCCGTGTCTACATTATGGAGTTTTGTCAACAAGTTATGCCGATGATCAAAAAGCCATATAATTATATCACTAGCGCATGTTCACAGTTCGATCACTCTGTCAGCAGAGCGCATCCACACTTGGTGCTGTATCATTAACAGTGAGAGCAGTGCACTGTGGGTAGCTAGCCCACTGCTACTCTCCATCTTGGGCAGCTAGGAGTGGTAGGAAGGCAGAGTGGATCGCAGTGCATCATGGGTGCAAGCTCAACGTCCGATGATGCAGTTCTTTCAGTCCCAGCATTCCATGGGCCTCCGACTGCATTTCGTGACATTTTTCAATGAATGCATTTTTACTATGCACCTGCCATCTCTCTGAAAGGATGGATTGTGCGCTGCTTTCTACTGTTGTGGTCACTGTTATGAACACATCGTGAATAGTCTTGCAGTATATCATGAGCTTCTAATCTGAACAGGAATCCGAGTTACCTGACCTACTGTGTGCCATGGAAAGAAACCACACCAGATTACTTTTGGCATTCACGGAGCAACTGCACATGGTGGACTGTCACTTTGGGGCTTAGAAAAGAAGTACTGAGTGGTGAGATCACATCATTATGCAGGTCTGGGATGATGAGCAGTGGCTGCAGAAATTTTGGATGCAGAAAGCCACCTTCCTGGAACTGTGTGTTGAGCTCACTCCAGCCCTGTGGAACAAGGACACCAAAATGACAGTGCATCGTGATGGCTGTATGGAAGCTGGTGACTCCAGACTGCTATCAGTCAGGCACGAATCAGTTTGGAGTAGGGAAGTCAATTGTTGGGGCTGCATTAATGCAAGTGTGCAGGGCCATTAATCTCATCCTGCTACGAAGGACTGTCTCTTGGAAATGTGCATGAAATAGTGGATGGCTTTGCGGCAATGGGATTCCCTAACTGTGGAAAGGTGATAGATGGCATGCTGTCCTGGGTTCCCCCCCAGAGTGCCACCTGGAACTGGGGTATCACTGAGCGCCACTCTTCTACCAGCCTGGGCTCCCTTTACACTGTACTGCTGTGACAAGCTGCCCAGCCCACATCCAGGTGGGGACACACCCAGCTACAACCAGCCCTGTCTGGGAAGACTCCAGCTAAGGAACTTCCCAGCTATTTAGCCATGCACCCCCTCTGGAGTGTAAACCCAAAATTATACCATCTCGTGCTGCACAGGGAACTGTATAGTATAAGCTCATGAAATTCGCTCCCTCCATCAATGTGGAGAGGAATACACAACAGCTTTCTTCCCCGAGTTATGACTCCCACACTGTTTTTAAACTAAGTGAAAACAAGTTTAATTACAAAAGATAGATTGTTAAGTGATTATAAGGGATAGCAAACAGATGAAAGCAGATTACCTAGCAAATAAACAAAAATGCAAACTAAGCGTAATACACTACATAGATTGGATATGAATAGCAGATCCTCACCCGAAGTGATCATACAAGCAGGCTGCAAATTCTTCAGGGGCAAGCTGCACTTGCCTACAACTTGGAATCCCCAGGTGTTCCATTCACAGGCTAAAAATCCCTTTAGCCTGGGTCCAGCATTTCCCCCCAGTTCAGTCTTTGTTCCTTAGGTGTTTCCAGGAGTCTCTTTGGGTGGAGAGTCAGCGAAGAACCACGATGATTTCACTCCCCTGCCTTATATAGCTTTTGAATATGGCAGGAACCGTTTGTTTCAAAGCTTGGTTCCCAGGCCAGCCAGTGGAAAAGTACTGATATCCCAAGATGGAGACCAGTACCAGGTGACCTGGTCACATGTCTCTGCAGTGTCACTGCAGCCATTACTTGGAATTTGTCTGTAGTGTCCTTGGGAAGAATATGGGGTGCAGTGTCACACACACATTCCAATTTTGGCCCTGGACCATCTTGTGACAGAGTAAATCAATAGAAGGGGGTACTTCTCGATGGCATTGCAGGCGCTTGTGGATCACCATGGACGTTTCACTGATATCACCGTAGGGTGGTCCAGGAAGGTGCAAGCAGGGACTTTTTTTTCCAGACCAGAAGATTCCTGTGGGGGATGTTGAAATACCCGTATAAATTCTGGGAGACTCAGTGTACCCCTTACTCCCATAGCTCATGAAGCCTTATGTGGGAAACCTGGACAGCAGCAAGGAGCACTTCCTCAATAGGCTGAGCAGGTGCAGAATGACTGTGGAGTGTGCCTTTGGCAGTGTAAAGGCATGCTAGCGCTGCCTTTATGGCAGGTTAGACCTAAATGAGGAAAATATTCCCATGGTCATAGCAGCCTACTATGTGCTGCATAATATTTGTGAGGCTAATGGTGAAAAGTTTCCCCTGGGATGAAGAGCTGAGGTAGATTGTCTGGCTGCTGATTTTAAGGAGCCAGATACTAGGACTATTAGAGGGGCACAATAGGTGGCTATTGGAATCAGGGAGGCTTTGAGGCAACATTTTGATAATGAGCACCAGTAATGTGTACTTCTATACAGCAATCTCACGTGCTTCATTAACTTCAGTTTTCTTGCTTTGATTAAAAATTGTAATGATTTCTGAGCAGGATTTGTACTAAGCAAATGATTAAACTGCATCTATGCATTAGTACCAGCAGCAATCACTATGTGTAGGACACAAATAAAGATGGGTTCTATTTCAGACAGTTTGTTTATATTAAACACCAATTAACACACACAAAAGGCTTGGTGGGAAGGGAGATATCAGTGAAGGGCAGTGTAAGCTCTCAGGGCTGTGTTTAAGTCCAGTTATCATTTTGGAAGCTGTCCAAAGGGGTGGAGTGAATGGGGTAGCAAGACATGCCAGGAAGTTGCAAAGAATGTGTTTGAGGAGTTTGGGGAGGACATGGAAAACAGTTCTGTGTCAGGTTTGGGGGGCGGGAGTGACCATGCATCTGTTCCGACTGTAGTGTGATTAGGGACTTCAGCATCTCTGTTTGCTCCTCCATCACTTTTATCAGCCGCTCATGGCCCTTTAGAATGCGCTCCTTACTCTCCTTTTGGTCCTTCCTTTCCTTTTCTCTCTGTTCTCTGCATTCTCTTTTTTCTGCCTATGAGTATTGGAGTACCTCTCAGAACATGTCCTCCTTGGTCGCTTCCTTATCTGGTGAAGGCATTCTGCCAGTGTGTAGGGGGTTCCCCAAAGGCCACATCTGCAGAAACATTAGAAACAATACACAGAAGCTTCAGTGTTAGTTCACAAACAGTATTCAATCATTACAGTAAAATATACCTCTTGTACCATACCAATCACTTTCTCACTGACCCTTGGCAAGCACACATCTTGGCGAATACCCAAAACATGGTGAGTTCAGCCCGAGTTGGAGGTGGGCATTCAAGATGGGGCAAAGGGTGTAGGTGATGTTTTTCAGGGGATCAGTGAAGGCGACTAGGGACAATACTGTAAATTTTGCCACCATTTTCCACAGGCGGAAGTAATTAAATCTGGTATCTCACTCCTGAGGGTAAGCAAGGCATGCATGAGGTTGCAGAATTGGTCCCTATGCTGCTCACATGTGTGCCACTTTGGTCCCTGCACAAGTGATTGCCAAGTGGCACAGGAAAGTTTCCTACAATGGGGGAAGGAACAAAGCAGCTCTGCCAAGGAACTTTTGGCAGAGGATTGATGAGTACCTCCAGGAAGGTTGTTCCTAGATATCTCTCTGGAGGATTGCTGTGAAATCTCGATGTACATTAACACACTGTTCTGCCGGACTGCTTAGGTGCACCAGGGAATGTGGAGCACACTCAAACACAGCCTGCACATTTCTATCCCTTCACCTACTTCTACAATATTCAGAGCAAAGGAAAGCTGTACCTCATAACCAAGAAGCATCAACTAAAAAAGATCTCTTACCAGGGCTCTCCTTTGCTGCATCATGCATGCTGGAGACAGACTGCTGGGACTGGCTAGATCCCTCCAGAGTGGAAAAGTGGTCCTGACTTGGTAGGCCACCAGATGACCCTGCTGTGTTCTCCACATCATCCTCCAACTTGACCTCCTCATCCACAACTTCGTCCTTGTGGTTAGATCCACTGTCCGCCACCTCCAGCCCTGCTGAAGTATCCACGGGACTCTTAGCAGTGGAGGTGGGGTCACTGCCAAGGATGGCATCCAGCACCTTATAGACGTGGCAGGCTTTTGGTGCAGCACCAGAGCGATGGTTTGCCTCCCTTGCCTTATGTTATTCCTACCTCAGCTCCTTTATCTTCACTGCACTGTGTCCCATTCGTAGCCCTTATCACACAAACCACAAGAAATCTGCCCATAGGTGTGACGGGTTGGTATCTCAGAAACCCCCTTGGGGCTGTCACCTGATGTGCCAAGACTACTTCTGCCCCTGCTTTCCTGCCTTTTCCAGCTTGGGACTCCAGAATCCTGTCTGGTTTGAGCCAGACCCGCTAGCCTGCTGCAAACCCAGACCCAGGTCTGAACCACGTCCCCTAACAGCTGTAGGCTTGTCTGGAAGCAGCTTAGGAAGTGCTCTTGCCTTTGACACCCAGGTGCCCAACTCCCAATGGGGTTCAAACCCTGAATAAATCCATTTTACCCTGTATAAAGCTTATACAGGGTAAACTCATAAATCGTTTGCCCTCTGTATCACAGATAGAGATATGCACAGCTCTTTGCCCCCCTCAAAGTACTAACACGTACTCCAGGTTACTTAATAAGTAAAAAGTGATTTTAATAAGTACAGAAAGTAGGATTTAAATGGTTCCAAGTAGTAACAGACAGAACAAAGTGAATTACCAAGTAAAATAAAACACGCAAGTCTGTCTAATCACACTGAATACAGATAAAAACCTCACCAGTTCCAGTAAACTTCCTTTTACAGGCTATGGTCCTCCTAGCCTGGGTCCAGCAATCACTCACAGCCCCTATAGTTATTGTCCGTTGTTCCAATTTCTTTCAGGTATGTCATTGGGGGGTGGAGATGGGCTCTCTCTTTAGCCAGCTGAAGACAAAATGGAGGAGTCTCCCAGGGGTTTAAATAGACTTTCTCCTCTGTGGACACCCCTCCCTCTCCTTGTGTAGCATCCAGTTACAAAATGGAGTTTGGGGGTCACATGGGCAAGTCACATGTCCATGCACAAATCAGTTCCTTACCAGCCAAGCCACATTCCTGGAAAAACTCAGATGTGGATTGGTGTCTGCAAGTTCTGTTGTCTGTTAAGTGTTTCTTGATTGGGCACTTAACATGCACATTCCTTTCTCAAGAAATACAACCAATATTCATAACTTCAACTACAAAAATGATACATGCATACAAAGAGGAGGAATAGATTCAGTAGATCATAACTTTTACAGAGATATGTTCCATGGCAGACGTAGCATAAAACACATTCCAGTTATATATACATTAATAAGCATCTCCCCATAAAGCCTTATGGGGTACACCGTCACAGTAGGTATCAAAGTTCCTATGGCTGGACTACAGCTAGGACTGGACAGCCTCCTCTCCCCAATACTCAGCAGATTCAACAACTTAGGTGTGCTCCAAGTGGGAGAGCATTTGCTGCGTGGAGCTGGCATGGTCAACAGGGAAGATGCGATGCGAGCTCTGCACACCAAGCAAACAGGAACTGGAATTTCAAAAATTCCTGGGCCTTTAAAGGGAGCGGGGCAGATTCCTGTGTACCGGGGTGCAGGGTGCAGAGTTTGAACTGCTGACCAGAGCAGTCCGTATGGGCATTGTGGGACACCTCGTGGAGGACATTTACAGCAACAAAACCAAGTGCAGTGTCTACACTGACACTTTTTCGATCTAACATTGCTGCAAAAAGCTCTGCACCTCTCATCAAAGTGGTTTTATTTTGTCGGCAAAATGGGGGAGTTCTGTCAGCAAAAGTCAGTGTAGTATGTACACCTCCACTGTTTTGTCGATGAAAGCTGACTTTTGTCAACAAAACTCTGTAGTGTAGATAAAGCATAAGGCACACAACAACTTTTTAGTTGACAGACTTAAAAAAAAATATTTTTATCCAACATGCACGTAGCAGTTAATACACCAAATATATATTCTTTCACTAAATGAATTAATGAATCTATTTTGCACTAAATTACCATCCTGATGAAGCATTTGCGCTACTAACTCTGCTCTGTCATGAACTATTTAGTTCTACACCTGCATGCCTTTTTAGTCCTCCGTGCAGAAATGCACTAAATTGATTCACCTCAAGAACTCCATGTTTCCCTATAGCTATAATCTGGCCTTATCTGCTAAAGTTTTGGTATCTGAATGCAAACCTCAAAGAGATGTTCAACTGCTGTAACGCACTTAATGTAATCATCTGCCAGAAATGTACAAAGGCATGATGTCTGGTTAACAATTATTGAACCACTGAGTCATGCAAAGAGATGTTCTCTTCTATAATTACATAATGGCAAGTCCCCATTCAGACCTTGTGTATTCAGTTCTAGACTTGCATGCCTTTTTATCGATTGTTCCACAAAGTGTCATCCTCCATGTGGCGTGACCTCACATGTCCGGTGAGTGAGGAGGTTACACGGTTCAGAGGACGCTGCTTTGTTCTACAAAATGGTGTTTTCCATGTGTGTTTGGGGCCCAGACAGAATCTTTAAGATTAAGAGGTCTGTTTTGGTTAAGCTAATGGCTAACAGATTCATTTTATTATTTATTTGTATTGTAGTACTGCCTAGAGGCCAAAACCCACAGTGAACACACCTAAAAAAGGACCAGTTCCTGCTTTGAAGAGCTTACTGACCCTTAGTGGGAGTTGTGGATTCCCAGCACGTCTGAAAATCAGGCCATGTCTAACTTTAGTCACCCCAATTTTTATAAATTGGCCAGACAGACAACGCTCCCTCAATTACCCCACAAAGAAAAATTAATTGGCTTTGTATGCTTCTCACCTGTGACTGTCATGGCTCTAATATCTTGCCTTTTCATAATGAATTCTATCTGAGCCTTCACCTCACTGTCTTTATCTGTGTCCTCTTAATTGTCTGCATTTGCTTGAAAAGTTTGATTCTGTGAGGATTGTAGAGCTTTAAGTTACAGAGAATTGGATCTTTTTGAATAAACATAATTAATTGCTGAGCAACTCCACTTGATTCCTTTATCTGAAGAAACAATACCCTCAAACATCAGAGTGGGCACTCCCTCTTATCTCTGGTCCTGATTGGTAGCCGGACAGGATCTTCTTTCACTTGCTCCTTGTTTCCATGGTTCACTTAGTTTCCAACGTCCAGTTTTAGAAAAAGCTCAGTATTGCAAGAACCTCTTACCTTCCTGCTTTAATCATTTACAATCAATAGATATGAATTTCCCAAATGGGGCTACACAATACTGCGTGTAACCCATACCTTGCTATAGTGTGTTTTTTTAGAGCCAGAGTAAACAGATGAGTGTTCCACCATTGCCTGAAGAATTGCAGATTCTGGCTCTGGCAAGTCATCAGGGGCAGCAATTTCGACAAGCTAGGTTCCTCTGCTGAATATACTATGCCATTGTTCCTAGGAAGTGCTATTCCAAGAGCAAGAACATAAAGGCATAAACTTTGTATTAGGTGTAGTTTCTGCCCCTAGCCCTAAGGACAAAAGTCAGTGTGGCTTCATTCAGTCATGGGATAAAATGTTGGCCCTACTGAAATAAATGGCAAAAGTCTTGTTGACTTTGATAAAAGTAGGACCAGGATTTCACCCATAGATTTCATGGACAGAAGGGACTATTATCATCTAGTCTGATCTGCATAGCAGGCCGAAAAATTTCATCCAGTAATTCCTACATCAAGCCTATAACTCTGGCTGAGCTGCAATTTATCTTTTAAAGGATACGCAATCTGATTTAAGGACCCCAAGTTACCAGGAAACCACCTTATCCTTTGGTAAATTGTTTCAGTGGTTAATTATCCTCACTGAATTTTTTAAAAAGTGCCTTATTCCTAGTATGAATGTATCTAGCTTCAGCTTCCAGCCATTGGATCTTGTTATGCCTTTGCTAGATTAAAAAGCCTTCTTCTGTTAGAAATATTTTCCCATATATATGATGATCAAGACCTATCCTAACCTTCTCTCTGAGGTGACTGAGGATGTTAGGTTTCTGACTGTAAGGCAGGTTTTTCAGACCTCAGGTTATTCCTATAGCTGTTTTCTTAACTCTCTCCAATTTTTCAAGATCCTTTTTAAATTTATGAACAAAATTGGACACAGTATTCCAGTAATGGTCTCACCAATGCAGTTTACAGAAGTACTACCATTTCTCTACTCGTACTGGGTAGTCCCCTGTTTATATATCGTTAGCCCTCTTGTTCCGAGCCTTGCATTGGGAGTTTATGTTCAGTTAATTATCCACCATGACCCCTGAGTCTTTTCAGAATCACTGCTCTCCAGGATACAGCCCCCCAGCTTGTATGGATGAATAGTATTCTTTGAGTGAATCCCTGGCCCCATGGAAAAACTGCCATTGATTCCAGTGGGGCCAGGACTTCACTCTTTCCCTCTACATGTATGATCTTGTTTTTAGCTATGTTAAAACACAATCCACTGAATGTGTTGTCTGAAAACTTGATGAGCAATGTTTTTATATTTTCTTCCTGTATCATTGATAAAGATAATGGATAACATTGGCCCAAGAACAGATCCTTGCAGGACCCCATTAAAGAACCCTCATTCGGTGATGATTCCTCATTTTAAAAAAATTATACTTTGAGATCTATCAGTTGGCCGGGTTTTAATCAATTTAATATGTGATGCATTGGTTTTTTGTCTAGTGCTAATTTTTAATCAGAATGTGGTATGGTTCTAAACTAAACACTTTACAGAAATCTTTTTTACCATCATGCTAACTTTTATTATTCAAACTTGTCATCTCATCAAAAAGATGATATCAGATTCATTTGACAAGGCCTATTTCCCATAAACCCATCTTTGGCATGTGGTAAGTTTGCTGTTGCTGGCCAATGCTGAAATGTTTTCCTTAAGTTTTATTTACACTGCACACATACATTATAATGAATGAACACTTTTTTGTCCACAATTTTGCAACATGGAATACCCATTACTTTTGAAAATATGTCTGGCATTCCTATATACATGGGTTCATCTTCTCTGTTAGGACTATTATTCTGTTCTATGCTATTTTAGGGTTTTGTACTGCTATCCTTTTCTGCAATATCTGAGTGTGTTCCACAAAACATAAATAGCAACAGCAAAGTCCCTAAAGAACTCCATGGAGTCTCTCGCACTTCTCCCTTTTCAGGGTCAAAATGGTTGACTTTCCGAGGTGGCATTAGGACATATCCTTCTCAAGAACTTTTCTATTTCAGTGCACAGGTGGACACCCAAAAATTATTAGAGGCAGGACAATCTTCAATATGAGAATAAAGCAAAAATATTAGGTTAGGACTATTTAATTTAGAAAGAAAACTAATAGTAGAGAACATGTCAGTTCTGTATAAAACAACATAGGAGTCAGTCAGGCACTCTAGTTTACTCTCATAATATAAAAGCAAAAATACTGTTCATTATCTATTTTTATTTGCACTGCAGTATGATGAAGGATTAGGGCCACATTGTGTTAGGTGCGGGACAGACATGAAGTACTTGTGTAAAAAGACAAGCCCTGCTCTCAGATAAATTACAATCTTGATGTATGACAATGTGCACATACAGAAGAAGTACTTGTGGAGAAGGAGGACAAAATAAATATTGCTTGTGCCAAGTGCTTTCCAGACATTATAAGTTCTACTTAAACTCTACAGCTAAAACTTTTATTAGAAGAATTTTTACAGTTTGTAATAGTTAAAATTTTTCATTAAAAACTTTTAATGTTTGATTTCTCCCCTTCTTCCTGAACTCACTAATAGTTAAGTTGCATGTGTATAGAGTTGTCAGACATAATTTTACTAGAGGAAAATTTCTCTTACTACTTCTATATGTACGCTTCCTTTCTCTGAAGCAGTATGTTTGGCAGTCTTGCCTCACCCTGGAATTCAGGTTTAGAATAATGGCTCTAAAAAGGGAATGGATATGGTTAAGTTTGAAAGCATTTTAAGGGCTCTAAGGTCATGTCTATATGGGGATAAAAAACCTGCGGCTTGCCTGAGTCAGCTGACTCATGGGCTCATGGGACTTCGGGTCTGGGGCTGAAAAATTGCTGTGTAGACATTGGGCTCAGGCTGGAGTCCAAGCTCTGGGTGGAGGGTCCCAGCCCGAGGCCGAACATCAACACAGAAGTCGTTCAGCCCCAAGCCTGAGCCCCACGAACCTGAGTCAGCTGACCCAGGCCAACCATGGCCAGATTGGATATGGGGGGAGGGCGTTTATCCCTGTATAGACAATGTGATGGAATCCCTGGGGATTCCATCTGGAACTGGGGTACCACTGTGTCCCCTTAACTCTCCAGCCTGGGCTCTCTCACAATGCTTTGCTAGTGACAAGCAGCAAGCCCCTCCAGGCACTGTAATCACTCAGTACAAGAGCATGTGGAGCCCCACACCTAGTTAGATTGCAGGAATGCTCCCTGAGCCACTCATCAGTCACACAGGAGAGAGAGGCACCAGCAAATCTCCCAAGCCCCTAGTCTTGCAGCCCAGGAGTAGACCATCTTGCCATGGTCAGAAGCCTGACCAGTGTAAGTTTATTACCCTGTCCACCTTTCCTATGATATCTTACATATGAAAGATCTTCATCTTACGTATGAAATATCACAACCATATATGAATGATGAATATGGGGGTTGCAGGGTGCCACTTTGTGGTATAGTGTGTCACAGACATACTCTCAGTATCTAGCTATTAGCCAGTTCCTATGTTTTTACAGCTTTTTGTGCAAGCCATTCCGAGTAGTTGTAGGGTGAGTGTCAAGTTCTAGTGCCTCTTTCTGGAAGTCAGCTGCAACTGCTTCCAATTCCCCTGACGATGGCAACCTATTAATTTGTACAGAATTGCCAGGTATCCAGTTTCCCATAAAAGAAATTTACAAATAAAGAGCAGTTTTTCTGTACTGTGGTTTATATTCATGATGATCTGTGTCTGCAATATGAACTAAAACCCTACAGATTTGTAGGCACCATATCCTTCGGTATATTAACCTGGTACGTTTCCTCTAAACAGTGTATCCTAATACATGGCCACTTTGAAGTGATCCCTAATGCACAATCACTTAAACAAAAATATTGGTGTGTAACTGGAATGGCTGCTAACAATGGCAATCAAACTCCATTTTCTAGACATGTTTGATCAATGGCTGATGTGCTCCTGAACCAATATAATTTTCTGATTTATCTTAGTAGAGTCTCATAAAACTAACTTCAGTACTTTCCCAAGAGGTTGCATATCAAAATGCCGTAGTTTAGTGATTTGAAAGGTCCCCAGGGGAACTATTTGCTACGTTAAGATGCAAGCATTTTATTTATTTGGATGCATACATGCTTTTAAATATTTACCATGGGTAGTGGGCAGTTCTCGCAGCTTTTACTAAGGGCTGGACTGTGCCTAGCTTCTATGCCTCCTTGAAAGTATGTAGTGGGGGAAAGGGATGATGTCCTGCATACATAGCCACTCATACCACAACTCCAAGAGCTCAGGGGAGCACGTGGGCCTTGCACCAGATGCTCCCCCACCGAGACCAATAAGACATGAAAGAATGAACAGTAGGCAGAGCTGTTGCTTCAGCTTTCCCCCACCCCATGCTAGCATGCTAGCAAACAACTGCCCACTACCCATAGTAACTACATGCAGGGCCGGCTTTAGCGGGTGCAGGGCCCCACGTCAGTAACGACGGCGGGACCCTGCCGCCGATCAGCTGAGCAAAAAAAAAACCTCCGGACGCGATTGGCTGTGCAAAAAACCCCAAACAAACCCTGGAGCGGGGCCCCCTTGGTCACGGGGCCCAATTCCGCGGAATCGGCTTAAAGCCAGCCGTGACTGCATGCTGGCAAGCAGAGGTGGATGGCTGCACAGACAAGAAGTATGTTGTACCCCATAAAGGGGTTTTGCAAATTACTTATTGCTCCAAGTGCTACATCTCGGAGGCTTTCTGGTGCTCCCACTGGGGTGCATGCAAATAGCATGATTTAAGCCTATGTAATTAGATTAGACATATTGTTTGGGGCAATAATCTAGTCCCCAAGTGGCTAAAGTGTTGGGACAAAGCCTTAGTACTTTAGCCCAGCAATGGAACTGGACTGGTGGTGAGACATAGAACACATCCTTTCTGTTACCTGCCCCATTATATTTTAGGTGTGATTAGAAACCGGGGAAAGGAGACATTTGGAAGCTATTGTAAATTACTGAGAAGAGCATCAAAGCTATAATAAAAGTTTGGTTGGCTGGCACTGTTCCATAGGTTCCAGTTGTTTGATTTAACCCTGGTAACAGCAAGAAACCAAATGTTAAGAGCCAAGTTGTGCCTTTCGACACTTTGGTGCTACTCTTGTTGATGTCAATATGAGTTAGCCATACACAATTTGAGAGCACAGTTGGGCTATACGTGTGATTTAACAAATAGGAAGATTTTTTTTTAAGCAATATAATTAGTGTATGGCCTGATTCTGCAAGGTGCTGGGGTGGCTACTACTAGATGCTAAGTGCTTAGCAGCTTCTGAGATTAGGCTCTTAAGTGAAATTTACATACGTGAATTTTTAGGTTGCCGTGATGCCACCACTAATAGTACTAGCAATTAATAAGCTAGCACCTATTACTTGTTCTCATAGTAGAAGAACTAGGGGCCACCCAATGAAATTAGCGGGCAGCAGGTTTAAAACAAATAAAAGGAAGTTCTTCTTCACACAGCACACAGTCAACCTGTGGAACTCCTTGCCTGAGGAGGCTGTGAAGGCTAGGACTATAACAGGGTTTAAAAGAGAACTGGATAAATTCATGGAGGTTAAGTCCATTAATGGCTATTAGCCAGAATGGGTAAGAAATGGTGTCCTTAGCCTCTGTTTGTCAGAGGGGGGTGATGGATGGCAGGAGAGAGATCACTTGATCATCACCTGTTGGGTCCACTCACTCCGGGTCACCTGGCATTGGCCACTGTCGGTGGACAGGATACTGGGCTGGATGGACCTTTGGTCTGACCCAGTACGGCCTTTCTTATGTTCTTATACAGTGCTCTACATTTTTCAAAGCGCTGTATAGATATCAGATAAGGGTCTGATTTGATTCCACTTATACTGATGTAATTCAGGAGTAATTTCTTTGGAGTTATGTTGCTGACAGTGAAATCAGAATCTGGCCCTAATTGTATGAAGCCACATAGTGTTGTTCACACATTGAGTTGTGATTAAATTATCAGGAAATCAGAATAGTAGTGAGTAATCTGACTGGCTGAGAGAGTTGGTTTATAGTATGATTTAAAATGAGAGCAAATGGACTGTCTCAAAATAATGGTCTTCTCGATAAAAGTCTGAGAAAAGCAAAGGTTTGTATCAAAAACACAATATTGAAAGAAATCCCAGATGTGTATTTAGAAAATGCCTGAGACATTGCTGCTATGTATGACAGCATTCTAGTCTAGCGACATTGGGCCTAATCAGGCTTGGTGCTGAGTACCCTTTGAAAGGACTGGAGCATGCTTAATGTCCACTGACCTTAGTGGGAGGTGAGGCTGCTTTGCACCTTGTAGGATTGGACCTGTGGTTTCTCAATCAAAGGGTTGGTATTGCTGTAGTCGTTTTGTCTGAAAAATGGAGTGATAGTTCCTCACTTTGCCATTATTGAATATCTTCATTTTAATTGGCCTAAAGAACAGGCTTCTTGTGTGCTACAGCCTAACTGAAAGTAACCCATCAATAAAAGTACAGGTTTTTTTACTTACTGCGTAAGTAAGTATACAAGATAGGCATAGCATTTCTGCGCAATTATAGCATGCCCCAGGTGGTATTATAAGAGACTAGGCCAAAGGCCAAGTAACTGCAACTACCCAAGTATAGTAATCTCCATGAGAGGCGCTGCTTTGAACGTCTGACTGTTTTTAAATTGAATTTATACATAAAAATAAAGAAAATAGATCACTGTATTTTGGAAATGAACATGACAGGATTAACAGACAATGAGGAAGCATGTTGTGTCAATAGTTACAATTCTAAAGTCACATCAAAGAAATGCATCCAACGAAGCGGACTGTAGTCCACGAAAGCTTATGCTGAAATAAATTTGTTAGTCTCTAAGGTGCCACAAGTATTTCTTTCTTATTTTCTTTTTATCAAAGAAATTGTTTCTAACTGGGACGATCTTATACAGTTATTAAATAAAGAGATCCAGCAGTCTAATTTGGTGGGAAAAAGGTTCTGTGTGGTATAATTGAAGATAGGTTAGTTTCAGTCCCTGGGATATAGAACATTTCTGGGTAAAGCTTGATATAAAAATTTAATGTGCAGCCACAGCAGGACTGACTTTCTTCTACTTTCAACACACTGCAAACACTTTATTTATTATTTATTTTATTTAACATTTAAATTGTCTTAGCAGCTAGAGGCAAGCACTCCAGAGCTCCATTGTGGTCACCACTGTAAAAACATACATGATAGGAAATATTCCCCATTATATACCGCAATTGTTTTTCATCCCAAAATTATTTGCATCAGTTAATTCCCCAGATTTACTATTATAATGGTGAAGTAATACCTACAAATTGAAGCAAACAGATCTAATTAATGGGGTTTTTTTGGTAAATGGCCTCTAGTACTTATGCTTTTCATCACTTTTTGTAAATGTTCATAAATTGTAGCACAGAATGTGCTTGGCTTGACTGAGGTGATGAGAGAAATGTTGTGCATAAGTGACTTGAGAACAATCACAGGCCCACTCAGAATGATTTTGCTCTGCAGTTTTCAGTAATGGATTGATCAGTTTCACCTGTTGCTCGACTTTTTTACCTATAACGATGTTAACTAGTTATGAAAACCTGTATTAACTAATGAGGTGGAGTGTGGTACTGTGGGATTCATACTTCATTTTTAATAGTTGATTTATTCATTGCTGGCATTGGCTAAATTGTATTGCATCAAATTACAAGAGTTTTTGCAGTGTTTTATAATATACTGTAAATGAATCCTGCCTGGAAAGCTCACCTCTTTCTTAAGAACAGAGCAATCTTCTCTATATAAAGAAAAAGATCAGGGCTCTTCAGTAAATTCACATATTGTAAGTCTGTTGTTGTAATATTTCAGTTAGCACTTAAGAATATCTGTGAAACAAGGTGGGTGATATAATATCTTTTATTGGGCGAACTTCTATTGGTGAGAGAGACAAGCTTTTGAGCTTACACAGAGCTCTTCTTCCACAACACTGTATGCTGAAAATATTTGTCATTCTTAAAACATGTGTGGGTTCTGTGGGAAGGAAGACATTGAATTCCATTTATATGCAGTAGGGACAGCTGAATGCTGAACTCTCTAGTGAAATGTAGAGCTCTCACTTGAATTTTCTTGCAGCAGTGACTTCGATGGGAGGGAATACTTTTCTTTTTTAGTTGCAATTTGGAGTGTACACCAGAATCTGAAATACTAGACAGTTCTTCTCTCTTAATCCAAGAAAACAAGCATTCCAGTCTGAGTTTATAACAATGGAACTGTATCTGTCTGTTTTAGATGTGGTGGAGGGAGATTTAAACTATTTTTGGAATGTGGAAGTTGTGCTGTTACCTTTAGGGAAACAACCCCCAGCAGAATTTTTTTACTTACTAATTTGATCAATTTGCCACAAAGCAACCTAAAGTCTGTCTTCTGCCCTGGTTCTGACATTCACATTCTCAGACATGGGAGGTTCTGTCTAGGCTTTTTTCAGTCAGCCACTGGTGTGGAGAAACACAGCAGAGAGTGGGGGAGAGGTGTTCAGTGCCAGCTGCAAATTTTGAGAAATGTGAGAACTGACATCTGTCTAAGACAATTATCTTCAAACACATTGACACACACAGCAAGGTTCTGTGGGATTTAGCAAGGGGAATATTATGACATAATAGTGGCTAGTGACAAATGTGGATAACAATGTTGAAAACCAAAAAAACCCCCACATTTAAGTCAACATAATGCAAGGAAAGTAGGTGTAAAATGGTCTCTTCCAGATTTATGTTTGTTTGCTAGGGCAGCTACTGCCTTATTTCTAATAGATTCTATGAAAAGCCTGGGCAAGACTGCATTACAGTGCTACATTGGCACAGATGTAGCTGTGCCGCTGAAGTGCTTCTGGTGAAGATGCGCTATGCCGACGGGAGAGTGCTCTCCTGTTGGCATAATTACTCCACCTCGGTGAGAAGTGGGAGCTATGTTGGCGGGATAGCATCTTCCACCGACATAGTGGCAGTGTGGACAGTACGAAAGTTACGTCGCTCGGGGGTGGGGGGCTTTTTACACCCGTGAGCGACATAAGTTAGATCGACTTAAACGGTAGTGTAGACCTGTCCTTAGTGGCAGTAAGTTAGTTGCTCCATTGATTCTCCTGGTATTTACACTACCAAATTAAAAACTATTTTAATTCTGCAAATTTTGCTCTAGTTTTTTACAAATAGTTATTTTTTCCATAATGCTCAACACCTTTGGAATAACTTGCATATTTTTATTGGGTTGGTGAGCGGGGGGCAAGAGAAGGAGAAACAAACCCATGGTGTTTTGTTCTGTGCTACGATAATTAGACATAATTAGATAACTATGATCGGGTCAGGGACATTACCAGTTACACTTCTGAGTTGTGGAGGCATCCAATACTGTTCTGCAAATCTAGTTGTCATACAATATTTGAACTTGCGCTTACTTTATATTGAGATCTTTAAGCCAATCTACCTGTTGTACTGTTCAGATATGAGATGCAATATTTTATACAGTTTTCTTCCTTATGCATGAATAACATCTTCAATTGAATGGAGTCTAGAATATTTTTTTAAAGTGACAGTTAATATTCTTGCCTAGAAAACTGTTTAAAAAAATACATGATAATCAGGGACACAGATTCCCTGTGTTCATGGAGACATGGATAGACTCATGGAATTAGGGCATGTAGATGGATTTTGTTGTATTTTCCAGAATCTAAGCTTTCATTTAAAAAAAATAAAGATTCACCCCCCTTTCTGCTTGCAAAGATAACTTTGACAATATATATGGAAGCATAATTGCCTTGTAGTGCTGTGAGTGTAAGGTAGGAAACTTTATCACAAGTCCACCCAATTTTTAGGTTTAATCAATTTTTGTCTTTTTATACAATTGCAGACAGAATTATTTTCACTTCAAGTGTCTGAACAGTTATTTATGACAGACCACTAACAGCTAAGATGGAATATGTAGGGGGCCCAAGTTATTGCATTCCAGGACAACAGGAAGTTCTCCGTACTGCATGATGGTTATCACCACCTCTGGTCTGGTCCTTCTGTCCTGTTCTTCCAGTTTTTGGTCTGGTGTTTCTCCAATTTGAACCTTCTCCACTTGGGTCTTTTTATACATTTCCTTATTACATATTTTTTAACCTTTCTCCAATCAGCATTGAGCAAATTAAGCATTTGTTTTAGGTAACCCGTACAATATGCATGGACAAACTTCATTTTACATATTTCTTGCTGTTTCATTTTGTTTGTGTCACCTTGCTCTTGGGTTTTCCCATTAAAGGGGCTTCTTGTCATGACAGGCTTGTGTACTTTTTATCTAAAATTGTCCAGCACAACATTTTACCTTATCTGTGTCAGCAATAACATCCTTTTCTTCTTTGAGTAGTGTCTCTATCGGTGCTCCACTGTAGGTGTGCTTGCATCCCTTCACCACTGATCGGAGAACTTCAATAGCAGTGAGAGTGTCCTTTAGGCCTGCACATACACTGTCTCTCCTAGTGCCTCGTCACAAGGCTAGCCAGCACGTGGGCTAACCCCTTCTCAACTGCCCATTGGCACCATCATCGATGCCCAATCCAGCACCGGAACGATGAGTGCTGGCAAGATCTCCAACCCCCTTGGTACAACCAGTGGCACTGACTTGGCTGGCACCACTGGAATATAGTGGTGTTATGGCCAATGTCTAACCAGTTTCCAAATGATATGTTAGACAGCTATTGAATAAATACCCTGACAACAGTGTGTGAGGTGTAGTGAGCTGGCCAGGCCTGCTGGGATTTACGGTTACATAACAGGGAGCTTTTTGCTATCGGGCATTGGGGAGTTGTTAGGGTCACAGTCCTTTCTTGGGTTCCCTTCTATCTATGCCACAGATGGGTTACATAGCCCTTGTGGCCTCACACTGGCAGATCCAGCTTGCTTGCACCTCTGTGCAGCAGCCCAGAAGGGGTACCTGCCACCATCCATGTGAGTGTCTTACCAGTATCTGAGGGACCTGGACACATTCTTTGAAAATGGAGTCTTCAAGGACCTCCTACTTAATTAACATGTACTATTGTCTCATAAACATCCTTCTTTTCAATTATTGGTCGGGCAAGTGAAAAATAGACTTGCACGTCTTCTGTAAATTAACTGTAATCAAGAGGTAATGTTACCACAGCTAGATTCTGGAGGATATCAACCTCTGTGACTAGTTGTTTCATTCCTGTACCAATCCAGAAAATATTACTTGATAATGACGCAAAGATTCTCGAGTATTTATGAAGATCTATGTACCCATTGCATTGCATATTATTTCTTTACCTGTAGTATAATTTCTAGCTTCATCATTATTGTGGTTGATTAGCCCTTTCCTGGGTTTCCCTTACTGCCTGGGCAACATCATGCACATTTATTATTGTAAGTAATTCTGCCTCATTTAATCCACCCTCTGTTAGCAAGGGGATGGAGTATTTTATTTCTCATACTTCATTTTAATCAACTGCTTTTGCGGTGCATCTATATCTCCTTGAGTTCGGGACAGGGATGTCCATAGTAACAACCCACTAATGGCTCCTACTATCTCTCTTCCTTCTAATATCTGTTCCTTTGCTTCTCAGGTTATCCCAAAGTTGTTTTATAAATTCTCTGTATAATCCCCATACTTGACTACCTTGACAAACTTCATTATTGGTGAAATCCCACTGGGTGATTGTGACGGATCCGGCACCGCAGCGCCCCTTTGTGGCAGGAGGGGCTGAGGTGTCGGGGCCTCGCCACTCTTACGTCCCTGCACCCACCCCTTTAAGGGTGTCCGGTTGTGGCCTAATGGCCAAAGTCCATGTGACTTGCCCCGCGTATCAGGGCAGTGTGGCCTAGCGGCCCGAGTCCATATACCTCGCCCCGAGGTTCAGGGCAGTGTGGCCTAGCGGCCAGAGTCCATATAACTCGCCCTGAGGTTCAGGGCAGTGCGGCCTAGCGGCCAGAGTCCATATAACTCACCCTGAGGTTCAGGGCAGTGCGGCCTAGCGGCCAGAGTCCATACAACTAGCCCTGAGGTTCAGGGCAGTGTGGTCCAGTGGCCACAGTCCATACAATTCGCCCCAAGGCTCAGGGCAGTGTGGCCTAGCGGCCTGAGTCCAGACAGCTCGCCCCAAGGCTCCGGGCTGTGCGGCCCAATGGCCGGAGTAGTAGGGGGACCCGGACCCGCCCTCTCCACTGGGTCCCGACCCAGGGCTCACCTGTTAGCGGGGTTCCCCCTTGTGATTAGCTCGGCGGGGATCCACCTGCAACACGCCGAGCGTCCGTGCGGCTTTAACGCTGCTGGCTTCTAAAGTCTTCCTGGGTCACTTCCTACCGTCGACTGGGTTCTCCGGTCCGTCCTCTCCACTCGCCGCCTCCGGCCGGGGTGCAGAGGGTGTCACGGCTGGGTTGGCCCCTGGATCCTGGGGCGTTGGCTGTCCCACCTCAGGAGCTGGCAGTGTGCTTCCTTCCCCTCCGGCGGTCAGCCCAGACTGAGCCGCTCTGCAGGCTTTTATACCTGGGCTCCAGTTGGAGCATGCCCAGCAGAGCTTCCGGGGCGGGGCTTCCTCTACCAGGAAGGAAGGGTTAACCCCTACAGCACCAGTGCGGGGCCGCTCTGCCCCGTCACAGTGATATTCAGAATAATTGAAGGAACCAGCATACCTTATTATACAAGGCATTGGTTTTGCTTCTAATAAGGGAAAGTCTTAATTCATTTTCTGGTCCTGGTGTTACTACTGAACATGGGGGAAACTTCAGAGGTTGAGTTCAGATTTGTTTTTGTGCTTGTGATAATGGGGGGGGGGGGCGGGAATAGTTTGGTTTGTAACTAATAATTCTACTTTTACTTTTCCCATTTCTGCAAGTTTTCTCTTACCGTACATCAATATGTTCCAGTATCAATGATCTGAACATCTTGAATTACCATAGAAACCTCTCCCTGTTACATCCTTATTTATGAATTGTTCTCTGCTGTGCTCATGATCTTTTTTCCATAAACACATTCTCTCTTCATTAGAGCATGGCCCACACTTTCCCCCTCCTGAATACATGAATGTTAACATTTCCACATTTACACCATTTGAAATGAATTTCCATGTTACAAGGAGTGAACTCAGATTTTTCCTTTTCCTTTTAAAATAGAGTGCAGAGTTATATTGTGCCCTTCAGATTCTAAAACTATATTGTTTGAGTGATTAGACTGTCATGGGTACTATCATAAGTATTGGTTAATCTCTTCTATACTTTTTCTCAATATCCCTTCATGATGTATATGTTCCCCAGTTTCTCCTTATACATATTTAATGCTTGTGTTCTTATTGGTATTGTCCCCTTTTAATAACATGAGATTGATCCTACTAGGTCAGGCCAATGGTCCATCTAGCCCAATGTGCTGTCTCTGACAGTAGCCAGTGCCAGATGCTTTAGAAGGGATGAAGAGAACAAGGCAATTTCAAGTGAGCCATCCCATCATCCAGTCCCAGCTTCTGGCAGTTAGAGGTTTAGGGACTTCTGGAGCATGAGGTTGCATCCCTGACCACCTGGGCTAATAGCCATTTATGGACCTATTTTCAGGACTTATCGAATTCTTTTTTGAACCTGGTTAAACCTTTTGGCCTTTACACCATCCCATGGCAACAAGTTCCACAGGTTGACTGTACATTGTTTGAGGAGGTACTTTCTTTTGTTTGTTTTAAACCTGATGGCTATTAATTTCATCAGGTGACCCCTGGTTCTTGTGTTGCATGAAGGAGTAAATAACACTACCCTATTCACTTACTCCACACCACTCATGATTTTATAGACCTCTATCATATTCCCCCCTTAGCCATCTCTCGTCTAAGCTGAACAGTCACTGTTTTATTACTCTCTCCTCATATGGAAGCTGTTCCATACCTTTAATCATTTTGTTTCCCTTCTCTGCACCTTTTCCAATTCTAATCTTTTTTTCAAGATGGGGCGCCCAGAACTGGTATGGGTTTTCCTTGGATTTATATAGTGTCATTCTGCTATTTTGTATTCTATTGTCTATCCCTTTCCTAATGGTTCCCAACATCCTTTTTGCTTTTTTGACTGTCGCTGAATGTTGAGTGGAGGTTTCCAGAGAACTATCCACAAAGACTCCCAGATCTTTCCTAAGTGGTAACAGTCAATTTAGACCCCATCATATTATATGTATAGCTGGGATTATTTTTTCCAATGTGCATTACTTTGCACTTTGAATTTTATCTGCCATTTTGTTACCTAGGCAGCCAGTATAGTGAGATCCCTTTGTAACTCTTTAGTCATCTTTGGATTTAACTATTTTGAGTAATTTTGTATCATCTGCAAATTTTGCCACCTCCCTGTTCACCCCTCTTTCCAGATCATTTATAAATAGGCTGAACAGCACAGGTCCCAGTACAGATCCTTTGGGAAACTCTGGTATTTACCTCTCTCCATTGTGAAAACTGATTTATTTCTACCCTTTGTTCCCTATCTTTTAACCAGTTACTGATCCATGAGAGGACCTTCCCTCTTATCCCGTGACTCCTTACTTTGCTTAAAAGTCTTTGGTGTGGGACCTGTCAAAGGCTTTCTGAAAGTCCAGGTACACTATATCTACTGGATCACACTTGTCCACAGGTTTGACCCCCTCAAAGAATTCTAATAGATTGGTGAGGCATAATTTCCCTTTACAAAAGCCCTGTTGACTCTTCCCCAGCTATTGTGTTCATCTGCTTGTGATAATTCTGTTCTTTACTGTAGTTTCAACAAGTTTGCCTGGTATTGAAGTTGGGCTTACTGGCAAATAATTGCCTCTGGAGCCTCTTCTAAAAATCAGTGTCACATTAGTTGTCGTCATCTACTACAGAGGCTGATTTAAGCTATAGGTTACATACCTCAGTTAGAAGTTCTGCAATTTCACATATGAGTTCTTTCAGAACTCTTGGGTGAATACCGTCTGGTCCTGGTGACTTACTGTTACATTTATCAGTTTGTTCCAGAACCTTCTCTTTTGACACCTCAATCTTGGACAATTCTTCAGATTTGTCACCTTTAAAAGAATGGCTCGGGTGTGGAAATCTCCCTCACATCGTCTGCAGTGTAGACCTATGTAAAGAATTCATTTAGCTTCTCTGCAATAGTCTTGTCTTTGCTCAGTGCTCCTTTAGCACCTTGATCATCCAGTGGGCCCACTGACTGTTTTGGCAGGCATCCTGCTTCTGATGTTAAAAAATAAAATAAAAAAATTGTTTAGTTTTTGTGTCTTTTGCCAGTTGCTCTTCAAATTTATTTTTTTGGCCTGCCTAATTATACTTTTACATGTGACTTGCCACAGTTTATGCTTCTTTCTATTTTCCTCAGTGGGATTTGACTTCCAGTTTTTAAAGGATGCCTTTTTGCCTCTGCCTCTTTCACTCTACTGTTTAGCCATGGTGGCATTTGTTTTGTCCTCTTGCTGCTTTTGGGGTGTGTGTGTGTGCATTTAGTTTGAGCCTCTAGTATGGTGTTTTCAATTTGACTCCATGCAGTTTATAGGCATTTCACTCTAGTGATTATTCCTTTTAATTTCTATTTAACTAGCTTCATTTTTGTGTAGTTCCCCGTTTGAAGTTAAATGTTACTGTGGTGGGTTTCTTTGGCATTTTCCCCCTTACAAGCGTTTTAAATTATGGTTACTATTACCGAGTGGTTCAACTGTATTCACCTCTTGGACTAGATCCTGTGTTCCACTTAGGACTAAATCAAGAATTGCCTCTCCCTTTTGAGTTCTAGAAGAAGCTACACCAAAAAGCAATCATCTGTGGTGTCCAGAAATTTTATCTCTGCATCCCTTCCTGAGGTGACGTGTGTGTGTGTGTGTGTGTGTGTGTGTGTGTGTGTGTGTGTATATATATATACACTCAGTCAATATGTGTATATAGTTGAAATCCTCTGTTATTGCATTTCCACCTTTGTGTAGCCTCTCTAATCTCCCTGAGCATTTCAGTCACTGTTACCATCCTGGTCAGTTGGTCGGTAGTATATTCTTACTGCTATATTCATATTCTTATTGTTGAATTTCTATCCCATAGAAATTCTGTGGTACAGCTTGATTCATTTCAGATTTTTACTTTATTTGATTCTTTCTTTCCCATAGCACCACTCCCACCAGTGCATTCTTATATATTTTGTACCCTGGTATTACCATGTCCCACTCATCATCATTTCTCCAAGTTTCTGCAATGTCTATTGTATCAATATCATCCATTTAATGCCAGGCACTCAAGTTCACGCATGTTAGGATTTAGACTTCTAGCATATGTATGTTAGCGCTTGAACATGTTGTCAGTATTCCGTTGCTTGCCTTCATGTGTTATATTTAAATAGAACTCTCTTACATTTGACTGTTGGATCGTCTTCATCTAACATGTGGAATTGCTTAGTATTAGATCTTATAGTTGGTTAAAAAGAAATTTTAGTCTTATTCTACAGCATTCAGAGAGAATGGGGTGTGTGTGTACATGTGCACAAGCCTAACAGAACACTTTACAACCCCATTTTCACATTTGGAGGAAAATACTCTCAATTCCAATCTTCCACTATTTCTAGCATAATTATTTTGAAGTTCTACTGCACAACCTTTGGACCACATCTAATCTCCAATTATCCAGTTGATATATGGCACATGCTGAAATTTCTGTTGTCCTCTGCGTTGTCCTACAGACCAATCATAGGTAAGTAGAGGCACATATACAGTTTATCAGGAGGCATTCATAGATTATGCATTTCAGTTGGTTCAATTTCCATATACATACAGGGCCGGCTCTAGGATTTTTGCCGCCCCAAGCAAAAAAAAATTTCTTGCTCCCCCCCACCCCCAGCCCCGCCTCAACTCCGCCCCGCCTCCTCCCACACACGTTCTGCATTTCCCCCACCCCATTGCTTCCTGTGGGCCCCCCCGCCCTAGCTCACCTCCCCTCCGCCTGCTCCCTTGAACATGCTGCCGCTCCACTTCTTCCCACTCCGTCGCCTGAGAGGGAGGGGGGAGAAACGAAGCGGCGGCGCATTCAGGGGAGCAGGTGGATTGGAAGTGAGCTAGGGCGAGGGGGGTGCAGGAAGTAATGGGGAGGGTAGAGGAACAGGAACCACTCCACACCCCAGCTCACCTCCGCTCTGCCTCCGCCTGCTCCCCTGAGCAGGCCGCCACCACTCGGCTTTTCCCCCTCCCTCCCAGGCTTGCCACGGTTTCATGCGCAGCAAGCCTGGCAGGGGGAGAAGCCGAGCAGCTGCGGCCCGCTCGGGAGCGGGCGGAGGCAGAGCGGAGGTGAGCTGGGGCGGCGGGGACACATTTCTAGTGGCGGCATGGCCGGCGCCAGAATGCCACCTCTAGAAATGTGCCGCCCCAAGCACCTGCTTGTTTTGCTGGTGCCTAGAGCCGGCCCTCTATACATAGGTTAAGTTCAAAGCCCGTAGTTCATTAAACAGCACATATCCAAATAATAGAGTAATTTAGCATAACTGACAAAATAAAGCAGTCAGGTTTCCCCTTTAAAAAATGTCATCTGATTAATATGAAATCATTTGTCCCATTTTCACTTGCCCTTATCAATTTGCACCAAATAAACACTAGGACTTGCTTTTTCTATGATGCAGTAGGGCCCATCCCAACCAGGCTGTCAAGGGTTTCATTTCTTGCTGTAGGTTTTTATCATTACTCCATCTCTTATCTACCGCTTTTGCAACTTTGTCATGGCATCAAAGTATCAGCAGTCTCTTTGTCTTATAGTTTTGGCTGCCCTCCAATTAACTTCTCTCAACTCTTCCTTTAACTGATTATGTACAACACTGTTGTACCAAGCAGGTGTTCACGCAACACTATATTTTACATCATTGATCTGCTTGAGTAGCTCAAAGTGCCATCCATATTAAGAGTAATTTGATATTCCAATCTCTCTTGTTTTCTTTAAGGTATTTAGTAATATCACCTTTAAGGTTTGATTACTTCTTTCTACCAGTCCTGATGACTGTGGATGATAGGCTGTGTGTTTCTGCTATATTCCCAGCATTATCATGGTGTTACACATTACATCACCAGTAAAAT
Organism: Macrochelys suwanniensis; assembly: GCA_033296515.1. Lineage (NCBI taxonomy): Eukaryota > Metazoa > Chordata > Testudines > Chelydridae > Macrochelys > Macrochelys suwanniensis. The sequence goes on along the minus strand of CM065775.1, from coordinate 44,091,326 downwards.
GTATTCTCTGGTCTGAGTCAGTTACCTGTGGAAGTCTCTATCTGGTAAAAGATCTGCTCAAGTAGAACCTAAATTGTAGCAGCTGCCTTATTGTGTGTCATAGGGATTGTTTATACCTCTTTGGGAAAGCATCCACAATGACTAAGGCATATAGATTTCCTCAGGCCACTTGAGGCAGTGTTCCAATATAATAAATTTGGAGTTGGGATGATTTAGTTGGGGTTGGTCCTGCTTTGAGCGGGGGGTTGGAGTAGATGACCTCCTGAGGTCTCTTCCAACCCTAATCTTCTAATCTTGGTTCTGTCTCCCGGTGGCCACAGACGTACCTTCCTTTCTGATGCAGCACCTCCTTGTGGCCTTATCAAAATTCTGGAAATAAGCTGGTGGAGACCGGCAAGTTTAAGAATTCTCAAAGCAGCAGAGTAGAATTTCAATTACACCAGAGCAAATGTGGCGCTTGCATTTATGTTTGGGGGTAGCAAGACTGGCACCTTGTGGTGTTTAGATGTTGCTTACAATTATTAGTACTGGGAGCACTGGCTGCTGGGAGTCTGTAAGGACAGGAAACAGGAAGGAGGGAGGAGGGAGTTGAGAGTCTGAGAGAGCTACAGAGGGTGCAGCAGCAGCTTTGTAAAGAGGTTTCCCTTTTGGAATAAAGACCTGTTGAAGTTTGTGAGTACCTTGCATGACTGATACAACATTTTGGCGACGAGGATGGATCTTCTGCCTCTGAACCCACCTGCACCCTTTCTGCAAAGCCCAGGTGAGCCTCCAATTGCTTTTACTGTCTGGATCCATATGTTTGAGACTTATCTGCTTGCAGTCAGTGCTACAGAGATTTCTGAAGTAAGAAAGCGTGCTCTGCTAATCCACTGCCTTGGAGCAGAAGGGCAGCGAATATTTTACACTTTTCCCCTTGCAAATGATAAATATGAGACTGCACTCACTGCATTAAAGAATTTTTTTGTGCCAAAAGTGAATGTAGTAGCTCATCGCTACAGATTTCGCCAGCGTGAGCAGAAAACAGGGGAGACTATAATGCAGTATATTGCTTCCCTGAGGAGTCTGATTGTAGCTTGTGACTCTGGGAATATGGCAGATGAGATGATTAGAGACCAGCTTATTGAGAAAACAACCATGCTTCGTGTAAGAGAACGCTTACTTCTAGAACCAGAACTTACACTAGAAAAAGCAATAACCATTGCTACTCAGATTGAGTCAGCAACAGCTGAAGCCAAAATAATGAGCATGGATAGAGGAGGCCCAGTACAGGCTGTGACTCCTTTGCATAAAAATCCACTCTCGCTGCAGACAAAAGATTACAAGAGGAAAACTAATAAAAAACCACCGAATCAGCAAATGCAAAATCCTGTAAAAACATGCTTTCGCTGTGGAGCCTCACAACACCTTGCAAGCTACACAGGATGTCCTGCAAAAGTAGCTCAGTGCAATCATTGCAAAAAGATTGGGCATTTTGCTAAAGTATGTTGCAGCAGCCAGTTCAACCAACAGGTGCATGCAGTTACAATACCAGATGTTACTGTGCTGAGTGTGGACAGAATCACTACGGCACATATTTCAGAACAAATAAAGTGCACTGTAAACATTTCCACCAAATCTGCAGGCATATCACACTCTATTCAGCTAATGTTGGACACTGGCTCAGCAGTATCTATACTACCTGATTCCATCTATTTGCAATACTTTAAAGATGTGCCTCTTACTGAACCCAAACTTCACTTGGTGTGCTATTTGAAAAAACATATTCCAGTACATGGCTGCCTGCCAGCAATAGTTACTTTTGGTGATCGCTATGTAACTGCAGAGTTCTACATTGTCCACAAAGGCACCCCTATCCTTGGCAGAGATTTATTGGCTGCTTTAAATCTCAGGGTAGTTAATGGACGAATTGATCTTCCTCAGCAAAGCACTCTTGCAGTACACACACCAGTTTCAGCTGGGACCCAACACCAGGTCGAGGAGAAACTCGGCTGTGCTTATGGGTTTCTGCATAAAGTTAAAATGCGGAATAATGTGATGCCTGTACGACAGAAGTTACGGCGCTTACCATTTTCAGTTAGGGACGCTGTCTCAGAGGAACTTAGAAAACTTGTTCAAAAGGACATTATTGAAGAGAGTGACTCCTCGGAATGGGTTTCACCTATAATAGTGATGCAGAAGAAGTGTGGAGGCATTCGCCTTTGTGTGGATTTAAGGGAGCCAAATAAAGCTACTGTGATTTACAGTCATCCTCTTCCTCACATAGAAGAAGTATTTGCAGAACTCCGTGGAGCAAAGATGTTTTCTACTCTTGATTTGCAGACTGCATACTACCAGGTTATGTTGCATGAAGATAGCAGAGACCTCACAGCATTTATTACACATGAGGGACTATTTCGTTTTAAACGTGTTCCATACGGTCTCGCATCTGCCCCAAGTGCCTTCCAAAAATGATGTCATTGATTCTGAAGAATCAACATGGAGTTCAGTGCTATCTGGATGATATTATCGTGTTTGGAAGTACTTCTGAGGCGCATGACAATAACCTGCAGTCTGTACTAAACTGCATCAGCAAAGCAGGCCTCAAGCTCAATAGATCCAAATGCAATTTTAGACAAACTGAACTCTCCTTTCTGGGGCATACAATTTCACAGGCTGGACTAAAACCTGATCCAGATCATATCCTGGCAATTTCAAATGCTCCCCCTCCAACAGATTTGCAAACCTTACGTTCCTTCTTGGGTCTTACCTCCTGGTATGCAAAATTCATTCCCAATTATGCTTCTGTCATTGAACCATTACGAGAATTACTACGGGGAAGTTCAGCCTTAGTGTGGACAACGGATGCACAAGCTAGTTTCGAAACGGTGAAAGACTTGATTGTACATAGTCCAGTACTTGCACTATTCAGTCCTGCATTGCCCACAATTGTAACTACTGATGCTTCTGTTTATGGACTTGGGGCTGTCCTCTCACAACTTCATGAGGACAACACAGAGAGGACTGTTGCATTTGTTTCACAGACATTAAGTAATGCCGAGAGATAATATTCTACAGTTGAAAAAGAAGTATTGCTTGTGTCTGGGCTACTGAAAAATGGAGAACTTACCTGTGGGGCCGCATATTCAAGTTGCGCACAGACCACAGCCCTTTGACGACGTTGCTCACCACGAAAGGACTGGGAAGAGCAGGATATCGTATTGCTAGATGGTCTGCGAGACTACTCTCTTTCAATTATGAACTGGAATATAAGCCTGGAAACTAAAATGTGGTAGCTGATTGCCTTTCTCGCCTGCCTTTGCCTTCACCAGATAGTCCACCAGAGGATGAGGAGGTAGTAGTTGCACTTATTACAGGCACTCTTACTGCAGTTACAAGTGAACAATTTCAAGTTGCTTCTTCAGCATGTCCAATTCAACAAAAACTACGGGAATTTCTGACAAAGAGATGGCCCAGTAACCCTAAAAACCTTGACCCAGTTTTGCTGCCTTATTTTAGAGTTCGGGATGAACTTTCTTTGCTTGATGGCTGTGTGCTACAAGTTACACACCGGCTCCTTGTGCCAGAAGAATTACAGCCAAACTCATACACCTGGCACACAATACTCATCAAGGAATTGTCCGAACCAAACAACGACTACAGGATCTGTATTGGTGTCCAGGGATGGACTCTCAAACTGAAGCACTCATAAAATCCTGTGTCACTTGCCAAATGCATGATAAGACAGCAGTGACATGTACCCCTCCATTACAGCCTGTTCCTCTTCCTGAATCTGCATGGGAAAAAGTGGCAATTGACATTGTAGGACCCTTTGATACTGCTCCAATTGACTGCCGGTATGCCATCGCTTTAATAGACTATTTCAGTAAATGGCCCGAGGTAGCGTTTACATCGCAAATCTCTTCTGCTACAGTAATTAAGTTCCTCTCTTCAGTTTTTAGCAGGGAAGGTAACCCCAAAGAACTGGTTTCAGATAATGGTAGTCAATTTACTTCCCTGGAGTTTGAAACTTTTCTAGCAGAGAGGAACATTTTACACAGAAGGTCATCCCTATACTACCCTCAAGCCAATGGGGAAATTGAACGGTTTAACAGAAGTTTGAAAGAGAGTTTGCAAATGGCTAACCTAGAAGGGTGATTGTGGATTCCCTTCACTACTGATTCCTTGCAAGCATACCAGGCTACACGACATGCCACAACGCAAAGATCACCCGCAGAGTTACTGCACGGGAAACAGATGAATACTAAACTGAACGTTGCTGGATTGTTAAAGGCACGACCTGATGCCCCAAACGAGGATGATGTGAGAAAAACAGTTGAACAGAACCAAGCAAAGTCAAAGGCTTTCACAGACAAGCGTCGGGGTGCTAAAGAACCAAAGTTTGAGTGTGGTTCCTTCATTAGAATACGAAAACCTGGAATTTTACGCAAAGGGGACCATAAATTTACAGCTCCTCTTAAAATCATAGAGAAGAAGGGACCTTACACCTATCGACTTTCTGATGGATGGGTATGGAATGCTTCTTATCTTGCACCTGCCTATGCACCAGGAGGAGATTATGCTAACACCCAGTCTGCATTGGATAACTTCACCGTAGCACCCACACAACAAGACATTGCACTGGAACCGGGGCTTGAGAGGCGGCCTGTCAGACCCAGACGACCACCTGTCTGGACTAGAGACTATGTTATGTAGTATCTACAGTGTTTTCAGTGTAATATTTCTGCCAACAGTATAGTGTCTTGTTTCATATTTGTTCCTGTGGTTAGAACAACAATGTTATTTTAATTGGGAGAGTTTCTTAAGAGAGGAGGGAATGTGGTGTTTAGATGTTGCTTACAATTATTAGAACTGGGAGCACTGGCTGCTGGGAGTCTGTAAGGACAGGAAACAGGAAGGAGGGAGGAGGGAGTTGAGAGTCTGAGAGAGCTACAGAGGGTGCAGCAGCAGCTTTGTAAAGAGGTTTCCCTTTTGGAATAAAGACCTGTTGAAGTTTGTGAGTGCCTTGCATGACTAATACAACACACCTGAGTCTAGATATGTAAATAAACTATTAAAACACTGACACCAGTGAAATCCTGGAAAATAGCATAACAAATGCTGGAACAACCCCAGCATTTCCACTCATGAGCAAAGAATTTGATTATATATGTTACCATAAATCAGTCATCTTGCTCCTATTTGATACTTTATCTTCATTTTAAAATGGGAAATAGCTTTGGTCTATGTTTAAACACTGCAGTGCCTCATGGCATGACCTTTTAGTATCTCGTTACTTTTCTTTTTGCATAGGCCCCGAAGTGTCTCATTCCTGTTGTTTAGAAATACTGGAGCTGGAGATGTCTGTTTCTGCTTTGTATGTATTTGCACAGGCTTCTATCTCTTTGGCCTTTCCCCTTACTCCCCTTCCCCTTTCATGCCATGTTTTATTTTCCATCTCTGTTTAACTTCTTTCTTGCAACCACTCAAGCCTGAGGGTAGGTCTCTATTAAGCTTAACTCTCTCTGCTCTGTCTGTTGGGATAATGAACTTCCTGACACTTGCTGTACAAGTCACTGTTCCAGAAGACTGAGTTGAGTGACAGCAGTGTATGGGAGGCTAATCTTGCAGTCCAAATATGCAGTCTTGGTGTCCAAAGATATTGCACATTAGGAAATGGGAAACATATATTTCTTCTTTAAGGAATTCTATTCAGTAGTGTTGAATCTATTCCAGAAGGGATAGAGGGACACTTACTTGCTGTCTTGGCTTTTTTCAATTGTTTCATTTGGAGTTCTGACAAACAAGAAGTATCAGAGAGCTATTAGTCTTAGCTGGAGACACACATCAGAGGAGCACTGCATATAATTTAGCAAACCTTGGCATAATTGGCAGGCTGTGTTCAGCAGGACCCCAGGACTGAAGTAGCTAGGATATTGGGCTTAACTTTCATATCCACTCGGTGCTGAGATTACCGGCAGGGCTGCTATCTGCATGACAAGACTATGATTTAGTGAAGAACTTTAGTGTTAACTGTGCTTATTCATTTACCCAACTAAAAAGAAGGCAGTCCAAGATTTCTATGTGGTTTTTTCCCCTCAGTGCAGATATTTGCTAGTTCTTTATGAACAAACAAGTGAAAATTCTGTAGAAGAATTAATGTCAACTTAACTGTGTCTTGTTTCTTTTTTCTTGCCTACAAGATTTGTTTTCTTAGAGCTGATTCTCCTGAGTGCTGTCCTCAAGTTCAGTTTCCTGTTTGAAAATCTGCATACGGTAATGCAATATTCTTCTTCGGGAAAGATTTTTATGGCATATGCAAATGAAATAAGATCAGACCCTTGTGGTATTTGACAGGATACTGAGAAGGAAGTTAACTGTGTATTAACGTGCTTGCAGTCTAGGTCATTCTCACCGAACCTTGCAGCTTTGTGAGATTCCACTGTTTGGTGGAGAAGACTTCTCTTTCTTTCTCAGTGACCCATTGTAAAACACTGTTTAATTCTTGACAAATCTCCGTTACAGGCAATCCAAACTCCAACACTTATTTATATGGGTGTAGTCATAGTTAATGAATTAAAATGACACTATTGCAAGCTACACAGAAATCTGGTGTTAAATAGCATGTAGTGGAATAATTACTTAGGATGCAAATTTTAGATGGTTTTGTATAGTTGAACTGAATAAATTCCAGGCCTCCTCTTTATTTAAGTGCTTGGGCACTTCCGTCCAGCCGGCTTTTTTAACTAATTACCTTAATTTCCCAAAGTCTGCCCTTTTGAAATAAAAAAAATCATAACTGACTACCTTGTTTTGATTATCCTTCCATTTAATTTAATCTGAGTCCATTCATGATCATGGGATCCAAGATTATTTCCCGTGACCAGCTCTTCCATGATGTCCTCCCTACTTACTAAAACCAAGTCTAAAACTGCATCACCTCTTGTTGGTATAGTGATGATTTGATGAAGAAAACTTTCATCTATCACACCCAAGAATAACTGGGCCCTACCACTATTAGTAGCATTTATTCTCCAATCTATATCTGGGAAGTCAGTCTCCCATTATGACACAATTTCCAAAAGTATTTCTCTCAAATAATACTAGGGTTCACTATCCTGGTCTGAATCTGACCCCGGGAATCTATAGCAGACCTGTAACACCATCCCAACAGACCCTCTTTTACAATCCTTCCCAGTGATTTTGACCCAGACAAATTCTGTGTAGTCCATACTATCATTTTGTATTGAGTTTACTGCTTCTTTGATGTACAACACTACCCCATGACCTTTACATTTATTAATGTCTTTCCTAAACAGCACATACCCTTCAATACCTGTATTCCAGTCATGAGTGCTTTTTCCACCATCCCTCAGTAACCCCTCTAATATCTGGTTTAACCTCCTGCACCAGTAGTTCCAGTTCCTCCATTGTATTGTCCAGACTCCTTGCATTTGTGTACAAGCATTTCAGTTGTTTCCCTTGAACCTCACCCAGTTTTCTAGCTTGTGGTGTTCCGTTATCCCTTACTATATCATACTTTTAGCTGATTTTTCCTGCTCCTGTGTATTGAAACCAGGTGTAGCGATTTCACAAGTTTCTTCCATCCTCCTTCCATCATCTCCTAATTTAACCTTGACACCATTGATAAGAAAAGCATTAATACCCCAAGTACTCAAGTGGAGTCCATCCGTCGAAGAGTCTTCTTTCTATGAATTCCTCCTAATGGTTAATCATCCAAAATCTTCCTCACACCAATCCTTGAGTCATGTGTTGATCTTCATTTATCTTGTCATGCTTTCACGCTCCTCCTCTAGGGACTGGAAGTTTCCTGTTGAAAATCACCTAAGCTTGACTGCACACTCTTCTGTTCTCTGGATCTGGTCTGGTAACAGGCCTGTAGAATCCTCTGAGTATGGAGTCCCAATCACATAGACCTGTCTCTTCCTGGTGGCATTAATATGAATCTGTTTTATGTTCTCTCACAGTCCCTTGTACAACATCCCATTTTTCTTAGATTCTTGTCCCTGGCTATCTACATCATTTCTTCCTCTCTTCTTCTGCAAGGACTGTCTTCCCTTCTTTTCTTCCTCAGCACCTCATCTTCTGCCTGTTTCTCCTGCTCATTCCCCAGTGCACCAAACATGTTACTCAACTTGATTTCACTGCCACTAACTGATCACTTCCTCTGCCTTGTCCTTGTGGTCATGTTCTTCCATGGATCAGCTGCTTCTTCTGGTAATCTGCTCTCCAGGTCCTTTTGTTCAGCAGGTGTCCTCAAATCTTAGCTTGTCTGCACCACCTCCCTTCTCTTCTCCTGCATTATACCTTCACATCCTTGTCTAAATTCTGTCATTGTCTCCAGTTGCATCTCTAATCCTTGAATCTTCTCTGCCCGGTGACATTTCACACGTAAGTAGCTTCTATCAGATGCCCCCTCAAGGACAATGTACATCCTGCAGCTTCTGCATCTATCTTCTTTCTCTCCTCTCTCCTCCTCTGGTCTCTTTTAGTGTTGCCTCAGTACCATCATTGTCTTCTCTACCTAGACCCTGTACCTAGAGGGGAGGTGGGGAAAAAAACCTTCCCCAAAACGCCCACAAAAACTCTGCTGATAGCTGATAGCCATTTTGCTATCCTTCATCTATATGGATCAAATCTTACTTTCCAAATGTCCAATCTCCATGTGTGCTTGTGTGATTTCACCTTACTTGTGCTGCTCTGAAAAACTTTTATTTTTATCATTTTTCTTTATTTTCAAGGGCAGGAACAATCTTTACCTAGAGTTGATTGAGAGTTATCAAGGGACAGCACATTTTATGGCCCATGGTTTCTCAAATGAGAGCCAAGTATAATTGGACTGACTCACCTTGGCATTAAATGTAATGTGGAACTTGTATTGTTATGGATCTATTACAGGAGTGGGTGGGTGAGGTTCTGTGCCTTGCAATGTGCAGGAGGTGAGTCCTTCTGAGATGGAGATTTGGTTTCTGTGCACATTTGATTTAGGATGCTTGATAACTATATAGTGATTACTCAAGAATAATGATTAAAAGAGAGTTTGCACAAACTGATCCTATGAGCATTTCACTGTATGTTTTTCTTTGAAAATATTAAATCCATAGGGATACGTACCTTATATACATGTTAAACTTGAGAGAAAATGGAGAGAGCTTGTGTTATCTTCAGCATACAGAGCAGGGACAGAGCTATGGTGAACCCCTAACCATTTCCCTGAGCACGGACTACAGAGGCAGAATGGCTTATGTGTCTTGGTGGGAGCATGCTCAGCCAAATACCTAGGTATAGGAACACACAGTTTGTGTGTTCACACTACCTGCCTTGGGGTGTCAGCACGTATTCTTGAGCTGGAGGGAGCCTGGTCATGCCGTTGACCATGTCCCCTTGGAGATATGGAGCATCTGCCGGTGTTTTGATTAGGAAGTACTAGGTCAGCATTCCACCTGGCTTCCACATGACTGCACTGAGAGAGAAAGAGATTTCCTATAATCTCTTTGCCCTGCTAGAAAACTTGTGCAGCAAAAGACAGAATACAGCTCATAATGTCTTATGAGGGGTATTTCAGTTAGGGTGACCAGATGTCCCGATTTTATAGGGACAGTCCCAATTTTTGGGTCTTTTTCTTATATAGGCTCCTATTCCCCCCCCCCCCCCCCCCACCACCACCACCACCACCACCTGTCCCGATTTTTCACATTTGCTGTCTGGTCATCCTAATTTCAGTGGGCATTAAGTGACAATAGGAGACACTTAAACACTTTCCATTGATAATGTACCTTTTAATAGCGAAGCTTAGGCAGTGATGACAAAAGAAATATAGCAAACATGGCAAATGTACCAAAGTACTTTAATCTGAAAAGTTAGACGAGGCTAACAACTGGTAGCCTCACTACAAATGCAGTGCTGGACTACAGAATGGAGATAAGAAGAATGAGTGGTTTACACTGGATAGCAGTTAGGGGAAAGAAGAGAGGGAGAATTAGATCTGATATTTAAAATAAATAAAAACACCATTTCATTCCCTGCAAATGAAAAATCTGTGGTCATTAATAAGATACTCAGAAAACTCCAAGTCTGAAGACACAAAGGTCATGCCAACGTGTCATGCCATTGTGAGAATGAGGTTTACTCTCCTGCACAGAGGAAATGGGGGCTGGCTGATCATCTCTATAGTAAAAGCATGGCGAGGAACAGCAGAATCACACATTCACTGCACAGATCATACCCATGGATCTGATTCCAGGTGTAGGCCAGTGGTTCTGAAACTTTTGTATTGGTGACCCCTTTCACACAGCAAGCCTGAGTGTGACCTCTCCCCCCAAAAAATTAAAAACACATTTTTAAAGTATTTAACACTATTATAAATGCTGGAGGTGTTACGTGGACCCTCCATGTAATAATCTTGCGACCCCCGAGGGGTCATGACTCCCCAGTTTGAGAATACCTGGTGCAGGCAATGGATTCTGAGAGCAAATAGGTGTATGGTGAATGTAGTTCTAGACCTCAAGTAATATAGACATCTATAACTTCAGGAGAAGCCAGATCTGCTTCCGGACAGCCTCCCATGTCTTGCACTTAGTGTAACAGGCTGCTGGAGTTACCCAGAGCTTTCAGCCCTTGTATCTGTCTGTCACAGTGAGTTTTGCTGGCAGTTAGACTTGGTCAGCTCCCTGCCATTCCAGTGTGTCTTCCTCACCTTCAAACTCTTCAAGGCTTGGTCCTCGTCCTCTCCTACCAGGTAACAGTCAGTAAGCTCCTCAGAGATGTTTCTGCACATCCCCATACACTGTGCATTCACAGAATATATTAAGTGTGCTGCTCTATTAGAGTCAGTACATCACATCTTTTTAATTTAACTGAGGTAAATATATCCTTCCCTTCAAAAACATCATTGAATTGGTTTGTAGTAAAAGTACAACAACTTTATTAACAAAAGAGCATGGATTAAGTGATACCAAGTAAGAGATTAGAGATGGTTACTGTGGAATGCTAAACTGTATTAGACTGTTGAACCACTAGGTGGCACTAGGCATAAAATACCTTTATTTGAGCTAACCTCAGCCATAGAGCACTAAAGGATTTTACAATGAACACATCTGGTGTATATAAGCAAGCTGTGACCAGTCCATATCTGGTACAGAAGTAAACGACCGTTACAAGGCAATAAAAGTGAAAACACACATCTAAAAGTCTAAAACATAATCTAGCATTTCAAAATAGTTTTTCTCACTCGGTCTCCTTTCCAGCTTCTTACTGACTGGGACCCATCACAGAGATCAAATCACTTGGTGTCTTTGTCTCTTTAAGATGAAGGATAAAGAGAGTCTCTCTCCATTCTGTATGTTCCCAAAGGGATGTCTTTGTCTTACAAGTCAGGAAGGCCTCCTGGGGATTCAGTCTCCTTTGTGTCTCTCTCAGGTGGAGGAGCTATGTTAATTTTGTCTCTTGAGTTCAGGCTCAGGATAACCCCTGCTGGTTTAGCTTGATAGCTTTGTTTACAGCTCATATGTACATGCCTTTATCTGTCTAGGATGGGCTTGTTTCTCATATTTATCTAGGTGAGGCTGTCTGGTCTTAAACATGTTCTAGTAACATGATACAGAAGGAATTTATAATTTCATATACAGTGTGAACACATGAATTTTACAATGATGCTAATAACCAGTGTGGTGTTAGCTTTTATATGATACCTCAGAAGGTGTATTTTGTATAAATATTATTGCAGTAGTGTATAGGGTGTGAATACAGGGATACCTAGCATCACACTTACAATATATTCTAAGTTAATGTCAACCCTGCCCACACCAGTTTCAACAGGTTCTTACATCAGTATTTTCATGTTGTTCCCAGAACAACAGTGCAATGTATTCATATATTTTTATGGCCAGAAGAGACCACTGATATATCTGATCTATTGCATAACACCTTCCATCAATTCATTCCTGCTTCAACTCCAACAGGTATGGTTGAGCTACAGCGTGTCTTTTAGAAAAACATCAGCTTTTGATTTAAAGATTTCCAGTGGTGCAGAATCCACCACAATCCTTGGTAAATTGTTCTAGTGGTTAATCACTGTTGACAAATGTAGGCACAAGGTGCAATTTTTTAGTTTCATCTTCCAGCCATGGGTTCTTGTTATCCCTTTATAATCCCTTCAGAGCCCTGTATTATCAGATTTCTGTTCCTTATGTAGGTGCTTTTAGACTGGGGTCAAGTCACCCCATAACCTTCTATGATAAGCAAAATAGACTCAAAAAGCTCAGTCGCTATAGGACATGGTTTTTCAATCCTTTGATCAGTCTCATGGCTCTTCGCTGAACTCTCCCAATTTTTCAGCATCCTCCTGGAAGTGTGGATACCAGAACTGGACACAGTATCCAGTAGCCTTTCTTCCCCCTTCTTTCCTGGCTACTCCCTGACTCTTCCAGCATTTTCCTTAATTCTGTGCTACTTCTGCTTAAGCCACACTACTTGAATTTATCCACAGAGCGCAATGTTATTTAGACAACAGCCCTGCACATATGCTGCTTACAAACACATTCCCTTGTACATTACAATCCTTTTCACAATTAATGATTTGGCACTTGGGGGAAAAGGCGGGGAGGAAGTTTTCAAGAGTTGGAGCTGGGAGAGAGAGAGAGTACATAGAGTAAGCATTGGCTAAATAAGAAGAATGAAGGGCCTGTGCAATGCAATAGCATTGTAAGGATTAGAGTTTTAAAACGTCAGCGCAGCTAATCAAAAAGTCATTTGAGGGAGGGAAAGATGTGAGAGTTACAGAACAAAACTCAAAAGTGATACCATTGTGTTTTAGCAGATGGGAGCTGCCAAAGGATAGATTCAAGAAGGCCAACGTAAGATTACGTTTCTAGTAGTATCTGCATCAAGAATAAAATGTAGTGATGGGAAAGATGTTCAAAAGGTGATATGAACAGGATTTAGCATGTTGGAACATGTGGGTGGCACAAAGAATCTCTGACCAAAGGTAATACCTAAGATATTAACATTAGAGGCTGGCAAAATAAAAATATCTTCAATTGTGAGAGAAGAAAAAAGATAGTCAAGGGAACATTTTATTTAAGATAGATGGCTCTCATCAAAGAAGACAGAGTCAAGAATGTGCAAGGGGATGACAGAAAAGCAGAAATATATCTGGTGTCTTTAGTGTACATATGGCATTATAAACTGTGATCAAACATATATCACAATAAAGGGGGTGGGATAGGGGATCTAGAACAGAGCTCCGGAGAACTCTCACCAGGAGAGGATAATAGAAAGAGAAGGATACGAGAGAGAGAGGGAGAGTGATTTTCTTGGGCTGATTTCTATCAGAGAGGTAGGAAGACAATCACAAAAGAAATGAGATGGAAAAACATGGCAGTATATGCCAAAGTTGAAGAGTTAAATTTGCATTGTTATATGCAGCTGATAAATCAAGAAGGATAGGAATAGAAGTGAGCCTTTGAATGTAGCCATAAGCACATGATAGTTTACTTTGAGGGGCTGCCTCATAGGGATAAACCCAAAAAAGAACCTCCTGGAGGGAGTGGAAATAGTGAAACCTGTGAGATAAGAATGTACAATTATGAAGATAATCCAACATGGTCTATCCCACTTATTGCACAGTTTTAAAGCAAACCAAATGTATTGTTAGGTGGAAAATAAAATGTTCCAGCTTGCATTTTTTTAAAAAAACTATTGCATGTGGGTGATTGTGTGTTTAATGCAATCACTGTTTGCCACCTGAAATCAGGGTTCAGATAATTAGAACATAAATGAAAATGTGTTTGGTTTCATGCATTCTTTGGTGGACTTTATCCACGTCTTAAAGTGTTATAATTCAGGATAATTGACAGTCTGTGCCCAGGAGAGACCCATGAGTAGAACAGCAAGAATACTGCAGTGCTGTCAGGAGTTAGATTCATTTGCAAAGATTTAGGAGACAGCACTTGGCTGCACAATGTTCCATGATCCTGCAGTGCCACTGTGGAGACAGCTATAGATTCTACTGAATTCTAGAGGATAACTACATGAACTGCATTTTAGCCTTTCCTTATTAGAATATTTGGTATCGGCATTTTTAGTGGGATGTTTCCATATGTAGCCCACATGACTCCAGTGTGAATCTCTAGTGACAAGTCCATATAAGAGGCTTATTCGTCTGCAACAACTACCAGCGAAGGGCATTAGTCACTGAGCTCCAGCAGCAGACACTCATTAACTTCTTATGAATTTATGTAACATTACATTATGGATTTAACCCTATTTCAGGAGAGTAACTGACTGGAAAATTACATAATTATCCTGTGTTTATTTTAAACTCTCATGGTTTTCCTGAAGTTCCTGAAAGTGCTTTCCCTTCATAAATCTTACAAGTTCTTTCCTTTAACAGTAGAATGACATGTTTTCCAGAACTTTATGGCTTGATGTGACAATTTAAGAAAAATGCACTTTTATCTCTAAGCATTTAAAAATGTTGTCACTTTCAGATCCATGTAAGCCATTAGTAACTAGCTTGTTCACTTCCTTCCAGCTTTCATGCAGACATGTACCATATTGAAGACTTGGGTTGTTTGTATAATAAGTGGTTTGATCTTTCAGTACTGTTGAATCAATCAAAAGAAGCTATTGCTCTTCTGGGCATTAGCATACATTTAGATGTTTCTGCTTCAGGATCTGCTCAGAGGAAAATGCTTTTAAGCCAAAAAAAAAAAAGAGAGCGAGAGAGAGAGAGAGTAAGTAGTATGGCTGCCGATGCTTTGAGGTGGACTGTTACTTCTGACCCACGTACATTTGGTAATAAGCTTGTTTGTGTTAGCAATTATTCTAATTTAGATTATATGGTTCTGAAAGTCTTTTTCTTCTCCCCTTTTTATTTTAATCCTGTGTCTTTAGTATCTTCAGCAACCAAGAGAGCAGTATAGATGGTGAGAGAGAAATTTTAGTAGCTTTCATGGTGATGGTTGATTACAAGTAAAACTAAAAAATGGAAATTGACTTTTTCCTTGACAAAGTGCTGTAGTTAGCTAGTGACCCTCCACTCCCACAATCAGCAAAGAATGTAATTGCTTCCTGAGTTAACGTGTTTCATTCCTGCCACTGGAAATTACCTATAGCTCCATCTAGGAGGTCAAGGTGTGGTTTGAGAATGGACTCTGCCAGACCACAATATTTTTTTAAAAAAAGAGTGCACTGTTTTCTCTATCTAGAAAGCCAATTAAAATACATTTATGGAAAGGTCCTAAAACTGGCTGCCAAGGAACTCGTGACTGTTAGCTCATGATTAATGAAGCTCATTTGCATTCTAAGTCCTCTCAAGTACACACACTGCTGATCATAGGTTACTTTGATTTTTAGCTCCCAACCTCTAAACACCACAAGCGCAGGTTGTGTCCCCATCCCACCTAAGATCTATACTGTGCTCAGATTTCCCCCTTCTATGAGAGGCTGGGCTAAATTTCTCCTGTGGAACTGTCCCTCTCTCTCTCTTTCAGTCCCTCCAGAAGGCACTCAGTGTCTGGAATTTGCTCTAAGTTAAGGGCTGGTGACTGGACAGACCAGGGGAAGGAGTAGGCAGAACAGGGGTGATACACATCCTAGTGCTGTATTTTATCCATGGAGATCCTCACTTGGAGCAAGCTGTAGCCAGAAGAGTCTCTGGTAGGAAGCCTTCAGGAAAAAGGAAGAGGATGTTCCAATGGTTAGGGCAGGGGTGGCCAACCTGAGTCTGAGAAGGTGCCAGAATTTACCAGTGTACATTGCCAAAGAGCCACAGTAATACATCAGCAGCCCCCCCATCAGCTTCCCTTTCCTCCCCACTCCCAGCGCCTCCCACCCACTGGCAGCCCCACTGATCAGTGCCTCCCTGTCACTCCCCACACCTCCCAATCAGCTGTTTCCTGGCGTGCAGGAGGCTCTAGGGGGGAGGAGCGGGGGCAGGAAGGGGTGGAGTGGGGGCAGGGCCTGTGGCAGAGCCAGGGGTTGAGCAGTGAGCACCCCCGACGCATTGGAAAGTTGGCTCCTGTAGCTCCAGCCCTGGAGTCGGTGCCTCTACAAGGAGCTGCATGTTAACTTCTGAAGAGCCGCATGTGGCTCCGGAACCACAGGTTGGGTTAGGGTATTAGCCTAGAACTTGAAAGACCTGGGTTCAAGTGCCTGCCACAGACTTCCTCTGTGACCTTGGATGAGTCAATTTTAGCCTTTCTGAAAGTCCATTCCCTATATGTAAAAGAGGGATAAACAGTACTTCCTTACTACTTAGGGATGTTATAAGGATGAATACATTAAAAATGGAGGCACCCAGATACTATAATAAAGAGCATGATACAAGTACTCTAGTTAGGCAAGGATTGAGTGGGATATGCTGGGCCAGAGCTATTAGTTTTTTACATTTCTCTCAATATTGGTCAAGATTAGATTTTTTTTAGTCAATTTCACTTTGAGTCTCATGCTCGAACACAAAGGAGCAAAGTTTTGGCTGCAAATGGTGCAGAAGGAAGTTTGTTTGATTAAAGAAACTGTATTAGATACTAAAATAATAGAAAAATGATGGCAACATTCCTGTAATTGTAGGCTTTGGTAATATACTGGTAAACTGTTTGTTACAAAGCTTACATTTTGGGCAAAATGTGATGTGCCTGTGCCCTTTTATGTGCCACTGAAAGCTAAAGATTAAAAAAATTAAACAGAGTTCATTACAGATTTCTCTTGAGCAAGCAGCACTTAGAAGGTTGCTTAAGAAACAGAAGACCATTTCCCCTTTTACCTTTTTCATTGATAGTTCAGGCAAGTGTCTCATTGCTCAGGCTTTTTTGTTATAAAAAGGCTACTATAGATTTCTTTCATTCATTGTCCAACACACATAAGTGAGCTGATTTCTTTCTCAGCTGCCATATCGTGTGCTGGGAATAGTAATGTAATGAGAAAGTTTTATGTTGCTAATTGCAAGTGACCTTCAAAAATGACTTGCCTTGGAAACTGTTTCTTACACATAATATATCTATATAGGGGTTCTCAAACTATGGTCTGTACTGGCTGGTCACGTTGGCCTGATTCAAGCCCATTAAAGTTAGTGTGCTCCCATTGATATCAGTGGGCTTGGGGTCAGGCATGTGCTGGTAGCTTTTTGTTTTTCAGCTGCTAAATTGCATTAAAGATATCTAATACTTTCCTAATATCACTTTGTCGTGTAAGCCATCACTGTAGCTGCTATAGGGATGTTGTAAGATCATGAATATGAGGGGAGGTGTTCATGGAGCTATCTGTATATCAAGCTGTGGTTCACCTTATGGAATTCTGAGAATCCCTGCTATAGAATTCAGTGAAATTCATCATATTTATGATCACACATGCCTAAAACTGGATTTACTTGTGTTTATTATTGGTGCCTCATCTTCTCATTTTGTTCAGATCTTGTCTTGGGCATTTTAAGAAATTCAGATCATGAAATTTTAAGTTTTAGAAGATTCCTCTTTCCTATTTGTATTTCTCAGCTGCTGTGATGAAGAAATGAGACTAATGGTCAATTTCCTGAAACCGTTTTCTGCTGTTCCTGATTGATTTTCCTTAATTAGGAGAAGTAGGTTTAGCTCTCAATTTCCCATTCTCCAACAGAGGTGAGGGAAGGAAGCTAAAAATGTGTAAACCGGTTCAACAAATTTTGATTTCCCCTTTAATTAAGAGGAGATATGTTCAGACTTTATGCACTAGTGACAGCGCTAAAATATGCATGTTTGATATATTTGAAATGTTCTGTGATAATTGAAAGTGCTTTTTAAAAAATGATTAGAAATGTACACATAAGACTAGTCTTTCATTCTCTTTATAGGCAAAACTATTGCCTACAGAGGGAGTCTACATTGGCTTTATATTGCTCTCAGGTGGTGGTGTACTTAGCCAAGTGGGGTACAGTTATAATGGATTGGGTACAAATCATACTTATTTTTATCCTACAGCTGTTTGAAAAAGCAAATTAGTGAGAAATTTATACTTATTCCCACACAAGCACATTCTTAACTTATCATTAAGGTTACCAAGTGCAATTCCAATCGAGATCTATCATTACATACATCACTACAATAAAAACAACCATTACACACGAAGGACATGACAAGTGAAGGTTATGGGAAGCAGTTCTGACACTGAGCAGGGATCATGCGCGAGGAGTGGGCTGGCAGGGCAAGACCGGAAGAAGGAATCTTCTCACCCCATCTGCAGAGCAGCCGTGCAGTCCAGTGGCTAATGCTGTCCAAAGTACAGACATCACCCATGCACAGCGTGAGGGGGATGGAACGATCTATGCCATGGCCTCTCCTACAGCAGACCAATCATGGTCTGCCTCACTATGTGTGGAGTATGGCTCCACACTAAGGGTATGTCTACACTACGAGAGTAGTTCGATTTTACTTAATCCGATTTTTTGAAACCGATATTACAAAGTCGAATGTGTGTGTCCACACCAAGCACAGTAATTCGACTTTGTGAGTCCACAGTAACGGTGCAAGCGTCGACATTCGAAGCGGTGCACTGTGGGTAGCTATCCCACTGTTCCCGCATTCCCCGCTGCCCATTGGAATTCTGGGTCAAGCCCCTAATGTCTGATGGGGCAAAAAATGTGTCGCGGGTGGTTTTGGGTAACTGTCATCATTCCACCCTCATTCCCCCCCCCCCCCCGTGAAAGCGGTGGCAGGCAATCATTTCGCGCCCTTTTCCCTTGATTGACAGCGTGGACGCCATAGCACCGCGAGCATGGAGCCCGCTGCGATCATCGCAGCAGTTATGGCCGTTGTCAACACCTCGCGCCTCATCGTCCACCTTATTCAGAGGCAGATGTTGAGAAATCGGGCAAGGAGGCTATGGCAGCGCGGTGAGGACAGTGACGATGACAGGGACACAGACCTCTCTCAAAGCACGGGACCCCGCAAAGTGGACGTCATGGTGGCAGTGGGTCATGTTGATGCAGTGGAACGCCGATTCTGGGCCCGGGAAACAAGCACAGACTGGTGGGACCGCATAGTACTGCAGGTCTGGGATGAATTCCAATGGCTGCAAAACTTTCGAATACGTAAGAGCACTTTTCTGGAACTTTGTGAGTTGCTGTCCCCTGCCCTCAAGCGCCAGGACACCAGGATGCGAGCAGCCCTGACAGTCCAGAAGCGAGTGGCCATAGCCCTCTGGAAGCTTGCAACGCCTGACAGCTACCGTTCAGTCGCGAATCACTTTGGAGTGGGCAAATCTACCGTGGGGGTTGCTGTGATGCAAGTAGCCAACGCAATTGTGGAGCTGCTGCTATTAAAGGTAGTGACCCTGGGAAATGTGCAGGCGATAATAGATGGCTTCGCTGCGATGGGATTCCCAAACTGCGGTGGGGCTATAGACAGAACTCACATCCCTATCCTGGGACCGGACCACCAGGGCAGCCAGTACATTAACCGAAAGGGCTACTTTTCAATGGTGCTGCAAGCACTGGTGGATCGTAAGGGACGTTTCACCAACATCAACGTCGGATGGCCGGGAAAGGTTCATGATGCTCGCGTTTTCAGGAACTCTGGTCTGTTTAGACAGCTGCAGGAAGGTATTTACTTCCCGGACCAGAAAATAACTGTTGGGGATGTGGAGATGCCTATAGTGATCCTTGGGGACCCAGCCTACCCGCTAATGCCCTGGCTCATGAAGCTGTACACAGGCGCCCTGGACAGTGATAAGGAGCTCTTCAACTACAGGCTGAGCAAGTGCAGAATGGTGGTGGAGTGTGCTTTCGGACGTTTGAAGGGGCGCTGGAGAAGCTTACTGACTTGCTCAGATCTCAGCGAAACCAATATCCCCATTGTTATTGTGGCTTGCTGTGTGCTCCACAATCTCTGTGAGAGCAAGGGGGAGACGTTTATGGCGGGGTGGGAGGTTGAGGCAAATCACCTGGCCGCTGATTACGCGCAGCCAGACACCTGGGCGATTAGAAGAGCCCAGCGGGACGTGCTGCGCATCTGGGAAGCTTTGAAAACTAGCTTCCAGACTGACCAGGGTAACCAGTGACTCTTCCGTTTGTTAAACCTTGAGGTGAACCTGCCCCCGTTTCTTTACCCTGTTAATATTGCCTGTCCTCTCCAATTACCAACCCCCTTCCCCTCCTTCCAACACACCTTCCTTTAAAAAGAAAATAAAGGCAACATTGTTCAACAAAAACATATTTTTTATTAAGGGTTTTTCAGTAAAGGGAGGGAACTGGGATGGAGGCTAGGGTGGCGTGTGGGTGGAGGGAAGGAAAGGACGCTTCAAAACTTGGGGAATGACAGCCTTCTGCTACTTGAGCAGTCCGCAGGGGTGGACTGCTTGTTTCCACGGAGCCTGCCACCCCTCGTTTCTGGGACTCTGGGTGAGGGGGCTATGGGACTTGGGGGCGGGGGAGGGCGGTTAGAGATCTCCTGCAGCGGGGCTCTGTCCTCCTGCCTCTGGGCCTGCAGGACATCCACCAGATGCTGGAGCGTGTCCGTTTGCTCCCGCATTAGCCAAAGCAGCACCTCAGTCACCCGCTGGTCTTCCAGCCGCCACCTATCATCGCGAGCGTCCCTCCTCTCCTCACAAGCGTCCTGCCTGTTCTCACGGGCGTCCCGCCTCTCCTCCCGTTCACTGGCTGATCGCTTGTATTGTGAAATGGTCTGTCTCCACTCTGCTAGGCTACCTCAGTGCGGGAGCACTGCATGAGTTCGGAGAACATCTCGTCTCGTGTGCGTTTCTTTCGCCGCCTTATCTGTGCCAGCCTTTGGGAGGGAGATGCCGGGGGAACCCTAGAGACAGTTGCAGCTGTGGGATGAAAAAAAGGGAGTGAATTCTTTACAAAGATACATTTTCCAGAACAATGAATATAGTCTTTCCCGGTGAACAAGACCATGCACACTACCTATCACAGTTGCTTTCACTACAAGGTCGCATTTAGAATCTTTATATTGAGTGCCTGGGGTCTTGGTGTGCAGATCACACAAGCGGGGCCGGTGAACGGACCTCGGCTAGCAGGCTGACATTGTAAGCCGTAGACTTTTGGCTGCTGAAAGCTTACTTTACAGCAGCGCCCTCCTTTCCCGTAACAAGCAGAGCTCCTACAGTTGGCCAGTTACTGCTGCACTGTGCGTATTAACGTGCAGCGGCAGAGACCACAGTAACCCCAGCCATCCCATTCTGTGGGATGGTCAGTTTAGTCTTCACCTGAACGCTTGGCTGGTCTCGGGAAAGATCCCTGCAAGCTGCCGGCGAACCGCTCAGCATGAATGGTCCGCCTCCCCGCCCCCACCACGTGGCTGGTCTCGGGAAAGATCCCTGCAAGCTGCCGACGAAACGCTCAGCAGGAACGTTCCCCCTCCTCGCCCTCACCGCGTTGCTGGAAACCGCAGGGTAGATTTTTTGTAAAGGAACAGGCAAACAGTCCCCGTAATTCCAACCAGGTCACCATGACTGATATCACTCTGATGAGCATGACGCAGACAGAGAAAGACTGTATGCGGAGTGAATGCCGGCAAACACCGGGGCCATATGCCGCCATGCTTTGTCAGGCAATGATACCGGAGTACCTGCTACTGGCCTTGCGCGGTAAAGTTTCCTACCATGGAGGATGCAATAAGGCCACTCTCCCCAGAAATCTTCTGCAAAGGCTTTCACAGTACCTCCAGGAGAGCTTCATGGAGCTGTCCCAGGAGGATTTCTGCTTTATCCCCACACATGTTAACAGCATTTTCGAGTAGCTGCACTGGCCACGAATGCAGCTAGAGCGCCTAGGTCAAATTAATCATTAAAAACCCATTGCTAAAATACCATGTCTGTTCTATTCAAAAGATATGTTTTGAACACTCACCTACTGATTGATTCACGGTCCGGGATACCGCCTTGGGAGGGTTGGTAGGGGATCTCCGTCAGGGTAATGAAGAGATCCTGGCTGTTGGGGAAATCAGCGTTCAAAGCGCTGTCGACTGCCTCGTTCTCCTCATCTCCTTCACCATCTTCCCCGTCCGCGAAAACCTCTGAGGAAGCGATCGATGAGAATACCCCATCGTCGGAGTCCACGGACAGGGGTGGGGTAGTGGTGGCGGCCCCACCCAAGATAGAATGCAGCGTAGAAACGGCATGTCTGGGGCTGAGGCCCGGCGCGCCCGTTGGACTCTTTGGTCTTCTGGTACGCTTGTCTCAGCTCCTTGATTTTCATGCAGCACTGCGTTGCATCCCGGCTGTATCCTCTGTCCGTCATGGCCTTGGAGATCTTCTCATAGATTTTAGCATTCCGTCTTTTAGATCGCAGCTCTGATAGCACGGACTCATCTCCCCATGCAGCTATCAGATCCAACACTTCCCGATCAGTCCATGCTGAAGCCCTCTTTTGATTCTGGGATTGCATGGTCACCTCTGCTGGAGATCTCTGCATCGTTACCAGTGCTGCTGAGCTCGCCACGATGTCCAAACAGGAAATGAAATTCAAACTGGCCAAACAGGAAATGGAATTCAAATGTTCCCGGGTCTTTTCCTGTGTGGCTGGGCAGAACATCTGAGCTCGGACTGCTGTCCAGAGTGTCCAGAGAGTGGTGCACTGCGGGATAGCTCTCGGAGCTATTAGCGTTGAATTCCGTCCACACTAACCCTAATTCGACATGGCCATGTCGAATTTAGCGCTACTCCCCTCGTCGGGGAGGAGTACAAAAATCGATTTAAAGAGCCCTTTATGTCGAAATAAATAGCTTCGTTGTGTGGACGGGTGCAGGGTTAACTCGATTTAACGCTGCTAAATTCGACATAAACTCCTAGTGTAGACCAGGCCTAAGGAAGGGGCAGTCTCCATCCAATCCAGGCATGACCTTGCATAGATGACCCAAGATGGTTCCATTGCCTGATAAGGCCTGGTTTACACTACACAGTTTTGCCACCATAGCTATGTCATCTAGGAGTGTGGAAAGAATAACAGCCCTAGCCTACGTAGCTATGCTGACAAAGCCCACAGAGTAGATATAATTGTGTTGGCAAACACTGTCAGCATAGTAAATGATGTTGGGAGAATGGGGTAGATACGCTGGCAAAAAACTCCTGCTAGTTTACGCTGCATCTGCACTAGGGAGCTTGGCCAGCATAGTCTTGACATGGCCTCCCCTGCAGATTCTAGATCAGCCCCTATAAGGGGAGATGACACCCTGTACTTTTTTTTTAACCTCTAGCCTTCTCACCCCAAATTGGCAAGAATTTTGTGCTATATGCATTTAAAAGAAATTAGGAGTTTACACAACTCCAAAAATAAATGTATAGGGCCTGATTCTCATGTACGCTAAGACTGTGTCACACTGCAGTGGCATGTAAACTTGTCATATGGTGTCATGGAAATTGTGACCGTGAAAAGGGTGAAAATGAGAATAAGATCCATAGTGTTGGTGGGGGGGAAGACCATCCTGCGAAGCACCAATGTTATGACCCAAGGACATTTTGAGAGTAAACAGATATTAGTATCCTATACATTTGTTTAGATTTTTTTAATACAAGATTTGGTCATTTACTTTTTTGGATGTCTTCAGCCCATCTTTCACTGCATTTTTGAGACTGCAATGTTTTTAGCTTGCATTTGATTATTAACAAAAATCTAAGTGTAAAGCTGCTATTTGTAGACTGTAATCTTGTTGTTTTCCAGTGCGCTTAGGGAAGGGCTGCTCATATAGTTCCCGTCTTTGTGAATTCAGTGTTTTGATGACTTTTTATGTTCAAGTTCCTAACCCTAGTGGAACTCTGCAGTTGTAAACCCATTACTTTCCACATCACTGCCAGTGCAATTTATAGCATTTTTGAGCCTTCTTTATTAATCCTGTTTGGAGAAATAATAAAATGCTGCCAATCGGATTATAGGAGACTGTTTGAGATTAGGTAAAGTAAGGCATTTACTTTAATTTCTTATTTTTAAGAGAATTCAGGGCTCTTTAAAGATGCCAGATTGACAATATTGCAGACTGCCCACATCTCTGGGCAAAAAGAGACTCTCCCACAGTGAATGAGCTGTGCCAGTTTAGAGACCTCGCTGTGAAACCATATATTCAGCAGATGTAGCAGAATTAATCAGGGCCTGAACCAGTCTGGCTTGTGGGTGTACAGTTCTAGTAACTGTAGTTTGAGACAGCTGCCCCTCCTTGTTGCTGAGCTCTGTTCTAGGTACTGCTTTTGTTTTGCCTTGTAAATTAATTTTTACAGCCCCTCAAGAGAAGTACTGGCCATGTCACTTAGCATTTTGAACATTGAAACACATCATTCCAAGGAGTTTTCCAGAGCACGTTTTGCAACACATCATCCCAAGGCGTTTGTGGTATGCCAGGAAGGCAAAGAGATGGTGGTATTTGATTGTGGCTCATATATTTTATACCTCACTAATGATCCGTGCTTTTGGGGATAGCTTGGACTGAATGCATACCGATTTTTCTCTGGACACGTTCTTTTGTAAATGTTGACTTATTAGTTATCTCAGCTGTTCATTTAAAGCAAACCTGAGTTCTTGGTATCATTCAGTATGCTGGTTTATAGAAATCTATATGTTGCTGCAATAGCCATTTAATAACCTGGGAAGAGTCTATATGTTGTATAGATGGAATCCTGAGAGCTGACTTTGTGTTTCATAACTGGATACAAACACCCCCCCCCCCAAACAATCTATTTGATCATGCCCTAGAAGCACATGCCTAAGGTACCTTTTCTAAAAATCCCCCAAAGCCCAAACCTTGATCCCCACTTAGTCAATGAATATTTCACCTATGGGCAAGTCATCCCTTTTCCTCACAGGGTTGCTACCTATAATCTTGCCTAAGTCATGAAGAGTATTAATGAATACAGTAAACCTTTGGGAATCCTTTTTTTCATTTTCCATGGTGCCTATAAAAAGCTGCTTTATACAGTCTAGCTCTTTCACCTGTGTGCCAGTAGCCTAGGCTGATAGGTATTTTAAATTACCTTGGCATCAACAAGGTGGGATGGCTAGTATTTTAAATTACCCTTGTGCTAATAATCTGGACTATCTGAAAGTTTAAATCACGGTGGTGCTAGCAGTCTGTACTGTCTGGTGTTTTAAATCACTGTGGCAGTAATAGGCTTGACTGTCTGATAGTATAAATCACTGGGTATGAAAATGGATAAGGAGGACTTTTTTCACAGTAACAGGCTGGTGCTGAATGCTGCCTCTTTGCTGCCCAAGAGTTCACCTTTGAAGATAACAAGTCAATAGAAATGGGCTCATTATCATGCTGCCTGCTGAAACTTTTCAAAGCCAGTTTCTCTCCAGGACACAGGGTCCTTCAGGCAATATCCTTCTGTCTGCCTTTAGGAAAAGGTGAATTTTTTAAAAATATACCCAACCGTCTTTTGTTCCTGCAAATCCCAATATATAACTGTATTAGTACTGATATGACTTAATTGGGCTGCAGCAAAATTCTCAGAAGTCTGCAAGATCCTGTTTTATCTTCACTTTAAAAAACATTCTTTAAATAATGGTGAAAAGTGTGTGGCCGAATTCTTCGTTGCTTGGCACCATGCACAATTATTTACATCTGTGAAAAGTGCGTTCAAAAAGTTACCAAATCAGAATTGCAACGTTTTATGGCCTCTTTGTACAAATGTAAACTACTACACAAAGGGCGAGAGAGGAAAGAATCAGCTCCTAGATGTGTACATCCTAATGATCCCTATTTAGGAAGGATAATGATGGGTTGGCGTTTTAGCAAAATATTCTGATTTTTCAACTCTCCCGCTTAAAAGCTCTCTTTCAAATAATTTCAATGGAGTTAACTCTACACAGGGATGTGCCTTTTATCAAATGTTAGCAGGTTGATAGGGTTTGGTAAATCACATAAAATTGGAACCTTTTATAAAAATCTGAAAGCATTTTAGGGATTTCTAAGACAATATATTTTTCAATGATGAGTTTCTTATAAACATAGCATTACAATTTTTATTCTACAAACACACCAAGGACACCCTCCAGCTCCACATGAAGTTAATGGGAGTTTTATGTGATCAAGAGTCAGTAAAATACTGCTACTAAAACCAAAAATATGGGTGTGACTAAGCAACTTGAAATGATAGAAGTATTTGTGCAAAGGGCAGATGGATGTTGGAGATAAAGGATAATAAACATAGGAAAGGGCAAACTAGATTTATGGATAAAATTTTCAAAAATACCTAAATGAAGTAGGAGTGCAGGGATTAGGTGCCTAATCTTCTTAGGCACTTAAAAAAAAATCTTACTAGGTATCTATCTGCACGTAGGCATCTAAATACCTTTAAAAGTCTGGCCCCAAATTCCTAAATCCAAGTCACTGGGACTTCATTAGGATGACCAGATGTCCCGATTTTATAGGGACAGTCCCGATTTTGGGGTCTCTTTCTTATGTAGGCTCCTATTACTCCCCATCCCCGTCCCAATTTTTCACATTTGCTGTCTGGTCACCCTAGACTTCACACAGGGTGAGGGTCACATCTGCCATGCAGAACAAGTTGCAGGATTGAATTGTTAGCTATTTATTTTTCTTGATCTGTTAACTGTTAATACTATTATTGACTATAGTGTTTCTGCCACATCAAACATAGCTCAGCGATCACTACCTTTGTAAAGGGAGTAAGTGTTTCATTTCTTCCAGGAGCTGCTTTTGTTCAAACTTAGGCCTTGTCTACTTACAGATTTTGTACCACTATAACTATTTCAGTTAGGAGTGTGTTGTTGTTTTTTTCCTTTTTCCTCCTGACATGGTTATACTGATGCAACCCCTAGTATGTATGCAGTTATACGGGTATTAAAATGCTCATTTCTCCCTGTTCAGGAATGAACTCTGTGCTTATGCTGCTCTAGTTTACTCTTTTTATGATGATGTAACTGTCCACAACAGGGGTTGGGGGTTAAAGCTATACAACTTCTGTGTGTAGACAAAGCCTAAACAGAATTGGGTATAGCATTCCATGGATTAAGTAAGGGAAAGTTTCAAATTAACTAAAGTTATGTTTCTAGGCTAAGGCTATTCAGTCTATCAGCCTCAAAGATTTTTTCAAAGCATATTATCAGGTAATGAATTTTAATACTCCCAAATGGGCTGTTAATGTTGCACTAAAATCACAAAGGTACCTTACAAGTTCTCATGTCTGAGATCTATTACCTCAGATATAATGATTCATGGGAAAAGTGATAATTTAATGTAACAAAAACATACCCCAAAACAATTTGTTAATGATTCTAGATATTTATGTACCTAAACTGAGTTACTGTGATATTGTTACTAGGAACTCTGCCTTTCCTCTCCAGGAATCCAGGAGAGCTGGCTGTATTTTAAAGAATCCTTATTGAGGTTGCAGGAACAAACCATCCCAATATGTAGAAAGAATAGTAAATATGGCAGGCAACCAGCTTGGCTTAACAGTGAAATCCTTGCTGATCTTAAACACAAAAAAGAAGCTTACAAGAAGTGGAAGATTGGACAAATGACCAGGGAGGAGTATAAAATATTGCACAGGCATGCAGGAGTGAAATCAAGAAGGCCAAATAACACTTGGAGTTGCAGCTAGCAAGGGATGTTAAGAGTAACAAGAAGGGTTTCTACAGGTATGTTAGCAACAAGAAGGAGGTCAGGGAAAAGGTGGGCCCCTGGAGAGGCAACCTAGTGACAGAGGATGTGGAAAAAGCTAATGTACTCAATGCTTTTTTCACCTCTGTCTTCACAAACAAGGTCAGCTCCCAGACTACTGCACTGGGCAGCACAGTATGGGGAGGAGGTGACCAGCCCTCTGTGGAGAAAGAAGTGGTTCAGGACTATTTAGAAAAGCTGGATGAGCACAAGTCCATGGGGCCGGATGCACTGCATCCAAGGATGCTAAAGGAGTTGGCGGATGTGATTGCAGAGCCATTGGTCAGTATCTTTGAAAACTCATGACGATTGGGGGAGGTCCCGGATGACTGGAAAAAGGCTAATGTAGTGCCCATCTTTAAAAAAGGGAAGAAGGAGGATCCAAGGAACTACAGACCAGTCAACCTCACCTCAGTCCCTGGAGCAGGTCCTCAAGGAATCAATTCTAAAGCACTTAGAGGAGAGGAAAGTGATCAGGAACAATCAGCATGGATTCACCAAGGGCAAGTCATGCCTGACTAACCTAATTGCCTTCTATGACGAGATAACTGGCTCTGTGGATGAGGGGAAAGCAGTGGACATGTTATTCCTTGACTTTAGCAACACTTTTGATACAGTCTCCCACAGTATTCTTGCCAGCAATTTAAAGAAGTATGGGCTGGATGAATGGACTATAAGGTGGATAGAAAGCTGGCTAGATCATCGGGCTCAACGGGTAGTGATCAATGGCTCCATGTCTAGTTGGCAGCTGGTATTAAGTGGAGTGCACCAAGGGTTGGTCCTGGGGCCAGTTTTGTTCAATATCTTCATTAATGATCTGGAAGATGGTGTGGATTGCACCCTCAGCAAGTTTGCAGATGACACTAGACTGGGAGGAGTGGTAGATACACTGGAGGGTAGGGTTAGGATACAGAGGGACCTAGACAAATTAGAGGATTGGGCCAAAAGAAATATGATGAGATTCAACAAGGAGAAGTCCAGAGTACTGCACTTAGGATGGAAGAATCCCATGCACTGCTACAGACTAGGGACCGAGTTGCTACTTCTGCAGAAAAGGACCTAGGGGTTACAGTGGACGAGGCGCTAGATATGAGTCAACAGTGTGCCCTTGTTGCCAAGAAGGCTTACGGCATTTTGGGCTGTATAAGTAGGGGCATTGCCAGCAGATTGAGGGACGTGATCATTCCCCTCTATTCAGCATTAGTGAGGCCTCATCTGGAGTACTGTGTCCAGTTTTGGGTCCCACACTACAAGAAGGATGTGGAAAAATTGGAAAGAGTCCAGCGTAGGGCAACAAAAATAATTAGGGGGCTGGAGCACATGATTGATGAGAAGAGGCTGAGGGGACTGGGATTATTTAGTCTGCAGAAGAGAAGAATGAGGGGCGGGATTTGATAGCTGCTTTCAACTACCTGAAAGGGGGTTCCAAAGAGGATGGATCTAGACTGTTCTCAGTGGTAGCAGATGACAGAACAAGGAGTAATGCTCTCAAGTTGCAGTGGGGGAGGTTTAGGTTGGATATTAGGAAAAACTTTTTCACTAGGAGGGTGGTGAAGCACTGAAATGGGTTACCTAGGCAGGTGGTGGAATCTCCTTCCTTAGGGGTTTTTAAGGTCAGGCTTGACAAAGCCCTGGCTGGGATGATTTAGATGGGGATTAGGTCCTGCTTTGAGCAGAGAGTTGGACTAGATGACCTCCTGAGGTCCCTTCCAACCCTGACATTCTATGATTCCCTCCCTACTGTGTGTTACCCTTGCTACCTGTATCATACGTAAAATTTAGAGTGCGAATGCTTCAGGGGTATCCTTCTACCATTTGTTGTGTAAAGTTCACAGCATGCTGTAGGTGCTGATAGTCTGTGTATTAATAAAATAATTAATAATCTGCCAGTTATCAGTTGGGCACAAGTTAGACAGTTTGGCCAACATTTTTTTTAAAATGTCTGCCCAAGGTCAGACCCCTAATTCTATATTAAGGCATCTAAATAAGTGGCCTGATTTTTAAAAGTGCGCAGCACCCCTTGACTTATGGAAACTGTTGCATGCTTAAAATTTTGAAGTTCAGACCACTTCCTATTAGGATCCTAACTTTAGGCACCCATTTTAAAAAAAAAATTGTTTGGAGACTTCTGATTTTTTTTTATTTTTTTTTTTGGAGAACTGTTCTAGCTCAAATCAGCTCTAAAATGCAATAGATTTTAATATCATTTTATCCCAATGACACTACATCAACTTATATTAAGCTGTACTGTTTAATCTACTCCAAAACTTTAAAATTTCATTTCTTCTAAATCAGGCATTCCTGTCAATTTGTGTCATGAACCGTCAATATGATATGTTGGCAGATGGTACGGCCCTCTGATGGCAGTTATGGTTTATGCTTAACTTACCTGCTAAAGTATGACTCTTTATGGATTGTCACACCAAATATTCAAATATTTACATTTTCTAACAGCAGAATGTAATCAAAGTTTGCTCATTCATTTGTTTTCTTCATTTAAACTGCAAGAGGCCTTTTTTCAGAAAAATGTAAAAATGTTAATGTATTGTTAGAGCTCAAATGGAAGAGAAATAACGGTACTGCTGTAATGACAAGATCTATTAATTACATTAAAAGCATATCTCCCCCACTATTTTTGTTTTGTTTTTGTTGAATGGTTTGAGCTTAATAGGAATGTTTAATGGAATAGCAGCAAAATCTTAACATGTTACAGTATAGTGTATTTTTGGAAAGTGTTTTGGTGTGGAGGAACAGAATGCTTGCCATGTGGTAACACAACTCAGATGAGTTGATAGAAACTGTGATAGTATTGATAGTATTGTTATTCAGAGTCCAGAGGCAGGTATTCATCATGACTATCCTATTTTAGCCTTCAGCTTCACCCCAGGGCAGAACCACTCTAAGTGGGTTAAAATACTCGTTAAAGAACACAATTTCAGTTGTCACTTAATTTTACCATATTCTTCAAAATTCTGTAAGCAACTTTGCTATATAAAACAGTCACATATATGCTATACTGTGTTTAATACTGTAAAGATACTAATTTGTACATTGTGCAGATAGTGTACAATTTTTTGCTCAGTTGTTGAAAGTGACAGACATCTGTATTGCATGCAAACCACTCGTGCCGATTAGCATGGAAACAAATGTGCATTAATCAGCTTGAGGTGAGGAAAGCTCAAAATTAACTCAATACGTTAATTTCACTTTTAAAAAAGTATTCTAGTAGTTGCCCCTAGCAACCATAAGTATACAAAATATCCTCCAGTATAGCACCCTATTTACACATGCTCATTGCTTTTCAAGAATCACCTTTCAGATTTAGTTTTTAATGCTTGCTCTCTGCCCAAAAAGCATTTTGGGGAGGCTTGAGCTGAAGGTGGGGATTCTAAGCAAATACTCCTCAGCTCTTCACCTTTGCAGAAGGGGGAGAGAGAGCTGATTTCAAATTAACCCTTTTTTCACCCAGAAACAGGTTGTGCCCTTGCACCCTGACCAATCTGCCCACTGCACTGAGCCCAGGGAACAGATTCCTCATAGTTCACACTCTGTGAAGATCCTTCCTGTGCCAACTAGAGTGATGAAAAGTGAGTGACTGATACTAGAGCCAAAGTTCCAGCGGTGTACAGAAGAAGGTGTTGAATTCACAGAGAATTGCATTGATTTGTGTGATGAAAAATGACTAATTGCAATATATGGTTTCCAGTTCAGAAGAATGGGCACAGTCGTATGGGTTCATAATTGGCAGTTCTTGCTAGGGGGTGTTGAAGTAGAAACTTGTATTGTCATGCACTGGAAATGGAGGAGGCAGGAAAGTAATTAACTTTATTGTATTTATTTGTTTCCCATTATAAAGATAACCCAGCCAGTGGTGTAGGTGCATCCAACTAGACTATAACTTGTGAGCTGAAGCTTGCAGAGAAATTATATGGAAAAGCAGAACAGGTTACCAGGTAGTCAGAGTTTAAAGGGATTAAGAGAGGTCTTCACATTTATGTCAGAGAGATAAATTGAGGTCACTAATAGAATGACAAAGGAGATGAAAGTAATGGTGAGTCTACAATGGCTGAGACACTGAACTACTTGGAAAAAAATCTGCCATAGATGAAGACTAGAAACTTGTATTTTACGTGGTGAATAAGGGTGTGACCTAGTGGAGGGACTTGTCAAGGGGCGATACGGTCTGATGGGCAAGAAAGATGTGGACAAAGATGGGTGTTAAGAGAGTGGGGTGGGTGTTGGAATGGCCAGAGAAGAAGGGGTTACAGTACTCAGGAAGGGAGATGGTGAAAGCCTGAGTAAGAGTTTTGCCTGTGTGGATGTAGAGATGAGGCTGGCTCTTGAAAATATTATGGAGGAAGTCAATGCAGCAAGAATTGTGTATGGTTTGGACATGTAGTCTAGACATAATTAGTATCATTGTCCTGAAGGACAGGACTGGAGAAGGGTTCACTCAGCACCATCCATCAGAGAAGAGAGGAAGAGGTAGAGTTATTCCACCACAACTTGGCAAATCATTATTAATAAACAAAAACTTTATAAGAAGGAAACCGTTTTCTTATTCTCTGCTTTGTCTTTTTCTGCTCTGGAAATGTGAGGGGCTGTTTCTTTATTTGATAAAAGAACACAGCACCCATTGCAGATATTATACAGATCATGAACAGGTGATTCAATGGTGCTTGCAAGGTTTTTAAAGTAGTGCATCAGAGCCCAGTGTATATTTAGTGGTGGTGGTAGTTGTCATAAGATTAAATATTAAGCGGTTTACTCTGTAAAATACATTGGATACATACTTTGGTTCAACAAGACACACCCATATTTTATCCAATTACTCATGTTAGTTAGTCTGCTGTGGAGGCCTTTTTTTGGCTGTAGATCAGTGATACAATGTCTCTTAGAGCAGCCTTTGTATTTGTATAACAGACTCTAGCTCTTATTTGGAACTTGTAGTCACATGGCTAGTTGCTTTGATTTCCAGGGCATGTATCAAGGGAGGCCTAACTCAAATTAAAAAGCTGTTAAGTATGATGTTTTGGTAGCACCATTTGACAAGTTTTTGAACATTTATTTCAGTGATATGTTAGTTGCATGGTTCTCTAGAGGCCATTGCATGCTCTTAAATGTCAGTAACCTTAATATGTCTCCACTTTCTTTCTGGGCTGTTTCCCATCCTACCTTCTCTGCAGATGAGGTCAGGCATGGCATTTTGAAAAACCAGTGTACTTTGTGGTAGAACAGGGTAAATCTATGTTAATTTCAAGAAAGGTAGGCTTCGAAGAGGCTCTTGCATGCATTAACAAAGCATTTCAAGGAAGCAGAGTATCAAATTAATGTGTTTTGTGTTAAAGACATTAAGGTATTTAAATGTGTTATTTCAATCCCTGTTGAAGCATGGAAACAAGAATATAATATCACTTATTTAAAACACAGCTTCCGCTCTTGCCTTCTCCTTCTTTTCACAGAACTTTTAAAGACTACACAACATGAGTGAAAATATACTAAAATAAGTAGATTCCAGTGAAGAGGGAAACTGCATAAATCATAACAGAAATGCTGCTTTGTTCTTGGTGCAGTGTGTCTCTGGTGCTCCACTTCAGGTGCACGTGCGCCTCTTGAGTCCCTGATTGGAGATTTCTAGCTAGCACTGCACATTCAATCCACGCATGTGCCTTGTGCCTTCTCTACTCCGTTGGCCCCAGATGGAACATTAGCATGTCTACCCCTTGACCATGCTTGTCCTTTTCTCTTTACCTGTTTTCTATCAACGTTAGTTAGCTTAGAGTTGTTAGTGTTAGTGGTTTTAGGTGAGGGGACTGTTTTCCCTCAGGAGATTTGTCTTCTCCTGATGCAGTTTGCCTGGTTCACCAGGCTTCAAATGCTGCCTCTCTTGCCAAGTGTGTCCGTTGCCCGGGGGAGTCCCACATCTCCCAGAAGTGCTCATGCTGTTTATCCCTTAAGTCCAGGGCTGGGGAGAACAGGGAGATAAAGCTCAGGCTTTTGGCAATGGAATGTTCCTTGCAACCACGGAGACACCCCCCTCTCCTCCTCCACACGCACATCTGTCCCCGGACAGATCCAGTGCCCTGTCACCTCAGATCAGCTTCTCCTAAGAAAGGGAAGCCTTTGGAGCACTCTGGGAAGACTGCCAAGAAGAGGAGTATGGACGCTATCTAAAAAGCCAGATCCAAAAAAGACCAGGTCCGTGTCAAGGCCCTCTGTCTCAGAGGGTACCGTTGAGACCAGGGATTCTTCCTCCAGTATCAGCAGGCTTGTAAAGCCCTGGAGCTCCTAGGAGAGGAAGCATGCTTTGCTAAGGTGGCTGTACCAAAATTAGTAGCAGGCTGGAGTCAGGAGGCAAGAGTCAGGCTGAGATCAGAGACTGGAGATCAGGAGACAAGGTGAAATCTGGAGTCACAGCAGGTCAAAGTCTGTGTTTGCCCAGACAGCTTCCCAGTGGCGTAGCCAGGTTTAGAACACAGGGGGAGCAGAGCTAAAAAAGGCGCTGGGAGCAAAAAGCGTTGGGAGCAAAAAAAGGCGCCGGGAGCAAAAAAATTGCTGCGCTCTGGCTGCAGCGTAGGAGCAAAAGAGCACAAAAAAGGCGCCGCTTCTGCTCAGTGGGGGAGCGACCGCTCCCCCTGCTCCCCCTCTGGCTACACTACTGCAGCTTCCCGAGGCAACCCCTGGAGTTAATTTATAACTCCAATTTATAGGGCCACAGGGTATTGTCGTGCTGGCTCCCTTGCATAGGCGCCAACTCCATGGGTGCTCCCATGGGGTGGGGGGGAAATGGATGATCAGCACCCATGGGCAGCCCTGCCGATCAGCTCCCTCCCAGCCCCTCCCGCCAACTGCAATTAGCTGTTCAATGGTGTGCAGGAGGCACTGGGGGGAGGGGGAAGAGTGGGAGCATGAAGAGGTGGGGGAGGGGCCGGAAGAGGTGGGAAAAGGGCAGAACGGGGCGGGAGTGGAGCGGCGGGCGAGAAGAGGCAGGGCAGAGGTGGAGCAGGGGTGGGAAGAGGTGGGGCGTGATGGGAATTTGGGGGAAAGGGTGGGGTGGGGGCACGGCCTGGGGCAGAGCAGGGGTCCAGCATTCCCGTGAAAATCACAAAGTCGGCACCTCTGCTCCCTTCAGTGGTACTTCCTGCAGTGCTTACTCTCCACAGTGCTCCCTGGCTGTGGCTCTGCATGGCCTCCTGGTGGCACTGTGGGAACATCAGCTGTCCCAGGCTCTGCAGACCCAGATTCTAGTCCATAGACTCTTAGCTACCTGGCCAAGACAAGCTTGGTACGCTTACCTGCTTCAGTTCTGTGTCTATCTGCTAATCAAGCTCCTCGCCATTGCTCATCTCCTGTCTCTGGGTGCAGCTGGCGTGCTTCACCCCAACCTGGCAGTTCTACATCTCCAAGCCTGGCTCCTAGGTGCTTCTCCGGAACAGAAGTTTCCTGCTCTACAGAGGTGTAGCGGGTGTTAAAACATCAACCCCCATTACTTGAAGAAATGGAAGAGATTTGCCCATTGTGTGGTTGTCACTTCCTCTGGCCTGAATTGGTTCCCCTTTCCCTCATCCTAGATTACTTGCTGGATCTAAAAACTTCTGGGTTATCCATCAATTTGGTCAGGGTACACTGGGCTGCTGTGTCAGCCTTTCATCTGTAATTGAGGAATTCTCCATTTTTGCTCACCCAGTATCGTCCAGATTTATTAAGGTTGTGAGTAATCTTTTCCCCCATATTGGACCTCCCACTCCATCCGGTTCTCAAGCACCTCACAAGATCTCCATTTGAACCAACGGCTACCTACTCCCTGCTTCATTTATCTATGAAAATGGCCTTCCTAGTTGCCATCATGTCTGCCTGTAAGGTTGTGGAGATTGGAACCTTGATGGCAAATCTCTCTCCACTCCCGACGTTCTTTTGCGATAAGTTCTCTTTACATCCACATCCAAGGTTCCTACCCAGGTTACTTCGTATTTTTATGTTAACCAACGAGTCCATCTACCACTGTTTTTGTCTGAAACGTCACAGTTCCCAGCAGGAATCCTATTTCCATACCTTAAACATTAGCATGGCCTTAGCCTTCTACTTGGACAAAACTAAGCACTTTAGAAGATCACCTAGACCCTACATATCCTTTGCAGATAGATCTCAGGGGGCTCCCATTTCTGGTGACAGACTTTTGAAATGGATATCGGGTTGTATCTGTACCTGTTATGAGATGTCCAGCCCTCCCGCTCCCCCGGAGGGGGGGAAGAGTGCATTCCATCAGATTGCAAGCGATGTCCACTGCATTTTTGAAGAATGTTCCAGTGTCTAAGATACATAGAGCTGCTATGTGGTCTTTAATCCATATATTTTCAAAGCATTATGCCCTGCTCCATGGCGTTGGTACTGTCTTCGGTCCTGGATCCTGTTCTCAAGCTCCCTCCTCCTTCTAGGGATGCCATAGGGACACTACTCAAAGAAGAAGAAAATGTTACTGCACAGGGTGAGTAACTGTTGTTCTTTGAGATGCGTGTCCTTATGGATGCTCCACTATCTGCCCTTCTTCCCCTCTACTTCGGTTGTTCCCTAGGGAATGACCGAGTAAAGAAGGAACTGAGTGTGGTTCACCTGTATATCCCTATATATCCTTGGTGTCTGCCACAAGGAGGCAAAGGGCACTGGTTGAACAGGGCACTGGTTGAAAAAACACTGCTTGCTAGAAATCTCTGATCAAGGGCTTGAGAGGCTCATGCACCCCGGAAGTGGAGCATGCATCTCGAAGGGTGAGTCACATTTCCTTCTATTGTTTTCTTATTTACTTCTTATGAAGAAGTGAAAGGAGTGCATGGCTAAAACTAGAACCAGCAAAGCCTTCAGTGCATAAGACTTTGTGTGACTGTGGTCTATTTAGTGAAATCTAGTGAGAAAGGCTAGCCTTGTGGTTCAGTTAGTGGCTTTAAAATCTGGAGATTTGTGTTCAATTCCTTACTCTATCCCAGCCTTCTTGCATAAACTTGGGCAAGTCACTTAATCTCTGTTTTGTTCGCCCATCTGTAAAATGGGTCTAATACTTAATTTATCTTGCTCTTTGTCTTATGTATTTAACTCTTTGAGGCAGGGACTGTCTTAAAGTGCCTCATCTAATGGAGCCCTAGTCTTAGTTGGGACTCTAGGCTATAATGTAATATAAACAAAATTAAATTAGTTTTCCATTGTGTAATTGCATTTCTATGTTTGACTTTCAGACACTGGATGCCTCACACAATGCAGCCATAATTACTCTGTAATTGCAGTCTTGGGACTAGAACCTGAAAATGCTGAGCATCCACAATTTCCATTCAGTTCTTGGACAGTTAGAAGTGCTTATAAGAGCAGCTGCTATTGCCCTAGATGTTAATTGTAGCTGAAAGATTAGCTGAACCTCAGCAGAACTATCCCAAGGTTCAGATTTTTTTAAAAATAAATCCTACAACTTTTTCCTGGAAAGGCAAAATACAGTTTTAATTAAGGAAGTTTCTAGTCGAGAGAAGATATGACTATCAAATTCATTACCAGTTAAGGGCCTGATTCTGAAAGGTGCTGATCACCCACAGTTCCAATTGACTTTTATGATAGTTGCAGGTGCTGAGCAATAGAAGTCAATGGAAATCTGTTTTAAAGTTCGTGGTATGAACAAGTCATGTAACCCTCAGTGTGCCCTGTGCAATTTTCCTATAATTTTCATACTAAGTGGAAAATTCACAAGGTGGTGATAATATGCATATAATAAAACATCTGAACCTCACTTATCCCCAATCCCCTCTATGCCAAAGGGTCCTGTCCCCCATTGGGCTTAAGATAAGTGAGGTTTGAATAATCAGCCATCTGGCTTCATTGAGGATGCCTGACTCAGAACAGCTGCAGTCCTGCTCCCACTTCTTCCCCAGGTACCCTGTTTCAACTTCTCCCTGGGCTAGCACTTACCTTTCTGCAAACACACACACTTCGATAGTCATTATTTATAGTGTATATATTTCATTAGCACTAAAAGTGGGCTAGAAGCTTTGTAAAGACAGAAGAAGACCCAGTCCTGGCCCTAAAGTCTTAATCCATATGCCTGGGTTTACTTATGGAAGCAGACAGGACCATTTGGGCATAAGCAGATAATTGAAGATTTGGCCCAATAAGTGTAATGGAATCATAACCCTCCTTCCCTTGCCCAGAGATGTACCTTAACATAAGAGTTTGTTCCAAATTCTGCCGTCTCTGACATCCAAACAAATTCACAGAGGTCATGTAGGAGCCTATTATTAATAAATAACCAGTGCAAAATATTTCACTTTTGGTCGGTCCCATTTTTGGGGTTATAGTCTTCCAGACAGGCACACTGAGAACCTTCATAGATGCACTCCAGTTTTGCCAGTCTCAGCACACAGGAGCAGGTGGGTTTTTATGAACATGCCATTCTGTATACTACTACAACTCTTAATCTCCATGTGCATGGATGTATCTTGGGGCATAGTTTCCTTCCTAGTTTTATTTTTAGGGTAAGACAAGTAGTGAAAGCAGACCATAACTGCCATCTGGCAAAATGTGATTGTTACAAGTCATTGCAGAATTTTGTTCCAAAGCAGTCAGTTCCTTTCCAGTACACTTTGAGCTACTCATTTATCCAGGAAGTTTAGTGAACTGGAAAAGGGGGGGAAACTATCAAGATACTACCTGAACTTCAGGTTAGGTGAGTAGTCTGTGCTGTA
Source organism: Macrochelys suwanniensis (assembly GCA_033296515.1). Classification (NCBI taxonomy): domain Eukaryota; kingdom Metazoa; phylum Chordata; order Testudines; family Chelydridae; genus Macrochelys; species Macrochelys suwanniensis. The sequence continues at coordinate 44,053,000 of CM065775.1, read as the reverse complement.
ATCTTCTACTTATTCATGTAGATAGCTTATCAGAAGTACAGAAATGAATCACAGTTCTGATAATCTAAGGGAATTAATGCCATCTAGCACAGCACAATTGGGCAAGGTAGATTAGAAGGAATGAGAGACAGTGTGGAAGCTGAGAAGAAAAAGTTTTAAAAAAATACAAAATCCCTCAAGAAATCAGTGACCATCTCAAGTTGTAATTTCTACAGCTAATATACTGTATGCATCAAGAAATATTCTCTGGAGCCAGGAAAAGTACTTTTCAGGGGGGGAAAGATGCATGTTATAAAAGTATACATTTATTATTGGCCTTAGTTTGAAATTGAATACATCTATCTTACAATAAAGAGAGCTTTATTTGGGTGTTAAACTATAGTGCAGTACAGTTTTTAATATATTAGCTGTGGGTATAGTCTATCTGTATCTACCATAGATATATATTAGTAGGAATGTGATTAAAACACTTTTCTGGAATTGGGAGGTAATAAGTGCTAATAAGATAATAAGAAAAAATTGTTCCACCTTTGGGTATTAGTTATTCATTGACAACCTTAACTGAATAGTGCAGCATTGGTACATGGAATATGTGTACAGTATGTAGGGTTTAATTAAAAAATCCATTTTGTATTATGATGTATTTTATTGACTGACAAATGATGTATAATTAAATGCAAAATCAACATTTGTGGAAGCTTAACCCCAATCCTGCGAGTATTTATTCATGTACTTAACTTTACTTTTCTGAGTAGCCCCATTAGCTTCAGTTAAAAACTCAGTCCTGTTTCATAGTTACAAGGGGTTAAGATTATGGGACTTATTCCTCCTCTCAACCCAGGAATGTGGCGGAAGGAATAGAAGGCATGGCCAGTGAAAATGTGAGAATAGCACCTTCAGGCCGGGGGTGACCAAGTATGAGTTATAGCAGACTTCAGATTGCTCTAATTTATGATGAAACTGTCCCTACCCTCAGCTATCTAGTATCAAGTGAACCTTGTCCTGTGCTGCCTGGTTTGACCAGATAATCTGGGCCTGTTTGTTCAATCTAGAAAAAAATTGGTCTTAACCTCTCAAAAGTCAGGAAACTGAGAAACCTGAATTAATATTGATTTTGCATTTGTGTATATTACTTGTCAAAGAATACAACTTCAGTCATATTTTTCAAATTAGTTGTCATGATTTTGCTTCTTTTATTGCCCTGCTCTGATATAAAAACTCTTATTGTGGCAGGGATGAAATTTTGAAAGAAAAATTCAGATACCAATTCTGAGCCCCTGAGTGAAATTACACATTAACAAGTTATAAACACCTCAAATGGGGTTGCCAGGAAAGCCCTGAGAGAATCTTTGTTATAGGTGCAGTGGCTGGACTCTTTAGAAGAACGCATTAATAGCCCTGATCTTCTATCAGGATTCTCAAACATGGATCTCTGCATCTGTTTGGAGTCCCACTGATGTTAGCAAGACCCCCTAAATGGACACAAACTCTGCTCTAGTAGATTCCAATACACAATAGGGTCTACATATGTGAAAACATATTTTTTTCTAAGGGCATGTCTACACTTAATTTCTGGAGCGATTGAACACCGAGCGCTCCCCCGTCGACTCCGGTACTCCACCGGAGCGAGACGCATAGCTGGAGTCGACGGGGGAGCGTCAGCAGTCGACCTACTGCGGTGTCTTCACTAAGTAGATTTAAGTATGTCGACTTCAGCTATGTTATTCATGTAGCTGAAGTTGCATAACTTAGATCGATTTCTTCCCCCCCCCCCTCCCCCCAAGTGTAGACCAGGCCTAAGTACTTTTAAACACAGTATATGTAATAATTGAGTCATCTTTTTAGCTTTTTTCACACTCTGAGGCAATTCAGATAAATTGGTAAGTAGAAAAATTAACATCCATTTAAAAAAAATTAAACAAACCAAAGTCATTTTATAAGTAAGCAAAAAGAGCTACAGCAGGGTGTGCAGTTATAGAGAAATTACATCTCTCATGTGGCTAAAGGTCTTTGGTTTTGCATCTTGCCTCCAATGCACCAGAGGCGTGTAAATGATGTTCTGCGCATGGACACAGACACACTCTTGTAAGAGAGCAACATAGAGCATATTCTCATTAGTATTTTACACCATTAACATATATAAAAGTTAGAATTTGACTCAAATTAAGTTCAGAGTTGCCTTATAATTATACTCTAACATCTCATTTACAAGATAGATTAGTAATATGGTCTGTATTTTCTGTTTCCAGTTCAGTTGAATCCCTGGAGTGCTAAAGTACTGTTTTACATTGCTGTACAACTGAGGGTTTAATAAATCTGTCCAATGAGAATTTCATGCACAAAGTCGATGGGATTAAGTGGTTTTTATGGCCCAGTCAACTTTTCTCTGCTTTCAGTTTTTTGAAACTTGACAGCTGCTAGCTATTCTAAATGTTTTTGTTAACATATGAAGATCAACCACAGTAACTTTCAAAAAAATAACTTTCAAACTACTCATCAGGCCTGATCCTAAAAGGTGCTCAATACCAGGCAGGATCAAGCCCTTAAAGGGAAAGGCTGACCAAAAGCCATATGCTCTTTTTCCTGATCAGCTATAATCCAGCCAGATGTATAAAAGGGATAAATATAAGTCACTCCCACAGAGTGCAGAGGTCTGAAAAAATAGTGTATAAAAATCCTTGTGTTAATAGTAAAGCCTTTGGGTATCAATTATATTTTGTTTGTGAGTGCATGTGCCTGCTTCAGCTGTGAAACAGCTTTGTCTAAAGCTTTATGGAATAGTATGTAGAGTAGTTTTGAGACTTCATTTGACTAAAAGTGATGGGGAAAGGAATTAAGGTTGTTTGTACAGAAGGGCCTAGAATTAAAATACTCAGACTGGCTATTTGTGGGTATTGCCAAAATACCCTTCAATAATCTGGGTATTGTACCTGAATAAAAGTTGCTTCAAGTGTGTGATGATTCAATGTAATACACAAAGGTTCTGAGTCTTCTCTGACTTACACTGATATAAATCAGGAGTATCTCCATTGAATTTTGTGGAGCCATGTCAAGTTGAAACTGATGTAAATTAGAAGAATCAGGTTCAAAATATCTACGTATAAGATAAATATGAGTGTACATGAGGATAAATACGTTATGGAACCATAGGACCACATTCTGCTCTCAGTTATACTGATGTAGAAAGCAGCGTAACTCCACTGAAGTCAATGGAGTTATACAATGTCAAAGTGGAGTAAGTGACATTGGAGTGAAGCCCTTATTCAGTACTTTGAAATGGCCAGAGCTAAAGGATCTGGCCCACATGCAGAAATCCCATTGGTGTCTATGGCTGTTTTACAGGCAGAGCAGTTGCAGCTTTGGGGTCTTCATCCTGCACAGAGAAGACTAGTATTTGATTTACTAGCCTACACTTGCAGCATATTGATACAGCAGTTAACTCTGAGCTGTCAGGTTCCAAGAGTAACCTATTAGGAGAAGTTATGCGGTGATCTCAATGTTCATGTACATTACATGCAGATAACCAGCATAAGATAGCATTAAGGTGGTGTAACTTACCGTAAGTCAATCTCTGTGGTGCTTTCAACCGAAGGGTTGAAAAGATGGGGTTGTAACAAAGGAAAAGCAACCCACAGCAGGGAGTAAGGAGGTGTAAGATAAGTGGGAAGAAGGGGCTTTTCCTATAACTTCTTCTTTCTTCCTGGTAGTTGCTTGTCCTACTACAACCCTGTCCTTCAACCTCAAAAACCGCCACCACAGTTTGCACCAATTGACCCCCTTGGTTGAAGTCTTTGCAAAGAGACTGAGTATTGAAAGCACCACAGAGATTGACTTATCCTCCCGACCTAATGGTGGCCTATCCAGTTGGGGCAGTGAGGAAGCTTGCACAGCTGATGCATATGTTGTAGCAGATAAAGAAAAGACTTCAGTCTCCAAGCCTTTAAATCTGGCATCTCTCATGAGCATTAAATTCACACACATAAAAATCAATTTGATGTTTTTGTTTATGATCTCTATTCATTCATTTTAGCTTATAAAAATGGAAAAATGCGTCTTTCTCTTTCTGAAAACATTTTGGCACATACTCTAAACTCTAAGTGTTGAATTAGGCAACTTTCCAGTAACTCCCTTCCAGCACATCTAAATCTAGATTACAGCTGTCCTTTTGGAAAGGCATACATAAACTCAGCATGTGGGAAACTGACTGACATTTTCTCTTCTCCTTTTCAGAGTGTCTCCTCTGCAGAAGTCTGAAATAGTAGACATGGTAAAGAAACATGTAAATGCCATCACATTAGCCATCGGAGACGGTGCCAATGACGTAGGAATGATCCAGACCGCGCATGTGGGAGTCGGGATCAGTGGGAATGAGGGCATGCAGGCAACCAACTCTTCTGATTACTCCATAGCACAGGTCAGAGGCACTAAAAAGCAGCTGCCATGTTCTGTTGACAGAGGTATCAGCTGTGTGGCATCATAAGCGCTTCATTGCTGGCTTTCAAGCTGAGAGAAACTTTGTTCATATCCTTTTGAGACTGCCATCAAAAACTGATACCTCGGATGTATTAGGGATCATGTTAGTTTGATCTTGTTGTACCCTTTGGGGCAATGATCAACCCTTTCCTAGAGGCTTAGGTTTCTTCTTGCCAGCTGTGGAACATTCAAACTGTTCAGTAATCAGGGAGAGGCGCCATTCATGACAGTTACATTTAATGCCCTTCTAATTATAATTTATCTTCCTCAGTGTGCGCTTGTCACTGACACCTGTTGGTGAACTATATTAATGTCCAGAAGAGGTAGATGATGATGGGACATTTCTTTTATTTTGAAGTCTCTTTACCCCATTTTTCTTAAACTACTAAAGAATCAGTTACTCAAAAATACTAAAGAGCTGGTCAATATTTTGAGATAATTCAAGCAGTAACAGTGACTAGGGTGCACGCTCCCAACTCATCCCATCAAATTCAGCACTGATTACTTTATCTATAGGCGGTAGTGAGAAGAAGCCATGCAAATTGCGCCAGCTCTTTGTTTAATTGAACAAATCAAAATATAAACCTATTAAAAGCAGCACAAGAAAGAAAAGACTTTTGCTGATGTACATGCACTGTGAATGTTGTTTATTTGCAGTTTAAGGTATCCTATATGTTCACTTGTCACTTGTGATAAGAAAATCTTTAATCTTTGGTAATAGTATAAGAAGAGTAGATTCAAATCTAGAACAGGGTAATGACCAAAAATCGTTAGTCTTCTGGCTCTTTGGTAGCCTGTGAGAAAGTGGTTGGGATTTCATGCCACAAGCATCTAGGCAGCCGTCAAATCAACTCACTATGAAATCTTCCTTTACAATCGATTGGCACCCTTATTGGAAATTTCAGCAGAGAGCTGAAGAATTGGAAGGGCAGAAAGGCAAACTCCCCTTTTACTCCGTGAGGCAGTTGTTTCTGAACAAGTTAACCCATAGTAAAGGAAACACGCACTGCAGCTGCCATGGTGTATGTGTTCCGTGGTCAGGCAGAGGGCCTCCGTATTCAGGGGCGGTCATCTGAGAATTTTCACAAGCTCTAAATGCACTTTTAAAATTTCAGGTTAAAAACCTCATCAGATATTAGTTCAGTAATAGGCAGTAGTATACTGCAAGTACACTTATACAGCATGACACCAAAAAAGTAATACACCAGGACAACCTTCAACTGCCTTGATCACAATGGTTACACTGTCCAGCAGTGGTCTCTACATTACTAATCTTCATACCCTCTACCATATATTACTTCTGAAGCACAATTCATTTAAAAAATCCATATTTACAGAGACTTCATAAGATTCAATTTATTTATTAAAATGACAGTGTAAAAGAATAAGTAGGTAGTGAGAGTTTTGTCCATAGATGGCCTATCACATTTTATTAATGCCTTTGGCATTTATTTTAATAACTTTAAACCTAATGAAGTCATTTGATATTCATGTGTCACTTTCAAGTGGCTTTCGGGTTAATATAAGAATGGTGAAAATGGGTTGTGCTCAGTTTAACTGTGGATTATTTGGGGATTATTGACAATAGCAATAGAGATAAGGTTATAGTTAGGGCTGTCAAGTGATTAAAAAAAATTTATTGCGATTAATCACGCGATTAAACAACAATAGAATGCCATTTATTTTAAATATTTTTGGATGTTTACTACATTTTCAAATATATTACTTTCAATTACAACACAGAATACAAGGTGTACCGTGCTCACTTTATATTTATTTTTGATTACAAATATTTGCACTGTAAAAAAACAAAATTGTATTTTTCATTTCACCTCATACAAGTACTGTAGTTCAATCTCTTTATCATGAAAGTTGAACTTACAAATGTAGAATTATGTACAAAAAATACTGCATTCAAAAATAAAACAATGTAAAACTTTAGAGCCTATAAGCCCACTCAGTCCTACTCCTTGGTCAGCCAATCACTCAGACAAATAAGGTTGGTTACAATTTGCAGGAGATAATGCTGCCTGCTTCTTGTTTATAATGTCACCTGACAGTGAGAACAGGCGCGTGGCACTGTTGTAGCTGGCGTTGCAAGATATTTATGTGCCAGATGCACTAAAGATTCATATGTCCCTTCATGCTTCAGTCACCATTCAAGGGGACATGCTTCCAGGCTGATGATGAGTTCTGCTTGATAACGATCCAAAGCAGTGAGGACTGACACATGTTCATTTTCATCTTCTGAGTCAGATGCCACCAGCAGAAGGTTGATTTTCTTTTTGGGTGGTTCAGGTTCTGTGGCTTCCACATCAGAGTGTTGCTCTTTTAAGAATTCTAAAAGCATGCTCCACACCTCGTCCCTCTCAGATTTTTGGATGGTACTTCAGATTCTTAAACCTTGGGTCGAGTGCTGTAGCTATTTTTAGAAATCTCACAGTGGTACCTTCTTTGTGTTTTGTCAAAGCTGTAGTGAAAGTGTTCTTAAAACGAAACATGTGCTGGGTCATCAACCGAAACTGCTATAACATGAAATATATGCAGAATGCAGGCAAAACAAAGCAGGAGACATACAATTCTCCCCCAAGGAGTACAGTCACAAATTTAATTGATGCATTATTTTTTTAATGAGCATCATCAGCATGGAAGCATGTCCTCTGGAATGGTGGCCGAAGCATGAAGGGGCATATGAATGTTTAGGTTATCTGGCATGTAAATATCTTGCAACGCCGGCTAAAACAGTGCCGTGAGAATGCCTGTTCTCACTTTCAGGTGACATTGTAAATAAGAAGCAGACAGCAGTATCTCCCGTCAATAGAAACAAACTTGTTTGTCTTAGTGATTGGCAGAATAAGAAATAGGACTGAGTGGACTTGTAGGCTCTAAAGTTTTACACTGTTTTGTTTTTGAGTGCAGTTATGTAACCAAAAAAATCTGCATTTGTAAGTTACGCTTTCACAATAAAGAGATTGCACCTCAGTACTTGTATGAGGTGAATTGAAAAATATTTCTTTTGTTTATCATTTGTACAGTGCATATATTTGTAATAAAAATTAATATAAAGTGAGCCACTGTACTCTTTGTATTCTGTGTTGTAATAGAAATCAATATTGAAAATGTAGAAAAACAGCCAAAAATATTTAATTTCAATTGGTATTCTATTGTTATAAGTGTGATTAATTTTTTGAGTTAATCACGAGTTAACTGTGATAGTTAATGCTTTTATTTAAGTTGCTGGCAACAATAACATGCAGTTTTAATTTTGTAAATAACATTTAAAATAACATGAAACTGTTTGTTTTAGAGGGGCGAAGAGTGTTTTTATTACCTGAAAGGTTACAGTATATTGCTGTGTTATGGTGAATCAAATTTGTGTTGTGTGCTGATTAGTAAAATAAGATGGAATTATTTGCAATAGGAGAAATACTAGGATAAAATAACACTAAATAGTTTTCAAAAGGAAAACTTGGGCCTCATATGGTATATTCTTCCTCAATGCAGGCATATATGGTAACAACTTTGGTGGAAACTGTATGAACGCCTTGAAGGGAGAATGTTCTTCTGAGTAATTTAAGTAGACCACTGTAATGTAGTATCTTATACCCAAAGGATACTTCCAATCCAGTGATTCCAGAAGTGGGCACACATGGAAAAATAAAGCTCTATATAAAGACTCACTAAAGATTCCACGAGGAATCATATAATGAACTAAACAAATAAAAAGGAAGTTTGCCTCTGACCCAGTTCCCCAAAGAATAACTTCCATTCATACAGAGAGTATGTTTGCATCATCTTTTTTTTAAAATGTTATTGTGCCCATGAATAATTTTCATAGAATTCCTAAACCAAAATGCTGAAGTTCTTTTACATGGTTCTAAAATTTAATAAAGCTTTTTATTGAGAAAAGATACTTTATATCCAGAGGAGGAATCTGGAGTGTCTAAGGACCATTGCGTTTTTGAATCCTTTAAAGGGGAAAATTGCTCAGGGAAATTCTTCCTATAAAATAAATGTTGGGTTCATGGTTCAGTTTTGTTCCTAGGAAAGCCTGGGTTGTATTCTAGATGTTTTCTTTTTCCTAAATGTCACCAGTTGTATTAAATAACGAGTATTGGTACTCTAAAAACACCTTTTTACTTGGTAGTGCACCTCTCATTTTTAGATATGTTATAGCTCAAACAGAAGCTATGGTTTGATGCACAAATTGCTGGAAGAAGTTCTACGGCCTGTGTTATGCAGGAGGTCAAAGTACATGATCATAATGGTCCCTTTTGGCCTTATAATTTATAAATCTCCTGGCACCCAAGTATGCTCTGTATCTCACTTATTATTAGACCCCCTCTTCCTGCAAACACTTACTCATGTAAGTAACTCAATGCAGGTCAGTAGCTCCACTGAGCTCTGTTAAAATAAAACATGGCTCTGTTTCATTTAATTCCTTGTCACTGCTCAGTGGGACCACTCACATGTATATAAAGTATCAGAACCTTATTCTTTCTGAGTTGCATCATTTCCTCAGCTCTTTTAGGTAGCACTTTTGCATTTTCTTGAGAGATTACAAACCCAGTGAGTAGCATTATAGTAACTAAATTATTGTTAAAATCATATGAGTTATGGCTACACCATTTGTGCAGTTTTTCCTCGTTGGGTTATTCTACTGTATATCAGTGGAATACATGCCAGCCTTGCTGGAGTTTACACTACATGCCTCACTGTCAAAGGATGAATCTCGGGAAGCATTAAAGTTGTGGCAGGACTGAAGAGAGAGGGTAGGTTGGTAGGTAGTTAATGGGTTACCGTACATTTATTAGCGATTCACTTTTCGAATCCTGATGCAGGCTGGATAGAGACTGAACCCAAATTATAATGTGGTTTGCTTTGTTTTCTATTATTTTGCTGAAATACCATCAGAGAGCCTGTTCTTGCGGTATTTGCAGCAAATGCATTGCTTGCTAGAGATCTTGGGAGAAGAGCTAGAAATGTCATGATATATAGCCTATGTTTAGAGATCCCAGAGTTTCAAATGGTCTTTGGATGAATAATAAATTTGAACCAGAATTTGAAACTTGAACTCCAAACCTTTTGAGGCAGCATATCACTAGCCGAGAAGTGGAAATGAGTTATTTGGCATCCTTTTGGTTCTCAAAAACCACCACACAAAATGGTGAAATTCAGTCTCTTCTCATGGGAGGCCTGAGGTTGAACTAAAAGGAATGTTGCAAGTCACAAGTGCGTTCCTTGACCGAGTTTGCACATTTCCTGCCCACACTGTGGGCTTGATCTTGCTCTCGTTGAAGGCAATGTGAGAAATCCCATTGAATTAAATAGGAGTAGAACTGAGTCATCTTTGTGGTTCAAACTGGTATTATTAGGCACCAATTTCCATAAACATTAGATTCCTTTACTAATTGGGTTTATTTAAGGGAAAAAAAGGAATATACAACTTTTTTTAGAGGCTCGTATTATGACCATATTTATTATTATTGAGTGAACTGTAAATGTTAATAAAAATTTTTTTGTTCCCATCTTCTTTCAAAAGCTGGTAGTGTTCTTTTTTTCTTTTGAACACTCTGCCTTTTGAGTCTCCATTTTAGCCCAGAACATTTCTAATTACCACATTGCTCCTTTTAAAACACAGAAAAGAGCCTTGTACCACACACTTATTATTAAACCCTCAAACACAGTCATCTTCTCTTGCCATGAAATAAGAGTTCACATTTATATTTAATCCAGCTATTATGTTAACCTTGTCTCATTTTGCTATCAGGATAGTAATAATAATTGAAGGCTTCTTCCTGTTTAAAGCAAATGAGGACCAAATTTATGGACTCATGTTTAAAAGATTTATTCCAAAAAAGGAATGTTTTGCTGTGATTTTTTTAATGTTTTGTTTGTGGGTAATAATCTGTCAAAATTACTCTCATGGAAAGGAAGTTCTTGGAATGGATTTAATAACTGATCTAAATTTCATTTACTTTGTATAGAGAGTTGTAAATTGTGAGACTATTTTACTTATGTCCATTTTTCGTTTTCTAGTTTTCTTACTTGGAGAAACTATTATTGGTCCATGGAGCCTGGAGTTACAATCGAGTGACCAAATGCATATTGTATTGCTTCTACAAGAATGTGGTCTTGTATATTATTGAGGTAAGAACAGTCAAGACGATGGGCTTTGTCAATGGGTAAACTGGTTTGGCAAACAGTAACACTTGCAATTAGTAAATTAAAATTAAATTATTAACATTTAGAAACAAAAAGAAATGCTCTCTTCACATGACATGTATTCATTTTGTGGAGTTCACTGCCAGAAGATGTCACATAGTGAAGCTGGATTTTAAAAGAGGTTGGATACATTTATGACCTTTAATACTATGTATAGTTATGCCTGTTAAGATGATGGGAGAAATCAAATATCCTGTTTCAGGGTGTAAACTGATTGTAGCAATGGTCAGGAAGAATCATTTCCTAATGCACATTATTGCACATTTGGCCGTGTACATCATAAGGATACCAGATTTGATGGATCAATCATCTGATCTGGTATGGCAAATTCTATGTTGCTGTACCAGTGCTCAAAATCATTTTAAAAAAATAGTTGAAGGTTTTTCTTCATTCTTTCCAATAAATAGATGCTAAGAGAGAGGGATAATAAACAACAAAATGAGAACCTTGTAATTAGCCAGCCACTTAAAGTAGATTACAGGAGGCAGTAAGTCAGAAATGTTTTACTGTTCAATAAATCATACCATGATCGGTGTATATATCTGACTCCCTCAGGGTCTGATCATCTTTTATGCATGTATGATTCTCATGGAGAACAGGAGTTCTCAGAAAACATGTTCCATTTTTTCTTAAATGTATCTGAATGACCTCTACTTTTGCAGTTTATCATTTCCAATGCAGTTCAAAGTCTATTTACTACATGTGGACAGCTGCCATAGTATTGAAGAGTCAAACTGTCATTTCCAACTGCTTCTATGTCAGTAGTGCATTCAGCCCACCACCACCATAGTACTCTTTCAGTGTATGAGCGCAGCATAGCGTGATGTACAGCAATTTCAGTTTTGCAGAATAGTATGGAGAGACACTAGTTTCTTCTAGTTAAGGTTATAAATTCTCCTTCATTATAAGATTCTGATTGTCCTCTGTCTTTGCCAAAACTTAAATCCATGTACCTGATATTTCACAGGCATGGTGTTATCATAGTGTAGAAATTTTTGTAAAGTTTTCAGACAAGACATTTAGGAGATGGGAGGGTTCTAGAATGACCTGATCTCCCTCATTGAATATTTTTCTAGCCAGTTTTTTGGCTCATAATTACAAAACAGTTTTCAATAAGAGGATCTAAGTGTTGCTGGAGATGAGAATAATTGTATTCATTAGTGCTGAAGCAAAATATGAATAATTAAAGAACAATTGCCAATTTTTTTTAAAAATAGGCATTTTCCCCTCTCTCTCTTTGTTTGGAATATCCTTAGCAGTTTCACAGTTACTATTCTTTCTCTAGGAGTTCTATTTCCATTTCATAGACTTTTTTTTAAGTTGTTTCTTATAGATTATTGTGTAACATGGCTCTGCTTCAATAATTACTTGTTACAGCTAATAAAAATATTGTACAATACTACTATAGGGCTAAATTATAACTTCCCCCATGTGAAAAGGCTGAAAAAGCCACTCATGGAAGGGCTGAAGATTGGTGAAGAACTTTGTGACCTCAAGCCTGAGGTGTTTCTGTTAAATCATCTTGTTGTGAGGAGGGGTCTTCCTAGCCATAAATAAGGCTAAGATTTAGTCACGGGTATTTTAAGTAAAAGTCATGGACAAGTCACGGGGCAGTAAAAAAAAATTCACAACCCCTGACCTGTCCATGACTTCTACTATAAATACCCCTGACTAAATCCTAGGTGCTCTGGAGGGCTTTGGGAGTGCTGCTGGTGTTCCAGGCCACGGGGTGGCAGGCTCCAGGCATCGCTGGTGCTCGGTGGGGAGGGGTACATGGGGCACCACTGGTGCTCAGGGGGGTGGCGGCCCAGGGTGCCACTGGTGCTTGGGGAGGGGGAGAAGTGGGTGAAAGTACTCTGTGTAAAGATGGCCTCTTCTTTCTATCCTCATCTGCTTCCTTTGGGTATTCAGAGTCCTGTCTTCTTGCTTCACTGACAAATTAACTTTTACTCCTTTTTAGTTCTGTTGGCATTGCAGAGCCAATACAGCTAAGAATGAGCTGGATTCCATTCTGGCTAATGCATCTGCATAACAGAATTGTTAATGACAGTAGTTTCTGTTGCATGGCCAAATGTACAGTTTCACCTGTAAATCTGCATTACATATATGTAAGATTCACTCACAAGGAAGTTGCTGCTGGCAATGGGGTATAGGTGGAAGCAGAATCTTTAGCCCATGGGGTAGCACCTGTGTAACTGAGGGCAGGGACGGACCTACAAAATTGATACTAGTGATGATATCCAAGCTTGAGAGCACTCATTTTTGATTTTCAGCTGCCATGTTGAGTTTTCAGCACTGGCACTTTGGAAAAAAATTATATTTATAAACTTAGCAAAAGTGACCTGGAAACTGTTGAGATACAACAAATATGGAACCCCAGGCTACTATCCCTGAAGTCACTTTCCAGACCACAATTCAACTTTTTGCTTTACATAAGGAAGATTATGACATTTTGCATTTCTAGCGCGAGGCCTTTGAGTACCCTTCACTCTTTGTGTGGGGTAGCGATCACAGAAAAGAAAAGCTCCACCGTGACACAAAACCCACAGCTCGTGAGAGTCCCACCTCCCTCTACATTGGTGCATGCCCTTGAGTAGCTGCTGCAGTATTCTTGTTTGTTCCCCCACACTCTGAACAAGCTTGGGCTTTACCTCCCACTGTCTGTTTTGACTTGCCATGTGCAGAGAGATTTTTCTTCGACATCACAGTGAAACCAGAGTTTGTACCTGAATTACATTCCAAGCTAATTTTCAAAAGACTATACTAAGTAAATATTTGTAGAGTTGAACTGAAGAGCACATCTGTCAGAGTGACAGGGCTGTTAGTTATGCTTTTTCTACCGTTATGTGTTTTATTTCACTGGAGGTTTAACACCTGAAGTAAGCTTTATGTAACTGAATTTCACAGATATGCAGTGCTGAGTCTCATTGTAATTCTTTTTGTTCCTGCCTCCTCTCATGCAATCCATAGAGTAGAAATAAGAGATTGTTCTCAATGAGGAAGCCTGAGTACAGCCAGGCATGAAAGTCAGAGCTTCAGTTAGGAGACGAGCAAATATGGGTTAAACAAAGAATGAAGAAATATCTGAAGAACTTGTTGTCCTCTGCCCCCTTTCTCCAACGTCTCTGGGTGCATGGATTATCATATAGCTCAAAACCAGTAGCAGATTTAAAAATGGATCCCAGAAATGTACCTAGTAAGCAGGGCCGGCTCTAGGATTTTTACCGCCCCAAGCAAAAAAATTTTGTCGGCCCACCCCCCCGTTTTTTTCTTGTCCCCCACTCCCTGCCCCATCTCAACTCCGCCCCTTCCCAACCCCTTCCCCAAATCCCCAGCCCCGCCTCCACCCCCACACGTGCTGCATTTCCCCCACCCCATTGCTTCCTGTGCCCCCCCCCCCAACTCCTGCCCTAGCTCACCTCTGCTCCGCCTGCTCTCCTGGGAGGGAGGGGGAGAAGCCGAGCAGCGGCGGCAGAGCAGAGGTGAGCTGGGGCGGCGGGGACATATTTCTAGTGGCGGCATGGCCAGTGCCAGAATGCCGCCCCTAGAAATGTGCCGCCCCAAGCACCTGCTTGTTTTGCTGGTGCCTAGAGCCATCCCTGCTAGTAAAAGCACCAGCAGGAATCTAGCAATATCATTCACACACCGTGACTTTCCACGCTTTTGTGATTAATTTCCTCCAACTTCTTGGAAAGGTATTCAAAAAACAAAATTCTGGGTCTAGGTATCCAGTGCACTCACATTTTTTGTGCTGTAGGTGTTACTTGTACTAGAGTCTGCTGAGCTGACACTGGTCACTTTTTTGTTAAATGGGTGTGTGATGGTATTTTTGTGAATGGGGGCGGGGTTGTATTAAGTTCTCTAAATACATGAGCTTGCTGTTTCGCTTCATTCATTGCTGCTGGAACGTATGCCCATGTTAAAACTGTCTCCAGTGACAAGAGGACTAAAATGTTGGAGCAGAATATAGCCCTTAGATGAAAGAGAATGCAGGAAAACATCAAGAAAAAACTAAGTCCTCATACTCTGCAGATTTGGACTGGAGCCCATTTAATATTTGTGCTTTTTGTTTTTAAATGAAGTGAACTTTAATGCTTATGAAACTTCCAAGAATTACAGCCCTGGAAATTAGTCTCCTTTGCCCCAAGGCCCCTATGTGCCATTCTGGCAGTGCCTTAAAGAAGATGTAAGTGTAATTTTCACTCACTTAAGGCCCAGTTATGCTGCCAGTGCAATGCAAAGAGACCTTTCTGTGAATGAGAGTCAGGCCCTTTATCCATAGAGCAGGTTCAGCAAAGTCAGCAGTGAAGTTTCCCTGTTCTGCCAGGCACTGAACCCTGAGAGGGTAATTCTGTTTGTAAAGTGACCAAGATGGTAAGAGGAGCAGAACCCAAATAAAATGCCTTTTTGCCAGGTTCACTCCCAGACTCCAGTTGTCTGTCTGCAGGAGAAGATTACTTAAATCTTCACACTGCACTTTTATGCTGTCCCAGACTCACCCCTGAAACATGAAGTCAGCAAACAGACTCCACAGACAAATAGCTGGGCATCATTACAAGTCTCCATCCCATGCAGTTATTTATTTACCTGGCTTTATATCAGCTGGTGAAATAAGAGATCTATCTAACAGATGTGAAACAGATATTTCACTACAGATGATATCAAGTCTCTCTGATGATATCAGATCTATGATAGCTATAGATATATAGCTGATTTCAAATGTAAAAGGACACCGGAACCTCTTTCATGTTATGCTTAGAAGTCGAAACATGCCAAGATCAAAGAAGATACCAGAAATGCCAGGGAAAAGTTCAAACCATTTGGGAGTGATACCTTGATCAGTATATGGAAGGCAGTGGCCAGGTCAGAGAGAATTACACAGGAAAAGAGTGCTCGTTCCTTCATTGGAACAAATTAGTTAAACTAGTACTATAAAGCCTACTGGTCCCAATTAAGGATCAAGGCCCCCTTGTACTAGGTACTGTACAACAAATAAAAATGATTGTGAGACCTCTGATGCAAGCACTATCTAGGACTGTGACAAGACTCAACAGGTGGAAGAAACTGAGAAGGGGGCACTGATGGGAGGATGAGGTGTCAGTAAGAGGAATGAGTTATAAATAGCACTTTTCTCAGCTCACCATCTGCCTAGCCATTGTCAGCTGGCCAGGTTTTCTAGTCATGACGGATCTAAATCTTAAGGCAAGATTTGACGATAGTGGCTTTATAGATTTTAATAGGTTTTTTTTTCCCTATATGTAAGGGCAGCAAGGGAGAAAGCGAACAAAGGTGGTAGAGGAGAATAAGGCTACTAAGCATCAGCCTCATAGTTTTCCCATTTGACTCAGTTAAACTCTCAAAAAAGAGTCTAAACTTATTACTGCTTAGACAAACATACTTTCAAAAATATGTCAGATTGGGGAGTTCCACAAGATTGGGTTATGCGTAACTTGTGAAGTCCTCCTTGTGACCACGATTTTGGACTTGTCCAATAGAACACATAGCCTGAAACCACATTTGAAATAGTTAAAGCTGCATTTGCATTTTGTTTTTAAAATGCTGTTTTTGATTTAAAAACACTTTAAAATCTTCATTTTTATCCGAAGCAGCCCTAAAGATTTCATCTTTGGAATCTAAAATGGCAGAGAGGATTCAGTGAAGTGGATCCCCAAGACACTACAGAATACCCAGATCTGACATTTTCAAGTGGTAGGTGTCATAATTGAAGTTATAGGAAGTTGTTTTGTAACAAATTTTTCTAAATAATATATCATTTTATCAGGTATCCAAAATACAGATATATTCAGGCTATGCAATTATAGGGCCAAACTTTCAAAATCGCTTAAACCTAGAGCTACACACACCAGTATGCAGACAATTGTGTTCCTTATCATGATTGGGCATACAAATTTATTTACCCACACAAATAGCCAGTTAGGAAACTTAAATTTGTATATGGAAATACCCAGTCTACATGTATACTTGTAGCAGCAGTTGTGTCTACTAATTAGGCATAAATCTGTCACACATACATTTTTGCATACATCTCTGGGCTTTTGAAAATCTGGCCTTTAAATGTCTTCATATAGGTAAATGTCCATCTGTAGAAAAGAAGTTATTCTCAATGGATAATTGCACTGAACAACTCAGTGTCATGGCTATATTAGTAAACGTCCAAATAATATGAATCAGACTTTAACTAGAGCATCATATCCTCATAAGAAGCTCAGATACCATGGTGATGGATACAGTAAAACAGGCCTGCACAACATACGGCCCGCGGGCCACTTGCGGCCCGCGCATGCTTACTGTGCGGCCCGCAGGGGGGTTGAGTGAATCGGCATGCCCCACTCTCCCCCAGCTGGAGGAGCGCCGGCGGGGAGCGCGGCATGCCCCACTCTCCCCCGGCCGGAGGAGCGCCGGCGGGGAGCACGGCATGCCCCGCTCTCCCCCGGCTGGAGGAGCACCGGCGGGGAGCACGGCATGCCCCACTCTCCCCCGGCCAGAGGAGTGCCGGCGGGGAGGGCGGCATGCCCACCTGCGGCCCTGCTCTCCCCTGGCGGGAGGAGCAGGTGGGCAGTGGTGGAGGGGCCGTGGTGAGCGGGGGTTGGGGGATGGCCGAGTGGGCGGGCAGTGGTGGGGGGGGCAGGCAGGGCGAGCAGTGAGCCATCAGGGGTTCTAGGGGCAGGCATGGGGGTTTCTGGTAGGGGAGGGAGGAGGTGAAAGGAGGCGAGTGGTGGGTGGGGGACTGTCTAGGAGGGATGCAGCAAGCCAGCGGGGGGCTAGGGGGTGAAGAGGGGTGTGATGGTGGGGCCGAGTGGGGAGGGGCCGAGCGGGGAGGGGGCGGCGCTGGGGGTGTTTCCACGGGGCCGGAGGGTTTCGGCCCTCAGCTGTTTTCTTTGGGGTAATATGGCCCTTGCCGCCTTACGAGTTGTGCAGGCCTGCAGTAAAAGAACCCAAGTAGATAAAATTCAGCAGTTTGTATTTTTATACTTTAAAAAAAAAGTCCTTATTTCAGAGTAGTCCTTTTCTGTATGGAATCTTTTTATCAGCTTCATACACAAGAGTAATAGAAAACTTTTGCTGGAAGATCTAGGTCAGTATAAAATACAGCCAAACAAATAACCAGAAAATATGCATCGTATATGCTCCAATTCAGTAAAACTATTAATTATTATGGAGGCTGTAAAGCAGATCCTTAAAATGGCCTTCCAAATTGTTGTTTCAAATAAAACGAGATATGGTTTATGCATATCACATCACCCTAATCCAAAAATGTCTAGGAAGTGACTATACCCTTTGATTTTTCTTTCTTTGAAAATGTATCCAAATTCCTCTTGAACCAGTGTGCAAATGCTAGTCTCTATTACTGCTGCTGACAGTTTATTCTATGTTGCAACCCCCCGTTGTGTAAAGAAATTGTTTGAATTGCTCTTAGGTTAGTCCCTTCTTCAACTTTAATCCATGATTGACTTCTTGTTTTTGGATTCCTAATTTAGCATGTTAATCCCACGAGTTTTGAAGGAGTCAGTCACAAAGATAAATCCATACTATTTTTCCTTTCCTTCCAGTAATGTATGCTGCACATGAATCATTAGAGGAGAGTCCATCTTTATTAAAAGGTTTTGCCTCAAGCACTAGATTTAACATTTTTCAAATGTTCAACCACAAAATGATCAAACACATACCTTTTTTGCTTGCTTGCTTGTTTATTTCTTCTAAACATACTCTGGAATACATCCTACAGATGGCATAGTTGTTAATTTTTCAACAAAGTACCATTATTATGAATGACAAATTAGGCTCCATGGCTAGGTCCCAAAATCTCTTAGTGCCTAGTGCAACATCTGCAAGTAGCAGTGCATATTGCAAAAGACTCTGGTGTGGAAAAGGATCTCTTTTGATATTTTATTTGTGGGAGGTATTATGCCTGGAGCTAAAAGATCCCTTAGATTTTTATACCTTAGTAGGACATGGTGAATATGACAAATACAAAGAGTGGGTCTCTTTGTGTGAAGCTTTTGCTCTATTCTGTATGAAATGCTCTGATTCCCACATGATGGCTAATAAGAGAAAAATGTTGATGCTGTCCTGTTAAATTGATGTTTTTTTCTTGTGTATGAAATATATTGGTAATCAATCTCTTCAACTGTGGCTTTATCAAAGCAGGAATTCTATATGGAGATGTGTATTTATTTACTAGTCTCTTATTAATCTTTGTCACCAATGGAAATGCATTTTAATGTTGGAAGGGCAGAATATATTATGGAGGCTAGATAAGCTCTGATCATGAAGAATCATCCTGAAGAGATTAAGTGAAGCCCAGTGTTGTAGAAATGGTGTTTTTGTTTTCTTAAAAAATTATATCTGAAATTACAATGTTCTGATTATGTGTGAAAAGGAGATCAGAATCAGGCCTTGTATGTGCAGCAAAAGTATTTTTTAAAATTTCAGGTCATATTATAACTGACCCCAACCCTGTTTTGTTTCCTGACACTACAAGGTAGTTAGTTTGAAGCTATTTTTATTCTTTAGAATTCTTTTTAAACAATTAAGTAATTTGTGCTTGTCTTGTTGTTTCAGTAAAAACAAAGCGGGAGGTGGGGGAGTCTACTTTCCCTTACAGCTGTGTCAATTCCGTGACATAGTGGAAATATAACGGTTTCAGATGAGAATCAGTTGCAAACTGTAAATTCATATCAACATTAGAACGTATCAATAAGCCTGATCAGGGAACAACCTTTATTCAGTGAGTTCATGTTGAATTTATCTACATACATCCTACTGCACCAAAGAGACTGTCATAGGATGGCCCTGCCTGGAGTGTCCTCCTGTCGGAGAGCGTGGCACGACAGGCACACCTGCCTCAGTTTCCCTTTTCAGAGTCCCCAGTCACTGCATTTAAGCTTATCCTCTAGTCCATCAACAGAGTTTATTACCAAAACATAGTTCAAATAGTCTCTAACAAAAGTCACAAATGCAGTCTATTTCCCACACCCGCTGTATATAGTCATTAAATACCCTGCTCTTCCCAGCAGGCACCCCCACCAGCCTCTCTGCTGGGAGTCTTCCTGTACCACACTCTGGTGTCTTCCGCCCCACCTAGTCTCCTTGTTGGTCCTCTTCTGTCCCTCTGCCAGGACAGCCACTCTAGCCCTTCCCTGCTCTTCCAAATGGGAAACCCCATAGCCTCTCTGCTAGGAGATCGTCCTCACCAGGACATAAGCTCTCACTCCCCCTAGCAGCCCTTTCACTATTCATCTGGGTTCGGTCCTCAAGCCCTGACAAGCTCCGCTATTGTTCCCCGCCTTCAGCTCTCCATTCCTTGGCTCCAATTGTCCAGTTTAGAGCCAGCAGGCAACTGCCTCTGCTGCTCCTTGGCCTGCAGCCCTCTGGCCGTGACTCTGGCTTGGGGACGCCAGCCAAAAAATCCCTCTTGCTGCTCTCCTGTCTTCAGCCTTCTCCCAAGAACTACAATGAGTCTCCCAGCTGCCGCTTCTTCTCCTGACAGACCCAGACCTGGTAAGCCAAGGCAGCATCACAGACAATAACTTATGTGGTGGAAGAGTGCCCAAGCTGGCATCTGAAGGGCTGTCTACAATGCTTAGCCTCCTCAGAGGCCATCCTCAGGTTATGGAGCCTGGACACAGAGTTCTGACGTCTGCATACAAGAGACCATCTTTGTGGGGAGGGATAGCTCAGTGGTTTGAGCATTGGCCTGCTAAACCCAGGATTGTGAGTTCAATCCTTGAGGGGGCCATTTGGGGATATGGGGTAAAAATTGGGGATTGGTCCTGCTTTGAGCAGGGGGTTGGACTAGATGACTTCCTAAGGTCCCTTCCAACCCTGATATTCTATGATTCTATGATCTTATTGTAAGCAGAGTCAGGATGAGCTCCACCCTGACATCTGGTGGTGAGTCATGGCAAAGCACTCCAGGGGCTGATCCAATTTGCATAGGCACACCCACCCTGCCTGGTACGAACCATAGTGGCCCAAATGGGCATTTTGGGCTGCTGTAGGATCCTCAGTTTTCTGTATTGGGGCAGGAATTTCTGTTATTGGGGCAGGAAGAATAAACTGTTGTTATACTGCTTATGTAAATCATGGCCAGTGGAACTGTACTTGGCCTTTTGTCATGTTAAAGGAGAACTTGCCATTAACTAAACAGCACTCGCCAGCCAAGGGACATGGGTTCCAAAGCCCAGTGAATTGAGAGAGAGGCTGGGGACAGGTATTAATACCTGGTGGTGTAGGACCCTTGTGAGGGTCTGAGACACCAATTGCAGCATCTCCTCCTCTCTCCACTGTGGAATATCAGCGCTAATGTTGAGTTCTTTGAGAGTCTGGTTTCAGGATGCTGAATTGAAATCACTCTGGGCTAATAGTGCAACTGAGCACTAGGGTTCCCCTAAACTACAAGCTGAAATCACTAAAGCGCTAACGGCCTTATGAGCTGAAATCACTGAGCTGAAATCACTGAGCACTGTGTTAAGTAGGGGGGGAGCCTGAAGATAAATTGCTGAGTGGCTGGTGGAGCAGTTGGCAAGACAGCTGATGGTGTGGCACTGCTGGCAAAGCAGAGCAGTTCGTGAGGACAGTCGGAGTGGTGCTGCTGGCAGAGCGGAGCAGTTCGTGGGGGCGGTCGGAGCGGCGCTGCTGGCAGAGCGGAGCAGTTCGTGGTTGCAGTCGGAGCAGCTTGCAGGACGGCTGGTGGAGCGGCTCTGTTGGTGGGACAGAGCAGTTTGTGGGGACAGCTGTAGCGGCTTGCGGGACAGCTGGCGGAGCAGAGCGGCCGGTGAGACGGCTGGCGGAGCAGAGTGAAGCCCCACGGAGGGGTGAGGCAATCATCTTCACGCCACGTAAGGTGCCCCTTACCCCCCGCCCCTTCTCATTGCTGCCCAGGCGGGTGGCGTGTAGCACCCTGCAGATGAACTTTTGAACTCTGGGACTGGACTTTTGGGTTCTTGGACTTTTGGGGACTTTGGGTGACTTTTGGGTTGCTGGACTCAAGAACCCAAGGGACAGGGCATGGCCCAGTTGGCTGGGGTGGGTCTTGCTCACAGTTTGGCTTATAGATCCTAGTTGCGGTGTTTTCCCAATTTAAGGCTGGTGTCGTTTACCTGCTGCTATTAAAGATTTCTGTTACACTGAGGCTCTGTGCTTGCGAGAGGGGAAGTATTGCCTCTTTGAGGCGCCCAGGGGTGTGTATAAGATTTTCCCAGGTTACTCGGTGGGGGCTCGAGCCGGTTTTGCATTGCATTGTTGAGAAGTGAACCCCTATGTACTGAACCTGGCCCTTGCTGCTGTCAACTCATCCTGGCAGAAGGGTTACATTATTACCATTCTATTAAAAAAACCACTTTATTAAGTCAAACATAGAAAAATGCTTCAAAACCCATGTTTAACCTTAGTTTTGTATTTAAATATTACCTGTGCTCCTGTTTGTTTAACTTCCCCATTCATGTAAATGGCAGCTAATGCAACTCATTCAGCTAATGAATGGCATGAAAATAGCTAGACTTTGTTTCACGCTAAAGGGCTGAAATCTTCCAGTTTTAAAACACACATGTTTGCATGGCAGTTTCTACTATCTTGGATTCAACAACGGGCTTCTAAACCTAAGTAGAATCACACACTAATGGATCCACTATGCCAATGAGTCTTTTTGGCAGGAGTCTATCACCAAATACTCTGTCAGACAGTAATTTCATTTACAGTGGTTTATATTACAACTTTCATAAGGAAGGAAGTTACTTTACAAATACATTTTAAAAATAGCTATTCTAACTAATGAATCACAGGGTGAAAAGACATAGCTTTCTTACAATTAGCCCTTGTTTCTTACAATTAGCCAGGGTGGCTGGCCCCAGTAAATGAAATAGATCCAGCTCCCCTGTGCCAGAACAAGTGCTCCTATTTTGCCAATTAAGAGGGAGGGGTAGCACCTGGAGGCTACAGAGTACATAGGAAGATCTGAGGAGAGACCCAGCATCACAGGTTGCTTTTCACTCATCTCTGGAACGCCTCCTGGCCACATTTGGGGATTAGCTCTGCCAGGTCGATGCCCCTTCCTGCAGTTGCACTTCATCACTGTCTCAGTCTCGCTCTCTTGGGACTCTCCTGCTCCCATTTTGTGGCTTAGCCCTCTGGCCAGGTCACTGTACTTCTTCCTTTCCAGGGAGTGGGTATGTATCCAGATCTCTGGGGACTTACTGTCCCAGGCAGAGTCGTAGCGAGGAATTTCTGCCCCCGAGGCAGTCAGGGGCGCAGAAGGGACTGGCAGCTTGCCTGCGGAAGGTCCGCCGGTCCTGTTGTAGAGCGTACCCTCCCCCGAACCCGCGGAACCGGTGGACCTCCCGCAGGCAAGCTTCGGCGGCAGGGGAGGAGGGGGAGGACCTCCCGCAGGTAAGCCACGGCAGCTTTGGCGGTGGGGGAGGACCTCCCGTAGGTAAGCCACGGCGGCTTCGGCAGCGGGGGAGGAGGGGACGCCCCTGACTGCCACCTTCAGCGCCACTGACTGCCGTGCACCCCGAGGCGAGTACCTCACTCGCCTCACCCTAGTTACGGCTCTGGTCCCAGGCAATGTTCCCTCTAATTTTTGACAGGCCGTTTGCGCAAAAAATATTCTTCTGTGCAAATTTTTGACAGGCCATGTGCGCAAAAAAATTCTTCTATACAAATAGTTATGCTTCTGTGCAAATTTTTGTGCGCGCAGTGTTTCACCATGTGCGTGGGATTTAGAATCTGTGTGCGCATGCACGTGCGCACAGCTTAGAGGGAACAGTGGTCCCAGGCAGCCTTCCCTTTCACTGTCTCTTAACTGTGCCACTTCCACCCAGGCCCGCCCTCTACACTGGGTTCCAGCCCAGGAACCCTACAACTAGTAGTTAAAGCCTGCATGATCCTAAACCTTACTGCTGTATCCCTGGGGTACTTCCTACCTAGCCTTCTCTCAGCCCAACAGTGACTGCAGCTGGCTGGCCGGCCAGCCAGCTGGCCAGTCAGCCTTCCCTCCTTCCTTCCTTCATTCCTCTCTCTCTCTCTGCAGCCCCTTTCTGCTCTCAGCTACTGGGCTTTATACAGGCCCCTCCTGCTCCTGTCCAGCTGAGCTTCCTTTTTAATTAATCCTCATTGCTCCCTGGCTGCTCCTCCAGGTTCAGATTATGCAGTAAATTGGCCCACCTAGCCACCTGGACCCTTTGGGGGCCTGTGTGGAGTGGATACCCCATCACACTCAGAGGGGAAACCAGTAAGCCAGAATGGGGAGGAATCCAGGCCAAACTGGCGCATGGTTGTAGCAACTCTGGTCAAATCCGAGAGTAGCCTGTAGAGCCTGGCCCAGGACAAGAAGGCAGGTGCAGTGATGGATTCCTGAATTTACTTAGCATGTTAGAGACTCTTTGACCACTGATGCTTCCACTGTGTAAAGACACAATATTCGGCTCCCTGGAGGCACTGATCAGCTATGCATGGTAAAGGGCCAGTAGCACTCTTGTCCAAGAGTGTATGAGCTGCTCTCACAAAGAGGTGTCAATATCACCCCACCCTCCATCCACAGGAGTCCCCTGAGTAGGAGCAGACCTTTGAGTTGGCAAAATGTTTGTTCCCTGTCTGAGAATTGGGCATCAGGCATCCAGAGATGTAATAGGTTGGTTTCATCTGTTTGCAGTTCTCTTAGCAGACTTAACTGTAGTGGTATATTGTTGAAGATCTGGCAGAGCTATATGTGCTTGCACATATAGACTGGAGGTTGGTATATAGTTAAAACAGCCACAGATAATAAAAATGGCTGAATTCAGCTCAGTGTTGACAAGCTGAGTGTGGTTGCTGCACCCCAAGACTAGATTGGTATTCAGATGGAGCAAACATCAGGGCCAGTATAGATGTATGAACGACTGAAGGGTCTGCTTCCCAGGAGGTTCCCAATAGTTTTGTATCAAGGTGGTACAGGAAGACTTCTTCATTTTCAGGTGTTATATGCCTGACCTGGATATCAGGTTACAGTCGAGTTTTACTCCCAAGTAGGTGACAACTGGATGGAATGGCAGTGGCCTTCCTAAGATACGGATGGGTTGATTGGCAAGATGATTATTTAGATGGAAAATAGTTGCCTCTGTATTGGTTTCATTGAAAATTAGTCATCATTGCTGGAAGTAAGTGGTCAAAGTATCCATGTCTTAGCTGAGATTCCCTTCAATTCTGTGGAAGTTGTCAATGACAGCAATACAGATGTCATCGGCATACACATACTTGTCGGCCGGTCCTTGTGGAAGGCCATTGGGTAGATGTTTAAGGCAACTCATTTTTCTCCCTGCCTTGCAGGATGAAGCTTCGGTTACTAATAATTTCTTGGATGGACTTCACCATCAGTCTACAAGGAATAACTTGTCATCGGCTGTTGTCAGGTCAATAAGGATGGCCCCAATTTTCTTTCCTGACTAAAATGCATCTTTTGTGTCTTGTCAGCTGCTTACGCCTAGTCACAGGTGACTCTTCATGAAGTATTCCTACCTTTCTTTAATTTGATTTAATACAATCAACATTCTGAATTGTGTCTTGAGATCCATTCCTTGAAACATATACCCCCGTGGGCTTAATGTTGCTGCCATGAGAGGCCTCATTGAAGCCAATGAATACAGCAAACTAAGTAACTCTACTCTGCTTCACTTTTTGGCTTCTTTTGACAAAATAGTCTTAACTTATTCCCTAAAAGGTTGTGTGATGTAGTAGTGCTGCGTCATATTTCAGCCCACCTGTGGTTGCATTTCATTGATGTCTGAATTGAAGTCAGTGGGATGACTCTTGGTTGGAAGCTCCATGCCCTGTACATAGGGGGCAAATTATATGGGCCCGTGGTGCCCTTTCTCCACCAATATGCAGGAATGTGGGCCCTGTTCCACCAGTGTTTGAGCTTATATTTAATCAGAGCCGTACTGTTCATATGACGGACCAGGGCAAGCACCCCGGGTCCTTCGCTTTGGGGGGCCCCACATTTCAGGGGGAAATGGGGTCCAGGGCAGCCTGGAGGGCTAGCAGGAGGCCTGGTGCCGGAAGCAGCGGGGGGGCTGGCCCCTGCTCCACCCCTTCCCCCAAGCCTCTTCCTTGCCTCTTCCCACCCCTGTTCTACCCCCATTCCACTCCTTCCTCCAAACCCCCACCCTTGCCCCACCTCTTTCCGGCGTCCCCCGAGTGACGCCGGTGGGGCGGAGTGGAGCAAGGCAGGCTGGAGCTGCAGGTGCCAGGCCCTCCGCTAACCCCCCAGGCCACTCTGGACCTTGCATCCCCCTGAAGCGCAGGGTCCCCCAAAGCACGGGGCCCGAGGCGGTTGCCCTGGTCAGTCCTAAGGACAGGATGGCTCTGATTGGACCCATTCTGGGCACCACCAAAAATTCTACAAACGTGGCACCCATGGCCCTGTAATAAGATATTGCAGGATCAGGATCTTTGATGTTACTTGAATATTGATAATCTAATAAACTTGGAACTCCTAGCGTAGAGCATTGTACCTTTCATTGAAAGTTCTCCAAGTGCTTTACAGACATTCTCACAACACCTCTGCAAAGTACGATAATTAGGTATTATGCTCATTTTATAGACAGATATGCTGGCCCAGGCTCAAGAATGTTGGAACATAAGCTGATGGCTAACAACTCAAAAACCATAGAGGAAAATGTTGGAAAGCAAACTGTAATTGCCATTGTTGGAATGTAGCTGGCACATCCACACCTTAATGTTTGTAATAGAAAGAAAGTGCCAATAGATTTTTAATGATTTGCCTCTGAGTCCTGAGCACAAGACCTAGCTCTTTAACTTGCAGACAAGACTTACTGCATCTAGGATTTCTTTGTATACCTCCCATCCAAGTAGTGAATTTAGCGGGCCCAGTTTAGTTTGTGAGACCTGTCAGGATCATGACACAAAGTCGGTAGGATGGTGAATTAATCTGCTGAGCAAATACAGGCTCTGATGGTTTTTCTGTACCACTGAAAGTTTTTTCCAATTCACTTGAATGAACACCAACAATAAAACACTTCTACCCAGTCTTACTAATTAACCACGAGAGATTTATTTTGTATGGGGATTTATAATAGGAATCTATAACCCAGTTTCTACTTGCATGTACAGAATTTAGAACAAAATACATAATATATGTACAGAGGGCAGAATTTGGGGTCTGAGATTCAGTGTACTGTTTTCATGTTAGTACCTTGGGCTGAGCTGTGTTTGGCACAGCTTACAAGGGTGATGGTGAGGGAGGGGAGGGGAAGATGGTTTATAATCCTCCTCTGAAATTGGGACCATCTGCGTACCAGGCAGATCCCCAGTGTAAGTTAGAGCAGCCTTGGGGTTGCTTTAAGCTGGCAGCCTGTTGCCTAAGCAGCTACTTCAGCAGCCAGGGAGTGCCAGGGACACCTATACAAGGAACTGAGGTTGGGCAGGGGAGTAGGGAGCAATGACAACTCTGTATCTTCAAGGGATGTTTCCAATCTGGGGGAATCCTTCACTGGCCAGTTAAACTGGCATTATGAACGCTTTTTACTGCCAAAACAGTGCAAAGTAGTTGTAGTGAGACCAAGGATCTGGCCCCAAATCTCCATTCATTCTGAAAATACAGTAGACCCTCAGAGTTACGGACCCCTCGGGAATGGAGGTTGTTTGTGACTCTGAAATGTTTGTAACTGAACAAAACATTATGATGATTGTTTCAAAAGTTTACAACTGAACGTTGACTTAATACAGCTTTGAAACTTTACTATGAAGAAGAAAAATGCTGCTTTCCCTTTTTTTTTTTTTTAGTAGTTTACATTTAACACAGTACTGTACTGTCTTTTCTTTTATTTTCCATCTCCGCTACACCCCGATTGTGTACTTTAGGTTCCAGTTCATAACTCTGCAGTTTGTAACTCTGAGGTTCTACTGTAGGAGCTTCTGGACCAAGACAGGTCACTTGATCTTGTGAGGCATTGAGCACTTACTGCATTCAGTGTGTACTGAGGATGTCCAGCACCTTCCATGTGGAGCTCAGCCCCTTGCAGGATCAGGGCCTATAAACATGTTGTCATCTAATTATCTTTAATAAAGAGGGGTTTGTTGCTTTTAAAGATTAAGATAATATTAAATGCAAATACAGGTAGCAAATTACAAAATGTAGGGACAGCATATGGAAACAATACCACACAACACATTTATAAAATAGACATTGCCAATAAACCTGGATACCACTCCAGCTCTTCCCCCAAACATTTGGAATTCTGCTAGCCCTCTTATACTCATGGCTCTGTTTTCTCCAGTGTAATTGATATATTTGGTTATCTTCACTTTATCGTTTACTTTACATATTATGAGCCTGATTCCTCTCTCAGACCAGTGAAAATAAGGAGTGACTTCACTAGAATCAAGGACTGTGAAGTAACACTTCAGATTTAGGGATCACAAATCTACAATTTAGTGAAATTGTACCAGTATAAAACCAGTGTAAGTGAGAAGAGAATCAGACTAAATGTAAGTTAGTTGCAGTCTTTATATTGTATAAATACAGTACAAGTAACTTTCACGAAGTCCCCAAAGATATTCCCATGGCAAATCCCCAGATTCATACATACTTATACTTTGGAAAAGTTTGGATCTGGTTTCAGATCCAGATTTGTGATTTTGACCTGTTTATAGTGTCCATTGATTTAAAAACCTGTCCAGCACATCAAACTCAATGGGAGCTTTGCCATGGACATCATTAGGAGCCGGATCTGGCCCTAACAGAAAGAGTAAATTTTTCCCATCACCTATCTTCTTTATTCCAATACAGTACACGCTTGCTGTAAGGAACCAGTCGAAATCCAAGTCATTTGTTTGTGATAGCCAGGGATTCCTTATAACGAAAGCCCCACCTCTTGGCGGGGAGGCGCTTAACAGCTCCTCCAGCTCCCACCGCAGTGACAGAGCTGGAGACGGGATCCAGGGACTGGGTTCATTATAGCCGAAGATTTGTTATTATGAAGGGCATTAGAGAGAGGGTGTACTGTTCTGTATATTCTCATTGACTTTTTCCCACATACCTGTAGAAACTGTCAAGAGTCTGGAAGAACAGGCGTAGGGGTGAATTGGTGTTAGTTTTATCTGTCATAGGCTTGGTCCACACTAAGCCCCCAGTTCGAACTAAGATACGCAACTTCAGCTACGTTAATAACGTAGCTGAAGTCGAAGTATCTTAGTTCGAACTAAAAGGTACTTACCGCGGGTCCAGACTCGGCAGGCAGGCTCCCCCGTCGACTCCGCGCACTCCTCTCGCGGAGCAGGATTACTGGCGTCGACGGCGAGCACTTCCGGGATCGATTTATCGTGTCTAGACAAGACGTGATAAATCGATCCCAGAAGATCGATTGCTTGCCGCCGAACCAGCCGGTAACTATGGACGTACCCATAGTAATGACATTGAGTTCCTGTCTTTTGGGGGAGCTGCAACAGTTTAGTATGTGTTTGTTTTGTTTTAATCTGATACCATATCTACTCATCCAGAAACCTGAGACTCTACTTGTCTGACTTGTTAACACTGACCCCCTGGCTGAGAAGTAGAGTCCAAGTCAGTAATACCAGAACAAACAGTCAGTGTAGTAGCGGTTAAAGTACAAGTCATTAATGCTGAGAGGGTCATTTGTTGTTGTTATTGGAGGTGACAGTTCCTTTTGGGGTCAATCTTGATAGTAAACTCAAAGAGGAGATGGACTTTGCTAACAGTGTCATGACATCACCAGCCTTTAGTTGCCAAAGAGTGACAGGTGTCTAGTCTGACTAGTCAGCATGATGGACAGTCTCTGCTTTACTTCAGCTGGCATTCATTTAAAAAAAAAGTCAAAAACTACATATGGTCTTACAACACTGAGAAATCTTTGTGTGCCTGTTAGTACCCGTGGATAGGATAGGCACCTGATTAACCAATGTCTTCCTTTTGAGCTCCTCTGTCTTTTTATTTATTTTTTCTGCAGTGTTATGACTGAACATTTAAATCCACTAAATCAGGAAACAGAAAGGTGTGGTTCCCACGGCAACCATAATTAAGCTACATTTGAATACAGGAAGCCTATATAGTAACAGATTATCTAGGAGGAATGCAGCCAAGCTGTGGTTGTGAGAGCAATTGCTTTTTTTGTGCACGTGTGAATTTTGTAAAATCTGTATGTGAGGTCTGTTCCAAATGAAGGCAAATCCCCAAACTGTGTACAGTATGACAAGTACTGTACTATTAGAGTGGGCTTTTGCCCACATATCTGCAGAAATGGCCAAAAGTCTGGAAGTAGAAGAAAAGGGGTGAATTGGCATTTGTTTTTTCACAGCCCGAGTAATGCCATAGGGGTTCAGTTGCAGAACTGTAGTAAAATATATTTCCTCTGTTACCCATCTGGGTATTATGTAGAAACTGGCCAAATACTCACCTTAAGGGAACTTTAAGTCCCAGTTTCTGAAACTTAAATAGATTCCTGGGACCAGAACCATCTCTAGTGCTAAATGGAAAGAAAAGGGAAGGGGGGTGTGTGTGAAGAGGACAGGGTAGAGAGTGAAGATGGAAAAGAGGGCAAGAGAGGCAGGTCTGGAGTGAAGCTGCTGAGTTTGGGGCAAATTGTTGGCGCAAACAGCCAATCAGCACAGGACAAAAAGTCCTCTTAAAACTCTAGGAAGTTCTTTGAATGTCCAGAGGTTCCCACTTTGGCTGCTTCTGCTCCTACCTGCTGGAGTCTCTAGCTGGCTCAAAAAGTTCTGGTCCCAGGAATCTCTCTAGTTCATGGCATTGTTGTTCAGTCACAGGCTTTAGTTTTCTTCCACTTACTTACAGAAGCACATGCATCCTGAGTGAGAAAACCACACAAAAATATGAAGGTATTCCTGTCCTGATGGTTTGCTTTTGCTTTGACCTAAATTTCTCTTTGAAATCTCTGTAAGATTTCTCTTGTTTTATGACAATTTTTGTCTCCCTAAAGCAGGTTTTAAGGGCAGGGAGTGATTTTCTCTTAAGAGCACTGTTTTGCAGAAATGTGGGTCTATGCCTGTAGTCATTACTCATAACTAAGGCTAAGTTTTTCTCACAGATATTTTTAGTAAAAGTCATGGACAGGTCACGGGCAATAAACATCAGAGGGGTAGCCGTGTTAGTTTGTATCCACAAAAACAAAGAGGAGTCCGGTGGCACCTTAAAGACTAACATGGGTTTTTTACCCACGAAAGCTTATGCCCAAATAAATCTGTTAGTCTTTAAGGTGCCACCGGACTCCTCGTTGCTTTTTGGGGCAATAAACAAAAATTCACAGAAGCCCGTGACCTGTCCCTGACTTTCACTAAAAATATCCCTGACAAAAGGGGTACGTGGGTTTAGCGCCCACTGCTGCCGGGGCTCCTGGGTCCCCCACTGCTGCAGTGCGTCCTCTTGCCCCCAGGCACCCTTGCACACACAGCTCCAGGGAGGGCAGGGGGGCTGGAGAGCAGAGCAGGAACCAAGCGGCTGCCCCATGGGGGGGAGGGGAGCAGCCAGGGTGTTGGGGGTCATCCTCCACTGGCTGTGCTGAGCAAGGAGCTCTGCCTCTCCTCCTCCCTGCAAGGCAGTTGCTTAGTCCCTGCTCCGCTCTCAGGCCCTTGCTTCCAGGGCTGCGTGTGCAGGGGTGCCTGGGCAGTGTGCGCACCAAAATCTGGCTGTGCTCTTGTGACCAGGAAGCAGCTGTCTTTGCAAAAAGCTTCTTCTGATCAGCCTGCAGCGAAAACCCTGAAGGCTGTCTGATAGTGCGCTTGCAGGCCAGTGTTCAGCAGACAATGGGTTAATGCTGATCTGAGCGGCTGCCCTTTGCAAAGAGAGGTGTGGCTTCCATTGTACTAGACTACACCACAGATTGTTGGCATAGAGAGGACTAAGGAAGTTGCCCCAAGGAGCTCTGGGATACATATGGAGAACTTCTGGGACCCAAGTCAAGCCAGGGCCGCGTGCACACAGGAGAGCAATAGAGCTCGGAGCCTAGGTCCCAGCTTAACATTGGCTTGGACCCTCCAGCCCTGCAGGGTTTTGGGACCTATGGTCAAGCCCTAGGTTAATGCAATTGGTGTGTGGACACAAGTGGGGGTTAGGCCTGAGTCCTGGCTCAAGCCTGGGCTTACATTGCTGTGGAGACATACCCTGAGAGATCGGTCTGTCTGTCTAGTATCTAAGCATTGCTAAAGTGCCCATCACTATAATATCTGGTTTAGATATAGTCCATTGTCCTAGAAATGAGCAATTTTGTATGGCTTCTGTGGTGTTTTTCAATAACCCAGACAAGGTTCCATATTAGATCAAATGTGCAAGTTTGAATATGAGTAAGGTTCCCAGACTGAAGAAGAGCTCTATGTAATCTCGAAAGCTTGTCTCTCTCTCTCACCAACAGAAATTGGTCCAGTGACATATATTACTTCACCCACCTTGTCTCTCATATATCCTGGTACCGACACGGCTACAACAACACTGCATATATAAGCTGGAATTTGCCTCATTTAAGATATTTTAACATTTTCAGGAATCAGTAAAGCAACTGCCTACTGTACACTAAGGGTAGAAGTTGGTTTCCAAGTAGGTGGTGGTAAACATTTTACCAGTTATTGTTCTCTTTAAAAGTTCTGTCTGGTTTGTAGGGGTGAGAGTGAACCAAAATAGTACCAGTACCAAAATGCAATGAGATGTATAGGTTTCTCAGCAGTATTCCAAACTGTTCCAACTTTAGGGCAGCTATGTTAAGCTATTAATTCTCATATTACATATCTAGCAATGGTCAGTGGGAATTAATTTTATCCAAAACATTTAAGAGCTCAGGTATTTCCTGTGCAGAATTTTGTGCTGATTCATTGATACCCTTTCATCCATCTGCGGCCTTGATGCATTTCTGCACACAGGAAGTGTTTCGGTGTCAGTGATACTCTTGGCTAAGCCTGTTTCCCAAATTATTTTGAGATTTGTATTGTGTTTGTATTTTTGTATACAACGCAGAGGCTACATACTTGGGGTTTACCAGCCACAGTAATGTCTCTCTCATCTTAAAATAAGCTAGGAGAGTTTACCATTATTACAAGTTAAAGCGTATGATCTGGGGAAACAGTTAATAACGTGCTCAGTATTTGGGTTCGTGATTGTTATTTCCCATAAACAAAAGGCAGGATCTAATCTTACAGCTAATTCTAGACTTTTCTGATAGAGGAATTTCTAAGAATATGTTCATAGGGTTACAGCTCAGCTGGCTCTGCAGCTACATGTAAGAAAATAAATGGCACACAATGTAAATAAAGAATCAAGATTAACCATCTTGCTTTGTTGTTCCTTTTTTTCTGGAATGCCAAAAATTCTTTTGCTCCAGCAAACCCATTTTTAGCCATTTTCCCAATACATAATGGTACTAATATTTTACTTTGAAATTGATTTTCAAAGATTTATATTGGCCAATGTTAAGTCTTGTACCAAACCTGGCTTTTTGTTGTTACGTTGTTACAGTGTGTTGAAGACTATGTATTTGTCCGTGGTAATGGAAGCATATCTCCTACCAGCTCTTCAATAACATTAGCTTACTATACCGTCCATTGTTTAGGGACAGTTGAGATTTCTCCTTGATAAAAGGAGTGGGAAGCCTAATCTTTGACACAACGGAGTTAGTAAGTTTCTGTAGCTTTGGGTACATAACGTTACCATTTAAAGCTGTAATGAAACACAAAGAGCAAGAACGATGCATCATACTCCTTTCTTAAAGAAAGATATGAAAAATAACATCAAAATAGTATTGGATGGCATTGAGCAAGGCATTACCTGTATGTACACAAGAGATAATTGCCCCAAGTGCCAGCCCTTACTGTAACCACACTTAAACTTCTCACAGAACAGCCCTTAAAAAGGCAGCCTAGAGCTGGCTAGTCGTGGGGTTCCTCAGTTTGTCGTTTGACTCAGTGCACTTTACCATTCACAATAAAATGACCAGCCATAGCTGATACATTAGGTGGCCTCCAGTCGCCTTCTAAATTCTTCTTCACTCAACCATTCTTAGAGCCAAATTCTACTTGCAATTACACCATTTATTTCTGGAGTAACTCCCTTAAAGCGGGTGGTGTAACTGAAAACAGAATTTCGCCCTTTGTGCTGGTTCATTTTCCTTGCCTCAGAAGAGTGTTAGTAACTTAGCCAAGCATTATTTTCACAGTAGTCTTCCCAGCAGTGACCGATAAAATAACTCAGTTTACATTCAGGGAAATGGTATCACACATTACAACTGCAGTTCTGGAGCCTTAAACTCCATTCTTAAACAGTCACTTAGGCCCAGGCCTAACTAGGGAGCCAAAACCCCCTTGCCAGTTGAGGACTTTTGAAAATGATATTTAGGTCCTTAAATCAGTTAGGTGTTGCAGCAACGCCTGGATGCCTTTAAAAATCTGAGCCTAAAAGTCTGTGTATAGAACATGCTTGGCAGGAATCTGTGCAATAGGCAACGTTTAGTGAGCTTGATTAAGTTCTGTATGCTTTTTATCAGGTCTAATCGGCTCACGTTGACTGATAGGCAGTCAGGCTTCTGTCTAGTAGTTTATATAAGACAAAATGAGGCAGATTAAGATGCTGTTCGTCCTTCAAGTTCAAAGATGACCATGACATCCCTGATGAGACAGGCAGGCCATGGTTTGGTTTCTGTGAACACGAGTTGCTGATCAGTAACAGCAGACATGCTGCTGTTGTGAGGTTTATGCTGCTGGTGCTTCTGCTCTACCTCAGCAGTTCTCCTCTGCTCATAGACTGTAGCTCCAGTATGGATGAGGTTTTGCCAGGTAGAACGATCATGAGCGAGATTTCCCCAAAACTCTGGGTCAATGTTGAAATGTCTCAAGGATTACTTGAGGGAGTCCTTGAAACATTTCTTCTGGCCTCCCTGAGAGCACTTTCCCTCCTTTAGCTCACCATAAAAGATCTTCTTTGACAGTTGCTCGTCTGACATTCTGGTGACATGGCCTGCCCATTTTCTGATTTCATCAACAGGGTATGGATAATTGGAATACCTGCCTGTATGAGAACCTCAGTATCTGGAACCTTGTCTTGCCATCTTATCCTCATCGTTTTCCTCAGACTGTCCATTTCCTCAGACTGTCCATGTGAAAGTGATTCAGCTTCACAGCATGGCGTCTTACACCATCCAGGTTTTGCATGCATACATCAGAGTTGGCAACAGGATGGCTTTGTAGACCTTCAGTTTTGTTTGTTGACTAATGCCTCTGTGTTCCCACACCTTTGCAAGTAGTCTGCCAAAGGTCACACTTGCTTTGGCAACTCTGGCATTGGTTTAATCATCAATGTCAACTGCGCATGACAGTAGACTGCCGAGGTAGGTGAACTTGTCCACTGCCTGGAGTATTTGGCCATTCACTGATAGTAAGCGCCGTGTAAGGCTTTCCTGGTGCAGGGTGGTACACCGCTTCTGTCGTCTTGATGTTAATTGTGAGGCCAAAATTGTCACAAGCTGAAGAGAAATAGTCCATACTCCACTGCATGTCAGACCTCAGATTTGGCATTCAGGGAACAGTCATCAGCAAACAGAAGATCACGAACAGTCACTTCCTGTACCTTCGTCTTTGCCTGTAGTCTCCTCAGATTGCCATCAGTCCAGTATCTGATGCCAATCCCGGTGTCAGTCACTAAAGGCATCTGTAAACAAGGCAGAAAACATCATACTGAAGAGAGTTGGGGCTAAGACAGAGCTCTGCTTGACTCCATTGGTGACCAGGAATGGTTCAGATGACTCACCGTCATCCATAACCTGAGCAAGCCTATCATCATGGAATTCCCAAACCATTGTGATGAATTTCTCCGGGCAACTGAATTTTGCCATGATCTTCCAAAGGCCCTCCTGACTGACTGTATCAAATGCTTTTGTCAGGTCAATGAAAGTCATATACAGGTTGGAGTTCTGTTCCTGGCATTTCTCCTGAAGATGACTAGCTGCTTTTTACCAAGTCTAATTGGCTCACATTGACTGATTGTAGCCAATCAGGCTTCTGTCTAGTTTATATAAGACAAAAGGAGGCAGATTAAGATACCTGTTAATTGACTGCAACTCCAGTTTTATTGCAAACAGGTTATTGCTTTAACTTCAGTAACAGGGCTTATAGGAGAGAGTGACCCTGGAATGTACTGTTTGTTTCAATACTGAAACAGAAAATTCTGCAGTAGTCACACATAACTATAATAGCTCATATGGATCTTTTGAAATAAATACATGTATGCATCATATATGTGTGTCCATTGTATATCCTGTATGCATGCAGCAGTCTTCAGTTTGTGACTAGAGACTTTGTAAACTTAGTTATGTTTGTTTGCTTGAGTAAAACAGTCTGTTTATTTACTAACTAATGCCCTCAAACCGAAATGGCTATGAAGTGATACATTCTAAAAAAAAAACAAAAAAAACAACCCCAATTTTCAAAATTCTACCCATTTGTACCCCTGACAGACTGATAGGCTAAATATCAAAAGCCTTCAAAATAAATAACAAAATCATCCACACACGGTAGCAGAAAAAAGTTACAAATCAAAAGGCTGTGCGCAGTCAGGATGCTGTAATCATACCCCATTATTATGACCTAGGAATCACTTCCATACCCTGAGGTCTTCCTTGAGCTGAAATGACAGAATTACACAATGATGTGGCTTATTAACCTTAGCAATGGTCCCCTGTCAACCATCTGCAAATGGCTGTGCCAGGAGATACTCTGGGTAAATTTAAATGACCTAAATGCCTGCAGCTGATATTGTGAAAGCTGTTCAGTAGTCAGTGCAATGCATACTAACAGGGATTCATACCCTGGCACTATAGGAACCAGGAGAGCATCATCTGGTCAAGTGTTGCTTAAGAGACTAGAGTCCTCAATTAATAAAACTCTTAGTTTACCATCTAATGCTAGTTTGCCCATGTACTGGGAGTTTATTTGTGTTCATCTTCATTCTTACAGCTAGCGATGGAGATCAGGAACAAGTCAACCTCTTTATGGGGGCCCTGTCTATGAGAGCTGTGTTCCTGATCCATCAGTTTATGTTGAAAACGATAGCCAATGCCATCACTGTGTCACTCACTGACATATCTGTGGCAGCCAAGATAAAGTTACTGAGAGGAGTAACTCTAACTTGGAGTCATAAGTTATAAGCAAGTGCCGCTAATGCTACTGTCACCCTTGAAGAAGTCTAGCTGTTAATATGAGATGCCCACTAGCTGATTCCTTGACAGTTCTATTTAATACTTCCTGCTGAAAGCATTGGAGACCTAGACTTTGTACTCAACCCAGGAATCTCCAGCATGTTGAAAATTGACAGTATTTTGGTCATGACAGCTGGCACAGCATAGGATGCTCAGGCTTTGCCCACCATTCACGCCATGCAATACTGAAAGGATAACCACTCTGCTCCAAAGTGCAGCCCCTGATATTTACTAGTCTGCCCTGTGTACATTACACAAATATAACTGCTTAGAGGTGATGAGCATTGTATAAGTGCCTGGATAGTTACATTAAATAATTTTAATATATGGTTTATACCTTGAAGAATGGTATAAACATACCAAAGGAAATAGAGGGATTCCTTTCAGGTGAGAGAGAGAGAGGTCTGAGCCATGAAGTTCAGACTCAGACAAACTTTCTCCATGGTGAGGAATGTTTAGGTACTTAAGCCAAGATTTTCAAAGGTAACTAGAGACTTTACATGACTCAATTTTCGAGTTTTCAACTTGAGAGCCTTCAAAGGACTTGATTTTCAGAAAACATGGAGCATCCTCCCTCTGAAAATCAGGCCCCTTTAAGGTGTCTTAAGTTGGTGACTCAAATTGAAGCATACAAAATTCCTAGTCACTTTTGAAAATCTTGGCCCTAGTTCTGGTTTGATCCTGGTTTGATCCCACTGTAAAGATAGTACAAAGTCCAATGTTGCAATTCCCAATTTCAAGAGTGCTCGGAAATGTGATTCTTTTTCAAGCCCATCTCTATTCTAGACATAAAATAACAAACAGCTGCAGAACAATTCTGGAAATGTTCTGAACAATCTCTATTGAAAGGCAGTGCGAGCGCATGCTGTGAGACATTGTTTTTATTACTTTGCAGGTGCTAGTGCAAAAACAAACAATGTGCTAGGTACAGTTCACACACTGTAAGAGATGGTTAATGCCTCAAAAAGCTTACAGTCTCTCGAAAATGTAGAGCACTTTTCTGTTTCTACCCCATTGTTAAATATTTGCCTTTAAAGAAACTTTTCTTTAACAACAAAGAGTGCAAAACCTAATGTATTTGCATGTGAGAAGATCTTATCCTGCTGTATGTGCCCATGCACAGAGCATTTAGCCAGTTCCTTTCCAATACCATTCAAAACTGACAGCTGGGGAGTGCCTTCAGGATGACAGATTGTCAGCAGAGTGACACAGGATGTGTGGTGTGTGTATTTTTAGTTAGAATTGAGTCCCTTTTGAGCCCAGAGTTCTTAAGAAATGCAGGAAATGTGAGATGAAACTGACGTGATGGCTAAACCCTACAGGGATGCAGCATATTATCTCATTCTTGATAGTGGCAAACTCTTATTGCTTTACTTACTCTCAGAATCGTGAAAATCTTTAGAAACTGCAGCAGGGCATTTTAATAAAACTTGTGGTTTATCCATTAATTATCACTGTAAAATAATTATGAGCTGTATAGTTAGCAGCAGCAGTGCACATCCATTCAAAATCATTCTCTACCCATCTTGTCTTGGTGCTCTCCTGCTAAAGGAAGGACCACTTTGTGGGGATTTTTAATTTTTTTTATTAAACTCACTCATAGCAACCTGGCATGGAAGGAAATTTTGTTGCCATTTCAGTGTTTCACTGTTACCTTGTATGAATGGTTCCTGGATCTCTGCAGCACCCACTTTTTTCTCTCTCAGTCTAATCTATTTTAAGTTTTTTCTATAGCACTGATCGCAGTATGTAAGCACTAGAGTAGATAAGTGTAGTATCTAAGCACTTTCTATCCCTTTATTCCTTTTCAGGAATAATGATTCTTTGGCTGTCCCCACAGAATTATTGTAGTATTCCAGGACTAAATTCAAGTCCAAGCTCTTTCTTTAAAACTCTGAGCTACCGCTTGGAGCTGAAGGTATTGTTGCTAATCACCATCTGACTATGGGAGCTATTCAGACTATGTGAGATTCAGACATTTTAAAAGGGAAAGATTACTCCTCCCTTTTTAAGAGAATGAGAAGAAACCTTTTTAACACCTTCCTTTAACGATGAGAGAGAGCTAAAAATGTATTCTTAAACTTTTCTGTAGTTACTTCAATACAGAAACTGCTAAATAGGTCTTTAAATAGGATCCAAACTAATTGTCCGTTGCATGTGGCAGAAGTATATATATTTGTGTGTGTGTCTGTGTCTGTGTGTTACGTGCCCACTGCTCAAATTACAGGAGCTGTCACATTGCTTTCCTAAACAGCTTTTGTCCGTGTGGTGTATATTTTATTATACATACTGAAGTTTTGATTCAGACATGAATCATCTGTACTCCTTGAATCACATCTGGGTATTAAAATGATTTACAGTAAGAGGTAATCAGTCATAATGAATATGACACGCTGATTTAGCATTGTAATCCAGACAAAAGGCACAATACTTTGGTAATCTGATTTGGAGAAACCTGTTCCAGCTATCTAGTACTGTTCTGCAGACGGTTAAATTGAGCACATATGCACTCATTACTAAAATGTAAATGACTGTTTATTTCAATTCTGCTAATTAAAAAAATTATGGCATCACAAGAAGTTTGTTGAATGCTCAAGGGCATTTGGACATATAACTGACTGGACTGAAAACCACTGAAGTTCCTTCAGCTATTTTTCTATGGCAAACATGGCTATAGTTTGAAGTATAGTTATTTAGAGAAAAGACAGAGGAAAAAGCAGCTTTAACTCACTCCATGAAGAGCGTCAGTAAAACAAAAACAAATACAGTACTTCTATATTTTCAAAGTGGCACCCACAGATATAGCTGCATGACTCCCATTAAAGTCAATTGGAGTCATGCAGCTGAAACCCCATGCAATGTTTTGAAAATGCAGGGAACAGAAATGGTATTAAACCAAACATCTGGTCCTTTGTTCAGTTTTCCGGTGATAACCTATGATGCATACAGTTAATACAATAATATAATTAACTGATTTAGAAAACTGTACCTCTTTGCAAAGCTAATAGTAATACTTAGCACTTTATAGAAGTTTCATCAATAGATCTCAGAACACTTTATAAAGGTGAGTGTGATGGGGTTCAACTCACTACTGCGGTGCCTTCTGCTGGCTGTGATGAGAATTAGCTCTGTATGCCAGCGCGCCCTCTTCTGGTGATATCTCACCACCGTCACTTCTGCTCCAGGGACCCACATCATTCCCAGGACCACAGCGTCCTTTTCATGACACAGCCCTCCAATTATGCCACACTCCATGTCTCTCCCCCGCCCCCCAACTCTGGGGGACAGTATCACAGTCCCTCAGTCTAACCACTTCCTCAGTGGCAAGTAGGGGCAGCGGGGACCCGGGCTCACCCACTACTCCAGGTCCCGGCCCAGGAACCCTGTAGATGGCCACCACTTGCTGCGCCCCCTCTGACTCCTCTGTTGATCTCCCTGGGCCACTTCCCCACACCCACAGCAGCCTCTTTGGCCTTGCCTCAAGGCCTTAACCTGCAGCTTGCCAGGAGCTGCCTTTAGCTCCCTGGATCTCTGCCTGCAACACTGCTATGTCCAGGGGGCTTGCTGCCCTCTGCCTGCAAGGCAGCCAGTGCTCTTCCCTCCTCAAGCTCCAGGGAGTGACTGAAGCTGCTCTGTACTGCAGCTCTTCTTATATGGGCCTGCCTGGCCCTGATTGGCTGCTCCTATAAGCCCTTCTGTGATTGGCTGCCTCCTGCACAGCCTCCCTAGGGCTCTGTTAAACCCTGAGAGCCCAGTGTGGGGCAGACGCCCCATTACAGGGAGTTAAGAATGATTATCTATCTCCCATTTTACATGTGGGGAAATGGAGATACAGAGAAGTTATGTGACTTGTCCGAAGTCCCATAATAATTCAGTAGAAGCCATTAGTGAGTCCTGGGCCTTGTCATCACTGCTAACAAAGGTGTATTTTTTTTAAATATTGGGGTGACTAACATGCATGAGTATTCCCAAGGTAAAAACAAAGCACTTTGTTTTACTGTGAGGTAGACTAGGTGAGGTCATCACTATACCCACCCCACCCCATTCTACTATTGACCTTTACTTTGAAGTAAAACTTAGAGTGCTTTGTCTTCACTGTGTTCTTATTTAGGACAGCTTAGGTGTGTTAGTTACCTGGAGGTAAAAAATACACCTTTTTAGCAGTGAAGACAAAGCCCCAGTCTGGTGCCCTATCCATTGTGTCAAGATATCTGTTGTATTATGGTAACCTGGATGGAGGCAGTGTTGGTGGTAACTTTAACTTGGTAAAATGATAGTTTTTGGCTATCAAAGATAGTAAACTATTTCTGTCTTAGATTAGGGCTTTCTCAAGTGAGTTAAATTTGCCTTCTTACAGCTACGACTACATTAACAGTTGGAACAGTATATTTTAAGAATTCCAGAAATATAAGAGAAACAATCACTGTCATACTGTGGACTAAAGAAAGCATAAACTGACTTGTTACCACCCAATAAACCATTTATCAACTCTGAGAGAGAGCGAGACATGAGTTTTTTCCGCAAAAAAAAAAATAAAATGGCTCACATATGTGGCGGATTCCTGTAAAATACAAGAAAGGTCATGAAAAGAAGAATTTCTTGCTCCATTTTGGCAATTGCTTTTTGTGTCTTCTTGGGATGTTGGGATGTAGCTGGCTTGACTGTAGTATTTGTGGTTCTGATAAGCTGATTGCAAGGCATACAGCAATCTAAATAAGGAATATTTCTGTAATGGCCACTGGCAGGAAGGCATGACAAGAACATTGTCAGTCACACAGAAATAGCTTCCAGCAAGCTCTCTTCTGGTCAGGGCCGGCGCTTTCACTAGGCGACCCTAGGCAGTCGCCTAGGGCGCCAGAATTTGGGGGGCGGCGAGAGGCTGCCGCCTGCCTCCTGGCTCCACGCTTAGCGGCTGAATGTGGAGCCGGGAGGCAGGGGGCAGCCGCGGCGAGCCGCCCCCTGCCTCCCGGCTCCACGCTCAGCGGCTGAGCGTGGAGCCAGGAGCTGGGTAGGCGCCGCGGGCAGGGTGGGGGAGGAAACTTGTTCGTAGGCTTCATGTTACATGTTCAAAGAACAACTGACCTCCACTTTTAGTATGCAGATTAAAACTACAACTAATCAAATTCCTTTTTTCATGTTCTTCCGCTAATTTGGGGCAAACATAAAATAGTGTTTTTGGCATGACAGTTTGTTCTCAGTTTGACCTACTCAAACTATAGAATTTGCCCATGAGAATACTCACTAGTTGATATAAGGTTTAATAAAATTAAGATACGTATTGTATAATGAGCTTCCTGAATGAAATTCATTTGTCTCTTTTATTTGCCATGTTCTAAAGATACTTAACATGGGGTAAACAAAAGATATATAGATAGGGAAGTGTCCTGTTTTATGAAAAAGGTCACCCAAGAGTAGTTTTGAAAACACCTCAGTTTCTTTAGGTGTCAGCATCCATTGCAATTTACTAATAACACAAAGGACTGAAACTTTTACAGAATATAATAAGGTTCCTATTTTTTTTTTTAAGCATTAGACTACATCTTATGAATCCAAGTCTGGAAACGTAAAATGTTTGCACTTTTGTTCCTATGGACAGAAGTATTTTAAATGTAGCTTTAGAAGATGCATGCTATTTGCACTGACAAAATGCAAAATATTTTGACCACAATGGAGAGCTGACCATGAATATACAAATACCTTTGCTATCATCAATGAAATAATTCCAATACAGCTACTCTAACTTTCGTTCTCGAAAATATTTCTTAAATTGTCAGAAAAGGGGTGATCTATATCATTCTTTCCTCCTATAAAAATATTCAGTAGCCCTCCAATAGGACATTGTAGTATCTAAACAAAAGGAACTTGTGGAATTTTAGAGCCTGTCATTAATAAGACAAATAAGGTAGAGAATAGCTCCATGGGAATGAACTGAAGGATCTAAGGATTCAATTCTCTAGGGTCAGTTTCTTGCAGTGAACTTTCAGCCTACTGAAGTCCTGAGATTAGCTATACCATATATACGGCAACTCAAAGGCTAGAGGTCATGCTGTGCATGTTATTTACATCAGTAGCAGAAAGAAAAACATTTGACTGACAAGATGACTAATGCAAACAAGCACTTGACATCTTTTTTAAATTATCTGAGTAGTTAGTACAGTGACAGCAAAAGTGAATTGGATAGTGCCTGTAGGGATTAGGAGAAATTTAGCTAGACTGGAGCAAAAAATGAGAGAGATTAAAAGTGTTAA
Organism: Macrochelys suwanniensis; assembly: GCA_033296515.1. Classification (NCBI taxonomy): domain Eukaryota; kingdom Metazoa; phylum Chordata; order Testudines; family Chelydridae; genus Macrochelys; species Macrochelys suwanniensis. The sequence goes on along the minus strand of CM065775.1, from coordinate 44,009,829 downwards.
TTGTATTTGATAGTTTAATTTTCTGCAAATGTTTGGATGGAAATTACAAAGGGTGAAATAACCCACATGTGAGTACTGGATTCAGTTTCATGGAAACCAAGTTGTATTTGTCCCCAAGGTATTACTGGAACCTCCATGTTCAGTGTTGTCTGTTGTTTGTTTGTATTGAGTGGCTGGAACAGAGACTAGGGTAAAGAGGATTTAAATGCTTTCAAATATTTTAAACTGAGTATATAATTAAAAATAATAAAGTATTTCCCCCACTTTTTCAATCTCTAGGCTGAAATCCCCAAGCAGCAAAGCAAAGACACCTTCTGACCTCTTTTTGCCTTCTGTATTGGTCCAGAACAAATGTGAACGGATGTTCACTTGCCTGCCATACTGGATGCTTGTCTACATGGGAAAGTTGCAGAGATTTAACTTAAGGTAGAATTTTAAACCGATTTAGTGAAACTGGTTCAAAAGGCTCTGTGAACACTCTTATTCTGGTTGAAAATAAGTCTGTTTTATATTGAAATAATAGTCCATACGGCCTTTCCCACTGGCTTCAGTAAATTAGTTTAAAATCCAGGATTTATGCTGCAGTATTAAAGGCATCATTTATCAGATAAAAAATTAAACCAGTTCTATCTGGAAATCTAATGATTCCTTGGCACTATTTGAAATGATTGCAGAAAAGCCTGTATGTGTTGGCTAATTGTCCATCTTGCAATAAAGAAGTCCTTTATTTACTTTTTTTTAAAGTCCCAGTTGGTCCTCCACATCCCATTTATAAGTCTTTTACAGTGCCCCGGTTTTGTCCTTTTTACATCCCCATCCATAAGGGTCAGTGAGTCATAGATATCATAAGAGAAAGAGAATACCTGTTAGTTAGCTTATTCAATCCATCCTCCCTACCTATGCAGTTTTATGTCCTAGCTTCAGTTGTCCCCAGGCTTCCATTGCTTCCCTTGAGAGATGCTTCATAGCCTGAAAGCTCCTGTCAGAGAAATTTTCCTGATGTTTAGCCAACATTTTCTTTTTAACTTCATCTAATATCTCCTAGTTATATCTTTTGTACCACTCTATGTAATTCTTCTCCCTCCTTGCTGTTGGTTCCTGTCAGACATTTGTAGGCTATTATATGTAGTGCCACCTTGACTGTCTTTTACATTTGTTGCACCATCAACATTCTGATCCAAATGGAGCTAATGGGGCTCCTTTTGCAATCCCATGCCCACTGCTCATTAATCATCAGAGGGGTCATTGCAATGGGGATGTAAGGTAGTCCCTCAGCCTCTCCCTAGTGATGCATTAGGTTCTGTTTGTTCACAGCTTTCCTTACTTCTGCCAATCCAGGTAATGAAAGACTAGAATGAGGATTTGACCACAAGAAGAAAATAAACTCCAAAGTCCAAGGCTGTTTGTGCATGACCTGAGTATTTTTCTACACTGTGTAAAGGCTGGCTTAGTAAGAGCAATTCTACCTGAACTAGGAGTAGCATTTACAGTTCCTCTCTTGATAATGTAACTAGAATTTTGCTGGGCTTCTTCAACTACCACTGTTGTAGGACACAGTAGTTTAGTTCCATCTGATGTATTCTCATGCCTTCCCCCTGTGCAGTTCCTTTCTCTCTTGGTTGTTTGTTTTTTCACTTACCCAAATTCAGCTATCAGGGGGTAGCCATGTTAGTCGGTATCCACAAAAACAACAAGGAGACAAACACCTACACGATCTTTATCAAGCATTCTTAAAACTACAGTACCCACTTGGGGAAGTGAGGGAACAGATTGATAGAGCGAGAGGGGTACCCAGAAGTCACTTACTACAGGACAGGCCCAACAAGGAAAATAACAGAACACCACTGGCTATCACGTACAGCCCCGAGCTAATACCTCTCCAGCACATCATTAACAATCTACCACCTATCCTGGAAAACGATCCCTCACTCTCACAGACCTTGGGAGGCAGGCCAATTCTTGCGTACAGACAGCCCCCCAACCTGAAGTAAATACTCACCAGCAACTACACAACACACCACAGAAACCCTAACCCAGGAACCAATCCCTGTAACAAACCTTGTTGCCTACTCTGTCCCCATGTCTACTCTAGCGACACCATCAAAGGACCCAACCACATGAACCACACCATCAGGGACTCATTCACCTGCACATCTACTAATGTGATATATGCCATCATGTGCCAGCAATGCCCCTCTGCCATGTACATTGGCCCAACCAGACAGTCTCTATGTAAAAGAATAAATGGACACAAATCAGACATCAGGAATGTTAACATACAAAAGCCAGTAGGAGAACACTTCAATCCCCCTGGACATTCAATAACAGATTTTAAAGTAGCCATACTTGAACAAAAAAACTTCAAAAACAGACTTCAAAGAGAAACTGCAGAGCTACAATTCATTTGCAGATTTAACACCATTAATTTGGGCTTGAATAGGGACTGGGAGTGGCTGGCTCACTACAAAAGCAACTTTCCCTCTCTTGGTCTTGACACCTCCTCATCAATTATTGGGAGTGGACCACATCCACCCTGATTGAACTGGCCCTGTCAACACTGGTTCTCCACTCGTGAGGTAACTCCCTCCTCTTCATGTGTCAGTATAATAATACCTACATCTGTAATTTTCACTCCATGCATCTGAAGAAGTGGGTTTTTTACCCGTGAAAGCTTATGCCCTGTCAGGGTTCCCAAAATTCCCTGCACCCTGAGAAATGCTTCTTTCGCTGCCACCATCAAAGGTCTAACAGGAATCCAGGAAAGGAATCACTTGAACTTCCCTCCCCCCGAAACTACCCCCTCAAGCCGTACACCCCCTTTCCTGGGAAGCTTGAGAACAATCTCCCAACCAATTGGTTACACAGTGATCTAAAAACCCACCCCCTGGGTTTTAACACCATAGAAAACAGTCAGCTTCTTAAAAGAAGGATTTTATTAAAAATAAAGAAGGTAAAATCATCTCTGTAAAATCAGGATGGTAACTATTTTACAGGACACTTAATTTCCAAACTCAGAGAGATTTCCCCCTCTGGACAAAACCTTAAAGTTACAGAAAACCATGAATAACCCCTCCCCTGCCCCTTCTAACACAGGGAATACACCAAGCAAAATTAAACAGAAATCTATTTGCTATGCTATCTAAACTTACTTCAGAAAAGGGAGGTTTGATTTTCTGTAGGTTCCTTCTGTCTTCCAAGATCACTCTGACCCAGACAAAGAGACACTCACACAGCCTTCCCCCCTCCTAAGATCTGAAAGTATCTTGTCCCCTTATTGGTCAGATGCCAGCCAGGTCAGGTGTCAGTCTGGCTACCTGCATTTCTTAACCCTTTACTGGGAAGAGGATTTTATAGTACTGCATCAGACCCACTCCCTTCATATTTATGACACGCCCCCCAAATCACCGATAGTGTGAAACACTGGCTGTGATTTCTTCCTGGAGCTCTAAAAGAAAACAAAAGTAATAAGACACATGAACCTACGATTATACTAATAACGGTATAAAGACTACCAATATTGTCCACATTGCAAGGACGATTTTAACCAGTTGGTTCAGGGAAACTTTCACGGGAGAGTGCATCAGCCACTTTGTTAGAAGCTCCTGAAATGTGTTGTATTTCAAAATCAAAATCTTGGAGAGCTAAACTCCATCGAAGGAGTTTTTTGTTATTTCCCTTGGCGGTATTAAGCCACTGTAGTGCAGCATGTTCGGTTTGCAGGTGGAAACGCCGTCCCCAAACATATGGGCGTAGCTTTTGCAGAGCGTAGACAATGGCGTAACATTCCTTCTCACTGATTGACCAGTGGCTTTCCCTCTCAGACAGCTTCTTGCTGAGAAACACGACAGGATGGAATTCTTGATCTGGTCCTTCCTGCATTAAGACTGCTCCCACACCACGCTCGGACGCATCTGTGGTTACAAGGAACGGTTTATCAAAGTCCGGGGCCCTTAGCACAGAGTCAGACATGAGTGTTGCTTTAAGCTGGTTAAAGGCCTTCCGACACTCATCAGTCCACTGAACCGCATTTGGCTGGTTCTTCCTGGTTAGGTCAGTTAGAGGGGCGGCGATTTGGCTGTAGTGCGGTACAAATCGCCTGTAATATCCGGCCAAGCCTAAGAAGGATTGGACCTGTTTCTTTGACTTTGGGACAGGCCACTTTTGGATAGCCTCCACCTTGGCCTGTAGGGGGTTAATAGTTCCTTGACCCACCTTGTGTCCAAGGTAAGTCACTCTGTTGAGGCCTATTTGACACTTTTTAGCCTTAACAGTTAGTCCTGCCTCTCGTATGCACTCGAAGACCTTCTGGAGATGCTCCAGGTGTTCGGCCCAGGAGTCAGAAAATATGGCCACATCGTCAAGATAGGCAACTGCCGATTTTCCCAATCCTGCTAGGAGACTATCTACCAGTTTCTGGAATGTGGCAGGTGCATTCCGCAGCCCGAAAGGGAGTACATTAAATTCATACAGCCCGACATGGGTGATGAAGGCTGACTTTTCCTTGGCGGATTCATCTAGCAGTACCTGCCAGTACCCCTTGGTTAAGTCTAAGGTGGAGATGAACTGGGCACGTCCCAGCATTTAGCGTACCGTAGTCCACGCAAAAGCGTATTTCCCCATCTGGTTTGGGGACTAGAACCACGGGAGAGGCCCATGCGCTGCTAGAAGGACGGATTATACCCATCTGTAGCATGTCTTGAACCTCCTGTTCTATAGCAGTTTTGGCGTGAGGAGCCACTCGGTAAGGTCGGGCTCTAATTGGGTGGGCATTACCTGTGTCAATGGAGTGGTATGCCCGTTCGGTCAGTCCTGGGGTGGCTGAGAACATCGGTGCGAATTTAGTGCACAGCTCCTGGATTTGCTGGCGCTGCATACGTCCGAGGGTCATTGAGAGGTTCACCTCTTCCACGCCACCGTCATGTTTCCCTTCACAGTAGACACCTTCAGGCCACTCAGCGTCTTCTGCTCCCTGGGCAGTAAACTGACAAACCTTCAATTCTCGGGGGGAAAGAGGCTTTAGAGAATTAACATGGTACACTTTAGGCTTGAGAGTTGTGGTGGGGAATGCTATGAGATAGTTCACAGCTCCCAGGCGTTCTTGGACCGTAAATGGCCCTTCCCATGACGCTTCCATCTTATGGGCCTGGAGCGCCTTCAAGACCATGACCTGGTCCCCTACTTTAAAGGAACGCTGTCTGGCATGTTTATCATACCAGGCCTTTTGCTCTTCCTGAGCCTCTTTTAGGTTTTCTCTAGCAAGGGCTAAAGAGTCTCGGAGGGTGTTTTGTAGGTTGCTTACAAAGTCCAGAATGTTAGTTCCCGAAGAAGGCGTAAACCCCTCCCATTGCTGTTTCACCAGCTGTAATGGCCCTTTAACCTCGCGGCCATACACAAGTTCAAATGGTGAAAACCCTAAACTGGGATGTGGTACAGCCCTGTAGGCAAAGAGCAACTGCTGTAACACTAGGTCCCAATCGTTGGAGTGCTGGTTTACGAATTTACATATCATGGCTCCCAAAGTTCCATTAAACTTCTCCACCAGACCATTTGTTTGATGATGGTAAGGGGTGGCAACCAAGTGGTTCACCCCATGAGCTTCCCACAGGCTTTTCATGCTCCCTGCCAGGAAATTAGTTCCCGAATCAGTAAGGATGTCGGTGGGCCAACCTACCCTGGCAAAAATCTCTGTTAATGCCTGGCATACACTTTTAGCCCGGGTGTTGCTCAGAGCTACTGCTTCTGGCCATCAGGTGGCAAAATCCATGAAAGTCAGTATGTACTGCTTTCCTCTGGGTGTCTTTTTCGGAAAAGGACCCAGAATATCCACAGCTACCCGCTGAAATGGAACTTCAGTTATGGGGAGTGGCTGGAGAGGGGCTTGGGGTCTTGGGGTTTTCCCACTCTTTGGCACACCTCACAAGACCAGACATAGGTAGAAACATCCTTGCCCATTCCCTCCCAGTGGAATGACCTCCCCAAACGGTCTTTGGTTCTGTTCACCCCAGCATGACCACTAGGATGATTATGGGCTAAGCTCAAGAGCTTTAGCCGGTACTTAGTCGGAACTACCAACTGTCTCTGAGGACGCCAGTCTTCCTGGTGTCCACCAGAAAGAGTCTCCTTATATAGAAGTCCTTTTTCTATAACAAACCGGGATCGATTAGAAGAACTGAGAGCCAGTGGGGTGCTCCGTCCCACTGTCCAAGCTCTCTGTAGGCTTTCATCTGCTTCCTGCTCGGCTTGGAACTGTTCCCTAGATGCTGGAGAGATCAGTTCCTCACTGGGTTGTGGACCTGGGCTGGGTCCCTCTGGAAGCGATGCAGGTGATGGGTTTGTTTCCGTTGACTGTGAACCGCTCTCCGCTGGTGCACAATGTGGTAATTCAGGCTCTGGCTGAGCCTCTTGTATTGAGTTATCGGCTGCTGCGGCCATTGCAGGCTCGGTGGTGCCCTCGGGTGTTGGCATGGTAGATGGGGTTGCAAGCGCTGGACTCAGTGCTGGCAATGGTTCTGGTGCTGGTTGCTTCGCCGGTTCCGGTTCCGAGACTGGCTTGGGTCGGGTTTCTGTGATTGGATCTACGACGGCTGTTGCAGTCGTTGGCAGGGTATCCGGTTCCACCACCTCTATCTGGGTCTCTGGTAGTACAGATGGGGTTCTGGTGGAAGTCTCAGGAACAGAGCTAGGTGTGACAGCTTGCTTAGCCTGGCTGCGGGTGACCATTCCCACCCCCTTGGCTAGCTCTACACAATTGGTCAAGTCTTCCCCCAGCAACATGGGAATGGGATAATGATCATAGACTGCAAAAGTCCAATTTCCTGACCAGCCCTTTTACTGGACAGGCAACACGGCTGTAGGTAAATCAAAAGAGTTGGACTTGAAGGGTTGAATTGTCACTTGTGCCTCTGGGTTGATTAAGCTGGGGTCCACTAAGGATTTGTGGATAGCCGACACTTGTGCTCCAGTGTCCCTCCACGCTGTAACCTTCTTTCTGCCCACCCTCACCGTTTCCCTTCGTTCCAAGGGTATCTGGGAGGCATCTGGGCCTGAGGACCTTTGGTGTGACCCCGGTGCAATGAACTGTATTCCGTTGGGGTTCTTGGGGCAGTTGGCCTTCACATGCCCCAATTCGTTACATTTGAAACATCGCCCAGCTGACTGGTCAGTGGGGCGAGGTGGGTTGCTGGAGAATGGGGTGGTGGGGCAATAAGGGGTCTGGGTTTTTCCTTGTGGGGCCTTGGGCTGCTCCTGGTGAGGGGGTGTGGTCTCGGGTTTTCCTTTCTGGTGTCTCCCCAAACTATGACCAGGGTTGTTCCTCTCTGCTTCCTGCACCCCTTGTGTGCCAAATTTCCTTGCCCCTCTGCTGATCTGGGACTGTTCGTATTGATCAGCATAAGCAGCAAGGCTGTCTGCTGAGTCCATTTTCTTATCCCATAAACACTGTCTTATATCATCCTTGGACATATTCAGGAATTGTTCCTGAGCCATCAAATCACACACTCCTTCAAAGCTAGTAACATTCCTTCCCTTGACCCATTTTTTTAACAGCTCCTTTATCCGGTTTACATGAGCTACATTACTTAGTCCAGGCCCTCGGATAAGGGTTCGAAATTTTACTCGGTAAGTTTCAGGTGTAACTTGAAATTGTTTTAAAACCAAATCCTTGAATTTCTCATAGTCAGAAGCCTCATCAAGAGGCATGTCATTGAATATGTCCAGAGCACTTCCAGTCAACTTTGCTACCAATATGGTCATTTTGTGAGCATCAGGAATGGTATGGAGATTGCATAGTCTCTCAAAGGTGAGAAAATATTCCACAATATCACGGGATTCATCATACGGTGTACATAGTCGCTCCCATTTGTGGGTTGTTGGGGAAGGATTATTAGTGTTATCCGATAGATTCTGTTCCTCCCTGGTCTTCTCCATCTCCAGGGCATGCTTCCTCTCTCTGTCTTTCTCCTCGTCAGCATGCTTCCTCTCTCTCTCCTTCTCCTCCATCTCCATCTGTCTAACTTGTAGCAGTCTTGCATGTTCTTTATCTTTCTCATCGGCTTGCAATCGAGCTAGCTCAAGTTTAATAGCTGCATCACTGGCAGTCATCTTAGCCTTTGTTTTTAATCTGTCTTAACCGATAGAGTTAGAAAAGAAAAAAATAACTTGCTTGGGTATTCCCTGTAGGGGTTAACTACCTGCTTTCATATGTAGATACTCTAGCTCCTAGCAGCTCAACCCCTCCCCCCTCCCTGCTTCCAGCAGCTACAGGGAATAGCCAGAGAGAAGAGAAAAAAAATTCTAAACTCCCTGTGTCTGGTTAAAAAAAAATCTCTGGTTCAATAGATCCCACTGCTCTGCCACCATGTCAGGGTTCCCTCCCCACTCTAAACTCTAGGGTAAAGACGTGGGGACCCGCATTAAGAGCCCCTAAGCTTATTTTTACCAGCTTAGGTTAAAACCCCCAACGTACAAAATTCCCTGCACCCTGAGAAATGCTTCTTTCGCTGCCACCATCAGAGGTCTAACAGGAATCCAGGAAAGGAATCACTTGAACTTCCCTCCCCCCGAAACTACCCCCTCAAGCCATACACCCCCTTTCCTGGGAAGCTTGAGAACAATCTCCCAACCAATTGGTTACACAGTGATCTAAAAACCCACCCCCTAGGTTTTAACACCATAGAAAACAGTCAGCTTCTTAAAAGAAGGATTTTATTAAAAATAAAGAAGGTAAAATCATCTCTGTAAAATCAGGATGGTAACTATTTTACAGGACACTTAATTTCCAAACTCAGAGAGATTTCCCCCTCTGGACAAAACCTTAAAGTTACAGAAAACCATGAATAACCCCTCCCCTGCCCCTTCTAACACAGGGAATACACCAAGCAAAATTAAACAGAAATCTATTTGCTATGCTATCTAAACTTACTTCAGAAAAGGGAGGTTTGATTTTCTGTAGGTTCCTTCTGTCTTCCAAGATCACTCTGACCCAGACAAAGAGACACTCACACAGCCTTCCCCCCTCCTAAGATCTGAAAGTATCTTGTCCCCTTATTGGTCAGATGCCAGCCAGGTCAGGTGTCAGTCTGGCTACCTGCATTTCTTAACCCTTTACTGGGAAGAGGATTTTATAGTACTGCATCAGACCCACTCCCTTCATATTTATGACATGCCCAAATAAATCTGTTAGTCTTTACGGTGCCATCGGACGCCTCATTGTTTTTCCAAATTCAGCTGGTAGACTTAATTTTCTTTCTCCTTCTTGTGTTTTCCCAAGTGTCTGGCTAAGTTGCTCCTGTTCCTGCTACATGGTACACTGCCCCTCTATTTGTTAGTAAAGGCCTTGGGTTTTTGTTGTTGTTGTTGTTTTTTTGGCTCTAACATTAAATTATTTCCCTGAAATGTTTTGGGTCAACAGAATTTTAGTCTGTAGAAAAGTTAGGGCTTTGCTATTCCTACGGGCTAGTGCTGCCTGTGGTGCTGGCCAGCCTCAGAGGGAATGTTTCTGGATGAGACTCAGCTGGAACCTTGGCCTCACTCTTGAGTCTTTTGCTGTGGGGAGCACTTGCTGCACCTCTTTAAAAGTGTAGCAAGAGGCATGTATAACTTCCCTCTTCCTGGCACCCACAACAAGCTTTCACAATAGAATGCCTCCAAGCACATGTTCCCCAGCAGTGCACCCCTTCCCTATTCCAAACATGGCTCAGCTACAGGAAAGGCAGAATTGGGTCCATAATGTCTCTCTGAGTGACTACTGTTGCTCTTCCTCCTAGAGAAGTGGTATTCTGAGTGTGTATTCGCAGGTTTCAGAAGCAATTTGTACATGAATTGATTTTCTGGACTGCAACACCTTTTCTGATTCTATCACAGGAATAGCATAGTCTGGAGTCTTTCCTTGGACTTGAGGTTCACCCATGTTTTGAATTGTGCCTTCTCTGTGTCTTGCTTTGTGTGAACTTTTCTTTGTCTTGTTCAATGCTAGTCTCAAGGAATCTCAGCATTGGATGGCTATCTATGGTTTGGCTTCTGACTGGTAGCCTGTACTTTCTTCATTTCAAGGCAACACATCTCTATGTGTATGAAGCACTGTGAAAGCCTCTGACATTATATAAGTGATTGCCTTGCAGCACTATTATTTATTAACATTGATCAACAAAAACCAGCTCAATCTAGTCTGCACAAAGAGGAATACAGCCAAAAGTCAGTTATCTCACCAGTCTGCTAGCAAATAATGTACAGGGGAGGAATCCATTTTTGTAAACCCTATAATTTACATTGTTTTTTCAGATTTGAGGCAGGGCCTTTCATCTGCTATCGTTTTTTTATTGATTGTTGCAATACATTTTGTGATACCTTGAGTATGAAAGATGCTATGTAAAAGCATGTTCTGTTTTGTTCAGCACTTCAGCTTCAGTCAAGAGGATAATGCAGTTATCTTGGAAGTTCCCACCATTTCCCATTCAAAATGGGTTTTTTTAATAGTCATTATTTTCTTGATGCAAATTCTAATCTCATCTGGATTTCCACATTATAAAATATATGGGGTGTCATGATTGTGTGGCGCAGCTGTCAGTGTCATGTAAGGATGTGGGAGGTGCCTGCAGAGACCAAAAGTCATCTGCCATTTTGGAAGGTGGGGCTCTGGCCTGCTGGTGGGAGTGCAAGCCGTGGTTACCACGGCTGCAGCTTACAGCAAGCACATGTTGCTGTGTTATGTGACATATACAAAATGTAAGTGTGAAATACAACCTCTCAGCGCCTTAATAAGAACAACACAAGGATGTAACTGTAGCGTATGAGCTAAGTTAAAAGGTGATGTGTAAGGTGGTGCAGTTAATTGCTTTTGCTTAGTACACTCCTTTCTTCTGGCTGCTGAGTTAGACGTGGTGAACCAAGTTCAGAAGTGATGTAGAAATGAGTAGAGGCTGTAAATCCTTAGGTTGTAAACTCTCAGATTATGCATTTTGTGGTGCAGAGTTTGTGTTGTCATCCTGAACCTGATTGGGATCTCCGGATGCTACTGTAATCTCAATATTTAAATAATAAATTTCACATTGGTATGATGATTTGAGAATTTAGAGCTGAATCTCTTCCTCCCCCGCAAGCAAGCCCCTCCTCCTACATAAACCTGCCTAACTCTGGTTGAAACTAGTGGGCAATGTTTGTGCATCTCTGAGGGCATAATTAATCCCTAAGTGGATATAAGTCAAAAGGAGTCTAAATTGGTGTGAAATACGCATTGAAGGGGTGGGGGGTACAAGAAGGTGAAAGTTAAACCAACTAAAATATCACTGGACTGATTTAGGGCCAAATTCAGATGTCAGCCTATAAATCTTGCTAGTAAGCATAAACATAGTACAAAGAAAAAATGTCTTATATTGCTGCTTTGTTTAAAGACGTGACTGAGGTTGGCTTAGATCTGACCTCCAAAATCCAGAGTGCCAATACTGGCTTTCAAGGAGTATCTTCAGCCTCAATAATGCAATGTATGCCCGTTTGTAGACATCATTCATATTGTGTATAAATACACAATTTTAATTAGACAAGGTAGGTGAGGTAATACTTTTTATTGGACCAACTTCTGTTGGTGAGACAGCGACAAGATTTCAAGCCACAGAGAGCTCTTCTTCATTTAGAGCTCTGTGTGACTCGAAAGCTTCTCTCTGTCACACCAACAGATGTTGGTTCAATGAAAGATATTACCTCACCCACCTTGTCTCTTTAATATCCTGGCACTGATATGGCTGCAACTACGTTGCATACAATTTTAATTAGATCAGTTTTCTTAACAAATTGGACTTTTTAATTTAAGAAAGCCTGAGTACAATCAATTACAGCAAAATATCAAATTGCACTTCAAAATAATGTCAGTCATTATTTATTTAAGTTACAATGCTTATATTTACGTTATTAATGATTGATTTGAGTATTCATCTGGAAGTAAAGTTTGATTGTAAAGGTATGTAATTGTAATTTAGCTGTAATTATTTTATTTTAAATTAAAATGGCTTTTGATTTTAAGTTCAGGGGGGGTTATTGAATCCTTACAAGTGCATTATTAATTGCCTAGTACTTAGAAGTTATAACAGTGTGGGTAGCACCACCAAAGGGAATATGAGTCTTTTTTTTCTGAACAAACATATTAATAATTAGTGTTATTGGAGTAGATACTATGACTGTTTCCACTCAGACTGGACGTTTTCTAAGAGATCAAAGTATGCTTACATGTCAGTAGCACATAAGGTTTTGTAACTGGATTCCAAAGTAGGCAGAACTGCAGAGTGCTGGTAAAATAGTGCAGAGGGAGAAACATTGTGTAAATCTAATTTTCACTCTATTTGAATTGAAGCATCAATGAAAACTAATTTATTGTGATTATTTCTAGCAATAGTTAAGTGGCAGAACTCACCTGCAGACTCCAGCTGGAAACATGATGATAATGTAACATGAATATCTGAGTATTCCCTAACACTAAAATAAAAATGGATATGGTATTTCTTTCACCAATAAGGGCTAAAATTTGTGGGAACATTTTGGGATAGATAATGCTTTTAAGGTACAGCCTTGCATTGGGGGTACTATGGGAGCACACTACACTATAGAGAGCACTTCTTCAGAGAATTAGTGTCTCATAGAACTCCCCCATGTTCAAGGTGAATACAATCTGCACTACCTTTCAAGAGGTGTAGCATGTTTCCCATCTCCTCCTGGCAGTCCAGCACTGTCAGTCTGAGCTGGCTAGCAGGTGGGAAAACTGAGCTATAGTTACCTACCCATCCTTGCATCCTTAGGGGGGACTGTTTTCTCCATGGAGGCCATCTCTGAATCAGCTCTGATATTCCTCGACCGCGGGGGTGCAGTTCTGGGGAAATTTATACAGGCCTCACAAAGGCAGAGGGTAGATATAAGGCTGCTTATTCCCTTTCCCCCACTGCGTACTTTGGTAAGGGGTGGCCAAAATCTTGCCCTTTCTGCGAGTTACAGTGTGTATGTAAAACACTATTCAGTACATAAATTCACCAGTGCGCACAAGTTTTATATGAGTTTAGTTGTTTAATATAGCTCTGGGTGTTTAATAGTTACACATTCATCTATCTAGTTCTAGGTGCATGTGCCAAAATTAAAGATCAAATCAAAAGTACTCATCTCTTGGCTGACTTTTGCTTTATAGTTTTGTTTATATCATGTGGTATCACCTAAAAAAACACCATTAAATGCATCTTCATTCTTAGTTACAGTAACTACTGAGATTTGAGATTAAGTAATACCATTCTTTGTAGCCCATTCCTTGTAAATATACTGAGATGCCATCTCAGATTTTCATTATGAATAATCACTCAGTCTAATGTATTCCTACAGAACCTGGTAAAAAGATATGGAAGCCAGAGGGCATATTCCTGACCTAAGATCTAAGGCAATTTGCTGGTCATCTACTGTGAGGTATTTCTCCCTCTGGAGAGACTGACAGATTCTGCACACAGCAGATATGCAGAGGCTGTTGCATACATAAACTAAATATGGTAAACACTTACCTGAAATATGCTGTGAGACTAAGACAATTGGCTATAGGAAATTAATGTTATGTCATTTTTCAATTAGTTAATAATTAGCCCGGACTTTTTGATGAAATTTATTCATTTTGTAGTTTCAAACAGCGCCCATGCTATTTTCTTGGCTTAGAGCATACTATCCTGAATATTCTGCTCCCAAAGCCACATATCAAAACCTGGCAGATTTGTGCCAAGAGTTCAAGAAGCGTGTAAATGTGTTTATTGAGTATCTGAACTTCTAGCTTTCTTCTTTTATTTGTCTGAGGTATTTTGTCTAATGTCTGTTGTTGTTTTTTAAACTCAACTCATTTGGAAAACACCACACACCTAAAAAGGAATGTTCAGGCCACTAAGAATTTCCTTTTATATGTTGCAGCAAAAGAAAGCTAATCATTTTCCAAAAACAAGTCCAAACAGATAATTTTTTATAGTGAAAAGTACGTTAATAAATATTTTGCTGGTGAAATGACTACGTGGGCTTTCAGTGCACTGTGTATGTTGGCAAAAGATTTGTTTGGGATCTCTCCTTTTAGGTTTTGCCAGTGTATATAGAAATATACATACATGTATTTTACCAGCATTGCATTGGAATATTTTTCAGGGGAGGAGTGGTTGGGAGAGCAGGAGAGAGGAGCATTTCATCAATGAGCTTTGGTGCTGGTAGGGAGAAAATAGCCAGTTCTTAAACAACTGTTACAAAAGAGAGACTTGCCTATATTATACTACATTCCTGCTACCAAGAAAATTATTGTACTGTATTCATAAACAAAACTACAGTACATAGATAAAAGAGTTGCTAGTGATCCTTTAAATCAGACTGTGTATCCTTGTGGTTTTGAACCAGACTGTTGAGTTTCAGTGTTGTGATGTTAATAAAGCTGTGGGTAATGAGAATTATAGGCTGTTCTTGAGATTACCACTGTAAGGGTTTATTATTGTCAAGTGTGACAGAAGAGCCTCGCTGTGGTTCACTTTATGGTTTGGTTTATCTGTTACTAATTTTGCTATTTTCACTGGTTCCAAGCTGTCAAAAAACTTTGTATAAACTTTCTGTAAAAGCTCCTAATTCCAAGGTCTTACACAAATTAAATGTTACTTTATTAAAAAAAAAAAAAAAAAAAGCTGAGACTTTCAAGGGGGAACTGGCAGTTCACTTTGGAATCCTGAGGGGACAGCTGTTCCAGACCTAAAATGACCTTGCTACAGAACTGTTCCTGTAGACTTAATTCAGCAGCGCGACTGAAGGATTCCTTTATGTGATGACAAGAGAAGTGAATGCTCTGAAGTTGGGTTTATAATAGTAACATGAGGGACTTCTGCAAATAAAGCTGGGGAGAGAAATGGTTGAAGAGTTCTGTTTTGATGAAATGGGCGGCTGGATTGCAGCAGTCAAGGACTCACTTGCCATCAGATTCCTCAGTGAGTTGCGGGAAATGATGCCAGTAACTTGTTTTTATTTATAAAGTTAAAAGCTAAATATCAGCCTCCATTAGTATAATTGCCTAGGTTTAAAGTTATGCAAAAAATACAATCGTTTATCATATTTGTTGATTTTTTTTGTCTAGGCATATTAAATTAATATTAATCTTGTATTTATATATCACTTTTCATCCCAAAAGATCCCAAAGCATTTTAGGACATATACAGGTATATACAATTATATGCTTGCATACATATGAGAAGTAATTTTCTCACCACCTAATAACAGCTAGAAGAGAGTGAAATTTTTCAGCTGAATAGATTATTCACCAAAAAATGCAGTTTGGTCAACCTGAAACTGTTTGTGAATTTGACACTGAGACTTTGACTACAAATATGAATGACTACATATTGCCATTATGAATGCCAATCAAGAGTCATTGAGCTAAGGAAAGCATGTCTGAATGATTTGGTGGCTAGGACCACTGAGCCCTGGTCTACACTACGAGTTTAGGTCGAATTTATTAGCATTATATCGATTGATCCGTGCACCCGTCCACACGACGAAGCCCTTAACATCGACTTCTAGGGCTCTTAAAATCGATCTCGCCACTCCACCCCCAACGAGGGGATTAGCGCTTAAAGCGATATTGCCGAATCGATTTAGGCTTAGTGAGGACGCAATTCGACGGTATTGGCCTCCTGGATCTATCCCACAGTGCAACATTTGACCGCTCTGGACAGCAGTCTGAGCTCGAATGCTCCGCCCAGGTAGACAGGAAAAGCCCCGCGAACTTTTGAATTTCATTTCCTGTTTGGCCAGCGTGGTGAGCTGCAGGTGAGCGCAGATCTCATCAGCAGAGGTGACCATGATGGAGTCCCAAAACCGAAGACGAGCTCCAGCATGGACCGAGCGTGAGGTACGTGATCTGATCGCTGTATGGGCAGACGGAACCGTGCTAGCAGAGCTACGGTCCAAAAGAAGAAACGCCAATACATATGCCAAAGTCTCCAAGGGCATGCAGGACAGAGGCTACAACAGGAACGCGCAACAGTGCCGTGTGAAAATTAAGGAGCTCAGGCAAGCCTACCAAAAAGCCAGAGATGCAAACAGCCGCTCTGGGTCAGAGCCCCAGACATGCCGCTTCTATGATGAGCTGCATGCCATTCTAGGAGGTGCAGCCAGCACTGACCCACCCATGTGGTATGACTCCGTATGTGGATCATCAGAAACCACAGAGGAGCATTTTTGGGGAGAGGAAGATGATGATAATGATGCTGAAAATAGCGCACAGACACAGCAAGGAAGCGGAGAAGCCCTTTTTCCCGAAAGCCAGGAACTCTTTGTCACCCTGGAGCCAGTACCCTACGAACCCACCCAAGGCGTGCTCGATGCAGGAGAAGGGACCTCTGGTGAGTGTACCTCTGTTAAATTAATACATGTTTTATAAGCAAGCGTGTTTAATGATTAATTCGCGGCCAGTACAGCTACAGCTACTGGAAAAGTCTGTTAACATGTTCGGGGATGGAGCAGAAATCCTCCGGGGACATCTCCAGAAAGATCTCCTGGATGTACTCCCAAAGCCTGTGCAAAAGGTTTCTGGGGAGGGCAGCCTTATCCTGTGCTCCATGGTAACACACTCTACCACGCCAGGCCAGTAGCACGTAGGCTGGAATCATTGCTTTGCAAAGCATGGCGGCGTATGGTCCCGGTGTTTGCTGGCATTCAAGCAACATCCGTTCTTTATCTGTCTGTGTTATCCTCAGAAGAGTGATATCATTCATGGTCACCTGGTTGAAATAGGGGAATTTTATTAAGGGGGTATTCAGAGGGGGTCTGTCCCTGCTGGGCTGTTTGCCTGTGGCTGAACGGAAATCTTCCCCGCTGTGACCCACGCGGTGGGGGGAGGGGGAACAGCGAACATCTTGGATGTGTGTGTGTGGGGGGTGTCGATTAGGTTCGCGCTGCATGTTAACCCGAAAACCGCCGCCCCTCCCTTTTCAATTGCCAACCAGTTTTAAATTGCCAGCCCAAAGGCTTTTGTTATGGGAAATGAGGGGGTTGCTGTTTGAAAACAATCCCACATGTTATGAAGGTTAAAGAAGCCTATAGACTGTGGCTTACCATGGCTACGTGCAAGCCGAATTCTGTTGCCCGCCGGACCTGCTTGTGTGATCTCTCACACCAAACCGGCAGACCCTCAATATAACAGGCAAAGTGCAACCTTGGACCAAATGCACATGTGATATGTAATGTTTGGAGCATTGTTCTCTAATATGTGTCTTTTAAACTACTCCTCTCCCGTTTGTTTCCTCCCGCAGCTGCAAATGTTTCAACGCCACCCCTTTCATCACCATCCCAGAGGCTAGCAAAGATTAGAAGTAAAAAAAAAAAAGGAATCGAGACGATATGTTCTCAGAGCTCATGCAATCCTCCCACACTGAAACTGCCCAGCAGAATGCGTGGAGGCAGACACTGTCGGAGTCCAGGAAGGCAGAATTTGATCACGCGGACAGGTGGCGTGCTGAAGACAATGACTGGTGGGATGAAGAGAGACAGCGGCGGGATGAAGAGAGTAGGTGGCGTCAGCGTGCAGAGAGAAGGCAGGATGCAATTCTGAGGCTACTGGAGGATCAAACAGAAATCCTCCGGCTTATGGCTGAGGAAAGGCGTAGGGTTCAGGAAAGGCCGCCTGAGCCCAGACTGCCGCTACAGCCCCTGTGTAACCAACAGCTCTCCTTCCCGAGTCCCATAACCTCATCACCGAGACACCCAAGAACGCGTTTGGGCGGCCTCCGTGCACCCAACCACTCAAGCAAAGAGAACAGTCCAAGCAAGAAAGGGCTGGCATTCAATAAGTTTTAAAGTGCTGTGTGTCCTTGTCCTTCCCTCATCCCCTCCTCCACCACCCATCCTGGTGCTTCCCTTCCTCCACCACCTATCCCAGGAGACTGTGGCAGTTACCCCCATAGTTCCCCCTCTTTGTTTTACGAATTAATAAAGAATGCATGATTTTTAAGCAACAATGACTTTATTTCCTCTGCAAGTGGTGACCGAGGGGGGGAGGGCAGGGCGGTTTGGGTAAAGGGAAGTAGAGTGAATGAAGGGGCGTGGCTTTTCATTACAGGGGAAAAACAGAACTTTCACACAGCATCCTGGCCATTCATGAAACTGGTTTTCAAAGCTTCCCTGATGCGCAACGCACCCTGCTGTACTCTTGTAATAGCCCTGGTGTCTGGCTGCGCATAACCAGCGGCCAGGCGACTTGCCTCAACCTCCCACCCCGCCATAAACGTCTCCCCCTTACTCTCACAGATATTGTGGAGCGCACAGCAAGCAGTAATAATAATGGGAATATTGGTTTCGCTGAGATCTAACCTAGTCAATAAACTTCGCCAGCGAGCTTTTAAACGCCCAAATGCACATTCCACCACCATTCTGCACTTGCTCAGCCTATAGTTGAAAAGGTCCTGACTACTGTCCAGGCTACCTGTGTATGGCTTCATGAGCCATGGCATTAAGGGGTAGGCTGGGTCCCCAAGGATAACTATAGGCATCTCAACATCCCCAACGGTTATTTTCTGGTCTGGGAAGAAAGTCCCTTGCTGCAGCAGCCGAAACAGACCAGAGTTCCTGAAGATGCGAGCGTCATGTACCTTTCCCGGCCATCCCACGTTGATGTTGGTGAAACGTCCCTTATGATCCACCAGTGCTTGCAGCACTATTGAAAAGTAACCCTTTCGGTTTATGTACTCGCTGGCTTGGTGGTCCGGTGCCAAGATAGGGATATGGGTTCCGTCTATTGCCCCACCACAGTTCGGGAACCCCATTGCTGCAAAGCCATCCAGTATGAGCTGCACATTTCCCAGACTCACAACCCTTGGTACCAGCAACTCGGTGATCGCCCTGGCTACTTGCATCACAACAGCCCCCACTGTAGATTTTCCCACTCCGAATTGATTGGCGACTGACCGGTAGCTGTCTGGCGTTGCAAGCTTCCACAGGGCTATCGCCAGTCGCTTCTCTACTGTGAGGGCTGCTCTCATCTTGGTGTTCTTGCACTTCAGGGCAGGGGAAAGCAACTCACAAAGTTCCATGAAAGTGCCCTTACGCATGCGAAAGTTTCGCAGCCATTGGGATTCATCCCAGACCTGCAGCACTATGTGGTCCCACCAGTCTGTGCTTGTTTCCCGGGCCCAGAATCGGCGTTCCACTGTATCAACAAGCCCCATTACCACCATGATGTCCACCTTGCGGGGGGGCCTTTTTTGAGAGAGGTCTGTGTCCATGTCCTCATCACTGTCCTCAGGGCGCTGCTGTCGCCTCCTCGCCTGCTGTAGCTGTAGCAGCTCCTGGTTCTCGTTCTCCATATACTCCTGGACAATGCGCGTGGTGTTCATAACGGCGATAACAGCCGCGGTGATCTGATCGTGTTCCATGCTTTCCCTGGTATGCTGTTTGCAGGACAGCAGAGTGGGAGCAGAAGCGGCGGGTGGATAACAATGGTGTCAGCAATATGGCGCCCGCATGAAAAAAGGCGCGAAAGGATTTCTGGCTCCCCCCTCAGTTGCTTTCACGGAGGGAGGGGGGAGTAAGGGTTAGGCTCATTTCCTTCTAGCAGCAGATGATACAATATGCCGGGAAGCAAGGGTAGGCGCCTTCCCTTCTAGCTGCAGATGGTTCAATAGCCTTGCTATCCATCATCATCTCTTGGCCCCCTCAAGGATTGAACTCATAACCCCGGGTTTAGCAGGCCAACGCTCAGACCGCTGAGCTATCCCTCTGCCCGTGTTCCAGGCAGTACTGAATCTCCCTTAAACAAAACGTAAAAAAGAGAACAACCAGAGTCACTCTGGTCACTCCCATTTATGTCCAAGCGCCCCTGGCCAGCCACACCATAGGCCAGGAGCACACGAATTTTAAGCATGTTGTATGATCTGTGTAGTCCCGTGACTACGATCATTTATGGCCTATTGCACCATCTGCAGCTAGAAGGCAAGGAACTTATGCTATGTAGTCCCACGACTACCAGCCTCAGGCAGAATGGCCCCCTCAAGGATTGAACTCGCAACCCCGGGTTTAGCGGGCCAACACTCAGAACGCTGAGCTATCCCTCTGCCCGTATTATAACGCGACTGAATCCCCACTAGACCTAATGTCCAGGCATACGCTGTAGATGTACGGTAATTGTGAGCTGAGCAGGCTTCCATAGCAAACCCGTAAACCCCGGAAAAAAGGCGCGAAAAAGATTGCTTTCACGGAGGGAGGGAGGGACGTTTGATGGCTTGACGACATGTACCCAGAACCACCAGCGACAATGTTTTCTGCCCCATCAGGCTTTGGGATCGCAACCCAGAATTCCAATGGGCGGAGGAGACTGCGGGAACTGTGGGATAGGTACCCGCAATGCAACGCTCCGAAAGTCAGCGCTAGCCCCGCTACTGTGGACACAGTCCGTCGACCTCAAGGTCTTAATGCTCTTTAGTGGGGACACACACAATCGATTCCATAAGTTAGGGTTTTAAAATATCGACTTCTATAATTTCGACCTAATTCTGTAGTGTAGACGTACCCTTAGACCTACTTGTCTATAGGAGACCCACGTTCAAGTTTCTGCTGACTATTTACTTATTTAGGCATCGTGAAAAAGCTTCCATGGGAAAATGAGAGCAGCCTCTATTTGATTAGCCTATAGCCCAGTGGCTAGGGTACTGTCCTGCCATGTAGGAGACCCAACTTCAAGTCCCTTTTCCACATCGGTGGCAGGGGGATTGAAACCAGTTCTCCTGCATTCCAAATGAGTGCCTTACGTACTGGGCTGAAAATTGCAAGGGAGTCCAGTGCCTCCCAGAAAAATCTGTTTTCCGATCGATTTGTTCAACCTGAAACTGATTTTTGGATTCGGTTCCACTTGAACCAAGTTCTTTACATTATTTTCAGAACTGCCAGCAAACTGAAAAATCAATTATTGGCCCCTCTCTAATTGCAGCTACATCTACGCTGGCTGGCAGCCACCAACTGGAACACTTCCCAACAGTCCAGGAAAGATAAAATTTTGCCCAAGGACACTGGACCAAATCCATCCTTTTACAAAACATGTCTTGGGGTCTTTACCAGCCGTTCAGAGCACAAAGGACCCTGTTTTTAATATCTTATCTGACATGTTACCACACATGCAGTAAACTCCACAGAATTCCACTTACCTGGTGCAGAAGGATGAAGGCCTGAATCAGCCCTCCTCCGGATTTGGACATGCAGAGTGTTTTGGTAGTGACTTTTTAAAATATTTGTATTTGTTTTGTCTTCCTGATCCACTAAATGCTGCCTCTGATCAGCTCTTCTTGGAGTAGATGCAGCTGTGTATTGTGTGTGTGTGTGTGTGTGTGTGTGTGTGTGTGTGTGTGTGTGTGTGTGTGTGTGTGTGTGTGTGTGTGTGTGTGTGTGTGTGTGTGTGTGTGTGTGTGTGTGTGTGTGCGCGCGCCCAGAATTTTGCCTAGCAGTAACCAATAAGGGGCAGTGTTCGTGCTTTGCTGCCACAGCCCCTCCCCTGGTTATATTAGGCAGCGCCACCCTGAGCCCCCTCAGTTCCTTCTCACTGCTCGTGGCTGGAATCAGAGCTCTGTGTGGTCTTAGCCTCACATTCTCTCACTAGTTGAGCATTTTTTCTAGATGTATGTAGTTAGTAGTACCCTTAGTGCCAGTTAGATTAATGTTAATTTTATTTAGTTAAGTATTCCCCGATGATGCCCTAACTGGGGGTTAAACATTGCCCATCGTGTTGGGTAGCGATCCTTTCTCACATACACATTACACTGTGCTTACTGGACCCTCTGGGTCTCATTCTAAACAGGAAAGTCAACTCTGGTCCCCACTAAGAAAATAAAGTTCACTGGGGCCCTAATAGGCTCTGAATTTTAGAGCATTCCTACGGGTCAACCGTTTCCAGACAATCATAGAATCATAGAATCTCAGGGTTGGAAGGGACCTCAGGAGGTCATCTAGTCCAACCCCCTGCTCAAAGCAGGACCAAACCCAACTAAATCATCCCAACCAGGGCTGTGTCAAGCTTGACCTTAAAAACCTCTAAGGAAGGAGATTCCACCACCTCCCTAGGTAACCCATTCCAGTGCTTCACCACCCTACTAGTGAAAAAGTTTTTCCTAATGTCCAACCTAAACCTCCCCCTCTATAACTTGAGACCATTACTCCTTGTTCTGTCATCTTCTACCACTGAGAACAGTCTAGATCCATCCTCTTTGGAACCCCCCTTTCAGGTAGTTGATAGCTTTCAAGCAGCTATCAAATCCCCACTCATTCTTCTCTTCTGCAGGCTAAACAATCCCAGTTCCCTCAGCCTCTCCTCATAAGTCATGTGCTCGAGCCCCCTAATCACTTTTTTTGCCCTCCGCTGGACTCTTTCCAATTTATCCACATCCTTCTTGTAGTGTGGGGCCCAAAACTGGACACAGTACTCCAAATGAGGCCTCACCAGTGCCGAATAGAGGGGAATAATCACGTCCCTCGATCTGCTGGAAATGCCCCTACTTATACAACCCAAAATGCCATTAGCCGTCTTGGCAACAAGGGCACACTGTTGACTCATATTCAGCTTTTCGTCCACCGTAACCCCTAGGTCCTTTTCTGCAGAACTGCTGCCCAGCCATTCGGTCCCTAGTCTGTAGCAGTGCATGGGATTCTTCCATCCTAAGTGCAGGACTCTGCACTTGTCCTTGTTGAACCTCATCAGATTTCTTTTGGCCCAATCCTCTAATTTGTCTAGGTCCCTCTGTATCCTATCCCTACCCTCCAGCGTATCAACCACTCCTCCCAGTTTAGTGTCATCTGCAAATTTGCTGAGGGTGCAATCCACACCATCCTCCAGATCGTTAATGAAGATATTGAACAAAACCGGCCCCAGCACCGACCCTTGGGGCATTCCACTTGATACCGGCTGCCAACTAGACATGGAGCCATTGATCACTACCCGTTGAGCCCGACCATCTAGCCAGTTTTCTATCCACCTTACCGTCCATTCATCCAGCCCATACTTCTTTAACTTGCTGGCAAGAATACTGTGGGAGACTGTATCAAAAGCTTTGCTAAAGTCAAGAAATAGCACATCCACTGCTTTCCCCTCATCCACAGAGCCGGTTATCTCGTCATAGAAGGCATTTAGGTTAGTCAGGCATGACTTGCCCTTGGTGAATCCATGTTGACTGTTCCTGATCACTTTCCCCTCCTTTAAGTGGTTCAGAATTGATTCCTTGAGGACCTGTTCCATGATTTTTCCAGGGACTGAGGTGAGACTGACTGGCCTGTAGTTCCCCGGATCTTCCTTCTTCCCTTTTTTCGCCACCTTAGTCTCGGTCTGCAGTCTCAACCTTCCCCGACAGTTCAGATGTGTCTTAGGCCCTGTATTCACATGCATGCAGGTGGTTCAGTTCACAAGGTTGTGCCTTCACCCTCCGCAAATGTGGTTCAGGACTGTTTACTGTCTAACCCTGAACAGGTTGGTCTGCCTCCCTCCATCAATCCTGTACTTCTTGCAATTGTGGATAGTTCAGGGGCTAAGTTCCCTCTAAGCTGCGCGATTGCGCAGCAGCCTATTAAGTGCCGCACAGGCGCTCAGGGCTGCAGTGGGGAGAAATGCCTCTCCCCTACCCCAGAACCTGCCACAGCAGGGAGAGAAGCCCCTCCCCCAGACCCAACCCATCCCGGCCTCGACCAGAGCTTCTGCGTTGGGGAGAGGTACCTCTCTCCCACCAGTTCAGGTGCTGTTGCAGGGAGAGAGAGCTGGGGGGAGTCCTCTCTCCCCGCTGTAGCCCGAGGGCAGCCTGCACCTCAAACTCCTCATTCTTCTTCAAGTGATTGCTCAGATCTATTCCACAGTAGGTGTGCGTGCTCGCCACGTGCATCGGTGCTGGAAGTTTTTCCCCTAGCAGTACCCGTAGCGGGGAGCACCGCTGCAATCCCTGGAGTGGCGCCGCTATAGCGCACTATAAGGGGAGCCGCGCGCTCCCCCCACCCTCAGTTCCTTCTTGCCACCAGTGTAGGTGCGTTGGAACTTCTGCTCCAGCTTCATTTGCTGCAGCTTTTCCTAGAACTCTTGTTCGTTGTTCATTTGTTAGTGGTACCTGTAGTTAGTTTGTAAGTTAGTTAAGTAGTTAGTGTCCGGGCCGGGGTATGCCCCGGGCCCTGGGCTTTAAATCGTGCGAGTCCTGCAGGCGCTCCATGCCCAAAAGCGACCCGCATTCCGATTGTCTCCGCTGCCTGGGCGAGTCCCACATCAGCGTCTGCGGCAAGATCTGGAGGTCCTTTAAGCCCAGGACTAAAAAGGACAGAGACATTAGACTTCAGGCCCTCCTCATGGAGTCAGCGTTGGCTCCCACCCCGGTGCGCCGAACAGAATCAGCGCCTGGTACCTTGTCTTCGGTGCACAGCGATCCCCCGGCACCTTCGGGTGGCTGACATCGCTCCCCGTCACGGAAGCAGAGGAAGGCACCGCCCCCTCATCGACGTCGAGAGAAGGGAAAGGGAGAGGCTAGACCCGCGTCGGGCAGCCCTGATTCTCCCCCGGGCCCCAGCGCTCTGACTCATGTCGAGCGGAGCAGCCTGGTCTCGTCGACGCAGGCCTCTCCGGACGCCCGGATGCCTTCGACGCCGGAGGCCATCCAAGCGGCTAAGGACCTGCTTACGCTCCAGGTACCGGCAGTCCCGGCACCGAGCGTCCGCTCCAGAGGCAAGCCGCCGCTAGCCTCCAGGCCGTCGACCCTGACCAGGCGCAGATCCCGGTCAAGGGACCGCTCCTGGGGCCGCTCGCCCCTCAGCGCCCGGTCTGGCCATAGCCCACAGCCTCCGCTTTCGTCGCCGGTGAGGCTCTCGGGTAAGGTGCCGTCGGATCAGAGCTCCGGGCACCGCTCCAGACAGAGCAGGGAGTCGCGACACGGCAGGCACCGGCGCCGTAGACGCTCCCGGTTGAGTCGGAGCTACCGCAGCCATTCCCGACACGGCCACCAACGCTCCTGCTCCAGCTCCCGTTCCTCGAGGCACCGGGCCCACAACTCCCGTAGGGGATCGCCGACTCTGCATTGTCGCAGAAATATGCGTTGCAGCATCTCAAGGAGCAGTAGCTCGAGACGGTACCGCTCCTTGACGTCGGAGTCCCGGTCCCGAGGTAGACGTCGTCGTTGGCGCCGTAGATCTTACCGCTCTCATGCTACCGACAGGTCGACGTTCACGCTGATGGTGAGCCACACAAGGGCCACCGTGTTCCAACCTGACCAGCTGGTGCTGCCGGTGCCGCAGCAGGGTCAATGGCAAGGGGCTCCATGGCAGGGACAGTGGTGCCAGTGGACCCCTTGGCCCCCCGGGACAGCCCCAACCGGATACTCGATCGGTCGTAGGAGCATCTGAGGCTCCCTCGGCCACACTATCCAGGGCCCCAAGGGAGAGATCTGCGGACCAAGGGTCCTCGGCACTGCACGCAGACTCCGAGCAAGGTGTTGACCCCGCGGTAACAGCAGACGCGCAGAGCTCCATACCGGCGTCCTCCCCCGTACCGGAGGACAAGGTCGCGGCCCCACCGCCCTCCGCAGCGCAGGAGGACTTCAGGGCTCACCAGGAGCTGTTGAAGCGAGTAGCCTCAAACCTCCAGCTCCAAGCTGAGGAGATGGAAGGGCCTTCGGACTCGCTCTTCAACGTCCTTTCGTCTTCGCCACCGGGCAGAGTGGCGCTCCTGCTACACGAAGGGGTTGCCAACATCACAAATGCCCTTTGGCAAACGCCGGCCTCACTTGCGCCCATATCCAAAAAGGCGGAGCGCAAATACTTCGTACCCACGAAGGGACACGAATTCTTATATACCCACCCGGCGCCCAACTCCCTCGTTGTGGAATCCGTGAACCACAGGGAGCGGCAGGGTCAACCAGGTCCTACACCTAAGAATAAGGACTCAAAAAGGCTAGACTCATTTGGCAGGAAATTTTATTCATCCTCGAGCTTCCAGCTCCGGGTGGCCAACCACCAGGCCCTCCTCAGTCGCTATGACTTCAACCTGTGGGGGTTCCTGCAAAAATTCGAGCCCTCCCTCCCAGAGCGCAAACTAAAAGAGTTCAAGGCGCTGGCGGAGGAGGGTGCCATGGCGGCGAAGGCTGCTCTGCAGGCAGCGTCGGATGCAGCTGATACAGCGGCGCGATCCATTGCTTCGGCGGTGTCCATGCGCAGAGCGTCGTGGCTCCTCCTGTCTGGGCTGTCCTCGGAGGTGCAGTCTGTGATGCAGGATCTCCCGTTCGATGGCAAGGACCTGTTCGCGGAGCAAACAGACGTGAGACTCCACGGCATGAAGGACTCACGTACCACCCTGCAAACGCTCGGGCTCTACGTCCCATCGGCCAAAGAGAAGCCTAAGCCGCAGGCTCCCGCCCAAGCGCCCCAACCACGATACGAGCCAGCCTACAAGAGGTCCAGATCTCAAAAGAGGCGACCTCAGAGGTAGTCCCGCTCCGCCCCGCAGCCTGGGCCCTCCAGGGGCAAGCAGCAGGGCATGAGGCAGTTTTGACCGGAGGCAGGAGGGTATCCGGGTAACCCCTGAGAGAACCCTCCAACAACTAAAGTTGGCCTTCAGCAACTGCTTGCGTCCGTTCCTTGTGCAATGGTCCCATATAACGTCGGACCATTGAGTCCTGAGTACCATTGCCCGGAGCTACATGCTCCAGTTCGTGTCACCCCCGCCCTCCCACCCTCCTCCTGGGTACGGCACGGTAGACGTATCACATCTACCCCTGCTGCAGCAGGAGGTGGGCCAGCTCCTCAGTCTGGGAGCCATAGAGGGAGTCCCAAGGGATTTTCAAGGAAAAGGGTTCTACTCCTGTTACTTCCTTATCCCGAAAGCGAAAGGGGGCCTCAGGCCTATCCTAGATTTATGCGGCCTCAATCGGTTCATGGTAAAATGCCGATTCCGCATGGTTTCCCTGGTAAAGATTATACCCTCCTTGGACCTGGGCGACTGGTATGCGGCACTGGACCTCCAGGACGCATATTTCCACATTCACATATTCGAAGGGCACAGACGCTTCCTTCTCTTCCTGGTTGGGCGGAACCACTACCAGTTTACCGTCCTTCCCTTTGGCCTGTCCACCGCACCAAGGGTATTCACAAAATGTATGGCAGTCGTGGCAGCCTTTCTCAGGTGCCGAGGAGTCCAACTATTCCCATACCTCGACAACTGGCTGCTCAAGGGCAACTCGAGGTTACAGGTACAAAACCACCTGGAGCTGCTCTTGGCTACCTGTGCCAACTTGGGCCTCCTGGTAAACGAGGCCAAATCAACGTTGGTCCCGGTTCAGCGCATAGAGTTCATAGGCGCTCTACTGGACGCTTCCAAGGCCACGGTCACGTGGTCAAGGGGCTCATAGACACGGTCATAAAGTTCCCCGTGACCACGGCCAGGGCCTGCCTGCAGCACCTGGGCCACATGGCGGCGTGCACGTACGTGGTATGCCACGCCAGACTTCGAATGAGACCCCTCCAGCTCTGATTGGCCTCAGAATTCTCCCAGGCTTGGGACAGTCTGGACAAGGTCCTAACGGTACCAGGTCGGGTATTAACCTCCCTCCAGTGGTGGACCTTCCCGGCCAATATGCTGCATGGGATCCCCTTCCGGGACCCACTTCCATCGCTAGACCTAGTGTCGGATGCGTCGGACTTGGGCTGGGGAGCCCACATAGGGAACTCTCAAACCCAGGGAGTGTGATCGGCCGCGGAGCTATCCCTACACATAAATGTCAAGGAGCTCAGGGCACTCCACTTAGCCTGTACGGCGTTCAGCTCGCGGCTGAGCGGCAGGGCGGTCAGGGTCCTTACAGACAACACCACCACAATGTTTTACATCAACAGGCAGGGTGGGACGAGGTCCTCGGCTCTCTGCCAGGAAGCCCTCAGCCTATGGGAGTTCTGTATAGCCCACAACATCTCCCTCAGGGCTTTCCACCTGCTGGGCGTCAACAACTCCCAGGCCGATCGCCTGAGCAGGGTCTTCTCCCCCCAACACGAGTGGTCGCTCCACTCGGAGGTCACTGGTCAGCTCTTCCGAGCCTGGGGCACTCCCCAAGTAGACCTGTTTGCGACATGCCAGAACCGATGTTGCCACCGGTTCTGCTCCAGGGGGCGGGCTGGGGAAGGATGTAGTCTCGGATGCCTTCCTCTTGTCATGGTCGGGCCAGCTTCTCTATGCGTTCCCTCCCTTTCCCCTCATAGACAAGGTCCTGGAAAAGGTAAAGAGGGACAAGGCTCGCATCCTGCCTGATCGCCAGACAGCATTGGTACGGGACCCTCCTGGGGTTACTAACAGCCCCTCCACGTCCGCTGCCACTCCGGCCGGACCTCCTGTCCCAGGACCAAGGCCGCCTCCTTCACCCCGACCTAGCCTCCCTACACTTGACAGCATGGCTGCTCAGTGGTTAGATGCGGAGGAGATTATGTATTCGGAAGGAGTCAGGAGCATCCTCCCAGAAAGTAGGAAACCTTCCACATGCCGGGCCTACCTGGCGAAGTGGTCCAGGTTCTCTAGGTGGGCGGGCGAGCGGGGTGCCTCCCCGAGGTGCGCCCAGCTCCAGCTTATTCTCGAATACCTCCTTCACCTTAGAACTCAAGGTCTATCTCCGTCCTCCATCAGGGTGCACCTGGCGGCTATATCGGCGTTCCACCCGCCGGTCCAGGGCCGCTCGGTCTTCTCTCATGCCATGACCGGGCGCTTCCTCAAGGGTCTAGACCAGTCCTTCCTGTATGCTAGGACCCCTGTCCCCAGTGGGACCTGAACTTGGTGTTATCTCGCCTCACGGGGCCCCCGTTCGAGCCCCTGGCCACATGCTCCTGGTCTCACCTCTCTTGAAAGGTAGCATTCCTAGTGGCCATTATGTCAGCCCGACGGGTGTCGGAGCTCAGGGCCCTGACCTCAGACCCTCCCCCCACTTTACGGTCTTCTACAAGGACAAGGTCCAACTCCAACCACACCCAGCTTTCCTTCCTAAAGTGCTCTCTGCTTTTCACATGAACCAGGATATTTTCCTCCCTGTCCTCTGCCCAAAGCTGCATGCCTCGGGCGAGGAGCGCTGCCTCCACATGGACGTGCGCAGGGCGCTGGCTTTTTACCTGGATTGGACTAAGCCGTTCCGTAGATCC
Source organism: Macrochelys suwanniensis (assembly GCA_033296515.1). NCBI lineage: Eukaryota > Metazoa > Chordata > Testudines > Chelydridae > Macrochelys > Macrochelys suwanniensis. Next base: position 43,980,690 of record CM065775.1, on the reverse strand, counting down.
CCGCAACTGTTTGTTGCCTCAGCCGAGCGTATGAAGGGTCAGCCAATCTCTACCCAAAGGCTTTCCCCGTGGATCACTTCGTGCATACACACATGCTACGAATTAGCGAAGGTTTCCTCACCGCCTATTGTGAGGGCGCACTCGACCGGGGCGCAAGCCTTGTTGGCTGCCTTTGTAGCCCATGTCCCTATCCAGGACATCTGTAGGGCCACTACCTGGTCCTCGGTTCACACGTTCACCTCGCATTATGCGATCGTCTCCCACGCTAGGGATGACGCTGGCTTTGATAGAGCTGTGCTCCAGCCAGACAGGTTGTGAACTCCTACCCACCTCCATGGCATATTGCTTGGAATCACCTACTGTGGAATAGACATGAGCAATCACTCGAAGAAGAAAGGACAGTTACCTGTTCCGTAACTGGCGTTCTTCGAGATGTGTTGCTCAGGTCTATTCCACATCCCGCCCTCCTTCCCCTCTGTCGGAGTTGGTCCGGCAAGAAGGAACCGAGGGTGGGGGGAGCGCGTGGATCCCCTTATAGCGCGCTATAGCGGCGCCACTCCAGGGGTCGCAGCGGCGCTCCCCCCTACGGGTACTGCTAAGGGAAGAACTTCCAGCACCAATGCACGTGGCAAGCACGCACACCTACTGTGGAATAGACCTGAGCAACACATCTCGAAGAACGCCAGTTACGGAACAGGTAACTGTCCTTTCCTGGCCCCACCCCAGAGCCCGCACCCCCAGCCGGAGCCCTCACCCCCTCCCTCACCCCAACCTCCTGCCCCAGTCCTGAGCCCCTCATTCTTGACCTCACCCAAGAGCCCGCACCCCCAGCCAGAGTCCTCACCCCCCCTGCACCTCAACCCTCGCCCTGAACCCCTTCCTGCACTCCGAACCCGTCAGCCCCACCCCCACCACATGAATTTTGTTATGTTCACACATATGGAGGTGATATGTTACACATCACCTCCATATTGATGCACAGAACAAAATTCATTCCACACATGGGTGGGAAAAATTAGAAGGAACACTGTTCAGGGGAATGTATGTCAAGGCATTCCCTTCGCCTGGCCCTTACCAACCAGGGATGTTGTCGCTGATGCTTCCCTGATATGTGGGGCAGACCGGGCCAAGCTCATTCTCATCGCTCCAGCATAGCCAAGGAAGTGCTGGTTTTCTGACCTTCTTGCTCTGTTGATTCAGCCTCCCATATCCCTTCCTCTCCATCCCAACCTGCTCACACAGAATCACAGTCTCACTCTGCATCCTGTGCTCAGCTCTCTGCATCTCATGACATAGCTGTTCCATGGTTGAATGATGAGGAGGAGCAATGCTCGTGGCTATTCATCAGGTCCGACTCAGTAGCAGAAAACCCTCTCCCTGCATGGCCTATTCGGAAAAGTGGAAGTATTCTTCAATATGGTTATTGGCCCATGGAGTTCAGCCGACACTGGCTAGTATCCAAAACATTTTGGAGTGTTTGCTGCATCTTCAGTTGTCAGACCTTATGCTTAGCTTGTTGAGGGCACACCTACCAGCGATCTCAGCCTTTCATCCACCCATTTGTGGAAGATTGGTGTTTTCCAATGCTATGGTGGCGAGATTCTTCAAAGGAATCCTTCATCTTCCACCAGCCAGTAGAGGGGTACTCAGTGCTATCACACCCGACCACAAAAAGATTCCTTGGGCTATAGTAGATATTTTCCCATAACCCCGACTCCCTACCCCTATTTGGGACCTAAACTTGGTATTGAAAGGACTGATCAGGCCTCCCTTTGAACCCATGGCCACCTGTTCACTTACATACCTCTCAATGAAAACGGCCTTCCTGATAGCAATCACCTCAGCTTGGAGAATAGGAGAAATAGCAGCCCTAATGACACAATCCTCCTTCAAACCCACCCACCCACCCCCCAATATTCTTTTGGGACAAGGTTATGCTCATACCATATCCAAAATTCATCCCTAAGGTAACCTCCCTGTTTCACATAAACCAGCTGATTCACCTTCCAACCTTCTACCCCAAGCCTCACCGCCGAGACAACAGAGAGGCTATATTATACACTCTAGATGTCAGGAAAGCCTGGCCTTCTACCTGGATAGGACGAAGGGTTTCAGGAAGTCCCCTAAGCTTTTCCTCTCCCTTGCAGAAAGATCCAGGGTCTCAGCAATATCAGCCCAAAGACTCTCCAAGTGGTTCTCAAACTGCATTAGCCAACGTTACCAAGTTCGCAATATGACCCCATCCAGATACTATTGGTATACACTCCGCAAGGTCGATCTCCTTATCCGTCACCTTCTTCAAGAATGACCCTATCTCAGAAATCTGTAGAGTGGTGACATGGGTGACGGTACACACCTTCGCAGAACATTATGCAATCACTGGGGACTCCGCCTCCAATGCCATCTCCGGCTCCACAGTCCTGTCATCTGTAACTGACCCAACGCCAAAGTCCCAGCCCCCCAGAACGAATACTGCTTGGGAATCACCTACAGTGAAGCACCCATAGGGACACTACTTGACAAAGAAGAAGTAGTTACTCACCTTATGCAGTAATGATGGTTCTTTGAGATGTGCATCCCTGTGGGTACTCCACAACCCACCCTCCTCCCCTCTACTTCGGAGTGCTTGGCTATGACTCTGTGATAGAAAAGGACCTGAGGAGGGTTAGCACGTGTGCTGGCCTAATGATCACTGCTACCGAAGTTCTCCAGTCAGTAGCGCAAGGACACAAGTACATGTACAGTGGAGCACCCATAGGGGGACACATCTTGAAGTACCATCATTACTGCACAAGGTGAATAACTTCTTCTTTCCAACTACTCTGAAGCAAGTAATACCCTGGCCTAGCCTCAAAAACAAAACGCATAGCACTTACAACCTCTCTAACTACCATTCACTTGAGCCTCACATTCCTGGGCAAAATTATTGGTGTTTGGTTTCTGCAACATCTCATCTCAGTTGGTATCCTAGACTCATCTCAGTCTGGTTTCAGGCTAGATCAGGAATCTCAAACTCAAATCACCACGAGGGCCACATGAGGACTAGTACATTGGCCCGAGGGTCGCATCACTGACCTTGTCATACAAAGATACAAAATTCCCCCCACCTCTGCCCCTGCCCTACCTCTTCCCACCCCTTCCTCGCCCCCATTCCAACCCCTGCCCCAAAGTCCCTGCCCCAACTCCGCCCCCTCCCTGCCCCTATTCCAACCCCTTCCCCAAATCCCTGTTCTGCCCCCACCTCTTCTCTGCCTCCTCCCCTGAGTGCACCACATCCCTGCTCCTCCCCCGTCCCTTCTGTTTGGCAGCGGGAAGCACTGAGAGGTAGGCAGAGGAGCATGGACGCGACACGCTCGGGGGGGCAAAGGGTGAGAGGAGCTATGGTGGGCCACAGGAAATAACTCCGTGGGCCGCATGTGGCCTGCTGGCCTCGTGTTTGAGATCCCTGGGCTAGATAATTAAACTGAAATGGCTTTTGTGGCAATGATGGATGAGTTCCTCACGGAGATGGACAGAGGTGAAATAACAATACTGCTACTATTTGGTTTGTCAGCCGTTTTAGACAACCTTGACCAGGTACTGCTGAAATCCCTGTGTCCTGGCCGGAGTTGACTGAGTCAAACAAAGTTGTCGTTGCTCATTCCTTTTCCAGCAGATCTAAAACGTGCCATGGTGGGTGAATCATGATGCCACTCTGGTGTAACATGTATATACAGCCATTAGAGAACATCATATTATGACAGAGGATACAGTGCCAGTAATATGCTGACAATACACAGCTCTGGGTAACTCTCACATCCAGGGACACTGGAATAATTTGTATAGTGGGGTTGCTGAAAGTCATTGAACCAAACTGTAAACCCTGCATATAATGGAAAACCCTGCCGCACTCCTAGTTCTAGCATCTATGCTCACATCTAGCGCAGACAGTGCAGCTTTCCTGGTATCTTAGGAAATTTGAGCATGATTGAAGAAATTAATCCAGAAAAGATTGAACCGAAGCTAATTGTAAGAAGGAAATGTTTGGGGCAACTGGCAAGCTCTACCATCTGGCCTTCAGATGAGTAAATCTGACCTTTGATAGCTCAGGCAACTTACACTGTTCACATTGTGGACTCACTGGTGACATTGACTTCAGGGAATCAGAGGAGAAGCCTTCTCCATAGCTGGCCTATGCCCTTAGGACCAAAGGATCTGAAATCTGCACCAAAGAAGATCAAGAAAATTTCCACCCTTACCATCTTCAGCTCATGATGTAAGCTCCCCTCTTCAAGATATCATTCCCCATAGAACCAAAGCAGAAGACAACCTGGCTGCGCACTGTAATAGACATCCAGATCCCACGTTCAGTTTAGCCCTCAGGTGTTTAAAGTGAGAATGTATGTACCTAAATGCTGATTTGAGCACTTAAATGCATCATATGGACATTCTGCTTACATGCCGATGTTAGAAAATTTGGCTCGGTTTAGGCAAATGGAGTCATTGGGTACTCAGTTGCATAGCTCAAACACCCCTTTGTTTGTTATAACCTGCTTTTATTAAGAGAAGTAATGTTGATTAGGATATTGGAGGGTTATCCAATTTTTGAAAAAGTGCTACCAGAGAAGACCAGAAGGGACTTTAGTTTAATACGTCCTCTTAGCTAGCCTCTCTAACAAAATAACATCCCTGAGTACTATATTGTCAGCCGTGAGTACAGTATCCTGGCATGATGCCGTTTAACCAAGAGATAACCTAGTGATAACATCTGGGTAAAAAGCCAGTGGGGACTGTGCTAATAGCTAATTTATATAACTGGTATCTCATTTCTGTTATCCTTGTCCATCCTCCCTCCTTCCCTTCTGCTATGACACTGACTTTTTGTACCTTGTCTTGAATTACATTGTGAATTCTTTTGGGCAGGGATTATGTCTTATACAATGGGTCCCTGATCCTGACTGGGCTGATGGGCACTATCACAATTTCATAATAATGAGCCGTAATAGCATAGGTGAGTAGCAGAGTCTTCAGGGTCCTGATCATCTCCTTGTATGTCGGCATATAACTCCCATTGACTTCTATGGGGTTTTGGGGGTGAGTGCACGTCTTCCATGATGATAGGGCCCCAGATCTTCACACTGTTCAGTGCTCATGTTTAGAAGAGAAGGCATAGAAGCAATATGTTCGAGGGAAAAAATACATTTCTGGGTGTCTCTGTATAATTAGAGAGGAATGAAAGACCAAAATGGTACATTTTTGTAATTCCAGTATACTAAAATATCAACAGTAGTCTTCAAATTAAGACAGCAATAGAAGGAATAACATCTGTTCAGGATTTTTTAAATATATTAGCGTTAAAATTTAGGACACATGTACTATTGAGATTGCTTCTATATCCTTATAAGCTATTTATCTGACCAACTCTTGCTGTATAATTCTTAGTAATTTAAAAGAAAAAATCAGATTAAAACTTGGAATAATTGGGAAATGGGCAGAAAAGGTTAGAGATTCCGTTAATTTTAAATGATATCTGCTTAGGGTGGGTTGGGTTAGAAAAAAATTGTTTTTCTACTACTGAAAGAAAAATAATTTTCTCTTTTTAACAGTTAATAAGCAAAGAAAAATAGCAAAAAAATGTGGCTTGGTAAGTCAAGTGAATTTCAGGAAGCCAGGCCTACTCTGTCAAATCTTATTAAAGAGATTCTCTAGCTATATTATAAAAGTGGTGCCATATATACTGTAATGAAGGGATTATATTAGGGCTATGTGCGCTTGAGCAGGAATTAGAGGCTCGCATTGAGAAATACATCTGGGACAAAGAGGATTTTAATCAGGATACATTATTAATGAATTGCATATGAGATACATAAACCTGCTTTATTAGGCAAACTGTAAATGAGCTTATTTGGTAAGAGCATGAAAAATGTGTGTGTTAAGAGAGGATATTTCGAGAATTTAACTCATCTCTATATAGTAAAGGCATCTGGCTGTAATTGGTGCCTGTGGCAGTTGTTGATACCCTGATTATATTAGCTTTCTGTGCCCTTTAGCAGGATTGGGAAAACATTTCTAGTACTTGTTAAGTTGTCTGTTATCAAGACATCATAAATATACACATTTAGAATAGATGATTTGCTATCCCATTGCCTTAGAGCGCTTAAATAAATTAGTTCCTACTGTGTCAAGCATTAATGTTGAAGTAATAATTATGCATAAGGCAATAAAATGCAATTAAAATTGCCTTCAGATTTACTGGAGTGGGAACATTTTCTGAAAATGTCACTTGCTCTTTTCTTAAAATACATTCTAAAGCCATGTGTGGCTCAGGATATTGGTAATGGAATATTGAGCTTTTCCCCTTTAGATCACCAGCTTGCATCCAGTTCAAATCAGTATTGGCAAAGTTGTTACCATTTGTCGGCTATTCAGTGACCTCTACAATGAGGTGGTGGTCTGACTTCGTAGTGTGCAAGTGCCCAAGCACAGTTGGCACTGAATTTTTCAAAAATTAGGGTCATTACATATAAAGAATGCAACCACGCCTTAATGCCGAAACTATGGACTATGTGTCTGTCTTTAACATGCTCCATTTTTCCAAACGTGCTCCATTTTTGGATACTGTGGAAGATAGTACATAACGTTACCTAGAGATCTCAGATCTCTGCAGTATTAGCCATAATAAAGTAAGGTAATAATAGTGTGTCAGCTTGGATTTTCAGTCTTAGTTTTCAGTCATGAATTTCCTTGCATTAAAGTCAGACTTCTTATGTTCCCTGGACATATTTTTTTATAACTGAATTATAAATAAAGTGTTCCAACTGTTTTGGCAGTCAGGCAATAGTTAAATTGAAAAGAACGTTTCTTTTCCAGAAAAGCCATTTAATAACATTTGGTCCATTTGCTCCTAGCAAGACTATACTCAAGCACTGCAAACCCCAGGAGCTTGGCAAGCCAGGCAGACTTGGCAAGTTTTCCGAGCGACTCACCAAGTCTGAGTCAAGCATGGGTAGTTGTGGCTTGCACAGATTCAATTGTATTTAGTGTTTCTTGTTAACAAGAACATTAAGACAGAGGATTTTTTTCCATAACCTCAAAAAGTAATACATAGTCTGTAAAAACAAATAGTATTTAACAAACTACACATGACAATTTATGGCTTCTGTCAGCTTCATAATAAATATATTTGTATATTATTTTAAACTGAGATTCCATGATTTGTGTTCCTTGACATTAAGATATTAAGGAAATAGACCATGGATTCTTTGTTGTGCTGATTGGCATTTGCTAGTGTGAAACCCTGCAAAAGACAAGCATAACCATTATTCTATAGTGTATCATAACCATACAACTCCATCTCATGTTTAGAAAGAGTGTAATGCAAGTAAGCTTGTGTAAGCATTGAAAGTACAGCATGTTCTCATTTTGCTTCAGTTTTACCTGTATGGATCCTGCTAAAAGGAAAACGGTCACGTTTGGATTTTAAAGTACCAAAATATTTTTTTAAATCTGTGTTTTTGTTCGTTCTTGCCCATCTAAATAGTATTTCCCTTGAAACGAGTGCATTTAATTATCCAGCATATGGTTATTTCAATAAAAGATATTTTTTAGGATCGGATGAGGTTTCAGAAGATTTTGATTTTTCCTATAAAATTTCTAGCGCCTGTAACTGATAACATTTAGTCTGAGAAACTTAATAAAATGGTACAAATGTTATTTGTATAGCAAAGTCAGAGACCAACTTTTCAAGGGGAAGATGTTTGAAAGAGTCAGAAACATCTCACCTCAATTTTCTATTAAGTTGTCTAACTAATCAGTGATACTACGTAATCCTTCCAGTGAGGATTTTAAAAAGTCTTGCATGGACCAGTATTGCTAGGTAAGAAGCAGTTCGTAATAGAGGTCAGATGCTTGTCTTCTGAATGGAAAATCTGTTACTTTTTGTTTGTCTGTATGTCTAGCCTGTATTGGTCCTCATGGTATCCTAGTATCTTGCAAGTTAAATGTTCCACAGGATTTTATGTTTTCCTTCCTCCCCTTGTTGGTAAGAATTTTTTTATTGTGGGAAATCTAAATCAAACAAATGAGCAATGTATTTTTTTCCTGCAAGAAGCGAGTGCCTTAGTCATGGGCCAGCTGCAGAGAAAGCCCTGTCTCTCATTTGCACAAGAGGCTTACATTTCCATTTTTCCAAAGGGCTGTAGCTGTCATGTGAAGTTATGGTCTCAGAGACCATGATGATTCCTTAAGTAGCCTGGGCTAATGTCCTGAAGAGCTTTCAGTCTTGTTACCAAAGCCTTGAAGTTGATTCTGTTCATTGGGATGCCAGAGAACTGAGCAGAGCACTGGGATGCCTGTGTTGCTGAGTAGACAGATGAACTGCTGTATTCTGAACTAATTGTTTCTGAGATCAGCATCTTCATTCGTAGCTACAGTGAACTGTAGGAAAGAAACCTGGATCCCCATCCCAAAAATCTGGGAATATGTTTCAGAAAATTAGCTATATTTGTTTCATCTCAAGAGAAGAGGTTCTCAAACTTTCTCCACCTGAGACGCCCAAACCAGCTATGATTTCTTGTTGGCAATACAGTCTCAGTCCTTTTGCAATTCTACTCACACTCCTTTAGTCAAGAAAATAGGTGGTGGGTTCTGATGCTGGGATGTTCTTGGAGAGGCAGGTTTCTGCTGGTTTTGTGTGTGGTGAGTTCTCAATGTGAGGCCAGGAGACTATTGGCTAGTGGAATGGAGGTGTTGCTTATGGAAATTAGGGAATCTGAATGCTACTTCATCTCTCTTTTTTTTTCTCTCCCCCCCACCTGCTCTGTGCAGTGCACCTGTCATGTGTACTTAAACATGTCAAGACGCTGGTTGAGCAATGTGAGAAGTAAGGTCAAGGAAGCTGGCTTCTCACCATTTTAAAGGAGAACTTGCAAGGCAACATAGCATTCTGGTTGCAATAGTTTCTAAGACTTTCCTAGAATTACAGTGGTACTGTTTTTATCCAGATAGTGTCAAATGGGACATTACAGACTTCAGAACATGTTTACGATGAAATTTCTAACACTTGCCAAGATGTGATGGAAACCAAGATAGCTGCTAACCTTGCGTATGTTAACAATTTGTTGGTAGTCTATAAATAGTTTTAGGGATCTTTTTTTTTTAGTGCAATGATGCAGATAGTACAAATTGCTCCATCACCTTAGTGATCTAACTTAAATAAGCAGTTCTGTAGCACTATTTAAAATGCAGGACTTTAAAAGAAACAACTGTGGGACACTGCTGATAATTATTTTTAGAGCACACTAAGCAGCTGTCTTCTGATGGTGGTCCACATTCCACACCCTTCTCTCCTCTTCAATATATGGAAACATTTAGCGCAATATTGATCTAAAGTTTTGTGTAACTTTCTTCTGTTTCAGCTTTGGTTTGCATTTGTTAATGGATTTTCTGGGCAGATTTTATTTGAACGATGGTGCATCGGCCTGTACAATGTGGTAAGTATGTCTCGGCTTGATGGTATGCAGAGCCTCAGTGACATTCCATTGTTGTTTATGTCTGTGTAGTTTATCTCAGCCAACCATCTGCATACATATCATGAAGTACAAACACATTTTTAGGGCCTTTGTTGATCTGCCCTAGACTGTAGATGCAAAAGATCCTGGATGTTTATTTTTAATCACAGCAAATGTATTTGGAATAGTGCCTTGAAAATATTAGCGCTTTTATCTTAATAATATGCTTTCATTAGTTCTCTGTATGTTTATGCAATTCAAATTGTTCAAAGTATTTCAGACTATTTTTTATATTTAAACATTTTTATTTTTCTTCTTTTTTCCTAGTCAACATAAATATATATATTTCTTGTATCATGGTTTTGGACTTTTTGTCCTTCATTCATTATTGTATTATGGTAGCTTCTAAAGCCCCTTATCGTTTTCATCCCTGGGAGGCCATTTTTAGGCATTTATCTTCCCCAATCAATACTAAAGATGTATTCTGTTCCCTGGTTTTATAGAAACTTGGTCTATCAATTCATTGACATCTACTAGTGACATTATTATTATTATTATTTATTTATTAGTTGCATCTAGTCTGGTGCCTGGATACACAAGCCTTGGCTAAGGCAACTGGGAAACTACAAGAACGTTTGCCAACGTGTGAAATTTCCCCATTGTGTGTTGAGTTTTTTGGGGAATTTTGGGATTTTTTAAAACAAATTTTAAAACAAATTTACTCCAAATATGTGAAAACTCCAAAAGTCACCAAATAAACTGTTTATATCATTAATGAATAGTTTTAAGTAAAGTTTACTTTTTATTTTACCGGGACTTGTTTTAAAATTTAAAAATTATAATAATTATAATCTCAGACAACCCAATGTCAAATGAGAGGAGATTTTAGGACAGAGATTTTACATTCTCTCAGTTCTTTGCATCACCCTCACCCAAAGATCTTGAAGTTTTCCTAAAGCACCTTACTCCATCTCTTCCATTCACATATTTGCATCTATAAATCTTTTAACATGATTTCTTTTCAGATGAATCCAGCTACCTTGAATTAAAGCACTTTAACTGGCTACTGCTGCTGAAAGCAATGAAGAAGTAGTGAACCATGTTGCCTTTAATTACTGTTATTAGGTCTCAGAATTAACATTTTGGTTAGTTCTCTTCAGATGAATGGCAGTTCAGTCTAATCCTAAAACTATTGTTTCATTATGTCTATATAGTCCAGAGTCACTAAAGACCGAATCCTGCAGAGTGCTGGAGGCGCTCAGTAACTCAAAGGGATTAGGCTTTAGGATATCACTGTGTGGCCTTATTCTGCTACTCTCACCAATGCTGAATAATTCTTCTTCATAAGTAGTCAGGGGTGCTGCTGGAACAATTTGTATAGTGGGGGTACTGAGAGCCATGAAACCAAACTATAAACCCTGGATATAATGGAAACCACTTCAAGCCAGGGTGCAGGAGCACCCCCAGCTCCCCTAGTTCCAGCACCTATATAAGTAGTCCCATCACAGTGTTACTTAGTGTGGGTACGGTTGGTAGAACCAGAATTCTGGCCTTGCATGGGTTTGCCTTGGAAGGTTACCTTCATAACCAGATGGACTAAAAGATCTTTTTTTTAAATGAAAACGTAAATACTGCAGAAAACTTGGGAAATACCAAAAATCCCTGGAGACACCCTAAATCCATCCTATAGCATGGAACCTTCATGGAGCACATTAGACTAGTGGCCTTAGTTTTGGCTCTCTTGCAGCCATCTGGCCTGTTGCTTTATGACTAATTTAAAAGATTACATCATTCATGTAGAAAATGTGCTTGCAATTACTGATCCCCGCTAATATCCAGCCCTATGTGGAGCTGAATCGTCACCTGCACTCTCCAGACATAGTATGCATTGCTGACAGGAATCACAATCCAGCATGCAAGCAAAAGATTTTGTAAAGATAATAAATAAAATGGCATCTAATCAGAGATTGTTAGCTGAACTGTAAAAAATTGGATTAGAAATTAATTTCCCAGCATGAAACTGTCAGTTTAGAAGATTGGTGAAGATGAGGGAGCGAGAGTATAGTTTTAGGCTATATTATAATAAAACTTTGAACTTACAGTGTTTTCCATCCAAGGTTCTCAACACACTTAGCAAATGAATTAAGTCTCCGAGGACCCCTGTAAAGTAGGTATGATTGTCATGATGGTACGGAGGAAAAGACTGAGGCACAGAGAGATTAAGGGCCCAATTCTGCAACATTTACCCACATTGAATAGCCATTACTCATGGCATAGTAATCCTTTTGACTTCAATGAAACTATTCACATGCCTGAGTGCTTTTCATTGTGAGTAAGGTTTGCCAGAATGAAGCCCAAAGTGACTTGCCCAAGGTGCTTCAGAGTCTCCCTCTTCCTTTCCTCCCATCTGACACAGGCGAGGATCTGAAGGTACATGGCCCTAGCAATCCCTCTCCCTTCTCAGGAGCACAATGTGGGGGTGAGCCCTCCACAATAGTACTGGAGCTGAGTGTTCCTTTGAGAAGACCACAGCATCCTTCAAAAAGGAGAGGCCTAGCAGCAGTGCCCACAGCCACCGCTGTCAGTAGTAGCACAAGGTGTTGAGGGTGGGTGAAAACTTTGGGGCTACATGCCCCCCAGGAATCCCTCCTCCCAGCAGCATCAGGAACCCCATAATGTCAGCAGTTCTGGTCTCTGAGCTGTTTCGTGGTGTTGGGTGCTTGGCTGTTGGGTGCGGGAGGTGTGGGTAAGGGGGTAGGTAGTTAACTGAGCCAGGGAATAGGATTTTCTCACTTCTTGTAGTTTACTGCTGCATGGACCCATCCCTGCCCCTGGATGCAGCAGGGAGATTGGGATAACCCTTGAGGTCTTCGTGGTCTCTGAGCCCTCACATGTCGTCAAATGTATTTGATATTTCTATGGTATACTAAAGGTGCCTACAGGTTTTATATAGGCGATTTTTTAAATAATTTCTAGAAATTGAAATACAAAAATGAAAATGTAAAGAGAGGGGGTCTGTTGTCCTAAGGAGAGTGGAGAGAGTTTGTAGTTTTTAAAATGCACTAATAGTGCTAGATAGAAGAGTGGTTGGGATAGACTGTATGAAGCCCTTCAAAATAAATAAATTAAACAGTAGGCAAAATCTGAGTCACCTTTTTTCAGCCAGAGTGATGGTGGAAGCAAATATTAAGGGAGCTGCACAAGGGGCTGTGACTTAATAGGGAATTTTTAGAAGTGATAATTTAAAAACCCCCAATACTTTAAATGCTTCAGAAGAATCAGGCGATGCACATTGTTAACCTGGGGAACTGTGTGACCATGTTATTGTTATATTCATACTCCCTCCCTGATTCCTTCCTCCATTCACCTGAGTATTGCCTTTAATTAGATTGTAAACCCTTTGGTGCATAAGAGACCATATCTAATCTATCTATCTATATGCTCCCCAGCAGCATAGTGTATGAGCACTTCACAATCTTTAATGTATTTTTCCTCACAACACTTTGGTGAGGTACTGTTTGTCAAAAACAAGATGTGGAGGGTTGACCTAGCGGTGGAAACAGTGGCAGTCTAGTGTAGTGCTTGGTATGGTGGCAGCTGGGCCAGGATCCAAAGCCCGAGGTCGGACCTGGACTCAGGAGCAGGTTTGAACAAAGCAATAGTAGGGTTGGGAGCTAGGCTGGAGCAAGAGTAGGTCTGGAGCAAGGTAAGGCTGTGGATGGAGTTTGTCATCACTCTCAGACAGGGGAGAATTCCGAGAATGAATTTAGCCTCTCTGTAACAGCCTTGTCTTCCTGGAGTGCTCCTTTAGCACCTTGATCACCTAGTGGCCCCACTGAATGTTTGGCAGGCTTCCTGCTTCTGATGTACTTAAAAAAATGTTACTGTTAGTTTTATTGTCTTTTACCAGTTGCTCTTCAAATTATTTTTTGGCCTGCCTAATTATACTTTTACACTTGACTTGCCAGAGTTTGTTCCTTTCTATTTTCCTCACTAGGATTTAACTTCAGAGGATGTCTTTTTGTTTCTAACCACCTCTTTTACTCTGCTTAGTCAAGGTGGCATTTTTTTAGTCCTCTTACTTTTTTTGGCCGATTATGTGTGTGTGCATATGTATAGTTTGGGCCTCTAAAATGGTATTATCCTCTTAATACCAGGCACTCAAGTTCACCCATCTTACTATTTAGACTTCTTGTGTTTGTAGACAAGCACTTATAAAATTTGTCAGTATTTAGTTGTCTGCCTTCGTATGATGTAATTGAATGGGACTCTTTTTTGTTTGACTGTTTCTCTTCAGTTCCTACCTGTACTTTATCAACCTCTGTCATCTCCTCTTTACCAAGGTATAAAGTATCCCCTTTAATAAATCCTCCCCTAAGGAATGTAGCTGTCCAAACTGTGTGCTTCTTTGTACCTGTCAGCTTTCTCCCAGCCCTTAGTTGAAAAACTCCTTTATGATCTTTTTAATTTTACATGTCAGCAGTCTGGTTCCATTTTGGTTTAGGTGAAGCCCATCCTGGACTTGAGTTTCTTACCTAGCAGCCCACATATGACCTCCAGGACCTCTCTCCTACCTTTCCCTATGTTACTGGAACCTACATGTACCATGTCATAACCATACAGCTAAGGGTAGCCTAGAATTCCTCCTTACCTGTAAGGGGTTAAGAAGCTCAAATAACCTGGCTGGCACCTAACCAAAAGGACCAGTGAGGAAAGAAGATACTATCAAATCTGGTGTGTGGGGAAGGCTTTTTTGTGCTTTTTGTTTGTGTGTTGTGTTCTCTCTTGGGACTGAGAGGGGCCAAACAGAAATCCATCTCCTCCAAACCATCCTAAACCAAGTCTCCAATATTGCAACAAGTGTAAGTAAGCCAGGCAAGGCGTATTAGGTTATCTTTTGTTTTGCTTGTGAATTTTCCCTGTGCTAAGAGGGAGGTTTATTCCTGTTTTCTGTAACTTTAAAGTTTTGCCTAGAGGGGAATCCTCTGTGTTTTGAATCTTTTTCTTTTTAATAAAATCCTTCTTTTAAGAACCTGACTGATTTTTCCATTGTCCAAAGACCCAGGGGTTTGGGTTTTTGATCACTTTGTAACCAATTGGTTAGGATATTATTCTCAAGCCTCCCCAGGAAAGGGGGTGTAAGGGCTTGGGGGGATATTTGCGGGGAATAGGAACTTCAAGTGGTTCTTTCCCGGATTCTTTGTTAAATCACTTGGTGGTGGCAACATACCGTCTGAGGACAAAGGATTTGTGCCTTGGGGAAGTTTTTAACCTAAGCTGGTAAAAATAAGCTTAGGTGCAGGTCCCGACATCCTTACCCTAGAGTGCAGAGTGGGGAGGGAACCCTGACATACCATGATCATTGGCTCCTCCCCAGCATTGCATATCTTGGTGTCTTGAGAGGTCTGCAACCTTCACACCCAGCGGGCAATTGACCATGCAGATCTTCCAGTCATCACAAACCAACTATCTACATGTCTAATTATCGAATCCCCTATTACTATTACCTGTCTCTTACTAATAACAGGGGTCCACTCCCCCAGAGAGGTTGCCTCAGTGTGAGAGGATACCGTGACATCATCTGGAAGGAGGGTTCCAACTATGGAATTGCTTTCCTCTGCTCCAGCTTGATGTTCTCCTTCCCCGAGACTTTCATCCTCCTCAACAGTACAGTTGGTCATTTGGTTTGCTCATTCAGGTACATCACTGGATGCAACAGGAACAACAGGTGACACTGATTGAGAAACTTCTGAAAGTTCCAGCAGAATTCAGATCTCTCTGCTAGTAGGATCTTCAGGCCTAGGTCTTGGGCTGTCATGGCTAATGGTGCAGAAGGGCCCAGGACTGCTGGGACATGTGAGTTCAGGAAGGCATTTTCCCATTATAGCTAGGACACTTGGTTCTGGTGGTTTGAACTAGCTCTGCCATCTCAATGGCAGGAGTGCCTGGAGATTTCATTTTGACTGTACAGGGCACTTGCAGGCACAGAAGAACCATCTTGGACACTGGGCCTGATAGCACAGTCTGCACAAACTCAGAAACTGAGATGTGGCGGGTCAGGCCTAGTGGTTGGAGCAGAGGCAATCTGGTCTAGTGGTTGGTGCAGTGTCAGCCGGGCCAGAAACCGGAACCATCGGTCAAAGCCAGACTCAGGAGTCAAGAGTCGATTAAGAACAAAGGAGAAGTAGCACTAGGAGCAAGACTGGAGCAAGGGCAGGGCTGGAGCAGGCTAAGGCATGTGGAGTCAGTCACCACTTTCAGGCAGGGGAGAGTTCCAAGCCATGAAGTGATGTTGGGCAGACTGAGCTGCTGTTTCTCCCATGAGGCTTATATATCTGCCCTGAGAATCACCAGACCAGCTCCTGGCTTGTGGATTGGCTGAAGCCTAGCACAGGAATGATTCGGGGGAGATGATGGAGGCCTATAAAATCATGAATGGTATGGAGAAAGTGAATAAGGAATTATTTATCCTTTCACATAACACAAGAATCAGGGGTAACCCAATGAAATTAGTAGGCAGCGGGTTTAAAATACACATAAGGAAGTACTTCTTCACACAATGCACAGTCAGCTGGTGGAACTTGTTTCCAGGGGATGTTGTGAAGGCCAAGAGTATAACTGGGTTCAGAAAAGAATTAGATAAGTTCATGGAAGAAAGGTTCATTAATAACTATTAGTCAAGATGGTCAGGGACTCAAACCTCTGACTACCAGAAGCTGGGACTGGACAACAAGGGGTGGATTATGTGACAAATTACCTTGTTCTGCTCACGCCCTCTGAAGCACTTGGCACTGGCCACTGTCAGAAGACAGGATCCTAGGCTAGATGGACCATTGGTCTGTCCCAGTGTGGCCGTTCTAATGTGGCTCTTGTTCAGGGATGATTCATCATTTTATACTATTGTCCCGTTTTAGAGTTGGAGAACTGAGGCGCAGAAATCTGAAAGGCCAGATTTGGAAAGGTATTTAGAAGCCTAAAGATGCAGATAGATGCCGTGGTGGATTTTCAAAATCTCCTAGGTACCTAACTCCCATTATCAGAAATTTTGCATTTTTAAAAATCCCACTAGGTGCCTAACTCCCAGTGGGAGTTAAGTACCTAGGCATTTTTGAAAGCCCCACTGAGTGCCTATTCACATTTTTACGTCATAGAATCATAGAGTTTAAGACTGGAAGGACCACCAGATCATCTAGTCTGACCTCCCTGGCCTAAATACCTTTAAAATCTGACCCTATGTCTACACTGCAGTTAAACACTCATGACTGACTTGAGCTCACAAGACTCGGGCTATGGGACTGTTTAATTTGTGGTGTAGATGTTCTGGTTCGGGCTGGAGCCTGGGTTCTGATACCCTCCCACCTCATGGGGTCTCAGAGCCCAGGCTCCAGCCCAAGCCAAAATATCTATACTGCAATTAAACAGCCCCGTAGCCTGAGCCCCGTTAGCCCAAGTCAGTTGGCATGGGCCAACCACAGATGTTTAATTGCACTGTAGACATACCCTAAGTGACTTTCCCCAGATCACTGTGGTGGATGTGTCTCTACACAAAAGAATAAATGGACACAAATCTGACATCAGGAATCATAACATTCAAAAACCAGTAAGAGAACACTTCAGTATTTCTGGTCACTCGGTAACAGACCTAAAAGTGGCAATTCTTCAACAAAAAAACTTCGAAAACAGACTCCAATGAGAAACTGCTGAACTGGAATTAATTTGCAAAGTGGATACCATTCAATTAGGCTTGAATAAAGACTGGGAGTGGCTGGGTCATTACAGAAACTGAAATCTGTTTTCCCCTACTGTTACTCACACCTTCTTGTCAACTGTTTGTAATGGGCCATCCTGATTATCACTACAAAAGTTTTTTTTCTCCTGCTGATAATAGCTCACCTTAATTGATTAGTCTCTTAGAGTCATCTTTTCATGTTCTCTGTGTATATATATAATATATACGAAAGCTTATGCCCAAATACATTTGTTAGTCTCTATGGAGCCACAAATACGCCTTGTTCTTTTTGTGGATACAGACTAACACAGTTACCACTCTGAAACCTGTGGTGAATGAGAATCCTATGAGTTTGTGCCCTTCGTAGCACAAACAGGATCCTGATGCTGACTGGGGCCCTTGGGTGTTAATGCAATACAAATAATATGTCTGTATTTATTTCATTCAGTGTAAACATTTTCTGTAGCTGTTATAAAAAAGTATATAGATGCTGAACAGTACAAAGTTCTGAACTCCAAATATCTCATAAACAGATCTTTCCCCAAAAAAACTCATGTGAAAAAGCAGAAAAGAAATAGAAACAAAATGCTGGTCTCTGTTTCTTTCTCTAGATGTTCCTCTGACGTAGCAATATCACTTCTTTTTTGTCTGGATTCAGTCTGAGTTGGCATACTCCTATCAAGGTTCATGCCTCGCTTAGAAACCATAGAAGGCCAGAAATAACAGAATCCAGAATATTCTTTATTTTTTAGAAGTTTTTCTCTGATTTCCACCTTTACTTGCACTAATGTCTTTATAATCTTTGCTTTAGTAAAACAAATGAAATACTTTATCACGGCTCCAGTTGCAGCTATGTTTGAACCAACTTACCTCAAATCTTTTCCATAATGTACATGCCAGCCTTTCTTTTTCAGGCTTTAGATACATTTTAATGTAACTAGACTAGTTGGCTAATAATATGACATGAAATACTGATGCTCGGCTTGTTTCTCTTAAGCTTATTAGTTAACAGCAAGAGTAAGAATTACCTTTTCTGGCTTCTTTTTGTGCTTAGGTTAAGTACAGTCAATAATAAGAGTTATGAATCGCTGCATTTCAGGTTTTGGTTTGACTGAAAATTATGTCAAATTACACTCTGGGGATGAGGTTCTGTCCCGACTGAACTCAATGGGAGTTTTGCCATTGACTTCAGTTGCACCAGGATTTCACCCTAGATCTCAAACATTATCTTGGACCTACTTATAAAGTTAATAGGTGTTTGTTTGTTTTCTTTGTAGATTTTCACAGCATTGCCACCCTTCACTTTGGGAATCTTTGAACGATCATGTACTCAAGACAGCATGCTTAGATTTCCCCAGCTCTACAAAATTACTCAAAATGCGGATGGGTTCAACACGAGGGTAACGGGAAATGTTTTATTTAAAAAAAAAATTTAAAGAAAAATACTAGCATTATATTTTTAAGTCCTGGTTTTTTCAGTCTTAAAGGCCTCATTCAGTTTTACTTCAGTTTTATGCCAGCATAACTCTCTTGAAATCAGAGTTGTCCTTGCTTCCTAGAATGTTGTGTTCTTTTGAAAATAATTTGCTGTTTCTGAGTAGTGACTAGAAGAGAGGCCTGAACTAGAATAATAGTCCTGAAATCCATCCAAATTTTGGGGAAATTCAGATCAGGGCCCATATCTGAATATGAATTTTGCAACTCATAGCTTATTCTACTTAGCAATATATGGCCTGGCTACATATTTCAGAGAAGCTGGATGAGCTGTGCCTGTTTTTTGAGTTTCATATTGAGATGCTGCCATAATCCTACCTAACAGCCTTGCTAAGTATCTTTTTAAAGTTTTTCTTAAATTGGGATGATTTTATTCTTCTGTCATTGCAGAGGTTTAAGAATTATGCAGATAAAGTTACACTCTTGTATTTTCTTTTAATATTTTGGAGAATATCCTACACTTTCTGTTTCATTGATTTACTGACCTTTTTGTGCTAAGAAATTTCACCATTTGATGTTCTGGGGTTTTTTTTAATGAGTAATTAAATATACTCTTGAAACAAAGCAAGGTCCTACGTTTGTTTTGTGAGAGGGATTCTAAGATTTCAAAGAACAAAACTGCAGAATATGCAAACCTCTGACATATGAGAAACATAAGACTTTTAAATGGGACATTGTGGGATACAAAAAGTACTTTTCTCCATTAAAAGAAAATAAAGTAACTGTGTTTCATTGTATTAATAGTCCTGGCTATCATCATGATAATTTGAGCGAATAAGCAAAGGTGAATCCACCTGCTCATATTCTGATGAAGATTTTTGGGGGTAATATGTTTGCCCTAGTATAATCTGACATAATGTATTTAAAAAATCCTTCAATTGAAGCAGAGTTGTCCGGTGGTAGCACAGAAATTACGTAAAAAGTGGATGAGGAAATATATTTCAGCAAAGTTCAAGTATTGCAGCTTAGGAGAAACATTACACTCTGCCAGTAAACTTCACAATGAAGCATTTGTTGGGAGTTAGAGAGAGATCAAGATTTTTGGCGGACTCCTGACTTTCTTGGTTTGTTTTCCCTCAGGTTTTCTGGGGTCACTGCATCAACGCCTTGATCCACTCCATCATTCTTTTCTGGTTTCCACTGAAAGTGCTGGAACATGGTAACTGCTTCATTATTTCAAATGTCAGCGAGTAGCATTCAGTTTTCCCAGTGCCAATGTGTTTGCAGAGCTGGAGGTCACAACTGGTTCTAAGAAAACTAATGATGATAGACAGTCGGACCGGTTATAGCTTCTAGCCTTGACCATTTATCAACGCTGACCTTTGGAAGCCACTCTTCTTGCATTTGACATGGATATCTTCCATATAGTGACTTCCATACCTAATTTTTAGTAAGCCTCTTTGTCATACACTTATGTCTTCTGAAGGTTCTGAAATAAAACATGGGTTCAGGCACACACAAAAAATCTTCAGTTTTCTTTCCTTTTCAAATATTTTCATTCCTCATGTCACATACTTGTACAGTGTTCATATAGTGAGTTTTATATCCTTACAATAGGGAAACCTTTTGCTTTATATTTGTTGGTCTTTTTAAATTATACAATAGACTCTTCCCAAATTGCCTACAAAATGCAGGGTAATTTCCAGAGTGTCCCAACCAACTCCCATTGAAGTCAATGGAAGGACTTCTGTTCACTTAAGTGGAAGCTGGATCAGGTTCAGAGTTAGAAAAATTAGGAACACAGAATTTGCCCTATCAAATGAGACAGTGACATCCTCAAGTCTGGTATCCTGCAGCTGCCAATGGCAACTGCCTGGTACTTTACAGAAGAAAGACAAGAAATCCCACCATGTACCCAGCCAGTTTGTACATAGCATTACTCCTGGGGGAATTCTGTGTCACTGTGCATGCACAGAATTTATGTCTCCCACAAATTTCTTTTCTTCCCTGCAGAAAAATGACTTTCTGATGGGGAAGCAAAAGGAACCCACAAGAGTGGTCAGACGACCCTCCCCGGCAGTATATTTCCGGTGCCCAGGGCAGCCGGCAGAGAGGTAAATCACTGTGGGGCAGGGGGCGGGACTGGAGAAGATCCGGCTGGTGGCTCCTACCCTGTGCTGGGCTCAGCTGCTAGAGGATGGGACTTCCTCTTCCCCTGCACAGCATCCGGGGCCATGTCAGACCCACCCCCAGATTTCTCCTCTGGCTGTAGGAAGCTCTGCAAACTCCTCTCCCTCCCCACCCCACCCCGTGCTTCCTGTACCCATTGCTTCTCAACTGCAGGGGGAGGGATCACTGTACAGTGAGCTGCTCCCCCATCCACCCAACCCCCATGCATCCAGACCCTCTCATACCCAGACCCTCCCACCGAGCCTTATCCCCCCTGCACTCAGAACCTCCCCTGACAAGCCCCACTCTCCCTGCACCTGGACCACCCCAACAAGCCAACCGCACCCAGATCGCCACCCTACCGAGCCCCAGCCAGCTGCACATGGATCTCCACCCCACTGAGCTCCACTCCCCCAGCAACTGGAACCCCCCCCACTGAGCAAGCCACACCCAGACCCCCCTGCTGAGCTCTCTCCCTCCCACACCCAGACACCCCCCATTGAGCCCCAACCACCTTCACTGGACCTCCCTGCAGAATCCCATTACCATTGCACCCAGAACCCAGCAACAAGCCCCTGTGCATCCAGATCTACCCCGAACCCAGATCCCCTACTGAGCTGCCTGCACCCAGATTGCCCCACACAGAGCCCTCTCAACTCACACCTGGATCCCCCCCACACTAAGCCCCTCCATACTTGGATCCTGCCTTGCTGAGCCTGCCTGCCCACACCTGGTGCACCAGGCACTGAGGGGCAGGGCCCTGGGGTGTTTCTGGGGCAAGCCCAGTCCTTGAGCTGTGTCAGGGTTGGATACTGCCTCACCGCTGAGTCCGTGTCCTGGGGTGGGGGTGGGGTTGGGGGAAGCTGCACAGTGATCTCCCACCTCTGTGCAGCCAGTGGCCTGTGCTCCCCAATGCCATGCTGGAGCCTCCACATTTATCTGACCAATAAATTTTGCAGAATTTTGCAATATTGTGCACAGAATTTTTAATTTTTTGGCACAGAATGCCCCCAGGAGTATACGTGGACAGGACAAACTCTTACAGCCTGTCTACTTATTACCTGACTCAAGAAATAGGTATACTCATATCTTATCATGCATAACAACCAGTGTTGTTATTGGGTTAAATTAAACAGCTCCTCTCTAAATTCTGTTTTAGGTTGATCTGTCCAGAGGTTACAATTAAGGAACTTTTGTTTGTTTATATTTTCTTCCTTAACTTCTTGAGCTGTCCCTAACTAGTATCTTAAATACAAATATTCTCTTAAAGTGCCCTTTTAGGTGTCACAAATGAAATAGATTAGGATGCTCATTGGTCCAGGGCTTTGGAGTGGAGCCCGGAGCTGGAGCGTGGAGCAGCTCCGGAGCAGTGGAGCTGCAGGTTTTTGCCTGGAACTGGATCAGAGCTGGAGCACAGCTCCAAAGCCCTGCATTGTTCTCCAATATTAATAATTTCATTTCTGAAAAATTATGCAAAATGTGAGTGTAGGCAGTTCCTTTTATTCTCCAAGGAGAGGTGAATATAAAGTTTTCAACTTTCTTTATGTTGAAGTAAAAAGTGTTTTTAAAGCTTCAGGCAACAATGTTTCATTCACACTGGGATGTTCTTTACCCACTTGAGTTCCTTAGGATAAAGACTGCATGTGTTCAGTGAATGGGCACTTGTATAGCTCTAAAGATAGATGTTTTCTGCACATCTTCAGTTTTTTTCTTATTAACAGAAAGGTCTTTCTTTGCAGGGTCACTGGGTTCCCAAAGAGTGAGGTCATGAAATGCAGTATAATGTTAGAATATTTTTTTAAAATCTAGTAATTACATTGAAAATTACATAGATAATCTTAATGTAAGTGTTTCCCATGACACTGTATTATAAACAGCATATAATCAGAGTAACTAGGCCAGATTACATTACATCCATAGCAACCAATATGGATACTAAAGTAACCGATGCCAAGAGAGCCTCGGATGCACTGGAGATAATGGACCTGATTCTCCATTGCTCTGCACCTTTGTTTTCATTAATACCAGTGCAAAGGTAGATCAAAGTGTAGTTAGTCCTCCCGTTCTGATTTGGTAACATTTTACGCCCAGCTTACACTGGTGTCAAGGACTACACAAGGTGAAAGCCAATGGAGATCAGGACCACTGTGTTCAGTAAGAAGAGATAAGGTGATTACAGATTCCTATGACAAGAAACCAGACAAGCTCCCGTCCATACTGGCTATGAAGCAGTTTTAAATCACACAACACTTTCAGTAAATGCCTTTTATCTCTCTCAGCAGCCAGGGATGCCAAACTGGCAAGGCCTAGGCTAAAGGATTCAGAGGGGGGAAAGTAAGTTACAGTTCTGACCCCCATCATTTGTCCAGTACCCTCACCTTGATCGATCGGTCCTTCAGCCCTCGTATAGATAGCGCTGATCACAACACATCTTCCATTCTTCTCATATCCTGACCTTCCTTCTCCATGTGCGGCCATGTCTTTTCACAATAAAATCTTCCCATCTCTTTGGAGGTTGGCCGAGCGGTCGTTTTAGTTCCCGTGGGAACCACATGGCAACAGCTGCAGTCCATCGATTATCAGTGAGCCTCGCTATATGCCCGGCCCATTGCATTTTACTATGCCTGCTCTCAACAACGACGTCCTGCACTCCACTCTCCTGTCTGATCACTTCATTAGAGACTCAGTCGCAGATTGAAATTCCCAGAATTCTTCTTTCCATCGCCCTCTCCATGACAGACATTTGCTGGACCTCTGTCTTTGTCAGCGCCCATGTTTCACTGCCGTACAATATTGCTGGCAGTACTATTGAGTTGAAGAGGCTGGTGCGTGTTGCCTTGTTGATTTTTCCTTGGAGAACATCCTTGATAGATTTGAATGCACACCTACCTGCTTTCTTTCTTTGCGAGAGTTCACCTTCCTGATCGTGCCACATGTTAATTTCTTGGCCCAAATAGACATATTGTTCAACTTCTTCTATTTGTTCTCCCTTGATTGTTATTTGGGCTTTTGGTAAGGTATCAGACCGCATAAATTTAGTTTTGGAGCAGTTAATTTTCAGTCTGACTTGGCTGCTTTTTGTGTTGAGTTCTCACAGCATTTTCTGTAGTTTGATAGTATTTTCGGCGATCAACACAATATTGTCCGTGAATCTGAGATGGTTTAATTGAGACGCAAACAGTTCGGTGTAGAAATCGTTGCAGGCCACTTCCATCCCCGTTGTGTCAATTACTGGTTTTCTGTCCCTGTTCTTCAGCACCATTATTGTGGACCTGCATAATGTCAATCCCTTTTGCATTTTTTGAGGCTTCTGCAATCTTCAGCCATCTTTAAGAGCCTTTCATTTCGGTACTTCTCAAAGTCCTCCTTTAGTCTTCTTCTTATCATCTTGCAGAGGAGGGAGTACTCAAGTTTGTCACCATCATTTTCGCTTCATATTCCTCCGCTTCTCTAGCAAGTTCCGCATTTCCTCTGAGATTCTTCCCTTCACTCTTTTCAGTCTTTCTTTCTCAGCTAATTTCACGCATTGCCTCAACTTATCAGTGAAGTTTTTATAAGCCTCATTGCAGTTATCTATAAGACTACAGTCCTCCTTGGAAATGTTCGCTTTCAAGAAAGCCTTGTCAAATATTTTTGGCCGCTGTCTCTGATTTGCCATCTGTAGTGCTTTCTTCTCCACCTTTTCGTTGACGTTGAGCCGTGCTCTGAGCAAGTGATGGTCACTACCGGTGTTAAATGATAGTACAACTGAGATGTCTTCTACAATGCGCCGCTTATCAATCAGAATATAGTCAATCTTGTTCTTGTTCTTCACATTGGGCATGATCCATGTTCACCTCCTCTTGGCCTTCTTCTTAAACCAGGTATTACCAATGAACATTTCTTTTGTCTCCACCAGAGTTGCCAGTTGCTCTCCTTATGAATTCTGTTCACCAGTGCCATACCTTCCAATGAACTTTTCACCTTCTTTCCCTCTTCCAACTTTGGCACTGAAATCTCCTTTCACAATCGTATATGTGGATTTTTGAGCGAGGGTTTCCTCGAGCTCCTGATAGAATTCTTCCACATCGTCATCTTCGCTTGTGCTTGTGGGATCATAGATCTGAATAACCTTGAGGGTGCTGTTCTTGTTCAGTTGGAGGTGTAGCACTCCGATGCGCGATGGCTTGAACTTGCAGGAGATGATTTTTTAAGACCATTCCTTGTTGGTGATGAAGCCGATTCCTCCAACGGTTCTTGCGCCTTCTCCTTTTCCCAACATGATGGTATTTTTGTCTCTCCACTTCACTTCCATCTCCTTTCTTTGTTGCGTTTCTCAGAGGCCAAGGATGCTGCAGGCTGTCCTTGCCTTCTCCTCCATTAGATGGTTGATCGAATTGCCTCTCATCAGTGTCCTGCAGTTATAGGTGCACACTGAGAGGGCAGTCCTTTTTCTGGCCCCTGAGATTCTTAACAGCCTCTCGTCAACTGAATTCCCCCCTCAAGAAGGAGGACAGCTGTCCTCTCTCTGGGCTGGTAGTCTGACACCTTAATAGCATGGTTGAACCAACTGAAGAATACATTCCGCTATCCTCACTGTCAGACAAGCCAGGATCACTGCTGTGCCACTTTGAGGCGTTGTGGTAGGATTTTGCAGCAGTGTCCAGTACCACTTCCATGTAATGATTGAGCAGCAAGTCTAAACTGGGTGGTCAGTGTAACTGAACTGGTTGGACAATAGGTGATTGCAAATGTCTTTTTACCTACAAAGATCTACGTTTAAATGCTGTTTAGTTCACAAGTGAAAACAGGCCTTTAGTGGACTTTTCTCCACCTAACTACAATTTGGAATAACTAAAGTAGGCATGATTGACCACTCCTACTCAAGAGAGGGTTAAAGTTTGAAAATTGAGGGTATTGATGAGCAGGACAGAGCTGCATCAGCAGAACTCTGTCGGGAAGCTGGAAAGAGCCGCTGCTTCTGCTTGAATGAAGATCCATGATCAACGTAAGACTACAAGCCATATCAGTAAATGATCCCAGTTTGCTAATATGAAGTCCAGTCCTGCACATAAATTCAAAAAGTGAAACCACTCAAGGTCATAAGCACTATGCCAAGACTATAAGTGTTTATAGGATCAGGCCCAACATTTTATCGTAGGTCTGTTCCAACTCCAGACTTGTATACTTCTCTAGCAGACATCTTGAAACCTATGAAAACATAAATGGTGCTCATGCTTGGGTAATGCTTGAAGGTTCCAGTAATTATGAGTCCATTTGGCATTCATGTGGCTGTCATGTGTTCTTTCATAGGCTTCTATTTAAAGTTGGCAAGTGCTAAGAATGACTAAATGGACACTTGAAGTATTGCCAAGCTTGGCACTTTCAGGTGATAGATCAACCTGTACTCACCCTTCTGCACACTTTCTGCCTGGAGAAAGCATGTGTCTAAGACTGAATGCCAGTCAGTTGATACATTAACACCCATTAAGATGTTTTAGGCGTTACATGTATCCACTACAAATCTCTTGCCTTTTTTGTTTAAGCCAACCTCATTTGGCTACAAATCACTTTATGTTTAAAAACTATTTACTTTGAAGGAATATCATCAAATTATAAAAAATATTAGAGGCCTCAATATGCAGCACAGAAAATTCTTTAGCTCTTCTAGGCAATTTGTTTGTTAGTGCCTGGCAAACATTCTTTCGCTCGCTAAAATAGTTTTTAACATCTAAGGTTGTGACTGTGCTATTTCTGAGCATATAAAGTGCTATTTCTGAGCATATAAACACAACACTGCATTACCGATTTCTAACATACTGCTTTTTTTAAGTGCTTTGAGAAGCATAGGGTATGAAAGGCACTCTACAAAGACAAATTCAGGAGAGATTTTTTCAAGCACGTTATTGAAAATCTTTGCTTTTGAAAATCTCCCCTTTTATTCCATTCTGTTGATACACTGATTATCAAATATGATGATAAGTGCTGTTATCTCTCTTTCAGATGCAGTGTTCACAAATGGCCAAGGACCAGACTATTTATTTGTTGGAAACATTGTTTATACAGTAAGTTCTTAGCATTTATGTATTAGCAATTTTGCTGAATAGTAGAGTTGCTTCCAATCAGACACTGGTGTACATCAGTAGGTGTACGAGTGAGATCAGAATTAGACACTCTGTGTGTGTGTGTGTGTGTGTGTGTGTGTGTGTGTGTGTGTGTGTGTGTGTGTGTGTGTGTGTGTGTGTGTGTGTGTGTGTGTGTGTTTTGTCTTTTCCTTTTCATTCCCTCCTTCATAAATTTACTGAACAATATTGTGTAAAAATTATGCTTTTAGTTCTGTTGTTAGGTGCCCAGAGCCTTTGGGGATGAGCAGCATATAAATAAAAGTATTGTTATTTTTAGAAGGGGGAAAGTTAAACAGCTAGGCGTGGGATATACATGCTGAATATAATATATTTCCTCCATTTCTTTCTTTCCACAGTATGTTGTGGTTACTGTTTGTTTGAAAGCTGGTTTAGAAACCACAGCATGGACTAAAGTAAGTGGTCCTCAATCTATTTTGGTATCTTTCTTGCCCACATCTTTCTTTATATTATATGTTATATTTTAATATAGAAATTTACAATTTTTTGTATTTAGGTTTGAAGTGGAGGTAGCGTAGATGTATTTTCATCTGGGTTACAATTATCTCTCATCTGGAGTTACATCACTGTTTTCCTTGCTTTTCACTTCATAGACTATGTTTGTATTTGGGGATAACTGCAGATGACAGAGCATAATTAGGGTCCTACCCAATTCACGGCTGTGAAAAACACGTGACAGACCATGAAATCTGGTCTTTTGGTTGCTTTTACTCCATACTCCATACAGATTTCACGGTGGAGACCAGCGTTTCTCAAATTGGGGGTCCTGCCCAAAAGGAAGTTGCAGGGGGGTCACAAGGTTATTTTAGGGGTGTTACGGTATTGCCACCCTTACGTCTGCACTGCCTTCAGAGCTCGGCAGCCAGAGCGTGGTGACTGTTGGCCGGGTGTCCAGCTCTGAAGGCAGCGCCCCGCCAGTAGCAGTGCAGAAGTAAGGTAGCAGTACCGTAACCCCCACCCACCTTGTGACCCCTCCATAACTACGTTTTGGGTCAGGACACCTAGAGTTACTACACCAGGAAATTTCAGATTTAAATAGCTGAAATCATGAAATGTCCAATTTAAAAAATCCTATGGCCGTGAAATTGACCAAAATGGACCATGAATTTGGTAGTGCCCTAAGCATAATATAATGACAAGAACGTGTCATCAAAACTTTGAAGTGGGGAAAGAGAAACATTTTTTATTAGCCTGGCTCCTGTAAACAGTCTAAATTAATGTATTGGGTATGGCCGTCACTGAAGTAACTCCATGAAAGTCAGTGACTTTGGCCTGTAATCTACATCTTTTCCATTACCTGAACCACTACATAGCCACTTTGGAAGTAATACATGCAGTACCAAACAAAAGGTGTCCAGCAACCAATAGGCAATTAGGGCTTGACCTCCATTGACTTCAGCTGGCTTTGTGCCAGACCCTCTTTTTTTTTTTTGGCAATTCTTTTTTTTTTTCAAGTCCACAGAGTTTTTTATAAACTCGTGCTCTCTTTGTGTTTCCAAATATTGTTACAGTTTCTGAACCACAGAATCGATTCGATTTGGGGATAATTGAAAACGGTACATAGTCTCTGAACCTCAGATTCATGAGTCATTCACAGCAACGATTGGCTATTACTTGCTGTCCAATAGGTAGGCATACCATAGGTGACAGAATCTAGGGTAATGGCCTCCCAGAAATCCAATGATTTTCTCTCTAAATGACCAATGATTTTTGGGTGCTTCAATTTTTAGGCACCCAATTTGAGACATCTTATAGGAGTTTGAGGTATCTTAAGTGGGGCACATAAGAATCAAGGCATCCAAAATCACTAATCATTTAAAAATGTAGGCTGCAGAGTACTCTGCGGGCTATATATGGTTCAGCTGCAAATAACTTTATTTTTGTAACTGTTAACTATACCAAACTCTTTGGAACAGGGACCATTATATCTGTAAAGTTCCTCACAAATCATTTATTCTTATTTGCATAATAACAATAAAGGTTTAACCTGGTAGTATTACTATTTCGGGTAGGTGGGGCTCGTCAGCCTTGGAAGGCAGCCCACCTAGGAGAAGGAAAACTCTGATTTAAAACCTCCGCTGCCTTGTGGCAATACCCACTCATGGGAAAGGCTAAGGGAGTCAACCCTGGAACCAAATCCGGTGTCGGAGTCCCGATGGCGGTCTGACATTGTCCTCAACGTCATTCCGGCAACTCCTGCGATGCCACTGGTGCCAAGTTGTATCGATAGTGTCTTTCCCTTGGATCCATCAGTTGCGTGGAGAGGGGGGTTCTGCTGCATGGGCAACAGCTGTTCCTCCATATCACCCTGCCCTGGCTTGCGCCCTGGAGAGGACACTCCAGCTTCGCTAAACATTCCCCATGGGCGCATATCCATCGTCTCTCGAGACTAACGGACGCCAACAACAACATTACTATTATAAATGGAGTGATGTGGTCTTGTGTTCTGAGCACAAGAATGTGATCCAGAGGCTCTTGCGTTCATATCCCATCTGGACCCCATTGACTCCCTTAATGGACTTGGCCAAGTCCTTTAATCTCACTGCCTCCGCTCCTCCAGCTTTAAAATGTAACAATACTTACTTACATACCTCACAGAGGAGTCGTGAGGATTAGTTAGTTAATGTTTGTACAACATTTTGAAGATGAAAAAGTGGATCATTTTAGTTGGCTTTATTATTTTGAATGTGGTCGTTCCCTCCTCTGAAAAATATAAAAGAACATAAGTGCTATTTTTGTTGCTGTTTGTTCATAGATTTTTTTTATGATGTGTAGTTCAGTGCCATTTTAAAATGTAAAAACATTTATTAAAAACAAATGAACCCCACACACACTCTAAGTGGATGCATCCAAATCTGCTTCCTAGACATATGGGGCCTCTTCAAATCCTGTAACATTCAGAATAATTTGATGTTTCTTATCCCTCTTCCCTGAATAATTATCCCCATGTGACTGAAAAGACACCAATTACTGACCCTCCTGCTTTCTGAATTTAGCCAAAAAGGCACTTATACTGGTCAATAAATCCCTATGTTTTTTGATACTAGAATTTTATGAATAAAATGTCAGCATGTGCAAAAAATCTTCCCTGTCAGCAGGACAAGTTTTTTTTTCTCCTTTCTTTTATATATTAGCTGCATGAGTTTTTCTGATATAAAAATAATATAAAGAAAAGTTCCTCCTAATTCCTCACTCACTGGCTTGGGCCCTGTGGTGATTTGCTTCTCCTTGGGGGCCTTCTGTTGGTAACGCTTATTGTTTCAGCTGTGAGTGAATCAATGCATGAAGAACATTCGTATTACTTGAAGAGTATTAAATGTATGACTGAGAGCCTCTTCTCCATCATCGAGTGGATTGGTTACATGCAGGTTTATTCTCAAGAGCGAGAGATACACTTGGCCACATGAGAGAAGGTGATAGGTATAACTGAAAGCTCTAAATATAGAACTGACACAGATGCACAACAGTTTTTATCCTGACTTATCCAGTAAGCAGGGTGGAGGGCATGGTCTGACCAATGGTCGTTCCATGATGTACAGCTAAAACTTTAGAGTGGCACAGTTCAGAATGACCTTCTGTGGTACATAGTTTATATCTAGCACGACAACAGGCTCTTCACAACTAACACTTATAGTAGCTCAGCTTCCTGCCTCAGAAGAGCTTACAAATGAATTTAGACAGCTAGGATACACAGACCAGCAAGAGAAAACTGGAGACACTATGGGCCTGATCTTCCTTTGACTTACATCGATTTTATACCTTCAATGGTTACTTTACACCTATGTACATCAGACTAATCAGCCAGTTCATTTTAGTGTGAAATCAACAATGAGAGACAACCCAAATTAAGTGTTTAAGGAGGGATTGCAAGCAGGAGAGGGAGGGCACATGGCATACAGGAAGTAGGAGGCTGTTCCAAGCATAGGGATCATGAAGGAAGGCATATGGCTGAAAGCTGGAAAAGGACACATATGAGGTGTTGGGAGACGCGATTAACGTGACCATAAGAAGAAAGATGGGGAGGACGTGAGAGAAGAGATGTAAGTAGGGGCAGCATCACAGCATGATGAAAGTGAGGCTGAAGAGCTTAAAGCTGTTGTACAATTAGAGAAGCATCTAGTGAAGGGTTTTCAGAGGGGGGCAATGTGGTTGGAGCAAGGTGAGAGGAAGATGCTCTTTCACCCTCATTCTACATAAATACACCTATTAAAAAGCAAAAAAAAAAAAAAAAAAAAGTCCTTATAGATCTTCCTCTGCGTATTTTTGTCCTTTTTAATCTTAGTGACTCTAGCAACTTGGAGCAGAAGCTTCAACCTGAACAGTGCTGAGTCTGATGGCTTATTGCTTGAAATTGATGCAGCTCAGAGGGAGCAGTAATCTGCTCTGAAAATATGACTTTTTGTAGGGTTTTTTTTCTCATGTAATTCTATTTTTTCTTTAAATATGAATTCCTGCAGCAGCGCCACAAGAGCTGAATGCTGGGAGGTGTTTAGTGCTCTCAGCTACCACAGAAGTCTCTGATTCAGGAGAGCACTTAAGTATCTGCTTAAGTCCATCCCTATTTAGGAAAGGACCTAAGAACGTGTTTTAAGTGCTTTTCTCAATCAGAACTAAAGTCAGTGGGAGATGATGACACTAACATCTTGTGAGATTGAGCCCATAGTGAGCTGTTGGCAGGTTCCTCACAGCTCCAACAGAAATAAGCTGCCCCTGTATTATTTACATTCATTTAAAATGAAATAAACATTAAAAACTGTAAGAAAAACTTTTAAAATAGTAAATAAAATGAGGTTTTTTTACAAGCAGCCTTTTCAGGAGACAGTGTGGTCTAAGCAAATAAATCATTCCAGCTTTCTGCCTCACATTTTGCCATCTATAAAATTAAGGCACTAATATTTCCAAATCACCCCATCAGGCTTTTTTTGAGGATTAATAAGTTCATTTTATAAAGCAACTTTAACACACTTAGCTATGACAAAGGGTCCTGTGGCACCTTATAGACTAAGTGTTGTTAGTAGTAAGACTATTACTATTAACATTATTTGTTTAAAAATTCTGGTCCAATATGTATTCTAAATATTTTTACTTGTTTTTGATTTTTTTAACCACCTACAAGCTGTCAAAATACATATGCATGAGAATGCAAACTGGTACAATAGGACCTTGTTAAATGACCTGATGGTCCATCATATTTTACTCCAGAAAGGTCATCAGCATTCACATCTCAGAATGTGGATTAGTAAGATTCTCTTAACACATAATCAGAAAGTTCAATATATGTCTGTGATCAGCATTTAAAATATGTATTTATTATTAAGAACTATACCCCGCATCTGTCGTGCCTTTCATCCAGGATCTCAAAGCACTTTACTAGCATTAATTAAGCCTTACAGTACCCAAGCAAAGCAGATATTATTGTACTTGTTTGACAGATGAGTAAATTGCAGCACTGGAATTTGAAGTGATTTGTCATCTAGAAAAATCAGTGACGGTTTCAGGAGCAGAATGTTGGTGTCCTGGCTTATAGTCCCTCTGCTCTATCTGCTAGATAACACTCTCTCCTTTTTTTTTAAATGCAATAACACAATAACACAGTGTGTGTGAGCCCAAATAAAATAGCATTAATTTCTTCAGATGGAAAGCTGAGTTTACCTTTAATACTGAAGTCTCTAAACCCTCCTTTGGCAATAGTGTATATGTACAGTATACAGTCATTTATGATGTCACACTGTTTGTATTCAACTTCTGCAGCACATCTCCTTGATCACTTTGGTATTATGTTGCTTCCTTTTCCCTCATCCATTCCTTTTAGTTGTTTTGACTGTAGACTCTTCAGGGTAAGGATTGTCTTGCATATCCATAGCACATATTTAAAAAATAGTCAGTACATAATAGTGATTATTCTTGTAGTCGTGTATAACACACTATTTGATTCTTCCTAATGGCTATGTTAGTGGTGCACGTGGCTTATATGCATACATGCAATGGCATAATAGGACTTTTGTGGGTGTGATCTCTAACTCATACCTTTGAAAACGTCCACGTTGGTGCATCACGTAACCCAGTATGAGTAAAATGGGAACCAGGAGTCAGAGGGCACCTCAGAGTTCCAAGGAAAATCTGATGAGTTTCTGAAGCTACAAGTAAGATAGACTAGCTGAAAAGGCTGCCTGTCTGTGTCGTGGAGAAAAGATTAAAGAAGGGAGCAGTTCTGTGCTGATTAAACCAGTCTGTGCCACTGGCCTAAAACCAAGTACAGTAGACAGCTGTGAGTTGAGACTGACAGAGATCTGGACAGAAAAAGACTCCTAGGAGAAAAATAATAATGTGGGCATTATTAAGTGGAAAGAGAGCTATACTGTGTTCTTCTTTTTTGTCACCTCTACAGTTTAGCCACCTGGCGGTTTGGGGAAGCATGCTGCTCTGGTTGGTGTTCTTCGGAGTCTACTCTGCCATCTGGCCCACCATTCCCATTGCACCAGACATGCTTGGACAGGTTAGTTTTCATGCTTGTATATGGGAAAGATTGGTGAGTGTGCCTTCTGACTGCAGCCTTTTGTCTTCAGTGCCTTGGGAAAGTAATATTACCTGCAGTGCTCAGACAGCAACAGGATGATGCCTCTAAAGGAAATGCCTTCAGTGAGTGCACCTAAGCTTTCGTTAAAACATCCCTGCACCCTGAAAATGTTAACGTTTTACAACAGAAATTAAAACCAATGAGCTTGGTTCTCAAAGCTATTCACAATGTAAGTCACTGTATGTGCTGTAGATAGTCTATGGAGTTTTCCAATTGATTTGGGTGGGAATGGACGTAAGCGCTTCATTAATAATGGCTTTGGGAGATTTTCTTGGTAACAAAGGTTTGACAAAATGCCAGACAAAAATTTGATATTTTTAAAACTTTGGGTTGTGTATTTCCTCTGTTCGTATGCTCAGTTTTCTACTATTCCTTTCCCCTAACTTGTTAAAAGAAAACAGAGACTGTACCTGAAAACAACTTATGGGATGGTCAGAAACAGAAGGGAAGCGTATACATTATAGGTCCCCTGACAATGTTAGTGGAGTTCTGGATTTGTTCCTTCATTGTCAGTTGCAGGTGGTGAAATTTACCCTGTCATTATTTCAACCTGTGGTGAACAGAGAGAATAATGAGCCTGTCAAAACTCCTTCAGTGAGAGTATTTAGAATAGGAGACTCCTCGGAAATGAGGGGCTAGCAAATATACCATAAAATACTACTCCAAGCAAACTCCAGTGCCGTCAGAGTAACTTACTGGAAAAGATGCTCTTACAGCAAGTTTGGAGTTACCTTTAAAGATGCCTTTGTTTATAGAGAAGAGGAAAAGGCAAAATGAGAATGGTTATAATAGTGGACCTAAGCAAATTAACTTTTATACAATGTCATCTTTGCACATCAGAAAATCAGAAACACAAAGCACCCGTGAAGTTAATTAATAATTTGGGAGGCTACTTATCACATAACTTCATATAGTTGTTGGAATCCTTTTGTCTGTGACAGATGGTGGGAATTGCAGCCTATGATGTAATAATTCTGGCATCATTCTGCTTCAGCATGGTTCTGGTCTAATAAATATTTCATTAGATTGTGGTACAATGCAGAGGATAATGGATTTTTAGTAGATTATCATGGACAGCTTTCTACAGCAAGGAGAGAGAATGACAGCTGACAGGATGGGATCAGCCATCATATGACTGACAGAGACAAACACCAAATTGCTTTGATAGTATTTCATAATGTCCTCAGTGTGTTTCACAGTGCATATTTGCATCAGCAACTCTAATGCACATTTCCATCAATTAGGCTGAAATTTGATTAGGTCTCATACCCAGCCATGAATCGGTTTTGCAATCTATAACAGCAGACTCTTAATGTCGCTATTAATGTGTCAGCATTTTTAATGCACAAGTGTCAAGGTAAACTAGTCCCACATATTAGAAGGCTCAGACTATAGAGTTCAGTTCCAGAATGCAGTGTTTTTTAGAACTTTTTTTATTGCAATAACACCCTCTTCTCCCCCCCCCCCCCAAAAAAAAAAAAAAAGCACCATGACTGGAGTGGATGTTAACCACAATGTAACCCACAGGTCCCAGAGCAAAGTAACTGATGTTAAATAGCATTTTATTTTTGCTTGAATACTTTCTAGAAAATGTTTTTCTACTTAAGCCATGTTATTTTATACTCTTTGGTTTTCCAGAACAAACGATGTCTTGAGATATGACATTAATATCTTGCTGAGGGTAAAACAATACTTATTCTTGTGGAGAGCACAACATTTACGTTGTGAGTGATTGAGTGAGATCATTAATGTAGTCCAATACTTGCATAGCTGTTCCTGAATCAGGAATCACTATAGAAGACATTATGGAGTTGTTCATCATCTTAGTAAAAGTACAAGAGCGTTTGGGGAAAAGAGAGTCATAAGTTAGATAATATATGGTTTCAGCATAAAAATTAGTTTAAACAGTGCCACTGTGTTGTAGTGTTATATTTTTTTCTCCCTAGTGTGTATGATTTGAGGGAAGGAGAGGTGAAAAAAGAGAGGTTTTTTACCTCTTGAAAATGATGGAAGATCCCTAAGATGGAGGAAGCTTCTGTAGAACTTGCATTAACTTGCACAAAGGCTCTCCAGAAATAACTTGCTGCACAATACCAAACCATGGTCAAATGAGCAGGCACCATACTAGGCTACAGTCTGTAAAATGAATTGCCTCTCTTCTTCCAAGCTATTTAAAATATTTCTTTGTTCCATCTCTTTTCCTTTTTGCAATTGTAAGTAACCAAGATGTGTTAAAAGCAAAGTGGGACAGTGAAGAGTTTATGGTTTGTTTTTAAATCTCTCTCTCATTAGAGTGTTACTAGTTGTTTAAATAAATTAATTTTCAAAATGTATTAAACACTTCTCCGACACAAAATGCTATAGCACTTAAAAGTAACCTAGTTCCTTATTACTATAATGCTTAGTTAGTGTCTATAACAACCAGCACATCCCATCAGAAGTCAAAAATATGACATGCAAAGCATTTTATTCCATCTATTCACCAAATGTCTGCATGGAGAGTCTCAGATATTTAAGCATCTGAAAAGATGTATTGTTTCTGCTGGGGTTTATTAAACTATTGAGTGAGTATTTCTTTCTCTTGTACATTATGTTTGGAGAATTCTCACGTGGGGAAAAATGCTGGTTTTTCCTTCAGGGCAAAGAGAAGTAACTACTGAATTAAAGAGTTATTCTCTACTGTCAGAGACAACATATTTCTTTTGTTTCACTTAATGCATTTCATAATACAATAAATGAAACAGTGCTAATAAGACAAAGCAGTGGTAAAATCCCAGTGGAACTTAATGGAAATTTTACAATAATAAAAGAGATTTGACACTTTGGAAATTAAGTAGAAAATCTTTGGTAGCTTTTTGGTGGTCTTTTTTTAAACCCATGCATTCGTTCCCTAAACAGTACTGGAAGTAGGAGTTGAAGTCTACACCTCCAGAAGGCTTTAAAATTATCTCTGACAGGGGTGTCCTCAGCCTGGTCCCCTTGTTTTCTTGAGCCTCTTTGGGTGTTTTGTTTGGTTGGTTTTTGCACTGGAGGTAGTATTGAGGAAAGAAAGGGATCTACAATGCTTTCCTCTGCATGGTCTGAGTTGTGCACATGTGCCAGTTTGGACTAGCTCTTTTTTGAATGAAAATTTCTGCAAACAGAGCATACTGCACACACTGGGCACCAATCTGATCCCTTCTCCCTCTTAGTATGTGGAACTCATTGCCTCAAGATATTATTGAAACCAGCAGCTTTGTACATCAGTATATAAATATGTACATTATAATGTACAGAATATGGACGAGATGGTGCCTTTAGGAAATGTCTGTTACTGCTGCCCCAGGGAGAGGCTGTTTGTCTTCTACTGAACTCCTTTTTGAGCTGCAGCAAATTACCCTCTTTGTGGCCAGTCAGCTCTGTTGGTCAGCGCATCAGGGTGCAGGGCCAAAGCCTTGCCTATTTCCTACCCTTTTGTGGGTGCATGGTACTGTAAAAGGAATAGGGATGGGCTACAATTCTGCCTGTCCCTTACCTGGGCCACATAAATGGGGTTTCTGGGGTGGGGGGGACTATTTTTGTCCTTCTCTTCTCATTGAGTGCCAGACACAAAGTCAAGGGAGGCTTTGGCCCTTTGTAAATAAGAATAACATATGTGGTTGCACTCACTAGAATAAAAATATATTGAGCCTCAGGTCTTAATCTGAATACCAGCCGGGCTCAAGAAGATTCCCCCTACCCTCTCTTCCCATGTTGTTATATTGTATTGTTATATGCTTTATGGGAGGTTTATGCTTTTCTCTGGAGCATCTGGAATTAGCCATTGGTAGAGACAGGATACCACTGATCTCTTCCAATTTAACAGTTCCTGTTTTTCCCCCTCTCTATATAAGCATCTTATGTTGGTCTTTGCCTCATAAATTTTGTTCTGAAGGCTCAAAGGTGATTTGTATCATACATAAACTTCATTGTCCATTTTAGTCTTGTTTTTTCTTTAAAAAAGTAATAAAATAAAATAAAAAATTCCTGTGCTGTGGTTAGTCTGATGTGTTCAGCATTTAGTGGTGGTGAGGTTTTGTTTTGGGTGTTTTGCTGGGTGACATGTTGCATGCAGTCATGTTCCAGACCTATGATTTAAGTATTGTTTTGACCACAATATTTTGATTACAGATCAGCATTACTAATGTCTTCCACATTTGAGGTTTTTTGCCCTCCCAATGGTTGGAAGAGCCGGAGTTGGCATTGTAATTTCAAGTATGTTTTGTGTAAATCAGCTTCTTGCTTCTAATACTTCTCTTGCCTCTTCTTAGTTTCTTCTTACCTTTTCTTTTGTCAAGATGAGAATCACCGATATCTTAACCAAAATAATTTTTTGTAACCATCAGCCCTACGGTTGCAAAAAGATCAGCAAAAGATCAGGGCCACTCCAGTGAACTTTCTGCATGAAGTTTGAGAGATGATTTCTAGCTCTTATAGCCAATGGGAAGCTTTATTTCTCTTTCCTGACGCTGTCTACTTTGCTTTCAGTGGGACACTTCTTGGGCTGAGTTGAGTACGGTCCGAGGTCAAGAATGTCTATCAGATAGCTTCTTGGTTCATATGTAATGCTTTCAGAAAGAGTTTCAGAATAGTGTCTGACACGGGGTGCTCCACTCACCGCTGGTCTGGCACCTCCTCCTGGCCATTCTGGGGATTAGCTCATCAGGTCAACACCCCTTCCCACAGTTGCATGTCATCACTCTGTCTGTCTCTCTGGTCTGTAGCCCCTCCTCAGTCCGGGAACTGCAGCCTCCTCTTTATGACTCAGTCCTCTGGCCAGGTGACTTAGCATTTCCCCCTTCCAGACAGTCTTCCTATTCACTGCCTCAGGTCCCACTCCCTCAGTGGCTGGTAGGAGAACCCAGGCCCGCCCTCTTCTCTGGGTTCCAGTCCATAGAACCTCAACCCAGCAGTTCTGGGCTTTACTCTTCCAGCCTCACTGCTCCTTCCCTGGACGGCTTCCTACCCTTCTGATACCTTCATCCCTCTCCTCTAGGGGTACCAGCTCCAAACCCTCTTCCCAGGGAGTGACTACCCTTTTCCAGCAGCAGCCCCTGTCTGTTGCCAGCTTCCTGGCTTTCTAGGCCGTGGTGGAGTAGCCACTGGACCAACGGGGCCCATGCCCAGGGATTCCAGCCAACTGGGGGGCCCCAGAAAAAAATCCGCAGTTGGGCAGTGGAAGTCCAAAGCCCCAGCTACCGGGCAGGTGGGGGAAGCCCCCGTGCCCTGACCCCACTCTCCAGCAGCAACACTGGGCAGGTGGGCAAGGTGGGGGAAGCCCCAGCGGGCCTCAACCCCGTCCCCGGCAGAAGCCATGGGATGAGAGAAGCCCCCCCGTGCCTCCGACTCCATCCTCAGCAGAAGCCACTGGGCGGCAGGGGAAGTCCCCGACCCCGCTCTGCAGAAGAAGGGCTGGGCAGGTGGGTCGGGGGAAGCCCCAGCATCCGGTCTCCCGGTGCAGCCCTGGAACTGGAGGAGCTCTCGCTCCCCACTGTGCCCCAGGGCTGTGGCGGGGGGACAGAGATTCTCTTGTCTTGGGGCCACAGTGCGGGGGGCAGAAAGGAGCAAAAGGGATTTCAGGGTTGCAGGGGGGCAAAGTAGGGGCAGACTTGGGGTGGAACAGGGGTGGGCCCTGGGGAAAGGGCAAAAGGGGTGGGGCTGTGGGTGGGGCCTCAGGCGAAAGGTGTGGAATGGGGTGGAACCACAGGCAGCAGTGGGGAGGGGCCCTCCACTTGCTCTGGCCCATGGCCCCAGAAAGTTTCTTTTCCTTTCCTGTTCATGTTCTCTGAGCATGACGTACCGACCCCCAGCTCTTTCATCAGTCCTCTTTTGTCCCCCCCGAAAAAATGGTTTGGCTGGCCAGGACTGTAAAGTTTTAGAAGAACCCGTTGGTCATGTGACCAGTCATCTGGCTAAAATCTAGTTTGAGTATACCTCATGGCTTCTTGAGGGAGTCTATATTCATGTTACGGAGTGTGAAAAGAGGAGCCCGCACAAAAGAGAAGCCCTGTTTTCAGTACAGCATAATCTGCAATATTTCCATGGTCGTGTTAAACAGGCTTCACATTACTACTCTTTTTTCATTTTTCACACAACTGTTGACAATATCTTCAGCTCAGTGTATATCTTCCTATTTTTATGGGTCTTTTTGCTTTCCTCTTCTCAGTTTTAATTTTTTTTCCAGAGGTTCCTGTTGTTCTTTTGGCATCTCATTTCCACAGAGTTTGGTGCTGGTTAGAAAATGGTCTGTTCTGACTGTAGTTTGTTTGTCTACAATCACTCACACATTACATTGTGGTGTCAGTGTTTCAGTCTGTGGAAACTCTTCATTTAGATGTTAGACTTCTGCCTGCAGATTGAAATCCTCATGCCTTCTGATCTTGTTTGTTTTTATGATTATGTGTAAGGGTCTCCACTGCACTTGATGTGGTTTTGGAACTTACTCTTTTTCTGGAGCTTTGGCCTGTGCTTTGAGCAGAAAGATTAAAGTAGGGTAATGAAGTATGCATACCTCTTTTACACATCTGTTTAGGAAATGGTTTAGTTATTTTTGTGATCCATGAATGACTTCCATACGCGAATCTGCCATTGTAGGTCTCTGATGTTGTCATGCTGTAGGATGCGCCAAAAGCAAAAAAATAGAGATGAATAAAATGAAACGGCAATATCTTTTTTAAAGGGCATATTGTGAATGTAAATTATCTGAATAAACATGCACACCATGAAAAGGCTTCCTATAAATAAGAACACCTCTCTGCCTACTGGCAACTTATCAGCAAATCTCTCATGGGTATGTCTTAAAGTTGTATAATAAATTTGTTGCTCATATGACTTTAATCCTTGTGGAGATCTTTAAGCTGTTACATTCATGCAGCTGTACCTAAGGTTGTGTCAGCTTTTCCCATATGAACTTGTTTTCACAGGTTTAAACCTTGCCTATGAAAAATCACCTTGGACTCAGAATTGGCAATATAAAGCCAAATATTAAGCCAGCCTTAACCCAACTTTGAATTTTGCTTGTGCAAATATTCCTTGCTCGGTTTTTCAAATACAAAATCAAAGGTCACTTTCTGTAAATGTGGTTCCCTTGATCAGCTAGGAGCAACTTTTCTTAAAAATAAAATTTTAAAAAGTTCAGCAAGTTAGAAAGTTATGGGGTATTTGAGTGGGGGTTTTTTTAAATTATTTTTCTGATAAATGTAAGGTTGCAAATGTTGGTATCATGACAAAGAGGGACCTTAGAAAACGATCATGAAGGGAAGATTTCAGACCAATTATATAAATCAATAAGTTGCTAGTATACAAGGAATATAGAGAGTATTTATCCTATTTTGATGTGTTTAAGGTCATTAGAATATTTGATAGAAATGGCTAATTGGAGCTATGAAAAATTATATGGAAGAAAAGGAGCTTCCTTGATTGAGTATCCTTACTTTGGGATTTTGTATCTCATTTGCAAGAACTCTAGCTACAGGATTAGCATATTAAACATACAGGCAATTAACAAAATTTAACTTGATTGCAGGTAAATCAGTTTCTAACAGAGTCTGGCAGGCAGTTTGCATGGGGCTTTAACGGTGGTTTGTAACATTGTTCCAATATGGACAGGCCCCTGTCCACCCTGTTTCGTCAAACTATGGTTAGAAACCAGATACCTATAACTTAATTTGAAAAGCAGCATATGTAAAGTTCCTTTACACCTATAGATAATGGCAGAATATCCAGATTTGTTGCCTTGGAAATAGTATATAGCTCTGTTCATGAAAACAGAGAAACCAGCCCTTTCCCTGAGAAATAAATTATAGTCCTATGGTAATGGGATATGCTCAAAAATCATATCATTATTCAGTTTGGAATATGAGGT
The DNA here is from genome assembly GCA_033296515.1 of Macrochelys suwanniensis. NCBI lineage: Eukaryota > Metazoa > Chordata > Testudines > Chelydridae > Macrochelys > Macrochelys suwanniensis. The sequence goes on along the minus strand of CM065775.1, from coordinate 43,939,289 downwards.
TGCTTAAGGTCCTTTATAGATTTCTCCAAATCATTTGTTCTTATATTTAGAAGTTTCTCTTTGTGGGCAGCAAAGTTTTTTGCATGTTCTTGCAGAGTTGGTTTGAAGGTGTCCTACTAAGTGTTTTCTTAATTAAAACCAACTGACTTTTTAAACTTGGGGAAGTAGCTACTGTATTGTACTGTACTGAAGGCAATGTGCATTGACATTAGAAATACATCCTAGAATACTCAAGGAGCTGACTGAGGAGATATCTGAGCCATTAGCGATTATCTTCAAAAAGTCATAGAAGATGGGAGACATTCCAGAGGACTGTAAGAGGGCAAATATAGTGCCAATGTATAAAAAGGGAAATAAGGACAACCTGGGGAATTACAGACCAGTCAGTTTAACTTCAGTACCCAGAAAGATAATGAAGCAAATAATTAAGTACAGGCAAGTCTCATCTTACGCAGGGGTTCCGTTCCGCGGTTAGCGCGTAAAGCGAAAAACCACGTATAGTGAAACGCCATTGAGTTGAATGGCGGACGGAATTGCCCGCAGTACCGATACCGTTTTAAAATGGTTATTTTTCTTTTTTTTTTGTTTTTGCCGACCGCGCAAAGCTGAATTCGTGCATGTTAAATGTGCCTAAGATGCGACTCGCCTGTAATCAATTTGCAAACACCTAGAAGATAATAAGGTGATAAGTAACAGTCAGCATGGATTTCTCAAGAACATATCGAGTCAAACCAACCTAATAGCTTTCTTTGATGGGGTAACAAGCCTTGTGGATAGGGGGGAAGCGATAAATGTGGTATATCTTGACTTTAGTAAGGCTTTTGATACTGTCTCGCATGACCTCCTCATAAGCAAATTCGGGAAATACAACCTAGATAGAGCTACTATAAGGTGGGTGCATAACTCGTTGGAAAATCGTTCCCAGAGAGCAGTTATCAGTGGTTCACAGTCAAGATGGAAAGGCATATCGAGTGGGGTCCTGCAGGGATCGGTTCTGGGTCGGGTTCTGTTCAATATCTTCATCAATGATTTAGATAATGGCATAGAGAGTACACTTACAAAGTTTATGGATGATACCAAGCTAGGAGGAGTTGTAAGTGCTTTGGAAGATAAGATTAAAATTCAAAATGATCTGGACAAACTGGACTGAAGAAATGGTCAGAAGTAAATAGGATGAAATTCAATAAGGATAAATGCAAAGCACTCCACTTAGGAAGGAACAAGCAGTTGCACGTATATGAAATGGGAAATGACTGCCTAGGAAGGAGTACTACGGAAAGAGATCTGGGGGTCATAGTGGATCACAAGCTAAATATGAGTGAACAGTGTAATACTGTTGCAAAAAAAGCAAACATAATTCTGGGATGTATTAGCAGGAGTGTTGTAAGCAAGACACGAGAAGTAATTCTTTCATTCTACTCCGTGCCGATTAGGCTTCAACTGAGTATTGTGTCCAGTTCTGCATCCAACATTTCAGAAAGATGTGAACAAATTGGAGAAGAGCAACATAAAGGATTAAAAGGCTAGAAAAATGACCTATGAGGGAAGATTGAAAAAAATTAGATTTGTTTAGTCTGTAGAAGAGAAGACTGAGGGGGGACATGATTCCAGTTTTCAAGTACATAAAAGGTTGTTACAAGGAAGAGGGAGAAAAATTGTTCTCCTTAACCTCTAAGGATAGGACAAGAAGCAATGAGCTTAAATTGCGGCAAGGCTGGTTTAGGTTGGACATCAGGAAAAACTTCCTAACTGTCAGGGTGATTAAGCACTGGAATAAATTGCCAGGGAGGTTGTGGAATCTCCATCACTGGAGATTTTTAAGAGCAGGTTAGACAAAAACACCTGTCAGGGATGGTCTAAATAATACTTAGTCCTGCCATGAGTGCAGAAGACTGGACTAGATCACCTCTCAAGGTCCCTTCCAGTCCTACGATTCTATGATTCTATGAAAAACTGTCAGCATTTTGAGCTATAGTGACAGGAAAGGAACCTAGGAACACAAGAATTGCCCAGCAATGGTCCATGTAGTCTAGTATCCTGTGTCAAAGAGTGACCAGATCCAAGTGCTTCAGGAGAAGATGCAAACACGCCTGCAGTAGGCAGTTCAATAATAACTTGTCCTCAGGGAAATTTCCACCTAACCCCCAATTATTAGTGGGTGGTTTATTCCCTGAAGCATGAGGATTTAAATAGCCTTTCCAAAACTCTTGTCTGTTTGTTTGTTTTATATTTAATAGTATAACGCTGGGTATGAGCTGTCCATTTTTTTATGAATACTGCTAGGCTCAATGACATATTGTGGTAATAAATTCCATGGGTTAATTTGTGGTTTGTGAAAAATTGTGCATTGTGTACAAAAGTATTTTCTTTTATCAGTGTTGAATTTACCACTTTTCAGTTTCTTAGAATTTCTCCTGGGGAACCATTATGATCTATTTTCATCAATCTACATGTAAGGAGGATTTTAAACAAATAAACGGTAACTGCTGTTGGCAGTGGTGAGAAGACTGCACTAGAGCAGTGGTTTTCAACCTTTTTTCATTTGTGGACACCTAAAAATTTTGAATGGAGGTGCGGACCACTTTGAAAATCCGCAGAGCACAGATTGAAAACCACTATGGTAATGACAACCTTTTGCTGAACCCTTAGACTAGTCTGCAGACCCCCTGGGGTCCAGGGACCACAGATCAAAAACCATCCCACTAGAGGATCAACAGTCGGAAAAGGTTTAGATTCTGTTCCTGGCACTGCCACTGATTTGCCATAAGAGTGTCATTATCAATATTATATTTATTATGATAGTGCTTGGGAAGTATCCGAGAACAGGGCCCCATCAGACACTGCACATACACAGAGTAGTAGATGATCCCTACCCAGAAGAGGTTCCTGTCTAAACAGACAAAGGGTAGGGAAAAGGGGTATTAGAGAGTGATCAGTATTATGAGGGCAAACGTCATGATAGTTCCATGATTTTTGAGGGTGGAGTGTTGTTGGGCAACTCATTGTATAGGGAGACTTTCAAAGGTGCATCTGGGGTCCAGAGCAGGAAGGTTGTGGCCACTCTGGAAACTGGAAACACTTTAACAGCTGAGACTGGGCAATACACAATAGGGCAGCTGTGACTTTTGCAATCAGCATTTAAATGGCTCTTTCGGGTCACACTTGAGTCCTCCTCAGGTCCTCCTATGAATGTGGCTGTGCAGTATTGTGGCTGAACAGGAGAGGGTAGTTAGAACATAAGAGCGGCCATACTGGGTCAGACCTAAGGTCCATCTAGCCCAGTAGCCTGTCTTCCGACAGTGACCAATGCCAGGTGCTTCAGATGAACAGAACAGGTAATCATCAAGTGATCCATCCCATCGCCCATTCCCAGCTTCTAGCAGACAAAGGCTAGGGACACCATCCCTGCCCATCCTGGCTAATAGCTAATAGTTAGGAGATATTGCTGATTTTTTGTTTAGATGCCATTTCTTGTTCATTCCTTTACTTGGGAGCTGAGAGGGAGAGGGAACAGGGTGTTACGGTTTTGTTGGGGGAGGGATTATTTATTTATTAAATTTGTTTTTCTGATTTCTTGTCTTTCCATCATGCTTAATCATTCCTTCCCTGATGTTATGTTTTGGATCTCTGTAGGCAGCCAACTCCAGTCATTTTAGATGGAAAAAATCTTTCCAAATTAATTTCAAAGCATCCTTTACTCCCTTACGTCCCTATGGTATTTATTATGATGGTTTTTTACTTTTAAAAATCTGCACTTGAAGGACAAAATTTGACCCCAAAGCCTCAGGGAGTGGAAATAATCTCCATAATAATGGGCTGACATTAAGATGGGTGCAAGCATAGGCGCCGACTGCGTGGGTGCTCTGGGGTTGGAGCACCCCCAGGGAAAAATTGGTGGGTGCTGAGCACCCACCAGCAGCTCCCCGCTGGCCCCCCCACCCACGCCCAACTTACCTTCTGGGTTCCCGCCAGAGGCGCCTCCCACCGAAGCCACGGCTTTTTTTAGCCCAGCTGCCTGCCTCTCAGCTGTTCTGCGGGACAGCAGGGGGGGGCCCCCGCAGGGGAAAGCACAGCCCGAGGCACTGCCGCACTGCGCTTTCCCCCACCCCAAGCGTGCCGCGGGAGCCGGAGGGAGGAGCCTGAGAGTGGCGAAGAAGGCGCGCCTTCCTGGGGAAGCAAGCCAGCCCAGCCCAGCCCAGGAGCACTGGTGAGCAGCAGGGCGGGGCTGGTGGGGAGCTGCAGGGCTCGGTGGGTGCTCAGGTGCTCTGCCGCTCCCCCCGCCCCCCCGCTTGCAAGTGGGGGGGGAATGCAGCACGCCCGGGGCCGGGGGAGGAGCCGGGGGCGCGAGCACCCACCGGCAGCTCCCCGCCCACCCAACTCACTCACCTTCCGGGTTCCCTGCGCGGCCGGAGGCACCTCCAGCCTCACAGGAAACCCGGAAGGTGAGTGAGTTGGGCAGGCGGGCGAGCGCGCGCGGGGCTGCCAGGGAGCTGCCTGTGGGTGCTCAGCACCCACCAATTTTTCCCCATGGGTGCTCCAGCCCCAGAGCACCCATGGAGTTGGCGCCTATGGTGAGAGATATGAACGATAGCCCCTCGGGCAAACTGTTCCTATGGGAAGATATAGAATACCTCCTCCAATTCACTGAGTTGTTAGCATTGAAATTTAGAATAGGAGTCTACAAACATCTAAAATAGACGTTAGTGGTACCAGATAACTTTCAACCTATTGATCAGAGGAGTCTGAGTTGTTTTTTCAAGAACAGGAGACCAGACTGAGGATAAGGGGCCAAGGAACACAATCTCTAAAACTTTAAAAGAAGTTATTAATTATTTTTAGCTTAAAGAAGCCTCAAGGGAAAAGAGCTCCTTGGGAGGTGCAAAGTAGGGATGGCAAAAACAGTTCTGAGAGATGTCTGATAAATTTTCAATAAGATACATGAGTTTTGGAAGCTTTCTTCCAGATCTAGAACCTTTATAAAGTGCTCCCATCTCAGCTGCCCATCATACAAGAAAGACAAAAGGGTAAAACATCATTGGGGCCCGAGACAAAAGCTTTAGTTACAGTTCAGACTGAGAACACATTGGCCTTTCATGTGTAACATTAATAGAGTGTTACAGCTCAAAGGAACTGAACCCTCAAAAGTCAGAAAATTCACCTCTACGTTCCCAATACCAACTTTATCTCTGGCCTCTTTCCCCTCACTGACTCTCCATTTCCACACCCCACCATTCACCACTTGAAACAACCTTCAGTTTGCCATGTTGTGCACACACATGATAACAATGTGGTTGTGAAGAACGTGGGTGATATCTGTATCATTTTTTATGAATATGTTGTGCCTGATCTACTGACCAGACCGAACACCCAAAGTCCAGTTACTGCAGGCAGAGGAGGTGCCGGGTCATCACTCGTATCAGCCCCTACTCAGCCAAGGCCACCTACTACCTGCATCAGGTGGCTTCAGCTCCCAGGCCCAGCTCTGCATGCAACTCCCTCCTGACCCGGGCGAGGGTGGGGAGGGAAAGAGCAGCAAGTGACGGGGGAAGGGGAGCGACCGAGGGGCAGGGCCTTGGGGGAAGGGGCAGGACCTTGGAGGAAGGGGTGGGACTTCGGGGGAAGAGGCTGGACAGGGGTGGTGCCTCGGGGGCAAGAGGCGGGCCGGGGAAGGTTTCAGTGCTCCTGCTGGAGTGTCTGGTTTTTAAATATTACAAAGTTGGCAACTCTATTTCCCCACCCCTGCACAGCTCCCAGTGCTAGTCTCCTTGCCCAGCCACTTGAAGTCTCTCTCCCCCAGGTTCCCAGTCTCTCGTCCCGGCCCATCAGCCTCCAGTCCCAGGCTCCCTCTGTCCGGTACTTGTCCTTTCTACATTCAATTCAGGTGGCCCTTCTCCACACTGCCAGGGCGCCAGCAATGGGGTAATTGAGAGCACACAGGAGAAAGTCTCCCTGCTCTCTGTTCCAGTGCCTGGCCCCACCCCATCCTGCAGAGTTAGGATCTGCAATTAAGGGAAAGTCCTGCTTGTCTCCTGCAGCTGTGAGCTGGAGCATGCTCAGTGAGCATCAAATCTCTGGGGAATTTAGCTGAGAAACTCCCAAGTCTCTGCTGAGCATGTGTGAACTGAGATTTTTCAGAGGGTTATATGTTGGCCAAATGTGGGTGAAACTTCATTGGGACAGCAAAAAGCACAGTACCAAATTTGAAAACCCTTCTGTAAAGCATGGAGACACTAGACCTTTTCAAAGAAAAGGACTCAAGAATTTTTTTGATGTGGTCAAACAATGTATTTTTCCCTAGCATTGCTCTCTCCGAAACCATGGCACTGTTTTGGCTGTAACATTCCAAAAAAATTCACCCCATGGCAGACACTGGCATGGAAAAAAATCTCAGCCCAACATTTTAAAGTTTGGCAACGTTACCAGCAACTGAAAATAGGATCTTTAAAAAGGGAAGTGTTGGGGTACTCTTAATAGGCAGCACTACCAGCTCTGCCAGTTTCCCCATCTGTAAAATGGGAATATAATTATATGGATCTCCTTTGTGAAGTGCTTTGAGATCTACTTATGAAAAGCACTATAGAAAAGCTATGTATTATATAATACTATAGTTCATGGGGTACCTGTGACTCTCTGACCTGTATCTGGTGGCTGGGATGCAGGGTGACTAGGAAGCTCATATTGGGAGAGGGGATGGAGTACAGTAGATGGGCTCAAGGAGGTCCGCATTCCAAATCCGTGTATTATAGGTATTTGGCAGTTTGCCTGCCAGGGTGTAGAGGGACAATAAGGTTGTGTTTGATTTGTTGGAAAAGAGGAAGCCAAAGTGGCCAGTGGCTTAAAGCCACAATCTAGCCCTTAGTAGTGCAAAAGGTGAGCGTAACCTTTGCAGGGACTTCTCTTGAGAAATACATTATCCGTTTTGCTGTAGTGGCAGAACATACATTACCAGTGAGTGAGTGAGTGAGCATCCATTTTTACAAACAAACAATAAAATCCCTTAAATGTATAGCACAAATAAATACTAGTGGCCGATACATTTGTTGATGCTGTTAATTTATGATTTATCATGAGATGTATATAAAAACTGAGCAGCCTGATGTATCTGACATATGTCATTTTGTTACAAGAAGGAAACATCATTGCTCTGGTGGTTTGAGATTGTTTTGTAATAAAGGGATGAACTAAGAAGAATATTTTTCGGTTTGTGCATTACACATGATTTCAGTGAAACATGAAGAACAACCATGTTAAACATTTTTTACACAGAAGCTGCATTCAGTAAAGATATGTCCAAATTCAAGGCAGGTTTTTTAACAATATAGCTATATAAAAATTAGATGAAACACTGGTGAATTTCTTTAATGGATTTTCGATGTGACTGAGTAAAACTCCACATAGATAAAAATGTACCGAGGTCATATCTGGTGGAATAACAGAAAATTAACGTATGGCTCTGTCAAGCTGTGTTCCTCTTCTACTTGGGAGAAGTGCTATTTTATGCTGCGGGGGAGGGAGGTTGGGTGAAAGCTCATTGAAGTTGGTGGATGAACAACTACCCTTCATTCAGGATAAATGTAAAAAATAGCTGAACAATATTGGCCTCTGCCCAAAACACAGGCCATATGCAAGGCTGGAGTAGGAGTTGAGCCATGCAGTCTGAGAGGTATTCCCCAGAGTCCGATGATAACACATAAGGGGCTGGGGACTGATTGGTGTGTGCGTGTGCGAGAGAGAGAGAGAGAGGCCAAACGTGGCCAGTGAAGGACTTGTAGTGTGACCCTGACAAAAAGCTGAGAAGACAGAGCTTTTGGGTAAAGTGCTGCCTGGAAAGAGGTTTGGAATTGCGAATAAAGAAACTGTCTCCTGTTGCTTGTTCCTATTGTGTTGAGGGAACTAGAACTTTATGTAAATAAACAGGATTGCATCAAAGAAATATGTGACTCTCTCATCAGTTTCTCCTCCTAACAGAAACAACCTGCAAGACCCCAAATTTTGGCTAACCACTCGGTTCCAAAGGGGTAACACTATTATACATTATGTGCATTGAAGTGGGAAAAGTGCACTGTAGTCCATCTTAAACACCGCTCCTCATTTGCATCTGGAACCAAGTTTTCCAACAGAGCCTTTCAAGAGTGTCCTGAAGATATGCTCACAGGGCCCAGAGTCTGCAACCCCCTAGTTATGGTGAGCAGCAATTTCTCATGCAAGCAATCCCATTGAGTTTATTGGGACCACTTGAGTGGGTAAGTGATATTTGTTGTGAATTTGGGTTGCAGACTCAGGCTCCCACAGTGTTTTTTGTGTGTTAAATGCAGTGTTTGATTGTATGGAGATCTCTGTGAAATATGTTTAATGGTCTTAGCTAATATGGTTTGGGGGAAGGAAAAGCTTCTACATGATTCAACACGATTGCATCCATTTGACATTCTCCTCTCAGGGGGTTCAGCTGCCATGTGCTGAGTGATCTGTTTCTTTCTGGATCTAAGGTTTAAGGGTGTTACTGAAGCATTCTCGTCCATGATGAGTATTGTCTGTGTAATGCTGACATCAGCTAGTACATTGCTCTTTATAAGTACAATTTCTTTCTTTGCTTCCTCTCCCTTCCTCCCTTGGTAGAATCACACTGACTTTGTTCCAAGGTTTCAAGCAAACTGGTATATAATGTGATAATACACAGGAGATCTGTTGATTTCATTGTAAAGAATTCAGATAAATGGTCTTGCACTTTGCCTTTGACATCACATGCAGGAAATTCCTCATTGGTCTGTTCAGTGCAATAAACAGATCTCATACATAGAACCAAATCCTTGCTGAATCCGCTCGGGTTGTTCATGCAAAGTTAAGTCACAGAATCCTGGATATAGGGTTTCTAATGCTTGTTTAGAGATTGGAAATGGACTGAGAGATGTACATGGAGAGGGTTTATCAAGCGCACCAGAAGCATACTTGATAGGTGTGTTGTTCTGGACCAGGATGCCTTCCGAGATATCAGGAGTTGATATTTTATATCTAATTGATTAGCCCGAAGGGAAGCTAATCATTAAACCAAGAAACACTGATCAGATAGAGCAGGTAAATTCGAGTTAGCCCTCTGGGTATTCATTAAGGGGCTCCTAGATGTTTCATAAAACATGCCTTAAGCAAAGCTGTGTGAACTTACTTTATGTGACTCAAGTGGGCTCTGCAGTGCATTTGTAATTACAGCGTGTTACACCAGAGTCACTTTAGAGTAGACTCCTCCTTAAGACTACACGAGCAGTCGAGAGAGAGAGAGAAAGAAATGTCAAATGGCGCAAAGAGAAACAAGAGCCGGGGAGGACATTGCCTGAGTTAAATTATGCTCATTAATTCAATTTGAGGCAGGAATGTGTGTAAATAAACCCTGGCAGCTGCAGCAGCTCTCATTTCTGCAGGGCTTTGGCAGGAACGCAGGGGCCACTGGACATGAAAACCTGGCTCTCTTTGAGAAATTGCAGGCAGGCGGCTATGCAGCCAGGAGAAGAAACAATCACGGAGATATTTACTGAAAAGATGTAATCATTTTAAGCAGATTTGAAAACTGTGCTAAATGCCAGGCATGTAGAACTGGAGTCAAAATTAGCATAGACTAGAACTAAATTATTGAAAAACACTGGGCTTACCTGATTTCCCCTGTATTATAAGCGTAGTTTGAGTTCCAAATGGCTATATGGTATACGCACTATAATCTTTTAACAATGTATTATAGCAGTACCCGTTTGGAGCCATTGTAGTTAACTATCGGGCAGTATTTTCCTAGAAGTCTCTGTTTGTAGGGTTATAAAATATCATCATGATTTTATTACTTACATAGCACCAACAATAATGGGATGTTTTATAGATAAACAAGAGACCGATATCCCCTCACTGAAGAATTTACAATGAGTGGCCCTGTTCCTGAAATTGGATCCAGCCACGGGGACCCCTGCACCCATGGGAGCCCTCAATTGCTTTGCATGGGCATAGGGGCCACAAACTCAGCTCTGATTGCAGGACAGAGGCCTAATGGACAATAGAAATGAGGGAAGTGGAATTGGGGCTGCAACAAAAAGCAAGTGGGATGTACCCTGTGACTTACTGTTCCGTGATCTTTGTATGTATACTTTTTTTTATCAACGCGTTGTTGTTCATAATTGCTCTGGGCTTGGCCTACAAGTTCTCAATCCAAGTTTTATAAAATAATAAAACAAACCTTTGTTTTGGCTGGCTTTAAGCTATGCAAACTATAAATAAAATATTTCTGATGCTCTTGCTTTCTTAAGACTCAAAGCTAATAAGAATGCATTTTTAAAGGGGATTTTATACGTCATTGGTTACTATTTATAATTTATATAGCACCTGAAACACGGTAGATGCTTTACAAATATATAAAAGACAAGGTCCCTCCTTTGAAAAACTTGTAGCATTACACTCCCATCCTGCAAACAGTCAAGTGTTTAACTTTAAGCATGTGTGTATGCCATTGACTTCAGTGAAGATATTTACATGCTTAAAGTTAAGCACATGTGTTTAGGTATTTGCAGGATGGGGCCTGTCAGGGTTCCCTCCCCACTCTAAACTCTAGGATAAAGACGTGGGGACCCGCATGAAGACCTCCTAAGCTTAGTTTTACCAGCTTAGGTTAAAACCCCCAAGATACAAAATTCCCTGCACCCTGAAAAATGCTTTTTTCACTGCCACCATCAAGTGGGTCTAAGCAGGAATCCAGGAAAGGAATCACTTGAACTTCCTTTCCCCTCAAATACCCCCTCAAGCTCGGAGCCCCCTTTCCTGGGAAGCTTGAGAATAATCCCTTAACCAATTGGTTACACAGTGATCTAAAAAAACCCACCCCCGGGGTTTTAACACCATAGAAAACAGTCAGCTTCTTAAAAGAAGGATTTTATTAAAAATAAAGAAGGTAAAATCATCTCTGTAAAATCAGGATGGTAACTATTTTACAGGGCACTCAATTTCCAAACTCAGAGAGATTCCCCCCTCTGGACAACACCTTAAAGTTACAGAAAAACAGGAATAACCCTTCCCTCTCACACAGGGAATGTACCACCAAGCAAAATAAACAGAAATCTACTCGCAGTGCTGACTACACTTACTTTAGAAAAGTGAGGTTTGGTGAGGAGACTGGTTTTCTGTAGGTTCTTTCTGTCTTCCAAGATCACTCTGACTCAGACAAAGCCACACACCAAGCTTTTTCCCCCTCCCAAGATTTGAAAATATCTTGTCCCCTTATTGGTCAGATGCCAGCCAGGTCAGGTGTCAGTCTGGCTACCTGCATTTTTTAACCCTTTACTGGTCAGAGGATCTTATAGCACTGCATCAGACCCTCTCCCCCTTCCCTTTATATTTATGACAGGGCCTAAACAATTATGTGGCATGACAGTGAAGTCAAAACAGGGAGAATTGGATAGGGAGAGTAATAGAAATAAAATAAGATGAGTTTATGGATTGTAAGTATTAATAAATCTGTACTATTACTTGGATGTTTAGTGCATGTGTGTCTTGGTGGTCTCTCTTTTTATACATATATAAAAACATATACTGTATGTGCATGTGTTATCCACTTATTTTTAAATGAATGTGCCAGACCGTACCAATAATATAATGTTAGAATGTATTCATCCATAGTGTAGTAGAGGCACTTTTAAAAATTAAAGTAGGCCTCCTAAGTAACATTTTGAAGTGTGCATGCAGTACAACTTTTCAACAACATTTCTTGTTGGGTATGATACAAAGATCCTATGCACAACAGGTGACTGTAAAGTCATGAACAGCAGCTCGGTGAATTCCATAGGGCCTCAGGGCTTGTATTTTACTTCTACTGTCTAGTAGAAACATCACAGCAGCAACAGTGTAAAGCTATTTACTTTACCACCTTATGCATCATCAGCAATGTTCTCCATCTCACTGTAAGAAAGGAGGCTTGAGTTTATGAACAGAGCCAGGATTTTGCTTAGTTGAAACTGGAACACCAATGAGTGCATGGGGGTACAAGCTACTATAGCTGAAAGCTGAGAAAATAGGCCCATCCTGTTACATAGGTATGTTTTGATGCATACACAAAACCAACATTAACGTAGTTGAAAGTGGCATGAATGTCTCAGGACAGTACGCAACAGAGAGTTTACTAGCCTTGAGAAACTTCAGTGACAAACTTGTCATATGTTTCTCTTTTCCTGGGATCTGAATGAGTGGGTCAAAACTCAGAGCAAGCGGCCTAGAGTTCTGGTATTTTATTTCTCACTCTCCTTTTTAAGCTATTGTTTATGTCCAGTTTCTGTTTTCCTTTCAGCCCAGCTCCCCTTCCACACTACTAACAGCACCTAATGGGAGATTTAGCAATAGAATAATTGCAAGGTCTGTGCACTCCTGCTGTCTTTCAATATCTGCCTCTGGGTCAGTAGCCTCTGGCTGGCTTTACCAATCTAGGAGAACTTGAATGTTAATGATTCTTTACCCTGTTCTTCACTGGTGAGAGAGTTCGTTTCTCTGAGCAGCAGTGCAATGAGACTTCTCAAATTCATACAAGTACCCTGGCATTGAGGGTTGTTATTAGCCTTGTCTGCAATAAAATTTAGTTATCATTTTCACTCTGCCTTATGTTAGTTTCCCTCCTGTACATGGCACAGAAAAGAGATTGCCCCGTTATAAAATCCATACTACAATCACCACACACCCCCACACACCTCTCCACCTCTACCTTTGGGGGTTAATCCCACTTTTCCTCCTCACTCATCAGGTGTTCACTGCTAGCCCTTTCCTTCTCTCACAGATCTTGGGCATTCACTATTCTCTTTTCTTCCTCTGACAAATGCCTTTGGGGTTCTTCATCTTTTTATCTCTCTCACACCTACCCACACCACTGGGGCCCCAAGCGTACTGTGGAATTCACCTCACTTTCCCCCTCACGTCCCTCACTGCCCACTCGTGTGGCTTGAGTTTGACTCCTTCCTCTGGCACAGTTTCCTGGTATAGTTAGGGTTGCCAGGCATCTGGTTTTCAACCAGAACGCCTGGTCGAAAAGGGACCCTGGCAGCTCCGGTTGGCACCGCTGACCAGGCCGTTAAAAGTCCAGTTGGCAGTGCAGCAGGGCTAAGGCAGGCTCCCTACCTGCCCTGGCTCCACGCAGCTCCCGGAAGCGGCCAGCATGTCTCTGTGGCCCTTAAGCGCAGGGGAGGTCAGGGAAGCTCAGCACACTGCCTCCGCCTCGAGTGCCGGCTCCGCAGCCAATGGGAGCTGTGGGGGCAGCGCCTGCGAATGCAGGCAATATGCACAGGGCTGGTGCAAGGAAGTTTCGCACCCTAGGCGAAACTTCCTTGCACCAACTCTGCACCCCACCCCCCAGCTAACGCCACCTCCCCTCCCCCCGGCAGCCAGCTCCTCCGACCCGCAGCAGGCGGCTCCCCATCCCCCCCGCGGCGGCTCAGCCCCCCGCCTGCGGGCCGCGGCACCTCCCCGGCTCCACGCTCAGCCACTGAGCCGAGCATGGAGGCAGGAGGCAGCCACGGCAAGCCTCCCGTTTCATTACTCGCAAAGCCCTGCTGAGTTCCAGCGGCACGGCAACAGCCCTCGCCACAGCAGGGCTTCACGAGGAAGCGGGCGGCTGCCTCCTGCCTCCCAGCTCGAGCGTGGAGGCAGGAGGCAGCTGCCCACTGCCAAGGGCGGCGAAATGCTGCCCCCCAAATCCTGGCGCCCTAGGCGACCGCCTAGGATCGCCTAGTGAAAGCGCCAGCCCTGAGCACGCACTGCGCAGAATCGCCTGGCCATGCCTCCACCTAAGGGCTAGACATGCCGGCTGCTTTCTGGGAGCAGCGTGTAGCAAAGGCAGGCAGGGAGCCTGCCTGAGCCCCGCTGCACTGCCAACCGGGAGCTGCCTGAGGTAAGCTCCACCTGGCTGGAGCTCGCAACCCGAACCCCCTGCCCCAGGTGAGAACCCCCTCCTGCACGTAACTTCCTCCCTCCCACACTCCAAACCCCTCAGCCCTGGCCCCACCCCAGAGCCCACATTCCCAGCCAGAGCCCACACCCCCTCCCACACCCCAAGCCCCGCACCAACCCTGAGCCCGCTGCCGTGCTCCAAACCCCTTGGCCCCAGCCTAGAGCCCTCTCCTGCACCCCAAACCCATCAGTCCCACCCCAGAACCCCATCCTGCACCCCACCCTCTGCCCTAGCCTGGAGCCCCCACCCTCACCCTGAACCCTTCATTTCTGGCCCCATCCCGGAGCCTGCACCCCCTCCGCACCCCAACCCCTTTCCTCAGCCTAGTGGAAGTGAGTGAGGGTGGAACAGAGTAAGTGATGGAGGGAGGGGGGCTAGAGGGAGGGGGCGGGGGCTTAGAGAAGGGGCGGGGCAGGAGAAGGTCAAGGGTGTTCAGTTTTGTGCAATTAGAAAGTTGGCAACCCTAGATGTAGTAGGAAGAGAGTCTGAGATATAAGCCCTTGTATCAGAGGCCTGGCCTGAGCTAAAGTAGCAGGCAAGCTTTGTTGATATAAGTTAGCAAAAGTCAGGCTGTGAGCAAACGTCAGGCTCTGCCTTTTTGCAAGTTCACAGAATCTGGCAAGAACAGGGCTGATATTGCAGAAACACACATTCCTAAAACGTGCTAGGCACAGAGTACTCTCATAGACAGAAGGGACCATTATGATCATCTAGTCTGACCTCCTGCACAATGCAGGCCACAGAATCTCACCCACCCACTCCTGGAATAATCCTCTCACCTATGTCTCAGCTATTGAAGTCCTCAAATCATGGTTTAAAGACTTCAAGATGCAGAGAATCCTCCGGTAAGTGACCCGTGCCCCATGCTGCAGAGGAAGGCAAAAAAACCTCCAGGGCCTCTGCCAATCTACCCTGGAGGAAAATTCCTTCCCGACCCCAAATATGGCGATCAGCTGAACCCCGAGCATGTGGGCAAGACTCACCAGCCAGACACCCAGGAAAAAGTTCTCTGTAGTAACTTCTAACATCCCATCATTGACCATTGGTCCTATTTACCACTGATGGCAATTAATTGACCTTTGACTAAGATCATGTTATCCCATCAAACCATCCCTTCCATAAACGTATCTAGCTTAATCTTGAAGCCAGTTAGGTCTTTTGCCCCCACTGCTTCCCTTGGAAGGCTGTTCCAGAACTTCACTCCTCTGATGGTTAGAAACCTTCGTCTAATTTCAAGTCTAAACTTCCTGATGGCCAGTTTATATCCATTTGTTCTTGTGTCCACATTGGTACTGAGCTGAAATAATTCCTCTCCCTCCCTGGTATTTATCCCTCTGATATATTTAAAGAGAGCAATCATATCTCCCCTCAGCCTTCTTTTGGTTAAGGTAAACAAACCAAGCTCCTTGAGTCTCCTTTCATACGACAGGTTTTCCATTCCTCGGATCATCCTAGTGGCCCTTCTTTGTACCTGTTCCAGTTTGAATTCATCCTTCTTAAACATGGGAGACCAGAACTGCACACAGTATTCCAAATGAGGTCTTACCAATGCCTTGTATAACGGTACTAACACCTCCTTATCTCTACTAGAAATACCTCGCCTAATGCATCCCAAGACCTCATTAGCTTTTTTCACGGCCACATCACATTGGCGACTCATAGTCATCCTGTGATCAACCAGGACTCCGAGGTCCTTCTCCTCTTCCGTTACTTCCAACTGATGCGTCCCCAGCTTATAACTAAAATTCTTGTTATTAATCCCTAAATGCATAACCTTACACTTCTCACTATTAAATTTCATCCTATTACTATTACTCCAGTTTACAAGGTCATCCAGATCTTCCTGTAGGATATCCCGATCCTTTTCTGAATTGGCAATACCTCCCAACTTTGTGTCATCTGCAAACTTTATTAGCACACTCCCACTTTTGGTGCCGAGGTCAGTAATAAAAAGATTAAATAAAATTGGTCCCAAAACTGAACCTTGAGGAACTCCACTAGTAACCTCCCTCCAACCTGACAGTTCACCTTTCAGTATGACCCGCTGTAGTCTCCCCTTTAACCAGTTCCTTATCCACCTCTCAATTTTCATATTGATCCCCATCTTTTCCAATTTAACCAATAATTCCTCATGTGGTACTGTATCAAATGCCTTACTGAAATCGAGGTAGATTAGATCCACTGCGTTTCCTTTATCTAAAAAATCTGTTACTTTCTCAAAGAAGGAGATCAAGTTGGTTTGGCACGATCTACCTTTTGTAAAACCATGTTGTAATTTGTCCCAATTGCCATTGACCTCAAGGTCCTTAACTACTTTCTCCTTCAAAAATTTTTCCAAGACCTTGCATACTACAGATGTCAAACTAACAGGCCTGTAGTTACTTTTTTTCCCTTTCTTAAAAATAGGAACTATATTAGCTATTCTCCAGTCAAACGGTACAACCCCTGAGTTTAGAGATTCATTAAAATTTTTTGCTAATGGGCTTGCAATTTCATGTGCCAGTTCCTTTAATATTCTTGGATGAAGATTATCTGGGCCGCCTGATTTACTCTCATTAAGCTGTTCAGGTTTGGCTTCTACCTCGGATATGGTAATATCTACCCCCACATCCTTATTCCCATTTGTCATGCTGCCACTATTCCTAAGCTCATTAGCCTCATTAAAGACTGAGGCAAAGTATTTGTTTAGATATTGAGCCATGCCTAGATTATCCTTAACCTCCACTCCATCCTCAGTGTTTAGCGGTCCCACTTCTTCTTTCTTTGTTTTCTTCCTATTTATATGGCTATAAAACTTTTTACTATTGGTTTTAATTCCCTTTGCAAGGTCCAATTCTACATGCCTTTTAGCCTGTCTCACTTTATCCCTACATGCTCTGACCTCAATAAGGTAGGTTTCTTTGCTGATCCCTCCCATCTTCCACTCCTTGTATGCTTTCTGTTTTTTCTTAATCACCTCTCTGAGATGCTTGCTCATCCAGCTTGGTCTAAAACCCCTGCCTATGAATTGTTTCCCCTTTCTTGGGATACAGGCTTCTGATAGCTTCTGCAACTTTAACTTGAAATAATCCCAGGCCTCCTCCGCCTTTAGGTCCATAAATTCTTTAGTCCAATCCACTTCCCTAACTAATTTCCTTAATTTATTAAAGTTAGCCCTTTTGAAATCAAAAACCCTAGTCTCAGATTTATTTTTGTTTATCCTTCCATTTAGTTTGAACTGAATTAGCTCATGATCACTCGAGCCAAGGTTGTCCCCTACAACCATTTCTTCAATGAGGTCCTCACTACTCACCAAAACCAAATCTAAAATGGCATCCCCCCTTGTTGGTTCAGCAACTACCTGATGAAGGAATTCATCAGCTATCACATCTAGGAAAATCTGAGCCCTATTATTATTACTAGCACTTGTTCTCCAATCTATATCTGGGAAGTTGAAGTCTCCCATGATCACACAGTTCCCATTAGTATTTACTTCCTTAAAAACATTAAAGAGGTCTCTATCCCTATCCAAATTAGATCCCGGTGGTCTATAGCACACCCCAAGCACTATCCCAGGGGAGGCTCTAGTAGTTTTCTTCCCCAATGTGATTTTTGCCCAGACAGACTCTGTCTTATCCATTCCATCACTTTTTATTTCTTTACAGTCTACCTCATCATTGATATACAATGCTACTCCCCCACCTTTACCTTTATTTCTATCTTTCCTAAACAGCACATACCCTTCAATACCTGTACTCCAGTCATGACTACTATTCCACCATGTTTCGGTTATTCCTATGATATCTGGTTTCACTTCCTGGACCAGTAGCTCTAGTTCCTCCATTTTGTTACCTAGGCTCCTCGCATTGGTGTACAAACATCTTAATTTTTGCTGTTTGGCCTCACTCACATTCCTTACCCAATTTGGTATGGACATTGTACTGCCAGTATGACCTATTTGACTAGTATCCACTCTGCCCTTCCTCCTGATGTCCATTCTCCTACCCCCAGCTATATCCTCTCTTACTTGGTTGTCTTCCCTCTCAATGTTAAAATCCAGCGTGGAGATTACCTGGACATCTCCCAACCGTCTCCCCCAGATTCCTAGTTTAAAGCTCTCTTGATCAGTTGTGCCAGCCTCCATCCTAGAAGTCTATTTCCTTCCCTACTCAGGTGAAGTCCATCCCGAGAGAACAGTCCTCTGTCCATGAATGCCTCCCAGTGGCCATACATCCCAAAGCCCTCCTTGTAGCACCAATCCCTGAGCCATCTGTTGATCATCATAATCCTGTCACACCTTTGTTGCCCTTCTCTAGGAACAGGCAGAATCCCACTGAAGATTACCTGAGCCTCGATTTCCTTAAGCGTCTTCCCCAGCCTGGCATAGTCCCCCTTGATTCGTTCCAGTGAGAATCTAGCCGTGTCATTTGTTCCTACGTGAAGGATGATCAATGGATTCTTTCCCGCTCCCTTTAGGATCCTCTTCAACCTCAGGTCCACATCCCGTATCTTAGCACCCGGTAGACAGCACACCCTTCTGTTCTCTGGATCAGCTCTGGTTACAGGCCTGTCTATTCGTCTCAGTAAGGAGTCCCCAATCACGTAGACCTGCCTTTTCCTGGTGACAGTGCGATTCTCCAGTCTATCCCCTGTTCCCTCTGGCTGCAAGTCCTTTCCATTCCTATTTTCCCTTGTAATCCTCTTCAACCCATCCTGTATCCTCCTGGGACTCATGTTTGGTGTTGTCCCCATCGACTCTTCCCCTTCTTCTATGGGACTAACCGCTCTTCTCTTCTTCCTTGCCCTTCCACCTTCAGTGACCACCTGCTGTACCCCTTCTTCATTCTCCAACTCTGCAAACCTGTTCTTGAGCTCTATTTCTCCACTCACGGAAACACATTCCAGAAGAGTGGTACCAGAACATCCTGATATAAGGATGGTACAAAAACATTCCCCAAGGGTAACAAGAACACACTGACCCCTCCTAAAAGATAAGGTCAGAATGACAGTATGATGAATAGAGATGTTTTGATCGAACTTACATGTACAAGGAGATGGGTGATAACTAGCTACGTCAGGGGGCAGTAACTAACTATGTTAGAGGGGCAGTACGTAACTTGTTTGTATCAGGGTATAAAGAGGTATCTCGGAGAGAGTGTCTTTGTCCAGCCGAGCGGGGAATGGAAAGTCCCGCCATTCACTGAGCTGCATCCATTGTCATGGGCATATATGTCTTAGCATCCTCGTACAATCTGCCAGGTGCTATTACCGTGCTTCGTTGACAATAAACCTAGCCTGGTGCCTTTGTACCTTAACGGATCTTGTGGTCATTGGGTGGTTCGCTCGAGGTCTGCTGTACCGGCTGTCCACGCAGAGCTGGGACAGCACACAGGGAGAACACACGCACACAGCCAAACACATAAAAACACCTGGCAGGGTGCCCAAGCTCTGCAGGAGTGGTAGTTACACCCCTCCTTCCTTCCTGTTCTCTATGCAGTCCCCAGCGGTTAGTTTAACAACCCGCTCCCTTCCATAAAAAGCAGCCTCATTGCTCCAGACCGTGTAGCACACCTTCCAGCAGGGCTTCAAAAGAGTAGCAAGACTGTGGGGAGAAAACCTGAAATTCTGTGAACAGGCCAGCAGCCACAGCAGACAAGTAAAGGGCATTTTCCCAAGTTCCCTTAATTAATGAGTGCTGTGTAGCTAAGGAGTGTTACTGTAGCCCAGGTACAATTTTGACCTAGAGCCATCACTAGTGCAGGGAACACCCTGAACAGTAAATTTCAGCCAGTTCTTTGCATTATGCTCCATTCCTTCCATTTTACACCAAAGGGACTCAACTAGGACGAGAATCACAGCCTCACTAAAAAGAATTTTATCACAATAGAATACAGAACTGAGCCAGAGCCATATTTTCCTGTTTCACTGCTGTTGGTCTTTTATGTAATCCATTAAACAGTTTTCAACTTTCAATTCTGTTTGCCAGTGCTTGGAAATGTAGCATTGAGATATTTTTAGTTTTTTTAATTAAAAAACAATGTGATTTTAAAATCCACATATGCATCTATATCAATACACCACATATGTGGTGTTAATTATATAAGACTTTGCAAAGCCATTTAATAAATTGCATTTAGTGTACACCTTTAGCCGTCATGCTTTGCCCTCTGCCTTTTAATTTATCCCTGCCAGGACTTATTGTAACATTCCAAATCCCCGACCAGCTTCCAAAAGCCATTTTTGTAGAATCAGTCTACCAGAGAAGAATTTCCTCCTCCTGCCCCCAAATGTGAAATTTCCTCCCCAAAGTTACGCAGGCCAGGGTCCCAGAACAGGCATTGTTCAGTCATGGGCCAGTGACAGGTGTGAGGTCTGATATCTCTTGACCGTAGAGCTAGAAACAGGAGTTTATAGCACTGGAGAAAAGGGAGATTCCCAGCACCTGATCTCACACTTATGCTGATACAACCTTTAACCAGCCCAAATCATCAGATGTTCGGTATGAGCCACATATGGTGCAGAAGTTTTTAGAACATTTTTAAAGAAACATTTTTATTAGGCATGGGTTTTGTATCTGTCTGCCTGTAAAGACAGATGCCTTTGTTACCAGGAGTCCAACTGCGCAGGGCTCAGACGGAGATGGAGGTGACTAATATGTTTCACAAACCTCTAAAAATGAGCAAAAATAGCTTTTCCTCACATAATAATGACCTGGTTTTAAGGTCTAATGTCTAGAAACCTTTCAGAGCTGTGTGTCCTGTTGGAAGGATGGGACTCTCCCCACTGTAATGGTTTAAGTCTCCCATTTCTAGTTCTGCATGGTCATGAGATCACAAATGAGTAATATGTGATCCTGCACCGGGGGAGGTATTAAATCTGTCCCGGGTGCTAGATTGAATATTACCCATTTGGGTCTCAGGCCAGTATAAATTTGCATGCACAACCTTAACTCTGCCTTTATGTGTATGCCTTATGATATAGTCTGTAACTTGATCACATACTACCTCTCAAATCATAAATTGTAATGTCATACCATTTCTTCTACAGTCAACCTTAGATGCAGTGTAATTCCTTAGAGTAATACCTTTCAGTGCTATTTACTGCACTATATGCCAGACAAGGAATCCCTTGACATCTTGTAGATGAAAAATACACAGTAACATTAATATACAACATACCACAGATTAAATATTACAATATAGGACAATGGTGAAAATTTGCTGTCATTTTAAGGCCACCAAAACTTGCAGTTGAATTAGCTTTGTAGTTAGCTGCATCATCCCATGAATGTAAAGAAATTATGCAGTACAGATGTGCTGCCTAAATTATTAAAATGCATACCTTAGAGAGAAGAGAATATTTAATATAAGTCTAACTCAATAAAGATATATGGGACCATTCTGACAATGAGAATAATGTAAATAGACAAGAATGAAAAAAGTCACAAGAGGCTACACGTGAATCTCAGGTTGAAGAAAACTGCATGGCATGGTGTATCATCTGAGAAATGGTGTATGATCACATAATAAAAGACAGCATGGAAATACTGGCAGCAGACTTCCCCCATCACAAATTCAGGGTCTGGTCCTGCACTGCTCTCCACGAACCTCATTGCAAAATCAGAGCTAGCATATTCTCTCTCTCCAGTTCTGACATATTCCTGGACAACCAGCACTACTTTTCCATCCTCTTTGTTTCCCCTACCCACAAATTCAGTCATCTCTGCCACCTTTGACTCCCACACCGTTACAGTGCAATGCAAGTTCTTACTAACTTTTCATGAGAAGAGTGACAGGAGTTGATGCTTCCTCCTTCCCTTCTTAACACCTTCTACTACTTCTCTCCTGTCAACAACACTGGGGTTTCTCACCCACTCTCCTCTAGTCCTTCCACCTTAGGGTGACCAGATGTCCCAATTTTATAGGGATAGTCCTGATATTTGGGTCTTTTTCTTATATAGGCTCCTATAACCCCCCACCCCGTCCCGATTTTTCACACTTGCTGTCTGGTCACCCTATTCCACCTGTCCCAGAAGCCTTTACTGTCTCCTTACCTTCCTTGCCTCCACTCTCATCCACTCCCTGGCTCTCCTCCTTAGCCTATCACTTTCCTCTGACTCCTTCCTCTCATAATGCAGGCAAGCTTTGGTGTCCCCAACTTCAGGAATGGATTCTTGGCCCCACCTCCTTCCCAAACTACAGTCCCATCTCCATTCTTCCCTTCATCTCTAAGGGTACGTTTAAAGCTTTTTTTTTTTTTTTTTTTTTTTTACAAGTTGATCTCTTCCAACCCCATCCTGGATCACTTCAATCTAATTCCACCCTCTCCACTCCACTGCTCTCTCCCTACTCTCCAAAGACCTCCTCCTGGCCAAATCTCAGTGCCCCCACTCCATCCTTCTTGGCTTCTGTGCCATTTTTGACACTGTTTATCATACCCTCCTTGAAATCATGCCCTACCTTGGCTTTCGTTCCTCCTTCCTCTCTTGGTCTCATCGTCTCTCTGACCACTCCTTCAGTGTCTTTTTGGTGGGTCCCACTCCTCTTCCTCTCCAACTCTATAACGGGCTCTCAAACCCCTATATTTGGCTCCTCCTCTTCACACCATCTCCATGCATGATCTCATCCACTCTTATGGTTTCAGCTGCCATCTTTATGCCAATGACTCACAAATATACCACTCCATTCCTGACTGATCTCCATTCCTGAGTCCCACCTCTTGGCCTGTCTCTCTGAGGCTTCCTCCTGAATGTATCGCTGTCAGTTTGAACTCAACATGGCCCAAACTGAACTCGTAACCTCTGCTCTTGAGCTGTCTCCTCTCCCATTACCATATGTCACTATTGACAACACCACTATCCTGCTGGTCGCGCAGGCTCGTAACCAGGAGGTTGTCATTGTTTCTTTCCTTTCCTTTGCCCTGTACATTGTGACTGTATCAAAATCTTGCCATTTTTTCCTCCTAAACTTTTCTAAAATCTGACCTCTCCCCACACACACAGCCACGACTTTTGTTATCTCCCACCTTGAATGTGGTAGCCCTCCTGCTTGGTGGTCTTGATGCTCACATCTCCCCTTCCAGTCATTACAAACGTGGCTGTTAAGTTCGCCCCTCCCTCCCCTTTGAATGTTCAGCTGCCCTTCACAACACTGCTATTCTCTGCTTATCTTCTCTTGTCTCATACCATGCCCCTTCTCCTTTGCAAGGGATGCCAGTCTCAGTTACCTTTACTATTTATATTGCAGTAGGTCCTGGGGGGCCCAGTTGAGCACACAACCCCATTATACTAGCTGAGGCAGCACACACAGTGAGACATACTCCCTGCCTTGAGGAGCTTACATTCTGATTAGACAAGACAGAAACAAAGAGATGCTGAAGTACCTAGTGTGAGAGATATCGTAACCGCATGCTGTATCTTTGGGGGAACATCCTGTATGAAGTGTATGTATCACTGTGGGCCAGGTATTGTATGTATGACTGTGTTCTTCTCCATGGGGGAGAGCTACCACAGCTCCTTTGGGAACTAAAACAGCAGGAGGTTGACCAGGGTGAATCACTGACTGTAAACACCTCCAGAGAGGTACCACCTCCAGGGGAGGCTTGCATATCCTGCTTCAAACTTGATATCCAGAGACTAGGAGAACAACTAAAGGGCTTGAGCTTAAGAAGAGTGCATTTAAACTGTTTCAGGGACTTTTTTTCTGATTCAGCGAACAGACAGAACCTCTGTCCAAGGAGACCCCCAACCCTAGCGGAAGGGTTGGAAAGACTTTGGCTTATTAGTGCCACATGAGACTGATGAGTGACTCCTGGTATGTTTAATGTATGTTTAAATCTGTTTATTGGAGTTTTTTTTAATGTTTTCTCTGAAATGCTTTTGCCTTAAGAATAAATGTTCTTGCATAGAAAGAACTGTGTGGTAACTTGTAGATGCTGGTAATACACTGTCCAGAGCCCTCAGAGAGAAAGCAAAGCATAGGTACTGGCCTTTAGACTGACTAGCTTGCTGGGGATATCACAGTGTAAGGCAGGGAGCTGTGCAAACTTAAAACCTCAGGCAGGAGCGGGCGAGACATGGATTTCTGCCCAAGAGAGGTGACAGCTGGGATCCAAAAACCTTAAGTGGGTGCTCTTAAGGGACCACAGTGCGGGAGTACAGGTGCAGTGATCCTAAAACTGTGACAGCTAGTTGAGGTGATTTGTCCAAGGTCCCAAGGCAGGACAGTAGAAGACCAGAAAAAAGAACTGAGGTCTTCTGATTCCCAGTCCAGTGCTCAGTCCACTAGACAATACTGCATCCCAGTCTGTTGATTGTCTGATTCTGAGCTGTTTGGGGGCAGGAGCTGTCTTACTCCGTTTGGAAAGCATATAGCACATTGTGGGCACTACTGTAATACTGTCATTATAATAACAAAAATGCATATCCACAAGGGGCCAGAGTTAAGATGTATAACCTTAACTTTGTCATTTCTTGAATTTGAGTGCTTAACTGTGAAACTTTTAATTTATTTTTAATAGTAAATGTAAATACAAATTTCATATTTGCATATGGTACATAGTTGGATATTTGGTGCAAATATTTGATTTGCACACTACATGGACTGCAGTTACATATATAAAATAGGCGTGCAACTGCATGTGACCCCAGGTGTCTCACTTTTTAACAACCTCGTCCATATAGTTTATTATCAGCTTTTATTTATTTATTTAGTACATTTTATATATATACAGTGGAGTGGAAAGCACATCAAAAGGGTTAAGAATCCATAAAAGAGATTATGGATCAAATGCTTACAAAGAGGAAGGGGGAAATCAAGACTGGATAATGCTGTGAGCTTTCTTGGAACCGAATGCTGCCAGCTGCTGTTCTAATCCCATCAATTTAAATAAGTGCGCAGTGGGACTGAGACAGTCGTCTCTGCAAGTTCAGTATTAAATGAGCTACTTTTGAAACTGGCATGCAGTATAATGTCATCCTCTTGATGAAGTGGCCTGCAGTGCGCATCCCTACGCATCTGTAACCACTCAGGAATGCCCAGAAAGTTTTCGAAATGATTATTAACCACAAAAGCAAAAAAGTCAAAAAGAAAAGATACTGTTGTGGGTTTTTGTACTGAATCAGCTTCCAGTCCAGAAGCTAGTAAATACCGTTTGAGGAGAGCATTTTTCTCTGATTAAGCACTTCTTCTGGATTTTATTTTTAATCCCTGTTAGTACCATTTCATTGGCTACCCGTTTGCATGTAATGTCTCCACTGCATGTCTGAGATCATGCCTTTTAATAGACAGGGTGTTAAGTTCAGCACTGTAGCAGGACAAGCAGTATACAGTACCCCTTGTGCACCCATATGAATGCCTGTAGCCGGAAGGTGAAGAAGACACTGCTGTTGGTAGTGAAAGCAAGAAAAATAAGGGGCATCGGTCAATATGCCTTTCAGCTTTAGGGTAACGAGTTGAAATCCAGATCCAGGGGACAGCAACTACTGTCTGGCAGCCATTCAGTGGCTTATGTGAAAACCGTTAATGGGAATATACACATTAATATTACCTTACACGTCTATAGCCCCCTCTATCTAAGGATCTCAATGGATTTTACAGACCTTAGCCTCATAATACCCACCAGGAGGCCCCCAGTGGCAATTGTGCCACTGCACCCTACAGTGCATCAGCCACACACCACAGTTCTGACATTAGGGGTGGGGCTTAGCCTCATTAGCCCCCAATTGCTCCCCGGACAGTTTTCAAATCAAGCTAGCTGTCACCTGCTGGACCTTTCTAACATACAAGTGTGCAGTCGAGAATGCGTTTGTATCACTTACGTTACAGCCATAGTAATTGTTTGGATTTTTACTCTCTGGGGCGGGAACTGTCTGTAATTTGTCTTGTACGGTGCCAAACATATTGTCCATGTTTAGAGGTAGTAATAGGATTTAAGCCTACAACAAAGGTAGTTAGGCATGTAAAGATGCAAAGAGGCCCCTACTGGATTTGCAAAAGCACTTAAGTGAGTTAGGCACCTAACTCTGTGACATACCCAGAGTACAGTCCAGACTAGTGAGTAGCAGTGGCCACTTGCCCTCTAACCTGGGGTGCCCTTTACACTGCTTTGCTGCTGTAGCCTCCAATCCTGGATTGCTCACAAACAGCATCCAGCGTGTAAGTCACTCCCAGCTATGTCTGTGTGTGAATTGCAGACAGACAGACATTGGCTATTACCAGCCTTGTTTATATTGCAGGGCGACCCCAACACACCCCCAGTCCCAGATTTTTCCCCAGAAACATATATCCTATACTGTCCAGCCTTCTCCTGGACAATACAAGCTGAAGCTTATATAAAGCCCCTCATTTAATTAATAGAAATGATATGCACATGTCCTGTTACCCCAAATGGAGTTTCCCAGACACTTCAGTTCAAACACACTGGATTAGATACAACAATAAAACAAGTTTGTTTAACTACAGAGAGAGAGACAGAGAGAGAGAGATATTTTAAGTGAGTACAAGTAATGAGGAAGTCAGAAATAGTTACAAGTAAAATAAAGATAAAACTTAACTCGTGCCTAATTTAAACTATGTTAAATTCAAAGCAATGTTTTCTTACCACATGCTTTATCAGATTACTGGCCGAACTCTTACGTCTGGGCCCCTCCCCCAGTCCAACGCTGCGTCCTTTGTCCTTCAGATGCCATGGATGCGGTGGGCAGAGAGAAAGAGAGGGATGCTCTTGGTACGTCTCCCTTTTTGCAGTCCTCTCCCCCCTTTGAGGAGCATGGGAGTATGGCGACAGGCAGTGAGCATGAGACAGCTGGGAGCATGGAGACAGGCAGTCTGTGTGGATGGGATCTCCATGCTGTTTCTTTGCTAAACTGTAGATTTTTCACCCATGCCCCCTTTCCTGCCAAAGAATGGCCATTTATCAGGTAATGGTCCATTGGCCTTGTTTACACCTGGCTGAGGTGTCAGCTTGTGATTTGTCTCTGAGAAACTGGTTTGGCCACTTCTCAGACTTGGAACGTGTGTTAGTAACACCACACAGGGGAATCTTATAACTTTACCTACAATGTTGCCACACATAGTTTACCCAGATAATACTGACCCGCAAATTATGAGTTTTCAAATGAAACCTCACAAGGCATAATTTTAACAAAGATTGTTACAATAGTGTGCAAAGGGTGAATACAGGGGTACAGTCACACAAATTTACAGTGACTTTCAATGGGAGTTAAGTGTCTAACCTTGTTAGGTACTTTTTAAAATCCCACTAGGGGCCTAAATACCTTTAGGAATCTGGCTGTAGTCCTATGTCAGGGCAAAACATTTTTCATATGACCCAGCAGTTGCTGCTTTAAAAATTCTGTGTTGATCATCTCCCCCTCATTTACTCCAACCTCCTCCTCTCTGGTATCCCTAATTCTCAAATCATTCTCCTTCAATCTTCCCAAGATGCAGCAGCTAAAATGATCTTCCCATCCTATTGATCAGACAACGCCTCTTTTCAGATCCCTCCACAAGCTTCTCCTTGCACTCTGCATCCAGTTCGATGTTCCTAACTTTCACAAATGTACTGAAAGAAATGGGAATTTGGCCTCTGCTGCAGAAGCTCTTGCGAAATGCAATAAAATCCTGCCGCCTTGTGATCTGGGAAAAGAGAGAGCCCACACATTGTGCTGTAGCATAAGCAAAATTGTACTGAGCTGCAGGCCAAAACACTGTTAGTTGTAGCCCCATCTCTTCCACTGACTCCTAATAATATTTCTGTGATCTTCTGAGCGCTTATTAACCACTGCTACTTAGGGGAGGGAACACATTTTACACATAAGGTAACTGAGAGCTTGCACAAGATAACTTTAAGCAAAGCTGGGAATAGAAACCAGGTTTCTAATACAACAGCCCCAAATTTCAGCTTTGTCATACTGCCTTCAGAAGGAATATGCCAAATTACGGTGCTGGTGTAACCCACACTAACAAATACAGATCTGTGTCAACCTCTAGTGGCTAGAACACATCAGGGGTTAAGACTATATTCCTGCTTCCATGCTAACATACCTTAAACTCGAGTCCTCGAGAGTTTGCTTTTTCCATCTTTTTCCAGAGGTCCCAGATTCACCCCTCCCCTCCACAAATGATCCACACACGTTGTGTTTATAGTTAGCTATAGTAATTGTAACCATTAGTTTATTCTTTACTCCTGGATGCAGGAATAGAAACAAGGAAGGTGTTTGACAGTACTGAAGAACATTCTGATTAAACAATACGATAACAACTATATGATATCAATAAAGCACGTATTAAATGGCTTAAGAACTGACTAAGAAACCTTAAAAATAGTTCTCAACAGTAGCGCAGCCAGGTCCAGAGTGCAGGGGGAGCGGCGCTATAAAAAGGCGCCTCCCCCTGTACTCATTCTTTGGCGGCGGGTCCTCACTCACCCCGGGTCTTCGGTGGTACCCGCCGCCAAAATGTCGCCAAAGACCCGGAGTGCCGCCAGGTGAGTGCAAGAAGCGGCGCTTAAAAAGACGCTGCTAAAAAAAGGCGCCTCTTCCTTTTTAAGGCACCGCTTCTGCTGACAGGGGGAGCGGCCACTCCCTCTGCTCCCCCTCCCCGGCTACGCTACTGGTTCTCAATGCAGAATCATCATTGAATGAGGGTGTTTCTGGTGGGGCTCCACAGAGGTCAGTACTAGGCCGATGCTATGCAATATTTTCATCAATGATATGGTGCTAAACATAACATCATTGCTCAAATTTGCAGATGAAACAAAAATTGGCAGAATGGTAAAAATTATGAAGATGGGGTAGTCACAATGATCTGGGTGACTAGTGGAGGTTTGCCACTGATTTCAATGAGCATGGCATCAAATCCTTTAAGAATGGGCTTTTGTCAGATAATGGTTGCAGGATGGTACTGTATTTTGCTAATTCGGTTAATTTTTTGTTTTTACTCGTAAAATTTTAACTCTTACATTGTAATTAGTTATGATTTAATGTATATTTGTCATCTACAATTGTCAGACACAATCTTATCTTCCTCCAAGAGCTTTTGCTCTGGCTGCAACTATATTTTTCAGCTTCATTTAACTCTGAAAGTAATCTACATCAGGGTGAATAAAAATCAATTCTCTTCCTTTTAAAAAATAAAAAAAATGGATTATTAAAATTTAAATCTGATTTTTAAAAAATTTAAATTATATCTTTATTTAAATTAAATATAGGCTTATATACCTATTTAAAATTGAAATTGATAACCACTGTTAATACCTAAACTTATTATAATCCGTTAAAATCATTTAAATTATATACAAAAATAATATTAAGCAGTTCATGTTTGCTGCTAAGCACCTGGAACCAGAGTTTGTTGAAGTGCTAAACCAGCTACTGACAGCAGTAGCCTCTTGTGCAGTTGGAGAGAGAATATTTTCTTCACTTCAGCTTATTCAACTAGTTCAGTTCAATTACTAGTTCATTCAAAGTTGAGACACCATTGGGAGTTGAAAAAAGCAAGAAAGCCTGTTTCTTCTTCCAATCTATGAATAAAAATTAGACATGAGAGGGTGAGATCTACTAGTTCTTGAGGGAAATCTTGAAAGAAAACGATGACCAGACGCAATCAGTTGAATTCATTAATTACACATAACACTTCCTTTTTAATAAACCAGTTAGTTTTATTGTTTTCGTAAACTTTTTGATCAACTTTTTTCTTATGTATTCAGTACTTTTAAAGAAGTTTATTTAATTTTTTTTAAAATGCTGGCTTTGTGCATTGTTAATTGAATTTGAATTTCCAGCCAGACCACAAATCACAAGTAAAAAATTGTGTGCAGTGTTGTCGTAGCTGTTTCGGTCCCAGGATATTAGAGAGGCAAGGTACATGAGGTAATATCTTTTATTGAACCAACTTCTTTTGGTGAGAGAGACAAGTCTTCCAGCTACACAGAGCTCTTCCTCAAATCTGGGAAAGGTACTCAGAGTGTCACAGCTAAATACAAAGTCAAACAAATAAATAGTTGGCACATATTCCAAGGGACCATTCAAGATGAAGTGACCCGTTAACACCCCTGTACTCATAGGACAAAAAGACATGGTCCGTGATTTACAGACCGTTGTAATAAATCATAAATCCAGTAGACAAAGGGGTGCCATCATAGTCCTCAACTGTGATGATTTTGTTAACAAGACCAACTGCCAACTCTCCTACATCACCTACTATAAAGAACTCAAAGAAGACCCCATACCACAATTTACCCAGGAATTTAGGATATCGTCAAATCCTTCCTCAAACAGCTCTAAAAGAAACTACAAACTCATCCCCCATGAGCCCACCCCAAGGACCTTCTGCATGCTTCCCAAGATATACAAACAAGGGAACCCAGGCAGACCCATCATATCTGGCCACAGCACTCTCAGTGAAGGAATAATGGGACACATAAAAACTGTCTGTCAGGAGTAAGGCCCTGCAGCTGCGCCAGTTCAGTACTCCTGCCACCCTAGTGAGCCAGCTAGGCTGCCTGATGTCAGCCCTGCCTGATTAGCTGAGGAAGTTAGGAGGCCGGTTCTTCAGTTCAGCAGCAGCAGTAGCTAGTTGACCGTTCAACGCACACGCCTACAGACTCTCTGCCTCCCTGTGCCCATCTCTCACCAAGCCCTGCT
Source organism: Macrochelys suwanniensis (assembly GCA_033296515.1). NCBI lineage: Eukaryota > Metazoa > Chordata > Testudines > Chelydridae > Macrochelys > Macrochelys suwanniensis. The sequence continues at coordinate 43,908,711 of CM065775.1, read as the reverse complement.
CCTGCTGTTCTGCCTCAGAACCAGCCTTGGCTCTGATTTTTAACTCAATTTCTTTTTCAACCTTTGGCTCTGGCATTCGGACTCTGACTCCAGTTCTGATCTTCAGCCCTGCTTCCAGGCCTGTCTCGACCCCTGGCTTTGGCATTCAGACTCTAACCACTAGGCCTAACTCCTGCTCTGACCACTAGTCCTGATGGTCTACGACCCAGTCTCCTGATACTATCCTCAAACCACTCTCCACCCAAAGGGCCAGCTTCCTCCAGAACACAACCAACTTCCTCCACAAACTCAATGATATTAACAACCTCCCTTAAAACACCATCCTTGCCACCATGGATGTCACTTCCCTATACACCAACATCCCTCACGATGACAACATAGCTGCCTGCCTCAAATATTTACAAGACAATGGACAACCATTAGATAGCCACTCCAAACACACCACCAAACGCATCACAATTTTACATTCAACAACGAACACCTTGTCCAAACCAGGGCAACAGACATGGGTACTAGGATAATATATGGAGATATGCCTATCTCATAGATAGGGAATGACCTTGAAAGGTCATTGAGTCCAGTCCCCTGCCTTCACTAGCAGGACCAACTACTGTCCCCTGACAGATTTTTGCCCCAGATCCCTAAATGGCCCCCTCAAGGACTGAACTCACAACGCTGGGTTTAGCAGGCCAATGCTCAAACCACTGAGCTGTCCCTCCCCAATGGCTCCCCACTACACCAAACTCTTCATGGGCCACCTTAAAGAAGAATTTCTGGACAATTGTGTGCCGGGTTGTCACCCCTGGGGTGTGCCGGGTTGTCACCTCTTTGGGAGCCGTGGGAACCGCTCCGCCCCTTTAACCTCCCAGCTGGGCTGGCCTTTCCTACACTTCTCTGTTGGTGACTCACAGCCTTTTCAGGCCCTGTGGTCACCCAACGCGACAGCAGGTGGCTCCACACACCCAAATTGAACTACCTGAGTGCCTTACTTAAAGACAGGCAGGAGACAACACTCATTTTTCTAGCTCCTGCACCCTTGCTGGAGTATAAACCCAAAATTGTACCGTCTTGCACTGTACGGGGATCTGTAGCATGTAAGCTCATAAAGTTTGCCCTCCCCTCGATGCGGAAAGGATATGCACAATACGCTTGTATTAACCAAGCTGAGATTTTTCCTTAGACACTTCACTCAAAGGCACACTGGTTTAAATAGAGCAAAAACAAGTTTATTAACTACAAAAAGATTGTAAGTGATTATAAGTGAAAGTAAACAGATCAAAGCAGATTTTCTAGTAAATAAACAAAACTGAAAACTAAGACTAAAATACTAGAAAGATTGGATATGAATTAGCAATTTCTCACCCTGACTGATGGTACAAGCAGGCTTGCAGATTCTCAAGGCACAAGCTGCACTTGCTTTGCCACCCCTGTTCCAAGTCCTTTTCCTTCAGAGCTTCTCTCAGGTGTTGAGTTGTGGGGGAGTGAAGAGCAACAGATGATGTCACTCCCTGCCTTATATAGCTTTTTCCGTATGGCGGGAACCCTTTGTTTCAAACTTGGTTCCCAGACCAGTTTATGGAAAAATACAGATACCCAAAATGGAGTCAAGAGTCATATGGTCTGGTCACATGCCCTTGCAGAGTCATATCAGCCATTACTTACAGGCTGGCTGAAACGTTTACAGGAAGGTTAAACTATTCCACAGCCCATTGTCTTTGTTGATGAGCCATTAGCACTGTCTGGCTTCTTCATTGTTGTACCTGAAAGGCTGGCTGTGGGTGTTTTCCAGAGTAAGCCCATTTGAAATACAGCTCCATAATCAATATGTATAACTTCAGATACAAAAATGATACATGCCTACAAATAAGCTATTCATATATGGCAAATCATAACTTTTCCAATGACACCTCACATGACCCATCTTGTACAAAATGCATCATAATTGTGCCATAATATCATAATAATATTACTATAACGAATATGGGGTATAGTGTCACAAAGTGCACCATAAATCCAATGATATACGTGAGATAAATCAATAACATTTGAATCCTCTGGACAGATGACCAAGGGCAGTTCTACACTTAAAAGGTTGCAGCAGCGCACTTGTACCGGTGCAGCTGCGCCGCTGTAGCACTTCAGTGAAGACACTATTATGCCAACGGGAAAGCTTCTCCCATCAGTGTAGTTAATCCACCTCTGCGAGAAGCGGTAGCTATGTTGATGGGAGAAGCCCTCCTGTTGACATAGTGCTGTCTACTCCAGGGGCTAGGTCGATATAACTGCATTGCTCAGGGTTGTGGGTTTTTCACTCCCCTGAGCGACATAGTTATACAGATGTAAGTGTACAGTGTAGACCTGGCCTTAAACTCCCTCATAGATTTCCACCACAACTTCAACAACCACCACCCGTCCATTCAACTCTCTCCGGAACACTCTGACACTAGTGGACACCGCAATCAGCTTGAACTACTTATCAATAAAGAATAACCCACCCTCTGACCGCACATCTGTAGCTGTCACCTAACACTTGTCACCTAACACTCCATACTGGAACCCATAGGGGTTTGGGCTGCAACCCGAGCTCTGGGACCCTCCCACCTCGCAGGGTCCTAGAGCCTGGCCTCCAGCCCAAGCCGGAAGTCTACACAGCAATGAAATAGCCCCACGGCCCTAGCCCTGTGAGCCCGAGTTGGCTGGCACAGACACGGGTGTCTAGTTGCTGTGTAACATATTCTAAATGCCACAATAACAATTATGTGGGTGAAACCAGACAGTCACTCAAATGAACTCACACAGGAAAATGATAAAACATAAAAATACCATATCACTTGTGGGTGAACACTTCACAAAGCGGTGAAGTGTTCACTTTACCTAAGTGAGGCGTGGGTGAACTAGGAAAGTGAAATCTACCCTTCAATCCATGATTTGTCTAATTACATGACCCTGCTGTAGTAAAATCATAGTTGGGGTTGGTCCTGCTTTGAGCAGGGGGTTGGACTAGATGACCTCCTGAGATCTCTTCCCAACTCTAATCTTCTATGATTCATAGGGTTAGGAGGGACCAGAAGGATCATCTAGTCTAACCCCCTGCCAAGATGCAGGACTTGTGTCTGAAGTGGCTAGGGCTCCAGTACAGCCTTCCTCTTCACCCCACCTGCCCCCATCCCCAGGCACTGCTATTTCTGACCTATCAGTCCTTATCCTCAAAGGAAGCCTGTCCAACACTTGCCTATGACTACAGGGATCAGTTCACCTTGTATGGTCCCTTAAAACTTGTCATAACAACTTATGCCGAACTATCTGTTTGACCTTATATTTAGCTGTGACACTCTGAGTACCGTTCCCAGACCTGAGGAAGAGCTTTGTGTAGCTCAAAACCCTGTCTCTCTCACGAACAGAAGTTGGTCTAATAAAAATATTACTTTACCCACCTTGTCTCGCTAAGTAAAAAAATTAATCATTTAGTACATAAGAAATGCATCATTCATCATTTTCAAACATAATAAAAATGTAAATATTATGAATAAACATCTGTTAAGTTATATAAGTGTTTAAATAGATGGTTGTCAATAGTGTCTCTTCCTGATTATGATAAAGAAGCACCACATTTAATGTAAAGGCTATATTTAATTGCAAATCAAAATGTTTTCATAATAAGAATCAACCTTCTTCTGGAAAATAACTAAAAAGTTCAAAGGCAAAACATGATTAAATCAATTTGACTTAAAACCATAGACCCTAGCCTACATTAATTTTGTGTTACTCTTTCCACAAGAACCTTCTCAGAAAAAACATCATATGCTTAGTTTTATCATTTTTTCTTTGAAAAACCTGAGAATATTTTCAAATGTACTTAGAAAATGATCACGCTTCTACTAAAAAAAATTATCCTAGAACCTTAGTTCTGCCTGATGCTACTGCAGGCTAAATATAATTAAAGTCATCTGAAGACTCTTGTTATAACTATCCTCTGTATAAATGCAAAGAACTGACAATGAAAGGATTTAACTGGTATATGTTAAAAGGACACGGGCCTATTGATTGCTTAGCAGCTAACCCATTCAGCTCCATACCATGTCCTACTATCTAACTTTCCAGAAACTTTTATATTGTCTAATACATACCTCATTCCAAAATGGAAAAAAACTCAAAACAAAGCACAAAGGTTCCTTCCAGCCCTACATTTCTCTGATTCTATGAATGTGTTAATTGGAATGCTGGTTATGACACACCTCCTGCTATGCATTAAGGCCAAATAATCAGGCTTTACCTAAGTGAGGCGTGGGTGAACTAGGAAAGTGAAATCTACCCTTCAATCCATGATTTGTCTAATTACATGACCCTGCTGTAGTAAAATCATAGTTGGGGTTGGTCCTGCTTTGAGCAGGGGGTTGGACTAGATGACCTTCTGAGATCTCTTCCCAACTCTAATCTTCTATGATTCATAGGGTTAGGAGGGACCAGAAGGATCATCTAGTCTAACCCCCTGCCAAGATGCAGGACTTGTGTCTGAAGTGGCTAGGGCTCCAGTACAGCCTTCCTCTTCACCCCACCTGCCTCCATCCCTAGGCACTGCTTTTAGCCTTTGGTCTGTAATGGCAGCCAGACTTCCTACACATGATAGACCCAATCCTGCAGGTCAGTGGGAGTTGAGGAGGCTTAACACCTTGAAAACTTGGGCCCCAATTATGCAGGGTTGGCCCAATTCTGAAAAGTGCTGAGCAACTCGTGTGTGGTGCAATGGCATTTCAGAGCATGCGTCACTTTCCTGGATCAGGTCCATGGTATTAGGGCCCTGGATTTACTTACTTAGGCAGAGATACTGTGGCTTTAACCGCAGCTTATCCCCATTGTCACCCTCCACCCTGGCCTATGTAGGGCTGTTGCAGAGACCCTGCCTGCACAACTGTTACACTGGCACTGCACATCTCTGTGGGAGCCCTCTGCAACTGGATGAACTTCATCCATAAGTGAACTTGTTCTAGGAGGGAGAATTGAGTCCACTTTAAGTGATTCCATTCTGAAGTATTACGAATGGATTGTAATAACAATACTTAGCACATCTATAGTGCTTTCCAGCTGTGGATTTCAAAGTCCTTTATGTCCTGTTTGTCCCCAAGCAAAATGGAAAGCATCAGGTCTCCCTTTCCCTGGAATCCTATTTTTGGAGTGTCCATGTCATTGTTTCTGACAGTGAAAGAGTTAACCAGTAAACCTTCAGGAAACAACTGCCTCAACATTTTCAAAATTATAAGAAATAATTATTGGGATGCTGAGGAAAATAACTTCTTAATTGTGAAAAATAAGGGCTTCTAATAGAAATAATTGAGTCCCGTGGCAAATTCAAAGTGTGCCGTCAGGTTTGTTTAATTTTGAGCTTTAAAAACATTTCCCTTTCTACCTCTCAACTGTCTTACTTAGAAACCAGAGATGACTCAAAGAAAAAAGTGACAAAGGACCAAAAAGCAGGACAAGTGAGACAAAAATGAACAAGAACTAATTATTTAAATGTCTGTATCATTTTTTAAAATAGCCTTGAAGGGCGGTTGTTTTTAAGTATTTTTTTATTGCTGTTTAAGTCAAGGAGGAGAAAAACAAAGACTTTTTAATAGAAAATCAGGACTATTTGTGAAAACAAATATATTTTGCGTGTTAAGCCTTTGCAACTGGAATTCAGGATTTCCAGATGCACTATGCTAGTGTTTTATTTTCTATGTTATGGAGTAAATAGATACTCTTTGTACTACCACAGATGACAAGGGAATTTTAGGGAGTGTATTACTGGCATTTTCAATTGAACAACTGATAAGGTTTCACAACCAAGTTGCTGGTTAAGCCAAAGAGTCATGGTACAAAGAGCGAAAAAAAGCTGGTTGGCTTAAAAACTAGTTCAAAATGGGATGCAGCGAGTGTCTGCAAATGATCATTTCTTTTGCTGGAAATAGGTTGCCCAGATACTCTAGGGGAACACACTTTTTAATAATACATACATAAATAATTTGGATGAGAATATCAGATGTAAGATCATATTCGTTGTTAGCTGATGATACCAAGGCTGGAGGTACAGAATGGCAAATACTTAAGAATTTATGCAGTCAGATTCAGAGGGATTTGGGATTTTTTAAGTGATTAGGTCATTAAGTCGAAAATGCACTTTAATGCAAATAGATGTAAAACAATAAGTCTAGTGGCAACCATGAAAAAATGGAGAGTGCATAAATGGAGCAGTCATGAAGTTCACTGACCAGGAATAAGATTGAGGGTTACTGTATACATTTGAAACCATCAGCCCAGTATAGCTCTGCAGTTAAAAATAAATAATACCAGGAAACCTCAACAGAGGGATAAAATCCAATACAAATCAAAGAAAGCAATGTTATTATTGAACAATGCATTGCTGGATCGTAGAACTGGATGAAAGAAGATAACAGTGGGGTTCCCAGGGACTCATTCCAATATGATTACAGAAACAACAAATTCTGGGTAGCCAGGGGTGAGTGATTGAAAATGGGAGCTGTCTCTAGGATTCTGTGTCGCGAGAGATGTGTAGTCCTTCATTTTCAATATGTTGGAGCTGAATGAGAAGCTGGAAACTTGTAAGCCATTTTTGTTAACAAGGGGATGGAGCTGAGGCAGTCATAAAGGCTTGTGACTGAGAAAATTGCCTTCTATGATGAGATAACTGGCTGTATGGATGAGGGGAAAGCAGTGGACGTGTTACTCCTTGACTTTAGCAAAGCTTTTGATACGGTCTCCCACAGTATTCTTGCCAGCAAGTTAAAGAAGTATGGGCTGGATGAATGGACTATAAGGTGGATAGAAAACTGGCTAGATCATCGGGCTCAACGGGTAGTGATCAGTGGCTCCATGTCTAGTTGGCAGCCAGTATCAAGTGGAGTGCCCCAAGGGTCGGTCCTGGGGCAAGTTTTGTTCAATATCTTCATTAATGATCTGGAGGATGGTGTGGACTGCACCCTCAGCAAGTTTGCAAATGACATTGAACTGGGAGGAGTAATAGATACGCTAGAGGATAGGGATAGGATACAGAGGGACCTAGACAAATTAGAGGATTGGGCCAAAATAAATCTGATGAGGTTCAACAAGGACAAGTGCAGAGTCCTGCACTTAGGACGGAAGAATCCCATGCACTGCTACAGACTAGGGACCAAATGGCTAGGCAGCAGTTCTGCAGAAAAGGACCTAGGGGTTACAGTGGACGAGAAGCTGGATATGAGTCAACAGTGTGCCCTTGTTGCCAAGAAAGCTAATGGCATTTTGGGCTGTATGATTGGGGCATTGCCAGCAGATCAAGGGATGTGATCATTCCCCTCTATTCAGCATTGGTGACGCCTCATCTGGAGTACTGTGTCCAGTTTTGGGCCCCACACTACAAGAAGGATGTGGAAAAATTGGAACGAGTCCAGCAGAGGGCAAGAAAAATGAATAGGGGGCTGGAGCACATGATTTATGAGGAGAGGCTGACGGAGCTGGGATTATTTAGCCTGCAGAAGACAAGAATGAGGAGGGATTTGATAGCTGCTTTCAACTACCTGAAAGGGGGTTCCAAAGAGGATGGATTTAGACTGTTCTCAGTGGTACCAGATGACAGAACAAGGAGTAATGGTCTCAAGTTGCAGTGGGGGAGGTTTAGGTTGGATATTAGGAAAAACTTCTTCACTAGGAGGGTGGTGAAGCACTGGAATGGGTTACCTAGGGAGGTGGTGGAATCTCCTTCCTTAGAGGTTTTTAAGGTCAGGCTTGACAAAGCTCTGGCTGGGATGATTTAGTTGGAGATTGATCCTGCTTTGAGCAGCGGGTTGGACTAGATGACCTCCTGAGGTCTCTTCCAACCCTGATATTCTATGATTCTATGAAACTGTGAGCAATGGGGAAGTCCTCAAGAGACCTCTGAGAGTTAGAGGCTGAAGTGCCTGGATACTGACAGAGACTTTCTCAAAGTAATAATATAACTGAGTTGTTACATGGATCCTGAAGGAACCAAGATATGGAACACGTGAGATATTCCTTTCTCTGGACAATGCATTTTGGGCAGGTACATGCTCAGGGGGCCCCAGCGTGGTGGCGCATGCCTGTAATCCCAGCTGCTTGGGAGGCTGCGGTTGGCGGATTCCTCAGGAGTTCTAGGCTGCTGTGCACTATGTCAATCGGGTGTCCGGAGCTACTGACAGCTTGGTCAGCGGGTAGTTGGAGGACTGGCTAGAACAACACGTCTGACGTGTTGTGATCGGCGCTCTCTCTGTGAGGGCTGATAGACCGATCGATGACAGTGACTGTGACATGCTCAGGACGACTAGCCCCTCCCACCACTCACACCCCCAGAGCTGCACTACTTTTAGCACAAACTAGCTTGACTAGAGCTTGCACACATATGTCTCCTCGACCTGGAATGTACACCTCCAGCTCGAAGTGTAGCCAAACCCTCACATTCTCTTGCACACCTATGCACACGCACTCTCTCTAAATAAATGTAAACTAGCTAAGCTATGTCTCCTACATCTGTGAAAGAAGAAAGTGTGCATTAGAGAAAGTGTTATTTTTATGTCTCTTTGTCAATACGTTGGAGACACTCAGATACTACACTACCTGGATCGATACAACGTTATTAAGGTCTGTGTTGTGTCTGGCCTTGCACAGGTGTGCAAAATGAGGGAGAGTACAAGAAGCCTTCCACAGTCTTGCATACCTATGCAAGGAAGAGCCACAGTCTGCATCCTTGCACACCCAGAGCACAAAAGAAGAGGCTGGGAGAGTAAGAGCTTCACAAGCATAACTAGACTTTCCAGATAGGTTGGAGTACAGGCTTGGCTCTGTCCCGCTTCTATATCAGCTGCTGGATGGAAGTGGAGAGCACATGCTGCATCCTTTCAAAGGGTGCAGAAGCTGCTCCTCTGCACTCCCCCAGCACTCCTGGAGACATTCTGCCTCCCTCAGGATTGAAGCAACTGGAATGAATCCAGAAGGTGCAGCTGGTGTAGAGCCCCATCCAACTGACTACTGTGGCCGTGGCTTTATAAACCACAAGAGACAACGAAGAGGTAGTTTATAGTGAGAATTTCCCTACTTACTCCCTGCAATAAATCACTTTGGAGAAGTTTGAAGATTATATAACAATAAAGCAAAGAGGTGGGCCCTGTGTATGCTATATGTACAATTGTGTTTATGCAACCTGGTCATGATGCTCTCATCTGACCCAGTTGCAACAAATGCTGTTGAGTTATGTCCACTTAACAACATTTTCCATGTGCTGTCTGTTTGTGGGGCATCCAAACCTACCATGCTTCCTGAGTGTGCGTGTATTTGTGCCTTCTGGGAAAATTTGGTCAGCTATCCTATAATAATACCTCAACAGGGGATAGGGTCACTGAGAACATGTACATAGAGCAGCAGCCGTATGTGGGACACTCTGGGAATGTTGTACCCGAGGAAAGAGAATCAACCGCCCCAGTTACCCAGGCACAATTAGGGGGTCTCATCCACATATCAAAATAGCAGTGTTATGACTTGGTTAAAAGAAGACACCTAGATGCCAGGCCAAGTCTTTGGACAAAGTGGTACTGTGATTAGCTACCATGGTTATTATCTGAGTATTAATAATGTGCTGGGGAGATACGAAAAATTTTAAGAATCAATCATGTCACTAACTGGTTACAAACGTAGTTAAAATTTATACTGTAGAAAGGGTAAAAAGAGGACTTGTTGGGCCAAACAGACATTTAGGGTTCTAATTTTAGTCCAGGTTAGGCACCCACTGTCAGGTAGTTAGAGGTATAAGTAATCTTATTCATGCCCACAATTCAATTGTAGGAGCAAATTTTGCAGATACACAGTGTGCTTGCAAACAGGATCCTCCTCTTCTGACAGTTTGTCTGTTTTTGACGTTAGATCTTGATCCTGCAGCCAATAAAATCAGTAGGAAATCTGCCATTGTCTCCAGTTGGAGAAAGCTCAGACTATTGGGTCTTTATACCGCTGATCATTTCTCCTCTTTTGTTTAGCTAATAAGAATTCCACAAATATGTTTCTTACAAAAATATATTTTCTGAAAATTATGTTCCTCTGTCAGCTATTTACTATATTGCTATTGTTTTCTGCCAAATCCTGCTCGCTTCACTCAGGGGAGCACGCCCATTGTAGTCAGGAGGACTGACAGTGAGCAAGACAAGCAGGACTTGGCCCAAAGAGCGTGGCTGTGTTGTGGCATTTACAAGGGTGTGTAGGAACAATGCAGGCCGTTTACAGCTGTGTATTTGTAAAATGGGTGTATTGATGTGTTACATTAAATAAATGTGATAGACAATTTAATCCATTCAGAAATCTTACAAAGTTAATGGCACCAAAAGAAACATTGAAACTTTACTTATTTAAGCCAAGTATTCTGGGACTGTGTATCTTGTAACTTTACACCTGGGGATGGGAGCAGTGTTGCAGCAAATGCTCTTCATATCAAGTTGTAGATAAGGGTGTCACTGGAGCCTTATGCCCCTATAGGTGTCTTGTAACGGCCTTTCACAGCAGCTGTTCCATTTTAAGGATCAGTGCACACAACAAATTCCAGACATCCCACGGCTGATGCAGTTGCTGAATGGTGAGTTTAGGCTTCACTTGGTACAGGCCTCAAGAGGGCTGAGCTGGAGCTGTCATGGCTTATTGTTCAGGCTACAAGCTCCAAATAAAGAAAACATTTCAAATGCCAGTTGTCACTGTTGTTTAGCTAAAGGGAAATAAACATTCTGAGAGTGAGTTTTTAGACTAGTTTTATCCCTGTTCAGTTTGCTTTTAAATTTCATTTAACCATTTTAGTGAGATCATGTGCTTGAAAACATGAAGAACCCAATAATTTTTTAGACCTTTTACCACCTTAAAGACCAAACAAAATAACTCTTTAATTGATTGGACAGAAATGTCATGAATATTCACTATTTGTTAGAAACATATTGAGATATACACCTTATTGATACATTTGCAAATATATTTACTAAAGTCATATGAGCCTGAATCTGCTCTCTAATTATTATAAGAAAATAAAGTGTACTTAATGGGTTTTTTCCCAAAGAATACTTTTAATAAGTTAGCATGTGTTCATATTAGTAATTCATATGTTTAATAGTACAATTCATTTTTGAATGAAATATGGATCACTGATTAAAAGTTATTCATTCTATAACAGAGATTAAGTGCACTTTATTTTGTACTAAAGCTCTGTTAAAATTCAGAGTTAGGCTAATATGACTTTAGAAACTAGAATGACACCTACTAAAACATTTTCTCATGGTAATCGTTTACTGTTTATTATTCAGCTGTATTTGTTTATAGAAAGTGTTGTATTGCTGATACATCTAAGGCCGAAGGATTTTTTTAAAAATAAAGTTTTCTAGGGACCAAACAAAAGCCTTCTGAACATTACCCCAAAAAAAACCAAAAAGAAAGGGTTGGAATGTCTGGAATGACTCACATATGCTGGTGGAGTAGTGGAGGTATACATTACTAATAGTATTGTATATCACACTGTAATTACAGAGCCATTTGCAGCATATAACTATAATTGAGAAAAACCTAAGTAACATGACAAAATCTCACCCTGTGCGTGAACCATAGAGTTGTTTAGGAAGTTAACGTGTGAATTTTTTTCCCATATGGACATGTTGTTCCTCCAACCCCCTTCCAATCATAAATCTTCATGATGCAGGCAGCTACTTTAGAAGTGTGTCCAAAATGTGTTGCTGTATGACCAAATGGTAGTGTAGCCCTCCCAAGAGAAAGAACACATTGTTTTTGCAGTTTTAAATAGAGCTGAAGGTTTAGTTGTAACTAGCCCAGCTATTAAATTACTGCCCCAACTGTGTTAAGAAATTTACTGGGTGGTGGGGGGCATAATGGGAATCTATACTTAGAAAAAATTAGGGCTAAATAAAGCTATTTCCAAATAGTGGTACCAAACTACAATTTAATAGGAACAATCAAAATCAGAATTTTATTTATAAAGTACTCCCCATTTACTGCCAAGTTGCATGGGATACTGTTCATTAGTATAATAAAACATATGGTGTGTGTGTGTTTAACTTTATTTATACACATAGGAATATATACGTTCATGTAGTGGTGACTATCACCATAATATCTGAGCACCTCCCAAGAGATAATAAGCAAACTCACCGGAGACCATTGGTTTAATTGTCTAATTTTCCTCCCTACTTCCTCCTGAGGCAGTTTAGGGATATAATTACTTTTAATGATAATTTACTTCCTTCTCCTGCTGTTCCTTCTGTTTTCTCTCTCTCTCTCTCTCTCCTTGCATGTGCTTCTTTTTCCTTCTGTTTTTCCCGCATTGTTTTAGTTGTGTCTCTGGAAATTGTAATCTGAAGAAGTTCATTTTACACTTCACTCTGAAAGATGTGAGATTTGTGATCATTCTAATTTTCTCCAGCAATGAGTTTAAAAGATTTGGTCCATTGGACAAGAAAGCTTTGTCTCCTATTAAGAGTTTCACTCTTGAAGTCAACAGCTTCATTGTTCCTGAGGAAGGGATTGAGCCAAGAAAGTAGTATGCCTGCCTTGGTCATCATCTCAGATGCTCCTGATAGATTCCAGAGGATGTATATAGAAGTCCTACTTGTTTATGGACAAGAAAAAGTCATCTATCCAAGCTATCCATGCTGAGTCTGACCTGAAAGCCAACTGGGAGGGATCCCAGATATTGGCAGTGGTCAGATGTGGGCAGTTCTTCATTAGCTTCTCAAGGAACTTTCTCAAAAGAGGGAGGTTTGATACTAGGCAGTTGTTTGAAAGGTCTGCTAGATCCCTAGGTGGGTTTTTGGTGGAACTATGTCATGCTTTAGAGAGAGACAGCAGGTTCCCCTTCACAAAGGTTAGGTTGACAATCTGTGTCAGCGGGGGTGCTTGTTGCTCTGAGGCATCTTTCCTCAGCCATAATGGACAAGAGTTTTAATCACAGGTGGTGACATGAATGTTTTTCAGAACTTTCAGAGTGTCTTGTACCACACATATGCCGAATCTGTGAGGTGGTAAGGTGTATTCCCTCATGGGCTTAGTGTAAACTGCTGCTGTCCAGAGGATACTTCCCATATGTGGATAATCTTCTCTGAGAAATATGTTATCTGTTCCCTCACGTGGTGCAGAACTGGTTTCTGGAGGGATGAGGAGTTTGGGTTAACAAATCAATGTATGGTCCAGAAAATGTATGTAGGATGTGATTGAACTATTTTGACAGCTAATGAGAAGGAGGATCTCTTAGCATCTAATGTGGCTGCACGGTAACATTTAAGGAAATCTTTGTTTATCAGCATCTGTTTGTATTTTCTGCCAATGATACTCCAGCTTCCTTTCTTCCCACTTCATCTGGCGGGGGAGGTAGGGGGGGAATTGATGCCTGGAGAGGGGAGGGAAGAGCACATTTAGGACCTAGAATATCAGTAGTAGTGGCCAGATGCGTGGTTGTAACGTTTCACCACAACTGCTTCTCCCTGGCCTGTGGGTTGGTTAAGATTTACATTGCTCTGGAATTCAGCTGTGTCCTTGTGAAGTTGGGTTCTGCTATCATCTTGCAGGAGGTAGTAAACTGACTAGCATCCACTTCTGTGCCAAGGAGCCTGTCAGAATGTGACCAGCTAAGAGAACGGCTTGCAGATCTCTTTCGCAGGACCCATGGTCAATTGGAGATTTAATGTCAGCGTTGTTATTTGCATAGATGTTGATGTTCATCAGAGTTCAAGCTTTGGGGAACCCACCACCATGTCAGTCAGGATGTCTATCAGCTCTTCTGGGAAGCATTTGCTGTCTGGAGGACTGCTGAGTAGCAGGAATTAGCAGATAAAATGGACACACATGAAGGATTCTCCTTTTCCAAGGGAATCTTTTCTTTGTCTCTGGCTGGGTGGGAGTAAGATCGTTATTCCATCCTCAGTTTGGTGCATTCTGGGGTTGGGGGCATGTATGTAATATACCTAGAAACAAAAGGGGAGCTAGCAATGGGCCTGTGGTTTCTCATCAGGTTGCGGATGATGAATTGCTTGTGGACCAGGGATCTAGTATTGAACAGCAGGTGTTTGGGATTAGGTTAGGGGCTGTGTGAAGGGAGGTTATAGGCTGAGGGTGCTGAGTGGATGTAGATATTTTGTGATTTTCTTTCTGGGTCCGAGATGACATTTCTGATGTTTCATTCTTCGTGATAGTACACTGGGATCAAGGTTGACTGATGCTGGGGGAGGCTGCTTTACATGGAATGTATCAGGGTGCTAAGTATCCTGGGAGCAGCATAATTGCTCCCGTTTGTGGACTCTGTACAAAGTTCTGGGAAAAGATGCAGCTGGTGGAGGTCAGCTTTTCAGTATTGAAATGCGATGATGGACAGCAGGTGGCGTTTCCCTCTCCCCCCATTCTTCTTCCCTCGCTCCCTTTTCTTCCCCCTCTTTTTAATTCTTCTTGCTCATTTGTATTAGGGTAGTGCCCACAAGTCCCAAGTGAGATCAGGCCCTGTTGTGATAGGCACTGTTCAAACATAGGTAGAGACCGTCCCTGCTTATAGTCTAAATAGACAAGACAGAGAAATTGTGGAAGGGGAAACAGAAGCCCAGAGAGGTGAAGTGACTTGTCCAAGGTGACACAGTATGGCAGTGGCACAATCGTCTCCTGACTCCCTGTCCAGTGCCCTATAGGCTGTACCTCTTTAACTTCAGTCTGTTCTTGACAGTTCCCAGACCTGAATGGGGAGGGATTTTTTAAACTTCTGTCACTCCCTTGTGAAGCAGTGGGAGTTGCCTTGCTGTTGCCTGTGCCAGGAGTGGGGACATGGTGGCAGGGAGGGGGTTCCAGCTGCTTAAAGCCTGGCCTCCTGAGGGGCAGCAGCAGGGAAGGTGCTGAGGGGGTGAGGGATCTGTGTATAGATAGATAGATAGATAATATAATGTGAAGAGTTATATTATTGCTTAAGTTTTAGGCTATGTCTACACTACAGACTTTACAGTGGAACAGCTGTACTGCTGCAGCTGCGCCACTATATGGTCTCCATGTAGCCGCACTATGCCGATGGGGGAAAGCTCTCCCGTCAGCATAATTAAACCACCCCCAATGAGCGGTGGTAGCTGTCTCGGCGGGAGAGTGTCTCCCACCAACATAATGTGGTCCATACAAGTGCTCCTGTCAGTGAAACTTGGGTCAGTCGGGGGGTTATTTTTTCACATCCCTGACCGAAAAAAGTGTTAGTGTAGACCTAGCCTTAGAAACTGATCCTGCACACGCTTATAAGAGTAATCCCATAGAAATCCCGTGGGAAATGCCGATGCTAGACGCCAGACAGAATGTGGCCTATTGACGTCAATGGGATGATGTGCATACCGGGCATGAGTAAGAGTCTCTACAGAATCGGGGCCCTAGTCATAGGCGCCGACTCCGTGGGTGCTCCGGGGCTGGAGCACCCACGGGGAAAAATTGGTGGGTGCTCAGCACCCACCGGCAGCTCCCCGCTAACCCCCCCACCCCGCGCCCAGCTCACGTCTCCGGACGCGATGCAGCAGTTGCCAGCCGCTTTTCTTGGCTCCCTCCAGCTGGTCGGAGGCGCCTCGGGGGAGGAGGCGGAGGCGGAGCCAGGCCCTTCGCCTCCTCCCCTTACCCCTTCCCCGAGGCGCCGCAGACCAGCTGGAGGGAGCCAGGAAAAGCGGCGGGCTGCCACTTCGCGTCCAGAGAGGTGAGCTGGGCGCGGGGGGTGGGGGGGGAAGGGGCGCTGGTGGGGAGCTGCCGGGCCTGGTGGGTGCTCTCCTGCTTCTTCCTCCCCCCCCCCCCAACCCGGCTTGCGCCCGGGGGAGGAGGCGGGGGCGGGGATTTGGGGAAGGGGCGGGGCCAGGTGGAGTTGAGGTGGGGCCAGGGGCGCGAGCTCCCACCGGTGCCGACAAAAGTCGGCACCTATGGCCCTAGTGTGTTAACGACACCGATGACAATAGCACAGACACTTCACTTTTGAAAGCTGGCTGTTCATATTTTTGTATAAAAGCAGTATTAAAGTGATGGACTTCCATAATGTTGATATCCCCAAATATTAATACATTAGCATTAATTGAGCGTATAATAATAATGGAAAACCGATTTGAATCATGACCTTTAGAATCATTTGAACCGTCTGCTTTATGTCAAATTTTGCCGTTTAGAAAGTGCTAATTCATGTTAAGTTCGCATGAGAGACTTTTTTAATGAGCAGATTAAATGGATGATTATATGTCCTTTAAAAATGTTTTTGTGGAAGGGCTTCATGATGCCACTCTCTTATTTGGCACAGCAACACAGAGCAGTCTTTTTTAATTACCCCTGCAGGGTCACTGGGACCCAAGCTGTTTGCTTCATTAAACCCTGATGGCGCCTTTGGAGCAACTCCCTCTAAACTGTGCTGTCACAATTGTATCTAAATTAGCATCTGAGTGACCCTCTTTTCACTCTTTCCAAACCCCAGCTGACAGGGATTGGCAAAAGATGCTAATTGGTTGGGCCTGGCTAGGAACAATGGACTTGCCAAGATAACAAAAGGACTAATGTTTCTTTCAATATGCATCCAGATTCACATAAGTACTTCTTTTAATTACTAAGAATTATTGTAATGCCCAGTCAATGGAATAATTGACCCTCAACAGCAAAAGCTTATTATGTAATAAATAATGGCCCAGGCCTTGTCAGAGTAGCAGGTACTGAGGTGATTTGCTGGACTGAAAAGAGATTTTCTCAGTGAGGGTTCTGTGATGTACCAAGGCATCCCAGCAGGAGTCCAGTCGAGGGGACTAATTTGAGTTTAACTGGGAGGAAATGCGCTGAAAGCTTTTAGAATTATCCACAGAATGACAAAGCAGGAAATAAAAGGGATTGAGTTAGTAGCTTGGCAGCTTACAAATAGAGGTTCTGTCATTTGTACAGTCGACAGTGCTGTTAGTTTAGTTGTATTGGAGGGGTTTTTTTAAGTTTTTGTTCCTGTAAGTGAAAATGTATGTGTGGAGGGGTGGGGAATGTTACTGGTGACATTCTTCACTTTATATACATTTGTCTCTTCCCTACACCGACCTCCTGATATCTCACATTTTATTACTGTAAATTATTAATCTTAGGAATACTGAGTCATTAACATAAATAAAATTTCCACTAACCTCAGTTTAAAGAAACTAATCCCAAACCATTTTATGTT
This sequence comes from Macrochelys suwanniensis, assembly GCA_033296515.1. Taxonomy (NCBI): domain Eukaryota; kingdom Metazoa; phylum Chordata; order Testudines; family Chelydridae; genus Macrochelys; species Macrochelys suwanniensis. The sequence goes on along the minus strand of CM065775.1, from coordinate 43,891,511 downwards.
ATCTACTCTTCTAATATTTACATTTTCTTTTGACTCATATTTCCCAAGAGAGGTTGTGGGCACGAGAGGTAAATTCTGTTCAGTTACACTGCTGTCCAACTTGTGTTAGTTACTCAGTTAATGTCAGTGGAGTTTCTTGGAGACCAGACTTTGGCCCATAACCTGCACATTTTACTCAATCTCTATAAAGAAAATATAGTGTACAACAGAGTAGTTATACCAATACTCAGGCTAGGCCCTGGGAATAGTCTAGCGACTATTGGCAGATATATATGGAAAACATATACAGACATGGAAAATCCCTTCCCCTCCCCCTCCTGATCATGTAGACAAGCTATGCATACAGCATATCCCCAGGGGAAATGTGTTTGCAGTTTCATTTATAATAGAGCTCTCATCCCTGAAGGTCAGGATCCTGCAGGTTTGGTTTGAGGTGTGTTGGCAGAGCGATGTGGAGAAGCCTGTGCAGCGCCTGCCAAACTGTTCTTGAATCTACTCAGTGCTTTTTAGTCCCTCATTTTCATGGTCACTAAAGTTAGGCCCGCAAAAAAAAATGCACAAAACAAAAAAAAATATTGATGTGGGTTAGGTGAAAAAAGAATAACATTAATTTCTCTCTTGCTTATAAGGTCACCAGAAAGACCTGAAGGATTTATTTTCTTGCACTGAATTTCATTTCATTCCATCCATTATTCTCTGTCATAAGAGGGCACTAATTGCAAAGATACCATACATCAGTGTGCTTTAAGAATGTTAAAGTTATTATTTTAGCTCAGCCTTTTGTACAATATACTTGTCTTTGTTCTGTCTAAGGGAGTAGCACATTGGCAGATATTTTTAAGTGGATATTTTCTATTTTGCATAGTTTTTAACAAGAACTGTGGCCATCCAACAGAGATTTAGCATAGCAGGGGAATTACTTGAGTAATTTACTGATAAGCTGGGCATGAATGGAGAGAAAATGTTATAGATTAATTTCACATAAGTCATCTTAAACTCTTTCCATTTAAATTTGCTCAGTTCCCGGGTGCCACTCTTAGAAATATCCTGAATTTGGTCAGGTTTCCAGAGAGCGAGAGCTCAGCATGTCTGAGGATGAATTCTCTGTAACTAGCCCAAGCCTTTTCGTTTTAAGTTCTCTTTGTTTCCCTCTGAGGAGCCATTCATAGGAAGAAAGGCTTTCACCACAGCAGCACACATGGTATGGGGAGCTGATTGCACTTTTTGTCACATGATCACATGTGGTTATTTTCTTACCTATGAATCAAGTTTCAATCCTGCTTTTAAGATGTCACCAGGCCCCAGTGAAGCCCTGCAGATTTGTGCGACGTGACCCAAGTTTCTGACCTAATACCGTATGTACCTTAGAAGTTTTCAGAGAGACCTTGTGGGACACATCATGGTTGGGGATCTAGACACGGACAAGTACCCCAGAGGGAGTCAGGGGGCAAAACCCCTAGAAGCGCTTGCATTTTAAGCACTCAATAGGCACTAGAAAGTGGAAATGTTCTTATACTTTTGCAGTTAGGTATTTTAGCCTGCATGAACAATAGCATCTCTATTTCTCCTCTCTCCCTTCATGGAAACCCTTTCACCTTAAAGTGGTAGCGGGGTCTGCGGGATCGAAGGATTGTTTTGGAAATAAGGATTATTTAGTCTGGAATGAAGAAAAGTTAAAGGGGACTTGCCTGAGACATTTCAAAATGTGGAAAAGCACAGGGAAAACTGGCCAGTGATATCTTTGTATCCTTTCCAATACTGCAAAACAAGGGGCCACTTGGTCAAATGAATGGGTTGTAAGTTTAGATCTAATAGAAGAATCTTGTTTCTTTAGCGTGTGTAATCATCCTGAGTGATTCTCTGCAGCAGCAGGTCATCAAGGCAAATTGCTTGGATGCTAAGTGTGAACACGGAATGGATAACTGTATAACCACTAAATGTTTGTAGCTGTGCAAACTAAGATGATGATAAGGGTAATCAAATATCATGGTTTAAGGCATAAATTGCCTTCAGAGGCCACATTCACATACACCCCATCTCCCACCTATTTGTACAAAAGGCTATTGCATCATTTACTGCAGGGTTTGTTTGTGGGTTGGCTTCCCTTCCACTACAGGACCACTGTTGACTAGAGCTGGGCAAACAGCTGATTTTTCAGTCCATTGGCATTACCGAAAAATTGGTTTGGGTCTAACTGAATCTGAACCTTTTTGAAATTTTCATCAATTAAAAAAAGTTTTGGGTCTAACTCAACATTTCTTTCTACCAGAAATGTTTTGTTTCCAGACATTTTTAAAGGGCTAGATTCACAAAATTGCTGGAGCAGTAGGGGCCATACCCCCCTTAAGCCATTGGTTAGGGCACTCATCTAGAAGTGCCTGCTCTGGAACATGTATTTATTTGAACCCAGGTCTTTCCCCACCTAGATAATGCTCTAACCCCCACAGCTATTGGGTATTCTGACATAGAGCTTTTTCAGTCTCTCCTTTTGAAGCTGTTCCACTTTGTATAAAATACTTGGATTGTCACTGGGTGAGAGGCAATGTGTGTGAATGAATTTATAGCCTGGTGGTTAAGGCACTCATCAGAGATATGGGGAAACCCAAGTTCAAGTCTCTACTCCAATGACTGTTTCATTATTTATACACAGTGGAACAGTTTCAGCAGATACCTACCCCAGAATAGCCTTCTGGTTAGAACACTTAGCTGGAAGGGGCGAAAGCCCTGAAATAGGGCTGGGATTTGAAGTTGAAGCTGGGCTCCAACAACCCAGGTGAGTGCTCTAGCCAATGGTCTGAAGGTTATAAATTTGGGGGGACACAAGCACCACGTCCTCTTTCTCCCTGAATAGTGTGTGTGTCCCCATGCAAATCGACCTTGAGAAAAATATTTTAGCCCAAACTGTTCAGTGAATTCATGTCAAATTCACAAATAGATTTGAGTAGACTGAAACAGCATTTTTCAGCAAATAAACTATTTGAAAAAATGTACCCAGCTCTAATATTGACCACTGTGAGAGGCAAGATACCAGGAAGGATGGCACAAAGGTCTAATCAAGTTCCTAAAATTAAGAGTAATTTATTAATAAATTTTCATCACAAATCCTTTGCCTCTTTTATTTTCCTTTTCAGCACAGATGATGCACAATAACTCTACAATCATCATTATTTCTCCTCTGGGGAAACATTTTCCTCATTGCTTCTTAGAGAGTGGATCATGAGAATTTAATAATGCTGCCTTGCAGTTTCCAATAAAACTGGAACTATCACAGTAAAACTGGGGCATTTGTTAACCCTGGCTGAGGCAACTTCTCAGGATGTGAATTCCAGATAGGTTGCTCTGCCCTGAAAGGCAACAGAAATGTATTTCATAACCTCAGGTAAAGGAATAACCCCTTTGTCTTGATATTACTTTATAATGTTGCATGCTGCGATTGCTCTACATTTAAGGTTTACAGCACTCCTCAAGCGTTACTGTCTTTTGATTATGCTTAACCACCTGGGGCACAGGAACTCCCCACTCTCTGGCAATCAATACACAATCTCTTCTGGCCAATTTTCCAACAGCGATAAACTCAACAACTTTTTTTTTCCAAGTCACATAAATAATCTAGTTCTCACTAAGGACAATGCTCAGGCCACGTTTCAAACTTCAGCTACTTTTGTAGTAGCCTCTTTCAAAATAGTGTGGTTACAAGTTTATTTATATATATATTACAATGAAAGAGGATTTTTTCACTCCCCTATAACTCAAGAAAGTCTGAAGGGATTGTGCTTGAACTTTCTAAAAGTAGTTCACCTTAACGCAGATAGAAATTTTCAGCATCCAAAATAAACATTTTGTAAAGTTATGAGTATGATAAGAAAGGGAATTAGAATTGAAACTGTTCTGCAGCCTTAACTATAATAGTTGCTACTGGCACCCATTATAACACAAACCTGATTTTTTCCCCTAAAGTAGTTATTAACTGATTAGCATTCTTTACTTCTTCTATTACGTTTTAAAGATAACCTGCAAAGGAAAAGGAAATTGGCTCATTCCATTTTTTTCGTTCTCTATGATTAAAAAGGGTCTGAAAGGGGTTTTCTTTAATTAAAAATGGTTTCTGTTTCTTTTTATATTATAACTAAGCATCTTGTCTACTATGGTAGATTCTGTGATGACTGGAGAACTAATGAAATGATGGCAAAAAAAAGAGAAAGAAACTAAGCAAACAGGAGTAAAAGGAATTTTTAATCAGACGGTTTAGAACTTTTTCTGTTTGTTTTTGTTAACTCCTATTTAATTCCATTGCCCAATGAACACTTTGGAGAAAGGATGTCTTAGTTAAAGATTCACTACAATAAACTTTTAGACATCCAAGTATCTACTAAAACTAGGGAAGACCAGACAACAATGTTGCTGTTATTTCTAAAGTAAAAATTTTATTTTTTAAATGCAGTCTTTCTTTATACAACATAAAGAAACAAACCAATTTTTTACAAATATTTTGCAGGTCACCCTTTATACTACTAACCCAGCTCACCAACCCCCATGGACTGTACCGGCTATCAATATTTACAGAGTAGTGCACACAGATGAAAAGGAGGAAATAGCATTTCTTGTTTCAATCATTCCTTTGGTGGCAGAATGACGTTCTAGTTACTCTTATGCTGTAGATATTGGTTATTTTTTTTAAATAGTTTAAACAAATTTTATGTGTACAAGAGAAATATAAACTGAAAGGAAAGTAAACTGTCTGTCTGCAAAATTTATTTAATTTGCTTACTTGCCCACAAGCCAAGCAATACCATGAAAGGCTTAGTCGCAGAAACTGTCTCTCACTACTGTTGATTGATTATGTGATGTATCTTTGAGCATGAGAAATATGTACTATATTTACAGTGTGGAAAATATTTATTTAATAGATTATTTGGTCAGATGTCAGCAAGTGTAGAAAGTATGTTAATACATGGAAACACATAACTTTAAATCAAACATTATCACAGTTTGGTAACATCACCAGCACAGATTAAATTTCCACCAAAAGCAATGCAGTGCTGTAAAGCAAAGCTGCAGTAACATCTCTGAAGTATGCAAGGGTGAGACATAGTCCAGAATAGTTGATTTTCTCTGGTCACCACAACAGGCCAGGAGAATCCGTGGTTACTGTATGTCCAAACAGAGGATAGTTCGTTATTGATAGGACACTATCCAGGTATTTTTGTCACTCATTGGTAAAGTCACAGTAATTGCCATACTAGATCAGACCAGTCATGCATCTAAATCCCTATCCCATCTTTAACAGTGGCTAGTCCCAGATGAGTCAGAGCTGGGCCGGCTCCAGGCACCAGCAAAGGAAGCAGGTGCTTGGGGTGGCACATCTGAAGGGGCGGCATTCCGGCCATTCCTGGGGCGGCACATTTCAAGGGCGGTTGTTGGTTTTTTTGCTCCGGCCACGGCTTTTTTTTTTTTTTCTGCCTGGGACGGCAAAAAAGCTAGAGCCGGCTCTGCGTCAGAGAAACATTCAAGAAACGTTGTATCAGACAATTATGGAATAACTTGCTCATAGGGGAAGATTCTTCCTAAACCCAGTCAGTTAGAGGTTGGCTTATGACCTGAAAAGTGAGAGTTTATATCCTTCTGGGGAAAAAATTCCCCCTCCTCCTTATTTTACAGATCCCAAACTATGCTTGCTGGAGCACTTTGCTGGTGGCTGTGAAGGGCTAGCTGGTCACAGGGTGCTGGCTTGTCTTCTTGTTTTCAGCTGCTAAATTGGAATAAACGCAGCTAAAAATACATCAGATACTTTCCAATATTGACATTGCCTTGAAAGCAACTGCATAGTTGTGCAGGGTTATTATGGGATCGAAAATGGGGCCATCCAGGAGACAGTCGATCCACTAAAACAGACCTCCCTGTTGAGACGTTTGACAACCCCTATTCTCTCTAATGTACCTGTGGATGTTCTAATGATCTCTAATGAATACTCCTTTTTTGAATTCCTGCTAAGCTTTTAGCCTCTGTGATGTCTTGTGACAATGAATTCCTCAGGTTAATTATGTTTTTTTGAAGTGTTTCAGTGCAGGGCTGTAACCAGGGCGGGGTGAGTGGGGCAGCCACCCAGGGCACAAAGCCATGTGGAGGGTGGAAAAATGGGGTGTGGAGTGGGTCAGTGGGGCCAGCCCCATGGATTGGAGTGGGGGACGTGCAGGGGCATTGCTCTCTCAAACTGTACTGGTCCCGGTGCTCCAGAGCCTGCCAGAGTCACTCCCCCCTCGGCAGCGATGTTCACGGCATCTGATCGCTACAGCCGAGTCTCCTCATTATGTGGCGGGAAGGAAGGGTAGCTGGGTCTCCAGGGGCTCCCTCCCCCAGCTGGGTGCTCCTACTCCCCTGCATCACCAAGCGCCACTTGAAATGCGGCCGCGCAAACTCCTGGGGGTCCACGGGGAGGGTGTGTCAAAAGTTGGGTGAAACTTCCCCACAAGGGCCCGGTGGCCAGAGCCTCCCTGGGAACTCTGGGCAGGATCCAGGAGTTCACAGGGGAACAGCTGCTGCAGCCTGGGACCAGGAGCAAAGGGAATGCTCAGCCCCAGGCAGTCCCAAGCAGGCTGCCAGCCCCGGGACAGGAGCCATGCGGCTGTGGGGAAACCATCGCCCAGAAGCTGGAGGGGAAGCCCCGGGCCGATAAGCTGCAGCCAGACACCTTGGGGGAGATTCCATTCACCTTGGGGGGAGAAATTATGGGGGCAGGATCAGGTGCTGGGAGAACAGACTCTGCTGCAGTTCCTGCTGGAGGCCCACGAAATCCCCTCCCTCATTCTCTGGGAGCTTCCTGGCTTTTTGTTTCTAAAATAATGTTCTGTTTAGAAATTTAGCTAGATTTAACAAACTGCAAAAAACACAAAAAAGATTAATAAAAACCACCTGAAATCGAAATAAAATGTTTCCTTTCATTGGACGTGAAAAAAAAGTGTTTTGATTTTGGCCACCAAACCAAAAAAATCAATTATTTGCCCAGTTCTACTGCTATAGAACTTTTTTGATGTTGGAAAATGATAGATTAACATTTTCTATTTATTTCCCTCTGTTTTCCATTTTTGTTTTCCTCTGAGTTCCAGTCGGTGGCTGGAGCCAGAAACAGAAATGACAAAATAATAGAGGGAGAAAGACTGTTCTTGCTGTATTTCTGACCAGGCAGGAAGCACCACAAATCTTGTAGTTATGGAATTTCTAGTAAATTCTGCAGAACAAAGACGTTTGGATTAATATCTGAACTGAACTTCTCAACTATCTGAGGTTTGTCCCCCCCAAGGTGTTATTTACATCAGTGGTTTTCCAGCTCTTTTGTTAGGTGGACAACTTCATACACGATAGATACCTCCAGGGACCCCCTCCGCTCTTAAATGCTCAATCCCCCCAGTATGTCCTTCTTCAAATGCTTTGTTCTGAGGGCCACCAGAAAAAGGTCAGTGGATCAAATTTGAGAGTGGCTGGATGAGGGCAATGCTAGTGGAATAAGAGTTATGGGATGAAACTCAGCAAAGGAAACTTTGGGGTGAATGGAGAGGCCTATTATACTGCTGAATAGTGTCCAAAAGACAATGATAAGAGCCTCACCACCCCTCATGAAACTGGACTAGATAAAGAACACAAGAATGCACTGGAACAAGGTCATGCTCCCGGTCTGGTAGAGGATAAACACAATAACTCGATATGTCTATTCCACTTCTAACTTCTGATTTTAAATAGAGTTGAGTGAATTACTTATTCAGCAAGTGGAGCCACGTTTTTCTGTTTGTGGTATAGGCAGATCATAATTTCCTCAAATGTATTCACCTCAACAGATACCTTGTCATAATGTCTGCATTCTGGATTGCCCAAAATTCAAAAATTAAGATGTGTTATTTAGTAATGAATGCTCAGATAAGTCATACCACATTGTCTCTGTTCTGTGATTGGGTAAATGTGCAAACACTTCACATACACACACTTGTGTGTCTAACTTCCATGTTCTCTAACCACAAACATTTTTATTAAGCTCTATGCCCCTCAAATACAGAAGTCAAACTCCGCCTATGGGGCCAGCCCCACTTGGTGGGATTCAGGGAGGGAGCACCCCTTCCACCACCTGACTCACCTCAGTGGGCCTCCTGGTCTGTATGGGTTCGGGGGGGTGGGGGTGCAACCAAAAAATCTAGGGGGACATGACTCTGTGTGCTCCTCCCTCCCCCATGTATCGCCTCTGGTAGGGGATGCAAATATGCTTACTCAACCTGGGGGCCAAAATGCCTAGTTACCTCTCTGTTGCAGTGTACTAGTTTTAAATTAGTTGCTCTTTAATTATTTCCCTGACTGTCCCATTGTCCTTGTATTATGAGAAAGGGTTCATAGCAGGGCCAGTTTACCTTCTCTTTATCATTCATTATTTTGTGTATCTCTAACATGTGCCCTCCTATCCATGTCTACTGTAAACAGTCCCAATCTTCAGTCTCTCTTCAAATGGAATATATCCTTTTGAGATGGGGTAACCAGAACTGAACACAGTATCTCAGGGGATGGTGTCTGAGTCACGTTGTTCTTTGCAGGTTGGCTGTAGCTGTTAGTCCCAGGATATTAGGGACCAGTGAGTGAGGCAGTATCTCTTTCACCAACAGAAGTTGGTCCAATAAAAGATAACACCTCGCCCACTTGTCTCTCTCATATTGTTCTCTTATTTATAACAGCCTCTTGGGATCTCCTGACTGAAATTCCTTAACTAAATTGTTTTTCCTCCTTTGAGACAGCCATTGCTTGTGATTATCGTGTAGCTCAGGAGTGAGAGATTGTGGACATAATGTATTCTGAGGGGAAAGCCACATATAAAGGACAACGTGGTCTTTGAGAACTTGTATTAGGAATAAGAAGCAAACTTGTGGCCTACCAAATTTGATGGTGTCCTTTCAAACTGTATGGTAAACTGCAAGTATTTGGGGTAATGATTTATTCATTTTATTTATTTCAGTTATGACAGAAAATAACCTAACCAGTAACACTAAACACCTTTACATTAAGTAGAATGTCGGCGGTAACCAGCCACTCTCATCCAGCCCACCCCAGAAAGTCAAAAGATTCAATCAGCGCAATAGAGTAAACATTTCTTGCACTCCACCACAGAACACTGCTCTCTTCATACCCCTGTCTTTTCCAAATGCCCAAGGAAACAGGTGGGCTTTCAGCATGCCAGGAACACCAACAAATTCAGCCTATTTAAAGCCTAGGCAAAAGTAGCGCAAAGTTGACAACAGTATCCTGTTATGGATTGCAGCCCTTTGAAAAGCTGTCAGACAGCGGCATGTGTTTCTAGTCACTGTAGCAATGTGTTTAGTTTTCTTGTTAACCAGCTGCCTGCTTCACTAAGTCTCAGTATCTAAAAGATGGAGCCTATTCATTGGGCGTTAAGCAAGGATGTTAAGAGTTATAATTATTATTTAAGCTTTTTTTTTATCGTGTCATTAGTAACACACATGAACTTTCCATACCCACATTAACAAATGTTATTGCTAACCCGTACTTGCTCCCTTTAAAGACCCATTTGTGCTTGGTCATCCGCTAGTCATTATCTGTTTATTTTATTGAAATTCCAAAAATGGTAAATGTACATTATAGAATCTATTTGATCCTGATGTAAGGTTGTCTGTCATTTTGTCCATTGAAAGCAATTCCCTTCCCATACCTTATTTCTCCATGCCACAAACGTTGGACAATCTAGCCTAACTTCAGTGATCTTGCAAATTCAATTTGTTATTTTCCTCCAAAATACTATTATCTTAGGACATTACCATCATATATACAGAAGGACTCCCCATTTCTCCATGCCCTCCCCAGCATTTATGATTCCTATTTTATATTAGAGAGACAAGGTGGGTGAAGTAATGTCTTTTATTGGGCCATCTTCTGTTGGTGAGAGGGACAAGCTTTCCCTCAGCCTTCTCTCTCACCAACAGAATTTGGACCAATAAAAGACATTACCTCACCCATCTGGCCTCTGTAATATCCTGGGACTGATACAACTACAACTACACTCCCTTTTTATGTATTGTTCTTAAATTGGAGTGAAGTACCATGGATAAAGTATTTTGTAATAAATTGCATGAGGTTTTGGGCTTCCTCCAGATATTTTCACATTGGTCAAAAGTGATACCTGTTTTTAGGTTCTTTTCCAATTTTTTCCATAAATATAGTGTAGGGTGACCAGATAGCAAATGTGAAAAATCAGGACAGGGGGTGGGGGGTAATAGGAGCCCATATAAGAACAAGACCCAAAAATCGGGACTGTGCCTATAAAATCGGGACATCTGGTCACCCTAGTATAGTCTTAGCTTCTAGATCTGTCAGTAACAATTCATTATGCCACATGGAGATCAGTCATGTCTTGGTCTTTCCCATAATTAGTGTTTTTAACCTCGTTGATGGTCTCCAGAAGCCTGGTCTTGCTACATGGGATTTGATAGAATGCTTTTGTTGCAAATAAGCCAAAACAGGTATATTAATATTCCTTATGTGTTCTTTGATATTGTTAGTTTTCATACTTTTATCATTACAGAATAGCTGCCCAATGGTTGTATACCATTCCTCCCCCATGCATTATATATTGGATTGGATAACCTCGGTTGAAATTCTGTAATGGATGTCTCTGATGGGTGTAAGGAGGGATGAAAAGGAGCTACCTGTTAGCTGCATGAAATTCCTTATTTTAAGTGCCATACTGAAACCTACGTTGTTTCCCTTTTTTGTTGGTCTAAGTCTTTTAGGTAAAAATATCAATGCATTAAATTTATATTTCAAATCCTGTTGTTCAAGTTCCCCCCAGTGTTTACTGGGGTCACCATGCTACCAAGTTGATAGTGATCTTATCTGACGTGGCCAATAATAATTTAGTAAATTTGGTGCTGCCAATCCCTCTTCCGGAGTGGATCTGTAGAGAGTTTTCTTATTTACTCTTGGGAACTTATTGTTCCATTCAAGTATAATAATTCTTGTTTGAATTTCTTCTTGAGGTCTTTTTTATATCCATATTGATAGGTCCTGAAATAGGAAATTAATTTTTGGCAGCCAGTTCATTTTAACCCCTACTATACGGCCAAGCCAAGACAAATGTAGCCTTTTTCCAATCCAGCAAATCATTTTTCAGTTTTGAAATAATAGGCGGAAAATTAATTTCACATAGCCAGTTGAAGTTGGAAGCAATATGGACTCTCAGTATTTTATTTGTTTAGATCACACACTCAAATGTACCTTGCAGCTGGTTAATCAGAGATTCCTCCAGCCCTACGTTTAATATTTCAGATTTAGTATAATAAACTTTAAGCCTGATATATCACTGAACTCATTAATTTCTTTCTGAATGTAAGTCATAGTTTGTACTAGATTGGTAACTATTAGTATCACATTGTCTGAACAATTTTAGTAACTGTTAGTATCACATTGTCTGTTCCATTTTATTAATTGTAACTCCTGTTATTCCAACCTTTTTGTGTGTGTGTCTGTGCTGGGGTTCAGTAAAGAGGGTGAAGAACAAGGGGGATAAAAGACAGCCATGTCTGATTCCTCTTTGTAGTTCTCTGTAGTGTACCCCATTAATCTTTATCCTAGCTGAGGGACAGTCCTATAATTACATTTATCCAAATGTTCATATTACCTCCAAACCCCATCTCTAATAGCAGTGTTTTTAAGAAAGGCCATGCTACTTTATCAAAGGCATTCTTGGCATCCAAAGGTCTCTAAAGATCATCTAAAGATGTAAGGATCTTTATTTTTGTTTATTATTCATATTATAAATTACTCCTATGATTCACCTAATGTTGTCAGTCAGTTGTGTATTAAGCATGAAACCTGTTTAATCAATGTGTGTTAACTGAGGAAGGACTGCTTCTATTCTTCTGGCAAGAGTCTCTGAAAATATTTTGATATCTACATTATAAGCAAAATTATCCTGTATAGCAGCTTGTCTTTTTGTGGTCTCGGTATTTTCTACTATATCCACTTCTGGATAAAACCTCATGAACTCTTCAACAATCTTAAATTTTACTTCTGTTTTTGCATTTTTTATTACCTGTATTTGATGCTCTTCCTTCTCTTTTCCTAGTCTGTAGATGAGGAGTTTATTAGCTTTAGTCCCCTCCCATAACACTGCTGTTTCAGTCAGCTGAGAGCTTTTTCAGTTTTCTCTGTAAGTATAGTATTTAGTTGCTCTCTGAGAAAGCAGAGGCATTTAAATATACTTCTAGACCATCTCTTTTATGCAAAGCTTGCAGTTTTCCAATCTCCTTTGTTAATTTTGCTTATTCTGTTTCGCTTTTGTTTTTCCCTGTGGGATGCTAGGCTAATTAATTTCCCTCTTATTACAATTTTATATGCATCTCAAACAATGTTTTTAGATGTTTGACCTTTATCGTTAGTATCAAAATAGAACTTAGTTTCTGTTTTGATAGCATCCAGAGTAACTGAATGCTTTATTAGGGAGTTATTTAGCCTCCAAGTCTTTTCCACTGCATGCATCCAATGAAGTGGGTATTCACCAACGAAAGCTTATGCTCCAATACGTCTGTTAGTCTATAAGGTGCCACAGGACTCTTTGTCGCTTCATTAGGATTGTCATCATTGTTGATTTTACATAGGGTTGCAACCGTTGTATGATCTGTCCATACTTAGGGTATGATGCCACAGTCTGTAATATCTGCTACCAAAGATGATGAGACCAGGATGTAGTCAATTCTAAATACATTTGCAGGTTGGGGTGGGGGGGAGAAATCCTATAAACTACATAATTAAATTAACTGTAATGATATACCCATTATATAGATATGAAGTTTCCTGGGTGCTGTACAGTCCAACTTCCATTTAATTGTATTCCTTTATCACTATAACCCTTCAGAAATAGATCTATTACTTAGTATAATGTCTTAACCCATATGCTGATCTTGTTCTTCTGTCTCTGGACTACTACTTCTGCTCTCAGGTTTGTCCTGTTGTCTTAGTGGTGCATCTTTTTGGATTGTTCTCTTTCTCTTTGGTCTCCGTGATTCCCAGTTGTTTGTTGGAGAGGGGTACGACTGATGTCTTTGTTCCCATTCTGTCTATTGTTCCTGAGCTGATTTGACTAGTCCCATATCCATAAGTATCTGTTACCCTGCCTTGGATCTGAAATAGACACATCTGCATTTCTATTAAAGGACAGTCTACATCAGAACCTCATTTGTATTTTGTAAGAATTGTAGTCACCGGGTGCAGTATTCTTTGTTTTCTAAAGGTTGAGGTTGCCAGATCTGGAAAGATTTTTATGGGTTGATTGAAGAATCATTAGGGATTCAGATCTCTCCCTTATTGCATTCAGTGTATTTTCCTGTCTTGGTAGTACTGGAGATGAACAATCACATCTCTTGCTCTGGAACCTACTGGGAGCTTACAGTGGCGTAGCCAGGTTTAGAGCACAGGGGGAGCGGCGCAATAAAAAGGCGCCTCCCCGCTCCCCCTGTACTCACCCGTCGGCGCTTTAAAAGGTCCACGGCTCCTGCTGCTGCGGGGAGCCACGGGCCTTTTAAAGTGCCCCCCGTCCCAGCTCCGGCAGTGGGGCTAGGGAGGGGCTGCTTTAAAAGGCCCACGGCTCGCCGAAGCAGCAGGAGTCGCGGGCCTTTTAAAGCGCCCCCCCCAGCCCGGCTCCGGCAGCAGGGCTCGTAAGGTGCCGCTTCTCCTCACAGGGGGAGCGGCCGCTCCCCCTGCTCCCCCCTGGCTACGCTACTGGGAGCTTGGGGAAAAAAGAATCTATGGGTCCTTTCAGTACAAATGCGTGCCTTGCTGCCCAGTTAGAAAACATCATTCATCATTCCCAGAAGACTTCTTCCTTCAGTGTCCTCTGGCATACCTTTAATCTTGATATTATTTCCATATTCCCTGTTCTACATGTCCTCCAGTTATAATACTCTGTCTGTTCAATTATGTAAATATTTATTAAATTGATAATATTGTTCAATTGCTCGTCTAATCCTGTTTTTACCTATGTTATTTTCTTATTAATCTCTTAATTTCATTTTGATGTCTTTAATATTGGCCTGGTACTTTTCTATCACCTCTTCATTCATTTTCTTAATTTCTGCTCGGAGGTCTTTCAGGTTATCCGTAGTGACTGGTGCCTCTCTTCCTGCCTCCATAGTTTGTCTGCTGTAGGAGGCGTTATCCTTTTTTTGTGGTGATGTCTTCGTTTTGGAGGGAGAAGAGATCTTTATGTGGGAAGGTTTTCTTTCTTTTCTAGACATCTAGGTTTTGTTACTTTTTAGTCCCTCAGAGCTGTAGGGTCACTTCTTCCTTGCTCGTGCCAGTCCCCTCTCGAGATAGCCATCATCCCACTTCCTCACTGCTTGTCTGTCCTTCTCAAAATGGTTGTCACAACCCTTCTTCCCCCAGTCACATTAATAAATTATAAACAGAGTTTATATCACGCTCCACTCTCGTCCTTTTACATGACAGCAAGGGTCATGTCCCCACTTGCAGATCCACTTTTAGCTTGCTTTACAGACTAGTGGCACTGGATTTTATTGCTAGATTTTCTCACCCACTGGCTATTCTATGGGCCCTGGGATCTTCCCGCTGCCCTCCTATCTTCATTTTCTGTTTTATACTTAAAAGCTTTCTCTGCTGGTGGCTGGTCATATTTGGGGCTTAGGTTTGTGGATTTGATCTGGTTTGGTCTTTTTATCTTCTTACCTCTTCATTTACCATGCCACACCACATTTTGCAGAGAGCAAATTTAAGCCAACCTCTTGTTTTATCAGCAGCTATTATATTTCTTGTTCATACTTGCATGGATAAGATGTTTGGAGCCTGCTATTTGGCACTCCAAGGTTTTGTATTAGTCAGATAACGCTAATCTTAGCCAGTAATATTTTGGTATATTTTATTGCAGTGTTTAGTAAAGCTCTCCAAATCAGTTTTCTCAAGAGAGAAGGCTAAGCACTTTTTGTTAACTGTTTTACTCAGCGCAAACGTAAGTCTTCTCAGGCTTATAGAAAATACTTAGTTCATCTGAGCATGTCCAGAAGTTTAACAGCATAGCCACTCCCATACTACACTACATCATGTATTTAATATGCATTTTCACACCCAGACTAGTAACTTGATATCTACATTTAAAATTGTCAGATGAAAAGATGGCTAGGATGCCCATCCTGGACTGAACAAGAGCAAAGAGCATAATAGGCAAAATTGAGCTGTATACGAGTATAAGCTCATGTTCAATAACTGTATTGTCATGATACTTGTTGCAATAGACTGTACATGACTGTATTTGTCAGAGCAAATGGCTATGTGGAGCTGTCAAAATAACCATAGCAACAGACAGTAAGAAAGAACCCATAATGTTCTTTTTCTTAAATAACTTGATTTATCTGTTGAAGCATTATGTGAATATTAGAGCTGGGCAGGAAACAGTGTTCCCGTCTTGTGAACATTTTTGTTATTTCAAAAATTTTGACTGTTCTGCATAAGGACAAAACTGAAAGCTTTTAAGTTTTTTTTATGAAAAATGCAGAACTAGAGCCCCTGGAATCGCCAATAGTCTGGTGATTTAAGTTCCTGCTCTGCCTGATTTGGAATAGGAATTTGAACCCAGGTCTCCCATGTTATTTTGTTGCTTACCTAAAACAAAGGCTGATATTAAATGCCTCTATATCCAGTGTCAGCCAGTGAAGAATATTTGTCATGGAGTTTAATGTGGCAGTTGTTTGTGTTTTAAAGTATAGGAGGATGAGGATTGCAAGGATTAATATTAATAGAAATGTTTTCATAATTTAAAAGAACTAAATGAAAATTTTTGGGATTTTTTTTCCATTTCTGTGCAGTGTTTATAACCCAAACATTGCAGCTTTGTGCTAGTGTTTGAGAACTAAATATTGAAACTGACTAGAAATAAAAGTTAAACAGGCTAATCTATCTTCCTCATCCAAGGCTCAGTGAAATATAAAAAGTAATAAAACAGAATAGATGGCAAAAATAATTAGATTTTTAAAATTATTTCAGCTTTACTAGCACTGTGTAAGGTGCTGTTAGTTATGCAGGGAAGTAAGTTAATTCTTTAAAAATATGATGGGTCAAATTCATCCCACTGAAGTTCTAAACCAGTGATGGATTTGCCTCATTATATTTAATTTCACATGGTCCGTTTAAGGCCCTAAAAACAGTATTTGTAATAAAACTCTTCATATAGCCATAACTAGCATTAGTCAGACAATCTCTTTCCCTGTTTAAATTTTTTTTTTTTTTAACAAAGCCTTTCTTCTTAGGGAAAGTATTTGTTTACAGGTTTTTTTAATCTGAACAGGAAATGGATCTATTAGAAATAACTTTCTAAATTAACTGACTGCCACTATTAAAACATTCTGACAGCATTCTGGTGCCAGCAATGCCAGATGAGAAATCCCACATTGTCACTGTGGGAAAGGCGAGGACAAGATGAGAAATGTTATTCTTGGCACTCAAAAGATTAAAAATTTTAAATATTTATAGAGTCTTATCTAAACTTCTGATTGGTTATTAGTTCCCTGAATTGAGGCAGGGATGTGCAAATCCCTAGAGCTTTAGGATCATATCCAATCTGAATGAATCTTAACCTTTAATAGGGAATTGGCACTTGAAATCTTCCTTGAGTTATTCCCTTTTCTTTCATACTGCAGTGCCCTCAGATACATTTTTTTTCGTTCTTGTAACAAAAGCAAAAGTTAAAGTTTGGAATCATCTCTGCTTGAGGTGTTTGGTTTGATTCACAGTCACATTTATATCATTTGCCTTTTCTCTGCTTCATCAGTAGCTTTGCACTGATATGTATTCCTTTGGGTGCAATAGCAGAATGACTCCCTTCATTTGGTTTTATCTTGTTGCTATACAATTTTTATCAATCTTTTCACCTCAGTAAAACTTCCTAAAGACAACGATTTTACATCTTTTACATAAACATTCCTGGTGAAGCTCTAGCCCTTCTAAAGATTGGTGGAAGCTATTGGATACATGTGCTGGTATTGTAAACCTACATTTTTCCTGTCAGTTGTAGAATCGCTCCAACTTGACAACTGTAATAAAATCTTTGATAATGCCTTGGCTGCCTGTAGCAAATGGGCTTATTGTGTGAGTCAGAAGTCCTTCAGAAAAACTGATGTAAGTTCTGAGGAAGAAACAGCACAACATACGGCTAAAAAAAACCCCAAGTCTTACCTCAGTTAATTTTGAACATCTTAGGAGAACCCCTTAAGTGTAAGAAGGAGATTTAATGTATTTGGTGGTTATAATTTTTCAACAAGTAAAAAAATAATCATTTCCCTGGTTTACTTTATTTTCATATTGCTTATAAGCTTGTGGTAAACAAAATAAAAAATGATAAAGCTTGGGGCAAACTTTAGGGATAAACCAGGTGGGAAAGCTCACCAGGGCTAGCAGCTACTGTATTTTAAAAAAAGTTTCCCAAATTCGATAGGCTTTTGAGCCTAGGGCAACTCTAATTAAAGTTAAAGGAGAGCAAAAATAAGCATATAAAATACTGTTTTGGTTTGCATAAAACCTGAATAAGTCAAAATCTGGATTATTCAATTATGTATGGTTGTGGGATTTGTTTTGTGAGCAATCTCCTGCTCAGACCAGCTCTTTCCCATCCCTCCTCTCTGAAGAAGGAAAGGAAGGGATTTTAGATTTTGTTTCTTGGGCCCAGTCCACGCTCTTCCTCTGACATGCCCCTAACATGAAAAAGCATGCTCACAAGAAAGTGGAGATGCATTGATATCCTTTTGAACATTACCATAGGGTATAGCTCTGCAGTTCCACTGGCTTCTGTGCTTTGTAAAATGGAAAGAGCTCACTGAGCTATTTTTTTTATTTTTTTTTAAAGCTTCACTTCTCCTAATGGGAGCATTCGGCATGGCCATAACATGTGACTGAGTGAGCTGAAAGACGGTGAATTTTGAGGGAGTTTCACCCTGAAGTTTGCCACTCTGACATTTACTTTCCTGTAGTGAATTGTCCTTTGAACAGCAGTATAATCAGTGCCCAAATTAAGATCTACATGCTCTCTCTTTTAGTTCTTGATTGAAATGGATTTTGCCTTGCTATCAATTTTGTTTAGTTAAGTTGCCTATTAAGCAAAACTAAAAGCTTTGAAGATCTCTTCATGTTGACTGAAGTGTCATTGAGACAGGCAGCTGCCTAGCCTTGGTGAAAGACGAGTTAAGAAAGTCAAATCCCCATTCCTGACATGCATATGCCTTGTAGTCTCTGCCAGTCTGCAGAAGCCAGCAAAAAACGAGTAAATCATACAGGCTGTCACCATTTTTAGTTAATGAAGGGTGTTCATTATAACGTCACTCAAGATTCCAAAAGACCTTGTGTATGTACAGCACCTTGGAAGAGTGCACAGATTAGATGCAGTTTACTGTAAATTGTCTTGAGAAACAGATGTTGTTGGTATGATCGATGGTTGAGAGCCTGGATATCTGATGTCTGTAGCTGTCTTCATTCCAGAACTACTATGTGACCCTGGACAAATTGATTAACTGCTCTGTACATTAATTTCTCCATCTGTAAAATGGGAATAATAATACTTGCCTACCTCACAGGCCTGGTGCAATGTACAAGTTAATGAATGGTGGAACAGTGCTTTGAGATCCTCAGGGGGGAAGTGCTATAGAAGTACAAACAATCACTAATATTTTATTTATGAGTTTTCTAATTGAAAATCAGTAGGACTTGTGCTCCTAAATCACATAAGCCCATTTGAAAATCCACCCTAACTGTACTGTAATGTGTCATTAGCAACCCATCTGCAGTTTGATCATTGAAGAGAAGTGAATAGAAAAGCAAAATGCAGTCCCTCCCTTAGATCTCCAGAAATCTTGAAGGGGATAATATTTTTAAAATACAATATTTTTAATATACAGAGATTAAGGGTGGGATTTTCAAAAGAACCATGACCCAGATCCTCAGAGATATTTAAGCACCCAACTCCTGTTGAAACCACTCAAAGGGCTGGACCCAAATGACTTAGGAGAACAAGTCCCACTGAAAGTCAAGGGACTTGTGCTCCTAAGTCATTTAAATGGCTTTGAAAGTTCCGTCCCTTTAATCTTTGTATATTTACAAAAAATTTCTCATGAGGCATCTTTGTAAATAATTCTGATAATACTCTTTGCTCTTGCTGCTGCCAAAACCGTGCAAGCTTGAAACAGAACTCCTTCATCATGCACTTTTTTTGCCAATGCTGATTATTTTAAAATTGTTCATGGAGGCTGGACTGCCAGCATTAATTACTTGAAAGCGTAATGGCACTGAAGCATTTGTTTTGAAGTCAAAAACCTACACATGCATAGAGAGCATTACATGTATATTGCGTTCAGTTAAGGAGGAGGGGGAAATGCTAGGTCAAATTTGGGCTTGCCAACATTGTGAGTGTCCCTTTAAAGGAAATATGAGAAATGAAATAGCAACTGTTATTATTGGGATAGAAGATAACTTCCTTTGTATTACTTACAGCCCAGAGCTTGTAACAGTGCTTTGACATCTACTGTTGTATCTTGAACTGCTGCTGTCAATCACACTTTTTTTTGTAAAGACTCATGGCAAATTTATTTTGGATAGTTTCTTAACAGGTGTTTCCTTTACGTTACGAATGGTTTAAATGGGAAACTTGCTTTTTGTCCCGAGTTTTCAGCTGAAATCACATGGCAGTCTGACACAGGCGCTTGTATGTTTACTCATTTGTGCTAATGCTGACAGCAGATACTTGCAGATTCCCACAGTTGGCCTGGATTGGACACAGAACAGATGTTGGGGATTATGAGGAAGGATTGAGAGAGGCTTTAGGCCTGTGTGTTTGCGGAAGTAATTCATTGTAGAGACACTGACAGGGCCTGCTGAACCTTCATGGAGGAGTTGTGTGAAATAGGCCTCAGTGGAGTTGCATATCAGAAAGTAAAAGAAATGTTTTCCTGATAGCTTTAATTAAATGGAAAACATAAATCAGTACAGTAAAATAAAGCTAAGTGCAGCAAAATCTTATCATACTTCTGCAACACTCTTCTTAACTAAGGCCTGAAAATATTTATTACTTAGAGCCACAATAACTTTCAACCTCCAGAAGCATAGGTTTTCTGACTTCCACCTTGGTGGACTTTTTAGGAAGGAGGAAGGGTAGAGCAAAGAACATTTCCAGGCGGTGGGGCTTGGACACCCAGGAAAGCGTCTTTATCTTTGAGTAGGGCTAGTAGTCTTTTATATATGTAGGTATATATATATATATATATATATATATATATATATATATATATATATATATATATATATATATATATATATATAAATATACCTTCCTAGGTATATGAAGGGCTGGAGCATCCACAGAAAAAAAATAGTGGGTGCTCAGCACCCACCAACGACAGCTGTTCAGCAACACCCCCAAACAGCTGTTTGGCGGCTCCAGGAGGGGCTTGGGGGAGTGCAGAGAGCAACGAATGGAGGGCAGGTGGGGGCTTCGGGGAGGGGGTGGAGCAGGGGTGAAAGAGGCGGAGCAAAGATGGGACCTTAGGGGAGGGGGTAGAGCGGGGGCAGGAAGAGGTGCAGCTAGGGTGGGGCCTTGGGGGAAAGGGTGGAATTGGGGCAGGGCCTCGGGGCAGAGTGAGGGTGGAGCACTCCTGGGAAAAACTGGAAGTCGGCGCCTATGTTTTGCTCAGCTGCTCCATCAGGCTTTCCTCCATTGGGTATCAGATGCAGCTGGAAACAAATCAGCGCACCATGGAGCTGGTGGGATGGTAGCAGATCAATGACCCCATGAGAAACATAGGGGGTTTGCCACAGGACCAGGTATTCTTTACAGACACCAAGTGCCACAATATCACAGCAAACCTATGAGGCGTGGTGGGTCTCACCATGGGCTGGATTTGGAGGCAAGTTAATTTTTGGTTGTTTCTATTTTATTTACCTATTTATTGATTTAGGATGACCCTCTTCAGCTATAACTATAACTAAGTTATTTTTACACATTACACAGCAAGCCATAAGTTATTGGACTGTAATTTTAGAAAAAAACTAAAGCATATGACAAAACTTGTAAGAAAGGAAAGTCTTGTGTGTATTTACTTTATAAATAATGGTCTTCCATGAAAAATGCAAGAAGCAAAAAGCCAAGATGGCTTTGCTAGGGACTGCTCAAGCAAAGAATAAACTACACTGGAAATGAACCTATGGGGAGGGAATCAAGCAGGAAGACTGTACGCAGGGCAAAAAGTCACTTTTGGCACAACCTCCATTGACTTGAGTGGAGTTGCACTCACACCAGCCGTGCATTTGACAAAATGAGTTAACTGAAGCCTTCAGGAGAGAGAGAAGGGAGCCAACAGAACAAATTAAGGTTTTGCTGGGTTATTAGCAGTAGGAAAAGGTCAGGCAAAATCGTAGAGACATTGTAGATCCATTGGTAAATGAAAAGGGTAGGCAAATAATGAACAGCTATATTATATCAAAGAAATATATGGTGCAAGGAAATAGCTATTATGTTAATGAAGATTTAGATCACAGGGATCAATACCGGGTAAAGATCTGCTTAGAAAATTAAGTCTATAGTACCCAACCCTGCAAGATGGTAAGCACCTCCTCTGAAGTGCAGAGTTGTGTCAACTCCCATTGGCTGCAGTAAGAGTTGAGGCTGCTCAGCAACGAGGCCCAAATTAGCAGATCAAAATAATGTATATCTCAGGCTCTTATGGCTATTAGAAGAGACATATGCTGTGCCATTACCAATCACTGTCAGAAAGTAATAAAAGAGAGAAGGGAGACTGCTACTCAAATCTTCTCTCTCAAGAGAGTGCTGTAACAACTGAGCTATGGGATATTCAGGTGTGGGGTGCCCTGAGTCTCTCCTGTTGAAGCTGTTCCACTTTGTATAAATAATTAAAGAGTCATTAGATCAGGGGCTGGGATCTCCCACGTGGGGTGCCCTAAACACTGAGCTATAGAGTTGTCCTTCTTCCCTTCTCTGTCTTTCTGTGGCCCATGACGCTTTAAATATTTATACAAAGTAGAACAGCTTCAACAGGAGAGATTGAGGGAGCCCTGCATCAGACTATTCTATAGCTCAGGGGTTAGAGCACTTACCTGAGAGTGGGGGAGACCTCTGTTCAAAGGAATTTAACCTGAGTTTCCAACATCCCAGATGAGTGCTCTCACCGCTGGACTAGAAGTTATAAGGTGGGTGGCACCACTCACTCCTATCAGATTTTGAATGGGACCTGATCTGGTAGGCAGCTTCTGAGCATGCCTAGCAGATCAGGCCCCGCATGAGTGAGAGACAGGCAAATAACTATTTTCTCCAGTTTATTAATTGCTCTGGGATTTAGGTGGGAGATAGGCATTGGGACACCTAGAGTGAGGCAGTAGTGTGCATGACCAGGGCTGAAATGTAGCCGCTTAGGGAACTTTTACAGTGAAAATGTATGTGCCAAGTGAGTTTACGGGGTTAGGTGGGAATTTTGTGGATCCTAAAACTGGGACTTGGGCACCTAAGTACCTTTGTGGGTCTGGGCCTTAGGCCCTGATTCTGCAACTCATTCCATGCAGGTCTGTGACCTCAGTGGGGCTCTGTGCAAACTCAGGTATCTGCACTCACTGCCTCAATTACAGGTTCAAGGCCCTAGAGAGCAACTGCATCATTAAAAATAGCTCATACTGGGCAAACTGCGGGATTAAGAATGACATCCTGGCTCCATTAAAATCAATGGAAATTTTGCCATAGACTTCAGTAGATTCAGGATTTCATGCCAGGTCTCTGCTGTATAAGGTCTGTAATATTGGATCCTAGATCACAGTTTTCAGTCTAAATACAAGGCTGATGTTGCACTGGAAGAGTGCCTGGACACTAGTTGTACTTCAGTAAAGTACGAGATACAATGCCACTTTTATAGATACATTCGGTCCAAGTGGGTTGCACAGGTAGTGTTGTTGTAGAAAGGATAAACAGGATGATCTGGGTAATTATAGCCTGTCAGCCTGACATCAGTCCCAGGAAGACAATGGAGAGCTGATACAAGACTCGATTAATAAAGAATTATGGTAAAGGAGGGTAATGTAATTAGTGCAAATCAACATGGATTTATGGACAATAGATCCTGTCCAATTAACTTGATATCTTTTAATGATGAGATTACAAGTTTGGTTGGTTCAGGTAATAATGTTGACGTAAAATACTTAGACTCCTGTAAGGCTTTTGATTTGATACCGCACAACATTTTGATTAAAAAACTAGAACGATATAAAATTAACATGGCACACATTAAATGGATTAAAAACTGGCCAATTACACGTCTCAAAATGTAATTGTAAACAGGGAATCATCATCAAGCAGGTATGTTTACAGTGCGGTCCCTCCGGGATTGGATCTTGGCCCCACACTTTTTAACATTTTTATCAATGACCTGGAAGAAAACATAAAATCATCACTGATAAATTTTGCAGATGACACAAAATGAAAGTAGGGCAAGTGGTAAATAATGAAGAGGACAGATCACTGATTCAGAGCAACCTGGATCGCTTGGTAAACTGGGCACGAGCAAACAATATGCATTTTAATTAGGGCTGTCGATTAATCACAGTTAACTCACGTGATTAACTCAAATAAATTAATCGCAATTTAAAAATTTAATTGTGATTAATCGCAGTTTTAATCACACTGTGAACCAATAGAATCCCAATTGAAATGTATTAAATATTTTTGATGTTTTTCTACATTTTCATATATATATATTATATTTTGTGTTGTAATTGAAATCAGTGTATATTAATTTTTATTATAAATATTTGCACTGTAAAAATGATAAACAAAACAAACAGTATTTTTCAATTCACCTCATACAAGTACTGTAGCGCAGTTTCTTTATCGTGAAAGTGAAACTTACAAATGTAGATGTTTTTGTTACATAACTGCACTCAAAAACAAAACAATGTAAAACTTCAGAGCCTATTGGTCCACTCAGTTCTACTTCTTGTTCAACCAATCGCTAAGACAAACAAGTTTGTTTACATTTACAGGAGATAATGCTGCCCTCTTCTTATTTACAATGTCACAAGAAAGTGAGAACAGGCATTTTTGCATGGCATTTTTGTAGCTGGCATCGTAAGGTATTTACGTGCCAGATATGCTAAACATTTATATGCCCCTTCATGCTTCAGTTACCATTCCAGAGGACATGCTTCCATGCTGATGATGCTCGTTAAAAAAATAATACGTTAATTAAATTTGTGACTGAACTCTTTGGGGGAGAATTGTATGTCCCCTGCTCTGTTTTACCTACATTCTGCCATATATTTCATGTTATAGCAGTCTCAGACGATGACCCAGCACATGTTGTTCATTTTAAGAACACTTTCACTGCAGATTTCACAAAATACAAAGTACCAATGTGAGATTTCTAAAGATAGCCACAGCACTGGACCCAAGGTTTAAGAATCTGAAGTGCCTTCCAAAATCTGAGCGGGATGAGGTGTGGACCATGTTTTCAGAAGTCTTAAAAAAGCAACACTTTAATGTGGAAACCACAGAACCCGAACCACCAAAAAAGAAAATCAGCCTTCTGCTGGTGGCATCTGACTCAGATAATGAAAATGAACATGCGTCCGCATTGCTGTGGATTGTTATTAAGCAGAACCTGTCATCAGCATGGACGCATGTCCCCTGGAATGGTGGTTGAAGCCTGAAGGAGGCTTATGATTAATCATGATTAATTTTTTTAATCGCTTGACAGCCCTAATTTTAATATATCTAAATGTAAATGTATTTCTAGCAACAAAGAATGTAGGCCATGCTTACAAACTCTATTCTGAGAAGCAGTGACTCTGAAAAAGGTTTGGGGATTGTGATGGATAATCAACGGAATATGAGCTCCCAATGTGAGCTGTGGTCAAAAAGTCTAATCCGACCCTGGGATCCTTAAATAGGGGAATCTCAAATAGGAGTAGAGAGATTATTTTAGCTCTGTATTTGGCTCTGATATGACCACTGGACCACTGTGTCCAGTTCTAATGCCCACAATTCAAGAAGGATGTTGATAAATTGAAGAGGGTTCAGAGAAGAGCCATGAGAATGATTAAAGGTTTAGAAAACATGCCTTAGAGTGATAGAATCAAAGATCTCAATCATTTTAGCTTAAGAAAGAGAAGGTTATGTTGTGACATAATTACAGTCTATAAGTATCTACATGGGGAACAAATATTTAATAATAATCTCGTCAATCTAGCAGAGAAAGGTATAGCAATATCCAATGGCTGGAAGTTGAAGGTAGACAAATTCAGACTGGAAATAAGGTATAATATTTTAACAGCGAGAATTATTATCCATTGGAAGAACTTACCAAGGGCCGTGATGGCTTCTCCATCACAGACAATTTTAAAATCAAGATTGGATGTTTTCTAAAAGATCTGCTCTAGGTATTATTTTGGGGAAGTACTTTGGCCTGTGCTATACAGGAGGTCAGATCAGATTATCACAATGGTCCCTTTTGTTCTTGGAATCTATGAATCTGTGAAAAACATTTTAATCGGTGACCTGGAAAAGGCTGTACAAAAGCACACACAGTACAACCTCAGAGTTACGAATACCAGAGTTACGAACTGACCAATCAACCACACACCTCAATTGGAACTGGAAGTAAGCAATCAGGCAGCAGCAAACCCCCCCCCAAAAAAAGTAAATACAGTAGAGTACTGTGTTAAACGTAAATTACTGAAAAAATAAAGGGAAAGCAGAATTTTTCTTCTGCTTAGTAAAGTGCCAAAGCTGTATTAAGTCAATGTTCAGTTGTGAACTTTTGAAAGAACAACCATAACGTTTTGTTCAGAGTTACGAACAACCTCTATTCCCGAGGTGTTCGTAACTCTGAGGTTACACTGTACATTTAAATGTAGAGATGATACAATGGTACAGTGAGTGGAAAAATCTTTGGAGGATAGGTGAAAAATAAAAATGGACTGAGAGAAATGGGTATAAAACAAAAAAATTAGTTTTAGGAAACTGGGAAAATGATATTGCTTAGCACTGATATAGCAAGTTAAATTTTCAAAGCATTATGCAAATATTAGCAAGTTCATCTTCACAACACTTTTGTGTAAGCTTGAAAGTATTTATCCCCTCCATTTCACAGATGAAGGAGTGTAGAGGCAGAGGTTAGGTATCATGCCCAGTGCCACATAGTCACTCAGTGGAAGACCTGGGACTGTAACTTAGTTCCTGGCTACAAACCTTATGCTCTTCCCAGTAAATCATATTACCACTCAGTAACACAGCCTAACTCATCTGGCATGGGGGACAGGTAGGGTAGGAACGACATCCTGAAACTAGGGTGACCAGATGTCCTGATTTTATAGGGACAGTCCCGATTTTTGGGGCTTTTTCTTATATAGGCACCTATAACCCCCCACCCCCTGTCCCGACTTTTCACACTTGCTGTCTGGTCACCCTACCTGAAACACAGATTTGCTCTGCACAAAAAAATATGAATGCAGTGATACAGTTGAAAATATAAACACAAAAAAATCAGGAAATGTGAAGGTTATGGACTCCCTCTGTAACTGTAAGTCAGCCCAATTGTGCATATGTAGTGTTTTGTATTGCTGTAGCGTATATCTTCATTGGGAAGCAATGGTTTCTGCTGAACATAATTACTCCCTCTGAGCCTTTAATTCAAAGATGGGTTCTGTAAAATTTAATTTCCCCCCTGCAGCTTACATGATAAAGACCCAGCTATTAAACAAGGGAAGCTACTATATAAGAGTGGCTACTATTAAATACTGCATCGAAAAAGGTGTGGATACCAAACAAGAACAGTTACTAACTGAAGATGCACAGTATATGGTGTAATTATCATATGTAATGTAGCAGTTCACACCTAAGTGTGCAAACAAAAATATGAACAAGACAAATATCTCTGCCTCATTGTCAGTTGTATTCCGATTTGCAAGAAATTCTTTGTATTTGTATCTGCATTATTCTAATTTTAATTTGGATAAAAAACTGAAAAGGGTTGAAAAATTGGAAAGGTTTCAGAAAAGAGCTACAAGAATGAGTCAAGGTCTGGAAACGCAATCTATGTAGTTTATCCAAAAGACGGTTAAGCGGCGACTTGGTCACGGTCTACAAGTACCTACATCAGGAAGAAATTTCTGATAATAGGTGGGTTGTTTAGTCTTGCTGTAAAAGGCATAATGAGATACAATTGTTGAAAGCTGAAGCTAGACAAATTTGGACTAGAAATAAGGTGTCAATTTTGAATAGTGAGGTTGGGCCAACTTACCTAGGAACATGGTGGATTCTCATCCAGGGTAGAAATATAATAGATTATATATTGTAATATACTCAAGAGACGCGCTGCAAAGAAATTTTTGGAAGATGTCACTCACTGATGCCAGTTTACATGAAATGTGATTGTACTGTAGGAGTGGGTGTCTCCTAAGGGAAGCAGTGTGCTGCAGTGGAATGGGTACAGGAATGGAAGAGACTCAGGAGAGCTGGGATTTAGTCCTGGCTTTGCCACTGTCCTGCTGGGTGACTTTGGCAAGTAACTTGATCTCTCTGTGTCTCTGTCGGGCAGATGGGGCTTTTAGCTGTGGCAGGCAGCCCACTTAGGGGAAGGAAAACTCTGGTTTCAAACCAAGAATGTCAGACCTGGTTTTTTGTGAAAGTTGTGCCAGTCGCACATGCTGTATGGGTCTGCATTGCTGATCCTGGCTAATGAGATAGAGCAAAAGAAGAAAGTGATTGTACCCTAGCAGTGTCCTCTAAATGACTTTGTAAGTGAATTGTTTTGTTTCTACATTGTATTCTCTGCATCAAATGACATTGTAGTGTACACTGTCAATGAACCATGAAATCAAATTAAAACACAATCGGATTAATATTCTTAATTCTATACCATTTGAGAAATAATAGGAAAGTAACACAGAGAAGCGTCTGTGTTTTATATTAATTTAAAGGTGAGACATAGCAGTGTGTATTTTCTTGGGTAATGATGCATGAGTATGTGTCTAGTTAACACAAAACAGAGATACATTTACCCAGTAATGTATACCCAAGATATTGCAATTTTAAAATTAATATTTGATATTTAAATTGCAACTAAAATAAAATAAAAATGACGTTATGTCAGTAAAATATATCCTAGCACTGTGAAAAATATGTCATAATAAAGGAATAAGAGGGAAGAGAAGATGATCTAAGGGCCTCATTCTGCTGTATAAAGGAATAAGAGGGAAGAGAAGACGATCTAAGGGCCTCATTCTGCTGTCACCCTGGTGTAAATCAGAAGTAAATGTTTAATTGGCATTTCACTAGTGTAATGGGGCCTGTGTCTGTGTGTTTTTCCTGAAGATATCAGAGATTTCTTAATTGTTTTTTGTATTGCACTCTTGCCAGCCACACGAATTCAAAAATCATGAGAGTTCAAAAAAACATGAGATAATTAAATTGTATTCAATAATAATTATGGGTGTTTTTTATTTACTTTCTGGTTTTTGAGTCTCTAGGGTGCACTTCTTATGTTTTCAAGCTTTTCTCTAGCCACGGGAGCTAGAAACTTAGTTTCTTAAAGAAAGCCGAGATTCTTACCTAAATACCTAAAGCTGGGGCTTTATGAAAACCACAAGTATCATGAGACTCGTGACAAAATCATGAGACTTGATAATACTCGTATTATTGTTCTCCTTTCTAGCCTTCTCCTCCTTCTGTTCAGAACCCCTCTCCCTGCAGTGATCATGATGTGACTGTCAGTTTTTCATATGAGAATCACCTGTGGGTGGGCCAATTATAACATTATTTCTTAATCACAAGACGTAGATGGGGGCATGTTCCATGCCTCCTATGTAGCTTTATAAATGGAAAACAAAATCCACAGCAGTGAGGAAAGGAGGCCTTGGGGATAAAGAAAAGAGATGGGGGGGAAATCCTATTGGTTTTAGCCTACTATAGGGTTTTAGTAGTAATTGGCAAAATTAAAAGAAAAAATAGCAGAGAAAAATCTTACAGATATTTTCCCCATCAGTCTCCTGCTCTCATGGCTGTGTGGATACATGGTGGGGAGGGGATGTTAATGTGGCTTAGGATATATCTACACTTTGAGCTGGAGGGATAAATTCCAGCTCAAGGAGAAATACCTGTGTTAGCTCTGAACTAGTGTGCTAAAAATGGAGCATAGCCACAGCAATGCAAGTGGCAACAGGGGCTAGCCAGCGAAAAGACATGCCTAGCATCTCGGACAGGTATGTAGGTAGGACAGCTAACCCCTCGTGCCACCCCTGCAACCCTCTATATTTAGTGCGTTAGCTTGATCACAACTAGTGTGGGTGTGTCACCTTGACCTGGAATTTACCTCTCCGGATCAAAGAGCAGACAATACCCTGAGTAGCACTGACCGGTGTGTCGCTGTGTAAAAGCCACCAGCCAGCCAGAGGTCATTCTCTTAACCTGAGTCTTTTTAGAATGGGAACTCTTATGCTACTGAAAAAGTAGCACGTATTTGTTTCAGACTCGGAAATACTCTGGTGTACCTTATCTCCATTGATTTCTTGGAGTCACTTTTGATTTACATAGCTCTAAGGAGGAGGAAAATCAGGTCCTCTGCCTCAAATTGTTTACCACTTCATTACTAACCCTAGCCAGTGAGGCTACAGGTACATTTTCTGCTTGCACATCTGTTTGAGAGAGGAGCTAGTAAATCTGCCCATCAGGCCTTTCAGCCCTGAAGCTAGTAAATCTGTCCATCATGGCGCTAACTACAGTAACAGTAGAAAAAAATCCTAAATACAGACATGTTTGAGAGCTGATTTGTAATGTGACTGTGGCTAGTACTGTTTGAGTGCCAGTGTGCACTGGGGTGATGCTTCCCAGGGGTAGCCAGGGTTGTGTGGCACCTCACCTGCCCTTAACATAAATCAGCCTTATCTGTGCTTGCTGTGAATCAGCTCCCTAAATCCACCAACTCTTGGCAACACAAGCACTACCTTCCAGGCTCCCACAGGCTTTGCTCCGTCTGGGCATGTTAGTGACAGGCCCGCATCAACCCCTGAGCCCTCTCCAAGCATTCCTTTGTGCACTGAACACTCACAGAAATACCAGGTCTGCTGTCCCCAAAAGAACAGTTCACATACTAGCTTGTAAGATTCAGCTCAGGACCAGCAGCACTTTGCTTAACACCACAGCACTAAGATATATTTATAGTGAAAACAACAATGTTTATTTTCAAAGACTAGAAATTCAGGAGATATTGAGTAAGACATTGGAAACAAATGTTGACATGTAATACAAAATCATAACATGTTTTCTAGAGACTAAACTTAACTAACAGCTTAACCTCATCTCTAAAGAAGTTTCTTACCCAAAGTCCTCTTCAGCGTTTTCAACCAAGGTTGCCTGAGATCCTGTTTTCATAAATGTAAACCAGCTGTCCATTTACTTCTTAGGTGCAGGATAATGAGGTGTCTCCTTTGCCTTCTAGAAATACCCCTAAAGTTCATTGTCTGTACCATAGACCAAATAACTGCCCCCCCCATTTTTTTTCCTGTTGACGTCACATCTCTTCATTAAAATTTGACTTCATATGTAAATGGGCATCCATTGTGTTAGCTTACAATGCTTAATTTACATCCTGACAGATACACATTTCATACATCCTGTCTGGAGGAAAGCATGGTTTTCACCTTTGCTGTGTGTCTAGTACCTTGTAACAGACTTTAAAAACATATTTTACATGTATACATGCACATAACTCCTTACATACTAGCTTTACATACATTTCACAACAATATTAATGATCATGGTGACACCGGCTTTCCTTTGAGACCTCACATGACATTCTTCAGCGAATCAGAATGTGCATACCAGAATCAAGATCTTCCTGTAACCACCACCCCTTCCCCCCACTCCCAGCAGGCATTAAAGGCAAACCTTTCAGTACACATTTCTGAACAGAAATTATTTCATCTTCATACTACAGAATTTTCAGTCTTGCTGCAGTGTGGTCTAGTGGATAAGTCAAGAGACCTGAGTTCTGTTCCCAGCTCTCCCACTGACCTGCCATGTGACCTTGTGCAAGTCACTTCACCTCCTTGTGCCTCTGGTTGCCCTCCCATTCTGTGTCTGTCTTTTCTATTTAGATTGTAAGTTCTTTGAGGCAGGGACTATCTCTTACTCTGTGTTTGCAGAGTGCCTAGCACAATGAAGTCTCATTTTCAGGTGGGGTCTTTAGGTGTTTCAATAATACATATAATAAAAATAAAACAAATTTAATACCATATAATAGTGTATGGTGAGATTACTGAGCATTCAACTGACAAAAACTAATAGGAACAGCAATAAGTGGTTTTAGGAGAATTTAGCCATTCCTATTTTACCATTTAAATGGAGGGAAGTAAAACACCTCACTATTTTCCTTCTTCTGAATATAATTCATTAAATTAAGTTGTTGTGTGATAGTCTATTTTCACTGATAGAAAATATTCTGAGTGTTTGAATGCTATGAATGCACTAATATGTTCCTAAGTCCTCTGTTCCTTAAGGTTTACTGAGCCATTTACACAGCCATGGTTGATCAAATTTGGCATATTTTACCCTCTCACAATCAAATGCCTTTTAAATCATGAAAAATACCGCGGGCAGGGCCGGCTTTAAGCCGTTTCCTCCGATTCCCCGGATTCGGGCTAAAGCCAGCCCTGACCCCGGGTTGTCATGGAACTAGTCAATGTAGAGAGAGCTCAGCATGTGTAGGGGCTGCATTGATTGCAGATATTCAATTCCTAAAGGAAGAAGACCTTTCCGAGAAGGTTTACAGAAATCTGTCAAGGGGTTTGTGCAGCTATGTTGTTCCACTCACTTGTGATTGATTTTTCAGTTTAGGGGCCTGATCCCGCTCCCGCTGAAGTCAGGCGTAAAGTGTTTACTGGAAGCCTATGGAAATCTATAGCAAGGATGTCCAAGCTGTAGCCTGGCCATCACGTGAGGCCTTCAGGGGCAACTGTGTTATGAAAATAAATGTGTATTTAATTATGAACTGAGACTGTGTTCTCTAAGCCAGGCCCTGGGATTGTAAATCTGTGTCTGACTCACTCTGTTGCTATGAAGGGGAAGTATGGTGCACTGCTTCTCCTCGGTCCCAGGAGCTGCTCTAGAGTGAGCTCCAGCTGGGAGCACACCTAGCAGCTTCTGTCCTTACTATCCACATCCCCTTCTGTGGCCACCTGATGAATCACATAGGAAAGAGGAGAGAATCGCCTTGGCTGCTCCATTTCCTGCTTCCCTTCCAGGCTGTGGGAGCCCCAAAGAGAGCAAGATACATCTGGCTCTGCCTGAGCCTCGTGGAGCAATGAGCTAAGAATCTCTCTCCTCTCCTACAGACACATCAGGGAGCCTGGGTGAGAGGAAAAGCTGAGAACTCCCCGTCAGTTAGGATTCCCTGATTCTCTGCTCCAGCACAAGTTAAAGCAGTACTAGTTGGATGTGGTGCAAAGGGCAGAAAATCTGCCGCTGAGCATTGACTGTGGCCCCTTGCCCTTTTTGAAATAATATGTTTGACCCTCAAACTGAAAAGTTTGGACATCATGGCAGGGTTCTGGTGGTCTAATGTTCTTTCCCAAAAAATTAATTGGCTGGCTGTGGTTGAAGACAAAAAGTGACTGTGATATTATTTTCTTATTTGCATTAGCCCCAACTCCTACCTTTACCACCCAGACTGAATAGCTGAGATAGGTGTTGTGGAACTCCAGGGGTGGCTCAGGTCAGCTGACTGACATGGGGCCAGCCCAGGGCTCCTCCGGTGGCGGGGGGCCCAGGGTTCCAACCAGCCCGGGGCTTCTCTGGGAGGGTAGGGGAGGGGGGATTCAGGGCTCTGGCCGCGGGGGGCGGCGGGACCTCCTGCGGAAGGGGCAGGGCTGGGGGGCTAGCCTCTCTGAAGGAAGGGCCCACCCGCTGCCCATGACATTGGTTATGATTAAGTCATCAACCTTATCAGTTAAATGAAGGTGAATTCTCTGTATGTTCCCAAGAATCTCAAACTAAATGCTTTTGCTTGTGATTGTTCTCTTTATTTGTTCATTGTGAATAAACAAAATGTGCAATGACAATTGAATTATTCAATTCCTCTACCCCCCTCACTTTGACACTGATCCTACCTGTCTGCCTGCCTACCTGTCAGTCTCTCACACAATAGACTGCAAGCCACACAGTCGCCTCAGCTTGGTACAACCTCTATGAACCTGTCTGTAAGACCCCTTCCTTGTCCACATTTGTTCCTCTGGGGTTACATCTACATTGCAATAAGAGACCCACAGCCCTGGCTGGCCCAGGTCAGCTGACTTGGGCTCATAGCTTTTTTTATTGCAGTGTAGACATACCCTTAAATACCCATTTCTGCCATTCTGTTTACAGTGAATCAAGTTGACTTGTATATACATCACCTATTGTTGTTCCCCTCTATTTGTCTGTCTGTCCTTAGGGACATCTGCCCTTTTACAAGTTGGCATTAGGGTGGCAGGAGTTTGCCACGCAGTCTTTGCTGGACCCAGGAGCACTTCATTAATGGGTAGTGCAATCCGAGTAGGTGTTGATGATTGCACAGTGTGCAGGAGATTGTGATATGAGTTTTAACCTTCTCAAGAGGCAACTTTGTGGAGTCCACCACCCTCTTCACAAGGTCCTGCAACTGATAAAAATCATCAGCCATCGATGGAGGTGGGGGCATGACTGCCTCATCCAGAGACTAAGACAAAATAGGGGTTTGAGGGATAGACTCCTTGTCTGCCCTAGCCTCCTGTTGTTCAAAGGTCTCCTCATGTTGAGGGTTTGGTAGAGGAGACTGTGTGACTCTACTTTCATGGTGCAGTGGAGCTGGAGATATGGCAAATTGCTGCCAATATGCTGCCCAAGGATCCTAGTATGGCCACTGCGGAGGCACATCCGGGGTGGGGGTGCTACCAGGACTGATTCCATCATCCCTGACTTGGGTGAGGGTCTTTGTCAAAGTATGGGTTCCTGTAATTACAGAATCATAGATTAGGGATGGAAGAGACCTCAGGAGGTCATCTAGTCAAACCCCTGCACAAAGCAGGACCAACCCCAACTAAATCATCCCAACCAGGGCTTTGTCAAGCCAGGCCTTAAAATCAATTGCATGAGAGGCCCACATGCACCTGAAGAGGAGCACCCACAGGGACACTACTTGAAGAAGAAGTCTATCCTTATGTTTGTTTTAAACCTGCTGCCTACTAATTTCATTGGGTGACCCCTGGTTCTTGTGGTATGTGAAGAGGTAAATAACACTTATTCAATTTCTCCAACCTGTTCATGATTTTATAGACTTCTATGATATCCACTCTTAGTCATCTTTTTCTAAGATGAACCTCTTCTCATATGGAAGCTGTTCCATACTCTAATCACTTATGTTGCCCTTCTCTGTACTTTTTTCAATTCTAATATATCTTTTTTGAGATGGGGCTGCCAGAACTGCACACAGAATTCAAGGTGAGGGAGTTCAATGGTATATATAGTAGCATTATGATATTTTCTGTCTCATTGTTTATACCTTTCCTAATGGTTCCTAACATTCCATTAGCTTCTTTGATGGCTGCTGCACATTGAGCAGACGTTTATCAGAGAAATCCCTGATGACTCTAAGATCTCTTTCTTGAGTGGTAACAGCTAATTTAAATCCCATCATTTTGCATGTATCATTGGGATTATGTTTTCCAATGGGCATTACTTTGCATTTATCAAACATTGAATTTCATCTGCCATTTTGTTGCCCAGTCACCCAATTTTGTGAGATCCCTTTGTAAGTCTTTGCAATCAGCTTTGGACTTAACCATCTTGAGAAATTTGTATCATCTGCAAATTTTGCAACCTCACAGTTTACACAATTTTCCAGATCATTTATGAACATGTTGAACAGCACTGGTCCCAGTACAAATACCCGGGGGACCCCGTTGTTCATCTCTCTCCACTGTGAAATCTGACCATTTATTCCCACCTTTGTTTCCTATTTTTTAACCAGTTACTGATACATGAGGGGATCTTTCCTCTTAACCCCTGACTACTTACTTTGCTTAAGAGCCTTTGGTGAGGGACCTTATCAAAGGCTTTCTGAAAGTCCAAGTACACTAGAGCCACTTGTTTGTTGATCTGGTCCATATGTTTGTTGAACCTCTCAGAAAATACTAAAAGATTGATGAAGAATGATTTCCCTTTACAAAAGCCTTGTTGATTCTTTCTCACCAAATTGTGTTCATTTATGTGTCTGATAATTCTGTTCTTTACTATAGTTTCAACCAGTTTGCCTGCTTCTAAAGTTATGCTTTTTGGCCTGTGCTTTTTGCTGGCCAGGATCATCTTTGGAGCCTTTTTAACAAATCAGCATTGTATTACTGTCCTCCAGTCATCTGGTAAAGAGGCTGATTTAAGTGATAGGTTACATACCACAATTAGTAGTTCTGCAATTTCATATTTGAGTTCCTTCAGACCTTTTGGGTGAATACCATCTGGTCCTGGTGACTTATTGCTGATTAATTAATCAACTTGTTCCAAAGCCTTCTCTATTGACCCCTCAATCTGGAACAGTTCCTCAGATTTGTCACTAAACATTATGGCTCAAGTGTGGGAATCTCCCTCAAATCCTCTGCAGTGTAGACTGATGCAAAGAATTCATTTAGCTTTTCTGCAGTGGCCTTGTCTTCCTTCAGTGCTCCTTTAGCATATCGACTGTCCAGTGGCCCCACTGATTGTTTGGAAAACTTCCTGCTTCTGATGTCCTAAAACAAAATGCTGTCAGTCATGGGCAGCGGGTATCATAGGCAGGGGTAGGCTGTGCCTTCCCAAACAGCCTAGTGTTGCCCCGCCCATGCTGCGCTCCCAAGCCAGGCACCCCCTGCATTCCAGCACTCTGCCATGGCTGGCCCAGAATGACAGGGGCTGGATGGCCTGCCTCCTGCAGGGAGTCAGCGTGGCTGGTGGTGGGGCTGGCCACGCTGCCCAGAGTACTGGGGCCGGGAGCACTGCCGTCTGGCACACCGGGGCTAGCCATGCCACCTGAAGCGCTGCCGCCTAGCGTACCAGGGCTGGTGCCTTTCCCCTCTGGCAGATGGGGAGGGGCGGAGCTGGGGGCTAGCCTCCCCCAACGGCTAGATCTCTGGTCGCCCATGCTGTTAGTTTTGGGGTCTTTTGCTAGTTGCTCTTCATATTCTTTTTTGGCCTGCCTAATTGCCTGAGTTTATGCTCCTTTCTATTTCCCTCAGTAGGATGTGACTTCCTATTTTTAAAGGATGCCTTTTTGTCTCTAAGCACCTCTTTTGTAGGGCTTTGCAACGAAGATGCTCACACCTTGGCTAGGTTAACCTGGGTGCTCAGACCAGGCTACCAATCACCCAGGTTAACTGTCCAGTGTAGACATACCTTAATTTCTCTGTGCCTCTGTATTTGGCTCTGGTGTGACTGCTGCTGGAATATTATGTCCTACAATTCAAGAGGGATACTGATACTACAATTCAAGAGGGATCCTGAGGAATTGGAGAGGGTTCAGAGAGGAGCCATGAGAGTGACTAAAGGATAAGAAAACATGCTTTATAGTGATAGATTCAAGGAGCTCAATCTATTTGGTTTAATAAAGAGAAGGTTTAGAGGTGACTTGATTATAGTCCGTAAATATCTACATGGGGAACAAATATTTAATAATGAGCTCTTCAATCTAGCAGAGAAAGGTGTAACACAATCCAGGGGCTGGAAGTTAAAGCTAGACAAATTCAGACTAGAAATAAGGTGTATATTTTTAACAGTGAGAGTAATTAACCACTGGGTTAACCAAGGGTTGTGGTGGATTCTCCACCATTGACAACTTTTAAATCAAAACTGGATTTTTCCTAAAAGGTCTGCTTTAGGAATTATTTTGGAAAGTTCTATGGCCTGTGTTATATATGAAGTCAGCCTCAATGAACAAAATGGTCCCTTCTGGCCTCGGAATCTCTGAATCTAGGTTAAACTCAAGTATTACATTAAAAATTTGTGCTAGAAATAATCTCTTGATTTAACTGAATGTCCATGATAGACCCATTTCTAACATTTCAAAGTACTGAATTCCTTCCCTAGTTGATCTTTGTGTTTATATTTCAATATAACCTTTTGGTGCTCCACAACTGCTTTCATTTAGGACACCTTATATTAATATTATTATTTATTTATACAGTGCCAAGGGTGTGTCAGGTGCTTTATGAGCAAGAGGCTTCACTCTCTTCTCACACTTGTTTTATGGGGGTATAACTCCATTTGCTTCAGTGGAGTTACTCTCTATTTACACTGATGTAAGCATGGGAGTCAGACTCACAGTTTCTGCACTCTGAAGAACTTTCCTTCTCAGCAGATGATGTACAAAGGAAGAGCATGGGAGGCAATGAAAAGCCATGTGATTAAGTGGTGAAGTTAAACATGCATCTTCTGAGTCCTTTGATTTTTTTATTCCCTTTTTTAATTTAAGTTGGTGTTTATTATTTTCAGTTGTCTCTTCGTTAACACTTCCATGGGAGGTGGGGAATTAAGAGGGGGAGGTCTGAGGTTTATAGGCCTTTTGGAAGAGATTAATTTTGTGAAGGGAATTAAAGGGGGAGACAGTGGAGGCACGGTGGGATAGGTCAGAGATGGGGTTCTAGGCACATGAGACTGGGAGAAAAGATACAAAAAGAGGAGTGTGGGGGCAGGACATAAAGGGATCAGAAAACGGGAGAATTAAATCACACTGTTATCCCATCTCCCTCAAAAAGAATAAAAGGAAACTATCTCTCAGATTTTCAAGAATTGGGATGACTGGGGTGAGCCCTGAGCCCCAGCTATGACGGCGTGTCTCCCTTTCCTGACCCCCAGCCACCCAGTGGAAGAATGCTGAGCTTTTTATATGCGCCATGCAAGTTCCGGAGAGACGGAGGAGGCAGTATCTGCTACTCAGCTTCCCATGTTCTTCAGTAATCTTCCTGGAGTCCAGGGAGATTACTGATGAACTCAGGAAGCTGAATAGCAGACACCACCTCCTCAGCTGCCCCAGAACCTGCATAGCGCATCATAATAAGTAAAAAGTAAAAACCCGCCATCTGGCATCCCATGGCAGCGGCTGCAAAGCCTTCCCTGTCCTATTATACCTGCCACCTATGATAACCATTAACTAAATTGACAAGACTGTAAAATAATTTTATTTAAATTTCTATTTAATTTGTTGGGGTTGGTCCTGCTTTGAGCAGGGGGTTGGACTAGATGACCTCCTGAGGTCCCTTCCAACCCTGAGATTCTATGATTCTATGATTCTATGACTGTTGTGTGTGTTAAGAATACTTCACCAAGGCAGAATTCAACACCGAAGGCAAAAGACACAACATAAAATATCAAAAGCACAAATATTAGGAAATGTATGAGTCCTCATCCTGCAATGCTTGCACTAGTGACAGTCCCTACTTGTGTGAGTAGTCCAGCTGAGGTCACTGGGAGTATTCACCTAAGTAAGGAATTCTAGGATATGCAAGGATGGCAGGATCATGCAAGGACTGCAGGAGCAAACTCAAGGCAAAGTAACAAGGTAATTAGGAGGGTATTTTGCCAGTACTTTTTGTTTGTTTGTTTATGTTACATTTCAGCCTTTGGGTTTATAATAGACTATAGAGATTTCCCCTCCTTAGATAAGCATCACACATCAAAATTAGCCATATGTTGCAAGCATTTCTAATCTGAAAGCAGGAATGAGAGATCACAAATAGCCTAGAACTGATTCTCAGACTGGAATTTGTTTACTTCCTGCTCTAGTGGGTGGCAAAGTATCCATAAAACCCATAAATGCTTTAGCACTCAGTATATTTTAGTCTCTGTTGCAGTAAAAGGTTTACCACTAATCTGTCACTCCAGAAATAGTGTGGAGGATTTAACATCCAACAACTGATGAATTAATTCAGGAACGCCTACCTAAAACCAGTGCTAATAAGGGACAAGTTGTTGCTAACTATGCTTGCACTGTGATATGGCCACCTATAAACAAATCAAATAATGAGAGACCAAGAAGAACTCAAGGTGCTACAGGAAGATACACTAGCAGTTGAACGCGTGGCTGTTACTGGGTTAAAAAAAGAACTAGATAAGTTCATGGAGGCTATTAGCCAGGATGGGCAGGGATGGTGTCCCCAGCCTCTGTTTGCCAGAAGCTGGGAATAGGCGACAGGGATGAATCACTTGATGATTACCTGTTCTGCCCATTCCCTCTGAAGCACCCGGCATTGGCCACTATTGAAAAACAGGATGGACTAGATGGACCATTGGTCCATAGATGGATCATTCTTATGTTCTTAATAATGATCCAGTGCCTCTGCATGACTTGAGAACGTTTTTTCTACTGAAGTGTAAAGTGAAGGTCCTGACCACCAAGTGTAACTGAAAATCCTACAGTACTTATCACAAGTCCAAATTCCAGAGTTTATATTCTTTTCACACTCCATGCATATCTAAATTCACTCTCTACATCTACTTAAATTCCCCTGGTGTTTCAGTTACACACAATGTTCTTCACTTCTTCCCAAAATTGTTGAGCAGTGGTGTCGCATAGTTAAATCAAATATGTCTGCATTTCAGTGGTGGGCCTGCTCTTCCATTTTTGTGAGGCTGTGTATACACACACCAAGATCCTACTCTCATAGGTGCCATTGGATGCCTTAGAGATGTAAATAAATAAGAGGAGTGTGCGTGTGTCTGTCTGTGTGTGCGTACGCGTGTGTGGGTATTTTGCACAGAATACAAGATAATGTGGGATAAAGGTTTATAAGATTAAATATGGAATGGGAACATCATTCATGAACACTGAGAGAACAAATGAGTTATGCAGCTCCTCCTCCTGATAAAACCCTTACACCACACCTCACCATCACCTATCCTATATTTATAGCAACTGTTTTTTGTATCCTCCCACCTAGTAGTGAGGTCTCCTAGTTACCATTAGTCTAAATGTACAAGGTTCAGAGGGGAGACATAAAAAAACTCTAAATATTACCTAAAATAGATTGTCTATAAATAGAGCTGCCATCACTTTAAGTAAATTTATCTTGGAGCCTTCTAGGGCTAGATGTGAATGCTGGGCCCACTGGAATTCTGGAAATAACTCTGTCCAAACTATAATGCTTGTGTTGCTAACCCTGCAAGGATGTGAGATATTAGAAGGTATGAAAAACTTGTCATGGGGACAGGTGTGAATCTGGGTCTCAGGTAGGAGACATTTGGGGAGGAAATTCCATATTTAAGTGAGAGAAGGTTGAAACATTTCTGTGGCCAACTGATGAATTTTTTAAATGACAGCTGTTTGAAGCTGCTCAGAGGTCTGGAATGTTCAAATGAGTCCTGAAGGATTAGTAGGCAGAGGGCAAGAAAGATGGCCAACGGTTTACCTCACATGGCTCTACATATGTGGATATATACCTAGGTGGATTCACAGATTTATAGCAACAGTTGGGCTTAGCAATAAGGTATGATTTGTGTGCGTACTTCTAAAACATTTTGACATCCTTTGGAATGAAAGGGGTGATACCAATGTAAAGTATCATTACCATTTATTTATTATAGGCCTGATCCAAATCCCAGTGAAGTCAATGAGATTATTTTCATTGACTTCAATAGGCTTTGGATCAGGCCCTGTATGCCTATTTAATAATGTTGTCACCTACTTATTCTTTTCAAACAACCACCTACTCACTATGACATGAAGCTGATCCATCCCTTAATTATTTCTGTTTCTTCATAGGCAGGAATGGTGCTGGGATGTGGATACTTCTGGCTTGGTTTATTTCTGGTGCCCACTGCGTGCCTTGTTAAAGATGTGGCATGGAGAGCGTAAGTTTAAAGGATACAACCATAATTATATTTGTTGTAGAAATCATTCTTCATCTATTGTTCATTCAGTTCCATTTCTATCAATCACACAACTACTAACACTTTATCTGAACGCTATATTATAGTGACATTTCTGCAAGAGTACTTATAGAATCTAACTCAAAAGCTTTGTGAGTTCATCATCTGTAATAACACAAGCAATATAAGTGGATTAATAGCCAAGATATCCATGAAGTACTTTCCAAGGCTACATGCTTCACTGTAGTCAATAAAGTTCTTTCTTCTTGTGATTATTTGCATTGTATACTTCTAACAGGCCAATTGCTTCAGGCTCCAAAGGTGTCCTGTCTGCATTAAAGGGGGCCAAAACTTTATTCATTTTGGCTAGATATCCAGAAAGTGGAACATAACAGTATGTTAATTTGTAGGCAGAGAAACAGTAGCTCTCTGTACAGGTAATTATTTTGTCTTGGACATTTCATTTTAAGTCTGTTTGCCTTACAAACACCCACTGGCTTGTCAGCTACTCTTAGGCCTCTCCTTCCACAGTGAGGCTTCCTGGACATACTTGGGACAGAGGACAATAGTCCTGGGACTTGACTATTGGAGGAAAGTCCTAATGACTCTTTCCCTCACACAAGAAAGTTCAAGTGTAGCTGAGTTGGAATCATTAAGGAAAGTAAAAGACTCAAAGAATTTAGAGATGAAAGAGACTGATTTCATCATCTACTCCATCTCCTTGCAAAGCAGGATTGTACTTTATTGTAGAATTACTGGTGTTTTTGTCTAGTCTAGTTTTAAATGTCTCAAGCTATCAGGTTTCCACTTCTTCCTCTGAAAATGTCATATTCTTGGCTGTTAAGATCTGTTAGGCTTTTTTTCTTGATATTCAGCCTAAATTAAGTGATTCTCTTGGACTCAGAATATAGGTAGTGTTTCGTATCACTATATTAGCAGCAGCTTTCTGTTTGAAGAAGAAGAATGATGATCTGAAGAAAGCATTATCATTATATTCCTTATTAAAGGTACTGCCATGTTTCATTATGTTCTACAGAGGAAGGCCCAGGGTTCTTCCAGGCTTGGGGCTAGTATTGCAGATCCTTACTGGAGTGGAATAGGAGGATAGCAAGGTTAATATGTGATTTGTCACAAAGCCATAAGGTGAAAGCCTCATAACCTGTAATCTGTACACCCTGGATCAAGCTCCTGGCCAGCTGAGGAAATCTCCTCTTTAGGAGGATGAAGAGCAGAAGGTACAGAAGGAATTGAGAAAATACAGTAGAAAGTAAGACAACTTCCCCAAAACGCACACACATCTCAAATGTCAAATAAAAGGATAAATCAGGCTACATGTATAGATACTGTAAATGTGTTTTTCTGTGGGCTCGTCAGTAATGCAAAATTAAATTATTGTACTTGCCTACCTAAAATCTGTACCAATTTAAAAAAAAATATTTCCTTTCTCTCCATTAAAGTTCATTGGATTAACTTTCATGACCTGCATTACCATGCCTAGCGTTAATGTCAGTAATATAACATTTCCATTGGATCCTGATATGATTTAATATGGGCATTGTACTGCAGTGTTTTTGTTCTATTCAATGAGACTTCTCTGTTAAAAATGGTAGAACAAGTCCAACAATTACCGAGGCCAAAATGTCAAACTTGAATACCTAAAGTAGGGGCGGCTCTAATGTTTTTGCCGCCCCAAGCAAAAAAACACCACCACCCCAAAACGCCGCCCCCGAAACAAAAAAAACAACCCTCCCCCCCCCCCCCGCCTCTCTGCCCGCGGCCCCGCTCCCCCGCCGGCAGGTAGCGAGCGGGACATGCCCGCCCGCGGCCGGGCTTTCCCCGGCCGGCGGGGAGTGAGCGCGGCATGCCGGATGCCCCGCTCTCCCCGGCCAGAGCGCCAGCGGGGAGCTAGCGGGGCATGCCCGGGGCCCTGCTCTCCCCGGCCAGCGGGGAGCGAAGCTGCCCCGCTCTCCCCGGCCGGAGCACCAGCAGGGAGCGAGCGGGACATGCCGGCGGCCCCGCTCTCCCCGGCCGGCGGGGAGCGAGCGGGACATGCCGGCGGCCCCGCTTTCCCCGGCCGGCGGGGAGTGAGCGCGGCATGCCGGATGCCCCACTCTCCCCAGGCCGGAGCGCCGGTGGGGAGGGCGGCATGTCTGGGAGGGAGGGGGAGACGAGT
Source organism: Macrochelys suwanniensis (assembly GCA_033296515.1). NCBI lineage: Eukaryota > Metazoa > Chordata > Testudines > Chelydridae > Macrochelys > Macrochelys suwanniensis. Next base: position 43,848,408 of record CM065775.1, on the reverse strand, counting down.
GTCGCGGCCGCTAGGGTTCTCTTCTCCTCCTCCCTCCCGGCTCTTAAGCCTGGGAGGGAGAGGGAGAGGCGGCGCGCGAAGCTGTTTCGCGCGCCGCCGCTCGGGGAGAAGCTGAGCCAGCGGCGCAGAGCTGAGGTGAGCTGGGGCGGCCGGGGCACATTTCTAGGGGCGGCATGGCCGGTGCCAGAATGCCACCCCTAGAAATGTGCCGCCCCAAGCACCAGCTTGTTTTGCTGGTGCCTGGAGCCGGCCCTGACCTAAAGTAAGGCATATAAATGGCCTGATTTTCACCTCTGAAAATCTGGTCAGTTAATTAGTGTGACTAAGGCCCCAATCCTGCACAGAGTTATGCATTGCTTAATTTTACCCACTTGGAACTCAGTGGGACTATTCTCATGATTAAAGGTACGTATCTATGTAACTGTTCGCAGGAACCGGGCTTAAATATGGATTTAGGTGTCTAACGTTAGCCAGCTGATTTTGAAAATATTTGTCTAGACAGTTAGTGCAGGTCAAACTTGTGTCCTCAAGTTGCCTTCTCTTCTTATCAGTGCTCAGTAGCAATAACTAAAGAATTGTAAAATCTTATAAAGGGCCAGTCATCAGAAACTATTAGTCATTAAATGTCTATTACTGATTTAGCCTGAATAATTCTTCTTTGTATATTTTTAAGTGAGATTTCAGCAACAGTGTCTTTTCACTAGTTCAGACCAGGAATGTACATAGATTGTGAGGCTCACTAGACAAATATAGATTGATTTACAGGGTATTGTCCAACAGATTTTAAACAGGAGGCCCCTATCAATGTTAAGCAAGGAATCTGTTCTCCCAAACTAGATTTTTTTAGACGTTGCTGTAAAATTAACACCATTAACATTTAAACTAGGATAAATGAAATGACACAGCTATCAGCACTACCATATGTAAGGAGTAAAGGTCTGTTTCCTTTTCAAGAGGCTTGCCATGCAAAACTTGAGCTATGACCAAAGCCCCTGGAAATTAGAGGGACTAGACAGCTTTTTTCTGCAGCAGGGGCTACATAATGTCTATAATTCAGCAGAGTCCATTGTCAGACATAAAATTCCAGAAGCTCTGGCGTTTCATGGTCATGGAGTTTACCCCTTTCAGTTCCTTTTGGACATGAAACATATGTCCACAGAAAGGGCATTCCTGTGACCCAAAAGACATATGCTAAATTTCAGTACGGAATGCTGCCAGAACAGAGTAAGTGCAGAGTACAGTTTACATCTGGTAGAATACTGAAAGGGACAAGAACAAGTATATTTCCAGACCCATGCAGATCTTTTTATTTCTGAACTGGGACACTGTATCCCATTCTAGAAATTTGTAATGTTGGCAAGTTTCAGCTAGTTTTATATTTCCTTTGTTATGTAGGCTACAGTTGTCAACATACCTCTTATCTCCCATGTTCCCTGCAGCTCTGTGCCTGAAACCTCTTTACTGAATCAAGAAAATGTGGAAAATGTTCCTTTCTTTTCAGAAAGAGGAGGAAGCTTACTATTAAGTGCTTGGCTCTAATATCCCATGGTTAACTCTGGACCCAATTTCCTAATTTCAGCTTTGGGAAATAGACAGGGGTTGTTTCTTTCTTATAAAAGTCCAAATTCTGCAACTCTTACTCCCGGGACAATTCTGCACCAAATAATTAAAAATTCTGCATCCAGTATTTTAAAATTCTGCATATTTTATTTGTCAAAAAGAAACACTATAATCCTGTCAGTTTCAATTATTTTGGTAATTTATTTCAAAATACCTGTCATCAACTATGTCTGTAACAATACAGACAAAAAAAAATTCAGGAATTATTTTTTGACACATAGATTCCTTACTAGGCATATTAATACAGAACTTTGAGTAATTCATTTAAACTACAATACAGAAACGTATTTCCTGCACCCCCAGAAGCAGTAAAAGGCTTGAGGGAGTCAAGGGTAATGGAGAAGCTCAGGGAAGGAGCCTGGGAGCAAACCTGAAGAGTTGTTGGGTGTGGGTGGGAGAAGTATGGAACAGGGAGGTTTTTGGCAGGGAGGGATTGTTAGGGAATTGGGGAGCCTACCCCATACAGCCATTGGCTGACCCCTTGCCTCTCCCATTCAGTCAGGCACATCAGCCCCGGTCCCCCTGTGTCCCTGCACTCCCTACCCCCTGTCCTTATGTGCCCCTGCAGCCTGCCTACCCCCCATCCCCATGTGGCCTTGAAGCCCCCCTCCCATTCAGCCTCTGGCTCAATGCTTTCACCCCACTAGCTCCTGACCCTGCACCCCACTCTGTTCCCCCAACTAGCCCTTCTGAACCCTATTCTGTGACTCTCCCCCCCCCTCCCCAGCAGCCCTGTGTGCCCCATTCTGTCTGTCCAGTGCCTCCTCACCAGGCCTTGCTGTGAGGAACGCAGCCTCTCTGGCGGGCTGCCCTCTCTTCTGGCACCACAGCAGCCCCTGGTGGGGCAAAAGGTGTCATTGCAGCACCTATCCAGCAGAATCTATATTCTTCAGAGAAAAAAAATCTGAAGGGGAAATTAATTCGGTGTGTGCACAGCGGTGCAGAATTCCCCCAGGAGTAAACTCTTCCAATAAGAAGCACTTACTAAGTTGAGTGGTCCACTGAAGTTACTGGGAGTAATTGCTACTCAGCACCAGTAAGGGTTGCAGAATCGGGATTATAAGGATACATGGGAATCATTAGATTAAACAATTTGTTGTAGTGAATTAGGACAAGAGGACAAAAGTGATTAACATTGCTCTTGAACAATGTATTCCTTAGTGGTGTTGTCAGAATTTCCAGGAGTCACCCTCACCTATTAATTAATAAATCTTGAAATGCGTAAAAGATCTAGGCCTTCTTAAGGTGAGATTGAGCCCATCTGCTCTGCCAGTGGAGCAGATGAGGGGAGAACATAAAGAGCCCCCTCCACATCCTCCTTCCTTGCAGCCCTCTGCAGCAGCAGCTGAGCACAGATAAAATCCCTGGAGCACAGAAAATGCTCCATATCTGTGCCCACGGGACACAAAACACCTCAGAGGGGAAGAAGGTGTGGCCATGGCAGAGCTCGCATGGAGTTCAGGAAGGGAATAAAGAACACCTACCACCGGGGTGCATCTGCAGACACATGCCTCCAAAATTCCTCCAGCTCTTTCCCTAGGGTAGCAAGGCTTCGCATCACTCTGAACATGGGTGTGTGTTTAAAATGCTCAGTTAAGCCCTGAATGCTTTTCTGTTTGACTCTCTTAGCATTCTTGAAGAAAACCTGTCCTTCTACAGCACTTCTACTGCCTGCTAACCAATAACATGGAACAGGGGATTTCATAGTAATGAGAAATAATCCCAGAGCTAGGATATTTTGTGAAGTACAAGGCACAGCCGGGACATGTCCCTTTCTTTTCCTGTTTCAAAGGTTAATTTCTGCCATTCTGAAAAAAGCAGTCGGGCAAAGTGCCTCTCCCTGCTCCCACTGAAGTCCATGGGAAGTTTGCCGTTGAATTCAATGGGAGCAGGGTAAGGCCCTGAAGAATAAGAGTTCCATTTTGTAGCAGCTATTCTTTAGAAACACATGGATGAATTATCATTAGCCTCTTTTACAAATACTAAATTCCCACCATTACTGTCTCTTTTAATGAGGTCCTTACTCCAAGAAGTTATCCAATAATATGACAATGACATGGCTTCGTATCAGTACTTTCTAGATATCCAGCCAGGATGCAGTACCCACATAGTCCATCATTTTCTCTTACTTAAAAATAACTTTGATGCTCTCAGACTTCAAGGTAACAATATTTTGTCCATATGGTGAAATTTCTCAATGCATTGCTTGCTTTTACTGTACTTCACTAATTGGACTCTCTGTTGCTAAGGTCCCATTATGTTTACATTCTGGATTCAGTATTCACTCTGGGGAGAGAAAAGAAAAGCATCTCTCTAATCTCTTATGGTGAATGGAAACTTGAAAAGATGAACATGGAGTCTTCGAAGAGATTGGATAGTTTGTACTTTTCCAGATTTCTCTCTATTTGAAAGTAAATCTGAAGGATTTGTAAAGTTCCAAACTTATTCAGACTTTAAAACTCCTCAAGTCTACAGTATTCGATATTGTCTCTTTTAAAGGCAGGAGATAAGTTCAAGGTCAATGTTTTAACATATTTAGTCAAATTAAGAGGAATGTGAAAGCAAAGTCAATTGGAAAGATTATAAGAGTTAATAGCCCAAAGCTTAAAGCAGGCTTTATCTCCTAAAAACTGTCTAAAGTTTCAGTTCTCAAAGAGGAGGATGAGTCTAATTATTAGTCTAAGTAGCCACAGTAACTTGAATCTAATTAATTTTTGTGCAGTTCTAAGTAATATAACATTCTTGAAACTATACAACTTTTAAAATGTTCCTGTTACTCTATTTTCATTGCCTGTCAGTATATGTCCATTCTACCATTCAAGCTTCATCCCTCTCTTGGTTTGGGTGTATTTATTTCTATGTTCAAGTGTACTGCTGATGTATGTTGGTAGGATTATATTCTTTAATACTATGTGAGTCTCCTTTTCCTTACAGCCTCTCATAGTCCTCCTCTCTAACGCTTCGTTCTCTAGCTGCCTTTTCTTTTATGTTCAGGTGCATGTTTAGGCCCACATTTGCAAAAGTGGCCATTCGCTATGGGTGCCTCCACTTTTGAGACTTGGGGCCTGATCCTGCTTAGTCAAGCCATGGGTGTCTAAAATTGGGTATGCAAAATGAAAATCATGGAATTAATAATATGAATGTATCTTGGTTACCTTTTACGATGTGTACATCAATCAGTACCTCCCCATAATGGATACAGATTAAAACTACGTTTTGGATTATTGAGTGTAAATTACATCTCTCTGTCTGCCTAGGATGTCTTTGCAATCTCTGGAATTGGAACATACCATTTTAATACTGAGAGGCAAATACGTTATCTTTTCAAGTCTATGCTGGTGTCTCAGGCAACTTGACTCCATTTTGTTTCAAGTTTATTTTGCTGTCACATATAAATCAATATTATCTCCTGGGATACTCTTCCTCCGTTAAGTGACATGAAACAGGAGGCTGAAACTGTCCATTGGAGAAAGATATTCCTGAATTTTTTTAATTACTTTGTGAATATGGAGATAGAGGGCTAGATTCTCCCCTCACTTACACAAGCATAATTCAGGAGTGATGCCAGTGAATGAAGATGTAAGTGAGACCTCAAACAAGGCCCAAGTCTCTTTACTCCAGAGACCTAAGCATGTATAAATTCTAGTTATGCCTGTGGTACAAAAACTGTTCTTTGCATGCCAAACCCAAGGAAATAGGACACAGCCAGTCCTGTTACTTTATTTTTGGAAGCTGATTGGGGAGGGAAGCATCTTTTAAGTCTAGCAAAATTGGAAATACTTATGACTGGTTCCCCCCGGGGTGCCACCTGGAACTAAGGTACCACTAAGCCCTCTGACCCGCCAGCCTGGGCTCCCTTTCACACTGTGCTGCTGTGACAAGCTGCAACGCCGCCCAGCCTCACTTTCACCAGCATTCACACAGGTAGGGACACACCCAGCTGCAGTTACACGCAGCCTGTCTAACCACCAGCCTCCCGGCCTAGACCCCAGAGCAGTACCGTCCTGCCCTGGTCAAATCTGGCCAGTCTATGGGTTTAATACCTGGTCCGCCTCTCCCTCAATGTGAAGAGGACAATCCACACTTGTGGTAACCAAGCAGAGATTTTCCCCAAGCACTCCAGGCAAAGCTGACTGGTTTGGATTAAAACATAAAATAAGTTGATTAATTACAAAAAATAGATTTTAAGTGATTATAAGAGATAGCAAACAGATCAAAGTAGATTACCTAGCAAATAAAAAATGCAAACTAAGATTAATATACTAAATAGATTGGATATGAATTAGCAGATTCTCAGCATAACTGATGGTACAGGCAGAATTGTAGATTCTTAAGGCACAAGCTACATTAGCTTTACAGCTTGGGTTTCTCAGGTCTTCATACACAGGCTAGAAATTCCTTTAGCCTGGGTCCAGCACTCCCCCTAGTTCAGTCTTTGTTCCTCAGTTGTTTCAGGAGTCCTCTAGTGTGGGGAGTGAAGCATCACAGATGTCACTCCCTGCCTTATATAGCTTTAGCATATAGTGGGAACCTTTTGTTTCAAAACTTGGTTCCCAGACTGGTTTGTGGAAAAATACTGACATCCCAAGATGGAGTCTAGAATCATGTGGCCTGGTCACATGTCCTTGTAGAGTCATAGCAGCCATTACTTACAGGCTGTTTGGAGTGTTCCAGGAAGGCTTACCAGGTGGGAGATAAGCTTCTCCTAAGGCCTATTGTTTTCCCTAATGGCTCATTGCCCTGAATAGGCCCTTCCCAACCAGCTATCTAGACAGAAAGCATGTTCCCTAGTGGGTGTCACCAAGGTGTAACTACATTTGAAATACAGATACATAGTCAATATTCATAACTTCAGATACAAAAATGATACATGCATACAAATAGGATAATCATATTTGGCAAATCATAACTTTTCCAGTGACATCTCACATGACCTATCTTGCATAAAACACATCATAATTATGCTATAATCATATCATAATAATATCACTATGAAGAATATGGGGTGCAGTGTCACAATACCCATAAATGAAAATTAGAAGGTTTGAATGGCAATGATTCTCGGAGACTGTAATCAGGTTTTCAGTGCACCGCAATGTATAGCTCAAAGGACAAAATGGAAACATGCTTTACTTCAATGAATATTCAGTGAAACCCTGCTCTTTTGTTTGGATGACCGGGTCTTAAGCAGTCCCATGGTAGTGGTGTCAGGTCTCCGGAGTCCAGCAGTTCTGCACAGTTTTACACAGTCAGAGTGTTCTGTTAAAGAATACAGAGTTTATAGTCTTTCAGTTCTGCCCTTTTTATGTAACATTACCCAGATATTATGAATCTGGACTAATTCCCATATTTGTACACTCTTGCATTGCCCCATTTCCCAAATCTTCCCAAATCAAAGGCTCTGTGCCTTTTTTGTCTGAGAAGGAAATTTGGTCTTTTACAGCCATGTGAACGTTTATGTGTTCTTTGTTTTTGTTTTTTTGTCTTTTCCTTGTGATACAGGGCCAAGCATACCTACCATAAAACTTTGCTGGAGCAGGTTCAGGAACTGGAAACTAAATCCAAAGAACTGGGAAAAGCCATGCTTCGTGATAGTAATGGAAAGAGGTGGGGCAATACCATCCTAATTTAAAGAACAGACATTTCTCCTCCTTCACTCCCACCCCCAAGTTTCTTTTTTCATTCATACCTAATTCTAGGTGGGGTCCTAAGTATCCCCCTCAATTTTATCAACCCACTTCTTTTTTTAAATCCATCTTTTCCACTTCATCTCTCCTGTATCATTGCTGCATAAAGCAAAATCTGAGACTCCAATTCAAATCTCCTTCATGATGGCATGTATCACTACCACGCCGCAAGAGGAGATTAAACTAAGTTTGTTGTATATTGGATGGTATCAGGGGGTTTGATAAAATGTTTGGATGAGAAGAAAAGTTGGCTATGACTCCGGACAGGAAAAATTTTAGGCCAGCATTAAAAGGAGGAATGGAAAACAGAAAATAAGGTCTGCATTGGTACCTGGACCAGTTAGTCTGACCTTGCCGCTTTTGTGCTCTCACTTTTCATCTATAATTTACAGGGCTGTGAGTACAGACTTCTCAGCATGGTCACTTGCGCTTCTCCCTTCTAGCCACGCCATATGGACTGAACGTATTGCTGTTATTAAATGCTTCATTGTAAGGGAGCGTATATATTGTGTGGGAACTTTTGTCTGGTGTGAAAGAAGCTAAAGAAAATCATAGTGAGGCTTTTCCTTCAGACAGTTTCATTTACGTCTTTAGAAAGTGGCTTTGCCTCAGCAAATCGGAAAGCTCTCTGAGTTCAAAAAGGGTTTATAACTAATTCTTGTGTTCCTTAAACAATATGGCACCACATGACCTGCTAAGAAACTACATGATCATTAAACTGGATTTTAGCAAACCTTATAAACTAGCAAACTGAGTGGAATGGAGCTTTTAAAAAGATTTCATTCTTCCAGGGCAAGGTCATCCTTTGAGTCTTTGATGTCTATTCTAAGGTAAACTAATTGCTGTATTGTAGCTGCTGCTGAGGCAAGCTGGATAATACATTTTCAGCTTAATTTCTCTACAGATAGTGCCTACCAAGTCACAAGTTGCCAAGAAGTGAATTTGCCACCATGACTAATACACTGAAAAGCTTTAGAGATTCCCTAGTATGAATTTTAATATGTTTGTATAATGTGCCCTTAGTGCCCAGATCTCAGTCTCAGGGATCAAGATCGAAGGAAAAATAGTACAAAACAAAAAGAAAAAAAAATATGTAGAGGTCATTTTAATTAACAGTGAGTCACTTTCTGTCTTACTGCTTTTGAGTACTACAAACGTATGGTTTTATTTATAAATTGCAGCCACATGCAAAGGTGCTAGGGTGAACCTAGAATCATTTAAAATGAATAAGCAACTTTAGTGAGCAAAGTCAACAAAAGTGAAAGACTCAGACCAAAATTTTGAAACTTGAGGGCCTAAAATTAGATGCCTAAATAAAAATGGCCTAAATTTAGTGGTGCTGAGCAACCACCTTGAAGTCAGTGGGAGCTGAAGGTGCTCAGCACTGTTGAAAATCAGGCAAAAGCTTGTTTAAAGATATATGCTTTGCAACGTGAACTAAAGTCAACACTCTCAAATGGAAAGTGGAAATGAATTGGGTCCAAAGCACTCCTCTGAGAATAAGCTGTCTTCAGCCCCCAGGCATTCCGTTCTGTTAAACTGTTAGGGAATCTGCTGTGAGGGTGGTTCATGTATTTGTACAGAATACGCAATTGTATTTCTGTGTTATGTTGGTTTGCATTTTACTGACAATATTAACTGTCTGTTATTGACACCAATAGAGGGGGGGAAGTAAAACTGTTGTCTTTGCATAATGCCTCTCTGGGTTGTGAAACCAGGAGGAAATACCATTAACAGTCATCAAGAAGCAGTTGGAGTTTAAGCTGTGTATGTGCATGTGTCTCCTAGAACTTGATCAGCTTCCCCGCTTATGTTTACACATTGTTGTGGCTTTTTGTAAATTTAACATCTGTGTTGTAATTCATTCAGATGTCGCATGTTTTCATAGCCTTTTATTTTATTGCATTCTCACAGCAAACACTTTAATCTGCATTCCTCCTCCATATAGATTCACTTCATTCTCGAAACGCTTGCATGGAGATGATGTAAGGAATCCTCTTGGCCCTCCTTCCCAACCCCCCCTCCCCCATGCATTTTTTTTCTCCCTCCTAATTGCTCCCAGATTTTCTGGGTGGTCCATCTGTGAAGTAGATAATGGTGAAGTGCCTCAGTCTGCTAGAGGTTGGTGTGTCATGCTTATGATGTGGCCTCCTGAGTGCTCCTTGGAATTATGTCTTTTATCTCCTTTGTTTGTCTGCTGGCTCTTTCACACCTGCTTGAAATCATGTGCTGGTCCTTTGGGAAAGGAGGGAGACGGGAAAGCGGTGTACTGGGAATTTCCTTGAGCTGCAGTCTCTCTCATTTGGCTATATGTTTTGGGTTTTTTTAAATTTCCTGAGGGCCGCTGAGAATCAGGAGCACTATGATTTGTGCTCCTTTGCTTGCTCCTGCTGGGTGCCCCCACTGATGACATGATATTTCTGTTTACCCTGGAACTACCTAGGAAGGGAAGTGAGTAACTAGAGCCCACTTGTTTCTAGTGGGGTGAGTAAAGCTATATTAAAACTGTGCAGGACTGCCAGTTCCCTCTAAGTAAATGTTAGCACTTGTTGGAAGTATTTCTGAAAACATAGCCACTAGACGTATGCTTTGTTCAGGCAGTGCTGGGAGATAAGCTGGCTGTCATCAGGATCTGCTTTCCTGTCCCATGTGGTGTACACTATTTTTGTGTAGTGTCTTTCACAGAAAAGTATCACAAAATACTTCACACCCAATTAAAGATAAGAGAGGGACTTATGAACACTTATGCAAGTATGAGGTGCACGTTCTGAATGTTACAAACTTTTCAGCTTAATGGCATGTGATTCAAAAACGGCATGAAGTCATGAGTGCACATGGCATTACGGAGTGGGGCACAAATTATCTTCTGGGTAGCAGTTGGGTTTGTTTTGGTTTTTAAAGGCTGGGTAGGATGGCACCATGGCCCACGCTCTGGCCTTGGGTAGGTTCTCAGTGTCATCAGTGGGAGCCTTGCTCACGTATCCAAAATCAGAATATCGATATGAAACAGACTTGTAGTTGTAATGTTTCAGATGAATGAAAAGTAAACAGCGCCCCTTCATTGATTACATTAAACTCGTCTTAATTTTAAGCCCTTCTGACTAATTTCTAGAATCTAAATCATTTTTATTCATGACCTAAGTACTAAGGGCAAAATTCTGCCCTTACTCACCAGTGTTGTGAACAGCCGGCAAGTTAAGGAAACAGCAGAGCCAGCCATATGCTCGGTTCAGTGAGCCATCCTGCCTGTGCAGGGAAGTAGACAGCTCAGGGGAAGGAGAACAACACGCTCTGCATCCTAAACCTTCACAATCCTCTGTGCATGCAGTGGGAGTGGATGCTTTGCCATGCCCCCAAGTCAGCAAGCTACCTGTGGAGGATCTGCAGGCTCATTAGCCACTCCCTAATTTGACACTCAAGAGACGCTGGGCTGTAATCCAGTGCAGCTGCAACCTGCCTGAGCCTTGGTCCAGGAAGGAAATAGTCTCCCTGGCACACTCATGTAACAAAGGGCAGGATTTAGCACTAAATTTACATGAGCTTGGAAAGGTGAGGGGGCAATTTATATGCCAAAGCAAACATGGACACCTGACCAAAGGAGCTATGTGAGATTTACATGAAGAAAACAAACACATTTTCTACCGATCCACATACATAAGTGACTCTGTAAATAACTGGGGAGAATTTTTTGAATTAAATCATGGCTCATAAAGGGCCAAATCTAGAGGGTCATATTTAGTTTGTTCTCTGTCTAACCTGTCATTGAAATCAGTGTGAGTATAGTCTGAATAAAGACTGATTAAGGACCAAAATGACTTTTAGCTTGAAAATCCATGTCCGTTTATTATCGCCATATCCAACCAATAGGCAGTGAATAAAGCAGTGAAATACTTTGCTTTGTGAATGTGAATTTTGATATTCAAGAGGGTTTCTATGTCTGAGAGTTGCATAGAGAACTTCCTTCAGGGTTTATTTATTGCGGGTTAGGAGATTTTTATTTTATACTGAATAATATTGATGCTTTAATAGTTTACTCCACCCTTTACAAGGCACTGAAGGACTTGTCTGGGTGATAACCGCAAAGTGTCCATATCATTTAGAAAAGGGAAAGAATGCCCCCAAATCATTTGGAACTGTGATGCAACATTACCCTTGCCCTATGTAAAATAACACGGGAATAGGCAAAATCAGTTTTCTGAGCCAACCAGGTGTAGGCCTGTTCTTTGCGTGTACTTCTGTGCAGGATTTTTCATTACACGTTGTTTCTTTGACTCTTATGATTTAAACTCTCTTTAAAGTCACATTAAAAGACAGCTATTTTTATCGTCAGGTAAGAAAAACCAACACGGTTTTACGTGCAGTTTAAAGAGCAGATCCTCACAGTCTCTGTAGTGTCTCTGCCCAACAAGCAGCTGCATTGTGGTTAAGATTCTCTTTCATTTAAGTGCTTTTTGCTGAGTCCAGCTTACACTGTTGCCTTGGTAAGAGGAGCTGCATGACTAGCCTTCCCTCCTTAGAGCAAACTATCTTGTTTATCTTCTCTTCTGCTTTACTTAGTCCATGAATGCAGATGCCTATCTAGTCATTTCGATAGCTGCAGGACCCCATCAGTGCTCAGCCAGCTGACACAGGAACTTATGAAGGCTTGCTTACTCAATAGCTCCCTTGAGAGAAGAAAGAGTAGAGTCAAGGAAATCTGACTCAGCCCCCTTACTGTGTACTGTAGCCTAATGCTGTAAGCCCTCCAGTCTTACAAAGGCAAAAATAGAATTGCTAAAACATATTTTAACACAAGCCTCTGCATAAACTGAGGGCCTGATCCTGCTGCCATTGAAGTCAATGGGAATTTTTCCATTAACATCAAGGTTTGGCCTCGTTATATATCCAAGTACTAGGCTTTTGTCATTTTGTATTGATGCATTTCAATCAGCATACAATTGAGAGAGGGAGACCGTTTCAATAAAGCACTTCAGATCAACAGGTACAACAGAATGGGCTTGATCTTATTAAACACAAATACACTTCTGTGTTGTAAGCTGGTAAATTGCATTGTATGCCCTGTGCCAAATTCTGATCTTGTTTACATGTTGACTTCAGTGGATTTATTCAAGATTTACACAACTCTGAGATTGGAATCTGGCCCATCTTGTGCAGCTGAGCATAAAATTAGGTTGCAATTGAGAGGTATATTTTCTTTTTGAGGTTCAGGTCTTCTTAGCAAATTTTCCAAATGTTCTTCACACCAGTTCAGGAAGGAAAGGAAAGATTGCTCCATCAACGTACACAACAAAGTGACTGTCATTTATGGGTTTTTCTCCCAGTTTTTCTACTAAAAAGATTAGACTCTTTTTACTAGCAAAATGCATATACAACGATATCAATGCTCCCTCTCTCTCTCACACATATGTATAATTGTTTTATTTTACGCTATCCCATTTTATCTGGATGTAAGTAAAGAGAAATGACAGGTTTTCCTTCATTTTCATATGCATTGTTAATTTCTGGTGCTTCGACCCCTCTGGGAAGCATCTCAGCAAATCAGCTATTGCCCTGGCAAAGGTAAACAAGGTGATTGATTTTTTTCCCCAAGTGACAATTTGCTAGATCAAGCTTATATAACAAACTAACAGAATTCTTCTTGCTCCCTCTACAGCACAGTAGGTTCACATCACATCACATTGATAATTCCTATCAAATAATTATCCTTAAAAAAAAATAGCGAAGAAAGTTAAAAAAAAACACAATGATCCAGAGTGAGGCTTAAAGCTGTGATCAAATCTGCTGACTACCTCAGAGCTGAAGGAGGTACAAACACACAGGACAAAATTAAACTGCAAATTGAAATGGAAAGGTGGGAACAGTGGGGACATAACAAAATGAGAATGAGTACTGATTAAGGGGCTAGTCTTCTCCCCAGTGCTTAATCCTGAGTTGCTGGGTTAGGCTCTAGAGATCTCGACGGGGAAGGGGAAGTAATCCTCCCTCCAGGCTGTACAGCAGGAGAACTGCTGCATAACAAGAGCTCCAGTCTAATGGCTTGAGCAGTCTCTTTGGCCTGAGTTCCCTCTTTGCCCACTCCCAGGGGAGAGGGAAGAGGATTTGCATCCTGTATGTTTTATTATGATATACATTAGTAACAAAGGGTATGTCTACACTGTGAAGTTGTCGACAAAACTTTTGTCTTTCACCGATACTTAAAAAAGCCCCCCTGCGGAAGACAAAAGTTTTGCCGACGCAAGTGGCAGTGTGAACGCGGCTTTGTCGGCAGGAGCGCTCTCCTGGTGACAAAGCTAGCACCGCTCGCAGAGCTGGAAGTATTTTGTCGGCAAAAGTGCCGACAAAGTACCAACAATGAGCGTTTACACACGCTGACTTTTAGCGACAAGGCTGTGTCGACAAGCCCAAAGAGCGCTATTTTAAGGGTTGCATTTAACAAGGGAAGGCTGCATGGAAAATACTCCATACCCAGTAGAGAGACAAGGTGTGTGACGTAATGTCTTTTATTGGACTAACTTCTGTTGATGAGAAAGACAAGCTTTCAACCCACCTTGTCTCTCATATCCTGAGCCCCACCTGGCTATAGCTACACTGTATACGTACCCAGTAAGCTCTTACCAAATACTTATAGAACTCAATCAAACCAGATTTTTTTTTAAACCAGGCAAATGCCGTAGCCTGCACTGAGAGCTATGCCCAGACAGTTTCAAAATTCAACCATTTTTACAATGGCCTGGCCTTCCAAAAAAAAAAAAATCTGGTAAAAGAGGTTGTTGGGTAGGGCTTATGGAAGGGGGATGAGTAGTTAACAAGAAAAGTATATTTCCTACCCTTACCAAAGTTAAAAATGATTGAATGGATCTTGTTCATACTTTCCAATAACAAATCACCTTTGGGCAGAGAACAAGCATGGAAAATTTCAACCTCAAAGGTGACTGTGTCCGAAACATGAGTGTGTAGGAAAAGAATGTTATAATTGGAACTGTATTGCAACCTTATCTATAGAGGATACTACCAGCACCCACGGTAAGTGCAAAGTGGTGCACTTAGGGAAAAGAAGTAAACAGCACAGATATGAAAGTGCGGATGGTTGGAAAGCAATAAATCACTCTTCATTTCCTGGTTTTCAAAGGTTTAAGTTTAGCTGAAGCAGCACAGAACAATCTTAACTCTGTGTTGATGACGTTTTGGGACAGTTAATAGTAATGCACATGGGCACACCTACACACACACGTATGAGTATATAAAATATGTGAAGCACTTTGAAATGAATGGTGCTATGGCTATCTCAGGCTTATAGCTTTGTATCTGTGCTGTCTATTTCTTTTTCCTAGGTGGGTAACTTACATTTATTATAGCAGGCACTTGGTAGTACCCTTTATAGTTAAGGTTACTATAACCTTAACAGGGGGTTGGACTAGATGACCTCCTGAGGTCCCTTCCAACCCTGAGATTCTATGATTCTATGATTCCAATACAATTCCAGTTATAACAACCTGCAAAATGAAGGATGGTCCAAGTGGTCTTTACAGCGCCATGAGTAGGAAAGTAGTATCTTCAGCAAGACATAATTTGAAACAAAAAAACAAAAGGACACCAACCCTAAAATCACTTCTACCTATGCAGCCTTGCTGACTTTCCTGAGTGTGGTTGCCTGGGTAGAAAAGATAGAATTTGGCCCCAAATTTCCATATAATACCATTTCTCTGTGAACTGTTATGTACAATGTAAAAGGAACTGTCAAGCATTTGAAATACAGTAAAACAAAGGCCTCCTGCTCCCAAGCTATTTCATAAACCATAACAATTGCATTGCTGCTGCAACAGCAGCATGTACGTTGTGTGATATTCTGAACCTTCGTAACATCCGATGAGGATAAACAGATGGTAAAGCTATATGGGAGCTGAGCTGACCCAGGCGTCATATGTTTAACCTCTAGAAACCTAACTGCTACACTGTCATCGTCTCTAAGGGACATGGAACAAGGGAGAGGACAACACTACAGTCGGTCATTAAACTCAGACTCTCCGGCTACTGATAAGTCTTTGTTTTGTGTTTAAAATAACTAGTCATTCTGTCCTCAGAGAATCTTGAAAAATCTACTAGAATTGTAAAGAAGAAAAAATTCCCAGCTCCTGGATCACTCACCTACTGATCTAGGGCAACACTATGCACTTCTCTGCACTCCCCAATTACACTTTGTGCCCCAGCCATAATCTGGTGCTTAGTGTTTGTTGATGGTTCATTGCATATTTACAGGAAGAAACAGAAAGCACTTGGCTAGTTTTTATTTCAGTCTCCCTGCTCGAGTGACATATTGAATATGTGCCTAGAGGCTGACTTTGCAAAGAAAAGGCTGGAGATTTCGATTATACACTTCAGATATTGGTATCAAACACCCCTGCTATAAATGACTTCCTCAAGAACCTCTCTAGAGATCTCTGCTGATTACATAGCGGCTTCATTATCAGTAAAGTCTGTTTGCTTTTAAAATTAAAAACACCTCCTACCCGGATTGATCTCACAGAGTAAAACATTCCATCAACCTGATGCCAGATAACTGAAAATAACACCTCCCCTTCATGAACTGCAACTGAGAAACAAACCAACGCAAGCCTCTGGCTACTTGTGCGTATCATCATGACATGTAAGGATCATTGTTTTTCTTGACACGTCAAAAACCCAGCTGATCAGTACTCAAATACCCACTCACCTATTCACTGAGAGTGAAATTCACATCTGTACAGGGCTCTCTCATAAATGAGCACAGTTCACAACTCCTCTTAAGATCCATGTTGTGGGCTTAAGTGGGATTTAAGTAATGTACAGGGTCTTGGTGAGTCCTCAGTACCAGGGTAAATGTCACCTTAAACTAATTTCACAGGATTTACTTAATCTAACTAGGTTCTCCGTCAGTGAGAACCTTCCTTTCCATTCTACTGATTCTGAAGCCACCTCATGCCCCTCTTCTTCAGCCTTCTCTTGCTATTGCATAGCTCCATCTTAGCTTTTCCCCTTTCAGGAACTCACATAATTTTTTTTTTAATCAGCAATTTTTTTTAATCTTTATTAAAAGGAAAACAAATTAAATTAGCATTTGTGGCCTGGTGATAGGATAGAGGGAATGCACTCACACATCAGGGATATATGCGGGGGGAGGGGCCTCAGTGTCCTATGGCCAGTTAGGAAGCTATGTTGATGGGCTCTGAATGGGGGATATGATCCAACAGAGACCAGGACACTATAAGTGCTTAGAATCTATGCTGGGTGCTGGATGACATAGAAAAACCTTATATAGATTAGAGCGAGAGGGTGGGGTGATGAGTGTGGTGAAGAAGTGAAAGAATCCTCCAAAATAATTGGTACACTCTAATAGCCGGGTAGGACTCTATTAACCAACTCCCTGTGCCATGGTTGTGCTTCTGTAAAATTCACTATGTATAATCCTCTGATTAACCTTTAGTAGAAATTACTGTTAGAAAATGGGCTGATTCAGGGGAGTAAGGGGACCTATGAAAAACAATTATCTGCGTGTAAATGGTGTAGTGACTGTTAGAGATGACCAAAGCTGGAAGAAAAACCTGAGCCTCTTCAACGTGAGGCTTTGTTCTTTTCTCCTTCTCTCAACAGTGTATTGAAATGTTATTTTCAGCAACAGAACTGATGTCAACATAGAAACAGCAAAATCCAGGCGAAACTGTTGGTTGGAAGGGGCAGATGAAACCCATAACTAGGTTTAATTCCCAAAATCATGCAACCCATAGCAAAAGTTTTTAGCAACAGAAATGTCTAGGTACTTTTTAAATTATTTATGAACGTTAGAAAAGATACAAAGGGAAACTATCAGACTCACAACAAAGTCTTCAGTTAACTGAAGTTAAGGGGATCTGATTCTCCTCTGACACCTGCTTTGCACTGGTGGACCACCACTGGATTCAGAGGTATTATTCAGGGTAAGGCAGGGCAAGGATAGCTCAGTGGTTTGAGCATTGGCCTGCTAAACCCAGGGTTGTGAGTTCAATCCTTAAGAGGGCCATTTAGGGAATCGGGGGCAAAAAATTGGGGATTGGTCCTGCTTTGAGCAGGGGGTTGGACTAGATGACCTCCTAAAGTCCCTTCCATCCCTGATATTCTATTTCTGAGCGAGAAGAATCAGAGCAAAGGAAGAGACCTGAGACAAGAAGATATGTGTTACAGCCAAAAGCAACATATTAAATCAGGGCCCACTTACTAGTCCCTTTAAATGGGGCAGAATTTCAGCTTGAAGTGTGAGGTTTTTCTGGTTTATATCACAGCTTTCCCATTATTTAAATGTTGCTACTGCATTGAATAGAAGAAATTGTGATGCTGCACCTGCAGACAGAAGGGTAATGGGATTCATAGTTATTCAAGTAACAGGAAAAACAGCTGTGCGTTTTCCTGTCCTGTTGGCTCAAACTTCTGTGTGTAATCCTCTATATTTTATTATATTTAGGAGTCTGTGGGTCATACTTCAGCCTTGTATTTACTACGTATTCAGAGGGTAGACGGATAGCAGCCAGAATACACACACATTTTTTTAATTTTTTACAATTTGTAGATTTTATGGCTCTGCCAAGGCTTTAATTACAAATATTACATTTCTTCCTGCAGGATACTGCAGGGGCAGGAAAAAACAAACCATCTCATATATTTGTGTTTGTATTGGACTTAACATTTTAAATAATCCTGACACATTAGGTTAAGAAAAAATCCTAAATCATCTTGTCCATTATAAATAATCTGCCTATATTCTGCAGCTCTGCTAGCAAATCACCACTGAGATTCTGATGCAATTCTGAAAAAAAAATGTAACCCAACCAGTGTGTATATTTTCCAGGGAGACTCTGTTTTAAGTGAGACATCTGGAGCCACTTTAACCTTCACTTCTTTGTGAGCCTTGCTTTTGCCACCAGCCAATTAGTGAACTCTGGAGGACTTTCTGGGTCAAGCTATACCAAGTACCTCAAATCCTCATTAATGCTAATTAGTGCTCAGTAGGTTAATTGGTGGTGAAGCTCATCTTTTTTTAATTACTCGAACAAATGAGCCAGCAGGACCTTGTGGTCAGCTGTGAATTATTCTGTTTGTTTTGATGCTCCTCATTTGAATGTGTAAAGCCAGATGTTTGTTGCCCAGACTTAGGGCCTGTTTGCTTTTGTTGGAGGAAAAAAAGGACAAAAAACACTTTTTTAGCACAGTTAATAAGCATCTTAGCTGACGCCTTAGAACAATTAAGACCCAGGATGCAAGAGTGACTTTGTGCATGGGATAGAAAAAGTCATCATTTGAAATGATAACATATCACCTGAAGATGTCCCTTCAATTCCTTATCAGATTTAACAAACAAGTGCAATGTTATTGATATAGTCCAAGAAGAATCATATTGGAAATGGTAAAGACATAATAGTTTGTCTTGACCATCTCAGGCAGCCAGTGCAGGGAAGTTCCCTATACAATATATTCTCTATTGTTAATTCATAGAATCGAAGGCCAGAAGGGACCACTGTGTCTGACCTCCTGAATAATGCCGGCCATAGAACTTCCCCAAATTAATTCTTGTTTGATCTAGAGCAGATCTTTTAGAAAAACATTCGGTCTTGATTTAAAAATTGCCAATGATGGAAAATCCACCACAGCCCTTGGTAAGTTGTTCCAATGGCTAATTATTGTCACTTAAAAATTTACACCTTAGTTCCAGTCTGAATTTGTCTTGCTTGAGCTTCTAGCCAATGGATCATGGTATACCTTTGTCTGCTAGATTGAAGAGCCCATTATCAATTTTTTGTCCCCCTGGTAGGTGCTTACAGATTGTGGTCTTGACTTTGTCTTTGTTAAGGTACATAGATCGAGCTCCTTTAGTCTATCACTATAAGGCAGGTTTTCTAATCCTTTAATGGTTCTCGTGGCTCTTCTCTGAACCCGCTCCAGCTGATCAACATCCCTCTTGAACTGTGGACACCAGAACTATCATAGTATTTCAGCAGTAGTTGCATCAGTGCCAAATACAGAGGTAAAATAACCTCTCCACTCCTACTCAAGATTCTCCTGTTTACTCATCCAAGGATAGCTTTAGCCTTTTTAGACACAGCGTCAAATTGGGAGCTGATGTTCCGCTCATTATCTACCATTACCTCCAAATCTTTTTCAGAGTCACTGCTTCCCAGGATAGAGGCCCACATCCTGTTAGTGTGGCCTACATGCTTTGTTCCTAGATGTATACATTTACATTTAGCCATATTAAAACACATATTGTGTGCCTGTGCTCAGCTTACCAGATGATCCAGATCACTCCCTACCAGTGACCTGTGTGCTTCCTTATCTACCACTCCCCCAATTTTTATGTCATCTGCAAATTTTTATTAGTGATGATTTCATGTTTTCTTCCAGGTAATTGATAAATATGTTAAATAGAATAGGGCCAAGAACCAATCCCTGAAGGACCCCTTGTTTTAAATGTCTTGTTTTAAATAATTCAAATGATGAATTTTGTACCACTTCGTCGCAAGACTGTTCCACAATCTTCATCTTCACTCTAAGAACATTTTCCTTAGTATTCATCCTAAATTATCGTTGCTTTGGTTTTACTTCATAACTCCTTTGTATCACTTTAAGCAGTTCCTCTACACCTCTTGTACTTTACCCTTCAGATAGTTGTAAACAATTATTATATCTCTTCCCCCGCAACTCTCCGAAAGTCATTGTTTAAACCAGCAACACATTGATTCTTGCGGTCCCTTCGAACCCTATGATTCTATGTTTCTTTCTTTTAATTCTTCCTCATAAATCTGTCCTTCTGGCCCCCATGAGAACATTCTCTCGATTACCTCCAGTTTGGTGACATTGTCCTGTTATTGAGGTGCCCGGAGCTGTATGAAGTATTCCCGGTGTGGTCTCACCAGATATGTTTATAGACCTGTCATCTCTCTGCCCCCCGATGCACGTGCCGTTGCAGTCTGTAGCCCAGTCTTGCACACGGTCCATGTTGGTCAATTCACACACCTGCACAGAGTCTCACTGAAAGCAGAAGCAGTACTTACAGCCACAAACCTGCAATTGTGACCTCAGCAACCTCAGCAAATGTTCATTGGTGAAAGGCATGCACAAGTTAAGTGTATGGCATAGTGCACGTCTGTGGAACAAGCATGAGATTGTGGTTAAGGTTTTATGCTACGGTATGAGGGATATTAATAAGGTGTGTGTGTTTTCTTTATCTGTGGAGGCAGAAAGACATTCCCTGTGAAGGTGTAGAATCTTTCAATAGCAGCATGGGCATTAGAGTACAGTAAAACGGTGTCTCTTAACTTGGCATTTCCTTACTTGTAAGGGTTTGTGTCAGATGATGTCACGCTTAAGCAGCCTTACCTGGTTTTAAATGAAGTTTTTGGTTATGAGTATTAGACACACATTCCTCTCAAAAGCAGGAACCGGCTCTTTCTATGTCTATATACAGCACCTAACACAATGGGACCCTGATCCTGCCTGGGGCCCTTGAGTGTTACACTAATATAAATAATCATTAATAATGCTGTGAGGATTGTTTTTCAAGCTTTGGGAGCCTTTTCCAAAATGATGCAAACCAAAGCTCTTCCAAGTAGCATTTTAAAAAACCCCATACAAACCTCTGAGCATGCTTTAGAGAAGATTCTGTGTCAGAAAAAATTAAATATATTTCTGCAGCCAAAGGGTTTCCAAACTATGGGACTTTCTACAACACTGGAAGCTGAACAGGAACAGCCCCGGATCCTGCAAAGTGTAGCCACCTTCCCTTGGATAACAAGTGCCAGTTTCCTAGGCTTGTGGGAATCTATGGATCTAAGTTGGGCAGTCCAGAATGATTCCTGGACACACACTGTCTTGTGTCTCTGTCCTAGGTGTCCTGGCGCACTTTGTTAGGATTATCTCTTTGCTTTTTCCTTATATTTGTTTCCAGGAGACGAGAGAGAATTTATAAAGGTTTCCACTTTCTGAAACCAAAATAATAAACTGGAAGGTGCTGTGGCTTGATAACTGCATTCGGGAATAGGCAGGTTTATTCTGTACAGGTATATGACTCATCTGCCTTTATCTGTAGGTCAGTGGGAATTCTTCGAAAGTGACAACAAAGTAATTTGGCCATTTCAGAAAGACATAAGAAAACATTTTTATTCAAACAAAGAGCAATGCAGAAAGTATTTTGCCTCACGCCAGCTTTGCTCGGTGGTTGCTGTACTTGATAATGGTGAGGCACTAATGGTGATAGAGACATAGAAAACCCATAATTTAAATACATCTGAAGTGTGATCAGTAGGAAAAGCTAAATAAGAACATAACAATGGCCATACTGGGTCAGACCAATGGTCAAGCTAACCCAGTGGCCAATGCCAGGTGCTTCAGAGAAAATGAACAGAACAGGCAATCATCGAGTGATCCATCCTCTCTTGTCCAGTCCCAGCCTCGGGCAATCAGAGGCTAGGGACACCCAGAGCATCGGGTTGTGTCCCTGACCATCTTGGCTAATAGCCATTGATGGCCCTATCCTCCATGAACTTAGCTAATTCTTTTTTGAACCCCATAATAGTTTTGGCCTTCACAACATCCCCTGGCAATGAGTTGCACGGGTTGACTGCATTGTGTGATGAAGTACTTCACACAATGCACTTCTCAGGGGAACTAATTTCAAGGGTTTCTAACAGCCCCAAGAATTCCCCCTATATTTACTCTTTTTCCTCTTTGCCTCCTCCCTCCAAAGCCTCATGATACTGGAACTTTCCGTAAGATAGAAAATAGCTGGAGGTGCCTCACTTTTTGGCCCATTGCCAACTGGGATCAAGACTAATAGTCATACGCTGCACAGACTTCTGTTCTTGGAGACAAATCTTGCCTCCTCCTTTGTGGATTCAGGGGACTGCCTTGTAATGCCTTATGTGTAGTGTCACTGTGCAAGAGGAGAAGTCTGAGGTCCCGCATAGTGGGGTCTGAGCCCTCTTTGCACTGTAAGGATTTAGGAAAGGATCCAGTGGCTATTTGGACCCCACTTCACGATTGGAACAGTGGCCACAAACGGACTTCAGGTGATTATTCCCTTTGTCCTCCAGGGATGTCCCCACTGTTCAGTCTGCTGTGAGAGGATTTGACCTTTGAGATGAATCTAATGAAATTCTAGGTGGAGTGAAAGCCCACAAAGAGGCATTGCACATTACAGACATTTCAGAAATTCTGGCTGGCATCTTCTTGCTTACAGCTGTTAACTGTTTCAGTGAAAGAGAGTGTCCTGTTAAAACTGCAATCACCTTGTCTACAGCAGTAGCAGCAGTGCCCCTTGGAGTCCAAATTTCACATACTTCATGGATGTGAAATCCTAAGCATCAGCAAGAAAAGGTATCTAGGTCCTCACTCCAGATATGTTTGCACAGTCATTAGTATACGTGGTCGGATTCTGATCTCAGTGTTACCAGTGTCAGTCCCTGAAGTCAGTGGAGGTTGGGAGAAAGGGAGTGAGAAGAGAATCAGGCCCTGAATTCTGAAAA
Organism: Macrochelys suwanniensis; assembly: GCA_033296515.1. Classification (NCBI taxonomy): domain Eukaryota; kingdom Metazoa; phylum Chordata; order Testudines; family Chelydridae; genus Macrochelys; species Macrochelys suwanniensis. The sequence continues at coordinate 43,825,577 of CM065775.1, read as the reverse complement.
TTCAGCGTAAAGCTGGTATGAATAAGACCATGCCAATGGAGTCCTGTTAATAAAAATGAGTCTGATTATCTGTTCATCGGCACCAGTGTAAATCAAGAATAACTTTACAAACAGGACAATTACATGAGTGTGAGAGAAAACACAGGGCCCTCTATCATTTTGAACTAAAATAGATTATGCTTATATATATATAAGCATAATATATATATTCATAATAAGAAATCTATGTAGTGATGTATGGGCCTATCATTAAGGCCCCAGTCCAGCAAAACACATAAACATGCATAATATTAAATGTATAAGAAATCCCACTGATGTCAATGAGACTATCACGTGCTTAAAATTATGCACATGCTTAAGTGCTCTTCTGGATCAGGGCCACAGGGTCAGTGTTATCCTTTTATTCTGTGCACAAAACTTACTGAAATAATAGTTTTGTGCAAATATCGGTGGCAGATAGTAGCTATTAATTCCTGTGTATTGCTTTCTAGAGATTCATTATAGCTATTCCCTTGTCGCTGTCTCTTTTGGTTGGTCGGTGTGTTTGTTTTTCTCCTCTAGTTTGCATTTGCATGTGGTAAAAATTGAATAACTTTTAAAAAGCTAATTTTAGACCCACACAGGACTAGAAATTGAATTGTAGAAACTGAAGATTTTTGTTGTTCTTCTTTTTTATCAAAAGTTGGAGATAATTTGTACTTTCCACTGGGAAAAAAAACTGAGCTGTATTCATGAAAGAATTATGGTGGGTTTCTTCTTTGGTTGTTTCAAGCCATGCTGCAGGTGTGATAGAAGCCTTTACCATATACTAGGTTAAAACATATTGCTCCTTCTCTCTAAGGCATGACCTATAAAGGAAGTTTTTTGTTATCTACTACAATTAAGATGGGATGCCAGGTTCAGTACAGTTATATCCAAGGCCAAGATATCAGGCACCCAGATGCCACAATGATGTAACCTCAGCATCTCCGAGATAGACAGAGTAGATGTACACTTATACCACTATGCCTTAAAAAGAAGGAGTCCTGTCATAGATTCCTGATATTGGTGTCCATTGTAAAGAAAGTTAAAAGAATTGTTTTTTACACACTGTAACTGATTTATTTTAAAAGCAAAAGTACTTAATTAAATATACTCGAGATGCAGTGAAATTATCTAGGGACTCACTGTGTGTATTTGGTTTTTTTCCAGCCTGAACGAACGTGATCATTTGTTAAAAAGGCTCGGCAGAAAAACTCCTCCGAGCCTTTTCCGAGCTCATTCTGTCCAGCAAGGTGTCTCACGTAAGTAACTGATCAGATGTGTGTCTCTCAGCAGTCAGTCCCAGATGAATGAAGGGGAAGATGATTATTTTTTAAATTAAATTGTAAGTAGAGATAATCTGGTACAGAGGCTGAGCTGCCAACCAAGAGTCAGAAATTTGGAAGGGGAATTAGTGTATTTGGCCCCAGGCTTGTAGAGCTTGCATGTAGATAATTCCCTAGGACCCAATCAAGTGGCCCAATGACAAAATCCCAATGCAGAAATGCCGTAACTTTAAAATCCTGATATTCTCAAGATCTTGTAAAATTTGACAGGACAAAAAATAATGTTGAAATAGAGCTCTGCTTTAAAGGTGACTGTGTTTTAGGGTGACCAGATGTCCCGATTATATAGGGACAGTCCCAATTTTTGGGTATTTTTCTTATATAGGCTCCTATTACCCCCCTACCCCCGTCCCAATTTTTCACACTTGCTGTCTGGTCACCCTACTGTGTTTTCAAATGATAGCTATTAACTATGGTTTTAAAAATACAGAAATAGCTCAGTGGTGCCATTTGAGAAAAGTTCTAAATGTTTTTAATAAGCAGGTGGGGGTCCTCATAGCTGCCATTTGCGTATTTCTCTTCTTGGCCTCTTCTGGGGAAGTTAAGGGCAACCGTAGACCTGCCTGCTGCTGCTAAAGGAAATGAACAGTATCTCTCATATTGCATCTGAGCTCATCAGTTTATCCTACTGCACGGGGCCATGAGACAGGCCCTATGTCTTTGGCATCTCTACTTGCTAATTCTGGATTTTCATCAGGGCTTCCCCAGCATTAAAATAGAATGTGAGAACTCCACAGACCAGAACCCCCAGGGAGCCGTGAGCCAGTAAGAGTTAAGAATTTTTTTTTTGACTTGCTACTGGGGTGGATTGTCTTTTGCAGTCAGATTTTTGACGAATAACATGCTCACCTTACTAAGGGAAATAGCGCTATCCTGCAACCAGCACCATTGCAGTTGATGGGGCTAAGACAAAAGGATTTGACTCCATAGCATCCATTTAACATGATGAGAGTTTTTAAGGTGAGATCTGTATCATGTCAGGATTTCAGCAGGTGGGGTACAGCCAAATTTCATCTCTTTTCTGTGCCCATTTCTTTAGCAGAATTATAACTGCTCAGAAGGCCCTGACCCAGAACTGGTGTATTTCTGCTGCAGAAATTGGGTAGGATTTAAGAATCTCAGGGGTGCCAAGATCCCCTGCAGATCCTCAGGAGGGATTCAGGGCAGGACAGGAGCAAGGCTGGTAGATCCATTACTGTTCAGATCCACTGAGTCATTCCCCTTCACAGAGGGGAGAGTGCACTGGCTGCAGGGGCTAGAGCAGCCTTGAGGGTGCAGTGACTTCTGCAGGCCAGCTCCACTGCCATTGTGAGGCCTGGAAAGAAGGGATTCAATTTCTCCTTCACCCCGGCAGAGAAGCTCAGCTTGGCTGTGCGCTGCTTCCGGGATTTGTTCCTTTGTGTCCAGAGGTAAAGGGTGCTGGTTTTCTCTCTCTCTTACACACACCTGTGGAGACACTTTGAAGCAATTCCAGAGGAGATGACTGGCAGAACAAGCCTGTAAAAAAGTATCAGGGAAACCTGCTAGTGAAACCTATGAACCAACTTGCAGACAGTGCAGAAAACCAGCATGCTTGTGTTACCTGTCAGATCTGAACCACATGCTCACCATTTGTAGAATGCATCTTTGTGTTTTTAGTAGGCTGATAAGCTTTGGGAAAGAAGAATAAGATATCAAAATAAACTTTGATTCAGTTACCTGGCTCCTCATAAATACAAATGATTAAGTGCTAAATGAGTCAGTCCAGTCAGGACAAGTTGCAATCACATGTCTGTTTTTCACATGAATGTAAATTTTCATTGTGAAGTTGTTGAGACTAAAAGAGGCTTTTATAGCAGATCCATGATTCTCTAAAACTTCTGTCATCCCTTGTCAAACATTGTTTTCAAACATTGCACAGCTGCTATATGTGCAGGGCCATATGAACATACGTGCTGGTTTCACGGACCTAAATTGTACAAATGTTGTATCAATAGTGAAAATTGTCCAAAGAAGCAGCTGGCTGCTAAGGCAGTAGTTTTGTCATAGTAGATATGTATTTTGAATCACACCCTACTGGCTCTCTAGATTCATTGTGATTCCACTGGGCTTCCCAGTTCCCATCCAAAGAGTTCAGCCTATCCCCAAACTTGATCATGTGACTTCAGTTCAGGCCCAGATACTTGCATTTACACAGCAAAGATCATTAATTTTGTCCTGGTTGACAAGGCTGAGACAAACCCATTGCCCTGTTAACGGGAGGGGGAGAATAAGGGCAGTTTCCCATCAGACATTATAAAATAACCCAGAATCAATATTGCAACTTGGGGAAGAGCGGGGCAAAAACTGTTCCAAGATTTGCTGCTATAAAATTGCATTAAAAACCTTTGATCTCAAAGCACATGGGAATGACATTAGTTCTAGGACAACACACACAAAAACAATGGATTTTAGGCTACTTCTAATGGCCTCAGGGATAGGGGGAGGAAGGTTGGAAGTTTTAGCCCCTAACAGTCATTTTAATTTGATTATGGCCATGGTTTTGTGTTCATGAATTGAGAGCATCAGATGACATGCCAGAAATGTTCTATAGTTTAACTGTGCTCTCAAGGTTCACATCGTTCTATTCTGACTGACGTGGCTTTCTGAAAGATTTATGAAAATGAACAAAGATTTTCCACTGAGCTTCAGATTTTGATGCAAATGCCAGTTAGAATTTCATTATCCTGTGGCTTTTAGTAGAAGAGCTTTGTGCCTTTTGTCAAGCTTATGTGCTGAACATTTCTGCAGCCCAAAAAGTTTTAGTGCAAATGAGTAGATGGTGCAGTGATTACGGCATTAGCCTCTAGGAGCTGGTGCAGTTCCTGTCTGAGACACCTGTATGAAATCAGTGCTGCTTAGCTCAGCATAACGTCTGTGGATAGATTTCCCATTCCCATCTGCTTTCTAAAATCCCAGCAATAGGAAAAGCATCAAGTCCCCCTAATTAAGAGGGGAGATTGGTCCACAAGTGGGAATAGCTCTCAGAGAGAGCAGGAAATGCTGCAAGGTTCCTCTCACAGATGTTGCTTATCATCATTCCCTCGAGTGTGTGTAGGGGGATTTGCTTTTCCATGGAAGGAGAAGTGGTTTGGCTCCTAAAAGTCATGGATACCAGGGAATCTGCTGGTAACGGGGCTTTTGCGATGGGGCTCCTGAACCTCCACCCACTCTGGCCTCTGCCTCCTCTGGCCCTCTTCTGATCCCATGATAGCACCGCTCTCTTGTTGCTTTGACAACAGTGTGGAGGACTTCTCTGCTGGCCAGTTACCCAAGAATTCATGGAGGCCCCACAGCTGCAAAAAGCAGCTCTCCTCCCCAATTCCAGGCTACTCCCCTCCCCAGCCTGGATCCCCAACTCGCTCAGAATCCCCACAAAAAAGGTTTCTAGAGACAAAAAGGAGAACAGTGTTGCCAAGATGGCATTCCCCACGTGCTCCGGGAATCCACTGAACAATTGTCCCCTCAGCCCCTGGACGCCACCTGGATTATTCCATATGATCCCACAAGCATAGTGGCTGACATAATTCAAAACACTCCTCGTCTGCCTCCTGTCAGCATTCGGCTGTCATTTGACCTAGCACGTACTTAAAAACAGCGGGCTAAATGCTGTGCTCCTTAATCCTTCCCCTCGCAGAACTCCTGCTGAAATCTAGAGGAGCTGTGCCTGACTAGGGATTATAGAATTTGGCCCAGATTTCCTATGATGGCAGAGGAAATCACCACCCCTTCCTTTGACAGTGTAAGGTAACTGCACTGAGTAAGTCTTAACACAGAGAGTACATTTTACACCTTGTTAATCAAAAGAGAAACAGCACCTGTCATTTCAAGTTGGTTTCAAGCATGGGGGTTGGAGAATAATAAATAACAATAATGTGTTCATGCTGAAGGCTCTAATCCTGCCATTTATTGTGTCCTAAAAGAAGCTGCCTTCTTGCTACTTTCCTCTGGGTGCATGTTGATCTGAAAAACTATCAGGTTACTTCATGGGATTTTTTTATTATTATTAATCCATTACCTTCTTTCTTTGGATATCAAGGCTTCAGCACTTTTTCTGGCCAAATTCCATACAGCAAATATAGCTGTAGTGATATTTGTTGAATATGAAGATGTTGGGATCTTTTAACATTTACTTAAAAAGAAGGAATAGCAAGAGGAAGGTTGGCTTAGTGATGTTAGATCTGGTCCCATGCTTCCTGAATGTGAATAGTTTGGTTTCTAGAGAGACCAAACAGAAACCTGAACGTTCGTCATATTTTTTCCTTCTTGGGTCCTTTTTAAAATATCATTTGTCAGCACTGGGAAAATGAGTGGTCTTTTAGCATGTGTTAATTAAAATGCACTGGTTAACGATATAGACACTACTCATTTTCCCAGTGTAGACAAACCCAAATTGTTGTGTGAAGTTTGTCCATTGATAAGGCATTACTGGTGTCCAATAGTAATTGGAGATAGACTTTGCCACATTCTCTGAAGGTCTGTGCTATTGGGGTGTGTTGGACCAAGGCATGGAAGAAAATTCCAGAGTTGATAAGTTTCCACTGAGAGCTGCTCTGCTCCCAGCCATCAGCCAAAATCCATGAACTCTCAGCACAAACGTCCTTTCCCAATGGACCTGAGCTCAACTGTCAAATAAGAGAGTGTGAGGTGAGATGATCGCTAAAGAAAATCCCTTAAATACGTAACAATGCATGAACTTCCCTAACGGATTTCCTGAAATAAACAGATTGTTCAGGACATCCTCAGGCTCTGATTCTGCACGCTGCAGTGTGTGGGTGGACCCCTACATCCAGGTGTGCAGGTTTGGGGCCTATATGTGGACTACGATTCTTTGTCTCTAATACAGCATTGTATAGAACAAAATATTCAGCCGAGTATACTGAAAAAGGTACTGTTAAACTAGAAACCTAGTCATGGGAGACGAGATTCTGATCTCCTTGCAGCAGAACGTGAAAGCTAACAAACAAGATGCGTTTAAAATTCAATAGGTAGCCTGATAATATCCGGAATCTGTGAAACCTTATATTTGATTAGAATGTGACCCCCTCTTCCTAGCAAATGAACCAAGCCATCAGATATTTTAAAATCCTCCTGACTTAAAGTCTCAAATAATTGAAAGGCTCCGAATGCGGAATACGATGGGTCTTACTTCTGAAACAGTAGAGACTAGATTCTGCGCTGAAAATTCCAAAGAAGCACTCTCGCTGCTAGGACTGCTGGAAAAGATCTGAACAATGGGGGCCTTGTTCCCAGTGCAGAATGAGAGGTGTGGTATTAAAAGCCAGAGCTGGAAGAAGTTCAGACTTTCGAAAGGTCCCATTGTAACTGGGCCATGGAAACTTTCATTGTTTTGGGTGGTGTCTGGAACTAGTGGAAAGACCCAGTTAGCCAGGGTCTAGGAGAATCAGCAGCATTTAATCACATTCTGCTTGTGCTAGAGGCATAATTAGCTGCCTGAACAGCTTTAACGAGTTGATTAAAGAACTGCATAGCGTGAAATAACCATTTCTTATTGAGATCAACAGTACAAGTACAATAAACTGTCAAATGTCGAGCCCAGGCTGAGTGGAGAGAATAAGTGCATCTTCACTGCACGGGTGTGAATGTCCATGTAGCCTCCCACTTCCCCCAGCACAGGTATAAATAGCAGTGCAGCTGGTGCGGCCCGGGTTAGGTGAGTAAAGACACGCCTGAAGGGTGTGCGTGTGTACATACCCTGCATGGCTCTCCATTCACCCAAGCTGTGCCTCCTAGAGTATATCTACCCTGCAATTAAACACCCGCAGCTGGCCCATGTCAGCTGACTTCAGCTCATGGGACTCAGGCTATCGGACAGTTTAACTGCGGTGTCGACGTTCGGGCTCAGGCTGGAGCCCAGGCTCTGTGACCCAGCTCTGCCTTTCCCCTCTGCCTCCCCCTGCCAGAGCTTTTCACTGACATGTAGCTACACACCACAGTGTGAATGAAGCCTGCTTCTCACTGTGGCATCTAGCTACTCGTACCAAAAGCGTAATGTAGACAAAAGTAATGTAGATGTCACCAGTATGTTTGTATCAGTGACACTGGGGGGCATGCCCTGCCCGTGATCTGCCCACAGAAGGGACATGCCAAGGAGTGATCCCTATGTGGATCAAGGGCCCTATGAACCTTGGTTCTCTTAAACACAATAAAAGGAGTTCCCAAGGCAAGGTGTGTCCCACAGGCATTAACCTCACATGAAACAGTTTAACCAGGCATCTCTTTTGTCGTACTTTGTCTGACTTTGCAGCAGGATAGGACTTTGTTGCCGTTGGTTCCAGTATTAAAATGCATCTTAAAAAGTCAAGTATTGAAAAGTAACTAAAAGCTCTGTTCAATGTCATTTAAATAGTCCTAGGGTAATGACAGATAATTGTCTGTGGGTAATTGCCTGGGGTGTGAAGGGGTTTGGTAGTAGCTATGGCAGCTGGATACCACCTGAGGATCTTGCTATATGGGGTAATCCTGCAGTCAGTGAAGATAGCTCCAGGGCGCAATGCAAAGCTGCCCTAATTTGGACAGGATATGGGCTGCTGCCTTCAGTTATTTAAGGCCAATCTTGCAGTCTTTATCCAAACTGACTTTCGTTGAGATTGTTGCCTAAAGATTGCAGGATTCTGGCCCTTAGAGTAGAACAAACACACTTAAAGTATTTGTTTGCAAGTGTGAATTCACCCTTGTAAGAATGTTTTGTAAAATCTTCTTTCCTTTGCTAGCATCCAGTGTGAATGTGTTCTTTGCTAAAAGATGTCTTCAGCTTTGTAAATTAGTCTGTGCACCTTCAGTTACAGACAGGGAAATCCACCCTGTATTTCTGTATACCATGTCATTAGCATGTAACCGTGCTTATGTGAAAACACAGTGAGCCAAGTTATCATACTGGATCTGAGTTGCACAGGATCCTGGAAGTACCCCAATGGGAAGAGGTCTATTCTCAAACGTAATGCAAATTAAAAAAAACAAATTCTGGAATAAATATTTCTGCTAGCGTCTGGTCACTCCCTCTCAAAAAGGATATAGTGGAGTTGGAAAAGGTTCAAAGAAGGGCAACAAAAATGATTAATGGTATGGAAAAGCTTCCATGCAAAGAGAGATTAAAAAGACTGGGACTGTTCATCTTAGAAAAGAGATGGCAAAGGTGAGATATGACAAGGATCTATAAAATCATGAATGGAGTGGAGAAAATGAATAAGGAAGTGTTATTTCTGCCTTCACATAAAAAATAGGGGGCACCTGATGAAATTAATAGTCAGCAGGTTTAAAACAAACGAGGAAATACTTTTTCACACAATGCACAGTAGACCTGTGGAACTTCTTGTCATGAGGCCAAAAGTATAAGAGGGTTAAAAAAAAGAATTATATAGGGCCAGGGAGGACAAGTCCATCAATGGCTATTAGCCAAAATGGTCAGGGATGTAGCTGTTAGGTAAAAAGCAAGTCCCTACTCACCTCTCCAGCACCCGAGTTCGTGCGGAGTTGGTATGGGGCTCACAATCTGTCAGAGACCAGACACCAATTCGTTGATCAACGGGCTCACACTATCCTTAGCTCAAAAAGCTTCAGAGTAAGTGTGGCCAGTTTATTAGGGGTGAGCATCAATATTTATACACAGAAGTAAACAAAGTGATTAACAGATCATAATGGTCATGCATAATCAATCAAAATTCTACAGGATAAAACAGGTTAAAATGTAAATTTTAAAAGACAAAGGGGAGATGGCTACTTAAGGGGAGGGGGGGTTGTCATGAGTAGTTCGCAGGTCAGAGCTTTGATCAAAAGTTCAGACAGAGACATCAAGTCTGGGTTAAGTTTAAGCTCATCAGAAGTTCAGACTCAACATTCCTCCATTTGTAGCTTTGGGATAACTATTTACCAAAAGCTACACCCCATTTTAAGGAGCCAAGGGCCGCTTGGCAATTTCAGCCTGGGCCAACGCGAAGAGAGTAAGGCCCTTGGCTGAAGTAGGAAAAGAACAAACTGACCCACATGAGTCTATGAGGGAGCGGACACACTGAATACAGCAACACAGTATTATAAGGATTACTGTGGCCCCAACAATACCCACCAAGAGTTTTTTAACCCACCCAAATCCAGGCAGCCAATTCCATAAGGCTCCCCACCAATCATAAGGTGGCTGGCCAGAGGAGTAGTTCTTAGCCATTTCCCTTAGATGTTTGGTACGTTGAAAAGTGTCAGAGTAGGTGTCATTTACAAAAACACAGCATTCTTCATTTATGAGGGCGCAAGTTCCTCCCTGGGCTGCTAACATTATGTCTAAAGCCATTCGGTTTTGCAAAGCTAACTGGCGCAGCTGGGACATTTCCCCGGCCTGATTCTCAAATAGGGTCGCAGTTTCATTGGTTAAAGATTCTAGTAGTCCCTGTAGACGGATGACACCACCCCTTAAGCTAATGAGACCAGCCCACCGCTGCCACGACAAACCATCACGGATATTAATATCTCTGAAGGTTTCACGGATGTTACGAACGTGGGGAAAATGAGGGGGAGTGAGGGAGATGCGAGAAGGCGGTGTTAGCCACGCTAAATAACATGACCCTGCCCAATCAGGGGAGAGAAAGTAATAAGCTTTGGGCCCGCACACCCAGTATGTTCCATACAATGCGTTTCGGGTATTCCATTTCTCAAAGTAGGAGGTAACCCACCACCCGTTGGACCACTGTTCCCCTGGTAACGCAGAGGGGTCGTTGTGCGAACTGCAGAGGCACAATTTGGTAGTGGTGTTTTCAAAGGGCAGTGTAGTACTGCTTGAGCAGTTGTAGAAGGCAATCGTATATCCCTTAGCAATTAGTTGGACACCCTCATGATCTGAGCAGGGCTTTTTAAAAGCTGACTCTGAAGGCTTGCCCACCCATGAAAAAGTTGGATCGGGGTGAGGGATCCACATGTGGGATAAGTGGGATGCGCAAGGCTTGAAGTCAAGATTTTTACTAAAGGCGGTACCATTAAAATACATGTTGCATTTACTTGTTCCCACAAAAGTTGACCCCTTTTCTTTAACAAAACACAGTGATCCTGTCTGATTGGTTACCCTGAGATATCTGTTAATTGGCACTCCTGTTTTGTCCCATGTAAGATTGTGTTGGACTGGATCTTTTACTCTAGCCGGTGGCATCCAAGTCATATTAGCAGTGGTCAGGGGAATGGGTGTGAAGGGGAGTCCCTGTTCTGCATTTACTGGAAATTGAGTACATACCCAGCAATTACTTCTATTTCCTAAAATGCGAGTTTTAACCTCGTGGGAATATCTAATAAAAGCATTATCTTCATAAGCAGAAAATAAACTAAAAAGGCATAGTAAAAAACATACAGTTGTCAGAATAAAAGGTCCTCTCATTTTTGCCGAGTCAATTTAAGTCTGATGTCTGGAAGAGGTAAGCTGGTCCACTGGTCAGAGGCAGTGTCCTCAGTGGTGGCAAGAGCTGCTGGTCCGTCACTGTGGTCCACTACGGCTGGCTTGACGTGGGAGTGGTGGATCCAGGATTTGCGTCCTTCCAGGAACACTGCAGTCTGGGTTGTTAAAAGAACCTGGTGGGGTCCAGTAAACCTCGGCTGGAGGGTGTCGCCACGAACGAACTTTTTGGCCCAGACGAAGTCCCCTGGTTGGAACGGGTGGATCTGTTCTTCCAGCGGCACGGTCTGGGAAAACTGCGAGGCTTTCCAAAGGGTACGGAGGCGAGCCTGTAGGGAGAGAAACTGGCACGCGGTCATATGGAGGAATAGGGGCAGGCAGGCCTTGGACTGAGAGGGTTAGACGAGGCTCTTTGCTGGGAGGGGAGAAAGTGAGGAAGGAGCCGGCTAAAGACATTAAGGAAATAAGACCATCACATTGTTTGCCTTCGCCCCCGGGGTACCGTCATTGAGGAGGCTGAGTTTGCTGCAGCTGCTGCTGTTGCCCGTAGTTGATCCAGGCCTGGGGAACGGGCTGAGCTGGTGGTGCAGGGGTGTATTCGTCCCTGGTGTAAGTATCTGCAGATGCGACCGGACCCTCTGGGCGTCCCCAGGGGCATTCACGTTTAAAGTGACCGGGCTGTCCGCACTGAAAACAATTTCCTGGTGGCTGGGGTTGCCAGGACCCTCTTCCCCGAGCACCCTGAAATCCCCTGCCACGGCCACGGCCTCTGCCTCGAACACCGCCGCGAAAAGCTAAAGCCATCAACTTATATTCTTCCTTTTTCTTTTTACTACTTTCCCTTTCTTTCTCCCATGCAAAATCAGCTACGTCCAACACTGAAGTGACTGACTCACCTCCCCAACCAGGGCGAAACTTTAAGAAATAATCCCTTACAGGGGGCACTGACTGATTCACAAAAAACGAAATAAGAGTAGGGTGGTCTGCTTCTCTCTCAGGATCCATCTGAGTGAACATTCGGGCCCCCTCCAATAGCCTCGACCAGAACTTTCTGGGTGGCTCATCAGATTCCTGCTGAATCTGCATGAACTTAGCCTGATTAGGCGAGCGGCGAGCCATTTCTTTGAGTCTCTCTAACAATCGCTCTCGATCTGTTCGCAGCTGAGTCAGCCTTGGCTGACTCCAGTCTAGGGGATTCCAGCCAGCGGCTTGATCCCGCCTATCCATCCAAGTAGTATTAGCCGCATCGCTATCCCCCCATGTCCTTTCTGCCATCCACAATCTACCACGTTCCTCTCCGGTCAAAACTCTACTTAACAACTGATCTACATCCGTATAAGTAGGATTATGACTTGAAAACAATCTTTCTAAAAGTTCTGTGATTTTTCGGGGATTTTCCCCAAAGGACCCTGACAACCGTCCCCACTCTTTCAAGTCCCATTCTAGCCATCCTTTATATTCCACAATATTAGTATGTTGTAACTGGCCATTATTGCCCACAAAAGGTTGGTCGTGCACCTGTAAAGGCATTTCTCTACTTACACCTTTATCACTCACAAAAGGTTTGGCGGAGGCAGCCTCTGGGCTATCCTCAGGGGAGGGGTATGCAACCTGCTGCATCTGCTTGATCTTTTGCCTAGTAATTACTCCTCCCGAGGTGTGCCCTTCCATTTCCCCCTTATCCCTCTGCAGAGATTCCGATCTGGAGTCCTGCAGATTCCCCTCTGCGCCCTGGAGAGAGTCCCCCTGCGGAGGAATAGGGGCAGGTGCAGTGGGGACCAACTGACGAGTCAAAACATGCCGTGGTTTACACCCTTCATCGAAATAACATGGAGGGGGTTCACTCTCGGGAGAATACCTGACTGCCATAATTTTTAAAGATTTCCACAGCTCTGCTGCTGTGTCCCAACAAAACCAGTAACATAACTGTCCCGGATGGTCTTTTTCGATCTGGCTCCTTACTCCTCTTAAGGCAGCCTGTTCGAAAGAGCCATACGAAGGCCACCTCATCTCCGGGTCGGCCAATACCGCGGTATACCCAGTCCAATTCCTTACACACAGTGTGTACAACTTCCTCCTAGACATTCCTGTCTGTACTGGGAGTTTCCATTCGTTCCATAACTTATTTACAATCCCCAACGGACTCTCAAGAGGCACACTAGTCCCTTGACCCATGGTGTCTGACAGGAGCCCTCCAACTGGCGTTTATCCTGCTGTCCAGTACACGACCCCTCAATATTGCATTGGCTGGGAGAAATCTCCCGTGGCGCCTGCCAATTCGTATATGAGTGATCTGATCACTGGACAGAGGCACCGCACCAGAAGGAAATCCCGGACGAGCCCCCAAATTGTTAGGTAAAAAGCAAGTCCCTACTCACCTCTCCAGCACCCGAGTTCGTGCGGAGTTGGTATGGGGCTCACAATCTGTCAGAGACCAGACACCAATTCGTTGATCAACGGGCTCACACTATCCTTAGCTCAAAAAGCTTCAGAGTAAGTGTGGCCAGTTTATTAGGGGTGAGCATCAATATTTATACACAGAAGTAAACAAAGTGATTAACAGATCATAATGGTCATGCATAATCAATCAAAATTCTACAGGATAAAACAGGTTAAAATGTAAATTCTAAAAGACAAAGGGGAGATGGCTACTTAAGGGGAGGGGGGGTTGTCATGAGTAGTTCGCAGGTCAGAGCTTTGATTAAAAGTTCAGACAGAGACATCAAGTCTGGGTTAAGTTTAAGCTCATCAAAAGTTCAGACTCAGCATAGCCACATGCTTGGGCCATCCATAAACTCCAACTGCCAGAAGCCGGGACTGGATGACAGGTGGATCACTTAGAATTGCCCTGATCCGTTCATTCCCTCAGAAGCATCTAGCATTGGCCATTGTCAGAGAGGATACAGGGCTAGATGGACCATTGTTCTGTCCCAGCATGGCTGTTCTTATGAGAGCCAGGACCCTTGAGCCTCCAGTTTCAACACTGAACTCATTTAATTGTTGAGATGGGCCCTTAAAGAGGCTAATTCAAGGGATGAGCTTTTCTTCCCCCATTCCAAACTCCACTATTCCCGCTGGCTTCCATCTCCTGCTTCCAAGCAGCTCACATTGGCAAGAAGCTCTCCAGCAAGTCACTGAATCAAGCTCTTAAGGCTATTCACAATTAAAAGAATTTTCTCCCCAGCACAATGAAACTGTATTCCTTCTCAACAGATATGCCAGTAGTACCTGGTCATCTATCACAGGGGCCATTCTACACTGTGCTCCAGCCAAGTTTCACTTCAATGCCGGATTTAGGAACAGGACTTCCTGAGAGTTTTCAGGATCTCTGAGAAAGTTAAATGGGACCCAAGTGCCCATCAACTTTCAGGTCATATTACAGTACTTGGAACACCTTCTCCCATTGTTCCTTAGAGTATGACTATTAAGTTCTTCTTCAAGTAATGGTCCCTATGTGTATTTCACAAGTGGATGTGCATGCATGCCATGCACCTGGCTCTGGAAATTCTTCAGAACCATGTCTGTTGACCCGCATATGCGTAGTAGCCTCCCTCATATTCCCGACCGAGGGTATAAGAGGGAGTGTGGGTTGATGTCTCTCCAGTTCCTTCTTACTGTCATATGGCCTGAGTCAGCATCATGTCCTTCTTCAATCCATGCATCACCTGTAAAGTAAAATCTTTATAAATAGTTGTATATCTTAGCGTAGTAATTATAGTTAGTATAGTATATAATTAGTATAGAATAGTCGTGTGTGTTCCTTCACAGTCAAGGGAAATCCTACCTGGCCCCAGGACTATGCCCAGGGTTCAAGAATTGCATCTCCTGCCCTTGCTCCTTCTCCATCAGAGATGAGCATCCACAGTCCCTGTACTGTCTGGGTGAGGCACATCTCTCTGCAAAGTGCAGTACCTGTCAATCCTTCTTTCCCAGAACTAGAGAGGCCCAAGAGCTCTGGCTAAAAAAGTTCCTGGTGGAGCAGGCGATGAACAGTGGTGTGCTGTTGTCTATCTCTATTAGGCCCCATTGCTGCATGCACCTGCGTGACACCATTCGCCAGCCTTCACTTGTGGTGCCTCCAAGCTTGTATCCACTCCACCTACCAACCAAATATGGATCGCATTGACTCCCCCATGACTGTTGCCACCAGAGTTCTCACCTCCTTCACTTGGGTGGTCCAACCCAAACGAAGTCATGGTGGGGACTCCCTTCAGCCCTCCTATACCAAGAGCCAACATCTTGACAGATGCTCCCTTATGGGGTGGGAGTGCTCACCTGGACTACCACATTGCTTGGGATACCTGGACCCTAAGAGAGGCCAGGCTACCCATAAACTTACTGGAACTGATAGCAGTCCAGCTTGCGTGCAAGACCTTCCTTCTCATACACTCACTCTATGTGACGATAATATCACCACAGTGGCCTATATAAACAAACAGGGAGGAGTGAGATCTCGTCTCCTGTGCCTGGAAGCAGTCAGACTTTGGAACTGGTGTATCAAAAACCACATTAGAATACAGGCCGCATATCTTCCAGGTGTTCATAACTCCCTGGAAGACAAATTAAGCAGCAGCTTCTCTGTAGACCTTGAATGGGAGATCCACGACACAGTTCTAACCAACACATTCACACAATGGGCCACTCCACTATGGGACCTCTTTGCATCCCAGACGAACAGGAAACTTCCTATGTATTGCTCCACGGGCGCTACACACTGTGATTTCCAGGGCGACGCTCTCCTGAACGGACAACCTCAGCTAGGCCTTTCCTCCCATCTCCCTACTACCACAAATTGTTTGGAAGAACCATTGCAACAGAGCCACCATCATCCTAGCATGCTATTGGACCAGACAGTTCTGTTTCACAGAACTCCTAACGATGGCTGCACGCCCACTTATCAGGCTCTCCAAACCCAGGATAGGGGGAAAATCAAGCATCCCAACCCAGGTTCACTCCACCTCCCGGCCTGGTGTTTGGATGCGCATCGGAAAGAGAATGCTCAGGTTCTGCCCCTGTTCAGAAAATCCGTAACCAAAGTAGAAAAGATTCTACTAGCACCTGCTACCTGGCTAAGTGGCGGCGCTTTTCGGCTTGGGCACATCACCACCAACATTCGCTTGATACTGTGGGCATTCCAGTTATCCTAGATTATCTCCTCTCCTTAAAGCCTTGAGGTCTGGCCCTTAGTTCACGCTAGGTACACCCAGCCACTATTGGTGCCTTCCTCTCTCTGGTGGAGGGATGATCTGTCATTACGCACCTGGCTACTGGGCTATTTATGAAGGGCTTGATCAGGACCTTCCCACCCGTCATTAACCCTATGCCTCAATGGGACCTTAACCTTGTTTTGTCAACGCTCACAAATCCGCCCTTCGACCATGACCATGAAGGTGGTGTTCTTAGCTGCCATCACTTTGGCCAGAAGGGTCAGTGAGTTAGGTGCCATGTTGGCAGACCCTCCTCATACAAGAATTTCACAAAGAGAAGGTCTCCTTTAGGTTACACCCCAGATTCCTCCCCAAGATTGTTGCTGAGTGTCACATCAAGCCATCGATACATTTACCTGTATTTTTCTTAAAACCACATGCTTCTGCTGAAGACAAGAAACTTTACTCCCTCATTGTCAGGTGTGCCCTGGCGTTCTATCTGCAAACAACCAAACCCCTCAGAAAATCGCTGAGACTCTTTGCTGTTTTGTAGCATTCTAAGCAGCCCAAAACTCACTTAGAAATCCTCTCTGAGGATATGGCTTGATCCCAAGATCTTTCTGCTATGGCAACAAACTTTTCCTGTCCTGGGGGCAGTGTTCCCTCTAATTTTTCCCACCCATGTGCAGAATGAATTTTGTTATGTGCACCAATATGGAGGTGGTGGAGATGGGGCTGAGGGGTTTGGAGTGTGGGAGGGGGCTCAGGGCTGGGGCAGAGGTTTGGGGTGCAGGGGTGTGAGGGCTCTGGCTGGTGGTGAGGGCTCTGGGGTGGGGCTGGGGATGAGGGGTTTGGAGTGTAGGAGGCTGCTCCAGGGCTACAGCAGGGACAGAGGACTCCCCACAGCTCTCTCTCACCGCAGCAGCACCTGGGCTCGGGGGGTGGGGGAGAGGCGTCTCTCGCCACCGTGGTGTCTCTGGGGCTGGGGCTGCAGGATAGGCACCTCTCCCCTCATCCGCAGCAGGTCTGGGCTGGGGGAGGGCTGCCCCAGCTGTGCCTGGGGGCCAGACCGGGCTGCTCCAGCCACAGCAGGTCTGGGCCGCATCACCATTGGGGCTGGGGGAGGCCCCCAGGCAGGTTTCCTGAGCGCCTGCACAGGGCTAAATAGGCTTCTGCACAGCCACGCAGCTTACAGGGAACTTAGCCTGGGGGTATTACAGCTCACTCAACGCAAACACAAGCTCCCTCCACAACATCCTTATTGGACGTTCCGCTGCAGAACATCTGCAGGGCAGCAACTTGGAGCTCTTTCCACACGTTCGCGACACACTCTGCTCTAACTCAAGCCACAACTGTGGATGCAGCTGTAAGGATGGCAGTACTACAAGCATTTCTGCTACCAGCGTCCTCACACCCTCCTCCAGTCAGAACACCGTTTGCCAGTCACCCACATGTGGCATACATCACTCGAAGGAGAAATGGAGGTTACTTAGGGCTTGTCAACACTACAAAATAAGGTTGACTTAAGTTAGGCTGACCTACAGCCACCGTTGTCATTAAATCAGCTGTTGATGTACCCTCCTTCCGCCAGTGGTGTGCGTCCTCACCAGGAGCGCTTGCACCGACTGAAGTGGGGCATTATGGGGCATTGACAGCCCCATAATGCGTCTGGGGCTCACAGCTGGAGCCTCCCCCACCTGGCCCCAGGGCTGACTAGGTGTCAAGGACATTGTTGCCCTGTGTTGCAGGTTCTCATTCCTAATATTCCACAGGGACAAGCCTCGTTTTAAAATAGTTCCAAGTTTCACAGGAGTCAGTTCTTTAGCCTTCCCTTTTACTATATCCATAACTTGGCATCCCCTGGGTGTTGTCAGAGCCCTGAAGTTCTTTCTCGACAGAACTTGAGAGGTTAGAAACAAAACAAAATGTGTTTGTCAGGATTCCCATTCTGTGTTAGCCAAAAGGATATGCCTCTTGGAGATTTACCGCAGAATATTAAAGCTTGCTCCACTCAGGATACGTTAACCTCTTGACTGAGAAAAATCAATAAGGTTTGCCAGACTGTCACCTGTATATATACACAATCACTCATTTCTCTAGGGTAGATGAAAGATGTTGCAGCTGACTGTAATGTAGTGGGCCCAGTCCTCTGGAAACACTAATCAGAGTTAAGGCTAAGATTTTGTCATGGATATTTTTAGTAAAAGTCACGGACAGCTCATGGGCAATAAAGAAAAATTCACAGGAGCCCGTGACCTGTCCGTGACTTTTACTAAAAATATCTGTGACAAAATGGGGAGCTCAGCTGTGGGGTCCCCACACTGCCTGCAGCGGCTCGGCAGCTGAAGGGGCCACTCCAAGCTCTGGGGGCCCCCACTGCCCACAGCCGCTTGGAGCCCTGGGGTACCCCTGCCGCCCGCGATAGCCGGGAGCTCTGGACGGCCCCCGTGGCAGCCAGGAGTTCTGGGGGGCTCCCTCCAGGCGGGGAGGGTACCCCACACCTCCTGGCCTCTGCGGGTAGCGTGGGGACCCTGCAGCTCCCGGCAGCTGGGAGGAGGTCGCTGGATGTCACGGATTCCGTGACTTCCACAACCGCCATGAAAATTTTTTAACTTTAATCATAGTCTCCTCTCGGATTTAGCATCTCACACAGTCAGGGTTTCTCAAGTTCTACTAGGTATGATATTACAGACAATGAGAGACTTGAGCAGAAAAGCAAATTTGTACTTACCAGAGAATTCTGTTTCTGTGACATTTTTACACATTCTCCACCAAGAAACCCACCTATTGTCTTGTTCTCAGTAGTAATTAATAGCTAGCTCTGACATAATGCTTTTCATATAAAAGAGGTCAGTATCATTTGCCCCATTGTACAGATGTAGATTATTAGGTTGTCACAGAAAGAGAGTTATTGCCTGGTTAGAGTGGGCTGCTCTAGAGAGGAGGGAAGAGTGACAAAAACTTAGCAGCAGCTTGTCCTAATCATGTTGGTGACAGAGCCCATGTTCCAGAAAAGGGGAAACACTTCACAGAAATCTAATTCGCTGGTAAAACCAAAGTGCTCTTCCCCCACAGCGCCAGTAGTGTAATATAGTAATGTCTAACTGTGATTATCATCTCTAACTGATTCCATTGTGCCTTTGTTCTCACTTTTTCAGATGGGTATGCATTTTCTCAAGAAGAACACGGAGTTGTTTCTCAGTCTCAAGTTGTTCGATCCTACGACACTACCAAACAGAGAGCTGAAGTAGAATAACACAGTTCTTTCCTTGATTGGTGGCGGGAGTAATGAGATTTGGATCAATGCATCCACTGTTAACACATCCTTGACTAAGGTTGGCAGCAGCAGCCAAAACACCGGAACACTCATTTCTGTGGCCTTAGCCAACACATTTGTTATGTATTCCCCCTGCAGACCTTGAGCACACATTGTGGGGAAATCATTGTTTTAAATCAATTGCAGTGCTCCACCTAACTTTTGTTTATGTTGTTATGAAGCATTTGACTGTGCTATGTGAGGTGTGAAATTAAAAACATTATGTTTTGCCACTATTTAAAACAGCAGTATAAATTGTTCTGGGAGAAAAGTAAAGAATTTATGTTCCATGAGAAATTGGCCTTTGCTTAACTGGAATGGGGCACTGACATTTCCTGTTTTGTTACTCATAGATTAAGTACACATAGCTGCATGTAAGCCTTACTCTATAACATTCACTATTTACTTTAGCTTATTGAATTTTTAAATGGACAAATTAGGTATAAACTTTTTGATTGAACAAAACAACACAGTATATGGTAGGCTGGGAAAGCTAAGTGCTTATTTTGCATACCTAGTCATGACAAATTAACACAGTATGGCAACTAAGTCTATAAAATATTTCACGACCTTTTACAGGATTCTTTATCTTAGCTTTCTTTAAAAAACATGGGCAGTATCTATAGGTCCCTCAGGTTGCATGCAGGACAGGTGCGGTGATTGGATGCATTCTGCACAGGGAACATCCAAAAATATACAACTCCTTTCCAACAGTTTTGT
Source organism: Macrochelys suwanniensis (assembly GCA_033296515.1). NCBI lineage: Eukaryota > Metazoa > Chordata > Testudines > Chelydridae > Macrochelys > Macrochelys suwanniensis. Next base: position 43,805,621 of record CM065775.1, on the reverse strand, counting down.
GCATTGTACTTGAATGAGAACTTCAAATCTGGGCACAAGACATCCCCTTTTAAACTATTTAACAAAACATCAAGAACTGAAATGCTCAGTGTATCTTCCATGTTATTCTGCAGCAAGGAAGCAACCTTTAGCATAGAGTTGGGTAGTGGAAGGACTATTGGGATTCATAGGAAGTGGGCAGGGACAGAAACTGCTTCAACATTTCCTCCCAGTGCTGAGGTTCACATTCTCCTTTCTAATGTCTGAAAATCTGGTGCCTTTACATCCTCTGCTGGTGGATTCTATGTGAACTCATGGGACAAGAGTACATCTTGGACTGTCACGTGCCAAGATGTGCATAATGTCTGTGCAAGAAGGGAACGGCTGTGGAAAAGATCAGTGCGTGTTACCAAATCCTCTATAGCCATGGAGTCTGGAGGGAACTCATACCCAGAAAAAGCCAACTTGGAAACGGGAAAAAAAGCCTCTTTCTGCCCAATGCTTTGGAGAAATTGTTTGAGGACATTTCATCCTTTTGAAAAACTGACCCCCGAGAACTGCCACAGCTGCTTTAGAGTACGTGAGGGATGACTGCATCAGTTCATGTCACATAAAAGCATTGCTAGCCATGATGGGAAGAGAGACCAGCTGTTTGTGGGTTCAACTGGGCCAGTTCCCTTCCTAGATCTGATCCAACTGAGTACTCCCCAGGTTTCCTGAGATCTGTTCTGAATCCAGCAAGCTGGAAGGAATGCTGGTTTTGCTGACTTACTTTCTGAATGGGACAGGCCTGTGTTGGAAGTATGCAAAACTCTGAAAGAAGTGGGGCAGAAGTAAGAACTGAATAGAGCCCTTAGAAAGCTAACACTGTCCTCCAGACGAGGCCTATTAATTTTAGTCACCAAACCATGTTTTTGAATAGCATAATGTAAATATTGCTGCGCAGTTTGTGTTCAGCCAACTTTCTCAGTTATTGCATAAGCAATACATGTGCACTTAATAAGCTGACACTGTTTTTGCCCTACTGACCATCATCCAGAACGTTTATTGATTTAAATCTATTTGAAAGTAATTCAGATATGAATATTTATGCTCAGCAAGCAAAAGCAAAACACTAGCCTGGCTCACTGACTTAAGGATCTTGAGTGAGCTCCAACACTTGAACACCACAGTTCAATTCCCAGTGCCACCTCTAAGGCCTCGACTTCTCTCATATTGAACAGTAAATTTTCTGATCCTACAGCACCAGGCAGGATTGGTCTTGGATTAGGGTGATGATTTGGAGGGAAAAGTCATCACCTTCTAGTTGCAGTGCTAATGAGGGAATTATGCAATGAATTGGGAAACTTGCAAGTAATTTGCCACAGGCATGAATGTCAAGGGGCTGTGTGTGTGTGTGTGTGTGTGAGAGAGAGAGAGACAGAGACAGAGACACACATGGATGAGGCATAAAGGAGAGAGTACAAAGAGGGTGAATAAACAAAAGACAAAACCTGATCTCAGGCATATTAGAACCTTTTTGTGCCAGTCCAACACATTACACATTTTCTTTTTATTCAGGAACTAGTCCTGCTTAAGAATTACACAAGGTAACTCTGCACTTGGACAAAGCTGCTGTTTCTTCCTTTTCCAACACCACAGAGTAAAATTAACTTCCTACGCGGACAAAAATAAGCCTTTGTACTCTAAACTACACCGCAAATGTTAATATTTAAGTACTTTCGGAGGGTTTTTTAAAAGTATGTGAAAAAGTACATAAAAATCGTACAAACAATAATGCAAGTCAAGCCTGCGCATTGAGGGGAGCATAGAAAGACCCCGTACTTGCTTCAGTTACTTGTTTAGTGCAACAAACTTTTGTGCAGCAAAATGAGGGATTCTGTGGAGGAGCAGCTGTCAGCTGCTGTGATTTATTTTACAAGCACAGACTATGGGCTGTATCTTTTTGACCTAGCTCTACATGGAGGTCAGAGACTATCACACACAAACCCTCGCTAGAGTGAATAGTGGATTGAACTGAGCTACATACGTTGATGTCAGCTCAATGGAAACTACACATGGGCCTGATCACACAGCTATACAGTATGTGACATGGGGACCGGTAGGTCAAATTTTATCATTAGTGTAAGACTTTACTGTGGATCTGGGTTAATCCTGCAGCACCCACCCAGGTCAAGACCTGGCATTCTTCTTGTCCTTTGGAGTCATTACAAGCACTGATCTATTGTAGTAAGCTATATCCTGGCTGGTTTAGTTCCTTGTCTTTGTGAACAGTGATTAGGTGTATTCCAGCACGTATTAGCAAAAAAACAGAAGCACAACAGCTCTGTACCAACAAAAGTCCATGTTCAATCACAGAGCTGCATATAGCAGCAGGAGCAGCCTTTGAAACAACACGGTGAAAATGTTATCAACTAGACAGGGGAGCAGAGCAGAATAAGCGAAAGATTTCGGCTTGACAGTCTGTATTAACACTTCAGTGCTGACCAGAAAATGGACTCTTTGGCAGCTCTCTGCATTGACCAATCTGCCAGTTCTGGGGAACAGCTGACGTGTCTCTGCCTAGTCTCCTTTGTGAAAAACAGACATTATTTGTCCCTTCGGATCAATACAGTGCACGATCCGGAGGGGGTCATGGAAACTACTGTTTCTTTAACAAAATGCCTAGTAAATTAAAACCGGTGAACTAGGCTTTGAGCTGAGCGCTGCTGAGAAGTCTGTTGACATCTTCGTTTCCTTGAAAGAGCTTCAGGTCTTGCTGTAGGGAGCAAGCAGGAGAAGCCAGTAATAACTTGTCAAGGAGGAACAGTGAATAACTAATAAAAGTATCTGAGTCAAACTAAGTTGCTAATATATTGTAAAATGTATATGGAGTTAACATAAACTATATGGGCTGTAAATTAAAATAACAGTCAAACCTCACTAATCTGCAATTCACTAGACCACACACTTTTTAATGTTTGCCAAAAATGTGCATTCTCTCTCCACCACTCAGCTAACAGTTAATAGCAGATGCTGCAGTGAAGTCTCCTATTACTGTGATTACATAATTTTTACATCACAAATTACAATGTGTTTGCTAGGAGAATATCAATTATCATAAATAATTAAAACTAAACTAAGGTGGGCAAAATACGTGAAAAGTCCATGTTGTGATGCCAGCTTTGTGCTTGTTCATTTAGGGTGACATTCAGCCCTGTACAGAGGGCCAGCACAAGACTTAAGTGGGGCATTAGCCTGGTGCCACCCTATTCACAGGGGTTAATTTCACCCTTACAGGCTAATTCACAAAATGCAGTAATTTGCACTGGTTTTCCCACGCTTCAGCATGAATCAGTGAAGTTCTGGTGTCTGTTCTGTAAGCAGCCATGGCTTTATAACTAGCATGAATGTCAGTTTTCATTTCATTTTTAAACTACTCTGGGGAGTGTGCCCTTGTCCTTATGCTTAGCACTCAGGGATTTGAACGGGAAACAGTTGCTTTAATGGGAGTCACACCCAAGAAACCCTGTGGAGTTAGATGAGCTCTTGCCTAGTTTTGAAGCATGGCAAAATGTTTTAGCCTAGTTGTGACACATTGTGCGAGGTCGCAGACCTGAAGTAATTGACGCAGTAGTTTAAAACTCAGTCAGCTGGTGTAATGAGGCCTTCATCTGCTGATAACCCTAAATAGATATATATATATAGAGAGAGAGAGAATGATGTAAAAAGAGCAGTACCTGACACACTCATGTGCAAATAAAGAGGGGTTGTGAATTGAAATCCAGATGACTGGGCATCCAGTACAACTAGCAACTACTGCTGTGCACACCAGCATTTTTCAAAGCCAAAGTCGGAGCTAGGACGAGCCTGGCAGATAATTATGAAAATGACAGCTGGGTTTATTAACAGCGCTCTATCAGGCTATCTAGCAGTCTGCACCCCCTCCTGTTGTGAAAGGATCACCATACAAGAGTGCATATGCACTTGCCCAATGAATGAAATAAGAGCAGAGTCCTGTTCTTTAGCATGCTCCTCACTCACTCACTTCCCTCAAGTGCCCTTTGTACAGGCGACCTAGCCCCATATTTATTGTCTTGAAATATGAGCATTTCAAAATGAGCTGAGCTGGAAGGCAGCGCCTGGGCGTCAGGTGGGGCTAGTGAATGATCAGGTAGCTGGGCTTTGGTATACTGAGTTCTAAGAAGTCTATGGCCACGTAGAAACTGTATGGTTATTATTTATGCTGCAAACCATGGTCACGTGACCATTCCCAGAAACAGTGGCGCTAGAACATCCTGCTCCAGGAACACAGAGCCTAATTCCTTGAGAATCACCATTAGCAGAATAAGGCCTTAGACATACAATGAAAGAGATCTGAGTCTATCCAGAATGGAGAGCATGGTGCATGTAGGGCTCAATCCTGAGAGGGGTGCAGAGCATTTTGGCTCAGATTAAGAAATGTGAGCAGTTCCATTGTCTGCATTGGGAATATATTTAAGTTAAGCACGTCTGTGAGTACATCACTGGTTGAGGGCCAGAGGACTCTGCATCTTGCAAGAGCAAGCTCAACACAGTTGCTCAGCTACGCCCATAGTTAGACAAAATTTGTCCTTGAGCATCAGGGGTGTCTAGGAGTTCAAAACACGCCCCTCCACTGCTCACACCAGCGGCTACTGCCATTTAATAGACTTAGTAGCAATGCTGCTCCTTAGGGCCACTCAGAAGAGCAGCAACAGAACTCAGACACTCCTGATTCAAAAGGCTAGTCTGCCTACCATCTGAGCTCGAGGAAATTCTCCATTGAGAGAGGGGGCCTATGACACACAGATGACTAGTTCTGTTCCATCCAGTTCGGGCGATGGTACCCACAGACTTAGTCCGTTCAGTAGGTTCTGTGCTGTAGGGTCAAGGAAGCCCTCAACCCTTGTTATTTACGGATTAAAATCAGAAAGGCGCAGTCTGCACTGCCAGGCAACATGTGATGCCCAAGTGAGGTCATGTCTTCCACAGCTAACACATTCCAGCCAGCCTCGGCGTCTCTCAGACCATGGCATGTGTGCTCAAGATGGCTGCCTGGCGGGCCTAGTGGGTCACACCCCACTTGCTCAAGAATGTTAAAAAATTGGCAGAATCTTGCAGCTGTGCACAAGAGGAGGAGCAAGTCCCTCCCTCCTGCTTCCAAACAATCACAACAACCCCCGCCACACACACACACACCCCCACACCTATCTGCTCATTTTCACAGGCACACAGGGCTCGCTCTGGGATGGGCGATGTGCTGCTTCCAGAGGCTGTGGCACTGGCTTTAATGCCTTGTGAACAAATGCTGCTCCAGAGCTGAACAGTGTGCAGATGGGCTGGGGAAAGGAAGAAGAGCACCATGCCAGAGCCCCACCAGCACCAGCTCTCTACAGCAGTATCCTCAACCAGTCATCCCCACGCACACAACACACAAAATCTTCCCCTTGTTTCTACCTGTGAGCCAAAGCCCACAATTCTTTGGGACAGGGTAGGCAACAGACCAATGTCTTGGGCAGTGTATGCACTGTGGACCCAAAAAAGACTGAAAACTCCTGAGATATGTGGTACTGAAGACAACAGAGATAGGGCTTCACGTCAGCAATAACTTGGCCTCTTACTCCAGCCTCTAGCCTAGCTCTCAGCTGGACACAGATACGGCCACACACAAAAACTTTCACGGGGGGGGGGGTTTGCTTCCAACCTCAGCTTGCCAGCCCGTCCAGAGGCTACAGGCTAAAGAATGAGTGTTGCTTTCACTCCGGCTGGGCTCTGCCCTCTTGCTAGTGTGGATACAGGCTAAATCAGGCCAAGCACATCCTCCAATGCCTACCCACCATTTCCTCTCCCACATGGGTCTAGCTAGAGGGCCGAACAAGAAGCTCTCTCACAATTCTCTGGGAAAGGTTCATGAAGCAGCTCAGTTTATGGCTGCACTAAGGCCCATGGGACGTGCCCCCAGAAGTCCTAGCACCTCTTATGAGACAGTGCAGCCCCTGTGCGAACTCAGTCAAGCGAACACACTGGCGTACCAATCACCCAAGTTAACACGTCAATGAAGCCATACGCCCAGGGAAGACACTTGCAGCTCACCTGAGCGGGGACTGCAGGAGATAGGCATGTTTCTGGGTGGCGGGGGCGACACTTTTGCTAGACAGACAATAATGTCAGGAAAGAGGGAATTTTATGGCTGCAAGCTGGCACTAAAAGGCAGAAAAGCAACAGCCTCCATATGGCCAGGCCTGACTATGGAGACACCTGTGAAAAACCCAGTGATCAAAGCTAGACTGAGCGACGGCCTTAAGAACACCTCTACTTGGCTGATGACATCAGCAAACTTGCACCTATAAAGTGGTGAAGCAAAAGGAAAGCAAGGCGTCATGAACACTGGGTTGTGAGTGTTTTAAAGCCTGATTACCTAGCTGGGTGGCTTCAGTGAGAAGCTTTCCAGACATCGTTTTGGCATTAATGAAGCAATTCCAAAACATCTGCAGGGATGTTTGGAAAACAGAATTCAACAGCTGTTGTGTTGTGTACACTTCGCTTTCCCCCACTGGTCTGTCTCTTTGGTCAGGAAATGAGTGTGAATGCTTACAGCTTTCAGCAGCAGCATCGCTTTTAAACCAGACTGCTTGAGCAAGCAAAACAATTAGTCCGTTACGCCTCATGAGACAGGTAGGGGGCGTGTGTCTGTGTGTGTGTCTGTGTGTGTGTGCGTGAATGCGGGATATTCCATTCTGTTTGAAACCATATCCTGTCTCTCTACAACTGCAGTGTAACCCATTGTTCCTGGAGGTCAAATATTCAGCCATTTGAGTGACAGGATCCTTACCAGCATCTTTTTCATCAGTGAGCAAAGTCGTGTGCCCTCTTGTCTGTCATATCTATGTGCCAATTGCTTAAATATTGGTTCAGATGGGCAGGTTTTAATCTGGATATGCAGAGTGGAGCAATGCTGTGGGGGAATGTTTAATTGGCTCCCAGCAGAGAAACAGGAGCTGCGCTGGTGTGTGGGTTTTTTCCTTCTAGAAGTGTTACCATGTTCACATTCTATTAATCTCCTCTGGTAGTTTCCATACAGAAGCAGTGCATTACAGCAGAGTTTGTTTCCCTCCCAAAGTGAATACAAATGAAGGTCATTTACTTGTACAGTTAGACCGTTTGGCAAACTTAGTAAATGTGTAGTTTTGACCCATATTGTTGATTGGTGTATGGCCACAAAGATTTCCACTATATCTTTTATTATTGGATGGGGAGAGGGGGGATTTTTATTTTTTGTTTCCTCACCACCCTGAGTGTTACAGCAAAGAAATATTAAATGCAGTCATGTTTTAGCTGCAAATCTGCTGCGTTCTCTCTCATTCATTACTTACCGGGTGATTTTTAAGAGCTGCTCCGGCTCCCATTGCCATCAATAAGAAAGGGACTGGCTTGCTCTGCAGCTTGCGCCTGTTATTCAAATGGCCCCTGACTGTAGCCAGAGGGCAAACCTGCTTTTTTTTACAAAACTAGGTGGCGGCCTGATGTGTTCTCATACCACTACCTTTGGTTTCCTTGACTAAAGGACAGCTATGTCTGTGAGGATGAGGCAGTCTATTGACCCATCAGCTTATTCAAACCCACATGGAGAAGCTGGAACGACAGACATGTGCCAGTGAGGGGAACAGTAAAGCCTAATACCTCCTGCGCTCTGTCTCACCAGTGGAGGGGCGCAAAAGGTTTTTAAACAGTGGGCTTATGCCCTTTCTTGTCTTTTTATGATGTGGAAAGACGGCAAGAGAGGGTCTCTCTCTCCAATAACAGTCTGTTGGGTTTGTCTGATCAGGAATATTAAGGCTGCTCTTCCCTGGGTGTGCCTGCAATGAAGCGTTAACTCAAGTTGACTCTGCTCCAGTTAGCCTAGCTTGTGTGAGAGTGAGTGGCCATACTATGAAGTAACACTCTCGCTGCTGTGTCCAGTGCACCGGCATGGCGCTGACTTGTGTGTGGCACTAGTAAGGCTCCGGGGGGCATAGCCCATGGTTCCTTATGCTGCAGTAAGCTGAGCCACGCCATGAATTTTTCCCCCCAGTGAATTGTGGGTGAACTTGTCTGTCCTTTCTGGAAGGCACTGGAGGACTTTCAGCACTTCAATAGCACCAGCAGGCATCCACACAGCAGAGTGGTTGTGTTAGCAACAGACAAGTTGTGCTAACACGCTTTAGCCTGTAAACTTCTCCTCCCGCTCTGACCAGCAGCACTGGGCCAGCCAGCTTGAGTGCAAAGCACCACCACACTTCAGCTGAGGGTTTGTGTGTGTGGATGGAATTTGCATTAGTGAGAATAATTGAGTGAACTTTGCAGTCAAGATTAGCCCTACCAAGTTTTAATGGAGGACTTCAGGAGTGCATCTCGTGAGCTCTCCACCCTTCCTTGAAGGGTGCTGATGTTTGCTTTGTAACAAGCCATCCTGTCTCCCAACTGTAATTTGACAGCGGAATGAAAATAGGTGTTAACAAAACCAAAACAAACAATTTTTAAAAGTGTGGGACTAAAAATCCCTTGCCCTGCTGAGTTGCTCAGCGTTCAGGTGCATATGATGTCATGATTTAACTAGTGCTCTAGTCACTACAGATTTTCCCAGGATTGACAAAACCTGATTTTTTAATTTAAAAACAAACAAAAAATCCAACCCTCTCTCCCCCTAAAACAATCTCTCCGGACTTTATAAAGAAGCAAAAAAGGATGCAAGCCCAATTCCCACCCCACCCCACCCTGCTTTTTTGTAGTATCAGGTCACCTTTTAAAGCACTTTAGTCAAAACTTTGGGAGCCACTGTTTTAAAGTGACCCACCAATTGCATTTTGGCTTCTTGGTGACCCACCTCACATCCAAATTCATAGGGGTGCTGCCCCACCCCACCCCCCAACTCATAGACCAGCATCCTTTTCCTCTGCTGCTGGCGCCTCTTCCTCCTCACCCCACCAAGGGACACTCACTACCCGTAGTAGCACCGTCCACCCTTACAACCCTAACACCAGCCTTGTGCAGAAGGGAGGTCCCTGGGGAGGGGAGTTGGTGAGCGAGCCTGCCCCACCATCACCCAGTAGTGGTAGCTCCTGACCTGTGGGGCTGAACCCAGCTCCCCCTCTGGGCCTCATGTGTTGGTGCATAGGGTTTGCGGTGCCACTCAGATTTGGCCTGCCAACCCCTCTATTGTGGAGGGGTGGCCAGGCCAAACCTGAATGGTGCTGGCCCCTCTTGCTCCAGGTTGCAACACCTGGAGAGGGGAGCTGGGCCCAGCCCACTGGGACAAGGATTGCTGCTGTGGGGTGAGTGCAGGGAAGATTCACTCTCTAACCACCACCCCCAACCAGGGGCTTCCCCTACACACCTCGCGCCCGGTCCCTCTGTTGTTGGAAGACCGACTGTGTGGGACACACCACTTTAAAATACTTTTATGCAAGAAGCCAATAGTCTAACCCCTGCTTTCCCGCTCAAAGACCCAACAAACATATGACAACACACTAAACAGAAGTTACAGCACTAAAGTCACATGCTCAGCTCTCTGATTCATTCACACTGCTTTTTAGTACGTGCCCTCTCTCTCCCCCATCTGCATGTAGACTGCTTGGATTGTAAACTCTTCCAAGTAGCAACCTTACCCTCGCACTTACTGGCTGTAAAGTGCCCGGCATGCACTTGGGGGCCATCTCAATTATTATTAATAATAAACAGTATTAATAGTGAAACTTGAAGACGACTGCTGTTAGAGCTCGCTTCTTAGTGACCCTAGTCCTTGCATTGCCATTTCTCACAAAGGGTATTAGTCCAGAGGTGCTACTTTTAAGAAACTAAATAGACATTTTTTTAAGCTGCAATGGTAAATAAATGTTGAAAAGTGATGTAAATATCAACTCTATCAGTTAAGTCTCTCTGCTCACTTCCAAGTCCTTCATGCCTCAAACTGCTCCACTGCAAGGCTGTAGGTGTTGAATATTCACATCCTGGAGCCAAATATTTGCTGGAGCAGCTGTTAAGGTTGTCACTGGTGTTTCTCAATGCCTCATACCAGACCAAAATGGAATCAAAGTCTGCATTCTCAGCTTCCTGCTCAACCTCAGACAGAAGCATAAAAAAAGTATAACTTAGAAATGTCCAGTTTCGGACTGGTAAGAAGATTTCAGAAACAAAAATTCCATTCCCTGCTATCCATTTCTACTGTATCTTACCATCCTATAACCTTGTCTTCTCAGCGACTTTTAACCAGATACAGTCTTCTCCTTTAGCTCCTCTTTGCACTAAAAAAATGGTGGGAATATTGAACGAAAACCTACAAGATTGCCAGGTGGTGCTGGGTTCCATAATGCTACACAGTCAACAGAAATAAAGGCATTACAGCCGAATGTAATACCAGACTGTAAGGTAAAATTTCCGAGGGCACTTAAGTGACATAGCAGCCTACGGGTATGTCTACACCAGCATTTCTCAAATGCGGTCACCTTGGTTGCATGCAGCTAACGGGGTTTTTCTATGGCCATGACAGTCGCCTCAGCAGAGATGAGAGAGGGGGCAAAGCAGCAGCCCCTCTCTGCCGTGCCCAGGGGCTCTGGGAGCAGACTCCAGCCCCCGACCCTGCTTTAGCCATGGGATTCCAGAGGCGGGCTTAACCCCTTGAGCCTTGGGGCTCTGGCGGAGGGGCCCGGGGGCAATGGGTGGTCGGGGGGGGGGGCAAAGGGGGGAGAGGCAGCAGGGGCCAGGGGCTCCAAAATACAACTGTATGTGATTTTTATTATTGAGTCTGAAAAAAAACAACCCTACCTAAATGAATGATAATGATTTGGACATGTATAAGTGCATATTTATTTGATTTTCCTAAAGCTCATTAAGTATTTTAGGAACATTTGTCAGAGCGGCCACCAGCAAGAATTGGTGGCCACAGTCTGAGGCCACCAAAAATTTTGTTGTGAGACGAACCCCTGCTCAATGCTATAGCATCACAGATATGCCACTATAGAACCGTAGCATAGAAGCTTACTCTATTGACGGAAGGGATTGGTCCGTCAATGTAGTTAATCCACCTTTCCAAATGGTGGTAGCTTCAGTCAGCCTAGCTTTGTCTTTACCAGGTAGGTGGCCCTAATTATGTTGCACAGTGTACTACATTTTTGACAGTCCTGAGCGACATAGCTAAGTCAATCTAATTTTTAAGGGTATACCAGGCTTGAGAGTCATTGAAAGCAAACAGGACTTTGGACCAGATTTTTAAAGATACTTCGGCACCCAAAGATGCAAACAGGCACCTAGTGGGATTTTTCAAAGAAGTGTCTAGGCGCCTAGATTTCCATTGCATTCAGTGGGACTTAGGCACCTAGACTTAAGCCCTAAGAATCATAGAATCATAGAATCTCAGGGTTGGAAGGGACCTCAGGAGGTCATCTAGTCCAACCCCCTGCTCAAAGCAGGACCAAACCCAATTAGATCATCCCAGCCAGGGCTTTGTCAAGCCTGACCTTAAAAACCTCTAAGGAAGGAGATTCCACCACCTCCCTAGGTAACCCATTCCAGTGCTTCACCACCCTACTAGTGAAAAAGTTTTTCCTAATATCCAACCTAAACCTCCCCCTCTGCAACTTGAGACCATTACTCCTTGTTCTGTCATCTTCTACCACTGAGAACAGTCTAGATCCATCCTCTTTGGAACCCCCTTTTAGGTAGTTGAAAGCAGCTATCAAATCCCCCCTCATTCTTCTCTTCTGCAGGCTAAACAATCCCAGTTCCCTCAGCCTCTCCTCATAAGTCATGTGCTCCAGCCCCCTAATCATTTTTGTTGCCCTCCGTTGGACTCTTTCCAATTTATCCACATCCTTCTTGTAGCGTGGGGCCCAAAACTGGACACAGTACTCCAAATGAGGCCTCACCAGTGCCGAATAGAGGGGAATAATCACGTCCCTCGATCTGCTGGAAATGCCCCTACTTATACAGCCCAAAATGCCGTTAGCCTTCTTGGCAACAAGGGCACACTGTTGACTCATATTCAGCTTTTCGTCCACCGTAACCCCTAGGTCCTTTTCTGCAGAACTGCTGCCCAGCCATTCGGTCCCTAGTCTGTAGCAGTGCATGGGATTCTTCCGTCCTAAGTGCAGGACTCTGCACTTGTCCTTGTTGAACCTCATCAGATTTCTTTTGGCCCAATCCTCTAATTTGTCTAGGTCCCTCTGTATCCTGTCCCTACCCTTCAGCGTATCAACCACTCCTCCCAGTTTAGTGTCATCTGCAAACTTGCTAAGGGTGCAGTCCACACCATCCTCCAGATCGTTGATGAAGATATTGAACAAAACTGGCCCCAGCACCGACCCTTGGGGCACTCCACTTGATACCGGCTGCCAACTAGACATGGAGCCATTGATCACTACCCGTTGAGCACGACCATCCAGCCAGTTTTCTATCCACCTTACTGTCCATTCATCCAGCCCATACTTCCTTAACTTGCTGGCAAGAACACTGTGGGAGACTGTATCAAAAGCTTTGCTAAAGTCAAGAAATAGCACATCCACTGCTTTCCCCTCATCCACAGAGCCAGTTATCTCATCATAGAAGGCAATTAGGTTAGTCAGGCATGACTTGCCCTTGGTGAATCCATGCTGACTGTTCCTGATCACTTTCCCCTCCTTTAAGTGGTTCAGAATTGATAAGGCCCAGATTTTTAAAGTTATTTAGGCATTTCTGCACTCAGTGTTGCAATGCTGAACTGATTTAGGAGCCCAAAGCTCATTTTCAAAAGTGATTTAGGCACTTAGGAGCCTACATGGGAAACACCTTTAAAAATGTAGGCACAAGTGCCTTAGGGCTGGTCTACATTTCAAACGTATACTGACATATACTTATACCGACAGCTGTGTCAGTGAAAGAAGTGCATCCCCTGGTACCATAGCTACGCCAGCAAAACCCCGACCACAGGGCAGATCTACACTACAGCCATAAGTCGATATAACGTACGTCGCTCAGGGGTGTGAAAAAGCCCCTCCCAAGCGACGCAAGTTTCATGCTGTCCACACTGGTGCTTTTGCTTCTCACCAAGGTGGAGTAATTATGCCGCTGGGAGAGTGCTTGCCCATTGGCCTAGCCATGAACACAGCTATACAGACAGAAGAGGACTGTCAGCATAGTTCTGTAGGGTAGACCTAGCCTAAGGACAAGTCTATGCTACAGACCTATATAGGCATAGGCACCAATTTACTCAGATCTCAGGGGGGTGTTCGACCCCCCACTCTGCCCTAGGCCTTGCCCCTACCGCACCCCTCCACTTCCCCCCCTCACCCCACCTCCTCTTGCCCCTGTTCCTCCCCTCCTCCCCCCCGCACCAGCGCCTCCTGTAAGCCATGGAACAGTCCTGGAGCACCCACGTAGTCGGTGTCTATGTATATCGGTATAGGTACATCACTCAGGGGTGTGAAAAATCCCCACCCTGAGCAACGTAGTTATACCAACCTAACCCCCCGTGTAAACAGTGCTATGCTGAGGGGAGGGCTTCTCCTGCTCACGTAGCTAATGCCTCTCGGGGAGGTGGATTAACTATGCCGCTGGGCGATGCTCTTCTGTCGGGGAAGTAGCGTCTTCATTAAAGCACTGTATCAATACAGCTGTGCCGCTGTACGTGAAGACAAGCTCCTAGTCACTTTGGCACCTTTGGAAATGTGGTGTGTAGTAGTTGAATGAGCAGCCCCATAAAGTTATCTGCTCTGTGGGTTTCTGTTGGGGTTGTTTTTCTGAGTGCTGCTGAGTTGCCATCCAATTGATTGAGGTTTCCATTTTATTATATAGACAGATTACCCCGGATGTCAAGCAGCTTTTTCCTCCAAGTTCCAAAAAGTTAATTTATGCACAATAGGCTATTTATCTGATTAAAAGTTCTTTTGCAACAAGTTAACACATACAGCATGTGGGGCTACTGACAGGCAAACCACAGTCCTGGGGAGCTGCTGGAATTGATCTACGAATGGATCTTGAATGGTGGGTGTTGCTTCCCACTATCAGTTGAATGGGAACAGTTCATTAGACTTGAACAAAGCTGTTGAGCTAACTATTCTTCCCTCTGTTACCCAGGCCTGGTTTACACTAAAAAGTTAGGTCGACCCAGCTTTTAGTGTAAAAAATCCACACCCCTGAGCAATGTAGTTAAGCTGACCTAACCCCCAGTGTAGACAGTGCTAGGGCGATGGAAAAATTCTTCTGGCAACCTAGCTATCCGCCTCTCTGGGAGATGGATTAACTACAGCGACCAGAGAACCCCTCCCATCTGTGTGGGTAGCGTCTATGCCAAAATACTACAGAGCTGCACTTGTGCCGCTGTAGCACTTCAAGTGTAGACAGGCCCTCAGTGTGGATAACAGCAGCCACCTGCACATTTTTATGGGAGGAAGCCGACTGGAGGAAAAGGAATTTAAAATATATATATATTAGATTTATAATTGGGCTGAAAAAAACCCTTGCTAATCTTGAAAGGGAGCTACTTCAAGCACATTAATTTAGTATTTTAGCCAGAAAAAAATTAACATGAGCCTACTTTTCTATTAATTTAGATGCAAAAACCAATATCTGAATGCAGCTAATAGGACAAGCTGAGGGACAGCTTGATACCAAACTGCGCCATCATTGCAGGTCATTATGCCTGATTCCTAAACTCTCTGAATATCTTGTACATATGCCATTAAAAAATCATGTACAATGAAGATAAAATATTATATATACCTTGTGAACATAGCTATTTTACTTTAAAATGTAGAGCCTAATTCTGCCTTTATACTACATTTACACCTTCAAAACTCCATTGACTTCAACAGAGTTGCTTCTGAACTGCACTGATGCAAGAGAGTGATGAACCGAATGTGCAGAACAATACACAAACTGTCTAGTGTCTTGAATCACTAGGAGTCATTCTCTCAGAGTAAATATTGAGGGAATTAGCAGCTGCTTAAGACAATATTTACCTTTAGGGTAATAAATCTTATTAGTGACTTCAAAATAAATCAGCATCCTCAATTACATCCTGTAACTTGTCGGCCAGACTCAACCCAGGCATAAGTGGGCACAATTCCATTGATGTCAGTGGCGTTTGTTGCCCAGCTGAATTTGGCTGTGTGTCTAACAGTCTCAAACACTTCACTAGCTCCTTCCCTCAGATCTCAAAGCACTTGACAAACTTTAATGAATTAAGCCTTCTAACATCCTGGGAGACTGATAAGCATTTTCATCTCTGTTTTATGGATGGGAAAGAACAGGTCCAGGGAGGTGAAGTGATTTGCCTAAAGTCACAGAGCCAGGTATGGAAGACAGATTTCCTTATTCTCATTGCAGTGTTTTGAAGGTGACTAACAAAGGAGAAATAATTGGGGTTGTGCTCTTACATGTTTCTTCATTAATTATATCGAAGGGCCTGAAAGTTTGGTTGGTTGGTTTTTTTAAATTTATTTTTCTACTTGATTTTTACCTTAGAGATAGCAAGTCTTTACTGCCTTAGGTTTGCTGAAGATTTCTTTGGCACCCAGAGAAAAGGAGTGAGTTTTCTCAGCCCTTAATTGAAGAAAGTATCCTCTTTAACAAACCGGCTTTTTATTCCCACTCTTTGTTGGGCATCTGGATTAAATAGGAATTAAAAAAACAAAACAGAGCTTTAAGTCTGAATAAAATAAACCAACCATTTTACTTAACCAAGCTTCACTTTCTTTGCCTTCTGATGTCATAATCCCACTAGTATTCCTGGGCACCCATGAAAAATAAGGTAGAAAAAACTTGATGTAAAAAATGAGATTTTTATTTAAACAAACAGCTTTCCTTACAGACCTTCCTTCACTACACACCCTAAAGAAGAAAATAAAAAATAAAAGTGGGGGGGGGGGGGGGGGACAAAAAAAAACCCACAACACCTTTTCCTTTTGAAGGTCACCTTCAACCACTGGATCATGAACTTTAGAAGGCAACATCCTAAAAGTTGCTGTTAGGAAGGTTGTCTGCACATTGGAAAACATAATCAAGAAGTTCCAAGGGAGATGGCAAATACTAAAAGTAAACAAAATTAACCAATGCCCCTGGCCACTCCAGCACAATCCTGCAGGCACAGCCAGGATTTTTTTTGTAAATGAAAATGAGGGAGTAGCAGGAGACAGCCTGCGACACCCCTAGTAAGTTTTCTGCCGTTGCAAGTGAAACATTTGCCTTCTTGCCGTTAGTTTTTGGCTAATAATAGTTGGAAAATCTTGACAGTAGAAAGTATAATGTTAATGTATTGAATGTCTGCATATACGTTTACAATGCAGTGTAAACCTGTACAGGACACCACCCTTTTTAGGCAGCTTCTTCATGTCCCCAAACCAGGACACGTTGCTGCTGTCACATATAAAGGCCACGTCTAGTAAGCTATAAGCTTTTGTCAGTGACTTGAATTGCTATTTAGGATAGGGTTCACCGTCTATTATTAACCTGAATAAAACATCACCAACCAATACTTCTGCCCCATTTGTTTATTTTAGGGTTAGCTAATGGAGCAACTACATGTAGGGGATGCATATGGCAGCAGACCCCTTCAGCTGAGCTGCAATGCTTCCAGCTCTAACTCCCTTGCTTACTAAGGAGAACTAGCTGGAAAGTTTTATGTAATGCAGAACAGCCAAACGTCCAAAGGACCCTGTGGGAGCAAGTGGTTGGGTAACACAGGAAAACAAGAGCAAGAGAAGGAAATAAACGATGCCCAGTGTGGAGGCGGGGGAGAGGGACATGAGGGGTACATGGCCCTGAGCACCACTAACAAGCAACATGAGAAAAGCCCAGGATCAGTGTGTGGGAGTTTTTTTCCGGATAGAAAGAACAAATTGAGCCAGGCAAACATGATAGCTTTTTTGTGATCAAATTACAAGATCTGTGGGCGCAGAGAAGGCAGTGGATGTACATTAACACTTCGCTAATCCATGCTGCGGTAAACCTGCGCTGAAAACAGATTTCCAGGTTTGCACTTCCCTTTAACTTTTCTTTAACATAGATCAACAGAGTTCTATCACTGGTCTAGGCGCAGGGACAGTTCACGTGCCTCCATGCTCTCTGCAGGCCAACGGAAGAGTGACATGTCACTCTTCCATTGGCACGGGTTAAAGGCCTGATATGAGGTTACTTATGTTACTACTGCTGCTGAGCTGGAGGGAGTAGGCTTTTTATAGGAATAGAAAAGTAGCTGGTAGAGAGGTCTTCAGAAAGGCCATCTCTGCTGCCTCACTTGTTTCCTTAAGAGCTGCTGCTTTGGAGGCAGCCATTGCTTTTCTCTGTCATTCAGTCCAGCCACAGAGGGTGTATATTATTATTAATTATTATTATCTTCTTCCTCTGAAGTATCAGGGATGTGCACAGCTGGAGATGGGACACTGCACAGGGTTCTAAGGTGACACTGACCAGTCTCTCTCTCGCTCAGGTGGCTGGCTGGTTCTTGCTCACATGCTCAGTGTCTAACTGATCACATGTGAGGGTCGGGAAGGAATTCTCCTTCCTCATCCCCGGATCAGATTGGCAGGGACCTTGGTGGGTGGGGGAGATTCACCGTCCTCTGCACTGTGTGGGGGCAGGTCACATGGCTGGATTATCTGGGTATTTCTCACTTAATCATTTCCCTGCCATACCAGGGGCCTCAGGCACTGGTGCTCCTCAGTCCCACCTGTTCTCAGCCTGTGGCACATAACAGTCTAGGTTCCTGGGGGCTGTAATACTTTGGTCTTGTTTCAGTTGCTGGGTTTGGTGTGTGGATGCTGGGGACCTGTGATGTACAGGAGGTCAGACTAGATGCTCTGGTGGCCCCTTCAGGCCTTAAATTCTATGACTCTGTTTTAAAGATGGCTGCTGCCTCTTGACCGAGGGGAAGGAACTTTACCCATGTGTGCCACCTCTTCTTCCCCTCTTAACGAAAGTTAGGCGGGCTCAGGGCTGTGGATGTCCTTTCCCTTCTGTGTGGAGGAAGTAGTGGCCAGTTTTATTTGACTCCCACAGCTGGTCTGAATGCCCTGAGGATCCCAGATGCTGGTGGCTCCCTTAAGAGCTGCTGTTGAAGGGGAGGAGGGACAATAGAGGCTGCCTTTCTAATGGTCTCTCTCACTCCTGATAGCCTCACAGTGGCTGCTGGGTTCCTCAGGAGCTTCAGTGAGAATCAGCTCCTGCACCTTTCAGCAGCAGAATGCCAGAGAAGGAAGAGCACAGGAAGTTGCCGAGGTCAGGGCTGCAGCCATTCCTGGGATCAAGGATGACAGGGCGGTCCCCCAAATGGCATTACCCCCACTAGCCTTGAGCCAAATCACAGACCTTACTAGCCTGCAATGGGGCTCCCCTGTAAGTGCATTAATGAGTCCACTGTAGTATAGGCAGACATTTGATACAGTGCCTCACACGATTGTATTTGAACAATTATTTCCATTTGCCTTGGGCAGAAGCACTGTCACATGGATTGAAAACAGACTGAAGAATTGCAAACAGCAGTCACTGACCAACAGCACCATGCCAAATTTTGTGAGGGTGGGCAGTTAGCACAGTGACAGGTGGTAGGCCTGGTTTTATTAGGCACGGAACTGTAGTGATCTAGAAGAAGGGTTAAACAGCACATTCATTCAATTGGCACGTGATACTAAACAGAGAAGTGTTGCAATTCCCATTGAGGACAGAGAAATAATACAAAGGGACCTACAGAGAAGTGAGAAATCTGAGCCAGAAATAATGAGATTCAACTTGGAAAAATACAAGTGAATACATATGGGGAGTAATATTTAATAACAAATATTCAGTGGGAGGAAGATACTTGGAAAGGAGGAATTCTGAAAAGAACTAAAGACTTGTCTACACTTAAAACGTAGGTCAACATAGCTACCGCATAAAAATTCACATCCTGAGCCACATAATTATGCCAGCCTAGCCTCTGGCATAGGCACAGCTAGTTGTCAAAGAATGCTTCCATGAACATAGCTACCATTACTCAGGGAGGTTCTTACAGAGACAGAAAACCCCCTTCTATCATCGCAGGCTGTGTCAACACTGTGGGATTATGCTGGCATAGCTACAGTGCTGCAGCTATGCTGCTATAGTCTTCGTAGTGTAGACATGGCCTGAGAGTGAACAGCAAACTGGATATTTTGAGAGGTACAGTGATGCTGTGGTTAAAGTACATTGCTGGGAATTGAGATCGGGCTTATTCCTGACTCTGCAATAGGCTTCTTGCAGAAACCTTAAGCAGTATAATCTCTTTGAGCCTCAGTTTCCCATAAAACATGGAGATGCCTTGTAAAAACTCCATAGTTGTATATAATATAGGCTTAAAATGGGGCATAAATTCTTATTCTCCAAAAGTAAGTGGCTAATCAATGTAAAATTTCACACAGGTTTAGTTTTTATGTCTTTTGAATTTTCTCTGTAGTTTGTTTGATTTCTCAGGATATATTTTTAATAGCTAGTTTGCGTTGGGCTCTGGCTGAAATTTGTTCTTGGCAGGCCCACTTTTCACTGTTGTCTGATCTCTCTTAAAAAGAGTTCTGTATCTATGCAAAACTTCATAGAGGGGGGTAACCAGATTTGGGCCAATGGGGAGGTTCTCTTTTATGTTGGATTTTAGGATAATTTTTAGCTGTTATTCACATAACTGAAAGTCTATATGCTCTACCTCTGATTAATTGAGGCTGTTTGCTTGCAAGCCTGATTGGTTGACTGGTGGCAAAAGTACTGGGCACATGCCAGCCCAACCGATGTGTGAAGAGCTATATCTTCTGTCAGCTTTTATTCCAACAAGGAAGGGTTTATGTGTAGCTGTTGATGGATAAAATGATTCCGAGCTCCATCCCCCACACCTTCAGCGAAAATGCCACAAATAATTAAACCTTTAAAACTGTTAGGAAATTAACACACACGTATACACTAACCCTTTGTTGTGAAACAGATAGTGTTGGTGTACACACGCATACCTGACACAAGTCCCAAAAGCAAAGAAATTAAAAGTTGAGTCACCTAACAGTACATACACTCCGCCACAGGCACCGTACACCATAGGTCACGCACCATAACTGTAACTGAGCTCCCTGGTACCCTGTTTAACTGTCCTGCACACACACTTTACCAAACTACCCACAATCACTACACCAAATAGTCACAACTGCTAGGGTTGGCAAACAATCTAGTGAAGCAGGATGTGCAGAAAGGCAAAAGGGGACAGAGTTAAGGTTGTGGTGTGTGTGTGGTGTACAGTAGTTGTGATATGGTCAGGTGTTGGAGTAGAGAATGTGTTCTGTTAGGTGGCATAACTCTTGATTTCTTTATGTTTGTGGTTTTGTGTCAGGTGCATGTGCAGAAACCCTAACTGCTTCACAATTAAGCTGTGTGTGTATTAATAGTTTTTATCTATACCATTGGGTATTATAGGATCACTTCATTAATGCTTGCAAAATGCTTTAAGATTCCTCAAGAGGCTATGCCAAAGTACTACTCTGGATTTGCAATGGTATATAGCAGTTCAAACAGCCAGAATGAGTCTAGACTGCATATAAAGAGGTATTATGCCATGAAACAAGCTAATCGTTCCTTCCTGCCTATCACTGGTGGCGCCACATCTAGAATACGGTTTGCACTACCTAGTATCTCTGCACCGCCAGAAAGAGGCCATCTCACAGAGAATTTTATAGAAAAGCAACATAAATAGTAACAATTTATTTACAAAGAAAGGATTAAAGGAATTAAGTCAGTGTATCTCTAGTAACTCTGACTCAGCGAGGAGATAAATCTAAAGGTGTAAATATAAAAGAAACAGGAATTATTTAGGGTGGTCTGAAAAGGTGAAACTGAGTAATGAGATCAAACTGAGCAAACAAAAATGCAGGCTGCCTTTCAGAGAACATTTCCTGAATGGAGAGTCATTTCAAACTAGACCAAACCAAATGCTGCAGAATACACTGTAGGGACCAATCCTGCACTGGCAGGAGGAGGGACGAGATGACCTAATGGTCTTTACCATCTCTTGATTTTTTTTTATGAGTCTGTGTGGCTGCTTATGTATTTACATGCTATACAGTTGGTCTAGAATAGCTGTTGTATTTAAAACCTAATAATTTATCCTTTCTCAACACAAAAAAAGAAAAACTAGACATCAATCTGCCACATTTGAAGTTAAGGGTTGATGTTTCAACCTTAAGTCAAGCCATTGGTCCCACTTCATCTTTACTATGGGCCCAGTTCGACCCAATAGAAGTTTTTCCATTGACTTCAGTGGAAATTGGACTGGGGCTTTGTAGCAGGTCAATCCGATATCCAGCTGGCCTAGCGGTCAGGCAGTGGCTCCACAGTTCTCTTCAGTCTGTTCTGGAGGGAGTGGCCTTGACGAGTCATTGGCAGGCCTCAGTCCCTCCTATGTGTCCCTTCTTCTCCTGTTGGAGGAGGAGGATCAGGGTAGCGGGACCTGACCCAATGCCCTGAAGGGTTGTTGCAGTGTCCAGACCACTTGTTGGTCCACCCCAATTTACATCCTCACAGTTCACTTCCTACCAGTCTACTGCTCCTCCATTTAGGGCAAGGTCATCATAGTATTAGAGATATCAGTTTAGTCTGCCAGGGAGACAGTGCCCCGTTCTCCAGGGCCTCTCATGGCTCCCAACTCCAAAAGGTCCAGAGTGGGTATGGATCACTGCTTCTGGAGGGGCCTTAGTAATGTTGTAATCACCTATCCCACAGCTCTAAGCATCAGCCTCACTTCCTGGTGCAGCCTGTATCTCCTGCATCTGTCCTACCAGAGCCCTTTTAAACTGTCCCTCCAGCTGGAGCATGCCCTGCAGCCGTTGAGACGCAGGGCCTCAGCTAGCCCAGAACTGCTTAATACCTTGCTGTGATTTAGTGTGGAGTCTGTCAACCCCATCACAGGCCTACAAGAGGGAAATACAGAGGGTTTTAGTCCCTTTTGGGTTTTGTCACAGTCTTCAGTGTGAATATGGTATGTGATGCTTGCCTTTTTAGCTGTAAAGGGAGCAACATGGCTAAAACAACACACAAAGCTGAGACATTTTACCCCTTTTAGATATTTAAGGATAGAGGTGTTAGCTAAATACAGTAGTAAGTGTGAATTATATATATACACACACACATACAAATTCCTGGACATTTGTCACATCAATATCTGATAGCTACTATAATCCTCTAAGTCCTTTCAAGTTACAATGTTGAAAATAAGGCTCTTCTTTCTGAGCTGTACTAAAAACACCCCACAAATTCTGACTACATAAATATCTAATACTCTCTAAATAAGTAAACAAACCCAGCTTAGCACTAAAGAACAGTTGCCTCCCTTACCTTTCCAACTTCAGTAAAAAGTGTAATAATTTGTGCTCTCACTCCTCATTCTGAAAGCAATTTACATCTGCTCTGCTCTCACCTCTTAACTGCAAGAAAAGATCCAATTTACACATCAGAAAAATTATTGAACTGTTGATCGGTCTGTTTGTTGTTGTTATGGGTAGAGTCAGTAAAAAATAAGGGGCTTTTTTTCTGGAGAAAATTGTGATAAAAACAAAGCAAATATATAATGTTTATCTAAAATTTCCATGAAACATTTTGATTTTTTTCAGCTGTAATTTGAATACCAAATTTTTTTTGGCCAAAAACTGAAATATTTTTTTAAATGAAGAATTAAAATTTTCCACAGAAAGCAAATATTTTTGTGACATTTTTGTTTAGTCAAAATTTTCCATTGAAAAAGTCATGAGGGAAAATTTTCAGCCAGCCTTACTTCTGAGCATCCATCAAGCTAACATGGTCTCAACAAACTATGAACCACTCCCTCCTCTGCTAGCTTTTTGTAACACCCTAGGTAGAATGTTTTTACCCCTGCCTATAATCTCTGAAGAGTTCTGAATGCTTTTATATTTCAGATATGTACTAAACCCACTCTACCAAGGTTGTGTAAATTTTCCCACACTGTTCTTTCCCACTTCTCAGTCAACAGCATTTATAAGTTACAGGGTCCAATTTCCTATTCATTCAATTTTTTCCTCCTTTGCTTCCAGCAACACATCTGCCCTGCTTCTCATCACAAATGTCAATAATCTCTATGCCAGTCTAACCAACATCTGGAAACTGAATGAAGTAGCAAGCACCAGGAATTTGAAATCCTAGTTCTAGTCTGAGACACTGGCGTGCCACTGTACTGAAATGTGCCACTTTACCACAATGGAATTTTTGTTTTATTTAGGAAAAATATTTTAACTGGCAAAGGATTACTGACTTGAGTGAAAAGCTTCATCTCAGTTTAGGAAGGAAAGTAGAAGGCATAAGATTTTACCATGAAGTATTAGAAATAAATGCTTAGCTGATACGATCATAATAAAAATGTCCTCTTTAAAAAAACTTCCATGATAATAACCCAAAATTAAAGCCATCCCACCTTTTGGTAACTTTTAGACCATCAAGAAACAGGTAGCTCTGTAATTCCACCCTTTAACTCTGAGGAACTGGTAAGTTATTTATGGAACATAAAGCAATTGTGGACAGATCTGCACCATTTGCACATGATTACTTTGTGTCATTTTAATGAAAATATGTAGATTTAACTAATCTCAAAGCAATTGTCTACCATTATTATAGAGATTAATGTCACTAGCAACAGCTATTGTTTCTTCATCACTAATTGGGCATGCAAACTAGAGGTTAAGAATCTGTCAAAACTTAAACTGAATATATCACTTTATAACACTTTTTCCCCCTGTAGAGAGGAAAGTACTGACTCTGTTTCTGCTACAGATGTAGTTAATGGCAAAGTGCCCAGTGAATTCAGTAGAGGCAGGATTGGTCCAGTGTGTGATATTGCCAGATGTAGATTATAACATGAAAGAGTTTAGATGACTTGGATGCAGTTGGGAGCTAGAATACAGTACCCTTCCATAACAGACAGCTCAGACCCTAATCAACAAGGTACTTAAGTGCTTAAATTTAAGTACCTGAGCAGACTAACTGAAACCAGCGGGGACTACTCAGATGCTGAAGTCCCTGGGTGAATCAGTACCCTCGAAAGGGAGCACTATTTTCAAATTAATTCAAGGCACAAAAGATGTCCTTTGATTTATAGTTTCTACACGTACTACCTGCAGTTGGTGGTTCTCTCAGATTTAAAGCTGCTCTGTAACAGAATGCATGTATTATGGACCAGATTCTGCCACACTAATTCAGTTACACTTTGAGTTTCTTTAAGGTGTGAGCATGAGAAAGAATGGCATTTTCCAATATAATTTTTTATTCTTTTAAATCAAATTTAAAGGATCAAACCTTATTGTTTGCTAAAATATGCAGCATTTGGCTATTCATTAGAGAGCTAGAGAGTTGTGCTTAGTCAAGAAAACTAAGTCAACAACTGAAGAATATGTTATTAGTTTGACAGCAATAAAAAAAAATCACACCATAAAATATTTATTAAAAAGCAAAGGGTTTTTTCTTCACTTGTAGGGAACACTTTATGTCAAGTGCCCTGTAAGAGATTTAAAAACTTTACCAAATGTTAACATTGATTTTACATTATTATACACAAGATATAAAACACCACATCTCACAAACTTCCTTTTATTACAACTCAGGGTTTGTTTGTTATTCCAACAGTTGTAAATTAATTTCTACATACTTAAATTTAACTTAAAATTTTTAAACAAGTCAACAATGTACAAAGAGATTCACCTGAATTTCATAAATCAGAGCAGGTGTCCTTAACAGGGCATGTGCAATGAATGCAGTGCATTCTGGAAGAGAGAGAAATAGAGAGCTAACTTTATTCACAATTGAAAAAGCTAACATCAGGCTGTGGGAAACTGTCTTCCAGAAAAGAAACAATGGACCTGATCCTGTGAGATGCTAAGCAACTTTAATTCCTCTTGAAGCCAACAACAGTTGAGCGCATTTAGGCCTAGATCTAAAGCAGGGGTCTCAAACATAGAGCTCTTCCCTGTGGTCCGCCGGGCTCCACCCACCCCCCGCCCTTTTTTTTTTTAACCCCCAGGCAGTTCCCGCCGCCAGAAGCGGGGCGGGAACTGCCTGGGGGTTAAAAAAAAAAAAAAGGACGGGGGGGGGGTGGAGCCCGGTGGGCCACAGAGAAGAGCTCCACGGTTTCTGGGAGGGAGCGGGGAGGAGCGGGAAGCCATGCACACGGGGAGGAGGCGGAGAAGGGGCAGAGAAGGGGCGGGGCCTAATGGAAGGGTTGGTGTGGGCACGGGGCTGGGGGCAGCGAGGGGGCGGGGTCAGTGATGCGGCCCTCGGCCAATGCAGTAGTCCTCATGCGGCTCTCGGGGTAATTTGAGTTTGAGACCCCTGATCTAAAGTACTTAGACATTGCTCTGCACAGCACAGAAAGGCCTAGTTCCTCAAACGTATTTAGGTGCCTACTTACCATAGGAGTTGGGTATTTAGGTGCTTTTGAAAATTCCTCTAGGTGCCTAATATCCTTAAGACTTAATATGCTGAGAGGAGAAATGTCTAAATACCTTTAAAAATTTGGGTTTCAATGCTTTGTAGGAGGTACCCAGCACTTCTCAAGATCAGCCCCCGTCTTTTCTAGTCAAAAGAAATAAAGTGGCTCAAAGGATGCCTCTTTCTTAAAAGTTATACATGCTGTACTATTGTTAGGGTATCAGCCAACAGAGGAAGACCTTATGTAAAATGCCTACTCCTTTTCTTATTTCAGTGGTAAAGAACATCTTTTCCTTTTGCTTTTTTGTGTTGTATGTTTACAAATAAACCATTAGACCGGACATACAGTCCATGTAACAAAATTGTTAGTATCAGATTCATTGCAACATAAGGAATCAGTATCAGACAATAAGAAAACTTTTGATCAGTTCTAATCTGGTTAAAGCAATTTAATGTTTTCAGTATGCCCTCAATACTATACTGTCATTCCAAACATAAAGAACAAATTGATTGAAATGCACAGATTAATTTAAAAATGATGAAAGCAGCCTTAAAGACATTGTTGGTTTTGTTTTAAAGAAGTATGAAATGCATGTTACAATTAACACAAACAGATTATTCCTTGTACAGTAAAAGCTTTTTCATCCGGCATGTGGGAGTGTGGGGGGTGTCGGTAAGTGAAAAATTTAGGTTAACTAAGAGGGAGTGAGTTTGGGTGCAGGGCTGGGGGTTGGGGCACGGGAGGGGGTGTGGGCTCTGGGAGGGAGTTTGGGTGTGGGAAGAGGCTCGGGGCAGGAGGTTGGGACACAGGAGGGTGCGGGGTGCCAGATCCAGAGGGCGCTCACCTTGGGCGGCTTCCTGCCAACAGCAACCTGTCCCTGCTGCTCCTAGGTGGAGGCGCAGCTAGGTGGCTCTGTACACTGCCCCCGCCCTGCCCCGAGCACTGGCTCTGCAGCTCCCATTGGCTGGGAACCACAGCCAATGGAAGCTGTGGGGCGGGGGCAGAGGCAGAGCGCAGAGTTGTCTAGACACGCCTCCGCCTAAGAGCAGCAGGGACAGGTTGCCACTTCCGGGGAGCCACACTGAGCCAGGTAGGGAGCCTGCCAGCCCCACGCCAACCAGACTATAAACCGGACTTTCTATGAAGATTAGAAATGACGGTTTATAGAGCTTTCTGGTTGGCACAGGGCTGGATAACACAGCTTTTACTGTATATTGGTTGCTTCTTTAAACTCAGGAGATTATCTATTTTATCACAAATGGAATCAAAAGTTTTAGTGCAAAGTCACCCTCTGCAACATGCCATCTGCTTGAAGACTTAAAGATTTCTACATTGTGCAGAAATATTTCATTTATAAAGCAATTATACAAAATGAAAAGCTATTAGGACTTGAGTGTTTTGGTTGTTCTTTTGTTTATTTTCAACACAAATAACAAAAAATACTATTTCCAGAAACTGACTCCTAGTCTATCTGTGCAAATCCTTCCAAATTCAATTTGGATTGGCAATATTTTAGCATCAGAACTGGTCAGCAGGCCCTGGAGTTCAGAAAGGTTTGGGTTAGAATGAATCCCATTTTCCCATGGTTGAATTGTATTACAAACCCATGGGCAAGATCTTGGTTTGACATGTTTGTGCACATTCACACAGGTTTATGTTTCACAGCGGTGATTTCCCTACAACCCCCCTGAATGTCCCCAACATCCCCCCAGTTTTGTGAACTAGTTACATGCCAATTTAGTGACACCCCCCCCCCCAGTAAATTCGAACACCCCCCCTAATTTCAATCCCTGGGGAGGCCACTGTTTCACAGGAAGTGGGATTAGTAGCCATATTTGAAGATACTACATGACCTTTCTCTGTAAGCACAGTTCAAACTTGAAATGCACAGGACAACAGCAGTATCAAAGATTTTGATCAAAGCAAGAACCTCATATCTGTTTTTTATTAAAGTTCACTGAGATAAACAAAGATTGTGCAAACCCCTATTGGTTTCTGAACATGAGTCAAACTCACATCGAGAATGATTCCAAGTGCACGGGAAGTTAGAGCTGAATGTTTTACACACTTCTAATTCCTACATAAATATAAGGGACAAAGAAAATAATCTTGTGAAAAACTAAGAACAACATCTCCTTCCACCTTGAACCGAAGGTGGGTAAGAAATCATAGGACTTGGTAGCAGGTTTCTAACTTACAATGATTGCACGGTTTAGTCTTCCATTGACAATGTGATTGTCTGTAAAGCAATATGAAATGCTGTAAAGGAGTTGGGAGAGCGGAGAAGAGAGGTTTCTTAAATACTGTGATCTTGTACAGTGTAACAAAACTCTTTTTATGAAGTAGCCAAATGCTTTGACTGTGCCATACCTGAAGGGCACTTAATGGCTCAGGCATTTATCTCTCACACAGTTATCTCAAATGCATATGCATCTTCAGCATAATCCATTGCCACTGTTAATCATGAACTGGAATGGAAGATATTGTTACACAGTTTTTGGCAACTGAATCCAATGTAAAGAAATGGTTTATAAACACTGTCTGACATGCATGAGTCTTTCAAAATTATTTACAAATGAGGTTCTACAATCTTCATTCCAAAAGTATTTCTCCTCTGCTCGGCTTAGGTGCTAAAATATGTGATTTTTTTAAAAGTTACACAGTCACTGCTGGGTACATCTTCTGTTCACTATTGGCATGGGGATAGGGAGACTGAATCTGCCTGTATCCACTTTGCAGACCATCCAGGAAAGGTGGCACCGGGGTCATAGGCATAGAGTCATGTTGGACAGCATAACCTACATACTGTGGGTGCAGATACTGCCCTTGGTGTGGCACAATCTGGGTAGCCTGCTGGCAGTTCAGTACTGAGAAATTAGTAGGCATGTTGACATAGACATTATTCATGGTCCCTTCTGGCAAACAGCAGTTGGTCTGTGACCTAGTAGGAGGGGCTCTGGCACCTGAATTGGCACTGGAACTGGAGCTGGCAGCAGTACTTGATTGACGAGAGGAGGAACCACGGGAGGTACTGGCACTTGGAATCATGGGAATAGTCTCCATCAGCCGATTACCTCCAGGTGCTCGGCTCTGCTGTGGCTCTTGCTTGGGTCGTAGGCATCTGCAGCAACAAGCTGCTACTAGAGACCCCAAGATGATAAAGGCAACAAAAACAGATCCAACTATAAGGAATGGCACATAAATGGGCACTACAAAAAGAAACAAAACCACTGTTATTAGGAGTTGCTACAAAGGCCAAACCTAAAAAACAAAGTTATATAGGAACTCCTCACTTAAAGTCGTCCCGGTTAACACTGTTTCGTTGTTACGTTGTTGATCAATTAGGGAACATGCTCGTTTAAAGTTGTGCAATGCTCCCTTCTAACGTCGTTTGGCAGCTGCCTGTTTTGTCCACTGCTTGCAGGAAGAGCAGCCCGTTGCAGCTAGCTGGTGGGGGCTTGGAACCAGGGTGGACCGGCAGCCCCCTATCAGCTCCCCGCTCCCCTAAGTTCCCTGTGCGGCAGCTGCCCAGCAGGCTATCAGATGCCAGCAGTTCAGCTGTCCCTCCCACCTCTGCTTTGGAGCTGCTCCCCAAGCCTCCTGCTTGCTGTGTGTGGGGGAGGGGAAGAAGAGGGGGGCTAATGTCAGGGTGTCCCCCTCCCCTCTGCTCCTGCACCCCGCTTACCCCATCTTCCATAGAGCAGGCGGGACACACGGACGGAGGGAGCTTCTGCCTTAGGCAGCAGCTGCAGTCCTGTCTCAGCTTGCTGATCTAATGAACAAGGCAGTGTACTTCTGACCCCACTCTTCATACTTAAAGGGAAAATGCGCATCTCTATCTCTCAAACACACACAGGGTGTGTGTCTCTGTCTCTCCTCCCTCCTTGCCTGCTGCCTTGTAGAGTGTGAGAGTTAACCCTTGAGGGCTCAGACAATTGCTAGTTCATCATTTATCAGTAAGGCATTCCCTGGGAAATATCCCACCCTCTGACTCCTCCACCTCAACCAAGCTTCACAATCATTATCACTGTGTAAAAAGTTTCCCTGGAACCTAACCCCCATGTTTACATTAATTCTTATGGGGAAATTGGATTCGCTTAACATTGTTTTGCTTAAAGTCTCATTTTTCAGGAACATAACTACAACATTAAGTGAGGAGTTCCTGTACAAAGAGAACAAGAGAATCCACTGCTTATTTCTTTCAGTCACGCAACATTAATATTCTCAAGTCCTTCAGGGAGAAATGATTCTGGAAACTAAACATTCCACTTGCTACTTTTAATAAAAGAGGACTAAAGAAAATATAGATGCTGCAAAAACTACTGGTTGGGATTTTCAAAGAGCTTAAATTGGAGCTCTGCCCACAAAGAATGGATGGCCCAGAGGTTAGGGTGGTAGGATGGGACTTCCAAGACCTGGTTAATTCCTTGTTCTACCACTGACTTCCTGTGTGATCTCAGGAAATTCATCAGTCTCTCTGTGCCCCACTTTGCTACTCCCCTTCCTCACACGTTGTCTTGAATATGAGATGCTCAAAATGCTACAAAAAGGGGGACCACATCTCTCTTGCACTTTTGCGAAGCCCAGCCAACATGGCTGGGACCCATCCTTTTCATTTGAGACTGTCAGCCCCAAGACTTAAGTATTACTAACCCTTGAGATGGCATTACCTGACCTCATCTACTGGGAACTATTACTAATGAGATGTGCAGGACACAAGGTCAAGAGGACAAGGCTGCACTTCTTGCAGGTTAACAAGTGCATTCACAAAGACTAGTGACAGCTATCAGATCGTGGTGAGCAGCAAATAAATCTAATACGTGATTTTTAGAAAAATGACTTGTTTTTAACATGTAAATGGGAGTCATATCTTCACTGAAACTGGAATGGCTAACATTAGAGTCACTTACATAGGCATAATTATTAATCTAAAGGCTGTTTAACCTCCCATTTTTTGGAATTTTAACACCTTTTAACAAACAGTTTCTAATATAATTGCTTATTTCTGCACTGGTCAAATCCTGTAGCTCTTTAGCAGGTGCCTGCCCTTGCTACAGTCTGCACTGCAACACACAAGTTTTCCAAGTCTGTCCTAATTATAACATCACTTCAGGCTAGTTCTAGTGTGTTCAATATTTGTGTATGGCCAGCAAATGTGCTAGAAAGCCACTGATGCTTTTCCCAAACAGCAGTAAAAAGACTAGTTCATCCTTGACATTAAGTCACAAATACAGTCTTAAAAGATGGTATCTAGGCTTGAAGAATTTATACAATTAGACTATGGTGATTGGTTAGAAGTCATTTGAAATCCTGTGTAATAGAAGTTACTTTTCTTGAAACAGTTGTTCCCTTTCAAAGTTTTTTCCCCCCTTTTTTAATTGGCAGTGCAAACAAAGCTGAAGGAATGATTAAGTATACTGCTGCTATATAGGTCTGACACAACTTGTTCAAGACATTCTGGAGACAAGTGGTGTTGTCATTTAAATAAATGCAGAACTTAAAAAACAATCAAAGGTTTTGTCATTTGTAAAGTATCCAAAGTCCTTGACAGTAACTTAGCTTTTTCCATGTTTCTGATTTTAATAGTTGCAAATGATGGTCTAATTGACAGGTTTCTATTTGGAGTCCAAAGATTTGACATCTGTATTTCCATCCTATTTTTATCATGACCCTGACAAAAAACAGGATATATGTGTGTATGTCTTTCTGTTGTTATAAAAAAAAAGTGTTTGATTTACATTTAAGACAGAAACATAGTCTCTTCATCTCACTTTTCAACTGATCCTACTGTCAGAAGTATTAGTAACAAAAAGTATGTGCTGTAAAACTAAGGGGAATTACCCATAATAACTACATGTGGATTCACCATGACCAGCCAAATCCTGGTCCCTCTGAAATCAATGGCAAAACTCGCTACAGGTCTATTAACAACATCCCAGGTAGCAGTTAAAGGCTCAGCTGTCATAGGCAGGGCTGAAAATGAGGGGTTGCAGCCCCCCTCGTTAAAAGATGTGTCAAGAGATGTAGGAATGTTTGCCAGTCAGCCTCTGCTCCCAAGAAGTCTCTACCCCCAGAGCTTGTATCCCGGTCACTAGCCAATAGGCTGACACCATTAACCCTGCAGGGCCAGGGCCAGGGCTGGTGCAAGGATATTTCGCACCCTGCGGTAGCTCCCCGCCCTGTGGCGCCCCCCTTGCAGCAGCTCCCTCCCCCGCCCGGGGAGGCCCCCCACCCCGTGGCAGCTCCCCACCCCAGTTCACATCCGCTCCACCTCCTCCCCTGGCGCCACTCCACTTCTCCTGCCTCCCAGGCTTGCGTCGCCAATCAGCCCTCCCCGCGCCCCCCTGCCCCAGCTCACCTCCACTCCACCTCTTCCCCTGAGCGAGCTTTTTGGCACCCCAAAGTACTTGGCAGCTGCCTAGTTGACCTAGTGGTTGCACTGGCCCTGGCCAGGGCAGGCACTAGGTGCTCTAGATCTGCATTTCTTAGCCCTTTCGCCCGCGAGTGCTCTCAGACCTATGTTCAGGTACCTGTGAAGGTAGAGCCTCAGCTCACCATGACACCTGGCAGCCAGACTGGCTGGGGGCACTCTGCATTGGCAGTGCCAGCGCCTCCTTTTGCCCCGGGGCTCGGATTGGCTAAGCCTGGCCATCCCATAAGCATCCTCCCATGAGGGGCTGAACTGCCTACTCGCCTGGCTGCCCCGCGCCCTGCCCATGGTGCACGTTGGGCTGGACAGCTGCAGAGCCGCCAAGGCTCCGGGAGGGGGCTGCGCTGGGCCAGGCCGAGGGGAGGCGGGGAGGAAGCCGCGTACCTGCTGCGCCATCCGGGCCGTCTTTGTCCGGCCGGCCCTGCTCGTCTGCCCCCTGCTGCCGGTCGTTGTCGCACACGCCCTGGTCCAGCCTGGCCTCGGCGCTGGAGCAGCAGTAGCGCAAGGCGCAGCTGCCGCAGCAGATGGTGGCGTCCCCGCCGTCGAAGCGCTCCGGGCACTGGAACCCGTCCCGCCAGGCGCCCTGCGCGTCCAGCCAGCCGTGGCAGTACTCGCCGCTGGCCCCGGCCCCCGCCGGCAGCAGCCAGCCCAGCGCCGCCAGCAGCAGCCAGCTCCACATGGCACCGCTCAGCGGCGGCGGCCGGGGCAGCAGCGCGCCCGGCAGAAAAGGGGGGTGGGTCCTCAGCACCCACGGGGCTCCTCGGCTAGCACCCACCTGTGCAAGGGGGGAGGGCACAGCACCCAGCTGTCCCGGGTGTGAGGGGGCAGGGCTGGTCGTGGACACAGCACCCCGCTATGCCGGGGAGGGGGCGGGATAGGGACACAGCACCCCGCTATACCGGGGGGGGGCAGGGCGGGTTGCGGACCCCGCTATGCCGGGGAGGGGGCGGGATAGGGACACAGCACCCCGCTATACCGGGGGGGGGCAGGGCGGGTTGCGGACCCCGCTATGCCGGGGAGGGGGCGGGATAGGGACACAGCACCCCGCTATGCCGGGGAGGGGGCGGGATAGGGACACAGCACCCCGCTATGCCGGGGAGGGGGCGGGATAGGGACACAGCACCCCGCTATGCCGGGGAGGGGGCGGGATAGGGACACAGCACCCTGCTATACCGGGGGAGCAGGGCGGGTGGCGGACACAGCACCCCGCAGTGCAGGAGGCGGGGGTCTCCTACTAACACAGCGCTGAGTTAAAAGGGGGTGAAGCATCTGATCGCAGGGGTGCCTAACACCCAGAAGCGGGGCGACCACTGGGCTCTTCTGCCAGCCCCCCGCCAGGAAGGGGGAGTCGGAGGCTCTTCCCGAAGTGCCCGGCGCTCCGTGCTCCGGCGTTGGGCAACCCCAAGGAAACCCAGGGCCAGCCCCTCGGAAGCGGCGGCTGGACTGCGGTCTCCGCGGCTGGCGCCTGCCCCTCTCCAGGCACCCAGCGAGCGGCCGGGGCAGCGGGTCCGGCGAGGCGCTTCACAGAGCCAGGACTTCCGTCCCCATCGCTACCAGCTCGGCGGGGGAGCAGTGGGAGCTGGCCGCGGCTCACCGGGGGCAGCCTCCCGCAGCCCGGGGCGCCGTGCCCGGCCGGCCGATCCACACGCCGGCGGGGGCAGAGATGCGGCAGGAAAGTCCAGGAGCATCAGAGGCGGGACTGTCCCGGCGCCGGCGGAGCTCGACCTCCCGTCCGGGTCACAGGGCCAAGCCCGCGGGGGCGCGGGAGGCTGCCCCGCACTCCCCTGGCAGCCGAGCCGGGCCCCGCAGGGGCAGCCACTCGGCGCGGGCGGCTGCGGTTACTCCGCTCCCTCGGCCCGGGCATCCGGCTCAAACTTTCCTTTCATGGTTCGAAGCGGGCAGCGCCGGGCGGGAGGTGCCGCAGCTCAGTCCCTCTGCGCCGCTCAGCGGGGAAAGCCGCTGTCCCGACTCCTCCTTCACCTCGGCGCGCCAGCCTGGCACCGCCAAGTTACATCCCTCCGCTGCGGGGCGACACCCCCCCGGGGCAGCGCGGCGCCCTCCTGGCTGCAGGCTGGGGGAGAGGGGCTGGGAGGGGGCGCGGAGCTGCCTCCCGGCGTGCGTCTCCCGCGGCGCCCTCCACCCGGATCCTCGCCGTGCCGCTGGCTACTCAGCCTCGCTCCTCTGGCTGCGCGGCAGCCGCTGGCGCCCGGGCTGTGTCGCTCTCTGCTGGCGAGACAAGCAGCCACTGGGACTCGGGCGTCTCGCACTTGCTTTCTCAGTGTTATTATAGGCACCCAACACCCTCGGGGGCGCGCATGCGTCGTATCGCAGCCACCCCCCTCGCCTTAGCCTCCTGCAAGGGGACGGGAGCGGGGCGGGGAGCAATGTTTGATTGTCGTAGTTCAACTCCACTAGCCAGACATGCTCAATCTGATGGGGGAAAGCGAGCGGCTGGGGGAACCGAGCTGAATTTGCAAGGCAGGGTCTGCTAAATCAAAGAGCGGCTCAAGTGTCAGGCCACCCAATAGCAAGCGAAAATAAGGTTAAAAATGAGGCAGCAAAATCCATGAGAGGATACATAGCTGCTTCCCAGCCTAGCTGAAAAAGAAGTTGGCGGCTTCTGGCTTAGGAAGACACTAGCTCATTCAGTCAAAAGAGAATCTGCTAGTTAAGCAAATGACATTTATGTTAAGCCGCCAAAAAAAGTTAAAGTGAATTTCAAGGTCGGACAAGAGGAAAACTGACAGTATGAAACTCAGAGTGACACTGTACTTACCCAGCCTTTGTGTTTTATCCTCAGTGCCCTGTCCTCTCATACGTACCTGCCTTAGGCAGGAGTCACAGAAAACCAGCGTTTGTTGTTTACTTAAGTATTTTTAACTTTTTTTGTTTTATTTCCTTGTTATTTTTATTACAAATCTGGTATAATCTAAATGAGCACTAATACCCTAACATCTCAACCTGCATGTTATTTCCACGTTTACCAGTAATATCTCCACCAGGCCACTGCTAAGTGTGTGAGGAGAATGATCCCTTTTCAAAATGCTTTGCAAACTTTACTTCTTAAAAGCAGCCACCTCTGTGGTGCAAATGGGCAACTGTTGGCAAGTATACAACACTGCATAAAATACAACCATTAACAGGTTGAAACTGCAATGGAATTTAAATAGGCAGAATGAACTTTACACTGGAATTTGGCTAGGAAACTAGGACTGACACTCCTAGTCTTGCAAAAAGTGCCATGGAATTTCTAATGAACAAAAGTAGTCAGGTTGCCAGTTTTATGTTTTCTTTGAAAGATGCACCCCAGTACAATACCCTATAATGCTACGCAGGGACATTGTTCCAGTGCTGATTCAGGAGACGTGCCATGTATCAAGCAAGCCACTTATACTATTTTCTAAGCATCTTTTTGTTTTAGTCTTTTTTCCTTCAAGTCTTCCATCCAAAACCACCTATCCTGTACACAAACTAAGCAGATGACAACTTGAGATGCAGTATACCTAGACAAGCTTTAAAGCATGTGTACTTTGTAGTTGAGAGGCTCTATCAGTTCATAAAGAGTTACTACATCTATATTTAATAAGACTGATTTTTCTCCATCATACAAAACAGCACCTGACAGAGGTAATTTCCCTCATATTCAGTGTTTCTACACTTCATAACTTAACACTCAATTGTAAAGACACTTGTTCCTCTGATGAGACTGCAAAAAGAACGAAGAGTACTATGCATCTGATGAAGTGGGTTCTAGCTCCCGAAAGCTTATGCCCAAATAAATTTGTTAGTCTCTAAGGTGCCACAAGTACTCCTTGTTCTTTTTGCGGACACAGACTAACACGGCTACTACTCTGAAATCTGGTGAGACTGTAAAACAAGTTTCAGGTAGAAGGACATTTTTGTGTCAAAGAATCTATATCTTTACCTGGGTATGACTCTATCATGATGGTTTTTTTCCCTTTTTCTTTATATTACCACAGCCCTCCCCCAACTTGTCTAAGTTTTCTGTATGTTATTTGTCCTTTTGGTTTTTAAATGAGTACCTGACAAAAAGTAATAAGTAGTCTCTGAAAAAAAGGAATTGCAATGAAGACAGTTGTAGTTAGGCCCCAGTGATGCCAGATGCTCAGCATGTGGTAAAATGTCCATCCCTGCCACATCAGCTTCCGTGACTGGAGTTTTAGTGGAGAGAGCTCAAATAACATTTTTAACAAAATGAAATGGATGCAAATAATATAATCACATATTTATTTTATATTTCAGCTGTGAAATTAAAGAAAGTCAGTAGTGGCTCTGTGTGAGTGACAGACAAAACCATTACAGGTTTAAACAAGAGTCAGCCGTAGTCAAGAGATCAGCCACTGGGATCACATAGTGGGTAATATATCGGGAAACACAATGTTCCATGAAGTTAATTCTTCCATTTTTTAGAAAACTGGCATGGATATTACCAGTCTGCATTTTGATTATGAGATGACGTTAAAGTAAAAAATATTTTCTTTACTAGAAGAAAGCAACTGTGATAATTTCCATTCTTTCAGAATTCTGCCTGACTGCAATAAAGTTGATTGCAAAGTTCTATACATCTCTGAGATTTTTGAACTCTCTGCTTTTCTTAGTACTTTTGAAGCTAAGTTATCTTTAACTAACAAGGAAGTACTATACTAGCTCCATACGCTCCATTTTCAACCCCTCTATCCTTTAGTTCTCCACTTAGTTTCAGCAGTTCTCATACATGTTCCCAGATGGATGTTAGTCTTAGTGTTCTAGTTAAATTCCAACTCAGGTAATTACATCCCATCTACCCACATTACTTCTGAGGTTTCAGTTGTCTACAGTGTTCTTCCTTACTTGCTGCCCTACAGTTTAGTAGTATTGCTGTGTTCTGTAAAATAGCAATGTTCCCCTCCAGAAGTTGCTACACTGAAGTGGTGGGTGAAGAAATGATCCCTAACCCTAACTTACCTCATTAAGGTATTATGAATCATAGTAAACATTTGCAAAGGGCTGTTAGTTATTTGGTAGAATCACAGTGCCTGTTGGACAGATTTTAATGGGCATCCATAGTAATTAAAGCTGCATTAAAATTGTGCAGTTGAAAGAGAAGAAATTTGTGTGGACTTCAATGATGAGAGTTGTTAGTTCTATCTCAAAGACTGATCAGCACATACCTGTAGCTCTTAATAAATTCTTTAGCATTTGCAATCTCTAGTGAGAGACCCTGCTTTCTCTTTATACAAGCAGTCCACATCAGTCAGAGTGAGCATTACCCAAGCCAACTGTGTGTGAAAAACTACAGCGGAGCTAATGCAAGATAACTAGCCTTGAGGCATGGCAAGGGAAGGTGAACTGTCTAGAGAGGGACTTAAGACCTGAGGGTTCATATCAGTAACTGGTGGCAATGTCATCCTGCCAGCCAGGAGTGAGAAAATAGCATCTGTCATGCCCCTGAATTCACTTAACATCTCCCTGCATGTCCATTGTCTTTAATCCCACTTGAAATTATAGTCTCTTCTTAATAAGAATAGCAATGCCTTCACTCTCACATTTTTAGTGAGTAAAATATTTCTCCAGATCATCCTCCAACTAGTTTGTCATGTTGATTGTCAGTACGGTGCATCTCTTTAAGTAGCAGTAATGTAATTTTGTTGCACAAGATTCTACTTCTTATCAGGGAATTAAGTCCCTGTACATTCATGGTGAAAACCTTTAATCAAAATAGTAAATATCTTCCAGCTTCAAAGCACCTGTAGTGGCGATCTAGTGACCCAAACACATGACTAAGTACTAGGAGCTTCTGAGTTCTAATCTTGGCTGTTATACTGGTCCTGTCCTTTGGCAAATCACTTCCAGTTTGATCTCATTAGATGATCACCACTTTGCAAGTTCAAGCCTTTATTAGCTTCTGTCTGTAAAAATGAGAATACTAATTACTCTTTTACCTGACAAGAGTGTGGGGAGGATTAAACTAGTTAATGGCTATAAAAGCATTTTGAAGATGAAGAGTACCAAACACACTCTACTAGTAAAAACATTAGAGACACACAAGATGAGGTAAATCTTCATTTTGGGCTTGATCCAGTGCCCACTGAAGTCAATGGGAATTCCTCCAATAAAAATATCTTGGGTTGGTAGCTTTCTAATAGTATTAAATATCCTTCTTGAGAAAAAGGGAGTTGATTTTAGATGATACCTATCAGGTTCTGTTGTTTATAGGTGGAATTTTCAAATGTATCTAAATGACTTAGGAGCACAAAATCCCTTTAAAAGTCCATGGTATTTGTGCTCTTTAGTTGCTTACACTCTTAAAAAATCTCATCCCCAATCCAATCCTGTTTCTTCTTAAAACAAAATGTGATGTATACACTGACAAGGGGGGAAAGGGAAATATCACAAAAATATAATTTTTCTGGTGGGTTAAGCCAGACTTTTATTACACAGGAACCAAAAATTAGAAAGGTAGGATGAATAAAATGAAGGGAACAACAAAAACCTTTGGGTTACATCTTTGAAGTTGCTCAGGACACAGCCATGCAGATCATAGTGTCATCTGGTTCTACGTTCTCATCTGGTTTGGCCAGAATGTCTTTTGGGATCAGGAAAAGGAAAGTCCAACAGCCCAGGACACGGGGATGCTGATCAATGTCATTTTGCTGCTAATGATGCTTTGCTCTCTCTCCCAACACTTAAATTTCACTCTCAATAAGTTGCCAAGTGCTCCATAGAAAAGAAATGTCAAAATAGGTGGCAGCTTCATACCCATCAAATTTGACCTATTCAAGATGAATTTCCTACCATCCAAATATGCCTCTTCCTCTCCTCTACAGAGTATATTCTGTTCTTAAAACAAATTTTTAATCGCACCAGAAGCCTTGAATATTTTTCAGTTCAAACTCAGCATATTTCTCTGCCCTCTGCTTTCTTTCAATATCATGCTTCAGAACACCATCATAGGTTACAACCACCATCCCGACACCTTTCACCCACTACTAGCTGCACAAGAGAGAGGTATTATTAATTGCCATCTTTTTATGTAGACAATTTAAAACAAACTCAGGGCAGGGTTTAACACAACAGCTAGGTTCTATTCCAGTTTGAATATTATCAAAACACAATTATTAACTAGATTCCTCTTGCTGAATATTTGTTGCTGGGGACGCATGAGGCAGAAAAAAAAAAAAAACCACAGCGTGGCTTTCAGATTGCAGGTTGAGTTTGCAGGGATGTCAGTTAGAAAAGTATTTTTATTTTTACTTGTGAACTGAGTGAATTGGATGTGAAAATCACTGAGGCAACAAACATTCATTTTGCAAAGTCACTTTTCAAAATAGGACTGTACTGTACCATTGATATCACAAGGCATAGGCGCTGACTCCGTGGGTGCTCTGGGGCTGGAGCACCAAAAGGGAAAAATTGGTGGGTGCTCAGCACCCACCTGCAGCTCCCCGCCAGCCCTGCGCCCGTTACCGGAGCACTTACCTTTGCCCTGGACGCCGGCCGAGGTTGCGGGGCCCCGCCCCCGGCCGAGGTTGCGGGGCCCCGCCCCCGGCCGAGGTTGCGGGGCCCCGCCCCCGGCCGAGGTTGCGGGGCCCCGCCCCCGGCCGAGGTTGCGGGGCCCCGCCCCCGGCCGAGGTTGCGGGGCCCCGCCCCCGGCCGAGGTTGCGGGGCCCCGCCCCCGGCGCACCCAGCGGAGCCGACGGACGTCGGCTCCTATGTCACAAGGAGTTGCTGCCTCCTATGTGAAGTTTGTGGGACAGTAAGGTTACTAAGGACTGGTATAGAGATTTCATGTGGATAACTCTTTCAGATAAAAAGGACGAGGAGTTCTTGTGGCACCTTCGATATTAACAAATTTATTTGGGCATAAGCTTTCGTGGGCTAGAACCCACTTCATCAGATGCATAGAATGGAACACAGTCAGAAGATATATATATATGTATACTGAGAACACGAAAAGGTGGAAGTTGCCATACCAACTCTAAAAGGCCAATTAATTAAGATGAGCTATTATCAGCAAGAGAAAAAAAAACTTTTGTAGTGATAATCAGGCTGGCCCATTTCAGACAGTTGACAGGTGTGAGTAACAGTAAGGGAATACTTAACATAGGGAAATAGATTGCAAACATGGGGAAATAGATTCAATTTGTGTAATGACCCAGCCACTTCCAGTCTTTATTCAAGCCTAAGTTAATGGTATCCAGTTTGCAAATTAATTCCAGTTCAGCCATTTCTCGTTGGATCCAAGATCCATAAACCTGGAAATCCTGGATGCCAACATTTTTATGGCTGATTTAGAACAACGCCCCATCATCTCAGGCATTGGCACCCTAACGGCAAGATTGTCTGGCTATGTAGACTCTCTGCAGGCCCTACACTACCAGCTATCTTCGAGACACCACTGACTTCCTGAAGAAACTACAATCCATTGGTGATCTTCCAGAAAACACCATCCTGGCCACTATAGATGTAGAAGCCCTCTACACCAACATTCCACACAAAGATGGATTACAAGCTGTCAGGAACAGTATCCCCGATGATGTTACGGCAAACCTGGTGGCTGAATTTTGTGACTTTGCCCTCACCTACAACTATTTCACATTTGGGGACAATATGTACCTTCAAGTCAGCGGCACTGCTATGGGTACCCGCATGGCCCCATAGTATGCCAACATTTTGATGGCTGATTTAGAACAACGCTTCCTTAGCTCTTGTCTCCTAACGCCCCTACTCTACTTGCGCTACATTGATGACATCTTCATCATTTGGACCCATAGAAAAGAAGCCCTTGAGGAATTCCACCACGATTTCAACAATTTTCATCCCACCATCAACCTCAGCCTGGACCAGTCCACAAAAGCAGTCCATTTCCTGGACACTACTGTGCTAATAAGCGATGGTCACATAAACACCACCCTATACCGGAAACCTACTGACTGCTATACTTACCTACATGCCTCCAGCTTCCATCCAGGACATCACACAATCCATTGTCTACAGCCAAGCTCTAAGATACAACTGCATTTGCTCCAATCCCTCAGTCAGAGACAAACACCTACAAGATCTCTATCAAGCACTCTTAAAACTACAATACCTACCTGCTGAAGTGAAGAAACAGATTGACAGAGCCAGAAGAGTATCCAGAAGTCACGTACTACAGGACAGGCCCAACAAAGAAAATAACAGAACGCCTCTAGCCGTCACCTTCAGCCCCCAACTAAAACCTCTCCAGCGCATCAGAAAAGATCTACAACATATCCTGAAGAACCATCCCTCACTCTCACAGATCATGGGAGACAGACCAGTCCTCGCTTACAGACAGCCCCCTAACCTGAAGCAAATACTCACCAGCAACCACACATCACACAACAAAAACACTAACCCAGGAACCTATCCTTGCAACAAAGCCCGATGCCAACTCTGTCCACATATCTATTCAAGTGACACCATCATTGGACCTAATCACATCAGCCACGCCATTAGGGGCTCGTTCACCTGCCAATGTGATATATGCCATCACGTGCC
This sequence comes from Macrochelys suwanniensis, assembly GCA_033296515.1. Lineage (NCBI taxonomy): Eukaryota > Metazoa > Chordata > Testudines > Chelydridae > Macrochelys > Macrochelys suwanniensis. The sequence goes on along the minus strand of CM065775.1, from coordinate 43,764,267 downwards.
AGCAATGCCCATCTCCCATATACATCGACCAAACCGGACAGTCTCTACGCAAAAGAATAAATGGACACAAATCTGACACCAGGAATCATAACATTCAAAAACCAGTAGGAGAACATTTCAACCTCTCTGGTCACTCAGTAAGACTTGAAAGTGGCAGTTCAACAAAAAAAAACTTCAAAATAGACTCCAACGAGAAACTGCTGAATTGGAATTAATTTGCAAAATAGATACCATTAACTAGTTTGAATAAAGACTGGGAGTGGGTGGGTCATTACACAAATTGAATCTATTTCCCCATGTTAAGTATCCCCCTACTGTTACTCACACCTCCTTGTCAACTGTCTGAAATGGGCCATCCTGATTATCACTACAAAAGTTTTTTTTCCTCTTGCTGATAATAGCTCATCTTAATTAGCCTCGTGGAGTTGGTATTGCAACTTCCACCTTTTCATGTTCTCAGTTATATATATATATATATATATATATATATATATATATATATATATATATATATATATATATATATATATATATATATATATATATATATAGTGGCAGAGCTCCGATCTTGTCCCTGTGGGTCCCACGCTTCTAAGTGGTTGATGGTAGCCTTAGAGGATGGTGAGAGAACTCCCACAGTCCCTGTTGTCCCTCTGGGCTTATTGCAGAACAGTTTAGCCCCCTGTCCTGCCAGAGGCCTGTCTTCTCCTTGTAGTGGCAGGTTGGTGGAGGGAACTCGGACCCGCTCTCTACTCCGGGTTCCAGCCCAGGGACCCTAATGGTAGCAGCTGTTGGCAGCCGACCTCTCACTGCCAGAGTTGCTACAATTCCCTGGGCCACTTCCCCACAGCTCTCCCGCTTCTCCCTTCTTCACCCTTACCTTAGGGCTCCCTTACCAATGGCTTGAGAGTTGCCTTATTTACTCAGCCCTTCAGTAGCAGCAGCACTTCCTCTCCCCTGGCTCCCTGGCCCTTCCTCAGCGTGACTGGAGTGAGCCCTTTTATATGCTCAGAAGAGCCTTAATTAGGGTAAGGGTTCACTTCACCTTAATGGCCTCACCTGACTCTTTGCAGGTTAATTAGAGTCAGGTGTTCTCATTAGCCTGGAGCAGTCCCTGCTCTGGTCAGTTAGGGAACAGAAAACTGCTAACCCAATGGCCAGTATATCTGCCTTCTACTATTCTGTTGTACCAAACTGGCCTGGGTCTATCACATTTTTTATATATATGTATCTATCTATCTACTGTATGTTCCATTCTATGCATCTGATGAAGTGGGCTATAGGCCACGAAATCTTATGCCCAAATAAATGTTAGTCTCCAAGGTGTCACAAGTACTCCTCGTTCTTTTTGCAGCTAGAGTAACACGGCTGCTACTCTGAAATCTTTCAAGTAAGGGTGTCATTTTTGCCTAAATAGTTGTACCAGCACAATCCTTAGTGTGGACTCAATTAGGCCAGGATGAAGGTGTTTTACACTGGAATAGCTTATTCTCCTTCCTAACTATACAGATATTAAGTACCTTTATAGTGACATAGCTGCTTCCTCACTAGTGGGTGGTACTGCTTTAACTCTACCAGTATATTTAAAGTGGGACAACTCATGTGTGTAGATAAGCCCTAAGTGCTGCTAGGGGGTTCATATCAGGGGTTAGAGCAGCATTATTCTAATAAGCAGAGCATGAGGGTCTCTCTCTGCTTAAGATATATTTTAAATATATAAATTTTTTGTTTCACAACTGAATGTTTTCTTGCATTGGGGGGCATTTTGATTGATTCAAAGTGGCTGGAAAAGATTTAAAACTAAATGATCCAAAACAAATCCCACAAAAAGTCTACAGGCTGTAAGATAATATGGAGACACAACGTTATTGCGTGCCTAGAGATAGCATAATGGTGCTTGCCTATTTTCAGCAGCTACAATGGCACAGGCCAGAGTAACATACTAATGCTCAGCTTCTAACATCACAGCTCATTGTGTGTACATAGAAGAGTGACACCCAGTAGTTAGTACTGGCACCCCCTGCTTATCACAGTAAATGGAGACATCACCAATATCAACAGCTTGGCTCTGGCAATGCACCATTGTGTCAAACAAGGGGCTTAAGAAATGTAAGTTGAAGAGAATGATGTGACAGGATAATGGTCTCTCTAAACTCTTGGGGACATCTGCCTCTAGATTCAGGAAAGTGACTTTGGAACAACCAAGGAGGGACTTCCCCCCCCAGAGAATCCTTTCCAATTTCTACACTGAGACCACTGCATGCTAGGACAGGGCTCTGTGAGTTTGTTAGTGGGATGTGAATACTCAGACAGTGCAGAGGTAATCAATAAAGCTCATAGTTATGGCCTTCACTAGTGAGTCTCCATGCATTGATTTAAAGTGCTCTTCGTAACTGAGGACAAAGCAGACTCCTGCTACAGCATAAGAGCAGGCAAGCAAAGTTAAAATGTTTGTTTTCAAAGTGGGAGAGTTGCATCTTCCTAATCCAATGACTATTTCTGCTATATCAAATGATTCCAAACAACAGTAAACTAGGGAGCCATCTGACCATCTTTTAGGCTCCAGTGGAGAAGAGGAAGAATTGCTCAGTAGGGGCCCATTCCTACAGTCCAAAGGGACCACACATTAGGTTCTCTACCATTATACAAAAGATGCTTCATTTGAATCTGACAATTAAGTTGCTGTGTTCCTCAGCCAAGAAAAAAGCATGTTAACAAAAGTAAAGCTTATTTTTTTTACACTTTCTATCTACCTAAGGTACTTCTATGGCCTCCATTACCACAGTCTGTGAGCCCATCACAATCTTTAATGGGTTTATCCTCACAACACTCCTGTGAGCCAGGGAATTATCTCCACTTTACAAATGGGGAGCTGAGGCTAAATCCACACATGGGTGACTTAGGCTCGGCACTAAAGTTAAGTGCCCTGCTGCCTAGTGGAATCTTCAGCTGTGAGTTAGGTGCCTAGCCTCCTTAGACTACATGTGGGGAGAGTTAGATGCCTAAGAATAGGATTCACAGAGGCCAGAATGCTGAGTGAGGAGCTGCCTAAACTAGCCAGGAGGAAATGCTGAAGAAAGGTGTGGCGGCCTAGAGCCAGGAGCAGTGGAAGCACCCTAAAAGTGTGTGTGTGGGGGGGAGGGGGCACAGACACTCAACCCATGGCCCCACCTCTGCCTCCCTTCCTCCCTGAGACCCTGCCCTTGCATTTCCCATTCCGTGAGGCTCCGCCCTCACACCGCCCCTTCTCCCTGAGCCCCCACCCTAGTGCTGCCTCTTTCGCCAAGACCTCGTTCCCATGGTGCTCTTCCCAAGACACCCCCCCCCCCCCCCCCGTCGTTCACCTTTACGGCTGGTAAAAGGTGGAGGCCATAGCCCCTTGGCTGCCCTGTTCTGGCACTCCTGCCTAGAGCACTGACCCACAAGGGGAATTAGATGTCTGAGTCAGAAGGATGCAGCCATCTCTGCTTAGGATTCCTCTCCTGGAGTTCGGTGCCTAAGCCAGATTAGTCTTCTTTTGCAACCCTCCCGCCCAAACTCAGAGGAGGATGAGGTGCTGCCATCCGACACTCCCTTATAGCCAATAGCCCACTGGTTATTAGAGTATTTGCCCAGGATTTGTAAGAGGCAAGTTCAGATCCCCACTCTGCCTAATTCAGAGCAGCAATTTAAACCCGGGAAGCTGTTCCACTTTGCATGAAATACTTAAATATGCATTGGACCAGAGAAAGCGTGAGAATGACTCTGTAGCCTACTGGTTAGCACACTCAGCAGAACAGGTTCTAGTTCTTACTTAGCATAGGAGATACCACGGCTGGAGTACTGCATTCAGGTTGGGGCACTGCACCTTAAGAAAGATGTGAACAAACTGGAGAGTCCAGAGGAAAGCTACGAAAATAAGAGGTTTAGAATACATGACCTATTAGGAAAAGTTGAAAGAATTTGGCATGTTTAGTTAAGAGAAGACTTGTGGGGGATACAACAATCTTCAAATATGTTATTATAAAGGGGGCAGTGATCAATTGTTTTCATGTCTACCAAGGGAAGGACAAGTAGTAATCAGCTTAGTTTGCAACAAGATTTAGGTTAGATATCGGGAAAAACTTTCTAATTATAAGTATATTTAAGCACTGGAACATAGAATTATAGGACTGGAAAGGAACTTGAGAGGTCATCTAGTCTAGTCCCCTGCACTCATGGCAGGACTAAGTAGTATCTAGACCATTCTTGACAGGTGTTTGTTACCTGAGAAAGTTGTGGAATCCCCATCACTGGAGGTTTTAAAGAACAGATTAGATCAGGGGTCTCAAACACGTGGCCCATGGGCTGCATGTGGCCCACGGAGTTATCTCCCGCAGCCTGCCATAGGCGTCGACTCCACTGGCAGCCAAGCTCCCCTCACCCCACCTCTCTCCCCAAGTGCGCCGCATCCCCGCTCCTCCGCTTACCTCACAGTGCTTCCCACCACCAAACAGTTATTTGGCAGCGTTGTAGCTGAGAAGCTGGTCTGATAGGCTTAACATGCTCTGATATTATAAATAAATTAAGAATTTGAATTTCAATTGGGAAGATTCTGATCTCGTGGTTAGAACAGGGGACTCTGTATTAGAACACCTGGGTTTTATTCCTGACTTACTATGTTGCTATAAATAAGTCCTGTAGGCCTACATTTGCAAAAGCAGCAATTAATTTTGGATGCATCAGTTCTGAAGAACTCAACTTCACACATCTATGGTTTGATTTTCATACGTGCTGAGAACCTTCCACACCAACGTTGATGGAAGCAACAGGTGCTCATTACTTGTGAAAATCAGGCACAAGATGTCTAAGTAAGAAAACCAGTAATTGAGGTATCCAAAGTTAAAGGCCCTTTTGCAAATTTGGGGCAAAATCCTGGACCCTTCGAAGTCAATGAGAGTTTTGCCACTGACTTCAATAGGCCAGGCTTACGCCCTTGGCCCTTAAGCTCTCTAAATTGACCCATCTGTGAAATGGAGATAAAGGTGAGGTGGGGAAGTAATATTAACTGGTAAAAAAATCAAACACACACTGATAAAGTGCAGTTATTAATACATTTAAAACAATTTTTGTGGTGAAACATTTCTAGGGGAACTAAATTTTTTATTATTATTGCAGATAAGGTACTGCATTTTAATACCTGGCATGCTAGCTCTAATTCTAGCAATTTAATACATTAATTAATTGTCAATGGAAATCTTTATACCATGGATTGCAGATGTGATTGGGGACAGGGAGAGGGAAAAAACAGGTTTGTTTTAAGTGACCACAGTACTTATGGAAAGTGCCAAATTGAGGGCACTGGAAAATAAAGTAATTGATTTATCCACAGAATAGATACAGAAGAGGTAATAAACTAATATAAAACTGCCTGCAATTTAAAATTAATATGAACTGTGCCTTAAAATGTTTGCAGTTAACACCACATAAATTTACCTCTCATTTTAACTAATTTAAAGGCTCCCTGCCAGTTACAATTATTAAATTAGTCAACATCACACTGAGGAATAAATATGTCCATAAAGGACAATTACTTACCTGTAATTCTGCTTCTCCAAGGTGATCACCATGCAGAATTTTCACTCCTGGTCTTTCTCCCTATCTAATTCTGCTGTACTTGATCAAAAAACATTGAAAGCAGGGGAAGGTCTACCTGTTTCCAGTTAAGGTGCGACCAGGAATGAGAATATTCCATGGGTGGCATATATATTTAGAAATTAAAAATGACTTTTGAATATATACAAGCTATCAGATGTACATGCCAGAATTTTAAAACCAGGTGGGGGGTGAAGAGGAGGGAGAGCTAAAGTTAAGCTAATACTTAAAAGATAAATCCATACTTAGGCACTAAGTAAGTGGCACTGAACACCTTTGAAAATCAGGCTACTTACTTAGTAAGGAATTAGGAGGAGACTTTCAAAGACACTTAAGGAATTTAGGAGAATAAGCACCACTGAAAGTCAATAGGACACATGGCTCCTAAACTCCTTAGGTGCTTTTGAAACTCTCCCCCACATGCCTAACTTTAAGCGCTCGTTTGTAAATGTTGGCCTATACAGTTAGAAGGGCTTATAGTTCTATGCAGAAGTGTTTTCCAGTATGATGCTTCACTTCCCATGAGAGTAACTAATAATCTTGCAGTTCTAAATGAAACACAGCCATTGAAGACTACTTTGATAATTTAAACAGAACATTAAGTGAAACTCTTATGGCCCAGACCCTGCAATTGGATCACTGTGGAGAGACCCTTCTTCCCTCACAGATGTTCATTCACTGGGGTTCCATGCAGGCACCAGGGTCTGCCCATACAGATCCAACTGCAGGGCCAGAGTCCACGTTTGTAACAGTGACAGAAATGGACAGTATAAATACCAAAGCTTGAAAAGTTTGGCTTTAATAAAGATCCCTAGAGAGAATGTATCCTTATTTGGAAGTTGAAAGTAGTAGTCAAAACTTTCAAACATGAATGCCTAAATTTGACTCCTAAATCCATATTTAGGCACTGAAATAAAGGTGACCAGATTTTCACGCAACAAATCCTACTGAGGTCAAAGATAGCTAGAAGCACTCAGCATCTTTGAAAGTCAGGCAGCTTTTACTTAGGCATCTAAATATGGAGTTAGCTTTGGACACTCAGGTTTGTCACCTTTGGCCAATATTTTTTTCCTTTAAGGGTTCTATCCAACTATGGATTATTCAAACTGTGGTTTTACAATTTTTGGAATTTACCAGATTATTTATAATCTCCAGGATATGTAATGTTTCAGTGTGTTAATAGTTTTATTTAACAGCTACTTCATTCTTGAAAAAGTGCTGAGTCCTTGTTTCCTTCCCTGCTTACTCAGGGTTAATACTATGTGTTATCAAAATCAAATCACCCTAGCTTGCTTTCATAACAATGATAAAAGATAAGCAATTCAGAGGCAGGTCTTGCTGTCACAATACAATGTCATATTAAAAACACAGATGTGAGAAACGGAGTTTCTTGAACAGCAGGTAGAGACTAGTCCCTGATCAGAACCGCAGTTTGGATGCAATTTCACTACTTTCTAAGATGTTACTGTACTTGTGCTGGCCCAGTAAATGCCGTACAGCGATGCCTGAGATGAAAAGAAAAAGAGGAAAACAATTCAGATTGTGAGATTTGTAGTACCATAGCAGAAAAAAGTTCTTGAGGCTGGTCAGAGAACTGAGTATCAGCTGTTAAAGGTAGACAACATCAGAGCACATTGCAGACTTTGCCTGTAAGTTTCTCAGCCAAAAACCTTCCTAGAAATACTGCATAAATACTGCATTATTTGAGCCCAACAGGAATCTACAAATCATAACAGCCAGTACAGAAAAAACATACCCATATTGTTTTGAATTTTGGAAAACAATTAAAACTACCTCAAAATGGCAGATAGAGGCAGAATTTTCAACAAAACTTAAAGTGACATAGGAGCTTAAGTTTAACTGAAAGTCAACGGGATTTGTGCTTGTTCATCTCTAGAGGCTCTCTGATATATTATCTCAGGTATCTAAATTGTACATCCAAATAGTTTCTCTCTGTGTCCCCTTTTATGGTAATTGTGATTGGCTAAAAGGGTTGAACTCCTAGAGGTAGGTGGGAGGGCTCCAACCCTCTATGACTGATATAAATTATCAAAATTCCATTGTGTAAAATAAATATTTCAAGAAACTATTTGTGTGAACTATCTGGAAACAACAGCTAGTGTACGATGTGGCAGCAATAATGCCTTACAGGGCTATATAAGGACATCTTTGGCAAACTGAAAAATAGTAGTCTCCTGCCACCTGGTGAAAGTAGTATTGTATTGCAAAATTACTGCAAACCTTGAAGGGAAATGCTAAGCAGAAAGATCTTCACAGAAAAAATGGTCCCAGAACAAGGACATCTATTACTTACTTTGTGTTTCCCAACTACGTGATTAACAATTAACTTTTTTCACAACAAAAAATACATTCTGTAGCCTAAGATAAAATTCCTAAAATCCTTATTTTGTGCCTAATGTAGTGAACAGGGAGGTTAGTCAGAAAGCTCTTTGGCAGGCATGGTGCGAGACCCCAGCTGGACAGGGAAGGGATAGAAACGGAGGAATACGGAAGGGCTGCAAGGACACTAAGGAAATGGCCAGTCTAGTGGTAGCTCTGTTACTCTCTGGCAATTAGTTATACTGTAGTGAGAGTTACATGGACAAAATGGTGGTCTCTGGTAGTGTAAATGGGTGTAAAGGAGCCTTAACATACATGCAAATCAGGCCCTATATACAAAGAGAGCTCAATCAGTTGTTAAAGTTATATACTTTCCTTTCCTCTGGTAGTTTTTTTTGTTCGTTTTTTTTTTTAAAGAAAAAATTGATTAGAACAAATGTTCAAACTATTTAATTTTAAAAAGATACTTAGGCACAGCTGCTTATTGGATGTCTTAGTGGCATCTGTGGAATTAGCCAACGCTACATCTTATTTGCATAGTGCAGTCCAAAATTCTATAGCTTTCAAAACTATTGCTGACAATGGACTACAGTACCCAAAGCAAATTAACACTTTGTTTTGAAATTAAATTTACAGTGCAAAACCCCATCCATGAGAAGGCAAGAGCATAGATTGTGCTGCAGTACAGTATAATCTGGGTTCACATAATATGGGAGACGATAAGGGATTATGGACAAGAGTCATAATATTTTAATTCAGAGATCAAAACTATTTTTAGTAAGAGCAAGTATATATCATCAAAAATAAATCAAACAACATGATTTTGCAGCAGGTTTTTTTTTTTTTTTAAAAATATGACAAACAAGAGAACTAAGGTGATAGGACCAGATTCTGCAAATAGACAAATAATTATGACTAGGATCACAGCATTAATTTCTTTTATTGTTTTGCACAATGGTAGGTTGCACATGTGGACAAAGACAGCACACAGTTTAAAAAAATTAGTTTCACAAATTAATACATTACAAGAAAGTCCAGTGGTTCAACATTTTAAATTTAAACTTTTTTTAAAAAAGCAGTAACAAAGAAATACAAATATCAGGTTTTTGATTGCAGCCCAATGCAAGTTTTGAAAAAGGTTTAAGTTGAAATGGACTTTTAAGCTTTTAATTCTGCCTTAAAAAACAAAAACAAAAACGCACACTATTAATTGCCTTCCAAAGAAAATGCTCATCTTAGATGCAGTAACATACAAGTGTACAAAAGTGAAAAGTTGTGTGTTCAAAACTGATATCCTTATTTCTGAACACAAATAACAGAAAACCCCATGTTTGTCAAAGGCCAGTAATTGCAGTATGCAGACATTACTTCCAGAACATACAAAACAGTACTTGACAACACTTTTACAATTGAAAGCAACTGACTTCATACTAGAAAATTATGCGTAATACCTGTTTTAGAAAAAAGGTGCCTTGGTGAAAGTGATTGTGATTATTCACTTGGATGTACATTATGTACAAAACAACCTCTATATTAAAAGCTACACTTATCTCCAAAATTCCATACACACTCTAAGAGATTTTTCTGCTGTTTCTGTTTTAATGCACTCTGAGCTGGAGATGCAGCCTAATGTGCTAAGATGCCATAATATGAAGGTTGCTGCACTTGTAACACTAGAAATAGTACCAGTCTTACAACAGCTTACCCTCAGAGTATACTGTTTTACTTTATTCCTTAGCAGTGACGGGTGTTAAGGAACTCTTTTTGGAGTCAATGCCAGTAGCCCTGTGTGAATCAACTCTGTTTTGGAATGGTTAGCTACAATTTTCATTAGAGTGGCACAGTCTGCACCCACCACCTGCAGAGAGAAGACACCATCGGCTTCACAACTCTCTGCCCCCAAACAATCTCCTGGAATCCTGAACTTGCTCCTGGAGCTAGCAGCCTCAGAAATGAAGCACAGCCCAGGAGAGACCTGTTTGGTAACACCAGCTGTGACAACATCTTTGTTTGAAAGTCTGTCCAGATTCTTCTTTGGAGTGATTGCTAGCTGAGAAAAGGAAAATGTTGAGGACAAACAGGTAATTAAACACTATTTGCCAGAATTATACAATAGCCAGGGCCGGCGCACCCACTAGGCGGCTGAGTGGGGAGCCGGGAGGCAGCCACCCTGCCGCCCCCCCGCTCAGCTTCCACGGGTCACAGGTGGGGAGGGGGCGGCATTGTGGGGGGAGGCTGAGGTCCCATGGGCGGGGGAACTGGCTGGGGGGGGGGGGGGGGCGGCATTGTGGAGGGGGGAGGCTGATCTCTGGGGGCGGGGGAGCTGGTGGGGGGTGGCGGCATTGTGGAGGGGGGAGGCTGATCTCTGGGGGCGGGGGAGCTGGCGGGGGGGGCAGCTTTTGGGGGAGGGGGGCCGCAGGGCTGGTGCAAGGAAGTTTCGCCTAGGGCGCGAAACTTCCTTGCACCGACCCTGACAATAGCGAACAGTATTTCAGCTAGTCTTTAAAAAACAAGCTGCAAAAATATTACAGCCTGGGACCACTATTTGATATTTCTATGAGCATCAAGATGTGGGAGTCTAAAACAACATGGAAAAGGGAACACACAAAGCAAAGAAACTTGGAGAGTTATGGGGCAAAGTTCACGTTTCCATTATATATACAAATACATACTCACAGATGTGTGCACTGTACTGTGTGTATATAAATATATATATATTTACATCCATATACACAAAGAAACACCCTGAAGGAGATTTAAAGGCCATATCCAGGAACAGAAGATATGAACTCTAGTATTTGTACTAGAATATATTTTATCTGTACAAAAAAACCAAATATGCATATATTCATATGGTATAAAGCTTATTAACAAAAAATATTCTGCTACTAACATTAGGTTAAATAGATAGTTTTAGAAGATTCTTTAATAATGCAGTATAGCACATTTCTAAAACTAGAACCAAAATAAAAATACATAAATGGGTTGCTATTCACAGGAAAATAGTTGTTCAATAGGATTACATTTCATTTTCCAGAATAGGGAAAAGTAGCAAAATTTTATAAATCTGCTGGGATGCAATTTAATTACTGCATCCATTTAGAAAAATAGACTTTTAGGATGAACAAAGCTGATTCACTTCCCCTTTCCCCAACAGTGTGTCTATCTTTTCCCTCTCTTGTTTCCAGCGGGAGGTTTCTTCAGCTGAAGAAGTTGCCCTCCTGTCCCAAAACCTGTAGATGCAGGATTAGACACCCCAAATGTCAAGCCAGCCGATGCTGTGATGCCAGGATTACTGAAGTTAAACCCAGATGTAGTTGAGCTGCCAAAGCCTTGTATGGGAAGGAAAAATATTTTAAAATCAGAAGTCAGTTAAATCATATCTTCAGATTTGCCCTCGCTCCAATTTATGAGGGATAGTTACTTACTGAATTACTAGTAATTACACTACTTTGAAGATATCCAAGTGGACTCACAATACTATGTCACATTCCTAACACATTATTTTAGATTTGCTGCATTGAGCCAGATGTTACAGTGCAAGCACTGTATGCCTCTAAGGGTACATCCACACTACCTGTCCGATTCGGCGGGTAGCGATCGATGTTCTGGGATTGATTTATCGCGTCTCTCCCCGTCGACTCCGGAACTCCAGCTCGGCACGAGGAGTAAGCGGAGTCGACGGGGGAGCCTGCCTGCGCCGCGTGGACCCGAGGTAAGTACTTTGTAATACGATCTAAGATACTTCGACTTCAGCTACGATATTCCCGTAGCTGAAGTTGCGTATCTTAGATCGATCCCCCCCCTAGTGTGGATTGGCTTAAGTTACTATACCTTATAGCATAATAGTTATTTCCTTTGTTATCTGTATTACAGTAGCATCTAGAGTTCTTAACATCTTAGAGTAGATTGGGGCCCTACTCTGCAAGGCACTGTGCAGGCAGTAGCGTAGCCGGGGGGGAGCAGGGGGAGCGGCTGCTCCTACACTGAGCAGAAGCGGCGCCTTTTTTGTGCTCCAGCGCCTTTTGCTCCTGCGCTGCAGCCGGAGCAGAGCATCTTTTTTTTTTGCTCTGGCACCTTTTGCTCCCGGCGCTACCAGTGGAGCGGAGCTAAAAAAAAGCTCTCACCTAACGGCGCTCCAGCTGTTTGGCGGTACTTCGGTGCCGGGTCCTTCGCTGGCTCCGGGTCTTCGGCGGCACTTTGGCAGTGGGTACCACCGAAGACCCGGAGCGAGTGAAGGACCCGCCACCGAAGTGCCGCTGAACAGCTGGAGCGCCGCCGGGTGAATACAAGGGGAGGCGCCTTTTTTTAGCTCTGCTCCCCGTGTGCTCTAAACCTGGCTATGCCATTGTGTGGAGGTCTGTCCCTGTCTCTGCATGCTTACAATCTACCTAGACAAGCCAGACAAATGGTGGGAGAAGTAGAGGCATAGACAGGTGAAGTGACTGGCCTGTGGTCTCACAGCAGATCAGTGGCATATCTGGAAGAGAGCTAACAGTCTTGTGCCCTCTTAACAAGACCACACAGTCTTCCTAATATGTGCAACACAGTCCTAACCTAAAAGGGAAACAAGTAAACACAAAAAATCCATGCCAAGTTTTAGCTACTTAAAAAAGCTCTTTTGAATTAGTGCACAAAAGACAGCATTTGAAGAGAGCAATCTTTGGAAAAAACAATGAATAGCTCAGAAGATGTTGCTAAAATAAACAAATGAAATCCATCAATCTTCCTTTAGAGTGAAAGTGAGATGAGAAATTTCATCCCCAAAAGGTAATTTTGTTCAGGAGTTTACAAAATAGAACTGGTCAAATACTAACTCCCTGAAAAAGCACAGGAACAAATCTGCACAGACACACCCCAAGAACCCCCACCAGGGGAATTCTATTTGCTTCCCAAGATCCATAAACCTGGAAATCCTGGATGCCCCATCATCTTAGCCATTGGCACCCTAACAGCAGGATTGTCTGGCTATATAGACTCTCTCCTCAGGCCCTACGTTACCAGCACGCCCAGCTATCTTAGAGACACCACTGACTTCCTGAGAAAACTACAATCCATCGGTGATCTTCCAGAACACACCACCCTGGCCACTATAGATGTAGAAGCCCTCTACACCAACATTCCACACAAAGATGGATTACAAGCCGTCAGGAACAGTATCCCTGATAATGTCATGGCAAACCTGGTGGCTGAACTTTGTGACTTTGTCCTCACCCACAACTATTTCACATTTGGGGACAATTTATACCTTCAAGTCAGCAGCACTGCTATGGGTACCCGCATGGCCCCACAGTATGCCAACATTTTTATGGCTGACTTAGAACAATGCTTCCTTAGCTCTTGTCTCCTAACGCCCCTACTCTACTTGTGCTACATTGATGACATCTTCATCATTTGGACCCATGGAAAAGAAGCCCTTGAGGAATTCCACCATGATTTCAACAATTTTCATCCCACCATCAACCTCAGCCTGGACCAATCCACACAAGCGATCCACTTCCTGGACACTACAGTGCTAATAAGCGATGGTCACATAAACACCACCTTGTACCGGAAACCTAGTGACCACTATACTTACCTACATGCCTCCAGCTTCCATCCAGGAGACATCACACAATCCATTGTCTACAGCCAAGCTCTAAGATACAACCGCATTTGCTCCAATCCCTCAGTCAGAGACAAACACCTACAAGATCTCTATCAAGCATTCTTAAAACTACAATACCCACCTGCTGAAGTGAAGAAACAGACTGACAGAGCCAGAAGAGTATCCAGAAGTCACGTACTACAGGACAGGCCCAACAAGGAAAACAACAGAACGCCACTAGCCGTCACCTACAGCCCCCAACTAAAACCTCTCCAGTGCATCATCGAAGATCTACAACGCATCCTGAAAGATGATCCCTCACTCTCACAGATCTTGGGAGACAGACCAATCCTCACTTACAGACAGCCCCCCAACCTGAAGCAAACACTCTCCAGAAACCACACATCACACAACAAAAACACTAACCCAGGAACCTATCCTTGCAACAAAGCCCGGTGCCAACTCTGTCCACATATCTATTCAAGGGACACCATTATAGGACCTAATCACATCAGCCACGCCATAGGGGCTCGTTCACCTGCACATCTACCAATGTGATATATGTCATCCTGTGCCAGCAATGCCCCTCTGCCATGTACATTGGCCAAACCGGACAGTCTCTATGCAAAAGAATAAATGGACACAATCTGACATCAGGAATCATAACATTAAAAAACCAGTAGGAGAACACTTCAATCTTTCTGGTCACTCAGTAACAGACTTAAACGTGGCAATCCTGCAACAAAAAAAAACTTCAAAACAGACTCCAACGAGAAACTGCTGAACTGGAATTACCTTGCAAACTGGATACCATTAAATTAGGCTTGACTAAAGACTGGGAGTGGATGGGTCGTTACACAAACTGAATCTATTTCCCCATGCTAATTTCCCCCCCCTACTGTTACTCACACCTTCTTGTCAACTGTTGAAATAGGCCATCCTGATTATCACTACAAAAGTTTTTTTTCTCCTGATAATAGTTTACCTTAATTGATTAGCCACTTAAAGTTGGTATGGCAACAATCTCCACCTTTTCATGTTTTCTGTGTATCTCTATCTATCTTCCTACTGTATGTTCCATTTTATGGATCTGATGAAGTGGGTTCTAGCCCATGAAAGCTTATGCCCAAATACATTTGTTAGTCTCTAAGGTGCCACAAGTACTCCTCGTTCTTTTTTTAGAGCATCTTAAGAGTTTCTGAAAGATTAGCATGATTCGTAACTGCAATTCATAGCAGAAGTTCATTATTCATCCTTCTCCTGTTTAACAACTTCCAGGGAGATGATGATTGTGTGCGATTGGTCACATTAACGAATATGTCAAGTAAACTATTTAACAATCATGAAAAGGATAAAAATCATTTGCTGAACACAAATAATTGAAACATTAACAGAAATTAGGATTGGTTCATAAACTATTCACAGGCAGAAATGGAGCTAAACTCTTAATGAGCATTATTTGTAACAAGTAGTTCAACCAGTTATAGTTCAAGTATAAAAGAGTCATAAAATGAAAGCATCTCCATATTCATATTCAGTATCACTGCCACAATGCTATAATAAATTTCTGTAGGCTTGGAAAAACACATCCTAATTTACCTCCAAAGTATTCCTCATTTGAGTCCCAAAGTTATCTATGTTCCACACAAATTTGATGTCCTCTCACTTCTATTATTGACAATTATTTACATCAGAAATAAAGAATCATTAAAGCCAGTTTCAAGTTATTTACACTAAAGGAACGAATCCTATAGCAATTTAAGACTTGTGCATAAACAATTGTGTGAACACTTCAATTTGGACCTTTGTCCATCGCCTCGGTGCTTCATGCCAATAGAAACACACATAGTTACAAATGCTATACTGGCCTCTTTAAGAGTGACACAAAAATAAAACTCATATCCTGCACCTTTATTGTAACCCATTATTATAATTCAGTTACTGCCTATGCAGATCCTCGCTCTTGGGATACCACTCTTCGGTCACGATTTATTTTGAAGGTTTCCATATGTTGCAATATTTCATGTACTTGCTTCTTGATGCAGAAATTATTATGCAGGAGGTCAGACTAGGTCAGAGGTCGGCAACCTTTCAGAAGTGGTGTGCCGAGTCTTCATTTATTCACTCTAATTTAAGGTTTCGCGTGCCAGTCATACATTTTAACATTTTTAGAAGGTCTCTTATAAGTCTATAATATATAACTAAACTATTGTTGTATGTAAAGTAAATACAATGTTTAAGAAACTTCATTTAAAATTAAATTTAAATCAAAATTAAATTAAAATGCAGAGCCCCCGAGACCGGTAGCCAGGACCCAGGCAGTGTGAGTGCCACTGAAAATCAGCTCACGTGCCGCCTTTGGCACGCGTGCCATAGGTTACCTACCCCTGGACTAGGTGATCATAATGATCCCTTCTGGCCTTAAAAATTATGAATATATGGAACAGTAAGAATTAGTGAAGTACTAATCCCTAATTCAACTGCTTTTTCATATCAAATTATAAATATGATCAAGGAAATGCCATGAATATGATTAGACTTTAATAATGTATTCAGTGAAACTTTTGTTTGATTTAACTCTGCCAAATGGATTAAGCCATATGCAAAATGTATTAAAAAAAACAACGAATCAGATGAAGAATCATAGAATCTCAGGGTTGGAAGGGACCTCAGGAGGTCATCTAGTCCAACCCCCTGCTCAAGGCAGGACCAAACCCAACTAAATCATCCCAGCCAGGGCTTTGTCAAGCCTGACCTTAAAAACCTCTAAGGAAGGAGATTCCACCACCTCCCTAGGTAACCCATTCCAGTGCTTCACCACCCTACTAGTGAAAAAGTTTTTCCTAATATCCAACCTAAACCTCCCCCTCTGCAACTTGAGACCATTACTCCTTGTTCTGTCATCTTCTCCCACTGAGAACAGTCTAGATCCATCCTCTTTGGAACCCTTTCAGGTAGTTGAAAGCAGCTATCAAATCCCCCCTCATTCTTCTCTTCTGCAGGCTAAACAATCCCAGTTCCCTCAGCCTCTCCTCATAAGTCATGTGCTCCAGTCCCCTAATCATTTTTGTTGACCTCCGCTGGACTCTTTCCAATTTATCCACATCCTTCTTGTAGTGTGGGGCCCAAAACTGGACACAGTACTCCAATACAGCTCTCTTTTTGCTATAATTACAGATTTAGTGGAAAAACCTTCACTTTGCACACAACTGATCTTTCTTTTAAGAAAAGAATACCTTACAGTAACCATGGTTCTTTGAGATGTGCATGTGGATCCCACTCTATTTAGGACTAGCATATGATTCATAGAATCAGAGTATCAGGGTTGGAAGGGACCTTAGTAGGTCATCTAGTCCAACCCCCTGCTCAAAGCAGGACCAATCCCCAATTTTTGCCCCAGATCCCCAAATGGCCCCCTCAAGGATTGAACTCACAACCCTGGGTTTAGCAGGCCAATGCTCAAACCACTGAGCTATCCCTCCCTCCTGTGCATGAGATTGCAATCTTTGAATAGCAATGTCTGCTGAACCATGCTGCAATGTGCAGTGCCTTCGTGCCCCCCATCCAAGAGCATCATGGGCAAAGCAGCCACAACCATCCCTCAGTTCCTTCAGAATCCCAGGTAATAAGGATTCTAAAAAACGGCAATGAAGGGAAGGTCCTGGGATGCACATGGATGACACCACCACAAGGACTCCAGTTACAGTAGGTTAAGTAACCTGTCTTTCTTCAGGTATGTGTCTGTGTGGATCTCACTTTAGGTGCCCCATCTGGAAAGTGAGATGCGGGAGTTCTGACTACCACTGACTAAAAAGTGATTGTAACACTTTCCTGCCAGATTTATCATCTGATCTTGTAGTCAGGTCATGGACATAATGTAACAAAAGGAAAGGGATCACTCAAAAACTGTCTTGCAGATTTCAGATGTTTCCGAAGCATGTAGAAGGGATGTTTCCGAAGCATGTAGAAGAGGCAGCCTGTGCACTAGTGAAATGAGCTGTGATGTTTAAAGGAAGAGGTGTACCAGTCATGTGAGAGATTGAAATATACTGGTTAATCCATTTAGATATCCTCTTGGAAGAAGTGGCGTGCCCCTTAAAAGTGCTACTTATGGCAACAAAACAATACTGGGGAGTCTGCCTAAAGGGCTTTGCCCTATAGAGATAATATAACAATGCTCTTGAAACATCCAAGTTGTTGATTTTCTTCCCTTCTCTTCAATCCCACCCCCCCGGAAGACTATGGCTTTTAGAAAGAAAATTGAAAGATTAACAGATTGATTCAAATGAAAGTCTTGCACAACTTTGAGAATAAATTTGGGAGGAAGTTTCAACGCCATCTAACCTCTGTTTAATGTTGTGTAAGGAGGGCTGGCCATGAAAGTCTTATTTTGCTGACCCTCCTAGCTGATGCAATGGCAACCAAAACAGGCCATCTTGACAGCAAGGTAGTGTGTAGCGCATTCAGAGAGAGGGTCTCCATTAGGTTTGTAGGAACAATAGTAAAATACCATACCGGAGGATGTTTTGTAGTTAGTAGGTAAGTATATAGTAACCGCTTTAAAAAAACTGGATACAGAGGGCAGGGGAGAGAAAGTAAACATGACTGTACTGGAGAAGGGCATGCTAAGCTCACTGTACTGGAGAATGGCATGTAAGGTGGACCATAACTGAACTAAGAGTCCAAAGTGTTTCAAATACAGAATATATTCAAGGACTTTAGGTATAGGAGCCTCCATTAGGTCACGGTTGTGTGAGGCTGCCCAAATTGAAAATCTTTTCCATTTACAGGAACAAATTTTTCTTGGGGAATGCTTTTTCATTTGCAGTAGGGTCTTCTGTATTTGTAGAGAACAGTAAATCAACAGCCCTCAACCAGTCAATATCCAGGCTGTCAGATGTAACAATTTCAGGTCTGGATTTAGTATTTGACCTTGATTCTGTGATAGTATGTTTGGACAGTCTGGAAGTGGCATTGGATGCTGAATAAATGTCTTGAGATCTGTTAGCTCCATATTGGCCAAGTCAATTCAGGTGATCAGGATCAGTATGAATTTTGCACATCACCTTGATTATCAAAGTAATGGGTGGAAACATGAGTCTTTGATCCCATGGTACACAGAAAGTTTTCTTAGAATCCTGGACTCATGTCTCCATTGGAGCAAAAGGCTGGACACTATGTGTTGTTTGATGACAAGTCTATAATGGGATATTTCCATTGGTGAAATATTGACACGATGGAGTTCTTCAGAGATCATTTGTGGTTGGTAATGGTTTGGCTGATTAGGAGGTATCCTAAATCATTGCCAACTCTTGGAAGATGAAGAGTTACTTGGGTTATCTGCTGTTGGCACCATGTCCATAACTTTCATTGCCTCCTGACACAGGAGTGATGAGCAAGAACCTCTTTGCTTGTCTTATATAAATGTATTGCTGATGGTACTGTCTCTTAGAATCTGAATCATGGAATTCTGTAAAACAGGTATGAATGCAATGCACGCTAATTCAATTGCTTGCAATTCTAGAATGTATATGGGTGGAGTCATGCTTTTTAGGGACAAAGTTCTTTGTATATGGAGGTGGCCAAGACATGTGTTCTTGATGCATCTGTGATCTGTATCTTTGTAGGAGGAAGGGTGGAATGCTCTTGAGGTCTGACCTTCCATTCAGTGCTGATAAAATGTGAGCTGGGACCATAACTTACATATCCATTTGACCTCTCCTGGGGTGATACACAGACTTTAGCCAGCTCTGTAATGGGCGTAGGTAAAGTTTGGCTACTGGTGTCCCGTACATGCCAAACTGATATGTGGCCAAAAAGTTTGAGGCAGTTGATGGATTTGTTTTGATACTGGTAATAATCATTTGGATAGACAGAACTCTGTTGTTGGAGGAAAATATGCCTTTAATGATTTGGACTAAGGCACCTGTAAATTTTATTGTTTGTGACGGGGTAAGAGATAGTTTCTCATAAAAATTCTCAATGAGGTCCAGCTGTCTGAAAAGAGGAAGGACATAGATCCAGTCTGTGGTGACTTCCTGATGAGACCTGTCTTTGATCAACCAATCATCTAAATGTGAGTAGATGTGAATGCCTCATCTCCTCCTCAGATGTGCTGCCACTATTCCCAGGCACTTTGTGAAAACTGTTGCTGCTCTGGAAAGACCAAACAGTAGAACAGTCTTTTGGTAATTATTGGGACTCACTGCAAATTGTAGATATTTCCTGTGGGCTACATGAATTGCAATGTAGAAGTATGAGTTTTGGAGGCTGAGAGCCACAAACCAGTCCTGAGCCTAGGAAAGGGATGATGAAGGTATTCCTATCCTTGTTTACTTTCTCTCTCCTGCCCTCTGTATCCAGATTTTTAAAGCGGTTACTATATATATTTAACTGCTAACTACAAAGGAATAGGAATACCTTTAGGATTTAGGAAGGAAGTCATTTCTATCCTAAATCTGAGACAGTATATATGTTGTTTAGTCTTTTCGGGTCTAGGATAGGACAAAGACACCCTTTTTGTTTCAAAACAAAGAAATATCAGGAGCAGAAATCCCTTCCCCTGTACTCTAGAGGTACCTCCTTTTTGGCTCACAAGCAAATCAGGGAAGCCACTTCTTAGCTTTTTGTAAGAAGGATTCATGAAGAGGGAAGGGTATTGGGGCAAGGATTCAAACTGGATAGAGGCAACATATGAGACCACTTCCAGCACCCATTGGTCAGTTATTATTGCAGCGCAAGCCTGATGGAAGAAAGCAAACCAGCATCTGAAGGCAGGATCTGGGAATGGCTCTTGACTAATTTTGTTGTGGTTCTCAACCCTCGTGTCATACCTGCAGTCTGGAAGACTGATCAAAGACCAAGAAAGATTAGCTCCTCTGAGAGAACCTTGGTTTCTTTCTGGGCGGATACTCAGAAGACTGTTGCTAAGGGTAAGTAAGGGTCTTCTATAGAGACTGCCCTTGGTATATCAAAGGGCCTGTCCTTTGGGGCTGAGGCACAGGATGCTCGATGAGCAAAGTGTGGCCCTGGAAGCCTTAGGCATCACTGGTGACTTTCAGCAATGATGGCCTTCAACTCTTCTCTGGAGTTGTCAGGAGTTATCTGACATGGAATAGGGTTTTGCAAACAAGACTTGATAGGTTCATATTTGTAGCTGAGGTGACGCCGACAAATAAGCCTTTCTTCCAAAAAGGTTTAATTTATTTGGGCCTTTGTCTTTTGGAGGGTTTTTAGACGGTTTAGATTTCTTGTGGACTGAAGAGAGACCATTAATGAACCTGGGATTGGGTGGTTATAAAATTGCTCAAACCCTTTTTGGGGTAACGGATACTCCTTTTCCATTCTTTAAGCAGTTTGAAGCAAAGTTGTTGACAACTGACAGAATCTTAGATGGTTCTAAGATGCCCTCATTAATTGGCAGTGCTATTCTGGCAGAAGCAGAAGAATGCAACATATCTGAAAGCTTGGGAGCTTCTTCTTCAATTATTAAAGTCTCTATTTTGAGGATCTCAGCTGTATGAGAAAACAGCCTCTGGAAGGCTCTAAAATCACCTGGGGCTGGTATAGGAAACAAGACTGTTTCATTGGGAGAAGACAATGACTGGTCTCAGAGGATGAAAGGTGCTGCTCAGAGGACTCTGGACCTGACTGTTTCTCCTGTGAATAATGTTCTTGCTCCTCCCTGTCTACAGATCGGGGTGTGGTACAGACTAGCTCCTGGATATTCTAGATGGAGGTCTTCAGTATGCCCAATAGGGCCAACAGGGATCCACCTGGCTCTGGTAACGCTGATCAGACCATTGCCATGCCTGAGATGGATGAGTCAAGGCTCTGAAGTGAGCATCCCTGGTTTGTAGAGCAAGGCCTTCTCATGGTCTGAGTGACTGAAACTGCTAGATGGCAGAATGAAGGTGTTCCCCAGTGAATGAGATAAAGACAAAATTTTCTCTAGAGGTGGCACTGATCTTGACGAGAACTCAGTACCAAGAGACCAGAGGTGTGTACCAGTGACCACCGTAGTGACATCAATGTTGAATATGGTGCCAGAGACTTAGCTTCTACCTTTAATATTAAATTGGCTGGTACCATTAATTAAGGCATCTATTGTGAGTGCCAATGTCAATGGCTTCCAGCATTGCCACGAGTAGACATAGAAGGTGCCCTGTGTCTTTTTAGTACTGAGCCAGAAATTGAGTTGGTGTCAGTTGTCTTTGGGCGCAATCTTCCAGTCCCAGAGGAGAATGAGTTTTTGAACTTCTCCTTGTGGACAGAGGGGGAATTGGTGCCGGGAGTAATATTCATTCTTCTGTTTAGATATTCATTGCCTAGAGAAGGCAATACCAGTCTCCAGTGCCATGGTGGTAACCAATACCGAGGTAGTCTTCAATGGTTCTATATTCTTGCCTGACAGTGCTGTGGACTTCTTGCCAGTACTGACCTGGGGTGCTGTGTGCTGGCTGGCAGGGGCACTGGATGACTGGGACTTAGGAACAAG
This sequence comes from Macrochelys suwanniensis, assembly GCA_033296515.1. Classification (NCBI taxonomy): domain Eukaryota; kingdom Metazoa; phylum Chordata; order Testudines; family Chelydridae; genus Macrochelys; species Macrochelys suwanniensis. The sequence continues at coordinate 43,742,230 of CM065775.1, read as the reverse complement.
GATTAACCCCAAAATGGAACTGGTCTCTTCTCATGGTCTGAAGTCCCTCTCATTGATTGTTCAAGGAGGTATCAATTTATCCAACTGTCCCTGGATTTTCTTGTCTTGGTCAGAAAGAAAGTGTATCCCGTGCAGCAGCCTGGAACATGGCTCCCACCAAGACAGTGGCTCTGGCCATCTGTAAGTGAATGAGCCTCACAGATGGACATGGTCAGAAGCCTGAGGGCTTTGAATCTGCCACTTTAAGTAAAAAGTGGAGAGAAAAAAGTTAGTTACTTTTTTCCCCTTTTTGGCAACAGTGCAGTAAAACAAAAGTGGAGGAATTTGAAGGGAATTAACCATGAATAGCTAACTAAAAGAAGCAAATTTCGCTAAGAGGTAGTGGGTAGTCACCGCTTGTTCCATCTCATTGCTGGGGCAGTAAGAAGAAACTGAGGAATGGTTGCTGCTGCTCTGCCCTTTATGCTCTCAGATGGAGGGGCAAGAGGACATGCATGGTACAGGGGTGGCCTAACAGATATCGCTATTCCAAAGCTCTGATCTCGTGCACATCAGGGGCATACACACGAAGTAGGACCCACATGGACACAATCGAAGAAGAAAACTTGATACAACATTGCATAAAATGTAAAGAAGATAGAAAGATACTGCATTACTAGATATATAGTTGTATGGGTAAAACGTTGGCTGCCATTGGAAGCAGTGAGTAATTAAACAATTTTTTTTCCTTTTTAAAAAAATACAGAGGGAGGGAAGGCTGCTAGTGGGGCCCAGAAAGGATCAACTTGGGGAACTACATTTTTCATTCTAAGACAGTGTAAACGCTACAAGTAAAAAATTGGATATGGGATAGATCAAAAGTTGGGAATGATCTGTGAATCCTAGCGAGATGGGCAGATTAGAAAGAAAATTTATGGTAACACATCTAAGGGAAGAGGAGTCAAATCTAAACTCAAGAGCTGCAATAATGGCACATACATGCTCCCCTAGATCCAAACCACCCTACTGACTGTCTGATTAAAGAAAAAGCTGCAGAAACAAAATACAATTCTCATTATCTAGGACAATCACAAGTTTCTACAAAACAATGGTCTCAGTGTTGAAGTACTGCAAACAGAGCCTGGGGAAGAGGACTGACTTAAATGACAGATTGTATTTTTTTAAATAAGTGTATCCAGGCCCAGTTACTCCATAAAGTAAATCTATACTGTAAAATCACATTCAATCCAGAGGCCGTCTGACAGTTTATAAATACATTAATCCTTCCCTATCAAAGTTACCTGGAGATTTGATTTCCATAATTTCTTCAACTTAAACCATATTGCAAATCTAAACAATATCATTTAAGTGATTCATAACATTTCCTTATCGATATCCCAATTCAGAAAAGCTTCTGAACACATGCTTAAATTTAGGCATATGTTTCAGTTCCTTGCCGAATCAGGGTTTTAATGAACACTGCCACTTTGTAACACAAAACTTTAAAGTACTGCATGCCTTAAGTCTTTTATACCATTCATTTTAAAATGTCGAATACTAGAGGAACAACGTTGCTTATGAAGAAGATTAAGCAAGTTTTGCACTTCCTAGTACTTCAATAGAAAAAAATGGTTACTAGCCCCCATAACTGTTGTTTTTGTGAGATGTGTTGCACATGTCCATTCCATGTGTGTGCACGCCCTGACCACACTCACTGGAAGTTTTTCCCTCAGTGGTATCCACCGGGGCAGCTCGAGCGCCCTCTGGTGCCATGCACCTATAGCACTGTTATAAAGCCCCCAGCTAACTCTGCACCCTCTCAGTTCGTTCTTTCTGGAAAACTCCGATGCAGAAGGGTGGGTCATGGAATGGACATGTGCAACACATGTTGAAGAGCAACAGTTACAGAAGGTTAGTAACTGTTTTTTCTTTTTTGAGTGATTGCACATGTGCATTCCACTCTAGGTGACTCCTAAGCAGTTGAATAAGCTGGATCAGGGATCCAGAATTCATGGACATACTGACAGCAGGACAGCTCGACCAAATTTGGCATCAGCCCTGGACTGTTGAGTGATGGTATAATGGGAGGAGAATGTGTGCACCAATGACCAGGTCACTGCTTTACAAATATCCTGAGAAGGGATCTGTGCTTGGAATGCTGTTGCTGATGCTTGCAACCTTGTGGAATGAGCAGTCAGGTTAGCTGGTGGCAGAACACCTGCCTGATCATAATAACTATGAATGTATGAGGCGATCCAGGACGAAACTGTCTGTGAACAGACTGGGAGACTTCATCATATTAGATACAGCTACAAACAGTTGGGTAAATTATCGCAAGAGTTTAGTCCTTTCTATGTAGAAAGCTACATACAGCATTTAACATCAATGAGTGAAGATGTGGTTCCTCCCTATTTGCATGCAGCTTTGGGTAGAAGACAGGTAGGTAGGTAGATTGCCTGATTGCTATGAAATTGTTAAGCCACTTTTGGGAGGAAACTGGGTGAGGACGTAAATGCACCTTATCTTTAAAAAAGGCTGTACAGAGGTTCTGGTGTGAGGGCACAAAGCTCCAAAACCCTTCTGGTCGAAGTGATGGCCACTAAGAAAAACGCTTTCCAGGAGAGGTATAATAAAGAGCAAGTTGCCCAAGATTCAAACTGTGGTCCCATAAGCTTTGATAGATCAAGTTCAGGTCTCAGGGAAGAATGGGCTCTCTTACTTGAGGGTATAACCATTGTAGGCCCTCGAGGAATCGAACAGACATGTCATTTGAAAAAAATGGACCGGTTATCCAACCAAGAGTGGAAAGCCGATGTTGCTGCAAGGTGAATCTTGACAGAGGAAATAGCTAAGCCTTGCTGCTTCAGGTATAATAGATAGTCATCCTTACAAGAATTTCTTGTGTGTGGGGGTGAAGCCCTGCATTGGGATGCCCAGACAGAGAACCGCTTCCACTTTGAAAAGTAAGTATCCCTGGTGCAGCTCTTTCTACTACCTAATAGGACCTGAGGAAGTTGCTCTGAGCAAGCCTGCTCTCTGGGATTTAGCCATGGAGCTTTCAGGCTGTTAGGTGAAGGGAGCTCAGGTTCAGATGGAGTAGCCAACCATTGTCCTTAGAGATCAGGTCCAGGTGTAATGGAAGTGGAATTGGGGTCATCACTGAGAGGCCTAGCAGAGTGGAGAATCAGTGTTGACAGGGCCATGCTGGAGCTATCAGAAGAACTCGGGCCTGGTCCCACATGATCTTTAGCAGTACTGGACTGTGACCTCACCGGGAGCAGAACTGGTGACACTTTCTGTTGTACCAGGTTGCAAATAGATCTATCTGGGGAGTCCTCCACTGCTGGAAAACGTCCCTCGCCACATCTACATCTGGGTGAAAGGACCAGTCATTGTGACTGGAGAAAGTCCTGCTGAGGCCATCTGTCAGGTCTTTTTGCGTTCCCAGAAGGTACAAGGCTACAAGGTTGATTGAGTGGGCTGTGCAAAATTCCCGTAGCTAAATCGCTTCCTGACATAGGAGGGAGGAGCAAGCTCCTCCTTGCCTGTTGAGATAAAACATGGCCGCAGTGCTGTCCATAAGAACAAATTTCTGCCCATAATTTGTGGCAGGAAGGCCTGACAGGCCAGGTGAACTGCTCTGAGTTCCCGGACACTGATGTGGAGTGAAAGTTTCTCCGGAGACCAAAGGCCGTATAAAGGGAACACCCACACAAACAAACAGTGAGCGGATCCAACCACCAATTGAGGGGGATGAGGACCCACGGAGGTACTATGAGTACAAAGTCCAGATGGTAGGGGTTTGGTGAGTACATTGAGGTCAGACATGTCTGGAGGGGCATGAGGTGCAGCCTGGCCTGTTGTACCACATATGTGTACAAACCATGTGACCTAAAAGTCTCAGACAATTTTGGGCTGTTGTGACTGGATGACCCTTGAGGTGAATCATCAGGGATGGCATTGTCTGGAAACGACCCTCTGGGAGGTAGGCTCTGGCCTGAGTAGAGTCGAACACCGCTCCAATAAAGTCTATCCTCTGCGCCGGTGCAAGGGTAGATTTCTCTACATTTATCAGAAGGTCTTGGGCCTTGAACATCGACTGCATAAGCTGAATGCTGGACACTTCCAGAGCCCTGGACCAGCCCTTGACTAGCCAGTGGTCTAGATAAGGTTAGACCTGCACCCCTAACCTCCTCAGGAAGGCTGTCACTACCGCCAGACATTTTGTAAACATCCATGTAGCTGCAGACAGGCCGAATGGGAGGGTAGTGAGTGGTTCACTACGAATCTGAGAAACCTTCTGACATGTTGGTATATCGATATATGAAAAAAGGCATCTCTTAAATTGAGGGCAGCATACCAGTCCCTGGGATCTAGGAAGGAGATAATGGATGTCAGGGTTGGTTTAGATAATACTTAGTCCTGCCTTGAGTGTTGCGGGAACTGGACTAGAGGACCTCTCCAGGTCCCTTCCAGTCCCACAATTCTATTATATTATGTATAAATATAAGAAAAAGAAGACCACTGAGAGAACTTGCCAACGCAAGGATAGCAGTCCCAGCGACCATTACAGATGGTAAAAAGGAACTGAGAGGGCATGGGGCTGGCTGGGCACTGTATACCGCGCTATAGGTGTGCAGCACCAGAGGATGCTTGAGCCACCCCAACGGGTACCGAGGGAAAAATTTCCAGCATCTGTGCTTGGGGCAGGTACACTCCTAGGGTGGAATGCACATGTGCAATCATTCAAAGAACAACTTGACATTTTTATCATTAATATATGAAAAAATTAGTAAATAACTTATTTTTGGCTTAATGTAGTTCAAGCAGCAGGATCCTGTAAGAAAATTTAATTATAAAAGTAAAAATATTTGAGTATTATACAAAAATATGCATTTGTTACTAAACACGACGAATGCTAGTTCCAGTTTTGCAATATGCAGATTCTACCAACAGAAACGATATGCACTTTACCAGGATGTTATGCATTCATGAGCATTAGCCACCCAAATCAAGCAAACATTTATTTCCATTTTCTAATGTGCTGTTTTAAACTAAAGCATTCTTTAGGCCTGTCAAACATACAGCTAAGGGGTTAAGATTCCTCCTTACCTGTAAAGGGTTAAGAAGATCAGGTAACCTGGCTGGCATCTGATCAAGGGGACCAATAAGGGGACAAGATACTTTCAAATCTTGGGAGGAGGGAAGGTTTTGTGCGCGCTCTTTGTTTGAGTCTGTGTTCTCTCTCTGGGGCTGAGAGAGGGGCCAGGCAAGAAATCTTCTCCAACCCATCCTCAACCAAATCTCCATTATTACAACAAGTGAGGTAGACATTGCATATTAGATTTTCTTTTGTTTTGCTTGTGAAGGTTTCCCTGTGTTAAAAGGGAGGTTTATTCCTGTTTTCTGTAGCTTGAACTTTCGCTGTGTTAGAGGGAGGCATTTTTCCTGTTTTTTCTGTAACTTTAAGGTTTTGTCCAGAGGGGGTGATCCTCTAAGTTTTGAATTTGAGCAGGGCTTTGGAGTGGAGCCTGCGGAGCAGCTCCGAGCAGTGGAGCTGCAGGTTTTTGCCTGGAGCTGGAGCAGAGCCGGAGCACAGCTCCAAAGCCCTGAATTTGAGTACCCTGTAAAGATATTTACCATCCTGATTTTAGAGATGATTGTTACCTTTTTTTTTTTTTTAAATAAAATCCTTCTTTTAAGAACCTGACTGATTTTTCCATTGTTCCAAGACCCAGGGGTTGTGTCTTTGATCACTTTGTACCAATTGGTTAGGAGATTATTCTTAAGCCTTCCCAGGAAAAGGGGGTTAAGGGCTTGAGGAGATATTTTGGGGGGAAGGGGAACTCCAAGTGGTCCTTTTCCCTTGATGCTTGTTTAAATCACTTGGTGGTGGCAGCGATTACCTTTTCTCAGGGTACAGGGGAGATTTTGTACTTTGGGGAGTTTTTAACCTAAGCTGGTAGTAATAAGCTTAGGGGGTCTTTTATACAGGTTCCCACGACTGTACCCTAGAGTTCAGAGTGGGGAGGGAACCCTGATATGGCCTCATTTGAAAGAAGAATCATCCTAAACTAACAATGAAAAAGCATGGATGCTACACACTACAGGTCAAAATTAATGCAGTCCTTATTTGATGCAATACATAAATGAGTATGAGCCAGAGGAGTCCACAGGAAAAATCAGCAACATTTCAGCGTTACTGAAAACCCTTGGTTTTTAGAAACAGTTGTAATTAGAAAAACAAAAAGTAAAAACAAAAATTCTACCATAAACCAATCCTGGAAAGCAAACATCTACTCTAATTTTCTAGAAAGCAAAAGCTATGATAAACATACGTTCTAATAACTAAAGCTAATTACAAAATTAGACATGGGTGCCAAATGAAACAGTCAGATTTAAAATACCCAAAGTTAGGGAGCAATGGGTCCAAGATTCTACATCTATTTTTATCACTAACAAAAGATTAAGAATGGAATGAGTAATAAGTAGGAAGTTGCCAAACTGACAGCGGTATGAAATAAAAAATGTATTCAAATGTTGAACTATATGAGAGGCCTCAGAATGAGACAAGTTTTCAAAATAAAATCCTTAATTTATATATGGGAATTATGAACATACAAACTGACAATTGCATATATAATTTGCCTTTCTGAATATAAAATGTAGGGATTTAGTTTTGCAAAGGTATCCTTAAAGTTTAGTTATTGTAAGGCAAATTCTGACTAAAAAAAATAAGAGCATCTAACTATTGGTGAATTAAGCAGAACACATTTTAGAAAACAACAAAACTTAAAATAACCTTAGAAAATCTACCTTTCCCTTGTATTCAAATAGTGAGTCGTGTCTCCTGGGCCTCAAACCACATCTGATCTAATTTTTTTTTTTAAGCTGTAAATTATTAGTAAAACAGGAGCTATCATTTATTGAAATCAGTAGTTTCCTCTTAGGGAGACAGCATGCAAAAAGGGGTATTTTAGGGTTTTTTTTCCCCCCCTCTAAAAATCAATTTAGTTTAAAGCAAATATTTCTTTAGTTAAAATAACATTTTTCAACAGTTTTATTATAAAGGCAACTTTAAGCATATACCTGATCTTGTTTTCAATTAGTTTTTTTAAAGTAAAACCTACAGTTAGATTATGCATTTGTACTTTTAAGACAAATTTGAATTCAGACAAAAGCAAACCTGCACTAAGACTTCCTGAGGGTTTATTTGTAGTTCCAAATCCGAACGATGGTGTGCCTGTGGCAGTGCTTCCAAAAGCAGAGCTACTTCCAAATCCTAGTGGAATAGTAGTAAAGACATGCAACAACATAAAAAGCTGGTAACATAGAACACTGCAATTTAAAATGTATAGTTTTTAGACAATAATTTAAAGCATATTTAATCTTAAGAATTATTTTCAGTAAATCTGTTTCACTACTCAAAGTGTCCTGCTCTAAATGCAGCACTAACGGAATTCTGCAAAATACAACACGCCCCTCAAATGCTCAAAAAGAAAAGCGTTTGAGAATCTTTGAAAACTATTAGTAGTTTTATTTAAAAATAAGATACTGAATGGTAAGTATTAAGCTATAAACAATGACTGCAATTAAATGGAAATGTCTGTGGTCATAGTCACATAATTCTATAGCTATTAAAATACAAAAAGGGTGAGTTCAATGACATCATGTCACTCCACCACCAATAGGTTAAAAACTAAGCAAATTCAGACTTAAATTACATGACTAGGCTAGGAATTGTAGCTCCAGTAACCTTAGGACTTGTCTACATGATAAAAATTGCCCCATTTTAACTAAAGGTGTTATTTAAAACCAAATTTAGTTAAATGGGTGCCAGAGACTGCACAGACACCTTTACTTTGGTTTAAACCCTGCTTATTTCAATTCATCTTAAACTGATTAGGGATCAGTTTAAGCTAATTCAAAATAAGCCACACTTTAATTGCAACTTCCTTGTGTAGACAAGACTTTAGCTGAGATGAAAAGTATGAGGTAAAAATCTCTAATAATTAAGATAATAAAGTATCTGGCACTCTTAGGGGTAGATCTCTGCAATAGGAAAACAAATACATGAAATTAGTTTGGTCACCTGGCTTCGATAACCTTATAACTACTAAATTCGTATGAATTAGGATTTCATCAGAACCACTCAAATACATCCTTGCAGAAAAAGGGCAGCCATCTTTTTACTCTACAGTTACATAATCTCAAGGAACAATTTGATTTAGTAGTTCTGAGATGTTTATATTTTGAGACTAGACCGCTCAAAATTTGCTTAGAATGTAAGATTTTTGAAATACTGGTCACTTTTAACATATACAAAGAAAAGTAAGCACACATTTGATGTCTGAGGAAGAGGCTATGGGATAGGAAAGATTAAAAATACATTCAGTAGCTTTAACTGATTCTTTTAAAAAAAGAGAACAGTGTTCAAACTTGTTAAATTATACCCTTATTTTCAAGCTTTAGTTAAAATGCTATGAAAAATATTCACATTTTTAGCAGAACTATAAAATCTACAAGTCTTCATTTACAAATATTAATTTTATAACTGTAGTAATTCAGGACATGTAAAGTTCCAAAATATTGATTCTATAGATAAGAGGACTTTGCCTTCGTACCAGAGAAAGCTCTCTATTTTACAGGTGAACAAATGCCACATAGTGTATGAATGTAAGATTGCTCAGTGGAGCAATATTTCCCAGTTTTTGCCCAATCCAATAATAAATGGGTTATCAGATAGGTGTTAGTACCATTAGTACAGGAATGTTGTTTTAATTAATGAAGAAGGCATCTACACTCCAGGAATACTAACTATACATGTAACTGTTAAGACTGTAACTTGTGAATATGACCAGTAAGAATTTTGCAAGCGAAGAATGTAATTTGGAAAATGTGTTTTTAATAACCCATTATGATTACACTATTTGAGTTAAGTATTAAATTTTCTGAATCCTTGAAGTATTCACTTTGTCCATGTGTTTCCAGGAGCCCCATTTCTGGATGTTTTTTCTTTCCTCCCCCTGCTGTACTAAGTTCTCTTTGTTAAATTATTCTTCACCATGTGTCGTAAGTCCATATGTTGCAGCATAAATTACAAACCCAAACAAAAGGAGTTAAGGATTTTACAAGATAATATACAATTATGGCAAAAAGTTCTCAAAAAATTGCCTTCTTAAGCAAAGGGCTACTAAAGAAAGCTTAAAAATTAAGGCTTCAAGATCTAACCAGTAGTTAACTCCTATTTACTTGCTAGGACAAGTTTGCGTAACTTGCATCAGCAAAATGTCTACAAGAATGTATCTGAACAAAGTGTAGTTTACAAGGTGTTTGAGGGAGGGACAGGCCTTCCCTTTGTGTTTGTACAGCACCTAACATGCTATGGGGGATACTCAAAACAAGTAATGTAAATATATACTTCTTTTAGTCCACCCGTGAAGATTAGTAATATTTCCTGTTATAGGTACACACAAAAATCTACTTTCATAGATTGTCAAATTTACAATTTGGCTGATGAGGACCATTCTGGAATTTATAAATAATGTAACTAATTCCAAAGATAAGTAAAGTTGTTCATGTTAAATGGCTCATTATTTTAAAGATGATCTCAAACTACTATAAATACACTGCACCACACAACATTAACAGGAAGTGAATTTTAATATCTATATTAGTTCTGTGAAGTTTACATGATGACAGTCACTTTTCAGCTCGCCTGTTGATAATAATCCTATGTTTCAAGTGAGAAAGCAATCTTCATTAATTTTAAGCTATCTTTTTCACATCACCACCTGCTCTTTAAGGCACAGCTCCTCTCCTGGAGGTTCTCCTACTCCCTCCAGTTAGTCAAAAAAATTTTTGATTTAAACAAAAGAGAATTTTCCTCATTTTCAGAAGTTGTGAGGTTGAATAGCTTGACAAAAAGGATTTTGGATCTCAGCATTGAGAGGTAAACATTTTACAGAGCTGGATTCTGTACTGGAAAGCTATGTAGCAGAACATAAGTACAGTACGCTTTGACAAACAGGTTCCCAGAACAAGTGCCAATTAGACAGTTTTCCAGTACAGTTTCTTATTAAATCCTTGAACTGATAAACAAGCTGAAATGTGTTTTAAGAGTTAGAACTCAATTGTACACAGGAGACATTTCTTAATTAGGTTAACATACATTCTTCTAACTGCTATTTCAAATCCAAACAAAATGTGATTGTCTTTAAGACTGTGCGTACCTACTTTTAAAGCCTTTAGTAAACTATAAATAAATTCAAGTCCTAGTTACAAAATAATTGGTACTTTCCCGATTTCAAAAATGCAACCCCGACATGCTTATCTTATGCCCATCTCCCTTGCATCTTTGGGTTCACTAAAAATGTCAACACAAGATTTAACCTTTGTGGTTTATCTTACTCTCGCTCTACAATGCAGATGACTTTTTCCCCCTCCAAGTGCCTTACTTCTGCCAAACTGAAGATTTACTTCTGAAACAGATCATCCCCTTAGTGAAGTTTAAAGTTTGTAATAAATTCAGATGTATTGTATAATAATTCAATGAAACATTAGAAAAGTTAAAGTGTACCTCCAAGGTTTGAAGAACCTAAGCCACTTGATTGCAAGCCAGTGCCAATACCTGAGCCGAATGGCGTTCCAAAACTAACTCCCAGAGATGGCTGTGGCCCTGGTATAAAAAAAAAAAAATGAAAACAAACTTGCCTTACTCTTTCACGATAAAGAGATCCTTTATGTAATTATTTGATAAAAGTGAACATTATTGCTTTTAACAAATTCCATTAAAGTCCCCAAAACTTTACCTCTTCAAAATTCTTCCCCAAACTGCCTCTATGTCCACCTGGTAAATCTAAGAAAATACTGAACACAATGTAAGGTGAAGCTACTTAAAACTAGCTAGTTACAATATATAGTGAAGTATATTTTTTACAAATTCAGTCTAACTTTATAAACCTATTTTAATCGCTTATTAAAATCTTTTAAGAACTACACTTAAATGTGACAGTACTTTGACACACAATCTATTGAAAGCAGAGGGAGAATCTTTTTAAAAATCATTAACACTTTAATAGTTAGTATCAAGTTCCAATTAAAAGAAGAGAACTGACACTAACAGGACTAAAAACCATCGTGTTACCAATAGCCAATATATTTAATAACTAGAAACCTTCAAAGCTACTCATTTGAGTATTTTTCCAAATTTAAACAAACATTAAGTAGATAAAAAACAAGACAATGACTTTATTTTATTAAATTTATTGTTCATTTTAAAGCAAGTCAATTACACAACATGACAATTCAAACTTTTTCCACACAAAATAATAACTGAGTTCTGTTAAGCTTTGCTACATTACACCATTCCAACCACCTGTTTAAATAAACATTTACAAAGGCACAATTTTGTGTACCTTAAGTAATTAGATACATTCAAATTTCAAATTCAGAAGTTTGTCCCATCATTTAAAATTTTTTAGAGACACCAATTACCCTGCACGTTCACGCTAAAATGCAGGATTGTCAAAAACCCATTTTCAGTCTGCCAAGCTTAAATTTATAGCCTTAGTTTGTTTTTCTTGTGAAGAATAGAATCACCTTGCTAGCCCCTCCTGTTACTACTAACACATTACAAAAATCTAAAAGTCATTAACGCTGATAAATAATTTATGAAAATGATTCAACGGTTTTCACAGTACAATCTTCATATTCCTGTCTTTCAAACACAATCAGTGCATTAGTTAGAAAGTTGAAGGGGGTTGTCAAGATAAAATACAATGCCTACCTCTTAACCCAAGTTAAGTACATTCTTATAATTTAAAAAAAGGCAATACCAGCATACATAGCACAGAATGCAATGTACATGGTAATGTCTTTGCCAACAACGTTGGAACAAGTAAGATCTTGTAGTCATTTTATTTTTTAGTTATCTTTTGGTTCTTATTCAGAATTTCTGCCTTATTTGTTAAAGTTTCTAGAACCAGCAATTTTCATCTAAAGTGATTTAAAATAAAAAAAAGCTATTGGTAGTATTTTGAATACAAATTATTTGGTTCTTGAGATTGAGAAAGTCAAATGGAGAATCAACTAGTGTTTGAATTAAGTAGAAGGCACTATATTTATTAAGTGGTAACACTTTTGCAAGGAACACAACAAAGCCCTTAAATGATCCAATGCAGAATGAGGTGTGTACACTCAAAGTAGTGTTAAACTAAAATTTATAAGGGCAACTAAAGCTGTGAATTTGCAGTCTGTTATTAAGTAGCTATTTGGGAAGTCAAGTTCTGTCATTGTTCCAAGTAAGAAGTATGCACTGTATTTCATACCAGCTAAGGCCCTTGAAGTATTTTTCTAAAATAAAAGTGATGGATTAATCTCAAAACTAATTTGTTTACATCCAGTTTATTTTAAATATTGAAATATCTACCTAGCAGCTCCTTTAGAAATTTTTCAGTACAAAGGAAATTAACAAAAACACACACACAAGTCAGTTAGACCTCTAAAACTAAAAAAAAAAACAGAAAAATGTGTCCAGTTCCTTCTCAATTTTCTACCTTAATAGGAGGCACTGTTGGTGGAAGACCTTAGAATATAGAATGAAGACACCAGAGTCCTCCAGACATGCTTGTTTTTAAATGTAACATGCTTTTTAGATCAGTAAAACAGTGTTATTCTAAAACACCTATATTCAAGTTATATAAAACAGGATTTCATTCCTAAAGCTGACAAGCTTTTCATTGAACAGGCCTGTGATATATTTGTTCATCTTGTACCATAAAATTCTGAAGGCATTGTCATAATTTATAAACCTATTAGGTAAACATACATAATTTTCAATAGCAAAAAGACTAGTGATAAAGATCCTCCATGCCAAAAGTACCAGCAAACATTGTCACTTTTGGCTATTATAAGTTATGAGACAAATCCTTAAAACAATAATTTTAACAATATTTTAAAACCTGCTATTTTTTGCCCTGAAGAGCATTTTTAGTTTAATAAATAAGATTCACTACTATGAACCCAGTTAGACAGTAGGTCAACAAGATTCCCTACCAAAGTGATACCATAGTTTAAATTTATGTGACATTTTACAGAGTTCATCACATAATTGGTTCAAACACAAGACCAAGTTTAGTGTCACAATTCAGATTTCATTCTGAGAGTAATACACTGAAATTTTACCTATGTCAAGGTCAAATTATACAATAAAGTTCTAAGTGCTGTAAAAAATGTATTAAAGTATCCCATTCTCACTTAAATTTCATGTTGAGAAGCCAAAACATAGCTAATATCTTAATCATGCTTTGACTTTAGTTCCTCCCCCAGCTAAATCAAGAATAATTAAAATGTTTCGGGGGATTGAAGGAAAGTATTCCTTTGGTTAAGCGAACTTAGCCTTACCAGCAGAATGTTAGATCGGTTCCATCCTATTGCACGTAAGGCTGTAATGACACTAGGCTTTTTATTTTCCCTTAGCGTTTCTCACAATTACTACTGCCACCAGTAGCACTAAGAGTAGACTGCCCCCTGGCATTTTAACTACCATGTTGTTAAAGACTGCTCGTTGCAAGTCTAAATGAGAGGGTAGTAGGAGAGCTTGCTGCTGATCTAACTAGCACAACCAGCATTCCACCAACAGTAATGCTACACTAAGAGTAACTGTGAAATTAAGAGAAAAGTTTAGTGCAGACATGGCTTAAGCGTAGTTTTATTAACGCTAAACCTTTGACTTCTGAATGTGAACTAAAAATAAATTAGTCTCTGCCTTCCTTCAGAGAAAGATGAGTAGCTTGCAAAATCTAAGTTAACTTTAAGGAATAGCCTTATACCATGTAAACATCAAATATATTTTTAGACACAAGAACAAAAGCCCCTACACTCTTGACATTTAGAGTACTGTGTGATACTATTTTTTTTAGCCAAACTTTAAAAGCCCAGATTAATTTTCTTGTTTTAGAAAAGTCTTTGTGAAGAGATCATGGGGAAGAACAGTAGAGTAGGTCTCTCTCTCTCACACACACATACAGTCAAACACTTGTCATGGCCTCCTCTCATCCCTTGTATTCCTGCTCTTTTGGGCCCTGATCTTGCAAATATTTAAGCACCTGCTTAACTTTATGCACTGTGAGTAGTCACTGAAATCAATGAGATTACTCGCAATGTAGAAAGTTAAATGAATGCTTAAGTCTTTGCAAGATTGGAACATTATTGCAGAAGGCCAAATGGCATCTTTTCCTCTGCTATTTCCTCTGCTAAATAGACAGTGGTCTGAACATCTATTCACCACAGTTGCTTACAGCCAAGTCCTCTATAGTGTGTTTTATGGGGAGACTGTATGACTGCATTTGGTAATAGTCTTACCCCATTAGTGGTAACCTAAAGTCACTGCCACCTATTCTTTTTTGGTAGCATACGTGAAAAAGGTTGATTGCCTGAATCCATCTGCATCAGAGACCATGATCACATCTATAGTTGGCATACTTGTTGGCACTTCTGAGATAACCACAAAAAAATTGAGCGTACCTAGAGATATAAACTGCCTTATCCTATACAGGTTGGTATAGCTCAACTTTTCAATTCTCTGACCCATACTGCTGAAAGGACATTCATACTGAAAAAGTTCTATCAATGACATTACTTTATTGAGGTGATAGCTCAACTGGTAGTTCTTTTGTCTCTGGAGCCAAGAAAGGAAATTCAAACCTCTCACCAGAGGTAATGAGGACACATAACAACAACATCTTAAGTAGTGTGACAATCAATCCTCTAATACTAATGAAAGGATCTTAAAAAAGACAAGAAAAAGGTGAGTGGAGAAGTGCAGTTTTTGGTAACTATTAGGGCTGCAGAATCCACACATCACGCTATATTAAAAAAAAACAAAAAAAAAACATGTGAGAGAATCAGAAGTCATTTCAGATTGTTACATGCTTTAAAAAAAGTTTACTGTATATGTCAATGCATCTAGAGAATAATTCCACAATTTTTAGTTATAGCCACCAGTAGAAACACTCTTGGTGGATTACAGTCGAGATTTAGATATAATCTATATTTATCATTATTTCCCTTTTGTTGTGATCCATGTATTCTAGTTTACATGTAATTGGACCTGGTTCCTCACTCTTCATAAGGGCCAGGGCTGGAAGTATATAAAGCTTTCTACCTACAGAGATAAGGGAGGGAGTGCCTCATTACTTGAGAGCAATCCCTACAGATGATTTTTGAATGACTCTCTGGACAAAGCCATATATTCCTCTGCTTGGCCAGATGCCAACACTGAAGGAATTGTGGGCAAAGAAAGCAAAGGTGAAGCGCAGAGAAGGGGAAAAGATGTTGAGGTGATTAGCGCATCTAGGATAAAGAACATTTCAGGAGGAAATCAAATGGTAAAACAGAGGTATACCCCAAATTTGCAAACTGGGTGTTTGAAGTTCAGCACCTAAATCTATATTCAGGCTCCTTAACAAAAGTGGATGATTTTTTCAAAGGATTGTACATCTGCCATTAACATGGTTGGATTTTTCAAAAGGTGACAATGAGAGGTGCACAGTCCCTTTGAAAGAATCGGGCCACTTCTATCAAGATGCCTATCCTTCAGGCACTCAGCTTTGAAAATGTTGGTTAATATGACTAGGAGTGCATTTTGACAATGTCAACTAAGACAGCCTAAACGGCTTCCTGTCCTGTCCAGTCACCTCACATGAACATTGGGCCAAAACCGTCTCTATTTTGGTCTTATGTTTCCTTAATATGTTTTACACACACACACACACACACACACACACACACAATATGTTTCACACACACACTTTTTCTGTTCTTGTTCAGTCACAACTGCAAATGGCCTGTTAGCAACTGCTTTAGTACCATCCTTCCAAAGAAATTAGAAAAACAAGAAACAATGGGCCAAGCATTCTTTCCTTCTACTCTACATACTTAAACTCCACTATTCTCTGTTTTGTAGCATATTTCAATTTACAATTTCAAAGTGCTATATAAAAATGCATCATTCATTTTACATAAGAAAAATGTAATATGCATTTGGATTCATTTCTCCCTCCCCCCAATTTGAAAATCATTTACTATACAATCATACAATTTTGGAAAGATGCTATATTACTCATATTCAGAGACGTCATTTAAGAATGAAGACTCACATTCCAAGGGGTAATTAGAGGAATACAGTAAAGATCACTAATACAAATAAATTCACAAGATTAAATATCTATCTGGTATATAATTATTGCTAAGTCTACCCTGCATTTTCTATTAGCTATGTATTGATAACTTACAATTTTTTGATTTTTAAGCTAACACAAAGGAAGACCTTATATAAAAGTTTACACAAATTGACTACTGTTGTAACACTAGTAATCTATAACTTGAATGCATTCAGACCTGTAGCAGGCTGTTGCTGCTGAGAAAGTGTGGCAGCCATGGCAACGGCTGCTGCATTTGGTATGTTGCTGAAAGGGGTTGGTCCAGTAATAACACGTGGGGCACTCTGCCATTTCTTAGCTTCTGCTCGTCTTGCCTCAAACACATCCATAGCATCTCCTAGAAAGGTTTTCCTGTAGCCAAGGTATTGGTCTTTGAGCATCTGAAAGAGAAGGAGGGGGAAGTCATTTTAGTCCAGTACATCTGAGGTAAGAACTGAATAGTTTAGTCATGGGGCAAGTTACCAGTTAAATACATTTTAATGTAATTAAAGAAACATTTTTCATATTAGTTTAAGGGTGTTAAACTCATGATTTGGAGAGGACTGAATTAATTTTTTATTTATGACTGAAGGGTTAAAATCCATGTGCTGCTTATATAACAATTTGGCATATGGACTTGTGTCAACTTTTAGAGGCCCAAAAGTTCATAGTTTGGCCAAGAGGACAAACGAATAGTGATTAGCTAAGAGAAAACAGAATAAACAAGAGATAACCTCGCTTTGTTTAAGTCTAGTCAGCAATATGCCAGATGTTGAAGCAATAACTAAATTGTATCTTCTCTAAAGTTGCAAATGCGGGACAAAGGCATCCTGTCCCTGTTGTGTTCGTTTCTTCTGTAGGGAGAAGATCTTCCCACAGACCAACCTTGAGTTTATGAAAGGTTAGCATGTCAGTATAAAAATAAGGCCTCCCACCTGTCTTTCCCAGGGACCAAGCCTGCCTTAATACACAAAAAAGACAATTCTTATCATATACTTTTCACTGTTTTTGCTTTAATCCCTAGGAATGCACCTGTTAAATGATCAGAGGGGCTACTTCATTCCTATGGACCCCAAATTAAATTCAACATATACATATATGTTACTAATACATTTTATTAAAGTACTAATTAAATGTTAATTTGTGAATTTAAGACCATGGGCGGAGACATTATGTAACCTTTTGACCATTGGGCTAATGTGCTTATCTTGTCTTGCCGCTAGCCTATCCCAGGGTGTGAACTGCCTACCTCGCCGCTTTCCCCGCCCATGGAAAATCCATATATTCCATTGTAATCAATTGATTGGCAGTGTCTCTTCGCCTAATAAGCAAGGTGACACTCCAGCAGCGCTGTATGTAATAAACTCCAATGCTTGACCTCTACACAGTGTGGAATTTATGTCCTTCAATGACTACGTTACCACCAATCTGGAGCTAACCACTGATGTCAACTAAAGGGCTTTCAGACAGATCAAGGCCAAATCCTCAACTGGTGTAAATCCATATAGCTTGCTCCACTTGATTTACATCAGCGGAGGATTTGGTCCCAGGCAGAATATAATCTGTATGTAGTAACAAAACTTAAGTATCTTATTTTGGCATTCAATATCATCTAGTGGGAAAACACACTGAACTTCAGAACCCTCTATTGCTGCCCTTTGCTTTTTTTGTTTTTCTCCCTCTTACTTATGTTTTTCCTTCTTTCTGTACTGAAGAAAAAATACAGCATTTCCCATTTCTGTTCACTCCCACTCCTACCCCATTTCATCTGCTCAAGCGATCTAAATAGAGCCTTGCACGGATACAAAAAGGTGTATCCGTGATCCGCAAAAATGGTCTGCGAGTATCCGCAACAGATATCTGCGGATTTGCAGGACTCTAAACAGCTCCATAGGTCCCTTTGCATCAGTGATGCAGGGCTGTGTCAAGCCCCCAACTGCCCCAGTCCCACTTCTTCCTAGAGACATCCTGCCTTGCTGCCCACTCCGCTCCTGCCGTACCTCCTTGCCTGCTCCAGGCAGGGAGGCTACAATTCTGGGTCCTTCTATGCAGTTCCGCCCTCCATGTGGAGGGCTCAGACACCCCTATGCTGCACCCTCTAATGCACATAGCCATTCCTGCCTGCTTGTTTAAAGAACAACCCCACCCTCAAAATGGTGCTTGGCTCACTCCCTATTGGGAGTTGAGTTTAACTCCTCCCTCCAAGCAAGCTGGGGACAACAACTCCCAGAATGCCCAGCATGCTGCTGTGTGATTCAGAGAACTGAGCTAGAGCCTGCAGGCTGGGTGAAGCTGCTTTGTTTGGGTGAGTGTATGCTGCAGAGCCGTGTGGATACAAAATTTGTATCTGCATCCACGCTATGATCTGCAAAAATGGTCTGTGGATACCCGCATCTGTGGATACAAAGCGGATACCCGCAGGATTTGCAGGGCTCTAGTGATCATCAACTAAACTGCTGGTCTCCCTCATGTATTAGAGAAAAATGGCTCCTGAGCAGACCAGCTTTTAGCCCCTCCTTTATCACGTGACATCCCTGCCAGCTTCCCCACACGAGCACAAACCCTTGCCACCTGATTTCATTGCTATGGCATCATCTCCCTTGACAAAGGAGTTCCCCATGGTATGAGGAGCTAGCCTATTAAGCAAGTACGTTTCAATGAAGAGCACTTCAGCACAATGACTATTTGGTTACGCTTTTACCACTGGCCTCTGGAATCTCAACCCAACATGCAGGCAAACTGATCACAGAGCAGGTAAAAGGCTGCACACTCAAAATGGAATTTACAGCCTGGCACACGAGTTCAAAATTTCACAGAGAATTCATAAGTTGTACAGACATGGCTCCAATCACAAGGATATGTGAAATTTGAGGAATTTACACAATGTGAGAATTGACTTACTGCAGACTTCTCATTCTTATCCACAAAAAGATTTTTACATCCATAGAGAATAGGCCATATTGCACACTTTTTTTTTTTTTTTTGCGCGTGCAGAGGCTGTACTAGAGCCCTCCTTAAAGAAGCCACTGAATCTCAACCAGCAATGAACCCAGAATGCTGTTTTCACCAGAACACCCAAGGGCTATTTTGAAAATTACTTTATAACTGGAAATCTGTATCTTCCCCTGATTCTGCTCATATTCAAATGACTAACTCATTTTTGCTTGAATTGTCAAAAGAGACTCATTGGGCAAACAGCATGCATAGAAAATGTCAGCCCCCAAAATTTCAGAAAGTTACAAGCAACTGAAAAGACGAGAATAAATGGGAAATATTATGCAACCTTAAATACAGTGGTCACGGCTTCTGCCACTTTTATAATAAATAAAGCCAGCCTCTCTCACTGCTTGAACAAGGTATGTTCTAGCTCTCACATCAGAGAATGAACTTTTTATTTAGCAGCATAACTTTAAAAAGCTTAAATGACTAGTTTAAATCAACTCTGTTTAAAAACAGAAAGGAGAATTGTTATAGAAATGTTGACATGAATAATGGCCTGTAGTGTTTTTGGTTATGAAATGCGTATGAAAATATTAATCTTGAAGTATAACCTACCTTTACATTTTCATGTATTGACTGAAGTTGTGCAGCTAGAGCTACAAATGTTTGATAAATTTTCTGCATAGCCATAGACAAATCTGTAAAACATGTATATCAGCAAATAAATTCATAGTCTTACTGCAATATTGAGACAAATTAATTAATTTAGTATTTATACTGCAACAAGGGTAAAACAACCAGCTCTATGTTGTAACTTGCTGCAAAGCAATGAAGGGAAAAAAAGCACTATTTCCTGTAAAACGAAAGGAGCTGTGTGGGAGTAAGGTAATATTCTCTATTTAAAGAGGAGTCTGGACTTATTAACAAGTCAACAAAGGACAGAATTATATTTTGGAATGATATTCACAACATTTTGCCTACTTCTCCTCTTACTTGAATTTCACCTGCCCAAATTTTAGCTCTACTGGACCAGAATGTCTTGTCAATACTAATAAAAGATACATCAAAATGAGCCAAATATTATTGTATTTGTGAATGGAGCTTATTTAAAACCCAAAATTTCGTGACTCTGAATATTCAAAATTCACTGGAAAGTTAACCACTCATGATGTAGCCACAGAGGAGGCCCTCAATTCTGCATGTAGTTCCAAGACATGACTAGATACAACCACTGGACCAATGTTAATCTAGCTCTGTCCACAAGGGCACTCCTCTCAGTAAGCCAAAAAGGTCAGATAAGTAGGATAGCTGTGTTTTTGCATAACATTTCAGATGCAGGTCTCTTCCTAAACAAAACTGAAATGCTTTCACTGTATCCACCTGGTGCAAGTCCCAAGATAGAATTAAAGTGAGAAATCAGGCCCCAGGCTTCCTGTCAAAGTTGTCTGAGCTGGTGTTTAAGTTCCTAAAACTTACTGTATTGGGTGACTTCAACATCCATATGAACAATAATTTCTGAAAGTTAACTACTCTTTAACTATCAGGATTTCTTAAAGTAACTAATATGCATTTCCTACACACACAATATTTAAGGATTTCTGTAAAAAACATTAAAATTGAACTTTTTACCTTGTGGAGTTATATGTGAATTGTTTGCTTGAGTGGCAAGATGATTTTCCAGTTCTTCAATTTGCTGTCTGTACTGCTGCAGCTGTACTTCAAACTGTTCAACCAAGATCCTGAAGTAGCTAGAATAGAAGAATCAGATCACACTTGTTGAATTTCCCTCCTTTGCAACTTCATTTTTACTCTTTAGGTCTACACCAACTGCAGGACTCATCAATATCATTTTAAGCAGTGGTCAGTATTCCAGTTAAGCATATTTTATATTACTTTTCTTCCAATACTAGAGAAAGTGTGTTTCCTCTGCCTGAAGGTGATGTATGAATCAGAAAGGAAAAAAAAAATCAAAAAAAAAATCAATCTTAACAGTTACATTTGTTCAGTAAAACATGCAGTACGTGCAATAAGGCATAGAACAAAACGTTAAAACAGATTAGCATAAAACAGAAGTGTATACAGTTCACATTTTAAAGGGAGACAGAGTACTAAATAAAGATGGTTTCCTCTCCACTGCTGGCCAATGTAGGGGACAGGATATCTGATTAGAGGGACACTGATCAGATGCCATATTTAAATCCTCTGAGGCTGGGTCAATTTGTGATTTTAATTATTTAATGTGTTATGCTTTTATAGGTATACTTAAATATTATTATCAGATGCCACTATCAAAGGAGTAATAGATTACACATTGCAACATACAAATCTTTTTATAAGACAGATGGTAATGTGACAGTAAATACAAGCTTCTGTTAGATACAGTAACTTACTCTGCTGGGGCTGAATTTTCATGTTGAAGACCAGGAGGAGTTTTCTGTGTTCTTAATGCTATTTCTGCATTCTTCAGTTCCTAAATAAGCAAATGAAGTGAATAAAACAAAGGACTACACATGCTATAGTTCTATAAGAAAGATGAATTCAGAAGAAAAAAAATCTAATGCTACTACTTCTTCACAGAGGGCTCTTTCCTTGGATGTGTTTTAGGCATGCAGTGTTTAATTAATGTTAAACCTTCAGGCATGGATGTGTAAATCTGCTAAATGAGATTTTCAAAATCTGGAACGTCAGGGACTGGGGTTGCCAAAGACATATATATTAAAATGGACAGGCCTTTAACACAACACATAGCAATGCTGAAGAGGGAAAAATTGGTTTCACTTTCCTGAAAGGGGATTCAGTTTTCAAAAGTTTAGGAAACGCTGTACTATACTATCACACCTAAACTTTAAATTTCCACTTCATCTAAAATAATTTTACATTTTTTCCTAGACTTCAATAGGGAAGATTAGGGGAATGGGAGGAAATAGCACACCTAAAAGGAAGAAACAATAGAACAGATTACCCAATTGTCTATTTTTAAAAGAGCATAGCCAATAGTTTCCAATTTATTTATTTTTAACATTTCCACTAAAGCCTTCCTGACGGCCTTTCCAGAGTATTATAATCACAGGATACACACTTCTGTGATTTGACTGTAGTACCTTCTAATAACTGTAGCAATAAGAATTTCTTGTTATCTAGTTCTGTACTTGTTTATTCTTAGCTGTTTTGACTAGCCAACATCCCTGTGGAAGCAGAAGAAAAAATTTGTATTCACTGTATTCTTCTATGGGAACATACCACTGAACTTCTAGAAACCACTATTATTTTATAGTTGAAGAAAGTACTTTATTACAAGACATAGGACTAGCATAATTTTCATTTTAGAGAACAAATCACATGTAGACTGGTTTCATAAGAACAGCCATACTGCATCAGACCACTGGTCCATCTAGCCCAGTATCCTGTCTTCAAACAGTGGCCAATGCCAGATGCTCCAGAGGGAATGAACAAGACAGGACAATTACTGAGTGATCCATTCTGCCATCCAGTCCCTGCTTCTGGCACTTAGAGGCTTAAGGACACCCAGAGTATGGGGTTGGGTCCCTGACCATCTTGGCTAATAGTCATTGATGGACTTATCCTACAGGAACTTATCTAATTCTTTTTTGAATGCAGTTATACTTTTTGGCCTTTAAATATCCCATGGCAACAAGTTTCCCAGGTTGACTGTGCATTGTTTGAAGAAGTATTTTCCTTTTGTTTTAAAACCGTTGCCTATTAATTTCATTGAGTGACCCCAGGGTCTTCTTATGTTATGTGAAGGGGTAACTAACACTTCGCTATTCACTTTTTCCACACCTTTCACAATTTTATAGACTTTATCATATCCCCCCATGATCATCTCTTTTCCAAGCTGAACAATCCCAGTCTTTTTAATCTCTCATATGGAAGCAGTTCCATATCTCTAATCATTTCTGTTGCCTCTCTCTGTACTTTGTCCAATTCTAAACTATCTTTTTTGAGATGAAGCAACCAGAACTGATGTGGGTGTACCGCGAATTTATATAGTGGCATTAAGATATTTTCTGTCTTCTTATCTGTCCCTTTCCTAATGGTTTCTAATACTGTTAGCTTTTTTGACTGCTGTGGCACATTGAGATGTTTTCAGAGAACTATCCATGATGACTCCAACATATCTTTCTTGAATGGTAATCGCTAATTTAGATCCCATCATTTCGTATGTACAGTTGCAATTTTTACCCAATGTACATTACTTTGCATTTATCCACACTGAATTTCATCTGCCATTTTGTTGCTCCATCACCCAGTTTTGTGAAATCCCTTTGCAAGTCTTCACAGTCTGCTTTGAAGTTAATTATCTTGAGTAATTTTGTATCATCTGCAAATTTTGCCGCTTCACTGTTTACCCCTTTTTTCAAATAATTTATGACTATATTGAACAGCATCTGTCCCAGTACAAATCCTGATGGGGAACTCCGCTCCAGTCTGAAAACTGATCATTTATTCCTACCCTTTGTTTCCTGTCTTTTAACCACTTACTGATCCGTGAGACAATCTTCCTTCTGATCCCATGACTGTTTAATTTACTTAAGAGCCTTTTGTGAGGGACCTTGTTAAAAGCTTCCTGAAAGTTCTAGTAAATATATCCTCTTGTCCACCTGTTTGTTGACACCCTAAAAAAATCTTTAATAGATTGGCCAGGCATCATTTCCCTTTACAAAAGGCATACTGACTCCTCCACAACATACTGTGTTCATCTATGCAACTGATAATTCTGTTATAGTTTCAACCAATTTGCCAGATACAGGCCAATAAGCCTAATTTCAGTAACAGCCAGCATTTCCTCTGGTGACTTTTTTTAAAATTGGCATTACATTAGCTATCCTACAGTCATCTAGTACAGAGGCTGATTTAAGTGATAGGTTACAGACCACAGTTAGTAGTAGCAAAGGAAGCAAAATCCTGAAGAGTGTAGTGGAAAATAAAGTGCTACAGGTCCTTTAACTCTGAATGTTGAAAAGCGCTTTAGAAGCTAGCAGCGTTTACCTTGCCACAGTCCCCCCAGATGAAGACTTAGACTGACAAGCATCCCACTTAAAGTTAGCTACATACAAGTGCACGTTGTATAGAACAATGTCCAATTGCCAGACAAAGTGAAAACTATTTCATTGCTTTCTTACAACCTAGACCCTTCAGTGACTGAAAAGAATACCAGTAAGCTGGGACTGAGCAGGCCACAAACTAGCCTGACAGCAAGGAAGTTATTTCTAGCTCTCACAACTGCTAACAAACAGGAGATAAGGTATTCCTGAGTCATTCCAGACTGATTTGCAAATGCCACATTAATTAAAGTCTAACATTTACAGTGATCATTAGATTTTATGAAATCATGTCAAATTAAGAATATAATATAATATATAAATGGAGATATGCCAATCTCCTAGAACTGGAAGGACCTTGAAAGGTCATTGAGTCCAGTCCCCTGCCTTCACTAGCAGGACCAAGTACTGTCCCGACAGATTTTTGCCCCAGATCCCTAACTGGCCCCCTCAAGGATTGAACTCACAACCCTGGGTTTAGCAGGCCAATGCTCAAACCACTGAGCTATCCCTCCCCCAGTATGAAAGAAAATGCAGATTTAATTTATTTTGTTTGCTTCCACTTAGGATAATCAAAGCATGATCTCCAATCCGCTTCGATACGAAGAGACACTGCCCTGCAGAAATATTTCCCAAGTGAGCAATATAAGAAGTAAAGGTGACAAAATAAACTAGATCTAGACTTAAGTGTCATGCTTTTAATAAAGAAAATTCAATTTTTACTGCTGCTTTACTGACTTTGTAGTTAATATCCCTAAATCTGACTATACAAGTGATTATAGGATTTCTATTTTAAGTGTTCTTCTCTTGGGAATTGTAGGGTAATGTCTACATAGCGAAGAAAAAACCGCAGCTGGCCCATGCCAGCCATCTCAGGCTTGCAGGTCTCAGGCTGTAGGACTGTTTCACTGCTATGTAGTCTTTATGGCTAAGGCTGGAGCCCAAATCCTAGAATCCTCCCACCCCGCATGGTCCTTGAGCCTTGACTACAGCCCGAGCCCAACACTGTATACTGCCATGAAACAGCCCATTATAGTCCGACCCCCATCAGCCCGAGTCGGCTTGCACAGGCCAGCCACGGATTTTTCTTTGCTCGGTAGATATACCCTTACGATTTACAAGAAGTGATCCAACCTTTCATCTGTACAATTATTTTCTGGTCAGTATATAAGTAATTTCAGCTTCTAATATTAGAGTGATTGACAGCATTGAATGCCTCTCACCTTATGTGAAATCATATGCTTACTGATTTGAGTTAATAAAAAGATACTCGTTTATTAACATACCTGGGCAGTTTCCATTTTCAATTTGTCAATATTAAGAGTGTTTCTCTGTAGTCCACTAGCAGCCACTGACAAAAGCTGTTTTAAAGCTTTAATATCCTCCTGTACTTTAAGCATTGCTTTGGAAGACATTCTACTTATTTCTTCCTGCACTTGTTTTTGTTCTTTCACAAATTTCCTGAAAAAAATTGAAGGAGAAGTTTAATTTGTTACATTTATAGCACACAAATGTTCTACCTCTTGAGTATTATTTTAATAAAAATAAAATAAATCTTGATGAAATTCCAAACCACCAATACTGAGTGATAATTTCGGCTTTTGCCTCTTTTACAGAACTACTATAATTTCACCATCACCCCCAGCGTTCTAAAATTGGAACTTCATCAGAAGTTATTGAGATGGGTTATCTTGTACCTTCAAAAGATAAGCAGCGTATCCTCACTATCTAAAGCCATTTTAAAAAGTGTGATTAAACCATTTGTTACTTTAAAGCATGACAGTGTATAATTATTTGGTTATCCCAACTAGTATAAGGAAAATACTTACTGGAGATTTTCTACATCTTGACAGATTACTAGAGGCAGATTTTCATCCTTTAGTGCTTTACTATCTCTGCCAAAAGATAACATATGCATTCATAGACACACAGAACTCCTAAACAACTTTACCCCATTACCAAACAGTCAAAGAGCGGTAAATATTCATTCTACTTTTCAAGTCTGTATCTAATTTATTAATGCTATACAGTAAGTAATAATGATTCGAATTTCCTTTTATAAAACCAATTGTGAAGAACTGCATCAACTTACTTAATTCTTCACTGAGACAAGATGGGTGAGGTATATCTTATTTGATCAACTTCTTCGGTGTTTTACAAGAGTTTAATTTTACAGATGAGTATGATGAGATTCTCCAAAAACCATGTAATGAATCTGCAACAGAGTCAGGAACAGAGAGACCACAGGAGTCCTATCTCTCTGTTCTGAACTCCAGCTACTAAACACCACCTTCTACATGAAGCTAAACTAAGCAAATTTAAGGTTACATATGCCTCAAGGCAGGGACTATGCCCCCTCTGCCTTTGGAAAGCATCTAGCACACTTTTGGTGCTATTATAAACAATGTTCCCTCTAATTTTTGACAGGCCGTTGCGCAAAACATTTCTTCTGTGCAAATTGTTGTGCTTCTGTGCAAATTTTTGTGCGTGCAGTGTTTTGCCGTGTGCGCAGGGTTTAGGATCTGTGTGCGCGCGCACACGCGCACAGCTTAGAGGGAACAGTGATTACAAACTAATTAGTAATAACCAGGAACCCTGGATCTGTATTTTGTGGTTTATGGGACGGTGACCCCCTCTCCACCTATTTGAGTCCTATACAATTTCATCAGAACACAGTCAACTCCCATAACCTATTTAACAATGATAATTGCATCTTCACAGTATATAGGCATTTTTAAAGGCCAAAGAAACAAAATAGAAGAAACATTTTAAAGCTTCACTATTTTCTAAGAACCTGTAGAATGTAATGAGGAATAGTAAACATACTTACTCTGGTCTTGTTCCTGTTTTATCACCTAGAAGATACAGATAATTTTATATAAGAATTGATACTTTGAACAACTGTCAAGCAAAATAAGCCTTAAGAAGTTTTTTGGGGAAGGACTGATGACTATCACTCACCTCAATGCATGTTGGTTCAGAGCATTAGGCCAGCCCCATTGGAAGAAAATTTAATTGACATTTACCCTCCTCCTTCATTGCAGGTTTCTATTCCCCCCCGCACACACACACATTTACAGTCTCTCTTATTTAGACAGTATCACTGTGGTGCATGGCACTTTACAGACAAGGATCTCTTGAACAGGAATGATGGTTCGGCAGATAGGGCACTACCCTGAGACTCTGGAAACTACGGTCCAATGCTTTGCTTCACCCGAGACCTCCTGTGTGACCATGGGTGAGTCACTTAGTCTCTCTGTGCCTCAGTTCCTCATGTGTAAAAAGAAGATAATACTTCCCTACCGCATGGTGATGCTGAGAGGATAAACTCATTAATAATTCTGAGGCACTCAGATATTATGGTAAGAGGTAATTATACGGCTCTTAAGTGATAGGCCTCCTCCACATTTCCCACTGTACCAGTACACTCCTCTAACAGTCTTCTTTCACAAAACATGCAATACATACCCTCCACCAGGGTCACAGAGCAATACTTCAACAATATAAAACTTCTGCTGGCTCAAGCAAGACTCATAAGAGTGGATTTTAGGTTTCTAACCTGCTACTCTACTATTTCAGCTTTTGGAATAGCTACCCTGAACAACTGTTCTTAACTACCCTCTCCCCGCAAAAACCAAGAGATTACTCAACTGTAATGTGAACACCGAAGAAAATGCATCGTCTTTGCTTTAAAACTGTGGGAATAACTAGTTTAGCTAGCGTCTGACACTGGAAGTGGAAGACCAAACCCCCTTAATGTACGCTCATAACACCACCATAAACCTTACTTACTAACTGGCAAAATGTGTACTGTAATCACGAAAGTACTTTTTTGTAATTGCTTTTGATGTAATATTTTATTGAGGAATTATTTTAAAAATATATTACTGTAAAGTATTAGAAAGACAATAAGAAGATTAGACTATTTTAATCAACTTTGAAGGAGAGTTGCATAAACCCCACATGATTAGAAATGCTTCCATGATTTTTAAAATTCATTACAATGAAAAAGTTGCTTTCAAACAGGTTCTTTGCATTTGTAACACACTTATAGTCTAGCTCTATTTCCCCTGCACTCGCAAGTGGTCAGAGTACATATGGACATGTGCGAGCCTGACATAGCCTTTGAGACAATCTGTAGAGACTCATACTTTAAGATTCGGGGATCCCAAGTTTGATCCTTGCTGCCAACAATCCAACCAGAGGCATTGCATTACACCAAGTTTGCAAGCAAAATATTGTTGCACTGTATTTATGTAGAAGAATCTACAAGTTAAAATAGTTGAAAACTTAGCCAAATTGCCACAGCGAGAGAAGTGCAAAGAGTAAATTACTGTTTTTCTTTTAGAGAGACGAGGTGGGTGAGGCAATATATTTTATTGGACCAACTTCTATTGGTGAGAGAGACAAGCTTTCGAGCCACACAGAGCTTTTCTTCAGGTCTGGGAAAGGTACTCCCAGCGTGGGAAAGGTACTCCTAGTGACACTGTCACCACAAAAAGCAAGGTGGAAGGGACTGTTTACATAAGTAGTTAGCACATATTGTAAGGGACTATTCAATGTAGCATGGCCTGTTAACACCTCTGCAGTTATAGGATAAAGAGAGGGGGTTAGGTGGTTCAGATTGTAGTAATAAGCCATAAATCTAGTGTTTCTGTTCAATCTGTTATTTTTGTGTCTAGCAGCAGCACTTCCTCAGGCTTCCTCATTTCCCCAAGGGTGCTTGACCCCCCGCTCCACCCCAAGGCCCAAACCCCACTTCACCCCTTCCCCTAAGGCCCCACTCCACCCCTTCCCAGAGCATGCCCTCGCTTCGCCCCTTCCTCCCCAGCGCCTCTGAACAGCTGATTGTGGTGGACAGGCGGCACTGGAGGGGAGGTGCTGATTGGCGGGGCCCGCCGGTGGGCACTGAGTATCCACCATTTTTTTGCTGTGGGTTCTCCAGACCCAAGCACCCACGGAATCAGTGCCTATGTCTAGCAGAGTAATGACTTTAAGACCCCCCCAGCTCATCTTTTGAATGGTCCCTTACAATATGTGCTAACCACGCATACTAAACAATCTGTTCCACCATGCTGTTTGCTGTGATGGTGGGAGTACCTTTCCCAGACCTCAAGAAGCGCTCTGTCTCTCTCACCAATAGAAGTTGGTCCAATAAAACATACTACTTCACTCACCATGTCTCTCTAATATCCTGGGACCAACATGACTACAACTACATTGCATAATTTCTTTTTTAGCTTTATCTTAAAACAACCCTTAATTATTAAAGACATTTTAAAAATACTTTATTTTTACGGTGTCCATTAAGAGTTAGAAAAACAAAGCCATCAATGTCTCCTCTCTAACATCTTTCAACTATGTGCTCTCAAACAGAATTTTTATAGCAAGTATTTTCCAAGGTTTCATAAACATTTACAGACAAACAAAACAACTTACTCTTTTTATCTGAAGAACTACTAAAATCTATGCCACCAAGACCTTCATTAACAGTAGTTGAAGGAGCTGAAGTTGTCCCCAGAGTCAAACTCAGAGCATTCTGTCCAAGTCCTACAAATAACCCAAAAAGTATTTCAGTAACACATAATTTAGTATTTTAGCTTTAATATATTATGATTAGATTTATGTATGTCATCTTGTTTTCAAGATTTGTTTAGCTATATTTGGGTCAAGAAGTTCAGTGAAAATAATGTAAAGAGAAGAAGAAAAACAATTTCTTCTATGAGCTAAATGTTCTAAATATCTAATTTTAACATCTTTATCTGCCTCATCACTTGTACCATCGCTGCATATTGTGTCATGTTGCCTCACTCAGGACTAATATACTATTTTTAAACAGTACTTCCACACAGTGAAAAGAGTGCTCAATATCCACTTAACTGCATTTTATATGCAAGATAGCAAGCAGCCAGTATTGAAAATTTGAGCCATTAGTCTTTCCTATGGCCAGTGGCCAACAGACAGCAATTGACCAGAGTTTACAAAAAGATCTCCTTAGTTTCACGGAGGCCATCTCCAGCACTCTGAGAAGCAGTGAACAAAATTCTTATAAAACTTCACTTAGCAGCTAGCTACTTCCTACAGCTGAATACGAGGATTATTTTGGGGGAGTATGAACAGGAGGATGACAGTGGGAATCTTTCATCACCTTTTCTATAAGTTTTTAGGGAAAGTAACGATTTGAGGCATTTCTCCCAGTAGCTAGGAAAGGGTATGAAGAGATCTCACCTTCCCACATCAGCCAAAGGGAGAAAGTAAAGCTTTCCATTCCACACAGCAACTACACTAAGAGTTTCAGAATAGAGAAGATCAATTCCTGCATTTTTACAACCCCTGTACACTGGAGGCCCAGGCCTGACTAAGGTCACAGGGCACTACTGCAATACAATAGAGAAAGGAAAAATACCATATTTATTACACATGTAAGGCCAATATGAAAGACTGAAGTGCTCCTCACAACACCCCACACTGGATCCAGGAACAGTACCCTCCCTTTTAGCAGCAGAGGATAGAGAGGTATATACTACGTTTTTCTCCAAGCCGATGTCCCTGGACATCGGGACTGGAGGCGGTCCCCATCTAACAAAGGGGATTTAAAGTTACACTACTGTAGCTCAAAGGTTTTCTAAATTCACTCACAAAAATCACTGCTAAAACAAGGGACCAGTGACTATTTTATGCAAAGAGTTCTCAAAGCATTTCATAGTGCAAACCACATCTTAATGAAGAGATTATTTCATAGAACACCTCCCCTTCCATTTATGATCACGTTAACACCCCTATGGCAGCTATGGTAACTACTTCATGGAATACTCCAGAGGGAATTCTGTGCCAAAAAATTAAGAATTCTGCACATAATATTTTAAAATTCTGCAAAACTCTGCACATTGTCCCACCCCCACACCCGGAACATGGACTTGGTGGTAAAGCTGCACCCAACCCTGACACAGCGCAAGGACCAGGCCTGCCCCAGAAACACCCCGGGGCCCTGCCCCTCTGTGCCAAGCACACTAGATGTAGGCAAGCAGGCTTATCCCAGCAGGATCCAAGTATGGAGGGGCTTAGTGTGAGGAGATCAACGTGTGTCGTGATAGGGTTCTGTGTGTGGCAATCTGGGTGTGGGCGGCTTGATGGGGGGTCTGGGTGCAGGGACGGATCTGGATGAACTGGGGTGCAGACACAATGGGATTCTGCAGGGGAGTCCAGGTGAAGGTAGTTAGAGCTCAGCAGCGGGGGGTCTGGGTGTGGAGTGCTCAGCAGGGGGGTCCAGGTGCTGGCTTGGTGGGATTCAGGGGAGCGGGGATCTGAGTCAGGGTGGCCCAGATGCAGGGGGGCGGCGGGTGGTGGTGTTGGCAAGGGGGTCTTGGTGCAGGGGGTCTCCGGATGCAAAGAGTGACGTTTATTAGGGTGTAGGTTCAGGGGGGTCAGTAAGGAGGGGTTCTGGGTGCAGGTGGTGTGGCTTGGTGGGGTGATCTGGGTATGAGGTGGGTCTGAATGCACAGGGGTTGGTCAGATGGGGAAGCTGTCCCCCCTCACCCTCCCACGGCTGAGGAGCGATGGGGGAAGGAAGTGGGGGGGATTATGCGGAGCTTTCTACAGTCAGCGAGTTTTCTGGGGGTGGGTCTGACCCAGC
The DNA here is from genome assembly GCA_033296515.1 of Macrochelys suwanniensis. Taxonomy (NCBI): domain Eukaryota; kingdom Metazoa; phylum Chordata; order Testudines; family Chelydridae; genus Macrochelys; species Macrochelys suwanniensis. The sequence goes on along the minus strand of CM065775.1, from coordinate 43,710,413 downwards.
CCTGTCTGCTCCTTGCAGGGGAAGAGAAAGTTCTGTCCTCCCCAGCCCAGCCGGGACTAGAAGCTTAGCCTGGCACAGGATAGGAGCCACTGGCCCCAGCCCTCCAGTGATTTACCTCTCTGCTGGCTGCTCTGGGCACCCAAAACAATACACCTGCGCTCCTAGGGAGTGGCGCATGACCACTTTTGTGGCTTCCTTTTGCTTCCCAATCAGAAAGTCATTTTTCTGCAGGGAAGCAAAGAAATTTGTGGGGGACGTGAATTCTGCACACGTGCATTGTTGCAGAATTCCCCCAGGAGTAATGGAAGAACTAACTCTTACATTCTTGCAGAAAGCTGCCAAAATTAAATTAAGGTGGAAGTAGAATATTTAGAAGGTAATAGTATTGTCTGGTATTTTATGACGTGCTAAGACCAGTAACATTCAGGGAAAATGCAGAAGTTTCAGAAGGAATTATTTAAGTTTTACAGTTACCACATGGTGTTACTTATATTTCAGCATTGTGAAATAGAAGTGAGAAAAGAATAAAACTATTTTCACCTGTTGCTGCTGTGGTTGCATTCTGGAAGAGTGTACCTCCCAAACCAGCTAAGGCTCCTCCCAGTGAAAGGCCTGTGGATGCACTTGTAGTTGGAGCAGCTGTCCCACCCAAATTTAATGTAAAGCCAGTAGAACCTGAAATTAAAAGAAAGAATGAAACCATCCTTAATACACAAACTATACAGTCTGCAGACAGTATAAAATAATTACTCACAGGTGTGAACTGCCTCATTCATCATAAAGGAGAGTTAACGTTGAATGAAATCTGCAGCAATAAACTAAATTTAATATCACTAGGGCCCTACCAATTTCACAGCCGTGAAAAACATGTCACAGACTGTGAAATCAGCCCTTCCCCATGAAATCTGATCTCCCCTGATGCTGGGAGCCTGGAGCGTCTAGCTGCTAGTCCGGCCACGCTGGGGAGGGGCAGGAGTTGTCCTTCCCCTGCATGGCTGTTCTTGGTGGGGAGATCAGAGCTACCTCCAGGAGCAGCACAGAAATGAGGGTGGTACACCCTCACTTCTGCACTGCAGCAGCCCAGGAGCTGGGCTCCAGGCTTTCATCCCCACCCGCCCCGCAGCTCCTGCTGCAGCTCTGAGTGCCGAGCTCTTGGGGTTTCCTCCCCCAGTATCTCCTGCCATGCCGGGGGCTTCTGCTCCTGGCAGCTGCAGCCAGAGCAGCCTGGGCTTGGGGCCTCCCCATGGTCCAGCCAGGGATTGGGGCAGCCCCCCAGCCAAGGCAGCCCAGGCTATGGGCTTCTGGTCCCTGTCGCTCCAGTCAGGTCAGCCCGGAATCAGGAATTCTGCCCACCCCCCCCCCCCGGCGTGGCTCTGGGTTTCCTCCCACAGCGGCTCCAGCCGGGACTGGGAGCTTCCGCTCCTGCCGGCTGTGGCCGGGGCAGCCCATCCTTGGGGCTTCCACCCTCCCCCCACCAGGGCAGCCCTGGTTCAAGGATTCCACACCCCTCACCCCACTCCAGCCAGGGCTTGGGGTTTCCACCCTTGCCAGCACATGCAGCGCCCCTGCTGCTTCAGCCCAGTCTCGGGGCAGCCCCAGCTCAGGGCTTCTGCTCTGCCCCTCCCCCAGCTGGGGCAGCCCAGACTCAGGGCTTCTGCCCCCCAGCCAGGGTTCGGGGCAGTCAGGGCTCGAGGATGCCCGTGCTCAGGGCTTCTTCCCCCAGGGCTCCTGTTGGGGCTCAGGGTGACCCAGTAGGGGCTTCCACCCTGTGGCTTCTTCTGGGGCTGGGCACCCATTTTTCCAGGGGGCCCCTACCTTAATCTGTCACTGGCCTGGACTAGCAGCTAGGAGCCCCTGGCTGGGGCATTCCTAGCAGTATGGGGGAGATCCTACCCACCTCTACTTCCCGGAACCTCCTCTAACTCCAGGAAACTTTGAGGCTGCTGCCTAGTCAGCACAGAAGTGAGGGTGGCAATCTTGGGACCACACCCCAACAACTCTGCAACCCTCCCATGATCCCATTTTGGGTCATGACCCCCATGGTTACAACCCTGAAATTCCAGATGTAAACATCTGAAATTGACCAACTAAAAAACCCACTGACCATGAAATGGACCATGAATTTGGTAGGTCCCTAATCACCACCACCAGGGGGTAACTGTACTAACTGTAATATTCATTATAAAATGTAATTCAATCAAAACTTCCTTTATTCAAGTTTATCTGAAGCTACCAAAAAATGTTAAGAATGTCCACTAGAATGCTGCAGAATCTTACACAATTTAGATACTGGCTGCTGCAAATTAAGTGGAATCTTGGTCTTAGTTCTGCACGTAGGTGAAGATGACTAGATCCAGCTGAACATCAGAGTATCTTACATAGTGGAGGCTAAAAACAGCTAATTGTGACTTTAAAGCTTCTACTTGAATGGATGATTTGAGTGAAATATTATGGCATCTTGACTAACGAGAATGTGGTAAAGTGTGGTGAACAGCTTTGGTGTACACACATTGTTAGCTGATGTAGCTGGCTTTTCAATGAACACTTGATTATGGAAAATATGGTTGTGTAGACTGAATATATGGAGAAGGTGCCAACTGCATATTAGTATGTTAAGCATGGGACATCTTACTGGAGGCACATATTCTCCAGCATGCTTTAACAGTACCAAAACCATTTGTCTCATTGACAGTAGACATTAACCATTTTCAACATTATGATGCCCTTTCTACACTTGGGAGATATTTTTAAAAACAATTTCCCACCACTGCCAATACAATTGAGCTCCACTTGTATTGGCAACATTGGAAACCCTGGTGTAGATGAGCCATCACCTATAACTATCAGATGATGCGGTTCTTAAAAGAAACTCAGCATTTAATATTGGGCTTAAAACAATGATCGTATCTGCTGACCCATCTATGATAGGATTCCTAACATCAATACCAGTGAAGCTTAACCAGTCACTTAAATTCTGTGTTTCAAATTAGTCACAAGTAAAAGGCGGGCAATGACCACATCAATAGTAAGGATGCTCATCTATTTCAGAGTGCTTGTAAAGTACTTGTATTTTGTATTCAGGCATAGCCAACACGGAGTGCAAAATAGGATTTCCTTACCTGCTGCAGGAGTTGATGTAAGAGCAGAAGAAAGTGAGAGGCCACCTGCTGAGGTAGAAGTAATAGGCAAAGCAAATGGTGTGGCCGATCCTGCAGGTTTGTTGAACCCTAAACTAAAACCTGTGGTAGAGGCTGATGTAGCGGCAGGAGCTCCTACAACAATGAACATCATTCTTAAGACATTTTGTTGAGGCATAAATGTTCAAGTTAATATTTTTGCCACCAGGTGTCATGCATTCTAAACACCAAAATTTTAAAGTAAACTTATCACCCTCAAAATGAATTTTACCAATTAAATATTAATGAAAATGCCATGACAAGGACCTAGAAGGAATTCCACATAACCCCACATTTTGGTTTGTTTCCTTTCTACACAAGGAAGACAATAAGATTATGTATAAAAGCTTATCACAGCATTTCCTCTCTTCGAATAGGAAGGTCCACAGATCTTACAATGGGCCTTGTTTATTTGTATCTGTACAGGCAAAACCGAGACCTGGCTTTGGGATAAACCCTTCTGCTGAAGAGGGAATTAGCTGACAACTGTGAGAGGTATAATGAAAATTGTGTCCTTCTAATTTAAAATTGAGAGTTAAATGTTATTCATTTATCTCTTGAGTAGTGACCCTTCTATTAAATCAGGATGGTTTGAAGAAAGGATGTTTTACTGTTCTTCATAAAAGGAAGGTCCTCAGAATCACACAATGGTAATCCATCAGCATGTAGCTACGAAGAGAAATTAACCTAACATATAAGCAAACTCAAATAGGCACACAGATTGTTTTGATTTACTGACAGACTTATTATATCCCGCAACATTATAATCCCGAATACAGCAGTGAATGAGACTTGCATATCAGTTTTGAAGTATTTTGATACGGAATGCAGGGAGGGACAGGAATCCATTTAGCAGATTTCTTTAAATTATGGATCCACCCAGAAAACTGCTACACCTGTTCAAGCATGCTCAGCATAGAGAAGGTAAATTCTTTGACTTTATTGTCCCTTACAGTTAGAATACAATTTGTATTTGTTGTCCCTTACAGTTAGAATACAATAGACCCTTGCTATAACGCCGTTCACAATAGAGAAACTTGGGCTATAGAAAATGTGGTTGCTGGCTTCCACCTCCAGCCCGGAGGCTGCTGGAGGAACACTGTCAGCTCCTGCAGCAACCCCGGGGCCAAAGGAGTACTCTGCCCCAGCCACGGCTGGAGAATCTCTTCCTCTCCCCCGCCCTCCCATTGCTAGAACAAATCCCTGGCTATACCAAAAAAATGGCTTGGATCCACAGGGGTTTGTTATAGTGAGGGTGTACTGTACATGCTTCAGTTTTGTCTAGACATTTTAGTGCTGCACGGACATCAGGATGTAAAAATCCATACAGAATGGAAAGGAGTGCCATGGCTTTTCCATCAGTCATGTAGATTGTACGTGTGATTGCAGTAGAATAACATATGGAGCAGACTTTAAGGATGAACGTCAAGATCATGCAAAAAATTATTATAATGAAAAACACAGTGCTTGTCCTTAATAGACAGAGCTCCCAAATCCAATATTTGCCTGCCTGCAAGAATGACTTGGTAAGTAAGGTCCAAGTGTTCAAAGGGTGGTCAAGTGCAGGGCATACAGCACCAGGTTAGAGTTCTGTTGAGGTTTATCTGAGAAGCTGATTGAAGAAATTTTAGTATATAGATGGAGAGATTTTTCCCTCTGGACACCCCCTACATGGGATATATTTAATGTGTGCCTTAACTTGGGCACCTTTAAACTCATAGTGAAACAGTCCTGATGGAACTCGAGTAGTTTTTCTATTTTTGTCAAACTTGGTGTAACTACTTATTAAACACCAGCTTTCATGTTTTAGTCAGATTATGGAGTACACTAAATTAGCGAATTTATTTGGAAGCTATAGGCATTGAGATTTTCTGCCCAAATATAATTCCTTCAGTTGCTTCCTTTCAAATGCTAGGAAGACAGCTTTATTAGATAGCATGATGGGACCGTATCTGTATAGGTCCTTTCTGAAGGGCAGGAACATTTGTGGTTCTATCTAGGTTCTTATAATGGGCACACCTCACTGTCATATGAGGTTTTAGTGTCATGTTATTAGGTCTGACAATCATACTCTCTGCAGCCAGTAGGATGCCACCATAATCATTACAGCCCTCTCCTTAATTCAGTGTTGTTTTGGATAGAAACCGTAACGGCGAGACAGTCTTTTGGCCAGGACTAAAAAAGCTGAACTTGGTAACTGGAGGTTAAATGCCAGTTTGCCCAATGAAATGAGTGACTATTTCTCCGTACAGGAGAGGACACCACTTTCAAACAGGTGTTCTAGTCATGCAGTCTGTTCTGGGGGTGATTTTCCCTTGATTTGTTCCATCTTCCTCTATTACAGTAGGCCTCTTTCATTGTACTTGTTCACAGAACAGCATCAAAATTGTCTGATGCTGTAATATGATTGTACCCCCTTTTATGCTGTTTTGCAACAGTGGTATAGCTTAGTTTAATTTCACCTAGGACTCAGCTGCTGCTTTGGGCCAGGAGCTATTTTGCTTTGCTATTTGCTTTTCAGGAACAGGTACACTTACACCTGCATTTCTTGCCATAGCCATGGCTGAGAAATATGAAATATTTAAAGAAGCGGCAGAGAAACAATGAAGGTAGAAATATCTTCCAAAGGCTCCTTCCCAGCTCAACACTTATTGTCCATCCATCAAAAGGAGTTAGAGAACAAGTCTGTTCATGCCAGGTTCACTCAAGTGAAGGGTAGGCAGCAAAGTTCTTTTTTAACAACAAATCCACTTGTCTTTCTATTGGAGACTCCATGGGGATATGAACCTACAAACTTTGAATCCAACATAATTTCACCTGTTTTCTTTCCCACCCTTTGTCTAAGGCTACGTCTACACTACCCGCCCGATTCGGCGGGTAGCTATCGATGTTCTGGGATCGATTTATCGCATCTCGTCTAGACGCGATAAAATCAATCCCAGAGCCGCTCCCCGTCGACACCAGAACTCCAGCTCCGCGAGCGGAGGAAGTGCTGTCGACAGGGGAGCCTGCTTGCTGCCATGTGGCCCGGGGTAAGTACTTTTAAAAATCGATCTAAGATATTCGACTTCAGCTACGTTATTCACGTAGCTGAAGTTGCGTATCTTAGATCGATCCCCCCCCAGTGTAGACCAGCCCTTACTTGTCTATTTAGACTGTCAGCTCTTTGGGGCAGAAAATATACTGTGCCTAGAACAAGGGGCCCCAACCTAACTCAAATGATAATATTTGTTGATTTCAGTTTACCAATGCAAGTTCCTCACCTAAGATAGTAATATCACTTGAGGTGAACAAGCTAACATATTTCAGTCATACTGAATGGAAGGCCAAAAGACCGTTTTCCACAGCCAAATGGATCTTGACACTGTGAATGAAGAAACACTGAATGAGACAGTGCTCTCTTTGTGCATGACCCACAGAGGCAATGTGCATTCACAAACATTATACAGTAAGTGGTTTATCCACGCTGGAAGTCAACAATTTTAGGTCTTGAAAGGGTTCTGTACTCCTTCAACTGTGTAGAGGCTGAAGTTCTGATGGAAAACACCAGAGTGGATATTGCCATATCAAAGGTCGATAGATATACAATAAACTTTGGTATGGGAAGGAACCATTGCTAAAAGAATCTCTGACGAAACATGAATGCTTCCCTGAAGAGCCTCAATTTGAAAAGTGAGAGAGAGAGAAAGAACTGACATGGCTCCTAACGCACAGCAGGCCCCGGTAATAGAAGGGTGAGCAAATGTGAACTAGACAGAGCACCCATGTTCCTCAGTTCAGTGCACTTTGTTTCCAAAACCACATATATATATCCCATGGCCTCATTAGTCTCAGCTAACAGTATATCAATCCTTCAAAACCAGTTTAAGCACACTGCCATAAAAAGAGCCAAAAGTTTCCTCATAACCATGTGTACCTGACCTCCCATCAGTGGCAGCATTAAACCTGTGGCAACTGCAATAATTCCTTACATGGAGACATAGTAATAAACTTTTAGCTGTCTTTAATATGAGGAGAACCCATGCCATGTGGCTACCAGGTCTCTGCCTCAGCAAGTGCTCACACTACGAGAATAATTGGTCTAGAGCAGTGGTTCTCAAACTTTTGTACTGGTGACCCCTTTCACGTAGCAAGTCACTGAATGTGAACCCCTTATAAACTAAAAATACTTTTTTATATATTTAACACCATTATAAATGCTGGAGGGAAAGCAGAGTTTGGGGTGGAGGCTGACAGCTTGTGGACCCCCCCCCCCCCCCATGTAATAAACTTACAACCCCCTTGAGGGGTCCCAATCCCGAGTTTGAGAACCCCTGATCTAGAGCATATATATGTTTGTCTCCAAATACTAATAGCTTCTAAATATGTGGCTCTTACCCAGTGTTAATCCTGTAGCAATAGTTGTAGCTGTTCCTGCCAAGAAAAAGAAAGTAAAAATCCATATTCAACTTTATATCATATTTTACCAAGCTTCAGACACACAATTTAGTAGTAGTTTATGGTTTATTAGTAACAGTAAAATACTGAATTATATCGTATTGCAGTCTCCACAATGACACAAGATAAATTAGAATAAGTTTTATAAAATATTTTTGGACATAAGAGATTTACTCTGGTTTGGAATCTTAAACACAAAATAATAATAGGTTTCAAATAAGTATTAGCAGTACAAACCCTCCTGGGAAAGCACAATTTCCTTGTCAACAACGTACAGAACTCATTTGTGTTGAAGAGCCATTGCTCAATAGTGACTATGCAATTAAAATGCCAGTTAAGCAGTACACTACAATTTAAATGAAATTAAAGCCACTAAAAACACCAGATAGTTTAAATGGTTGAACTCTAGATTTACATGCTGTCAGGAATGCCAACATGCACAACAGTGTGGTTTTGCATTATAGTGGAAAGGATTACAGAGTCCATAGTTTACTCAGAATACTGGTTCTCAAATTAGTTTCTTCCCCATAGAAATTTAAAATCATAATTGATCACTTTGTAATGAGTTATGCAATTTCAGCTTCTAAGAAACTTACTTCTAATTCAATGAGAGAACAATAACTAATGGATCACTCAAAGAGAGAGGCAAGCTAAGGGAATAATGCAACTCATATCATAGAATCAAAGAACTGGAAGGGACCTCAAGAGGTCATCTAGTCCAGTCCTCTGCACTCATGGCAGGAGTAAGTATTATCTACACCATTCCTGACAGGTGTTTGTCTAACCTGCTCTTAAAAATCTCCAATGACGGAGATCCCACAACCTCCCCAGGCAATTTATTTAGAATATCCAACAATGTAACAAATATTCCCTGTAAAAGGTAACTTTAGACAATCACATTAGAGTGCATGAAAGAGATAGCATTCTCAAAAACCAACAGAACCAATATACAATTCACTAATATTAGCTATTGTGTATGTGTGATGGCCCATTTTAAAATGGTACAAGTTTTCTTCTGTACCCCTGTTAAATAACCCACAGAACGGTTTGTACAAGACTGAAGAAAAGGTCTCTGTTAGTCTGAGAAAGTATACACAACTGCCCAAATTTAGAAAGGAAGTTTTGGACAAATTATTATTGCTAATATTAAGAGCTTATAAGAACTATAGCATTGTAAATGACAACATAATAGAAAATTAATGTGTTTATAGCATCTTAGCAATAATTTTCAGAATACCCTTAAAGACAAAGTACAGTACAACCTTAAACCCACACTGCACTGAACCCCCATATTGTATTCAACTGCAAGCTATAATCCACACAAAATGTTGGTGGCCTCTCAATCTCCAGGAGATATACAGAGAAACCCACATTTTAAAGAAGTCTCGTTGGAATGGCCAAATCCTCTGTAAAAAAAAAAAGTCAGTATTTCATAGTATAAAATTCCAACTTCTATACAAAATTCATACACAGGACCAGACACAAATTTCAGATAGTACATTCATCTATTAAAGGTTCAGTTATCAGGGTTTTCAGTAATAGTAATGCTGTAATGCATTAAGATCTTATTTTTAAAAAAGATAAGAGATTTGCTAAATATGTATATAGCTACAGTTAAAAACATTTCAGCACACTCTGTGATGCATTAGTCTTCCTTTTTGTGTTTGTTCATTTACTAATTCATGAAACACACAGATTATGCAAAAGCCCAAATTTCTGTTTTATTAAAGGAATAAATCCACATGCATTTCCTACCTGTATTAGTACCTCCTAGAGCAAGCCCAGTGGTAGATTTTGAACCAAAGAGTCCACTTCCAAAGCCCACTGATGGAGCTGATGTAGTTGCTGTAGCAGTCGAGGAGCCCAAGGTTCCAAAATTAAGCCCTCCAGTTGAGCTATTACAAGACAATATGGACTATTAGCATCAATTATTTTGCACTTACCCATTTCATACATACATATTTGCAATTATTTCATCCCTGTTTCTTCCCCAAGCACCCAACAGGTCACAGCCATTAAAACCCTAAGCTCTCTTTAAAAGTAAGTTCCAAAGTAATCGGCTTGCCAAGATTTAGCTATCAAACTTTACTGCCAATAACCAAACCATCACAAAGGTGAATTTACTTTCAGTTTATCATCACTCACGGATTCTTAAACTCTAAAGACCTCACTTCCAAATTAATCCTCCATTTTTGCAAGTCCAATTCTGCAGCAAATTGTGCCCCTAATTCCTTCATGTTTTTTTCCTGACAACTTACTGCACACTGCCACTTGTGGGCATATCCACTGAGTCATCAAAGCTCAGTTTGAAAATCAGGCCCTAATAAGCATGACAAAATAATACGGGGTTTTTGGTATTTACATTTTAGAAAGTGTATTGTGATGAGCAAAAAATCCTTATTGTAAAACAATAAATTGCAGTAGATGTCAAAAGCATCAGTAAACTGAGGATATTTCAGTGCATCATTAATAGTATATAATGTGTTACATGTTTGACATGCTAGTTATTAATAACCAATTAATGTACTATGCTTAAATTGTGAGAGACACCAAAGAAACTGTAAGAAGGTAGCATTGTTGGGTTCTCCAATGGGCTTCTCAGAGTAATCCTTAGCAAGAGTTAAGGCTGCTGCCACACACTGGAAAAGTGTACAAGCGCAGATACAGTCACCGAATCCTTAACTACACTAGGATGGTTTGAAAGCAGATTTCTGTACCAGTCCAGCTCCACCTGCATTCCTAGCAATATAAACCATAATATTCTCTAACCTGCAGAGGCTGGAACTGCGCCAGTTCGTAAAACAAAACTGTTTACACCTTTCCATATTAAGCCTCTCATTCCTACTGCATGTGGCACATGTGGAGACCTATGGGACAATAATTCAACTCTCCTTAAAGACGTGCGTTTTTTTTTATTTTCACTCTGGATGAACACAGAATTCAGATCTTGGATTTTAAACGCCAAGCCTAGGCCTTTGGGGGGGGGACTTGTCTGATGCAGTAGCAGGGTACACAGCAGAGCGGAAAGGGGATTTCCAGAATACAAATGCGTGGTTACTGGATTCCCACTTATCCCTTTGGGGCTCACGGCTAGACGGGACATCGCCCCACGCAGCAGCACGTCACACCCCCCCCGCCCCCGAATGCAGCACCACACTCGCATTTGCGGACACCACTTTCGAAGAAGCCCGTTAGTGGTTCATGCGCAAGCGGGGCCTGACAGCGACTGGGCAGAAAAGGGCGTTTCATCAGCCCCTCAAAGCCCCGAGTCTCTCGGCCCCGGAGCGCTCGGCCGCCGCTGCGGAAGAAGCGGGCGGAGAAACCCCACCAGGCCCCCGAGTCACACACACGTGCCGGTCCCGCGACTCCCACCCGGGGACGGGGCCGCGGGAGTGGGGGGGTAGGCACGTGAAGCGCGGATAAGGGCCGGACACTGCTGGGGAAGCGGGGCCAGGCTCAGCGCCCCCCCCCCCGGAGACTGGGGCCGCAGCTGGCAGCGGCCGATCGGGCGCTCGCCGCCCCACGCGGGCAGGGCCCATCCCGGGCCGCGGCAGGCAGGCGGGCGGGCGGACCGCGGTTACCTGGGCTGGACGGCCCCGAAGGAGAAGCCTCCCCCGCCGCCGCCTCCCGCCCCAGCAGCGGCGGCGGCTGCGGAGCCCAACGTGCCGGCCCCAAAGGAGAATCCCGCAGACATGGCGGCGGCGGCGGCCTGTGTCTCCTCAGCGCCGCATCGCTCCCGGGCGCCAACTTCAAACCGGGGGGAGGGGGGCAGGCGCGGCGAGTAGCTCCCGGTTCCCACACGCAGCAGCAATACCCCGCCGCCACCGCAATGCACCACGGGATAGTGGCGGAGCTGGCTGCGCGCGGACTTCACTTAAAGGGACAGTAACGCGGGCAGGCCCCTGAGCCCTTCGCTCCGGGCGGCCGGGGCTCTGCTCCCCGAGTCACCGCGCGGGGCGCCCAGGCCCGAGCGCGACCCGCCCGCCCCGGCACGTGGCCGGGCGTGAAGTCCCAGCGGGATCCTGCGCTGAGATAACAGTCCGGGGGGATGGGGGTCGCCGCGCTCCCCTCCCGTAGATTTTGCAGCATCCCGGGGCGATGTCACCCGTCCCGCCCCGTCTCCTGATTTGCCCCGTGGGTTGTGACAAGCACGATGCCAAAAGCAGGGCACGGGCTGCGACGATGTCCCAGCATGCGACTATCCCCACCTTGGTTTCTTCTGTCCCCCGCTTCTGAAATCTTAATACCACTGATAACAGCAGTGCTGCTATCCTGTCCTCCCACACAGACTGAGGAGGTGACAGGCCCCTGTCCTCCGCACGTGCTCAACTTTAAGCATGTGAGTAGTTTTACTGAAATAAATTGGACTAGTCCCAAAGTTAAAATTATGCACATGCAGAAGTGTTTGTAGGATTGCGGTCTCTCGGCCTAAACCACTGGGTGGAAAGTATACAAAGTTATTCATAATCCTGCAGTCCATGAAAAAGTCTACATATGAAAATTCAGCTTACAGCAAACTTTCAAATGTTGACAAAGTTACTTATTTATTACTTTGAGTTACAGTGGGAGTGAAAACCAGCATTCGATTGCAGCCTCAACAGTCACTCCAATCTTGTAAACACAGAGATGCGTACTTCCATGATTGGGGCTACATAAGGATGGTATCCATTTTTCTATAATACACAGACATGGAGTTCCAAATAAACACATATATGTATCTTAGTTTATGATCATGTGTATCTATAGGTCCATAATACAAACTACTGCCACAATTACACATTGAAAAAAGTACTGTGCAATCAACAACCATGTGCCCTTTAAAAAAAGAAAGGACATTCAGCGCAAAAAAAAATTAATAAAATGTTAGGGCTGAGATTCTATATGTATATAATGGAGAGGCCAGAATCTTGGCTAGAACGTCACTGCATACCTGTGGAAGGGGCTTAAACGTGCCTCAAACAAGCAACTGAAGATTCCCTGTCTGCTGCAAAGTCTTTACTGCAAAGCAGAGCATAATAGGTAGTTGCACTGGATGGTTGTGTTTTGATTGGCCTGTGCTTATATTTACGCCTGGATGCTTGAGGGGATAGCCTTTTTATGGTCCCTGTGACACCAGCTTTCAGGGGCTCTGCCTATACCTTCACAGCCTGTGGAATCCAAAAGACTACCCATGGACAAAGAAGATAGCCTCCTCTTTTATCCAAATACTGTCCAACATCTAAGATCAACAGAGTTTTCTTCCTGGCCTGTAGTGACCCACCATTAGGGCAGCTAACTGAAGAGGCCTGAACTAGACTGGTCAATGACACTAGAAGGCAAAATGCCATTGCCTTATTTTAGGTTCTTGATGACAATGGAGTTTGAAGTAACGTTTCTTACCTAATTATGGAATCAGTCTGAGGGACACCCTTACAACATAGTCCCAGATAAAAAAGATCATTCTTTCTTGACATGGCAGCGACTGTGACCCAGTCTCCTCCTCCACAAGTAGTACAGATGCAGTTTTTATCTGCCTGGATTTTGACCAGGCTAAGTGTTTTTTAAAGGTTCTGTGTTGTTCCTTCAGCTTTTTGATCTTTACCCCTTTTTCCCTAGTTTGGTTTAGATAACATCAACATGATGATGCCTCCGAGCATTTCCATTGTTTGAAATTCACTTCTTGACTTGCCAACTGGATCATGATGTCACAAATGTTGCATTTGTACTGACCAGTCAGTAAGCAGTACATCAGCACAACATGCAAACATCAGGGAAGCTTCATGTTAAAGTTCTAGCTGTGCTATGATTGACTGTGCTAGCAATCCCCAGGCTTGGCCAGACATGGCTGTAATCTAGAACAGTTTTCATGACCAGTGTGGACACATTTTTTTTTTAGAACTACTGTATTCTATAGATCACCAACATATGCACCTCAAATAGTCCACTATAATTTTATAAAGATGGTCCTTAGAAGGAAAAATCCTAGTGCACACTGGTCAGGAAAACTGCACAGAAGCAAAATTTACCGTGCTCAAGTCAGGGGAGCTGGACAATCTCCATCCCAGAATATGGAAAGAGCTGGCACATGAAACTGCAAGTCAAGTAGTAATGATTTTTAATAAATCTGTCAAATCAGGGATGGTACTGTATGACTGGAGAATAGCAAACATTGCACCTATATTTTAAAAGGGTAAGATTGATCCAGGCAACTGTTGATGCATCAGTCTGACTTCAACGCAAGGCATTTGAACAAATATTGAAAGAAAGAATAATTAAAAACATGGAAAGAAATGGAAAATGGGATAAAATGAAACTTGGGTTTACTGAAGGTAGATTGTGCCAGACTAACCTGATATCTTTCTGTGATAAGATAACTGATTTTTTAGACATGGAAAATGCAGTTGATCTAATCAACTGCATTTGATATGGTGCCACATGGAAAAGTATTTGTTACAATGGGGATTAGCACAAGAATTGTAAAGTGGGTTAAAAACTGGCTAATTTGGTGGATGATAACGGGTTGTTCAGAAAAGAGAACTATTAAGTGTGGGGGAAGATTCTAGTTTATTTCCTCAAAGATCAATTTTGGGAGTCACTGTCAATACAGAGAATTGGAATATTATACAGGAAGCATTGGATGACCTTAAGGACTGTAGTAATAGAAATGGGATAAAATTTAATAGTACGAAGTGCAAGGTCATTGCACTTACTGACTAATAACAAGAAATTCTGATATGAGCTGGGAGTTCATCAGTGTATTAGTTGATCACAGGATGACTATGAACCACCAATGTAATTTTCATTAGCCTGTTCTGTTGTTGTTGCAGTGCCCGGTAGCTTCTCTCTCAGCTTCCCAAGCTCTGCCCTCAAAGTGCCTGTCATAAATATGAAGGGAAGGGGGAGAGGATCTGATGCAGTGCTATAAAATCCTCTTTCCAGTAAAGGGTTAAGAAATGCAGGTAGCCAGACTGACACCTGACCTGGCTGGCATCTGACCAATAAGGGGACAAGATACTTTCAAACTTTGGGGGGGGGAAGGTTTTTGTGTGTGTCTTTGTCTGAGTCAGAGTGATCTTGGAAGACAGAAGGAACCTGCAGAAAATCAAACCTCCCTTTTCTGAAGTAAGTTTAGATAGCATAGCACATCGATTTCTGTTTAATTTCGGCTTGGTGTATTCCCTGTGTTAGAAGGGGCAAGGGTGGGTGGGGGTTATTCATGGTTTTCTGTAACTTTAAGGCTTTGTCCAGAGGGGGAAATCTCTCTGAGTTTGGAAATATAGTGCCCTGTGAAATAGTTACCATCCTGATTTTTACAGAGATGATTTTACCTTCTTTATTTTTAATAAAATCCTTCTTTTAAGAAGCTGACTGTTTTCATGGTGTTAAAACCCAGGGGGTGGGTTTTTAGATCACTGTATAACCAATTGGTTGGGAGATTGTTCTCAAGCTTCCCCAGGAAAGGGGGTGTACGGCTTGAGGGGGTATTTTTGGGGGGAGGGAAGTTCAAGTGATTCCTTTCCTGGATTCCTGTTAGATACTTGATGGTGGCAGCAAGAAGCATTTCTCAGGGTGCAGGGAATTTTGTACCTTGGGGGATTTAACCTAAGCTGGTAAAAATAAGCTTAGGGGCTCTGAATGCGGGTCCCCACGTCTTTACCCTAGAGTTTAGAGGGGGGAGGGAACCCTGACAGTGCCCATCTCCTGTTCCTTGGTTTGCAGATATGCTTCCAATTCCACCTTCTGCTCAATCAGCGCTTTCCCTTGAGCCTCAACTACTGTGATTCTGTGCCGAAGGTCATGATTAATTTTCATTAGCCTGTTCTGTTGTTGCTGCAGTGCCCTGTAGCTTCTCTCTCAGCTTCCCAAGCTCTGCCCTCAAAGTGCCCATCTCCTGTTCCTTGGTTTGCAGATATGCTTCCAATTCCATCTTCTGCTCAATCAGCGCTTTCCCTTGAGCCTCAACTACTGTGATTCTGTGCCGAAGGTCATGATTAATTTTCATTAGCCTGTTCTGTTGTTGTTGCAGTGCCCGGTAGCTTCTCTCTCAGCTTCCCAAGCTCTGCCCTCAAAGTGCCCATCTCCTGTTCCTTGGTTTGCAGATATGCTTCCAATTCCACCTTCTGCTCAATCAGCGCTTTCCCTTGAGCCTCAACTACTGTGATTCTGTGCCGAAGGTAATGTAATGTAGCTGTGAAAAATAAATATGATCTTAGGCTATATCAGGTGAGGTATTTCCAATAAAAATAGAGAAGTATTAAATGCCATTGTACAAGCCAAGGCACTGGTAAGACCTCTCTAGGATAAATATAAAATTAAGAATTAAAGTTAAAGTTTGGTTAAGGAAATAAATATGTGTTGTAAAGAAAGGCCCCGAGTAGCAATTAGAAAGAAGGGCCTTGAAAATAATTAATTATAAGGCTAGAATGAATGAAGTGGGGAAGATGTCTGTTTCAAAGAATAATGAGATAAGGAGAAGTTTCTAAAAAGAAGGCCTCTGACTGATAGGGATGACTGCAGATGGCTTTAAATAAAGAGAATCTGTCTTAAAATGAGCCAACATGGCCCTTCCCAGCCCACACACCGGTGTTAACACCTATGTGAATCCAGGTACAATGAAAACACTGCTAGTCAGCAAGAAGGTGGGGAGGAAAGGCCTAGGGAAGAAAGGAAGTTGTAAATCTTATCGGGATTAAAACTGGAAATAAGGATGATCTGTCTCCAATTGGTTTTTAGGTGAAGTCAGTACTTGACAATGACATCTCTTGTTTGTTGAAGGGTATAAAAAGTAAACTGAAAGGATTCATTGCAAATACCCGCCTGACCATGTTGGAGCCAACCAACCTGGATCTAAACACCCCTGGGTTAGCCCATTTGTAAGTATCTGATTCTTGATCAAATGTTTAGTTACTGCATGGGTATAGTAAATTACTTATTATTTAGGCTTGTTCAGAGCAATTGTATAAATACCATTTACCCTTCATATTTAATAAAGGAATTTATGGTTAAATTAGTGTTGTGGTAATACTCTGCATAAATATTAATAATTCCAACAACCTCATCTGGAATACTCTGTACAGTTCTGATCACCCATGTTCAATAAAGATGAATTCAATCTAGAAAGCTGTAGAGAAGGGCTGCTAGGATGATCAGGGAAATGGAATAACTAATAAAAACAATAGAAAACTAAAAGAGCTCGGCTTGTTTAGCCTAGCAAAATGAAGGCTGAGTGGGAATGTATGTTTGTTTACGTTTCTGAACACAGCACGCTTCACAGGGTCTCCAATAGAATTACGCAATTATGCAGTTTTACAACTCATCAAAGCTGCAAAATCAGACAGTACTAAACCAGACAAACATAGGCATAACATATTGGGGGTAGTCATTATAGTAATACCATCCCCGGTACCAACAGCCAGCTGCGACCTGACGTGGTCGTCACCGACGAGGCCCAGAAAAAGATCATCCTCGTTGACGTCACGGTCTCCTTTGAGAACAGGACCCTGGCCTTTCACGTAGCCCGAGCTCGTAAGCTGGAAAAGTACGCCCCCCTGGCCGACACCCTGAGAGCGAAGGGCTACGAGGTGCAGCTGGACGCCCTGATCGTCGGAGCCCTGGACGCCTGGGACCCCTGCAACGAGCGTGTGCTGCGGGCCTGTGGGTTCGGTCGATGCTACGCATGGCTCATGCGGCGCCTCATGGTCTCGGACACCATCCAATGGTCCAGGGACATCTACATCGAACACGTCACCGGCCACTGACAGTACCAGGAGGCGTGAGCCGGAACGACATCGTGCATCATCTATGAGAAAGGGACCGAGAGACTTTTTCCCACTGGACCATATGAACTGGAACCATAAACTCACTAAACATTAAATCTTACCAAAAGAGGGTAAATCCATCCTCATCATTTTACCCACTCATTCTACTCCACACCTGAACATAGCCATTATATATGAACAGCTTACCCTCATATCTCAATCTCTGTGCTTTGACCCGTTAAGCCTTTACCCCCAATTGGGGATTTTGCAGATTATGTATTTCTTATGTCATTCGATCCTAAACCGAACTTCGCTCCCCTTGATAATCTGTACCTTATTCCCCGATAACCAGAAACTTCTACGCTTAAACTCTGTACCGTTGTTTTTATTTTTAACATTATCTTAATAAAATTCTTAAATAGGAAAAGATGTTGCTAAATAGGAAAAGGAGGGACGGAAGGGACTAGGGAGTGGGAGAAGAGCTAATTAACCTAAATGACAATGTCGACACAAGGACAAATAGGTATAAACTGGCCATGAATAAATTTAGGTCGGAAATTAGAAGAAGATTTCTAACCATCAAAGGAGTGAGCTTCTGTGACAGCATTCCAATTGGGGGGGCGGGGGGGCGGGGGGAAACAATCTAACTAGTTTTAAAATATAATTTGATAATTTTTGTGAATGGGATTATGTTGGGGTTGCCTGTAATAGCAGGGGACTGGACTTGACGACCCAGGAGGCCCTTTCAGTCCTGTGTCCTATGTTCTTTGATGATATTATGGTTTCAACCATAGTCTGGAAAGAGCGTAGGTAGCTGCTGTGTTCAGTAGCTGGATGACTGCTAGTGAACCGGTGAAGACCCCTAAACAAGTACATCTTAGCGAAGTTCCTGGTGTTCTTCTCCCTCCCCCCGCACGCGAATAGAGCAGCAGGCTCGTCAGTGTTGGTGGCCTGATCCCTCCTCCTGAAGCAGTAAGTTTGGAGGAGGTTTCTGGCAGCTCACTTCCCCTTGGGGACACCTGGATCTTTATAGAATGCAGAGCAGTGGATCAGCCTTTCCTCCAAAGCAATTGGATCATCAGAGATGATTCTGTCTCTTTTGTCCAGTGTCCCTCTTCCCTTTGTATGCACAAAACATCTGTAAGAGGGATGACACTGGCAGGTTCAACATCCTTTTCCAGGAATAGTGAGATCTTCAGAAGGAGGCTGCTGATGGCCCATACATCTCTTTTAGCTCTAAGAAGATATTTGGGGAAGCCCATTGGGAGCTATTCCCCTCACATCTTCCCGAGCATCAAGGATATATATTTATATATTGTTTGTATATACGTGGACATAGTATATACTTTGTGTATACATAGTGTTGCCCCTTTTTGATCTTAGCAGCTAGTCAAAATTTTAGGTCCTAAGGTTGTTCCAGTTGGGAGTAGAAATTAATGATAGAGTCAGGTATTTTCTTTGATACAATCTTTATGAATTACAAGGAATGTATAAAGTCTTTCTTCTCTGAATGCAGGAGGAACCCAAAACAGGAGATTACTTCTTTGCTTATAGGCCCCAGCCTCTTTTGCCAGCCCATGACTTGGAAATCTAGATTTTTGCAGGGTCATACATTGTGCCTGTTCAGGCGGCCCCCAGAAAATTCATTGGGAAGTATACAAACAGGTATTTTGAGTATTATTTGGTTCTGGAGTAGTTATTTTTTTATTTAAAACATTCTTTTACAAGTAAATATGAAGTCATGAGGCCTTTTGGTTGAAAGGCATCACACAGGAAGGAGACTTACAGGAAGTTGGTGATTCATGAGAAGTGTGCACACACACACACACACCACTCACACTCACACTCACACTCACACTTCCTCCCCTCCCCCTGAAGATCCTGGTTGAATTGAGAACATGCTTTCGACAGTCAGGAGAGACCAGTCCTCATTTTTCAACATTGCCTTGGAGCCTGAATGTATTGTTAATCATTGATTGTAAGTAGGTATATTTTCAAATGTCATGAGCAAACATCAAAAGATGTTTGCTGGAGCTCATCTTTCTTCAAACAAGTCTTGAGATGGTTTGATTCAGGCTGTGATGTACTCCATATCTAGAATTTCAAGTACTTTTTCTTAGACACTGTTGAGGTCTGAGCTTTGATAACATTTATTACATACCTTGGCTTACTGAGCTTCAAATGTTATTGATGGACATAAAATGATCTAATCCTAGTTTAAAATCCATCTGTAGTATTTGCCTCAGTCTGCAGCTGTGAAATCCTGTGTCATATCTGTGTGCATAACTATGTTTAAATAACTAATAAAATAATAATTTTATTGCACTTTTCATTCTCAAAGATCTTTAGAAACTTTGGTCCAAATTCACTCAGTCTTGGGAGCAGGAAGGTACTGACTTGCTGTGCCAGATGGGCTGATTCATTGGGAAGGGGAGAGGTAGTATTTCCACTGTTGACTTCCCCAGGGAGGTTCTGTCAGAGGAGGACAGCTTTATATTTCATAGAAGCCTCCTGGTAAGAGGTGGTCAGTGGATGCCCCAGGGGACCTTCAACACAGGGGCCTGTGACTGATAAACTTAACATTAAAACTGGTGAATTTAATAGGTTAGTGACTATAACACTAATGGTGTGACAAAAGAAGGAGATTTAAAAATAGGGCTGTCACCTGTATTTCATGGGAGTGAAGGACAACTGTATATAGAAGATGAAGGCCAAAACTTATTTTTAAGAAGCACAACACCATGCTTTATTTGTGGTCCAAATGATACGTTATATATTACAGCCTCTCATTACCTGCATGATTATAATCATGATGATCAGCTTTGGAATTTGCTTCCTGAGTTACCATAGCCTGTACACTGCAAAACTCCCCACTTTCCTCAGTTGTTTGGGAAGAGGTAGGCTGGGGGATTGGGAATGTGGGCCATAATCCTACCCTGAGATCTACCTGGATGGATCCCTGCATCCACACAGAGCTTGTTGTAGGAGTGGGGCCTTAATTCTTTAGATTTTCAAGATGTCTCTCATACTCCAGATGCCTCCCACAAACGAATAAACAGTCAGTTATGTTGTGATGACCAGCAACATAAAATAAAGTGATCTGTACATCGACTTGCTATGTGACATGGCATGTAAAGCACCACAACAAGGAGAAGTGAGTCAGGGGCATCTCTTAAAGTAAAGGAGAAGGTGGGTTGGGGCGGCTAAGGCTCTTGCCTCCTGTAACGTGTCAGCCCCTGTAGGGCTGGGTTATTTTACCTAGGGAGGATAACGGGGGTGTTCAGGTGTATTTGAGGTTTTGGGGAGAACCCCCCAGTCTGAAGTGGGGTTAACTGGTGCCTGCTGGGCCTTGCCCTGCACAGAGGCTAATCTCCCCATTAGTGTTAGCTGGGCCAAGGGGGAGCGACAGTTTTGTGTGGTTCCCACCAGGGGGAGCGAGCTGCTGCTGCTGGGCAGGGCTGAGGGCTGGCTCACAGGGCTGCGGCCTTTAACGCAGGGGCGCGTTCAGCGCCCGCCACATCCAGCCTCCCACCGGCAGCGCCTGGGCGGGGCCGGGGGCGCTGTAAGAGCCCGATGAGTCCCCCAGCCGGCAGGGGGCGCTGCGCGGCCTCTCCCCAGGCAGTTCTGAGCCGCTCCCTCGCCGAGTCTCCCTTCTCCCCCCCACCCCACCCCACCCCGCTCTTTCCGGGAAATGTCTCCAGGTGACGGCGGCTCTGCCGGGGAGACGCTGGGCGTAGCGGGGCGGCGGCGGCAGCAGCTGTGAGCGGCGGCGGCGGGCGCTACCATGGAGCACATCCGCACCACCAAGGTACCCACCGCCCCCTCCCCGCGCTGCGGGGCCATCGGGGGCCGGGTGCGGGACTCGGGCGGGCGGGGCCATGGCGGGCGCGGGGGTCACTGTGGGGGGCAGTAGGGAGCCATGGGAGGCTGAGGGGGGACATAGGGGTGATTGTGGGGGAGGGGCCTTTGGGGAGATGCTGCTGGGCGGGTGAAGCAGCCTTGCTCTGCCCCCTGGGCGCCTGGCGAGTCCCTGCTGCGCCGGGAGAGCGGCGAGCGACAGTGGGTGCAGACAGAGGGGGCCGGGGCCGCTCTCTGCTGGCAAGATCCTACTCCCCCCCCCCCCCCGCCCCCCGTGGCTCTTTGGAGTCGCGGCCGGTTTGGTGCAGCAGGTCTGTGACATGCAAACAAAACAGGGAGTGGTGAAAAGTCTCTCTGCAAAGCCGCCTCCCGCGCCCTGGCTGTGTTTTCTCACCACTCTGCGCTGACATGGTTTCCGATGGGAGCGGTCCCAGGATGCATTTTTCCTCCTGTGACAGACTTTCCAGATCAAGTCATCTCCAGTCTTCCCCAGCCAGAGCAGGATATAACCCCGCCAAGGGAAAATGTCCAGTGTACACACCATTAAAGGGACTTGTCCGCTGCCAATTTAATTATGTTGAAAGGGAGTTAAAAAGAGTTGTCAATAGTTCCCCCCCCCCCCCACCCGAGTGTGTTTCTCTGTCAGTTCCTGTGGTTTTACAATCAAATCTTATTTTTTTAAAAATGGTTTCCTTTTGCTGGGTGAAAGACCCAAACAGAAGTCATGCAGAGGAAATGACACAAGTGATTGTGCATCTGACAACATCTTGTGTACAAAGTAAACAGGCAGAGAAATGGAAACTCTCTTCCCCCCCCGTTCTGGTTTTATGATTTCTTTGTATATGAATAGCAAGGAAAATTCATACAGAAATGTGATTTTTAAATTGATGGTTCCACTTTAAAGATGACCTGCAAAGGGAAAAAACTGGATTTGAACCAATTTTTAGTTTTTAACAGGCCCTGTCAGTTGTGTTCTAGCTCCACGGGGAGCCATAAACAGTCATCATCCAAGCTGATTCATGCATGGTGATCCATGCGCCAGTGCAGAGCGCAGTTAATTTCAGTAGAGCCCTGCACAGGCATAAGGGACTGCCCATGCTGGATCATGGCTCTAGTGTAAACAGACTGCCAGCAGCTTTAATACCATGTCAATTAGACCTGAGCAAAGTCAATGACAGTGAAGTGCTGACTGCTAGTCTACTCTAGTATTTCTAACATTGTAAACACAAATTGACATGAAGTGTTGTGGTGGTGGGAAATATTTAGAAAATGTCCCTAGTGTAGATGATGATATCTGCAAAACTACTCCAATGATATCACGAATCAAGAGAGGGAAGGATGAGCGAGAGGATATTTAGTAACTTTTTAAAACTTGTGTGCATCTGTTTTCTAACTTCAGTAGGTCATACTGAGGAGAAAGCATGCCTTTGTTAAAGATTCATCACCCCTGCCCCCTTCAGTTAGTGTGAGAGCTAATAGAATGCATCCTCTGAGACATCTCCAGAAAAACCACTTAGACCAGAGTAGACAGTCCTGATATTTTTCCTATGTTAAAGAAAAGAAGTAAGGGGAATTTAAAATAAACAAAACTTTCAGGCCCTCTTTGTATGTTATAAAGAAGCAAACTGCAGAAGCAAAAATGTTCCTAGGTTGAAACTACTTGATGTCTGTGTTTCTGTGGTGTATTGGTTTTTTTGATATGCAGAATGAGTTTCAGTTCAGCACTCCTCTCTTCTTGTGGAGGCTGCTGTCTGCAAAGGCTGCTGAAGACTGCATTATCTGCAGTTCCCCAGAAGCCATCACCTCACAAGCTACTCATTTAATGATCAGGCAGTCTGACCATCAACTGGATTTATAGATATATGAAGGAAGGGGATGATGTCATGTTCCAGTTTAAAAGTACTGTAGTTATAGCTAATATTTTTAACTAAGGGAGCAGGTTATCAGTTTTTAATTTTCTTTATGCATCAGTATAAAACTCATTATGGCAGGGGAGGGTCTGATTAGTCAGCTGCTTGCCAACAAAGCTACATAAATTAAGACTTCTTATGCTATGCAAAACTAACATACTAGAGACAAGTGAATAGACTGAAAGGAACATTACTTAAAAAATGACAATGTTTGAGCATTTTGTTTTTACTACAGCAAATTTTAACTCCTGTAAATGAAAGTAGCAATTCAGAATACAGATATGTTTTACTTTTAACTTTACATTTTGACAGGAAACTGGTTTAGCTAAGTTCACCGATTTCCAAAGTTATTTTGGCAACAAACCTCCACCTAACTCTGTGTAGGCCCAATCCCATAGGAATCAACGAGGCTCGGGTTGGGCACAGGATTTGACTATGTAGAGTCAATTGCAGGAATTGGGCCTTAGTTTCTCTTGTCAAAAAAAATCCTTTACCTGTAAATATAATCAGATGAAGAGAGAAAAGTGTAATTTTTTGAAAAGGAAATTTAAATGGTATGTCCTGAATTTTTTTGAGGGTGCTCTGTCAGAATCTAATATTTTGAAATAATTCCTGCTAAAAATAATTCACATTAAAATGTGGGGTTTAATTGGCAGGAATGACCAAGGCTGATTATGAAAGGACTCTGTTCAGTTATGAAACATGTCTAGTAATGTGCTTGCTTTGTTTATTTGGCTTTTTTTCAAATAAACTTTGGAGGATATAATATGCATGAGTGGAAGAAAGCAGGCAGGCGTATACCAGTTGATAATAAATGTAAGCAAATCTATCATGGGAAGTGGGACAATTAAAATATAAATATCTTGCAAATCTCTTCTGCATAATAGTTTAGGCTGGACTTTGTTCAGGCTGGACTTTGTTCTGACTGTTATGGGAGGCATATTTACTTTTTTAATCTGACTGCTCTTTGGAGATTTTGTTTTTCCACGTGGATGGTATAGTAAATGGCTAAACAAACTCTGAATGCTGCAAATGGAATCCTGGTTTGAAGGCAGAACTTATAGTGGATCTAGTGGCAACAATGCAATGACACTCAGGTCTAGACCAATGGGCTGGCGGTGAGAACATTAACCTGAAGAGGTAATCATGAAGTTCCTTCCCTTCCCTTTCCAGTCTCAGTAATGAGGCTATTTTATTGTGGATTGAGTTTGTAATTGTAAATTCTCTTTGGAATTTTGGAGTTGCCCTTAGTGTTCATTGCTGTTACAGCACATACTGAGTAAAAAATTTTAAAGCACCTAATTGACTTGGGAATGTAAATCCCATTCTCTTTCAATGAGATTTATGCTTTGAAGTGGTTAAATTGCATTTGAAAATGGGACTTAAGCTCCTAAATCCTTACATATATTTCAAAATTGTATCCATTGTTCCTCTTCAAACTAAACATTCAAACTAAAGATAAAGGGAAGTGTGAGTGAGATGGATTCTATGTGAAGTGGGGTTAGGGGAGCCCAATCCCTGTGCTCCTGCCTCAGTTCCCCTGGTAGTGCCACTTTAGTGCTCAGTGGAGCCATAGCAGTGGTGCACTGGAGCCTAACCACACAGTCACAGAACATTTAAAGAGCGACTGTTGGTTCCAGTATTCTACCAATGAGAACTGTTGACACATGCATTCAGTCTTCTTATCACTGTGTCTATAATCTATAAAGCCATACGCATAACTGTGTTCAGCCTGTGGACGAACTTTCCAGTTATGGTGCTCTTGACTTTTTTTAAACAAATCTGAAATGAACTCTACAAGTGTCTGGCCAAGCTTTTGTGATGTAATGTACTTAGATACTTACATTGTACAGGAGTGACAGTTTATCAATCTTTTTTTTTGGTTAGCCTAAGGAGATAGTATGGTTATGCACAGAAAAGAGACTGTAAAATGGCACCACATATCAGTTTCGTATGTGTATTCCAATTCAAATCTTATTTTAGTGAAATAATTCAATAGTATTACTTTTTATCTTATTTACTGTAGAACAATACAGCAATGGGATTAATTTCTGCTTCAAAGATAATCAGTACTTCTGAGGGTATGTTTACACTACCCGCCGGATCAGCGGGTAGTGATCAATCCAGCAGGTAGTGATCAATCCAGTGATCTAGTCTAGACACAATAAATCAACCCCCAAGCGCTCTCCCGTCGACTCCTGTACTCCACCGCCGCGAGAGGCGGAGTCGACGGAGGAGTGGCAGCAGTCGACTCACCCCAGTGAAGACGCTGCAGTAAGTGAATGTAAGTACATCGACTTTAGCTACGCTATCCTTGTAGCTAAAGTTGTGTATTTTAGATCGATTCTCTCCCCCCCCCCAGTGTAGGTCAGGCCTGAGTCAATTCCACTGTCGGGTCTTTTACTAGTAATACTTGTCAGAAGGAGTACAACTTGGCTGTTGGATCTCAGATGAGTTTGCAGGCATGGTATTTAGTAAGGGTGTTGGGGGCAGGAAATCTCTATTTGTAACCTGAGCAAATTTGATATGGAGTCATTGCAAGACAGTAAACCTGGAATGACCAGAATACCATTTTTAGTTACTCCTCAGAGTTTAATCACTCTTTAAACACTTGCAAGGCAAGACTTAAGATTGTTGTATTTTTCTTCTGTGATGTACTAGCCATCTTATTAGAGAACATTCAAACATGTCCTTTGTTATGCAGTCTTTGATCATCACTACCAGTCCCAATCAATTACTCAGTCCTCTCCTGTGACTCTGGTCACTGTAAATAGATTTCATATATTGTTGGGGTGACTGTTTTCCATCCTGCTATTGAAAGCTCTCTAAAATTCTTAGAGACAAAGTTATTTTTTGTCAAAATATTGCTTCCAAACTACTTACAGTGATGCCCCTGGCATTTTCTTTGCTGTGTATTCTTAGATTTGTTATAATTTTATATATATTGCAAATACAGGCCATCGTTTATATTGTATCCTTTTTTAAATCCCTTTCTCTATAAAACTGAGAAACTGTGACTTGTTTAATTTTTTCTCCCTTTGAGGTGTGGCACACTGTTAACAGTTCGTTAGAACAGTGTGCACACAACCTATCCTTCCCACTGCACTTGACTTTTTTTTAAAATTGCTTTAGTGCTTTAATAATCAAATCTGTACCATTTGGGGTCATCTAGATAAAGTTATCTGTGCCTGCATTATCAAGGTAATATCTAGGACATACAGATGCCTGCTTTGCTGATCCAGGGCTCTATCTATGCTGTCACAGTCACCTCTCCTAGGTGCTGATCCTGCTGCCATAGAAGTGATTGGGAGTTGTGCCGTTGACTTTAATGGGAGTAGCGTTGGGCCCCTAGCAACACAGCTCTAACTTGGCACTAATGAGACAGTCCTGCCAAGAAATAATGAGGACTGCACAGACCAGCCTTTCACTGTAGTCCTTTTGTGTTGTGGTGTTTCACATATAGGATCATGTAATGTTTGTTTCTTGTAAAACAAACTGTGGAGTTTATAAAGAGCTTTGTTTATTCCAGCTAAATTGTGGGCTATCTAAAACCCCTTTTTATGAAATATTCCTTTATTGGGGTTAAGGATGGGAAGATTTTTGTTTGGGTGCCAGCGTGAGAGATCTCTCCCTGCAAGGGCTTTCTATTCTAAAAACAACTCCTCTGCCATTTTAGGAGAATGTCTTTTTGCTGATAGTAGCCCTTGTTTCCATTTTACTGGGAGTTTCCAGTTCACTACCAGAGAGCAAATCATTACACCATAACCTAGGTTGTGGAGGGTGGGAACAGTACAAAGTGGGCGTGAAAATGAAGTCAGGACAAGTTGGTCTGTGGGCTCTGACAGGGATGCAGAAAACCTCGAAGGAAAAAAAAGATGTTAATTCAGTACTCAAGACCTCTACATAACAGGATAATATACTTTGAGGATATGCTGCTATACTTCAGATAGACTTGGATGCTACATGTTTTCTACTTTAAAAAATTATACTTCTTGCTTTCAAAACTATTCTTAAATGCACCTGTCAACACCGGTGGAAAATAATCCCTAATACATAGCAGAACAGGTGACTCTTTATTTGAAAAACTTTAACTTTACGGATGAGAATTTAATCTACTTATGATCGTAGCCTTGTGTCTTTATTGTACATTGTCTTGAACGTGATTACCTATGTTATCTAGTTAGTCTTCCTGGCAAATCAGATTTGTTTGCTATTGCTCGCTTCCTAGTATTTGTCCTGTGTAGTTTTAAATGTGCAACACATTTAAGCTTCCACCACTTTCAAGATTATTCCACAGGCTGATAGATCTTACTGTCAGGGAAGGTTTTTTCCCCCTGATGTTGTCATTTTTTACTTCCTGTAAAAAGTTTGTTTGTTTTTTTCTTTCCTCTTACAGGTAGAGCAGGTGAAATTAATAGACCGTTTCAGCACCAGCAACAAATCATTAACGGGAACTCTGTACCTTACAGCAACTCATCTGTTATTTATAGACTCTAGCCAGAAGGAGACTTGGGTAAGGATATCAAATGCATTACCTTGTAGCTTGAAAATATACAGCTTCTCCAAATGTATTTTCTTTTCCTTTTTTTTTTCTTGTGCATGTCTAATTAAAGATAAATAATTAACTGGATATAATTTCTCAAATATTTTTTCCTACTTCATGATGCACACAAACAATAAGCAATAGATCCACAATCTATACTCTTACTGTGCACAAGTGACCAGGCTTAAGTGCTGTATCTTGTCATTATGGCTAATATTTTTAAACATGGGTGTCTAAAATAAATCCATATTATTTAAGCCCTTAAATAGCTGTCTGATTTTCAAAGGTGGGAGCTGTGGGTGCTTGGTATCTCTGAAAATCAAGTCATGCAGCTAATTTCTATTTCCTGTCTATTCAAAGATGGTCATGCCAATTAGTTCTCCATTTGTATGTGTTTGGTGACTTTGTTTAGATCTCTGCCTCTTTGACTTTCTGAGCTATTAGATAGGAGGAGATTGTTTAGTGATGTAAGCATCAGATTTAACATATCTAGATTTTCTTGAACTCCAGGTTCAAATCCTTAGAGCCTTAAATGAGACCACAAAACCCAAGGGTCTCGGTTCTACATGAACACTGAAGATTTTGTAGGTTTTTTAAAAAGGTATGAGCATCTCAGCTATGACCTTAGTCCTGTATCCTGGTTACCTGCTTGACTAGCTGCTGCCCACTCTCTCAGAGGAATCTGTACTTCAGTGTTTCTGTGGATACAGTATATAGTTTTGAAGAACCTTTGGAATCCTTCAGAACGAAAGGTGCTATATATGTGTTTAAAAAAAAAAAAAAGTTCAAAAGCACTGATTGTTCCCATTGTGCTTTCTTCATTTTAATGTCCTTGAAGTCAGTCCAGTTGTATCCACAGTACAGCTTGTACTGAATTAAATTTATAGAAAGAGTGTATATATAAGAGCATCTTTAATCATTGTTAGTATAGTAGAACCCCATTTATCTGAGCCTACATTATCTGGCTCTCTGTATTAATTTAACTGAACTGAACCCCCGGGTGGCAGGGCTCAGCTCCCGCTCTCAGCCTTGGGCGGCGGGGCTCGGCCCTCCTGCCAGGGGTTTTAGCTCTTTGCCCATTCTCCAGATTATCTTGATTTTTGATTATCTGATTTGGCTCCAGTCCCAATTAAATTGGATAAACTGGGTTCTACTGTATAAAATTCTGTTGTTGAAATCTAGTCCCATCCTCTCAAATACATGTCTTGCAAAATGCTTTCTTAAACTCCTGTCTAATTTTATTTGTGTCTTAAGAGGAGAAAACAACTGTGGTAGTAAGAGGACTGAACAATATGCTCCCTTCAGTGTCTCAGATGAAGCAGAGTGTATCTGTGGCTTTCCTGAATAGGGAAACAGTTGTTAAATCACACATGCATTTTTCCATATTTGATCTGTTGTGTTTACATGTCTGTATAAAATAACTTCGTAAAATCCCTATGTTAATTCTTTCTTCCCTCAAAGGACATGTATTGTGGTTGAGGTGGTGGTTTGGTGGGGGAGAAATTGTATGGAACTGACTTTGGAGTCTAACATCTAGATCATCCAGATGAGTAGCTGTAGAATAATTCATAGATCTTTCTCATCTCTCTCTTTTCATCCTGTTCCCCAGGAACAGATTATGCTGCCTCCTAGCTCACACCTGTGTGGGTACAGAGAGGCTGATTCTAGGAATTGATGTCAGAAGTAAAGAGCACTAACATAAACTACAGTTAGGCATAAATGTAAGGTAACCTTCACATTCTTCATTAGAAAGTCCATCTTCTGCATATCAAGTAGTGGTCCAACTGCTTAAAACTAAAGTTTGAGGAAAGTAAAACTGAGTTGTGTTAAGATTAGAGCTGGCTGATAATGGAAATCCCTTCCTGCAAAAGATTCCATGTTTTCCTCCTGACCTGGGGTGAAATGCTATAGAGATAGATATATTTTTTAACAAAAAGGGGTTTCTGGAGAACCAAAACTTTTTAGCTTTCTTAGCTGCTGGCCTGGAAGGATCTGGCAGAAAACTAAATTGACAGCAGGTCTGAGAGGCTCTTGTCAAAGAGCATCAGCTCTAGTGTTGGAGAGGCCGAAAGCTAGGGTGTTCAACCTGAGCAGCCCTCCTGTAAAATTTTGTGTAAATTTCACAGCCTAGAGAAGGAAAGCGAAATTGACAAAAGCCTTAACAGGGAGCTGAGGAACCCTCATTTTGATTTTCATTACAGAAAATGGATTTTTTTTTGTGGCAATTTTCCCATAGAAAATTTCACTTTTGCAAAAAAAGACACTTTTTTTTCCCCTCCAGAAAATCATTTTGATGAAAAATATCCACTAGCTCTAGTTAAGAGGTTAACTGAAATAACTTTTTCTGTACTTTTGGCTGTTTTGTTTGGTTGCTGTTTTTGATGCTTTGAACTTAAGAGCACTTCCAGACATGGAAAGCAACCAACCGCATATCTTCCCAACACTTAAATGGATACAGCTTTTCAGCCAACGGAGCTTTATAGAAAGTGATTGACCTGCCTTTTTGAAGATTTACCTTTACACTATGTGTGAAGAAAGAGATTCGCTTGAAGTTTGTGACATACTGATAATCCTTTGAAGTTTAGGGGAACAGAAGGAGCATAATTTCAAATAAACGGTAAGGATAGGTTGACCAAAATTCCAGTGTCAGGGATTTCTTTAACTAATTAAACCTATTGTATAAGGATTTTTGACTAGCTTGTTCAGTTATGTTTAACAATATACTTTGTGTCTCTTTTCAAGAGTATATTTTTAAGTGCTATTGGTTAACATCTTGCAGTAAGACTTGAATTATGAATTCTTGTGTGCCATAGATACTACATCATCATATCGCTGCAGTGGAGAAACTTGCCTTGACTACTTCAGGCTGCCCTCTTGTGATCCAGTGCAAGAACTTCAGGATAGTTCACTTTATTGTTCCCAGAGAAAGGGATTGTCATGACATTTACAACTCTTTGCTGCAACTGTCAAAACCAGGTATGACTTTCAAGTGCACAAGACCTTGCAGTGTGTGTTTGTGCCACCATTCTGCAAAACAACTCTGGGCTTTGTGCTATTTCTGTTGTTAAATGTTAGGCTTCTGTAAAGTCTCTGAAATTGAGCAGCATAAACAGAGTCATTGATCTGCAGTGCATAGTTTTGGTAACTGTTACTCTACGTGTAGTTTTGAGTGTGCTAACATACGGGTATGGGAGAAGGTGAGATCTTAAGTGATTGTGAAACTGCATTTATAAAGGTTTCAGAGTAGTAGCCGTGTTAGTCTGTGTCAGCAAAAAAAAGGAATACTTGTGGCACCTTAGAGACTAACACATTTATTTCAGCACAAGCTTTCGTGGACTACAATCCATGGAACATACAGTAGGAGGATATTTATACATTCAGAGAAACATGAAAAGGTGGAAGTAACCATACCAACTGTAAACTGCTAATTAATTGAAAGGAACTATTATCAGCAGGGAAAAGAAACTTTTGAAGTGATAATCAAGATGGCCCATTATGGACAGTTGACACATCCCTTGGGGTACAACCCCTTAAACTTTTCAGCCTGGGCTGTCTCTCACAATGTTATGCCAGTGACAAGCAGCAAAACCCCTCCAGGTGCTGTGATCACTCAGCTATCAACTTGTGGAGAGACACACCCAGCTGAGTGGCATGAATACTCTATAAATCATTCATGGATTATACAGAGGAAGATTCCAACCAATTCCTCCAGCCCCCAAGCCTTGTACCCTGGAAATGTACATCTTACACTGCTGAAGACCTTTTCTTGAACAGTGCAAGCTCATTGATTAATTTGTCACTTTGTCAAAGGACAGTGGATTTGCACCTGCCTTTGTAATCTGACAGATTCCCCAAGCACTTTAGACAAACCCACTGGTAAGGATAAAACATTAAAATAAGTTTATTAACTAAAGAAAGAGAGATTTTAAATTATTATAAGTGCTAGGCATAGAGGTCAAAGTAGGTTACATAAGAAATAAATATAAAATTGCAGTCTAAAGTCTAAACTTTAACAGACTAAGCAAGATTTGAATCCAGCAGCTTTTCTCACCCCACTAGATGTTCCAGGAGTTTACAGTTCTTAATACACAGGCGGAATTCTCTTCTCAGCCTGGGACCAAACAGTCTTCTAGGTGTTAAGGTAGGGCAGGAGAGAATCCAAGTGGTGATGTCACTGTCACTCCCTCTTTTATGCTTTCTAGGGGTGGGCAAACTTTTTGGCCCGAGGGCAACATGTGGGTATGGAAATTGTATGGCAGGCCATGAATGCTCATGAAATTTGGGTTGGGGTGCAGGATGGGGTGAGAGCTCTGGTTGGGGGTGTGGACTCTAGGGTGGGACCAGAAATGAGGAATTCAGGGGGCTCCAGGCTGGGGCAGGGGGTTGGGGTGGGAGGAGTGGCAGTGCAGGCTCTGGGGTGGGGCTGGGGATGAGGGATTTGGGGTGAAGGAGGGTGCTCTGGGCTGGGATCAAGGGGTTTGGAAGGCAGAAAGGGGGATCAGGGCTGGGGGAGGGGATTGGGGCACAGGAGGGACTCAGGGGTGCAGGCTCCAGGCAGTGTTTACCTCAAGCAGCTCCCAGAAGCAGCGGCAGGTTCCCCCTCCGGCTCCTGCATGGTCAGATGGTTCTGCGCACTGCCCTGTCCGCAGGCGCTGCCCCTGCAGCTACCAGTGGCCGCAGTTCCCACCAATGGGAGCTGCGGGGGCTGTGCACAGAACCCCCTGGCTGCCCCTAAACGTAGGAGCCGGAGGGTGGACATGCCGCTGCTTCCGGGAGCCGCAGCATGCACGTGCGTACCGGCCCCCAACCCTGCTCCCCGGCTGGAACAAGGCAAGCCTCAGACCCTTCTCCCCAGCAGGAGCTCGAGGACCAGATTAAATTGGCTGGCAGGCAGTAGTTTGCCCACCCCTGTGCTAGAAAGATCCTTGCTGTGTCACAGGAGGTAGGCCACCTCCATCATGTATGCCCTCTGAGGAGTCTCTGGGAGGGCCCTTTAGAGAATGGATTCTCCTTAATGGGTCATCAACACCAGTCTGGCCGTTCTAGATATAAATCTGTCTTGTCAGTGTTAGTTGCGCCACTGAAAGGCTAGCTATGGGTTCCCACTTACTACATATTTCAGAAACAAACATATAGCACTACTTCATAACTTCACATACAATGACAATACATACAATTCAACAAGATATCAATGTTCAACAGATCAGGACTTTTTAAATGATACTTCACAAGGCAAGCATTGTACAAAACATATCCTAATCATATCACAGTGGTGAATATGGGGGTTCCAGGTGCTATTTTGAGGTACAGAGTGTAACACTGGTATGAATAAAAATGTTTTAATCTTTTTTTTTTCAGTAAATGTTAAGTTTCACAGTATTCACTACATAGTGAAGCTTTATGAAACTAGTAACAAACACTTTCAAAATGAATGCTGAAATTTTGAGAATAACGCAGTAGTGATCCTTGTAGGTTTATAACTGATTTTTGTCATCTTCATATCTGATGTCTCCAAACACTTCTGCTGTATTTTGTTGTCTACAACAATTCTAAATATTAAATCTAATATATGAATTGTGCATCAGATCAATCATTAGGAAAATTTTGTCTTGTTCCACTAGAAAATGTAAGATTTTTTTTGGCTTCTTCTAAAGATTGCCACAATTTTGGACCTGCCCTCATCTCTTAAAATTCTTCCCATTCTTTGAACTCCTACCAAGCTTTCTACTGACTACCCTTTATCTCCAGGGGTCTTAAACTCCCGGGCCATCTGCGGCCCGCGAACCTCCCCAATGTGGCCCGCAGAGCTCCAGCAGTTTTGGGGCCGTCTCTCTCCCTTGGCCCCATCTGCTGCCCCCGGGCTCTCCCCCCCCCGACAATTTACATGCCCCGGGGCCCCGGCAGCACAGTGGAGTTGAGCGGCGTCTGCCTGCTCTCTCCATGTGTCTGCTGGCCCCTCCCTGCGGCACCAGGGCGGGGCTGTGCCTCAGCACCCTGCCCCGAGCGCTCCTGCGGCCAATGGGAAGCTGCGGGGGCGGTGCCTGGGGGAAGCAGCGCACAGAGGTCCCCCAGCCTGCCCCAGGTAAGCACTGCACCCCCCGACCCCCTCCCAGAGCCCACACCCCCCCCTCCCTTCCCCAAACTCCCTCCCAGAGCCTGCACCCCCACCCCTTCCCTACATACCCCCTCCTGCCCCCAAACTCCATCCCAGAGCCTGTACCCAGACCCCCTCCCCCACCTAAACTCCCTCCCAGAGCCTGCACCCGAATCCCCTCCCTCAGACCTGCTCCCCCACCCAAACTCCCTCCCAGAGCCTTAGGCAGGTGTGGGGCGGGTTCTGGGCGGCGTGACTGACATTATTGGTCCGCTGGGAGGATTTGAGGACTGGCACTGGCCCTAAGGTAAATTGAGTTTGAGAACCCTGCTTTATCTCTAATCCACTCCTAACTTTGTGCTACTCTTAATGTTGCCCCTTAAACCTTGAAAATGTCCCAGTTGATGTATGGCTAGGAACCTCCCTATTCTGCAGAAAATACTGAAACTTACATTCCACCAAACTTACCTGTGCTGATGTCCATTCATGTTTCTTTGTCAGTTAACGGTATGGTACCTGTGTGATTTCAGATTGTGAACTCTTTGGGGCGGAAGTTACATACCGAGTAAAAGCTATAAAGAGTCCTGTGGCACCTTGTAGACTAACAGATGTATTGGAGCATAAGCTTTCGTGGGTGAATACCCACTTTGTTGGATGCATGCATGCCCCCGCAACTACAAAGATAATCATCAGATGATGAATTCAACTATTCCTGCCTTTTTTCTGACAAAAATGACTCTAGGATCTGATTCCATGCATAATATCTTATTTTCTTGTTTCCTTTAGCAAGCTACGATGAACTGTATGCCTTCTCTTACAATCCAAAACAAAATGAGTCTAAGCGGCTGCAAGGCTGGCAGCTCATTGACCTAGCAGAAGAATACAAGCGGATGGGAGTGCCAAACTCTAACTGGCAGTTGTCCGATGCTAATCGTGATTATGAGGTAAAGGATAATAGAGAATCAGTGGAGGAAACGTTTATTTTTATGCCTGTTTGATTTTATAACCTTTGATTCCAGTCCAACACAATATCTGCAATGCCTTGCAAACTGCACTCCCTTTGAGTCACGAGTTTACTGCA
The DNA here is from genome assembly GCA_033296515.1 of Macrochelys suwanniensis. NCBI lineage: Eukaryota > Metazoa > Chordata > Testudines > Chelydridae > Macrochelys > Macrochelys suwanniensis. The sequence continues at coordinate 43,675,577 of CM065775.1, read as the reverse complement.
TAAAGTGAAAGGATGCGGAAGATGGGAGAGCCTACTTGTGACTCTCTCCCTCGCCGTTCAGTTTTTTGGTGTTGGGATAGTTTTTGGATAGCATGGTTTTTCTTATTTGCCCTCAATGACAGTCCTATTTTGAGGGTAAGCCATAGAAATCCTGTTGTATAGAAGCAGCAGAACAACTCTTTCAGTGAGGGAGAAGCCTACCCTTGCATTAGTGAAGTTGGGGATAGGTGCAAGGGATGTGATCTTTCTATACTACTACTGCGGAATTATTCTCTGTGGTCTCATTTTGATAGACTGTACACTGGTGTCTCAGTCCCCTTCCACAGCGTATGATTTTGATTTCATCATTCTTTCATACCCTTTAATCCATGTATCACTTCTGGTGTGTGTACATTAGTAAGGATTATGGGCATATTTCTGTATGTCAGGTGCAAGTGTTTTTACCTCTGTGTCATCTAGCCCTGCTATAACCACCACCTTATCCACAAAGCTGTCATGATTCATGCAAGGACAGCAGTCCACTATTAGAAATCTTGCACCAGATTTGATATAGTCTGTAAATGAAACACTTACGTTGTACATTTATTTTGTCCTGCAGATTTGTGAATCCTATCCCAGAGAACTTTATGTTCCCAGAACTGCAAGCAAGCCCGTAATCGTTGGTAGCTCCAAATTTAGGAGCAAAGGAAGATTCCCAGTGTTATCATATTATCACAGAGATAAAGAGGTACAATCTGATTTCCTTTCAGCGCAAGTGGGCTAAAATTATTTCTCAACAGATGCCATTGGTCCAGGAAAGATAGGGAGGTAAGTATAACCCAGGTTCATAGAACAATCCTAGTTCCTTAATCTCTGACACTGTTGATGGATGATGAGATGCTTAGGTCATGCTTAGCCAACTGTAAAATTCTTTTCTAGTCAATTGAGTCTCTTAAAAGTTCCAAAAATAGGGCCTTTAAGATCAAATCCTCTGTGTTTTTGTACTTGTTGGAATGTCAAGAATAAAATCTTTTTGTTCCAAAATGCTATGAACCGTGGAAATATTTTGTTAGAGAGGGAAGGAGGGCAAGAAGAGAGAAAATCAAGCCCTGTGGGACTCCATAGAGGAGGGTTGTTTGTATGGAGCAGCAGCTGTCCATCTCAACCCTGATACATAGCCGAGGGAATAGCAGTTATGTCAACTGCTCCTGTGAGTTCAGCAGTTTCTGAAGGGCCAGTATTGTAAAGCTATACATAGGCAACTGCCAGTTGTATCCACAGAGCAGATGTATTTGTGGGTGTTATCTGTCAGGGAACGTGCGTTACACCCCTCAAAGAACACTGCTGGCAAGGAGAGAGCTACCGTTTTTATATTGGCCAGGCTGGAGGTTAAGTGATGGGTAGAAGAGCACAAAATGACTGTCTTCATTACAAATGTAGATTCATCTTGTATTTAGGAAGAGAATAATTGAATAGAAAACATTCTGAGAGTGTAGAGACACGAGACAGGCATTTATTTTAAGAAAAATGCCTGTATGTTATAAACTTAATTTTTTTTTAGGAAGTAAACTGAGATGTCTAAGATCTTTGGGCATATTTCCAAAATTTGGTAAACCTTTACACTATCAAAGTGCCACGTGATCTTTAAAGTCCATGAAGGGCAGTCAGGGACTTAAATTTAAGGTCTACTATAAAAGTGTGATTTGATTTAAAAAGTTAGAACATCTTTGCTTTAGTTCTTCAGCTTATCTTTCACTTCATAGTCTGCAGAATAAAAGAATTTACTTTGTTTCAGCTCTATAGAATACATATGTCTGAAGCATTCTTTTAGGTGTTACTTAATATACTGTTGCTATCTGATTCTTTGTTTTCTGTACTAGGCTGCCATTTGCAGATGCAGTCAGCCTCTCTCAGGTTTCAGTGCCAGGTGTCTGGAGGATGAAAATATGCTGCATGCGATCAGTATAGCCAACCCTGCTCATCACTACATGTATGTCATGGACACTCGACCTAAGGTATGTATCTTTATCAGGGCTGCAGCTTAGGGTTCAGTTTAAATTCCTTTACTTGATCACTTTATACATACGGGAGTGCTGTTGGGGGCACTATGTGGCTCAGGTGTTGGGCGTATACTGTACCATGGTGTTTAATCTCTACAGCATCGGTTCTCAACCAGGGTCCAAGGCCCCCTAGAGGATCTGTGAGCAGGTTTCAGAGGGTCCGCCAAAATAAACCAGAGAGTAGGGCCGGCATTACAGTTGCTGAGACCCAGGGCAGAAAGCCCAAGCCCTGCTATGCGGGGCTGAAGCCAAAGCCTGAGCATCTTGGCTTCGCTAACCCTAACCCATTTTTTTAGACCCTGAGTTTTAAAACTTCTTTTAACTATGTAGCTGGGATGAAATGTGTAACATTGATCTGAACTTTATTATAGCATTGGATGCAGAGCTGGAGGGCTGTTTTTAAAAACTAAACCAAACATATACCGGTAGAATTATAGAGAGCATGCCTTAATGGAGCATGCAGAAATTAAGAGACAAATTGTAAAACCTAGAGAGAGCATCTGCAGGACAGTGTTCAAGCCCTAGAGTTTGTTTAGATACAACATTTTAATAAGCAATTTTGCATTACTACATCTTTACTACTTTGGTCACTGATCAGATTGAGGGGTGGGCATATCAAGTGGTGATTATTTCCTAAACTGCTTATAACCAAGCTCCACTCATATGTGGTATCAAAATGAGATGTCACTTAAAGTAGACTGTGGATCTCCTCTCTCTTTTTTTTTTTTTTTTACATGTTTTGGTCAGCAGTAAAATAGTTAATCATATCTGATCAGCTATTAAAGTTCAGCATTAGAACTACACTGAGAAGAGTGGTGCAGCTGATACTTATTGGAGCCATTGTTGCAGATTTTGGCAAATATATTGGTTAGTTCCACTCAAAAGTTCTTATTTTTACATTTATTTGATCATAAGGACTAGAAGATTAAACTTTAATTGTAAAACATTAGATTCTGGAGCACAAGAGGGAGCCTCCAGAAAAAAGTACTGGCTTGTTGAGTGAAATGAAGCCAACCCAGTTGGATCTGTTTTTGGTACCTCATAATTTTGTAGCTATCATATTACTTAGGATACACTGATCTTTTTTTTCCCCTTCAAATTACATACTTCAGGTATCTTAACACTTCATAGTACTAACCTTTTCTTTTAGGCTAATTACTGTGTGGCATCTTTCAAATAAGCAATTATGATTTGGGGAAAGAATTAGGATATAGTATTCAGATTTGTCAGCTCTCAACATCTGATTGTTTTTACTTTTCATAGTCTTCTATGTTTCACGTCTCCCCACATGTTGTGTCATTCTCGTATCAGAGTAATCCTTTCAGATTAGTCTGCCACAAATCTGATATCCATAAGGATGTTTATGGTACGTGTGTGTTAGTTTTGTTTTTTAACTGAGTGTCCTGCTGAAAATGCTTGGTTACTTAATCTATATTTTGATATTAAAATTTACTTTTTAATTCTTGGTTTTAAATATTTGCATTTTCTTTCACTAAGCTTAATGCAATGGCAAACAGAGCAGCAGGTAAAGGCTATGAAAATGAAGACAACTATGCTAACATTAGATTCCAGTTTGTTGGAATTGAAAACATTCATGTAATGAGATCCAGCCTGCAGAAACTTTTAGAAGGTATGTTTTTTGTTGTAACTGTGGTGTAACAGAATATGATTAAAAATAGGATAAGTGACCTTCTCAGGTCATTGGTCTTTTAATGTTAGTCTATGCAAAACACCAAGGAACTTCCAAACTTTGTTACCGACAGCAGTGAATTCAGCGTCTGTTATGGACTTCTGAGGGGAAGGTGCTAGTGTTAATCACAATTCCTGGGCAATGAGCTCTTATGAATTGTCAGTCATTTGTCTTGAGGAAAATAGTTTAACATGTAATGTGTCTTGGGTGGAAGTGGGCAAATTCTGTTAGCATGTCAAATGGTTTACAGGAAAAAACCATTGGGGTTTATAACATGCATGTATTACTCCTGATTTTTCAATAGAACTTAAATGTTGAAATGCTTGATTGCACTCACAGATAAAATACTCTGACATCTGAGTGCTATAAAATGTACCTGCACTTACTTTCACTCTCAGAAATCAGAGACCAGTTCTAAAAGGATTGATTTTGCACTAACTGTGCTACATCTTCACTCACTCTCTACTAAAAATTCTCTTAACTCACATGGTCATGTGATCTTGTGGCAGCCAAGTGGGTAGCTGTTTAATCTTTTTTGATGCCCAGACCTCTCAATCAGCTAGGATCAATAGTGCAAAACTATTTTGATTTACGTGACCTGGTTCAAGCCAGATTACTCTGACTGCCAAGCAACCAATGTGTGTGATTCAAAGTGAATTACAGGCAAAAAGCTATTACCATCTTATGATTACTTGATGTCCTAAGTCCTGTTCCTTGTGGACTGACAAGAGTCCTTCATGTTCAACAGCAATGAAGCACCCATGTTGACACTCTCAGAAGACGGGGGAGAAATTAGAATGATTGAGGGTGAACTACTCTCTCCTATTAATGATTTCCCCTTAATTTCCCTCCCCCACTGCCACCAGTATCACATCTGAGGTACATTAGTGAGGCAATATGGAGGAGCTTACAGTAAGGATGCAGCAGTGCATCTGTTCTGCAGATACACAAAGGGCTTCACTGTCCAAGGTCGACAGTTCATTGCACTATACAAGCACTACATTTACTTTATTATTTAAATAAAGTGATTTACTAGAGTAATCATTTATAACTGTTCAAAACTGTAAACATTGTCTGTTTGTGTGATTTACTCCCCGGATAAATATTTTTGATAGGCTGTTGGGATTGTGGTGTGTTTATCTTGTGCTGTCCTTCCTCTGTTAGGTTAGGTAGCTCTTCCTACTGGGAGCCACTAATCCTATTTCCTTGAATGTTGTTGTTACATTTTGACCACACTGGTGGCTTAGTATCCTTTCACTTCTGTAACTCATAATCAGATACCTGCAAGATCTATTTTAGATGAAAAATTGTATTTATTACTCGTGTTTGCATTTCTGAAACATTCGGAATCTTACACTTTTACCAAAAGAAGAGACTAATTCAAATAGATTTTTAAACTCCGGGGAATATCAGCCTATCCTGTAATTATTTTATTTTTCTCCACCTAGAGAGCTACAGCTCCATAGAAAGTTCTAATGCCTTTTTTCTTTCTATTTCAGTCAGTGGTACAAAAGCTTTGTCTGTCAACAGTTTCTTGTCTGGTTTGGAGAACTCTGGCTGGCTGCGTCATATCAAAGCTGTATTGGATGCTGCTATCTTCTTAGCCAAAGTAATTCATATGCTCCTTCTTTCTCTGGGGGAGGGATGGTGATTGAAAAGTATGGTTCTGCCTGTAACCGTTCTATCAGGTATAAACTGGGGGTGGCTGCTGCTGCTATAATCACAGTGGTTGATGTTTTGCTTCATTATTAATCTTAATTATGTTAGAAATAACTACACACCAAGTACATCAGCATGGAAACAGAACATGATTCTGTATATTTAGAGAGAACAGATGTGCCTCCTAATATTTTAAGTTTCTTTGAAGGCTGCCCACCTACCAGTGTGAAGAAAGGATGTTAGGTTACCCAAGTTTTGTGCTAGGTAGCCATAGTTTAGCGATCACCTGACCTGCAAATATATGAATATGGGGATGAAGGAAGCTAAGTGTTCTGAGTGTTCCACATAGCAGGGGTGAGCAGGGTACCAATCCCACAACTCTAACTTTACTTCTTTCTTTCCTTTTAGTTCAAGTCTTTTCAGAGTCAAATCAGCCAGTTCCTACTCAAAGTCCCCCCCCCCCCCCCCCCAACTCACTCTGAACTGCACTGACGCTGACCTATAGGGATAGGGTAAGCAACTTTTTTTATTACATGGTGTGGTTTGCAGTTTTAAGAGCTATTTTTGTTATATCTCTTGAGATATAAAATCTCTGCAAATCCACATCATATAATAATTAAAACCCTGACTCATTCATAGGCTGCTACAAGTGATGTTCTGTGATACCTTTGTCATAGAACAACGTGTGTTAGGGTGACACTGGAGTAGATAGCTGATTGATTGTGACTTTGGGGGACCTGAATTAGTGGGCAGGGAAAGGATAGGTTGAAGTGGTTGTATGCTGAGTGCCCTTGTTCATTAGAACAAATCTATATGTACGCCACTCTCTTTAACATCTAAATATTTGCAGGTCACATTTTAAGAGGGGTATCAACCTGTAAGTAGGGATGTCAGTGTGCTGGGGCTCTTAATGTACCTGGTGCTTTTCTGAGGTGTTTATGCCTTGCAACCTTTGTCACCTAGAGGCACTCTTTACTGTATGCTGTTTTATCTCTTATCAGCTAAATCTAACATGCACGACTTCATCTGTGGATGAATTCACCGTGTGTACTTTTTTTGGCATGTTGGAAACATATTTATGCTGTGGAATATTGCTGATAGAGCTCTTTGGAAAGACACGGCTCAGTGCGTGTGAATCTAGCACAATCACATATACATGAGACTCATAAAAAGTAGAAAATACTTTGTATTTTGTGAAGCACTAATTCTTGCCTCAAAACTTTCTACTAGCTGAAGTAGTCCGTGAGACTTGGGGCTATTTAGAGGTTAGAATGCTGGCACATCTCTTAAACATGACCTGCAAATGATTAGATGAATGAGGCATAAATTCCTATTTGACTGAGGGCTAGACTACACTAGAAGTGCTACACCGATGCAGCTGTAGCGCCTTTGGTGAAGACACTCTTTGCCAGTGGGAGAGAGCTCTCCCGTTGGCATAATAAAACCACCTCCGCGAGACGTGGTAGTTATGGCGCCCAGAGAAGGTTTCCCATCAACATAGCACTGTCTACACTGGCAGTTATGTCGGTGTAATTTGCATCACTCGAGGGGCGGGGGGGCTTATTCATACCCCTGAGCGACATAAGTTATACCAGCATAACTTGTAGTGTAGACAAGCCCTGAGTCCAAGCTACTTGCTCCACATGCCTCCATATTCTTGGGGGGTGGAGTAGACAGAGGATTAAAAAAAAAAAGAGCCGAGTAGTCCTTATTTGCTTTGGATTTCTGGGATGTGTAGTCAGGTTTTTTTACTAGCAGTCCATTGAGACTGTAGATGCTTCTGGGTACTTTAACTTCTTGGAAGTGGTGGAAGGTGGAAAGTAAAATGAGAAATCACCTTAATAGTTCTTGCCCCTTCAGTGGGAAAGCAGGAAACTGGGTCCTGTGATCTTTATGGGGAGCATTATAGCATTGCAAAGGGGAGATCCCAGCTTTGACTGCAGCATATTTTCACACATACAATAATTTCTGTGTGTATTGCTAGATGAGCTTCAAGTGCTTCCATTAAAAATGGGCTATAATGTAGGTTTGGAATAAAATGAGGTTTTGAATTTACCTAGGAACTTACCTCTTTTTGGAACACACATTACTAGGCTTTGTTTTCCACTTTACAGGCAATAGCAGTTGAAAATGCAACTGTGCTAGTTCATTGCTCTGATGGCTGGGACAGGACTTCCCAAGTTTGTTCCCTTGGATCTCTCTTGTTGGATTCATATTATAGAACAATCAAAGGCTTCATGGTAAGCATCTACTCGTATAACTAGACGGTTCTTTTTATTCTCGCACCCTAAATCTAAGCCTCCTAAGCATGAAGTGTAACCTCATAAACTGATACCTTTTATATAAAAAAACAAAAATGATTAGATTGATTCACAGAAATTTTACAGGTCTTTGCCATATAGTTTAATGTATTTCTAAAGGAGAGACGTATACCCATAATCAAAACAGTCTGTGAACAGCAAAGTGTGTATTTAAAGTAATTTTGTATTGAACCTAATTTACAAACAGCAATACTATAGAGCTCTTTAGACACCTGCAGGTAAAATAAGTATCCTCGGATTGAGGTTCTAGTCACCAGGATTCTAAAGCATTGCCTATGAAACATTACAATTCTGAAGTGCTTAAACTATAGTAGTAATTTGCTAATCCACAGCACCCTAAATCATATGCTTTATAATCTGGCCCAAAAATTGTTGGGATCTCTCAGCAAAGATTTTGTAGCAGATACTAGTGTGATAACTTGAAACACTGTTCAGTTCTGGTCACTCTTTCCCAAAAAAGATGACATAGAAAAGATTTAGAAAATGAGTGACCCATAATTAGGTGCATGGAGAGACTACAGTATGAATGAGAAGATATGGACATTCTAGTTTACAGAGGAGATGAATAAGGGGATAAAATAGGGATCTATGAAAAGAGTAGGAAAATCAGGCACTCCTATTTACATGTTCTCAATATAGGAGATACAGTGAATTTGAAAGGGCAACTTTTAAAATTAGTAGAACACCAATAACATGGCACTCACAGCCACAAATATCATTGAGGCCAAGAGTTTAGTCAGATTCAGAAATGGATTAGCTATTTGTATGGCTAACAAGAACATCCGTATTCAGTAAGGATGAGAAGGTGAGGGATATAAAACTACTAATAAATGCTTGGGGCCAGGGAGGAACTTCTGGTATGGGCATATTATTTCATAAAGCACAATTATAGGATTTAGTGATTGTTTATTCATCTGAAGTACTTGGTACTGGCCACTATCAGGCAGAATTTCTGTCTGATCTGATGGGGCAGCCCCTACATTCCTAAGGTTACCAAGACTTTATTATTACAAAATGTACTAAATTACATTTTACTCTGATACTGTTATGTATTATAAATTAAAATGACTGTTGACAAAGTACATATGGTAATGCATTCACCTTGCATTTTTGTTCACCTACTCGCTAATTTGAAAACATCAGCTATTAAATGACTGGGAGACAGATTGTTATGTGAATTAATGAGGCTCTATTTCACTCTAAAAAGTGGAGTTAGTTTAACACTGCCTGATAATCATTATAGTGGCTGACAGTTGAGTTGACTAACAATGAAACCTTTTAAAAAAAACGTAAAGTAAACAGAGTTTTCAGAGTTGTTACAAATGTATTAGTTCAGCTGTCCTTTGAGAGGGTCCTTGAAGGTATGGAAGACTATGCCAAGAAACCAAAAGAAATGCAAAGTGGTGTAGAGTGCAGTGTAACACAGTGAATAAATTCAAATCAAAACAAAACATATAGATGATCTGTCAGGATAAATGCATAGATCTGGAAGTTCATAATTTCTTTACATCTGATGCCTCTCTCTTCTAGGTTTTGATAGAGAAGGACTGGATCTCTTTTGGACACAAATTTTCTGACAGGTAGACCACATTTTTCAACTAAAGTAGAATTTTACAGATTTGCCAGTTAGTGCAAAGATATCACACAGTCAGTTGAGTTGTGCAAATGCTACTAAACAGGGTTCAGTATTCTGCATCAATATTTCATTGATGCACATATCTTTTTTTTATGGAACCTCTAATACTTAAATTCTGCTGCAGTGTTGCTAGGATTCTGTCACTCTGAGTAAGCCAGCTCTGCAACAGGCTGTGTGTTTTGTTACCCGCTGCTTATTCAAATGCCCATGGGATAATTGTTTCCATATCGCAAATATAAACTTCAGGGCTACCAAGAATTGGATGACAATAGAGAAAACAGATAAGTTAGCAAGTGAGGCTCTTATAGGTGTCCATCACTGGGATGTCTGATCCTCACTTTTGCTGCCCCTAGAACTGTGAATCCTGCAATCATTGTGCATCTAACTCATTGAGCTTGATGGCTTGGAGCTGCATGTGTGTGTTTAGAGACTGCAGCACTGATTCATAACTTTTCTTCAGCCACTCAGAATATATGAAGCTAAGTTGTGCTGTAGGCTAAGGAAGCTGATGAGTTTGTTGCAGTGTATTTTTTTTCTTGAAAAATATATTAATGAATTTGCCACTTAAATGATTGCTGTTAATTGTCAGAGGTTCTGTTGATAAGCTACATATACATTTAATAATTTATTATCAGTTCTGTAAATTCTCAATTCTTTTTGGTCTTTTTTTATTCTTGGTGTTTTGGAGCAAAGTCCTGCCAACTGTGGTAGTTCACATAGTAAGCCTCTGGTATGGCTACACTGCATCTGGGAGTGACCCTCCCAACCAAGGTCCACTGACTTGTGCTAGTGGGGCCTGTGCTAGCACACTAAATATAGCTGCATAGATGGTGCTTTGATGTGGCTTGAGCTGAAGCTCATGCTCTGAAGCCCCCACCCCCAGGCTTTAGAGCCCAAGCCCCAATGTCAAAGCACCATCTACATAGCTATTTTTAGCATACTAGCATGGGCCCCACTTGCAGAAGTCACTGGACCTGGACTGGGATGCTCGCTCCTAGATGCAGTGCAGACATACCCTATCTGCTCTGACAAAGTCAGTGGGGAGACTACCAATTACTTCAAATTGGTAGATTCTGAATGTGCAGCACTGACACCTATCGCAATACCAGATGTTAAGGAGCCACTTAACTAGCCTTCTGTTGTATATTATTCACTACAAATATAATTGTATGTCCATTATGTGGTGTTGGAAAACTCAGGATGAAGAGGAAGGATTATCTCAACATGGATTTAGAAGCCAAATTTGACACCATTTTTCCTCTAAAACTAGGCCAGTTCTCTTGAGCTGCATAAACTGAGCCCATTAATTAAATTAAAAATTGAAAACAAAATTGTCTCTTTTGTGGCTCTGCTATTCTAGCCAGATAGGTCCATGAAATATGGTGTTTTGTCCTGGAGTGCCCTTCCACATCATGACTTATCTGGGGTGGAGTTGCCCTACAGGTCTTAAATATGTACCTTATTGAAATGAATGTAATCCCTGACTGTCCAGTCAAAATAAATGCAGATTTTTGTCAGTGTTTTTTGTTTTAAAGCTTATTCACATTTAAAAACAATTTCTGGATTTCTCTGATATCTTTTGTGGAACTTTTTGTAGATGTGGTCAATTGGATGGTGACTCAAAGGAAATCTCTCCAGTGTTCACTCAGTTTTTAGAAGGTGTGTGGCATCTCACAGAGCAGTTTCCACAAGCCTTTGAATACAATGAAGCTTTTCTCCTTCAGATCCATGAACACATCCATTCATGCCAATTTGGAAACTTCCTTGGAAACTGCCAAAAAGAGCGAGAAGAACTAAAGTAAGCTAACTTATTGCAAATGTTCTTCATTTACTCCAGTAAACTAAGAACTTGTATAAATCTTCAGCTGGGACTCTCAATAAAAGCAACTAGACATGATCTATAATGGGGAAAGAGGAGCTGAACTGCATTGGAAAGCAGCAGTGATTTTCACACGTCTGATACTAATGACCCTCTTTCTAATTTTGAAAGGAAAAAACATATACCCATATCTCATAAAGGGAAAAATCAAGGAATTTTCAGACTTTGCACCCCCAGCATTTTTTTCAAAAATGATTTAAGTTAATGAGGGGTAAAAACTTTAGTCAGAGCCCATTCTCCTTCAGAATTATTCCTCCTTGTACATTTATTACTATTTTGTCCAGTAACCTGAAGTGCCCAATTTTTTTGTGTGTTTTTTCTCCCCTCAGAGTCATTTCTTTCAGCTATGCAAAGCATTATTTCCTAAAGCACTATTTAGCTCTAAACCCAATAATAAAATTAGTATTTTTGTTTATTCCTGGGATATAGCTAAAACTGAGGTATAGGTGTCATTGAACTCAAGATGTATAACAAAAGGATTGGAGAGAGGTCCAAGGAGCCTTATATTAAGTCTTCTTTTAACAGGGGGGAAGATAATATCATTACAGGGTGTATCTTGTTACCATAAGTCTCATAGAGAATGTGGTGATGGCTAAAATAATCACTCAGATTTATTACCTATATTGTATACAATAAGTTAAATGTTCTCAAAATAGTGATGTGAGAACTGTTTCAGAAATTCCATTATCCCAAGAATATTTGGTGCTTGGCCACCCGGGTGAAAGGGAGTTTTATAAATTCATGAGATGGACGGATACAAGAACTGGGTAGTCTGTCTCATTCTAAATTCATGACTGCATTTCTGGCGATTGTGGGGGTGAAAAGCAACAGTCTAGTGGATTTATTGTTTTGACTGAGGTGAACTGTAGAACTGAGAGCTAGTATTACTACTTTTCACCCACAATTAGTGTCTTGACTTTCATTTCTGCTTACCTTAAGATTGAAAGAGAAAACTTATTCCTTATGGCCATTCCTTCTGGATGAACAAAAGAAGTATCTTAATCCTCTATACAATCGAGATTTTTCTCAGAAACGTGTCCTCTTGGAGCCGAACACAGTGTCCTTCAATTTTAAGTAAGTTTCATTAGGTACATTATATTTGCTTCACTTCTATTGTTAGACTAGCTTCTTAAAACAGTTTTGTGTTTTGGTACACACAGGTTTTGGAGAAATATGTACCATCAGTTTGACCGAACTATGCACCCCAGGCAATCTGTATTTAATCTCATCATGACCATGAGTGAACAAAATAAACAACTGGAGAAAGACTTTAAAGAACTGGAAGCTGTGAGTATTGTAAATTAAGAAATAAACTTACTTAGAGCTCTAACCTGAAAGACAAGTTCATTTTCATAATCTTTTACAACAATGAAACTGATAGCCTTATTATATGACACAGCACTTATTATGTGTAGCTTTTTTAAAGTAAAGTTTAGTTTGCATTGATTTTGTTCCATGTCTGGAATTGGGTAGTCATACAAGATTACGTAGGTGCCAAACATTTTGCGCTTAAACTGAAATCATTCTATCCTCCTGTTGTACTGTGCATTGTCCTTTGGTAGCAGGAAAAGCTTCACACCAGAAGAGCAGTTTATTTAATACTGGTTAAATTCTCTCTGATAGGTATATTCTGTATGGCTAATCACCCACCCTTACAATTGTGCATCCTTTCTCTATAATATCAACCAAGGAAGACCGAAATCTTGTAATTACCTGAGCCATTGTTAATGACACAGGCTCCTTTCCTCCCTCCTCTCTTCACCATTCTCTCCTGATCTTCCAACTGGGTAATCTAACTCATGCTCAGCCCCTGCCTTTTGTTGGTCCTTTTCTTCTTTAGTTCCACCATTACAGTAACCTGAAGATCAAAGGGTTGGGATGGGGGCAGGGGAGGGAGGATGTCTCTGGAAAGATCTCTCTTCAAAATACAGATAGGATTTCTAAGGACTAGAATAGATCCAACTGGAGATGGGTCAACCTACCACAGGCCACAACATGCCCACAGTGTGACCACCACCAGGTGGCTTTTTTTTTTCTTTCTTTCTTTTGCGCAGCCCTGTACATTTGTATCTGGCATGTCTATTGTAGCTAAGTATTGTCACTTATTCTAGTACAAACTTGTGAAGCAGGATTTAGAGTTGATTGATTCTTAAGTTATATTTTACTAAACTTTTTTATAGTGATCTATTAAGATGCTGAAAACTTGAAATTAAAATGTCATTAACCATTAAAAGTTCTCAAATGAACAAATCAGTGTTGCTAATTGTGTCAAAAAATTGGAATGCCAAATTGAAGTTTCTCTCCTCCTATATATGCTACTTTGGGAAGCAAAGCTTTCTAATATAAGGATTCTGTTAGGCTAATCCTGCCACAATGTCACAGATCCAGATTAAGTAATCTGAAAACCTCCTCTTTAAAGCCTGTGATTTAATGTCTTAGAATATCAAGATTTTAGATTCTCAAATATTTTATATCTCCTAACATCTTGATTGTTTTTTAGTAATTATCCAAGTTGCATGGAAATTCACAACTGAATCTTGACGCATTTTAGTTTATTATACTCTGCTTTGAAAAGGAATGTTTTTTGGCTTCCTTATGTGGCCAGATTCTTGGGTTGAATGTTGAGAAATGGTTTTTGTTTGTTTGTTATAGTTTTTTTTATATATTAGGTATTTTGCAGGATTTTTACACAATCGGTGTCTCTAGCTACTTTGAAAATTCCACTCTGCGTAGCTGGAGTTGGTGTACTGTTATGATATTGCTCAAAAGGCCAAACCAACCAGTCAGGACGTGGCTTTGGACAAGTGTGTTGAAAGTCATTTAATTAGCTTGACTTCTAATTTTTATTTTTATCCCAGGAAATGATGGGTACTAGGAACAATATTTTTAATAGATCCTGTTATATTTCAGAAAATGAAACAAAGAAACAGGCAACCAGAAGAACTCCTCACTAAGGAACCAGTGCAGTCTGTCCATCCTGCTTCACCAGCACTTAAAACTTCTCCTTGCTTTAAGAAGGAGCAGCCTCTGTTACCTATGAATGACTCCATTCGAACTATAGAGGGCAGCAACACAGCAGACAATCGCTACAGTGAATACATGGAGGAGCTGTCAAAAGCTGAGCCTGCTGTTGTCAGCTTGGAGTGTGGAGTGGCAAGGATGACCTGTTAGTGAAACATTGAACAGTGCTTCTTTTTTCTAGACTGACTGAAATACAAGGCAGATTATTGTGAGGATGGTCTGTTGCTGCATGAGCAAAATCTGATTTGTATAATAGTGAGCTTTGTTACTGTAGAATAGAACAGCATGCTAATTGTTAAGGAAAGTGCTTGCCGTTCTCTTGAGAAATAATTAAATTTAGCTGTATTTAAGAAAAAAATGTTGGGGCATTCAATGATCCTTAGTGACTTAACCAATTAAGGAGTGGTCTGTTTTGGATTGAACAAGTCACAGTTTGCTCTAGAGTGAGTAAAGCAGTGACATTACACCCAGATGTGTGCATGGCAGCCAAACACAAATGGTCTTTCAGAACTAATTTTAGCTGGGCAGGAAAAACTTGACAAACATTCTATTTTAGAAACAAGTTATGTGTATATATAGTATACAGTATAAATATGTGTACTCCTATTTAATTTTGTCTCTCTCTGTTAACTGTTGGTGTTTTAAGTGCCATGAAAAAGTACAGTATATTTCAAACTATAAATAGCTGGCCTTAAATTTGTCAAATCAATTGCCTTCTTGTCCTTGACTACTGCAGCCTGTAACATGACTCTGTTTACATCTGTATTTGCTTGAATTGTTCTTGCTCCTTAAAATGGGATCAGATTTAGGAAATGTAAAAAGCCTAAACAGTTATGCTATCAGCAAATGAAGCTATAAGAATGTTAAATCTTATGCTGAATATTCTTATATTTCCTATTCCTTGTTTAAAATTATAATTGGCCAATTTTTGTCAACCTAGAAGATTAAGGGATTGACAGCATAATTGAAACTGATTCATGTGTACAGTTTTTAAAATGTTGAATTGTTGCAAGATTTGTAACTTGGGCACCAGTGCAAAGAATTAAAAATTTGGAGGTTTTATTAAACTAGCACATTGCTAATAACTGAACAATGGTCATGTTCTCTTCAGACTGTTTAGCTATTAGACCTGCTATGGAGTTTGCAACTGCATAAGATTCTCCGGGTTACAGTGACAGAAGGGAAAGTTCTAGGAGCAGTATTTAGTGATTTGCATAGCTTTCAAACAAAATCACTGATTTTTTAACAGAATTCCAACATAGACTCATAGGACTGGAAGGGACCTTGAGAGGTCATCTAGTCCCCTTCACTCATGGCAGGACTAAATATTATCCAGACCATCCTCTCACGAGAAATCTAGGTACTTTTGTATTAAATTAGGCTTTCATTTCAATAAGTTTCAATTATTAGTGAGAGTCCCCTTGAATGAGACTAACTATACAAGACGACACAATCCCTCTTATATTAAATCTGCAGACAGTCAGTTTTGGATGATTGTGAGGGGAGAGCCAAAAAACTGTGCTGTTGGCTCATGAATAGGGAGCACAGGAGAAAGTGCCAGGTTTACAAACCAGCTGGCTTTAAAGGGGTCATGGCATTTGGAGCACAGTTCCTTTGAAACCACTTACTTTGGAAAGCCACTTAACAGCTTCATCTAGAGAATACAAGCCTTGGGACATAACTGTTCTGTAGTTAACAGGAAGGTTTGGTAAGAAGGAACGTACTGTGTTTCTCACAGAGATAAAATAAAATGTCTCTCTAGATTGCCTTTCATGTTAACTTCCACTGAATTAAGAGGCTTTGCCTGGGTCTCTTGTTGTTTGCAACACTTTCTCAATTGTTTCTATTGCCCGGGCCAGGAGGGGAATTGGGTTTGAAAACAGTAGTAGAAGAAATGTGAGTGCCAGCTCTTAAGTAGAGAGGTATAAACATTACAAGCCAAGGTATTAAACTCCCTAGGTGGTATAGTAGGTTAATGCCACTGGCTTTGTACTTCTGGGTTCAAATCCCTTTTGGCTATAAGTGAAAATCAGTTTAGTCTCATCCTAATTCCTAAAGTCTCTTATTAAAATTGCCAGCACACCACACACAGCTTGCCACAATTGGCAGTCTCTCTCTGCCCCAAATGAGATCCAGGACTGTAATAACTAGGGCAATGCAGGTCATGATCAAATTGCATTGGCAAACCTGTCTAGAATAATATGACAGTGTCTGCCTGCATCTAGCCAGAGTATAAATCAACTTCCCATTTCACTCACCACATTACAAAACAAAACTTGGTGTGTAAATGAAGGTTTATCAGAATCTTTTTATCACTCAAACACCTTCCTGATGTCCATCACTTTTCAGTAAAAGGGAAAAAAAAACACTCTTCTATATAAACAGTAAGACTGCACATTTTTTTCCATTTCAACCATTGGTTGAGTTTGTTTGCTGCAAACCTGTAAGACACCAATGTGCAAAAGAAGGCTTTTGTGCCTTACTAGCCAGCCCCATTTGCTATGTCATCTTGGACTTGTAGTTTCCCATTACAGATGATCTCTGATATTAACCTTGTTTCTTATTAGTCACAAAACGGAGACTTAGAAAATAACCAGGGTACATGTATCACTTTGTACTGTTGCCTTTACTTTCAGCTTTTATGGTGGTGTGCCACATATGTTGCTTTTCATAGTTATTGCTTAGAGATAACAGACTCTAAAGTTTGTAGTTTAGTAAACTCTTCTGTTTTGCAAAATACAATGGGATGATATTTTTTACTCAGGATCTTTTAAATACATGTGTACTGATATGGCTGTCATGGAGCAAACCTGTTTCTTTTTGGTGATGCTAAAATCAGCCTGTTACCAATTCTTCTTGGTCTTTTGTTGTCGAAGGGACGCCTTTTGGAACGGAAGGAATCAGTATGTCCCACTGTATTTTAGATCTTGGGGTGGGCATCTTAAGTCAGCCTTGAAATATAATTAAAAATTACATGCTCAAGCACAAAATCTGCTTGACTACTCTCTTGGTGAAGACTAATGATCTTTTACTTTCCTGTCCAAAACAAAAATTACTCTCCTCAAATGAGTAGATGAATAGAATTTTATTAGGCTGTTTTGAACAGAGGCTTCTTGCTCAGCCCAGATAGCCCTTTTGAAAGCCTGCCAACTCAGCCTCCAGAGTCACCAGTTGAAGAAGCCCATGGAGGGAGGCAGCTGTCTCTTCCTCCTCTCACCATGTAGATTTATGCAAAAACCACCCAAAGCACCTGGGACCTATGATGAAGTAAGCAGAACATGGCAAAGTAAGCTCCAGGATAAACCTTGGCACTACTCCCATGAGCTAGGCAGTTAGCCTGATGGGACCATGCAGTGTCCTTCAGGAAGGTTAGAGAAGGAATTAAGGGAACTGGTGGTATGAAGAGCTGTGACAGAAGTTTTCCAGGAGGCGCAGGGGAAAGGATTTTAATTCTACTATCCTACAGTATTCAAGAGGGTGGGCCTTTTTGTTGCTAGTAGAAATGTTGTTCCAACAGGAAATGCTCATAATACACTTCAGTATAGAGAGCCCTGGATCTCTCCTTTTTTGGTCTCTGGTCCTGTGGGTTGGTGCATAGACCAATTCAGCATGCACACTTTAACTTGTCCCAAGTACTGTAAGGGTGCTCTGGCAGGTCCTGCTTCATCTGTCATGGAGCAACTGCAGCTGGAGTCTGTCAAGGCTGTGTTCCGATTTGGGAAGTTAATAAGGACTTTAGATCTAAGAAGGGGAGTGTGATATTTTTGGGGGGGCAGGGGTGGGGGGGAGAGGTGTCCCACTTTGGCAGTGTGTAGAATAATGATAGATGAACTGAGTGTGACTGAACTGTAGTGTCCTTTTTTGTCACTCAAAAATTCCACTTTGAAAATCTGTGAAGGAAATGCTTTCTGTCATGAGACACTGTGTTTAATTTTAAAGTGGCCTTGGGTGGAAGGTGTAGTTCTATGAAAAGAGTTCGGTTTATGGGGGTGGCAATTAATTATAGTGGTGCTGTCCTTTTTATTACCATTTTAAATATCCAACTGTTCTGTTTTGTAGGACAACTGCCAAATCAGCATACTAAGAAATTAAGCAACACTGAGCTGAGCTTGTGCATTTTCCACACGTGTCCAATTACTAGTGACCTAAATCTAGGGGGGAAAGCAGCCTGAAGTCTAGCATGTCCATTTACAAAGAAAAATACGCAAAACAGACTTTCCACCAAGCGGCCCATCCCTGTATTTTCCATAGAACAGTCATCCTAATGTAAATGACTGTTTCAGATGAAAGACTAAAATTAAAGCAGGAGATAAGCTACTGCTTTAACTGCACAGGATACCACGTGGTAGAAAGTAATTTTAAGAATGGCTATTATGTAGCCTTTCTGTAGCGGTTTTCAAAGGCCTTTATATCACACTCTCACAGTGGTACACACATCTGTAAAGCTCTGAGATAACTCATTACTCTGACACTGGTACATTCTAACCACTGCGCATCCATTAGGGACTTAACAAAAGACCCCGCAGCTGTCTTATCACGAGAGGGAATGCGGCCAGCACACCAAGGCTTATCCACTATCCTCTTATGAAAAGTGCCATAAATAATCTGAAAGAAATTCCATGTATTTCGGGGGGTGGGAGGTTTTCGGTTCTTTTTTTAAGTGAATGCTTGTGGAAAGTATGGGGCTGGCCCTAATGGATGCTGAAGGCCTCACTCCACAGAACAAATATAGCATAGGCAGTAGAGCTACCCATGGAAGATAAACCCATGGGGTTTCTATTAAATTATTCAGATTCTTATTTTCAAAGTGGATAGTTGCTCACTCTAATGCGAACTTGTCTAAAGCTCGGTGACGGTCTGAGTGCTTATTCAGGTTGTGCTCAGGGCTTTAAGGATCTTCTATGCAGTCCGTTCAGATCTGCACAAATGGAAGACCATGGACCAAGTGTGGTCTCCTTCGTACTTTATTCCAGCTTTCAGGGCCGGGTCCTAGCGTTTTGCAGAATCCCACCGTGACCCATAATATGACTAGTAAAGGAGGGAGGAGAGTGCTGCCCAAAGCATAATTTACTGCAGTGCTTGGTATTTGTGTATCATTCAAGCACAGTGGGCATCCCAGTACTTGAGGACTTGGCACACAGTCCCAGAAGCACTGCAGTTATGCACTCCTAACGCCTTGTCTAAACACACAGTTGCACTGATTCAAACTGTTTGGACACTTTAATTGCTTAAGCTTGGCTTAATCTTTGTAGTTTTCCCTGTTCAAATACGATCTACACACAGAGTTGCACCAGTTTAGTTAAATCAGTGTAACATCACCACTTCATGCAAATCCATGACACTTTTGTGAATAGACCAGACCTAAGTAAAGAGGCTTGGCCAGGGCACTCATTATGCCCCCTAGCTACATAGTGAGGGAGCAGGAAAATGCTGGGACCTTACTTGAAATGTGAGCAAGGGATGGCACTACTTAAATATCCACCACAAGCTGTAGCACAGGGATGGAGGAGAATGGGTTAAGACAATACTTCAGAAGTCCAGATTGGACCCCAGAGCATGTCAGGCATCCTTGAGGTAGAGTACTTTTATATTCCAAGTCTATATGGAGCTGTTTTTTTCACATACTATCTTCAGGTAGAAAATGACTCTCATCTTTTGGTATGTTCTGGTTGCGGCAGCATTCAAAATACAGTGTAGTATTTTCTGAAATCTTGCTGTCCGTTTCACTCTCCTGGTCATTTATGCAACATTTATAAACAAAGGGGGTTACAATTTTGATACCTACTATGAAAGTCTTTTCCATTTTGACAAAGGGGCTGCTTACACAATGTATTATAATCTCTAGCTAACGTTCCAGCCACATGAATATATTTACTCCCGTTCTGTATCTTCATATCGTTGGGTTTTTTGCACATAAGCAGACAATCTTGGTAAATGTTTTGTTTTTCGTGGTAATAACACTTACGTTCTTCAAGAGGAGCAACCCTGACTAGCTTGTTTGCTTTATCTATCTATCGTCTGATCCTTTTCAACAGCTTGCCTGTGACCTCTTTAACAAACATGTTTCCCTCTAGGAAAACTTGATTTAGTGTCCCTTTTCCAGTTCTCAGGGATCTTACTCTGAACTAGCGACAAAGGGTCCTGTGGCACCTTATAGACTAACAGAAGTATTGAAGCATAAGCTTTTGTGGGTGAATACCCACTTCTTCGGATGCAAGCAGACATTTCCACTGCTTGCATCCGAAGAAGTGGGTATTCACCCACGAAAGCTTATGCTTCAATACCTCTGTTAGTCTATAAGGTGCCACAGGACCCTTTGTCGCTTCTACAGATCCAGACTAACACGGCTACCCCTCTGATACTCTGAACTAGTGAACTTAAAAAACGCTGCTTTGCCCTTTCTTTTCAGGGCTTGGAAGGAGCTAGTGCCGCTAGATGTTCTCTTTAATAAAACACACTTTAATGTCAGATGCAGCTGATTAAAGAAAAAATATTCAACAAATACTGCATGTGGCTGAGGAGGAGAAAACTATCTTCATATGTAGGATCCCATGCAAACAGACAGGCTACTATTTATTGTGCTATGTATCACATCCTATAAAAGTCACTTATACCTCTATCCTGGAATCATGCTTTGATGTAGACCAGTTTAAAAATTTTAGCAAGCAGAATTTTGTAATGAATATTTTATTTGTACATACTTTAAAAATCATAAACAAGGTCTAAAATAAACCCCATGATCTTGCAAATCTGACAGTGGGATTATGAGTTCATTCACTTCCAAATCCACACACACAATGGCAGTGAATAGTCTGTGTTGATCAAAATTACTTTATGGAAAAATCTTTTACCAGATGACAATACAGAACATCAGTACATAAACCATTCTGTAGTCTATCCAATCATATTGGTTGGTTCAACAACTTTTAGCTGCAGGAGACCACATTTGTACTACAGGGTCTGTGTCAGATTGGTAGCATGATCTTGGTCAAGTTAGCTATGGAGAAGCAGTTTAATCTAGTGAGTTGAACACAGGCTCAGAAGAGGAGAGCTTCTAGGTACATACCCAACATCACACCAGGACTCCATGTGTCACTTGGGCCTGAATTTTCAAAAGTGGCCTTGAATTTTCTGTTTCAAATGTTGGGTGCTCAAATTAGACACCAAGAGTTTGCTTTTCAGAGGCCACTTCTGAAAAGTGGGCTTTGCTCCTTAGAATATTGATTTCCAGTGTTGTGAGAATTCTTTCATTAAATGTTTGTACAGTGCTTTGAGGCTATATAGAATTTTGTTGTCCATTTAATGAACATAGTTGAATTCATTACTTCATAATGTGTTTTGTTGAGGAAACTGAAGTGCAACTCCACCTGTGATGACCATTTTATTTGTTTGGCAGTGCTCACACAGACTTTTGGCAGTAGCAGATGTTCACGTTTGCTTGTCGCCCATATAATTCCCTCTTTCTTAAGCCCCATCTACATCTCTAAGGGACCTATCTACATGGCTTCATTTTGTAGTGCAGATGGGGAAACTAATATGCTGAAGCCTTGAACTTTCCAAGGCTTTAGTAACACAATTAGTGTCCTAAGCTATCCTACAAAATGGAACTCTGTTGTAATCAGCCCATAGTCACCACCATAATTGTAGCATAGATGGGACATAAGAAGATTTCTGTGGCCAGATTTGAAGCATTAAAGGTGGTGTTTTATTTTAAAATACTTATTTGAGCATTTCCCCCTGCCTCACCCTTGGATGGTGCTGCTCTGTGGTAGAGCCAATTCCTAAAGCTTGTCTCATGTCCCATCATACCTTTCAGGGGATGATGCTATGGTGACTCATTTTAAAAATTAAAAAAATTCATAGTTTTAACTAAAGGTTACAAAAAGATGTCATAGGCATTGATTGGATTTTCTCTATGGCAACAGTAACTAACTGAACTAAATAGTAAAGTCAATGAGCATGTTGATTGATTGCTGGAGTTTTAGCACATGCCCACTATTCTTGAATTGGGCACAGAATGTGGCATCAGCACATTTGTCTACAACTGAATCAAATTCAATAATACATGGGGGGAAATTGATTTTAGTGAGTTGTCCAATAAAGTTTTTCTGTTCAAAGGTTGTGGGGAAAAATAGTTCTCACTTCAAAAATTAATGCTGTATTTCCCTTTATAGTTTATCACAGTCTATTCTAATGCTAGTTGTGCAAATGGTGGGAAAGGATAAACATCTCCACTATTTCTGTTTTGTTTTGGTCTGTGCTGGTTTAATTTAGTCTTGGTCCAGGCCAATCAAATAGAATTATTGCCTTAGCTTCAAGCTGCCTACATTTAGGAAATAATATACATGTCCCATACCTGAAGTTGGCTAGGGAGTTGGTGCTACATTTGGTAAACAGACAAAATTTCAACCATATGTGAGAATACATTGGACACCATGTCCACCTGTTTAGAGAGTGGGACATAAAACACATGCTTCGGTCCCATTAAGACAAAAATGGAGAGAAACATTTTATGAAAATCTATATATCCTTTGTTTTACCTGTTCTGCAGTAGCAACTTGTGCCCAGGAGGCCTGATACTGCAACTCCCATTCAGGGCTTTGGCATGCTAGTGTAGAATTCAATGGATGTTCTCAGAGGATTGAGCAGTTACAGCAATATTCCACCCATCCTGCGTACTTTCTGCACCACCCGCGGAAAATTAGCTGCCTATATGTAATATGGCAGACTTGATTTTTGAGATGGCGCTGTTTTGGTAAAAATCTGGCCCAGTGTAAGCCTTGGCTATGTTATAGATTACTTCCTTGAGCCTTGTCTTTACACTATTCTTGATTTGATACCAGCTATCATCATTGAGTTCTGCTATGATGGTTAGGTAAGTGTGATTGTACATTTGCTATGGAGGCTCACAGAGTTTGGAACACCGCCCTCTGGGGGCCATCTGCAGCACCTGCCCTGCCTGCCTGCTTTTGAAAAGCAGCTGGGAACACTTGTCAGATGCAGTGTAGCTGTAGCTGTGTCAGTCCAAAGATATTAGAGCAGTGGTCTCCAACCTTGTTATGCCCAAGATCACTTTTTGAATTTAAGGGTAACCCAGGAGCTACCCTGCCCTTTCCCTGAGGCCCCACCCCTTCCCCAAAGCCCCGCCCCACTCACTCCATCCCCCTCTCTCCATCACTCGCTCTCCCCCTACTGGGCTGGCGGGAGGGGGTGAGGGCTCTGGGCTGGAGCCGAGGGATTTGCAGTGTGGGAGGGGGCTCTGGGATGAGCCTGGAGCAGGGGATTGGTGTGTAGGAGGGGGAGTGGGCTCTGGGAGGGAGTTTGGGTGCAGAAGGGGGCTCCAGGCTGGGACAGAGTGATGGGGTGCAGGAGGAGGTGGGAGTGCTGGCTCTGGGAGGGGACTCAGGGCTGGGGCTTGGGATGCAAGAGGGGGTTCGGGTGCTGGCTCCAGGAGGGGGCTCAGGGCTAGGGGTTGGGGTGCAGCCTCCCACCGGGCAGCACTTATCTCCAGCAGCTCCCAGTTGGTGGTGCAGCATGGCTGCCGCTAAGGCAGACTCCCTGCCTACCCCGACCCCACGCTGGAAGGGGCCAACATGCCCATGCGGCCCCTGGGGTGGGGCGGGCAGTACATGACTTCACGCGCTGCCCCTCTCTGCAAGCACTACCCCTGCAGCTTCCCTTGGCCGCAGCTCCCCATTCCCAGCCAATGGGAGCTGCAGGGGCAGTGCTTGCAGGCAGGAGCAGCACGTGGCAGGAGACCCCTTGCCCCTGCCTGCGGGGACCGCGCTGGCCGCTTCCGGGAGCGATGTGGGGCCACGTCAGGCAGGGAGCCTGTCTCAGTGGCAGCCACTCTGTGCTGCCAGAGGTCACGATCGACTGGGATTGACCAGTTGATCGCGATCAACTGGTTGGTGACCACTGTATTAGAGAGACAAGGTGGGTGAGGTAATATCTTGTATTGGAACAACTTCTGTTAGTGAGAGAGACCAGCTTTTGAGCCATACAGGTCTGAAGAAGAGCTCTGTGTGTCTTGAAAGCTTGTCTATCTCACCAACAGAAGTTGGTCCAATACAAGATATTACCTCACCCACCTTGTGTTTATAACACTTGTCAGAGGCATTTCCAATGTTAATCTATGACCCATCCTCCTCTCTTACTTTGATCCATATTATTTAGCTTTTTGTCTGTTTCAGTATTCTGTTATTACTTTGAAGGGCCAGAAATCAATAATCAGACAGGCCCAAAGTCCAGAGTCTGGTCAAAGACTGAGGCTCAGACTTGTGAACAGAACAAGTATGAAGTAATCTTTTTTCTTTTATAATGGATGATCAGCAGAACCCCAGGTGCTAGCAAATAATTGGGGCCTTTATTTCTAACTGCAAATAGACCAAAGGGCTGTAGTGAGGCCCAGCCTTTGAAAACTTAGGGGCACTTCTCTTCAAGGGAAGATAATGATGTCTCTCTCACATGAGAACCCAAGGGTCATAGAAAGACCAAGGCTGTGAGCATGAGATATGGTGCTCCTCCTCTTCCCTCCCTCCACAGATTTCAGTGACTGGTTCTCAAGTACAGAGCAACAAAAAAGCAAATTTATGCCATATACCTTTCAATGCTCTTTTGTTCTATTTCCAGATATATACCTGATGGACAATCAAGGAAGCTGCTTCATTCCTATGGATCCCAGATCAGAATTCAACGTATCTACATATTTTTATAATAACTAATACACTTTATAAATTAGTTGAAGAGAAACACCTGTGTACTAATCACATATGTTAATCTGAAACTATGGGCGGAGACATGATGTAACCTCTTGACCATTGGCTTCTGTGTTATCTTGTCTTGCTGTTAAGCCTATCCGGGGCTCAGAACTGCCCCTGTTTTCTTCCCCCCGCCCATGGTAAAATTCAATATAACCTGCTGTAATTAAATGATTGACAGTGTCTCTAAGCCTAACAAGAAAAGTGACACTCCGCCAGCGCTGAGCGTAATAAACCCACGTGCTTGATTCTACATGGTGTCCGTTCCTTCAACTTTAATTATACAGTGGTGGAAGAGAAGATTGTATTGTATAAATGGAATATTTGTTTTATTTCTTGACTTATGGGGACAGCAAACTCATTTACTGTTACCCTGTTCCTTGGTTCATCTGGCCCTCAGGTAAATGCAGCATTGGTCTGCAGTATACTTAACTGGGAGATCACAGAAAGGAAGTTAATGTGTGATTATCAAGCTGGTGTAGGATGTTTAATAACTGATTATTTTAGGATCTTGAGTGCTGTAAGGACTGCGTAAGAACAGGAAAAATGGACCAGTTATTACTTAAAATATTTATGTGAATGACTTTTAAAAAGCTCATTATGGGTGCAGGAAGGGATTTCAAAGGAGGCTACTGACAGCGTGTATGAAGGCATGCTGGAAAGTAAATGTTTAGTGGAAGAAATATGACTACTGTTTATACATAAGGGAAGATTTTTATTCAGTAATTGTGTTTCATAAGCAGCATGAAAAGTATTACATGCAGTCATAAATATATATATATAAAACACCCTCCAGTGTTGTCTCAAATCACACCTGCAGCAAGTTCAAGTTCTGTTAGCACTATGCAGTTTCTTTTCTAAGGTAGAGCCCAGGAGTGTTAACTCAATGGGTCTTTTAAACAATTTAAAGAATTAAAATAAATGTTCAACTTCACTGGAAACATTCTTTCTTAGGTGGCTCTGCTTGCTAAATGCCACTTATGAGGAGTGTTGACAGAATGGTAGTCACAATGGTACCTAAAAATGGTTTTTAAAATGAGGACGGAAGGCCTAATAACAAGCAGTGTGGAATAGCTTGACACCCTGTGTTAGGGATGATGATCCATAGCACTTTAGTGCTTTTCAGCTACAGATCTCCAGGTCTATACAGAACGGTGGGTAAGTACTATCAGTGACAGTTTATAAAGGGAACTGAGAACAAAAGTGATGGTTGAGTAACTTGCCAGAGGTCACACAGCTAGCCAATGCCAGAGATGCGAATAAATGCAAGTTTCCTGATTCAGAATCTGATGCTCTATCTACTGGGCCATGCTTTCCCTTAACATCATGTATATTTAATATCTTTACTGGTATTGTGACGGGTTGGACCCTCCTTCTGGGGTACCACCTGATGTACTGGGATTTCACTGAGCCTCTCTTACTCAGTCAGCCAGGATTCCCTCTCCCTGCTTTGCTGAATTAGGCTCTCCAGCCTCTTGCAGCACACACACACAGGTAGGGCCACACTCCGCTGCAGTCACAGATTGAAGTCAGCTCTGTGTGAGAGGACTCCCTCAGCACTCAAGTTCTCTTTTTGAGAGAGAAATCCAAAATAACACTATCTTGCACTGTATAGAAAAATCTACACAGCGCAAACTCATAAAAATCCGCCCTCTTCCTCAATGTGAAGAGAGATGTGCACGACTTCTTGTCCCCTGAGTCAGAAATTACATAAACTGTGTTTTATTATAAACAAGAAATAAGTTTATTAACTACAAAAGATGAATTTTAAGTGGTTAAAGGGATAGTAAACAGAACAAAGCAGATTATTTTAGTAAATAAACAAAAGCTGCAGACTGAGCTTAACACACTAGATAGGTAGGATACAAATTAACAAATTCTCACCCTGAGTGATAAACAGGCCGGAAGATTCTTAAGGCACCAATTGCCTTGGCTTTTCCAGGTTTTCTTATACAGGCTAAAGAACTTATCCCGGGACCATCACTTCTTACAGTTCAGTCTTTGTTCCTCAGGTGTTTTCAGGTGTGTTATTG
This sequence comes from Macrochelys suwanniensis, assembly GCA_033296515.1. Lineage (NCBI taxonomy): Eukaryota > Metazoa > Chordata > Testudines > Chelydridae > Macrochelys > Macrochelys suwanniensis. The sequence goes on along the minus strand of CM065775.1, from coordinate 43,648,539 downwards.
TAGGGACAGTGAGGCCCCTTTCATGTTGTCATTGTTCCTCTTTTATATCTTCCCCACACTTGCTGAAAAGCTTTTTTGCTGTGAGCTGGGTCAAACAGTCCCCATTGTGTAGTGCTATCTCTGAGAGGTTTCTATTGCACACATTTCCTGGGGTAAACCTTATGCTTGTGTGCATTTCTTCATTAAGCCATTAACATTGCTTGGCCTCATCCAACATGGCACATTTGAAATACAGAGACTTAGTCAATATTCCCAGCTTCAGATACAAAAATGATACATACATTCAAATTGGATAAACACATTGAGTAAATCATAACCTTTCCAATGATACCTTACATGAGCCATCTTGCATAAAGTACATCTCATTTATGTCATATTCATATCATAAACCTATTTTCATAAAGAATATGGAGTGAAACATCACAGGTATTATTATTTATTTGGATTTTTTGGGTAGCATCTAGGAGCCTCCTGTCATGGACCAGGGTCCCATGGTCCTATCTGTTGTACCAACTCTGAACAAAAGGAGGCTTCCTGTCCCAAAGAACTTAAACGAGGAATTGAAGTTGTGAAAGTTTTATCCAATAAGAGCTGTATTGAGAAATTGTGTTTGCAAGCAAATCTACCACTCATGCCATAATTACTACTCACCTTGCTGATTTAAAATCCATTTGATTTATATAGCACCTTTTCATTCTGAAGGATCCCAAAGTGCTTTGCAAACTGTCCATGCAGCAATTATTTCTCTCACCCTGCAAACTGTTTAGAAGCACCTAGTAACACTATACAATAACTAAGGCAGGAAGTCACGCTTGCTGTGTCCATTTGAAATTAACACCTACCAATATAGAAAAAAGTGCTATGGTGTTTTTAAACCCAACTTGTCAGCACCTTATGTTTGAGTACATACTCTGCCTGAGTTGTCAATTAATGGATCATAACTCTTCCTGCAGTGCTGGATTTTCTTTGGGGTTTTCCCATCCAGGTATAGCCTCTGCTTAGATAATAAGATTTTATAAAATTACAGCCAGAGGAGTTGCAGCTGTGGGATATATCCGTTTTTCATTCTACTAATTTAAAGCTTGGGCACTTAGTCTCACTTTAAAAACTAAAATCTGTGAATGGGAACCCTGCTCTTGTTGCACTACACACTATATTCTGTGCAGTGAGTCATCGGTATCTAATTCCCTGGAAGGTTTATGCTCACAGTCTCAGCTTTGCAATAATGTGGATTCATGGAAAACACATGCAGGTGAGGCTCAGATCTCTGATTTGCTTTTTCAGACCTCCTATTGCTGTCAGAAGAACACACAGGTCAGTGCCATTCAGAGTTGGCTGAGGCAATCTCCAGTCCACTGATGTTCATTTTTAACAAATCTTGGAATACCAGGGAAATCCCAGATGGGTAAGTGCCAATCTTGTGCCAATATTCAAAAAAGGCAAGTGGGATGACCTGGGTAGCTATAGCCTGACATCAATGCTGGAAGAACTAATGCAAAAACTGATAGCAATTCAATGGTTAAATAATTAAAGGTACTAATATAATTGATGCCAGACAATCAACAACATAGTTGTATGGAAAATCATCATCATGTCCCTATTATGCCTCTGGCGCTTAGGGCAGTGACGAAGCTCCTCCACTCCTGTCTGTTCCTGGCAAGTCTTTCAATGGTTACCCAGCTGTGCCCCAGGTTTTTCAGCTCGGCTTCCACAGCTTTTTGCCATGCTATTTTTGGGCGGCCTCGTTTGTGCTTCCCTTCAGGTGTCCATCTTATTGCTACTTTGGTGATATCAGTTTCCATCCGAAGCACATGATCGATCCATTTCCAACACCTCCTGGCCAGCTATTTTCCATATGGAAAATAGGTCATGTCAAACCTGATTTTGTCCTTTGATAAGAATACAAGTTTGGTTGATAAAGGTAACTGCATAGATTTAATATACTTTTGTAAGATGTTTGAGTTAATACTGCACAACATTCTGATTGAAAAATTGGCATTCTAGAATATCAGCAGAGCCCTGATAAATGGAATAAGGGCTGGCTTACTGACGGATCTCAAAAAGCAGTTATCAGTAGGGAATAATCATTGAATGGGGGTGTTATGAGGAGGGTTCTGCAGGGATTGATACTAGGCCGGACGCTATTCAACATTTCATCAATGATCTGGAAGTAAATATAAAATCACTGCTGATAAAATTTGTGGATGACACAAAGATTGGTAAATAAGGATGAGGACAAGGCAGGCACATAGAGCTATCTAGATTGATTGGTAACCTGGGCCCATTCAAACAAAATGTGTTTTAACATAACCAAATGCAAAGTTACACATTTAGGAACAAGAAATGCAGGCCATAACCAGGGGTGCTGGAACAATTTGTACAGTGCAGGTGCTGAGAGCCACTGAACGAAACTGTAAACCCTGCATATGATGGACACCACTTCAAACCAGGGGGTGCGGCAGCACTCCCCACACCTGTTCCAGCATCTATGGCCATACCTACAGAATGGGGGGCTCTATCCTGGAAAGCAGTGACTCCCAAAAAGATTTAGAGGCCACAGTGGACAAGCTCCCAATGACTGAGCTCCTACTGTGATGCTATGGCAAAAAAGGGCTAATGTATCCTGGGTTATAGATAAACGGGGAATAGTGAGTAGGACACTCATTTTGCCACTCAACCAATCTCGATCTGTGTCAAGAACAGCTGCTACCATTCCACCCAGTTGTCACATACTTGGGAGTAAAACTCAACCATAGTCTGACATACCAGAGCACCTGAAACAGGTAGATAATGCCCTCCTTCCCTCTAGCTGTTTCTTCAAAGCATTCCTTGCTTCTGGGTCTTTTCCCCCAGATGGGGGGTCACAGCTCTGATTGCCTGTAGCTGGCGTCAGCCCCTATAATTAAGTCTCTATCACATTCAGCTGGGAAGGTAGCTGTGTGGTCACAGACAAGGCTGAGCCTGGCTTGCCTTAAAGGACCAGCCAGCCTGTGACACCCTTCCTCACCTCACAGGGTGTTGTGAAAATAAATAAATTAATGTTTGTGAAGCACTCAGATACTGTAACAATGAACACCATAGAAAAGTCCATGAGGAAATTAATAATTCCATCTTCAGAGCAGGCTTTGACTAGAGTGGAGTAAATAAGGCCCATGGCCACACAAACAGTGAGGAGTACATTCTGTGCACCGAGAGAGGCAGGGGTGCTATGGAAAAACTACTAGGTGATCCTGTAATTAAAGACTGTATCATTAAGTATATACACAAGGGGGGCATATTAAGGTTGTTCCCTATTGTAGATTAACAGCTGTGTGGTCAAATCTAATTTTAAATAGTCAATTTGATGGAGCATTCATTACTCTTCTTGGGAGACTGTTCTACGCCCTAATATGTAAATTTTACTATCACTATTTTGTCCTGAAATTCACCTTAACCTTTTCCATTCTTAATTTAATTTTATTGCTCTGGGATTTACCCTGTGGTACTGTCCAAAAATGTGGGTTGCTTGTTTCAAAACACCTACCGCCACACAAAAAGACTTACACAGAAGAAAACGGAATAATTCATATGTGCAGTGCATTTTGAAACTTATATTTCAGTGTATTCAGGCAAGACTTTGTATATGTGGTGGAGCAGCAGGAGCAATACAATTGATTGAACTCCCTCTAGTTCACACAACAACCTGCAGGAGGACATTACTAATAAACATCTGAGATTAAAGTTCCATTTTGCTGATGGCAAAATCACAATCTACAGTTCATAGATGAACTCCGAGACGGTTACCAAAAGAGAGAGAACAAAGATTAAAACAAAGGATTTGAAAACAAGTTCAAAATTTGAAACAAATCATAACTAGCTAATCTAGTAATTTATCCACATTACCACCAATAATTGCAGGCTGATAAAATCCAAATTTTGGGGATCAAAGTGCTAGAGGTTATGACTTTATAGCAAGGTAAAGACTGATGTCGAGCTCAGATTTCCTTACTGTAACTGACACTACAAGCAGCCATTTTGGATTTGATTTAGTTGATAAAGAATCTACCTTGATTTCCTCATCCTCAGATCCTAGACATGCCTCTAAAAGTCATTTGCAGTGGTGTAAATGACCTACATGAGGTGCAGGGCAATGGAGAATCCGGCCCTAAGCATTAAAATGGTTGTGCTGTGTCCTACACTGCTGCTCCAGTTCCACTAAGAGTGGTAACAGCCACTCACTTATCAAATTACTTTTAACTGATTTTAAAAGTTGAGTGTTGTAAGACTGTATGTGCCCAGGGCTCATCCGCCCTTGCTAGTTCAGGGGAGTGTAAATGCAGCTTTTATCCCTGGGTGCTGGTGGAACTGCTGCATGTACAGGGACTGGGGAACTTTGGTACTTTCTTGCGGAGAGCAGCTTACAAGTGTGGAACCCCCCCAACTTGGAGTTTGCTAGCTCCTAGAACTCTGGAATGAGCCTCCAGGAAGTCCTAGCCTATGGAATACAACAATAATAGCTACCAGAGTCCTCTGACACCATTTCAAAGCATGATTGGAATTAGCGGTGGCAACAATGGACTAGAACTGCTGTTCCTCCAACAGGGAGGTTTCTGCATGGGTGATATGGCCAAGCAATTTTCTGGGCCAATGATAAGCTGGGGATTCTCAGTCTCTCAGTGGGACGGCACAGTCTGAGGCTGTCTACACTGCTGCAGTAAGTCGACCTACACTACACAACTCCAGCTATGTGAATAACATAGCTGGAGTCAACGTATCTTAAGTCAAGTTACCACAGGGTCTACACCACGGGGGGGTCAATGGGAGAAACTCTCCCATCTACTTACCTTACTCATCGGGGGTAGAGTACAGAGGTCGACTGGAGAGCGATCTGCTGTCAATTTGGCAGGTCTTCACTAGACCCGCTAAATCGACTGTTGGTGAATCGATCTCAGAGCGTCGATCCCGGCTGTAGTGTAGACATAGCCTTAATTGAGAGATAAGGTTTAGTTTCAGTTTAGAGGGAGGTGAGAGAGAGGCAGAACAACTCAGGGAGTTTCTGATTAACTCCCATGCCCGTAAAGGGAGTTTTTAAACTGCTCTGGGATCAAGGGCATGGGCCAGGCAATTCCAGCTCTGCAGACCAGTGTCCAGAGTGGCAGAAATACGACCTGGCAATGGTTACCAAGAGCCAGCTGAGATTTCCATAGGACTTCAGATCAGGTAGCCATGAGAGGACCCTGCCCCACCCAGGGGTGAAGGCACACTGTACAAGGTTCTCCCCCACTTTTTTGTTTAAGCTGGCCAACATTCACAGTGCTGCAGCACTCCTCTCTAGACTCATCCTCAGTGTATCATCTGCCTGGGAAGGTGCCAGGGAGGGAGAAGGAGGTTGGGAAGAGCTATGAGTATTGGGAGGTGGGACATTTGTTGAGGCTTGAGTACTTATGAGTTCACCCTAACCCTTTCCTTCCCCAGAGCCTATTTTCCTGCTCCCAATAAAGCCCCCCTTCGTTGTATTGTTATATTTGGATGTGTCATTTCTTTGCTGGGGATTGCATTTATGTCCTTTGTTTCTTGTGTACTGAGTTTTATACTCCTTGCCAGCAGTGGTAGCATTATTCATTTTCCCAAGGGCCAGCACCCCTTGTGTCCCGGGCACAGTGAGGAGTCCCCTTGTGTGAAGGCATCAGGCATCACAAAAAAAGAACCCAGGAGAGGGGAGAAGCAAACACGAGGGGGGAGGCTTGAGCCACACCTTGGGGTGGGGGCTTGCAGTGACAATGGAGATTTCCATAGAAGCCTTACTCACCCAGCCTGCTCCAGTACCTTGGTTATGTCCTCTCCTTAGTCAACAGTGCTCAATTCTAGTCTTGTAGAGGCCAAGTGAGAGATGCCCTGCAGGGGATGGAGGTTGTGCCTTATGTCCTGTGTAACAGGGTAGTCTGTCCCCTTTAAGGGATAGTAGGGCTCAGGGCCAGCCAACCCCTGTTCCTTGACATGGTCTTTTTAAGGAAACAGCTGTTCAAAGGAGCAGACGAACTGGGGAATGAGGGACAGATGTTAATTAGGTAGCTACCTTCTGAACATAAGTGACTCGCAGGAGGAGGAGTGGGTGGACAGCTTGGAGAAGAGAATTGCAGGGGACCATCAAGTAAGGAGAGAGACTCCCTGGGATGGGATCCAGAGCCAGAAGCATGACTGGTGGTCAGGTAACCCTGCCTGAATCACACTACAACCCCAAGGAGGACTGTGGGGCCCTTGAACCAAGGGGAAGACATGCGTGAGTTTAAGAATGGCTCTGTGGAGCAGAGCTGGAACCCAGGGGAAGCCTTCTCAAATCACAGCCCGGCCCCAAGAGGGAGGTCTGTGAAACCCCTTAATCAAGGTGAAGGAGTTCTGAAACCATGGCAGGAGGGCCCAAATCCTCAGAGGTATTTAGGTGCCTTAATTCCTATTGATTTCAATGGGATTTAGGTGCCTAAATACCCTTGAGGATCTGGGTTAAAGAGACTTATGGGAAAGACTTTCTAGAGAGGCCAAAGTCTGCAGTGGGACAAGGAGAGTTTCCTGGATCAGAGGGAACTGGAGAGAAAGAGCACCCAAAGCTTTGGAACCAGGGTGAATTGGAAGCCCCACGTGAGACGAGGTTGGGCCTGAAGGGCCAAAGGACACTGTATTTTATAAAGACTACAAATTGGACCCCAAGCAGTGGCATGTTACTGTAAGTACTCTGGGCTGTGAATGAGTTATTGGGAGAAGCTGTCCAGTGTTCCAGGGCCACATTGTGCCATGAGAGGGCCTGGTCTGAGATGGGGCCTGTCATACTCTCAACATCCTTTTGGGCAAACTTCTTGCCTGTGGAGGGCTTTCTGTTCTGCCAGTGAGACTTGGCACTGGAGTAAGCCTTTAGTATTTTCAGCAAGTTGCCAAGATAAATGTGACTTAATACAAACAAGAGCTGAGTCTAGGAAATGACTGTATTTAAATAAATTCCACTGGGAAGTAGAAAAGCAGAGTTTCTGTTTTGTAGTAGAGCAGGTAAATGAGGCTCTGTAGAGGTGCTGAATCCATTAGAATGTATAATGAGTTCCTGATGTATTCTTGTATTCCCTCAGCTATGAAAATGCCTCTTCTATTGTAGAAAATGAGGGTGATATTTATCCCTTTGAGTACATAGGGAACAACCCCTCCCTTCTTTTTCCTCCCCCCCTCCACATAGAGTCTGAGGCATGCAGATATAAATCAACATTTCTTTGATGGCCAGCAATAATGCAGTGTACATGGGATTTTAATTTGTTATGCATTAATTTCAGCTATCACAAAAGAGACTCAATTCAAGGAAATTGTGGAATAATTTAATGAACAGTACACAAAGTGGTGTTTCCTATGGCCTGTCTAATGAAGCAGATGATGACATGCTTATGACCTGTGTGCCTCACTTTCAACAAAGTATCTTAAGTAGTTCATAAATATTCCTTTATACCAAAGCCTTTAGATTGAGTATACTTTATTAGTAACCCCGCTCTCTAGAAAGCTGTTACATTAACATGTGATGTCTGGCTTAGAGGAAGATTCGTGGATTCTTTTAGCAGCAATACAGCAGTTCCCAGTTTATAGTGAGGGTTAATTCTATATTCCTTTATCTATCTTTAATTCTCTTTTATTATTGTATGAGCAGGAGGATGGTCTCAGGATTAAGGCACTGGGCTCAGGATAGGGTGACCAGACAGCAAGTGTGAAAAATCGGGACCGGGGTGGGGGGTAATAGGAACCTATATAAGAAAAAGACCCCAAAATTGGGACTGTCCCTATAAAATCAGGACATCTGGTCACCCTAGCTCAGGAGGTCTGATTAAATTCCTGGGCCAGCTACAGGCTTCAAGTGACTTGCCTAAGGTCACACAGACTCTCTTTGTGCCTCGCATCCCCATGTGTAAAATGGAGATGCTATTTCCGGTTTAGATTGTAAACTCTTCAGGGCAGAGACTGTCTCTCACATTTGGGTACAGTGAGGTCCCGATTTTGATGGGGGCCTCTAGGCAGTACTATAGTGTAGTTTGGATAATGATAAATTATTAAATGTAAACATACTAAAATTCACAATGAATCTTATTCTTGAATAACTATTTGACAAGCTCTGTCAAGGACTTTATGAAGAAGCAGCTCTGTAGTATCATCAGATTAACTGGCAACATTACTATGCATCTGGCAAACTATTGTTTCCCTATCTACATAATCAAAATTTAGAAATCTCAGAGCACTATTTCTTACTAGGGATGGCTGTTAATTTGTTATGTGTTACATTATGTCTGAAAGGAGACTATAGGGAAAAAGTCAGTTTATGTAGAAACTAGGTTGTAATGTTCCATGGTATTACACGTACCAAGAGAAACTAATTGGTAAGAAAAACAATAAAGATGAAATATTTAATACCTTGATGTTCACTGGTCCTTTCTCGTTGAGTGAAAGTTTCTGAGGAAAGTGTCAGATGCAATAGAAACAACCTTTCATAAAAAGAAAATGAAAATGGCTAGAAAGGCAATTAATTATGTTTAACGCAGTAAGTGGGTTTTTTATTCAAGAAAGATTTAGATTGTTTCATTCAGAGATCTGGGAGGGACTGGATGGACAAAAACATCTAAATGTCAAAATTAATCACCAGTTGATGAAAGGGGAAAACCTTGCCATGAATCTGTTCAACGTCACTTTTAACCATACAATAACTACTGGAGGATGACTTATGCCTTCGACCTCTGGAAGTTTGAGTGTCTCATCCTTTGTTTTAGTAGGTACCAAGGTTTTTTTCCCTACCTCTTATACTAGACATGAGAACTGCCATCATTTTGAGGGAAAAGGTGGGTGAGATTTTTTATTGGACCAGCTTCTGTTGTTGAGAAAGACAAGCTTTCAAGCTTACACAGAGCTCTTCTTCAGGTCTCGGACACTAACTCAGGCCTTGGCTACACTCACGAGTTACAGCGCAATAAAACTGCCTGCAGCGCTGTAACTCACTAACTGTCTACACTCGCAAGGCACGTGCAGCGCTGCATCTCCTCAGGTACAGCGCTGCATGTACTCCACCTCTCTGAGAGGAATAACGTTTGTTGCGCTGCTGCTGGTGTGCTGCAGCTACAGTGTGGCTACCCAATGCGCTGTTATTGGCCTCCAGAAGTATTTGGAAGTATCCCACAATGCCTGTTCTAGCCACTCTGGTCATCAATTAGAACTCTACTGCCCTGGCCTCAGGTGACCAAGCGCCACTCCGACCCTTTAAATTCCCTTGGAATTTTAAATATCCCCTTCCTGTTTGCTCAGCCAGGCGTGGAGTGCTCTCAGCGCATCTTTCCGGGTAACCATGTCTCCACGTGCCAGACGAGCCCCAGTATGGCACAATACCGAGTTGCTGGACCTCATCGCTGTTTGGGGGGAGGAAGCTGTCCAGTCCCAGCTGCGATCCAGCCGGAGGAATTTCGATACTTTCGGCCAGATATCAAGGGCCATGATGGAAAGGGGCCATGACCGGGACGCAATGCAGTGCAGGATAAAAGTAAAGGAGTTGTGGAGTGCGTACCGCAAAGCCCACGAGGCAAACAGCCACTCGGGTGCTCCCCCCAAAACCTGCCGATTCTACAAAGAGCTGGATGCAATACTTGGGAGTGACCCCACTACTGTTCCGAGCACCACCGTGGACACGGGAGAGCGGGAAGAGGAGGAGGGAGAGGAGGAGGAGGAGGAGGAGGAGGGGGTTGAAGAAAACAGGAGCGAGGGTGCTGTAGCTGGGGGAGACACCCCTGACTCCCTGGGTGTATGCAGCCAGGAGCTCTTCTCGAGCCAGGAGGAAGGGAGCCAGTCGCAGCGGCCGGTACGCATTGTGAGAGAAAGAGAAGAGCAGGTTCGCGGTAAGCAGCTTTTATTTTCGGGAAGGAGTTTTTTCGGTGTGGGGTCCATGGGCGAGGAGGGTTTGGGCTGCATGCATGCCTAGATGCGGAAGAGCGCATTGATGTGGTCTATCACATCGGAGAAATCGGCCACTGTAATCTCTTCGAAAGTCTCAGCCAGAACGTGGGCAATGCGCTTGCGCAGGTTTATTGGGAGAGCCACCGTGGTCCTTGTCCCATTCAGGGTAACGTGTCCGTGCCACTGTGCCGCGAGGGGCGGGGGGACCATTGCTGCACACAGGCAAGCTGCATATGGGCCAGGGCAGAAGCCGCATTGCAGTAGAAGACCCTCCCTTGCTTCCCCGGACACCCTCAGCAGCGAGATATCTTCCAGGACGAACTCCTGTGGAAAATGTGGGGATAGTGTTCAGTGTAGGTTCCCCCTGCAGCTGTTGGCTCTCCCCAAGGCACAGAAACCCGTCGGACAGTACATCCGTGAAACAATCAGTCCCCCTTTACCCTGTGCTTACTCACCATTTTGGGGCTCCCGTGGGTTCTGTGCGCTCTGTTTGGGATGGGAAAATTGTGCTGTTTTGGAGACTGTGTGCCCCCTCCTTAAGTGTGGGGGAATCATTGCTCTGTCTGGCATAAAACAATGATGCCTCTGTTAAATGTTGCATTTTGCCTTCAAGATGCAACCTTGAGATCTCCGCCGTCCATCTTATCACCGGCTGAGAGATTCCAAAGGCTCAGGAGGAGGCCCAGAAGAACGAAAGAAGACATGCTGCAGGAAGTTATGAAACAGTCTCTTAAAGAGAATCAAAAGGCTCGGGAGTGGAGGGAGAGTGAAAGCAGGCTCCGCCAGGAAAACGCAGCGCACCGGCGGCAAAGCATGCAGCTCCGGCAGGAAAGCACAAAGGAACTGATTAGCATCATGGCGCGCCAAGTGGACTTTATCCAGGCACTCATCGCCATGCAGGCGGAGCAGTACCGCACCCGCCCCCCCCTGCAGCCAGTGTCCCAAAACACTTGTGCCCCCATGTCACCACCTGCCCACTTCACCCAACATCCAGGTTCTTATTGCCCACACCAGATGCCCCCAACACCTGTAGCTTCACCAGACAGCCCTGGAAACTATGACCCTTACCCACTGCACTCAACTCCCATCCCGAATTATAGACATTCTGAAGTGCAGCACTCACTGCACAGCACTCCAGACAGGAAGCCCGAGTATGAAAGCAGGACATACCATACCCTGTGATTGAACCCTTCCCCACACCACCCACCACCCCCTTGCCCTTTCTGTCTCACAAGCAGTTGTGTTTCTTTTTAATACATGTATTTTCTCTGTAATAAACGGATTCTTTGGATGTGAAAACAGTCTTTATTATTGCATAAGGAAAAAAGATACCTTAGCCCAGGAAAGAAACAGGCAACGCAAGTGAGCTGAGCAAACACAAATCAGCTTAGCAAAGACAGATTACTGATAACATTGGAACCATTTCACTTCAGGGTCGTGCAGGGCAGCACACATTACTGGTGGTTTTCAGCCTCAAATTTGTCCCTCAAGGCATCCCTAATCCTTGCAGCCCCACGCTGGGCCCCTCTAATAGCCCTGCTCTCTGACTGTGTAAATTCAGCCTCCAGGTGTTGAACCTCTGAGGTCCACGCCTGAGTGAACATTTCACCCTTCCCTTCACAAATATTATGGAGGGTACAGCACGCGGATATAACCGCGGGGATGCTGTGTTCGGCCAAGTCCAGCTTCCCATATAGAGATCGCCAGCGGCCCTTCAAACGGCCAAAAGCACACTCCACAGTCATTCTGCACCGGCTCAGCCTGTAGTTGAACCGTTCCTTGCTGGTGTCAAGGCTCCCTGTGTAGGGTTTCATGAGCCACGGCATTAAAGGGTACGCGGGGTCTCCAAGGATCACAGTGGACATTTCAATTTCCCCTACCGTGATCTTCCGGTCTGGGAAAAAAGTCCCGGACTGCATCTTCCGGAACAGGGCAGTGTTCCGAAAGATGCGTGCATCATGCACCTTTCTGGGCCAGCCTGCACTGATGTCAATGAAACGCCCACGGTGATCCACAAGCGCCTGGAGAACCATGGAGAAATACCCCTTCTGATTAATGTACTCGGATGCTAGGTGGGGTGGTGCCAGAATAGGAATATGCGTCCCATCTATCGCCCCGCTGCAGTTAGGGAAACCCATTTGTTCAAAGCCAGCCACAATGTCCTGCACGTTACCTGGAGTCACGGTTCTTCTGAGCAGGATGCGATTAATGGCCTTGCAAACTTGCATCAGCACGATTCCAACGGTCGACTTTCCCACTCCGAACTGGTTCGCTACTGATCGATAGCAGTCCGGAGTTGCGAGCTTCCAGATTGCAATAGCCACCTGCTTCTCCACCGTCAGGGCAGCTCTCAATCTCGTGTCCTTGCACCACAGGGCGGGGGCGAGCTCCTCACACAGTCCCATGAAAGTAGCTTTTCTCATCCGAAAGTTCTGCACCCACTGCTCATCATCCCAGACTTGCATGACAATGTGATCCCACCACTCTGTGCTGGTTTCCCGAGCCCAAAAGTGGTGTTCCACGGTGCATAGCATGTCCGTGAATGCCACAAGCAAGTTAGTGTCGTATGTGTTTCACGTGACAATTTCATCGTCATCGTCGGACTCCTCGCTGTCACTGTGGATCTTAAGGAAGAGCTCGACTGCCAAACGTGACGTGCTGGCGAGACTCGTCAGTATTTTGCTCAACAGGTCGGGATCCATTTTCCCGCTGACCGAAACGGAGCACAGATCGCGCTACAAAGAAACCGTTGAAAGATGGCGCCAAATGTGGCCGGAAACACAGGGATTGCTGGGATGCGAAGCGATGCATCACGGGGCGTTGGGACAGGACCCAGAATGCACCATACCCCACGCCCCCTTCCCACAACCCATGGTGCCAGAATTGGAAGAGGTGTTCTGTGGGATACCTGCCCATAATGCACCTCTCCCAAAACCGCTGCAAGTGCCGCAAATGTAGCCACGTTAGTGCTCGTTACTGCGCTGGCAGCTGCCAGTGTGGACAGGCTGCAGTGCTTTCCCTACTCAGCTGTACGAAGACGGGTTTAACTCACAGTGCTGTACATCTGCAAGTGTAGCCAAGGCCTTTGAGTGTCACAGCTAAATACAAGGTGAACAGATTGTTTAGTATAAGTAGTTAACACGTATTTCAAGGGAACATTCAAGGTGAAGTGGCCCGTTAACATTCTCCAGTCTTAGGGAGGAAAGGTGGTGGGGAAGGAGGAAAGCAGCTGGGGGATTTGTTAGTGGGTTATAATTGTTGTAATAAGCCATAAATCCAGTGTCTCTATTCAATGATTTTTAGTGACTAGCAAAATTATGAATTTAAGCTCCTGGGCTCATGTTTTGAAAGTGTTGTGCAGGTTTCTTTTGAGGATGAGGACTGGTAGATCAGGTATAGAGTAACTGCTTTGTGAAAAGTGTTCATGCACAGGTGATGTGGTGTTTTTGTCTTTTATCATTTTCCTGGGTGAGCTCATTTGAGAGTGTAGTGATTGTCTGGTTTTACCCACATAGTTGCTATTGGGACATTTAGTGCACTGGATGAGGTACACCCCATGTTGTGATAGGACCCATAGATCTTGAAAGGTGTGGTATGGGGGGTGTTGATCATTGTAGCAGTGGAGATATGTCTGCAAGTTTTGCATCTCTTGTTCTGGCAGTGTCTGTTGCTGCTTTGAGTTGGTGTGTCCTAGTCTGTGGGGAGCTTGCTTCTGATGATCTTGGAGAGGCTGAGGGGTTGGTTTGAAGGCTGGAAGAAGGAGTTCAGGGAAGATTTCTTTCAGGATGGGGTCCCCATCAGGTATGGGTTGTAGGTGTTTGATAACCTGTATAGGTTCCAGTGTAGGGTGATGGTAAGTGAAAACTAGGGGTGTGTGGTCTGAAAGGTTTTTATTTATGTATTGAAGCAGGTTCTTTTGGGGTATTTAGATGGTCCATTCCATGATGTGATCTATTTCTCTGATGGAGCGTCCTTGTTTGGTGAAGGTGGATTTGTGCGTGTTAAGGTGTACTGTATATTCTGGACTTTCTCCTCTGATCATATTCTGTGTGATCTGAGTGCCTTGCTGTAGATAACTGATTTCTCAGTATGATTCATAGGTGCCGACTCCATGGGTGCTCCGGGGCTGGAGCACCCACGGGGAAAAAAACTGGAGGGAGGGGGGAGAAGCAGCGGAGCACCCACCGGCAGCTTCCCACCAGCCCCTCTGCGCCCAGATAACCTCCGCCTCGGCCTCCATCTCCCGAGGCACCGCCGCCAATCCGCTTTTCCTCCCTCACAGGCTTGCCGCACGCCAGCTGTTCGGTGCACGGCAAGCCTGAGAGGGAGGGAGGGGGGGAAAGCGGAGTGGCGGCACCTCAGGGAAGAGGGAGGGGGAGGAGGCGGAGCCGGGCCTTCCCCCTCCCCCTTCCCTGAGGTGCCGCCGCTCCGCTTTCTCCCCCTCCCTCCCAGGCTTGCCGCACGGCAAACAGCTGGCACACGGCAAGCCTGTGAGGGAGGAAAAGCGGAGTGGCGGTGGCGCCTCGGGAGGTTAGCTGGGCGCGGGGGGGCTGGCGGGGAGCTGCCGGTGGGTGCTCCGCTGCTTTTCCCCCCTCCAGCCCAGGCTTGCAAGCCTGGGTGGGGGGAGGGGAAATGCAGCGCGCCCGGAGGAGGAGGCAGGGATTTGGGGAAGGGGTGGAATGGGAGCAGGGCCGGGGGTGGAGTTGGGGCGGGGCCGGGGGCGCGAGCACCCATCGGCGCCAACTAAAGTCGGCGCCTATGGTGTGACTGGGGTGGTTACTGGATCCATGAAAGTAGGTATGGTGATTTGTGGGTTTCGTGTATATAAATATCTGTAAGGTTCCATTGTTGAAGCTGATTGTGGTGTCCAGGAAGTTGATGCTGGCGTGGGAATGTTCTGGAGAGAGTTTAATGGAGGGATGGTGGCTGTGGAAGTTGTGGTTGAAATCTATGAGGGAGTTTAAGTTGTTGTAACTGTGCCTCAGTGGGTCACAACTGAGGATGCCAAATTCAGGACGAACTGCTGAGAAATAGGGCAAACACAACCCAAAACTGGTGGTTATTCTTTCATAAGATATACCAAACCAGCCACAAAAGTAAACTCTTGTTTCACCACATTGGCTAACAAGAAGTCATAAAAGCAGTTTCCTTGGGCATTCCAGTTCTTATATCACCACCAAACCACTGGATTCAGAGATGAATCCTGGTTCTTTACAACCAGTCTCATCAAATGAAAGGTTCTTCTGATTCCAAAGGACCAGCCACACACCCAGGGCAATATATAACTTAGATCTTACCCAAAAATCATGCTGATGCCAATCCTTTAGTATCTAAAATCAAATGGTTTATTCACAAAAGAAAGAAAGGTGAGAGTTAAAGGAATCAAATACATACAGTAATTGCAAAGTTCTTGGTTCAGGTTTGTAGCGGTGATGTAATAAACTGCTGGCTTAATAAGTCTCTGGTTGCTTCCAAATCATTGGAAGGACCTCAGTTCCTTGGTTAGAATGCTCCCATTAGTATAAGTCCATAGTCCAGAGATTTGAGCAGAACAGAGGCAAAATGGAGGGGCTTCCAGGGCCATTTATATCCTCTGCCATGTGGAAGAAAACCCATTGTTTCAAACAAAAACCTCAGCACAGGTAGTGGACAATCGCAGGTGACCAGATAGTGTTTGGAGTCACATGGGCAAGTCACATGTCCATGCCCAATTTCGCTCAGTCATTGCAGGAAGCCATTACCTATATTCCCGGCACGAAGGCACGAAGACCTCCAAGAAGCTGAGTCATTTTGCAGTCCTCAACAATGTGTATCATGGTTTGCCCACATTGACATAGTCAACTGTCTCTAAAATGCAACTGAAATTCTGCTACAGCACAAATTCCATGTCCTGTACGAAACCATTTGAAAAGGCTCCATTGCCTTCATGGTAAATCAAACCCAGGTTGATGTATAAGATAAGATATTTATTTGTTACTTTCTCTGCGGGCCATGAAGCTCGCCACGCATCCTCTACTGTAAATCCCTCACCCGGTAAACTTATCCACAATGAGTGCCGTGAGGAAAGATGACCATGTGGTGGATTAAACAAGTCTTTAATTAATGGTAGATATGGCATATTACACAATTTCATCACAAGCTTTGCTACACTTTCCTCTCTGCGAACACTGGGTGGAGCAATATTGCAGAGAACCGGTAGGTTGAGGAGTAGATTTAAGTGTGCCTGAAATAATACGCATGGAGGAATGAAGTTGTATGTTGGTCATCCTTGTGTGAGATGAGTGAGCCTATACTGGAGTGCAATAGTCCACTGTTAAATAACAGAGTGCCAAGGCTGAAGTGTGTAACATTTGAGTGTTGGCACCCCATGTCATACCAGCCAGATTTCTGGGCATGTTGTTGTGTGTTTTGACCTTGGTCACTGGCTTTGTAAGATGGTCATGATATGTGAGAGTTCTAGCCAATGTGATGCCTAGATAGACTGGGTGTGAATCATGCTTTATTTACCAGACGCGAAGAAGAGCTCTGTGTAAGCTTGTCTCTCTCGTCAACTTCTGTTGGTTCAATGAAAGATATCACCTCAGTTGCCTTGTCTCTCTAATATCCTGGGACTGACATGACTACAAAAAGGTTTGTTTTTTGTTAATATTGGTATCACAGCTATCTCTCACACACACTCATCTAACTGAAGCAACAAGCCACCGTCTTCTGAGCTCATTTAGAATACACCTGTTAGCAGGGTGAGGAATTTCAGGCAAACAATGCCAGCCAGTTACATGCAATGAAACTAGTTTATTAAGTTTTGGCATATTCCAAACTCCTTTCAGCAAAATATTAGCCACTCCCCAGTTTCCAGGAGTCTTTCCTGAAATCGTGAAATGAGATTTAAAATTTTTTTTAGTTAAATCTCCCCTCTCTGTCCTCGCTTCCCTGTCTGATTCTGAGGCATTATGCATTTTAAGAACTTCTAATCTTTAAATCCTCACTTAGGCCACCAAACTCATTTCTATTTGTGACCTCACATCCTACTGACCACTCACACAAGCATCACTCTCTTTTTGACACAATTGGCAGCCTGTGGCCTTGGGAGGCCCAATCTGGAAGAGCAGGGATGATGCAGAGGTCTGTCAGCAAACCAGTCTGGGGAGGCTTACTCAGCTGTGGCTCAGTGTTTGTAGCCAATGCTACTCTTCCTTCACCTTTATAAGAACCAAAGTCCTACAAAAATATTTACTGTGGGGGAGAGGGATGAAATTCCAAGATTTCAACTACCACCTTTTATTTACATATGTAATTCCTGTTTATGCTAATGAGACTTGTGTACAAATTCTCCATGCATTATACAGATGCACTCTATAATTTGTGCATACATTAATTAACTGATTTCTTCTCAGTGAAAATCTCTTTAATCCTCATTTGTAGTTGAAATAAACATTTTTCCATTGTCTTATTTTTCTTCTTGAATTTTCCTGCCACTTTTAATGGGACCAATCTTAAATAATGTTCCCTCCCTTCTTGGACTAGAAATTCCTGAACAGTTTAGTGTGGGTATAATTATAATTTCAGTATATAGAGATATAGGCAAAATGCCCCATGTTCTGAGGATAAGATAATGCCCAATGAATATGAATTTCTAGAGGCTGTTCTCTAAACACTCTATTAATTATTTTGAAGAGCTGATTGGCATTGTTTCTAAATGCACTGACCTCCTATTGACTTCAGGAGAATTTGTGAATGCCTAACACCTCAAATCAGATCACATTTGTTTGAAGTTAACAAAGGTCTATTGCCTCCTCTTGTCCTCTGTTGCAGCCCATCCCATTCTACTTCATCCTTCAGTTTTTGTGAGCTAGGTGTCTGACATCTCCAGTTTGATACCATCTAATTAACAAATCATGTCTCCCTAGAACTCTGCTCACGTACTCAGAAAACCTGACATCTCAGTCCACATGACATCTCCTTTTCTTTTAGCATACAGATGAGATGCCTACATTTTATGTTCAACACTCCAGCTTTTTTTCCCTTTGTGTCTTGCATGTTGAATCCTCAACTGCCTCCTGAGCAGCTTAGCACACACTGGACACCCTTTCCTTAACGTCTTTAATCGTAGCCTCTGGCAAATGAAATAGTGACCTATTTTTTTCCTGTCTTTGGAAAAAAACCCTCAAAATGTGTTATGGAGTAACATCCAGCATTTCTTGACTATTAGTAAGATCAGTAGCTCCTACATTTCACAGCCTCATTAAAACTATCCCATCTAACATTGTCTCTTGTCCTACCATAGCTAATATCAATAGCACATTTCTACATACTATTGGCTGGTTCTCCATTGCCTTGTGATTTATTTAGTTGATTGTACCTGTGTAGAAGTGGGTGTAAATTGCTGCCAAAATGGACCGATAGGACCTGGTTGTGATCTCACCTCCAGTTTTACACCCGTATGACTCTATTGACTTTGTTAGGCTTACTACTGATTTGTAACAGGGTAAGTGTGAGGGGAATCAGGACTGTTAGGTCTTATATCCGCTTTGTACAGCTGTGAATGATGACATAAGATGCAATGTAGTGGAGAACCTGGTGTTTTGTGTTTCTAGGTGCTTATGGACCCTCATGTTAGCATTGGATGACATTTGTTACAGTCACTCCCCTTCTGTCAGTCTCCTCTGGATCTCTTTCCTCTCTTCTTCCAGTACTTTCAGTACTTTAGGGGGAGATTTTTCAAAGGTGCAAAGCGTAGTTACGCACCCATCTCCCAATGAAAATCAATAGGAGCTGGGCATCTAAAGACTAACTCCTATTTATACCTCTGAAAAGCTCCCTCCTCCACCGCCCCCCCCCCCCCCGAACCTTTTGCAGCAACACTAACCAGATTTCACCCAGAAATCTGCTGCACTTAATCCTCCTGAGTACCTCACCAGGCTCACATTGTAAGCCTTCTTATTGACAATACACACACAATCAGTAGTATTCTCCCAATCCTCCATTGTTCAAAAATAACATATGACGACAACTCTGGCAGGGCTGTTTCTGAATCATTTGAGCTAAGAGAACTAAACAGCCCAAAACTGGAAGACAAAAACAGGGCAAAGTCAGTGCAGGCAAACCAAACTCAGCACAGAGAAACAAGGAAAATGAACACAGTGAAAGGGCCACTGTGTGGGGGTAATTGGTAAACGACATTACTTCCTGTAGTAGGGGAAGCTAAATAATTGCCAGTCCATAGTCAGAATGATGATCACTCAGGTTTCATCTGGGACACACAAACACCATTTTATTAGCAAGCCATAACCATGAAGGGCAGCTTACAAAATGGCCAAATTCTGCTTATCTTACCCATTGGCTTTAATGAGAATACCCATGAGAGTAAGACAAACAGAATTTGGTCCTCTCATTCGGAATCTCACGCTTGTGCAGTTTCCACGAGTAGTCAGGTCATGTGCCGATATAACTGTGCTGTATCCGCTGTACGTTTTACCCTTGGCTGGCCTTAATTCTGTCTTCGTTATTGTTTCAAAGCTGCCTGATGCAACATCAAAGCAGCAGCCCTGACAAGGAACATTGAAGCGGGGAGCTGGGGTGGAAAGAGGAAAAATTGCAACAGAGTACGCATGCAGCTTTTTCTTTTGCTTCAATGGAAGTGAAGGGCATGCAGGAGACCCCATGACCGAGGGGAGATTTTTCTAGGGGTGACCCTTCCCAGATGGCAAATACTGTAGAAAGAAAATCCAACCCATTTCTGAGTGCTTTAACAGTTTTCCTTCTGTTTGCCCAGCCTTTTGAATAGATATCGGTAGGGAGTAATTGGAACAGAGGGACAACATGCAGGGTT
Organism: Macrochelys suwanniensis; assembly: GCA_033296515.1. NCBI lineage: Eukaryota > Metazoa > Chordata > Testudines > Chelydridae > Macrochelys > Macrochelys suwanniensis. The sequence goes on along the minus strand of CM065775.1, from coordinate 43,628,774 downwards.
GAGATAACAATAAATTAAGAATGGATGCCTGTTTCCTAGCTTTGTCTATAAAGAAAGAGACTACTAGTAAATTGAGGTTTATAATGAGGCTTATTCTCCATTTCACACCTTGTTTACAGAATATTCTGAGCCCTGACTAATCAGATATAAATCAGTGAACAAGTGTGCTGGTTGTCAAATCAAACCTTAGGAATATGGCAGTTGTGGTACTAGCAGTTATATTTGCAAACACAGAGTGGGAAATATGCTCACGAGAGAGAGATACACACATATACATACGTATACACACACACTTCAGCCTAAAGTGGCTTTTGTTTTAGATTAAAGAAATGGCAACAAGAAAGAACAAAAATATATCTCCACGAGAGAGCATTGTCTGTGTGTGTCCTTCTCAGACTGCAACAATTCTGAGAACAACATGGCTGCTGTCTCTTGCAGGCAGGCTGAGTTCTCAGAAATGCTAAAGGAAAATGGAAAAAAATCTATATACACAATTTCAGTAAGTTTTGTTCGCATAAAGCGTTTTCAAACTAATTATGCTTTCCCCTTATATAACAAATTTTAACCTAAGGAATTTTAAATCCTTTACAAGTGTTAACTAAGCCTTGTTACTATTCTGTTTTGCAGCTGGAGAAACTGTGGTACGGGAAAGTTAAATGATTTGCCTAACATCACACATCAAGTCAGTGGGAAAAATGGGAATATAAATCAGAAGTCTTGACATTTATCTGTCTTGTTTAGTGTTTTCTGTTAAGAGAAAGTTGGAGTACTTACCATGTAAACATATAAGATCACATTGGGCAAGCAACAAAACACAAATTTGATTAACTAAGTGAAATCTATTCAAGCCAGTTTTTTGTTATAGTTGCTTGTCTTTCTAGTGGGTGCTTCACATTCCCATTTTAGTTCTCAGAGTCATTGCCATGTTAGCATCAGAGGGGTAGCCGTGTTAGTCTGGATCTATAGAAGCGACAGAGTCCCGTGGCACCTTATAGGCTAACAGACGTATTGGAGCATAAGCTTTCATGGGTGAATACCCACTTAGTCGGATGCAAGAATGCAAGAATGCATCCGATGAAGTGGGTATTCACCCACAAAAGCTTATGCTCAAATACATCTGTTAGTCTATAAGGTGCCACAGGACTCTTTGTCACTATTGCCATTTAGAAAATTCTGAGCTTTCATCTTTTCCAGTAGTCTGTTTCCTTTTTGTTTTCCAGATATTCCATTCTGGCCCTCTGCACTCTATTCCAGACTGCTTATGGTACTAATATCACTCATATATAGGATGTTTAATTTCATTGTCTCTTTAACATGTCCTCAGATCTGGAAACAAGTGAGTCTTGTTGCCTTCACAATACTGGAGTGTAGATACAGTTTTGAAATGGGCACACATACTGTCCAGGCTGCTGATTTCACTTGCAATTTTCCCACAGTCCACTACACATGCGCCAAATTTCCTGGTGTCAATGAAGTTACACCAGGGATTAATTTGGTCAATCATGATAACTCACAAAGTCAGGGTGAGATCCTCACCTTACCTAAATCAGTGTATTTCCAATTATTCTAATAGAGCTATGTCAATTTACAGCAGTTGGGGATCTGGCCAATAGATAGCTAGTAGAATATTAAGAAATGGCTGGGTGAAGAACAAAATAAACCTCCCACTTGCTTAAAGAAAAGAAATGTCACCTCCCAGGAAATTAATATTGTATGCCATGTTGCGTATAGCACCTGTCTACACTGGGCTCCTCACCATGGTATCTGAGTGCTTAGCTTGTGTTCCAAACTATTTCCTTTGTTCATCTGTTCTGCTCTCAAAATGCACTCCAGGTCTAGTGAGTCTTGGTGGTTCCAAATGACAGAGCTTGCCCCAGTATTTGTCTAATTGAGCCCTTCTAAGCTCTGTCTACACTGTATGGGTCATCCTAGGTACTGTTATCTTGTAAGGAAGGAGGATTTCGAATTTAAGTCTAACTAGTTTGTTATTTTTAGCCTCAAACTCTGGCATTCCACCTGGTTTCCTAACTGTTCTGTTTATCGGTCTGTCCCTTTCAACAGCCCTTTTTAAATGCTGCTTTGTAAACCTGTGTGTGTGTATTTATAACATTCCTTTTGTTTTCTCTTTACTGCAAGTCAAACAGTACCTAGCTACCTGCTGCTTTTGGGAGCAAAGATGTCCAGCTTTGGTGTTTAAAGTAATCTCAGAGGTGCAAGTAAGTCGGTACCCCCCGGTAAGGCATAAGAGCCGGTGCGTTGTACAGGGGTGGACTGGCTTCCACAGGTGGCAATTTAAAGGGCCTGGGGCTCCCAGTAGGGCTGAAGCCCCAGGCCCTTTAAATTGTTGCCAGAGCTCCACTGCTGGAGCCCTGGGGTAGTGGCGGCAGGGCTTGGGCAGCGATTTAAAGGGCCTGGGGCTCCTGCCGCTGCTACCTCAGCAGAGCCCCTGACCCTTTAAAGCTCCGCCAGAGCCCAGGGTCCTGGGGTAGCGGTGGCAGCCGGGAGCCCTGGGGGCTCCAGCGGTGATTTAAAGTGCCGGGGGCTCCACTGCGGTAGCAGCAGCTGGAGCCCCGGGCCCCTTAAATGGCCCCCGAATCCCAGGGCTCCCAGCCGCCTGTGCAGGAGGTAGCTGCTGCTACCTCAGCCGGCGCCCCGGGCCCTTTAAATCAGGATTTAAAGGGCCCAGGGATTTAAAGGCCACACCTCTTCCGGTAGAGACCACGCCTCTTCCGGTTAAGGCCCCTGCCCCCTCCACAGGACTCCTGAGTACCAGTAAGTCCTTTAAGTTACTTTCAACCCTGAGTAATTTCTTCTATCAAGATGTTTGGGAGGAGGAGAAGTGATAACAGCATCTTTGTTGTGCGTGTATCCTTCAAGGGGATCAAAGATAATTCTAATTTTACAGGTTTATTTTTCCCTTAGAAATGAGCCTCCTTAAGTGAATTGATATGCAAACTAGATACCATCAACTCAGGATTAAATAGAGACTTGGAATGGCTTGGCCATTACGTTAATTGAATCTATTTCCCTTAAGTTAACGATCCTCATTCACATTTGTGTGTCAACTGTCCATTATGGCCATCTTGTTTATCACTTCAAAGGTTTTTCTTCCCCTGCTGTTATGGTTCCTCTCAATTAATTAGCCTCTTAGGGTTGGTATACGCACTTCCACCTTATCATGTTTCTCTGACTGTATAAATATCTGTCTACTGTATGTTTCATTCCATGCATCCGATGAAGTGGGTTCTAACCCACGAAAGCTTATGCTGAAATAAATTTGTTAGTCTCTAAGGTGCCACAAGTATTTCTTTCTTTCTTATTTTCTTTTTGCTGACACAGACTAACACGGCTACTACACTGTAACTTAAGTTCACTGTTTCCCAACAACCCTGGTGAACACAAAGGGACTCATCACCCTTCTTGTGGGCTTTTTGATTGGAGAAAAAAACCCTTAATTTACCTGGTGACAGGGCTCCTTAAGATAGGGATTGCATCCTCCAAAGGTTTTTTTCCCTAGACAGTGGCAAAAAAAAAAAAAGAATTCTGAATTGTGTTAATTGCTATAACTTTAGAGGGTTCTAAGATAAGAAATCCTTACCTGATTCACTTCAAATTTTGCAGAAAAACTCGTCCTCATCTCCAGATACAACCTACCAAACATTAGGCCGATATGATTTTTTAAAATGGACTTTACAGGTGGGGCCAAAATTGGGATTACAGCATCCTTAACTATGCAGCGACTGCTGCCACTCCATGGTTTAGATTGCGGTAGCACCCAAAATGTACTTGTCACTTTCCACATACAGCCCCTGACCCACAGAGTGTACAATCAGAAAAGGAAAAAGACAGATGAAGGATAGGGGAAAGGGAGGTAATAAACAATTGCCGTGATCTTGGCCTTTGAAAGGGGAAGAATAGATGATTTTGGTAGAAAAAAATTCTATGGCTTGTGCTATGCAAGAGGTCAGACAAGATGGTCATAATGGTCCCTTCTGGCCTTAACATTTATGAATATTTATGAATCTATGAAAATTAACATCAGCCACTTTCATTTTCTATCTCTATAATAGATAACTCATGATTCCTGATGCTGTGTATACTATGGAGGTATCTGAGGAACAGAATGAGAATGTGCAGGAATACCAGTCTGTAGTTCCATAGAAAACCCTTTTCTAGGTGAATAGTGGAGAAAAATTCCTGGACATATGAACTTATTTTTAAAAACTCCAGAACAATCATTTGTCAAACTAAATGCACTAAGGCATGGCTAAAGCAAATCAGTTTTCCAACCATTTTTCATAATCAGATAAAAAAAATCTTTAGGTTAATAGGTCAGTAATCTGTCTATGCTATAATACTGGTTATAATTAAATCATTCTGAGACTCCGAAATATAGATAAAGCAAGCATGGATTAAACTGGTTTGGTGGGATTAGTCTCTTTAGGAAATTCCAAATTGAATTTTTACAGATTAAATACTTCAAATGAACATGGAAACCATCTCTTGTGGATGGCGAAACACCTTTACAATGAGGAGTATTCAGTCCTGTACAATGAACACTATACACCATGTATGTCTCTGTATATGTTAAGAGAAAAAAATGTGATTAGTACACGTTGGTGCAGTACTTACTGTTGATAGATGTTACTAGATGATGGCTGCGTGTGGGTTTTCTCTGTGTGCTGTCCCAGCTCTGTGCAGATAGTGGGCACAGCAGACCTCAATCGAACTGCCCAATAACCACAGACGCGGTTTGTAGCAAAGACACTTGGTCAGGTTTATTGTAAATGAAGCACAGTCCTAATGTCCTGGCTCAATGGTTACAGGCAGAGGCAGATTTACCATGAAACAAACTGTGCAGTGGCATTGGGGCCCCCAATGACAGGGGACCCCCCCAAAATGCAGGACAAATCTCATCTGACAACCTGCCCTTGAGTCCCGGCCAGCAGCGCAGCAGGGCTCAGGCAGGCTGCCTGCATTCTGTGGCCAGTGACCCCATGCCACTCCTAGAAGTGGCTGGCTGCTGGCATGTCTCTGCATGCCCCTGGCAGGGGGGAGGCGGATCTGTGCACTTCCCTCACCCCAGGCAGTGCACGGAGACCTGCTGCCCCCCTCCCCACAAGGGGCGCACAGAGATGTGCCTGCAGCAGGGCTAAGGTGGCTCTCTGACCGTGCTGCCTCCCTCCCTCCGTGCCGTGCCGCTCCTGGAAATGGCTGGCATGTCCCTGAGGCCCCTGTGGGGGGGGTGTCTCCATGCGTTGCCCCCACCCTGAGCGCCAACTCCGCAGCTCTCATGTGGCCAATGAGAGCTGCAGGTGCGGCGCCTGCAGGCAGCGGCGCAGAGACCCCCCCCCGGCTCCCTCCCGCTTAGGAGCCACTGCCAGAGGGCTGTGCCAGTTGCTTTGGGAGCCGCACCACCCAAAGGTTAGTGCTGCCTCCCTGACCCCTCCTGTACCCCAGCCTCCTACCTAGGGTGACCAGACAGCAAGTGTGAAAAATCGGGACAGGCGGTGGGGGGTAATAGGAGCCTATATAAGAGAGAGACCCAAAAATCAGGACTGTCCCTATAAAATCGGGACATCTGGTCACCCTACTCCTACCCCAACCAGAGCCCGCACCCCTCACCCCCTCCTGCACCCCAACCCACTGCCCCAGCCCAGAGCCTGCACCCAGCACCCAAACTCCCTCCCAGAGCCCAACCTCTGCACCCCAACCCCCTGCCTCAATCAAAGTACCTCACTTTATTTTCATTTACTTCCTATTACTTATAGGAGGAGGATGAAGGAAAAAAAGAATGAAAAACCGGGTGGAGATAAGACAATGTTCTTTTTCTTGGCTGGGTCCCAAGCGGGGTGGGGGGGGGGGAGGGGGCAGAAAATGAAGGTGCGCTTAGGGCCCCACTAACTCTAAATCCACCACTGGTTACAGGTATACTCACACATGTATGCCTGTTGCAATGGACTAGCTCAGTTAATGGCGGGACTTTCCATTATCCCCTAGGCCAGTCAAAGACACCCCCTCTGAGACATCTCTTTATACACCAATACAAACAAGTTCCATATTGACCCTCTGACGTATCTGGGTGCCACCCATTGCCTTGTATCTGTTGGTTTGATCAAAACATCTCTTTCTATCATGCTGTCATCCTGACCTTAACTTTAGGTGGGTCAATATGTTCCTGTTATCTTTGGGGAATGTGCTGATATCAGGGTGTTCTGGTACCATCCTTCTGGAATGCATTTGCGTGTGTATTCTTGTTCCTAGGACTACTTAGGAATATGTGTTCCTGCAATATCCGCCCTGTTCTTGCCAGATTCTGTCAGCAGGCCTTGCCTTTTGCTCACAACTTAACTTTGCTTTATAGCAGCAAAGCTTTAACCACTACTTTAATTCAGGCCTGAGGCCTCGTACTAGGCCCTTAATCCAAGGCCTTATATCTCAGGCTCTCTACTACACTTACTATAATATGGTAGAGTCCCAACCTTTTTTCACATGAGTTCTGTGGCAGACAAACCATTTCTCCTTTACTCCTGCACATGTTATCGATCTAAGTTATTAATTAATATTAGGGCAAGTCTAGGTAATGTATACTACTGTCTGTGCTGACAGTGAGTTGGATCCCTATTACACAAGGTGTAGGAGGCTACTGTAGGTATTGTGAGTGACTCAGGCATAACGCTTCAGGATGCCACCAAAGTGGACCGTACTACACTGAAGCTCTCTCATTTTCACTGGGCTGACTCAAGGGGGCTAGAGTGTGAAAGGGGGTGTGGGCTCCGGGGTGGGGCCAGAAATGAGGAGTTCTGGGTGTGGGAGGGGGCTCCAGGCTGAGGCAGTGGGTTGGGATGAGCGGGTGGGGGGAGGGGGGAAAGAGGGGAGGGATGGGCTCTGGCTGGGGATGTGGGCTCTGATGTGGGGCCAGGGATGAGGGATTTGGGGTTCAGGAGGGGGCTCCGAGTTGGGGCTGAGGGATTTGGAGTGTGGGAATGGGATCAAGGCTGGGGCAGGAGTTTGGGGCCCAGGGGGTGAGTGAGGGCTCCAGCTGGGGTGGGGCTGGGGATGAGGAGTTTGGGGTACAGAAGGGTGCTCTGGGCTGGGATCGAGGGGTTCAGAAGGCAGGAGGGGGATCAGGGCTGGGTTGGGGGTTGGGGCTCAGGACAGGGTCAGGGGTGCAGGCTCCGGGTGGCGCTTACCTCAAGCAGCTCCCGGAAGCAGCGGGATGTCCCCCCTCTGGCTCCTATGTGGAGGCGCAGCCAGGCAGCTCTGCGTGCTGCCCCATCCACAGACATCGCCCCCGCAGCTCCCATTGGCTGTGGTTCCCGGCCAAAGGGATCTGCGGAGTCGGCGCTTGGGGCAGGGGCAGCGTGTGGAGCCCCCTGGCTGCCCCTACAGATAGGAACCGGAGGGGGGACATGCCAGCTACTTCCCGGGAGCCTAGCAGGGAGCCTGCCAGCCCCGCTGTGTGGCACCGTCAACCGGACAGTCAACGGCTGTCCCATCCCCATCCCCCTTCCCCACTGTCCCCTGACACATCCCTTCCCCTTTCCTCTTCCCACAGTCCCCTGCCCCTATCCTCCTCCCCTCACTTTCACATCCCTTCCAACGGCACGTGACCCCACATGCCCCTCCCCACACCTCACCTCTGGTTTTTGGGGGGGCAACACCCCCCAAACTATGCTTATGGGCTTCTCCAGCTTCACTCCACCCTGCACAGCTTCCCTTTTCTTCCCCATCATTTTATGTGGGGAAGCAAATAAATCTGCAGGGGGTCGTGAATTCTGCACGTGTGCAATGGCTCAGAATTCCCCCAAAAGTATTCCATTGTACCAGAGCAGTGGGGTTCTTGACCACCCTCCTCATCCTGGAGGTTTGGGTGATCTTTTAGGTATCCCGGGCCCAGGTCATTGAACATGTTGAAGATAAAGACTGAGACCTTGAACATGACTCCTTCATTCTCAATTACATTAAGGCCTCTTTACATTCCTATAACAGTGTAAAGGCATCCAAATGGGCATAATTTACACTGCTAGAGAAGTGTAAAGAGGCCTTTGTGTAAATAAGAATCAAGCTCATTGACTTCAATGGACATTGGCTTAAGCCCTTTTGTGAGAGTGGAATCTAGGCCAGCGTATTTAGGTTCCACATGTACCAAGTAATTAACCAACCAAAGAAGTAATATATTTAACAGAATCCTATATCTGGATTTAAAATCTGCTCAGTATTGTCAGAGTAAACTGCATGTCACCAAGATCGAGGGGCAGCTGACAGAGCAAAGATTTAAACTGATTCTCAATAAATTTCATTAAAACTTGATTTAAATGATTCAGATTCAAATATTGTTCTGGAATTACATGCACTCTCCATATAAGCAGGGTCTGAATGAGCTCTCCCCGACAGCTAGTGATGAGTTGGAGAAGGGAAAAGGCTTTAGGACCAGACTATTTAAATGAACACACCCACTCTGCCTAGGTATCCAGCAGACAGAGCTATGTTGCCAAAGTGACCAATTTTGGTTGGGGTTGGGTTACAAATCACTATTGCATGCAGGGGTAATGAAATGTTATTATCCTTATTGTATAAGTAAAGGGTAGCAGAACTGTGCTTAGCCTGTCCTGATTGAGGGGATCACCCTCAACTAAACTGAACTTGCTAAGCAGGGTGCTCAGATGCCAGACCCCCATGAAGGGCAAGAGTGGGTCATGGGAACGCTCCCGTGGCAGTGCTTTGAAGTGTGAGTGTGGTCGTGCAGGAGCGCTGGGAGAGAGTTCTCCCAGTGCTCCTGGTAATCCACCTCCACGAGGGGATTAGCTCAGAGCGCTCAGAGCCCGGCTCCCAGCGCTCGGATCCTGTCCACACTAGCGCTTTAAAGCGCTCAGACTTGCTGCGCTCAGGGGGGTAATTTTTCACACCCCTGAGCCAGCAAGTTAGAGCGCTATAAAATGTAAGTGTAGCCAAGGCCTAAGAGTCCTAGGCATGGTTTAACCTGTCCCTCTCTGCTGTTCAAAGATAGAGCTAATTAAGGTTCTATTATGAGACTTTTTGTTTTGTTAAGTGATCACTAGAGTAGAAATCATCTGTTGTGGGACAACGTTTCTGCCCAGCCTGCTTCAGCAGTGAGGTTCCCCCACTAAGAAAATCACTGAGAGCTGGCCTGGTGGATCCTTGAGAGACCGACCCAGAGGTCATTGTAGAGAAGCAGAAGGTGACGGTGTGCAGGGCAGCCAGCAGAGCGGCTGATGCCAGGGCCAGTGCCCGGACAGTGGAGCGAGGAAGATGCACCTATGAACTCTGGGTCTTCACTGACCAAGGACAACCACTATGAGTGGTGGGGTGGAGGGAGAAGGGAGGGGCACGTTAAAGGAACTTTTGGTTGTTGGACTCAAGAACCTGAAGCAAAAGACACTGCCTAACATACTCTGGGGTGAGTGTTTTGCTCGCGGTTTTATGTTTCTGAATCCTGCTTGCGGCTTTTCCCCAAATTCATGCCTGTTACTTCCCTTCTTCTATTAAAAGTTTCTTTTCTACACTCAGGGTACGTCTATACTTACCCGTCGCGTCGGAGGAGTCCAATCGATCTTCTGGGTTTGATTTATCGCATCTTGTCTAGACGTGATAAATCGAACCAGGAAGTGCTCCCCTGTCGACGCCGGTAATCCTGCTCTGCGAACGGAGCAGGCAGAGTCGACGGGGGAGCCTGCGCGCCGCAGTGTGGACCAGGGGTAAGTATTTTTAAGTTCGAAATAAGATACTTCGACTTCAGCTACGTTATTCACGTAGCTGAAGTTGCGTATCTTACTTCGAACTTCGGGGCTAGTGTAGACCAGCCCTCAGACTCTGTACTTGTGAGAGGGAAGTATTGCCTCTTAGAGGCGCCCAGGGGGTGGTGGGTAATTTTCCCAGGTTACTGGCTGGGGGCTCGAGCCGGCTCTGTATCATGTTGTTAAGATGGATCCCTGGACATTGAACCTGGCCCTTGTTGCTGCCGATTCCACTTGGCAGAAGGGTTACATCCATGCTTAATTATCACTAGTTCAGCCTAATACCTCCTTCCACATAACACTTCTATTCTATTCTTGTTCACACATTAATGGGGAAGGACAATTGGCCAGATTCATAGCCCTACTTCAGTGATTTTGTGCTGCTCCAATAGCTCTATTCTCATCCTCCTTACAGCCCCCAACACTGGAGACATTTTTGGGGCATCTCTGCCCTGGCAAACCCCAGGCTTTCCGAAGGAGCTCTTGGAGCCATGGATAATTAGGTGTAAATTCAAGCTGAATTTACACCTAATTTACACCAGTCTGTTAACTTAGGTAAGAAACATGCCTGTTCCACAACCTATCCCAGGATTGGGGGTGGGTTGGGAGGGGAAAGTAACTTAAAGTTATCTTTGCCCTCAAGTATGGTACTGAACATAAGCCACCCAGACCAGAGAATCTACCCTAAAGAGTGTCATAAAGAAGTGAAGATTGTTATTAATAGGAGAGGCATTATCCAGTTGCATAGGCCTGGGAGCCAAGAACTGAGCCAACTGAACTAATTCTGCCTCTGATACAGACTCTCCTCTGTATGATCTTGGGGAGCACATGTAACCTATCAGCCTCAATTTCTGGGGTATAAGGTCAATAATAAATATCTGCTTTTCCTGGGGTGCTATGAGGATTAATTTGTTAATATTCGCTGTGAAGCTGAAGAGTGATAAATATAATTTTATGATGTAGCATGGAGCTAGGGTACTTAACCTGTTCATCCTGATGTTAGAAAGAGACTATTTGTGTTAATAAGAGCTCATTATAATTCATTCTATTGCTCAGAAGCAGAGTTAAAAACATAAATTTGCTAAAGCAAATGGCTGCATCTGTGTAGATTTTACATGACAATCCAGCACACAGCAGGGGGTCTCCATCTCCAGCCTTGTATACAGCATGACACAGGGGTGATGTGCTTCTTTGGTTTTCATTGCCAGGAGCCAGTTATGCTTCTCTTACAGTAATGCGCTAGGCTCATTTCCAGAATGGCCTTGGCAAATGACTGCAGAGAAAATTACTGATCCCCTGTCCTTTGAGCTAAAAAGTGTGAGTGTCTGTTGCGGACTGACAGGGAAGGAACCACCTTTGATGACAGGATGTAGAAAAACCTTTAAAACTCCGGTGGGGCGGGGGGGGGGGGTGGGAATAAATCAGATTCCATTAAGATCCAGATTTAGAGTGTCTGAATCATCTCTGAGAGCACAGAGGTCGTCAGAATAGCCTAAAGCTTAAGGCAAAATGGGAGAGAGAGAGAGAGAGAGAGAGAGAAAGAGTGTGTGTGTGTGTGTGTAGTACCCTCATTCTGCAGGCAAGGTGGGGTTGTGTATGTGCCGTGTATGAGCCAAACGTTGTGGAGGGAATGTGGGCACTTGTCATGGATTGTTAGGCCTGGATTGTTAGACATTCAGTCAGAGACCAAAAAAGGTTCCTTTCTATTGTCAGCACAACCTTTGAGTGTATATTATTATTTTGTTGTTCTTACAGTGTCATTTACAGACAAATTCAAGAGGACAATTTATATCCCAAGACAAACTGGCTTTGATCTGGTGCTATTCCTTTTTCTCTATGGTTAATTGGGCTAACAGGGAAAGACGACCGCTGTGATGATGGGAATGATAAATGCCTTTGCCTGTCCTGGTTTTGACAGCAATCAGCCTGACAAAGGACTACCAATTGATTTGAGATCAGTGTTAGCACTGGATGCTGCTCTGTCACCACTCCTGCGTTCTAGTGTGCTATAGAAACAGTTGCCCTTTAAAAAATGTAGAAAATTCTTTTTTATTTGAAGGGAGAATCTCTCTTCAGAGATGGGGTGGGGGTGGGGGAGACAAAATGTGGAAGGGAGAGGGATCCCTCTCATACAATGCTTCAGGGCTTATTTATGTGTGGGTGTGTGTATGTGTGGGGTTGGTAAAAACAGGTTGCTCATGGACACCTGTTGTGGAAAAATGCAGACCATCTTCTAGACAATCTCAGATCACCTACTAATGTTGCCTATTTAAATATTTTTCTAGAGTTTTCTGGGTAGAATCCATGACTAAACCTAGCTACTTACGGCATCCCATTTGGTACAGGACAGAGATGACATCCTTATATCTTTTGGATCAGTAGAGCACTTGGATTTCAGAATTTATTGTTTTTGTTTTTGCTGGCTGCAGGGGACTCTAAGCAAAAGTCAGTAATTTATATTAAGAGAGCCCCTCATTCACTGTGGGAAGTGGCCTTTCCCAAGAAGCCCCTGGTACCAAGAGAGAGAAGGCAAAAACCTGCTTTTTGTGTTAGTTTGCCTTCCTCTGAAGCCCAGTCCAGTACCATTGGAGTCAGTGGGAGTTTTGCAGTTGACTTCAATGGAAGCAGGATCTGCCTTTGGTGGATACGAACATCACCACCATGGCATCCCTGGCTCCAAATCACATAGGAAATGATTGTTCCAAGGTCTATCCTGACCCTGGGTATACATAGGGCCTGGTAAATAGAGTTCTTAAACACTCCTTACTTGAGCAAAGCTTCTATTGAAGCCAATGGAGTTTTGACTGAGTAAGGAGTGGAAGAGGAATACAGGATCAGGCCCGTCGGCCAGCCTTTTAGTGCTAATCTCTTCCTAATCCGAATTGAAATCAACGAGTATTTAAGCAAGACTATCAAAAATCAAAGTGCATTGCTTTCATTTTTCTTACTGGGGGCGGGGGCGGGGAGGGGGGAAAGTGGAGGCGCAAGGCAGCTATCCTTTGGCTCACATTCAGTTCTAACTGATTTAGCAATCTGCTGTGAGAGCAGCAGCCCTTGTCAAAGGGAGCCCTTAGAAAAAGTATGGTATTTTGTGTATACCACTTACTGCACAGCACTCTTTACCAAGCGCATGGTGTCAGAGATCAATATTAAACAGAGATCAATGATAATGACTGGGTGCACAATGAGTCATGCTCTTCACTACAAGATACCAGGCCTCCTGTGATTATATCAAGCTAATGAGTTCACTGGTGTGTATCTAGGAATCATTTTAGAATGAATAAACCATGTGAGACTCTCTAAAAAAATCAGACAGCTTTAAGTGACTGATAACAACTAAAGGCGCAGGCTGCATGAAGCCACGCTGGTGGCTTAACTCAAAACCACAGACCCAGTCCTGCAAACCCTTGCTCATATGAGCAGATATTGTCCCACTGAAATCAAAGCTAAAATAAATGCTGTCAAATGTAGATAGGGAGAACAATGTGAATTTGTATATCAGAGATGGTTGGAAAAGGTTTGATTTCTGTGGAAAATTTTGATTTTTTTTTGTAAAAAAAGAAAAGAAAAAAAAGAAAAATTGAAAATGAAAAATGTTGGCCTAAACCTGGCAAACACCAAAACACTTTTGGTATTAATTCCATTGAAATCAATGGTCCTTAAGGTTTATTTGCAGGATTGGGGCCGAATTTTGTACAGCATCTCACACTCAACTCTGATAGGGGTTGCTGAGTGGTACTTCAAACATGAAATCCTGCTAGCATTAGTAATCATACGTGTGTGAGTAAGAACTACTGACGTTAGGCAGGGTTGCAGTTTCAGGACATACCCGAGAAAAACCCAGATGGTGAGTCAGATCTGCTGTATCATTAATATTGGTTATTCATCGTAACTGGCACAGTCTTTTCCCCGTTTCCCCAGACATATATTTCTAATCAAAGCGTCTAATTTATATTTGCGGCTTGAGTGTCCTCTCTGTGATGGGGATTTACTGCCCCTCTAATGAACCTGGAATCTGCACTGGGCCATATTTACAAAGCAGCTTAAAAAGAATCTGCATGTTGCCTTAGCCTCTACGGAGTCAGATGGGGTCCGTATGTACAACCATTACCACAATGCTGAGGAAGCTGTCTGGGTGCAGTATATGTTCACAAGCTATTTCCTTTACAGTGGCAAAGACATATAAAAATGGGTATGGGGGGAGGAGATAGGTGAGAGTGGGATGAAAGTCCCCAAATCCTGGCTAGCTAGGTGTTCATTAGCAGCCATCATGAAAGGAGGATTTATCTATGCCTAGCAGTTGTTTCTAGCAATATTCTTGACAAAGGAATTGGGAAGCATTGCTTGTAAAAATAAAAAAGCATGGTCTGATCAGTCTGGGTGTTCTATTTAAAAGGATTGGATTTTTAATTAGGGCTCTGATTCTGATCTCACTTGCACCAGTGTTTTAACAGGAATAATTCCACTGAAGTTAATGGAGATGCACTGTGTAAAACTGATGTGAGAGGAAACTCAGCCCCTAGCTAGCTGTAAAACAAATCTGAATATTTAACTTGTACTAGTAAAAATGCCCTACCTCCTCAAAAAGCATTCTGATCTGTTTGATAGACATTTGGTCCTTATATTCCCCAGGGTCCCAGCATCTGATTTACCTTATTAGTTGGGATTTCTAATCAAAAGCTGTGGGTAAGACCCATCCTTCTGGTGATACTATTGTTCTGCTATCTGCAGGGATTTCATATCCTGGGTTTTCTTTTCATTAATTTTTGAAATGGAAAACCTGTCTAGCACAGTTAGAGGCACGGGGGCTTCTTTACCTCTTGGGATCTGTGAACATACAAAGAACCAGATTAATTATTAGATATTCATTTAAAAATGGTATTTACAGTTCTTTTGGGCAATTTCTCTTTTCCATCCAGTAGATGGAAGAAATTAAACCCCACACATTTCCAGTAATCACTGTGGAAGTAAATCTGGGATTGAACTTCAGTAGTTCTTAGGGGGTCTAGCCACAACATAAACAGTGCTATAGCAGGATTAATCTAGAAGGTTTTTAAATGCAGTGGACAAGTGCATCAGCATATTATTAATTAGAAGTAAATATCTCCCTTTGGTAATGACATGAACTGCACATCTTTTTAATTTGTATTTAGCTTTCAGACAAGCAATGATCCAAATTACTGTTGGGAGAAAAAAATCTCCAGAATTACCCTTTTTTCTGTCCACACAAATAAATATTTAAAGGGACATACTCTGTGTATACTTTAAAGATGTTTAAGATACGTTTTCTTTATGGGGTGAGGGGTAGGGAGGAGGTAGCATCAGATTCTTATTAGAGCTGTGTCAGAAGCTGAATTTCCACCTGTGGAAAACTTTGCATTTCCAAAAAAATTGTCATTCCAAATCAGAATGAAAAGTTGGATATACATATTTTTCAAGGGGAGGGGCATTTTTAAAAAAAATCCCATTTTAAAAGAACCAAACTGGATTTTTGTTTTTAGTTTCCAGTCCCAGCTCAATGACAGCCTGCCAGGAGGGGTGCTTGGGAGTCAGGACTCCCCACGCTCCTGTGTCCCCAGCAGCCCATCAGGTGGACTACTGAGGAACTGGCGAGGTAGGCAGGCAGTGGGTGAGCTGGCAGGAAACCACACCTAGTTTCCACCAGAAGTTTTCAATGGAACCATTATGTTCTGGAGGAATGTTTTGATTTTGTCAAATCAGCATTTTCCAAAGGAAAACCGTTCCACTGGAAAATTTGCAAACAGCTGCAGAGCTGCTATGGATATAACAAGTTGTCAGGCTTTCTATTCAGGCAACAGATATTGGCCATTGCTGAAGGCAAGATCACGGACTTGGTGGGTGAGTGGTCTTATCTGTTATGGCAAACACTAGTAGTTCTTTAGTTGCACAAGATTTCATCACCATTGGTGATCCCTTGTATCTCTGTGTTTATAATTTTTCATTGGTTTTACGTTTGAAAGAAAATTATGTAGAGAATAGAAAGGGAGTTAGAAACTGACTGGGCAATCAGACCTTGTTCTGTAGTGCCCTTTTGGGTAGGGAGCAGAGGCACTGGAACATAGGAACTGCCGTGGTGCAAGAAACTCATGGTCTGTTTATGCCCTGATCCTGCAGCTCTTAGGGCTGGTCCACACTAGGGGGGGGGCATCGATCTAAGATACGCAACTTCAGCTACGTGAATAACGTAGCTGAAGTCAAATATCTTAGATCGATTTCAAAAGGTACTTACCCCGGTCCACACCGCAGCAGGCAGGCTCCCCCGTCGACAGCGCTTCCTCCGCTCGTGGAGCTGGAGTTCCGGTGTCGATGGGGAGCGGCTTTGCGATCGATTTATCGCGTCTAGACGAGACGCGATAAATCGATATCAGAACATCGATAGCTACCCGCCGAATAGGGTGGGTAGTGTAGATGTAGCCTTAGTCATGTGAGAGTAACCCCCACTTGGAGTTTCCAGCTCCTGGAGCTCCAGACTGAGCCTCTAGGGGGCCTTATTAAAAGGACTACAAGTCAGAGGCCACCAGAACCCTTTGACCTTATTTCCCAGCATGCCTGGTGCTAGGAGTGGGAACAGAAAGGACAATAATCCCTGCTGGGGCCAATCAGGAGGCTTCTGCATAGGGTGAGCCCGACGAGCACTCCACTGGACCAGTGACAAGCCAGGGTTGCAGGGCTCCCAGCAAGGGGACAGCCTGACTCTACACAGAGAGTTTAGTTTCAGTTTGGAAGCTGAGAAAGAGACTGCTCATCTCACGGAGTCTGCTGACCCCCACCCCCTGCCTAGGGAGTTCTTGCACTGCTGTGAGATCTAGCTGCATGGATCAGGCAGCTCCAATACCGCAATGACCCGCATCCAGCAGAGATAAATTTGACCTGGCTCTGGATAAAGAGACCCAGCTGAGGAACCAGAACCAGTGAGCCCAGTTGAAGTTGGGAAAGGACCTTTCCCCACCCAGGGATGAAGATAAAGTAATGTGGCTTTTGTTGAAGCCAGCCAACACCACAGTGCTGCAACGCTCTGTCTCAGGACACACTATCTGGGCCATGCCATTTGCCTTGGGGGGGGGGGGGTGTCAGGGAGGCGGGTTTGCATGAAGGAGTTTGTGAGTGTTAGGAGATGGGAAATTGGCTTATTTATAAGTGTTTATTAATTATTGGAAGCGACAAAAAGTCCTGTGGCATCTTATAGACTAACAGACATATTGGAGCATAAGCTTTTTTGGGTGAATACCCACTTCATCAGATGCAAGACAGACGAATTATTAGTTAACTTGTTAACTAATTATTAGTTAACTTGAACCCCTTCCTTCCCCAGATCCTATTTTCCTGTTTCCAGTTAAGTCACCTTCTCTGTTACACTGTTATTTTTGGTGTAATTCCTTTGCTGGCATTTGTTTTATTTACCTTATTGTCTCCTGTGTAATATTGTATTTACTTTATTGTCCCCTGTTTACTCTCTTTGCTAGCTAGTAGAATTGTCATTGATGTCTCAAGGGAAAGCACCCTGTGTATATAACACAGTGAGGCATCACTTTGAGTGGAGGCACCAGGTGCCAAAAAAGAACCCAGGACCTGACCCATATGAGGATAGGGGAGAAGCCTCTCCAAATATTGGTGAGAGAACAAGGAGGAGGCTTAACTCATACCTCAGAGGAGGGGCTTCTTGAGTAATCCCAATGGCTTCAAAGAGACTATTTATATGAGCAAGGGCTTGCAGGGTTTGGGTTTCAGTGATACTACAAGGCTTACTCAGTAAAGTTTTTAGAATGGGTTTTTGGTCTAATATACTGCATTCAGTGCTATGTCCGTTCAGATAACGGAATCACTGGTAATCTAACATTTTGGTCAGCACCAGTGTAAGGACCAGTGGTGTTCGTGTCTTGCAGTGCTGGTTTGGGTGCGATTATGTGTCTCATCACATTTGTACTGTACAGTGCTGCTGCAATTGCTCTGTCCCCTTATTATCTATTCCACAGTTTCTGATACATGTCTCTGAAGCATCTGGGAGATTTAGAAAATTCTTCTAGGTGCACAGGGGAGTTCTCTGAGAAGAGGCCAACCTCCCATAAGTTGCTCGGAGCTGGCATCATTTCCAATTCTTTTCTAAAAGAGGAGTCCAAGATGAATGCTCAGCTCTTGTATAGGCTTGTGCTGGACAGAGCAGAGAACCAAATACTGAGGTGAGTCACTGATCGGTCTATCAGCCCTCACAGAGAGAGCGCCGATCACAACATGTCAGACGTGTTGTTCTAGCCAGTCCTCCAACTACCCGTTGGCCAGGCTGTCAGTAGCACCGGACACCCGATTGACATAGCACACAGCAGCCTAGAACGCCTAAGCAATCCGTCAAGCTCAGCCTCCCAAGCAGCTAGGATTACAGGCATGTGCCACCACACTGGGCCTATCTGAGGTAAGTATTTAATGGAATTATTGCTGCAATGATGGCACATACCTCACCACTGGAGGAGCTAGTTCAGTGCTTTAATATGATGTTCAGCAGGTGGGGTGCTGCTTTTGGTTTCCTACCATCCCAAAGACTGGTGGGAATGAATCATTCTTGAGACCTGGGATGAGAAGCAGTGGATCCATAAGTTCAGAAGGAGGAGGGAGACTTTTCTGTACCTTTATGGTGAGCTAGCTGCATGCCAATCAGATCCTCCCAAAGAGAGCACCACTCCCCAAAGAGGAGATTGCTCTGTAGCTGACTACCCTGGATTAATTGATATCTTCACTAGTGGGTTTACATGCAATAGATCTGAGTTCTAGTCCCAGATCAGTCACTCACCTGCCCCGTGACCTTGGGCAAGTCATTTCACCTCTTTTTATGCCCCCTCCCACTTTGTCTGTCTTGTTCATTTAGATTATAAGATTTCTGGGGAAGGGACTGCTCATTACTATATGTTTGTACAGTACCTACCATAGTAGAGCACAGATCAAATAAATAATAATAATTTGTTGTCTCTCAGCAGACTGGAAGGACATGTGAATTATTCCCTAACTTCCATAGCCCATGTTCTTTATACATTACATTGCTATCAAAGTGTGCCAATGACACATTTCCATGTATTAAATAAAAGCTAGAATGAAATGGTGATTGGAGGTAGAGGAAAGCATATTGCTAATAATGGTGCAATGAATAGACTGACAGAGTGTAATGTACATCAGTGGCTGTAATGCCCAGTATGTCATTTCTTATTTTTTATTTGATATATTTTGGCTGCCTTTAAAAACATTTTCCCCTGCTTGTCTGCCATTTTGAGTCTGGCCACATGGCATGGTTCAACCAACTGCTGCACAGACTGAGCTGGGCAACTTTCATTGTTGCTGGGAGGAATGAAGTGACCGTGCAGCTGATTATGGAGCTTGGGTGGCAGAGGGGGATGCCAAATCTGCAGAATTATGGAGGTGGAGGAACAAACCAGGTGGTCCAGGGAGGGTCTCAACAGCTTCTGCAGATGTAGAGAAGAGGGGAACTGGCAGAGCCGAGCGGGAGAGGGACGCTTCCATCTTTCTGTGAGGCTCCATGTGCACTTTGAATAGCACTAGTGGTGGCATATATTAGAACCCAGGAATCTCTTCCCTCATCCCCTCTCACCTTCAAAATCAGCCCCATTCGTACATATTACAGTCATAGAGTCATGAAGTTTAGCACTGCATACATGGTACAGAGGGCCCTTCATCCCCTGATTCCTTTTCCTGACTTGGCCACGGTCTCAGCTGCTATGTCAGTGACTCCCTGAGCAGATCTTGAGATCCTGGCAAAATCCTGGGCATCTCCTGGTCTGGCCTTATCCTTCTGATCCAGCCAATGCTCTCCTCTTGCCCTCAAATCCCCTAGTGTTTCGAAGTCTCTCATCTGTCCAATAGCACGTCTGACTGCATGTAGGGGGAGTACACAGGATTTGATCCAGCTTTTCAAATAATGAACATGTTTTCCTTTGTGAACCTGTTATTATTGCCCTGGACTTCACTGTATTGGATCTTAAATCCCTGATTATTTCATGCTTATGCTTTATAACTTTTAAAAAATCTGCAGACCATACCATTCAACCTACCAGGATCCAAAAGCAGGGCACAATGCTGGCCAAAGTCCTCAAATGTCTGGGCGCAGGAAAAATCATAATGTAGGAAAATATTCATATGATGTGGGATTCACTTCTCTGACATATACAACATGTTCTGCAAACTCAGATTCATTGTTTTGTTCTGGAAATACAGGGTCTACTTCTGGCATCAGTTATGGCTGGTTTTTTTTGTTGGAGCACTCCACTGAACTCAGTGGATTTGTCCCAGATTTACACTGATGTAAATGAGAACAGAATCAGGGCTGTAAATAATTTACTACAGAAAAAGCAAGACAACACCCAGCTTGAGTAGAAAGGGGGTACATTTTGGTTTGAAACAACGCACATTCTTGGTAATGAAGGAAAGTTGAGAGGTATGCTGCTGACTTTGTGGATTCACTACAGCTATTTAAAAATGATGTATGAAATGAAAAATTCCTGCTCACCCAGTGGGCTTTACAGACACTTCTGTCATATTGTGCTGTGCTCTCTGCTCTAATATAAAGCTCAGGCCAGACACAGAAAGAAAAGCTCACAGAACCTAGAAGTCTCTGCCAAAAGAATGGAATAGCTGACTTACTAGCAGTCATTTCCATCACTAATTTCTATAGGCTAAATCCTTAGCTTCTTATTCAATATTAATTCAGTCCTAAGTAATGCAAATTCCCAGTGGAGCCAGTGAAAGTTTGCCTAGAGTAATGACTGGGTAAATACTGAGGGCCAAATTCTGCTTGTCTTATTTTTAGTATTTTATTATAATAAGCTTGACTATACGTGATCTGCTGCTGTTAATGGCTCTTAAAAATTCTCCTTTGGCTAAACCAGTTGGGGCCTATGTATTTGGAGGCCCTGGATCTGAGTTTTATCCTTGTGGTTGAACTGAGTGGCCATTGTTTGTTTGCAGCACTTTGATAGCTATGAAATTCCTAGGTGATTAGGGATTTCTTACAATAATTTTTAAACATAACTCCTGATTTGTTTTCTCTTTAAAAGATGTCTATCAGAGCTTTTTCTCTCTCATGCCAGGAGAGAGCTATATGGGTCTCACAGACAGGGACAAACTTTCATTTTAAGCCTATGAGTGAGGAAGTCATAAAGAGACCCATAAAGTGGGTTTTAAGTCCATGGGAATAATACTAATACTTAGTTCTTACATAGGCTTTGTGTAGGTTTCTTAGGATGTAAAAATATGGAGGGACTGAAAAGTCCACTGGGGTCAAAAAGCCTTTGCCCTCTTTCAGTTTATCCCAATTCCATTCTCCTGCTCTTTCACCATATCTCATTTGCCCATTTTCAGAAACATATCTGGATATTCTTGGAACTCAATTTGCATTCGTCATATAAGTGATTCCACTTTTTTACAGTTTGCAAATATAGGGCCATATTACCTGCTCCCAGAGAAATCATCTATGAGATGGGGACCAAAGGGGCAGGAAACGCCAAGAGATTCCTCTGGTAGTTTCCTGAAGGGCCCCTCATCAGTAGGAGGAGAATAGGGGTGATTAAATTGGCAAAGGGCCTTGGCTCTCAACACCACATATTTTAGAGATCCTGGAACCCTCCTGCATCAGCAGAGGCAGGAACCATTTGCGTAGTTGGCCACCCTTTCATGCTGTTCTGCTGGAACCCCTTGCCAATGGCAGCACATAGTACAGATACATGAATAATAAAAAAAAGAGAGGGGACAATAACTTACCTGCTTCATGGGGCTGTGAGGCAATAAAACCTGCTACCATTTACATCTGTGCAACCCTTGTTCAGTTGAGTTCTTACTTCTTGTAAGTAGAGCTGAGGAAATGCTACAAAATACGGAGTTGAATTTGTGAACATTTGTTCAAATTCATCCATCCCACCCAACCATATTTGTGAGCTGTTTTGTTCACTTTTTTTAAACGTGTACATTTTTTTTTCTCAAACTTTCAAGAAATGACTGTTCCATGTGTGAATAGCTGTAGTTGTATGTAAACATCCGGTATTTTCCTCTTCTCCTTGTTTATAAAGTTTCAGTCATCCACTTAGAGAGCAGAAATAATACCAGGTGACTTAAGTGACCAATCACATACCATGATTAGTTGGGTTTGGTCCTGCTTTGAGCAGGGGGTTGGACTAGATAACCTCCTGAGGTCCCTTCCAACCCTGAGATTCTATGATTCTATGATTAATGAATAGTTGAAGACACAATCAAAGGGAACAGTTGGTGAGCCACCCATATCTATCTCTCTAGTTTCTTATATGCCCTCCGACTCCATAGATTGTACCAGGAATGTTTATAAAGTATACACAGTAAGATGTATTTCACTCTCTCTTCCTTCCAGTCACAGTCATGGACTTTGTTTATTTTGTTTTAACCTTTGTCTGTTACTAAAGGAGGAGAGAAAATGAATATGTTGAAATATGTTCATGTAACCTGTTTGTTGAACTATTAGGAATAATGAATGCAAATTGGAACCCGTTCATGGAATTAACAGAAAAAAAGAGTTAAATTTGTTGGGTAAATATTCAGAAGAAATAACTTAATAGCTGAATGCAATGAATGAAAGAAGCTGTAACAGAGTCAAATCTTGGTCCTAGTGAAGTTAGTGATAAAATTCTTATTGACTTCACTGGCACCAGAATTTAGCCCTAAGTATGATCATGTTCTTCTTCTTTAATAATTCTGTATGAAATATAAATTTAAGGCAATTTAAAACAGTTTAGGTTTGTTTAGGTTTGCTCATTTAAGAAGACCAGAATAAAGTCGTCTAAATACCAGGGACCAGATGGTGTAAATTGTTGTAGCTAAATTTAAATCAACAGAGATGTGAGGATTTACACCAGGATCTGGCTCTAGGAGAATAGGTTTGAACTACCATTTTAATTTCATTGTGGTGATCTCTAGGGCTGAGCATATTGCATGCCTCTTTTATATTCATACCGTTAAACAAAGACATCATGTGCTAAATTCAGCCTGAATTATTAAGACCTGGTCCAAATTTTCCACAAGCCCTGCCTTGCTGTACAGATGGTTATATCAGTTGGTTGCCCCCATGCCACCTTAAATGTGGTGTTGTATGTTCTTTTGCTGCATGGGTGTTGCATTTTATTTGCTAACACAACATCTTTGCTCCAAGGTGCTCAGCAAAGATGACAGAGATAGTGCAAAACATAGCAATAATTGACAGCAAAAATAAACAAGTCAGCAGTGGATGGATGGGCCTGTCTGTCTAGGCATTTAATACCATGCTTGTCATAATCATAGTATCTGAGCCTTCACGGTGGCATTTGTGTGTCTGTGAGAACAAAATATTGTGTGGAAGAGAGGAAGTAGCAGCATTATGAGGTGGGAAAGAGAGAGATTTTGAAATGGGCTTTAGAATGACAAAGTCAGAAAACTGAGGAGTGTTTCTACTGTGCAGTATGTGCAGTGGTATAAAATGATGCGGTGTGTGGTGTGTCTAGTGGGATGAAATGTGCCATGTGCACTATTAGTATTGATTATTATTATCAGTCTTGGGGCAGTGCAGTGGTGCACTGCGAGAGCGGAGCCTGAATTTCAGCATCCAAAATGCCATTGCGGAACGTGTAGCACAAACTGTTTTCATCCAGAATAAACCATGCACTGCACACATGATAGTGAACAGCAGCAGCACGAAATGGGTTAAGTTATATAAGCCCTTTTAGGGAGGGGTGAGGAGCAAACTCTATTGGTGTTGCTGTTGCAGCTCAGGTTGATTTAGAATGGATGACAGTGGCCTGGCGCAGGCCCATGACTGAGGAAAGCTGCTTATCCCTCTCTGGGTTGCCATGGAGATGAGCAGGCGGCAGCAGTGGCAGAGAGGCTGTCAGTGAGGGAAATCAGTATCAGGCATCTGTGGGGGTCTGCAGGAGGGGAAGGAGGCAGGATCAGGGACACGGCAGGCAGCAGACATGGACTTGCATTGCGATTGTGCCGAGACTCCGGCAGCTGAGCCACCATCCGGGAAGATTAATAAAACTGCTTTCAAATTATTTAAGAGGAAGAAATCTGGGGGCACCCTGCCCAGCATATTTGGGGTGAAAAACAAAGGTGGGGATGGGAAAGGCTCGAGTAAAGCTGGGATGGTGAGGAGCAAGACTCATGATGGATTAGCTGATGTTGTGCTGGAAAGCAGCAAGAAGGAGGAATCGAGCAGCGGAGGTGGCGGTGGTGTTGATCAACTGAACAGGGATATAAACACCAGGGCTGTAGCCGGCCTCAATGTTTCATCAAACAGCTCCGTGGCTAAGTCACACAGTTTCTTCTCTCTGTTGAAGAAGAATGGGAAATCAGAAAATGGCAAGGGAGAGAACGCAGATCAGAGGGCGGGCAGCAGACAAAAGAAAGGATTGAAAGGGATCTTCACCAGTATGCGGTGGCATAAAAAGGATAAAAATGGCAAGGAGGAAAGGGGGGAAACATCAGAAATTCAATCCAGCCTTATTATGTCAGGTTCTCTGACTGCCAGCTTGGAATGCATCAAAGAAGAGGCACCGAGACCTTTGTCTGAGCCTCAATACACCACAGAAGAAATTAACATTGAATTGTCTTGTGATAAACACAGCAGAGATGTGCATGCCATGGCAGAGGAGCCTGAAGTTAGAGATGCTGGGGAAATGCAGAACAACAAAAGCATACAAGGAGAGGATCCTGCTGCCGCTGGAAACCAACATGAGGAGAACCGCCCTGAGCTGCCAGATCCGTGTGTGGAAGAGGTTGGGACTGCGAAGGATACAACCATAACAGGTGACATTCCAATAAAGACTATTCCCCTTTTTGAACCTGAATGTCTTAGTGGTCAAGAGATGGCAGCAGCCCCTGACCCTTCCTCTATTGATCCACCCTCAGAGCAATCGATAGATCGTATTTGTTTGATGTTTGCTGACGTGACTTCACTGAAAAGCTTTGACTCTCTTACAGGCTGTGGAGATATTATTGCAGACCAGGAGGATGAAGTGGGCAGCAGCAGTGGCGGCTGTGAGAAGAGCACCCCAGGGGCCAGCAAGCCAGGCACTTCTAAAAAGAACCCAAACATGGTGGCCTACCAGGGAGGAGGAGAGGAGATGGCAAGCCCAGACCAAGTGGATGACACCTACCTTCAGGAGTTCTGGGATATGTTATCACAAACAGAGGGGCAAGTCCAAGAGACTCGGGGAGGAGAAGGAGGAGGGACAAAACCACCTGAGATCAAAAAAGAGAGCAAGTGTGTTGAGGGGGCACAGGATGGTTCTATGGTGAAACGCATTGGTCTCAACCAGATTCCGATTCATCTCAACCACAAAGAGGATCAGAAGAACAGGGAATATGAGCAGCCAGAGGGTATCCCAAACAGTGATGAGGGCTACTGGGATTCCACTACTCCAGGTCCCGAGGAAGATAGCAGCAATAGTGTCCAGAAAGAGAGCATCCCCAGGGACAGCTACAGTGGTGATGCCCTCTATGATCTTTATGCTGATACAGATGAAAACATCATAGGGGTGCCTTCTGATGAAGAAGTCACCTGTGTATCACGCTCCAAACCTGTGTCTCCAGTAACAACCACATGCTCACTTAAAACACCTGCAGGTTCAGTCAAGGACTCCAAGATACCTATCAGCATTAAACATCTTACATCGCTTCCCACCAGCCATGGAACAGATGCCAGTAACAGCCATCACATTGCACACCATCACCCAACCAAAAGTGAGATTCCCAGAACAAAAATCCCTGTTTCTAAAGTACTTGTACGCCGGGTCAGTAATAGGGGTTTAGCGGGAACGATGGTTAAAGCCACCACATTCCAGGACAATGCCAAAAAGTAGTTGAACAAGATCTGGAGACAAAGATGGACATTGGAGTTAGAGGTGGGAAAGTCTTTATAGGAAAACACTAATAAAAATGTTTGCAGCACCTAAAGAAAGGCACCTAAAAGGGCCCCATAAGTGTATTCTGGGGGCTAGCACTTCTGAATCTCTTCTTGATATACAGTATATATAAATACAAAAATAGTCAAATTCTTTTCAAGCACTTTTTAAAATTTGTATCTTTTTTCTGAAGCACTAAACACTTAGGAGGTCACTTTTACATGCCTTTGTGGAAGCTGGACTTTGATTATGAATATAAAATGAGCATCTCCCCTAATGCAAATTAGTGCCATGAGTTCTTCAAGGGGACAGAAATACAGAAAGAGATGAACAACAGGAATTCTCCAATACAGTTCGCTTTTACCATTTTTTGTTTTTGCTTAAATTGAAAAATGATGTCTGCTCTACAATTATGTGGAAAAATGCCAAGAAAAAACAAACAACCCAACAGGTAATTATTTACCTGATGTACATACAGCAGTGCTGGTCAGCAGCAGACTCAACTTATTTGTGCCCGGTAGCTAATTAATGAATTAGGTGAATTTCTATAACTAGAACAGATATTTTTGTTTGTCTGTTTTGTTTTGGATCTGTTACAATACACATGGATAACAGAGACATCTGGCAAAGTTCAGATGTTTACTTCAATATTTGTCTGATGCATAAAAATCAGGTTCAGGGAATCATTTTACTAAAAGCCAATATATACACAACTTTCACAATTTATACAATAAATTACTCTTAATGTGTAGATAGATGCATATTTTAACAGTTTTACTCAATGCTACAATTTTTTTATATAAAAATGTCTGTCTGTATTATCTAGAGTTTAAGCAAAAGTTAGTTTTTATAGCTAGATAATTTTACAATTCTAAAGTTATGGAACTTCTTTTAAGTACCTTAACCTAGAGCAAAACTCTGTTTTATATGGGCTCTTGCTTCCCCAGAATAATACGTTTATTATGCTGATTTTATTAGAGTGACACATTCATTGTGCCAGAGCCATGGTTCTGACAGCATTGCCATTGCAAGCCTCTATTTTCAGGGGTTTATCCAAATTTACGCTGTGCTCAAACCTGGCTGAGAAGAAACCTAGGATAGAGACACATTTTTAAATTATTATTTTTTAAACTATATAAAATGAGTTTTGTCCGTTTAAAGAAAGTTTTGGATTTTCAGTTTCAGTCTTAATACCTTCCAAGTGATTTTACTTTAAGAAAGAAAAGAGACATGGTAAGTTAGTGATCCAGGAAATAGCCAGACAACCTGGGTGCTATGAAAAAATTGTTAATGGCTGAGATGTTTTTTGAAAAGTGGCTACTGTACATGGGCATTGACAACATTTCAAAGACATTTCATAGGGATTTTATGATGTGCCTAAAGACATATTTTCATGATGTTCTGAAACAGCTCCAAAGGTCATTAAAGTTTAATGGGTAAATACGGTGCATTTACAAAATATGTTAAAATCTGTATTTAGTCAACAGACTGCAAGTGATATGAAGGTGATGTTTCAATGAATCTGGAAATACACATTTTTTAAAAAATTATAAAAATATTATGAAAATAATCCTAAATTTATGTAAGTGAATCTTACATGACTGTTTGCTTTATCTTCTCCTTTTAATAAAAAAGAAAATGAGATATACAAATTATAAATTTAAAGAATATTAAGGTTGTAACTTGAACTGTGAAAAGCTAGGAAATACAGTATTAAGAGCCCAATTGTTCCTCTATTTACATGAGTGTAGCTCCCATTGGTATCACTGGGTGTTGCCCATGTAGCTAATAAAGATAAAATTGAGATCTAGCTTTGAAATGGTCTCTTTACCTAATACTGATTTGTGTAACCCCAATGGTGGGTGTCCAGGAGGAAGAGTTATCCTTTCCATTCAATTTCCTGGCTTTATTGGTTCATGTCACAACCTCAATATACTTCAAAAAAGTTTATTTTTTATGTAATTTCTTCATAATATATATGTGTATGGCTGTAGCCACATGCACTCACACACTCAAGTTGTACATATGCATGGATAGTCATACATATACTGTACAGGCACACAAATGAACATGCACACTCGTACATACACACACTCATGCAAACACTACCAGGCATGTACATTCCTATGCACAGACTGAGGGGACATACAGTAAATCTATCTCAAAACTTGTTGGCAATTATTTTCTTTGCCTGAGAAAGGGATTTGCATTTGACCTGACTCTGCTTGTATTTTTAGAAGCTAAAGTTCTCAAAAGGATGAATGTACAGAGCATGGAATTTTAATCCTAGCCATAAAACTAACAGTCATTCTGGTTTTTTTCCCCACCTGACTGTAAGGATCATGTTGTTCTTTGCATGATGATTATACAGAAAATTCATGTTTGCCCATTTTGTTTTAAGGACAAATTGTACAGAAGGATTGTATGGGGAACTGAAAGTTGAGACGGAGAGAGGATGTTGTGAGCTTGTGACATACTTTAAAGTGAGAAGAGTGGATAGTAGCAGAGTTACATCATTTAAAACACTAGGAGAAATAACCTACCACCTATACAGTACTTGTTTGTGGCAATTTTTCTTCATATGCATTTTGTTTGCATTGTGGCCTGTATATAGCAAGAAACAGTAGAATAATTTTAGATTAGTCCCCTCACACTTATAACTAACAACAACCACCATTAAAATATTTTGCCTTTCCTTCATTTTCTCCTTGTATTTCATTTCCATCATTTTTTTACTCCTCTTGCTGCGTGCTGGCTGGCAAATACAATCTAAACAGCTACTCTCTGGCAAGGAGGTCTGAAACTTTCACATGGGAAGAGTGCTCAGGATGGGAGGGGTACCTGCCTAGCCTCTTTTTTTTCCTACAGAGACTAGGTCCTAATCACTTTCTCAAGCTTTATGCCCTATACCTAATGTAAGTAGGTTTTGCAAACCTGTTAATGATTGATGTGACTGCTTGCGATGTACAAAGGACAATCATATCCTTAAAAGGAGAATGGGAAAGTAACTTGTAGTAGGGTGTCAGTATTATTGTACCATAACAACACAGTGGCATTGATTCACGACTGAGAGCAGTGATTGTGTGGGAGTAAAGAAACTTAAACACAAATTAACACTTAAATTAGCTCTAATTTTTTATTCACAAAATTCAGAGTCGTTTTTAAACCAATTACATTTTTTATTTCAAAAATTAATAATCTGAAATGTAGTAGTTACCAGGACTTGTTTTTATTATAATAGAAATATATTTGTATGTTATAACTTCACACAAGGCTTAAAACAAAGTACTAAAAGGCAGTTCAAAAGGCTTTCTTTAAATGTACATTTAATTCCTTTAAATCACATGTAAGGGACACTGATATGCTTAATGACTAAAAAATTGATGACTTGCTGGATTTAATGGGTTGAAACATAAAGAGGTAATAGTCTTGGAGGCATTCTGTAGTGATTTGCATTCTAATTTGTGACATTATTGTGTTTAAGCAAACGTTTTCATGGCCTTAGTAGATATCAAGGTAGAAATGATCTTCCAGGTCCCAAAGATGCCATTCTTCTACATCGTCATGGTTTTTATTCCTTAAAGAATACTTTGTTTAGAATTGTGCTTGGGATGATGCTGTACATAACACATAAAGAGTTTTATAGATCAGGTCTTGGCATTTAGTATATATACTTT
Organism: Macrochelys suwanniensis; assembly: GCA_033296515.1. Classification (NCBI taxonomy): domain Eukaryota; kingdom Metazoa; phylum Chordata; order Testudines; family Chelydridae; genus Macrochelys; species Macrochelys suwanniensis. The sequence goes on along the minus strand of CM065775.1, from coordinate 43,599,419 downwards.
TTGCACTTTCAGGTCACTACTGGTAAATTTTATATGTCCCTAAAATATTTCTATATATTGCATAACATTTTATAGTTACCTATGGTATCTTCAGTGGTATGTGTTTCTTTCCTAAATATCAGCACAGAGGATCTTCTTTTAGTAGCATGATGTGCTGTCTTTTGTGGACTCATTTTGTCACAACAGAAGTAAAGTTTGCTGTGCTATAGGTGTAGTCTGCAACTGAGACATTGACAGTAATAGGATTTGAACACATGCAACAGAATTAAGAGGAGACTACACACCTACTAATAAGATGAATCCATGTTCACTGTTACTTCATATATCATCATCATCTTCCTCATCCCCTATGAACATCCATGCCACCGTTTAGGATTATTGAGGACCGAATTTGAAGAATTCTGTGTGTAAATGTATCCTATGGAAATGCATTCCCTGATTATTTTTTAATGACTCTCACTAAGTTATTTATCTAGGCTAAAATAATATTGCACCAAAGTCTTCAAAAAATGTCTGATTCAGATGGTATTTTCAGGAAAGTGCTTAAAGTACAGATGAGCCAAATTACCAAGCTTTTGCTTATCAAAGCAAAACTCTAGTTGGTTTTAAAATTTATGGTACTGCCAGAGCTTGCTCCTCAACGAGAGCCATTGATCTTGCTATATGGCCTCACTCTGAAGCTTTTTCGCCTGCTGTAACAGACTTCTTTTTGAAAAGGCTTTTCATTGTGTTAATGGTATGAAGGAGACAGTTCACTGCAACAATAACCACTTATAAGGCAAATGGTTATCTAACAGCAAACAGTATAGGATTTTAAGCAAGGTGGCCTGGGAATTTATTTTCATGGCCATTGATCCGAAATGCTACTGCTTCTTCTCAACTCTTGGAGAAACAAAGTGATACCAGCTGAAGGATGCTGCAGAACTAAGTCTTGGCAGAGATTATACATGACAGTTGCTGCAATTTTTCTTATATTTGTTCATTCAGCTGACATAACCCATTTGCCCCTGCAGAATAGTACAACAGTTAGTAGTAAGTGCTCCCTAAATGTGTACTTCCTTTCTGTTTAAAGGTGAACATTTCAAGATCATACAGATAGCCATGCAACCGTCTATATTGGTGTATTAATATTTTCCCTCATCTAAATGCAAAACACATCTTTTCATAGTTTTTCCATCTTGACAAGCAGCCACTCTGGGGCTTGACCCCAATGCTCAGCATGTCCAAATTGCAGCTAATATAATCATTGCCACAAGTAATTTAACTTGTGATGGCAGACATGGGACCAGATCCATTCAAGTGCAGTAAATCCTGTGTGCTGTCTATTGTGTCACTGCCCGTGTTTTGTAATCTGTTAACCAGTATGTTTTTCCTTTTAACTCTAATTGCAGTTTCAGTAAAATCTGTTTTTAGCAAGAACAAGATGTTGGTTTTGGATTGTAAGGACCCAAACAGATTTTTATTACTTTGGACTATGCTACGTTAAAATGATCACCATTTCAGCATCAAACCATTTCAACTGGTTTTTCTATGCGGACACAGCGTGTCTTTGAATATAATGTGCCCATAAAAGAAAATTGTTTGTATCTGCTTTGAATTAAATCTGACCTTAGAATGAAAGAGCTACAAGTCTGATACCATTTCTCTGCTAATAGCAGTAAATGCAAAGGCCCAGATAATCCCTGCCCATGGAACACCGTGCAGGAGGGAGGAAATCACAGTGAGGATTTACTTGTGGAGGATGCCTCCCCACCCCCAAAATGATCCCATCACAAGGGAGGGGCATGTCCCTTGTGGAAGAGGTTGTGGGGCTCACTCTCAAAATGGGCAGATCTTGGGGGATCCATGAGAGGCCATGAACATCTGCCCAGATGCTCTGTGAACCAGCTCTGGCCCCATGGAGGGCCCCCTTGTCTCCCCAGTATCTTAGCTTTTCCTCCCTTGGCTGCTCCTGGGACTCACACATTTTCTTTTCTGTTTAATTTCTCTGGGAGAGGAGGCCGGATGATGTACATCTCCTATGCCCCTGTCCTGCCCACTCCTCCCTCAGCCTACTCCACCACTTTCCAGTATGGTCTGGATCTGGGGGGCATGATGCAGCAGTAGTGGTTGAACTTCCCTTCCTTGTGAAAGAAAAGAGTGCCACACGTGGAGGCTTCTCTCCATATGTGGATTGAGGGAGCACGAGCTGGCTCATTGTACTGGCACTACAATTAGTGACAATATATTCACCCAAACTATGAGCCAAATCCTGCTCTCCTTGCTCATGGAAGTACAATAGATCTACTGAAGCCAGTGTTAGCAGTAGTATATTTTTAGCTGTCTTGTAAAGGGAATGGAACTGTTTGGGTCAATAAGGATGTGACACTTTCATTTAACATGTAACTTTTGCACGTCTACTTCCACAGATCCAGTACTGCTCAAAGACTTTCTCCTGCATTTTCAACCCTCATTTTAAAAAATTGTATTAAAACAATGGAGCTATATCAGTGACTTCGGTGTGGTCTTCTGCTTAAAAATGGATGGAACAATATGGCCCAAGAGTTGCAGAAGTGAAGTTCTTATGTACATACATGTAAAAGGTCATAGATACATCAAATCAAAATTATAATGCAGCTGACAAACTCAGGTATATGACATTGTTCTGGCATTGCAGTGTAAACAGTTTCACTCTACTTTTCAAGAGGAACAGTGAAATTAGACTCTCAGTTAAACCAGTGTAAAATCAGAGTAACTCCAGTGATCTGGGCCAGACTACAGTACCCTTGCTCCCACTAAATAACACTTCATTCCACAAGTAGTCTCACTGAAGTCAATGAAGCAGTTTATGGAGTTATGGTGCTACTCAGTATGAGTAAGGGTATCAGAATCTGGCCCCCTTTTGGCTCTGCGCTGCTGTATCCATCAGCAGGATCTTACTCAAAAGCTCTGCTAGTCTTGAAGCATGCAGCTTTCTTAAACTAGGGAATATGATGGCTCCTAAAAGTCATACTGATGATGATGTAAAAACACAGAGAAAGTACAGATACAATGCTAGAAAAAATATTTTTGATTATAAATTAAAAAGGAAATCAACAAATTGGTGGGAAGAAAAATAAATCTAATAAAATTGTAATAATATGGAATGGTGTTAATCTTTCATCACAGCCACTCTCGATTTATATATCAGTAGTGAGACTGGGGAAAAAGTGGGTGAGAGTATTCAGCACTGCATCTGGCAAAACTGACGCTGAAAAATTGTTTCTTACATGCTGAATAGAACAGATTTAACTGTTATAAAACGTTGATTTTTTTTTAACGAGAGACTTTATACCTGACATCATTTTTAACTGCAGGTTTTCCCATTAGTATTTGTGTTGCGTCATCTCCAGTGAAATAACATATGGCCTGTTCAAGATGATGAGCAAGAAAAACCAGAACTCCACACTTCATGTAATTGATCAGTTTTCTGAGAATCTGATAAACTCACATTCACCAACTTTGTCTGAGCAGAGACAGTAAAAGCTTAGAAGCTTTCTAGGTGGTATTTTTATAGACTGTTAAGACACCCACTTCCACTTAAACAAACTTTGAAAAATACATCTACTGTTAAAGAACTTATTTAAAATATAACAAATAGCAATAGGTGCGTTTTTCCCCGACAGTTAAATGGGATAGATTAATCAATGTTTATATTTTTAATCTTGTAAATATTTATTTTGGGTACTCTGTATATGTATTGGCACTGATTCTGGTGTTTGCTTATGTACCATTGTGAATGTTGGTGGTTTTGGTAGTCACCCTTCTAATGAATGTAAGGAACTCTGACTAACTGCACTTTTCTTCTTTCATTCAAAAATCTTAACGTGAAAAATATATCCACTGCCATGTTATATGTCATGATTAATGCAATTAATAAATTCAGTTGTTACTTTTCATTATTGTTGTCCCAATTACTGATAGCAGTGACATATTTAGTGAATTGGAAAATACTATGCTTTTGAAAACAAGACATAGGGAATAATAACCTCAAGATAACGGAAAATGACACACTCCTGATAAAAATATTGATTTTTTATGTATAAATGCCTTTACGTATGTTACTAAACACAACTTAGATTGATTAAACTAACTTTTCAAAAATATTGCTTAAAATTTGAAAAAAAATGTAAAAAGCAAATTAATTTTTGGCCACTTGTTCTGTTGGTTTAATTTTTTCCCCCTTTACTCCACTTGGATGATGAAAGTAGATTAGTCAGTTTCATTTTTATTTCAAATCAATTTCAATTCCTGGTTCTCTGGTCTTAGCACTATACCACAACATGGGAGTTGCAAATGGTATGTGGAAATGCAGGCCAAAAATAATTTCCACTGATATCTTAAAAAATCTCTCATAAAATATTATGATTATTAATAATACGAATAATATTTACTGTAGGCAGAGCTGGGCAGAACTTTTTAAATGAATTGTTTTTTTGCCAAAAAATGCATGTTTTTGGGACTGAAAACTATTTGTCAGTTTGAACTGAATTCGCTGAATTTGGTTGAAAATTTTTTCTAAAGAGTCAAAATGTTCAGTTTGACTTTTTCATTTTGAAAATTTTGTTCTGAAAAAGTGAAAAGGTTTTGTTTAAAAAATTTTCAATTTGAGACAGTGTTTTTATTTCAAATTTGGCCAGTTAAAAAAAAAAAGCAGGTGAAAAACACCAGAAACAGCCAAATCAAAATGGAAAAACTTGAAAAAATTTTTAATTTCAAGTCAACTCAAAAGTTTGGTTAATTCAAAACTAGATTTTTTTTGAGAGTTTTTTGATTTGGTGAAAAATAAAAAGAAGTTTCAGTTCAAATTTGAACCAGATGTCTTTTTTTTTATTTTTATTTTTTGGTTCAGCCTGCATTATTCATTCAGCTCTAGCTGTAAGTTTCTTCTCCCAAACTTAAATTCCAGACTGGCCTAGTGCTCCTTTAAAGTGGCACCTTCTCTTCATTTACTCAATAAATGAGTAGTCTCTGTTTTAGAAAGAGGTACTTATTCTTCAATATTTGAAAAATAAAGAGTTGGGATCAATTTATTTTTGCATCAATAATGTAAACTGATTTTTTTAATAGTCACATTTATCCTTTTTACTGGGTTAAACAGCACTTTCCTTACATACCTCAATCACCACTGAACTTGCTTGCTTGTTCATTGAAATATTGATCTGATTAGAATAAGAACCTGAACAGACTCTTTCCTGAAGTTTTCAGTGAGTGTATTAACAAATCACAGGATAATTAGAAAAGAATAAAACCCATCAGGACAAATAGCCTGCTGTGATACAAAGATTCACAGACTCCAAGGCCAGAAGGGAACATTATGATTATCTAGTCAGATCTCCTGTATAACACAGGCTATAGAACTTCTACCAAATAATTCCTAAAGCAGATCTTTTAGCTGTTCCAATGGATAATTACTCTCACTGTTAAAAAATTATGCCTCTTTCCAGTTAGAATTTGTCTAGTTTCAACTTCCAGCCCCTGGATTGTGTTACACTTTTCTCTGCTAGATTGAAGAGCCCGTTATTAAATATTTGTTCCCCTTATAGGTACTTACTGACTGTAATCAAGTCATCCCTTAACCTTCTCTTTGGTAAGCTAAATGGATCAAGCTCTTTCAGTCTATCACTATAAGGCAGGTTGTCTAATTCTTTAATCAGCCTCATGGCTTGTCTCTGAAACCCCTCCAATTATAAATGTCCTTCTTCAACTGTGGACACTAGAGCTGGACACAGTATTCTGGCAGTAGCCACACCAGTGCCAAATAACCTCTCTGCTCCTACTTGAGATTCCCCAGTTTATGCATCCAAGGAAAGCATACGCCCTTTTGGCCACTTTGTTGCATGGGGAGCTCATGTTCACCTGGTTAACCATCAGCTAACGATTTTCAATTCATACTAAGACCTTCTTGCACAACCAACATGTGAAGAGTTGCATATAAAAGGCTCAGTGTAACAATGATGAGCAGAACAGGAAGCGCAAGGTAATCTGATCCTGCATTCATGAGAGTGCTGCTCCCCTATTGGATTGCAGTAATAGGGCCTAAGAGGTGAATGGGTAGCTAAGCTCCTCATCTGTACAATGGGCTCATATTCACACCCATGCCTCCTCACCTGCCCACTTCTCACATACACCACATCCTTTCTTATTGTCCTGCACACCTGGGAGAAAAAGAATGGGAAAATAGATTACCTGAGACTTATTGCTGCTCAGTGCAGATGATTGCCTAGTGGTTATCTTACTTGTGCCTACGCATAGCTGCTACTCTCTTTTGCTCCGGAGTAGGGCAACCTTCACAAAGACTTCAGCTGAATGACTCTCAGACACATGTTGATGGAGCAGTTAACATGTTCAGCAAAACAGATTAAATAGCCAGGGGGAACAGTTGTGAATGAATCTGTGGGGAAAAAGTAGCAATAGGACCAGGAGTCCTGGCTGGAGAGTAAATTCTAAAGTAATAAAGCTGAGCATTTATCATTGAGCTAATAGTTCCCTTCTCCTTTAAAATAAATGAAGAAAACCCCAAACCAATGCACCTCTAAGATTTTGGTGGATCGTGATACTGGAAAATGGAACCCCAAAGTACCTGCAGGTGGGGAAATGTGGTGTTTAGATGTTGTTTGTAATTATTAGAACTGGGAGCACTGGTTGCTGGGAGTCTGTAAGGACAGGAAACAGGAAGGAGGGAGTTGAGAGGCTGGGAGAGCTACAGAGGGTGCAGTAGCAGCTTGGTAAAGAGGTTTCCACTTTAAAATAAAGACCTGTTGCAGTTTGTTAGTACCGTGCTTGACTGATACAACAGGAAGGTGGCCTGAAAGTGCGAATGTGACCCTTTCTGAAGTATCTGTGGAAGCTGATTGCTGCATCCATTCTGCAAATGTGGCAGGTAAATGATAGAAGAGAACATTTTCAGCCCCTAATAAACCCTTGGTGGGTCTCAGAGCCTGGGCTCTGGCCCAAGTGGGAACATCTACACTGCTATTTTTAGCCCCATAGCACGAGCGCTGCAAGGCTGAGTCAGTTGACCTGTGCTCTTGAGACCCATTGCTGTTTTGGTTTTGTTTTGGATTTTTTGCAGTGTAGCTGTACCCTTAGTGAGCAGGGTGGAAGCGTAGCCTGGGAGGAGTAGATGATTCTTTTGTTCTGTGGTTGTTAGACTAGTGAGTGCTATTTGACAGGGCCTCGCTGAGGGAAGGTAGGCCTGGTGGAGGAGTATTGCTGGGCGAGGGGAAACAGCGGCTGAGCCACTGCTGCGCTGCGCTACAGGAGGTATAGGGAGGAGATGCACCGACTGAGATAATGTGTATGCAGTGCTTTGGTTATTTAGGTGTGTATTTTTGACAGCTCTGGGAATGGCTGTGTTTGAAAAGATATACCTAATGATGGAATGCTAAAGGGAAAATCGTAAATGAAGTGAGACAAGTGCGAGGAGGAAAAGGGGAGCTGCTGTGATGCAAGGTCCCTATAGCTAGTCCGTAGCATAACACGTATTACTTCTATTACTAAATGTTTTACACTTGTCTAGACGCTTTTGTCCTGAAGGATCTCAGAGCACTTCACAAACTCCACCTATACAGCACTACTCAATGCAAGTACGTGGGAGGTGGAAGGTTAGTAACCAGTTGGCATACCAAAAGGAGGGAGGGTTCGGTGGATAGGGAGTTAGCTTGGGTCTGGGATTCCTGTGTGACTTTGGGAAAGTCACTTAGTCTCTCTGTACCCTAAATCCCACATCTGTAAAATGGGGATAATAATACTTCCTTACCTTACAAGGCTGTTGTGAGGATAAATATACTTAAGTTTGTGAAGTGTTCAAATCCTATAGCAATAGGGCCATGAAAGTACCAGAGGTAGATACAGCATAAACACATCACAGTAGATATGCAAAACAAATGTTGTGCTATATATTCTCGCCTACCTAAGTCAATTAACCACAAATATGAAAACAGAACTAAGCATATCAGTACAATAAAATGTGTTTTAATAAATATGGGCTGAGAAAAATCTCTTTTGGCCGTACCTTTGATTTTGATCATACACAAACTGGATACAGCCTAAAATGGACAGTTTATTTTAAAAAGGCTTCTATTAAAGGGATGGTCTAGAGCACTGTAAAAATGAAGATTAAAAAAATATCAAATGGGCTGTTTAGATGATTACTTTACAGAAAATAAACTCCTCAGATGCAGTTGGTATTAGTGTGAGTCTATGATGGGGATATGTTGCATCTAAGGCCTGGTCTACACTAGGACTTTATGTCGAATTTAGCAGCGTTAACTCGATTTTACCCTGCACCCGTCCACATTATGAAGCTATTTATTTTGACATAAATGGCTCTGTAATTCGATTTCTGTACTCCTCCCCGATGAGGTGAGTAGCGCTAAATTCGACATGGCCATGTCGAATTCGTGTTACTGTGGACGGAATTCGACGCTAATCCGGGAGCTATCCCACAGTGCACCACTCAGTGGATGCTCTGGACAGCAATCCGTGCTTGGATGCCACTCAGGAAAAGCCCCAGGAAAATTTGAATTCCTTTTCCTGTCTGGCCAGTTTGAATCTCATTTCCTGTTTGGACATTGTGGCGAGCTCAGCAGCACTGGCAACGATGCAGAGCTCTCCAGCAGAGGTGACCATGCAATTGCAGAATAGAAAGAGGGCCCCAGCATGGACTGATCGGGAAGTCTTGGATCTGATCGCTGTGTGGGGCGATGAGTCCATGCTTTCGGAGCTGCGATCGAAAAGATGGAATGCGAAGATCTACGAGAAGATCTCAAAAGCCATGACGGAGAGAGGATACACCCGGGATGCAATGCAGTGCCACGTGAAAATCAAGGAGCTGCGACAGGCATACCAGAAGACCAAAGAGTCCAACGGACGCTCCGGATCGCAGCCACACACATGCCGTTTTTACGAGGCACTGCATGCTATGCTCGGTGGTGCTGCCACCACTACCCCACCAGTGTCCGTGGACTCCGACGACGGGGTCTTATCTACGGCCACGTCGTCTGAAGTTTTTGCGGACGGTGAAGAAGAGGAAGGAGAGGAGGAGGACGAGGCAGTCGACAGCGCTTTCACCGCTGATTTCCCCGACAGCCAGGATCTGTTCATCACCCTCACCGAGATCCCCTACGAACCCTCCCAAAGCAGCAGCCCGGACCAGGAACCAGGCGAAGGATCAGCAGGTCAGTGTTTTAAACATTTATTTGGAATAGAATAGGCATGGTGTGTTAGCAATGTGTTTTTATTGCTTAATTGGCCATAGGCGCTTTAGTTTTGAGTCGTTTCCAGTGCAACTACTCGAAAAGTCTGTCAATATGTATGGGGATAGAGGAGAAATCCCCATCGGAGATCTCCACGAAGCTCTCCTGGAGGTACAGTGAAAGCTTTTACATCAGGTTCCCAGGGAGAGCGGCCTTATTGTCTCCTCCATGGTAGGATACTTTTCCGCGCCATGCAAGCTGCAGGTACTCTGGTATCATTGCCTTGCATAGCATGGCTGCATACGGCCCCGGGGTTTGCTGGCATTCACGCAGCATGCGGTCTTTCTCTGTCTCCGTAATCCTCATCAGAGTGATATCAGTCATGGTGCCCTGGTTTGAATGAGTGGTTTTTTTAGTATAGTGACTTCTTGATTTTTCCTTTAAAGAATGACACACAGCGGTTTCCAGCCACGCGGGGTGGGGGGGGGGGAGCTGTGAGGCTAACCATTGAAACTTAGCGGTGTGCAGGCAGGGAGAGTTCCCGGGACCGGCCACGCGGAGGGGGGGAAAGGGTAGGCGAGCCGTTCAAACAGAGTGGTTTGCGGGCAAGTACATTTCCCGGGAACGGCCGCGCAGAGGGGGGGAAAGGGTAGGCGAGCCGTTCAAACAGAGCGGTTCGCGGGCACTTACATTTCCCGGGAACGGCCGCGCGTTTTGGGGGTGGCGGGTAGGCGAGCCATTGTAGATGAGCGGTTTTGGCAGCAGCAGGAACTGGCCACTGCTAGGAACTGTGCTTGAAACATGGGAGTACAGCACTGCTGTGAAGTAAGCTCTCAGCAGTCCAAAGGCAACGGCTTACCATGGTCTCCAGAGAGCCGATTTCCAGTGTCCAGCACCGCTTGTGGGATCTGTACACCAGGACCCCAGGCACTCAGTATAAAGACATAATATTCGACCTTGTAGTAAGTGCACATGTGATAGGTACTGTGCATGGTCTTATTCACAGGGAAAGAGTATAGGCATTGTTCGGGAAAATGTATCTTTCTGAGGAATTCACTCCCTTTCTCCCATCCCACAATTGCGAGTGTCTCCCGCCCTACCCGTGGATCACCCTCCCAGAGGCTTGCGCTGATCAGGCGGCGCAAAAAGAGAACCCGGGGTGACATGTTTTCAGAATTGATGGTCTGTTCCCGAAATGAGGCGGCACAGCGGAGAGAGGACGTCTCAAGGTCCGAGCGAGCAGTCAGCGAACGGAAGCAGAGGGCTGAAGCTCGCGAGGACAGGTGGCGGCAGGAAGACCAGCAGGCGACTCAAACGCTGCTGGGACTAATGAGGGAGCAAATGGACACGCTCCGGCATCTGGTAGATGTTCTCCAGGACAGGAGACAGGAGGAAAGAGCCCCTCTGTATGTTATTTCCAACCGCCCTCCCCCGCCACAAAGTCCAATCCCCCCCTCACCCAAAGTCACTAGAACGAGGGGAGGCAGGGGCCGTGGAAATAATCACTCCACCCCTGCGGACTGCTCCAGTAGCAGAAGGCTCTCATTCCCAAAACTTTAGATGGGTCCTTTCCTTCCCTCCAACCGCACCCCACCCCAGTCCCTGTCCAAGTTTCATCTCAAAACTATGCTCCCCTTAATAAAAATATTTGTTCTGTACAGTGCTGTTTCCTTGACTTTCTTTCACAGGACGGTTTGATTTGGGGGGAGGGGGCAAGGGGGTTAGTAATTTGAGACGACAGGCGCCTGTACCAAGGTACAGACAGGGCGAAAGGTTCAACAGAAAGTCACACTCACATTGCATTCACTAGGCACACTTGTCATTCTGGGAGGGGGTTTTCATGTTCTTTATGGGGGGGGGGGGCTCTGTGACTTTCTGGTGGGGGAGGGTGGCTGCAGATCTTTTGCGGCCGGCATTAGCCTGCATGACAGATCCATGCAGCAGGGGATCTGTCGCTGCAATCCATGGCCAAAAAGTCACACAGGCCCCCCGACACAGAGTTGCGAATAGGAGGGGTTGCAGGCTCCCTTGAAACAAGCAGTCCAGCACTGCGGACTGCTCTGGGAGCAGAAGCCTGTCATTCCCCGAGTTTGGAAGCGTCCTTTCCAACACTCCACCCACTCTCCAACCGCAGTATGCATCCCAGGTTAAACCCTTAACCAAGAAATCATTAATAAAGACGGTTTTAATAAACAATGTTTCCTTTATTATACTTTTAAAGCGTTGAATGAAGCGGGGGAAGAGGGTTGGTAATTGGAGAGGATAGGCAACAGAAACTGGGTAAAGAAACGGGGGCAGGTTCAGCTTCTGTTTAAACAAGCGTAACAGTCACTGGTTACCCTGGTCAGTCTGGAAGCTAGCTTTCAAAGCTTCCCGGATGCGCAGCACGTCCCGCTGGGATCTTCTAATCGCCCAGGTGTCCGGCTGTGCGTAATCAGCAGCCAGGCGATTTGCCGCAACCTCCCACCCCGCCATAAACGTCTCCCCCTTCATAGAATCATAGAATCTCAGGGTTGGAAGGGACCTCAGGGGGTCATCTAGTCCAACCCCCTGCTCAAAGCAGGACCAAACCCAATTAGATCATCCCAGCCAGGGCTTTGTCAAGCCTGACCTTAAAAACCTCTAAGGACGGAGATTCCACCACCTCCCTAGGTAGCCCATTCCAGTGCTTCACCACCCTACTAGTGAAAAAGTTTTTCCTAATATCCAACCTAAACCTCCTCCTCTGCAACTTGAGACCATTACTCCTTGTTCTGTCATCTTCTACCACTGAGAAGAGTCTAGTTCCATCCTCTTTGGAACCCCCTTTTAGGTAGTTGAAAGGAGCTATCAAATCCCCCCTCATTCTTCTCTTCTGCAGGCTAAACAATCCCAGTTCCCTCAGCCTCTCCTCATAAGTCATGTGCTCCAGCCCCCTAATCATTTTTGTTGCCCTCTGTTGGACTCTTTCCAATTTATCCACATCCTTCTTGTAGCGTGGGGCCCAAAACTGGACACAGTACTCCAAATGAGGCCTCACCAGTGCCGAATAGAGGGGAATAATCACATCCCTCGATCTGCTGGAAATGCCCCTACTTATACAGCCCAAAATGCCGTTAGCCTTCTTGGCAACAAGGGCACACTGTTGACTCATATTCAGCTTTTCGTCCACCGTAACCCCTAGGTCCTTTTCTGCAGAACTGCTGCCCAGCCATTCGGTCCCTAGTCTGTAGCAGTGCATGGGATTCTTCCGTCCTAAGTGCAGGACTCTGCACTTGTCCTTGTTGAACCTCATCAGATTTCTTTTGGCCCAATCCTCTAATTTGTCTAGGTCCCTCTGTATCCTGTCCCTACCCTCCAGCGTATCAACCACTCCTCCCAGTTTAGTGTCATCTGCAAACTTGCTAAGGGTGCAGTCCACACCATCCTCCAGATCGTTGATGAAGATATTGAACAAAACCGGCCCCAGCACCGACCCTTGGGGCACTCCACTTGATACCGGCTGCCAACTAGACATGGAGCCATTGATCACTACCCGTTGAGCACGACCATCCAGCCAGTTTTCTATCCACCTTACCGTCCATTCATCCAGCCCATACTTCCTTAACTTGCTGGCAAGAACACTGTGGGAGACTGTATCAAAAGCTTTGCTAAAGTCAAGAAATAGCACATCCACTGCTTTCCCCTCATCCACAGAGCCAGTTATCTCATCATAGAAGGCAATTAGGTTAGTCAGGCATGACTTGCCCTTGGTGAATCCATGCTGACTGTTCCTGATCACTTTCCCCTCCTTTAAGTGGTTCAGAATTGATTCCTTGAGGACCTGTTCCATGATTTTTCCAGGGACTGAGGTGAGACTGACTGGCCTGTAGTTCCCCGGATCTTCCTTCTTCCCTTTTTTAAAGATGGGCACTACATTAGCTTTTTTCCAGTCATCCGGGACCTCCCCCGATTGCCATGATTTGTCAAAGATAATGGCCAATGGCTCTGCAATCACATCGGCCAACTCCTTTAGCACCCTCGGATGCAGTGCATCCGGCCCCATGGACTTGTGTTCATCCAGCTTTTCTAAATAGTCCCGAACTACTTCTTTCTCCACAGAGGGCTGGTCACCTCCTCCCCATACCGTGCTGCGGAGTGCAGCCGCCTGGGAGCTGACCTTGTCTGTGAAGACGGAGGCAAAAAAAGCATTGAGTACACTAGCTTTCTCCACATCCTCTGTCACTAGGTTCCCTCCCTCATTCAGCAAGGGGCCCACACTTTCCTTGACTTTCTTCTTGTTGCTCACATACCTGAAGAAACCCTTCTTTTTACTCCTAACATCTCCGGCTAGCTGCAACTCCAAGTGTGATTTGGCCTTCCTAATTTCACTCCTGCATGCCTGAACAATATTTATATAGTTGCTCTCACAGAGATTGTGGAGCACACAGCACGCTGCAATCACAATGGGATATTTGTTTGGCTGAGATCGGAGTGAGTAAGTAAGCTTCTCCATCTCCCTTTCAGACGGCCAAAAGCACACTCCACCACCATTCTGCACTTGCTCAGACGGTAGTTGAAGAGCTTCTTTTCAGTGTCCAGGGCTCCTGTGTATGGCTTCATGAGCCAGGGCATTAGCGGGTAGGCTGGGTCCCCGAGGATCACTATAGGCATCTCCACATCCCCAACACTTATTTTGCGGTCCGGGAAGTAAACACCCTCCTGCAGCCGTCTAAACAGACCAGAGTTTTTGAAAACGCGAGCGTCATGAACCTTGCCCGGCCATCCAACGTTGATGTTGGTAAAACGTCCTTTATGGTCCACTAGTGCTTGCAGCACCATAGAAAAATAGCCCTTACGGTTAATGTACTGGCTGCCCTGGTGGTCCGGTCCCAGGATAGGGATGTGTGTCCCATCAATAGCTCCGCCGCAGTTTGGGAATCCCATAGCAGAAAAGCCATCTATGATCACTTGCACATCTCCAAGGGTCACTACCTTTGAGAGCAGCAGGTCAACGATTGCATGGGCAACCTGCATCACAGCAACCCCCACGGTAGATTTGCCTACTCCAAATTGATTCGTGACTGACCGGTAGCTGTCAGGCATTGCAAGCTTCCACAGGGCTATGGCCACTTGCTTCTGGATAGTCAGGGCAGCTCTCATTCGGGTGTCTTGGCACTTCAGGGCAGGGGACAGCAACTCACAATGTTCCAGGAAAGTGCCCTTACGCATCCGAAAGTTTTGCAGCCACTGGGATTCATCCCAGACCTGAAGCACTATGCGGTCCCACCAGTCAGTGCTTGTTTCCCTTGCCCAGAATTGCCATTCCACAGGATCAACGTGCCTCATTGCCACCATGATGTCTACGGGCCGGGGTCCCGTGCTTTGCGAGAGGTCTGTGCCCCTCTCAGAGTTCATGTCCTCCCGGAGCTTCTGTTGCCTCCTCGCCCGATTTATCTGCATCTGCCTCTGGAAAAGGTGGACGATAAGGCGCGAGGTGTTGACAACGGACAGAACAGCAGCGATAATTGTGGAGGGCTCCATGCTCGCTGTCCTGTGGCGTCCGCGCTGTCAATCACCAGAAAAGGGCACGAATTCATTGCCCGCCGGCGCTTTCACGGAGGGAGGGCGGGAGTGTGGGTTAAATGACGACATTTACCTATAACCACCCTCGACACATTTTTGGCCCCAGAAGGCACTGGGTGCTACACCCAGAATTCCAGTGGGCAGCGGGGACTGCGGGAACTGTGGGATAGCTACCCACAGTGCACTGCTTGCAATGTCGACGCTTGCCCCGTTACTGTGGACTCACAAATTCGATTTAATGTCCTTGGTGTGGATTCGCACGCTCGACTTTGTAATATCGGTTTCACAAGTTCGGTTTAAGAAAAATCGAACTACTCTCATAGTGTAGACATACCCTAACTGTATCTTTTCCCTGGACTCCCCCCTTCCATGCCACTGCACTGGTAGATTTTGTTTGCTGACACTTAACAAACCTTATAAAAATGTAGCATTTAAAGGGAAGAAATCAGCCCAGCAATCCTTTGCCATGGGTATCTTTATTTTTTCTGATTAATAAATTAAGCTTTTGATCCTTCCAATTACACCGTATCCAGTCATTACCTTGCCACATTTAGGGTCAGATTATGCAGCCACTGCATATGAACAGCTTCTATTGAAATCAGCAGGAATTGCTTTTACTAAACAGCTGACTAAATTGGGGGTCTAAGTCTTTCAGACAGCTGTCTATTGCAGCTTTCTCAGAAGCTTTAGACATTTGTTTGTATGGAAACCAGGTTAGGTGAAATGTGTCTATGGTTTTACATGCTCTGCTAGATTGTGCCTCAGAATTCTGCAAGTTTCAAGAAAAACAGCAGGACCAGATTACATGGTTAAGTTAAGGTTGCCTGTGTTGGATCCTAACTCCTCAGTATGTAACATGTACTCAGACAGACTTAAAGTAAATGACTATATAGGAAATAAAGCAGACAACAGGACAAATCCATAAGGGCAAAATGTCAACCCCTAGCACAGAGAAAACGGAGATCTCAACCTGAGCTATGAAACCCTACATTTCTGCATCAGTTCAGATGAACACACGGCACTATTTATAGCACAGTCCTTTACTACAGTTCTATTAGCATATCCTTCATCTGAGGATCTACATGACTAACCAAAGGCAAAAGGCTTTTGTATTTTGTTTCCAAAAGGGAAATCCAGTATGAAGCTGGTATTTGGGATGAATTATAGACCTGCTGATAGGAGAAAACCAACTACTTATTCAGTAACATTTGTTAGCACTGCACAGGTCTATTTAGTTACAGCCACTGCCCCTCACCCAGTGATTCAGCTACCAAGTTCAGAACTTCAGAAGATCCAGAAAGAGTGCTTTTACTGTTGTTTTTAAATACACAAGCAGTAAGTTTAACACATTTTGTGTCACTGGTGGTAGTTAATCATGACTGAGAAATAAAGGATAGAATTCTAGGAGATGGCCCTGAACTGATAAGTGGCACTAAGACTCCTATTAGCAGATTAAAATCTGAATGGTGTGCTCAGTTACCTTCTTGTTTGTGCAGTGAAGTTATTTGGCCAGCTATGTTAATGTTCATATGGCAGTAAATAGCCTTTGACATACATAGAAGCTCGATAAACTTACAAAGCTTGCAAGGTCATCATTTTGGAATCTAGTACACACCATCCAGTCTCATGAACATGACGACCAACTCTCCTATCCTCTTTTAGTCCTTAAAGTCTCCAGAGCAGGCAGGCATATAAGGTAGTCATGATCTTTTCATCTTGCTCTGTCAGTTGCAAGTAACTTAGTTTCTCCCAGGAGAGATTTCTCACAGATCTATGTCTCCTACCATCTTCCAGATGGTAGCGGGCTTCTTAACAAGCTTCTTAATCTTTCTTTTCCCTTTGGGAATTTATGTCAGTGTCATCTTGTCACATCTGGTTTTCTCCAGGCTGATGATATACATTAGACATGTCACATAATGCTTCTTCAAGAGCTTACCAACCTACAGATATGTCGGCCTGTTTCAAACCTTCCAGCTAGATTGTTGGCGCGTTGGAGTTATTTACTGTGCCTCTTGTAACAGCCCCTTTCCAACAGCAGAATAAAGGTAAGTATCACTTTGTTCTGTGCAACTGCTTGTTCAGTTCAATTGTTTTCTTGGCTTGACCCATATCATTTAACCTACTCTCTCTCCTCTAAAGTCTTTCCATTCTAATAGCACAGGTTCCTTAGGCTTCCTAATCCCTCTATTACACTGTCTAAGAAGAATTGCCTCCATAAGGAGGAAGAAGAATGGTTAAAGAACAGGGCTGGGTGTCAGGTGACCATTCCTGGCTCTGCCACAGGCATCCTGTGTGACCTTCAGCTACTCACTTAACCTCTTTGTGCCTCAGTTCCCCATCTGCGAGTGGGGATAGTAGTATTTCCCTGACTGAGAGGAGTTTCGAGAGGCTAAATGCATTAACAGTCTATCCAATGTCTGTGGAGTGATTTGAGATCCTTGGATTGGAAGGTACTAGAGCAGTAGCATCTTCTTCCTCTTCCCTAGCTTGTTACTGTTTCAGTCCTAGTTGGAGATCTCGGGTTTCTTTTTTTTTTTAAACTATATATAAGTTTTACTGTGTTTTGCAGATCTTTGACTTGAAACCACAATCTCCTTATCTTTATATTTAGTTTTATGGAGAGAAAAACTCAGCTTGGATGTTTCTCTGGTTTTCATTAATGTTCTGTTTCCTCCCTCACTGTCACCTTTCCAGTTAGATTGATGGTAGGGATCACTAATTTTCCCCACCACCCCACCAAAATGCAACCATCTGTGGGATTTGATTTGGCAGTTGTTGAACAGCACAAAATAATATTGCACAATATACACTTGAAACTGCAGGGAAAATTTTAGGTAACCATTCTCCTGCCTTCCATCCCCTTGTGAAACTGACCTAATTTAAATGTGGCTAATTGCATTCTGTCTATGTGATGGTGAATGAATGTGTGATGATATGTTAGTGTGTCATAAAGTTTGTATTACCATGAGTTTGTTTGAGATGACTGCATTACTCATGAGTGAGAGAACCCCTAGTAATTTATACTGTTTTTCCCCAAATGTGTGGTAATAAAAATATCATCACTTATTTTCGCTATGCTGCATCAGTCTTCCAGACTTTGAATGGGTTGGGCACTGGCTATATTTGAGACCAATTTTATACTGAGGAATTGTCGCCTTCAGAGGCCACTTGCCTTTTAGGGAGTCTCACATCATATCTTAGATCCATAGGCGACTGAGGATATAATGAGGAACTTGCTCTGCTTTGACCTCAGTCTTGGTCCATTTTTCCTCCATGTATAGGGTCTCATTCTGCAGCCCTTATTCATATGAGTAATCTGATAAAGTCCTTGCAAGAAATTCGCTCCACCCACATAAAGCACAAGTATTCAGGCTCCAATCGGTTAGGGGGCAGAGTGGCTGGGGAAGTGAAATCCACTCTTCAATCCAGGGCCAGGGTAAGGGTTGCTACTCCAGCCTATGAGCTGAAATAGAAGCCAGAGCCCCTCTGTACCAGTTGCCTAGGTTACAGGGCTCCTCAGATTTGTGATGCCCTTTTTGGCTCACCCTGACCTACTCCCAGCCATGACTGGAGTTTATGACTGTAGCCTGTGCAAAATCAGCACGGAAACTTTTTCCATGGTGGAGGGGCAGGTGGTGGGGGTGCCCCTGCATGGCCACTAAGCCAGTAGATTCCCCATTCAGTTCCCATGTATGGTTTAGCTGGTTCAGAGGGTCTTGCACTGATCCTCTGTGCCAGGGTGAACTTCACCCTAGGGGACTACAATCAAAAGTAAAGAATGCAGGACCTGGCCTGTGAATGCTTTTTCAGAGGTATCATTTAGCAAAATTTCAGCAGTGACTAATAAGATGTTTGAGGCTGTTTTCAGTATTGATGGCTGAATAGTTTCATTGCAGTTTAAAACTGGAAGATCCAACAGTTCATTTCTAGGTTTGTGAGTCTGAAGACAGAAGGGATCTCCAGGCTTTCAGACAAGTACAGATTTGAGATCATCTGAACTTTCCTCCACTGAGTGCCCTCTTTCTCTCTGGGGCCATAGCTGTCGCACACACATTTGGTATTCTCCCTTACTTCCTGTTACTAAAACTTGCAGGCAGAAGGAGCACTGAGTTATGAAATTAACGTAATGGGAAACCTAATGTATAACAAATTTATTTTCAAATCACGTGGAACTTCTTGCTCTGCTAGTTTTGGTTGTCCCTCAGTTTGATTTATTTATCAGACATTTTAAAGGGCCAGCACTTTGTTTGTCTCCTCATAGTTGAGAGGAAAATGCAGGGATTTATGTTTCCTGTGTATTAGATCCTGCAGGAAACAAACTTTTGTGAATTCAGCTGAAGTTATTGTTTTGGGGATCTGTTTTGTATCTCCAATGGTGTTACACCAAGGATTCACATGGCCCTTGTGCTTCCCTTTATGAATTAGCTCTGCCCTACATATAAACTCTAAGGATATATCTACATTAGAACTAGAAAGTATAATTTCCAGCTCAAGGAGACATACCTGTTTTAGCTCTGATTGAGCTAGCATGCTAAGAACAGAAGTGTAGGGGTGGTAAGAGGGGTTAGTTTCTCTAAGTATGATACCATCCAAGATCTTAGGTATGTACTGGGGCCTGCTAGCCACCTGTGACATTTCTATTTTGAGCATGACCCCTCACAAGGTCCCAGCGCTCAGGCTCCAGCCCAAGTCCAAATGTCTACACAGCAATTTTACAGCCCCACAGTCCAAGCCTTGTGAGCCTGAGTCTGCTGACCTGGACCAGCTGTGGGTGTTTAAGTGCTGTGTTGACCTATGCCTAGGGGTGACATGGAATATGAGCTGTCTCAGGCTCTGCAGACTTGGGTTCTAGTCCCATGGATCCTTATTGGTAAGGACTGATGGATTAGGCTTTCTGAATTGATATAACTTATCCCTAAACATTTTTTGTCAGGGAAGCTTTGTGTGACAGGGTGTCCACCCCACGCAGGGCGTGAAGGGGTTAAGGTAGCTAGGTGGGCTGATTAGCTGCCCAGGGTGCACCTGGAGGAGGAGCCAGGGAGCAGGGATTAATTAGAGATGAGACTCAGCTGAACAGGAGGAGCCTGTATAAAGCCCAGGAGCTGAGTGTAGCTAAGGCATGTAGGGAAGTAGTCTCTACCCATTCCCTGGGAGCAGGGAGTTTGGGTTGGTAGATCGGCGGCGGCGGCGGGGGGACAGCAAGAAAAGTAAGAGAGGTTTTGGGGGAAAGGCAGTAAGGTCCAGGATGGAACAGACCTTGGCTGCTGATTATAGGGTCCCTGAGCAGGAGTCTGGAGTAGAGGGTGGACCTGGGTTCCCCTACCAGCCACTGGGGAAGTGGAACAAACCAGGCAGTGGAGAGTAGACTACCTGGGACAGTTAGCCCCAAAAGACTTTGATACTGTGGAAGGGGAATGACTTGGCTAGAGAGCTAAGTCACAAAGTAGAAGCTGCAGCTCCTTGTTGGAGAGGCTAATAGGCAGAGAGACTTCCAGAGGAGGGGACAGCGTCTAGAAGAAGCTAATCCTCAAAGCAGCCAGGGAGAGGTGTCCCTAACAGTGAGTGGACCCTGTGACACCTTGTCAACAATCATACTTGAACAACATGTTTTGATAATTTCACCTTGTTATCTCAAGATAGTAGCAAAGCTTTATGTGAGGCATTTTTTTAAAAAGCTTTTTCTATTGACTACATAAAGAGTGATGTTGGTTCTTGGGGCACTCGTGCTACTTACATGTGTTTGTTCTCTTTAGTTCTGGTGAATTGGGCTCAGATCTTGCACCACTGACACTACTGTGAGGTTTGCAATTAATTTAAATGGAGATATGATCAGACCCTTGGTGTAGTGGAGTGCCCATTCCCCTTCAGAGCTGGAAAGCCAAATTGAAAACAGTGTGTGAATTCAGCTTCTGCACGATTTATAATTTCCATTAATTGTTTAAAGTGCTCCAATTTTTATACTGTCTTGAAAGGATCTTTGTTTACATTGATTGCAGAGGATAATATTTCTAACATCAGTAACCATGGCAATGAATAATTCTATTCTCAGAATCTATGCCAGCTGCACTAGTGCCTTGATAGTAGCACTCAGGCGGTTTGCTAATGAGAGACTTCTCCTTTACTGTAGGAGGACATTATCACTGTCCATAGATCATCCTGCAGTTTCTTAAAGACACATTCCATTATTAATAATGCTTGGAATGGTGAATCTCAACTATACAGCTGTTATTGAATGTAAGACATCCATATTTTTACTTTAAAATTATAATAAACTGTTTGTTTTAGAAGACTTTTAAGGTAAGAAACAATCTCTCTTATACCTCCCCACCAAAATAAGGGCAAGCCTAGGTCACTTCAGAGCAGGTGTTTGTCATGCAAAATAATATCACCCAGTAAACCTATTTATTCAGCCACTAGTTGCTTTTTTCACTAAAAAATAAGTTTATATTTTAAAAAATTAACTTTCTAAATTTCAAGTAAAGAACCATTTTGCAATGTATTTTAATTATGCCATGTAGGAATTGTATTGCTTCTGGATTTTAACTTATCAGATCAAAATATTGTTTCTACATCTATATATGAACATAATTAAAAGATGTGGAAATACTGTAATATTGTGGTGCACACAAAATATATAAAAATATGGATAATTTACCTACTGCGTCTCTGATGTCTGGTAAAGAAGGAATTGTTGTCTAGTGATGACCCCTTAGGGTTGGGAATCAGGAAACTTTGACATTGGTTACTATAGGACCTTGTGCAGGCAGATTCAGATGTTGCCCTTTTGTTTTCCTCAGACCCACCCTACAGTCTTACTCCAATGTTTGCTGTGACCAATGGAAGGCGTTGGGGAAGAGCTAAATCATAATAATTGATGTTCTATAGGCTTTGGTCTCTGAGCACAGAAAAATTCAAACTCTCCTTAGCTGACTTCTCATGTCTTCCCTGATGCTATATAAGTAAAATGTCTGTAATAGAGCTGGAAATGTTGCTTGGCCAGGCGGCATTTTTGACCCAGACTATTTTAGAAAATTTAAGATGAGTTTCCCTCATAAGAATTGTGTCTTGCATCACTGTACTTAAATTAGCACATAACTGTGGTGACTAAGTGGTATCTGTTGGCAACTGTTGATTTCTGGATGGTGACCGCTGGTAACTTTGCTCCTGGAATATTAATTATTATTGTCAGCACCTAACAAATACTACTAATAATACTTGGCACTGGATAAGACACAGTCTGTATCTGGACAGCATATATCTTGATAACATAAACCATACAAAATGGATGAATTCAGTGGTCTCACATAAATAAGGGTCACAGGACCAGGTCCATTATAAGCAGAGAAATGTCCTGCAGTGTCTTCAGGGAGACCCAATAACAATCCCAGCTCAGTTGTCCAGAGCAGAATCCTTCAGGAAGGATTTCTGGAGCAGAGTGTTAAATCACAGGGGTTCAGAAATGCTCTGCCACAAGGGCTTATAAGAGTGTGTCTTCAAAGCTTTGTGTCGTGGGTCAGAGAGGAAGATGCCTTGACTGACATTACAATGCAAGGACTTAATTTTTTTCATGTATCCAAGTGAAAGAAGGGCGTCCTCTCCTATTTGCAAGTGCTTTGATGCTCTAATTAAGGTGCCCTGAAGTCAGTGGGCTGAATTCTCCCACCCCTGCCTTGAATGGAGATCACACAGACTGGATATGGGCCATAGTCCCTGGTGCCAGAAGGAGCTGGTTGCACAGAAGCAATTCTAACTCACTAGCAGATCAGAAGTAGTGGAGCTCTGCTCTTCCATGCTATGTCACACAGACTGGCCCCCATGCCCTCTCCCTCCCCTTATACTGGGGATAGCGCGGGTGGCTAGCATAGGATTTGGCCATGTAGCTTCCACTAGCTTGAAATTTGGTAAATGGCTCTTGTACACAGGGGAACTTCTCCACAGGGGCAGCACATTTCAAGGGCCGTTTGTTTTTTTTGGTTGGGCAGCTCCGGCAGCTGCTGCGTCTTTTTTTTTGTTTTTTTTTTGCTACTTTGGGGTGGCAAAAAAACTAGAGCTGGGTCTGGGGAGGAGGGACAAGGATGGCAGTAAGCAGTGTCACCCCTGCTCTCACTGAGAGGCTTATTTCAGCAAATCTTGGAACAGAGGTTGGTGTTGGAATAACCATTCATTTATGCATTAGGCCCAAGGAAGCAAACCAATACCCTTGTCATAGGGCTTGGATAACAAGTATGTAAAGAACTGTGAAGAACACAGCCCTCAGGACAAGAAGCTGGATTTTAAAGAAAGCACAAAGACTGGTTTGCTCTGTATTTCCAAGTGTGACACCTTGGGTTGAATCCTGTACTTGGTGCCTCATGCCTTAAACAAGCAGGGACAGACGTTCGGGCTGGATGAACTGGGGAATTAAAAACAGGAGACACTTCCTGAACTCCAACCCCCCTGAGGGTTCCCCTGGCCTCTTCTAACTGACAGCCCTTCCGAACCTTTGAGCCAAATCCTTCCCTGACTTCTGCTTCATGCAACCTCCCTGAAGTCAACATGTGGATATGATATTAACTTGGGCAGTGAGGGACGGGGAGAAGGAGAGAGAAGGTGCTGTCCTTCCAGATGGGGAGAGTACAATTTCTGCTTTTACTTACCTTGGTGCAAATCTAGAATAAATCTCTTGACTTCAGTGGAGTTACCCTTGATTTATGCTACTAGGAAAGTGGCACTTGGTCTAGCGAGTAGTTGCAGTAATGCAGGACAAGTGTACAGGGAGGTTACACGAGAAGAAAAAACAAAGCCTTCATGAAAAGTGTAGTTTTTAAGTGAATCTCTGCTGGGGCCTTGGATCCCACAATGAAGCCACTGTTTCTTTGTTTATATAGCTTTGACTTTAGTTTGAATGATTCCCTTTTTTTAAGAATCTAGGGCTCAGTTTTAGACAATCAATTGCAGTAGAAATGTTCTCTATCCCTGTGTGTGTGTGTTCCTTTATGGCCATTGGACTTTTAGTGAAGGGAACCGAACCCAAAAGGGTTGAAATATTTGTCATTTCAGGGACAATCCCAGCGTCTGCTTTTTTTCTCTTTCTTTAAGGCTGTAGTGCTGCTCATTAGAAACAATTAATCTCTAGTGCTCTCATCTGTTAGTTCACTCCACTGTCATGTGCCCAGTCAGCTGTGAAGAGGCAGCCAGGCATCACAGACTGACCATCTCTTCAAATGTTTCCCTTATTTCCCCTGCTCACAGGTCTTTAAATACACAAGTGCACGAACACAGTATATTTATGATACTCGTATCTAAATGCAACAAATCACTACTTTGAACACCATTCTCACAAGATAAAGGGCATCTGGGCACCTTCTGCTGCCTTTGAAAATTAGTCTTGTGATCTAATTAGTATTGGATTTTCAAGTGAGGGGAAAATCATATTCATGGGTGTCTGAGTGCTTCAAGAGGACCAGCTCTGCTAGGGAGGATGACGAGGGGTCGGAGCCCTGCCCTAGTAGATTTTCTCCAATAGGTGTTTTTCTTGTCAGCAAAGCAACTTGAAAACACGGGTTTAAAACATTGTCACATTCTCTCTAGTGGCTTCTCTTTGAATAACTGATTCTGTCATTAACCAGTGGGATTGCTGAAACACATTGGAGAGCGATGGGGCATCACTCAGCCAGCTCAGGTTCTGTTTCTCAATACCCTTCAGCCTGCTTATATAAAATATATATATAATGCTCTATGTATTTCAGTGGTTTCCAACCTGTGGGCTGTGCCCCACAGGGGAGCTGCTAGCAGATGTCTGGGATGGCTAAGCTTGCTCAGTTCCCTGTGTCTCATCCTCATTAAGTAGATTTGCTCAATCATTTGTAACCAGGTCCATGCTGTGACAGAATACACCCTGTATTCACACCCTAAACACTGTTGTAGTAATCTTCATACAAAGAATGCCTTGTACGGTATCCTTTGAAAAAACACACATTTACTGGTCAGTATTGTCTTAGTAAAATGAATGTGGCAATGTTGTATGTGAAGTTAAGATTCTACTGTATGCTGTTAACACATGTTCCAAACCCCACAGCTCTGCCCAGGCAGAAGCCAGGTCTGTCCTAAGGAAAGAATGTATACTTGCCTTAATCTGAATTTAAGCAGTAAACAGTCATTAAGCAGGAATGGAAGACAAAGGAAGTTCAAAGAGATTGCGGGGGCGGGACACATCAGGAACAATCCTTCCACGTAGACTTTGTCTCCTGGGTCTAAGCTGGAAATGCTTTTCAAGAGAGGGACTGAAACTATAAAAAGGAGGGACAAACACCCCAAGGCACCCCTCTCTCCCACTGCCCATTGCATTCACTGAACCTGAGAATATAAAAATAAACAGCTATTGGCCTGGGGGTGGGGGGGTGGTCCTGACCTGAAATCTTAGTCAGTAATCTGCTAGAGCATGTGGTGAGTTTTTTAGGTAGATACTAAAGCATTTTATTTTGTAACCATTTTTGACGTTTATGCCTTATTACTTACACACATTTTAAAATCTCTTTATAGTTAATTTGTTTTACTGTTTTATCTAATCCAATATGTCTAAGTTGAAGTGTCTGGGTACTCTCATTAAAGGAATCATGTGCCAGCTCATTATTTTAAAGGAATTACAGACTTAATGTATTTTGTACTGTCTAGGAGACCCACTAAATGGACCGCCGATGCATCGATCACCACATGTCGAACCCTCACTAAGTGTAGACAAGCCCTTACATGCTGGAGGATGTTTGGTGAGCAGTCCAGGTTGGAGGCTATAGCAGCAAAGCAGTATAAAGGGTACCCCAGGTTACAGGGCAGAGGTGACACAGCCCACCACTAGTCTAGATTGTGTCCTAGTTTGTCGCACCCACTTAGAGGCCATAAGTGTCCCCCAAGACATTACACTGATTCCTGCAACAACTGCTGCTGGGACTGACTCCTTTAAATCACCATGGGAACCAGCACGAAGTGTTTTAGGGAGCACCTGAGGAGGACCAGCCGGGAAAGGCTGAATCCATATTCCCAGACTGAAAAAAGGCTGAGAATAACATCATGTTAAGATGTCTCTGTAAAGCTTCACATCGTATGCCTGGCCAGAGATCCAGGTAAGCAGGAAGTAAATATGACAACCACTATGCTGCTCTGTTGGCAATGACATGCAGTTTCAACAGACTTATTCTTTCCCTTGGGATTTCCTGTGCTTCCTATTGTCCCTAGGCTGGTCTTTCTTTCCAACTGTAAATTCTTCAGGGGCTGTCTTGTATGCTCAACCAGTAATACGTAGGAGTAATCACCAAAAGGGTTAGCGACAGTTTAAAAACTGTGTTGTGTACAGAAACCCCCCAGAAGAAATAGAGAGCAGGATTCTCCAATCTGCTAAGATCACTCAGCAGAGTGGCCTTACAATGGCTGGAGATGGCCAGTGAAGAATCCCCTTTTGTGCAGTGGAGCAGTCTGCCCGAACAGAGCTCCTCTGGAAGCAGCTCTTTGAACTTCTGTGACAGCTACCCCTAAGGCTCCTGGCACAAAGGGAGGAAGGAGGTATGTTGGGGTGTCCTGGGGGTGCTGTGTGGACAGAACAAGGGGTAAAAGAGGGCACAGTGGAGTGGAGCTTTACCATACACATTCTCCACTGGAGAAACGTCCCTGAGGAACCTTACTCTAGTGGCATAAACTAGAGTAGCTCCTGGGCTACTCTATTTGCCCCAGGACTCTGTGGCTGATCAGGGATAATCTGGATCTTTGACAGGGTCTTCAACATCAACCCAATTTTCTCAGCTTTAACCCCATCGCTTTTGAGACCTCCTTTCTTCTGGTAGAAACAGACAGAATTTGCTTTGCAGCACATTGACACCTTTTCACAGCTCCTTCACTGCTGCTGCTTGATGCAGCTTCTGTATGTTGGTCAAAGGTACCTTTGAAGAGGTACTAATTCAGTTTCAGGGGTTGGTTAGAGTAGATGGAAAACTGGACTAGGATGCGAGAGACTTGGCGTCTATTCCTAGCTCTGCCACTGGGTAGCTGGATGACGTTGGGCAAGTCACTTTACTTCCATGTGCCTCAGTATCCCGTCTATAAAATGAGGATAATAAGGCTTATCTCTTTTTTTTTTTTTTTTTTTTTTTTTTTGTCAAACACTTCTAGATTTATGGTTGAAAAGTGCTATATAAGATTTAGTTACTCATTACTTTTGCTCAGTGTACCTAGTCTGGCACTGAAATGGTTAGCTAGAGGAATTTGTAAAGTGCTTTCTAATGACAAGTGCTGAGTGAGTTTCTTCTATAGCACTTCCTTCCTCCACTAACGTAGGCTGAGACTAGGCATTGAACCTGAGCTGCTAGCACAGCAGGGAGACAAAGGGGTAGGTAGCTCTCTATACAGTCCATTCTACTCCAACATCATATTGGTCTGTTCTCCTGACAAATGCTCCTGCTATGGTGTTGGCAGCACTAATACCTTCTTCCCCTGTATCAAATGAGCTGAGACAACCCAACATGGAGTTGTGCATGAGGAATGGAGCAGATTTCCAGTGGGCTCTGCTTGGGCAGTGGAGAAAAACCTCATGAGTGCAGGAAAAATGTCACAGACTTGTCAAATAGAGGCTGCAAATATGGGATTGATCTGGAATTAATAATAAATACCTGAGGGGAGAGGGAGTTAAAATGTTTATTTAGAAAGTGCTGATTTACTTAAACAGTATTTTTCTTTTTGGAGTTCTTTAGCCAACAAGCCAAACCAATACCCAGTGCAGTAGTAAATACAAAGGTAGCAGGAACATGTCAGTGCTTAGATGTTTTTTGTATTCAGGATTGGAAATTAATATTTTTATCTCCATTTATGCACAATATTGAACTGTGATCTGACAGAGGCATGGGTGAACGAATCTGGAGGATAGAAGAATTCACCTGAATCTTCACCCAGAACTTGATCCAAACTGAGCTGTTTTGAAGTTGTCCCAATTGTCTTTTGTTTTTATTTGCTGTTGAAGGATGATGTGCAGTGACTCATGATGTTCCCAATAGTCTGTTGACATTTGGGATCAGAAGGATGAACTCAACGGTATGATGTGCCAAATGTCAGGAACTCAGCTGCCTCTGGGCTTGGTTGCTTAGTAACCCAATGAGCTCAGCTGGGCCCAATAAACTCACCAAGTGATCAGTCAGAAGAGCCAAGAGATCACCATTTAAGATCTGTCGTATCAGCAGCACTGTGGCTGCTCAATGTTTAGCACAGCTGCAGGCATGAATCTGCTTCCTGTCAAGCCCTTGCTCCCCCATTGCCTGCTCCACTCCAGCCTCGTCCCTGCCTACTTCTGAACTCCTGCCTTCCTGGCCCCGCCTCCAGTCCTGTCCTTTCATTTTGCGCTGACTACTGGGCCAGACTCCTGCTCTGACCTCTAGGTCGCACCACCTACGCCTAGGTGTGTGACATCAAATACCTGCTGTATTGCTTCCTGTTTGCTGTCTATGACCCAGAGACCTCTTGGCATCAACTGGGAGATGGCATAGGGGCTCCTAGGGGTTTACAGGGATCCCTTGGGGCTGGTATATGCATAATAATTAATCAAAGGGTGACCTGTAAAGTCTCTACCAAGAGTCAGGAACTTATTGGTCATCATAGTCATTGTGAAAAGTATGTACTGATAACATTTAAGAAACAATTTATAGTATATAGATACAATGGTCTTGAAGTTAAAAGCAGATCACCAGGACGTGACAGGCCTTGAACAGATTCTGTTCAGGCAGGGGGTAGGAGACACCATTCTCTCTGTCTGGTCAGGTGTGTATTGTGTGTCTCACATTGGAAGTCTATTTGCAACATAGAGCCACCAACTAATCAAGATTGCAAAATTGGCAAGAGATTGCGAAATCTCCAGAAAGGAACACACAGCAGGAGGGGGTCTGTCTTTATTCATAAGATCAAAGGGCTGTTTGGTATATCTGTGGTTGCAAGGAGGGAGACAATATCCTTCACCAAGGAGAGGAATTGCTAGCATGTTCTGCCCTATGAAAGAAGGGTCAAAGCCAAGCTGGCTGAAAAACTCTGGAAAGCTAAATTTCATTAGACAGGGAAGTATCTTGATTAAGTCTAGGCTGTAGAATGCATGCTATGATTTTGTTTGATAACTAATGATTTCCAATATTTCTACTTTCTATCATTTTCAGTCTCTACCCTTTTGTTAAATGAACGATACTTGTTTTCACTAGAAAAATCTAAGTGTTGTGTGTTAAATGGAGCAGTGACCTAAAGGGAATGTGGTAAGCTGGCATACATTGCTTCTTTGGGAGCAGCTAGTGGACCAGGGGCTGGTCACTCCAGGGGGAATCTGAGGGGTTGGAGCATGCCTATTGATAACCTGTAGAGGGATAGCAAGACCTGCATAGGCTCACAGAGGGAGTATTTGTGTGGCCTGTGAGCACTGGAGTCAGGGAACTGACTCATGGCACACACAAGAAAGGCTTCTTCACAGTAAGGGCTAGTGTTGGCCAGGTGCCTCACAACCCTGGGTGCCCCAGGGAACCATCCCACTGAGGGCCAGAATCTGGTTCCTCACCCATGTTAACTATTACCTCAATCCACAAATAGTCCTATTGAAATCAATGGGACAATACTCCGAGTAAGGCACTACGCAGTGGTGTGGCAGATCCAGTGCAACTGAGTGCCATAATGGATACTTGGCTGAACTGTCCATCTCTGGTCGCCAGTGCCAAAGCATTTCCCACATAGATTCCCAGATTTCATCCACATATGGGCTCCCTGACTCTGGGTTAAATTCTGTTGCATAGTAATCTGGAGTCACTGCCGATTTCCATTATTAAGGACTGACAGACTATTTTGCAGTCTCTGTGATTTCAGTGGAGTGACTCTGGATTCTTACCTGTTTAAGTGAGAGCAGAATTTGACCCTGCTTCCTGACACAGGAGAACAGAGTGAAACAAGGGTGACCTGTTTTTCAAAAACAGGAGGTCCTGCAACAGTGTCACTGACTTAACTATGAGATCAGAGAGAAGTGGGTTCCTGTGGGAACACTAAAGGTGAATATCTTGCTTGTTTATGGGTATAACTCTCACAGTTAAGTTGCATTAATGTCATTTTTATATTGAATTCTTCAACTTCCTCAGGCTTCTTTTCTTTTGTGCTTTCTGTATCTGAGCTTTTGTTAGTCAATTGCTATACAGGGAGTTTTACAATGTTTCTTTTACATACAGGCCCTTTCAGCTGTCATGCTTTGTGGTAATCCCATTCATTCTAGATGTATAGTACATCTATTGTTCAGGGTGTGTTTTTTTTAATGCATGTTTCACTTGAGATTCAATCTCATTTGCCACTTGTCAGCAAGATCAGTGACCTGTTGAATTTAACTTGCAACAGCCTCTGTTCACAGGTCATTGCTGTCCAGGTCTTGTTTTATCAATAGCTGTAACGAGGCTGCAGAACTGTCTGTCAATCATTTATAACAGACTAAAGATGGCAGAGGTCTAAGTACAGACCAAAATGGGAATTCTTCTTTTTTTACTACTTGTCAGATAACGATCCATTTATTTTCATGTCACCAGTAAATGTCTAGAGCTCCATTTTAAATGTGATGTGCAAAGAGAGAAGACAGTTAGGTTTGTCCTTTTTTTCCTTGAAAATATTAATTAAATATGGAAAAATGTTTCCCTTTTTACATTAAAAATCAAGGGCTTATCCATAGATTCTTCCAGGACAACTGCAGTATTATGATGTCAGAGAGACTACATAGGTGAAACCTGATTTATTAAGAATGTGGTGGATTTTTTTGCTTTTTTTTTTTCTAATTACACCCACTTAATTCTAACACCCAAGAAATATTTGGGAGAAAAGATATCCTGGTTAAAGGTTCGGTAACTCTGTCCTTTCAGTCAAGGACTGGGTAACCACAGCTCTGAGACCTCCAGTGAGGTAAAGTAAGCAGGAAGAAAATTTCGCAAGTAAGCAAAATCTTTTCAGGCCTTGTTACTATATAATTAAGTGAAAGAGCACAAACCCTGTTTATTTCCCTAGTCAGTCACCTTTTAATTGGAACTGAAAAAAGCCTTTTTGAGAAATTCCAATAAAGGTTGTTGTTTGGTCTAGTTTGTAGCCTCTTCAAAAAAGAAACAGATTAACGTGTCATGACTTAACTTTGCTGATTGGGTTTGCTGTTGGGGAAGCAAAAACAATTGCCAAAAGCTCTTAACAGAACTAGTAACATCCTTTATAAAATACTCCAGTATTCAGCTGTAAAGGTCTCAAATACTGCAGCCTGCCTACCAGTGCTACTGTAGTGTTTTGGCCATGACAGTGGTGGGGTTTTTTTCCCCTGTGATTACGTGAGGACACCGAAACACTCATTCTCATTTTCTTTTCCCCCCTCCCCTTTTCTTTTGTTGATCTATCTGCTTCCCATGCATGTGTGTATTTGTAATACATCCATCATTGCGGCATGGTATCTGAGCACAGTTCTCTCTTCCTTCTCATTATTTAAAATAGGATTTGCTTTATAAAAAGCCCCATTATTCTGCTCCACTTCTCCTACCAGGTGCTGTTAATTTGCCTTATTCCTGCCATGCTATATGAGGGCTTAAAGAGGCAGCAGCAGCACCCCATGTCAGCCATTCTGGCAGGGCTGATGATTCTAGGGAGAAAATGGAGGACAGGGTAGGTGGGACAAAAAAATTTTTTCAAAGGTAAAAATAAAATTTCTAAAACAAAGAGCTATCGCTAAATGTGAGTGTCCACAACAAGGAAACCACCACGAACCATCAAGACAGAGCTGTTCCCAGCCTAAAGAGCTTGCAATCTAAAAATAAGGCTAAGGCAAGGCATAGTTAATGAGAGCAACAAATGGAGTAGGGAAAGGGGTTGGGAGGGCAAAGATTACAATGATACAGCCACGTGGTCACTTAGTCGAACAATATAGGTCCGTACACTCGAGCCTGTATCCCATTTCCAGTCTAACAGTAAAGACAATTCTCCTACAGCCCTGGGACATTGTCTGGTTCTGTTGACCCAGCTCTTAATTATGGATTTAGAGACAATTTATTTGTATTTTTTTTTATTTTTTTTAGTCACACTAAAATATCAGCAGAATTACCCCTTAGCTCAGGATCCTTCCCTGTCCTAGTCCCTCATGATTGCTCCCTGGTCCTCTCTCAGAACAGCACACTACAAGCTTTGTTCCTGTCTCCTCTTCCACATCTCTGCTGCAAATCATTCCCCTCCCTCCAGGGCCGGCTCCAGGCACCAGCGCAGAAAGCGTGTGCATGGGGCAGCAAGCCGTGGGGGGGCGGCGTGACAGTCACCATGAGGGCGGCAGTTAGGCAGCCTTCAGTGGCGTTTCTGCGGGAGGTCCGCCATTCCTGTGGATTTGGCGGCAATTCAGCGGCGGGTCCACCAACAGCGCAGGACCAGCGGAGCGCCCGCAGGAACGCCGCTGAATCCGCAGGACCGGCAACCTCCCTCAGAAATGCCGCCTGACTGTGGTGCTTGGAGAGGCACAAATCATAGAGCCTCCCCTGCCTCCCTCCACATGAGGCCCCATCCCCTGAGCAAAAGAAGAGGTTGGTAAAGTTCAAGCCATCTGTCTAGGTTTTTATATTGCGCCCATTATTATAGTATCTGACCACCTCATTGCCCTAGGAGGCAGATGTGGCTTCCAGTGCTATAGAGACTTATAAAGGAAGCGGGTTTGGTAAAGGAAGTTCCCTGTAAATGAATATTTACCAGTCACATCCTGGTCTATGTATTGAACCCCTGTCAGAATGCAAATATGTCCCAAGCTGAGGGATACCACAAGAAGCCTGAAATGCTGCAGAATCCTTAGCATCTCTAGCATTTTTACGTCTTCCGCTTCATGGTTTCTCATTTGTAAAAAGAGAAAATGCAAGGCGTGCGTAGGCCTGAAATAGGAGAGGAAGATAGGTCTTGTGGTTTTGGCTCAAGGCAGGAAATCAGGAGACCAGAGACTTATTCCTAACGTAGATCTGCTAGTCTGAGCAAGTCATCTAATTTCTATAGTCCTCCGATGTAAAGTGGGGGTATTAATGTCTGTCAGTCTATCAATCATTAGATTAATCTAAACATTTCCATTAGGGTTGGTAAAATGAGTTTTTGAGCTCCTTTCATGGAAGCCGCTTTAGAATCTCTTCTGGGAACTGAGGAACAGCCCCCACAAAAGGAGGAACAGCTCAGAGCTAAAGTAGCAGGTATACTGAAGTGGGAGATGGGAACTGGCAGAAGTATGCAGCAGAGGTATAGTAGGATGAACCAATGGAGGGGTGTGTGTACTAACAGTAGCTGAAAGCTCATGCTGTCACATGGGTGATTCATAAAGTCATAAATGAATTCCTGATGAAAGATAATCCATCCTTTGTCCTGTCCACCTCCAGAAAGTATCGTTGGAATTCATCTCATAGCTTCTATAAATGATCGAGAATTTGCGTCCGAATGGCTTCCTTTTTCCTGAGCATGGCATCCACATATGGAAATTGAACCAAATTATTGTCTTCGACTCTTACGATCCAGAGTTCCAATTTGTCAAGAAAAGCCTTGATGATGCTTTGGTGAGAGAACAGATTTGCACCTTTGCCTTGCAGCTGAAGATTCAGTTTGTTCAAGATTCCAAAAATATCAACAAGATACGCAAATTCTAAATTTGACTGCATCAGCACACTTTGGAATTCCTCTTTCCCTTGAGCCTGGAGAAACAAATCCAACTCCTCTCTCAATTGGAAAACTCTGAGTATGTTCCCTCCTGACAACCACTATACAGAAGTGTAGAACAGCAACACATCAAAGTCAGAACCTATGTCCTGGCAAAATCTTTTGAACAGTCTGGTGTTCAGAACCGATGATTTGATGTAATTCACCACTTTCACCAACCCTTTGAAAACAGCGTTGAGTTTATCAGGCAATGTTTTTGACAAATGTTTTGTTCAAAGCTTCCCTATGAATGAAGCGTGCTGTTTCACCAATGTTTGGAAGCCTGATCTTGAGCCCAGCATGGCATGTGAACCCTCAGTGGTGACACCCACAAGATTTGTCTAATCCAAACCATGCACTTCAAAGAAATTGTTAACAATTTCCATCACATCCTGAACTCTGTGTAAGCTTGAAAGCTTCTCTCTCACCAACAGAAGTTGGTTCAGCTAAAGAGATCACCTCACACACCTTGTTTCTGTAAAGCATCCAGTACCTGGACAATATTCCACTGTCACAGGCAATTGGCTCTAATTTTAAATAACTGAAACAATTACACGATAAACTTTTTGAAGTATGTCTTTTTAGAACAGTTCTCGGTATAACTGGCATTATTTCCCAGTCTATAAATTTAAAAATGAGCGGTCCTGTGCTGTTTTCTCATACATTTTGCAGTGTCGCAATCTGAAGTCTTGCTTGCTAAATTTTTCATTATGATTTGTCATTGGCCTATTAATTCTGAAAGCTCTAGGGTAAATTCTATCTGATCTCTCCACTGATCTGTTGCATTTGAGTTGTCACTTACGTAATCCATCTGCCTCTGATCTGGAAGTTGTCTACGGTCCTGGGTGTCAGACAGCATGTACTCAGTGTACTGTAATCCAGGAAGGAAGTACAGAAAAACTCTACACAATTCCCAACTCTTATTCTCAGTGTCTGGAGAATCCATGTGATTCAGGTTAAAGGGCTGCGCATGTCCTTCACATTTACAATGTGAACACATGTAATGTATTGATTCTTAGTCTCGGAGCCTGTTTCGGATAGGAGGTGAACATACCACTCTCATTGACCGCAATCTGAGTTACAGATGCTCAGCACTTCTTAAATAAAAGATCTTTATTATGGCACCAAACCACTGTTGCTATGCAATAACTAAATACAGATACAGAATTCACACAACCCTGCCCTTCTCAGAGACTAGGGCTCACTCCTGCAAGGTACAGAGTGCCCTCAATGCCCACTGGCTGTCCTGGGAGGGGAGGGTGCTCAGTACATCACAGATTGGAACTTGTAGACACAACACTGATGGGTGCTTTTCTTCTGACTCTGTTGGACTCCATACAATAATGGACTTAAAATATTTTACACTTCTCTAACACCTGGCATGCAAGATTTTTAATAATTTTCATGAGTAAGCCTAGCAATTGCACTGGGAGGGAAGGAAAGTATTATTGTTTCCATTTGTAACAATGCACTGGGGTGTGGGGCTCACCTCTCAATAAACCTTTAGCCCTTAAAAACTGGGCACTGGTATTGCGGGGAACATGGTTAGGAATGAGCATGTGCCCTAGAAGAAGCCAGATATAAGACTTCTTGCCCGTTAGGCAGGGATAGTAGACAGGAAACACAAAGGGTCACTCAGCAGTTGAGGGCTTCCCTCCAGAGGCCCAAGAAGGGCTAAGAAAAGGGAAGGTCCTTTCTCTTCCCTTCAGCTGGTGGAAGCTGAGAGCGCCTCTTGTAGGTAGTATCCAGTATCTTGAATTTAGTTGCTCTTGATTTGTGACCTTGCATTGACACTGGAGCGAGCCCTGAAGATAGAGACTTGAGGTGCCTTGTAGTTGGGACTGTATTTTCCCTCCCTGGCTAGTGAATCTGTTTATATGATTTACCATTTCATAGATGAGGAAACTGAGGTATAGGGCGATGTAGTGACTTGCCCAAGGTTACCCAGCGCAGAAAGTAGAGCTCACAGATCTCCTGATTCCCAGTCTGGTGCTCCTCCTAATAAGCACTTGAGGAGATGGCCACTAAGCAGTGGTGGTCTCATTTATGTACAGTTTATGCCCTATCTTTCTCTCACTAATCCACTTGACTTGTTAAGCTTTCTAGTGCTAGTAAATGTTACAGTGCAGCCTGTTAGACTGTGGAATGGTTTCCCAAGGGAAGAGCTAAAAGCCCATTGCTTAAATTGTTTGAAACTAGATTGGACAAAGCACAGGAAACAACGCAGCTCTGGCAAGGAGACTAACTACATGACCTATTTTATCCCTAACGTCTATGATTGGATGATTCCAGGGCTGCTGACAGCAGGAGCAATTGCTGTGCACAGAGTAAAATTCACTGTTTTGGAAATAACTGTCTAGTGCATTCCATTTTTATAGTGTCTGCCTCCAAGCAGAATTGTTATCTCTTTCTGTTGAAACTTCCTGCTTTATACAAACAATGTAAACCCTGTATATTTTCTAGCAACCAAACATACAGAAGAAATCTGCTGCCATGACAAGATAATGGAAATAGTATTACTATTGCTGTTACTAATAATTTAATATTTATATTACCACAACACTCAGAGGCCCCAGTTGGGCTTGGGGTGCTAGGTGCTGTACAAACCTATATGAAGACCAAAGAGTTTACAATGTAGGAAGAGCTGCCTGGTACATCTTGAGTTGAGAGTGGGAGGGATATAATCAAATGTAGACAATAGTCACCTACTCTAGTTATAAAGATAACATTATTGCAAATGTATGTACCAACTTTTCCCACCTTTCTCTCGGCCTTGCTTTCATTAAATGACAGACTTCTTATGAGATTCCTGACAGAGATACGCTTTAACAAGAGATTTGAAAAAGAAGAGGGAAAATGTGGATATTTATAAGGGGACCAAAGTTTCCTTTTGTGTCCTGTTCCCTTTTTCAGTGGTGGTTTCTGCCTTAAACTCTCCTAGGATTTTGCAAGGAATAAGGGCAAAATGTTATTTTTCCATAAATTGTTCCCTTTTAGTCCACTGTTTTTGAGCAAACATGCTTATTTTAGAGGCAGTGAAATCTAGTGGCTTGAACAAGGGACTCAGAATCAGGAGACCTGCATTGTGTTACAGAACTGGGGACACATTTGTTGCATGGCCTTGGGTAAATAATTTTAATTCTTTCTCTTAATCACCATTTCACAGCAGGAGAAAACTATGATGCTTCCTACACTAGTGTAAAATACTCTGAAATCTGCAGCTTAATAGCACCCTAGAAGTGCAAAGTACTATTAATATTATGTTTTTGTTTTTTATTTTATATTAAAAGGCTCCTTGCAACCTTCCTCCAGTTCTAGAATTGCCATTGATAAGTGCTTCCAGTGTATGCAAATATGAGAGCAGTTTCCAGCAGGGCTGGAACTAACATCCCTGGAAAAGAGGGCGTGCTTAAGGAATGAACAAAATAACCATAAATACTAAGCAAATACTGGGAAATGGGCTCCTGCAGAGTAGGAGGAATTTAGAGGGTGCACAAGGACATGGAAGTAGAACTGTCTCAACTGAGCAGTAACAGGCAACACACCTGGAAATTAATAAAATCTAAAGTGTAGATAAAACACACAAAGGAGCTTTTTCCCCTGGGGAGAGTAATCTGTGTTTGACATTCTCTGCTCTGGGGAATCTATATTACTGGGGGGTCAAGGATAACTGACAATCTCCAAGATACCCATGGTTTTTCAGGGCATAAGAATGGCCATAGTAGGTCGGACCATTGGTCCATCTAGCACAGTATCCTGTCTTCTGACAGTGGCCAATACTGGGTGCCCCAAAGGAAATGAACAGAACAGGATCAGTGAGGTGATCCATCCCCTGTTGTCCAGTCCCAGCATCTGGCAGTCAGAGGTTTGGGGACAACCAGCACATGGGGTTGCGTCCCTGACCATCTTGGCTAATAGCCATTGATGGACCTGTCCTCTATGAACTTATCTAATTCTTTTCTGAACCCAGTTAAAGTCTTGGCCTTCACAATGTGCCCTGTCAACAAGTTCCACAGGTTGACTCTGTGTGTTGTGTGAAGTACTTCCTTTTGTTTGAAACCTGCTGCCTATTAATTTCATTGGGTGATTCCTGTTGTTTATGTGAAGGGGTGAATAACGCTTTTTCTCTACACCATGCATGATTTCATAGACCTCTATCATATTTCCCCTTAGTCGTGTCTTTTCCAAGTTGATCAGTCCCAGACTTTTTAATTTCTTCTCACATGGAAGCTGTTCCATACCCTTAATTGTTGTTGTCACCCTTCTCTTACCTTTTCAATGTCTAATATCTTTTTTTTTTTAGATGGGGCGATCAAAACTGCACACAATGTTCAAGATGTGAGTGTACCATGGATTCATATAATGGCATTATATTTTCTGCCTTATCTATCCCTTTCCTACAGGTGCCTAACATTCTGTTAGCTTTGACTGTAGCTGTGCACTGAGTGGATGTTTTCAGAGAACTAGCCATAATGACTTCAAGATGCTTCTTGATTGGTAACATCTAATTTTACGTCCCATCATTTTATATGTACAGTTGAGATTTGTTTTCCAATGTGCATCACTTTGCATTTACCAACATTGAATTTCATATACCATTTTGTTGCCCAGTCACCCAGTTGTGTGAGAGCCCTTTGTAAGTCTTTGCAGTCTGCTTTGGGCTTAACTATCTTATCAAAATTTGCAGATGATACAAAATTACTTATCTCACTATTTATCCCTTTCTTTCCAGCTCATTTATGAACATGTTGAACAGCACTGGTCCCAGTACAGATTTCTGGGGGACACTACTATTTACCTCTTCACATTCTGAAAATGGGATTAGATAAAATAAAGGTTGTGGGGTAGCATTCTATATTAACGATGAGGTAGACTCTAAAGAATTAGTGATGGAATTGATAAAATCAAAACTGTTTGGGTCAAAATTACTTTGGAGAAGAGAGGTTCTAGGCTGCACTCGGATAATGCTTGGGGTCTGCTACAGACCACCAGGATCCAAATTGGATATGGATAGAGACCTTTTTAGTATTTTTAATTAAATAAATACTACTGGGAATTTTGTGATTATAGGAGTCTTTAATTTCCTAAATATAGATTGGAGGACAAGTACTACTAATAATGGTAGGGACCGATATTCCTGGATATGTGATAGTCAACAGATTTCTTCATTAAAAAGTCACTGAACCAACAAGAGGTGATGCTATTTTAGATTTAGTATTGTGAGTCGCAAGGACCTCATGGAAGAAGTGGTTGTAGAGGACAACCTTTCTTTGAGTGATCATGAATAAGGCAACAATTTAGTCACAGAATCTGTGACTTCCAGCAACCTCCGTGACTTCAGTGGTGGGGAGCTGCAGGGTTCCCCACCACCTGTGGGGGCCAGGAGCTGCGGGGTACCCCCGCCACCTCTGGCAGCCCCTGCAACCCCTGGATGCTGGCACTTTACAGTGTTTCAACTTTCTTGCTCAGGGGTGTGAAAAAACACCCCCTGAGCACTGCAAGTTTCAGTGCTGTAAAGTGCCAGTGTAGACACTGCACCAGCGCTGCTAGCTGCGCTGGTAGCTATTCCCCTCAGAGAGGTGGTTTTTTATAGCAGTGGGCCAAAGTGCGGGGCCCAGATAATCTCCCTTCAAGAATATTAAAGAAGCGGCACAGGAAATTGCAAGTGAATAACAATGTTTACTGAATCCATGAACTCAGAGATTGTACACTGTGACTAGAGAATTGCAAATATAATACCTATATTTAAGAAAGGGGGAAAATGTGATCTGGGAAACTACAGGCCCATTAGTTTGTTCTCGATTGTATGCTAGGTCTTAAAACAAATCTTGAAAGTAAGAGTAATTAAGGACAGAGGTAAATGGTAATTGGGATAAAATACAACATGGTTTTACATATGTAGATCAACCTGATCCTCATTTGAGAAGATAAACGACAGTGTGTACCATTATGTTCATTCTTTTTACAAGACTATGATAAACTTTGTACAAAAGTGTCTTGTGAGGTATCATTTGAAAACTCATAATTTGCTGATCATTATTATGATAAAATGTGTATGGCAAGGTTGTATGTAAAGTTTCTAAGATTCTACTGTATGACTTTACTGAGACATACTCCAAGTTTAGAAAAGCAGGCACAAACCAGTTCCTCAGAGACAAAAGGCAAACTGATGCTCAGCCAAGTGTCAATATAATCAGATGGACTATCACCCAGTTAAGTGGTCATTCTTTGGCAGGAAGAAAGGTGTGAGCGAGAACTTTACATATTGGCAATGGAACAGCTGGAGGTTCCTGTTTAAACAGGCTGGCTGTTGCCTGAACCCCAGATGGAGACTATTCTCAAAAAGATATAAAAATGAGGAACAGAGGCCCCTAATAACCACCTCTCTCCCCTCATCTCTATTCACGGCATTAACAATGTTTAAAGACAAAAGCATCATTGAAGTAGGAGAGGGGCCCTCGTGGAGAGATCCAGCCAGACTGCCTTAAACATGTGGTGAGAGAAACTTTTGCTTTAAATTCACTTGTTTTGTTAAGTTAGGTATTAGTTTGTATTTTACCTTTTTATTTCTTTGTAACCAATTTTGACTTTTATGCCTCATTTCTTGTAATCACTTAAAATCTTTCTGTAGTTAATAAACTTGCTTTATTGTCTTAGCTAAACCAGTGTGCTTGGATTGAAGTGTTTGGGAAACTCCACTTGAGATAAGTGTTTATGCATATCATTTTCCATTGATGAAATGACAGAATTTCTATGAGCTTTTATTGTCCAGGAGGGTGCTGAGCAGTACAAGACCCACATCTCTGGGGACAAGTCTGGGACTGGGAGTTTGCTGGTGTCACTCTGCAACATAAGTCAGGAGTGGCTGGCTAAAAACACTCCCATAATTCAGCAGGGAGTGATATTTTTTGCAAGCTAGAGGCTGTGTGTGAACTGGCCAGGAGTAGTGGTTCTCACAGCAAAGCAGTGTAAAAGGCACCCCAGATTGGAGAGTTGAGAGTATACAGATGTTCATCAGTCCACATTGTACTCTGGGTAATACTGCAATAACCAATTTTCTAGACAAAGGAAATGTGGTAGATCTAATCTGCCTAGATTTCAAAAAAGCCTTTGTGCAGTTTCACATGAGACGTTTAAACTGGAGAAGATGGAGATTAATGAGAATTGAAAGGGGGTCAGGGAACTGTATAAAAGACTCAGTGGGTCATGCTGAAAGGTGAATGGTCAGGCTGGAGAGCGGTAGCTAATGGAGTTCCTCAGGGATTGGTCCCAAAACCAATCTTATATAATCTCATTAATGGTCTTTGCACAAATAATAGGTGTGTCATCCACA
This sequence comes from Macrochelys suwanniensis, assembly GCA_033296515.1. NCBI lineage: Eukaryota > Metazoa > Chordata > Testudines > Chelydridae > Macrochelys > Macrochelys suwanniensis. The sequence goes on along the minus strand of CM065775.1, from coordinate 43,558,625 downwards.
AATTTTACTAGCATACAAAGTTGGAAGGTATTGTCAATACAGAAGAGGACCAGAATATCATACAAGATCTGGACAATCTTGGAAACTGGAGTAATAGAACAGGGATGAAATTTAATAGTGCAAAGTGAAAGGGATTAACAGCAAGAATTTTTGCTTTAAGGTCAGGGGACGTGTCAGTTGGAAGTGACAGAAGAGGGGAAAAGACCTGGGTGTACTGGTTGATCACAGCATGACTATGAGCTGCCAATGTGATACAGCTGTGAAAAAGGCTAATACATCACCTGATGTATCCTAAAACTGTATTTCCAGTAGAGATGGGGAAGTGTCATTACCATTATACAAAGTACTGCTGATACTGTGTGCAATTCTGGTCATCTTTAAGAAAGATGAATTCAAACTGCAGAGGTGAAGAGAAGGGCTTCTAGGATGATCAGAGGAATGGAAAACCCCGAGAGAAGCCTTAAAGAACTTGATTGTTTTGTTAGGCTAAACAAAGACTGAGGGGAGATATGGTTGCTTTCTAAATACCTCAGAGAGATAAACACCAGGGAGAGGAGTTAAGTGCCAATGCTGGCACAAGAACAAATGGATATAAACTGGCCATCAACAAGTTTAGGTTTGAAATTAGACAAAGGTTTCTAACCATCAGAGGACTGATGTTCTGGACCAGTCTTCCAAGTGGAGTAATGGGGGCAAAAAACCTAACTGGCTTCAAGACTAAACTTGTGGAGGGGATGGTATGATTGTCTACAATAGCATATGGCCCATCTGTGACTGCTATTAGCAAATATCTCCAAAAGCCAGACATGGGACACTAGATGGGAAGGGGTCTGAGTTACTACAGAGAATTCTTTCCCAGGTGTCTGGCTGGTGGGTCTTGCCCACATGCTCAGGATCCAGCTGATTGCCATATTTGGAGTCAGGAAGGCATTTTCTCCCAGGTCTGATTGGCAGAGATCCTGGGGTTTTTTTTGCTTTGGTTGGTCTGAATTAAAGTTGAAGTCTTTAAATCAAGATTTGAGGACTTCAGAAACTCAGTCAGAGGTTATAGGCCTATTACAGGAATGGGTAATCAAGGCTCTGTGTCCTAAAATATTCAGGAGGTCAGACTAGATGATCATGATGGTCACTTCTGACCTTAAAGTCGGTGAGATACTGAAGAATAATAATACTTAGAACTTATGTAATGGTTTCATCCATAGAACTCCAAGCACTCTACAAAGACAGGTAAGCATGACTATATCCGCACTTTACATATAGAGGAAAAACAAGGCACAGAGAGGTTAAGTGACTCTAACACACAGCAGGTCAATGCCAGAGCTAGAAATGGAAGCCTTTCCAGTCCTGTGCTCAATACACTGGATCATGTTCTCTCCAATACTTAATGCAGGTGATCGTTGTTCCGATAACAGAGGATGAGTTTCCAGGTTTATACTCAGGATGTCATTTCCCCCATTATATTATTGGGGAACTAGGTTGTGTTTTTACCTTCTGGAGGAATGAGCAGTGATCATCTGTGAGTATTAGGTTGGCATAACCCTCATGATGACTTATCAAAGGAGAAAGCATTGATGGAGCTTGATGCTGCTCCGTCTTTGTGTCTAACTACACCTTTTCTTGTATTTTCTAAAGGGTTTACTGGAATGTCTTGGGGACACTCCCTCCATATTCCTAACCAAGGCTCTGGAATAGCCAAGAAACTGACTGCCTCTGGGGATTCCATCCCAGGCTTTCTGCTGAGCCCAGTGCATGTTGGGACAGGACTTTGGGAGCTGAATTACTACCGGGCGAATACTCAAACAGTGCAATGCGGTCAATGTCTGAGTAGCTTCTGCCACAAGTGAGGAAACCCTTCGAAGGAAGGGACTATGGATGCTGAGCGATCCGCTGTTGTGACCTGCACAGGATGTGCCATGTTTGTCTTTCTTCCACAGGATAGAAACGACTTTGTCTGTACAAAGTGCAAGCTGATCTCCATATTGGAGGAGAAGATTCAAGGTCTGGAGAAATGAGTATCAACCCTGCGTTCCATAAAAGAAAATGAGGAGTTCCTGGATAGACGTCAGGATAGGCTTCAGTGGGCACAGTGTTCTGAGGATTCAGAGCAGGCTACGCAGCGGGGACAGAAGGCCAGTGAGGATAATTGGCGGCATGTGACCTCCAGAAGAGGAAAGAGTATGAGACAAGTCCATGTACCAGAAACGCATATTCAGATGAGCAACCGTTTTCATGTTCTCTCCACAGGTACTAGTGCAGAGAGTGGAGTGAATGATACATCTGAGGGAACAAAGCAGAAGGAGACTCCACTGATTGGAAGGCATGAGATGCACAGTCCTAGGGATGGGGGTTCCACGACCACCACTCCCAGGAGGAGGAGGAGGGTGGTGGTGGTCGGGGACTCTCTCCTCAGGGGGACTGAGTCATCTATCTGCTGCCCTGACCGGGAAAACCGAGAGGTGTGCTGCTTGCCAGGGGCTAGGATTCATGATGTGACGGAGAGACTGCCGAGACTCATCAAGCCCTCAGATCGCTACCCCTTCCTGCTTCTCCACGTGGGCACCAATGATACTGCCAAGAATGACCTTGAGCATATTACTGCAGACTACGTGGCTCTGGGAAGAAGGATAAAGGAGTTTGAGGCGCAAGTGGTGTTCTCGTCCATTCTCCCTGTGGCAGGAAAAGGCCGGGGTAGAGACCGTCGACTCGTGGAAGTCAACGAATGGCTACGCAGATGGTGTCGGAGAGAAGGGTTTGGATTCTTTGACCATGGGATGGTGTTCCAAGAAGGAGTGCTAGGCAGAGATGGGCTCCACCTGACGAAGAGAGGGAAGAGCATCTTTGGAAGCAGGCTGGCTAACCTAGTGAGGAGGGCTTTAAACTAGGTTCACCGGGGGAAGGAGACCAAAGCCCCAAGGAAAGTGGGGAAGTGGGATACCGGGAGGAAGCACAAGTAGGTGAGTGCAAGAGGGGAGGGCTCCTGCCCCATACTGGGACAGCAGGACAATCGGTGAGTTATCTTAAATGCCTATACACAAATGCAAGAAGCCTGGGGAACAAGCAGGGAGAACTGGAAGTCCTGGCACAGTCAAGGAATTATGATGTAATTGGAATAACAGAGACTTGGTGGGATAACTCACATGATTGGAGTACTGTCATGGATGGATATAAACTGTTCAGGAAGGATAGGCAGGGCAGAAAAGGTGGGGGAGTTGCGTTGTATGTAAGAGAGCAGTATGACTGCTCAGAGCTCCAGTATGAAACTGCAGAAAAACCTGAGAGTCTCTGGATTAAATTTAGAAGTGTGAGCAACAAGGGTAATGTCATGGTGGGAGTCTGCTACAGACCACCAGACCAGGGGGATGAGGTGGACGAGGCTTTCTTCCAGCAACTAACAGAAGTTACTAGATCACAGGCCCTGGTTCTCATGGGTGACTTTAATCACCCCGATATCTGCTGGGAGAGCAATACAGCGGTCCACAGACAATCCAGGAAGTTTTTGGAAAGTGTAGGGGACAATTTCCTGGTGCAATTGCTGGAGGAACCAACTAGGGGAAAAGCTCTTCTTGACCTGCTGCTCACAAACAGGGAAGAAATAGTAGAGGAAGCAATAGTGGATGGGAACCTGGGAGGCAGTGACCACGAGATGGTCGAGTTCAGGATCCTGACACAAGGAAGAAAGGAGAGCAGTAGAATACAGAGCCTGGACTTCAGAAAAGCAGTCTTTGACTCCCTCAGGGAACTGATGGGCAAGGTCCCCTGGGAGAATAACATGAGGGGGAACGGAGTCGAGGAAAGCTGGCTGTATTTTAAAGAATCCTTATTGAGGTTGCAGGAACAAACCATCCCGATGTGTAGAAAGAAAAGTAAATATGGCAGGCGACCAGCTTGGCTTAACAGTGAAATCCTTGCTCGTCTTAAACACAAAAAAGCAGCTTACAAGAAGTGGAAGATTGGACAAATGACCAGGGAGGAGTATATAAATATTGTTCAGGCATGCAGGAGTGAAATTAGGAAGGCCAAATCACACTTGGAGTTGCAGCTAGCCGGAGATGTTAGGAGTAAAAAGAAGGGTTTCTTCAGGTATGTGAGCAACAAGAAGAAAGTCAAGGAAAGTGTGGGCCCCTTGCTGAATGAGGGAGGGAACCTAGTGACAGAGGATGTGGAGAAAGCTAGTGTACTCAATGCTTTTTTTGCCTCCGTCTTCACAGACAAGGTCAGCTCCCAGGCGGCTGCACTCCGCAGCACGGTATGGGGAGGAGGTGACCAGCCCTCTGTGGAGAAAGAAGTAGTTCGGGACTATTTAGAAAAGCTGGATGAACACAAGTCCATGGGGCCGGATGCACTGCATCCGAGGGTGCTAAAGGAGTTGGCCGATGTGATTGCAGAGCCATTGGCCATTATCTTTGACAAATCATGGCAATCGGGGGAGGTCCCGGATGACTGGAAAAAAGCTAATGTAGTGCCCATCTTTAAAAAAGGGAAGAAGGAAGATCCGGGGAACTACAGGCCAGTCAGTCTCACCTCAGTCCCTGGAAAAATCATGGAACAGGTCCTCAAGGAATCAATTCTGAACCACTTAAAGGAGGGGAAAGTGATCAGGAACAGTCAGCATGGATTCACCAAGGGCAAGTCATGCCTGACTAACCTAATTGCCTTCTATGATGAGATAACTGGCTCTGTGGATGAGGGGAAAGCAGTGGATGTGCTATTTCTTGACTTTAGCAAAGCTTTTGATACAGTCTCCCACAGTGTTCTTGCCAGCAAGTTAAGGAAGTATGGGCTGGATGAATGGACGGTAAGGTGGATAGAAAACTGGCTGGATGGTCGTGCTCAACGGGTAGTGATCAATGGCTCCATGTCTAGTTGGCAGCCGGTATCAAGTGGAGTGCCCCAAGGGTCGGTGCTGGGGCCGGTTTTGTTCAATATCTTCATCAACGATCTGGAGGATGGTGTGGACTGCACCCTTAGCAAGTTTGCAGATGACACTAAACTGGGAGGAGTGGTTGATACGCTGGAGGGTAGGGACAGGATACAGAGGGACCTAGACAAATTAGAGGATTGGGCCAAAAGAAATCTGATGAGGTTCAACAAGGACAAGTGCAGAGTCCTGCACTTAGGACGGAAGAATCCCATGCACTGCTACAGACTAGGGACCGAATGGCTGGGCAGCAGTTCTGCAGAAAAGGACCTAGGGGTTACGGTGGACGAAAAGCTGAATATGAGTCAACAGTGTGCCCTTGTTGCCAAGAAGGCTAACGGCATTTTGGGCTGTATAAGTAGGGGCATTTCCAGCAGATCGAGGGACGTGATTATTCCCCTCTATTCGGCACTGGTGAGGCCTCATTTGGAGTACTGTGTCCAGTTTTGGGCCCCACGCTACAAGAAGGATGTGGATAAATTGGAAAGAGTCCAACGGAGGGCAACAAAAATGATTAGGGGGCTGGAGCACATGACTTATGAGGAGAGGCTGAGGGAACTGGGATTGTTTAGCCTGCAGAAGAGAAGAATGAGGGGGGATTTGATAGCTGCTTTCAACTACCTGAAAGGGGGTTCCAAAGAGGATGGATCTAGACTGTTCTCAGTGGTAGAAGATGACAGAACAAGGAGTAATGGTCTCAAGTTGCAGAGGGGGAGGTTTAGGTTGGATATTAGGAAAAACTTTTTCACTAGTAGGGTGGTGAAGCACTGGAATGGGTTACCTAGGGAGGTGGTGGAATCTCCTTCCTTAGAGGTTTTTAAGGTCCGGCTTGACAAAGTCCTGGCTGGGATGATTTAGTTGGGGTTGGTCCTGCTTTGAGCAGGGGGTTGGACTAGATGACCTCCTGAGGTCCCTTCCAACCCTGAGATTCTATGATTCTATGAATGTCCCTATTGAGTCTCAGGGCCTTGATTTAAAGAGCTCCCAGTAATGAGTGTCATAACAGGCACTTCCTACCCAAACAGAAGGACTGGGAGAGACCCATTGAAGAGGCAGTATGTGGAAGCCTGCAAAACTGTGCAGCTGTTGATGACAACCTCTGGAGAAGACTAATCTGATTCCTTTCATGAGGAGTGAAAATCTTCAAAAACTCCAACATGATAAAATCCCAAAGGCAGGGTTACACTTATTGTGGAGTTAGCTGCACTAAGGGGTTTTGGTCATGCTTAGCTACGCCTCTGTGCCCAGTGCACATGTAGAGCTATGGATAGAGTGTGTATTGCTGTTCCGTATTGTAGGGCTCAGGCATAACTTTGAAGGAAAGTGTTCAGTGAAGCCCAGCATGAACTCAATTGATGGACACTTACAAATGCAGGTGTCATACCAACACTTGGAAAGCCAAGCATGAACTGTGGATGGCAAGTCTGTGTGCCTTTTGTAGGGCTAAGAGATCAGCCCAGGTCACAATGAGCAAGGAATTGATTACTAAAAAATGCCATACATATCACCCACATTTTTAATAGTATTTGCCATTAGACCTTGTTCTCCGGAGCATTGCTCTGGAATCCATATATCTGAATAGGACATGGCAGCCTGGTCCTGTGAAATATTTACACAATGTTGCCTGTAGGCAACTACTGGTTTTAATACTCGATTTAATAAAGGGTGTTTCAACTGCAGTCAACTAGTTGGCTTACATAGCTGAGCCCTAACCACATACATCTATCTTAAGGTTTTATCCTGCCATCCATCAGTGTAGTATCTGAGTGCAGTGTCCATATACATTCAATAATGATAGTAAAGTCTGTAGTTTACTTAATGGAGTCTCTGGCTCGTCTCCCTTTTTGGAGTTAAAACTCTGCTTGAGGTAGCATTTGTCTTGTTCTGGGTTTTTTAGATATTTTTTTGGGAGGTGTTGGGGGTTGTTTATTGGATGGGGTGAGGGGAGTCAGAATTGTGAGTCATTCTCGTGGAGGAAAAGCTCTTTCGAAAAGTAAGGTTTTGCAGTGTCTCCTAAAGATAGACTCTGGATTTTCCTGATTTCCTCTGGAGGGTTGTTCCACAGCCTGACCCCTTTACCAAAAGTTCATGTCGTATCTTGACTTGAATAAAAATCCATGAACAATGACATTAAATGGCTACCTTTCCTTTTATCTGTGCTCCTCTTAGAAACAGGCCTGGGCCATAAAATTCAGAGCCAAATTTAGATTTCAGCTTTCCCATCTCTAGTACCTCTGGGACATCTAAGTACACTTCAAGCAGCCATGATTTGTCTCTGTAAACACTTCCTACAATGCAAAGTGATGCTGTCGTGAGGTTTCTTGACCCTTAAAGGGCTCCTGGGCCCAGGCTACCTGTGATGAGCTAATTTAAGGGGAATGAGTCCTAGTTTGTTGTTTGAATAATAAGCACTTGGGCCTGATAAAAGGCCATCAGGACTCAAAAGAGCATCTCTTGAGTAGCACCATCTAAGGGAGAGGAGCTTTGAGAAACCGCAGGCCTTATGCGGGAGGACTTTCAACCCCTGAGCCCAAGTGTATTTGTATTTAATAAAGTAGAACCCCAGCAGGGGAATTTCTTACACCCTTTTGGACTTTGAGGGGTTTCTAAGGGCCCCTGATGGAAGGAAAATTGAGGCAGGGAGTGCCTACACTATCATACTAGAACAGGAGGGGGTGCTACATGGCAGGGTATCCTGTGACAGAGGTACAATCCTTTTATATTTTATCACTGAAATAATTCACCTATTTGAAGACAAATATGACACAGCTTCTCTCCCCTCGCCCCCGGGGTTCGTTTCAAGCTTTCGAATCTGCAATTATCCTCACTGCCAGCAGATGGCAGCAGTAAAGCAGCATTAATGTCTGATTTGCCTGCAGGTGTTGTGCTGCAAAACATATTTTGTTTTGAAAAATGTAGGCTTTAAAAAAAATGTAATTTCAACAATGGCATTCAAATATTGTGGGTCTATTCAGTCATTGCAGGTGTGACTTGCTTTCATTTTAATGGGCTCTATGTATGTATCAAGAGCAGAACACATCTTGTATGCATGTGTGCTTTTAAAAATCATGTGGATTTTTATATTAGCAGGAGATCAGTGTACTATTTCAATCTTAAGGAAAGATGTCATGTTGCTCTAAATATTTTATACAGTATATACAATTAAAAAAAAAACAGGCAAAAGGTAACTGAACTTCAGTGATTACTCAATCCAAACTCTATTTTTTATTTGTGTTATCGTTATTTATTCTGTTCTGCCTTACAGTTTCTGGTGTCCCAGTGAAGATAAAATTAGAAAATCCCACAAAAAGTCTGAGATAGTAGAGACTGTAGCTGGACTATTTATCAACAGAATAGATTCAAAGGCCAGAAGGGACCATTGTGATCTAGTTCATCCTCCTGTATAACACGGGCCATAGACCTTCCCAAAATAATTCCTGGTGTCTGTGAGTACCTACATGGAAACAAATATTTAATAATGGACTCTTCAGTCTAGCAGAGAAAGATATAACATGGTGCAATGGCTGGAAGCTGAAGCCAAACTATTATTGTCTGAGATATTACCTAGAAGATACCTTTAAATGCTTAAATAAAGACATTTTGAATTGTCTAGGGCAGGGGTCTCAAACACGTGGCCTGCGGGCCGGGCCCACCGGGCTCCCCGCGCCCTTCCCCGCCCCCTCCGAGTTACTTTCTGAAGTTCCGCCGCCAGAACAGCTGTCTGGTGGCTTCGCGGTTTCTGGGAGGGAGGGGGGAGGAGGGGGAAGCGCACACACAGCGAAGGAGGGGGGGAGAAGAGGTGGGCTGCTAGGCTCCCCCTGCGCCCCCCAGTTACGTTCTGTGGCTGCCAACTCCCCTCACCCCCGCCTCCAGTTACGTTCTAAGGCTGCTAAGGTCGCTAAGATCCTGGTTCCCTCCATGCTGCTCCAAGGTTCTATTTTTACCCCCAGGCAGTTTCTGCCGCCAGAACAGCTGTCTGGCGGCTTCGTGGTTTCTGGGAGGGAGCGGGGAGGAGCAGGGAGCCACGCGCTCAGGGGAGGAGGCGGAGAAGGGGCCGGGCCTAATGGAGTGGGGTGGGTGGGTGGGGGTGGGGCCAGGGGCAGCGAGGGGGCGGGGTCAGTAATGCGGCCCTCGGGCCAATGCACTAGTCCTCATGCGGCCCTCGTGGTAATTTGAGTTTGAGACCCCTGGTCTAGGGGAAAAGAAATACAATACTGAGAAGATCCTGGAGGAAATGAGGAATGGATCTTCTAGATTTGTGCCTATATTACTTAGCCTCCACCATGTGCTGGATTGTAAATTTTCTTCACTACAGGTGAATACATACCATCATGGCCCAGTGTAAAAAATGATTTAGCAATTCTATTTGATGAATTACAGACATTTCCATATGTTAAAAACCTACCAGTACCCTTGAGAGAGAATCCCTTATTTAATACAACCTGCCAGTATATTACAACAACTGATTCCACTTGTCAACTCAGATTTAGTTTTCAGCCCCATGGGGGACAATCTAAAATTTAAAATCAGGCAAATTAAAACACGTGGATTGAAAATCAGATCTCTCAGGCTCTGATCTTGCAAGCCTTCTGTGTGACGAGACTCCTGTGCTTGCATAGAACTCCACTGAAATGAATGGGCTACGCAGGGATGCCAGGGTCTGATCGCATAGAATATATTACAAGATTGGGGCATGAGTTTGCTGTTTTAATTTCTACTGACATTTCTACTGATTTTCTTCCATTTCTTATGCAAAACATATCCCATACCACTTTCTGTATATGACAGTTATACGGTACCACAACTATTAGTCTATGCACGGACAAATAAACAAATGGTTCCAGGATCTTACGCTTAAATTGTAAACTCTGTAGGACAGGGACTGTCTTATGGTTATGTTTTCATACAGTACTTACAAACCAGGACCCCATTGTGCTGATTGGGGTCCATAGGTACTACCACAATACAAAGAATAGCTAATAATAGATTTTAAGAAAGCTGGTAATGAAGGCCACAACTTTCAGGCATATGTTTCAGGCTTAACTGTCTGTCATACCCACTGACAGTAGAGATGAAAGAAGTGGGAAGCTGATATCTCCCAGTCAGAAGAAAACTGGGGAAAAACATGGCAAAGTCAATGTATCTAAGTTCATTAACTCTACACCCTTTTTCCCCCAGAACAAAATCTTAAACAGTGAGACACTGTTTTGCAGAAACCTTTCTTTGGATTTTTCCACAGAAGGGAACAATTTAGCAACTAAATCCTGAAAGCCGTTAATGACCTGTAATCAAACTCTTTGAAAATCCCAGAGAAAAGCATTCATGACAGATGCTTAAATCTGTATCAGTCACTGTTCTCATAACCCAGCTGTTACAATTAGAGACAATCCAAGGTCCAGAGCTTGGATCTGAGCTTTCCCAGAAATAGGGAAGGTTTGGATCTAGAGTTTTGTTTATCCTCCATCACGCTACACTTTTTAATTGATTTCCCCTTCCCACCTCCCCACCCCCCACAGACTGTCTGAGCGAAATAACCTGCATACAACTATGAACATGTAAGTCTTTATTTTATTGTTTCTCTATGGGACATGTACATGCAGGAAGATATATTATTAATGATGACTGGTTAGGCATCTTCATACCAAGGGGGAAAAACAATATTATTGGTGCCAAGTCAGACTAGCTCCCTCACCAAGCAGACGCTGGACTATTGGATTTTCCATGTTTCTCTTGATTGGCTGGTTTGATTGTGAGGCTAGGATGTGACATCTGCCTGGGCTTTTGTGTGCAAAGTAGCAGTTACTTGAGATGTGATAGGCAATAATTGGCCTCCCACAGAGGAGGAGAACACCCACATAAGTGAGGTTCCTCTCTTCTAAAACATGTTAGGACAGGAAACCTTTTGATAAGAGTTAGGCATCCTATCAGGAATGAAACGTCCAATCTCATTACATCATTGTGTCTCATTAAATTGGGAAATACAACTCTACCATTCATTAGTTCTGATGGTGCATCATCCTTCAATCATTCAAAAAGAAACAATCTGCTGGAAGTGTCAATCACACTCTTTGCCAATCTTAGCAAAACTATTTCAATGCCATTTAAATTTAAATTCACATCCTTAGACCTTACTGAGTTTGGAATCAAAACTTTGCTAGCCTGTACTTTTGTTACAGCCATGATTCTGGAGATGAAATATGTGACTTGCAGGCTTTTTACTTTTTTCCATAATCACAGATCACAATTTTCTTTTTTTTAAAGAAACTTTATTTATACTTTTCAGAGCAGATAAAAGTAAAACTTATTATTCAATTTCAAATAATGTTAGAGCACCATGATGAGTTTGAGTAAGAGATGATACAAGACCAGACATTTAGCATCTAGCAATTCTAATAATTCCATATACTGGCTGTTTAAGGGAACAGATAAGTGTCTGATTTTGTGACTATCCTGCATTCAGTAGTTGAGTGATTTCAATGGGATTTGCCTATGAGGAAGGGCTGCAGAGTTGAGCCCTAAACTACTAAACAAACTTGTAAATAGGAAACAATGCTACCATCTGTGAAGTTGTCTAAACAAATGTGTAATAGTTGAGTGAATAATGCTTCTCAGCTGGAAAGAAGTGTGGTGGCATTACTAGCTATGGAAAAAGTAATAAATATCTTTGTAGATTTGAAGATATGGGGGTAGTATGGGGTTGGTTTTTTCATCTGTATTTTCTTGAATTTTTTTCAGTGTCTGTTATTTAAGGGGCACATTTCAGAGTGAGCATAAGGTGTGTATTTTGCATTCCAGGAATGTAGTAAGAAGTGATGCACTGGGGAAAGTTGGAACAAACAGTGATACAGAAGAGTGGTTTCAGTATCTTGAAAATTCACACGCCTGCTACAATACTGTCTTTCTCAGACTCTTTTAGTAAAGTGGATTTCCACGTGGGGCTGAGACCTGATCACAAGCAGCAACATTTCTGACAATTCTTCAAGATTTTTTTTTTTTAAGTTTGTCTCCTCTGCTGTAATACCTACAAAACACTCAGCAGTAGTTAGGCAGCCAGCATGTGTGACCACTGCTTATCACACTGTTCAGAATCAACCAAGATCTTGTGCTCCCCTGGCAGCCGTTGCATCCACCTTTCATATAATTAGATTGTAAGCTATTTAATGGTGGGAATCAGCCTTTTATTATGTTTGTATAGTATCTAGCACAATGGGGTTCTGATCTCTAACTGCGGTCTTAGGCACTTCTGCAATATAAATATTGTTATGCTGAAAGGTGTTAATGGCTGCCATAAAGCATGTCTTTGATCTATAGAAAGTCACAGATATTGTTAAAGCTGATGGGTTTACTTACTACCCATCCTTCTTTCAGGCTCAATGGAAGGAGCAATTAAGCCTCTCTAGGGAGTAAAATAGCTAGAAACAATACTAGCTGCTGCCCAAGGCAATTGTCCACATGGTAAAGCCTTAACGTGGTTAAGCCATGCAGTCTGAGGGGTTTCCCTCAGACTGATTGCAAATGCAGGGGCTAAGAGATTATTTGGAGGCAAGCTGAGTGTGAGAGCAGGGAGAGGAGTAAGGAAGCCAAGAGAGAGTCAGCAGACAGCCATTGAGAGAAGCAGTGGTGAGAGTGGTCCTGAGAGGGAGCAGAGACAGAGCTCTTTGGGGTACAGGACCTGCTTGAGAGGCAGGCTTGGAAACTCTGACCAAGGAAACTGCCTGCTGTTGGTTGTTCCCATTGTGTTTAGGGAACACGGGGTTTGGTACACTTTCTACCAAAAAAAAAAAAAAAGAAGAAAAAAGAGACAGGATTGCACCAAAGAAATACCTGACACTATCATTAATTTCTCTTCCTAATAGAAACAACTTGAGCAAGGCAAAGCCCCAAATACTGGCTGATCTTTTGGGCCAAAAAAGGGCATGAGTAATAAGAATTTTGGTTCTCACACCTGAGCATCAGCAAGAAGCTTTTGATAGAAAAGGATCTTTAGAACTCAGGAAAGCCGCTATCCTCTCAAATGGAAACAGAGACCCAGAAAAGGCCCAGAGAAATCAGTAAATTAATTAGGGACAGGCGGGGAGAGTTGGTACTTTTTAATATTTATAATAATTTAAAAATTGCTCATATGGGTAACATTTTGAAAAGCACCTAGGTGACGTAGGCTCCTAAATCTCATTGGCCTTTAATACGTTTTATACTAAATGCAGTATTGCCTACCCTAGGCATTTTGAAATCATTCATCGGGCTTGGTTTACAAATCATGATTTTTAAAAATAATAATTTTAGGTGCTTTTTTAAAAAAAATTCCTTACTTGTTTCTGAGCTTTTCGGTTACACTTAGATCATGTTTTCAAGCTTTTCTCTGCAACTTTGAGGATTAGAAATTGAAATGAAAGCTGAGTTTCTGCTCCAGGAAACCAGAGTTTTCAGAAAAAACATCAAGTAGTGCAACATTCACCATAAAATTGTGAGATGTGGTGACCCTGTATATGTATAAATAATGACTATAACAACTCTGTAGGGGAGTTGTCCCTTATGCTGCTTATACAATAAACAGAGTGCTGAAACAGAGACCACAAGGAACTTCTTTTTAAAGGAATTTAAAACTAATCATCTGATCCTGCGAGGTGCTGAGTATCCTCAGGTTTCACTGAGCTGAGTGTATTTGATACATCCTAATAGGTGCTTAGTGCCTAACAGCATTGGAAAGATGTGGCAAGCTGACCCAAAAAGAGTGGGAGAAACTGATTGTACAGGGGTTTGGTAATGGACTAAGGAAGTAATGTTGAGATGATGAGAGGCAGATGGCCTAGTTGATAGGACACCCGAGTTCTGTTCCAAACTCTTCCATGGGACTGCTGAGTGATTCTGGGGAAGTTGCTTCACTTTCCTGTGCCTCAGTTTCCCCATCTGTAAAATGGGGAGAATGATGCTGACCTCCTTTGTAAAGTGCTTTGAGATCTGTGGATGAAAAATGCCATATAAGCTAGATATTACTGATTGTAAGAAGCTTTTCACCTCTAAATTGCTTGTTTAGTTTCATCTAAAATCGGTAGTACCCAGAAGTTGGTACGTAGAGAGTATGGTCTGCAGAAGTGAGCTCAGGGGTTTTTGAATTCTCTGCCACACTAACCATGTGGCCTTGGGCAAGTTTTCTTTGCATCTGTTTTCCAATCTGAAAAATGAGGTCTTAACATCTCAGAGGGTTGCTGCAAGGATTCATGTTAATGCTTATACAATGCTTTGAGCATCTAAATTTGCTAGAAAAGTACTAATTAATATTAGGTGGCCCATGTGAAATTAACTGGTGCTCTGAGTCCTGTTCCTAGTGGATAGAGCTGCACATCACATAACTGCCCCATAGCCTTTGTCAGATTCAGCATGGAAGGCATAGGCTAAGCAGATACAAAATCCGAGCTGTTCTCTCACCCTCCAGTCAGGTCAAAGGCATGTTGCCAGGGCCATGTAGGGCCTGCTTGCACGGACTATGCCTGTGTTGCCCTTGGTCTGTGGATGTAGGATTCACTCCCAACCCTGCACCTTTCACCAGCACCACGTTCACTTTTAAAAATAATAAAAGTAAATAAAACCAGCCTCACTTCCTTGCAAATGAATGATCTTACTAAACAACACATAGGTAACGTACCTTCCATTTGATAAAAGTTGTAGGCCAGTCTTACATGGGGACAGTACAGAATGCTAATAAGTCCCACAGAGCAGTCCCGTCACTCCTCCCAATTGGTGAAATGACATTGGTCAATCTTTATGCAGAAATTTTGGTCTAATCAAACCCAGACCAGAGGGTTAAGCTGATGGTATTGTATGATATTACATGGTGTTGTCTAGTTCTGAGCTATTCACATCAGAACAACATTCATTAACTAGTCAAAACACCACAGTCCAAAATGCATACAGACCAGCATAGAGAATTAGGGCATGAAAGACAGCTTATGTGGGAAGTCACAGACAATGAAAAGAGAGGGTATTGTGGCTTGGGGCAATTCTCATCCATCAGAGTCTTGTTGGTCTGGTTAGAGACTGAGGAATAAATGTGTCTAATCACATTTTGTTTAACCAGACTAGAAACCAAAGGTTACAAGGGCATCCCTCAATTTTTTTTCTCATACAGCAACTAGAGACGGATGCACATGGGCTTCTTCTCTCTTACTCTTTCTCTTCACCACCTCTCTGTTTTATATTACATTGTGTTGTGCCCTATATTATTAATGTTATGGAAATCAACCAACTTTGATACCTAAAACATATGGGGCCAGATTCTCAGATGGCATAAATCAATGTAGCTCCATTGAAGTCATTAGAGTTATGCTGATTTAGATGAGCTGAGGGTGTATGTCCAGTTCTTAGCCTGCTCCCTGGTGCCTCTTACAGGACAGGCACTGAAAGTTCTTTAGGGCGCCCCTGTCTGCCTAAGTAGGGTCTCTATGGTGCAAATTGCCTCAGATGGGTAGATGGGGCTACGGCTGTTGGCTTCCACTCCCCTCGTCTGTTTTGTCCATTCTCAGATTCCCGAACCCCAAAAGGAGTAAAGGGTATCTGCTTGCCTTGGGGCTTGCCAAACCTCTCTTACCTGGCCAGTACACTAGGGTCATTGTCTCCATATAGGCATTGGGTCGGGGGAGGGGCTGGTAAATGGCCCTCTTGAGAGCAGTTCCCCTTTGGTAGCCATGAGCTGCCATCAGCTCTCTCCCAGAGCTGCCTAGCAACTGCTGGGAGTGGGAACTTTCTCTTTTTAAGGCCTTATTCTATTCTTGACATGATTGACAGGGCTGGAGGGGCGGGGCCAGCCTTGCCCACAGCAGCTCTTTTACCCCTTCATCACTGGTGTGGAGCTTATCTACCCTGTCAGAGTCTGGCACATTATCTGTAGCCATATTGTTCTCCCATTCTGCAAGTTCTTACAAGCTGGATTGGGCTGGGTCAAGATTTGGATGGGTGACTTCTAAAGAAAATCTTGTGTCACAGGAAGTGGTGATGATAATTCAGTGGATGAAGTTCTTCCCTTTGAGTCAGTGGTCAAGAAATGCCCCAACCCATTGCTAGGGTGTGCTACACCGCTACACATGCTGTCTTTGAGGTCAGACATAAAACTGTGGTCCTGCCACGTAGAGTAACTATTCCATGGCCTTTTGAAAAGATCAAGTTAATTTAACAGAGTCCTAGTTACATTCCAAATCAAGAAACTACATTCTCCCTGCTTCCTGACTGGATAGATCAAGAGACAGGATGGACATTAATTCCCCACTCCCCTGCCCTCCATCAACCTTGCAGAGTTCAGGGTGGAAAGACATCATCTGTATGATCTTTCCACCAAAACCCTATGTGGTGCAAATCCCCCCCTTCAGGAGGTCTCGGGGCCAGCTGACTACTGCAGAAACTCTGGCAGAATGGCTGCAACGGAGCTGCACTGGCAGGAAGCAGGGGATCTGTCAGGGCCATGTAGGCTCTGTGTGGATGGCCCTGGTCTCCTGCTGATCTCCTGGGATCCAACCCTGATCCTAGGCAATTTGTGGGGTCTTGGGAGCTGGCTCTACAGCACTTTCTGCAAGGGATGAACTCTTGGGGTACCAGTACCCATGAAACGTTCTAAAGAAAGGTGACAAACTGTTAATGAACGTGGATGGAGTTATAGTTTTCATGGATGATATTCTGGTATATGGATATTTGATGGAAGAACACAACAAAACCCTCAACAAAGTCCTATGCCTAGTCAGCCAATCTGGACTGAAGCAAAACAAGGGAAAATGCATATTTCACCTACCCCAAATCGAGTTTTTGGGGCAGACAATACACAAAGGTGGAATCAGTCCTAGCCCTAAAATAGTAAAAGCAATTTGAGAATTGAATGCATGAACTAATGTACCATAACGGAGACATATTGGGGATGGTAAATTACCTTGGTTGATATCTACAAGACCTTTCTAGAGTGACAGTGTCACTGAATGAACAGTTAAAGTCCAACACATCTTGACTATGGGGGCCAAATCAAGAAATTACCTTCAGAAAGGTAAAGGAAATGATCTCAACAGCTCTAGTTGTCCGGTACGACGATGTGCACAAACCCACAATGGTCAGTGTGGATGCAAGCTGCTATGGCCTAGTTGGGGTATTGTTGCAACAACATGGCTGTGAGTGGAAGTCAGTTGCATTTTGCACTCACACACTGAAAGAAGCAGAAGAATGATATGCACATATTGAAAAGCAGTGCCTGGCAAGCATATTGGCATGTGAGAACTTTTACAGATATGAGTGGACTGGATTTGTTTACACTGATAATGGACAATAAACTGCTCATAACTCTCATCAACCGAAAAGACCTGGATCAAGCACTGCTGAGAAGCCAACATCTATTGCTAAGGTTAATGCGATTTTAATCCAGTTGCCAAATATGTGCCTGGGAAATATCTGGTAGTAGCAGATACACTCTCATGGAGCCAGCATTGCACCCAACTACCTATGAGCTTGAAGATGACCTAAAGGCGTACTTGGAGGCTGTGGACACATACAGCCTGGTGTTAGAAAAGAGACTACTCCAATTACAAGACAAGCAGCTTCAGGAAGTTCTTGGGGTTGTGGGCTCAAGTATCTAAAGGACACTAAGGAAGTGACAAGAGACTACTTGTGGTGCGTGGCCAATTAAGGGAGTTAAATGAATTCATGTTTGAAGGCAAACTTGCAGCATAATTTCAAATGAAATAAGAGGAGAAAATCCTAAACCTATTCCATGAAGGACATCAGGGATTAACTAAATATTGTGAACACGCCAACCAGTCAGTGCGGTGGCTAGGCATGAGCAAGGACATGCTGGCTAAGAAGAAGGCATGAGGAACCACAGACCCATGGTGTGGATAGCAGAATCCACAGACTGGTGAAGACACCAACAAGCAGGGCAAAGGTAGGAACAGCCCAGGGACAAGGTGAAGGAACTCTCCTCAGCTGCCCAAAACAAGGCCCTGGGCTGGAGCCCAGAAGAGAGGGCAGTTCTGGGTTCTCCTACCTTTTTCACAGACCAGGAGGAGCAGTACAGGCATTGGGAGTGGAAGAACCAAAAACCTAAGAATTCCAGATGGAGGCTGAGGGCTGGGTTTAGAGGCTGCTAGATTTTGGGCTTTTCTTATTTTGGACTTTTCTGTTCACCCTGGAAGGGGAATGGACTGAGAGGTGACTTGCCAGAGGGCTAGGCCACAGAAGCAGCAGATCATTGTGGAACCAAGACAGGCAAGGTGGCACTAGAGGGAAGAACCCCATCACCCCACTTTCTGACATGAGGGGGCACCCTGGTGGTGAGTGCACCCCATAACAGAGAGGCTAAGTGTAGCTAAGACAATATGCATTTAGGCTTTTATTGTGTTAGCCTTTTCTTCCCTGCTTGTTAAATTCCTAGGAACAAGTAAATCATATTTTGGTTTTAAAGAAGCTGTCCTGAGTCACTGCAATTTCATACTGGTCACAAGCTCCCAGAGAGAATTTTATAGTGGGGTCCAAACCCAGTCAGGCCTGCTGAGGTAATACAGCAGTTAACAGTTGGGGTACTGAAACCTGGTGACCCGATCCGAAAGAGGGTGAATTGTGGGATTCCACTCAGAGAAATGCAGGAGTGGACCTGTCACTTGGAAGGGTGCCCATGGAAAGGAGGAGGAGAGTGGTCAAAGGTACAGTGCACCCATGAACTGTAACAGCATCATATAGCTAAAACAGTCTCCAGGAGATTCTAATCCACTACTAAGCTTTTACTTCAGTCACCTTTAGTATACGCAATTGTCACATGTGCTTCCACAAAACTAATTCCCATCTATGGTTTTTCTTGTAGTAGAAAAAATAAGTCTCTCTAATGACTCTGAATTGTTCATAAGTGTAAAAGCTAGAAGATTCTAATATTACATTGTCAATATAGCAAAACACAGCATGAATGCGGTAAAGCAGCCAGAGGGTTCTTTATATATATTCCTAGTCTCTTTGTCCTTTTTGCCAAATTCAGACCTAGTGTAGAGGTATCACTCAGCAGATAGCAATGGAGCTGTTCCCATTTACACCAGCTCTGATTTTTGCCTGTAATCTCTAATTCATGCAAGTGCTCTCTGTTCTGGAACTAGACACAACTGTACCCCTTGTGTTAATCTCCCTTGTCATACAACTACCAGTCACATAGCATTTTATAGTATTTATCCGTGGCCACCTGTAGAGATCCCTCAGTCTTTGTTTGGCTTTGACCACACCCTGATGAGTTTCTAGAGTAAACCTGGTTGGAGTCCCATAGGAATAATAAAAGGATTAATGCCATGTACCACATATATTGTATGCAGCACCAAGTCATCATGAATATTAGTAAAGTGCAAGATAATGGGATCAAAATGTTTGGCACCTTGTGACCCACCTGCAGTTTGGCAGGTTTACTCCTTTGGAATTGTAGGATGTGTTCCATAAGGTGCTTTGAACTGTTTACTAGATGCAGAACTGTGAACACATCATACAAATGCAACCATTTTGGCATTTTCTTCCAGGAAGAGTAAGCAAACCAGAACCACTGACATGTGCATGCCCCATCTTTGTGTTGAACTTTATCGTGTGTGTATTAACCAGTGTTCACTGCTTCCCATTCTGTTAGATTCATATTATTTTTAATAAGGCCAGAAGGAACATTACAATCATTTAGTCTGACTTCTGCCTAACACAGGCCATAGAGCCTCACCCAGTAACAACTTCTTCAACCCCATAATTTCTGTTCTGAGCTAGGGCATATCTCCAGTCATGATTTAAGCACTTCAAGTGATGGAGAATCTCTAGGTGAGTTGTTCCAATAATTAGTTACTCTCACTGCCAAAAATGTGCACTTTATTTCTAGCTTCTACTTCCAGCCATTGGACCTTGGTATGGCTTTTTCTGCTAGATTAAAGAGCCATCTGCTACTAGAAACCTCTTCTTCACGTGGATACTTGTAGACCGTGATCAAATTACCTTTTAGCCTTCTCTTTGGTAAATAGATCAAGCTTCTTAAGTCTTTCATAAGACCTATTTTCCAGATCTCTTATCATTCTTGTAGCTCTTTTCTAAACCCTCTCCAATTTTTCAACATCCTTTTTGAAGTGTGGCACCATAACTGGCCACAGTATTCCAGCAATGATCTCACTAATGTTTTTTAAAGAGATCATAGCACCTCCCTTCTCCTACTTGATGTTCTCCTGCATATGCATCCAAGGATCACATTCACCGTCTTCGTTACAGCATCCCACTGGCATCTTATGTCAGGTTGGTTATGTACCATTACACTAAGGCCATTTAAGGATACAGTCTCTCTTGCCAGATAAGTGTGACCTACATTCATTGTTCCTAGATATGACTTTGCATTGGGCTGTATTAAAGTGTCTTGTGCACTCTCACACAGGAACTTGGCCTTCTCCAAAGCTGTCCTGTGAGCCTGTTTTGGAGCAGCCCAAATCCCACTGTGGTTTGGAATATGACCATTGAACGGAAGGTGAACAGTGTTGATGTGACATACGTGTACAGATATGTTTGTAGAAGATTATAATTTAGAGATGCTCCCTCATACAGGAAAATTTTATGAACATAGGCGTTTGGATACGTGCTCTGGAAGCTGCGGTTGGGAACATTGCATGGCTGTATGCAGCAATTCACCAGAGATGCTCTCCGGTTTGTCTTATTAAAGTTTTACTCTTTTCTCAGTCGCTGTTTTGTTGTTTAATGAACCCCAAGATTGTTACACAAGGGTCCACCAGAGAGGCTCATCTTTAGGTTAAAGAGCGGGCTCTTATAGTACCAATCCCCAAGCCTGTAGCACTGTGGGGACCACTGAACTAAAGGAATTACTGTTTTGGACTCTCTACCCTGTATAGTCATTTTTCTGTTACTTCATCCCATCCCATCCCATCCCACCCTGCCCCCCAGCACAACAGTCTCAGATTCCCTGTCAAGTTTGGCCCTATAAAGATTAGATCTTAGAGTTATATCTCTAATTTGGATCAAGGCATTACCATGACTACATTCTCTTTCTATTTTCGCAAGATACAAATATGGGAGGAAGAGAATCTTTTACAAATAATATTTGGTAAAATAATCTAGTATCTTATTTCCCCATATCTTAACTTGCCTTTCATTCAGTTAATAAAGTGGTGGTGCTTTTAACTGGATGTAGACCCTATTACACATTCCCTTAAATTAGTAGTAGATACCTGCAAGAGTGAAAACTTCAAAATGACTAGTCAAGATACTTCTGTTTTTTTCAGAGCATGCTTTGCAGAACAATATTGTTACTAAATTTAAAAATCTGGGGGAAATAATCAGTAATGAGTATTCTCATAGGCAATCAGAGGAAAACTCTTCAGAATCCCTCTCCTTTTTAATATGTTGTCTAGAGGTACTGGTAATAATGCAAGAATAAGAACTTCAAAGTACCTCATCAGTTTCCACAGGCAGAGATGAATGATGGTTGGCATTATGAACAGAAGTGGCAAACTTCAAAGTGGTTAGTCAGTTTCAAAAGCTGGGGGCAAATCAGCTGCCTGTGCCATGCCTGTTCTGTGGATAAAGAGAGGAATTCTGTCTCTAGAGCTGTCAATATGTTTCTTTCAGTCATTAAAATGACTTAAAAAAAGGAACAAGTACTAACAAGACACAAAAATATAGCAAACTACATTTGTGAGTCAAACTTTCTGAAAACTCTTTTAGTGAATTTCATTTGTGTACTGTAAATTGATAGATACCTTTATTCTCTATAATAGCATTCTCTTAGCTGAAATAGTGGGACTGCTCAGTGGGATTATCAATCACTGGCTTCTGCTTCTAAAACTAAATGTCTTGAAGCCAAACTATGGTGACCTACTGTAAGTACTGTTGTGTGTACAATGGAAGATCCACATTATTATAACGTGGCACATCCAAGTATGAGAACTTTTCTCTCTCTCCATTCCAACAGGAGGCTATATCCTGCTGCAATTTACACAAGTATAAATCTAGAGCATCTCCAGTGAGTGGAATTACTCTGGATTTTTGCCAGGGTAATAATTGAGAACAGAATTTAAGTCCTTAAAATTCCTCTGGCAGGACCAGAGTTGCAGCTTCTGCTCTCTCCTGAGCAGAGGGGCTCCTCCTTTTTAGGACCCCCTGAGGTGTAACCCATGAGGTATTTGTGCACTCCCCTGAGACCTCTATGGTGCTAGGGAGATTGTGTCACCACCAAAGTCGCTTCTGGCTCTGACGCTCGGCTCTGGTCCTGGCCCCTGGCTCCACCCAGTAAGCCTGCCTGTCCATGCCCCCTTTATGATGAACCCCCCTCTATTGGGCAGGACCAAATTCAAAATGCCCTCATCTCTAGCTGTCCTTTCAACTCTTCTAAACAAGAGGTAGCCCCTCTGCACTGCCATAACACCCCATTATGCCACAACAGGTCAGAAAAATCCTTAACCCTAAAACAGTCATGTACATAAGGTTCTGGGCTGATTTGGACAATCCAGGAACAATTTCTGGAACCTGAACCAGCCTTTCGTTTCAGACTGTCACAAATACTCTAATTTATATCACCACAAGTACACTAGGCCCTAAGGGTAGGCTAGAGTCAATGCTATGCTGCAGCACCCCAGGAGAGTCACCTCACGGAGGTGCTGTCTCCCATGAAAAGACAGGCTAAGTGCAGCTTGTTTGCTGCTGTCTTTTTCCCTTATGGCTTGATCATTCTGCTAATGCATGGCTGCTTTATGGGGTGACCTTTCTGCTGACCCCTAGTGTGGCTGCTGCTCTCAGACGAGGCAGGAGATCTATGAATGGAGTAGCCAACTATCTAGTACAACAGCCTACAGTTTATGTGCAGGACCTGCTGAGATCAGTGAAAAGAAGGCTCGATGTTTGAGATACCACAGAGTGTTTTCCCTCCAGAGTGCTCAGGCTGCTGTAAAGAGAGAGGGGA
Organism: Macrochelys suwanniensis; assembly: GCA_033296515.1. NCBI lineage: Eukaryota > Metazoa > Chordata > Testudines > Chelydridae > Macrochelys > Macrochelys suwanniensis. The sequence goes on along the minus strand of CM065775.1, from coordinate 43,535,775 downwards.
GAAGGACTGTTCAGTTTTTCTGCAATAGGCAGATGAACTCCACGTTGTCTTGGGCTGATCCCTCTTCTATCTCTCTGAGCAGGACTTCTGAACAGCCCAAGAAGAGAGCACTGGCAAATAATCCACCCTAGGTTTTACCCTGGACCCCGTACATGCCGGGGAAGGAGTTTGAGGCAGTGCTTTTTAGAACTCTGAGCATGACCAGTGTCATCCCATTGCTGATGAAGGGAGGCAATTTGTCTAGTCAATGGCTGCCAGGGTCTAAGTAGGTCCCAGCACAGACTAAAACAGCCCTGAATACTGCCCTAACTTGCAATGGTTCCTATGGACCATGGGAGCCTCATCCTCTGCAGAGATCCTCCTATGGGGGACTGTGGACCTGGCAGAGGCAGCTCTGTGACTCCTGTAAAGGGCTTCCAGTGGTAGGGTATTCCCCAGTGTGGCCTCCTGGCATGAATTTAGCCAGGACAAAGGGGCCACAGTGTAGGAGTAAATTCCTCTAACACGGATGCACCCAGTAAACTATTATTGAATACGGAATCTTCTTCCTGCATCAATTCAAGAATCTGTCAGCAACCTGAGACACTGATGGCACAGCTCAGGAGACTTGTTTTGGGAAATTGCAGAAGTAACATTCCTGCAGAGGATTTGCAGGCATTTCAAGAGCTATCTTTGCTGCTCCCATGTCAAGTCAGGTGTTTGGGGATAATTGTATGAAACAATGTTTTAGACTCATAGACTTTAAGGTCAGAAGGGACCATCATGATCATCTAGTCCAGTGGTTCTCAACCTATTTACCACAGTGGGCCGCATATGCAGCCCACAAGATCTTACATTATACTGCCTCAGACACACACTGGCCTGCCCAGCTCTGCACTGCCAGCCTGCCCCTTCCCCGTGGGGGCAGACCCGCACCATGCACCCTCCTGACTCCTTATACCCAGCACTCCCCTGTCTAGAGACACCCCCACCCCCCCCACAGACTCCTATGACCAGCGCCCCCCGCCTAGAGACCCCTCCGCAGAGTGGGGACGGGACCTGACCCATGATGGAACAAGGCAGGAGCAGGGCCTGGGGGCTGGCAGCCAGGACCAGGAGCAGAGCACCCGCACGCCTCTAGTTCCCACGCCTATGCTGCTCCGTGCCCCTCACTGCCTAGAGCCCCTCACAAACCTGCCCAAAGACCCATTCTCTTGCACTCTGCCCCCCTGTGGCACTCACCAGGCTGCTGCTGGCAGGAGCTCTCCAGCAGGGCTGCCTCACACTGTCTGCCCCTCAGCTGGCCCCATGCCCTGCCAAACCAGATCGGCAAATTTTGAATTTTTTTTAGCATACAGCTGAGCCGCAGCTGTGTGCTAATTGGGCTGCAGGTTGAGAACCACTGACCTAGTCTGACTCATTGCAGGCCACAGAACCTCACCCATCCACTCCTGTAATAGACCAAGAACCTCTGGCTGAGTTACTGAAGTCCTCAAATCATGATTTAAAGACTTCAAGTTACACAGAATGAACCATTTACCAATCTGAAGTAAATAGGATGAAATTAAATAAGGACAAATGAAAAGTACTTCATGTAGGAAGGAACAATCAGTTGCACACATGCAAAATGGATAATGACTGCCTAGGAAGGAGTATTGTGGAAAGGGACCTGGGGATCATAGTGGACCATAAGCTCAATATGAGTCAACAGTGTGACACGGTTACAAAAAAAGTGAACATCACTCTGGGATGTATCAGCAGGAGTGTTGTAAGCAAGACGCGAGAAGCAATTCTGTCGCTCTACTCCATGCTGATTAGGCCTCAACTGGAGTACTGTGCCCAGTTCGGGGTGCCACATTTCAGGAAAGATGTGGACAAATTGGAGAAAGTCCAGAGAAGAGCAACAAAAATGATTTTAAGGTCTAGAAAACATGATCTATGAGGGACGATTGAAAAACATGGGTTTGTTTAGTTTGGAAAAGAGAAAACTGGGGGGGAACATAAGTTTTCAAGTACATAAAAGGTTGTTACATGGAGGAGGGAGAAAAATTGTTCTTAACCTCTGAGGATAGGACAAGAAGCAAAGGGCTTAAATTGCAGCAAGGGAGATTTAGGTTGGACATTAGGAAAAACTTCCTTACTGTCAGGGTGGTTAAGCACTGGAATTAATTGCCTAGGGAGGTTGTGGAATTTGAGATTTTTAAGAGCAAGTTAGACAAACAAAGTCAGTTGGATCCTGAGCATGTTGGCAAGACCTACCAACCAAACACCTGGAGAAAGAATTTTCTGTAGTAAATCAGAGCTCTCCCCTTCTAGTGTCCCATCATCAGCTGTTGGAGATATTTGCTTCTAGCAGTCACAGATCGGCTATATGCCACTGTAGGCAGTCCCATCATACCATCCCCTCCATAAACTTATCAAGCTCAGTCTTGAAGCCAGTTAGTTTTTTTGCCCCTACTGTTCCTGTTGGAAGGCTGTTCCAGAACTTCACTCCTCTGATGGTTAGAAACCTTCACCTAATTTCAAGCCCAAACTTGTTGATGGCCAGTTTATATCCATTTGTTCTTGTGTCCACATTGGTGCTTAACTTAAATAACTCGTCTCCTTCCCTGGTATTCATCCCTCTGATGTATCTATAGAAAGCAATCATACCTCCCCTTAGCCTTTGTTTTGTTAGGCTAAACCAGGGGTAGGCAACCTATGGCACATGTGCCAAAGGCAGCACGCGAGCTGATTTTCAGTGGCACTCACACTGCCCGGGTCCTGGCCACTGGTCTGGGGGGCTCTGCATTTTAATTTAATTTTAAATGAAGCTTCTTAAACATTTTAAAAAACGTATTTACTTTACATACAAAAATAGTTTAGTTATATATTATAGACTTATAGAAAGAGACCTCTAAAGATATTAAAATGTATTACTGGAACACAAAACCTTAAATTAAAGTGAATAAATGAAGTCTCGGCACACCACTTCTGAAAGGTTGCCGACTCCTGGGCTAAACAATCAAGCTCCTTAAGTCTCCTCTCATAAGGTTAATTCTCCATTCCTCTGATCATCCTAGTAGCCCTTCGCTGCACCTGTTCCAGTTTGAATTCATCTTTCTTAAACATGGGAGAACATAACTGCACACAGTGTCCCAGATGAGTGTTCCACTGGTGTCTTGTATAATGGTACTAACACTGCCCTGTTTCTACTGGAAATACCTTGCCTGATGCATCCTAGGACTGCATTAGCCTTTTTTTTACTGCCTCATCACACTGGAGGCTCATAGTCATTCTGTAATCAACCAATACACCCAGGTCCTTATCGTCCTCTATCGCTTCCAACTGATATGTCCCCAACTTATAGCAAAAATTCTTGTTGTTAGTTTCTAAGTGCATGAGCTTGCACTTTTAAATTTCATTCCATTTCTATTACTCCAGTTTTCAAGGTTGTCCAGATCTTCTTGTGTATGATACTCTGCTCCTCCTCTGTCGGCAATACTTCCCAACTTCATATCATCCACGAATTTTATTAACATACACCCACTTTTTGTGCCAAGATCATAAATACAAGTGTTAAATAAGATTGGTCCTAAGACCTCTCCCTGAGGAACTCCACTAGTAACCTCCCTCCAGCCTGACAGTTCACCTTTCAGTATGACCCATTGTAGTTTCCCCTTTAACCAGTTCCTTATCCACCTTACAATTCTCATATTAATCCCTATCTTGTCCAATTTAACTAATAATTTCCCCTTAGAGCTGCAGAACTGGACTTGTTATTCGCTCTTAACTCTTGTTTATTTTCATTGGTCTGAATTTGGTTCTCAAGACACTACTGCAAAAAGTTCTGTAGTAATAGCATTGGGTAGAGCAGGGTATGTTGCAGGAAACTGCAGTGTACCCTTCCCCATGCATTTCTGACAATCCTGGCCTGCAGTAATACCTCTGTAGTAACTCAGGTCTGTGATGGGGTTATACACACACCACATCTGTAGGAAATGCACTAGCTAGAGGAGGAGTTAAAAGCAGCTCACTTGGTGGCAGACCAGAGAAGAAAGCAGACCTGCAACTTACAGCTCCAGCAGAAGAGAGCTGAGGGAAAGGCAGAATCCCTCCCCATGACAACTTCCCAAAGGTCTATCTCTGAGGGAAGGGAGGACCTGCTCCAGAGACAATCTGAGAGAGAAGCTGCAGCATTCTCTTCTCCCTCTGATACAAATCCTGGACTTTGTTAATCTCCTTTATTTTGTTTGGATCACCCCAGCAGGGGAAAGCCCTAGGACTGATCTGGCCCAGAAGGGTGGGCCCTGCTGCAGGAGAAGGCAGTGCTGCCTGAGAGAGAGGAATCTATCATGCTATGTGCAGCTGCCAGAAGGTGCCTTGTGATGAGTGGACACCCTTCATGCTGCTTTATCTCAAACAGTGACTTGGGACTGTCACAGAGGGCATGATAGGAAGTGGCTCAGGGAGCAGGGCTGGCTCCCTGCACCAGCCGACCAAGCACATGCTTGGGGTGGCACCTTGTAAGGGGCGGCGCTTGAGTTGTTGTTGTTTTTTTTTCTTTGGCAGCGGTGCAGGGCTCGGGGGAAGAGAGGGGAGGGGAGGGAAAGGGGGGGGGTTGTTTCAGCGGGGCTCGGGGGAGGGGAGGGGAGGGGGGGTTGTTTCGGCTCGGCGACGCGGGGCTCGGGGAGGGGAGAGGGGGTTGTTTCGGCTCAGCGGTGCAGGGCTCGGGGGAGGGGGGGTTGGCTCAGTGGGGTGGCTCGGGGGAGCAGAGAGGAGGGGAGGGGGGGTTGTTTCAGCAGGGCTCGGGGAGGGGAGGGGAGCGGAGGGGGGGTTGTTTCGGCTCGACGGGGCTCAGGGGAGGGGAGCGGAGGGGGGGTTGTTTCGCTCGGCGGTGTGGGGCTCGGGGGAGGGGAGCGGAGGGGGGGTTGTTTCCGTGGGGTGGCGCTGGGCTCGGGGGAGGGGAACGGAGGAGGGGTTGTTTCAGTGAGGCTCGGGGGAGTGGAAGGCGGGTTGCTTCGGCTTGGCGGCGCGGGGCTCAGGGGAGTGGAGCGGGGGTTGTTTTGGCTCGGCGGGGCGGCTCGGGGGAGAGGGGTGGTTGTTTCAGCTCGGCGGGGAGGGGGAGTTGTTTCGGCAGGGCGGTGCGGGGGATGGGGGTGTTGTTTCAGCGGGGCAGATGGGGGGTTGTTTCGGTGGGGCGGCATTCGTTTTTTTCCTGGGGAGGGTGGCGGCGCTCGGTGTGTGTGTGTTTTTTTTTTTCCCCTTTGGGCGGCAAAAAGGTTAGAGCCAGCCCTTCCAGGGAGGGCAGTCTGATAGCCCTCACAGGGCCTTGGGTCAAAGCACGGTAGAGTGAGAGAGCCTGGACTCCCCTACCAACAACCCCCTGCAAGTCACCAGCCTGAGTCCTGATCACTAGGCAATGCTACCCTACCAACCAACCCCTTAGCTAGGACCGTCACAAGGTCTTGAACAGAGACTGCCAGTCATACAGAAATTTGGCAGATTTGGTTGTGGCTGTATTCAGCAGCTGATGATTCACTAAATATTGGGATGGGCCCCCCAAATACCTTTCTAGTTCTGACCTAAATGACCCTCTAAATTCTAATGCTGACATACTAATAGTTAATATGCACCAAGGAGCTACTAGCTACTAGCACCATACCTTGTTTATTGTTGAATAAAAAATAAACCATGGAAATGTTTGCACTGTGAAAACTGCAAATAAATATAGAATAAGATTAAATATGGATTACTTGATTAAAATATTCAGTGACAATTCAGTTATTCTTTTTGATCACCTACACTCTTAGAAAAGCTTATCAGTAATTGATAAGATCATGAGGTTTTTGTCTGTTTTGGCTTTTCCTTTTCTAACCATATGTACTGCATCTTTACATTTCTAGGAGTCTGCTGTAGGCAGTTGCTGTGGGGTGTTCTGTTAAGACACTGCCTGTTATGAAAGAGTCACACATGGTACTTTCTTTCATGGAGACCTTACTTTTGTTCTTTCTTGTGGTGATCTTTATTCTAAAGATAAAGACCATTAAGATGGCAATATGTGGTTTCTGTTAAAGAATGGAAAATCATACGTAAGATATTTGGGGGGCAAGGATGGTTGTGTGTCAAGGACAGTTGTGTGTTTATAGTAGTTGGCACAACGAGGCCCTGATCCCTACTGGGGCGTCTAGACTCGATCACCACACAAATCAATGATAAAATAGTGAGAAACTGGATTAACCCTTAGAACTGTGGCATTTCCCACAGACTGCTAGCTCCAGGAATAATAAGAGCACAGAGTCTCCAGGTCAAGCAGTCTATACGCATTGCTGGATTGAGTAGCATATACATGAGCCCTGACGCACACAGGCAGAGGAGCTAGTCAGTAACTGTAAATTAAACTGGTGCCTGTCACAACAACCCATTTTCTCGGCTGCTTTTTTTTTTTTTTTTTTAAGCAGTGTGGAAGTGCCAGTGGGAGGGTCAGTGAGAGTCGCCTGCTTTTGTGCCCCTCCAAGGAATCAAACAGCGGTCTTAATGCTTTGGTTGCTTAAGAATGCTTGACCTGCCCTGTGACATTTGAGGGATTATGTAGAGAAGGTTTCTCTTCAGGAACACACAAGCAGAAACAGAATAGAACTGAGAGAGTAAGGACAATACGCCAAGCTTCCAAGACTCAATAAGAGTGAATTTACTGAGGAGAGCTCAAACAAATCAGATGAATTCCTCCCCCACCCCTGCTTTCCAACAATTCAGAAGTTCTCTGGAGTGGGTAGATTGATGCATATGGGGACTGATGTTCTCTGCTTGCATTGTACAGTGAGCCAGCTTGACATGGCTACTCAAGAACATTTGAAGCTGTCAGGCTTGTTTTCTTGTTTGTTCCATCTGTGTGTGTGATGCCAGTGATGGTCAGAGCCTTGCAACTTTTGTTAAAGTCTAAGTCCCTTCACAGTTCTTGGGAAATGTGGAGTGCATGAGTTTGCCCCAGAAATAGGATCGGAAGACTCTGACTTCTTGTTTGGGTGATCATCAGTTTTCTCCTTACAAACTCCAGGTCCTATAGTCAAGGAGACTTTCCTATGGTTGCAGGTGGTTCAGCTTGTGAACCCTTACATCTGCAGGTGCAACTGGGGTTAGACATTTCCAGATACTTGTGTAACCTTCATCATTATTGTAGCTGAACATTTACTGGGGCAAATTCACACTGGAGGGGGAGCGGATAGTGGTACCATTATCATCCTTCCCCACGCATTGCATCTGGGGAGGAGAGCAGCTCTATATTCTGTCCATGGTTCCACAAGTCCTGCTGGTGGAGACTGTCTGGGAGATGTACTGAATTAGTGAGGCTCCCACTCTGTGTGCTTTCAGGCCAGCCACATTCACTTCCTGTGCTGTGCTGCGTAGCTCCTGGGCCTCCTGGCAGATCTGGTATTGTAGCTGGCTTGCACTGGTATGCCCTGCTCTAGACAAGCTTTCCAATTCTGGGGACCCAAAGCTGGGTTCCCATGTCTCATCAAATGGATGAATCCCATCTCGTAGGTGATGTGTTACGTAGGATCATCCCAAAAGAATATGTCAAACCCTGAAATATTCTAAATTCTGCAATTCATTCTAGAGATGTCCCAACTCTACCTGCAGACAAAGATTATAGATCCATGTCAGCTTGTGGGTATTTGACTAATTGCCCTGATAAATCTTGCTGTATGTTCATACACTGAAAAAGGAAGGGGGAGGCTGAGACAGATTATCTCAAAATCTTGCAAAGGCATAAAAAAGAGGATCCCAGATTCATTCCCTTCCCCCATCTCCCAAAGGATGAAAAATCAGAGAACACGCTTAAACGGAAGCAATGTAAGGACTAGAGCTGTCTGAAGTCTAGAGCACTGCTTCAAGGGATACTAAAATTCTGTATTTTCTATGCTCTTTGTTCCAAGTATGTTTAATAAACTGTTTGATTTCTGTCTGGCCATACCACAATACTAGAAACAAACCTTTCCTTCATTCAAAATCCTTGAAAAATAGTGGACATTTTGGGTTATTTGGGAGGTAACTAAAACCACATTTAATCAAGTCCTAAAATTTTATTTGCTTGGGATGTGCGAACTAGCTCATAAAAATACAGAGCCAGCTCAAGCCTTAGAAGTTTCTCCAAATCAAAATGAACAAGTAACATAAGACTACCTGGCCCCTCATTCCTATCTCCCATCCTGCATGCTCTCTCTCCCTGACCGCTATTAAATCTTTGCTCTCTAGGGAACCCCCAACCAGCTCACTGTTCTTGACCCCATGGATCCTCAGATCCTCTTGACCCTGACTCTTCTGCTCTAACATCATAATCTCCCATGTTGTGTCTTTCCTAGCCAAAGGAATACAATATGTTCTGGGGCATCTCTGACAAGAGGAGCTCTGGGTTCCATGGGATTTGAAGAAAGTATCTGAAGCACCTCAGCAGATGCTGCCGGAAATGGAAATATTCCAGGGGATCATGAATGGCAGGGGTCTTTTAGCTGCTTGTGGAAAAACCTTAAGAACTGAAGTTGCAAAGGGGAGAGGAATCTCCACTTTGGCTTAGGAAAGAAAATTGGGCTCAGGGAGCAGGGACTACGGATGAGGGAAGGAGACAGATCTAGTTATGTTGGGAAGACAGGAGAAAGGGATAAGGATGGGAAATGGAGAAAGGGATGGAAGCAAAACCTTCTTGAGGTAAACTTTGGCTAAACACCTAAATTATTTGGAGATTTATCCCCAAATGGAACATTTGGAAGATTGCTCAACACTAGGGTTATGTCTACACTGCGCACCTTACTATGGCGCGGCTGTGCTGCTGCGGTCATGCCGTTGTAAAGTGCGCAGTGTAGCCGCTCTTTGTCGCCATGAGAGAGCAATCCCAGCAACAAAATAAAACCACCCCGGAATTAGGGGTGGTAACTTCATCTCCCGTCGATGAAGTGCTGTCCACACTGATGCTTTTTGTCGTTAAAACTTTTGTCGTTCAAAGGTGTGGGTTTTTTCACACCCCTGAGCGACAAAAGTTTTAACGAAAGTGCAGTGTAGATAGACATGGCTCAGTATTTAACGCAAAGATCTATGTCTCCTTTTTAGATCACTTTTTTAAGATGTTTGTGACCACTAGAACTGTCTGGACTTTGATTTATTGATTCCATTTTGCACTGTGTGATGGAGCACTTCCTGGGAGAAGAACTTGGGTTTATTTTTAATTGGGATGTTAGGGGAGAAAAATACTCCAGTAAAACCAGAGGATGGAAGGATAGTGTTATAGCTGAGAGAATCAGGAGACCCTGTTTCTACCACAGACTTCCTTTGTGACATGTGCAAGACATTTAACTTCTCTGTGGAATGTGGATGAGAATATTTTCCTCCAGCTAGGGGATGCTTGTGATGATGAGGGTTAATTCCTCAATGCTTGTAAATCATTGAGGACCATAGATGAAAGCTGCTGTATAGATTGTACGTTCTTCTGGGCAGGGACCATATTTTTCTGCTTATTTGCAAAGCACCTAGCACACCTTTGGGCATTTTAAAATTAATAGCTATTCCAGGCTCCATCAGTTGGGTCAGACCATGCCAGCACAATGGGGACATGGGCCCTGATTCTGCACAGTGCTCTATGTAGACTGTTTCCACACAAAGCAGTTTGCAGGATTGGGGCCACGTCATTTAGAAACAGGTGAAGAGGAGCTTTGCTGAAACCCACAGAGTCTATCATTTATTATTTTTGGTGTATCCTGGGTCTCTTTTAAAGCCTAAATCCTGCAGAATGTGTACTAATCTGGGAAGCTGCATGTAAGAGTTTGTAACTGTAACTATATAAAGGGGGAATGCCCAAACTAAATGTGATTTTTTTTTCACAATCCCGCCTGGAAAAATTCTGCGGTTCCTTAGCCAACTGTAGTTTATAAGAATTGGGAACAGTTGGACCAAAACCTGCATGCTTTTTTTTACTGTGACCGAGGGATACAGGAGGAAATGCTTTCTCCCCAGTGCAATTTTTTTAAACATAAACATGGATTCTCTTCCTCAAACGGCTCTCTGCATCATTTCCAATTCAAAACAACTCTCTGATTTCTTATCCCTGGGGGATTAAAAGGGGATAAAGACTGGCTCCACCTTTTGATGCATATGTATCAGCCCTGGGAGTAAGGAGGGGATAAGAGATCAGAATTTCAACCTGCCTCTGAATAAGCCTTAGTGGTTCCCTTTAACTAGGGGCATGTGAGACTGGAAAGCTACTTATTGTGGAGTTCCCTGGGAGTTTTCACTCCCCAGTGAAATCTGATGTCTGGACACACCCTGCAGAGCCTTGTTTGGATTCAGTGGCTATGAAGGTGACAGATCAAAGGGAATCACATCTCTCAGGAGAGTCCCCTCCTAACTTCTTTACTTTTGAGCATGCGAGTGACCGAGGATGTGGTGATGCTGGTTGTTGGTGGGGACAGCGAGGAGCTGATCTCTGAATTGTTCTTTGGTTGAGCAAGACTTTACTTTTGTTGGGTGTTTTGCTTTTCCTTTTTTGAACTGCTTGACTAATGGCTAAACTGCTCCAAGGACCAGCCCTGTAGCACTTATCAGGAGTGCTGGGAAAGGTACGTTTGGAATGGAAAAAAGGGAAATCGTTAACTTTGTGATGGCAAACCGTAGGCAGCTGCGATGGGGTGTGCGCACGCCTGCGTGGGTGGGGGAAGGATGGTTGTCTGATAAAGGTGAAGGGCTGCTTAGACACAAGCAGGTGCACAAAGGGCTGAAAGCAGCTCCAGAAAAGCGGCTAGTCCTGCCTTTCAAGCACTCACAGCAACAACACAAAGCGCTCACTATAAGGAGCCCGGGAAAGCTGGTGACCATGGAAACAGTGTTTTGAAATGGCTACAAGCAAGAAACTTTACCTCATTGCTGTGGAAATGTAACTGGTTACTGGGGTTACTAACGGGCCCAGTTGGGGGTGGAGAGTCTCAGAAGCGGTTGGGAGAGTTTCGGATTCACACGGCTAGTTTCTCAAATCTAGCAATTGCTCCTGGTGAGCAAAGCAGTCCAAAGGGGCTATTTTGTTTTGTCAGTTAACGGTCAGATCCTTTGACCCTCAGCTCAGAAAAAAACACCTACTTTTCAGTTGGCTAATTAGGAAACATTCAATGATTGATTGAGTGGGATTTTCCTTCTGCTATTACTGGCTCTTCTGTCCGTTGGATGCTTCCATCATAGATGATGGAAGGGGGTTGGACTAGATGACCTCCTGAGGTCCCTTCCAACCCTGAGATTCTATGATTCTATGATGATAATGATTAACAAGCAGGCCCCTAAAAAGAATGAAAAGTAATGAAAGAGGTGTTAGCAAACTCCTTGGTATTTTAATATTCCATCTGCTTACAGTGCCTCTGGTAAGATGCTTTAGAAAAATTTAAGCTTGACACTGTGGAACTAACTGGCCTTCATCTTCCAAATCCTATGCCAAAAAACCTTGCAAATCAGAAGGCTTTTTAAAGCCAGTGGTGTTGGGCGTTTGGAGCAGAGTGTAAATCTGGCTTTTAGTGAGGTGTATATAATTCAAAGCCCCAGTGATAACTCTGTTTGCACCTCAGGAGATGCCAAGGTGTCTGCCTGCGAATGAGAAGAGGGAGGCTGCTCTATTCAGTCGCTCAGGGCATACACTCGTTTTAAGTATTCTGATGACTCTCCTGTGTGTAGACAAGCCCTTAGAAATATTTTAGGCGTCTCATTTTGCTTTGAGGTTGCTTGAAACATGAAGAATTTAAAATAAACCCTGGACTTCTTTCTGATCAAACACTACCTGTCAGTACCAGTACGTCTCACTTTTCTCCTGTCTTTTGATTTTTGTTTTTTAAGACAGAGAGGAGACATTTTATTTAAATACTGCTAGAGGTTAATCTTGATTTCTGATTTGTTTAAGCCTGCAGTGGGGTAGTCAATATTAGTGTCTACAAAAGGTATTTTTCTGCAGGGAGTTAACAACTGAATTGCGTTTGCAATACCCACTCTGAAGCCATCAGCCACCCTTTCAAACAGCTCTGCTAAGGTCAGAGTTGGCACTGCCAGCCTTCCACAAAAGCAGGCGGCCATTCATTCCGCACATGATTGTCACTGCGCAATCTTAACTTTTGTAACAATTTAAAAAATGAAATCCTCCTGTATGCAAAAGAAGCTAGTATGTCCCAAAGCAAGAGAGGCCTTGCCATCTTTTACTAACCAACAAGATTTCCTTCAAAAGTAACTAATCTCTTCCTTTTGCTACCAAAAGTGTCACAGTTGCCAATATCTGGACACAATTAAACTTTTCTCACCAATTCTATGAGGTTTTTCTTTAATGGACAGTTACTAAACCCAGATATTAGATGAACTCTGCATTCCTAGGCCCTACGTTGTTATTTATTTGTATTAAGGTTGTGTCCAGAGGCCCCAAATGAGATTACATTGTGCTAGTCTCCCATTGTGCTAGGCGCTGTAATAACACACAGTGAAAGACGGTCCCTGTTCCAGGGAGCTAACAGCTCAAACAAGACAGACAATGGGTAGGAGATGAAACAGGCATATAGAGATGACGTGGCTTGCGCAAGTCCTACATCAGGCCAATTGCAGAGCCAGGAATAGAAGCCAGATCTCTTGGCTCTTGACTGTTATCCACAGGAACATGCTGCCCCTGGGTTATCATTACAATCAGTTTATGTTCTAGCTCTTGCTCAGTTCATTCACTTGTGACATCGTTGGACAACTGGAAGGATGAAGGGCATCTGGCACTTTGCTGTTCCATGACTTAAAGGTGTGAGTTAGGCCCACAGCATCGGGTCTAGTGCATTGCACACACTTTCTTCAGCACACAGTAGCACAGCTGCATATATTGTTCTGTCAAGAGTATTTGGTTTTTCCCTGACACAAACATTTTCCCCTGTCAATGGAGAATTATTTATTTACCATCAAATGAGTCACGGGAACTGATCCCATTCCCATTGAAATAAATGGGTGTTTTCCCAAAGATTTCAAATCATGGAAGGGTTAGTCTTATCTCAGCATGCAGATTGAAAAGCAGAAAATACAGGACATGTGTGTACGCACACACACACACCCATGGTAGAGTCAGTGACCCAGGATCCATACAGGCTTCTGCCATCAGATAATCGGGTACTGGCTCATTGGGGATCCATTATGGTGATGAAAAATGGCTTCAACATTCCCTTATGGTTGTGGGGGAGGGGCAAAAATTTGGGAAGCATTGGCTGGGGCATGTCTAGGGAAAGTGGTGGATGTGCTGATTTGGCATATTTTTGAGCAGCCTTCCCAGGAGCTCAATTGTAATATAGAGTTTTTCTTCCCCAACTGAAACTCTGACTGAGGGAGAGAAGCAGCTGCAAAACTGCCCGTCTTCCCTCATGTTGAACCTCGCCCAGAGCATAGAAGGCCAGGCTGGAAAAGGGATTGCATAATTTACATCTCCCTGTGCCAGCTGGGGTCAGCTGTTAGGTGTTTTGTCAGGTGGCAGAAAAATCTGAACGTTGTAGGCTACTTGTGCAGAATGGGAGGCTTGATAAGAAGTTAAATTGTGATTTCTTATGCATAGAGATGAATGAGTTATCCCAGAAATCAATGGCTATTAGCTAGGGTGAGCTGCCATTTATACAATAGATGCTAGAAAAGCTCCAGTGGATTTCAAAGATACAAAATGTTCAGAACATAGGGGGGAGCCCATGTAGTTCTGTGGTCCATAAATCTCTAGGATAGGAAGCTCAACAAGTTTATTCAAAGATTAATAAAACCTCCCCCATCCCAAGTAGAACAACTAAATATTTAAAATGGCCTAATAGGCTTTGAATTCAAGAAGCCATGAGGCTGCAAAATGATTGTTGTGGGTTCTTAAATCTCTGTTTAAACATTTGATTGTCTCCCTCTGGAATCCTCAGCACACTTCTTGCTATCTTTAGCATGGATGAGTGGTGCCCAGAACAAGCTCTCTTGAGCTTCTCCACCCTCTTGGAGGAGCCTTAGGAGGGACCCTTTAAAAGTTACGTATCCTTCCAACTATTTATGTATTTATTTGTATACATATTTCTATGGTGCCTATCACCGCAGTATCTGGGCTTCTTTCCATAAATGTATCAGTTACAAGTCATATTAAGCTTCTGTTAATGGATGTTAAACATCAGGTAATATTTATTATACATGGTTATAACCCCATCAGTAGAAAGTGTTGGAGATCATTATAAACCATGGTTATAAACAATGTGTTGGGCTCTATTATAATCTAACAATTAATTAACCATTTATTAAACATCCACTAATCGTTTATTAATCCTTTATCAATGAAAGCTTAATATCAAGGGTGATCAGTGTATCAGAATATTAATTCCTTTGAGAGAGGGAACAAAAATCTCCTCCACCAGTTAAAGCTGCTTATTTAGGAAGAATCAAATCTAGCTGGTTAGGGAGAGTTCAGAAACAAGCCTCAGTGCAGTGTGGCCATTGTCTCAGTCAGAGAGTCAGTTTTCTGGAGTGACAAATACTTAATTAGGGTGGGATGGATGCCAGAGTTAGTCGTTTAAAAAAAACCATGAAAGCAAACACAGGAGTTCCTTGAAGCAAACCAGTGTTTTCCGTTGCAGTTCACTGCAGACGGATTGACTTGGCAGGTCCATTGCGGGGGCTACATGTAGCTGGCATAGCTGATGCGTCATTCCAACTGTCACTTTTTGGACATTTTGCTTGTGCCTGATGCTATCTCACCTCATGAATGTTCTGTCCCCCATCTATGGCATTAAAGAGAATTCAAAATCAACCCAAAGTGTTCTATAATAGAACTGGGGCTTGCAGTGCATTTTTTGCTGCCTGTTTATTGGATTGTAAACTCCATGCATTAGGGTCAGTGTCTTGAACAGTGACTGACTTGGTGCTTACCAAATCATCATCATCCTTTTCACAGTGACTATGACGGGTAATTCTTCAGAACTGCAGACATGTGCATGTATCAATGTGCTGCGATGTGTGTTTAAGTGACCAGTTAGCTGGGATAACTAGCTACAAAGTTATGTACAAAGATCTAAATTGTTTGTGCAATTACAGCAACCCTGTGCATGCAATTTGGCAACCAGTTACTAACTTTACATAATCATTCTTGGTAACTAAGAATTTAACACATGATTGCATGCACATTTTTGCTCCTGAAAATGTGTGTACACAAGTCAGAAGATATGACTGTTAAAATGATCACTAAAGCCGATCAGGGAACTTTTCAACAAAACATTTTCTTTTAATACAGATTTGTCTAAACCTTTTATTATGAAAAGTTTCAGTTGGTTTTGATATACTTTTTTTTTTAATAGAAATTTTTTTTGGTAAAAAGGGATTTGAAATATTTTGCTTGGATACTTTCTAAATGAAAAAAATCCAGTCCCCTGGTTTAAAATGACTTTTTATTTTAACTTTTAAATTAATTTGTTTTTAAAAGGCTAGATTGGAAAAAAAAATCTCTTGATGTTTTTTATCTGAGTTTCAGGTTGAATAATTGCTGGAATGAGAACATTTTTTTTACATATTTATTAGGTCTTGTAAGTCATATTACAAGACTGAGTCTCAGTGATGCTAACTCTGGTTGACAGATAGCATAGGGATGAGTGCAGCATAAAAGCCTAGATGAAACCAGCGCTTATTAATTCATAGACTTTTCTACAGTGTTCAGCACTGTAATATCTGAGGACCCAACATTAATGAATTCATCTTCACAACACACTTGTGAGGTACTGAAGTATTATTCCAATTTTACCCATGGCGATTAGTCGAAAATCTCACAAGAAATTGATACTAGAACCTAGATCTTCTGATTCTTCATCCAGGGCCTGCAGCATAGGGTCATCCATCTTCTGTAAGACTCTACAATGAGTGTTTACAGAAACCCATAAAATAGTCTATCATTAGACTGTTTCGTTGATGGCTGCTGATTCTAATTTGTTTACTGTTGCTGTAGCGGTAGATCATTCTTCAGCTTTTGATAGAGGATGCTATTAGTGTCTGTAGAAGAGTTGGTTGGTCTGTCTGGTACAATATTTATATTGGCTTCATTCATACTTTATAAGTCAGCACAACTATTTAGAATTTTAACATGCTGCAGTTTATCATTCCTGTATTTTGCATTATAGATAGAGATGAGCCTGAACCAAAAAGTTCCAATCTAGAGCCCAAAGATTGCTAGGGGACTGGCGACAATGTTCCACACCAAAACTATGAAGAGGTAGAGGCCATGGGGAAGTTTGAATATAGATCCCACATTTCCCCAAGATTTGGGGATGTTCATATGTAGGATTTTGGTTCAGGCCCCTCTAATTATAATCTACCTTTGGTGACGGCAGCTCTTTGGAAGGCAAAGGGGAATGGGGATGGGAAGTCTTAACTTCGTGGTCTGTTTTAAAAAGGCGCTTTAATTGGTATAATGTCAAAAATACAGAGGTGCAGAAGTTTAAAAACTATGAGGTGTTATACATTTAGCATACATACAGCAATCAAATGGAACAAAAAGAGAAACACTAATATGTAAATAACTGTAGCCTCTCACTAGCAACTTCTTGATATAGGGCTTCTTCTAAGAGCACTCCCCAAGAAGGGATCATGACCCCTTTTACTGGATCTTGGGATTCCCCAGATGCATCCATACTAGAAGGTGCAAACAGTCTTGTCCACTCCTACGCAATCAGCCCCAGATATACAGGACAGAACTTTCCTTCAGGAGCAACCTTCGGGCAAGAGTCTTTCCAGGAAAAACTCCCAAATCTCTTCATAAATGGCTACGCTACAATGACTCTGTCCCATCACTCAAGCTTATTCAGCTAGTTTTATCTTGTCTGGTTAAATATTTTAATAGTTCTTTTTGGAAATGGGATGGGGATTGACACAATGGAATGTGGTGTTGTATCCAGGAATAATAGTGGGGGTTGCGAGGTCCTTATTTCCAAAAGGTTGTGACTCAGAAACACAAACAAGTAACATAGATGCTCCTAATGTCAGGACCAGATGATGTCTCTTTCTAGGAGTGTCATTGCATGAGAATCTGGCAGTTGAGAATACTACTTCGCTTTATCTCATGGCCCTTTTGGTTTCATCCAAGCTAGTCATCCAATAACACTTTCATAATTAAATGCACCCCATCTCTGATTCATTCTGAGCTCAGTGTAATGTTGTTGTTGTTGTTTCCTTAATAAGTCGAGTCTTTCCCTCCACTCTCATGCTACTTTTCCATAGCTCTGTGTATATGACACTCAAATCTATATTCCTTTTATTGTTTCAGTCCATTCCCTACTTTTTTATGAGCCTCAACCCCCTCAACTTCTAGCTCCTTCATAAGTTCCTTCTGTTCAATATATTCAGTGCCCCCTAATGGGAAAGAATATCAACCTTAGTTCAAACTTCAGCACTACTAAATTCATTCTTCTACACCAATTTCACAATCAGGACTTTGCAGAGGCTAAAGAAATAGTGATACTATCCCAAGCTATGCCCACAAACTAAACCCCAACCATTTGAAATAACATAATGAGATGTCACTCAGACTAGATTACAGACATCTTTATTATAATTAACATTCCTCTTTCTTGCATGCAGTGACCTCAGCTGACCTTTGTTACTCTTTATTACATTCTTTGTTTTGCAGTGAAATAGTTAATAATGCTACATTTAAATGATTAAAAATAAGCTTTAGAGTTAACACATTATTTAGATGAACAGGGGAAGTTCACACCTCTCAGGGCTGTTTTAGGCTGTCTGCAGACTCAAGCAGATATCAGCACAAAACATTTCTTTACAAACAAAATAGCTACAGACTTATTATTTTAACATAAGTTTAGTTTCTGGAATACAAGATAGATGTGTTCTCCTCCCCCCCGCCTCCCCGAAAAGCACCAGCTTGCTCTGCCTCCACAAACTGGTCTTATTCAGCCTGTCAGCTTGACTCCCTGCATCCCATATCATCCACATCAGAATATGCCTTCACCTATTTCATGCCTTCACCTCCTCTCATCTTGACTACTCTAATAGCCCTTTGTGATCTCACTAAAAAATGCTCTTTTGGGGTCATTTTGTCCAAAATGTGTTAGCTTATCTCTTTACCCATGCTCCAAAAAATGGGTACCGACCAACTCCATCCTGAAATCTTCAGTGGGTTCCTCTGCATTTGAGAATCCTACTCTCTTTTTTCCCCTTCACTGTATTACATTCAGATTAGCAATTAGAACTGTCTTTTACAACCTTTGGATTACGGCCAGGTGATTCCTCTCCTTTCGCATGCTGATTTTGGACACCAGTCATTGCTTTCATTATTATCCCTAACCTAGCATTCCATTACAGTTTGTCTCATGAGCTTCCAGATTCTGTCATTCAGAAACCTCATATTATATAAAATGCAGCTCCTATTTCAGGATTCTCACAGGTACGAAAAAGGCCTAGAATGTATTATGCTTCTTGACATGATATTACACTAGCTACAGGTGAAAATATTGATTTGTTTAGAAATTCTCCCTGGGGAACATGGGATTTCCCCCTTTTTATGACACATTTCTATTTTCATCTTCAACATTTTTTACAAACATTAATTAATTGAGCTGAATTCTGATCTCTTTTACAGCAATGTATGTCCAGAATATTTCCACCAAAGTCAAAGGAATTACACAGGATATACACCAGTGTAAATGAGATCAGGATCTGGCCTGTAACTGCTAAGCTATTAGTGTTAGGTTTAGAATTAACTTCTCTCCTATGCAGTTCTGTTCTATTTAGATTTTTATGCCCAGCACAATCATCCTAGAGCGTGGTAGCACGTACACACACTCACACACAACTTATATTTTTTAACAAGCAAATGTCCACAGAAGGAATGCACCACTTTGATTATGAATTTGAATTGCTGGAAAATAGTTGAAAATAGGAATCACCAAATATACTGAGTGTTCCATATTGAGATGCTTAGAATTCTGTTACCTTGGAATACACCAATTTTTGTTTAACTACATCAAACTTTACTGGTATGGTTCCAACTCTTGTCTTTGGATCCAATTCACTACATGAATGCAATTCTTTGGACTTCAGATACTGCTGGTGAAGTTGGCCTGTGAGGTTTTGGGAAATGGATCAGCTCTAAATCAGAACACAACATAATCCTTGTTACTCCATATCCAGTTTATTAAGACTTACGCCATATGCCTTGTATGATTGTGATCATCCAGTGTGAAAGGTGGGGGAGGAATCAGGAGGCTGTAGCTACCACTTACTCCCATATGCTGTATATTGGACAAAGCATGTTTATGCTACCAAATAACAACATAAATATCAGGCATATCCAGCCATCCAAAAAATCTGTGTCTGATATTTGTGCTACTGAATATTCAGCTACCCATCTCTTGGTTAGTGCTCATAGCTCTAACTTGTCCAGCCCATAAACAGACTGTGTTCGAACCACTCCCGGGCACTCCCAATCCCATGGTTTCTTGGGCAGGGGAAGGGAAGATAATCTTTCCCTTTAGTTCTCCTCCCTGGCCTCAGAGACAGAATTAAAGGACTCTCAGTCTCAAGGGGTAGGAGGGAGAAAAGAGAAAATATTTCATCCTGCTGTACCCCTCCCCAGGCAGAAGGGGAATGATGAGTCCTCCCACTCTTCTGAGTCTTGTGAGGTGGGGAGTGAAAATTTCTGAAACTGAAAAGCAGGCCAGGGAAGCAAATTAGCACAGCTTCCACTCAGACCTCCCCTTTCCACATCCACCATGGGCTTCAGCACTCAAGCCTCTACTTTCAGCCATCTTCTGGGTGCATGTGACTTTTAACCTCCCTTTTATCCCCCTATAGGACATGGTGTTGGTGGTGGGGGGGAAATGACCATCTGGCTCCCTCCCCTCTCCATGACCTTTTGGAGATCAACTGGTTACACCTACTACACCCTACCCACCCCAATCCAGGGTAATATCACCCCCTGAAAAGCTGGCATCAGAAATCACAGTGGCACATGGAAGTGAAGACGGTGCCAAGGTCTCACAAACTAGCAGGACTTCTGCTTGTAGCTTTTGCAGTTATTGTGGATGGAGGGGGAAAGCAGCGCCCCCTCCCCCCCCCCCCCCCCCCCAGGTCACTGTACTTTGTATGGCTGAACTCCTGCAAATGCTGTCTCTAGTGCAGCCCCTGAAAACTATTTTCATTAATTATTACAGCACAAGTGCTGGAAAATTGCCCAGTCCAGCTCTATTCCTAGTCCCGTATGCATTCAACGAGATGGGGAGGGAGAGGGCCAGTTAGTCACATTGTGTTAGTATGTAATTGGTTAGTCAAGTGCTGTCTATTTGGAGTTGAAAAGAACCTACATTAATAATTCTGTATTGCTAGGGAAATGGCCTTTTTTATTTTAAAGAAACATTGTAATGTTTGAAAAGGGAAACCATTCTAAATAACAGATGCAAAAGGTGACAGTAATGTGTTCATATCGACGCAAAACACTGCTAAGATTGTACAGAGGGAGGTTGTAGGTAATTAGCAGACTAAATACAATGAGTATGACTGCTCCCTGTAACTGGCATTTCCCCTCTGAATGTAACTCACGGTAGACCTGAGAAGTCAGCATGGTGTAATCGTTATAACAGGGGAGGGAGCAGAAAGGGATGCGAGTTCTAGTCTTGACTCTGCCACTGATTCCGTGGCGGGAACCTTTGGTATTCCTTACTCAGACAGAACTCCTGCTTAAGGCAACATTGAAGTCAGCCTGAGGGAGGACTGCAGGAATAGATGGTGTGTGGCATTCGCCTGGCTGCACTTCAGCTTCCCATCAGTAAAATGGGCATAATATCCACCTTTGCAAAATGCTTAGAGAACCTTAGATTAAAGGCACTACATATGTACAAAGTAGTTATACTTAGTAACAAAGACGACCTTGCGCTTGATTCTCGACTAATTTACAATGACGTAAGGACTTGATCTAAGCAGGGTGACCAGCTATCCCGTTTTTTTCACAGTTGCTATCTGCTCACCCTAGATATAAGTGTCATTCAAGTCAATGGGAGTGTAGACAAGGCCTAGAAAATGGAAGTAGAGAGGGCAGGCTGACTGGGAAATGCTCAGGAGGGAATGACTTGGAGTAGTTTTTGTAATAGTTGCCTACCCCTGCGCACAAATCCACAGATGTCAAAAGTCATGAAAATCACAGTTCAGATAATGCTGCCAAAGCTGCAGCTGCATGAGGTCACAGGTTGTCTGCTCCCCTGAGAGCTATTGAAATGCTAGTGTAGTGCCTGCTGCTCACACTTCGGGGTCATGTAGTGTGGAGTACAAGCTGCTCCATGCTGACTCGCAGCTTTGGAGTAGTGCTAATGACTTGACCTCTTTAGGGGAACATGGTCTCTCTTCACTTTAACGCCTGAATTGAGTTTATTGCAAGTTCTCCTCTTCCTGTTGAACAGGAAACCTTCATTCATTATTTCCCTAACTCTCTCCACAACCACACACTCCAGCCCTGGGCACTTCCCTATTGCCCCCCCCCCCCCCACACCTGATTAAACTGACTTCCCCTCCACCTCAGCTTGCACAGCTGAGCAGTTTCAGGAGAGGTGAGAGGGGAGTGTGACACTTAATCTTGGGACTTGCAGCAGGAAGTCCAATCAATGACTTCACAGTGGGACGCAGATTTGCTTGAACCTGCCCTGCACAGAAACCTTGACTCCTGTGCCAAAATTAGTCTTTATGGCTGCACGTGTACCAGCTGAGTAACCTGGTGTGTGACTCTGTGTACATACGCTTTTCTTTTTTGAAATACAGTTTATTAGATTTTCTTGATAAATGATAAAATGAATAAGCTAGGGATGCCATATTCAGTGCTGATTCCACATTCAAACAGAATGAAAACATCTCTCAAGCATGCACTTTAAAATAATAAACATACAAGGGGTGACCGGGGTCCCAGTGGGGGCCAGCTATGGTCACTCTATTAAGGTGAACTGAAAAGAATGAGGCAGACAATCCCCATAAAGCTGGTGGATATTCCAATATTTAGATTTAGCAAGCCAGCATAAAACAGCTTCTTTATTACCTAACTGGTTACTCAGAAGTCCAAACAACACAGTTCCCTTAAAGTGATGCAGGCTTCCATCCAGGCCTCCATCCAGGTACCAATGTCAAATATGATGAAAATTTATGTAAATCTTATTTCATCATATAAAAGAAAAGGTTCTACTAATCCCAAAGGATCGGACACATTACCTCTCAGGTTATTGAATATTCCAGATTTTACCCAATGCATGCCATAGCCAATTCTTATTACCTAAACTAAACTTTATTAAAAAACAAAAGATCAATATACACACAGACATGAGTTCAATTAATTTAGGTGCAGATTCATAGCAGAGATAGTGAGCTTTGTAGTTGCAAAGAGTTCTATTAGAAATAGTTCATAGGTTATAGTCCAATGTCCAAATATCATATTCAGAGCCTACCAGCGTAACTGGGACCTCAGTCTTGACTCAAATGTCCCCTGATGAAGCCTAAGCAGATCTGAGATGACAGAATTAAGACTCAAGGATCTTTTATACAATTTCATGTCCTCTTTGACAAGTTGGGATTTCCTTGGGGAACAAAAAGGAGATATCCCGTGTTTACAATTCATTTAAATGCTAGGATATTCTTTTTATCTCTGAACTATCAGAATACAGCATAGACAGGGATTCTTGTTTACATTGTCGACCCTTTTGTAAATACACAAAAACACAAACATTATCTCCCCACATGTCTTTTGAAGGTTATTTATTTTACAGGATGTTTAACTCTTTCTAGCCTTGCACCACACAAGGATTGTCCCTGTAGTCTAGGTTTTTATACTAGGTTCATCATCACAATATCTGAGTGTGTTGCTTGCAACAAGATTTTTTTAAAAACAATGTATACACAGAAACTCCCCTCTTCTTATTATCTAGTCACTGAAACATTGGCTTTTGTTTTGCATCCTTAGTGCCACTGTGTGCTGCACTAGGGCTCTGGAGTCCTGCTATGAAATAAGAGCTTTGTTTCAGTATGGTAGAACCTGTATTTCAATACTAATTGCCAAATTCTGGCTCTATGACAGGGTTTTGTAGAGGCTGTGTTGTCTACAAAAAGCTTTCTAAACAGGCTACCATTTGGCTTGTTCAAAATGCAACACCTTTTGAATACCTTATCATAGAGAAAGGTCTTAACTATAGTCCTAGATCCATGAACCCTTTTAAAATTGTGAGGAAGGTCAGCTCCAGATCAGGCTCTAGATTTAGGCCTCTCTCTACATTGTGCACATAAGGCCAGATCTAGTCCTGAGACACACAATTCTTCTTCCATTCGATGGTATTTGAATCTAAAATTTGACCCTTAATTTTTTTTCTTTTACTTGTCTGATTTTCTGAATTTGGATGCACAATGTGTGATTCGTATGACATACAAAAGTCAGTTGTTGATTTTTTGACATTTCTAGTGGGGTCCCCCAGGGATTATTTCTTGTTCCAATGCTATTTAGTATTTTTATCAACAATCTATGTACTGATATAAAATCCTTGCTGGTAAAGTTTGCTGTTGACACAAAGAGTGGTGGGAGTGTAAATAACGAGGAGGGAAGGTTACTATTACAGACTGATCTGAATTGCCTAGTTAGATGTTCACAACCCAACAAAATGCATTTTAATGTAGCCAAATGAAAGGCAATACACCTGGGAACAAAGCATGCAGGTTATCTTTATAGAAGGGGAGACTGCTAGAAAGCAGTGACTAAGGGAAGGATTTAGGGGTCATTGTAGATAACCCCCTCAGCATGGGTTCTCAATTAAATGCTGTGACAAAAAGGGCTAATGAAATCCTTAGCTGTATAGAAAGGGGAATACCAAATAGAACTAGGGAAGTGATCTTGACTTGTACTGAGCATTGGTCAAAAGGCAGCTTTTGGTGACAAAACAGTGGTGGTGTACACACTGCAGTGCCACTTTTGGTGACAAAACTCTTCAGTTTCAGCGACAAAACGAAACCATCCCGACAAGAGGCAGAAAGCTTTTTGCAGCAAATTAAAGCGATAAAGCGTCAGTGTAGATGCTGCCATTCGTTATATTGCCAGAACTGGCTTCCCCCAGTATCCCACAATGCTGCCATGACCGTTCTGCTCACTGTTTTAAACTCGGCTGCCCTGCAGGCATGGGCCCCTCCCCTTTCAAAGCTCCCCGAAGTTCTGACAGCTTAGCCTGCTGCTCAAGGGAGAAAACTTGTTCATCTTAGCCTCTAAGGATAGAACAAGAAGCAATGGGCTTAAACTGCAGCAAGGGAGGTTTAGGTTGGACATTAGGAAAAAGTTCCTAACTGTCAGGGTGGTTAAACACTGGAATAAACTGCCCAGGGCGGTTGTGGAATCTCCATCTCTGGAGATATTTAAGAGTAGGTTAGATAAATGTCTATCAGGGCTGGTCTAGCTGCTGTCTCCCAAACACAGAGTGTGTGTGTGTGTGTGTGTGTGTGTGTGTGTGTGTGTGTGTGTGTGTGTGTGTGTGTGTGTGTGTGTGTGTGTGTGTGTGTGTGTGTGTCAGAGAGAGAGAGAGTGCTGTGTTGTGCAGAGCCAGGAAGGGAGGTGGGAGCTGATGTCGGGGGTGTCCCCTTTCCCCTGCCTGACTGGTTGCTTCTAGTGGCTGTCTGAACTTAGAGACAGCACCATGAAGCCTGGATCACTTGCTAGGATCAGCTGAGTATATGCCACCTAATCATTTCCCGGCAACTGCAGCGGCCTTGGGCACTGGTGGCATCTCAGTCTCTCCTGTTTTCTACCTGTGGCACAAAGCAGTTTGGTCTCATGAGGACTGAAATGCTTTAGTCTAACCCACTGGTTCTCAACCTATTTACCATTGTGGGTCGCATCACTGTGTTATGTGGGCCTCGTCCAATACTACCTCTATGGCCCCGAGGATGTCACATGGGGCGCAGCTGTGTGCTGATTGGCCGCAAGCAGCCCATGGGCCACAGGTTGAGAACCACTGGTCTAACCCAAGTGATCAGGCTCCACATAGGGTGATGTAAGTGAAAGTCAATGGCCTGAGATATACTGGAGGTCAGACTAGATGATTTAAGGGCCCTTTCTGGCCTTAAATTCTATGAAATGATTGCGTGCTGTGGTCTGAGAGTCATTAATGCTAATCCCTAGCTGGATCAGGCATCCATATGTTCTTCGATGATATGCCTCTATGGTGCTCACCGGATGCACGTGTGCCTGTGTGCTCTTGACCGGAGAATGCCAAGCAGTGTGCGTGGGCCCATGTCTGTGCTGAGCAGCACCCCGACTTCAAATGAGAGCACATGGGGCGGCCGAGGCCTGCCGCCTCTCAGTTCCTTCTCAACTGCCTGCGGCACAAGATGGAGCGATTAAGTGTCTGCTGGTTCTGCAGCTTCCCGCCTTCTCTCATACCATTTATTCTTAAATATTTTCCTTCATTTTCTTCGTTATTTTATTTCTTCGGTTATACAGCTGTGTTTAGCAGGCGGGTTACCACCCCCTTTCTCGACTTATTTGGTTCACCTTCGAACTGGGTTATGCCAAACCCCCTGGGGCTTAAGCCCAGCCACAGGTCTTTTCCCTGTAATGACGGGCCTTCAAGTTGCCCCGATGAAATTAAGTAAAGGCAAATTTAGGCTGAATAACAGTAAAGTTTCCTTAAAGTTTTCCTCTAGTCCAACACCACTAGATTCACTTAAACCCAGGATAGAGAGAACAAAAGAAAATGTGCTGTGGGGGGGCAATCTTGCCAGGAATGATGGTTGAAAGAGGTGAACGAAGTCTCTTTCATTTCTAGTTTTATCACTGATTTAAAAACACTCCAGTGCAAAGTATTGGCTCACTGGAAATGGCACACCCCAGTTCTAGTTTTGTATTTGTTTTTCTTAGTGTGTCTATAATTCTAAGACATACCCACCGAGATCTTTTAATCTTTCGTCTCTGCTGTCATTAACTCATCCTTAATTCTTAGTCTTTCTGTAATATTCTTACAATGAACTGTGTGTGTTTTAACATTATATGAATGGGGGGAGGGATAGCTCAGTGGTTTGAGCATTGGCCTGCTAAACCCAGGGTTGTGAGTTCAATCCTTGAGGGGGCCCTTTGGGGCAAAAATTGGGGATTGGTCCTGCTTTGAGCAGCGGGTTGGACTAAATGACCTTCTAAGGTCCCTTCCAACCCTGATATTCTATGAATGCTTAGATGAAAAATACAGACCAGTGGGCCTGCGTGGCCGTGCTTTGAATCCTCCAGGTGGTCTTTGTATAGCTGTGGTGACACTGAGGCACTTTCTTGGGATGGAGAGTAACAGTCTTCCTTGGTGTTGATATGGTTCTCAAGTTGTAACCCACAAGTTCGATCTTGGCCTCTGCTAAGATCAGAATTCAGTTACTCTTTGAGTCTTCTATCAGCTACTGTCCAAGAATCCCAGTCTGGGGGTTTAATTAATGCATATTTAATTGGTAAATTACAGAAATAGCAAGTAAATCATAAAAATGCAAGATTAAGTACAAAATGCACTTGCCAAATAATATGGAAAGGTTCAGCTGCCTGAAACCTTACACAGGGCTAGGTTCTTATACCCTTGCTCATGTTGTGTAGCATTTTATTGCATGACTGGTCCCATTGACTTCAGTGGGTCTAGTCACGAAGTAATCTTACTATGCAACATGAATAAGGGTAACAGAATCAGGCCTAGTGTAAAGAGCCCTTCATCTGATCCACAGCTTATCTGTTTTTGTCCTCTCTCTGCCTGCTTAACGTTCAAGTCACAATTTTAGCAAGATGTGTGTCTCTTAGCCAGACCTCCTTTTCATGTTATAGAGCTCTATTCTGCCAAAGGACAGCCCTGGATCTAACGAGGCAGATTGCTCACTAGAAGAGCTGGTTCGACTGAGAACAACCCATGGTGATGAATGGGCAATTTGCCACTTTGTCAGAGCCTCCGGTGCTGCAGATGGATGTGTAGAGGAGCCCTTTCCCGCCATTGTCCCTCTATCCTTCCTATTAAAAGCATGGCACTTCTAAGTGCTCTAAAATCCACATGCTTGCAGATTCTCGCAAAATTTGCTATGGTTTGTGGGATAGCAGAGTAGGGTAGTGACCCACATTTGGTATAATTCAATCCAGGAGTTCCAGCGATATAAAGCCTGAAAAAAATAGCTGTTTTTCAAAAAGTTTTTCATGGGTTTTGTTTGCACAGATTTAGAGATTAAATTATTGAGGTGATGTGGGTCAAAATGGGAGGACCCACATTGTGAATAGTACTTAAGAACACATTGACTTTGCTTGCTTAGATGTGCAATCTGGAAGGATCATAATGATCATGGACCACGTACAGGGGTACTTTATGCTTGTTTGGGTAATCCAAGGGAATGTACCAATGCCGTTGCCCCGATGAACACCCTGCCACTGATGTTTCTAGTCTGAACTTTGTACACCTGTGCAATAAAGTTTTAATAACCCATGTTGCTTGCTATGTCTCTGTTATATTATAACATGTTTTTATTTTATAGGAAGGTTTACTGTGAACACAGAAGAATAGTCAGCAGCTGGTCTAACCAAAATGTTTGTTGTATCGAGTGGGGAGGAGCTGTAGGGCTTTGGGTGGGGGAAGGCAGGACAGGGTGACAGGGACAGCGAGAGGGGTTCCAGCTGGTTACGGGTTGGGCAATGAGGATGGATGGTAGGCAAGCTTTGGACTGGTTGTTGGAGAAAATTTGTATTTTACTAGATCCTGGGGAACGGGGTGGACAAATGGCTATTTCCTGATCTTAGGCAAGATTAATGTGGTGTTTCCAAGTAGTGTGAAGGTTTGAAACTGACAGGGCAGGTACCTTGAATTTTGAGGGAAAAGAAATATATGTGTGGCCGTATGTGTGGATTCTGGGAATTCCTGGATTAAGAGGTTGCAGAAGTTTCCAGTAGATCAAGAAGTACATCCGGACATGGGGATTGCTGACTACAAGCTGATTTGTCTCAATATGCGAACTGCAGGACACAATATATAGAACTCCCTGAGTGGCTACTAACTCTTGCCAATAACATCTCTCTTCCTGTTTTAAAAAATAACTAGGAAATTCAATGGCAAAAAACCAACATTTATGCAGAATTAAAGTTGGTTGGTGGTATGTTATCCCCTTGCAGTACGCTGAGTTGAGCAAAACTCAGACGTCTGAAAATCTGGAAATGCAGTCAAGGTTGCCCGTTGCAACCTTAATTCCTCCTTCTTTCAGCAGTGCCCCAGTACACCCTGTTAACACTTAGACCTTTACTCTGCCAACCCCACAGTTACTGAAATATACAAACTCTTCACCTCCTCTTACAGCCCATTTACTCTCACCCACAGGATTCCATCTAAACCTATTAAAGGACAAAAAGGGGGTGGGGGAATTAAAGGTTGTTCCCGTCACCTTCCCTCTGCTCTCTTCAAGCAATGTTTCAGTAGCACATAGTGACACTGGCCCGTGGCACTGTAAGATTCAGGAAGTTATAGATCCTGGCATGCTCACGCACTCGTTGTCAACTCCCCCCAAAAGAATATCACACGTGCAATTTAAGAAACCCTTCACAGCCTTTTACAACTCCACTTACTCACAGGATACCATCTCAACGTACACTTTCACTTTACCATGATTAAAGCATTAGCGTTCTCTTATATTCTATCTCACTGCTGACAATAGCCTTGGTAATAAGAGCTGTATCCTCTGCTATTGACATAATCTACACCGTTCTGCATAGAAATGATGCATCCTGGAGGTATACATGCACCTCTTACCTTTCTCCTCATGTCACAATCACAGGTCTGTCACACACCTCAAAGTAACCCACACATCTCACAAACACAACTCAACCAAGCAGAGCTAACTACTGCCTCCACCATTCATTTCAGCTACACCTAACACGGCCCACACTTCACTTTGCCTGGAGGGCATGCAGAGAATAAATGCCTAGGCGAGACTGCTCTCATATCCCAGCTTTCTACTGACAATACCCTTTGTAATAAAACCCCGTCCCCTGCTAATTATATAATGTACACACTTCTGCACTGAAATGATGCATACTGGATCCTGAAGGTACACAAGCAACTCTTCCCTTTGCTCATACACATGAGAGGGTGCAAAACATAATCTCCTATCACAATCACAGCTCTGTCACACACCTCAGAGTAATCCACACATGTCCTCAGATCATAAACACACCTTTACCAAGCAGGCCCAACTACTATCTCCACCATTTAATATAGATACACCTAATACACTGATTTCACCTGGAGTGAGCGCAAATAATTCCCATTGGTCACTGCTAGCTCCAGGGCTACAGAGGGAAGGTGGTGTGGGCAATCTTGTTTTTTCCATTTTGTCCTTTAATAGTGTTAGATGGAATCCTGTGGGTGAGAGTCAATGGGTTGTAAAAGAAGATGAAGAGCTTGTACATTTCAGCAATTGTGGGGGAAGCAGAGTAATGATATGTGTGCTAACGGGGCATATTGGGGCATTGCTGAAAGACGGCAGAGTTAAGGTTGCACAGGCAACCTTAACTGTGTATTTTTAGGTTTTCAGAAGTTTGCATTTTGCTCAACTCACCATTCTGCCGGGGGAATGACATACCACCATGGAACCTTAACTCTGTATTAAAGTAGATTTTTGCCACTGAATTAAAACATGGTCTTATTATTTGTTGAAATGAGATTTACTGTATTTACCCAATACCAGGAATCAGCTGCACCAGATATAGAAGTGCAACAGTTGGCCTGACATGGTTCATTATAAGAAAAGTAATTCTTGTAACTGTACACTCAGTAGTGACCTATACTAGCTGAGTCTTAAGCATATGAAGGGTTAATTCCTCAGCAGAAGGGCTGCTTCCCCCGCTCTGTGCTAGGGAGGGAATGCATCTGAACATGTTAATTGGACAAGCTAGATGGTCCAAGGATAAATGGAAGAGCTGAAAATGTAACTGGTGATAATTGAAGGCTAATTATCATTAATGAGCAATTGGACACCAGATGTTTTATGCCACATGGAAACTGAAAAAGAGACTGGCGAAACAGTAGATTTTTTTATTTCCATTCAGAGAATTGGTAAGAAATGCAGTTCTCTGTGCATGTAGTAAGTCTAAAGTGAATATACTTTGTATCGAGTATTATTTTCAAAGTGGCTATGTTAGGTTTGCAAAAATTCTTTTGTTTCTGTCCTTTTGATCATTTAATTTGCCTGTATATCATTTCTCTGATCCTTAGCTCACCTGACTTGTTACACTTATCTCTTTAAACTGTTGCTAATTAAAATTTAAAAATTCAGTTGGAGGGCTAGCATTGAATAATAATGTCTTTTCCCTTTTATGTTGTTTAGTAATTTGCACTATTCATGGTAAATAATATAGCCATGTTAAATGTCAGAAACACTAGTTTCCCTCCCCACCCCGCTATGATAAGGATCTATAAATGAAGTGGATTTCCCAAGTAGCAGTTTCTATATATGCCCATAATCCCTATCTTCATTGCCCAGATGAAGCCTAAAATATCATGTATATTACACTGTATAACAGAGAACTATCAAGCTGTCTCATTTAGGAACAAGAAAAGGACATTTGGTACCTACAGGCCTCTCTTCTACCTTCGTCTCCCCTTCCTGTTATCTCTCTTTAGCCATATTTTTTCATCTCCTTCTTCTCCAGAATGAAACCACCATGTTTTCACACATTCATGCTTTGGCTCAGCTCCTTCCTGCAAACTATTTGTCCTGCATATTTGTTCCCTTCTATGTCGTGTGTTGCTGCCTGTGTTTCCTAATTGTTCTTTGGTCTACTTTACTCTGGTTTTTTTTATTATGTTAGGAACCATATTTTAGTTCCTGCTGACACAGTTTGAAACAGAGTAAAGTTGAGAATGTTTTAAGCTACATAGGAATCACTTTAGCTCAGTCAGTGTGGATGGGGTCAAATGATGTTTTAAAGAAACCTGTGTTCTTGCTGGCTGGAGTACAATTCTTAAACACTGGTCTGACATTGATTGACCCAACCATGTTAAAAACTGGTATAAATGGGGCAATGTTGTAGAAATAGTCTTTAGATATACTTAAATGTCTATTGTAAACAGAGCCTTCTAGTCTAGAGGAGAGAAACTGTCAAAAGTGGTGATGGTAAGGTGCTACTTGCACACTCTGTAGTGCAGGATGCTTTTAAATAATCCTTCTCTCCTGCTTGCCTCCAGTATTAAGTACTATTTTTATTACAGTAGTGCCTAGAGGCCCCTATCAGGGTCCCATTGTGCTACACCATGAACTCACCATAAGAAAGTCATTCCCTGTCTGTGATGGGGTGCACTAGGCCCAGAGGCCCGTGGATGGAGGCTCTGTGGTCCTACCACACCCCTTTCCAGAAAGGAAGAGTAGAGAAGTCCTCCAGAATGCCTAGATCAGCTGCGGGGGAAGCAGCCACTGAGAGACACTGCATGGAGCAGCCAATCAGGGCCCAGCAGGCCCATATAAAAGGAGCTGCAGTACTAGCAGACAGTCAGTTGCTGCCTGGAGCTGGAGGAGCGAGGACTGTGTTCCTAGCTAACTGAAGGAGCTACAGGACCATGGACAGAGCAGTTGTAGGCAGGGACTGTGGGAACAAGAAGGGAGAACCATAAGTTAAGAGTGAAGCATTTGTGCTGGGGTTGCAGGGACATGGTCAGGGGATCTGTAGCAGCATAGTGACTAGTTAAAGGGGATGCAGCAGCATGTGGCTACTATTCATAGGGTCCCAGGGCTGGAACTGGAGTAGTGGGGTGGGCCCAGGTCTTCCCTGCCCCATTTGCCACTAGGGAAGTAGCATAAGCCCCGAAAAAGGGGCATTCACATAGGCCCAGGAAAGGGGCTGAAGACCTGGAAGAGGGTCAGCCTTTAGGACATTGACACCCCCAGAAGGGGACCCGAACTGTTAAGTGGCCCAGCTGGAGCGCTAGGACCAAAAAGGCCCAGAGTGGGCAAAGACACTGTTTCCAGGGATTAAGCCCTGGAGGGTGCAGCCGCATACTAGGGCCGGGACCATTTATGACTGAGCCCAAGGAGGGCTACAGAGATACCAACAGAGGGGTACTGGGATAGGCCCCTGTTGGACTGTACACCCTCGAAGGAGTCTGTTTTGTTTTACATACAGACTGTGTGTTACTTGGCCAGAGGGCTGAGTCATTGAAAACTGCCTGAGAAACCACTGATGGAGGACACCGCAGACTGAGAGTGCAGGCACACACACTTGACCAAGGAGCACTCACGAGAGGTGGGTGCCACCCCGTTATGCTGTTCCAAAGACCTCGCAACATGCTCTTCCTTGCCTTTGTAACACGCATTCCCCACTACGGGAGTCTCTGCAATTGTAAGTGACCATCTTTTTTCAGTGTTTTTTTATGAAACTGCTAATGATCTGCCACCTTTAAATTGTGGTTCTCATTCAAGAGCCATTTGTATGATCCGCTAAGCGGGGAAAAATACAAGATTTCAGATTGCCATTTTCAAGCTACTTATATGATCAAGCACAGCTTCATCTACTAAAGAAGTCAAAGGATCAATATTAGTCTCAGTAAATGGCACCTGCAAATGATTTTTTAAAATCTAAGAGCTACTGATTTCTTACAAAAAAAATTGTAAAGATTAGAGAAATGTTTTTCCATTTACTATTGATGACTTGTTCGGAGGAAAAATTCTTTCGTGGACAACTTTTCAATCTTGGTGCTATGTTAAAATTTAATTCTCATTAGAGTGAAAGCTGGAAGGCTGTCTGTGGCAGTCCCCAAGGTCACTTCTGCAACATTGCAAATACCGTGAAATAAATGCTACTAATCAGTAAGAAGAAAACAAGAAAAATACCTGTGGCACCTTAGAGACTAACAAATTTATTTCAGCATAAGCTTTCGTGGGTTAAGAACCCACTTCATCGGATGCATGGAATGGAACATACAGTGAACAGATATTTATACATTCAAAGAAACATGAGAAGGTGGAAGTGCCTATACCAACAGTTAAGAGGCTAATTAATTGAAAGGAACTGTTATCAGTAGAAACTTTTGAAGTGATAATCAACAGGGGCCATTACAGACAGTTGACACAAAGGTGTTACGGGGGGGAAATAAATTCAATTAACGTAATGACCGAGCCATCCACGGTCAATATTCAAGCCTAAGGTAATGGTATCTAGTTTGCATATTAATTCCAATTCCGCAGTTTCTCGTTGTAGCCTGTTTTTTAAGTTTTTCTGTTGCAAAATTGCTACTTTTATATCTGTCATTGAGTGATTAGGGAGGTTGAAGTGTTCACCTACTGGCTTTTGAATGTGATGATCAGTAAGAGACACAGTTGGTACTTTCAGAACATGACCTGTTGACTTTGTTAAATATTTGCTGTGGTGCACAGAGACATGCCAGAAGCAATAAGAATAACTCTTGCTAAGCTATTTTTTTCTTGGAAATGTAGCCGTTTAAATGAATATACAGTGGAAGATTGAAGGTCCAAGGTCTGTCATTGTCCCCACAGGAAATCAAGTATGTGTGCTGTGCTCCTTTGGTTCCATTCCCAGCCAGTGTAACATGACGGTTTGATACTGTAAATATTTGATCTTCAGAATCTCTTGCAAAAATTCTTTGTTTTAATGAAAACTCTTATTAGATATGAAAATTGTATAGAAACCACAAAATTCTGGTAAATTGAATAGGTTTCTAAAATTGGATTAAGCCTTATACAGGCTACACCCACAACTTGGACATCATGTTTATTAACAGTTACCCAGAGCTCCATTTATAAGAAAGTCAAAGTCAGTCTGATCCAAAACAAGAGAGATTCCTATTGTTAAACTTGAAGTAACATCTAAAATTAACTAGTGCGTGCAGGAAATAGAACCAATTTGTTAGTCATCACTTTTGTGAGGAAGGGAAGACCTGCACCTGCTGGAGATAATGTTCTAAATTACTACACCAAACTCATTTCTAATGAATGCAATTAAAAAACATATATACAGTTTTCTGGCATGCTCTGCAAAATGGGTGCATCTTTTCTTCTTTAGCACAGTTAATAGGCATAAAGGACTCATTCTTGCACGCTTTACCCAGGAAAAACTCCCATTTATGTCAGTTGATGTGTTGCATGAATGATTGGCTTTCCACAATAGTATTTGGTGACTTTGTGACAAGCTACTGCACTTACCAGAAGATCATGGAATTATAAGACTGGAAGGGACCTTGATGTCATCTAGTTCAGTCCCCTTATTATCTAGACAGTCACTGACAGGTGTTTGTCTAACCTGCTCTTTAAAATCTCCAATGATGGAGATTCCACAACCTCCCTGGGCAATTTATTCCACTGCTTAACCACCCTGACAATTAGGAAGTTTTTTATAATGTCCAACTTAAACCTCTGGTCAAGGCTGAATTCCCACTCTGGCACTTTGAGTGCAGAAGGTGGGGGCCTGCAAGGAGTCTAAAAATTAATACTAGCCACTCCAGACTTGTATTAAACTCCCAAGGTTACAGCTTTTCTCTGACCTTGGATGGGTAGATGCTGCCACCACCCAAGTGCAAAACCTCTTTGAGAACCCAGGAAGGTTCACTTGGGAATTCCTTCCTGTGGGGTACCCTCAAACCCTTTTACCCTCCCCCCCTCCGGGGAAGAGCTGACAAAGAAAAAACAAAGGAAATCAACTGTTGCCACCAGCTAATAAAAAAACAACAACATGTGCATAAACCTCTTAAGACACAGAACTCCAATTCTGTTCTTAAAAAAGGTAAATTTTATTTAAAAAGAGAGAAAGAAAATACATCTGAAAACTTAGGCTATTGCTAGATTTTAACAGAGCAAATACAAGAATTAAGCATCGAGAATAGCTTTCTTGAGGGTCAGCTTAAAGGTTACAAGCAAAACAAAAGCACCTGGGATCAGCACAGAGGAATCCACAAGCCATAAAGAAATAAAAGAGAGAAACCTAATCACGTCTTCCTAGACATTTCCTGATCCACTTACATATCTGGGGTTTCAAATGAGTAGTTTCTAAGTATGATACAGATGATTTTTTTAATACCTGGCCCAAAGCTGCTTACAGCATCGCTGCTCTGTCCCCCCTCTTCCCTGGAGAACAACAGACAGATAAAGGGGAAGTTTTTTTCCCCACAATTTTAAAAAGTTCTAGCCTTCCCATTGGCTCTTTTGGTCAGGTGCCCACTCACTTCCTTTTACCTATCCATAGCAGCGAAACTTTTAACCCTTTACAGGTAAAGCAAGTAGAGGACAGCTACTAAGAGGGATTTTATAGCTAACTGGCTGGCTGGGTGTCCATAAAAGAGAGCAATCTCTTCCCCCACTTCGTTTATCACACCTCCCTTGCTGCAATTTAAGCCCCTTGCTTCTTGTCTTATCCTCAGAGGTTAAGGAGAATAATTTTTCTCCCTCTTCCTTGTAACAATCTTTTATGTATTTGACAATTATGTCCCCTCTCAGTCTTCTCTTCTCCCGACTAAACAAACCCAGTTTTTTCAGTCTTCCCTCATAGGTCATGTTTTCTAGACCTTTAATCATTTTTGTTGCTCTTCTCTGGACCTTCTCCAATTTGTCCACATCTTTCCTGAAATGTGGTGCCCAGAACTGGACACAATACTCCAGTTAAGGCCTAATCAGTGTGGAGTAGAGTGGAAGAATTACTTCTAGTGTCTTGCTTGCAACACTCCTGCTAATACATCCCAGAATGATGTTTGCTTTTTTTGCAACTGTGTTACACTGTTGACTCATATTTAACTTGTGATCCACTATGACTCCTCGGTCCCTGTCTGCAGTACTCCTTCCGAGGCAGTCATTTCCCATTTTGTATGTGCAACTGATTATTCCTTCCTAAATGGAGTACTTTTCATTTGTCCTTATTGAATTTCATCCTAGATGTTTTACTTTGCTTTCAGTTTTTAATTCCCCCTTAGAAATAGCCAGAATCTTTTACTATGCATTTCCATTCCTCCAAACATTGTGTGATGGCCTTCACTTTCACTGGTCCCAGGGACTGAATCAAGAACTTGCACAGCTAAAAGCATGAATCTTTATGGTTCCTACAGAGTATAGTCCCATTTTGGAAAGTCCTTTCACACAATAACTTGCAGGTCTTCCTTTATTCAGTGCAGACCTGAACTGCTTCCTGTCAGTTTGGCCTAGAAATATAAGCTACAACACAGCAAACAGTCAACTGTAAATAAAAACAGATTTTTAAAAAACACAGTTTATTGCATTGCAGTGTTTCAGCACAGTATTTGTATATCTGTGTATGGACAAGTGTAAGGGGGGAAAGATATACTGTGCATAGAACAAGCTCCATTAATGTTAACTTCAATGCTGGAGAAACATCATGCACTTGTGTTTGTGGAAGTCTTTCCTGAAGCTTTTGCTGTCATTATATTAGGGTGCACAAATGAGATTTGAATATTGAACAACCAATAATTTTATTAAAACACTATCTTCAGAATTACTGGGAAAAGCAGAACTGATGGAATAATTGGGGAGGGGAGAAGACTTATAAAGAAGCAAGTGAAATTTGATTTCTGCTATTTGTGGGGTCATGCCATTCCTTATCTGTGAATATTTCAGTGCCCACCAGACATCCAGGGAATGTTTGTGAATGCCGAAAGTTTCACACATTTGTACTGGACGTGTATTTCACAGTATTGTTTGTTTGCTTTATGCGTTATTCTCATTTTTAAAAGGTTTAGTCAGGAAGAGGAAACAAATATGTAAACTGGATTACTAATTTCTTCACTTAAATAGTGAATATCCACATCAGCTACTTCACAAATAATCCCTAGTCTGCCACTGCTCACTGGGGTTGCATGTTGTTTATCTCCAAACAGTGAACATATTCACAAACACTGGGATGTGTTTGTGAATGGTTCATGGAGTACCAAATCCTCAAACGTCCTAAAATGTTTGCTGAATACTATTCAACCTGCTCTAAACAAACAAAAACCTTTATGCGGAACACTGGTGGAATTGCATCTGTACTGGACTGTCTGTGTGTCAAGTCAGCAACTGCCATTGGCTAGTTGGCGCGCACTCTCTCTCTCTTTCTCAAGTTGCCTATAAATCTACCACAATACAATGCCTCACCATGAGTGTATCACTGGCTATTATTGCTTAGAAAGCACTTCCGATTTTTCAGCAAGAGGCAGAAATAAGATTGAGTATTAATTGTGGTCAGACTTAGTTAAACTTTGCTTGGTTTATCTGTATGTCTGTGTCTCCAAAACCTTTAAGAAAAACCCAGTCCGAGAAAACACATGCAGAATTCCATTGATTTGTTAATCTAAATGCTGTTCAGTTTGATTGAATATGGGTTTTAACATTTCTTTGTAAGCCTATTTGACTGTAATTTTCATATAAACACCAAGCACTACAGGCCAAAAGGTTGTGTTTATAATATTCAGATTCTAGTACGTAATTAGTGTACTACTTACACTAATGATTGGACAGAATGGTTAGTCTGAGAGACAGGTGGAGAGCAAATGGGATGGAAGAGACATAGTAGATTATTTAACCTATAAATACAGCTATGCTCTCAGTAATAATGAAAATATCTTCCTGTTGCATACTGATACTTCCTTTCAAAGCAAATGAAATTCCTGTATATTGTCCTGTAGTAATCATAACATGTTTAAATAACCCACTCTATATAGGTATAAGAACCTAGATGGGTATTCAAAGAAAAAATGAAACCTAGATTGAATTAGAGCATTAAATTGTCCATCTACTGTGATGAGATTTTCTACACAGCTAATTGTGGGGATGGGGAGCTTCAGGGGCTCGGGGCAAAGGATCAGACAAGTGTGCTAATAGATGAAGAGGCATTAGTGAGCACGGTTCGACGCGGAATAGAGTAGGGAAGAGGATGATGAAGAGAGGTGAGTAACATTTTGCCTTTCTGATATGGGAAATGGGGAGATTTTCATTTGGTGAAGGGAAACATTCTGCCGGAGCTTACCCTTTGGAGTGAAATAGTTTTTGTGAACTAAAATTGGTAGAGACAAAACTGATCTCATTAACACTGTGACACTAAAGAGTAACCAAAAAACTATTCTCTCAGTCTCGTGATTAAAATTGTGGCCCCAGTGAAGTCAGGGGCAAAACTCCTATTGACTTCAGTGCTGCCAGGATTTTTCACCCACACTCCACTTTGCAGAACACAGTGGCAATTGCCTGTGGAATCAGATGAAGGAGAGGAGAGAAAGCAGAACATAACAGGCAAAATTCATGCCAACTGCTGCTCCATCAAAGTCCTGGATGAATCCTATCCCATTTGTCTTGCAGAACTAGAGCTAAGAAATATGACCAAACATCATGTTGCTGAAGTACTACTGCTTTTAGAACGCACGAGACAATAATAAAAAAATCCAGTTTGCAGCCTTAATTGTCAGTGAGCTGCCATTACCCAGATACGGTGCATAATAATGATACACCGTAATGTGCTTCAGAACACTAGACAATGTTTTAATTTACTGAAATCATGATTAGCTTAGATGATGAACCTAGAGTTTAATTAGTAAACTTTACTTAACTCTACTGCTAATGACAATTGACACAATTTATTTTCCTCCCCAGGGAAACAGATGGCTTAATGCTCAGATGCTCAAGGACAGCAAGCTGAATTAGCTTTGTCCGATTAAATATTTTCAGACAAAAGTATTTGATTTATGTCAGTGCAGGGACCAAGGATACCAAGGACCAAATGTACACATGGGCCTTTAAAATAAGCAATTCAACACTGAATAAAAGAGGGATGCTAAATTCATGTGTTTTACGAGTTATATAAATTCAGTTTCTCTGTCCAGCATTTATGATGTCAGTAATTTGATTCCGGTAATAAACAGGGGATAAGAGCATGTGTGTATTACAGTAGGTAAACTTGGTCTACTACAAATCACCTAACAAGTAATGGGATGTTGGATTGTGAGCTCTTTGAGACGGAGACGGTCTCTTTGTTCCATGTTTGTACATTACCTAACACAAGAGTCCTGCTCCATGATTGGGGCTTCTGATCCTGCTGAAATACAAATAGTGGTGTTGGAAAAGGCTATCATCTAACTGGGTTCTAAGTATTTAGAGTTGTACAGATTCCTATTTAATTAGTGAAATAGCTTTGCAAAGATTGGTTGTGAAACTTTGGCTGTTAGCAAATGCTCAGGCTAACAGTGGTCATGGAACATTTATTTAAAACAATATTTCTAATGTATCCATTTCTATTTGGCACTGGAAGCTGGCCATTGTGTATAATTTAATACAATAATTATTTCCCGTTTACTCGGTGAGCTCAGTGCTTGTATTATCCAAGTCAATTTATATATTCAAATCATTTGCTGCGTTCCTGTTGGCTTTTCAATTAACAGTACTGATCACTGATGTGTAGCTGTAGTTTAATAATTAGAAAAAGAAGATGTACTGTCTATTAAATTAGCTTTTGCTGCTTTCAGGCCTGGGGAAAGAAATATTTCACAGCCTGCCTGGATGAAATCATTTTCAGCTAATTGAAGATTTTCTCGCTCCATTTAGCTGTTAAACCCTGGCATATGGGCTTTGATCAGTATTCTTATTCAAGTGAAAAGAATATTAAAACAAAAATTTGTCTTGGATTGAATAAATCTGAGATGATTCAGTGCTCATGAAAGTGGTCAGGTTGACAGCCTAGGAATATGAAATCCTCCCTTCATCTAAGGAACAGATGTTGGCAGTGGTACAAGCTTCCCATGCTGCCCTGTCAACGTTCCTCAACCCTGGAGGGACCATCTTTACAGGTGAGAAGATAGCTCAGTCTCCACGCCCATTCTGACTTTGATCTCTGCCATGTTGTCATCAAGTATAATGCGAATGGTGGTACCAGATTAACCCTTTGGCAAGTGTATCTATGTAGGTAAATCACCCTAAACAATCATTTGGAAGGTAATTTGGTAAAATACCTCCATGGTAGGTGCTAAGCAATAAGAAGCGTTCTCTTAGTGTTTGCTTTTGGGAGGTGGGAAGAGAAATGAATGATAGCAGTCATGAATAGATGTTTTATTATCTGTCTAGTTACTTATATGGCTTCCTGATCATGAAAAATTGGCGTTTTTATTATTATACAGAACACTGACCATATGCTATGAAACCACAGTCTCTGGTCTGTGTTTAGCCAGCTAGCTGTCAATTATTGCGTAGGGCTTGCTCAGAAAAGAGGTATGATTGATATTGTAATTCAGTTTTCTTTAACAAAATCTAGCACACCATTCCTTTTGTTGTTGGGGTATTTTTTTTTTTTATACAGAGATTTTTTTTTTTTGCTTTTCCTATGAGCTGTGCCAGGGAGCTGTGTTATGTGTGGTCCTCTGTGTCTTTCATGTTTTCTGTAGTGTAACATGAGACTCGATTCAGTGTTACCAAGCCAAAGAAATATTTGGGCCCTTTTGTTTCCAAGATTGTTCTTGAATATTGATAATTGGGACAAGAAAATGTTCTGTACCTGATCTTCCTAATTAAATTTAATGCCAAGGGCTTTTTGTTATGGTGTTAACTGATTTGAAAACATGACAAGGAGCCTGAGAGACATTTAGAGAGTCTCTGATTTTATTTTTAGGAAGGAATTCATCACAATCTGACACTGACATGGTTGAGTAATGTTACTCATGTAAATGTATGTGGCAGGATTGGGCCCTAAACTTGGAGGGAAATAAAGATTATCTACCTTTATATCTGCCTCTTATTGCAGGACTTGCAATTTAGTGTTAGCCTGGCTGCCTTTCATAACCAATTGTATCTGCAGCAGACAGCGTGTGACTCATCATTGTTGCTATAGACCAGAACTAAAAGCATTCACTCTTTCAGTTCTGCAAGTTGAATTTCTGGAGTGTTCTCAGTTTATACTTGGGGTTACGGTGGACGAAAAGCTGAATATGAGTCAACAGTGTGCCCTTGTTGCCAAGAAGGCTAATGGCATTTTGGGCTGTATAAGTAGGGGCATTTCCAGCAGATCGAGGGACGTGATTATTCCCCTCTATTCGGCACTGGTGAGGCCTCATTTGGAGTACTGTGTCCAGTTTTGGGCCCCACGCTACAAGAAGGATGTGGATAAATTGGAAAGAGTCCAACGGAGGGCAACAAAAATGATTAGGGGGCTGGAGCACATGACTTATGAGGAGAGGCTGAGGGAACTGGGATTGTTTAGCCTGCAGAAGAGAAGAATGAGGGGGGATTTGATAGCTGCTTTCAACTACCTAAAAGGGGGTTCCAAAGAGGATGGATCTAGACTGTTCTCAGTGGTAGAAGATGACAGAACAAGGAGTAATGGTCTCAAGTTGCAGAGGGGGAGGTTTAGGTTGGATATTAGGAAAAACTTTTTCACTAGTAGGGTGGTGAAGCACTGGAATGGGTTACCTAGGGAGGCGGTGGAATCTCCTTCCTTAGAGGTTTTTAAGGTCAGGCTTGACAAAGCCCTGGCTGGGATGATCTAATTGGGTTTGGTCCTGCTTTGAGCAGGGGGTTGGACTAGATGACCTCCTGAGGTCCCTTCCAACCCTGAGATTCTATGATTCTATGATTCTATACTTCAGATTTGGAAAGTTTTATTCCTTGGGGGGATTCTGTGCCCCCCCCCCCAAAAAAAAAATTCTGCGCACAATATTTTAAAATTCTGCGATTTTTATTTGTCAAAATAACACTACTTGATCATGTCAGTTTCAATTATTTTGGTAATTTATTTCAAAATACCTGTCAGCAAATATGTCTGTAACAATACAGAGACACACAAAAAATTCCCCCAGGAGTAGACAGCTAAAGGAAACTCCTATGACAACCCAGTTCCTGCTTCTATGCCCCCTCCCACTTTAGAGCCCAGGTGTGGGGCCCCCCCTAGCCCAGATACGCATACCCCAGAGCTCAGCCATGCTCCCCCTGCCCAGATACCCAGTTTACCCACACCTCTTCCCCACTACCCCATACACCCACTCCCCCTACCTCTCAGAGCCCAGGGATGCAGAGGGAGAAACAGGCTGATGCTGGGTCCCAGACATGTGTGGAGTTTTGTACACACCTCTGTTTCCTTCCCTTAGGGCATGTGGGGAACTGCTGCTGCCAGGAACCCTCTAGCTCCCTTTCCCTCCCCACAGCAGTGTCTTCTGTGTGAGCTGGGCTCTGCTGGGTCCAGCAGCTCCCAGTGGTGGCCAGCAGCACTGCAGCCAATTTCTGTGCGGGGAAAGGAAATTCCCCGTGCAAATTCCCCGTGCACAACATTAATTTCCGCAGAATTCTGCATTGCGC
Source organism: Macrochelys suwanniensis (assembly GCA_033296515.1). NCBI lineage: Eukaryota > Metazoa > Chordata > Testudines > Chelydridae > Macrochelys > Macrochelys suwanniensis. Next base: position 43,493,508 of record CM065775.1, on the reverse strand, counting down.
AGAATTCCCGCAGGAGAAGGAAAGGTATTTTTTGGGTAGGTAAGTGCAATGCATAGGAGCTTGGGTGTTTCTACCACACATGAATATTATACAGCTTAAAGTAATGTATAGTACATTTTTGCAGCACAGCTACCTCTAAAATCTGACTCGTCAATCCAGCTCTCACATCTTCTCTTTTTATATATATGACAAACTTCCAAGCCATGAGCTTGATCAATTGAGTTGCCTTATATTAGCAGTATTGTTGTTTAACTGAGTTTCGTAGTGCTGTAGAGCAAACCTTGGCTCTGTCTAGGAATGGATCAGATGGTACTTTCATATGGTTACAGTACAATTCCTCATTTATATGAGGAAGTTAAATGGCTCAGGGTACATTAATTCTTTTATTTCCTGTTGCAGGAACGTTTGGGAAGAAACAGCTGACAAAATACTAAAATACCACATATCAAGTAAACCATTCTCCCCCACCCCACCCCACCACCCCCCCCCAAAAAAGAGAGAGAAACTTCTTGGACTTTTGTTTAAGTTTTGATATTTCCACTGAAAAAAAGATGTCTATAGAAAATTCTCAACCAGCTCTACCCCTGCTGTTGGGGTTGTGTCATCAGCAATAGTATCAGTACGAAAAGACTACAGTTAAGTAATGCAATAATGTGTAGGGGGCACCCACAATTACAAGCCTTTTGTCAACAACATGCATGTAAGGCTTGAAGAGCTTCAATGATGTAAGACACCAGATTGTTTTGTCATGGGTAATTGGGAAGCTGCAAATCCCGAATAATGCGATTTCCCCAAGTGTAGGGTCGTTTAACATGTAGCAAAAGGCATTTTCAGAAGGCTGGATGGTACACTAATGGCCTTCTGTGGTAACTTGTCACAGGTTCTGGTCTATGTCCCAACCTGCAGCCAGTCTCCTGGGAGTGACCCCGTTAGTGTTCCAGGCCCCAAGGACTGCGGCCTCCAACATTCCAAGACTGGGCCTTCGGTACCAGCTAAACCTGTATCTCTCCGTGTCTCCCCGCAGCAGAGCCAGCCAAGCCAGACTCCTGTGGGAGGCTTGTACTGTAGCCCTTTAGGATGCAATGCTCTCAGTGAGTGTTCAGTGACACAGGCAGCCTTTTCAAAAGCAAGGTAACCATTTATTAGTCACCAGGTACAATTTAAAAGATGTATTATGAAGTTTTCCCACACCTTCATCTGCAGTGGCACTTATTGGGAAGGCTCTTTATCATAGAAAATGTTGGGGGGGAAATCATGGATGACACAGGAGTAGAAACAGCAAGTGCTGCGAGGAGGAATGGCAGAAACTGTGGGCCAGATTGGCTGGTGTAAATTGTCATCGCTCCAAGGAAGTCAGCAAAGCTACGCTGATTTACATCAACTAAGGATCTGGCCCATTATCTCCCTGCTTCAGGAGGGGAAGTGGCAGGCCTCTGCATCCCCTGTAAGGCGGCACACAGGAAAGACTTTTTATGAATACATACATGTAGGGAGCTCGGACTTGAAGTGGTTGAGTCTCTTTAGCCCTTTCGGGTCTGAGCAGTAGGGAGAAGTCATGTGTTCCCTGCGGGGAAAAAAGGGAATCCTGGAGCAGTAGCGTAGCCAGGGGGGAAGCAGGGGGAGCGGCTGCTCCCCCTTGAGCAGAAGCGGTGGAAGCGGCGCCTTTTTTTAGCAGCACTAAAAATAGGCGCCGCTTCTTTTTAAGCGCCGCTTCTTACACTCACCTGGTGGCGCTCCAGGTCTTCGGCGGCATTTCAGCGGCAGGTACCACCGAAGGCCCGGAGCGAGCCGCCGAAGTGCCGCCGAAGACCCGGAGCGCCGCCGGGTGAGTACAGGGGGAGGCGCCTTATAGCGCCGCTCCCCCTGCGCTCCGGACCTGGCTGCGCTACTGTCCTGGAGGCTTGTAACAAACCAAGCCTAACTGTTGCTCACTGCTGCAATAAGATACCAAGCTAGATTGACACATGGACCAGTATGGCAAATCCTGTATTCTTATGTCCATATTTATGACTACAGGACCTGACTGGAAGAAAAATAGCCTGCCTTTAGTATGTGGCTCTTTCATTTTGTGTAGTTACTATTATTCTCCACCACTGCAAAGAGTCCGGTGGTTTAGTTCAATAGGCTAGTCCCAATGTGCTAGTTTAAGAAATCATTTTTGTTCTTTTTGGGACATTAAGCCATGCACTGTCTGCCCTGCCTGTTACATAAATGTTCCATTTTGCTGTAAACGTCAAGGTTAGCCTGAGGTCATATGAGCTATATGATGTGAGCAAATGTGACCTGTGCTTGTAGCATATATGTAACTCCCCCACCTTCCAACTACCTACTTTTACATGGCAAGCTAGCTATTGTTTTCAAAAGAAAAATCCGTCATAGTGGTACCCATAGCAAAGTGTAGTTCTTGTGTTACATACCCTGAAATCCCTGCACTCTGGACGCAGGAGGCAATGGAGTATAATGGAGATATTTGGGATTTCCTACTGAATCTCATAAATTCATCTGAGGAGGATTTCACTTTTATGGGAGAGCAAGTAACCTAGAAAGAAGAGAGCTATTGGTCCTCTGCAGTGCCATAGATGTGCATGGTATTTTACAGGCAAATATAAGAAGTCAAGATCTCTGTCTCAAAGAAGCTGCAATCTAGGGACCCTATCCTACTCCCATTGTAGATCAATGGTAAAGCTCTCTGTTGGCAAAAGTGCACTCTCATATGTACTCATGTAAAGCTGTCATCTGGACACTATTAAATATGCCATTCTTTGAACCTGGTGAGCATCATCTGTGTCTCCCCTCCCCTGTGACTGTGTACATGTTTTTGTTTTGGAGCAGATATCAAGCCTCAGTTAAACTAGAACTTCTCTGTAAAGCGTAGCAAGGCAACTGCATGCATGCCTGGACCTGGGGCCTGCCACGTCAGCCTCTGCACCACTGCAAGGAATGGACTGGCTCTGCTCCAGTGACCCTAATTCTTCCATCTCATTGATAACTAATATGTTAGATGGGCATGAAAAATCACCTCTCCCTAATGCAGCTTCAGATTCCAAGCTTGGCTCCTCAGCCAAGCTGCCACTGTCAACAAAGAAACATGAGGCATCAGTGGGGAGAAATAGAGAGCATACTCTGAGAGATACTATTGAGAAGTCACTTTTGCTGTAAGGCCTATTATTTCATTAGCCTGGTTTATTTCAAAACGAAGAAGCAGCTTGTGTACTGCCCTAGCATGGTAACTGGGAGGTAGGTATTGCACAGAGAACAGCAGAGGATCTGACTTAGGGTAAATTAGCCTTGACTATTCAAACTCATGAATGATTTAACAGAATCCGATCATTGCTTTCCCTATTCCCCCTGCTTGCCGTTCTGGCTCTATCAGTTTCATTGTTTATTAGCATCTGTTATAACTAACATCTGTCTGGGACTGGCACAGACAACTTGGTGGCTACTAGGTAACGGGCAGGGAGCTGTAGATATGTGATGGGGAAAACAGCCCTGTCATTGTTTGGAAGCAAACTACTCTTGTGACATAAAAGGAGAAATCCACCCAGCGTTATGTATTGACCAGTAATCTATATTAGAGAGTTGACCAATAAAAGCTACAGGAGTCACAGTGAACAAACTCATTTCTGATAAGAGCCTGTATATTCATAATGCCAAACCTAGATGAAGTTTGCCAAGCCCTTCATGATAACAGAAACCTGATGTTCATGTTGCTGCTGATGCTATTGCAAATATAAAGTGGCACACAGCCAGTGTCCCTATATTTCTACTGACTACTATATTGCAGTATTTTGGGGCTTTCGTGTCTTATTCTCTTGAACTGAGAAGGGAAGAGAGAGGCTGGGGACTGACTAGCTAAGTGGCAGTTCTGCAGAAAAGGACCTGGGGATTACAGTGGACAAGAAGCTGGATGAGCGTCAACAGTGTGTCCTTGTTGCCAAGAAGGCTAACTGCATATTGGGCTGCATTAATAGGAGCATTGCCAGCAGATCAAGGGAAGTGATTATTCCCCTCTATTCAGCACTGGTGAGACCACATCTGGAACACTGCGTCCAGTTTTGGGCCCCCCACTACAGAAAGATGTAGACAAATTGGAGAGTCCAGTGGAGGGCAACGAAAATGATTAGGGGGCTGGGGCACATGACTTGCGAGGAGAGGCTGAGGGAACTGAGCTTATTTAGTCTGCAGAAGAGAACAGTGAGGGGGGATTTGATAGCAGCCTTCAACTACCTGAAGAGGGTTTCCAAAGAGGATGGAGCTTGGCAGTTCTCAGCGGTGGCAGATGACAGAACAAGAAGCAATGGTCTCAAGTTGCCGTGGGAGAATCTAGGTTGGATATTAGGAAAAACTATTTTACTAGGAGGGTGGTGAAGCACTGGAATGGGTTACCTAGGGAAGTAGTGGAATCTCTATCCTTAGAGGTTTTTAAGGCCTGGCTTGACAAAGCCTTGGCTGGGATGATTTAGTTGGGGTTGGTCCTGCTTTGAGCAGGGGGTTGGACTAGATGACTTCCTGAGATCTCTTCCAGCCCTAATCTTCTATGATCTCATGGCAGGCACCTTCGCAGCATCCTTCTAACTGACACTGAACTGATTCTTGAGCGCTTTCTCCCGTCATCCAATTATCTGAGAGTAGCATAGAATCATAGAATATCAGGGTTGGAAGGGGCCTTAGGAGGTCATCTAGTCCAACCCCCTGCTCAAAGCAGGACCAAGCCCCAATTTTTGCCCCAGATCCCTAAATGGCCCCCTCAAGGATTGAACTCACAACCCTGGGTTTAGCAGGCCAATGCTCAAACCACTGAGCTATCCCTCCCCCCCAATGTCCCTTTTTTTTTTTTTTTTTTTTTTTGAAAAGCAATCCTGACTTGCAGGTTAAACGTCTAACTCCAGTCCCTCAGTGATTTTTCTCTGTGCTGTCACTGCCTGCCCGCCAGCCAGCACGACTCCAAGAATTCAACAGAACCCCATTCAGTCACTCCTGTATTTGGGGCAACATTAATTTCTCACAGAAATGCTTAAATTTTTGGTGATGTTTTCTGATATAAAGCTTTTGAAAGTTAGGGAAAACTTACAGTGGCAGTGACGTCAGGAAACCCAAACCTTTCTTATATAACCATTAATTAGGCACTTGGAATCAGAAATACACCTTCAAAGTAACTTTTAAACATTTCTCTGCCTGATGAGTTTGGTTTCTGACAGCAGCCGAGCCAACTTGACTGTGCTGCTACAAGGTTGTTTTTGTTTTTTCCAGCTGCTGGCTGAATTTTAGACAGTTGCTCACAAACAATGCTTTAATGTGCTGCTATTTTTTATTTTACAAGCAATTAAAGATAGTGAGCCAAAATTTACCCTCTCCTCCACTGAACTCAAAAGAGTTATACTGCGGTTGCATATGGCACATTGTTTTAAGAGCCATTTTATTAAATGCTAGAATCAAAGCTAAAGTCAAAACCTTCAGGGTAGAAGAATTAGGATGGGGAAAAATTACAGTTGTGAATTTTGTAACTGTTTTTGTATGGGGAAAAAATGCATTTATATGAAAAATTGCAGCCTTTTATTTTAATTTTCTTACCAAATACAGCAAACAGAACTTCACTCGAGTTTGAATAGTAATATTTTGCACTTACACAGCTTCTTTCATAAGAGGATCACAAAGCAATTTACAAACATTCCTTAATTAATCCTCAGCACCCCTTTGAGGAGGGTAAGTGCTATACAGACAATCAAACTTAGATACAAAGAGGTTAAGACCAACATTCTGAAAAGAGTTCATTTATTCTGGATGCTTCTGTTTTTTTGGGTACCCACCATAAGCCACCCAGACACCAAGGCTTAATGGACTATCTTAAACATTGGGCCTAACTGACTTAACTAAGGTCTCACAGTAAGGCCAGTGTTAAAAGTGGCCTCCAATTTTGGGTTCCTCTGTTTTTGTGGCCTGCTTGAGACAACTTAAGTCTGATTTTCAGAAGTGCTATGCACTCACAATTCCAACCGGAGTCACTAACTAGGAACTGCAGGTGCTCAGCATCTCTGCAATTCAAGCTCAAGGCATCTCAAACTGGGCTCACAAAACCAGAGGCCACTTTTGAAAATTTGGCTGCAGAGGCCCAATGTTTTCCTCATGCTGAGCATCCTTAATTCCCACTGAACTCAATAAGAGTTGAGGGCTCTCAGTACCTCACAGGACTGAATCACTGGGTCACATTTATCAGTGGCAGAATTAGCAAAATAATGCAAGAAACATGCAGTAGCTTCCCGAGAACACTGACAGCCTGGTTATTTCTAACTTCCAAATCCTGCATTTAGGCTTGCAAATGTATGTCTTTACCTGCTAATGTTCTGACTTGAGTATCCAGGTATGTGATCGGAATATCCTATTTAGGCATCAGCTGGGTCTCAGTTTACACACGGTACTAGGCTGTGAGAGGAACTCAGTGGCCTCCCCAGGAATTGAAATTAGTGGGGGTGTTCGAATTTACTGGGGGAGGGGGGTCACTAAATTGGCATGTAACTAGTTCACAAAACTGGGGGGGTGTTGGGGAAATTCAGGGGGGGTGTAGGGAAATCACTGGAGGAACTGAAAATGGAAGGGGTGGAAACCCCAACTCTTGGAATTCTAAAATTAGCCTGGACAAAGGGAACAATCCAGCACTGGCAGCAGATGGACTGAATGACCTAATAGGTCTCTGTCTTCCTTAACTTCTGTGATAAAGATGGCCACTTATAACTTAAATGTAGAATTTTCCTTGTAAAAAGCTGCTATTCAGGCCACAGAGAGATTTTCTGGGATTAAGAGGTGCTGGCTGAGACATTCTGCTTTAGTTAATACACTGTCTCCCCACTTCTATGTATTGACCTGTTTCTTTCTTCTGTCTCTTCCCAGAGTCTGTCTGTGAGAGCTGTCATCACTCCCAACTTGGTAAGAACAGCTAATTTTTTCCCCAATGTGATACTTATCCTGCTGCCTTGACAAAAACCTGCTTTTACAGAGCTTGGAGGTATGCAAAATGTGTCTTGAGAGTAGTGAATTCACTCAAACTGGCATCTCTATTCTTAAGAGCCTTTTCAAAATGCAGATTCGAACCTAGGCCAATGGAAACAGAAATTTTAGAACATATGTTAATTTCACAAATCTCAGATGGAGGCACTGAATGCTGTGCAGTCAGTCAGGCTTGTGTTAATGTGCACTCTCTGAGGACTTGTATCACTAGCTTAGAGCAGCTTTAGAGGAAACGCAAATCTGTTCTCTAACATTAACTGCAAAGCTAACTCCCAGCTCTAGCCACTTCTCCATGAGGTTTCTGTTTATTGTTTGTTAACACCGTCAACACCTTTTTTAAAAAAAATTGCCTCCAAATAATTTATTTAGAAGCTGAAATGTTTTTTATAGTGTAAGTATGTAACTCGCGTGGTAATAGAACTTAACAGAAAACTCTGAGGGAAGCCCCGTGACCTCAGGCTTTTTCAAGAGACTTTCAGCTAATTGAGTGAATCCCATTAGTGTTTGTTTTTGTATGCTGTGCATGTGGGTTTATGTGAATTATTTACACTGAATAGCTAACAAATCTTCAGTAGCTAAATTGTCAATATTGGGTGACTATTAAATCTGACCTTCATATATACACATGCTCAAATAATAGTGTACACAAAAGCCCCTTTTAAAGTTACTCGGTGTGAAAATGTGATCCAGTAGCCAAGTAAATGGAGTGGGAGACCTATTGTTCCACTCAGTAGATGCAACAGCTTCAGAGTTTGTAGGGGTGAAGCTCATTTTTAACGCTGTGTGTTTCTGTTGTGTGGCATTTGAACAAAGCTCCAACCCCACCCCCCCTCTTGTGTCCACCCTGCTGATCTAGGGATGCTAGCAGTGCCCATTGTTTTGACATAGTCCTGATTTTAACTGGGTCAGTCCTGCATCCTACAAACCTAGTTTACAAGACAATTAAGCAGTCTTATTTTTCTATTGCACCTCACAACTTTACTTTCTTGCCATAACACTGCTTCAAAAGCTATGAGTTGACTCTATGTTGGGACGACCAGTATAAAGGACTAATGAAAGGATCAATTGTTATCAGGCAAAACAAATGTGCTGCAGCCCAAAAGAGTTTCTCAGAGTCCCTTCCTGATATAGGGTTCCTTCCCCTCTTGGAGATGCCACACCCTTTAGGGGCTCTCTGTGGATGTAACTCTAACCTATGTTGGTGTAAGTGAGCAGAATCAGGCATTGCTTTGGCTAGACAACAAAATAGACCTGTGATACCCTGACACCCCAATATTCACCACTGTCATGTAATTAGGATATGTTTTGAACAAAGTGTGTCTTGTGAGGTATCGTTCTAAAACTCTTGATCTGCTAGACATTAATATCTCGTTGGACTGTATGTGTTATCATCGTATGTGAAGTTATGAAGTTTGGCTATGTATGTGTTACTGAAACATGTTGTGAAGTTGAAAGCACCCACAAACAGCCTTTCAGGTACAACAGTAAAAAGGCTAAACAATGTTAATGGCTTATTGAGGAAATGCACAAAAGCACAAGGATTACCCCAGGAACTGTGTCCAGTAGAAACCTCTCCAAGGTAGCACTACACAATCGGAACTGTTTGACCAGGTCACAGCAAAAAAGCTTTCCAGCAAGTGGGAAGAAGATATAAAAGGGGGCAATGACATCGGGAGGCAGAGGGGGGGACCTCACTCTCCTTGCAACAACACACCTGGAAACAGCTGAGGGGCAAGGACTGAACTGTAGGAAGTGATGGTCCCAGGCTAGAAGGATCTTTAGGGCATGGCTACACTTGCAGATGTGTAGAGCACTGTGAGTTAAACCGGCCCTCGGAGAACGCAGTAGAGAAAGTGCTGCAGTGTGTCCACACTGTCAGCTGCAAGAGCACTGGAGTGGCCACATTTGCAGCACTTGCAGTGGCATTGGGAGCGGTGCATTATGGGCAGCTATCCCACAGAGCACCTCTTTCCATTCTGGTGCTGTGGCTTGTGGGGAGGGGCCATGGCATTCTGGGTCCTGTCCCAACGCCCCATGATGCATCGCTTCATCACAGCCATCCCTGTGCTTCCGTCCACATTTGGCACCATCTTTCAACGTGTTTTTTGTACTGCGCGCGCTCTGTCTTCGGGATCCATTCCCGCAGAATGAAAGGGAAGTGCTGAGGAATATGCTGATGGGTCTCGTCAGCATGTCACGTTTGGCAGTTGAGTTACTTCTTAAGCTACAAACTGACAGTGAGGAGTCCGACGATGATATCGACTTGCGTAACGCATATGACACGAGATTTCTTGTGGCATTCACGGACATGCTCACCACCGTGGAACGCCGCTTTTGGGCTTGGGAAACCAGCACTGAGTGGTGGGATCACATCATCATGCAAGTCTGGGATGACGAGCAGTGGCTGCAGAACTTTCGGATGAGAAAAGCCACTTTCATGGGACTGTGATGAGCTTGCTCCCACTCTGCGGCGCAAGGACATGAGATTGAGAGCTGCCCTGCTTGTGGAGAAGCGAGTGGCTATTGCAATCTGGAAGCTGGCAACTTCAGACAGCCACCGATTGGTCACTGACCAGTTTGGAGTGGGAAATTCGACCGTTGGAATCGAATTGATGCAAGTTTGCAGGGCCATTAATTGCATCCTGCTCAGAAGAACCATGACTCTGGGTAACATGCATGACATTGTGGCTGGCTTTGCACAAATGGGTTTCCCTAACTGCGGAGGGGCAATAGATGGGACGCATATTCCAATTCTGGCACCAGCCCACCTAGCCTCTGAGTACGTTAATCGGAAGGGGTATTTCTCTATGGTTCTCTGGGTGCTTGTGGATCACCGTGGGCATTTCATTGACAGTAACGCAGGCTGACCCGGAAAGGTGCATGACGCACGCATCTTTCGGAACACTGGCCTGTTCAGGAAGCTGAAAGCAGGGACTTTCTTCCCAGACCAGAAGATTACCGTTGGGGAAGTTGAAATGCCCATTGTGATCCTTGGAGACCCTGCTTACCCATTAATGCCATGGCTCATGAAACCCTACACAGGGAGCCTTGACAGCAGCAAGGAGGGGTTCAACAACAGGCTGAGTCAGTGCAGAATGACTGTGAAGTGTGCCTTTGGCCATTTGAAGGGCCGCTGGTGCTCTCTGTATGGGAAACTGGATCTGGCTGATGACAACATCCCCACGGTTATATCCGTGTGCTGTACCCTCCATAACATTTGTGAAGGGAAGGGTGAAAGATTCACTCAGCATGGAACTTGGAGGTTCAACACCTGGAGGCTGAATTTGAACAGCTAGAGAGCAGGGCTATTAAAGGGGCCCAGCGCGGGGCTGCAAGGATTAGGGATGCCTTGAGGGAGCAATTTGAGGCTGAAAGCCACCATTAATGTTTGGTGCCCTGCACGGGAGTGAAGTGCAGTGGTTGCAATGTTAGTAGGAACCTGTGCTTGCTACACTGACTTGCAGTGCCTGTTGCTTTCCTGGGCTAAGGTATCTTTTACTTAATGCAATAATAAAGAATGTTTTTTCAAATCCAAAAAAGCCATTTATTGAAAAGAAACTCAACTGCTTGGGAAACAGAAAGGGCAAGGGGGTGGGGTGGGGAATGGTTCAATCACAGATTTGCGTATGTCCTGTTCTCATACTCAGCCTTCCTGTCTGGAGTGCTGTGCAATGAGTGCTGCACTTCAGGCTGGCTAAAATGAATGGTGATGGGGGTTGAGTGCAGTAGATAAGGGTTGTGGTTTGCAGGGCTGGGTGGTGAAGCTACAGGTGTTGGAGGCAGCTGGTGGCGATAAGAACCCGGATGCTGGGGAAAGTGGGTTGGAGGTGACATGGGGGCACAAGGGTAAGAGTTTTGGGACAAGGGCTGCAGGGGGGCGTGGGCACGGTAGTGCTCCACCTGCATGGCTACCAGCACCTGAATCGAGTCCGCTTGGCGCTCCATGATGCTAATCAGCCGATCTGTGCTTTGGTGCCGGCACACTGCATTCTGCTAGGGGATCCTCCTTTCACTCTCCCTCCACTCCTGCACTTTTTGATTTCCCTGAAGGGACTTCTGCATTACTTCATGCAGCATGTCTTCTTTGCTTCTACGTGGCCTCCTCCTAATTCTTGGAGTCTTTCGGCCGGTGATCACACAAACGGCTGAGATCTCAAGGTTGCATCTGTAAAGGCAAAATGCAACACTTAACAGAGGCAGCATTGTTCATACCATACAGAGCAAGGATTCCCCCATACTTAAAGACAAGCACAGTCTACACAATAGCAGAATTTGCCCATCCCAAAGAGCACATGTAACTCACAGGAGCCCCAAAACGGTGAGTAAGCACAGGGTTGAGGGGAGTTGATTGTTTCACGGCTGTACTGTCCTCTGGGGTTCTCTGCCTTGGGGAGAGCCAACAGCTTCAGGGGGGCCCTATATTGAACACTGTCCCCACATTTTCCACAGGAGTTTGTCCTGGAAGATATCTCATTGCTGAGGGTGACCTGGGAAACAAGGAAGGGTCTTCTACTACAATGCAGCTTCCGTCCTGGCCCATATGCAGCTTGCTTGTGTGCAGCAATGGTTCCCCTGCCCCTCACGGCACAATGGTGCGGACATGTTAGCCTGACTGGGACAAGGATGACAGTAGCGCTCTCAAGGAACCTGCGCATGCACATTGCCCAGCTTCTGGATGATACCTTTGAAGAGATCGCCGAGGCCGATTACTGCGATGTGAGAGCACATCAACGCCCTATTCCACATCTAGGCATGCACGCAGCCCTAATCCTCCTCGCCCCAAGAGCCCACACCAAATAACTTCCTTCCCAAAATAAAAGCTGCTTACCGGGCACGTCCTCTGGTGTTTGTCCTTCCCCAAGCACCGGCCGCTGCGACTGGCCACCTTCCTCCTGGCTTGAGAACAGCTCCTGGATGCATGCATCTAGGGATTCTGGGGTGTCTTCCTTCTCCTCAGCACCCTCGCTCCCGCTTTCCTCCTGCCTTGTTGAACTGGGCTCTGAAGTGTCCATGGTGGTACTCTGAGTGGAATTGGGGTCGCTCCCCAGTTTTGCATCCAGCTCTGTGTAGAAATGGTAGGTCGCGGGGGCAGCACCAGAGTGACTGTTTGCCTAGCAGGCTTTGTGGTAGGCACTCCGCAGCTCCTTCACTTTAATCCTGTACCGCAGTGCATCCCGGTCATGGCCCCTTTCCATCATGTCCCTTGATATCTGCCTGAAGGTATTGTAATTCCTACGGCTGGAGTGCAGCTGAGACTGGAGAGGTTCCTCCCCGCAAACACTGAGGTCCAGCACCTCGCCATTGCTCCATACTGGGGATCGCCTGGCGCGAGGAGGCATGGTCACCGGGAAAGATTCGCTGAGAGCACTCCACGCCTTGCTGAGCAAACAGGAAGGGGATTTTCAAAATTCCCAGAGAATTTAAAGGGCGGGTCTGACGGTTGGTCACCTGAAGGCAGGGCAGTAGAGTTCAAAGTGATGACCAGAGTGGCTAGAACAGGCATTGTAGGACACTTCTGGAGGCTGATCAGCACGCATTAACAGACCAGGGCATCCACACTAGTGCTGCGGCGCTCCAGCCAGGGCACACCAAGCATTATGCCTCTCGCGGAGGTGGATTACCAGGAGCACTTCAGCCATGGAGTCAGAGCGCTCTACGTGCCTTGCCAGTGTGGAAGCGTCGTGAGTTAGAGCGCACGGGGCTGCTTTCGTGTGCTCTAACTCGCAAGTGTAGCCATGCCCTAAGTTTGTGTATGAAAAACTGGGAAAGCCAAGACAACTTGTGTCTCAAGAGTTTGCCAGTCTGTTTATCACTCAGGGTGAGAATTTGCTAATTTATATCCTACCTATCTAGTGTGTTAAACTCAGTTTGCAATTTTTGTTTATTTACTAAGGTAATGTGCTTTGATCTGTTGGCTATTCCTTATAATCACTTAAAATCTACCTCTTGTACTTTAATACATTTGTTTTTGTTTTAAACCCAGTAATTCATAACTGGGGGTGGGGACCTGTGCATCTCTCTCCATATTGAAGGAGAGGGCGAATTTCAATTAGCTTATGCTGTACGGTTCTTTGTGCAGCACAAGACAATGCTGTTCTGGGTTTACGCTCCAGAGGGGGAGTGCACTTAGCTGAAAGCCTTCCCATGCAATACTGATTTCAGTGTGTGTGTGTGTGTGTGTGTGTGTGTGCGCGTGCGTGCGCCAGAGGAGGCTTGAGGGCCTGGCTTAGCAGGACAGGGTGAGGGAGCCCAGACTGGTGGAACAGGCAGGCTCAGTGGTACCCCAGTACATCAGGTGGCACCCCGAAAGGGGGGGCAACCCACCACAATACCATCTTGTTTTTATTGAGTCTGGCCCTGCCTGGGCACATCATATTAACGACACATGATTGTCTTGCATTGGAAACTTCATATCTGTGGGATAATGTGCCTTATAATGAAAACTGACAGGTACCACCGAGTCCAGCATAGCACAACGCTGGAGGAGAGACTCGGCATGCACAGTAGAAAGGAGCAAACACTCACAGCATAGAGCAGCTGGGGGACCTTGAATGCTGTGAAATTATTTATCTTTTAGTCACATGAACTGGTCAATGCTGTGTGTGGCGTGAGCTGCAAGGTGTGGCTTAAAGTGGTACGTGTATGAATGTACCATACAGCTATATTTGGGATAGCGTCTTTCAGCCAAGCTGTATCCCCACGTGCTCTGCCAGGGGACTTACGTAATAGGTACAGAATGGTTAGGAGGCGTAGGAGAAGCAATGCTTTCTGATCGAGCTCCTCAGGGAAAGGTAATTCCATTTTGTGGAGGATTTTGAAATTTTCATTATGCTTTGGAATGAAAACAAAACATTTCAAAATTCTCCATGAAAGGAACAGGCCTGCGACACTGGGGTAGTCAGCCTGGCTGACTGCCAGGGAGCCACAGACCCTAGGAGTGAGGAGCCACATCTTGAACCTGGGTCCACGGGTCTCCAGGCAACCCTTGTATCCCAGCCACCAACTGGCAGTTTGTGAATAACTGTTGGGCTGAATGGCTAATGGAACCCTAGCCCCACCAGAGGCACCACGCACAGCAGTCCTGACTGGAGCAGTGCCCAGCCCCATTGATTGGTTGGCCTGTGCTATTTAAGCCAGAAAGAGGCACAGGAAGTTGTCTGTGCAACTGGGTGGGTTCCTGGCTGGCTGTATGTTGGACCCTGCCTTCTCACCCGACTCCTGAACCCTGCTTATCTGACTTGTCCCTGGGTCCTGCTGTGTTACTGATCCCTGCCCCTGTTCTCTGATTCCAACTCTGACCCTTGGACCTGGCATCTGGGTTCCGACCCTCAGCTCTGTCTCCCGGCACCTGACTCCTGCTCAGACCACTAGATCAGACCACCCATGTCCTGGTCCCTAACACTGGGCTGATGAGGAGCTGGGAGATTGGAAGCTGGTGCTACCAGATCTTCCAGATTCCTGGCTCCCCTTCATCATGCCAGGAGGAGCCTGGCAGTTCTGCTTCATGGCAGCCCACCAGGTGAGCAACAGAAAAGGCTGGAAACTGAGAAGCTTAGGAGCAGGCTATCAGCTCCCCATCAGCCCACCAAGCGAGCTGCCAATTGAGGCAGGCAGGAGTCTGCGTGAACCCTGCCTGCTTTCCCTCAGACGTCCATCAAAAATCAGCCATCTTAATTGTGATGATTTGGCATTCTCTGATGGAAAAACAGTCTGTTAGGGAATTCCAACCAGCTCTAGTTTCTGATGAGATTTGAAAAAAGATGGTGGCTTGAAAAGGCAGAGAGGCTGTGCCAGCTGATAGGAGCTATGGGGGAGAAGGCTCTTACCCCAGCAGCAGTGAGATTGTGCCTGTAGGGATCTGTCTTCTACTCCTGAGTTTTCATAGCTACACTCAAGTGGATAACCCTGTGGTGTGGGTTAGGGGTACCCAGAAGAACTGAGCTGCTACCTGTACAGTCTGCAGTTTCCCACCCGATGAGCATCAAAGGTAGCTTGCAGCTGGGAAGCAGAGTTTAGCTCTCTGCTGTGTGGACAGGGAGAGTGGCCCTATTCATACAGATGGCTGACCTGTGCTATTCTGCCTGGAGCCACACAGTTGCGGTTACGGCTACCTCACGCATGCCTAGGTCAAATCTTTCCTCCCAGTGTAGCTGACAGCCCAAAGTGGGTGTGCAGTGTAATTGTAGCTGTGTCAGCCCCAGGATATTAGAGAGACAGGTGGGTGAGGTAATATCTTGTATTGGACCAACTTCTGTTGGTGAGAGAGACAAGCTTTCAAGCCACACAGAGCTCTTTAGGTCTGGGAAAGGTACTCCAGCATCTGCAAGGTGGAACTTGCAGGAATTACTGTTCACAGCTGGCCTGCATTTAATTAAATGCAGATACTTCCCCGGAGTTCTGACAAGGGTGATCGTGAATAAGAGTTCGGCTCCCCTCCCATGGACAGATGTTGGGCAACTGCAACAAATTTTTCGGCACTTTCATTCTACAGCTAAAATCTATGGGGATATTTTGATCTTGCATTTGTATCCACCTTTAGCCCTCTGTTCCCTCCCAGTGCATAGAGCTGCAGTTAGAATGTCGTCTTAGCCCTGGTCTACACTAAGGAGGGGGGATCGACCTAAGATACGCAACTCCAGCTATGGGAATAGCGTAGCTGAAGTCGACATATTTAGGTTGACTTACTGTGGCATCTTCACGGCTGCCGCTCCCCCGTTGACTCCGCCTCCGCCTCTCGTGGCGGTGGAGTACCGGAGTTGACGGGAGAGTGCTCAGGGATCGATTTAGCGTGTCTAGCTTAGATGCGATAAATCGACCCCCGAAAGCTCAATTGCTACCCGCCGATCTAAGGGTGTAGACATACCCTTAGGGCTGGTCCACACTAACCCCCCAGTTTGAACTAAGATACGCAACTTCAGCTACGTGAATAACGTAGCTGAAGTCGAAGTATCTTAGTTCGAACTACAAGGTACTTACTGCGGGTCCACACGCGGCAGGCAGGCTCCCCCGTCGACTCCGCGTACTCCTCTCGCGGAGCAGGAGTACTGGTGTCGACGGCGAGCACTTCCAGGATCGATTTATCGCGTCTAGACAAGATGCGATAAATCGATCCCAGAAGATCGATTGCTTACCGCCGAACCCGGAGGTAAGTATAGACGTACCCTTAGAGATTGGAGGCAGCAAGCAATGCTGAGTCTCTCCTCTGTGCCTCCTTTTCCTGTCTTTGCAAGAGAACTAGAGAAGAGAGGTTTCAGTCTGGCCTCTCTCCTCCCCTTTCAGCCTGTGGTTTGCAGCCAGCAGAGCTTTCAAAGAGTAAGGTCAAAAGAGACGTCTCAAAGCCCAGGGCTACACTAGGGGAGGGGGTCGATCTACGATACGCAACTTCAGCTACGTGAATAGCGTAGCTGAAGTCGGCGTATCGTAATCGACTTACCTGGCCATGAGGACGGCGGCGAGTCGATCGCTGCCGCTCCCCCGTCGACTCCGCTTCCGCCTTTCGATGAGGTGGATTGCCGGAGCCGACGGGGAGCGCGATCGGGGATCGATTAATCGCGTCTTAACGAGACGCGAAAAATCGATCCCCGATAGATCGATTGCTACCCGCCGATCCGGCGGGTAGTGAAGACCTGTAGACTACGGGGATTTGTCACCTGACACCACCCTCACCTTTTCCCTTGAAAAATACATACAGGAGCAGTGTGATAACTGCTGGCTACAGGGCTCACCACCGCTTAACTTTTCTTAGTATAAGCTAATTGCAAAGTGCACAAATATCAGGCTCTCAAACTTTAACTACTTTAATAAAAGCCACTCGCCACCTTCCCTTGAACATCCACGCTCTAGAAACTTCCAGTATAGACAGCATAAAGATCCAGAAAGGTTTTTCTCCAGAACTATTCTAGTCCCTCCCAAAGTCCTGCAGCCCCTCTTGGATGTGACCTCAGATCTGCTGTGTGGGAGCAAATGGTAAGCAGGTGTCTGACACAAGGGACACCCGGGTCTTCAAGGTTTTGCACCTTCTAGAGATCTAAAGAGCTGTGATAGAGGAGCAGCAAAGCTTGGGAAGGGGGACACAGGCAAAGGGAGAGCTGGTTCTTAAAAGAGCTTCAAGAGCTGATATCAGGGGCTGCAGTGGAAGAACAGCAGTGGTGCAGTGTAGCAGATTTTAAACAATTGTGTAAGCTGATGGGAAAGATCTGGGTGAGGACTGGGGTGCGTGTTGGCATCTGGAAAAGGCTTGTGGTGCTAGATGAGCTGATGGTTGGATAGTCTTGCATGCAGTTAGATCAGGACCTTATCTGGGTGCTGATCCTTTGACAAGTGTGCTCAGCTACAGCAGAGCAGCATCTGCCCTGTATTTTCTAGCTCACTTCCCTACCCCCTTGAGGAGCACAACCCAAACTACATTAGCATTACCCATAAATGCTTAATGGATAACCTGCTTAGAAATTTCCTGGACTTGATTAGAATATTCAAAGGAACATAATGAGGATTTCAGTTGGAAAATAGCGCTACACGACAGACCCAGTTCTGTTTTTTAAAAGGAAAAAATTAAAATTACAAATGTTAAACCTGGTTTGGAGAAAGAAAAAGAAGTATTTGTAGAAATAAATGATTAGAATTTCCCATTGTTGCAGCTCAGGTTATGTGAAACAAATGTGTTTTGACATTCTAATTCTCCGTAGGTCCAGAGTAATCTTTCTAACACACACATTGTCATTTCCTTAAACTAAATTCAGCTACTAGTAGCATGGTTAACCTTTTCAGGACATTATACCAGCTGTAATTTATTTCTTGTTTCAGACTAAAGTTTTTCTGACAGACAGCTTTGTTCATATATAAAATACAGAAGGGGAAGAAGGAGAGTCTTGTAGCTAATGCACTGGACTGGGACACAGAAGATGGGGGTTAAGTTCTGTTGGCCACAGATTTCTTGTGTGACTATGAGCAAGTCACTTTGGCCTCAATGCACAAAAGGAGTTAGGTGCCGATGTCCCTATTTTAGACACTGAACTCCTGGTTTTGGTACCACTGCAATACACTAGTCCTCCTTCCCCCAACCCTGCAGGTGCCGAAACTCATTCAGCACCTACGTTTTTGCAGTAAAAATTCCCTAGGCACCTAACTTTCAGTCTCTGACTCTGGGCATGCATTCTGCTGCCTCCCTCTAGATGTCCTGGTGCCTATCGCCTGTCTAAACCCTAGAGCAATTCACAAACCAGAGGAAGATGTGCATTCGACTGCCTAAGTCACGTGCAGGGCCTGATCCGTAGGTGTGCTCAGAGGCTGCCTAGTGGATTGGGCCTTTCAGGTGAGTTTACACAAAACATGGGAGTGTGGGGAGGAGGATTTCTCTCATAACGTCTAGCCCAGTGGTTCAGGTACTCACCTGGGTTCTGGTAAGATCTCCAGTTCAAGTCCTGCCCTCCACCTGAGAAAGGACTTGAACTGAGATCCGCTAACTCATGTTCTGATATGTGGCTCCCTCAGTTTCTTCTGTTGAAGCTGTTCCACTGTGGAAAAATTAAGAGTCATTGGAGCAGGGGGACTGGATCACGGATCTCCCACCTCCGCGGTGAGTATGCTACCCACCCAGTTACCAAGTCACTTGCATGGTTATGTGTGTGTGTGCGCTCACTCGTGCTTTTTCTGGCCCAAAGAACTCTTTATGACACAAAATGAGTCTGAGTGAGAGAACACACACAGGCATGACAGTGACTTTACAGCCTGGTGGTTAGAGCACTCACCCAGGAAGGATGTGGGAGACCCTGGGTCCAGTCCCCCTGCTCCAGTGAGTCTTCAT
This sequence comes from Macrochelys suwanniensis, assembly GCA_033296515.1. NCBI lineage: Eukaryota > Metazoa > Chordata > Testudines > Chelydridae > Macrochelys > Macrochelys suwanniensis. The sequence goes on along the minus strand of CM065775.1, from coordinate 43,474,703 downwards.
TTAGCCACAGGGGAATTGGTTCAGTAGGAGAGAGTGAGGGAATCTCACATCAGAAAGTCCCTTAGCCCAGTGGTTTGAGCACTTGCTTGAGAGGTGATGGATCTCTGTTCAAATCCCATCCCTGCCTCAAGTGGAGGAGGGACTTAATTGCTCACATCCCAGGCTAAAAGTTATGTGGGAAGTCCTTCACCTGCTGCTTCCTCTCCCCTCCACCCGCATCTTGTGAAAACAGTGTAAAACACCTAACTCCAAAGAAGGCTCCTGGCTTTTAATCAAAAGCCTTCTGGCAACCTGGACTCGGGCATCTACCTCTGTGAGAGGGGTGCAGCTTAGCACACGTCCCTCATCAGCATCTCTCAATGTCTAGCTTAGGCGGCTCTCCACCTAGCATGCTGGCTTTTGTGAATCGCCGTCTGACGGCACATCTACACCAGTGGTTCCCAAACTTGGTTCGCGGCTCGTTCAGGGTAAACCCCTGGCAGGCTGTGAGATGCTTTGTTTACCTGAGCGTCCATGGCCACTGGGAGCTGCAAGCGGCCGTACCTGCAGACGCTCCAGGTAAACAAAGCATCTCACAGCCCACCAGGGGCTTACCCTGAGCAAGCCGTGAACCAAGTTTGGGAACCCCTGATCTACACAAAAACAAATTAAAAAACCCTTACAGTGACTCTTGGAGCCCCGATCTCCTTCATCATCCTATCTGGGTGCACTATGGGCCTGATCAAAAGCCAATTAATGAAAGGAAAGACTCCCATTGACTTCAAGAGTTTTGGGTCAGGCCCTTTTTGCATATGTTGGATCATATGCAAAATGACTATTTCCTCAAAATCAGAAGCACATGCATTGAGACTTGCCTCCCAGATATCAAATGAAGGCCTTGATCCTCCAATGAGCACTCTGGATTTCAATGAGGCACTGTGTGAGTTCAGGGATCCAGTCCCATGGAGCTCATTGCAGGATGGGGATTTAACTGCACATACCATTTGTTACAGTTTCAGGGTAACTGCACCTGTATTCCTCCTCTGTGGTCTACCAGGGACACCCACTTTAGACTTCTGGCTCGAAGCCATCACCTCTCTTGGGCAGAGACCCATGTCTTACTCCCTCCTCACTGGGGATTTTAAGGCTGCACACCTGCCTGTTTACAGTGTGACAGCCCCAGCAAGTATTTCCAGTAGAGATAAGGAGGTGTTAGTGCCGTTATACAAGGCATTGGTGAGACCTCATCTGGAATACTGTGTGCAGTTCTGGTCTTCCATGTTTAAGAAGGATGAATTCAAACTGGAACAGGTACAGAGAAGGGCCACTAGGATGATCCGAGGAATGGAAAACCTATCTTATGAAAGGAGACTCAAGGAGCTTGGCTTGTTTACCTTAACCAAAAGAAGGCTGAGGGGAGATATGATTGCTCTCTTTAAATATATCAGAGGAATAAATACCAGGGAGGGAGAGGAATTATTTAAGCTCAGTACCAATGTGGACACAAGAACAAATGGATATAAACTGACCATCAGGAAGTTTAGACTTGAAATTAGATGAAGGTTTCTAACCATCAGAGGAGTGAAGTTCTGGAACAGCCTTCCAAGGGAAGCAGTGGGGGCAAAGGACCTGTCTGGCTTCAAGATTAAGCTAGATAAGTTTATGGAGGGAATGATTTGATGGGATAACATGATCTTGGCAATTAATTGACCTTTCACTATCAATGGTAAATAGGCCCAAGGGTGGGATGTTAGAAGTTACTATAGAGAACTTTTTCCTGGGTGTCTGGCTGGTGAGTCTTGCCCACATGCTCAGGGTTCAGCTGATCGCTATATTTGAGGTCGGGAAGGAATTTTTCTCCAGGATAGATTGGCAGAGGCCCTGGAGGTTTTTCGGGGCATGGGTCACTTCCTGGAGGATTCTCTGCATCTTGAAGTCTTTAAACCATGATTTGAGGACTTAAATATCTGAGACATAGGTATTAAGAGGATTATTCCAGGAGTGGGTGAGTGAGATTCTGTGGCCTGCATTGTGCAGGAGGTCAGACTAGATGATCATAATGATCCCTTCTGACCTTAAAGTCTACGAGTCTATAAGTGAGACTGCCTAAAGGCCAGTGACTGCACTTTGCTTTCTCTTTGAGGGCTATGACCATCATATTGCCCACAGTTATACATTACCACACAACTCCTTCTAAGCAAGCACACTTAAACTTAAGATAAAAGCATTGTAGAGGAAAACATGGTACTGCTTGGCAATGGTTAGGCCTCAGCTGGATTACTGTGTCCAATTTTGGTCACTAATGTATAGAAAGGATGTAGCAAAACTGGAAAGGATGCAGAGGCGAGTGACAAAGATGATCAAAGGGATGGAATGCAAGCCATCTGAGCAAAGGCTGAAGAAACTGGGTATGTTTAGTTTGGAAAAAAGGAGATTAAGGGTGAACATGATAGCGGTCTTCAAATACTTGAAAGGCTACCATAAAAAAGATGGAGAAAAGTTGTTCTCTCTTGCCACAGAGGGCAGGACAAGAGGCAATGGTTCAAACTACAGCATAGCAGCTTTAGATTAAATCTCAGGAAAAAGAACAGTAGGACAATGGAACAGACTGCCTAGGGAGGTTGTGGAAGCTCCTTCCCTGAACGTTTTCAAAAGGAGGCTGGATAGCCATCTGTCTTGGATGGTTTAGACACAACAAATCCTGCATCTTGGCAGGGGGTTAGACTAGATGACCATTTGCGGTTCCCTCTAACCCTATGATTCTATGAAAGAATAAAAGGAACCTACCCCCATGCTAAAAAGTTACCAACCTCGGGCTTTGGTAGGTTTCAGTTCTGAAAATCCACAACGGGGGTTTTTCTGTGCTTACAAATTCATTAGTCTTAGATCCAGGACCAAAACTGAGACTGGGCAGATTATCTGTTTGTTTATACAGCTCAGGCCTTTGATCTTGGCCTTCTGTAACAGGTAACCAGCAGACAATAACCTTCTCCTCAGGGTGCAGCTTCATAAGGCTGGATTTTTGCATAACCAGAATTGGGAAATGTGCATAAACTTCTCCCTAGGGATATTCCAGGAAATCCACTTAACACTTATTGTCCAAAAAGTCCATAACTGACTGGCACATTTTCTATATAGTCTCTTGAACTCCCAGGTCTTACATCTGTCACTTCTCCCCCCTCACGCAGTTACATACAATCCTGGCCCACAATAATGCACAAACTTAATACAAGAAGGTCTTGCAGGGACTTGCCATATCTGTGACACCATTTTTTTTTCATACCATCACATTTCGTCACATGTCCCTATTTGCCATAAGGGGATGGAGGAGGAAGGAAAATCTATACTGATAGTGTAAAGTTCAGTACCCTGTATGTTTTTCAGTCCATAACTTTACTGCTTGTGATGATTATTGTATACCCCATAGCTACTACTGATACGAATTTCACACTTGTGATCACAGAAATGAACTCTTCTCAACAGACTGTTTTAATGGACTGTCGGCAAAACAAAATGACAGCATTTCCTTTCGAGCCACCAGAAGGAGCTGTTGAATTCCAAAAACATTTTCTTTTGAGAGAAGAAATTCCCTGTACATGAAAGCAGGCAGCACTGACAACAATAAGCAGGCACGTGGTCTTGCTTGCAAACAAGTCCCATTTTGAATAGCGCGAGAGATTCTCCCTTGGAGTTTGCATCTTCTTTTAAACCAGTGCTCTGCGCAGATCAAAACTGACTTCACAAAGTCTAAGGTGCTTCAGGGAGAGACTTCAGGGCTTATTCCTAAAACACATAATTACCAAATCCTAAAGCATGAGATGTTCAGTGAGGCAATTTTGTCTGTAGATTTTCAAAGTGTGGGGCTGCTATCTCCCACTGAGTGTAACTGGAGAGGCAGGGCTCAAAACTCTGCACAACGCTCACAAGTAATCTAAAGTGCCAGAGTGCGGTTTGAAGTACTTCCCTTTCAAGTCATGGTAATAGTATGCCAAGATGCACCCTGGGACTTTTAGCGCTCTGTAGTGGGATGTTACTGCACGGCAAGCTGGTGTGATGTAGATTCACACCCTGGCTTGCCATACAGTAATTTGCTGTGTAGGTAAACCCAAACAGTCAATGCCCACAAGAGTAAATGAAGTCTGAAGGTTAGTATCTTCTCTTCCCAAAGATGATTAGTGATTTAAAGCATCAATCTATGGTTGTATCTATTGTGATGGCTATTGTGATGGGAGAGGGATAGCTCAGTGGTTTGAGCATTGGCCTGCTAAACCCAGGGTTGTGAGTTCAATCCTTGAGGGGGCCATTTAGGGATCTGGGGCAAAAATCTGTCAAGGGACAGTACTTGGTCCTGCTAGTGAAGGCAGGGGACTGGACTTGATGACCTTTCAAGGTCCTGCCAGTTCTAGGAGATTGGCATATCTCCATTTATTTTATTTTATTTTTTTAAATTTTATTTTGATGCACACTTGTCTCTAAAGTTATTCGTATAGTGGAGTTCTGGGGCCAGAGTCACCAAAGCTGGCATAGACAAGTGTAATTTACACTTGCCTGGCCCCTTGGATTTGAACAGAGGAATCCTTCCCAAGGGAGAGCAAACAATGTTGCATCTGCCTGCCGTCTCTTTGGGCTTTCTTCTGCTTGGAGACAGTTTTCAACTTCACCATGGATTCCCGATAAGGCCTGCTGGTGGCACTGCTGAGGGGATGTGCTCAATCAGCAGTAGGCGCAAAACCTAGGTTGAATCTGGCCCTGGGTGTTTATAGTCTATTGTCCTGTTATAACATTATGTCAGCTTTAAATTTTCACATCTGCTTGGAAAAATATGGCAGGATATAATATAGTAATGGTGCAGGTATCTCCAAATATGGCATAACAACTGACCCAAGTGGGGGAAGCAGGTGCCAGGATAGCACCTCAATAACATGGTTCCCTTTACCTATCTGCAGAGAAGGGTGGAAATAAGTCACAGTGATGGAAAAGCTGATTCACTGCATTTCTGAAAATGTTGCCTTCTGTGGAAATAAATTTTGGGTTCTTCTCATTACCAAGTGGTGTGTGTAGGGATGGGAGGGAGGAGAAAAAAAGGTATTGTGAATGGACAAGAGACATGCTGACATCTTGAGGGAGTTACCCACAATGAGTGGCTATCATTGAGCCCTCCAAGAAAACAGTAATTAATACTGTGTTTTATAGAATCATAGAAATGTCGGACTGGAAGGGACCTCAAGAAGCCATCTAGTAGAGCTCCCAGTGAGGCAGGACATAGACCATTCCTGACAGGTTTGTCTAATCTGTTCTTAAATACCTCCAATGACAGGGAACTATCAACACTCGTGAGTAAAGGAGATAGAGCTTGCTTGGGAAGTGGCCCAGAAATCTGGTACTCAAAGAGATGCTCCTCCGCATATTTAGGGAAAATGTGAAACCAATCGCTTTATCTTCAAGAAAAGCAAAACCAAAGAGAGGGAAAAGATACAAAGAACTTTGCCTACACTTTATAATTTTTGGAGGTGCTCAGCTAGCATGGTAACGGAGGGCCATATAAGAACGTAGTGTGGCAAATTGCCGGCACTACTATGATGGGTCCCGCACTTTCTCTTCTTGTGGGGGGGTTTCAGGGTGCCATTTCTTGCCCCTGAACTGGGGTAACAGAGGAGTGGAGAGGGAGGGACCCAGGCCCGCCCTCTACTCCGGGTCCCAGCCCAGGGGCCCTATGATAGCAGGTGAACCACTTGTACCAGTGATTCTTTCCCCTGGGCTACTTCCCTCTCCTGACCTTCAGCTTGTGGGGCTTCCTGCCTTCCCTCTGCACAAGCCAGGTGTCCCTTTACCTAGGATCTTGGTCTTCTTAGCCCGCTGCAGCACTTCTCAAAACTCTCCTCCACTTTCCTTCGAACTGCTCTTTGTTCCACCACCAATCCACTCTGCTTCACTCCTCCAAACTGCTCTCTGCTCCACCACCAAACCACTCTGCTTCACTCCTCCAAACTGCTCTCTGCTCCACCACCAAACCACTCTGCTTCACTCCTCCAAACTGCTCTCTGCTCCACCACCAAACCACTGTGCTCCAGCTCCTCCTCACTCTGCTCCAGCTCCTCCTCTGGCTGATTGAAGCAGGGGGATTTTATCAGGTGACTGGTTTCAGGTGCTCTAATTGGTTTCAGGTGCTCTAATTGGTTTCAGGTGCTTTTAATTAATCTACAGGGAATAAGGCTTCTCCTCATCCTAGATCACTCTCCTGCTGCCTTCTGGCCATGCTGTATCACAGTAGGTTGATAAATTAATGCAAGTAGACTAGAATAAATGAATTTGAACTATTAGCATGAGAGAAGTATCTTTGACTATACATTAGTCTCTTTGTGAAATAGCTTATTGTCAATAAATTATTAATAGGAAAGTGAATCTCCTCTCCCGTTTATAAAAACACAAAAGCCCTCCAGTGGCACAATTCCAGTAGAGAATGACAACCACTGTATATCTAGCCAGTCGCAGGCTTTGCTATTCCCCCACCGCTGTAGTGTCTACGCATTGGACAAGTGCATTAGATCTGCATGGCAATGTCCATGGTGGACTTCAGACAGGACTCTCTTCTTTGCTTTTTCCGGGTAACTTTACTTTGCTGTAGCTGTTTTGTTTGTGTTTTTAAGGCGGTTCTCTTGGCTCTTGGGCAATAGGTTGTTTTGTTAGGATTCTTTCTGCTGGTTTCGGTGATGGAGTCTTGTTGCCTTTTGAAAACTGTCTGTGGGCTCCAATCCTATCAGTGGTAGCTCTGAGGTACAGCAGCAGTCCATCCACATGCTGTCTATGGTAGGATTGGGGCCTTTGTCTTTGCTCACACTCTTATCGCTGATTCATTCTGACTCAACATTATAACAACTTTTCTGGTCGAGTCAGATTGTGAACCCCTTTCTCCCACTAGTGAGCAGTTATTTGCATGATTAGTTTAGTTTCAATGTAAGTACTCGTCCGAGTAACTACTCACCATCAAGAATAAAGAGTGCACAGTGGCATAGCCAGGTTTAGAGCACAGGGGGAGCGGAGCTAAAAAAAAGGCGCCGGGAGCAAAAAGCGTCGGGAGCAAAAAAAAATGCTCCGCTCTGGCTGCAGCACAGGAGCAAAAGGCATCAGGAGCAAAAAAAGGCGCCGCTTCTGCTCAGTGGGGGAGCGGCCACTCCCCCTGCTCCCCCCCTAGCTACGCTGCTGAGAGTGCACAGTCTGGCCCTTTCCTACATATACAATGTTGAATGCATTGCATGTAGTGCAATTAGTCATCCTTCTTAATAGCCCTCAGGAGTAGATTTAAAACCACCCACCTTTTCAAATAATAATCGTAAAGTCTCTTATTTTTTCTGTGACAAAGATCTGGGTTGGGTCACACTTTAGAGCTGTATGAGCAGGCAGGAATACCGGCAGACAACACATGTCTAGATTCCATCATAACTTTACCAGAAAATGTGGTATGTTTTTCTTTTGCAATACTAACGTTTTCACGTGTAATGATATTAAATAGCAGAGATGGAAGAAATCCTTGGAGGCGTATTCATGTCATGAAGTGACTGTCTCCACATGCATTTTGACCGTCTGTGAATCCTGTTGAATAACACTGGGCAGAGCAAATCATAGGACTAGCCTCTTCTTTGCTTAGCTAGTGTTTGTTGCCCTGGCGTAGTGAGATGGATCAAGCTCAATGCACATCGATAGGGACAGAGACTTGTTTATCTCCACAACATCCAGGCCACTTTTTTGAGCTCTTCTTTTGGGTGGTTTTGGCAACACCAAACAAACTGCATTGACATGACAGTGAAGGTAAGCACATGGTAGATAAATCTCTCTCCACCCTGAGCTCTTCTGAAGCAAAGCTAGATGTGTGCAGTTTGTCACCTCTCTGTTTGAGCCCTGAAAAGGGAGATAAAGGCAGTCTCAGAAAATCTTTCATCTGCTTACTACATGCACTAATTTGATTTGTTTACCAAGGTCTCTGCTCCCTTCCCCCACCCAAACTGTTCTGCTAACCAGTTAGTCTCAATGCAGATGGTAAAACCAGCTAATCTGATTAGTTCTGACACAGACGAAAGGCTGCTGGGAAAAGCTGGGTCCCTACAGCTGTTTCAGGTTTGATCAGTCTGTCATGGGTTTGCCAAACGGATAGTGCAGCCTAACAGGAGCAAGGCAGAATGCACACAAGTGAGCAGTGTGGATGCCGCTGACCCACAATTCCAACTCTACAACTGAGACCACGTGAATCTGAGCCATGTTTCGAGTCACGTTCAATGTAGTGACTGAGAAAGTTACCTTTACCTTGGCAGCCTGCCCCTCCATCACGTGGAAGGTAAGCACAGCAACTCAATGCATACAAGCACTGAAGGAACTGCCAGGACAGGAAATATGTATTTGAACCATTGCACTTACTTTCCCATGAGCTAAGGTTGTGGGCTGTATGTACAATATTTTAAGGAGGCTGGAATAGGAATTGGTGTGTTTCAGGACTTGACTTGGTTAGGAGGATAGAATTATCTGGATCAGCTTTTGGGAACTTGGCTGCCATCTCTTTGCCTTTAAAAAAAAGTCAGATGTTGATTACTTTTTTCCCCCCGGCAAGGTGGTGATTATTTTCGGGGACTTCCTTTGAGCTGCCTACATGATTTTGGGAGATGCCAGCCTTCATAAGCTGGGAAATGTACCTCAATCGGGAAAGGACCTCAGTCTGCCCTTGAAAGAAATTTCCATAAATGTGGCAGAGGCTTTCTCCAATGAAATCTTTCACTATATGCCAGTTTCTCACTCCATGCAGTAAAGGCCCAAGGGTCAGACTTTGGACTCATTTTAGTGAATGGAACTTTCTACATTTATCTTTAATGGGGCTAGAATTATGCCTTTTTTATTCTCGAAGTGTGAGCTTCCTCTTCCCACAACTGGTTTGAAAATATACCAGGCATCTCACAAGGTTGTTTTGGAAACTCCATTTAATTTCCATCGTGCATAGACTAGCTACTCCAGGGAACTCACCTCCATCATAACACCTATAAGAATTCTGCCTTTTAATGGTAGCTGGATGGAGAGGCAGATCGGGATAACTGCCACCTACTTCAGCTATTTCTAATCATTACAAAGCAAGTGTATATAAACGTAGTGTGACAAAGTTCCTCCTCTACCTTGGTGAGTCCTGTGCTTATTGGTGGATTTTGATCGCCTCAGAGATCTTCCCCTCTGGTAGAACCCACAGTCAAGTTCCTCCTGTGTCTGATCAGGAGTGGGGAGGTTTGCGGGGAACCCGGGCCCGCACTCTACTCTGGGTTCCAGCCCCGGGGCCTGTGGATTGCAGTTGTCTGTAACAGCTGCGTGACAGCTACAACTCCCTGGGCTACTTCCCCACGGCCTCCTCTCAACACCTTCTTTATGCTTACTGCAGGACCTTCCTCCTGATGGTCTGCTGATGCTTGTACTCCTCAGTCCTTCAACTCTTCTCACTCTCAACTCCTTATGTGCCTCTTGCTCCCAGCTCCTCGCATGCAACACCACAAACTGAAGGGAGCTCCTTTTTAAACCCAGGTGCCCTGATTAGCCTGCCTGTCTTAATTGATTCTAGCAGGTTCTTCTTAATTGGCTCCAAGTGTCCTAATTAGCCTGCCTGCCTTAAATTGGTTCCAGAAAGTTCCTGCTTGTTCTAGTGCAGCCCCTGCTCTGGTCACTCAGGGAACAGAAAACTATTCATCCAATGGCCAGTATATTTGCCTTCTATCAGACTTCTGTACCCCACTTGTCTGGGTCTGTCGCAGTAGTTTTATTGCACCTCTTTCTTCATCCTCTGGATGTCATGTCTCCTTTTACATTACAAGCTCCTCAGGGCAGGGGCTGTCCTTTTTTCTATGTATTTTGTACAGTGGTTAGTACAATGGGTTCCTGAATCCTGATCATAGCCTCTGGGCACTACTGCTGCATGCTGTGTTAAATAATAATAATCAGAGCTTGTACAGGCCAAACAGGCATGGGATAAAATTAGTGCAGAGTGTTTCTAACTCATTGCAAAGTTGTAGTCCTTGTTGAGGCAACATGGACAATCTAGCCTCTGAATAGATCAGTTACCATTTTTAGTGACACCAACTTCTTACTTGCACAAGTCTGAATATTCACTGCAAAATAATGGATAGTGGCAAGATAATTTCAACAAGACGCACAGTAGGTCACAGATGTGCTTGATGACTAGGGTGACCAGACAGCAAGTGTGAAAAATCAGGACAGGGGGTGGGGGGTAATAGGAGCCTATATAAGAAAAAGACCCAAAAATCGGGACTGTCCCTATGAAATCGGGACATCTGGTCACCCTATTGATGACTGCACCCAGCATACTGTTTATCCAGGAAACCTTGAAACTGTTTGCCTGTCAGGCAGCAGAGAATTGTGAGGAAGGGGCTTGAATGAATAAAATGCTGGATTTTGCTATATTACAGCATTCCTGGGTGAGCGTGGCTCACCATTTCCTAACATAGTGTAACAGGGGTCCAAATATAACCCAGGATAATGCTGCATTGGATATCTTCTCTTGGATTTGCTCCTCAGCATTCATAAGATGGAGAGTGTTGGATATACATTTATTGTGGCAGATACAACCACAATGAAGCAGTGAATGCCAGTAACTGCACGCTGGCACACAGTTCTAATGCGCCAGCTCCTTGACTAGCTTGATACATAGCATATGAGCATCTTCAATTGGATCATAGTTGATATCTGTAGAATATATACAGCACACATTTTTGACTTATGCATTCTATGGAAACACTGATGAGCACTTTATTGCAGGATAGTTTCTCCGACTTGAGCTTTCAGAAATGCAGTCCCGTACATCTGTTAACAGGGCAAAATCTATGAATAAAATTATATGTGCTATGTGTTGGAGAAACAAAATAAGGGCTAGTCTACACTTACCGGCTGGATCGGAGGCGTCAGATCAATCTTCTGGGTTCGATTTATCGCGTCTTGTCTAGACGTGATAAATCGAACCAGGAAGTGCTTCCCCCGTCAACGCTGGTAATCCAGCTCGCCGCGAGGAGTAAGTGCTGTCGATGGGGGAGCCTGCGCGCTGTGTGTGGACCACAGGTAAGTTCGAACTAAGAGACTTCGACTTCAGCTACATTATTAACGTAGCTGAAGTTGCGTATCTTAGTTCGACAGGGGTGGTTAGTGTAGACCAGCCCTAAGAAGCATCTCCTGCTTTGGAGGCAGAGCCCAGAGAAGAGCAAGCCCTAGAGTAAAGCCTGCAGAGATAGTGCTAAATGTAACAGTTCGGAGCTGAAAGAGGTTGCATTGTTTGAGGGTGAGGGAGGGCGGAGACACAGTTGTTTCCCGAGTCCTGTGCCCCTTTTTCCTTAAAAGCAAGGTGGCTCAGTCCATCAGACAATGCGTAAACTTCCTACACCTCCACATACACACATCAAGACTTGGTAGTTGTGCTTCATGCAGGGTGATACCTATAGAGCTCCCCAAATTCCCTCCCACTCACAACGTGGGATTCCCCAATCTTCTCACACTGTGTGTAGAGGAACCATGCTAGTTCTGCCTTTGGGTGGCCAGGGAGTGTGGTGGAGGATTTGCCCCGTGCTGTATATGTGACTTTTCATTGCTACACCCTACTTGCAAGAGCCTAGTCTAACGTTCTGGTTATGTCAAACCCCAGCATATTTGTTTATTGAATGCCATCAATTTACATGGCACTTCACAAAATGCAGAAAAAGACAGGGCTGCTGTTCCAGCCAGCTCACAATCTAGCACAGACTAAAACAAACATGGGACATCAGCTGAGCTATGGGAGGTGGAGGAAAACAACATCAAAAGACTTCATGGAAGGGATGGGTGAAAGGGACACTGACCAGGTCAAAAGGTTCAAAACTGACCCTGTCTTTTGAAAGTGACTGTAGCGAGGTTGAGACTCACCAGTGCGGCGCCTCCTGCTGATTGTCCTGGGAATTAGCTCGATTCCAGCTTGGAGCACCCTCTGCTGGCCAGTGGCTCACCTGCATCAGGCCCCTGTGACCCTCTGGGACCCTGGTGCCCCTTACCCTGGGGTTCTGCCCCAGCAGTACCCCCACTCTCTGGGTCTCCCCTCCCAGGGGAACCCCCAGCCCTTTCACCCACCTTGCCTCAGTGGCTACTGCCCAGTCATCATCTAGCCCCCGCTTACTGGGGCAAACTGCAGTCTGTTATGGCCACTCATCAGTGGCAAGGAGGTTGGACCAGATGCCTCTGCCTAATCCCGGGCTGCACCTCTGCAACCCCAGTACCTGTGTAGGCCTTCAACAAGGCCTGCAGCCTGGGGGTTTACCAGGCTGGAGCTCCCCTTGCCCTATTCCTCAGCACTGCTCCAGTTTCAGGTACTGTATGTTCCCCAACAGCTAGGCCCTCTCCCTCCAGGGCTGGAGAGAGACTCCCACAGCTTCTGGCCCACAGCTCTCTTATCAGGGCCAGCTGGGCCCTAATTGAGCTGGCCACAGCTGTGGCTGCTACTCCAATCAGCCTACCTTGGCTGCTTTTAGCCCCTGCCTACTGGAGTGGGGCAGCCACCCCTACAGTGACATTTGTTTTAAAAATGTGCCAGGCTGCCTTGGCAATGCCGGCAGGCTCCTCACAGAGCAGAATACTGGCACTTTTCAATCCACTCACAAGAATGGACCAGACAGGCAGAACAGAGAGACAGACACACGTGCCCCTGTGCAAACCAAATCGTGGCTGATGCCAACTTGCGTAGTTTTCCTGTTCAAAGTTACTTTTGTATGGTCAGGAACTGTTGATCACTGTGCCATTTTCAGTCATGAGCAATTTCAGACATGAGTCTGTGTCATACATCTGACTCTGAGACCCGCTGCTCTGACCCGGCAGCTGCATTTTAAATATACAAATAGACTCCTGCATGTGATATTGCTAGCAGTGAATGGATGATACACTGCTTGGATGATTACAACTGGTATCCATATGTAACCCTTCTGCCAGGACGAGTTGACAGCAGCAAGGGCTGGGTTCAGTACATAGGGGTTCCCTTTTCGACAATACAATGTAAAACTGGCTCGAGCCACCACCCAGTAACCTGGGAAAATCTTTACACGCACCCCTGGCCAGCTCAAAGAGGCAATACTTCCCCTCTTGCAAGCACAGAGCCTCGGTGTAACAGAAAATCTTTAATAACAGCAGATAAACAACACCAGCATTAAATTGGGAGAACACCACAACTAGGATTCATAAACCAAACTGTGAGCAAGACCCACCCCAGCCAATTGGGCCATGTCTGGTCCCTTTGGTTCTTGAGTCCAGCAACCCAGAAATCACCCAAAGTCCCCAAAAGTCCAAGAACCCAAAAGTCCAGTCCCAGAGTTCAAACGTTCATCAGTCTGGGCAGAAATGGGGAGGGGAGAGGTAAGGGGCACCTTACGTGGCTTGAAGATGATTGCCTTGCCTCACCCCTCCGTGGGGCTTCGCCCTGCTCCGCCAGCCGTCCCAAGGGCCGCTCTGCCAGCTGTCCCGCAAGCCGCGCCGACTGCTCCCATGAACTGCTCCACTCTGCCAGCCACTCAGCAATAGATCTTCAGGCTCCCCCACTACTTAACACACTGCTCAGTGATTTCAGCTCATAAGAGTTTTAGCTCTTTAATGATTTCAGCTTGTAGTTAGGGCACCCTTAGACCAGAGTGATTTTAACTCAGCAGTCTGAAACCAGACTCCTAATGAACTCAACATTAGCCCTGCTATTCCACGGTGGAGAGAGGAAAAGGTGCAATTGGTGTCTCAGACTCTCACAAGGAGCCCACACCACCAGGGGCTGTGCTTGAACAATAGCCAACAGGCCCAGTCAAGAAACCTGTCCCCAGCCTCTCTCAATTCTCTGGGTTTTAGAACCCATGTCCCTTGGCTGGCGAGTGCTGCTTCGTTGATGGCGAGTTCCCCTTCATCATGACAAAAGGCCAAGTACAGTTCCACTGTCCTTGATTTACATAAGCAGTATAACAACAGTTTATTCTTCCTGCCCCAATAACAGAAATTCCTGTCCCAATACAGAAAGCTGGGGATCCTACAGCAGCCCAACGTGGCCATTGGGCTATTATGGGTTCGTACTCGGTGGGGTGGGTGTGCCTGTGCAAATGAGATAAGCCCCTGGAGTGCTTTGTCACAACTCACCACCAGATGTCAGGGTGGAGCTCATCCTGACTCTGCTTACACATAGAGTGTAAGCGTACTTAGCTATGGAGTGTGCTGGCTGGCTGAGGATTAGCTACAGTTGAGTCCTATTGATTTTTTTCTTATCAGTGACTGCACTGTTCTCTTAAAACCTGCTTTAACTGTTTGTAGGGGAAGCCTCTGGAACGGGTCTTTTGTAGCTTTCTATTCAGGGACAGGAAATTTGCTCAATGGGGATCAATCTAATCCAGAAATCATTTGCAATGTCATATTGGCACTGTGTCCCTCTGAAATGGATACATAAATGAGCTCTGGTCTGCACTGTAGACATTTGGAACAGAACCCAAATGCGTGGACAGCTTTCCAAATATACACAATAGCTGTTGTGAAAAGGCTGTCTCTCTCTGACACTTACAGCCATTAGAGTAAGGCTTCCTCATCTGAAAAGCTATTGTGTAGTGATGATGTGAGCTCTTATCAAGGAAGGGGACACTGTTATGTCACAGTCCTGCAAACAGAATAACAACCCTAGCAGGAAAACAAGCCAAATCAAGGTCTGGGAATTAATTTTCATTAGCAGACATTAGTGTATTGAACCCTAGGCTCCTGTTTTTAAATCAAGTCAGACCTAAGAAATGTGAGGATCTCTGGGAACTCTGCCTATTAAAATTAGCCTGTTTTTGTGGTTCTACTTTGGTGACAGGAATCTTAGAAGGCTAAATGAAGCTTAGGTAGAGCTGGTACCAGCCTAGTTCAGCAAGAATAACAATTGGTGTTCATGAACATGTCACAAAGGGAACACATTCTTGTAAGGCTGAATCCTGTGTGATACCTACTGCCTCCTGGTGAGGGGTTCAGTTACCTCAGTTCCCAGTGGAGCCAATGGGAGTTGAGGGGCACTCAACTAGCAACTATCAGGAGGTGCTTAGCTTCTTACAGGGTTGGGCCTTTAGCTACTGAAGATTTTTTTGTTCAATTAACAGTACAATGTCTTTTGCCACAGGCAGCACAAATTTAGTTTTGACATATAAATGTAAGTATGAGCTTGATCAAAGCTTTGTGTGAGCCGCTTGACAAGAGTCTAGTAACAACTACTGTCGTGTTGTAGACTTTTGGAATGCTCTTGTAGCTGAGGTCTCTTCTGGAGCCCTAGCCTCAAAACCAGGGCCCATATATTTGCATGCAGGGCCTGGTCCCAAGGAATCTTTACATTGACTTCATTGGACTTTGGATCAGGCCCACAGACACCAGGAGAAATGGAAGACAGGTCTCACACACAGGCAGGTGGGCAAACACAGACACAAGCCATTTTGCTATGGTAGTCATCAGTATTTTTTCTCGCAGGGTTCTACCCCTTTGTGCTGCCGGAAGAGAGGTTTCCCAAAGGTCAAATCATATTTAACTCTTCTTATTAACCGATATTTTTGTTGGCAGTGGTTCTTGGTTTGCAAGTCCAACATGAAACGTCATATCTAGACTTGGCTCAGGAGGAGGGAAATCCCCTTGAGGAAAACCCAGTTCCACTACTAGTAGTTTCTGTGTCTGGGAAAGTGTAAGAAATATTTGTAGCAAATCAGAAATCCTACTGGATGGCTGGGCTAGAACAAAATCACTCTGGTCTTTACAGGCTATAACAGAGCTGGTCACATAATCCATTGAAGACAATATTCCCTGAAAATTTTGTCCCTATTTTTTTCATTGTTTAAAACGTACCCATCACTTTCCAGGGGATTATTATCCACCTCGAGAAACTGTCACCATGATTGACACTAGAATGGTCCTCTTTTCTGGCAGACCCAGCAGAAAGGACAGAGACTAACTAGGCATAGAGACTCTCCTTCTCCAACTAGGCATGACCTCTCCTCCCTAAAGCTGTTCCATCTGGCTCAGGGTTGAGGCATGTTGGCATTAAGGAGAGGTTTGCCCTGCTACGCTCCATGGTGTCCTGTTCTCTGCAGAAACAGAAGCCTTCAGTCTCTTTCAGTCCAAGATCTTTCATGAAAGTTTGCTGGTTGATCGGTTGTTTTTTTACTATGCCCATGAGTGAGAGAAATGGGATGGGAACCTTTCTGTAAATTAAGCCCTGATAGTCTTCTTCCCCCCTTCCAAGGTCATGCTCTTCAAAAGAGGGAAATCTTGCTGTTACTAAAATCAGGTTAGTTTGTGTCTTTCTATAGCCTTTTCTTTCAGCTCCGAGGGAGAGCAGTTTGAAGGGAAAAGATGGGTCAGTCACAGCCTGATACAAAGCCATTGAGGTCAATGGAAAACTTCCCATTGACTTTGGCAGACTTTGGATTTGTGTCTCCTGAGTGAGACACAGAGGTCTTGATTTCCACACTAACATTCTCCATTGCTTCCTTGGAGTTACAAATATCTTTGCTTTCGAGGTATTCTCTGTCTCTCACTGTGTCTCTTGTTATAGGCCTGCAAATGGATGTGTGGTTTTGTTTTTATTTAAACAACTGCTTCCTGGTAAGAAGGAAATGTGATTCTGTGATGAGTTGCCTGAGCTTGATGTTAGCGTGCTGTAGTGCATCATTTGAGTTGCTCATTTCCCAACAGAGGAAATAAACTGTAAACAACATAGTTGTGCAACTCAGGACAAGGGAGGCAAATGTTTTGTTTCGTAAATCTCTAATGTGCTGGAAAATATTACTGCACTCTTGAGAAAATAAATTTAAGTACAGGCCCAAACAAAAGCACTCCAGTGACTTGCATTGAGCAGCATGGAAAGCATTTTGGTGTCACTATTACTGTTCTCATGATGATAAAAAGGGCCATTATTTGCAACATAACAAATGAACAACATTCAAAGCCGTATGGTAAAACCAAAACTGCTCCAAGGTCTGCCTTGTCTGTGTTTGCTGTCACAGAAGATACTTTTCACAGAAGATAAATGGAAAGTTCAGGGTGGATATTTTCACTTGAGCCTGTTTCTAATTGCTTTGTTTTTCTTCTGAGCCCTACATCTCCATCTCTTTTAGATTTAGTATGTACCTTTGGCTACCACTGTCATTCATCCTCTTCTGTGTGCTACTTATTTATATAGCGTGGTGTGACAACAATTTCTTGAAGTCTTTTTCTTGTAGCAATAGTCACTGAAACGCATAAAGTTAAACAACCTAAACTGTGGTGCATTGAGGTCATTTTCCCTCTTCGGTTGACACTGTCCACGTGAAAACACGTCAAACTATTTGTTTGATTTATTGGGGAAAATTCATCCTTATTTCTGTTTGCAAACACATTTTAAATCCGGGGTCTCAAACACGCGGCCCGTGGGCCACATGCGGCCTGTGAAGCTCTTCCCTGCGGCCCGCCGGGCTCCCCGCCCCCCCTTTAAAAAAAATTAATTTTTTAAAAAAAATTTTTTACCCCCAGGCAGTTCCCATCAGTTGTTCTGGCAGCGGGAACTGCCTGGGGGTAAAAATAAAAATGGGGGGGGCGGAGGGGGCACGGGGAGCCTGGTGGGCCGCAGGGAAGAGCTCCGTGGGCCACATGGGAAGAGCTTCGCGGTTTCTGGGAGGGAGGGGGGAGGAGCGGGAAGCCGTGTGCACAGGGGAGGAGGCGGAGAAGGGGCGGAGAAGGGGCGGGGCCTAATGGAAGGGGTGGAGTGGGGATGGGGATGGGGGCAGCGAGGGGGCGGTGTCAGTGATGCGGCCTTCGGGCCAATGCACTAGTCCTCATGCGGCCCTCGTGGTAATTTGAGTTTGAGACCCCTGCTTTAAATTGTAGTAATTTACTGTTTGCAGTCGTGTTCATCCCATGACAAGGTGGGTGAGGTAATTTCTTTTATTTGACCAATTTTTGTTTGGTCCAGGGACAAGCTTTTGAGCTTCACAGAGCTCTGAGGAAGAACTCTGTGGAGGTTGAAAGCTTGTCACTTTCACAAACAGATGTTGGTCCAAAAAGAGAGATTACCTCACCCACCTTGTCTCATAAACTTACTGGTCCGGTGAAATGGGTTGAACACTTCCTGCAAACACATCTCAGTATCTGAGTGTGCAAACAGCCCTGCCCTTTGACCGTGTCATTGCTTAGTTCTTCATTGTTTGTGATGTGATTGGTCACCAAAGTCTCATGGCATGACTGAAAATTGCTGATATGAATGTTTATGGGAAATGAAAAGAGAGTTGTGAATACCATTTTAAACAAGGTAATGGCTTTTCTGTGAATAAATGTTAATACCTTTTTCAGTACTTATCCAGCTCTAAGCCAGGTCATCTGCATTTAGCCGTATGGAGTGGAAATCCATCAATTTAATGAATACATTTACAAGACAAAAAGAGAAATGGAAGAAAGGAAAATACTGTACTATATTGTTAACTTTCCAGGTAACACTGCAAAAACCAGCAGAGAAATCAAGAGATGAGCTGCATCTCCCATTAAAATCAGTGGGTACTGGACATTTGTGGGAATGCCTTGTGAGCCTGGCAGGATTTTGCCCTTGATTTTAAAGCTATCTATTTTCTTCTGATGATTTTTAAAACAATTTCTGTACAGTGGGGCAAATCCTCTGCTGCTATAAACTATTATAGCTCCATTGGCTTCAATGTGTCTATATGCATTGCTATCTCAACAATCTGTTTACAACCCACCTCTGAACTCAGCTTCTAGCTCTGCTCCTGCTCACCAGCTATTCCTCCTCCCCTGCTGCTGCACTAAAAGGCAGAGAAGCATGAAGGGTGCTGTGAGGTTAGAGGAGCAACCCAACAGCATATACCTAAAGTAACCGGAGCTTCTGTTGCTCCTACAAAGACCTGAAATTGGATGACGTTATTGGCAAAAACTGCCTGGTGTCCTTGTCAGTCCCACTGTGCTCAGATTCAAAGCTGCTGTGCTGATCACAAAGAGAGATAAAACAGTAGGCAATGCATTTAAACTTTTACTAGGTTTTGGTGCAAATATTTTATCTGTGGTCAGCTAGAATTTCCTCATTGTTTCATTACTGTAATTTGGAATTTCACAATGGTAGAAGGGATAGAGCTCAGAATACGTGTTCCAAACACACAGGCCCCTGCCACACACATGCTAAAGGAAGATCACCATGGACAGAACTCTCCTGTCCACATAGCTGTGTCTACACTGGGGGTTCTGCTGACATAGCTGTGCCAACAAAACCTTTTTGCTTTGGCCAGGTCTACACTACAAAGTGAGCCGTGTATGAAATGGAAATCAAACTGCAGGATTCAGATCCAGATTTCCAAACCTCCAGACAGCAAGGGTATTGACACTTGGGGCTTACGTAAGTCTCAGTACAAAACTCTCTATCCAATTTCCAGAACGGTGAGCTGGCTCACTCCTGGTGCAACAAAATGGTGCTCAGTCTTAGGGTAGGTCCACACTACCCACCCGATTTGGCGGGTAGAGATCGATCTTCTGGGATTGATTTATCGCATCTCATCTAGATGCGATAAGTCGATCCAAGAAGTGCTCTCCGTCGACTCCGGAACTCCTGCTCAGCGAGAGGAGGAAGTGCAGTCGACGGGGGAGCAAACCTGCGCCGCATGGACCCGAAGTAAAATTTCTTTCGATCTAGGAACGTCGACTTCAGCTACGCTATTCTCGTAGCTGAAGTTGCGTATCCTAGATCAATCCCCCGCCCCAGTGTAGACCAGCCCTTAGTCTTGGTGTGTGCTACAAATTTACTTAGCTATAACTACATCACTCAGGGGTTTGAATAATCCATAACCCTGAGCGACATAGTTATACTGACCTAAGCGCATGTAGAGCGTCTTCACCGGAAGTGCTACAGTGGCACAGTTGCATTGGTGTAGCTACGCCACTGTAAATTTGTAGTGTAGACCTGCCCTTACAGTCAGTGCAATGCAAAACCCCTTCTGTAATAGCATTGCCTTACCCTGGATCATCAATTTTTAATCAAGTGTAAATAAAATCCCCTTATTCTGTCGTGACATGTCAGGCTTCAGACTGTATTGCAGTAACAAGGGCCTATAAACACTAGAACTAGTCAGAAATTTTCCAACAGAACATTTTTCCCATTAGAAAATGCTGATTTGTCAAAATAGAAATGTTCTGTTCTGAGTTTCCTGCCAGCTCACCCTGCTTGGCTGCTGCAGAGCCGGGAGCCTCGAAGACCTGGGAGCCTCACTTGAACTGGGGCTTCCAGGCGCCCCACTGAAGAGCCAGGAACCTGGAAACCCTGCAGGCTCTCAAGGCTTCCAGGGTCCCGGATTCTTGACAGCCAGCTTGGAGGGCTGCCAGGGCTCTGGGCAGCTTGGAGGCTTTGGGGAGTATTTTGAAAAGATCTAAACAAAAATTTTATTTTGATTTTTCTAAACAAAGGTTTGGAATTCCTCTTCCCCAGGACATTGTCTACACAACAGAGCTAAGTCGACTTAAGTTACATTGATGATCATAAATCAGTATAATTACATCGCTTGTGCATGTTCACACAACGCTTCCTCTGTCAGCAGAGTGTGTCCACAGTTGGTGTTCTAGGATTGACAGAGAGAGCAGTGCACCATGGGTAGCTATTCCACTGTGCAGCTCACCATCTTCTGCTGCTGGTAGTTGTGGGAATGCAGAATGGATCGCAGTGCATCAAGGGGGTGGGCTCACCGTCCCATGATGTATTTTTCTCCATCCCATCATTCCATGGGCTTCCAACTACGTTTTGCGCAGTTTTTCAACAGCCCCTGTAAACTGTGCACCTGCCATCTCCATCTGAAAGCATGGATCCTGCACTGCTCTCCAGTCTTGTGAGGAGTATTATGAACACAACGCGGCTGATCTTGCAGTGTCTACATGGAGGGAAAGTGTACTGCAGGGAGTGATTTGTAAGAGCACTACCATGTTGCACATGAATTGGTCCATGTCGTGTAGCATCCTGCTGGTGCACACTAGAGGTCCCCTAGTGCGCTTTAATGTAGGGAACCTTTCGTGCACACCAGCAGGGTCACACTCCTGTAGCAGGCATTGGTGCACCACAGAAACAAACCCTGAGTCTCTGTTTCTGTGCAGATGTTTAGCACTTAACAAATACAGTAAAACAGGGGTATTATAACTCAGTTACACATTTACTGCATGTTTAACAATATTTGAAGATGGTCTCAGTATTTTAGGAAGGGCAATCACACGAAGCTTATTACATAGACACTCATTCCACAAAAATCCTAATTAATTTCTCTTCACTCATGTATATTGTCATATTTATATGATAGCTCACAAGTATGCTAGGCATGTCACACATCAGATACAAAGACGTGGTCTCTGGCCCAAAGACCTTATTATCTAAATTTAGACTTGACCGAAATGAGTAAGAGTAATAAACAATAGCGGGGAATGGGACGAGGAAGGACAAGGGTTACTTATAGAAATACGATTACTCAGTTATGGAATGTAGACATCTTCAGAGTTCCATTAGTTACCTTTTTTTTAAAAAAAAACATTAATTTGTGTTTCGTAGGTAACATGGAAGAAAGTGAGATTTAGGATGGATTAGAATGAGCATTTTATATGACAAATTAACTGCATCTAAATGACTTAGTGATGACAATTTTCTTTTTGATCTGCAACTGGAAACTCTTTCTTACTGAGTGTTACATGTTTTCTAGATGAATGTAATAGCTGTAAAAATACTTGTAGAAGGGTATAAACAAGGCTCCTGCACGTAGATCCACTATGGCTCCTGGATTACCTACTTCAACAGCTCTTCGTGCCTATTCATAGGACATCTCCCAAATTCCTTGTGTTTGCATCAGAGGCTCAGAAGGAAAGCACATGGCAGAGTAGCACAGGAAGCTGTGGCTCACTAATTCCTCTGAGCATGTGCTTATTAGTTGGAATCCTGCTGATTGCTCCACCATGTGGCATAACTTTCACACCGCATTTGAATGGGATTTTTCTTGTGGTGACTGAGAAGTATTTTGTCTCCCTCAGTCCGGTTACATTTACCCAGGCCATTGAGTAATTTTGAGAGGTTGGAAGCTCTGGACATTATGATGTGACAGTCTGCGTGCATTTCTTTGAATCTTGATGGAGTTGCTGTCTTTCTGGTCTGCATAGCATGAGAAGGGAATAGAAAATCAGCTGCAGTTAACAAGCACCACCCCACCCTTCCAACTGTTTTGATAACCAAACTCAAACGGATGCTTCTGAAATACTTGGGTAACTGTCAGGGCCAGTGCAAGGAAGTTTCGCGCCCTAGGCGAAATTTCCTTGCACCAGCCCTGCGCCCTCACCCACAATGCAGCCCCCGCCAACTCCCCTGCCCACGGGAGCTCAGCCTCCCCTCCCGTAATGCCACCCCCCCAGCCAGCTCCCCTGCCCGCTGGGTGCTCAGCCCCCGCCCCCCCCACACCACCCGCGGGCCGTGGGAGCTGAGCTGGGGGCAGGGGGGTAGCTCGCTGCGGCTGCCCCCCGGCTTCCCACTCAGCAGCGGGGCGAGGGGGGGCACCAGGGCGGCTTGCAGCGGCTGCCCCCGGCTCCCCACGCAGCAGTGGGGTGTGGGGGCAGCGGGGTGGCTCGCAGCGGCTGCCCCCGGCTTCCCGCTCAGCAGCGGGGCAACTCGTGGCGGCTGTCCCCAGCTTCCCGCTCAGCAGCAGGGCGGGGGGGCAGCGGAGCGACTCGCAGCGGCTGCCCCCAGCTCCCCGCTCAGGTGCTGAGCAGAGGGGCAGGGGGCGGCTCGCCACGGCTGCCCCTCGGCTCCCCGCTCAGCGGCTGAGCGGGGAGCCAGGAGGCAGACGCCTGCTGCCCCCCAAATCTTGGCGCCCTAGGCGCCTAGGGTCGCCTAGTGGGCGCGCGGGCCCTGGTAACTGTTTGTTTGCTTGTTTGTTTTGATGCAACTGTGCACTGGGGCCAGCTAGCATCAGAGCTCCAGATGGCAAAATACTAAGAAGCGCCCCACTTGCAGGTGCATTTTGAAGATGCAAGCTCTCTAGCAGAGTATCCAGACTTCTGTATACTTCAGAAAACTGAACCACATCTCTGAACCTTTTGAAATCTGCCCATTGGTAATACCAATGTGCTTTACAGTACATCTTATCTGTAGACAAATTTGAAGTCCTGTTTCTGTAGTAACTGCACATACCATGGTTCTAAACTCGATAAAATCCCCTTATAACCATCCATTGTCTCATCTCTTAATAGCATTCAAATTATCTTTTGGCTACTGGAGATGATTTCATAATATCAGTGGAGAAATGGAGTGTGTGTGTGTGTATGTGTATATATATAGATAGATAGATAGATAGCCCCTTGGTTTTAAAGTCAACTTCTTCAGCAACTTCTAAGGGGCTGCTTTCTGTTTACAGCATTAAAATATAGAGGGAGGGCAGATTCACTTTGTAATCCTAATATAAACATCTCAAAAGGACAGACCTTCTCAGTAAATTTCCATAATTTGTTACAGATTCATAACACATTAACATTCTGTAATAAATTCCCCTCCCCAGAAAAGTGGAAAGAACCCCGAATGGAATAAATTAGCCGACTCTCAAGACAAGGACAGCAGTAAATGGTACACAATTAACTCCTTAGCAGACTTTAGGCTGAAATCTCAGGTTCAGAGTTGTAGAGGTGAAAGAGGACAATTGCAATTGAATTGCTTAGACAACAAGGAGTCCTTGTGGCACCTTAGAGGCCAACACATTTATTTGGGTATAAGCTGTCGTGGGCTAAAACCCACTTCATCAGATGCATGGAGTGGAACATGCATCTGATAAAGTGGGTTTTAGCCCATGAAATCTTAATGCCCAAATACATTTGTTTGTCTCTATGATGCCAAAAGGACTCCTCATTGTTTTTGCTGGTACAGACTAACACAGCTACTGCTCTGAAACCTGAATTGCTTAGCTTTTCCATGTGATTCAGGTCACATTGCTGTAAACTGTCGTTTTGTAACTCAAGTAGATTTTTTTGAAATCGTGACTCGCTCAAATAAAAATGGTCCCTTCCTTTTAAGACATGAATTATTTTGTGGTGTGTATAATGTCTCTAAAAGAGATACTTTGGCACAGGCAGCTTTCACAAGCTGTTCAATGCAGTGCTGTACCTTGACTGAGGCTGTGCCCTGAGAGTTGGTCTTGGTGATAATGAATCTATCCTGGTGTTTCTTTGTTTGAATGTGTCAGTTGTCTTTGCTGGTGAGTTTTGGGGCTGGAGTTTGGTGGCATCTCAAAACTTTGTTTTTTCCCTCTTCAGTTCAGTGAAGCTCTCTCTCTCTCGGCCTTCCAGGCTGGCTAAACATAGGCACAAACTAAAGCTGTAACAATGGATTACTTCTGCCCACTCAGGGCACTTCTCTAGCCTAGAGAAACACAGCATCTCATGTAACCCATTAGCTTACATATGAGAGAATTAACTCGTTAGTTACTGGAGTAAAACACTGTGCTCTTCTCAGCTCTAACAAATTGTTGCTCCACCCCATTAAAGAAATTGGTTCCCAATAACTGTAGATAGAAGAAAAGAGGAAAAAACACTAGACTTATGATTCCTTAGCCTTCATTTAACCTAGTTACTCTAGGTTACTGGTGTCAATGCAATGCACTGTTTTGTTAACTGTCAGCCATAAGCCATAGAAATAAGAGAAGAGTGCCATTGTGTGAAATCTGCGTGCCATATGAAATCTGTGGCCACTTCATAGCTGATCTGCTGATGTTGAGAAAAATTGTGAATAAATTCTAGCAAATCTGTGACTTGCCAAAATATCAGTAGGCATTGCAGCTGCTGTCTCAGAACTAAAGGGAAATATGCATGAGTATACAAGGTGGTGTTATTTATAATTTTCCTTCATGTATAGACATGAGGGGCCTGATCTGAAGCCCCCTGAGGTAGTGGAAAGACTCCTATTCCTGTCAATTTCAGTGGGCTTTGGTTCAGGCTCTAGGATCCCCTGATAACAGAAGCCAACTTTGCTATAATGGAGGTGTTTTAAGGATTCGTTAGTTAATGGTTATAATGCTATATAAGTGTTCAGTGATATTATTAGAACAGCTAATCAGAGTGTGTAAAAAGCAAACCGATCTAGGAAACACCTGAATGCTATCTTGCGGATTACTAATAGTTCGAATGTCAGCTTTTTAAAGTGAAGGAAAACGTGTTTTCCCTAGCAGACTCCAAAAGGTGACTATTGTGCCAAAGAAAACATAGCAAACCATGTATTTTAATCCTCTTAAGAAAACAATGTCTAAAGCTACACACAGGCTTTTGTCTTCCAGGACATGACTTCAAGGTTCTCTTCTAATAGCTTTCAGTGATGTCATCGACGAAAGTGCAGTGGTCCTGTTTGTTATGCTGCTTTTGGTGTTGCTGTACCGTCCTTAACTGTAGTGAGAGAAACACAAACCTGAGATCAAATCTTGGCAGGGAAGCAAAGGAAGAAATAATTTTTTTTATCTGTTTTTAATTTTTTTTAAACTCTCGGTCTATACACACACCTTGTTAGTGCACTAGGATCTTACAGAATGTTTGTGTATAATTCAGAAAAGCCTTTCAGTTCATCGAGCTACTCAAGGCTATAATTGGTGACAGGTTTCAGAGTGGTAGCCGTGTTAGTCTGTATTAGCAATTAAGGTGGAAGTGGCCTATTCTCAACAGTTGACAAGAAGGGGTAAATATCAAAGGAGGAAAATTACTTTTGTAGTGCTAATAAGGCCAATGCAATCAAGGTGGACCCGCCCATTTCCAACAGCTGACAAGAAGGTGAGAGTCTAGAGACTGTCCAGTTTGGCCAATGTACATGGCAGAGGAGCATTGCTGGCACATGATGGCATATATTGAACGAGCCCCTGATGGTGTGGCTGATGTGGTTGGGTCCTATGATGGTGTCCCTTGAATAAATATCCGGACAGAGTTGGCAACGGGGTTTGTTGCAGGGATTGGTTCCTGAGTTAGTGTTTTTGTTGTGTGGTATGTAGTTACTGGTGAGTATTTGCTTCAGGTCGGGGGGCTGTCTGTAAGCGAGGACTGGCCTGCCTTCCAAGGTCTGTGAGAGTGAGGCATTGTCAAACCAGACAGTCTCTATGCAAAAGAATAAATGGACACAAATCAGACATCAAGAATTGTAACATTCAAAAACCAGTAGGAGAACACTTCAATCTCCCTGGACACTCAATAACAGACTTAAAAGTGGCAATTCTTCAACAAAAAAACTTTAAAAACAGGCTCCAATGAGAAACTGCAGAACTGGAATTAATTTGCAAACTGGACACCATCAAATTAGGCCTGAATAAAGACTGAAAGTGGATGGGTCACTACAGAAAGTAATTTTCCCCTCTGCTGATACTCACACTTTCTTGTCAATTGTTGGAAATGGGTGACGTCCATTGCATTACATTGGCCTCGTTATCACTACAAAAGTAATTTTTCTTCTTTGATATTCACCCCTTCTTGTCAACTGTTGAGAATAGGCCACTTCCACCTTAATTGAATTAGCCTCGCAGCACTGATTCCCCCCCCCCCACCACCACCACCACTTGGTAAGGCAACTCCCATCTTTTCATGTGCTGTAATATTTATACTGCTTTCTGTATTTTTCACTCAATGCATCTGACAAAGTGGGTTTTAGCCCACGAAAGCTTATGCACAAATAAATGTTAGTCTCTAAGGTGCCACAAGGGCTCCTCGTTGTTTTTTCAAGGCTATAATGTTTAGCCAGGGCTACATTATATTATTGACTGAACAGTGATAGACTGTAACTGACTAAATAATGAGGCGCTTACCCTGCCAGGTAATACCTACCCTGGCCATTCTCCAGAATTCAGCGCTGGAGGAAGCCAGAGGTTTACTTACTTTGTACAGTGCTTTACAAATCTTTATATGAACAACTTCGCTCGTTCCAATCCACTCTTTTAATCCTTTTTTATAATTTCTCTCCCTTGCCCCCTTTTTTACTGAAAGATAAAAGAGAAGTCCAGACTCCCACTTTGAGAAAGGGAGATGGGGAGGGAGAGATGGGCCCTGTCTCCACTTGAGGAATCTTCATCAAACTTTCCCATTGTCACTAACACCAGTTCAGCTCTACTTGACTTAGCAGAGATGGGAGCCCTGTACAGACAGTCTGCTGCTGGCTTTTTTTTTTTTTTTTTTTTTTAGCAGTATAGCATGCTCCCCTGCTGAGGGCAGAGTTCCACAACAGACGCCGTTTGTTATGGTGTGGGGGAAGAGGAGTTCACGTAGGGGAAATCTGGAGTTCGTCAGCTGTGACAGTTTCCTGTCATGCTGCCATGGATAGAGCAGCTGATTCTGCTCAGTCTCCGGAGTCCTTCCGATCCTTGCATGTCGCTGGACCCCATTCACAGGCCACAAACTCTTGAATGTCTGCTTCTGAGTTGAGACATATAATGGGACTTAATGTGTATTTTGAAAAACGCTATCCACCTGAGCCTTCATTATAGTGTCATCTTTAGGAGCTGACAGTTATCGTGAAAAGAGGTGTAATGACAAGGCTGATCAAGTATAATGTCCCCTATATCTGCAGGTGGGAGGTGAGATTTAACTCTCTAGCCACAATAAATAAAATTAATAAAGCACTTAATGCTGTCCTTGTTTAAGTCCTTTGAAATCCTACTGTAGAAGATGCTGTGTATTATTTTATCTATATTGCAAAGAGGAGATGGTCTGGTAACAAAGGGTAAAGGGAGAGATTTTCAAAGGCACAAACGGCAGTTAATGACATGATTTTCTATAGGAGTGTGATGATGATGTTCGCTGGTGGCATCATCCAGTGGTTAGAGTGTTAGACCCCTGTTTGCCATGACTCTAATCTTCCCCCCAGGCCATGATCACACCCTGTGGCAGTCTGTCTTTTGAGGGGGGTTGACTCTACTTTCCGGTCACGTCACCAATCAGTCTTCTCTCTCCCCACCGTGAGGGGGATTCCAAGGAAGATATGGGATCCACCTATTGACCCCTACGGATGTCCAATCCCAGCTAGGGCTTTCCAAAGGTTCCCCCAGGGAGAGTCTAGAAGTGAGGGTTTTCATGCTCTTGTTAATGAGGGAGGTTGGTAGGAGAGCCCAGGCCCTCCCATTCCACTGGGCTCTGTAAGAGGTACCAATGCCCAGCCCCCAGGAATGCCTTCAGGCTGCCTCCCTGTGCCATTTCCTACTACGCACTCTCTTGCCAAAGGCTTATAGCTTGCTTCAGTAAAGGAAAAGATAAGAGTTGAACTGCCAGCCCCTCTGGGCTCAGTAGACAGGCTTTTTCTCTCCAGAAGGTTTCTGCAGCGCCCTTTCCCAGGAGCTATCGGGGTAAGTCTCTCTCTGTGCTCTGTGAGGCCCCTTCTGAGCTGCCTGGCTGTCTCTCTTTTAAGCTTCACCTCCAGCTGGTGCATGCCCCGCAGATGTGGCTGGGGAGGGTTGCCTGGGCCCTGAGTTGATCCTTATTCCCTTCAGTTCTAGTGTGGGGGTTATACACCCTGTCACAGGGAGTTCGGTGCCTAGCTGCCATTTATGTCTCTGTAGATCACCCCCAAAGTGGGGGCAAATTCTGTCCCCTCTAGAGCCATGGTGGACCCAGACTGCCAGACATCAATGGAAACGATGCATTTCCGCTGGTCAGGTGAAGAAGGGGGCTCCATGTGCATCCACGACCTAGGGGTCAGCTGGAGTGGAGTGGGAGCAAGGTAGGTTGACCCATGGCTGCGTGGATTTGCTCGCCATTGCCCCTATGGAGGAGGTGGAAATATTGCCCCTGTGTAGGCTGTGGTAGTAGCCACAGAACAGCCTGGGAGAAGGATTGCTTTTCTCCAGGCCCTGAAGAACACCCTTACACCAAGTGTGGCTGTTGGAGAGGGTTTAGCTTTCAGTGCTTGTTATGAACAGCACAGTTAATCTTCGGTTTGGAAGTAATTTACTATTCACGGAGATTACTGGGCATTTCCCATTGTTGAGGGGATCTTTGAAAATGTTTTCAGACTCTTTATAGGGTTAAAAACTCAATCAGAAATCAATGGCCTTTCAAAACTTTGAGTATGGGACATTTGAGCTGAGCCATGTAGCTGTGTGCCTTAATTTCATTTTTTACATAACATGCCAACACATCAGCAAAACCTGATATAAACTTTAAGAGCTGCTCCACATTTTAGATCCTTGAAAACAGCTAGTGCAAATACGAGGGAAAATTTCAATCCTGGACTGGCTAGTTAAACTGGCCTAGCTAGCCGTTCCATTCAAATGACAGTGCTGGGCCTGCTCCCAATTAACTCCCACTGTCTTCATTGGGAGCAAGATCAAGGCCTAAGGACATAAAAGAATAGAATGCTTAGGATATTTTGGACCTGATCCAAAGCCCATTGAAGTTAATGGTAATCTTTCCATTTACCTGAGGCTTTGGGTCAGAGTTTAATGGCACGCCATTCTGACATTGTTTCCTAAACAACAGCACGGATTCAGGCAAGATGATAAAGGAGCCAGTATACCTTACAAACATTTAAGTAGACAAACAGAAAGGGAGAAGAGTTCTTTAAGAAGCCTGGGGATAAAGTCTTGTTCAAAGAATCAAACTTGCTATGGGACTGGGGTGGGGCACAGGAACTAGTGGGGTGACAACATTGATCCAGGGGCTGAATGGGAGTGGGGGTGCAGGGCCATGGGGGGGGAAAGGGGAGATGTAGGGACACATAGGGATGGGGGTAGTCGGGGTGGCTGAGTGGGGATGCAGGGCCACATGGGGACAGGGGCAAATATGTCTGACTGAATGGGAGAGGCTAGGGGTCTGCACTGGGGACGCTTTCCAACTCCTGAACAATCCCTTCCATTTCCCCCCAAAAAAGAACTGTTCTGTACTTCTCCCACCCACACCCAACAATGCTCCAGGTTCACTCCCAGGCTTCTTCCCAGCAATTACTTCCCTCTCCCTCAGCTCCTCCATTACCCCTGACTCCCCCAAGCCTTGGCACTGCTTTTGTACAGTAGGAATTTGCACTAGTGTAACTGAGCCAATGTATCTAATGTAGACAGGGTCTATGCAGTTTCAGTGCCAGTGGCTGTGTCATCATCATCCTCATCAGAACTCTCCGCCCATGGGTTTGTAAAGGTGCTTTATCTTTTTATGTTTGCAGCAATTAGATGTAGAGTGAGAGAAGAAAGCAAATGGAAACTAACCCGCTCTATTCCTAGCATTACTCACTTTGCAGTCTAAACAAGATAAAGGTTCGTATCACAACTGAAATATATCTGTAGAGTTGGATTTAAGGTGTGTGTATGTGTGTCTATAGGGTGGGACATGTTCCCTCCCACCCATTCCAAAGCTACAGAACAGGACATTTTGCTTTAGTTGGAGAATTCTGTCAAGCCATAATAGCCGGGGAAATGAACATTCTGGGCAAACAGACCGTGAGGGGCACATGCTGCTCTGGCACATTTTATTTTTGAGTGGAAAAAATAGTTTGTTCTGCTATTTACCTAGAGTTATAACATGGTGTATGTTTTACTAGTGATAAAGTTTACTTTTACTTTGGCTATGATTATGTGCATTTAATATTTATACTGCAACAGCAGCCAGAGGCCCCAATCAGAACTGGCACCGGTGTGTTAGATACTGTACAAAAGCATACAAAGACACTTCCTGCCCAGGAGAATTTATAACCTAATGATTTTGGTTCATTTCACAGAAAGGCTATCCAGTAAGGGATGCAGTCAGAAGTCTCCATGTGATTACGCTCTCTTTCCCGCTCCTCTCCTTCCCCCCAACAAAATGCCCTGCTGCGTATGCTTCTAGATAGCTAACTGGATGCTGAGTAAATGGACAATGAACCAAACAAGGCTCGGTATGGCCAAACTACTGACCTGATCCTTGTGAAAGCAGCTGAGTACCCTCAATTCCCAGTGACTTCCATATTTACTTCAGTTGGAGTAGAGTGTGGGCAGAGCCTTGTAGGACTGGGCCCAGGGCCGGAGCTAGCGGTCGCCTAGGGTGCCAAGATTTGGGGGGCGGCGGGCGGCTGCCTTCCGACTTCCTGCTCAGTGGCTGAGCGGGGAGACAAGGGGCGGCTCCTCCCCGTTGAGCGGGGAGACAAGGGATGGCTCACTGCGGCTGCCCGCAGCCTCCCTGCTCAGTGGCTGAGCTGCTGAGCAGGGAGACAAGGGGCGGCTCACCGCGGCTGCCCCCTGCCTCCCCGCTCAGCGGCTGAGGAGGGAGACAAGAGGCGGCTCACCGCGGCTGCCCACTGCTGAGCGGGGAGGCAGGAGTCAGCCGCCGCGAGCCACCCCTTGCCTCCCCGCGGCTGCCTCCTGACTCCACGCTCAGCAGCTGACCATGGAGCCGGGAGGCTGCCAGCGAGCCCCCCTCCCCCCCCCGCCCCACGCTCAGCCGCTAAGCATTGAGCCAGGAGGCAGCCGCGGCAAGCCGCCCCCCTGCCTCCCGGCTCCATGCTCAGCTCCCGGTGCCCGTGGGCTGGGGGGGAGGGGGCTGAGCTCCTGGGGGTGGGGGAGATGGTTCTGGGGGCAGCACAGGGCTGGTGCAAGGAAGTTTCGCCTAGGGTGCGAAACTTCCTTGCACCAGCCCTGACTGGGCCCCATGTTGTCATTACAATACCGCTACTTCATTACAAAGAAAACTCTTGTGAAAATCAGATTGAATAGTCAAGGTTCACCCTAGCTATCCTTGCCACTGTCAGATTGAATTAATAGAATCTGGAGACAGGAAAGATCTTGTCCAGAGTGTGCCAATGCAGGATTGTTCCCTGCCTAATTTGAAATGACTAGAATGTCAGGGCTTTTCTTGCTTCCTTTGAGAAATTATTCCACTGTCTAATAGGCCTAACTCGTTGAAACTTTTTCTTGATATTCAAACTAAATTTTATTGTACTCAGTATCATCTGAATGTCCCTAGGAATAACTCGTCAACCACTTTAATCCATCCTTTCTTGCCCTTTATTTTCTGCCAAAATGTTTTTTTAAAAGTGCAAACTACTCACTGCATTTTTCAATTCAGAAAGTTTTCCTACCAGTCTGGCATGCCATTTAAAACATATATGCAACACAATCTGCAGGTTCTGTCGATGAATTCCTGGCTTGATATCAATGGCAAAACTCTCACTGACTTTAATAGGGCCAGGATTTCACCCTACATGTCTTGTAGGGAAGAGTTTTGTTAAATACTTTTCCCATCTAAAGTGTGCAGCAGTTCCCAGGGATCTAAATAACGGGTACTGTAAAATCAGCAATTACAGTACAGATTTTTTTTTGAGAGAGAGAGAGAATACCAGCAAAGAACATGGGACAGTTTACTGGAGTTTGGGCAGGGAAGGTATATTTTGATATTTTCCACCTTCATATTTTGTAAAAGTATATCGAAAGCTCAGTGAGGCCAATTACTTCTGAATTATTTAATATTAAAAATGACAGGCAGAATCAAACATAAATCTTTTCTAATGAGACTTAAATACTGCCATTGGGTTGGCTCTGCTTGTATCAATAGTGTGCTGATTCCACTAGTGGGGTGCATGACTACAAAAAGCATCATACAGCCATGGGGGGTGAAACTCAAATGTGTTTGCTTTGGAGAGAGTTTGGTGGCTTATCACAAGCTTATCTGAATTCTTTTTGCCTAGAACCCAGACTGGAAATCTCACTAGAACAGGCTTAATTCAGTGATTCTTGTTTTCAGCTCAACAGTAAATAAGAACCATTTTGCTGTTTCTGTTTGTTTCCAGATGAAGTCAGGAAGTGCAGAGGCAAATGAAAATTAAAACAAACAAGCTGCTTACGTGAAACTTTTTTCCAGTCCTGAAAAAAGCTGTTTCAGATCAAGTTAAAAGTGAAGTTTAGACAGTTCCAGTAATCCACATTTGTTCTCCCAGTCTTATTAAACAGTCATCTGATTCAGATAGGGGATGGGCCCAAACCAGATGTAAGCTCAGCATAGCCCTGAGCTATGTGTGGGTGTTGAAAGTCCATCTGGATTCAAATTTTGTAAGTGACCTCTCGCTTTGTACTAGGGCTGCACTGCAGCAAACCCCCAGATCAAACCCCCTCCCAAACTCTGAAGTGTTCAGAATGTAGATTCAGTTCAGGTATAGTGACTGGGGCGGGGCTACTTGCATGCATAAAGTCAAGCAGGTGCACACATTTTTGCAGGACCAGGGCCACATTTACAGACATATTTTAAAGTCATATTTTCTGTGGACTGAAGATGTTGAAGTTGCAGTGATCACACATACCCCTAGAGGTCCCAAGATGACACAACTGAGTTATGGCTGCAAAACAGCTCGAGGAACCACTCAGAATCCAGCACTGTGGGAATACACTGAAAATGTTCTGTCACATTAGTCATAGATGCCCACTTCACCCTTTGGCCCCTCAATTAGATTCTGTCTATGTAATAGTGCTGGGTGTGAAGTTTTTAATTTTTTTCATGAGAAGTATAACTGTCTTTAGCAATACGAAGAAAAATCCTGTCTAGATTTTCAAAGACGGGTTGATGAGTCACAGGTTTCTGCATAATCTAGTTCTCGACAACATACAGGCTCAGAAATTAATTTGAAATCACCCAGTACAATAAAGACGTTTTTCATGCTGCTTTTTGCAGTCTGTGCCTGACCTAAAATGAGAGTAAGGAACACTATTACTTCGAATAAGATTATTTCATAGAAATTACAGTGAATGCAGGTTTAATCTTCTCATGGATGAAGTCAATTTGAAACAATAATAAAAGAAGCAGTGAGAGGAAATTTAGCATGTATTTCTATGGACAGGACCAAAGCTAATATTACAGTCAAACCCATTGACCCTTTGTCACTTTTGATGTGTTGCTGCAAACTGGCTTGATACTACTCAGTTAAGTAAAGTAGCTCATTATGAATAATTTTGTATTAGTTTTTTTCCTCCAAAAAAAATATTTTATTGATCACAGAGTAAAAAATCCTTTACTTGTATTGGGAACAAGGATGTAGGTGGGCTTTCCTACTGGTTAGAGCAGGAGTCAGGTCTACTGGGCAGAGCAGGTGTCCAGGACAGGACACAGAAACTGGTTCAGAGCTGGAGTCAACTGCCAAATGCCAGAGCCAGAGTCAGGGCCAAGAATCGAAGCCCAGGATCGGAGCTGGGGGTCAGATGATAAAGAGATTACACTACAGTACTTGTATGAGGTGAATTGAAAAATAAAATTTCTTTTGTTGTTTTTTACAGCACTAATATTTCTAATCAAAAAGTAAATATAAAGTGAGCACTGTTGAAATCAATATATTTGAAAGTGTAGAAAACATTCAAAAATATTTAAATAAATGGTATTCAATTATTGTTTAACAGTGCGATTAATCACGATTAATTTTTTTAATCGCTTGACAGCCCTAAATGTAACTATTCCCCCAGTAAGGTCACATTTATTCTTCTGTCTACTTAACTCCAATAGTTTCCCTGTCAGCTGAGATTTATAGAGGAGTGTCCTTTTGATTTTTCATGGTGCACATTTCTTTCTCCACTTTAGCCACCTTTCCAAATATCCCCTTGGCGTCTCAGCATTTCCTTCTTGTAATTTTCCACATCTTCTATTTTTGTGGCGATTTAATTTAACTCAGTTTCTCATGCTCTGACATTCCTAATCGATCTGCATTCCTAGTTCACATGCAATCATAGACTCGTCTTTAATACCACTTATCTTGTGACATAAATTCATTATTCTTCCAGTGGTACAGCACAGCTTTTCTACAAAGTCTGCCTTGTCTGTGATGCGGTCTTTCACTGGTAGGTGTGTTTTTGTTCAGTTTCAGCATTGAGGCTAATCTATGAAGGAATTTTAATATTCCTTGGATTTCCCAACCTGTTGATTGAGAATGAAGCAGTACCTAGCTGTTGGTGTATTCTCTCCAATGGAGGCTTTTGGTAAATATGAACATTGCTGAGGAAACCTCTTTTAAATTGCTAACCTGCACCCTGTGTGACCTGATGTCTCCACACAAGTTTGTAACTGCAAAGGGTTCTGGTTCTCCTTCCTACCAGGCAAATACCAGGAAATTTTTACTAACCCCTCTGAAATTTCATACTGAACATTCTCTGTCCTGATCTATAAGGAAATTATAATACTACAAGGACTAGCTGAGAACCTCCCTGAGCATTTTGTGCTTGAATAAGAAGTAGTTTCCAGATTCACAAAGAAAATGACTGGCATTGATGTGAGCTCTCTTCTCTAAACTCTTTGCTTTCTGAGGGGGGATGTAGCCTCTATTTTCTCACAATCTCCATCATGGCCCACACCATTAAGATGTACTTGGGAGTATCAAGGGTAGGTAACCCTTTGCCTTCCAGAGGAAAGACACAATGGCACATGGATATTTTTAACAGACTCACATATTGTAGGAAACTGTCTGAGCAAAGCAGAACAGTACAAATAACACAGACAACAATTATCTCCAGAGGGTTCGTGACTGGGATGTTCTCAGGAATTACACATTGGGGCTCTGGACATTGCAATGAGCTATATAGCGAAAGCCTCCCATGCTAGGGAACAGGCCGTATGACTACACTGGAATAAAAGACCCATGGCTGGCCCAGGTCAGCTGACTTGGGCTTGTGAGTCTACACAGCAGTTTTTACAGCCCCACAGCCTGAATGCCGTGAGCCTGGGTCAGCTGACCCTGAACCAACTGGGTCTTCCTTTCTTCCTTGAACATTTTTGTCATTAGTCAAAATGGCTGCTATCTCCCATTCATATGCGTGTGAGGTGACTGAAGTCACAAGCTGCACATAGTCAAAATGGCAGCCAACAGTCTACAGTCTTTGCAGATGGCAGGGACTCTGCTCCGAGTGAAAGAAGCTGCTATCTCCCATTGTGTTTAATTGCTGTGTAGACATACTCAAAGAGTCCAGCTTCCTGAATCCCCCATTATCTTTCATGGTCAGATGGGGAGATGTAATCAAGAATCCCAGTAAATCCCATGGGAAGGTGGGAACTAGGGCCACCTCTGGCTTGAGCAGGAGGCGAGCTAGTTTCCTGCTACCTTTTGGGCATAGTCTGGGAGCTATTATTATTTACTGA
Organism: Macrochelys suwanniensis; assembly: GCA_033296515.1. Taxonomy (NCBI): domain Eukaryota; kingdom Metazoa; phylum Chordata; order Testudines; family Chelydridae; genus Macrochelys; species Macrochelys suwanniensis. Next base: position 43,438,628 of record CM065775.1, on the reverse strand, counting down.
TTGAATTTAAAAAGTCCTTTTGAGTCACCTGAAGCAGCTAGAAAATTAACATGGCAAAAGGCAGCAATGAAGTCAAAAGTAATCATCCTGGCTCATTGGCGACTGCCAGTAGCAAAAATCCCCTGCTGCTGAAGATGGGACACTAGACAGGGAGCTCTGAGTTACTGCAGGGAATTCTTTCCCAGATATCGGCCTGGTGGGCCTTGCCCACATGCTCAGGATCTAACTGATCGCCATATTTGTGGTTGGGAAGGACTTTTCCCCTGGGTCAGATTGGCAGAGACCCTGGGGAGAGGGGGGTTGCCTTCTTCTACAGCATGGAGCAAGGGTCACTTGCGGGTTTAAACTAGTGTAAATGGTGAATTCTTGGTAACTTTAATAACTTATTCTCTTTAAACCATGATTTGAGGACTTCAGTAACTCAGCCATAGGTTAGGGATCTATTTCAGGAGTGGTTGAGATTTTTGTGGCCTGCAATGTATCGGTCAGACGAGATGATCACAATGGTCCCTTCAGACCTTAAATTCTATGAGTCTATTATCAAATTTTAAAATCTCAGCAAAAATTGAGAGCTTCATTTTAGCACTGGCTGCAATTTCCATATAGTTATGGCATAGCCAGGCAGAATGCACTACAGTATTGCAACGTACAATGTTTGCAGCACCCTCAGTGTGCTTCCAAAATGGTTGTAGACAGGCTGCGCTCCCACGTGTCCAGTGTATTTACTTTTTAATTAAATTCAGAAGAGGTGCCAAAGCTGATTAATGCAGGTCTGCCATGTTTAAAGGGGCTTTGTAACTGGGGCCCCCAAACACATGATCATATTAGTTAAGATCCCTTGATCATGATTAAACTGAAGGTTAAGTCTCTTGAGAAAAGAGTCTCTTGAGAAAATCTCTGTAGCTAAAGAGTGTCGTTTGATTTTGTGAATCCATAATCTCCCAATGTTATGCCTTTGGCAAAGTGGAATATTGTGTTTATCTAACATAATAAAATGATTTAAAAAATCACACAACCATTACAGTGTAGTAGCTGAGCATATCCAATGCAAAATTTTCTTCAATGAAACAGAGTGGTGGTTACAAAAACAAAAATATTTTTTTAAAAATTCTGAATTTAAGCACAGATTTAATTCCACATGTTGAAACGTTCAAATAAAGTCACAGAGAATTACTGTTCAGATCTGTGACTAGCAAAACATCAACCAGAATTATGCAGCAATCTAAAGAGAAGGAAAGGATGCAGGTGCAGTGTTTGAAAAGAGTAATTCCCCTAAGCATATTTCATTTAAAGATGTTTTTAAAATGGAAGCATGTTAGGGAAAAAGATTTTAATCATCCAATCTATGCAGGATGACACTACTAACTATACCAATTCTGCCAATTGAGAAATGCTTCCCCATATTTTCACTGGTTTTTAGATCAAAAATAAAGTTCACTCAGTACAGGAAAAGTAGGGCTTGATCTACACTTAAAAGTTAGGTCAACATAACTACGGCAGCCAAGGGTGTGAAAAAACCAACCGAGATAGTTTTGTCAACCTAACTCCCAGTGTAGATGCAGCTATGTCGACAGAAGATTGCTTCCACTGATGTAGCTTCCATTAATGTTGGTTTTCAATAAGGCTTGGAGCACTAGAGAAATTCCAGAAAATTGGAAGAAAGCTAATGTGCCCATTTTTGAAAAGGGTGAACAGGATGATCCTGGTACTTATAGGTCTGTTAGTCTGACATCAAGTGCAAGAAGCAGCTGATATGGGACTCGATTAAAAAAGAAATAAAGGAGGGTAATGTAGTTAATGCAAATCAAGATGGGTTAATGGAAAAGAGATCCTGTGACACTAACTAGATATGTTTTTTTGATGAGATTACAAGTTGGTTGATAAAGGTAATAGAATTGACATAACATACTTAGACTTCTGAAAGGTGTTTGACTTGTACCATGTGACATCTTCATTAAAACACTAGGACAATATAAAATTAACATGGCACACATTAAATGGATTAAAAACTGGCTAACTGATAGGTCTCAAAATGTAACTGTAAACAGGGAATCATCATTGAGCCGGTGTGTTTTCCAATGGGTCCCTCAGGGATCAGTTCTTGGCCCTACGCTATTTAACATTTTTATCAATGACCTGAAAGAAAACATAAAATTATCACTAATAAAGTTTGCAGATGATACAAAAATTGGGGGAGTGGTAAATAATGAAGAGGACAGGTCACTGATTCAGAGTGATCTGGATCGCTTGGTAAACTGGGTGCAAGCCAACAATATGCATTTTAATACAGTAGAACCTCAGAGTTATAGACATCTCAGGAATGGAGATTGTCCGCAACTCTGAAATGTTCGGAACTCTGGACAAAGCGCAGTTTGGGCTCCAGACCCAGCATCTGACACTCCAGGCCAGGCTCCAGCAGCAGCTGAGCTCCCTCCTCAGTACCAGCAGTTTCCTTGCAGGCAGCTTGTTTCCCTGGGTCAGACTGAATGTGCAAGCTTGTCCCCCTCCCAGTGTGTGTGTGTGTGTGTGTGTGTGTGTGTGTGTGTGTGTGTGTGTGTGTGTGTGTGTGTGTGTGTGTGTGTGTGTGTGTGTGTGTGTGTGTGTGTGTGTGTGTGTGAGAGAGAGAGAGAGCACTGCTCCTGCTCTGCTGGCTCCAGCTGCCTGGGGCTGGCAGCCCCAGTGTCTTCACTTGCTAGCTGTAAGTAGCTGCCCTACGTGTGGGGGTGGGGTAGGGTAGGGACAGGCAGCCCAGATGTGCCTACCTTTGCTTTTTTTTTGGTCTCTGCTGCTGCCTGATTTCACATGGCGTCTGGTTGACTGGTCAGTCCATAACACTAGTGTTCGTATCTTTGAAGTTCTATTGTACAGTTAAAAGCAAATATAGCCTACATTCTTTTGTAGATGTACATACTTATAGAATGGGAGACTTGATCCTGGGAAGCAGTGACTCTGAAAAAATATTTGGGGGTCATGGTGGATAATCAGCTGAACATGAATTTCCAGTGTGATGCTGTGGCCAAAAGCGCTAATGCAATACTAGGTGCATAAACTGGGGAATCTTGACTAGGCATAGAGAGGTTGTTCTATCTTTGTATTTGGGACTGGTGTGACTGCTGCTAGAATACTGTGTCCAGTTCTGGTTCCCACAATTCAGGAAGGATGTTGATAAATTGGAGAGGGTTCAGAGAAGAGCCACAAGAATGAGTAACAGATTAGAAAACCTGCCTTATAGTGATAGACTGAAGGAGCTCAAACTTTTTGGCTTAACAAAGAGAAAAAAGGGGTGACTTGATTACAGTCTATTTGTTCCCCTACATGGGGAATAAATATTTAATAATAGGCTCTTCAGTCTAGCAGAGAAAAGTTGAAGCTACACAAATTCAGACTGGAAATAAGACAACTTTTAATTAATCATTGGAACAATTAATCAGGGGTCGTGGTGGATTCTTCATCACTGATAACTTTTAAGTCCTGATTAGATATTTTTCTAAATGATTTGCTCTAGGAACTATTTTGGGGAAGTTCTGTGGCCTGTGCTATACAGAAGGTCAGACTCGATGATATAATGCTCCCTTCTGGCCTTCAAGTCTATTAATCTATGACTCTACAGTCATTTAGGGAGATTGTGGCCCTAAATCTGGTCTACTCCTAAAACTTAAGCCAATCTAAGTCCCGGTATAGACAATGGAAGAATTCTTCCTTCGATCTAGCTACCACCTCTTGAGGGAGTGGATTAACTGCAGTATTGGAAAAAAACCCTTCTGTCACTGGTGTCTACACAACGGTGCTATGCCAGTGCAGCTGCAGCACCAGAGCTGTGCTACTGTAGCATCTGTAGTGTAGATATACCGTTACACTGGGGGGAAAACTCCTTCCATTAGTGTAGGCTGCGTCTACACTATGGGGTTATGCCAGCATAGCTATGGAAACGTAGGAATACCGGTATAGTCTCTATAGTGTAGACATGCCATAAGCGGAATGCAGCATATGGCTGAAAGTAAAATACCTTAATATACTTATACAATACAAGTTCAAGATCTCGACTCAGCAAAGCACTTGAAGTTTAAACACGTTTACATGCTCTTTTGAATGGGAATGTACTTAAGCACATAGAACCATAAGGTTAGATGGGACCGCAAGGGTCATCTAGTCTAACCTCCTGCCAAGATGCAGGATTTGTTGTGTCACATGCTTAAATGCTTACCCGATTTGGGGCCCAAGACAGTAGTAGCTGAAAGTCCTAAGAAGCTGAAGGCTGGTTTGTGTGTGACAGTATCAGATGAGGAGAGAGGTTTGAGAGTGAGGGTACCCTTTGAGGCGGGGGTGTAATTCTCTGCTTGAGACATACCCGCGCTAGCTGTGATTGAACTAGTGCTCTAAAAATAGTGTGTAGCTGCAGTTGCACAAATGGCTAGCTGCCCGAGTACATGCCTAGGGTCGGGGCAGATTACGGTTTTGTGGGACAGGAGTGCCAGGTGGGAGGAGCGGGACAAGCCCCCACGTGCTGACCCTGCTCCCCGGCAGGAGTGCCAGGTGGGCAGAGCGGGTTGGGGTATGGGGTGCCCATTTCTCTGGGGCCCCCAATTGGCCAGTGCCCCTGGGCACAGACCCCATTGGCCCAGTGGCTAATCCATCACTGCCTAGGGTCTCAGATGGATATGTAGCGGTTCTACTTGGGTCAGCTAGTCCTTGCACCACCATGGCTACACTCTATTTTTAGTGCACTAGCTCAGTTAGAACGTGGGGGTGTCAGCTTGAGCTGGGAATCACACCCCAAGCTCAAAGTGTAGCCTTACTCTGAGGCAGCGTGAGATGGCTTGCACTGCTGCAGCTTCATCTGTACCTGTTGTTTGGATAATTAGAGAACTTCAGCCTTTGGAGCGGTCAGTCATGCCCCTTTCACTCCCATTAACATTCATTTTAAAGAAGAAAGGAAAAGATTCAGTTTAAGCATAAAATAGGGCCCGGTTCAATGTGTACAATCTCTCTGGGGGAGCCATATAGGAAGAAATGCCATTTTTTCCTATTATAGTGTTTACTGTCTAATCTGCCACACTGACCATTGTTGTGTGATCATCTGATGAAGGACCTTATTGTGATGCACATGAGCAAGAGGGCAGAATTAAGGTCAGTGTGAGAACCTAAACTCTGAATTTCTTGACTTCTATGGGATTACAGTTTCAGCCAGAATGTGTTTTGCATTGAATAGCCAAGATTGTTTTCACCGATAAATATCTGCATTTTGACATGCACTAAGAGAGGTTTTTCTCCTTTCGTGAAGCAGAGAATAGGGTGACCAGACAACAAATGTGAAAAATCAGGACAGGGGGTCGGGGGTAATAGGAGCCTATACAAGAAAAAGACTCAAAAATTGGGACTGTCCCTATAAAATCGGGACATCTGGTCACCCTAGCAGAGAATGATGTGCAGTATGGCAGCACAATGAATCCAGATCAAACACACCTCTTAGTACCTGGAATTTTTGTAAAGCAGAGGAGTTCACGTATGCAATTTGCTGTTAAACAGAGAGTGTCTGGAAAAAGGTTGTTAGCACTTTAGATAATACTGTGATCAGACATATATCCTGGACTGTGTTTCAGCTGAATAATGAAATCCTTAGTAGTAGAGATGGTCCCAAGCTGCATAGTGTAGATCTGGAGTCAAAGTTACAGAAATTTGTGGGTGTTAAACTTAAGGGTTTTTATTTAGACCCATCTCTAAATATTAATAACATCTAATGAGTTATTTTAAAGGAGGCACTAGTTGGAACTCTATAGTGAAGATTTCATTTTGAAACAAACAGGGCATATTCTCTACATGTAGGTGGCCTTTCCATGTGAAATTTCACATAGGGTTAGTTTGTATGCCCTTTGAATTTTCTGTGTAATCTTTGTTAGGTTTTGTGTACTAATTTTTTAATAGGAAATGTCTGAAATTAGTCTCTGACTGAAATGGTCAGGGTTTCTCACTCCTCACCCTCCTCCCCAGCACGTATATTGAAAACAACCTGGCCAAAAGATGAATATTGAGTCCATCTGGAACAATGGGTAGATTCTGAAAAGCCATATTTAGGACTATTTTATTTTTAACATTACTCATCATAACTGAAACTCTATCAGTCAGAGGACTGGTTCATAAAATATTCTCAAGAGAAACTCACAAAGAAATCTTCTTTTTCAAAGTGGCCACTGTATTCCATCATTCACAATGGAACTGAGGTCAGAGGCTGCCCTCAGTTAAGATGGCCACCGTTTTCCTATATCGTCTGTTAGGAGGAAGTTCAGGTTACTCTTAACAAATATAGTCACTGTCTCCCATTGTCCAAATGGGAGCAAAGTCAGCCTGCTCCTAGGGAAGATGGAAGTACCCTATACAGTTGGGAGGCAGAGAGAAGTACTTAGAGGAAGAAGTGAATATAGTGGGATAGTGAGGGCAGGGAGGAAAATTGATGCTATGAGTATAAGTCAGTATTGCAGGGTATAGGGGGGAACCTCAGGAGGTTACGGAGAGAATGTGGGAGGGTAAGAAAACTAAGGGAGGATGTGGGAGGCAGAATGAGTAGGAAGGCAGGATAGTGATAGGAGACAGGGGTAGAATGGGATTCCCCACATGATGGGTTATTAGGGGTAATTAGAGTCCTCCTTCAAACAGCCAGCAAGGAGGTTTTCATTTATGTTTGTGTATTTAAGGTTGGTTGTTGATCCTGAAATGATCACAAGAAAGTTAGGAGTGGACAGTTTCCCTCTAATGGCCCCAACTTTGGATGACAGACAGAAAAAAGTGATTTTATAAAAGTGAATGATTTTTGATCTAATCTCAAATTTTAGGTGGAGGGAGGGACCAGAGAGAAGGATCTTTTGTTTTGGATGCTTGTATTTGGTAATACTGTTTCTACTACTCTCTTGTCAGTTTCCTTCAGCACTCCTAGACTTTCTCCAGACAAAGAACAGGGGTTGGTGGCAGTCTGGATCTGATGAACTCCCTGTGGTTTGTTGCAGGGCAGCTTCCCCTGTGGTGAACCATGGGAAACCTGTCAGATCCAGGAGTTGGCCCAGTGATGGAGCATATAGCTCTGTTTGGCAGGGGAGTTTGCCTGCTAGCTTATCCTTCTCTCTCTCCTTTTTTCCCCCATGACCTAGCTCCTGAAAGCTACAACCAGAAGGATGATGAACATAGGAAGTTCATTGGACCAAAACTACCACTAGCTGCCATTCTGGGGCTGAGTAGACAGCAGAAATTGTGTAGATTAGACTTTCAGTGTGACGATTAATGCTTAAAACCTTTTTATCCCCTCAAAACTAGGAAATTAATACATAAAAACTTAATTGTGAAATAGTATGACCTTGGGAGCCCTTCCATGCCAACTGACAGAGAGCCCCCACCCTCGTATTGTAACTTGCTTCAGGTCTGACACACTCATTGCCCCAACACACTGTTGATGTAATATATGTTCCAAAGGTGTCCTGTAAGGTATCTCATGTAAACTGGTGACATGCTGGTCCCGAAAATCATTTTGTGATATATGTAAGGGTTTGGTTCAAAGTGTTTTATAAATATGTGCTGGAAATATGTTCTTAAAATGTGTTTGGGAGGTAATGCATAAAAACAGCCTGCCCTAGACAAAGGAATGTGTATTTATCTGTCTGACCAGCTTGGTTCCAGACAGAGGGCAATGAAAGCACATTTACATATAAGGTAAACAAAGCCATCAAACTAAACATGCAGGAGAGAAGATAATTAAACAATCACCCTGGGGGACAGAATATGCCCCCCAGCAAGACTTCCTGGCTTTTGAGGCAGAGACAACGGACTTGTATAATATGAGAGGAGCAAAAAAGCATTTTCATTATCCATCACTGAGGGGGCATAGGGTACAGAACCTCTAAGCCTGTGAAAATTGGATTCCCTAATCTGGAGGGCTAAGGATGCTGGTAACTTGATATAAGAAAATTGCTTAGGCAAAGATTGCAACTTGCTAAAATTAAGTTTTAGTCATAGAATGTTTTGTTTCATTTTATTTGTAACCATTCTGGTCTCTCTTGTTCTGGCTTAGTATCACTTAAATCTCTGTTCTTTGTTAATAAACTTATAAACATATCAGTGCTGTGTATTAAAGTGAAGTGTGCATCTGCAGCTAGCCTAACAAGCTGATGTTTGCTCTGCCTGTTTGGAGGCAGTGAACTTAATTGCTGTGAGTGTCCAGTGAGATGGGACACTGAAGAGAGACATCTCTGGGGAACTGGCGTTCACTGACTGTTACCTGCAAAGCAAGGTTTAGACTGGCAGAGCTTTGAAGACCTTGTTGGCCAGGCAGACAGGCTGGTGTGTCAGGGAACTCACACAGCTTAGCAGCAGCAAAGCTCACCCTCTTGCTAGGGCAGAGACATCACACAGTGGCTCACAGTTCTGGTTGACCTGAGCACGACCTCACAAATAGTTACAGTTGTGACCCGGATAACAGACCTGACTCAAAACTACAAAAGAAAAGAAATAAAAAATGAAGCCACTTTTAGATTGTGAATTGCCTACGCCTCTACTCACAAGCACATACGTTACCACTATGCTCACTACTGTACACTATCAACCACAACTGTAACTCTGCCCGTCGTCCACATCTCCCGTTACCAAACTGCCCCCTCCGAACACACTAAACTGCAATAAGCATCCAAACAACTTGCTTTTGTGATTTTGTGTCAGCTGTTATGTGCATAGAAACCTCAAATGCTTCATGACAAAGTTTCTTGTGTATGAATATTTACAGCTTCTTCACCCAATCTCTTTGTGATTATAAAGCTCCTATTCACTGTTTGGGATACTACAGAATACTCCAAACCACAGGTGAGCTATTGTAGGCGTTTCTCAAGCAGTGAACCAGGGCACTCTGCCACTGCTGAAAGGAGAGACTCACTGGACTCTTGGCAATTTACTCTTCTCCTTTCTGGGTCCTGAGCCCAAGAGCAAAGCCAGGAGAAGGGCTGCCACAGCAGCAAACCAAATCTTGGCTTCTCAGGGGGAGACACAGCGAAGCAGAGGGCTGGCTCCAGCACAGAGGTTATGTACCTATTACTAGAGACCTCTTCTCCCCACACAGTGGAGCAAACAATCCACTGAGCAAGGTGTTAGGAAAGATGTCTGTCACAACGTTCAGCCAATCAATCTGAGGGACTAGCCTTTCCCAGGTGCTTTATAATAAATGTGTAGTGATTGGCTGGCTGCACGGCAGTGCTGCAGTAAGATGCAATAATACAAATAAGAGATGAAGCACTTTCTTGGAACCACAAGTGCTGTGATGGTATTTTGTTTTTTTCAACCTGCAGCTTGTAGCACATGATGTACTTTACGTGAGCAGCCCACAGGGCAGCCTCAGTTGTTAGGAAATGTGTGTGTCTATGCCCTTTGGCATCACAAAAAGCCAGTTATCGAAGCAGTAAACAAGCTTAGCATTTGTGGCATTCTAGGGTGAAACCACTTTTAAAATGTTCTTTTTTTATTTAAAAGGAAAATGACTCATTGGGGGGTGGTATGTTCTAAATGCTAGCACGAAGGACAGTCTATAATAGCTCTTTTCATTGCAGGCCCTCTGCTTACATGGGCTGAGAAGAGCAAACCCTGCCATTCCAACACTCTGTCCTTTTTCCCTTTCAAAACAAGGCTTTGATGGTGGCACAGAGACAGCTTCAGACTTAACGTGGCTACGTGCCAGTTGGTATAGGTCTTGGAGAGGCCACTGGGAATCAACACCCATATGAATAGGTCTTCTGAAATTTCACAAGTTTTTTGTCACACTCTCCATGGAATAGTGCATAGCTGTTGTCTTTTTGGAGCATAGTAGTATGTTTGTCAGGGATGGAGTGAAATAACAGCTTTATTCCTCAATAGCCACAAATGACTGTAAACCGAAGCTATAAAGGGTATGCAGGGTCCCATTGAGGCTCTTAAATAATATCCCAGAGCTGGCCAGTCTTTGGCATAGGGTAGATTTAGCCTACAGAGTTGTATGCTGCAGGCTGCAGCCCTCTTTATCCTTAACATGGAGGTATAGAGCGGTGGTGTTGGTAACTGTTTGTTTGGAGTATTGTATGAAGAGTACATAATACACTGCTCCACATAGCCTGAAGTAGTTGAGACCTGTGAGCTACACTTCCATGTTAAAGATTACAACAGCTGCAATTTGTCACATGTTAACTATGACCCTGGGGCTTCTTGCAACTTAATTTGGCTATTGATTGGTCAAGCTAAATATTCTCTTTCTAGAAGCAGTCACCACAATCATTAAGTAGGGTCTAAGCAACAGATGGCTGAAATATACTTCCAGTAGATGTACTGCATAGTTACTAATACACCTATGTGTGGAAGTGAGAAATATTTATCCCCAAACTTTCTCACTTTTAAAAAATCTAGATCCAGGAAACAACTTCTACTGAAACTGGGAAACTGAGGAAGATTCATAAACTACTTTAATATTGAGAAGACCTAAAGGTCTTTGGACCTACAGAAATCTATTTTCTTCTTATGTTTGTTACCCACAGTCAATCTCAAAGTTTATAGACAGCCTCCAGCTCATTGTCTCCATTAGCACTAATTGCCATGATAACAGTAAATTAGGATATATGAGCACCCCTCTGTATATTTTTCCCCAATACAGAATCACCATGGGGAAAACATGCAAAACATGAAACAGCCACTTGTTCCAAATATGAGTAAATTTGAAAGCTGATAAATAATAGAGCACGCAAGATGTGCTATATTGAAAAGAGGTACTAAAGGGAGGAACTATGGCCTAGTGGTTAGGGCACTGGTCTGAGAGTATGGGGGTCCTGGGATCAACTCCCTGCTCTCTCATAAACTTTCATTGTGACCTTTGGCAAGTCACTTGATCTCTCTGTGCCTCTGTTTCCCCATCTGTAAATGGGGATAATAGTGCTTCCCTAATACACAGGGGTGTTGTGAGTATAAATACATTAAAAAAGATAGTGAGGTGCTCAAATACTCCTGCAATTGGAACCACAGAGGGTATCAAGAGGGCAATACCACCTCCTCTGCTAATGCCAGAGAGAACAGAATGTTTCCCCTTCTCCATGACTTGGGGCACCTCCCCCATCCTTCTTGGCGGGTGTGGTGAGAATTTCCTCCTCTGATCTCAGTCTACTGTAACCATTGGCTGAAATGAAAGCTAAAGCCCCCTGGAATACCTGAGCTAGATATCTGCATGTGTTTTCTTGAATTGGCCCATGTCTAGCACTGCACTGACATTATCAACACTAATGTATTAAAAGCTTTTGTTTAAGGTTCTCTTCACTAGGGTTTCTATGAGAGGTTGGCTCCAGTTCTTTTCTATATGTTTAAGGGCCTAATTTTCAGAGGTGCTGAGCATGCACAGCTCCCATTGACTCCAGATTGGGTCCTCAATCCCATTTCATGAACATTCCTCCATTTTAATATCTTTCTCAATGATCTCACTATTTGCCATGAAACTTTTCATCTATGCAAATTTGTTCTTTTACATTCTCCTTTATCCCACAAGGAACTCTGCTGAGTTCCTCTTAATTAGGAAACTGGTTGTGAAGCTGATCCTCAGTGATGAGAACTAAGGATAATGGGAAGTGATAGGCCAAACAACCACAAATGAGGATCAATACTATCGTGCTTTCAAAATGAAGATTGGAAGGGTTTGGAATTGAAACACATACCATTTACCTCAAATCAATACTTGTGTCAGATGTACTACTAAGGGCTGGTTTAAGACAGCTTTCCTTATCCAAGGTAAATTCAATGCAATTACTGAGCATATTTCACTCACTTGGACAGCACTGAGTGCAAGCCACACATTGTTTAGGAAATGTATACAAATATACGTGTACAAAATATAATAAAATAAAATAAGCACATCTAACCCCTGGGTGAGTGTGTGGTACATGTCCCTCTCTGTGCAGATCCACAGAGGACAGGAGAAGGAGCAGATTTAGCATGGGTTTCTGGATTCATTTGCACCCACAGAAATCATGAAACCAAAGATGCCAAACCTGAGTGGTGCTGTGACCCAGGTCCACAATGCTACTCACTCAAATTTGGCCTGGCTGCCCTTCCATCATGGAGGGTTAGCTGGACCAAACCCAAGTGGTGCTGCGACCTCATGCACCAGGTTGCAATGCCCACAACCAGGCCTAGCCACCGCTGTGAGGTGAGAGCAGGGTGGGCTAGCTTTCCAGCCTTTCCTTCTCCCTCCCCCGCTCCCGGAGCCCCTCCTCTGAACCGATCCCGGATTAGGGTTGCAGTGCCAGGGCAGAGGGAGCTGCTGTGGGTGGTTGGTGTCTCCCTTTACTATAACTCAAAATCATGTCCAAGAAGATATTTTCTGATTTACTGTGATAGCACTAGAGTTTAGAATCTTGCAGCCATTGAATTGGAAGGCTACATGTGCCCTTGGATAGGCTTCTTTTAAAGCCCCCAGGTACAGAGCCTGGGCTGTTTAGTTCAAACTTTGCTTTTGGCTCTGAAGGTCTCTGCACTGTTGATCAAGAGGGTGGTCACCATGCAAACATATAATAATCAAATAGAAATATCATGTTAATATTTTGACCTAATTTTGACTCGAGTGGATTAAGTCTGCATGAGCAAAGTTTCTCACCTAAGCTTTTGCATGCCTGAAACGGTTTTATTTTTAACGGGATATGCTATGGTAGTGGCGATGAGATGAGTAATTGCAAATCTGCTTTGGGAGATTACAGGAATAGTACAGACTAGGGAAAAGACTGAGCCCGTGTGTGTACAAGTTTCCAATTGTCGGCTACTCTGTACACCTCAGGTTTCCGGTTCATCTAGGCTGGTATTTAATCCAAACTGATTTACTGATTCCTACCCCCACCAAAGGGGAAGAAAGTGTGTCACACTGGTCTTGTTCTTTCCATGTTCTGCACCACTTTCATGTTGGTCACGTAGCAGTTGTTGCTTATAGTGTGCTATTGAGAGAATGAAAATCAGGAGTTAGCCATTAAAAACGACCTTATAGACTCATAGACTTTAAGGTCAGAAGGGACCATTATGATTATCTAGTCTGACCTCCTGCACAATGCAGGCCGCAGAATCTCACCCACCCACTCCTGGAATAATCCTCTCACCTATGTCTCAGCTATTGAAGTCCTCACATCATGGTTTAAAGACTTCAAGATGCTTATGTTTACAATACAGTCATTCAAATATTAATACAGTGAAATATTAATACAGTAGGAAGAAAGATTGAGTCAGAATATAGTTTATTGTATTTACACTGAAGGCAATTTTGCAGAAATGGAGGCACGGTTTTGTTTTTATATTTCTTCAGCCCAAGGCTTAAGAACTTCCAACCGGAGACACCCCTGCCATGTGCTTAGTGGAGGGGCTGGAACTGGATCCTCAGTTTGAAAGAGACGGGATGGGCACTAGAGCATTCCCCATGACAGGCCCTCAGTTTTGGAACCAGCTCCCCACTCTCCTCCTCTGTCAAAATAGTCCAAGTCTGTTCACCTGTACAGGGGTGCTGGAACAATTTGTATAGTGGGGATGCTGAGAGCCATTGAACCAAACTGTAAACCCTGTATATGATGGAAACCACTTCAATCTAGGGGGTGAGGCAGCACCCCCAGCATCTCTAGTTCCAGCACCTATGGACCTGTACAAAGTCCATCTGTTTGCTAGGACTGTTGCAGAGGAAAAAGCTTGATAGAGGTTAGGTCTTTGTAAGGACAGAGCATGTGGTGGGAGTTCTGTAGGAGGCTGAGTTTGGTTGGCTCTTATGGGGTTATCTTCTAATTATTATTTTAGTTCTTGTAGAGATTTGGATAGTTGCCTCTTCTCGTAAATCTAAATAAATAAACGATGTGTTTCACTTTGAACTGACTATCTTCCTGGTGAAGTGAACCTGCTGTGTCTCAAGTTACTAGGAGCCTTCAGTAGATTAAGACTCTGGAAAAAGGTGCTGGACTGGAGCACCCATGGAAAAAAATTAGTGGGTGCATAGCACTCACTGGCAGCCAGCCCCCCCCATGACTCCTTCCCACCTGCTGCCCCGCTGATAAGTGCCTCCCCTTCCCTCCCAGCTGTTTCACGGCATGCAGGAGGCTCTGGGAGGGAGGGGGAGGAGTGGGGAGGGGGCACACTGGGGGGAGGGGGCAGAAGTGGGCATGAAGAGGCGGGGCAGGGTTGGGGCTTAGGGGATGGGGAGGGTGGGGGCAGGGCCTGGGGCAGTGTGGGGGGCTGAGCACCCTCTGGATCCGGAGGAAGCCAGTGCCTATGAGTAGGAAGGAGACTTATGCCAATCAGCGCTTTAGGGTTACGCCCCGGCCCACTGGTCACTTCCTACCATCCATCTCTCCCCACGGCTCCAATTTCAATATAAGATAGAAGAAAAAGAAAAGACAATTAAATCTTCAGCCCCAACTGGACTCAGCAGGCAGTCCTATTCCTCACAGGCAGGTTTCTTAGGCAGAAGCCTTCAGGATAGGTCCATCTTCCTCCCCAGTCTCCTCCTTCTGAGCTGGGTTGCTCCTTTTTAAGCTCCCTTTCCAGTTGGAGCATGATCTGCATGTCTGGAGGGGCTGGGTACCTGAGCCCAGTATTGTCGTTAAGCCCGTGTGGGCTCAGTGTGGGGTTTGTGCACCCCATCTCACACACAGTCATAGATTCTAAGGCCACAAGGGGCCATTGGTGATCATCTGGTCTGACCTCCTGCATAACACAGGCCATAGAACCTCCCCAAAACAATTCCTAGACACACCCTATGATTCTGTGATCTTTTAGAAAAACATCCAATCTTGATTTAAAATTTGCCAGTGATGGAGAATTCACCACACCCCTTCATAAATTTTTCCAACAGTTAATTACCCTCACTGTTAAAAATGTACACCTAATTTCCTGTTTGTATTTGTCTAGCTTCAACTTCCAGCCACTGGATCGTGTTACACCTTTCTCTACATTGAAAGAGTCCTAACCAGCAGCTTGATCAGCTGAACCGAACATTTGTTTATACATTTGTGGTTCAATTTAGCCCTAAAAGTGTATTCATTTTTGCCATTTGCAAAATATTTTCAATTGAAAATTTTGCTTTCTCTCAGTAGGACTATATTTATTCAGTCATAAAACTTTGCTAACATTGGGAGAAATCTTTGTCTATGACCAGTGGAAAAAAATGTTCCTCCATCACTAAAAGAGAAATGTAATCTTACTTGGTGAATTATTTAAATTTAGACTTATACAGAGAATAAGTCCTAGATTGTACTACCAGGAATACCTTGGGGGAAGAATGCTCATTGATAACATTACATGTTTGATGTATTCCACTGATGAATTTGAAAGAACATATTTATCCATCAGCTAAAAATCTGAATCCAAATGGTGAACTGCAAAGCTTAGAAAACAAACTCTTCAAAAACTTTAATCCGTAACAGAATATAAAGGAGAAGGTTTTAAAATGTCAAATGCACAAAAGATTTGAAAGCTGATTTCTAGTTTAGATGTAGTACAGGGTTCCCATCTGCCATTCAACAGGTAGTGACAGCTTAGTTAGTTAGAGAGAGGCCCATAATGCAAATTCAGATGCAAATCTGCATTTGCCAGAAACTAAGATCTAGGGGGTTTGTTGAGTCCTTTTTTAGAGCTGGGACCTGCCATGAAATTCAGTTTGGTCCCCTATCTAATCTTAACTAGGTGTGACTGCACTTGTACAGATAAAATAAAAATCAAGCCCAACGCTTCACATCAAGGCCAAAGTCTGTCTGAATGAAACTGTTCTTACATTATGTTCTTACAAATGAAAAAGTTTCCTTAACTGGGATGAGTTTTGGTTTTGGTGGAAATTTTGCAAAAGTCATTGAGTTTTACACTCAACTTTTGGCTTTATCTGAATCCTGAAGTCAATGTGGAACTCAAGGGCCTCATACCAATGGAAAGCCAAAGCAAGAAAATTATTTACACGAACCTCTGTGGAACTGTTGAGTCTTGTCCAGTTCCTTTGCTAATCCTCAGTATTGGCCCTAGGTTCATGCACATGCTAAGTGAAGACAGCATTTGATGTTCCCCTATTACAGTTTTCTCCCTCCCTCCCTCCCAATTTACTGTCCCATTTAGTTTCCCATCTACATCATTTCTTCCTCCAGTTTCTGGTCATATGTGTGTAGCAACCAGGCAGAGAAGAAGTGAACGGAAACTCTGCATCGGAGAAGAACAGTTTGGAACTGGCCTATTGGTGAGTGACCATGAGTATTCTAGTGCCATTCTGGTATCCCAGAGGTGTGTGTGGAACTATAGGTGGCCACCTGGCAGACTATGCCTAAAGTCATTCTTGCTTGGTCCAATCCAAACTCAAGCTCTGACCCTTGGGTGGTTTACCCATCACTGATTATGACCGCCTGAACCAGGACTAGTGCCTGTACCTCTTTAAATGGTAAAAGATGTTGCAAGGGAAACCCAGAATACATTTCTAGGTAGGTAAGTAAAGGATGGAATGATTTTGAAATACTTTGTTTTAAATTGTAACTATATTGGAAATTTTGGTTCTACACATAAAATATATTCTCTTAGATATAAATCTTGGGTCCAATGGAACTAGACTTTGGTCCATTAGTGTTTTTGGATATTTAAGAATATTAAAAAAGCGTTTTAAAAAAAATTCTGCTCCTTTGGTTAACATCTGTTAATCACCAACCAGAAAACAAGTTGTTGTGTTTGAATGCTTTAGTGTTTTGAGTTGCCTCTCTCATTCCACGTTAAATAGAAATATGAACTCTACCATAGTCTTTTAAAGCTCACAAGAATGCAATGTGGGCAAAGAATATTGAAACTGAAGCTCTGTGTCTCCTTTAAAGTTTAGTGCAGAGGGTGCAACATTAATAATTTACAGTTCTTCTTACAGTCTCTTGTATTAGAACTGGGACCACATAAGCTGTCTCTGTCAGGCCAGTTTTTCAGCTTATGACAGGAAGTAATAAACCAATGAATGGTGTGCCTGGGGTGGAATATACAAGCTGGCTAACAAATAACAGATCCTGCTGCATTTGTCAGAGAGGAGTTTAATATTTTCTTGTTTGTTATCCGGAGGAATTGCGTCTGAGGCAGCAAGAAGTTTCCTTCTATGTAGCTGCATGGATGAGTTTACAAGCATGGGAGCCACCATGCTTCTGGAGGTGCCAGCTTTGGGATGAGATGTGAAACTGAGGGCGTGCCCACTTGTAGTCAACAAGGAACCCATAGCACTTTTTACAAGAATAATGGTATTATTAAGTCTTGACCTGGCTAAATTCCAGCTTAGATAAATACATTCCATGTGTGTTTGTTTATCCCTGTAGTTTTAATTGAGGACGCTATTCTTTTTATTTCCTTGCCAAAAAAAATTGTGTTGTGTTGCGGGTACAGAAGTCTATCCTGTTCCACCCCAAAAAAACCAGCTGCATTTAATTGATGACTGAGTGAACCCTATATACTCTGAGCCAGACTGAAGCCAGCAGAGAGCAAGTATTGTCCTCTAAACTACTTGATAGTTGGTGATGGTTCTTCCACTTCTTCTGTGACTGACCTGAACAGGCATCAGGAAGTGGACTGACTTCTACTGTTTATCAGATGACTGAAGAGAAAGTAAGTAGGCCAAGGTGGAAGGTTCTTTACAGATACATTTACACAGTGGTGTTCTAACCCATGGTGTATGTTCAGTAGGTTTTATATATTTACTTCTAGTTACTATGCCTCTTTGAAACATTCACCAAAACGCTAACCTCTGCAATTGTTTGTGGGGTAGATAATTATGTGTATCAATACTCTTTCTGTAGGACTTTATATTTCTGAAGTCAAGCTTTTCTTAATACATTTTTCAACTAAAAAATAAAGAAAAAGGAAAACTTACCTGTATTCTGACTAGGGCTGGTAGAAGATTTTCCACTGAAATTGTGTTTGATGAAAAATTGCGCTTTTGCCAAAACAAAATGTTTCATTAAAAGAGTCTGATTTCTGCAGAAAATTTCAATATTTTGTCAACAACCAATGGATAAGCAGGGCCCTGGCCTTATCATGAGGCGGCCGCCTCAAGTGCCAGACTCGGGGGGGGGGGGGCAAAATGTAGGAAATTGTGTCTGCTGCTAGCGTATATGTATTCTCTCTGCTCTAGATGCACAGAGATGGTGGAGTGCTGTGCTAGAGGAAGGAGGGCACAAGAGACATAACAGACAGGCAGGAGAAAAGGTGACAGGGAATAACAGAAAGCTTCAGGGAGAGAGAGGAGGAGGGGGCTCCTTATTCTTACTGGGAAACATGTCCATTAGCAGTGTGTGCGTCCCAACTCTGATTCTGAATGGCTCTGCATAGCCACTTTTGCCATTTTTCATGAAACCCCTCCCAGAGAGATCCCAGTTCACCTATACACTTAGCAGATGTGGAATGGCGATGCAGAATGCTTTTGAAGACTGAAGTCTAGGTAAAGATGTTTGTTGGCCTGCTTTAAGTTGAGTGAGGTAACAGCAGGTGTCACAATGGGGCTGCTGCTTCGTTTCCTCTTGATTAGTGCCTCAGTTTCCCTTTGGGTAGACAGCTGATTTGGAAGTTTAGATGGTGATTTTAGTACTTGGGCACTCTGGTCAATGCAAAAATTATCCCCTGCTGGGGCAACAAGAAGTCCAAACAAAAAGCAATGTCCAGTCTTTCAGCCGTCCCCAGGCTCAGTTGTCATTCAGCCATCAGTGCACCAGCCAAGTCAGAGGAGAAACTGCAGCAGTGGATACATCCTACTACTGGACCAGGTAACCCCCTGTGCTTATTGAATTAGTGTAGACAAAGCCAGATTCTTACCAATGCCATCACCCTCCTTTGGGAAGGCTGGCACCCCAATGTAAAGAAGTGTTTGCTAAACAGTTTTATATGTCAGAGATTTGGGGAGCCTGTTAGTGAGCTCTTTTCGCTGCTTCTCAGAGAAGTTTTCTGCTCCCATGTCTCATCATTTCAAGAAGCGTCTCTATTACACTCTGATATTACAGAGTTCAAGTACCTAGACAGATAGATTGATACTGTATGTAGTTTGCTGTCACTATAAGAACAGAGGCACCTACCTTTGTTACAGGAATAGAGTCATTAGTAAAAGGCAGGCCTCTGGGCATAAAGGTTCTACAATTTCAAGCTCGATTTCTCAAAGAGGGAGGTTCTGTTTTGCATCCAGAATCACATTCTTGGCTGTAAAGCTCTCTGGTATAATGGTGAAATAAAATACTGACTCCTGCCTCTGTTAAAGAGATCAGTACTGGTGCTTCAGGCTCTTTGAGCTGTTACTTCAGGCTTCTTGCTCCCTGTCTTGAAGATGATGTTTCCTAGTGTGCTGCCTCCGTGCATCGCTCATGCGATTGTTCGTACGCTGAGCCACAGTGGAGTGAGGAATGCTTCGCACACGACTGTTGCAATCAGATTAGAGCAGTCCATGTTCCATTGCAGGGTAGAGTTCTTACAGCTGAATATAAGGTATCAGGCACTGGTTAATCCAATGGGGATGTTAGTCTGGTAAATTGGTACGGGTGCCTGAAAAGGTGGGGAGCCATTGGGTTAAAACCCTGCCTGTGTTACAAAACCAAAATCATGTTAGCTGCTGAACCATTTTTAAAATCATATTCATCCTAACATTGATTTCAAACATTTTCTTTGACCTTCACGGACCAACCAAAACTTTCATTCATAAACCAGGCATGTTTCAAGAGGTGTTCCAACAGGGGATTTTAACAATCTTTCCCTGATCCATGCTGACCATGCACTGGGTAAAACTCACAAAGGCTGAGCCCAGGGGTGGCTCTATGATTTGTGCCGCCCCAAGCACGGCAGTCAGGCAGCCTTCGGTGGCGTTCCTGCGGGCGCTCCGCCGGTCCCACGCTGTCGGCGGACCGGCCGCTGAATTGCCGCAGAATCTGCGGGAATGGCGGACCTCCCGCAGAAACGCCGCCGAAGGCTGTCTGACTGCCGCCCTCATGGTGACCGTCATGCCGCCCCCTGCGGCTTGCTGCCCCAGGCACGTGCCTTCTGCGCTGGTGCCTGGAGCCGGCCCTGGCTGAGCCTGTTTTTCAAATGAGGTCTGTGTAGCACAGACATTTTGTGGTGTAGATGATACCTACGAGACTGTACAAACCTACCACATGGGACAGTCTTTGTCTCAAGCTGGTGTGAGGCAAATCGTGAGAGGTACCAAGGCTAAGGTGCTAACATGAGTGGTGTGTAATGATATGCTTCTGAATGCAGTGCTCCTGTATAAGTTGCCATTAGTTTTGGAAGAGTGACATTCATTTTCACCTCATGCTTGACCCAGTTGTTGTTCAGACTAATCAGCTCTGGGCGATGTTGATCATAGAATCATAGAAGATTAGGGTTGGAAGAGACCTCAGGAGGTCATCTAGTCCAATCCCCTGCTCAAAGCAGGACCAACACCAACTAAATAATCCCAGCCAGGGCTTTGTCAAGCCAGGCCTTGAAAACCTCTGAGGATGGAGATTCCACCACCTCCCTAGGTAACCCATTACAGTGCTTCACCACCCTCCTAGTAAAATAGTGTTTCCTAATTTCCAACCTAGACCTCCCGCACTGCAACTTGAGACCATTGCTCCTTGTTCTGTCATCTACCACTGCTGAGAACAGCCTAGCTCCATCCTCTTTGGAAACCGCCTTCAGGTAGTTGAAGGCTGCTATCAAATCCCCCCCTCACTGTTCTCTTCTGTAGAATAAATAACCCCAGTTCCCTCAGCCTCTCCTCGTAAATCATGTGCTCCAGCCCCCTAATCATTTTTGTTGCCCTCTGCTGGACTCTCTCCAATTTGTCCACATCCTTTCTGTAGTGGGGAGGACCGAAACTGGATGCACTACTCCAAGTATGGCCTCACCAGTGCTGAATAGAGGGGACTAATCACTTCCCTCGATCTGCTGGCAATGCTCCTACAAATACAGCCAAATATGCCGTTGGCCTTCTTGTCAACAAGGGCACACTGCTGACTCATATCCAGCTTCTCGTCCTCTGTAATCCCCAGGTCCTTTTCTGCAGAACTGCTGCTTAGCCAGTTGGTCCCCAGCCTGTAGTGGTTCCTAGGATTCTTCCGTCCTAAGTGCAAGACTCTGCACTTGTCCTTGTTGAACCTCATCATATTTCTTTTGGCCCAATCCTATAATTTGTCTAGGTCACTGTGGACCCTATCCCTACCCTCCAGCATATCTACCTCTCCCCCCAGATTAGTGTCATCTGAGAACTTGCTGGGGGTACAATTCATCCCATCATCCAGATAATTAATAAAGATGTTGAACAAAACCAGTCCCAGGACTGACCCCTGGGGCACTCCGCTTGATACTGGCTGCCAGCTAGACATCGAGCCATTGATCACTACCCGTTGAGCCCGACCATCTAGCCAGTTTTCTATCCACCTTATAGTCCATTCATCCCATCCATACTTTTTTAACTTGCTGGCAAGAATACGGTGGGAGACCGTATCAAAAGCTTTGCTAAAGTCAAGATATATTACATCCACCACTTTCCCCATATCCACAGAGCCAGTTATCTCATCATAGAAGGCAATCAGGTTGGTCAGGCATGACTTGCCCTTGGTGAATCCATGTTGATTGTTCCTGATCACCTTCCTCTCCTCCAAGTGCTTCAGAATGGATTCCTTGAAGACCTACTCCATGTTTTTGCCAGGGACTGAAGTGAGGCTGACCGGTTTGTAGTTCCCCGGGTTCTTTTTCCTCACTTTTTAAAATATGGGCACTATATTTGCCTTTTTCCAATCATCTGGGACCTCCCCCGATTGCCATGAATTTTCAAAGATAATGGCCAATGACTCAGCAATTACATCAGCCAACTCCCTCAGCACCCTTGGATGCATTAGATCTGGACCCATGGACTTGTGCACGTCCAGCTTTTCTAAATAGTTCTTAACCTGTGCAGCAGTCTGGGAGCTGACTTTGTCTGTGAAGATTGAGGCAAAAAAAGCATTGAGTACTTCAGCTTTTTCTACATCGTCTGTCACTGTTTTGCCTCCGCCATTCAGTAAGGGTCCCACACTTTCCCTGACCTTCTTCTTGTTGCTAACATACCTGTAGAAATCCTTCTTGTTACCCTTCACATCCCTTGCTAGATGCAACTCCAATTGTGCATTGGCCTTCCTGATTACACCCCTGTATGCTTGAGCAATATTTTTATACTCCTCCCTAGTCATCTGTCCAAATTTCCACTTCTTGTAAACTTCCTTTTTGAGTTTAAGCTCACCGAAGATTTCACTGTTAAGTCAAGCTGGTTGCCTGCCATATCTGCTATTCTTGGCAGGATACTGGCAAGAATGAATCTTTGCCACTTGAATAAATGGATAACACGTTACTGCAAACTACCACACTGTGTTCTGCACCAGCTGTCAATTTGTAGCTCTTTTGAAACCAGTGAGGATTTCACAGTAGTTCATCGTGGTAAGATGGTACATGCTCCAGCGTGACTATGGACCTGATTCAAAGCCCACTGAAGTAAATGGAACAACTCCCATTGACTTCTCTGGGCTTTGGATCAGGCTCTATATATCTGATAATGTGCAAGCTTCCCCATCTGAAGGAGTTCTGCATTATCTTTCTATGGCTACGTGCACACTACCCGCCCGATTCGGCGGGTGGTGATCGATGTCCTGGGATCGATTTATCGCGTCTCGTCTAGATGCGATAAATCGATCCCAGAACCGCTCCCCGTCGACACCGGAACTCCAGCTCGGCGAGCGGATAAAGCGCTGTCGACGGGGGACCCTGCCTGCTGCGGTGTGGACCGGGGTAAGTACTTTTAAAAATCGATCTAAGATATTCGACTTCAGCTACGTTATTCACGTAGCTGAAGTTGCGTATCTTAGATCGATCCCCCCCACCCCTAGTGTGGACCAGCCCTATGTTTGACTGGGGACAAATTCTGTTCTCATGTACAGCTGCAGTGGGGATAAGAGGACAGTTGGCACAAGTATAAATGAGTGGAGAAGTCGGTCCAAATTCTGTTGTTTTTTTCAAGACCTGATTGCTTGCTTCAGCACTGCTGAGAACTTGTGGGTCAGTGTGAAAAGCCTGAGAACAACAATGGATTAAGGCATGATTAGACAAATTGATTGCTCCTGCCCGTGTGCTCTGGTAAGGGCTCCCAGGGCACTGAAGGGGACCATCAAGTCAAACATGTTATAGGCACCCTCTTCTACTTCTCCTTGTGGATTTTGTTTTCCAGAATCACACCCACACACAAGGTCGTGGGTGTGGATTTCTTTACCCCAGCGTCCCTACTTTCCTCCTCCTCACCCTTGCCCCTTCCTTCCCAAGAACCATTTTGGTGTCCTATATTTTTGACTGATGTGGGCTTCAATCTATCCCTGCCTGGGAAGTTTCCCCCCTAATTTTTGCTTTAACTTCTTCATAATTATACCAGGGCTATACTGGTGTTTTGGGTTAATCCTCAGTTGTGTACAGTGGCCTTTGTTGTAGAGACCTAGCCCATGGGATGGTGCACTAGGTAGCAAAAACCACAGAGCCAACTCTCAGTCCCATTCCCTGAAAACATTCCAATGTTCCTGTGTGGTCTTGTATTAAATAAGCTATTTTAACAGGGCAACCTTGTAAGTTAAAGGCTCATTTATAAGCAGTCTGTGGTCTGCAGTGCAGTCTAAGCACGTACTGTGGATAAGAAAAACTACGCCCACGTAGGGCAAAAACAAAATATAAATGGGGAACTGGAAGTCTGAAGGCATTAATGATAAACTATGAAATCCAGGAGAGTAAACAATGGAAAGGAAACCTCAAAAGGCATTTATTCTGAATAGCTGAGAATGGTGTGGGCTGCCAATATGTTATCTTTGCTGATCATTGTGACTCACTAGCATGCTTAGTCCTTCTGTAGGTTTCTGGTATATTCAGCTTTCATTGCCCATGTCGGGCAAATCAATCTTTCCAAAAGTGTTCACAGTCGGTATGAGAAAACTGTGACCTGACTATCATGGAGCACTGCTATTCCAAAGAAGTTTGGGAGGAGCAACAGAAACCCAATCCAAGCTAGGAGGATTTCTATTGTCCTGAACCAGAGGGGTGCCAGTTGAACATGGAGCAACCTAGTGAGGAGTTAATTAAAGAAAACAAGTTAAGGTCTAATCTCTTCTGCTGGAGAAGATGGTTAACTCTCTGTTGTAGTGGGCTGTTGGGTGTTTGCAATGTTGGGATGAAACCCCCACCTCCTCAATCATTGCCCGGCAGAGCAAAATTACAGATGTCAGAAAGACTCATTTTGTACCATTAATCAATGTGGATTAAAATGCAACTGTGTCTGAGCTGCCCTGAGTCGCTGTGGGACATCAAAAAGAGTCACTGAGCCACAAGACCAAAAGCTTGTGTCACCTGCTTTGAAATATTGTAGTCAGCCAAATGTTTATTAAAGTGGCATGCTAGTTGAATTTGTGGCTAGGAGCACGTTGCATTTAACTGCTAGTGTTCTATCTCCTCCATTATAACATGATTCGGTAAGAAATCATCTGGTGTGGTCAGGTGCTTTTGTTGGAGGAGTTCAGAGATCCAATTAAAATCCCAGCCATCTTCTTCATTTTAAATATTCTCTAATGGTTGTATAAAGTGTTCTATAATGGTCTACCACAGACCGACCATGCCATTCTGAATAAATCCACAGCTATGTGACATCTGTATAATGTTCTCTAAACACAGGATGTTTTCCTGACTAATGCTTTGAAGAGAATTCTTCCTCTTCTTATGAGGAAAGAAAAACAGATTGCAACTAGAATTGTGATATTTCCCAACAGCCAGATTTCCCCCCCCCCCCAAAAAAAAACCTGTTTTAAATTACTTGTTTTACATTGTTACTTAGCAACACGTTTGACATGAAGAAAGCTGGGTATAAAATCAGAAATCTGGAGTAAGTGTGAAAACTAAAGGAGGCACTTGAGCTAGCTTTTTTTCCCCCCAAAAAATGTCACACGCTGTTTTTGTGTGGAAAAAATATGCATATGCTGTCACACATGGCATTAGGCACATGTGACCTTTACAAACAGGGAGTGAAGTAAACATGTTTCATGCATGTCTGCACAGATGGGTCTGCTTCTTTTAAAAATAAGGCCAGAAAGGCCCATTAGATCATCTAGTCTGACTTCCTGTGCATCACAGGCCATGGTTTTTCACCCACATACCCCTATATTAAACACAAAGACTTTAGTTAGACTAAAGCACTCCAGTCCCCAGGACACTAAACGTGTGCCATGGGGAGAGAATGGGAGAGCCCCAGGTGCTAACAATGTGCCAGGCCCCTGCAATGGCATGTTTTTTTTTGGGGGGGGGGGACAAGCATAGGCACGGCCCCCCTAGTAATCATGCAGGGCACAGAATGTCTCCAGCCCCAAGGCTGCGGAGGCAGGGAAGAGCGAGCTCTTGCTGGGGCGGAGGGTAGAGCAAGTTCCTGCCAGGGCCGGGGCTGGAGGCGGGAGGGAAGAGTGAGCTCCTGCTGAGACGGGGGAAAGAGCAAGCTCCTGCAGGAGCTGGGTGTGGAGTGGCGGGGGGAGAGCGTGTGCCTGGGGGGTGGGGCACAGAATGTGCCCCTCCAAAAGGGGTCACATTTAAATTCTGGTGCACGTCCCTGTTTACAATCTAAGTGCACAGCTACCCTAGATAGTTTACAGTGGTGCAGCTTAACTATGCTAATCCCCATGAGCTTAACTACGCTAAATTAACTCAGTTTAACTATGCTAACCCCCATGAGTGGCGGCAGCTACGTCGGTAGGAGAAACTCTCCTGCCGACATAGCGCTGTCCACACTGGCTCTTATGTCGGTGTAACTTATGTCGCTCAGGGGAGCGGTTAATTAACACCCCGGAACGACATAAATTATGCCGACATAAACTGTAGTGTAGACATGGCCTTAGCTTGGAAGGCAGCTTTCATTCCACTGAGCTTCAGAGTAATTTACACTAGCTGAAGGGAGACGGAAAGATCTTTCTGCCTCCACACTACTCTCAGGATGTGATGCGAGTATAGCTGCAGCTGCTGGTAGTTCAGTTTTTGCTTTCTAGAAAAATCCTATTAAATATTGAGTATTTTGAACTCACTAGGGCTACTCCACGTGAGTAAAGTTGCTCAAGTTTTTGCAGGATCGGCGCTTTAATTTTGCAGTCTTGCAAGCAAAGGGATCATGACGTCGTAAGGTAGAATTTGACCAATAAATATGTAATTTCCAAAACAATGTTTTCATGTCACAACAAGCAGTTATTTTGCACCAGCGTGACAGATTCTGGTCAGAGGCGGAGATTGGTGGGGGGCATATAGAGGTGTTGGCCACACCCTCCAAACTGCATCGTTCCACTTCCCTGCCGACCCTGGCCCTTCAGCACAGCTCCAGGGCACACAGCCCCATCCACTTGTCTTGCGTGACAGAGCCTGCATAGGGGGGATTCGGGGGAGGGTCTGAAGGAGAAGAATGTTTGGGGGGAGGAGAAGCTGGGGTCAGGGGAGCAGCACAGGTGCAGCTGGAAGGTTTCCTCCTCCCTTCCTCGGTGTCTGGCTTGCAGGTCAGGGAGGAGGATGTTGCTATTTTGCATTGGGGAGTATCAGGGACACCTCCCTGCACTGAGCTGTCCCCTCCATCTCAGTTGCTGGTGGCAGGATGTGGGTGTGCTATTTTGCAGTGGGGACCCCCTCCCCAGCGCAATGACCTGCCCCCTTCTCCCCTCCCTTCTCTGCTGTCTATGTTAGGAGCCATTGCAGGCTGTGCACTGTGCCCTTCCCAGCCAGCCATCCCTTGCCAGGGTGCAGCATGAAGCTGCCAGTGGGAGCATCCTCAGCCTGTGCCCAGCAGCCGGACCTGCTCAGCTGTTTTGCCGACTGGTGACAGGCAACACCAAGGGACCTCAGCCACCCCTCCCACAATTGCCCCGGGGGGCGGGGGGGAAACAGAGGCAAGGGGATCTTGCTTATGGTAAGGAGGGGACATGGAGCTTTGGCTTGATTCGAGGGGGCAGTGAGGTCAGGGCTTTTGCCCCTGGCTCTGAAAGGGAAGGGATGCTAGGCGTCAATGGGGTGCACTGTCTTTGGGGAGGAAGGGTGGCACCTGCCCTCAGGCCTCAGCACTGAAGGGCCAGGGTCGGGAGGGGAATGGAAAGATGCACCCTGTGAGCACTGCCCCCACACACACGCCTGTGATTCTGGTCCCTCAGCCAAGAGCAATGTGCTTTCAGCAACTACTGCAGAAATTCTGATACCGCGCTGCAGAGACTGTGACAGGAGGTGCCACGGGATAGCAGATTTTTTGTAAATTAGGCCTTCTCAAGCTTACTCATTTTTATTCTTTCTGTGAAACTTAGGCTTTGATCATAGAGGGAATGAACTATGTGGGAGGCAAGAAAAAGAGAGTCTTATACAACTCTATCTGTAGTGATTAAAAATCCATCTCGCTTTGAAACAGACCTGAACTTCCAGCTTGTAGAAGCTTTTAAAACAAATTCATGCATCAGATTTCAGGAATTTCAAACCTTACATATCTCTACTGCAGGTAACTGCCATTGGGGAACAACATCCAGCTAGTTCTGCCAAAGGCCTGGAAGATTTTTGTATATACTAGAACAGTGGCTCTCAACCTTTCCAGATTTCTGTACCCCTTTCAGGAGTGTGATTTGTCTTGCGTACCTCCAACTTTCACCTCACTTAAAAACTATTTGCTTACAAAATCTGACATAAAAATATAAAAGTGTCACAGCACACTATTACTGAGAAATTGCTGACTTTCTCCTTTTGTCTGTATGAAATTTTAGTTTGTACTGACTTCATTAATGCTTTCTATGTAGCCTGTTGTAAAACTAGGCAAATGTCTAGAAGAGTTGATGTACCCTCTGGAAGACCTTTGCTTACCCCCAAGGGTACACATACCCCTGATTGAGAACCATTGCACTAGAACATTCTAGTACATTTCAGTGATGACACAATTCTGCCACCCAGCTCACACTTAGTGTGAGGACTCTCTGCAAGTAGCCAGTGTGAATGGCAGAATCTGGCCCTGAGTTTCTCTCCTATCCAGCAAAACTTGGGGCTAGACTGTGACTAGTCCTTACACAAATCAGAGAAGAACTAGGAATATCATGCAGGTCTCCTGACTCCCAGTCCAGTTTCCTGGGTATGTTGCATCTCTAGATATAAATATTTTAATATCTCCATAGTACCTATCAGGATAAGGATTAAGGATGCGGACTGCAGCTGGAGCTGTATAGATTCATTAATCTGGGATCTCTTTGGGATAATGTGTGTAAATAAATGTGTGACAGAGCATTGGAAGCTCACAGGAGAGCCAGTGCTCTGGTCACTTAGGGTAGGTCTACACTGTAGGACACCCGCAGCTGGCCCGAGCCGGCTGACTCAGGCTAAGGGGCTGTTTAATTGCGGTGTAAACGTTCTGGCTCAGGCTTCAGCCTGAGCTCTGGGACCCTCCCACCATGCAGGATCCGAGAGCCCAGGCTCCAGCCCAAGCCTGAATGTCTGCACCGCAATTAAACAGCCTTTTAGCTTGAGCCCCATGAGTCTGAGTCAGCTGACCAGCCACAGGTTTTTAATTGTAGTCTAGACATACCCTTAGGCACCCATCAGTTCCCCTGGAGAAGGCTGACTGGGGATATGCTAGCTGATCAGGCTGGGAGGACCTTGGGGAGTAATCAGTGCTAGCTGAGCCCAGATCCCAAGGAATGGAAACCACTGTTCCTTACTGGCCCCTCTAGAGCTAGAGAAGTACTGTGTGTAATATTGCAATATGAGACTGTATTGGTGGGGTGATGGGAATGTAAATAAATCATGCAGAATTGCCACTCAACAGAGAGAGTCTGAGAGGTTCCTGGGCACAGACTAGGATTCCTGGGGCATCTGGGGATAGTGTGTGCCCTATTACAAACTATTTTACATACTTTATTTCATTGCTTAAAAGCTCTGCTTGTTTAATAACTAACCTCGGTTAGTTCAGTGGCTGTATCTTTACCACGCAGTTTTGTATCTTAATGTGACAGCTATGATCCAATATCTCTAGTCATGCCATAATGAGGAACTGCCTGAACTAAGTGGGAAAGCCCTGGTTTGAATCTGGACCCGGCCAGTAGTGGCTGCAAGTTGTTAATATCTGTTCTTTGATAGCTCATGTGAAATGAATTGATGATGTTTGCGGCATTGATCCCAGGATACGAGACAGACAAGGTGGGTGAGGTAATCTCTTTTGTTGGACCAACTGCTGTTGGTAGAAAGGACAAGCTTTTGAGTTACGCGGAACTCTTCTTCAGGTCTGGGCACAATGTTTTCTTCCCCAGACCTGAAGAAGAGCCCTGTGTAGCTCAAAAGCTTGTCCTTTCTACCAACAGCAGTTGATCCAGCAAAAGAGATTACCTCACCCACCTTGTCTGTCTCATGAATTGATGCTGTCAGCTAAGTTAATAGGGGACAAGTGAATTGCTTCAGTTTTCAGAGCAGTCAGGCATTTTCCTTGAACATTAAGAAATACCTTGAAATAAATTAAAAGTTCTTACAAAGGTCCTAGTGGCACTGGGCTCTCCAGTTCAGTATATCGTATCACCATTTTGTCGATATAGAAAAACAAAGAGATTTTTGGATACACTGGGTCCTGTACCAACCTTTTCTTCACTTCGCATGCTATGAACCAGAACCATATAAAGAAAGGGTGACTGGTGAAGTCAAAATGACTTGTGAACAGCCTACAGTTCCACTTAAGTGGCAGCTTGTTGCTTTGACCTAGTGTTGAAATGTAGTTTTCCCTGGCTGTAGAATGGGTAAGTAAAGCCACTGTCTTTGACAGAAGGGCTGTGGCCTCCACCTAAGCCACTGTTTCCCACCCTCACGTTTGTGTGAAACAAATGTAGCAATTTGGAGATGTATTGCTTGTGGTTCTAATGTTACAGGCATTTCTGCAGACTAGGAAGGCCACCATAGGGCTTATGCTTTCTTCACTTTAGTTCAGTGTTAGCGAAACCAGGGACAAAGAAGCCATTTTGTCCGCAGATGGTAGTAATCCATCAAAGCTGAAAACAATGGAGTCATGGACAGGTTGAAGAGAGGAAGGATGATCAAGTGGTTAGGGCACTAGCCTGGGACCTGGGAAATTCAGGTTTACTTCCCTGATCTGCTACAGACTTCCTATGTTACCTTGTGCTTAGTCTCTGTGCCTCAGTTCCCTATCTGTAAAATGGGGATAATTGTGCTGCCCTACCTCACAGGAGTATTGAGAGGATCCTGTTAAGAAAAGACTAGAGGACGGGGGAATGCCTGTGGATCCTGCCTTAGGAGAGGGAAAGGGATGGTGGGACTAGACCTTAGTGTCTGATCCCACCATGCTATGGAGGGCTCAGGAGAGCCTTAACTGAGGGCCTTTTGCCTACACGTTATTACCTTAGAGCACTAGTCATACTGTACATATTGTACATTACTTGTGTGTGGGGGAGTTCACAACATGGATTTTCTGCATCACGTCAGCCTGTTTGTGTAAAATTGGTCTAAACTGCAGGAGCTTGTTTTGGCTTCGTCCTGCAGTGGTCCCCCACACAGTGCTACAAGAAGGTGAAGACTGCATTGGTTGATTTGTATTGACAGGATATAATGAGGAGCAAGTCTCGAGGTTACTGGGGCTATGCTGACAGAACTCGCTGTAGAATAAGAGACGCTGTTAAGTAATCTGTGCCAGCAAATGAGTGACCAATGTTACTTCTGTAACACTTCATAAATAATCCATTAGACTAGATTAAAAAACAAATCAAGTCATACTTAGCTACAGGCATGTTTTGAAAAAGTGACACGCCTCTGAAAGAAACCACTATCCCCTGCCTGTTGATTTCTTACAAGAGCAGGAGGAAAACTGGGTGGCATTTTGGCCTATTCTAATATGAAAAGATTTTTATAATTGCCACACTGGCCCTGGTGTTTTCTATGTATGAACTATCACAACTGCAGCCATCTGAGGGACCAAAGGGAACACTTTCTACTTGTCACACTTGGGACACAAACAAAAGTTCCTGTGTGATATTGACTGTGTAGTGTATCGTACATAATTTAGTACTTCAGTGAACCACTCTACAGCCAGGCTACAATGGTCAGAGCTCACAAGTTTAATCAGGGTCAGTACTTAAACAGCATACCATCAAGAAATGCCAAGGGTGAAATACTGGCTCCACTGATGTTGATGGATGTTTTGCCATTGATTTTAGTGAAGTGAGGAATTCATCCCAGTAATGCAGCAGGAAGTGGTGTCAGTTATTCAGTAGGTGACATCTCCCTTTGGAGTCAATGGCTAGGCATAGTGTAAGGGAGTTTGGGGCTGTTGAAGGCTCCATCTTTTGGAAGATCCAGAACCGTAATGGCCTGCTAACTTTTGGTCATTGAGGATTCTATGTCACTGTTCTCAACAGTTTGGGTGTTAGCCTGAGTGCACACATTAGCTGAAACACGCACAATTGACACACCGTTGTTGGAAAATAGTAGCTGTTTCACAGCACCCAACACTTCTACACAACAGATCATCACAGGAGGTAAAGAAAAATAAGGCAACCTTTTATGTTCTGCCTAAATTCCTCCCAGAAGTTTTAAATCACCCAACTTGAAATTTAGCCGGGGGCCCTTGGCTAATACCATAGTGCTCAAGAGTTTGGGTATCTAATATACATTCTAGTTTTTAAAGTGTTTTGGGACAGATGCTTTATCGTTCTTGTGGGTACTAAAGACCAACATAAAAGTACAATGAAAATAAGGGGATCTCAGTTCCCCTGTAGCCAGAATTTTTCTAGATAAGCGGTTCTCAATGGAAAAATGTATTTTGATTTCCGTTGCCAGGATTTGGGGGGCGGCATTTGACGTCCCTCGGCGGCGACGGTTTTTCTTCAGCCGCTGGGGTCCTCAGTGGCATTTTGGCAGCAGCTTTTTCAGCCGCCAGGGACCTCGGCGGCATTTCGGCAGCAGCTTCTCCCAGAGGCGCCGCTTTAGCGCAGCAAAGAAGCTGGCACCGCTACTGTCCATCAACACCAGAAGAAGAACAATAGAACCTCAGTTAAAAACACCTCAGGAATGGAGGTTGTTCGTAACTCTGAACAAAACGTTATGGTTGTTCTTTCAAAAGTTTACAACTGAATAGTGACTTAATACAGCTTTGAAACTTTACTATGCGGAAGAAAAATACTGCTTTTAGCCATCTTAATTTAAATGAAACAAGCACAGAAACAGTCTCCTTATCTTGTCAAATCTTTTTTTAAACTTTCCCTTTATTTTTTTAGTAGTTTGTGTTAACACAGTAGTATTAACACAGTACTATTATCAGCAGGAGAAAAAAAATGCCTACATGCCTCCAGCTTCCATCCAGGACACATCACACGATCCATTGTCTACAGCCAAGCTCTAAGATACAACCGCATTTGCTCCAATCCTCAGACAGAGACAAACACCTACAAGATTTCTATCAAGCGTTCTTAAAACTACAGTGCCTACCTGCTGAAGTGAAAAAACAGATTGGCAGAGCCAGAAAAGTACCCAGAAGTCACCTACTACAGGACAGGCCCAACAAGAAAGTAACAGAACGCCACTAGCCATCACCTTCAGCCCCCAACTAAAACCTCTCCAGTGCAACATCAGCGATCTACAACCTATCCTGAAGAACCATCCCTCACTCTCTCAGACCTTGGGAGACAGGCCATTCCTCGCTTACAGACACCCCCACAACCTGAAGCAAATACTCACCAGCAACCACACACCAAAATCACTAACCCAGGAACCTATCCTTGCAACAAAGACCGATGCCAACTCTGTCCACATATCGATTCAAGGGACACCATTATAGGACCTAATCACATCAGCCATGCAATCAGGGGCTCGTTCACCTACACATCTACCAATGTGATATATGCCATCATGTGCCAGCAATGCCCCTCTGCCATGTACATTGGCCAAACCGGACAGTCTCTATGCAAAGAATAAATGGACACAAATCTGACATCAGGAATCATAACATTCAAAAACCAGTCGGAGAACACTTCAGTATCTCTGGTCATTCAGTAACAGACCTAAAAGTGGCAATTCTTCAACAACAAAAACTTCAAAAACAGACTCCAACGAGAAACTGCTGAACTGGAATTAATTTGCAAACTGGATACCATTAAATTAGGCTTGAATAAAGACTGGGAGTGGCTGGGTCATTACACAAATTGATATATACTTCCCCATGCTAAGTTTCCCCCTGCTGTTGCTCACACCTTCTTGTCAACTGTTTGAAAAGGGCCATCCTGATTATCACTACAAAAGTTTTTTTTCTCCTGCTGATAATAACTCTCCTTAATTGATCAGTCTCTTAGAGTTGGTATGGCAACCCCCATCTTTTCATGTTATATATATTCCTACTGTATGTTCCACTCTATGCATCTGATGAAGTGGGTTCTATACCATGAAAGCTTATGCCCAAATAAATTTGTTAGTCTGTAAGGTGCCACAAGTACTCCTCGTTCTTTTTGCAGATACAGACTAACACGGCTACCACTCCGAAACCTGAATATTGCTGTGATTCGTGGTGTAAGGGACCATCTATCACAAAGGTAGGCTTACCTGAGTGGCAAGATGGATCGGAGCATGCAAGGGAACTGTCTGGGACTCCATGTTAAGACTGTTCTAGCACCTGAGGAGTTTACACTTGATGATTGGTTGGTGATATCTAAGTATGGAACTCACAGCCAGTTTGGGGTTTGTGCTCTGCTTCGTCACATGCTCCGGACCCTGGTATTCATTCTCCTGAGGCTCTGCAGGACAGATTTACAGCTGCTTCTAGGGGGTGTAGCCTGCAGAGATTACAAATACCAACATGCACTGCTCCTAGTTCTGCCCACATGAGTTGCCAAAATGAAACCTTGCTCACAGTATGCTGTTCAAACATTCAAAATGTGATTGCACATGCTCTCAGTCCCACTGGGCTCCTTGAGGTTGGCTTCCCCACAGAGGGACTTGAATATGCCCATGGGCTCTTCCTGGCTCCTTGGATTTAGCTTCTTCTCTTGATCTTCTTGCTGGAAAAAAAAATCTAAATGGGAATGAGGCAGCTCAGTACAGTGTAAGATTTTTGTAAAACATGTGGTATAACAAAGGAGGGCAGAGCCATAGTGCTAGAGTTAGCAATGGCATTTCTAACCCACTGCTCACAAGGGTAATGGACACATTTCTTAGACTCTTTGCTGGAACACTTGTACAATTAAATGGAGGTGTGTGTGTGTGTGTGAGAGAGAGAGAGACAGACAGACAGACCGACCTAATCTCTATGATTCTATGACTGCTACAATAGTTATAAATCGACTTTTACCCTAGCAATCTTTTTCATGGTTTGGAAATATTTTAAGGGTGGTGATT
Organism: Macrochelys suwanniensis; assembly: GCA_033296515.1. NCBI lineage: Eukaryota > Metazoa > Chordata > Testudines > Chelydridae > Macrochelys > Macrochelys suwanniensis. Next base: position 43,404,239 of record CM065775.1, on the reverse strand, counting down.
ATAAAGGGTCACATCCATTGCTGCTGACTTAAAAAATAAATCAAATTAAAAAAATTCAAGTTTTTATCACAGAAATAGGTATGTGATATATTTCCTAGAGTCCTGGGAACTATTAGTTAACTTCTAGTAATGCAATGGATCTTTGTCATCTAATGCAATATCAGTGTTGCTTCAGATATCCTGTATAAGTTTGATCAGGTTTTGTAAAGTGCATTTAAAAATTAACCTACATCAGAAATACTAGTGGAAGCAGAACCCACGATGGGCCAAATCCTCAACTGGTGAAGATGGGGGTCATCATGTTCATTTACACCAGTGGAAAATATGGTCCAATATTTTTACAGTTTCACTCAGTCACTTCCTATTTAGAAAATATTTGCTTGAAGCAGTTGTTAAATACTTTGTCATTTGTCCACTAAAGCCAAAGCCATAGTTTCTTTCAGGTATGCTCTTTGGAATGAGGATATAACACCTCAGAAACTAATGTAATTTCCAGAGCATTTTGGTAAAATAGTGACATAGTGATGAAGGTTCATACTATGTATGTTTGCTTTCTGCTCAGTAAAGTAACTCAGTCCTGTTTTCACTCTCTTTGTGAGTGGTGGTTGTCAGGGTTAAAAGGTCAACACAGGCAACAAATATCACCGGGTGGCCACTGTATATCCCTTTATGACTAGCTGGAAGACAATCTCTAGGTTAAAAGAAGGTGATCTCTTGAAAAGAGCACTAGCACAGCTAAAACCAGTGAAAGCGTGGGACTAAGGTAGTTGCTGGCTTTTGTAAATCACTATACCATTCATTACGAACTTTTTTTCACTTTTTCCCTCTGAAGTAAAATCAGATCATGTGAATAAAATGAGGTGTCTTGGTGTGAGATGATACAAAAGACTTGCTTGTTGATAATTTGCCAGTATATGACCACACTTCAGGTACTGCATGCAATCTGGATGTCTCATTTAAAAATCAAAAGCCATCAGTAAATCTAAAAAGAAATAGAGCAGGGGTAGGCAACCTATGGCATGGGTGCCAAAGACAGCACGCGAGCTGATTTTCAGTGGCATTCACACTACCTGGGTCCTGGCCACCTGTCTGGGGGGCTTTCCAATTTAATGTAATTTTCAATGAACCTTCTTAAACATTTTAAAAACCTTATTTACTTTACATACAACAATAGTTTAGTTATATATTAAAGACATAGAAAGAGACCTTCTAAAAACATTAAAATGTATTACTGGCACGCGAAACCTGAAATTAGAGCGAGTAAATGAAGACTCGACACACCACTTCTGAAAGGTTGCCGACCCCTGAAATAGAGCAAGAATGACAAATGCTAAAAAAATTAGAAGATTTAACTTCTAAGGAGACATTAAGGGAACCTGATAAGTCAACGCTGTTTCCATTTTTTATCAAAAGGGAGTTTTGCTATTGACTTCAGTATGAGACTGATTGGGTTTACTCATATAAGAAAGCATGGGTGAAAAGAAGAGAAAAGCAATGATTGATCTTACAAATTGCTAGAAATACTTGAGAGGTGGCAATATAGAGGGATGTATGATTTACCATGGTTTATCAGAGCAGGAACTGATTTGAAATTAAAAAGAAAATACTTTGAGCTAGGAAACACTTCAGAATGGTAATTCTATTCTTTATAGGTTCTTACATTTCCATCATTACCATAGTATCTGAGTACCTTCTAGTAGTGTATTAAGCAACATGACTAACATCTGTTATGCGTGGCTAGTTCTCGCTCTTATCCTCTCCTTTCCTCGCGCAATTAGCAATGAAATTATGTATCTAAAAAAGTGGTAGAGGCACAGTCATTAATTTCTAATGGATACATTAGGGTTAGATAAACACTAACAGGAAAATCTAACTTAGTGCAGCAGAGCATCCCATGGTCTCTTCAGTCCTATTGTCTATTGCTCTATGAAAGATGTGAAACCCTCAAGCCTGTTTACAGAAGAGAAACTATATAATAGCTAATCAGTTATCATATCTCCATTTCAGATCAAATTAATTTTCTGATATACATTTCATATGATAAACCTTCCTATTATGGTGTGGAAAGATCTAATACAATAAAGCAGATGAATCACAGTAAAAAGCAATGTTATGCTCCATATAAATTTCATTAAGAGCACAAAGTGATCTTATAATGCATTGATAAACTAAAGATATTGAAACGATATAGGTCATATTTAGGGGCAGAATTCTTTAGTGTTATCCCAAAAGGAAATCCAATTCCAAATGGCTAAATTTAGATAAGCCCTGGTTTCCATCCAAACTTCTTTATGGGGCTGGTTCAGATTTACTCCTCTGAAACCTGAAGTCACAAGGGGCCCAGAACTGGGAAAGATAGTTGGCAAGTGGCATTCTAGAGGTGTGTGTGTGTGTTCGTTCCAGACCGTACAGCTATATGAACAAATGGCATTTGTAGGCAAGTTCCAGGGACTGAACTGTACCTTTGTTCTTGCAGAATAATTTTACCTTTTTTTTTCTTGTTTCATTCTAGTGATGAGGTTTAATCTTTAAACTGAAAACTCAATATTGCTTTTGCATTATTTCACCCAGTTTAAACCTCTCTTCCTTTTAACCTCCCACTCCCTCCTCCTCCCCTCCCTCACCCCCCCAAAAAACCCTCTCCAAAAGATCAGAACAAATTCACCTCCTGGTATACATAAGCACAACTCCACTGATTTATTTGTTTTAATCAGGCTGTGAATTTGATCTGTAGTCTCTAGTCATGTGCAGTGAATCCCTGAGAAAACACTAGTAACCTGAGACTAAGCCCAGAGCAATCAAAAAGAAATGTTCTGTCTCTTGTAAACTGTGTGTTTGGCTTTCAGAAAAGCACCTAAGGATGATTGAGTTGGAATCTGCATCAAAGCTCTTACCAACACATCCACATTTCTGCCCTTCCTCCTCTCCCCCAGTTAATTGCTAAGGGACCTTGTTTCAATTTACTTCAGAATGGTGCTTGAATTGCTGAGAAGCTGATAATAGGCATAAAGTAGTTAGGAGACGAGTCCCAGTATTTGAAGTTGTATTCAATTGTATATGTCTCCAGTTAATACACTGCAAATTGGCACACAAGGACAGGGATGTTTTAATGGGGAGAATTAATTACATTCTCTGATGCTCTCAATCGTGTATGTAGAACTCCCATCTTAGAACTACCACAGCTGCTTAACTTTGATGGAATTCAAAAGTCTAGGATAAGGGAGAAGCGGTGGATGTGGTATACCTAGACTTTAGTAAGGCATTTGATACGGTCTCGCATGATATTCTTATCAATAAACTAGGGAAATACAACTTAGATGGGGCTACTGTAAGGTGAGTGCACAACTGGCTGGATAACCGTACTCAGAGAGTAGTTATTAATGGTTCCCAATCCTGCTGGAAAGGTATAACGAGTGGGGTTCTGCAAGGGTCTGTTTTGGGACCGGCTCTGTTCAATATCTTCATCAACGACTTGGATATTGGCATAGAAAGTACGCTTATTAAGTTTGCAGATGATACCAAACTGGGAGGGATTGCAACTGCTTTGGAGGATAGGGTCATAATTCAAAATGATCTGGACAAATTGGAGAAATGGTCAGAGGTAAACAGGATGAAGTTTAATAAGGACAAATGCAAAGTGCTCCACTTAGGTAGGAACAATCAGTTTCACACATACAGAATGGGAGGAGACTGTCTAGGAAGGAGTACGGCAGAAAGGGATCTAGCGGTTATAGTGGACCACAAGCTAAATATGAGTCAACAGTGTGATGCTGTTGCAAAAAAAGCAAACTTGATTCTGGGCTGCATTAACAGGTGTGTTGTGAGCAAGACACGAGAAGTCATTCTTCCGCTCTACTCTGCGCTGGTTAGGCCTCAACTGGAGTATTGTGTCCAGTTCTGGGCACCGCATTTCAAGAAAGATGTGTTGAAATTGGAGAGGGTCCAGAGAAGAGCAACAAGAATGATTAAGGGTCTAGAGAACATGACCTATGAAGGAAGGCTGAAGGAATTGGGTTTGTTTAGTTTGGAAAAGAGAAGACTGAGAGGGGACACGATAGCGGTCTTCAGGTATCTAAAAGGGTGTCATAAGGAGGAGGGAGAAAACTTGTTCATCTTAGCCTCTGAGGATAGAACAAGAAGCAATGGGCTTAAACTGCAGCAAGGGAGGTTTAGGTTGGACATTAGGAAAAAGTTCCTAACTGTCAGGGTGGTTAAACACTGGAATAAACTGCCCAGGGAGGTTGTGGAATCTCCATCTCTGGAGATATTTAAGAGTAGGCTGGATAAATGTCTATCAGGGATGGTCTAGACAGTATTTTGTCCTGCCAGGAGGGCAGGGGGCTGGACTCGATGACCTCTTGAGGTCCCTTCTAGCCCTAGAATCTATGAATCTATGAATGTAGTCAACCATCTAGGAGACTTCAGTACATTCTTCATTTTGGTATTTTGATATGAAAATGTAGTTAAGATGACAGGCTTTCAGCTCTCCAAATGTAAGCCTGCTGGGGTTGCTCTTTAGTAATGATATTCAAAGCATGTGAGCCAATGACTCTGAGAAGAAAATAAACTAATTTAAATTCTTAAGACATATTTAACCATTTTGTAGAAATTTTACCTGGAGGAAAACCATGGGTCTTGAAACTAAATGTCCAAAAAAAGATTTTGATTACATAAACTGTACTGAAGGAAAACGGTTTAAGTGAAGACTTTAAAAATTGGATGCTTGCTTTTAATTCAGAATCAGTGAATGCAGGCTACCCAAAGGAACTACTAGTCATGTGACACTTCTCTCACCTGCTAACACATCTATGCAGTCTGGGACATCAGAACATGACTATGCTGTACTTGATGGCCACTTTTTGAACTCCACAACATTGGAGAGAGGACCCAAATATTTTATGTCCAAAAGCACAGACCCAAAATATTTTAGCTTAATGAGACTCTTCTTGAGCTGTGCTTGTGACTGATTTATGCAGTCCTGATTCCAGCCAGCCAGGCAGAGCCGGCTCCAGGCACCAGAGGGCAAAGTACGTGCCTGGGGCGGCGCCCTGTAAGGGGCGGCAGTCTGGGGATTCTGGGGCGGCCGTTTTTTTTTTTGTTTGTTTGTTTTTTCGGCACTTCGGCTGGGCTTTTTTTTCCTTTGCTTCGGCAGTTTGGCGGCGGCCTTTTTTTTTTTTGCTTGGGGCAGCCGAAAAGCTGGAGCCGGCCGTGTGTGTGTGTGTGTGTGAAATATAAAGACAATCAACTATGAAGAGTAGAAGTGGAAACAACTATGAAGGGTAGAAGTGGAAATGAGGTTTTTCAGCCAAATCTTGAAGATGCCAAAGACTGGATAAGATACATTGTAGAGAAACATCTGAACTTTTGAGTGCTCATCAAAATCGTCTGAGGCTTGTCCATTGCTAGTAGCAATCCATATGCTCTTTTTGCTCTCAAAGCTCAAAAGTTCTGTTTTTCCCCCCTCTGTGCTTTTATTCCATTAAAGTTCTTGCCCTTGACAGCCCTTGAGTGAACATAATCCAAGACACACCAACTTTTGACAGCCTCTTTTAACAGGCATTCCAATAAGTTTTTCATAGTTTATCCTTCACTGCTTCCTTAATTATCCTCTCTTGACAGAGAGATGGTACAGTTCACCTACAACCCTTCTAAGCATGAATTCCTTTGTTTAAGCTCTCTTTTTAGATTGACAGTGAATTCCTAAGTTTCAAAAAAGTTATGTAACAGACTTTGTTTCTCAGACATTTTGCAGTGTATATAACTGTCTCACTTTGCCATTCTAATGGTCATATTGGTGGGGAGGGAAGTGTCCTCATTCTGATTTAAAATAACAATCAGTTTAATCATGCTGCTGACTCCTTTTATATTACTGAGGGTATGTCTACACTTACAGTGTTTGTGCTGTAAGTTTCACCGGTGATAGGGAACTCCATCGCCGATGAGAGCAGCGCTGTCCCTGCTCAGTGCCCCATGCTGCCCTGCTTCATGTCTCAGGAGCCCCATTACTTCCTGGTTTCTTCATGGCATTTATTTTAAAAACCCCTGCTGTCTGGCTGCTTTCCCCGCCACATCTATAAACAAAGGGAAAGGAAGCTCAAACTTCCCGGGGCTTACAGGGAGAGGGGCGAACATCCGTGTGTCAGAGCAGCGGAGATGCTGGCCAGAGTGGTCACTTTTGGAACTGAGGGATATCCTTTGGAGGCCAAAGGGTGTTTACACTGCTAGAAACTTCTGAGTTTCACCGCAAAGAGTCATTAACAAGTGTAAACGCTACCGCGGTTTTAGCACAAAAAAGGGACTTTTTGCGCTTTAAATGGTAAGTGTAGACATACTCTGAGGATTCAGCCTAGCAATGGGTTGTAATATTTTGAGGCTATTGGTTCAATACTCAGAAGTCTAGTAGTAATGTGCTAAAGTATTCTACAGTTAAGTAAATGTACTTGTAGTGGATCCTGAGATGGTCTCATCTTGCTTGCATTATTCATTTGCATAGTCTCACTAGTTTTAATGAGAGAGACTATCTTACCTGATTAGGGAGCAGATCTTTTCACTAGGGAAAAGACTTAAAAAAACCAAAAAACAAAAAAACCCACTATAGAAATATCATAATTCTCAATTTTGTGGGTGGTTAAAAACAGAACAGCTTAGGTCTTTTGAAGGCATAGATAGCTTTGACCCAAAAGAGTTCATGGGCAGTCATATGGCTGTTCACTGATGATATTTGGGATATGGTTTGTTTAGTTTTTGAATAATTGTTTTTTAGCTTTGTACTGTCTTTTTTTATTTTTAAGGAAATATATTAGGGCCAAATTAATCCCTGGAGGAAATTTCATTGCCTTCAGAAGAGGTGCATCAAGGATATGAATTCCTTCCCCCACAAAAACCCCCCAAACCAAAAAAACCTTCAAATGGCCAGGGCCGGCTCCAGGCACCAGCCGACCATGCACATGCTTGGGATGGCACCTTCTAAGGGGTGGCTAATCTTGGGGCGGTGGGGTGGTGCTTGGGGTTTTGTTTGTTTGTTTTACTTTGACGGGGCAGCGCTCGGGGGGGTGTTGTTTTTTTGTTTTTGTTTTGGAGGGGCGGGGCTCGGGGGGCATTGTTTTGGCGGGGCGGGGCAGTGCTCGGGGGTTTTTTGTTGTTGTTTCGGTGGGGCAGTGCTCGTTTTTTGTTTTTTGTTTTTTGTTTTTGCTTGGGGCGGCAAAAAAGTTAGAGATGGCCCTGCAAATGGCCACATATGACTTACTAGGATAAATTCAAGTGAGTAATTCAGTCAAGATACAATTTGACAGGGGATTCTGTAACTCTCGCCACTGATTTCGGAGTTGCTTCAGTTCAGAAGAAACTGGTCTAAATGTGATTGTTGGACTGTATTATGGCTCTGTGAACCAGAGTCCCATTCAGACAGTTGGGTGGAGGAACATCACCTGAGCAAAAGCCGCTGGATGCCTTCCGCCTGAGCAGTAACAGGTATAATGCCTCAGGGGTACTGGAGGAGTAAAGCACTTAAATAGCAGTTGCGACATCTGTTCCACAGGTATAGCCTGTGCTCACCTCACTGTCACACTGAAGCTGCCAGGCAGTATTGAGGAGAAGCCGGACCATGACCTTGGCCTCTCTCCAGCCAGCTCTCCCACTCTGGGGTCTCAAGTGGAGCTCTCAGCTCTGCCGGGCCTCTCCAATGCTCCTGGAACTCTGACAGCCACGTGCCCATGACTGCCCCGTGTGCTGGGGAGGCAGGAAAGAAGCTCCCTGCACCCTCCCTCCTTTAGCACATTGGTGTATGGGAGCCCTGTCTCATTCTACTGCCTGTAATAAAAAGATGGACTCCTTTATACATACAGGTAAGTTTCTGTTCCGCAGAGTATGTAGAGGTATAGTTTAAAAGGTTTCTTCTAGTTTTTGACTGGTAGGTGAGCTATTACTGATTCTAGCAGTATTCCCCACCACCAGTTTAAGGAATTCAGCTGTAATTGTTAGTGACATCCCGTCTGATGGAAAAGGTGGAAGAAAATGGTTAAATTTGTGCCCGCACTATTGCCTTTGATTTCCTTGTGCAATTGCAGGTTCTTCTGAACTGAGTGGCCAAAAAGACTAATTTTCTTTGGCCTCTGAGCATTAGAAGTTTAAATGAGAGGAAAAGCTTGTCCCTTTTGTCTGACTGTTTTGCTCATCCCATTTGCCTCCCCGCCCCACTAACATCTTGCCATTGGGGCAAATTCTCTGCCTGTCCACCTTCCACAGTGTAGCGGCTCCTGGACAGTGTCTTTCCCCTGTGTGGAAGTGGGGAAGGACGGTCAGGCATCCCCAGGCCTCTTCTGGGGTTTGTTTCTGAGCACTCCCTCTGCTGGCATGCTGTGAGTGGTCTTAGAGGCAGGGTATTCTGGGGATAATTAATCAGAATGTAATCGTATAGATATCATGTGTCTTAAGTTTAAGGTAATTATTAGTCTCTTACTTCAGATTCTATAACTTGGTTTCTGTAGAAAGTTTTTAACCTGGTGCGGTCGATGTCAAGAGCCTTATTTTACTCCTAGGGAGTAAGTAATAAAAATGATCAACATCTGTTAATGTACAACAATTCAATATGCTCAGATTTATGAACTTGTAGTAGGAGTTTAATTAGGGATGATTTCAGCATTTTTCACAGTGATGACTGGCTGGTTTTTGTTTAAATTGCCAAGAATAGCCACGTATGTAGGAGCATATTAGAAAATACCAAGGAAATATGCTTCCCACCCACTCTGAAAATATTCACTCTCAGCAGTTTGATTTGTTGTTTTTATTATCTCTTCTTCCAGTAGAAAGTCCAGAGACAGGCATACTTGCAGGAGGAGGGCTGTAGTACAAATAGTGTCCTTGGAATTTTAAAATGAGCACTGTGGAAGATTAGAGGTGGATATTTAATTTTTAAAAAATCATATAAATGGAAGTAAGTTTAAATGGATACTGTCAACATGCTAGAGACTAACAAATTTATTTGGGCATAAACTTTCGTGGGCTATAGCCCACTTCATCAGATGCATAGAAAGGAACATACAGTAGGAAGATCTGTATATATATAGGTTTCAGTGTAGTAGCCGTGTATATATCCTACTGTATGTTCCATTCTATGCATGAAAGCTTATGCCCAAATAAATTTGTTAGTCTCTAGTGCCACAAGTACTCCTCATTCTTTTTGCAGATACAGACTAACACGGCTGCTACTCTGAAATCTGTCAACATGCTGACACCCAATAATTTATTTTCCTTAAATGAAGATAAATTCCCATCTGGCTGACATCAGTAAGGCACATCAGTTTCATAGCCAAAGGTACACAGGGAGGTGATATGGCCAGCATCACATCCGACTGCTTTAACTCCATAGATCAGATATCCATTTTGCTGCTAGGTGAACTGGGGTTGGCCTTTCAGTATGAGACTGAGCCAGACTCAAATCCACACTTTTCAGATTTGTAGTTGAGCACATTAACCACACAGCCACCACACTCCAACTCAGCTCTGCCCATCCTCCCAATACAGTGTAAAGTGTTAACAGTCACTCTCCCAGACAGAAAGAAATGAAAATGGTGGGGAAATGAGGGCAAACATAGAGCCCTTGGGAAGGGAGGAGTGGGAGATACTCGCATGGAGGGAAGGGGGAAATGGATTTTTGCACCTAGTATTTTCTCCCCAAGAAGGTACTTTAATCAAGTCAACACTCAGTCTGCTTTTTTATGAGTTTAATCATTTTAACTTTAAGATTCACTATAAGGCATCTTCTCCAGCCCTCGAATAATTTTTGTGGCACTCTTCTGCACCCTCTCCAATTTGTCAACATCCCTTTAAAAACGGTTTGATGCAGTTCTCATCCTAAACAAAACACCATATTCAAAACAATTGCAAATTATTTTTACATCCACTAAGAGCTTAACAAAAATCAGTCTGCTGCATCCAAGTGGCAACTTGTTACTTTGACTGACAGAGCACTTGTCTAAATAAATTTCATTTCCTAACTACAAGGGGGGGGAGGGATAGCTCAGTGGTTTGAGCATTGGCCTGCTAAACCCAGGGTTGTGAGTTCAATCCTTGAGGGGGCCATTTGGGGATTTGGGGCAAAAATTGGGGATTGGTCCTGCTTTGAGCAGGGGGTTGGACTAGATGACCTACTAAGGTCCCTTCCAACCCTGATATTCTATGATTCTATGATACAAATGTACAGAGTTCCTATCCCCTGTCACTCTGCCATGTCTGAATAAGAGGAGTGTAGAAAGAGCAGCCTAAATCACTGCTTCACAAGAAGGATTTGTCAGACCCCTTGAGCAAGAAACAATAGCAATTCATATGCAGAGTACTTTCCCAGGAGCTGCCTGGAAGCTGCTCTGAAACATATTTTTGGGAGAAGCATTGTTTTGCACTACAGCAAATTTGTGTACTTACACAGTGAGATATATACACTTATGGGATTAATATAATTGTGCAAATTAGCATTTTACCCTGCATTGCATATTCCTAGTGAGACCAAATTTGACTTCTCAATCAAGTCTCACACCAAGAAATAGTTTTAATAATCCTATTCTGTCAAGCAGCATTTTTAAAGATCTTCTTAATTGTAACATAATCGTGAAAAGAGATGAAATACATACCGTAATGGCAGTTACTAGATTTATGTTTAGGCAAGTGGTTTACCCATTGTCATGTGAAGTGACTTTATTAGGGTACAAAACTAGAACTCTAGTTCAAAATCTTAAAGAACACAGAACCCTACTTTAACCATATCCCAAGAGGGCACTCCAAGAGCAGAAGCAGCAAAACAAAATGGCTGCTTCCTGTTGTCAAGCGTTAGCGGATGAAGAGGCTCCCTTTTTTCCTCCTCTTCCCCACTACTCAGTATTTTCTCCCCATGAAGGTACTTATATACCATAAACAGTAACCTGCCCATCTTCTTTCTGATAAGCTCAACAGATTGAGCTCTTAATGATGTGCTCATGCTATTCCATGTTGCTAAGGAGATGAGCTGCTCTGTTCTTTATTAGCTGGAGTTTACTAAAGCCTGGCTTAATGCCCAGGTGTATTGCATTGCTGTAGTCCATATGGGAGATGTGAAGTCATGTATAACCAAGGCCAATTCATCATCCACCAGTGTCCTAGCCAACCTGAGATGGTAGCAGCACCCACAAGCATGGGCAGCGGGTGGGGCCCCCCTTTGGGGAGGTTAGCCCCCAGCTCTGCCCCTTCCGCCCACACTCTCCCCACAGCCGGAGCCCCAAGACTCCCTCCCCCTCCCCACAGCTGGAGCCACAAGCCCCTTCCCCCGGCCGCAGGAGCCCTGGGTTGGCTGAAGCCCTGAGCCTCCTCCTGCCACGAGGAGCCTAGGGCTGCCCGCAGCCACACCGGGCCTCCCCTCCCCGGACCCAGCCCGCCCAGGGGAAAAGCGTCTGTTAGAAGACACTTTTGATATGCCCCATGCAGGTTCCAGGGCGGCTGAGCAGGTGGTATGTGCCCCCTCAGCTGCCCCGGAACCTTCCTGGGGCATAATAAAGCAAAACTTTGCTGCCAAACCCCGTAACCAGGGGGCCAGTGGCGCTGGGGGAGGCAAAGCCTCCCCATGCCTATTATACATGCCACCCATACCCACAAGTAATGCTTTCTCTGTGAGAACTTAACATCAGTGAGGAATCCAGGAGCACTCCTAAACTGCAGGCTGAATTGACCAGCTGTGGGTGTGTGCTTTCAACCAAAGGAGACTGCAGTGTGGCTGCAAACTCTTCAAAGTTCTTTCCTCTGTCCACAAGCATCACCTTTTTCATGCTCAGTTTCAACTTCCAGCAGCTGTTTTTCATCCGTGAACTGATCTCATCCAAGAACTGGGCCATCTTGGTGGCAGGGTGTGGTTGTATGTGGTGAGGAAAGGTACAGCTATGTGTCATCTGCCTATTGTTGACACTTGCATCCATATTTTCTTACCAGTTCACCTAGTGGCTGCATATAGATGTTGAACAGGACTGGAGAGAGAACTGATCCTTGTGGTATGCCACAAGTGAGGGGTCTAGTTGCAGCCCCATTGACAAACTGAAGTACAATGGTCGTTCCTTTAATGTGAACAGTGTAATCTATGTGAGGAGATGGCCTGTGGGTGTCTAAAACCAGCTATGTAGTCAGAGTCCTGGAATTAGTTATACTCCTTTCCAAAATGCAACCGTTGAGAGAGAAGATACCATGTGCTATTTTGGAACACTTTGACAGCTAATAATTGTTTGTAGCTTGTTTGGTTGCAAAATAGTTGCAGTTCTATTTTGATATCTTCCTTTGGTCTCTTCTAAAAACATGTATTATAGTAAGTACCTAGCCAACTATGACCTTCACTGTGATGGGGGGTGATTTAGCCCAGTGTTTTTCAATGACTGGTCCATGGACCGTCACCAACCCTGAGATCTCCCTCACACAGTTTAGGAAGGCAGCAAGCCAGTCCCTGGTATCAAAAAGGTTGAGAAACACTGAGTTAGCCCATCTCAGCAGTTGCTTGCAGTCAAATGCTTATCTTGTCCAGTCCTGTTAGTCTAGCTACAAAATATTTGATAATCCATTATTGATGTAAATCCATTGAACGTAAATTAGATTTACAATGTAAAGCAAACACACAAACTAAATTTCTAGCTACACATTCATTTTTTATTATTATTTCTTTATTTTTTGCAGGGACTTAAAATAGCATCACTGAATTGCTTGAAACATTTATCTCTTGCCATTGGCACTATCTGTTCAGACTCAGAGTAGAACATGTTCAAGCTTTTCAAGCATAAGTACTGTGTACTTTAGGAAGACTAATTTAGACTCTTTATGAAACTGACATTAGTTATATAACCATCAAGCTGCTTCATTAAATGTGGATTAATGTCAACAACATTCCTTTTGGAGAAGTTTGCAGGCTCCTTTCCAGGGAAAATCTTTCTGACACAGTGGACGGAAAATTTATGATTTTCATATTTCTATGAAGTACTTTTTCATGTGAGTCATGTTTCATTTGAACCTATGTCTTCAGCACATGTTTAACAGGATACCTTGGGATAAGCTCATCCTGAATAACAGAGACATTTCTGAGTATTTTTTTAATGACTAGAATCCTCCTATCAAATATTCTGATATGTGTACTGTGTTGGCCCTTGTCACTGCAGTATCTGGGCATCATTCATATAATTTGTACTCTTCTGCTGGGTCAGCAGCAGTCACCCGTCAGAGATCCACAAGGTCACATGTGAGCCCTATGCACACACAGACCGTGAATCTTTTCTAGAAGTCCTATCTTTTATTTTTTTTCCTTCCCAGCCAACTGTAAGACTTTTCACTGACTAACCAGTCACCTCCACAGTAAACCTGGTGCTACAGGGAAAGTAAGTCTTTTCCAGCCACCACCACTAAATATTATGGACATTTAGCTGGAACTTATAAACAGGCATGTAACAAAGAATATGACAGTACTCTGGAGACATACTGACAGAAATCAGCTAGTTCAAGGTTATGCTAACAAGGAGAATAAACATACTACCTGCCTAATATTTGTGAAGATTTGAATATATCCCCAAACCAAAAAGCTTCATTTCAGAAATGAGTAAGGGTTGCTAAATGACCCTATACTTACTACATTATTCATAAATCCCAAGCACTTAAAAGCAAGAAAACGAATATGTTATCCTTACCAAGCCTGATCCAAAGCTCATTAAATCAATGGGAGGTTTTCCATTCACTTCAGTGGGCTTTGGTTCAGGCCTCCAGCTTGTGTTTTTAAACAAAGTTTGTTTTTAATTCCCGGGTTTTTATATATAATCATTCCTTTGAGTAAGTTTATTAAGATACTGTGGGTGATATCCTCAGCTGGTGTAAATGAGCTCAGTTAAAATCAAGAGTTAGACTGATTTACTCCAGCTGAGGATGTGATCCAGTATTTTTAAAACTTTAAATACGCTGGATAAAGGAGGTCACCAGAATTATTAAACTAAAGAAGTAAACGGAGATGACTAACATAATAATGGCTGAGAACCAGCATCCACCCTCCCTCTAGTAGCTGTGAAATTGTTTTGGAAAGCATCAGTCATTGAAAACGCATGGTCCGCAAATCACATATCCCATTTAGACGTTTGTAAAGGCTGTGGAAAACACCCACCGAAAAGTGCATTGAGCACAAGTGATGCATCACCTCAGTCTTTTTACTTTAGTTGCTGGAAGAATTCATTGATTGGGAGGGGGCATTGAGGTATGTATCTGTCAGGGTTTTCATTTCTCTATCGGCTTCAGTGAGACAATCCTATTCTAGATTGTGAGTAAAGGCCGTTTTTTAAATCTTTGACCCTTCTTGCCATTGAAAACTGTATTTTGCACAGGTCTCTTGTAATGGTGGAACCCACAAAAATGCTGGCTTACAATGTTTGAAGTCATGCTAGCTGAGATGGATTTGTGGGACAGGTTCGGGGAGACAGTAAAAGATGCAAGGTGAATGCAGTTGATCACTATGACATCACCGCTAGATGGGTGGCATAGATTCAGATATATCACATGGGAAAAGAGGATGACAGGTGGTTTACCTCTGGCGACATAATGCCACCATTAAGCAATGAGGTGAGCTGTTCATAGGGCATGGAAAAGGGGAAGAGAGAGAGGTGAGATGGAAAGAGCTAGAACTGGAGGAGAGGAGCTATGAAGCCTGAATTCTAACATTTCATAGATACATATATTTTTTAATTTCCATGGGTCAAAGATAATACCATAATAATGGCATTAGAATTTAAAAGATCAGTTTAATAGGATGTTTCTGAATGTTCAACTTGCTCTGTGGCATAATTTTTTTTCATGAGTTGGAGTGTTAATGGTTAAACACCGGTAAAGCTCAAGCAGACACACCTAATTTGAACATTGATCCTGCCACTTCTGTGCAAGTTATATTTTACAGTAATCAGCTGAAGTGGTTTTTCTTTTTGGGATTAATCCTGTCTTCCTTAAGGGAAGGGAATAGTAAACTCTCTCTCAAACACAGAAATATCTATACACCTAGATCAAGGATGTCAAATTCCGGGGCCAGATCCAGCATGCTTGATGTATTTATCTGGCTTGCCATGGTGTTTTGCAGAATGCAAGAAAAAAAAGGTTTCTAGACCTAATTTACTTGTTACATGAACCAGTGTAGCTTTAGACTGAAACAACAGCTCTAAGCAAGATGTAAAATTGCCCCTCAGTTGTGTTAACCTTCAAAACTAATAATGAGCCTTCAAGGCCCCATTATCCTAAAACAATAGTCAATTGTTTAAAAAATACACATGCAGTTGCATAGCTAATTTGTCAGTTATGAAATGTATAGTAAACATGACATTGTGATAAACTGTAGAACCATGTGATGAATTCCGTTATGCAAATGGACAAAAAACAAGGCAGAAAATCTTAGAAATTTAATTTTTTCCCCACTGAGTGATGCTAAATGCACTGGTAGTTTTATTAACTAAAAATGTTGGCTACTACATAAGGACCCTTGTCCACTGAAACGGAGAGAGATCTGCTGTGGATTGAGGGTAATATAGCTATAATTTTGTAATCCCTGCTCACTGCCCATAATCAAAAACATATTTCAGCATGCTCGAC
This sequence comes from Macrochelys suwanniensis, assembly GCA_033296515.1. Classification (NCBI taxonomy): domain Eukaryota; kingdom Metazoa; phylum Chordata; order Testudines; family Chelydridae; genus Macrochelys; species Macrochelys suwanniensis. The sequence continues at coordinate 43,388,633 of CM065775.1, read as the reverse complement.
AAAATGAATTTGCCAGCCCTGAAATTGTAGGTACTGCAGTGATAGTAGCTGTAGAAATCAATTGATAGACAGACAACGCATAGAGAGCCTGACTGTCATTAGACTATGGCCCTGTTAGACCACTGGCAGTGTAAAGGGGATTTAAAATGGGCCGCTTTACCCTCTGTGTGGTGTAAAGGAGCCTTAGTGTAAATGACAATTAGGCCCCATGTGTTTTCCATTATAGACAGTTCACTAGATCTACATGGCTTCTGTGGGTAAGAGCTGCCATGTGAAGCGTGGGTGGCGAGGGCTGAAAAGAAAGAATGGATGAAAACTTCAGTGATGAACGGTACCTCTCTCTACTAGGATCATGTTAAAGAGAAAAGAGCTTAGAGGTCAGGAGCACAGCCAACACTCAAAGAACAAAGTGGGAAATTTGTCTGTGTGGGAGGAAAGCAGAGGCCCACTAGGTCTCTCATCTGAAAACTTGCACTTTAATCCCTACGTTCCCATGTTTGATCCTTTCTTTTTCCCTGTCTGTATCTGTAGCAAGATTCTTTACAAACACGTCTCTTATTCAGAATATTATACTCAAGTAACATCACAGTGACACATACCTATCATAAACCAGGAAAATCAAAGTTATGGATGAGGCATGTCATCCTCAACCATCTGTTTGTGGGGGAAATGGGATATTGCTAAGAGGCACAATAGCCTTTCCCAGAGGCATGTTAACTCTCATTTTGAAATTTGGAATTTGTATCACAACCTTAGCATTATTTATACTTAAGGCTTCTGTTTTTCAAGGTTTATTTATTTATTTTTTGGGGTTTATTTTTAGCAATTTTTGAGTTGCTATATAGATATAAAAAAATCAGGGAGATTGATGCTTTCTTTGTATATACTTTAATGAGTAATGTGTATTTATATAAATTACTCATTACAGAGATTACAGTAGTATACACTAAAATGTAATGTTCTCCAGTGCACTTTAACATGGTGCTGTTTGAAATAGAACTATGGTAAAGCACACTAGAAAACTTATAGTGCACATCAGCAGGGTCTGTAAGGGGACCAATTAATGCACAACACCCTTAATTTGCATTACTGCTCTGTGTAGACAAGCCCACAAATAATTTCTGGCATTTATTGGATAAACACTGACTTCATTTTGTGTGTGTGTGTTGGGGGTGTTTTATCCATTTAAAACCTAAAATCAGAAGCCGTATTGCATCTTTTTCTGTAAGTTGCCTTACTTGAAAACACATCTGTACTGTTAGACCCTCATTTCCCTGAGAGCCTGGAATGGGCAAAATCCATATCTTAAATGTTATTTAGGGTTTAAAAGATAGTGTTACTTACATGTTCAGTTAGAATACTGGGAAAGAGCCATTATATTTAGTATCTGTATGAGTCACATTCTGGTTCTTTTGTCTGAGGGTGAAGTCATAGATTCAACACTTCCACGAGACTTGATAACATGTTAAGTCACCACCAACCTTGCTCGTCTTGCTAATAAATATGGTTACCTCAGTATTTCCTATACTCTCCTACTCTTACCCCAGGGAGTAAGAGAATAGGATAAACACTGAGGTACACTTTTGTAGTTATTTGACATACTTGGTGAGATTTTTAAGGTGGGGTACCTGATAGTGTAAGTACAGTGGAATGCTATGAGGAACTGCAGGATTGCTAGATAAAGGCACTATCCTTCAGGTGATACATTTGGCTGAGATTCCTCCTACCTGCCAGTTGACTGGGAAGAAAATTCACATGTCCGTATTGGAAAGTGAATAATCCCACTGTCTTCACTAAATTATTCTCTCAGTAAAGGTTCTAATGTCCAAGGTTGAGTGTGAGCTGTCCTTTTGCACATAGGGCTTGATCCCTGACGCTAATGGGGATTCTGCCTGAGTAAGGATTGCCGGATCTGTCCCATAATGTTTTATCATATTAGCCTAGATCAGCGGTTCTCAAACGTTAGCAACCCGAAGACCCCCATTTTGATTTACAATTTTTCATTGCTCCCCAAACCCCTGGCTCAACCCCAGGCTCCTCCCCCGCCCCACCCCGCACCATCTCGTCCCACCCCCACTCCACTCCACCCCTGCCCCTCCTCTTCCCTGCCTCTTTCCACCCCCTCCCCCAAGCATGCCCTGTCCCTGCTCCTCCCCCACTCTCCAAGTACCTCCTGCACCCCGCTGAATAGCTGTTCCCAGTGTGAGGAGGCACTGGGAGGGAGGAGGAGGAGTGGAGGGAGGGAGGGAGAGGAGTTGATCAGCGGACCCCCTGGAATATCCTCACCCCTGTTTGAGAAACACTGGCCTAAATGGTTACTGCAGTGCATGTATTTAACTCAATTCATTTCAAAGTTCTCTGAAATGTGGAAGGTGATGTATTAAACCAAATCCTAGTTAAGCTCTATCATGCAAATATTTATTTAGGCCATTTCTCTCTGGCATCTCCCCATTTTAGTTCCTTCTTGCCTCAGGGGCAAGACTGGACACTTAGATGCATCTCTATCCTGAGCTAGTCCTTCCTTTGGCCTGGTTGAGGTTTGTCAGATATACAGCCCTGGTAGAGCTCCCTTTTGGCTGTTGTGTTCAGGGCCTACCTCACTGGCCTCGTGTGCCCTTTAAGATGCTTTGAGATTAATCACGTCTCTCTCTCTCTCTCTGGGTCTCTAGGTGCACTCTCTGAATAGATTCTCTAGCACCCCTGTTAGGGTTCCCTCCCCACTCTAAACTCTAGGGTAAAGACGTGGGGACCTGCATGAAGAGCTCCTAAGCTTATTTTTACCAGCTTAGATTAAAAACCCCAAGGTACAAAATTCCCTGCACCCTGAGAAATGCTTTTTTTACTGCCACCATCAAGTGTTTTAAACAGGAATTTAGGAAAGGAGACCACTTGAAGTTCCCTTCCCCCCAAAAAATACCCTCTTAAGCCCATACCCCGCTTTCCTGGGAAGCTTGAGAATAATCTCCTAACCAATTGGTTACACAGTGATCTAAAAAAACCCACCCCCGGGGTTTTAACACCATAGAAAACAGTCAGCTTCTTAAAAGAAGGATTTTATTAAAACAAAGAAGGTAAAATCATCTCTGTAAAATTAGGATGGTAACTATTTTACAGGGTACTTAATTTTCAAACTTAGAGGGATTCCCCTTCTGGACAAACCCTTAAAGTTACAGGGGGAAAAAAAGGAATAACCCCTCCCTTTTACACAGGGAACGTACCAAGCAAAAATAAACAGAAATTTACTCGCTATGCTATTTAAACTTACTTTAGAAAAGTGAGGATTTGATGAAAAGATGACTGTTTTTTTCTGACTTCAAGATCACTCTGAGTCTGACAAAGACCCACACACAAAGCTTTCCCCCTCCCAAGATTTGAAAGTATCTTGTCCCCTTATTGGTCAGATGCCAGCCAGGTCAGGTGTCGGTCTGCTTACCTGCATTTCTTAACCCTTTACTGGTAAGAGGATTTTATCTGCATCAGACCCTCTCCCCCTTCCCTTTATATTTATGACAACCCCTTTCTGAGATACTATGATCCCACAGCCTAGACCCTGAGACTAGAGCTGGGTCCCTGAGGCTCCCCAATAGCTCTTAGACACACCCTCTCCCAGCACTCTAAGCATATGGGCGCTCTTGAGTTTACAGTTTAACTCTTTGCAGTCAAGTGACAGTGAAAGCAAACAGATGCACAGACAGACTTTGCACAGGATTCTAAACACCACTACTCTGCTTAGCATGAGAAACACACAGAAGTAGATAAAATAAGCACACCTGTATGCATTTCCCTGCCTCAGTTTCCTCACCCCACTGGATAGTTTGAGCTTAGGGAATAGTCCTCTGTGGAATCCAGGTTCCCCCTCTTGCACACACAGTTTCTCTGATTCTGACCTCTGCAGTCAGTCCCCTTCGGCTCTCCTACCCATGCGTCCTTTGTGTCTGTGTCTTTTCTGACCCACCTAGCCTCTGGCTTTTAAAGGCCAGCATCAATACCTGGGTTTCTTTTCTCTGATGCTAGGGATTTCCCACTTCCCCAGCCCCCTGCAGAGAAACTTAGTCAAACTTCAAAACGAAAATAAGAAAGAAAAACTTGTAGCACCTTAGAGACTAACAAATTTATTTCAGCATAAGCTTTCGTGGGTTGTTACCCACTTCATCGGATGCATGGAATGAAACATACAGTACACAGATATTTATACAGTCAGAGAAACATGATAAGGTCGAGGTGCATAGACCAACCTTAAGAGGTGAATTAGTTGGGAGGAACCATAACAGCAGGGGAAGAAAAACCTTTGAAGTGATAAACATGATGGTCACACAGGTGTGAATGAGGATCGTTAACTTAAGGGAAATAGATTCAATTAACGTAATGGCTGAGCCATTCCAAATCTCAAACTTGTTTCCCTAAGCTTCAGTCAACCCATTGAACCAAGGTGCTTGCACCTGAATAAGTGACCATTAAAGGTCTAAGGACCCACAATTGTGTCTGGGGTGGACATGCTACAACCCTGACAGGCCATAGCTGACTCCACAGCCACACTGAGGGATTCAATGATCCAACAATTTCATAGTAAGAACTTCATAGCTTCAGCTAGGATTCACAGGTTGTACATAGGCAGACTCCCCAAATCATCCTGGGGTTGCTAATGCAACATTAGGCAAACCTCCCCTCTCTCTGCAGCAGTAACAGCCCATGCTAGTTTAGAAGAAAAGGACAGAACTAGAGACCTGAAAATTGGCCTCCTGTTTTGCTGCCGTTAAACCACCTGGTTTGTTCTAGTTATAAATTTTAAGCATAATATTTATCTGGTTACCTATCAAGTCTTGGCTGCATATTATATGCTTGTATTATATATATTATTTGCCTGGTAGAAACTATGGGTCAGATTTTCTAAGACCCACCAACTTGTGGGCATGTAAAATTAGAGGGTCAGCCACTTCATTGCTTATGTAGGCTGAGCTTGTTAGAGCTGGATTCTTGTCCCACCCCTCCAATTTGGTCTGTCCCTCCCGCTGAACACCAGAGAAGCCTGATTTTACAGGATTTTCTATTCTGCTGATTTTGGTGAAAATCATAAAGGGTCTGGCAGAGTTTGGGGAGGAGCAAGGGTCCTGGCCAGAGTGGGGGCAGTAAGAGGTCTGGCTGGAGGAGCTGGCCAGACCTGTGAGGTGAGCCCAGCTGAGGCACGGCTGGCCAGAGTGAGGCAAGGAGCCACTTAGGTGGGGTCCTGACCTGAGTGGGAGACAAGGGCACAGCAGGACAGGGGGGATTAACTAGAATGGAAACAAGAGGGGGCAATGTTCCGTCTAATTTTTGACAGGCCGTGTGTGCAAAAAATTTCTTCTGTGCAAATTTTTGACAGGCCATGTGCACAAAACATTTCTTCTATGCAAATTGTTGTGCTTCTGTGCAAACTTTTGTGCGCACGGTGTTTAGGATCTGTCTGCGCGCGCACATGCGCACAGCTTAGAGGGAACAGTGGTCCGGGGGCTGGCCAGAGAGACTTTCACCATCCTCATTTCTATTAAAATCAGGGTCACAGAGTGACCTGTTTGGTGCTGCAAACAGAAGAAGCTCTCTGAGACTCTTAACAGTAAATCCATTATCCTAACCCTAGGGTCAGTGCCTCACCCCCGTAATCAGAGTGACTCTGCTCCCCGCCCAATGGCCTGTGTGAAGTTTCTGCCTCTCCACTACTCAGTGACCAAATGGTGACTTTTGTGAAAATCAAGCTCTTCCCACAATTTTTATTTTCACCAAAATCCATAGGGTTCTGCCCATTGATATCTAGACCATTCCCTGAAAGTTTGGAATTGATCAAATACAGTTTTCAAAAATTATCAGGTTACAGACACAGAGAAATGCCATTGAGTTGAGCGTAGGACCTCACTTCACTCAGCCAGTAAGGACCTGCACCTGAGTACAAAAAAAGTAACCTGTGTGTAGACATAAGCATGTCAGTGTATACGCATTTTTTGCATCCTGAACAGATATGCCTCTGTGCACACAAATTTTAAGGTGCATGTACTTTGAAGAGCTTTAAAAAAAGTAAAACGAAAATAAGAAAGAAAAACTTGTAGCACCTTAGAGACTAACAAATTTATTTCAGCATAAGCTTTCGTGGGTTAATACCCACTTCATCGGATGCATGGAATGAAAAACCATGCTACAAGTTTTTCTTTCTTATTTTCGTTTTGCTGACACAGACTAACACGGCTACTACACTGAAACCTTTAAAAAAAGTGGTTCTTTGATATTTTTGAATCAGATGAATTAATATTTTATAATGTGATATTTTGTGTATTTGATATACCACCAAACTGAGGTTAGTAATAATGAAAAATATGTATTTTAGATAAAGCTTGTTTAATCAAAGCACTAGTCTGTTTGCTTTCTGCATTTCAGCAGTAGATTCTATAATAAGTGAGGGATTCTTTTCAGGATCATGACATAATTACAAATTCCACACTGTGTACACAATACTCTAGGTACTATTTGCTGATATGGGATAAGATAAACTTTACAAAAAAAAATTGCCTCTCCTGGTTGTGGAGCCTCTGGTGTGCATTCAGCTTCTGCAATATTGGATTACTTTGGAGCATGTTATTGCTATGAATTAAGGGCTCGATCTTGCAAGAGCTAAGTACCACTTGGGTGATGCTGAGACTCCTCAGCATTCACTGACAATTAAGATATCATCAACACATTCACAGGACTGAGCTCTTAACATTGGTTACTATAGTGATAAGGTATTTCTTTCTTCTTTTCAACTAAGAAGCCTTTAAGCTTAGCAGCCTATCACTTGATTCACTCATGCTAATACATAGCAAATGTTTTCAGCTTTATTATCGTACAGCAGTATGCCCTTTACAAAGAAATATACATGATTCTTTAAGGGCTATAAATCTTCATTGCTATTAACTATATGGAACTCTGTTGAGTCTATTTTATAGAACAATGTTACAGACCTTTAAAGTTGTCTGCAATGACTCAAATTCCAAGGATTTCAGTAACCTACTGAGGTTTCTGGTGATCACATATGATAATGGTTTTACTCCACCATCAGCTTTGTTTGGCCAGTACAGTACCACGTGCTCCCTGTTATGATGCAGAAACAGGCCACATTATGTGCCAAATCATTGTCTAGACCATAAACAACCAAAAGGGACCAGAATTCTATAAAACTGCTGCCTTTGCATAAACCACTGTCATTGTTCCATCTATCTGTTGTCTTATAGCTATTCTATGGAAATTTTTATGGTCAACCAATTTGTTTATTATACCTTCAAAAATTAAATAGGCTTTGCACATTGTGGCTCAAATTCTGTCTGGGCTGAGTTAGTGCAATCCCGCTGAATTTAGGGGTTTAAACACATTAACTAAAAACAGTTTGGCCCAGTATATTTAATATAAATGCTGTATTTTCAAGTATAGCTTCTCTAAAGAAAAGCACCAGGGTTGATTTATTTACTAATCCCCTTCCTAATCCCGTTATCTGTGAATGGAGTACTAATAAAACTCTGACTCAAGAAGGTGCATTATTTACTTAGAAAAACTAGCAGCAGTCTTTGGGAAGCCCCATAATGATTCATTTGCCAGTTACCAAACCAATTTGTCACATGGAGTGCTTGCCCACTTAGCAAAGCTGAAAAGAAGGGACGGGGATGAGATCTTTTTTGTAATCTTTTGATCTTTTGGAAACAATGTGTTCTGTTTTTCTGTGCGGGACTGATCCCACTTTAAAAAGTCTCAGACAAATCCTCAGAAGTTATTCAAAGAGTATTACTGTGGGGGTGGGAAGGAGTTGAAATTTCTCTAGGCATAAAATAATCCAAATAAGATTAAATCCTGCCACTTGAGTTTTTCTGAACTCTGTTTTACAGTTTGCACAAAAGTTTTCAATTTTTTTTAACAGAAAACATGAAATATTCTGAAGTTACCAGTAATTAAACTTCTTTGTGGACAAAATTGTGCATGCAGATTCAAGGGGAGCCACACACCCCCACCTGCCGGCAAACTAATTTTATGTAGTGTGTCTGGAATCAGACACTTTACATAGTTCACACTCTAAAATGAATGTAAATCCAGTAGACTTCAGTGGTGATGGCAGCTTGTTTCTGATTTCCTCACCAATTTAGCTTTCCACAGCAGCCATTTTGCAGAAAGCACTCTTGTATTGCAAAATAAATTACAAAAAAACCCATGCTGAAGTGTGTGTGATATGCTGATGGGGAGATCCTTACACAGTTCCGTAATACTTTTCATGAAATGGTTAGTGAATATCTGTAATAAACACGCTAAAGTTCAGCTCGGAGTTGTCTTTACTAGTTTGAAAAACTGAGTAGGCCTTTTAATTCTGAATTGGTGAATCGGATAAGGCTATCAATTTCATTAGTATGGCAGATGGATGAAAACTAATTCGTGAATCTGAAATTAATCAATTTGATTTCATGCATCTTTTCAAGGTTAAGAAGAATTTTAGTGGTTTCAAAATATCAATATACTTCTAGTGAGTTTGTACAATTGTCCATTTCTCATCAATTTAATGCTGCGGGCATCCAACATATCAGAAATAACAATGTATGACACTGGTATGCTACAGTCTCCTCACCTAAAGGAAACCATCTAGTAAATGTAGTGTAAACATCACTAAACTTTCTGCCTTATGTCTCACACACAAACAACTTAAAAATCCTCAATAGGGGAGATAGGCAATATTATGATTTTATTTCAGAGTAGCAGCTGTGTTAGTCTGTGTCAGCAAAAAGAACAGGATTACTTGTGGCACCTTAGAGACTCCCTGGCAGTGGGCTCTGCCATAGGCGCCGACTTCCGGTGGCGCCGGTGGGGGCTGACGCCCGGCGTCAGGGGCAGGGCCCCGCCCCGACGCCGGGCCCCGCCCCTGACGCCGGGTGACGTTGCGGGGCCCCGCCCCCGACGCCACGTCGCCCAGCGTCGGGGGCAGGGCCCCGCAACGTCTCCCGGTGCTGAGGTAAGCTTGCCGCAGGTCCCGGGACTGGCGGGGAGCTGGGGGCGGGCCCCGGGAATGGTGGGGAGCTGCCAGTGGGTGCTCTGCACCCACCAATTTTTCCCCGTGGGTGCTCCAACCCCGGAGCACCCACGGAGTCGGCGCCTATGGGCTCTGCACAAGTGGTCTTTACCATCTGTGTAGCCTGCCCGATTCCTGCCCCTCCATATACCACAGTTGTTATGTGCACAGCCATAGAGGAGGGAATAGCATTTGTCCATGTATTAATATGACTCTTCCTTTTTTCCAGAAACTAGGTGGAGAATGTGCTTTGGGGATAGGTGGGGTTTGTTTAAGAACATAAGAACATAAGAAAGGCCGTACTGGGTCAGACCAAAGGTCCATCCAGCCCAGTATCCTATCCACCGACAGTGGCCAATGCCACGTGCCCCAGAATGAGTGGATCTAACAGGTAATGATCAAGTGATCTCTCTCCTGCCATCCATCACCCCCCTCTGACAAACAGAGGCTAAGGACACCATTCCTTACCCATCTTGGTTAATAGCCATAATGGACTTCATCTCCATGAATTTATCCAGTTCTCTTTTAAGCCCTGTTATAGTCCTAGCCTTCACAGCCTCCTCAAGCAAGGAGTTCCACAAGTTGGCTGTGCGCTGTGTGAAGAAGAACTTCCTTTTATTTGTTTTAAACCTGCTGCCCGCTAATTTCATTGGTTGGCCCCTGGTTCTTCTATTATGGGAACAAGTAAATAACTTTTCCTTATTCACTTCCTCCACACCACTCATAATTTTATATACCTCTATCATATCATTAATCATTGTAGAGGTTTGCTACAGGTGGGATTTTTTAAAGTTCTCAACATTGTTATGTTCACAGCATACACACAGAAAAATTAGATAGAAGCATGAATATTCTTGCCAGAAGGTTGCAATGTAACACTGTTTCTTAGAATACAAAATGAAAACGCTCGAACCTAACAACAGTAAGAGAGAAAGGAGGCTGCTCCCTAAGGCAGAGAGGCACTTACTCCCACTATCTGGCTTTAAACTGTCTCTTTTCAGATTGACTCTGATCCCATGCTTTGCTTTGCAGAGCCCCCTACTCTGCAAGTAGGGCCAGAAAACTTCTTGCTCCTAAAATGACAGGGTCCTCAAGACACCCCAGGTAGCTCTGTTGCCAGCACTGAGCACTTTTTAAAATCTCACCCTACATTATTAACTTTTCTTTTTAAAATATCTTGAGGTAACGGACATTCTAAATTTACTAAAGCAGCAACAAGGCCTGGAATGGCCCCAAAATGAAACCATATTCTTTACCGTTACCTTCTCTAGCTCTTATTGGAGTAATAGACACTAGAGAAACAGTAGTATTAGCTGTCAGCAGAGCCATAAGCAGGGCAGGGTGAGTGGGGCAGCCACCTAGGACGCAAACCCAGGGGAGGAGGGTAGCAGAAAAATGGGGTGGACAAAAAAAAAAACAGTAGGGGGTAGAGCCCTGCAGTGGGACTGGGATCCTATGGATCCTGCAGAACATAAGAAAGGCCGTACTGGGTCAGGCCAAAGGTCCATCCAGCTCAGTATCCTATCCACCGACAGTGGCACAGCCCCCGCAGCCAATGCCCAGGTGACCCAGAGGGAGTGAACCTAACAGGTAATGATCAAGTGATCTCTCTCCTGCCATCCATCACCCCCCTCTGACAAACAGAGGCTAGGGACACCATTCCTTACCCATCCTGGCTAATAGCCATTAATAGACTTAACCTCCATGAATGTATCCATTCCCACCCTGCACCCCCAATTTAGGGGTCAGGGATGGAGCGGGAGAGGGTGTGCTGGGTCAGGACAGATCACACAGCTCTTCACCTTACCCTGTGCCAGCACAGTGGCTCCTATGGGACTGCTGCAGCTGATCTAGCACCATGTTTAAGCCCTTTCCAGGAGGAATCAGGGGATTAGAAAGGTGGCTTAGAGCCAGCTTGCCCTCCACTTTCCTCATCTGCTCCAGGGGTACATTCGAGACAGCTGAGGATTGAGCCCATAGTTTCCTTGAAGTACTGTACGTGAACATAACCGGAAAGATCATCATCAGTCTCTCAGGCGATGAAACTGTGAGATGGAAAGTAACAAAGCATGGATTTTTTTTTAAAGATATGCTCTAGTTATTCTGGGGAAGTTCTGTGGCCTGTATCCTACAGGAGGTGAGACTAGACGATCACTCTGGTCCTTTCTGGCCTTGGAATCTATGATTGGTCAGACTCGGCTATGCTACAGCAGAATAACTCCATTGAATTCCGTGGGGCTTTACTGGATTTATGGGTGTCGTTGAGAGCTCAGTTTGGCCTTGTGTGCATATTTATCTTTTTTAGTAATACTTTTGCTATTGCCAAACTTTGCATGATTCCCTTAAATATAATATATATCCTCCACAGGCCAAGAACTAGATTGCATATCAGGACTAAACTGTCCTGGGCAGTAGCAAAGCATTGCTCATATGCAAATGTTTGTAATAAATTGGTGTCCTTTGGGTGTAAAGAGGAGCCTCTGAAAACTTCAGCATGGTTATTAATGTGCTTCAAGGTCTGCTCCACTCAGCTGTGAATTTTAAAAACTGTTTGGCCTGAGTTTCCTTTCCCACTGATGTAAATCTATCAATGTCAAACATGGAAGTATAATTGGTGTGAGCCTGTGAAGAATCAGGCCCATTATATTTAGTTTGCAAACGTTTAAAAAATGTTTGACCACAGAATTCTCAGAATTCTGTCTGTTAAGATGAGAGGAAAATGCAATATCTATGGTCATTTTCAAAAACATGATGGCCTAAATCCAGGGCCGGCTTTAGCGGTTGCAGGGCAACCACGTGAATAATGACGGAGCAAAAAAAAAACACAAATGCCGGAGTGGGGCCCCCTTGGGTGCAGGGCCCGATTCCGTGGAATTGGCGGAATTGGCTTAAAGCCGGCCCTGCCTAGATCCATGTTTCTCAACCTTTTTGATGCCAGGGACCTGCTTGCTGCCTTCCTAAACTGTGTCAGGGAGATCTCGGGGACTGGCACCGGTCCATGGACTGGTCATTGAGAAACATTGGCCTAGATAATGCTAAATTTAAGGCATTTTCCTGAAGCCTTCTAGCAGTTCATTGCAAGACTTTTCAGTCTCTTCTACATAACCATGAAGTGACTCGATAAACGTGGTCAGCAAATCTAGGACATAAAGATTAGTTTAAACATCAAGGCCCACAGTCTGGTACCAAAATTTGGAGCCTAGAAGAGATCCTTAGAACAGATCATGGAGTGCCATTTCTCCTCAGCCTTTATGCCATGCTACAGTTTCCGATTGAGGGCTGGATTAAGACTTCTTCTCCAAAGACCTTCCCTCCCTACTTACACGATCCCTCTGTGCATGGGCCTGTTAGAATTGCAATTGCTTTGCTCTCCTGGGATGGCTTTTATTAGTGAGTCTGTGTAATCTACTTTATCACACAATCTATATCTATATTGTGCCTATCACTGTGGTATCCCCCTGGGGCGTAAGCTGTCCCAAAGTGGGCTAGAAGGAGGAGGGAGTTCAGTCCCCTTTCTGTGCTGGCCAAGACAGCGGGCTCTGTGCACCAGGGAGTTCCTTGAGGCACAATTCCTTCCAGGCTCACCCTGGGGAAGGGCCGCTCCTCTCAACCCTAGCAGGGACCTGTGTATCAGTGACCTGTTCTGGCTCCCACTTTGTACTGACTTTGTTTAATTTACTTTTTAAAAAACAGGAGAAAATAATCCTTGTCTAAAAGAACTGGGTAAGGGTAAGATGCCAGGTTGGGAGAGTTGATGTACAATTGCATTTCTTTTAAAAATTATAATTACGGTCTTAATGACACATTACTGCCCACAAGACATCTGTCTATCTCAGCAAGGCCTGGACTTTATAGCCATCAGCACCTGGGTTATTGCTGCACGGGGAACAGGCCACCCACTGAAACTTCCTTCCAGCAGGATTGCTATTAATGCGTGGCACAAACAGGACAGATTGTCAGTCAGAGAGATCAAGATGCTAATTTTGCTTGCCAGTTGCTGTTTCAAGCAAGGCTGGAGTGCAAGGGTGCAAAGCATTCGTTGTTGTGTATTACATAATGCTAAGCACGCAAGTGAGGAATGTATTCCTCTGTAATTAAGACCAGATGAACTCTCTCCAATGGCTCTCTGGGCCCGCAGATGTCTGAAAACTGAGCTTGTACTCCATCCTGGCTGTAGCATGCAGGCTGTTGCAATAAGCTGACAAGAAACCTATTGCGCCTTTATGTGTAATCAAGGTGCTGAATATGAATTTGAATTTATACATTTAGAATGCCCAAAAATAGTCCATACAGAGCACTAGGGTATCAGATTTTCATTGCCTCAGGATTTGGGGGTGTTTGTTTTTACAAAAATATTTTAATATATTCATTTTATTTGTGGTTGATCTGCACCTCAGAGTGAGAGAGTAGAATCTACGGTACCCTGATTTTTTAGGGTTCCCCGCAAGAGTTTGACATTCGGTCTTCTTGATGTTCCTCCTTTCTCTGCAAGATAGAGTTCAACAGAGCTACTTAGTAACCGTTGTGGGAGGGTGGGAGGGGGGGATGCGTGTGTGTACACACCTGTAGATAATACCTTCCATGGCAATAGTTCTGGACTGTGGAGAGCTGGAGAGCCATGCAATCAGAGAGAGCCACAAATAACCATGGCATGCTCTGACCTCTGCCATCTTTGCATTCGTTATTGCATCACTATGACATGCCATCATTAAGTACGGACGTAACATCGCAGCTTGAATATTGCAAAGTGATGTCAGAGCATCTCACTGCAATTATTTTGTGGCTTTTAGTTACTGGGAGGAAGAGGGTGTTTCTTCTCTAGTCCTATGTCTCCCTCTCTCCTAGCTATTCTTAAAGAAAGATAGGGCTATTACTCTGGTCTTTCTGCTCCAGTGTGGCTGCTACAGTGTGGGTTCACTCTGCTTAGTGTTCCCTGCCCCACCTTGCGTGTATTTAGCAGCCTGGAGTAACCTCCTATGATCAGGATTCCACTGGCTCTGCCTGAGACTTCACAAGTTCCCAGGAAAAGCCGTGTACAGCCCTACAGACTATAAACACCCTTTTCCTGAGTTTTTCTGCGCTGCTGTGAGCACATGGCTTGTGAAATCATGAACAAGCCCCAAAGAGCTGATTAATTAAAATAATCCAGCACTAGAGCACTGCCTGGTACAACCTCAGTTTTCTAAGCCAAACTGCTGCTCTCTGACTGACCATGTTCTTTATGCCGGTGACCAGGTCCTGGACAGAAGAGAAGATCAGAGAATCTTTTCTTTTTATTTCTTTCCTTTGATTTTCTCAAAGTTGCTTAACAATGGACTTAGAGTGACTTTCTCAGGGTCTGTGCAATGACACTTGGAGCCTTACATACTTTGGGTCTGGTAGGAAGCAGGGTCTGATTGCTCTTAGCAGACTATGTGACATTAGTTAGTGGCTTCTGTTCAGTTCCTAGCAGAGAGGTTTCCACATCACAAAACCACTCAGCACCCTGGCAGTTCCAGCAGACAGGCCAATGACTAAATAAGCCTCATTATCCTCCAGGTGGCCCCTCCAGGCCTGGCTGGAGCCCACTGGATAGCAGGGGGAAGCTTGAACTGCCACTGCTGGTATTATTGTTGCTTTCTGGGTAAGATAAATAGAGAGTTTGGCACTTTTTGCAAGCACTGAATTCATTCATTTTTTATTATTGTTTATTATTAGTTGAGTGCCAGAAGTTGGTCCATCAAAAGATATTACCTCACCCATCTTGTCTCTCTAATTACATGCTCAGCATTTTAATAGCTTCTAACCTCCGTTTCCATGGAATCCTCCAGAAATGTGACAAAATGGAAAGCAAGCTTTTTGTTAGAGATGGGTTTTGGGTCTTTTTTTTTCCTTTTTTTTTTTAAGGGCAACTGAAGTAGAGATGAAAGTACTTTTCTCACCATTTCCATTTAAAAGCACAAATGTATAGTGTTTAGATTCATAACATCAAGTGATGCATTGGTATAACTGCACAGACAGTTTGAATCCAGTAATGACACTGCAAGTTGACAGGAAGGATCCAATCAGGAAGTGCAGGATGCTTTTTAAAAACTTAGGTTTTCCTAGTTACCTTAGGCCATAGCAGTAAGGGGTTGTGAGGGTACTTGTGTTTGCTTTTTTTAGGTGTGTGGGAAAATAGTCCACTGCCCATTTCCCATGTCTCTCCAAGGGGATCTATTCATCATTTACCCCAGAGGGGTTCTCAACCTTTTTCTTTCTGAGCCCCCTTCCCCCAATGTGCTATAAAAACTCCATGGCCCACCAGTGCCACAACAACTGTTTTTCTGCATATAAAATCCAGGGCCAGCATTATGGGGTAGCAAGCAGGGCAATTGCCCGGGGCCCCATTCCATAGAGGTCCCCGCCAAGCTAGGTTGCTCAGGCTTTGGCTTCAGCCCCAGGTGGCAGGGCTCAGAGCCGCAGGGCTTCAGCCCCACACAGTGGGGTTTCAGCTTTCTGCCCTGGGCCCCAGCAAGTCTAACACTGTCCCTGACCCCTGGTTGAGAACTGGTGCCCTAACTTGATTCCATTATCATATTCTTAGACATGGCAATTCTAGAAGTAGGAGACAGTAAGGGATACGGAGCTGAGTCCTGATTTCCATACTCATGAAATCCGAGGGCTTCTTCATGTGAGTAAAGTAAACAGGATTGGGCCTGTGACATTGCCTCAACATGTACAGTATTGGTTGTCCCGTTCTCTGTTCTAATTGTTTCTTGTGCTTCTCTTAGTGCATTTCTGTATGTGACAAAAGGAGCTATTCTGAATGTTACAGAAATAACCGACAGTAAAGGCAGTTCTATTCACCTTCCACAGCAATAGCACTGCCGCCCCCGCTGCCCCGCTTGCTGTCCTTTCTGGCAGTGATGGCCTCTGTCTCAGATGAAATAAGAAATTCTGTTCTGATTAACAAGATGACTGTGTTAAGGGAGAGGGGGTTTCCAGTGACATCTGCCTTGGCTCTCGTTGTTTCCTTTGACGTAGAAAACAATAGGGACTCTGCCAGGAAAGGCACTTATTGCCCATCCACATCCATTTAATTAATGATGACCCTAGACCACATGCCCAGAACTGACTGTCCCCAAACTGTGGGAGTAGAGAGAAAGGATCCACAATCTGGATTTTGATCCTAAATTCATACTGGATTCTTCTCTATAATGGGCTGACCTGAAACCCTAGTTCTAAGGAGCCCTGAACTTTGGGAAGTTCAAAATCTGGATACAAATTTGGAATCTTGGATCTGTTTATCTGCATTTCGCTAGTTGATCCAGCTGCTCCTCCTTTGACTTCAGTAGGAATTCCCCTTCTCACATTTCTAATCCGGTCCTATCTCCAAGTCCCTCACTAGTGCTTACATGTAGTCTACACCTTAGAGAAAAGACGGTGGGTTTTAAGCAGCAGCTCCGGTGGGAATTTTCAGCATCCATTTAGTTTGCAATGTGCAGATTCTGAAGAAGACAATGCAACATTTTTTAGGTTCTGCCCCCATTACTTTCATCTCATTCTAGCCCTCCAGACACCGTGTTAAAAGTTTGCATCCCTTTCTCACCAGCTCCATACTGACCTCACTTACGCAGGGGCAACCCCTACTGAGCTCACTGAAGTGAACTTGAACTCAATGCAGGTGCACCTGTGTAACTGAGGGGCATATTGACTCACACACTTGCTGATTCAAGAATATATCTTTTCTATTGCTATCTCTAGCCTGACTCTTATTTATACCTGCTTCTACAGATCCAGACTAACACGGCTACCCCTCTGATACTTGAAGGTTCCTAGTTCTTGAAGAAACAACGAGGAGTCCTTGTGGCACTTTAGAGACTAACACATTTATTTGGTCACAAGCTTTCGTGGGCTAGAACCCACTTCATCAGATGCATGGAATGGAAAATACAGGAGCAGCTATAAATACATTAAAAGATGGGAGTTGTCTTACCAAGTGTGAGGTCAGTCTAACTAGACAATTCAATTAACAGTAGGATACCAAGGGAGGAAAAATAACTTTTGTAGTCGTAATGAGAGTTACCCATTTCAAACAAAATGAAAATAAGAAAGAAAAACTTGTAGCACCTTAGAGACTAACAAATTTATTTCAGCATAAGCTTTCGTGGGTTAGTACCCACTTCATCGGATGCATGGAATGAAACATACAGTAGACAGATATTTATACAGTCAGAGAAACATGATAAGGTGGAGGTGCATAGACCAACCTTAAGAGGCTAATTAATTGAGAGGAACCATAACAGCAGGGGAAGAAAAACCTTTGAAGTGATAAACAAGATGGTCACACAGGTGTGAATGAGGATCGTTAACTTAAGGGAAATAGATTCAATTAACGTAATGGCCGAGCCATTCAAGGTCCTTATTTAATCCTGAGGTAATGCAATCTAGTTTGCATATCAATTCGAGTTCAACAGTTTCTCTTTGAAGTCTGTTTTTCGAGTTAATCTGTCGCAACACTGCTACCCTCAAGTCTGTCAGTGAGTGATTAGGGAGGTTGAAGTGTTCTCCTACTGGTTTTTGAATGTTATGATTCCTGATATCAGATTTATGTCCATTTATTCTTTTGCGTAGAGACTGTCCGGTTTGGCCAATGTACATGGCAGAGGGGCATTGCTGGCACATGATGGCATATATCACATTGGTAGATGTGCAGGTGAATGAGCCCCTGATGGTGTGGCGGATGTGATTAGGCCCTGTGATGGTATCACTTGAATCGATATGTGGACAGAGTTGGCATCGGGCTTTGTTGCAAGGATAGGTTCCTGGGTTAGTGTTTTTGTTGTATGGTGTGTGGTTGCTGGTGAGTATTTGCTTCAGGTTGGGGGGCTGTCTGTAAGCAAGGATTGGTCTGTCCTCCAAGATCTGTGAGAGTGAGGGATCATCTTTTAGGATAGGTTGTAGATCTTTGATGATGCGCTGGAGAGGTTTTAGTTGGGGGCTAAAGGTGACGGCTAGTGGTGTTCTGTTATTTTCTTTTTTGGGCCTGTCTTGTAGTAGGTGACTCCTGGGTACTCTTCTGGCTCTGTCAATCTGTTTTTTCACTTCAGCAGGTGGGTATTGTAGTTGTAAGAATGCTTGATAGAGATCTTGTAGGTGTTTGTCTCTGTCTGAGGGATTGGAGCAAATGCGGTTGTATCTTAGAGCTTGGCTGTAAACAATGGATCGTGTGGTGTGTCCAGGATGGAAGCTGGAAGCATGTAGGTAAGTATAGCGGTCAGTAGGTTTCCAGTATAGGGTGGTGTTTATGTGACCATCACTTATTAGCACAGTGGTGTCTAGGAAATGGACCGCTTGTGTGGACTGGTCTAGGCTGAGGTTGATGGTGGGATGGAAATTGTTGAAATCATGGTGGAATTCCTCAAGGGCTTCTTTTCCATGGGTCCAAATGATGAAGATATCATCAATGTAGCGCAAGTAGAGTAGGGGTGTTAGGTGACGAGAGCTGAGGAAGCGTTGTTCTAAGTCAGCCATAAAAATGTTGGCATACTGTGGGGCCATACGGGTACCCATAGCAGTGCCATACGGGTACCCATAGCAGTGCCACTGACTTGGAGGTATATATTGTCCCCAAATTTGAAATAGTTGTGGGTGAGGACAAAATCACAAAGTTCGGCCACCAGGTTAGCCGTGGTAGTATCGGGGATACT
This sequence comes from Macrochelys suwanniensis, assembly GCA_033296515.1. NCBI lineage: Eukaryota > Metazoa > Chordata > Testudines > Chelydridae > Macrochelys > Macrochelys suwanniensis. Next base: position 43,369,916 of record CM065775.1, on the reverse strand, counting down.
GTTCCTGACAGCTTGTAGTCCATCGTTGTGTGGAATGTTAGTGTAGAGGGCTTCTACATCCATAGTGGCCAGGATGGTGTTGTTTGGAAGATCACCGATGGATTGTAGTTTCCTCAGGAAGTCAGTGGTGTCGCGAAGATGGCTGGGAGTGCTGATAGCATAGGGCCTGAGGAGAGAGTCTATATAGCCAGACAATCCTGCTGTTAGGGTGCCAATGCCTGAGATGATGGGGCGTCCAGGATTTCCAGGTTTATGGATCTTGGGTAGCAGATAGAATGCCCCTGGTCGGGGTTCTAGGCACGTGTCTGTACAAATTTGTTCTTGTGCTTTTCCAGGGAGTTTCTGGAGCAGATGGTGTAGTTTCTTTTGGTACTCCTCAGTGGGGTCAGAGGATAAAGGCCTGTAGAATGTGGAGTTACAGAGCTGCCTGACAGCTTCTTGTTCATATTCCAACTTATTCATGATGACGACAGCTCCTCCTTTGTCAGCCTTTTTGATTATGATGTTAGAGTTGTTCCTGAGGCTGTTGATGGCATTGTGTTCTGCACGGGTGAGGTTATGGGGCAAGTGATTTTGCTTTTCTACAATTTCAGCTCGAGCACGGCGACGGAAGCAGTCTATGTAGAAGTCCAATTTGTTGTTTCGACCTTCAGGAGGAGTCCACGCAGAATCCTTCTTTTTGTAGTTTTGGTAGGAAGGATTCTGTGGGTTAGTATGTTGTACAGAGGTCTGTTGGAAATATTCTTTGAGTCGGAGACGTCGAAAGTAGGATTCTAGGTCACCGCAGAACTGTATCATGTCCGTGGGTCTGGAGGGACAAAAGGAGAGGCCCCGAGAAAGGACAGATTCTTCTGCTGGGCTGAGAGTATAGCTGGAAAGATTAACAATATTGTTGGGTGGGGTAAGGGAACTGCTGTTGTGGTTCCTTGTGGCATGCAGCAGTTTAGATAGCTTAGTGTCCTTTTTCTTTTGTAAAGAAGCAAAGCTTGTGTTGTAAATGGCTTGTCTAGTTTTTGTAAAGACAGTCCATGAAGAAGTTTGTGTGGAAGGTTGGTTTTCCATAAGAGTATCCAGTTTTGAGAGCTCAGTCTTAATCTTTCCCTGTTTGCTGTATAGGATGTTGATCAGGTGGTTTCGCAGTTTCTTTGAGAGTGTGAGGCACAATCTCTCAGCATAGTCTGTGTTATAAGTAGATTGTAATGGATTTTTTACCTTTAGTCCTTTTGGTATGATGTCCATCTGTTTGCAGTTGGAAAGGAAGATGATGTCTGTCTGTATCTGTGTGAGTTTTTTCATGAAGTTGATGGATTTCCACTCCATACGGCTGAATGCAGTGCCTTGCATAATGATAGGTTTCAGTGTAGTAGCCGTGTTAGTCAACACTAAGAAGGATCAGGAAAAGATCTCTGTTGAGCAAGCAGACAGCCTAAACAGGTAAGCTCTCCAGGTTCTGTTGATCAAGTGAAATGCAATTGCTCCAGCTCTGTGTACTTCTATTACTTATTTTTTCCTCTATTTTGACTGATCTCCAAACTTTATGTTAAATGGCCATTTCAGAAAAGGGAGGTTTGATTTTCTGTAGGTTCCTTCTGTCTTCCAAGATCACCCACTTCAAACAGTTGACAAGAAGGTGTGAGTAACAGTAGGGGGAAATTAGGTTTAGGTTTTGTAATGACCCAACCACTCCCAGTCTTTATTCAGACCTAATGTGATGGTGTCCAGTTTGAAAATTAATTCCAGTTCTGCAGTTTCACGTTGGAGTCTGTTTTTGAAGGTTTATTTTGTTGAATTGCCACTTTTAGGTCTGTTATTGAGCGACCAGGGAGATTGAAGTGTTCTACTGTTTTTTGAATGTTATAATTCCTGATGTCAGATTTGTGTCCATTTATTCTTTTGTAGAGTACATCCAAATCACTTCCCCTCTGTCCGTTTCTGCTTTTGTCCTGTCGTCCCTCAGAATTTTTGAGTGCGAAACACCACATAAGTGGTCCTGTGTGGATTTGGCCCACAGTGATTAGATAAGCAAAAAAAGGTCAACAGACTCAGATTCTGTTGAACCAATGGGATAGTGAATTCCAGCACTGAGGGCTCTCCACTGAGAATGTTCCATCGCCTTCTAGACATTCAAATCTTAAGGACTATTAGCAAAAGACGGCATGTAAAATATGAAAAGTGGTTCAGTTAATACCTTTCCATGGCACTCAATATTGTGGTATAAGTTAGTTACACTGGATAGTATGTAAAAATACTGATAAAAGTTTTTTCATTTTATGCAGATTTAAGAGCAAGTTAACTATTAGTCCCTCAGCATTTCTGGAAATATAATAAGCAAACATGGCTAATTAGTTCTTTTAAAAATATCTATTAGTAGGACCTGAACACACACATTCAGAAAGCCAGGGCCAGGAGTGGAAATGTGCGGTGTTACTGTCAAACCCTGACTCCTCCAAACTTCAGAGTTCATAATTAGAAGGCATTTTGCAGTACCTTTATGCATTAGCCCATGGCAGTGGGTTGGGAATTCTCAAAGGGTGGGTCTGTAAGTTCAGAGGAAATGGCTTATTAAAATCCCTATTAAATGCATACTCTCCTGGTCTGCCTACAGCCTTGCAACAGCCTTTTATTTCATGGCTTGTTTGTGCTCCTAACAGTAACATCAATAGATAGTTCTGCAGGGTGCTGTGCGCGTGCACCAAGACTGGTCAGCATACGAGTGCAAAATAACGTATCACTGACTTGCACGCATTTTGGGGTTAAACGTTTAAATAGAAAAACAAAAACTCACATGAAAGTTTATCTAGTTATCGGTATTTTTATGTGTATAGGAAAGAGAGAGGGCGAGAAGGTGATATTCTTCCCCCCCAAAAAAAATTCTATGGGCCTGATTCTGACACTTACTCACACTGAGTAGCAGCTTAGTAGCCAGCTCTTCTTGGGACTACTCAGCCTGAGCAATGGTGGCAGATTCTGGCACAGTTATTTGCCCAAGGCCACTGTTAGTATCAGAACTTGGATTAAACTAGGGAAGAACATATTGCAAAAATGACATAATAGCTCTCATCAAATAATGCTGTCTCGTCCCACAAGAGGGTATGCCTGAGAAAGCACACAGCCTGCAAACGCCACCGCTCTCAGCACCCTCTCCAGCCACAAGGAATATTCATGGGTAAAGGAGGAAATTAAACCTGTCAGGCAAAGCTGAATGCAAACTGGTCTTACAGCTTATTAGGCCAACTGGACAAGAGCCTGGAATACTAATGTTCTAGACACGGTAACAGGATTTTCCTTTTAAGAAGGGGAGGGCACCTAACCCACAAGGTTTCTTTCTCCCTGTAAATGAGGAGTCTGGAAAAACATTTGTTGCCATGGGTGAATGATGCTAAAGGTGAATACAACTGTCTCCCTATTGGCAATTCTTACACAGTTTGGGTTTTTTTAAAGAAAAACATACTATAGTTCTAAACCAGCAAAGTATTTAAGAATGTGCTTAATTAACGGGACTTAAAATGAAACACCTGCTTCAGTGCATTGCTTGACCATGGTTAATGACAGCAAAACTTACATTCTCAACAAATATTAAGGGCCCCTACAACGGAACCCAGCACACACTTCTACATAGGTTTCAGAGTAGCAACCGTGTTAGTCTGTGTCAGCAAAAAGAACAGGCGTACTTGTGGCACCTTAGAGACTAACAAATTTATGTTAGTTTCTAAGGTGCCACAAGTACTCCTGTTCTTTTTACACTTCTACGTAGTAACAATGAATGCAGAGACCTGACTGAATAGTCAGAAGTCACAGGATGACATTAAATCTCCTCTCACCCCCACTCATCCCCTCAAAAACCAAACTTCTAACACAGAACCAGCTGTCCTTTAATAATTAACAGAACTGTGCTGGCCAGAAGGCAATGGGGGAAACAATTGTCACCATCCTTCAGACTTTGCCCTACTCCTTACAAATCTTTAATGAGCAAAAGTAAATATAGATTTTAGTGTTACGTGGGCACTGTGCTGGGGTCTCCAGAACCTGTTATTTTATGTTGACTGCCTACCCGCTAGTGGTGGAGTTAATCTGTCCCAGGGGCTTTGCTCCTGTCAGTCGTAACAGGAGAGGTGCTGTTGCAGGTAGGCAAAAAGCAGGAACTGAAAGGGTTTAGGAGCTCCCATAATACTTCACACACACAAGTCATGCACAACTGGGTTCTCTCTGCTTTGGATTCTCAGGTATTCAAAGGCATTTCTGGAGGGTGCTATGGGTCCTGTTGCTCCCTTCAGGAGCAGTTTTCATCCTCACAATGTTGCCCTCTGCATTTCTTGAGAATTTACTCCAAAATGTACCAGTTGTGCTTTTCCCACAGTTTTTGTACAGGGAGGGATACACCATCCAAGCTCCCCTGCAACACAGTTGAATGCATTCGGCCTAATAGACAGGCCCTGAATGGCTCCACAAGCTGTGGTGGACACAGGGAGCCTTCCCTCTTGCACTTCCCCGAGGCACAAGTGTAGCCTTATGCTCTCCTAAGTGTGCTCCCCACATCCTCCCTACTAAGGGCTGTGCCTTAATGGCCCCGTCTAGACCATTTACTTGAGAGAATGGTGTAAGAACCCAAACAATGCCATAAAAAAGAGCTTCCTCTACAGGGACTGGTTTGGGTGACAATGGATTTTTAAAGCTTACTCAGACAAAATGTTCTGTCTTTCCTTGCGGGACATTGTGCTGCGGGGACCAGTTCGGCAGAAGGTCAAGGAATGGGAGATGGGAGTTTGGCAATAAGGCGCTCACATGAAGGTGTGAAACGAGGTGAAGCGATGTCCCTAGAATGTTTCTGAACTCATGCCACGGGTGACTGCAGCAGTACACTATGAAGTGCTAGCACACCATACTGATATTTGAAACTCTATGAATTTCTTCCCTCAGCTACCCAGGTACTCTTTGTTTATTAGCACGTAAGTGCCATCAGGTGTCAGGGCCGGCTCCAGGCACCAGAGGGCAAAGCACGTTTCTGGGGCGGTGCCCTGTAAGGGGCGGCAGTCCGGAGATTCTGGGGCGGCCGTTTTTTTGCTTAGGCACTTCGGTTGGGCTTTTTTTTTTTGCTCGGGGCGGCCGTAAGGCTGGAGTCGGCCCTGTCAGGTGTGATGAAGTGTAAGTGATACTTTCAGTGCTGGCATGAAGGAAGAATTGTGTTTACAGTAAAACTATTTAAGATTCATGAGCTGAATTAAGAAAATAGCTGATTTTAGTAAGAGATTAATGCACATGAGCTTAACTGAAACTGCACAAGCAAGCTGCAGAGAGAGCATTCCAGCTCCCACTGGCTCCACAAAAACTTCAGCCACCAAAGCTCTCTGGCAGATTATCCAGTTACAAGCATTACATCATCAGAACAAACTTTCATTGGTGGATCAATCCCATGGAAACAGTAGCCTTACATAAATCAACCCTTTCATGGGAGTCACACCTTTATACCACAGGGAATGACATCCTCTCCAATAATTATTTAAGCTGTCCATCTGAACTGATGATTACCTGTAAACTATGCCCTAGGGACAGTCAGATCAGCTTGTGCATGGTCCTAGTAGCTACCGTAAATATAAGTGTAGCCAGCAGAGACTCAGTATATGTGCCTCAAGCTTGGTTATTGTGTGCTTGTGTGTCTATCTGTGATATTTTAATAGAATCATCCAGTAAAACGCTTGACCTCAAAACTAATGTTTAAATGCTTTGCTGAATTGGGGCCCACATGCACAGTTTGCTGATTGGATGAGAAAGGTAAAACAACTACAGGTGCTGAATTCACCCATCTCTGGTTTATGGGTACGGGTTATGCCTTTTTCACATAGGTTATGTCTATACGACAGACATTCACAGCTGTACGGAACAGGTCTCTCCCGTTGGCATAATTAAAGCACCCCCAACAAGCTTCTCCTGCCGACATGGCACTGTCCACGCCGGTGCTTCTGTCGGTGAAACTTATGTTGGTCCAGGGGGTGATTTTTCATACCACTGCCTGACAAAATTTTTACTGACAAAATGCTAAAGTAGACTTAGCCTTAGCCACTATTTGTCTCTTTCCCTTTGCAATCAATGGGAATTTTGTCTTTGACTTTAGCAGGAGAAGGTGCAGGCCATAAAGTGTTCTTTGTTTTGTACGGGGGCTGGTCTACACTAGAAAGTTAGGTTGACCTCACTCAGGGATGTGAAAAATTAAGCCAGCCAAAGTCCCAGTGTCTACCTAGCTACTGCTTCTTGGAGAGGTGGATTTACTACAGTTATAGAAGAACCCCTTCCATTGCTACAGTGGTGTAGCTGCAGCTGTGCTGCTATAGCATTTATAGTATAGAAATATCCTGTGTGTCTTTAGTGTGGGAGATTTAAAATATATATATATATATATATATATATATATATATATATATATATATATATATATATATATATATATATATATATATATATATATATTTGGCTTAGTGTTCTGCTGTCCTTTATTGAAAAGTTCTGTAGAATGTAACAGGGATGGAACCAACTGGGTTCTAAATAAATAAATATTTAAAACCCTATGTAATTCAGTAGAGAGTGATCTTTTGTCTTTAATTTTTTAAGCCATCCTATAAAATTCTATTGCAGGGATATAATTCTGAATTAAATTCAATAGGATAGTTCAAAAACCTACAGAAAGGTTATATTTTTGTATTAAAGGAGTTAGGAGGTGACAGAGAAAGGCATTTTGCTGGGTTCACTTCACCTTGTTTGGTACCTTAGTGCAAAGGTCCTAAGGAAGGACAAAAGCAAGCTTCCTCATCCCATTGTGTGATCTTCCAACAAATAGGTCACCAGTACATGTGACAATGCAAGAAGTGCTGAATATGTTGTCTGAATAATTAAGCTTTAAAAATCCAGCTAAAAATCTATTGTCACACAAAACAGACCCTGGAAATAAACAGCAGGTAATCAAAGATTATCCCCTGCTATCTACACTTAACCATAAATTCACAGAGTTTATTCACAGAGGATTAAGTGCTTCTCCGGGAACCAGAGCACAAATAAGATAGCTGGCAAATACTTCAGTGAGCTGCTGCTAGTGATTTTTTGCATGACGCTTATGCACAAGAATCCATTTCTTATGCTGATTTGTGCTTTTGTTTTCTAAAGTCCCATTATAAAATGACATGGAACCTTTCTGCGATCTGATCAAACTCTTCCTCTATGAGGCTAATTGTAATACCCAGACTAAGCTATCTCCAGTTATGTCATTACATCCCATGGAATGAAACTGCTTAAACACCCCCATTCTAAACCCTGTACATATGCTAAGGCACTCCAGTTATTGTATAATACATGAGTAAACTGTCAATATGATCTCTTCACACTTTGGCAGAAAACAGATTCAGATAAGCAAAGCTAAAAACACTGAAAACTATAGTGTGTATCTTAACTATGTATGGTATTTCTGGAACTCTGCTAATGGTAACTTGTGAAAGGTTTGAGGGTGTTTTTGTCCATTAATATTGTATTGCACAGAAAATGGAGTCACTTTATTTACATAGGGTACAATTCTCAAAAGCACCAAAGTGACCTATATTCCTAAGTGCCATTGACTTTCAAAGTTCCTAAGTCACTTTTGAAAATTTTGCTCATGGTATCATGGCAGTTGTGTTTAACTTATAGAAATGTTGTACTCACTATTTCTGCCCATGGCTAAGACCAAAATATTTTCTCTGCCTATGAGCTAGGATTCATTGAAGGAAATCAAATCTAGTTTTGTTCCTGTGAATGTCATTTTTTTACCTGATGTTGTGTCTTTATATGCTTTATGTTTGATGGAAGCAGGATCAAGCCCCATATAAGTCAACTCTTAGAACAGGATAGGTCCATGCTGAGGAGAGTGGACTTATACATCCAGGGTGCCTGCAAATAACCAGGTTCAAATTATCAGAAATATTGTACTCTAATTACCTACTGAAATTAAAATTCAGAGCATGTGACACATCTATCTATCATAGGCCTGGTCTACCACTAGAAAATTAGGTTGATTTAACTACATTGCTCAGAGGTGTGAAAAATCCCCAACCCAGAGTAGCATAGTTAAGCCAACCTAAATCCTGGTGGAGCTAGTGTTAGGTGGATGGAAGGATTCAGTGGATTAACTACACTGACTGAAGAACCCCTCCCCTCTCTTCCCAGGCACCAGAACCCGAGCTCCAGCCTGAGCCACAACTGCAAAGCACTGTCTGTACAAGTCAACTATCTTTAGAGTGCTAGTGCGAGTCCTGCAAGCCCCCATCTGTCGACCCAGGCAGGGAGTCTCAGTGCCGTGGGTTGTGCGGCCTACCCAGAGATGCTAAATGACTTGCACAAGGTCAGACAGGAAGCCTGTAACAGAGACTTCCTAGTCGGCTAAGTCCTAGGCTAGTGCTTTAACCACGGGACCATCCTTCCTAACCTAGGTGATATGACTGATCCTTATTCATACTTACTTCAGTAGCATTACTCATGTGGCTAAATCAAGCAGGATTTGGTCCCATCTCTTAAGAATAAATATATCTGAAAGAACTTTAAAAACCCACCCCCTTATAAAAGCCAGACGAGCCCTGCTGAGATTTTTTTTTTGTCTGTTTGATTTTGATGAGCAGGAACAAGAGAATCCAGATGAATTGCAGGTCAGCATTTTGTGCACCATAGTTTCATAAGCATCATTCCTTTTGGTTTCCTAAAATAAAAAGAGCTTGTTCTAGGAGATTATCTATTGTATGGGAGTTCTATATTTGAATTGAAAATATGTTGAGAAATATTGATCCACCCATATATTGATGCTGGAATTTTATTTCAGAATTGAGCCAGGATGTCTCCGATTAGCTGCCCAAAAAAAGAGGCAACCCACATAATAAGGCATGTTTGACAACTTAAGCCAGGCTACTTTCTCTTTCTTCTCTGTAAAGTGATTTTTTCATGTAATGTCAAAATCAGTTTATCAAGTCACAGCTGCTTCTAAAACAGCATTCCAGCTACTGATGTCAATGAGAACCCCAAGAATGAAAACCCTATGTAGATCAGTTATTTTAATATTGGGTCAAGGCTTGCAGAGTATACTCAGTCCTTACCTAAAGGAGTTTTGCCTAGGCGAGGAATGCAGGATTTGGCCCCTTGAGAGATTTGTAAATGGGATGTATTTTTTTTTAAAGTAAAATATAAAACCAAGATACAACATTGGTATTAAAATGCTGCTAATGACATTTTTCAAATCAATAGGCCAAATCCCACCACTCATCATTTTGCCCACCCCTTCCAAATGAGTTCAGCTGAATTCTTCCAAAGCACCTATGTTGAGGCCAGCCTGCTCCCACAGTGACAAGGGCATGAGATCCAAAGGGGAGAGGTATGCAGGGACAGCCGATGGGGAGGTGCATTAAAAGGCATGTCAGCCCTACCTCAGAATACTCCCTAGCCCACCCCTATCCTCCAACAGTGCACGGAGCATCAGCTCCGTGGATTTTGGGAAAGTCAGTCCAGGATGCAACAGTGTCATCCCACGGGTTTGTTTTCTGGCTTCGGCTAGTTCTGTGCATTTATGTGTAACTTAAAGCCAGAATTTGGCCCTACATTATTCCACCAAATATTTTTTGTGTATTTTATAAATGTTATGGGAAGTTTTGAGATGTTACTACATTTCTTTAGAAAAATTTAAGCAACTGGCTTGGGCCAGTCAGGGGGGAAAAAACTGAACATTTTTAAGAACCTAATTCCAAACTCAGAAGGTTTTGCTTTGCTTATGCTTGTCAAATGGACTGTTTATTTCAGTAACGAGTTTTCCTTTTACTCTGTAATATGTTTCCTGTTAAGAGATGTGAAAGATCTTTAGATCCTAACTGGTAAAACTGTCCTAATGAGACATAATTGGACCAGGTGTGAAGTCTCCAGTGTATAAATACAAACACTTTCTATTTTTCTTTCCTACTGAAAAGCAAAGCCACGTAAAACCACAGTGCTGCAGGCTGGATAAATCTTTCTCATGATGAATTGTTTTCTGCAGATGGCTTCTGAAGCAGCAAAAAGTTAGGTGTGGTTACTGTGTCAACCAATGACAGGATTTAGGTATTTTTCTCAAGGACAGATGTCTCCAGAAAGGCTGAGGGAAAAATTATGAAGCATATTCTTGTTCTTAAACTGACATGCTTTTCCAGCTGTACCTCCCACCACAGAGTAGGGGGAGGCACCGAAACGGCTGATTGATGTGGAGGTTCCTACAGAAAACACTCTAGTGTACTGAGCTTTCAAGCTTTCTTTGAGAAGCCTTGGAGTTAGACTATGCTTCGCCCAGGCTTAGGAAGCGTAAACTGTTAGCAACAGGACAAACAGGACAGCTTTTTTCGGTGTTTTGGAGGGTCACTAAAGTGCCTTTAGGTTTTCTTCTTGCTGTTTAATGGACACTGGGATCTTCACCTTGTTTCTTGAAAGGAGTTGTGATTTAAAGGTTTCTGCTTCACTTTCTTTTGAATCCACAGAGAGGTAAGACAGTAATAATTTGGGATAATTAGTTTCCCTTTTCCTTTTTTTCTGCTTCCTTTGATAAGTTACTGACTCTCATTAATGTTATATTCATACTCTATCCCTCGCTATAGTGCATCTGACTGCATGCCAGTTGATTGCTGCCATCCCGTCCCATTTGTGGCTGCATTTCTATAGTTTGTAAAGCAATTTGGGATGAAAGGTGATAAATTAATGGAGGCAGGCTCAAGCTGCAAAATTTGAATCTGGATTTCAAAGTTCAGCTCTGGAGCTCAGCTCTCTAATAAAAGCCACTTGCAAAATTTGCAATAGAATCCGGATATGGACTTGCAATACCCCCAAAGTTTAGGTGTGTTCGGATCTGTGGTTTTGCTTTAGAGTTATTTGCATATGTGTGTTGTATGTGTATGTACATAACTCTGTGGGTATGAGAATATGTATATACATAGTATTGTTGTTATATCCCTTCACAGGTGGTCTGGTAAATTAGTCTAATGGGTGATCTGACTAGTAGAATTCAGCAAACAGGGAGATATCAAGAAAATTAGTAAAATGAAAAAGCTGCTGCTGGGAATTGCCCATCTGCTTTAGAAGATCATTCAGTGGAGCCCCAGAGGCTCCCCTTGGCTCTTTCCAATCCTACCCACCTGTTTGCTCCTCCAGCCCGTCCCTTTATTGCCTGCACAGCTCTCTGCTCTCTCCCCACCCCCAATTATTGTCACCAAATTGGTCTAAAGCAGTGGTTTTCAATCTGGGGTCCGCAGACTGTGTCTAAGATTTCCAAAGGAGTCCGCACCTCCATTTGAAATTTTTTAGGTGTCTGCAAATGAAAAAAGGTTGAAAACCACTGGTCTAAAGTTTTCTAAAGAGATCTTAGAATTCATCATAAAAAACACAACAGTGATTTTTGCAGTGGAGATGGAGCTGAAGTCTAACTTCTGCCATGTGTGCATCCATAAATACTGATCCCTGAAAAGCTGCTACCTCCACTGGTGCCAGTGAAAACTCTTCAGGGAAGCAAGACAAAAGCTCAGCCAGAGCTTCACATGTTGGGCTGAGGATAATCAATCTCAATCCTCCTGTAAAAAAACAGAACAGCTGTGGGGAAAGATCAATAAACACTACCAGTTGCTCTAGGAGTCTTGAAGAGGAAGAATTCCACAAAATAAAATGAGCAGTAAAGGAATCTGTCCCTAAAGACACCAGGAGGAATCTTGGGGAATGCAGCAGTTAAGGGGAAGTCTGGTTTTTGCTTTCAGTGGTCCTACAGACACAAATTATAGAAGAGGAGGAAATCACTGGAATGGGGAGACTTGATTGCCTGATGCTAAAGAAAAACTTGTTTGTGCTTAATATATTGGAGAAATTGTTCAAGAACAGTTTATTCATGTGAAAATATAGCCCCAGCAATGCTGCCAAGGTCAGTAAGACCTCAGGGGAGCTGCTGCACAATTGCTAGCTGGCTATGCCAGGTTAAACTGTCTGAGGCTACTTTAATTGATGCACTTAATTTATCCAGGATTTCAAAAACCTCTTGAAAGATTGTGTAACTTGCTGTTTTAGTTCAGTTTTTCATCTCTCAACCTGTCTGTTCCATTCCAATATAATTCTTCCACCCCTGCCTTCCTTGCACATAACCTGTTCCTAGTCTCCAGCTCTTCTACCTGGGCATATCCTAGGCACCTAGACTCACCTCTTTATGAGTATGCCTCTCACCTCACAGAATCCTATTCTTCATCCCACTTCCACCCCTGCCTTTCCTGCACATAAACCTATTCCCTCACCAGGCTTCACCTTGCCCTCTTTGCAAGAATTTCATTCCACCACCCCAGTCCTTCCTGCACACATGCTATCCCGTTCCACTGCTGCTCTGCCATCCCTGCACACATACCATCCCCTTCCACCCACGCTGTCCCTGTCCTGTTCTACCACCACTTTTCACCTTGCCTTTCAGGCACACTTCTCATTATCACCACTGCATCCCCACCATCCCATTTAACCATTGCCTTCCCACCTCTGACTTCCCTGTGCATCTCCCCCCCAAGCTTCCTGAGATGTGCATAAAATTCTATACAATAACTATGTCGCACAGCAGCAAGAGGATCTGCCCAGCTCACATCTTTGTTCAGAAGCTTTTGGAAGGGCTGGCTGGATTTCCTCTGCTTATACAAAGCAGTTAGACTTCCCCTTAAGATTCTCTTGAGTTTCTGGTTAAAATTAATTGTAACAGCTGTGTGTGTGTGTGTGTGTGTATATATATATATATATATATACATATATATAGTGCCTAGCACAATGAGGGCTTGATCTGTGGCTGGGGTCTATCGGCACTACTGCAATACAAATAATGACTACGTATATGTAGAAATCCAAATGTTATTTAGCAGGGATCTTTTCTACCCTTAAAATTTCTTGTGTTAGGAATTAAAAGTCCTTTTGACAACTATGTGCTTATAAGCTTGATGATCCTTATGGTGGGATTGACTAATCAACCTTTCTAAATTGTTTAAATGCTAGGCTCTAAAATGAGAGTTGTGTGAAGGACTGGTCTACATGGGGAAACTGACCAGCATAATTATACCCATATAACTCCCCAGCTGGACACTCCTATTCTGGAAAAAGTGTGCACAATGGAAGGGAGAGGACTTACTGGTTCTGTTATGTACTTTTGTGATTAGATCCTTCCATTTTCGTGATAAGAATGTCTCACGTCATAAGGAGGTGGTTGCAGTGACACCCTGTTGGCCATGGTAGCAACATGTCACTAGTGCAGAATAAAATGTTCCATTTTAACCATTATTCCCCTCCATATGTTATGAACAGTCTATTCCAGCATGAGGTGGTGGAATGGAGTACATTATGTAAGCCCTGTGATCTGACCCCCAGATATCTATTTCCACCTGCACATCACCCCTTGCTTATACATTTTGTTTTTGCACCAGAGGGGTGCACTCCTGGCCAGGCAGCAGCATTTGGGTACTCTGTTTGTGGCAGATGTAATAATTTTATGAATTGTGATGTGGTGAGTGAGGTGAAGTTATTGCACAGTGGATTATAAGACTTTCTTACATGAGTGTACTGATGTAACTTAACATCGGGCTGTGGGGGAAAAACAAACAAGAAGGCTTCTCAGATAAGAACATCTCAGCAAACCCTTGAAAGACAACAGGGGAAGATCCTGTCTCCTGTGAAGATGCAAGCCTTGTTTTGACAGCCTGGGAGCCCAGACATCAAAATGACAACAAACAGTTCAAAAGGCCTTATCAGGACAGTAGGTGGGGGTGAATTGCTAGGTGCTGTCCAGTGGACAGGCTGACGCAGAGGCTGGGTCTACACTAGCAACTTTTGTTGGTATAACTATGTCGCCTCAGAGCAACGCAGTTATACTGACCTAACCTGGCAGTCCTGTGTCGACGGGGGAGCAAGGGGGGTGCTTCTCCCATCGCCATAGCTACCGCCTCTCAGGGAGGTGGAGTACCTAGGCCAACGGGAGAAGTTCAATGTAGGTCGCATCTTCACTAAGTGTTATACCGGTGCAGCTGCAGCGCTGTTATATAGACAAGCCCAGAGAGAGACTTTGTGGAAGGAGTCTGAAGGAGTTGGCCATTCTCAATGCAGGGAATGGTAAGCCTTAGGGAAAGGCAGGCAAGTGTATAGACTGGTTTATTGTTTTAAGATCTGTTTTCTCTAGAACACTTTTGTTCTAAATATATAATACTGAGCTTTAAGAAGTCCATCTGGTTATTAATTACCACTGCCATTGCTCCCAAAGACAGCTACAGCTACTGAGCATAAGTCAGACTTGCTGAGGTAATTGCGGTTGATCTCTGGAGACTGCAGTCCGGGACCCAGTCTGAGAGTGGGAGAATCACGATTCTACCCTGAGACAGGTGATGGCTCAAGGCCAAGAGGACCAGAAGAGGTCAGAGATGCAGTAACTGTGACAATAACTCATTCTTATTATCAGATCTACCATAGCACATGATGGTATCTAGGGATTTCTACTGTCATTATGGAATGAACACAATCATATGCACACACCTGCACACTCCTACCTGGAAAGGAGCTGTTGAACTGAGTAAGATTTAACTAGTCTGCTCTTGCTCCTCTTAGTCCTGTTGTCTAACCAGCAGCTTTGTTCCTTGACATTCATGATCATTTCCTCAAGGCTACAGGCAGTGAATTGGCCTTTTTAGGTAGAAAACATAAATGAAGAATATAATTGTGCAAAAATGTATGTTCTTGAAATTGCTCGATGTTCTCTCATCCCTCTGGCTGTGCCTGCATGGAGGATTTTAAGGAAATTTTCTGTTGTTGGTCTGGCACCTGGGCAGCTCCACCCAACCTTCAACAGTAGAAGTGCTAGTGTAGATCAGGCACCAGCATATTTTCCATCTTATTATCTAGGCCATGGCTCTCAACCCAAGAGGACACAATCTGTGGAAGGGATTGAAAACAGGTCCAGTAGTGTTGTGAGCACCCTCCACTTTTTTATGGTTTGAGAAGAATGATCCCAAAAGTACAGTGCATGGGTTTGGAAACTTAGTTTTGTTCTAACGTGAGGTCGTGGTATGGAAAAGGTTGAGAACCACCAATATAGGTGTCGCTGACCCTTTAAGAGAAAGCAAGGTCCAATGCACCTTTGACTTGTCAGCTGCCTCCCAATTTGTTGTAAAAGAGGGCACGGCCATATAAATGGGGGGATGCCAGAGGACAGACAGTGAGAGTCACTCAGGAAAAGAGGCAACTGTGAGCTGCCTGATTCAGTCAGGAGAGGGCAGATGAGAGTGCCCAGGAGCGAGAGAGTCAGGAAATCAGAAGGTGAGAACTGCCAGAGACTGGAGGAGGTTCCTGAAGGAAGCTGTAACTGGTTCATGGAGGAAGATTGAAAGCAGGAGAGCAGCAAGAGGGGTTTGCTGGCCGAGAGCCAGGGTTGGAGAGTTCTGAAGGCCAGAGAGCAATAGAGGGAGTTGCCTGCTGCTGCCTTCTAAGATGGAGAGCCAAAGGCGAGAGCTGGAGGAGACTAAAGACAGGAGCAGCAGAGGGGGTTTCCTAGTCTCCATGCTGAAGAGCTGGAGCCAGAGGGCTGAGAGCCAGGGGGAGTGAGGGATCCTCCCCTCATGAAAATAAACTCCCAGCAGAGAGACTGTGGCAGCTCCTCTTGGAAAGAGTTGGATTGCAGTCCTGCTGGAAGGGCTAGGGTTGGTGTCCTGGTAAAAGGATCAATGAGGTCAGAAGAAGAGCCCAGATGTGGTAGAAAATGCCACAGTGTGTATATGGGGCATCGAGGGACTAGATATCATGAAATTTTAAGGACTACCTGTACTGGGTAATAAATGGACTTTTTGGGGACTTTTTTTATGCACTACGTTTTTGTAATATACCAGTCCCAAGTAGGGGCACTATTGAGGCAAGACAGCCTGACATGGACTTACTGGTGACTCTGAAGGAGAGGAACTGAGGTAGCCATACCTCTTGTAACATGGCTTGCTGCAGGAGGGCACCTGTCCCAGGTTGGGTCACCCCATTACACAAGGACATATAAAACTAAGACTAGAAGGAACCACCATGATTCTCTAGTCGGATGTCCTGCATAATACAGGCCATAGAACTTTCCAGAATTAATTTCTATTTGAACTAGAGCATATCTTTTAGAAAAACATCCAATCTTGATTTTAAAATGGCCAGCAATAAATATTCCACCACAGCTCTTGGTAAGTTGTTCCAATTGTTAATTATGTTCACTGTTTAATGGGTGCCTTGTTTCCAGTCTGAATGTGTCTAGATTCAACTTCCAGAATCTGGAACTTGTTATACGCTTTTCTGCTAGATTGAAGAGCCCATTATCACATTTTTGTGCCCCGTTTAAGTGCTTGTAATCAAGTTACCCCTTAATTTTCTTTTTTGCAAAACTGAATAGATTGAGCTCTTTGAGTCTACCACTATAAAGCATGTTTAATCCTTTAATCATTCTTGTGACTCTTCTTTGAACCTTCTCCAATTTATCAACATCCTTCTGGAATTGTGGACACCAGAGCTGGACACAGCATTCCAGTAGCTATTGCCGCTGTATTTGGCACTGGTGCAATTTGCCCTCTCTAGCCAATGTCAACACTACAAAATTATGTTAACCTAACTTACATCGGCATACAGCCACCACAGTTATTAAATCGTTTGTGTGTATGCACACTTGGCTCCTTGTGTCAGTGGTGCATGACCTCACCAGGAGCACTTGTATTGTATTGTCAGTGTAGGCCAGCTCCTGGAGCCCAGTAGCAGTTGAGATAAGCAACGCAGTGTCTACACTGACACTGAATTGACCTAATTACATTGGCTGTGACTCAACACTGCTCAGGGAGATGGTGTTACTAAATCGGCACAAGAAAGCCCTTACGTTGGCGGCAGCCAAATTTAAGTGAAGATGCTTCTACAGCTAGATTGGCTAAAGCAGCTTATGTCAACCTAACAGTGTATAGACCAGGCCCTACTCCTACTTGATATTCCCTTGTTTATCATCCAAAGATCACGTTAGTGCTTTTGGCGGTAGTGTTGCACTGGCAGCTCGTGTTCAGTTGATTATCCACCATGAGCTCCAAGTCTTATTCAGAGTCACTGCTTCCCAGGGTAGAATTCCCCATTGTGTAAGTGTGGCTTACATTCGTTGTTCCTATATTAATACAGCTAAATGTATACTGTGACACTGCACTCCATATTCTTCATAGTGATATTATTGTGATATGATTATGACATAATTATGATGTATTTTATGCAAGATAACCTTTCCAATGACATCTCACATAACTTATGATTTGATTAATATGATTATCATTTTTGTATGCATGTATCATTTTTGTATCTGAAGTTGTGAATATTGATGATGTATCTTTATTTCCAATGTAGTTACACCTGTGTAATACCCACTAGACAAGTTGTTTTCATTCTAGATAGTGATTGGGGAAGGGCCTATTCAGTGCAATGGCCCATTATGAAAACAAGAGGCTTTAGGAGAAGCTTATCCCCCACCTGGGGAGCCTTCCACACTACAGACAGCCTTTGAGTAATGGCTGCTAGAACTCTACAAAGACATATGATGAGACCACATGTCTCTAGATTCTATCTTGGGATGTCAGTGTTTTTCCACAGACTGGTCTGGGAACTAAGCTTTGAAACAAAGGGTTCCTGCCTTATGCAAAAGCTATATAAGGTGAGAAGTGACATCACCAGGGGTTCTTCACTGACTCCCCACCCAAGAGGACTCCTGGAAACACCTCAGGAACAAAGACTGAACTGGGGGAAGTGCTGGACCCAGGCTAAAGGGATTTTTAGCCTGTGAATGGAACACCTGGGGATTCCAAGCTGTAAGCAAGTGCAGCTTGCCCCTTAAGAATCTGCAGCCTGCTTGTATCATCTCTTAGGGTGAGAATCTGCTATTCATATCTAATCTATTTAATATATTAAGCTTAGTTTGCATTTTGTGTTTATTTGCTAGGTAATCTGCTTTGATCTGTTTGCTATCCCTTATAATCACTTAAAACCTATCTTTTGTAGTTAATACATTTGTTTTTGCTTTATCTAAAAAAGTGCATGGAAATTATAATTCAGGGGGCAGAAGGCTGTTGCATATTCCTCTCCACGTTGAGGGACGGGGCAAATTTTATGAGCTTACGCTGTACAGTTCCCTGTGCAGAGCAAGATGGTATCATTTTAGGTTTATACTCCAGACGGGGTGCTTGCCTGAGGAGCTGGGAGGTGCTCTAGCTGAAGCCTTCCCATGCAGGTGCTGGTCAAGGAGCCTGCATGTAACTGTAGCTGGGTGTTTCCCTACCTGTATGTATGCTGGTGAAAGTTCAGGCTGAAGTCTGGAGGCCTTAGCAGCTTGTCACAGCAGTACAATGTAAGAGAGAGACCCGGCTGGTGGGTCGGGGGGGGGGGGGGGTGCCTCAGTGGTATCCCATTTCCAGATGGCACCCCAACAGGGAACCCATCTCCCATATACAAACACATTTTTGCTTGCACCCTAAGCAATCCAGATCGCTCTGTATCCCTGTCCTGTCCTCTTCATTATTTACTACTTGCCCAATATTTGTGTCATCTGCAAAGTTTATCAATGTTTTTTTTTTCTTCCGGATCACTGATGAACATGTTAAATAGCATGGGGCCAAGAACTGATCCCTGCAGTACTCCCTAGAAACATAACTACTTAGTGCTGATTCTCCATTTACAATTACTGTATGCCGTGTAATTGTGTCCCAGGATATTAGAGAGAGAAGGTCAGGAAGGTAATATCTTTTTGAGCCACACAGAGCTGTTCTTCCGGTCTGGGAAAGGTACTCCCAACCTCAGTAAAATGCAAGGTGGAACAGATTATTTAGCATAGGTAGTTAGCACATATTGTAAGGGACCATTCAAGGTAGAGTGGCCTGTTAACATCTCTGCAATCATATGACAAAGAGGGTGTTAGAGGGTTACAGATTGTTGTAATAAGCCGTAAATCCAGTGTCTCTGTTCAGTACATGATTTGTAGCATCTCAGCCCATCTCTGTCACCCAAGGTCTAACTTTTAATCCATTCCTGTTACAATTTAATTTCACAATTTTCTCCTTAGCCAAATATTTAAAGAGCCAATCCAAATGTCTGAGTTGTAGGAACAAAAATTGAAAGATACGTTTGTTTTACCTACAAGCACAACTTAAAAATACAAAACCAGAAAGCAGGCAGATCCTCTTACAAATGCAACAGTTCCTGTCATCTTTGGAGAAATGTACGTTTTTAATAGACCCAGACTATGCCAGTAAGTACAACCCTGAGAGGGCTTCTTCCATGACTGGCCAGCTTTTCTGTCTGGTGTTATGGGGAGTGGGTCCATCACCCCTGATCACTCTCTGCCCCTTTGGAGTGGTTATTGCATACAGAGATTAGTCCTGAGCAAGCTTTGCATAAGAGCTGCAACTGTGGTGAGTCCCTGCATGGGGGCATAGGAGAAGGAAAGTTCCTTCCACTGCCCCACTGTGCACCCTCAGAGGGCCAACAACAGTCTGGGATACCACGGTATTACCACTGAGCGTAGATGAAGTCAAAAGGGATTTTATTTCAATCAGACTTTGGAACTGTAATATTGTTTGGGGTTTTGAGCATTTGTCCTTTCTATTTTCATGGTGCTACCACTGTATTTAAGAATCTGATCCTGCATGAGTACTCCCATTGTTATCAGGACTACCTGCATGCATAAGAAAGGGCTTGCAGAATCAGGTCTTTAGATGTGTACCAGTAATATACAAAAATCTATGCCACTGTTGTATCATTGCCCTACCATTGCTCCAAAAATCTGTCATTAAAAATATAGCTGTACTTCCAGATTATCACTAACAAGCTATATTGTGTTAAGAGTTGGCTATCACACAGTAATATGCCAGCTTCAAGTGGGCATGAGTGCTAATGAAATGTAGATTTGAACAGATGGTCTGTGGAATAGGAAGAGTGTCACCTTCTCTGCATGAAGGTGGGTTCTTAATGACAAGCAATACCAATTTAGAAAGGGAAATGCATGCATCATTATAAGGGATTACACATGTTGATTGCTGAAGGCATTATACCATATAACAATCCCCGGCTATCTTTTCCTTCTTTGTCTCCCTGCTGGGAAAATCAAAGGGGAAGGAAAGGTTTGCACACATTAACTACAGACAATAACAAGCTTCTATGAATTCAGCCATTTCTTAAGTCTCCCTCACAAAAATGTAAACCACAAATTAGTCATGTTATCCAGTATTGCATCTATCCACGTAATGACCCTACGATCCCTGAAAAGGTGCATTTTGAAGTACATTTTAAAAGGGATGCTTTTCTGGAAGAGCGAATGAAGATCTGTCAATCAAAGCAGATCAGTCATGGATAGAGAAAACAGTATTGTGAAGAGCTTGTTGATTTTTGGCACTAGGCTCTCAGAATGCTACTTGCAGGAAAATTCGATTGTTTTTGTTTTGTTTTTACTTCTTATCCAAGCAAAATGATTTTGAAAAAAAATGGGGGCAAGATTGGGGCTTTGAGCCACTGTCTATATTTAGAAGGTGGGTTGAGGAGGGCCTGCAGATAGCACCTTGTAGGATCAGCTATAAAGATCTGAAGTCTCGAGGTCCCTTCCAGCCCCACATTTCTAGGATTCTGAGTCAACGGGGAGCGTTGCCATTGGCTCAGATGGGAGCAGGAATCCCGAGTACTGGAGGCATGTCGAGGAACCTCATTTTGTATGCAGGCTGTGCTAAATAGCTGGAATGGCAGCCATAACGTATCAGTTTGTGACAAAGGCGGTGTCATGTGGGGAGGCCTGAGTGAGCATTGCCGATGGAGCAGGTAAGGATGTAGGACACGGTGAAATTACAGAGACAGATAAGGGCATGGACACCACGGGCCTTAAATTTCTTGGTATGAATGGAAACTTTGCTGAAATTACAACCTGGCCCCTTAGTGTGATAGAAAACACAGCTGAGCTTCTATCCCAGCCTGGAGAAGAAAGGGTGTTAAGGCTGTCTTTTAAAGTTCTCTGAGTTGCTTTTTAGAGACTTAATGCTTCCTGGAGTTTACTGAGTAAATAATTATTTGGCCATTAGTTAAATTAGACCCAGATGGCAAAGGGTTACTGAGCAGACACCAAATTATATGAAGCATATGTTCCTTCCATTAGTAACTTGCTAACTTCAAAGTGTGAGCTATTAATTAAGCAGGGAACCTTTTTGCTCAGCCCTAAATGAACTCTAGAGACCTTGAGACTAAGCCAGTCCCATAAGTACACTCAAATATTTGATTTGGAAATGAAATATTGTATGGTACAAACACACTAATTCACTCAAGTGATGGGAGACCCTTTGCAGAGTAAGGACCTGATCCTGCAAGGAGCTCTGTATGGGTGACCCCCATGCAGAGTCCCTTGCAAGATTGGGGCCTAACAATTTTGTGCACAAATTAACAGACCCTTATCTTTTTTTAAATCCAGACACAACATCACAAAGTGTGTTTTGTTCATTTGTTTTGAGACATGTAGTTTCATTTTAACTGGTTATGATAACACCACTGTCACAGGGTCTGTTCACCGCAGGTGGCGCCACCTCCTTGCCGTTCTGGGGATCAGCTCTTTCCAGGGCTGAGGCCCTCTTCTGGTGATCGCTTCACTCATTGTCCTCTCTCACCCTGCAGCCCCTCTCACTCCAGCTTAGTCTTTGAGATGTGGCCCTCTGGCCAGGCCATCATGTTCCTCCCTTTCAGGGGTATCAAAGTCTTGCAGGGCAAACTGTCCCAGGCAGTCCACTCTCCTCTGTCTGGTCTGGGGCACTTCCCCAGTGGCTGGTAGGGGAACCTAGGCCTGCCCTCTACTGCAGGTTCCAGCTCAGGGACTCTCTAATGATGCAGCTGAGGTCTGCACCATCCTGAACCTGGCTGCCTTTTCCCAGAGTCTCCTAAACCATCTGACTCCTCAACTCTGGGTTTGCCAGCCCAAACTCCCTCCTCTCAGGGAGTAACTGTGGACTAATTTCTATACCACAAACACTCCTCCCTTCCCACAGGGAGCGACTGCAAACTACTTCCCTACAACCCCTTTCTACTGCCTGTTCCTGCACAGGTGAGCTTCCCCTAATTAGAGCTTTCCTCTCAGCCTTAATTCTCCCATCTTGCAGCCTAATAAGTTAGTTGACCCTTCTGGCCCCCCTTAACCCCTTCAGGATGAGTGTGGGGAACACACCCTATCACAACTACATAACAAAGTAGTAAAGATTCTGTAGTACATTTTGTAAAAGTCAGTCAGTCTTAGGCCCAGATTTTCGGGTCCAGGTGAGGTGCACTTGATGGGGGCTGGGGGGGGGGGGGCGTAGAAGATGGGTAAACATCGTTATGCAACCCTAACTGCTTTCCAATCCTGGGGCTGACTGGGAGCAACTTCAGTCCCAGGTGCAATTTAGAGCTGCCTTCAGACTGATCTAATCTGCACCCAGCTGCATCTAATATGATAGCAGGAATAGCTGGACTGTACAAGTGCTTTGGACACAGCCCCTTTGCTGAGGTCTGTCTCTCTTATTTTGATGTCCTCCTCTCATATTTTGACTTGCTCTTGTGGACACTGGCAGTTTCATTGCTAGGGGTTTTGAATCTTACTAATGATTCAAAAGGGGTGGTGGGGAGGAATAGCTCAGTGGTTTGAACATTGGCCTGCTAAGCCCAGGGTTGTGAGTTCAATCCTTGAGGGGGCCATTTAGGGGTCTGGGGCAAAAATTGGGGATTGGTCCTGCTTTGAGCAGTGGGTTGGACTATAGATGACTTCCTAAGGTCCCTTCCAACCCTAATATTCTATGATTCTATGAATGTAGTTGAATCTGCCATCCATCGATGAAGTCCTGGCCCTGGTGGAGTCAATCAAAGTTGTGCCATAGACTTCAGTGGGGCCAGGATTTTACCCCATGTGTTTTCATGAGAAAACACAAAGTCTTTAAACACAGTTCATTTCCTTAATCAAGGTAAAGAAATCCAAGAACATACCAGAACCTGGTGTAGTTCCCAAATAGGATTCTTTGTAGCTCTCCAGACACATGCATCTAGCAGAAAAGATTTATTTTTAATGTGTTCTTTCACACTACTTTGTGTGTGTTTGGCATGAAGTCATAACCGTACTGGCATGTAAAAACAAGATGTCAGGGACAGAACTCCTGCTTCCTCTGCTCATGCAAGTAGCCCTATCAAATTTAGTTAGGCTACCGTACTCTTGTCAAGTGAGCTTGATCTGGCTCATTTACAACAGATGCATGCTCATTCTTTATCTTGGGTTGTTGTCTTAATGAATTTTTTCCCCAGTAAAATTAAGGAGTAGAGACTTTCATAGGTTAGTCATTCCAATTAGGATGTTAAATCATATTTAATTGCCTTGGATGAAATTTTGTTGCACTGCCTAGACATTTCTTTGGCATCCTAGTGTGTTTATCTTTCATCTATCTCTGCAGTTTAAATCCCCCAGTTCCTAAGATGAGAAAATAAAAAAGGCTTTTATAAATGTGTAGAATGGCAACTAGAGGTTGGCTGAACATGTTCACAGAAGTTCAGGCACTTAAGAGCTCATGTGTATTTTACTGCCACTGCAAACACGGTAAGTAGATTGAAATAATTTCTGTATGTAATGCTCACAAATTTAAGGAGAGTGTTGTTGCTGTTTCTTTTTTACCAGAGGGGACATGTCACTCTTTCCAAAAGATCCTCAATCTATTTATGTACCCTGCAATGCTTACCACTTTTCAGTGGTGAGGAGTATGTCTCATTATCCTTGTCATGCTCCCCATAGACCTTTCTTACAGTAATGATTCCTGTGTTTATGGTCTCTCGGCTCTTTATGGCACCTGATTTTATTTTTCATTTACAAACAAGAAAACTAAAGCCAAGAGATCAAATGATTTGCCCAAGGGGGCACAATGATTCAGTTGCAGAATATAGAATACAACCTAATCCTCCTGTTCTAATTACTAAACAACCCTTTCTCTAAATAGCCTGTAATATGTAAATAGTTGAATTTGAATATCAACTCATCTGACCAAACAAACCAAATCCAAACCCAAGTAGTACTAGTTATTGTTGAAATAGCTAAGTGCACTAATTAATCTATTGCAATTAATATGGCAGGGTAAATAAAAATCTTGAACAAAAACCTTGTTAAAAATGAATTTCCTGCCTGATACTAGTAATTTGTGATCACTGAAAGGATCGATGAGGACCGTTTGGCTGCTTGAGAACACTATTACGTTGTCTTAGGGAATTTGGATTTTTCACAAATTGCCCAGCTAGGACTATCAATTCATTCAGAAGTCTCCTTCTATCTTTGCCTCTTGATTCTTTGCCTCTAGGCAGGTTAAGAATTTGTAAGTGCAGTGATCGGGTCTGCTTGAAGCAAGTTAGTGCATTGTTCCACTTCAGAACCTTGTAAATAAAAGTGTAAAGCTATAGTGATGAAACCAGTAGCCTTGTTTTTCATTAATGACATTTCCATTATCGCTTCTCAGTTGGTTAATGGCATGTTTGATGTTTTGTTATTGTTTTATTACAGTATCCTTATGTTACTGACCCTTTAAAAAAAAAAAAAAAAAAAAAAACCCTGGAGATCCAGGACTAAAACATTCACCCCAGTTACATACCTCATTGCTGTGGCTAGTCACGTGGACCTGCGAAAAGGTTAATTTACAACATAATACTTCATTTGTGTAAATCCCCAGTGCAGTCCAATCCATGAATTCCCCATCTTATTTCTTTACAAATCCATCAATTCCCTGCTGCTCCTCCTCTCTGAAATATATACATTTCCTTGCTTCCTCCCTTAACTTTCCCACCCCATCCTTCTTGGTATGTCCCTTCCTCTCTCTGCCCCCCTCCTTAGGACCCTCCTCGCAGTGCAATTCCCAACTAGTCTGTGGCCATAGACACAATGTTGCACTAGCTACATCTCGTCAAGGCAGGTTGGGAACTCTGATGTAGATAAAGTCTCTCTGGTTGGGAGTCTTGGAGGATTAATCATAGAGACTGCTTGTGCTCCTGGAGGACTGTAACCATAAACACACAACCTGGAGCTCCTCCCCACAGCTTTGTGGCTTTCCAAAGGGGGAGACTGAAGCAGCTGTTGGTAAGCCTGGGAGAGGCCTCTCCTGAAACTGGGAGTCTCCTGGCCAATTTGGGAGGCTCAATAGGCCTGTCATTATACACCTGCCTAGAGAGAATGAACAGCTGATACTCAACAGCACCATATTCTCCTATATTTTTACTCACACTCCCCTTCCTCTCATAGCTGCTCATGTTCTCTCCTTAAGCCCACTCCTTTTATTGATCCCACCCTCACCCCAGCACTCCACTCCTCTCCCCTCTCCAGTGCTGTGTGCACCAACGGGCTGATTTCCCAGTGCTCAGCATCCACAATTAGTCCAGATTTTCAAACGTGTTCCACACCCAGCAGCTCCCATTTTCACTTACTGCTCCACTCCCAGTGTGCTGAGGATTGTTCACAATCTAGCCTCTTATTTTGGTGCTTACATGGGAGCTGAGCTCTTCTGGAAATCTGGCCCTAAGTCTTACACCTGATATTTCGTAGTTTGTATTGAATTTCTCTGATTTAGTTATAACCTCCCAGGGCAGAGGTGTTCTTTTTTCATAAAATGCTGACCTACTCTTATCTGGCATGGTATTGCATAGATCTTCTCCTGTATAGCCTCAGGCACTTCTGCTTGCTTCCATAACCAAAATACCACTTCAGTCTACTGTTAACACTGCAGAGCCAATGGCCTCATGTGCTGCATAAACCTTTACATAGGGCCTGTAGTCTATGAATTTTACCATACAAGAATCTACATGTATGGGTTTTGTATTTATGGATGTGAAATATGTGTGCTTATGTATAATGTGTGCTTGGAGGAAGAAAAAAGCAACTAATTACCATTTATTAAATTTCCATATAAAAAAAACCTACATGCAACTCCTTGACTGCTAATAGAACATATGTCCAACATAGCAATACTTGTACAATCTTCATTGCTGTCATGGAATCCTCCTCCAGAAACTGAAAAACAGCTAAACAAGGAGAGATCGAGAGAAGTCCCTCCTAAAAGGTCAGCCTGTGACATCACTGTCTAAGTCCAGTATGGATGGGACAGAGAAATGTAACACCTATGGAGATGGAATTGTTCTCTCAAGGCTTTTAAACAAAGTTGCTATTTAAAAAAAACCCACTTAATGGTCTTTTAAAGAACATACATTTCCCCCCTCTTGCTTCAGAAAATCAAAATTGAAGGGGTGAGGAGGCAATGGAGCTCTTTGTTAAATGGCAGCCATAGCACTTCAAAGTCCTTTAAAGAATAATATCCTCCCTGGGCATTATACTAGTGCCTCAATTTTACCTCTGTGATGGCAATTCTTTGGCGAAACACAATCCTCTTTTCAAAGGCTATGAAACAATGTTGTTAAAAGGAGTGTTTAAAACACCTTTTAAAGTTGCAGTCCTTTCTCCTTCTGTTCCCAGTAATTAGTGGATACATCTATTTGCTCTGTGTGACCCATTGATGAATTGATCTCCTGATGGGATCTGTGCCTTGATTACATTCCTGTTGCTAACCTAAATATTTGGAGGAAGAATTTCCCTATTTAAAAGTGCATGCTTTGTGTTGTGTGGAATTGTTGAGTTTATTTTAAGCGCTATCAATGAAACACACACACACAAAATATGCAGATGTAGCCTACACAGTGATATATTATTTCCATTTCTTCCCATTTTTTGCTGCTTTTACTGTAGTGAAAGACTTGTTAAGATGCACAGATGGTGAATTATTATTTCATGTTTCTACACCCTCAAGTGATTTTAGTGCTAATGAAAAGTGTTGAATTGATAGCCCTGGAGAGAGAGAGACTTGTTATTCACAGAACAAGTACAGCATGGGAATCAGGAGCCAGACTTCCCCACACTATCTTACAGATGTGTGGCAAGAAGGGACACAACCATGTAAATGTTAGCGGGGTAATACAGTGTCCAAGCCTATATCCTTGGCTGGTCTGTTGAGACTGCTGCCAACGATGACAATAGCAATAGTGGTTGTTGTGATGAGGACATCTGTCCCCTAGGACTTACTTTCAACTAGTGGCAATGTAGTGTGTTTGCAGCCATGTTGGTCCCAGGCTATTAGAGACACAGGGTAGACTGTAGTATCTTTTATTGGATCAACTTCTGGCATCACCAGGGTCCCCTCCGAACAGGACGTCGCCACTTACCTCAGCGGCCCCCTGGAAGCTGAGTTCAGGAGAGAAGGGGGAGATCTGCCCTCCCTCTGGTCTCGTGCCCACAACGCCTCGAGACGCCTAGAAAAGAGGATTGGCTGCCGCTGGAAGTGGTGCGAGGAGCGCCGGGAGCTGGGAATACTGGTGCTGCGCATAAAGACCCCTGACCACACCATCATCACCCCGACCACCAGAACGATGCTGGAAAGGACTCTGAAATACGCTAGTCGCTGCCACTACGCCGAGAACCTCAAGCGGAAACTGGACCAGGGCAAGGTGTTTGAGGTGTCCAGCAAGTGGGACGCCAGCAACCACTTCCTCCCCGGGGGCAGCTTCACCAGGTTCGCCGACTGGCAGTTCATCCACCGGGCCCGACTCAACTGCGTTCCCCTCAATGGAGCCGTCCGTCATGGCAACCTGGACAAGCACTGCAGGAAGTGCGGCTACGTCAATGAAACCCTGCCCCACGTCCTGTGTGGCGGCACCGCCACAACGCCATCCAGAACCGGCTGGTGAAAGCCATCCTGCCGTCCCTGGGGAAGATCACTGTTGACTCCGCCATCCCTGGGACAGACAGCCAACTGCGACCTGACATCGTCACGACTGATGAAGAAAAGAAGAAGGTCCTCATGATAGACGTCACGGTGCCATTTGAAAACAGGTCACCGACTTTCCACGAGGCCCGAGCACAGAAGGCATTGAAGTACACCCCGCTGGATGACAACCTGAGAGCCCAGGGCTATGAGGTCCAGATCCACACCCTGGTCGCGGGCGCCCTGGGCGCATGGGACCCTAAGAATGAGCGCATGGGACCCTAAGAATGGTACTGAGAGCGTGCGGAGTCGGTCGACGCTACGCCCGACTCATGAGACAGATCATGGTGTCTGACACCATCAGGTGGCCCAGAGACATACACACTGAACACATCATGGGCCACCGTCAGTACCAGGTTGAGTAATCAAGACTGCTGACCAGGGGGTAAAAATCCACTTCATCCCTTCCCTGACAAACCGAGGGATGCACCCCACCCATGTACTGATTGTCTACATCACTACTGACTTGGACTATTAATGTATTTCATGGGTGGCGTTCCCAAGCCCACTTATCCACTGACGCTCTAAAAAACTACCACACACCAATCTGGATCTTTGCTAGTTATGTGATATATATGTACCCCGAGAACCTTATAACTGATACTTGAAATCCCCCATAACCCAAGCTTGATCCCAGATGTAGAGTACCTTACTTCTTAACTTGTGTAAATTTGATTCTAAGCATTAACTTTAATAAAATCTTTTATTGGACCAACTTCTGTTGGTGAGAGCAACAGGCTTTTGAGCCACACAGAGAGCTCTTCTTCAGGTCTGGGAAAGGTACTCCCAGCATCACTGCAAAATCCAAGGTGGAAGGGATTGTTTAGCATAAGTAGTTAGTACCTATTGTAAGGGACTATTCAAGGTAGAGGGCCTGTTAACACCTCTGCAGTCTCTCTACACTCAGAGCCACTCTACCTTGAATGGTCCCTTACAATAGGTGCTAACTACTTATGCTAAACAATCCCTTCCACCTTGCATTTTGCTGCTCTGGGAGTACAGCTCTGTGGGTATGTCTACGCAGCAAAGAAAAACCTGCAGTTGGCCCATGCCCGCCGACTCAGGCTCGCAGGGCTCAGGCTACAGAGTTGTTTCATTCCTGTGTAGACTTCCAGGCTCAGCCCCTGTGGGGTGGGAAGGTCCGAGAGCTCAGGCTCCAGTCCAAGCCTGAAAGTCTACACAGCAGTGAAACAGGCCCACAGCCTGAACCCCATGAGCCTGAGTCAGCTGGCACTGGCCAGCCATGGGTTTTTCTTTGCTGTTTAGACATACCCGGTATGACTCGAAAGCTTCTCTCTCTCTCACCAACAGAAGTTGGTCCAATAAAAGATATTACCTCACCCATCTTGTGTAACTAGTGTAGTGATTTTCAGCCAGTGGTCTGCAAACCACTGGGGGTCCACAGACTATGTCTATGATTTCCAAAGGGGTCAGCACCTCCATTCAAAAATTTTTAGGAGTCCGCAAATGAAAAAAGGTTGAAAACTACTGAACTAGTGGCAATAACATTTTGAGAAATCTCAGCTACTTTGGAATATTCCAGCTACCATGAACTTTACAGCTGTTGAACTGTGCACAGAGACCTAGCGCTAGTCTACACTGTCAATGTTAAAGCACTGCTGCGCAGGGCCGGTTTTGCACCCTAGGCAAAACTTCCTTGCACCGGCCCTGCGCCCCCCCCACCCCCATGGCTCCCCCCACTGCCCGCAGCAGCTCAGCCCCCCGCCCGCAGCGCCTCCCCAGCTCAGCCGCTAAGCCGAGCGCGGCACCGGGAGGCAGGAGGCAGCCGCGGCGAGCTGCCCCCTGACTCCCGGCTCAGCCATTGGGCCAAGCGCGGAGGCAGGAGGCAGCCGTAGTGAGCCGCCCCCTGACTCCCGGCTCCACGCTCGGCCGCTGAGCCGAGTGTGGAGCCGGGAGGCAGCTGCCGCGATTTTGCCGCCCCCCCAACTCCTGGCTCCCTAGTGACTGCCTAGAGTCGCCTAGTGAAAGCGCCGGCCCTGCTGCTGTGGCAGCACTTTAACATGGCTTGTGTAGTCGCGGCAGAGCGCTGGGCTCCAAAAAACCCACCTTCATGAGGGGCATAGCTACCGGCTCCCAGCGCTGGTGCACTGTTTACACTGGTGCTTTACAGTGCTGAAACTTGCTGTGCTCAGGGGGGTGTTTTTTCACACCCCTGAGCGAGAAAGTTGTAGGGCTGTAAAGTGCCAGTGTAGACAAGCCCCTAGTTTTACAGCCCTGGAATGTACTGAAATCAGTCAAAGAACTTCCCTGTTCCTGCTGGAGAAATTAGGCCAGGTCCACACTACAGGCCTATATCAGTACAACTATGTTGCTCAGGGGTGTGAAAAATGCAGACCCCTGAGCGACGCAGTTGTAACGACCTAACCCCCAGGTAGGTATGCGTTACTTTAACATGTAGGTGTTAGCAGGGTAATATAGTGTCCAGGCCTGTACCCTTCGCTGGTCTGCTGAGACTGCTGCCAAGGGTGGCAACAGTACTAGAGGTTGTGGTGATGAGGACATTTGTCCCCTAGGAATTGAACTGAGACTTCCATAGCTATCGCCTCTTGGAGAGGTGGATTAACTACGCTGACGGGAGAAGCTCTCTCGTTGGCATCTTCACTAAAGTGCTGTAGCGTTGAACATGAAGACAAGCCCTTAGTCTTGAAATGTCAAACAGTTCTAAGGACCCTCGCCTTTACCGTCTTCTGTCCATATTTTCTAGGTATCCCTATTCATGACTTGCAGGATAACAAGGGTATTTACCTGTCTTAAGTGGAGCCATTGAGAACCAGAGAGAGTGTTCTGTTATCCTGCAGGCAAGTGCTCGCAGCTTTTTCAGAGCAGTGCACTGCAGGTAAAGATTGAATAAGCACATCATTGAGTTTGTGATAATTCTGACCTGCTATGCAGAGGTGCTGGATGCACACGATTCCCACTGAACTCAGATTAAAGGTGCTCAGTACCATGGTGATGTGAATCTGAATGGAACAGAATAGAATGGGAATTGCAGCATCTCTGAAAAATCAGCCAATTCCAGTCTGGCTGACTGACACCTTGACAAGTATTAGAACTGGTCATGCTGAATGATTGATTAATTGGCCTTCTGTAGGCTCTTTTGGACTGGTTTGGCTGCTTCTGTTTTAGGTAACTATGGGATATATGAAAGAAACACAGTGAACAAATAAAATTCATTTTCAACAAATTAGTTCTTTTTTATAAATGGAGATATGCCAATCTCCTAGAACTGGAACGACCTTGAAAGGTCATCAAGTCCAGTCCCCTGCCTTCACTAGCAGGACCAAGTACTGTCCCCTTACAGATTTTTGCCCCAGATCCCTAAATGGCCCCCTCAAGGATTGAACTCACAACCCTGGGTTTAGCAGGCCAATGCTCAAACCACTCAGCTATCTCTCCCCCTAGTTCTTTTAACAAGTTTGCTCTGTCAACAGCTGTCTATTCTGGGTTATGTTCCAAACAAATGGAGAGAGTCCTTTCCCCTTAGTCCGCCTGTGTTGACTCAGTTTTAAATGAGTCATTGCCACTGCCTTTTGGCTCTAACTTGAGAGGGACTGAGCTGTCAAATCAGAATAAGTCCCAAGAATGGAGCCATGTATTTTCAGCAGGAAGGTAAAAGTAAGGGATCCTTTTGTTTTGCCACTGACTTGCTCTAAGATCTTGGACAAGTCACTAAAGCCAAAATATTAAAAATTGGCCACTCATTTTAGGTGCCTCAAATGTTGGTGTCTTAGGGTCTGAGGTTGGCACCCCAAAATCTGAAACATCCAAAAGTAGGGGCCACTTTTGAAAATTTGGGCTTTACCTATATGTGCCTGACTTTCCCCATCGGTATAATTGGTATAATAATGCCTTACCTCACATGTCAGTTGTAAGGCCTAATTTCATTAATGTCTGTAAGACTGAGATCCTGAGCTGACAGGTGTAACAGAAATGCAAAATATTATTTTCTAGTATACAGGACATTGAGGGGAAAGACTATGAAGATTATTCTGCTTACTGAGGTGTTAACTAGGATTCTGCTGTAAGTCTGTCCAGGAACACCGGCATTATGCAGCTTTAAAACTTCGGAATGTCTTCTACACCAGTGCTTGATTTCCTAAGCCTCATATTAAGACAAGAAATCTCCAAGAGATTTGTCAGATAAGTGTCTTTGTGGATTTGAATGCTGACTTTATTTTATTTTTGGCCTTCTGGTTCTGGTTCCTGCTCCCCTTCCTCATACCAGTGAAGGACTGCAACCAGGGCAGGGCAAGCGGGGCAGCTGCCCAGGGCGCAAAGCTGCGGGGGGTGGAGAAATAGAGCAGAAAAATGATGGAAAAAACTTGTAAGGGGATCAAATATGTTTGCTCGCCCTTGGTGCTAAAATGCCTAGTTACAGCTTTGTACCTATAACGTGCCTGGGAATTGATCTTTTACTTTACAGTTGTACCTAAATTTCAGTTTCTCGTAAAGTGCCAAACCACAGAACAAAGTCTGCTGTTTCACCACAGCATCAACATCTCAAATATACATTTGCATGGCAGCATGGGAAATGAGGACCCTGGTGACTGATTTGAGGCTAAGGAAAATGTAGAGTTATTTTGGCTGTCCTTTAATGATATAACAACTTTTACATCCGATGGAGCCCTATAATACGGGACTTACGCAAAGCTCAGTAAAGTCAAAGGAAATACTCCCATTGACTTCAGTGGACTTTGGATCTAGTCCATAGTGCCCCCCACACACACTGTTAGGAAGATTCTGCTGCCCCTGCCTCTACAGATAAATGGCCAAATTGTACTTCTCCTACCCCAGTGAAGCCACATAGGCAAGAGCTCCACTACTTCATGCTCTTCAGTGCTAGCAGCAAACGTACAATTGCCTGTCTGTAATGCAAAGCATGGCCACTTCCCTGAGGCCATGTCTACACTACAATATTATGTCGACCTAACTTACATCGGTACACAGCCACAGCAGTGATTAAATCGCTTGTGTGCACACTTGGCTCCTGCGCGTCCTCACAGGAGTGCTTGTATCAATTGTATTGTCAGTGTGGAGCATTGTAGGATGGCTCCTGAAAGTCAATAACAGGCTTCTATAGCTAGGTTCATACAAGGCAGCTTGTGTCCATCTAACCCTGTAGTGTAGACTAGGCCTATGAGAGGTGCCGGTTTATCTTACATCTTTATAAAGTGCTATACCAGCAGTTTCTGAAAGCTGCTCTACCCACTCATTCCCCCTCCTATAGTGTTTTGCACCCTTCAGAGTTATAATTAAGCCCCAAACTTTTATTTTTGCCAGTTTCCCTTTCACTCACCTACTACAGTACTGTAATTAACCTTGTTGCACAGAGTCTTTTTTTTTCAGGTGCAAATAGTAGAAATAAATGGTATGGTCTATCTTTAATGCTTGTTCCTATTTAAATTCTATGCAGCTGGGTGTTTGGCCTGTGTTACTCTTGGTTTGCCATTTTGTCGACATTGTCAAACGCAATTTACGCATGATGAACTCCGATCCATAGTAAACATCTCGTAACCTGCACAATATTTAACTAGACGTCTGTGGTTATTAGCTGAGGCAATAGCTTCTTATATTGCATTGTTCTTCCTCCACATATTAATTTTATATTTGACACAATAAGTCAGTCCCTAAAACTCTTGCTTCAGTATGAGCAAATGAACACAAATGTTACATATAAGAATGTTTTAAACAAAGGAGCCTTTAATTAAACACCAGTATAAGTTATGCTCATTTCTTCTGTTGCTTCAGTTTTGTAAGTATATGTTTAACTTGGTGATTTCACACACTGGTGTGGAACCATTCGTTACATATTAACTTAGAGCTCGCTCCAAAAAGGTACTGAGTGCTCCTGTGAAGTGCCAAGAGCCTTTTACACCCACTGGGGGTGGAACGCACTCAGCACCATGCAGGACTCGGCCCTTAATACCCAGGCAACAGCAGGCACTTTAAACCAAACAGATTTTCTGTGCTCTAGTATGAGACAAGGTTCATACGGTAGTTGTGTAATATTGTCATGCAATGGATTTTCATGCACTTACATTAAATCTCATCTAAAAGAATCAATGGCTGTTGGAAGACTTAAAAATAGAGGTATGTGGATTGGTACTTAATTACGTTTAGTGTTTGTTATGTTCTCAGTTGTTCTAATTAGGTGCTGAAGAATTTTAAAGAAAATCCTGTATCTTGTGTTACTACAACTAATCTGTGTCCAGAATCAGAATATTAGACTGAGACGAATGTTTTCACTCTTTAGTGTCTTTCGCTTCAGTGTGACTTCCACCACTATAGAAAAGTGTTTTTTATGGTTGTGATGATCGGATTAATTTATCTAAACAGAATATCTGTATATTACATGTTATTGCATCTATATATTGTCCAACTGTGAAGTCTTTTGTGCATAGATGCCTAAAGCTGACTCAGTAGACACTTAAATCGGAGCTTAGGGGACTGGTTCATTAGGAACTATCCATGCCAGCAGTTCCCAAGTCCTGAAACATTTTTTCAAGGTCAGTTCTGGAAAAGTGTTTTCAGTAATATGGTTGTGCCAGTTGTTGTGGACTCTCTGGGCCTGATCAAGCTCAGTGGGAGTCCTGTTATTTGTTTCAGTGGGAATTGGAGTAGGCCTTCTATGCACAGAGTCCTATCCTGGTCGAGTGGAAGTCAGTGGGAATTTTGCTATGGACTCCAGTAAGATCAGGCTTCAGCCCATTAGTGCACATTTAAGAATAAGTTAACACAGCAGAAATTTTAAAAGGTCAAAATTGTGAAACAGCTCTTAGGAAACAGATGAGCTGCTTACATTTTAGGAAAACAAGTAAATAATCAGTGGTTCAAGTCCTGAAGTTCAACCCAATTGAAGTTGATGTCAAAATTCAGATTTACTTTAATGAGTCCAGGATTTGGCACAATATGTGCAAACTAGAATGTTTATCCTTCCTCCTTCTCTGGAATTTACATAACTTGTCCAGAGAAACAGGTCTAGACTGCTGTGTTGTTTATAACTGAAGAGAGTTGTATATAAAGGGAGTTCTCTCCCTTCACTAGTAAATGGCACTTGCCATCATCAAGCAAGTGTGGAGGAAATAATTGACTTTTGTCCTGGATTTACTTGCTAATCGTGCTAATTAGAAGCTGAAAACAACAACATAATTTTGCATGCAGACTTGCACTTCAAGTCTGTCAGAGGAGAGTGCCCGCAGCATTGTTGGGCTGTCAGAATTGAAATGGACATGACTGTAAGGGAGGAGCAACAGCTGTTTTAGGGAAGTAAACGAGAAAAAGAAGTGGAGTAGGAGACAGTCATAAATTAACGAGAGGCACCTGTGTACCTAAAATACAATTAGCTAATCTAGCAACTAGCATTTTTCATGTGTAGGAAGTTAAAATGACTAGGTTGCCCTTTAAAAGGAAAATGGAAATAGAAGTAGAAGTTTATGTAAACAGAGTGGGCTCTCCATAACAAAGAAGCATTTATCAAATACTTTCACTGTAAAATGAAGGCACCATTAGATTCCATGGCAGGAAATTGTAGCAATTAGACATCATTCTCTCTGGGAAGATAATTTTCCTATTTGTGTAAATGAGTTTGTTCTTACATACTATTATTATTTTTATTAATATTAACAAAATGCAAACGTGTAATACTGTGAGATTTAACCCACTGAAAACTCTTGATTTGATTCTCCTTTCACTTAACACCAATTTAAATCTAGAATAATTTGCTTTTTATTTTTAGAATCAAAACTTTCCCAGTCGTGCTCACATCTACACCTAAAAATATTCTCAAATGTGACTATTTTTACAAGCACAGATTTAGGATTTTTCATGCACTGTTCTTTGTTAAGTGTTCAAAATTCAAAGTACAGAACATTGCGCATAGACTGTTATGGGGTTAGTGTATTAGGCTGCAATATAAATGATTTAAAGTGTTGATCTGACCACAAAAAACACTGCATACCAAATATATAAATAAATTAATTAATTAAATAATGACCCATTGAATTCCAAAAGGCTTCTAAACAAATTAATATAATTTTCTTAATTTGGATCTGTTAGGATAATATCAGTCAGTTGAGATAGCTGGTTACAGTGGTGCACTTTTTTACTCTTCTGTTTGCAATATTTTACTCTTTCACAGGAAAAGCAGTGTGCTTCCAGTGTACTTTTGTGAAAAGATTATTTCCTACCGATCTTTAAGATGTTCAGAATTAAAACTTTCACATAAGTTTTGTCTAGCTCGGATAATTACCCATTGCTGACAGTGGATGTCAGCAGTGGGTCAGGTGAACAGGTGCTAACCATGGTCTAATAATTGGAAGTGTAGAACAAGAAAAGCATGTTTTGCACTGCTTCAGAAACCATGGCTAAAACAGATTTAAAGTGAGTTGATTTTAATACGCTGTTAAAGGTTGGGCTGAACCAGTTGCTGGTCCCATTGTCAGCAATGGGTATTTTTCCTAGTGTAGATAAGGTATAGATTTTTTTTTTTTACCACTTTAAGAAGAATTTATTCCAGCAGTATGTTTACTGAGTGATTTTTATGAACAATAATTTTAGAGGTATATAGAAATAATGTATGTACATGTATGGGCATATGCATTATGGAGGCCTTTGGGATTTGTGTATAAAGCAGGATTAGAATCCCTCTGTTTAATGACTGATTTTAATATTTGGCACAATAACTCTTCATGGAATTGTATTTTCCATGTAATTTTTAATGAAAGTATTTTCTCACTTTTGCAGAGGCAATATTTTAAAATACTCCGATTGAACTTTTGTCCTGATAATTTTGCATTTCTTTGGGTTTCTCTCACTAAACAACCACTATCTGTACACACACCAAACACACACATTCCAATATCTCAGGCACAGGCCACGTCTGACATTTAAAAACTAAATACACAGTGAGAATTATTCCCCTTACTCAGAATAACCTGTTCAAGCTACACCAAGATTAGACAATGGAATTTTTAATACTCATCAGCCATTTCCATTTTCCAGCCCTGCCAGCCTGCCCTTATTTACCATACTGTCCTCACAGAGACCACAGGGAGCTCGGAAGGCAGGCTGAACAGCAGGGAGAACGAGGATGGGCTGTGGAGGAAAGAGATGGGATCAAGGGGTCCATGGCGTAACGTGGTGGAGTGAAACACCACACACAGATAGGGTGACCAGATGTCCCGATTTTATAGGGGCAATCCTGATATTTGGGGCTTTTTTTTATATAGGTGCCTATTACCCCCGTCCTGATTTTTCACACTTGCTGTCTGGTCACCTTACACACAGAGCACAGAATGTGTTCAAGAGATGTCACGGCAGGCTGGGGGCCGGAGCATTCCTATGCTTTGCTATTCCCTAGATGCCACAAGTCCCATGGTACAAGTTAGAGCAATTAGTAACCCCAGGCTAGGAGTGTCACAAACTACCTCCCTTGTTACTTGCTCTAGAATTGGGGCTCAAACCTCTACCTCAGTTTTTAACAGACAGGCAGCCAAATTCAGAGGGGAGGTGAGAGGTCAGTGCTGAAGTTATTTCAGTTACATTTTTTGACCTAAGGTTTGACAAGGTCTTTTAAAAGGGATCAAGTCACTGACAAAAATAGAACTGTCCATTTTGTTGTTTGGAATGTTTATGCAAAGACAGGACTTATTGAAGTAAATTAACTACTGTTGTAAGGAAACTTTCAATCTTATGGTTCAGAATGATACCGTGATTATACAAGACACAAATTTAGTCAAGTTCAGAAACTCCAGCATCAAAATAAATCAGGCAGAAAGGTCTTCCAACAGCCACCTTAGCCTGAACTCTTTCTGGAAAACTAGCATTCTTGCTTTGGTTCTTGTCACAGGTGCACAAGGGCATTAGATAATTTTTTATTCATATATAGGCTTTTGTATGGTACTCATCACTATGGTATCTGAGCACCTCACAGTCATGAATAGATTTGTCCTCACAATGCCCATTTAAAGTAGGGAAGTATTATTACTTCTTTACAGATGAGGAATTCAGACAGAGAATGAGTGAGAGCTCAAGGTCATACAGAAATAGAACGCAGAACTCCCGTGTCCCAGCCCAGTGCTTCAACCACAACACTATCTGCTCTGTTTGAGATGTGAATTTTCCTTTTTCTAAATACTTTGGCATTGCTTTCAATATTGGTGAAATTCTGAACATTTGACCTCTACTTTTATTTCCAATTGGTTCGTTCCTGACAGCAACTGAAATAACTGAGTTCATTCGAAGTCCAAGGACACTAAGAAAAGGACACTGTAGATAGACCTTGCCTTTTTTTTTTTTTTTTTTTTTGTATCAAAGGGCCTATTTGCTGTCTGGGAGGGGAAGGTTGAGCTTGGCAGGGAGACACAGAGGCATTGAGAGTATTACATTTGTGGCATCATTTCCCTCCTTTCTGAAGGGGGCTCTTCAGTGGTCAGGATCTGCAGCTGTGCAGAGGCAGGCTGGGGCCTTAGAGGGGGCACCAAAGACCTCAGAAACTCATGTTTGTGGGTAAATTAGTGCTGTCCCTGTCAGCATTAGCATACTAGTGATCCCCAGCACAGTTTGAAAACCA
Organism: Macrochelys suwanniensis; assembly: GCA_033296515.1. NCBI lineage: Eukaryota > Metazoa > Chordata > Testudines > Chelydridae > Macrochelys > Macrochelys suwanniensis. Next base: position 43,331,447 of record CM065775.1, on the reverse strand, counting down.
GGTCCACTAGTCCAAGAGGGGACCAACTGTAGTGCAGAAGTACAAGGCCTCTGGATAGATGGGCCATCTGCAGAGCTCAGGGGATCTGAGAGTTTAGGAAGTGGAACCCTTAGCTACTTCAGTAAGAGGTCAAACTCAAGCCCAATGGAATAATTCTAGGGAAACTCTGTAAGTCTAAATTTGCAGAGTTGCCTGCCCAACACAGTAATAACCCAACTAGTGGAATAAATTTGACCCTCAGCAAGTTCACGGATGACACTAAGCTGGGGGGAGAGGTAGATACGCTGGAGGGTAGGGATAGGGTCCAGAGTGACCTAGACAAATTGGAGGATTGGGCCAAAAGAAATCTGATGAGGTTCAACAAGGACAAGTGCAGAGTCCTGCACTTAGGATGGAAGGATCCCATGCGCTGCTACGGGCCGAGTAGCTAAGCAGCAGATCTGCAGAAAAGGACCTGGGGGTGAGTCAACAGTGTGCCCTTATTGCCAAAAAGGCTGATGTCATATTGGGCTGCATTAGTGGGAGCATTGCCAGCAGATCGAGGGAAGTGATTATTCCCCTCTATTTGGCACTGGTGAGGCCACATCTGGAGTACTGAATCCAGTTTTGGCCCCTCCAATACAAAAAGGATGTGGACAAATTGGAGAGAGTCCAGCGGAGACCAACAAAAATGATTAGGGGGCTGGGGCACGTTACTTATGAGAAGAGGCTGAGGGAACTCGGCTTATTTAGGGTACGTCTATACTTACCCGCTGCTTCGGCAGTGAGCAATCGATCTTTGGGATCGATTTATTGCGTCTTGTCTAGACGCGATAAATCGAACCTGGATGTGCTCACCGTCGATGCCGGTAATCCTACTCCGCGAACGGAGTAGGCGGAGTCGACGGGGGAGCCTGCGCGCCGCGTGTGGACCCGCGGTAAGTACCTTTTCATTCGAACTAAGATACTTCGACTTCAGCTACGTTATTCACGTAGCTGAAGTTGCGTATCTTAGTTCAAATTGGGGGGTTAGTGTAGACCAGCCCTTAGTCTGCAGAAGAGAAGAGTGAGGGGGGAGTTGATAGCAGCCTTCAACTACCTGAAGTGGGAGTCCAAAGGGGATGGAGCTAGGCTGTTCTCAGTGGTGGCAGATGACAGAACAAGGAGCAATGGTCTCAAGTTACAGTGCGGGGAGGGCGGGGTCTAGGTTGGATATTAGGAAAAACTATTTCACTAGCAGGGTGGAATGGGTTACCTAGGGAGGTGGTGGAATTTCCATCCTTAGAGGTTTTTAAGGCCTGGCTTGACAAAGCCCTGGCTGGGATGATTTAGTTGGGGTTGGTCTTGTGTTGAGCAGGGGGTTTGGACTAGATGACCTCCTGAGGTCTCTTCCAACCCTAATCTTCTATGACCCAAACTAATTAGACAGTGGCCGCTATTGGAGGGAAATGAAGTAATTTTAAATTTGTAGCTTTCGGGCTATTAGTCATACTGGTGCCAATTCAGCCTTCATATAGAAGTCACTGGGAGTTGACTGTCTGAGGAAAGAATTGGGCACCCTATGTATAACAGGAGTTGATATCAACCCTGTACGTAGCTTGCATGAAATGAGTGACTTGGCGCTTCAATTAATCTGAGATTTTTATTACTTACTTTTGTCAGTTAAAATGATGTATACAGTGATCCAATGCAAAGGAAGCCAGCCATTTATTTAGCTGCCAAAATATGAAGGGATGCTGAACTTTAATCACCCAAGTTTGAAAATGTTGCCATTGATTTTAGTATTACTAAAGAAGAAGATGGTTATTAAGCAAGATGAGATAGCACTGTGATGGATACCAAATAAAGGCTTGTAATAACAGTAAAACTACTAAGGCTACGATTTTGGCATGGAAATTTTTAGTAAATTTCATGGCAGAGGTGCAGGGAAAAAAGCAATATGTCACAGAAAGGTCACCAGATGATCCTCCCAGAGCCCTAGAGGGAGAACCCCATGACCAGCCCAATCCTCCTCGAGAGCCCTCAATACCACCAACCCAATCCTCTTGGAGTCCCTCCCTTCTCCCCAAGGGCCTCCTTACCTTACCCTCCCAACTGACAATCCCCTGGTTTAAAATGTGAAGGGGGAAATGACGCTTTGGCCCCCTTGTCTCTGGTGCAAGTGGAGGCGGGCCTGGACCCTCCCTATCCCCAGCACAGGAGGCACCACTGCAGAGAGGGCTCATCGTGTATTTTATTCAAATTCACGATTATTATGGCCTCCATGCCAAACACTATGGCCTCTGTGCCAAAATCATAGCCTTAATAATAACAGACTCATAGTTAAAGTTGTCAGCCACATTGCATTCTTAGCACATGTATCATCATTAAATGGGAAATTATCCCAAAATTATGTTGACATTTTCGTAACCTATGAAAATTGCTGGAGCTTTTCATTGGTGTACCCCTATTTTAATGTATTGTTTCTATAACTTTCCCATTACAAGATTTTGTGATCAGACAGTTTACTTGCAACTAAAAGGAAAATAAACTTTAAAAAAAATCAAAGATGTGAAGGATATACGGCAAACCAGAGGTAGAATTAGCAAGAGGAAGATTTTTTTAAAAATTGGAATATAGATAGGAACATGAGAGATCATAGCTGAATCTTTTGGCACAGTAAACAGGCCCACAGATGTTAATTTCAGCTTACACTATGAAATAATAAAGGCAATACAGAAGAACCTCAGAGTTACAAACACCTCGGGAATGGAGGTTGTTCGTAACTGAAATGTTTGTAACTCTGAACAAAACGTTATGGTGGTTCTTTCAAAAGTTTACAACTGAACATTGACTTAATAGAGCTTTGAAACTTTACAATGCAGAAGAAGAATGCTGCTTTCCCTTTATTTTTTTCAGTAGTTTATGTTTAACACCCTACTGTACTATATTTGCTTTTTTGGGGGGGGGGGGGGTGTCTCTGCTGCTTCCTGATTGCATACTTCCGGTTCCAAATAAGGAGTGTGGTTAACTGATTAGTTCGTAACTTTGAGGTTCACCATATATAATTGTAAAAAGAGACTAAACAAATAAAAGTCCTCATGCTAATTTAAAACACTCAGAGGTCCTAAAAACACAGGAAAATAGACTGGAGGCATAGAATTCTTGTGGAGTTGTTTTTTTCCCCCTTTTCTAACATGGTTCAGACTCGGATTTCTGTGACTTTCCTATGCACTATACAAACCTGTAATTGTCCAGAGCTTATTGGCATAGCAACCAAGATAACAGCTCTGTTAAGCCTGTTGGGTATTTCTCTTGCATCATACTGGCTCAGTCATGCTATTGAGACCTGTTGCTTCAGTTTTTTCTATTCTTTAATTGTGATAAACATTGTAGATATTATGAACTAGTGGAACTTTGCAGAGATTTTTTTAAAAATAATTTCTAATCAAGTGTATTGTCTGCTTCATTACAAGGCACTTCTTCAGCAGCTAGATTTTTAGTAGATTTTTATACCTGGGAAGGGGATAAGGTAGAACCCTGGCTCCTTTGCCTCCTCATAAGCACCAGCCATCAGGATGAAGGACATGCTACCTGTTGAGGGTGGAGGTGGAGGGTGTTACAAATTACCTGTCCACCCCTTACTCCTCTACCTACAGCACAACAGGAAGCAGTGGGATGCATTGTGCCTCACAGATGAAACGCTGCCCCTTGCTATGGATGTTGTGCAAATAACATGATTGAGCCTTAAATCAGTGCCTTTGATTCAGGGAGTGCATCTATCCCTTGTTGTTATGACACTAAAATGTCACTTACTGAATGAGCAAGGAAACCTCTGTGAGGGGGCTTCAGCTCCGGAATTCATCATGAGCCGCTCGCTCTATAAGAGCCCACATTTTTGGTCCTCCTGAGCGTACTGCAAGACCCATTTGTTTCCCCAGGCATGTTTGGTGGGGGTCGGTTGAGAGATGCGATGACGGGATGGTAAGGTTGCAGTTTGATAGTTATTTGGTGGGAGGGGGTTATAAAGAGATATGAATAGGTATTTTAAATATAAATATTAAGAATAGGGATAATAAATAAATATGGCAATGAGGCAATCTGATACCTCGGTAATGGGGGTGGTATATGAACCTGAAAAGAGCAGAACAGAAAAAAATAGAATCTAAATGGCTATAATCGAGTGCTAACGAACAGCCCACTCTAGCTGTCTCTTATAGTCAGTACCTTTTCCTCTCAACATGTGTTTCCCTCATCTTAATGTACTTTTCACTTAACAGAAAATCTATTTCTAATAACTTTACAAGAACATAGAGTAAATGTGCATGGGACCGAACCTGTGTGACACACATAACTGCTGAATCTCTGTTCCTTCCCACTTTTCTCTATTTTACATCTCCACAGTCTTCCCCTCTTTCTTTTTTCCCTTAAACTTTTGTGAGTCACAAGATAAAGGTAGAATGCAGCCTTCCTAATTGGAAACAGGAAGTTGTCTTTATGTTTGGACACAATGAGCTATTTATTGAAAACTACTCTTCTGTAGTATGAAGCATCTCTTCGTGTCATGCTGTCTTAATAATGCCTCTTGAGGATGGGAACACAATAATAGCATCACAGTGAGACTCAATGGGGACATAAATAGCATTTGAACAGACTGAAAGGCCGAGTTCCTCGTTAACTTGTGTGCAGCTGCAATGGTGTAGGTGGGTGAGTAAGACCAACACCGAGAGGGGACAATGGTAACCTGGTAAACCATAGGGGTCTTTTTTTCATTGATGGCGTCATTCCATCCTGCTATTGTGTCCACCCTAAATTAGATCTATGTGCCAAATGGAGTGCAGCGAACTCAGTGAAATGATCTCTCAATGCAAATTCAAAAGAACATTTTAAATGATAAAACTGAAGTCTATTTCAGTTATTTATAAGTTGTATTTCAGCACTGGTTTGGAACCAAATTCTGACACACTTTCTCACGTTGATCAGTTCTGTACTCCACACGCAGTCCTATTGCAGTCAGTGCGGATATGTCTACACTAGAGCTGGAAGTGTAAACTCCAGCTCCAGGGGGATATACCCGTGCTAGCCCTGATGGAGCTAGAATACTCAAGTAGAAATGAAGCCGTGAGCAGTGGGAGGGGCTAGCCACCCAGAGTTTGTACCAGTGATCTTGGACAGGATTTACTGAGGGTGGCTAGTTCTTCCTGCTGCAGTTGCACTTCTATTTTTAGAATGCGATCAGAGATAGCACAGATGTAGCACAGATGTAGTTCAATGAGCTGGAATTTACACCTTTACTCGCTTAAGTATTAATGTGAGTAAGAGCATCAGAACCTGGCTTTTAGTGAACAATTATAAAGTAGCTATATGAAGAGACTTGTATTGGTGATGACTCACACTTGCCTCTGTCAAATTAAGAACATTAATCAGTTTAAACCAAGCAGCCCTTTCCTTAACAGTATGATTCATGTACTGGAATAGGAGATTTAAATGCCAAGATGACAGAGCTATTGAATTTTGAGAATTCCTTTTGGTATATTATTATGCCTGTTAGAAACGTACACAAATAGAAACAGCCTTAGTACATTTGAAATCTAATTTATACATAAAACAAAAAATTAATTTGCAGGGCATGTGGGTTTGAACTTTTAAACTATCCAAATTAAGGGCTTGATACTGCTCCCCTTGAATTCAGTAGAGGAGTTGCTGTTAATTTCCCTGAGAGCATGACTCAGCCTAATCTCCCCAGTGGGACTTGTAAAGGTTCTCATGAGGGTAATTGTTTGCAGGATCAGAGCCTTAGTCTGTCTGGGATGCAAAAGACAGGTACAAATAGCAACATTAGGTAAATACTGTACACCTCAGAAAACACTCTATAGTTTAATGAAAGAGAATCAGTTATTCTAATACTTCCACCTATTCAAAATTGCATTGGGATGCCCATTAATGTAGGATGATTTTTTTAAAAAAACACTCAGAATATTGCATTTATCCCACGCCCCACCATCTTCCCCCAGCTGTGGGCAGTATAGCAAATAATTTTTTGCCATGGTTTCCCTGAGTATTAATAAGATCCCAGTCTCTCTCTCTCTCATTCTTATTTTAAAACTGGAATTTTAAAAGTAGATTTAAAGAGAAGAATCACAAAATATCAATGGATGAGCATCGGGGTTCCTCCTCCTCCATTGGGAGTATCCTTTCAAACAGAAGTTAACGGAACAATTCTCCTTCAAATTTTCCCACCCTGAGACTATGGAAGATGACAATCTTGATTAGATAAGAGCTGCTGACAGCTCTTATCTAATCAAGCAGTCATTGATGTGCTGTGATATTTGAAAAAATATCAATACCCACTAAAAGCTTACATTTCACTTTCTAGTTCATCTTGCTCCTTCACCATGAAAGATCTTAATATTGCTTTTCCTGTGTCACATTTTTTCATAATCCTTTCCCACCTGTGTTTCACTTCAAATAATCCTTCTAATTCTTTGTCACATGCACTTTAAACCTCTTTTAAATCAGATTTAAACTTCTAAAACAAGTTAAATTTTTTGTTGCTATGGATATTTGTGATGATCATTATCAAGTAATTAATAATACCACTGTGCATATACCAATCTGGAATTTATTCTTGGAGTTATTTTGGACTTGGTCTCCCATAGTTTATAATGCCAGCACAACCACTGATTGAATTACATCCTTTGTTACTCAACTCAGCTGGGGTCAAATTATTAGTCTGAAAATAATAGGGTATAGTGCAGCTTCTCAGAAGTACCTATAAAAGTGCTATTCAATTTTTCTTATTTCCATCTTTTTGCACAATCTCTAGTAACAAATAACATTCATCTTCTCAAGAAAGGAAAAACTGGAAAACAAGCCACTATTTCTGCTTTAAAGAAGCCTGTCTTGGTTATAAATATGGGTGGCATTTTGTATTTGTGGAATAGTGAAACAGACATTTATATTCTGTGAAGAATTAACTTACTGAAATTTGGGCTAGTCTTAGCTGTTGGGAATCTATACACTTTTCTTTCCTAGAAATATTGTACTAGAAAAATAGAGTAATGTTTCATATCTAAAGGAAGAATAGTGGGCCTTGTTCTTCTTCCTTACATTAGGGCAATCCCTATAAATTTGGCTGGTATCTTTATAGTGGACCTTGGTATAGCTGCACTTGGGGCACTGCATATATGGTTCTGAATCAGCCTATTTTAAAAAAAAAAGGAATATCCAAGTTAAGGAGAAAGTACAGACACTCATTACTCTCAATAAAACCAAACTAATTTCTGTCCTCAGATACACTCACAAAAGTCCCATTGAATTCAGAACTTGTAAACATGTATCCAAGGGCAGTACTTTGACCCAATGAAACCACAAAAGTCAGAAATGGGTTTTAGCATAAACTGATGACTGAGTATGTAACACAAACAGGTCTATGAGATACAAAATACAGCAGTCACTCTTAGAAACTTGCAATCACCTCAGAGAGAGGTTTATATAACTAATGTTACCTCAGTAATTGCAACATTCTAGGTATTCCCTATGGTATGTAGAGACAAGAATAAGGGATATTGCAAACAATGATGTAATTATCTTATCTAATTATCCAAGGCAAGTTTTTAAGAGTCATCATATGATGCCAAACCTGCAGAACTTTATAGGCACTTAACCAATATTTCCATCAGAGAGAGTGTGAGTGAAAGTTTGAACAGCAGTCACGGATATACTACACTATTATAACGTGGTAAAACTAGATTTCCAGTCAATTTCTGGTATCTTTGCTGTTTCATATACGTGATGTACTTACCCCCTCAAATCCATCCAAAATGCTGATCCTTAAAATCACCTTCTAGTCTGTCACTCCCACTTTAAATCCCTCAATAAGTTCCCCCTCTTCTAATGCATGAAACACAAACTTCTTGTCCTTATTTACAAAGCCTTCCACAATTTAGCCCCTCTCTAGATATCAGACCTATTATCTTATTCCAAGACTTCCTCCTGCCATCACTCCACTAGTGATTCCAGACTCATTCTCTGTTTCTCTAACAAGCACTATTAGTGTAAGTAAAGCAAACTACCCCGAGGAAATACCCCACATCACTGATTACTCTGCATCACTGATTTTTTTTTCTCTAATGGGAAACTAATGTGCATGATCCAACATCTGTTATTAGTTTAAAAAATTAAAAAATAATTAAATGGAGATATGCCAATCTCCTAGAATGACCTTGCAAGGTCATTGAGTTGAGTCCAGTCCCCTGCCTTCACTAGCAGGACCAAGTACTGTCCCCTGACAGATTTTTGCCCTAGATCTCTAAATGGCCCCCTCAAGGATTGAACTCACAACCCTGTGTTTAGCAGGCCAATGCTCAAACCACTGAGCTATTCCTCCTTCTGCCTAGTTGGCAGAGGGACGACAATATAGTTGCATAGCATCTTACATAACGGGGCCAAGGATGGCTGAGACACTACTGCAATTTAAATATTTAAATGAGTAAGATGCATGTTTGTTTGTAAATATGTGATTCCGTCCTAATTATATTCTGCTTGGCAAACATGAGACTGAAAGGTGATCTCAGTATGCTTTTAATGTACTTAAAATGGACTTAAGATCAGTTACACCATTTAAGCAAGTATGGGGAGGGGTCAAATAATCCATACACTGAAACTGCAAAAAGAAATACTTGAGTTTATGAAGGTGATCATTTTATACCAGATTGTTATTGGAATGTGGAACAGTGGCTGAAGACAGTGTAAATAATGAAAATTTGACAAAAGGCAAAGATCATTAAATTCAGGCACATGTAATAACTAGAAATGTATAGTGAATAGCAAAATGAGGCAGGGCATGCCTGACACTGACTACTGGTTCTCTCCAATCACAAATTATGTGTGTTTTGCATTGACAGCATCATCCCTATGGGGCCAATCCACCTGTGGAGTAACTATAGAAATAAATGGAGTTGCACCAGGGATGGATTTGGCCTTACACATTTGAAATAAAAAGGTAAGTGTTTTAAATAGGGTGACCAGAGAGCAAGTGTAAAAAACCGGGACAGGGGGTGGGGGGTAATAGGCGGCTATATAAGAAAAAGCCCCCCAAATTGGAACCGTCCCTATAAAATCAGGACATCTGGTCACCCTAGTTTTAAACCAACCACAGCTTGGAAGACTCACATGGAATACCAGGCAACCATGCATTATAAGTGAAAGTTCTTGCAAGAGGTGGGGAAGATAGGCTTTGAAGCTGCAGATTAAAGTAAATATTTTCTCAATTCAGCAAATGAGAATGCAACTTGTAGAGGACCAACAGCTGAGGAGAGGGTGTGGGAACCAGAAATACATTCAATGGCTGGGAGGTTGTTGAAAGTTAAGATCAGGAGAACAGATAATTTGGAGGGCTGCAATTTCTTCTGCTCCTGCCTGTCCCACTTCCTTCATATCCAATCCCTAACTGGCAGCCGACTTGAACAAAGTAAGCAGCAATGACACCCAACGTGGAAGAGGAATTGCTTCATTATTAATGTGTGCAAATGCCACCCCCCCTCCTAGTTTAGTCTTTATCTGTTTTGATAAGATGATAATTACATTCAAACACAGCACACCAAACAGCCCCACTTTGTCTCTTGCAGGGCGGAGTAGGAGGGCGAGGGAAAGGGGAATCAACCCCTTCATTACTGTGTGCGCAGCACTTTGAAACGTAAATCGCTCACTAGGTGCTAAGTATCCCTCTATTATTTATCAGCAGCCCGGAGCCTGGGCCAACTTTGTTTTGGTGGTCGATGGAGGGGAGCCTGGACTCTGCCTCCCAGGTGGGAGGGGAGAAAGGGCCAGAGGGGACCAGCAGCTGGGACTCTCCTCCCCTGTTGGCTTTCTGAGGAAGGCTGGGGAATCTGTCATTGAAAAAGGAGCCGTGGGGGAAGAAAAGCTTCTTCTAGCCCCTCCCTGTAGAGGCCAGGGCAGGCCCCCAGCCTGACACAGTAGCTGCTGGGAGAGACACAAGGGTGGGTGAACTTCTGCTGGTGAGAGGGAGCAGCTTCCACAGCTCTTCTTCCCGCTGCCTCTCCTCGGGCGGCTCTGCACAGCCTTTGAACCCCGCGCCGCTCCTGCAACTCCCCGAAGAGCGGCCTCCTCCCTCGGTGGGTCTAGCGCTTCCCTCCCGGCTGCTGCCATAGCGATGTGGCAACAGACCCGTCTCCAGGGGAGCAGCGCGGGGGAAGGACTCCTTGGAGCTGCCGCTGCGGGTCGGGCTGGCAGCGGGGCTGAGTCCCGCCTGCTGTCCTGTGCCTGGCACTAGCGCCTGTCCTGCTCCTTCTCAGTCCCCGCGCCGGGGCAGGGAGGGGACGCCGCTGTCTCTGCTCGCCTAGCTGCGATTTTCCTGCTGGGAGGATGGGTGAGGCCGAGCAGCGGGGCAGGTGCTTGTGCCTGAGCCAGCCCGAGCGAGCGCTGACGGCCCTTGGAAAACCCCGGGCCCCTCTGGGTGGCTGAGGCACGAATGGGCTTTGGCTGCCCCATGGACCCCGGAATGTGCAGCATGCTGCTTTCGACCGTCATTGTGTTGGGTAAAGGATGTTTGCAAGTTCGTCTTCTCGCTGCCCTTCGTGCGTCTGTCTCCCCCTGTAGTTATTTCTTGAGGAACGGGGGAACACGCAATACAAACATCTGGTCTGTCTTGGAATCAGTGGCGTTATTTTGGGGTGTGCGTCTCTCTGCACCCACCGCTCTCCCTCCAGAGTAGTGCCGATGGTGGATGAAATGTTATGAAAAGATGCGCTCCTTGGAAAGTTGGCGTGTTTTGGGGGCTGAAAACCATGTTGCTCAAAAAGACCCGTTTTTGCATGACAATAGAGTAAAAGTAGCAGCAGTTTTGAATAGGCAACAAAATGAGGGCAGGCTTGGACTTCAGGCCCTTTGGATTTACTCAGAAAGCTCTTGCCCATTTCTAGTTAACAAAGCTTCTGTTAAATCGGTAGAATAAGCTTCTCCCAGCTAAACTCTTGTAGGAGGCAACTAACCAAACAGTGCAACAAGGCAAACTCAAGCTGAGACAATTTGAATGAGGGGGATGAAAACGTATATGAGGGAGATTTTAAGCGTCGCATCGAAACACACACACACACAGCAAAACCCCGTTTCTCCTGAGGGAACAAGATTTTAAAACCTCCATTTCAAATTTATCCAAAGGGAGGGATTCAACTTTAAAAGTCTGGATCCAATATTTTTAAAGACTCCTAAAAGCCTAGCATTTGGGGTATCTTATGTTTGCTTATAATTTGACATGTCCACTGTTTACTATTTATAGTGTGTTTTAGTATATATTCATTCTAAGGGGGGAATGTAACCATTAAAAAGCTTAATGCGCTTTTGAATGTACTCTACTCCATGTGGCGATAATTGTTTATATGTGCACGGGGTGGGGGAGGGTTGGTACATTTACAACTGGGGCTTCTCCCTTTAATATTCATTGACCTGGCAAGTGTGGAGAGGTGATGGGAATGGCTTGTTTAAACCCTGTGAACGGGGAAGCTTTCTGTCTTCACGCTGTGCCTAAGTGCTTCTTCCCAGCTTCTCTGGTTGCTAGGGGGCTTTTACTTCCTGTTTCAAATTAGCCTTTAAAGCTCACATGACTATTTGAGACCAAGACCTTACAATAAAAAAGGAGACCAAGCTTCAGAGGTTAAGGGGCAGATTGCAGGGTACTTCTTTCATTTAGTATATCTGTACATTTCCTACTTTCTTTTATTTTATGGCCAAGACCCAGGTATCCAGGAATGGGCTATCTCTGATCCCACTGGCCCTAGCAACATTTGACAGTACCAAGGAAAATTGTCATTGCTTTCATGGTAAGGGCAGTAGCTGTTTTAGGTTGGGGGTCCCTGAAATTTTTAAATGAATTGTTTACCAGCCTTGTTTAATTTCCATCCCTCCCAGCATCCATGGATAGTATATGAACCAAAAAGGTCAGGAAAGCACAGCCCAGTGAATCCCAATTTGTCTGTTTGTAGTACATGAAGCACAACACATACTGCTTCCTCCCATGCTCATACATCCCACCATCGGCTGCCCTAGGTCACTCTTTCAACAGCACATCACCAGGACAGGCTTTGTATGTCGTTGCCTACTTTTTTTTGTACTACCTCAAATACCTGCTTGTATATATTTTTTCTTTTTATTAGAGAAAATTATTTTGCTGTAGATTTGACTGACTTAGGCTTGTCTGCTAAGGAAGTTACAAGACACTTGAGTGCCTTGCATTTATTACTTCAGTGATACTCCATGCATGAGTAAGGTGATCAAAGTTTGGCCCTTGGATAGCAACAAACTAATAGAACATGTATATTTTTCTATATTGTTGTATTATGTCAATAATATCATAGGAGTAGGTGGCACAGAGTAGGGAATTTATAAGTCCGAAAGCATTGGTTGTATATATGTTCATGTGTCTTGGAATTCAGGAACTTAGTATTGTGATGAGAAAAATGGCTGGATCTCTCTCCCTCCTCCCCCCCCCCCCCCCCCCCGGTAATTTTCTTAAAGTTTCCATTTTGCTTCAAGTTAAGTATAAAAGAAAGCAAGGCAAGTGCTGAAGCACCTGTCACTGTGTTTCAGTCTTAGAATTTTGTTTCTTGCAATAGTATAATGTAATGTTGTGCTTTAGACGTGGGGTTGTATTTGCTTAAAATGTATTGTTAAACTGGGTGAGAACTCACATAGTGCAGATAAACTGTAATGCTAAGGTAGGTTTGATTATTTGAGTCAGATAAACAAAAACGTATTTAAGTTAAATTGGTCTTTTAAATAACTAAACAGAACATAAGTATCCCTTTTGTTGTTTAAAGTGAACTATTAACAGCTTTTCCCGAACCCCATGATACAGCTTTGTTTAGTTAATATTCCTTGATTTTATTCATAGGAAACCATGTCTCATTTTGTAGGGGGAAAAAATAGCTAACTGCTGGCTTTGTTTTCTTGATGCAGGCAGTGCAGTCTGGAGAGCTCAGTTCACACAGTAGATGTGAAAACAAGGCAAGAAGAGGTGCAGTAGATGAAGAGCTGGGACCTGGGACAACTGAGGAAGATGGTATTGTGGATCTGAGCTATAGCACTCCCTGCCCTCATGCTTATGGCATTGAGGACATGACAACATTTCAGAATGGCTGCAGAAATGGCACCACTGTTACCTGTATAGTAATGGATAATAAAGAACCAAGAAGTATAACTAGCAATGGGGGATGCAATAACAATGCCGGTGCTGAAGAGGAAATACAAGATGACAATCTCAGCCCTTCAAAAATCATGCGCTTTTTCTCTACCCCTAGGAAACGAACTACCTCCAGCTCAGAAAGGCCTCGTTCTCTGATTGTGATGGGCAGCTCTTCAACGTGGAATGCTTTGTCTTCCATTAGAAAAATGGGATCTTTCAAGAAATTAAAATCTTCAGTTCTTCAAGGAATTCAGGCCAGAGAAAGCTCAGATATCTTAAATGAGAACACTGTGGGAAAACATGTTTCGAATGGTGCAGTGGTGAGAGTTCAGACTAACCGGTATTCTTATTCGGGGCCTTTACATGATTTCCATAATGCAGTGGATGGTTTGGCTTCTGATTGCTCTGATGTAGAGGAAAGTGACGATTCCTTCCTGAGGAATACTCACCGATCACGCAGTATCAGACGCGCCTATGGTGTTGGTCGCATTAATTTATTAGACACCGATAAAATTCAGAGTCAGCAGAACTGCACCAGGCCAACATCTCCCATCACCCAGGAGCCAAAGATCTGTGAAATTTTAGTGAAAGATCCTGAAAACAACAGGATTATCTACAGGAGAAGCAAAAGCACAGATAACTTAAACTTTTTGAAAAAGAGCTCGTTCAAACGAAAGTCCACCTCAAATCTCACTGACCTCAAGATTGCAAATGAAAAGCAAGTGCCACAAAGGACGGTAAGCACTTCCTCTGCTGACTCGGACAAAGCCAGTGGAAACCCAGAGAGACGGTCAAAACGCTGGAAGAGCCCTATCAGAGCAAAGGATTTTGACAGAGTTTTGAAACTTGTAAGCAATGTTACAGATGTTGCATGGAAGAAAGATGGTCCTATGAGCATGACGCCTCCTCTGAACGAACAAAACCAGAGAACAAGGCCAAACAGCAGACTACATGACGACTACTCCCGCAGGGTTTCTAGTGTCAATGAAAATGACAGACGGAGGTGCATTTCCCCTGTGTGCAGTCCAGATTCTACCTTGTCTGGAACTCCGCATCTTCATAGCTCAACTGTTTCTCAGGATACAGACACTGAAACAAATGTATTTACTGGAGAAGCCAACAGCCTCAGGACATTATCATGCGTCCTAGATGATGTTAGTTCATCACACACTTTTGCCGACCTTAGTGCACTTCCTAATCAAGTGTTTTATGTAGACTCTGATGAACCAAAAAGTTCCAGCCAGTTTATGTGTGAATCTGAGCAGCCTAGCATTCCTCTGAGGCCCACTGCCCCTAAACCTCAGAGCCCCAGTGCTGAGAAGGTCAAGTGCAATATTAATTTCCATTGCCCGGATCGTCACAGCACGTTGTCACTGAGCTCAATGGAAAGTGAGGAAAGAGTTGAGTTACCTGCTCCGAAGCTGGGGAGAAATCCTGTTTGCTTCCAGGACTCAGTACCCAGTTTGCACTATGATGATGGAAATGAAGACAGTGGCATAAGCAGCCACTCTCAGCTGAGCCTCAATTTAGCTTCTGGTACCGAAGAAAAGAAGGAAGAGGTAAGAAGGAAAGCAAACCCCACTATATATTAGATGTTCATGTTGCAAGGTTTGTTTTTATTAATACAAAAATGATACCATGAATGCTAGGAGCTGTTGCAGCTTGTTACTGCTAAAATATGCTGACAACCAGCAAGCAGTGATTTTTTTTTTTTTTTTTTTTTTTTAATACCAGGTTTGGAAACTAACATCAAATTATTTTTCCCTGTGTACATTAATATTAAAGAAAGTGTTGGCAGCAAAGCTGTTCAAGTACATTTTCTAGGGCAGTTTATTATGGCCTGCAGTTATACCACCTTGTGACGTGATCATGTTGGATTTTACCAAACGAAGCCAGGACTGGCTGGGTCAGTTCTTGGCTGGGAGATTGCTGAAGAACACTTAAGTGGTGCTCCATGCAGTCATGTTGATTCAGTAGGTCGCATTCTTCCCTTGGGCCAAAAAATTTTAATGTTCGTAGAGCACAGTGGGGTGAAAGGCACAACATAAATCAAACCTCCAGTTGTTTTTACTGTGCATTACTGGCAATGACTGTTGGTAAATTAATGAAATATTTGGAGGCATATTTCAAAAGCAGTGAAATATTTTACCTGTAGTTGTCCATTAATATTTTTAAAATGATGGGTGGAGACTTAACATGTTGCTCCTAACTATAAAGGACTTAATTGCACCTAATTAAAAACTTACCACTGTCAGTGGATGTGGCCAGTTGTATTGCTGCATTTTTGAGTAAATGGGACACAGTTAAGGCCTTGTGTACGGTGGGGGTTTTGCACTAGTGCAGTTACATTGATATGGCTGCATCAGTACAGAACTCTAGTCAGGGCCGGCGTGCCCACTAGGCGACCCTAGGCAGTCGCCTAGGGCGCCAAAATTTGGGGGGCAGCGGGCATCTGCCTCCCGGCTCCCCGCTCAACTGCTGAGCGGGGAGCTGAGGGGCAGCCGCCGCGAGCTGCCCCCTGCCCCTCCGCTCAGCGCCTGAGTGGGGAGCCGGGGGGCAGCTGCCATGAGCCGCCCTGATTGCCCCCCCCGCCCCGCTGCTGAGGCTGGAGCCGTTGAGCGGGGAGCCAAGGGGCAGCCGCGGCAAGCTGCCCCTCCGCTCTGCGCCTGATCGGGGAGCCGCCTGGGGGGCAGCCGCCGCAAGCCGCCCCGCTCAGCGCCGGAGCTGGGGGCACGTGAGCTGCTCCGCTGCCCCCCCCCCGCCCCGCTGCTGAGCGGGGAGCCGGGGGCAGCCGCCGGGAGCCGCCCCCCGGCT
This sequence comes from Macrochelys suwanniensis, assembly GCA_033296515.1. NCBI lineage: Eukaryota > Metazoa > Chordata > Testudines > Chelydridae > Macrochelys > Macrochelys suwanniensis. The sequence goes on along the minus strand of CM065775.1, from coordinate 43,315,474 downwards.
CCCCGCTCAGCGCCCGCGGGTGGTGGTGGTGGGGCTGAGTGCCCGGCGGGCGGGGGAGCTGGCTGTGGGGTTGGGCGGCATTGCGGGGGTGGAAGCTGAGCTCCCATGGGTGGGGGAGTTGGCGGGGTGGGGGTGGCATTGCGGGGTGGGGGGGCGGGAGGACGCAGGGCTGGTGCAAGGAAGTTTCGCCTAGGACGTGAAACTTCCTTGCACCGGCCCTGACGCTAGTGTGGACATCCTACACCTGTTTAAACTGTGATTTGCCTCACTTTCAAAGTACAACCGATGCAAGTCACAGTTTAGGCTGACGCAGCCCATCTGTGCTAAGGGTATACAACTACATTGGTTTAACTGCACCAGTGCACCCAAAAACAAAACATTATACATAAGGTCTCACCCTTTTGTATCCCAGAAGAAAAGTTTATAAAATCAGAAGACTATGATATGTTCTGCTGCCTCCTGTTTGTCAGAATGAACCTTATACTGTCTACAAAAATGTGGAGTACCTGCATTAATTATAAATCACAAAAGTCTCTGCTAGTCAAATTATAGATTGGAGATGGGTAAGGATTTCTCATGTTAATGAGGCCTGATGCATTTTGTAAAAAGTGACTGTAAATATTCATTATAAGCATCATCATTCTTCTGGACAAAGTAATACAATTAAAAATAGCTTTGATTACTGTGATACTCAGAATTGTGATGAAATTGGGAAATGACGTAATAACGTATATGCATCAGGGCAGTAGAAGAGTTTCTCATTAAAAGTTCTTGGGATGCCAAAACCAGTCTCCTTCTGCAATTTTCACACCCAGAGTGCACGTGCAGAGATGCTTTTTAACAGCCTGGAGACCTAAGAATGCTAATGTATGTTTATGTATGTCAGTTGCATTTCCTGGAAACTATATGTAGCAGATAAATGACAGAATTAATGCTACCTAGCTGCCATCTAGTGGTGAACTATAACCATGACCTCATCAAGCACTGAATCCAAACTCCTGCCTTCCCATCCCAAAATAACTCTGTAAAGACATGGGTTTCAATGTACGTGTACATCAGACATATAGGTTATTACTAAATTATATTTAATATTGCATTATGTCCTGTTTTCTGACACTTATCTAAAAATAACCAAATCTTGGTGTTAATATTGACTGATTTTTACCCGTGAGGCTGTGAAGTACTTCTGTGAGTTTTCTTTGCAGTTTATCTCCTCCTTCCGTTGTCTAAACTGAAATGCACACCCTGCACTAGTGGTAGATATGTATTTTGAGACATATCAGATGAAGAACTCAGGAAAATGTGATGGAGTTTCTGACTAATGGCCGCCTCAGGGCATCAATGCCCATGCCTGCACAAAGGAAATGTTTCTGTGCCTCTGTTAGGAGGATACAGGCTTGGAGTGGAAGCTAATAATGCAAGGAGCACTGTTAACTTGGTGGATAGCTGGATACAAATTATGAATGGAATGTGCCCTCCATCACAAGTGGAAACTTTCTCTTCCCTTCTATTCCTATCTGCCCCCCACTGCATCCAGAGCCATAAAACCATAGCCACTCCAAGGTTTGGTCTACACTACCAACTTATGTTGGTATAACTACATCGCTCGGGGTGTGGATTGTCTGCACCCCTGAGTGACGTAGTTATACCGGCCTAACCCCCAGTATAGACAGTGCTATGTCAACGGGAGGGCTTCTGCTGTCGACATAGCTACTGCCTCTCAGGGACATGGAGTGCCTACGCTGACAGGAGAAGCTCTCCCATCAGTATAGATAGTGTCTTCACTAAGTGCTACAGTCAGTGTAGACAATCCCTGAGTTGCCATGGAAGGGATAGCATGCTCTGCTCTCTCTCTCTCCTATTCCTTTGGAGGGCTTTGTTCCTTTTTCCTGCCCTCCACATTTCCCAGCAGAGTGGAGCTATGGCATTAGCTTTGTGCCCAAGTTTACAGTCTCCTCAGATGTCAGAAATACTTTAAATCTGTGCCTATTCAGCCAATAGGCTCTACCCTGAATGCCACGTGACATCATGCTGGTTTGAACTTTTGACTGTGATTCCTTCTTAGCTTTGCTTTCTACCTCTCCATTACAGCATTGCATCTCTTTCCCCCCCCCCCCCCCCAATGCCTTTGTGGCAGTGTCAGAGCATTCAGAATAAGCTATCATTTAAGATGTAACTTTGGATAGCATGAGTACACAAATCTTAGGATGGAGTCCTCATGATAAATACAACATGCTGATGGGCAAGCCTCCAAAGGTTCAGAGTTTCTCTGTATCTTATCTGTACACTTATGCAATGCATCCATTAGTATTCTGTGGTCACATCTACATAATTCAATATACAATACACATCATGCTGAACAGAGATGGGCCCAAGCCAAAACCACAGAGCCCAGCAAATTTGGGGAAAGTTCAATCCAGATTTTAACTTTGTGGTACAGGCCAATATCTAATACAGTCTACTTTGAACCTTCTACAGACTATCTAAGCTGTTCCTTTGCCTCAGGCCCCAAGCTGTTCTTCGGTATGGTAGTTTGAGATAAATGCCTGAAAGTTACCTAAATGCTTGTTACCTAGGTGTTTTGGGTTTACTTTTTAGGAAGCTCAAAACACCTCAACAAATAGTTTTACCTTGTTATGTGGCGGAGGGGATGAGAGACCTATTTGTCTTCTAACAGACAAATCTGCATCATCCTACTTACTAGCACTATTGCTCATAGCTCGGCTGCAGCCTTTTCTGGATCTGTTCTTCTCTCTCTCTATTGCTATTCCAGCACCTGTTTCCTTCTCCCATAAATTGGGGAGGGGGCAAGGACATAGTGCACTTGTCCCAAATGTGTTTTTGCTTGAAGTGAGTTATGGGTGATCTAAGCCCTGAGACTACAAGCTGTTCTGGAGGGGCAAACTCTTGCACCCATGAGGAGCCCCTTGAAGTCAAATGTCAGCCCGTGCAGATCAGCATGAAGGATTAGGGCCCTACTCAGCTACTAAATTCAGGAAGCAGAAGGTTATGAGGCCATCTCTCTCTCTCTCTTTCTCTCTCTCTCTCTCTTTTTTTTTTTATGGTCTTGTGTTGGGTGCTCCCTAGAGCATGTATCTGTGTTGATTTCACTAGATGTCCACTGTCTTTGGTGGATCAGTGGGCAGTAAGGGCTATCCTGCAAACCCCTACTGCTGGCAGTCCTTACCCAAGTACTTCCAACCAAGCTGAGGGGCATCTCATGTTTGACTAATGTAGATCAGCTATAGTACTAAAACCAGAATACTTATGTGAGCAAGAGTTTGCAGGATCTGCCCCTTAATGGAAGAGACTTCCTTGGTGTCTCTACATTTCCAATCTGAGCACCTTGTTTCTCTTAAACTCAGCCGAGTCCTGTGTTCTTTTTAGCCTTCTTTTCAAAGGACTGGCAAAAGTTGTTTAAAGGTCAAATAGACTAGTGTTGGGGTATTTCTACACTACAATGACACCATAGTATAGCTGCTTCTTGTATTGACAGAAGGGGTTTTTCTGTTGATTGTAGTTAATCCATCTCTTTGAGAGAGGGTTGCTAGGTTGATGGAAGAATTCTTCCATCTAGCTCATCTATAGTGGGGTTTCATAGAATCATAGAATATCAGGGTTGGAAGGGACCTTAGGAGGTCATCTAGTCCAACCCCCTGCTCAAAGCAGGACCAATCCCCAATTTTTGCCCCAACATAGTTGACCTAACTATGTTCACAGGGTGTGACATTTTTCACAGCCCTGAGTGGAGCTAGGTTGACCTCATTTTTATGTGTAGATCAGGCCTTAGTTGCCCTACCCTGTCAATTAGTAAGTACTTATCCGAGAACTAGCAAATAAACTCCATGAAACTTTGTTAATCAATATCTGTGACTAGAATTGAAAATTAAGGCCTTGTCTACACATGCAAATTGTCCTGATTTAACTAAATTGGCCCAACTCCCCTGTGCAGACACTTAAATCAGCTTAAGAATTCCTTATGTCAATTCAGCTTTTTTTTTCCAGCTATAACTGAGAGTGACTTAAGAGTGTCCTCACAAGAGGATTGCACCAATGTAACTAAATCTATTTAATTAAATTGGTGAAGTGTGTGTGTGTAGACAAGACCTAAATTCCCCCCAGATACCAGGATTTTGCTGCCCTGGCCAAGGTCTAGTTTCCTCTGCATTATGCTTTTCTGTAGCACTTGTAGCAGACGTTTTGCTTTCAGCTGGCATCAGTGGATGATTACATATGATAATGTGTTTGGAATATTTCCAATGCTCTTGGCCTCCCTAAAGGTGAGTCCTATGAAAGATGTGGAAATGACAGAAGTGTTAAATGACTTGTTTGTTTTAGTTTTCACCAAAAAGGCTAGTAGCAATAGTGAATGCCAGTGGAAAATGAGGTGGGATCAGAGACTAAAATAGGGAAGAAATAAGTTAAAAATTACTTGGACAAGTTAGATGTCTTCAAGTCACCAAGGCCTGATGAAATACATTGTAGAATGTAGGTTCTGACTCCATGGGTGCTCCAGGACTGGAGCACCCATGGAAAAAAAATTAGCAGGTGCTTAGCACCCACTGGCAGCCAATCTCTCCCCTTCCCCACCAGCGCCTCTTGCTTGCCAGTGGCTCCGCTGATCAACTCATCCCCCTCCCTCCCAGCACCTCCCGCCCATGTTACCAGCTGTTCCACGGTGTGCAGGAGGCACTGGGAGGGAGGGGAAGGTGCGGGGATGGGGTATGCTTGGGGAAGGGGGCAGGAAGAGGCAGGGCAGGAGTGGGGCAGTGCGGGAAGAGGTGGAATGGGGGCGGGGCTGGTGGCAGGGTGGGAAGAGCTGGGGGTGGGAGCTTGGGGAAAGGGATGGAGTGGGATGAGGCCTAAGGCTGAGTGTGGGTTGAGCACTGGGACAATTGGAAGTTGGTGCCTGTATTCTAGAATACTCAAGGAGCTGACTCAGGAGGTATCTGAGCCATTAGCGATTATCTTAGAAAAGTCATGGAAAATGGGAAAGATTCCAGAGGACTGGAAAAGGGCAAATATAGTGTCCATCTATATAAAAAGGAAATAAGGACAACATGAGGAATTACAGACCAATCAGGTTAATTTCAGTACCCGGAAAGATAATGGAGCAAATAATTGAGCAATCAATTTGCAAACAAATAGAAGATAATACGGTGATAAGTAACTAGCAGCATGGAAGAATAAATCATGTCAGACCAACCTAATAGCTCTTTGGAGGAGGGTGGAGGGAGGGAAAATCGGTAGATGTGGTATATCTTGACTTTAGTAAGGCTTTTAATACTGTCTTGCATGACCTTCTCATAAACAAACTAGGGAAATACAACCTAGATGGAGCTACTATAAGGTGGGTGCATAACTGGTTGGAAAACAGTTCCCAGAGTTAGTGGTTCACAGTCAAGCTGGAAGGGGATATTGAGTGCAGTCTAGCAGGGATCCGTTCTGGGTCTAGTTCTGTTCAATATCTTCATCAGTGATTTAGATAATGGCATAGAGAGTACACTTATAAAGTTTGCGGATGATACCAACCTGGGAGGGGCTGCAAGTGCTTTGGAGGATAGGATTAAAATTCAAAATGATCTGGAGAAGTGGTCTGAAGAAAATAGGGTGGAATTCAATATGAACAAATGCAAAGCACTGCACTTAGAAAGGAACAATCACTTGCACACATACAAAATGGGAAATGACTGCCTAGGAAGGAGTACTGCAGAAAGGGATCTGGGAGTCATAGTGGATCACAAGCTAAATATAAGTCAACCATGTAACACTGTTACCTCACAGAATGAGGTTTGCTTTTTTTGTATTAGCAGGAGTGTTGTAAGCAAGATCCATGAAGGAATTCTGCTCTACTCCCACTTGACGCCTAATCAGCATGAGTATTGTGTTCAGTTCTAGGGTCTGAATTTCAGGAGAGATGTGGACAAATTGGAGACAGTCCAGAAAAGAGCAACAAAATGATTAAAGGTCTAGATAACATGACCTATGAGGGAAGATTGAAAAACTTGGGTTTGTTTAGTCTGGAGAAGAGAAGACTGGGGATGATGAAGAGAGGGGACATAACAGTTTTCAAGTACATAAAAGGTTGTTACAAGGAGGAGGGAGAAGAATTGTCCTCCCTAACCTCTGAAGATAGGACAAGAAGCAATGGGCTTAAATTGCAGCAAGGGAGGTTTAGGTTGGACATTAGGAAAAACTTCCTAACTGTCAGGGTGGTTAAGCACTGGAATAAATTGCCTAGGGAGGCTGTGGAATCTCCATCACTGGAGATTTTTAAGAGCAGGTTGGACAAACACCTGTCAGGGATGGTCTAGATAATGCTTAGTTCTGCCACGAGTGCAGGGCACTGGACTAGATGACCTCTTGAGGTCCCTTCCTGTACTACAATTCTATTATTCTAAGATGCACACATTATTGTAAATAGTAACAAAGACATACAACACTTTACTGGCTTGATTGTGGACTCGCAGGTACCATTGAAGCTGCTGAAATTTGTTGCTGTTCTACATTTGCCGCAGCAGAGGAGACCAAACTCTCTGATGCATAGGCTCTGTCTACCACAAGCATGACAGCACAAACTAGTCCGTTTAAACAGCCTTAGTGGTAATGTGGGGAAACTGTACACCCACTTTATTATAATCCAAGCACAGTGCTCTACCTGCAGGACAATGAAGAATTATAAATCTAAAATATAGCAGTTGCAGCTCTCTGTAACTAAAGTTGAGCGATGCTTTTTGTCTACAGGTTAACTATTCTAGGTGCTCTAAAATCCATGTGCTGACTTGAACTGTGTTGAAATTTACTGTGCATCATGGGGGTGCAGGACAGAGTTAGTGACCCAAAGTTGTACTCATCTGAGTAATTGGCTCCTGAGATATAGCCCCCTCCAAAATCAGTTGTTTACAAAATCACCTTATTCTTCTAATGTTTTATTGTACGCATCTGGGGTTCAAACCATGGCTCTAATCTTCCAAGTTGGCACATATTAGTCATGTCTAAGGCATGGTCTATACCTAAAACCTAGATCAGGGGTCGGCAACCTTTCAGAAGTGGCGTGCCGAGTCTTCATTTATTCACTCTAATTTGAGGTTTCGTGTGCCAGTAATACATTTTAACATTTTTAGACGGTCTCTTTCTATAAGTCATTAATATATAACTAAACTATTGTTGTATGTAAAGTAAATAAGGTTTTTAAAATGTTTAAGAAGCTTCACTTAAAATTACATTAAAATGCAGAGCCCCCCAGACCGGTGGCCAGGACCCAGGTCATGTAAGTGCCACTGAAAATCAGCTCGCGTGCCGCCTTCGGCACCCGTGCTATAGGTTGCCTACTCCTGACCTAGATCAACCTAGCTACATTGCTAAGGGCTGTGAAATATTTCACACCCTGTGCGCTGTAGTTAGGTCAATCTAATCCTCACTGTAGATACAGCTAGGTTGATGGAAGAATTATTCTGCCTACCTACCTACCATGTCTCAGAAAGGTGGATTATGTACATCAACAGAAAAACCTCTTCCCTTGATGTAGGAAGCATCTGTGCTACAGTGGCAGTACAGCTGCAGCACCATAGCTGTGTCACTTTAGCTGCTACAGCATAGACATACCTAAGAGAGTGAAATGTGCATGTGTAGCAAGACAAGACTCTGTTAACAGCTAGAAGATTTGCAGTCAGTCTGTTGTCACAGTAACTGGGAGGCTCAAGCTGACATGTTGTGGTCATTGAACTTGAGCTGCACCCAGGCACTATGAATTTGAGCCCTACACTTGGCAGCTTTGAGAAATCAGGTGCTGTGCACACCAGTTGCTCTCTATCTGCATTCAACAGGGGCTCCTTTTGGAAGTCTTGCCCTGAGACCAACATTTCTTGTTTATTAGCAATACTTTAGAGTGCTCTAAATCCAATGTACAGACTCTGACTTTGCTTTACAAGTATTGTCAAAGTAATTAGCATTAATTAAATAGATGAAAGAGCCAAGGGAAATGCAGTCATGACTTGTGTCCTTCACTCTTTCCTGAACAGTAGAACTGAATATGATCAAAAGACCCTGCAACTTGCTTTTCTGTGGTCAAGGGGTTCTTGCAATACGTTCCCCACAACATGAGCTGCTCAGAATATTTTCAGATCACTATAACTGTTTTGGTGCCAAGCTAGGGAATAAGCGGGATTGGGGCAGGGAGTGGGACTGTGGGGTGTATTGGATCGCTGCAGGGAATGTAGAGTTTGTGAGGATGCAGGGTGATGGTTCTGACCCTTTGCCAATCTTAGGGCTGTTCTCCAGGACAGCTGTTAAGGGGCCAGCATATCTCTACACAACAATCCTCAGTAGTTCAAGGATCACTCAAACACCGTGTTTTTGAAAACCCAGTTCAGTGGCTAGAGTTTCAATGGAGAACTGAGTTTCCAGAAAAATAGTTTTTCTATGATACCTCAATGAAGAAGGGATGGTGTTCAAAGGGCCTTTGCGCACTGGGAGCTGTGACGTGCTGACAGAGTAGGAACATAGTAGGAAAGGGGGAAAGCTGAGCATATTGACAATGACATGCTCAGGGAAAGGGAAGAGGAGTCATCTGTGCCCTCCTCCCCCCCCATGGCTGCCTCCTGATTAGGGGAAGGAACCCAGAACTCTCCTGTCTCCAGCAGTGAGGGAGTGGTTCCAGGCTTACTCTTCCCTCCTGATGATAGTGCTTCTGGAGAGAGAGAGAGTGAGGGCAGAAGAGTGTGGGTAAGCTGTGTGGTGGAGGATATAAAAGTGCTCCAGCTCAGCTCCGCTGAATGTACTCACTTCTATACACCCAGGGCCGGCGCAACCACTAGGCGACCTAGGCGGTCGCCTAGGGCACCAGGATTTGGGGGGCGGCATTTCGGTGGCGACGCTTCGCAGCGGCCGGATCTTCGGCTGCCCGGGTCCCCGGCAGCATTTCGGCGCTACGTTCTTCGGCCGCCCAGGTCCTCGGCGGCATTTCGGCGGCAGCTTCTCCTGGAGGCGCGGCCTGGGGCGGCAAACAGGCTGCTGCCGCTCCTGTATACACCCCCCTCCCCCTTTCTGTCTCCCTTTTAAAACATGTCCCTGCAGTGCTGAGCCCAGGATGGGGAGCTGGGAATGAGCATGTTCAGTGCATGGAACAGGCACACAGTGGTGAGAGGAGTTAGGGAGCTGAGAACAGGCAAGCTTATGGCATAAAACGCATACAGTACAATGCATAGATGAGTGAGGAGTGGAATGCACAAGGTCAGTGGGTGGCATAGTATACAGCACTGAGATTGTAGTTTGCGGCTGAGAACAGGCATGCTGGGAGCCTGTGGCCAACCACATTGCTGAGACCAAGGCCTCATCGACACTTAAAAATTAAGTTGGCTTATCTACATCGCTTAGGGGTGTGAAAAGTCCACACCCATGAGGGGTGTAGGTAAGATGATATAACCACCATTGTAGAGTGTGCTAGATCGACAGAAGAATTCTTCCATCACTCTAGCTACCCATCTCTCATGGATGTAGAATGCCTATGTTTATGGGATAATCCCTCCTATCAGCATAGGTAGTGTCTAGTGTCTACACTGAAGTGTTACAGTGGCCCACTGTAGATATACCACAAGGAGAGAGGATGGAAACATCTGCTGAGATGCACGGAGCAGTTCATACCTCTCAGAGCTATTGTTTCAGGCTGTATTCCTCTCCTGGGCCACTTCATACCTCTCTTAGGGCATGTCTTCACTGCTAACGTTAAAGCACTGCTGTGGCAGTATTTTAATGTAGCTTGTGTAGTTGCGGCAGAGCGCTGGGAAAATAGCAATTAATTAATTAGCAATTAAATAGATGAAAGAGCCAAGGGTAATGCGGTCACGACTCGGATAGATACTGTTCTCCTTTCACTTGTTTAAAGTTAGGGTAACCTACATGCAATAAAATGTTCAAAATATTTTGAAATAACCCATGTCTGTGTTTCCTTTCCCTACCCGGTGAGCACCTCCAAGTTAAAAATAAATAAATAAAAATTCTATAGTCTGACCATTATCACCACTAAATTATAACAAAGTGTGCAGGCAGTGGTAGGACCATTTATGAACCAAATAGCATCTGTTATCAAGCCTCATTTTCACCAAGAAACCCCCGTAATAACTATACGTCCCTATCTCAACACTATCCCCTACAAATAAAAGGTCTTTTTCTGTAAAACAAAGAAAACACCACCACAGCGACACCCTCTAGGAAATTTACTTACAAAAATCTTCATTAATGCAGTTAAGGTTGCGTGGTGGTATCTTATGCCTTTCCACAATGTCTAGTTCAGCTGGACTAACATTTTACAACCAGGAAATGAATAAGGTGCACACCACGCCCACAGTGCAATCTGAACTCCTCCCTCTATGAGCAATGCCCAACGCCCCAATAACACACATACTAGCACTACCCATACCTATGCTACAGGACATTGGGGAATAGAGTATATGAGCTCTATAAGGGAAAGTCTAACACTCCTCTATGCAAAGGCAAACTTTGGGTTTATGTCAAACATGGCAAACAGGAGCTGCCTACACTCAAACACTGAGTCTGCTTCACACAAACCACCTTAGACTTACAAAATTTTACCACCCCTTAACTTTTGCCCAAAGGTCCTGTCTGAGACACTGCCTTCACTTACCTATTGTTAACCATAGAGACCACAGTCATGCATGCCACTAGAGACAGCTGACAATCAGTGCACCTGTACTGATGCAGCCTAAAGAACTCACTGCTGATATGAGGCAAACTTGATCCCTCAAGATATGCTGGCCTGTTCTCATAGCACAGTAACATCTCTTCCAACCCGCTCCAACTAATCCCGCCACCATTCAATACAGCTACATGTCACAGGTGCCGACTTTGGCCGGTGCTGGTGGGTGCTCGTGCCCCCCCGCCCTGACTCCGCCCCCATTCCAACCCCTTCCCCAAATCCCCACCCCCTCCCCTGGGCGTGCCACATTTCCCCTCCATCCCCTTTGTCCCAGGCTTGCCGCGCGCAAGCCTGGGAGGGAGGGGGAGAAGCGGTGGCGCGCTCAGAGGCAGAGCGGAGGTGAGCTGCGTTGGGGGGGTTGCGGGGAGGGCCGCAGGATGTAACCCTCTGGGGGGGATGACTCATAGACTCATAGACTTTAAGGTCACAAGGGACCATTATGATCATCTAGTCTGACCTCCTGCACAATGCAGGCCACAGAATCTCACCCACCCACTCCTGGAATAATCCTCTCACCTATGTCTCAGCTATTGAAGTCCTCAAATCATGGTTTAAAGACTTCAAGATGCAGAGAATCCTCCGGTAAGTGACCCGTGCCCCATGCTGCAGAGGAAGGCAAAAAACCTCCAGGGCCTCTGCCAATCTACCCTGGAGGAAAATTCCTTCCCGACCCCAAATATGGCGATCAGCTGAACCCCGAGCATGTGGGCAAGACTCACCAGCCAGACACCCAGGAAAAAGTTCTCTGTAGTAACTTCTAACATCCCATCATTGACCATTGGTCCTATTTACCACTGATGGCAATTAATTGACCCTTGACTAAGATCATGTTATCCCATCAAACCATCCCCTCCATAAACGTATCTAGCTTAATCTTGAAGCCAGTTAGGTCTTTTGCCCCCACTGCTTCCCTTGGAAGGCTGTTCCAGAACTTCACTCCTCTGATGGTTAGAAACCTTCGTCTAATTTCAAGTCTAAACTTCCTGATGGCCAGTTTATATCCATTTGTTCTTGTGTCCACATTGGTACTGAGCTGAAATAATTCCTCTCCCTCCCTGGTATTTATCCCTCTGATATATTTAAAGAGAGCAATCATATCTCCCCTCAGCCTTCTTTTGGTTAGGGTAAACAAACCAAGCTCCTTGAGTCTCCTTTCATACGACAGGTTTTCCATTCCTCGGATCATCCTAGTGGCCCTTCTTTGTACCTGTTCCAGTGACAGAGGAACCGCTCCCCGCTCCAGCTCAGCTCCGCTCTGCCTCCCCTGAGCGTGCCGCCGCCGCTCCGCTTCTCCTCCCCCCCCACCTTCCCAGGCTTGCCGCGGGAGTCAGCTGTTTGGCGGTAAGCCTGGGAGGGAGGGGGCAGAAGCGGAACGGCGGCAGCGCGCTCAGGGGAGGTGGAGTGGAGGTGAGCTGGGCGGGAGGCTGGTGGGGAGCACCCACCAATTCTTCCCTGTGGGTGCTCCAGCCCTGGAGCACCCACGGAGTCGTCGCCTATGCTACACGTAACCCAGTGAATGCAGCCAGAGCATGTGCAGATAAATGCTGCAGTTACCTTTTGAACACAACACAAACAATGCACCTTCTCATAGTCCTTTTTCATATCTATATATGGCATTAATATTACTGAACCATTCTCAGTGGCTGTTCCCGGCTCCAAGGGGGACAGATAAGGTTGCGTTGCAGGGCTGGTGTGTGCCTTAACTCTTCATTTCCTGGCTGTCAGAGGTTTCAGTTCAGCTGATTGTGAAGTTCTGAAGAGTTGCAATTTCAGGTAATTTTTAAGGGGCTCCTGTGACCTCACAGCTAAACACAAGCACTCCAGGAGTTGCTGCATGCAGTTTCCTGTCTGGCCTATTGAGGCTGCTGTGCTGCTTACACTGCGGGCAGCAGTAGTAGTAACTGCCTGCAATCCTGGAGTGCTCTTGTGCTCTCTGAGTGGGGCAGAGCCCTAGACCATGTGCACCAATGCAGCAGAGCTGACACCCTCTCCAACTCCAAACTCAGCGGCAGCAGCCTCACTCTTACCCTTGCACCACAGTGTAGGATGTGGGAGTTACTGGAGGTTGGTGCCCTGGGCAGTCCCTTCCCCTGCAGGCTATAGGCAGAAGCAGCTGGAGCCCACCAGAGGTTTGGGGCCTGAGGGAGTGGGAGGCTACATGCTCTTTGGGGAGGGGAGGGAATCAAGGGAATCTGCTGGAGAGGAGTAGGTCTGGAGGAATGGAGGCCTGTGGGAGCCAGGGTGGGCTCCTGGCAGTGGGGTAGGGTTGCCAATTTTGGTTGGCCGTTTTCCTGAAGGTTTCATCAAATGACATAATCTTTAATTCCTGGAGACTCCAGGACAATCCAGGAGGGTTGGCAACCCTATGGAACAGCTTCCATATGAGGAGAGATTAACAAGACTGGGACTTTTCAGCTTGGAAAAGAGATGACATAAGGGGGGATATGATGGAAGTCTATAAAATCATGACTGGTGTGGAGAAAGTAAATAAGGAAGTGTTATTTATTCCTTCTCCTAACAAGAACCAAATGAAATTATTAGGCTACAGGTTTAAAACAAACAACAGGAAGTATTTCTTCACACAACACGCAGTCAGCCTATGGGACTCTTTGCCAGAGGATGTTGTGAAGGCCAAGACTATAACAGGGTTAAAAAAAGAACTAGATAAATTCATGGAGGATAGGTCCATCAATGGCTAGTAGCCAGGAGGGGCAGGGATGGTGTCCCTAGCCTCTGTTTGCCAGAAGCTGGAAATGGGGGATGGATCACTTGATGATTACCTGTTCTGTTCATTCCTTCTGAAGCAACTGGCATTGGCCACTGTCAGAAGACAGGATACTGGGCTAGATGGACCTTTGGTCTGACCCAGTATGGGTCTTATGAGAATCAGGAGATCTGGGTTTCTAGCTTTGCTACAAATTTTCTGTGTAACCTTGGGCAAATCACTTAACTGCTTTGTGCCTAATCCCCTATCTGTGAAGTGAGGATATTTCATACCAAGATTATTTTGAGATCCTCACATGGAAAATATTATCCGCATCGATAGGGATAACTATGCTATCTTGCATTAAAATCACCTTAGAAACCCAGGGTCCAATTCTATTCTCAGTTACATCCATGCAACTAGTGCTTAATTTGTGCCAGGGCTGCGCCCTGGCACCTCTGTGCTCGCTGCATCAGTTATGAAAGTTAAAAAATTGATTGAGCCCTGTCTAGGGTGACCAGATCACAAGAGTAAAATATCAGGACACGTGGGGGAGGGGGCAGACACGTGCACAGCCCTGACCGGAGCCATGGGGGAAGGGGGCGCATAGCCCCAGGAAGCTGCGAGAGGGGCGTATGGCCCCTGATGCAGCCCCCACCACAAGCCACGGGGCAAGGGCTTAGGGCCCCAGTTCCAGCCCCCGGCAGAAGCCATGGGTCAAGGGCGCAAGGCTCCAGCTCCTGCCACAAGCCGTGGAACAAGGGTGCAGGATCCCAGTTGGAGCCCCAGTTGCAGGGCAGGGGAGCAAAGGGTCCCAGTCCTAGCCCTGGCTCCAGCCACAGTCACGGAGGGGAGGCCCACAGTCCTGTCTTCAACCCCAGCTTCAGCTGCTGACAGTTGAAGCAAACTAAGTAAGGGAGGCCCGGAATCAGTGACGGCTGTGCCGTCCCTGACTAAATCATAGACTTAGTTGTAATCCATATTTAAACATACACATTTATTTGTACACTAAACAAACAACATGGGTAAAGGGCGGGGGGTTTATTCAGTCAATAAATCAACTTCACAATTTGCATACCTCTCAGATGTGTCAGAAGTCTAGTACTTTTTGGATGACTTTGCCATCGTCATAACTTGCTTCTGGGCAGTCACAGAGCGGTAGAAGTCCTTTCGACTCATCTGGAAATTCATTTTGACAAGGGTTTCACACCGCACCAAGTCTGTGCTACTTCGATTCTGGACGTCAGTCCATGCACCTTTCATGATTGAAAATACACGGTCTGTGTATGCGTTGCTTACTGGTATACTGAGCACGTATGACACCAGCTTTGTTATGTTCAGGAATTCAGTGCTACCATCCTTGTTTCTCAGCACTTGAGACCAGAGTTCCCCAACTGAGTATTTACCAGGCTCCAGCTTGGTGTTGATGTCTTTGATGGTACAGTATTCATCATAGCGCTGATCAAGATCCACTGTTTTCTGTAGGTTTAAAGCTGTCACGTCCGCAGACAGATCCCTGTATTCGAATTCCCTATTAATTTTGATGTTCAAGCACTGGGTATTGAACAAGTAGCCAGTTGTTGAAAAATCAAACAGTTTCTCCAGATATAGGACTGACACACATAGGCGCCAACTTTTCCCAGTGCCGGTGGGTGCTCAACGCCCCCCCCCTCCCCCCCCGGCCCTGCCCCGACTACACCCCTGCCCTGCCCCAACTCCGCCCCCTCCCTGACCCTATTGGACTCCTTCCCCAAATCCCCACCCCGGCCCCGCCTCTTCCCTGAGTGCGCCACATTCCCCCTCTTCCCCCCTCCCTCCCAGCGCTTGCCGCCACGAAACAGCTGTTTTGTGGTGGCAAGCGCTGAGAGCTGGGGGGGAAGTGGGACCGCGGGACGCTCACAGGAGGAAGCAGAGGCGGAGGTGAGCTGTAGTGGGGGGGCAGGGTGGGGAGCTGCCGGGCACCCACCAATTTTTCCCCATGGGTGCTCCAGCCCCAGAGCACCCCCCAAGTCGGCACCTATGCTGACACATCGTAAAATTTCCTGAAGTCTTTCTGGAGGCATTCAGCAGTGACGGGCAGCATCTCAGTTAATGCATTTTCAACTTTGACGCCGAAGATTCTGTCATTCTTCTGTTGCTGAAGTTTAATTCTCAGATTATTCCTTATGGCATACACTTCACATGCCGTCACAATCTCATTTTCCAAACAGAGCACAGTATCAGTGAAGATTTTTAGGACATTCTGGAGGAAACACAGATAAACCTCAACTTTGGTAGGCCCCTCACCTTATTCACTGTTTTCCATGTCGGAGAACAGTATCCATAGAGATTTTGGGCACTCGTCATTGCCCAGAGAAACAAAGTAGCACTTAACAGCCTACCACATATTTACAAGCCTGTTTACAGCTGGGAAAAGACTCAGCCAGCGTGTTGGAACATGGTGCAGTATAGTGGCATACTCCATATCCACAAAGTCAAATATATCCTTCAGTGCTGCTACTTTCTTAGCAGAATTGCTGAAATGATTGAATGTCTTAATCACCCGTGTCTCAATGTCAACTTGCAGGGTATTGCTAGCATGTTTCACTGCATTGTGCACAATATGGGCAGGGCAGTTTGCAGGCAAGATATTTTCGTTTTCTTTTTTTAAATTCTGGTACACTGATTGTCGCATTCCATAATTCACGTTTGTATTATCAGCACAGTAGGAAGACACTTTGTTCAGGTCTAGTTTGTGTGTTGCAAGTTTTTTCAAGTAATGTGTTGCTTATTTCCTCTGCAGTCTCTTCACTTTGCTCATAGAAGTCTAACATTTTATCTTGGATCCCATGTTCGGGTGCCCAGTATCTCAGTGTTAAGGGGTAAGTTTTCACATTGCACTTGTTAGATGCATCTGTGGCAACTGAGAAATAGGGACCGTGTGGCTTGCTGGGGCCTTTTGAAAATTCTGTTGAGCGCGGCGACAGCACATTTTTGATCAGTGCCTCCACTTTAGTTCGGCCACACCTGAGGTGCTTCGCAATCGTTGAATCTGGATACAAGATAGGCGTCAAATTAAGTTCACCGTCACACGAGCAATAGGAGTGTTGATGGACTACTGTGTGGTAAACTTGCGTTAGCTCAGCAGCAATAACCTTGTTATTGAAGGATTCATTTGGCCTGCTGAAAAAATTTGAGACCAGAGTATTGCTCTTGTGAGTCTTGGTGTTTTGCTCATGATTTTTTGAATCAGCATGATGCCTAACATCGGACTCACCGCCATGGCAAATGCTAAATTCCTTCCTGCATGCTTTACAAAAGGCTTTTGAATCACACTCGTAGGATTTCTGAATCCAGGTGTAAGTGTTTTCCCATTCTGTCCTGTATCTGCACTGCCTTTTTTGTTTTTTGATAGTTGGCTCCTCACTGGAGGGGTTTTTTGGCTGAAGACCGTTAGCTAGATAGCTAGCAACTGAAAAGAACCGCACAATCTCTGTGCTGCTTATGTGTTGTTATGCATCCCTATAGTTTGTGCTATGGGTTCAGAACAGTAAACTACATATCCCTACTGTAAATTGTGTTACACCTGAAAACAACCTGAAAAACCAAAATTGCCAGCAGATAACAGAGCGCAATCGGGTTTAACAAATAGGACATCCCCAATTGACTAATTTTCTATTTCACTACCAAGTTTAAAATTTTACCTGAATATCGGGACAAATGGCGTCCTGATCATACATCAGTCAGAGGCATGCCCCCCCAGGTGCAGCTCCTGCTCTCCAGTGTGGGTAAGTGACCTGTGCAGCAGCATAGCTGTGCTCAGCCCCAGCCGGCCCTGGGCAGAATCAGCACGTGCAGAACTCTAGCAGCAGCCTCTGCAGCCCTGGCTCCCCCGTGAGCTAGGTGGGTCGGTCTGCACACACTCTGCTGGGGGGAGGATGCAACTATTACCTCTGCGGGGCACCTACTCCCACCTCCCCTGTGCAAAAACAGGTGGTGAAAGAAAAGCTTGGAAATGGCAACTCCAATTCTAGCCACCTCTCCCATCGAACACAGGGCCGTGTCTCATTTCAGAGCCGGCAGTTCTAGCTCTTCCGCTGCATCCACAGAGCTGGCTGAGGGGGACTCCCTGCCTGGCTTTGCTAGCCAGGGCTCCCTACGAGCTGCCCTGCCCAGCCCTTCTTAAGGGCACCTCGAGTGCAGAGCCCTGGGTGCCGAGAGCCATTGGAACACTCCAGCCCTGGGGCTGGGCTGGGGGTCAGCAGCCACCCAGGCTCAATTGACTGGGGTGGGTTTTCCTCTCTGTTGTCGCTGCAGAGTGAGTCTCCCGGATGGCAGAGCTTTCTGGGGGTGCAGCCCCGCCCCTTAAAATAAATGGGCAACTTCAGTTCACTTTGGATCAGTCGCATCCCAAAGCTCCTTCGCCAAGAGCAGGTTTGGATCCGGCGCAGCGCTAAGCCTGGCCGCAAAGAGCTGGCAGGTGACAGCTGAACTGAAGCGTCACTTGTGTTCCCAGGCTCAAGGAAAGGGCAGCACTTTCCAGTACTGGCTTTACAATGGCGACTTAGTGGCGCCGGGCCCACACTCAGAAGGGGCCCCGGTGTGGCCCACTCCGCTTGCCCTGCGCTCCCAGGCCTCGCCAAGCCCGCTGGTTCCTCTCTGCCCCCTGACCCCTCCCTCACCTCTGCTTGATGCACAGGGGGCCGGGACCCTCAGTGCAGAGCCCACTCCTGCCCCTGTGGCAGTAGTAGCCTGAGCACGCTCCACTATACTCCGAGTGCGTGCGGGTCCCTCTGGCTCCTAGGGTCAGGGGCGACCAGGGAGGTCTGTGCCCTGCCCCCACAGCTACCATTGCCCGTTCCGGGGTGCGGCACACGGAGACCCCCCTGGCCGCCCCTGTGCCTATGGGCCGCAGGGTCCTGGTGGCTACTTCCCGGGAGCTGCGCAGAGCCAGGTAGGGAGCCTGCCAGCTAGAGTGACCAGTCCACTCCAGCCCCATGCCAAAATATTGGGACAAATGGTATTCTGACCGTACATTGGTCGGGACGCGGGACAAACAACTAAATATTGGGTCAGTCCCAATTTTATTGGGACATCTGATCACCCTAGCCCCGGCACCTCTTTCATTACAAATTAAGCACTGCATGCAACCCCATTTTCTTCACTGAGGTTTCATAGGCATAATGAGCAATTAAACCAGTGCTAATGTTTAATGTAGACAAACCCTAAGAGTAGAATTTGATCTCTGTGTTCAGCTAAACACCCTTCCCCCAACACATACATGGTGGGTGGATCCTAAAGATTAAATCACATATTTATGATTTACTATTAATTGCACTTCCTAGGAAATACTGATTTCATTCCAGTGCTTTAAAAGCCTTCCTTGTTTTAAATGACAGTATTGGTGGTGGAGAGTTGGGAGGGGAGAGAAAGGATATGCTTGTGGGAGTTGCCTTTAACCATAAGGGAAACCTGAACACTTTTATCCGGTGTATGAAATGGGAATGTTTAATGCGGATGATTATGCGGTAAAAGATGCAAACAAAATCTTGATTGTTGTAGTTTCTGTCTAAAGTAAAAAATATTCACCTGTGTGGTAACAATTGGTATATTGACTATACCAACACTAAAATCTATTGAAAATTGCCTGTCTTCCAGACCTAGTCAACTGTGAGTTATTTGGTACTGGTATTACTTCAGGCTCATTGTAGGAATGATTGTTGCTCCTGAAATTTTGAAAGAATGCAGCAGCTTTGTGTTTTCTGTCATTGAAAACCTGCACAGTAGTCAGTTTGATTATATCTGTGACCCTTTACTGCTTTATAAATAAAATATTGATCATGTCCATCAAATATAAAATGACCTCTGTGACCTTAACAAGCAGTGATAATGTGTGTGAGCTTCAGCTAAAGTTTCCTGCCACTGTTTAGCAACAAGAAAAAGAGCAAAGGTTAGCATCTATAATTTAACTGGGTGGAGACACTTTATCTGCCCTTTTACACTGTTAAGTATAGATTATAAAATTATTTATGACCACATTGTTCCTACATGCTCATGTACATTGTGCCAGGGCATATGGTTTGTAAAACTTATTCTGACATTATTATTGACTTCTTAGTATTTGTCAGCTCTCAGACTCCACAGGAACATCAAGTACTTAAATAGTCAGCAATTCTAACAATGGGTTTGTGGGAATAAGAATGTTCATACATTTTCACACATTACTAAATACACACTAGACCTGCTCTGAGCCTTGAGCCTTCTCTACACTAGAAATATAAAACACTACTGATTCCACCATTGCTAGCACTAATGGAGCTGCTTTAGAACTAGACCAACAGTAGGAGAATTTTGGAGACTCCTGTGTGGACACAGTCTTAGTGAGACCTTTAATTCCCCTGGAATGTTAAATTCATCCAAAGGTGGTGGTTGTTTAAGTTGTACTGAAATGTACAAGTGCTTATGCTAGTATAGCTTATTCCGGTTCAGGAACTGGAATAAGCTATGTGGCTATAAGGCACTTTTATACCAGTACAACTGTGTCTACAGTAGGTCTTTTACTGGCAACACCCCTAAAAGACAGTTATACTAGTAAATCTTTTAAGAATAGACCAGTACTCTCTATCACACCAACAGATCAGCAGCAGAGGACTCATTCGGGCAAAACTCGCACAGAAGACAATGCGTGGGACTGAATGTATGAAGTCACTAGTTTTGTCTAAGAGTGTGTCTGCATTACGGAGACTACACTGGCATTGGTAGGGTGCCGTAGCTAAACTGGCATAACCCCGTAATATAGATACAGCCTACACTGACTGAAGGGGTTTTTTTTTGTCAGTGTAGGACCACCGCCTCCCTGAGTGATGATAGCTACATCGACTGAAACGTTCTTCTGTCAACATAACTGCATCTACATTGGGGGTTAGGTCGGCATAGCAACGGTGCTTAGGGGTGGTGGGTTTTTCACACCCCTGACCGATGTAGCTATGTCGACCTAACTTTTAACTGTAGACCAGGCCTAAAGAATGACTGCAGAACTGGTCCTTATCTAGCTATAAAAGCTGAGCTAAGATTTCAGCTGCTAAATGTCTGATGCTGATCTTGTTTACACTGATATTAATAATACTTATAGCAGTAATAACTCCACTTAAGTCAGTAGTTATACATTGGTTTGGCATTGGTAAGTGAGGTCCTAACTATGGAAGTGTTGTAGCTTGACCCCTGTCTGTGAGATCAGCCAGCCCAGAGACAAGAGGTTAACAGTGAAATATTACAGTCATAGAAAGTAGTAACCTGGCTCTGACTTAGCAAGTGTTCATGTAGGATGGTGCATTTTTAGGAATGCTGTCATGGTGAAAAAATAAAAACTATGGAAATATAAAACAAATAAATGGAGTGTTACAAGCATTGTTTAGTTCCCCAGACAACCATTATTCTCCCACTTTAGTGCAAATAAGAGCTCTGCTTGAACAATGATTATGTTTGTTTATTTATTTTTATTATCCTTTACAGTGCTTGGAAGAATCCTGGGGACTTAACAGTGTAAAGAGAAATATAAGGCCCCAAAGAGTTTAATTTTAGATGTACATGATGTGCTGAGGGAAGGGAAGAGTGGACAGATTTGAATACAGATCTTTCAGCCTAAGTCTCTAATTTTCTTTTTAAGACATTTTGTTTTAAAACTTTGTAGGAAGGTGAAACTTCAGCACTCCAAGGAGTTATGGTCTCCCTCTATCTGTGCCTGCTTTGGGGATTTTCTGAAATTTTCCCAACATTATCCTTCTCCACTGGTGCTAGCCACGAGCGCTAGTGTAGAGCGACTGCCAGTGTTCTTACAATTATGTGATCTAGACCTGCTCTGAGCAAGGACAAAAGCCTTGAGCCTTCTCTACACTAGAAATATAAAACACTACTGATTCCACCATTGCTAGCACTAATGGAGCTGCTTTAGAACTAGACCAACAGTAGGAGAATTTTGGAGATTCCTGTGTGGACACAGCCTTAGCGAGACCTTTAATTCCCCATGAATGTTAAATTCATCCAAAGGTGGTGGTTGTTTAAGTTGTACTGAAATGGTGTATAGGTGTGTGTGCTGGACCCACTGCACAGGGGTGATTTTCACCATATATGCACACCTGTAGCACTCTTTACAAATGCTGATCATAGTAATGTGTGTGACTCTGATCTCACTTATATCAGTATAAAGCAGGAGTAACACCTTTGAAGTCAGTGGAGTTACATCAGTGTAAATGAGACCAGGACTCGGGCCCAATGGCCTGAGTCCTGTACATACTGCACACACATGAGTTATCCCATTGATGTCAAAAGTCACACTCATACTGAAATGCTTGCAGGATTGGGGCTGTCTGCTAGATAATGAACCCTTTATTCCCACTGGTGAACAACTGCTTATATGAGTCCGCTGACTAACATTAGTGGGACTACTTAGCAAGTAACTGATCACCAGTGGGAGTGAGATTTTGGGTTTGGGAGGATTATGTTCTTTGTTGTATCAGTGTTTTATGTTACCGACTATATATCTAGGCCTAAAAATAGATGTTCTTTAGCATCATGTATTGGAAAACAGAAATTAAGCACTACTATATGGATCTGCTACTGTGCTTTAGGTGGAGTTCTGCAAATGGTGAACAGTCTGTCTGTTTGCACAGGTTTATTGCTCAAGATGGGAGTGAACAGCAGATTAGGAGATGATATGTGACGTATCCTTTCCTTAGTCTAAAAGTACAAGGTCATGGAATGAATGCTTTGCCTTACTAGTTGCACGGCAAGTCTGTTCGGATGTGTTTTTCTCTAAGAAAAAAAACTATGTAAAACAAAAATATAGAATGACTCGAGTCAACTCCCTGCTCTCTCAGTGTGTATGTGGAGCTCTGTTACCTGTGTCAGATCCTAAGGTAGGTCTTTCTAGCACCTTATTTAAATCTGTGCTCTGCTGCTGCTATCAGAGGATGCCAGATCCTCAGCTGGTGCAAACTAACATAGCTCCATTGACTTCAGTGGAGCTAACCTGATTTACACCAGTTAAAGTACTAGCCATTAGCTAGGATCTATAGATTTGTTTGAGATCAGTTTTATTTGTTCTCTACAGAAGTTGCAATAGAATTCATAGTTTACCTATTTGCTCTATTTAT
This sequence comes from Macrochelys suwanniensis, assembly GCA_033296515.1. Classification (NCBI taxonomy): domain Eukaryota; kingdom Metazoa; phylum Chordata; order Testudines; family Chelydridae; genus Macrochelys; species Macrochelys suwanniensis. Next base: position 43,292,925 of record CM065775.1, on the reverse strand, counting down.
AATAATAAATTTTGCATTGTCAGTGGAATAATTTAGTGGAGAATGCTACCTGTATTGATCCCTCCCCCTTCTTATTAGAATAATCAGATTAAATATTTAGACTACAAGGAACAATTCCTTCTAATACCTAAAATTATTGTACACAATGATGCACTCAAAGGACCAACAAAAATTGGCTGCTTAATGATGGTAGTCTTCCAAAAAGGTGGAGCAGACATATCCAAACAAAAGACTGATAAATAAGGGATTTTGCTGTTGCAGATTTCATTGTATATTTCTGGAGGCTGATACTAGATTGTGCATGTACTGTGAATATATAAAATTCCCGCAACAGAAAATGGCTGAAATGTCATGGTGCCCTGTTCTAATTGACAACCAAATATTGTATCTTAAGTGCTTTCCTTGTTTGCTGAATATGTGTCATTTCTAATCTTTTAAGGTTAGCATAAATATAATATGGCAGGCTGAAATATTTGTTAATTAGAAGCACTGAGAAGATAGTACCTATTTTCTGAATTGTAATGCAAGCTGTAATAAAAAAATGGGCTGAAGGAAAGAGAGGAAGGAAGGAATGAAGCGAAAGCAAACAGCACGAGCTTGTGGTATGTGTGAGTTATTACAACAGGGTCTGCTAGCTCAGCAATGATTCACTATAGCCATTATAGCCTGTCTTTTTTTAAGAGCTTTCTAATTCAGCTGTTTGAAATCTCATCAGGCATCCATCCAAGTTGGTTGTCAGCCAAGAGACACTATTTTTCTTCTCTCTTTCTCTTTTGGTTCTCAGTCAAAATTGTTCAAGAAGTTAAGTTGTTTCTCGGCTACAGAGCAGAAATTATGCCATTTGTAGCAGATTCAGCACTTTTCTGGTTCTCGTGTACTATTAAAGCTGCTTAAAAGAGTTTCTGTGCTGCATTTACCATGACACAAGGGCCTGAAATCTCTGTTACAATCTATTGGCTCCGCCATGGGTCATGCAACAAAGATGGTTTCATTGAAGCAGCCTTGGTGGACCACACAAAGGACCATAATATAGGGCCAAGTTATTCCCTTTGGTGTAAAAATCTGTGGAATGGGAAAATATACCTACATAATTCTGTTGAATTGGAGGGGCTGCTGTTCTGCCACATGGCGGCGGAGATTGCGGGAACTGTGGGATAGCTACCCACAGTGCACCGTTCCGTAAGTCGATGCTAGCCATGGTAGTGAGGACGCACTCTGCCGACTTAATGCACTTAGTGTGGACATACGCAATTGACTGAACAAGGAGTAATGGTCTCAAGTTGCAGAGGGGGAGGTTTAGGTTGGATATTAGGAAAAACTTTTTCACTAGTAGGGTGGTGAAGCACTGGAATGGGTTACCTAGGGAGGTGGTGGAATCTCCTTCCTTAGAGGTTTTTAAGGACAGGCTTGACAAAGCCCTGGATCTAGTTGGGGTTGGTCCTGCTTTGAGCAGGGGGTTGGACTAGATGACCTCCTGAGGTCCCTTCCAACCCTGAGATTCTATGATTCTATGACTGTATAAAATCTATTTCTAAAAATCGACTTCTATACTATCGACCTAATTTCGTAGTGTAGACATGCCCTAAGACACAAAGACCAAGGGAAAGAAGCTAAGGATACTGAACTGAATCCTGCAGTTCTCTAGAGCTGACATCCCTTTATGCACCTACCAAGCTTCCTTCCCCCCAATATTGGTGGTGTGGCAGGTGGATGTGCTGGCCTGCAGTTGGTTCTCTATCTTTGACTACCTGTATATGTATCTTGTGCTTGTCTTTGGAGGTGTCACAGAGCAAAACTTAATACCAAAAAACGGCTATGTTAACCCACAAGTGACTTTGCTTTGTAAGCTAAAACCGCTTCTACTGAGAGAAAAATGTACCGACCACCTGCCCTACAAATTCTTCCACAGTTCACCACCCCAAATGCATGCAGATTTTCCCCTGTGCTAAGCTGCAGCACAGAGGATGCCTGTGGCTATGTACTGTAGATGAGCAAGCAGCTGAGCAGCTTTTTCTCCTCCATTCAACTCCACATCCCTTTTTTATGCAATAGATAAATACATTATAAATCAGGCAACACAGTAAGAGTTCAGATTGCCCTTTCAAACATCCATGCTTTGGCCTTGTGGAAGTGATGAATCAAAGCCCACACTAATTCACAATGAAACTGTCTGAAATTCACTGTTCATGAAAGTAATTAACAATCTGTACGCATCACACCAGCAGATCTAAAACACTTTTGAAAAAGGGGTAAGCACGATTATCTTCATTTTATAGACGGGAGACTGAAACAGTTGATCCTATGACTTGTCCATTGCCACACACTAAGTCCCGTGTAGAGACCGGAATAGAGCTCAGTTCCCCTGATTCCCAGACTCAGTGCTCAGCCACCGAGTTCACAGCTACCCTTGTTAGCTGACTGCAGTGTTACCTCTTTTCATTGTGAAAGGAAAATAGAGCAGAATAATATATTTCTGTTGAACGTTTGCATAAACTCTTTTAATAAAAAGAGAATACTGTGTATCATACTTTCTGTGCAGACATTATTTTCAGGCTGTTTGTTCAGCAAATTCGGTATTTATGTCAGGGTCTGTTGCCCCTGGGAAGATAATCCAATCATAGTAATGTTGTTAGCAATGCTCATTTGCCTAATTCATGCTTATGATTATGGGTCATCGTTAGCCATCACATACAGTGTAATGTGTCTGTGGCAAAGTTATGTATTTAATTTGTTACTGAAGTGTCAGTTGCATTTATTATAATATATTGTTGTTTATGGGTACTGTAACACTTTTATAGTAAGTTAACCATATGCCATATGTTAATTTTTTCTGTATCTGAAAATGCTGTGGCTTATTTGACTTGTTCACCTTTAAAAAGGTTGTTATTGATGACCAGTGGAGGATGTCCCCATCCCAGGATGAAGAAAGGACAGATGCACAAAAGTTCACTCCCAGAAGATGGGGCTCTGGAAAAAGATCTCGGCCAAGGCCACTCTCAGACTATGGTCAGTTGGCAATCAGGAGTTTCTCAATACCAGAAGATTCAGTTGCAGTGGAGTCTCAGAAAACAGACTGTGTTGATGGTGAAAGTCAGCCTGGATTTGCTTCTGTGGAGTCTACGGCTCAAATCAGTACAGTAGGTCACCAAAGAGGGAGAAAACGAAGACCCATCTCTGTAATAGGTGGGGTCAGTTTCTATGGGAACAGCCAGACTGAAGAAATAGAAGATCTGCTGACACAAGTAAGATATAAGATGTGCTCTCTGCAAACTACAAAAGACTCTTCCACTTCCTTGCCTTTATCTTCAAGCTAGAAAATAGAGTGGACATTTCCTTTCCTTTCTTCTCTTTTTCCAAGCTGACATCACATACTTTGTTTCGCTTTCCTTGTCTCTAATTTTTTGTAAAAAAACCCATAACATAAGAGATCTTGACTTTTGGATAATCTTGCTTGCATTGTAAACTAACCCTCTTTATTTCTTGGGACGTTATTTCCAGTAGCAGTTTAAAAATGCTTATTGTTTATAATAAAGTCACATGTATTTTTGATTAGTCTACAACACACAGGATGTAGAATTCAAGTGAGAGGTGCATACACATAATATTATAAATACAATAAAGTATTCACAATCCTTTGAAACTGAGTTTCTTAAAAAGCTTTTGGTATGAACTGCTTGGTATTAGCACACATATAGTTAAATGGATAATCCATTCAAAACATTGTAGAATAGACCAGGATCTCAGACTGGATGTCTCAGGGATTTGGTAACATGAAATGGAGTCTTTCCATTGACTTTAATGGGCTGTGGCTCAGGTTCAATCTCTTTTGCTTAAATATGCCTATGAGCAGCAGCTAACCAAAATTGATATAATATGACAGCACTTGGGTAGCTTGTGAGAAATTAGTTAGTGGTCTCAATCCAGTTTCTAACTGACAGATATTTACAGAGGAAAAACATGCACTACTTTATTCCTTGGAATTCTGCACTACTGTGCAATGCAGCATTTTGCAGAAATTAACATTATGTGGGCAGAATTTCCTTTCCCCCACTAAAATGGGCTGCAGTGCTGTTGGCCGCCACTACGGGCCACTGGACCCAGCAGAGCCCAGCTGGCACATGAAGACACTGCAGGGGGAGGGAAAGGGGGAGGGAGCTAGAGGGTTCCTGGCAGCTGCAGTTCCCAGCATGCCCTGAGGGAAGGAAAGGGCAGTGCACAGTTGTACATGTTCTACAGATAGTATCAGAGGGGTAGCCGTGTCAGTCTGGATCTGCAAGAGCGACAAAGAGTCCTGTAGCACCTTATAGACTAACAGATATATTGGAGCATAAGCTTTCGTGGGCAAAGACCCACTTCTTCGCCCACGAAAGTTTATGCTCCAATATATCTGTTAGTCTATAAGGTGCTACAGGACTCTTTGGCACTCATGTTCTACAGATAGTAAGAGAACTTTGGTCTCATGTCCTATCCACGATGCATTCTCTCTGTTAACATGTTCTGCACGCAATGAACAAGTTTGAGAACCTCTAGTTCAAGTAATTGCTAAATTGACTGAACACAGAGAAAAATTATAGCATTTCCTTTAAAAGTACTTTGAAGTTGTTAAAGAGACCTGATTGCTATTAGTCTTAATTGTCCTCATGAGACTCTATCTCGTGGTGGGAAATTCAATGCAGTGTCATTAAAAGCAAAGCCCCCACTGAAAAGGAACAATGCTCCCACTCACTGAATGGGAATGCTAAAACAATGACAGGTTTTTCACAGTTTCCTGTGAAAACTATATTTTAACATGGATATTCTCATGTAGTCAGTAATTCTTTCGCTGTGTACTATAATACAGTGTCCTTTACATTTTCCTGATAAAAAATAGCTGGATCCTCCTGCACTCTTTTCTAGCCAAACTGACTGAAATCCATGGAAGTTTTGTCTGTGTACAGACCAATGCTTCAGACCCTAGTAAAACATCTATATTGTTTAATTAGTTCATTAAATACTTAACTTTTTGTGTTCATGTGAGCCCTTATCATTATCAAATCTATGCCTTCATGAATTGTAAATAAATAATAGCTGGTTTTCAAAAGGTGCTCTTTATTACTGTTAGGGCTTTAAGTCCAACCTACGTTGAAAGGTGTCCTTTATTTTTTGTGACTTACCTTTACTCCCATTGAAGTTCAATGGAGTTCTTCTGTTGCCTACAAAGGGATCAGGATCAAGCCTTTAATGATTAAATTATAATTGCCCAGGAATAAATAAAATAAAAGTAATTGGCATTGCGAATATTGGGTGTTTGTTATGGAAGAATCTGGAATTGCTTTTCTTGTTTTAGTTCAGTAGCGCAGTTCTGAGATACTGATATACCATAGGAGAAAATAATTTGTAAAAAATGAAATAATAATCATATTAAAATATATCAAGATATTTTTCAGTCCGGTGTTTGGTAGTTAAATTGCTACTTAAAATATATGAAAAAGACTTACGATTGAGGAACACATATGTCAGAACTATTTCATAAAGAGTTTTTAAAACCTAATTTTCATGTAGTAGATTTTTTTTTCTTGAAAGTGTTGAACATCAGTAGAATGTGAAAAAAGCGCTGTTAACTCATTTTGTTTTGTCTGACAGCTTCGTGTGGGGGAAAAAGCTTTCAAGCAGTAGTAAACCACTTGTGTCATACCAGTGGGTCAATAAATAGTTCATAGAGACTGGTGTTTCTATATGCTTAATTTACAAGACTAAGAGGAAAAACAATTAATAGACTAAGGCCATGTCTACACTAGTGAGCTTACAGCGGCACAGCTGTACCGATGCATCTGCACTGCTGTAAGATTGCTCGTGTAGCCGCTATGCCGACAGGAGAGAGCTCACCCATTGCAAGCCGCACCCCTGCCCCCCCCACCCTCGCTCAGCGCCTGAGCAGGGAGCCGGGAGGCAGTCGCAGCGAGCCGCCCCCCTTCCCCTGGCTGAACGCTCAGCTCTTGCGGGCTGGGGGGCTGAGCGCCCACGGGCAGTGTGGGGGGCTGAGCTCCTGCGAGCGAGGGAGCTGGCTGGGGGGGGCGGGGGGGACAGACAGGGGAGGGGCGGCGCAGGGCTGGTGCAAGGAAGTTTTGCCTAGGGCGCGAAACTTCCTTGCACTGGCCCTGCCTGTTTCATACCTGTAGCTGTCTTTGACTTACTGGTAGCTTTTACTAATACTAATAATGGATTTTCTTTTCTCTCTCTGTAGCCAATAACACGGCCTCCTGTTCCAGACCACCAAGTTCCCCCATATAAAGCTGTTTCAGCCAGGTTCCGGCCCTTCACCTTTTCACAAAGCACCCCCATTGGCCTGGATCGAGTGGGACGGAGGAGGCAAATGAGAGCATCTAATGGTAAGTTTTACAGGTCTTTTTATGGGGTTACAAACCAAATGTGTTACAAAAATAGAATGGGCCAATTCATCAGTGCCTTGGATGGTGGGTGTAAACTACACATAGGATGTAAATCGATGCAAATGGTAAAGTAGATTATGATGAAGCTGCTTTATTTTATACCTTTCTGTTAGTGCTTGTCTTGTTATGCTCAAGTTACACTTGTGTTGTACACCCAATGAATGTTCAATTGATGCAAGTTGCTCCCATTTACCACTTCTACTCGTATCTCAATCCTTGTACTCCCTACTGCTCTCTGAAGGCTTGTGTACGTGGGAAGGTAGGCTGCATTAACTAAGGGCTTGTCTACACTGGCACTTTACAGCGCTGCAAGTTTCAGCGCTGTAAAGTGCCAGTGTAGACAGTGCACCAGTGCTGGGAGCTATTCCCCTCATGGAGGTGTTTTTTTTATAGCGCTGGGAGAGCTATGCCGTGACTACACAGCCACGTTAAAGTGCTGCTGCTGCCAGCGCTTTAACGTTGCCAGTGAAGAGACACCCTTAAGGTGTGAATTTAAAGTCCATTAAAGCACACTAAGCCTTTGTGTGGAGGCTCTCATTCATAAGTCAAGTGGCAACTGCTGAAAGAGAGTGTTCAGAGAAGGATTTAATGAACTTTAACTAAGCACTTTAAATTCACGCCTTTAGTTAATTCAGATTAATATCCAATGTAGAAAAGCCCTAAATCACCAAAGGATTTGTCCCAGAGATTTGTATGGGAGTTGCACCTGCTTACCACAAGGATGAATGTAATCCATGACATTTATCCAGTTTTATGTGAAGTACAAATCCTTAGAAAGGACTGTAAAATCAAATGCCTTTTTGAAGCAGTGTCTTTTAATGTCCTTTTGATTTGCCCCTTACATCTATTCTCTAGTTCTACTTATCATTAGCACTTACTTGCCACATTATCTCAAGCTGATAGCAAGAACAATAGTATCTTCTCATAAATCATTAATTGGCAGGAGATGTTAAAAGAAGCTTGGTCAATACCATTTGTCTTCTTTCAGATACTAGAGAACATCCTTTGAGCAGTTTTACTCATTTTTCATTATCAAGGGCCTAAAAAGTCAAAGTGCATTCTTCACTTCAGGCCCCTTCACTTCACTTCAGTATTCTAAAGAATAGCTGCTGTAAAGCCACTTGCAATCTTCACTGTACTGCTCCATACATACATGGAGTAAGTAGCGTTGAAATCAGTATCTACTGTGACTCAAGTGGAAGATCTTATCAAATAGCACTTCCAGTGTTTCTTTATTAAAAATTAAGAGCATTAATCAAATAACTTTTCAGGAGCCTGTATTTCTTGCAGATTCATACCAATTCCAAGACAAATTGTTAGCTAGATCATGCAACTTTATCTAAATTCCAGGGAAGGAAGACCCTTAATCCACAAATACATTATTTTAGCTATCAGAGTATTTACATACTGCATTCTAAAATCAACAGAAGACAATCACTCAGATGGAAAAGTAATATTAGATAAGTATTCAAGGTACCTTTAGCCTCTTCTAATGTAATTTCACAACTAAAAATGGAGAGACTGTGTACCATGGGACCAGCCAATTCTCCTCCGATAACTAGAAGGGGCTCCATGGACCACAACTTGGGAATTACTGGCTGTGGTATTGAGATTGTATGTGTGTATAAATATTACAATATTGGAGACCGTTCTAAGCGTAGAAGAATTTATAGTCCAATTGAAATGATTAAGTAGTACCTCTCTCCATGAGTAGTCCCATTGATTCCAGTAGGACTTCTCACTGAGTAAGGAACTAATCCATTGTGAGCTAGGATGGAGAAATCAGGCCTTTAAATATCACGAAGTGGGGATTTTTTTTTAAAGTTATGCTTTTTGTTTCATCTTTGGAAAAATAGCATTGGCTAACAAATACAGCTACCTCAGATCAATTTCTTCTTTGTTATTTTAGCTTTAGTATATCCAAGGTTTCATAAATATCAATGTTTGAGGATAACCGATTATGAAAGTAAGGATTTCTGTCATTTGGGAAAGGAGTGAAATCAAAGCAAAGCAAAGCATACCTAGATGTTACGCTAGCAAACTAGTTATAATAACTACAAAAGTCATACGTGAATAGCTTTCTAAATCAAAGCCCTGATGGCAAGTGGGTGGAATATTAGGAGACAGCAAGAGCAATATATCTATTTTTTCTTAGTTACAGGCAAGTTTTCTCTTGTGTTACCTAATATAAAATTATAGGCATAGTCAGGGGTGAAAGTAATAATAAATTCTTACCGGTACGGGGGCCGGCCTCGAGCAGAAGGGTCAGGGCTGGGGGGCTGGGTCAGCCTCCCACAGCCAGCCCATCCTAGCTGCCTGGTCCCCGCCGCCTGGGGCTTCGGCAGCGATTTAAAAGGGGCTGGACCTCTGGCTGCTGCCGCGGTAGGAGCGGCTGGGAGCCCCAGGCCCTTTAAAATCACTAGCCCCAGGGCAGCTGCCCTTTTGCCCCCCATCAGCGACCCAGGTGGGAGGAAGGGACAACGTTAACGTCATTGCCCCTTTTGCCTCCCCCTCAGTGGCCCTGCCAGTAGGGTCCGGGGGGAGGGGAGGAGGGGTGGAAGGGGCAGCAGCGCTTTAACATTGCTGCCCCTTTCCCCCTTCCTCCCCGCTACCCCCACCCCCCCCCCGGCAGCCCTGTCAGTACGGACCCTACTGGCAGGGCCACCAACGGGGGAGGCAAAAGCGGCAGCGGCAGCGCTTAAATGTGGGCCGCGTACGGGCTGGTACCGGCTTCTTACCGGTACGCCATACCGGCCTGTACTGGCTCTCTTTCACCCCTGGGCATAGTGTACACCCACTAAAAGCTGTTTTTGGGGTCTCTGATATTCAAGTGGCACAAGTAGAGTTGATGTTCTTGTTTGGTGGGAATTTAGATTCAATATTCAGAATTTCCCAACAGACTTGACTCTTGTTCCATTTGGAGTTACAGTTAATGCTAGCTGGACATGAGAGGATGTAAATGACAACTCTCCCTCACCCCCCAGCCAATCAGAGTTTCATGGAGGGGTGGGCTACTGTGCAGGAAAAAGATGGAAAGTAAAGAAAAATAAGGTTCTGTCAGGACCAAATAGGGTGACCAGATGTCCCGATTTTATAGGGACAGTCCCGATTTGTGGGTCCTTTTCTTATATAGGTGCCTATTACCCCCCACCCCTGTCCTGATTTTTCACACTTGGTATCTGGTCACCCTAGGACCAAACCACAAATATTGGGAAATGGTCTGGCAGTGATTGCAGAGAGTTTTTTAAGTAGTTCCAGTGAATAGTGGAAGGTCACGTAGTTAATTTGCCAATTTTTTTACATATTCTAATCTTTTCCCTTCTTCTCTTAAATTGCTGAGGCCAAATGTTTGAGTGCCATTTGTTTACTGGTTTGCTCAGTGGAATTTGCTCAGATGAAACTGTGACAGTGTCCCCATAAAACTTTATGGGGAGATGCTTATAAATGTATACATGATGTAACTGGACTATGTTTTATGCTACGTGTGCCATGTAACATATTTCTGTGAAAGTTATGACCTACTGAATTTATTCCTCCCATTTATATGCATGTATCATTGTCGTAGTTGAAGTTATGAATATTGGTTGTATTTCTTGAGAAAGGAATGTGCAGGTTAAGTGCCCAATCAAGAAGCACTTGACAGACAATAGAACTTACAAACACCAATCCACATCGGAGCTTTGCCAGGAATGTGGCTGGTCTGAGAAGGAACTGAGTTGTGCATGGACAGGTGATTTGTCCATGTGACCCCAACTCCATTTGGTAACTGGATGCTACACAGGGGAGGGAGGGGTGTCCACCCAGAGGAGAAAATCTATTTAAACCCCTGGGAAACCCCTCCATTTTGTCTTCAGCTGGCTAAAGAGAGAGACTCTCCACCCCACAAGGACACCTGAAAGAGACTGAACAAAGGACAAAGACATTAGGGGGGTGAGTGATTTCTGGACCCAGGCTAGAAGGAAGATAGCCTGTTTACTGGACCTAGTGAGGTTTTTATCTGTACACAGGGCGATTAGACCTAGAACTGCGTGTTCTATTTTATTTTATTTAGTAATTCACTTTGTTCTGTCTGTCACTACTTGGAATCACCGAAATCCTATTTTCTGTACTTATTAAAATCACGTTTTACTCATTAAGTTTCCTGGTGTACGAGTTGGTACCGGGCGGGGGGGCAAACAGCTGTGCATATCTTTCTATCTTTGAAATAGAAGGCGAACTATTTATGAGTTTGCCCTGTATAAGCTTTATACAGGGTAAAACAGATTTATTAAGGGTTTGAACCTCCTTGGGAGTTGGACACCGGGGTGTCAAAGGCAAGAGCGCTTCCAGGAGCCTTACAGTTGTGAGTGGACTTGGTTCGGACCTGGGTCTGTGTTTGCAGCAGATCAGTGGAATCTGGCTCAAAACAGACAGGATTCAGGAGTCCCAAGCTGGAAGAGGCCTGGAAGCAGGGGCAGAAGTAGCCTTGGCACACCAGGTGGCAGCACCAAGCGGGTCTTTGCCTTGCTGTATTAGGAGGAGAACATCACCAGACAGACATTTACATTGGTTTATTTAACTAAAACAACAACATTATGTATTCTGGATTTTTTTCTTCGACAGCAAACATATAATATTTTAACAAAACAAGCATATGAATTTTTGAATTTAGTTAAACATTCAAGTTTTTTAAAATCTGCTTTGTTTTTGTTAAAATTGTTTTTAACTGAAATAGTTAAATGAAATATTTAAAAAAAACAAAACAAAAATTAAATCGACTGTGTCAACCAGGTCAACATGAGAAACTTAAAATATTGGCTTCTGCAGCTAACTCAGTCATCTTCACTTTCATTTTCCTCTTTGTTCATAATTTGGAAAAGAAAAACAAGCGTTCCTGCTTTTCAGGTCCCAAACGATATCTCGAATTTGGAATGAATTAGTCCAAAGGAAGAAAATATTTTTTTTACACCAGCAGAAGAAGCTACTGCTGTTAAAAGTGAAGTTATCACTTCAACAGTCTCTGAATCCGAGTGCTTAAGTGACTTCCACCAGTTCACTAGTGTGACTTTCTTTAAAACATCATCGGCAAACATATATTTCTTGATTGGTTCATCCTTAGCTCTGAAGTTTATTATAGTTGGCATTATGGAGGGATGATTGCTGGAAGTCCATGTCATAGCCAGCTCCTCTTCTTCAGCAGTTAAGGTTTGATCCTGGTACTGAGTATTGAGAATATTTGCAAGAAAATGAACTGGAGATAGTGCTCTTGTCCCATTCGGTTTTTTTATGCTTGTAATTTAACTCGGTCATTGCATATTTCTCTTTTTAAGATCTCACTCAGTTCCTTCCAAATTTTAACAGCGTCAGCAATAGAACAGCTATTTCCTTGCATTTTGATCGAGGCTACAGAAATAGGCTTCAGAGTACTCAGCATGTGTTCAACATTTCTTTTAAGCCCAATGTTGAGAACTTAGGCTGTGACAGTGCCATCTATTTTTTCACGATTTTGTTCACAAACTGTCATCAGATTAGGCCAGTGCTCAAAACAGTCCACTACTGAGTTCCATTGCACACCTTGTGGGAGAGTTAGCTTGGTTCCTCCCACTTTTTTCAGAGCAGCTGCTGCAAAGTAGTGGTTACGGAAGGATTTTGCAATTTCAACAACATTAGCCTTTATTTCTGGAACAAATAGTCTTAGGCTAAGAGGTGCATCAAACGAGCACTGCAACCATATGTTATTAGCTTGGGACTCTCTTTAGTCTCTTCTAAATTTCTTCTCATCTTGGATACATTTGCAGCATTGTCTGTGACAAAGCTGCGTACTAGACATTTGAAATTTTTTTCACAGTTTGTTATAGCTTTTACGGCTACTTCTTGTAAATATTTTGCTGTGTGTGTATTTCCTGATGTATCAATTGTTTCTGTAAGGAAGACATCCTCTTCCTCTGTTGTCACACAAGCACATACAACAGGATCATTGTGGACATTGCTCCACCCATCAAGACTCAGGTTAACAATTTTACCCTCTAGACCTTTTGCACAATTTGCTCCATTTCTCTTTCATACACTTTCTCCCTATTCCGTGATGAGATATCTTTGAGCTATAATATATCTTAATTAAAACTATCTTTAGATAGGTTTTTTCCTCAAAAAGCATTTTATCAAAAAATCCAATTTAAATTAAAAAATCAAATTTTATTTATTTAAAAAAAATCATTGATTTTTATCCACCCTGGTTGGAAGGAAGCTTCCCTTGAGAATAATATTGCTGCGCTGTTCTGGTGCACAAAGAGTGATTTTATGGCTTCAGAGACTAGATGTTAGACTACATAGACCACTTGTCTGTTCCAGTGTGGGGATTTCCTATATGTTCCATAAAAAGTCACAGAGTGTTAATGCTTTTCACCCAGAAATTGTGGTTTCACATTTGACTAAGGTCATTAATGAATTGCAATTGGTGGTCTCAGCTGAGACTTGGTGGATGTTTTCTTGCCTAATTTGTTAAACTAACATGAAATTTTGTCCAGTCATCAGGGTCCAGTCAAAAGCCTGGAATAGCAGGAATGATTGCAAGTCAGGATTTCGATTCATTGGCAGGCTTGTGTTAGGTAGCTTCAACATGACAGCCACCTGTACTATATGTGATCCCAGGTAGAGTTGTCGAACTTCCTACCAGCGTAGGATAGGTCAGATTGTCACTCTGGTATTATCGACCTTCTGCACTTGTTGTGCTTTTTAATGGGCACTGACGAATTTTCCTCATGGCGACATCAGAAATTTTAGTGAGTGCTTTCTACCTCTTCACCTTAAAATGTAAAGTGACACCAACAAAAGAACTGGAGGTAAGAGCAGATGGGGCATCAACATATGTAGACCATCCATGCCTGCCTACAGTAGAAAATTAAAAAACTGGCCCAAAAGAAGTAATTGAATTAAAAAAAAGAATGGGCTAGAAGGATATGTCCCATATTTTAAGTGAAGCAAGATAACAGGAGGACTCTCAAATTGTCCTTTTGCATGGCGTGAGTGGAAAGGACCCTCTCCCTGTTCCTTCTCTATTCTGTTCAATGTCATTCTTATGGCTGTGGCACCTCCAGGGCCCACAGCCACAATATGGCTACAAGTCATGAGACTTTGAAGCAGACCTGAGGACATGAGAAATCCTACCCTGGAAAAAGCTGGTTCTAAGGCCCAAAGACTGACATTAGGTTTTCATTTTTATATTGAAGCAACAACTTCCTGAGCAGTATTGATGTTTCCTCTTTCTTCCTAGGAAAAAGGAACTGTTTAAACTGTACAGTTGTTACAACTTGAAAAGAGGTGGAATGTGGCTGGACCTACGTTCAGCATGTTCATATACATGGTCTAGAACCCTGGTGCAGAGTTGTGTTCTTATTGTGAGGGATGCCTCATTTGGGTCTCTCTTTTTGTATCTGCATTTATTTATGGATGAGATTGATGTCATTTAGATTTCTACATAACTGACTGTGTCCTCAGTTATTTATGCTTCCTCATTCCCTTCCTTCCCCCTTCCTCCAATCCTCTTGTGCAACAAGCAACTGGCCCACAATAACTCATGTGATATTTTGGCTGCCTTGCTTAGCGTGGAGTTGGGATCATAAGGACCCACAGAACTTTTGCGGGCAAATGCTGGTCCCACTGAAATCAATGAGAGTTTACTATTGACTTTACACAGGCGAAGGCCAGGTGATACCCTCACACAGCTAAAGAGTATAGTGTTGGAGTTCATATACTTAACAACAGAGGAGAATAAAGTTTCCTGTGGCAACTGATGAGGATTTCCAAATCATAGGAGGAAGGCGGGAAAGACAATAAGGGTAGCGTTAAGGATGGTGTTGGAATAGGGTGACCAGACGTCCCGATTTTTCTTCTTTTGTCCCGCGTCCCGACCGATGCATGGTCGGGACGCCATTTGTTCTGATACCTGGGCTTCTTCCGTTCCGGCAGGAAGGTTTTGGGTTTTTTTTTTAGCTCAACAAGTCCTGCGGCGGGAGAGGTTTTTTTTTCTCAACAAGTCCGGTGGGAGGGGATAAGTCCTGATTTTCGGGTCCTTGCATCTGGTCACCCTATGTTGGAACAGATTTAATCAAATCAAACACCTCTTTCATAGAATGCTCACTGTAATCTCTAGCAGGCACTTTTGGGAATCCAAAGTGATTGAGTTACTTCATGATGATATTGCTGTGGTTCTGAATAGGCCAGATTTTAAAATGCAGTGAAATTTGTACAAGAGACCACCCCTATTGGACAACTTCCTGTTTTAACTTACCACTCCAAAGTATCCCCAAGTGTACTGGGACTGACTCTAGTCTTTGCTACACTGCTACACCAGTTTTACACCTGTGTAATCTATTGCATTCAGTTAAATTGATTTACTCCTGATTATACCATTATAGCTAAGAACAGAAGCAACCCCTTTGAGTACTATTCTGCTTCACTCTAATTAGACAGCTACCATAATTAACAAACAGATATTTGTTGGTCCTTTGAGTGGCCATTGAAAGGAGTTTTTCAATGTAGTGAGATCTAACCATCTTAACTTAATTTTCTTGCCCATATTTTATGCTATTCCTTTTTCACATGCCTAGTCCCATTCTCAGAGGTGTGATAGAACAATTCAAAGGGGTGAATCTGTTTTATGTTATAGTTTTAGGATTTTGTCTGGACAGCACTTGTTCAGTGTGAATTCTTCAG
Source organism: Macrochelys suwanniensis (assembly GCA_033296515.1). Classification (NCBI taxonomy): domain Eukaryota; kingdom Metazoa; phylum Chordata; order Testudines; family Chelydridae; genus Macrochelys; species Macrochelys suwanniensis. Next base: position 43,277,803 of record CM065775.1, on the reverse strand, counting down.
TCTCAGGGTTGAGGGCTTTTTATGACTTAAGCCAGGGATCTCAAACTCAAATCACCACGAGGGCTACATGAGAACTAGTACATTGGCCCGAGGGCCGCATCACTGAAACCTTTTCATACAATGATACAAAAGTGTAGTCAAAAATGAAAAAAATGAAGAGTAATATAGTATTCTATTAAAAGTCAATATATTCACTTTTTAAAAACTGTAATGCAAAGAGGGGTTTTAATAAAATATAAACACTCAGTAATGTTTGGAGCTTGGCTGCCAGTGGAGTTGGCGCCTGTGGCGGGCCACAGGAAATAACTCCGTGGGCCGCATGTGACCTGCGGGCCACGTGTTTGAGACCCCTGACTTAAGCAAAGGAATTTTCTATGGATGACTCATTTTTTAGTTGTTTACTGATTTGTATTGCAAGACACCTTGCAACTACGCTGTATATGTGCTTTTCATAATATACTGTAGCTTATTGTAACTGTGATTATTCAGCAAGTCTGTTCTCAGCAGGGAATTATGCTGCAGTTCAATGACTCAGAAGGGAGAGCTGTATTTTCACGTCCACTGGTTGCCTTCAAAATGCAGCAGATCCTGGATTTTAGTAAACAAACGTCATTAATATTGTGTTATAAGTTTGGCATTTCATTCTCTCCCTGAGATGGTACAATAGGAAACCATGTGATTTCTGTGGGTGTTGTGATATGCTGTATGCAAAGTTCCTTGGTGGTTTTCTGAGCATATTACTAGAGAAGCCAGCCCCTAGTGAAAGGACTGGCATAGCTAAACAATGTTGTTTCCATATAGAGAATCAGTAATTCTGAGTCCCGTCCACAGACATATAGCGCCATGACCTCTTTTAAAATTATTTCAGGATTTTCTTTTTATACCAGTTTTCAAAAAATTAGTACAAATGCAGGTTGGAGGGGCAAATCCTGCCCTTGCCTCTAGAACCGATGCAATTCCCCTACGCAAAGGAAAGCAGGATGCTGGGGTGATAGATGCTAATCTCCATAGCCATCCCCTGTGCTCTGACATGAGAGGGTTGGTGGGGTCATTGCTGAAGTGGGCTATGGAATGAGTGAAGGCAGGGCTAAGCGGCTATTCATGTCCTTCCTTCTCTACCCCCTGTGGTAGAGTTACACTGTGGCTGCGGCCTGAGTGAGGGGACACCACCTCGGCCCCATCATCCCTCAGAGCAATTGGCTGCTGTTTAGAATTTGGGTTATAATATAGTGATAGTTGCTTGTAACCAAACAAATATACCACAGTTTAGTTGTGAAGTAACAGCAGCATTTAAGAGCTGTGTGAAAAATACCTTTGGTTGTATTGCATAATGACAGGTTTCAGAGTAGCAGCTGTGTTAGTCTGTGTCAGCAAAAAGAACAGGATTACTTGTGGCACCTTAGAGACTAACAAATGTATTTCAGCATAAGCTCACTGATGAAGTGAGCTGTAGCCCACGAAAGCTTATGCTGAAATACATTTGTTAGTCTCTAAGGTGCCACAAGTAATCCTGTTCTTTTTGAGTGTATAGTTATTCCTACACATTATATTTTGGAATAATATCATAAATGCACAATGTTATGCAAAGCAGTATTGGAAGACGTATTTTTGCGTATGGCTAGAAGAAATTGCAACTCCCAATAGCCTTTTCCTGTGACTTGAAGTAAAAGAGATATATCTTTTGAATTTAGATTGAAACTCTAATTCAATTTAGCTGCTTTCATGAAAAGTAGCAAATACACTCTCTGGCACTGACAGGACTGAAAAATATTCTTCGTTGCAGTGTCATTAGCTACAGTGCAGTAGACTGTAAGTACATTATCAATGAACACTGTATATACAGGTTTTGTTTCTTTTCAGTAACTTCCTCCCTAAGGGTACCCCATGATGTCACTGATCCACTAAACCCACAGCTATACGGAACAGTGAGTGAGCTGTCAGTTTCTAAGTAGGCTCCGGCCTGAAATGCACATACAGAAGCTCAAAGCAATGAATAAGCTGTTTCTGAATTTTCAGTAGCTCAAAGGCTCTAAGCCTTTCTGGTTCTCTGTGAATCTTTTAGCTTCACCTATTAAAGGCCAAGCCCCTACTCTGTATGTTGTTTTTGACAGCAGCATGGTAGCCAGGGGGGAAATGGCACGATTTTGGAGTCTGGAGAGCCTTCACATGGGTATGTGTGAGTAGAAGATGCACTCTTTTTATTCTCTTTATTGTTTCTGATTTAAAATGATCAAGTGTTAGTGTCACTGGGCTTGATTCTGATCACACTCTTGTTGTAAATAATGTAAACTCCACTGCAATCAACAGAGTTACACCAACGGAAAGCTGGGTAGAGATCAGAATCAGGCCCACATTGTCTTAAGTTTTTGCAATCCATTAGAGCTACAGGGATACCCGTCCCTATCTGTAAAATATTTACGCCTGCCGGTAAACATTAGAGGAATGGATACAGAGAGTAAGTGATTGGCTATTTTTTATTTTATTTTTTTTAAATCTAGCTACCAAGGCAATGGAAGCTTCTTGACTGGTAAGGAATAATGAGCAGTTACCAGCCCAAAAATTACACTCCTTTTTCATCTTTAGTTAAATGTTTTAGAGTATTTATGTCTACTATCTTTGCTGCAACAGACCAGTTGTCAGCACTGACATTACAATGCGACTGTAAAAATGAGATCCAGGATGAAAGTTACCACTTCAGAGCTGAGGCTAGAAGCTGATTTTTATATATTACTTATTTACAGATTTTCAGGAAAGCAATGTCAGTGAGTCTTAAATGATACAACTTTTAAAATATATATTTCTATTAGTTTTCAGATTTGTAACCCTATGACTGAGAGATCTCAACTTTTTAATAGGAATTTTGCAGCCTCCTTTATTAGCTCTATGAGATATTAATACGAATGTGTATTTTAAAATGTTTTGGGGTGGGTAGAATAACTGTTGTGTTACATCAAGACTAAAGGCAAAATTGTGTCCTCCTAAAGAAAGAAAGCCACGAGGTAAATGTTTTAACTGACCTCTGCATCCTATCGCCTTGATTACTCTTGAAAAATTAGTATCCATATAACAGGAAATGCTTGCAAAGGTGCAAGTGCAAGCACTAATATAGACAGGGCGATCTATACTGTGATGGAAACCTTTGGGTTACACTGTACAGACAATCTGCATGGGATCCAAAAAGCAAGGCAAGCCTTTCTGGTAGAGGTGGTTGGGAATTTTTTGACTGGCTTTTTGTCACAAAATGCTGATTTGTCAAAAACATAGCTTGTTGTGGAAATGTATAATTTTTGACAAAAGTTTTGCTTGGGAGGTTTTTCAGCCCCAAGATGGAATTTCTGGTCAAAACAAGAGCTAGAGAGGGAGACATCCAACCTAGAATAGCCAATAGCCTGCTGGTTAGGTCACTCACCTGGGATGTGGGAGACCCAGATTTAAGTCCCTCTTCCAAATCTGGCAGAGCAGGGACTTGAACCTGACTCTCCCTGGTCCCACATGAGTGTCCTAATTTCCCCATCTCTTCTGCCTTTTTTCACCAAAAAAAATAAAATAAATAAAATAAAATTCAAAATCACTTGATTTCATCCCACTGCAGAATAGGGAATTTTTTTTTGAATCTTGAAAATTTTAATGGGATAGGAAAACCATTTCCTGCCTAGTTCTACTCTCTGCTTCTTTCTCCTTCGTAGCCTACTCCGTGCAGGATTACACTGCAGGCCATCTGCAAGGGCAGCATGTGAATCCCCCCTTCGGGGAGGCTACCCTGCCCCTTCCATCCCTGCCCCCTGGAGCCCTGAACCCTCCCCTCCCTCCACCCAGAGAAGCCCCGGCCCACCTGCGTCAGCTGCCAGGGCCACTGGCCAGCCCAAGCACCGGCCTGAACCCCGGGCCACTGTCTGGCCCAAGTACTGGCCCGACTCCCCAGGCCAGTCCTAGCAGTGGCTAGTGTTGCCAGGTGTCTGGTTTTCGACTGTAACACCCGCTCGAAAAGGGACCCTTGTGGCTCCGGTCAGCTCTACTGACCGGGCCATTAAAAGTGTGGTTGACAGCGCTGCCAGTGCAGCGGGGCTGACAGGCTCCCTACCCAGCTCCGGAAGTGGGTCAGCATGTCCCTCTGGCTCCTAGGTGAAGGGGCAGCCACGGGGCTCTGCGCGCTGCTCCCGTCCCGAGTGCTGGCTCAGCAGCTCCCATTGGCTGGGAACTATGGCCAATGGGTGCTTCAGGGGGCAGCGCCTGCAGGCATGGGCAGCATGCAGAGCCCCATGGCTGCCCCTTCACCTAGGAGCTGGAGGGACATGCTGGCTGCTTCCAGAATCCGGCTGAGGTAAGCGCTACCCGGAGCATGCACCCCAATCCCCTCCCGCACCCCAACACCCTGCCCCAGCCCTGAGCCCCCTCCTGTACCCAAACCCCTTGTCCCCGGCCCCACCCCAGAGTCCACACCCCCAGCCAGGGCACTCACCCCTCCCATATCCCAACCCCCTGCCCCAGCCTAGTGAAAATGAGCGAATGAGCAAGGGTGGGGGAGAATGAGCAACGGAGAGAGGAAAGATGGAGTGACCAGGGGCGGGGCCTCAGAGAAGGGGTGGGGGCAGGGATGTGGCCTCAGGGCGGGGCAGGGGTGTTTGATTTTCTGCAGTTTGAAAGTTGGTAACACTAGTACTGGCCTGATCCCTGGACTGCTGGTTGGCCAAGCTTCCTCAGGTTGCCGAGCCCCGAGCTCCAGGCTGCCACCCCGAGCTGAACCCCTTCTGGCTTCAGGGGAATGGGGGAGCGAAGGTGGGGCTTCGGGGCAGAGTATGAGTGGGGCCACAGCCTTGGTTAGGAAAGATTAACCTGGCCTATTATGCCCACTGCCCATGGCCATCTGCCTAAGAGTCATAGAAAGACTAGGGCCCAGATTTTTAAGAGTATTTAGGCACTGCTGTGCTCAGAATTGCAATGCCACAGGGTACATCCACACTTACCCGCCCGATTCAGCGGGTAGCAATCGATGTTCTGGGATCGATTTATCGCGTCTCATGTAGATGCGATAAATCGATCCCAGAAGCGCTCCCCATCGACTCCGGAACTCCAGCTCGGCGCGAGGAGTAAGCGGAGTCGACGGGGGAGCCTGCCTGCGCCGCGTGGACCCGAGGTAAGTCCTTTGTAATTCAATCTAAGATACTTCGACTTCAAGTTGAAGTTGCGTATCTTAGATCGATGATTCCCCCCCCCCCCCCCGCCCGTGTGTGGACCAGGCCTAAATGTCATTTTCAATAGAGACTTAGGCACTTATGGGCCTAAATTGTTTTTGACAGTCAATGGGATTGAGGCTCCTAAGTGCCTAACCCCCTTTTGAAAATTAACTTAGGCTCCTAAATCAGTTAGGCATCTGAATCCTTAGCTCAACAACACCTAAATATCTTTTAAAATCTGGACCTGAGTTCTTTCCCCTGAACCAGGGACTCCTGCAGGAAACTTTCTCCCTACCTGTGACACAGGCCCAAAAAGTTTAAGGGTTTACATCCAGGTTTAGTTCTGTGTAGCTCTGTTTGCTTCAGTGGGGTTATTCCTGATTTGTATGGGTGTGTAAATGAGAGGCAAATCACTCCCTAAGTAAACGCGTTGTTGTTATATTTTCAACAGCAAAGGCACTATCTAAGGGGTTTTGCCTTAGCCTATTGGCAGTTTTATGTTCACATTTTTTATTAAATTGTTTTTGTATGTTTGCTTTTCCGAGAAGGCTTTGATTAAACCAAATTACTCTGTTTCAAACCTGTCACTTTTGTTTTAGTAGTTACAGATGGTGGAACTGAATCTTCTGCCTTAGTTGATGACAATGGTAGTGAGGAGGATTACAGTTATGAGGAACTCTGCCAACCCAGCCCTAGATACCTGCAGCCTGGAGGGGAACAGCTAGCAATTAATGAGGTAAGTGGAGGATACATTCCAGTATGCCTAACCTTTGGGTTAAAGTGATGATGTCGCATGTGTTTTATATAACTGTACCCAAGCTTGGGAGTCTGGGATCCAGACCTTTTTGCTGCATTTTCTAATTTCTCAGACAGATAATTACACAAGGACAGATTTCTCAAAATACTCAGCTCATCCTGAAACAGGTTGTATTTATTTTCCTCCTTTTTGTTTAATTATGCTTGCTGAGTTTTCTAGCAGTCTACAGATTGGTCTTTGCTGAGCTTTTGTCCTTCACCAACTCTTTTCCCCCCACATTTCAGCTGATAAGCGATGGCAGCATGGTCTATGCAGAGGCACTGTGGGACCATGTGACTATGGATGATCAAGAGCTAGGCTTTAAAGCTGGGGACGTCATCCGAGTCCTTGAAGCTTCCAACAAAGACTGGTGGTGGGGAAGAAATGAAGACAAGGAAGCCTGGTTTCCAGCTAGCTTTGTCAGGGTTAGTAACCTATGTCTGTTTCTTTTCTACAACTAGGGCCTGATTCACCACTGCATTATTGCAGCTTTACATCAGTTTCCTGGTAAAATGTCAGTATCACAATGGTTTGTTTTATTTTGTTAAACATTGCCATTTTTGATTAAGTATTCATATCTTTATATCCCTGTTTCATGCTGAATGCCCCAAACCAATATTACATTGAAATGAAGTGCCTGATTCTCCACTGCCTTGCATTTGCAAATCAGAATTGTATCTCCTTATGACCACTTTTCACAGGCATAAAAGACTACACAAGGGACAGGGCAAAAGAGAATCAGGCCCAAATATTTGTAATCTACTTGGCCACATTTTACCATCACTTACTCCTGGGTAACCCTTTTAAAATCCAAATAGAAATGAGGACAGAGAACCAGCTCATCATTATTATCATTATTTGGACTCTGTTCCATGGAGGTAAAAGAACCAGCACTAATACCACTCAAGAGTGGTCAAAATGTACAGAAAGAGCACAACAGTTTTGGGGATAGAGATGGGGACATCTGTTCTACTCAGCATTCTCTTCTGATATTTCAGGGATTTCGCTGGTAAAATAATGCCAGACCTGTCAGCTTCATCATTTGTGGCAGTTCTGTCCATAATGTGAATACCTTATTCACAGTTCAGGCAAGAGTCTCATGACAGTACAGCTGCTGAGGGATAGCTATGGCTGTATTGTATCATTAATTATGTTACAGTAGCTTCTAGAGGCCACAACAGAAATCAGGGCCCCACAGTGCTAGGCACTGTCCAAGCAAATTGTAAGAGGCAGACCCAACATAAAGAGTTTACCATCTAAGTAGGCATGTTGAAGAAAGAGTGGGTGAAAGGCAGCATTGTTGTTCCCATTGTACAGATAAGGAACTGAGGCAGAAAGATTAAAGGTAAAATTTTCAAAAATGCCTGAGTCACTTAGGCCCAGATTTTTAAAGGCATTTAGGCATTGCAATGTTAAATAAAGCTTCAGGCACTCTTGAAAATATTATTCTTAAGTGATTTGTCCAAGAGCACATATGGAGTTAATAGCAGAGCTGGGGCCATTAACCCCAGATCTCCCTCATCACAGTCCAGTGATTTAACCACATGGTCATTTTTCTTGTCAATTTTACCATTTGTGTGAATTGGGTGAATAATGAAGTTGATGGGACTCTAGTACAAAAATGTTAAATCTGACTTCATAAAAATGTATTTTTAACTTTAGAAATCAGTGAGTGCCCCCTTCTTTGGGAAAAGAGGACAATTGGGGAAGGGAGAAATGACTGTAACTGATTACTTCAGATCAGTGTCATCCTAATTTAACATGAAAAATAAAGCAACAATTTATTTATTTGAGTATTGGCAATGAGTGCCCAATGCTCATGGTCTCTCTAATAAATCTGCATTCTGTTAACAAAAAATACAGGCAACACTTATATGATGGCCTTCGGATACTATGGTGATGAAGGCCATATGGGTACCCAAAAAGAAAGAGTTGACCCATTCCTGAAACCTTTACATTAGTAGCCAGTGGAAATACTTGCATAAGAGTTACATGATAGACCTTATTATGGAATCCTATTTGTATAACCTAGGACTGGGGACCAGTTATAATAATACTACTAATTAATAAATAATCAGTTATGAGCTGCCTCTTGTAATTAAATAAAGTTTGTAATAGTTTTTAACATTTGTTTTTGTAACACCTTGCTGCTCTACTCTAGCTGTCTTTTCTGTTATGAATGCAGCTACGAGTTAATCAGGAAGAACTACCAGAAAACTGTGGTAGCATCCAAGATGAAGAGCAACATGCAGATGCTAGCAAACATCGCCAAAAAACTGCTGAAAACAAGGATCAGATGAGAACCAATGTGATACAGGAAATAATGAACACGGAGAGAGTCTACATCAAACATCTCAAGGACATCTGTGAGGTACAGTGTCAAGCCATAGACTTAGAGCATTCCATAGACCTAATTTGAACAAATGTCCCTTATGAGTGAAAACCTGAGCATTTTCTGTTGTCAAAAGATCCATCATTGCCATTCTAAGGCTGTCAGTGAGAATGCTCTCTTATGCAGTTCTAACTCTCTTCTTTATTGAACACCATAATACACCTTTTTTAAAGAACATTTCATTTTGTACCTGTTAACAATGCTTTGCTTTCCTGACTGCAGTTTCCATGTTAGGGGAGAGAGTCCAGCTTACTTAGCATTTGCTACCACTTTGCCTCAGTAGAGAACTGTAAATCCATGTAATACTGTAGTATCTAGTTACAGTTTAGTGACTGAACATTTTGAAGGTGGCCTGAAGAGGAAAAAATGAAAAATTTGGATTTCTGCTTTTTTTCCTTGTCATTTATTATGTAATTCTAATTTTTAAAAATATTCTGCTTGTTTAAACTGCAGAAAGATCAGTAGTATCAAGATTTACCTTCTTTGTTTGTTTTTTGCTGGCGTTTCCTTGGAGGACCAGAGACCTATAGTAGGAACTTTTTTACACCTTAATTGAAGTTTGAGCCTTTAACTGTGAATTTTTGCTTCCACATGTGGGTTGGGTGTTTGAGCTAGAATGCTAAAAAAGAACCAATGAAGGATGGTAAACAGCCTGACCAAAAAAATCACTTCTCCTTTCAGTTAGTTAGATTTCACTTCCTTTCTGCCTGTGATGTCATATTAGTTCTCCAGTCATATATAGAATCTTCCAGGAAAAACAAAAATAATAAGAGCTGCCCTTCTAGTGTAGAAAACAAACAGATTATTTTTATCAGGCTGCCTTTATACATTCTAAAGAAACAAAACAAAGGCACAAACCCATTTTTTTTCAGATCATCTTTAAAAAATGTTGCTAAAAGTCAGTTCCTTGAGCAAAATCATCATTAAGATACACTTTTTATCTATGCCAGAGTAAGTGTAATTAAATCTTATACTTCGGGACATAAGCTATAAAAGGTCAGGGAGGAATTTTTACCAACATGTGTATCTCTGACACATTTGGCTTGGTTCATGGTGGGTGAATTTCATCTTCCATTGAAGCATCAGGTATTGGCAATTGCTAGAAGAATACCAGACTGGCAAGACTAATGGTTTTGAACCAATATGACAAATCTTGTGTTGCTTTATGAACGTAAGAATTTATCTCCCTGACTTGTCCAGCTGAATTGCCTTCTGTTTTCAGACTAGCCCCAAGATGCTTGCCTCTTTTGCCATTTCTTCTTTCAGGTACCATTCTGTTGCTCCAGCTACCAATTTCTATTTAGATATTTTCTGTGGAGGGTCTGAATGTTTTTTCTAGTGATGCAGTCTGTGTGAGCAACTAACTTTAACTTTCATCGGCTTAGCTCTGTTGCTGAGATACATCAGTACATACATTGATGTCAGGAGGAGCTGGAGCTCTCAGGATTTGGCCCACGGATATTAATTTTTAAACATCACTAATCCAGTTCATCTATGGTATTTTTTTTTTAAAAGACAGAGTGGCTGTGCATTTAGTGGACCAGTGCTAAAGCACATGTTTTCCCAGGGGAATAAATGGTACCCAAGTTCAGCAAAGAGTGAATCACTCATGGCTGTGCCGACAGGACAGTGAGGCTGGTGGTGTGCCTACATGTAGGTCTGAGTCAGAGAAAAATTTACTCCAGAGGCTGACCCAGAGTTACAAGACCTGCACAGGAAATAGCTTCCCTTGTGGGAGCCTGTGCACCAAAGCAATAGGCAAAAAACACCAACTTGGCTTGGAGCATTGGCACCTCCCTTAACAGGCAGGGGTTGGGAAGGTAGAGACATGCATGGTAGCACCCAGCAGTACCCAGAAATGGCATTCAGAAACTCCAAGAGTCTGCTTGAATCTAGTTACCTCACTATAGCAATTGCAAGCTCTTTGGTGCTAGCAGCTCACTGGGAGATCTGGGAGCAACATGCCTGACGGCGTCCAAAGGTACAGACCTGGCAAACATCTCCTCCCCGCACGGTTTAACCTCAGTGCTCACATGTACCTGGGTTCCATACCCTATTGTATAGCAACAGATGTTTTCTGGCAGCCATTGTAGCATACTGTATCCCATTCTCCTCACTGTGCTTTAAACAGCAGATATTTATTAGCTTGCCAGGTGAGCCTCGCGACTATTTGTTGATCATATGCCTCTCCATGACATGCGGCAGGAGCTGACCACCTACCTCAGCAGAACCCTAATCCTTTCTCTTCCTCCTGGCTGCACAGTTGTTTGTATTACCTGCTCTTTGGCACCGAATGCAGAGTAGATGATACTTCAAGTGCTTTGTGGGGTTGGAGCATTGTAACATATCTACTTAGAGACTGAGACACATGTACTGAACTGAGCCCATACAGATAGACATAAAGAGAGATAAATATTTGTTAATGGTGCATTTGGGTTTTTAGGTAGAAGTCTTTCCAGTACCAGTAGGGTCCTGTCCATGCTATAGATTTTGCTGTGTTTAAGCAGTGTTTAAACACAGCAGCACCTCAAGCACATTTTAACAAGGTAATCTTGCCTATGTGGCTAATCAAGCCCTGAAATACTCATGGAACCATGCGCTAGTGTAACACCAACAGACCCTGGTCGTCGGCGGGCGGGATTGAACTTGGGACCTCTGGAGCTTAGTGCATGAGCCTCTACTGCATAAGCTAAAAGCCATATGGCCCTTAGCTAAGACTGTAGAGCAGATTCATTAATCTCTCTCTAAGTCAGTGGTGGACAGCCTGTGGCTCACGGGCCACACACGGCCCATCAGGGTAATCCGCTGGCGGGCCATCAAACAGTTTGTTTACATTTGCATGGCCACCTGCCCGCAGCTCCCAGTGGCCGTGGTATGCCATTCCTGGCCAATGGGAGCTGCAGGAAGTGGCGGCCAGCATGTCCCCGCAGCCCGCGCTGCTTCCCACAGCTCCCATTAGCCGGGAACGGCGAATCACGGCCACTGGGAGCTGCAGGCGGCTGTGCAGATGTAAACAAACTGTCTGGCAGCCCACCAGCAAATTACCCTGACAGGCCATGTGTGGCCCATGGGCCGCAGGTTTTCTACCACGGCTCTAAGTGGTCTCGGTGCCACTAGATGGGGCAGAACATCACACCCCGGAGGTGTGTGGGTTACACTAGCCCTAACAAAGATTATCTTTAGACTGTGTTTTTACAGAATTTGGTCTCATCCGTACAGGCAAGATTGAACTCTGTCATAGCACAGTTGGGGCAGTTACTACTAAGCACTGTGGCAAAACTAGTAGTGTAGGCTCTCCTCCTCCTGGATTGGTAGTTATAACAACAAGATGCAGCTCTGTATTAGATATTATAAAAGTGCTGACATCTGGCTTCCTGACTAATCCACTCTCGTGTGAAACAGAATTAGGATTGGGAGAATCAGTAACGTAACTGTTCAGACACAAATCTGAATTTGTACATCCAGTTTTGTAGTGATTATGGCCTTGAAATCAGACACCACAAAAATCTAACCTTGGAAAGCAGAATATCAAATTGAGTTGCTTTGTTCAGTACAAACTCCATTTTCAAGCTCTTGATCTCTTTCAGATTTGATACAAAGAGGTTTTCTTGTTTTATTTCCAGGGATATATTCGGCAGTGTCGTAAACATACAGGAATGTTCACCATGGCTCAGTTAAACACCATTTTTGGAAACATTGAAGATATTTACAAATTCCAAAGAAAGTTTCTGAAAGATCTTGAGAAACAGTACAACAAAGAGGAACCTCATTTAAGTGAAATAGGATCCTGCTTTCTTCAACATGTATGTCATTTAAGTCCATTTTGCTTATGAAGTAAACAAAATATGATTAGTAAATGTTAAACTACCATGAGGAAGATACTTTAGTTAGTGCTGATTATGTGAAAACATTTAAAATCCCTCCCCTTTTTCCACCTCCACCCTTTGAGTAGGCCTATTTTCCTTGTAAGTGAACAGTCTTTCCATTTTCATAGCTATAGTGATCCCTAGGTCCCAGATGAACACGACTGTTTCCAACAATCACAGGCAATGTTCCCTCTAATTTTTTCCATCCATGTGCGGAATAAATTTTCTTATCTGCACCAAGATATGTGCCTATATGCGCCACCAGTAGAAACAAAAAACCTAGATATATCATATATTTTTAAAATATTACCATTGGGATAATTACTCCAGCCAGGACAGGTTAGGGATTTTAGAACTCACTACTCAAATAATTAAATTTAAGTGTAAGAGAAATAAAAATTATGAAATGCATAAATCAGCTCCCAGTGGCCATGGTACGCCATTCCTAAAATAACACTTTGAAAGAATAAAATCACAGAGAATATATGTGCATTGCAGGAAGTACCAAGAAGTAACAACAATAATACAAGTATGTGTTGGGAGGTGAGTGAGAAAAAGACAGAGACTCTGTGTGTGTGTGTGTGAGAGAGAGAGAGAGAGAGAGAGACAGAGACTCTGCGTGTGTGTGTTTGTGAGTGAGACAGAGACTGTGTGTGTGTGTGACAGAGACTCTGTGTGTGTGCTGGCTGCTGGGGAAAGTCATGCACTGTCTCTTTAAGACACCCACTGAAAGCTCTCCTGCTCTGTCCTGAGCCCTGTTATCTCCCTTCCCCCACTCTGCGGAGATGGGGTACGGGGGGATGGGAGAGAGAGAGTGTGTGTGTGTGTGTGTGAGAGAGAGAGAGAGAGAGACTGTGTGAGCTGGCTTCTGGGGAAATGTCAGAAACAGTGCACTGTCTCTTTAAAAAAGGCACTCAGCCGCCAGCCACTCACCATTCAGACTGCAGCAGCTCCTAGTCCCCCTGAACCAGGCTGTCCCCTCTACCCTGCTCTGCAGAGATGAGGTACAGGGGTGGGGGAAGGGGGACATCCTGACATCAGCACCCTCCTTCCTCCCTACCTTCTGCTCTGCACAGCCAGCAGGACGGTCCCGGGAGCAGCTGCAGGATGGAGCAACGTGTGGGCAGGGGCACCTGAACACATGCTGCCTCCTGTGCTGCCTGGCAGCCCAAGCCCACAGCTTTCAGGAAACACAGATCACAGGTTAACATTTAACTGCAGGCATTTGAGTTGATTTTGTTCTATGAAAACTACATCCAGTATCTTCCCAGAGAAAATATTAACCGAGGTGATTGACAAAGGTGGGAAAAGAGTCGCATATCATTGCTAATCACCTACATAACCTCCAAGTAGACTTGAGAAAAAATGTTTGGCAAATAGAAATGTAACCGAAAAATGAATTTTTGGGGGTTCAGTAACTATTCATGTATTTGGGTAGAACTCACTGAATAGTTTAGGCTGAAAAATACTCTTTTTCCCCCCCCCAAACTCATTTTGCTTGAGAACAGCATTTTGTTTTCAAGTTTGGCCAGTTTAAAAAAAAAAAGGGGCAGAAAACCCGAAAATGATCAAATTGAAAAACTAAAAAAAATTTGTTTAGAGTCAATTCAAACATTTCACTCAACTCAAAATGACATTTTTTCAAGTTTTTCAATTTGAAAAACTCTCTTAAAAAATTGGTTTGGTTCAAATTGAACTAGATTAGCGTTATTATTATTTTTAACCAAAATATTATTCACTCAGCTCTACCAACAACCATAGGAGGCGTCCAATTTCCAAGGCTCCTCAAAGAAAACTCCTTCTTAAAGTGAGTTTGATTATCATGATTTTGTGGAGGCCTCTGTTTCCGTGTTCATAGAGAACCCCGTATGACTGAGAATCACAAATCTGGTTAGTGAAAAGAGATATTTGGGTTTTTTTCCATTTCAGAAAGCAGAAAGCACTGCTGGCCAGTGCACTCCCCTGCGATCCACATTAACAGGAGTTTCACCTATTACCAATTGTAGAATAGATTCTCCTGTGTTTTCTAAACAGACTGTTATTCAGTTTGGGTGTACTTTAGTAAACTGTTTAATGAGTGTAACCAGAAGTGTTTTATAACTTCAATATCGATTTTTGGTTTTGTCTTTTTAAGATTAATGTTTTAGCTAAAGCTTTGATTTTTTTTTATAGCAAGAAGGTTTTGCCATCTACTCAGAGTATTGTAACAATCATCCCAGTGCCTGCCTTGAGCTTTCCAACCTAATGAAACAGGGCAAATACCGTCATTTCTTTGAGGCCTGTCGCCTGCTTCAGCAGATGATTGACATTGCTATTGATGGCTTTCTCCTTACACCTGTTCAGAAGATCTGTAAATACCCTCTTCAGCTTGCAGAGTTACTCAAATATACTACCGAAGAGCACAGGTGAGAGAATTAAAATGGTCTCCCTTAGACCATAATGCTACCTTATTGCTAAAGCAGTCTAAGGTAGATTTGGTCAGGCAGTGGATGACAACCTGGTTCCTTAAGATCAATGGCAAAGCTGTGATTGACTTCAGTGGGGACAGAATTTCACCCAATATGTTTATCATCCTGGGACTATGTGAAAAAATATTTCAGAGACAATATACATGTTAAATAGTCACCTTTGACTACAAGGGGACTGATCTGGAGAGAGAGAGACAGGAAGAGTAAGAGAGAGGGAGGGAAGAAAGGAAGGAAGGAGAGGAGATTTGTAAACCAGAGTGAAAAAACACCAATGAAAAATGAATAAGGGATACATGTAGGGGATAACAGGGAAGAATTAGAAAAGAGAAGTGTCGCCGGGTATGTCTTCATACCAAAGAAAATCCTGCGGCTGGCCTGTACCAGCCGACTCGGGCTTGGCAGGCTCAGACTGCAGGGCTGTTTTATGGCTGTGTTGACTTCTCTCTCACCCCTCATGGTTCTAGAGCCCAGCCAGCCACAGGTTTTTCTCTGCTGTGTGGACACACCCTTAGAGATAGAAAAGGTGAAGATGGTCTTAGAAGAACAACATAAACTGAACATGTTTAATAGTTCAATTAAACATTGAAAAATATGTTCAAGGGGAAAAAAGATACTGAAAAATCCTTATGAAATGGTGTAGTTAGATACCGCAAGAAACAAGTGAATCAAAGAGTGGGAGAGGGGAGAAAGAGGGAACAACCAGTATAGAAAGACTAAACAATGTTATGGTGGAAAAATATATTAATGAGAGATACCCAGACTATCTACATTCATTGTTACTATCTTCAGTGTAGGAAACAACCCTGGACATAGGGACTTACTCAGGCAAAACTCCCTCCAAAGGTAGTCCTGAATATTTTCTGGTGATCTGACAGTCACTCATGTATATGGATCTTCATTCAGTGTTTGGTTAACTAGCGGCCAGTTCAGGAAATTACCATTTCCTTTGCTATTCCTGCACTCTTTCTTAACCCAGTAATCCCTTCTCCAGTATATATTTTTTCCAGGTGATGCCCATGATTCAACCGTCTTGGGTTTTTATCAGTTGTTTTGATGTCTGTTTTTTTTCTTTTCCATTTTCCCCTTCAAAATTTCTTCAGAGCCCTCACAAAATTCACTTAGAAAATGCTTATCTGTTCTCTGTGTGGAAAGAGGCCAGGGGCTTCTCTTGATCTGAGCTGTTTAATTTTGTTCACTAAATGTGCAAAGGAACTGAGGCTGAGTCATTTTCTCAACTCACCATGAGGATCCCAGTTTATCAGATCTAAGAGAGCCTGTGTGGTAACCAGAAACAGACTTTGCCTTCTTCACAGAATCATAGTTGGTTCTGCTTAATAAAGAATTATCTCCTTTCTGTAGAATACTGAACCTGACTATAGAACTTAATAGAGATTAAATACCTGCTTTAGTTCTGTACAAGTCTTAATAAATTCTGTAGGTTGGTATAAAAACTGTTGAAAGATTATCATTCTCTGTTAAATTACATTATTGTAGTCATTTCTATAAAGCCCTATTTAATATTGGTTTAATCCCCATTATACTCTATAGGACTTTTCTATAATAGATAAGAGAACAAAAGTCTGCAAAACCTGCTTGTTCCTTGAGATATACGCAGAACCATTCAGCTACATGCATTGTCGTCGTCGTCGTAATCATCACCACTCCCATAACTGCATTGGTCGTTGGCGCACTATCATTGATGAGCAATCAACCAATTGTCTCCATCCTTGACGATTGTGTGTTAGTGCTTGAATCTCCACGAAGTCGATTCCTGTCCACTCTTTTATGTTGTCAATCCATCTCTTCTTCTGTCTCCCTCTTCTTCTCTTCCCCTGTACTGTCCCTTGGAGGATGATCTTGGATAGACCAGATGATCTTGTTACATGGCCGTACCACTTCAGCTTGTGCTTCTTCATGGTCATCAGGAGGTCTTCATATGACCCAGCGCATTGAGTAATGATGTTGTGGCCCTCTTAATTAGTGACGTGATCGAAGTAGGAGATGCCCAGGATTTTACAGAAGAATCTCATCTCTACTACCTGTGTTTTCCGTTCAAGTTCTGCTGTAAGGATCCTTGTTTCGGACACATATAGAAAAATGAAGATGACCAATGTGTGCAGCAGTTTGTTTGGATTCCAGGGAGATGTTCTTATTCTCCAAATTGGCTTTAGCTTTGCCGCTGCTGTTGTTTGCGCAGTTCTTGTCCAAATTTCTGCCTTGGATCCTTCATCAGTGATGATTGACCCCAAATACTTGAACTGTTTCACTGTCTCCAGCTCTTGTCCACTGACAGTGATATGTGAGCTGATCCCATCACGTTTCTTTGTCATCAGTTTGGTTTTCTCTGCATTGATTTCCATGACATATTTTGCGGAGGTTTCATCCAATCGTTTCACAAGGTTGGCAAGTTCATCTTTGCTACCTGCCAGGCCATCAATGTAATCAGTGAACTGAATATTTAAGATTGTTCACCCCCCAATGCTGACTGTATATATGTGATCTTCTAGGGCATCAATCATTATGTGCTCCAAGTAGATGTTGAACAGTGTGGGCAAAAGAAGGAGCCTTGCCGGACTCCAACAGTGTGACCTTATGATGCTACATTTTTGGCTGCAGCTAAGGAAAATCGTCAGGCCAAAGTTCACCTGAACCAAGTTTGACTTAGAAAGACTCAGAGACCAAAACATTGCAGAGTCATTCCAAGCAATGATCGGTGGAAAATTTGCCCCGCTGCTTGCCCTAGAGGAAGATGTAGAAACAATGACCAACAATTTCAACGTTGCAATGGACATCCTTGGGAAACATCGTAAGAAGACAAAACTATGAGTCACAAATGAAATACTACAAATGTGTGACATTAGAAGAGAACTTAAGAGAGACAAGAACAGCACTGAGGGAACTGATAAATACAGAGCGATTGGCAGAAAGATCAAGACAGGAATGAAGGTGTCCAAGGAGATATGGATTGAAAAACAATGCTCTAAAATTGAAGAGTGTATCAATAATAAAAATAGCAAACGAGCCTTCCAGGTTGTAAAAGATCTGACGTAGGAAAGATGAACCAAAGCTAACGCAATTCAAGACAAAGAAGGGAACAGACTTATAGAAGAAAGGGACATCATCAATAGGTGGACAAACTACAGCTTTGATCTATATAACCACCAGACAAATGGAGATCCTAGTGTCTTAGACACCCCAGATTCAGCAGAGGAGGATGACTTTCCAATACTACGTGAAGAAGTGGAGATAGCTGTGAAATCACTCAAGAATGGAAAAGCTACAGGTATTGACAACATCCCAGCTAAACTGGTGAAATTCGGAGGAGAAATAGTAATAGATGTACTCACCAAGATCTGCAACAAAATCGGCAGACCTGTGAGTGGCCCTCCACGTGGACACAGTCACTAATCATCACTCTGCCAAAGAAAGGCAACCTACAATTATGTCAGAATTACCCGACCATAAGCTTAATTAGCCATCCCAGCAAAGTGATGTTGAAAGTCATATTGAAGAGATTGAAGCCACAAGCGGAGAATATAATTGCTGAAGGACAGGCTGGCCTTCATGCTGGAAGAAGTACCACAGAACAGATTTTCAACCGTCGTGTTCTATGTGAGAAATACTTACAACACCAGCAGGACATCTACCATGTCTTTGTTGACTTCAGGAAAGCATTTGACAGAGTATGGCACGAAGCTCTCTGGGCAACCATGAAGAAGTACAATGTTGGTCGAAAGCTTATTCTTACCATTAAACAAATTTCAGAACTAATTATTATTATTCAAATGCCCAAAAATGTGTGAGAGGAACCATAGAACAGTTAAAGACACAGATCTTATAATCTGCAAGTAAGGGCACCTGTTACACAACAAGTGACAGTCACAGACAGACCAAAAAGAGGGGGACTAAGATAGGAAGGGCAAGGGAAACAGTGATGAGTGTGCGGTTACTCAATAAGGCATGTCCACCCTTACATTAGTGGGATTTTGTTAGTGTTATTCTCACTTCTTATGTGTGATGTTGCAGAATTGAGTTTCTAGCAGGGATTTGAATAAGGAGAGGGAGGTGG
Source organism: Macrochelys suwanniensis (assembly GCA_033296515.1). NCBI lineage: Eukaryota > Metazoa > Chordata > Testudines > Chelydridae > Macrochelys > Macrochelys suwanniensis. The sequence goes on along the minus strand of CM065775.1, from coordinate 43,259,038 downwards.
ATTGTGAACACACACTTCCAGATGTGTGCCAGTGGTAAGGCAGAAGCATGTGAGGAAATCTGTGGAAGTGGAGGAGACAGCTAGGGCTCTCAGTCTTGCCCCTCAAACACCTGTTTACATGTAATGGCCCAGCCTGTCAGCAGCCATTCATCAATCCCTCTATGTTCGCTGGGAGGTTGGTAAAACGATGTCCAGTGGCCAATTGATGACATTGGTATGTTGGTGGATTTTCACAAAACACAGAGCACAAAAAACACCAGCACTTAACAGAAGCACTGCATGAAGGTTCTCGTCTTCCTCACAAACTTCTGTGACCAAGTAGCTTCACTTACCAGCTACACTGAGGCAGGATTCCAACATAAGTTGAAGACAGGAATCGCCCTTGTTGATCTGTCCTTGGCATACAACACTGTCTGGAGACAGGGCCTCCTCCTCAAGGTCTCCCGCGTCATTCACTGCCGGTGAACGATCTGCCTCTTGGCAGCGATGACTGGGGATTGCCGCTTTAAGGTACACCTTAATGGCCAGATCAGTAGACCAAGAACTCTTAACTTGGGCATCCCTCAGGGCTCTGTGCTGGTCCCAATACTTTTTAATCTATACACCGCGGATATACCAGCAATGGAGTCAAGGAAATTCATGTATGCGGATGATATTGCCCTAGCTGTTCAGCACACAAGCCTCCATACCATCAGCTGCACCCTAACCTGAGATCTTAGCACAATGGCTGATTATTTCCAATGCTGGAAATTTAGGCCTAATCCAAAAAAACCATGGTAACTGCTTTCCATCTAAACAATAAAATGGCTAATACAAAACTTGATGTGCAGTTCTGCGGTGAGAGCGTCAGCCATGCAGCTAATCCAAAGAATCTTGGCATTACACTGGACTGGAGTTTGACCTTTCGACAACACCTCGAGAACACCCATGATAAGGTCAGGTCTTGTGTCGCGCTTATCAGAAAATTGGCCAGAACATCATGGGGCTCCAGTCCACAGACCTTATGAACCGCAACAATTGTCTTGGTATATTCTGCAACTGAATATTGTGTACCAGTGTGGTCTCATAGTAGTCACACTAAACTCCTTGACACTCAACTCAATAATGCTATGGGCATAGTGTCAGGGGTGCTCAAATCTACTCCAGTTGACTGGTTCCCGGTCCTATCGCACATCCAGCCTCCACAGATTAGAAGAGCTCCTCAGACATCTCGCTGTCTTAATCATGTCAGTGCAAATACGAGGTTCCCACTGCACCATGACCTGCAGAATCCGCCAAAGACGATATTAAAATCCCGCAACCCTTTATGGAACCGTATGAAGATCCTTACGCCCAAGTTTGATGCTGAGGCTCAATGGAGAGTCACATGGAGCACTTCGACCACTCACAACAAACAGCTCATCGTTGATCCTCTTGAGGAACCACTGGGTTTTGATTTATGTCGGAAAGACTGGTGAAGATTGAATCGCATTAGGACATCTCATGGAAGATGTGGGCAAACCTTCTTCAAGTGGAAAATGAGGCATACACCTGTATGCGACTGTGGTCACCAGGCACAAATGATAGAGCACATCATATCTGAATGTCCCCTTCGTTCTTTTGTTGGGGGTTGAAGGACATTCACCAGCTCACTGCTGCGGCAATGTGCAGGCTATTAAACTTAGCAACCATTACAAATGTATATCTATCTACCCAAGCCATACGGAAGAAGATAAGAATCAATCCCTCCTCCTTTCATTTCTCCTCCTTTGTGATCATGATCCCCTTAACTCACAACAGCTAGTTAGATTTCAGCCACTCCTCATCCTCTGGATCCTTTCATTGGCCTTTCTAAGAAGAATCCTTGTACGAGGCAGAAGAGGACATTCCTCTCACCACCTATAGCATTGCAGCTAAGCAGCTGGGAAACTAAGCTGTGCTCCCTTTATCAAGTCACCCCAGTCCCAAGCCTCACTCCCAGCTACTGGGGAGGAGGGAGAGGAAAATATAATCGAGAAATAAATTATTAAAGAGAACATCAGTTTACACAACTGGATTCCTATTATAAATTAACTCTTTGGGTGAAACCATGTCCCTATTGAAGTCAATGGGAGTGGTGCCATTGATTTCAATGGAGGCTGGATATTACAGCTTAGGTTTGATTCTCCACCTCCTTGCCCTGTGTGTAGTAATTTACACCTGTGCAAAGTGGGTGATAGGGTAGCATAGAATTGTGTAAATGGCTATATAAGATGCAAGGTAGTGGGGATTCAGGCCCTTCAGGTTTAAGAACTCTGGTTAGGGGGATAAATTGATACTGTAGAGAATCACGCTCAGACAGTCAGTTAAACTGTGCTGATGTGTTATATCCAGTGCATATAATGTGTTTGAAATCTGCTTCCATTTTACAGTGATTATAACAATATACAGGCAGCGTATGAGGCCATGAAGAATGTAGCATGCCTCATCAATGAGCGCAAACGAAGGCTGGAAAGCATAGACAAGATTGCACGCTGGCAAGTGTCTATTGTTGATTGGGAAGTAGGTGTCATTCTTCCATTTTCATGAAATATTTAAGATTAAAATGCACTTAAATGATTTCTGGGGGAATCTTTCTTTCTATGGTAGTAGTTTATGGTGCATACATTTCATGTGGTCTTTGTTGAGTTGCTGATTATCACTTCAAAAGTTTTTTTCCCCTGCTGATAATAGTTCCTCTTAATTAATTAGCTTCTTACAGTTGGTATAGGTACTTCCACCTTTTCATGTTTCTCTGAATGTATAAATATCTTCTTACTGTATGTTCCATTCTATGCATCCGATGAAGTGGACTGTAGTCCACAAAACTTATGCTGAAATAAATTTGTTAGTCTCTAAGGTGCCACAAGTACTCCTGTTCTTTTCATTTGCAGTGACTGTATTATTGATTATCTTATCTCTTACTCAGAAAGAGCAACAGTTATAACACGCGTTTGTATCTTTGAGATTACAAAGACATGTTGAAAGAGAACAAAATGTATTTTCTTTTAGGTTAGGACTATTATAGCCGATTCTGATTTCTTGATAGTTTTACACTCAGGTTAGGGTGACCAGATAACAAGGATGAAAAATCAGGACATGGGGTGGGGGGTAATTGGCACCTATATAAGACAAAGCCCCAAATATCGGGACTGTCCCTATAAAATCAGAACATCTGGTCATCCTAACTCAGGTAACTCCATTGACTTCAATGAAGTTACGCCTGGTTTGAATTGGTGAAACTGAGGGCAAAATCAAGCACATAGTTTTTGTGAATGCAGCTTGATCTACCTTTTATATTTATAGATTTTTAAAAGGTTTATTGAAACTGAAGTACAGTTCTGTTTGTCGTGTGACCAAATGCTACAAAAATAATAATTAGTAATATGATAATCTCTTAAAAGTGTGTGTTTATTTATTACACATACACTTCTGTATATTTTAGGGGCAGGATGTTTTAGCCAGAAGCTCAGAACTGATCCACACGGGCGAACTGACCAAAATCTCAAATCAAGGCAAAAGCCAACAAAGGATTTTTTTCCTTTTTGACCATCAGCTTGTGTTTTGTAAGAAGGACCTGCTGCGAAGGGACATGTTATATTATAAAGGTCGAATTGATCTGGATGAGATGGAGCTTGTGAGCATTGAGGATGGCAAAGATAAGGACTTTAACATTAATATCAAGAACGCTTTCAAAACTGTGAATAGAGCAACAGAAGAGGTTCATTTGTTTTGTGCAAAAAAACAGGAAGATAAGAAAAAGTGGTTGGAGGCATGTGAAAATGAAAGGCGAAGAGTGCAGGAAGACAAAGAAATGGGTGAGTGCAAAGATTTACAGTGTAGGGGGAGGTGTTAAATCAAAAGGCAAAGTTTGGGTTTCTCTCCTTTTTGGCTCTATACAAATGGGTTCTCACCCTTTTTGGGCAGCCGTGCCTGTTTACCAGACACAAACGTCAGCTATACAAGCAATGTCTGTTGTTTTCCATTCAATTGTGTCAGCTCTGTGATCCTGAGACTGGGGATTGGAGCGGCGGTGGCTCTGTGGTGGGTTACATCTTGCACAACACAAAGAGCAGACGGCAGGATGAGTGCACTAACTGCAGACTACTCATTGAGAGCAAAAATCTGTCCCCTGCTGAAAAGCTTTGTGGAGGGAGATTCTACAGGGATGGGGGAAGGAATGCTCACTATTTGGTCATGGAGCAGCAGTTAAATTGCCCCACAGCCACTTTTGCAGCCCTAAATCGACAGTAGCTCCTTAATCCCCAATCTATGGCCTTCCCTTGCTCTCCCGCTAGTCCTCTCAGAGCAGGTATGCAGTGAGAGGCCCTGTGTAGCCGACCTCTCATGCATGGGGTGGGGTGGAATCCCTTAAGCTCCCTCTGACTGCATAGTGCAACTTTATGTAGTTCTACTGGGTTATTGGGGGCCTTCTACAGCTTCAGAGATGTGAGAGAATTCGCCTCATGAGGGGGAGCTTAGAGTGCCAGTAACAATAACCTGACAAACCAGGACTGAGGGCTTGTCTACAGGTGAAACACTACAGCACCAGCCCTGCAGCTGCACTGCTGCAGCACTTCAGTGGAGATACTGCCTATGCTGACAAGAGGGCTCCTCCCATCGGCGTAGGTAATCCACCTTCCCAAGAAGTGGTAGTTAGGTGCATGCAAGAATTCTTCCATCAGCCTAGCACTGTCTGCACCCGGGGTTAGGCTGACTTAACTGCGTCGCTCAGGGGTGTGGATTTTTCACACCCCTGAGCTATGTAGCAGGGTTGATCTAACTTTTTAGCATGGACTACACCTTATATGTGAACTAGTGGTTGGCAGCCACTTTTCTAAAGAACATTTTATTATAAAGCCAAGCAGTAGTATCCTTAGGTCTGTGCAACCTATGTAGTATAGCAGCACTCAGCCAAGATACAAGGAGGGAAAGGCCTAATCATAAGTGAGGAGGGGAATGGGTAGGACCCTGCATGTCTGACATTGGATAGGGCCTTGCAAATCGTAGGGCCAGCTTTGGGCCAAAATGTATCCTGTGTGAGTATGCATTTGGGGGTTTAATTTAAAATTATGCTTGTTTCACGGTTTAATATAGGGCATAACAGCTTCAGTTTAATAAAATCAATGGTAAAAGATTCAGCAGAATTGCACTGAGAAAATAGAGACATAAGAGGACGGCAGTGATAGGAAACAAAAAATTGATTTTTACATTCCTAAGGCAATGGTGGGAGGGGAAAAAATCCCTGTGTGGGGGGGTAATGTATGATTGCTGCTCTCTGTTATGACATTAATCTTTAAGGGGGAGAGATGGGATAACTCATAAGTAACATTCTTCAGGACTGAAATGGCTCTAAATGACAGCAAATTAAAATCCAAAATGCTCTGAATGTGATTTCCTGGATGACATAACTCACAAGTTATTAAAACTTTAACATGATTCAGAGCCTCATATTCCCAACCCATCCATAAAGTAGGAGCAATCCCTATGTACGCTGAGACCGATTCTCATCTCACACCAGTGTAACCCCATTGACTTTAATGGACTTCCTCTTGATTTACACAAGTGTAATTGAAACAAGAATCAGGCCTCTTGTGTATATATTATAGGTAGTGGCTGTTCTCTGTTAGGCCATTATTTTCTCTCCTGCTGAGAGGCTCAATAGTTTATGTCTCTAACGTTATCCTTCTCCTTATTCATGAAAATAAATGTCATGAGCGATCAGTCGTCATTCAACAACAAAAACGTGCGCGCGCGCACACACACACACACACATGCACACACACACGTAATGAAAGAAAAAGTCAAGAAATTACCAGCAAATATTCCAACACCAACCTTAACTTTCCCTCATGGACCATATGTTACAAGTAGCCAATGGCAGCTGGTACCCAAAATAAATGATGGAGCTGAGACAACTAAACCAACCACCTTGCAAATTAGTTTCCCTATTCTCCCTTGCTCTGCAGTGCACGGGGAGCCTATGCTCCTGTTGGGCACCCCAGCCATTGTTTTCAGAAGCGGCTTCTACATGGAGTGCACACACTGCCCATGCACACACTTACCACGATTGGGCCCATCTCCAAACTACTGAATATTAGCCCAGCGGAGCTCTAAAACAACATGTGCATTGGGGCAGGATGGCTGACTGGGAAGTAGAAGGACAGGGTAGTGCATTTGGGGACTAATATACAATCTATCCCATTTATCACAATAAAATGCCTCAAACTAGCCCAAGCTGTCCAACAAATGAGGGACTAATAGTGAATAGACTGTCACATCAAAGAGCAGGGCTCCCTTGTTTACAAAACAAAATACAACATCCCCACCCTACCCCGGCCCCCACTTAATTGCCAAATTCTTGATGGGCCTTAGCTCCATTAAACCTGATGACTGGCCACATTGCAGTTGGGGATTTGTGAATTGGACTGGGCAAAAGGAGAACAGCTGCTAATCTTTGTCCAATTTTGGACCTTTCCAAGGTTCAGTTAGCTCCTTCGCTTTAGCTTTGTGAGCCAGGATCTGCGCTCTTTACAGTTATAGCTTTTCTGGGGGTTCCACAAAAATAGAACCAAGACAGTATGCAGGACAGCCCGAATTTCTAGGCAGTAGCTGTGTCAGTCCCAGGATATTAGAGGCAGGTGAAGTAATCTTTTATTGGACCAACTTCTGTTGGGTAAAAAACAAATAAGCTTTCGAGAGCTTGTCTCTCACCAAGCAAAAGTTAGTCCAATAAGAGTTATTATTTCACTCACCTTGTCAGCCCAAATACTACACGTTTTGGGGATTTTGAAGCACATACCAATGCACCCAGACAGTACTGGTACCTGCTGCTGCTGGCGCCTTCTGCTGCTGGCAGAGCTATGTATAGTTCATCAAAACTCTGATGGTGGGAGAGAAGGTTTGGAACCTTCCTACAAGAAAACACATGGGTGATTGGGTGTTAAACTTTCCCCAAAAGTAATATTGCAACAAAAATAGCCACATAAAAAGTCCGAGACTGATAAGACTGAAGAATACTATTCTAAGGAAAGTTGCAGCATCCAAATCCCTGAATTTTTTATTTTACATCTTATATTTGAATGTATAATCTCATGCTTAACTGGCAGTGGGCACTATAATAATGATGATAATAATAATTTAGCATTTATAGAGGGCTTGATCATGCATATCTTGTAGTCCCAACATTTCCTTTGTGTTCAATGCAAGGAGTGCAAGTTAGAGCTTTATATCTACAAAACATTGTACAAGAGTTAATTAGTGATGTGTGTAGCAAACAAAAACAGCATAGTAAGAAAATGTATTTTCTATAATGTAAGATTCATAAATCCAGCTTTTTATATCACTGCATATGTGTGTGAAATGTAGGCTGCTGTAAAATATTCTTTATCAAACATTTCAAATGCTTGTTCAGACCAGGCGCACCAGAAGCTCCCTAGAAGTTGGAGGAGGGACCAGCCAGCACCCAAAACATGGCCCCGCCCCGGCTCCGCCTCTTACCCCCAAGGTCCCACCCCCCATTGCTTGCCCTTAAGGCAGGTAAAAAGTAGGAGGCAGTAGCCCTCCCACTTTTAAAAGTGATGGGGCCATGCCACCTGGCCGCCCCGTTCCAGCACCCATGGTTCAGATCTAGTAGTACCCCATGTTATATAGGTATCTTATGCTATAGAAGGGATGGTTCAAAATTAATATCTAAAACCACTTCATTTATGTTAATATGCCCTCATAAGTCTCTATGGCTTGGATATCTTCTCCATAACCCCGGAGAGTTTGTTTTCTAAAATTTCACTTTTTTGGCATAGTTGAACACTATCCTTTAGCCAAAGCCAGCGGAAGACCTCAGGTATTCTCAGCCTCAAACATCTTGTTTGATTTTGTAATTTATCATGCTGAAATTCAGATGAAGTCTCTAATTTAACTATTCAAGGGACAAATAAATCACTCTTCAAATTCTAAAGCTTGAATGACTACTTCTGTTTTCAAAGACATTTCAGTAGAGGTCAGAGCCTCCCAAACCATAGCCAATTATTCTGAGCTATTATGAGTGCATGCTAGGAATGGGCCACAACCAGCAGCTCTTTCTCCAAAACCACTAATGGTAGATCTAAGAAAACAGTCTGCTTCCTGCTGCTGCAACTTTTTGATTTTTTTTGGCTGCTTTTTTGTCTCCAGGAAGAGAAAAAAGAATTGAATAATTACAAATGAAATAAAAGGAGTAACCAGTAACTAAAAGAGTATGGCCAGATTATATTAAAAACAGTCACCCGAGGGATGTAACTCCTCCATGAACACAGGCCAGAAAGTGCAGGGAATTTAAAATAATTGAAAAATGTGAATGAAGAGCAGAATGGAATCCAAGTGGCTGCTTTGTTGGGCCACCTGGCTTTGGGTTGCAGCACTTTGCAGCCCACTGTGTATATGTGAATGGAACAAGAAGCACCACACACACACACCTTTTTAGTTGTGCTAATATAACACATTCATGTGCTGCAAACAACATGCACAGTTACTAGATGAATCTCACACATAGGGAGGTGGGACTAGAACATCAGTACTTGAACTCCAAAAACATAGTCCATTAGATGTAAGGAAAAATTCCTCTAGCTACACTAATAGCAGGTGCCTGTCCTCTCTGGGAGTCAGCCTCTCTCTGCCACACTGCAATCCCTCATACACTTAACACTAGTACATTACAGTAAATTGTTCGGTTAGACCATGGTATCATGTAACATGACACTGACCATGTAAGTGTGTAAACAAGTGTGTTTAATATCCCTCACTACACTGACATGCATGACACATGCCAAAGAAGGCTACAAGCTCATCTTGCAGTACTGTGTAGCAGTTAAAAGAAAACACCACCTGGTTTGTTCAGACTGAAGACATTAAGTTTTGTAAAATGCCAGTTTAACAGTGACGTAGTCTGAAATTCATTCATATCCTTACAGGAGCTTTTCAGCTTTTAAAATATACATTTTTATTAAATTTGGATCAACATAGATAAAATGCATAACACAAATACAGTAAATACAGGAACAGCAAATATTGGGGTGTTGGCCTGCGGAAAATGGGTTCAGTTTTCTTTTATAGAATACAAGCAGGATTATGTCTATACATACTGTGACCTTGCTTTTCTCTTACCAGCTTTACACCAGTATAACTCTAATGATTTCATTTAGTTATCCCAGGTTTATCCCAGGGTGAGTGAGAAGAGAATCAAGCCTTGTATTTATCTCTCCTAGCAATCCAGTAACTGGTTTGTGGATCCATTGGCCCCCAAAGTTCATAAATCCACATAATCTTCCTAGGTGTTAGTTTGCTTTGTCATCACTAATTTAGCTGTCAAAGTTGTAAAATGACATGTAGCTAGTCAGTCCCCCAATGACCACCACCTGGAGATAATTATTTCAGCACAGGTTGGCATCAATTTGTCCTCAAAGGGCCAAATTAGTGTCTCAGTTATGCCAATGAAATACCAGAGTTAAACTGGTGAAACAGTAAAATCTGGACCTGTATTTCTCAAAAACATATGGTACATTACTATTAAGAATTATTTAAAAATCACTAAAGTATTTTAAAATAGTGTTTGCTCAAATGTTTTTTAATTTACTGTTATCAAATAGCAGATACCATATATTAATACTGAGACCCTCATGTACTTTAAAATCCAGGAATGGAAATCTCAGAAAATCAAAAGAAACAAGCCATGCAAAATGCCAGAAAATCAAGGCATGGAAAAATTAAAGGTGAGTATTTAAATACTATTGTAAGTTTTAAATCTATTATTTAATTTTTCAGTATTAAACTTATGATGGGAGATATTTGTAACCCTTCTGCCAGTCAGAGTTGACAGCTGGTTTCAGTATGGAGGGGTTCCTTTTCAATAATACAGCGCAAAAACGGCGTGAGCCCCCACCCAGTGACCTGGGACAATTACACATCATCCCCGGGCACCTTTAAGAGGCAATACTTCCCCTCTCGCAAGCACAGAGTCTGAGTGTAGCAAAAAACTTTTTTAATAAAAGGAGGGAGGTAACTCAGCATTAATTTGGGGAAACATCCCAAATAGGGCTCATAAACATAAACCATGAGCGAAAGACCCACCCCCACAAGTAAGTTGGGCAGTGTCCTTTTCCCCTCAGGTTCTTAAGTCCAGCAACTCCAAAGTCCCTTTAATGTGCTCATTCCTTCTCTGCACCCCACTCATAGTTATCCTTGGACAATGCAGACCCAGAGTTCAGAGATGCATCTGCAGCGTTCACCTCCCACCCTGGGTGGAGGGGGAGGAAGTGTAAGGAGGTACCTTTCTCGCTCTGCTGCTCAGGCACTCATTCGCCAGCCCTCTCCGCCAGCCACTCTGCTGGCCGCTCACCCTGCCTCACTGCCAGCTGTCCTGGTGCCCTACTGTCTTCAGGGCCCACCACTTAACACAGCTCTCAGCTATTAGTAGGGGAAGCCTCACTGCTGGTGCATACTGGGCAGTCTCTTGCATCAGAGACACTGTCCCAAAGCAGGTCTAATACTTAGACCTAGATATCAGTGATCTCAGCTCTGCAGCATGTAACAAGACTCTCAATTAAGTCTAAATTAGCTGTATTAATACACAGTGGAGAGAGGAAGAATCAGATGGTGTCTGGGGTCCTTAGGCGGGGCCCACACCATGAGGTACAAGTACCTGTCCCTACCCTCTCTCAACTCACTGGGTTTTGGAACCCATGTCCCCTGCCTAACAAGTGCCATTTAGTTGAGGGTGAGTCCCTCAGTCGGGAAATGCCAAGTGCAGTTCTGCTGCCCTTGATTCACACAACAAGGATAACAACACTTTATTATTCCTGCCCCAATAACAAGGAGACTGGGGATCCCACACCACCAAAAGTGACCATTTGGGCAAGCAATCCCATCATGCTAAGCATCTAGGCTGGGTGGGTGTGCCCATGCAAACGAGATCAGCTACTGAAGTCCTCTTCCACAGCTCATCACTAGATGTCAGGGGAGAGCTCATTCAGACTCTGCTTACATATTCAAATATAGTAATTCTCTTTGATCCTTTGCAAAGCTCATTTGGGGTTAGACTTTCTAAAGTGATATTATTTAGCATGTATTTCAACTTCAAAGCCCTTTATAAACCATTTACTAAATAATCCTCACAAACTCCTTCAGATAGACAAGTTAGAATTATCCCCACCTAAAAGAAGACCTAAACAGAGAAGTTGAGTGATTTGCCTAAAGGTACAGAGGGTGTCAGTGGTTTAGATGGGATTAGAAACTCAGGAATCCTTGGTTCCATTCCCATGTTCAGACCCTTCCACCCTTCTCTAGAATTCAACACTGTTGATTTAAAATAGTCTTTGGATCCAGATTTTGTTGTGTTCAAAATACAATTCTAAATGGTTTTGTGTGTGAGAGAGAGATTTGGATCACTTTTTGATGGGTTGAGTGGATGAGTTGAGCAGCTGGGAGTCAGACTGGGTCTGAGTGGGCAGTTGGTTAGGGGTGCTTCCCTGGAAGGTTGGAAGAGGCATGACTTTTGTCTTTGTTCAAATGCATTAATGTCAAAATGTTGATCAGCAGTTGAGAGATTCTTATGTGCATATTAATATGTAAACATATCTATCACTCAATAGATATGAATGAATGGCATGTTACAAATTGGGCCAGATTTTCACGGCAATGACTGTAAAATATTGATCGGGAGATTGTGATCACAATATTCAAATGTCAAAGTCTGAGAGCATTACCTTGGAAAACTGTCCCCCCCCCCCCCCCCCCCCCAGGTACCTTTTCTTCACCAGTAAGAATATTTTACATAATCTTACCCAGCTATTGCTTAAAACGTCAAAGTGTCTGCTACATTAGCCATCTTTCCTCTTAAAAGCACAATTCTCCCGCACATGTTGCCTGGTTTTGTGAAACTACTGCTGATTTTCTGGACAATACTGTAAAGTTATTTGAGGTCATACAATTATTTGTTTTTTACCCAATCAAAATTAAGACCAAAAAAGAAAAATGGAAAGTCAGATATGGTAAGATCTGATCTACTCCTTTTGAATATGAATGCAAGATTCAGACTTCACTGAGAGCTGCATTTGGCCCATATGCTCTGTGCATTTTCGCTGGGTTGATTACTTTGTCATTTGTCTCACACATTCTTAATTTTTTCCTTCTGCAGGTATAAGTTATAATGGATGTCCCATGCCTCCTCCACACCAGAGTTTACATCCTATTCATCAACGCCACATCACTGTGCCCACCAGCATTCCACAGCAGCAGGTTTTTGCCCTGGCAGAACCCAAACGAAAGCCATCCCTTTTCTGGCACACCTTCAACAAACTTACGCCATTTAAGAAATGAGAGGGCTAACGTCATTGGAAGGACATTGGGTGAAGGAGAGATGTCTTCCTGAGAAGAATCTTTGGGACGCAGTTGAACATGTTTGAGCTGGAAAACTGTGAATCCTCTTTTCTGGAGGGAAAGACTTAGGCTCTGCCTGAGCCAAAAACATCACCTTTGTTTAGAAGGAAAATGAAGTCCATGAGGTTCTGTGATGAAGAATCCAGATGGTTCTGAAGTAAATGTTGACGTGCGTCAATAAGCATTGCTAATGAGGAGCACATCACTTGGTGACAAAGGCAAATTGCTGTTATTCTATATTAGCAGCATCTAATCTCTCTTTTTAGTCGCACAATATTAATGATAGGGTCATTTGAACATTTCATTTTTCTTAATAGTGAATTGATGGCCAAATTTAGGATTAGGAAGGAATTCTTCCCTCAGGGCATATTGGCAAGGGACTTTAAGCGAATTTTCTCCTTCCTTTGGATCACTGAGCAGGGGTCATCCATCATGATCAGATGAGTGAATCTGACTTGATTTAACTTGATGTGGATGCAGAAACTAGTGGACCTCAACACTTCCTGTCTTTTTCAATGTTCCTGTACATTTGCCAAATGGCAATAGGAAGTCCCGCAAGGCCTTATCTTCTAGGTTAGAACAGAGAAATATTTTGACTCCATATTACAGAAAAATGAACAAAAAAGGACTGCAAGGATTTATGTATTTACTGCATACAAGGACTGGAAAGAGGAAGGACCCACTGAATGATTCTTTCCAACCAAAGTACTATACTGCATTCTTGTATGCACTTCCATATACATTTCATTTCTTGCCCACACCTCCTATCCTGTGAGACTCTTTTCTGTGATTCCAATATACCTGTGTTTCAGTATAAAAACTAAAGTGTTTTGTTTTTTTAATCAAACAAAGATAATGTGAACATACAAAAATGCAAAGTTAAGGAACCATGAGAGACTACTGGCACTAGATAGCTTTGGTTATATAATTCACACTCTAAATTCCATCCACATACAACTTTCCAGATAAAGTGTATGAACTGTAACAAAAGTTTCCATCAAGTTCCTGAAGCTGTCTTTGATTCTGAGCCTCTTACACATCAGTCAAGTGACAGTGGGTTTTTATTTCTTCAAAATGTTAAAGAGAAGATGCCACCAGTATGGGCAAAAGACGGTGGAATCAGTAATGGGCTTTGACTGAGAACCATCAGTTTCTCTTGGAGGAAGACCCTTTTTTTGTGCTAAAGTCAGCTCTGGCCAGGATCTGTAGCATATGGTTTGCACTGCCCTATTTTGCTTTGCTTGTGACATGAAGTTGATTTGAAAGAATACCTTAAAAAAAAACAGTATGAGAAAACAGGATCTTGGAACTGGCAGCACTGATCATTTTTCTCAGTGGTCATGTGTAGTTCTCATTAATGCTAATGAGAGTTATTAACAAATATGGAGGAGAGACTCCATAGGTTTCACACTGGTTTGTAAAGGATTTATTTCAAATATTTTACCATTACACGATTCCTGTGCTGCTGATTAGGGGCATTATCTAATAATAAAGGTGGTTCCAGGAGTGTTCTTTGACAAATGACCACAATCTTCTTTGCCATGAATGTGTAAAAATATGTGAAGAACAAATAATAGGTTAATGGGCAGGCATCTTATTGACAATGTAAAAAGCCTTATTGTAAACTCCGCTCTTGTTACTCTCTCTATTTTTACTTGTAGCCAGTCTTGTAGAGTCCAAAAGTTGGAGTGTAAAAGAATTTAATAACTGTGGTAGCTTCTACAAAGCATGAACAAGCTCCCTAAGGATGCACACCAATAAATGTTTGTCAATAGATGTGTTAAAAAAATACTTACACTTCAATTTTTGATGGACATAGACATGACCTTTTACTAATAGGTGGTTTTAACTTTAAGTGATGCATTTTGGGAACAGTACATTTGAAATGCCTTCTGTACATAGCTTATCAATAACTGGGAAGATCTGCTGATGCTGAACTGAATTGCCCAGTGTGTGATGAACCTTAGTGCTTGTGCTTTTTTCATATTTATTGGTGGAGTGAAAACCTGAAATGTTTGTGAACTGCCTCATGGCAGATCAAATTATTCACAGGCATTTTTTTCCTAAGCAGTGATCCAATTTGAAAAAAAAAATGTGTGGGAAAGCCAGTGAAACAACTTGCTGGGTGTTTTGAGGGTATTTTTTTAATGTCTGTGTAAAATAAGCCACCTCCTTTCAGATTTTTTAAAGATAATTCTGAATGTTCAGTGTAAGTATAAGGACTATATTTCCAGATGAAGGCACCTAAACTTGTGCTCCCACTAAAATGGGTAGCTATGTTGTATTTCTCAGTAGCCATTTGTTTGCACAGTTGCCCAGTTCTGCTGTACAAGTGCAAGTTATGTTTTTGAAGTCCTAGCTTCACCACACACATTTGGAAAGTTTTGCCCTAGACACAGGAAAAGACTCTTGGGCTGCACTGTACACCCAGCTGTTCCTCCACCACGTCAGCTTTCCATGTCATACTGGCATGAGCCTAAAGAGTTTGAGCGGCACATCCATGGTTACACACTTGTCTTAGATAAAACCTATTCCACTCCAAAAAGCTAGTTCCTGTGGCAATACTAGAAAGCAAATTAGATTTCTGAATATACTTACTGGCATGTGAGCACCTACAAAGGTTCTTCTTTGCACAGCGGTGCTTAGCCTTGGGAATGAAGGCAAAGGTTTGAATGTGTTTTTGGATGCACAAGTTCCTTTCTTCAGAAGAACTTCATTCATTTCAACGAGATGCAAGGCAAAGCATTTCATGATGCGGATTATTCAGGATAGGTTTTATGTACCGTATATTTCATATGGATCTGGTTTATCTCTCATCTTCTGTTTGTCTTTCCATGCAGCCTAATCTTGCACCAGGTGGGAAAAAGAGAGATCAATATGGCATGTTTATGTACATTTTATTGGCTAATTTATTCATCCGTGATCTAAGAATGTGCTCACTTGATGGGAGGATGACACAAAATGGGCCAAAGGGAGACTCCATCACAGGGTTTTGAAGATATCATAGTTAAACACTGTTATATTATCCAGCAATCAAAGCACCTATTAACCAAGACGTTCAGCATGATTGTAGAGTCTTCATGGGAGAACAGTTGCAAATTAAATATGATGGTTAGTAGTTTATCAAAATTTGAAAAGAACCTTATCATTGTCTTACTCCTGATGAAATGGCTTTTCATGTGCATATATCAATAGAAAAATCACAATTCAATCGCTATTAGTTTCATCCCACTTTTCTTTGCTTTAAGTTATTTCATGTTCTAGTGCAACAATTAAGCACAGCTGTGCCTCATGTAGGTAAAGCACAGCCTGGGGAGAGCCTTCCTTATTATCCTATTGAGCAGATAACTTCAGACTTTTATGCTTGAAAAGCATTAAAACAATCTTCCTTGAATGTGTTTCCTTTGGGTTATGATAATGCCAGAAGGTAACTGAATCTAAGAGTTTAGATCTTACTACAAAATACGTTTGTTTTACAAGTGGCTTTTGCCATGCTGAATTTCACATTGATTTTTAACAGTGAAAAGCAGTGAAGGAGTTTGAAGAGAGAATACACTAATATTCCACATTTACCGTATATACTCGATCATAAGCCAATCCGTTTATAAGCCGACCCCCGCAAGATTGATAAGTAAAAATGGAAATTTTTATGATCCGTTCATAAGCCGACCCTATAATTCAGGGGTCGGCAATCTTTGGCTCCTAGGATAAGCCGCTGTTGGGCCGAGACAGTTTGTTTACCTCGAGTGTCCGCAGGCACGGAGGTAAACCTAAGTAAACAAAGTGTCTTGGCCCACCAGCTGCTGACCCTCACGGGCTGGGATAGCAACTGGTGGGGAAAATTTTTTTTTGGGGGGAGGGGGAGGGAGAATCGGGGGGGGGTCAGGGGAGTAACCCCTGTGACCGCCCCCCACATGACCCCAACCCTAGCCCAGGACCCCCACACTCTCCCCATCCCATCCCTTCCCACCTTATCTGGGTCAGGCCAGGGGAGGATGTCTCTGGCTTGGCTGGAGCTGCAGCCTGCCAGCCCTGGAGCTGCAGCTGCTTCAGAGGCTGTGGGGGAGAGCAGCGTGGTCAGAAGCGGAGAGACTCTGGCCCCACCTCTTCCCTTCTGGCTGTGCTGCCTCTCCTTGCTCCCTCCACTGGGGGAAGGGGCTGTGTCCCAGCTCTCCCTCTCTCTAGACCCATTCATAAGCTGACCCCCTTTTCTTTTGCTTCCCTTTTTTACTAAAAAAATTCAGCTTATGAATGAGTATATATGGTAGTTATTTTTTAAATTATCATAACTTGGAGTTTGGGAGCCAAAGGTTATTAACCATAACAAATACAGTACCTTTCATTGACTGCCTTTCTTTTTCTATGTCTGTGGCATTTGTATTTACGAGATGCCTTCTGAATGATCCTGTAATTAAACTTTTTGTTGTAAATATTAGAGATGACTTGCATATGTATTTTACTTGACAAATGTTTCTGTAACATTTTATCTTATGTACATGCTTTGTGCATTTTGCCATCTGCGTGCTGTTACACATTGTAAATCAAGTGTCATGGCTACAGAACAGATGAATTGGCTGTTGACAGCTAAAGTACAATGTATAGGACTGCGGTGACTTCTTCTGAAGTAATCAGTGTGTTGCAAGATTTATTTCCGCTCAGTACGTGGTTTGTCAAAATGAATCTATTTTCTGGAAATGAGTACAAACCTACATTTGCATTATTTTGTTCTTACTATATGTTTTAATTAAATAATATACAAAGCTGAAATTCCTCAGCGGTTTGTCTTATAAAATTATATTGTGCAGTTTTTAAAAATGGTGGCTGATTTTGTTGTCTATAAAATCTTTCACTGGGGTTTTAAATACTTCTAATATCATATTTCTTTAGAGCAAAAATGTCATGTCCTCCTCTCTTGGTTTTATGATTGTACCCACCTACACTGTATAGCCTGGACTAATTTTAAACAAAACCACTTAAGTTTGACTCCAGAGTTTAACTCTTCATCATTAAGAAAATATTTTAAACCTAGTTTTGCCCCAACTACATGTCTCTATCACCATTGCTCCTTGCCACCTTTCGTCTGATAGATAGTACCCATCAGTACCCCTTGGAAGTAAATATAAGCCTAGCATTTTCTGGCATAATGAAATTGGTGCTGAACAGAGGATAATTCCATTTTGCAGCAACTTTTGGGGTTTCAAAATTTTCCCTTTCACATGGGAATAAAAACAAAATTTTGAACATTTTTTCTAAAATGGAATTATGTCAGGGGAGGTGTGTGTGTGCATGCACATGCATGCTATCGGCTGAACAGTGGGTAGAGATGTAGGAGACCACGGTTCAAATCTCTGCTCTGCCTGATTCAGAGCAGAGTTTTTCATCCCAGATTGCTCTGCTTCAGGTGCAGAAGGGACTTGTCACAACCTGGATGTGGGCAGTCTGATTTAGTGGTTGGAGCAGGATTTGGGAGTCAGGCCGGGTCATATACCAGATCAGAGGGCAAAACAGGAGGTAGGCAGGGGGTCAGGCTACCAGGAGATTAGCAGCAGGAACAGGTATTGCAAGGGAAGCAGCCCTGAGCAGGCAGAACACAGTTGCACGGACAACTTTCTGTTCCTGTGTTTGGGTTAAATTGAGGCTGGGGACCAATCCAGACCTCCAGGCTTCCACCAATCAGAGCCTAGGACTGCAGTCCTCTCCTAGAGTTCAGCTCTGTTATTCGAGCAGCTCTTAGCAGGTCCCAGGACGGCAGGTTGGGACTACCTAGCTCTTAAGAGCCCTGTGGGCCAGGGTGCAAGACCCATGGTCCCTGACAGGATTTAAGTCACACATCCCTAGCCACCAGGCAACAAAGTGGAAGGAGAGTCTCTCTCCCTCAGAACAAAAAACAAAAACCCTTTTTGACTAAATCGCCACAAAATGTTTTGTCTTTGAAAGAGCATATGTTACAGAAATTTCATGTCACAAATATTCCGACCTGCTCTCATGTTGGCAGAATGGTAGGGCTTGCACATTCCTTTCCCTTTCTTTCAAAGCTCGAACCTTTGTCTTCCACCATTTGGCTGCCTCAGAAAATGAGAATTACATGGGCCTTTTAAAGCCTGGGTCTCCTGTGTGGCATTAAAACAAACAGATTGTATCAAGGCCCTAAACTGTGTAGTTTCTTGCATTTTTACCAACTGCATAAATAGCCTATAAGGACTCTCTTCTCAGATAGCACACTCAGGTGGCAGTTCCAATGGGCTATTGCTGTACACAGGAAATGTATGATTGTAATGTCTCTCTCCTCTCCTCACCATATACGTGTTCAGATACCACAGTGAGGTGCACAATATGAGTAGAGAGAGAGAGCTAATGGTATGAAGCTTGAGGAAGTATAGGAGCTACACATTGCAGTGAGTCTTCTAAGAAATTTGAAATTCAACTGGGTGCAGTGGCATATTCCTGCTCTTAGGTTCTCAAGTATCTTGAAATTAGGACCCAATCCCGTGAAGTGTTCAGGACCCTCAACTCCTGTTTGTCTTCATTCAGGATTAGCACCAATGAGAAAGGGGCTTTAAGTTCATGTGCATATGTTTATGCATATTATAGTACCAGTAGATTTCAAAGGGCACATGGTCACACATCACTGGGTAACTTAAGACAAGGATTTGGACCTTTGCATATAGCTTCAAAGAAGGAAGCGAAATATTAAATATTTAGACTGAAAAACAGCTCTGGGAAAATATACATTTGCTATGTGTTAAATGTAACCTGCAAAGAAAAATAATTAGATTTTTTCTTTTTTTAAAATTGTTTGTGAGGCATAAAGGTGGTTTGAAATGTTGGATTTTTTTCCCCTGCATATTTTTTAAAATTATAAATTCAGTTCTCTACCTGATGTTTCCTTGAAGACACTAGGGCTGAATGGAGAACCTGTAGAATTATAAGGGCAAGCGTGTCCAGATCACACAAACTGCCATTATAAAAGCTGGCTTTTTGAGGGGCCAGACCACAAGGAAAGCTTCACAATAGAGTCGGGGATGTTTCCTATTTGGCAAGCTGAGCACCATCGACTGGAAATTCATATGTTGCCATTAATAAATATTTAGGTTTGTGATGGGGCACTCACCTCTGGTCAGTGCTTCCTGTCAGCTGGGCATGGTGCTCCAACCTTTCTGCTCCTGGCGCCCCCTATAGGTTGTTGGCCTCACTAGGTGGGTCTTCAGTGGCTCAGTCCTTCAGCCAAGTCACACAATCTGAAATGGATGAACCCTTTCCCGGGCAAGGAAAATCCAACAAACTATTTGCCCTTATTAGGGTCTTCAGCCCTGTCTTTGGGCTCTTTGAATCCAGCCCCTTTCTCAGGCTTTTACTAAAGAGTCCAACCAGAACTGTAGGTCAGCCCTCACCAGGGTCTTCAGCCCCATCTGTGGGTCTGGTTGCATTCCAGACCCTTTCTTGGGCCTTTAGGTAAAAGTCTTGTCCCCTTTGCAGGACTTGCACAACTTCCCCACAGGGACCCAGGCCCGCCTAGTACACCAGGGACCCTGTAAAGAGCAGCCACATATGGTTCACTTAACACGGTGGTTCTCAACTGTGGTCAACCGATTCTTCAGAGAAAGCCCCTGGCGTGCCGGACCAGTTTGTTTACCTGCCGCGGCAGCAGGTTTGGCTGGTTGAGGCTCCCACTGGCCACGGTTCGCCGTCCGCGCCAATGGGGGCTGCAGGATGCGGTGGACAGTACATCCCCCGGCCCACGCTGAGTCCCGCAGCCCCCATTGGCCGCGGACGGCGAACCACGGCCAGTGGGAGCCGCAACCGGCCGAACCTGCCGCCGCGGCAGATAAACCGGTCAGGGGCTTTCCCTGAAGAATCGATGGACTACAGTTGAGAACCACCACCTTAATAGTTGCTGCTGCTTCATTCCCTGGGCTGCTTCCCACTCATTTCTGTCACCTTCACCCTTTACCTTAAGGTTACAGTCCTTGGGTTCTCCCCATCTTATCCCTGCTTGAGCAGTCTCTTGCAGGCCTCCTTGACTGGAGAGTTTCACCATCTACCATCCCTTCCTCAGTCTTCTTGTCCCAACCAGCAGCTGAGCCCCTGTAGCTCCTTTAATCTGAGCCTGCTGCACTCTGATTGGCAGCTTCTCTGCAGCCTTTCTAGACAGGCCTGGAGGATCCACCTTCACGGTGCCTTTCCTGGGGACCATGAGGCCTCCAGCAGGGGGGCCTCTAAGGGCCAGGTACACCCCATCACAAGGTTTCAGTACAAAAGAAATGGTTATGTGGCAGAATCTATCACTTACACAGCAAGCCCTCAGCAGATCAACATAGCGCCCTCGCAAACTGCTGATAGCTTGTACCTTCCATCTACCTCCTATCTGCTTCCTGCTCTTTTGTCTTTATGTTAAATTTTACTTTTGGAGTGTAATTTATGACCTGAGATGTTTTTTACTTGATGGCTCATTTTAACATGTTATGTTATTCAGATAGTGCCAATAGCATGATAGGTACTTTGCAGGCCAGTAAAGGGTTACTGACTTGTACATTACACAGGTGTGAGCAGTGGGTGTGAGAAGAAAAGAGGTTAGCAAAGAGAGGGGCATAGCTGCCTTTGTTAGGCCACAAAATCCACCTGTATTTTACAAGGAAGAAAAGAGCATTATGAAGAACTTATGTAGGATTCCTCCTTCCTTGTGATTTTTAAAATCTTGAAACTACTGCTGGAGAAAGGAAGAGCACTAACACCAAGCCCCTCTGAGGCCAGGAGAGAGAGGCTGGAGTGCAGTATGCCTGTGTCTGGGCTTTAGGACATGAGAAAGGAGATCCAGAAATTAAGAAAAGGTGAATTTGGACACTGGGTGAAAAAATTTAGGCAAACTAAGAACTGGCCTGAATCTGACCTGGAGACTATATATGGAGTATTGTCTCCTCATGGTCTATTCTGCACTGGTAGGTCCTGGATCAGTATAACAAAACTCAGCATCACTCACGAAATCAGAGTAAAATCCCTACGCAAAAGTTCCTTGCATTCTTATTATTTTATTACAGAAGCAGCCAGGGATCCCAACTGAGACTGGTTCTATCATATCTTTATCTTTCATGGTTGTTATCCATGTAGTCCCTGCTCATCACCATTATAGTCAGCTGCTGACAAAATAAATTAAAACAACATTCAGTCCAAAGAACTGTATTCTCCTGCCCTTTCCAAACCATGTAATTTGAGTGCACATGGTGGATTTTTGGTTATTATTTAACTATTTCTGGGCCAATCTTTCAGGCTTATTGCAGGAGCAGTTGTATAAAAGAGCTGGGTCTAACATTTGGCTCCTGCATCACAGCCTTCATTTTTCTGGCTGAAACTCACTGAATGGGACTGGCTTCAGTCTTGGAGCCCATTAAGGTCGTGGTTATTAATGATTCAAGGCACTCTTGTCTCTCAGAGGTGGAGTGCACTGCCTTTACACTATTCACAATCTCCTTTCGCTTAGGAGGGAGCAGCAGGAGTGGAAATAAAGCTAGGGCTCCAGCATGGCAGTACAGAGCACTCCTAGTAGAGCAGTATGCCAGCACCAATGGCATGGATATTATTAACCAAAACACTGTAAAAGAGAGGAGACTGAGTGTAATAGATCTTGGGAAAATGCCAGGTAACTGGCCAACAGGTATGGAGAAGATGGATGTTTTGTTGTTTGCTACCATTTCTGCTTTTCATTAGCGTGAAGACAGGCCATGGCACTTCATTCAGAGAAAGCAGAACATGTTTCCTGAAGCACACACTGTCATATCAAAGGTAGAACAAGCCATTAGATACTGCAGCACATTGTCAGTAATATTTGATATTGCCACAAGATGGTGATACAGTCCTTTCTGAAACTATTCAACTGTTCTAATCTGAGCTTTTTAATTGGTTCAGTTTACTGAAAAGACTCTGTCTACAAGGTGTACAGACTATGGAGATCATGTCCCTGCAGTGTGTGAATCCCCATTGGGCATAGTAATTTCCAGCCCCTGGCACCAGGGGGGTGAATTGTGTTCATTTCCTGTGATACACATACACTAACTTCTGATAATACACATGTTTTGTCTTTCATTGCTCACATTTAGCATCTGTGGACCCAATGCTGCTCTCATCCATTCTACTTCTATCAGGCCCATAGAAAGCAGCACTTTTTAATAAGACATAATTAAAACACCAAGTTATGGCCACCTTGATTACTCAGCAATACTATGCTCTCATAGCATGACTGCTTTGACTCATGATTGAACAGCTAGTTAGGTAGCCTGTTAGTTATTAAAATTTCTTGTTCGCTCAGCTCACTCCTTTATAAACAAACAAACCAAATTATGTTACTTCCATATTATACACTGGCTAATATTTGCAACCCTGTGGTCTCATGACTGTCACTCTTTTGGCCCCTCTACTTCTTTGTTAGGGGTCCTACATTCCCTTGCTGTCAAGTCTCAACCCTATTTAGCTTGTAAGGTGCTTGGGGCAGGGACTATCTTTTATAGTACGTTTGTGTAGTACAATGATGGCCTGATATTGATGACAGTCTCTGGGTTTTACAGTACAATCAATAAATAACAATAAATCAAAGATTAACTCTTTAACGTCTAACTGGAATGCTGTGTAATTAAATACTTTTTTTCTGGGTGACAGTGGAAAAAGCCAAAGTACAGTTCACTAGCGTTTAGCATTTAAATAAATACTATAAATATGCCACTTAAAGAGCTTGGCGTCGGCTTTAAATCTCTATTTTAATTATTGAACAGGTCTGGAAACTAAACTGACCTCTTAAGAACTCAATAAGCAAACTGGTCATCCTCACTACACGTGTTTGGGGCCTACATTCCTTCATGTGCAGCACTCACACTTAAGTGAAAGATCCCTGAAAACAGCATTGTACAAGGAAGTGATGGATTAGGTAAGACCAAAATCCTGTGTGCAGGTGAGTGCATGTATACAGATTAGGCAAGCCACACCCCCTATTTTAAGGCACCAAGACGAGTGTTCTGTGTATAAAGGGATAGGGGCTGTCAAACTTTTCTGTGATGTGCACCATATCTTAACAGAGAGATTGTCATGTGGACACTTCCCCTGCTATTCACAACACCATGGACCACGTCTCCCTTTTGCAACCATATAACATCCTTTTGGCAATCGTTTACATAGCACAGTAATGGTAGGAAAATATTTAATGAATGTTCAGTTTCACTATTGCAAGTTAGCCCCTGGAAAGAATGAGGCGAGCTAGCACCAGGTGTCCAGCCAGCATGTGTTTCACTGACTACAGTCTGTGAGTCTTTGCTGTGGGACATGGAAATGATCTAGAGACGGAACAAATAGTTTATGAAAAGGGTCTCAAAATTAAGATCTTCCCTGAGAAGTCAAATTAAGCAAATAACCCCCCAAGAAAACATGGTTATACTTAACTATGTATTATCATTAGCTAATCCTTTTTTAGGTAATATCCTGTGTGTTTGCATTTTTCAAGCAGAAGAAAGGGAGGTGACCGCAGAAAAATTATCAATAATTTTGTAAACAGGTTAAAAGAAATAATGATCACAGCATACAATCACATTAATGAGAGAATTTATTTAAGCACCAGTTGTGTAAAATCTACTCATATTGAGTATCACTTACTCGCATGAGTAGTCCTACTGAAGTTACCCAAAATACGTCTCGTAATTGCTACTCAATGTGCATAAGCATTGCAGAGTCAGGCTCTCAACTAACAAATGCCAGCAGCATTCAGAGGTAAGGCTGTTGGATATTCATTATTAATGTACTCTCTTCTCTATACCAAAATGCCCCTGGCCATAAGCCAAAGCAACAAGTTATTTTCTTAAACATACAGGTATCACTAATCCTGGAGCTCCTTCAGTGTCACTCTTCCTGACAGCCATAACAAGGTCACCTTTCGTTCTAAAGATGGTATAGTTCTATATATAAATCCAATACAGTGAACCACTTGGCACCTGCTGAAATTGCCACCATAACCTCCTGAAACTTTGCCACCACCAGCACCATCTGGGGAGCTACCTTGTTAAGCTCTCGATAGTCCACTGTGAGCCTCCAGGTCTTCTTGTCAGCTTTTAGCACAAACCATATTGGTGAATTACACGGACTAATGGTTTCCACCAATACTTCTTATTCCAGTAGGGCATCAATGGTCTCTTTGATCCAGTGGCGTAGCCAGGTTTAGAGCACGGGGGAGCGACGCTATAAAAAGGCACCTCCCCGCTCCCCCTGTACTCACCCGGCGGCGCTTTAAATGGCCAGGGGCTCCAGACACTGCGGAGCCCCCGGGCCTTTTAAATCCCTGCCTGAGCCCGGCTCTGGCAGCGGGGCGGGGGGGGGGCACTTTAAAAGGCCTGCGGCTCCCCGCAGCGGCAGGAGCCGCCGGCCTTTTAAAGCGCCCCCCCCCGCAGCCCGGCTCCAGCAGCGGGGCTGGAGGGGGCGCTTTAAAGGGCCCACGGTGCCCCGCAGCGGCAGGAGCCGCCAGTCTTTTAAAGCGCCCCCGCCCGAGCGGCAGCGGGGTTCGGGCGGGGATTTAAAAGGCCCACGGCTCTTGCAGCCGTGGGCCTTTTAAATTCCCTCGGGCGGCGCCTTAGCGCCGCTTCTCCTCACAGGGGGAGCGGCCGCTCCCCCTGCTCCCACCCTGGCTACGCTACTGCTTTGATCCCTTCCTTAGCATTCTTGGCATATCTGTATTGTTTCTGGGGCTTCGCATCAGAACCCAACACCACTACCTCTGCATTGATCTTACTGCACTGTAGCTTGTTTTTTGCGAAAGCTTTTGGGTACCTCACTTCTGTGACCTCTTGCTCCCATGCAGGAATCACCAATTTCTCTGGAACCTTGAGTGCAGCTACTCAGTGAGAAGCAGGGACAGCAAATCCTCCTGCTGATGTTTTGTCCTGAACCAATACTCTATTGGGCAAATGATACTGCATCAAGCTTCATTGCTTGTTAGTTTAGAATTCCTCTGTAATCCTGCATAGATCAGTCTTAATAGTAGTTATACACTCTTTTAGTTATAGTAGTTATTCATAATTGGTTTTGTTTTTTATTTTCATTATTAAATCTTAATTCTAGCTCATCTCTGGAGACACAGCCACACACTGAAGAGTTTATCATAAATTCCTCTATCCCAGACACTTAGGAGTTTATTTATTAGACTGTTCTAACCTATTACTGTTGTTTTTTAAATACATAAAGTAAAAAAATTAGACCATGATCGCGATCTATCAATCCTAATTTATGTAAGTTATCTTTACGCAAACAGTCCCAACTGCTGTTGATTTCAATGAGACTCCTTGCATAGGTAATGACTACTCACATAAGTAAATATCTGCAGGATTGGGCCCAGTGCTTGTCTGCTTATACATAGGGCCCTAACAAATTCATGGCCATGGAAAAATGTGTCACGGACCATGAAATCCGTTTCTCAAATTGGGGATCCTGCCCCAAAAGGGAATTGCAGAGGGGTCGCAAGGTTATTTTAGGGTTTGTGATATTGCCACCCTTACTTCTGCGCTGCCTTCACAGCTGAGCGGCCGGAGAGCGGTGGCTTTTGGCTGGGCACCCAGCTATGAAGAGGGCGCCCTGCCAGCACCAGCGCAGAAGTAAGGGTGGCAAAACCATACCATGCCACCCTTACTTCTGCACTGCTACCTTTAGAGCTGGGCAGCTGGAGAGTGGCAGCTGCTGACCAAGGGCCCAGCTCTGAAGGCAGCAGTGCAGAAGTAAGGGTGGCAATACCATACCATGCCATCCTTACTTCTGCACTGCTGCTGGCGGTGGCTCTACCTTCAGAGCTGGGCGCCTGGCCAGCATCCATTGCTCTCCGGCCGCCCAGCTCTGAAGGCACTGCCACCATCAGCAGCAACGCAGAAGTAAAGGTAGCAGTACCGCAACCCCCACAACTCCTTTTTGGTCAGGACCCCTACAATTAGAACACCATGAAATTTCAGATTAACATATCTGAAATCATGAAATTTGCAATTTTAAAAATCCTGTGAAATTGTCCAAAGTGGATCGTGAATTTGGTAGGGCCCTACTTATACGTCTGGTGAACAGTTAACTTGCTGCTGATATACAGAAAGGTGCACAAGCCAAGAGGGGAAAATGCACCTTAAAAGAAGGCAGAACAAAAATAACTTCTTCACTCAAAGCCTAGGTGAAAATCTTACAGTAAGTATTTAAAATATTGTATTAGCCATACTTGAAATTCCACATGTAGGTTCCCTTAAGGCTGTCTCTCTACCTGCCTTCTATTTAAGCTTTTATATATCACCTCTCACTATGGTATTACTTTCTCTTCCCTGTATCCCCACATCACACAATTTTTGTTCCTCTGGCTGCCCACTGGCATTTCATGGTTTTTAATTTTTACTGCTTCATCTGTATTGCCAAACTCAAGTGTTCAAGCAAGGATCATAAACCAGACCCCAACAATCATGAAACTGGTTTTTAAATTATGAGATTTTAAAAAAAGAATAAATGTGGGGTTCTTTTCCTTTTCCTTCTGGTTTCTGAGCCTTTTAGGGTACAACGTACTTTACATTTTCAAACTCTTCTCTGCCACCAAAAGGGCTAGAAAATTAATTTAAAAAAATAATGAAAGCAGAGTTTCTCATGCAATCTCTTGATTCCAAATGGGGGCTTTAGAAAAACACCAAATATCACAAGACTAGCAATAAAATTTTAAGAGTTGGCAACATGGAGACATTGCTCCTTGTTCAATGTTTCTTTTTTCATATTTTGAGGTGTTTTAAATGTTCTGTGCCCCTTCTAATTTGAGGCTGACTCGTGATATCTAACTGTTCTAGCCTGAACCTAAAAATGGGTCAAGAGGTCAGTGTCATGGCAGAACCTCAGTGCTGCAGGAAATTCTCAGGAATTTCCAGGAACTAATGCCATAGCCCTGCAGTTCTCTTTTAGGTACTTATCATAAACCAGTTTTGCTACAAATGAGTTTGAATGTTTAAATATGGCTTTTAAACATGATTCTTTGGCCCATGATTAGCAGGAGGGAGGTCATAGTCTGACACGGACACATATAACACTAGGGGTTAAAGGTTTCATTCACACTGGTAAATGTTAAATAACAGGTGCAAAAACAAAGTACAGAGTTACTGTACTTAAACATTAACAGGTGCAAAACAAATCCTCCAATAAAATGAAACATAATCTTCTTCACTAATTCTGACACAGAGACACTGGACAAATAACTGATCAGTGTATTATTTTTTAAAGTGCCCATCTTTAATTTCTATGATTCTGGTAAACTTTATTATACTAACTCCAAAAGAAAACAAAACAGGTCGGGGGGAGAGGGGGAGGAGATACATCATGCATTATGCTATATTTGCACATTTGCACAAATGCAATGAAAAACAACACGGTCCAATTAAAAATGATGTGAGAGCAGCTTTCTTAAATTGTTAAGGTCCAAATGTGGAACATACATCTAAAATAGTAGAGGTGAAAAATAGCACAAGAAACTTTAGATAAAGTGAAATTCTTTCCTTTAGGAGAAATGTCTATAAATGCAGTTTCCTGCATCTACATTTCTGATATCAATATTGTACTGTAATGAAAAAGATACCACAAAATTGACGTGGAGCAAAGACTGATTTGGATTTAAAGTAAAGGGCAATTGAGCGGTATCTGAGTTTGATTGGAAGCCAAGTCTATGCCACAGAAAAGAGCAGGCTAGGAAATGCTTCTTAAAAGTAGATTTAAACGACCATCCTAGCCAATGTCTCTTGGTTGCTGCCAGCATGGGATAAGTGACGCTAGTCTGAAACTGTTCTTCGAAATCTGCTCTCAAGACTGGAAAGTTGTAGCCAGCCAAGGACAGTTTGCAAAGCACATTTTAACTCAACTGTTCCCTGTGTGGCTCAGCTAATTGGCCTGAGGAAGAAACCTGCTCAGTCAGATTAAACCCCATGTAACTCAGGGTGTGTTTACACTACAGCCACTACAGGAGTGCACCTATGGCCTTTCAGCTATGCCACTGTAGCGCTGTGGTGTAGATGCTTCCTACATCAACAGAAAGGGGCTTTCTGTTGATGCACTTCACTTCTCTGAGGGCTAGGCTACACTTACCCGCTGCATCGGAGGCGTCGGATCGATCTTCTGGGTTCGATTTATCAATCGAACCAGGAAGTGCTCCCCCGTCGACGCTTGTAATCCTGCTCGTCGCAAGGAGTAGGCGCTGTCGACGGGGGAGCCTGCGCACCGCGTCTGGACCCTAGGTAAGATCGAACTGAGATACTTTGACTTCAGCTACGTTATTAACGTAGCTGAAGTTGTGTATCTTAGTTCGACGGGGGGGTTGGGGGGGTTAGTGTAGACCAGCCCTGACAGGCGGTAGCTAGGTTGACACAAGAATTCTTCCCCATCTACACTGGGGTCGTTTACACTACCCGCCAGATCAGCAGATAGAGATCAATCCAGCGGGCGCTCTCCTGTCAACTCCGATACCCCACCAGAATGAGACGCATAAGCGGAGTTGACTGGAGAGCATCAACTGTTGACTTACCGCAGTGAAGGCACCGCGGTAAATAGATCTAAGTACGATGACTTCAGCTACGCTATTCACGTAGCTGAAGTTGCGTAGCTTAGATCGACCCTGTGGTAGTGTAGACAAGCCCCAAGGGGTAACATTTTTCAACCCACCGAGCAAGGTCGATCTAGTTGCAGGTGTAGACCAGGGCTCAGCTGGGCAGTCAGAGCCTTAGGCAAAGGCAGCCGGGGAATTCGTGTGTCAGCCCCAGGGCAGAGGCTGGGTTATTGCTCAGCCAGGCCCAACGCAGGGAGGCCAAAGGACTCACTCGAGCGCACAGCGACACGCTGCCTCCCCAGGAGCGGGACCCGCCAAGGCCCCTGCTCTACCCCCGGGCCCTCAGTGCGCGCCCCGCCGCGGCTCACGCCCCGCCCCGCCCCGCCCCGCCGGCTCCTCCTCACGCTGGGAGGGACGTGTCGGGGTCGCGGCCCTCAGCAGTAGCCGGAACTGGGAGGTGGCTCCCGGCGCTGACGGCGCGAGCTCGGCGGTGGTTGCCCGCGAGCCCGGCCCGGGGCTCCCGCTCCCCCCGCCATGCTGTCCGGGTGCAGGCGGGCGCTGCCGGCCGCCCTGCGCCTCGCGGTGCGGGGCTGGGCAGGGGGCGGCGGCAGGAGGCGGGTCAGCACCAGCTGGTCCCCGGTGGGCGCCGCCTTCGATGCCAAGCAGCAGCGCAGCCGGCAGACGGGCCAGAGCTCGGTGAGCGGGCGGGGCCCCGGGCTCGGCGGGGCGGGGCGAGGGGGCCAGGGGCCCGCGTCCTGCCCCCACCCTGAGCCCGGCGGAGGCGTGAGGCTCTGGGGTGCGCAGCTGCGCGCACCGCGGCACCCGGCTCCCTGGGGTCGCGCCTCTTCCCGAGCCCCGGCTGGGAGCTGGGGGCGCCCCGCGTGCTGAGCTCGCCCCGGGCGCCCGGATCTGGATCTGTTCCGCTTGGGGGAGGCTCCCTGCGGCGCAGCGGTGCACTGCGCGGGCCGGGGCCACCCCTGCACCCCACGTCTCAGGGCAGGGCGCTGCACCCCTGGGGGGTCACACACGTTGTTATTACAGATGAGGGTGTCCCTGGGGTACGCTCCGTCCCTCGTGCAGGAGCCTGGGGGAGGGGTTTTGATTAATAGATTTCCACGGCCAAGGGGACCGTTATGATAACCGGGTCCGACTTCCTGCAGTAGGTAGGGCCAGTAGACCCTTTCCATAGACCCTCGCCCAGCAAGGGTCCGAGATTGCTCCTGTGATCTTCCCCAGACAGGGAGCAGCTGGTAGAAGCTTGAAGGGCAATCATGGCATCAGGGCCGGCGTGCCCACTAGGCGACCCTAGGCGGTCGCCTAGGGCGCCAAGATTTGGGGGGGGGGGGCGAGTGGCTGCCCTCTGCCTCCTGGCTCAGCGGCTCCCGGCTCAGCAGCTGCCCCTTGTCTCCTCACTGAGCTGCTGAGCGGGGAGACAAGGGGCGGCTTGCCGCGGCTGCCCCTTGTCTCCCCGCTGAGCTGCTGAGCCGCTGAGCGGGGAGACAAGGGGCGGCTTGCTGCGGCTGCCCCTTGTCTCCTTGCTGAGTGGAGAGACGGGCGGTTTGCTGCAGCTGCCCCTTGTCTCCCCGCTGAGCGGGGAGCCGGAGGGCAGCCGTGGCGAGCTGCCCCCCTGCTCAGCTCTCGCGGCCTGCGGGCAGGGGTGGGAGCTGAGCGCCCGCGGCGGCGGGGGTGTGTGTGGAGGCTGAGCTCCTGCCCCGCGGGCGAGGGAGCTGGCCGGGGGGTGGGGGGAGGTGGGGCGCAGGGGTGGCGCAGGGAAGTTTCGCCTAGGGCGCAAAACTTCCTTACACCGGCCCTGCATGGCATTAGTGGCTTGAAGGGCGATCCTTTGTCCTGGACTGTATTTTAAAGGGAAAATCTAGCCCTAAATTTACCAGTTACTTACCACTTCACACCCTCTCTCTTTTAATAGCAAGTCTGCGCTTAAAATGATGTCCTGATGCAGCTACACCACTGTAGCGCTTTAATGAAGACAGTCTACAACAACCACAGGGGAGAGTTCTGCTGTCCTTTAGAGCTAGTCTACACTATTGTGCTAGTACATCTGTGCAGCTGCACCACGCCTGGTGAAGACAAGCTATGCTGATGGGAGAGCACTCTCCTGTCGGCATATTACTC
Source organism: Macrochelys suwanniensis (assembly GCA_033296515.1). Lineage (NCBI taxonomy): Eukaryota > Metazoa > Chordata > Testudines > Chelydridae > Macrochelys > Macrochelys suwanniensis. Next base: position 43,227,936 of record CM065775.1, on the reverse strand, counting down.
CATCTCAACAAGAAGTGAAAGCTGTGTCGGCGGGAAAGTGTCTCCCACCAAGATAGCGCCAGTGTGGATAGCGCTTAGGTTGATGTAACTTGCGTCACTTGAGGATGGTTTTTTCACACCCCTGAGCAATGTAAATTATATTGATTTAAGTGGTTGTGTAGATAAGCCCTTAGTTAATCCGCCTCCTCGAGAGACGGTAGGTGTGTCTGTGGGAGAAGGCCTCCCATTGACATAGTGCTGTCTACAGCCAGGGTTAGGTTGCTATAACTGCGTTGCTCGGGGAGGGGTGGATTTTTCACACCCCTGAGCAATGTAATTATACCAATATAGGTCTGTAGTGTAGACCAGAACTAAGATAGCTGCTTGCTTTGAGGAAATATCCCTGTGAAGTGGCATGTAATCTCTATTTTGAGGATTTAGGAGGTGGGGTGTGAGTGGGGTGTAGGTTTTGATCTGATGTTCTGCAGGGGAGTGAGTTTCACCAATAAAACATTTTCACTGGAAATCACTGAAATAATTTAGGACCTAGCTGGCAAAATTATTGAGATGTTTCTGTGCCTTGTCACCAATAATTTCTGTGTTGAAGCAAGGCAAGAAATACTCTCCAGTTGTATTCTCAGGTAAACCTTTTGTTCCGGGGCTCTTCCTGTTCAATTACTTTCCAGTTACTTTCCTGTTCAGTTGTTTCCTACACAGAGGATTTGTGCCTCACTGAAGTGCAAAAGCTCTGATTACACATGCACTTTTTGTCAGCCAGTTTTAAAATTTGTCCCTGAGTAATTTAATTTCTTTTTAAGCTGTGTGTCTGAAACATCCTCTCCTCCAAAGAGATGAAGAAATGGGGGTAGGAGGGGATCCACTTGGGCCAGAATGTTCATATCTGAATGTCTAAAGAGGGTCCTAAATCCATATTAGGTGCTCAACCCTTTGAAAATCAGGCTGCTTCTACTTGCATGCTTAAATATGGATTCAGGAACTTAACTTTTATGAACCCAGTTATGAACATTTTAGTCTTGTATACTGGAACAGTCTTTAGGATCTACACCAGTGGTGGGCAGCCTGCGGGCTGTCAAGGTACTCTGCTGGCGGGCCGCCAGACTGTTTGTTTACATTTGCACGGCTGCCCGCAGCTCCCAGTGGCCGCGGTTCGCCGTTCCTGGCCAATGGGAGCTGTGGGAAGTTGCGCAGGCTGCAGGTTGCCCACCACTGATCTACACAGTAAGAATTATTTTTCCTAATTTATATTGCCGTTAAATGCAATAAAAAGCAATCCGTTTTTCTGAATTAAAACTGTTCTGTGATCATATAATTCAAATAGGAACATTTCAAACTGAAGGTTTTTGAAGATTATTTTGAAATGACTGGGATATTTTGGAGATTAAACAACCTAGTTTTGTCTGCTGTTTCACCCTTTTGTGTGAAAGGTGTTTTTTGTTGTTGTTGTTTTTTAAATTCATATATTGACTACCAGAAACAAATGTTTATCTGTGGAGTGTTGCCATCAGGCCTGTTGACTGTCTTCTTTTTGATGAGACATTCGTTTATGTTAGTGAGAGTCCTGTGGTAGATTTCCAGGAGTGAGCTATAATGCTGAATTACCTGGAATTAAGAAACTGGCAGACCAGATACCAGTAACGTTGTTCTTCATTATTTTTGTATTACTTATTTCCAGTAATGCCCACAATGTGCTACCCACTGTACCAATGCTAAAGAAGGGTTCCTGCCCTGAAGTTCCAAGTCAGGCAGTTGAAGCTGCTGAGACCAGGCGTAACATTTTCAAAAATGCCTCAGTGACTTAAGAGCCTAAATCCCATTTTCAGAATTATTAGGTGCTTTCAAGGAAGCGTAGGCTTCTGAGCCCCAGAGCGGCAAGCGTATTTAAGATCTAGGAGGATTTGGGCCTAAGTGTCTAAATAACTTTTGAAAATAGGACTTCTGGACTCCTAAGTCACTTAGTTTTGAAAATTTTACCTCAGGTCTGTAACATAAATCTCATGATATGAGTGCTATATTTCCAGGCCACTAACAGTTTGCTTTAAAGCTGGGATCTCAAATTCAAATCACCACGAGGGCCACATGAGAACTAGTAAATTGGCCCGAGGGCCGCATCACTGAAACCTTTTCATACAGTGATACAAAAGTATAGTCAAAAATGAAAAAAATGAAGAGTAATATAGTATTCTATTAAAAGTCAATGTATTAACTTTTTAAAAACTGTAATGCAAAGAGGGGTTTTAATAAAATATAAACACTCAGTAATGTTTGGAGCTTGGCTGCCAGTGGAGTCGGCGCCTATGGCGGGCTGCAGGAAATAACTCTGCGGGCTGCGTGTTTGAGACCCCTGCTTTAAAGCATAAAAGTAGCTCTTCCAAAATTTGTGGCACCCAAATCCCTAAATACAAGTCATTTGATTTTTTTTAATATCAAACACCCATTTCTGAACATTACAGAACAAAGTAACTTTCTTGACAGTTATCGCAAAAATAATTTGTTTTCTGATAAATGGAAATGTTCAAGTTTTAGCGAGGGTTTCGATAGTAGATAGTATTATATTGTAAATAAAAGAAATGTTTTATTCTGATTTTTGTTAGTTTGGTGTAGATCTGAAACAGAGATTAAAAATGAGATTCTCTAGTTTAAAGGAAATAAACTTTGTTTACAAGACTATGAATGGCTAGCCAACTACAAAAGCAGTTTCTCCTCCCTTGGTATTCACACCTCAATTGCTAGAAGAGGGCCTCACCCTCCCTGATTAAGCTTACCTCATTGTCTCTAGCCTGAATCTTCCCTGCACATTTATATCTGCCCCTGGACATTTCCACTGCTTGCATCCAAAGAAGTGGGTATTCACCCACGAAAGCTTATGCTTCAATACCTCTGTTAGTCTATAAGGTGCCACAGGACCCTTTGTCGCTTCTACAGATCCAGACTAACACGGCTACCCCTCTGATACTTGATGCTCTAGTTTGTTTATTCTAGTGTATTTTCACTGTATGTTGAATCTATACTTGGTATTTTAGGGTCTATTTGGTGTTCCAGAATTGAGTTCTCCAGAAGGATTTCAAGAAGCACAAGAAAAAGCATTACAAGAAACAGAACAACTAGTCCAGAAAGCATGTATTACACCTCCTGGGCCACAGACAGTAATGATCTTTGATCAGCTTTCAGATGCATTGTGCAGAGTAGCAGACTTGGTAAGATTTATTGTTACATTTGATATTTTCTTGTACATTTGCTTTTTATTTGCATATTTCTAGCTTAGCTCAGACTTTTGTTTTGTAAACTCTTCTGCTATAAAAGGAACTGTATCAACATGACTTCCTGTATCAGGATAGAAAATTAAAAAGACCCTCCTTAGTGGGAAATCGTAATGAGTTACAGTCTTTCATTAAATTACAGGTAGTTTCAGAAGTTATATCTGATGTGATTTGTAACTGTACAGTGAACTTTAAGTGAGATTTAAAAATAATATATAAATGACAAGAAAAATAATAAAGTACTGATCCGATTTTACTAACATTCTTGCCTTTTCAAGACTTAGTTACGAAGTGTGTACATCTGGAAATCAGATCACTCTGAAATGTAAAGACAACTCTAGGCTATAGCATAGATGGCCTTTTATTTGTGCCAACAACACTCAGTTTATAGCTAGGAAGTGATGAATCTCTTAGGGTATGTCTACACAAGAAACGCTACAAGAATCCCTTCCATCGCTCTAGTAGTATTTACGCTACAGTGGCACAATAAATAAGTAATAAATTCACTTCTCCAAGAGGTGGTAGCTAGGTCAACGGACAAATTCTTCTGTCAACCTAATGGTGTCTACATCAGAGCTTAGGTCATCTTAGCTACATTGCACAGGGGGTGAAATTTTTCACAGCCTTGAGCAGTGTAGTTAAGCCGACCTAACTGTGTAGTATAGACCTAACTTTATCCAACTAAATCAACAGAATTTAACAAAACAATGTAATCACATTTATTATGTGTAGATAGCTGTCAGTCGTGTGAAAAGATTCATGGGATCGTTAATTCTGGAAACACTCAGGATCTCTGTTTTATATTTCATACAAAGAACAGCACCTGCAGTAAGAACATAAGAACAGCCATACTGAGTCAGACCAAAGGTCCATCTAGCCCAGTATCCTGTCTTCCAACCATGGCCAATGCCAGGTGCCCCAGTGGCAATGAACGGAACAGGTAATCATCAAGTGATCCATCCCCTGTCACCCATTCCCAGCTTCTGGCAAACAGAGGCTAGGAACACCATCCCTGCCTATCTTGGCTAATAGCCATTGATGGACTTATCTTTCATGAACTTATCTAGTAACATGATGCTGGAAAGGTTCAGTTCTGGCTTAGAGGGAAGATTGCTAGATATTGTAACATGAACACTGCTTCCTGTAGCAGCCTGGGTTTTTGTTAGAGGTCTGCCATCCTATTACTTATTAAGCCTGACACTGCTTACCTCATGAGATCTTATAAGATTGCATCCTCATTTGTTATGGCTACAAGCAATATATTGTTTAACACAAAATCCAAGTTCAGATAATATTAATGGTCTGTTTTAAGCCCAATAAAACATGGAGAGTTGAGGATCCGAAGCTCTTCTTAATTCACAGTGTTGTGCTTCAATATGGAAACTTACTGATATGTAAAAATCAGCATAGTCTCAAAGTGTATTGTTCATGATGAAGTTGTGACCATGACAATTCCTTGTAATTGAAGCATGTATTGGTTTTATGAGGTTTAATTTTACTTATGGTAGTAATTTTTTTTAAAAAGTGGTCTTATGAGTTTAATTTGCTGAGTGTAAAGTCTCCTGCAAAGGAACTTTTATGGTATGTTATTAATGCATATAATAAATGCTTAATTCATTAGTATTTGAGCCTTTTATGGTAGCACATGATTTATTGCTTTATTAGTGGTATTTTTTCAGATTATATATATTGTATCCTAGTGATTATGTTAATTTAGATTTATATCAACCATACCAATAAGAGACGCCTTCAATCCCTCCTGAGGTCTTACAGAATCTAGGAACCAAAGTTTGCTCACACTAAAACCAAGGAGTGTTTTAACAGTGACATCCAGGGAAGCAGAATCTGTCTCTAAGGCCCTCTCCAGTCCACCCACCCCATTAGGAAATGTCTGCTTAAATACACAAACAACCCTAAAGGTCAACAAACGTATCAGGTGAAAGGAGGAAGCTAATTGTAGAGTTGAGGGCCCTGAGCAAGAGAATACATTGTCCTATCCCAGATGTTAAAAAGTAGAAAGGTGATGTCTCAGATAAATGACATACAAGCCATAAAGGGCTTGATATAGCAAAACCAGTAGTTTGAATTACACCTCGGAATAAATTGGAATTTAGTGCAGTCTATGTGCACAGGTGTAATACATAGTATGTGGGATGTACATCTTACTAAGTAGATAGCCATATTCTGTACTACATGAAATTTCCAAGTGGGCCTGAAGTGTTGCTCCAAGCAGAGGGCGATGTAGTAACCCAATCTGGAGGTGAAAAAGGCATGGATAATTATGGTGAGGTCTGAGTTTGAGAGGAAACTTCTTGTCAAGTACAGATGGGGAGAAAATCACTCCTGGCCTTTGCTGCTATTTGTACATCCAGACACAGCTGAGGCCTCAGTAGTATCTCTAGATTATGAATATTAGTGACAAGAGGTAGTTATACTGAATAAAAAGAGCATGTATTAAATTACCTATGTTCTGATACTTTCCTGAGCTAACCTGGAAGTAGGTCCACATGTTCAGAAGGTGCCTCCAAACTTGTCCGTCAGCAGATGTGCCTTAATTTTTGCATGCTTTACCCTGCCTACACTCTTGTGGTCACCAAAGCTCTGCTGCATGTGGAAGTTGAATAGTTAGTTTCTTAGCTGCTTGACTGGTGCACACAATACTGTTATCACCAAAATAGGGGAATTTGTACATAGGTAAAAAAGTAGGGCTGTCAATTAATTGCAGTAAACTCACGTGAGTAACTCAAAAAAATTAATCGCGATTAATAACAGTTTTAATCGCACTGTTAAACAATAGAATACCAATTGAAATTTATTAAATATTTTGGATGTTTTTCTACATTTTCAAATATATTGATTTCAATTATAACAGAATACAAAGTGTACAGTGCTCACTTTATATTATTTTTATTACAAATATTTGCACTGTAAAAATGATAAACAAAAATCGTATTTTTCAATTCACCTCATACAAATACTGTAGTGCAATCTCTATTATGAAAATGTAACTTACAAATGTAGATTTTTTTTGTTATATTGTTTCATTTTTGAGTGCAGTTATGTAAGACTTGAGAGCCTAGAAATCCACTCAGTCCTACTTCTTGTTCAGCCAATCGCTAAGAGAAACAAGTTTGTTTACATTTACGGGAGATAATGCTGCCCACTTCTTATTTACAATGTCACCAGACAGTGAGAACAGATGTTGGCATGGCACTTTTGTAGCTGGCATTGCAAGGTATTTACATGCCAGATATGCTAAACGTTCATATGCCTCTTCATTTTTTGCCCACCATTCCAGAGAACATACTTCCGTGCTGATGATGCTCATTACAAAAATAATGTGTTAATTAAATTTGTGACTGTACTCCTTGGGGGAGAATTGTATGTCTCCCGCTCTGTGTTTTACCCACGGTCTGCCATATATTTCATGTTATAGCAGTCTTGGATCATGACCCAGCACATGTTGTTCATTTTAAGAAAATTTTCACTGCAGATTTGACAAAACGCAAAGAAGGTACCAATGTGAGATTTCTAAAGATAGCTACAGCACTTGACCCAAGATTTAAGAATCTGAAGTGCCTTCCAGAATCTGAGAGGGACGGGGTGTGGAATATGCTTTCAGAAGTCTTAAAAGAGCAACACTCTGATGTGGAAACTACAGAACCCGAACCACCAAAAAAGAAAATCAACCTTATACTGGTGGCATCTGACTCAGAAGATATAAATGAACATGCATTGGTCTGCACTGCTTTGGATCATTATTGAGCAGAACCCATCATCAGCATGGACGCATGTCCTCTGGAACGGTGGTTGAAGCATGAAGGGACATATGAATCTTTAACACAAGAACATCCATACTGGGTCAGACCAAATGTCCGTCTAGCTCAGTATCCTGTCTTTCGACAATGGTCGATGCCAGGTGCCCCATAGGGAATGAACAAGTGATCCAGCCCCTGTCACCCATTCCCAGTTTCTGGCAAACAGAGGCTAGGGACATCACCATCCCTGCTCATCCTAGCTAATAGCCATTGATGGACCTATCCTCCATGAATTTATCTAGTTCTGTTTTGAACGCATCTGCCATGTAAATATCTTGCAACACCGGCTGCAACAGTGGCATGTGAATGCCTGTTCTCAGTTTCAGGTGACATTGTAAACAAGAAGCAGGCAGCATTTTCTCCTGCAAATGTAAGCAAACTTGTTTGTCGGAGTGATTGGCTGAACAAGAAGTAGGGCAGAGTGGACTTGCAGGCTCTAAAGTTTTACATCGTTTTATTTTTGTACAAAAATAACTGCATTCATAATTCTACATTTGTAAGTTCAACTTTCATCATAAAGAGATTGTCCTACAGTACTTGTATTAAGTGAATTGAAAAATACAATTTCTTTTATTTTTACAGTGCAAATATTTATAATAAAAAACAAATAGAAAGTGATCATTGTACACTTTCTATTGTGTGTTGTAATTGAAATCAATATATTTGAAAAACATCCAAAATATTTTATATAAGTGGTATTCTAATATTGTTTGAGTGCGATTAATTACAATTAATTTTTTTAATCACTTGACACCTCTATAAAAAAAGTGCACAATTATATAGATGCATATTTTAGGTGAGCAAATTAGGAGATGGAGTTGGAGTGCCTTTGGAAAATTCGACCCATAAAACGATTCCAAACACTTAAAGTAAAAATTGTGTTTTCAGAATGATTATAAATGTATGCTGTATTACACAGTAAACCACATTCAGTTTGTTTTTCTTTTGAAAGGAGTTTCATATATTTCAAATAAATCCAAATATAACCTTTAACAGAGTAAAATTATTCAACAATTGTATGTATAGCAATCTGCAGTTTATTTCCTTGTGCAAACTAGTCTATTCTTGTGTATATAAAAATATTTAAAAATCTGTGTGATATTTACCACGAAAAGCAATGAAATCTGGTAAATATTTAGCATAATCATATGAAAACAGCTTAGCCTAATACCAATATAAGTGTGTCTTGCAGTATCTGAAAAACCTTAGTACATTTGAAAGATTGAAACTTCTTAGGGTTATTTTTTCCAGTTTAAAAATAATTCGGACAAAAAGTAGGCCACAAGATCATACATGGTAAGAGAAGTAAAACATGTATCATTGCTGGCAATGTTAGTTTTGGGTCCTCACGATGTCACCATTGAGCTGGGCATGGGCCAGCAGGGAATTCACAATTGTAAGCCAAATCCTGTAAACTCCTAGTGTGGTGTTCTTATTCATATGGTAGTCCCATTGGTTGTAGAAGTACTGTTTGTGTGGATAACAATTTGCAACATTGGGCCTTTGAGCCCTGGTCCTACGAAGACACACATGCTTAAATGTGCTTATATGAGCTATGCCATTGATTTCGGTGGAACTTTTCATGTGAGTGAAGTTAAACATTTGGGTGTTTGCAGGATTGAGGCTTTAGTGAGCATGGAGGAAATCTATCACATTGCTCAAGGCAGGATTCCCTATTTTACTGAAAGTCTCTGTTGATCCTTTAATCTCGTGTGGCACTTTTTCCAGTAGTATGCTGGCATTTGTCTGTTTCTCTACAGATGGTGGAGAGACCTTTTGAAAGATGTAGTCTCTCATGGGTTTTCATCAAATTTTGATGAAAGATTAAAGCTTTAACATAGTTATAAACTAAGTACAGAAAACCCCTTTTCAAGCAAGTGTGTAATATTTATAGCAGCAATATTCAAGATATTTCTTAAAACATGTTTCTTAGGAGTAGATGGTCTATACTAAATTTTGAAAAACAATACAAAAAAGCATGTTTATTTTTTTGTAATTGAGTTTAGTAAAAAATAGAAAGTTTTCTAAGCAGTAAGATTGAAAGGCAGTGTTTTTTTGTGAGTGTTTCTCAAGGGAAAAAACCTTTTTCTAAGGTACATACCTAACTGAAAATAATAGTAATAAAAACCTAAGTGAAAATATTTTCTTTGGAGTGAAATTAATACTATAGTAATTAATAGCTGCTGACACATCTTAAACAGATGTTGGTTCTGAGAAGACAAACTTATGTGAAAGTGTTCAGTGAAAAGAGATTGCATGTAACAGTGGAAATACATTAAGCTGAGTGGAATTGCCAACCTTTTTTTAAAACTATTTCGGAAGTTTAAACGTGTACAAATTTGTGCCATGTATATTCCAACTCTTCTCTCAAAACTAACTTGCATGTAAGTTTCAAATTATGGACAATCTTTTCCCATCACCACCACTTCTCTTCTTTTTCTGCTATGTCAGGCTGACTTTGTGAAAATTGCCCATCCTGACTTTGCATTCAGAGAGGCTGCTGAAGAAGCCTGCAGAAACATTGGTACCGTGGTAGAAAAGTATGTTTTGTTCATTATGTTGCTGTAATATTAGCTTTCATGTCTGAAAAATTCTGCATTATCTAACAGATAACTTTTTCGCTTATTGTTATCACGTATCTGAGGTTTTTATGTGTGGAACAGAGAGCAACTTTTTTTTAAAATGAGTTATTTAAAGATTCATCCTTACAGTGACTGGTGTAAGGTCATTCTGTTTTAGTTTCAAGTTGCATCTGGAACACTATTGCATTGCCTAATTTACTGTGAAGGTCTGTGCCACTGGAACTCATCAAAGCCTTGGAACTAAATTTTCTGAAGTTTCTGGCAGTTATGTTTTTGGATCTGAAGTCTGTATAATTTAGGGATGGCAAATGTAAAGGCACACAACACCTCTTCTTCTGGCATACTGACCACTTGGATTCTGATTGTGTAAGAGGGAATGTGAAAAAAGGGAGGAAAATCTTCCATTGAGGTTCAGAATATAAAATTACAATTTGAAGCTGTATCCAGTCAGATATCAACAGTGGAGTGCTGTGCTGTCTAATTTACTAGCCTTGAGGCAGTCCATTCTGGCTGAAACATCACTACTTAAAAAAAAAAATATCTCATTTGATAAAATATATGTTCTTAGATTAGTATTTGAATCAGATTTTGAGTATGGTTGGAATCAGTTTTAAAGAGTTGCTTGCACTATGATGAAGGCAAATGGGTATATATAATTTGATATCAGAGTTAAAATGTAGACAAGGTTGGCAGCGCTTAAAATTTTTTACCAGAGACCTTCCAAACTAGCCATATTACACCCTACTTGCCAGAGATAGTTACAAAAGATGGAGAGTCATTTCCACCAGCAACTTGTACAGGCAATATCTTGGTAAGAAATCCAGTCAAGCTGAGTGAATAATGGATGTTTCAGATCACTTGCAGTTAAGTAAAATAATTTTGTTTCCAGTTGAATAGAAAACATTTTTTGAAAATTTCTGGCGAATCAAAAAATTGAGAAAATTTCAAGTCAAAATGAAACATTTCAATTGGACCTGAAAAATTTAGTGTAGGTCTTCAGGCATTTTGACTAAAGCAAAGGAAAGGAGGACTAGATTCACAAAACAGCAGTGAGGGGAGGAAGAAATGGTACTTCTCTCTCATGAACTTCAGTCTAGTGGGAGACCCCGGTTCAATTCCTCCCTCTGCCTGATGTGGAGAGAGAGACTTTGAACTTGAGTTTCCCCCTTTGCAGCAGTGTGCCCTCTCCCACTGGGCTATGAGCTGTTGAAGCTGTTCCACTTTTCATAAATAGTCATCAAAGCAAATGTTGTATTTGGGCCTCCCACATTCCAGGTGAGTGTCCTAACACCTGGGCTAAAGCTTATATGGCAGATACCAGCTCCACCACCTCCTAAAGCCATTTCCCCTCCTTTCCTTTTGTCAAAAATGCCTTCCTGAAAATTGAAACACAAATTTTGAGGTTGAAATGAAAAGTTTTTTTTATTTCGACATTACTAAAATGTTTAGATTTTTTTGTTAGCTTAAAACCATTTGGCAAACTCACCATGAATTTGCGAATAGTTTTGGTTGACCCCAAATTGCATTTTTCGGTGAATCAACTAGCGCTGGGCGGGGTTTTTTGGTGAATTAAGTCCAGTCCCCTGCTGTTCCTGGATGCTAGAAAAGGGGTGGGTGTTGAGATTTCTGCCAGTGGTATCCCTGGGATGTTCCTGTATGGGGGCTCCCTGTTTCAAGCCCAGCCTCCATTTTTTTGGGTGGTCCTCTTATGTGAATGCTCTACCAAGTAGCAGCATGAAATTGACATGATTGTCAAGAGCTCCACTGCTGCTTACAGGGTTCCAAATAGCAGTAGAAAAACTGACCAGAGTCGTCATAAGTTTTCTCTGCTAGTGTCTAACAAAGCTATAGCCAGCAGAGGCAGTGGAGCTTTCTGCAGTCTAAGAAGGACAACACTACATCAGTGTGTATGCTTGATAGGCTTCACACCATCAAGGCTAGAAAAATAATAATTGTAAGATTAAATTCAGTAGAAACTGATGGCTTGAGCCTGTGCACTTGTCTGGGAAATCTTCCCACGTGCAAGTGGATTTTTCAAGACCTAAAGTGGGGGGGTTGCTCAGTAAGGCTTACCTTGCTGTGGATTGTCTGTTTTTAAATGTCAGTTTGGATTGAAGTAAACCTTTAGAGAAGAGGAAAGGTTCTCTTAACCTGAATTAATTCTCAATTAACCTGAATCTCAGAAACTTCTTAACTTCGATGAAAGTTTGAAGGCAGCTACTGTATTTACGTTGTATGTTTCTTTCTATGGCAAATAGCATCCCTGGATAACTGGCTTCTGTTTAGTAACAGTAGTAAGTCTTTGCATTTATATAGTTCATGACACCTTGTGTGAAAAGATGTCTGAAGGGGCTCACAATTGTGAGTGCCAACCTCAGGACAAACTGTCAAGAAACAGGGCATGAACCTCAAACTGGTTGTGTGTTTTATACTTGGATTTCATCAACCAAGTAACAAGTGTGAACTACACAGGCACTATAACAGCCTTAATAGGGAGCCACAGACAGTCCCCTTGAGTACTCTAATTTATCTTGCCACCCAGGCAAACGTGTCTCTGTGACAGATGGTCCCTTACACCAAAAATCACAACAATATGCAGAATACTCCCAGTCCCAAAGGACCTGTCACTTATCCCATGTCAGTTGTACTCAGATCTCAAACCAAAGAGAACACTTTTAACCAATTGTTTAACAAACTAAAGGTTTATTAATTAGGAAAAAGAAATAGTTATTTACAAGGTTAAAGCAGGTAAACATACACATGCAAATGAGGTACGTTAAGTTCAAAAGGTAATAGAAGCTTCTATAATAAGCAAGCTTTTATGTCTTTTAGGGCTAGCCCGAGCCAAACAGCTTGGGAATCTCTTGCTTATGTTTAGGAATCTTTGCCCCTCAGAGTCCAGACGGCATAAATATACCAGTTGCTCCTTAGCAGGAATTTTATTCCCTTTCTCCAGCATTCAAGCTGTGATGGGACCTGGGATTGTGCATGTATCCTTTTTAGGAATGTGGGGGAAGCTATCATCAAAGTCTTTTGTCCACAATGGCTTGTGTGATGCCTAAAGACCGTCTTTTGTTGGGAAGAAGATTACACTTCTTGTGGTAAACTAGTATTTCCAACTTGGTAATGCTTCTCCCTTGACTGCGGGGGTGGGGTGGGGTGGGGAACAGTCTTAGCAAACGTTTAAACATTATCTTATAACATGGGGTACAAATATAAGCAGGATTAATAAATGCAGCATCCTACAAACATTCCATGAAGTCTAAACACATTCTTATAATTCCAATAACTATTTTAATAATGCTAACACACAACAGGTAATCCAGTCTGGTTTCCAGATATACATTTATCCGTGTTCAGTGAGGCCTAAGGGCCTTGGCATGAATGGCGCCTGGTCACACAAGGCCTCGACTTGGCTTCACTGACATTAAGTTATTAATCCTTGCAGCATTTCTGTGAGGTAGGTATGATAAGTATTATGTCCATTTTATCAATGGAGAAACTGAGGCACAGACTGGTTTAATGAGTTGCACATAGTGACATAGGCCTTCTGACTCCCAGTCCTGTATTCTAAACATTAGATCAGGGGTTCTCAAACTTCATTGCACCACGACTCCCTTCTGACAACAAAAATTACTACATGACCCCGGGGGGAGGGACTGAAGCCTGAGCCCACTCGAGCTCTGCCGCCCTGGGGGTGCCAAAGCCGAAGACCAAGGGCTTCAGCCCCAGGCAGGAGGCCTATAACCTGAGGCTTGAGCTTTGGCTCTGGGCGGTGGGGCTCGGGATTTGGCCCTGGACCCCACCAAGTCTAAGCCAGCCCAGGCTACTCCATTAAAATTGGGTTGCAACCCACTTTGGGGTCCCGATCCACAATTTGAGAGCTGCTGCATAGATTATGCTCTCTGTGAGAAACAAATTTTTTCTATTGAATGCTTTAAATAAGACACTATCCTTAGACTTTGTTCTACTTGCCACAATATGGCATGCAAAAATACTTGCCTGTTGAAAATAAGTACCAACCTGCATAGTCATAAATGCTAGAATGTATAACTTGTATCCTTGTATTGTACAGTAGTTTCTGAAAACAGTTACAACTTGAAAACATTTTGAAAACTTGGCCCTTGATTTCTAATTGTGTATGTCAGAAAAGATTAAGCTCTGCCTTTGAACTAGTAAGGCCAAGAGACTGAAATGTCAGTAACTCTTTCTGATGCGTGGTTGCTTTATCTTTATCTCCTTAGGTTAAATACAAATATCGAGCTGTGCCAAAGTTTGAAACAGTTGCTGGCTAATAAAGAGGTTATGGATTCCCTAGATCCAGAAACCAGGTACTTGTTAATGTTTAACATTTTAGAAGTTAATATGCTATAAATTATTCCCCAAAATGCTTGGAAATATTTCTGTATTGTTAAATTGATGGACAGTTCAGCACCCTTTTGTAAAAGAACTGCAAAACATAATGGGCCAGAAAATCTGAGACTCCATTTTTATGCAACTTTATTAGCCACTGAGAATTTAACTGTACAGTTGTCAGGAAGTTCAGTTATGGCTAAAAGCTATATTAAGGTTGCCCAGTTTAAATCTTTAGAAAATGAGGAAATGCAAAAGTTAAGTTTCCCATAACAAAATCTACTCAACCAAATTGCATTATTCTGCTATGATATATATCTAACAATGTAAACAGTAATAAGGTATAAATTTAAGAAGGAAAATAGGGAGTGGAATGTATTGAGATTCATACAAATTAAAATGAGTGCATGTCCATTCATCTAGAAGCCTCTGACATAGCTTAAATTTTTAAATGTAAATCATATCTGGAGCACCCTGGAAAAATATGCCTATGTGTGGGTTAGCTTTCTGTTTGTTTTCTTATTGAGTTTCAGATAAAATCAAGCATTTTTATTAATGGCAGTTGTGCATGGTAACATGCTTTCAGTCTGTAGGGTCAAATTGACATGTCAGCGTTTTTTACTTTCACTTTATTGTTATAAAGCACCATTTTTATTACTGCTTATTCATTTCTGCCTGACATGTTATTCTGTCTCTCACACAGTAAAGATAACTATCCTACTTTTTTCTCCCCAAACAATAAAATGTTCTAGGCTTAAGGGCTTTTTCCCTTATCACTCAAAATAAATGAAATAAGTTAAATTAAACTGATGTTTTATAGTCTACACAAATTAATGTAATAGGCCCGTTAAAAGACATTTTTCAGTGCAAATCACTAAAATGTCTACAAGGAAAAACATCCAGTTTCACTGAATAAACAAAGGAATAAACTTGCTGAAAGTGTACGTGCACAGAAATAAATAGTTATAAAAGACGATATCATTAATTATTTTCTATCTTAAATCATAATATAGTCAGTAAAATGTAGCATACTAAAATCCAACTGCTGGTAAATGAGGTGGTCCTTAACAGGGTTTTACTGTATTTTTAGGCAAGTGGCAGAACTTTTTATGTTCGATTTCGAGATCAGTGGTATTCATTTGGATGAAGAAAAGGTAATTATTTTTGTCTATGATACGTGAATAGATGTTTGCGTGATTTTTAAAAGCAGATAGCAAAATGCATGGCATATGTAATGGAATTCTGTGCAGAGCTGCCCCGTTGAATGCTCCGGAAGTCAGTGGAGCTCAGCCTTCTGAAAAACCTATTTGTAATTAACTATCTAGGGGCTGGGTTTGTAGTGTCTTGTACAACTTCCCAGAGTCTAGCTCAGCCTTCACTCTCCAGACTGCCTTGTTACTCAGTCCTCTACTCCAGGGAGTTACAGGTGGGGGCCTCTGCCATTTGGGTTCATATCTGCACAGTGTAATTTTTGTGAAATGGCTAGTTGTTTCAACAATGTACCTACATAGGGTGGGAAAAACATGCATCCTGTAATCTGGATAACAGGCTACAGCACTTCAGAAGGAATCAAACCACATGTCTGTGCCACAACCTAAGACTTTTAGTGACTCTAGAGCCTCTATGTTGCCCCTAGTGGCCTGTGTCAGTGTCTCTCTATCTCCAGCAAGAGTCCAAGATGGATTTGCCAGAGCTAGCAGATCTGAGCTAGTAATATGTTGGAGAGGTTGGGCTGGATGTCCATAAATGTTCCTGGTAGTCATGACATATCTCTGCATGAGGAAATCTCCTATAATTTTTGAGTTTCTAGCAGTCGAGGTTCAAACAAAGACTTTTTTTTTTTTTTTACTAAATTCAGGTGGCTGACTTCCAGCGAAAACAGCGAAATGCATTGTTTTGGTAGCTGCTTGCAAACTGGAAAGCCCTTCCAGAATAATTTTCTTACAGTTACTGTGTACTGAGATTAACACCTCTTAAATCAGCAGCGAGGTGGAAAAGTACAACAGGAAGGCATGCAAACATTTAAAGTATGGCTACTGTGACACAGAAATATTAAATGACATGCAGACAAACAAAATTAGCATTTAAAAAAAAATTAATCCCCACTTGTGACAGGCCCTTAGCTATTTTTTATGTGATTGTCTGACCATAGTTACTGTTCTTGCAAGTCGTGTGATTTTGAGTTCATATTAAGGTGCACTTGGTTAGAGGTATGTTGCCATCCATAGTGAATTTCTGATCTCTTCCGAAGATTTGCTAGAATGCCACATACTGCTCTCTCTGCATGTCTACAGAGCATTATTGCTTGGATTCAGCTTCCTGGCACAAATTTAGGTTTGACTCTCTTGGTGTTAAAGAACTTAAGGTTGAGAATATCTCAGCTCTCCTGTCCTCCTAAGTATCATGAATGTTTTCTTCAGAATGTCTCTAGAGGTTGGTTTCTCTTTGGATTTTTTCATATCTAGTATATTTATCTGTTCAGAATGAACTATAAACGTTTATTGCTGTTGTGGCAGTGGCATTTTTTGACCCCTTTTGAAACATGTATATTGAATGTTGTCTTTTGTAATATCTTATTGCATCTTGTGTAGTTGAGCTTTTCCTAGACATCCCAGGGTTACTTTTTATTCTCCAGAAGCGGGAATCTTTTTATAATCCATTTCTTTTGGAGATAAGAAAAGTGCCTTCTGAGAACACCAGTTACAGGATGTAACTTATTATAGATCCCCACAGAGTTGGGATATATTTGCTTTTTTACTTGACAAAGTAACAGACTGTGGAGGAAGTCATATTCATAGGTCCCAGCATGGATCTATTACGTCTGCATGCCTTCTGAGAACAAGAATTACAGATAATAATCTTTTTATTACCCTTGACTTTTTCCTTACTTTAACCTATGGATAGTACTTCCAAAAGTCCCCTGTTGTTCACATCAGGATTTAGAATAAATCAGGCCGGACCATATTATAGATTTAATTTTCTTATGGTCTTGGCAGATAAGAGGTTGTAGTGATTATTGGATTAGGCTGTATTATAAATTTCAGGCTATGGGTTTTCAAATATTTTCTCAATGTGGCCCATATCTTGATAGAGAGACCATCTTGTGGACATCTTCCCTCTTATTCACATCATGTAGCATCCCTTTGGCAGCTACAGAACTTACCTAATGGAAAAGTAATACTAGGGGGAAATATTTAATGTAGCCTAGGTATCTATGATGTGATGTAATAGCAGAAAGTGAGGGGATATAGTCAGTAACGTTGAGTTCTCTGGGTCCTTCAGTGAACTCAGAAGTATCTGTCTGGGGCCACCTGGCCCAGCAACTTGCCTTTCATCCTTCACATGGGGAACAATGTTAGCAACAAGGAGAAGCTTGCAAGGGGCAAGCAATGAAAATGCCAGGACTAACAGGGCTCCTTCCCTAAAGTAGTCAGAACCAGCTACAGGCAGGAATGCAAGGGGAATTCAGGGCCTTCCAGCCTCTCTGCTCCTGGACCTAGAAAGACACCCAGGACAATGGGCTCAGCAGTCTTTTCCTCCATTCACATCGATACAGCAGCAACTGGAATGATCTTTCAGAACCTCCTGCCATCATCATTCACTCAGCTCCGAAACTTGGACTCTGACTTTTATTTCTCATTTGTTGTGTTGCCACTGGTTGCTAGTCACACTTCATTTTGCCCCTTTGTATCACTACAACTCTTCAACGGTCCAGTCTCTCTCACATTTCTGCACATTGTGCTTATTTTGCCTTTTCATTCCTCCTGCTAACTGTCCTTTCCCCCTTTCTACTTATTTTCCCCTTCAATTTTCTTCTCTCTGTCAGACTTCCAACAATCCCTTCCTCTCCCCACATCAACTTATTTGTCCCCTCAAGAAACCCTAAGTGTTTGGAACATAAATAAAACAAATATGCTTTTGAAGAAGAGGATATGGGAGTTCCAAGGCATGTTTCTGTGGTCATCCTGGTCTTTTTACCGCTATGCTATATTCCTTCCCCCAGGCTTTGTCTTTTTTTGTCTATTTAGGCCCAGATCCTACAGACACATTAGTAAAGTTAAGCATGTGTCTAAGTGAGCAGCCCCATTGATATCAATGGGACTATTCTCAGTAGTAAAGTTAAGTGCATATATAAGTGTTTGCAGGATCGAGGCCTTAGACCATAACAGGGCAGGGGCTGTCTTCCTATATGTTTGTATAGCACCTAGCACATTGTGGTCTTTGGGCAGTGCCACAATCTACATAATAATAGGAGAGTCAGAACTGTGTGGTGATTAGTTAGCTTCACCCAAGCCACCAGTGGGACCTGCTTCTCTAGCAGATGTCTCCTTGATTTCCTCCATTACTGAAAATCCCTCTTTCCCTTTAGTCATTTACAAAATAATTGGAATATACCAGCATTTTAGAAGTATTTACCAATTCTTTAGCAAAAGTAGTGTAAAACATTCCCAAGTTCTGTTTTTTATAAACTTGTTTGATTTTTCATGCATTGTTACCACGGCAGAAATGTGAGAGAGAATTTTTTTTCTTCTGAAAGACAAGCATGTTTAATGCATATATGTATTATGCCGCCTGATTTCGTTCTCACTGAAGACATTGGTATGGCTCCCATATGGCTCCCATGAGGGGGAGGGATAGCTCAGTGGTTTGAGCATTGGCCTGCTAAACCCAGGGTTGTGAGTTCAATCCTTGAGGGGGCCATTTAGGGATCTAGGGCAAAAGTTGGGGATTGGTTCTGCTTTGAGCAGGGGGTTGGACTAGATGACCTCCTAAGGTCCCTTCCAACCCTGATATTCTATGATTCTGTGACTTCAGTTGCACAGGATCAGCCCTAAATTAGGATTTCTTTACCGTCATAGGCCTGATCCTAAGTAAGTGCAAACATATCTTAATACTGTGGAAAACTGAGAGCTACTTATACTGTATTTTAAGTGAAAATGTATCTTTTGTTTTATTTTTCCTAATTACAGCGTAAAAGAGCAGTGGACCTCAATGTCAAAATACTGGATTTATGTAATCAATTTCTTATTGGAGCTCACCTGCCTAACAAGATTGACAAGCACATTTTACCAGAACACATTCGCTATAACTTTGCAGTTGAAGGCAATTACATACAAATCACTGGTCTGCATGCAGACTGTTCTGATGATCTGGTATGTATTGTCTAAGTTCTCTATAGCACATCTTATAATACAAAGGTGCATCTCAGTGATTTTGACACTAGATGACACAAGTGTGCTAACAGCTAAAAATAGAAAATAGGAACTGAGGGTTAAGATTTTTAGCGCTCTCTGTGGATGCTTTTCTCAAAAGAATTCAGTTAGAGCAAAAGCATTAATAATACCTTTTCAGACTGTTTCTTGTACAGCTGTTAATATTCATCAGGGTAAACTAAGGAGAATAGCTGAGCCCGCGTTACCAAGACTATTTTTAAACACGCAAAATCTTACACCTATTCTTTACTGAATTTTCCTGATACCATCTTTATAAGATGGCCCTTCAGGCTGCTTATAAATTGGAAGGCAATTTGGACACTTTAAAACCTGCCTGGAATGGCTCCCATTTTTCTGGATGTGGGTACAAACCTGATTTTCTGTCACAACACTTTAGAACATTCAGTTTATGTAGTTAAGTAATTGCTCATAAGACAGAAAATGGTTTTTAAATATGTTACTTTTATCTTTTTTGGATACAAATGAGTTCTTCAAGTTCTTTTTGTATTTTTCTGGTACAGGTGTAGAATTCAGTATGTAACTTGGGTGTGAATTTTTCTCATTAAACTGACAAGTATTTTAATAATGATGATTTCATTTAGTTGTTATTCAGCAAAGTTGCCATCCAAATTGAAGTTTAGGGTTATTTTTTTGCTTTTTCTCATATTAATTTTGCATCAGACACTTAAAAATGCAGAGGATAATATGGTAGGGTGGAACAGGGCTTGTTTAAATAGTGTCCTCCTCCATAAATAAAATCTGCATATGGTGAAATATTGTTTTGTGTTCCACCAGTTGATACATACACCTGATGTTATTGGATGATCTTGTCAAGGATTGTAAGAAGATCATAATGAATAAGAGGGAAAGCAGGCAGGCTGTCCTTATCCCTTTTTCTAATGGGTAACAGAAGGATATCATTATTGTTCTTTTTTAGCTAGACTTTATATAAGTGGTTTCTTAATCTGAAAGCATTATGGCTGTGATACCTGGCCTTTCATTGGTTTGGGAGGAATTGAACTGTTTCTTTTGTGAATTATGCTATTATGAGACCATTTCTTTTCTTCTGATGTTAGGTACGAGAAGCTGCTTATAAGATTTTTCTTTACCCAAATGCTGAGCAACTACGCTGCTTAGAGGAACTGCTTACCAGCAGAAACCATATGGCACAGTTAGTTGGCTATAACACCTTTGCCCACCGGGCTCTTCAGGGAACAATGGCCAGAACTCCAGGTAAAGTACATGTATGTTCAGAAATGATAAGATGTGACTTGTGTCAGGCATGAGGATAAATGTGGGTAGTTTAACTTGTCAGCTGTTAATACAACACAATTGTTGCACTGGAGAGTCTTATTGCAGTTATATGTTATCATCTGAAATATTTATATTTTTCAATAAGAAATAATATTAATTTGAACAGTCACTGTAATCTACACAATTCACTACTCCATGTTCATGGCTTAGGTAACTAAAAGCCATGATTATCACATCTGATTTTTTTATATGCTGCCTTGATATACATGTACAGTTTCTGACCTATATGTCCTCATTTCAGTAGATAAGTTAAAACTAGGCTTTCTCTAGGAAGGAAATATTGTTTGCTTCTTGATGTCATTTAAATATATTAGTTCACATTATCATTTTGTTTAGTAATTTCCCTTCATTTCATATTTCCAGAGAAGGTAATGCAATTTCTTGAAACACTTTCTGACAGATTGTTTCAACGGTGAGTCTATTTTTCATTTACTTATTTAAAAAATCCCATTTTAATTTCAAGAACATAAGTGTTTTGATGCAAGAGAAGACTCCAGTTACCAATAATTTGAGCATTTAAAAAATTCCTCTAAGGTTATTAGTGAAATATTAGTTTCCCTCAGATCTTGATTAAAATGTTAACTTTCTTATATTGAATTAGACAGCATGATGTAAAGGTTAACAAATGTATATATTGTCATACTGCCACGTGTGGTGGGAAATAGAAGTAGGAAAGAAGTCATTCTCCAGATTTTTTTTGAATGTCGTCCATAGTTCTGGTGTGACTCCTACTGTAAAAGGAGATTACAGAGTTCATAAGAGTGAAAACAAAAATGCTAGGGAGCCTAGGGAGCCTCACAGGGACCCACCAATCAAGCACTAAAGCAGTGGGCTTCCCCTCCATGTGCCCTACTTCCATTATCACCCCTGATTTTCCCCATACAAAGCTGCTCTTCCTACTCCACCCCCTACTCTTCCTCCAGCACAGAAAGCATTATCATCATGCAGAGTGGAATGGTGGCTGAGCATGAATATGGGGGTGAGGTGGAGATGGGACAGCAGGATTGTTTGAGAGAGAATGAGAGGGAAAAGTAGGACCTGAGAGTACCTCGAGTGGGCGGAGCAGAATGGAGAGTAGCTCCACTGTGATGAACTGCCTGTGGTTCTTCAGATCACAGCCCAACTCTGACACACCATAGGCACTTGGTAGTAGTGGAACATGCATTTATACTGTACATTACAGACAATAAAACGTCAATTGCCATTATACTGTACTATACTGGCTAAAAACCCCTTTAATTAAAACTTTAAGGGTGAAATTCTGTTTTACAGAACTCTAAAAGATTTTGAAATAATGGAAGGGATGAAGATGAAACTAAATCCCCAAAATTCAGTAAGTTATATTGTACATTTATTTTCTTTTTATTTTATATAACATGAACTAGCCTGACATCAGATGGGGAAAATAATTTCAGCCTTTACAATTATAATATGAGTTGCATGTTGATAGATACTTGCTGTTTTGGTTTTAAATAGCTGTTTCTAGTATTAAAACCAACCATCAGCTATTGGTTTTAACAGAATGATGCATACGATAACCCAAAAAGAAGGTGGAAAATGTAATGGTTGGTTTTGAGCATGTTAAAGATGTTTTCAATTTTTAAAATATGGCCCTTTATTTTTTCAAAAGTGTGCATTCCCAATTTTCCTGGTGTCGTGCCTGATCCTTCCGCACACACACCCTGATTTTGCATGTGAATAGGTTTTTCTTTACATGTCCGCTTTTGAAAATCTGGCTCATAATCCCTAGTTTAAGGTTTATGAATTTGGAGTCAGATGCTTTCCATTACATTTTAAAGTGCTGTGACTATAGATGTGATAAACATTCTGAGTTATGTAAAGAAAGTGAGATCTTTGTCTTTGATTCACTTGGTTTTCATTGCGGTAATTACAAGTTGAAATCTTATGTTTCAGAAATTGATGCCTTGGGATCATCCCTATTACAGTGGTGTCCTGCGTGCTGAGAGGTAAGTTCCTTAGGTATGTGCTAGCAGTGTAAATGTGAGAGAGTGTTCATTCCGAGCCCTTGCAACAAGGGTAATGGAATCCATAAATATACACAGGATTTCTTTCTATAAGACAGTGCTTTAATATGATAAAAATCATGAGAATCAGTAGGAGCAGTCGTTCATAGCTATTCACTACAGCCGCAATGCCTATTAATGTTTCTGTCTATTTTCTTTCCTTTTTTGTTTGTAAAGCCAAATATCAAACCTCTGGGGATATGAGATAATGAAATAACCAGTTTCAGAACAAATAAAGATTTCTTACTCAACGTAATATTGTTGTTCATTATTTCTTGGCTTAATGCAATAGTGTAAAAAAATCAGAATAGCCATTAAATGCAAAGTGTGCATTCACTTTTCCTTTGCATGGGGGAAACTGGTATAGTTGAAGTGATTTGCTCCAGCCTCAGGAAAAGGGGTCAGAAATCTGGGCTTCTGACTACCAACTCTTTTCTCATTCTTCTATACCAGCTGCCTCTCAGTGTGAAAGCAATATTTCACAATGCTCCAGTATTCACCTACCAGAAAGCTGAAATTATAATTGCCCTATAGAGGCAATCAGAAATCTGTATATGCCTATATTTCCAAGTGTCTAAATTTCCCATTTCAGATCTAAGCCTGGCATTGGCCACTGTCGGAAGACAGGATACTGGGCTAGATGGACCTTTGGTCTGACCCACTATGGCTGTTCTTATGTTGAACAGCACTGGTCCTAGTACAGATCCCTGGGGGACACTACTATTTACCCCTCTCTCCATTTTTGAAAATTGACCATTTATTCCTACTCTGTTTCCTATCTTTTAACCATGAGAGGATCTTATCTCACAACTGCTTACTTTGCTTATGAGCCTTTGCTGATGGATCTTGTCAAAGACTTTCTGAAAGTCCAGGTACACTGTATCCACTGGCTCACCCTTGTCCATATGTTTGTTGACCCCCTCCAAGAATTCTAATAGCTTGGTGAAGCATGATATCCCTTTACAAGAGCCATGTTGACTTCCCCAGCAAATCGTGTTAATCTATGTGTCTGATAATTCTGTTCTTCACTATAGTTTCAATGAATTTGCCTGGTACTGAAGTTGGGCTTACTTGCCTGTAACTGCCAGGATCGCCTCTGGAGCACTTTTAAAAAATTGGTGTCACATTAGCTAGCCTCCAGTCATCTAGTACAGAAGCTGATTTAAATGATAGATTAAATGTTCTTCTGAGTCAAGTATTCATGTTTACCAATCTGAGATTTTTCCAATGAGGTTGAACAGATAAAAAATGTGGTGATGTTGGTCACAAATAGATTAATCTGCCCATTTTTGTATTGTGAGGAAAAACATTGTTCCTGGTGGAACACTAAAATAACTGGTGAGGTTACTGCATTTAGAAGACAGCATGGTTGTCATGGTGAAAGGAGTTCTGAAAATAGAACTCATCATGATATTGGGGAGTGTACATCTGTTTTTTTGTTTTGTTTTTAGTTTACTAAGTCCCTTATCTTGCGTCTGGCTCTGTGAGAGTGAACCCCTGCACCCCTTTGGAACCACATTGATTTCAGTGCAGGAATGGGGTCTACGCATGCTTTACTCCCACTATGTGGAGCCAGGAATATTTTCACCAAAATGTTTCTAAAGTACATACAGGAGAGAGATTTCTGGATTAGAGCAGTATTGCTGTTTTGATCAATTGGTTGAATTTTACACAAAAGTAGGTGGCATTTTCCCACTTCGTATAGTTTTCTAGTAAAAATAATGCACTAAGGGCCTGATTAGTTTATAAGTACCTACATGGAGAACAAAAATCTGATAATGGGTTTCTTCAATCTAGTATATGGTATAACAGGATCCAGTGGCTGGAAGTTGAAGGTAGACAAATTCAGACTGGAAATAAGGCTCAGTTGTTTAACAGTGAATGTAATTAACCATTGGAGCAATTTACCAAGGGTTGTGATGGATTCTCCATAACTCACAATTTTTTTGATGACGATTGGAATGTGTTACTCAAAGATATGCTGTAGTTCAAACAGGTATTAATTCAAGGAAATCCTAAAACCTGTGTTATACAAGAGGTCATCAGATTAGGTGATCACAATCCTTCTAGTCTTATCTGTGAATCTATGAATCCTCCACTGCCCTGCTCTTTCGGTAGTAACTTTCACTTATGCAACATTGATTTAAAATACTTCCAGATCACTTTATAGAGGGTAATGACTAGCCAAAGTACCTGGCAATAGGGAATTAGGCCCAAAGAGTGAAATTCACTCCCTCATCGCAGAATATTAGTGATTAGACTTTTGCGTGGAACTAAGTATTTGCACCAAAACCTTACAGGCTATAAGAACAAGCACTGCCTTCTTACATGACCCTTCTGCATGTCTTCTCTCTGCTCCAATGTGTGCCTGACCTCTGCTCCTTCCTCATTAAAGGCCCTCTGCAAGACTATGTTGTCTCCAGTTCACTTCAGTAATTTTCCTTGCAGGCCTGGCTGCACAGAACCCTCAGGCATCAGTTATGTAGAGGTAGCCAGCCCATCAGAGTTTCACAATGTGTCTGAGCTTTAATCATTTTGTGGCCATTTGTTATGATTGATCATTTCTGATTCAGTCATCAATTATTACCTACCATGTAACTATCTTTGCCATCATCTCTCCTTTCTCCCAGGGTTCTGTACAAGTTCTTCCGTACTTTTTTGATAAATTTTTTTTATCCTTTCTGATGATTTGAAGCATTCTGTAATTTGTGCACCCTGTGATATTTTGGATGTTGCAATTGAAAATATTTCCATTTCAGTTTGTGTTCCACATTGCTTGCATAGTTGTTCTTCTTTCAGTTTTTACTGTGCTTTGTCTCCCAGGTTACACCCCTAGTTGATTCTTCCAGATTCTTTATTTAATAAGAGACTGCGTTAGCTTTGCACATCTTGCTGTAGTGAGGTAGTCATTCTAGTCTGATAGTACTCTGGCTTGTTCTTTGTTTCATTTTTTTGTTCTTTCCAGTGACTCATTAATATTTTAGGTGTTGGTCTAGTCTTGAGTGTTCATTGGAAGGTCCACACTTGGATGTATGTATGTATGTGGATATATGTATATATGTGTATGTATATAGTTTTATTTTGTTGATCGCCCCTGGGAGCCCCAGTCAGTGTTCAGGTCTCCATTTTGCTGTGCAGCTATGCAGACATAACAAGACAGTCCCTGCCCCAGAGTGCTTACAAACTAAATATAAGATGACAACACAGGGTTTTAATTGTTTAGTAAGCAATTTTCCCATTTGTTGGAGTAGGCATGTATTGCTTAACAGCCAGCAAAGGGCAGAAAAAGTGCAAAAATCCCTTTTGAAATAAGTAAATGAAAAAACTGTTTCCTATTATGTTCTTAACTTTTGTTTCAGTGTGCAATATATTTTCTTTCACTGTTGTTCATGTGATTGAGATTTGTAGTCCTGAATAATATTTTCTATAGTTAACATAGTTATTTTGAAAGAGAAGCCAGCCATGGCCCTAACATTTCTGGAATGGTTAGAAGTCGACTGTGCTGATTCTATTCTATATATTCTTAGGCTTTGAAAAACAATGTTTGTGTGTCAAGAAGGGAAACCAAAACATACAAGTCATATACAGTTGTGAGGGGAGGAGAAAGTACTGTCAGTGGAAAAAATTCTATCCTGAGACCCCCAAAAGCGATGGGTTACTCCCAAGCACAAAATTGACTAATTTTTTAGAGCCTATTGTGCTATCTTTACTAATGTTGATTAGTACCTTGCTCTTAAACTAGTCCTTTAGGAACTGTTGGAACTAGTGATGGAGTGCAGCACTGTTCTTCTTAAGGGTGACACAATCTGATCCTTAATTAACTTGTTCCTTAATCATTTGAGTTTTACTTAAATAGACTACTACTACTTGAATCCATGACTTCAACTAGAAGTGCATTCCGTTTAGTCACCATGCTATCTGTAAAATGACACCTCCTTAAATTCCTTTTAATATATATGTTTTCTTTTAACTTCATGTAGTACTAGGGACATTTGTCTAGGTAAATTCAAATGGAACCCCATACTTAATTTTAAGATGCTTGATCATTAAAATTGGGTGACTTCATCCCTCTCCTCTACAGAATATCATACATCCTGATCAGTTTGAGCCAGTACATTAATAATAAAATTGAATACAATTCACATTGTATCAGTTTGTCCCTGTTTTCAGTCATTGTTTTTGCTATTGTCAATTGTCAATAAAGTGAACATAGGTGCTATATTGTAGACTGAACATCAGGAGGAGCTCCAGACTCACTTGCTGAACAAAGTCTTCTCACTCCCAGTTCATCTGTCCACAATCAAGTTGTTTTTCTCAGCTTTCATCGAGTCTTTTCCCTGGAAACTTGATCCCACTTCAAAAGTGTAGGTCTCCTACCAGGCAGTAACAGGATAGTTTGCTTAATATACTTTTAAAGAAAATTCGTTTTAAAAATATTGTCTTCGGCTTTAAAAAACATTTACATCAGTTGAATGTTTTTGTACCCATAGCTTAAATGGCAAAGATGGTAGAATTAATATAAGGTATATTTAACAGACATTGGAGGCAGAAGTCTGAAATGTGTATTATCAGTGTCTTATAAGAAGATAGAGTAATTAGGAGAACCTCAAGAATTTTGGCAACATAGAGGTGATAAAACAGTGAATGCTAGAACATGCTTCACCTCAGACAAGTAAGAAGTTGTCTAACGTGTATCTTATAAAATATAATATTATGCCTGAGTTTTAGTGCAGAAAAATACCATAATGTTAAGAAAATGATGATGACAGTATATCTCAGCTAGTGCTAATAATAGTAGACGTACTCCCTAAGGGGCTGATCCTGCAAAGACTTATGCACATGAATAGTTTCACTGAGTTCTCTTAGGTAATAGGTCATGCCTGGGAGAAAGGCTGAATGTTGACATAACTGCTGCTAGCCCCTGTTTTGCCAGCAAAAATTACTTACCAGTCTGGGCTGGGTTTTTTGGAGGGGTTGAGATGGGGACTCTGACTCATTTTTTTGAAGTTGTGCTAAATTAAGTTTTCGTCTAAATGTGGACACTGATAAACTTGTATTTCTTTGCCCTATATGGTGATCACTATCTGTGGGGCTGTAGGAATCAACCAGGTGGAATTAGGGTGAACATATTAATTGTGAAGGAAGCCTGTTTCCCACTATGGAGAAAGGAGAAGCCAACCAAGTAACTAGAGAAATTTTGTATCCTGGGGAAACTAGCTATATAGACGTTACTAAAATAACTTGGCCCTTCCTCTGTTGGCTCTGAAGTCGGGCTTTTTGCTTCATTGGGACTAAAAAGGATTTCCCACTTTTCCACAGTTGAAGGGAAAATACCAAGGTGCCTGGATATAACTGTGGATGAATCTTTGACTTTTCAGGGAGAGCTAGTAACTGTCAAAAGCTCTCCCTCAGATTCAGGGAATTACTTCCTGGCAGTCTGAGCCTGGGTGTAGAGAAAGCTTCTGTCTTCTGATGAAGCAAGAGAGCGAGAACTGCTCAAGGAGCACTTCAAGATGTTTCTCCCTTCTGTTTTTTTACCATTTTTGGTTTGGGTAGCCTGGGGAGAGTGCTCCCATGCAGAAGAGAATCAGCCATTTTAGAGGGATTGCTTTTAAATATACCCTAAAAACATATCAACACTCACCCCAAGTGAAGGAAAATGTGGTAAAATTCTCACTTGACCTCAACAGTGGTCTGTTTAGCTAGAAACCTAAAATTCAAGAGTAACATAAGGTTTAAAAAGAAGCAGGAAGTCACAGTTCTGCCAAGTTACCACCTCACAGAGACAGAATGCTCCATAATTGTTTAGGCATTTGTACTGCATCCATCACTGCTGGATCTGATCACCTTTCTTGAGTAGATCGTGCTCAAGCATATGATTGAAATCTCATTGTCTGCCTCTGTGCATTGAAGTAAAGCACCCAACTTGTCAGCATCTAGATTAGTGGATTTGGCAGGTTAGAGAAAATCCTGACACTTAATTTAAAAAAAAAGAAGTACTGTGTATTTTTCCAGGCAGGATCAGGAGTTTCCAGTAAATATGCATATTGTGACTTTATCTAGCTAAGTGAAGAGATCAGAACTTATGTTCAGGATTTCAGTTGCTTACTGTATGATGTGCTGTTAGTTGGTAATGGTTGTATAAGTGTTTTGAAGTATGTCAGTAATGTGACCTGATGTACAAATATTTTTTTATCTGTAACTTGGTTTCAGTTACTGCTGAGTATCTCCTTGGTCTGATATCTTGTATTCATAAGAGCTAAAGGAATTAAGGTAATATGAGCAAAGCATAGTATATGTTACATAACACGTTAACCAGATTAACCAGTTTTTTAAAAACAGTAAATTTGCCTTTTGGCAGTCAAGTGTTAACTTACATGGTAAATGGGTCAAAAAGCAGAGTCACAGCAAACATCAGAATGATCTCTTTATACTGATCTGTTTTTAAAGTTGTCTTTCATCAGTTCTGAACAATCTTACGTTGTAAGTAAATTAGTTTGGTTTTAGGGCTCAGTAATCTGAATTAACAAAATATCCTGAAGGTACAATTAACAGAAAAGAGAAAGGGAACATAAAATAGGTGACAAGTTGTGGGGAAGCACACAGTGTAAAAAAACCCAAACAATCTCCCCCAAATCACCAACTCTATGAATTCTCTCCCTTCAGGTAAAGGTTTAAATGTCAGAGTTTATTGACAGGTAATGGTCATTGGAAGGGGCTTTTCCTTCTCGTGATCTCTCTTCTAGTTAACCCCATGGGCCCCTCTCCCTTTTATCTTGTACTTAAGTTGTTTTCCAAATTTCTTTTAATGTTTGTGGGGAGCGAAAATCAGCCCTGGATTTTTGTCTTATTAGAACTAGTAACATTATATTTCTTTGTTATTGATTTATGATGGGGAAAAGAGCCTTGTGAAAAATGAGAAAATGTCCAGATCTTTCAGATGTTACAGTTAATGCCTGCCAATAACAAGCCTTGCCAAGCAGCTAATTTGTAATTTACAGGTCTTAATGTTTAGTCCTTAGTGATATTTGAGTAAATATCATCATTCTTTAATGTCCAAGTTTATCAAAAGCATTTTGAATGGAGTAGATGAGTCATGATGCACAAAACAGTCTTAGTTTCTTTCCAAATGTACAGGCTAAATGAAAGCAGTTTTAGACGCTTGCATTTTATTTAGACTCAATGAAGTCATACAAGCTTAGAAATAATTATTTATAATGAAACACTCCATCCTTGTTCTTTATAGCAACACTGCCTTTTTGTTTGATGTACGCTGTTCTTGCAGAATAACCCCACCCCATTGTGTCAGTTCATTTTCTTAAATCAGTGATATGCATGAGGTCTTTTAAAAATAGTGCTGAGCCACATACTATAATATGTCTAGATTTCTCCCATAGTTCATCTTTTAATATAAAGCAGGATTTCACATCAAAGAAGCTGTTGTATTTGGTATTTCTGCTCTCTTTGAGATTGTACTGTGACTTCTTGTTGAAAATCTCTACACTCCTCTTCTGCCACTGAGTGCATTGTTAAAATAGTTCAGGTTTTTTGGCATGGATTTTGATACAACATGCAAATTCCTTGGCTTTAGAAAACAGTTGGAGGGGCAGAGTTTTGGGAATTTGCTAAAAGATAGATAATGAAAGCAAGGAAACTAAGTTCATTATTTACTCTATTGCATCACTGTATTACAGGATTGCAGAAGAGTACCCTGTTGTATGTACCATACATGCTGCCATTCCTACAGGCACAATTTAAGGGGCATCATTACCTTAAAATCATACTGGTGTCTGAATTTTTTTTACCTAAGGTAACTAATTGAAAGGTTAAAGGAGATGAAAAAGCATTATTGATTTACTTCATGTATTTGACAGCACTTTGTGCATAGTCATTTAATGGTTTCTCCCGTGTAGGTAGGTAGATAGTTTCACCCGCAGTTTGTTGGGTTTTTACACAGCAACAAGTGAGAGAAACATCTAACAATCACATTTTTTCCCTATATTTTAACACCACAAACATTATCAGAGGCACTTGATGGCAAAGTTACTATTTGAAACTACTTTTTAATTAATTTTAAAAAATGGACTAAATTTCCAGTTAGCAGTGGCCCTTTAAAGATGGAGGTAAGGCCCAGCCTTACCTCATACTTAAGGCCCTTAGTCTTCAGTTTTTACTGATTTTTTTTTTTTTTTAACTGAAAATTTCCCAGATTTTACAAAGCTGTGGTTCATTTTTTTAAATTATTTTTTCACCCAAATTTTGGACTATTAAAGTACATGAAAATACTGATTACGTTAAGGATATCCAATACATTATATTCACCTGGATCGATCGGACTTCAGCTGTCGTTAAGACTGCACCGATCACAACACGTCTGCCATTCTTCTTGCACTCTTGCCTTTCTTCTCCACGTTCGTCCGAAACGACATTATATTAGATGTATTTACATTAATAATTAATATAAATGTAAATGAAAGGTTGTTAAAGTGAAGGCATTGTAGTGGAAGAAACACACATCTGTGTGTGTATATATATATATACATACTGTTAATGTACAGTTCATAAAACCATAGAAATGTAGGGCTGGAGGAGACCTTGAGAGGTCATCTAGTTCAGCTCATGCTGACGGAGGACCAAATAAACCTAGACCATCCATTAAATAAACCATAGCATTAAACTGCTTTTACTTTCGGTACTCTTACTTTTCTCTGTTGCTTTTCTTCCTGTTCCCCAATATTGACCCTGATATTTACCTAGAAAATTGTTAAGTTAGTTTTTGGCACTCCAGTTTTTTATTTTTTGTAATAAATACTGAAAAATTCCTGGGAAATTTTAAACAAAGAATAAACCAAAAAAAACTAATACATTCTCAAGCAGCGTTTGTCTTACTTTGCCTACGTGTAAATTTTGATTATTGTTGATGGAAATATTTTTGTTGGTTTGTGTGTGTACAATGAAATCAGTATTTACTGATTTAAAAATGCAATCCTTTCAAGCCTAATTATAAATGCCTTTATAGGCAGATTCAGTTCCTGACAATGCCTCAGAATCAGACCAGCATACCATGATGACCATTCTAACCGTCTAACAGATCTAGCAGATTGCATATGGGGGAGAGGGGGAGACAGATAAGCTAATGATAACATCAGGAGAAACTGCGTGTGCCTTAGCCCAGGTCTACGCTAGGGGAGGGGATCGATCTAAGATACTCAACTTCAGTTACGAGAATAGCGTAGCTGAAGTCCGTGTACTTAGATCGACTTACTGCGGCGTCTTCACGGCGCTGAGTCGATGGCCGACGCTCCCCCGTCGACTCCGCTTGCGCCTCTCACGGCGGTGGAGTACCGGAGTCGACGTGAGAGCGCTCAGGGATCAATTTATCGCGTTTAGACTAGACATGATAAATCGACCCCCGATAGATCGATTCCTACCCGCTGGATCATGTAGACCTGCCCTTAGACGCAATCTCCCCAATATATGTCCCCTACTCAGGGCTCGTTTTAAATAGACACAACTTGGCATTTGTGTTTCCACAGAGTGATGAGGGCCTGATCCTGATTAAATATTAACAGTGGAGAAGTTAAGTGACTAGGCCACGGTCACATAACAAGTCTGAGGCATTGTCAGAACTGAATCTTCCTATAAAGGCATTTATAATTAGGCTTGTACGATACCCTTCCCATCCCTTTCCAGTGAATGGCTGTACCTGTGCTCCGCATAATACAGTGAGTGAAGAGAGGAGCTGTTGTAAAGAGGCCCTAGGCTTTTGGCGTGTCTATCTAGTTCTGCATGATTGCTGAAGATCTATAGTTAGAGATAATCCTTGTCCCAGAAGCTTACAATCTAATTAGACAGACAAACGGTATAAACAAAATGTGAAAGGTACACATCTTGTTAGCCAGACTCCTTTTTTTAAAAAAATAGTACAGTCCCCTTGTGCCCCTCTTCCTCTACATTGTCCACGGGCCCAGCCACTTATTGACCTCTGTTGACCCAATCAGTCTCCTTTCCACTCTGTTTGCCTCACTACAACACTATCTGCTCTCCTCCCAAATCAGATGATGCTTGTGTAACTCAGAGTTTGTAAAGGCAAGCCATGTGGTTCCAGCTGCTCTCCTCCCCTCCATCTCAGCACAGGGGTATATTCATGGAGGCAGCTTTTGCCTGAGGGTCCCCTAAGGGTGGGGGCAGTGGGTCAACATATCCTCTCCTGCCTCTACAGCTCATGCACTCCAGTAGTTCTTCCCTCCCCATCACTAAAAATAGAGAGAGGAGAATTGCCTACATCTTCTGGAACACAGAGATTATCCCATGTTTGTGCAGCACTTTGAGCTTCTTTGGTAAAAGGTATTATATAAATGTAAAATATTATGATTTGCTTGTGCCTTTTTCAACCAAACATATTAGCATGATGTTTTAAAATATAACATTTCCATTGGGTTTAGGCAATAGCAGAAAACATGCTGTCGTCTTTTGACATAGTTGAAATAATGTGCCTGGCAGTACATCCACATGGTCTTATCATCAGGTCTTGCATCATCCCTTTAGAAAGTACTGTGCGATTCTGATCTCTACATATGTATATGAAATCCCATACCACAAATATTGACTTTATTTTTATATGTAGAAGGTATGCTTCACAAAGGTGTTTATTATATAACTATCATTGTAGGGTTATGGGTGCTTCGTGTACGTCCAGTACTTTCATATGAATCAAATACAACAAACCATAATCCTTTGTATCTAAGATTCAGACTCTTTCCAAATTTGTCCTATTTATTTGAAAATTCTACATGCTGTTCTTTCAAAATGGGCACCAATTGAACTGAAATATTATCAGACCAAAAAACAGAACAGCCTTGTCTCTTATTCCATTCTTAATTTATTTTGGAATAAATTATTATATCTATAATGATAAGAATCATATACTTCCTGAAAAATCCTTACTTTATGTTGTTGTCTTGAACTATCTTTTGACGGGTGATAAATCATATGCTACAGGCATGAGTATAATACAAAAGTGAAATTCGGCTCTTAGCTATTAGAAGATCGAATTTTTATGTAGACTGACAAAATAAGATATCAAAACAATGTGTATACAGACAGTAAGCTTTTACAGTAATTACTAAGTCTTTCCACATTTTTTTTTAAAGAACCATTTAAACACAATTTGCAGTTTGTGCCAAGGTCAGTACTGGAATCAACTCCAGAGAGGGTGGTATAGTAAGACTAACGTGCTTTGGCATAGGTTTTTGAGAATTTTGCACAGTATCAGTCCTTCTAACTTTCTGAGCTGGGTTAGACAACACGGTAAAAACTCTCAAGTCTGTCTGAGCTTTTTCTACTACAGTTTACAACAGAGCTACTACTGCTGGAGCTGCATAGATGCAGTCTATGTACTGTACTTTACACTACTATGAAGTGTACCTGCATACAGAGACAGCAGCCATTTTGGTCTCACAATTGCTGTGTGTGCTATTACAGAAGACACATCCACACACACACATCCACACCCACTCCTCTCATGGAGACTTGTGTTCTGTCTTTTTATTTTCTTTAATCTAAAATGACGCCTTTTAGGCTGGAAGCATATGTTTTGCTCTTTGGAGACTTATCATGATAAAGGAGGAAAGTGTCTTTTTTTTTTTTTTTTTTTTTTTTTTTTTTGCTGTGTCACACCCCAAAGTGCAGCTGTTACATAAGTGGGGTGAGTTTAAATGGTGCTGCCTGTATTGGGGGAAGTAATGACCAGTACAGTACCCTTTCAGAGTTCTCGGGTTCTTTTCTGTGTTCTGTTATAGTTGAAATCAGAATGATACACACGCAAGAAGCCAGAAATAAAATCAGGGAGGAATGTGCAAATATGCGAAGTCCTGCAATTAAACATCCCCACTAGCTTCAACAAACGTTGCCATGGTGGTAGCAAAATACTGCTGGAGTGCATTATAGGGATAATATAAAAGATGGTGGGGGAAAAAAACAAACCCACATTGAAATGCTTAAAAGAACGGGTGCAGTGGCTTAGAGCGCTAATCCTGTCCTGCTGTGCACCACAGCCTACTGAAGTTGGGTAGTGAATTGTAACTGCAGTTATAAACAACATGACTCCAAAAGACAGTGCCAAAGTGTATTTAGTTATAAGGCACTGTCTTTTGTGTATGTTGGGGTGAGGAGAAAGGAGGGGTGAGCAGTTGGATGAAGAGTAACTGACTCTTTCACAGCTTAGCTATAGTTAAGCCTTTTGATCAGAGGCTTTAAAATAGCAGGGTTCTAAATGTTTGGTGTTCAGCTGTTATAGTCTGCCTGATGTAAATTTAGACTTCAGTGACTACTGATTGGTCAGGGAAAAATAAAAAAAAATGACATGAAAGAGGAAAAGCATATAAGATGAAAGGAGCAATGATCTTCTAAAGTAAAGGGCACACTAAGAGTGCAGTCATTCAGTACTCTGGAGCCCTGGAAGAAATGGCAGATGTAAGGGCAGCTGTTCCCTTGGCTTGTGTATCGATCATTGGCAATTTGTATGCAAATCCAGGAAGCAGGGATGTGTTTGTGGTTGAGGGCCACCTAAAAGTCAGGCACTAGGGATTCTATTCCCAGTTTTGCCACACACTGTGACCTTGGGCATGTCACTTAAACCCTAACTTTCTAAAGTGTTCACTAATTTTGGATGCCTCATTTTTTGGTGCCCAGTTTGTGACACGTAGGGACTGATTATCAGGGATTCTGAGCACTAGGTTGCTTAGGTCTTTAAGCCACTTTCATCCACTCTTACAACTCTTTTGCTGTTTTGGCATTTTGTTGTGTCTTTTGTATTACCCCTATAATGCATGCTACAGTATCTTGCTACTCATCTGGCAACATTTGTTGATGATAGACAAGCTGTTTATTTCAAATCAGCTTGAGCTAGGGGTGCTCAGCACCTATGAAAATCATGTCCTTTGTGTGTCAAATTGGGTACTCAAAGTTAAAGACTCAGACTAGTGGATGCTTTTGAAACGTTGTGCCTTAACTTCTGCCTCACTTTCCCTATTTGAAAAATTAGGTTATTTATTCTCAACACGGGTGTTGTGAGGTTTAATTCATTTGTAGTTGTGAGATGCTGGGATACAGAAGATAGGCACTTTATGGTGTTCATAATAAGTTAATCAAGACCATATTTTACACCTCAGATTATAAATCTCAACAAACATTTTGACTCTTTTTTGTTTATTTTCTTAGGTATAACATTGAGCCCAGTTTGTACTGTCCATTTTTCTCTCTTGGGGCATGTATGGAAGGTCTGAACTTCTTGTTCAGTCAGCTCCTAGGAATCTCTCTCTATGCAGAGCAAACTGAGAAAGGAGAGCTCTGGTGTGAAGATGTTCGCAAACTGGTGAGAATTCTAATTCCTAACAGTCTTAAACACAAAACAGTATGGTAGCGCTGCTCATGTGGTCTCTTAAGAGGCAAGGAACAGGTTTTCAAAGGTATTTAGGTGCCAAAGGATGCAGATAGGCACCTATTGGGATTTTCAAAATGCGTAGGGTGTCTATCTCCAATTGAAGTCAATGATAGTTAGGCATTTTCACAAGTGACTAGTCACCTATCTGCATCTGTAGGCACCTAAATGTCTTGAAAAATCTCTCCCCGAGTGAAAGATGCCAGAGTTAGAATGGCTGGGTCTCTCTGTAGAGAGAAACAGAGAGAATTACTTTACCTTTCACATATATTTTCTGAATTAAACCTGAAATAATGTACATGGTTGTTAACTCATGCAATGCTACAAATGTGCATTCTTACTGTGTAGGTCTTTTACTCTTCCCTTCTTTCTTATTGTGCATGTCTTATTTTCTTATTTGACTCAAGCCTTCCTATTTCTGGCTTGTTCTGTAGGATGGAAGTAGCAGATGTGGACTGCTCTCTATTTGCCATTTTGCTCAGTTCTTTTGTCCTTTGGCTCCCTCCCAGTATTCTCCAGTGTGCATCCTCCCTCCCTCCCCTCCACTTCCAAGCCCAGCCTCCAGTGAGGACTGCTGCTCCTCAAATCCTCAGTGGTCAATCTACCAGTTCTGGCTACCCTCTCATATCTGTCTCCTTGGTAAATCAACTCCTGCTGTACTTAATTTATGTTCTGCAGCCCTGGAGTAGTTAACTTGCCATCAGATATTAAATGGTGGGGTAATTATTTTTATTCTGGTGTGCGAGAGTAATCAGTTTGAATAAACTGCAGAAATTGGTGCAGTTTGAAGGACAAGCTTTGAAATATTTGTACATAAATATTTCAACTGCAGTAGAATAAATTATTCCTATGTTATTTTTTATGTAAAATTATAATGGGCTGCAAGATGTATGTAGTGTAAATCTTTTCTATTGAATATATCTGAGAGTGATACTTTCTCACCTTACCCAGCTCAGCAGAAGTTTCACTTTGGAAATTATATATTTATCTCTTTTCCAGGCAGTTGTCCATGAAAATGAGGGTTTGCTGGGGTACATCTACTGTGACTTCTTCCAACGTGCAGACAAACCACATCAGGTAACAACTATGGGCTGACTTCACTGGTGGTTTTGCTTGAGTAAGGACTACAGTGTTAGGGTCATTTACTGTTAATGTTTGTCCAGCAACATACATTTGGACTTAAACTAACAATCAAACAAATTCACACATAACAAGACCACCTGTAAGGCCAAATATAATTCTAGAAAAATCTATAATTTATTTAGATTCTAGGAATACTTAATTCCAAAGTATATATAATTACACTGTTTGTTCAACTGCCTTTAAACTTTTTATTTTTGCCAATAACTTCCTTTTAATAAGCCCCATGTATGTTGAACCCTCAGATACTACACGGACAGGCATTATTAAAACCCTAAAATAAGTAGTGTTTTGAGAGTTAGTGCTTTCTTATCATCTACCTGCTGCTTGTGAACAACCAATATCTGAAATCAAATACTCTCTGTACCAAGGCAAAAGTCCAGAATGTCAGCTGGATCATTTCCCAAACTTCATGTTAAATAGGTGAAGCTGTCTACAATTTTTAGACATGCTGACTACCACCATGGTGCCAGTGTATATAATACAAAACAAAATACAACAGAACCTCATTAATTGTCATTAATGACTGAGAAATGTTTTGCAAATGCCTGAATTTTATGAATTTGTGAGTAAGCAAACACACACACTGTGAAACAGCATTATTACTTATTTTGTCAAGTGTAGTTTAGTTTTAATTATTTTTGTGAACACTTTGTAACATGTTCTGCGATATATTTTATAAAAGAATGATATCTTAAGATGTCTCCTCACGACAGAGCTTGCTGTTAAAACTCTGCCAATTAATGGGGAGAGACTGTATAAAATATATAGTATGTATAGGTCAGCAAAGTTCTGATGTGACAATAAACTAAATCTTTTTGGGAAAGATGGGAGTTTTAACCTTTTGGATTTTTACTCCTTAGGTGGCGTAAACTTAAACATGCTGCTTTTAGAAAATAAAACTTCTTCGAGTGCTTGCTCATATGTATTCCAATTAGGTGTGCGCGTGCGGAGTGCATGATCGTCGGAAGATTTTTACCCTAGCAACACTCTGTGGGCCAGCTGGCGCCCTCTGGAGTGGCGCCGTTGCGGCGCTGAATAAATACCCCAGCCGGCCCAGCGCCCTCTCAGTTCCTTCTTACCGCCCGTGACGGTCGTTGAAACTGTGGAGCGCAGCGTAGCTGATCTCCACTTCCCTAGCTTAGTTAGCACTCGTTTACCATTGTTAATAGTTTTAAGTACTCTTTAAGTAGTTGTTAATAGTTTCTGATAGTTTTGTTTGAAGTTAGGGCTGGTCTACACTAACCCCCCCCCCCCCCCCCCCCGTCGAACTAAGATACGCAACTTCAGCTACGTTAATAACGTAGCTGAAGTCGAAGTCTCTTAGTTCGAACTTACCTGTGGTCCACGCGCGGCGCGCAGGCTCCCCCGTCAACAGCGCTTACTCCTCGCGGCGAGCTGGATTACCAGCATCGGCGGGGGGAGCACTTCCTGGTTCGATTTATCGCGTCTAGACAAGACGCGATAAATCGAATCCAGAAGATCGATCCGACGCCTCCAGTCCAGCCGGTAAGTGTAGACTAGCCCCTAGTGCAAATAGTAGTGGGAGATAAGGGGTTTCTCCCCTGTCTCCCTCCTGGTACCGGGCCAATGCCTGGCTCTCCGGGATTCGAGCCGTGCTCGGCCTGCTCGAAGCCGATGCTTACGGGGGACCCCCATGATTCCTGCCTGAAGTGCCTCAGGGAGTCCCATCCTCCAGATAAGTGCTGTATCTGCAAGGCTTTCAAGCCTTGAACCAAGAAGGAGTGGGACTTTCGCTTGAAGCAGCTCCTGTTAGAAGCGGCATTTAGCCTGATGTCGGCCCCGCACCGCAACCTAGTACCGATTTCAGCGGCAAGCACGGCGTCAGCAGCTCCGGAGCGCCCGAGTTCGAGTAAGGAGCCCCGGCACCGGACATCTCAGGCTGCGATTCCTCAGAGGCGCCGTTCGATGTCCCCGACATTGAGGAAGCTGGGCTCGGGACCGGCACCACCCCTGGCACCGCTGCAGCTACAGCTGATTCAGGACCGCTCGGCCAAGCCTTCCAGCCCGGCGCCAGCACCGATGACTCTGGTACCGCAAGGGCCGTTGAGCTCAGTGCCCTTGTCTAAGACTCCGCACCGTCGACTCCAGCTCCGCAGGGTCTGTTGAGTTCGGTGCCACCAATGATGCTGGCACCAGCCCCGTCGACTCCGGTACCGCAAGGTCCGTTGAGCTCGGTGACCGCCAGCTCCCCGGTGCACACCGAGGTAGAGCTCATGCTGCCATCTACTTTGGACACCTTCTCGGCAGCAAGGGACCTGATCGCGATGACTGATCCGGCACCACATCAATCTCCGGTACCGCCTTTAAAAGTAATTCCGTCCCGAGGCAAGCCTGCCATGCTATGCCCAGTGCCGCATGCAGAGATCAGCCAACGTCTGTCCAGATCTCACTCTCGGCGCCGCTCGAAGTCCCGGCACCGATCCTCTTCTCAGCGCTGGTCGTACTCGCAGCGCAGCTCAAGGTCGACCTCCAGGCACGGTTGGCATTACTATGACTCCCGGTACCGGTCCCGCGGCCGGTCGCAGCGCAGATCCGCGGATGACCGACCTCACTACCGATCGCCGAGACGTACGCAATCCAGGTTGGGCTCCCGGTACTGAGATAGCCATCGGTACCGATCCAGGTCCCGGTACCGATCCAGGTCCCAGCACCGATCCCCGTTGCCACGGCACAGCACGGCTCCGCGGTCTGGATTACAAGGCCATTCCGCTCCGCCTTGGCCCTCTCGCTCGGCCTCTCGGTCCTCCAGGGCTGGGAGTGGCTACTATATGGACCAGAGCCACGTGGTAGAGGGCCCTAACCGTTGGCAAGACGATAAGCAGGACCCAGCCCAGGGTCCACAAGAGTGGCCTTTCTGGACACCAGTGGTGTTCCATCAGTCCCAGGGGGCCCCCTCCAGAGCCTCCCAATCAGCTCATTCAGAGTCACGGGCACCGGAGGCAACGGTGTCCCGTCCTCCCCCGGAGGCCCCAGAACCAGCGGCCCAATCATCGGCCGAGGTTCCAGACCCTGAGGCCACGGGTTTGGAGGCAGCAGAGTTTCCTCAACAGGACCTGCCCCAGGACCCTCTAGTCCCGGGATTGTCGTCC
Organism: Macrochelys suwanniensis; assembly: GCA_033296515.1. Lineage (NCBI taxonomy): Eukaryota > Metazoa > Chordata > Testudines > Chelydridae > Macrochelys > Macrochelys suwanniensis. The sequence continues at coordinate 43,187,681 of CM065775.1, read as the reverse complement.
TCCTCCTCCCCGGACGAGGCAGTGGCAGGAGCATCATCCTCGGGCCCGCCTCCTATTGATCTCCGGGACCACCAAGACCTGCTTTGCAGATTGGCTCTCAATATGAACCTGCAGGTGGCGGAGGTGGTGGAGCTCGAGGACCCGGTGGTGGACATCCTGACAGCCGGTCCCCCCACTCAGGTAGCCCTACTGTTTGTACGGACCGTACATACCAACGCCACTTCAATTTGGCAATCTCTGCCTTCGATACCCCCCACTGCCAGGGGGGTGGAGAGAAAATACATGGCGCCCCCAAAGGACTTTGAGTACCTGTACACTCACCCCCAACCGTGCTCCTTGGTCGTTCAATCTGTGAACGAGAGGGAGAGGCATGGCCAACAGGCCCCTGCGCCTAAGTCCAAAGACGCCAAACGCTTGGATCTGTTTGGCAGGAAAATCTACTCCCGGGGTGGCCTTCAGCTCAGAGCGGCTAACCAGCAAGCTCTCCTGAGTCGTTACAATTACAACACCTGGAACTCCATGCAAAAATTCAAAGAATTTGTGCCCCAGGAGTCCAGGCAGGAGTACTCGGCCTTGATAGAGGAGGGCAAAAAGGTGGCCAGAACATCATTGCAGGCCTCCTTGGACATAGCCGACTCAGGGGCCAGAACAATAGCTTCAGGAGTTGCCATGCGCCGTATCTCCTGGCTCCAGTCCTCCACCCTCCCTCCGGAGGTGCAGTATACGATTCAGGACTTGCCCTTCGATGGGCAGGGCCTGTTTTCTGAGAAAACGGACTCGAGGCTGCAGACCGTGAAAGATGGTCGCACCATCATTCGTACGCTGGGGATGCATACCCCGGCCACGCAGCGCAGGCCCTTCCGGCCCTTTGCGCAGTGCCCCTACACCGTGCCCAGGCCTAGACAGGACTTCTCAAGAAGACGCGGCCGGGGCGGTAGAAGGAGGCAACCGGGTCACCAGACTAGCCAGAGCCAGGGCCCCCCTAAACCATCGGCGGGGCCCAAGCAAAACTTTTGAAGTGACACCCGAGGGCGAAGCACCAGTCTCAATACAGGACCCATCCCCTCCTTTCAGAGACTGCCTTTCCCATTTCTTCCATGCGTGGTCGAATATCACCACAGACCGTTGGGTCTTACGCACGGTGGAAAGAGGATACCATCTGCAATTTGTCTCCCACCCTCCCTCCTTGTCCCTCTTCAGGGACCCTTCTCACGAGCAACTCCTAATTCAGGAGGTGCAAACACTCCTCACTATAGGGGCAATAGAGGAGGTTCCAAGGGAGTTCAGGGGCAAGGGGTTCTACTCCTGCTATTTCCTGATCCCCAAATCAAAAGAGGGGCTACGTCCTATCCTGGACTTGCGCGGACTCAACAAATTTATGGTAAAGTTGAAGTTCCGCATGGTTTCCCTGGGTGCTATTATCCCTTCTCTGGATCCTGGAGACTGGTATGCTGCCCTCGACATGAAGGACGCGTATTTCCATATCACAATCTACCCACCACACAGACGCTTCCTCTGCTTTGTGGTAGACCAAAGACACTTCCAGTTCGCTGTCCTTCCCTTCGTCCTATCTACGGCACCAAGGGTGTTCACGAAGTGCATGGCCGTTGTGGCAGCCGCTCTTCGTCGATGGCGGATTCAAGTGTTCCCCTACCTCGACAACTGGCTTATCCGCGGCAACTCCAGCAGCCAAGTCCAGTCGCAGGTTCAGACGGCTCGGCCTGCTCCTGAACGTAGAAAAGTCCACTTTGGAGCCAACCCAAAGATTAGACTTCATAGGGGAGTACTGGACTCGACTCTCGCCCGAGCGTTTTTGCCAGAGGCACGCTTTCAGGCCCTCGTAACCATCATACACGGCATACAGATCTTCCCAACCTCGACAGCTCGAAGCTGCCTGAGCCTACTCGGTCACATGGCGTCCTGCACATTCGTGACCGCACACGCCAGATTGTGCCTCCATCCGTTCCAGGCATGGCTCTTGTCAGCATATCGCCCACGCAGACAGCATGGAAGTGGTATTGAAGGTGCCATCGCAGGTCCTAACCTCCCTAGACTGGTGGCTAGACCCCAAGAAGGTGATGGAAGGGGTGCCATTCCATACCCCACAGCCCTCCCTGGCCCTGACCACAGATGCGTCATCCCTCGGTTGGGGGGCCCACCTGAAAGATCTTCAGACACAGGGCCTGTGATCGGTTCAGGAATTAGCCCTCCACATCAACGTAAGGGAGCTGCGGGCAGTGCGCCTTGCCTGCCAAGCCTTTTCCAAATACCTTCAGGGTCGTTATGTCGCAGTCCTCACGGATAACACAACGGCCATGTATTATATCAACAGGCAAGGAGGGGCACGTTTGTCCCCACTCTGCCAAGAAGCCATACGGTTGTGGGAGTTCTGCATAGCCCACTCCATCCACCCGGTGGCCTCCTTTCTCCCAGGGGTTCAGAACACCTTGGCGGACCGCCTCAGCAGATCCTTCCAGGCGCACGAGTGGTCCATTCGCCCGGATGTTATCTACTTTGTCTTCTGGAGCTGGGGATTTCCCCACATAGACCTGTTCGCGACTCGCGAGAACTGGAAGTGCCATGTGTTCTGCTTGCTTCAGGGACCCTCCCCAGGCTCCCTGACGGACGCTTTTCTCCTGCCTTGGACAGACCACCTGTCCTATGCCTTTCCGCTGGTACACAGGGTCCTGCTCAAGTTACGCAGGAACAGGGCCCGCCTAATCCTGATCGCCCCGGCGTGGCCCAGGCAGCACTGGTACACCACTCTCCTAGAGCTCTCGGTGACCACCCCAATCACTCTCCCGTTGTGGCCAGACCTGATTACTCAGGAGCCCGGCAGGCTTCGTCATCCCGACCTGCAGTCTCTCCACCTCACAGTGTGGCTGCTGCATGGCTGAACCAGTCCGAGTTACGTTGTTCCAGCCCGGTTCAACAAGTTCTGCTGAGTAGCAGGAAGCCCTCTACTAGGTCCACCTACTTGGCCAAGTGGAAACGCTTTTCCTGCTGGTGCGGCCCTCGGGGTATCAACCCCTCGCAGGTGCCAGTGCATACCATCCTGGACTATCTCCTGTCTCTGAAGGAGCAGGGTCTAGCTCTTTCTTCTTTGAAGGTCCACCTGGCGGCAATCTCGGCCTTTCACCCTGGCGAGAGTGGACGCTCGATCTTTTCCAACCCCATGGTCAACAGGTTCCTCAAGGGGTTAAAGCGATTGTATCCGTTGGTTCGCCATCCGGTCCCTACTTGGGACCTCAACCTCGTGATAACCAGGCTCATGGGGGCCCCATTCGAGCCTATGGCCACCTGCTCGCTCCTGTACCTCTCCTGGAAGACGGCCTTCCTTGTAGCCATCACCTCGGCAAGGCGCGTATCTGAACTCAGAGCGCTCACTTCGGAACCCCCTTACACGGTGTTCCACAAGGACAAGGTACGGCTGCGACCACACCCGGCCTTCCTTCCCAAGGTAGTGTCGGCCTTTCATATTAACCAAGACATTTTTCTGCCAGTCTTCTACCCGAAGCCGCATACCTCTCCAAGGGAGCAACAACTCCACTCCTTGGACGTCCGTAGGGCTCTCCCCTTCTACATTAAGCGGACGAAGCCCTTCCAGAAAACAACTCAACTCTTTGTTGCTGTGGCAGACTGGATGAAGGGCCTCCCGGTCTCCTCCCAACGCATCTCGTCCTGGATGACATCGTGCATCCGGGCGTGTTATGACTTGGCTGCTGTTCCCACCATGCACCTTACTGCCCACTCCATCCGAGCTCAAGCCTCATCCTCCGCCTTCCTGGCGCATATACCTATACAGGAGATATGTAGGGCAGCAACCTGGTCATCGGTGCACACCTTTGCCACTCACTATGCCATAGTCCAGCATTCCAGGGAGGACGCTGCGTTTGGTTCAGCGGTCCTACACTCTGCAGTATCTCAATCCGACCCCACCTCCTAGGCAAAGCTTGGGAGTCACCTAATTGGAATACATATGAGCAAGCACTCGAAGAAGAAAAGACGGTTACTCACCGTTGTAACTGTTGTTCTTCGAGATGTGTTGCTTATATCTATTCCAAACCCGCCCTCCATCCCCACTGTCGGAATAGCCCGCAAGAAGGATCTGAGAGGGCGCTGGGCCGGCTGGGGTATTTATTCAGCGCCGCAACGGCGCCACTCCAGAGGTCGCCAGCCGGCTCACCGAATGTTGCTAGGGTAAAAATCTTCCGACAATCGTGCACACCTAATTGGAATAGATATGAGCAACACATCTCGAAGAACAACAGTTACAACGGTGAGTAACCGTCTTTTTGTCCAAGATGTTAAAAGTATTGCAATATTTTGTTTTTATCTTTATGAAATAAACTAATCTTTTTACATTATTATAATCTCAAGTATAAAAACAGTAAACAGAGATGGGAAAATATAATGAAGACTGGCTTAAATTCTGCTGTTTCATTGAAGCAACTCTATTGAAGTTAATGGATTGCATTGGTGTAACTGAGAGCAGAATAGGACTCTTAATGTTAAGACATTCAGCGTTTATTTAATACTGTTAATATGACAACAGTATCTATATAGCATGGCTCTTTCTGAGTGGTTATTTTATCTTCAAAGGACTGTCACTTTACAATTCGTGGAGGCAGATTAAGGGAAGATGGAGAATACCAGCTCCCTGTTGTTGTTCTTATGCTGAGTCTGCCCCATTCAACTAGGAGTTCACCCACATTACTAACCCCTGGCATGATGGAGAATCTATTCCATGAAATGGGACATGCTATGCATTCCATGCTGGGACGAACTCGGTACCAACATGTCACTGGTAAGACATTAGGAATAGTGATTTTTGTTGTTGTTAAATGTTTGAATGAATAATTCGCATTTGTTAATTTCCTGAGGTAGGGAGTATGTATTTAAATAATTGTAGTGTCTTGAATCTGGTAAACTGGTAGGTAGGTAGGTAGTTTAGTTTAAAGAACGAGGAGTACTTGTGGCACCTTAGAGACTAACAAATTTATTTGGGCATAAGCTTTCGTGGGCTATGTATCTGATGAAGTGGGTTCTAGCCCACGAAAGCTTATGCCCAAATAAATTTGTTAGTCTCTAAGGTGCCACAAGGACTCCTCGTTCTTTTTGTGGATACAGACTAACACAGCTACTACTCTGAAACTAGTTTAGTTTAGTTCTTCAAACTGCATTTTAAAATTAAGTGTGCAGCTATGGGGTATGTCCATCTGCAGGGTTTATGTATTTCTTAATCTTCCAAACTATTGTATAATCGTTTACATTTTATTAGGGTATTACAGATCTTTAGTGCAAGTTTCAGTGACAAGCCTGTGAAGTCACATTTCCAATTAACCCTCTACACCTGTTGATTCAATTTATGATCTCTGTTCACCAGTTTACTGTCTTGACTCTGTTAGCACATAGGAAAAGTATAACTTACTTCCAGGTTGCACTTCAAGCTTATAATGCAGTATCATGCAAAGTATCACAATTCAGATGCCTGGCTGCTTGGCTGGAAAGATTGGAGATTGAAAAGCAGCATGCTCAGTCCTTGGGATGGGATCATGGGTAGGGGGAGAACACCTCTTGTTCGTCTCTAGAGACCCCAGTGACTAATAAAGTGACGTTGACTGGCTTCAAAGGGACGTATCCAGCTTTTGCCCAGAGGGAGGATTGTCATGATGTGTGCCCTTTGAAGATGATGGGGAAAAATGCAGCTGTTGGACGATCTCACTTTACTCTCCCCTTAACTATGAACAAGGATGAAAGGAGCTTTTCCTTCAAAGTTAAGATAAGGACTGTTCTGTGTTTCTGATTCAGCTATCACTTTCCTTAATTCAAACCTTAATGCTGCTCTGAAAGACAGAAATTTAGAGTAATCCTTGACCTCAAATTTTCTTTTTCCTTTTTCATATCAGGTTGTTATAAGTCTACTTACCATTCCCTCTGGGATGCTATGAGAATCCCTCCAGCCTCCTGATATTAGTTTGATTTTCAGATTCCCAAATACAAAAAGTGAAATTGGTCCCCTTTCTTGCCAAGGAATCCAACAAACTCTTTCTTGCTGTCCCTTTTATGCTTTCCAGTGGTGTTGCCCAGTGCCCTGCAAGCTCCCCTATCAACCAGTTCTGTTTGTAGTAATAGAATAATGGGTTGATTGAAAGTAAATTGAGCTCAGCTTGCACCCAACATAAAAGTATGATGATCGTGGGTTGTAAATGATTTAGAAAACTTATTGTGAAAAAACTAACATCAAAAGGGATTTTTTAAAAAAAGAATGCACTTGCAATATGGAAATTCCAAAGCCAGGCTGTACATTTTGTTAGTTGGTAAACAAAACAAATTGGTAATTTATCAACGTGGAATTTAGTGGGTCCTCTTATCACAAACAAATGAATGTGAATGAACACCCTGCCTACCAAGTCACACATCACCAGACACACACAAAAGGGGATAGTGCACATGAGGAAAAAAAGAGAGTTCCCTTTTCAGCGTCAGTCCTTTTCAAACCATGGCACTCAGCATCACTGTTCTGGATGGCAGCTGGCAAGCTGTATGGCCCTGCTCTCATATTTGGCAAACAGGGCGGAGTCCTGGGTTTGTCCAAGCTAGTTGGCACATCATATGCTGCATTTAATATTTGCAAACAGTTCATAAAGTTCTTTTACGTGGCTATGTCAGCTGACTTGAGCTTGTACGGCTAAACGTTGTAGTGTAGATGTTCCCACTCGGTCTTGAGCCCAGGCTTTAAGGCCTCCTTCCCTAGTCATGTTCCAGAGCCTGGGCTCCAGCCTGAGCCCGAATATCTGCACTGGAATTTTTAGCCCTGCAGACCAAGCCCCACGAGCTGACCTGAGCCCTGTGACTCAGCTCCATGGTGTTTTACTGCAGTGTAGACGTGCCCTAATACAGATGCAGTGAAGTTTGAGGTTGGAATTGATATTTGCTTAAAGAGGTTTTTTCTTTGAGGGGGAGGGATAGCTCAGTGGTTTGAGCATTGGCCTGCTTAAACCCAAGGTTGTGAGTTCAATCCTTGAGGGGGCCATTTAGGGATCTGGGGCAAAAATCTGTCAGGGGACAGTACTTGGTCCTGCTAGTGAAGGCAGGGGATTGGACTCGATGACCTTTCAAGGTCTTTCCAGTTATATGAGATAGGCATCTCTCTCTCTCTCTCTCTCTCTCTCTCTATATATATATATTCAGGGAAGGAGGTAGCTTAACATTGGGGTCAGGAAGGAAATAAAATAACTGAGCACTTGCTATTCCTGACTCACATTTATGTTGCAGCTATATATACAGCTTTGGTTCAATGATACCTAATTTTTTCTAGTACCTCGCGGTGCTGCTGTGTAGTGCTGATAACACAGAGCTAGAGTGAAGGTGATCAGGGGAAGAGGGAGAGGATTTGGGGGTTGTTCACACCATTGTGTGCCTGAAAATAATTCCTCACATTTATTTAGAACTTGTTTTGAACCTGCAAAAATGCTTTCACCTGATGATTGCATTGTAAAGAAAGGCTAATATAAAACAGAGATACGTGAGCTCAGCAAACAGATGGGAGAGAAGAACAATGATTGTGAGTGGGACTAATGCAGAGTTTGATTTACATTTTGACTGGATTTAGGTTTAGGACAATTCAGGAGATTTGGTGTTTTATGTAGGGCCAGAATGGCTACAGCTTGGTTTACTTTAGCAAGGTGTGGTCCAAGCTTTATAAAGTCCCTCACCCAGCTGTTCAAATATTTTTTTACTTTGTGATTTATAGTAAAATGTGTAGGATAATAATGAAGTTTTTCTGCCAATATGTACAGTAATGGTATAGAAATAAAATATTGACTTAGGGAATGAAAAAATATTACAGTTCACTAGAAGCCCAAACTAAATGCTGACGAGCTCTTGGAAAGATAGAATTATGTGCGCTAATGTAAATAGCTGTATTCTCATAGTCTCAATCTTTTCCTCCTCTAGGGACTAGATGTCCTACTGATTTTGCTGAAGTTCCCTCTATCCTGATGGAGTATTTTGCAAGTGACTATCGAGTGGTTAATCAGTTTGCAAGGCATTATCAGACTGGCCAGGTAGGAAAAACGAACATACAGACTATTTAAAATATTATAAGCAGATTTGTTAAATGAATTAATGTTGTCAGTTGTCATTTGTGAAGAAGTATTAAGACAACAATAAACTCTAGGTGACATTTACCTTATATATTAATTTATATCTAATGGTTGAGAAAAGAATTGTTTACCTTCCCCACAATAAGAAGCACACCGTGTTTAAAAGGCAATTGAATCTCTACATCTGAAGTTGTACTGGCATTTTTAAACTTTCAACCAAAATTATTTTGCAGTTATACAAAAAGTGGTACAATAAGTAAGCTACTCTATGAACCAAAGGATGTGAAAAACAGCATTTAATATTAATACCAAAGTTAAAAATTCAGTGTCTTTAATATTATTTTTGCTCAGACTTTATACAGTGTTAAATCATATTGTCACAGAATCATGGAAAATAATGGGGGATAAACAGTATGGGGCATTTCTGCTTCCAGAGCAGGATTGTTCCCATAGGGTACTGTAGTGCTATTAAATAGTTTTAAACACTTCAAGTTATTGAGGTTGCACTGCTTCACCTAAGAGACCATTTTCCCCCCCTCCCCCCCCGAAACGTAACCTAAGTGTGCCTTTTCTTAGTTATATCCCAGTATTCCTGGCCTGTATGGCCTTGTACCACTCTGTCCAATTCCTTTCCTCTTTTGTGTTTACACTTTCCAAGGTTCTTACAGACAGTGCTCAGATTTTCCCTGGGTTCAGATTTTGAGAAGCAAGCTCCTTTTTTGCAGTTGTTCCTGCAGGCACAAATTCTAGTAGATGTCTGACTGTCTGCACCCTCAAACTGGGTAGCTAGCCATCTAATTACAGTATTTGCATATGTCGTACACAGCAGGTACAACATTGTGCCTGCCAAAATTGAGGCTTAGACTTATCTGAAAATCTGGCCCTTATTCAGTGTGCTCAGCCTGCACTTCTCACTCAGGCACCTTCACGCTTTCTCCCACCTGTCCCCATACTTGAGGGAAAAACTCTGTGAAAATCCATAAAATCCCTGTCCTCTTTCACATCCCTTCTTAAGATTTACCTGTAAAATCCTGCCATCTGACAGTGGCTAAGCTGATGGCGATATGAGACTACCAATTTATATGCAAAGCTTCCTCATTTTGCTGTCATCTTGTCCTCACATCTCTCTCTCTCTCTCCTCCCCCCTTCCCCACCTCTTTTGCCCGTTTCTTCCTTCTGTTGTGTCTTGTAATATTACTTGACTGTGAACTCTCTGGGACAGAAACTTTTTTTGTTTTTGTTGTTAATTTCAGTGTACAGTGCCTAATACAGTGGGGCCCTTATCCTGGGTTGGGGCTTTGAGGAGCCACAGAAATACAAATAATAATAATAACAATAATCTATATGTACACAGTTCTTTTAGTCTTCTCTCTATTAAATCCCTTATTAATTCCGCTTTGGTTCTGGGAATTCTCTTCATTTTGCCTAAATCTTTAATGTAATTCTTTTTACTGGGGCCATAGTGTATGGAACCAGCAGTTCCATGGAAAAGTACTATACATTGGAGTGTTTTATCTTTGCAGTTATGTTTTGAGAACATATAAAATGTTATGTTTGTTTCTGGTCTTTTTCCTCTTTTACTTTAAATAAGATACTTTTAGATAATGTTGGAAAACTTGGATATGTAACCTACAGAACGATAGCACAAGAAAAGTACACTCAATTTTGTGGTGAAAATTAGTAGTAGTAGAATGGAGTCATTTTAGGGATTTATTAGGAATAATTATTCTGTTGACCAAACCAAAATATAGTGAGATCCTTTCAATTCAGTATCTAATGATTTGCTTAGTAAGCCCACTACATGAATGCATTTCCACTTGAAAGTTACCCTAATTACAATAATTGATCTTGAAACATTACATCTCTTAAATTAGTACATATTCAGTGTATCAACTGAAGCGTGCTTTTCAGTTCCACAGACTTCAGTGGGTGAAGAGCTCTCACCTCATGAGGCATTTGGAAATTTGCCAGATCATACAAGACAAATACCTTCTTAACAGTTTGATCTAAAACCCATTGAAGTCCGTGGAAGGAATGGACTTTGGATCAGTCCCTAAATAATTTTAAAGTAAAATGTTAGTGCAACAAGGTTACCTGTGTGACATGTTAACTCCTTATTAACAGTCTTTTAATTATTTTTCCAACAGCAAAGATTTTGTTGTCGACCTTGGTAACTAAGTGCAAAGTTAGGAGTACTCATTTGGTTCAAAATAAACTGGTTGAATTTACTCCTATCTCATTCTTCCTTAGAATTTATGAATTAGGATAAGTACAATCCAAAACAGTACAAACGTTTTGGCACATTTATATTGATAAATACATGTTTTCACTGTGTTACCACACATAACATTTTCACATTACAGCATGCCTACAGAATCTCATCCATCATCAGTTTTGGATTCCTACGTTAAAGCTCACTCAGATTTTTTTTGACATAAAGTGATTCTGTGTCAGGCTCGGGCAAGGATCCCTTCACCATAAGCAGAGGAAATTAGAAGAAAGCACTGGGTGGGACAGAGTGACCATAGCTGGCAAGCTATTCATGCATGGTAACAAAACACAGTTTATATTTGTTAAGTCATTTCAGAGATACTTATCAAGTGACCCATATATCAGAAATCTGTTTCAGATGCTTTATTAGCCAAGCTCCAGTGTACTCAAGCATTGCAGTGTGTTGCCTCCACAGTGGTGATCTGCAATTAATTCCTCAACGCAGGAGAGTATTACATAGCATGAGAAACTTTCAACAGACATCTATAAAGTCATAAACATTCAGTATTTTATTTCAGTAGTATGAGAGTATTTGGAAATATTTTGCTGTCTGCTTCTACAGTAACTTTGTGTGATTAGATAAAATAGCTTGTATAGTATCTATTAAAATTGAAATTATTGGTGAGGCTAGCTCTCTCTCCGTTTGTACCTTGGGAACTGCTTACTGGAGGTTCCCATAGCACTCAATAGTATTACATGTCTTACCAAAGTGGTAAACATCTGCTTTCATATGGAACACTCAATCCTGTAAGGTGTTGAGCACCGATAAGTCCTGTCAAAGTCAGTAGGAGTTAAGGGTGTTCAGCACCAGAGTGTTCATCATTTGGCAGGTTTTAACCTATATAACATATTATTGAAATAAATATTAAAAATTGAAAAATAATTACTTTCTAGCATTCTCTGGGAAGTTTAAGTGTAGTGTTGCTTAAGTATTCTGAAGTTATCTGATTGCCTATGGATTCAGAGCATGAGTACATTTGATCTTCGGGGAAAAACATCTGAAAGAGATTTATGGAACATCATTTACTGCTTTGTGACTTCAAAATAGTTTAAATCTAAACCATGTTTTGTTGCAGTGCACAAGCTAAGAACCAGACACTATATCCCATCTAGCACTTCCTTTTAAATTTCTTCTGTATTGGTTGTACATACTTGCCCTTGTATGGCACAGAATTATTGTGTGCCAGGGAGCAATTGAATTGAGTGAATGTTAATGTAGAAATTCAATTTTGCAGGGAGACAAGACTGGATTCGGCTGTAAGATTAGGAGTGGAGCCTGGAGCTACTGTGTAGCACATGAGGATTTGAACTGCTGTTTTTTATTGTTAATGTTTAAAATTTAGATTATATTTATAAGCCACTATCTAGAATCAAGATAAATCTGCTTTTCCTTTCTTTAGTCAGTCTTCAGAAATTTAGAAAGCTGATGTAAAAGATTTCCGTGTCTTGGATTTACATATGAATAAATCGTAGAAATTAGGAAAATTGCCTATTTATTACTGTAGTGGTCATCAGTAGCAACTGCTTTATTTAAGCTTGCTAAGTAGATTCTGTAATAAACCCCTGGTTTCACACTCTTATAACTTCACAGAAAATTGACCTTTGGGGCTTCAATTTTCCATGCTTGGTCTCTGCCTGGAGGTGATTTTGTGTGTGGAAAGTTTGAGCAAAATTCCCTTCAGCTGCTTGAGTTTTGTGAGCATGAAAACAAAATCCACTGTAACCATTATGAAAGTTATTCTAACCACACTCTTGAAAAAAATGGCTATGGCACAAATAGCCGAAGTGTGAAACTTGGCATAGGCATTAGCACCAAATTATGTTTCTTACGCAAACTAGGCATCTCATTAATTTCACTCTTATGAATAAAGGGACTCTGACTGTGGCCTACTGCTCCCTATAAAGTCAGTTGTAGTAGGATAAGGTCCTGGGCTCACAGTCTTCGTTGAGGATTGGTTCCTGGCTTGTTGTATGGAAAGCAGTTGGTTTTGATTTTTAAAACATATGAACATTTGAAAATTAAGTGAGTATATACAGCAGAAAAATTATTCTATAGGAACACTCTTAAAGACACATAAGTATTATGCACATGCGTGCAGCTGGATAAAGGCCTGATCCAAAACCCACTGAAGTCATGAAAAGATTCCCTTTGTCTTCTATGGTTTTGGATTTGTTCATAAGTGAGCACTGATGGGTTTAAAGGAACTTGCAGTTTTCACTGGCAAAATTAACAAAACTGAGTCCAAAAAGCTAGCCAGCCCCAAAGTAATAGTTCTTCGAGGAATCCCCAGAATCTCCTCCTCTTGGTACCTATACCTCTGCACCGAACCTCTACCAAGCATGGGAAGTATCCCCGCTACCATGCCATCGACTCCGCTCTCTAGCAAGGGTTCAGACAGTGAGTCTGAGGAGGTAATGTCGCAATACTCCTCCCAAGCTCCATATGGTGCTCACTACCAACAGAGTCCAAGAATTTACCCACAGATGCCTCCCCCACACCATCGTGGTCTGGCCACCCATGGGCACCACCGGGCTCTCTGCTACCACCACCCTAATGGCCATATTGGGACCATTGGGCGGCGCACTGCCATCCTGCCCCTAGAGCGCCGAGTCTCACTTGAGAACTCTCAAGGCACACTGCCTTGGTCACACTATCCAGGGCTTTGGAATTGCCTTGAGACTTAGAGAAACAGGGATCTGGTACCCAGGAGGGAATAACTCCAAGGACAATATCCTCCTCCTCTCTAGATGAAGCCATCATGCCTTCTCCACCATCTTTGGTGGATGACTTTTGTCTCTTCCAGGACTGGGAAAGAGGTTGGCAGACGCTGTCCAGATTCCATTGGAGAAAGTCAAGGATACCCACCATCAACTCCTTGATATCCTCCATTCTTCTGCCTCCTCAAAGATCACCCTTCTGAGTAATGAGACCATCTTAGACCCAGCGAAGACTGTGTGGCAAACCCTGGCATCAGTGGTTCTTACCTACAAATGAGAAGACAGGGATTGGAAGCACCTTGATCTGTTCGGTAGAAAAGCATTCTCCTAGCCACTCTAGAATTTCGTATCGCCAACTACCAGGAGCTCACGGCGAAATACGATTACATAAATTACTTTAAGCTGAATGAGTTTATTGAAAAGATTCCAGAAGCACATCGTGACTCATTCAAGGCCATTATCCAGGAGAGCCAATTAGTGGCAAAGACATCATTGTAATCTGCCTTCAGTGTGGCCGATACAGCAGCTAGGTCCATCTCCACAGTGGTGGTGATGCGACAAGCATCATGGCTCCATTTATCAAGGCTTCCCAAAAGAGGTACAGTCCATGGTCGAGGACTCATGTCATTTTGATTGCTCCTACTTGGCTGAGACAGACCCAGTACCCTTACCTATCACAACTTGCGATGTGCCTGCCGATCTCTTTCCCTGCCATTCCGCACCTCCTCTCGCAGAACAGAGGACATAACCCTACATCCCAACTTGGGGATTCTCCGCCTCAAGGCATGGCTCCTGCTTGGTTCCAACACCTAGAAAGCTCCTGTTCAAGAGAGATACAAGAGGTTCTATTATACAGTAGAAAATCCTCAACATGATGTACTTACCTAAAACTGTCCGGGCTATTTCTAAGCTCTCTGAGGGTCCACTAGTGGCTGTTACAACCTTGCACCAACCCATAGACGGATACTCAGTGCTGTCACATCCAACTACAAAAAGGTTCCTCAAGGACATAGTAAACCTCTTCCGTCAACCTCAACTTCCTACCCCTACGTAGGACCTGAATCTTGTACTAGAAGGACTGACTAGGCCTCCCTTAGAACCCATGGCCACATGTTCACTAACGTACCTATCCATGAAAATGGACTTTGTGGTAGCAATTACCTCGGCTAGGAGAATAGGAGAGATAGCAGCTCTGATGGTGCATCCTCCCTATATGGTGTTTTTCCCGGACAAGTTTATGTCCAGACTGCACCCAAAATTCATCCCTAAGATGACCTCTCACTTTCACATAAATCAGTTGATTCACCTTCCAATCTTCTACCCCAAGCCTCACCAAGGCAACAGGGAGGTTATATTACATACCCTCGATGTCAGGAGAGGCCTGTCCTTGTACCTGTACAGGACAGAGGCCTTCAGGAAGTCCCCATGGCTTTTCCTCTGCTCGGTGGATCCAAGGGCTCAGCAATATCAGCCCAAAGACTTTCCAAGAGGGTCTCAAACTGTATCAGACATTGCCACCAAGTTCATAATGTGACCTCTCCAGATGTCATTCTGCAAGGTCAAGCTCCTCATCCATTGCCTTCTTCAAGGATGTCCCTATCTCAGAGATCTGTAGAGCAGCGATGTGGGTGTCAGTCCATGCTTTCGCAGAACACTATACGATCACTGGTGACTCTGCCTCCAATGCCATCTTCGGCTCCATGGTGCTGTCATTTGGAACTGACCCAACTCCAAAGTCGCGGCCCTCCAGAAGGGGTAGTGCTCAGTAGTCACCTACATTGGAGCACCCATAGAGATACTACTCAAAGAAGTTACCTTGTGCAGTAACAATGGTTCTTTGAGATGGGTGTCCCTATGGGTGCTCCACAACCCACTCTCCTCCTCTCTACTTCAGAGTTCTTGTCTTTGCTCTGCGGTAGAGAAGGAACTGAGGAGGGTTAGCCCACACATTCTGGCTAGTCTCGTAGTGCAGCAGAAGAAGAGATGGCTCATGTGCGGGACCAAGGGACATTGCCACCAAAGTTTTCCAATCAGCAGTGCAGAGACACAAGCACACCTACAGTGGAGCACGCATAGGGGGACACACATCGAAGAGCCATCATTACTACGAAAGGTGAGTAACTTCTTTCCTCCATAACACTCCTACCATTGGTCTTATGGAAAATTCAACAGGACAGAGCATGAATCATCCTCATCACCCCCAACTGACCCAGACAATTTTGGTTCCCAAATCTCCTACAAATGTCATCTTGTTCTCTGAGCATCATCCACTGCTTTCCTGATTTCTTGACCCGGGAGAACGGCAGGATCAAGCATCCCAATCCCGAAGCACTTCCTCTCATGGCTTGGTTTTTGAATGGGTACCAGTCCTAGAACATTCCTGCTCTGAGGTCATGCAGACCATCCTTAACAATAGCAGAAAAGATTCTACTAGGAAGTTTGGCGAAATGGAAGTGTTTTTCCATCTGGGCACAGCAGAAACTCATCTGGAATCAGTGCATATTCCCCTTATTTTGGACTATCTTCTTTCTCTGGAAACCGCTGGACTCTCCCTTAGTTCTATACAAGTCCACCTGTCAGCAATCACTGCGTGCCATACACAATCAGATGGCTATGCAATTTTTACTTCTGGGAGCTGAGGGGCTCCATGCCTCTGAATGCTCCAGGTAAACAAAACAACAGTGTATTAGATAGTTAATTCAATAGAGCTTAAAATCATCAAATTTTGGTGTAGACCTGTTGATAAGTCTACCCCTGCTCTTTAATGCTTCTCTTTTTTACCAAAAAAATTTGGCTTATGAACAAGTATATACGGTACTTCTTCACACAATGCACAGTCAACCTGTGGAACTCGTTGCCAGTGGATGTTGTGAAGGCCAAAAGTATAACTGGGTTTGAAAAAGAATTAAGTTCATGGAGGATAGATCCATCAATGTCTATTAGCAAAGATAGTCAGAGGTGCAACCCTTTGCTTTGGGTGTCCCTAAGCCTCTGTCTGACTGGCAGATGCTGGGACTGGATGACAGGAGTTGGATGACTCAATAATTGCCCTGTTCTGTTCATTCCCACTGAAGCATCTGGCATTGGTCACTATTGGAAGATGGGATAGTGGGATAGATGGACCATTGGTCTGACCCAATATGGCCGCTCTTATCGTCACTTACATGTAAAAGGATTGACTGGATTATTTTTTTCCCAAACTACATGCATTAGAGCAGCAGACCCACGTACACTGCTTGCAATAATTCTCCAACTCCTAGTGCATGTACACCCAGAGGGGGATACAGATAGGGACCACACATCTTGGGGAACCACCAGTTCCCACAAGGTAAGCATCTTTCTCTTTAAGAAGATGCATACCAAGCTTATTATTTTTCCTTAAAAACACCCACCAAAAAAAACCAAACCTCTAGGAAATTAAATACAATACAGATACCCATGTTAATATTGAGGTTACACTGCACAGTTAAAATCACAGAAATGCAAATGTTAAAGCTCCAAGAATGTTAGTTAGACCACCTTGTGGACATGTACTATTTTGTGATCCCGTTTTTCTTGTTAAATGTGTAGCAATGTGATGGTGGTGAATGTCTAAACTAAAACATTTTTCAACTTCATGCCTTTTTGGATGCTGGCTTGGAAAAGTCAATGTCTCAACTGTTTGTGAGTTGTCATTTTATTTCCAGTGTTATAGGCAGATGGAATTTCAAAGGTGGTGGTTTATTAATCTAATTAAAGAAATGGGCCCAGATAGTCAGAATTATTACTATGATTCTGTTACAGTAGAACAGGGGTCTCAAACTCAAATTACCATGAGGGCCGCATGAGGACTAGTGCATTGGCCCGAGGGCCGCATCACTGACCCAGCCCCCTCGCTGCCCCCGGCCCCGCCCCCACTCCACCCCTTCCATTAGGCCCCACCCCTTCTCCGCTCCTCCCCTGCGCGCACAGCTTCCCAGTCCTTCCCCCTCCCTCCCAGAAACCGCAAAGCTCTTCCCATGCGGCCCGCGGAGCTCTTCCCTGCGGCCCGCCGGGCTCCCCGCGCCCCACCCCCCCATTTAAAAAAAATATTTTTTTTTTACCCCCAGGCAGTTCCCGCCACCAGACAGTTGTTCTGGCGGCGGGAACTGCCTGGGGGTAAAAATAAATAAATAAATAAACGGGGGGGGGGGGTGCCCAAAGTCTCTATTTTTTGAGTCCCATGTCCTCATCATTTCCCGCAGTGAAACCTAACTTCTGACACCAATTTTAGCCATTGTTTTCTTCTTGCTTGTGAATTATCCTCTCAACACAGCCCTTGGGTGTTGATATTATTAGTTGATATTTGACTATACAATTAATCACTATATCCTATTAGTCATAAGCCTCATATTGTAGAATGTCACTTGTCTCCATGAATGTTCATGATTTCCCCTGAACTCATGAGATAGATGTAATTTACTTAAAATTATCAGCTGTTCTCTGCTTCTCATGCTGATACTATGTCTCAGGTGGAAGGATAGAGTCTTGCTGCTCTTGTGGCACTCCTATAGCTACAAGAGTACATACAAAGCAAGTTGGTAGACTGAAGGAGAGCAAGCAGTTCTTTTAGAAAGACTATGGCTGTGACCCAACTCTACATCTTCAGCAGCAACTTTTTGGAGAGTTGTCTCTCTGGTCCTTTGGGAGGGAGATTTGGTTAGCACAGAGAGAGACCGGTGCCCATCTCTATTTGCTCCTTGCACTTGGACTCAAGGAGCTGGGGAGCATAGTAGAAACTACCATCAGAGCAGATGATGAAGAAGAAGAGAATAGAGGCGTGGAAGCAGTGGCCGACTTTCCATAGTCTTCTCTGTCATGGGAGCCCCTATTCACTTTTCCAGTATAGTGAGAGGGTTCCTATATTCACTCTTCCAGTGTAGCAGAAGCATGGCAGTGAAGAGAAACAGTCAATTGTAAATTGTGGATTAGAGCTGTTTCCACAGCTGCTGAGAGTGCATGAGCTAAGCTAGGGGGTGAGGTGGTTTGTCCTACATAGCCCATGGAGAGTGTGATATCACTTGCACTGTCTCTCCCCATCACCGAACCTCGCTGCTCTATGTTCCTGTGAACTGCAAACCTGGATTTCCCATTTCAGTAAGGATTTGTGGGATTGTGGTTTACCAAAATGCCTATGAATGAAGTTATAGTGTTTTGTTCTGTTTTAAATAGCATACTGTCTGACAGCTGCTATACTTACATTTATCTTAATGTTGTTTAAAACAGCCAAAATATAAATCAGTTATGCTGAAAGAGCCAGTTTGGTTTGAAGTGTAGCAGTGATCTTGGCTATGGCATTTGTTAAAAGTTATAACTATATAAAATATGTACATTCACTGCTGCTAAGATTTTAGGTGTTCAGATTTTGTAATGCAGAAAAAAATGCAAATTAAAGCTACATTTCCAACTTTTTGTTATTGTACTGTATCCAAAATGTATATGTTGGTTGTTGGTGCTTAATAACAAAATGTGCTTAAACATGTATCAGGCACAAAGTTTCTTCCATCAAGCTGTCATCTTGCATACATGTATGTGCTCATTTATTTCCGATGAATGGTCATTGAAGTACTTGCAGGATAGGGGGCAAAATGCACATAGGATAAAATGCACTGGCAGATGTAGAGGAAGAATTACCTCTACCTAAATAACCTAAATAATTTGTCATCTGCAAATTTTGCTACTTCATTACTTACCTCTCTTTCCAGATGATTAATAAATACAGTAAACAATAAGGGACCTAGTACAGAACTGTGAGGCACCTGCTGTTAACCTTTGTCTATTATGAAAATGTAACATTTATTCCTACTGTTTCCCCCCTGTCTCTTAGCCAATTTTTGGTCCAGGACAGTACTTTGCCTCTCACACTGTGACTCTTGGTTTCTTTAGTAGCCTCTTGAGAGGGACCTTATAAAAGCCTTTTGAAAATCTAAATAAATTGTGAGCTGGTTCTCCTTCATCCACTACTTTGACACATTCAAAGAATTTTAATAGATTAGTGAAACATGATTTTTGTTTGCAGAAACTATCATATCATCATCTTCCACGTTTTATTATTCTGTTTTAAATCTGTTCTGCCAATTTACCAGGGACCAATGTAATGCTTACTGATCTGTAATTCCCAAATCATCCAGGAGTTGTTTTTTTAATATGTATTTGTTTGCTACCTTCCAATCTGCTGGTGAAGTAGCTGTTGTTTTTTGTAAATTAAAAATTACCTATCTTTGCTAGCTGCTCAGCCACTTGATACTTGAGCTCCTTCAGAACTCTTGGATGTACCATCTGGACCTGGTAAATTATTGCTTTTTAAATTATGGATTTCTTCCAGTACTTTTTCCAGTATCTGAGAGTCTTTATTGCCTACCCTGGACCTACTTATTTTTGGTATCTCTCTGATATTTTCAGCTGTGAAGACTTATGCAAGGATGTTTTTCTAAAAGATATGCTCTAGGATTTTTTTGGGGGGGGGGCGGAGAGGGGGGAGTTCTATGGCAGGAGGTCAGAATGGATAATCACAATGGTCTGTTCTGGCCTTGAAAGATATGAATCCCTTTTATTGCTCAGCAATGTCCTTATCATCCTTAGTTGCTCCCTTTCACACCTGATTATCCAGAAGACCCACTGATTCTTTCACAGGCTTCTTGCTTCCAATATGCTAACCTTTAACCATTTGCTCTTAAAAATCCATTTAAGCCCACCTAATTTCCCTCTTCCATATTGCCTGATGCTGTTTATTTCCTGTTTATTGGCTTCAGTAAGGTCAGATTTCCATATTTTGAGAGATTTCTGGTGCAAATCGTCAGTTATGGTCTACTCTTTGCCTTCCTGGTTCCATTTTTATTCAGCAGCACACATGCCGTCTGACACTGTTATTTTAAGTGGTATCTGTGCCACATCTAAGCAGTTTACTTCCTTTACTTTTTAATTTGGGGCCTTTTGGCTAATCCCTCTTCATTTTATTGAAATCTTCCTGTCCAATGTTTAGTATCACTGTATCAGTTTTTGGTACCTTCCTCTCTTCTAGGATGTTGAACATTATTATATTGAGGTCAGTATTACATAGTGGTTCAGCAACTTTTAATTCTTGTATTAATGCCTGTGCATTATGTAAAACCAAGCTGAGAAGCAATCACTTAATCTGTTGAGAAATTGCTTCTCTAACCTTTGTCCCATTGTGCTATTAGACCAGTCTGTATATGATTAGTTGAAGTAATCCATTATTAGTCGGTTAACCTTTGCTGCCTTTTTATCTCTCTTTACACTCAATATCCTTTTCTTGATCTGGAGACCAGCAATATAGCTAAGTTCCTATTCCAAAAATCATCACATACTTCTAAACAAGGAGTCTTCTATATTCAGGAAAGAATTAGCACTGGAATAATAAGAGTATTGCAGGATTGAGTTAATCTCCATTGGTCCAGTTCTGTAGGTTGAAATTTAACAGCTATGTACATTATGACAGGCAAAATAGCGAGTAGTATTGTATCCCATTCTCAGGACTACACTGCAGTTGTCTGAGGGAAAAATGTTACATGGTCCTGACAAGTGGCTGCAAAAAAAAAGGCTATATCTGTTTTTAACTTCCAGATTCCATTTAGTTAATTGCTAACATTTTTCTCACGTTTGTATAATTTGGTATGCAATTGTTATGTATTTTTATTCTATGAACATCAACATAGTTTGGTTTGAAGTCATATCATTTGTACAGAATCTAAACATATGGCTGTGGGATCAGAATCTGTAAACGTTGATGTATTAGTTCTTAAACAGTTCAACGCACTGTAAAACTTCAGGTATGCTTTTTGAGTTCTGTGTAGTAGCAAACATCTGTGTTACAGTGCAGAACCATTGCATATCGTTTAACATGATAGCAAGAACGGAGTTATTTTAACCCTGATTAACATACTTTAAAATAGTTACAAAAAGAATATGCTTATTGGGAAAACTGATTTATTGAACTGCCTAAAGATGGACTGACAAGAAATTTAGGGCCAGACATTCACTTACCAGTATTTTGAAAGATACGGCATTGAACAATCTCTGGATGTATTTATAGAGATCTAGATTTAAAATCAAAAGGGAAAACTAGGCTGAACATTGGGAAAAGCAGTCGGTCTTGCAAGGGATGTGGTTGAGTATTTAAAATAATTTTAGTCATGTAAATGTGAAACATAGGTTAGGTTTTATTAAAAATATCAAGAATAGTGTCAAGTTTTGCTAAACATCTTCGTGTTAATAAGTAAGTAGGATCTGAACCAATACTCAGTGAAGACAATTAATAGACTCCGATTGACTTCATTTGAGATTAGGTCAGGCCCATATGGATTTGTACTAGACATGCTCAAACATCAAAAGGATTTTTTTTATTTCTAATATCTGCTACTGAAGATTAGACTGGATGACCCTGGGGCACTGCCTACAATAGCTGTGTTTTATTGTCTGAAATAATAGTTATAATATTTTAAATAGGTACATGTTGATAGCAAAGTATTGTTTTATTAATATGCATCCATGAGACAATAAATGGGTAATAAATAGTTAAAAAGCAGTGCCAACGTTGTAGTCTGCCATTGTGTATTTGCATGTTCAAACCTTCTGTTTGACAAATTAGTACTTGTTGAAATTTAATAGAATGTCTTCATCCTTGTCAGTTTTTCAATCCAAAGTGTTTTCTAAAAGTTAATTGTTTTAAAAATTACAGTAAAAATCCATTATATGTTTTACTTTTATGTTCTCTGTTTGTCTTCCTTAGTAAGAAGTACTGCACATTAAATATTCTCAAACAATGTACTTAATTCTAAATGCATTGTGGCTTTTTTCTTTATTCAAGTCACTGCCAAAAAGCATGGTGTCGCGACTCTGTGAATCTAAAAAGATTTGTGCTGCAGCTGATATGCAACTTCAGGTATGTTCTTTGGTTTCAGGTTTCTCCAGGACCTAAATCTGAAATGACTTCCTAAATGTATAGGAACTATATCAATTTAATTTGACTCTATTAATTTGTGAAATCTTATACATTTTTGTAATTTAACACTTAACTCGGTGATGTATCTGTGCTGTCTAAACAAATGCAAAATATTTAAACTGAATTGTTTTCAACTTCATTTTAATATATTTTGATCAGCATTGTCAGTTGTCTGCATAAAGTTGGTATTTTAATATGGATTTAGGTGCTTATCTTTAGGTACACAGCTTTGAAAATGGTTGTCTTTCACACTTAAGAAAGTTTTAACAGGAAGCCATGAATTAAAATGGGACTTGATATTTTGTTTACTGAATGTTTTAAAATATCTCAAATATAAATTGAAAACAAAAGTATGCTGAAGTAGCCATCTGTCAGGGTTCCCCCCCCACTCTGAACTCGGGGGTACAGATGTGGGCACTCGTGTGAAAGATCCCCTACGCTTATATTTTACCAACTTAAGTGAAAACTTCCCCAAGGCACAAATTCCTTTCCATGTCCTTGCACGTACTGCTGCCAACAGCAAGTGATTGACACAAAATATTCAGGGGAGGGTCACTTGGAATCCCTATCCCCCCAAAATATCCCCCCAAGCTCCTTCACCCCCTTTCTTGGGGAGGCTTGAGAATAAACTACCAACCAGTTCCTTAGCAATGTGAGTACAGACCAGACCCTTTGTCATCAGGACACTGAAATCAATCAGGTTCTTAAAAGAAGAACTTTATTTATAAAGAAAAAAGTAAAAGAATTACACCTGCAAAATCAGGATGGAAGGTAACTTTATAGGGCAATAAAAAGATTTAAAACACAGAGGATTCCCCTCTGGGCTCAGCTTCACAGTTACAAAAACAGGAATGAAACTACCTTTGTAGCATAGGAAAATTCACAAGCCCAAAACAAAAGATAACCTAATGCATTTCCTTGCCCTACTCACAGTTTCTGTGGTTTTAGATGGATTATTCCAGGTATATTTTCAGGAGATATTGTACCTGCTTGGCTTCTCCCTCCATCCGGAGAGGGAACAGCACAGAGAACAAAAACAAATCCTCCCCCCCAGATTTGAAAGTATCTTCTTTCCTCATTGGTCCTTCTGGTCACGGCCGTGCTAACTAGGTTATTTGAACTGTTTAACCCTTTATAAGTAAGGCAGTCTAGTACAGCTGCCAAGGAGGGATTTTATGCTACTGCATACATAAAGGTTGCTACCCTTCCCCCTATATTTATGACACCATCTTTGATTGTATTTACTTTGGCCAAAATTTTCAAACCTGGGTCCCTACATTTAAGCTCACAAATCCATGTTGTGGCTCCTAAATAAAACCGATTTAATTCTCAGAAATATGGAGCACCTTTAAATCCCACTAAACTCTGTGTGAGCTGGAGATGCTGAGCACGTTTTGAAAATCAGCCGAGTTTTATTTAGGTGATAAATATGGATATTGGTTTCCTGACGCAGCCAGGTTTGAAAATATTGGTTTTTATTACTAAAAGGACACTGTCAAAGTTTGTAGGTCTAATATGTGATTTACCTTATTATATTGTTATAGTTGTTGCTAAGTTCATGCAGTTCTGTCTGGCTTTTCCAAAACAACAGTTTCAACACATTCTTTAAAAAGAAAAACAAACTCCTCAGCTCAGCATTAATGCACAGCTCTGCACTCACAGTTGGTGAACTTGTGCAATTTAGTAAAAACAATGTTAGTAAAAAAACCACATGTTCGTTTCCACCTTCTAGGTTTTAGCATTATAATAAAAGGGGAGTTAAAACTTAGGTAAAATATGTTAGTGTCTTTCACTCTTCATTTAAAAAAAACCCAATAACTATATGTCATTGTTGAAACAGGGATCTTGTTTCCTCAATCCTAATAGAGCAATTACCAGTAAAAGTTAATAGTCACAATAACATTCAGATTAACTATGTTTTCCATAGTAATTAGTCTGCTTGTGTTTATATTCTGCTAATGCTTATTTTGTATGATTTTTCTCTGTATTCTTTTTTCCCTATGCTAAATACGTTTGTTTGATTTTTACCACAATTGGTATAGCTTTAAAGTGAGGACAACTGCTTTTAGGTGCTCCAAACAATAGCACTCAGTCTCTTTTTAAGAAATGCAGAAGCAAGAATCAGGTGGCAGTTTGGATAGTTAGGCAAAGGCCAGGGATTTGTGATTTCTTCTCTCTAAAAGATGTCCCAAAGACTGTGTCCTTCTCTACAAACACCAACTGTATGAGTTTAACTAAAACTGATTTTTAAAATGTCTTAATTAAACCCGTGCAAACTGCTGTGTGGACATGTCTATTGATTTAAAACTGGTTATAATAGTTGAGCTTATATCTGTAAATTTACATGTGCAAATTAAACCAATAAGCCAGGTTTATAGCAGGTTGAGTATCTACACAGGTTTGCACTAATTTAACTAAGTCAGTTTTTAAGTCACACTTTTCGTTAAACCACTGCAACTTCGGGTGTCACTGGCCATGGTGGGTTCTGTGAGAGCTGAGTGATGTGGAGGGGAACGCTACTTAACCTTTGTAATGTGAAAGCAGTGAAATTCCCCTGGCAATTCTGATTTTGAAATACATAATTGTTGCTTATAATTTTTTTCATATACAGACGTGCTATGCTACTAAATCTGAGAGAGATTGTTTGCAATCTAGATGGAATCCATACAAGAATTAAAGCAGAATTGCTCCGAACTGTACAACAGTTCTGAAAAAGCAAAAGTTAATACCGATGAATGAATACTCAAAAAAAAAAAAAAAACCAAAAAAAAACCCCCTGTTCATGAGAGCCACTAATTTTCAATAGTCCACCAGGGTACAGACCAGTAATTTACTTGAAATTCTGAAGTGATGGACATGTGCTTTCAAACACAGACATTCTTTGTTCAGTAATATCTGTACTAGCAATAGAGCCCAAAGATTTCCTTTCAACAGTCAGTTTGTATTTGTCCTGGACCAGAGTTGCCATAAGTATTTGACTCTCTAGTTCAATGCATCTTCAGAGAATCTAACAGTAATACCTGCAGGTGCGTATAAACTAATCCTAGATAAAAAGATTGGCTGATGGTCATTTCAGTTACTTAGTTCACAAAAATTGTTCCTGCATGGTAGTGAATACAGAGTTCCCATGTTCCTTTGTAGAGATGTGTATTGTTTTCTGTGTAGTTATTTGAAGTTATAATCATTGGAATGAGCTCTTGTATTTATTTTAATTTAGTTGTACAGATATGTTCTCCTACATATGTATTAATGTCTGAATAACCACATTAATTGCACATAAATTGGTAAAGTGCTTACTTATAACTGAAAACTCAAACTCATTTTCTTCAAACTTAGCAAAAGCACGTATTTCTCTTTGAGGGCTAAGTGCCATACATGCCATATATTACCTGACCTTTTGAAAATGAAAATGTTTTGAATTTTCCAAGTGTAGGGAAATATCATAGATGTGTTTTAGCCTATTCAAAAAATAAATAAAACAACTTTCAGATAGGTTTCAGAGTAGCAGCTGTGTTAGTCTGTATCTGCAAAAAGAACAGGAGTACTTGTGGCACTTTAGAGACTAACAAATTTATTTGAGCATAAGCTTTCGTGGGCTACAGCCCACTTCATCAGATGCATAGAATGGAACATATAGTAAGAAGGTATATATACATACAGAGAACATGAAAAGGTGGAAGTTGTCATACCAACTCTACGAGGCTAGTTAATTAAGATGAGCTATTATCAGCAGGAGAAAAAAACTTTTGTAGTGATAATCAAGATGGCCTATTTCAGACAGTTAACAAGAAAGTGTAAGGATACTTAACATGGGGAAGTAGATTCAATTTGTGTAATGACCCAGCCACTCCCAGTCTCTATTCAAGCCCAAGTTAATGGTATCTAGTTTGCAAATTAATTCCAATTCAGCAGTTTCTTGTTTTTTTTCTGTACTCTACATTTAAATACGAATCTTTTCAATAGGCATATTTTTGTCATGTGGAGTAAATTCCTGTAAGTTTGGGCCTGCGGTAACTTTATTGACACAGTATCAGAGGGGTAGCCATGTTATTCTTTATCCACTTCTTCAGATACATGGAGGAGTTCGATGGCACCTTAAAAACTAACAGATTTATTTGGGCATAAGCTTTCGTGAGTAAAAAAACACTTCTTCAGATGCATGGAGTGAAAATTACAGATACAAGCATAAATATACTGGCACATGAAGAGAAGGGAGTTACCTTAGAAGTGGAGAACCAGCGACGAAAAGGCCAATTCAGTCAGGGTGGATGTGGTCCACTCCCAGTAATTAATGAGGAGGTGTCAATACCAAGAGAGGGAAAATTGCTTTTATAGTGAGCCAGCCAGTCACGATTCAAGCCCAAATTAATGGTGTTAAGTTTGCAAATGAATTGTAGCTCTGCAGTTTCTCTTTGAAGTCTGTTTTTGAAGTTTTTGTTGTTGTTGAAAGATGGCTACTTTTAAATCTGTTGTTGAATGTCCAGGGAGATTGAAGTGTTCTCCTACTTTCTTTTGTATGTTACCATTCCTGATGTCTGATGTGTGTCCATTTATTCTTTTATGTAGAGACTGTTCGGTTTGGCCAGAGGGGCATTGCTGGCACAGGATGGCATATATCACATTAGTAGATGTGCAGGTGAATGAGCCCCTGATGGTGTGACTGATGTGGTTGGGTCCTCTGATGGTGTCGCTAGAGTAGATATGGGGACAGAGTAGGCAACGGGGTTTGTAACAGGGATTGGTTCCTGGGTTAGTGTTTCTGTGGTGTGGTTTGTAGTTGCTGGTGAGTATTTGCTTCAGGTTGTGGGGGCTGTCTAAGCAAGGTCTGGTCTGCCTCCCAAGGTCTGTGAGAGTGAGGGATCGTTTTCCAGGATAGGCTGTACTTGATGGCCAGTGGTGTTATGTTATTTTCCTTGTTGGGCCTGTCCTGAAGTAGGTAACTTCTGGGTACCCGTCTCGCTCTGTCAATCTGTTTCCTCACTTCCTCAGGTGGGTATTGTAGTTTTAAGAATGCTTGATAAAGATCTTGTAGGTGTTTGTCTCTGTCTAAGGGTACGTCTACACTACAGAATTAGGTCGAAATTATAGAAGTCGATATTTTAAAACCCGAATTTATGGAATCGATTGTGTGTCCCCCCACTAAAGAGCATTAAGACCTTGAGGTCGACGGACTGTGTCCACAGTAGCGGGGCTAGCGCCGACTTTCGGAGCGTTGCATTGCGGGTACCTATCCCACAGTTCCCGCAGTCTCCACCGCCCATTGGAATTCTGGGTTGCGATCCCAAAGCCTGATGGGGCAGAAAACATTGTCGCTGGTGGTTCTGGGTACATGTCATCAAGCCATCAAACGTCCCTCCCACCCTCCGTGAAAGCAATCTTTTTCGCGCCTTTTTTCTGGGGTTTACAGGGTTTCTGGGTTTGCTATGGAAGCCTGCTCAGCTCACAATTACCGTACATCTCCAGCGTACGCCTGGACATTAGGTCTACTGGGGATTCAGTCGCGCTATAATAAGGGCAGAGGGATAGCTCAGCGTTCTGAGCGTTGGCCCGCTAAACCCGGGGTTGCGAGTTCAATCCTTGAGTGGGCCATTCTGCCTGAGGCTGCTAGTCGCGGGACTACACAGCATAAGCTCCTTGCCTTCTAACAGCAGATGGTGCAATATGCCATAAATGGTCGTAGTTGCGGGACTACACAGCAGAAGCTCCTTGCCTTCTAGCTGCAGATGGTGCAATAGGCCATAAATGATCGTAGTTGCGGGACTACACAGCTGCAGATCATACAATATGCTTGAAATTCGTGTGCTCCTGGCCGGCGGCCTATGGTGTGGCTGGCCGGGGGCGCTTGGACATAAATGGGAGTGACCAGAGTGACTCTGGTTGTTCTCTTTTTTACGTTTTCTTTAAGGGAGATTCAGTACTGCCTGGAACACGGGCAGAGGGATAGCTCAGCGGACTGAGCATCGGCCTGCTAAACCCAGGGTTGCGAGTTCAATCCTTGAGGGGGCCAGGAGATGATGATGGATATCAAGCCTATTGAACCATCTGCAGCTAGAAGGGAAGGCGCCTACCCTTGCTTCCCGGCATATTGTACCATCTGCTACTAGAAGGAAATGAGCCTAACCCTTGCTCCCCCCTCCCTCCGTGAAAGCAACTGAGGGGGGAGCCAAAAATCCTTTCGTGCCTTTTTTCATGCGGCCGCCATATTGCTGACACCATTGTTATCCACCTGCCGCTTCTGCTCCCACTCTACTGTCCTGCAAACAGCATACCAGGGAAAGCATGGAGCACGATCAGATCACCGCGGCTGTTCTCGCCGTTATGAACACCATGCGCATTGTCCAGGAGTATATGGAGAACGAGAACCAGGAGCTGCTAGAGCTACAGCAGGCGAGGAGGCGACAGCAGCGCCCTGAGGACAGTGATGAGGACATGGACACAGACCTCTCTCAAAAAAGGCCCCCCCGCAAGGTGGACATCATGGTGTTAATGGGGCTTGTTGATACAGTGGAACGCCAATTCTGGGCCCGGGAAACAAGCACAGACTGGTGGGACCACATAGTGCTGCAGGTCTGGGATGAATCCCAGTGGCTGCGAAACTTTCGCATGCGTAAGGGCACTTTCATGGAACTTTGTGAGTTGCTTTCCCCTGCCCTGAAGCGCCAGAACACCAAGATGAGAGCAGCCCTCACAGTACAGAAGCGACTGGCGATAGCCCTGTGGAAGCTTGCAACGCCAGACAGCTACCGGTCAGTCGCGAATCAATTCGGAGTGGGAAAATCTACAGTGGGGGCTGTTGTGATGCAAGTAGCCAGGGCGATCACCAAGCTGCTGGTACCAAGGGTTGTGAGTCTGGGAAATGTGCAGCTCATACTGGATGGCTTTGCAGCAATGGGGTTCCCGAACTGTGGAGGGACGATAGACAGTTCCCTCCCTATCTTGGCACCGGACCACCAAGCCAGCGAGTACATAAACCGAAAGGGTTACTTTTCAATAGTGCTGCAAGCACTGGTGGATCATAAGGGACGTTTCACCAACATCAACGTGGGATGGCCGGGAAAGGTACATGACGCTCGCATCTTCAGGAACTCTGGTCTGTTTCGGCTGCTGCAGCAAGGGACTTTCTTCCCAGACCAGAAAATAACCGTTGGGGATGTTGAGATGCCTATAGTTATCCTCGGGGACCCAGCCTACCCCTTAATGCCATGGCTCATGAAGCCATACACAGGTAGCCTGGACAGTAGTCAGGACCTTTTCAACTATAGGCTGAGCAAGTGCAGAATGGTGGTGGAATGTGCATTTGGGCATTTAAAAGCTCGCTGGCGAAGTTTATTGACTAGGTTAGATCTCAGCGAAACCAATATTCCCATTATTATTACTGCTTGCTGTGCGCTCCACAATATCTGTGAGAGTAAGGGGGAGACGTTTATGGCGGGGTGGGAGGTTGAGGCAAATCGCCTGGCCACTGGTTATGCGCAGCCAGACACCAGGGCTATTACACGAGTACAGCAGAGTGCGTTGCGCATCACGGAAGCTTTGAAAACCAGTTTCATGAATGGCCAGGATGCTGTGTGAAAGTTCTGTTTTTCCCCAGTAATGAAAAGCCCCGCCCCTTCATTCACTCTACTTCCCTTTACCCAAACCGCCCTGCCCTCCCCCCCCCGGTCACCGCTTGCAGAGGAAATAAAGTCATTGTTGCTTAAAAATCATGCATTCTTTATTAATTCATAAAACAAAGAGGGGGAACTATGGGGGTAACTGCCACAGTCTCCCGGGATAAGTGGTGGAGGAAGGGAAGCACCAGGATGGGTGGTGGAGGAGGGGATGAGGGAAGGACAAGGACACACAGCACTTTAAAACTTATTGAATGCCAGCCCTTTCTTGCTTGGACTGTTCTCTTGGCTTGAGTGGTTGGGTGCATGTAGGCCGCCCAAACGCGTTCTTGGGCATCTTGGGGATGAGGTTATGGGACTCGGGAAGGAGGGCTGTTGATTACACAGGGGTTGTAGCGGTGGTCTGGGCTCAGGCGGCCTTTCCTGAACCCTACGCCTTTCCTCAGCCATAAGCCGGAGGATTTCCGTTTGATCCTCCAGTAGCCTCAGAATTGCATCCTGCCTTCTCTCTGCACGCTGACGCCACCTACTCTCTTCATCCCGCCGCTGTCTCTTTTCATCCTGCCAGTCATTGTCTTCAGCACGCCACCTGTCCGCGTGATCAAATTCTGCCTTCCTGGACTCCGACAGTGTCTGCCTCCACGCATTCTGCTGGGCAGCTTCAGTGTGGGAGGATTGCATGAGTTCTGAGAACATATCGTCTCGATTCCTTTTTTTTTTACTTCTAATCTTCGCTAGCCTCTGGGACGGTGATGAAAGGGGTGGCGTTGAAACATTTGCAGCTGCGGGAGGAAACAAACGGGAGAGGAGTAGTTTAAAAGACACATTTTAGAGAACAGTGCTCCAAACATTACATATCACATGTGCATTTGGTCCAAGGTTGCACTTTGCCTGTTATATTGAGGGTCTGCCGGTTTGGTGTGAGAGATCACACAAGCAGGTCCAGCGGGCAACAGAATTCGGCTGGCAGGCAGCCATGGTAAGCCACAGTCTATAGGCTTCTTTAACCTTCATAACATGTGGGAATGTTTTCAAACAGCAACCCCCTCATTTCCCATAACAAACAGCCTTTGGGCTGGCAATTTAAAACTAGTTGGCAATTGAAAAGGGAGGGGCGGCGATTTTCGGGTTAATGTGCAGCGCGAACCTAATCGACACCCCACACACACACACAGACACACATCCAAGATGTTCGCTGTTCCCCCTCCCCCCACCGCGTGGGTCACAGCGGGGAAGATTTCCGTTCAGCCACAGGCAAACAGCCCAGCAGGGACGGACCCCCTCTGAATACCCCCTTAATAAAATTCCCCTATTTCAACCAGGTGACCATGAATGATATCACTCTTCTGAGGATAACACAGACAGATAAAGAACTGATGTTGCTTGAATGCCAGCAAACACCGGGACCATACGCCGCCATGCTTTGCAAAGCAATGATTCCAGACTACGTGCTACTGGCCTGGCGTGGTAGAGTGTGTTACCACGGAGCACAGGATAAGGCTGCCCTCCCCAGAAACCTTTTGCACAGGCTTTGGGAGTACATCCAGGAGATCTTTCTGGAGATGTCCCCGGAGGATTTCTGCTCCATCCCCGAACACGTTAACAGACTTTTCCAGTAGCTGTAGCTGTACTGGCCGCGAATTAATCATTAAACACGCTTGCTTATAAAACATGTATTAATTTAACAGAGGTACACTCACCAGAGGTCCCTTCTCCTGCATCGAGCACGCCTTGGGTGGGTTCGTAGGGTACTGGCTCCAGGGTGACGAAGAGTTCCTGGCTGTCGGGGAAAAGGGCTTCTCCGCTTCCTTGCTGTGTCTGGGCGCTATTTTCAGCATCATTATCATTATCATGCTCCTCTGTGGTTTCTGATGATCCACGTACGGAGTCATACCACATGGGTGGGTCAGTGCTGGCTGCACCTCCTAGAATGGCATGCAGCTCATCATAGAAGCGGCATGTCTGGGGCTCTGACCCAGAGCGGCTGTTTGCATCTCTGATTTTTTGGTAGGCTTGCCTGAGCTCCTTAATTTTCACGCGGCACTGTTGCGCGTCCCTGTTGTAGCCTCTGTCCTGCATGCCCTTGGAGACTTTGGCATATGTATTGGCATTTCTTCTTTTGGACCGTAGCTCTGCTAGCACGGTTTCGTCTCCCCATACAGCGATCAGCGCTCACCTGCAGCTCACCACGCTGGCCAAACAGGAAATGAAATTCAAAAGTTCGCGGGGCTTTTCCTGTCTACCTGGGCGGAGCATTTGAGCTCAGACTGCTGTCCAGAGTGGTCAAATGTTGCACTGTGGGATAGATCCAGGAGGCCAATACCGTCGAATTGCGTCCTCACTAAGCCTACATCGATTCGGCAATATCGCTTTAAGCGCTAATCCCCTCGTTGGGGTTGGAGTGGTGAGATCGATTTTAAGAGCCCTAGAAGTCGATGTTAAGGGCTTCGTCGTGTGGACGGGTGCACGATCAATCAAAATAACGCTAATAAATTCGACCTAAACTCGTAGTGTAGACCAGGGCTGAGGGATTAGAGCTAATGCAGTTGTATCTTAGGGCTTTGCTTTAGACAATTGATCGTGTGATGTGTCCTGTATGGAAGCTGGAGGCATGTAGGTAAGTATATCGGC
Source organism: Macrochelys suwanniensis (assembly GCA_033296515.1). Classification (NCBI taxonomy): domain Eukaryota; kingdom Metazoa; phylum Chordata; order Testudines; family Chelydridae; genus Macrochelys; species Macrochelys suwanniensis. Next base: position 43,155,363 of record CM065775.1, on the reverse strand, counting down.
CAGTAGGTTTCCGGTATAGGGTGGTGTTTTTGTGACCATCACTTATTTGCACTGTAGTGTCCAGGAAGTGGATCTCTTGTGTTGACTGGTCCAGGCTGAGATTGATGGTGGGATGGAAATTGTTGAAATCCAGGTGGAATTCTTCAAGGGCCTCCTTCCCGTGGGTCCGTATGATGAAGATGTCATCAATATAGCGCAAGTAGAGGAGGGGCACTAGGGTATGAAAGCTGAGGAAGCATTGTTCTAAGTCAGCCATAAAAATGTTGGCATACTGTGGGGCCATGCGGGTACCCATAGCAGTGCCGCTGACTTGAAGATATAAATTCACCCCAAATCTGAAATGGTCGTGAGTGAGGACAAAGTTACAAGGCTCAGCCATGAGGTGTGCCGTGGCCTCATCATGGATACTGTTCCTGACAGCTTGTAGTCCATCCTCGTGTGGAATATTGGTGTAAAAAGCTTCTACATTTATGGTGGCCAGGATGGTATTTTCAGGAAGATCACTAATGCATTGTAGTTTCCTCAGAAAGTTGGTGGTGTCTTGAAGATTGCTAGGAGTGCTAGTAGCTTAGGGTCTGAGGAGAGAGTCCAAATAGCCAGATAATCCTTTTGTAAGAGTGCCAGTGCCTGAGATAATGGGGCATCCAGGATTTCCAGGTTTATGGATCTTGGGTAGCAGATAGAATACCCCTGTTCGGGGCTCTAGGGGCGTGTCTGTGTAGATTTGTTCCCGTGCTATAGCAGGGAGTTTCTTGAGCAGATGGTGTAGATTCTTTTGGTACCCCTCAGTGGGATTGGAGGATAATGGCCTGTAGAATGTGGTGTTGGAGAGTTGCCTGGCAGCCTCCTGTTCATAATCTGACCTGTTCATGATGATTACAGCACCTCCTTTGTCAGCCCCTTTGATCAGAGTTGTTTCTGAGGCTGTGGATGGCGTTGCATTCTGTACAGCTGAGCTTCTGGGGCAAGTGATGCTGTTTGTTCACAATTTCAGCCTGTGCACGTCTGCGGAAGCACTCTATGTAGAAGTCCAGTCTGTCATTTTGACTGTCAAGAGGAGTCCACGGTGGGGCAGAAAGCGAGTCCCTGAGATAGAACAGACTCTTCTGCTGGGCTAAGTGTGTGATTGAATAGATTAACAATATTGTTGAGTGAGTTAAGGGTACCACTGTTGTAGTCCCCTGTGGCATGTCGGAATTTAGATAGTTTACTGTCCTTTTTCCTCTGTAGAGAAGTAAAGTGTGCGATGTAAATGACTTGTCTTGTTTTTGTAAAATCCAGCCACGTGGGAGTTTGTGTGGAAGGTTGGTTTTGGATGAGAGTCTCCAGTTTTGAGAACTCAAAACACAGGTATAGCTTATTACATAATGACTCTTAACAAGCAAGCAGGGAGCTAGAAAGAATTGGAACCAAATTAATTAATAACATTTTAACTGCACTGTTTAAGCTAATTAATGTAGTCATTTATAATAATTGCTGTAATACACTGCTTCTTCTTATTTAAAGTCTATTCTAGATAAACACTGGTAGTAGAAATCTACCAGTATCTAAATGCTTACAAATTTAAGGTCCTCAGCAACAGTTTCCAAATCAAAATTTAAAATCAAATAAAAATTTAAGGTCCTCCGCAACAGTCTCCAAATCACATGGCAATGTGAAATATCTTTCTTTCCCATTGCTATGGCAGACACACATAACTATGGCTCATAGTTGAAAATACTTACGTATGTAAAGTCATCAGTGTTTATTTTCCAGGGTGGATTTATTTTCACGGTGCGCTCCTGGTGGCCTGGGTCAGAACTTCCTTCTAACACTCTACATGTGCCAGGGAAGGGGGAAGCTTGTAACTCGCTTCAGTGGCTTATTTCTCCAGCTCTCTATTTCTGCATTATTCTCTAAGCAACCCACCTCATCGGTCTTCAGCAGAGGGTCCAGGAATAGATCCCAGAAGTCCTGACACCCAGTTCTCTGCTCTAACCACAAGAACATACACTTGTGCCATGGAAAAGCAGCTTTTGAATATCTTACCAGAGTTTATCATTTTGGAAATCTAATTGAAAGGTTTATTAAGCTGCTATATGTTTGGAAGAGAGTAAGTCAAACAGAAGTAACGTAATCCTTAGGAAATGTTTACATTTAGTCAAAAAGACTTAGATAAGACATAATCCAAACTAAATCTATGATAATGAATGAATTCTGGCTAAATCGCAAGTTGTCAGTGGGTTTGGATTTTTTTTTTACCCAATCATAAGACTTTCAAAGAAGTAGTTGAGTGTGCTACATAAGACACAATTCCATTTTGGTCAGATCATCTCAACTTTTTTCTTCCCCTAGCATCTTATAAAAACAGCACGACCCACCTGTTCTACAACAACTGTTTTTCTGCATATAAAAGCCAGGGCCAGCATTAGGGGGTAGCAAGCTAAGTTGCTCAGGCTTTGGCTTCAGCCCCGCATGGCAGGGCTCAGGCTCAGCTTTCTGCTTGGGTCCCACAGAGTCTAACACCAGCCCTGCTTAGCGGACCCCCTGAAACCTGCTTGTGGCCCCCCAGGAGGCGCGGGACCCCTGGTTGAGAACTGCTGATGTAAATGTCTCACTCAGCTTTTTCACAGTACCAGCTCCCAAGTTCCCTATTTCATGTATAGATTTTTTTTTTTTTTTTAAAGAAGGGAGTAGAGGGGCCCAGAAGTTATAAAAGAAAAGGCCTCTCACCTGGCATTGTGTGTGAGGAGAGCAAGAAGGACGCTAGCTGTGTGTGAGAGAGGGAGAGAGACTCCATAATTTGGAGAAGAAGCCCTGTGAAGGAGGGCACGATACTGGACCCCTTGAAGTACTCTGACTAAATGGCTAAAGTTCAGTACCCAGAAAGATAATGGAGCAAGTAATTAAGCAATCAGTTTGCAAACAACTAGAAGATAATAAGGTGATAAGTAACAGCATGGATTTGTCAAGAACAAATCATGTCAAACCAACCCAATAGCTTTCTTTGACAGGGTAACAAGCCTTGTTGATCATGGGGAAATGGTAGATGTGGTATATCTTGATTTTAGTAAGGCTTTTGATACCATCTTGCATGACCTTCTCATAAACAAACTAGGGATATACAACCTAGATGGAGCTACTGTAAGGGGAGGGGGGTGCATAACTGATTGGAAAAACATTCCCAGAGAGTAGTTACCAGTGGTTAACAGTCAAACTGGAAGGGCATATAAAGTAGGGTCCCACAGGTATTGGTTCTGGGTCTGGTTCTGTTCAATATCTTCATCAGTGATCTAGATGATAGCATAGAGAATACATTTACAAAGTTTGTGGATGATACCAAAGTGGGAGGGGTTGCAAGTGCTTTAGAGGATAGAATTAAAATTCAAAATGATCTGGACAAACTGGAGAAATGGCCTGAAGTAAATAGGATGAAATTCAGTAAGGACAAATGCAAAGTACTCCACTTAGGGAGGAACAATCAGTTGCACAATACAAAACAGGAAATGACTGCCTAGGAAGGAGTACTCCCAGAAAGGGATCTGGAGGTCATAGTAGATCACAAATATGAATCAACAGTGTAACACTGTTACAAAAAAACCCCGAACATAATTCTGGGATATATTAGCAGAAATGTTGTAAGCAAGACACAAGAAATAATTCTGCTCTACTCTCTGCTGATTAGGCCTTAACTGGAGAATTGTGCCCAGTTCTGGGCACCACATTTTAGGCAAGATGTGGACAAATTGGAAAAAGTCCAAAGAAGAGCAACAAAAAAGATTCAAGGTCTAGAAAACATGACTTTTGAGGGAAGATTGAAAAAGTTGGGTTTGTTTAGTCTGGAGAAGAGAAGATTGAGAGGGAACATAACAGTTTTCGAGTACATAAAAGGTTGTTACAAGGAGGAGGGAGAAAAATTGCTCTCCTTAACCTCTGAGGATAGGACAAGAAGCAATGGGCTTAAATTGCAGCAAGGGCAGTTTGGGTTGGACTTGAGGAAAAACTTTCTAACTCTTAGGGTGGTTAATCATTGGAATAAATTGATTAGGAATGTTGAGGAATCTCCATCATTGGAGATTTTTAAGAGCAGGTTAGACAAACACCTGTCAGGGATGGTCTAGATAATACTTAGTTCTTCCATGAGTGCAGGGGACTAGACTAGATGACCTCTCAAGATTCCCTGCAATCCTACAATTCTGTGATTCTAAATCCCAAACAAAGAACACTTGAGTGGTGAGGAAATTAAGGAAGGGAATGATAAATAGGAGTTCTGTTGGTTTGTGTAGATTGGTGTATCTCATAAGTTGTTTAAAGTAAAGGGTAAGTGTTTTAAAATCCCTTTTGCAATGTCTCTGTGTTACATGTGTCAGCTAAACTACACCAGAGTGCTCACAAGGCTGGTATTATGAGAAAGGGTGTGCTTACGCAACTGGTGTATCTTGGCAGGGGGTGGTGGTGGTTCTGAGAACCCTGAGTTCCCACTTCTGTGAAGGGGTAACAGACTCTGTGCCCAGCAGGATGTATTCCAGAGAGGCCAAAGAAACAGTGCCGGAGGCTACCCAGACCTAGGGAAGCTTAGAAGCACATGGGTCTGGCATGTGAGACTGAAACGTGGCAGCCTAATGATTATCCACCAGGGGGAGCTTTAACAGGGCCGTGACAAATGTCTGTTAGGGCTGGTCCACACTAACCCCGCAGTTCGAACTAAGATACGCGACTTCAGCTACGTGAATAGCGTAGCTGAAGTCGAAGTATCTTAGTTCGAACTGAAACACACTTACCTCGGGTCCATGCGGCGCAGGCAGGCTCCCCCGTCGACTCCACGTACTCCTCTCGGCGAGCAGGAGTTCCGGTGTCGACGGGGAGTGGCTCTGGGATCGATTTATCGCATCTAGACAAGACGCGATAAATCGATCCCAGAAGATCGATTGCTTACCGCCGGAGGTAAGTATAGACGTACCCTTAGAAACTTTAATCTCGTCATATTTCAGTAAAAAGCCATTTCTGTTTGGTTTGGATTTTCATGATAGTGCAGAGCTAGTACACAGTCAAGCTCCTGAATTGTCTCAGGGCTCCCAAAGCAGTAAAGGAGTTAATATAGTAGTATTGTATTACATGAGTATTGATAAAGGATAAGATATTAATGTTACCTCCGGACAGCAAGAATCACAGATTCATCTCCTTCCAGCAGAAGCACAATGGTTTCCTCCGAAACATCCAGGTGCTCCACTCAGATGTTGGGAAGGGGCTGGAGTTAACTATTTCTTCCTAACCCCTAAATATATTTATTTCAGTGGGATTTGGACTGGGCCACTTTATCCACAGACAAGAAATCTTGTATGGGTTCCTAGGGTGCTTAGTGTGGCTGCTGCTCCACCTAACAGTTGGTCATCCTACTGCAGTCTGACTCTTGGTTTAGGCCTAATGTCTGTCTCCACCAGATCTTTGCAGAATATCGTGAATTGGACAATTCTCTCTCATTTTGTCTGCCCCACAAAACATTTAATCTCACAAATCAGCATGCTGCTCCTCCATTTCCCACTCTGTGACTTCCAACCCTGAAAAACCCTCAGCACCTCTCATACAATTCCTGAGTCCGATAAAAGTCCCACATATGCTGCTAAAGCACCTGTAAAATATCGATCTCTTTCAGTAGCACTTCTTTCCTAATTCCCTTGCTTCTTCTTACACCTTGGACCCTGACAAACTGAACATTTTCTCCAGAGCACGATAGTAGCCCAGTTATAGAGGGAAAGTGAGAGGTGCCACCAGTGGCTCCTTCTGCCATCCATCTCAAGACACTTTTGGCGTCCACTACAGCAATTGGGATCTTCTGCTCTTTATGGCCCCCTACACAGCATGTGCATTCTAGTGACATTATGTTGGGCTGTGCTGTGTCTGTCTCTCAGAACCCAAGGAAGGTATTTTGAAAGTCTCTTATTAATAAGGGTATTTTAAAACTTTTTTTTCCCCAAAGGTGGACTTCTGTGGGACATTAGGCATGGGTTTCAATTTTGTTTAAGGTAGACAAATACATAAGCTTATGGAGGGGAACTAATCTTGCAAGATACTGAGTCCTCAACATCTGTTTGTCAGTTGGAGTTGAGGGCATTCAGCACAAGAATCATTCCCTTATCCTTTTATTTTATACCAAAAATAGAAGAGCCAGGAAATGTACGTATTTTAAGTTCCCATGGTTTATTCTATTGCCTCTGTCTTTTTTGGTTAACCACATGTCAAATGCCAAGACTGTGAGCCAAAGCTGAATATATGTTTTATCTGTCTAGGTCTTTTATGCTGTCTTGGACCAGCTCTACCACGGGGAACATCCTCTAAAGAGGTCAACCACAGAAATTTTAAAGGAAACCCAGGAGAAATTTTATGGATTACCATATGTACCAAACACTGTGAGTATAACATTTCATTCTCATTCATACTTTAAAAGAAAAGGAAAGTTTTTGGAAATGCTTAGGCCTTGTGACTTTAGCAGGCTGACTAAGCTGTCATCCCCTTTCAGCAGAATCTTAAAATCTGCACATTTCCTATCAATATAATTCAAAACAGAGGCCACTTACTGAGATTTTTGGCATAAATTTCCAGGTGTGACACTACTGTGGGTGAACATTTTCAGTTTCAAAACTTCTGTCAAGCTACTGTGCCTGTGTGTGCCTGCATTTAAATATAATCTCCTTGCTTCTGTGATGAGAACATGGTCTCTGGGGGTGGGTCAGCCCCATCCCCGTCCGCTCCTTGAAGAGGAAGAGGGGACTAGCAGCCAAGCCCAGCATAGGGTAGGAACCACTAGCTGGGGAGTCCACAGCCCTCCCCCCACAGTGATTTAACTGTCTGCCAACTGCTCCGGGTCCCGAAAACGATGCATCTGTGCTGCTGGAGATGGGCATGTGACTGCTCTAGTGACTTTCCTTTGTTTCCCTGATAGTCATTTTTCTGTGGGGAAGCAAAAAAAATCTCCATGTGTTCAATGAATGAATGAATTCTGTGTGTGCCCAGTGGTGCAGAATTCCCCCAGAGGCAATGCTGACTGCTAGTGATCACCCTTTCATCCTCCAGATATTCACAAATTGAATGTTTTATACATTGCTCTAGTACCTTCCCAGGTATCGCGTTCAGGCTGACTGGTCTGTAGTTCCCCGGCTCCTCCTTTTTCCCTCCTTTAAAGATGGACACTACATTATCCCTTCTCCAGTCTTCCAGGACCTCTTCTGTCATCCATGAGTTTGCAAATATTATTGCCAGAGGCTCCAACATTTCTTCAGCTAATTCCTTCAGCCCTCTGGGGTGAATTAGCCTCAGGCCCCGTTGACTTGAATTCATTCAACTTAGTCAGAAGATCTCTGACACATTCTTTACTTATCCTGATCTGCATCCCTTCCCCTTTATTGTCTGTAATAACTTAGGCTAAGGCTACACTTGCAGCTGTACAGCGCTGTGAGTTAAACGCGCCTTCGTACAGCTGAGTAGGGAAAGCGCTGCAGTCTGTCCACACTGGCAGCTGCAAGCACACTGTCGTGGCCACATTTGAGGCATTTGCAGCTGTATTGGGAGCGGTGCATTATGGGCAGCTATCCCAGCGTTCAAGTGGCTGCAACGTGCTTTTCAAATTGGGGGGGGGGGGTGAGGTGGAGTGTGACACAGAGCGTGTGGGGAGAGAGAGTGGGTTTTTGGGGTTTTTTTTAGAGCAGATAAGCAGCGGCTCGCCGAAACGCCCCCCCCCCCCCCCCCCCCCCCCCTTCAAGCTACCGTTTGCTGTTGGCACTCCTAACAGAGCCCCTCTGCCTGGCTCTCACTTATTCAAAGCAAACACTAGAGCTGTGTTTGTTTTTTTGATAAGCAGCCCCCAAAATGGAGCTCTGAACTCCAACCCGGAAGTGCCGTTTCAAAACAAAGGGAGCTTTCGGAGGTCAGTTAGTGCGTACTCCAATGACTACATTTCAACAACAGCGTCTCAGCCACTACGCAACAGCTGTTGTTCCTCTCGGGGACATGGAGTACCAGCAGCACTGTAGCCACGGAGATACAGCGCTGTACGTGCCTTGCCAGTGTAGACAGTGAGTGAGGTTCAGCGCTCTGGGAGGCTTTATTGCGCTGTAACTCGCAAGTGTAGCCAAGGCCTTAGCTAGTCGTCCAGACACATGTTATTTTTCTGTGTGAAGACTGAAGCAAAGTAGGCATTGAGCAGCTCTGTCTCCCATCATCTTCCGTTACCAGCTCACCTTCTTCATTGAAACAATGAGGATGCCCAAAGAAATCTGTTAGTCTTTAAGGTGCCACCAGACTCCTCATTGTTTTTGTGGATACAGACTAACATGGCTACCCCTCTGATACTTCTTCACTGAGCAGCAGACCCATACCATCCCTGATATTTCTTTTTTATCTGACATATTTGTAGAACCCCTTCTTCTTGTCTCTAACATTTCTTGCTAGCTGTAACTCATTCTTTGCCTTGGCTTTCCTGATTTTGTCCCTACATGCTCGTGCTATTCCCATGTTCACTTCCTTGATGACATACCCCTCGTTCCATTTCCTGTATGTGTCCCTTTTGGGTTTTAGATAGCTAAAAAGCTCCTTATGCAACCACATTGGCTTCCTGTGACTCCTATCTTCCCTCTGCATTGCAATAGCTTGATCTTAAGCCTCTAGTATTACATCTTTTAGGAATTGCCAGCCCCTTTCAATGCCTTTTCTTCCTAATTGGTCTTTCCATGGGATCTTGCCTACTATTTCTGCTTTGGTTGAAATCTGCCTTCCTGAAGTCCAGTGTCCTGGTTTACTATTCTCATATCTTCCTTTCCTTAGGATCTTGAATTCTTATTAGATCATGATCACTTCCTCCCAAGTTCCGACCAGCTTTGCATTTGCAACTAATTCATCCCTGTTGGTCAACACCAGATCCAAAATGGATGACCCTCCCAGTTGTTTCAACTTTCTTAATCAGTAAGTTGTCCCATATACATGCTAGGAACTTGCAAGACATATTATGTTTTGCTGTATTAGTCTTCCAACAGATATCAGGGAAGTTAAAATCACCCATTAATACTAGCCCATGTGTGTTAGCTGATCTTGTTACCTGGTTGAAGAATGCCTCATCCACTTCCTTTTCTTGATTTGGTTCTCTATAATAGACCCACACCATAACACTACTGTTCTTGTTTTCCCTTTTTATCTTCACCCAGGTACACTCAGTAGGTCTGCTGTTCACTTCCTCTTGGATCTCGGGGCAAGTGTATACATTCTTGACATATAGTGCAACACCTCCTCCCTTTTTCCCATACCTATCCTTTCGGAACAAGCTAGATCTCTCAATGCTGGTGCTCCAATCATGGGAGTTGTCCCACCAAGTCTCCGCAGTGCCAATTAAGTCATCATTTTCTTCAAAGACCATGACTTCCAGTTCATCCTGCTTGTTTCCCATACTCCTTGCTTTGGTTTACAGGCATTGAAGATATTTGGCAGACTGCCCTGTTGCTTTTCTTCTTGTGTCTTTAATGCAGTTGTGGTTTCTAGTCCCTTCTCCAGAATTTAGCTCCTTCCCCTCACTAACACCTCTGCAGCCCATTGTTTAAGATGATAGAATCGTAGAAATGTGGGCCTGGAAAGGACCGCAAGAAGTCATCTATTCCACCCCTCTGCTGTGAGGCAGGACCCAGCATACCACTAGACTAACCCTGACAGGTGTTTGTCTAACCTGTTCTTAAGGGATTCTACAACCTCCCTTGGAAGCCTAGCCCAGTACTTAACTATTCTTATAGTTAGAAAGTTTTTCCTAATATCTAATTTAAATCTCTCTTGCTGCAGATTAAGTTGATGACTACTTGTTCTACATTCAGTGGACATGTAGAACAATTGATCACCATCTTCTTTGTAACATCCTTTAACATATTGGAAGATGGTTATTAGGTCCCCCCCCCCTTCCCCAAAGTCTTTTTTCTCAAGAGTAAACATGCCCAGTTTTTTTAAACTATCCTCATAGGTTGATTTTCTAAACCTTGTATAATTTTTGTTGCTCTCCTCTGGACTGTCTCCAATTTGTCCACATCTTTCCTAAAGTGTGGCACCCAAAACTGGACACAGTGCTGCAGCTGAGGCCTCACCAGTGCCAAGTAGAGTGGGATGGTTACCGCCTGATACTCCTGATAGTACGCCCCAGGGTATTAGTCTTTTTCACAACTGCATCACGTTGTTGGCTCATGTTCAATTTGTGATCCACTGTAACCTGCAATCTCTTTCTGCAGCACTACTGCCTAGCCAGTTATTCCCCATTTTATATTTATGCATTTGGTTTTTCCTTCCTAAATGTTGTACTTTGCACTTGTCTTTTATTGAATTTCATCTTGTTAGTTTCAGACCAGTTATCCAATGTATCAGTTTATGCTCTTAATGGCATCTGTGCAGCCTGAAAACAATGGGGTTGAATATGTATAAATGAGGGCCTAATTTGGTCTGTAGGGCCTCTGTTACTAGTGATCCTGTCTGACTGTGAGTGTGGCAGATGTGGGGGACGCTAATGGTTAGTTTAACTTATGAATGGAAATAAATCGGTATAGAAATCGGTGAAATTCAGTGAATAAGGAACTATACAATGCCAGTAATGCAAAGTTAATTTTGGGGTGTAGAAAGCAAACTTTGAGCTTGTTACCTAACCACTTTTGACTGTATGCATAAAAAATGAATAAAAGCCCAGATCATTGAGAAGATGCTTTTAACGAAAGAAAGCAATACCAGGTTCTAAGGGAGAGCAATCAGCTTTTGTTATCCTCTCTTTTTGGATCACAGCAAAATAAAACAATTTTAATTTGGGAAAAGAGATGGGTTTTTGGTGAACAGTGTTTCCTCCTGTTATGTACTTTATTCAACATTTAGAGGAACTCTTTCATTGTATTCATATATAATATGCATCAGAACTAGCGTGCACAAATTCTTGTAATTACCCATGATAGGAGAATACATGTTTTGGTTTATATAACTTAGGATAGCAAGCCTTTTGATTATTTTCTGGGCTGCTGATTAGTCTGGCAATATATTTGATTTGTTCCAACATGTTAAAAATGCAGTATTTCAGAAAGGTCACTTCTATTAGTGACCTAAAGCTTCCCTTAGGTAACAGGTTTAATTATGCGTCATACCATTGTCCACAATGCAGTTTGGTTCATAGCGTGAGAAGTTTTCTTCATGTTTAGTAGATCATATCAAAGAGAAACACGTTGTTTCCTATTTGATGTTTTTGCTAATAAAGGTATTGAGGGTTTAATGTATAATAGATTGATCCTTTTTCTACTAAGTAGCGTAGCTACTTGAGCAGACAATGATGCAGCTCTGATTATAACTTGTTAGTTTTCTGAAGAGTGATGCAGCCATTTGTCTACCTTTTGGACTTGGTATAACCTCTACAGAGTTAGTTGCTACTTTTGCCAAGTTGGAAACCCCAGTTGTTTACAAAAAATTCAAATCCCTGGATTAACTTTCAAATGGGCTTTTTTAAAATATACTATAAAATCAAACATAAGAATGTGAGTATGGTGCGAGGAAAATTAAATAAGCATGCAGTGAACCTTATAGAAGTTTGTATAAATAACTAATAGCTAAAAGCAATTTGGAAAGGACTGGTGCCATATTGAGTTAAACATTCAGTTCAAACCTTTAACAATGGTTAGAACTTTCAAAAGCTCATGAAGTCACTCTAGGAGGTTTCTTTGGCTTTTTTTTTTTTTTTCTCGTTAACGTGTTTCAGCTCACCTTTATGACAGGGAAAATACTGATAGCAAAGTATAATGAAATATTTATGTTCCAGCAATAATATGACACTATTCACTGAACAACTGTGTCTGTGGCCACAGAATGTTTACAGAAATTGTAAGACAGTGAAGCACTTTTAAGGAATTTCTTTTTACAAGTGTTTCTTCCATGAAACTCAAACAAATGTTTAGCAATATTTATGTGTAATGGAGCTGCTTTTTAAAGAACTATGAAGAAGGAAATTTATATAGCTCCCTTACTGGTAATACTTTTAATTAATAAATCACTTTGGGGGTAGATGGGAGGAAGGGATTAAACTCTATTATTTAGTCAGTGCATAAAGTGAAGTTCTCTCACATGTCAAACTCCCGTTATTTTCAGGACAGAAGGACTGGTCCTACATATACTTAATAGCTCACTTATATGTATTATTTATATTTCAGTAGGGGGTAGATATCCCAACTGATAACAAGGCCCTATTATTCGAGGTGCCATATAAACATATAGTAAGAGACAGTGCTTTCCCTGAAAAAGCTTTGCTTTAAATAGAAAAGACTCAGCATATCAGAGAAAGGAAGTAGTATCACCCCCATTTTTATAGATGGTGGACTAAGCCTCAGTGAAACGTGTCTTCACTGCAACAGTTAGCTAGAGTTAGCATGCTCAAATGAGAGCAAGCACGCTTCAAAACAACACTCGAGTTAAGCGTGGGGCTGGGTCTACCCTGCATACCATTGGTGGCAATGTGGAAAGCAGGCTGCCTCCACACCCTGGTGTGTAGCTACATGTGTCAGTGAGAGGCTCTGGCAGGGGGAAGTAGCAGGGAAAGGCTTGCAGCAGGGCACTGCCAGATTCTTTCCGTGCTGCTGGTACACTGCTAAAAATAGGGGAGGCACTGAGTGGGCATGTAGAGAGTCATGTAGGATATATACCCTAAGGTTCTGGTGTGTCTTTACTCTGTTTGCCTAAGCAGTGCCTCACTGTCTACACTGCTGTTTATACCTGTGCTGGCGCAGCGTGCAGTGTATGTCTTCGGCTTTGGCTACACTCGAAACTTCAAAGCGCTGCTGTGGGAGCGCTCCCGCGGCAGCGCTTTGAAGTGCGAGTGTGGTCGCGCGCCAGCGCTGGGGGAGAGCTCTCCCAGCACTGCAGGTACTCCACCTCCACGAGGGGATTAGTTTACAGCTCTGGGGGCGAGGCTCCCAGCACTGGGGCACTGTTTACACTGGCGCTTTACAGCTCTGTAACTTGCTGCGCTCAGGGCGGTGTTTTTTCACACCCCTGAGTGAGAAAGTTGCAGTGCTGTAAAGTGCCAGTGTAGCCATAGCCTTCCACCTGCTGCTGTAAGGAGCGTGCAGTGTAGCTGTACCCTGGATTAGCTGCTGTTGTAACTGAAGTTGTTGCATCCCCCATTGCATTACTAGCTCAAGCATCAGTATTGCTCAAGCTTCAACCTACCCACCCCTAACAGGCTAGTTAGATGGAGCTTAAAGCACCACTTAACTCGAGCTAGAGATTTTTGTGTGTGGATGGGAGTTGTTAAGGATAACCCTCAAGTTATAACTCAAGCTAACTGCTATGAAGATACATCTTTTGGGTATGTCTACACTTTGAGCTAGGGGTGTGAGTCCCAGCTCCAGGAGACATAATATGTGCCAATTTTGATCAAGCCAGTGTGCTAAAATTGGAGTGTAGTCATGGCAACAAGAGTAGCAGAAGGGGCTACACTCAGTTTTCAGAGCACTGGCTTGAACAGAAATTACACCTCCAGCTCAGTGTAATAGACATACTCTGTGGTTTGCCCAAGGTCATACTGTAAGCTGAGGCAGAGTCAGGAATTGAATCCTGATTTCCTAAATTCCAGTCTAGTGTGGTCAGATATTCAGGCACAAGCACAGAATGGTACTAAAATAACATTAGTTTACAATATTAAATGTCTCATTTTGTAGGTACAGAGGGTTTACCTGATTAAGCTGACATATTGATTAATATGTGTTTATAACATTGATTTTTACTAGTAATTTTAACTTCCTACAATAATTTAGTTGTATTCATCACAAGTATTATTTATATATGTTACCTTAAAGCATTGACTCATTATTTAATGTAAGCCCAGTGTGTTACTAACAGAAGGTACTGAAAGATGGACTAAGACCTGCTCCTGTGCCCATGTGAAGTGTCCTGTTGACCTTAGTGGGGCTCTTGTTGGGAAAGGATCTGCCGATATTGACCTGATTGTAGGCCTTATCAAGTCATTCAGTAGGTTAAATTAAAAATGTTTACATTTTTGTTAATAATTTAAATAATTCAATAACCATATGGTACATATCTAGAAACACTTAAGTGGTTAATTGCACGTTAAATTCCTTTCCTCTTCCCCAATATAAACAACTGCAAAAATATTTACATTCCCTGTCTTGCTAGATTTATTTATGACTTTATAAGAAAAACACAGAAGTGTTACAAATTGAAACTTTAATCTCTTGTTTGACTCACTTTCTAAAATGTCAATGGTGTCTTAGTTGGTTTATCTTACACACTATCCCACTCCTAACCTCAGAAAGGCACTTCACTCTAAAATTTTGAACTATTGTGACATTAGCCAAGCTTGTGGGAAATAAGTCGTTTCTTATAATTAAGTTCAAGTTATTCCACCCAAAATCAAAAGCTGCAACTAGAGAAAAAGGTGGTTGGTTTTTTAAAATTCTTTAAGGATCTTTTTCACCTTTTTGTAACTCCAGTGTTATGCTGATGTAATTCTGTTGAAATTGGCAGAGTTTACACTAACATTAAACTGCAGTAACACAATAGTGAATCAGACCCAGCATATAGAAAAAACAACCTCATCCCAAAACAAGTATATAAATGATAAAATCACCCACTGAAATTCTGTGTATTTTAAATGAGAGAATCTATGGCTGACCAATGCCCCTCCAAAGAGTGTTCTTTGTTTAAAATAAAATAGTGCATGGATACCTTGGTTTTCTTGTAGACCAAAACTGAGAGACCAAATATGAAAATGTGTGACAAATTACCAAATTGTGGAACACCTGCATTTTGTGCCATAATTGTCAGATCATCATGTTTTTTTAACCTGGTTTAGGGATATTTTCTCATTCTGTGAATTAAACTGGTATTTTAAATAGAAAAGTTGAAAAACAAATTCCATCATTTGCAACCATAAGGACTCCCCAACACTCATGGCTTGCTAGCAGATCTTGAACCATGGCGTTTCAGATCCCCAGTGCAGACTTCTACCATTTGAGCTACACTTTGTGGGCCAGCCACTAGAAAGGCACCTAACATACACTTTGCCATTGAGTTTCAGAACTAATTGTCAAACAGCACTAGAATGTTGGAGATTCTTTTCCTGGCTCTGGCAGGGATGTATGTATATTGGTTAGAGCAGGCATCAGCAACCTTTGGCATGCGGCTTGCCAGGGTAAGCCCCCTGGCGGACCAGCCCGGTTTGTTTACTTGCCGTGTCCACTGGTTCGGCACGGCCACAGTTCGCCATCCCCGGCCAATGGGGGCTGCAGGAAGCAGCGACCATCACATCTCCCAGACGGCGCTGCTTCCCACAGCCCCCATTGGCCTGGGATGGCGAACCGTGGCCAGTGGGAGCCGCAATCGGCCAAACCGGCGGACGCGGCAAGTAAACAAACCGGCTCGGCCCGCCAGGGAGCTTACCCTGGTGAGCCGCGTGCTGAAGGTTGCCGATGCCTGGGTTAGAGTTTGGGAGCCAAGCACACAGATTTAGCTTGTTAATTCTTGGAGGCAGAGTGGATGAGTCTTGGATTTGACATACTAGAGGCCCGGGCACTATTTCCCAGGTCTGCCCTGTGCAAACTCTCAGTTAACTTCTTTATAAAGTGGATAAGAACGATATTTCACTGCCCTCTTGGTTAATGTATGAAGGCAATAATAAGAGCTCTGAAGTACACAGAAATGTAGACAGCAGTCAGTAAAGGTGAGACCAGAACTCCTGGTTCCCAGCTCAGTGCACCTTCTTCTAGACTGAAGAGAGGTGTGTGCGCTCTCTCTCTCAGGTTTGTAGAATATTACCTGACTAGATAGAAAAGTGGAACAGGGAGCCTGTTAAGCTGAAATACATAATGCCCCACAAAAGCTAGTTTGCTTTAATTTTTCACTAAACGATGTACCAATTCTCCACAATAAAAAGTGGCCTCAGAAGAGGACAAGACAATGCTTGATGTGCCTAAAGTTGCAGCTCCTCGTGTTGCTCCTCAGATTCTTGACTCTACAGATGTGGATCACTTTGCAAATATTGGGCCTAGATAAAGGAAGAAGGGCTGCTAAGAGCCTGGCTTATATAATGACTTTTATAATTAGCCAGGAGCTCGTTGATTGCTTTCAGCAGATTTTCCACCTCATGCTGACGCCCAACTTCATGGTCCGTAGGAGCAGCAGCACCAAGCTGGCGCCAGATCTATGGCTTCTCCACCCAAAGGTCCCTGCAGGAAAGAGGAGCTGGCTGTTCATCTGCTTGCATCTACTGCCAGGGATAAAAATTTAATTGGGAAGGGAGGGCCCCACCAAATATTACCTCCACCAAATATTTTTGCGTATGGAAACTATTTAGCAACTCTCCTGCTAAGATTTAATACAGTAGAAATTTTAAATTCAAAATAGTAAATGAAGGGGGAAAAGTATTTACATAGTTAATGTTGGATCTTGTAATATTTACCCTGTGATTTGTTTTCAGACTCGAAACTGAATAGAGACATTTCATCTGCTTTGAAATAGTGGAAGATTTATGGAGGCTAAAAAACAGCACAAACTTTCAAAGAGCATTTTGAAAGGTTCAGGCACTTCTCAAGGACAAATCAAACAGTTTTTGACTGGATTAGCACAATCACTATGAGTTTTTTCCTTCTAAAAGGAAATTGTAGTCTAAACAGCTACAGTATTTTACAGCACTAATGCTGTTAAATGAAAACAAAGACTAGCTATAGATCAAATGAAAACTAGTTAACAATGGGAATGTAATAAGTTACACAATACTATTTGCAACTCATTTTCCCTTCTAAAATTTTGGTTTAGCCTCGTAAGGACTATGGCTGAATTTTGTAATAATTGATTTTGTTGTACTTTTGAACATTGCTAAATCTGAGAATTCAGTCTAGACTTGATAGGTATAGGCTGGAAACACCTTTAACCATACATAACTGAAGTATCAGCTAAACTTTAAAGTTAGTAAAAGGATATCACTTATTAATAGGTTATAGGGAACTATAGTAATATCTTTAAAGTGTTGTTCCATACACTAAGAATGCAGTAAATGTGTATCTTAATTTAAACTCCTAATAAGACTTTAAATTTATTTCAGTTAAAGTACAGCATGGTTTTTTATTAGAAAGGATGAAAAGCCATTGCATATGGGTTTTTGGAAATTCTTCAGACAAGATAATCAGAGAGGATTGATGGTATGTTGGTAGAAAGCAGGCATCTTTAACTAATAATTTCAGTGAATCAGTCACGCACCTTTATTTCTGTCAGCTATACTGTACAAAAAACAGGCAGTAACATGACCTGCAGATGGCATATTATCATAACCCCTGGGCTATGCTATATAATACACTGTTATTTAATAAACTCCTGGAATGTCTTCATGGAACTTTTTCATAATTATTACATATATTCCTGGAGTAGATGATGTACTCAGAATCTTCATTAACTTTCTTGCAGCTTAACAGAAACATAACCTGTAATAAGAAGTGCGTCCTAATTGTGTATGTCTAGATTGCAGGTTTTCCAATGGGGAAATTCATGTCAGATTTTTTTTATTGATATGGAGAAATCATTCAGCCCTGGAAACTGAAAATCAAGAGTGTCTGTAACCATAAGAAATTTTAAAAATATAGTTTTTAAGTTGCAAGATGCATATCTAATTTAAGTCCAATTAAGATGGTATTGTCTCTTTATGAATTATAAAGTTTCTTAAGGGAGCATTAACTGAGCTGTATTGAGAGCTGGAGTAGGGGAATTGGTAATTGCTGCAAGGAGGACAGTAATTGGAATCTACTTTGTGTGGGGACGTTACAGGAGATTAGGGGAAGAGAATGGTGACATACTAGAGCCACCTGTGTTCTGCAGTGAGACTTTTTGCCTGGTTACTAAACACATTTTAAAGTCCAGCTTACACTGAAACCTAGCTGGGGGACAGCTGTGTTATAATCAGGTTTCTTGACATGGTGGTATTTGCAGAATGAACAAAACTTTGGTTACGTTATTTCATTAGGTGGTTTAGGTTAGATTTATCCAATGGTAATTGCCAGGATTATTTCCTTTTCTTATCATCAGTGTGGCGCTTGCCACATTAGAGATATAACCCCATTTTTCACTACCCAACCCAGTTGTCCATAGCTTTATTTAAAAAAAAAATCCTTTGGTACAATACGTTTATAGCTAATTCCTTTAATATCCTGAGATGTATGTCCTATCCACTGGCAGTTTTTAAAATATATTCAACTTTTGCTAATATTCCATTATCTGTTCTTGTCTCTTCAAGTTATGTTATATGCCCTCATCATCGTAGTATCTGAACGCTTTCCAGGGTGCATTAAGTGATGTGACTGGCTAGCATCTGTTATATGTAGTTCTTTCCTTATCTCTTCCTCTCCCAAAGAGGAAGTTGTGTGGGGATTTTTTTTTTACTAAATATATTAACAAAGACAAGGCCAAACAAGTGCATCTTGTGCTTGGAATGAAAAGTGATGCGGTTTATGTTGGTTCTTACACTGGGAGATGGTTTCATAGTGTTGGAGCAAGAAAGCTTTGTCCTGCACATTTGTGGTACAGTTT
This sequence comes from Macrochelys suwanniensis, assembly GCA_033296515.1. Taxonomy (NCBI): domain Eukaryota; kingdom Metazoa; phylum Chordata; order Testudines; family Chelydridae; genus Macrochelys; species Macrochelys suwanniensis. The sequence continues at coordinate 43,136,805 of CM065775.1, read as the reverse complement.
CATTTTGCCTGTGGAGTGGAGCTGTTGACAGTGGTCCTCATCCTGGAGCTATAGGTGATCTTTTAGTTACCCTGGGCTCTAGCCATTGAGTGCCTTTGAAATCATGGAGACATTTGAGATGGTATTCTGTGGGACGTCACTGTAGGAAATGGAGGGACAGTTCTGTGTGTTCACGCTAGCCTGTGTTGCTGAAGAGACATGCTGCTGTCTCTTCTGTACTAGTTGGCGCTTATGATGGCAATTGAAATTAATCCTTTCTGAGGAGCATAACACAGGATTAAGTGTTTTCCTCTCATGCCAAACTCCTGAAAAGGGTTTTCTTTTATATCAGAAAAAGCAGATGTATTCTTTCAGTTTTTCATAAGCAGACATATTTGGAAATTATTAAAATTTTAGGCATGTGAAGAGTGATTCAACAGTAAAGCTTTTTCCATTCTTGGGAGAGCTGCAACCTTTCAAGCTAAAACTTCAAATCCTCAATCTGAAGATTTAATATAGAATAAAATAAAGACTGACATGTTTTCCTGCTTCAGGCTTCTAAAAATACTGGCCTTCTGATCTGTTTTTAAAATGTGTTTTCAGTTTAGTGATTATGGTTAAAATTAAGGGACGAGTTAGAAAAATTGTAGATGTTATGTATAAATGTCGCAACCGCAGTGCTTTTCATTGCAAGCTGAAAAATCTGAATTGAAGCTGAACTTAATTTCAGGCCCTGGACTGTAGGAGGTAAGAATAGTTGGAGTTGGATAAAAAAAAAAATCATTTCATTTTTAAGAGCTTGCACAAGACCCCCTGTAGTGTGGGTTTTTTTGTATATTTCACGCCATCAAAAATTAAAAATTGATAATATTTCTCTGACATTTAGTGACTGTGGCTTTATGCCTTGCAAAACAATTTGAGTAGAAACCTCTCGTTAAATGGTAAAGACAAAGCAAGAAGAAAGTTTTTGACTCGTGCTGATATTGTAGGAACTGGGAGTTCATTTTCCAAACAGTGCTTTGGGAGTTGCATGGCTAAATTCCAGGTCGCTGCTTTTGAAAATGTACCCCTCGGGGTTTTATTTCTGGTTGTTTTAATGCTGAACAGACAATATGCTGCTAGCTCCTGTTTTTCCTCATCCCCTCACATGAATCTGGATCATGGAATTGGCCACAATTCTTTCCTTTGATTTGAGGCAGTAGGAATGATAACAAGCCACAGTTTTATCCACCAAAAGGCCAGCATTTCATTTGACCCCACTCCAGTCTCTGTTAGGCATATCTCCATATATATCTCTCATAGAACTGGAAGGACCTTGAAGGTCATCGAGTCCAGTCCCCTGCCTTCACTAGCAGGACCCAAGTACTGTCCCCTGACAGATTTTTGCCCCAGATCCCTAAATGGCCCCCTCAAGGATTGAACTCACAACCCTCGGTTTAGCAGGGCAATGCTCAAACCACTGAGCTATCCCTTAGGTAGATCAGCAATGCACCAGCACTAGATGGAGCACAACAAAGAAACTTTGCTATCTCAACTGTCACCACCTTGATCAGGCTGCCTCTTCCCACTCTTAAATTTTGCTTCTGGTATGCTCCCAGCACCCTTTCACTCTTCTGCTTAGCCTGCCTCAGCACTTCAATGCAGCAGTGTCAGGAGCAGGGAGCAGACACCTCTGGACCATGGATTCTGAATCAAAGCATTTGCAAAGCTACCTCATTTCCCCCCTCCCCCCCCCATTCAAAACTTTCCTTAAAACTTCTTTGGCATGATACCTACAAAAAATTTGACAATGGTAGGCCACTTGTGTGCTGAGACCACTGCATATCATGCTGTCCAAAATTGTCTCATCGTTTTCTTGTACTCCCCAGTTGTCTGTGTCCATCTGTTCTCTCTTGCCTTATGTTTAGATTGGAAATTCTTTGGGGGCAGGGATTGTCTTTTTATTCTGCGTTTGTACAGTACCTTGTACAACAGGGTCCTGGTCCATGAACAGGGCTCTGAAGTACTATGGTAATGCAAATAATAAATAAATAATAATCAATGAAAAAATTTATCAGGCCTAGCCAAGCTTCTTCATTAAGCCTTCATGAAAGCCTGGGATGAGACAATATCCTTATATGAGCTTCCCATCCAAGGGTGCTTCTTAGTGGCCAGGAGGAAGCTGGTCAGCTCTGGATTACACTTGTCCTGAGGATTGAATTGCCATCTCCCTCTCAAAAGCAAGAAGCTCAGAGTGAGAAAGGACACCTCAGAAGATTCTTCACTGTTGCCTTCCAGAAAAACAAAAGCAAAAGGTAGGTCTCTGTCCATTTTCCACCATTTTATATAGCAACTCCATCTCTCCTCGTTGCTTTAAAAATGATAAATTTCCAAGAAAGGCCTGAGTTTGCTCCCTCACAACAATCAGAAGATGGAGAACTCTTGGATTCAGATTCCTCAGTGCTTTTTGGCAATACCAAGCAAGTCATATACTTCAGTGCTCCCTTCCTGAACTAGTCACATACAAAGAGTACTTCTCTGAGAGATTCATTCGGGTTAAAGCCTTTCCCCTCCTGGTTAGTTTGGATAAAATGGTGAGCAGAGTTTGGAAAAAAACATACAGTAAATATTCTTTTCCCAGATCTTTTTCTGGGACAAAACTGACACTTGGGGAGTGATCCACAGAATTTACTCATGAATTTGTGGCAACTTCCCTCAAGGTTCAGGAGATCCAGGTCTTGCCCTACTTCGACAAATGGTTAATCAAAGCACTTCCTCTGCCAGAACTCCACTCAGAGAGGTCCTGGGACTTTTCCCTCTCAGACTTCCTTGTTAGCCAGAACAAAAGCTCCCTCCTTTGCCTATGCCACCTAGCAGCAATGTTTTGTACTTGAAGGGATAGTCAAACTATCTGCTGACAGAATGGAAATGATTTTATCCACCCCACAGTCTCCAGTGGCTGCAGGGTCCATCTGCCCTCTTAGTGATGCAAATGCTTGTGGCCTTCTGTACAGTACCCTGGACCAGCCTCTCTTCCGACTTCTTACTTCCCTCAGTTCACCTACAATAGAATCAATGCTTGCAGGCCCTCCATTATCCTACATCTTGTTGAATGAACAGTTGCAGTTGTGCAGAAGGATTCCCTTGTCAGAACCAGAATAAGTATGGTCACCAGTGATGTAGGTCCCAGGGTGAGGAGTGACTGATTCCAGGGTCCAACTTGGGGATTATCGGCTCATCAGTAGGCTAAAATTCAAGGATGTTAGCATACAGTAACCACATCTGTTTAGAATCAGTACCACTGGAGGTGAAATAGAAAGATTCCTAGTGGGGGTGTCATCCCCTAGTTTCCAGCTCTCTCAGGGCCCTCTCCAATATGATAATCAGGATCCAGCACCTGGAGCCTCAGGGGATGATTATTCTCTTTACACCAGATTTAACTACATTGAAGTCAATGGAGTAATTGCTGTGAGAGGAATTAGTCCCTTAATCTTGAGTCCAAGAACCTCCTAATGCATCCCTTCTACCCCGATACATTTTGTGTCCCTAAAGCTACTTTCATACAAAACAGCATTTCTTGTAGCCTTAACCTTGGCAAGGCTCATAGAGAAATTAGCTGCCCTGTATTTTAGGTAATGTTTTCTTATTTTTCACAAGGCCACCGCTGGACAAAGTGGCTTTTAACATAGTCCCCAGGTTCCTCCCTAACGGGAGATTTCTCCTTTCCATATTAACCAAGAGTTAACCCTTCTTTCTGTCAGAACCTCCAAAGCAGGAGAGGATGTTGCATTTCCCTAGACATTTATTAACACAATCATCCAAAACACAGGACTTGGTAGTGATGGGGGACTTCAACCACCCAAACATCTGTTGGGAAAATAATACAGCAAGACACAGATTATCCAACAAGTTCTTGGAATGCATTGGAGACCATTTTTATTTCAGAAGGTGAAGAAAGCAATGAGGGGAGAGGCTGTTCTAGATTTGACTTTGACCAATAGAGAGGAACTGGTTGAGAATTTGAAATTGAAACGCAGCTTGGGTGACAGTGATCGTGAAATGATAGTGTTCATGATTCTAAGGAATGGTAGGAGGGAAAACAGCCAAGTTCCCTCTAAGGCCATGCAGCAGCCTATTAAGTGCCATGCAGGTGCTCAGGGCTGCAGCGGGGAGAAATGCCTCTCCCCCAGCCCCAGACCTGCCGGGGGAGAGGCGACCCTCCCCCAGCCCAGCCCTGGACCTGCGGCAGCCGGGGGAGAGGCACCTATCCCATGGCCCCAGTCCCAGAGCTACTGTGACGGGAAGAGGTGCCTCACCCTCCCTCCCAGCCCAGGTGCTGCTGCGGGGAGAGAGAGCTAGGGGGAGTCCTCTCTCCCTGCCGTAGCTCCGGGGCAGCCTGCATCCCAAACCCCTCATCCCTGGCCCCATCCCAGAGCCCGCACCCCCAGCCAGAGCCCTCAACCCCTGCACCTCAGCCCCAGTTCTGAGCCCCCTCCTGCATCCCGAACCTCTCATCCCCGGCTCCACCCCAGAGCTCGCACACCCAGCCGGAGCCCTCACTCCCCTACCCCCCAACCCTCTGCCCCAGCCCTGAGCCCCCTCCTGCACCCCGAACCCCTCATCCCCAGCTCCACCCCAGAGCCTTCACCCCCAGCCAGAGCCCTCACTCCCTGCATCCCAGCCCTGAGCCCCCTCCTGCACCCTGAACCCCTCATCCCCAGCTCCACCCCAGAGCCTTCACCCCCAGCCAGAGCCCTCACTCCCTGCATCCCAGCCCTGAGCCCCCTCCTGCACCCTGAACCCCTCATCCCCAGCTCCACCCCAGAGCCTTCACCCCCAGCCAGAGCCCTCACTCCCTGCATCCCAGCCCTGAGCCCCCTCCTGCACCCTGAACCCCTCGTCCTTGGCCCTACCGCAGAGCCTTCACCCCAGCCCTGAGCCCCCTCCCACACTCTGAACCCTTCGGCCCCACCTCCCCCACATGAAAAGAGTACACTTATAAAGTTTGCGGAAAGTACAAACCTAGGAGGGGTTGCAAGTGCTTTAGAGGATTGTTTTGAATTTTAATCCTATCTGCACAAACTGGAGTAATGGTCTCAGGTAAATAAGATTAAATACAAAGTTCTTGGACAAATACGAAGCACTTCACTTAGGAAGGAACAATCAATTTCACACCTACAAAATGGGAAATGACTGCCTAGGAAGGAGTACTACAGGAAGGGATCCGGGGGTTATAGTGGATCTCAAGCTAAATATGAGTGTAACACTGTTGAGTCTTTCTCCCTCCTCCCCTCCCCCCCCAAAAGCTTTCATCATTGTGGGATGCATCACCATGAGTGTTGTAAGCAAGACACGAGAAATAATTCTTCCACTGTACTCCGCGCTGATATTGTATCCAGGTCTGGGTGCCACATTTCAGGAAGGAAGTGGACAAATTGGAGAAAGTCCAGGGAAGAGCAACAAAAATGATTTAAAGGTCTAGAAAACGCGATCTATGAGGAAAGATTGAAAATATTGGGTTTGTTTAGTCTGGAGAAGAGAGGACCAAGGGGGAGACAACAGTTTTCAAGTACATAAAAGGGTTTACAAGGAAGAGGGTAAAAAATTGTTGTTCTTAATCTCTGAGGATAGGACAAGAAACAATGGGTTTAAATTGCAGCAAGGGCAGTTTAGGTTAGATGTTAGGAAAAACTTCCCACCTATCAGGGTAGTTAAGCACTAGAACAGGGATCTCAAACTCAAATCAACACGAAGGCCACATGAGGACTGGTACATTGGCCCGAGGGCTGCATCACTGAAATCTTTTCATACAACGATACAAAAGTATAGTCAAAAATTTAAAAAATGAAGAGTAATATAGTATGCTATTAAAAGTCAATGTGTTAACTTTTTTAAAACTATAATGCGAAGAGGGGTTTTAATAAAATATAAACACCTGTAACTATTCCTTATGTGGTCAGTAATACTGATGATGATGTACACTAACAGTCTATCAACATAGCTGTAATGGCAAGAACTTTTTAAAGTAACTTCATACAAAATACGTTTCCACTTTTAACAAACATTCTTCCCAACTACTCACAGCATGCCTTGCTCCGTCTCTAAGGCAACAGCTCGGTGCAAGGTGAAGTAGAGCATGCTGGGAGTTGTAAGCCTCTATTGAGCGAATTTACTCAGCAGTCAGCACCTGTATTGAAGTGTCCACGTTCCCTAGGAGGGTCGGGGATTTCTTTCCCACCCAGGCGTTGTTGAGGGTGAGAGGCACGGGGAACAGGCTTGGCTTTTGTAAACTGGATCCCTGTTCCCTTCCCCCCCCCCCCCCCCCAGATATTTCTCTCTGATTTGCTTTCCCTTTCCCTCCCTCCCCAGTGTTAAAGGAAAAGGGCTTTTCCCAGTGACTGGCTGCTGCTGTTCTCCTGGCTCCCTTCTTCCCCCCCCCCCCCCCCTCGCATTTCACACTGTGCATGGGATCAATGGGGACGGATTTCAATGACGGGTGTTTTTGGCCCTCACTTGAGGAAGGGGAGATTTGAAGAGTGGCGAAGGGGCTGGCCGAGCATTGGTGTGAGTCAGGGTATAGCTGGAGGGGAGGATTGGGGAAGCAGGAAGAGCAGGCTCAATGGCTTCGTCGGGAGCGAGGAGCTGCAAGGCTGCAAGGGCAGCTCGGGTAAACTTCAGAGAACTGTGTACGGCTCATTGAAATGGATGCAGCAGCCATCCCCACCCCCAGAGTGAGAGTGACTGAAAACACTGCCTTAAACAGCAGCTCTGAGAGCTTGCCTGCCTCCCTCCTCTCCTCCCCAGAGCATGTGTGGGAGCCTTGCAGCAGCAGGGCCAGAGGTGGGTTATGTTTTGCTGATCCAGCTAACAACGTCTTCCCTTCCCCGCCTCTTCCCACCCCTTCCCTGCCCCCATTCCAATCCCTTTCCCAAAGTCCCCGCCCCAACTCTGCCCCCTCCCTGCCCCTATTCCAACCTCTTCCCCAAATCCCTGCACCGGCCCTGCCTCTTCTCTGCCTCCTCCCCTAGGCACACCGTATCCCCGTTCCTCCCCCTCCCTCCTGGAAAGTCCTAAGCACCGCCAAACAGCTGTTTGGCAGCGGGAAGCGCGCTGGGAGGTAGGCGGAGGAGCGGGGACATGGCGCGCTGGGGAGTGGGGAGGGGAGCTTGGCTGCCAGTGGAGTCGGCACCCATAACGGGCCGCAGGAAATAACTCTGAGGACTGCATGCGGCCTGTGGGCCACGTGTTTGAGACCCCTGATTTAAGTAAAAGAGAGGAGTCCAGCAACACTGGAATGAGTCATAAAACTAAGTAACAGTTTATAGACAAATAACAGTATAATTACAATCTGCTATAAATATACAAGCAAATCTGTGAACAATGGTATGTCATGTGGATGTAGTTCATTTACCTCTGAGCTTGTACTTTGGCATGTGGGAAGCTGTACTTTACATATACAAGTCTCTACTATAATTTTGTTTTTGGCAAAAGGTCATGAATTTAACTTTTTCAGCTGTGACACTGTAATTATGCATGTGGAAAATGTGGTGTTAATTGTAACAAGTGAATTGTGGTTTTCTTTTAACACCAAATAGAAACAATGTGAATAATATTAAATGTCTGAGTTTTTTACTGGTTACGGTCTTCTGTGCCTTTGATTCTGTTTACTCATAATATTAATTATTATGATTAGCATAGGAAAAATGTAGTCTTTAGCTCAGAAAATATTTATTAGAATGAGGTTCTACACATTAGTTTTTCTTTCATTGTTTCTCCTTAATACTGTCAGATTTCTGCAATTGTAATATATTGCTGTATTTATGAACCAATTCAGTATATAACTCTTGCAATCTTTGATAAAACGTTCTCAAAATAATCGGAAAGATATAAGTGATGTGATTTCCATTCTGTTTTCTTTTCCCTATAGGCATGGCAGCTGAGATTCAGCCATCTTGTGGGATATGGTGCCAAGTATTACTCCTACCTCATGTCCCGGGCCATTGCCTCCATGGTATGGAAACAGTGTTTTGTGCAGAACCCATTTGACAGGTAAAAAAAGGCAGTGCATGAAGTAGAACTGAATGGTGTGCTAACTCTGGGAAGCAGAAAACTTGCTTGTCGTACCTGTAGCAACATTTTAATTTTTTGTCATTTTAATTGTTTTTTCTAAATATGTTGATTTTAAAAACATAGCACAATATAACATAACCACAGATGATAAGGCGAATTATAGGACATGTTCACTGATGCAAAGAATACAGCATCAGCATTTTAAAATGTAGGTGCCAAATGGGAGGCACCAAAAATCCATATGTAGTCATCTAATTAAAGAGCCTGATTTTCAAAAGTGTTAAATACCTGTAACTTCCATTTGAACTAGAAGAAGCTGTCAGTATTAAACAAGCTTCTTGTCATCACCTTCATAGCTCTACCTAGTTATCTTCCCTCTTCAAGCTTTGCATTGCATCCCTCTGCTTTGCTAGTATACACAGCTTTATCTGCTTGTTTATCAGTTTCTTGTCCAGTCTCCTCCAGGCCTCCTTCTGTGCAGTATCCTGGGCATGACGCAGCCTCCCTGAGCTCATCTGCAAGACTCCCTATCCTGTCCACATCAAAGTCGCTATTGAAGACCAATTTTGTCCTGCTTCTTACAATCAGTCAAGCTGGCTTGTACATCACTTGCCTATTCTGCTTCTCTTAGCCTCTTTCTACTAGTCTGTCTCCTTACAGTGTGAGCTCCGTGGATCAAATACTGTTTCTTCCTGAATATTTGGGAAGCACCTCCCACACTGTAGGTGCTACTATAAATAAATATACTTAATAACAGCCTATAAGAAAATAAATTCACATGTTCAAATTTAGATACCCGTATTTGAAACTGTTGGCCTTAATTTGTAAAGCTTTTTACCTGAATGTGTTATATTTGGCTGATATCAGAGAATCTAACTTCTGTTTGTTTGTTTTTTGGATGAAACTTCCAGCTTACCTAGACAGACTACACTGGGGGGTATTGCTTATTTGTACTAAGGTAGGACAAAATTTGAACACCGCGTGAGCTGTCAAAATCTCACTACAATTGAGAGAGGACCTTTTAGAGCTTCATCATCCATTTTGACATCTTTTTTAGTTTCGGGCCAAAACTATTGAACATTCACATAGTGATTTCCTAAAACAAGGAAGTTCTTCAGTATTTGTTCAGGATGTGTGACGCTGGGTGGCAATCCTGATGCAGTTAGAGAGCTGATATTTAAATGTAACTAGAAGATATAACAGTGTAGTAGCCATGTTGGTCCCAGGATATTACTGACACAAGTGGGTGAGGTAATATCTTTTATTGGACCAACTTCTATTGGTGACAGAGACAAGATTTGAGCCACACAGAGCTCTTATTTCAGAGCTAGTGACCATTTCTGGTCTTTGGAGTGTCTCATTTAATAACAGAAAAGGCCAGCACAAAATATAAGCAAAGCCTTTATTGCCATGTCTGACTCTCAGCTCAATCTTAGCTTATTTGTTCCACCTGAGTCCACTGCTCACCTCTGTCCAGGGCCAAGCCCTTTACAAGCAGGTCCCTTTCTTGGGGTACGGCTATACTTACTTCCTGTTTTGGCGGGAAGCAATCAATCTTCTGGAATCGATTTATCGCATCTTGTCTAGACGCGATAAATCGATCCCGGAAGTGCTCGCCGTCGACACCGGTACTCCTGCTCCGCGAGAGGAGTACGCGGAGTCGACGGGGGAGCCTGCCTGCTGCGTCTGGACCTACGGTAAGTACCTTTTAGTTCGAACTAAGATACTTCGACTTCAGCTACGTTATTCACGTAGCTGAAGTTGTGTATCTTAGTTCGAACCGGGGGGTTAGTGTGGACCAGCCCTTAGAGTCCAGTCTCTTGCCACTACCTAGGGAGAATCCTTCCCTAGAGCTAGATGTCTGTGGAGACCTGCCAACTGAAGCTCTTCTCCAGGAGAGCCCATATTTCTTGACAGATGGGGCTTCCTGCCACCATTTGGGAGATTTGTTTGCTGGGACCAGGCTTTCCTGGTGGCCTGCCAACTGTAGGGGTCTCATTGTTGAGATCTCCTCTCTAGGAGCAGAGTATACCTTCTAGGCTCCTTACCCCCATGAGATGTCCTGAGAGCTTTCTGTCCCTAGGAGCACACCTTATCCCTGTGATTGCGTTCTGTCTAGAAGCCCTTTCTCCCTAAGAGTACCTAGCTTAACTAAGATCACGTAACCTTTTAACTAGGGTTAGTGCTCGTTTACTTTAAGTAACCACAAGGCGGTCAGTTACTCCCAGGTGGGCCTTCAGAAGGCAGTGGTGGGCAGACTGGGTTCTGATTCCCCTGAAAGGGACCAGTCGCTCCATGACAATGCAGAAGTGGGATATTGTATGCAGGTAAAGAAGAAAATCAACAGTAGAAATGGAATCATTAGCTCTTTTTGTATTATTTTGACAAATTGGCTTTTTTCATTTTAAAATCTTACGTCACATTCTTCTTCTTTCGATATATTGGCAAATGACAAATTCCAAACCGTTCTTACACCTTAGCTAAGTGTTCTAAGCAGTTATATCAGAGACCTATTAATTTCCCCCCCTTACAACAGTGAAGACTAACTAACAAGTTCTTTGCAAAATAGAATATTGCATAACAACATCGTTTTTGTAAATATGAAATCTCTCTAGCTTAGTTCATTCTTGCATAATTTTAAATAGTGTGCATTTCTCTAATCAGTATATGATGAAGGCAGCCATTGTCTAAAGATGGCAGGTTTTATTAGATCTATAGCTGTGTCTGTTCTGTAAAGAAACCAGAGACAAGTGTGACTGAAAGCTGAACAGGTGATGTATGCAGATGGCTGTAATATTATCTGTCTTTTCCTTCAGGGCAATGGGTGAGCGTTATCGCAAAGAGATGCTGGCACATGGCGGTGGAAAAGAGCCCATGCTCATGGTTCAAGGTAAAAGAAAAAGGAGGATTGTTTTGTTTCTGTGACCTTCCTCCCCCTGTTCTGCCCTCCTTCCCCATTGTTGTTATATACCTTTTGGCAAATATCATTCATTGCGATTAGATAGCAATAAATAATTTAACAATATTTCCCTATCCAATCCTTTATACTTAACCAAAGTTTTCATAGGATTTATTAAAGGGGATATGTAGAGTAGATTTACCTAATTTAATAGACTAGATCTGAAATAATGCTTCATGGATTACTAGAACTCATGGTAATACCAAGAATGAAATATTTTGAGATCCAAACAGCAGGGGAATATGGTATTGGAAAGGAATCTCTTTCAAAGTGGTCCATAGAATTCAAAGGTACCAGCCAGATGCTCTGAAAAAGGAGAGATATTAAATTTTTTAATATTTTTACCTTCATTAATTTTTTTTTTAAGTTTGTTTTACTAATTTTTACCTATATGTTATCTGAAAGGCCATCATCCCAAATATTGCTGATGTAGAAATAGGAAATCTTTTGTCCAATGTCACTTTGATAGCACCAAAGCAGTTCAGGTAGTGTCAGCACTTTGGTAATGCACTCTCAATATAAATGGAGGTTGAAGATTGTAACAAAATTTGGTTTTGATCAGTATCCTTCTTAGAACCCTCTTCTCGTATTTATTCCTTTTGGTGCAGACAAGAACATAAACAGCATTCTTAAATCAAGTCTCATATCAATAGGAAAAAATGGGTATCAATTTTGAAAAATGAAGGTAAATGTGGTTGAAATAATTTTCAGACATTTTTGGTGTGACTCTTGAAATCTCTATGTATTTATATGACCAGAGTAAATAACTTTCTTTGTAATAGTCTTTTCTTCTTTGAGAGATGTCCCTGTGGGTGCTCTACTCCAGGTGCACCTTCGCTCGGAGAATTTTACAGCAGTGCCCGTGTGGGTTGCGCACGCGCAGTGCCTACCTCATGCACCGTTGGCAGTTGAATATCACGTGCGCGACCCAGACTCCTCAGTTCCTTCTGTTCCTTCTTAACTGTCTCTGGCCTGAGACGAAGCTCTGCAGTCCCGTTCAAACCTGAGTTTTAGTCAGATAAGTTACATAGTCAGTTTTAGTAGTCTTTCTAGTAGTCAAGTTTCATTTATTAGCTTAGTTCCTGTTTTAAGAAAAAAGCAACCAAATTCTTATTTACTCCGTAGTTTAGTTCAGTGATAATGCCCGAGTTCACCAGGCTTTAAGCGGTGCATTATGTGCAGAGAGGTGATGCCAGTGTCTGACTGACACACTCAATGTGTCCACTGTCAGGGTGAATCCTGTGTTCCCCAGAAATGTGCCCATTGCAGCAAATTGAAAACTAGGGCACGAAGGGACAAGGACCTGAGGCTTAATCTCAGTTTAATGAAGAAGTCCTTGAGACCAGCCTCTGACCTGGCACGGGTCACCAGTTCCCTCACCACCGAGGTCCCCAAAATCCAAAGGACCAGCCAAAAAATGATCATCCTCCCCATCCCAAAGAGAGCAGACGAGCAAAAAACAGTAGCTGACAAGATTGCTGTCATCGATACTGACGGCACTGCGACTCAGCACCTATGATACTCCGAGCACCTCCGGCACTGTCTACAAGATGCGGAGGCTAACAGCTCTAAGTTGCCTGCCTCTACTGTGGCACCGTCGGCACCTTCTAAGGAGATGGCACTGACAGCTGCTCCTGTCCTGGCGTCACAGTCCAATGCCGCCAATACCACAGTTCCATCACTAGCGACACTGGTGCCTACACAGCTAACCGCACTGCCAGCGCAATCACCACCACGCCCTGTGGCACCGACACTATTGGGACCACGCCACTCCCTACACCATAGAGATTTGTTGGTCTCCTCAACTCCGGAGTCTCTTCTCTTCAGCACCGATGTTTCACCAAGGCCGTTGGTACCGCACCAATATCTGTCACCCATTCCATCACACTTCTGCAGTGATGAAGAGGACACGGTGGAAGGACAGTTCTCCCCTCACCACTCTTCCCCAGTCAGGACACCAGTTGGTACTGAACCACTGAGATCATGGTCCTCATACGGGCATGATATGCCTCCTTGGTATGGCCACCCGTGCCTTACCCGGGTCACTGGCCATATTGGAGTCCATGGGAGTGGAGTCGTATACACGACACCATAGCAGAAATGCTAGCCCGTGCAGGGACATAGGCAGATGTCTGACCCCACTCTCGGAGACAGTGGGACACACTGGAGGAGCCAATGGCAGAGCAGGAAGAGGACGCTGCTCCTGACACCTTGCCACCCAATAATAATTCCGGACGACTTTTCTCAATATCTGTTCAAAAGAATGGCTAATGAGCTTAAAATTGCCCTCAAGGAAGTGTCAGAAACGCAACGAGTTGACAGACATTCTACAACCTTCTTCCTCTTCCAAGATAGCACTACCAATCAGTGTGGCTACCATGGAACCTACAAAAACAGTGTGGCAAACTCTGGCCACAATTCCACCATTTATAAAAGGGCGGACCGCAAATACTACGTCCCCTCCAAGGGATCTAAATTCCTATTCACACACCCAGCTCCCAACTTGCTGGTAGTGGAAGCAGCCAATCAAAAGGGCAAACAGCAGCATTTTCACTCCACCCCTTCTGTTAAGGAAAGCAAAAGGCTAGACCTCTTTGGCCACAAAGTGTACACATCTTCCACATTTCAATTCAGTGTGTCAAATTATGCGGCATTATTAGCCAATTATAACCACAAGAATTATGGGAAATTTATGGACTTAAATGACATTCTGAAGACCAGAGACAACAATTTAAATCCCTGGTCTCTGAAGGACAAAACACTGCATGTACGGCTCTACAGGATTCTTTGGATCTGTCTGACACTGCAGCCAGGTCCACTGCCACGCCTGTGGTCATGCGACAGGCCTTGTGGTTCAATTCATCAGCATTTCCACAGGAGATCCAGAACACAGTTGAGGACCTCCCTTTTGATGGAGAGAAGTTGTTTGCAGCCAAAAGAACGATATGCTGCATGCAATGAAGGATTCCCGAGCTACCCTTTGGTCCCTTGGCATCCCTACACCTGCCATGAGAAGGAGACAGTACAGGTATCAACCTTATCAACACCCTAGATATCCCGCATATACACAGCAACAACAGAGACCTTATGATCAACAGCAGCACCAACGACAGAGACAAAGACCAGTCAGAAGCTGTGCGCTGCACACAAACGGTGATCCACCGTTTTGAAAGCCTCGGCCTACAATAAATATGAAGAAATCAACAATACAACTGACTCAACAATTAGAGTTTATCGGTGCGTACCTCGACTTCCAGACGGCGAGGGCGTCTTCGCTCCCACAGGACAGGTTCTACACAATACAGACAATAATATCTACAGTGCGACACAGTTCACAAATCACAGCCCACAAATGTCTGCAACTCTTGGGTCACATGGCAGCATGCACATTTGTAGTCAAGTATGCATGCCTGCACATGCGCTACCTCCAAGGATGTTTAGCGACTGTATACAGACCAAACAAACACAAAATGAGCATAAGATTAACAATGCCTCACACGGTCAGAGACTCAGATTGGTGGACTCACCCATGCAACCTATGTTTTGGGATCCCATTCGCACAAGACCCTCCATCACAGATGATCACAATGGCCGTCTCCCTCATCGGGTGGGAAGCACACATGCAGCGTCAGACAGCTCACGGACTATGGTCCGTGACAGAGACAAGCCCACATATAAACCTTCTAGAACTCCGCACCGTCCTCAATGCCTGCCTCCACTTCCTGACAGTCATAAAGAATCCGCACATAAGGGTCACGACCAACAACATCGCCTGCATGTTCTATATAAACAGGCAAGGGGGAGCCAGATCACATTCGCTTTGCACCGAGGCCATCGAACTTTGGAATCTCTATATTCGACACAACATCCAGATCTCAGCTTCATACCTATCTGAATGTCAGAACACGACAGCAGACAAACTCAGCAGATGATTTCCACACGACAATGAATGGGAATTGAGCAATTCAGTACTGCAACACGTATTCCGACAGTGGGGTGACCCACACATCAATCTATTTGCCACTGCCCACAACACAGTGTCAAAAATTTTGCTCCAGGGCAGGTCTGGGGAAGCAATCCATGGGAGATGCGTTCCTAATCAGCTGGAACACGGACCTCCTATATGCTTTTCCATCGATACCATTGCTACCGAGGGCAATACAGAAAATATGGACCGACAAAGCCAGAGTCTTCCTAATAGCCCCCACATGGCCAAGACAACTGTGGTATCCCTACATGACATGCATGTCAGCACGTTCCCCAATCACACTCCCTCTCCACTCAAATCTACTGACACAGCGGGATGGACACTTACAGCACCCCAACTTGCGGATGTTATATCTCAAGGGATGGCTTCTCTATGGCTTTCTCATGACGAGCTAAACTGTTCAGACTAGGTCAAAAAGGTTGTTACTCCATAGCAGGAAGCACTCTACTCATAGCACCTACCTATATAAGTGGTGGAGATTTACAACATGGTGCACCGCCAAACAAATTGATGCAACATCTGCACCTCTCCCACTGATCCTAGACCACCTTTTAGAACGAAAACAATCAGGCCTTTCCATCAGCTCACTAAAAGTACACCTGGGGGCCATCACCGCTTTTGACCGAAAGATTGATGACACTACAATCTTTGCCCACCCATTCACCAAATGATTCCACAAGAGCATACAAACTCTCTACCCTGACATCAGACCACCCACTATAAATTATTGCACCTGTCCATGAAAGTGTCATTTCTAATAGCTATCACGTCAATCAGACGTGTGGGAGAAATAGGGGTGCTTATGGCAGACCCACCGTATACTATCTCTTTTAAGGATAAAGTTATGCTATGTACCCATCCCAAATTTCTACCAAGGTACATTCATCATTTCACATTAACAAACCGATATGGCTTCCAACTTTCTTCCCTAAACGGCATGCGAATTTGTTCGAAGCTACGATGCACACCCTGGATGTTAGAAGAGCACTGGTGTTTTACCTGGACAGAACCAAGCTATTTGGGGCTTCTCTAAAACTCTCTGTGTCCATAGCAGAACAATCCAGGGGTACATTCATATCCACGCAGAGACTCTCTAAATGGATATCTGGATGCATTCACCTATGCTACTAATTAAAAGGCACTCAGCCCCCATCAGCGATTGGAGCACACTCAACCAGATCTATATCAACTTCCACAGTGTTCCTAAACAACATTCCCTTGATAGACATATTCAAGGCCACCACCTGGGCCTCCAAACACACCTTTGCCAGACATTATGCTATTACACAAGGCCCTAAAGTGGACACCCGGCTTGGCCCAGTGGTACTATCCACAGTTATCTTACCAACTCCGAAGCCCCTACCATCCTAAGAGAGCACTGCTTTACAGTCCTCTGGAGTGGAGCACCCACAGGGACATCTCTCTCAAAGAAGAGAAGGTTACTCACCTTGTGCAGTAACTGAGGTTCTTCGAGATGAGTATCCCTGTGGGTGCTCCACTACCCACTCTCCTCCCCTCTACTTCGGAGCTTGGTTCAGGCTCTGCGGTAGAGAAGAAACTGAGGAGTCCAGGTCACACACGCAATACTTCAACTGCCAACGGTGCACAAGGCAGGCACTGTGCGTGTATGACTCATCCGGGCACTGCTGTAAAATTCTCCAAGCGAAGGCACAGGGACGCACCAACACCTGGAGTGAAGCACTCACAGGGACACTCATTCTCGAAGAACCTCAGTTACTGCAGAAGGTGAGTAACCTTCTCATATGCACACTGAACAAAGTGGCATCAGTACTGAAATTCACAAGCTAGGTACTAGATAATAATAGACTTCACACTTATGTAATGCCTTTCATCTGAAGCTCTTAGACTGTTGTTAATTAATAAAAATTTGTTAAGGTTCAAAACACCCAATGTTAGGTAGCTAAGTAGTGGTATATCCATTTTACAGATAGAAAAAACTGACGTGGCTATTTTCACATGGCGCGTCAGTGATGGAGTTGGTAAATTAGTCTATTTATATTCCAGGTATGGAAGGTCTCTTCTTCTGGGAGGTTTCTGGATCTTTAAAACTTGTCATTCTTAAAGCACTCTTGAAGTGTCAAAGTTCTGGTACATCTTGTAACCTAGTTTCAAATCTGTCTTCCAGTCTTAGATTCTGGAGGGAGTGAATGCAAGCCAACAGAATTTACATTTTTAAGTATCACACAGTATGGGGAGACATAACTTTTGATCACTGACTCGGGCTTATTATCCCTTCAGATGCTTCTTGGAATGCATTTTTACATTTTGTTGGCCAGGGACTCTCATGGAATGTTCCAAAGTCTGTGCCGAAACTTCTAGCCATGTGGTCATATGATTCAAATATTATTTGAATAAAGAAACCAACAAATGTTTCTGTTGATGAAGCACATGAAACCGTGCATAACTGCACATGAGTTTTCCCTTCTGTCATGGGAGTACATAATTTTATTTGCTTATATTTCCAAACAAAAAGTATATTACTGTTGAGTTGAGGTTGAGAGTATGTATCAGTA
The DNA here is from genome assembly GCA_033296515.1 of Macrochelys suwanniensis. NCBI lineage: Eukaryota > Metazoa > Chordata > Testudines > Chelydridae > Macrochelys > Macrochelys suwanniensis. The sequence continues at coordinate 43,119,296 of CM065775.1, read as the reverse complement.
ATTTTAGGGTAAAATTCATTCCTGAAATGGTATATTTCTTTTTAAAAGAAGCATTATAATTTCAGGAAATTCAGCATTAAGGTTAAATTTAAAATAAATCCAAATATGTTTAAATATAGAAATGCACAGTTAAGGCACCCTGACATCCATAGCTCTGCCATGCATAGGGGGCAGTATGGGAAAAAAAGTCACGTCGACTGTTGTAAGGAAAGCAGATAATGGGGGAGCAAAGTGAGCATGGTCACTTGTAAAATGTAGTCTGTTTGCCTTTTCAAATTTTATTTGAATAAATGGAACCTTAAAAACTAAACTGAATCTTCTTATGGTCACATTAAGCACTATAGTAGTAGAGCTGCATTTAGTTTGTTTGTACAGGCATAATGGTAATCCGATATCAATTCCTCTTTCATATTTGTCAGTATGAGCATACTTGATAATTGCAGTAAGAATGCTGAATAAACAATCAGCATTATTCAGTGATAAATTTACTGGCACCGTGTGTACTTACATAATTTCTTTTAGTTGTTCTTTAAGATGATTTTAAAAAGAGAGCTTTTAAAGATGGATGAAGTCATAAAAATTAGCAGAGAGTGCTAAAATAGTTCACCAAAAAAAGGCAAAATGTCCCAGTACAGGGATGGAATAATTGTCACTGAAAATGAAAGCCTTTATTGAAATGGAATGGTCCAGTTTTGGTTTGGTTTGTCACCTTGACTTTTCATTTTAAGCCACACCCATGTGAGGTTAGGTAGTTCCTTTGCTTATCTTGCAACAATTATGAATACTGTGGACTGTACATAGCTTTTTACGCGACTGTCCCCATCATTCTGTATTTAGTACAGAAATAAGATTTTAAACAGAAAAGTAATGTCAGCTGCTCTAATGTGTTGTCATTCCTTGATATCATCCAGTTACCCTTTTCAGTCAGTCTCTCTCTCACCATCCTCCTCTTCATTAAGATATTCCAAAACACACTTCCTCCCAAAAGACATTCCAAAACACTGTTCCTCCAACTGCAGAAACACTATTTCCACACACATCCTCCAAATACATCCTTCACCACCAAGCAATAGTGACCTCTTGCTGACACTACTTTCTTTTGGGGAAAGTTTCGGTATTCTCTGAGGTGCCACATTTCAGAAGTCTAAATTTTCTAGGCTCTAATTTCAAGATCTAACTTTTAGGTAGAGATATGCTTGTGCAAGTCTGACTACTGGTTAAACATACACAAAGCTCCTCCCTTCTAAAGCACGTGAATGCACGTGTCAGTGCTAAGCTCGCCATATTTAATCATTTCCATTGACTCTTTGGTAAAATCTCCTTAATGCATTGTATAATATGACATTCCTTCACTTCTAACCCATGAAAGCTTATGCTGAAATAAATTTGTTAGTCTCTAAGGTGCCACAAGTATTTATTTCTTTCTTATATTCTTTCACTTGTTCACTTTCTTCATTGCAATGTTGTAGTGTTCCTTCTCAGATGTTATTGTCTTCTTATTTTTATTTTTTACATGTTTAGATATAGCCCTAGCTTCAATCTTTCTCTCACATGATTCCTCAGATTCACTGATAAGGAAGATGTAGTACTCGATCCAACTTCCACTGAAATCAGTGGAGAGACTCCTTTTGGATTGGGCCTTTAATTAAGGACCTGAGATTTATACATCTGTTTACTTCAATTTGACTCCCACCATCAATAGCAACATGCATTACTATTTTAAAAGATACAGTGTCACCATGAAGTCCTTTCAAAATCTTCTCATGATGTTAACTCTGTTGCATGACCAATTATTTTACTAGATACAAATATGTACTGTGGGAACCACAAACAGAAAATAATTTCAGCTATGTTTTGTTCAAGAGGCCATCATTTGGTATTTAAAGAAAAAAATAGTTATGACATAAAATCCATCCGTCCACCTCTGCCAAGTGTCAATGTAAACATTATTGATGCCTGATTTGCTTTGTATTACAAAATCCCGGTGTGCAGCACTTCAGAATAAATGGGTAGGATGGTGCTCAGGGGCCACATAGTGTAGTGGGTTGATCACACAGTTGGAAGCCAGACCTGACTCTTTGTCTAACTTACCATCTTCTAATCTTGAGAAAGAGCCCAAAGTGGAGTTCAGAACCTAACTGTTCTTTATGTCTTTTGAAAATCCCCCCCCCCGTCTGATTTTTAGAAGTGTGCTTGCAAAATATATGTGAAGTTGTGTTCCTAAACCATTCATACAATGACTGTATTGTAGGCAGATACATAATTATCCACTTCTGTGCATGACTACCCAATATATGTGTGCAAATTAATCATATATGCAAATTAGGCATGCAGTTGCTCCTTTGCAGTTTTGCAGATCAGGCCCTTATTATCTCTGTTTCTCCATGTGTAAAATTGTACTCACCTCTTGGAGGTATTGCAAAGATTTTAGATAATGTTTGCCCATCTCTTTTAATGTATAAAGAGTTTATATAAATGCTAGTGCAGTTATAATATCAGTTATGAACAGCAATAGACGTTGGCCAAAACTAAACAAGGCCAAAACAATTACGGTGTTTCAAAGGGACAGAGACCACAGGTTTTTTTTATAATTTTCCCAATTACAGGTGATTGAAAGTTATGGTTAACCGTCCCCGAAAAGGGTGTGGTTAACCACAGTGCTGTAATGTGGAAGAGAACTTCAAAGCAGAGAAGGAGAGCAACACAGCTGCCCTAGGCTTGGGAGAGACTGATCTGAAATAGGAGTCAAGCTGAACTTACGAAATATACTCACAGCTTAAAAAACTGCAACCATCAGTCTTTGTGGATATCTCACTAAATAATTTAGACTGGAGTGTTGTGTGTACATATTATAATACAGATATTCATGGAGTTTAAAGCCAAAAGGGACCATTATGATCTTGTAGTCTGTCCTTCATGCAGTAATAGATTCAAACACTGCAGTAGCATTATTCTAAATTACAGTGTTTTGGATCTTTACAATAGAATTTGTAGTACTTTATTTAATCAGGGCTTGCTCTTTTTGCATTGTTAGAATTTATTCTGCGGATATTCCTTACCCCGCCTCCTCTGGTACCTTAAAAGCAGCTGTTGTCACAGGGCTGTAAAAGAACAACTACTATGCAGTACATCATCGCAGTGATAAATGAGACACGTCCATTTTCATTCTCAAATGATGCAACTACTGTGTAAAGGGCCAATTAAAATTACCATTGTGTGTCTGATTCCGGAAGATGGGTATTTAAAATAATTTATTTGGAACAAAAGCTGATAATTTTCTTTCCTTTGTTTATGGTCCTTTTAACCAATGTTGAATCTACATTAATATCCTTATGTAAGCCAATTTGAAATAATTCACAGTGATTTTTAAAATAAGGTTTTTTAGACTGTTTAGCTGTATAAACATCCAGCTATATTATAGTGTTCCTTTTAGTCACACATTTTATAGGGTAGAATTTTTACTGTGTTGCTATTGTACTAACATAAGAAATTAGATTTACTTGAAGGTAATTCTTAGGATCGCTCTTTATTCCTTTTTTGAAAAGCAGCTAGTACTGTATTTGTTTTTCATTTTTCTTTGCATACCTGGTTGTCAGTTTTTCAAGGAGAATTGTCAGTGGTCTATAAGTCTGTTAGCTAATACTTTTGACACCCTAGATGTATGTTATCTGGACAGGCTGATTTTGTTTGTAATGAATTTTTAAAGTATTTTCTTACTTACTCTTCGTCCATAGTTATTTTTACATGGCATCAGAAAAATCAGTGTGTCCTGTTAACATGCTCCTGATCACTCTTTCCCATAGAAAGTCTGTCAGGAAGGGGGTGCAGGATATTGGGGAAATGGTTCTTCTATTAGAGGAACAGGCCATAGGGATTTTGGTGGCTTGACTGCCCCTGTTCCCCTCACACAGCTAAGCTGAAATGGAGCCGTGCTTCCAGGCTTGCCAGTTGGCAGCTGCCCCTTGAGGCCTCCTTACAGGGTTATTCCCACTGCAAAGGGAGCTGCTGAAAAATAGTACCAGCTTTGGCTGTATTGTTCAGGGTGAAGGGGGGGAGGGAGGTGTTTCTCCATGACTGATAGTATGGCAATATGCATGTCCTCCAGCCAGCCCAACTCACTTGGGAGGAGGAGACCCATACACAGTGTGAATCCCTTCTGTGCACAGAGCAAGTATCTTTGGGATAGAGTCAGACATCTTGCTGTTTGCAGGTCTTCATTCAAGATGGAGTTTGTTTTTCCATCCACCGTAACTGATTTCTACAAACAAGTATGTCTTTCTCTAAGCCACACCCACATACTGTCTTGCAAAGGTCGCTCAGTTGTCTTTATGAACTAAAGGTACAAGCCACACCCTATTGTGTTAAAGGGAAAAGTGATGAGTGTGTCAGGTTGTTAAAAATATCAATTTTTCTGCTCCCTTTGATATTGAAAATATCAGAATAGAAGTGTTATCTGACTGCATTTTAATTCTATCTGCAGTGTGAACCTTTTATTTTTCTTTGAATTCTTGATATTAATCAGCTGTGTCATGGCTGTTCATGTTGACACTTGCAATATATACTTAAACCTAATTAAAATCAGGATGCTGTGAGATCCTAACTAGGAAAGTCTTTTAGTCCCTATCCAAAATTGCCTGGAGACTTTCTCTCTTTCTTCTTGTTTTTTGAACTATTGTATTTAGCAATTACTTAGCATACAAGAAACATCTAATCAAGCCAGTTGGCTCCAGTCAGGTTTTATTAAAAGATGCGCTCAAAGATTTTTTGTTTTTCATAAATGCTTCAATTATTATCCCCACTAAAACCAAATGGGCTAAGGATGTGAAAGAATGTATGAAGATGTGCACTCTGTGTGCCTATAGAAAAGGGTTGAGCAAGGTTATAGTTACATTGGCAGTTTTGTCAGTAAGGATGTGAATCACTTCAAAGAACCACAGAGTTTATATTTTACACTAACTGGCTCTGAATTAGCTGTTTTTGATGTTTTCCAATACGAATAATGTAATTTCCTTTTAAAGTGTTTAAAATATTAATAATTAATAAACTCACAGTAGGTACACAATGCAGAGTAATGCATTTTTATTACAGCGAAACAGCTGAAAATAATTTAGACAGTGTATGCTGATGCTTTATAGAAAACATGTTTTTTCCTTTAAAAAGTGCACTGTTGCAAATCCATTTTGAGTTGACTGTTTAAAATCTAAATTCCACTGCACACAGGGAAACTTTCTGATCTGAATAGATAGAATCTTCTTGGTTAATCAGATTAGAGCAAGGCAGTTAAGTGAGATGACATGATTTCTCTCCCCTCCCCCCAACAAAGAATTTATAAGTTAAATTTTATATTCAGGAACAATACTATAGGGTCTTTACATAGGCTAGACATTTCCTAATTTGTGTAAAATAGGAACATAATTCTTGTATTATATAAATTAAACAAGCTTAGACGCACATGATATTATTATTTAATCAGCACTATAAGGGTGTGACGCATTTAATACACCAGTAAGAAATGGTCCCCACCTTCAAGAAAGCTTGATACATGTTTTGCAGGATTGAGCCTTAAATTTAGACATAACAGGACAAGTGAAGACAAGAGAAATGAAATAGGGAGAGGAGAAGGTGTGACAGGATTTATAGCTAGAAGGTTATGTGACATGCTTTAGTTATGCATGCATCTTAATGATTTTTTTGGAGGGGAGAGGGTTAATACCATGAAGAGTGTTAAAGACTGTGGAAGAGAAATGGAGTTTTCCAAGGGATAAAATGTAAATGGATTTATGGTTTGATCTTTATATGTACTGCGTAGTGACAGTTTGATCATCTGGCATTTCTAAATCAGAATAGGAAGGATGGTCTAGTGGATAAGGTGCTGACCTGAGACTCAACAAATCTGTGATCAGTTCCCTGCTCAGCCACAGATTTCCTGTGTGACCAAAGTCATTTACTCTATTCTGCACCTCATTTCCCTATCTGTAAAATGGGGATAATACTTCCTGGCTCACAGTGGTGTTGAGAGGTTTGTGAGGCTCTCAGATACTATGGTGATGAGGGCCAGAAAGCTAGCTAGGAAGTAGATTGATTAAATAATCCCCATGTAGAATGGTTGCATACTTCTTGTGAAAAATCATAATAGCTGTACTGGAGTAGTTCAGTATGACACAGACCAATTAGTTCAGGTAAACATTGTCAAGGCTTTCATGTTGGTGTGATTCTCACTTAGAGTTTCTTGTGCTACTTTCCATAGGTATGCTTCAGAAGTCTCCTTCTGTTGAAGACTTTGTGGACGCCCTTGTTTCAGACTTGGATCAGGACTTTGAAACATTCTTCATGGACTCAGAATAACATGGAGCTGAACTAATTGTTTTATAGAGGACCATACCAGTCTTAACAATGATGGACATAGTACTATTTGTTTCTCCTTCTCAATGAACAGCTGTGAAACAAAAAACAAAAATTATTATTTGTAGAATCTTAAAATAAATAGTTTGTTTTAATGGATTGTATGTGGTTTTATTTAAGAAGATGATGGGCTAAGGTTTCAAGTGGACTTGCAGAAGATTGTGTTGGGAAAATGCTCTTTGACATGTACCTTATGAGTGTGTGGCTATCTAGAAATCCAACCCTTCACCAAGATGGGTGGTAGGAATGAGACCTCTTTCAGTACACAGTTACTGAAGTTAGGATTAGCACAAAACTGTCATGATTCAGGGTTGTTTGCATGGTTCCTTCTCACCTGCCCACACCAGTACTGGTCAAGCTTTTTCACCCTATTCTTTATAGAAGACTATGGGATGTTCTGCATCAGAGGAAGGGAGAGAAACAGCCTGATTGCTGTGCAGAGAAGAGAAACTGGGGAGAAGTGGGGATTGGAGCCTGTATAGGGAATGGAATGAGGGACAGGGAGCATATAGGGAAAGAAAGAGGTGGGTAGAGAAAACACTAAGGATGTGGAAGGAAGAAAATTTTTGGGAGAGAAAAAAAGCATGGAGAGAGAGCGTGGGTTTCCTAAATTATTTCAAAATGGAGGAGTGGCATAGAGAGAGCAAGCAAAAGTCAGAGAACAAAGACTGAGTTAAGGACTAAAAGTATGTATCCAGGAAGAGAAGTGGAAATGAAGAACTAAGGGACAAACACCAAAATGGAATTCAGCTGCATGACAGGGAGAAAGAAAAGACAAACTTAGAAAACAAAGGACTTGCAGGAGGAAATAGAAAAGGGAAGAGATGACAGAGAATGAGAGTTGGGTAAGATAGCAGATGTTTAACAGATAAAAAAAAATATGGAGAGAAAGTGGAAGAAGATAAAAAAAGCTGTTAATTTATTTTTCATTTATGGGACAAACAGTAATTAAGTTGATGCCTGTCTGTATCTGTGCGAGTTTTTTCATGAAGTTGATGGATTACTGAAACCAGTAATTAAGTTGTATTTGATATAGCTTGTGAAGTAAGTCACAATTTTACATGCGTTGAAAAATGGTGTCACATCTTGGACATTTTCCCTCCGACTTTGACACTCATTGGATGCTTGTGATGTTGAGTTACAGTAGAACCTCAGAATTCCGAACACTTCAGGAATGGAGGTGGTTCGTAACTCTGAAACGTTCGTAACTCTGAACAAAACCTTACAGTGGTTCTTTCAAAAGTTTGCAACTGAATATTGACTTACTAGCGCTTTGAAACTTTACTATGTAGAAGAAAAATGCTGCTTTCCCTTTATTTTTTAGTAGTTTACATTTAACGTAGTATTATACACCCTCCATCCTCGCTAGAGCGCGGGATTTGGGAGCCATGCGCGGTACTGCGTTAACGCAGGGACCGCATTACCATGGATCCCAATGTAAACAATTTATTTTGGGATCCATGGTCGCCCCCGGGCTAATACCAAATTTGCATTACAGTGACGCGCGTTCTAGCGGGGGTCTCCTGTACTTGTTTTTAGTGTGTCTCTGCTGCTCCCTGATTGCGTACTTCCGCTTCCAAATGAGGTGTGTGGTTAACTGTCCAGTTCGTAACTCTGGTGTTCGTAACTGAGGTTCTACTGTATGTGTTCAGGGCATTTACTGGTGCTTAAATTGTTAGTACAGTGATCCTATTCCTAACTGATATTTAACTATTTTAAACCATGTGCATTTTTAATTAAATATGGAATTTCTTTGCTGACATAGCAATATTGGGTACATTTTCAATAGTGGTCAACAAGTTAACTCCTGTGATTGTAGTGTGTTTCATATCTAATGTATTACATTCTGTTCTTAGTTTATCCCTAAAGAGGAAGTGTGTGCAACTCTGTTAAATTTACCGTACTGTAGTTAAACATTTTTTTATAAAGTAAATGAGAAAAAAAATATTACTAGGAACATTAGACTATTTGCTTCTGGATTTAGATGCCAACACCACCCACCCACATGTTATGAAGACTCAGACTTCTCAAAAGATACCATAATAAGTGTCAGCATTTTTGTATTAATTTAGATGGAATACATGGGCCAAAGATGTTAACATAACCAATCACTTTACAACGTTAAACAGTGTTAAACAAGGTCCAGGGTTCAGTAGGCAGAGGCCTCAGCCCGCTTAGTACCGTGGTGCAAACACGATTAAAAATCCTTTTAACTTTTTATTGAAGAAACAGAAAAGAAGGAAAAACAGTTAAGCATTTGAAATGTACAGTGTTCTTGTTTTAACAAGATTCCTTGTTCCCTTTCCCTGTAGCTGGAGAGAGTTTTAGAAAGAAAAAAACCCTTTATGACAGACCGCCTTTTAGATGATATCAAAGATGGTAATAACTGTCAGCCCATGAAGTGTTTATTATTCAGCTGGTGCTGGTATGAGTGGCAATGTCATCTGGATCTCACCCTCTCTGGTCTGGTCTGGTCGCCTCTCAAGATCAGGACGATGAAGGCCTGGGATCCCAAGAGACTGAGGGTGGCAACCAGTCGCTCTAGTAGTGTCCATCTGTTCTTCTTTCTGTTCCTTTTTATTCTTTTGCACCTTTCCCCACAAAATCTTTCTTTTAAGGACCCAGAAAGGGAGTGATGGGTGGAATAGCTCATACCCTCATTTTTTTGTCGACCGATTAGGCCTTATATCTGACATACTAATTCTGGCTCATTAACTTCTGGCTCCATAGCTCCTTTTTCAAACAAGCATAATTTCAACACAGTCCTTGAATTATATCAACTTGGCCTTTTTATTTAGACTAATTCAGTTATTCTGTCTCCCTTTCGTACCTTTTCCATCAACATTTGTTGTCATAGGTTATTGTACCCTTTAATGAACATTTGCATACTTTTTACAGTTGAGCTCACAATTTGGGTAAATTTGTATACAACAGTATACCAACACTCCATGGAATATTTCAAGGACCTCTGGATGCTGATTTGAATGACGAGATTGGAATAATTAATATTATTTAACATATTTTCTCCAGAGGATCAAGCTACCAGTTTCTGTCCAGGTCAACACGTTTAAATAACTGATTATGATAGAGGGAGGGGTTGTACAGCACAATGGGATCCTGATCTTGGTTGGGGCCAATGTTCCCTCTAAATTGCACACACATGTGGCCACACAACATTCTTGCATGCACCACACATGGCACAAACTGCCGTCCATTTAGTCCAGAGATCGTCATGGTCCGTAGAAGGCCCATATACTGTCACTGTGGGGGTTTGGACCTTGCTCAGACAGAGCGAGAGGCTGAAGGGGCCCTTTGTTGGAGAGGTGAGGAGGGGAGACATAGGTACGTTCCTGGGGAGGGTGAGGAAAAAGTGTGGAGCACTCATGCCAGTGCTGTCTGTTGGGAGCAGCCACGCTAGAGGAAGATGCAGGGGCTTGTGACCACAGCGTGAGGCTGAGAAACAGTCTCCATTTTCCCAGGCAGGTTGGACTCCACAGCCAGGCCCTCCTCCTGTGGCTCTGCCCTTAGAGTTATGGCTGATTGCCTTGAGTTTCTCATTCCACAACAGAGTGGACCTGAATTAGTTTTCATGCAAACTCTTAGCTTTTGGGATTGTGGCTGACTGTGAGGTCAGATTCAGGAGAGCTAATGGGGAAATAAATAAAACTAATAATTCCAGCTTTGGATTTTTGCAAAGAAACAATTTGTCAACTCCACTGATTTTTATTTTGTGAATATCTTTGGGAAATAAAACAGTAGACATGATCAAGTCTCTTGAGAATGCATTGTATAGCCACTGTGCCGCTCATTATAGAAGAGGAAATATGATTCTAAATGAAAATTTCTCCCTCTTTTATATGGTGTTTTCAAAAATGTTTCCAGCTGTTCAAATGACTGATGTATTTTCCTTTTTTTTCTTTGAAGAACTTTTATTTTCCAACAAATACACATTTTTTTCAGTAATCTGAGATCTCTCTTGTGACCAGCAGTGTAACTCCCCTTAAACAACAAAACCGCTGTAATTCTTTTCCAAATTTTACCATTGGGGCTTCCAAGTTAGCTACCCAAAAATTGTTTTTTGTTAGCATAGTATCTTGGAGTCGTATTTTAATCTCAAATTGTGCTGTATTCTTGATTTAGCTGCTATAAAATTATAAGCCTTTCAGGGGAGGGATCATATTTTTCTGCTGTGTGCATAGCATCTAACACAGTGGGGCCCCAACTCGGCTTCTCCCCAGCCCCAAAAGATCCACTGCCATGCCCCCAGTCTCTTTTAGTCAGTTTTATTGTCTCAAACTTAAGCAAAACAGTCAAAAACAGTTCTTCAGCTCACCCTGAGCCGTTATTCCCAGTGGATTTTTTCCCCTTTAACCTCGCAGGTTCTCATTGCCTCCCCTCCCAGGGATCTCTGGGCAGTGCTGTTGCTGCTCCTGCTTCCTAGCTCTGACTCGCAAGGTCGCTCCTCTCCTCCAGGTCCAGGTGCCCTCTTTTAAAGCTCATTTGGGTCAGCTGATGTGGCACAGGCTGCCACTGAAAGCATGAACCGGTATCAATATATGAATTTGCCATGGGTCAGTCCGATTTTTAAGCTGAAATCTAACAAACCAAGTTTGCCGATATATAATAGAATCCACTAGAATAGCCTCTTTTTCTTCTTTGAGTGATGGTACCATGTGTATTCCACTACTCATTCTCTGTGAGTGACAAACACCAGCAATGCCTCTACTGCCTCAGCGAGGCACACATCACAGCTCCCTGCTCCATCTGCAAGTCCTTCCCGCCCCACACCTGGGAAGCTCGAGAGCTCCACCTCTGTAAATACTTGGATGGAGGAAGCCATGAGACTGAGGTCACACTTGGATGCGGGCCTGGGAGACCCTCCTGTACAACGACTATCACCGGCGGCAGGCACCCCTCCGAGTACCGCTCATGCCCCAGAACCGACAGTACCAAAGGACAAGTCCCAGCATGAGAGTAAAAAACACTCTCACGGTCTCAAGAGCAGATCCCTGCTGCGGACTGCTCCCAACTGCTGCATTTCCTTCTCGAGCCAGGCCCGGTCAGGTGAGATGTTGTGCATGGAACCAGCTGGACCAGCACCCAACCTTCCCTGTGTGGAGGGTAAGGCCAGGTAAAAACAAGATCTGAAAGTACCGACAGCGACCTCGGTACGCTGGCATTTGGAATGCTCAACGGTGCATGCACCGCCCATTCCACCGGTACCTCTGTGCCACCCAGACTGGCCAGCTCCACAGATGCCACCATGCCCCTTTGGCATCTCCATGGGCACACCGTGGACTTCCAGGCGCTCTGAGCCTTTCCTGCCTGCGGAGGAGCTGATGGTACCCTACCTACAGTCTCCACTCCTCTCCAGCCCCCCACTCACCTGTGAAATCCCCACTCCAGAGGATGAACCTCTTCTACTGTTCCTGGAGTAGCCCGTCCCGTTGCCATACCACAGCTCACCAGTACTGATGAAGACGGTTCCGGCAAGGGAGGAACCGGAGTTAGAGGAGCTCTCGGAGCCAGAACCCTCGTTCTCCTGGGTATGATGCCGGAGTCCAGCCCAGACTGCCTTACCTCCCGTCATACGATCTGGCAATGGAGACCTGGTACTACTACCATGGAGCCCACCACCTCCGAGGGACCTTTCTTTTTGGCCATTCTGGGATCCCTACCACAGATGCCAGACACCATCTCAGGCACCTACCAGCTGTCCCCCGCTCACCCAACGGCACCATTGGTTTATTAGTAGGGCCCTACCAAATTCACGGTTGTGAAAAAGACCTCACAGACTGTGAAATCTGGTCTTTTGTGTACTTTTACGCTACTATCCATACATGCTGCCCTGAGCAGCATGGTAAGGGGGCTGGGAGGAGGGGGTGGAGGTTCGGGGTGGGGGAGCTGATGGGGGGGGCGTTGGGTAGGCATGGAAGTTCCAGGGGTCTGTCGGGGTGGTGCTGGATGGGGTCGGGGCAGTCAGGGGACAGGGAGCAGGGCGAGTTGGGTAGGGTCCTGGGGGGCAGTTAGGGTGGGGGGTCTTGGGAGGGGGTGGTCAGAGGACAAGGAGCATGGGGGGGTTGATGGGTTGCGGGTTCTAAGGGGGGCAGTCGGGGGCAGAAAGTGGGTGGAGGTCGGATAGGGGGCGGGGACAGGCTGTTTTGGGAGGCACTGCCTTCCCTACCCTTCCCTACCCTGCCCCCGATACAATTTTGCAACCCCGATGTGGGCCCTCGGGCCAAAAAGTTTGCCCACCCCGGTCTAGTTTATTATTTTATTAATTTTTATTGTTAAGTATGACTCCCAATGACTCAATGCATTGCCACTTCTTATGGAGAAATACATACTGTGGCACATCCCTTAAATCAGAACTTTTTATAGGGAACCAGTTGTTAAGATTTTGGCAGCTTATCACTGGTCCTCACCAATGCAGAATAGAGAGGAATGATCACGTCCCTCGATCTGGTGGCAATGCCCCTACTTATACAGCCCAAAATGCCGTTAGCCTTCTTGGCAACAAGGGCACACTGTTGACTCATATCCAGCTTCTCGTCCCCTGTAACCTCTAGGTCCTTTTCTGCAGAACTGCTACCTAGCCGTTTGGTCCCTAGTCTGTAGCAGTGCATAGAATTCTTCCGTCCTAAGTGCAGGACTCTGCACTTGTCCTTGTTGAACCTCATCAGATTTCTTTTGGCCCAATCCTCTAATTTGTATAGGTCCCCCTGTATCCTATCCCTACCCTCCAGCGTATCTACCACTCCTCCCAGTTTAGTGTCATCTTCAAACTTGCTGAGGGTGCAGTCCACGCCATCCTCCAGATCATTAATGACGAGGGTCGTTATGCACAATTGTCCAGCTTCCCAGAGGAGGTCCAAAATACAATCAAGAACCTTCCCTTTGATGAGGACAAGCTGTTACACGAAGAGACAGACTAACCCCTCCACTCACTGAAGGACTCCAGAGTCACGGTCCCTTAGTATATATATTCCGGCCCTGAGATGCAGGCGGCAGGGGCAACCGTTCTGCCCACGCTGCTTATCGGGCCTACTGTCAACATTAGCAGGAGCCCCCATGTCAGCAGCACTGATCTCAATGGCCATGCTTCCCTGCCTCTGTCACAACCACCTCCTCAAACTTCTCCCTTGGCTGCAAGCACAAGACACACTACACACATGCAGGTCAGCAGGCACTGCTAAGAAACACTTCCGGACTCAGGTGCATTGTGCTCATGAGCACCCACTTGTGGAATACAGATCGGGACCACACATCTTGAAGAACCTCCAGTTACAGGTAAGTAACCTCCTCTTACTGAATCCAGGGAGCATTAGCTTAATTAGTTTTAATGCTGGGTTCGTTTTAGTTCAACTTTTCCCTTGAACAGTATTTCTCAAATCAGGACACTTACTTATTCTTAACCAACCAATAATTTATTAATTCACCCAAACGACATTAATGTATAATCAACAGTTCACCACTCAAATATAGACACAACTCATTGTGTGTACTACATACACAATACAGTCTTGCAAACTATTATCACAGACTAGAGTTGAGGCTCAACAGTTATATCAAGGAACAATGCAAAATACTGTATCAAGATGTATTATATTTACTTATGATCTTCACTTCTCAATTCTTTTGTACCCAACACATTTGTCTCACTTTCAAGGATGCACTTGTCTTTAAGGTACTTTGAAGGGTGTGGTTAGTACAGTTTGAATGGATTGGTCCAAAAGGGAAGAGTTTAAAATATGAAAAGCAATTGCTTAAAAGATTTCTTTTCAACCTCTTAGGCCAATTTGTTTGGACTTATAAAGGAGTTAAAATCTAAAATATGGCTACTTGAGGGTCTCAGTAGAGAGTGCAAGTTCAGCAAGATAACCTAGAGTTATTTATATTAAAGAACAGAAAGGGAAATACAATCTTTAAAATTAAATCTCACCTCTTCTTTTTATCCTCCTAATCTTGAAATGAGGAAGAGTCCTTTCCACAAAACTCTCTTCCAGGATTCTGCAGCTCTTTTGGGGGGTTCAGTCAACTTTCCTATGCTCAGGAGGGTTTCATATACCCTAGTTTCAGAGCTGTTGGAGGTGGCCACGCTCTGATTCCTATTGGACATGTGCCAAGTAGGTGCTCAGATTTCAGCTTCTTAGTTTTTCTGCTGCTTCCATTGGTATCCAGTGGATGGCGCTGGTGTGCAACAAATTTCTTTAATCCTTTTCTTATCGGAAGCTTTTAAAGTTTGATTCAAGGGTTGTTTTTCATTATTAGCTTCTACTATTAATTGGGAGTCTCACCTCACCCCTTAGGCAATTTCTCTTAATATTTCAAAGTTTTATGCTGGTTTACATCTTTTAACATTTCTTCTTCCTTGAGCCAGACAGTTCCTGTTCTAGAGTGCAACAATTATTTACAATGCAAACCAACAAAATCCTTTATAGCTTCTAAGTTTGGAGGACATACTCCATTCATTTTTATTTTGATTGCACATAAACATTTCACATTGTTTAGGATTTACAATAAAACAAGAGACATTATTCACATATTCAAGGACATAGATCTGACTCACAGGACAAACAAATGTGAAGCTTCTAATTTGAGTTGCTCTTCTTCTACCCTATAATTCTGAATTGCTAACTAGCAGATGATGCTGGCAAAATACAATCACATTAATGATATGGGGTTTAGCTCATTTAATCTACCACAAGAGCCCAAAGAACAGTTTCAAGTTTCATTGCCAAAGGGCAGCTCTTGGCTACTGCAACACTGCAAGCCTCTCTGGATGCAGCTGATATAGCAGCTTGTTCCATCACTACTGTAGTAATGCACTAGGCATCATGGCCTCAGTCTTCAGGATTTCCTTATGAAGTCCAGAACATAATTGAGGACCTTTCTTTTAACGGTCTAAAGTTAGTCAGTGACACCACGGATGATTCACTGAAGGACCCTAGGACGACCCTTCATTTGCTGGGCATATATATATATGCCTGCGAATAAAAAGAGGTTTAACAGAACTCAGTGCAGAGATCACACCCATCTCAATTCTCCATTTTCAGTGTAAATGTCTGTGTATTTTATCCTACACCTGCCATGTGGTCCCTTAAAGAAGGAAACCAGAAGACTCGCACCTTTGAGTGGAGTTCTGGGAGAGGGTGTGATCAAACTTCAGGAGGAGTCTGGAGTTATCACTGAGCTCAGGGGTTAGGTAGCTGGGCCATGTGGTCACAGCTCTCAGATGGTAGGTAGCAGGGCCGGCTCCAGGCACCAGCGTTCCAAGCTGGTGCTTGGGGCGGCAATATGGAAGAGGCAGCGGCAGTCCAGACATCCGCGGCGGCAATTTGGCGGCAAGTCCGCTCTCAAGCCGGGCAACAATTCAGTGCGCTGCTTTGGGCAGCACAAATGTTAGAGCCGGCCCTGGTAGGTAAGTTGATCTGCACCTAAAGAGTGCTTACAGGATGGGAGACTCTATCCTGGGAAGCAGTGACTCAGAAAAGGACTTAGGCGGGAGGATTGGTATATAATCAGCTGAATATGAGCTTTCAGTGCAAAGCTGTGACCAAAAGGACTAATACAATCTCTAGCTATATAAACAGAGCAATAGCAAGTAGGAATACGGAGGTGAGATATTCCTCTGTATTTGGTAATGGTATGTCCCCTGCTGGAATACCTTGTCCAGTTCTGGTGTCTACAATTCAAGAAAGATGTAAATCAGTGGTCCCCAAACTTTTTACCTCACGCCCCCCCTTGCTCCTTTCCGCACTCCCTTGCCCCAGGCTGGGAGTGGGGGGGGGGGCTATGGATGGCTTAAGGGGGCTGAGGCTGGGGCCAGAGCTGGGGATGGGGCCAGGAGTGGAGCCTCAGCCGGAACTGGCAGCCAAGGCTCTGGATGTGGGAACAGCAGTGGGAGCTGGCCCAGGCCCCAACCACACACCCCAAAAACGTTTCTCCTCACCACCCTAGGAGAGTGTGCCCCACAGTTTGGGAACCTCTGATGTTGAGCAATTGGAGAAGAGCCATGAAAATGTGGGGGGAAGGGATAGCTCAGTGGTTTGAGCATTGGCCTGCTAAACCCAGGGTTGTGAGTTCAATCCTTGAGTGGGCCATTTAGGGATCTGGGGCAAAAATCTGTCAGGGGACAGTACTTAGTCCTGCTTGTGAAGGCAGGGGACTGTACTCGATGACCTTTCGAGGTCCTTCCAGCTCTATGAGAGAGGCATATCTCCATATATATTTAAAAATGATTAAAGGATTGGAAAACGTGTTACAGCGAGAAACTCAGAGAGCTCAGTCTATCAATCAGAATAGGTTTATTCAATCCATTTATGTAGCTTATCAGAATTCAATGATTTTCTAAAAGACATGCTCTAGGTTCCAACTGGAATTAATTCAGAGAAGTCCTATGGCCTATGTTATGTGGGAGGTTAGGTTAGATGATCACAATGGTCCCTTCCGGTCTTGTAATTTATGATAGAATAAAATATTGATGGAAGTGAGTTTTAAAGAGTGTATGTGAGAGTTGGGTTGGTGGCCAAGAAGTGCTGTAGGACAGCAGTTCTCAACCAGTGGTCCAGGAGCACGTTTCCAGGGGTCCTCCAAGCAGGGCCGGCATTAGACTCACTGGGGCCCAGGGCAGAAAGCTGAAGCCCCACTGCGCAGGGCTGAACCCAGGGCTCCAAGCCCTGCCACCTGGGGCTGAAGCCGAAGCCTGAGCAACTTAGCTTTGTAGGTTCCCCTGTGGTGTGGGACCCTGGGCAATTGCCCTGCTTGCTACCCTCTGCCAGCCCTGGCTTTTATATGCAGAAAAACAGTTGTTGCGGTCAGGTGGGCTGTGGAGTTTTTATAGGATGTTGTGGAGGGAAGGTCAGAAAGAAAAAGGTTGAGAAGCCCCTGCTGTAGGAGGCTGTTTTAAGTATAGGTGGTAGCAGTAGGAAAGAAGGCATGAAGTGAAGAGTGAGAAAAGGAGAAATATGATGCAAAATGCTTCTTTGCTTGTTTTATATATGTGTGGCAACAGGGCATCTGGCATTTCAAAATGCTTATTGGCAAAATGTTGGAAAATCCCTTCTCTCAGTGCCAAGAGTTTATTAACCTGATAGGAATGGATCCAAGGAAGATATACTAGATATACAAGATATGAAAAGAAGAATCTTATCTTAAAAATTAGAACATGAACTGAATCAGGCAATGGCGATGGAAATGCTCGCAGAAGGAACGCAACTGAAATGAATTAAGAGGAAACGCTGTGGGAGAAAAGACCATCAGTGTGGTCAGAGAGAGGAAAGCAGGCGATAAAAGATAAGGAAGCATAAACAGGCCAGGGAGTACTGCATGTCGGCCCTTGTGATCTTCCTGTGTCTAAGATTTGTTTACTTATTATGTACACCAGGGCTCTTCTTCAACAGATGGCTTTTTGCTGTGGGGCTTTGGTTCTCTGGGGCTTTGTCGAAGTATGAAAACATTCAGATGTGTTTTTAGAAGGAAGTAGTACCCAAATACCCTACTAAAAACAAAAAGAAATAAAACAATAGCAAAAAAATGATGACAAAGATAAATAAGCAGGATAAATAACTCAGTCTGCTAGTGTGTAGTTTCAGAATAGAGGTGATTATTCCACTAGCAATCTTTAACATCAAGTGCCTCTCTCTCTCTCTCTCTCTCTCTCTCAGTAGTCAAACACCGCTGTTGTTTGTAAAGTGAAGAGCCATTCATCACATTATGACTATTTCAGTTTTTAACTTATAATAATGTGCTTGCAGAATATAGTGTTTCCACCCATAGGCAAGAATTTTTCTTCCTACTGTACAGATGAGGAAAAAATTAATGTCAGAGAAAGCTAAAGGAAAATACTTGTAATCCCGCTTGGTAGCGTTGACAATATTACATTTTTAAAATAAATATTAACTATTGTGAAATACTTTTCTATGGCTCTGACCTTGGCCTAGCTGCTGCCATCCTGTAGGATAAAAAGCTAAATGAGGGTGTGGGTTACTTGCCCAACTCTCCCCCACATTGTTTTTGCCACACACCCACATTTCCAGGGGGTTTTTCTGTTTTGTTTTTTACACACTTCACAGCTACTGCCTTGGCCCCACAAAGTCTAAACTATATCCCCTGCTCGAATTGTGGATCCCACTTGTCTTCACCCCTGGATTGTGGGGATCGAGCAGCAGGAGGGGTGATGAGTCCATTTATGTATAAGCTGCTGTGCAATGTATTAGAATTGTAAGCAGAGTCAGGATGAGCTCTACCCTGACATCTGGTGGTGAGTTGTGGAAAGGGATGTCAGGGATGTCAGGGGCTAATCTTGTTTGCATGGACACACCCACCCTGCAAAGCATGATGGACCGCTTGCCCAAATGGTCACTTTGACTGCTGTGGGAGCCCCAGTTTCTCTGTTATTGGGGCAGGAAGAATAAAGTGTTGTTACCCTGATCATGTGAATCAAGGACAGTGGGCTTTTGTTATGATGAAGGGACTCACCATTAGCTGAGCAGCACTTGCTAGGCAAGGGACATGGATTCCAAAACCCAGTGAATTGAGAGAGGTGGGGGACAGGTATTTGTATCTGATGACATGGGCCTCTTCTGAGGGTCCTAAATGTCAATTGCACTTCCTTCTCTCTCTCCACTGTGGAATATCAGAGCTAATTTTGAGTTCCTTAGGAGTCTAATTGCAGGCTGCTGAGTTGGAATTACTCTGGACTAAGTGTGCAAATGAGCACACAGGCTCCCCTAACTACAAGCTGAAATCACTAAAAAGCTGAAATTGTTAAGAGCTGAAATCACTGAGCACTGTGTTAAGTAGTGGGGGAGCCAGAAGATATATTGCTGAGTGGCTGGTGGAGCAGAGCTGCTGACAGAGCGGAGCACTTGGTGGGACAGCTGGAGCAGCTTGCAGGCTGGCTGACAGAGCAGAGCTGCTGGTGGAGTGGAGCAGTTCGCGGGACAGCCGGAGCGGCTTGAGGGACGGCTGAGCAGAGTGACTCGTGGGATGGCTGGCGGAGCTGAGCGAGGCCCCATGAAGGGACGGGGCAGTCAGCTTTGAGCCACGTAAGGTGCCCCTTACCTCTCCCCTCCCCATTTCTACCCAGACTGGAGGGGGTGTAACACTCTGCAGATGAACTTTTGAACTCTGGGTCTGGACTTTTGGGTTGTTGGACTTTTGGGACTTTGGGTGATTTTTGGGGTTGCTGGACTCAAGAACCAAAGGGAAAGGACATGGCCAATTTGCTGGGGTGGGTCGTTGCTCACAGTTTGGTTTACAAATCCTAGATGTGGTGTTTCCCCAGCAAAATGCCACATTGTTTCTCTCTGTCATTAAAAGGTTTTTCTGCACTCAGACTCTGTGCTTGCGAGAGGGGAAGTACTGCCTCCTAGAGGCGCCGGGGTGGGGGTGATATATATTTGTCCCTGGTCACTGGGTGGGGGCTCGAGCCGGTTTTGCATTGTGTTATTGGAATGGAACCCCTAGATACGGAACCTGGCCCTTGTTGCTGCCGACTCTGACTGGCAGAAGGGTTACAGAATCATAGAATCAAAGAAATATAGGACTGGAAGGGACATAGAGAAATCATCAAATCTAGCCCCCGGTGTTGAGGCACCAAGTCAACATGCTTGACAGGTGTTTGTCCAACCTGTTCTTAAAACCGTCCAGTGATAGGCATTCCCTTAACGTGACCTGCTGAGAAGACATGATGTTGCCAAACCCGTGGAACATTGTGCAGCTCAGGGACAATCCCATTTGCTGCAAGACAGGGATGCCAGAACCCTTTTTACTAGCTGTAAGGGGCAGTGCAAGGGCGGGGGCTTGGGAGCAGGGACGGGGGCTCAGACAGAAGGGGCAGCATGGGGGGTGGGGCCATGGTTTAGGCACTGGTGCCCCCCCACACACACACACACACACTCACACTGTTAGGAAGCTTCTGCTGCTCCTGAGGCAAGATGGTAGCTGCCCATTGTAAGGTAAACTTCAGTCACTTGAGGAATACTTGCAATAAATAACAACGGAGAAGCCAGGACTCAAACATAAAATGTCAGTCTTTGGGCAAATGGTCACAGCAAGAGCTAGAGCTTGGTCTATACATTTTTTGAGGCGTTCTGAGATAAGTGTAGGTCAGTTCCTGAATAGCCTTATTCAATGGGCTTGTAGCAGCATAAGAGAACAGTTTAAAATGTAAACTGTAAATTGTATTCCTCATCAGATACTGTTGTAAGGTAGGCATGAGGACTCTGAGTGAGTGAGTCTTTACAGCTACATGTCTACGTTCAGTGACCAAATATGTATGAAATTGGAAAAGTTTATAACCCAAAAAACACACTAATGTTGGGAATGTTAGAGGATTGGTTCCGGATCTTTGCCCAGAGGTTTTTTCCCTGTGTGACTGTGGCTCTGTTGACCTCATTTTCTGTAGAAAATAACACTCCGGCATTTCCCTTTAGCAACGGTAAATATGGAGCCAGGTCCTCATCTGGTGTAAATTGTCATAGCTCCACTGGAGTCAATCAAGGGCTATGCGCTGAAGATCTGCACCAAGATTATCTGAGCCATCAGCATGGCAAGCCAACCCAGTTTCTGAAAATTGAGAAACGGTGCCTGCTTTCTAAATGAACAGACAGCACAGAGACCCCCCAGCAAGGGCTAGGTTATTTGACTATGTCTGAAGAAGAAAATAGCCTGCGTCAGCCGTGAAATGCCGATGATACTGAAATCGTGATTGTGCTAGAAAGCTAAACATATAGCTCAGAACATACAAAGGGAACAGAGTAACAAGGTGCCATTTTGACAGCAGTCTCTGTGTTGTATCCACTCTGATATTTTTTTCCCTTGAGAGCTTAACTTCTAGAAATGGAAAACCAAGCAAAACTGAGTTTAGAATCTCCAGGTTAGATCCATCTCATTAGGTACAAGCATGTTTGGTTGTCTACATTTTAGTTCCTGAAGAAAAATACAGAGGTATAACAATCAGTTAATGACAGAGCCCCAAGGAAATACAAGTAATATAACAACTTTTATAACTTACTAAAAACTCCTATAAAACTAATTACACACGTTATCAGAAGGATTCAGACATTAGCCCTAGTAAATTCAATTTATTACAAAGGGGTGTTTAAATTATAGTTCACTGCCTCTTAAGAATTGTACAAAATAGCATTTACTATTGCTATAGGATTGAAAACAGGCATATGGTATCAGCTTCTACAAATGATTAAGAATTTGGGACTTAATTGCTTACATGCTAGAGAAAAGAGACTGTTCAAAGTGGGCTCATACCATTCTGGTCCCCTCATTTGTCAAAGACAGTATCTTATAGAAATCCCCAAATGAACAGGATGTCTTCAGCCCCATATAACTCCAGATCCCGCAGAAAGTATTGTCCTGCTTGTTTCTGTACCACAGTTGTTTGCTGGATAACTTTCTTCACAGCTTGCAGTAAGTTTTAAAAATGTCCTCTTGCCCTGCTGCAAACTCACTGAATAAGGCCGCCTAGTCTCTCTGAGAGGGTCAAGCATCTATAGACCAAGCTGTTGCCGTGGCTTTTAGACATAAGGAGATGCCTTTTGCTGGACCACATGCTGACTAGGCATTGCTGTTCTCCATATTTAGGTGCCTAACTTTGGACATGCTGGTAAGAAAATTTTGCGTTAGTTGTCTTTGGTTCAGTTTCTGTTCTTTAATCCAAATGCTAGAGTTCAAGTAGTAAAGTTCTATTACAATTTGTTTAGATTGTACAACCCACATTTTCCCACCCCAACAGTTTTTGTTTCTGCTCCTACATTTTCTAATTGCTTAGACCGTGTGCTGGATAACATGGGAAGTATTAATGAGGGGTGTGTAAATATGAAGGAGACATTAAATTGTCTGGCATTAATGAACAACCTCTTAATTAGTGTTCCTCATTCATCCATTAGTCATAGCCATTTTTTCAAATGGTTCCCTAGGTTAGTCTGAATTCACTGTGTTCCTGTTGACATATCCAAATTCTTAGATCATCCTGTCTAATTGGTTTACATAGATTTTTTTCTTGCATTGCTTCACCTTTGGTTTGTCATCTTGTCCTGCCTTGCCAGCCTTTATCTCATTTCATCTGGCAAAGGGATAAGATGTAGTTTATTGCTTGTGTCTACTATGAACTAAAGTGTTAAGTGAATATAAAAGCAAAAATCCTTTTACAATTAATTTTGTGTGTGAAAACCCTTTCTGTTAATTGAAAATACACTGATTCCAAAACACTTAAAGTCAGAAATTTCTAGGTTACAAGTTGCCTTCTTTTTACTAACTGAGAAGCTCTGCGCTTGTTTATTTAAACTGGGAGCTGTTGAGTATTTTTCTGGCATTTACATCTACACCTGTTTACATTTTCACCTATTCCCTTTGATTTTTTATTATAGTGCCACGTATCAGAGGGGTAGCCATATGAGTCTGTATCCACAAAAACAACAAGGAGTCCAATGGCACCTTAAAGACTAGCAGATTTATTTGGGCATAATCTGTTGTGGGTTAAAAAAAACCCACTTCTTCAGATGCATGGAGTGAAAATTACAGATACAGGCATAAATATACTGGCACATGAAGAGAAGGGAGTTACCTTACAAGTGGAGAATCAGTGATGAAAAGGCCAATTTAATCAGGGTGGATGTGGTCCATTCCCAATAATTGATGAGGAGGTGTCAATACCAAGAGAGGGAAAATTGCTTTTGTAGTGAGCCAGCCACTCCCAGTCCCTAGTCAAGCCCAAATTAATGGTGTTAAATTTGCAAATGAATTGTAGCTCTGCAGTTTGTCTTTGAAGTCTGTCTTTGAAGTTTTTTTTGTTGAAGGATGGCTACTTTTAAATCTGTTATTGAAAGTCCAGGGGGATTGAAGTGTTCTCCTATTGGCTTTTGTATGTTACCATTCCTAATGTCTGATTTGTGTCCATTTATTATTTTATGTAGAGACTGTCCGGTTTGGCCAATGTACATGGCAGAGGGGCATTGCTGGCACATGATGGCATATATCACATTAGTAGATGTGCAGGTGAATAAGCCCCTGATGGTGTGGCTGATGTGACTGGGTCCTCTGATGGTGTCGCTAGAGTAGATATGGGGACAGAGTAGGGAACAGGGTTTGTTAGAGGGATTGGTTCCTGGATTAGTGTTTCTGTGGTGTGTAGTTGCTGGTGAGTATTTGCTTCAGGTTGGGGGGCTGTCTGTAAGCAAGGGGACTGGCCTGCCTCGAAAGTTCTGTGAGAGTGAGGGATCCTTTTCCAGGATAGGTTATAAATCGTTGATGATGCCCTGGAGAGGTTTTAGCTGGGGGCTGTACGTGATGGCCAGTGGCGTTCTGTTATTTTCTTTGTACATTGGCCAAACCAGACAGTCTCTATGTAAAAAAATAAATGGACACAAATCAGCCATCAGGAATGGTAACATACAAAAGCCAGTAGAACACTTCAATCTCCCTGGACTTTCAATAACAGATTTAAAAGTAGCCATCCTGAAATAAAAAAACTTCAAAGACAGACTTCAAAGAGAAACTGCACAGCTACAATTCATTTGCAAACTTAACACCATTAATTTGGGCTTGACTAAGGACTGGGAGTGGCTGGTTCACTACAAAAGCAGTTTTCACTCTCTTGGTATTGACACCTCCTCATCAGTTATTGGGAGTGGACCCCATCCACCCTGATTGAATTGGTCTTTTCATCACTGGTTCTCCACTTGTAATGTAGCTTCCTTCTCTTCATTTGCCAGTATATTTATGCCTGTATCTGTAATTTGCACTCCATGCATCTGAGGAAGTGGGGGTTTTTAACCCACGAAAGCTTATGTCCAAATAAATCTGTTAGTTTTTAAGGTGCTACTGGACTCACATATTATAATGTTATGTCTGAATTATTGTCAAGGGAATGAAACCTTTAAGGGCAAAAGTTAGTGTGGCCATTCTGCTGTTGTGATTTCATTAATAATTGTACTTGCATAGGTGGTATATGTAGTCATGGACTAAGTCCAGGAGGCACCACCAGATCACCTGACCCTCCTGTGTATCACAGGCCACCAACACCACTGAGCACCTGCACACTAAACCTAATTTCACACTCTGACAATAATATAAGTATGAAAACTAGAGATGTGCAAAATTGCAACTGAATTTGGTTTTATGGAGCAAAATCCAGGGTCGGCTTAGGTAAACTTCTCAAATTTTATTTCAGCTTGCTCAAAATTGGGCAGCAAAAGATTGGATGGATAGGAGCTTCCACTTTCTGCCCATCTCTACCAGAAATGTCTGTATTATGCCAACTCTCCAAATCAGGTGTGGGGTCCCAGTTGCATCATTTTTTCTGCATTGCACAACCTTCCATGTATGTGAAGCCAGGATTTATATTTTATTAACCTCTCAGAGTTTTTTTTCCTTTAGAAAGGTGCATTATACTGTTAGAAAGGAATGTGAACAGTCAGCTAACCAGGGAATTCCCTGCTTCACAAACGAGGCAGATGGATTTAGATATGGTGCTAAGGGCCCCTGCTGTTACTGCAGACTGCAACTAATCTCAACAATAAATTCTTTCCATTTACATGGACTTTTCCTAATGGTATGCCTTATAGAATGGTATTAGAAAACTAACATGACAGTGTAAATGACCCCTGCGGGGATCAGGTTCCTTGTGTATATTCAGTTTATCGGTGCTGAGTTACGTTTTTTAATATATAGATCTCTCTCTCTCTATGTAAATCTGAATTTACAAAAGCTGACAAAGGATGGTCATGATGGTCATTGCCCACTTGGTAATATTTAAAAACCAGACACTCCAGCAGGAGTGCTGGAACATCCCATGCCCCGCCTCTTCCCCCGAGGCGCCGCCTTTGCCCTGCCTCTGCCCATGAAGCCCTGTTCCTGTCCCCTCCTCTTCCCCCTCCTCCTCACCATCGCTCACTGCTTTTCCCCTCTCCCCCCCAGGTCAGGAGGAACTTGCCTGCAGAGCCGGGGCTAGGAGCTGCAGCTGTCCGACGCAGGTAGGAGGCAGCCCCATCCGAGTCAGGGCTGTCACGGGTGTTGCTCTGGCACCTCCCCGCCTCCCCCACCCTCAGTAACCAGACTTTGGGTATCCGGTCAGTAGATCTGACTGGACACTGTCAGGTCCCCTTTTCAACCAGACGTTCTGGATGAAAACCGGGCACCTGCCCCCCCATCATGTGATTAAGGCTGGGGCTCAGGAGATCAGAGTGCAGTTCCCAGCTATGCTTAGGGTGACCAGACAGCAAGTGTGAAAAATCGGGACCAGGGGTGGGGGTAATAGGAAAAATACCCCAAAATCAGGACTGTCCCTATAAAATCGGAACATCTGGTCACCCTAGCTATGCTGCAGTTTCCTGTGTGATGTTGGGAAAGTCCCATTGGCGTGTCCACACAACCCAGAGCAGCAAGCTGCAGAGCCTGGGTCGACAGATTTGGGTTTGCACTAGATTGCTAAAAACAGCTGTGTAGTCGTTGCAGCTTGTGCTCTGAAGCCTAGAGAGGGGAGTTGGGTTTGAAAACCCGAGCTCCAGCCTGAGCCACAAGGTCTGCACAACTATTTTAGCACAGAAGCCCAAGCTTGAGTTTGTCACTCCAGGCACAGAGGCTTGCTGCCACAGGCGGTGTAGACGAACCCTTAATGTCTTTCTGTACCTCAGTTCCTCAATCTATAAAATCCAATGATACTTCCTCTCTCCCACCCTGTGTCTTTCTTCCCTATTTAGAATATAAACACTAAGCACTACTGTAATGCACATCATAATAGTACAAAGGCAGAGAACAGCACAAGTTGGTTTTTTTGCTTGCATGTATATTTCTAACATCTCCGCATCTGTACCGTGTAGTGTGTGCTAACGCTGTAATTGCTGTTAAAACTGGGTTAACTCCAGTGTAGTGTAATCAAGTATAATCACTACATTGTTTCAAAGAAGAGTAAATCAATTCCAATTAACTGGATTTTCAGAGATTCTAAATACACTCAGCTGACTGTGTCTTCAAAAGGTTCTAAACACCCTGAAAACTAAACCACATGTATCTTAAATCTTATAAACTAGGATTGAGAGGAGTGGATTTCCAATTAGAAAGTATTTGGGAATGAGTGTGTTTTGAAGTTGTAATTTGGGGTTGCTATTTTATGACATCATTGTCCTTCTCAGTAGGAGCCCTACTTGGTGATGAAATCTAATGCACCCAGATCCTGTAAACACTTACCCGTGTACTTAATGGGCCTGCTCACATGTAAACTGTACTTCAGTTTAACTATTTATATCAGTTAGGTTAAGTATGTAGAGAAGTGTTTGCAGGATCAGGGCCAAGGACCGCCAGGATCAAATTTTCCTCTAGGAAGCATTTCAAATCAGATTACCTCAAAGCTCTTGTAATAAAATAAAGTGTGTAACAGAACTAATATTTTTTTATCCTAACCATTTTTTTTTAAATGATAGAACATTTCCAGTTGTAGCCGCCACTAGCACACCTCCCTCAGTAGTAGAAACAGTGAGAGCACCAGTATAGATAGATAAACAGTGTTATAACAACCATAGCATCCACACTTGGTCAATGCACGGAGGTTAAAATAGCTATGACCACTCTATACAAGTGGTCTATAAAATTTTCAAATCCTGTTTTCAAAAATGACTTAAGAGCCTAAGTCTCAATGAAAGCCTCCTAAGTGCCCAGGTTACTTTTGAAAATCAGTCATAGATTTCTAAGACGCTCAGGCAATTGTGAAAATATCACCCTAAAGCTTGGAGCCTTGCCATCAGCTATGGAACTACACGACCAGACTGAAATGTTAATTAACAAACAAAACAAAAGCCCAGTGTAGACACAGCCCCAGGGAAGAGCTCATCTCAACAATTGTAGCATGCATCAAAGTGGGAGTCATGCTGGCAAAGACAATGGTGTGTCATTAATATAGCTGACCCCCATTGAGAGAGACAAGAGTCCCATTCACTGAATGGAGATGCTGAAACAGTGACATGCATTTCTAAAAACTTGCTCGATAAATGCCTTTGTGTTATTGTGTAGTAACTATTTATGTAGCTCTCTGGTCTCACTGCTGTAACTATGCATTGGATCACTCCTTTAAGGCTCTCACAGCTTTTCCATGATAGCACTCACCTCCAACCTACAAGAGAGCCCTCGGTAATATGTGCGCAGTGCTAGTTGTCTCCTATTTCACTCCCTTTACAGACCCGCAAAGTTCCAGACTAAAATAGTGCTCCAAGGGAAATGTAGCATAATCGGCCCCTTAAAAACAATTTGGGTAGCGCTAAGTCTTATTCTGTTACAGTAGGTTAATGCAGCTGTGTGGACCACACATCTGGTAGTAATAAAAAAGGCCCACACTAGTGCAGCATCTTGGCAGGCCCTCAGCAGCCCTTCAGTAGTCATGCACAGATTTTGTGACTGCCATTAGAGCACATTAGTGACCCATGTCGTGTGTTAAAATGCAGGTGTAGTCCTGTAAAACTGACACAATGGGGCCACTTAACTCCAATCTGCTGACTGTTAGCTCTGCTTGCTTTAGAATGTATATAAACAAGCAGAGAAAACAAAGCAAGATTTTGCCTCCAAGGCTAGACTTTGCCCATTTTGCCTCCAAAGGCCAGTTTTGTCTGGGCCCAGCGCCCCTTCACCAAGGGATGAGGGCAGCGCACAGTACACCAGGAGCTCCCTCTCCTCTGACTTCTAATGTGAGGAGGAGAAAGAGATGAACCCTTGAACAATTTTCAGAGACCAGGAAGATTCAGGCTCTGGGACACTGATTCCCTACCACTCCAAAACACACTCATTTGTCTTCTTGGCAGCACCACGGGCATTCGAGAAAATTCTGGTAACCCTGAAACAGATTCAATCCATTCCTGGATCACTGGTTTTTTTAAAGCACTAGAAAAAAACCATGATGAGCGTTCTAATGAAACATGAGTTTGTGATGAACAACACTCAAAAAAGCCATCTTGCCCCTACTCAGTGACTTATCCACCTGACTGTTCTAAGGGGCACCTCTGTTGGAAGAGTCTCTGTCCCAGAAGCGATTTACGAAAATCAAGGGCTTAATATGTCAGATCCAACTATCAAGGAAATCCTCCTGGAAAACTCATATTATTGCAGGGAGGGATAAATGGTTACCTGTAGAAACGACAAAGGGTCCTGTGGCACCTTATAGACTAACAGAGGTATTGGAGCATAAGCTTTCGTGGGTGAATACCCACTTCTTCGGATGCAAGCAGTGGAAAAGAAATTATTTCTACCTGTAGAAAGAATTTCTTGTGAGCAATGTTCCACCTGAGAACACTATACACAATCAGGAAGAAGTATGGAGTACACCCCATCATGCCACAGGACCTAGGAACTGCTCTTGTCTGGTGCAACCCAAAGCACTCTATAATGCAGGACTCACATCTCCAGGCCTCCTCCCGGGAAACAATCAACAAAGAGCCTGACGGGATGGGGCCAAAGCAGGGAGCATCAAACTGCATAAAATAGCTAGAAGTCAGGGAGATAAGATGAGCCTCAACAACTTCAGACTCACTCAGGACAAAGACAAGCTTATAAAGTGCGACATCAACAATCATGGCAGCATCAAAAAGCAGAAAACGCTGGAAGAAGGCAAACAGCCTATTCATCAAATTCAAAAAAGAAAGAAAATGTCTCTCTTTGATAAGGGCCATGAGATCATAGCCATTGATTTTTGATCCCAAAAATAATGTACTATTTTCTCACCACTTGGTTCTGACAGCCGTTTCTGAAGAAGATCCATATCCTTATATACATTATCTGTAAATTTCTTCTTGGAGGCTAATAATGTCTTTATTATCTAATCAGAGCATATTTTATCTTTCATTTTCTCCCACTCAGAAGCAAGGTAGCAAACTTCAGGATGGAAGATTCAAAATACATAACCCAGCCTTGCTGAAGAAGATCCAGACATACTAAGAAGCTTTATTAAGCTTTGTACTGTCCACTACCAACTGTTCCTATACTGATGGCACTTCCCATTATGAGGTCGGACTGCTACGGAAGAGCTCATACCCACAGACCTCCCCCTCAGGATCTTGTCAGGAAGGCAGAGAACACTCATATAAACAAGAGTAGGTCCCCTTCTAAGTTGGCTAAGAAATTGTCTGCACAACACCACATAAGTCAAGCAAACCTACTCAGTCAGCCTCTAAGGAGTACTAAGTCCCAGAGCCAGGATTCTAAAGCCCATAAAGCGAGGGCTCCTTCAGTACCAAACCCCATTACAGTGGTCCCATCAAAGTTGAAATCTTGGGATCCGTCGGTTCCAGCACAAGCAGAGCGGCCGCCACTGACAGTAGAAACATGAATTATCCCTCCATCAACCCCTTTTGTACAAGGACCCCTCCCACTCCAGGGTGGTCACAGATTTATACCACACCGGAGGATGTCTTGCTCTTCCCCCATCATCAGGATCTTCCCTATTGAGGGAGGCTGACTCCACAAGGGGATGCTACCTTGGCCAGAAATCTACCCCCTCTTCCATCTTCCAGATATGCCTTTCCAGCTTCAGCTCCGCCAGTGGATTTGGATCCTTTCTTCTCCTGGGGAGAATCCAAGCCACCAGAACACCCACCATCTTGTTGAGCTAACAACTCTGAGCATAGGAGATCTAAAGCCTCCTGGTATGAACCTACTCCCCATCACTCACCTTGGGGACCTCAACAACCCCCTCCAGATCTGGCATAGTGGCCATACTGGGGAACATGGGGACCATATGCCAAATATACAGAATCCATGTGTTCTGCCAGATAATGCATCCCCATTCCCCTTTGAGGGAACTGCCTCCTGACCTTGCTGAAGATTAGAACTTTGAACTTGTTCCTCTGATACTGGCAAAATTCTTTGTCTCCTGATAAAGCAGTCACTCCGGCATCTCCGTCCCCACCGGACGTCCCTAAACCATTTCAAGAGTTATTACACAGGGTGGCAGAAGCACTCCAGATCTCCCTGGAGGAGGCCCAGCATACCCAGCACCAGCTCCTAGATATTCAGCCAACCACTAAATCCAGTCAAATAGCATTTCCTGTCAATGAAAGTAGTCTAGAACCTGCTAGAACAGTTCTACATATGCCAGCCGCATGTGCCTCTACCTTCAAGGGGGCAAGGAAATGATAGTTTGTCCCAACCCAGGGAGCAGATTTTCTTTTTACTCACCCAGCTTTGAATTCTGATGGTCCAGGCAGCCATGGACAGAGCTAGACACAACACATTAAATCTACGCCTTCTGACAAGGAGGCTGAACATCTGGAAGAAAAGTATTCACATCTAGTAGCCTGCAGTTTTGTATAGGAAGTATTGAGGGTGTTGGCTAAGAACGACTCTCTCAACTACTCACAATTCTCGGATTTTGTAGACAATCACAACAGAACAGAGCTCATTGCTAGGCTCTTATTGATGAAGACAAGCTGGTGGCCAGAACTGCACTTCAGTCAGAAGTTGATGCTGTTAGAGGGCTTTCCATTCATCCTCCCACTTCCCTGGTTCTTGTCACGCACACAGCAAGCAGCAAAAGACCACTGTTCCCCAGTGTTTTGTTCCCAGCTCTGATGCCACCGAGCATTTACCTCGTGTCCCCCTTACCAGCTCTGAAGCCGCAGAGCATTTACCTCATGTTCCCCGTCCCAGCTTTGACACCACAGAGCCTTGCCCGTGTCCCTGTTCCCCATTCCCAGTTCCCTATTCCCATCCCCCTCCCTAGCAAACATAATTCCAATTTCCTTTCCCTCCACTTCCTGTTTGACTCCAGTTTATACAGTAATATTCTCAGCTATACCATAACCAGTCATTTTACTGAAATTTAACTAACCAATCCTAACATATTGTAACATAATTCTCTAACCAATTATATCCCACTACCCTAATTAACCTACACCTAGCAAAGTTAATTATACAGCAGACAGAACAATTAGAGAACCAGACACGTTAAAAGAATAAAGTGGGGGCCATAAAGATAAAACAATATAAAACTGAGGGTTTCGCAACCACAACTATTGATAAGTGATTTCTTGCCAGACAGCAGGCTGCTATCAAACTAAGTTTTCTTTACTCCCAACCGTTTACTTCCCGCTCTGCCTTTTACCCTGTGCTGTCTTTACCTCAGGATTGTTCAAAAAGGCAGTAAAAAACGTATCTCCATGGTCACCCCTGGATCTTTTACTCTAAAAATTTCAACAGAATCCAGCAGACTTTCATCATGCTTTTTTAAAAAAAAAAAAACCCAAACATTTCACATGAATATCTAAAGTACCCTCCATTAAAACTTCAGAAAAACCAAAAGTGTGGGAGAGGGGGATTAATCCTGTGAAGTTATTTTAAAGTACAGGCTAACAGCAGCAAATTAAGCAAATTGAGGAGAAGAAGAAAAGGCTATAGTTAGCTGTGAGCAAATGGTAGGGCTCCCTAAGTTTAAGCAGTTGGGAACCCTTATCCCCAGGTTTTTATCCTGGCTCAGGGACAAGAGTGGGAGTTGTTACCCACTCCTGCAAACTCTGCCGTTTTTCACTTTGAAACCTGTTTTTTCTCTGCTCCCCTAGGACCAAGTCCCAGCTCCTGTCTCTTAAGGTGGTCTGTTAACTCTGCTTTTGACTCCAAACACTGTTGTGCCAAATCATCTTTAACCACCCCTAACTTTAATTTACAATCCTCCAGTAGCCTTCACTGGAGTAGCACCAAACTTGAAAGATTACTGGCAGCTTCCCATAATGCTGCCTTTACTTCAAACCTCTTACAAGTGGACTTAAGTGCCTCCTTTCCCTTGAATGCATCCTGTCCCCATGGGCATGGACCTCCTTCCACTACCTATTTACCAAGGAGGGTGAGCTTCTCAGCCAGCCCCCATCCCTCTGGGTCCCCTAACAGATGCAGCAGACACATCATCTAGGTTGATGGCAATGGCTATTGTAATGCACCGGGAATTATGGTTGCACGCCTTGGGATTTCCCAGGGAGGTCCAGAACACCATAGAGGACCTGCACTTCGATGAAGCTCACCTTTTCACAAGGCATACTTTGTACGCAAGGTATAGTTATGACAGTGGTGAATATGGGAGTGCCAGGGTGTTGCTTTGGGGCACAGAGTGTCACAGCGAGATCAATGCTTCTGTGTGTAGAAACAGCCACCCTATGGAATTGGTATATCAAAAATCAAATCACCCAGTCCAGGGACACAATGTGCTGGTAGACACCCTCAGTAGGCATTTTGCCATCAATCACAAGTGGGAGTTGCACAATTTTCTGTCAGTGGGGGACCCCCACCTGAGACCTGTTTGCTTCCCAAATGAACAAGAAATGAGACATATATTGCTCCAGAAGTGCTCTAGGACTATACTCTAAGGACAATTGTATCCTCCCCAGTTTGATCATCTGAGCTATGTCTTTTCCTCTTACTCCTACCTCTAGTCTTGCAGAAAATCTGGCAAGACAGAGCATGAGTCATCGTCATTGTCACATGTTGTCCCACACAGTTTTTATTCCAGAGACTCCTATAGCTGTCATCCCACCCTCCAGTCAGCATCCAGGCATTTCCTGATGTCTTGACCCAGGTGAGGGGCAGGATCAAGCATCTCAACACAAAAACACTTCATCTTATGACTTGGTTTTTGGATGAGCATCAACACTAGAACTTTCCTGCTTGGAAGCCATACAAACTACCCTTAACAGCAGAAGGAGCTTCACTAGGAAATCCTTTTCAGCTGAATGGAAGTGTTTCTCCATCTTGGTGTATCAGAAGCGCATATCTCCCGAATCACTGGATATTCCCTCTATTTTGGACTATCTTCTTTCTTTGAAAATGGCTGCCCTTTCCCTCAGTTGTATACAAGTCCATCTGGCAGCAGTCAGTGTATGCCATCAGGGGGTAATTGGTCTTCACTCACCTGTTGTCCATCTTTCCAATAGTAAGGAAGCCTACCCCTCACTGGGACTTGAACCTGGTGCTGTCAGCTTCCACTAAGCCTCCCATTGAGCCATTAGCTATATGTTCCATATCTCATATATCTAGGAAAGCTGCATTCTTTGTCGCTATCACCTCAGCCAGGAGGGTAGGTGAATTGGGGGACCAAATGGCAGATCGACCATACATTGTATTCTAGAAAGACAAAGTATCTTTACAAATGCATCCTAAATTAATTTCCAAGGTGGTTTCAGAGTTCAACATAAACCAGCCTATCCACTTACCTGTGTTTTTTCCCCAAAAAAATTTCATGCATTGGGGGAGAAGATCTGCTCTCACTTTGTCTACAGAGAACAAAATTGATTTTGTTCCCAGACTCTTTATTGCCATAGCAGATCTCTAAGTGGATCTTGAGCTGTATCTTACTGCATCAATTGTCTCACCTTCCTCCCCACACAGAGGGTGAGGGCTCACTCTACAAATGACATCGATAGCATCTGTAGCACAAGCAACATCTATAGTATTGCTTCAGGAAGTGCCTTTGGTTGACATTTGTAAGGCAGCTACATGGACTTCCAGCCATTTGTTCATGAGACATTATGCACTAGTACAGGACTCCGCCACTTTGGGGTACATCCTTTGGGACATCAGTCCTTCAAACAACTCTGCTGCCTGCATCCTTGCACCCTCCTCCTACTTGAGAGTACTGCTTGTCAGTCACCCACACTGGAGTACACATAGGGACCAGTGCTCAAAGAAGAAAAAAAAAAGTTACTTCTCTTATAATAACTGGAGATTCTTCGAGATGTGTGGTCCTCTGTATTCCACTACCCACCCTGCTTCCCCTCTACTTTGGGACTTACTTGGGTTGGCAGTAGAGAAGGAACTGGAGAGGTCGTTGGCCCACGCTGCCCTTTATCTCCTCAGTTGGAGGAATAAGGAAAGCAAGGGCGCACATGTGGGCCAATGGACAATGCTTTCAGAATTCTCCAGCTCTAGCGCATGCATAACCCACAGTGGAGAAGTGATGGACTTGCTCTGCTCCAGTGGCTTTCAACCTGTGGTCCGCAGACCCCTGAGGATCCACAGACTGTCCAATATTTCTAAAGGGAGCTACACCTACATTCAAAAATTTTTAGGGGTCCACAACTGAAAGAGAGTTGAAAACCACTGTTTTACTCACTGCTTGATGGCACCGCCTATTGGTGGCTATGGGGATTAGCTTGATCAGGCCAATGCACCTTCCAGTGGTTACAACCCATCAGTTTGTTTTCTACAGCCCCTCTCTTGCTCCAGGAACTGCAGCATCCTTTCTGTGACTCAGCCCTCTAGTCACTACTGTGGTTTCCCCTTACAGAGGGGTGGGGCGGGGTAGGAGGTGTATCAAGCAATCTCAGGCAGTATTCTGCTTCACAGTGCTACTCCTGGCAGGGGAACCTGGACCCACCCTCTACTCCAGGTTCCAGCTCAGGGACCCTCTACACCACAGCCAAGCTCCATTCCCTGCCTTTTCCTGAGCTGCTTCCATACCTCCTGGCCTGCCCCACTCCTCTGGGTTTGCCAGTCTTTTCACTCCCTCCTCCCAGGCAGTAACTTTAGTCAACTCATCTCTGCAGCACTTTCCCCTGAGTGACTGCAAACTTCTTCCCTGCAGTCTCTTCTGATTCTAATTTCCCATCTTTTGTAGAAGCCCCACCTGTCCCTCACAGGTGAGTTTCTCTCTAAATAGCTGCCTCCCACCTAAAGCTCCCCCACCATTTGCAGCCTAATTAGCTGACTGGGCCCATGTGGCCCAATTCAGCTCTTGCAGTGCCAGTGCTGGGGCACATCCCAAGGCAGGAGAATACATGAACGTAAGATAAGTAACTATTAAAAGAGCATTCTGAGTTGCATACACATCAAGACATATCTCTTAACTAGGAGTATTGTCCATAGAACAGCAATGCTGCATTTTTCAATAGGACAGAGAGCTATGTTTGCATCTGAGGAGTTGTCTGGGTCTCATTTGAAGTATTTGGTAGATGTCTAACTAGATGATCAAGTGGCTGGCTTCTGTAGCAGTGTGCAGGGGCTCTGTGTATGACTATGCTGTGGCCCTGATTGAATGTGATAGTGTCAGTGCTTTGATTGCTCTTGGGCAGCCTAAGGACCAGACTGTCAGATGATCTCAGCACCCAACACCTCCTGTTAATCACAATGGGTGCCCCTGAAAATCTGGCCACTTCATTTTTATGCCCTAAAGTAGCAAAAGAGCCTTTCTGAAAACCTCAACAAAGCCTCTTTCCAGGATTTGGGAGAAGGGCTTGGGAAGCTGTGGTGGAAGAAAACTAGTCATACACCTGACCAGACTACCAATCAAACTCCTTTCACTTACACTATGTTCTGCTACTAAGAATCATTGCACATGCTGCTGAGTGAGAATGAGACATTTTGTTTCCTACCTGCACATTTCTCATCTCAGAAACATCATGTCCAGCTATTCTGCCCCATCTGTGACATAAGACAGCCCAGCAGATTGGCAGGATCTATCCTTCACTCACTCTGTTAGCAGGAGACAGTACCTGCTTAAAGTTGCTGAGAAGGTTCTGCTTACTCTTTGGGTGAAATCCAGGCCCAATTAAATCAATGGCAAGATTCCAGTTGAGTTCAGCAGGGCAAGGATTTCATCCATTGTGGCAGGTACATGCTTCATAACTCCACCCAGATAGGAGAGGGAGCGAGAGCCAGAGATATGGAGGTCTTTCAGGAAACCCTAGGAAAAGCTGGGTAGGGGGAGAAAGCTTAGGCTGATCTTGTGCTAAGATACTGGTCCTGAGTAACCAATGAATCCAAACTGCAGGAAAGACAGTAAATTTGCATACATTTTAACTAAATGAGAGTGGGAACATTGCCGCCTCACAATTTGTTTTTTAATTATTAATTTGTTTTAAGAAAGATGTGGACAAATTGGAGAGAGTCCAGAGGAGAACCACAAAAAAGATACAAGGTTTAGAAAGCCTAACCCATGAGAAAAAAACTGGGCATGCTTGGGGGGAAACTCTTCAAATATGTGAAGGGCCTGCAATGTCTTGGGTGTCCAGAGAGGGCTGTATAGTGCAAAAGACACGTTTTTTGGGGAAAATCCGGGACTCTGTCTGCGTTGGAGTCTCCCTGCAAGTAGTAACCAGGGCAACTAGAAGCCAGAGTGTGACGGGTGTTTGCTGACAGGCTGCTGGGGTCAGGGCTGCTGGATCAGGGCTGTGACTGTACACAGACACTCAGGGCGTGACTTGCATGCTTGTAGGCTGGTTGTGAGCAATCCAGGTTGGGAAGTGCAGCGGCAAAGCATTGTGAGGCAACCCAGGTTGCAGGGCAAGTGGTGACACAGGCCCTCACAGGTCTCGATTGCACCCCAGCATGTCATAAAGCTAGTATCAGTATACTAGTATCAGGCAGTATAACTGCATCCAAGTGGGGCTTGTACCTATTTCAGTAAAAAAACCCATTCACCTAACCAGTATGGTTATACCAGAACAAAAACTGTATGTAGACCAGGCCAAAATTCCCTTTGGTCAGTAACGTAGGCAGATATAACCCAAAGTTACATATGGAACTTTTTGAATGAGAAGGGACCATTTTTCCATAAACACTTTTTAAAAGCAGCTTATTTAATTAGCTGAATGAATGTTCCTTGAGGGGTAATGTGAGATGGTGGCAGGAATGAATACCTGCTGGGATTTGAACTAGGAACTTTTAGATCCAGCAGCAATACTCCTGCCTTTTGAGCTAAAGAGGAAGGAATGTTTAAACAAGTTAGTTGCTATGGGGCAAAACCATCTCTAATATGCCGCTGTGTAGAATAAGTCTGACCTGCAGCTTTTTAACCCATGCGCTCTCTTTTCAACAGAAACCCTTTTGTTCCAGTGAGCGCTTTTAGGGGACTTATGTCTTGTTTTTTAAGGCAAGAGGTAAAAGTGCCTAAATCCAATTTTCAGAAGTCCCTTAGACATTTAGGAGCCTGTGTCTGGGGTTTAAGTTCCTAAATGTCACTTTTGAAAATAGGACTAAAATTCCCAAGTCACTTAGCCACTTTTTAAAATGTTACCCAAGGACTTTAAAATGACCAGCTTGCATATCTCTCTATCATGTTTTTTTAAAAAACACTAGAGGTATAACAAATATACCTTAGAACAGATTCAACTACCATCACACCCTTCCCATTTTGAGTGTTCATGCAATGCATGTCTGTTGCTTGCTGACATTGCCAGGGGCTGCTGCTTGAGTTCAAAGCTAGTCTTGAATGTGTTTGCTCTCCCCACCCTTTTCCTGGCTTTTGGGTACTCTTCAATGTGCTAAATATAAATGGGAATACAAAGAACTAACCTAGATGAATAAAGCAGCACAGGTGTGCTTTACAGACACACCCTTTAGGAGCCTGTTTTATGCTACAACTCAATATATAATCATTAGACTATCCCACCACTGGCTGGGAATAAGACATTTTAGGTTTATTAGACTATGGAAACTGTAGATAAACATAGATTTATTTAGTATGTATATTTCAGTAGCGGTAAAACTTTAGGGTAATTCATAGTTACTCCTCTATATTTTGATAGACTGTCAAAGAGGCATTTTGCTTGCCCAAACCTTGTAGATCGCACAGACAATGTCAGGGAAATATTTGAATGTGTTGCCAACAGGCTATGGAAAATATGGTTGGGTTTGTGGGAGCAGAGTGTGTGCTGACAAACTGACACCTGTAATTCATCCCCAAAATGCACACCTGAACAATCCGAGCAGGAGTAAACTAAGATGGGGCTGTGAGAGGAGCTGGTATTGACAGCGAACTGTGCACACCATGGACGAATGCTCTAGGAACTGTCAGTGCTGATCATGTTTGGTTGGTTATGCACAAATGCTATTAGGAGTCAGTCAGTTGGTGGTCCAGAAGCAGCACTAAAATATGCTGTTGTAACAACCAGGCAAGGTACTAACAAGCTTCAACAGGACTTTATTTTCAAAGTGGAAACCTCTTTACAAAGCTGCTGCTGCACTCTCTGTAGCTCTCCCAGCCTCTCAACTCCTCCCCCCTCCTTCCTGTTCTAATAATTACAAGCAACATCTAAACACCACATATGCACAATTGGAGTTTATAGGTACTTTGTACTTTCCCACCACTCCTAAGCCACAGGCCAGCCTTAACTGTGACACCATCCTCCCCACGTGTCTGGTGGCACTTTTGGTCAAGACTGGTATGTGGAGAGTTGCCCATTTTGAGACACCTTTACTTCCAGAGTGCACTTGCATTACAAAGCTGGCAACACTGATTAGTTCTGTAGCTTGATACAGTGGGCTGGAGTTCCTTTGTGTTTAGAAGTCAGTTTCTATATCCTCCTTCCCTACACCCTGGGCACAGGGTGGTGTGGGAAGGTCCTTACCATCACTCATAGGTACAAAGCCTTCCATAAGAGAGCATGCTTTCCCCTAATATTGGCCTATATGGGGACTTGCAGATTGATGGGTGAGGAATTTCATCTTATGTGTTGCCAGGGCATATGGTAGTTGCACCTATATTTTATCACTATTTAAGGGCCCTGGGATGATTGCCTGTGAGGTAATATTATTTCAGTTATTTCAATAACAGTTGTCGCTTCAACCTTTAACTAGTTACCATTGTGGCAACTCATAGACTGGGTGATTAATTGGTTTGCTGTTGAACAAAGGGGTACCCGTGTGTTTGTACAGCTCCTAGCACAATGGGGCCCTGATCCTGATCTCAATAATAATCTGCTGCATATAGAACATTAACCTATAAATCGCTCCTCTATCTTCTGTCGTTTTCCAATAGTCCTAGAACAATAGCCACCAAATCTGAGCCTCCCACCCACCACACCGAGAACAGTGACAAGTGTTTGTTACAGTGGGGAGTAATGTAAAGTCAACAGGGCCAGCTCCAGGCACCAGCGCAGGAAGCGCATGCCTGGGGCGGCAAGCCGCGGGGGGCTGCGTGACGGTCGCTGAGAGGGTGACAGTCAGGCAGCCTTTGGCGGCGTTTCTGCTGGAGGTCCACCGGTTTTGGCAGCAATTTGGCGGCGGGGACGCTGACGGCGCAGGACCAGCGGACCTCCTGCAGAAATGCCGCCGAATCCATGGGACCTGGGACCGCCCGCAGGCGTGCCGCCAAAGGCCGCCTGACTGCCGTGCTTGGGGCGGCAAAATTCATTGAGCCGCCCCTGAAAGTCAACAACGACATTTCTCAGACAAGAACTACAGTTTTTTCAATGGGAGATGGCATTTATCAAGGAGAGACTCTTCCTGAGCTCCCAGTCTCTGAGGGACAAAATGCAGTGCTGATTTATACTCCATTTGATGTAATAATACAAGGGCTGTAAAGCAGCACTGGGTTTGACCCTTCTTTTCTCTTTGTCTCTCCAGTCATTTACAGAAATGCAGCTCATCCAGAAGGAACCTGAGGGACAGACTGCTCATGACCTGCTGCCTCCCTACAAAAGTCATCAGGATAATCCTCTCAAACAATGGATATATATAATCCAATTTTTATTAAACTGCTGCACATGCAGCTGCTTTCTGTGCCCATGTCAGTTAATGAATTCAATTTGACAGAAATCCAAGAGGTAGGTAGATGGAATTTATTTTCTTGTGCATCTAAAGTGCACTCATTGCTGCACAAAACATATTGAGGACAGGGTCCATGCCTGGAACATTATGTATGAAACTCTATGTAGGCTGAGCCCCTTGTGTGGTTAGCATTTTATTTTTTGAAAGTTCATCAGTTTGAATTAAATGAGGCATGAAAACGAGCGGCAGAGGGGGAAACAAAGGGGCACCCACTGGAGATCTGGGAAAAGATTAGGCAGAATGAAAAGGGAATAGAAGGAAGTGAGAACAAAGATGT
The DNA here is from genome assembly GCA_033296515.1 of Macrochelys suwanniensis. NCBI lineage: Eukaryota > Metazoa > Chordata > Testudines > Chelydridae > Macrochelys > Macrochelys suwanniensis. Next base: position 43,079,089 of record CM065775.1, on the reverse strand, counting down.
ATATAGGGGCAGAAATATGCAGATTGTGGAAGCTCAGGACAAGGAGCATGAACTTGGTGCAGAAGGTCAGTGAAGGGATTCAAAGTGGGGAATGGCAGGTGGTGGATGAAGTTGATTTTAACAACAGCACTTTGAATTTTAAGGGAAAGGTGGGAAAAGGAGGTTGCAGTGATGCCTAAGTGAGAAATGATCAGGGGCTTTGGCAGTGTAGGGCTGGATAGGAAAGGGTGGATTATAGCAGAACAATGGTGTAGAGATGAGAATCTAAATATATAGTTAAAGATGATTCAAAGTTTCAAGTCTTTGTGATGGGGAGAAAAATATGGTTTGTGATGGAGATAGAGTGAGAGAAGGATTTGTGGGGAAAAGATGAGGTGTTCATGGTTGGCCATGTTGCACTTAAACGGTGGTGGGACTTATGAGAGGAAGTGAGTGAATAAGAAAAAGAAAAGTGAGTAAACTAAATCAGCAAAGGACCTAAGGAACTGATGTCTAAATGCTGGAGTAATGCAGATTCTCTCCTGGACAGAAGCACACATTGCCACCATTGGGGCAATTCACATAATGGGGCCCCTGGATACAATTTCCTCTTTTGGCAGGAAGGTTTTCCAAGTGGTGGTCCCTAACTAGTATAATTTGTAAGGAGGGAGGAAAGCATGTTCCTCTAACCCACTTATCTCTCCCTCCTACTGTTTTTATTTATTGATTGCTGTGTCCCAAACATTTCAGACTGGAAGAGAGGTCACAACCCAAAGAGGAAAATGTTACCTGATTATTTATTTTCTGGGATTGACCTTTCCACTGGTCTATCCCACTTTGGATAAATCCTTGGATGCTTCTATGAAAGCCTCTCCGAGGTCCTCCATGAAAATCATGAATACTGTTGTATAAGGTACACCGTTTAAAAAGTTTGCTTAATAATTTGGTATAGAGAGTTTAGTGTTTCTATACAGCTTTGGAAGTTACCCAACTGGAGTGATGGTGAAAGGAGAGTGGCCAAGCTCATGGGACAAGTGTGCATGACCCATATGTCTCGCTGGGAGAGGAGTCAGTCCCAGAAAGAGAATAATCAGGAAACAGATTTTCCATTTCCTGAAAAAGGCATCATCAAAAGTGATGCAAGATTCTTAACTTGTCTCACTCTCTCTAAATAAGTAATTTCACAATTATATCAAATGCTACAGTTAAATACTACATCTTACTCAACAGGAAGTTATGGGGTTTTGATGTTAATTATAGGTGTGACCTGTTACCCTCCACACAAAAACCTTTACCAATCAGTCAGCAAAGGAGCGGATAATTAAAGAGTTCCAGTTTAACAAGCTATTCTTAGCATTGCAAAATGAGAGATAGTGAAGGTAATGAACATGTTAGTCTCATTCACAGACTGCTCTTTGTAAGTCCTTTTCATGTATAAAGATCATAAAATGAAAATGTGCTTTAAAATGTACACCATTTCTTTGTTGGACTCTCACATCACACAGTTGTCCCCCTTTCAAAAGGGAAAAGGATTTTCAACTACAGCAGCAAGAGAGGAGGGTGAGTATTGTAGCTTCCCAGTGCAAAGCTAGGAATGTTTTCAGAACTTTTTCATTTTGGGGCTGGAAGCACACAAACCATCATGAATCCATAGGTTCCAAATGTTGTTTAAAGTAAACGTTCTATAAAAAAGACATCTCCTTAACTTTGTCGTCTTTGAGGTTTCCCCCCAATATATATATGTTGCCAGTCTCTCCCCAACATTATTTCCCTCCTTTTAATTTTGTATTTGCCTCAGTGGCTCTCAGCTTTTTCCATTCAGGGAACCCCTCTTTGATGCAACTGAGACCAATATACACTTAGCTTTGTGGGACGGGCAGTGTGGTTGCAACCCATTGATCCCCAAGGAGGCTGGGACACCCCTGTTGAGAACCCCTGCCTTACTCCATCAGTTCACTTTTTCTTCATTTTCCCTTGTCGCTGGTGGTCTTGGAAATGGTGGAGGAGATGTCCTCATAACCTCTCAAATGCAGGAGGGGAGTGCGGGTGAACATACAGGTGTCCTCTTCCCAATACAGATGAGTTGACATCCTAACATTAGGGGCCATAATTAACAGGCCAGTTGATATGCCTGTATGAGACATAGCCTAATAAACCAGGTTACCTATGTGTGTTGCTATCTCCAGAGTGTCCTGGCCAATGATAATCTTGAGCAGACATTGCAGATTTCCATGTTAATGGAGCTGCTTCTTTGCCTTAAGGCTTGAATCTGCAGATCCTAAATTTGCATCGTGTTGATGCTGCATGTGATTAATATTTCTGTACAAAAAGCTTAGTTAAAACAGGTCAGGTTGTAAATAGGGATAAATTAATTGAAAACAACATAACTATGCAATTAACATCCAGGAAATTGAGAGTTAATGATAGATCAACAACCTTAACTCTTTCAGTGTCTCCCTCAATTTAATCCTTACCTATGCTCAGTGGGCCTTCTATTCTATTCTTCATTTTTATACTGCAATTTTCATAGTATCGTGAGCATGTGTTTAACTTCAAGCATATGCTCAGGTACTTTCTTAAACTGGGGCCATCGTGCTTACATCATGGGCTACAAGTGGCAATGGAGGAGGGCCGTGAATTCCACAGATGGCTCTCCGCCCATGTCACTGACACAAACTGGGGTTATTTCTGGCCTCTCGAGCCAATTTGTGTAGAGGGGAAAAGGTAAAGGAACATGGGTGACTGGTTTCCACGCAATGGGAACGTAGAGCCATAGACAGCTTCTCCCTTAAAGGATGTTGGAGCCCAATTCTTGAGCTGGGCTCTGGGGATGTGCTGCTGCTGTACCCCAGAACTCCTGCCCCCACCCACCATTTCAACTCTACATGTGGATGGCATTCTAGACACTAAATGACAGGGGTGCTGGAACAATGTGTATAGTGGGGATGCTGAGAGCCATTGAACCAAACTGTAAACCCTGTAGATGATGGAAACCACTTCAAGCCAGGAGGTGCTGCAGCACCCGTAGTTGCAGAACCTATGCTAAATGACCCTCCACTTGCATGATTAAAACTGAGGTACATTTTCCAGATGGTGTGTAAGAGTCAGGGGGGTTATTATCTCCTGTCTCTCTTTCCTTGAGTCCATAACTCCTATCTTTCTTTTTGATCAAAATTTGCCATCGCCACAGGGGCAGATGCCACCAGTTTACACTTGCAGCACTTTGCGTGCTAAATCCTTAGCAAGAGCTTTAATGTACTGGCAGAGCTGAAATACAGTAGAAGAGTATGATTAAAAAGCACTACATTCCAGTTAAAAAAAACCGCTGCATTTGCTTCACTCTTGATGTTTATTTTATGTAACTATGTAGCCAAGTGTGAAACAAAACAGAACTGCAGACAACTATTAGTCACGGATGCACATTTTCAGACCTTCGAATTCAGGGATTTGTGTGCGTGTTACTGTGATTGAACATACAAATCATGAACATGCATGCTTGCACTCAGAATTGTACACGATCATGTCTAAAAATGTGGGTCCAGATATTTGGCTCCACAACTGTTCAGGACTGACAACGTGCAGTAAATGAGGTTTCAGAATATTTGTGTGTGTGCTGGAAAGGCTAAAATAATGAAAATACAATTTCATTTTATAATTTAGTCTGTTTTCACTGACAAATGTTCTCTCTTCCTTTGTCTTTACTGAGGCATTAGCTTGTGAGAAATGCCCAGCCAATTAAAGTTCTTGTTGCTGACCAAGGTCAAAACAACAATGGAAAATATCTTTTCTCAGCCCTAAAGAAGAGCTCTGTGAAGCTTGAAGGCTTGTCTCTTCCACTAACAGAAGTTGGTCCTATAAAATATGTTACCTCACCTACGTTGTGTCTCTCAATGGAAAATGACATATTTTTAATGAAGTTTCACAAAGGCCATAACAAAAACAGGAAACAGACTCCTGACCCATTCTTGTTCCAGTCTTAATATTATAATCATGTTATCTGGCATGTACTGCTTGCGGAACAAGATATTTCAAAGCCTTATTTGTTTTATAGCTCTGCTTAAAATACCCAGATGCCAAATTAGCCGCCAATACTGGGCCAGATTCAGGGTAAATCTAAGATAGTGTAATTTGCACATTCTTTTGGCCCCTTCAACATGTATGTTATGCCAAACTAGACCCACTTAGGTATGGGTACATCACAAATTAAGGGCTTTGCCATGGGCTATCAACTCTGTACAAGCTCGCTGGGCACCCTGGGTACATACTTGGGTGGTTAGCCCACACTGAAGTCCATGCCACCATATCTCCACTACTATCGTTACCTGTGATAGCTAGATTAATGCTAGGGTGGGTATGTCTACCCAAGCTGCAATCACACCTTAATTTGTGGTGTAGATGTACCCTGAGAGACTCTTGTACCCACACCCACTTACCATTATGAGACTTTTCACCCCCTTATATGTCACCTCTGAATTTGACCCACTCAGTCTAAGGTGGATTTTTAGTGTAATTTACAAGGCAATCCCTGCTTTCACTTATATCCTCTTACATCTTCCTGTGGCTTTTCCATGGCCTTTTTTCTGTCCCTTCATTGTGGTACACCAATCAGGTCTCCCTTAGCCTCAGTTAGCTGTAGGGCCCAATTTAGGGGTAATGTGTAAATCACAACTTGGGAAGTGTGTGCATGTTCAAGAGAGTCTAAATCTGAGAGTCTGCATCTAAAATAACTTCACTTACATGCCAAAAGAAGGTATAAAATACATCAGCTTTTACTCACTTACATTCTCCTAGACTTATACTGCGTTGTACATAAGGTATTCTATTATAATTTGCTATCACCCATATTTACACTTGGCAGAATTTAATTTTTAAATTGTCATTGATTTAAATTTTCACACTTGTGGGAAATGAATAGATGGTCAGGCAATAATTATTTAGTGACAGAAGATGTTAAGATTCAAGACGTTGAAGCTTTATAACCATTAAAACACAAATTGGCAACATCCCATGTCAAAATAAGTTCTCAAGAAGCATTTTTCTTACTTTGCTTATCTGTAAATTTTGATTAGCGATGGGAATATTGTTTGTCGGTTTATGTGGGTATGGTGAAAACAACATTTACCAATAAAAATCTAAGCCTTCCAAGTCTACCCATATTTATTTATTTGGATTTTGGCAAATATTAACCATGGTGTCTGTCTGTGTACCCTGGAAATCATTTAAAAATGTAACACAAATGTGTTTTTTAACGTTGCCAGTCAGATATGTTAACTTCACTTGTTACCATATAGCTAGAAGTGAAATGGTTTAACTATTCCATTTAAAGTGTTGCATCCAATTTAAAAAAATCTCTAGCTGAGCAATCAGTTATGAACCACAAATGGCTCCCAAGAAAAAAAATTATTAAAAAGACATCCATGGCCTGGGGTGTGTGGCAGTGGATGGGGGAAGAGTAGTGGGGAATGATACTGAGGTAGGGAGCCTTTCACATTTAGGTCACCAGTCCAGACATTGTTACAGTAAAAGGTGTGTTATCCGGCACTTTATCAACCGGAAAGCTCTATTAACTGGCATTTCTGAAAGCATCCCATTACAAATCTTCAGTCTAGTAACTGGGACTAGTATACTGCCCATTATGCAATTGCACATTCTGCACTCTAATTTTATGCAAAAGAGGCAGAAGACAAGTAAGCAAGCTGACATCAGGGATTTATTCAAAAAAACAGCCTCCAGGGTGTGTCATAGGGTCATTACAGATTCAGCCCAATCTCCTACACCTTCTACATCTACAATGATGATTGATGTTGATAATGATTATCCTGAGGCACTGCAAGATCCTAAAGTGCCTTCTGAATAATCAAAGAAAGATTAAATTATGTTCAGTATAGTTTTAGTGTTGTGTATGTTTAGTGATCTGGGTGTATGCCATGCGCTGCCCACAGTGACATGTAGTGTCATAAGATAACCTACAGGATAGAAAACTTTAGCTGTATACACCTAAGAGCTTCAAGAAACCAACTGCTCTGCAGTGCTGTACTACTACTGGATTGGTGAGTACCTGTATACTATTTCATACTTTATTCATTGCATTGTGTTCTAATTCTTTGAAAATTGCTATGTGTAACTCTTAGTTAATTTTTGACTAACCCGCACCCCTATGTCCCCCAACATGCTGGGTAACAAAGCTTTTACTGTATTAGCTGATGGCTGTTCACAACAGGATATAGCTTGGTGATCTCAATCCAGTTCCTGTTAGACATCACAACTATCTCTAATTGGTACTCAGCAGACAACCAAGCATGGAAACTGTATTAGCCTTTCATCTCTTGAAATGACCCTCCAGATCAGGGTTGGAGCATGTGCTGCTACAGCCAGTCTTATGGATAAATTTCCATCTTCAGGACTATCAGTCTAGCATTTTTACAAGCAATAAAACTCCCTTTTTAAAAGTGACTTCTAATGCCAGAATTATTGTATAGGTGTTGGAACATTACCTTGAGATTGGTAACATTTTCAAGCCCTGAATTTGAGCTTTCAAGTATTACCATACTTAAGCTACTTATATGTGGTTGTGGAAACATGCAACCATTACCCTTAAAAGGAACAGCATTGCAGATGCTCAAGGATGAGAAGCCAAAGTGTCTCTGTTCCACAAAAATCTAATGCTTGCTTGGGTATGTGAGGAACAGGTGGCTTTGGAGTGAATAAATCTCTAGCTCGCTAGAAAGAACCTAAAGATTAAAGTTGAAAAACTAAAGTGAGCCTGAAGGCTTCTTGAGCATGTTAGATGCCAGAAGCTCTCAATATCCCTAAATAAAAAAAGAAGAAATGCAAGAAAAAAGTTCAGTTCAATGGTAAATTACTAAACTTATCCAAGCCAGAAGTGTATCCTTCAAAAAGTGGAAAGGTAGCCTGAGTGTCGCCAGTCAAAAAGGAACGTACAATAAAAAATATAAATATATGGTGGAATTTAGGAGAATTAAAAGGGAATTTGCAGAACAAAGAGCCAAAGACACACAATCTAAGAGCAAATTCTTGAAGAAGAAATTTAGCTATGAGACAGTCTGATTTTAGTCAATGATACCTAAGCAGATGCTTATGTATTTTACTGAACAGGGATGTACTTAAGAGTATACATAAAGCGCTTTGCTGAAAGCTTAAAATTGATTAAAGGAAATAGTTTTTTACATAACTAACTTGTAGAGCTCATTGTCACAAGATATCACTGAATCAAAGCGCTTGGTAGGATTCAACGAAGTGTTAGACACACATGAATAATAAAGAAATCATCTGATGTTACACTAGCTAGATGAATGTAAGAGTCCTCATGTTTCATGGTATAATAAACCAACCACTAATTGCCTGGGGGAGCTAGGCTTTAGCATAGTTGGGGGATAGGGTCAAGGTCAGGTCTACAACACAGAACAGAGACTGTGTCAGGGAACAATTGTGTTGTAACTAGGTCCCCTGAGGCAGTTGCGTAGATGGCCTCTAATAGAGTTTCTAGCTGAAAAGAAGCTGCGGTTCTGTTTTCTACTCTCCCCTTACCTTCCCTGCACCGGTATATCTGTGCAACACAGTGTATAATTTTAAATAGTAATAACAAATAAACATAATCTGCCTTTTAAAAATCCTCCAAGATCAATTTGCAAAGTCTGTGCCCTGAGGGATGTGCAGGCATGGTTAGCTGATATTTAGAAATGTATACAGTGCAGTCAGCAGAAAAAGTGTGGCAAACTTACAAAAATGATAGGAATTCATATTGCGGGCTCTGCAGAGAGAGATCTGAGTCTCTACAAATGTCTACAGGGAGAAAAAAAATCCCATCCACCCCCGCGCAAGATTCAGCAAACCACACAATGGGAATCAAGCACGTCATAGCTGATGACATTGTAGACCATCACTTTCATCAGCAAAAGAATCAAATAGTTTAACTGTCTAAATAGTGGAAAGATACAAAGGGTCAGGCTTATGTATGACAGTGTCTTCGTTATTTGGCATCACCAAGTTTCATTGTATTGCAGTATGAGAGAATACAGTATGCATCCAGTGCATAAAATACATTCATGCACTGCAGCACTTCATGCAAACCTCAAGAGAATGCTTTGCAAAAGAGAGATCTGATGCCAATATAATACAATATTGCGCCACTCTGGGACAATGTTTAATGAATGCAATGGATAGGGTGCATGAATTAGCGGGTAGCTTGGACTGACCAGTGTTTTTGGATTAGCTGAGTGTCAGGTAGTGGCTATCAAGGTGGCACTGTTCACATCAGGGAAGGGACACCCCTCAACCTTCAAACCTGCCAGTGTGTGACACAAGCCACTCAAAATATGTGACAATTGACTGAAATGTGGAACACGTTTGCTTCCCCTATTTTTGCTCATTTGTTTCTCCTCCCCTCCTTACTCCTCCCCTTGTTTTCTCCCTGTGTACTTCCCTGTGCTCTTGCCCCCCACTTATGGACTTCTTAACAACTGTGAAACACAGCTCTGGACTCCCTCAAGTTGAAGATGGTGCCTGTGGCTGGGGCTTCCCGCTGGCAATAGTAATGGGGGCGTGCCACCCATACACTCCACCTCTTCTGCTCCCTCTTTGCAGCTGGTGCCCAGAGCAGCACAGATACTGAAACCTGTCTCAGAAAGCAGGAACAGACAGCAACGTTCAGCTCCAAGGCATGATGTACCATGAAACCTCATATAGTTGAGAGGTTTGGTGAGGGATGAAGGGAGCAGGTGGGTAACTCAGCACATGGTTAGGACAATGCAGTGGAGGTGATTTGGAATGCAGCCAGGCCATAATTAAAGTGGCTTTTACAACATCTCTCTCCATCCCTGTTATCTATTCTGTGTTATCTATACCCAGGTGCCTTTTAGTTATTGCTAGGCTGCTCATTGCTGTAGTAGCAGCATACCAGGTACAGGGATTGAGATACACATAAAAATGCCTTCAACAGGCTCAATAGCAGCCTATGAACACCACCTCTCATATTTTTTATCATGGTCTGCTGTTGTCCTTTTGTTTCTGTTGTAATTCCTTATCTCCAGTTTTTCCAGGGGAATACCCCCAAATCAGGCAGCATGGTAGGGAAGGGGGCACGCTACAATACTGAGGCAGTGGGAGATGGTTAAGGGGGAACACAGCACACGATTGGAGGAGGAGGAGGAGAAGATTCAGAACATGGAGAACATTCCTATGTCTGGTTTTCTGCTTTGTAGTTCTCTGGGGGCTGGGAGTGCTGTAGCAATAACACATTCAGGCTTTAGGAAGAAGAATGTGTCACAACTCACAATGGAAATTCCTCCAAATACAGTAGGAGTGTTGGTAATGAATTCCAGAGTAGGGCTGGTTAGTGGTTAAAGTAGATTGAAACGGGAGGGGAAGCTCTCACCACACCAGTGGAGGAGCAGGACCTGTGGGAGTACAGCTTTCCCTGGCCAGGGAAGGAAAGGGGAGTTCCTCTCACTCCCCCCTTGCTTTTAATCCTGAGTCTTGTTAAGTCCTCTTTAGCTTGGATGATGGGGCCTGTGACACAGAGCCTTGAAGGCGTGTCCTTAAAGACAAGGATGAGCCATGAGGTGAAGACAAAGAGACCTTGGGTTCCCTTTGACAGTTGATCAGGAATATGGTTGAATAAACATCCTCTGTATCTCAGTGAGGTCATACCAGAGATGGGGATATAGACACACTAGCACTAGATTGCAGCTCACTGCCTTTCAGGTTAATCTCCAGTAGGCATTGAAACTAAGGTCAAAGCCCCATTATAAAAGTCTTCATAGGGACTCAAAATATCCTATATTTCTCCAACAGAAATGTAAGTGCAGCATGTGCACACTCCCAGTACATCCCACTTATTTAATTTTCAACTGAGCCAACATTCGCTCTCTTGCTGTGTTGCACGTATGCCTTAATATTCTTTTGAAATCAATGCATGTGTCAGGGCAGACCTGATGTATTTCACAGCTCAACAGTCCTGAAATAAAACCTAATTGAAATTCGTCATCTAAGTCCAACTGTAAATGCGTTTGCACATTTGCACAGCATTGTTCATTACTTTGAACAATAAGTGATCATCTGGATTTGAATAGTATCTGGAAATACTGGACCAAATTCTCTGGCATTAGAGTGCAATTCCTATTGAAGTTAATGGAATTAACCACTTATGCAAAGATGAATTTGACTTATTGTCTTTACACGGTGGGTCTTCAGGTTTGCCAAGAACTGATTAGAAATCGTAGGAATGCAAAGTACCCCAATGCAAAGTAGCAGTTTACAATTTCTAATATTGGACACAACAGCTAGAGTAGATAAATACTCCCATGCCCGCATTGTGAGTAGTAAATCATGCATCTGCTTGGCAACATCACATCACAGATTTTAAAGAAGGATATAAGGCAAAAATATCTGGTATGCAGGGCCGGCTCCAGGCACCAGCCTACCAAGCATGTGCTTGGGGCGGCACCTGGAGGGGGGCAGCGCTCAGGGTTTTGGTTTTTTTTAAATAAAAACATATTGGTGGGCTGTTGGGGCACCCCGCGGTGTTCCAGCCGGGAGATCAGGGCCACGGCCGGGCTCGCCGCCCTCCCCCGGGCACTCCGGCCAGCCGGGAGAGCGGGACCACGGCCGGGCTCAGCGCCCTCCCCGCGGTGTTCTGGCTGCTGGGGAGAGCGGGGCCGTGGCCAGGCTCGGCACCCTCCCCTGCCACACTCCACGCTGGCACCCCGGTGAGGGGGGGTGGGCGGCGGCGGGCGGCAGCGGGCGGCTTTTTTTCCTGGGGCAGCAAAAAAGCCAGAGCCGGCCTTGCTGGTATGTTCAAGATATAAGACAATTAATCAGAGAGAGAAAAGGAGAGTTCCTTCCTGAGAGTGATTTGCCTGTATACCCAGCAGTCAGTTTAGTAAAGGTTGGTAATATGCAAATGAGATTTTGCTCAGTGTCGCTCCAGTTGAATTCTTCACAGAGAAGATAGGATAATCTGAACCATTTTAAACCTAGTCTTTTTATTATTATTATTATTTTACACCAATGATGAATTATTGTGCTACTTCAAATTCTTCTGGAATTGTTTAATAATGGCCTGACCACAGGAGTGTTGGCAAGAGACGGATTTTGTTCTCTGGATCTCACTAACATGACATGGATCAACGTACAAAAAATTACACACCTGTCACACAGTATGAGTTGGGATCCGCTCACACCTGCAGCTCCTCTTCTGGGTAACAGCTTGATATTGCACAAAAATACCGCAAAATGGTTCTTCCCTTAGAAAATGAAAGTGGAGTAATAAGCAGCCAGTGTGTGATATTACACGTTATGGGATTTCCAGCCTCCAGATATAATTATATCTAATTTCTTCACAGCTGAGTCACCTGCACTGAGCATTCTAGTCTGCCAGAATTTGAATGTAATATGCTGTAACTCGTTGCTGACATGTCTGAGTACTGTATGTTGTTTTCATTCTGGCCTTTTTGTCAGTTATTATGAAAAAAAAATCACCTACTGTAAAAGGAAAGGGGGTGGGGGGAAGATGTTTAAGTACTGGACAGGAAAACAGCTGGTTATAAATGTAAAAAAAACGTATCAATGAAATTCTGTGTTTTAGGAAACTTCATCTGGTGGACAGATTTTAAAATTTTTTTTGCAGACATTTCTATTACAGGATTTGCCAACAGCTTTGTATAAACTTGAACACTATATATTTGTTATTGAAAGCCATAGAATATATAATTTATGGCATTCTTGAGCTCTTGTCCACAAAGCCAATAGGCTGTTTAAATTTATGAAAGAGCGCTGAAACCACAGATTATCTTCTTTTTAAACCTACAATAAAATAAGTATTATAGAATCTACAGGGTCTAATTTCCCATCTGTGTATGCGCATCAGTCCTGCTAATGCAAATGGGAGGGATGACTGCTCATTTTGGGCACAGTCCTTGTAGTTATTACAATCACTTAGCTCTTTAAGAGTGACAAATGGATACTTCAAAGCATAAAAATGCAATTCAAAAAGATACCGAGTTTTGTATATAATTTTTAGCTTTTGCTTTTTATTTTCTTTTGGAGATATTCATATTTCTTTCTACACAGTCTGGATTTGTTGTGTGCATATATATGTTTTGTGGGTTGTTTTGTGGCATCGCTGTCAGTGATAACATCAAAGGGACTGGCATAACCCATAATAGGACAATGTGTCTTTTGTCCTGTTCTAGAGCCTCCTTCAGTTGCCAGCTCAGTGGATTTATTCTTTTAGCTCAAGTGAAAGTCTCATGCCTTCAAACCTGAAGGTCCTGGGTTCAAACCCTGCAGACCACCTAAGCAGGGGATCATTACAAAAGTGGCACTTCAAGTGGGGCCTGAATTTTGGTAGACATTAGTTGCTCTGGACAAATATCCCAGGCAGGGGAAGTGTGCAATTCAAATTGGGTGAATGTGTCTTTGTTCCCCTCTAGTGGCTGGTTCACAGAAGAGCCTAATAAAGGTACCTGCTTTAGCTCACATAATAAAGGCTCATGCTTTTACTTCAAATGGTCCTGATGACCCAAGGAGGGAGTTGTTAAACTGACACAGAGAAAAAGGATGATCCAGTGGTTAGAGTGCTGGACTGAGATTCTGAACACCTGGGCAATCTTCCGTTAGATCACAGATTTCTGTCACTTAGTCTCTCAGTTCCTCATCTGTAAAATAGGGGTGTTACTACTTGCCTATCTCACAGGGGTAGTGTGAGGATGAATACAGTAAAAATTGTGAGAAATTCATATACTATGGTGATAGGGAACATATAAGTACTTAAAAGAGATACTAGGAAACTAGGTTATTAGCTAATTGGGGCTCATTCTTTGGATTGGATGGATGTAATGAACTAATAGGTTACGTACGTCTCTGTGTTCTATGATCCTACATTTCTCTGAATGCATAAGGTCAGTCTCCAATTACACTGCTCTACAGCCAAAATGCTTCTGAAATAAATGTAGTCAAACTTTACTAATTCTGGGTCACTGAGAATGAAAATGATGCTTAAAATTGTTGATTGGCTCTAGTTTTCGAGACATGCTATTGGGTCAGTATATACGACCCTTGACTTGGGAATGGCGGAGGATAAGTGAGTTATAAAGGGAAGGGATCTCAATTTAAACCAGAAATGACTAAAATACATCTTTGACTGGATCTATGAATAAATCTATGACTGGGTTTGGACAGTACTTGCTTTTTAGGCAAAACAATGAATGATGCAATCTGAAGCTGGTATTGCGTCATACATGATATGAATTGCATCATGTTATTCCTAGAAGTCATGGATGATGCAATCATAACGAAGCTTACATCACTCTGCTGAACAAATTGCCCTATATCAGCTCTAGAAATCATACAGTGTCGTGCTCTCTTATTTGTCAGTGTTTGATTTTGCAAAGGGACACATTTCTGTTTAGCCAAAGTGAGCAGAGATGCCTCGTACTTGTGTGAACAGTGCAGATAACTTCTGCTATGTTTGTGGTGAAGTGACTTTTGCATCACAAAAGCGCAGTCTAACCACTGTGGTTAAGAAAGCCTATCACCTTTATTTTGGCTGCAAAATTGGAGATCAGGACAAGAGGTGGGCCCCACACATATGCTGCAACACTTGTGCAACAAATCTTCGCCAGTGGTTGAACAGGAAAAGGAAATCTATGCCTTTTGCAGTGCCAATGATTTGGAGAGAGCCAACAGATCATACCAGCAATTGTTACTTCTGCATGGTGCCTCCAGTTGGGAAAGGTGTGTCAAAGAAGAAAAAGTGGACTGTGCATTATCCAAACATTCCATCAGCTATACGCCCAGTACCCCACGGAGAAGGACTGCCGGTTCCTGATGCACCAGAATCATTCTCACTTGAGTCAGAAAAGGAAAAGGAAGAGGATGAAACTTCTGGTCCTGAACCATCAATGTCACAGGACCCACATTTTCTCCCATCCTCCTCCTCTGAACCACACCTCATAACACAAGGTGAACTGAATGACCTTGTCAGGGATTTGGAACTACCCAAGAGTAAGGCAGAGCTTTTGGGCTCCAGACTACAGCAGTGGAATCTCCTGGCAGGTGATGTTAGGGTTTCCATGTTCCGTGACCGTCAAAAGGATCTTGTCCCATTCTTCTTCATGGAAGGTGATCTTGTAGCCTGCAACAACATCGATGGTGTGATGGCAGCCCTCAACATTGTTCACAATCCAGATGAGTGGAGACTGTTCATTGATTCATCGAAGACGAGTCTTAAAGCTGTTTTACTGCATAATGGCAATGTTTTGCCATCAATTCCAGTTGGTCATGCAGTCCATATGAAGGAAACCTATGACAACATGAAACAACTTTTGAGGTGCATAAACTATGACCAACATCAGTGGCAGCTTTGTGGCGATTTGAAGGTTGTTGCTCTCTTGCTTGGTCTGCAGACTGGATACACAAAGTACTGCTGTTTTCTCTGCAAATGGGATAGTCGTGCAAGAGATTCCCACTACATCAAGAAAGATTGGCCACTCCGACAGTCATTGGAGCCTGGGAGGAAAAGTGTTCAGCATCCACCACTTGTTGAATCAAAGAAGATTTTCTTACCACCCTTACACATCAAGCTGGGTCTGATGAAGAACTTTGTCAAGGCCATTGACAAAACACAAGCAGCTTTCAAGTACCTCCGTGGGAAATTTCCAAGGTTAAGTGAAGCTAAGATAAAGGAAGGTGTCTTTGTTGGTCCTGAGATTCGTGAACTTCTTCGAGATGATGCATTTGACCATGCACTGCGTGGCAAGGAAAAAAAGGCATGGAAAGCCTTCCAGTTAGTGGCAATCAATTTTCTCGGAAACAACACGGCAGACAACTACAGGTTGTTGGTGGAAAACCTCCTCAAGGCATACAAAAGCCTTGGTTGCAACATGTCACTAAAGATCCATTTTTTGCACTCTCATCTAGATTTTTTTCCACCGAACTGCGGAGCAGTGAGCGACGAGCACGGCGAGCGATTTCACCAGGACATTGCAACAATGGAGAAACGCTATCAGGGCAAATGGAGCCCATCAATGCTTGCAGACTATTGCTAGACAGTGACAAGAGATGCTCCATTTAATGAATACAAGAGACAAGCCAAGAAGCGCCGAGTAGA
This sequence comes from Macrochelys suwanniensis, assembly GCA_033296515.1. Lineage (NCBI taxonomy): Eukaryota > Metazoa > Chordata > Testudines > Chelydridae > Macrochelys > Macrochelys suwanniensis. The sequence goes on along the minus strand of CM065775.1, from coordinate 43,063,980 downwards.
CACTGAATAGGACTAAACTATGTACATAATAGTTTTTTGTCTTTTGTTTCATAATACATTTTATTTATATAAGCCCTTTGCTGATTTTTAAAGTGTTACATAAACGGGACAGGTGAAATAGTATCATGTAAAGCAACCATAAACACATGAAAAGACCTAGGTTTACAATTTATGATTAAAACTCTATCTACACAATATACATAGACATAAAATGTAAAAACTTAAATATCTTAGAAACAGTAGCCAATCAGTTGTTTTAATTGTCATATTTGAATTCAGCACATCAAAATACATTCTAAATAGCACATTTTATCTCTGAAGCAGATGACTTCTCAAAAATTGTAGACCAGTGTTAGCTGTTTTTCACTTGTATCATGCATGAGCAGCCATGAGCAAACAATGAAACTGCAGAGTTTCTGGATGGTAATTCCAGCCCTTTAGCTTCCCAACTATCTTCCAGCTCGCAGGTAATGGACCACTGCCTCTCATTTACAGTGTCTGAAGCCCTATCACTCATTTACAATGTTTATACATTAATTTTTCTTTCAGCATGTTGAGAATGACTAATAAACTGGGGAATCCTAAGAAGAAGAACACACTGCTCTTGTGAGGAGGTAGGGCAACATCAACCCCAAATAACTAACCAGGTTTCTCAGCTCTGCAGCAATTGTTGTTACAACTGGGTTTTTTGTAAAGGTCGCCTAAACTCATATGGATCAGAGCTGGTCCAGGTTGAGTGTGGAAATGAAGCAAGAACAGTTTGAAATGGTATAGCATGATCTCTCCCACTATCCAACACAAGTGTCCTGTCCTTTCTGCTGCCATGCCAAAAGCACATTTTTTGTATTTGTGCTTTTTAAACGAAGATTTGGGTAGGTTTTCTTTTATTATTTCCCAATATTTCAACATGGAATAAAAGCTTGTAAAATGTAGTTGTAAAAAAATTACCACTATGGTAATTATATGAATATAAAAAAGCTTCAGACTAGCCAACTTCTTTTTTCTCTTGTTCTAATCTAGAACTTAAAAAGGCCAGACAGATATATGTATTTGACAGGCCTTCAAGCTAAGATCTATTCTCATACATGGCAAGGGCTAGTCAGAAATAAAATAACTCCCCTCCCGCACATCCTAGCAATACTCATTAGTAAAAATAAAATCAATGCAGTAAATGCTATTTATTCTGTAGCACGTCAGTGTCCTGGCTCATTCTCTATGGCCCAGCATGGAGTTTATATAGGTTAAAAGAACAGCTAGAGTCTATAATCCCCTTTTCTCTGACTAGTGAAGGATAAGCGGATTAATTCCCCATCTTTTAAGACATCACTGCAAATATAGGACCTATGAAAATGATGCCTTTGGACCTTTTTCTCTCTTTATTTTTGATCCTCTGAGTATAATCAACTCAATAAAATATTTCCCTTCCCTTTTTGTTATCATACAACTAATGCAGTATGTCTGAGACACAATTTATTAGTATGTGTTCATTTAACATTTTCACATACTTGTCATACAATTGCTTCTTTAATACTAAAAGGACTAATGGTAATTATGGCTACTGGTCAAGGCAATATGTGAAATGGTCACATTGAACTTTATGTAAAATCAGTCTTATTGTGAACGTTCTGATCATTGATATTTCTGCCGGTGCTTTTGCGAAGAACTTGGGCAACTGGATTCTACCTGCTCATGTTCCCACTGTAACTTCAACTGGACACAGACGTCTACGCTTCCTTTTTTATGAATAATGCTGAGCACCGTTAAATGGCTGCTGTACCCTATGCTGTAAGAAGTTCTGCTCTAGTTCTGACACAGATTTACACTAAGCAGCATATAGGACAGTGCTATGTGTACAAGTGGCCACTGACTCCAGTGGCTACTGACCTCTGTCATGTGACCTTTTAAGGTAAACAAGGTCAGGAAATTCAGTGCAGTGTCTAAATCTGACATTATTTATTTATTTATTATTTCTCTTGTGGTAGCACCTAAGGACCCCGATCAGGGATCAGTGTCTCAAAGTACCAGGGAGTGTAGAAACAAATTACACAAACACAATCCCTGCCCCAGAGAGCTCAGTAGAGAAGACTGTTTTTTTATGTGTTGCACCTTTGTTGCAATAACCAGGTGCTGAATCACACCCTTCACCTGTCCCCTGCCCATTAATCCGTCCCCCAGGATATTATTCCAACCTGAGTGCAATGTCAGACAGCTGCCATTTTAAACTTGATCTGCCTCCAGAACAGAGTTCTTTCTTTCCCCTCAACAGGAGAGCCGCCCTCCTCCCACTCACTTCCCACTAAGAAATTACATAGGCCTGAGCCACAGTTAGGGTGACCAGAGCAAGTGTGAAAAATCGGGACAGGGGGTGGGGGGTAATAGGAGCCTATATAAGAAAAAGACCCCAAAATCGGGACTGTCCCTATAAAATCGGGACATCTAGTTACCCTAGCCACAGTACAGTAGTATATTCAGTCCAGGACCCAAAACAAGATTAAAATTCCAATATGTTGCCACCCTGCAGAGTTAGAAATGGCAGCTTCATATGCTCAAAAATGGAATATTCCCAGTGGGAGGCACAGTACTTGCTCTGTCCCTGGAAGCCGTTCACATATTGGATTTTAAAAGCATAATAGTTTTATTTAATTGGTTATTGGTTTTCCTCCCTGTTGCTTTGGGCTACTGCTAACTAAGGCAACTGACTTTACAGGCAGAGGTATATTAAAAAAATCAAATAAACATTTAACTCTCCAAAAGTAGATTTTTGGTAAGCTGTGGCATATGCAGAATAAGTGTTTGTTTGGCATAAAGGTTTTATCAGCACATGACTTGTGTAAATTGCATGTGGTTTCCCTACTCAGGGGCAATGCGATAATGCCAAACTGACTGATAAAACTGCACCCTATTAGCTTGTACTCGCTAATTCTTCACTTATTTTAATTTTATTTAGTGATTTTATATCTCTCTGTGTGTGTGTTTATATATAAATTATATATACATTATATATACAAAACAAATATACATATATATGGAGAGAAAAAGAGGGAGAGCGAGCTTCTAGATAAAATCTAAAACCAATTGTATATTTCCACTAATTTACATTGGCCTTGGGCAAATATGAGCAGTGATTTCTTTGCTTCCAAGGGCCTGATTTTCCTAAGCTTTTACCTGGTGTTATCCCTTAACCTGCTCATTATATAAACAGATTTCAAGATGTTATTTGCTACATATTAAAGAATAATTTGTTGTTGCCAATGAGATACAAAAATGTATACACTGCACCTGACTTGTCCAGCTGTGAACTGAAATTAGGAACTGGGCACTATCCAGCTAGAGGAAATAGAACACTTTATAATGTAAGACTCAGGATAGAGATAAGCATTTTCTAAAACCTGCATGTTTTTTGGTCTGTTTCAACCAGCACTTTAGAAAAGTTTCATTTACAAACTTTTGAACAAGTTGATTCTTCCTTTTGCAGGTCAACACAAACATTTCCAACTGTGATGGAGAAGGATTTATAAAAATCAACTGATGTGAAAAATCTAAATCTTACCCCAATGACCCTATTGGAGAAGCTGTGTCATTTGCTATGAGGCTTAGCATGCCCTCAATCAACTCCCCCCCTTTGTCAAGACACTATTGTGAACATTTCCCCAATCCCATTTATTCACCACTGATGTGAATAACAGCAGGATCACTGTCAAATCCACCCACTATTATTTTTATCTTATCGAAGGCACTGCATCACAGGACATAATCAAAATGGCTCGTATGCACTGTGGAGGCCAAGAAGGTTTTGCCAACACTCATGCCTAAACTAAATATGGATTAAATTGCACCCTGCTAGCATAAAGTGTGCATTGTATAGCTTTGTTATGCAGTACACAACCCCTGCACTCTCTCAGATAAAGCGGCTCACATAAGCTTCAATAAGGGGTCTTTGTTTTGTCTTAAAAAAAACAAAACAGCATCTGAAATGGAATGTGCTGCAGGTAGTAAACTAAACTTCAGTCGCCAAAGTCAGAGAGAGATAGAAAAAGGATTAATTTAATGCACGGGGATTGTTGCTTGGAGGAACGTCATAGGAATGCAAACCTAAGGCCCTCAAAGAGTCCACAACAAAGGGGAAATTTGTCCTATCTCAAACTCTTGCTAAAATGATTAGGATCAGATTAATAATCTGGTCTACCTTGCAGAAAAGAAATGGACATTGTTCTGCTTAAAAGCAACACAAGGAAGGAAAAGCGTTTGGCTTTTTTGTTTGGGTTTTGATGCGATTATTTTAGGTGGCTATCATAGCATCTGTTGTATTTGTGTTTCGGACTTGGAATGATCAAATAACTATGAAGTCTTTTACACTCAGACATTTTATCTTGTTTTGGGGATTTACTTCATTTTTACCTGCAAAAAGACTATATAAATACCTGCAAGAAAGTTTTTTTTCCTGGAGGAGGGTCTCTATTTTATCCTAGAACTGGGGGGGAAAAAAAAAACCTGCCACTGAGGCATCCAGCTTGCAAAAACAAAGCTATCTTGTCAGCTTAAACTAAAATGTTCAAAAGCAAACTAACATAACTAAATAAATAAACAATGTGGCATGTGCTGCTTTGGGAACTTACAAGCTTCAAGTGATCTTTCAGCCCCCTCAACCCTGACCTTAGAAATACCCATTCCTTTTAAATAGCCTTTTTAATCTGGCTTTTAAAAGAGCTGGGATGATTTAGTTGGGGTTGGTCCTGCTTTGAGCAGGGGATTGGACGAGATGACCTCCTGAGGTCTCTTCCAACCCTAATCTTCTATGATTCTAATAATGCACACACTGAAGGAGACTTCTAGGCTCCTAGGGATGTGACTGTTCATCCTAGGGTGGCTGACTGTTTATAGTTCATAGTCATGCATAAATGATCTGTTTGTTTTAATATCTATATTTTCAGACACTAAAGGCTAGCCAATCTCATCTAAATTATGATCTTGTCTGCTGTAGCCTGCTATTTAAAATATTTTATTGATCATCCTAATATATACAAGAAAATAAGTGTTACACAGATGGCTGAAGCTGTGATATGATCTATACTGGCCCTAATGTGCAGAAGAGTTGTAACCAATTAACCTTTTCCACTGCTGAAATCCAGAATGCTTTGTTGTTTGTTAAAAAATATACTATGCCTGTATGCTCTGTTTGAAAATAATGGCCTGTCCTCTGACAATTGTTTTGTGTATGATGTGGCTATAATTCATGCTTATTGAATTACTTGTGTGTTTTCTATTTATATATTTTTATATGGCCCTCCCTACCACAGTATTTAAGTTAATCTCTGAGCACTGTAGTATCTTTCAGTATCTATGGAATTCTTTTTAAAAAGTGCCTTATGTCACCGGACCCACTATATTATTGTGTTTCATTTTACCCTTTGAGCTCCTCTTCAGTTTCTCATCCATATCTCTCACTGCACCTTAAAGCATCCTCGTCTTCTACTAGTTATTAATCCTTCCACACAAAACACCCAATCTACTCCTATGTGCCTTATTTTACCACAATCCCCTAACAGCTTCTCAACTCAATCTGCCCCTGGCCCCCTTTCATCTACAGGATTTGTCTCTTTCCTTCCTCTGAGCTCCCAGCTTCTTCCTTCACTAACTACTCTACCATTCTCGCCCATCCAACACAGCTAGGGGGGACACAAGGTAGACAGAAGACTAGAGAAGCACAGAACAGAGGTTCCATCAGAAGGGAGATAGATCAGGTTAAGACTTGTCCAGAATACATACCCACCAGACCTGCCTCCTGTCACCACACACTGCATTGTGCTGTCTGTACCCAACTCCTAGAAACAGTGAGTTTCCAGGTGTCATGCCGTTGGAAACTTGACAACAGGGCTCTATTATAAACTCTTTCTGTTTAAGTTGAGCTATTCCTGTAATAATTAGGAAGCACAGTGTGTGACTCACCCTAATCTCTGACAGAAGCACTGATGATAAAAAGAGTCAAGTCTTCCAGCCCTAATGGTAAGATAAACACGGCACAACCTAGGTCTCTAGTGCTATTGAGCTTGCAGTTTTTTCTACTTGAAAATACATCCCAATAATTCCCTAACATAATTCCCTGAACCAGAGGCACTGAACAGCATGTTACAATTCATACATTTTAAGGCCAGAAGTGACCGTTTGATTATCTACTCTGACTTCTTCCATTTCACCAAGTGGTTTCTATAGTAAACCCATAACTTCTGGTTGAGCTAGAGCATCTCTTTTAGGCATACATCCAGTCTTAACTTGAAGACTTCAAGTCATGGAAATCCACCATATCCCTTGGTAAATTGTTTCAGTATTTCATGACCCTCACTATTAATGCCATATTAGTGCCTCATTTCCAGTCTGAATCGGTCTGAGTTCAACTTCCAGCCATTGGATCTCACTGTGCCTTTGTCTGCTAGGTTAAAGAGCCCTCTAATATCAGAAATCTTCTCCCCATGTAGCTACTGGCAGGCGGTGATCTACTTACTTCTTAACCTGCTCTTCGATAAGCTAAGCGCGTTGATGTTTTTTAAGTCTCTCACTATAAGGGCACGTCTTCACTACCCGCTGGATCGGCGGGTAGCAATCGATCTATCGGGGATCGATTTATCGCATCTCGTCTAGACGCGATAAATCGATCCCCGAACACGCTCCCTGTCGACTCCGGAAATCCACCTCAGTGACAGGCAGAAGCGGAGTCGACGGGGGAGCGGCAGCGATAGACTCGCCACCGTCCTCGTGGCCAGGTAAGTCAATCTACGATACGCCGACTTCAGCTACGCTATTCAAGTAGATGAAGTTGCGTATCGTAGGTCGACCCCCCCACCCTCTAATATAGACCAAGGCTAAGGCAGGTTTTCCAGCTCTTGCTCTTTTCTGAAGTAGAAGAATGAGCTGAGGTCACGCTGGATTGAGTAAGTCAGTTAATTGTGTTAGTCCAGTACACAAGAGTCCACCTAACAAATCACCCCATCGTGTTTGGCACCCTTATTGACACTCAGCTAAGAGAACAAGCATAAAGCTTAAACTATGCTCTGCAGGTCAGGAGTGAGGATACTAGCAGGGTAGTGTAGGGAAAACTTGCATTGTTACTGCCTCACTGTACCTGTTCCCTGGATAAATAGATTTTAAACTTCAGCTCTGCCAAGCCCATGCTTTTCAAAAGCACGTTTGCAAAACTGTATGTAAAAATGTACTCCAGAGAAACGGTCATTCACATGTTAATGCTTCATAGGCTGAGAAGTCTAATCTGGCTTATTGATTTATGTATGACAGGTGCATTGATAACAGGATATCTTAGTGAAAGAATCTCTTAAAATATGCAACTACAGCAACCCCTGGGTAGGATTTGGTGTGTGTGAAGGAGATTTCTGATGAGACAGAGGGATTTACTTTTTAAACAGCCTATGCAAAAAACAGTGCAAGGTTTAGTACATGGGACGTACATGTGAGTACACGTGAACTGAAGTAGAAAAGTTCAGTGGATCTTCTTATCACGGCAACTAACCTCATTCAACATTCTGTACTTGTATTGTCCCTGATTTTGTGGCTCTGAGAGGTGTTATCATGCCTGTCAAACAGGGGAGATGTTTAATTGTAATTATTTAAAGATCAAGGATTGGCCAGTTCCTACAGGAATGCTTACCATGTTCAAACACATCAAATAGATCCATTTTTATTTTGTATATATTTAAAACAAACCACCACTAAAACATGTTACTGAGTAACCAAAGCACTGCATGGATCTTGCTCGCAGCAATCGCAGTCCTGTCATCTCATTATTTGTCCCCTCACTCCCCCACCCCACTCCAAGACCACAGTTTAGATCAGAGATGGACAAACTACAGCCTGCGGGCCACAGCCGGCCTGCGGGACCGTCCTGCCTGGCCCTTGCACTCCCAGCCGGGGAGGCTATCCCGGCCCCTCCCTGCTGCCCCCCTCCCCTGCAGCCTCAGCTCGCCATGCTGTCAGTGCTCTGGGCGGTGGGGCTGCGAGCTCCTGCGGTGGCATAGCTGGCTCCAGCCGGGCAGTGTGGCTGTCAGTACTGCTGCTCTGCGCGGCATGGTAAGGGGGCGGGGAGCAGGGGGGTTTGGATAAGGGGCAAGGGGTCCCCAGGGGCAGTCAGGGGATAGGGAGCAGGGGGCAGTTGGATAGGGTGGAGGTTCTGGGGCAGGGGGTAGGTGGTTGGGTCTCGGGGAGCGGTTAGGGTCGGGGGGTCCCAGGAGGGGGCGGTCCGGGGACAAGGAGTGGGGGGGGATTGGATGGGTTGAGGGTTCTGAGGGGGGCAGTTAGGGGGCGGGCAGTGGGTGGATAGTGGGCGGAGGCCAGGCTGTTTGGGGAGGCACTGCCTTCCCTACCCGGTCCTCCATACAGTTTTGGAACTCAGGCAAAAAAGTTTGCCCACCCCTGGTTTAGACTGTAAACTCTTTGGGGCAGTCCATTCAAGTCCAGGCTTCTCTTCTGAGCCTGCTGAAAAGGATATATCATTTAGCAGGAAGCACCATGCTCAGTGGCTTCCCTCAGGCTCCCGACTGAGGGTATAAGAGGCAGTGTAGGTCGATGCCTCTCCAGTTCCTCCTCTTACCACACTCCAACAGGAGCCAAAGCAGCAGGGATGGAGGAGATCTTGAAGATTTTCTAATGTGTTGGGTTCTTTGCAGATAGAATGCCAGGGTGTGCCTGACATCAAGGGAGTGAAGTCTCTAGTCTTTGAAAGAAGCATGGGGTTTTGGGAAGAATACAGGTAAGGATTGATTGATGTGGAACTCAGAAACAACCAATCTGGTGGAGGAATTTCGGGTGCAACCTAAGGGAAACCTTCTCTTTGTGGGTCTGCCATCATGGCTCCTAGGTCACTGACCCTTGTGGTCAAAGCGATGGCCACTAAGAATGCCACTTTCATGGACAGGTGGGTCACAGCACACATTGCCATAGGTTCGAAGGGTGGATCTGTGAGTGTTGACAGGACAATGTTGAGGTCTCATCAAGGTGTAGGTTAATGACCAGTGGGAAAGTCCTGATCAAGCCCTTCATAAATCGCACAATGTCTGGGTGTGTAAAAACACCCAGAGGGAGTCTTTCTACCAAAAGGAGGAAGACACTAATCATTGCTAAGTGTACCCACAGTGAACTAAGGGCCAGACCTGACCTTTTAGGTAGACTAGATAGTCGAGGATAACTGAAATACCTACAGCATCTAGCACATGTTGGTGATGACATGCCCAGGTGGAAAAGCGCCACGACTTAGCCAGGTAGCAGGCTCTAGTAGAATTCGTTCTACTTTGGTTAAGGATTTCCTGGACAAGGGCAGAGTCTGAGCATTCTATTTCTGACAGCCATCGAAATACCAGGTCAGGAGGGGGAGTGAGCCCAGATTGGAATGCTTGATCTTCCCCCATCTTGAGTTAGAAGATCCTGAAATGGGTGGATCCTGATAGGTGGGCATGTGGACATATTAGGAACCAGAATTGTCTGGGTCAATAGAGTGCTAGGAGGAGGATGGTGGCTCTGTCACGACAGATCTTCCATAGAGCTTGCAATAGTAGGGGGATGGGAGGAAAGGCGTATCTGAGGCCATCTGTCCAGGGGAGCAGGAAAGTGTCATCTTGGGAATTGTGGCCTACAGCTTCCCTGGAGCAATACACGGGAAGTTTTTATTTGTCTGGGATGCAAAGAGGTCCCATAGGAGAGTTCCCCATTGTCTGAATATGTTGATTAGAACTGTGTTGTGAATCTCCCATTTGTAGTCTGCAGAGAAGCTTCTGCTTAACTTGTCTGCCAGGAAGTTGTGTACATCCAGGAAGTATGTGGCCTGTATCATAACGTGGTTTCTGGTGCACCAGTTCCAAAGTCTGACTGCTTCTAGGCAGAGGGGATGGTATCTCACTCCTCCCTGTTTGTTTATATTCACCACTGTGGTGATATTGTCTGATATTACTTGTACAGGGAGGGAGTGTATGAGGAGACGAAAGGCCTTGCATGCAAGATGGCCTGCTCTCAGTTCCAGCAAGTTTATATGCAGCCTGACCTCTCCTGGCCTCTCCAGTACCCTGAGCAATGTGATAGTCCAGGTGGGCTCCCCACCCTGTAAGGGAGGCGTCTGTCAGGATGCTGGCCCTTGGTATGAGATGGCTGAAGACTGTCCCCATTATGACTCTGTTTTGGTTGGACCACCAAGCAACTCTGATGAGAATTCTGGTGGGAACAGTCACGGTGGAAGTCAATGCAGTCCGTTTGGTTGGTAGGTGAAGCGTAGCCAAGCTTAGAGACACCGCAAGTGAAATCTGGTGAACACCATCACACAGGTGCATGTGGCCTAACAGAGAGAGACACCCAGTGCACCACAGTTCATGGTTTGCAGGTGATGCAATAGCTCAAATTATACATCACATAAAATCTGTCTGTGTAGAGAAAGGGTCCCACAGAGACTGAGTCCAGCCATACTCCTATGAAAATTGTTGTCTTTGGTGACAAAATGGACTTTTCTATATTTATGCAAACACCCATGGTAACAAGAAGGTGCCAAAGATAATCTGTTGCGGATACGTCTTCCTGGTCAGAGTGGCCTATGAGGAGCCAGTTGTCCAGATATGGAAACACCATATAGCTTTGGCGTTGCATCTGGGCTGCTACTACAGTGAAAACATTCATGAATAACCTGGGTGCCATAGCAAGCCCAAAGGGGCAGAGGCGGAATTGGTAGGGCTCTTGGCCATCCATAACGTGCAGGAACTTCCTGTGAGGTGAGTGAATATTTATGTGGAAATTTGCATCCTTCATGTTGAGAGCCACGAACCACATCCCATCCTGAAGGGAGGGGATTTATAAATGCCAGCATAATCATTCTGAATTTCAGCTTTTGAATTAAGATGCTGAGTTGCCGAAGGTCCAGAATGGGTCTCCACCCTCTGTCTTTTTTGGGGATTAGGAAATATGGGGAATAGAATCCTCTCCCTTGGTATTGAGGTGGGACTGTTTCTATCACCCCCGGTGTAAAAGGTATTCTACCTCCTGTTGAAGAATCAGTTGGTGAGTGTGGTCACTGAAGGGAGATCAGACAAGGTGGGTTTTTGAGGAGGGAAAGAAAGAAACTCTTTGGAATACCCCTCATGGATAATTTTAAGGACCCAACTGTCTGTAATGTTATTATTCCAGGTATGGGTGAAGAAAGTAAGATGGTCTTCAAAGGTGACAGGGGAAGAAGTAAGTGGCATCAGTCAGTGGCTGGTATACAGATCTTGACCTGCATGGAAAAAATGGCCCTTGGCCTGCAGTTGGGACCAACTGGCAGTAGAGTTTGTAGCAGTAGAGGGAGCCGAGAAGCGGGATCTCTGAATTATCTGTCATTTGCGCGGAGGCTCAGCTGGACGCTGGTAAAATGGGAAATGTAAAGGGGGTGGTTGTAGCCTAAAGGGCTGGCTCTGGTGTTTTCTCCTGGGGGCTGGAGTGTAAATCCCCAGGGATGTGGAGTCCAGAGAGTGTAGGGACTCATCCATCTTTTCATTAAAATGGTTGGACTTGTTGAAAGGGAGGTCTTGGACGGCATTTTGGATCTCTCTAGGAAAGGCCAACGACTGGAGCCACAAGTTCCTTTGCATGACCAGTCCTATGTCAGAGTTCTGGATGCTGTATCTGCAGACTCTGCCACAGCCTGGAGAACCACCTTTGCTACTAACTTCCCCTCATCCAAGGGACTTTAACTGGGCTCGGTCTTCCATGGGAAATTTGTCTCTAAAGTCCACAAGCCTGGCATAGATGTTAAAACTGTATTTTGTTACTAAAGCCTGGTAATTAGTTATATGAAACTGGAGACCTGCTGAAGGGAAGACCTTCCTAGTCTCTTTGAGCCCTTATTTGTCGGGGTGGATTTCTGGTAGTGTGACCAAGCTCTTTCCATAATTGTCTGTACCATCCACAAGCTAGGGGCAGGATGGGAAAACAAAAGTTGCAGTGTGAACGAGGCAGCACAGACAATGAACCCAGCCCTGCACTCATGATGGTGCTGGTGAACATCCCTCTTTCTGCTTCAGTACTGCAGTCATTGGAGGAGGCTTCTTTTAGTGTGCCTTGCCCTCCACTTGGGGTTTTTTTCCATTGGTTCCATCCAGGATGTCTCAGCTGACCTGGATCGGTTTGGGGAGGGAATGCATTTTTGCTGTGGGGCTCTGCCTTGATGCCCATGAGCATGTCCCTTACACTCACGGGGAGCGCCGTGGGCAGAGACCTTGGGCTTGGGTGTTTGAGGCTCCATGCCAAGGCACATACTTGGAGGGCACTACTGGTTGGCTCAGGCAGATGTGCAGGTATGGAAGGAGGGGGAATCTCCCCAGCTCGGATCAGAGCAGGGCCTCATAGCTGCCTCCATCAGGAAACTTTCAATCAGAGCTCTCAGGCCTCTTGCATTCTGGGTGGGAAGGATTTGGAAAGACCAGCACTGTTGATGCTTGTCCCTGATGGAGAAGGAGCGAGGGCAGGAGACACAGTTCTTCAATCCGAGGACTTGGGGCCTAGTCCCATGCCCCATAGGCATAGTCCCATGAGCGGGGCGCATGGCCATCAATTATCAGGGAGGGGAATGCTTCTATACTATATACACTAACTCTAACTACCAACCTAAGCTATAAAAAGTGTTTACCAAGATTTTACTTTACAGGTTATGCACAGAGGGAAGGAGGACACGCTTCTGACTCAGGCCTTGAAGCAGCGAGAAGGAACTGGAGAGCCATCGCCCCACACTGCCTCTTATACCCTCTGTCAGGAGCACAAAGGGGGTGACTGTGCATGTGCTGGTCAATGGCCCTGGTTTTGAAGCATTTCCAGACTCAAGCACATGGGGCACATGCGCACCTACATGTGGAATACACATAGGGACCAGCACTCAAAGAAGACCCAGTGGAGATTTTCAGATTGGGGGAAAAATCATAAGCCTGTGTGGATGGCAAATGTAGCCAGGAACTAGGGTCCAGCTCATCATTAACAGCAGCAGCAACTGTATTCAGGAGGGAGAGAAGGGCAAGATGAGGTCTCTTCCCTTTTATTTTGTTGGTGGTGATGGAGGACTCAGGAATAGATATTGGGGGAGGGATGTGTAGGGGGGGAAGCCAATTGCATCCCTGAGCTAGGGAGAGGACTGAATACAGGGGCAAACAAAAGGAAGGGGCAGGGGCAGGGGCAGAGAAATGAGAATGTAAACAGCCAAAAAGACAGGACAGACCAAGAGGAGTGTAACAAGGTACTGGCCTTTTAGAGCCTGAGGAGGCAGGCTGGGAGGCCAGTTACCTTGCTTCAGGTGTCCGGAGACAGTGAACAAAGGCCAAGGGAATACACAGCATGGACATTGGCTGAGAGAAAGATGGTCCAAGGAATAGTTAGTGTCTGGGAGGGGGCAGGGTTAGGAAAACCCACGCCACTGTTCTGTTAAGGGCCCAAGACCAGGAACCTTGTAGACAAGGCGGGCAAGGCTCCCCACTCCCTCACTGTCCAGACAGCATGTTTTGGTTATTAGTCCCACCCAGGAAACATCAGTGGGCAGATGATTGGATGGGTAAATTAAGAAGAAAACTCCAAGCCCAGTTAAGGAGTGGATGCTTTGAGGAAGAAATCAGCCAGGTCACAGTCCCCAGAAGGGCTGTGAAAACCTTGAACTTAATGGGAGAGCTGCAGGTTGGGGTGGACATGACTTGAATCACCCAGCCCAGAGAAGGAAGGACTGTGTGAACCCTGACTGTAAAGGAAGAGTTTGTAGGCTGGGAAAGCCACAGTCCCAAAAAAGGAGGACTGTACAGCCCTGAATCTAAGTGGGGGAGGCAAAGGGGAGGTTCTTTTTTGGGAGATGGCAGCTGTGCAGTAAATTAGACCCACAGAAGAGGGTCTAGTGTTCTGAAGACGTTGGGTGTGAGCAGATGTATTCCCAAAACACAGAGGGAAACTGAGGCAGGGGACTGCAGTGGCATGTTGCGACGCAGAATGTGCTCCACATTCAGAAACTGCATCCTCAGGCCCTCTCAGTGGTCCAGAGAGGCCTGGGCCAATTCCAGCTTTTGAGGCCCCTTGCCATAATAAAAATGAAAAATAACAACACATGAAAAGACAATAAGGCACCAAAAAAAGAGTTGAGACATAATTGGAATAATTTTTTATTTAACAAATGCTTTTCTGGGCCTATAGGGATGCGCATAAAAACAAGTTGTGAAACTTATCAAATGCCCAAAAATTAACAAGTGTCTAAATCTGAGGCCCCCTTTGAGCTTGAGGCCCAGGCCAAATGGCCCTCCTGGCCCCCCCTCTGATTGGCCCTGTGCATCCTACACAGAGTAAGCGAACAGACACTGGCTAAAGCAAAGGAAGGGGTGGGACAACAGAATGAGGAAGGGGGAGGCCTGAAGGAAGGAGGCACTGCTTTTCAAAGAAAGAAATGGAAATTCAGGGTAAGAGAAAGACAGACAAATAATAAAGACAACTAGAGAAATGAGGGGGTAGAATGGTATTAAATGGCAGGAGAGGAAAAAAGGAATAAAAGAAATTAAAGACAAAAAAGCAAGTAAACACACACCTTTTAGGATGGTGGTGTGTGTGTATGCGCATGCATGCTTGTAAATGCTAATGCATTTTGTTGCAACTTTAATAGACGACTAAGTCTGGCTGAAAGGGATGACGGCTCTTATGAGCACTTGGAAGTTTGTTGGCTGCACTGGAGTACAGTTAAGTGACTGGAGACAATAACAGCAGTAAATGAGACAGGACTAAATTAATTTTACCAGAATTAACAAATCACCCCTGAGGGTGTGGACATAGCCACTCCCAATTTATTTGGAGATTAGCCATTGAAAACAACTTTAGATATTGGCAACTCTAGATGGACCCCCCAACACAAGCAGGCTGGCGCTACTTTAGCTCTAATGAATAGGCTTTTCAAGAAGCAGCTTTATAAGATCTCGCCACACCATGCTTTATTTAAGTTTAAACATGAGTTTCAGTTTTGAGCTTGGTTATGGGTCAAAATCATCTCACTGGACTTCCCAATATCCCAACCCTTGACTTTACTATAAGGATGCTGATAAATTGGCAAGGGCATCACAACTGCAAGTTCATGTTCAGTTGGTTATCTAACATGACTGCTAAGTCCTTGTCTGAGTCACTACTTTCCAGAACAGTCCCTAACCCTCATGTAAATGTGTTGGGATTCCCTTAAATATCACGGCCAACTCTATGAAGTATTTGGATTTAATTTTAAACAGGTTACACTCCAAAATCAACGTGTTGGGCTCACCAAATGATTCTCTCGCCACTTGGGACCAATACCCAATTTGAAGCATTATGCCTTCAGTGGGTGATATCTTCAAGCTCCCACAACTTGGAGAATTAATAATTCTAATTTGAAGTAACATGTACCTGAAATTATATTGAGGCAAATTATGCCATTTTTTAAAGTAGCACTCTACTCAAATCAGTGGGGCAATCTGTTTAAAAGATTATGGCCTGATATGGTCCATCATTATAGTAATGAGTAGTATTCACTGGTTGAAATCAATAAATGAAGAACAATTCATGTAACAGTTTATTCACAAATAGAAAAAGGATTACAAAACAATTTACACAAGATTATAATTTACAGATTTTTTTAAAAGAAGTCCAATATGCAAAACAGGACTGAAAAAACTATGTTACGCACACTGTCTAAATGTGTCGGTATTTGTTTTCTATTGGCATATACGTTGCTTGCATATACAATATAAACAAGATCAATTTGGTTAAATTAAGAAAAACATTTCAAAAATATATACACAATATACATATATATTTAAAGAGACTTATTCTGCAGTATTTTGGTGTGTGGTGTTGGTTTATTTTTGTTTTGATTTTTTTTTATTTACAATTTGCTCTTAATCTATAGGTCTCTCTTTTAGAGGAACTTTATATATAGCTGCTGGACAAAAATGATCGAAGTGTAAATTCCAATGGGAAACATACTTATTGGTGAAAGATTCTGGCAAAGTTTCAGTATCATTTTAAAAGGAATTCCTGATGGCAAAAAATTTATTCTCCACACCTATTCTAACAATATTTTGCAATATAATGAAATGCATATTGGATTTTTCTCTTTACACAATATATACAAAAACAAATGTGTGTTCATGCAGGGATAGTAGATAGAGAAAATCAAAATATTACTAATGTATGAAAGTAACAAAAGGAATTTTGAACCACAGTTTTCTGGTCTGAATAAATCTTTAGCAAGTATGTAGATTAACAACTGTACTGCAGGCACAACTGTGTGTGTAGCACAGTAAATCAGTGAACATATAGTAGCATTTACTGTATTCATACAAATGATTTCATCAGTAACCCTATGCCATTTTCTGGAACTCTTACTCAACATGAGTAGCTCTTACTCACACAAGTAGTCCCATTGTATTTTGCCAAAGCATCTTGTTGCTTTGGCATTCAACACTGCATATAATTTTTGCCGGTCCAAACTTCAGTGCATGTCATGTTGGTGCGTGTCATCAGCAAGAGTTTTTCCTTTAAAGAAACTGAATGTTTGCATGGCAGTGTAGATACTGATAAATCCACTTGCACCAAGAAGGAACATTTATTGGAAATCTACAATATTTTGCTGATTACTTTTATTGTGCCAAGACCACACTGGGTGGTTTATAGTACATTTATAAGAAGAGTTCAAAATCTCACAACTCAATCCTGCTGAATGTAGTTCTTAGTGCAGTTCACTGGGACTACTGGTAGTAAGCACTGTACCTGGTTGAAAGTGTGTACAGTTCAAACCCTAATGTAAGATGCAAAGTTGGGGCTAAGTCATTCTCTAGTATTTCAGGGAGAGGAACAACAGAAGTTACAGTAGTAAGATGACATGTTTAACTTAATTTAGTCATGTGCATAACTTGATGGTTCAATTAAGGTATATGTTTAAATAATTATTGTGAACTTGCTTCTCAGTGGGCACTGTGGAAGAAGTGAATTTTTAAAAGTATTAAAATGAGGAGAGGACAGTGGCTTGGATGAAATTAAAAAAATGAACCAGTAGAAGAAAAGGGACTAGGTCACCATGATATGACCCCTGAAACTCATCCATGACTATAGTTATAGTTTAGCTCTCACTTATATGAATACTTTCATGGTATGTTACTGTACTTTGACATGACAATTTATTACAAAAATTATTTCAACATCTAAAAAGTACGTGACATAACAAGTCCAATATGCTGACCCTTCCACATATTGAACATACCAAACAACAAATACAAAAAGCCCTATGAGGCTGATTTTTATAAATCTAAATCTAAATTAAGGCAAATCTCCTGGTTTAAAAAGAAGTGTGATGTTTTTTGTAACATGCTAATTGCCTAGTTCCCAAGAGTAGCTTAATGGCTAAAGTGTAACACATAATAAAAGCTTCATTTTATCAACAGATGATCATCACATAAATAGAAGTGTTAATTTTTTAACTCATTCTACAGAAGAAATTGTGAATTAACATTACATCTAGCCAGGGCAAATTCCGAATACATGATTAATTTTGCAAACAGAGTAACTGGCAAACTTCTGCCGCACATCTTCTGTCATTTGTAGCCATGTTTAACAGATCAGTATAAACACACTAATGTAATGCATTTTGTTATATTTACAGAATCTTAGGCTTTTCAGGCACCTTTGAGGCATAGAAGGTTGTTGTTTTTAAGAGATGCAAAGTACAACAACAGATTCCAAGGCCAGAAGGGACCATTGTGATCATCTGGTCTGACCTCCTGTATAACACAAGCCAGAGAACTTCCCCATAATAATTCCTATTGAACTACAGCAAATTTTTTTAATAGCATTAATCCACCTCAGTCTTCTCTCAAGTTGCTCCTTGATGTTTCAGTTTACAGCTGCTATGGCTCAGATGCAACTTCCTGAAAGGTCCAATTTATTTCTGCTGTTTCTGTAACCATGTAACACTGAGGACCAGGCTGTGTTTAATTCACAAGCATTAACAGACAGGCATTAGGGTAGCATTCAGTTCTAGTGCTGGCAGAAAAACTCCTTTTGGCTTCCTAAAGAAAGTGACACAACAGTGGTTACACAAAATCACATAAAAGCTGTATGTACTTCTATACATAATAAAATGTTAAAAACATATTGCTGATTTTACAGTCACCTATTGTAAAAACAACAAAACAAATCACTAAAGCAGGCAAGAACTGACATGTCCTAAATACATTCATTTGTAAATTTAACCGTACAATCACACAATTCCAAACTCTGTTAAAAATCACTCTTATTTGAAATGATTTTATTCTAATTATCATTTATTTGCATTGCAATAGCGCCCAGAGACCCAACCAAGATTGGAGCCCCGTTTTGCTTAGTGCTCAAACACATACTAAAAGGCAGTCCCTCCCCAAAGAACATGCAGTGTAAACAGACTAGGCAGACAAAGGGTGCAAGGGGAAAAGGATGAATAAGAATGACTTTCCCAAGGTCAGGCAGCAGGTCAGTGGCAGGTCTGGAATTACAGCTCAGGTCTCACCACCAGTTCAGTGGTCTGTCCAGAAGACTGCACTGTCTTCCCCAAACGTTATTAAGTTGTCTTAACCAAAAAATGCCTATGCCCTGATGCAGTGTAGGAACTGCAACTGAAAAAATTATGTCAGATAAATAAAATATCATGTCTAATCTCTGCTAACCACAGAAAAGAAGAAGGATGAAGAAAAACACAACCTCTATGGTTCCAACTAACCAAAATAATCTTGATTTCTGCCAACAATACTCAAATCTCAACACAAATGGAAGATACGAACAAATATGACTGGCAAGCACTAGACTTCCGAATGCCAAATCAAGAAGGATTTCCACATAAGATCATATATGCTCATATTATTAAAGGGAGTATTAAATTCCACTCTGTTCAATAGGGCAGGAGTTCATAAATCAGTATGGTGGTGTAGTTTTGGCTTTACAGTTATTGGTATAATTCGTATGATTATTAGTTTTGCTTTTTGGAGCCACCTCATTTCCATCTTATTCAAATGGGTGGGCTAAATTCTCTGCTGGTATACATGGGTAAAACTGCATTGAAGTCTGTGGAGCTATCCAGTCACATCAACAGAGAGTTTGTCCCAGCGTATCCTATTACACATCTGTTGCATCTTTGTCCAAAATGGTTTCAAGGACTTCATTCCAAAAAAGGAGCTATTTACATGACAGTTCCACATAATACGTATAAATTTACTTTTGATAACATTGCCATCTTCATTTGGCATCAAACAATAAATATGCCCATAAGTAATAATTTGGTAGATGTCCAGTTGATCTATTTTAATGGCCCTAGCACTTTGGTTCATAGAACATTTTTGGACATTGGAAACAATGTTATTCCTAGATATTATTCAATATATTTGTTAAGTGCCAATAGGCACTGGGCTTCACAAACACAAAAATATGATCCCTGATCAGAGGAGTTTACAATCTATGATACAGTATACTGAAATTTAAATAGATACTTTGAACTCTATGGTGCCTTTCATTTTCAAAACACTTTACAAACGTATTAATTAGCCATCTCTTCTTAAACTAAGAATTCAGTTTAGTAATCAATAACCTAATACACAGAATCATTTCCAAATATTATGGACTATATTCTGTTATAAAAGAACATTAAAAGAACATTAAAGTTGCATCGATAAGCCCTCAAAAGTCAGGAAATAGCAATGTCAAGGGTTGCAACACCATAACTTTATCCCTTTCTGCATATGCATTATTCTATAGTCTTAAAAAACATGATCACATAGTATTTATAAAATTATAGTTATCTCATACCATTTTTAACAATATTTATATATACGTATAATAAGAGTGTCATCCAGTTTAAGTGTTATTTTGCATATACCAAATAAAGATAATGAAAACTGCTTATATACCAGGCACGACAGCAGTCAAGGACAGAGATCAATGACTGTTCACTTTGCAAGATTTTAGACAAACTTTACACAAGTTGGAAATACCTGATTAGAGGAAATTGTATGTGATCAGGATGAGCTTGAAATTTTCAGTGCTATCAGTGGAATTCAAGGGTTAAATTCTGGCTCCACTGAAGTCAATGGCAAAACTATCATTGACTACAATGGAGGCAGGATTTTACACTAGCTGTTAGTGTAACTGTCCTCATCTTAACACCTTCTGTTCACCCTTCCTCCTGTTCAAGTACTCCATATAAAAGTAAGGAGAATAAGAAATGATTGATACAAAAATAGTTAATACTTTCAAGTATCTAGCCATCAATTAATATGAATTTATTTAATGTATCTATGGATATCATATAACTGCTACAGAAATCTCTTGTTGCTTCATAGATTCCAAAGCCAGAAGGGTGTATTGTAATTATCTAATCTGAAATTTAATAGTGCAAAGTGAAAAGTCATGCACTTAGGAATAATAACAAGAATTTTTGCTATAAACTGGGGATTTATCAGTTGGAAGTGACAGAGGATAAGAAAGACCTGGGTCAACTGGTTGATCACAGGATGACTATGAGCCGCCAATGTGATGCGGCTGTGAAAAAGGCTAATGCAGTCCTAGGATGCACCAGGTGAGGTATTTCCAGTAGAGAAAAGGAAGTGTAAGTACCATTATTCAAGGCACTGGTGAGGCCTTATCTAGAATATTGTGTACAATTCTGGTCTCCCATGTTTAAGAAAGATGAATTCAAACTGGAACAGGTACAGAGAAGGGCTACTAGGATGATCAGAAGAATGGAAAACCTACCCTTATGAGATAAGACTCAAAGAGCTTGGCTTATTTAGCCTAACCCAAAGAAGGCGGAGGGGAAACACGATAGCTCTATAAATACATCACAGGGATAAATACCAGGGAGGGAGAGGAGTTATTTAAGTTAAGCACCAATGTAGACACAAGAACAAATGGATATAAACTGAACATCAAGTTTAGGCTAGAAATTAGATGACGGTTTCTAACCATCAGAGAAGTGAAGTTCTGGAACAGCCTTTCAAGGGGAGCAATGGGGGCAAAAACCCTAACTGGCTTCAAGACTGAGCTTGATAAATTTATTGAAGGGATGGTATGATGGAACCATCTACAATGGAATGCAAATATCTTCAATGATGGCTGATGGGACGTAGATGGGGAGATCTCTGAGTTACTACAGATAATTCTTTCCCTGGTGTCTGACTAGTGGGTCTTGTCAACATGATCAGGATCCAACTATTGCCATATTTGGGGTTAGAAAGGAATTTTCCTCTGGGTCAGATTGGCAGAGACCCTGGGTTTTTTTGCCTTTCCCTGTAGCATGGGGCACATGGCACTTGAAGGTTTAAACTAGTGTAAACAGAAGATTCTCTGTAACTTGAAGTCTTTAAATCATGATTTGAGGACTTCAGTAACTCAGTCAGAGATTAAGGGTCTATTATAGGAGTGGCGTGGGTGATTCCGTGGCTTTCAATCAGGGCCGACTTTAGCGGGTGCGGGGCCCCATGTGAATAACAACGGCGGGACCCCACCGCCGATCATCTAAGCAAAAAAACCCAAACCAACCGCCAATCGATTTCTGCGGAGCAGAAAACCCCCCCCAAAAAACCCAACACTGGAGCGGGGCCCCCCAGAGCGGGGCCCCCTTGGGCACGGGGCCCGATTCCGGGGAATCGGCGGAATCGGCTTAAAGCTGGCCCTGCCTGCAATGTGCAGGAGGTCAGATTAGATGATCATGATGGTACCTTCTGATCTTAAAATCTATGAGATCTCCTGTATAATCCATGCCACAGAACTTCCTGAAAATAATTCTTACATTATATTTATTAGAAAAACATCCAATCTTTATATTAAAATTGTCAGTGATGGTGAATCCACCATGACTACACGTAAATTGTTCCAATGGTTAATTACTCTAATTGAATAATATCTAGGAAAAACATTGTTTCCAATGTCAAAAAATGTTCTATACACCAAAGTGCTAAGACCATTAAAATAGATCTACTGGACATCTACCAGTATGAGTTTGCCTAGGTTCAATTTCCAGCTATTGGATTGTGTTATATCTTTATCTGCCAGAATGAAGAGACCATTATTAAATATTTTTTCCCTACATAGAAACTTTTAGACTGTAATCAAATCACCCCTTAAACTTCTCTTTGTTAAGCTAAATAGTTTGAGGTCCTTCAGTTGACCACTATAAGGATGTTTTCTAATCCTTTAATCAGTCTCATGGCTCTTCTCTGAACCCTCTCCAACTTATCAACATCCTCCTTGAAGGGCTGGCACCAGAACTGGACAGTATTCCAGCAGCGGTCACAGCAGTGCAAAATATAGAGATAAAATAACCTCTCTGTTCATACTCGAGATTTCCCTGTTTATGCATCCCAGGATCACATTAGCTCTTTTGGCCACCATGTCACAATGGGAGCTCATCTTTAGCTGATTATCCACCATGCTCACACCTTTGTGTCAACTGTCTGAAATGGGCCATCTTGATTATCACTTCAAAAGTTTTTTTCCCCTGCTGATAATAGTTCCTCTTAATTAATTAGCCTCTTACAGTTAGTATGGGTACTTCTACCTTTTCATGTTTCTCTGTATGTATAAATATCTGCTTACTATATGTTCCATTCTATGCATCCGATGAAATGGACTGTAGCCCACGAAAGCTTATGCTCAAATAAATTTGTTAGTCACTAAGGTGCCACAAGTACTCCTGTTCTTTTTTCAGAGTCACTGTTTCCCAGGACAGAGTCCTCCATCCTGTAAGTATGGCCTACTTTCTTTGTTCCTAGATATATACATTTACATGTAACCATATTAAAATGCATATTGTCTGTTTGCACTCAGTTTACCAAGTGATCCAGATTGCTCTGTATCAGTGACGTGTCCTCTTCATTATTTACTACTCCCCCAATTTTTGTGTCATCTGCAAATTTGTCACTGATTGTTTTAAGTTTTTTTCCAGGTCATTGATAAAAATATTGAATAATGTAATGTCATGAAGCGATCCTTTGGGACCCCTCTGGAAACACACCCACTCACTGACGATTCACAATTTACAATTAGATTTTGAGACCTATCATGTAGCCAGTTTTTAATCCATTTAATGTGTCATATTATTTTTATATCATTTTATACCATGCTGTGTGGTACCAAGTCAAACATCTCACAGAAGTCTAAATGTATTATGTCAACACTATTACTTTTAACAACCAAACTTGTAATCTCATTAAAAAAAAATCAAGTCAGTTTGACAGGATCTATTTTCTATAAACCCATGCTGATTTGCATTAATTACATTAACAAAAAAGGAGGGTAATTGAGTTCTAGATCAGCTGCTCCATTATCTTGCCCAGGATGTACATCAGGTTGACAGGCTATAATTATCCTGGTCATACCATTGACCCTTTTTAAACACTGGCACAACATTAGCTTTTCTCCAGTCTTCTGGAACTTCCCCAATGCTCCCAGATTTATTGAAAATCAACATTAATGGTCCAGCAAGCTCCTAAGTCAGTTCTTTCAAAACTCTCGGATGCCAATTTTCTGGACCTGCTGATTTAAAAATGTCTGATTTTAGTAGCTTCTGTTTAACATCCTTCAGAGAGACTCGTGGAATGGAAAGAGTATTAGCATCATCATATAATGAGACTATGTTATCTGTTTTTCCCCACAAACACAGAACAGAAATATTTATTGAACAGTTCTGCCGTTTTTGCATTATTATTGACAGTTCTACCATTTCCATCTAGTAATGGACCATTGTCAGGATTCTTTTAGTTCCTAATACATTTAAAAAACTCCTTATTGTCCTTAACTCTGCTGGCCAAAGATTCCTTTACCAATTTTCTACAGTTCTATTCAGCTTCAGTACATGTTTAAAATTATACTTTATGCATCTGGTGAAGTGGGTTCTAGCCCATGAAAGCTTATGCCCAAATAAATTTGTTAGTCTCTAAGGTGCCACAAGGACTCCTCGTTGTTTTTACTTAAATCTAAGTTTCTGAGACATAGGCTCTGATTTACAAAAGGTTTAAAAAACAGCTAAACAGACGTTGGCAGGATTTGTTCTGTACATTTCCAGAATATTCACATTCTTGTTAATTCCTAAACCCCTTTTATTTTTCATTCAAGAAATACAACCAATAAGTGTTCAGATTGAAGGGAAGAGGATTAAAGAGAATCATTTAATAAGTGACGTGTAATTTTTTAAAAGTAAGAGTAGGATTAGGTACTTTATGTTCCAAATTAAATGCTGTAAAGTTGATACTTTTCTGACACAGGGCACAGAGAGTATTCTAAAAGAAAAATGCCCATGCAGTTGTACTGTGAACTTTTGTGATCCTTACAATGCTCTAGCAGAGACAATAGTTTCTCACCTCCCTTCATTTTGACCTTGTTTACTCTGTACATTACACAATATTAAAACATGCAGATTAAATCATATTGGTTAAACATTTTATTTGTCAACAGGGAAATGTGACTGGCATAAAAAGAAGTTTGATGATCTCTCATATCTTTGTTTCTTCTTTATGCTGTAGTGGATTCATAGAGAAGGCTTTGTGTAGCCTTTCATACAGATGAACAATGAAAATTCTGCAATTCTTATTTCATAAGCAGGGGCTTCTTTTGAGTTCCACCATATAACTAGGGTGACCAGGTGTCCCGATTTTATCGGGACTGTCCCGATATTTAGCAATTTGTCCCGACCGAAGTACGGTTGGGATGCCATTTGTCCCAATATTTAGGTTCGGGTGTTTTGTTATGTTTTTGCCCGCTTACGCAGCGCTGACAGGTAAAGGGAGCGCTTTTCAATTCGTTGCACTCAACCCAGCACGTCTTGGTCTTCGTGGCACTTCGGCGGTGGGTCCTTTAGCCGCTGCCGGTCTTCGGCGGCAATTCGGTGGCGGGTACGTCTTTCTTCTGCGGCAGGACATACCTGTCGCCGAATTGCCGCCACTGACTGAAGGATATCCCGCAGAAGTGCCGCCAAAAACCGGGATGTGCCGGGAGAGTGTAGATAATGCGCTCCCCCGCCCCCGTCCCGATTTTTTCCACCTCTCATCTGGCCACCCTACATATAACTATTAAACTAGTTTTTGCACTTATATTTTCAAAACACTGAAAACTGTCAGTGCAACTTGTTCATGCTGTATACAAAGGCTCAAACCCTCCATTCTGATTCACACTATTGTTACATTGTAGTATGGGGAAAATACAACACTTTTAAAATTCACATAATGCATTTAAATTTTTGAAGATTTTGCAATTATATAATATAAATTACTTCACCAATTCTTCTATTTATATTTGTCTCAGTGTGGCTGGAGGATTTATACATTCTTATCTTGGTCTCCCTCAGAATGTACCATTCTAACAACAAACAGGTTTTCTTAATTTATTTTTTACAGCTATGTATCTTACCTTATTATCAGTTGGTGGGATCATTAACTGTTTCATCACATTCTGACACTGGAAGGTTTTCAGCAGCTGATGAGTTCTGAACTGATGAAGCATCCATACATGTGCTCTGTTTGGAAAGTTCAGTGGATTCTGCAAAGCTTCCAGCATGAGACTTAGCTGAAATAAGTACATCACTTAGATCCTGGTCATTATCTGAATACATATTGGCTGTGTTTTCAGTCTCTGGATCGAAGGAACTGATATCGCCTCCAGTCAGTTCTGGATAAGATTCACAGAAAGAGATGCTGTCGCAACAAGCGGGGTTTTGCATAAGAGGCCAAGCATCTGAAAGGTCTCCACAGGAAGAGTGTGAAAGAGAACCGAGGAATGCAGGAATCATTTCTCCAACAGAATTTAAAGTCCTGCAAAGAGAAAAGAAACAGGTTTGAAAAAGTTTTCCAAAGACTATGACACCAATCAGTGTTGCATTAAGAAAATTAAACAGGATTATGTTAAGACAGTATTCTGGTGGTAGCCATGTTCTGCTGGAGGAGAGATCCTCTGGCAGAGGTCCGTTGGCTTGCTCCGCAAATCTGAAGACAGCAGGGGCATTGGAAACACTATGAAAGGTAGCGAGGATGTGCTCATGGTTCCTCACACTCATTTGTACTCCTTAGTAACTCTCTTCTTTAGACGTCTTCATCCCTTACAACCAGTCTTCAAAATAGTATCTGATGTGACTAGTAAGAAAGGTTTTGCTCTAATTTCTGTTTCTGCATTCAGTATACATAATATTAGAGAGCACTGATAGGTTATTTTTATTTTTAGAGGGACTATTTCCATCTTACACAAAGTAGAAGAAACTGGAAGCAGTTTTCAGGTAAGTCACAATCTAGGTCAGGTATTTTGAAGGTGACTATTACTGTGGTATGTAGGGATATGTCTACACTGAAAAACAAAAACAAAACATGCAATGAGTCTCAGAGTATGTCTACACTGTAATTAAAAACCCACAGCTGGCCCATGCCAACTGACTTGGGCTAATGGGGCTCGGGCTAAGGGGCTGTTTAATTGCTATGTAGATATTTGGGCTCAGGCTGCAGCCTGAGCTCTGTGACCCTCCCATTTCACAGGGTCATAGAGCCCAGGCTCCAGCCCAAGCCTGAATGCCTACACTGCAATTAAACAGGCCCTTAGCCCAAGCCCCATGAGCCCAAGTCAGTTGACACAGGCCAACTGAGGATTTTTAATGACAGTGTAGACATACTGTCAGAACCCAGGTCAAGTGACTCAAGTTTGTGAGACATGCATTACAGGACTGAAAAAAGCTGTGTAGACGTTTCTGTTCAGGCAAGGCTGTAGGTCTCAGATCCCAGACTTCAGCCCAAGCAGGAATGTCTACACAGCTTTTATTAGTCCTGTAGCACGAGCTCCGTGAGCCTGAGTCAGCTGACCCAGGCTCTGAGACTCTCTGCCAGTATTTCTTTTTGCAGTGTAGTTGAAGGAAAGAGACTTTTCTGGGAAAAGAAATTGGGGCAAACCCCTACTCTTATGGAAACCACCAAGGGATCTTTCATATCCTAAGAGAGTAGACAGAACTTCTATTTTTAAAGTCTTAACCAAAGACCCCACACAAATTGCATGGAACTCAATTTGTCAGCAATGGAAGGATAAAGGGGCTGAGTCAACCTTGCTGGCACTTGAACATGTAGCTGCAGAATGCCTACATGGTTTAAATGTGATGCTTAGACTACTAAGCCATATTGTATCAAGGGCAGCTATTTTTAGTCTCATTTGACCACAGGAACTAAACAGCTAAAGGCCAGTTAAAACCTCATATAGAAAACAATTTTGGTTAAAAAAAATATTCAGTGTTAAAATCTAGAGTTAGGAAATATCAGATGACATCAAAAGCTTTCTATTTTTCCTCACTATCTAGGATTTGTGATGTATAAATAACTGTACCACTACTGTATTTATATTTGGCCAGATGCAAAGTTGGCTAGGAGTAAATGAATAGTTAGTACTATGGGACTCATCAACATTACATTAATCCAGTACTGGGCATTTGTACATAAATGATTAATCAAAATCTCATCACTGTCAGGTCCATTAGCCCTCACAGAGAGAGTGCCGATCACAACACATCAGATGCGTTGTTCTAGCCAGTCCTCCAACTACCTGCTGCCCAAGCCGTCAGTAGCACCGGACACCCGATTGACATAGCACAGAGCAGCCTGGAACTCCTGAGCGATCCACCAACCGCAGCCTCCCAAGCAGCTGGGATTACAGGCGCGTGCCACCACACCGGGCCACAAAATCTCATAGTAATCTCAAAAGTACTAGAACAGATCAGCCAATTCGGAGAGCAATTTAAAGTTTCTAAACCAAAAAAATATAAACTGAGTTCATGGAGATTACAAGCCATGCCACTGGCTTCCAGAATACTGGACTTCACTGCAGTAACTGTTCCAGGCAAACCAGAGGCCAGAATGAGATTACACAACATCCTACTAGCCCATCAGGTAATAGAGGGTGACCAAATGGCTAAAGCCGGATTGGGAGAGGGGAGGAAAATCCATCTGGGGAGGATATTAGGACACTCTCCCAGATAAGGTGTTACTTTATTTTATTTTACTAGTGTCCAAACGTAAGGCTTGGATCTTGTATAGTTTTTCTTCTGGGTGAAAATGCAAAATTTATTTCACCATAACATGAATTTTTCATGAATCTGGCAAACAGGATTGCCAACAGTTCAAAGATTTTCATTAAGCTCCTCTGGAACTTGGGTAGCCTGTATAAATATTAATTTGTCTAACATGCAAAAGAGTTGATACTTGATACACTCTAAAAAACTGTGTTACCTTTCATAAAGGGTAGTCTGAGAGTGGAAAGTGCAGCTGTGACTGCTGTGCTCCATGCTACAGGTCTCGTCACAGCACAGTGATGGAATCAAATGAACTGGGCCTACAGAAGAAAACTTTATTTTAATAGAGGTAAAACATGTCCTCAATTAATTCACAACAGGGCCATAAGTTTAAAGTCTGTATTCTTGTAAACATCATTTTTTCCCAATTTTACATAAATTAATTCATGAAGATGTGAGATATTGTAAAAAAAAAAATGGCTCTTTTTATTATTCCTTTAAAACCAATGTTACCCAATCTTTTAACAGCTGAACCTCCCCTTCAGGAAAATGAAAGCATTTGTGCCCTCCTTCAGTTCCAAGGTGTGTTAGTAAGGGCCTACCACCTACCACTACTTTAGATCTTCATAATATGATACTTCCTCTCTTTTCTTACACACCTTTGGGCTGGTCTACACTAACCCCCCAATTCGAACTAAGATACGCAACTTCAGCTACATGAATAACGTAGCTGAAGTCGAAGTATCTTAGTTCGAATGAAAAGGTACTTACTGGGGGTCCACACGCGGCGTGCAGGCTCTCCCGTCGACTCCGCCTACTCTGTTCGCGGAGTAGGATTACTGGTGTCGACGGCGAGCACTTCCTGGTTCGATTTATCGCGTCTAGACAAGACGCGATAAATCGATCCCAGAAGATCGATTGCTCGCCGCCGAAGCAGCGGGTAAGTATAGACGTACCCTTAATGAGGAGTAAAATAGCTAACAAACGCTGACATTTCAACCGTCATCACTGGCATCTGAGTTAGCATCTCTTGAAAAGAATGGGCAGTCCTTTCCTCATAGCTATTGTTTTAGGTTTTATTTTGAGGGTTTTCTCCACAACAACAACAGTAACATTAACAATAACAATAACTGAGAGACTTCACTTTCATTTAAGAAAAAAGTGAGTCTCTGGAGAACAATTGTAGGACTGCCCACACACTCTCAGCTAGTCTTTTGTGCCCATCCTTTGGGAAACTGCATAAAATCATTAAAGACTGTTGCACTGCATAGAATCATAGGACTGAAAGGGACCTCGAGAAGTCATCTAGTTCAGTCCCTGAACTCATGGCAGGACTAAGTATTATCTAGACCATCCCTGACAGGTGTTTGTCTAACTTGCTCTTAAAAATCTCCAGTGACGGAGATTCTACAACCTCCTTAGGCAATGTACTTCAGTGCTTAACCATCCTGACAGTTAGGAAGTTTTTCCTAATGTTCAACCTAAACCTCCCTTGCTGCAATTTAAGCCCGTTGCTTCTTGTCATAGTCTCAGAGGTTAAGGAGAACAATTTTTCTCCTTCCTTCTTGTAACAACCTTTTCTGTATTTGAAAACAGTTATCCTGTCCCCTCTAAGTCTTTTCTTCTCCAGACTAAACAAACCCAAATTTTTCAATTTTCCCTCAGAGGTCATGTTTTCTAGACCTTTAATCATTTTTTGTTGCGCTTCTCTGGACTTTCTCCAATTTGTCCACATCTTTCCTGAAATGTGGCACCCAGAACTGGATACAATACTCCAGTTGAGGCCTAATCACCGCAGACTAGAATGGAAGAATTACTTCTCGTGTCTTGTTTACAACACTCCTGCTAATACATCCCAGAACGATGTTTGCTTTTTTTGCAACTGTGTTACACTGTTGATACATATTTAGCTTGTGATCCACTATGACCCCCCAGATCCCTTTCCACAATACTCCTTCCTAGGCAGTCATTTCTCATTTTGTATGTGTGCAAGTGATTGTTTCTTTCTAAGTGGAGTACTTTGCATTTGTTCTTATTGAATTTCATCATATTTGTTTCAGACCATTTCTCCAGTTTGTCTAGATCATTTTGGATTTTAATCCTATCCTCCAAAGAACTTGAAACCCCTCTCAGTTTGGTATCATCCACAAACTTTATAAGTGTATTCTTTACGCCATTATCTAAATCATTGATAAAGATATTGAACAGAACCGGACCCAGAACTGATCTCTGCAGGACCCAATTTGATATGCCCTTCCAGCTTGACTGTGAATCATTGATAACTATTCTCTAAGAATGGTTTTCCAACCAGTTATGCACCCATCGTATAGTATCTCCATTTAAGTTGTATTTCCCTAGTTTGTTTATGAGAAGATCACATGAGACAGTATCAAAAGGCTTACTAAAGTCAAGGAATATGATATACCACATCTATCGCTTCCCCCCATCCACAAGGCTTGTTACTTCAACATATGCACAATGGGACACAGTTAAGGTCACTCATGCAGTAAAGAGGCAGGGCACTGAGCTGCCACGCTGTGGGTAACAATTTAATATTGGTACAGGCCAGTAATAAATTACTACCCTTCTGAAGCAATCCTTGAACTGCGTGTGCTTTCTTTCTTTTACACATTCATCCTTGGGCAGAGACCAATGTCTGTAAAATTTCAGTCTAAAATGGAAGGTTTTAGAAAACTCTGAGCCACTAGAAACAGGGGATTAGAGAGGAAATTATTATGCAACCCTAACTATACTGTTTGCTTACACGAGAATGGTAATTATAAATGCACACAGAAAAACAGATCTCTTAGCATTGTGTTAGATGATATAACCTATCAGTCCCATGTGGTGATTTTAACTGTGTCTATACTGATATTAGTTTACCACATTTGAATAACTTTGAATGTTCAAGCCTCCTGGGGTAGGTTTACACTATAATTAAGATCCCACAGCTGGCCCATGCCAGCTGACTCAGGCTCATGGGTATCGGACTAAGGGGCTGTTTAACTGCAATATAGACATTTGGGCTCAGGTGAAGTGGGAGGGTCCCAGAGCTCAGCGTGTAGCCCAAAGCCCTGTGAGCCCTGGTCAGCTGGCATGGGCCAGCCGTGGGTGTCTTATTGCAGTGTAGACCAGGGGTAGGCAACCTATGGCACGCGTGCCGAAGGCGGCACATGAGCTGATTTTCAGTGGCACTCACACTGCCCGGGTCCTGGCCACCGGTCCAGCGGACTCTGCATTTTAATTTAATTTTAAATGAAGCTTTTTAAAGATTTTAAAAACCTTATTTACTTTACACACAACAATAGTTTAGTTATATATTAAAGACTTATAGAAAGAGACCTTCTAAAAACGTTAAAATGTATTACTGGCATGCGAAACCTTAAATTAGAGTGAATAAATGAAGACTCGGCACATCACTTCTGAAAGGTTGCTGACCCCTGGTGTAGACATACTCTTAATGTAACCTTGGGATTAGGTTCACTGTGAAAATGCTGAAATTCAGGCTAACTGATCACACACATCAATTTTCAGAGGGGTAGCCGTGTTAGTCTGGATCTGTAGAAGCGAAAAAGGGTCCTGTGGCACCTTATAGACTAACAGAGGTATTGAAGCATAAGCTTTCATGGGTGAATACCCACTTCTTCGGATGCAAGCAGTGGAAATGTCCGCCCCTGGACATTTCCACTGCTTGCATCCGAAGAAGTGGGTATTCACCCATGAAAGCTTATGCTTCAGTACCTCTGTTAGTCTATAAGGTGCCACAGGACCCTTTGTCGCTTCTACACATCAATTTAAATCTCAAAGCCTGAGGTAACAGTACTTTTTAGGAGCAATAGGAAACAAACATGTCTAAACAGACCTGCAGAACAGTTAGGTGTAAGCTCGAAAGCTTGTTTCTTTCACCAACAGAAGTTGGTCCAATAAAAGATATTACCTCACCCACCTTGTCTCTCACATGTCTTAACTGGCAGATTATTTACATGAAGGATCAACTGACCCAAAAAAATAAAACAAAGCCTCAATAGCTACTGGAAAATTCTAGGCCTGTAATGAGAAGGCCACTTTCTTTTAAGACTTACAATCAATCCTAACCTTAAGAAAGGCTGATAATGTCAAATTACCATGTTTTAACTAGGAAACCAACCAAAGCAACTCAACTGCTAGATGAAAGCTCAGCATTCCATGTGTTCCTGCTGTTTAGACTTCTCATTTCCATAAGGCCTTATAGAGACCTAACTTACCACATGTCCGTGATGCATCTCGTTGACACTGACAACACGTTCTGTGAGCATATTCATTAATCCCGGGTCTATCGAAAGACGACAGTTCAGAACCATTGTAGTGAATATCCTGTGATCTCACAGACCCTTTGAGTAAAATTGAAGAGAAAATGTATCAGTATGCTCTATTTGTTTTTGTTCACAATTTTTTATACTTATGGAGTATTTGAACATTATAATTCACAAAATGTTCACATTTGTAGTTTCATAGATTTTAGGACCAGAAAGGCACCTTATGATCATGTGGTCTGATCTCTTGCATAACACAGGCCATTGTATTCTTGCACTGAGCCCAAGAAATTGTGGTTCAACTAGAAACTCTTCTAGAAAGACATCTGATCTTGATTTAAAGACTTCAAGTGATTAAAAATATACCACTTTCCTTAGTAAGATCTTCCAATGGTTAATTACCTTCACTAGTAAAAATGTATGTAGTATTCCGTTTGAATATTTTTAGCTTCAGCCACTGGATATTTATTTTGTCTTTATTTGCTAGATTACAGAGCCATCTACTATAAGCAATCTTCACCTCATGTAGTTGCTTATGGACGATGGTGAAGTCACCTTTTAAATTTCACTACAATAAGTTTAACAGACTGAACGCCTTAAAACTCATTCTGAGATCAGCCCTCAAATAATTCTGGCAGCTCTTCTATGAACCTTCTCCAATTTTTCAATGAATGGCCTCACCAATACCATATACAGAGGTAATAGTGCCATACTCCTACCTGATATTTCCTATTTATTCATCTAAGGATCATTTAAGGTCATTGTTATCTTAATTAAATATATATTTTTTAAATGAGGGCAAAATATGCTTTATGTTTGCTTAAAATTAACATTAAAATAAGAGCAATCTGAAAATATGGAGGAAATGTTGACAAAATTATTAATTAAAAACATAGCTAATTAAGGCATTTCATTCATCTTGAATATGTCTATAAATATGGATAAATCCTTAGTGACAAACTTGGGATTTTGTCTTCAATAATATAGTAATATTAGTACTGTAATTTTAAAGCGACAATTCTCTCATTGTACATTTTGTACTCTTTTAAACAGGCTTACATTCATACTGTATTTCCAAAGGCTTGACCCTGCAAAGGGATCTGTTGTACTGCACAATCTTGTTACTCTTAAAACAAAACAAAAAAAATATTTGGAAACTCACAGCTTTGCTTCTTCTCCATAAACTGTCTCTTACAGTAAATAACACAAAGGATGAGAAGAGCTAAGAGCACTGTGGCCAGTGCACTGCATATAACAGCTGCTAGAGCAGTATCCCGTGGACTGGAAGCAGTTGATGGGATCTTCACAAGATTCACTTTGGTAGTACCTAAAATATAATTAAGCACATAGGTAAGGCATGCTGTGTGGAAAATTAGGTAAATGGAAAATCCAAGAAATATAACTAGAACAGGCTCTTAGCACAGGAAAAAAAGGACTCTCCATCTGCTAATGTATCAACAGCAAAGTTGTATAACTAATATTAATATAGCTTATCCATAGTTGTGTTACTTCCCCTCAATTACACTGCCAGGTGCAGACACTTATAAAATAGCACAATCTGTTAAATGGGCATATAATGAATTGTGTGGCTGCATACACAGACACCCTGGCTGTCAGGGAGGATTGAACCAGGACCTTCAGCAGAAAAAAAAAAGAAGCCTTTGCTGCTTGAGCTACAGGAAAATTTGTCTAGCTTTGAGAAAGTAGCTAATTGTATAGTTAAAGGGACCACCCATTAGCAGGAGTCACAGTCACGCAATAGGCCATTTTTTTCATGTTCCCCTGTTAAGGAATCTTGTTGTGACTTAGAGGTCCACAGGAGTTCAAGTCCATTAGAGACACCATTTTGTTCTAAACTTGGTTGCATATTGGACTTTATGTTCACATAGTGATGGTTTGTTATACACAGATTACAATTTTTATAGCCACGATACTAACAATTTCAGCCATCTTTTTGGTTTTGGGGAAAATAACTATTTTTACATGGCAAAGAGAATAGGAGTTGACTAGTGTCAAAGAGGTCCAATTGCAGTTATAGGAGGTATCTTATATATTGAGGATGTGCCAATTATTGTTTTCATTTTTCATTAAATGCTTTCTTATAACTGCTTTAAAAAGCTTTCTTACAGTGGCTCAATTCAGACCAGCTTATCAGTTTCAGCGCACCCTGGAATCTACATTAATTCCATAAACTTTCATGAGGAAAAAAACCAGGCCTTTGAGCTTTTATCTGACTGCAAGTTTTTATAAAGCCCAATAAACCACATTTTAACAACTTATAAAAACATGTAGAATGTGCCTAGTCCTGAAAACATCCTAGGTTAAAACTGAAAGACTATAATTTCCTGAGAAATGATCCATAGTCATAATTTTCATTTGGGAGATCAAGGCCTGCCAGAATACGATAAAATCACTAATCAAGTCTTACATGTAATAGGTTGTTATCCTAAGTTTGCAACATGATAATAAGAGAGAACAGGATCCTTAGATAGTTCAAACAATCAAAGCATATTACTTTTAAAATATTTTTTTCTAGACCAAAGCCTTATCTACACTTAAAAGTTAGGTCAACATAGCTCTGGTACTCAGGGGTGTGAGTTTTTCACACCCCTGTGCACCATAGCTATGCCAATCTAACCCCCAGGAGTAAATATGGCTAGTTCAATGGAAATTGCTTCTGTCGCTCAAGCTACCACCGCTTGAGAAGGTAAATTATCTACCTCTTCCATCACTGTAGGAAGCATCTACACGGCATATCTATGGCACTGTAGATGTGCCGCTGTAGCGCCTGTAGCGTAGACATAGCCTGAGTATAGTATTTCCAATGTACACATCAGCAGGGTTTCTGGACACCAAGTATTAAAAAAAAAAAAAAAAGAATCCCAGGCTCTCTCAGACCACTCATATTAACAATTTTATTGGCCACAAAACAAATCGGTATTACTTTTAAACATTATGTTCATTCTGACCAACTGCAAGTCTGCAGAGAACATGCTTTTTGACTAAGAAAACATTGACCTCTGGGCAAATGGTTAATCACAAGTTTTAAAAATTCCTTAAGGAGTGACCATTTTCTTGGGGCTTCAGGAGGCTTATAGTGGGTACTATGTCAGGGAAGGAGAGGATTTGGCCACAGTGAGGAGGGGGTCAGGTCAGGCCTCCTGGAACAGAAGTAAGGCTTTTAGTGGTGGATTAGCTATTGAAAGTCTGGAAATTAATTGTTTTCATATAATTACAACATTCTAGTAGGCCTTGAGGCTGCATTAAGAGCTGCTTGTATGGATCTGTGTACTCATGCAAAGTCTTGCTGTAATCAGTGGGACTCTGCAGAGGAACAGGGTTCCATACTAGGGAATCCCTATGCAAGGCTAGTGTATAAGTCAAAATGTGGGTCTTTTTTGTACCATTGCGTCTTGCCAAAGAATAACAGGGTTTTTTAAAAAGTTATGTCTCAAAACTCATGTCTATGAAGATGTTCAAGGAATACTACTCTATGAATTTTCTATGCTTACTGATTTTATATGTTGAAACTTTTTCCTTGTACTGAAATCACAGTATTTTCATTATTATGGCATATGGTCTGCCTATTGTTTAGATTTCAGATGATGGGATAAAGGCATTTCCCTTCATTAGTTTAGAGGAGGGTTACAGAATGATAGGAACCATTAAGAAAGGGATATATAATAAAACAGAAAATATCATACCACCACTATATAA
Source organism: Macrochelys suwanniensis (assembly GCA_033296515.1). Taxonomy (NCBI): domain Eukaryota; kingdom Metazoa; phylum Chordata; order Testudines; family Chelydridae; genus Macrochelys; species Macrochelys suwanniensis. The sequence goes on along the minus strand of CM065775.1, from coordinate 43,027,923 downwards.
ATCCATGGTACACCCACACCTTGAATACTGTGTGCAGTTCTGGTTGCCCCATCTCAAAAATTAGAAATGGAAAAGGTACAGAGAAGGGCAACAAAAATGATTAAGGGTATGGAACAACTTCCATATGAGGAGAGATTAAAAAGATAGTCATCTCTTTTCCAAGATGAATAGTCCCTAAGTGGGGATATGATAAAGTCATGAACCGCGTGGTGAAAGTGAATAAGGAAGTGTTATTTAGCCTTCCACATAACACAAGAACCAGGGGTCACCCAATGAAATTAATAGGCAGCAGGTTTAAAAGAAAAGGAAGTACTTCTTCATACAACATACAGTTAATCTGTGGAACTCATTGTCAGGGGATGTTGTGAAGACCAAAACTATACCTGGATTCCATAAAGAATTAGATAAATTCATGGAGAACAGGTCCATCAATGGCTATTAGCCAAGATGGTCAGGGATGTGACTCCATCCTCTGGGTGTCCCTAAATCTCTGACTGCCAGATGCTGGGACTGGACAACAGAGGCTGGACCACTTGATGATTGCTTTGTTCTGTTCATTCTCTCTGAAGCATCTGGCCACTGTCAGAAGACAGGATACTGGGCTGGATGAATCATTGGTCTGACTCAATATGGCCATTCTTATGTTCTTACACCTTTATTTGAAACCCACAAAAACTTAATGGCCCAGATTAAGCGAAACACTGAAGCATGGATACAGACTGGCTAACCTAGTGAGGAGGGCTTTAAACTAGGTTCGACGGGGACAGGTGAGCAAAGCCCACAGGTAAGTGGAGAACATGAGGACCTGGGAGATGGGTCGGAAATAGGAGGGGGCGTGGGCTCTAATGACAAAGAGATAGGAGGGTCAGGGCAAAACTGGGAGGCAAGATCAAATCAGTATCTTAGATGCCTGTATACAAATGTGAGAAGTATGGGTAATAAGCAGGAAGAACTGGAAGTGCTAATAAATAAATTCAACTATGACATTGTTGGCATCACCAAAACTTGGTGGGATAATACACGATTGGAATGTTGGTATGGATGGGTACAGCTTGCTCAGGAAGGACAGATGGGGGGAAAAGGAGGAGGTGTTGACTTATATATTAAAAATGTACACACTTGGACTGAGGTGGAGATGGACATAGGGGGCGGAAGTGTTGAGAGTCTCTGGGTTAGGCTAAAAGGGGTAAAAAACAAGGGTGATGTCATGCTAGGAGTCTACTACAGGCCACCTAACCAGGTGGAAGAGGTGGATGAGGCTTTTTTTAAACAACTAACAAAATCATCCAAAGCCCAAGATTTGGTGGTGATGGGGGACTTCAACTATCCAGATATATGTTGGGAAAATAACACAGTGGGGCACAGACTATCCAATAAGTTCTTGGACTGCATTGCAGACAACTTTTTATTTCAGACGGTTGAGAAAGCTACTAGGGGGGAAGCTGTTCTAGATTTGATTTTAACAAATAGGGAGGAACTCATTGAGAACTTGAAAGTAGAAGGCAGCTTGGGTGAAAGTGATCATGAAATCATAGAGTTCACAATTCTAAGGAAGGGTAGAAGGGAGTACAGCAAAATAGAGACAATGGATTTCAGGAAAGCGGATTTTGGTAAGCTCAGAGAGCTGATAGGTAAGATTCCATGGAAATCAAGACTGAGGGGAAAAACAACTGAGGAGAGCTGGCAGTATTTCAAAGGGACACTATTAAGGGCCCAAAAGCAAACTATTCCGCTGGGTAGGAAAGATAGAAAATGTGGCAAGAGACCACCTTGGCTTAACCACGAGATCTTGCAAGATCTAAAAAATAAAAAGGAGTCATATAAAAAATGGAAACTAGGACAAATTACAAAGGATGAATATAGGCAAACAACACAGGAATGCAGGGGCAAGATTAGAAAGGCAAAGGCACAAAATGAGCTCAAACTAGCTACAGGAATAAAGGGAAACAAGAAAACTTTTTATCAATACCTTAGAAGCAAGGGGAAGACCAAGGACAGGGTAGGCCCACTACTCAGTGAGGAGGGAGAAACAGTAACAGGAAACTTGGAAATGGCAGAGATGCTTAATGACTTCTTTGTTTCGGTCTTCACCGAGAAGTCTGAGGGAATGCCTAACACAGTGAATGCAAATGGGAAGGGTTAAGGTTTAGAAAATAAAATAAAAAAAGAACAAGTTAAAAATCACTTAGATAAGTTAGTTGCCTGCAAGTCACCAGGACCTGATGAAATGCATCCTAGAATACTCAAGGAGCTAATAGAGGAGGTATCTGAGCCTCTAGCTATTATCTTTGGTAAATCATGGGAGACAGGAGAGATTCCAGAAGACTGGGAAAGGGCAAATATAGTGCCCATCTATAAAAAGGGAAATAAAAACAACCCAGGAAACCACAGACTGGTTAGTTTAACTTCTGTGCCAGGGAAAATAATGGAGCAAGTAATTAAGGAAATCATCTGCAAACACTTGGAAGGTGGTAAGGTGATAGGGAATAACCAGCATGCATTTGTAAAGAACAAATCATGTCAAACCAATCTGATAGCTTTCTTTGATAGGATAACGAGTCTTGTGGATAAGGGAGAAGCGGTGGATGTGGTATACCTAGACGTTAGTAAGGCATTTGATACGGTCTCGCATGATATTCTTATCAATAAACTGGGGAAATACAACTTAGATGGGGCTACTATAAGGTGGGTGCACAACTGGCTGGATAACCATACTCAGAGAGTACTTATTAATGGTTCCCAATCCTGCTGGAAAGGTATAACGAGTGGGGTTCTGCAAGGGTCTGTTTTGGGACCGGCTCTGTTCAATATCTTCATCAACGACTTGGATATTGGCATAGAAAGTACGCTAATTAAGTTTGCAGATGATACCAAACTGGGAGGGATTGCAACTGCTTTGGAGGATAGGGTCATAATTCAAAATGATCTGGACAAATTGGAGAAATGGTCAGAGGTAAACAGGATGAAGTTTAATAAGGACAAATGCAAAGTGCTCCACTTAGGTAGGAACAATCAGTTTCACACATACAGAATGGGAGGAGACTGTCTAGGAAGGAGTACGGCAGAAAGGGACCCAGGGGTTATAGTAGACCACAAGCTAAATATGAGTCAACAGTGTGATGCTGTTGCAAAAAAAGCAAACTTGATTCTGGGCTGCATTAACAGGAGTGTGGTGAGCAAGACACGAGAAGTCATTCTTCCACTCTACTCTGCGCTGGTTAGGCCTCAACTGGAGTATTGTATCCAGTTCTGGGCACCGCATTTCAAGAAAGATGTGGAGACATTGGAGAGGGTCCAGAGAAGAGCAACAAGAATGATTAAGGGTCTAGAGAACATGGCCTATGAAGGCTGAAGGAATTGAGTTTGTTTAGTTTGGAAAAGAGAAGACTGAGAGGGGACATGATAGCAGTCTTCAGGTATCTAAAAGGGTGTCATAAGGAGGAGGGAGAAAACTTGTTCATCTTAGCATCTGAGGATAGAACAAGAAGCAATGGGCTTAACCTGCAGCAAGGGAGGTTTAGGTTGGACATTAGGAAAAAGTTCCTAACTGTCAGGGTGGTTAAACACTGGAATAAACTGCCCAGGGAGGTTGTGGAATCTCCAACTCTGGAGATATTTAAGAGTAGGTTAGATAAATGTCTATCAGGGATGGTCTAGACAGTAATTGGTCCTGCCATGAGGGCAGGGGGCTGGACTCGATGACCTCTCGAGGTCCCTTCCAGCCCTAGAATCTATGAATCTATGTGATTATCTTTAAGCTTATGCTTAAATTATAGGATTTAAGTACATGCTTAAATGTTTTCTGGGATAGGGATGGATTTAATCACTTGCTTAAAGTTAAGCACATACTTAAGTACTTTGCTGAACTGGTGCCAATATGCTGTTAAAAATAACAACTGAGGGAAGGGGGAGGGAAGATCCTACAGTGAGATTCTGAAGAGAACCAATGTTGTACATTATTAAAAATAAACTTTAAAAAGGCACTTTATTTCAGAAAAAAAAAATTGCATTTAGTTTTCAAAAACTCTCAGTTCCAGTATATTCTAGGACAAGAATTTCCCAGAATATTAAGAGTGCCTCCTGTACTGATTTCTAGAAGTAAAACTAAACAAAAATTCTTCCCTGGATTAATGAATAATACAATTTAGGTAGAGATGGTGTTTTAGAAACAAACAAACAAACTTTTTGTTATTTCAAAATAATTAAACAGCAATATCTGTGGTAACACTAAACATGTGAATCCCAGCTGTATCACTAAAAGGTCTGCCATAAACAAAATAGTTGAATTTTTCAGCCACTTTATACTAAGCAACCAGACACTGGACAAAAAGTAAAAACACTTCCTTTAAGATTTACTTAGAACTATGGCTTATTACAGTAACTACAGGAATCAGAATGACTAAAACAAAGTTTTCTGTAGTAGATTGAAACCAGAATTCAGGATTTGACCATTTTATGTGCCTTCAATAGATATAGTAATAACTGTCAGTATCAAGGGTACTAAGTTTCAGAATTCTATGCAGTGTATTCCATTAGTCAGATACATATTGAGTCAAATAATTGTTAACTAATAGGAGTTGTATTGATTAAAACAATGTTAATTATGGCTTCATTTAGAGCAAAGTGGCATAGTGCGTGATGTGCTACATCTTAATGTTTAGATTGAAACCCTGAATAGACTATAGATAAAAATGAATTCAAATGTCTCAGCTCACTTATTGGAATAATAAGGGTGTTGCTGATCAAGACAGAAACACTGGCATGACTATAAATAGAAGTTTCCACTTTAGCGGTCCATTCTATATTTGGTTTAAGTGAGTGCTAATAACTTTAGTTTGAAAAGAATTCAATTTGCAAATGTTTAAAACATGAGTATGTTCACTTAAAGGAGAACAAACAAAACAAACAACACGCCTCCAAGCTCTCCTGCCATACTCGCCACCAAACAGAAACAACACAAAATTGATAAGACATTACAAGTACTATAAAGAGATAACATCTTTGGGGGAAAAAATCCTGATTATATTTCTGAACCTTCCCACAAATAAAAGATTGACTGCTTTCTCCTGATCTTTGAGTAAGAGGTAAGAAACGTTATTAAACATGACCAGAGACTGTGGTAAACACTGGAAAGACTGTCTCCGAACATCTGCAAAAGGATAGCCATTAGCGTGCATGGACTAGATCCAAAAGTTCATCATGTCAAACCACATTTTTCAAATATGCTCCAACTGCTGACTTTGAAGCATTTTGTTTCCAAGTTGGTGCCCCACACAGAGTTTTTCAAAGAAATGTACCAAGAACCCTTGGGGGTGGAGGGTGGAAATACAACTATACACATATTCATCATTTGTTGAGAAATCTTGCAATACTTGTTTATAAACAGAAAGCTTTAGAACTTCATTTCTTCTTTTTCAAGCCCACTTCTACCACAATACATATTTTTAAATGACTCCAATTGTTGACAGAATCAGCGTACAGATAGGAAACAGCATCTTCTTGGGTGATATTTGAATATTAAAAGATTTTTTTAAAAGGCTTTATATACTTAACCCTACCTAAACTGAAATAGGGACACAAAAATATGTCTCTCCATATGTAAATCTGGAACATCCAGAAAAATCCAGTGGCAAAGAGAATATATAATTGTTAATGTGGGTATAATGTTGGCAGCAATGACTTGTTTGGGATTTTTTGTTTCTAGGGGCTCATTTTGCATCTTTTGACATCTGAGGACGTTTACTGTCCATCTATTTTTTCAAGGACCACCATATCTCCTTCATTTTGTTGCAGGGCTGCCATCCCTTGAATCAAAGTCATGTCATGTTTGCACAAGGACTTGGTAGGAGGCCATGCAGAGCAGAAAAAGTTATTTTTTTTACTTCATATTTGGGTTTGATTTGTACTTTGGGCCAAATTCTTTTTCTGAAAATTTTTTATGAACAAGGATTGAGTATTTTGGGATGGTTTTCTGTTCAGATCGAAATATGAACCATAGCCTTAAAGCTTATGTAAATCCTTTCCAAAATGTATTCAAGGTATCCAACAACAACTTCCTCTGAAAACTTTGCAAATCTTACTCTATTTCTTGTACTCTGATATTAGGAAATTAATTTTTATTAGTGTTTAGCTTAACTATTTAAAATAAAGAATGTACTAGAATAGGTTGAATATTGACCATTTAAAATTTGGCTGCAGCCAAGATAAAAATCAGAGAATCACACTCCACACTCAAATGTCAGAATATACACCTTTTCCTTGAATTCTCTATTTCATGGTAGGATAACAGATTCAGATCCTGTACTTCAAAGTTCTCATTTCATGGAGGTCTGTAGTGCTCATATATATTTCTACAATGTATGCTTGTATTATCATGTGTGTGCATTTAGTTCAACGATCACTCTACTGAGAGATTAAATTTCATGTGATTTCTTTCTTACACAATATGACTGCCTGAGAGAGGAGAAAAAAGACAGGTTTCAGTGTAGTAGCCGTGTTAGTCTGTGTTAGCAAAATGAAAATAAGAAAGAAAAACTTGTAGCACCTTAGAGACTAACAAATTTATTTCAGCATAAGCTTTCGTGGGTACTAACGTTAGTACCCACGAAAGCTTATGCTGAAATAAATTTGTTAGAAAAAAGACGTATTTGTTGAAGTCTTTTCTTCAGCATTTAAGGATGCTGGGCTGTATTAGACTAGACTTGCTATTGAATACATTTTCTATGTTCTTAGAAAATATCAGCTAAAGCCAATATTTATAACTAGTTCAAAAATATCAGTTTAATCAATAAATTGCACACACAAAAGTAGATAAGGCATTAATATTTCTAGATGTATAATCAGTAGGGCATGAATAGACAGACTAATAAGATTCAAAATTCTTACAAAACTATAGACTGAAAAGCCTTCAGAAATCACAAATATTTATTTTGGTTGATAAAAAATGTACACATTTGTTAGATCTTTTCTAATTAAAATTGTTTCTGCAAAAACAAAAGGCTACAGTATAAGCTAAATAGAACTGTATATGATGGACGTGCCTGATTCTGTATTCCTTACTTGAGTAATCCTCAAACAAAATCAAGAGGGCTGCTTGCATCAGAGGGATAGATTGGCAACTTGTTGTGCCAGCCCTTTCCTGGCATATCTACCGCCTCCTTTGCACTGGCTCAACTGTACTAGCTGGCATATGGAAGGGAGGGATGGAGCCAAAGTTTGCCTGGGTGTACAGGATGGCTCATGACTGAGCCCAGAAAGATTACTCAGAAGAGTTGCAAAACTGCAGCCCAACATTGTTACTGCAAAGGGTTGTAACAATTAGATTATTAACTATCACTAATATTCTATGCAATACTCATCATGCAAAGAGGAAAACATGCTTTTAAAAAGGACCTATGCTTTTATTGTATTGCTTTAAACATTTTTTTTGCAACCACTGAAGATAGTAAAGGCGTTGTTTAGTTTCCTCACTTCTGTCTATTAACAGGATATTTGCTTTATTATCAATATCACAATACACTACACTTTCTTGAAAGTAATGGTTCACTCTTAATTTTTGTCCACTCTCCATCTAGATAGCTTTGTACAACAGATATTTTATTGTATTTTAAATATGAATAGTTCAATCTATAAATATGACTGATGAATCTGAATGTCAGCTGTAGCTATGGCCTTTTGCCTCCCCAGATTTTTTATGTCTTTATTGACTCACCAATCTCAGATCAAAATGAAACTCTTGTGGTGTTCAAATAATTTAGCTCCTACAGAAAGCTGGAATTTCCCAGCCAAAACATTCCATCGCTGATAATTGGATTCAGTACAATTATTGAGCAAACAGGTCCTCCCTCTTTCCTTCTTGGGCTGCCTCTGAATTAAGATTTCTTTCCATACTAGCTGTAATTCACCAGATACGCAAAACTAGATTATTTGTAAGATTAGACTAATTAAAAAAGAGTGATCAAAATAAACCTGCATGAGGCATTTAATTTTTTTAAGACAAAAGTTAGACACTGTGAAGAATGATTACATGAAAATTCAAGAGATAGATCAATTACTTTTGAGTTAAGAGAATAAAGCAAAAATAGGATACATGAATCCAGCAATTTTCAGATTTATCTTCACATGAATTTGAATGTAAGAATAAACACAAACACATAAAATGGCTGCTAGCATATGACACCTTCCTGTTGATCTCAGACATGCACGTATTTGCTCCTCCTTTGGTGGCCAAATTTTTATTTTTTATCTTGTGGATTCAGAGGCCTGAGAGTTGAATCTAAAGAAGAATAGTAAAAGGCCAATATGGTTTTACCAGGAACTTTTTAATGGCCTGAAAATCAATAAGGAATTGTACAAAAAGTTGAAACGTGGACAAATTGCTAAGGAGGAGTACAAAATAATAGCCCAAGCATGTAGAAACAAAATCAGAAAGCCAAAGCACAAAATGAGTTTCACCTAGCAAAGGACATCAAAAGCAATAATAGGTTCTTTAAATACACTAAGGGGAAGAGAAAGATGAAGGAAAGTATAGGTCCTCTACTTAGTGCGAAGGAGAGCTAACAACTGATTATATCAAGAAAGCAGAGGTGTTTAATGCCTATTTTGCTTCAGTCTTCAGTAATAAGGTTAATAGTGACCAGATACTCAACACAATATTAACTACATGGGGGAAGGAATGCAAGCCAAAAAAGGGGAAGAACAGGTTAAAAAATATTTATATAAAATAGATGTATTCAAGTTGGCAGGGCCTGATCAAACGCATCCTACTGTAATCAAGGAACTAGCTGAAGCAATCACAGAACTATTAGTAATTATCTTTGAGAACTCCTGGAGGATGGGTGAAGACCTGGAAGACTGAAGGGCAAACATTGTACCTATCTTTAAAAATGAGAACAAAGAGGACTCGGGGAATTATAGACCAATCAGATTAACTTCAATACCTGGAAAGAACAAATTATTCAAAAAACCAACCAAACAAAAAAACAAACAATTTTTAAGCATCTGGAGGATAATAGAGTTTTAAGGAATAGCCAGCATGGATTTGTCAAGAACAAATTATGCCAAAGCAATCTAATTTCCTTCTTTGACAGGGTTACTGAGCAAGTGGATAGGGAGGAGGCAGTATGTGATAAATCTTGATTTTAGAAAGCCTTTTGAAACAGTCTCACATGACATTCTTATAAGCAAACTAGGGAAATATGGTGTAGACGAAATAACTATAAAGTGGGTGCACAATTGGTTGAGAGACTGTACTCAATGAGTAGTTCTCAATGATTTACTGTCAAACTGGGAGGGAATTATCTAGCAGGGTCCTGCAGGGGTCAATCCTGGGTCTGATACTATTCAATATTTTCATTAATGATTTGGATAATGGAGTGGAGAGTATGATTATAAAATCTGCAGGTGACACCGAGCTGGGAGGGGTTGGGTTGCAAGCACTTTGGAAGACAGAATTAAAATTCAAAGCAACCTTGACAAATCAAATGCACAACTTCAAAATGGGTAATAAATGGCTAGGTGGTAGTATTGCTGAAAAGGATTTGGGGATTATAGTGGATAATAAATTGAATGAGAGTCAACAATGTTATGCATCTATGAAAAGGCTGATATTATTCTGGGGTGTATTAAAAAGAATGTAGTATATAAGACATGGGAGGTAATTATCTCGCAGTACTCAGCACTGGTGAGGCCTCACCTGGAGTACTGTGTCCAATTTTGAGCACCACACTTTAGGAAAGATGTAGACAACTGGAGAGAATCCAGAGGAGAGCAACAAGTGATAAAAAGGTTTAGAAAGCCTGACGTATGAGGAAAGGTTTAAAACTGGGCATGTTTAGTCTTGAGAAAAGAAGACTGAAGGGGAACCTGATAACAGTCTTCAAATATGTTAAGGGCTCTTACAAAGAGGAGGTGATCAATTGTTCTCCATGTCCATTGAAGGTAGGACAAGCACTAATGGGCTAATCTGCAGCAAAAGAGATTTAGGTTAGATATTACAAAAAAACTAACTCAATATAAGGGTATTTAAGCTCTGGAGTAGAATTCCAAAGGAGGCTGTGGAATCCCCATAATAGGTTATTAAAAGCAGGTTGGACAAACACCTGCCAGGGATGGTATAGATTTACTTGGTCCTGAACAGCACAAGGGGCTGGACTTGATGTTACTTCTCAAGGTCTCTTCCAGCCCTATATTTCTATGACTCTAGAAACAAAGTGGATTAATTATATCTCTAAGAGGAATCAGATCCATGTTATTAATATTGCTATTATGCCCATAATGTTTGTACCTAGGCTAAAACCCTACATCATCATTCATGGCATCCTTAATTTTAACTGAATTAAGAAATGTTTGGTCTCAGTACACAAGCAGCTAAGTCATTCTTTCCCCCTTCTATTGTATTTTTCAAAGATTATAATAACATACAATAAAATACACAGAAAACAACAATACCATATTAAGCGTAAAAAGAGAAATGGGGTTGACTAGTCAAAGCGGTCACATGGATAGTTTTAAAATAGGAATATCATCATCTTGTCACTTCATCAGGATGTTGTGAAGATAAATTCATTAATGATTTTGAAGCCCTTGCATATTTTGGTGAAAGCAGCAAAGAAAAGCCCATAAAGAAGTTATTAATGTTGTATTCTGTGCAGGGTTTGTATGGAATATGGTAAATAAAGCCTGTGGTCAAGCATTGAATGATGAAAATAAAAAAAAATATTGAATTACAGACTATTCTGTGCTCTCTGCCCATCCTTGTGCACTAAATGAGTCATAGGTCTTGTGGAAAAAGACCATGTGATAATAGAATTAAAACTGTATTGTAATACATATGTACAAGAGAGCCAAATTAAGGGTCCATGGGCAAACTGAGTACTGGCATTTCCTAACTTTGGTGTGCTTGACTTCACAACCTTAATGCTCTTTGAATGTAGTTTAATTTTGTACCTAATAATAATTTCATCAAATAACACTGGGAAATTTATTTGCTAAGTGGGTTGAATGGAAAAAGAAAAATAATCAATACTACAAAATTATTTTTTCTCATAAAATTCCTCAATCCCCTGCAATTTCACATCAAGGAATAAAAAAAGGTAAACTAAAGTATAAGGGATGAGGAAGACTAAGTATAAGAAAGAACAATAAAATCAGTGTGTGTCAAATTTGCAATCTGCCTCAAACCCATTTTTAAATTTCCACATCACACATTTACATATATTTTTATCAGAACTATAAAAATATGTGTACATTAGTTTCGTGCATGTAAGATTATAGGCTGCTTTTTGAAAATTAGGTCCTACTACTTTTTGGTAGTAAAAGCTGTATTTTCTGTACTAGAAGAATTCATAGAACACTACTACAGTCACAGAAGGTTACACCCAATATGGTCCTCACTAAAACATGGATATGCCAATATAGTAAAAGGCAAAAGTTAAGTGAATCTTAATCTCATTTACAATCATTTCCAAAATTTAAACCCCCACTATTATGGCAATAATGTCTTCTATAAGGAGAAAGAACCTGTAATGACAATGAAGAGAGGAAAATGTGAGAGTGCTTGCAGGTTTAAATTCAAGATGTTTTTTAAAATAAGACACTAGAACAAAGAGAGATAGGAAATTCTATTATCAAAAACTTGTCTGGATCTGATATGAAGAAACTGAAATCTGGCAAGAGAGCTTTTAGCTTTTTAAAATATATAAACCCTCTGGAAAAGTATTCCTCTTTTTTTTTTCCAAACCTTTGAAATGACTTTTTTCCTTTTCTCCTCAGTAAAGCAAAAGGATGTAATCAAAGTGACAAGGTAATGCTTGCATACCACAGGGGTCTTCGAGGAATTTTTAATATTAATTTCACAGGAATATAAAATGTTTTTGTGATTTTCAAAATAAAGTTGAATATCTTGGTTAAATTAGTTTCCAATAATAGAGACTACCACACTCTGCTATTTCAGTAAATCTTAATATTCTCATACTGAAATTCTCAAACAGAATTTCAATAATATAACAGAGCATTGGCCTTTATCTGTAGCTTGAACATTATTACTTAAATTTTCAGGACCAGATTATGAAGCCTGTACTCACACATTGCTGAATAGTCCCACTCCTGTGAATAACTACTCACTGCTGTGAGAAATGGCTCCACAATCTGACCTTCAATGTCTAGTACTATGTCCCATTACAGGGATTCAGCTCTGCAATTACGCTCTTGCTGTCTGGGAAGAAATCTTTTAGAGAGCCCTTGCCAGTGGAACTAATTCCAGTGAACCCCCAGGTCTCATTTTTAGCAATCTTCAGGACACAAAAGAGGGCTCACCTATTTATGCAAGCTTACTCATGGTATTGACTACTAAAGAAAGAGCTCTGCTTTTATTATATATTCTTTACAGTAAGAAGCTAATAATGCAAACAGTTTAAGCTTAATGCATTATCTTCACTTTACAGCTCAAGAAACTGAGGCAGAGAAGTGAAGTGACTAACCCCATACCAGACAGTGCATCAGCGTTAGAGCTGACATTTGAAATCAGTATTTTCTGGCTCCCTATTTGTCACATTAATACCTATCCATTTTTGTCCCTTTCTACTTTACACCATGTTAGTAATAGTGGGACTCTGGCTGCCAATGGCATTTTAAACAGCAAGTCTAGCAGAAATACACAGACTGATTCATTGTTGTCCCACATCTTGTGCAGTCACCAGCGCAAACACCAATACCATATTGATGGGCTGAGACTGCCAATATTATTAATACAGGTGGAGATGAACTGATATTATCAATGGTTGAAAATTTTTCCTTAATTTCCTTATTGTAAATGAGGCCTGTATATGTGGTTGATTAAAACTAATACTCTCAGGCTAACCATAGAATTAAAAAATATCAAAACCTTTTCAAATAAGTCAAACTTCTGAAATTAGGAATTGTTAAAAAGAACTGCACGCAGCTTTAACTACAGCATTCTGACCAGATATTTTTCCAGATAACCCCAAATAAAACACTACACATCAAAATTCTACTGAAATATCTCTTTAATTTATTGCGATTCATGGTATAGTTAAATCTGATCAACATGAAAGCCAAACTAAATAATAAGCATGTAGATCCAACACCAGCAATCAGTTTTTTTAATGACTTTTACCTAGTGTAAGATTGCTCACAAATTAAGAACAATTACTGTATTCTACAATCAAAGGAATTGCATTCATGAATTAATATGAATTCTGTAGGTGGACTGAAGGGTAAGATATGTTAATAAGTAAACATATAAGAAAGAACACAGACACTGATACTTATTCAATACAAGGTCAATCATTGGTCCCTTCTCTGTAACTGAGGAATTTCAAGTTCATTTAAAGCTAGTGTAATTGAGCCAACCATCTCCACCATTAAAGAGTAATGATTAAGTTAAATTTCTTGCAGACACATAGTACCTAAAACAAACATTCAGAGTGCCTCTGGCAAAGAGGCATACTAATTATAGGATTGACTCATGAGATGAAAAGTTGCACAAGTCACTACTAGAAACAGAAACAGGTAAGCTATTTAGAAGAAATTATTGAAATTCTCATACTTGGTAGTTAAACAGAGCATTTCATTTTGTAACTGGATTCACCCGTTTCAAGATTCAAAACTAAAATATTTGCATGCTGCTATATTTTTATATATGAACATAAATTAGAAATGCATACTGTAATTACAAAGTCCTGCTGTATGCAAAGGAAATTCTTAACCAAAGAAAAGAATGAACTTCCTAAATTGGGCTTTTATATTGCAAAAATAAAATTATACAGAAAGGCTTTCAAAGTATATTTGGTCAGACACAGCTCTAATTAATTAATTAATTAGTTTGTTTATTTAAACAAAACATGGTCTTAAAAATGGATATTTAAGGATTCACTGCATAGTGAGGCTTCTAGACTTCAGTTCCAAGAATTTAAAAGGAATCATAAAAGAAACACGTCATTAAGGCCCCAAACATCTGTGGGGAAGGATACGCAAGCTCAAAAATAGTTTTGTATTTCAAACTGAAGTTTCCACTGGGATTAGCAGACAGGATTGCCAGCTGGGAGTTAGAACAAAGATATGAAACTTGGGCTCCTGCCCTATACATTACTGACTCGCTTTAACCTTTTGAATGCCAGACAAGCCCCATCAACAGCAGGATAATCTTGTACTGGACATTCGTGAAGCAAACAGAATCCGACTCAATTTTTTTAAGATTAGTTGACATTTCAATTTCAGTGTGCAGTGTGCAATCTATACATTTATTGTTATTTGAGTAAATATTTCTTGTGAAATACTTTCAAATGGGTTTGCTTAGGAGTTCTGTGTTCTTTAGTAAATAAGTTCATGAATAAACACATTAGGAAGACAGATAAAAGAGAATTACATGTAATCAGTATCAGTTTCATACAGGCAATGCTTACCAATGTAGTTCAATTTACTGAAATATTTTCATCTTATGTTTATAGAATTTGCTTAAAACCTAATTAAGCTATTATCATGTACATTTAATATACATACATCTTTTCCTATCATTCCTGATTACTTTGATTTAGGTATATAAACAAATACTTTATAAAACAGCATCTTCTCTTTCCTAATGTAATGCAGGATTTTACAGTTTGTACTATGGAAGAAACTGATGTCACATATTCTAGATCAGAAAATCACTGAATGATTATATGCTCCTTTTTTTTTTTATAACAAATACCTTGGAATTAGTAATAACAGGGAAAGGAAACTTTACAGAGTTTTCATATTAAAATATTTCTGGTGGTACCTTGCAGATGGTAGCTTAAAATTATGAGATTTTAAAAAAAGAATAAATTATGGGTCTTTTTATTTGTCTTTTGGTTTTTGAGCTGTTAGTGTTCAAATTTTCTAGCTTTTTTCTACAACCATAAAGGCTAAAAATGTACCTTAAAAAAGTCATCTAATTATAGACTCCAGAAGATGAAGCTTTAAGATCACCAAATAATGTGAGACTCATGAAAAAATTTGAATTTACAATATTATATACATTGTTTTTAACAACCAACGACTACAACCACCACTCCCAGAAGCTACTGACAGCATCTTTATTAAGTCTTTCATAAGTCAAACAGTTAAACAAAAAACAAAAACAAAACAAAACCCTCAGTCCTTGCAATCCTAGCACTGGCTCTAGAGCTGGAAGCCACACGGGCACCTTTATGTCTTTCTCTGCAGAAACTCATAGTGTTGCCAACTCTCTTGATTTTGTCATGAGTCTCATGATAATTATTGTTTTCCTTAAAGCTCCAGCTCTTGGGAGTCAAGTGGATATGTAATGATTTCAGCTTTATTCTTAAAGAAAAAGTGAGTTTTTAGCCCTCATGGCTATGGAGAAAGCTTCAAAATGTGACCTTTAAAGGCTCAAAAAGCAGAAGATAAATAAAAAGAACATCAGATCTATTCTTTGTATATAATCTCATGATTTTAAAGCCAATCTCATTATTTTTGGTGACCCTGACTCATGATTTTTGAACATTTGGGGTTGGCAATACTGAGAAAGAGACTTCAAACCCACCTATATTACAACTATGTAAAGTGCTTTGAATTTACTTGGTAAAAGGTGCAATACATGTACAAAGTACAGTATATTCCCCACTGAAGAGAAAAGGCTCCCTGGCTTAAATGCATGGGTGAAGATAATGCCTTGAGAACCTGTGCATGACCTCGACTGCTGGCCATTGCATCACCTATACAATGAAAGCAAACCACAAATGATGAAAAGGAAAGGTAAATTGCAGTTGTTACGAAATGATCCTTGTAAAATACTCCAGAGGAGGAAAAAAAATCCATTCCTTAAAAAAAAAAAAAAAAAAAAAAAAAAAAAAAAAAAAAACTAATCTGCCATGAGGAAAACTTTCTTCACAACTCCAGACGTAAAGACCTATAATGCTGTACATTTAAGAAAGGGTTGATGTGCTCAATCATCTAACCATCAAACAATCCTGACAGGTGTTCAACCCAACAAACCCAATTCAGCCAAATCTAGATAACACTAGAATTTAAAGGATGGGAATAGAATGACAGGAAAAGTCTGGTTGTCAGCAAGAAAGCAGCTCTTTCCCTATCAACAGCTTACTATGGCCTCAGGCTCATCTGCAGGGGTCAATCAGCATAACGGGTGGGATTCAAACCCACGAGTTCTGGAAAAGTCAGGCTTCTGACAGAATCCCATCTGTGTTAAATCACAGGATTACACAAACTAGAGATGGAAAAGAGCTATTAGGTCTCTTGCCGGGATGGCAGAGGGCACTGAGGCTATTCTGCAGTCACAGTAAAACATGATTTCTGAGGAAAGAGGAATGTTAAAATTAAAAAGGTGCTTTTTGATTACCTCTTTGTTTGTAAATCAATAAAAGCAACAATATTTTGGGATATTAAGTGATCAGATGTTTTATAAATACAAAAACCTCTTTATGTTACAATTTTCTAAACCACATTTCAGTCCAGAATGAACTTCCACAGTTGAAATCTAAAACCCCTGAAAAATAAGGGGGATATACTGGAAATGCTGATACAACCCTAATTATGGTCGTGTGTAAGGAATCAGTCTAATAAATCTTGCTTTGCTAAGAATCACATATGTAATTACTACATGTGGTGAAAACGCAGGGTTTTTCAATTTCCTTGAAAAACAAAACCGGAAGGCGGAAGAGTGGAAGCACATTCTTCAGTAGATTGTACAGAAAGGAGAACTACAAAGAAAAACTCACAAAGACCACATTTTGGTTGGCTCTGTATCTGCTTAATTCCATTGGCAAGGACTATTCTATTGAATTATAAATTTAGCTGGCATGTACCACTACAGTCTTGTACTTTCATTTTAAGGACATTTTACAATATTTTAATAATAATGATTTTAAAATTTCAACATTTAAATGACAATGAAAAAAGCAAAAAGCATGCACTTTGGCGCAGACCTGCTCCGAAGTTACACTCTCCCTTTCAACAGGATATTCTTTCCCCCCGCCCTCTGATACTTGTCTGTGGCCATGCAGATGGCTCTGGCTGCAATCTAGTAATTAATAATCTTCTGATATATGTTCTAATATAAGAGCTTGGCCATATCCAGGCACCTACAGAAAATTAGGAATGGAAAATCCTGTTGTCCATCCTCTTGGTTATGCAGGATTGATCCATACACAGTACAGGATTAATCAATAAAACATCACAGATTCCTTTTGGAAACTATTTCTGTCCAACAGATATTACTTTTAGAAATGCATCTCTGATACTCCACTTAAGTTTTCATTTGTTTCATTATTCATACCCATACTCATGGACTGCTCTAGCCTCTTTCCCTCTCTACTGGAGAGATTATCTATTCTCATTGGCATAGGTAGATGGAAACATCTTGCTTGCTCTCTCCTTTCTCCCTGCCCTGTTTTTGATACACTGAGCATCAGTCGTGCTGGACCCTTGACAGTCTTTTAAAGAGATGAGATCAGAAGACCTAGGTAGGAGTTATCGCTGAGGCTTGCTGCACCTGGAGTGGAAGAGGGTGAGGGGAAGGGAAAGACAGAGCTACCCAAAGAAAAACACTGAATGGATTATTTGGGAAGAAGCAGAAAGCCTGGTTATCTCCCCAGCCACCTATCCTACCCTCACTTAGAACAAGAGAATACAGCAGCAAGTGAGGAGCTAGGACTGTTTGGGTGCTCAGATAAACATTTACACTGAATTACTAAACCTCATAGAACCTTCACTGCTTTACATCTAAAACTTTACTTTCAAATCACTCCAGACATTCAATTCTTCCTGAATGACATCACATTCATTTTTTCATTTTTCAGCAGTAAACCTAAAGTATACAATATTTTATTATATGGTGTCTTATTTTGTCCTGAACAGATAGGAGCATTGTCTTTTGATTTAAATCTTTAGCTATCTCTCTTGAATACTGTTTGGATGACAGACCCAAGTAGTGCAGGTGAATGATTTTGTTACCCTAACAACTTGTCTAGGGTGGATAATTGCAATGTGTTAGAACATGATCTTGAGAAGTCATGGCAACTAATGTGACATTAAATATGACTTAGTGCTCTGTATTGACAGGGTCTTTTGATTTTAACTCTACAATGAATGAAAGTCAATTGGATTTGTGCTCCTAAGTCACTTTAAGCACTTCTGAAAATACAACCAGAGGATGGGATTTTCCTAAGCACTCTGCATAGGCCTAACTCTGCTCCTACGGACATCAATGAAAGCAGAAATAGGCCAATGCGGAGATCTTTTGAAAATCCTACCCTCTGAGTTCAACATCGAGTTATTCATCACTGCTCAGGGCATGTACTAACTGATCATTTAGACATGGCAAGCTGGGGGTGCAAATCTAAAGTGCTCCAGTGTGTAGTGCACCAACTGTTTGTGTGGACCCTGCTGCCACGCACCATAAGTTCCCTAGTGCACAATGATGTACTTCTGTTTCACAATGCATTAACATGCATTAGGGAATTTTTAAGTGCATAGCAGCAGAGACCACATGGACTCTGACAATATGTGGCAAACTGGAGTGCTATAGATTTACACCTCAGCATACTGCGCACTAGCTGATCATTTAGACAAGCCCTCAGTGTTGTGTTTTAACTTAATATGATTTTACAGTGTGGACAAGCCCTCATAAGATACACACACGAGCACAAAATCCCTCTATCGCAAAGTACTTTTATTTGTGTACATGAGCCTATATGTCTAGAACATTGTGTATTTGAAGCTCACTCAGCAAAATAAGTTGTTTGTGTACAAATAAAAGCCAATAGGCTAGATATGTACTAATATGCATAAAAGCAGAGTCACTGCTTATTCCTCTAAAGGTACGTCTACACTTACGGTGGCATTCAGAGTACAGACACAGCATGCTCAGCTAGCATGGGTATAAATAGCTGAGTACATGATAAAGCACAGCTTAGGCAAGTAGAGTGCCCTACATACTGGAACCCTAAGATATATATTTCATACAGCTCTCTAAATGCTGAAGCCAAGCCTCCCACATCCACACTGCAGCTTTTAGCAGTGTAATGTCCCACTGTCTCCCTGCTGCAGTGAAAGGCTCTGGCAGCTGGGGAAGGCTCTACTGGGGGGAGGCAGCACGCTTCAAGAATCTTGTTAAAACTGATGAAGATATTCAGATAACTAAAAGTGAATAGATTCAAATGAAAAGGACTCATAACTGAGAGTAGAAGCCAGATCCTGCAAACCCTTATTCTCACGAGTTGTCATTAATCAAGTGGGTTGTCCCATTGATTTTAATAGCACCTACTCACACAAATATCAGTTTTCAGCCTTGGGCTTTATTGCTAGAGCTGGTCGGAAATTTTCTGAGGGAACATTTTTCTTTTGGAAAATCCTAATTTATCAACATCAGAACATTCTGTGGGAACTTTTCAATTTAGACAAAATTCAGACAGAAACCTAGCTTATGGGGAGCCAGGGTGGACGTTCTGGTCTCCAATTCCAGGCTTGCAACTCCTCAGCAGCCCAGGCTTTCACAGTCCCCAGTTTCAGACCAGCCTGCCAGGCACATTGCCAAGGAGACAGGGCTCCCTGGACTACTCACAGAGTTTTGGAAATATTTAGAAAAGGTTGAACCAAAATGTCAATTCAACTTTTTCAAATGAAATTTTATAATTCCCATTCTGTAGGAAATTTCAGGATTTTAATTTTTATTGGGTTTTGGAACTAAATTAAAAAAAATGCCTCAGAAAAGGAATTCCAGTTTCTGGACAGTGCTTTTTGTTATCTATAGTATGTCTTAAATGATAAGTAATCTACATAATGAAGGACTAACATAGTGGCATAGAAATGTGAAGTAATGAAAACCAATAAGGAGTCTAAGTTGTGGGGCACGTGTGTGTGAAAAAATAGATCACAGTGATAACCCTGCTCTAGGTCAGAGACTGTAGAAAATTATGGAAAGTTATAAAACATGCAATAGTTCTTCTAAAATGTTCCCGATTTTGAAAAATATTTACACATTTACAACACATAGCAATGGTCACTTCCATACTGCCTAGTCAGTGCAAAACTGAAGAGAAAAAGTCATCACCCTCTGCCTGTTGCTTTTTTCTTTGAGGAAGGGGGCACCTGAAGCAAATGAGAAAGGTAAACTAAGGGAGAGGAGAGGCCAGAGGCACACCAGTCCTTATTGAAGCCAAGACAATGAAATCATTTGGGGGGAGGGATAGCTCAGTGGTTTGAGTATTGGCCTGCTAAACCCAGCATTGTGAGCTCAATCCTTGAGGGGGCCATTTAGGGATCTGGGGCAAAAATCTGTCAGGGGACAGTACTTGGTCCTGCTAGTGAAGGCAGGGGACTGGACTCAATGACCTTTCAAGGTTGTTCCAGTTCTAGGAGATTGGCATATCTCCATTTATTTATTTATTTTTATTTAGAATTTCTAGGCCAAGCTATTTTTGATCTATGATGAGTAAAAGAAATAAAATAGAGTCAGAAAGCTTTATAGGAGGTGAAAAACAATTTTCATATGTCTGAAATATCTTGTCAAATTTGTCTCAGACTTCCTGAAAATATTTTACTTTGACATCAGGTCACATATGGAAAAATATTGGATGGCTTGATTTCATTTTTGACAAAAGTAGGGGTGGCAGGGTGGGGTGTGTGTCTTTTAAAATCAGTTTTATAACAGAAAGCTAGTCTCTCCATAATAAACTAATGCTTAGGTCTAATTAATATATTAATGAAGTGGTGCTGTGAGTTCCCCTCTCTGGTAACAATAAGTCTTTGTGAAAGGCTTATAGAAAGTTGCAGCTTCTTTCTATCACAATTTTCTATGTGATGGCAAGGAGGGCTATGAAAAGAGGATGGTCGTGATATAATCTCAAATAAGGAACAAAACTGAAAAAAAAATGGACATACAAGTTGCAATAAACACCAAATAATTTCACCCGTTAAATACTTTTGGCAGCTATTTCACAAATTGAAGCATTAACTGGTCTGCAACTAACTACACAATTTTGCATGAAGTCCTACTGATAACTTTTCTGAACTCGACTTGACTTTTTTAAATGTCAGCTTTACTCTTAAACAAAACAAACAAACAAACAAACATAAAAGCTCAGTACATTACTTGATATTTGACAAAAACATTCATTTGGAGGCTGATAAAATTCAAACCACAAAATTCCAAAATGTTAAAAGAAAATGAGACCATAGGAAAGGAAATACCATTATATAAACAAAGGGAATATTATGGAATTGCATGTCATCCAAACTATACCTTCAAGTTAAAACACTATAAATATGCTTGATGAAAGAGAATCAGTGGGGGCAAAAACTGAAAAAAAGTCTGACATGAAAGGAAATTCCCTCCATGTCTAATGGGAAAACTAGACTCTTACGGAGCAGATCTGCAGCCGGCAAGCATCTTTCTTTTTAAAGATTATTTTAAAAAATATTTATTTTGTGATCCTGTAATTTTTCCATTTGGACTGTAACTTCCAGTTCTGATCACTACCCTTTTTGCTGCTGCCTGATCAGTCGTTGATCTGATGTTACATTTCTTGCATATCTTAAATGACCATTACTTCAAACAAGAGTTTGCAAGATCTCATCCTTATGTCCCAATATTGCACAAATGTATGCATGTGCGTAACTTTATGCTAACGTCTCCCCTCCCTACACTAGTTGCATTCGTTGCCTTCTAACCCTGTGCAGGAAAGGCAGACTACCAGGATTTTTCCCTTAAATAGTGCTGTCCATTGGAGGAACTCCGAATACTTCATAAACATTGGCCCAGATTTGCAGTTATTTAGGTGTCTAATTCCTGTTGATATCATTGGGAGTTACGTGTTTCAATAACTTTGAGAGTCTGGGTCATTAAGCCTGCACATCCATGTGTGACAGCATTATACTAGAGCTGTCAAGTGATTAAAAAAATTAATCGTGATTAATCGTGTAATTAAAAAAATTAATCGTGATTAATTGTGCTGTTAAACAATAACAGAACGCCATTTATTTAAATATTTTTGGATGTTTTCTACATTTTGAAATATATTTATTTCAGTTACAACACAGAATACAAAGTGCACAGTGCTCACTTTATATTTATTTTTTATTATAAATATTTGTACTGTAAAAAACAAAAGAAATAGGTGAATTGAATTATACTAACAAGTACTGTAGTGCAATCTCTTTACCATGAAAGTTGAACTTACAAATGTAGAATTATGTACAAAAAATAACTGCATTCAAACATAAAACAATGTATTGTTTTAGAGCCTACAAGTTCCCTTAGTCCTACTTCAGCCAATAGCTCAGACAAACAAGTTTGGTTACAATTTGCAGGAGATAATGCTGCTCACGTCTTATTTACAATGTCACCTGAAAGTGAGAACAGGCGTTCGCATGGCACTGTTGTAGCCCGCATCAGAAGATATTTACGTGCCAGATGCACTAAAGATTCATATGTCCCTTCATGCTTCAACCACCGTTCCAGAGGACATGCATCCACGCTGAGAACGGGTTCTGCTCGATAATGATCCAAAGCAGAGCAGACGGATGCATGTTCATTTTCATCATCTGAGTCAGATGCCACCAGCAGAAGGTTGATTTTCTTTTTGCTGGTTCGGGTTATGTAGTTTTCACATCTGAGTGTTGCTCTTTTAAGACTTCTGAAAGCATGCTCCACACCTCGTCCTACTCAGATTTTGGATGGCAGTTCAGATTCTTAAACCTTGGGTTGAGTGCTGTAGCTATTTTTAGAAATTTCACATTGGTACCTTTTTTGCATTTTGTCAAATCTGCTGTGAAAGTGTTCTTAAAATGGACATGTGCTGGGTCATCACCCGAGACTGTTATAACATGAAATGTATAGCAGAATGTGGATAAAACAGAAGAGGAGACATACAATTCTCCCCCCCAAGGAGTTCAGTCACAAATTTAATTAAAGCATTCTTTTTTTAATGAGGATCATCAGCATGGAAGCATGTCCTCTGGAATGGTGGCCGAAGCATGAAGGGGCATACGAATGTTTAGCATATCTGGCAGGTAAATACCTTGCAACGGCCGGCTACAAAAGTGCCATGCCAACGCCTGTTCTCACTTTCAGGTGACATTGTAAATAAGAAGCAGTCAGCAGTATCTCCCTTAAATGTAAACAAACTTGTTTGTCTTAGCGATTGGCTGAACAAGAAGTACGACTGAGTGTACTTGTAGGCTCTAAAGTTTTACATTGTTTTGTTTTTGAGTGCAGTTATGTAACAAACAAAAAATCTACATTTGTAAATTACACTTTCATGATAGATTGCACTACAGTACTTGTATGAGGTGAACTGAAAAATACTATTCCTTTTATCATTTTTACAGTGCATATATTTGTAATAAAAATACAGTGAAACCCCCCTATAGTGCGCCCCACGATAACGCGAATCCGGCTATAACGCGATCATAAGGTGGCTCCCGGGCGGCCCCAAGCAAAAAAAAAGCATCTAGAGCGTGCTTCCTCACCTGGAGCCGACCCTGGCTCCATTTCCTCCCCATCTCCCCCGTTCCTACCCCCCTCTCTTCCCTTCTGCCCCCGCTTCCCCTTTTGGCAAGAAGAGAAGAGACTGGCTTGAAACTCAAGCTAGTCAGTTTCAAGCTGGTCAGTTTCAAGCCCTTCTCTTCTCTTCTCCCCAAAGCAGAGAAGTTTGACCAGCTTGAAACTGACCAGCTTGAAACTTCTCCGGTTTGGGGAGAAGAGAAGAGACCGGCTTGAGATGGTAAATTTTCGTAACCCCACTATAACGCGACCCTGCATTTATCGTGATGGAATTTTTTGGACCCCAATTATCGCGTTATAGCGGGGTTTCACTGTAATATAAAGTAAGCACTGTACATTTTGCATTCTGTGTTTTAATAGAAATCAATAAATTTGAAAATGTAGAAAAACATCAAAAATATGTAATAAATTTCAATTGGCATTCTATTATTTAACGGTGCGATTAATCACGATTAATTTTTTTAAGTGCCGTTAATTTTTTTGAGTTAATTGTGTGAGTTAACTGCGATTAACTGACAGCCCTACATTATACCTGTTTTGCAGATGGGAAACTGATATATAGAAAGGTTACATGATTTGGACAAGATCAACAAAAAGTCCCAAGAGCCTATAATAATAATACCACCTAGCTCCTGTACAGCACTTTTCATTAGTAGATCAGTATCATTATTCCCATTTTACAGATGAGGAAACTGAGGCACGGGGACATTAAGTGATTTGCCCAAGGCTACCTAGTAGATCAGTGAGAACAGAATCCACAATTCCTGACTCCAGCCATGTGCTTTAGCCACATGACTATTTTTCCTGTTAGAAATGAACTATTAGGGCCATGATATTTAAAAACTGGGTCACTTAAAGCAAGGTTCCTAATTACATATTTTGATACCTAAATAAAGTTGGCCTCATTTCCAAAAGTGCTGAACACTTGGCATGTCCCACCAAAGTCAACTAAAATACAGAGTGCTCAGAAGTTCTGAAAAATCAGACCCATTATTTGGGTACCTGAAAATGGTCTTAGAACTTAGGGGCACAAAATGTGTGTGTGTGAGATGCTGTAGGGAAAAAAAACAAACTGTGCACATTTTAGCCACAGCAATGAATAACTAGCAAAGCTGATTCCTCCAGACATATCAGGTCCCCAGATGGCACTGTGCATTTGACTCTAGATGGCGCTGAGCATTTTGATGGATTTGTTAAGCTTTCAAAGCATTATACAAAGTTGTTCCCTTCCGTACGTTAATCCATTTGCTATGATGTGGCGTGCACATTTAAATTGTAAGCATCAGCCACAATCACAGTTTTGCATTTGCTCTTATTACAATGGTGTGTTGACTCTGTCTGAATCAATGCCCTACTGTTTTTAATATTTAGAGAGAGTTCCATTTTTTTACTGGTATATGCACTTACGTGGCAGGAGGGGCATAAAGTACTACAGACACAAGAAAAGGGGACGTGATGAAATAAGTTTGAGAACTACTGATCTATGATAATTTAACTTGACATCAACTTGGGTGTTTAAATTAAATAACTTCTTGTCACAGTGCGTAGTACATGGAGTTTTGTATTACAAATTTATTTTAAAAAAACAGAAATATTGGTTATTTCAAAAAGAGGATTCCATATTTTTTATCTCTAATAGTAGTTCTAGACTTGAAGAGGATAAATAACTCTACAGGATTGCATGGTTCAGTTTGTTTCCTCACACACTATGGAAACAGTCAAAGAAGTTGCTTAAAAGAAATCTCTGTAGAAACCACCCCTTGTACTATCGAGAAATTATCAATGCTTGACATACACATTATTTAGTTTGACATTATGACCCTCTATGTATATTTACATACGTAAAAGAGGCATAAATCTACTAGCACAACGAAACTTAACACTTCCATTCTTAATTAAAAAATGGTTCCTACACTCTAGTTGCTCTAGATATTTATCAGAAGTGCAAACGAATGAACATTTAGAAACCAGGTGAAAACTATAGAAAAAATGAAAAGTGAATTTAGAAATAAAGCTCAATGGAGGTGGCCAAAATGCAAAAGATATTCATTAAGGTATAAAATATTTAAGTGGAATAAAATTAGACATCAGCATTGTAATTCGTTATTATCATCTAATTAACCTATTTAATTAGGGGGGAGGGATAGCTCAGTGGTTTGAGCATTGGCCTGCTAAACCCAGGGTTGTGAGTTCAATCCTTGAGGGGGCCATTTAGGGATCTGGGGAAAAAAAATCTGTTAGGGGACAGTACTTGGTCCTGCTAGTGAAGGCAGGGGACTGGACTCGATGACTGTTAAGGTCCTTCCAGTTCTAGGAGATTGGCATATCTCCATTTATTTTTTTATTTATTTGTCTTCTACATGGAGTGATCTGTGGTTTGACTCTCACTTCTCAACCTTAGAAGCTTACCATATCTGCAGATCAACACAACTCAGATCAAAAATCAAATACAAGTGTTTTATTTTTTGCATTTATAACACTCAGTGGTGTACACCTGCTTAAGGTTTCATTTACTTTAACTCCTTGTGTTTTTATGTATGATGTATATCTGTTTCATTCAGAAAAATAAATGTTTTTTAAATTGAAATTTAGGCTTAGCTTTTGGAACTGTTCTGGTGAGTATTTCTGAATATGTCCAAATTACAATCACAAATTATTAAAACAAAAAACAGCCTTCAAATGTGTGCACACAAATCCTGGTGACTTTGTGTGCCTTGATTAGAAGGTCAAAACTGCTTTAGTGTTATCCAAATTGCATAATATATATGCCAGACTGTTATTCCAGAATTGGTTTAAAGCAGAAAAATAAAATTAAGTATATCAGGTCTCACATATACAATGGAGTATGATAAGGATGGATCCCTCTGTGGAGTGGAGCTCCGCTGATTTCAATGGAGGTCCACCAACAGAGATCTCACTGCAGGATCAGGGTCACACAGTTCAAATGTCATAAGCAGTGCTGCGCTTCACAACCTCGCGTGGCATAAGAACAGTCAACCTATCAAAAGTTAAATTTCTTTATACTACCTTTTGCTCAATTAATTTCATTACGGAACATGCATTGTCAGTATATATCTGATCCCACTCCTACACAGTTATATATTAAATTCTTCCCCATATTAAGCTTTGCTCATTATTGTCCACATTCTGGATTAACAAAAAAAGTAAAGAGCATGTTGCACAAATTCCAAGGTTGAGATAGAATCTTCAAGCACATTTACTCTTTCATTCTGAAAGTTTCCAATGGCTTGAGAGATATTCCCTATACTTAAAATGAGTACTGCCACTGGAACCAGTAATATCTCTAAAAAGAAAATTTAAGAAAAACAATTGTATATATAAAAATTAGTGGCTCTTTTAGGTCTAACTGAAGGTATATATCCAATATATGTGATATTACACTCTTCAGTTGTAGACACTTCCACCACAGTGAATTATTCAACAAAACATTTCTGATTCACTGAAGCAAAAGATGCAATTGTCCTGGAATCTGCAGATGCTAGCTTCTCAAGTTTGATTCAGAGTTGGGTCTCATCTCAATCTTCCCCTGCTCCTTTCTTAAAGGCGCGGGGAGAGGTTACCACAGAGAATGAAGCAGAACTTTGCAGGAGCAGGAAAAAGCGCCCAGAAATGTGGCTCTCTTAACACAGCAATAACCGAACAGTGACTAAATAGCAACTTCATTCTGAGTACAATTGTGAGATGTTTTAAGCAGGGGTTTCCTATGCGCTGCAGAAAGTCTTCCTGGAAGTTAAACAATTCTAGACATGCTCCAAAGGGAGTGGACTTATGCTGTATACCCATAACTGACAGTTCTGGTTCTGCCTCTTGAATTGAACAGTAGAAATAGAACCCTCTGTAGAAAAAGTCAAGATGGCTAAGGAAGACAAGCAATTTTCTTCTCAAATTAAGCTTTGATTTGACTGTATCTTTTGGTTTATTGCATCTGTTGATTTATTGCTAATGACTAATCAAAAGTACATGATCCCCTCCAGGCTCTCATCTCATGCACTGTGATATAGTGGTGGTATTCAAAACATGGAAATAATCTCTTTTCCAGAACAACTTCATCTGCAATTGCTTGATTTCTAGAACTATCCCTATTGCAGAGTTCCCTTATTATAGTGACTTTTTCCCCAGCATATCTTTCTGGGGCTGGCCTTTTAAATGTGCCAGAGCCAAAGAAATCCAGTCCTAAAGATGCTACTTTATAACTGATTGCTGCATCTTTCTCTCCTTCATCTTGTATATACCTGCTTTTTTTTTTTTCCTTTCTGGTTGCTAAGGAGATGGCACATTCTCACAAGTCTAGTTTTTGAAGTGTGTTCTGAAACATCCTCTTGTAATGAGTAAATCTCAGATTAAGGATCTATGCATAAGAAGATATAATACATAAACTGGATTATCAGTATAGGAGTCTGTTTTATCATCAGCATAGGGTACATCTGTTTTTTATATACCTTACCTTGTACTTTTATCTCAATTCTTTAAGAGCTCTGTTAGATTGTATCAGCTAAAGTTTTAAGAGCTATATCTGTAGGGAAGTAGCGTGTACATCCCTTTCTGTGCCTTTTTAAAACTCAACAGAGACTAATAATCCCAGGAGACGGAGAGATCCTTCTGAACTGACTCTCTCTGGGTATTTTTTCTTTGAACACTAAAATGGGTGCTTTTAATTAAGTATGTGTGTGTTTCATAATTGCCTATACTATTCTGAGAGTAGTTTGGAAACTCAAACACAATGAAGCTTCTAAAACTTTATCCCTTGAAAAGAAATAAGAGATAGAAATTAACGTTTTGCATAGCTTTCCTTTTACTTGTTAATTATCAAACTTCCATCTTCAACCAAAAATCCTATTCCATGCAAAATACACACAAGTACATCTTCTAACGATACTGAAATAAAGTTGTGATAAATGTGGCATTCACAAATTATTTCTAAAAACTTGACTGTAGGGCGACGCAGATGATAAAGCCAGGTCTGTGAAGAAGAAAGCGCTTATTCAAACATGTTTATCTGCGTAGATGGAAAAAATAGGCAAAGTAAAGTAAAATGCCTTTTTGGTAAATGTTCTGTTTTTCAAGTCTGCCCCAGTCTGACAGCTCCTCTTCAAAATGGAAGACTTCAGTAGGATTGTTCAGTTGTATGCTTTATTTGATACCCCCAAAAACCATATTGTATGTCTACACAGCTGACGTTAAAGCGCTGCCATGGCAGCGCTTTAACATGGCTGTGTAGTTGCGGCACCATCACTGGGAGAGAGCTCTCCCAGCACTGTAAAAAACCCCACCTCCACAAGGGGAATAGCTACTAGCGCTGGGAGCACGGCTACCAGCGCTGTAGCTCTATCTACACTGCCACTTTACAGCACTGAAACTTGCATCGCTCAGGGGGATGTTTTTTCACACTCCTGAGCAAAGAAAGTTTCAGCACTGTAAGTGGCAGTGTAGACAAGCCCTTAGTTTTTCCTTTATTTCCTATTTGATGAGACCAAGACTAGTTGCAAGTATCTCACTTACTCTGTCATAATTTCATTGATGGACATGGACAGGTCAGGGTTAGATCACATCTATTTTTCCCTTCATAGCCTATAGTGTTATTTGTTTGTGTTTGATGCTAGGTCTCTAGCACAGACAGAGGAAGAGTACCAGTTGCATTCACACAGTTGCCAGGAATACACTAACTATGTCTGCACTTCAATTTAGAAAGTGAATGCGTGTAGCCATAGCACAAATACACCAAGAACTCTTAATCTAATGTTTGACCGCTGCACAAAAATGTAGGGGAGGTTATTTATAATTTATTTGAACTCAGTATTTTAAAATATAGTTTATCTATGTATATTTAATTTTCTATTATGCCAAATTACACAGAGAATTCATTGTTTGCCCTTGAAAGTTTACACAAAGGTGATAATTCTCCTGACCTTTAACACTCTTTACTTGTCCATTATAGAACCCTTTCAACTTCATCTTTAACAATCCACAACCTGTTTTTCCATGAGTAAATATTTAAACCAAATGTCTGTTTTAAAATGTCTGCAGAAAGACAGAAGATAAAAGTAAGAACTTAGCTATAAATCTAACTAGGTAATAATCAACTGCTCCCCATACACAGAGGTCCTCATCAATGACTCAGACTTACTATGAACCTTTAGCGCAGGAAGTTCATGCCCTTATGGTAGTGTTCATAAGCAAATAAAAACTTGCCAAAGCACCTCACAAGACAATTTATTGGAGCAAGACATTTAAACTTTTCCTTTTCCTCTATAATAGCTCAACGGAGTTAGCTGCACAAATATTTGTCATTCTATTTCACATTGAAAGAAGAAAGGGATTAAGGAGTGATATAGCATTAGAACTCCACTCTGATCATTCAGAATTTTTCACACATTTTTAATGCTTTGTTTCCCTATAGTTTCAATGAACATAAGTCAAAAACAAAATTATCATGATTAAACATCTAAAAGCCAAACAGTACTTAGCATTGGGGGGAAAAGCATATTTTCATGTTTAGTCATTTACATTTCTCAGCACCACTGTGTTTTCTAGTTAAGACTCAAAAGAGAGACTTTTTTCCCTTTAACGTTACACGAACCCTACAAGACATAAGTTTATTAACTCCTTTCAGAATTCCCTATCAGTCCCTTCTATAGACCTTCTGGGCTGCTTTGAGGACTGGAGTCAAGACTTTCCTAAAACAAGAAAGCTCATGTCAGAGACCGGTGAAGATCAGAATACTCAACCCTTTAGTTCACATATCATACCAGAAATATTGCACTGAGTGAAGAATTTCCATTAAATAACTGACAATTTTATATTACACATATATACACAAAGTTAAAATTAAAATGCGCTAAAAAAAATTGTCCTAAGAATTGTGCACTGGTATAGACTTAGTCCTTCTTTCGAATCATGCTCAGTAGCTATGGATTTTTTTAAAAACTTTTCTTCGATGTTTACAAGGAAAAAAATACATGGTATCTGCATAAGCATTCTGTTCTCATTAGAATACCGTTAAACATGATTGATTGTGTAGTCTACACTAAATTTCGCTAGAATTTCCCAAGTTGCTGCCATCAGCTCAGTTCCAACAGTGGTAAAAGCAGTAATACACTCAGCGCATAGTCAACTTGTGGAACTCATTGACAGGGGATGATGTGAAGGCAAAAAGTATAACTGGGTTCAAAAGCTAAGTTCATGGAGGATAGGTCTATCAACAGCATCTTGTACTGACCACTGTCAGATAACATGATACTCGGCTTACGTGGACCATTGGCCTGACCCAGGATGACCATGCTTATGTTCTTAAAAGTGATACCGTAGACAAGAATGAATCAAGGTCTGGAAAATCCTGATTCGGTAAGACACTTAAGAATCTCATTCTACATAATTTATCCAATAGAAGACTGAAATGACTATCACCAGTTTGTAAGTACCTATATGGGGAGATTTCTGATAGCAGACGGCTCTTTAACAGATAGTGATGACAAATTACAGTTCCTGGAAGGTGAAGCTTGACAAAATCAGCTAGACGAATAATAATAATACTTAATTCTTATTGTGCTTTTCATCAGCAGATATGCATGGCATCTTACCTCCAAAGCTAATATTACTCCTGTAAGCACAAATTCCTACAAAATCCGTAGAGTCTGGATATCAGATGTCAAGACCCCTTAAGAATTTTTCTTGCAGATCTAAGGACATCCAAGTTTGGAGGCCATGGCCCTGTAGGCCTCCAAACCCTTCCTACTCAGATACATAAATCAAGAACTTCTTGGATATCTTTTCAATTTTCATGGCTGTTTCATGGAAGGAATGATATAACCCTATATTTCAGTCATTGTAGACCGCAGAACATAGGGAATCTAGACTTCAGGAGTGAAACACAAAATTCAGCCTTCATGTATGTAAGTGATTTAAACCTACTTTTATTGGTGCATTTTGAGTTCCCAAAGGAACGCTAGACACTTATTTGCTATATAAGAGATGATAAAGAAATTAATAATATTTTGATGTATGATAAGAAAAGGAAAAGTGTTTTCTTCTCCCGATTAATTATGTAAAATTTTATTTCAGAAAAGTGCACCAAAATGTGAGGACTCTTATCTACTTCATTCACATGCTGAAACGTGACACTGAATTTGTGAACATTTAGTTGTGAATAGTTACAATATAACAAAAATTTTTCCCCTTCTTCATGTTATCCCCATTATTACACCCGACTCCATTTAAGGAATTATGTCCTATGAAGAATGTGAGATTCTTATGAGGTATCAATTATATTTATTTCTAAATATTGGCTTTTTTTAAAGCAAATTGTAAAATGCAGTTTCGCTGTGAATTTAAGATTAAAAATGATAACATACATACAGACCACCTGAAACACCATTTTAAATGCAATTTGAGCTAAGATTAGACTTCTGTGTATATTTTACAGAAACTTGAGAAACTCGATATAACTGAAACTGAGATCTTACCTAGACAGCATATGTGAATCATAGAACTGTATGACTGGAAGGAACCATGAGTGGTCTTCTAGTCCAATACCTTGCACTCAAGGCAGGACTAAGTATTATCTAGACCATCTCTGACGAGTGTTTGTCTAACCTGCTCTTAAAAATCTCCAGTGATGAGGATTCCACAGCCTCCCTAGGCAATTTATTCCAGTGCTTAGCCACCCTCACAGTTAAGAAGTTCTTTCTAATGTCCAACCTAAACTGCCCTTGAAGCAACTTAAGTCCGTTGGTTCTTGTCATAGCCTTAGAGGTTAAAGAGAACAATTTCCCCCCTTCTTCCTTGTAACAACCTTTTATGTACTTGAAAACATTTCTCGTGTCCCCTCTCAGTCTTCTCTTCTCCGGATTAAACAAACCCAATTGTTTCAATCTTCCCTCACATATTATGTTTTCTACACCTTTAATCATTTTTATTGCTCTTCTCTGGACTCTCCAATTTGTCCACAACTTTCCTGAAATGTGGCACCCAGAACTGGACACAATACTCCAGTTGAGGCCTAATCACCGCAGAGTAGAATGGAAGAATGACTTCTTGTGTCTTGCTTACAACATTCCTACTAATACATCCCAGTACGTTTGCTTTTTTTGCAACTGTGTTACTCTGTTGACACATATTTAGCTTGTGATCCACTATGACCCCAGATCCCTTTCCATAATACTCCTTCTTAGGCAGTCATTTCCCATTTTGTATGTATGCAACTGATTATTCCTTTCTAAGTGGAGTACTTTGCATTTGTCCTTACTGAATTTCATCCTATTTACTTCAGACCACTTTTCCAGTTTGTCCAGATCATTCTGAATTTTAATCCTATCCTCCAAAGCACTTGCAATACCTCCCAGCTTGGTATCGTCCACAAATGTTTAAAGTGTATTCTCTACGCCATTATCTAAATCACTGATTAAGATATTGAACAGAACTGGACTCAGAACTGATCTCTGCAGGACCCAACTTGATATGCCCTTCCAGCTGGACTGTGAACCACTGATAACTACTCTCTGGGAACGATTTTCCTACCAGTCATAGGCGCCAACTCCATGGGTGCTCCGGGGCTGGAGAACCCACGGGGAAAAATTGGTGGGTGCTCTGCACCCACCGGCAGCTCCCCATCATTCCTGGGGCCTAGCTTACCGCAGCACCGGGCGATGTTGTGGGGCTCTGCCCCTGACGCCGGGCGACGTTGCGTCGGCCTTGAGGGCGGGGCCCCGCGACGTCACCCGGCGTCGGGGGCGGGGCCCGGCATCGGGGGTGGGGCACCGCAACGTTGCCCGGCGTCAGGGGCGGGGCCCGGTGTCGGGGGCGGTGCCCCGCCCCCGAGCGTCAGCACCCAGCAACGCTGACTTCCGTCAGCGTCGCTGCTACCAGTTATGCACCCACCTTATAGTAGCTCCCTAGTTTGTTTATGAGAATATCATGCGAGACAGTATCAAAAGCCTTACTAAAGTTAAGATACATCACATCTACTGCTTCCCCCTATTCACAAGGTTTGTTACCCTGTCAAAGAAAGCTATTAGGTTGGTTTGACATGATTTATTCTTGACAAATCCATGCTTACTATTACTTATCACTTTATCATCTTCTAGGTGTTTGCAAACTGACTGCTTTATTACTTGCTCCACTATCTATCTGGATACAGGTGACAAAGGGTCCTGTGGCACCTTATAGACTAACAGAGGTATTGAAGCATAAGCTTTTGTGGGTGAATACCCACTTCTTCGCATCCGAAGAAGTGGGTATTCACCCACGAAAGCTTATGCTTCAATACCTCTGTTAGTCTATAAGGTGCCCCAGGACCCTTTGTTGCTTCTACAGATCCAGACTAACACGGCTACCCCTCTGATATCTGGATACAGAAGTTAAGATGACTAGTCTGTAATTCCCCAGGTTGTCCATATTCCCCTTTTTATAGACTGGCACTGTATTTGCCCTTTTCTAGTCCTCTGGAAACTCACCCATCTTCTATGTGTTTTCAAAGATAATCACTAATGGTTCAGATATCTCCTCAGTTAGCTCCTTGAGTATTCTAGATTGTATTTCATCAGGTCCTGGAGACTTAAAGACATCTAAGTTGTCTAAGTAATTTTTAATTTGTTCTTTCCCTATTTTAGCCTCTGATCTGACCACATTTTCACCGGCATTCATTAAGTTAGATGTCCAGTTGCTACTAAACTTTTTGTTGAAAACTGAAACAAGAGAGTCATTTAGCACTTCTGCCATATCCACATTTTCTGTTATTGTTTCTCTCCCCTCCCTCTCCCCTGAGTAATGGGTCTACCCTGTCCTTGGTCTTCCTCTTGCTTATAATGTATTTGTAGAATGTTTTCTTCTTACCCTTTATGTCTCCAGCTTCTTTAATCTTGTTTTGTGCCTTGGCCTTTCTAATTTTGTCTCTACATACTTGTGTTATTTGTTTATATTCATCCTTTGTAATTTGACCTAGTTTTCACTTTTTTTAGTGAAAAAAAATCAATACCTCTGTTAGTCTATAAGGTGCCACAGGACCCTTTGTCGCTTCTACAGATCCAGACTAACACGGCTACCCCTCTGATACTTGACACTTTTTTTAGGACTCTTTTTTGAATTTTAGATCATTGAATATCTCCTGGTAAAGCCAGCATGGTCTTCCTATCTTTCCTATGCAGTGGGATAGTTTGATCCTGTGCCTTTAATAATGTCTCTGAAAAACTCTCTTGAACAGTTTTTCCCCTTAGACTTGCTTCCCATGGGATCTTACCTATCAATTCCCTGAGTTTGCTAAAGTCTGCCTTCTTGAAATCCATTATCTTTATTGTGCTGTTTTCCCTCCTACCATTCTTTAGAATCATGTACGCTATCATTTCATGATCACTTTCACCCAAGCTGACTTCCACTTTGAAATTTTCAACCAGTTCCTTTCTATTTGTCAAAATCAAATCTAGAACACTCTATTCCCTAAGAGTTTTCTCCACTTTCGGAAATAAAAAATTGTCTCCAATACATTCCAATAACTTGTTGGATAATCTGTGCCCTGCTGTTATTTTCCCAATAGATGTTTGGGTAGTTGAAGTCTCCCATCACCGCCAAGTCCTGTGCTTTGGATGATTTTGTTAGCTGTTTATAAAAAGCCTCATCCACCTCTTCCTACTAGTTAGGTGGTCTGTAATAGATCCCTACCATGACATCCCCCTTGGGTTTTATCTGTTTTTTACTTAGAATGTCCCTTCTAAGCTGCTTCTGGTAACTGCAGTGACATACTATAACAACACATTGTTTTCTAAGATGTTTAGTTAGTGCAAATAAAGGATTTTTAATAGGTTTAGTCAAGAGCTATTTATGCTTCAGTTGCAAATTTTCAGAACTTGCCACAGAAAACATAAGAAACAAGTAACAGCACTGGTTCCTCGTGTTATTTTGCTGAAGACCAACAATCTTGAGTTGACAGAATAAAAAAATCTCTAGTTAAGATTTGGGATCACTCCTGCAGGTTGTGCCAAAGAAAGCACTCTTCTCTGCAATATGGTTTTCTGCCCACTAAGGACAAGTATGAGTCTACCTAATTTGTCTACCTTAGGCTCCATGTGTAGACTCAAACCCTATTCTCTAATGAAAGGCTAAAGTCTTGTAAACTAAACAATTCAGAGTTGTTTCAAAAAGGACTGATTTTCATTCTTTCACCATCTGTGAGAATCAACATTTGCAGAAGCTTGTGAACATTCACAAAGAAAACTATTATATTTACTTTTTTAATCTTTCAACTAAAAGGGCTTGATTTTGAAGGGAAATGCTTGCCTATTTTGTGGCCCTAAATAAACAGTGGGAAAAATGCATATGAATGGCTAGCTGCAGTCTGAGCTCAAGGAAGACAGAGCTATCCATTTCTCTCACCTGCCTCAAAGTTCTTCAGGAAGCAGAATTATTGTTTCAGTATCCTGCTTTCTTACAGGAACGGACTAGGTGGGAAGACAGGAAAAATCATACAACATGAGTGCTGCAGTTAGGGTTACTCAGCTGGGAAGCTGGGATGTTAATACTGTTGCAGGCTTCATTTCAGAAGGCTGTTATGTTTTTCTTTTGTATCACAAGGGTACATTACAAAAATAGTTGAGGGGTCAGTTTTAATTCTGGCCTTTATTTCCTTGAGGTAAGATGTTTACCTACCAACTTGTTTATTTGGGACCAAATTATAAGCCTTCCTCTGTGATGAGGGTGAGGCCTCCAGGAACCTTTGTCTAGAAGCCAGACACAGGGACTCTTCCATGAGAATGCGTTTGAGACGTAAGTCTCTGTCCCTTCTAGCGCAAGAATTTAGGTTGCAGCAGTGGTCACATTTTTGAGAGATGTACTGCAGTTACACCCACCCGTCCGACACAGGCATGGTGTTCCGGCATGAAAGGCAACGCTTGAATTCTGGTGAGCCAGGCATAGCTTGAATAGCTGTGGTTCATCCGTAAGGGTGAGCCCTAACTAATCTAAGGTTTGTTTTTGGTTTTTTGGTTTTGTTTAAGGGCTAGAGTAATGGGGAAGAGAGGGTAAGTACCTAACTATTAAACTAAACTACTCTAGATAAACTAGTTCAACACTAAACGAGCTAACTGTGACACTGCTGGGAACTCAGTCTCAGGCTGAGGACAGTTGAGAAGCAACAGAAGGGGGTCACGTTGCGTGTGCTAGATGAGGCGCCAATGGCGCTGCAAGATAGGGATTGTGCATACGCAACCCAGACGGTCACTGCTGCTGAAATTCTCTGATTGAAGGTGCAGGGACACACCAACACCTGAAATGGAGCACCCATAGTTTGAAGAAGAACTCAATATTTACAGAAAGAGACAAAAAAAATTAAGTCATTCATGTTTTGTTGCAGGACTGGGCTGAATCAACTGGGTTTTGGCATACTATAACAGAGCAACTGCACTGAAACAAAGATGTTTACTTTCTTTGTAGCAAACTTGATTAAAGAGCAATCAAGTGGGTCAGTTTCAGCAATGAAAGTACACTTAGCTGAGCTTTGTAGATTAAAGTAGGAAAAAATGTACAAGGCCGAAAGTTGGTCCTGTTCTAATTTGAACAATGAGCACTTACAGTGAGGTTCATATGGAGGAGGGGGATCTCCACAAGGAACACACTCCATGTCTTGAAAGCCGCCAAGCTTCGTCTTCCTGTAAAATCTAGACGATAAAAGAACAGCTTGTAATTATTATTTTTTATTACAGTAGAGTCTTTACTCCTGGGGGAATTCTGCACTACTGTGCATGCGCAGAATTCATGTCCCCCACAGATTTTTTTTTTCTCCATAGAAAATACATTCTGCTGGAGAGGTATTGCAGTTACTCCTTTCACCCACCAGGAGCTATTATGGCACCAGAACAGAAGGCAGCCGGCTCAGCCAACCCCAGAGAGGGACAGGGAGAGGCTGCATTCCTCACAGCATCCTGCCTGCAGGGCCAGATGAGGAGATATGAAATATGGGGGTGGGGAGGAAAGATAGACGGAGTAAGGCATGCGGGGCTGCTGGGAGGTCACAGACTGGGATTTAGAAGGACTAGTAGGGGTGCAGGGACACATAGGGACAGGTGCAGATGTGGCTGACTGAATGGGAGAGGCTAGGGGTCAACCAGGATCTGCATGGGAGAGGCTCCCCAACTTCCTAATAATTACTCCCCTGCACAAAAGAAACCTGTTCCATACTTCTCCCACCCATACACAACAACCCTCCAGGTTCACTCCCAGGCTCCTGCCCAGCAATTACTTCCCTCTCCCTCAGATCCTCTGTTATCCCTGACTCCCCCAAGCTTTTGCACTGCTTTTGAGAGGTACGGGAAATACATTTCTGTATTGAAGTTTAAATTAATTATTACTCAAAGTTCTGTATTAATATGCCTACGAAGGAATCTATTTGTCAAAAAACATTTCCTGAATCTTTTTTGTTGTCTGTATTGTTACAGATATACTTACTGTCAGGTATTTTGAAATAAATTAGCGAAATAATTGAAACTGGTGTGATTATATTATGTTATTTTGACAAAATATTCAGAATTTTGCAGCATTTTAAAATATTGTGTGCAGAATTTTTATTTTTTTTGGCAAAGAATTTCTGCAGGAGTATTGTCTGGAGAGTCTAACATTATGCTATGCACTGTACGAACATATAGTAAGAGACAGTCCCTGCCCTGAAGAGATTAAATAGAAAAGACAAAGTGGGAGAGAAAACAGAAGCAGAAAGGTAAAGTGACTGCCCAAGGTCACACTGCTGGTCAGTAGCAGAGTTCGGAATAGAACCCAGGTCTTCTGAATCCCCATTCACTGCACTAGCCACTGGACCATGATGCCTCTCTCTCTCACAATACTATTATAATATCTAAATGATTAGGTACAGTTAGTAGATTTAAAATAAATGTAGGAAAATTTGTGAATCCTCTAGTCCAAATAAATTATTCACAAAAGAAATAAAAACTTGTGGAGATCAAATACATTTAGAGCTCAATGTCATATTTTATACAGAAACATAATAAACTTACATGCTGAGAAATTCTATTATATCCATACAGTAAAATCAAAATGGAATTGGTTAATCTACTAAGCATTTCTGTTTTAACTACAACAAACAAGATATAACAAAGACATTAATACTGACAATATGTTCTGTACTGGATGTGAACATTTTCTAGTTAGAGCTATAAAGCACTGTCTGGCTCAGAACTGGAGGACTGCTTACAATATGGCTAGTTTATATAATTATGTAGAATGATATCTGAAAAGTATTAAAACATTTTTTTAAATGGTTACTAACGTTTCCATAACTGTTGTTCTGTGAAATGTGTTGCTCATGTCCATTCTCATGTAGGGATGTACACTCTGCATGCACTGTTACTGGAAGGTTTTTCCCTCAGTGGTACCTGTCGGGTTAGTTCGGCTCTGGCGCCCCCTGGAGTCGAGCCTTTATGGCTCTGTATATAGAAGCCTGCCACCCCATCATTCCTTCTTGCTAGCAACTCTGACAGAGTGGTAGGAGGACGGGTTTGGTAATGAACATGAGCAACACATCTTAATACAACCATAATACAAAGAACAATGGTTATGGAAAGGTTATTAAAAGTTTTTGATTCGAGTGCTTGCTCATATCCATTCCCATGTAGGTGATTTCCAAGCAAAAATGCAGGAGGTGGGTTCGGAGTCAACGACAAGCAGACTGTAGCACTGCTCTGCAAAATCCAGCATCATTTGGAGCCTATTGTGTGATGGCATAGCGGGTTTGAAAGGTGTGGACTGAAGACCATGTTGCCACTCTACAGATATCCTGGATGGGAACATGTGCCACGAATACCACTGAAGATGCTTGCGCCATTGTAGAGTGTGCCAACAATGCTGGAGCAGGGACTTTCGCCAAGTCATAGCACGTATGAATATAAGTAGTAATCCACGAGGAAATTCTTTGGGCCGAGACAGTAGCTGAGTAGTCTTCCTAAACGATCAGGTCCTATCTATGAAGAAGGCCAGCCCCTGCCTAGCAAGTGGAACCTCTGCTACTGGCTGGTGGCTTCAGGAAGAAGATAGGGAGGAAAGTGTCCTGGTTATTGTGGAGCTGCGATATCACCTTTGGGAGGAAGGCCGGGTGGGGTGCAGCTGGACCTCATCCTTGAAGAAAACCATGTAGGGTGGTTCTGAAGTAAGGGCCCTAATTTCTGAGACTCTCCTGGACAAGGTGATGGCCATGAGGAAGGCCACCTTCCATGACAAGTACAGCAAAGAGCATGTCGCCAAAGGCTCAAATGGTGCACCTGTGAGTCTCAAGAGAAATAAGTTAAGGTCCCAAAGCAGGATTGGCTGTCTCACCTGCAGGTACAGCCTGTCCAGTCCTTTAAGAAAGAGGCTACGGAGTGCGTTAGCAAAGATGGACCTGCTGCTCACGCTTGGGTGGAAGACTGAGATAGCTGCAAGGTTCACATTAATCAAAAGACACTGACAGCCCTTTATGCTTTAGATGTAACAAATAGTCCAGAATACACAGTATTGTCGTTTGCATGGGCAAGATCCCTTTCTGTCCTGCCCAGATTGAGAACCTTTTCCATTTCACCAGGTAGGTGGCCCTGGCGGATGGCTTTCTGCTACCTAACAGAAATTCCTGAACTGGACCTGAGGATGCTAACTCCAAAGGATTCAGCCATGGCGCTTCCAAGCCATCAGGTGAAGGGACTCATGGCTCAGATGAAGATGTCCGCACAACCGATTCTGGCTCCTTCTTGAGGCATAGGACTCAGGCTCTGAGTCTGATGCCAAGGATTCACTACACAGAGACCACGGATGTGAGCTGCTGGATGGTGCCAACAAGCGGTGCTGGGATGGGGGAGACCAATGCTGCTGCCTCATTGCTGGCTTTCCTTTGGACGGAACCTGGGGCATCAGTACCATAATTGTCCTTGCCTCTGGTGCTGGCTCATGTCTAGATGGTGATGGCGGTACTGGGAGGGACTTCAGAGCCCGTGTTGCCTGGAACGCCTTGGACAGGAGTGCCAGCCCTGCACTCCTATGGTTCTCTGTTAGCACTGGACTTGACAGCTCCCTCTCTGGGCCGGAGTCAATGGTGCCACAGCAGCAGACATTGAGCCAGAGTGGCCTTGGGCAGATCTCACTCTGCCAGAGTCCTTATGACTTGACAGGCTTTGGGGTAGAGGAACGCCCCCTGTCTGTTTTACACCGTTTCTTGTGCAGTACCAGAAAACGGGAGTGGTGCTGCATACTCTCCTGTGCCGACTTCCTCTGTACTGGTGAACTGTGGAATTGCTGGGTGTCGTGCAACGCTGACGAGGAGTCTCTTCTCGGTGCCGAGGAGGCCGGGCTGTGGTGCCTGTCCCTCACGGAAGCTGGCACACTCTTCATAGAGGCAGAAGTGCTCGGTGCCGAGTCAGGGTGACCCGGCTCCGAGGGATGAACAGCCACCTCCATCAGGAGGAACTTAAGTCTCTGCTCCTTTTCCTTTAGAGTCCGGGGCTTAAAACCTCTACACAAATACAAAGAAGTCCACTGGGAAGAGAACGTGCAGAGCAAAAACGAGCAATACCAGCGATTGTCACAGGCAGAAAGAAGGAAGTGAGGGGGCGGCAGTCTCCTATACATACAGCGTCATGAACGTGTGACTCCAGAGGGCAGCGGAGCTCACCCAACATATACCATTCAGGGAAAAACCGTTCGGCAATGGTCTACGCAGTTGTGCACACATACATGGGAATGGACATGAGCAAGAACTTGAAGAAGAACATGCTACTCTGCAAATCCTTCAGAAAAGCAAGATGATTCTCTCAAACACAATTCTATTGTCAACTGTACAAGAAGTGAACTAGGAGAATGTTTATGTTACAAAACTCATCAAAGAATTAATATGAAGTAGCCAAGTCACCCTATGACCCATGTTTCACCCTCACTCCATTCCCTTTTGTGCTGTCACTCATACCATATTTAAAATCTAGACTGTAAGCTTTTGGGGGCAGGGACCTGTCTATTTATTTATGAGGCATTTAGCACATCTGTGGGCACGGTACAAATAAAATATGATAAATCTACAACTTGAATCTGTCACCCATATTAGAGCTTATTCACAAACAAGCTAAGTAAAGCAAGGTGAGGCAATACACAGGGTTGAAACATAGGTCATGAGGAGTAAGTCAGCAAATAACAGGGATGGCTATAAGGAGGAGCAAATGAACAAAAAATAAAGAAAGAAAAAACTCCCAAACAAACAAACCAATAAACTACCCCCCAAAAATATAAAACCCAAACACCATAACCCAAGCAGAGATTTGACCCTGAAAAGAGAAGAGCCGAGACTTTAGGAACTTTGCTATTGATTTTGTGCACAATGCTCAGATGCTAGCTAAGGCGATGGGCATCAGGATACAATCTTAAAACAGATAAGAGAAATAGCAGAGGGTAAATGAGAACTTCCTAACATGCTTTTGAGAGTTAGCTTTTAAAATAACCTGTGCCAGAGTATAACAGCCTACAACACCGCAACAACTTATTTAGTTTTGTTTCGAGCCTTGTACTAGGTTTGAATAATGTAAATTGTGGTTTCTTCAAGGCAATTTCCTGGATTAAATGTTTACTTTGCTGTGACTAGCACACTTATGATCTATCTA
This sequence comes from Macrochelys suwanniensis, assembly GCA_033296515.1. Classification (NCBI taxonomy): domain Eukaryota; kingdom Metazoa; phylum Chordata; order Testudines; family Chelydridae; genus Macrochelys; species Macrochelys suwanniensis. The sequence continues at coordinate 42,985,770 of CM065775.1, read as the reverse complement.
AAATAATATAAAGTATTATTGTATTGTACAGTATGATTGTACTGGCACCAAGCTGGTGATAATATGGTTGCCTACAAATCAGACATTTTTTAATATTTAAAAAACCCATCACTGATGCACCTATTAAAATAAAATATATCAACAGCTCAACAAACTAGTTTGATGCTGTGATATGAACAGAGGAAGCACACATTAGATAGAATAGAAGGATGTTAAACGCCAGTATGCAACTGCAATACAGACCATTGCTGAGATGCAAAACTTAATTCTCCTTAACCTTAGTGTGACAGACCCAGACAAGTAGGATACAGAAGTCTCATAGCAGGCAAATATACTGGCCACTGGATTAATAGTTTTCTGTTCCCTGAGTGACTAGAGCAGGGGCTGCACTAGAACAAGCAGGAACTTTCTGGAACCAATTTAAGGCAGGCAGGCTAATTAGGACACCTGGAGCCAATTAAGAATAACCTGCTAGAATCAATTAAGACAGGCAGGCTAATCAGGGCACCTGGGTTTAAAAAGGAGCTCACTTTAGTTTGTGGTGTGGCGTGCGAGGAGCTGGGAACAAGAGGCACACAAGGAGTTGAGAGGGAGAAGAGTTGAAGGACTGAGGAGTACAAGCATCAGCAGACCATCAGGAGGAAGGTCCTGCAGTAAGCGTAAAGAAGGTGTTGGGAGGAGGCCGTGGGGAAGTAGCCCAGGGAGTTGTAGCTGTCATGCAGCTGTTACAGGAAACCCTATAGACAACTGCAATCCACAGGGCCCTGGGCTGGAACCCGGAGTAGAGGCCCCCCCAAACCTCCCCACTCCTGATCAGACACAGGAGGAATTTGACTGTGGGTTCTACCAGAGGGGAAGATCTCTGAGGCGATCAAAATCAACCAATAAGCGCAGGACTCACCAAGGTAGAGGAGGAACTTTGTCACAATAGGCTAAACCATTTGGCTAGCTATGCTTTGCATAGTCTTTAAATTAGTAATTTTTTATGCTTAATTCCTCTCTCTTTATTTTCTCTATTGAATACATCTCATATTATTTAAATAAACTGGAACTGTTGTTGCTTAGGCATTGCTAAGTGCTCCCAGAGGAAGATAGTTCACTTCTGGATTCAGAGGAGACAGAGTAGGGATAGAGGTAAAAATTTGTGCACTCTCTCAAAGGCACAGGTAGCCTATGTCCAAAAGGTGCTAAAAAACTGCCTGTAGTCGGTATGAGTATGTGTGAAAGCACAATTAGGAGCCCTTTAAGTGATGGAATAAAATACATGACTCACAGGTAAGACAATAATCTGAATTGCTATACAATTGCCAAGAAGGAATAAAATGGTGACTTAATCCTTGGCAATTATTTATTGTATTTATTATGGTAATACCTAGGGTCACCAATCATAGACCAGGATCCTGAGGTACTAGGTGCTGTAAAAACAAATCACAAAAACAGCCCCTGCCACAGAGATCTTACAATCTACTTTTACAAATGGATGAGACAGATTGATAGGTCTGTGAAATAACCATAAATCCCAGTTTGTCACTTGCTTAGTTAAAAGGAGATTCCCAACACTGATGCCATGCTGATGAATTGATCTGTTATTGTTATTTAGAATCATAGAATCATAGAATCTCAGGGTTGGAAGGGACCTCAGGAGGTCATCTAGTCCAACCCCCTGCTCAAAGCAGGACCAACCCCAACTAAATCATCCCAGCCAGGGCTTTGTCAAGCCTGACCTTAAAAACATCTAAGGAAGGAGATTCCACCACCTCCCTAGGTAACCCATTCCAGTGCTTCACCACCTTACTAGTGAAAAAGTTTTTCCTAATATCCAACCTAAACCTCCCCCTCTGCAACTTGAGACCATTACTCCTTGTTCTGTCATCTTCTACCACTGAGAACAGTCTAGATCCATCCTCTTTGGAACCCCCTTTCAGGTAGTTGAAAGCAGCTATCAAATCCCCCCTCATTCTTCTCTTCTGCAGGCTAAACAATCCCAGTTCCCTCAGCCTCTCCTCATAAGTCATGTGCTCGAGCCCCCTAATCATTTTTGTTGCCCTCCGTTGATTTATTTGACCAATCATCAGTGAAATTTGTCCAAATCCCTTAATGTTCAACAGTTGACAACCACCAAGATCACGCTCACTGATTCATCAACTTAGTATAAGAATAAGGAGGATTGAGCACAAGCCATCACCACCAGTCTTGAGTTAAAAATATTAAATATAAATAATCAAGGATGGGCAGTGGTCTTGGGGTAGTGGGGGTAAGCAAACACATATTTTGACCAGTGTTGAAGAAGATAAATCATATGTTCATAAATTCATGCCCAATAGTCCTAACAATCTTCTAGACCTGATGGTAGCTATGGAATGAATCAGTGAGCGTGATCTTGGTGGTTGTCAACTGTTGAACATTAAGGGACTGCGAACCATGCACCAGGCAACAACAAAAGAAAACCAACATAAGAAACCAGCCCTCAAGTTAGGATGCTGGAATGTACGGACCATGACAACTGGCCTATCACAAGACCTTCAGGCAATCAGCGATGTTCGGAAGACTGCAGTCATCAACGATGAGCTAGCACGACTCCAAATCGATATAGTCGCATTGCAGGAGACACGGCTGCCAGACGCTGGGACTCTCAGGGAAAAGAACTATACATTCTTCTGGCAAGGGAAGAGTGCCGAAGAAATCAGAGAGTGTGGTGGTGGATTTGCCGTAAGAAATTCTTTACTGGGGATGGTGGAACCTGGTCAACAAGGAACTGAAAGACTGTTATCACTCCGACTCCACACATCCACTGGACCCGTCAATCTGATCAGCGTGTATGCACCAACACTCGGCGCCACCAGGGATACCAAGGACGAGTTCTACGACCAGTTAGACACGATCATCAGGAGTATCCCTAAAGAAGAGCACTTGATACTACTGGGTGACTTCAATGCCAGAGTGGGCGCTGACTACAACTTTTGGCCAACCTGTCTTGGAAAGTTTGGCGTTGGAGAAATGAATGAGAATGGACGACTTCTGGAACTGTGCTCGTACCATGACCTCAGCATCACCAACTCATTCTTCCAGACAAAGCCTCAACACAAAGTGTACTGGAGACACCCTTGCTCCATCCACTGGCACCAACTCGACCTGATCATCACCAGGCAGTCTGCTTTGAAGTGCGTCCTGCTTACTCGCACATTCCACAGTGCTGACTGCGACAGTGATCACTCGCTGGTGTGCAGCAAGATGAGGCTACAGCCAAAGAAGATCCATCGCTCTAGGCCAGAGGGCAAACCCCGCATTGATGTGAGCAAGACCGCACACCCAGACAAGGCAGAGAAATTTACCCATGAGCTCTCCGAGGTGCTGAACTGCATGCCTCCCGGTGGCTGCGCCAAAGAGAGATGGGACCACATCAGAGACGCAGTACACAGCACAGCCATGAAAGTTTTTGGAAAAACGAAAAATGAACAATGACTGGTTTGAGGCCAACTCCGCCACACTCACTCCAGCCATTGAAGAACGCCGCGCTGTTCACCTGGAGTATAAGTGTTCCCCCAGTCATAGGACTCTACAAGAGTATCGATTTGCCAGGAGCAAAGTACAGAGACTAGCTCGACAGTGTGCAAATGATTACTGGCTCCAGCTGTGCCGGAGCATTCAACTATCTGCTGACACTGGAAACATCAGGGGAATGTATGATGGCATCAAGAAGGCCATGGGACCCACAAAGAAGTGGAGAGTGTCACTAAAGTCTGCAACAGGCGAAAACATCCAGGAGAAGAGCAAGCAGATGGATAGATGGGTGGAGCACTACTCTGAAGTGTACTCCAGGCAAAACACCGTCACCGAAGCTGCCCTCAATATCGTGGATGGTTTTCCCATTGAAACTGAGCTGGACGAGAAGCCCACCATGGAAGAACTGAAGAAAGTCATTGAGAGCTCGTCCACAGGAAAGGCTCCAGGAAAGGATGGCATCCCACCAGAAGTTATGAAGTGTGGCATCAATGTCCTCCTAGAACACCTCCACAACCTCCTCTGTCAGTGCTGGGATGAAGGTGCAGTACCTCAGGATATGAGAGACGCCAACATCGTGACCCTCTACAAGAACAAGGGTGATAGAAGCGACTGCAACAACTACAGAGGCATATCACTCCTGAGTGTTGTGGGTAAAGTCTTTGCACGCGTGATCCTGAACAGACTGCAGAAGCTTGCTGACAGAGTTTACCCAGAGTCACAGTGCGGGTTCCGAGCAGGGAGATCCACAACTAACATGGTTTTCTCCTTAAGGCAGCTGCAAGAGAAATGCAGAGAACAGCATAAGCTGCTACTCCTTGCCTTCATAGACCTGACCAAAGCTTTCGACCTTGTGAACAGAGATGGGCTGTTCAAGATCCTGGCAAAGATTGGCTGCCCACCGAAGCTGCTGAGCGTGATCCAGTCTTTTCACGACAACATGAAAGGCACAGTACTGTATGATGGCTTGTCCTCCGATGCCTTCGATATCCACAGTGGAGTAAAACAAGACTGCGTTCTCGCTCCCACACTCTTCAGCATCTTCTTTGCAGCATTGCTGAAACGTGCCTTTGGAAATTCCACAGAGGGAGTCTATCTCCACACCCAGTCTGACGGGAGACTTTTCAATCTGGCTCGACTAAAGGCCAAAAGCAAGGTACGGGAGGCAACAATCAGAGACATGCTGGTTGCAGACGACGCTGCCCTGGCCACCCACACAGAAATCGATCTCCAGCGTCTGATTGACCACTTTTCCAGAGCTTGCAAAGAGTTCGGGTTGACAATCAATCAGTCTTCAGAAGACCAAAGTTATGGCCCAGGATGCGGAACATCCAAGCATTGCCATCAATGACTATGTGTTAGAGGTGGTCAGTCAGTTCACCTACCTTGGATCTACCATCACGGACAACCTCTCACTGGACCCTGAGATCAACCGTAGAATCGGCAAGGCCTTCACAATTTTGGGCAGTTTGTCACAGAGAGTGTGGAACAACAACATGCTGACCATCAACACAAAGGTCGCTGTGTACCGCGCATGTGTGCTAAACACTCTTCTCTACGCCAGCGAAACTTGGACCCCCTACGCTTCGCAAGAAAAGAGACTGAATGCCTTCCACATGCGCTGCCTCCGTCGCATATTCGATCACTCCAAGTGATCCCGAGTAACGAACAACGAGGTGCTGGAATGTGCCAAGATCTCCAGCATGTTCACTCTCCTCCGTCAACGCCGCCTCAGATGGCTTGGCCATTTAAGTCGCATAGAAGATGGACCGATCCCCAAAGACCTGTGGTATGCTGAACTTGCCTCCGGAAACAGAGCTACAGGACAGCCCCACCTTCGCTTCAAGGATGTTTGTAAAAGGGACCTGAAGACTGTTCAAATCGACATCAACAGCTGGGAAGAGCTCGCCCAGGACAGATGCAGATGGAGACACGCTCTGACTGCTGGATTGAAAACTGGTGAAGACAAGCTGCGGCAGCTTGCCGAGGAAAAGCGGGTTCAACGAAAAAGGAAGCAGTGGCTCCAACCCACAGCTGACACCGCCTTCAAATGCAGCAGATGCAATTGAGACTGCCACTCTCGTGTGGGGCTCTACAGCCACAATAGACACTGCACAACCATCAACTAAATATTCCCCATGGGCGCATATCCATCGTCTCTCGAGACTAACGGACGCCAACACACACAACTTGGTTTTCTTTTTCTTTTGTTGTTGCCTGGTGCATGGTTCACAGTCCACTTGTCGGGTACTCACGTACACTAAGCCCCACGCACCCAGTGAAGCAGGTGAACTGTGGCGGGACACCACCTTATTGGCTGGGGGCTGCCCAGCTTGAGGCGGGCGATAGTTGTCCAGTGAGACGTGGTGATCCCTCCCACCGTCGGAAGCAACCCCTGGTGCCAGCTCTACGCCAATTGAGCAGGAGGCTTATAACAGGTAAACTGTTGCTTCCCGTGTTGTATTGATATTTAATGAATATCAATTCATTAAATTCAATTCATCAATTCGCTGTGAGGCGAAGCTGGAGTGTCCTCTCCAGGGCGCAAGCCAGGGCAGGGTGATATGGAGGAACAGCTGTTGCCCATGCAGCAGAACCCCCCTCTCTACGCAACTGATGGATCCAAGGGAAAGACAATGTCGATACAACTTGGCACCAGTGGCGTCGCAGGAGTTGCCGGAATGACGTTGAGGACAATGTCAGATCGCCATCGGGACTCCAACACCGGATTTGGTTTCAGGGTTGACTCCCTTAGCCTTTCCCATGAGTGGGTATTGCCACAAGGCAGCGGAGGTTTTAAATCAGAGTTTTCCTTCTCCTAGGTGGGCTGCCTTCCAAGGCTAACGAGCCCCATCTGCCCGAGGAATGAATCTGTACACCATAAGAAATAGCACTGTGATCCTGCAAAGACTTATACATGCACTCAACTTTACACACTGATAACTGCATTGATCTCAATGGAACTACTTACAGTGGGTAAACTTGAGCATATAAACAAGTCGTTGCAGGATCAGGGCCTAAATTATTAACATTTTCAGCTGCTATAATGACCACTTATAACTTATCAAACCTCACTCCAGACAGTCCCTCAAGCTATACTGTATTGGGGTGGGGGTGGGAGAAATCAGGCACAAACAAGAGGGGCCCCAACCCAAGTCACTTAAAGTTAAATGGACATTTCCACTGCTTGCATCTGACGAAGTGGGTATTCACCCATGAAAGCTTATGCTCCAATACCTCTGTTAGTCTATAAGGTGCCACAGGACCCTTTGTCGCTTCTAAAGTTAACTGGACTCTTTCAACTCATTTCAAGGGATCACGTCTTATAAGCATAATTCAATCTCTCACTGTTGTAGCCATTATTTTTCAACACTCCCCCATTTTTTCATTCTTTGCTGCTGTAGATTGAAAACTTCTTGGGCAGGGAATCTGTAGCTTTATTACTTTGTAAAGCACAATGCATATACATATAAATAGTAAGTTTTACTCCTTCTTGGTAAGATTTTCAAATGGGTACTCTACCTGAGTAACACAACCTATTCAAATCCTATAGAAATCCTATTTCTAGAGACCATAGGAATTAGAATTAGAAACGAGTATCAACTTTCGATCAGAATAAGAAAATATAAAGATCTAGTTCTTTCTCACTTTCATTAAACCATTGCAGGTAATTCATAGTACACTGTGTAAATGATATCAATATTAGTGACTATTCGCATTCATAGGACCAAATTGTGCCTTTAATGGTGGGTGACATCCCATTCAAAGTAAGGAACACAGCATGCACACTGAGCACAGAATTTAGCTCCCTATTACCAAATCTTAGGATGTAAAAACCTGATGATTAAACATACATCATATTTTTCAGAAGTAAACAAAAATATTCATAAATATCACAGTGATAATGAGAATTGTAAGGGTTAACCCAGAAATAAAGTTTCAAGATTAAAGAGGCTTCATCGGAATTTAGAAAATATTTTGACTTCAGTGTTAGGGTGATAATACATTTATAATTATTTTTAAATTGGTTTGGAGAGGTAAGAGGAAGAAGTCAAATTGGAACTTATTTGCAGTTTGGAAATGTCTAATCAGATGTTGAGTTCTTTAAGAAATAACAACAGTAATAATAATACTTAGCGTTTTATCACACTTTATGTATTCAAAGCACTGTACAGACATCGATGGACTGCTCTTCATAATACTCCTGTGAGATAGGTGGGTAAGTATTATTATCTCCATCTTACAAGTGGGAAAACAGATAGATAAGTGAAGTGATTTGCTCAGGGCCATACACTAAATTGTTGACAGTGTCAGAATTAGTACTCTGGATTTTCTGACTCCCAATTATGTACTCACTTCTCCAGATCACACAAACAAGTAAATATTAATGCAAGTTTCATCTACAGAAATTGACTCACCCTGGTAAGCAATCCCCACATACTGCATTGCTGGTGGCAGAACAGTTGGACTTCTGAAACCGGTTAACTACTGCACAGTCCAGACAAGGTTTGCACTTCTGAAATCCCCAGTCCTCCTTGAATCTGTTTAGCCTGCATGTCATGCACTGTGCATCCTCCCCATATCCAAAGCCGCATTCCTGCAGGGATTAACAAGCAATAGCAAGCTATTCAAACATTGAATGTGTGAATAAGGAGAGACTTCTGGGAGTAATTATTACTGAGAATTGGTCTTTCTAGAGACAAAAAGCCATCTTTTCAGCCAGTTCAAATGTGTCTTCCACTGCTAATAATCTCCCTTACTTCTACAAGTAATACTGAGTCATCCACTTTATTAGAGAAACCACTGAGCATTTCAATGATAAAGGACTTCAGGGACTCCAACTGCTTCATTACTAGCAGCTTATGGTAGAATTATTGAGCTGTCTGTTTTTAATTAAGCTGGTCATGTGAATGTGCAGAACCTGGGATAAATGCAATATTTGGGCACTTATTCATTTACAAAAATAGGAAAGGAACACTTTGATATTAAGGTGCATAGCTAAAGTGAACAAAGTTAACTGCTGAAGAGAGGACAAATCTTCAAAGGTTTAAAATCTCTGTTGGCAAATACAACATAGGGCTGGTTAATGGACACAGAGATCAACGGCTTGAAATGTTCATTACCCTCTAAGAATTTTAGTAATTTAACTATCTCCTATTTAACCAACAGTTTCCAACACAGTTCTTAGAGTGCTGGAAAAGCTGCAAGACCTCTGTGAATCAGGAGAAGATGATGACATTTATTAAATCTGAATATTACAATAGCTGGTCACTTACCCCAACAACTAATTTGTGCAAAGAAATTAGTTTTTAATTTCCACAATTTTGAGAAATATTTTTGAGTGGGTAGGAATACAAAAATAAAGATGATATGGAATGTACGTTATAGCAGAAGTAACGAAGGTCTGGAGAATTATGGAATGACGTCCATATGAGGAAAGATTTAAAAGATTAGTACTACTTAAATATGAAGAGGAAATGAACAAGAGGCATAAAATGAGGAGTAAAGAGAAGGTAATTCAGATGTGCCTATTTTCCCTCTCTCTCATGCTACATGAAGAAACGGACACCACGTAAAACTGAAAGGCAACATATGTAACCCATTAATCTGTGGAACTCACTCCCACAAGATATTATCAAAGTAGAGAGCTTATTCAAATTTTAAAAAGGATTTGACATTTATATAAAAAATATAAAAATAACCAGTTACATGAGCTAGGATAAAAATGTATATGGCATAATAAGTCTCATCCTTTAGGACAGGGATCTCAAACACGCGGCCCATGGGCCACATGCGGCCCGCGGAGTTATTTCCTGCGGCCCGCCATAGGCGCCGACTCCACTGGCAGCCAAGCTCCATACATTACTGAGTGTTTATATTTTATTAAACCCCCTCTTTGCATTACAGTTTTTAAAAAGTTAATACATTGACTTTTAATAGAATACTATATTACTCTTCATTTTTTTTCATTTTTGACTATACTTTTGTATCATTGTATGAAAAGGTTTCAGTGATGCGGCCCTCGGGCCAATTTAGCAGTTCTCATGTGGCACTCATGGTAATTTGAGTTTGAGATCCCTGCTTTAGGACATAAAGCTTTTATTGCCTCAAGTTAGGAAGACACTTTCCTTACAGGCATGTTATTGCAAAATTGTGCTTTAGGCATTTTAAACCATCTTCAGAAGCATCTGGTACTGACCACTATTGGAGACAGGGTACAGAACAGAACAGATTACAGGTCTGAACTGATATGACAGTTTCAATATAAGAGCATTTTATTAATATAGGATCGTATCCACAATTGTTTGTGGCTCTCCCCAACTTCTTTGTGGGAAGTAGTTCTCCTAAAGGAAAGTAGTGGGGAATGAGGGTTTTACAACACTGAGGATCTCAGAACAAAACTTAATGCAGCCACTAGGTGAATTAAACTTGAGTGGATTCTGTGCTGTTTTTTGTTCTGGGGGTTGTAAGAACAATCAACAAAATGAAATCCTTCCAGCCCAACCAGTCACATCCAGTGGATACCTCCTCAACGCTGCAAAGGGACAGCAACTACTATACTGCACAGGCAATACTTTCCCAAACACCCCCTTTTCTCCTCAGGCATGGGGAGATCATGAATAGAATGCCCTCTCCACATCCAAGTTTCAAAGACATGACAAAGGCCCAAACTGTTTTGAGAGAGAGAGAAACAGATATTGTAAATGCACAATACTAAAAAACCTACCCCCTCTCCCAAAAAAACCTTAGTTACTTACCTGTTCTGTAACTGTTGTTCTTCAAGATGTGTTGCACATGTCCATTTCATTGTGCACGCTCAGCGCACTAAAGTAGTCTGTGCACTGGCCATGCATCTGCCTACAGTGTAATGGACATGTGCAATCACTTGAAAAACTGCACATATATAAAGATTTTTAGTCGCAAACTAAAGGCCAGATTGTGCAAAGACAGAAAGAGAAAAAAAGGCTTGGCTTCCCTAGGAAAACATTGGTGAATGAAAAATGGAATCCTTAGCAGCAACCAGCTAGACTGCCTGCAGACCTGGGCTGTGGCCACTAGCAGAGAGACTGAGGAAGAGTAGAGGATTCTGACTATTTTCTCTACCTCACAAGAGTTTTGCACAACAGCTCAAGACACTGCACAAGCCCACCCTCATCTTCCTGTTCTGTAGCAAAATTATGAGATCTGCCATAGAACTTCTCCTCAGCTTGCATGGAAGGGTACAGACGAGGACACAGATATAAACATAGATCTATACAGGATATAAAGTGTATATTGTGTATTTATGTCATTTTATTGTGCAGCTAAACATAATTTTACACAAACAGCTATTAAAATAATGTTATTTATATTGCAAAATCAAGCACTCAAAAATTGTGAAATTCCACATGGGCTACAGTCAGATTTCTTGTGACACGTTGGATAAGGACCATGAATGGGACACACATCAGTGCCGTGCAAAGATGAAGGAGCTGAGGCAGGAATACCAGAAGGCAAGGGAGTCAAACATTGCTCTGGAGCTGTACCGAAGACCTGCCGCTTCTATAAGGAGCTGGACACTGTCTTCGGCGGCAACTCCACCTCCACGAGTCCCAGGGATATGTCAGCAGGGCTGGAGATAGTGGACTCAAGTCCAAGGATGAAGTCATGGATGAGGAGGTCAAGTTGGAGGGTGATACGGAGCACACGGGAGGGTCCGGTAACGCGATGAGTCAGGACCTGTTTTCCACTGCGGAGGGGTCTAGCTAGTCCCAGCAGTCCATCTCTGGTATGTATGATGCAGGAGAGGGGAGCTCTGGTAAGTGATCTTTTTGAGTTGTAGCTGCTTGGTTATATGAGGTAGAGCTGTCCTTTGCTTTGTATATTCTAGAAGTGGGTGAAGCAGGGATAGAAATGTAGAAGACTAGTTACGTTTGCCTGTGCTTCACATTCCCTTGTGCAGCTATGCAGTGTGACAGAACAGTGTGTTAATGCACACCAAGATTTCACAGGAATCCTCCAGAGAGATCTCTAGGAAACACTCATGGAGGTATTTGCCAATCCTCTGCTGAAGGTTTTGTGGCAGAGCTACTTTGTTCCTTCCCCCATTGTAGGAAACTTTCTCGTGACAATCAGCAATCATTTGTGCAGGGATCAAAGCAGCACACTGGCAAGCAGCATAGGGACCCAGTCTGAAGCTGCCTGCATGCAGGAGATGCACCTTTAAATCCTTGCTTACCCTCAAGAGTGAGATACTGGCTTCAATGACCTCCATGTCTAGGGCATTTGCTGAGCTATGAACTTGCCAAGGGACAGTGAGAAACCGGTTAGTATTTTTAAAAGGTGCATTTTACTATAATGATTCAATGCTATGCATGCACTAACAATCATGCATCTCTTTATTGTTTCTTCTGCTTCTGCAGATGTGGCCTTCAGAGGAACTGCCTACACACTGGCAGAATGCCTCTGCCTGCTAAGGAAGCAACCAAGGAGAAGAATGGAGGACATGTTTTGAGAGGTGCTTCAATCCTCAGAGGCCGAAAAAACAAGAACGCAGGTCATGGAGAGAGACTTAAAATAAAAGTATAAAATAGACAGGTAGGACAGAAAGGACAGTCAGGAGCGAATATTAATGGGCCAGGAGCGGATGATAAAAGTGCTGGAGGAGCAAATAGAGATGTTGAAATCCCTAATTACGCTGCAGGCAGAATTCATGTGTGCTCAGCCCCCCTGCAGCCGATACAGAACTGCTTGCCATGCCCTTCCCAAACATTCCTTGCAACTTCCTGGCCCGTCTCGGTACCCCGTTCACTCCACCCCTTCAGACAGGTTCCAAAATGAAAGCTGGAGTTACACACAGCTATAAGAGCTTACACTTCCCTTCATTGTTCTCTCCCTTCCCACCAAGCTTTGTGTATGTTCTTAACTTGAATTTAATAAAAACATACTTTCTGAAAGATAACGAATCTTTATTTGTGTTCTACATACGGTGGCTGCTGCTGGAATTAATACACAGTGGGAATTTGATCATTTGCTGAGTTCAAATCAGTCAGGAATCATCAACATTTTCATGCAAGGCGGCAAGTTAACAAAGCATGACAAAATGCTTTATGGAAAGACATTACTGGAGCTCATTGTCAAAATGGTGCCTCAAAGCCTCCTTGATTTGAATAGCCCCCCCACCCCCCCATTTTGCCCCTCTAATAGCCCTGGCATCTGGCTGCTCAAAATCAGCAGCCAGGTGATCTGCCTAAGTGCTCCATCCCTGGTAAAACTTTTCACCATAAGCCTCACAAGTATTATGGAACATGCAACAGGCTGCTATGATCATGGGAATGTTTTCCTCATTTAGGTCTAACCTGCCATAAAGGCAGCTCCAGCATGCTTTTAATCTGCTAAAGGCACATTCCATGTTCATTCTGCACCGGCTCAGCCTATTGTTGAAGCGCGCATTGCTGCTGTCTAGGTTTCTCGTATAAGGCTTCATGAGCCATGGGAATAAGGGTGTCCCAGGATCACTATGGGCATTTCAACATCCCCCCACTGGAATCTTTTGGTTTGGAAAGAAAGTCCCTGCTTGCAGCTTTCTCTACAGTGTTCCTGAAGATGCGTGCACCATGCACCTTCCCACACCGCCCTGCACTGATGTCAGTGAAACGCCTGTGGTAATCCACAAGTACCTGCAATACCATAGAGAACTACCCCTTTCTATTGATGTACTCTGTCACAAAATGGTTCGGGGCCAAAATTTGAATATGCATTCCATCTATCACCCCTCTGCAGTTAGGGAATTCCATTGCCATAAAGTCATCCAGTATTTCATGGACATTTTCAAGAGTCACAGTCCTTCGTAGCTGGATGCGATTAATGGCCCTGCACACCTACATTAACACAGCCCCAACAGTCAATTTCCCAATCCAAACTTCGCAACTGACCTGTAGCAGTCTGCAGTCGCCAGCTTCCACACAGCGATCGCCTTGTACTTCTCCACTGAGAGGGCACGCTCTCATTTTGGTATCCTTGCACTGCAATGCTGGGGTGAGCTCTGTACACACTTCCAGGAAGGTGGCTTTCCGCATCCAAAAGTTCTGCAGTCACTGCTCATCATTCCAGACCAGCATAACAATGCAATCCCACCACTCAGTGCTTGTTTCCCAAGCCCAAAGGCAATGGTCCACACTGTGCAGTTGCTCCGTGAATGACAAAAGTAATCTGATGTTGTTTCTTTTCACAGCACACAGCAGGTCAGGCAACTCTGATTCCTGTTCATATTGGAAGCATGACCATCCACAATATGTTCATAACAGTTACCACAACAACAGAAAGAAGTGTGGGATCCATCCTTTCAGGCAGAGAGGCAGGCGCATAGTAAACAGGGGCCGTTAAAAATGCAGTGAAACGCAATCGGAAGCCCCTGGAATGATGGGACAGAAAAAACTGTACCATGGGATGTTGAGTCCGCACCCATGATGCATTGTGATCCATTCCACCTTCCCATTATTCCTAGCTACAGAAGCTGGCAAATAGCACAGTGGGATAGCTATTCATAGTGCACTGCTCTTTCTGTCAATGCTAGAGCGCCAACTGTGGACTCGCTCTGCTGACAGAAGGAGAGTTGTGTGAAATGCCCAAGCAATGTAATTATACCGGTTTCTGATCGTCGGCGTGACTTGCATTCACAAAACTCTGTAGTATAGACAAGGCCTGGGTCTCCCAACTCCTTCTTCCCTAACACCTCCCACCACTACCTGAACGTTACTGAACATATCCTAAGATCTGTAGGAAGGGAGCCTTGCTCCTGCAAGCCTCAGAAGCTCTGCAATGGGGGTAAGGGGTTGGAGAACAGAGTATTTGCAGGGAGGTGACCAGGAAGAGGCATTTCCCCTTTTTGTGACTCTCCTGAGGTCCATGGGGGGAGGAGTGGAGAAGATTCACTGGACCCTCCTTGTGAATCTTAAAGCACTTGTCTAGATTTCCAACCATACACAAGCCTTAAGAATGCTCATCAGGGCTACTCCCAACCCTTCACAATTTTTAGTAGTCATCTTATTCCCTGACAAGCCTCATTTAGCTCTTCTGGGTCCTGACAAAACCTAGTTTGGCCCATCAGGAACTCTCCAACAACCCCCTTAAGATATTAGGGCTGGGGACTCAGGATGGCATCAAAGAGTCTATATGACATTTTAAACTAACACTCTTAAAATGTAATGCACACATTCAAGAACACTTATATTCAGCTTAGTAAACTTAGTTGCACAAACTTATATTCAGCTTAGTAAATCTTCCCTCTGCGTAGGCCTGTAAAATAGCAACAGGGGAGAGATGTTTTGAGAACTATGCATATATTACTAAAGTCACACAAGTGGGAAAGAGAATATGGTGAAAAGAAAATGATAGTGCAATTCTAAGAAGGAAACAGATCAAAACACTCTTGACCTACATATAAACTGATTTCCTGGCCTGCAATACATCCGTCTCCCTCTCTGCAGAAGTCACTAAAACAGAAAAGAACTATACAAAGTGGTGATCTGCTTCACTACCCTGGAGTGACTATAGAGAACTCACCATTATGTGCTGCGACTATCTTAACTGAAATGATCACCCACATCCAGGAGAGCTTGACAGGATATATGATACTGGATCCCATAAATGGATTGTTTTCATTTCATGAATTCAGCCCGTTTATGTTATAGGAAATATTGGACATACTCAGAGAGGCAACTGAAAATGAGGTCCCTGCCCTTCTTAGTTAGTAAAAGAGATCATTAACAAATCTGTTGGCTGACATTGCTAATTCTTACTATAGTTAGAACAACTACGGAGAAACCTTGGCTAGATGCAACAGACAGCCAACTACAACCCAGTCTATCACCCGTTTCTGTGCAAGCTTCATATTAAGCTTGCACAAAGCTGCCTTCAAACATATGTTTCCATAGCCACTATCATAGACCCCTCACAACCTGGTTTCAGGCCAAGATTCTGAATAGGAACAACATTGCCTAAGATAATATTCATGCCCTAAGATAATTTATAGTGTTAAGGCAAACGTCCAGACCCCTCGACCGCTCTGCAACATTAGATATGGTTCTCCACAGGATGCGATATCTTACCTGAGGGAGGAACAGATCCAGGCAATGCTCCTAAGTGTTCTGAATCCTTTCTCAAGTGCTGAGATAGCAGTATTGGGAAACAGCATCTATGCCGCCAGGCCCTTCATGTGCCACAGGGATTAACTCTTTCTCTGGTTCTATCCAATATTTACATGCAGCAGTCACAGATCCTGGGTTAACTGCACCCGTGACCACCACATGTTTTCCTTAAGGGCAACCCATCTAGGTCTTAGGTCTCCAGCCATCATCTTTCATGGGATTCTGTCCCTAGATTCTCTCCCACTAGTCCAGGGTCTTAGCTGCATACCCCTGCAATTCACTGTGATCACCTCAGCAGGTCTGACTTCAGTTCAGCACCTGGGGTTCTCTTCTCCCTAGGACAATTAACAGGTTAACCAGCAACCAAGTAGCTTCCACAAAACAAAGTACTATTTATTCAGAACAAATGCATTTAAGAGAAAACATAACTTAAAAACCAAACAAATAGCTTATATCACATCTGCCTTGCCAGGTTACCCATCGCTCACATGGAGACCCTGGTAGGTAGGTTCCAAATACAGGTCCGCTTGCAGGTCCTGGTTCTGTTGATCAGAGTCTCATACCTGTCAGTTCTCAGATGGCACGAGTGACCCTCTCCCCATGTCAGGGCAGCTATTTTATACAGTGTCAAGTTCTTTGCCTTCTTAAATCTTTGAACCAAGTCAGTCCAATCTGTGAAGTTTCACCCCATGGGGAAACAGCACAAAGCCCTGGTTACCCACACTGTTTCAGTGTTGGAGATTTGCATGAATTTCACATCTCTCCCCATACCCCAATTGACTTTAGTTCCTGCAGGAAGCATACCTTATTTTACCCATTTATCCAGGAAAACAATCAGTAGCCAGCACATAAAGATACATCTAACATTTATAAAGTTGATACTATAGTCTTTGAATAGTCCATGATTCCATAGCATCACATCGGTCATAGCAGCCACTCGGAGAAATGGTGAAACTTCTCAGAACCAAGCATTAACAATATGCAGATGCCACACAACTGTCATTTGCAACCTACACTGAACAGTCACCAAGTTACCCTAATGTCTGGCTGTGATCAGCATCTGGATGAGAAAGGGCTGGCTAAAGTTGAATACCGAAAGACAGAGGTGTTTGAAGGCAGAGGGAAAACACCTTGAAAGAGCTGGCTTTCATAGATACAGTCCAAAAATGTAAACTCGCAGATTGTTGAGACAATCTGCAGTTTGGCAATTCTGTAGACTCCTCATTGATGCTGAGACATTTTATAGCAGTATCCAAGAAAAATGCTTTCTACTGTTATCTCTAACTGGCTAAGAGACTGTGCCTCATAGTTGCTGCTGATCTGGCCATGACAAACATACCTTTGTATACTCTCAGGATTACAAGTTAGTTTATATGGGTTTGAAAAAACATCAAACTTGAAAAAACTGAAGATGTTGCAGAATTAGCAGCACACCTCATTAGTGACACAGATTACTGTCAGCATATTACTCCATCACTCTGCTCTTTTCACTGACTCTCCATAGAATATTTTGTTAAATGTAAGTTCTCAATCCTTATTTTCAAAGCACTAAATGATCTGGGCCCAACATACCTAAAGACCACTTTATCCTTTGGAACCATGACTGTCCTCAACAGCCCCACTCCTTAGGAACAATGCAATTGTCCACCATAAAGGGTGAAATGCATCTACGTGGGAGACAGGGATTTTGGGGGGCCTGGCCCAGACTACAGAATTTTCTCCTACAGACACCAAGTACCATCACAAATCCCGCAACTCTCCAGCCCAAATGAAAGTACATTCTGACATTGTCTTACCGAAGAACAGAACATATAACATTTGCTTATTTGAAAAATAAAAGGAGCACATACACAAAGTGGCAAAGAGTCCTGTGGTACCTGAGGCTTGATCCACACTAAGCCGCCAGTTCGAACTAAGATACGCAACTTCAGCTACGTTAATAACGTAGCTGAAGTTGAAGTATCTTAGTTCGAACTAAAAAGGTACTTACCGCGGGTCCAGACGCGGCAGGCAGGCTCCCCCGTCGACTCCGCCTACTCCTCTCGCGGAGCAGGATTACCGGCATTGACGGCGAGCACTTCCAGGATCGATTTATCGCATCTAGACAAGACGCAATAAATTGATCCCAGAAGATCGACTGCTTGCCGCCGAACCAGCCGGTAAGTATGGACGTACAGATGTATTGGAGCATAAGCTTTCGTGGGTGAATACCCACTTCTTCAGATGCATGTCACCCACGAAAGCTTATGCTCCAATACGTTTGTTAGTCTATAAGGTGCCACAGGACTCTTTGCCGCTTTTACAGATCCAGACTAACACAGCTACCTCTCTGATACTTGATACATACACAAAATTATAGAACTTCACACAAAATTTTCCATTGGGAAATAGGAGGAAATTGGGGGGAAACTACATTTGATAGATTTTAGTTTCCTTGTTTAACTTCCTAATTCTGGAAGGTGCTCAGATGTCATGGTGACAGGAGTGATCCAACTATGTTTAAGAAGGATGTCTCCCATGTTTAAGAAGGATGAATTCAAACTGGAACAGGTACAGAGAAGGGCCACTAGGATGATCCGAAGAATGGAAAACCTGTCTTATGAAAGGAGACTCAAGGAGCTTGGCTTGTTTACCTTAACCAAAAGAAGGCTGAGGGGAGATATGATTGCTCTCTTTAAATAGATCAGAGGGATAAATACCAGGGAGGGAGAGGAATTATTTAAGCTCAGTACAAATGTGGACACAAGAACAAATGGATATAAACTGGCCAACAGGAAGTTTAGACTTGAAATTAGACAAAGGTTTCTAACCATCAGAGGAGTGAAGTTCTGGAACAGCCTTCCAAGGGAAGCAGTGGGGGCAAAAGACCTATCTGGCTTCAAGATTAAGCTAGATAAATTTATGGAGGGGATGGTTTGATGGGATAACATAATCCTGGCAATTAACTGACCTTTGACTATCAGTGGTAAATAGGCCCAATGGCCGGTGATGGGATGTTAGAAGTTACTACAGATAATTTTTTTTTGCATCAGTATTACTTTGTTGACTCATATTTAGATTTTGATCCACTATAACCCCAGATCCTTTTTTGCAGTACTTCTTCCTAGGCAGTAATTTCCCATTTTGTATTTGTGCAATGGCTATTCCTTCCTAAGTGTTGAACTTTGCATTTGTCCTTATTGAATTTCATCCTATTCATTTCAGGCCATTCCTCCAGTTTGTCAAGACCATTTTGAATTCTAATCCAGTCCTCCAAATCAGTTACAACTACTCCTAGCTTGGTATCATCCACAAACTTTATAAAAATGTCCTCTCCATGTCATTATCCAAATAATTTATTAAGACATTGAACAGAGCCAGACCCTGGACAGATCCCTGTGTAAGTGATGGCCAGAGGAGTTCTGTTGGTTTCTTTCTTCGGTTTGTCTTGCAGCAGGAGGCTTCTGGGTACACGTCTGGCCCTGTTGATCTGTTTTCTTATTTCCTCATGTGGGTAGCGTAGTTTTGAGAATGCTTGGTGAAGATCTTGTAGGTGTTGGTCTCTGTCAGAGGGGTTGGAGCAAATATGGTTGTACCTCAGTGCTTGGCTGTAGACAATGGATCGTGTGGTGTGTCCGGGATGGAAGCTGGAGGCATGTAGGTAGGCATAGCGGTCAGTGGGTTTTCGGTATAGGGTGGTGTTAATGTGACCATCGCTTATTTGCACCGTGGTGTCTAAGAAGTGGACTTCCCGTGTAGACTGGTCCAGGCTGAGGTTGATGGTGGGGTGGAAGCTGTTGAAATCGTGGTGGAATTCTTCCAGAGTTTCTTTCCCATGGGTCCAGATGATGAAGATGTCATCAATGTAGCGTAGATAGAGAAGGGGCGTGAGTGGACGAGAACTGAGGAAGTGTTGTTCCAGGTCAGCCATAAAAATGTTGGCATATTGTGGGGCCATGCGGGCGCTCCTGCTGCAAGACAAACCGAAGAAAGAAACCAACAGAACTCCTCTGGCCATCACTTACAGTCCTCAGCTAAAACCTCTCCAACGGATCATCAGTGATCTACAACCCATCCTGAACAACGATCCCTCACTTTCACAGGCCTTGGGAGGCAGGCCAGTCCTCGCCCACAGACAACCCGCCAACCTGAAGCATATTCTCACCAGCAACTACACACCGCACCATAATAACTCTAACTCAGGAACCAATCCATGCAACAAACCTCGATGCCAACTTTGCCCACATATCTACACCAGGAACACCATCACAGGACCTAACCAGATCAGCCACACCATCACCGGTTCATTCACCTGCACATCCACCAATGTAATATATGCCATAATATGCCAGCAATGCCCCTCTGCTATGTACATGGGTCAAACTGGACAGTCCTTATGCAAAAGGATAAATGGACACAAATCAGATATAAGGAATGGCAATATACAAAAGCCTGTAGGAGAACACTTCAACCTCCCTGGACACACAATTGCAGACTTAAAGGTAGCCATCCCGCAGCAAAAAAACTTCAGGACCAGACTCCAAAGAGAAACTGTAGAGCTTCTGTTCATTTGCAAATTTGACACCATCAGCTCAGGACTAAACAAAGACTATGAATGGCTAGCCAACTACAAAAGCAGTTTCTCCTCCCTTGGTGTTCACACCTCAACTGCTAGAAGAGGGCCTCACCCTCCCTGATTAAGCTTACCTCGTTATCTCTAGCCTGAATCTTCCCTGAACATTTATATCTGCCCCTGGACATTTCCACTGCTTGCATCCGAAGAAGTGGGTATTCACCCACGAAAGCTTATGCTTCAATACCTCTGTTAGTCTATAAGGTGCCACAGGACCCTTTGTCGCTTCTACAGATCCAGACTAACACGGCTACCCCTCTGATACTATAAGATGATTGTTTCATTATTTGCTCTCATTATCTTTCTGGGCATCAAAGTTAAGATGACCTGTCTACAATTCCCCAAGTTGTCCCTAATCCCCTTTTTATGGATAGGAACTATATTTGCCCTTTTCCATTCCTCTGGGATCTTTCCAGTCCTTCATGAGATATCAAAGGTAACTGCTAATGGCTCAGAGATCTCTTCAGCCAGTTCCATGAGTGTTCTAGGATGTATTTAGGCAGGGCCTGCCAACTTGAAGACATCTAAAGGGTATGTCTACACTGGCAGTTACATCGCTGGCAGTTACATCACCGCTCAGAGAGCGCTGAAGGGAAACCACTGTTGTGTGTTCCCACTGTCAGCTGCCTGCGCAATAACATATTCACACTTGCGGCACTTGCATTGGTATTCGGAGAGGTGCACTCTGGGCAGCTATCCCACAGAGCATCTCTTCCTCTTCTGCCGCTAAGAGTTGTGAGAAGGTGGAGGGGGTTGAGGGGCATCCTGGGTCCTGTCCTAATGCCCCATGATGCATTGCTTCACATCCCAGCAATCCCTGTGCTTCCGCCCACATTTGGCGCCATCTTTCAACGGTTTATGTACTGCGCGCGCTGCCTCTTCGGTCTGCAGGAATGGATCCCGCACTGTTGACCAATATGCTGCTCACTCTCACTAATACATCACAAGTGGCAGTGGAGTTATCCCTTAAACTACAAAGGCAAGAGGAGTTCGACATTGATCTTGCCACGCGTAATAGCTATGACACGAGATTGCTTGTGGCATTCACAGAGGTGCTGACCACAGTGGAGCGCCACTTTGGGGCTTGGGAAACAAGCACTGAGCGGTGGGATCACATCATCATGCACGCCTGGAATAAGAAGCAGTGGCTGCAGAACTTTCGGATGAGGAAAGCCACATTCATGGGACTGTGATGAGCTCACCCCAGCCCTCCAGTGCAAGGACACGAGAATGAGAGCTGCCCTGTCACTGGAGAATCGCGTGGCAATTGCACTGTGGAAGCTGGCTACTCCAGATTGCTACCAATTGGTCGCTAACCAGTTCAGAGTGGGAAAGTCGACCGTTGGACTCATGTTGACGGAAGTGTGCAGAGCCATTAATTGCATCCTGCTCTGTAAGACCGTGACTCTGGGAAACGTGCATGACATTGTGGATGGCTTTGCACAAATGGGCTTCCCTGCGGAGGGGAGATAGATGGCACATATATTCCAATTCTGGCACCAGACCACCTAGCCACTGAGTACATTAATCGGAAGGGGTATTTCTCTATGGTTCTCCAGGTGCTTGTGGACCACCGTGGGCATTTCACGGATATTAGTGCAGGCTGGTCTGGAAAGGTGCATGACACATGCATCTTTTGGAACACAGGCCTATTCAGGAAGCTGCAAGCAGGGACTTTCTTCCCAGACCAGAAGATCACCGTGGGGAAGTTGAAATGCCCATTGTGATCCTGGGAGACCCTGCCTACCCTTTAATGCTGTGGCTTATGAAGCCACATATGGGGAAGCTTGACAGCAGCAAGGAACTGTTCAACAACAGGCTGAGCAAGTGCAGAATGACTGTTGAGTGTGCTTTTGGCCATTTAAAGGCTCGCTGGCACTGCCTATATGGGTGGCTGGACCTGGCCAATGACAATATTCCTATGCTTATAGCTGCATGGTGTACACTCCATAATATTTGTGAATGGAAGGGTGAAAGCTTCACTATCAGCTGGACCGCTGAGGCTCAGCGCCTGGAGGCTGAATTTGAACAACAAGCGATCAGGCCTATTAGAGGGACACAGCACGGGGCCATAAGGATCAGGTAGGCCTTGAGGCAGCAATCTGAAGCTGAAAGCCACTAATATTTGTTGCTATGCTCAGGAGTACAGTGCTTGTAATGTTAGGAGGTGATTGTGATTGGTGCAGCTGATACGCTGTGAAAGTTTAAGAAAATTGCCTGTTGCTTTGCAGGGATCTGTTTGCTTTCAAATAATGGAATAAAGATTGCTTTCAAACCAAAACAATTCTTTTATTAAAAAACAACCACCAGAGGAGAGAGACAAACAAAAAAACATATCAGCACTGTGGGAGATGTGGGAAGGGAGGGTCCCAGTTGGAGGTGGGGTCCTGGGACAGTTAAAGATTTGTGTATGTCCAGGTATCATATGCAGCCTTGTCCTTTGGACTACATTGCAGTGGGTACTGTACTTCTGCAGGGCTAAACTGCAGAGGGATGGGTGTTGAGTGCAGTGGGTACTGGAAGTCCACAAGGCTGGACTGTGACAGGGCAGGAGTGGAATGCAGCGGTACAGACTGGAGCCAGGAGTTTGATAAGAGTGTGTTGGCGGTGTCTGGGGGAAGAGTTTTGCAACAGTGGCTGCCGGGGAGCGCAGGCACCGAGCTGCTCGGTTTGCAGTGCTAGTAGCGCCTGGAGTGTGTCCACTTGGCGCTCCATAACATTTAAAGAGCTGCTCGTGGCTTCGTTCCGACACGCCACATTCTCTTTTCGGTCCCTCTTCTCACAGTCCCGTCACTCCTTCAATTCTTGTGTTTTGGCCGCGGAGTGCATCATGACATCACGCTTGGAGCAATGCTGAGCTGCTGGACCTCATTGGCATTTGGGGAGGGGAGGCTGTCCAGTCCCAGCTGCGCTCCAGCCATAGGAATTATGATAACTACGGACAGATTTCACGATGCATGACAGAAAGGGGCCATGACGGGGACACACCGCAGTGCAGGGTCAAAGTGAAGGAGCAGCGGAATGCCTACCACAAGGCGTGGGAGGCAAACCAGGGGATCGCCTGGTGTGTGAAGCAGGCATGGCCACCTGGAAAGATGCGCTGAGACCACTGCACGCATCACTGAGCAAACAGGAAGGGGACTTTCAAAATTCCCAAGGAATTTAAGGGGTGGGACTCACAGTTGGTCACCTGAGGACAGAACAGTAGAGTTCAAACTGATGACCAGAGAGGCAAGAACAGGCATTGTGGAACACCTCCCGGAGGCCAATCGCAGCGCTGTAATCGACCAGAGTGTTTACACTGGCACTGCGGCCCTGTAGCCTCAGCGCAGAAAGCTCTATGCCTCTCGTCGGGGTGGTTTTTTAAACAGCGCTGCAACTGCGCAGTTTCTGCGCACTAGTGGCTTGGCAGTGTGTACACCTCAGGAGTTACACCACAGAAAGCTGCTTTGCTGCACAGAAATTTGCCAGTGTAAACAAGGCCTAACTTGTCTAAGTGATTCTTAACTTGTTCTACCCAGTTCACACTGATGTTCATTATGTTAGTTGTAAGATCACTGCTAACATTTTTGGTGAAAACAAAAACAAAAGAGGCATTTGGCACAGGCCGCTGCTGGTTTTTTTGTTGCTGTCTTGCCATCCTCATTGATTAATGGGCCTACTCTATTCTTTGTCTACCTCTTCCTTCTAATGTATTTGTATAATATAGTTACAATTAGATGTATTGATGAAGCTTACTGATACAGTTAGTGAATGGTTAATGTCATAATGCATATGTACAAACAGACAGTTATAGTAACTTGTTCATCACTAAACTAATTGCCTCTCTTGAGCATTTGGAACTACTTGAAAGACTATATAACAAAACCATATAGCTTGATCTGTTTACTGTCATAAGCCAGGGCCATCCTATTTTTGTTTAGTTTTCTTTGTTAAACCTATATTAGATTGTACACTCATTACAGCAGGAATTTGTCTTTTTTATTTGCCTTTTAAGTTGCAAGCACCTCTATTGCACTATATAAAATAGAGTAGTAATGGTCACATTAATAATTAATTTGTTTTAAAAATGTATTAATATAATTTATAAAGTGTCAGATTTGTGCATAGTTCAGTAAAAATCACAGATGACGTGAAATGCTCCAAAGAGACCATAATCTGAGACCAATCCTGCAAACATTTTCTCACACAAAGTCCTATTCAAGTCAACTACTTCAATAAGACTACTCACATGAGTAAGGATTTGCAAGACCATGCACTAAAGCACACTGCCTCATGTGCTCTCTCTCTCTCTCTATTATTACAGTTGCTAGAACAGAGCTGAAAGAGGCTCCACATGGCCCCCGCTCGAAGATAAATCCTGGGAGCTGGGGAATGCTGACTAATCAGCACCCCTCCCTCCAGCTGGCCAACTGATGCCAGAGGCTCCCGGGAAAGGTGGGGGAGGAGCTGCCTGATGTCCCTCAGTGAGTCTCTCCCTCCCTCCCTGCTGGGACTGTTCTCTTTCACGGCTGGCCCCATCAAGTTCCTACATCCCTTGAGCAGGTGGCTGGATATTGCAGCTGAATGCACTGGAAAGTAGAAGCACTGACGCAACACTGCTGGAGGAACTCAAAGCATAGTGACACTGGGACTCAGGGATTGTACAGTCTCACAGACAGTGCTCTAAATCAATAAGTCAATTGTAAATTGAGATCCAGATACACCAGTACGCGCTACTTGCTTTGTGTTATCATGAAAAGCAGCTATAAATATGGTTTAACCGGCTAGTGGAACCTGGCTGCTTTATGTTGTTTTCGTGTACATGATGAATTCACCCTTAAAAGTTAAATTTTTAAAACATGCTTTAAGATTTATACTATATAACGTATCTTCAGAGCCATTGGATATATCACATGGTAGCATTCTCTTTAAACAAGAAACCCAGTGTTTGTATTACATTTTTAAAAACTAAGGAAATTCCCAGAGAAAAAGGATGTTAAAAATGGAGTTAGGTTGATAGTATATATCAGTAATTTACAAGTAAAAAAAAAAATTATAGAGATATTGTAACTACCCCACAATCAAACATTATAAACTCAGGAAACTCAGACACAAGGTTACACTTGAAAGAAATCCAAATGTGTTGAGATAAGAAATGCACAGGTAAGGCACCCAAACACTCTTATGCTGTAGTGCAATGAGGGAGAAAAAATGAAAAAAAATTCTAATGTCTTTAAAAATCAGTTTAGTGTTTATGGTTCCTGATTAAATTGCCTTAATCACCGCTGTTTGGGTATTGCATGGCATCACCATTTTCTGAACCATATAGGCTTGGGTTACGTATAGGAACTAAAAGTTACATACTTTTTAAAAATGATACGTGTGGACAACAAGCTGAACCCATAAAAGTTCTTTCATGCATAAACTGATATTGATTATTTTAACCATACATGTAAACATATTTGTGGGAAAAAAATCAAGAAAGTGTAACATGGCAGTATATCCCATACATACCTTTGACAGCTCCATTCCAGGTCCACACTGTTTGCAGAGGATACAGTTTCCAGCATGGTCCCTGAACTCTTGTTCTCTACAATCCCCCGTCTCACAAATTACTTTACTCAACTTTAAAAAAAAAATCAAATAGTTAAAAGAAATTAGCAATAATGCTTTACAGTTAATCTGGACATTTACATCTAGGCCAAATAATTGATTTTAAACACTATACAATCTTATAAAATTAATTCAAATAGAATGTATAATTATATCTACTTTAACCCAACACAAATCTTATTACTTAATACTACTGTACTTATAAATGATATTAAAATAATAATTTCTTACTTTAAATTCACTTTGAGAAAAGGTCTTTTCTGTAAGCAAGATGGTTCAGTTAATGCCATCTCCCTGTAAAATATCTTTCTAAAATATAGCCAAAATTTTAAAATATGGGTGTGTAACGTTAGGCTCCTAAATTCATATTTAGATGCCTAAATAAGTGGCCTGATTTTCAAGAGTGCTTAGCACCCAGCAGCTCTCCCACTGACTTCAATAGGATTTGTGGATGACTGGTACTTTTGAAGAAAAAAAAAAAAAAAAATAAAAAGTCAGGTGACTTATTTAGGTGTCTAAATATGGTTTTAGGCCCTAACTTCATGCACCCATTTTTGAAAATTTTGGCCTATATTTTTATACCTCTAATTTGTTCTAAATTGCAAGAATGGGCTTCATTTATTTAAACCATCTGTATATCTGGGTTTTGTAATCTGTGAAAAAGAATAGAATCTGTATATTTAAGTATACATTTTTAAAGAGATTTTCAATGGCACCCAGAGTTTAGGATGAACACTTCAACATTTTTTTTTTAAAATTTGCACTAATATTCACACAATTATTTTCTTGCTTAATACATTAAATACACATAGTGATGCAATTTCTGCCTTCTACAATTTCTAAGTACAGCTTCTGACCAAGCTAGAAACTACAGCTTTGATGCTGCAATCTGAACCACAAGCAGAAACACCAATACAGAGTCTCAGTAAAATCAGTAAAAAGAACAAGGAGTACTTGTGGCACCTTAGAGACTAACGAATTTATTTGAGCATAAGCTTTCGTAGGCTACAGCTCACTTAAATTCGTTTGTCTCTAAGGTGCAACAAGTACTCCTCGTTCTTTTTGTGGATACAGACTAACACAGCTGTAGCTACTCTAAAACCAGTAAAATCGGTAGGACCCTACACAGGTGCAAGGGTCTCCATGAGCAAATCCTACTGCAGCATCAAACTCAGTACATTCAACATTCTGTCTCAAGCGTACACACACTTTTTTGATTAAATGACTAAGACCCAGTTAATCACTTTCATCAAAAGCACATTCTGGAAGATGATTTTGGTAGTCAGTCTAATTCCAAGAGGAAGGGCATCCACATCACATCACAGTTGCCACTAAGGCTACGTCTACACTACCCGTCCGATTCGGCGGGTAGCTATCGATGTTCTGAGATCGATTTATCGCGTCTCGTCTAGACATGATAATCGATCCCAGAGCCACTCCCCGTCGACACCGGAACTCCAGCTCTGCGAGCGGAGGAAGCGCTGTCGACGGGGGAGCCTGCCTGCTGCCGTGTGGACCGGGGTAAGTACTTTTAAAAATCTATCTAAGATATTCGACTTCAGCTACGCTATTCACGTAGCTGAAGTTGCGTATCTTAGATCGATTCCCCCCCTCCCCCAGTGTAGACCAGCCCTAAGTTATCACCCTGTTTGGTAGTTTCAGCAGTAAGGCCAAAACATGAATCTGCTATGGAGACTGAACTACCTTCATTCCTACAGATTGTCTCTCTGGGTCAGAGTTCAGGCATTCTGATATAGCAGTGGAAGCTTGCATTGTTGCCAATTGTGCTGTTGCTGTTTTCTGCATAAATAGAGTACTTGACTCCTATACCTTAACTCTGGCACCTTGCACTGAGAGGTGATCAATGATGTACTCATGCGTAACCCTGTGGATCTTGCTCCAACTTCAGAAGTCAATAGACTGACATGTTGCACAAGCACTAAATTCATATATGTTTTATTCTGCCCAATCAAACCATCCTTCATGTGGGCTTATTCAGAGAGAGGTGGATTTTTGGGGGGCAGAGGAGCAGAAGAGTGGGATGGAAAGAGGTGTCACATGCAATCTGAATAGTGTAATTTTTAAACTGGAAGAATTTATAACTAATTGTCATTGACTTAATCTGATATGCTCAAAATACTGCATTCTATATATTAATAGTTGTATTTAAAATATATAAATTACTCCACCTCACTAGTTCATGCAATTATTTTCCAACATTCATGATGACGAAAAGGAAGTTCTCATTATTTACTTACCAAATACACTAATAATAGTATAAGCATCTTCACTATTTTATCTTGTTTTTGTAATCCTTTAATGCCCATTTCTTAGGGTTAAGCCTCTCTCCTTATGGAGAACTAAATCAAAAGAAAAAAGGAAAGTATTTAAAATCCCCAAGGTGGACAATGAGTTTACTTTGAATGTACTACTTATGTAAAATTCAGCATTATAGTATACTTTAGTGTGCTGAAATAGATATTTGTTAACATTGCTCAAATGTTTCAGATAAATAATTCCTAAAACCCAAAATAATGAATACCTAACTTACAAATTGTGGTTTGTTTGTTTTTAAAACACATGGCTATATAGACAATATATCATTTCAATTTCTATGCAAATTTTTCCATTGACTTCAAAAATACTCAGAACAGTCACAGAACAATACAATATTGCTGTTCAACTGCGACTGGAGAACATCAAGACTCATTGACAGAACTGTTTTCCAATGCATGAAGTTGACTTGAAGTCTGCTGCATACCTGGAAGATGCCAAGTAAATATAGGGAAATAGACATATAAACCAATTTATTGATTCACATTCTAAGCAAATATTCTATGAAATTCAGAATAAATGATCAATTTGGTCACATCAGATACATGTCAGTACACCACCATCTCAGAAAATGGATTAAAAAAAGGAACAAAGAATGAAAATTATTAAAAGCCTTGCTGCATATGTTTTTGGGAGGAGTAGAAAGCTGGGAGAGAGGGGAGAAGTAGGAAAGGGACACAGCTGGTTCTAGGGTTTGGATTTAAGCTTTCTAGAAGCTGGCAATAAAACAGGTTCATGATTTGTACATCAAACACAAAAGTTTTTAGTGAAAATACAACTGGGAACTAATTTTTCATTTCTGAATTTGGTAGCGAAATAGAAATATAACCTGAGTTTGCTGTGCAAAAATCTGTATGGCAGCATACAAAAATGTAGAGTATAAGCCCATTGTATATAATTTGTTATTCTGTAAATACAAATAAGCAAGAATTCAATACTAATTTGCCTTTCTTACTCTAGCGCACTGTAACATTATTCCTTTTTACTTATTTGAAATGGAAATTAATTAGAAAGTTTTTTAAAAAAATCAAAGAAACTAAATGTTTAAAAGCAAAAGTATTGTTATTCAGTGAGGTTTTGCATTTAGGAGTAGAAATGACTGACAAATGAGAGGAGGAAGGACAAAATACAGATGAAGGGGTTCTGAAAATCAGAAATAGTTGCAAAGTATGTGTTACAATACTAAACTGTCAATTAAAACTACTTTTGTTTTTGGGGAAACGGTTTAATCGCACAAGTGTAATAAAGCATCTGAAAAAATATGTATGTACATTACAAGTTATTTGTATACCAATGTTAGGCGTCTGGGTTACAAGAATTGGAAATTCTCATGGAAAAGAAGAAATTTGATATAATTGGTATTACTGCAACCTGGCAGGATGATTTGGATGATTGGAATATTAAAAATCACTACGTATAACCTGTTCAGGAAGGATATAGTAGGTAAAAGAGGCGTATGGGGTGGGGGTGGGACTTTACTTTAAAGACACCATTACCTGTTTTAGAGTTATTGATAACTCAGAACCACAAGATCTTGAATGCATATGTATCAATGTGCTAACTAACAAAGCCCAAGAGGGAGTACTGGTGGGGATCTGTTATAGACCACTAAATTAAACCAGAAAATAGGATGAGATACTCTTTAAGCACCTGTCTGTAATATGTGGAAACTAATACTGTGTTATGATGGACTTCAATATGGGAGACGTAAGCTGAAGGTCTCATATAGCCAGTAGTAAAATATCATTAAAGTTACTGAACATAATAGATTTTAACTTTCTAACACAAAAGATATTACCCAACATGAGGTAACTACTGTGGACCTCATTACGACCAACAAAGATGAATTAATCACTGAACTAGAAGTTGGTGGTTGCCTAGGGATCAAGGATCATTCTCTGATTACACTCAATACGGGCAAACAAACAGAGGACTGGCCCAGTAAAAAATACCTCGTGCTTCAAAAGGGCTAATTTCCCCAAACCAATGAAAATTATGAGCAAAATTGATTGGGAGGAAAAATGTATACAGAAAAAAAAAAGAATGAAAATTGGAAGTTCTTAAAGAAGAGTTTATTAAATGGCCAAAAGAGCCATGATTCCACAATCAAGACAACATTGGCTAAAAGTCTATCCCGGTTCCAAAGTAAAGTGAAAGCTGTGTAGGGTTGCCAACCCTCCAGGATTGTTCTGGAGTCTCCAGGAATTAAAGATTAATCTTTCATTAAAGATTATGTTGCATATGAAACCTCCAGGAATACATCCAACCAAAATTGATGTGACAGATAGATGTGACAGATATGGTAATTTCCTCCAATATCCTCGAAAAACTTTATTGAATTAAGTTTAAGTACCTTTGGAGTCCATTGTATTAAATGCAAAAGTTATATATTATTGTGGACTGGGCTTGTATGCAACCTCATTAGGTGGGCAGATGTGATGATGTGAGCCCTGAGAAGTGTTATGAACTTCAAAGGACTACACTGAATAATGTACCAGATGAGAATTGACTTTTGGGACAGTGTCAAGTGGTTTGCCTGGAGAATTCTGAGTTAAAGCTGTTATCAGCTGGTAACCACAGGAAAACCCACTGGTGGGGTTTGAAGTACTGACTCCTACAAGAGCCCTTGTTGAAGTTGGCAGGAAATCTCTGGTAAGCTTATTAGCATGCCTGTAGGTTCTTTGATTAAAAGTATTACAGAGAAAACATTAAAAACAGCTTAGGAATAAGTGTGCTTGCTTATAAAGAGCTATGTGGTAACTTGTTAATGCAATTACAGCTGTGCATACCCTTTAGAAAGAATCCAAAACCAAGATGCTGGCCTGTTTACATAGTCTGGTTTGCCGGGGATATCACAGTAAAAGCAAGGAACTGTGCAGCCTGAAAACACTCCATCAGGAGAGAGAGAGACATGGGTTTCCTCCCAAGAGAGGTGACAGCCAAGAGTAGGTGCCCTCAAGGGAGTAGGGAGGGGAAATAAAGGTGCACTTGCCCTGAACTGTAACAAAGGTAGCAGTTAAAAGAGTAATATGTAACAAATGCAAAAAGGGGGAAATAGATAGCAATCAACACTTCATAATTTCTAATTTATATTGAAAATTGATATGGGAAGCTAAAGCCATCAGGGAAAAGACATGGCTGGTAGGACTAAGGACAATAAGGAGTTTTCTTTAAGTATAATAGGAACAAAAGAAATCCTAACAATGGTATAGGACAATTACTAGTTGGAGATGGTAAAACTGTTAATAGCGATGCAGAAATGGCAAAAGTGTTCAATAAATATTTCTGTTCCATAGTTGGAAAGAAGCAGAATGATATAAGGACACCATATTAGGATGACAAAGGCTATGAGGATTACAGTTCATTAGTAACTGAGGAGGATGTTTACATCTATGAGGGATAAACATTTTTAAATCAGCAGGCTTGGATAACTTGAACCCAAGAGTTCTAAAAGAGTTGGCTGAAGAAATCTCTAGCTGACAATGTTATTTTTTAATCAATGTTGGAATACCAGGGAAATTCCAGAAGACTGAAAGAGTGCTAATTTTGTGCCAATATTCAAAATGTGTAAGGAATATGACCCGAATAACTGTAGGCTGGTTATCCTGACATCAATTCCAGGCAAAATAATGGAAAAGCTGATACAAGAAGCAATTTATAAAGCATTAAAGGAGAGGAATATAATTAATGCCAGTCAACTTGGTATTATGGAAAATGGGACCTGTCAAACAAACCTTTTTAAATCTTTGATGAGATCACAGGTATGGTTGATAAAGTAACTGCAAAGAAATATACTTAGACATTTAACTTAGTACCACACATATTGATTAAAAACCCACCAATTTATAATAATAGAGCAGAGTACATTAAAAAAACAAGATTTTTTTAAAAAAGTAAAAAAAAAATCAATATTATTCAAATTATCTTGTTTTCCTTTTTTAAAGTAAACCTGCTTAAAATGAAATCTGAATTTAATACAAAATATGTTAAGACCTAAACTTGTTATAAATCTCTTTAAACATTTTAACAACAAATAAATACACTGAATCCATGAGTCTCTATCAAAAACGTTGAGTTAAATGTTGCTTTTCTATATATAAAGAAAGAATCAGGTGAAAAACAACTAACTTTTGAGGTCAAGCTTTTTAAATATGGCACAGGAGGTCATGTATTGTGTTAAGGACTTGTTTGGTTTAATAACAATAAATTTTATATGCTGTTGTGTTTAAATTCAAGTTACCATCCTAACAGAGCTTGACACAAATCATGAGCAAAAAGTTAATTATCTAGGAAATAAGCAATATATATTTCACCATTTTCTAACATAGTAAGATGTCCAATTAATAAGAATCTGAAAATATTAAGCTATATACTTGCTTAAATACATATATATAGTTATAGTGTACTCTCCTAGGTAACAAAAAGATATATAAAATCTAGTGTAAATGCTCTATTTAGTTGTAAATCAACATATTTTAATGGTTATATCAACTAATGAGAATGCACCTTGCTTTAGAAAATACAGGCAGTACAAATGGGAAAGTTTATTTAAATTGAGGCTTTCCACTTGCTGATTTAAATCTCCTTGATTTAAATCAATCCACCCTGGAATAGAGCACATGTTAAATGGTTTAAGAACTGGCTAGCAGATCTCAGAAAGTAGTTGTCAATAGGGAATCATTATTGAATGGTGGTGTTTCTAGTGAGATGCCCCAAGAATCAGTACTAGGCCAAACCCTATTAAACATTTTCATCAATGATCAGGAAGTAAATACAAAATTACTATTTATAAAATGTGCAGATGAGACAAAGATCGGGATAGTGGTAAATAATGATGACAGTTACATGGCGTGATCTTGGTCACGTGGTAACCTGGGCCAATTCAAACAAAATGCATTTTAATACAGCCAAATGCAAAGTTACACAATTAGGAACAAGCAGTGCAGGCCGTATCTACAGAAGGGGGGACCGTAGCCAGGAAATCAACAACTCTGAAAAGGATTTAGAGGTCACAACAGATAAGTAACTCAACATGAGCTCCCAGTGGAATGCTGTGGCAAAAAGGACAAATGTGATCCTTGGATGTATAACCAGAGAAGTAACAAGTACTGTAGCAGTAAAGGAGGTAATTTTATTTCTATATACAGCACTGGTGAGATCAATACTGGAATACTGCATGCAGTTCTAGTGTCCACATTTTAAAAAGGATATTGGAAAATTGGAATGAGTATAGAAAAGAGCCACAACATGCCTTACAGTGTGAGACTTACAGTGTTAAAATCTGTTTAGTTCATAAAAAAGGGTGATTGAGAGGTGACTTGGGTACAGTGTACAAGTACCTTCACAGGGGTAAAATACCTGTATACTAAAGGGCTCTTTAATCTATAGGAGACATAGGAAGAATCAATGGCTGGCACGTGAAGTCAGACAAATTCAAATTAGACACATATTTGTAAGTTTCAAATCAAGAATGGATGCCTTTCTGGAAGGTATGCTTTAGCCAAACGTGATTTGGCTCAATACAGGGGTAACTGGGTAAAATTTAAGTGAGCTGTGATATGGTCCCTTCTGGCTTTAAACTCCATGGATGTGGATTTTTTATTATATAGGCAAATTTAAAAAAATTAAGGAAACAATAGTATATAAACTTTAAGATGGCTACTGTACTCTTTGAAATAAACAACATGGATGAAATCCTGGCCCCACTGAAGTCAATGGAAAAATTCTTATTGGCTTCAATAGAGGCAGAATTTAACTCTACTCCATTTTCCAGTATAAAAAATTCATATTCTCATGGAAGAAAATGAAATAAATTTTTCATTTTCTTTAATGCTATAAGGGCAGGAAAGCATTAAGTCAGGCAATTAAGAATAATTTGAAGTAAACAAAACTGAAAATGTATAGCTTTTAAATGGCTTTCATTTGACTGTTCAATTATTATTTGATTAGTAAATTATATGCACTTATTCCATTTAGTCTATTCCTCAGTAATACATTTTATTTGACAAGGGGTAAACAAAACATAATATGAATATAATTAGGAATCTATAACACACTAAATAGTGATCTCCATAATCACAACACTATCACAAAGTTGAAATATGGGATTTTTCATTCATATTTTTTCTTTAAAAATTAAAAACAGCAATTCTGTTTTGAGAAAATGTGTACTTTTGTCTATGTTTTATTTCATTGTGAAAACAGATCTGTGAAATGTCAAAACAGAAGTTTAAAAATGTAAAATTGTTGTTCTGATAACTATGTTCACACGTCTATATAGAATGACCTATATAAATGATCTTGCTAAAGTGTACTTAAAAATGACCCAAAATATGAAGCTGTGGCATAATCTAAACAGTCTGGAAAGTTTTTCAGAGCAAGTCACTTAAATTTTTCTTTATTTTTCCATAACTTAAGAACAGCTTGATTTATTAGCTACCAGATGTAGCACTTGCTATAGGTAATAGTTTTACTGCAATAAAACTATATTAACTTTGTGAAATGAAACCCCATTCATACTATACATTTTTTCCAATATGCAATAACCTGAAACTTTAATAGTGTTAAAATCAGTTGGCAAACATGTAATTTATTAAAACTAGTATTGAAACAAAGCCAGTGATATAAATACATTTTGACTATTATAATGTTATACTGTAATCACAAGTGGATTAAAAACAAATGTAAAACCTTAAAATCAGATGGCAAAGACTGATCATCAGTACAGAAAATTCTATTGTAAAAGACTGCCAGTAACCTTTCATTTCTGACACATTCCTATATCATAGCTTTTGGAGTCACTGTGTTCCTTGTAAAATTATCCTTTACAGCATATTGCTTGTAGATTTTTAGAACCTAAGCAGCATATAGAAGTGCACACTGTATTAAACTGACACATTTTTGTTGGTTTAAGTGTAGAAATGTTTTTCTTATTGCAACTGTGAAATATTTTCTATTGAAAAAAATCTACCAGCTTTATAACTCTATTGCCAAACCCAACACCTTCAAACATCAGGAGTTCCAAAATGTTACAACTCAGAATCAAGTTCTAAAAACCAAGTGTTTTTGAACTAGCATCTAACTACAGTAACTCCTCACTTAACATTGTAATTATGTTCCTGAAAAATGCAACTTTAAATGAAACGATGTTAAGCGAATCCAATTTCCCCATAAGATTTAATGTAAATGAGGGGGTTAGGTTGCAGGGAAATGTTTTTCACCAGACAAAAGACTATATATAGCCATATATACACACACATACACACACACAGTATAAGTTTTAAACAAACAATTTAATACTGGTACAGTACATAGCGATGATGATTGTGAAGCTGGGTTGAGGTGGTGAAGTCAGAAGGTGGGATATTTCCCAGGGAATGCCTTACTGCTAAATGATGAACTAGCTTTTGGCTGAGCCCTCAAGGGTTAACTCGTTGTTAATGTAGCCTCACTCTACAAGGCAACAAGCATGGAGGAGGGGAGACAGCATAGCAGACAGAGACACACACCGTGTGTGTGAGAGAGATATATGTGCATTTCCCCTTTAAGTAGCTGACCCCAGTCTTAAGTACACTGCCTTGTTAATTAGATGAGCTTGCTGAGACTCAGCTGCTGCCTGGAAGCTCCCTCCATCCTGAGCCTGTCGTGTCCCGTCCCCCCCTGCTCTATGGAAATGGGGTAAGTGGGGTGCAGGAGCAGGGGTGAGGGGGACACTCTGACATTAGCCCCCCTCTCCCCATACAGCAAGCAGGAGTCTCTGGGAGCAGCTCCAAGGCAGAGGGCAGGAGCAAAAAGCACATGGCAGTGGGGGGAGGGACAGTTGAACTGCAGCAACTGATAGCCTGCTGGGCAGCTGCAGCACAGGGAACTTAGGGGAGTGGGGAGCTGATAGGGGGAACTGATAAGTGGGCTGCCGGTCCACCCTGATACCAAACCCCCACCAGCTAGCTGCAATGGGCTGCTCTTCCTGCAAGCAGTGGACAAAGCAGTCAGCTGCCAAATGACGCTAGAAGGGAGCAGCACAACTTTAAACGAGCATGTTCCCTAATAGATCAGGAACATAAGAACGAACCAACGTTAACCAGGACGACTTTAAGTGAGGAGTTACTGTATCACTTTCACAACTCATCTACATGTTTTGCTGTACCATATGTTGACTGTTCAGTTCGTAAATAATGCTACCAATCTCCCAGTTTTTCTCAGCTTTAAAAATGGTAAATTATCAAAAGGATATCTGGGTTTAAGCTCTAAATAAATATCAGAACTTGCAAAGGAAACTTGTGAACATCTAGTTCTTACACCTCAGGGACACTCAGTCAGGTTTATTAGGTGCAAAAGGTATTCAAATCCTTTCAGCAGAGATGTATGACTGTGGTTTTATATCATGCAATTATTTAAGTTATTGTCTCAATTCCTCTAAAACAAAATCCCAGGAATGATATCAGCTAATATATGTAAGAAGCAGAATGATAAGTGTACAACACAAGACTTCCGTATCAAGGGTAGAGAGCAAAAAAAATTCACTCCTTATGCTGAAATGTAGATAAAAATAATCCAAGTGGTTGAGGTACACTAATAACTGACTCACCTGAAAGCAAGTATTGAAAGAGACATAACTGTGCCAGCGGCACGTTTCCTGTTTCTGTCTCAAACTTGAAAGTGCTGCTTAAAAAGTAGACATTGCAGCGCTTAATAATAGGTTGCCATTGGGCAAATTTGTTCTCTCTTGGTATCAACTTGGCATTATGTTGATGTCAGCTGGACACTAGCCAATTATTCTGTGTATTCAAAGTAACAAGCAGCTAATAATGGATGTTTCTCCAAGTCTTGAGTGAGTGCCCTCAAATATTAGTTCAACAGATTTAGAGATTTTCCCTATCTCCCATAGACACCACTACTACTGAGAAATCTACCCCATTGAGTTTTTTAATTTATGACATTTGAAAATGATGGTGCATATTACTGATATCAAAAAGTAATTCCATGTACAGATGCACAGTGATATATTAACCCAAACTATATTAGGAAATGTGAACAAAGGTCATACATTGCACTCAATTTGTAAACGAACTCCCGTATATATTAAATGTTAATGAACAGTTTTATGGCCATATACAGCCCATTATATATGCACATGCCTCCTCATATGTGGTGAGTGTGAGATCATAAAATAAAACTAGAGAGTAAAAAAGCCATGTGATAAATATATCATGAACATTAGACTGTCTCACCTGCCGTCTGTTCAATAATCCCTTGTCTTTCAGAATTTATTTTAATATTTTATTCAGCTCTTAATCTTTCACAGAAATAACTCTTCCTTCTCCCACTAAATGTAGAATTTTACCAGCAAAGACACACCAGCCTGCGACTCAGGATTGGCAAGATTAAGTTCTGACCCAGTAACAGGTTTTCCGTAAGTGTCATGATTTTTAAGCTACCACCTCATGGCTTGGGGATGCCTGGTAAAGGGGATTTTATATCATAGGAATGGGAAGAGTCCCAACTTCCCAGTGGGCTCATCATTCACAAATGTTACCGGGTCAGAACTTAATATATATCTTCATACTCTATGTTCCATTCCATGCATCTGATGAAGCGAGCTGTAGCCCACGAAAGCTTATGCTCAAATAAATTCGTTAGTCTCTAAGGTGCCACAAGTACTCCTCATTCTTTTTGAAGATACAGACTAACGTGGCTGCTACTCTAAAACCTGACACTCCACTTGACACTCATACATGCAAGCTATTCCTCATGCATTCCCATGGCCCAGAGTGAATGTCATGCATTCTACTGAAGCGACAAAAGGTCCTGTGGCACCTTATAGACTAACAGAGGTATTGGAGCTTAAGCTTTCGTGGGTGAATACCCACTTCATCGGATGCAAGCAGTGTCCACTGCTTGCATCCGATGAAGTGGGTATTCACCCACGAAAGCTTATGCTCCAATACCTCTGTTAGTCTATAAGGTGCCACAGGACCCTTTGTCGCTTCTACAGATCCAGACTAACACGGCTACCCCCTGATACTTGAGACCATGCATTCTGCTGTTGGGCTCTGGGCAAGAAGTTTGGGCTGCAGTTTATCCTGCCTGCCACCACAGACCACTATGACACCTGCTTAGCAGACCGCTTCTCTGCCTCCTCTTCTGACTGCTGTTTCTACTCTCTATGCCAGTTCTCAGCCACAGAGCGTGAAGGAGGTGGCATTAGCAGAATCAGTGCCTTACAGGCAGGAAAGGTGAGCAAGGGGAAAGGGGCCAGGATCAAAGGGAGAAACAGGACCTGTTGTGGGGACAAGGGCTAATGGACAAAAGATAGGGACACAAACTAATAGGAGGAAAGGGACTAATGGAGCTTGCACCACCGTATAACCCCTCCCCCTCTTTGTTTCCTCCCACACAGCAACATCACTTCCCCCCAGACTCCCCTGGTTACCTCTAGATTCCCACAAGCCTTCCCTCGCTTATTATGAAGTAATACTCCTGGGGGAATTCTGCATCACTGTGTGCTCGCAGAATTAATGTCCCTGAAGATTTCTTTGCGTTCCCGCAGAAAAATGACTTGTGATGGGTAAACAAAGGGAAGCCACAAGAGCGGTAGTGGTAAAGTAGTGGCAGCGCAGGCAGGTTGGTTCAGGTGCTCAGAGCAGCCAGTAGAAATGTAAAACACTGCTGGTGGGGGAGGATGGGCAGTTGTGCATGTGAGAGAGAGACTCTGGCTCGTTCGCTATTGCAGCACACTCATTGCGGAGGGATCGGGCTTCGGGGTGTTTCTGAGGAGGTAGGAGTGGAACAAACTCTGTCCCCTCAGGCAGAGCAGAATGTATATTCCTGGGAGAATTCTGCACCACTGCACAATTCAGAATTTTACAGAAATTAATGTTGTGCACGCAGAATTTCCTTTCCCCCCACAGTAATGGGCTGCAGTGCTGCTAGCTGCCACTAGGGGCCACTGGACCAGGCAGAGCCCAGCTCACACTTAGGGTACGTCTATACTACCCGCCTGATTCAGCGGGTAGTAATCGATCTTCTGGGATCGATTTATCGCGTCTTGTCTAGACGTGATAAATCGATCCCGGAAGTGCTCGCCGTTGACTGCGGAACTCCTGCTCGCCGAGAGGAGGAAGCGCTGTCGACGGGGGAGCCTGCCTGCTGTGTGTGAACCCGCGGTAAGTGCTTTGAAGTTCGAACGAAGATACTTCGACTTCAGCTACGTTATTCACGTAGCTGAAGTTGCGTATCTTAGTTCGATCCCCCCCACTCCAAGTGTGGACCAGCCCTTAGAAGACACTGCTTGGGGGAGAGAAAGGGAGCTAGAGGGTTCCTGGCAGCTGCAATTCCCAGCATGCCCTGAGGGAAGGAGAGGGCGGCGCACGAAACTCCATGCAAGCCTGGTGCTGAGCATCAGGCTGTTTCTCCCTCTGGATCCCTGAGCTCTGGGAGGGGAGTGGGTGTCTGAGCTGGTGGGGGGTCATGGCTGGGATCTGGGGGGGATGGGGCACGAGTATCTGAGCTGGGAGGGGGCCGCAGCTGGGTCTGGGGGTAAGGAGGTTTGGGTGTATTGGCTGGGCGGGAGCCGTGGCCGGCCTCTGTGGGGGAAGGGATTGTGGGTGTCTGGCCCCCCGGCTCGGCTTGGGGTGGAAGGGGCAGAGAAACAGAAACTGGGTTGTCATAGGGGTTTCTTTAACTCTCTGTTCTTGGGGGGAAATTTGTGTGTCTGTATTGTTACAAAGATACTTGCTGACGGGTATTTTGAAATAAATTACCAACATAATTGAAACGGGTGTGGTTATGTAATGTTATTTTGACAAATAAAATTTGCAGATTTTTGCAGAATTTTAAAATGTGTGCATAATTTTTAATTTTTGGCGCAGAATTTTTAATTTTGTTGGTGCAGAATGCCCCCAGGAGTAAAGTGTGCAATGAATAAGGTCCTGCCTCGCTGTACCTGCCCTCTCTACTCCAGGGAAGCCTGTGTGGGAAATCTGGTGCCTATCAGATATCATTCACCACCACTAAATCAACACATTAGAATTACATATATTACATAAAATGTCACACATGGAGTACGCAAAACTTGGCAGCCATTCATTCACTTCTGCCTCTGTAAAAGCCTGGGATACCAGATCTTAAAATTGTGACATTATGATGTCTAGAAAAGCTAATTTGGGCAATTTTTTTTTAGAGGTTTTTCACATAGATTGTGAGGCATTTTCTCCCTCTGAGCACTGTATTCGTGGACTCATAGTTAACAAAGGCACAGGTAAATAAGTGCCATAGTTTTTAAAAACTTTCTAAAAGTGTTCCTAAAACAGGATTTATCTATCATGTCATATCTGCAGAATACATCATGGTTAGGTGTGGCTTAAAGGTTTTATCAGCATGAGTTGGGTCAGAACTGTATCATTTATCTTTGGCTTTGCTACTTGTGAGTGATGTGCCCAATCCAAATACATGCTGATCAAACTATTATACTAGCTCATCATCATCCAGGACTAACAACAATTATTCTTTTAAGAAAATCCTTCAGTGAGAAAAGCACAAAATGGTGAAGTGTTGTCTATAACTACATCAAGAGAGGGATCTTACAGGGCCAGACTTTTTACTCAGAGAAGCAGTCCCAATTCCACTGAAGTCTATTGGACTATGTGAGTCCAATAATTATGTGAGTAATTATTACTCACGTGTTTCGGGATCAGGCCTGTAGCATATAATATTGCTGCGTGTTTAACTTATCTTACTCTTCAATTTCTACAAGAAATTACTTTGATGAGTAAAATTTCATATTAGAACTTCAATTGTAGGTACCTATGAATGCATTTCAGTACAATAAAAAAATGGAAATGTCTATATGATGCTCTTGCGTTCCATTTATATTACTATACACTGCTGGCTCTTTTATCAAGATAGCTTCAGAAGGGTCCTGTTCTATTAACCACTCAATAGTTAACCTTATGATTATTGTACCTATCCAGAAAATTACATGGCCTGCTTTTATGTATTACTGGACTTTCAAAAGATCCTACTCTGTTACTTTTAACCAAGTCATTTTTCAGAGGTTTGGGATAGGCACAGAACTGGGTTAGTATGATCAGCCTTCTCCTATATTGGGAATGAAACTGGAAAATATAGAATAAAGGGAATCAGTTATACTTAAAAAGCTGATGTAAAGTAAGAAGTGTGAAGGGAGTGGGGTGGGAAATTAAATCATTATCTCCTTATTCAACAATCCAAACAGCTAACATTCTTAAAGTAGTACAGTAAATCATTTACTAATAGAGTACAACTCTCTGAAATAAAATGTGATAAATAATCATACAAAAATAAACTCCCACTTATATAAACCCTGTTTATACAATGAAAAACTTCCTGTTTATATATATGAAGTTGTCTTAAAATGTGATAAAAGTGAAACTGTACTTGAGTAAGATTACCTAGTAATTACCCAGCCTGTTCACAGACCTGAATAAATGTGTTGTTTTGTTCATATTTAACGCAACTGAACCCTGTTGTTAATGCAATAAAACCATTCATGTCAAAGATTTACTGTACAGTAAATGTAGAAATGTTAAACAAGTATCAACTGTCAGGACTGTTCATTCATTTTGACTGAGCCAAAGCTTTATCTCCAAGGTCAGATTAGATAAATTTTATGATGTCTGTCTCTTTAAATAACCAAAGGGTTTTCAAAAGAGCACAATTGCGAATTTTTAACTTCCAACTCCCACCCAGCCTAAAGAGAGTGTGCCAGTTTCTTTCCTATTATCCCTTGCCCCAAAATTATTTCAAGTAAATAGTAATGTATTAAAGTTTTACAAATAAATCATCATCAGAAGTAAGACACGTCTTTCAGAAACATTTTGCTTTCAGTACCTCACTCAGGCTGATCAAAACCCCTTTGTCTGCGTTGGAGAAGTAGCTCTTAGCTGTTGAGATCTGCAGGGCTGAGCTCATCGCTAGCTACCACACATTATCTATCATGAGCCTTTATTTTGCTTGGCATCTTTCACATACATTCTGAAGCGCTTTTGGCTACGAGCTAGGAGGGGGCAGCAGAGCTGGATACATTTTGGAACAGATCAAATTAAGTGAAATAAAGGGCACGTTGGTTTCATGAGGAAAGGCTGTTTCCATCACTTCCAGTACTGCCGCCCCCCCTCGAAATGCGAGTGCTGCTGTTGGTGCCGCGGCGCAGGCAGGTTCATGGCAGCAGCGTGATGAGGGGAGCAGGGAGGGTGAAGGCGTCGGGACACGACAGGGGCTCTTGGGACTGCTCCTAGCAGCAACTGACCCCGGCCGGCCAAGGCCACTCTCGGGGGCGCGGGGGAGTCTCTCAACACTCTCCGCTCGCAGCCCTTTGCCCCCCGCTACAACCTACTCCTCCCACCCAGCCCCAGCCCAGTCCCGCCTCAGGCCTCCTGCCCCACCTCCTACCAGCTCCCACCATCACCCACCCAACGCAGCCCCCGCCGCCCCTGCTCCTACCTGCCCCAGCCGCCGCCGCCGCCTCCTGGTCCCAGCCGTTCCGCTCCCCGGAGGTGCGCGGGGGGAGGCGGCTACCCGCTAAGGCCGCGCTCACACACCTGCCGCCGCGATGGTCCCGCACGGAGTCAGCTCGCCCCCCTCGGCCGCCCCTGCCCAGCGCTCTCGCCGCTCTCTCGTCGCCTAGGCAACAGCCCGCTGCTCCCCTCCCCTCGCTGGCTGGACTCGACTGCGCTCAGGTGACCCAGGGCAGCCAATCGGGCCCCCGGGCGCCACGTGACGTCTCAGGAGCAGGCGCTCCGGAGCGGGTACCGGCGCTGCCGAGGTAGGAGGGAGAAGCCGCGAGGGCCGTGCCGGGGCGGCGGCGGTGGGGCAGGCCCCGTCTGGCGGGGTTCTCTTCGGTGCGTCCCCGCCAAGAACGCTCCGCAGCGCCGGCAGGGGGGCGCGTCCGTAGCGCGTGAGCCCCGGGCTCTCGGCGCGGCGCCTCAGGGGGCGAGCCAGGCACCCCCGCGGCGCGTGGGGCGGGGCAGTGGCCGATGCTGGGGCCCCCTAGTGTCGGGGGACGGGCGTGGGCGCCGGTCAGGCTCGGCCGTTCTCTGCCTGCCAAGTGTCCCGAGTCCCGACGGGCTCGGCCTGCCCCAGGAGTCCCGAAAAGCCCGGGCTGCTGTTCAGCAACTCAGGGGCTGACGGGGACGGCCGTTGGGTTGGAGGCCTGGCTGGCTGTGGGGACCCGCCGGCAGGGGACAGTGACTGCGCCAGGTGAAGCGGAACAAGAAACGGTCTCCAGGGCAGGCCTGGGACTCTCCGGCGCATTGGGCGAGGCGCGTCTAATCAGACCACTAGGGAGTCGGGTAGCAAAATGATGCTTGGATTCCCTGCTCGTGCACTTGACCGGTGTTCCGAGTTTCCTAGGGGTGGAGCCCAGTCCTTATCTCCCGAGAGCCCGGTAA
Organism: Macrochelys suwanniensis; assembly: GCA_033296515.1. Taxonomy (NCBI): domain Eukaryota; kingdom Metazoa; phylum Chordata; order Testudines; family Chelydridae; genus Macrochelys; species Macrochelys suwanniensis. The sequence continues at coordinate 42,942,172 of CM065775.1, read as the reverse complement.
CGAGGCTGGATGACTTACTGGTGTATTTTCACCCAACTCTTCAAAACCAGGATTCCCACGTGCTGCATCACATGCTGGTACCTGTTGATTTAGCACCAACTGATTGCGTTTTGGGGCTTGCAGGTGCATTGATCTAACTTAGTATAAATCCCCCAGGCACTGTGTCCTTCCCTCGCTAAAAATACTGATTGCTTCAGGAGAGCAGTGGGCCAGGGAAACATGTTTTCACCTCATAGTTCTTCCTCCACAGTGCCACCTTCTTTTCTGCCTTCCCATGTTTTTATTTTTTCTCTTTAAAAAAAAATAAATTATTTTTCCATATCCTGAAATAATTTCAATAATAATAATTTAAAATCCTACAGAATTCAATCAGCTATCACTGCAGTGGAAAAACATTAAAGTACATTGCTAAATGGAATCCAGCCCCTGGCATACAATATTCCATTTACAGGTAAACTGAAAGGGCCTGGTTCTCCTTTCACTTACCCTAGTGTAAATGCATAACTATTGAAGTCAATGGCATTTCACCTAAGGTGAAACAGGCTGAGATGAGAATCCAGCCCAAAGACTTTCTCTGCCAATATTTGATTTCAAGGTTCTTTGTTTCTAATGAACCAGTTGATGAAATTACTAAAACTAAGCAGAGGGTGAATACAAATTCATTGGAAATCGACTTGGAAGTTATGAATCAACAAATGCAATTAGTAATAGGAATTTTAGATAGCTAATTGCCATCTTTCAGTAATAAGAAATTTTTCAAGTCCTCAAAAACAGATGGTAATAATGCCTACCTCTTATTTATGGATGCAGTGTAGTTGTAGCCGTGTTGGCTCCAGGATATTAGCGAGACAAGGTGGGTGAAGTAATATCTTTTATTGGACTAACTTCTGTTGGTGAGAGAGACAAGCTTTTGAGTTCCTTTCCCACACCTGAAGAAGAGCTCTGTACTTGAAAGCTTGTCTCTCTCACCAATTTCAGAAGTTGGTCCAATAAAAAGATATTACCTCACTCACCTTAGCTTTTATTTAGCAGTTTTCACCCATAGAACTCAAACTTTAGAGCTTATGATGGCATAAAAATAGAGTTCTCTTTCACTAATCATGCAACTGACTATGATAAAAAGAGAATGTAACATTCAGTTGGGTCATAAGAGGTAAATGGTTCCAACAAGAATAAGTAGTTTATACATTTTAAAAAATATATTTGAACAATTTTATAATTTATTAATGGGGAAAAGTGCCTAATGAGGAATACTTTGTTTTAGCACCCTTGACAAAGGGAACAGTGTAGGACACTGGAATTTTTATAAAGAGTGACATACTATATAGTACAACCATGGTACATCTGTTGTGAGTGACAGCTGTTGTGGAGCACTGAGAATTCTACATCCTTCTGCTATTTACAGACAGCTGTTAAAAGTATGTTATCTATTTTGTGTTGACACCTGTAAATCCAGTAAATATGTGTTTCTCTCTGTGGAGTCACTGAGAGTTACTCCTAACCATCTGAGATTCAGATATTTATTTCAGAGTAATATAGTTTTAGATATCATTGATTTTTCCTATGAACATAAAATGGATGAGTCAATTCCATGCAAATTGTGAATTTTGAAAATTGAAAACATTTTAAATAAGGTGATGTTTGATCTCTATTTAAAATAAAGCTAGTTCCTTTTTAGGACTTGGCAAAAATTGTAAAAGCAGATTCATGTTGTAGGGAAGGCACAAGAGAAACAGTTGGGAAGTACTTTAGGTTGACCCTTTTGATAGGGCAAAGTTGCATGACATATCTGTTGTGAAAGCAGGAATTGTGCAGCAATAGGAAATTGAGATATACAGATACCAAAGATTAAGATAGATCTACACTTGTTATGACAGCTGTTGGAAACTGATGTCAGCATAGCCTTACAGTGTCTTTTGATTTTCTTAACTATTACAAATCTCACAATGTTTATGATATCTAAAACAATCTGTGGAAATGGATCAGTAATGTTAACCAAGAACTGCTGAAGCCTGTTTAATAAGTAATATTTACATGAGTCCTCCTCTAGCCAGTTTTGCTTAAGAAAAGCAATGTGAACTCTTTTTGTTTGCGCAGATTAAATCTGAGGATTAATCCATGTTTATACAGTGCTTTGTAAATGTAAAGCCCTAAAAATGCCAAGTATTATTATTATTAAATCTTTAAAAGCCGGATCCATGAAAGGCTAAACTATTATTATAGCATTGCTTTTTAAAGTAACGAAATGCCTAAGTTTTCTTTCTTGTACTTTGATATCTCCCACTACGCTCTCACTTTTTAGTGCTCATTTTGCTGTATGCAAGCATTCCTTTTCCAGTTTAAATGGCTTGAAATGTATCTATGTTTAACAATTGGGCAAGATTGCCAAGAGATGCCAGGGATTTTAAGTAATGTTAGGGCCCGAATACTGCAGTGGTTACTTACGTTGAGTAAGTATTATATTAACATTAGCAGTTCTGTTGACTTCAGTAACTTACTCACTTATGAAAGTGTTTGCAGGATCAGGTCCTTACTATGACATTTTACTTGTTTGGCTCATAATACACTCAAATAACTATTTTGATTTCTGATGTGAACTAAAACCAGTGAAATACAATAGTTTTTCCTACATTTTTCTTACTACTTTGCAGCAAATAGCAAATTTAGAAACGGTTTCTTCCAAAAGTAATAGGTAGTTAGTACATGTTAATAAAATAACAAGAAGTGGAGAAAATGATGATCAAGAAAAGATGTCTGCTCAGGAGAATAAAATGGAACACATCTTTAAGCACACCAAAAACAATCCATTAAGACAATAATTGTTTTTTCTAAATAACATACTGAATTTTTATCCTAGCTATGTCTTTTAATAATACCTTTTCTTGAGAATGTATTATTCATACAGTGCTAATTGCCTTTCTTATAATGTAATGGTCTCTCTAAAAAGGAATGTGAATCTAATTGGTTGCGTAGGAAGTTAATTAGTTGAAATCAGGCCTGGTTGATCCAGGACTGACTTTTTAGAATCTCTGGGTATTTGAAAAAAATTAAATGTGCTTTATATACATAGTCTAGAATAGCTGGTTGTTTTTTAATTTGGAATGAGATGAAGTTTGCAAACTGATACAGATTAATGAAGTCTGCATATTTTTAAAATATGCTGATAATTTTCTTTTCTTACCTAAATTTATCCAGGATGGGAAAAGTATTTTTACATGTTATTGTAGGTGCATATAAATTTCTAGTAAAGTATAAAGATTTGTTTGATGTTTAATAGGTTGACAAACTGTTACTGTCCTTTTTTTAGCACCCTTTTTGTTGAATATTCAATATATCTTGATTTGTGTCGGCTCTGTTTGTCACCTGCAGTTTTGTAGTAAAATGCTATACTCAGGGTGGATAATTTAAAGTTTAAGGTATTCAAATAGGTATTAGGGCCAGATTTTCAAAAATGCTCAGCACTTGGATGCTGAACTCCTTTGAAAATCTGGCCCTTCCTTAGATTCATAAATAAGAGCTCAGCACCTATTAAAAATCTGGTTCCAACTGTGGGTGCTGAGCATGTGAAAACTTGACTTGACCTCATCTAAAATTCTGTCCCTTAACATGCTAGTGCATGTTATATAATTCTTAAATACCATGAGTGGATATTCCTCAAACATATTATAGGAATTGGTGGTGGTTTTTTAAAAACACACAGTAACTGACTAAATTTAAGCTTAAATTTAGAGGCCTGAATATAAAACATTAGAGATGAAATCCTGGCTGCATTGACCTCAGTGGCAAAACTCCCATTGATTTCATTAGGGCCAGGATTTCACTGTGGATGTGCTGAAGGATTTTTTAATATTTTATTAAAAATGCCTTAAAGGAAGCTAATATCAGACTGAGGTGTTATTTGTGTCAATAAGTATGTGAGGGAATCTACATAATTTTACTAATTTTAAATTCTAAAATGAACAACTTTGCACTTAAAAGTGTCATTACATTTAGAAATCAATATATTATTTATAGTTAAAACATACCTGCTGTTTCAAAATGTATCCTGAGTCCACAGTTATTACAACTAAAAGTATTTCTTGGAGAATGCATAATATACAGACCTAACAAATGACTTGGGAGAAGGTGGGAGAATAAAGTATACATGGTATGCAAGAGACATAATTAATCTGTTCTTACGTTAAAAAAAAACTGTAATGCACTTCTAAGTTCCACAACCTTTGTATTAAATAAATATAAATTGACAAAGCTAAAGACAAAGACTATAAACCTACAGTATAAAATTGTATACACCAAGAATATTAGATTACATTAATTTAATCTTGTTTAGAGCTCTGATTTTGTATCTGTTAGGTAGCTTGTCCTCAATAAAACTTTGCATAATAGATTTTCCAAATAAAAATGCTGCATGAACTACTTACTGCATTCCTATATAGGTCTGTGTCCTTTAAACTGTGTACATTTCAATCAAGATGTGCAAAGTTTTTCATTCTAATATAAAATAGCTTTGTCAGTTTTGAAAAATCCTGCAATAAAAGATTGCAATGAAATACTAAATGCAGTACCTGCTATATGCTGAAGTTTTTCCAATAGCCGGCCTTTCTGCAACTTAATCCACACTGCCAGAGCTTCTGTATTAACTGCTTTTAACTTACCTCCTTTAAAAAAAAAAAAAAAAAAAGTATGTCAGCACAAGCCCAGACGAAACTCCAAATCCAGGAAAATAAAATTAACCATGCAGATCAAAGGCAGAGGAGCACTGAGACCAAATGCTTGTAATCTGATCAGTGATCAGTTGCCATACATCAAAGGCAGTGCTTAGGGGAGGAAAAAGAGCTCCCTTTTCAGCAGGTAGTTGTACTCTTAAATTCTGCCTTCCAATCCTCAAATTCTTTTGTTTAAAAATGAATCACTTTAGTTCTCCCCTGTCCTCTCCCTTTTTTTGTGATAGCAGAATGTACATGATTCTTACTTACATGCTTAGAGTTGAGTGGCTGGATTCAGTTCCCAAGCTATGTTGTGAATTGTGTGTTGGAAGCTTTCCCCAGTGCCAGCGGGTTCCGCTTTATCCCTTTCATCTCACTGAACTGCAGATCCCATGACATCATTCAATGCTGTGGGACTGGTTAGAGAGCTATAATACAGCCTGTGGGGGAATACAGCTAAAGAGCAACAAAAGTTTGCATGATTTCTAACCAGGTTGGCACATTGTGAGAAGCACAAGGCTCATTTCAAAGTTTATCTGTAAGTTTCCTCCCAAGAAGAGAAATGGAATGCTAGAAGTATTTTGTGTGATAAGATTACTGATAATTTTCAAATGAGGGTATTTAACCCTTGAAAAAAACCCACAATTTTCCACAAAGGCCTGGCTGTCAAACACACACTGATTTATTTACAGCTGCCAAGTAATTACAAAAAAACCCACAAAACCCCCGCCTACACATATTGCTGGTGACAGAAAAGCTTCATGGAAAAGATGTCTTAAAAATGTTTAACAACTTCTTAACAGCTGAAACTCCAAGTTGAGAAGAACTTCGATCCTATTGTGAATTACCATTTAACTTCTTTGATTGGTAGTGATGAGACCAACACTGATTCCTGGGTTCTCTTCTTCACTGCCAGTTATTGTGTGGTGTTGTGCAAGTCATTTAACCACTCAGGGCCTGATTTAACTGTGCCTTGTGGCTCCTTTATATAAAGTGTCGCCCAAGAAATTCTCTGGATATAGGGGCAGTTGCTGGCAGGTATACAATCAAAGTAGTCCTCTTTACACCTTCAGCACAGGGAGGCTTGTTGGGGGATGGAGGGGTGTAACCAGGGCTTTACTGCACCCTGGCTATTTCTAGCTACTGGAATGGTCCATAGGGACCATTGACAGCCAGGTGAAAGTAGGGCTATGTGTACACTAACATTTCTAGTGGTGCAGCACCACCTCTGTAGTGCTGTAATGTAGACACTTATTACAGCAATAGAAGAGGTTCTTCCATCGATGTAGTAAATCCGCCTCTTCTTCCATTGACCTAGCTACCACCTCTTAGAAGTCTTCTCTTGACCTAGTGGTTTCTGCACCAGGGCTTATGTTAGTGCGACACTAAGCACCCCTGTATTCACACCCTACACACTTTTGTAATAATCTTTGTGCAAAACATGCCTTGTGAGGTATCATTTGAAAACTAGTAACTCACTGATCATGAATATTCTCGTGATGTATGTACGTGATGTGGTATTAAGTACACTCTGGAATTACACCTAAAGTGTGTGTAAAGCAGGTATGTCAGGAAGTTGTTAAACAGATCTGTTCTAAACAAAGGATGCGTGTTTTCTTCAATTTACATATAAGTAGTAAACAGACCCATCAAGCTAACAAAGAGTAGAGGCAAACCTCACACTAATAAATGGGGGAGAAGACAGCATAATGTATACATCCAGCAGGAGAGAGAACCTCGGTCTGGCTTTTACTTTTAAAATAGTCCATTTCAAAGGTTTACTGGTCTGTAAAGATATAGAGGGGAGAGGTAGCTGAACCTCAAATGATAAGTAATTGAATCAACTGATTATATCCAATATTACTGTATCCAGAGTATGGTCTTTTCTGAAAACTAAAGATATGCTGGCATAAGAACGGCCATACTGGGTCAGATCAAAGGTCCATCCAGCCCAGTGTCCTGTTTTCTGACAGTGGCCAATGCCAGGTGCCCCAGAGGGAATGAACAGAACAGGTAATCATCAAGTGATCGATCCCCTGTTTCCCATTCCCAGCTTCTGTCGATTAATATTGTTAAATGTATGTATTAACACTATAAAGAATTATGAATACTCATTGATACTAGGCTGTATAATTTGCCGGACAGGAAGGAATGTCATACCTATTTACCTGTCTCTTATGTAAATTAAGCATGGTGGAATTGACAACAATGGAAGCCCACAGGAAGGGAAGAACAGCATGAAGTCATCCTGCCCCTTGAAGCAAAAGTCATTGAACTTTGGAAGATATAATCATGGACAGAAACAAGAGTCTTGCAAGCTGAGAAAGATGGATCCTTGAACTAAGGAGAGAGGGATTTGAAGTCTTTGGAGCTGAGTATAGATGAGAAACCTAGTTAGGCCAAGATCTTTCACCTAAGATGACAAGGGAAGCCAGCATCTTGTACTTTTGTGGAAGATTTTGACTGGGGGAAAGTCAGTCATGGCTGGGAAGAAGAATGACTGGTGAGAAACCATCTTGAACAAACCTTATATCTGGCTAGATTAAGTTTTAGACTTTTAGAAACAGACAGTAACTCCTCGCTTAACGTTGTAGTTATGTTCCTGAAAAGTGCTACTTTAAGTGAGACAGTGTTAAGCAAATCCAATTTCCCCATAAGAATTAATGTAAAAGGGGGGGGGGGGGGGGAGGGGAAGGTTGGGTTCCAGGGAAATTTTTTCACCAGACAAAAGATGTATATAATACACAGTATAAGTTTTAAACAATTTAATACTGTACACAGCAATGATGATTGTGAAGCTTGGTTGAGGTGTTGGAGTCAGAGAGGGGAAGAGGGTGGGATATTTCCCAGGGAATGCATTACTGCTAAATGATGAACTAGTACTCGGCTGAGCCCTCAAGGGTTAACACGTTGTTAATGTAGTCTCACACTCTACAAGGTAGCGCGAATGGAAGGAGGGGAGACAGCATGGCAGAGAGAGACAGACATACACCGTGTGTGAGAGACGCGCATTGCCCCTTTACGCTGATCCCACTCTAAGTACAATGCCCTTTTAAGTAGATCAGCAAGTTGAGACAGCTGCTGCTGCCAGCAAGCTCTCTCTGTCCTGAGCCCTGTTGTGCCCCCCCCGCTCTATAGAGATGGGGTAAAGGAGCTGGGGGGAGGGGGACACCCTGATATTAGCAGCCTTCTTTTGTCCCCCCCACATAGCAAGCAGGAGGCTCCCAGGAGCAGCTCCAAGGCAGAGGGCAGGAGCAGCACAGGGCAGTGGGGGAAGGGACAGCTGAACTTCCCGGCAATTGATAGCCTGCTGGGCAGCTGCTGCACAGGGAACTTAGGGGAGCTGATAGGGGGACTGCCAGTCCCCAGTCCCCCCTGGTTCCAAGCCCCCACCAGCTAGTTCCAACGGGCTGCTCTTTGTGCAAGTAGTGGACAAAGCAGGCAGCTGCCAAACAACGTTATAAGGGAGCATTGCAAAACTTTAAACGAGCATGTTCTCCAATTGATCAGCAATGAAACAACGTTAACCGGGATGACTTTATGTGAGGAGTTACTGTATTTTGTTTGGTTTTACTTATACTTGAACTCAATCCTATGTATATTTTGTTAATAAATGTATTTCATTTTAACCATAAACCAAGTTAATAAGCTGTCGTGTTTTTTGTTACATTTTCTCTGAACTGTCCAGGAAAAGGCTGGACACTGCAGATCACATGGTTTTGGGGAAATTCAGGACTGGAAGTGTGTTGGGATCACCTTGCTGGTTGTAATCAAGGCTGGTGGAAGCCAGAGTGGGGCTGTAGACACGCTGCTGGGGTCAGAGCTGCTGAACCGGGGTTGTCTAGCACACAGATATTCAGGGTGTGACCTGCATGCAGTTCAAAATACTGCCTGGATCTGCGCTGTGGGTTGAACTGGTTCCTAGCAAGCGTCAATATAGTGGAAATATAAAAGTGGCAAACTGAAGTTCAACGTCCCCTGAGCCAAGGACAACTTTGGCCTACGGATGAATTCAGCCCTCTGTGCTTCACTGTAACCCTCTGTAAAATAGATATATCTTATAGGGTTGTTGTTAGTATTGTATCCAGCACTGCTGCAGGTTGTCCCGGTTTACCAATTCCGTAGATTTTGGCAATTGTACCACATGCTGAAAGGCAAGTGTTTGTAGGCACGCCAGGCATTAGTGTTTGGTGGGTTCTGATTAATACTTTGAGCAAATGAAGATTCCTTTACCAGGGCTGCCAAAATTAAAAGGTGCATATACCTTAGACTCAATTGTTTTAATGCTTAGAACAAAAGATAAGTCAGCAGTTCCTAACACAGATCCTAGAGCAGTACAGTGCCAGGGTAATAAGGTAAGAGCCTTGTCAGGACTTGCCCCACCCCGTCCTGCATGCAGGCTGCACTTCTTGTCCTCGTGATATGGTGTTAAGGAGTAAGTCTGTACAGCTTTCACCATTCTCAGCCTACAAGCTGCCTGGCCTCTCCCCAGCCAGCTACCGGTGGCTGCTGTTTCCTGCTTTCACACAGCCCCAAATCTCTCCTGCACCTGTCCCCTCTGGCTTCAGTCTGTTCTTCTGCCTTTTCTTTACTTAGTATTTAGGAGCCCTCTACTGGCTGAATGTTGAAGTGGAAATAACCCATTGCATACTAATATCAGGGGGGTAGCCGTGTTAGTCTGGATCTGTAGAAGCGACAAAGGGTCCTGTGGCACCTTATAGACTAACAGAGGTATTGAAGCATAAGCTTTCGTGGGTGAATACCCACTTCTTCGGATGCAAGCAGTGGCATCTGCTTGCATCCGAAGAAGTGGGTATTCACCCACAAAAGCTTATGCTTCAATACCTCTGTTAGTCTATAAGGTGCCACAGGACCCTTTGTCGCCATTGCATACTGAGTGGTCAGGCTTATTACAACATTAATTAACATTTACAAAGTGCTTTGGGATCCTCCTCTGAAAGGTGTTATAGAAACATGAAATTCTGTTGTTTGGACGTAGATGGTCCAAAATAATATTTTAACATGCCAGTTGGGCTCTTTGGTGATATGTACAGTGTGTATAGTAATCAAGATACTAAGGAAAGTATTATGTAAATTTGCAAGGTATGATGTCACAGCTATGAACCAACTCCCAAAGAATACATTACTGGAAAAACTGTAAGCAAACTGGAAGTCACTGCACCTTTGTCTAGTTTCCACTTTCTACTCTTCCTTAAATACAGTTACCAGAATTGCTCACTCCTATTTTAACCTTCATTTATACCCTTCTCCCTAGAAACACACATTTCTTCTTTCAGGAACATCAGCTGATGACAATTCCATTCCATGTCTCCATAGCAAAACTGGAACTGCCAGATTGAAATGAAGTGGGAGGATGAGGTATAGAGAGTGGAAAGAACCCTCACTGTTCACTTCAAAGGGCTTTCTTTTAGAAGTAATGATTGTTTGCAAAAGGTAACACTTCTAGTTCTCTTGGATTTAAAAAAAAGTAAAGATTAAAAGGTTTGTTCTTTGTTCTCTGTTTCATAAGCTTTAAAAAGGCAGGAAGATTAAGGTTTGTAATCTTAAATTACTACTAATAATTAATAATTGTGCTTTGCACGTACAGAGCATTTTTTCTATGTGGAGTCCAGCAGTCTGAGAAACCCGCCCCCTCCCTATTCTGCTGATTCCTCACAACTGGATCAGCGGCTATTATTAACTAATAATAAGAATACTTTGCATTTATATATTCTTTTAATTGAAATATCTCAAAATACTTTTCAAAAGTCAGTAAACATTACTATCCCCATTGTGCGCAAGGAGAAACCGATATGTACAGATGTTAAGTGACTTTCACACAGCAAGTCAGTGGCAGAGCCAGGAATAGATTGTAGGTTTCTTTACTCCCATTTATTTGCTCAAACCATTATAGGCCTTGATCCAGTAAAGATCTTAAGCATGTACTTAACTTTAAGCACATGAGTAGTCCTATTAAAGCCAACTGGACTATTCGCTAGGGGTCTGGTCCTGCACCTATTGAAATCAATAGGAGGTTTGCCTTTGACTTTAGTAAGAGCAGAATCAAGCCCCAGGACAGTTCTCACACTTAAAGTGAAGAATGTGCTTTGCTGGATCAAGGCCATAAAGATTAGCCCTAGATATAATGATGCTTCTATAGAGATGCTTATTGATAGATAATATAAAAACACCAATTTCAAAGGTCTCTACATATAAAAATTGTGATTTTTATTTTGTTAGTATTTTTTTTCTGATCTATGTGATATCTATGTGTGAATTAGTGATTAGAACATAGGACTGAGAATCAGGAATTGTGGTTTTATGTCTGGCTCTGGCTCTTGCTGTGTGTGACCTGGAGCAAGTCATTTCACCTCACTGGGCCAGATCCTCATCTTGTATAAATTGTCATAATTGAATTGAAATCAATAGAGCAATGACAAGTTACACCATCCGAAGATCTGGCCCATTGTGGGTTTCTTCAGTTGTTTTAAAAAAATTCTCTCATTGGATACTGTGAGAATAATTAATGTTTTTAATAGTATATTGAGATCATAGATGAAAGGTACTATATAAGTGAAAACTATCATATAGAAAAACTATGCATTTACCAAAATATGTTTTTACCTCTCTGTTTTTAAGCATACTTTAATATTAATAAGCATTACTGGAGCATTGGTGCACTTCTCAGGTGACTGAAGGCAAGGCAGCCTTTGGCTGTGCTCTCACAAGATATCCAAAGTATGTACCAATGGCAACGGAAGGCACTCATGGTTGTGCCTTATTGCTTAATTAAGAAAGAAGCTAAGATGTTTCCCCCACTTAGAAAGGGTTTTTAACGCTCCTTCACTGAGAGAATCTATTGCGACTTTCTACCTGCTGGGGTTTCTGAAGTTCTTTGCACCAGCATGCAAACTTTAATAATGTAACATTCTTCTCAGAGGTACTCGTACTGTTGTGTTGATGAACTGACTTCCCCAAGGCTATTGGAGCTAGAACAACAATGTTATAAATGTAGGTAGAACAGGAGGACTGGATAGACTCAAGTTTTTGAAATTTGTGTTCTTGGAGGATGCTTTTAGAGGATTTTTTTTCTCAGTCTAACTTAAATAAATTTATCTCTACATTAGAGTGCCTTTATCTCAGGAACATTTTAGTATTATTTATATTCTGGTATCACCTAAAAGCCTCAAACAGGCTAGGCCATATTGTGCTGGGCATTATATAAACAAATAATAACTGTCAGTCTGTGTTTCAAAGAGCATACAGTCTAAAAGATGATGTAACTGTGTGAGTGAGACAAACAGGCTAAGTGGAGTTGGGGCTATCAGTTGACAAACTTAATAGGATGTGTACAATTAGCTAGTCAGTGATAGTGTTAGTGGTCACAGCTGGCTATCTGCCTAGTCATTATCAAAACATGTATTTATAAGTATTTCATTTAGGCAATTTACTGTAGCAAAACAATTGCAAACAATCGGAAGAGAGGATTTTCAGCTGAAAAAATATAGCAATTAGTGTAGACAATGCAATGTTTATTTAGTTGTGGTTAACTTTTGGGGGACCTTAAACACACACTGAGAAGTATAACCACGTCTCCATCTTCAAACAAGTCTATTTGTTTACCATTATTTTCGCTTTCCAGTTCAAAATTGCCCCAGTTTTTTTAAACCATCACAATCTGCCTTATAGATCTTGTATCTACTCTCTTCCCATCCTGTAATCTGTTCTCCTTTTTGTCAGTCTTATCAAGCACTGGCTCTCTTTCTCACTCAGTTTCATCACTGTTGTTATGAGAACCTTCTCCCCTATAGCGAACAGCCTTCTTTTATTGCTCTACCATATCAGCGCTCCATTTTTTTCAAATCTTTGGTAAAATATTTTTCTCTGCCATTATTTTTTAACATTCTGTTTCTAGATGGAAAATATTTTGGGAAACAATTTGTATGAAATCTGCTATGCAATCTAAGACCTCAGTTCAGCAAGGTGTACTTAAGCCTATGCCTAACTTCAAGTATGCGAGTAATCCTGTTGAAATCAATGGATTATCTACATGCTTAAAATTAATAGGCACATGCCTTGCTAAAGCAAGGCCTAAAGCTGTAAATACAATGATCCAGATCCTCAGTTGATATTTCAACAGAGTTATATCAATACATACCAGATAATGTTCAGGCCTATCATTACTTAAGTTGGCATTATTTTCAGGGCTTTAGAGCTATGCTCCGACTCTGCTCCAGCTCCAGGCAAAAACCTGCAGCTCCACTGCTCCAGAGCTGCTCCGTGGGCTCTGCGCCAAAGCCCTGATTATTTTGGGCCTTCATTATTTTGTTGTAGCAAATGACATAAAATATTGTGCCCTGTATTTTAAATTGTGTACTCCAAGTACATGCAGTACAAGCAGCCAATTTCAGAAATTGCTGTGCAGCTCCCTTTGAAGTCAGTAAGAGCTGCAGATGCTCAGCACATCTGCAGATTAGGCTGTAGGAGTCTAAAGTTGGTCACTCAGAAATCGAGGCATTCAAAAATTACAAGTCACCTTTAGAAATGTGGACTTTATTATTTATAATGATACCAAGCTAAAGAGGAAAATATAGAAAACAACCGGAGGCCCTGTTTGGTAAAGCATTTAAGGGGGTTAGACTAGATCAGCGATTCTCAAATTTCATTGCATCGTGACCCCCTTCTGACAACAAAAATTACTACACAACCTCAGGATGGGGGACCCAAGCCCGCCCGAGCCCTGCTGCCATGGGTGGGGGTGGGGGGTTGAAAGCTGAAGCCAAAGGGCTTCTGCCCTGGGCAGTGGGGCATGTAACCCAAAGTGGGTCCTGACCCACAGTTTGAGAACTCCTGGACTAGATGACCCTTGTGGTCCCTTCTAACCCTATGATTTTATGCTTAAATCCATCCCTGTTCAGCAAAGCACCGAAGCATGTGCTGAAGTTCAAGCGCATGGAAGTCAGTGGGACTTCCCTGTAATAGGCCATCATTGAGAGTGCATGGCCTGCTGACCTGGTCGTCAAGGAAAACATGAAACCTACAGTTGCTCAGAACTTCCCAAAAGAATTTTATCAGTGCATTGCATGGCATAATTTTGTTGGTTGTCAGGAGGCCATTGCTCCACATGGTGTTGTAGGCAGCAGATAAGTGTAAGCTAGCTACCCCAGTCTTGAGTTTTTGCTGGAATCCCGCCTCGGTGTGTGTTGTCGAGACTAATAATTGGTCAGTGTAGCTGCAGCCTGGTCAGAAACCTGCTTGTTCATTCAGTAACATTGCTTCTACAAGCAACATGATTCTTGACAGTAATATTTCTTCCATGAGCTTGTATGATGTGTAGAGGAGTGATATAAAACCGTATGATGAGGGATTACTGGCAATAACTATAGCCTCGTGCCAGATCCTCAGGACGAGCCCTGAGGAATGGATAACAGTGGGCCAGCCATTTCTATCCCTGGGTTCCAAGGTTTTAAAGAAATTCTGGAAAGACACCATCAGATCCTTCAGCTTTCATGAGTGAGAGGGCTTATTTACCTCTTCAACTGTGAAGGCCAATGATATGGGTGAGGAGGCAGGTAGTGAGCTTGACTGTTTGTTGGAGCTCTCTGCACACTTTGCACTTAGTATACTTGTCCTTTAGTGCTTTTGTGTTAATAAGGAGTATTCTTGTGATCACATCAGCTGAGACGTAAGCCTTTCGATATTTCACTGGGTTTGCAGCCAGAAGCTGACGAAACGGTAGTCAAGGTTTGAGGCTGGAGTGAGTGAACTCCAGCTCTTCAACCGTCTTGATCTATCTTTGATGGTGCACTAAGTTCAATGAGTCTAAGATTTGGGTCACGAAACTTTTGGTACTCCTATAGTAGCCTTTCTGTTTCTGGTTTCCATCATGAGGCGTATCCTTTTCAATAGCCATAAGAGAGGTTTTTTTCTTGTGGCTATTTGGATAAGCTGGGTGAAATGACTGCAATTTTCAGGCTTCAGCGGAATCTCATTGATGGTGGCCTCAATTATCACAGTGAATCTTGGCCAATTTGTCTTTCAAAAATTCCATTGCAATTTGGGCTACGACATGATATTGGGATTTCAGTCCCAATGTGGATTATCACCAGTCAATGCTGGCTATATGGAAAATTGCCAAGAATAGCTCTGGAGGGTGTTGTAAGGAATTCCATACTGGTCTTTGGTGAGGAAACAGATATCTGGCTTGTAGTCTCTGTTGCGGTGGGCAGAATGACAAGTACCTCTATCTTCTGCATGAAAAAGGAGCTATGTATCTTTGTTTGATGACCATTCCACAAGTGCTTTGCCGGCATTATCATTACTATTATTACACCACATCATGTAGTGGCTATTGAAATAATATATAGCTGTAGGTCAGTGGTCCCCAAACTGTGGGCGTGCCCACCTAGGGGGGTGCAGAGGAACATTTGGGGGGCACAGTGGGCCCAGGCAAGCCCCCATAGGGGGCGAGGAGGAAGCCCCACTGTGCCCCACTGTGCCCCCAGCTCTGCTCTGGCCCTGGCTCCTGGCCCTGCCCCCTAGCCATGTCTCTGGTCCCGGCCCCATCTCTCAGCTGCAGCTCTGGCCCCAGCTGTAGCTTCATACATGGCCACAGCTCTGGCCCTGGCTGCGACCCCAGTCCTTCCCCCTCAGCCTCGGGCCCTGGCCCAGCCATGGCTCTGCTCCCGGCTGCGGCCCTAGCCCCACCCCCAGCTGCAGTCCTGGCTCCTGGCCTGGGTGTGGCTCCAGCCCTTGGCCCTGACCATGGCCCTGTTCCCATCCATGGCCGCAGCCCCGATGTGGCCCCGCTCCCAGCCACAGATCCCAACTGTGTCTCGGGGGTGGAGGGGTGGACGGGGTGAGGTAAATGTAAGGTAAAAAGTTTGGGGACCACTGCTGTAGGTAATGGGGGAGAGGGACAGTCTGTATTCAGTGGTTTATTTACTTGAGCCACCATTACCTTGCTGATTCTTTTGATATGGTGAAAGTTCTGGAATTGCTTTTTGCATCTATCATGTCATAGACCTTGGTGCCTTGATTGTTGTTTCAGAGTAGCAGCTGTGTTAGTCTGTGTCCGCAAAAAGAACAGGATTATTTGTGGCACCTTAGAGACTAAAAATTTATTTCAGCATAAGCTTTCGTGGGTTAGAACCCACTTCATCAGACGCATGGAATGGAACATACAGTAAGCAGATATTTATACATTCAGAGAAACATGAAAAGGTGGAAGTGCCTATACTAACTTTAAGAGGCTAATTAATTAAGAGGAACTATATCGGCAGGGGAAAAAATCTTTTGAAATGATAATCAAGATGGCCCATTGCGGACAGTTGACACAAAGGTGTGAGTGAGGATAGTTAACTTAAGGGAAATAGATTCAATTAACGTAATGGCCAAGCCATTCCCAGTCTCTGTTCAACACTGAGTTGATGGTATCTAGTTTGCATATTAATTCAAGTTCAACAGCTTCTCGTTGAAGTCTGTTTTTGAAGTTTTTCTGTTGCAAAATTGCCACCTTTAAGTCTGTCACTGAGTGATTAGAGAGGTTGAAATGTTCTCCTACTGGTTTTTGAATGTTATGATTCCTGATGTCAGATTTGTGCCCATTTATTCTTTTGCGTAGAAGCTATCCAGCTTGGCCAATATACATGGCAGAAGGGCATTGGCATAACAAGGCCATGTTTCAGGTGATGGTGGGAGGCAATGAGACTATAACCAGCAATATGGTAGCGTGATTTTTGAGTGTCATCTTACATATGGGTTTTTGAACGGCAATGACATCAATCATATTATCTTGCCTATTAAGAGTTATCAAGTTAAAGTTGCAGAAGCTGTCAGAAGCCTGTATCCCAAGAAAGGGGAAACAATTCATAGGCAGGGGTTTTAGACCAAGCTGGATGAGCAAGCATCTCAGAGAGGTGATTAAGAAAAAACAGAAAGCATACAAGGAGTGGAAGATGGGAGGGATCAGCAAAGAAACCTACCTTATTGAGGTCAGAGCATGTAGGGATAAAGTGAGACAGGCTAAAAGTCATGTAGAATTGGACCTTGCAAAGGGAATTAAAACCAATAGTAAAAAGTTTTATAGCCATATAAATAGGAAGAAAACAAAGAAAGAAGAAGTGGGACCGCTAAACACTGAGGATGGAGTGGAGGTTAAGGATAATCTAGGCATGGCTCAATATCTAAACAAATACTTTGCCTCAGTCTTTAATGAGGCTAATGAGGAGCTTAGGAATAGTGGCAGCATGACAAATGGGAATAAGGATGTGGGGGTAGATATTACCATATCCGAGGTAGAAGCCAAACTTGAACAGCTTAATGAGAGTAAATCAGGCGGCCCAGATAATCTTCATCCAAGAATATTAAAGGAACTGGCACATGAAATTGCAAGCCCATTAGCAAAATTTTTTAATGAATCTCTAAACTCAGGGGTTGTACCGTTTGATTGGAGAATAGCTAATATAGTTCCTATTTTTAAGAAAGGGAAAAAAAGTGACCCGGGTAACTACAGGCCTGTTAGTTTGACATCTGTAGTATGCAAGGTCTTGGAAAAATTTTTGAAGGAGAAAGTAGTTAAGGACCTTGAGGTCAATGGCAATTGGGACAAATTACAACATGGTTTTACAAAAGGTAGATCGTGCCAAACCAACTTGATCTCCTTCTTTGAGAAAGTAACAGATTTTTTAGATAAAGGAAATGCAGTGGATCTAATCTACCTTGATTTCAGTAAGGCATTTGATACAGTACCACATGAGGAATTATTGGTTAAATTGGAAAAGATGGGGATCAATATGAAAATTGAGAGGTGGATAAGGAACTGGTTAAAGGGGAGACTACAGCGGGTCATACTGAAAGGTGAACTGTCAGGTTGGAGGGAGGTTACTAGTGGAGTTCCTCAAGGTTCAGTTTTGGGACCAATTTTATTTAATCTTTTTATTACTGACCTCGGCACCAAAAGTGGGAGTGTGCTAATAAAGTTTGCAGATGACACAAAGTTGGGAGGTACTGCCAATTCAGAAAAGGATCGGGATATCCTACAGGAAGATCTGGATGACCTTGTAAACTGGAGTAATAGTAATAGGATGAAATTTAATAGTGAGAAGTGTAAGGTTATGCATTTAGGGATTAATAACAAGAATTTTAGTTATAAGCTGGGGACGCATCAGTTGGAAGTAACGGAAGAGGAGAAGGACCTCGGAGTCCTGGTTGATCACAGGATGACTATGAGTCGCCAATGTGATGTGGCCGTGAAAAAAGCTAATGCGGTCTTGGGATGCATTAGGCGAGGGATTTCTAGTAGAGATAAGGAGGTGTTAGTACCGTTATACAAGGCATTGGTGAGACCTCATTTGGAATACTGTGTGCAGTTCTGGTCTCCCATGTTTAAGAAGGATGAATTCAAACTGGAACAGGTACAAAGAAGGGCCACTAGGATGATCCGAGGAATGGAAAACCTGTCGTATGAAAGGAGACTCAAGGAGCTTGGTTTGTTTACCCTAACCAAAAGAAGGCTGAGGGGAGATATGATTGCTCTCTTTAAATATATCAGAGGGATAAATACCAGGGAGGGAGAGGAATTATTTCAGCTCAGTACCAATGTGGACACAAGAACAAATGGATATAAACTGGCCATCAGGAAGTTTAGACTTGAAATTAGACGAAGGTTTCTAACCATCAGAGGAGTGAAGTTCTGGAACAGCCTTCCAAGGGAAGCAGTGGGGGCAAAAGACCTAACTGGCTTCAAGATTAAGCTAGATACGTTTATGGAGGGGATGGTTTGATGGGATAACATGATCTTAGTCAAGGGTCAATTAATTGCCATCAGTGGTAAATAGGACCAATGGTCAATGATGGGATGTTAGAAGTTACTACAGAGAACTTTTTCCTGGGTGTCTGGCTGGTGAGTCTTGCCCACATGCTCGGGGTTCAGCTGATCGCCATATTTGGGGTCGGGAAGGAATTTTCCTCCAGGGTAGATTGGCAGAGGCCCTGGAGGTTTTTTGCCTTCCTCTGCAGCATGGGGCACGGGTCACTTACCGGAGGATTCTCTGCATCTTGAAGTCTTTAAACCATGATTTGAGGACTTCAATAGCTGAGACATAGGTGAGAGAATTATTCCAGGAATGGGTGGGTGAGATTCTGTGGCCTGCATTGTGCAGGAGGTCAGACTAGATGATCATAATGGTCCCTTCTGACCTTAAAGTCTATGAGTCTATGAGTTAAATAGTATCAGAGGGGTAGCCGTGTTAGTCTGGATCTGTAGAAGTGACAAAGCGTCCTGTGGCACCTTATAGACTAACAGAGGTATTGAAGCATAAGCTTTCGTGGGTGAATACCCACTTCTTCGGATGCAAATAGTTGTTTTTAAATTCATTGGGATCTGGCAAATTCTTAGAGCTGGGCCTATGATTCTCTTGACGTGGCACTTTTTGCAGAGTAACTGTTTCCATTGCAAGTCAATCTGAGATTTTGCTGAGGGACATTGAGATCATAGAATCATAGACGATTAGGGTTGGAAGAGACCTCAAGAGGTCATCTAGTCCAACCCCCTGCTCAAAGCAGGACCAATCCCAACTAAATCATCCCAGCCAGGGCTTTGTCAAGCAGGGCTTTAAAAACTTCTAACAATGCAGATTCCACCACCTCCCTAGGTAACCTATTCTAGTGCTTCACCAAACTCCTAGTGAAATAGTTTTTCCTAATATCCAACCTAGACCTCCCCCATTGCAACTTGAGACCATTGCTTCTTGTTCTGTCATCTGCCACTGCTGAGAACAGCCTAGCTCATCCTCTTTGGAACTCCCCCCGCCCCATTTCAGGTAGTTGAAGGCTGCTATCAAATCCCCCCTCACTCTTCTCTTCTGCAGACTAAATAAACCCAGTTCCCTCAGCCTCTCCTCGTATGTCATGTGCCCCAGGCCCCTAATCATTTCCGTTGCCCTCCACTGGACTCTCTCCAATTTGTCCACATCCTTTCCGTAGTGGGGGCCCCAAAACTGGATGCAGTACTTCGGATGTGGCCTCACCAGTGCCAAATAGAGGGGAATAATCATTTCCCTCAATCTGCTGGCAATGCTCTTACTAATGCAGCCCAATATGCCATTAGCCTTCTTGGCAACAAGGACACACTGTTGACTCATATCCAGCTTCTCATCCACTGTAATCCCCAGGTCCTTTTCTGCAGAACTGCCACTTAGCCAGTCAGTCCCCAGCCTGTAGCGGTGCATGGGATTCTTCCATCCTACGTGCAGGATTCTGCACTTGTCCTTGTTGAACCTCATCAGATGTCTTTTAGCCCAATCCTCCAGTTTGTCTAGGTCCCTCTGGATACTATCCCTACCCTCCAGCGTATCTACCTCTCCCCTCAGCTTAGTGTCATCCGCGAACTTGCTGAGGGTGCAATTCACCCCATCATCCAGATCATTAATGAAGATGTTGAACAAAACTGGCCCAAGGACTGACCCATGGGGAACTCCGCTTGATACCGGCTGTCAACTAGACATCGAGCCCTTGATCACTACCCGTTGAGTCCGACGATCTAGCCAGCTTTCTATACACCTTATAGTCCATTCATCCAATCCATACTTTTTTAACTTGCTGGCAAGAATACTGTGGGAGACGATATCAAAAACTTGGCTAATGTCAAGATATATCATGTCCACCTCTTTCCCCATATCCACAGAGCCAGTTATCTCATCATAGAAGGCAATTGGGTTGGTCAGGCATGACTTGTCGTTGGTGAATCCATGTTGACTGTTCCTGATCACCTTCCTCTCCTCCAAGTGCTTCAAAATGGATTCCTTGAGGATCTGCTCCATGATTTTTCCAGGGACTGAGGTGAGGCGGACTGATCTGTAGTTCCCCAGATTCTCCTTCTTCCCTTTTTAAAAGATGGGCACTATATTTGCCTTTTTCCAATCGTCCGGGACCTCCCCCGGTCACCACAAGTTTTCAAAGATAATGGCCAATGGCTCTTCAATCACATCAGCCAACTCTCTCCTCACCCTCGGATGCATTAGATCCGGCCCCGTGGACTTGTGCATGTCCAGCTTTTCTAAATAGTCCTTAACCTGTTCTTTCACCACCGAGGGCTGCTCACCTCCTCCCCATACTGTGCCGCCCAGTGTAGCAATTTGGGAGCTAATATTGTCTGTGAAGACAGAGGCAAAAAAAGCACTGAGTACTTAAGCTTTTTCCACATCATCTGTCATTAGGTTGCCTCCCCCATTCAGTAAGGGTCCCTCCCACACTTTCCCTGATAACCTTCTTGTTGCTAACATACCTGTAGAAACCCTTCTTGTTACCCTTCACATCCCTTTGTGCTTTGGCCTTCCTGATTACATCCCTGCATGCTCGAGCAATATTTTTATACTACTCCCTAGTCATCTGTCCAAGTTTCCACTTCTTGTAAGCTTCCTTTTTATGTTTAAGCTCACTGAAGATTTCTCTGTTAAGTCAAGCTGGTTGCCTGCCATATTTGCTATTCTTTCTGCACATCGGAATGGTTTGTTCCTGCACCCTCAATAAGGCTTCTTTAAAATACAGCAAGCTCTCTTGGACTCCTTTTCCCCTCATATTAGCCTCCCAGAGGATCCTGCCCATCAGTTCCCTGAGGGAGCCAAAGTCTGCTTTTCTGAAATCCAGGGTCCGTATTCAGCTGATCTCCTTTTTTCCTCTTGTCAGGATGCTGAACTCGACCATCTCATGGTCACTGCTGCCCAGGTTGCCACCCACTTCTACTTCCCTGACCAATTCTTCCCTGTTTGTGAGCAGCAGGTCAAGAGGTGCACGACCCCTAGTTGGTTCCTCCAGCACTTGCACAGGAAGTTGTCCCCAACACTCTCCAAAAACTTCCCATATTGCTCTCCCCGCAGATGTCAGGGTGATTGAAGTCCCCCATGGGAACCAAGGCCTGATCTGGAAACTTCTGTTAGTTGTCCAAAGAAAGCCTCATCTACCTCATTCTTCTGGTCTCGTGGTCTATAGCAGACGCCCACCACAACAACACCCTTTTTGCTCTTGCCTCTAACCTTAACCCAAAGACTCTCAACAGGCTTTTCTCCAGTTTCATACTGGGCTCTGAGCAATCATACTGCTCTCTTACAGACAGTGCAAGTCCATCTTTTCTCCCCTGCCTATCGTTCCTGAACAGTTTATACCCATCCATGACAGTGCTTCAGTCATGTGAGTTACCCCACCAAGTCTCTGTTATTCCAATCACATCATAGTTCCTTGACTATGCCAGGACTTCCAATTCTTCCTGTTTGTTTCCCAGGCTTCTTGCATTCGTGTACAGGCACCTAAGATAACTAGCTGATTGCCCTACTTTCTCAGTATGAATCAGGAGTGTTTCCTCCTGGTATCCCACTTCCCCACTTACCTCAGGGCTTAGGTCACCATCCCCCGGCAAACCTAGTTTAAAGCCTTCCTCACTAGGTTAGCAAGCAAGCCTGCCTGCGAAGATGCTCTTCTCTCTCATCGTTAGGTGGATCCTATCTCTCCCTAGCAATCCTTCTTCCTTGAACAATATCCCATGGTCGAAGAATCCAAAGCCCTCTCACCACCTGCGCAACCATGCATTTACCTCCACAATTCAATGGTCCCTACCTGGGCCTTTTCCTTCAACAGGGAGGATGGACAAGAACACGACTTGCGCCTCAAACTCCTTTATCCTTCTTCCCAGAGCCAAGTAGTCTGCAGTGATCCTCTCAAGGTCATTCTTGGCAGTATCATTGGTGCCCACATGGAGAAGTAGGAAGGGGTAGTGGTCCGAGGGCTTGATCAGTCTCAGCAGACACTCGGTCACATCCTGAATTCTAGCTCAAGGCAAGCAGCACACTTCTCGAGTTTCTGATTCGATGAAATCGGACAGTTTCTTTCCACCTGTGATAGACCGTATGCCTCCATAGGATCTTAATTTAGTTTTGTTGGTGTTAATGGGTCCATCTTTTGAGCCTATGGCTGCTTGTTTATTTTTACATCTCTCCATTAAAGTAGCATTCCTGTAGCTATTTCCTCAGCCAGGAGGGTAGCAGAGCTACGAGCATTAGTTGCTGACCATCCATAGACAGCCTTCTATTAGGACATGGTTTGTTTACAACCTCACCCTAAATTTTTAACTAATGTGGTGTCAGACTTCCACTTTAATCAGTCTGATTACTAGCTTTTTCCCCAAAGCCTCACTCTCAGAAGGATGAAGAGAGGCTCCATACTTTGGACATCTGCAAGGCATTAGCCTTTCACTTGGACAAGACTGAACTTTTTAGAGTGTTTCCTCAGATGTTTGTTTCCTTTGCTGACAGAATAAAGGTGTCTCTTCACAGACAATATCTTACTGGCTCTCATCGTCCATATTGCTGTGCTATGATATTACTAAGGTTCCTGCACCTGAGAGAGTTTTTGCACATTTAAGGTCCTTCACTTGTGGTGTTAACCAGTTTTTACCAATATATTCCTGGTTTTTACAAAAGCTATTCAGTTTTTTCCCACCCGAATTTTGGACTACACAAGTTCAGGAAAATGCTGATTGTTAAAAAATTCAATACATTACATTAGGTAGATGTATTTATATTAATAAGAAATTAGTCTAGGTATAAATGAAAGGTTGTCTGAAGCAAGGCAATGTAGTGGAAGATACACAGATGCATACATTTGCATATGTGTACATACTGTTAATGTACAGAGCATGAAATAACCAAAGTGTTACACTGCTCTTTCAATATTCTTACTTTTCTCTATTTGTTGATTTTTCTGTCCTCCTGTCCCCTAATATTAATCCCAATATTTAACAAGAAAACTGTGAAGTTAATTTTTTGCACCAGTTTTCATCCTTTTAAAACATTTTATAATAAACACCAATACATTCCTGGGATATTTTAAACAAAATAAAAACTGAAAACAAAAGGCCTTGAGCATATCCTACAAGAGAACAAGCACCATCTATAATGCTTGGTCAGATGCCCATCCGTGACATTTGCAGTGATGCAACTTGGTGACCTGTATCATTTGTACATACTTTCACTAGCTGTTATGCTAACACCAAAGCCTCAGGAAATGATGCTAGATCTGGCAGATTTGTGTTGCAGTTCTTGTTCAGGTCGATTCTGAAATCCTCGTCCATTCTGAACTGCTTGTGAGTCACTGTGTCAGAATGCTGTGCAACAGTCACTGAGCCAGGATTCTGATCCCTGCAACTCCAGTTAGTTGCCCTGAAGCATATCTGACTCTGGAAACTGTGTCCAGTTGATAAATTGGGATGGCTGGAGAGAGTTAAAATGCTAATTAATTCATTGGCCCAGAGGGTACATAAGGCACAGGAAGGAAGTGCGCAATGGGGGCAGAGAGGGAACAAGAGTGAGGCAAGCTTATGGAGCCAGAGCCACGAGAAATCTTCCCTTCTTTACCTCAGGAGCTAAGTGCTCCATGGTACATGATGCTGCATAGTCTGTAAAGGTGCCAGGAAAGAACAGTGTAAATAAATCACACCTTATGTTTCACCAGAAGAAGGTCTCCAATCCATTTGTGAGCTAGAAGGTAGGTAGTGAGTCCATCCTGTCATATGTGAGAGTTTGTCCAGGATCTTAGCCAGCACGAGGGTTTCTGTAGTACATACAGAAAACTTTGCAAAGTTTCCAGCAGTCCCAACATCTGGAGAGGCAAGTCTTGCTCACCCGGCAGGCTGAGCAACAGAAGAGCCTGCAGGACTTTATAAGAGAACAAGCCAACATTCAGCAATAGCTTTTACAGAAGGTGGTGGGTCCTATGGCGGGGAATGGCAACCAGGCACAGGCCTGGGTCCGTATAAGATGGGCCCTGACCATGACCCTGATGCATTCCTGGGTACTTCAGAGGGTTCCCACATGGGTGCAGGCTGAGATAGGGAAACCTAGGCCCTGCTGCTAGTCCCCTATTTGACTGGGGAAGCTGGACGATGAGCAAGGCAGAGACTAAGAGGGTGTCAAGATGACCATACTAGATCAAGTTGGCCTCTCCACCGAGAAACACTGCCAAAAATTCTAAGGTGCGAGGTGGACTGGGTGGGGTGTGATAGCCCCAGGCATTCACCTGAAAATTGATGGATTGGGCCATTCATTGGGTGAGGCCAGATACCCAAATGGTAGGGGAAGTAATGGATGCTTTGGTGTTTGGAACAGTTCTTTTAGGACCTCCCTGAGAATATGAAGCTGTGGGTTAGACAGCATTAACTGGGCACTTTGGAGGTAAAATTGATGGAGGAGTTTGTGGAGGTGGACCTTCCCAGCAAAGTGGGCTAACCCTATAGAGGACTGGAACTTGGTAGGAAGTTTGGGGAATCCGCCGCTACCAAGGGCATGCAAAAGAAGAAC
This sequence comes from Macrochelys suwanniensis, assembly GCA_033296515.1. NCBI lineage: Eukaryota > Metazoa > Chordata > Testudines > Chelydridae > Macrochelys > Macrochelys suwanniensis. The sequence continues at coordinate 42,917,118 of CM065775.1, read as the reverse complement.
AAAGAGCCCAGACATGCTGTGGCCAGGGTTCGCCCAATGATATGTTTCCACCGTGGGTGTCAGTGACACATGAAGAAGGATTGCTTGTACATGTAGTTTTGTAGCTGAGCCTGGACAGAAGGAAAGAAAAAAGGGAAGAAGTTGTCCACCATTACTGGACACATGAAAGGGTCCTGGTAGACATGGCCTCTGCTTGCTCCTTGATCTGGTGACAGTTGATGAAACTTCACTGGCTGGTTCCAGGACCAAGTGTGAGAATAGTATGCGTCTGTGGGGATAAAAAGCACTGTCCTATGGCAGATATGCCCCTGGAAGTCTGGGGGAGGTTTAATTGGAAGCAAATGGGATAAGGGACAGATTGTCCCACTGTATTGTATTTCCTATTAGGAAAACAAGATGGTGTGGGGACCCCAGACAGGGAAACAGAAAACCCAAAAGAAAGGAAATGAAGCCCAAACAGAAGGGGAAAAAACAAATAATCATTGGCAGATTTAGAACACTGTTGACAACAGAGCCTAATTAAGGTGAAAGGGGAGGAAAAGAGAGTCCTCCAAGAAACTGAGGAGGAGGGGATAGGAATTAAGGAAGTAGAAATAGTGGAGAAAGACAACCTGAAGCAACTTCAGTGGAAATCAAGGGACCCATGGAGACATCCCTAATGCAGTGTCAAAGAGCAGAAGGCCAGGTGCGCTTTGTAGGGTTGGGAGAAACTAAGGCCCTGAGCAATCAGGGGTATGAGGGGAATGCCCTCTATCCACTGCCAGATACAAAAGGAGAGAATAGGGAGAGTAACCCTTCAGGGTCCCCATGGTGTGGTGACTTGTGGGCCAAAACAGAACCGTGGGGCATCCTCCACCAAAAGTGTGATTTATGTGGGCGGAAAATGAGTGGACACCAACAAGAATGACCTAGATCAGTGGTTCTCAAACTGGGGTGCGCGCCCCTAGAGAGGTGTGGAGGAACATGGGGGGGCATGTGGTGGGGTTGGGGCCAGCCCCCACAGGGGTTGGGTAGGTTGCTCCATGCTTTCAGCCATATTCTGTCCCCAGACCAGCTCTGCTTTCAGACTCAGCTCTACCCTTACTCCCTCTCTGCCCCCAGACAAGCTCCACTTGGCCCCAGCCCAGCTTGGCCCTCATCCCACTCCACCCCCTGCTCTGCCCCCAGCCCAGCTCTGCCGTCATTCCCACTCTGCCCACAGACCAGCTCTGCCTCTAGCCTAAGCTACTCCACCAGCTCCATCTTCAGCCCAAACTCTGTTGCTATGATGTAATGGATGGCGGGGAGGTGCAGACAGATTCTGTAACTAGTAAGGGGCGGGGGGCGCGACTGGAAAAGTTTGAGAACTGCTGACCTGGATGATCACCCTAGGAACCAAGAGAGGCACCTCCAGTAAGCAAGAGAGAGCATGGAGAAATAAAAGTCTGACTGTCAGATAAGAAGGCGAGGTGCTTGAGAGCGTGGAGGATAGCAGCAGCTGAGCCAGCACTCTGATCACTGCAACTCCAATTAGTTGCTCTGGAGCACATCTGACTATGGGAATGGCACCCAATTGATAGATTGGGATGGGATGGAGAGAGTTAAAAGGTTGGTTAATTCATTAGCCCAGAGGGTACGAAAGGCACAGAAAGTGTGCAGTGGGAGCAGAGAGGGAGTGAGAGGTTGGCTTCCTTGCAAAGTCTGAGCCATGAGAGATTTCTTCCTCTCCTAGGCTCAGGAGCTGAGAGCTCCATGGTACATGATGCTGCGTGGTCTATAAAGATGGGAGGAGAGACCATTGTAAATAAACTACACGTGGTGTTTTACCAGAAGAAGGTCTCTGAGCTGGTTTTGGGCTAGAAAGTAGGCATGAGTGTGTCCACCTTACCACAATCACCTAAAATGGAATGGACGTGTACAATCAATGAAAAAATGGTCACTGCCTATTCCGTAATTGTTCTTTGAGATGTGTTCTGCATGCCCATTCCATGACCCACCCTCCTTTCCCCTCTGCTGGAGTCTATTACTGGACTTCGGTGAAAAGGAACTGAAGGGGGGTTAGGCGACTCTGCCCTTTATGTCATCAGCTACCAGCACAAGTGTGCGAAAGTAAGAGGGATAGTTTTCGGCAGGAGTGGGTTAAAGACAGTACTGGTTTATAGGCCTGGAGCAGTCATCCAGAAAGTGTAGCTCTGTTCACTGGGTCCAGAAGAGCAAGGGAAGTGAGGGTGCCCTGTGTGCCCATATGCTTACTTTGCATGGAGAAGGGTGGTGGTGTGGAGTAATGTGATCTGCATGTACTATACATACTAATTTATTATGAGTCATTATGACACTTTATTAAAACTTTGATTTTAACTTCCTGTCTTTCTCGTTTCGCAATCACTTACAACAAATGGGTTGTTCAAAGAAAATTACAGAAAGTTAAAAACACAAACAGGTAGCCCAGCTGCTACTACACAGGGAGTGCAAAATGTTAATAAAAGTGTAAAGTGCTAACAAAACCAATAGTAATATTAATCAGTGTAATATCACTGGTGATGGCACATCGCCAACGTACCCGTTCTTCTCCTGTGGTAGCACAGGGATAGTAAGAAAATGTACATCTGCCCATGCATACGTCTATTCCAGAAATGCATTTGTTATTCCTCACCCCACTCCAGAACTGTCCAGTGGCTGCACTGGCTGCAGGATGTGGTAGCATGGAGGAGTCCATTGGCAGTAGCTATACTGGGGCAGTCTGTGAAGGGGCAGATGCAGGTGCTGGTATCATGATCGATGTGGCTAAGCAGCTGCTCAAACAGTTCCCTCTCTTGCTATCATTCCTGCTCCCTCATTGGCCTGTAATGCTCAAAGTATTCAGCCACCATTCTCTCCTTCCTCTCCCTGTCCTACTTCATTGTTTGCCTCTGCACTTCTAGGTGCTCGGCCAATCTGCAGCCCAAGTCCTTCTGCATGTCCAGCAGCAGTTGTTCCCTGACACTTTTTCTTTCCCCCCGTTGGTTCAGGGTCCTCTCCCCAAGAGGCCTGCATAGTTGCATTGGTCCAGCAGAGGTAAGAGGCAGAGGCAATGGAAGAGCACATTATAATTTTTTTGTCCAGAGGAAAAAAGAAAAGTTCCTCTCCTTTAATGTTCTGTCACCACAAGACCACAAATTGCAACTTTCGTTTCCTTGATATGCCTTTATTTTATTTCTTTACATTTGCCTTCTCAGGAGCAGCTACATCTGAGGTCACAAACCCAGTAAGACAATGGTAAATATTTTATATTTTATTTTAAAAGAAATTAAAAAATAGTTTTTTGGCTTGGCTGGTGGTTGGAGACCACACACCAGAGACCTTGTCCCAGTGATGGTTTAATGTTATTTCAGGCAGTGGTGGTATTGGAAGATGTTAATTTTTGGAGATTTTAGTTTGGAAGAAGGAACAACTTTCCTAGGCCTCTGGTAGGCTGTCACCAAGGAGATATTTAGTCACCTGGTGACTGATCTATCCATCTCTGGTCATTTATTTGCTTGTAAGCTATGAAGGGTTTTGGGTTGAAAGTGCTGTCCAGAGCGGTCACATTGGAGCACTCTGGGATAGCTCCCGGAGGCCAATTACGTCTAATTGTGTCTACACTACCCCAAATTCGACCCAGCAAGGTCGATTTTAGCACTACTCCCCTCGCCAGGGAGGAGTATGGCAGTCGATTTTAAGAACCCTTTAGGGCGACGGAACAGGGTTGGTTGTGTAGACACACTGATTATAAAATTGACCTAACGCAGCTAAATTCGACCTTACCTCGTAGTATAGACCAGGGCTAAGTAGGGTAACGTGCCATGTTGGTTTCTGGATTTGAATTAATGTTTTTACATTAGAATAAATGGTAGTTAAGCTAAGATTAATCTTGAAGGCTTTGAAGCTTAATTCTTTAATTACAGAGTATCAAGATGGCATTTTTCAACACTGTTTTTGCAAAAATGTCATTTTATTCAAGGTTGTCATGTTGACATGATATGGTTGCCCCAATACTTTTTACTCTTCAGCCAGGTTCATTTTACTCGTTTATTTTTGCTGCAACTGTACAGTTCTTTATTTTTGAAGTAAAGAAAGGAATTGTGGATATATTTAATTCAAATTTGCCTTTCATTCTGTCTATTTGATCTTTGCCATTTGTGAGCAGTATTCTGTGTTTTCAGTAAGTCATTTACTTAACCACTGCATTTTCTGGAAGCTTAAAATTGAAATATAAATGCTATTTACTTCCCTTTGATTATAAAAATGCACTGGGTTAGCTTGTAATTAAAGTTAATGATAATGTGTTTTGATACCTTGTGGGAAGAAGTTTAAAAATTCCATGACAGATTAGCTGGAGGTTAGCACAACCTTTCTTGGTGAATAGAGGCCAGAGAGGTTTGTTACATTATCCGCCAAAATAATTTAATTTATTTTAGGAAAACATGCTTTGCTGTTATTAGGTTTGCACACAGCTCATTGATATACAGCCTCATTTTTTTGGAGGAATCCGAACTTCACAGCCCTTAGAAAATTAATATATCTCAGGCATGTTAACCTATTACATCCACTATCCATAATCTTTTCTGTTAGTTAAATTGTCTATGAAAGGATAGTCCAACTTTCAAGCTATTGGAATTACTGTAGGCTTTAAGCTTGTAGAGATAGCTATAGTTATAGTTAACCTATCATATTAAATATAGCCTTAGTTGTCAAAGTTGTGTAGAACTTTTCACTGCACTACTCAAAATTGTGTTAATGGGAGCCTACCTTGGCAGTGTAGGGCATGGATCACATGCTGGTTTGAACTAGAGTAAATGGTGAATTCTCTACAACTTGAAGTCTTTAAATCAAGACTTGAGGACTTCAGTAACTCAGCCAGAGGTTATGGGCCTATTACAGGAGTGGAGTGGGTGAGGTTCTGTGGCCTGCAATGTGCAGGAAGTCAGACTAGATGATCATGATGGTCCCTTCTGGCTTTAAAGTCTATGAGTCTATGGGCATGTCTATATAGCAAAGAAAAACTTGTGGCTGGCCTGTGCCAGCTGGCTCGGGCTGTGGGGCTGTTTCATTGCTGTGTAGATTTCTGGGCTTGGTCTGGAGCCCAGGATCTAGGACTCTGTGAGGTGGGAGGGTCCCAGGGCTCAGGTTCCAGCCTGAGCCCGGAAGTTTATGCAGTAATGAAACAGCCCTGAAGCCCGAGCCCCAAGAGTCTGAGCCAGCTGGCATGCGCCAGCCACGGGTTTTTCTTTGCTGTATAGAAATACCCTTTGTGGCTAAACTACACACATTACTTTGAACATTTAGCGAATAATATTGGAACATGAGTCTTTTGCATGTAATTGCACTTTAAGGTCTGATTCTGAAACAGTTCTCAGCTTGGCTTTCTGTTCTGTGGTTGCTCTTTTTGCACCCACAAATAATTATGAGCCTGTATGATAGCAGTTAGACATCTGGTTACTTGATTGCATTGACAGATCAGATATTTAGACCTTGAAGTGCTATAATTTGTTCTTGAAAAATAGCAGCCATTTCTGAAAATCATTAATCAAAAATGTATTTAAATTTTCCTCAATGTCATATTTCAGAAAACGGAATTCCAACCCCAGAGAAGCCCATAAAAAGAAAAAATAAACGACAGCAGACAGTATGTAAGAAGGAAAGTGGGAGGGTTAAGATGGACTCTGAGAGCAAATAGTCAAAGATGATAAAACAATAACAAGACATTATTTAAGCATATCAGAAGCAGGAAGCCAGTCAGACAATTATTAGGTCTTCGGGGCCATCAAGGAGTAAAGGGAGCAATTAAGGAAGATAAGAACATTGCAGATAAGCTAAATTATTTCTTTACATAAATCTTCACCACAGAGGATGTTGGGACATAACCACTATGGAATTTCACTTTTCAGGTAATAAAGATGAAGTATTGTTAGGGACTGAATATCTATCACAGAGTCTATGTTATGCCTTATATTAACTCAATACCCAACTTTCATGCCTCTTTTTTGGCTCTTAGTCTGTGCCACAAAGTCCCCATTCACTAGACCAGTGGTTTTCAAACTTTTTTTCTGGTGACCCAGTTGAAGAAAATTGTTGATGCCCGTAACCCAATGGCGCTAGGGATGAGAGGTTTGGGGTATGGGAAGGGCTCAGGGCTGGGGCAGAGGTTTGGGGTGGGGGGGTGAGGGCTGTGGGGTGGGACCAGGAATGAGGGGTTGGGGGGGGCTGTGGGGTGGGGCAGGGGCTTGGGGTGTGGAGGGGGCTCAGGGCTAGGGCAGGGGATTGGGGCACGGGGTTGGGGCATGGGCTTACCTTGGGCGGCTCCCGGTCAGTGGCGCAGCGGGGATGCTAAGGCAGGCTTCCCGCCTGTCCTGGCACTGCGGACCGTGCTGCGCCCTGGAAGTGGCCAGCAGCAGGTCCAGCTCCTAGGCAGAGGCACGCAAGTGGCTCCGCGCTGCTCTCACCTGCAGACACGCCCCCCAGCTCCCATTGGCTGGAAACTGGCCAATGGGAGTGCAGAGTCGGTGCTTGGGGTGGGGGCAGCGCACGGAGCCATATCTCCCCTTCGCCCCCCGGCTAGGAGCCAGACCTGCTGCTGGCCGCTTCCAGGTCGCAGCGCGGTGTCAGAACAGGTAGGGACTAGCCTGCCTTAGCTGGGCAGCACCACTGACAGGAATTTTAACAGCCCAGTCGGCAGTGCTGACCAGAGCCGCTGCGACCCAGTGCCTTGCGTTCCGCTACCCAGTACTGGGTAGTGACCCGCAGTTTGAAAACCACTGCACTACACTATAACAACCTGCCTCCTGCTACTTCTGCCCCAATGAACTCTTGACAGAAGAGGAAGGAGTGAAGAGAAAGAGAGCAACTTTAATTATACATAGCCATGGAGATTTTCACAAGTATCAATTAATATACTGAATAATTTTCCAAACTCTAACAAATCACCTATCTCTTGTATTGTACCTTCCTTGTAGATCCCTGAAGACCCTTTCAGTTACTATCCAGAAAGATCTGTGCATAAGGATAACTATCCTCATTTTCTACTTACTCAGGAGGAGGATAAAAGTTGACTGACTTCTTAACTGTTGAGTTTGCAGTTGTCTGGTCGCCTTCCCATTTTAGATATGTGTATATTCATAGGTTTACACAGGAGTTAATCCACTGGGACAGTGTTCATGGTAGCTCTGAAGTGTTCTGAAATATGTGGGAAAAGGCACAACAATGAAAGAGAAAGAAAGGTCTTTTATGCAGATACAAGAATGACAATCAGTCAGTTTTTATGCTGTGATTTGAATGTTCCTTTTGCTGAACTTGTAAGATACAGTGAAGCTTGACAAGCTCTGTATTTTGTTAAAGTTGAAAGAAAAAGGACGATATATTTTATAAAAGTAATGCTTTAAGGGACATATTGCAGTGCTGTAAAAATTCCGTCTGTGTTATGACATTGATTTATCTACAGATGTTAGCTGTTTTAGAAGGGAATAAAGTTCACAGATAAGTTCATATTTGGATTCATACTAGTAATATGCTGCTGTCTCTTACTTTTTAAACTTGATTATGGCTGGCCCCGGTGATTGCAGGGCGGGCCCGACCCTGCACACAGGTAGGGAAGAAGAGTTTAAAAAGAACCTGCTCCCTTGTACCTGTATGGGGACACCAATCACAGTCCCAGTCCTTGTGCTCCCTGAGTGCAAAGACCAGGGAGAGTTGAACACTGCCTCGAGAGAGACTGAGCAAGGCATGCTGAATTGAGCTGGCTTGGTGCGGGAGAGCACACGCTGCACCCTGTTTAATAAGTGTCACCATTCTTCTTTGGTTTGTGCTCCCCAACAACCCTTGAAAGCATTCTGGCAGAATCGGATTGCTTCTGGAGATTGCAGCTGGTTGGACTCCTCCTCAGCCTCCACCCTATCACAGAAGAACTGTACAATATATAATTACCACTCAGGGCTGGATTCACTTTTTGTGGTCCTGGCGCCAAACATATTGGTGGACCCCCATTGGGGAAATAGGGCATGTGATGGGGGGCAGTCCTCAGAGCAAGGGGCCGGTTGGGGGCGATGAGGCGCAGCGCAGCGGGAGTGGCCCCACTCAGCCCAGCACAAGGGCACTGTTTACAAACCCACAACTGCTAGACGCACACTGGCCCGTCCAGCCCTGCACTGCCAGCGTGCCCCTTCCACACTGCCCAGTGCCCTGCCCTTATGCCCAGCACTCCCTCACCCAGAGACTTCCCCCACAGATCCCTATGCCCAGCACCCCCTCGCCCAGAGACCTCCTCCACAGATCCCTATGCCCAATGCCCCTGGACCTGCTATTCCCAGCACCCCCTGCCCAGAGACCCCTCCCGCTGACCTCCCACCACCGCTGCACAGCACCCTGCACACCGTACCCCCTGCCCCGCTCCCCCACCCATAGATCCCCTACTGTCCAGCACCCCCTTCACAGTCCCACCATCACAGCTGTACAGCACCCCATATTCCTGAGGGAATTCTGCATCAAATTCTGTGCATAATATTTTAAAATTCTTCATTTTTTTTTACAATAAATAAATAAATGTGGAAGCTCCACCATGGCAGTGGGGAGCACAGGCCACTGGCTTCATGGAGGTGGGAGAATATCCTGCAGCCTCCCATGCCCCCCTGGGACAGGGACTTGGCAGTGAGGCTGAACCTGACCCTGACAACAGCACAAGGCTTATGCCTGCCACAGAAACACTCTGTGGCCCTACCCCATTTGTGCCTGGCACACCAGATGTGGGCAGGGAGGCTCAGCCTGGCAGCAGGATCCAAGTGCAGAGGGACTTAGAGTCGGGGATCCAGATTGGGGTAAGAGGGTTCTGTGTGGGACAGTGTGGGTGCAGGCAGCTCAGTGGGGGATCTGGATGCACAGGGACGTTCCAGGTGCAGGAGAATGGGAGTCTGCAAGGGAGGATCAAGTGAAAGTGGTTGGAGCTCAGCAGTGGGGGTGTCTGGGTGCAGGGGAGGTAGGGTTCATTTGGGTGGGGGTCCAGGTATAGGTGGTAGGGGGTCAGTAGGTAGGGTGTCTGGGGGGGCTCATCAGAGTGGTACAAATGCAGGGGAGGTGGGGCTTGTCAGGGTGAGGGTTTGATGTGCCTGCTTACCAGGGGAGCCCCAGCTGCTGCCAAGGGGATCCGCATGCTGGGCTCCTGCTTCCCCTATCCCCTTCTCTTCCCCATCCCATGCCCCTTCCCCACCACTCCATCTCCTCCCCATCCCATCCCCTTCCTCTTTCCCTGCCCCCACAACCAGAGCCCTCACCCCCTCCTGCAACCCAACCCCAATTTTGTGTGCATTCATGGCCCGCCATACAATTTCTATTCCCAGATGTGGCCCTCGGGGCAAAAGGTTTGCCCACCCCTGGCCTATGTGCTGCAGCAGGAGGAGGGGCAAGATTCTGGAACCTCTAAGAAATGCAGATCCAAGCTCCACAAGGACTCTCCACATTGCTACAGTGAGTGCGGGCCCCAGATTTATGGTTTGTGTAATCATTGGCCATTCTCCTCCCCAGAGTGGAGATGCTAAAAAGAGGGAAGTCTCTTGCAGCAGTAGAGGAGTTCCATTGCAGTTTTGTGATTTGAGAGATTTGTGTTACCTCTGGTTCCTGTAGAGTTCCCCTGTGCCAAGTGCCAGTACTTGGATTTGATGCTGGGGAGAGACTTGACCAATAATTAGAGATCCTATCTGTAAATGTGACCTATGTTTGTTTAAGTTATGACTGCTGCTGCTGCTGTTTTAATTTAACAATGGCATCTATATATACAAACATTTTACATAACTGGTAACATTAACAATAGGTCCTTTTGGTTAGCTTTCTGAGGTTATTTCTGTACAATAGAAGAAAGGCTGCAAAAGAGTAAGACGCAGAGAAAAAGTCATTTAAGAGAATTCATAATGATTTCTGCAAAGGATTTTTTAAAAACCTGGGCTTGTTCTCTTTTTGTCTGTTTTTGATGTATAAAGAGAGCTTGAATGTTTACAAATGTGTCGCCCCCCCCCCCCCACTTCAATGTTTACCTAAGGAAATATCAAAAAAGTCAAGTTGAGTCTATATTGGTTCTTCTGGAGGACTTTCTACATGTCTCAGAACATTATTTTGTGAACTCCTCACCTTAATTGAAGCGAGAGGGCTGTTGAATCTTCTTCAAGACTTTCTTTATCCAATTTTATTTAGCCATTGAAGTTAAATAGGCATTAACTAAAACAAACAGATTTCTTGAATGTGACCCTTCCCCTCTCACTTAACTAGCTTTCTTGCTCCTGACTCTTGTAGGAACACAGGAATATACTATATCAGATCAGACCACTGGCACAGTCCACTATCTTGTTTCTGACATTTGCCAGTATCAGATGCTTCAGAAGAAGGAACAAGAACTCTATATGGACAGTTGTGGAATAGCCTGCATTTAAGGGAAATCCCATCCTAATCAGCTACTGGTTTTGCCCTGTAGCATAATAGGTGATACCTCATATATAAAATTGTGAATCCTGTCTAATGCACTCTGATGTTCTCATTAACCAGTGGAACACTCAGGGGTTCACTTGCAGAGATCCAGTTGCAGGAACAAGGCCTTAGCTTGCTCCATGGAGAACATATCTGGTCTGATAATTTTGACCGCAAGTTTAGGTTTCTTTTTTTTTTAATTACCTACCTACTAATGATAGGAACTTTTTTTTTCTTTAAAAAGAACGAGGAGTACTTGTGGCACCTTAGAGACTAACAAATTTATTTGGGCATAAGCTTTCGTGGGCTAAAGTCCACTTTGTCAGATAATCAGGATGGCCCATTACAAACAGTTGACAAGAAGGTCTGAGTAACAGTGGGGGAAAACTTAGCATGGGGAAATAGATTTGTTAGTCTCTAAGGTGCCACAAGTACTCCTCGTTCTTTTTGTGGATACAGACTAACAGGACCTACACTCTGAAACCTGTCACCATTTTTTTCTTTGTAATTTAGTTTCTTTGCTTGGATTTAAACAATTTCTTCTGTTTGCAGGTCAACATGTTAGTAACAGTCTCCCTTTTAAGTATCAGAAACTTTTTATTTACCCACGAGGTTTTAAACTGTAGACCTGTGCAGTTTATAGAAGGGGAGGAATAGCTCAGTGGTTTGAGCACTGGCCTGCTAAACCCAGGGTGGTGAGTTCAATCCTTGAGGGGGCCATTTAGGGATCTGGGGCAAAAATTGGGGATTGGTCCTGCTTTGAGCAGGGGGTTGGACTAGATGACCTCCTAAGGTCCCTTCCAAGCCTGATATTCTATGTTTTCACTTTTTTCCAGGTAAATTCTTGCTCATTGCAGTAGGAGGGCAAGGTATAAAATACTGTAAATAGATGTACCAGGCTCTCCAATTTATGCTTCCAGTCAATCCTCTTCCCTGTTCTAAATCTTGTACTTCCTGAAGGATTTGAGAGTTTATTTAGTTCTGCCCACTCATATTGGAACTGTTTACTGGTTTTTAGCTCTTGAGCTATTACTAGTTAGACTTTTTCAATATTACTATTACTTGTCATGAGTCCTCTGGTATATATACTGCCATCTGTTATCTGTATTCACCTGGGAAGACTTTGATGCCACAATTTTCTACAGTATCTTATCCTAGGCTAAAGATAAAGCCACTATTCCTTGTTCTGAAGGACAAGGTCCTCTCCTAAAGTCATTTCCTGACGCTTATATCTAGAAATACACTATGGTATATCTCTATTATGTATATTATCTCTGTATACTTTCTGTCTGTGTATATAATCTTTCTTAAAGAAGTGTATGTGTATGTAATCTGTTTAAAAGGTGGGGAGAGGGGTGTGTGCCACACACACCTACTTTTTAAGCAAATTATATATACATACTTACACAGACACTTTAGGACTAGACTGTTAAGCAGGTTTTTTTGGTTAAAGAAAATGGCCCAGATTTCCCTCTTTCTGTGGTAGAACCCATATGAAAAGCTCTTAGTTAGAAAGTCTGTGTGAGAATCCCCTCACATAGTTCCCACCTGATTGTTCACATTGGATGGGTAAGGGTTTGTCTCACTCAGACTAGGTCATGGGGGCCCACTCTCAAGCCTGGTGGCTCCTCTATACTCCCTCTAGTTCACAGTCAGCCCTTGCAGTCTCTGGCAATATATGTTTACTGGCGACAACCTACTATGGTTTCCTGGTACCAGACACCCCTAGAGATGCGGGGTTTCCTTTGGTCTGAATTGGGGATTATGTGCATCTTCCTAGTCCTGACCCTAACTAACTCAATCTCAATCTGCTTCTGTTACGGTCTGCGGTGCATTCTCCATGGAGTTATCTGGCAGAGGGAATGGTGCCACAGATACTCTTGAGCTTCTCTTCTCCATGGGCAGGGTGAAAGCCATACTTGGAGAATACCCTCCAGGCACTGATGTTGGGTGCATGTTTTAGGCTACTATTTTACGTTTTCTAAAAAGATTTTACCCACTTTATGAGAATTTGGTTAGTTAGATTTTCACATTAGGTTTATTTTGTTTATTTGTTCATCCTAATTGTGAGTGACATCCAGCTTTTTCTGAATTTTACCACTCTAAGTGGTGAGTATGTAATATGTACAAGCTATGTACAGTATGTTGTAGATATGTAACCCCTGCAATAAAGTCACTCACTATCTATTGTTTTTCTACCTCTAGACTCATACTCTGTTCAAAAGGATCAAAAAGGTCTTTTGTAAAAATGAATGGAATCAGGTTTGCAAAAAAGTTTTATCATCCTACTAGCTCCATGTTTCTCATATAGTTTAAGTAAGGCTTTTCAATCTTATGAATACTCTTCCAGAAATCCCTGAATCTTTACAGTACTAGAGATAGACAGGTATGGAAATTTCTAGACAGCTTTGGTCCTTGTGTCTGGTATGCCCCTCTACTCATAGAATCATAGAATATTAGGGTTGGAAGGGACCCCAGGAGGTCATCTAGTCCAACCCCCTGCTCAAAGCAGGACCAATCCCCAACTAAATCATCCCAGCCAGGGCTTTGTCAAGCCTGACCTTAAAAACCTCTAAGGAAGGAGATTCCACCACCTCCCTAGGTAATCCATTCCAGTGCTTCAGCACCCTCCTAGTGAAAAAGTTTTTCCTAATATCCAACCTAAACCTCCCCCACTGCAACTTGTGACCATTACTCCTTGTTCTGTTATCTGCTACCACTGAGAATAGTCTAGATCCATCCTCTTTGGAACCCCCTTTCAGGTAGTTAAAAGCAGCTATCAAATCCCCCCTCATTCTTCTCTTCTGCAGACTAAATAATCCCAGTCGCCTCAGCCTCTCCTCATAAATCATGTGCTCCAGCCCGCTAATTATTTTTGTTGCCCTCCACTGGACTCTTTCCAATTTTTCCATATCCTTCTTGTAGTGTGGGCCCAAAACTGGACACAGTACTCCAGATGAGGCCTCACCAATGCAGAATAGAGGGGAATGATCACATCCCTTGATCTGCTGGCAATGCTCCTACTTATACAGGCCAAAATGCCGTTAGCCTTCTTGGCAGCAAGGGCACACTGTTGACTCATATCCAGCTTCTCGTCCACTGTAACCCCTAGGTCCTTTTCTGCAGAACTGCTGCCTAGCCACTCAGTCCCTAGTCTATAGCAGTGCATGGGATTCTTCCATCCTAAGTGGAGGACTCTGCACTGGTCCTTGTTGAACCTCATCATATTTCTTTTGGCCCAATCCTCTAATTTGTCTTGGTCCCTCTGTATCCTATCCCTACCCTCCAGTGTATCTACCACTCCTCCGAGTTTAGTGTCATCTGCAAATTTGCTCAGGGTGCCATCCATGCCATCCTCCAGATCATTAATGAAGATATTGAACAAAACCGGCCCCAGGACCGACCCTTGGGGCACTCCACTTGATACCGGCTGCCAATTAGACATGGAGCCATTGATCACTACCCATTGAGCCCAACGATATAGCCAGCTTTCTATCCACCTTATAGTCCATTCATCCAGCCCATACGTCTTTGATTTGCTGGCAAGAATACTACATTTATATAAAGAGAGACAGACTTGTACATGACTTCTTTAACTACATTACATTGCCAACGTATTTTAAAGCTCTTCTGTGTAATACTTTTAAGAGCAGAAAAGCTCCAACCATTTCTCCATTATAGGTGACCCTCTAAAATAAAGTACTTTTAGTTTGACAAATGCTTGACTAACCTCAGGTTTACATCCAAGAAAAAATAATGTTCTTGAAGCTTATTGTGCCAGCATAGCCTTCTTGAGACTACTGTGATCATGTGACTATAAAAAGTCATATGTTCCAGCATGCACACATTTACAGGCACACAGTATGACAAATACCATATGGCAGTGTTTTATTAGTTTCTAATATCTTTGAACACTGTTAAGTATACACTATCTCTGCTTCACCAGTTTCAAAAAAGAAGAAAGTAAGTCAGGTTTCCTGATTTTTTGATCAGTGTGCTGAAAAGACTTGGAAAAACATTAAGAATGAGAAAGGAAATTAAAGTTATGGTGAATGAGCACACAGGGCATGAAATTCAGCCAGTTCGTAGAAAAGAACTGAACCATTTCCAAGGCAATAAGAAAGAGGAGCTGAAAACTAAAATCATTATTATAGTGCAAGAGCAAACATTTTGAATATTGAAAAAGTAATTAAAATAACTTTTTACCTCTATTCTTGGCATGCAATTATAACTTACCAACTATTGTATTTAATATCAAGATAATGCTGATAATACTTTGAACTAATCTACCACCTTTCAGGTGAGGATTCCCAGAGAACTTTACAAAGGTAGGTAAATATTATCATAACAAAGGAGAACAAATTAAAAAAACCCCAAAATGATTAGAAATTAACCATTCAGAATGTGTTGACAGATGCTGCAAAACAGGACCAGATGTATAGGCTCATAGGAATTGCTATATCCTTTCTGCAATGGTAAATTATAAACAGGGTCCTTTGCACAGAATTTGTTGCACCAAGGAATGAATTCCACAGAATTCTACTCTGCAGTCTAAGGGCTTGTGTACACTTGGAAATTTACCAAAATAGCTGTTCTGGAATTCAAAGAAATGTTTTTGGTCCTCATGGTAGAGAAAATAGCCTTGAAAACAAGAATCTAATTTAGTGGTAGTCTTTTTAAGGGCTTGTCTTGGTGGAGGAATGCACTCTACAAGGGTGTGGTTTTTTTGAAGCACACTAACATGTTGCACGTTAATGGGTTCATGTAGACCTTGCTGGTATGCTTTAGCATAGTGCTGTTTCAAACAGTACTATGTTAAAGTGCCCTAGGGAACCTTTAGTGCTAACCAGCAGGGTCTGCATGGACCAATTAATTCAAAACATGTTAGTTATATTTATACATCTAGGAACAAAAAATGTAGACCTACTTACAGAATTGAGGACTCTATCCTGGGAAGCAGTGACTATGAAAAAATGTGGGGGGATCATGGTAGATAATCAACTGAATATGAGCTTCCAGTGTGATGCTGTGGCCAAAAAAACTAATACAATCCTGGGATGCATTAACAGGTTAATCTTGAGTAGGAATAGAGAGTTTATTTTACCTCTATATTTGGCTGCCCATAAATTTCTGCTGCCCATAATTAAAGAAGGATGTTGATAAATTGGAGAGGATTCAGCGAAGAGCCATAAGAATGATTAAAGGATTAGAAAACATGCCTTGTAGTGATAGACACAAGAAGCTCGATCTCAGTAGTCCTCAATAGCTAACAAAGAGAAGGTTGAAGGGTGACTTAATTACAATCTTTAAGTACCTACATAGGGAACAAATATTTAATAATGGGCTCTTCAGTCTAGCAAAAAAAGGTATAACATGGTCCAATGACTGGAAGTTGAAGCTGGAAATGTGTATATTTTTAACAATGAAAGTAATTAACCGTTGGAACAATTCACCAACAGTTGTGGTAGATTCTCCATCTCTGACCATTTTTAAATCAAGCTTGGATGTTTTTCTAAAAGATACTCTAGGAATTATTTTGGGTAAGTTCTTTGGCCAATGTTGCACAGGAAGTCAGACTAGATCAGTGATATTCAGACCTGAGTGGTTCAGGAGCCAAATTAGTGACCAGCATTACCCAAGAGAGTCAAGTAGTGTGAATTCACTGTTTCATTTACTATAATACTATATATTTTGTATATATATGTATTGTTCTCACAGCAAATAAGTTAATAACTTACTGCAAGTTGATAACTTAATTGTTAATAACATAGTAAAACCACCCTGATTGGTTAATAACTTAGATTGGTTAATAATTATGTGACACAGTGTTTTAATATTATGTGCTGCAAAGAGCTGCAGGAGACACATTAAAGAGCCACTTGCAGCTCACAAGCCTCAGTCTATCACTGGACTAGATGATCATAATTAAGGGTATGATTTAGTCACGGGTATTTTTAGTAAAAGTCATGGACAGATCACAGGCAATAAACAAAAAGTCACCTATCCATGACTTTTACTAAAAATACCCCTAACTAAATCTTAGGTACTGGGGGTGGCACCCAAGGGCCCCGCCGCCACTGCTGCTCTGGGTGGGGGGTGGCACCCCGGGGCCTTGCCACTGTTGCTCTGGGTGGGGGACGGTACCCCGGGGCCCCTCTGCCGCTGCTGCTGGGGTGGGGGGCGGTACCCCAGCGTACCGCCACTGCTGCTGCTCTGGGTGGGGGGGTGGCATGGCACCCTGGGGCCCCACTGCCCCTGCTGCAGCTCTGGGTGGAGGATGGTGGCCCGGGGTACTGCTGCTGCTCTTGGACTGCTGCTCTGCGGCAGCGCCCGGGACCAGCTGTCTGGGGCCTCCTGAGCAGCGGCCTGCTCAGCTGGCGCCAGGCTGCCCCAGCTGCTCGGTTGGCCCTGGGGTCAGCCCACCAGCCACTGCAGAAGTCACAGTGGTCCTGGAAAGTCACAGAATCAGTGACCTCCATGAAAGATTCACAGCCTTACTCATAATAGCCCCTTCTGGCCTTAGAATCTATGAATCTGTGAAGTGCACTTTACAAATCACACCCCCATAGAGCACATCACCCCATGTAGACATGTCTGAGTTTACAGTTAGTCTGAAACAACAGCTTCAACTGCCTCATTCATCAGTGTGCTGCTGAGTCTGAAACATAAAGATACAAATCCATGGCATGTTAGAAAATTAAAATTTAAGGGTCTCAAAATACATATGGAGGCTATTATATTATTCATTTTCATATTTAATTAAATAAAAACCTAAATTTAAAAGCTTCATGTGAAGTCACAGAATTTTGAGAATTTCCACTAGTGCTGCAAAATATAGGGATTTCGTCACAGAATTTAGTTCCAGTTTGCTGCAGAATATCTGAGGACTTGATTATAAAGTAATTGTGAGTTGCACTTCCTGAGGTATCTTAACAAGTATTAATTATCTCAGTAGATAAAAAGGTAGATGCTTATAAACTCATATAACTATGGGGCATATACAGGCCTGGTCCTGCAAACACACATGAGTAACTTTAATCACATGCATGGTGCCATTGATTTTACTGGCACTCCACATATGAATAAATTAGCTACAGTACTTATGTTTGCAGGATCAAGCCTTTTATGTGAGTAAGGAGTAACTTAAATGAACTGAGTAAAGTGCCCAAAAATGTAGAATTTGTATTACATTGGTTTTACAAAGACTATGGAAGAATTAATAGATTTTTTTCAATTTCAGTGAAGTTACTTGATTTTAAACATTCCCCTCCAGTGTTACAATCCAAACGGTGTAAAGAACTAAAAACCAATGTGGACTGTTGGTACAAACAATTGTTCTATAGCAAGAGGGAGCACAGGGTGGTTTAGTAGATAGGACAAGTCATGCCTGACTAACCTAATTGCCTTCTATGATGAGATAACTGGCTCTGTGGATGAGGGGAAAGCAGTGGATGTGCTATTTCTTGACTTTAGCAAAGCTTTTGATACAGTCTCCCACAGTGTTCTTGCCAGCAAGTTAAGGAAGTATGGGCTGGATGAATGGACGGTAAGGTGGATAGAAAACTGGCTGGATGGTCGTGCTCAACGGGTAGTGATCAATGGCTCCATGTCTAGTTGGCAGCCGGTATCAAGTGGAGTGCCCCAAGGGTCGGTGCTGGGGCCGGTTTTGTTCAATATCTTCATCAACGATCTGGAGGATGGTGTGGACTGCACCCTTAGCAAGTTTGCAGATGACACTAAACTGGGAGGAGTGGTTGATACGCTGGAGGGTAGGGACAGGATACAGAGGGACCTAGACAAATTAGAGGATTGGGCCAAAAGAAATCTGATGAGGTTCAACAAGGACAAGTGCAGAGTCCTGCACTTAGGACGGAAGAATCCCATGCACTGCTACAGACTAGGGACCGAATGGCTGGGCAGCAGTTCTGCAGAAAAGGACCTAGGGGTTACGGTGGACGAAAAGCTGAATATGAGTCAACAGTGTGCCCTTGTTGCCAAGAAGGCTAACAGCATTTTGGGCTGTATAAGTAGGGGCATTTCCAGCAGATCGAGGGACGTGATTATTCCCCTCTATTCGGCACTGGTGAGGCCTCATTTGGAGTACTGTGTCCAGTTTTGGGCCCCACGCTACAAGAAGGATGTGGATAAATTGGAAAGAGTCCAACGGAGGGCAACAAAAATGATTAGGGGGCTGGAGCACATGACTTATGAGGAGAGGCTGAGGGAACTGGGATTGTTTAGCCTGCAGAAGAGAAGAATGAGGGGGGATTTGATAGCTGCTTTCAACTACCTAAAAGGGGGTTCCAAAGAGGATGGATCTAGACTGTTCTCAGTGGTAGAAGATGACAGAACAAGGAGTAATGGTCTCAAGTTGCAGAGGGGGAGATTTAGGTTGGATATTAGGAAAAACTTTTTCACTAGTAGGGTGGTGAAGCACTGGAATGGGTTACCTAGGGAGGTGGTGGAATCTCCTTCCTTAGAGGTTTTTAAGGTCAGGCTTGACAAAGCCCTGGCTGGGATGATTTAGTTGGGGATTGGTCCTGCTTTGAGCAGGGGGTTGGACTAGATGACCTCCTGAGGTCCCTTCCAACCCTGAGATTCTATGATTCTATGACACTGGGAGTTGGGAAACATGGGTCCGATATTTAGTTCTGCCACTGATCTACTGCTGCATGTACCTTGTGCAAGTCACTTAACCTTTTTACCTCAGTTTCTCCCTCTGCAAAATGGAGGTAATGAAACTTATTCTCCTTTGAAAAGCACTTTGAGATCTACAGATGAAATGTGCTCTATATCTTCTTTGTAAGAAGAAGTCTGCTGAGTCTAAAACATAGGAATCTTCAGTTGGAATCCATGCAGACTCATCCGCTCCTTGAAATCATTGTTAGCCAGTCAGCTAACTGATTAACCAATCACTCAGTTAAAGTGTATAGATTTAAAGAAAACCCTGTTGCAACATGCTTCAGAGTTAGGGACAACAGCCTGCTTTCTGCTCCTGGGCTCAGCTTCTCCCAACTTACACAGGGCACTTGGCTAGGGTGACCAGACAGCAAGTGTGAAAAATCAGGACAGGGGGTGGGGGGTAATAGGAGCCCATATAAAAAAAGCCCCAAATATCGGGACAGTCCCTATAAAATTGGGACATCTGGTCACCTTACACTTGGCCCTTTGTAAAGCAGCTGCTCTGACTGCAGTGCTTGCCCTCATGGAGTCTGACTCCAGCCAGCAGCAGGGATCCTGTTGGAGCATACCCAAAACTACCACACCCAATGCCAGAAGCTTCTGGATGTGGAGTGCTAAATCTGCCTAGCAACAATGACCCAGACACATCTCACTCCTACCTTCTCCCCAGCTGGGTCTCTTAAAGAGATATCTCCCTATTAGGCGTTCGTTTACAAATACATAGAGTGCCTTCTCAGTTTTTAATACTTCTTTCATTATTGAAGGGACAGTGTCCCATATGAGCCCCATATATTGAAGCTGTAAGCCTCAGATTAGAGCAACATATTCACAAATAAAATACCTCATTAATGAAGAGTTAAGGTTGAAAAGTGTGTTTCAATGGACAAATCTATATTATCAGACCTATGGAGGAAGTTTCTTTCTACTTCCAGGCAACTAGTGGTTGTCTTTGTGTTTGAAGCATGAATGTGTATATCCCATATATTTTTTTCCTAGCTGATGTAGCTAAAGATATTTTTTTGCACTGTATACATATGTCTAAATCTTTAAAAATTCTGCTAAGCCTTTTGTCTTGATAAGATCTTGTAGCAATGTTAATTTTACACTGTGTGATGTGTATCTTCATAACAGTTTTTAAATTGTTGCCTTTCAATGTCCTTAAACACCCTCTTGTTTTTGTATTATGAAAAGCGCAACTAGGAGTTTCCAGTTTACCTTTCCCATAAAATTCACTGTTTTATTTACCTCTGTCTTGTGTTTCCTTTCTTTTGCTTCGTCTTTAAACTAATAATACTAATCTTTTAAAGTTTCTCTTTATGGAGTAGTCTTTCCATGTCCCTGTTAATTTTCATTATCCATCTCTGGAGTTTTCTTACTTTTTTTTTTTTTTTTTTGAGGATGGTAACTAAAATGCAACAATGGGTACCCTTGATTTACATAGCGACATTATATTTTTAAAATATTTTTTCTTTTCTTAAATCAGTGTTAATATCTAGTTTGCTTGTTTTACCCTTCTGTACACTGAGCAGATGTTTTCAGTGGGCTGTACAAAATGAAACGTAGGGTTTTTTTTGTTAAGTAGTTATAATTAATTTATAATCAGTATGTTTGAATAATTAAAAGTTGGGTTTCTTCCATCATACGGTTGAATTTATATGCAGTGAATATCATCTGCTGTCATTGTGTCAGTCGTTTTAGATTGCTTAGATCTTCTTGAAGTTACTTGCAATCTGATTGTCAAAACTAATCCAGATAGCTTGGGATCATCCATAAATTTTGCCACTGCTTTCAGTTCATTAAGAATTATATTGTATAACACTGGTCCTAGTACAGAACAGTGGAATCTTCTGAAATTGAACACTGACCATTTATTTTTGCTCTTTGTATTCTGCCTTTTAACTAGTTCATAATCCAAAACAAAAGTATATACATCATCCCATGACTATTTTAGCTTTTTTGATAGCCTCTTGCAAGATACTTTTATCAACTAGTTCTTGAATTATAATTACTAGTTCTCCTTTATCTGTTCACTTTAAAAGAATTCTAAAAATAGGTTGGAGGCAAAGTTTTCCTTTTTAGAAGCTGTACTGGATTGTCTGTCTCTTGCTTTTGTAAGTGTTTTAAAATTCTATGTTTAATTATTGTTCAAACTAGCTTATCAGTTACTAAGTAAAGTTCGCTGGTCTGCAATTCTCAAGATCAAACCCTAACACCTTTTAAAAATATAGTTACCTTGTCATCATCAAGTATAGGAGCCAATTTTTAATAATAGTTCTTTAAAAAAAATCAGATCAGCCACTTCATTCTTGAATTCCTTTGGAATCCTTGGATGAAAGCCATCCCGTCCCAGTCTCTCCTTACAAATTAAGGGCCAGATCCAAAGCCCATTGAAGTAAATGGTAGTCTTTCTATTGATTTCAATAGACTTTGGATCAGGCCCTAAATTCTTAGTTTGTCATAATATCTTCCCATCAGCTATCTTTAAAAATATGTAGAAGTAGCAGCAACATACTGTATATATTTATGTTCTCATTTCTAAATGTAGAATTATTTTGATGTACAGCTATCAAAGAAAATAACCTAAATTGTTCCATAAAGAGTAGGTTGTTATGAACCAGTAATATTTTTCAGTTCATAAAACCCAGCGAACATTTATACTGCTGATTTAAAGGCAGCACTGATGTATATCAAATTTCAAAGTTCTTCAGAAGTTTCAAGGAGTTGCAGACAAATGCTGATGGGTACTTTGATATTTTATGCCCTTGATTAATTTAAGAGATTAGTATAAAAGAAAATGAAATCCCTGTGATAGATCCATACATATTCAGAGCTCAATTCCCCTTTTGTTTGCGGGGAAAGAGTAATTTTTAAAAAGCCCACTTTTGCATGCTGTAAGGGTAGCACAATTTTACTGCGTGCTGTGCTGCTCTGTTTAGGCATATCTGTGCACATAATACCAAGACAGTCTATATGAAATGTAACTTGAAAAGTTGTAGAGCTCTTGTATGAAGTTTTCATTGTATGTGAGGGGGAAATTACAAGCAGAATTCCCATTAACAATGAGAGGTTTCGTGCGTGTAACTTCCTGTGTACTGTAGTCATCACTTAGTCATATGTATCTCTAGTTTGTGGGATAAGCACAGATTGCATATTGACACAAAAGCATTTATTATATGTTCATTGAAAATAGTTACCACTGTGGGATTCACTGCTGTGAGATGCTAAGTCTCCTCGACGTCCATTGACTTTAGTAGGAAGAGTTGCTGTTTTAAGCTATTAATGTATGAAAACCACAATTTCTTTAAGTAGAAGTAGAAGGAAGACCATAAAGACCATAAGAATGTCTGTACTGGTTCTAGCTCAGTAACCTGTCTTCTGACAATGGCCAGTGACAGACGCTTCCGAGAGAATGAACAGAACAGGGCAGTTTTATCGAGTGATCCATCCCATCATCCAGTCCCAGCTTCTAGCAGTCAGAGGTTTAGGGACATCCAGAGTATGCAGTTGCGTCCCTGACCATCTTGGCTAATAACCACTGATGGACCTGTCCTCCATAAACTTATTGAATTTTCTTTGTGAACAAAGTTATGCTTTTGGCCTTCACAGCATTCTCTGGCAATGAATTCGACAGGTTAACCATGTGTTGTGTGAAGAAGTACTTCCTTATGTTAGTTTTAAACCTGTCACCTATTAATTTCATTGGGTAACCCCTGGTTCTTTTGTTATGTGAAGGGGTAAATAACACATTCTTATTCACTTTCTCCACACCATTCATGATTTTATAGACCTCTATCACTTCCCCCCTCAGTCATTTATTTTCCTAGCTAAACAGTCCCAGTTTTAATCTCTCCTCATAAGGAAGCTGTTCCATACCCCTAATCTTTTTTGTTGCCCTCCTCTGTACCTATTCCAATTCTAAGATACCCTTTTTTGATACGGGGCTACCAGAACTTCATGCAGTATTCAAGGTCTGAGCATACCAGGAATTTATATAGTGGCATTGCTATATTTTCTGTCTTATCTGTCCCTTTCCTTACATTCGGTTAGTTTTTTGACTGCTAGTCCACAGTGAGTCGATGTTTTCAGAGAACTATCCACAATAACTCCAAGATCTCTTTCGTGAGTGGCAACAGCTACTTTGATCCCATCATTTTGTATATATAGTTAAGATTATTTTTTCCAATGTGCATTATTTTGCATTTATCAACAATGAATTTCATCTGCCATTTTCTTGTCTATTGATCCAGTTTTGTGAGATCTTTTTGTAACTCTTCTCAGTCAGCTTCGGACTTAAGTATCTTGAGTAATTTTGTATAATCTGCAAACTTTCCCTCCTCACTGTTTACCACTTTTCTGAAGTAATTTATGAATATATTGAATAGCACTGGTGCCAGTAAAGATTATTGGGAGACTCCACTATTTACCTGTCTCCGCTGTGAAAACTGACCATTTATTCCTACCCTTTGTTTCCTATCTTTTAACCTGTTACTGCAAGGATCTTCCCTCTTATCCCATGTCTGGTTACTTTGCTTAAGAGCCTTTGGTGAGGGACCTCTCTGAAAGTCCAAGCACACTATACTCACTGGATTGTCCTTGTTCACATGTTTGTTGACCCCCTGAAATGTTTGTAATAGAATGGTGAAGCATGATTTCCCTTTAGAAAACCTGTGTTGACTCTTCCCTACCATATCACGTTCATCTATATGTGTCTCAGTTGCCTACGGAGCAAAGCAACAAATATATAATTAACCACATAAAGAAGGGTAGTCTTGCTTCATTAAAAGGCTCAGAAGTCGATGGTCAAACTGGTTGGAAGGAAAGCGATAAGGGATGTAAAACTATTCTGAGAATGTAAAATGTATAGTACACACAAAACAAAAAGTGATGGAAAAATTCATCTTCCATGACATCTTCCTTTTGTGACTTTCTAATATGGACACTTTCAGAGGTAGGAGGGACATATTGTAATGAATCCATGTATGCATAATATAGACATCATGGTCATAGACTGTTCTGAACACGTGGCAAAGGGGATAAAATTCAGTACCTTCATTTCCAAAAGCATAGGCTTCTTCCATTTAACTAAAGTAAAAGCTAGCTGGACTAGCTTTGGAGTTTTATCCTTGTGGTTCAGCCACTGTAGGACAGCTAAATCACAAATACTTGAGCATGGATGACATTCAACCCAGCACAGGGCAGTGGTGTGCAATATTCACAATGTTACATACCAAGGAGTAGAATGTAACACTGCAGATATTCTAATAAACGGATGAAAAGGTTGAAAGGTTCCTTAGTCAGCCAGCAGATGTAGCACTATATTGGATATTTGTTTAGGGAGAATGTAAGGATATGCAGGATTTGAATTATCTTGTGTGCCATACATTTATTTCTTAACGGTGGTTGTTCTTTTATGGTATATATTTAAATAGTCTTGTGTCTATAGGTATTTATTTGTGTGTGGCATTGTAATCCTATTATTCTATTTTGGCAAGTTGTTTCCCAGTGATTATCACTGACATAAATTATCAAATCATAAGGATTTCCAGAGCTGGCACAATGGTAGGATAATCCAGGATAATCTATTTATAAAGGGTCTGTAATCAAAATGATTGCAAAATGCCAAAAAAAATCAATAGTTCAAAGCATTGCAGAAAGATCAAACATTCTGTACAATGGAATAATTATACTGTACTATACAAAAGTATTTTAAAAACACTAAGATAAACTTGCTGTTCCTGAAAATAAGGGATTAATACTAGCTTTTGCAGGCACCGAGCAAGATTGATTCCCCATGCCGTTTGGCCAAAGCTCCTTATTTTCAGCCTGCTACTGTTAGTTCTCCTAGTTGTGCTACATTGTGACAAAATGATGTAGTAGTTTTGTGAGACAGGCTGTAATCCTTGCAGAGTAAGATCAGTTCACTAAAATCATTTTCATGTTGTGTCCCAAATAAGAGATGAACCTAAGTATCCAGAGAGGAAATGCTAATGGAATTCTCAAACAAAACCTTTGAGAACTTGAAGGTTGCTGAAGGATTCTCCTCTTACCCAAATAGCTGTGAAAGGAGGTTGTAGCTGTACAACTGCAACACAAAGTTGGGGAATTCTCAGTTAAGGTTGTCGCTGAATCTTCTCATTAACTTAAGTTAAATAATAAACGTAGAAACACCAAACTAAATCTTTAAAATGGAACTTTAACCCTGTATTTCTGCATGAGATTCACCCCCACTATTGCAAAGAGGAGCAAATTATACCTCCTTTTGAGAGCAAGGCACCTACTGCAAATTGTGGGGCTGGAAATTCAGTCCCAAGAGATGGCAGGTGGTGGTCAGACTAAGAGAAAGTGGCTTTAGTTTGTCTCATGTGTTAGATAGGATCCTCACAGACAAAGGCTGCCGTGAGGACGCACATGCTCCTGGCCATGCTCACTTCCTCTATGGTTATTGCCACCAACTTCTTCAAGCTGCACTGGCTCCCTGGGGAACCTGCCAAATGGAAGGGTGTAGTTGCTGTTTGTCACTGCAGTCTCTCCCCACATACCGTTTGCCACCAACTGCCCTGCACCTTTGTGCATATTCACCGATGGGTGTTTAAACCAAAAGTTAATTTCTTCGTCTTTTGCTTTAATGTTAAAAGGTCTGTTCCTCAGATCCTTTGTCTAGCCACTTTCCATGAAACTGCTCTAAAGAGGCAGCTGTGTAAGAAAATTTCCTGGTAGGTGTAAAGCTCATGTAGTTAGCTCTACGCCCTCTGCTCCCCTTCAGACCACATAGTACTGCAGCTGTTCCTATGAGCTTGCTGAAGCCAGCATAATGGAGAGAAGTCTTCAAGCGGGGCTTAAATGACACCAAGGACCAGTGTGGCCCCCAGCAACCCCAGGGTCAGGGGAATGGAAAGGTGGCTGGCAGCCACTTTCACCATCCCCTTCTCAGCTGTTCCAGTTGTGAGCTTGGCACAACTGAGTATTCAGCCGGTAGTATACTGTACTTTTATAGATACTACAGTCTTACATGGATTAGTGTTCAATGAATGCTTAGAACTCTGGGGCACATCCCACTAGAGTTCCTTTCCTCGGTGCTCAGATGTGTCTACAGGAGACGCCCAGTTCCCCATCTCTCTCACAATGAGTGCATCTTCAAAGGACGCCATGCCAGTGACTCACAGGGTGATAATAGCGTCTCTCAGTGACACTTCAGTTCATGTAGTTAATGTAAGTAGTATGGGAGCGAAAACATCCAGGACAAGGGCAAGCAGATGGATAGATGGAGCACTACTCTGAAGTGTATTCTAGACAAAACACCGTCACCGAAGCTGCCCTCAATACTGTGGATGGTTTTCCCGTTGAAACTGAGCTGGACGAGAAGCCCACCATGGAAGAACTGAAGAAAGTCATTGAGAGCTTGTCCACAGGAAAGGCTCCAGGAAAGGATGGCATCCCACCAGAAGTTATCAAGTGTGGCATCAGCGTCCTCCTAGAACACCTCCACGACCTCCTCTGTCAGTGCTGGGACGAAGGTGCAGTACCTCAGGATATGAGAGACGCCAACATCGTGACCCTCTACAAGAACAAGGGTGATAGAAGCGACTGCAACAACTACAGAGGCATAACACTCCTGAGTGTTGTGGGTAAAGTCTTCGCACGCGTGATCCTGAATAGATTGCAGAAGCTTGCTGACAGAGTTTACCCAGAGTCACAGTGTGGGTTCCGAGCAGGGAGATCCACAACCAACATGGTTTTCTCCTTAAGGAAGCTGCAAGAGAAATGCAGAGAACAGCACAAGCCGCTATTCCTTGCCTTCATAGACCTGACCAAAGCTTTCGACCTTGTGAACAGAGATGGGCTGTTCAAGATCCTGGTAAAGGTTGGCTGCCCACCGAAGCTGCTGAGCGTGATCCAGTCTTTTCACGACAACATGAAAGGCACAGTACTGTATGATGGCTCGTCCGCCGATGCCTTTGACATCCACAGTGGAGTAAAACAAGGCTGCGTTCTCGCTCCCACACTCTTCGGCATCTTCTTTGCAGCATTGCTGAAACGTGCCTTTGGAAATTCCACAGAGGGAGTCTATCTCCACACCCGGTCTGACGGGAGACTTTTCAATCTGGCTTGACTAAAGGCCAAAAGCAAGGTACGGGAGGCAACAATCAGAGACATGCGGTTTGCAGACGACGCTGCCCTGGCCACCCACACAGAAACCGATCTCCAACATCTGATTGACCGCTTTTCCAGAGCTTGCGAAGAGTTCGGGTTGACAATCAGTCTTCAGAAGACCAAAGTTATGGCCCAGGATGCAGAACATCCAAGCATTGCCATCAATGACTATGTGTTAGAGGTGGTCAGTCAGTTCACCTACCTTGCATCTACCATCACGGACAACCTCTCACTGGACCCTGAGATCAACCGTAGAATCGGCAAGGCCTTCACAATTTTAGCCAGATTGTCACAGAGAGTATGGAACAACAACATGCTGACCATCAACACAAAGGTCGCTGTGTACCGTGCATGTGTGTTAAACACTCTTCTCTACGCCAGCGAAACTTGGACCCTCTACGCTTCGCAAGAAAAGAGACTGAACACCTTCCACATGCGCTGCCTCCGTCGCATACTCGGGATCACTTGGAGTGATCGAATAACGAACAACGAGGTGCTGGAACGTGCCAAGATCTCCAGCATGTTCACTCTCCTCCATCAACGCCGCCTCAGATGGCTTGGCCATCTAAATCGCATGGAAGATGGACGGATCCCCAAAGACCTGTTGTATGCCGAACTTGCCTCCGGAAACAGAGCTACAGGACGGCCCCACCTTCGCTTCAAGGATGTTTGTAAGAGGGACCTGAAGACTGTTCAAGTCGACATCAACAGCTGGGAAGAGCTCGCCCAGGACAGATGCAGATGGAGACACGCTCTGACCACTGGATTGAAAACTGGCGAAGACAAGCTGTGGCAGCTTGCAGAGGAAAAGGGGGTTCAACGAAAAAGGAAGCAGCGGCTCCAACCCACAGCTGACACTGCCTTCAAATGCAGCAAATGCAATCGAGACTGCGACTCTCGTGTGGGGCTCCACAGCCACAACAGACGCTGCACAACCATCAACTAAACATTCCCCATGGGTGCATATCCATCGTCTCTCGAGACTAACGGACGCCAACAACAATGGGAGTGGGAAAGAGGCATGAGGATTCCATTGCGTGGGAGGCTGGGGCAGGCAAACGGGCCAGGTACCAAGAGCAGGAGCTAGAAAGGCTAGAAATGTTAGGTCTTTTTAAAAATGAAAACTTAGATCAGCACTGACATCTAAAGAGTTAAGTATTGTGTAGCTGATTAAACATTTCACTCCTGCAGCTGCTTGCATTAAAGCCTGTCAGAGAGAGGGGAAAAAAATCCCTTAATAAATGTTTATTTTACAACCTGTTTTCTTCATCATTAGCCTATGTGCTAGTTTTCAGGCAGCAATGAGGATATGCTGTAAAGTCTGCACTTTTAAAACTAAGCCATTTTTGAATTATAAGTACACAAAAGTCAGACACTTTTAAAAAAAATGTGACTTTTTTTTGCATCTGATTCATTTCAAAACAGTTTGATGATTTTCCTTCAGAGTTGGCAGAAAACCCACAAACCCCTCTCCTGCTGCCTGAGAATAAACAGGCGAAAGCAGGTTTATTGTCAAGGTTATAAGCAGGGAGAGGAAAGACACACAGACAATAGCGCTTACTTAGCCCAGGGCTACACTAGGGGAGGGGGTCGATCTACAATACGCAACTTCAGCTACGTGAATAGCGTAGCTGAAGTCGGCGTATCGTAATCGACTTACCTGGCCATGAGGACGGCGGCGAGTCGATCGCTGCCGCTCCCCCGTTGACTCCGCTTCCGCCTTTCGATGAGGTGGATTTCCGGAGCCGACGGGGAGCGCGATCGGGGATCGATTAATCGCGTCTTAACGAGACCCGAAAAATCGATCCCCGATAGATCGATTGCTACCCGCCGATCTGGCGGGTAGTGAAGACAAGCCCTTAGAGTAGAAGCCTGGTTTCAACCTGAACTATGGGCTTGATTTTGCTGTTGCTGTCACAGGCACCAATGCCAAAACTTCCACTGACTTCAGTGCTAAAGATTGGGCCCTATATAAAGACACTACTGACCTCTCCATCATTTACATATATATATATGTAATATATATTAAATATATTAAAATATATTAATACATATTAAATATATATATTTAATAAGATCATTATTGATCCAGTTGGAAATCTTAGCAGAACTTTGATACTGGGACACCAATGTACAGAATGATTTTTCTTTTTTACCACATCAGTTTCTTTACCAGAAAATTCATGAATTTCCCTTTTCCTTTTTTAGGGATTTGTTTTAGAAGCAAAGATTTATTTATTTTTCTTGCTCACTCCTGCAATGATTGATTTTGCAGCAGTTAAATCATACACGTATGACATTGCAGTTTGTTGCTGTAGGATTGATGGGTGTTACAGATTCAGCATTATGGGCCAGATCTGCACTCTGAAGTCAATGGGGTTACATAAGTGCAACTAAGAGCAAGATTTGTCTCAGTGTCCCAGCTGCAAGATCAAGTGGAAGGGGAGGTTGAGCTTAGGAGGAGAAGAACATTTGTTTGTCAGCAGAAATAACAAGGGAAACTGGGCAACTCAGGCTTTGTGCTTCCTCTCCGCATACTCCAGCTACAGCGCTGGGGCAACACTTCTGATATTGTACTTTGTGACCATGGCCCCCACTTTCCCTTACTCTCTGAGGAATTTCCTTTGCTGGGGTGCCACATGGAAAGGGTTCGCTGAAGCTTTGGGGGCCACATAGGGGAAGGAACAGGCAACTGGGTGCTTTCTGCAGTTGAGTCCTCTGTCGGTCATCCAGTTTCTGCAAAAGAAATCCAGGAAGGCTGTATAACTCCTATTTGGATTTCCTTTCAGAAACTGAGAAATCTGCAGGGGATAATATTGAAGAAGGCAGCCAGTGGCCTGTTCCACCTCCTGGCCAGAGCTTTCTTAACTCTCACAGAGTCTCTCCCATGTCTGCAATATTCTCTTAAGTAATCAAAAACTAGCAAGAGTTCTGTAACTTATTTCCTGCTGTTGCCAAGTTGTCTTGGCTTGTTTTGGTTAAAGTGCCTTTTGTATGAATTTTGCACCACCTACTGGCAAAGAATCTTAGTTTCCCCATGTCAAAGAAACACTATCCTGTTCAAAATTTTTCATTGAGGTGAAATGTGTCATTGAAAAGATCTAAATCAACCATCATTATAAAAAAAAACGTTAACTACCACTATGCGACAATACTCAGCTCCGTGTCTCCACCTTGTTAACAAGTTTGAAATGGTTTTGAGTGATAGCAATACATGATAGATCCTTACTCTCACAGATCTTGGGAGACAGGCCAGTCTTCGCTTACAGACAGCCCCCCAACCGGAAGCAAATATTCACCAGCAACCACACACCATACAACAAAAACACTAACCCAGGAACCTATCCTTGCAACAAAGCCCAGTGCCAACTCTGTCCACATATCTATTCAAGTGACACCATCATAGGATATAATCACATCAGTCACGCCATCAGGAGCTCATTCACCTGCACATCTACCAATGCCATATGCCATCATGTGCCAGCAATGCCCCTCTGCCATGTACATTGGCCAAACCGGACAGTCTCTATGCAAAAGAATAAATGGACACAAATCTAACATCAGGAATCATAACATTCAAAAACCAGTAGGAGAACATTTCAATCTCTCTGGTCACTCAGTAACAGACCTAAAAGTGGCAATTCTTCAACAAAAAACCTTCAAAAACAGACTCCAACGAGAAACTGCTGAACTGGAATTAATTTGCAAACTGGATACCATTAAATTAGGCTTGAATAAAGACTGGGAGTGGCTGGGTCATTACACTAAGTGATATCTATTTCCCCATGCTAAGTTTTCCCCTACTGTTACTCACACCTTCTTGTCAACTGTTTGAAATGGGCCATCCTGATTATCATTACAAAAGGTTTTTTTTTCTCCTGCTGATAATATATATATATATATATACACACACACACACACAGAACATGAAAAGATGGGGGTTGCCATACCAACTCTAACAGACTAATCAATTAAGGTGAGCTATGATCAGCAGGAGACATTATTTTTTATAAATATATAAAATCTTCCTACTGTATGTTCCACTCTAAGCATCTGATGAAGTGGGTTTTAGCCCATGAAAGCTTATACCCAAATAAATTTGTTAGTCTCTAAGGTACCACAAGTACTCGTTCTTTTTGCGGATACAGACTAAGATGGCTACCACTCTGAAACCTGTAAATATCATGGTAATACAAAAAAGATTGTTGTGAATTACATTTGTGTGGAGGTGAATATTATTGCTTTCTGCTTTCAGGCAGAATACTGGGATAATCAGTGGGCGGTAGGGGCTCAAAAATCTTCTGCATATTGTCCATATTTCCATATTGTTGTTTTTTTAAAGTGCCCTGAAGTCCTCTAGTCACTTTGCAATCAGGCCAGAAATGTCTTGTCTTAAATAAACACCAGAATATAAGCAGTTCTAAACAAACTTCCTAGGTTTAGAATCTGTAATTGCACATTGCCTGTTACACAGTATACATTTTTTCCACATTTCAATAAATAATTTTGTCACAATTTTAAGTTCTGCATCACTGAAATCCTACCTAGAAATCTCAGATATCTTATGATGAATATTAAAATCCATCTTATAGTTTGTAATTCAAGGGGTTTTTTATTGTCCTAAAATAGAAAGTACAACCAACATGCTTTTCTAGTTTCACTCTACCTAGTACAGAGAGGTATAAATTACACCAACCTGTGCCAGCATGGACTGGAGGGGGGGGGGCGGGGGGGAGAGTCACCTGTTTTTTACTGCTTCCTGTTTACCCACAGGGTTTCTGGCAGTGTGGAGCAGCAGTAACTTGTGGTCAAAACTCCTGGTATCAGTCTGGGAAACAATGCTCAGGGGTTGTGCTGAAACAATGTATTTTCAACCACCCTGGTCATGCTCTGTTCACCCATAGTGAACGGTAGCATAGTTAAAAGGCTAAAATCATTTCCTAGAGTTTGCAGCAACTGCTGATGATCACATTAAATAAATGTTTCCTTCTTTTCCCTCTTTGAAAATCTGTCAGCCTGCAGAACAATGAATAGTTTCCCACAGAAATAAGAGGGACACTAGCTGCATCCCGTTCCCCCCTCCCCCTAGCTGGGAATTGTGCTGGAGTGCAGAACTTCCCAGCAAGCACAGAACCAGTAGCTGTCTCCTAAGTCTTTGATCCAAGATGTGTGTCAGGGACTGGGAGAGCATGCCGGAGTCTGCATATAACTCTGCTCAGCTGGTGGAAGGTTCTCTTGGAGACCTTTGTTAGCTGGCGTAGATAAAAGCAGCCCCTAGGCTGCTCTAACCAGGCTGGATGTTGCAGAAAGAATCAGAGTGTGGTAACTGGTTTTCTGAAGTCTGTTCCTCTCTGCTTCACTGATCATAAACTCAGTGAAGCAGAGACTCTGGCCCAGCATGTCTGCTTGGTCAGATAAGAATATCTGTGTCAATTTTAAACTCTTCATTCCTCTGTGTGAAAGATAAAATAAGAAATTGCTGCTGCTGTTTCTGGCTCTCACTAATACACTGAACAAGCCAAAGAGTATTAATTTCCTTCTTTAGACTTGATTCCTGTGGGTCCCAATCCAGCATTCTTTGTGCACCCAATATTCCCTTTAACTACAATGGGATTTTTCACCGAGTAAGTAATGAGGGTTTGCGCAGACATATACATGTGCTCCTGGAGCTGTATACTTAGGAATCTCACCTGCTTCTCCAAGCCCAACACAAAGCCTTCTCCTGCAATTTTACTTAGGGCTAGCTTTTAAAGTTACTTAGGTGTCTAACTATCATTTATTTCAATGGGAGTTAGGTGCTTACATATCTTAAAAATCTGGCCCTTAGTGCCTCCAGAAAGCTGCTGAGAGCCCTCAGTTCTTCTTGGGAATTTAGTTAGTCAGTGGGAGGTGCTGAGGACCGTAAGGGATCAGGCTTTAAGCAGTTTGGTGGATCTGACCTAATGTCTCGGCTCACCTGATTTTTGTTTTAAGTCAATTATTAATATCACTTATTATATTTATTTGTATTATGGCTATCCCCATCTCAAGGCACTTGTTCATGGAGTTTGGAGACTGTTCATTATTTACATTATTAAAGCCTTGTGCCTGGAATTCTAGTAGCATTGTTTTTGATACTGTAATTGAGTATATAGTTGTTTTTCCAAACAACCTTTTATTTTTCAGGTTTTTAAAATCTTAGTACAAGACTGAACTACAGCACACAGTATTTGTTTCATCATTTATTTTTTTTAAAAAGGGATTAAATCAATTACCATTTTAAATATATACCAATACAAAGTTTTTAAGATTTTTTTTTAAATTCTGCTGCATGCAATCTAATACTAAAAAAAATTAAGTTTTTTTTATGGCTTACTTGGAAATCTATTTAGCAATGTCCATTTCACATGCTATTCATTCTCCATAGTAATCTTAAGCTTGTGATCCAGTGCAAATGTTGTACTACACATGGAAAATTGCATGGTATTATGTGTGAGGTTGTCTAAAAATAGGGATTGTATAAACCCACTTAGCGTTCAAGTACAGAAGTCTTATGGCTGAAGTGTTATCACAGCAAACACCCTTTTCACTTCCATGTACTCAGCTTTATATTTTTAGAGGTTTAAATATAGTATTTCATAAAATCCCATAATAATTGAGTTATGATCCTGCAAACTTCTGCTCGTTTGGAGATTCAAAGGCACGACTTGCACAGGGTGAAATCCGCTGCACCTACATAGAGCATAAACATTCAGGCTCTATGTAGCTGGAGTGTGGAGGATTTAGGGAGGTGAAATCCAGCCAACAACTCAGCACCAATGAGCAAGACTACTGCATAGCCCCTACATCATCCCCTACAGCTGCTACTTCAATTTATGGGTTGGAACAGTACCTGTAGCATCTCTGTGTAGGGTGATCAGGTGTCTGGTTTTCCGAGCACCGGCTCTGCACTCCCATTGGCCAGCTTCCGGCCAATGGGAGCTAGGAGGAGGCGGTACCTATGGGCGAGAGAAGCACACGGAGCTTCCTTGCCCCCGCCGCCTAGGTGCTGGACCTGCTGGCTGCTTCCGGGATGCAATGCAGTGCCAGGGCAAGCAGGCAACCTGCCTTCACCCTGCTGCGCCGCTGACCGGGAGCCGCCCGAGGTAAGCCCGCACCCCAACCTCAAGCCTCAACCCCCTACTCCAGCCCCGACCTCCCCAAACCTGGAGCTCCCTCCCATACCCCAAACCCCTCATCCCCAGACCCAACCCAGAGCCCTCACCCCTTCCCACACCCCAACACCCTGCTCCAGCCCAGTGAAAGTGAGTGAGGGTGGAGGAGAGCGGGCCATCAAGGGAGGGGGAATGTAGTGTGCGGGGGGCAGGGCCTCAGGGAAGGGACAGGGCTAGGGTGATCAGTTTTGTGCGATGAGAAAGTTGGCAACCCTATCTTTGTGTGAGTTGCATGGTGTTGGGGCCACTGGATCCACATTTATGGCCCCTCCCTTGGACTGTGGCCTTCTGTAACAAGCTGTTCAGGGCCACCATGGAGACCTTTTCAGTGGCATATAGGGCATTTATAGCCATCTGTGTAAGCTGCTATAAGGTTACTTTGCCTGCAGTCCCTCCATGCTGCTTCAATGATGGGCTTGTGCTACAGAGAGCTCTCTGTGCCAGAGTGGAATTTTACCAGCAAGGACTACCCATCGGATATCAGATCCGTAGTCATTAATATATATATTTTCTTTAAATAAAAAATGAGTTGTTTTAGGCTTTATTTTAGAACTGTTAAATTCATTTGGGCAAAGACTGAGAGCAGACAAATCTGGATATATCCCATAGACAAGATATAGGCATACATTAATATATATTCTGTATGGATGTATGAAAAGTAGTGGATTGAATTCTTTTGTCTGCCTTTCATTACTGTATTTTTCATATTTCATCTGCTTCCCTT
This sequence comes from Macrochelys suwanniensis, assembly GCA_033296515.1. Lineage (NCBI taxonomy): Eukaryota > Metazoa > Chordata > Testudines > Chelydridae > Macrochelys > Macrochelys suwanniensis. The sequence continues at coordinate 42,881,928 of CM065775.1, read as the reverse complement.
TCCATCTGCTCTCTATTTCTGCGGAGTGCGCACATTACAATATGTTCTCAGCATTTGTAGATCTTGTTAAAAATGGTGTTGAGATATGGAGACAGCTGATAATTCTCACAAGCTCCTTGAGAAGCCAGTCAGAAATAGGTCACATACAAGGGCTGACAGGCAAATCTTGGAGGCAGCTATCATGGATCATAGCTAATGCTGTGAAGTCTAGCATTCTCTTAACTGTCATCATAAGTGCTCATAGTGTGTCACTAATAGCAAAGCGCATGCTGGGAATGGGAGCTGCATCTTTGTTGGGACATTTAAAATAAGACACACAAACTCCCTCTTTCTCCTTTAAAACCCTCCTTAAAACCCATTTCTTTCAGCAGCCCTTCCTGTCTTCCTATTATTTTTAATCCCAACACTCTTCCTGATAAATTGTTTCAGTTCTAGTCTTGCTTGTCTTCTATGATTTAGGGTCTGGTCCTGAGAAGTGCCGAGCTCCTCTTCCCAGTGAGGCACTCATCACATTGCAGGACTGGACTTTTAGATTGTAAGCTTTTGGAGATAGGAAATGACTCTTCTTCTTCAAGTGCTCTCCCTGTGGATGCTTCACTCTAGGTGACGGTGCATCCCGGCACTGTTGATCGGAGATCTTTGGTAACAGTGCCTGGTTGGGCTGCGTGTGCGCAGCTGCTGCCTTGCGGCATCGTTGGAGTTTGTTCAGCGTGTGCACTGTCCTACCCCCTCAGTTCCTTCTCAACCGTCCTCGGCTGAAGACAGAGCTCAGGGCAGCGCTGTAGCTTCTTCCCCTATTGACAGAAAAATTAGATACAATTACGCCAGTTTTTCCCTTCCCTTTAGATAAGTTAGTTAATAGTTAATAGTTAAACCCCCGCCTCCCTGTTTTCTTTAAGCTCTCTGCTCCTGGCGGAGCAAAAACCCTGCTACATAATTTTTGGTCCACCGTGATCTCTCCTTTTTGTATTTCAACATGCCAGGCTCTCCTGGCTTTAAAAGATGCGGCTCTTGCAAAGAGGCCATGCCACGCTCCGACGGACATTCACTCTGTGTGAGTTGCCTCGGAGAGATGCACATTCCAGCCAAGTGTGTGCACTGTAACAACTTAAAGACCAGGTCCTGGCGTGACTGTGACCTGTGCCTGAAAATTATCCTTATGGAGAAATCTCTCCAACCCAGATCGGAGAAGGACGTACCTAAACCTTCTCCCACGTGTTCTCCATCCCGGTCAGAACTGACCAAGAGCATGGCTCTGTCCTCTCAGGAGAATAGGAAGCGAGCCTTGACCTCCCCACACAGGGAACCGAATAAAAAGAAGCCGTGCCCTGCGAGGTCATTACCAGCGATGCCAACGGCCCCAAGAGTCAGCACCAATGACTCTCCCGGCACCTCCAGCACCAGGCACACTGCCCACAAGATGAAGGAGTCAAGACATCAAACTACCCATGTCTCCTCCTCTGCGCCAACGCCACCGACATCCTCATCAGAACAGGCACCGACCACACAGCCACCTTCAGTGCTGACACGACCCTCGGTACCGCAACCACCACCAACACACTATCCGGTGCTCGCAGATGGCAACGCAATGGGGCCACCAGCACCCACTGTAGTGATATACAAGACGCCTAAACCATCGGCACCCAATTGCAAGTCATCAGTGGCAGACCATCAGCACCCACTGGCACAGCAACAATTCTTAACTGAGAAAGACATTTCCGTGGCGCCAGTGCCAGAATCACATTTACTCGGCACTGAGGGTTCCATTTTAACCCAACCAACTTCACCCACAGTACATTCAGTGTTCACCAATAGCGATAATGATGACCAAGAGGAGGGAATGTTTTCACCACCACACTCTCCTATACTTTCACAAAAACCCACCAATGGGGCTTTACGACACAAAGAACAACCTGAATGGCCATGCTATGGTCCCCCATGGATGGGCCTCCACATGCCATATCCAATGCAATGGCCACCATGGGACCCATGGGCAGCTTATAAGGCCCACCATGCCCGCACTTCCTCACCATCCAGGGCACAACTTCAGTCCCCACCGGAATCCCCTGTGCCAACTATATCCATGGCCACAGAGGACCTACTGGAGGAGCCAGAGGAAGAGACCGTACCTGAGATGGTGTCACCAGAACACAACTCTTCCTCATCTCCAGATAAAGCCGTCATGCTACCTCCACTCACTCTTTACTACACATGTCAACGAAGGTAGCATTCCTAGTTGCCATCACATCGGCTAGAAGGGTGAGTGACATAAATGCACTGATGGCCAATCCTCCCTATACAGTCTTCTTTAAGGATAAGGTCATGATGAGACCTCACCCTAAATTCCTCCCGAAGGTGGGATCCAATTTTCACATCAACTAGCCAATACACCTCCCTACGCTCTGCCCTAAACCACACAAAACTCCACAGGAGGCTGCATTACACACCCTTGATGATAGAAGAGCAATAGCCTTCTATTTAGACAGAACAAAACCATTTAGTAAATCCCTTAGACTCTTTGTCTCCACAACTGAACGATCCAAGGGTGCCGCTATATCCAAGCAATGACTTTCGATTGTATTCGATCATGCTACCAAACCCAGAACATAGAACCCCCTACTGGAGTCCAATCACATTCTACTCGAGCCATGTCAGCGAACGTGGCATTCCTGCACAATGTACCCATTCCAGATATTTGCAAAGCCGCCACATGGGCATCAGACCATACCTTTGCCAAGCACTATGCCATTACACAGGACACTAGGGTGGATGCCATAGCAGGCCTTACTGTCCTCTACGCTGCTACCATGTACATAATGTGATGGGGCAAGGCCAGATGGCTATAGCAAAGTGGTGAGGAACCAGTATGTTAGCCCCAGGCTAAACAAATCCCTGATACCTTGTTAACCAAATGGCAGTTGCTCCAGGTTAATCAAGACACCTGGGGCCAATTAGATACTTCTAGAAAAAGCAGTGGAGATGGCTAGATTGATTGGGACACCTGAAGCCAATCAAGGACTGGCTGGAACTAGTTAAAAGCCTCCCAGTTAGTCAGTGAGGTGTGGATATCAGGAGTTGTGGAAGGAGGTTACGCTATTGGAGAGAGACCATATCAGGCATAAGGAAGGAGGCCCTGAGGTAAGGGTGAAGTGGAGTTGGAGGAAGTGACGGGGTTGCTGTAGGGAAGTAGCCCAGGGAATTGTACGTGTCCTATTTCTAAAAGGTCAGCTACCATAGCTGATACTATTAGGGTCCCTGGGCCGGAGCCCGGACTAGAGGGTGGGCCCGGGCTCCCCCTGTTTTGCCTCCCCCCAATTAATCACCAAGACTGGGAGACTACAGAGACTGTGCAAGGGAGGGTAGCTTCTCCTCACCTCCCTCGCTGGCTTATGATGAAAATGGCTCAGTAGGCTGTGACCCTTGCCTCTAGAGAGAGAAGGGCTACAAAGAGGGTCACAGTGAGCCTCTGAGGCTAGCACAAATCCACCAGGAAATGCAGGATCCACGGAGACAAGGACAGAGCTTTGTCACAATAACTTCAAAGTCCCCTCAACCATAGTGGGTACTGCTCTACATTCACCTAGAGTGGAGCACCCACAGGGACAGCACTCGAAGGAGAAGAGAAGGTTATTCACCTTGTGCAGTAACTGAGGTTCTTCAAGGTTTGTATCTCTGTGGGTGCTTCACTACTCACCCTCCTCCTCTCTACTTTGGGGTTCAAAATAGAGGACTCTACGTTAGAGAAGGAACTGAGGGGGTCGGGCTGTGCGCACACTGAACAGACTCCAACAATGCTGCGAGATCAACGGCTTCAGGACACACTGTCACCTAGAGTGGAGCACCCACAGGGGGACACATCTCAAAGAACCTCAGTTACTGCACAAGGTGAGTAACCTTCTTTTATCCTAATGACAAAATCCTGTCCTCGAACTCACAGATTGCTCACTTCAATGGGAGTACTCATATGAACAGAATTTGTCCCTATGTTTGTAAAGTGCCATGTAAGGGCGTTTTATTATTAGTAATAAAATACATTCAACATTTTGCTATCAGCTGATATGAGATAAAGAAGCTGTAGAGACATGTTGGTTAGATATCTGTAGAAACAATGATATCTAAAGATTCTTCAAGAAGAATTTGGAATGTCTTCAGTCAGCCTGTAGCAGCTGCAGATTTTGCTTGTTTCATCCTAATGAATGTGTTTATGAAAACTATCCCACCAACTTGTATGTGTCAGAAATTGTATTTGGCTTCTCACTGTGCTTTGATATATTCATGAGAAAGAAAATGAGCACCAAGATTGATAAGTTAGAAAATCACCTGATCCAGGTAAGAAACCGTTTGTTAAGGTTGTGCTGGTACTATGTATTTCACTTTCTTACTCTTGTATGTCCAGTATTGCAGGATGTATCATATGATATGTAAGACAAACCACTGTTCTTAGGCCTTCATGGTGGCCTTCAGGAAGTCATTTCCGTTTTGTTTAGCATTTGATTAATTGTATTATTTTATTTGTGCTTGTTTTCGATAACTGAAGTGCTTAGCTGCCAAGGCAGTTAACACTATAGAAATCAGTAAAAAAAAAAGTGCTATTATATTTGTACAATATGGTGAATTAGAGACACAACATTAACACAAAATGTTTGTTCTTTTGTGTACGACTCAAAACATTGCTTTAGCATAGTTTTGGCATTTAGTTTCCTGTTTTTCCCGTTTATTTCAATGACAGTATGCACTGCAGAGTTTTTTAATGCATAAACAGGACTAATGTTTGTGAACATATGCTACTCCTGGGCAAAGAAATCTGCAGGGGAACATGAATAGCTAATTCTGCTAATTTTATTTGTCAAAATAACACAACATAATCATGCTACTTTCAATAATTTTGGTAATTTCTTTCAAAATACTTGTCAGCAAGTATGTCTATAACAATACAGACACACACAAAATTTCCACCAGGAGTAGAGAGTTAAAGAACTGCCTATGACAACCCAGTTCCTGTTTCTTTGCCCCCTCCCCCCAGAGCCCAGCCACAGGACGCCCCCCCCCCCCAGCCAATACACCCAAACCTCCTCCCCCACAGATCCCAGCCACGGGGCCCCCCAGCCCAGATACCCACACCCCTTCTCCCCAGAGCCCAGCCGTGGCCCCCCCAGCCCAAACACCTGCCACTTCCCCCTGCAGAGCCCAGGGATCCAGAGGGAGAAACAGCCTGATGCTCGGTACCAGGCTTGCATGGAATTTCCTGTGGCTGCCCTCTCCTTCCCTCAGGGCATGCTGGGAACTGCAGCTGCCAGGAACCCTCTAGCTCCCTCTCTCTCCCCCCAGCTGTGTCTTCTATGTGCGAGCTGGGCTCTGCCTGGTCCAGTGGCCCCTAGTGGCTGCTAGCAGCACTGCAGTCCATTACTGTGGGGGAACAGAAGTTCTACACGCACGTTCATTTCTTCAAAATTCTGCATTGCGCAGTGGTGCAGAATTCCCCCAAGAGTATATGTTCTGCTCTGTCTGAGGGGACAGAGCCTGCCCCGCTCCTACCGCCTCAGAAATGCCCTGAAGCCCTGCCCCTCCACGCCAAGTGTGCTGCAATAGCAAGTGAGAGGTACAGAGTGTCTGTCTCTCTCTCACATGCATGACTACCTATCCCCCCGCAGTGGTGATTTACATTTCTACTGGTTGCTCCAGGCACCGGAACTGACCTGCCTGCGCTGCTAGGGCGGGGCATGTGACAACTCTTGTGGTTTCCCTTTGCTTCCCCATCAGAAGTCATTCTTCTGCAGGGAAGCAAAGAAATCTGCAGGGGAACATGAATTCTGCACATGTGCAGTGACGCAGAATTCTCCCAGGAGTAATAATATGCACCATTGGAGGTTGGCACATATTTCATTATATAAAAAATGAATATCATGTCAAGTAATATCTCTATATCCAGAGTGAGATCAGATATGTGGAAACAGCCGCTTATTTAAAATTGTGTTCATTTGTTTTAAAATTGTTGTAGAAGTCAATGGTGAAATTCTCCAGTACGATTTCCATGGATTTCTCAACTCCATTTTTGTTGTAAGAGGAATGAGGTAATTCCATGTACATCAGAAGAAAAATACCATTTGAGGTACATTGATATAACTGTAAATTAGTGATACTGGCATAGTATATGCTTGTAGCTGCTGTTATATTATTTGAGGTGCAGAATAACTGTTTGCTATTCTTAGGATCAGAGTCTTAAATGAGAAAATCTGTAGTATAAATCTCTTACTTTCCGGCCATTTTCTTTCTTGGTGAAATAGGGAATAAGTATAACATACATTTAGGTACCAAATTCCAAGACCTGCCATTCACTTCCATTTTCTGACTTTTCTGTAGGATGCTCATTGCTCCCAGTTGTTTTTATAGAGCCACCATGAGTGGAACTATGTATGCTTTTGTTACAACACCAGAGTAATGAGTTTCTGAAATTCAAAGGTTCTTCTGCATTCCTTTTTCAGCTGAAAACACTCATTGATTTAATTGGTGCACAAGGAATGTGGGGTCTGGTCCCACATGTTATGGTTCTCTTTTATATTGTGAGAAAATCATGGATAAGCAACATGTACAGTACAGAATGGCCTATCCACAGAATCATAGAAATTAGATGCCAAAAATATGTTGTCCCATCTCCTTAAACAGGACATTAGAGTTATATTTGCATCTTTTATTTACAGGATAAAAAAAATCACCCCATTTTGTACTTTGTGTCACAAGAAAATGTGATGACCCAGGCAGATGCAGTAACCACTCCATACTGAATTTTGAAAATGATATTTGTTCACCTGTTAATGGGGACGCTGCCATTAGTTCAGTCAGATTTCCTGCTTAAACGTGGTGCTGAAATGTGTTGTCTACAGTCACATTCTGAAATGATAGGCAGATATCACTAATCTAATTACCAGTGACTCATTTTACTTACATCTAGTTGAAAGAGAATTTCTGCATTTTTGCGTAAGTTATTGTTTATCCAACTTCTTACAGATGGATTCAGAGATTCTTTTCCTGCCTTGAGGATGAGCTGAACTTAATCCAATATTGTAAATGAGAAGCAGGTGTCCAGATGTTTCGAAATTACCAAATAAAACTGATCTGTGCACATTTTCTTATAGCATGGTATTTGCCAAAAATAGTTCATAGCTCAAAGATTTTTTGCCAAAAATTTGACTTACCTTAAATTGTTATAATTAAGACTAGGTTTACCATGGATGTGAAAAACAAATCAACAAAACAATCCACTTTTTACCAGTTTTTTAAATATCACACTCCATTTTGAGGAGGCTAAGGTCCACGTGTTTGTGTTATTGTTTATTTGTATTAGGGAGGTATCTGGTTGTGACTCCAGAAATAGATTTTTCTCCTAAAATGGTTATAAAATCCTGATTTTCTTTAAAAGAAGACCTTTTGGGGTGCAAGTTTACATTTTTACGCCCTTTGAATTTCTAATGGAGTTTTTGTTGGGTTTCTTTACATAAGAAGTCTTTGAAAATGGGCTCCAGTAGAAATTTTTCTTTGACAAGGGAGTCCTACTTTTCATTCATGAATGATTTCTTTTAAAAACCATTGTCTGTCTACAAAACATTGGGAGAGAGGTAGGTCCTAAGTACATCTGGTGCAATGTGGAGTTGTTTTTTAAAATAAAACATTTTGGATTGAGCTTTGTGGTGCATCATGTATCATAGTTGTAGTAGCGGTCTGGGATGTTGCAGTAGGTAGAGAGGAGTAGAGGGTATGTACTGTAAGGTGGTTTAACTTTTTCATTTACTTGCTTTTGTGGTTTTGTGTTAGGTATGTTGTATGTGTATGTATGTATGTGTATATATGTTGTATGTAACCCTAACTGCTTCACAACAAAAGTATTTGTGTGTGTACTAATTACATTAATGGCTAGCAGCCCCAACTGAGATCAAAGCCCCATTGTGCTAAGAACTGTACGAACACATAGCAAGAGACAACCCCTACCCCAAAACATTTTCAATCTAAATAGACAAAAGAGAAAGGAAGTATTAGTATCTCCATTATACAGATGAGAAGCTAAGGCAAACACAGGGTATGTGCGTCAGGAACCAAGGCATGGGCAGTCGGATACAGTGGTTAAAGCTGTAGGCATTCCATCTTAAGGGGTCAAGCCAGAGTCAGTAGCAGAAGTCTGGAGTCATCTCTACCATGAGTGGAACTTCTGCCAATGACTGGTCTCCCAGGATGCATGGTGTGTTGACTGTGGTTGTGCCAAGGCTTGCCTGGTAGCGGCATAGAAGCACTGCAGACCCAGCTTCAAGTCTCTCAAATCCTCACAAAGTGACTTGCCCAAGGTCACACAAAGTCTGTGGCAAAGCCAAGCAAAATATAGAGACCTTTGAAGACTCAGTACTGTACCTTACCACAAGACTAGCTTTCCGCTATATGCAGCAGAATTTTACCAGCACCAAAAATGTTCCAGGTAGTGTACAAACAAAATTACAGACATACTAACCAGTAATGAGTCCTATTACTGCACTGAAAAGTTTGTTTCTTTTAAACAACACTTTGTAGAGCTCTCATTTTTAATATACAGAGGAGTCTTGAAACATGACAAGAGATTGATAAGGCATCACATTTTGGAATGTACAGTATTTACTTTAGAAAACGAGAGACTCATATACAATATGATGGATGGTTTACTGCAGTGCTGCTAGAAATTCTAAAACTCTTGATTGTATTAAAATTAATGGATATTTTGGGTAGAAAACAATACTTGGGTCTGATGTCTGTCTTTTCCTCTGACACATACCTCTTTTACCATAACCAGTCTGTGACTTTTCCTGAAAATTTCTGTAATAAAGCTACTGCCCTCGTTAGGAAAGTCCTGTGGATACCGTAAGCCAGAACTGACATTCCTTCTTCAAACCAAACCCTACTTTAGCTTTGAGAGTTGTGGTTACATGAAGAATCAGGCTATAAGAGGATAAATGATTTTAATTTCAGTGTGCCTTCTAATTAGCATAAATGTTAATGTTATGCACGTATTTATATGTTGGTTTATTAATTACTGCTATGGAGCCAGCAAACCAAACATAATGAGCCAAATTTTGCTGTAATTTGTACCCCATTAATGTCAACAGAATTTGAATTTATACCAGTGAAAATTAAGGGTCAGCTTCAGGGACTCAGTGCTATCCATTGGGTATGTCCATGTTGGGGTGGAAATAAGTCCTATACTTCAGGCCATGGAGCAGCTAAAGAGCCACTCTGGAGGTACTTCAGTCTAACGGATGAAATAGCCTTTGTGGGGCTCACCATGGAGAGGAGGAAGAACTGGAGGATCCACAGAGCAAAGGATCTTCTGTCCCTGCCCAGGCCCTTTCCCTGGCCCAGCCTGTCCTGTCTGCCCCTGCCACACCAATAGCCCACATGAACATTCCACAGGGCAGAGCCGGCGGAGATTTAAAGGGCCCGGGGCAGAAGTGGCAGCCAGAGCCCCAGGCCATTTAAATCGCTGCCTGAGCCCTGCTGCTGGAGCCCTGGGGTAGTGGCAGCGGGGCTCTGGTGGTGATTTAAAGGGCCAGGGGCTCCCAACTGCTGCTACCGTAGCAGAGCCCCGGGCCCTTTAAATCACTGCCGGAGCCCCGGGGGTCCCAGCTGCTGCCGCTACCCCAGGGCTCTAGCAGGACTCTGGCAGCAATTTAAAGGGCCCAGGGCTCCAGCCACCTGGGGAAGCCAGTCCCGTACAGCATACCAGCTCTTGCCGGTATGCCGTACGGGGGCATACTGGCTTACTTTCACCTGTCTCTATCTCTTTTCAATAGCTCTGCTATAGTTAAGGGTCAGTTACCAGTTTCTGTTTTAAAAAAACAAAATATTTTAAGTGGTACTGAAATATTTTCTTTCTTGCCTCACTATATTCAAAACAAAAAATTGGTGTCAATTTAAGACACATTATTGCTATAAATCAAGTTAATATTTCATATAATTTATAACTTAATGCATGACCAAGTACAAAATATTACTCCAGATTCTTAGAATACTATTTCCTTTGGGTAAGCTCTCTCCTTATGAACTCCTCTGTAGTGATAAATAGGCTACAAACATGACTCCTGGCACATGTTATAGTAGTTTTGCAATGATGGATACTATCCAAAAGCAAGATGTATTTTCTACTTTAGCACGAGAAGGTAGTTCAAATAATTTCTTTTAGTTCACGTCTTTGGTCTGTAAATTTATTCCCTTCGCTCATGGTCTGCTGGCAGGATAACATTTTTGTCTTCTGATCAGTACCTTACAAAGCTACTTCACATTTTCCCTTGGGTTTCCAGTGCTAATGCGTAAGCTTTTATATCTAGTTACATGCAAATACATGTACTGTGCTTTGCGTAGTAGAGTACACTAATGTGTTATGTTATTGAGGTATCATATTGAAGTATAATAATATTCTAGCAAATTCATCAGCTTCACTCAGTGGCGTAGCCAGGTTTAGAGCACGGGGAGCGGAGCTAAAAAAAGGCGCCGGGAGCAAAAAAAAAAATAAATGCTCCACTCTGGCTGCAGCACAGGAGCAAAAGGCGTCGGGAGCAAAAAAAAAAGGCCTGAGCAAAAAAAAATGTTCTGCTCCGGCTGCAACGTAGGAGCAAAAGGCGTCGGAGCACAAAAAAGGCGCCGCTTCTGCTCAGTGGGGAAGCGGCTGCTCCCCCTGCTCTCCCCCGGCTACGCTACTGGCTTCACTTGATAATATAAAGCTTCTCCTGCAATCATGAATCCTCTCCCAGTGACCTGGCAGAGTGCAATTACTGGGCCATCACATGTGCATGGATGTGGTAGGAAGCAATATGAGGACACGACAAGAAGACTTGATAATATTACTTTGCACTTACGTTGAACCTTGCTTCTACCTGAGGAGCTCAGAGAGTCCTGTAAGAACATTAGTTAATAAACTGATTAGGTCAGCATCCGTATCTATTTGAGCATTTCAATTTGAGTTCCACAGTGGCATATACAAAAGTAACTCATGAAGTTTTTGGTGGCTGTAAGTACCTCAGAATGCTTTGTCAGGAAAGGCACTATGTAAGCTAAAATCATTCTGCAGCTGCAACAGTGGTTTTGACCTTCAAGAGTGAAATTATTTTGCCTCAGGTTGGTGTGTGAAGATCGCAACCAAGGCATAGGTGCTGGAACTAGAAGTGTTGGGGGTGCTGCTACACTCCTTGGCTTGAAGTGGTTTCCATCATATACAGGGTTTACAGTTTGGTTCAGTGGCTCTCAGCACCCCACTATACAAATTGTTCCAGCATCTCTGAACCAAGGCCCTGATCTTGCAATGAACTCTATACAGGCAGACCTTCAGTGACTTCACCAGGACAGTGCAGGTACAGGAGTCTGCCTATGAGAGGCTCATTGTGGGCTTGAGACCCAAACATGCTCCTTGACCTGTTGCCTCAGTGTACAGTGGCACCAGCAGCAGGAGGTTAAATAATCAGGTTTTCAGATTGCCACAAAAGGCAGCATCAAAACGAGCAGTCTGCGGACTTGGGGTGGGGGAGAGGGATCTCAATCCTGCAAGGTGCTGAGCACTCTGGCCCTAATTCAGCATGGCACTTATGTATATGCTTCACTTGAAGTCAGTGAGACTATTGAGGTGCTTAAAGTTAAAACATGTGCTTTGTTTGCTCAGAGCCAGAACTTTGCGGGAATGAACCTATATCTCTTTCTAACTGTAGCACCAAGCCAGTCCTCTCCTGGCTGTTCTTTTTCTGTGTTCATGATTAATGTGAAATGTAATTGTCTTATATAACGCTTACAAAGTCAAAAAATATTTGTGGCAACGTTTGAAATACACAGTTGGCCAAAACCAACTGTGAGGCTGGTATGCTGCCACCGGCTTTGTCCTTTCATGTTGCTGAATACTGCACAGGGTAAGTGTCACCTTTGCTCTATATTTAGAACCATTATTTATAATAATAATTTCTATCTGAAGGATGCCTATGCCTGAAGGCTTCTGGGTACCTATCAAAATATAGCTCAAAACATGGCTTAGTAAAACATATGCCAGTCCCAACTGGAAAATGAAGCTGAGATGCAGCTTGATTACCTCAGGAATGCCGTGACACCACCCAGTATGAAGTTGGGTTGTATTTGTTAAAGGGAGTCTGATCATTTGTTGGGGATGTGGCAAAGATTCAACCTGGATGAGGCCTAGGGAGAAATGGGGTAATTGACTGAATTATCAATAAAATAACTCAAGTGCAAATGGTACAAAACCAATTATACAATGAAAGTCTATTTTTATGTTTGTTAGTTTATTTGTATAGTTTTAACTATATAACACCAGCCATGTACATATTTACATATATATACGTAACTTTTAAGAATACAAGTAGTAGACAAGGCTCAGCAGATGCCGTGTTTTAAGCAGTCTGTCATCTACACCAGCTCAGATCATGACTAGACAACACAGTGCAGAAAACACTGGCAGCCACCAGTGCCTTCTCTATAGTAGCTCTACCTCCAGTCCAACCCGAGTGGAGCTGCACCCACTGGAAGCTGAGAGAGCTTCTGAAAATAAGCCACATATTTAGGTGCCTATCTTTGGGAACCCAAGTTTGAAAAGTTTGGCCTTATTTAACATTACACAAAGCATTGCGACTGAGGTTTTGCCAAAACCAGATTACAGCCCTCTCAATCCATCTGTGCTTTCATTAAGAAAGTGTGTTATTGCAGTAAACTCCTGCAAACCCAAACATTTTAGCCAGTTATGTGATGCTGGAGAGACCTCTTGTGGATGAAATCTATACAGCAGAATTTGGAGCCATAATCTGACATCACTTGTGACAGGAAACCACAAAAGCAACATGATTAATCATGATGGAGCAAAATGTAGATGGAAAAATGATGAACATAAACACCAAGTATTAAGTAAGGAACCAAAGGCTGTCAGCGTTCCCTCTAATTTTTCCCACTCATGTGCAGAATGAATTTTGTTATGTGCACCAATATTGGTGCACATAACAAAATTAATGTGGCAGGGGTGGGGCCGAGGGATTCAGAGTGTGGGAGGGTCAGGGCTCTGGCTGGGGGTGTGGTCTTTGGGGTGGGATCAGGGATGAGGGGCTCAGGGCTGGGGCAGAGGGTTGGGGTGCAGTGGGTGAGGGCTCTGGGATGGGGCTGGGGATGAGGGGTTCAGGGTGCAGGAAGGTGCTCAGGACTGAGGCAGAAGGTTGAGGTGTGTGAGGGGGGCGAGGGCTCTGGCTGTGGGCTCTGGGAATGAGGGGTTTGGATTACAGGCTGCTACAGTGGGGAAAGAGGACTCCCCCCAGCTCTCTTTGGTGGGGAGGGGCGCCTCTCCTCTGGCCGCGGCAGGTCCAGGGCTGGGCTAGGGCCAGCGGGGAGAGGCATCTCTCCTTAATAGGCTGCTGCACGGCCACACAGCTTAGAAGGAATTTAGGATGCTATGGCCTTTTCTTGCTGCAAATCATAGAATCGTAGGACTGGAAGGGACCTCGGGAGGTCCAGTCCCCTGCACTCATGGCAGGACTAAGTATTATCTAGACCATCCCTGACAGATGTTTGTCGTAACCTGTTCTTAAAAATCTCCAAGGCTGGAGATTCCACAACCTCCCTAGGCAATTTATTCCATTGCTTAGCCACCCTGACAGTCAGGAAGTTTTTCCTAATGTCCAACATAAACTGCCCCTGCTGCAATTTAAGCCCATTGCTTCTTGTCCTAATCTCAGAGGTAAGGAGAACAATTTTTCTCCTTCCTCCTTGTAGCAACCATTTATATACTTGAAAACTGTTATCATTTCCCTTCTCAGTCTTCTCTTCTCCAGACTAAATAAACCCAGTTTTTTCAGTCTTCCTTCAAATATCACGTTATATATCTTCCTACTGTATGTTCTACTCTATGCATCTGATGAAGTGGGTTCTAGCCCACGAAAGCTTATGCCCAAATAAATTGGTTAGTCTCTAAGGTGCCACAAGGACTCCTCATTCTTTTTGCGGATACAGATTAACACGGCTACTATTCTGAAACTTTATCATTTTTGTTGCTCTTCTCCGGACTTTCTCCAGTTTGTCCACACCTTCACTGAAACTTGGCACCCAGAACTGGACACAGAACTCAGGCTGAGGCCTAATCAGCACAGAATAGAGTGGAATAATTACTTCTTGTGTCTTGCTTACAACACCTGCTAATACATCCCAGAATGATGTTTGCTTTTTTTGCAACAGTGTTACTCTGTTGACTCTCATTGACTGGGATCCCGCAGGGATCAGTTCTGGGTCTGTTTCTGCTCAATATCTTCATCAGTGATTTAGATAGTGGCACAGAGAGTACACTTATAAAGTTTGCAGATGATACCAAACTGGGAGGGGTTGCAAGTGCTTTGAAGGGTAGAATTAACTTTTGAAATAATCTGGACAAACTGGAGAAATGGTCTGAAGAAAACAGGATAAAATTCAATAAGGACAAATGCAAAGTACTCTACTTAGGAAGAAACAATCAGTTGCACACATACAAAATGGGAAATGACTTCCTAGGAAGGAGTACTGCAGAAAGAAATCTGGGGGTCATAGTGGATCACAACCTAAATACGGCCTTTTGACAGGGTGGGAGCAGCCTAAGTCTGACTCACAACTCTGTGCACTTTGTAAGCTTCCCATGGGCTAAATTGGGAGATAATTGGTTAAGGACTGGATGATTAACCAGTTAACAAGGGAATTTAGCCTGTCAGTGGGGGAAAGTTAAAAGGGGAGACAGGAAGGGCAAAGAAGTCCAGGATTTCAGGGCTTGTCTTCACTTACAGGGGTGCAACTGCTCCGGTGCAGCTGAGCTGCTGTAGGGCTTTAGTTTAGACTCTACTACACCTATGGGAGAGTTTCTTCTTAGGTCAGTATAACTACATGACTCAAGAGTGGGGATTTTTCACACCCCTGAGTGATGTAGACTTGGCCTCAGACAGGGAAGACCCCTTCCCCACCTCATCCTGTACCTAGGGAGTAGGGTGAAGCCTAGGGAAAGTCTTATACTGTGGGGACATGAAACTGTACAAGACATAAATAAAGCATACTGCAGTGAACTTAGGAGCATATGAAGATTGCTTACAAAGTGAGACGCAGGTAGGGTTGCCAGGCATCTGGTTTTCGACCGGAATGCCTAGTTGAAAAGGGATCCTGGTGGCTCCAGTCAGCACCACTGACCAAGCCGTTAAAAGTCCAGTTGGCACCACAGTGGGGCTAAGGCAGGCTCCCTGGCTCTGTGTGGCTCCCAGAAGTGGCCAGCGTTTCCCTCTGGCTCCTAGGTGGAGGCGTGGCCATGGGGGCTCTGTGCGCTGTCCCCACCCTGAGCGCCGGGAACCGTGGCCAATAAGAGCTGCGGGGGCAGCGTCTGCGGATGAGGGCTGTGTGCAAAGCCGCCTGGCTGCACCTTTGCCTAGGAGCCAGAGGGAAATGCAGCCACTTCCAGAAGCCACATTGGTGTAAGTACCACCCAAACCCCGAACCCACTCCTGAACCCCAAGCCCCTGCCCAGGTTGGAACCCCCTCCTGTGCCCAAACTCCCTCCCAGAGCCCACACCCCCTCCCGCACTCTGAACCCCTCAGCCCCAGCCCCACACCAGAGCCCTCACCCCCACCGCATTCCAAATCCCTGCCCCAGCCCAGAGCTCTCCCACACCTGAACCCCTCATTTCTTGCCCCACCCTGGAGGCTGAACCCCCCCCCCCAAACGCCTGCCCAGCCTGGTGAAAATGAGCGAGGGTGGGGGAAAGCGAGGGAGCGACGGAGGGAAGGGGGATGGAGTGAGTGGGGGTGGGGCCTTGGAGAAGGGGTGGGGCCTTAGGAAGGGGCAGGACAGGACAGGGGTGTTTGTTTTTCTGCAATCAGAAAGTTGGCAACCCTAGATGCAGGGTGTGGGGGAGCACACTTTGTGACAGTCCTACACCAGGGAAATGTAGAAAAATATTCTCACTGGTGCAACAGTTTGAGCACTGTGTTAGCACTGGTTTGAGCCCTAGTATGGATAAGGTTTTGGCATCTTCTGCGGTTTTTACCACCAGGTCAACAACAGACTGTGGAACTTAACAACAAAATCATTCTGCCTCCCAAATGAGCACTATTGCTTCTTGGAAGTAGAGCTGGTCCAAAAAAAAATGTGCAAAGTATTTTATAAAAATGGGCTTTTTTTCAAAGCCTTTATAGTCTGCTGCTTGGCCATGTGGCTGCGCAGCTTGGGCCTGGTCTACACTAGGACTTTGTCGAATTTAGCAGCGTTAACTCGATTTAACCCTGCACCCGTCCACATTACGAAGCTATTTATTTCGACATAAATGGTTCTTTAATTCAATTTCTGTACTCCCCGATGAGGGGAGTAGCGCTAAATTCGACATGGCCATGTCGAATTCGTGTTACTGTGGACGGAATTCGACGCTAATAGCTCCGGGAGCTATCCCACAGTGCACCACTCAGTGGACGCTCTGGACAGCAATCTGAGCTCAGATGCTCTGACCAGCCACTCAGGAAAAGCCCTGGGAAAATTTGAATTCCTTTTCCTGTCTGGCCAGTTTGAATCTCATTTCCTGTTTGGACATCGTGGCGAGCTCAGCAGCACTGGCAACGATGCAGAGCTCTGCAGCCGTGGTGACCATGACATCGCAGAATAGGAAGAGAGCACCAGCTTGGACTGATCGGGAAGTCTTGGACCTGATCGCTGTGTGGGGCGATGAGTCCGTGCTTTCGGAGCTGCATTCCAAAAGACGGAATGCGAAAATTTATGAGAAGATTTCCAAGGCAATGGCGGAGAGAGGATACGTCCGGGATGCAACGCAGTGCCGCGTGAAAATCAAGGAGCTGCGACAGGCATACCAGAAAACCAAAGAGTCCAACGGACGCTCCGGATCGCAGCCACACACATGCCGTTTTTACGAGGCACTGCATGCTGTGCTCGGAGGTGCTGCCACCACTACACCACCAGTGTCCGTGGACTCCGACGACGGGGTCTTATCTACGGCCACGTCGTCTGAAATTTTCACGGACGGTGAAGAAGAGGAAGGAGAGGAGGAGGACGAGGCAGTCGACAGCGCTTTCACCGCTGATTTCCCTGACAGCCAGGATCTGTTCATCACCCTCACCGAGATCCCCTACGAACCCTCCCAAAGCAGCAGCCCGGACCAGGACCCAGGTGAAGGATCGTCAGGTCAGTGTTTTAAACATTTATTTTGAATAGAATAGGCATTGGTTTGTTATCAATGTATTTTTATTGCTTACTTTGCAATAGGCGCTTTACTTTTCAATCTTTTCCAAGGCAACTACTCGAAAAGTCTGTCAATATGTATGGGGATAGAGGAGAAATCCCCATCGGAGATCTCCGCGAAACTCTCCTGTAGGTACAGTGAAAGCTTTTGCATCAGGTTCCCAGGGAGAGCGGCCTTACTGTCTCCTCCATGGTAGGATACTTTTCCGCGCCATGCAAGCTGCAGGTACTCTGGTATCATTGCCTTGCATAGCATGGCGGCATACGGCCCCGGGGTTTGCTGGCATTCACGCAGCATGCGGTCTTTGTCTGTCTCCGTAATCCTCATCAGAGTGATATCAGTCATCGTGCCCTGTTTTGAATGGGTGGTTTTGTTAGTATAGTGACTTCTTGATTTTTCCTTTAAAGAATGACACCCGGCGGTTTCCAGACACGCGGGGGGGGGGGGGGTGGGTGGGAGCTGTGAGGCTAACCGTTGAAACTTTGCAGTGCGCAGGCAGGGAGAGTTCCCTGGACCGGCCACGCGAAGGGGCGGGGGGGGGGGGAAGGGTAGGCGAGCCGTTAAAACACAGCGGGTCACGGGCAGGGAGAGTTCCCTGTACCGGCCCCGCGGAGGGGGTGGGGGTGGGGGGGGTTAACGGGTAGGCGAGCCGTTGTAGCCAAGCGGTTTTGCCGGCATCAGGAACTGGCCACCGCTAGGAACTGTGCTTGAAACATGGGAGTACAGCACTGCTGTGAGGTTAGCTCACAGCAGTCCAAAGTCAACGGCTTACCATGGTCTCCTGAGAGCCGTTTTCCAGTGTCCAGCTCCGCTTGTGTGATCTGAATACCAGGACCCCTGGCACTTAATACAAAGACATAATATTCGACCTTGTACTGAGTGCACATGTGAGAGATAGTGTGCATGGTCTTGTTCACAGGGAAAGAGTATAGGCATTGTTCGGGAAAATGTATCTTTCTGAGGAATTCACTCCCTTTCTCCCATCCCACAGTTGCGAGTGTCTCCCTCCCTACCCGTGGATCGCCCTCCCAGAGGCTTGCGCAGATCAGGCGGCGCAAAAAAAGAACCCGGGACGACATGTTTTTGGAACTGATGGTCTGTTCCCGAAATGAGGCGGCACAGCGGAGAGAGGACGTCTCAAGGTCCGAGCGAGCAGTCAGCGAACGGGAGCAGAGGGCTGAAGCTCGCGAGGACAGGTGGCGGGTGGAAGACCAGCAGACGACTCAAACACTGCTTGGACTAATGAGGGAGCAAACAGATACGCTCTGCCACCTTGTTGACGTTTTGCAGGAACGGAGGCAGGAGGAAAGGGCACCTCTGTATGTTATTTCCAACTGCCCTCCCCCGCCACAAAGTCCAATTCCCCCATCACCCAAAGTCAGTAGAACGAGGGGAGGCAGGGGCCGCGGAAAAAATCACTCCACCCCTGCGGACTGTTCCAGTAGCAGAAGGCTCTCCTTTCCAAAAATTGAGATGGGTCCTGTCCTTCCCTCCAAACGCACCCCACCCCAGCCCCCGTCCAAGTTTCATGTTAAAATTTTGCTCTCCTTAATTAAAAATTGTGTTGTGAAAATTGCTGTTTCCTTGACTATCTTTCAAAGGGCTGTTTGATTTTGGGGGAGGGGAGGGGTGGTTTGTACTTTGAGACGATAGGCGCCGATAACAGGGTGGAGACGGGAAAAGGTACAACAAAAAGTCACACTCGCACTGCATTCACTAGGCACACTTGTCATTCTGGGAGGGGGTTTTCCTGTTCTCTGGGCGGGGGGGGGGGGGGGCTGTCACTTTCTGGAGGGGGAGGGTGGCTGCAGATCGTTGGCGGCAGGCAATAGCCTGCATGACAGACCCATGCAGCAGGGGATCAGTGGCCGCAATCCCCGGCCAAGAAGTCACACAGGCCCCCCCCTCACAGAGTTGCGAACAGGAGGGGTTGCAGGCTCCGTTGAAACAAGCAGTCCACCACTGCGGACTGCTCAGGGAGCAGGAGCCTGTTATTCCCCGAGTTGGGAAGCCTCCTTTCCATCACTCCACCCGCTCCCCAACCGCAGTAGGCATCCCCGGTTAAACCCTTAACCCACAAATCATTGCTAAAGAAGACGGTGCTAATAAACAATGTTTCCTTTATTATACTTTTAAATCGGTGAATGAAGGGGGGGAAAAGGGTGCTGGTAATTGGAGAGGATAGACAACAGTAACTGGGTAAAGAAACGGGGGCTGGTTCAGCTTCAGTTTTAACAAGCGAAACAGTCACTGGTTACCATGCTCGCTCTGGAAGCTAGCTTTCAAAGCTTCCCAGATGCGCAGCGCGTCCCGCTGTGATCTTCTAATCGCCTGGGTGTCCGGCTGTGCGTAATCAGCAGCCAGGCGATTGGCCTCAACCTCCCACCCTGCCATAAACGTCTCCCCCTTGCTCTCGCAGAGATTGTGGAGCACACAGCAAGCTGCAATCACAATGGGGATATTTGTTTGGCTGAGATCGGAGCAAGTAAGTAAGCTTCGCCACCTCCCTTTGAGACGGCCAAAGGCACACTCCATCACCATCCTGCACTTGCTCAGCCGGTAGTTGAAGAGCTCCTTTTCAGTGTCCAGTGCTCCCATGTATGGCTTCATGAGCCAGGGCATTAGCGGGTAGGCTGGGTCCCCGAGGATCACTACAGGCATCTCCACATCCCCAACACTTATTTTGCGGTCCGGGAAGTAAATACCTTCCTGTAGCCGTCTGAACAGACCAGAGTTCCTGAAAACACGAGTGTCATGAACCTTGCCCGGCCATCCGACGTTGATGTTTGTAAAACGTCCTTTATGATCCATGAGTGCTTGCAGCACCATAGAAAAATAGCCCTTACGGTTAATGTACTGGCTGCCCTGGTGGGCCGGTCCAAGGATGGGGATGTGTGTCCCATCAATAGCCCCGCCGCAGTTTGGAAATCCCATAGCAGAAAAGCCATCTATGATCAGCTGCACGTCTCCAAGGGTCACTACCTTTGAGAGCAGCAGGTCAACGACTGCATGGGCTACCTGCATCACAGCAACCCCCACGGTAGACTTGCCCACTCCAAAGTGATTCGCGACTGACCGGTAGCTGTCTGGCGTTGCAAGCTTCCAGAGGGCTATGGCCACTCGCTTCTGGATAGTCAGGGCAGCTCGCATCTGGGTGTCCTGGCGCTTCAGGGCAGGGGACAGCAACTCACAAAGTTACAGGAAAGTGCCCTTACGCATCCGAAAGTTTCTCATCCACTGGGATTCATCCCAGACCTGCAGCACTATGCGGTCCCACCAGTCAGTGCTTGTTTCCCTTGCCCAGAATCGCCGTTCCACAGGATCAACGTGACCCATTGCCACCACGATGTCTAGGGGCCGGGGTCCCGTGCTTTGCGAGGAGTCTGTGCCCCTCTCAGAGTTCATGTCCTCGCGGAGCTTCCGTTGCCTCCTCACCCTATTTCTCAGCATCTGCCTCTGGAAAAGGTGGACGATAAGGCGCGAGGTGTTGACAACGGACAGAACAGCAGCGATAATCGCGGAGGGCTCCATGCTCGCTGTCCTGTGGCGTCCGTGCTGTCAATCACCAGAAAAGGGCGCGATGTAATTTCCCACCAGCGCTTTCACGTAGGGAGGGCGGGAGTGTGGGTCAAATGATGACATGTTCCCAAAACCACCCTCGACACATTTTTGGCCCCAGAAGGCACTGGGGGCTAGACCCAGAATTCCAATGGGCTGCAGGAACTGTGGGATAGCTACCCACAGTGCACCGCTTGCAATGTCAACGCTTGCCCCGTTAGTGTGGACTCACAAAGTCGAATTAATGTCCTTGGTGTGGATTCACATGATCGACTTTGTAAAATTGGTTTCACAAGTTCGGTTTAACATAAATCAAACTATTCTCGTAGTGTAGACATACCCTTAGAGGGAATTTAGCTCTGAGGGGGGAGAGGGGGAGGGTATCTCGGCCAGGGGGTTCTGTGGCTGCACTCTGCAGGGGTAGGAGGTGTGGGTGTCTGGGTTGGGGGGCCCCACAGCTGGGCTCTGGGGGGAAGAGGGTGTAGAGAAACAGGAACTGGGTTGTCACAGGGGTTTCTTTAACTCTCTACTCCTGGGGGAATTTGTATGAGTGTCCGTATTGTTACAGACATACTTGCTGACAGGTATTTTAAAATAAATTACCAAAATAATTGAAAGTGGTGTGATTATGTAGTGTTATTTTGACAAATAAAATGTGCTGTATTTAAAAATATTCTGTACTATTTTATTTATTTTTTTTGGCACAGAATGCCCCCAGGAGTAATTTGTGGGCTCAGCTTACTACATAATTGTGGCCTTAAAGACGTGGGTGCTCTGGGGCTGGAGTACCTAGGGGGGAAAAATAGTGGGTGCTCAGCACCAACCTTCAGCCCTGTGGATCAGCTCCTTCCCCTCCCCCCATCCTTCCCACCCACCGGCGCGCCCCACCGATTAGCTCCTCCCCCCAGCATCTCTGTCCCACTGGTGATCAGCTGTTCAGTGGCATGCAAGAGGCAATGAGGGGGAGTGGGAGGAGCGGGGGCAGGAAGAGGCAGGGGAAGGGTTGGAGAGGGGGTGGGGCCTGGGGCAGAGAGATGGTCTAGCACCCCTCTGAAAGTTGGCACCTCTCCTTAAAGAAGTAATGATTAACAAAAGGAAATCTCCTCCATCAAAATAATGGTAGTATAAGTAGTTTACAAGATGGAAAAATAGAAAACCCTTTGTTAGGAAGGACTAAATTGAATGTTCAGATTCAGATGATATTCAGACATATGAATCAGAATAATATGCTGTCTCCCCACAACCCACACTCAGCAACTCCCTCCCAATTTCAAAACTCCTCTTCTGGGACCCCAGCATCCCCTTGCCAGCAATAAGCACCAGGACATCCCCTTATTCTTGATGTCTTCTGGGAAGGTTCAGATTTATGTGACCAATCTGCCTGGGGCTTCAGGAGATCAGGCTGAGGCCGCAGGATCTTTAGGGGAGGAGATGAAGGAGCACACCAAGTGACTACATTTTTAAAGCTTTATTAACCAAACAACAGCGGTGAGTGCGGGGTGCACTCCACGTCACTCAGAGGAAGGAAGAAAGCGTTCATGCCCAAGCTCTAACCCACTTTCATACTTACACACGCATAATCCATATGTGCTGATAGTCAAAAGATGCAGTCAGAACATGCTGCTTAGCTGTATCATTGGGGGGAGCCACCTCCCACACATTGCGATGGACCACCCAGTCCCATAGGCAGCCTTCCCAAAGGTCTGGTTGGATTTTTATAGCAGGGGCCCACACTCCCTTCATGGGGCCAAAGGCCGTGAAGGAGCAGGCTATGCTTGTGCACTTCTAGTTAGTGAGCCTCCAGGAATAGCGGAGAGGCCAAAGCTCCTGGGGAATCCCTGAGTGGAAGTGGATTTCTCCGGGCCAGGCTCCATGGAGCACATCCTCCTGGATGTTGCGGACTTGCTGGGTCAAATATTGTTGGAGCTGGGAGCACACAGAATTCCAAGACAGTTGGTCCCCCGGCCTCAATTATGGTCTCAATTAGTCCCCGTAAGGTGTCCTGCGTCTGGAGGGCCAATTCGGCAGTATTTCTGAGAGCGGAGGTGGCCACTGTAAGATGGGTGAGATCTGTGATTGTGACCAACCCCAGGGCCTTTTCTAATTGTCCCAATCGCTCATCTCTCATGGCCCCTTGCTGAATATTCCAAATGCTGGCTGCCGAATTGGACCCATCCCACAAAGAGCTCACCAGGGTCCGCCTTTTCCGGGGGGCGGGGGAGGGGGGGACGACAACGCCTGCGCAAGGAGGGCAACCTGGAGGGTGGCTCCCCGGTACAATTGGGCAGGAAGGCTGAGACTTGAAAACTCTTCAGGAGCATGTAAATGTCTAAAGCTCCTAAAGTGGCATTGAGGAGAATCCAGCGCTGAGTGGCTGCCTCCCATTTGGTGGCTGGTAAAATTTGCCACCACCACTGTTGGGGAGAAACGTGGAGGTGCTTTCCTAGGACCATTCCCTGGAGACTGGGGTCTAAGTGGAGGTGACTACAATTGAGAAGGAATGCCGGGAATTGTTCTGAGCACATGATATTTAGCTCCCCACATATTTACACACACAGATACACGCACATTTTCTTTTTTTTAACATCCCTTCCACACTGCTCTGTTTTTACATAGCTGTACATAGACTACATTCCCTTTATATATTTGGGGGCAATTAAGTTCCAATAGAAACCCCTTATGTTCTTTTAGCACATCTGACTAAATGGTTCATAGTCAAATTATTTAAATCAGATTGTCCCTTTGCCTGGCTTATTTACAGACATTCCTTTGGAAAAGGGCCCATTTTTCCTTCAGAATGGCTGCAAAGAAACCAAGAATTCTCTTTCTATAGCACTTTTCCTTTTTTAACATTTTTACAACGTTCAACTGCTTAATTCCCTCCAGCCTCTGCAGAGTTAACTTCTCTCTCTTTCCTCTTTCTCTTTGCTTATCTCCCAAAATAACACCTTCATCAACTCAGATTTTACCATTTTAATTATTGTTTCAGGGATTTGAATTCCCCATGCCTGTACTGACTACTTCCCTTACTCCTGCCACTATGCCCTCAGGGCTTCCAACCCATTTTCCAATTTCTTTATCTGTTACCTGCCTGCTTGTCTGGACCCGATCCTGCTTTCCTCACTGAACCGTCCCTTTCCATGGGCACAAGCTTTGTTCCACTCATAGTTGCTGACTTTTGGTTTTGCCGGTAGGTGCCCTCCCTAGGCCCCACCCCCACTCCACCCTTTCCCCCGCCTGCCCAACGCTCGCTCCTCTCTGCCCCTTCCTCCCCACCCCACACCCAACATGGTGCCTGGTTGTGTTTGCCAGAGCACATGGACTTTAACATATAAACCATATAAAACAGAGGTGCCTGCTCAGAGGAGAGTCTCCCAAGGGAAGGCTGGAACTATTCCATGCACATCCCATCCCAAGGCAGAGATTGCACTGCTGGGATTCAAGGTTTCCCCTGATAGCCTGAGTTTCCCTCTCCTCCCCCGCACCCAACAGGGTGCCTGGACTTGTGTTTGCAAGAGCACATGGACTAAATATATAAAACATATAAACTAAACATATAAACCATATAAAACAGAGGTGCCCCCAGCCACCCTCACCCCAAGACCCACTTTTAAATACACTTACCTGCTGCTGCTGGTACTACTGCCTTTAGTTGGGCGAGAGGAGGCTGAAGCAAGATTTGAAGCTGCTCAGCTGCAGAGCCAGAGAAAGCATGCCTGCCACCTACAAGAAGCAGGTAGGAGAAGGAGACAGAGCAGCATCGGTGGTGGTGGGGTCACTCTCAGCCCCTCCCCCAGGAGCAGAGTTCCCACTGATTGGCTGGTGGCCAAAAAAACAGCTGAACACCAGGCTGATCAGCGCAGCAAGTTGGAACTCAGACTCAGAATCTGAAACAGCTGATCAGGGAGGGGGAACAGCTGATCAGCGGCGGCTCCCAGCTGCCGGCTGTGGAAAAAGCTGCTGATCGCGACCCCCCATCCCCGCAGCCCTGGCGAACAGCAGATGGGGCCCCTGGGCCCCCCCGAGCCCCTTAAACACTTGACTGGTGCCAGTGGGTGTAGAGCACCCACCAATTTTTCCCGGTGGGTGCTCCAGCCCCGGAGCACCCATGGAGTCGACACCTATGGTTCCACTACCAATTTAGCAAGAAGGGTTGGCTCCTCAACTAGCGCCCACCCCACCTGGTCCCTTTCCTTAAACATTTCTTTCAAAATTGTGAAATCACCACAATATCACTCACAAAAAAACCCTACACTTCCCAAACTCCTATATCCTTCAGAGTTTGGTTTAACAGAGCAATATCTGTTTAAAAGAAGCAATTTCTTGAACAAAGTATCATCTTTGGATTGCTTCCCTTTAAACATTTCTTACACAGGTGCTACCACTATGTGCCCACACTCCTATATCCTTCAGAGTTGGGTCTCACATAGAAAATACTGCCTGACCTGGATTGTGTCCTACCTTGGGGAGAGCCCTGTCCAGCTGGGAGAGGTCCTCACCCCCCTTTGAAAGAGCCAACAGGGTCCCGTCCCTTTTTGTTGCCCCTTCTGTGGCTCAGGCATCAGGTCCACCAGCCTACCATGACACCAACGGGTCAGGCAGCGGGACTACCATGTCCACGCGCCTTAACGCTAATGCCCATATGTCCAGCCTTGAACCCGTCGTTGATGCCATTGCCCACGCCTGGCGGACTCCAGAGTCCGTAATCGTAGTTTTTTGTTTCCCGAACATGCCGACACAATCCATTAATACAGCCGGTTAGAACAGTTGGTGCGCTCCTCAGAGCCCCCCCGCCCCTCCGCAATTCTCCACCAAAAATGTGACAGATTTATGTTACCAATCTGCCTGGGTCTTCAGGTGATCAGACTGAGGCCGCAGGATCTTTAGGGGAGGAGATGAAGGCGCACACCAAGTGACTGTTTTTAAAGCTTTATTAACCAAACAACAGCGGTTAGTGCGGGGTGCACCCCACGTCACTCAGAGGAAGGAAGAAAGTGTTAGAGCCCGAGCCCTAACCCACTTTCATACTTACACATGCATAACCCAAGGCTGGCCAAGTCTGGGTGTAACGTAAGAAGAAGAGGGGGAAGGGTGGACGAGAGTTCTGCCCTGTGCACAGGTCGTCCGGGGTCTACTGTAGATCTCTGACTTGCTTCCGCTCTCGGGAGGTTTTTTAAGCCCTGGGTTTTCCTGGGGGTGTCTTGGCTGGGGGAGCTCCCCCCGTCCCCAGTGTTCTCTGCTTCAGTCCAAACCAGCTTTCCGCAGCTCTCTTCACTTTCCCACAACACACCGGCTTCAGGGTCGCGAGGCAGATTGTTGATTTCCAACTTGCCAACCTTCACAATTTTGTGATCTTGTTAGTTCTGCAACTCCTTCAGTTCTGTTTGTCTCAGTTCTCATTTCTCACGGCTGGCTGGGGTTGAGGCGCAGACTTTGGCTGCTTGGCACGCAGAGAGAGTTGGGCTGTTGGCTTTGAGTGGCAGGCAGTGTCTTATCTTCGGGCCTGGCTGAGTCCTCGCAATTTAACCCGTTCCTTTCTCCCTTCCTCCCCCTTTGGCCTCTCGCAACCTGCAAAGGAATCTTCCACTCCACACTCACACCTTTAACCCTTCCCAACCTACATTCCAATACGTGTAAAAGCATTAGCAATGTACAATGCTGGTGCTTACCCATGGGACCCCAAGGGGTGGGGCAATTCTTATGTGACACTTGGTGGTCTGAAACTCACTTACCTG
Source organism: Macrochelys suwanniensis (assembly GCA_033296515.1). Classification (NCBI taxonomy): domain Eukaryota; kingdom Metazoa; phylum Chordata; order Testudines; family Chelydridae; genus Macrochelys; species Macrochelys suwanniensis. The sequence continues at coordinate 42,855,395 of CM065775.1, read as the reverse complement.
GTCCATGTCGGGTGGTCCATTATATCTCCTCCCCAGCAATCTGGGAGGCTCTGGGTGGCTGCTTCCTCAAGAAATTTCATTTCTGGAGAAGTTGCCTCATGCAGCTGCTGTCTTCCAAGCCACAGGGATTATTTTTTTTGAGAGAGAGGCTGAAGGTCACCCCCCCTATGCTACAACTACAGTGCAGGACTAATTCCTTTTACTACTGCCATATGGGCTTTGGAGATGTGAAGTGGCCCAGATGTTCTTGCACATGGAAGCCAGGGAAACTCCCACCACCACAATGAAGTGTTTTATGGATACATTCTGTCATGTTTATGCAGGAGTAGTGGGTACATAAGCCACTTACTCCAAAGCAAACCAGATCCACAAAGGTCTGACCAGCCGTCAACAGGTCAGGCTTGATGTGGAAAGGATGCTGAGCACTCTGACCACTCTGTAGATGAGTGGTGCAGAGCTACCTAGTGGAAACAGAGAGCCAGTGTAATTGAGAAATCACTCCCCTCCTTGAGCCTATGTGTGCACCCTGCCCCTGTCTCTTCCCAGCACAGTGGCAGTGCTGGATACTCACAGAACAGCTGTAAGGGGGAAAGAGGGGCTGGAGCCAGATCCTTGAAATGTTAACCACCCAGACACAAATTGTATCTGTTGTGTGTGTGGGGGTGGGGGGGGGGTGGGAGGGGTGGAAGTTGTCACAAGTGGTTTTTTTTTAGCTTTTCTTCCACACCCAGTTGTCTTTATGGGGTCATGACAACTAACATGGAGTTAAACACGACTTTGAACTCAGCATAGATTGTCATGTTTAACATTGTCAGTGGGTCATGGGTAGCCCTAGGCCATCCCCACCTACCCTGTGTGGTGTCATGTTCAACGTGGTGTTAGTTACCATGATGCCTCAGGTTTTTGTTCTCACACAGTGTAATTTTCCAGGGTAGGCAAACCCTGACTGCACCTGATACCTCTCCTGGCTGACAACTGTGTTTTCAGATCTGGGAATGTATGGAAGAGGAGTGTGGCCCTTTTATGGTCTCCATTATTTATCCACAGAGCATCCTTTTGAAGAGTCAGAGAGGCACATTTGCTCCTACATAATATCTCCTCCCCACATCTCCAGAAGCCTAGGGGTGGAGCCACAGATGCTGCTTTGTTGCAGAGCAGTTGAAAAGTTGGCTGTTGAGCAACTCTGTGCCCATCCCTGAAGAGGTGGTAACTCCCTGCAGGACACGACTATTTCTGTAGTCACTGTATTTAACTGTGTTTGTTTAAGCACCAATTCTAAACTCTGGGTGTTTTACAGCAATGTCATACAAAAAAATTAAAATCTCATTACACAGTCAGTGAACTTAAAAGACTGCCAGGACGAACAATATGAAAAGTAACCCCCTTGAATTTCAATACCCACTGTCGAATCCTTTCCTTCAAATCCCCTGCTCCTGAACTGCCTGCAGGAGGAGGTGGGGTTTGCAGTGTGTCCAGGTGGTTAATAAATCTAATGCTCTGTATCTATGGCGTCAGGCTGACTACATAGCTTCAGCCAGGCTCTGTGCCATGGAGTGACAGAGCCAGCCTTTGTTTCTTAGCTAAAAGGATGAATAAATTGTGATCAGGGAACTACACTCCATAGTCTTAATTTCCCTGCTTGGATTTCTCATTAGACAATCCATTGTCATGATGTCTTCTACCCATTTTATAAATTAGACTGCTAGTGACTGTATTACAATATTGCTTTCCTGTGATTTCTCAAACATTTGAAATACTATAACTTCTTTCTCAATATCTGAAAAAACTAACAAATGAGAAAGCAACATATTCCAGTTAGAATACAGTTCTCAAATTGATCAGAATTTAAAAGAACATGAAACAATCTATTATTCAATGGTGCCACAGGTTAGACTTGTGAATGATGTTAACAGTACTGGCAGTAATAGCTTGGGATGGCTGGTACTCTAATCACCCTGGTTCTTGTAGGCTGGACTGGTATTTTAATCACCCTAGCACTAATAGGCTGGACTGGTTGGTATTGTTATGGCACTAATAGTCAGGATAGATGGTATTTTAATCAGTCTGGACCATAGCCTAGAAATTTTAATTTTTACACTTTTTTTCCTTTTAACTAGAATAATGAGAGTGGTACCCTAGCTTTTATAATTTTCAAACAATTGGAAATAATTTTTATAATTAAAAAAAATCAGCTTTGGGAGCCTTTGTCCCAGCCCCTATTAGGTGTTTTTCCCTTGCCCTGGGTTCTTTTATGTATATTCATTCTTCTCATTTGTCCTCTTCCTTTCCTGTGCTGGCCCTTTAAACCTGAGCAAATAAATTAATTTAAGAGACCTGTGGAATTCCAAACCTGTGGAATGAACTATTTGAAAAAAGTTTGATATAACTGATAATATTCATGTGTATACTTCTTCTAACCCATAATTTATAGTGCACCATCTGTACTGTAGTGTATTGCCTTGAATAGCTGATGCCCTCTTGTGTAGAACATTAGAGTATTGTTGCCTGTATTTTATTTTAGGTATGAGGAATGTGGGAGGTAAAATATGTGGGTAGAAGTGAGGTAGTGCTTTGAAACCTAAGCAGTCTGTGCGGGTCCATTGGGTTTCTAGGAGCCAGCACAGAATGTCTGTTCAAACATTAGCAGTTGTAGGAGAACTGTGGAGGAGGGAGTGAGGAGAGTTTCCAGTTGGAGGCATTTTTGTCCAGGCGGCCTGAAATTGCCAAGAAAGGTCTCTCCAGACTCCAGAGACTGGTCTATCAAGGATAAGGGAGGTTGGGGCTGCCCAGAGGGTAGCGGTGAGACCATATGGGGAGAACATCAGACTCCATGGTTTATGAAAAGAAAGCACGAATTGGGGTGTGAAATGAGTAGGCTTGTCAGGACTGGATTTAAATTGATAGATGTCAATAAATGTCGATTTCAGGTGACACATTGAAATTGATGGAAAATATTATCCATTGGTAACAGTTGGTGGGAGTGAAGCCCCCACACCTTGTATAGACATTTAAGATATTGAGCAGATTGCCACAGTGTTTTCCCTTTTGTTGCTCCTTTGATCCTATTGTAATTTTCCATATATCAGAATATATATGAGAATATATATATTCTTAATATAATAAATTAATTTGGACTGTCAACAATTCTGTTTGCCATTCAAAATGTTAGTAACTAATTGGTTGAATATGTACTTATCTCAAAATACACACTAAATCTTAACTATCATACAGTTCACTTGTGAAACAGATTGGTTTTAAATTATGATTAAGGTTGAGGTTGCGGAGAGTTTCTTTATAAGCCCTATTTTTGTGTCCTGTAACAAAAAATTGGGTTGGTTTCCTCCCCCCACCCCCCGCCTGTCCTTCCTGTGCAAGCTACCCCCCTGCAAACCTATACTCCAGTCATGAGATTTATTCCACCCAAGTCTCAGTGATGTCAGTTAAGGCCAGTTGATGTAGTAAAACTTCCAGTTCTTCCTGTTTATTCCCCATACGCTTTACCCAAATGCAAGGACACCTAAAATGTTGTGCAGATTCCCCCCACTAAGTGGCGTAGCCAGGTTTAGAGCACAGGGGGAGCGGCGCTATAAAAAGGCGCCTTCCTGCTCCCCCTGTACTCACCCGGCAGCGCTTTAAAGGGCCCGGGGCTCCAGCCCCTGCGGAGCCCCCGGGCCCTTTAAAGCGCCGCCAGAGCTGTGTCCGGTGGCGCTTTAAAAGGCCCGCGGCTCCCCGCAGCTGCAGGAGCCGCGGGCCTTTTAAAGCGCCCCCCCCACCCCAACCTGGCTCTGGCAGCGGGGCTCGGGTGGGGATTTAAAAAGCCTGCGGCGCGGCAGGAGCCGCGGGCCTTTTAAAGTGCCCTCCCCAGCCCGGCTCCGGCAGCGGGGCTGGTAAGGCGCCAAGGCGCCGCTTCTTCTCACAGGGGAAGCGGCCGCTGCCTCTGCTCCCCCCCTGGCTACGCTACTGCCCCCCACTGTTTTCCCTCTAGTTGCTCCTGTGACCCTATTTTAATTTTGTGTCCCTCCCTTTCCACCACAACACCGAGCTCTCTGTTATAGTTGCCTTTCTTTATACATCCCCAGCGGCGGCAGGTTTGTAGAAATTTTGGTGGTGCCCAGAACCGCCCCCAAACTCCGCCCCTCCAAACTCCGCCCCCCCCCTGCCTAAGGATCTGGGAGGGAGTTTGGGTGGGGGAGGGGGTCTGGGGTGCAGGCTCTGGGATGGAGTTTGAGTGTAGGCTCTGGGCTTGGGCAAGTGGTGGGGTGCAGGCTCTGGGACAGAGTTTGGGGTGCTGGCTCTGGGCTGGGGGTACAGGCTGTCGGAGGGAGTGTGGAGGGCTGGGGGTACAGGCTCTGGGAGGGAGTTTGGGGGCAGGAGAGGGAGTGTGGGAAGGGGGTCGGGGTGCAGGCTCTGGGATGGAGTTTGGATGCTGGGTGCAGGCTCCAGGCTAGGGCAGGGGGTGGGTGTGCAGGAGGGGGTGAGGAGTGCAGGCTGTGGGACAGAGTTTGTGTGCTGGCTCTGGGCTGGGGGTGAGGGTTCAGGCTCTGGGAGGGAGTTTGGGGACAGGAGGGCATGCGGAGGGAGGGGGTGCAGGCTCTGGAACGGAGTTTGGGTGTAGGCTCTGAGCTTAAGCAAGGGGTGGAGCTGTAGGAGGGGGTGAGGGGTGCAGGCTCTGGGAGGGAGTTTGGGGGCAGGAGGGGATGTGTGAGAAGGGGGTGGGGGTGCAGGCTCTGGGACAGAGTTTGAGTGCTGTGTGCAGGCTCCGGGCTGGGACAGGGGCTGGGGCTGCAGGAGGGGATGAGGGGTGCAGGTGCTGGGACTGAGTTTGGGTGCAGGCTGGGGGTGCAGGCTCTGGGAGGGAGCTTGGGGATGGGAGGGGTGGAGGGAGGGGGCGCAGGCTTTGGGAAGGAGTTTGGGGACCAAAGGGGGGGGGTGCAGGCTCTGGGAGGGAGTGGGGGGTGCGGCTCTTACCTGGGGCTCCTAGGCAGGGCGGGCTGGGAGTCTCCATGTGCTGCTACCCCCAGGCACCGCCCCCGCAGCTTCCCATTGGCCGCAGGGGTGCTTGGGGTGGGACACAGACCCACCCCGCCCAGGGACTGCAGGGAGGGTCCGGCAGCCATGTGGAGCGAGCAGGGAGGAAGCTGCTCAGCTCCGCTGTGCTGCCAGTGGTGAGTAGGGGCCCGGGCTGTTTTAAATGGCCTGGGGGGGCAGAAGGCGGGGCTGAGGGAGAAACCTGGCTCCAAACATTGCTGGAGCCGGGCCCTGGGCCAGGAATATTCCTGGTGCCCAGGCACCATGGGCCCATAGGACTCGCCGCCCATGTACATCCCTGTAGGTTTTTGTCACCTGCCTCCTTTGAACCAAGCTGAAAGTCTTCCTCGGTGAGTTGGTGTCCAAAGATGCTGTTCCTCTTGGTCAGGTAGACCCCATCTCTCCCCAGCAGTCCTCCTTCCTGGAACAGCATCATGGTCAAGGAGCCAAAGCCTTCCTGTCAATACCTTCTGTTCAGTCATGCATTCATCTGCATTCTTTCTGGGCCCTTACTCTCAGTGGGGAGACTGAACCAGAATATAGCCTAATTTTTTCAGAGTTACACTAACTTTCAGAGAAGAAGCAAAAGAAGTCAGTCTCCCATCTTGGGCAAGAGACAGGCAACAGAATTTTTAATAACAGCGGTAGGGTCATAGTGAAGATCAAGAGCACTCTGACATTGACATCTACCATCAGCTGCAATGACACTATCAGTATGTTTTTTTTTACTGTCACGGGTGTTAGTTTGTAAAAAAAAGGCTATTCTCCTATAGTAAGAACTTTAGCCACATAAAACAATAGAGAGGGGTCACAGTTCTCTAGATTCAGGTAGGAATTCTAAGTCCCAAACTGTTGGCCAGTCTCCTGTGATCCTGACAAGTACCCTTGCCAACTTGGAAAAGAAGAAACAAACTCAGGACACAACTGATAAACACGTTTAATACTTAGGTTTCTGATAGCCATGATTTAATCAATGTAAGAAATTCCTCAAAATAATAATTTGAAGAGTATGAAAGCACATACAGTTCTTAAGTGAGAAAGCTAAGAGTGGAATAGCAAGGAGGTTCACAAAAGCTACTATGAAGAGAGAAGTTTTCATGATTTGAAAAAATCTCACTGAAAAACCTGTGTTTTTTGTAGTGTGAGCATTGTCAAACACAATCGAATTGTGCAAGCATAAGACAGACAGAAAGAGAAACTGATTAGTTTCATTTCACAGGCTGCGAGAAATGCAAAAAGTGAACAAACAGCATAAAAGGTGAAAAAAAATCTTTACTATCTGATCAGTTAATGCAAATGGAGATCTTTTTAAGTAGAACTTCTGTCTTGACATTAAATTTTAATGTGGCATCCTCACTTTGTATTTTACTTTATGCAATAGGTAATCTAAACCCCCCCCCCCCAAAAACTGCCATTTTTCTGTGCTGTTGAAATCTGAGACTAGTCAGGACCATATCTCTTTAAAAAAAAAAAAAAAAGAGAGAGAGAGAATGCTGGCAGGGAAGAGCTAAAGCCTCTGCTGCATTAAACTTGTTTGGCTACATTGAGGCTGCAGCAGTGGTCACGCATTATGCTGAAATCTGCTGATTTTACAAAAGGGGGAAGAGGGACAAGATTGTTTTGAGTCCAGATGCTGTCAAACACCAGCAACCAATGGAAGAAATGGCATAATGAACAGGCCAGTATGTGAAAGCAGTTTATGAAGAAATAGCGAAATACAGTGGTTTGTCCTGTCTGATCATCTGATGCTGTAAGTACAAGCACGATATAGGGCTGCTCAGTCACTGCATTTGTTTGTGTGAGATGTTTTATGGGTATCATGATGCTATTAGCATTCATTGTGGCAGAAACCGTAGGCTTTGGCATATTTAATAGAGTATTTAGCCAAATGGCTATTGTCTGTGTTGTCTACAGAATTTCTGGGTGACTCATAAGCTGCAGTGCGCTAGCGGTGTGGATGGAACAAGGATTTGCACATTAGCTTGCCTCTCCGTTTCATAGCTATGTGTCTTTGTTGCATTGTATTGTGAGAAATGTTAGTATATTGCTGCAGTACCATGCACGTAAAGAGGCCTGTTTCTGAATTTGATCAGCAGCCCTTGAATGCTGGGTTTTTTGGTGCATTCTTTGTTTGACATTACCACGGCTGACATAGTTTAAAAAAAACCAACCCCCCCCTAAAAATACTACTTACTCCAACTTACTTGATGGTAGTTTGAGCAAGCTTTGCAGCAAGTAATTTTTCATATGTATGTATTTGTAATGGGGTTGCAAGATACCGTTAACTTTGCAGTTTATCTTTGTGACAGTTGTTCTCTCTAAAGCGTGTCAATTATGATTTGCTTAGAAAAGGAATGAGCACTTTCCTATGTTTTCCTATGTTGTGACTTAAAGTAGATATATGTATTTCAAATGAAAGTTCTTGTTCATGTGGAAATTCCACATCTTGTTCTTTGGCAGTTGATTTAATGCTTGTCTTCTGTGCATGCTCTAATGATCTGATGTAGTCTGGGTAACAAATTAAAAAAATATGGCTAACACAAGTTCCCTGCACTGTGTATATCAGGAGATTGCTCAGTAATGAAGTAAAAAATGTGTGTAGCTAAACTATTCATGCCAACAGAGCAAAGAACTAATGCACATTTTTATCATTTTGAAAGTATTTTAATTTTGCTTTCATCTGTCAAGCTATGGGCCTATACTTACAGTATCATCACAGTGATACATTGTGAAACAAAGGATAGCATCCCCATATTAATAAATTCATATACTGTCTTATGTGGTACTGTGAAGTTAATCCTATCCTGTTCCTGATGAAATCAATGAGAATCGCCCATTGGCTTCAGTGGGAGCAAAAGGAAGTCTAAGTGTCCATAGTGTTAGGTTGTGCAGGGCCGTACTTGAGGACACAAAGGGAGTGGCACAGGGAACCTTTCTTTTGTGCACCTGTGTGTGGACCTAGCACAATACCTGTTCCTGAATTTAGGGTCTAAGTCCTGCTCCCAGCCACTGCCTGCTACAGCACTAGCCATTTAAGAGGAAACAGGTAAGGCAGAACTATGGCCCTGATCCTCACACATGCTGGGAAGTCCAAGCTGAACTCTTTGAAAGGTTGTTGCTACAGCTGCCATCCCCCTATGCTCTGAGGTAGTACAGCTCCAGGAGCACAGCCAATGGGAGCTGTGGGAAGTGGCGCGGGCCGCAGGAACGTGCTGACCACCGCTTTCTGCAGCTTCCATTGGCCGGGAATGGTGAACCTGTTAAGCTGTGGGCAGCCGTGCCCGCGGATGGCCAATGTAAACAAACTGTCTCGCGGCCTGCCAGTGGATTACCCTGACGGGCCACAGGTTGCCCACCGCTGATCTAATCTGATCATATTGCAGGCCACAGAACTTTGCCCACCCATTCCTATAATAGACCCTAACCTCTGGCTGAGTTACTGAAGTCCTCAAATCATGATTTAAAGACTTCCAGTTACAAAGAGTCCACCATTTACACTAGTTTAAACCTGCAAGTGACATGTGCTCCATGCTGCAAAGGAAGTCAACCCCTCCCAGGGTCTTTGCCAGTCTGACCTGGGGGATAATTCTTTCCTGACCTTAAATATGGCAGTCAGTTGGACCCTCAGCATTTCGGCAAGACCCAACAGCCAAATACCGGGGAAAGAATTGTCTGTAGTAACTCAGAGACCTCCCCACCTAGCATCCCATCGCTTTTGGGGATATTTGCTGTTATCAGTCGCAGATTGGCAACATACCATTGTAGGCAGTTTCATCATACTATCCCCTCTATAAACTTATCAAGCTCAGTCTTGAAGCCAGTTAGGTTTTTTTTCCCCATGGCCCCCCTTGGAAGGCTGTTCCAGAACTTCACTCTTCTGATAGTTAGAAACCTTTGTCTAATTTCAAGCCTAAATTTCCTGATGGCCAGTTTATATCCATTTGTTCTTCTGTCACTATAAGTGCTTAACTTAAATATCTCCTCTTCCTCCCTGGTATTTATCTCTCTGATGTGTTTATAGAGAGCAATCATATCTCCCCGCAGTCGTTGTTTGGTTAGACTAAACAAGCCAAGCTCTTTTGAGCCAAGCTCTCATTAGGTCAGTTTTCCATTCCTCTGATCATCCTAGTAGTCCTTCTCTGCACCTGTTCCAGTTTGAATTCATTAACATGAACCAAATGTTTCTTCAAAATCATAACAGCTAGAGACTTACTTTTTTGTTTTTTAATGTAAGCTGAGATTCTTGAGAACATGATAGTAGGTTCAGAGAGGCGCTGGTATGTTGGCTGGGCATGCATCAGCTGTTTCTGATCCCTGCTCTGTATAATCATTTAGTGAAAGAAATCAGTAACCGTGCGGAAATCTACAGATAAATATTGTCGGAAAAATGATAGTACTCTGCTCTTAAGCTTCACTTGTCATATCTACAACTTGTACTTTCCGCTTGGTATGCCTATGCAAACCTTACAATTCCCTCACTCTTTTCATCTCTGTGCCTCCCTCCCAACCCTGCTGGTCTCTGACCCATCACCCTCTATCTTTCCTTCCTTGGTTCACTCAACCCCAGGGCCCTGGACATTCCTCAGCATCCCTCCAGCAGTACTGGCAGCTCCTCATATTTCTCTTATCCCATCAGGATGGGTTCTGAAGCACTCTGTTTTAGACACTCCATTCCTTTCTCTGGCCCTAATTAAGCAAATACTTAAGTGTTTTGCTGAACTTCAATCATGTGCTTAATAAAGTCTGTATCTATTCAGCAACACATGCTTAAAGTACATTGCTACATAGGGATGAACTTAAGCACAGGGTTTAATGCTTCGCTGAACTGGTGCCCCGGTGTACAGTGGAGAGAACAATAATTTCAGAAGCATGTCAGGACCTAACTCCTCACTGGAGGAGCAACACAAGGTGCTCCCAACTCTTCAGGGTGAATCAGAATAGCACCCTGCCCAACCACGAGTAGGTAAGAATGCCATTCTGACTTTATTACCCTCCTGAGCGTCAGCCACACAGACTTTGGAGTGAAAGAAAACTTTTGCCTATATTTAGTAAGAACAAACATTGTCCCAATCCTGTGTCATCCAGTGTCTAAGCCCAACTGGGGTTGACATTCAGCTGACCTGATATGTCACATTATGCCTAAATATTGGAGGACATCAAGTATTTTTCACCTGATCTTAGCTGTGTTTGTTATCTCATAATCTAAACATTTCTCTGTGAATCAGTATCAGTCATCTGATGTTTTATATAATGTACATACATAGATTTCATAAAAACAAGGCAAGTGGGTTGGAAGCCTCATTACTTAGGGCATCTACAGTTACTTTGGATAGTATGCTTTAGGGAACAGTCCTCTATTGCAGGAAAATTGCATACCTTATCTAATAGGACTTTTTTATCTCTTACTTCTGTGTTACTATGAAGACTAAACAATTTGTCAGTTTTCCATTAGTCATTACAAAGATGATGCCAGACATATTGCCCATTTTTTATGTGTAAGATGCAATATGCACAATGGCTCATTTTCCAAATGCATTAGTATAGTAAGTGGAGGGCACAGGAGCTATTTTGTGTGAACATAAAAGAGCAAACAGAAAATTCTCTTATAATGGACTGATTCCCAGGGGATACCCTCTGTCTTTCCCATCTCCACCTCCCACATACCCTTCACGATTTGGGAGCATATTATTTAGAAAAGCAGCAACAACAATAGCATTTGGAAAGCTTTGTGACTGGAATATTGATAATACAGTAATGGAAAGTACTATATATTTTGGTTATTCTGAAATCTGTAAAACTTAAAAGGATACACAGAATATCTTTACAGTTTTTCTGTTTGTCCTCAGCATCCATCATAATTAACTATCTGAAAACTCTAAACTGAAGTTACTTTCCTTACTAGTTTCTCATTTATGTTTAAAATATTTCCCTTCCTTTGCAACATCTGTAGAGACCTTTATTATAACTTCTCATTAATAATATTTTCTACTTATAAATCACTTATAAAAGGATCTCAAAGCATTTCACAGACACTAATGAATTAAGCCTTATAATACTCTATCAGTTAATGTAATTGTTATTAACAGGTAATATTATTGCCCCATTTCACAGGCAGAGTGATCCTTGCCCAACGATTCAACCATATTTCTTCCAGTGCTAGGCTATTGTCATTTTTTTCATTAGAATAGAAGCATTGAAATATTTGTTTAGAAAAAATATATAGAATCACAGACATGTTACAAGATAGTATAAGAATAAAAAAAGAGGTCAAATTGTGGGCATACCAATCTTGGCAGAGTCCCTTTAAGAATTTTTTCTTATGCCACATGGAACACAGTTGTTATCATTAACATCATCTGTTACATATGCTGGATTTCATGTACATCATATTTATTTATAGCATAGACCAAGGAACCGAATATTCTCATCTTTGCAAAGTTTCTTTCTTTTAACTGTGCATGTTGTGTGCAGCCAAGTCTCTATATTAACCTCCTTGCTTTAACAATGTTCTGCATTTCCAGAGCTAAATTTTCAGCATGCTGCATATCTCAATTTAGACACAAGACTCCCACATATAGAAGAGAGATTCATATAGTTAAATTCCCTAGGTAAAAGCATACTACCCATGGAATGTAAAATGCCCTACCATTTTCCTGCAGTTGTGTCTGGCAAATGGCATAGAGACCCTATTTGGCAAACAATATCATTATCCTTTTAAGAATAAATACTTAGCAATTATATAGCTTTTTTTGAGTCCAGTACTGCTCGGATACTCAGGGTTAACCTGAACTAACTCCACAGAAAACAGTTGAGTCACTCCAGATTTATTGTAATTGGAAGTTCAGTTTGACTCTGCATATTTAAAGAACTTAAGAAATATTTATAAAAATCTTAACAATGCCATTTGGGGGTAGGTGAACAAACCCTTTCAAAATCCATTTGGAGCTGTGCTTGCTGTAGAGTTTGGTTCCACCTATGCTGGAATAAAGTTTATTTGTTGCAGAGGTCCAAAAATCCTGTGTGTCAGACAGCTGCAGAGCATTTTAGAAGAGAGAAGGGGAACGTGAGAAAACTAGTGCCCCATTTTCCATACTTCATTCTTCTCTATCACGAATCTGTCCTTCCCCACCACTGGAGCTATGCAGCATGCAGGAATTTCTGCAGGTCTATAACAGTAATAAACTTGGCTATTATATAGTCACTACTGTATGTGGTTCCAAGAAGGAGAGAGGGACAGAACCCAGCCAGCCTATGGGGTATGTAATTCTCGTTCTTTCATTTTTAAAAGTGACCTTGTATGGGCAGTTAAGGACTATTTATCCCACATACTGGGGTGCAGCTGGGGTTCCCTCCTGATTTCCAGATGCCTTTTTTTGGTTGGAGTTATGTTCTGTCTGGTCTACTGGGCCAGGGACTACCACATTCTAAACACTCTATGCAAATTGCTTAACCTCTCCAACACAGCTTTCTCCATGCTTAATTTACAGGGGCGTTGTGAGGATTAGCCAGATATGTGATGTAACACTTCACAAACTTTAAGGGCTACAAGTATTTGTTTATTTTCCGCTTCCATGCTAACACTCATTGAGTCATATGGCGATTTTAAAAATTCCCCTGCCAAATGAAGGAATGAACTCATCACCCCTATATTAGGATGTGGGGCAGTGCACTGAGCTATCAATGCATTTCATGTTGTTGTTCCACAACAGTCAGATTGTCTGCCATATATGACAATCAGGATCGGCTGTGTCTCTGTTATAGAAGGCCATGAAATGCATACATGGGGCATCTTTTGATTTAATGTATGTATTCATTTTTGATTTATTCAAATGAGCCTAACAGATTCTAGGCACATGAACACACAATATTTAAAAATATTACAAAATAAACCTCAGTTAACACAGTGTCAATAACAAACGTTCTCTAACCCATAAAAACAGAGACTATCATCATTCAATCCCCGCCCCCATTAGAGAAAGCCAGTGTGAATAGATAGTCTTTGTAATAAACCCTGATGGTCAACAAACTCGATGCTTCTCAGAGAAGAGGTAGAGGCAGATTTCAGAGTTGAGAGCTCCTCACAAAAGATTCCCTGCCACTAGATTCAAGATGTACAAATCTAGACACTGTCAGCTTAAACATGCCAAGTGATCCCAGCTGCTGAAAGAAGCAGGCCAGCACTCAAAATTATAAAAGGCTTTCTAGGTGAAAAGCAGTATCTTGAAGTGCACCCAGAAGAAGTCTGGAAGTTGCTGCAGACTAGGGTGATAGGTGTAACACTTTTAAGATCTGTCATTCAGTAAGTGGGCACACCACACACATTCAGTACAAACTAAGTTTCTCACATAGTCTCTAATGGTATATCAAGCAGTTTAGAACTGGAAGGGATCTCAAGAGGTCGTTCATAGCAGGATTAAGTATTATCTAGACTATCCCTGACAGGTATTGGTCTAATCTGCTCTTAAAAATCTCCAATTATAGAAATTCCTCCACCACCCAAGGCAATTTGTTACAGTGCTTAACCATTCTGACAGTTAGGAAGTTTCCTAATGTCAAACCTAAACCGCTCTTGCTGCAATTTAAGCCCATTACGTCTTGTCCTATCCTCAGAGGTTAAGGAGAATAATTTTTCCTCCCTCTTCCTTGTAACAACTTTTTATGTATGTGAAAACTGTTATGTCCCCCTCAGTCTTCTCTTCTCCAGATTAAACAAATCCAATTTTTTAAATCTTCCCTCATAGGTCATGCTTTCTAGACCTTTAATCATTTTTGTTGCTCTTCTCTGGACTTTCTCCAGTTATTCCACATCTATCCTGAAATGTGCCCAGATCTGGACACAATACTTCAGTTGAGGCCTAACTAGCATGGAGTACAGTGGAAGAATTGCTTCTCATGTCTTGCTTACAAAACTCCTGCTAATACATCCCAGAATGATGTTTGCTTTTTTCCCCAACTGTTGACTTATATTTAGCTTGTGATACACTATGACCCCCAGATCTCTTTCCACAGTACTCCTTCCTAGGCAGTCATTTCCCATTTTGTATGTGTGCAGCTGAGGACAAATGCAAAGTGTTCCACTTATTGAACTTCATCCTATTTTCTTCAGACCATTTCTCTAGTTTGTCCAGTTTATTTTGAATTTTAATCCTATCCTCCAAAGCACTTGCAGCCCATCCCAGCTTGGTATCATCCACAAACTTTATAAGTGTACTCTCAATTCCATTATCTAAATCATTGATGAAGATATTGAACAGAACCAGACCCAGAATTGCTCTCTGCAGGACCCCACTCGATATGCCTTTCCAGCTTGACTCTGAACCACTGATAACTACTCTCTGGGAACAGAGCGGCTGGATGTGATAAAGGTGTGGATATAATTGGAGTGTGTCTGGTGTGTGTGGGGGTGGGTGGGCAGGGGGAGGTGTCTGCATCCTAAAAGGATGGTCACAACCTCTTCATCACATGGAGATGAGAAAATCAAATCAGCAGAAGCAACAGGACCCCATAAGAAGGTGAGATGGTACAACAGAAACAAAGCATAGCAACATTCAGTAAACTTTTAACCAGGAGAGAATCTTTATAATCATAAGTTGCAATAAGGTAGCATAAGCCAAAAAGGTACAAACCAGCATTTTACCATCCTGGAGATCAACCCTGTCTTCAGAGCCTAAGGCTAGAGTCTTGCCTTTCAGTCATTCTCTCCTCTGTATGTCCCAGAAGCCAAATGGAATTTCATTTCCTGCAGCACCTATGCAAAGGGAGGCAGGGTGGGAGGGGAAAGTGAAGTTGGACTTAACCCATTGTTTACTGGGGACCAAATAGTTTAGACTTTTTATACTGCAATTTCAGTAACAAAAGGAGGGTAGATGTCAAACCCACCATCTCTTAATATTATTTCCTCTAGTTACTTCTCCCAGCCAGCTAACATCATCTCTGTCTTATCCAGATTGGGTTTCAGCCAACTATCCCTCATCCAAGCTCCAGTCATGGCCAGACATGAGGAAATCTAAGGCCTGGTCTACACTAGGAGTTTATGTCGAATTTAGCAGCGTTAAATCAAATTAACCCTGCACCCACACAACGAAGCTATTTATTTTGACATAAAGGGCTCTTTAAATGGATTTTTGTACTCCTCCCCGATGAGGGGAGTAGCGCTAAAATCGACATGGCCATGTCGAATTAGGGTTAGTGTGGACGGAATTCGACGCTAATAGCTCCTGGAGCTATCCCACACTGCACCACTCTCTGGCCACTCTGGACAGCAGTCCAAGCTAGGATGCTGTGCCCAGCCACACAGGAAAAGACCCGGGAACATTTGAATTCCATTTCCTGTTTGGCCAGTTTGAATTTCATTTCCTGTTTGGACATCGTGGCGAGCTCAGCAGCACTGGTAACGATGCAGAGCTCTCCAGCAGAGGTGACCATGCAATCCCAGAATCGAAAGAGGGCTCCAGCATGGACTGATCGGGAAGTGTTGGATCTGATAGCTGTATGGGGAGATGAGTCCGTGTTATCAGAGCTGCGATCTAAAAGACGGAATGCTAAAATCTACGAGAAGATCTCCAAGGCCATGACGGACAGAGGATACAGCCGGGATGCAACACAGTGCCGCGTGAAAATCAAGGAGCTGAGACAAGCGTACCATAAGACCAAAGAGTCCAACGGGTGCTCTAGTTCTCAGCCCCAGACATGCCGTTTCTACACTGCACTGCATGCTATCTTGGGTGGGGCTGCCACCACTACCCCACCCCTGTCCGTGAACTCCGACGATGGGGTATTCTTATCGATCGCCTCCTCAGAGGTTTTCGTGGACGGGGAAGATGATGAAGGAGATGAGGAGGACGAGGCAGTCGACAGCGCTTTGAACGCTGATTTCCCCGACAGCCAGGATCTCTTCATTACCCTGACGGAGATCCCCTACCAACCCTCCCAAGGCGGTATCCCGGACCGTGAATCAGGGGAAGGATCAGTAGGTGAGTGTTGAAAACATATCTTTTGAATAGAATAGACATGGTATTTTAGCAATGGGTTTTTAATGATTAATTTGACCTAGGCACTTTAGCTGCATTCGTGGCCAGTGCAGCTACTGGAAAAGTCTGTTAACATGTGTGGGGATAGAGCAGAAATCCTCCTGGGACATCTCCATGAAGCTTTCCTGGAGGTACTGTGAAAGCCTTTGCAGAAGGTTTCTGGGGAGAGCGGCCTTATTGCGTCCTCCATGGTAGGAAACTTTACCGCGCAAGGCCAGTAGCAGGTACTCCGGTATCATTGCCTGACAAAGCATGGCGGCATATGGCCCCGGTGTTTTCTGGCATTCACGCAGCATACGGTTTTCTCTGTCTGCGTAATCCTCATCAGAGTGATATCAGTCATGGTGACCTGGTCGGAATTAGGCGAATTTTATTACGGGGACTGTTTGCCTGTTCCTTTCAAAAAAATCTACCCTGTGGTTTCCAGCCACGCGGTGGGGGCGAGGAGGGGGAATGTTCCTGCTCAGCGATTCGCTGGCAGCTTGCAGGGATCTTCCCCGAGACCAGCCACGCGGTGGGGGCGGGGAGGCGGACCGTTCATGCCGAGCGGTTCGCCCGCAGCTTGCAGGGACCTTCCCCGAGACCAGCCACGCGGTGGGGGTGGGGAGGCGGACCATTCATGCTGAGCGGTTCGCCGGCAGCTTGCAGGGACCTTCCCCGAGACCAGCCAAGCATTCAAGTGAAGGCTAAACCGACCATCCCACAGAATGGGATGGCTGGGGTTACTGTGGTCTCTGCCGCTGCACGTTAACACGCACAGCGCAGCAGTAACTGGCCAACTGTAGGAGCTGTGCTTGGAATGGGAAAGGAGGGCGCTGCTGTAAAGTAAGCTTTCAGCAGCCAAAAGTCTATGGCTTACCATGTCTGCCTGCTAGCCAAATTCCGTTGCCCGGCCCCGCTTGTGTGATCTGCACACCAAGACCCCAGGCACTCAATGTAAAGATTCAAAATGCGACCTTGTACTGAAAGCAAATGTGATAGGTAATGTGCATGGTCTTGTTCACTGGGAAAGACTATATTCATTGTTCTGGGAAATGTATCTTTGTAAAGAATTCACTCCCTTTTTTTCATCCCACAGCTGCAACTGTCTCTATGGTTCCCCCGGCATCTCCCTCCCAAAGGCTGGCACAGATAAGGCGGCGAAAGAAACGCACACGAGACGAGATGTTTTCCGAACTCATGCAGTGCTCCCGTACTGAGGTAGCACAGCAGAGTGAGTGGAGAGGGACCATTTCACAATACAAGCGATCAGACAGCGAACGGGAGGAGAGGTGGGACGCCCGTGAGAACAGACAGGAAGATCGTGAGGACAGGAGGGACGCTCACGATGATAGGTGGCAGCTGGAAGACCAACGGGTGACTGAGGCGCTGCTTGGGCTAATGTGGGAGTAAACGGACACGCTCCGGCGTCTGGTGGATGTTCTGCAGGACCGGACTCAGGAGGACAGAGCCCCGCTGCAGGAGATCTCTAACCACCCTCCCCTGCCCCAAAGTCCCATAGCCCCCTCACCCAGAGTCCCAAAAACGAGGGGTGGCAGGCTCCGTGGAAACAACCAGTCCACCCCTGCAGACTGCTCAAGTAGCAGAAGGCTGTCATTCCCCAAGTTTTAAAGCGTCCTTTCCTTCCCTCCAGCCGCACCCCACCCTAGCCTCCGTCATAGTTCCCTCACTCTACTGGAAAATCCTTAATAAAAAATGTGTTTGTTGAACAATGTTGCTTTTATTTTTTTTTTAAAGGAAGGTGTGTTGGAAGGCGGGGAAGGGGGTTGGTAATTGGACAGAACAGGCAATATTAATAGGGTAAAGAAACGGGGGCAGGTTCACCTCATGGTTAAACAAACGGAAGAGTCACTGGTTACCCTGGTCAGTCTGGAGCTAGTTTTCAAAGCTTCCCGGATGCGCAGTGCATCCCGCTGGGCTCTTCTAATCGCCCGGGTGTCTGGCTGTGCGTAATCGGCGGCCAGGCGATTTGCCTCAATCTCCTACCCCGCAATCAACGTGTCCCCCTTGCTCTCACAGAGATTGTGGAGCACACAGCAAGCTGCAATAACAATGGGGATATTGGTTTCACTGAGATCTGAGCGAGTCAGTAAGCTTCTCCAGCGTCCCTTCAAACGTCCGAAAGCACACTCCACCACCATTCTGCATTTGCTCAGCCTGTAGTTGAAGAGCTCCTTATCACTGTCCAGGGCGCCTGTGTATGGCTTCATGAGCCAGGGCATTAGCGGGTAGGCTGGGTCCCCAAGGATCACTATAGGCATCTCCACATCCCCGACAGTTATTTTCTAGTCCGGGAAGTAAATACCTTTCTGCAGCCGTCTAAACAGACAAGAGTTCCTGAAAACGCGAGCATCATGAACCTTTCCCGGCCATCCGACGTTGATGTTGGTGAAATGTCCCTTATGATCCACCAGTGCTTGCAGCACCATTGAAAAGTAGCCCTTTCGGTTAATGTACTGGCTGCCCTGGTGGTCCGGTCCCAGGATAGGGATGTGAGTTCCTTCTATAGCCCCACCGCAGTTTGGGAATCCCATCGCAGCGAAGCCATCTGTTATCGCCTGCACATTTCCCAGGGTCACTACCTTTGATAGCAGCAGCTCCATGATTGCGTTGGCTACTTGCATCACAGCAACCCCCACGGTAGATTTGCCCACTCCAAAGTGATTCGCGACTGACCGGTAGCTGTCAGGCGTTGCAAGCTTCCGAGGGCTATGGCCACTCGCTTCTGGACTATCAGGGCTGCTCGGATGCTGGTGTCCTGGTGCTTGAGGGTAGGGGACAGCAACTCACAAAGTTCAAGGAAAGTGCTCTTACGCATTCAAAAGTTTCGCAGCCACTGGGATTCATCCCAGACCCGCAGCACTATGCGGTCCCACCAGTCTGTGCTTGTTTCCTGGGCCCAGAATCGGCGTTCCACTGCATCAACATGACCCACTGCCACCATGACGTCCACTTTGCGGGGTCCTGTGCTTTGAGAGAGGTCTGTGTCCCTGTCATCGTCACTGTCCTCACCGCGCTGCCGTAGCCTCCTCGCCCGATTTCTCAACATCTGCCTCTGAATAAGGTGGACGATAAGGCGCGAGGTGTTGACAACGGCCATAACTGCTGTGATGATCGCAGCGGGCTCCATGCTCACGGTGCTATGGTGTCCACACGGTCAATCAAGGGAAAAGGGCGTGAAATGATTGCCTGCTGCCGCTTTCACGGAGGGAGGGGGGATGTGAGGGTTGAATGATGACAGTTACCCAAAACCACCCGCGACACATTTTTTGCCCCATCAGGCATTGGGGGCTTGACCCAGAATTCCAGTGGGCAGCGGGGACTGCAGGAACTGTGGGATAGCTACCTACAGTGCACCGCTTGGAATGTCAACGCTTGCACCGTTAGTGTGGACTCACAAAGTCGAATTACTGTGCTTAGTGTGGACACACGTTCGACTTTGTAATATCGGTTTCAAAAAATCGGTTTAAGTAAAATCGAACTACTCTCGTAGTGTAGACATACCCTAAATGTCTGCACCATCTAGACCTGATGTACCAGAGTTCAGTTTTATCGGCATACTTTTTGCCTGGCAGCATTTCGTACACATTGAGCAGGAGGAGTGACAGGGTAGAACATTGCAGCTCCTCTGATATTTTGCTTGACTCTTCTTACCATTGAAAAGAACAAAACTATTAAAGTATGACTGTTTCTGTCTCTGCCAGGATTGAAAGACTCCAGAAGTCAGGGGATGGGGATGTCAACATATATACTTACCTCATCAGGAGATCATTGACCAGTGAGACCAACACTGTCTCCATACCATATGCTGGCCTAAAACCAGAGTCAAAGGAGAGAAGAGAGGCAGAGGCCTCTAGATGTTACCGAAGTTGTTACCCACACACTCTAGGGCACCCACCCTTACCCCATTCCTAAGGCTCAAGGTGTAACCTTCTGCAGGCTTATGGGACCTTTTACCGGTGAAAGAGCCTTAAACAGTAATATCCTTTACCTCTATTTATTAACAGTTACCAAACCAGAATGCACACGCTAAGCATACAATGCTCACCACTCCCAATAGGGCAGACATACTTTTCCTGGCATTGACCACTGTCAGAAGACAGGATACTGGGCTAGATGGACCTTTGGTCTGACCCAGTATGGTGGTTCTTATGTTCTTGTGGCCAGTCAGGATCGGGTCATCCAGGGACTCCAGCTTCTGCTCAATATAGTTGGCAGGGTGATGAGGTCTGGCAGCTCTGATTGGGCTGTGTCCTGGAGTTGGTTACAAAGAACTTCCTTTTGGATGCCAGTTTATATAGTGAAAAAATTGTCATGCTTAATTATACCATAACCAATAACTTTACTAAAGTATTACAAAATAATTCTTTGACCAGTCCTAATATATCATGAAACAATTCTTTAACCAATCATACCCCACCTTAGTTGATTTAAATATTGCAAAATGAGTTATGCAACAGACAGAAACAATCAAAGAACCAGACAGAAACCATACAGATAAACAATGGAGGGGTAGGGACCATAAAGCTAAAACAAGAAAGAAGTATAGATTTCACAATCACAACTGGTAAGTGATTCCTTGCCAGACAGAATGCTATCAAACAAAGTTTTCTTGAAACATCTTAAGATTTCTTTATCTGGTGATGGTGGGTACTATTAGGACAGGAGCAACTTCTTAATCGCCCTATATTATATTAATTTGATTAATTTAGAGGGAATGTGAGGATGTGACTTTCTGCTTCTTGGCTTATGGCTGCTTGGCTGCTGTCCTAATGTGGCTGCAGAAAAAGGCCTTGGACCTTTCAAAGTTGCCTTACCAAACAGCCTAGTAATCTTTTTTTTTATTTTTATTTTTAAAAAAAGTCAAGCAGCTCTAGCCACTGTCATTGGAGAGAGAACAAGTGTCAAGAGATGCCTTCTTGAGCATAGGTCTGATTCACTGGTCTACAATTTTTGAGAAGTCGTCTGCTTCAGAGGTAAAATGTGCTATTTAGTATGTATTCTGATGTGCTGAATTCAAATATGACAATTAAAACAACTGATTGGCTACTGTTTCTAAGATATTTAAGTTTTTACATTTTATGTCTATGTATATTGTGTAGATAGAGTTTTAATCATAAATTGTAAACCTAGGTCTTTTCATGTGTTTATGGTTGCTTTACATGATACTATTTCAACTGTCCTGTTTATGTAACACTTTAAAAATCAGCAAAGGGGTTATATAAATCAAATGTATTATGAAACAAAAGGCAAAAAACTATTATGTCCATAGTTTAGTCCTATTCAGTGTCTACTCGGCGCTTCTTGGCTTGTCTCTTGTATTCATTAAATGGAGCATCTCTTGTCACTGTCCAGCAATAGTCTGCAAGCATTGATGGGCTCCATTTGCCCTGATAGCGTTTCTCTATTGTTGCAATGTCCTGGTGAAATCGCTCGCCGTGCTCGTCGCTCACTGCTCTGCAGTTCGGTGGAAAAAAATCTAGATGAGAGTGCAAAAAATTTATCTTTCATGACATGTTGCAACTAAGGCTTTTGTATGCCTTGAGGAGGTTTTCCACCAACAACGTGTAGTTGTCTGCCTTGTTGTTTCCGAGAAAATTGATTGCCACTAACTGGAAGGCTTTCCATGCCTTTTTTTCCTTGCCACGCACTGCATGGTCAAATGCATCATCTCGAAGAAGTTCACGAATCTGAGGACCAACAAAGACACCTTCCTTTATCTTAGCTTCACTTAACCTTGGAAATTTCCCACGGAGGTACTTGAAAGCTGCTTGTGTTTTGTCAATGGCCTTGACAAAGTTCTTCATCAGACCCAGCTTGATGTGTAAGGGTGGTAAGAAAATCTTCCTTGATTCAACAAGTGGTGGATGCTGAACACTTTTCCTCCCAGGCTCCAATGACTGTCGGAGTGGCCAATCTTTCTTGATGTAGTGGGAGTCTCTTGCACGACTATCCCATTCGCGGAGAAAACAGCAGTACTTTGTGTATCCAGTCTGCAGACCAAGCAAGAGAGCAACAACCTTCAAATCGCCACAAAGCTGCCACTGATGTTGGTCATAGTTTATGTACCTCAAAAGTTGTTTCATGTTGTCATAGGTTTCCTTCATATGGACTGCATGACCAACTGGAATGGATGGCAAAACATTGCCATTATGCAGTAAAACAGCTTTAAGACTCGTCTTCGATGAATCAATGAACAGTCTCCACTCATCTGGATCGTGAATGATGTTGAGGGCTGCCATCACACCATCGATCTTGTAGCCTGCAACAACATCACCTTCCATGAAGAAGAATGGGACAAGATCCTTTTGACGGTCACGGAACATGGAAACCCTAACATCACCTGCCAGGAGATTCCATTGCTGTAGTCTGGAGCCCAAAAGCTCTGCCTTACTCTTGGGTAGTTCCAAATCCCTGACAAGGTCATTCAGTTCACCTTGTGTTATGAGGTGTGGTTTAGAGGAGGAGGATGGGAGAAAATGTGGGTCCTGTGACATTGATGGTTCAGGACCAGAAGTTTCATCCTCTTCCTCTTCCTCATCTGACTCAAGTGAGAATGATTCTGGTGCATCAGGAACCGGCAGTCCTTCTCCGTGGGGTACTGGGCGTATAGCTGATGGAATGTTTGGATAATGCACAGTCCACTTTTTCTTCTTTGACACACCTTTCCCAACTGGAGGCACCATGCAGAAGTAACAATTGCTGGTATGATCTGTTGGCTCTCTCCAAATCATTGGCACTGCAAAAGGCATAGATGTCCTTTTCCTGTTCAACCACTGGCGAAGATTTGTTGCACAAGTGTTGCAGCATATGTGTGGGGCCCACCTCTTGTCCTGATCTCCAATTTTGCAGCCAAAAGAAAGGTGATAGGCTTTCTTAACCATAGTGGTTAGACTGCGCTTTTGTGATGCAAAAGTCACTTCACCACAAACATAGCAGAAGTTATCTGCGCTGTTCACACAAGTACGAGGCATCTCTGCTCACTTTGGCTAAACAGAAATGTGTCCCTTTGCAAAATCAAACACTGAAAAATAAGAGAGCACGATACTGTATGACTTCTAGAGCTGATATAGGGCAATTTGTTCAGCAGAGTGATGTAAGCTTCGTTATGATTGCATCATCCATGACTTCTAGGAATAACATGATGCAATTCATATCCTGTATGACGCAATACCAGCTTCAGATTGCATCATTCATTGTTTTGCCTAAAAAGCAAGTACTGTCCAAACCCAGTCATAGATTTATTCATAGATCCAGTCAAAGATGTATTTTAGTCATTTCTGGTTTAAATTGAGATCCCTTCCCTTTATAACTCACTTATCCTCCGCCATTCCCAAGTCAAGGGTCGTATATACTGACCCAATAGCATGTCTTGAAAACTAGAGCCAATCAACAATTTTAAGCATCATTTTTGTTCTCAATGACCCAGAATTAGTAAAGTTTGACTACATTTCTTTCAGAAGCATTTTGGCTGTAGAGCAGTGTATCAGTGCCTCTTAAAAGAGTGACAACTTCCCCTCTGTAAAGGAAGCATTGGTGGTGTCTTATGTCAACACATCTGGTTTCCTTATTAGTCTCCTTACCAGTTAAGGACAATTCTAGATTGTAGGTTGTAGCCTAAAGTTCAGAACATGTCCATAAAATTAGTGAGTGGCCCGAACTCAAACATAGAAGAAATTGTATTTGTTTCTTTCAGACATCAATCTAGCTACCAATATAGTCTGCATCCAAGCTATCATGTAGACAAAGCAGTTGGGAAAACTCCCTGACATGAGGAACACTCAACTTAGTATCTGAGAAAAGACCATGTGGAAAAGTTCTGTTGTTTGGGACTTTACAGATGCTGAGGTGGAGGAAAAAGCCTCTTTGCTGCAATCATAGTCACAGCCTAATAATTTTTTAAAAATGAGCTGTCTTTATGACACACACATCTTAATTTAGAGCACAATTTCTGCCAGCAGCACCTTAATCTCCCTCCTTCTGTGGACCTGTGAGATAACATCTGTGTACTGAGGTGATCTATGAGGAAGATGCAATGGCAGGAGTATTTCAGGGTCACCATTTTGATAGTGGAGCATATAAGGTGTTAGAGAATTCTATTGTCATTCTTTCTCAGATACCTGGAACCCGTCCTCTTTCACTAATCCATAAAGTGGACCATTAAAATTGCTCCTGTACTCTAACAGGAGCAAAGGTGAGCCTTGACTCAAAAAGAAGGAAATAATGGTCTCTCCATGACACGAGAACTTCGTTTCCTCTGCTCCTTGTAATCCCAGTCCAAAACAAGATCCAGTGTGAACAAGTACATACATTGAACCAGAAACCTTCCCGAGGGGGTCCATACAGAAGAAGGCACACTGAAAAACAGTTAAAACAAAACAAAATATTAAAATCAAACTTTGGAGGGAAATTCGGGGTTTTTTTTAAACTGTGGAGAGGGGCACTAAAATAGATATTAAAGGGGAACAAGTTCTACACTGGTGGGCCCACCAGTGCATATTAATGAATACTAATATTGATGACTGTAATGTTAATCACTAATCTGATCCCATGCTTCAGAACTTCAACTGGTCACCTGCAGAGGTCAGGAAGGAATTTCCCCCCCTGCTGCACAATTGTAATCTATTTATTTATTTCCCTTCCATACTCTGAAGCATCAGAGATCTTCCACAGCTGGAGACAGGATACCAGCTATGGTGGAATGGTGTTCTAAGCTGTTACAGAAAATCCTCTAACTGATCACCAGATTTGGGGTTGGAAAGGAATTTCCTCCCAGGTCAGATTGGCAGGGATGTTGGGTTTTTTTGCCCTCTTCTGCAGTGTGGAGCCTGCATCACCTCCTGGGATCACCGGGGCATATTTTACCTAATAATTTCCAGCCACCACAGGGGCCTTTGGCATTGCTGACACCTCAGTCTCTCCTGTCCTCTACCTTTTGGCACAAAAAGAGGTTTCCTGAGAATTAAAATGCTTTAATTCAACTAGAGCAGTGGCTCTCAGCCTTTCCAGTCTACTGTACCCCTATCAGGAGTCTGATTTGTCTTGTGTACCCCCAAGTTTAACCTCACTTAAAAACTTATAAATAAATTCATACATAAAAATTCAAATGTGTCACAACACACTATTACTGAAAAATTGCTTACTTTTTCCATTTTTACCATATAATTATAAAATCAATCAATTGGAATATAAATATTGTAGTTACATTTCAGTGTATAGTATACAGAGCAGTATAAATAAATCATTGTCTATGAAATTTTAGTTTGTAATGAATTTGCTAGTGCTTTTTATTTAGCCTGGTTATCTAGAGGAGTTGATGTATCCCCAGGGGTACACATACCCCTGGTTGAGAATCACTGAACTAGAGTAATCATTCCAGTATATGAGTATTTGGATGAATTTTATGGTCTATGATATGCGGGAGGTCAGACTACAGAATCTAATGGTCCCTTCTGGCCTTAAACTCTATGAAAACTATATGATTACTTTATCCCCATTGTGATGGGGTTGGGACTCACCACTGCAGCGCCTCCTGCTGGTACATCCGGGAATTAGCTCAGTCCAGTGCAGAGCACCCGCCACTGGTGGTGTCCCGTCCATCTCTCCCTTGCTGGGGTCTGGACCCGCATTGCTCCCTATTCAGCGGCGTCCTTTTCAGGACACTGCCCTCCAGCAGTGCCCCCTAGTCCACACTCGCCCCCTTCCGGGAGGAAGGCGGGGGGAGAATTAACAGCCGTCTTCAGCCCGCCCTTGCCGCAGTGGCCAACTGCAACCCAAAGTCTAACCCCTTCCATCAGGGGTATGGTGCAGTCTGATATGGTCACTTCCCACAGCCAGGTGCAAGACAAGGGGGGGACCCAGGCCCATCCACTACTCTGGGTCCCGACCCAGGAACCCTCTAACGGCAGCCTCTCTGCCCTCCTTCTCTCCCCTCATCTGTCCGCTCTCTCTGGGTCACTTCCCCTCTGACCCCTTTTCACCCTCTAGGCCCTTCTGGTCAGGGCCCGCAGCTTGGCAGGTAACAGGCTGGAGCTCTCCTATGCTCCCCTGAGCCTGCCCAGCACTGAGCTGTCCCAGGTGCTGGTCTCCTTCCCTCAGGAGACAGACCTTCCCTCCTGAAGGTCTGGAAGAGACTCCCTGCTCCTCTCCTGGGCAGCCTTTATATAGGGCTGAGGCTGGGCCTGATTGGCCACCTCTTACTCAGCCCTGATTGGCTCTCCCACAGGCCCTCCTTGATTGGCTGCCAGTCTGCACAGCCACTCTGGCCCGCCTTAGCCCTGTTTCTCATAAGGGTGGGGCGGCTGCTCCACCATACCATTTTAAAGATGAGGAAACAAAGACACAGAGATATTAAGTGATTTGCCTAAGGTGACAGTGCAAGTCTGTGTCAAAGTAGGAAAAGAACCAAGATATTCCAACAGCACAATACTATCGTGCCTCATTTCTTTTAAGGAAGTCAGTTCTTCAAGGACTTGAAAGGCATGTGAGTTCACATATTCAACCAGGATGTGGCTAAGTAGGGGGTCTTGAATATAGCTAGGGCCTGCATTTGAAATGGAAAAATTAAATAATTGTAAAAGTATTGTCTGCGCTAACAATAGAATAAACATAAAGGATTTCTTTATTATTATTTATTATTATTTATTATTATTTTATATATTATTATTGTGAAATGGATCTCCTTGATAGGTAAGCAATCTCCCTAATAGAAGTATCTTTTCTACTTTAGGAAATCTGTCTGCATACTCAGCTGGACCATGTCACCATTGTATCTGAGCGCCTGAAACAAGTAACAAAATGTTTTGTACATTTGTTCTGACTGTCATGGGGTAGGTGCCAGGTTGTGGGGGAATTAAAATAGTGGTCAGAGTCTGTGGAGGTGTGGCCTCCTCAGCCTGCAGAGTGTGGATAACCCCTGCTAAACCAGTGTGAGGTAGATACACCCCATTACACAGACAATTCTACTTCAGTATATTCAGGACTAAATTCTTTGTTAGTATGTTGCAGGCTGTAGGAGGTAAAACTGGGACTCTAAATTCAGGACCATTGAGTATCATTTCTTCAGATTTTATAATATAGTAGACCAAGGTAAGAAAATATACACTTTAAATGATATCTTTAAAATAAATTTTATCTTAAATTTTACAGTAATTTTCTGCTCAATGCAGCTCAGGCACTTTTTTTTAGAAGAAATGGCTTTACATAAAAAGATTTTGGTTTCACACGTATGGAATCAATTCTGGCTATTACCATTTATAAATGTTCTTTTGAATAGTGTGATGGTTTGGATCACAGAAAACCCCTTGGGAATTGCCAACTGATGTGCTGAGACTACTTCTGAGCCTGTTTTCCCTGGCAGCTTGGGACTTCAGTGCCCTGCCTGGTTCGAGCCAGACACGCTAGCCTGCTACAAACACAGACCCAGGTCTGAACAATGTCCCCCAAAAGATGCAGGCTTAACTGAAAACAGCTTAAGAAGTGTTTCTGTCTCCAACACTCAGATGCCTAGCTCCCAATGGGGTCCAAACCCCAAATAAATCCGTTTTACCCTGTATAAAGCTTATACAGGATCAACTCAAATTGTTCACCCTCTATAGCACTGATAGAGAGATAAGCACAGCTGTTTGCCCCCTCCCAGGTATTAATACATACTGTGGGTTAATAAGTAAAAAGTGATTTTATTAAATACAAAAAGTAGGATTTAAGTGGTTCCAAGTAATAACAGACAGAACAAAGTAAATTACCAAACAAATAAAATAAAATACGCAAGTCTAAACCTAATACAGTAAGAAACTGATTACAGATGAAATCTCGCCCTCAGAGATTTTCCAATAAGTTTTTTTTACAGACTAGCCTCCTTCTAGTCTGGGTCCAGCAATCACTCAAACTCCTGTGATTACTGTCCTTTGTTCCAGTTTCTTTCAGGTATCTTTGGGGGTGGAGAGGCTGTCTCTTGAGCCAGCTGAAGGCAAAATGGAGGGGTGTCCCAAGGGCTTAAATAGACTTTCTCTTGTGGGTGGAGACCCACTCCTCTCTCCTATGCAGAATCCAGCTGCAAGCTGGAATTTTAGAGTCACATGGGCAAGTCACAAGTCCATGCATGACTCAGAACTTTACAGGTGGCAGCCATTGTTCACATGCTACTTTGAACGTCCCAAGTAGACTTCTTATGTGGACTGGAGTCTTCCAAGGTTCCATTGTCTGTTAAGTGTTTCTTGATTGGGCACTTAACTTGCAAATTTCTTTCTTAAGAGGCTGACCAAATGCCTTACTAAGGCTACTTAAAATCAAACAAGTACACAGCCAATATTCATAACTTTGAATACAAAAAGTATACATGCATACAAATAGGATGAATATATTCAGTAGATCATAACCTTTACAGAGATATGTTACATGGCATATGTTGCATAAATATATTCCAGTTATGTCACATATACATTCATAAGCATATTTCCATAAAGCACTATGGGGTGCAACATCACAGTATAGTACCTTGTAAAGTTCCATTATGTAAAATATTCTTATTGGAACTTCAACTAAAGGTAATATATGAAACAACCCATGTCTGAGGTTTCTGGTTTACCTTTCTAGAAAAGTTCTCACGGGAGACAATTTTGATAGTTAAAAGTACTAATTTATGTATCCAAACAAAATCTAATTAAAACAAAACCAAACCCCAAACAACAAAAAAAAGACCAAGATGGCATTTATAAAAGCATTCATTTACTCATTTACCCCGGGAGGTTAGGTTTTGATAGCACTTGATCAGTAATGCTTTTCCCACCAGCTTTTCCTTGCTTCATTTCTAGGTTATTAATAAAAACTGATGGTGGTGCTGTTGTGCAGAATTTTTTCTATCAAACCATTTCTGTCTCCATTCTTCCTTCCCTTCTAAAGCTAGGATATAGGTTCTTAGTGCAATCTATTTAACACCACATTCAAAGGATGTAGCAACGTTCTCCTTTCCCCTTCCTTAGCTTTCTGGCAATTTGCAGAAGAGCTGAGGGAAAAATTTGGCAAGAAAAAAGACAGGCTAGCTAGATGATAGTACAGTGGTAAACCTCAAGTAAAGAAAGCACGGCTCTGTCCAGAAAAGACTGGATGTTTATTACAACATATTATAACGAATGAATGATGTACTAGGCTGGACATGCTGTACTCTACTTTTGGCAAACTCAGGCTGTCTTTCACCTGTTCCCAACTCTCAGAAAGATTGAACTTCAATGTCTTTCCCCTACAAACAGCCTGCTTTCTAACTGCATGGTTATCAATTAAAGCCCTTCCTTGGGTTTTCCCTTTAAATGTGCCTTTTCGAGCACACCTTCCTAGTAGTTGGCCTGGCTCCAGCAACAGCTGTACTCCAGTGTTGTTCTTTTACCTCTAACTCCAGCAGGTTGTTACTATCTTCCTTTTAACTAGTAAGTATTTTGACCCAGATCCACAAAGATATTTAGGCCCTTAACTGTTAGGAGCTTAAATACATTTGTGGATCTTGGCCTATGTTCCTTTTTCTGTTGTCTGCCTTGGGGTGGCTTCTGCACTAATGCTTTCTCTCATATCCTGGAAGGTGATACATCCTTATATATTATCAAGTGGAGGATCTCAGATAATGACAGAGCAAACCAAAATAGAAAATTCATTCACTCAGAAATCTAGGTGTTCTTTATTCCCTTTTTCTTCTTCTCTCTTGCCACTCCCATATTTGGTGTTGGCGACTTTTATAGCCTTCTTCCAAAACTCATGATTGTATGCCTGACTGTTGTGGAATTGGTCTCTCTAAGGTCCACTGATATCCTATCCAGGTACCAAGTCTTTGGTCTCCCCCTGTAGTCGTCTTCCATCCAAGATCATGGCAAGGGCCATCTGACAAATATAACTCTTGGGTCTCTGCTGGACATGTCCATATCAATGTAGCCTAGCCTCCCTCAACTTATCTTCAGTTGGGGCAGTTTGCATTAGGCTCCTCACAATTTCATGTTGTTTCCTATCATGGTGCGTCCAACCATTTGACCATCTCAGCAGCTACATCTCCGTGGTGGAAAACATTCTGATTTATTTTCTTGTGGTTGGCTAAGTCTCTGTTCCATACATTAGGATGAGTCAAATTATAGTTTTATACAATGTGCTTTTTAACTTTTATTGGCCTCTTTTTGTCATAGAAAACTGAAGTCAGCTCCCGTCATTTGCACCAAGAAACTTTAATACAATGCTGGACATCACACAGGAAGGCACCATTATCCTCAGCCATTGATCCTAGGTATGTAAATTGTTACACTCAGCTCTTTGCTGGTAATATCCTTTATGGTGGGTCCCCTCCCTCAGTTATCATAACCTCAGTTTTACCAATGTTCACTCTAAGTCTCACCTGCTCAAAAGTGTGTTGCCACTGTTCAAGGTTGGTTTGCAGGGTCTCATAATCTTATTCAGATATCACTAAGTAATCGACGAACAGCATATTCCAAGGTGGCTCCCTTTGTATATTTTCACTTATGTGTATGATGGAATTGCTGATTTTATTAGCATAAATTTGATCTAGTTGGGATTACTGAAACATGGTGGGATGATTCACATTAGTGGAATGTTAAAATCAATAGTTATAACCTATTTAGGAAGGTTCAAGTGGGCAAAAGGGGTGGGAGGTGGCATTCTATGTCAAAAGTGGCATTACCTGTTTCTGAGTCACTGACAACTTGGACGAAAGATGCTTATGGATCAATGTCCTAACAGAGAAAGCACAAGATGCGGTACTAGCTGGTTTCTGCTACATGCCACCAAATCATACTAGGGAACAAGATGACCAACTCATTATGCACCTATCTATAATATGTAGGGAAAAAAGCTATGTGATAATGAGGAATTTCTATTTGAGTGACGTGCTGGAGGTCTCATGCTGCCAGCACTAAAACGTCCTTGGAATTTCTAAACATTATCACTGACAATTTTCTAACTCAAAAAGTATTGCAGCCAACATAGGGGAATTGTTTTTTACACCTTATCCTAACAGATAAAGAGGAACTGATCACAGAACTAAAAATTAATGGTAGCTTAGGTACAAGTGATCATGACTTGATTACATTTACAATGAGCAAGCAGAATAAAGTCCAGACCAGTAATACATACACACACACACACACACACACACACACACACACACACACACACACACACACACACACACACACACACACACACACACACACACTCTTTGTGCTTTAATAGGGCAATTTCACAAAGCTGAAAATAATTATGACCCAAATCAGCTGGGAGGCAGAATTTAATCAGAAAAATGTGAATGATAATTGGGAATAATTTAGGAACACTTTACTAGATGCTCAAAAAACCACAATCCTGCTATTGAAGAAGAAGGCCGTACTGGTTTAAAAAACTAACCTGGTTTGAGGGGAAGCAAAGGAAGCTGTAAAAAATAAAATATATAACAAATGGAAGAGAGAAGAAGTTGATAGTAAAGAAGTTAGGAATTGTAAAAAATTGATATGGGAAGCCAAGAAACATACAGAGAAATCTATGACCAGCAGAGTTAAGGACAATAGGGAGTTGTAAAAATATTTTAGGAACAGAATGAATCCTGACAATAGCATTGGTCCATTACTAAACGGAAATAGTAGAATTATCAATAATAATGCAGAAAAGACAGAAGTGTTCAATAAATATTTCTGTTCTATATTTGGGAAAAAAACCAGATGATATAGTCTCATTGTATGCTGATAACATTCTTTCCATTCCACTAGTACCTGTGGAGAATATTAAATAGAAACTACTAAAGTTAGACATTTTAAAATCACCAGGTCCAGATAATTTGCATCCTGCAGTTTTAAAGAGCTGGCCGAGGAGCTTGCTAGACAGTTCATGTAGCTTTTAATAAGTCTTGTGGCACTAGGGAATTTCCAGAAGACTGAAAGAAAGCTAATGTTGTGCCAATTTTTAAAAAGGGTAAGCGGGATGACTCAGGTAATTATAAGCCTTTCAGCATGACATTCATCCCAGGCAAAATAATGAAGTAGCTGTTATGGAATTTAGTTAATAAAGAATTAAATTAATTCAAATCAACATGTGTTTTTGGAAAGTAGATTCCATCAAACTAACTTCATTTTTTTAACGAAAATACAAGTTTGGTTGATAAAGGTAATAATGTTGACATAATATACTTAGACTTCTGTAAAGCATTTGACTTGGTACTACATAACATTTTGATTAAAAACAATAGAATGATATAAAATTAACATGACACACAGTAAATGCATTAAAGATTGGCTAACTGATAGGCCTCAAAATATAACTATAACTAGGGAATCATCACTGAGTGGGTGTGTTTTCAGCAGGGTCCTGCAGGGATTGGTTCTTGGCAGTATGCTATTAAAATTTTTTATCAATAAAAATAACTTAAAATCATCACTGACAAATTTGCAGATGACACAAAAATTGGGGGAGTGTTAAATAATGAAGAAAACAGGTAAGCCGGGTACAAGCAAATGATATCCATTTTAATATAGGTAAACTCATATATCTAGGAATAAAGAATGTAGGTCAGACTTACAGATGGGGGGACTCTATCCTGGGAAGTCATGCTTCTGAAAAAGATGGGTTTCTGGTGAATATGAGCTCCCAGTGTGATGCTGTGGTGAAAAGAACTAATGTGATCCTGGGATGCATAAACAGGGGAATCTTGAGTAGGAGAAGAGAGGTTATTTTACCTCTGTATTTGACCAGTGTGACCACTGCTGGAATATTGTGACCAGTTCTGTTGCCCACAATTCAAGAAAGAGGTTGCTAAATTGGAGAGGGTTCAGAGAAGAGCCACAGGAATGATTAAAGGATTAGAAAACATGCCTTATGATGGTCAAATAAAGGAGCTCAAACTATTTAGTTTAACAAAGAGAAGATGAAGGGGTGAATTGGCTACAGTCTATAAGTATTGATATGGGGAACAAATATTTAATAATGGACTCTTCAGTCTAGCAGAGAAAGATATAACATGATCCAATGTCTGGAAGACAAAGCTAGACAAATTCAAACGGGAAATTAGGTATGCATTTTTAACGGTGAGTGTAATTAACTATTGGAACAATTTACCAAAGTTCATGGTGGATTCTCCATCACTGATAGGTTTTTAAATCAAGCTTGGATGTTTTTCTAAAAGATATGCTCTAGGAATTATTTTTGGGAAGTTCTATGGTGTTATACGGGAGGTAAGACTAGATGATCACACTGGTCCCTTCTGGAAACAATGAATCTAACAACCACAAACAAAAAAGGGCTTAACTCTAACCTCTGATGCAGGGCAACGTTTAGTGGAAACTCTGCTGTGGCCCCATTTGGTTTTGACTATGGAAGTCACTCCTTCATACATATCCTGGATAAGACAGACATGTCCTTCTGGCATCCCTTTCCGTTGCAAGCTCCAGCAAACCAATTATCTTGTTATACAATCGTACACCTTCTTCAAGTCCACAAAGACCATGCAGTTCTGTCTCTTTTCTCTGAACTTCTCCATGAGGATTTGTAGAGCAAATGTGGCAACAGTTTTCCTCCTTCCCATTATAAACCCATACTGACTCTTCAAATTTCAGCTGTGCCACTTAGATGCCTTTCAGTCATCTTCTTTCATGCTTTCATAGCATGTGATGTCAGCTTAACTGGATGATAATTAATGCACAGTTTAATATCTCCTTTATGTGCCTTCACTCCCTATAAGTTGTAAATTAGCGACCCCTTTAGGAAGTGGTTTCAGAGTAGCCACATCCTTACGCATGATCACACCCTCTTAAGAAATACTTCCTTTTTTCTCCCTAACTGCAATATTGCAAATCCCTCGTGTCAGAATCGTCTACTCCTCTTCAAGGTTTGCACTCTCATAGACTCTCTGGAAATATAAAATAATAAAATTGACAAGGAAACCTTTTCTTGACTTAACTCAAACCTACATTTCCCTAAGCGTAAATACCGTACTCTGTACTTGATCCAAACTTCTTGTGTTAGAGGAGTACTTTTGATCTGGTGTTTGGGCTCAGGAACATTTCTGTGAAGTACAAACTCAAGGGCAGGTTTGAAATTAAAGTTGTGCAGTGTTAGTGTGCAATAAATTTCTGTTCATCATATTCTATTTATATAGAACCGTGGGGCTATTCTTAGCTTCTTTTATCAGGAATACAGATTATCCCAATGGCTGAGGTTTAGCCCCCTTCTCCTTCAGGTTCTGGTCTTCTCAGTGTGGCTCCTACTTAGTCATGTTTATTTATTTTAGTTGTATTCTTCCATGGAGCAATGATAGGACAACAAATTCCACAACATTTCCACAGCCTCTGTAACCTTTGATGATGACATTTCTTTTCTGATTGATACTGGGGCTTGCCATCTTTGTTGCAGTAATAATTAAAAGTATTTCACTGGGAATAATTAGAGTAATCCTGAAGTCAGTTAATTTAACACCTCTGAGGGAGAGGAAAGAGCAGGACTTTCACTTGTGGTATCCTCTGATGGTGAAGCATAAAAATGAATACAGAAAAGTCTGGAAAAAATATATATATATTTTTAATTCTTGGGTAATTTATTTAAATATTATAATTTTTGAAATTCTCAGTGACAAATTGTGAAATGATATTTTCTTTATGAATAGCTATACAATGTACAGTCACATCCTCAACTAGCAACACTGATTTGCATCAGCTGAGGATCTGGCCCACAAATTTCATTTGATTTTGCTGCCCTAAATTTCCCCAACAATAAGCATATTAAGACTGTGACAATTCCCATTCCAACACATTTTGCTTACTGGCATCTTATTGTATTACACCCTGTCAGACCTATCTCAAGTTTCTGCCTGTGATTTATAGGACAATTATCTATGAAAAGCAAAATTCTGTACATTTGTACAATAGCTGCAGTAACCTTGACTGTGAATTCTCTTTGAAGCTAGCTGACATGCTTTTTACAGTAAATCTTTAAATTGTACATCTTTCTACAAGTACTTTGATACCTGGGTATTCCTTTTTGTAATAAAATTTCTTTGTTTCCAATACAAAAGATTCACAGGTTGTATTTTTTATGGTATCATTCTTTATCCCATTTGTTTTGATAAAGGATGTACATTTAAAGTTAAATATGTTTTGGTATATAGCTAGTATTCGGATATCGGCCAGAGTCAGGCACTTTGTAGGCAGCTACTATGCAAGCTTCTACACCCTATTGTGCCTGAAACGCAGTTGCTGTTTCTGTAACTGAGCTGAAGATTCTCAGAGTCTTTCTTTCGTTCTTTCCAAATGTGACCATGTAATTGATTCAGTTCTGCACACAGGATCTAAAAAATTTGAAAAACCAAATCTGTTGGAAGCTGTTGATACCCTCTGAGTTAAAATATCTGGTTTCTTCAATATTCATAAAAAGTACTTGTCACTAGATTCTCTTGTCTCCTGTATTTCTGATAAGAGAGCTCCATTGTGGCCATGTGCAGGTAGCTAAACGCATATGTTTATATGCTGCCTCCTAAAATGGGTCAATCTGGAGCCAATATGTTGAGCATTCATTGAATACAAGCTGGTAATTAACCTTGTTTAGGTGTGTAGCCAATACAGAATAGATTGGATACAATTATACAGCTAGCTTTTAGTCATTCACTTATCCAGGATGGTAAGTAAATTGGTTTGGTATGGATCGTGATTATGACATTTCCAATAATTTTTCTGATTTCTGTAGGAAATACATTTGCATCACAACTCATTTCTCTTGTAAAATGTTGATGACCTTCAATTGTTCAAAATGGCCCTTGGCCTTAGTTGTCTGCTATACAATCATACCTTACAAATGAGAGGGGAGGATGGTTTATTTATGTATAAAGAACATATTGGCAAATTGTTACCAAATCACTGGAGAGTTGGTATTCTTTTGATAACCTGTTTCAGGTCAAACTGGATAGTGAAATTCACTACATGGATATGCTGGGATTTTACATTCAGTGAAAAAATTGCCAGGAACTTGTCTATTAATCATAGACTCATAGACTTTAAGGTCAGAAGGGACCATTATAATCATCTAGTCTGACCTCCTGCACAATGCAGGCCACAGAATCTCACCCACCCACTCCTGGAATAATCCTCTCACCTATGTCTCAGCTATTGAAGTCCTCAAATCATGGTTTAAAGACTTCAAGATGCAGAGAATCCTCCAGTAAGTGACCCGTGCCCCATGCTGCAGAGGAAGGCAAAAAACCTCCAGGGCCTCTGTCAATCTACCCTGGAGGAAAATTCCTTCCCGACCCCAAATATGGCGATCAGCTGAACCCTGAGCATGTGGGCATGACTCACCAGCCAGTCACCCAGCAAAAAGTTCTCTGTAGTAACTTCTAACATCCCATCATTGACCATAGGTCCTATTTACCACTGATGGCAATTAATTGACCTTTGACTAAGATCATGTTATCCCATCAAACCATCCCCTCCATAAACGTATCTAGCTTAATCTTGAAGCCAGATAGGTCTTTTGCCCCCACTGCTTCCCTTGGAAGGCTGTTCCAGAACTTCACTCCTCTGATGGTTAGAAAGCTTCATCTAATTTCAAGTCTAAACTTCCTGATGGCCAGTTTATATCCATTTGTTCTTGTGTCCACGTTGGTACTGAGCTGAAATATTCCTCTCCCTCCCTGGTATTTATCCCTCTGATCTATTTAAAGAGAGCAATCATATCTCCCCTCAGCCTTCTTTTGGTTAAGGTAAACAAACCAAGCTCCTTGAGTCTCCTTTCATACGACAGGTTTTCCATTCCTCGGATCATCCTAGTGGCCCTTCTTTGTACCTGTTCCAGTTTGAATTCATCCTTCTTAAACATGGGACACCAGAACTGCACACAGTATTCCAAATGAGGTCTCACCAATGCCTTGTATAACGGTACTAACACCTCCTTATCTCTACTAGAAACACCTCGCCTAATGCATCCCAAGACCGCATTAGCTTTTTTCACAGCCACATCACATTGGCGACTCATAGTCATCCTGTGATCAACCAGGACTCCGAGGTCCTTCTCCTCTTCCGTTACTTCCAACTGATGCGTCCCCAGCTTATAACTAAAATTCTTGTTATTAATCCCTAAATGCATAACCTTACACTTCTCACTATTAAATTTCATCCTATTACTATTACTCCAGTTTACAAGGTCATCCAGATCTTCCTGTAGGATATCCCGATCCTTTTCTGAATTGGCAGTACCTCCCAACTTTGTGTCATCTGCAAACTTTATTAGCACACTCGCACTTTTGGTGCCGAGGTCAGTAATAAAAAGATTAAATAAAATTGGTCCCAAAACTGAACCTTGAGGAACTCCACTAGTAACCTCCCTCCAACCTGACAGTTCACCTTTCAGTATGACCCGCTGTAGTCTCCCCTTTAACCAGTTCCTTATCCACCTCTCAATTTTCATATTGATCCCCATCTTTTCCAATTTAACCAATAATTCCTCATGTGGTACTGTATCAAATGCCTTACTGAAATCAAGGTAGATTAGATCCACTGCATTTCCTTTATCTAAAAAATCTGTTACTTTCTCAAAGAAGGAGATCAAGTTGGTTTGGCACGATCTACCTTTTGTAAAACCATGTTGTAATTTGTCCCAATTGCCATTGACCTCAAGGTCCTTAACTACTTTCTCCTTCAAAATTTTTTCCAAGACCTTGCATACTACAGATGTCAAACTAACAGGCCTGTAGTTACCCGGGTCACTTTTTTTCCCTTTCTTAAAAATAGGAACTATATTAGCTATTCTCCAATCAAATGGTACAACCCCTGAGTTTAGAGATTCATTAAAATTTTTTGCTAATGGGCTTTGTAGCGAGGCGGTCTGGTCCCCAGCCGCCCCAGAGAAAGACCAGGAACCTTCCTGGACGCCTAAGTGGGCGGAGCCAGAGAATCCTGTCCCCGCCCCTCAAGGACCAGGGGGCGGCACAGGAAGTAGAAAAGCTGGCCCTCAGACTGCAGTTGGGCGGCAGCCACTGGAGAGGCCGGACGCCCGAGGTCCAGCTCCCCGCCGGGAGGCCCCGGCGCCCAGCCGCTACCCCGACGAGCTGCCAGGCCTGCCGCCGGCCCGCTACCCCGACGAGCTGCCAGGCCTGCCGCCGGCCCGCTACCCCGAGGAGCTGCCAGGCCTGCCGCCGGCCCGCTACCCCGAGGAGCTGCCAGGCCTGCCGCCGGCCCGCTACCCCGAGGAGCTGCCAGGACTGCCGTTGGCCCGCTACCCCGAGGAGCTGCCAGGCCTGCCGCCGGCCCGCTACCCCGAGGAGCTGCCAGGACTGCCGCCGGCCCGCTACCCCGAGGAGCTGCCAGGACTGCCGTTGGCCCGCTACCCCGAGGAGCCGACGAGCCTGCCGCCCGCAGACGACGCCGAAGTGCCAATGGTCTGCGACCTCCTGGAGGACGCCCCCCTGGTCCAGGTACCCGGAGAGGGGGAAGGTGGAAGTAGCCCGGGGGCAGCCGACTCTAGTCTGGCTGCAGCACTGCCAGAGCCCAGGTCAGTGTGTTGCGGCCAGGATCCCCACTGACTCAGCAGCGGGCTTTTCTGCCGCTGCTAGGGCCCCGGGCTGGGACGCAGTGGAGTGGGTGGGCCTGCGTCCCCCCCTGCCACCCAACCTGTGGGTGGCAGTCTCCCCCTCTCCCAGGTTCGCCAGAGCCAGGACCTGGGCTACTGCTCCTTGCCCCGCCCTGACCAAGGGCCAGGGCCTCTTGACTTCCTAACTGCTCAGCCCCTGCTTAAGGGCCTGAGCTGGAAACTGCTCCTTGCCCCGCCCTGACCAAGGGCCCGGGGCCTATTGACTCCCTAACTGCTCAGCCCCTGCTTAAGGGCCTGAGCTGAAACTGCTCCTTGCCCCGCCCTGACCAAGGGCCCGGGGCCTATTGACTCCCTAACTGCTCGGCCCCTGCTTAAGGGCCTGAGCTGAAGCTGCTCCTTGCCCCGCCCTGACCCAGGGCCAGGGCCGATTGACTTCCTAACTGCTCAGCCCCTGCTTAAGGTCCTGAGCTGAAAACTGCTCCTTGCCCCGCCCTGACCAAGGGCCAGGGCCTATTAACTATTGATTGCTCAGCCCCTGCTTAAGGGCCTGAGCAGTGAACTGCGCTTATTCCCCAAACTACAATAGAGTAGCGGGCGGTCTGGTCCCCAGCCGCCCCAGAAAGGGGCGAGAAACCCCTACAGGCTTGCAATTTCATGTGCCAGTTCCTTTAATATTCTTGGATGAAGATTATCTGGGCCGCCTGATTTACTCTCATTAAGCTGTTCAAGTTTGGCTTCTACCTCGGAGATGGTAATATCTACCCCCACATCCTTATTCCCATTTGTCATGCTGGCACTATTCCTAAGCTCCTCATTAGCCTCGTTAAAGACTGAGGCAAAGTATTTGTTTAGATTTCTATTTGTTTCTATTACCTAGAAAGCAAACTGAAGTATATTGCTTGCTAAAACATGCAAGTAGAGAGGAAGGCTTATAAACTGGCATATGTATGGTTCAAACATCCTGTACCAGTTTGACTGTTACTAGCAAAGGAAAGTGCAAACTGCACATCCCTGTGTCAGCCTAGTTTCCTGCACTAGAGTGAGTGAATTCACTCTTGGGTCTGAGTTTCACCTGTTGTGTCAGATTGGCCATGAAAGAGAGACCCATCTTTCTGACCCAGGCTTAGAAGAGAAGAAACAACTGGAATCAGTGGAGGACAACTGTAGGCTCTCAAAAATGCAGAAGAGATTGTGTTCCTAAAAATCTATTTATAAACTGGAATCTAAAAGGGATGGAACAGAAGTTGCAACTGTCAGAAGAGGACAATATGCGGCTTTCTTACTATGTGAATTTATCTGGAAAACACATAGTAATTATAGTTGGAAATAGCCTTTCACTTCACTTTAAAAGCAAATCATTAGAGAATGTTGTACTAAAACACAAAAATCTACAGCTCTCAAGGCTTTTCTTTTATGTCCTGAAATATGGGGAGTTGTTCCTGGAAAAGAAGATGTGCAGTTGGACTAAACATAGTGAGATTCACCCACAGTTTTGCTATTTTATACCAATGTAAATTCAGGTAATGAAGTCTTTTAAAGAGCAGGATGCAACAGCACAAAGCAGCTGAAACCCATTTTGTGCTGCTGTGGCCAGTTTAAAGTCAATGGTTCTGGCCAAGAAGTGGGCTTGACCAAGGTAGTTGGGGACTATGGTGATTGAGCACCTCTTTCTGATGGCTCTGTTATGGAGATCCTAGTGA
Organism: Macrochelys suwanniensis; assembly: GCA_033296515.1. NCBI lineage: Eukaryota > Metazoa > Chordata > Testudines > Chelydridae > Macrochelys > Macrochelys suwanniensis. The sequence goes on along the minus strand of CM065775.1, from coordinate 42,815,086 downwards.
TAATTAAATCTGCCACATACCCCTGGCAGAAAATCTGATGAAATGCAATATTTAATGAAGACAATGGAGCATATTTATACTGGAGTAAATGAGATAACATGGCCCAGACAGTTTAAATAACTTGTCAAAGGCCACACAAATTGATGTCAGAATAGAGATTAAAACTCAGAAGTACTTGGCTTCCAGGACTATGCTCGATCCTCTAGACCATTCTGCTTCTGTCATCTTATTGTTTAGTACTTATGTTTGCTAATCTTTACCTGTATTTTCTCTTTCAAACGTCTATTCCCCCACACTCTCAGGTTCAATATCATGGTTAAATACATGTTTTTAGTGTGTGCCACAGTGGACACCATTTTTGCAGGTAAAACCTTCACATCACAATATGAAATCACTCTGGCTCAAATATGAGTTGCACAGTATCATTCAATGCACAATTTGTTGTTCAACCCTTTTTTGCTTTTGGGAAAATGCTATTAAATAAAACAGTTGTGCTTTTCTCCCCTCCATACTATGGGCCAGATCCTCCCCCATTGGTGCTGCATGGAGATGTAGCTGACCCTGGGATATTGACCATGCCATAACTTGGAGTTTCCACTTTGGTGATGACAGATGCAGTTGCAGCTAAGGTTCCACATGAACTTACCTGATAGAAGCTGCTCAGTGGATGCTCTGAATATGCACATCCACCCGCCACCCTAGTCAAGCGGCTAACTTGGCTAGCGCAACTCATTCTTTTAGCTCTACTGCTCCTTATTGCTATTCTATTTGAGGACACACCACTGTGGACTTTTTCCACTGGGATCCTTATGGCCTCATTCATATCAGAAGTCAACATAAATCAGTAGTGATTCTGTGATCAATTGTACTTATAAACTGTATAAATCATAAATTGTATTAGTACCATGTTCCCTTTGTTCACAAATTCCCACCTCCTCTAGACTTTGGACTGTGTTCAGTAATTTTATGGGCTATGCTATGTATGCGGCCCAGGCTCCAAGTTGGCCATTTTAAAAGATTTTGATTTAGCTATTTTAAGAGTTACTTTGAAGTGAATTACGACATCTAGCATGTATATTACATACAGTGGTTCCAATTTTTAGAGGCATGAAGGGGGTTGTGGGGGGTTATCAATTGAGCCTCCAGTATTAGGCACAGTGAATTGCAGGCACAACTACTAACATTTCAATGTCTACCTGATTTGCAGGGAGAATTAAGTAATTTAATTTCTAAACATTGGTATTTATGCCTGTAACTTCACATCCACGATTAATTGCAGGCATCTGCAAAATTGAAGACTGTTTTTAAAAGTCAAGCCCTACATTTTTGCGATTATCTTTTCTTTAACTGAGTTTGTGTGATGCACTAGAAGGAGGTTTAGGGCCTATCTGTATCAGTTAAACAATTTACATGGCAAGAGACTGTGGTGTAGACAGCAATCCTTCCATGACTATTTTGTCCAGGCCAGCACTTAAGAAGACCTTATATGGTCATATTAAGCAGTCAGGGAGCTAGAGAACCAGGGAACGCTACAGGGTCTCTGTGTCTAGTAGCTGACAACCAAGTTCTGTCTCTCTCCTCTACCATGGGAAACACTACTAGAATCATATCATTATGTTCATCAGGGTTGTAATTTGATCCAGTAACATGGTTACACCACCACTTGATCCCATCTACACAGGCAAAACCAAACGGATTTGGGATTATTATGTAAATTTGGCAGTGTAGATCTGCCTTTACTGGCCAGGGTTTAACTTCCTCTTCAGCTAAACTGGCTTCTGAGTGAATCAATTATATCTAAACTGCATTTAGGCACATTGTAGTGTCTCGTTTCCTTGATTAGCTACAGATGTGAAGACTACTAGTCCGTACTTTTGTTTTCCATGGGAACTTCAACACTAATAGGAGTAACACATGAATTCCCTGGCACATCTGGCTTTTCAATTATCCCAAGGGGTGTAGATTGCTCACAGCTATTAATACATTATCAGGACAATGGGGTTTAGTTTGAGTATTGTAAAGCATACAGTGTTGGACACAAAATCAAAAATGAAGTCAAAGAATTTCCCCAGATCAACATAATAAAGGAAAACCCATGTTAAACCGAGCATAGAAATGGAGAATAGCTTCTGGGAAAGTGTGTTACCCATTAATTATGGAGAGATGGTCTTTCAGTAGTTACGGTTATGATTAGCTTCCTATTCTAAGCCTGTTTTTTGACATTCCTACCACCCAAGATGGTCAAAATTAAATCATCCTGAAATTTCTCATAAGTTATTTTCTTCTGCAGATTTCTTGGGGAAAGTATATACCTTGTCCCTGCCCTTCCCCTGGCTCTCCCTTGCCTTGACTTCCAAGTGCTCCTGCACCACAGTGCACAGGGAGCCCCTGAAGAGTTGAGCTTTCCACTGCAAAGAAGGTGCACAACCTCTGTGTGACCTCCCTAGATCCTGTGTCCCTCTGCAGTAGAATTGCACTAGTTTCACATTCTGTGGAGTTCTCCACATCCATGAAGGTTGGGGCAAGATTTTCCTTGATTTGCATAAATGGTTGTAACTAATTAAGTAGCACCTAAGATTGTGTTACTTTTCTGTTGGACTCTATGCTATACAAATATTGAATCATTTGTATAGACATAAAAACAAGCTGAACCCACTTCTTGTTCTAGAGGTGTCCCTGTGGGTGCTCCACTGTAGGTGTCGGTGCACCCTGTGCCGTTGCTCGAAGATTTTTACAGCAGTACCCATATCGGCTGCGCATGTGCGGAGCCTGCCTCACATACCAGTCTTATCTTAATAGTGCACATGTGTGGCCTTAGTTCCTTAGTTCCTTCTCTACTGTCCCCAGCCAGAGTCGGACCTACAGCAGACTTATTAAAACTTTTTCTCTTACCCATTCTACATCCTTTCCCCCCTTAGTTTAGCACTCTAGTTACTAGATAAGTTCATCCCTTTAAATAAAAAAAAATTGTTCCTGCTTGTTCCTCTCAGCCTCCAGCCGACGCTAATATGCCTGGCTCCCCAGGATTTAAGCGGTGCACTACGTGCAGGGACACCATCCCTATCTCAGATGGTCACTCCCAGTGTATAAAATGCCTGGGGGAGTCCCACATTCCTCAAAAATGTGCTCATTGTTCCAAATTAAAATCCAGGGCACGTAAAGACAGAGAGCTCTGACTGAAAATGATTCTTATACAGAAGTCACTTGGACCTGCTTCTGACCCAGGTTCGGGCTCGTCAGTGAACCGCAGCCCTCCCGCCTCCAAAAAGGACAAAAAAAGAAAACGCCTGCCTCCCTCACTCAGAAGGGAAACATTGCAAGCAAAAAGCTCACTGAACAGGTCTATTTCTTCTATGCAGACCTTCCCCCAGCTCAGTACCTTTGATGCGCCAGGTTCCTTCGGCATCGTGCTAATCCCACCTGTGGCTGCAGCGACAGCACAAGTTCCCAGTTCCGAGGCTTCAGGCTTCCAGTTGCCTGCCTCTCTCACGGCACCGTTGGACACCGCAGTGGACACGGTGCCAGCACAGATGACCTTGCTGGAATAGACGCAGGCTGCGCTTACCTCCCCGGCACCACCGACCTCAGCGCATGCATTGAGAACTATGGTGCAGAGAACGTAGGTGCCAAACAACCCTCCAGCACCGCAGGCACTCCTAACGGAGGGTTTATCTCACACAGGCTCTCCGTCATCGCAGTTCATTCATTCACCGGACCTACTTGACACCTATTTTTCTCCGGACATTTGCATGCAGTCCAGACAGCTGTATCCGTCTGTATCTCACTTTTCTAGTGATGAGGAAGCCATAGTGCAGGGAGTCTTTTCACCATACCAGTTCTCCCAGTCATAGACCCAAATCAACACTGGTCACAGAAAATCTAGGTCTTCGTTCATCAAAGACCTTCCTCCCTGGTATACAAACCCATGGATAGCACCACTTATGCCCTTTCCCGGTCAGTGGCAATACTGGGGTCCTTGGGCACCATATAAGTGATTCCACTATGATTGCCAAGATGCCAAAAATAGGAGCAATGCCACCTCGCCACCACCAGTGCATACGGCTACGAATGAGACACAACAACAAGCTGTTGATGAACACACTTCGATGAACACGCTACACATGCTTCCCCAACCCTTGTGGAACCCGTATCCACACAGGATAAGGCTATACTGCCTCCCCCACCAACACTGTCGGATGATTTCTTAAAATGTCAAGACTCCTTAAAAAGAGTCACCAATGAGTTGAGGATTAATCTGGAGGAAGTTTCTGAAAACCAACATGAGTTGACTGACATCCTGCAACCTTCCTCCACATCCAAGATTGCCTTACCTATAAATTCAGCCATTATGAATTCTGCCAAAACCATATGGCAGACACTGGCTACTAGCACACCTACCTGTAAGCGAGCTGACCGGAAATATTTTATTCCTTCCAAAAGATCTGAGTTCCTTTTTACTCACCCAGTGCCCAACTCATTGGAGGCAGCTAACCAAAAGAACAAAAACAAGGTTTCCAGGTCTACCCCAACTGATAAAGACAGTAAAAGGCTGGACCTGCTTGGTCATAAAGTGTATGCTTCATCCACATTACAATTCCGGATATCTAATTATGCAGCCGTTCTGGCAAAATACGCCACAAAAATTATGAGAAACTCATGGACTTCATTGATGACATTCCAGAGAGCAAAAAACATCAGTTTAAAGCCATAGTCTCTGAGGGACAAATCATCTCCCGTACTGCACTACAAGCTGCACTTGATGTTGCTAATACAGCTGCAAGGTGCACTGCTACAGCAGTCGTGATGCATCAAGCTTCATGGCTTTCATCACCTTTTCCTCGCGAGGTTCAGAATACCATCAAAGATCTCCCTTTTGGTGGTGAAAAACTATTTTCCAGTAACACCAATGATGTGCTTCACTCCATGAAGGACTCAAGAGCGACCTTACGGTCTATCAGTATCCAAACCCCTGCAAATAGGAGGAGACACTATAGATACCAACCTTATCAACATCCACACTACCCAACGTATACTCAACAAAGTCATAGACCATATGAACAACAATGTCAGCGACCAAGATATCAACATCTCCGTACCAATTCATCGGCTCCATGTCAACCCCCTCCCACTAATAAGCAAATCTGAAGATGTGATCGAGGGTATAGAAAACATCATCCCTACTTCAGTGCCCATTCCCTTCCTATCTTTGACCCCCACCCACCCCTCCACCCTGTCCCTTTTCAGGGACTCCTCTCATGAACAACTGCTCCACCAAGTGGTGCATCACCTCCTCCAATTAGGAGCAGTAGAACGAGTGCCTGACCAACACAGAGGAAAAGGATTCTACTCCCATTACTTTTTAATACAAAAGAAAACTGGGGGATGGCGACCCATTCTCGACCTCAGATACCTCAATAAATTCGTTTTAAAAAATGGTGACTCTTGCAACCATAATTCCAGCACTGGAGCAGGGAGATTGGTTTTCAGCCCTCAACCTGCAGGATGCTTATGTATATGTGACCATACATCCTGCCGACAGATGTTTTATTCGCTTTGTTCTGGGCTCACAACACTACCAGTACAGGGTCCTACCTTTCGGCCTCTCGACTATGCCTCGTGTCTTTTCCAAACTCCTCATAGTCGTAACAGCTCATCTCAGAAGGCAGGGAATCATAATTTTTACTTACCTCAACAACTGCCTTTTCAAAGCCAGGACCCTCCAAGAAGCCATTCTATCCACACAACGGACAGTCCAATGTTTCCATGCTCTTGGCCTGTGAATGAACAAAGAAAATCTACACTCACTCCCACCCAACAACTGGAGTTCATAGGAGCACATTTCGACTCACGCAAAAGAATAGCATCTCTCCATCAACCCTTTCATTGCCAAGCTGTGCAACAATCTACAAGTGGCTGTACGAGATTGCCTACAACTCCTAGGCCACATGGCCTCTTGCACTTTTGTAGTCAGGAACACTCGCCTCTTCATGGGGTATTTCCAAAGCTGGATGTCCACTGTCTACAGACCGAATGTCCATGGTCTGAACAAACTTTTATACATACCTCTCAGAGTCAAGGACTTCCTCCACGGGTGGACTTTGCCTCACAACCTTTGCTCCGGGGTCCTGTTTATACAGGACGTCCCGTCGGTTGTCATAACTATGGATGCATCCCTTACGGGATAGGAAGCACACATGCCCCAATACACTGCCCAGGGGCTTTTCTCTCCTGCCGAGCTGTCCCTTCACATCAACATCTAGAACTCTGAGCGATACGCAATGCCTGCCTCCAATTTCTCCCTTTCATACAAAACCAACATGTCAGGATAATGACCGACAACATTGCCTGCATGTTCTATGTAAAGAGGCGGGGGGTGGGGGGAGCTATTCCACTCCCTTTGTACAGAAGCGATGAAATGATAGAACTGGTGTCTGAGACACAATGTCTGAATATCAGCTGCATACTTGCCTGGCTCTCTCAATACCACCGCAGACGACCTCAGCAGAAGATTTCCCATAGACCACGAATGGGAACTAAACAAGGATATAGTACTAGACATATTCCACACATGGGGATACCCAACCACAGACCTTTTCACAACTGCAGCAAACAAGAAATGCCCAAGATTTTGTTCCAGAGTGGAACTAAGCAAACACTCTGGTTAGATTTGTGGCTAATGGGTCCCCAAGATGCTAGTTGGAGACAAACATGTATGACTATACATTTAAGAAAAGACCTACTAGCTGAGAGCCCAATCAGATACACAGAAAAGAATTTACATTTGCACAGAGACAGAACAGTGAAATGCTGTCAATATTTTAAGATGGAGTTTCTACAAACATTGTCCATTTGGCTTATGATGAGCCCCACTTATCAGGGATGTGTGTGCTTGCAATGGGGGAGTCAGTAGAGTGAAAGACTGGGGAATCTATTCACTTATTCTCCCCCCTTAAACCAAAATGCATTTTTACAAACTAAGAGGGAGAAAAAAGAATCACTGGGCAAACAAATGTAGGAAGCTGGAAAGTGCTAAAAATGGCTTTATACTGCATAATTCATTTATATATGCATAGTGAATGAATCAATTAAGCTATTTGGCAGTAGATGTGTTGCATCAAGCGGGCACTATTCAGGTTGCTAATAACAGTAAATTCTGTGTCTTAGTTTGAAGGAATGTGTACATTGTTCCTGGAAACAATACTGAGTGTTTGGACAGCATAACGTAGAGGATGACCTATATAACTAGAAGTGGGGATAGGAGTTGAAGACTTTGTATCGTTCCCTGTAAACTTAGCTGCAATCTAACTAATTGCCTCCTCTGTCTGCAGCCTAGTATATTCCAAGGGCAAAACGACTCTTCAAAAGTATTCTGCCCAACCCTTCATGGGGCTCTCAGGTTCCCCATGAGCCTTTTCCAGCACATAATGAGGTAGAGGGAGAAAGTGAAAACTTGCCTGTTAGTCAGTATACTTACAGCAGTGTGTGTGGGGAGAAAAAGGCAGAGCTCTGTTTCTGCCCTCCATGTGCTTGCAAGTACTGTAAAGCACAGGGTCATTTATAATTAGAAACATGACTCACTTAGAGCTAGGAACTGCAGCTATGTCCTCAGAGGAAACGACTTTTTCATGCCCTTCAGTTCAGTTCCTCTCCATATTAATGTCACTCTCCTTCTCTCTCATTTCTTTTTCTTCTTTCAGGACTCCAGAGCTGATGTTAAGAAGTGGCTGCTAGCAGACCAGAGAGCTAAGACAGGGCAGACTTTGGCTCTAACATTGTCTCGGCTTCCTGTAAAAAGAAGGGAAAGGAAAACAGAAACAACATCTTTTACATTCTCACTCTCTCTTCACAAAATGGACAAAAATCAGTTACAGAAGAAAATGGTGTGAATTCGGTTAAAGTTGCAGAAAGAAACCAAGATCTCTGTGCTTGCCAAGTACCGTTGTTGCTAATCTATTGCTGAAAATGAGACAAGCAAGCACTCTGAACAACTGAGAGCAGGAGGTTTGACAAGGAATCTGGATAAGAAGCAGTCAGTCAGAAGCAGAGCCACGTTTTGGAGATAAGGGATGGAGTGAACAGTGAGTGGGGTTTCATAAGGCTGGGCTTTCTGGGGTACATTTAAAGAGAAAGAGACGACGACACTCAAGCAGAGAAGATAAAAAAATAATTTGTTTAATCTATAAATTCAATGTCTGCTTCATGTTCTTAGCAGGAAAAGATCACATGAAAAAAGAGGATGGAGACCAAGGATGATAAGATCAGGTAAATGAGTTAATCATTGTGAAATACTTTAATTAGAATAAGGTGGCTATCAAAGCTCCTGATGTTGCTCATATTCTCATTGGCTTCAGTGGGAGCAAGGTTGCCTGAAATGGACTTGGAGTTTATCAAAAGGTGCAGTTCATGAAGGTTAAATGAAGTGCTTAAAAATTACACAATAATGAAGGGCCATATTGTGATCCCTTTATTCACATTGGTTAGTAGTTATTCATGTGAGTACTTCCACTGAAATCAATGGCATACCTTATGTGAGTAACTGCTCACCACTGTGAGTAATAGAGTCACAATCTGACCTTAAGTTCTCAAGTTACTTACAGTATCCACATTTAGATTAAGCATTTAGACAAATATATTTGAAAATAAAGAAGATGAAAATAATTTTTGTTGCTTCACTTACTATACCTGCCCAGGCCTGAATTCAGTGTTCTGTTTCCCTGGCAAGATTGGGTAACATGGCTACCAGCTAAAGCAGAGGTGGGCAAATGTTTTGGCCCGAGGGCCACATCTGGGAATAGAAATTGTATGATGGGCCAGGAATGCTCAGAAAATTTGGGTTGGGGTGCGGGAGATGGTGAGGGCTCTGGCTGGGGGTGCGGGCTCAAGGGTGGGGCCAGAAATGAGGAGTTGAGGGTACCAGAGGGGGTTCCAGGCTGTGGTGGGGGAGTAGGGTTGGGGTGGGTGCAGGCTCTGGAGTGGGGCTCGGGATGAGGGGTTTGGGTTGCAGGAGGGGGATCAGGTCTGGGGTAGGGGGTTGGGGCAAGGGGAGAGGCTCAGGGTGCAGGCTCCGGGCGACGCATACTTCAGGCAGCTCCCGGAAACAGCGGCCATGTCCCCACTCTGGCTCCTACGCGGAGCCACAGCCAGGTGGCTCTGGGTGCTGCCCCATCCACAGGCGCTGCCCCTGCAGCTACCATTGGCCACAGTTCCCAGACAATGGGAGCTGTGGGGGCAGCGCTTGGGGCGGGGCAGAGTGCAGAGCGGAGCCCCCTGGTTGCCCATACACGTAGGAGCAGGAATGGGGTCATGCTGCTTCTTCCAGAAGCAGCGTGGAGCGGCTCCCGACCCTGCTCCCTGGCTGGAGTGCCAGAGCGGGGCAAGCCCCGACCCCACTCCCCAGCGAGAGCTAGAAGGCCGGCTGAAAATGGCTGATGGGCTGAATCCAGCCCGCAGGCCATAGTTTGCCCACCCCAGAGCTAAAGAATAGCTACCCTATGGATACAGCATTTAAACAAGGCCTTTGAGACCACAGCTGTTAATTTAATATTTACTTGGACTGCGAGATTTTATTTGAAATGTTCTTGCTGTCTGTGTGTGGAATTCACCCCTTGGTGGTAGGCCCATGCAAGGCCCTCTGCCCCTCTGCTCTGTGGAATCCCCTTGGTGTACCTGTGCAGTGCGATTCAGGCAGATGGATATGCAGGATCTACAGGGCAACCACTGCACATTCTGTCCACTGGAGCGGTGAACTCTGCACTGACATGGAATATGCCATTGCAGAGAGGAAAAATGAAAGTTGGTCAGGGTCCCCTGCATGGGGCTGTAGATGAGGCTGGGTCATTATTTCAGCCCACAGGTTGAAATGGTGGCCATGGAGGGGCTGAACTGAAGCCTTGTAGCCTACCCTGGGGTTGGGTGGGTTGATGTCCTCTCCAAACTCCACATAGGCAAACATCACAGACTTGAGTATGCCGGCTTTATGCATGACTTGAGAATTCTACCCTAAAAACAAGTTATTTGATTTCTGAATTAATGGTGGATCATAAAGGAGTGAGAAATGTTTCTTATTAATGTTGTGGTTAGTCTGATTTTACTTTGTTCATAGTTTTATATTTGTTTTAAATTTTTTATACTTTATTTTTTCTTTGCGTATGTATTTTGTCACAGTTAATTATGATTATTTGTTGTTTCCTTTTGAACTTTGTAAAACTTTAGTGCAAATGATATATTCTTCAGTATTAAGTGATTAATTCAAAATCAAAAATTGTCTATCCCTCATTTATCTCGTCCACAAGAAATAGAGAACAAAGCCATTCAAATACAAAGCTTGTACAACTAGAAATATCCCCAGCCTTCTAAGCTGACACCAAGGACTGAAATAGAGCCACATCTCCCAGGTCCCACAATTCCCTGTCCTGAACATCATCCCTAGGGCAGGAGTTATCTCTCCATATAAACTTAAGAGAGGGAGAGATATATAAGTTTTGGCCATCTGTGGGTGTCAGTGTTCCCTCCCCACTCTGAACTCTGGGGTACGTGAAAGACCCCCTAAGCTTATTTCTACCAGCTTAGGTAAAAAACTTCCCCAAAGCACAAATCCTTTCCTTGGACGGTATTGCTGCCACCACCCAAGTGATTTAGACAAAGATTCAGGAAAAGGACCACTTGGAGTTCCTATTTCCCCAAAATATCCCCCCAAGCTCCTTCACCCCCTTTCCTGGGGAGGTTTGAGACTAATATACCAACCAATTGCCTTTAATAAAAATACAGACCAGACCCTTTATTTTTAGGACACTAAAAACCAATCAGGTTTTTAAAAGAAGAACTTATTATAAAGAAAAAAAGTAAAAGAAGCACCTCTGTAAAATCAGGATGGAAGGTAATTTTACAGGGTAATAAAAAGATTTAAAACACAGAGGATTCCCCTCTAGGCTTAGCTTCAAAGTTATAAAAAACAGGAATAAAACTCCCTCTTAGCATAGGGAAAAAGTTAAAACAAAAGATACTCTAACGCATTTCCTTCGCCTTACTTACAATTTTTGTAATCTTAGAGGCTCGTTTCAGGTATGTCTTTAGGAGATGTTTTTTTCCTGCCTGGTCCCTCTCTTGTCCAGAGAGAGCGAACAACAAAGAGAGCATAAAACAACCCCCCCCACACGCACCAGATTTGGATCCTTATTGGTCCTTTTGGTCAGGTTTCAACCAGGTTATTTGAGCTTGTTAACCGCTTAAAGGTAAAGGAGGGATTTTATGCTACCCTTAGCTGTATGTTTATGACCGTAGGTAATTTTAAAAATCAGATGAGAGATGCTTTTTCCACGCTAGATCCTAGAAAGAGTGGTGTTATGGGGGCCTTTTTTCCTTGGTTGCTGCAATGGGGCTGAAGCTCTTTAAACTTTCTCCTCCCTCCAATTACTGTTCTGTGTAGAGTTTCAGGTAAAATGAAGGAAAGGAAATGGATAGCAGTGTTGAAACTGCTTCACATTTGTGAATCCAAAAAAAAAAAAAAAAAGAAAGAAAGAAACAAAGAAAGAAAAGAGGAAAGTTATCTTTTATCTTTGACATTTAAGACTAACAAATTGATGTCAGAGGTCACTGGGTTGTTTGAACAATGTTGTGAATTCTGCGGTTTTGCTGTGGAGCAGGGGTTACTTTTGCACATGCAGGCTGATTATGCAGAGAAAAGGATATCCGAGACACTACAGCAGGGGTGGGCAAACTATGGCCCACAGGCCAGATCCGGCCCACCAGCCATTTTAAGCTGTCCCTCGAGCTCCTGCTGGGGAGTGGGGTCTGGGGCTTTTCCTGCTCCGGCGCTCCAGCTGGGGAGCAGGGTCGGGGGCTGCTCCACATGGCTCCCAGAAGCAGCATCATGGCCCTCCTCTGCTGCTCCAGCCAGGGAGCAGGGTTAGGGGCCACTCCACGCTGCTTCTGGAAGCAGCAACATGGCCCCGCTCCGGCGCCTATGTGCAGGAGCAGTCAGGGGGCTCCGCTCTGCATGCTGCCCCTGCCACAAGTGCCACCCCTGCAGCTCCCATTGGCCAATATCTGCAGCCAATGGGAGCTCCAGGGGCGGCACCTGCAGACGGGGCAGCGTGCAGAGCCGCCTGGCCATGGCTCCGCATAGGAGCCGGAGTGGAGACATGGCCGCTGCTTCCAGGAGCCGCTTGAGGTAAGCACCTCCCGGAGCCTGTACCCCTGAGCCCCCCATGCCCCAACCCCCTGCCCCAGCCCTGAGCCCCTCCTTTCCTCCAAACCCCTCGATCCCAGCCCAGAGCACCCTCCCGAACCCCAAATCCCTTATCCCAGCCCCACCCCAGATCCCGCACTCCCAGCCTGAGCCCTCACCCCCTCCCACACCCCAACCCCAATTTTCTGAGCATTCATGGCCCACCATACAATTTCTATTCCCAGATGTGGTCCTTGGGCCGAAAAGGTTACCCACCCCTGCACTACAGACATCCTGGGCCACAGCATAAGCACTTATTTTGATTCAGTGTCAAAGGGTATTGATTTTAGTCCCCTTTCTCTAGTTCACAGTGGTTAATAGGCTTGGAGCCTCTATAGCAGGGGTCTCAAAGTCAAATTACTATGAGGGCCGCATTCGGACTAGTGCATTGGCCCGAGGGCCGCATCACTGACCCTGCCCCCTCGCTGCCCCCGGCCCCGCCTCCACCCCACCCCTTCCATTAGGCCCCACCCCTTCTCCGCCCCTTCTCCACCTCCTCCCCTGAACGCATGGCTCCCCGCTCCTCCCCGTTCTCCCAGAAACCACAAAGCCGCCAGACAGCTGTTCTGGCGGCGGGAACTGCCTGGGGGTAAACATAGAACCTTGGAGCAGTGCAGCGGGAACGGGGATCTTAGCGATCTTAGCGGCCACAGAACGTAACTGGGGGTGGGGGTAAGGGGAGTTGGTGGCCACCGAACGTAACTGGGGGGGGGCGGGGGTGAGGGGAGTTGGCGGCCATAGGACGTAACTGGGAGGGGGGGCGGGGGGAGCCTTGCGGCCCGCCTCTTCTCCCCCCCTCCTCCCCTGTGTGCGCGCTTCCCACTCCTCCCCCCTCCCTCCCAGAAACCGCGAAGCCGCCAGACAGCTGTTGTGGCGGCGGAACTTCAGAAAGTAACTCGGGGGAGGGTGGGGGTGGGGAGGCGGGGAGCCCGGCGGGCGGCCTGCGGGCCGCATGTTTGAGACCCCTGCTCTATAGTGAAAAGAGGTCAACACTTTATTTTTCAGAGAGGATTTAATTTCCCTTGGATAAGGCTTTTTTACATGATGAGCATGTGACTTAGCTGCAGTGTTTCCAAGGTTTCCTTCAGCTTGAGGAGTAGGTTTCATACTCATTACTGCTTCTTTTTCAGTCTGAAAGATGACTTTTTTCATGCTAAAGACAGGGCATGTGCTTCAGTTTTGCATGCAGAGTAAATGGCTCAATCTGTATTGCTTGAGAGCAGATTTTTTAATCAAATATCATGTCAGTAATTTTTAATTCTGTACCTCAGCCTGAAGTACATAATGGACACTAATAAACTATTAAATTAGGGACTTTGTACCACTGAGACAGTAGCGTAGCTGGGGGGGAGAAGGGGGAGTGGCCGCTCCCCCACTGAGCAGAAGCAGCGCCTTTTTTGTGCTCCGGCGCCTTTTGCTCCTGCGCTGCAGCCGGAGCAGAGCATTTTTTTTTGCTCCGGTGCCTTTTTTGCTCCCGACGCTTTTTGCTCCCAGCTCCTTTTGTTCCGGCGCTACAAGCAGAGCAGTGCTAAAAAAAGCACTCACCCGGCGGGGCTCCAGCTGTTCGGCGGCACTTCGGCAGCGGGTCCTTCACTCGCTCCGGGTCTTCGGCAGCATTTCAGCGGCGGGTACCACCAATTATATAATTTATGCCATTCTTTCTACTCCTTGCAGGTTCTGTGCAGTTTATGCTTTTATGTACATTTATGTTTAAAAGAGCTTCCATTAGACTATTTTTACATTTTTACATTTTTACATTTTTCAGGATTCCCAGTGGAGTCTCTTTCCTTTTTTTATTCTAGTATTAAGCAATTTAATTGCTGCAAAAAATAAAAAAAAGGCAATCTTAAAGATTTTGGTACAGTATTTTACCAGATCTTCTACTTTGATAAAGTAGATCTTTGACAAATCATGGCAATCAGGGGAGGTCCCGGATGACTGGAAAAAAGCTAATGTAGTGCCCATCTTTAAAAAAGGGAAGAAGGAAGATCCGGGGAACTACAGGCCAGTCAGTCTCACCTCAGTCCCTGGAAAAATCATGGAACAGGTCCTCAAGGAATCAATTCTGAACCACTTAAAGGAGGGGAAAGTGATCAGGAACAGTCAGCATGGATTCACCAAGGGCAAGTCATGCCTGACTAACCTAATTGCCTTCTATGATGAGATAACTGGCTCTGTGGATAAGGGGAAAGCAGTGGATGTGCTATTTCTTGACTTTAGCAAAGCTTTTGATACAGTCTCCCACAGTGTTCTTGTCAGCAAGTTAAAGAAGTATGGGCTGGATGAATGGACGGTAAGGTGGATAGAAAACTGCCTGGATGTTCACGCTCAACGGGTAGTGATCAATGGTTCCATGTCTAGTTGGCAGCCGGTATCAAGTGGAGTGCCCCAAGGGTCGGTGCTGGGGCCGGTTTTGTTCAATATCTTCATCAACGATCTGGAGGATGGTGTGGACTGCACCCTTAGCAAGTTTGCAGATGACACTAAACTGGGAGGAGTGGTTGATACGCTGGAGGGTAGGGACAGGATACAGAGGGACCTAGACAAATTAGAGGATTGGGCCAAAAGAAATCTGATGAGGTTCAACAAGGACAAGTGCAGAGTCCTGCACTTAGGGCGGAAGAATCCCATGCACTGCTATAGACTAGGGACCGAATGGCTGGGCAGCAGTTCTGCAGAAAAGGACCTAGGGGTTACAGTGGACGAAAAGCTGAATATGAGTCAACAATGTGCCCTTGTTGCCAAGAAGGCTAACGGCATTCTGGGCTGTATAAGTAGGGGCATTTCCAGCAGATCGAGGGACGTGATTATTCCCCTCTATTCGGCACTGGTGAGGCCTCATTTGGAGTACTGTGTCCAGTTTTGGGCCCCACACTACAAGAAGGATGTGGATAAATTGAAAAGAGTCCAGCGGAGGGCAACAAAAATGATTAGGGGGCTGGAGCACATGACTTATGAGGAGAGGCTGAGGGAACTGGGATTGTTTAGCCTGCAGAAGAGAAGAATGAGGGGGGATTTGATAGCTGCTTTCAACTATCTGAAAGGGGGTTCCAAAGAGGATGGATCTAGACTGTTCTCAGTGGTAGAAGATGACCTAACAAGGAGTAATGGTCTCAAGTTGCAGAGGGGGAGGTTTAGGTTGGATATTAGGAAAAACTTTTTCACTAGTAGGGTGGTGAAGCACTGGAATGGGTTACCTAGGGAGGTGGTGGAATCTCCTTCCTTAGAGGTTTTTAAGGTCAGGCTTGACAAAGCCCTGGCTGGGATGATTTAGTTGGGGTTGGTCCTGCTTTGAGCAGGGGGTTGGACTAGATGACCTCCTGAGGTCCCTTCCAACCCTGAGATTCTATGATTCTATGATTCTATGAAAGTATGGATTTATCGGGCAGCAACTGAAAAATATCTATATGTTCATAATTACAATTATGTGCCAGCTTTTCAAACCTGTGTGTCTGAAGTTAGGCATCAAAAGCCCCAATCCTGCACAGCTCAGGACAGTTGGCCCCCCTCCCCTGTACCCGCATGGAACCCCTCTGATGACCTTGGGACTTTGCATGGACATAGGGGTTTCCCAGTGTGGAGCACTTTGAAGGATCAGGACCTATATCTATATTTAAATGTTTAAATCAGCAATTAGGCACTTACAAGTTTTAGATGTACTTGGTGGAAAGAAGGGATGGTTTCATGGTTAAGGCACCGGGGTGGGACTCAGGAAATCTGGGTTAAATTTCTGGCTCTATCACAGACTTACTGTGTGACTTCCCAGTCTTATCCTATCTTGAATGTAATCGCTTTAGGGCTTGGCCTATTTTTATTCTGGATTTGTACAGTGCCTAAAACAATGAAGCTCTAGTGTCAGCTGGGGTCTCTAGGAGATACTGCATTACATATAATAATAATAAGTAGAGATTTTGAGACTAATTTTAGGTCTTTCAACTCTTTCAGCTGTCCCTACATTGTATATATTTGGTACTATCGAGTTATATTTAGTGTGGTGGGGTCCCAGTTCCAAATGCCCCTTCACAAACCATCAGAGGCTCCTCTACTTAAATAAAAGAATCAAATAAAAGAAACTTCCTTCTCAGAAAGGTCTCATTTATTAGTCTTAGGGATTATCTTCACTGCAGTGTTAGCTTGAGGTATAGTTCAAGCGTTGCCTCTAACCTGACTCCCGTCCGCATACAAAAATCTCTAGCTTGAGTTATGTGGTGCCTAAACTCGAGCTAGCTGGCCTATAGGAAGTGTGGTTTGAAGCTTGTGTGCTGCTGTCACTCGAGCTAGTAATACAGTGAGGATGCTGCTACAGGGTATGTACAACTCTTCAGAAGCCTTATCTTCACTGCTAAAAAAGGTGTATTTTTTACATTGGGGTAATTGACAGACATGAGCTGTGCTGAGGTAAAAACATAGTAAAGGCCAGGACCTTTAGTTTTACCATGAGATAAACAGCTAATTGCTCCCAGTGTTGACCTTGGTGAGTCTGAGGGGCCACATTGGAGAGCTGCACATACCCTATACCCAATAAACTAGTGCTGCAGGCACATGTGTTTAGCACTAGGATTTCTGGAGCTTTATCCCAGAGTTCTTACCACCTCACCAACTGGAGATGGTCTAGCAATTGGTGTGTGGTGTATTATGGGAGAATTTATCTGTCCTTGCTGGACAGCAAGTGGTTTTAGTCCGCCACATTTAGCGGAGGCTTTTCTGGCTTTGCACATTCCTCACTGCCCATTACAGCTTGGGAAAAAGCCATGGATTTGTTGGATGAGCTGATCCTGTTGGTGGGTGAATTTTTTATGCAACAGGATAGACGTTCGGTGAGACTCTGGGTGGCATTTCAGGAGCAGTTTCTGAAACACGGAAGGTGTCGGGACTTGTAGGGCGATTCATTCATGGCCGACTGGACAGACATGGTACTTGCTGCAATTGCCATACATTCTGCTTTTGGTGCAGGAGAAGATTGAACTTGCACAGTGTGGTGAGAACCACATTGTCGTAGAGATCTGGGATGACCAGCAATGGCTCTAGAACTTCCACATGAGGAAGCAGACCTTCATGGAGTTGTGTGAGGAGCTTACCTTGACTCTCTAGTGCCAGAACGCTCAACTTAGGGAGGCCTTACTAGTACAGAAGCAAGTTACAATTGCCCTCTGGCGGCCGTTGCAAAGCAATTTGTTGTTGGGAAGTTAACTATCAGGGTTGTGGTAGTGGAGGTGTGTGAGGTGATTAATCCTGTGAAATAATAGCTGGCTTTCAAACAATGGGGTTCCCCTACTGGACTGGGGCTATTTTGATGGCACAGGTGCCCATAATTTTCCCACCAGAAGGAGCAAGCAAATACGTCTATAGCAAAGGGTTCTAATCCCTGCTTCTTCGGGCCTGGGTCAACCACTGAGACAAGTTCATGAACACCAATATGGGAAGTACGAAAAGGTGCATGATGCTAAGGTGATGAGGAGATCTGACATTTACATGCTGGAACAAGGAGGGACCTTATTCTTTCCTAATGCTATTGTTTTAAAGGGGGTGTTGGTGCCCAGTACTTATTTTGGGAGACCCCTCCTACCCACTTCTGCCATGGCTCATGAAACCATATCCTGACATCAGAGGACCTGACAGAGGAAGTTTCGTTGTGGGATGGTGGTGGATTGCACATTTCACAAGCTGAAGGCAAGATGGCACTTGCCTACAAAACCATTTGGATTTCAGTGTGGCTGATTGCGGCCATATGATTGTGGCCTGTTGCACTCTGCAAGGCTAAAGGTGAGTTCGTTTGCATGGTGTGGATTCAAGACACTACTGGTTTGCAGACCAAGTATCGGCAACCAGAAAGTGCACTGATCACTTGGGCTGGGTCTAGGCAGGCCAGGGAAATAAGTGATGCCTTGTGTGCCTGCATCCTTGCACCACAAGTTTATGTGAATGAGCTATGATGCTGTAATGGGGGCCTGTAATGAGGTGATGATTTTAACAGTTTTGATCAATCTGTAATCAATTTTTACTGCTGTATTATACAACTGTCAACTTGTTACAGGTTTTATGCAACTATAGCTTTTGTGGGTTTCATGTGATGTGTGAGATTTTGCAACTTAACTAAAAAATTATAACACAACTTCCTAGGTCCACCTTCCTTTACAAGAACCCGCACAGCAACCTGTTGTACAACCAAACCAATTTATTAACCAAACAACTAAATAAAAAAAAAGTAAAACCATTACAGGCGTAACAACTGCCTCTTCACAAGTAGGAAGTAACAAGTGTGGCAGTGTGAAGAGAAGTGCACGTGTGTCTGTGCAAAACATTCAAAACCAGAGTAAAACAGTGAAATTGTATGAACCCCAAACTCAAACCCTCACAACTCAATCTCACTGGTAGTGGAAGCAGCTGTCTGTAGATCTCCTCCTATTCTCCTTCCCTCTGGCAGAATGTGTTGCCCGGTTTGCATGTGGCTGCAAAGGGAGTGTAGGTTGCATGGGGATGGAGAGCACAGGGTACATTTGTCCACTCCAGTTCATAGAGTTGTCAATGGCTCGGCCAACCCTAGAGTTTTCCAGTGCCTGCACTGGCTGCAGGATGTGGTACCATGGAGGAGATTCTATGGCATTGGTGAAGCTGTTAAAGGGCGCAGCTGTGGAGCTGGTACTGGAGCTGGCAGCTGCACCCTGTTGGTCACCAAGTTGATCAGCCTTTCCATGAGCAGATGGTCCTGTCCTCTAGTCCTCTGCTCTTCCTTGAGGAGTTTGTTGAGCAGTCTCTCCTCCCTTTGCATGTCCCGCTCCTCTTTCACACTCTGGAGCTCCAGGTGCTCTTCACTTGTGCAGACCACACTGCCAAACATCTCATCCTTGGCCCTCTTGTGTTTCCCCTGCTTCTGGACAGTCCTGTCCTCCAGAGTTATGGCTCAGAAGGTTGGTCCAGCTAAGGTGAAAATGCTTGCCAAGACAATGAAGGAGCATATTTTTTTCTTTGTCATTGTGGTATGGGGAGGAAGGAGAGGAAAGAATCCCCGCACTTTACGTTCTGCATCAACATAAAACCAGATTGCAATTTTTTATTATTTTGTAGTGCTTCTCTTATTTCTTTATTCATAGATTCATAGATTCATAGATTCTAGGGCTGGAAGGGACCTCGAGAGGTCATCGAGTCCAGCCCCCTGCCCTCATGGCAGGACCAATTACTGTCTAGACCATCCCTGATAGACATTTATCTAACCTACTCTTAAATATCTCCAGAGATGGAGATTCCACAACTGCCCTGGGCAGTTTATTCCAGTGTTTAACCACCCTGACAGTTAGGAACTTTTTCCTAATGTCCAACCTAAACCTCCCTTGCTGCAGTTTAAGCCCATTGCTTCTTGTTCTATCCTCAGATGCTAAGATGAACAAGTTTTCTCCCTCCTCCTTATGACACCCTTTTAGATACCTGAAGACCGCTATCATGTCCCCTCTCAGTCTTCTCTTTTTCAAACTAAACAAACCCAATTCCTTCAGCCTTCCTTCATAGGTCATGTTCTCTAGACCCTTAATCATTCTTGTTGCTCTTCTCTGGACCCTCTCCAATTTCAACACATCTTTCTTGAAATGCGCTGCCCAGAACTGGACACAATACTCCAGTTGAGGCCTAACCAGCACAGAGTAGAGCGGAAGAATGACTTCTCGTGTCTTGCTCACCACACACCTGTTAATGCAGCCCAGAATCATGTTTGCTTTTTTTGCAACAGCATCACACTGTTGACTCATATTTAGCTTGTGGTCCACTATAACCCCTAGATCCCTTTCTGCCGTACTCCTTCCTAGACAGTCTCCTCCCATTCTGTATGTGTGAAACGGATTGTTCCTACCTAAGTGGAGCACTTTGCATTTGTCCTTATTAAACTTCATCCTGTTTACCTCTGACCATTTCTCCAATTTGTCCAGATCATTTTGAATTATGATCCCATCCTCCAAAGCCGTTGCAATCCCTCCCAGTTTGGTATCATCTGCAAACTTAATAAGCGTACTTTCTATGCCAATATCCAAGTCGTTGATGAAGAT
The DNA here is from genome assembly GCA_033296515.1 of Macrochelys suwanniensis. Lineage (NCBI taxonomy): Eukaryota > Metazoa > Chordata > Testudines > Chelydridae > Macrochelys > Macrochelys suwanniensis. The sequence goes on along the minus strand of CM065775.1, from coordinate 42,794,827 downwards.
ATTGAACAGAGCCGGTCCCAAAACAGACCCTTGCGGAACCCCACTCGTTATACCTTTCCAGCAGGATTGGGAACCATTAATAACTACTCTCTGAGTACAGTTATCCAGCCAGTTGCGCACCCACCTTATAGTAGCCCCATCTAAGTTGTATTTCCCTAGTTTATTGATAAGAATATCATGCGAGACCGTATCAAATGCCTTACTAAAGTCTAGATATACCACATCCACCGCTTCTCCCTTATCCACAAGACTCATTATCCTATCAAAGAAAGCTATCAGATTGGTTTGACATGATTTGTTCTTTACAAATGCATGCTGGTTATTCCCTATCACCTTACCACCTTCCAAGTGTTTGCAGATGATTTCCTTAATTATTTGCTCCATTATTTTCCCTGGCACAGAAGTTAAACTAACTGGTCTGTAGTTTCCTGGGTTGTTTTTATTTCCCTTTTTATAGATGGGCACTGTATTTGCCCTTTTCCAGTCTTCTGGAATCTCTCCTGTCTCCCATGATTTACCAAAGATAATAGCTAGAGGCTCAGATACCTCCTCTATTAGCTCCTTGAGTATTCTAGGATGCATTTCATCAGGTCCTGGTGACTTGCAGGCATCTAACTTATCTAAGTGATTTTTAACTTGTTCTTTTTTTATTTTATCTTCTAAACCTTCCCCCTTCCCATTTGCATTCACTATGTTAGGCATTCCCTCAGACTTCTCGGTGAAGACCGAAACAAAGAAGTCATTAAGCATCTCTGCCATTTCCAAGTTTCCTGTTACTATTTCTCCCTCCTCACTGAGTAGTGGGCCTACCCTGTCCTTGGTCTTCCTCTTGCTTCTAATGTATTGATAAAAAGTTTTCTTGTTTCCCTTTATTCCTGCAGCTAGTTTGAGCTCATTTTGTGCCTTTGCCTTTCTAATCTTGCCCCTGCATTCCTGTGTTGTTTGCCTATATTCATCCTTTGTAATTTGTCCTAGTTTCCATTTTTTATATGACTCCTTTTTATTTTTTAGATCTTGCAAGATCTCGTGGTTAAGCCAAGGTGGTCTTTTGCCACATTTTCTATCTTTCCTACCCAGCGGAATAGTTTGCTTTTGGGCCCTTAATAGTGTCCCTTTGAAATACTGCCAGCTCTCCTCAGTTGTTTTTCCCCTCAGTCTTGATTCCCATGGGACCTTACCTATCAGCTCTCTGAGCTTACCAAAATCCGCTTTCCTGAAATCCGTTGTCTCTATTTTGCTGTACTCCCTTCTACCCTTCCTTAGAATTGTGAACTCTAGGATTTCATGATCACTTTCGCCCAAGCTGCCTTCTACTTTCAAGTTCTCAACGAGTTCCTCCCTATTGGTTAAAATCAAATCTAGAACAGCTTCCCCCCTAGTAGCTTTCTCAACCTTCTGAAATAAAAAGTTGTCTGTAATGCAGTCCAAGAACTTATTGGATAGTCTGTGCCCCGCCGTGTTATTTTCCCAACATATATCTGGATAGTTGAAGTCCCCCATCACCACCAAATCTTGGGCTTTGGATGATTTTGTTAGTTGTTTAAAAAAAGCCTCATCCACCTCTTCCACCTGGTTAGGTGGCCTGTAGTAGACTCCTAGCATGACATCACCCTTGTTTTTTACCCCTTTTAGCCTAACCCAGAGACTCTCAACACTTCCGTCCCCTATGTCCATCTCCACCTCAGTCCAAGTGTGTACATTTTTAATATATAAGGCAACACCTCCTCCCTTTTTCCCGTCTGTCATAGAATCATAGAATCATAGAATCTCAGGATTGGAAGGGACCTCAGGAGGTCATCTAGTCCAACTCCCTGCTCAAAGCAGGACCAAACCCAATTAGATCATCCCAGCCAGGGCTTTGTCAAGCCTGACCTTAAAAACATCTAAGGAAGGAGATTCCACCACCTCCCTAGGTAACCCATTCCAGTGCTTCACCACCCTACTAGTGAAAAAGTTTTTCCTAATATCCAACCTAAACCTCCCCCTCTGCAACTTGAGACCATTACTCCTTGTTCTGTCATCTTCTACCACTGAGAACAGTCTAGATCCATCCTCTTTGGAACCCCCTTTCAGGTAGTTGAAAGCAGCTATCAAATCCCCCCTCACTCTTCTCTTCTGCAGGCTAAACAATCCCAGTTCCCTCAGCCTCTCCTCATAAGTCATGTGCTCCAGCCCCCTAATCATTTTTGTTGCCCTCCGTTGGACTCTTTCCAATTTATCCACATCCTTCTTGTAGCGTGGGGCCCAAAACTGGACACAGTACTCCAAATGAGGCCTCACCAGTGCCGAATAGAGGGGAATAATCACGTCCCTCGATCTGCTGGAAATGCCCCTACTTATACAGTCCAAAATGCCGTTAGCCTTCTTGGCAACAAGGGCACACTGTTGACTCATATTCAGCTTTTCGTCCACCGTAACCCCTAGGTCCTTTTCTGCAGAACTGCTGCCCAGCCATTAGGTCCCTAGTCTGTAGCAGTGCATGGGATTTTTCCGTCCTAAGTGCAGGACTCTGCACTTGTCCTTGTTGAACCTCATCAGATTTCTTTTGGCCCAATCCTCTAATTTGTCTAGGTCCCTCTGTATCCTGTCCCTACCCTCCAGCGTATCAACCACTCCTCCCAGTTTAGTGTCATCTGCAAACTTGCTAAGGGTGCAGTCCACACCATCCTCCAGATCGTTGATGAAGATATTGAACAAAACCGGCCCCAGCACCGACCCTTGGGGCACTCCACTTGATACCGGCTGCCAACTAGACATGGAGCCATTGATCACTACCCGTTGGGCACGACCATCCAGCCAGTTTTCTATCCACCTTACCGTGCATTCATCCAGCCCATACTTCCTTAACTTGCTGGCAAGAACACTGTGGGAGACTGTATCAAAAGCTTTGCTAAAGTCAAGAAATAGCACATCCACTGCTTTCCCCTCATCCACAGAGCCAGTTATCCTTCCTGAGCAAGCTGTACCCATCCATACCAACATTCCAATCATGTGTATTATCCCACCAAGTTTTGGTGATGCCAACAATGTCATAGTTGAATTTATTTATTAGCACTTCTAGTTCTTCCTGCTTATTACCCATACTTCTCGCATTTGTATACAGGCATCTAAGATACTGATTTGATCTTGCCTCCCAGTTTTGCCCTGACCCTCCTATCTCTTTGTCATTAGAGCCCACGCCCCCTCCTATTTCCACCCATCTCCCAGGTCCCCATGTTCTCCACTTACCTGTGGGCTTTGCTCACCTGTCCCCGTCGAACCTAGTTTAAAGCCCTCCTCACTAGGTTAGCCAGTCTGTATCCAAATAGGGTCTTTCCCCTCCTCGAAAGGTGAACGCCATCTCTGCCTAGCAGTTCTTCCTGGATTAGCATCCCGTGGTCGAGGAAGCCAAAGCCCTCCTGGCGACACCATCTTTTCAGCCAGGCATTCACCTCCACGATGCACCTGTCTCTGCCCGGGCCCCTACCTTTGACAGGAAGGATCGAAGAGATTACCACCTGTGCTCCAAACTCCTTCACCCGTACTCCCAGAGCCCTGTAGTCACTCTTGATCTGCTCAGTGTCACACCTCGCAGTATCATTTGTGCCCACATGGATGAGTAGCATGGGGTAGTAGTCAGAGGGCCGGATAATACTTGACAATGCCTCCGTAACGTCTCGGATACGGGCCCCCGGCAGGCAGCATACCTTCCGAGATGAAATGTCAGGGCGACAGATGGGCGCCTCCGTCCCCCTCAGCAGAGAGTCTCCTACCACCACTACCCTACGTTTCCTATTCATAGTGGTGGCAGCAGACTTCCCAGCCTTAGGGGTACGAGGCTTCTCCTCCTCTGCTGTAGGGGGAGATTCCTTCTGTAGGGGGAGATTCAGATACAGATACAGTAAATTGTGGGAATGGCGTGGCTTTGAGTGGGGATGATACAGGAGTTTGGACAAAAATGCACAGCACAATATGTGGCAAGCCTGCAGTGTAGACCTACTTTTGAAGTATTAACAGAAAGAATCATTTCGCGGCTGTTATTATCATAGAAAATGGGCCTGAACAATACTTCGTATTATAGACAGGAAATGTATGCTAGCTACACTACTTGCAGCATTATAATCTCCCCCAAAGCAATATTCCAAAGAGAAATTCTGAAATTATTTTTATCCTCAATTCTGGTGGTTTGCTCTTTTGCATAATTTGGAAGATCAGGCCTTTTTTACTAGTTGTTTGTTGTTGTTTGAACTTATTTGAATAAATAAACCTCGTGATTTTCAGCAATTTAATATTTGTTATGAAAATACGTTAACTGCTCCATAGTTAGGGCTGTACATAGTTCCTCCCCTGTGGGCCTTACAATTTTTTAAGAGCTTTTTGTCTGTCAATGTATGTTAGGGTTAGAGCTGAAACTAAGTTTTTGCTCAGTAACTCACTGGAAGGTTTTGATTTTTTTTTTATACTGATTTGTGCCGTGTTGCTCTGCTTTTTATTTTGTATGCAGGTAGTAAAGTGAAACAAGATTTATGATCTCTTAAGCACTCTCCACTGGTATTTGTAATCTGCCATCAGGGGGTAGCTTATGTTAAAATATAAATAGTTATTGCTCCCTTATGTCAGTTATATGTAACTGAGACAGCAAAACCATGTAGTGGAAAGGAAAAACTATTGCTGGCCATTGCCCTTAAATCTTTTTATTAGTAGTAGTAGTAGTAGTAGTACTTCTTATGAATCCATACTTTTAGTATTTGGGCATGGATACATACATTTAGAAGTGCATCAGCTCCCTAAAGGAAGAGGAACAAAGCTTCCACCTTCATAATATATTTTATTTGTGCCACAACCACTTAGAGGTGGCTCAGCATCTCACTGTAATGGAACCATATGATGATATGATTAGTGCATGCAGACTAGAAGTATTGATTACACATAAAATGGAGTAACCCATAATAAATGTTTTCAGCAAAAATATTTAAATTATGTAACAAACCAGGTAAGAGCCAGAAACCTTATTTGAATCAGACATTTTCACAACCCAGACTCTTTCCTTTATTATTAAAAATAAATATACACAAATATAATCTTTATGATTTTCCTTTCTTTTTTTTCCTTTAAGAAAATGAGCGTTCTCGTTTGTTTGCTGTTATTGAAGCAGTTCAAGTAAGGCATAACTTAGATCCAAATTCTGTCTTCATGCATCTTCTCTTTCACCTTAACTGCAGTCAGTGGGGGTCCACAGGGAATAAATAAGGGCAGAATTTAGCCCATAAATGATCTGGCTTTGTATGATCAAAACTAATGGTTTGATTACAACTTTTTCCAGTCTTTTCCCTAAAAAGAGTGTGCATGTGTCATCAGATAGTGGTAGGTTTATTCTCAGGTTTCTTGAAATGAGATTAGTAAATATGGTACTATAGTTTGCTGTTCAGTAAAGCATAAGCCAGATAAAGATTTCACTGATTTCACATCATTTCACTGATTTCACAGTCATCTCTAGTTAATGTGAAATGTTTAAACATTCTAATTTTTAAAAAATGCTGTTATAAATACATAAGGAATTGGCTTAAAAATTAGGTATAAAACAATTGTGTAATGCTTACTGCATTTTAAAAGGTTTTAATTTTGTTAATAGTGCATTGTCTTAAATCTAAAAGTGGTTATTGAGTCATTGTTACTTGCCTGCTAGCACTGCAGAATCTTAGCAGCTGCAGTTGCATATCTTTTACTGCAGTACGCTTCCTGTTGAATTAGTAACCCAATAATATTTGTTTCTATGCCCCCATTCACTCTTCCTTCCCACCTGTTTCTGCACAGTAATATCCCTTCTTGCTAATGGAAGGGACTCACATCTTCCAATGCAGCAGACCCTTGCCAGTGTTCACAGTTGTTCCAGATGAGTATGAATATGCTTAGTCATTTTGAAATTTACAGTTTTCTATTTTCAAGGAAATGGCTATTCTGAGGATTGCTTTCATTTCATTTTATAGCCATATGACTACATTGCAGAGGGCTCTATACATTTTGCATTCATACTCTATGACTTTGTTTCCACATATCTTGATTGTGTTTAATGTCTCCCAATTTCTATAGCACTGGCCAAGCAGAACTCCTTTTTCATAGCCACCCGGTCTTATAGGAAATGTTCTCCTACATATTTATTTTGAAAATTAAAGTGCTGTTCTACTTTGAAAAGTGACTGTTAAAATGCCATTCTGGGATTTTTGTGTTTTATCATCTCAATAATTTCCAAGTCAACTGCAATCAGTTTAGAAGTAAAAAAGATGTTTCTTTTAAATGCCACTCCTGCAGAATTCACCCTCGGTTGTGAGAGTCAACTGGGTTCTTTCCTTCTCATATAACATATGATCATTAGTAATAAAGGTTCTGCAAGCCAAATTTTACTTGTGTGACCCATTATCTTCAATGGGTTTGCACAGTGCAATGATTTAGTAAACAATTTTGTTGATGGTGCACAAGGAGTAGAATTCATTCATGCTTCCAAAGCTGTGTTGTCTCTGCAGTGCTAACAGGAATAAAAACCAGTAAAAAATTATTTTTGTCACTAAAATCAGAAGGTAGTATTGAGTGCATACCAGGAGTACTTCTGAGTCAGAAGGTACAGTTTTTATATAGTCACTTTTCAGGGATGAGTCACTATTTAAAGATGTCTATCCATTATTACATTTCAGGAAAAAAGAGGTAATCATTATTGCCCACATTCAAAATGATAAGGAGCTTGGTTACAGATAATTGAATTAGCAAAAAGAGCTAATTAACCAATTTGTATCTCCCTAACACCAGATGAACTGTACCAATCCATGGATGAAGACTTGTCATTTCTGAAACAAACTTCAAATCCAAGCTGTGTCCGGAGAACACTAGCCAATTGTATTCAGCATAAACAAATGCATTAACTTCTCTAGATCTTGTCATGCTTTTTCATAGCTCTTTCTCTGTGTGTATTTTTGCCCTTCAAGAGCCAGGATAATTCCAGGCTGATGCTGCCTATACATCTTTATTCTGGTTGAGGGCTCATGGTCTGTTGACGGGGACCACAGAGGATATAGCCTTCGGGTGCCTAAAATAATGAGGCTAGATGGTTAATGAGTGTTTGAAGGAAATGGGAAGAGGTGGAGAAAAGGGAACATTTGAGGGAAAATGGAGTAAGAGAAGAAGAGGTGAATTTTTTGGTTCTATGGAGAGCGAGAGGGAAAATGAGAGGCGATGGAGAATGGGAATAGAAACTGGAAGGTTAATGTCCATAAACATTCAGGGTCAGTGAAGTGACACAAAGGCTGGGAAATGAGGCCCCACATTATGATTTTTGTTGCACAAGTGAGTGTCCCTTATTGTCCTTCATTTTGGGAAAGTGTGCTCCACACCATGGAGCTGGCATGCTGAGAAGTGTATAAGACCTCAACATCACTGTGAAATAAGTCAGTGTCATTTCATTTTACAGATGGGTAAACTGAGGGAGGTTAAGTGACTTTTTCAGGATCTATGTCAGTGTCAGAGCTAGGAACAGAATTTAGGAGTCCTGCAGTGCCCTGCTCCAATCACGAGATAACACTGTCATTCCAATACCAAAAATCTACAACTGGAAAGTATATCTATCATAAAGAGATTATTTTATGTATATTGCCCTATAAGTATCAGCTTGTGTCAATGAAAGCATTATAAAATTGGCCATGCCTAGCTAACTATTTTGTCTGTCCTGTTTGTTGCTTTGCTGCTCTTACTTTAAAAAATGCATATAGACAACTATATAGACAACTATCTGCCCCGGTGGCTGGGAGCTGCAGGGTCCCACTGCCTCCTGCAGCGGCAAGGAGCTGTGAGGTACCCCTGCCAACTGAGGCAGCGGGCCTCCAAGCCGCCACTGATGGGGAGGGTACCCCGCAGCTCTTGGCCACTGCGGCGACAGGGGGACCCCCGCAGCTCCCCATCAGCCGCAGTAGCAGGGGGACCCCGCAGCTCCCCGGCCACTGTCGTGGGGCAGGGGGACCCTGGCAGCTTCCCTCCACTGCGGCGGGGCTGTGGGTCCCCTGCAGCCCCCGGCTGCCATGGAGGAGCTGGGGGACTCCTGCAGCTCCCCACTGCGGTGGTGGCAGGGGGGTTCCCGCAACTCCCCACTGCTGGAGAGGGGGTAAGGGGACCCCGGAGATCTGAGTCCCCACCTGTGGTGGGGGCTCCAGATCTCCCAGCCACCCTGCAGCTGCCTAGTCTGTTCCCATTTTATCTTGGATGTTTTTAGTAAAAGTCAGGGGTAGGTCAGGGGCTTCTATGAATTTTTCTTTATTGCCTGCGACCTGTCCCTGACTTTTACTAAAAATATCCATGACAAAAATCTTAGCCTTACTTATAAGCCTTTCACTGTAGGGGTCCTGACTAGAGTATTGTTGCAGTCTGATTTTTCTTGATTGCTAGAAAGAGCCTCTTGAGGCTGGTCTAACATATGCTTGAGGCTGGCCAAGGATATGAGGTAAAGTGACATTTGCCACCCCTCGTCACCCCTCCCCAGTTCATATACTGAGTTTATCTTGGTCAGAACTGAGAATCAGATATGCTTCTACAGATACCGATGAAGAGTATTGAACTTGTGTATACAGTGCAGATAGATTCTTTTGAGGAGGAGGATTTTAAAGTTTTGCAGGCTCTCTCACTCCGGGAATGAACTTTTGCAGCACTATTACAGTCTGTGGGGATAAGGAGGATTTTGCCCTGTACCATGTTGTGTTGCGATGGAATGGGTTTGGGGAATTTTGCTGTCAGTGTTTGCAGTGTTGCAGTGTGTTGGGATGGGAAGGAGTTGGTTTTGCTGGATGGGTTGCAGTCTGTTGGGAATAGTGGGTAAGGAAATTTGCTGTACATGTGGTAGTCTGCAGGAATAAAGAGGATTTTGCTGCATGTGTGCGTCAGACTGGGGACAAGTGGGGTATTTTGCTGTATTGTGTCTGTGTGCAGAATAGGGAGGATTTGCTGGGTGTCACAGTCTGCGGGGGCAGGGGATTTTACTGTGTGTGTGTCACAATCTGTGGGGGATGGGGAAGGATTTTGCTATGAGTTGTAGTCTGTGGGGATGCAGGGAGTTGGTGGCGAGTTTCAAAGTCTGTGGGAATGGGCGAAGACGCTGCTGCGAGTGTTGCTGGCTGTGGGGATGGAGGAGAATTGTGTGGTGTGTGTGTCAGTCTGTGGGGATGGGGAGGATTTTTGCTGTTGGGGGTGTGTGAGAGTCTGTGGGGATGGGGAGGGGTCTGTTGTGGTGTGAGTGGAAGCTCTTGTGGTGTGAAGTGTGTGTGTCGCTCTCGGCCCGGGGAGAGGAGCCGTTTGTCTCGCGCCAGGGCAGTTCCCTGTCCCCGGGAGCCTGGTTTCCCGTCACAGCGGGCGGTGGTTGGTGTGACAGCTACAGCCGCCTCCCCTGCGGAGATCTCTGTGTTGGCCCGTCCCCGCCGGGGGCCGCCCGTGCTCGGTCCCGCCCCCTGGCCATGTGTGGAGCCGCGGCGCCGCGTGGGGGACAGGGCCCGGCGGGTGCCGCAGCTAACGGCTCTTTGTGTGCCCGGGAGCGCGGGGCGCGAGCGTGGCGGCTTCGAATTGCCACTGAGCGGCGGCCGCGCCCGGCCGCTTCCCGGGTCGCTGGGTGACCGCGGCCGCGGGGGGATGTGAGTGCGGGGCAGGGCGGTGGGGCTGCGGGACGGGGTCCGGAGTGGGAGGCGGCTCCCCGAGCGGGGCCCTCCGGCCGGGTTCCGCGTCGGCGACTCCTCCCCGCCCGACCCCTGCTGGCGCAGCCCCACAGCGGCAGGGAGCGCTCAGGGTCCCCGGAGCCCTCGCCATCCCCATCCCCCCGCCCGTGCCTCCAAGGCCAGCGGGTCCTATCCCGGTCAGAGCTTCAGCTTCTCTCCCGACAAGCCACGCGGCGTCTTTGCCTGCAAGGGCTCCGGCCTGCGGGTGCCTCCCTGCGGCTCAGCGCTTGCGGGGGAAGCCCAGGCGGATGCTGCCTGGCTGGAGAGGTGGAGGATGTAGGGGGGCTAGATAGCAAGTGTGAAAAATCAGGACACTTTTATTTTATTGGGGGGGGGGGGGGGATAGTTGTGTCGATAAGACAAAGCCCCCAGTACGGAGACGGTCCTGATAGCGGGATGTCTGGTCACCCTAGGGGCGGCGTGGGACCTCTCCCCCACTCCCTGCTGGGCACGGGTGAGCTGGTGACAGCCGGAGCGCTCTCCTGTCACCTCCCACCCTGAGCTCCTCTCTCTGCCTTGTGTTCCCCAGGTTGGCCAGGGTGACCGTGCTCCATGACCGCCTGGGCTGCAAGACATTCGAGGTGCCTCCTTCTGCGGCTGTCGGACACGTAAAGGCATTAATTAATTCAGAAACTGGGTTTCCTGTCGCCGAGCAGCAGTTGTGGCACCTTGGGAGAGAGGTGAGTGCCCTTCCCTGAGGTGTGACTGGCTGCCAGACTGATATGCCCTTTACAGGTTGCCTTTGAAGCATCCCTGCTTTCCCCGATGAAGACATAGCTGAAATGTTTAAAGCATTAAATATAATATGTGCATGCATGAAGTAGCCTATCACAAGGAAAGCATTGAGATAGTTGGTTGATAATTATTTATATTAGAGGAGCATCTGAAGCAGAGTGGATTTGATTTAAATCAAATTGATTTAAATCATGATTTAAATGACTAGTTAGGAAGACTCGATTTAATCATGGATTTCTACATAAAAGTGCATTCTTGTTGGTTGTTATAACTTTAATACATATTCTTCACAACTCAGAGATAGATGTAGGTTTCATTTTTAGAAGGTACACACTATACATTTTTAAAATGATTTATTTTGAAAACTTTTCAGATTAGTTTTACAGCTATATCAGAAAATGAATGATTGTTTGGTTATTTCATTTACCAAAGGTAATTGAAGCAGATATTTATTAAGTGATTGGGAGGTGAACTATCTCCAATTCAATAGGTTAATCATTCATATTTGGAGGATTTTCTTGCCATACTCTATTAGGAGGAGAACATCACCAGACGGACATGTACATTGTTTTATTTAACTAAAACAACAACATTATATATTCTGGATTTTTTTTACCACAGCAAACATATAATATTTTAACAAAACAAACATGAATTTTTGAAGTTAAACATTTGAGTTTTTTAAAATCATGTTTGTTTTTAACTAAAATAGGTAAATGAAATGAAATTTAAAAAAAAAACCCAAAATTAAATCGACTATGTCAGCCAGGTCAACATGAGAAACTTAAAATATTGGCTTTTGCAGCTAACTCAGTCGTCTTCACCTTCATTTTCCTGTTTGTTCGTAATGTGGAAAAGAAAAACAAAGCTTTCCTGCTTTTTCAGGTCCCAAACGATTTCTCAATTTGGAATGAATTAGTCCAAAGGAAGAAAATATTCTTTCTACACCGGCAGAAGAAGCTACTGCTGTTAAAAGTGAAATTATCACTTCAACAGTCTCTGAATCCGAGTGCTTAAGTGACTTCCACCAGTTCACTGGTGTGACTTTTAAAACATCATCAGCAAACATATATTTCTTGAATGGTTCACCCTTAGTTCTGAAGTTTATTATAGTTGGCATTATGTAGGGATGATTGCTAGATGTGCATGTAATAGCCAACTCCTCTTCTTCAGCAGTTAAGGTTTGACCCTGGTACTGTGTATTGAGAATATTTGCAAGAAAATGAGCTGCAGATAGTGCTTGTCCCATTCGTTTTTTTAATGCTTGTAATTTAACTCTGTCATTGCATATTTCTCTTTTTAAGATCTCACTCAGTTCCTTCCAAATTTCAGCAGTGTCAGCTATAAAACAGCTATTTCCCTGCATTTTGTTAAAGGCTACAGAAATAGGCTTCAAGGTTCTCAGCAGGTGTTCAACATTTCTCTTAAACCCAATGTTGAGAACTTTGGCTGTGACAGTGCCATCTATTTTTCACGATTTTGTTCACAAACTGTCATCAGAATAGACCAGTTCTTGATATAATGCTCAAAACAGTCCACTCCTGAGTTCCATCACATGTCTTATGGGAGAGTTAGCTTGGTTCCTCCCACTTTTTTCAGAGAAGCTGCAGCAAAGTGGTTGTTATGGAAGTATTTTGCAATTTCAACAACATTAGCCTTTATTTCTGGAGCACTGAAGTCTTTGGGTAGGAGGTGCATCAAATGAGCACTGGAACCGTATATTATTAGCTTGGGGACTCTCTTCACTCTCTTCTAAATAATCTCTTCTCATCTTGGATACATTTGCAGCATTGTCTGTGACCAAGCTGCGTACTAGACATTTGAATTTTTTTCCACAGTTTGTTATAGCTTTTACTGCTACTTCTTGTAAGTATTCTGCTGTGTGTGCATTTCCTGATGTATCAATTGTTTCTGTAAGGAAGACATTCCCTTCTGTTCTCACACAAGCACATACAACAGGATCATTGTGGACATTGCTTCACCCATCAAGACTCAGGTTAACAATTTTACCCTCTAGACCTTTTGCACACTGCACAATTTCTCTTTCATACACTTTATCCAGCAATTTGATGCGACATCTACTCTGTTGGGTGGACTGTATCCTGGTCTTAATGACTGAACCATCTTAATGAAGTGTGGGTTCTCAGTCATATGGAAAGGAGAGTTTGTTGCATAAACAAACCGGGCAATTTTTCCATCAATTACCTCTTTTTGTAAACTTCTGGTTGTTTCTGGATGATGGAGATTTTTTTTTCTTTTTGCTACAGATGATATAATGTGGCTGTGACATACATAATGTGACTGAAACACTATCATTGGCAGATAACTCTGAAACTATAGAAAATGAAGGTGATCTTGAAGGTGGATAGTCTTCAGAATCCTGTATGCTGAGGATGGATTCTCCTAAACAAAATAAGTCAATGCAGTTATTTAATTATTATTACTATACTGCTCATTTACTCATTGCATTCATTGACACTCAATACAGTAACTACTCACTTAAAGTCGTCCTGGTTAACGTTGTTACGTTGCTGATCAGTTAGGGAACATGCTCGTTTAAAGTTGTGCAATGCTCCCTTCTAACGTTGTTTGGCAGCCGCCTGCTTTGTCCACTGCTTGCAGGAAGAGCAGCCCATTGCAGCTAGCTGGTGGAGGCTTGGAACCAGGGTGAACTGGCAGCCCCCTATCAGCTCCTTGCTCCCCTAAGTTTCCTGTGCTGCAGCTGCCCAGCAGGCTAACAATTGCCGGCAGTTCAGCTGTCCCTCCCCGCACTGCCATGTGCTGCTCCTGCCCTCTCTCTTGGAGCTGCTCCCTGAGACTCCTGCTTGCTGTGCGGGAGGTGGGGAGAAAGAGGGAGGCTAATGTCAGGGTGTCCCCCTCACCCCCTGCTCCTGCACCCCGCTTACCCCATCTTCCATAGAGCAGGGTGGACACAGGACAGGGCTCAGAACGGAGGGAGCTTGCTGGCAGCAGCTGCGTCTCAGCAAGCTGATCTAATTAACAATGCAGTGTACTTAAGAGTGGGTTCAGCTACTTAAAGGGGAAATGCGCATCTCTCTCTCTCTTTCGTAGACACATAGGGTGTGTGTCTCTGTCTCTGTCTGCCATGCTGTCTTCCCCTCCCTCCATTCCTGCTGCCTTGTAGAGTGTGAGAGTTAACCCTTGAGGGCTCAGCCAATTGTTAGTGCATCATTTAGCAGTAAGGCATTCCCTGGGAAATATCCCACCCTCTGACTCCTCCACCTCAACCAGGCTTCACAGTCATCATCGCTGTGTACAAGTATTAAATTGTTTGTTTAAAACTTATACTGTGTGTGTGTGTGTGTGTGTGTGTGTGTGTGTGTATCTATCTATATACACACACACTATATATATATAATATAGTCTTTTGTCTGGTGAAAAAAATTTCCCTGGAACGTAACCCCCTCATTTACATTAATTCTTATGGGGAAATTGGATTCTCTTAACATCGTTTCGCTTAAAGTCGCATTTTTCAGGAACAGAACTACAATGTTAAGTGAGGAGTTACTGTACTACTTTAAAGGTGAAATTGTAAAAGGAAGATCTACCTATTTCAGCTATTTATTTTTTATCACAACTGCATCTAAAATGATAGTACCATAGAGTAACAACTATATTTTTTGCTTAAACATGAGAATTCAAGAATAGTCAAGAAGGAAGACAGGCAGTCCTTAAGAAAGAAGTATGAAATAAAAAAGTTTACCAACCTGAAGATCCTGCATGTTCAAACATGTTCCTTTCATCATTTTCAATGCAGCTTCCTCCTGAGAAGGAACACTTCTCATGATGTTGTTTCATTCGGGAAACCAGGCCTTGCATTTCTTTGTTGCACTGTTTGCATTTTGCATGCATGCCAGTTTTACTCACAGGTAGAGTCATTTCATTAAATTATTCTCAAACTGTGTCTCTTTTACGTCCTGCTGCCATAGGCACTGACTCCATAGGTGCTCCAGGGCTGGAGCACCCATGGGGAAAAATTAGTGGGTGCTCTGCACCCACCGGCAGCCAAGCTCCCCTCACCTCCCACCCAACCTCCTCCTCCCCTGAGCGTGCCGTGTCCCTGCTGTTCCGCCTAGCTCCCAGCGCTTCCCGCCCCACAGCCGCCAAACAGCTGTTTGGCAGTGTTAGCACACTCCGGGAGGGAGGGGGAGGAGCAGGAACGTGGCAAGCTCAGGGGAGGAGGTGGGGAAGAGGCGGGGTCGGGACTGGGATTTGGGGAAAGAGTTGGAATAGGGGCAGGGCGGGCCTGGAGTTGGGGCAGGGACTTTGGGGAAGGGGTTAGAATGGGACGGGCGGGACAGGGGTGGGGCCTCATGGAAGGGGTGGAGTGGGGATGGGACCGGGGGCAGAGGAGGGTTGAGCACCCACGGGAAAGAGAGAAAGTCGGCACCTATGCCTGCTGCCATTATAGGTTTTCCCTTCTAGTGAGGGAATAGTATGGTAGATCTAAATCAGTGAAGATTTGTTTGATTTTAAAAAAAAATCATTGATTTTTATCCACCCTGATCTAGAGACATGCTTGCTAGGTACTGCTCAAACATAAGGAATGCTGTGGTCTTTACCTTGAAGAGTTTATAGTGTAAGGCCCCAATTCTAGAAATACTTATGTATGTTTCACTTTACTGACGTGAGTAGTCCTATTGATTTAATTAGGTCTACTAATGTATGTATGTGAACTTAAGTACATGTGTGTTTGCAGGATAAGGACCTTTAAAGACTATTATTTGAGTAAGAACATCACCGCACTCCCCACTTTTAATAATGCCAGTTTGTTTGACTTTATAATACTCCATCATTATGTTTGTAATGACATATTTATGTATTGTATGTTTAATTGTCTGTTCAGTGCTCCAAGTGTCCTGGTTCAGAAGTACTTCATATGTAAAATTGTTATCATTATTTCTCTGTGGAAAGGACTTAATCACTTTAGTGTTGTTATAAGAATTCTCATATGGAAGGAAGGAATCATTGATTATTCAGGTTTGAAGCAAACTACAATGCTACACCAACTTTTATTTTCTAGTATGGTCACAGGCTGGGTGGATAAAAATCAATGATTTTTTTTAAATCGGATTTTTTTTATTTAAATCGGATTTTTTTGATAAAATGCTTTTTGAGGAAAAAACCTATCTAAAGATAGTTTTAATTAATTATAGCTCAAAGATAT
Organism: Macrochelys suwanniensis; assembly: GCA_033296515.1. Lineage (NCBI taxonomy): Eukaryota > Metazoa > Chordata > Testudines > Chelydridae > Macrochelys > Macrochelys suwanniensis. The sequence goes on along the minus strand of CM065775.1, from coordinate 42,779,185 downwards.
CTCATTATGGAATAGGGATTATAAATTCTAATTCTATAGTATGAGACAATATATTGATATAATGTTTAAGAAAAGTTTTGTAAATGAGTTCCAATAGTTCATGGATTAGGGACTGAATTTTACGGGGCTTCTGTATAGATTATTCAGGTTAATCTTTCTATCTGCCCAAGGGGACTCAGTGCTCAGTGTAGAAGATACCATCAGAGATGCGTAGTTTTGCAGTTCTCAAACTGTGGATTTGTGTCTCCAGAGATAACATGCTTGTTAACAGCAAAAATGTTTTTAAATAAATTAATATACAGATGTGAGAAATAACAGATCTCAACTCTATTGTCCCTCTGCAAATTTGTGCACACAGAGTAAATCCCTTACCTCTCTCTAAAAGTTCAAAGTTTCAAAAAGTTCAATGAATAGAAGATTGCTGGGGGCGGAATATATTTAGACAAGGAGAAGAAGTCTGGAGAGAAATGTGAGAAGCGAGGGACATATGCTTGTTTTGTTAAAATATTGTATGTTTGCTGTTGAAGAAAAAAATCCAGAATACTTAACGTTGTTGTTTTAGTTAAGTAAAACAATTTAAATGTCTGTCTGGTGATGTTCTCCTCCTAATAGAGCATGGGAAGAAAATCCTCCAAATATTAATGATTAACCTGTTGAATTGGAGATATTTATTAAGTCATTGAGAGGTAAACTATCTGCTTCAATTACCTTTTGGTAAATGAAATAACCAAACAATCATTCATTTTCTGATATAGCTGTAAAACTAATCTGAAAAGTTTTCAAAATAAATCACTTAAAAATGTATTGTAGGTTTCATTTTTAGAAGGTACATACATCTATCTCTGAGTTGTGAAGAATATGTATTAAGGTTATAACAACCACCAAGAATGCACTTTATGTAGAAAACCATCATTAAATTGAATCTTCTGACTAGTGATTTAAATCATGATTTAAATCAATATGATTTAAATCAAATCCACCCTGGTCACAGGTTTCTTGATTTTACTCTCCTCAGCCCTCCGTTTCCATTTTGTGGTATCTTACCAGCCGGAAAGAGGTGTTAGCACATCACCCTCTGAAATGCAACAGGAAGCCAAGAGTATGAGCAACACTTTTTTTGGTTGGCATTACTACTGAACTGTGTCTTTTGGTTGGAAACACTTAGTCACTTAAGAGTCTTGAACAGTTAGTCTGATAGTTTTTGCTGATACAGACTAACACGGCTACGACTCTGAAACTTAGTATTACAGTGTACCATTGATTGTCATTATTCTACCCAGTTTCTGTGATGCCTATTATGTCAATATCCTAATTTAATACCAGGCACTCAAGTTCACCCATCTTAGTATTTAGACTTCTATCATTTGTATAAATTTGTCATTGTTTAGTCTGCCTTCATGTGATGTAATTGAATGTGACTCTCTTTCATTTGACTGTCTCTTCAGTTTCTACCTGTACTTTATCCTCTTCCCTTTACTAGGATATAGAGAATCCCAGTTAATAGATCCTCCCCATGGGATATCTCTGTCCGAACTGCGTGCCCCTCCGCTCCTGTCAGTTTTCCCTCTGCCCTTAGTTTAAAAATGCCTCCTTAAAGAGGGCCCTTATTTTTCCATAGCCCTTAGTTTAAAAACTTCTCCTAAAAGAGGCTGCTCCTGGGCCTATAAAGGGTTGCTAACGGGCAGTTGGGGGACAGAACTGAGACAGGCTGCTCTCTGGGGAGGGAAGCCACTTTGAAGTGGAGCTAGCTCCTGTGGTAGGTCCCTGGAGCAAGGGGTCAGGGACTAAGAGAAGTCATCCTAGGGCTGCCACTGCAGGAAGGGAGCAGAGTTGACTGAAATTGGGAAGCTGCCAGGAGAAGGAGTGCCAGAAACCTCTGGGAGGGCTGGCCCTGAAGCCTGCCAGAGGTGAAATGTCGGTGGGGGCATGCGGGGTCAAGTGCCCCCCCAGATTGGCCTGCCAAGGCGGGGAGGGAGAGGGGCTCTGTCCTCCTGTTGCATCTGCCCCCCAGCATGCTTGGTCACTGTCCCCAGGCTCGTCTGCTGTTGACAAGGGCCGAGTGACCTGGAGCCCCCTCTCTCTCCCAAGCAATTTCCAGCTTGCTCAGCTCCTGTCTCTGGCAGCTGGGCTCAGGTGGGGGCACCACCAGGCTCTCTCAGGCAGCTGCTGTGATGCACAGAGCAGCAACCCTGAGCGGCTGGCTTGAGCCATGTGAGAAGCGGCTCCGTCCCACTCCCTGCCCAGGCCCATCAGCCAGGGAGAGCGGCTGAACGTGCCATGGAGGGGCAGGGAGGGTGGGAGGATGGCGCAGTGGGAGAAGAAGAGAGCCTCCCCTCCCTTTCCCCACCCCCACAGGTAACATGGGGTGGGGAAAGCATGGCAGCCCCCAGCTGGATGCAGGGTGGGGGAGTTGTTGGGATGAAGAAACATTGGGGCAGTAATGTGTCCTCCCCCCAGTATGGGGAGGCATGAGTCGTCTATGCCTCAGGCTAAGGAAGGCGTTAAAAGACTGTTTTTCTGTTTGCTAACATCTGTAAAGAAAATAAAGCTTGCAAAAAACTGGGAGTGGCAGTGCATGCTTTGGAGCTGGGAGAAGGCTGCTGCTGACAATAAGTGTTTGAAAGATTGCGGGCATAAACTTTAACTATTGTAAAGGCACACTTTACAGAGATAGCATCTACTTAAGTGTAACACTTCTGCCATAGATTTTTTTTAATCTGCTATTGTTACAAGTAGCACTTAAAATTTCTGTGCTTCAAAAGGATTTTTAAAAAGTTTCATTTTTTGTTTGCTTTGTGCATTTGACAATACTTTGTCTATACTATAGCTTCACTATAAAAGCTTAACTATAGTCAGTTTCCTCTGATTATGGGTTTTTCATAGCACAAACAAGGAGAGGAAAATATTTATAATGAGGAAAATATGATTTTGAAATGCCAAACATTGGCACAGAGAGTCAGGGGCAAATAGACTCAATATTCATAGGTTTAAGGTCAGAAGGGACTGCTAGATTTTCTAGTCTGACCTATAACATAGGCCATTACTTTTATCGAGCTACCGCTATGTTGAGCCCAATATCTTGTGTATAGATACAGCATATCTTCCAGAAATTCATCCAGTCATGATTTTGAAGAGTGGCCCCACATTAGCATTCTTCTAGTCTTCTAGAATTTCCCCAGCATCCCAAGATTTATTTAAAAATTAACATCAGTGGGCCAGAGATCTCCTCAGCCAACTCTTTCCGGACTTTTTAGGTGCAAGTTTTCTGGACCTGCTAATTTTAAAAATGTTTATCCATAGCAGATGTTGTCATCCTTCTTAGTTATGAATGGACTAGAAAGTCTTTTATCATCCTCATGTGAAAGGAGTAAATGATTCAGTTTCTTTTCAAATAAAGAACAGAAGTATTAATTTAACACTACTACCTTTAACAATTTTACCATCTCGTCTTTAATAATGGGCCTATTGGATTGCTTGAATTTCTTTTGTTTCTAATATACTTTAACTCTTTATTATTCTTATCACTGGTAGCTGTGGATTTTTCCCTAATGGCTTTAGCTTACCTTATCCATTTTCGTCACTTCATATCTTCTAATTTATATTGATTGCTATATTTCTCTCTTTTTCCCTTGTTAAATATTGCTTTATTTTAAATAATTGCTGCCATCACTGCAGCACTGAACCGGGATGGACTTTTAGCCAAAGTTGTCATCTTTCTTGATTGTGGAATTGTGGCTTTTTGGCCATCTAATAAACTCTCCTTAAAACACTCCTAATTTTCATTCACATTTTTCTGTCTAATTTTTAAGTCCAAATTGGTTTAGCTCATTTTTCTCATTTTTGGGAGGTTAGCCCTTTTGAATCACCAGGAATATATGTCAAAGGGTGGGACAGTCCTTTGTGTGCCAATACAAATGTAATCAAGTAATGATCACAGGTCACTAGGCAATCGCTTATATCCAGCCAAGCGATTAATTCATCTTTATCCGTTGCAATAAGATCCAAAGTACTTACTTTATGAACTTCTCTATAAACTGAAGCTAGTTCTAGCTAATTATTTGAAATTGACTATATTTCAAATTGGCAGTGGCAATTTAAAATTCCTTCTGTTAAATCGTCTTGATTATTCCAGGCTCACTGAAGATATCTTAGAATGTAACATCACAAATAACAGAAGTCTCACTTCATCCGATGAAGTGGGTTCTAACCCACGAAAGCTTATGCTGAAATAAATTTGTTAGTCTCTAAGGTGCCACAAGTATTTCTTTCTTTCTTATTTTCTTTTTGCTGACACAAACTAACACGGCTACTACACTGTAAGAAGTCTCACTGTAACCTATAATTTTATTTTTGGTATCTGTACTATAAATACTGGTATCTTCTCAGAGTATAATCTATTGTATGGATGCATAATGAGGAATTCTGTCATTTTTGAGTCAATCCCTGCCAAATGCAATCACAATCTAGCTGAAGTATAGCTATTAAGGGATTTGATAGACAACTAGGCCCTGATCCTGCACAACACTCCATATGGGTGCAGTGGTCTGCATGGGCAGAACAGGGCCCAAATAATTACATTTTAAAGTTGTTTTACTGCAATATACTTTTGTTGCTGTATATCCTGTCTCACAGAGTACTATAGTTTCATTCATTGTTCCATTGTGATATTGCTAGTTTTAGATCCAAGTTGAGAGTACATCACCTATATATATTTAGGCTTAGCAGATTTTTTTGTCTTTTTTTAAAATAATTTTTACAGATAACATTGATGTTTATTTTTAAGCATTTTTGCTTTATATCTATTTACATTTTCACAGTTGCACCAAATTATGGCTTTTAAGCATTTTTTTATTCGTATCAATTTAAATTTTCACAGTTGGAGGACATTTTGGGGCAGGGTTTCAAACAATAATTATTTAATGACAGTAGACATTGAGATTCAAACAGTTAAAACTTCATAACTGTTAAAATACAAGGTAACAATGTCACGTCTAACTAAATATCCCTAGATCATACTTTAAGTTTTCAAACAGCATTTTTCTTACTTTACCTATTTGTAAATCTCCATTTTTATTGATGGAAATATTTTTCAATCAGTTCATGTGTGTATGGTGAAATCAACAATTAACCAACACTTACCAATAAAAATCTAATCCTCCCAAGCCTATATATACTTCTTTGAGGGTATATATGCTATGTGCGTCTAATATATGCGTATAGTATATGTATACAGGTCTTTGTTGCATTCATGTAACTGAGGGCAGAATTTTGTCCTGTATGTAACCGAAAAAAAATTGCACTCTCATGTCATACACAATTGAAGATATCAGAATGATGTATTTAGAGACTAAATATTGAAGCAATGGGTTGAGACTTGGTCTCTAAATTTTAATATCTAAAAAGGACTTAACATTCTCAAAATGTCTGGAGAAAAGCAAAGTCATTATACTGGAGAATGTACAACATCAAGATCTTCCATTTTTTTTCTATTTCAGTTATCTGATTGTACTAAGTTTGGGGACTGTCTGAATTCTGAAAATCATATTTTCTTAAACCTTCAGTCAAAAGGCCTGAAAGGAGGAGGTAAGATAAACAGTTGTCTGTTTACTTATATGTTGGGAGATTGTGCAACGTTTTGTTTAATTCTCTGGCACAGTTCTGAGTAATGCTTTTCCTTAAATGAGTACTGGTGCTTTCTTTTTCTTTACTTGTACATCACAGCAGTATACTCTTACTTTCTCACTACTGGGATTATACCTAAGGAGAATCTGCAATTTGGTAGAGTGGATCATTTGGGATAAAAGAGAGGAGAGTGAGAATGGGAGTGGGAATTTACCTTCATTTGAAAGGGTTTGTTTTGTTTTTCCTTTTCTTTTTCTCCTGTACTGGTGATCCCTGGCTGTTTCAGTTAGTATATCCATTCCTGTGTCAGGAGAATGGGTATAGGATTTGTCTCTTTTTGGGTGCGAGACTCGTGGAGAGGTGCTGGGGTCTTTTAAGTATGGAAGTGAATGGCTTCTGAAGGTAAGAGTTCCTTGGTGAAGGATGTGATTTGTTATTGAAAAGGAGGAGAGGCCGGTGTGGTGTTGTGGGGTTTATTTGTTTATTGGTGGTTCCATCCCTGTGGCAAAAGGATGAGGATTAAACTTGATGTCCTGATGGGTGTGAGGATAGAAAGAAATTGCCTGTTGGTTTTGGTGCGGTTTTTTCCCCTCTACCTCTACTTACTTCTGTCCCAGTGCTCCCAGAAGGCATGTGGAAATTGCTCATTTCTTCCCTCCTGTTGTGTGTGTGTGTATATGAGGTCATCAGGAGATTTTGTGAGGATGTGTGGCCTGTGATGCTTTCAGTATGCTAAAGACACACTGTTCTATTCTTTCTCTCAACAACTTTGACAGTGCTATTGATTTTTTGACCTAGTGTTTTAGAGAGCTATGGGGCATAGATGAGAGCTAGCTGGCAGAAACTTAATCCAGATAAAACTGGGTGCAACGATAATGGGACTCTGCAGGAGGGTCCAGGTGAAAGTGGTTGGGGCTCAGCAGGGGAGTCTGGGTGTGGGGGACTCGGTGGGGGTCCAGATGCTGGGGGATTGAGGCTCAGTGGGGTGTGGATCCAGGTGCAGGGGGAATGGAGCTCATCAGGGGGGTTCTGAGTGCGGGAGGGTGAAGCTCGGTGGGAGGGTCGGCATGAGGGGATCTGGATGCACAGGGGTTGGGTGGATGGGGGAGCAGCTCCCTGTATAGGGATCCCCCCTTGCAGCTGAGGAGTGATGGGTGCAGGAAGCGGGGAGGGGGAGTTTGCAGAGCTTCCTGCTGCTGGGAGAGAAATCTGGGGGTGGGTCTGACCCAGCCCCAGATGCCATGCAGGGGAAGAGGAAGTCCCATCCTCCCCAGCCCAGCTGGGACTAGCAGCTGAGCCCAGAGCAGGTTAGGAGCCACCAGCTGGGTCTTCCCCAGTCCCGCCCTCTGCCCCACAGTGATTTACCTCTCTGCCAGCTGCCCTGGGCACCCGAAACATACTGATGGGGAGGGTCGCTTGACCACTCTTGTGGTTTCCCTTTTGCTTCCCCATCAGAAAGTCATTTTTCTGTAGGGAAGCAAAGACATCTGCAGTGGTGCAGAATTCCCCCAGGAGTATCACGCGGAAGGTTACTCTGTCTTTATGCACCCGCTAACTACTAGGTTTTGGAAAAGCCTCCTCAGAACCTTCCCACCCATACAAATGGCCGCATCCCAATGGGACCTGTATCTAGTTCTCTCCATGCTAATGAAGCCACCCTTTGAGCCATTAGTATCGTGCTCCATGTCCCTCCTTTCCTTGAAAGTCGCCTTCCTTATTGCTATTGCTTCCACAAGAAGCGTCTGTGAACTTGGAGCTATGATGGCAGACCCACCTTTCACAGTTTTCCACAAGGATAAAATCTCCCATGTCTACACCTCAAATTTTTACCAAAGGTGGTCTCCCACTTTCACATCAATTAGTCCATTCACTTACCTGTTTTCTTCCTGAAACCACATGCATCAGCAGAGGAACATTGACTCCTTTCCTTCAACGTCCAATGATCACTAGCCTTCTACCTGCAGAGAATGAAACCAATCAGGAAGTCCCCTACACTATTTGTTCCAGTAGCAGAGAGACTCAGGCTAGAGGCCATCTCCACCCAGAAAATCTCTAAATGCATTTTGGGTTGCATTAAATTCTGCTATTGGGTCTACCTTCCACCACAGGCATGTGGGCTCACTCAGCGAGAGCTCAGGCTTCAACCACGGCCTCCCTTCAGGACATGTCGCTCATGGACATATAGAGAGTGGCCACGTGAAGTTCTGTGCACACCTTTTCAGTACATTACGCCTTAGTGCAGGACTCCACGGCGGATGGCTCCTTCGGCACGGCTGTTTTCCAGACAACCATTCATTCCTCCTCTTCACACCCTTCTCCAACTTAGGTACTACATGTTAATCACTGTCAGTGGAATTCAGTAGGGACCATCACTTGAAGAAGAAGAGGAGGTTACTTATCTGTAACTGGAGGTTCTTTGAGATATGTGACCTCTATCTGTATTGGACTTGCCCCCCCGCTTTCCTCTCTGCTGTGGATTGGTCAAATTCGCAGTGGAGAAAGAACTGGAGACACAATCAGTCTGCTGTGCCCTTTATTGCATTGGACGGAAGCATGAAGCAGGCCAAGGCACATGCACGGGAAAATGGATGCTACTTTCAGATTCTCCGATTCCAGATGCATGGTGTACATGTGTAACCCCTCAATGGAATACAGATAGGGACCACACATCTCAAAGAACCTCTGTGATGCAGCCTGAACACAGGTCAAATTTGAAGACAGTACAGAATTACTCAAGGTAGTTAAGTCCAAAGCTGTCTGTGAAGAGTTACAAAGGGATCTCACGCAGCTGGGTGACTGGGCAACAAAATGGCCAATGAAATTCAGTGCTGATTAGTGCAAAGTAGTGCACATTGGAAAAAATAATCCAAACCATGAGTACAGGATGATGAGGTATAAATTAGCTCTTATCTCTCAAAAAAGAAATTTTGGAGTTATCGTGAATAGTTCTCTGAAACCATCTGCTCAATGTGCAGCATCAGTCAAAAAAACTAATCAAGGCACCATTAGGAAATGGATAGGTAATAAGACATTAAATATCATCATGTCACTATATAAATCTATCGTATACCCACACCTGGAATACTGTGTGCAGTTCTGGTAGCTTGATCTAAAAAGGGATAACTTAGAATTGGAAAAAGTACGGAGAAAGGCAACAGAAATGATTAGGGGTCTTCCCTATGAGAGATTAGAAAGACTGGGACTGTTCATCTTGGAAAAGAGACGACTAAAGGGGGATATGACAGAGGTCTTAAAATCAAAAATGGTGTGGAGAAAGTAAATATGGAAGTGTTATTTACTCATTTACTCAGTAAATATATTCACATCACACAAGAACTAGGGGTCACCCAAATTATTAGGCAGCAGGTTTAAAACTAACATAAGGAAGTACTTCTTCACACAACACACAGTCAATGTGTGGAACTCTTGCCATTTGGATGTGAAATCCAAAAGTATAACTTGGTTAAAAAAATTAGATAAATTCATGGAGGCTAGGTCCACCAATGGAGTAATTTAGCCAGGATGCTCAGGGATGCAGCCTATGCTCTGGGTGTTTCTAAACGCCCAACTGCCACAAGCTGGGACTGGACAACGGGATGGATTATTCAAAATTGCCCTGTTCTATTAATTCCCTCTGAATCATCTGTCACTGTCCACTGTCAAAAGACAGGATATTGGGCTAGATGGAACATTAGTGTGACTCAGTATGGCTGTTCTTTAGTAAGGAAGGCCCTGAAGCTGTCACTTGCCAACCCCAACAGGGTCAGTAAAACCCATTGTGTTGGTTACTGGAGTACATCGAAGATTTGCCCCTACTTCCTCAACACTGTAATCCAGTGGTGAATTATACCGGTGTCCTGTCAAATAAGGCGTAGTTCCTCTGAATCATGGAGCCACATTTGTGTCAAGTGTAACCTGCTTGACATCTCAAGCACTGCGAACTGTGCTCTTGATTTCTGGCACAAATGAGTTATTCTTTGGCATTGATAGATTAGGTCTTTGACCTGAGAAGTTAGCAAGAAATGTTAATCAGCCTAATGTCTTCCTTCAGCTATAGCATTTTGGTTGTTTCAGATGATTTTGTGGTGCCCTCAGTGAAGTAAGCAGTGTCCCAGTGTATGATAGGAAGCATCTCACCTGATTCTGTCCAGAAGATTTGCAGGGCAGCTATGTGGAATTCTTTAAACACATTCTTTAAGCATTATTGCTAAGATGCAGCCTCTAGGCAAGAGTCCAGACTTGCTGTCTTGACCTTATAAAACCTCTTCTCAGGATAGAAGCCCTCAAACTCTCCCATCCCCTAGTCTATTTACTTCATCTTGCAGCTGTCAGTATTGTTTTATGGATATCTTATACTTCTGTATAATACAGAAAAGTCTCTGTCTACATCAGCTAGCTATTGCAGTTTCTTGTTCTTGCATTTCGTTTTATAGAGACATTCATGAAGCTTTCAAGGTCCTTGAATGGTCATCTATTATAAAAGGTATCTTTAGGAAAGAGAATTTTTCTATATTGTTCTATAAACCAATCTGATAGCTTTCTTTGATAGGATAACGAGTCTTGTGGATAAGGGAGAAGTGGTGGATGTGGTATACCTAGACTTTAGTAAGGCATTTGGTACGGTCTCGCGTGATATTCTTATCAATAAACTAGGGAAATACAACTTAGATGGGGCTACTATAAGGTGGGTGCACAACTGGCTGGATAACCGTACTCAGAGAGTAGTTATTAATGGTTCCCAATCCTGCTGGAAAGGTATAATGAGTGGGGTTCCGCAAGGGTCTGTTTTGGGACCGGCTCTGTTCAATATCTTCATCAATGACTTGGATATTGGCATAGAAAGTACGCTAATTAAGTTTGCAGATGATACCAAACTGGGAGGGATTTCAACGGCTTTGGAGGATAGGATCATAATTCAAAATGATCTGGACAAATTGGAGAAATGGTCAGAGGTAAACAGGATGAAGTTTAATAAGGACAAATGCAAAGTGCTCCACTTAGGTAGGAACAATCCGTTTCACACATACAGAATGGGAGGAGACTGTCTAGGAAGGAGTACGGCAGAAAGGGATCTAGGGGTTATAGTGGACCACAAGCTAAATATGAGTCAACAGTGTGATGCTGCTGCAAAAAAATCAAACTTGATTCTGGGCTGCATTAACAGGTGTGTTGTGAGCAAGACACGAGAAGTCATTCTTCCGCTCTACTCTGCGCTGGTTAGGCCTCAACTGGAGTATTGTGTCCAGTTCTGGGCACTGCATTTCAAGAAAGATGTGGAGAAATTGGAGAGGGTCCAGAGAAGAGCAACAAGAATGATTAAGGGTCTAGAGAAGATGACCTATGAAGGAAGGCTGAAGGAATTGGGTTTGTTTAGTTTGAAAAAGAGAAGACTGAGAGGGGACATGATAGCGGTCTTCAGGTATCTAAAAGGGTGTCATAAGGAAGAGGGAGAAAACTTGTTCATCTTAGCCTCTAAGGATAGAACAAGAAGCAATGGGCTTAAACTGCAGCAAGGGAAGTTTAGGTTGGACATTAGGAAAAAGTTCCTAACTGTCAGGGTGGTTAAACACTGGAATAAACTGCCCAGGGAGGTTGTGGAATCTCCATCTCTGGAGATATTTAAGAGTAGGTTAGATAAATGTCTATCAGGGATGGTCTAGACAGTATTTGGTCCTGCCATGAGGGCAGGGGGCTGGACTCGATGACCTTTCGAGGTCCCTTCCAGCCCTAGCATCTATGAACCTAGAATCTATAAAGATAGACATCATAATAGATCAGCTTCTTCCCCATGTAGTTGAGAAATCTATAATTGTTGTCTATTATTCTATTCTTTTTTATATACTTGTGCACATTATTTCATAAACTGCTTGTAAAAGGAATAGTAGTTAGAACACCAGGGAGTGCCTACTTTCCATTGTGGGGACTGGTGCATGTTCCTTGCTGGAAGCAACAGCTTTAGAACTTTGAGTTTCAAAAGTGCAGCTTTGGTCAGCCAGAGCCTGAATCAAAGAATGTTGATGTTCTCTGAAGATGTACATCAGAAAGTAACTGTTACACATAATTGATTCACTTTTCTCTGAAGGCTGGACTAGCTTTTAATGTGAGTTAGTACACTGACACTGCTTGTCAAAGACCTATCTGGTTTAGGTCTCTAGGTACATGATAGTACAAAGTGGAGAAATGTAGACTATCATGATAGTTAAAAAACCAAGTAGAATCCTTTTGCTTATATTACCTCAATCTGAACATCTGGGGGTGGAAGTAGAGTGTACTTGGGGTAAGTACTTGGTACTGCAATTTTCTTACCCTACAGATCTGAAGCAGGCAAGGTGTGTTGAATCTTGGAGCAAGATATATGAGCCTTCTGTTTTCACGTACTTTTGTGTAAGAGGGTTAATTGTGCCATATACATATGGTTTATTTGTGTGGTGGAAGCTTTTTATGGCATTGGCACCTGGCACTGAGTGAATTTAAAAAAATAATTTTCTGGAACCCAGTAATCACTTGATGAGTACAGTATAAATCTAAAATTAATTCCAGTAACAGAATAACCAATTGCTTTTTCTTTTTATATTTTAGGCCGTTTTGGCCAAACAACTCCACCGCTTGTTGATTTTCTTAAAGACATTTTAAGAAGATATCCAGAAGGAGGACAAATTCTTAAGGTATAAAATAAATTGCACTTATTATTGTTAAGTAAATATACACCACAGATTAATGTTGTTTAAAACGTTGTTCAATATGTTGTAGATTGTTTCACTTCATGAGATGTTTATTCTGATATAAGTACATATATCTTTCCATAATTTTCCTTCTTGGGGGCAGTGTCAGGTGAGTTGCTTGTTTTTTAGTTTATGGCCTATTCTTTTTGCCCATCACAAAAGAACTGTGTATTTTGTAAAGAACATGAACAGAAATGATTGATTTTTATTGGATACTTCACTTCATAATTATTTCATACTGAAACAAAAATTATCACAATACATTTTATGTGAGGAGGCCAATTGAACCTTTAAAATGTGCTTGTTACATAAATATTCTTTACCATTGCATGTTGCAACAAATAAAATAGTTATATGAATAGAACTTATTTTAAGTTACATTGCTTTTCTTGAATACTGGATCTGAGTAATTAAAAAAAATGCTTGTCTCACCTCTCCATAGTGTTGATATAATTTGGAAGATTTATTACATTAATTTTTATTCTAAAATCTGATATTCTCCGATTACCTAAACCATCTCCTCCTGTTTAACCATCTCTCTCTCTCTTTAATGTATCATGACAGTTCTATAAAGTAACATTGTTTAGATTATAAGCACTTTTAAGCACTTCAGAGGAGGGATCTTGTCTGTATTTGTATTTTTCTGTAAAACAGCTAGCACAGTTTTGGAGCAATACAAATAATAATGAGTCCATCAATTCCATAGGAACAGAAAAATATTTCTAGCAAAGAATTGAGTTGCAATAACAAGTTATATGGATAGTTGTCCCTGGATGTTTAAAAATGAAAATAGTTGTCATTAAAGGTGTTGTCATATTGCCAGCTCTGGAGACTGCAGGTTTCTACCTCTCCAAGGGTTAGAGTAAAGGAAAAGAAATGTAGTACTTGGCCTACATTACCAGACTTTTTGACTATGTCAGATAAAATGATTAGCAGTGGAACAACAAACAGTTTTATTAGTTTTATCACGGGGCATTGGGACAGGACCCAGAATGCACCGCACCCCACGCCCCCTTCCCACAGCCCACGGCGCCAGAATGGGAAGAGGTGTTCTGTGGGATATCTGCCCATAATGCACCGCTCCCAATGCCGCTGCGAGTGCTGCAAATGTGGCCACGACAGTGTGCTGGCAGCTGCCAGTGTGGACAGGCTGCAACGCTTTCCCTACTCAGCTGTACGAGGACGGGTTTAACTCACAGCGCTTTACATCTGCAAGTGTAGCCATAGCCTTATATTGTCATTACTAGGTTTCAGATTTCCCACCTTGTTAAGAAGAATGGGGCAATTCACACCTATATTAGAGCTTTTTCCCCCTCTGCAGACTTCATAAGACATCACATTCGACCTGGGTGTAGGAGGGCAGTTTGATCACCCAAGTTTCCCTGCAGGCCGCTCTGGACGGGGCAGATGTCTACAGGAGTGGCTATGAGAAGGAGCTCCTGGCTGCAGGTCTCTGGTCTGGCTTACGAGGACCAGCAGACCATCCAGGACTTCCTTTCGAGGGTTTGGCTCTTTTCTCCGTAAAGCAGCTAAGAGACTTCACAGTCTGAAAGACTCTAGAGCCACCCTAAAATCATTGGCCCTCCACACTCCCACCACACAGGAGAAGCATTTTAGGCCGCAACCTCCTCCGTGGTTCTACTAGCCGCAGAACCGACAGGATGGTTCATGGAGGAGAAACAGGAGAGGCAGGAAGAGGCCGCACCTGTGCTCAGGCCAGGGCTCTGGCCAGCCCAAGCCTTCATCTGGCCAGAAGCAGGCCTCTAGAAGGTGTGTGCGAAGACAGCGCACCAGTAGAAGGACTGGATTCACCCTGCCTTACCTTCTCATCCCGACTATCCCCTTTCTACCCTGCTTGGTCCCGCTGGGGACACATACCAACTGTAAGAGGCTAATTAATTAAGAGGAACTATTATCAGCAGGGGAAAAAATAGTTCTTCTTAGTTAATTAACCTCTTACAGTTGGTATGTGTACTTCCACCTTTTCATGTTTCTCTGTATGTATAAATATCTTGTTACTGTGTGTTCCATTCTATGCCTCTGATGAAGTGGACTGTAGCCCACGAAAGCTTATGCTGAAATAAATTTGTTAGTCTCTAAGGTGCCACAAGTACTCCTCATTTTTTTTGCTGACACAAACTAACATGGCTGCTACTCTGAAACTTTTGACTACAGTGTCCTTTATAGTAAGCCTGCTGCTCTGGGTAATTTAACAGTACTGCAGCTAATTGTCACTTCCATATAATCCTGGATTGTATGAAAAATCAAATATGTAAATAGAAACATAGTCCTAATCACATATTGTAGAAAACCAAATATAGAAAAATAAAAATTACATTACTCATGTTTGGGTGGTGGTGCAGGTCTAGGGAAAGGAAGTGCCTTAGAGTCCTAGGACTCACCCCCTTTTTAAATTCTTCCTTACCTCCTTCATCCCTCACTTACTATTACTGCTCATATGTTGAAAAGTGAACTGGATGCTGCTCCCTTCAAAGACAGTAGTTGCTGCTGTCAACGGAGTTGGAGAGAGGGCCTGCTGCAGAATAATACATGGGACTCCATACCTCCGACATCCCCCAACCCAGAGCTCAACACATTGCCCCTGCATTGCTTCTTGCTTGATTTCAGTCTGAAAGTTACTGTGTGCTCTTATCCCTTTCTTCATATATTGAGTTACTGCTAGACTGTTTTAATCCAATTTGTGATCTTTAATAAGGTTAAAATTTATAATTTAACATTTTAAAAATTGTGTTTGAGTATGATAGTTGCCTCTAAAATAAAATGGAGAAATGCCTATTTTAATTTAAGCGAATTGGAGAAAATCACACTTGTTGAAAATGTATTGAAACATTTTTTAGACAATGACCTATAATTATTTTCTACATTCAAGTTTGGAAGCCATAAGTATAATATTAAAGTTAGGGTTAGGCATAAAATTATTGTAATAACTTGGAGGTTATTTCGCTCTCAGGAACTGATCCAGAATGCAGAAGATGCTGGTGCCACAGAGGTTAGGTTTTTGTATGATGAGACTCAATATGGAACAGAATCTCTCTGGTCGAAGGACATGGCACAATACCAGGGTAAGTATATAATTTTTAGCTCATGTTCTCCAATATGTGTGTGAGAGTCCCAATGGTTCAGTAGTCTGCCATTTATGCCCAGTAGAGCACTAATTGAATCCATCCACTCAAGGGCAGAATTTGACCCTTATGAACAACTATTCAAATTTGGGTATAGCAAATACTTTGCACGAATCCAATAGTTAAGTGGGCCAATAACCAATCTGCATACACAAATTAAGCCTACTAGTAATCTACAATCTTAGTGCTTTAGGCGTAGGTACCTCAGATAGAGTTAGTGATAAGTATTTGGGTGGGAGTCATTTAGGGAAAATCCCAAGGTGTTAAAAGAAGTGATAGTGTTGGTAAATTATTGGTTTTACTTTCCCAATACCCCAGCATGGTAGTAGGAGGCACTGGGTTGAAAATGACCACACTCTTAATGAAATCCAGGAAATGCTAGTAGTTACCTTAAAAAAAGAGGGGGGGGAGACAGTCTTTTAAAGAATTTTTAATTAAATATAAAAGCTACCTCTACTGAAACTGCAACAAGTGTGATTCTTTGCAGTTCCTCAGATAAATATTTAACTACAATGTGAAATTCTTTTGTACTCAGGTCTCAAGTTAATGGTGATATACTTCTGACAGTTGGTGTTTCTTTTTCTTTTTTTTTTTAATTCCTTCAACTAGAATGAGGCTCAGTGTTTTTCTGTGGGCTAGGTAAGAGGAGGGCACTTGAGGTTTAAAAAAAGAGAGAGATCTGTGAAGGAGTTTGACTGGTAGGTGAACAAAAGGTAGGACTAGAGAAGCAGTGTTCTATGAATGACAGGTTGGGGAAATTGTACTGTAACTTTTGCCATTTTGCGTATTTGTTTGTATAGATCTGTTTTTCTTGCCTTTTAGACTGTACACAGTTTAGGGCAGGGCCTTTTATTTTTGGACAGTTCCTAATACTATGGGGCCCCAACCAATGTCTTTAAGTGCTCCTAGAATACAAATAATAATAAGATAATAGTGCTTCATAGATTTCAAGTTGGAATCTGAGAATAACTTGCAGGTTGGGTCTAAGAAGTCTCATTGAGATCTGACAAAATGGCTGAGGTAAAATTTACTGTTACTCTGAACTAGCATTTGTATATTCTTGTTTTTGAGATGTGCCTACTGGCATCACAGATCTGAGAACTTTCTGAAGAGCTGTTCGTGTATGGGGCACATGAACACCCTCTAATGACTGAACAATTGGAGCTGAGGTTATAAAAGAGCTGCCCAAGACTGCCTAAATTCCCTCAGATCATTAATCTCTTAGGCTTGGTCCACACTAACCCCCCAGTTCGAACTAAGATACGCAACTTCAGCTACGTTATTCACGTAGCTGAAGTCGAAGTATCTTAGTTCGAACTAAAAGGTACTTACCGCGGGTCTAGACGCGGCAGGCAGGCTCCCCCGTCGACTCCGCCTACTCCTCTTGCGGAGCAGGATTACCGGCGTCGACGGCGAGCACTTCCGGGATCGATTTATCGCGTCTAGACAAGATGCGATAAATCGATCCCAGAAGATCGATTGCGTGCCGCCGAACCAGCCGGTAAGTATGAACGGTACTAAGTATTCTTCCTGAAGTCTCATTCTTACCTGGAGGAAGCTAGACTCCTTACTTTAGGAGTCAAAAGTGTTTTTTGTTTTTATTTAGTTAGCGCTAGTTCAGTTAGGAAATTACCTGGGGATTTTTAAGCTTTGGGGATTGTTTTAAAGGGCATGCAATTTCCATACAATGGCTCTTTAAGTGGATTAGTCTGAGCATTGGGATGTTATACATTAGCTAGCTTGAAAATACTTGAGAGTGGGCTTTTTAGAATATTGTGTAGGTTGCATATTAGCACAGGTTTTATGTCTAGTGCAGAGTTCTAAAATGATATGAATGCTGTGCCTCCATAATGTTTTCAGCTTAGGAACCCTAGAGGGCTGTTCATATATTTATGTAGCACCATTTTCTCAATTTGGCATCTACATCTCATTCTGAGAAAGCAGTTCTAGTGTCCTTGTTTAAAAAGAACTTCTCAGCTCCCTTTCCTGGGGATTGTAGTACTTGCTATAATCCTGCAAATAGGAATATATAGAGGCCATCTTGAAGAAGAAAAAAGAAGTCTTCTCTGAGGAGCCGCGGTGCATTTCCACCTTTGGGATTTGATGCATCTAGTGTCGCGCTGCAGAACTGTATAGAAAAGCCATGTGCCCTGGTGGGGTGCAGTAGCACTCTCATTCTATCTTTATAACAGAGTGCAGCCTGTCACCCATTTTGGTTCTTTCGCTTCCACTGCAGGTATCTAAAGGAACTACTCTTGTATCCACAAACTAGTTATAGATAGCCTTTCTTCTTGTATTTTCATAATATAGTTAATTAGTGTTGTTGGGGGCTGCTTACCTCAGGTTATCCTTGAGGCTGTCAGGTCCTGAGTTTCATAATGCATCCTGCTCCTTCATCTTCCCAGATACAGATGTGCATGTTCAGTGCTCATGTACCTGAGAGAAGCTAATGTAGTGTCCCAGTGCACAATTTGCCATGCTTTCACTCATTGGACAAGGGAGGACAGGCAGCTGAGATTGCTGGCGTAGTTGGCTTCTTTGAGCCTCCTGCTGGACCATCCTACAATTCCTTCAGGGATTTCCATGTCTGCCTCTTTGCTGAGGTGTTCTGACAAAAGTCAAAAGAGATGCATCCTGCCACCGCAATTTCCATGTCATCCTGCATGTCAGACCCAAGATTGACCTCCCTGAGGCAATTGCTTGCTGTTTCTGAGCCTCCCACCTGGCTCCATCAAAACAAATTGCTTTGGCACCCAGGTCTATGTCTGTACTGACGTTGACACCAAAGACGCCTTTGGTTCCCCAGGAGTAGGTCCTGATTGACACCAGCAAGAGTCAGGCTTCAGGATCCTCTCATGCCCATGTTTCAGGAATAAGGAAAAGGAAGAGGAAGCACACGGATCCACAAAAAGTGTTTAAGGAGAAAAAGAAAAGGGGGCATTGTTCTCCTACAACAATGCATGTCATTTTTGGAGACTCCTTATTAGTCTCGACACTGTCTTTGACCTGCTGGTCTCCTCAGTTTGAGGCTCCAGTGCCGATTAAATCGGACATCTCTCTGGTGCAGCACACATCTCCAATGCTGTTGATTTCCCGTCATATCGGGGGTTCTCTGGCAAAGTGTTTGACTACATCTCTGTTGCTTGGCTCTGCGCAGCAGTTTTCATCCCTGGTGTCAGTACAGAACATCCTTGAGGAACATGTGGTTACCTGGGAACAGACTGTGCAGATTCCTCCAATTTGCTAGAGGGTGCCTAATCGACTTCCCTCACTGAAAATTCCACCCTCCTGGATGGACTTTATGTAGGACCTCTTCAGTTGTTAATGTGGCCTTACATTCAGGAATCTATGCAAATTTTGCTTGATACCACCATAAATACTTTGGCACCAACATTGGCATCAATGATGATATTGGCATCAGGTGGTCTTGAAGGCAAAGGTGCCTGGTATGAGCCTGGCTCCAAAGGGACACTTGGAAGGAGGCTTCTCTCAGAAGAGATGGAGCAGTCTCCCATTGAAGAATATACGGATGGTACATTCCCTGAAGACCAAATTGGGTCTTCTTTAGTCTCCTGACCAATGAAAAAAAAAATTCCAGGAGCACACAGGGAGAATGGCTAATATCCTGCAGAAGCGACAAAGGGTCCTGTGGCACCTTATAGACTAACAGAGGTATTGAAGCATAAGCTTTCGTGGGTGAATACCCACTTCTTCGGATGCAAGCAGTGGAAATGTCCAGGGGCAGATATAAATGTGCAGGGAAGATTCAGGCTAATATCCTGCAGTTACTGACTGGGGTTTTAGCACCAGAAATACCTTGTGTCCTTTTTGACCTTATGGAATGGCAGACAAAGGGCAAGGTTGTTTTCCTTTATTCCCAGGTTTACTTAGTCAAACAAAAGATATTTGACTCTTTCCAGTGTTTTCCCCACCAGTATCAGAGAGATACATATGTATGATTCCATACTAGTCTGTGAAGCCTAGAAACTCTCCAACAGTAGCAGGGTGTCCATGACTGTTCTCTTGGGTAGAGAATGGCATAAAGTAGATGCTATTGGGAGAAAAACATATTCCTCTACTTCTTTGGCTTCTGAATGGCAAATTATCTCACTGTTATGTCCAGATATAGCTGTGCATTTAATCCTATTCTGGACTCTTTACTGGATGATGGGAAGCAGCTAAGAGCTTTGTTGTTGAGGGTAGAACATTAGTCAGACATGCATTAAGAGTATTTTGGCACCTCAGACTCTACTGGCAGAGCCATGGCCACTGGTGTAGCTCTAAGGTTATATTCATGGCTCAGATCATCAGGGCTGGCACTAAAATCATAAAGATTAATAGAGGATCTCTCCTTGGAAGGTTCATGTCTTTACAGTGATAAGACAGATGGGACTCTAGAAAGAATCAAGATCAAAAGAGTTAAGCCTGATCCCTAGGGTTTTCCAGGCATTTTCTACTTCAAAAAATGAGATTTTTTTCTACTTCCCTCTGATAGCACAGACAGTCCTGTCTGTGCAGCAGTAACAGAGCATACAGTCTCAGAGGAAATGCTAGCCGTTTGCCAGTGTTGGGTCTGTTCCTGCTAAAAGACGACAATACAGAAGCAGGATCCCTCCCTGCATATTCTCTGAGAAACAGCAATTTTATTGGAATGCTAGAGATGTGTCTCTCTCTGGAATTAAAATCATGTCTCTCATGGTATGTGTACACTGCGACATTAGGCTGAATTTATAGAAGTTGATTTTTCGGAACAGATTTTATACAGTCGATTGCGTGCGTCCCCACTAAGCTCATTAAGTTAGCGGAGTGCGTCCACTGTACTGTGCCTAGTGTCAACTTTCGGAGCGGTGCACTGTGGGTAGCTATCCCACAGTTCCTGCAGTCCCCGCTGCCCATTGGAATTCTGGGTTGAGCTCCCAACGCCTGTTGGGGCAAAAAATTTGTCGCGGGTGTTTTTGGGTAAATGTCGTCAGTTCCTCTGTGAACGCAACGGCAGCCAATCCTTTTGCGGCTTTTTTCCTGGGTTAACCGCGCAGACACCATAGCACTGCAAGCGGGAGCCCGCTCAGCTCTCCATCACCACTGCTGTTGCAGGCAAGTCTAAAGGGTAGTGACTCAGGGACATGTGTGGGCCTGTTTAGATTTTAGGCGCATCATATTCCTCTCCTTTGTCACTAGAGAAGAAGTCTTGCAGCCGTCCTCATCAGTAGGACTTATAGCCATCCTCAAAGCAGCAATGTTGTTTTGGTCACTCCGCTGCTTCTGCTGCAACTCTGCCATCCCGAGCTCCTGCACTCCATCAGCACATCGTGCAGTAAGATTGAAAGCCATCGTCATATGTATGACTTTTAACTGTCCTCGGAGCAGCAATGTTGTTTTGATCGCTCCACCGCTTCCGCTGCAACTCTGCCATCACGAGCTCCTGCAATTCGGCAGCAGATCGTGCAATATGCCTGCAAGCCATTGTCATATGTATGATTTTAGCCGTCCTCGGAGCAGCAATGTTGTTTTGCTCGCTCCGCCGCTTCCGCTGCAACTCTTCCATCCTGATCTCCAACAACCTGGCTGCTCTCCCAGCCGGCAGCACCGTGCAGTCGCACCTACTCCAGCCTACCCTTTGCTCCCATACCTCATGAACTCTGGACAGTAGTAAGGAACAGTTGAACTATAGGCTTAGCAAGTGCAGAATGGTGGTGGACGTTTACAAACTCGCTGCCGCTGTTGATCAGAGCTCAGCGCAAACAACATTCTCATTGTTATTGCTGCTTGCTGTGTGCTACATAATATCTGTGAGAGTAAGGGGGAGACGTTTATGGCGGGGTGGGAGGTTGAGGCAAATCGCCTGGCGTCCGATTTTGCGTGGACAGATACCAGGGCGATTAGAAGAGCACAGCAAGGCATGCTGCACATCACAGAGACTTTGAAAACCAGTTTCTCCTTGATGCAAACCCACCCCCTTCGTTGATTTTAATTCCCTGTAAGCCAGGCACCCTCTCCCCTTCGAAATAAAGCAACTATTGTTTTGAAACCATGCATTGTTTCTTTATTAATTAAAAATAAATGAGATAACAGAAAAGGTAGCCGCGGGTGGTTTGGGGTACATGTCGTCAGTCACCCCCCGTTTTCCCCCTCCTGCCATGAAAGCAACGGCCGACAATCCTTTTTCACCCTTTTTCCTGGATTGCCCGCGCATGCACCGTAGCTCTGCAAGCAGGAGTCTGCTCAGATCACCGCTGCAGTTGTGAGCATTGTAAATAAACACCTTGCATTTGCCCTTTTAGATTTTAGCATATATATTGGCATTGCGTCTTTTGGAACCGAGTTCTGATAGCAATGATTCATCTCCCCATACAGCGATCAGATCCAGTACCTCCTGTTTGGATCATGCTGGAGCTCTTTTACGATTCTGGGACTGCGTGGTCACCTGTGCTGATGAGTTCGCCACACTGGCTAAACAGGAAATGAAATGCAAACGTTCCCGAGGCTTTTTCTGTGTACCTGACTAGTGCATCTGAGTTCAAAGTGCTGTCCTGAGCGATCACAATGGCGCGCTCTGGGATAGCTCCCGGAGGCCAGTACGTTGAATTGCGTCCACACTACTCCAAATTCGACCTGGCAATGTCAATTTCAGCGCTAATCCCCTCGTCGGGGAGGAGTACAGAAATCGATTTTAAGAGCCCTTGACGTCGAAAAAAATGGCATTGTCATGTGGACGGGTGCAGGGTTAAATCGATCTAACACTGGTAAATTCAACCTAAAGTCATAGGGTAGACCAGGGCTCGTTGTTTGATAATTTCTTGGTGCAAGATTACCTTGGATCATTGGGTGTTAGATTCCATTGGAGGTGGTTACTCAATCCAATTTCACACCAGGTCACATCACTTTCCAGTTCCCTCCCTCTGGGGACCCCTCTGATGAGAGACTACTGTGGGAGGAAATAAGCTCTCTTCTATAAAAGGGGGTGTAAACGGGCGACAACTCACCCCATGCGGCGCCACCTGCTGGTCAATCCAGAGAATTAGCTCGTCCAGCCTCCGGAGCGCCCTCTGCAGGCCGGTGTCCCGCTTGCCGCTGGCCCTCGTGTCCCTCCCAGACCCCGGTGTCCCTTTAACTGGGGTACTGCCCCTTGGCAGTAACCCCTTAGTCTGGGTCTCCCCTCCCAGGAGGACCCTCACCCACTATCCCCACCTTGCCTCAGCCTATGGGCTACTGCCAGTCATCATCAAGCCCCCATTCACTGGGGCAGACTGCAGTCTGTATTAGCCAGTCATCACAGGCAAGGGGGAGTTTGGACCTGCTGTCTCTGCCTACCCATGGGCCACCCCCTGCGACCCCAGTACCCTGTTTGACCTTAGTCTAGGCCCTGCAGCCTGGCGGTTTCCCAGGCCAGAGCTCTCCAGCTCCTCTGGCCTTCCCCCAGCCCTGCTCCAGTCTAGGTACTCTCTTAGGTCTAGTAGCCAGGACCCTCCCTCTCTAGAAGCAGAGAGAGACTGTCCGCTCCAGGCCCACTGCTCTCTTATAAGGGCCAGCTGGGCCCTGATTAATCTGGCCACAGCTGTGGCTACTTTGCCAATCAGCCCCACCACAGTCCTCTCCCAGGGCTGTTTTAAGCCCCTCAGGACAGGAGCGGGGTAGCAACCCCGCTACAGGGGGCTATAGAGGATGTTTCCCTCCAACACCAAAGGAAGGGATTATATTCTAAATATTTTCTAATACTCAAGAGGGAATATTGTCTGAGACTCATCCTGGACCCAAGCAGTACTGTTACAGTCTAGAATGAATTTTACCATCAAGCATCACAAGCTAAAGTGGACAAAGCTTTTGTGTTGGGTGAAGGATAAAGACTTAGCCCTGTCTTGGCCAGAAGCCCCTGCAATTTTAGCATTTCTCTTTCATTTAAAATCACAGAGTTTAGCAGCACCTTCCCTAAAAGTGCATCTAGCAGCTATATTTGCTTATCACATGTTGATTAAAGACAAGCCTCTATTCTGTCACTCCAGAGTCTCCATGTTTCTCAAGGGAATGACTGTGTTTCCCATTGCTAGAGGTCCTTTTTCAGACAGCAACTTGAACCTGCTTTTAACAATGTTAATGGGCCTACCCTATGAGTTCTCGTCTTGAGCTTCTTTAGAACAGCATTTGTAATGTCAATTACCTCTGCTTGAGAGGGTTAGTGAGCTCATTGCCTTCATGACCTCTCCACCTATTCCAGCTTTATGCTTAAGAATTTCATCTGTCACAGTATGTCTTCCTCCCTGTTTTCTTCCCCAGACCCCATGCCCATCCACAAGAGATCTGTTTACACTCTTTTGCCTGGACAGGACTAAGCTCTTTAGAAAATCTAATAGACT
The DNA here is from genome assembly GCA_033296515.1 of Macrochelys suwanniensis. Classification (NCBI taxonomy): domain Eukaryota; kingdom Metazoa; phylum Chordata; order Testudines; family Chelydridae; genus Macrochelys; species Macrochelys suwanniensis. Next base: position 42,755,347 of record CM065775.1, on the reverse strand, counting down.
GTTGCCTACAGGGAAAGGTGTAAGGTCCAGTCTAGAGGTAAACAGACTCTTTCATAATGGATTAGGAAGTATTTTGAACATTGTTGTTCTTTATCCAGAAAACCATTACATCTGGTTTATAGACGCACTCCGCTACACCTACAGCTGCCTCTGTATCTTGTTTGAGACAGGTCACCATTGCAGAGATTTGCAAAGCAGTAACATGGAGTTCTTTTCCTAAGCACTATTCATGGGACTTGAAATCTGATCTGATGTTCAGTTTGGCAGAGTAGTGCTAGAGTTCATTTTAGCCTAGAACTCCTCACCCACTGTCCTGTAATGGGGCATACTACTTGCTTATCTCCCATAAGTGGGAATGCACAGAGGCCCTCAAAGAAAGAGGGATTACTTGCTAGTAATTGTTGTTCTTCGAGAGTTGTCTCTGTGCATTGACATTACCCACCTGCCTTCCCTCTGCCGTGGAATTCTTTGTATTTCAAGACTGTGAGGGTTTGGGAGGAGGAACTGGGGTAGGCTGGGGGGCATGTTCTCTTATATTAAAAGGAAATTAGCCATTGGAACAGTTTACCTAGAGTTGTGGTGGATTCTCCATCACTATCAATTTTAAAATCAAGACTGGATGTTTTTTCTAAAAGATGTGCTCTAGTTCAATCAGGAATTAATTCAGGAAAGTTCTGTAGCTTGTGATATACAGGTGGTTAACTATATGATCAGAGTGGTCTCTTCTGCCCTTGGAATCTATGTAAAGGGGTCTGATGAGATCATAGCATGAGAGTGCTATTGCACACCCGCAACTGACACAGCTTTTCTATACGGTTCTGCAATTTGGCTAGATGTGCCAAATCCTGTATGTGTGAATGGATAGAGGCAACTTTACTAGCAATCGTTGCTTACCACTAAATATAATTTTTTAGAGCGTGGCTTCTGTGTATTTCAGACTACCTGTCCATTTTCTCTTCTTCCTTGGGGCTTATAGATTTTAAGGCTAAGAAGGGACCATTAGATCCTCTAGTCTGATTTCCTTTATAACAGAGGCTATAGAATTTCATCCAGTTACTCCTGTATTGAGCCCAGTAACTTGTTTGACTAAAGCATATTTTCCAGAAAGGAATCCAGCCTTGAATTGAAGAATTCAAGTGGTAGAGAATCCACCACTTCTGTTGCTAGCTTGTTCCAGTGGTTAATCACCCTCACTGATAAAAAATTATGTCTAATTTGAATTTGGCTGGCTTTAACTTCCAGCCAGTAGGCTCTTGTTCTGGCTTTCTCTGATAGATTAAAGAATCCTTTAGTACCTAATCTCCTCTCTGTGAAGGTACTTACACACTGTAATCAAGTCATCTCTTAAATTTCTTTTGATAAGCCAAACAAGAGCTCTTTTAGCAATTTTCCAGCCCTCCAATTCTTTTTCTTGTTCTTTTCTACACCTTCTTCAGTTTTTCAACGTCGCTTTTAAAATGTGGACTCCAGAACTCCTTGTGATATTCCAGTATTGATCCCACCAGTGCCATATACAGAAGTAAATTCACCTCCCTACTCTTGGTCACTACTTCCCTTTTGTACATCCAAGAATTGCATTAGCTCTTTTTGCCACAGTATCATACTGGGATTTCATGTTGAGTTTGTCCACTATGACTGCTAAATCCTTTTCAGAGTCTCTGATTTCCAGGATACAGTCACCCATTCTGTACATATGGTTTACATTCTTTGTTCCTAAATGTATGCCCTTGTGTTTGGCTATATTAAAATATATTTTGTTCACATGGACTCATCTTATCAAAAGATCCAGATCACTTTATATGACAGTCCTTTCCTCATCATTATTTACTACTCTGCCAATCTTTGTGTCATTTGCAAATTTTTTCAGCACCGATTTTGTATTTTGTTCTACTCCAGTAGGATTCTCAGAATTATTGAAGGAACTGAAGTGGTTGGGGCCGCATAGCTCTTTTATAATCTAGGTTCAGAACATTCAGTGTTATAAGAGGATTCTTGTATGACCCCCATGGTCACTGCTTTCCTGAAGTTTCCTGAAGCTCTTTCTCAACATGACCTTCATTTATCTTGTATGACAGAAAATGGAAGGTAGTAAACCAAAATTATATGGTGTGTGTTAAATTTGTCATGGAATCTAAAATAATCCAACAAATCAGTTGATGGACTTGTGTCTCTGAGGAGAAAGAGAAGAAAATATGTTGTTTAGGGTTTTTATTTTGCAGAAGTTCCTCTTCATCTCTTCGGACTTTCCCAACAGATTTTAGTTTCATTTCTCCAGTACCAGTTTGAGTTACAGCTTCCTCATTAAATTTGCACATCTATAGTTACCTTTCAAAAATGCTTTCTTGATTTAGTAAGTTTAATTCCTGGAAACTAAACAGGTAGACCCAAGTGTGTTATTTTTGAATTGCCTTATGTGTGCCTATTTATTTTTTAGGTTCAGCACTTTATGTATATAACAATGCAGTTTTTACCCTTGAGGACTGGCATGGCATACAGGAAATAGCAAGAAGCAAGAAAAAGGATGATCCCCTGAAAGTTGGAAGATTTGGAATTGGGTTCAATTCAGTATATCATATAACAGGTACTTTGTGTAGCTCCTTTAAAAATAAAAATATTAACATTAAGATTTGTTTAATCTCATATACACATCAAACATAAGGATGCTGGCAGGGTGTTCTCTGGGCGAGGTCCTTGACATTGGAATGCACTTCATCCACCTATGATCCATCACAGCCCATCTTTTTTTAATCTTCTGGGCATGCTATAAAGTCCATTTTTTCCAGGCTGTTTGAGGGAGTGTAGGCTGAGAATTGGAGGGGTTTATTATTGACACTATATTTTGCTGGCGATGTCAGCGTGGGGTGAACAATCCTCTATGTTGTATTATTTGAATTGTGCATTTTTAGTTTATATAACTGATGCCCAGAGCATAGGATGGATGTTTAACAGACTTCTATAAATTTAAATAAGATACAATAAGCGAAGACTGAAGCTTTATGCAGTTTGATTTTTGTCCTGTATGTATTTAAGGGAAATGTGAAATAGAGATCAATAAACAATGCTAATTTTGTCTCATACCAAAAAAGTAGTTTTCCATCGTATAACCATCACATGCAATTTAATATTTAACAGGAGGCTGTTCACATTGATTGTATAAAGCAAAAAATACCCTAATATACTGCTAATGAGTCATAATGTGCTCTTCCACAAGCTGGTAGCACTTAACTATGGGCATCTTTTTTTCATTTGGATCTTTTATTACTGCAGAGTGCTTCCTATATTCTGTAGGATTGTTTTACCATTTCATTTGATAGTCCTTTCTTTCATTCATATATGTGCATTGAATTAGTACGCTCTATGTAGAAAACTGGATACAGATTTCTGCCTTCTCCTCTTAAAAATGTGTACATTTTTTGACTTGTGCCCCTAAAAATGTTGCATTCAATACATTTATTTGTATTCTGTTGTGGTTATGCCACATGGAAAGATTAGTAGTTATTCATTCTGTTGGATTACATATCAATATAATATTGGATTATTATAATTTGAAGCTGGCATGGCAAAAGAAAGGCAAGTATAGATAACTGGTTTTCGATATCTAGATAGTATTTCGTTTCTGAGACCAGCGTGTCAAATCTTTGATCAAATAAAGTTTTGCCCTATGTCATTTATCTCTGTTATGCCTTCTATAAACGGATCCTGTACATCGTAAGATATTTTTATATAGTATTTTCTCTACCAGAGTATGAATAGTGGTCCATTAGTAAAATTGAGTTTTTGATAAATAAGGGCAATTCATAATTTTAAAATGACAGTTTAATTGATTGTAATGGCTAAAGCTGTTTAAGGTATGGATAATGTAGAATATTTTAGGGTTATTCAGATTTGCTGTTTGGGGTCATTCATATTTGTTGGATTTCACTTGTGCAGATGTCCCTAGTATCTTCAGTGGTGACCAGATTGGAATGTTGGATCCCCATCAAACACTTTTTGGACCCCATGAATCAGGCCAGTGTTGGAATCTAAAAGATGACAGCAAAGAAATAATTGAATTTACAGACCAGTTTGCACCATTCATTGGTGTATTTGGTAGCACTAAGGAAACCTTCAAGAATGGAAACTTTCCTGGTACATTTTTTCGTTTCCCTCTTCGCCTACAGCCTTCCCAACTGAGTAGCAATCTGTACAACAAACAAAAAGTCCTGGAATTGTTTGAATCCTTTCGAGCAGATGCAGATACAGTGCTGCTGTTCCTGAAAAGTGTGCAAGATGTTTCCTTACATGTTAGGGAGGCTGATGGAATTGAAAGACTGGTTTTTAGAGTAACTGCTAGTGAGAATAAGGCCTTGAAACATGAACGACCCAATTCCATCAAGATTCTAGGAACTGCAATAAGTCAATATTGTAAAGGGGTTCCAAGCAACAGCGTAACATGTGTGACATATCACGTAAATATAGTCTTAGAAGATGAGTGTGTGAAGGATGCACAAAAAACATCTTGGTTAGTATGTAACAGTGTGGGAGGTCGAGGAATATGCAATGAACTAGATTGTTTGGCTGATGACTTGAAGTTTGTCCCTACTATTGGAATAGCTATGTCTTTATCAAGTAATGGGGAAGAAAAAGGAGCTGTAGCAGATTTTTCAGGAAGAGCATTTTGTTTTCTTCCTTTACCTCCTGGTGAGGAAAGCAAGACTGGTCTCCCGGTTCATGTTAGTGGTTTCTTTGGCTTGACTGACAATAGGAGGAGTATCAAATGGCGAGAGTTGGATCAGTGGCGAGATCCAGCAGCTTTATGGAATGACCTCCTTGTAGTGAATGTTGTCCCAAAAGCATATGCCACTCTCATTTTGGAGGCTATCAAGCGAATGGAGACTGAGAAGAACTCAGATTTTCCTTTGTCAGCTGAAATAATTTATGGACTATGGCCTGAAAAGAACAAAATCAGGGTACACTGGAAACCAATCATAGAACCTCTGTTTAAAGAGTTGCTCCAGAATGCAGTTATTTATTCTGCTAGTCGTGACTGGATAAAGGTGGGGCAAGTGTGCTTCTCGGACATGGATGACAGCTTGGAGTACACACAAACTGTCCTCAACTACCTCCAGAGCTCAGGGAACCAGATTGCTAAGGTACCAGCAAATATTGCTAGTGCAGTTCATCTTACTGTATCTAGCTCTAAAACTGTGAAAAATGTGACTCCTGCTGTAGTGCGGCAGGTGTTGAGGAAATCTGGACACACTGGTCCTGCTGATGAAAAGCTTCATCTCTTGGAATTCGTGCTTTCTGATGGAGTCTACAGTGAACTTATTGGATTGGAGCTTCTGCCATTACAAAATGGAAATTTTATTCAATTTTCCTCATCTGTATCAGATCAAGATGTAGTTTACATAACCTCAGAAGATTACCCAAGGTATATTTAACATTTTACATGCTATATTTTGTTGAAACACAATTTAAATATTTGTAAGTACTACAAACTGTCACCGCCTTATGAGTAGTTCATTTAGAATAAGCATGCCACAATTTTTAACATAATAAAATAATGCATAAAAGGAACCCAAGATTACATTTTATATACTTCTGCATTTGAAAGATTTGAAGGTTAGTTGCTGTCAGAATTTATAAAGAATTATTGACTCTTGTTATAAAATATACACCAAGTAGCTTTTCTCAAACTAGTTTTCTTCTGGGAAACAGAAATAAGAGAAGGCTGAGAACATGCATCCTAGAGGAGTAGTTCAAGGGGTCTGTTAGTGGCCTGACTAAGGTTTTATTAAAATGAAGCTTTAGATGACACTAGTCTTTTCCCACCTCCCTTCGCTGTTACTGTGAGATAGTTTTAAATTAAATACAGGAATGGCTAGTTTTACAAAAAATACAAGCTTTTTAAAAAAATGTATTGCACAGTCAGTTTAGTGGCTCTACATACTGGAGGCAGTGACTAGCTGTGATGGTACTGCACTTAAGATAATAAAATACTGCTTTATTTTTCAATTAGATCCTTGTGTTACCACTTCTCTGAATACAGTTTAGCCCACTTATCTAAATTGTTTTTGGCACCTTATGAAAAACTTTTAAAACTTTCTATATTGAAACCTTTCTGCTCTATATAACTTTTGAAATTCTCTTCCTTTGTTTGCAGTTGTACAATTATATGGAAATAAGATCTTTGTCTTCAAGAACTTCTTTTTTGTCTAATTATTTTCTCCTTAAAAAAATTATTTCCTGTGTTTAGTGTTCCTATTTATTCCACTGCTATTAATTGTGAAATCACATTGAGGACTATTCTTCAAGTAGAGGAAAAGAGAAATAACATTAAAGGCACGTCTGTGACATTTTGGGGTTCAACCTAGACCCGTAAGGGGTTGTCTCACCACCTGCCCTGCAACTCTGGGTGTCTTAAATCTATGATTCTATGATTCTAACTCTGGGTGTCTTAAATGGTATGCAGCTGTGGCTTACAGCTTAGACACTGACAACCAGCGTACAAGCATGTACGTGACACACTGGCTTTCACCGCCCAGTTACTATATGCAGCATGACACCAACACATCCCAGTCCTGAATTTCTCCAAAACTGCCTCCCTGCAGTGTTCATCCCTCTCCTGTAACATTCTCAGAAGTCATTGAGTTCATTGCTACTTTAAAGAGACAACACACTGCAATGCATTAATTTAACTGGGATTTAACAAACACTCTTATTTCAGTCATAGCACTATGTTGGTTTATGTTGAAAGTAAAATAAATTTATTAAACAATAAGTCATAGGTTTAAGTGATACCAAGTATAAGGAATAAAGATAGAAAAGGTTACAAACAAACAGAAGTAAAAATATGTTTCTAAGACTAAAATATGATTTAAATTTGTTGCTCAAAGAAGTGTTTCTCACCAAGCCTCTTTTACAGCATGGTTGATCAGACTCACTTAGTCCAAAGTGCTGGTTTTCCTTGTCTCCTTAGGTGAAGGATAACTTCTCTGACCCTCTCTTTATAGACCAGAAAAGCTTTGAAAAGTCTCTCTCTCAAAGTTCATTGACCCTACTTCAAAAGACGTGGAGGCTTCTTGGGGGTACAGTCTGAATCCCCTGGTTGAGATTAAGTGATCACTTTCCCCCCACTTGCTCTCTGATGCTTTGTTTGCTTGGCATGCAAATATGCTTTTCTTTGTCTTTGATCACACTGTGCTCAGTTTACATGGGAGACATTTAAGCAGGGGGAACCACGTTCTTTTGTCTGGAAAAATACCGTTTATCAATTCCCCTTGATATGCCTGGTTTAAACACATTTTAGTTATAACTTCAGCATGTCTGAATAATCCTTTGTGGATTGACTATACATACGTCACACAAAAATATTAATGATCAGTGAGTGATTCATTTTCCAATGACCTATTACATGATACCCTTTAGATACAGATTATAACAATAGTGAGTAGGGGCACACTGAGTATGTCAGGTCTGACAAGAGTTGCTGACACAGAGTACTGAACCACTATGGGCGTCTGTGTCACACCTCCTCCCTGACATTGACTTCACAAGTATCAGTTCAAAGTTCCCCTGAACCCATAGACTAAGGAGCATCTTTCCTCATTTGAACATTCGTACCGCCCCCAGCAGTTGCTTCACATCCATGCAGGTCACCTTGGCCAGTCAAGGGTTCTGTTACCCATGAAGCTGTGAAACCAGACCTCCTACCACCCTAAGTCTGCCCTGCTCCCAGCAGAGTTCTGATCCACCGCTACCCTCAGCTGTGCCAATGTCTTCCCCCACCCAGCAGTTTTTTGGGCTACAACCATTTCTAGCTCTGCTTCAGTTTCCCTTCCCTCAATGAAGTACTGTCCCACAGCTTTCCTAGCTGTGCCAGAGTCTCACCACTCAGCAGTTTTCCCTGCTCTCAGTGGGGTGCTGGCCCACAGCTATTTACTTAGCTGTGCCAGGGTCCCCCCAGTCCTAGCAGTTCCTGGTCCACCATATCTTTTTAGATGTGCCACAGACACATTCAACACTGATTCAGTTTCACTGGTGAGGATTTACCCCCTGGCTATGGTGAGCTTGTGCCTGAGCCCTCGGGCTCAGCTCTGTTACATCATTACAGAAAACAACACATCAAGGAAAAAACACTTCCCACATTCCCACAGCTAGAAGCCCAGAATAACCTTTAGCATCATAATGACTCAAGCTACAGGCAAAGGGATGGGGACCATCATACTCACATCTGGTTGTCTGCTGGACTCTGATAAGACACACCATTATGTCCTTACTCTGAGTCCCATGGGTGTGACATACTCCCTGTCTCTTGAGAGTGAGCTCTTCTGTATTCCTGGGCTGGGACTCTTTTGAGCCAAATGAAATGTGTACAGAACAGGGCAGTTTTGGAGTGATCCGCTCCTGGCTTCTTGCAGTCAGTGGTTTAGGGTCTCTCTGAGCATGGGGTTGCATCTCTGACCATCTTGACTAATATCCATTGAGGGACGTATCCTCCATGAATGTATCTAGTTGTTTTTTGGACCCAGTTATACTTTTGGCCATCACAACATCCATGGCAATGAGTTCCACAGATTAACTGTGCATTATGTGAAAAAGTACTTCCTCTTGTTCGTATTACATCCGCTGCCTATTAATTTCATTGAGAGACCCCTGGTTCTTGCCTTATGTGAAAGGGTAAATAACACTTCCTTATTCACTTTCTCCATGAATTTATAGACCTCTGTGCTGTTTCTATTCTAAAATGAACAGTTCCAGTCTTTTAATCTGTCTTCATATGGACGCCACTCCTAATCATTTTTGTTGTCCTTCTCTGTACTTTTTCCAGTTTCACTAGATTCATTCTGACATGGGGCCACCAGAACTGGACACAATATTCAAACTGTGGGTGCACCCTGGATTTATATAGTGGCATTATGATAGTTTCTGTCTCATTTTTATCCCTTTTCTAATAGTTCTCAACATCCTGTTAGCCTTTTTGATCACTGCTGAGCACTGAGCTGAAGTTTTCAGAGAACTATCCATGGAGACTCCAAGATCTTTTTCTTGAGTGGTAACAGCTACTTTAGAACACAACACTATATATATCTTGAGATTATTTTTCCCAATGTGCATTACTTCGCATTTATCAGTGCTGAATTTCATCTGAGATTTTGTTGCCCACTCACCCAGCTCATAGACTTTAAGGTCAGAAGGGACCATTATGATAATCTAGTCTGACCTCCTTCACAATGCAGGCCACAGAATCTCACCCACCCACTCCTGTAATAAACCCCTAACCTATGTCTGAGCTATTGAAGTCCTCAAATCATGGTTTAAAGACTTCAAGGTGCAGAGAATCCTCCAGCAAGTGAACCGTGCCCCATGCTGCAGAGGAAGGTGAAAACCCCCCAGGGCCTCTGCCAATGTGCCCTGGAGGAAAATTCCTTCCCAACCCCAAATATGGCCGTCAGCTAAACCCTGAGCATGTGGGCAAGACTCACCAGCCAGACACCCAGGAAAAAATTCTCTGTAGTAATTCAGATCCCACCCCATCTAACATCCCATCACAGGCCATTTGGCATATTTACCACTAATAGTCAAAGATCCATTAATTGCCAAAATTACGCTATCCCATCATACCATCCCCTCCATAAACTTATCAAGTTTAATCCTGAAGCCAGATATGTCTTTTTCCCCCACTGCTTCCCTTGGAAGGCTGTTTCAGAACTTCACTCTTCTGACGGTTAGAAACCTTCATCTATTTCAAGTCTAAACTTCCCGATGACTAGTTTATATCCATTTGTTCTTGTGTCCACATTGGTACTGAGTTTAAATAATTCCTCTCCCTCCCTGGTATTTATCCCTCTGATATATTTATAGAGAGCAATCATATCTCCCCTCAGCCTTGTTTTGGTTAGGCTAAACAAGCCAAGCTCTTTGAGTCTCCTTTCATAAGACAGGTTTTCCATTCCTCGGATCATCCTAGTAGCCCTTTTCTGTACCTGTTCCAGTTTGAATTCATCCTTCTTAAACATGGGAGACCAGAACTGCACACAGTATTCCAGATGAGGTCTCACCAGTGCCTTGTATAACGGTACTAACACCTCCGTATCTCTACGGAAAATACCTCGCCTGAAACATCCCAAGACCGCATTAGCTTTTTTCATGGCCATATCACATTGGCGGCTCATAGTCATCCTATGATCAACCAATACTCTGAGGTCCTTCTCCTCCTCTGTTACTTCCAACTGATGTGTCCCCAGCTTATAACAATAATTCTTGTTATTAATCCCTAAATGCATGACCTTGCACTTTTCACTATTAAATTTCATCCTATTACTACTACTTCAGTTTACAAGGTCATTCAGATCTTCCTGTATGATATCCCGGTCCTTCTCTGTATTGGAAATACCTCCCAGCCTGTGTCATCTGCAAACTTTATTAGCACACTCCCACTTTTTGTGCCGAGGTCAGTAATAAAGAGATTAAATAAGATTGGTCCCAAAACTGATCCCTGAGAAACTCCACCTGTAACCTCCCTCCAGCCTGACAGTTCACCTTTCCGTATGACCCGTTGTAGTCTCCCCTTTAACCAGTTCCTTATCCACCTTTCAATTTTCAGATTGATCCCTATCTTTTCCAATTTAACTAATAATTCCCCATGTGGAACCGTATCAAATGCCTTACTGAAATCGAGGTAAATTAGATCCACTGCGTTTCCTTTGTCTAAAAAGTCTGTTACCTTCTCAAAGAAGGAGATCAGGGTGGTTTGGCACGATCTAGCTTTTGTAAAACCATGTTGTGTTTTGTCCCAATTACCTTTGACCTCAATGTCCTTAACTACTTTCTCCTTCAAAATTTTTTCCAAGACCTTGCATACTACTGATGTCAAACTGACAGGCCTCTAGTTACCTGGATCACCTTTTTTCCTTTCTTAAAAATAGGAACTGTGTTAGCAATTCTCCAGTCATACAGTAAAATCCTTGAGTTTACAGATTCATTAAAAATTCTTGCTAATGGGCTTGCAATTTCATGTGCCAGTTCCTTTAATATTCTTGGATGAAGATTATCTGGGCCCCCCGATTTAGTCCCATTAAGCTGTTCGAGTTTGGCTTCTACCTCAGATGTGGTAATATCTACCTTCATATCCTCATTCCCATTTGTCATCCTGCCATTATCCCTAAGCTCCTCATTAGCCTCATTAAAGACTGAGGCAAAGTATTTGTTTAGATATTGGGCCATGCCTAGATTATCCTTAACCTCCACTCCATCCTCAGTGTTTAGTGGTCCCACTTCTTCTTTCTTTGTTTTCTTCTTATTTATATGGCTATAGAACCTTTTACTATTGGTTTTAATTCCCTTTGTAAGGTCCAACTCTACATGGCTTTTAGCCTTTCTCACTTTATCCCTGCATGTTCTGACCTCAATAAGGTAGCTTTTCTTGCTGATCCCTCCCATATTCCACTCCTTGAGGCATTCTGCTTTTTCTTAATCAACTCTCTTGAGATACTTGCTCATCCAGCTTGAGATCCCCCAGTAATTCTTCACAGTTAACTTTGGACTTAACTATCTTGAGTAATTTTGTATCATATGCAACTTTTTGCCTCTTCACTATTCACTTCATTTTCCAGATCATTTATGAATATCTTGAACAGCACAAGTCCCAATACAGATCCTTGGGGGACCCCCCTGTTTACCTCTCCATTGTGAAAAATGGACATTTATTCCTACATTGTTTTCCTATCTTTTAACCAGTTGCTCATCCATGAGAGGACCTTCCCTCTTATCCCATGACTCCTTACTTTGCTTAAGAGCCTTTGATAAGGGACCTTGTCAAAGGCATTCTGAAAGTCCAAGTACACTATATCCACTGGATAACCCTTGTCCACATGCTTGCTGGCATTCTCAAATAATGCTGATTGGTCATGACTTCCCTTTACAAAAGCCATGTTGACTCTTTGCCAACAAATTGTATTTATCTGTGTGTCTGATAATTCTGTTTTTTCTATTGTTTCTACCAGTTTGCCTGATACTGAAATTAGGCTCACCAGCCTGTAATGGCCAGGATTGCCTCTGGAGCCCTTTTAAAAAAAATCAATGTTACATTAGCAACTCTCCAGTCATCTGATACAGAGGCTGATTTCAGCCATAGGTTACATACTATAATTAGTAGTTCTGCAATTTCATATTCCTTCAGAACTCTCGGTGAATACCATCTGGTGACTTATTACTGTTACATTTATCAGTGTGTTCTAAAACTTCTTCTATTGATATGTTAGGGTGGGACAGTACCTTGGATTTGTTGCCCCCCAAAAATAGCTCTGATGTGGGTATCTCCCCCACATCCTCTGCAGTGGAGAATGATGCAAAGAATTCATTTACCTTCTCTGCAGCAGCCTTGTCTTCCTTGAGTTCTCTTTTAATACCTTTGTAGTTTAGTGGGGCCACTGCCTGATTGGCACGCTTCCTGCTTCTGATTTACTTAAATTTTTTTGTTACTGTTGTTTTTTTGCATCTTTAGCAAGTTGCTTTTCAAATTCTTTCCTGACCTGCCTTGTTCTACTTTTACACAATTAACCTGCCAGAGTTTGTGCTTTTTTTCAATCCTTACTAGTAGACAAATTTTAAAGGATGCCTTTTTTCCTCGAATGGGTTGTTTAGCCATGGTGACATTTGTTTGGTCCTCTTATTGTCTTTTCTGATTTGGCATATGCATTTAGTCTGAGCCTCTATTACAACGTTTTTTATATAGTCCCGGTGCTGCTTAACGCTTGTGACACATCCTTTTAATTTTTGTCTAACAAGCATCCTCATTTTTGTGTAGCTGCCCTTTTTAAAGTTAAATGTTACTGTGGTGGGTTTTTTGTATTATCTTCCCTACAAAGACATTAAATTTAATTACATTCTGGTCACTATTATCAAGCTGTTCAGCTATAGTTACCTCTTGGACAGATCCTGTGCTCCACCGGGGACTAAATCAAGAATTAGCTCTCTCTTTGTGGGTTCCAGAACTAACTGCTTGAAGAAGCACTCATATATGGTGTCTAGAAATTTTATATCTGCATCACGCCTTGAAGTGACATTTAACTACTCAATATGAGGCTAGCTGAAGTCACTCATGATTATTTCGCTTTTTGCTTTTGTAGCCTCTCTGACCTCCCTTTGCATTTTACAATCACTGTCATCTGATCAGGTGGTCAGTAGTATATTCCTATTGCTTTACTCTTTTTATTCAAGCATGGAATTTCTATTTATAGAGATTCTGTGATACGGTTTGTTTCATTCAAGATTTTTACCTTATTTGACTCTGTGGTTTCTCTAAAATATAATGCCAGTCCCCCAACAGCACAAGCTACTCTGTCATTCCTATAGATTTTATATCCTGGTATTACCATGTCCCACTGATTATCCACCAAGTTCCTATGATGCCTATTATATCAGTGTCCTCAATTTAATGCAAGGCACTCTTGTTCACCGATTTTAGTATTTAGACTTCTAGCATTTGTATATAAGTACTTGTAAATTTTGTCAATATTCAGTTGCTTGCCTTCAGATGTTATATTTAAATAGGATTCTGTTACATTTTAACTGTTCCTCACTGCCTCCTACCTGCACTTCAACAACTTCTTTCCTATCATTTTTACTAGTATACAGAGTTCCCCCTTTAATACATTCATCCCTAAGGGGTGTATATGCCTGAACCATGTGTTCCTCCATACCTGTTGTTTTTTCTCCAGCCCTTAATTTAAAAATTCCTCTACAGCTTTTTTAATTGTACATGCCAGTAGTCTGGTTCCATTTTGGTTAAGGAGGTGCTCATCCCTCCTGTGTAGGCCACTGCTTCCCCAAGAAGGTTTCCCAGTTCCTAATAAACCTAAATCCCTTCACCATTATTTCATCCACATACTGGCCCCATGTGTGAAACTGGAAGCCTTTCAGAAAACGCGACCATGGAGGTCATGGACTTTAATCTCTTCCTACCAGACTAAATTTGGCCTCCAGAACTTCTCTCTTACCTTTCTCTAAATCATTGGTACCTACATGTATCATGACCACTGGCTCCTCCCCAGCACTACCTATAAAGTAATGTAGGGTAACTTTTGAAGTGTTGTGGCTTGTGACATGTAAATTGACCATCTGAAGCATAAAATATATTCATCCAATCTTTACCATGGTTATTGGTGGTTTACAATTATTTGTTGCTGGTGATTTCAAAGCCAGGAAGAGCACAGCCTGACTTTCAGGTCTCAGGTGAAGTTTTTATTGCTAGCAATGACATACCCTACATCTTTATACTCTGATATCAGTTCACTGAGAGACACAGAACCCTCAAAGCTATTTTAAAAGTCTTTTTCTAGAGTATAACTACATTAAAATCAGTCTGAATGTCTTCAAGTTGTAAGACATTCTGGTATCTTTAACAAGAATAGTATCTTTAACAAGAATGCTCTTAAACAACCTGTCAAAAGTACAGAATAGTTAGAAGGTTAATTTTCTTAGGATTCTCTGTTGCTGTATACATATTTTTTTTAAAAGAAAATACTGCAAAAGGAAAACTTTTCAAAATATATAGACAAGTACATATGTAATTTGTTTCACAGTATTTGAAACTATTGAACAACAACATAAATGACTTGGATAAGGATACTAAGATCAATACTTCTTTGTTTTCAATGGCATGCTAGGTCCCTCTTCCCAGGCCTTGAAGGAAGATTACTTTCTGATGACCTGAAGCCTCAAGTTCTAACTGCTTTGAAGGAAGCTGCCAAAAGCCGAGGTAATATTCAGTTTTTTTGTGTTCTCATCCTTACAAAGAAATCAGATTGATAAGAAGATTAAGAAGAAATTGTGTGGTTTGCTTTGCTTAAGAGCCATTGTTTTCTTAATCTAATTTGGAATTAGGATAGTTCAGAGAGGGTGATTAAAACCCACATTTAAAAGAACTAGTGCTGTGAAGCGATTAAAAAATTAATCACGATTAATTGCACTGTTAAACAATAATAGAATACTATTTATTTAAATACTTTTGGATGTTTTCTATATTTTCAAATATATTCATTTCAAGTACATCACAGAATACAAAGTGTACAGGGCTCACTTTATATTTATTTTTGATTACAAGTATTTGCACTGTAAAAAAACAAAAGAAATAGTATTTTTCAATTCACCTAATACAAGTACTGTAATGCAATCTCTTTATCGTGAAAGTTGAACTTACAAATGTAGAATTATGTACAAAAAAACCCTGCATTCAAAAATAAAACAATGTAAAATTTTAGAGCTTGCAAGTCCACTCAATCCTACTTCTTGTTCAGCCAATCACTCAGACAAACAAGTTTGTTTATATTTGCAGGAGATAATGCTGCCCGCTTCTTGTTTACAGTGTCACCTGAAAGTGAGAACAGGTATTCTCGTGGCACTGTTGTAGCTGGCGTCGCAAGATATTTACGTGCCAGATGTGCTAAAGATTCACATTTCCCTTCATGCTTCAACCACCATTCCAGAAGACATGCTGATGACATGGTTCTGCTCAATAACAATCCAAAGCAGTGCGGACCGATGCATGTTCATTTTCATTATCTGAGTCAGATGCCACCAGCAGAAGGTTGATTTTCTTTTTTGGTGGTTCGAATTCTGTAGTTTCCACATCTGAGTGTCGCTCTTTTAAGACTTCTGAAAGCAAGCTCCACAACTCGTCCCTCTCAGATTTTGGAAGGCACTTCAGATTCTTAAGCCTTGGGTCCAATGCTGTAGCTATCTTTAGAAATCTCACATTGGTACCTTCTTTGCGTTTTGTGAAATCTGCAGTGAAAGTGTTCTTAAAATGAACAACTTGTGCTGGGTCATCATCTGAGACTGCTATAACAGGAAATATATGGCAGAATGCGGGTAAAACAGCAGGTGACATACAATTCTGCCCCAAGGAGTTCAGTCAGAAATTTAATTAACACTTATTTTTGTAATGAGCGTTGTCAGCATGGAAGCATGTCCTCTGGAATGGCAGGTAAATACCTTGCAATGCCAGCCATGCAATGCCTGTTCTCACTTTCTGGTGACGTAAATTAGAAGAGGGCAGCACTATCTCCCTTAAATGTAAACAAACTTGTTTGTCTTAGCGATTGGCTGGACAAGAAGTAGGACTGAGTGGACTTGTAGGCGCTAAAGTTTTTACATTGTTTGGTTTTTGAGTGCAGTCATGTAACAAAAAAAAATCTACATTTGTAAGTTGCACTTTCACGACAAAGAGATTGCACTACAGTATTTGTAAGAGGTGAATTGAGAAATACTATTTATTTTGTTTATCATTTTTACAGTGCAAATATTTGTAATCAAAAATAATATACACTTTGATTTCAATTACAACACAGAATACAATATATATGAAAATGTAGAAGAACATCCAAAATACTTTATACATTTCAGTTGGTATTCTGTTATTTAACAGTGCAATTAAAACTGCTATTAATCGTAATTAATTTTTTTTTATTGTGATACATTTTTTTGAGTTAATCGCGTGAGTTAACTGCAATGAATTGACAACCCTAAAATGAACATTATTTTTAAGGCTAAACTGGGCATGCAAAATCTGCTAAGCTTCTCGTACAAAAATAGATACAGTTTACAGTCTGAATGCAAAATAACACAGGTGATACTCAAAAACTGACCAAAAGGAAGGGGAAAAGAAGAAGGATGAAGATTTACAATTAAGTAGCACGTGGTTACTCAGTAAAGCACACACACATCCTGAAGTGACTATAATCATTTAAAATATCTCCCCCCGTCCTGAGGACATTATAGCCATTGACTGTCATGTTCTTCTTCGAGTGATTACTCATGTCAGGTGTGTGTGTGCCATGTGCATAATCGGAAAGTTTTTCCCCTAGCGGTACCCGTCAGATCGGCTGTGGAGCCCCCTGGAGTGGTGCTCTTATGGTGGTGTATATAGGTCCTCGCCGAACCACCACCTCTTCAGTTCCTCCTTACCGCCAGTGATGGTCGTTGGAGCTACTTCGTTCTCTTGCTTTGGGCACACGCTTATCCTAGCGAACATTTATTCTTGTATTGTGTATAGTTCTACATAGTATAGGTTTTCTAGTGTTCTAGTTAGTTAGTTCGTAGACTAAGTTTCTGTTGGGGGTTATCCCCACCCCTTTTTTCCAACTCCCCTCCGGGGACCAGGGGCACGCCTTGGTCTCAAGGCTTCAAATCTTGTGGGTCCTGCAAGAAGCTTATGCCCAAGGGATATCCTCATGACTTCTTCTTAAAGTGCTTGTGGGAAGCCCACCAGACTGACAAGTGCAAGATCTGCGGGAGCTTCCACTGAAGGATTAAGGAGAAGAGAGTCTTAAGACTTAAGCTTCTCTTTATGGAATTGGCTTTCGGTCCCCAGCCAGCTCAGACTGTGTTGGGGTCCAAGCCCAGCAGTTCAGTGCACCGGCCTCAGTGAGGGAAGCTGTGGCACCGGCAAAGGACTCAGGGTCCAGAGACACACAGCACTGCCACTCTCTGGCACCGAAGACGAGTTCAGCGACCTCTCGGCACCGATCTCACTTGCTGGTGCCACATAAGAAGCAAAGAAGAGCCGAAAGGGGGCACTTGCCAACAGTCCGAGCAGTGGAGCGCAATGGTGCCCGTGGAGTGCGTCTCATGTTGGGACACTCAGCTCCTGCTCAGGAACAGCTGGTACTGTCCAGTCTGGCCCCCAAGGCAGAACCATTGAGTCTGGTTCCGTTGGACTCCTCAGGACCGGAGAGCCAAATGGTGGAGTTGGACATGCCGTGCACTCCTGAGATGTTTGAGGCCGCCTAGGACCCCATAGAGCTAGCAACCCAGAACTCCCCAGCGCCGGCAGCACCAGTACCGCACAGGGGAGCTGGACTTCCAAGGGTAAACCGGCCATGTTGCGGGACCAGTCGCACTCTCCTCGGCACTGATTGCCGGCACTGTCCCGCACGGCACCACTCCACACGGCACCGCTGTGGAGTCCGAGATCAGACTCATCCTCAGAATCGGAGCTGGAATCATACGTGTCCAGACGTAGCGGGCACCGGTCTCGTCGCACCAGGAAAAATGAGATGCAACAACTCCTGATGATGCCCTGGCCAACATATTGGCAGGCACCCGCTCAGTGGCTGTTCTGGACCCCACGGGTGTATCATCAAGCCTGGGCCAAGCTCTAGGTCCCTTTCAGTTGCCTCAGACAGACGGGGGCCTCCATCTGCCTCCATGGTGAGGAAACCTCCAAGGGGTTTGGAGCCCAGTGCTCAGGCCAGCACTGAGGCTGGCACTGACGCTGGTGCTGAGGCTGGCACTGAACCTGGCACTGAGTTTGCGTCCAGCACCACATCTGCCACTGCACAGGAAGTACCAGCAGTGGAGGACCTCCGTGAGTTGGAGGGTCAGGAGGACCCAGTGCCCATGAGGGCTTCTTCATTCTCCTCCGCAGACGAGTCAGTAGCAGGCTCTGCCTCTTTACCGGCTTTGAGCAATAGAGCCCATCAGGAGCTGCTCAGAAGAGTAGCTCAAAATCTGGGCTTGCGAGTGGAGGAGGTGTCAGAAGAAGTGGACCCTATGGTGGACATTCTGATGCCAGAAGGTCCTTCCAGGGTGGCCTTGCCATTGATCAAGACCATCCACAATACTACCAAGACTCTCTGGCAGACTCTTGCTTCCATTCCTCCCATGGCTAAAGGGGTGGAAAGGAAGAACTTCGTATTCTCGAAGGGTTACGAATACCTTTTCACCCACCCTCAGCCAGACACGCTGGTTGTGGATGCGGCCAATGCCAAGGAAAGGCAGGGTCACCAAGGCCCCACACCAAAGTCTAAAGAGGCAAGGAAGCTGGACCTCTTTGGCTGTAAGGTCTATTCCACCGGGGAGCCCCAGCTTCAAATTGCCAATCAGCAGGCGGTCCTTAGCCGCTATAATTTTAACTCTTGGAACTCCCTGTCCAAGTTTAAGGAGCTACTCCCATCTGACTCCCAGTCTGACTTTGGGGCTGTCCTAGAGGAAGGCAAGACCATTGCAAGGAGTTCCTTGCAGGCTTCATTAGAGTTGGCGGACTCGGCCACTGCACAATGTCCATAGCCATTGTTCTTCTTTGAGTAGTGTCCCTATGGGTGCTCCATTGTAGGTGTATGTGCGCCCCTGCTCCTCTAATCGGAGATTTTTGGTAGCAGTGTCTGTTGAGCCCTCGCATGTGCCCTCCCTCCCTTGTGGTCTGCCTCGAGGCTATCTAGCACTGCACGGGCGAAACCCCCCCCACTTCCTTTTCTACCCCACTTCCTTTTCTACCGCCTTTGGCCTCAGATGGAATGAGCAGTGTCCCTTCCTTATCTGTGTCATTAGCATAAGTAGTGTTTGTTTTGTTACCTTTGTTCTCCTTAAAAGTAGTTAGGCTAGAGTTTCTCTATTTTATTTTATTTTATTCCTCTGGGTTTAAAAAAAAAAGAGAGAGTGGGGGAGAGAAAGGAAAAGAACTTCAGTTTCCTGCCCTGTCTGGGGGCATTTTCCCCGCTCCCCCAGGCATATTGTAGACTCCGATTTTTTTTTTCAATTAAAAAAAAAAGTAAAGACTACGTTCTTCTGCATTCCTCCCTCTTAGAGGATGACAACCCTCTGCCCAGGGGCATGCCTGTCTCTCTGCTCCAAGTGGTGCCTCTCCTGCCAGGAGTCAGTTCCTGTAATGGCCAGACACTCTCACTGTGCCTGGGAGAGCCGCACAGAAGTGCTTGACCTGCCGCAGCTAAAACGGCAACCTCACAGGAGCTGGGAGCTGAAGTTAAAACTCCTCCCTATGGAGAAAACACTTCAGTCTGCAGAGCTGACCCCGGATCATCCCCAGAGCCTTCACTTCGAAAGGGGTCGAGTTGTGAAGAGGAGAAGAAGAAGGAAAAAAAAAAGCCACCAGCAGACTCCTCCCCCCGAAAGGCTCATAAAAAGGGCTCCTCCGAGCAACTGGCCAGCCAGAGGGGTTCCCCAGTGTGGCCATCTCTGCACCGATCCAAACACATGCATTCTGAGTAGCTGACCAGCCAGAGGGGCTCCCCAGAGCGGCCACCTCGGTAGGATGACACCAGCAGCTCTGAAGCACAGCAGAGAAGGGGCTTTCTGCTGTGAGCTCTGCCCTGCTGTGAGCTCTGGCACCCTGGGCACTGTAGCTCTGAGAAGGGGTCCCCTGCTGTGAGCTCTGCCCTGCTGTGAGCTCTGCCCTGCAGCATGGTCGGCACTGCAGCTCTGAAGCAGGCACCCGAGAAGGGGTCTCCTGCTGTGAGCTCTTCCGCACTGTTCCAGAGACACCAGGGGCCTCCACAGTCATGCTCTGAGGCAAGGGTACTGCCTCCTAAGGAGAGGGGACAATTACTGTACCATCTCTAAAAGAGCGGCACAGAGAAACCCTTTGGTACTAGATGCAACAAAACTCCCATCTATGAAATGTTCTACACCTACCCAACCATCGATACTGACAACATACTACAGACACTCGTCTGTGGTAGTACGTGAGCCCATGGTAACACATGTGCTCTGGTACTCTGGAGACCTGTGGCCTCAGTACCAAGGGAGAGACAATTACCGTACCATCTCTAAAATAGTGGCACCAACAAACTTTCTGTACTGGGCACAACAAAACTCTCATTTAGGGAGTGCTCTGCCCAACTATCGGTACTGACAACGTACCACAGACACTCCTCTGTGGTACCAAATGAACCCATGGTACTGCATGAGCTTTAGTACCCCGGAGACCTGATGATTGGGGAAGAACCGCAATCCCCATTACTTGGTACCAGGACCCCGGTATCGAGCACATCCCGGCACCCAGAATCATTCTTGGCACCGGGCTATATACTGCCAATACCCCAGTCAGTGCCACCCTTACCCACTGACTCTCAGGAAAATACCCTAACCACTAGGCTATGAGAGATTTTGGGGTGGGTTTCTCTCAAGCTCTTCTGTTGAAGCTGTTCCAGTGTGTGTTAATAATCAGTCACTGGAGCAGGAAGACTGGAATCTAGGTTTCACACATCCCAGATAAGTGTCCAACAATTCTAATTCTCTCTTTGGATGAGTATTTAATTACTTATACATGGTGGAACACCTTTAACAGGAGAGACTGAGAGAGACCTGCCCAGTAGGTCCTGCCTCAGCAAAGGGGCGCTAGACTAGATGACCTTTTGAGATCCTGTCTGGCCCTAAATGTCTATGATTCCATAGCCTAGTGGTGGGAAGTGGGAGAACCAAGTTCAAATCCCTTGTTCACATCAGGAAGAGAGGGGAATTGAACCTAGGTCTCCCAGATCCTGGCTGAGTGCCCTAGTTGTTGGGCTAAAGATTATAAGGAAAGCTGATTTTTTTTCTGGATGACTATTCAGAGAATTCATGTAACATTCATGAATTGTTTCAGGTCAACTCAAACTGTATTTTTCAGTGAATAAGCTATTTATGAAAAAAATTAATCTGGCTCTACTTTTCTGAACCCTTTCCAATTAATCAACTTTTTTTTAAGGTGTGGACACCAGAACTACTATTCTAGTAATGGTCACAGCAATTTGCTGTCTTTGATATTCTTCATCTGTCTCTTATCTTTGACATCCTCTATTCTTTTAGCTTCCTTGACTCTGGACTCTTGTTTTTTCTCTAATTTCTTTGGTTGACTTTTCACCATTTCCATTGGTAGCTCTTCCTTCTCCTCTCACCCCCTGAGTTGAAGTCCTCCAGCATTCCATCTTTGGGTGACCTGCACCACTTGCATGGGTTTAATGATCACATCTCTGCTAATATTTTCAAATGTAGCAGAAATAGAAGAGATTTACAGACAGGTGACCAAATAATTAACAGCTTGGCAAAATTTCCATACGAGGAGAGACTGGAAAGATTGGGACTGTTTACTTCACAGAGGAAATAAGTATGAGAGAATTATTAATAAGATAGTTATACAAAGTAATGTGTATGTTACAGAGAGGTTAAATCAAATGCTCTTATTTACCATTTCTCATAATACAAGAGCCAAAGGACAGCCAATAATAACGAAAGCCTGGAAATTTAAGATTGATATAAGGAAATATTTCTTTATACAACACATATTTAGCTTGTGGAACCTGTTGCTACTAGATTTCATTAAAACCAAGAGTTTGGTGGGAGGTAGGCAGATGTGACTACTACTTATTCTGCTAAGACATGCTTGTTTTACTTTTGCCTCATCCTCTAACTTTACCAAGAAATCCTGTTACAACTATTTGTTGTGTTCTATTGTAACCCTGACTGTAAATTCTTTGGAACAATGACTATTTTTAAATAAGTATTTGTACTGTGCTCCTGTCTTGATTGGGATTCTAAGGTGCTGCTATAATATAAAAAATAATTGGTGAGATTTGAGAAGAATTAAACATTTTATATGGATGAGAACATCCACAGTTAAGTTAGATGGTTTAAAAAAATTAGAAGTAGAGAAGAGGGAAGGTGGCCATGGGAGGCCCCCAGTTCCAAGCCTCCCCAGAAGTCTGAGGGTAGAACCCCCATAATCATGGTTACCTCCATGGGACTCGGGGATGAAGAGCTGAAGTGAAGGTCAAAGGGAAACAGCCTTCACTCTGTTCCTCAAGACTTTCCACAAGACTGGTGAGAAAAGCTGGAATAGCACCCAGAGGAGCCTCCCCCTCTCCTCTACCCTGCGATCCAACCACAATACTCTAAATTTAGTATCTCCTTTAATTTTCCCTTTATCTCCAAATTTCAAGCTGAAGAACCCGCATCCCTTAGTACAGTCCCATTACTGGCAGATGCACATTTTAGGTTTTTTTAAGCAAATTTGCTAGGACTGAAAAGGAGATGATACATTTTAGATGGGTAAACATCTACTGTGTAAAAATGAGGATCAGTGGCAATATTTTAACGTGTGCTTATTGCTACAAGTATAATCACAGATTTACAGGTGCAGAGACAAAAATCCATGGGCTGCATGAGGACTCTTGGAATAATGGTTCACCTAATTTTGTAATGCTGTCTATCAAATCTATAAAAAGAAAAGGAATACTTGTGGCACCTTAGAGACTAGCAAATTTATTTCAGCATAAGCTTTCGTGGACTGCAGTCCGCTTCGTCGGATGCATAGAATGGAACATACAGTAGGAGGATATTTATACATTCAGAGAAACATGAAAAGGTGGAAGTAACCATACCAGCTGTTCAATGAATTAGCCTTTTACAGTTGGTATGGTTACTTCCACCTTTTCATGTTTCTCTGAATGTATAAATATCCTCCTACTGTATGTTCCATTCTATGCATCCGACGAAGCGGACTGCAGTCCACGAAAGCTTATGCTGAAATAAATTTGCTAGTCTCTAAGGTGTCACAAGTATTCCTTTTCTTTTTGCTGACACAGACTAACATGGCTACTGCTCTGAAACCTAGCAAATCTATATCTCTCCAGATGTTTTGTCCTGATTATTGAATTTACAGTTTTTTGCAATATGGAAATTATTTACATCATGGCAGTTTTCTGACCCTCTCTGTGATGCATTTATAGAAGTATATATACCATCATCTTTTACACCCTTGGTTCTTATTTTCAACCAGGCCATTAGATATTTAGCAGTTCTCCTTTCTAGTGTTTTATCCTACTAGTATTGCTGCAGAGAAAACACATGAACATTCTTGTACATGAATATGATGGGTAGAATTCTTTTGTAGAATCTTAAATTCCTCAGATCATTCTTCTGAACTCTAGAGTGGCCCACTTTGCTCTTCATGACTCTTTTGCCGTAAATTACTTTTCTTTCTAAGGCATTTACAAGGTCATAATGTACACATGATACTGTAAGACCTGTTCATTTCTCTTTTGGCTGGTTCTAAAATCCCAGCTGCCAAGAATTTTCCCCAAAGGGGCCATTACAAATATACAAGAAGCATGTTCTTATATTTTCTTTCAAAAGGTAGGGTGGGTTCCACCACTGCTGTTGCATAAAAAGATCCAAATCCATTTTCACTCTATAAAGTATATTCTTTTATTGTAAGAGGCAGATTGTTACTTTTATATTTAGCATGATCATGTGTAAATCACTAGCATTTTGAATGTTTTCTGAAAAATGGATTTGATTATATTCTAGCCCAACAGCTTCTCTGGGGATTTTCAGGTAGGATTACTGACTAAATATTTTGCTGGATTGAAGTGTGGCATTTGTGTGGCTTTGATGATTAAATGCTTCTCTGCCTCAGCTTCCATATAAACAGAAACTGGATAACTTACACAATTAAACACAATTGGCAAAAAACAGAACAAAAAAGCCTAATAATTGAGAAGGTGATAGTGTTAGGACTGATTGTATAGAAGAAATAACATTTTAATGAATTTATATTCATTAATTGATACCAAATTGTTTAAATAAACCAGGGCATCCTGTGAAGATTTTCAGAATTTCTAAATAGTATCAAACTTTTATTCTACAAAATTGGCAAAATAATTTGAAATGTCAGTATCTGAGCTACATGTTTAAGGTGTAAGGATTGTACATTCTAGGAGCTGCATGCAATTAAAGAATTAATTGGAAGTAGCTATTAGCTGGCATACTTTAATCATTAATCAACAGCATGAACATTTGTTTCTTATATTAACTTTTTATGTTCAATAAATAGTTAAGAGCTTGCACTAAAATAATAGGATTTTAGTTTTGATTTTAGGAATATTTCCCCCTCCCTGGCCATATGCCTTAAATTTCTATGCCTTCTGGTAGTGCTGCTGCCTCTCAATACTGCAGCACCAAGGACAGGGGGAATAGCCATTGACAGCCTGGAGAAGGGAAAACTTACTGCTTCCAAAGATGTTTTGTTATCCGCTTCCAAGCTAGGAGGCAAGTAGTTGGTGGTGGTTGTGTCTTTTCCCCTCTCACTCTCCATGTTGAGACGTGGAAAGAAGTGGTGTTTTAAGCTTTTGCTGATCACATTGATAGTCCC
This sequence comes from Macrochelys suwanniensis, assembly GCA_033296515.1. NCBI lineage: Eukaryota > Metazoa > Chordata > Testudines > Chelydridae > Macrochelys > Macrochelys suwanniensis. The sequence continues at coordinate 42,730,434 of CM065775.1, read as the reverse complement.
ACCCTGCAGAGTCAGATTCTCATCTGAGATTATGGGAGATGGCTGAAAAGTAGGCAGTCTTGCAATGGCACAGAATTTAAAGACCCATATTATCATATGTGTATGTACAATTTATATTCTCATCAATATTCAGTTCTGCATAACTGTTGTAACAGCTTCATGCTTATCAACAAAGACAATTATATGGTAACATACGTGGTGATTTACCTGTACCTATGGGCATTTCAAAGATAGACAAAGGGATTCTGCTAGCCCATATACTATTATGTATGACTGTATGTTGTAATCAGTAACACAGAAACAGTTTTGTCATATTGGAGGTAGTTCAACTTTATATTCATATTATGGGTGCCTTAGAAATACCTCAAAGATATCCGAAGCACCGAGAGGGCGGGATAGTTATGGCATTATCCATAGTAAATGTTACATAGGAAAATGTAAAAAGATTGTTTGTACTTGATGTTGAAAAGAAAAACTTTTTTTTAACTGAACATATTAGACACACCATCAACTTGAAAATCAGTGGTGCTTGAAAATGTTGCACTTTCTATATGCAGTATTGTACCTCACCCTGTGTACTTAATGCCCACAAAGCAATATGTGGGCGAAAACAAAAAATCACTATGTGCTTGAATGAACTCACACAAGAAAATGATAAAAGACCACATCACTTGTGGGTGAAAACTTTTCACTAGATGTATCCCACAGTTCCTTGGGGGTAACTTCTGTAGTCCTGTCTATGCTAACAATCTGCAGTGCAATCTATTGCAAATGGAAGTCACACCTCCCTTTGCAAAAAGCAGCATCTCAGGTCAGTATTAACACATTGTCCTCTGAACTCTGATTTGCAAGAGAGCCTGCAGGGTTTTCAATAGAGACTGATCTGATGAAGCCTTTTGCAAAGTGAGCTGCTTCCTGGTCATGTGAGCACAGCCAGATTTTGGTGAATCTGTGGTGTAAGGCCAGTAAAACTGTGGACTTCAGCAAAAGCATAAAGAATAACCATGCATACCAGCAGATAGCTAAAAAGCTGGCAGCTCAGTGGATTTTCCAAACAGGTGATCAATGCAGGGAGCGAATTAAGAGGCTAAAGAGTGAATACAGGAAAACCCAGGATAAGAGTCACATCTCGGGGAACTCGCAAACAACATGCCCATTTTATGATGACTTTGACCAGGTCCTGGGCACTGCACCCAGCACAGAGCCAACTGTGCTTGATGATGGCCTGGTGAACTGTGATGGAGCACTGCTGGCCCCTGAATCCGGCATGGGGACTCATTGCAGCAAGCAGCAGGCTTCCAGACAGGATCATGAAGTGACTCATTTAATGCACCCGGTTCCAGAGCAGGCTGTGGATCAGGATAAACAGCAAAAGCTCAGTCCCTATGCAAAGGAGCTGTTTGAACTCCCCCTACTCCTGAGGAAGAGCGCACTGCTGAAAATCTGGTGAAGACAGAAGTCTCTCCAGAGCCTGGTAAGTGTATGGTTCAATTTAAAAGTTTATTACTACTGTAATGGGATTGATTTGTGGTTAAAGAGCTATGCAAAAACACTAAGCCCCAGTTACCAGCGTTTGGACACTAATGGTGGATTGTATCATAGCGTCCCCACCATCCCCTTCTCCACCGTGTGGAGTTCAAAATGGTGTATTGGAATTTCAGACTTTTAAACACAGCTGTATTTTAACTGTTAAGACAAAGATTTGCTACAGTCATTCATGTTTTCCTTTGAGTATTTGGAAATTTGCCACTTTGCAATCACTCCTCCTGGATCTGTGCAGCTTCCTGTAAATAGTGAACTGAGTGTGTGTGTTTGGGAAACAATATTATTCTTCGAGTGCTTGCTCATGTCAGTTCCATTCTAGGTGTGCACGTGCCCACATGTGCAGCCATCAGAGAATTTTGCCTTAGTGATTTCCGTAGGGTTGGCTGTGGCGACCTCTTGAGTGCCGCGCACGTGTCGGTATGTTAGGCACTGTCGGCCCTACGCCCCTGCAGTTGCTTCTTACGGTCCATGGTAGTTAGTCGGAACATCTTTCCCTTGCCTAGCAAGGGTTAATGGTTCTTCTACTTCGCTCTTCGAGCCTTAAGGCCTTGTAAATAGTTCATTTACAGTAGTTAGTTAGTAAGTAGTTGTTAAGTAGTGTAGTTAGAGATAGAGTCCCAGTGGGTGCTTTGCCCCAGGCGGGGCATGCCACGTTGTCTCTGGGTTTTAAACCCTGCTCTGACTGCAACAAGCCTATGCCTGTTAGTGATCCCCATAGCAGCTGCCTCAAGTGCTTGGGGGAATCACATGTGAAGGATAAGCGTCACATCTGTAAGAACTTTCATCCCAGAACTCAGAAAGAGCGAGACATCCATTTGAGGGCCCTCCTCATGGAGGCTGCTCTCTGCCCGGTATCCAAGCCTTCCTGGCCGGACTCTGCCCCAGCACCTTGGCCTCGGTGCTCAGCACACCACCAGCACCAGGCTGCACCCGGTACTACTCCCCGTCACCAGTGCCTAAGAAGAGGTTGAAAAAGAGCGATTCTCCAACACCGAGCAAGAAGGGCAAAGGACCTAGTTCGGGCCACCAGCCCACACCGGAGCCACTTGGGGACGCCCCCCCGATGGGGCCAACTAGCCCCCTGAGGGATCCACCACCGACTCCAGGGAGCGGTAGGGGACCCAAAGTGGTGACAGGGCCAACGCCTTCCCAGGATGTCCCGGCGCCCATAGAGCAGAGGCCTCTTCCAGTGTGCCGGCACTGCATGTGTCGCAGGTCATGGCAAGGGCTCCTGGCGAGGGCAAGCCAACCGTAAAGACCCCCCCCAGAGGTGGTCTCTGGAGACGAGACAACGTTCTCTGTCTCAACGTCCCAGGTCTCCATCTTCTGTGGGACGTCAGAGATTGCTGGTACCGTGATTGTGGTCTCTGCCCTCTACTTCTGGTATTTCCTAATCCCAAAGGCCAAGGATGGACTCAAGCCTATTTTAGACCTGTGAAACCTAAACAGATTCATGAAGAAGTTGAAGTTCCGCATAGTCTCCCCTGGCTTTCATTATTCCCTCCCTGGATCTGGGGGACTAGTATGCCGTCCTCAACTTGAAGGACGCGTACTTTCGCATGTCCATAATCATGTCCCACAGACAGTTCTTCCATTTCGTGGTCAACAATACCCACTATCAGTTTACGGTCCTCCCCTTCTTCCTCTTGGTGGCCCCTCGGGTGTTCACCAAGTGCATGGTGGTCGTGGCAGCCTTCTTGCGGAAGCGGCAAGTGCTAATATTCCCATACCTAGACGAGTGGCTTATCAAGGGCTGCTCCCGGGCCCAAGTAGAGGACCACATGAGTCTGGTGCGGACAACGTTTCAGTCTCATTCTGAATATGGCAAAGTCAACCATAACCCCTACTCAGAGGATAGAGTTCATCGGAGCTCTCCTAGACTCTGGTCAGGCCAGGGCATTCCTCCTGGAATCTCACTTCCTCACCATGGTCACCATCATAGAGGATCTCAAAAGATTCTCCACTACTATGGTGCAAAATTGCCTGAAACTGCTCGGTCATATGGCTGCCTGCACGTATGTGGTACAGCATGCCAGGCTGCGGCTCAGTCCCCTTCAGGCTTGGCTAACCCAGGTATACAGGCCGAACCAAGACCACCAAGACAAATTGGTCACACTTACTCCTCAAGTCCCTCCAGTGGTAGCTTGACCCGCAAGCAATATGTGTGGGAATACCCTTCTCCAGGCCTCAACCACTGCTGTCCCTAGTCACAGATGCATCGGCAATGGGATGGGAGGTGTGTCTAGAAAGACTCAGGATGCAAGGTCTCTAGTCCCAGGCAGAACTTTTGCTACATATCAACTCCAGGGAGCTACGGCAGTTTGCCTCGCTTGCAAACCCATCTACAGGGCAGATGTGTATCATTATTAACAGAAAATACCACAGCGATGTTCTGTGTAAGCAGACAGGGTGGTGCTCTCTCCTCTCTCCTGTGTCAGGAAGCCCTCAAGCTGCGGGACTTCTGCATCACCCACTTGATACATTTGGAGGCATCATACCTTCTGGGCTCGCAGAACAAACTGGCCGATCACCTCAGCAGGTCCTTTCATGGCCATGAGTGGTCCCTCCACCCGGATGTCTCCATCAACATCTTCCAAACGTGGGGAATTCCCCAGATAGACGTGTTCGTCACATGGCACAACAGGAAGTGTCAGCAGTTCTGTTCTTTCCTGAATCACAGCCCAGGCTTGTTGGCGGGTGCTTTTCTTTTTCCCTTGGAAGGGGCACATGCTGTATGCATTCCTGCCCTTCCCGCTCATTCACAAGGTCTGGCTGAAGGTCTGACAAGAGGGAGCATCAATAATCTTGATAGCACCAGTGGTTCACCACGCTTCTAGACCTGTTGGTGGACATGCCTATAACTCTGCCCTGGGTCCCGGACTTGAACACGCAGGACCATGACCACCTCCAACATCCCAATCTAGAGTCTCTCCACCTCATAGCATGGAAACTCGATGGCTGAACGCGTTAGAGCTTGCATGCTCAGACTCAGTTAGGAAGTTCTCCTTGGCAGCAGAAAGCCATCCACTTGGGCCACTTATCTGGCTAAGTGGAAGAGGTTTTTGATTTGGTCACTACAGAAGGGCCCTCCTCCATTACAGTCATCGATTCCCTTCATCCTGGACTATTTACTTCACCTAAAACAGCAGGGCCAGGCGGTATTGTCAGTAAAGATGCACCTGACCGCTATTTCAGTTTTCCATCCCGGCTCAACTGGATGGTCAATATTCGCTAATCCCATGGTTGGCTGCTTCCTCAAAGGGCTAGATAGACTGTACCCTCAAGTTAGGCAGCCGATTCCCCCATGGGATCTCAACCTGGTGCTCTCTCGAGGCTGATGGGCCCTCCCTTCGAGCCCCTAACAACATGCTCTCTACTTTACCTTTCTTGGAAGGTGGCATTCCTAGTGGCTATAACTTCAGCCAGGAGGGTCTGAGCTCAAGACCCTCACATCCGAGCCCCCTTATACTATGTTTTATAAAGACAAAATGAAGTTGCGGCCACACCCAGCTTTCCTCCCAAAGGTAGTTTCGCAATTTCACGCAGATCAGGACATTTTTCTTCCAGTGTTCTTCCCTAAGCTGCATGCTAATAACCGGGAATGGATGCTCCAATCCCTGGATGTAAGACAAACATTAGCCTTTTATATTGAGCGGACAAAGCTGTTTCGGAAATCGATACAGCTCTTCATTGCAATTGTGAAGCAGATGGAGAGGCTCTCAGTGTTGCCCAAAAGATCTCTTCATGGATCATGGCTTCTATCTGGGTGTGGTACAACCTAGCAAAGATACCGGCCCCAGCATTAACAGCGCACTCCACAAGGGCGCAAGCTGCATCTGCTGCGTTCCTGGCGCAGGTTCCTATTCAAGACATCTGCAGGGTGGTGACATGGTCGTCTATTCACACCTTTACATCTCATTAAGACATTACACAGCAGGCGAGACGATGTCGCATTTGGCAGAGCAGTGCTTCAGTCTGCGAGTCAGTGAACTCCGACCCCTTCTCCTAGGGACTGCTTGGGAGACACCTACTTGGAATGAACATGAACAATCACTCAAAGAAAAAAAAATGGTTACCTACCTTTCATAACTGTTGTTCTTCTAGATGTGTTGCTCATGTCCATTCCATGATCCACCCACTTCCTCTCCGTCAGAGTATCCAACAAGAAGGAACTGAAGAGGTGGCGTGTCAGCAGGGACCTATATACACCGCCATGAAGGCGTGACTCCAGAGGGCTCTACAGCTGATCTGACAGGTACCGCTAGGGGAAAAACCTTCCTGCGACCATGCACGCGGCGTGCACACACCTACTTGGAATGGACACAAGCAACACATCTCAACAACAGTTACGAAAGGTAGGTAACTGTTTTTTCTTAGATCATGTCCTACATCATTACTGCTATGACCTGGCGAAGGTGCCTCCACCAGCGACCGTGGCTGCCCACTCGACTAGGGTGTAGGATTCGTCGGCCACCTTTCTGGCCCAGGTATTGATTCAGGATATCTGCAGGGCTGCTACCTGGTCATCTGTCCACACATTTATGTCTCATTATGCACTTACCCAGCAAGCCCGAGATGATGCTGACTTCGGCAGAGCAGTGTTGCAAGCCACACGATTATGAACTCTGAGCCCGCCTCCAGGGATACTGCTTGTGAGTCACATAGAATGGAATTGACATGAGCAAGCACTCAAAGAAGAAAAAACGGTTACCTATCATTTCAAGATGTGTTGCTTCTGTCCATTCCATTACCCGCTCTCTTGCCTCTGTCAGAGTCGCTGGCAAGAAGGAACTGAGAGTGCGTAGGACCAGCGGCACGTTATATACCGACACATGAACATGTCACTCAGGAGAGCACCACAGCCGACCCTATGGATACTGCTAAGACAAAAATCTCTGACGGCTGTGCATATGGGCGCGTGCACACCTAGAATGGAATGGACATGAGCAACACATCTCAAAGAACAACAGTTATGTAAATTAGGTAACCGTTTTTTTCTGTTTCCAAATCTAGTCAGTTTCAGTTAGCGATAATCCATGCAGGATTAAAGATGCAGATTTCAGAGAGTTTTGTGTTCAGCAATAATAGGATAAACCATGTGTGCTCTAACACAGCATCGTGTTTATGCCATCAGGGATTAGGACCCAATCCTGGCTGCTGATAGCTGCACACTTTTCCTGGAGTAGGAACTCCAGATAGTTTGTCACATTGCGGGGAAGAACGTATTTTCCACACACCCCTGTATAGTTGACTAGTCCACTCTACTCACGGATGTGCTGTTGGTTTGAATACTTCTGTTGCATATGCTGCAGGATTCCCTCCAGCAGTCTAGAATAACATCTCCCTCTGTCAATAGAGCACCACAAGACCTGTTATCTCTTCCAAAATATGAAAGGCCTAAAATGAGAGAAAAAGCATTTTCCTGCGAGGGCCCTCCATTTGGCAATTACTTAGGAAATTTTTATGAAGCAGTTTTAATTTTAAAATTACCATTGCCTATGTACTTCTGTAACTATGATTAACAAGACTGTAAAGAAACAGCGTGATGACTGAAGCATCCCCTTCACAATATGTGTGGGTTCACTTTAGAATTGTTATATTTTATGCCCTTGACGTTCCACAGTTGTTAATTCTGTGCTCCTCCACAGAGCTACTTTCAACAATAACCCTCTGTTTCTTATAATATTTAAGGCCCATAACCTATACTACCTGCTGTTCTTCAGGAACTTGATCCCTGGCTCAGCATACCCTCAGGACCATTCCAAAAGGAAGCATTTCCGTGAAGAACACATAGTCGATGTTCTTGAGAGAGCAAAGCAGCAGTTCTAGTACCAGACGAAGAGGGATGAAAGGTGGAACAATGGCAGGCTGACAGGCAGGAGGAAAGGCTGAGGCTTACCGCCCAGCTGGAGGCGAGTGTTTCAGCAAGGAAACAGGCACTTGCACAGCAGTTGCTGGAACAGAAACGGTGGCTATGGGAGGAGGACAGAGCCCAACAAAGACAACTGTTCCAGCAGCTGCTGTCTTAATGGCGGCAAGAGCACTGGCTGCTGCTGCCTCTCCCACAGCACGGCATGATGCCCTAGCAACGTACCCTCAGCCCAGCAGTAGCTTGCACAACTCCATGTTGGGGGAGCCCATGCATTCAGTACTGGTGAGCAGCTGGGCTGGGCAACTAAACCCTGTGTAGCCCTCCTTCTTTCCCCCCTCTTTCGTGGAAACATCCACCTCCCTCACCCGCCACAAAGTGAGGGCTAAACATGTAAAGAAGAGAAAGGAGAATTTGGGGCCAGGGGACTGTGACGGTGTACCCCATAAGGCCTTATGGGGAGATGCTTATAAATGTATATATGATATAACTGGAATATGTTTTATGTTACATGTGCCATGTAACATATCTCTGTAAAAGTTATGATCTACTGAATCTATTCCTCCTGTTTGTATGCATGTATCCTTTTTGTAGTTGAAGTTATGAATATTGATTGTATAATTGCTTGTTTTCTACATAGCCTTAGTAAGAGCATTTTCTCAGTGTCTGGAGAAAGGAATGTGCATGTTAAGTGCCCAATCAAGAAACACTTAACAGACAATAGAACTTGGAGACACCAATCCACATCTGAGTTTTGCCAGAAATGTGGCTTGGCTGGTAAGGAACTGAGTTGTGCATGGACATGTGACTTGCCCATGTGACCCCAAAACTCCATTTTGTAACTAACTGGATGCTACACAGGGAGAGGGAGGGGTGTTCACCCAGAGGAGAAAGTCTATTTAAACCCCTGGGAGACCCCTCCATTTTGTCTTCAGCTGGCTAAATAGAGAGCCTCTCCACGCCCCCTTAAGGATATACCTGAAGGAAACTGGAACAAAGGCCAATAACTATAGGGGGTGTGAGCGATTGCTGGACCCAGGCTAGGAGGACCATAGCCTGTAAAAGGAAGTTTACTGGAACTGGTGAGGTTTTTATCTGTATTTAGTGTGATTAGACATAGACTTGCGTGTTTTATTTTATTTTACGTGGTAATTCACTTTGTTCTGTCTGTTACTACTTGGAACCACTTAAATGCTACTTTCTGTACTTATTAAAATAACTTTTTACTTATTAATTAACCTGGAGTACGTGTTAGTATCTGGAGGGGGGCAAACCGCTGTGCGTATCTCTCTATCAATGATATAGAGGGCGAACAATTTATGAGTTTACCCTGTATAAGCTTTATACAGGGTAAAACGGATTTATTCAGGGTTTGAACCCCATTGGGAGTTGGGCACCTGAGTGTCAAAGGCAAGAACACTTCCTAAACTGCTTCCAGGCAAGCCTACAGCTGTTAGGGGACGTGGTTCAGACCTGGGTCTGGGTTTGCAGCAGGCTAGCGGGTCTGGCTCAAACCAGACAGGATTCTGGAGTCCCAAGCTGGAAAAGGCAGGAAAGCAGGGGCAGAAGTAGTCTTGGCACATCAGGTGGCAGCCCCAAGGGGGATTCTGAGATACCAACCCGTCACAGGGACATGCGGTGGTAGGGGGATTGTGTTAGGTATTAACTATTTCCTTTCCTTTTTGGGGGGTGTGTTTGGTGTTGTAATGGCAGCTGACCTGCCCAATATTGTGTGAGTGGTTTACTCTTTTCTGACCTGTTTAAAAATAAATAATGTTATGTTTTCAAGAAAGTTTATTGCTGTTCAATGCATCATATCATGCACACAGGATCTGAGATAAAGGTTAAAACATGTTAAGGAGTAATTAAGCATTGCACAGCAAACCGTATTCCTCTATTTGCTGGTCCCCAAACACAAATTTATTTTTCATCATGTCATCTGACTTACATTACATAGCAATTAAACCCACACCCCTCCCATGCACTGCCCCACTGCCAAAAATGAGCTAGCCTCCCTCCCCCACCCAAGCACATTCATACAGGTATTATTCCCCCTCTTCCATTGGCCATACAAATTAATAATGTGAATGCACACAAAGTATCCCTTACTTCTGCTGCACAGGTGCAACCAGCTCCCACACCTGGTAGCTGCACTTTCTGGCTGAGGGTACTGATCCAGCATTGCCTCGCTGTCAGAGATCCATTCAGGGGGAAATGGCTCACCTCTGGCCTCTAGGTTGTGAAGAGCACAGCAAGCCACAGTAATGCAGACAGCATTAATTACACTGGCATCTAAATGGGTTTGCAGACACCTCCAACATGATTTTAATCTGCCAAAAGCACATTCAACAACCATTCTACAGCTGCTTTGAATGTAATTAAACCTTTATTTGCCAGGGCCTCGGAAATCAGGATATGGTTTCATAAGCCAAGGCAAAAGAGGGTATGTGAGGGTCCCCCAGAATAACAGTGTGTACAGTAACATCATTTATGTCAGTGTCATTTAGTAGGAGTAGTAGACAGTGTCCCAGCCTGTCCAAGAATGTAGACTCCCAAGTGGTGAAAAATTCCGGCATCATGAACTTTTCCCGTAGAGCCCACATTGACATTCATAAATCTCCCTCTGTGGTCCACTAGTGCCTGCATAACAATGGAGTAGTACCCTTTGCGGTTTATATACTCGTGTTCCTTGAGATGGGCATACTATGGGCACATGAGTCCCATCACTAGCACTGCCGCAGTTACGAAACCCCACTCTCTCAAAGCCATCAGTTACTTCTGGAATATCTTGAATGCCTGCCACCTTGGGGTAAACCTCATGCCTGATTGTGTCAGTTATCTCTGCCACCACTTTACCCATAGTCAGCTTTCCAACCCCAAACTGGTTGTCAATAGACCTGTAGCAGTCTGGGGTAGTTACCTTCCACACAGTTATAGCAACCTGCTTCTGCCTGGCAAGGGTGACTTTGTGTATCTGTTTATGCTGGAGGGTGTGTCCGGGGGAGCGGGGGGGTTAAGAAGCTCACAAAGCTCCAGAAATGTTGCTTTCTTCATACAAAAGTTCTGGATCTGCTGCTGGTCATCCCAGCTCTGCATGACTATCTGGTCCCACCAGTCGTTGCTTGTGGCCATACACCAGAAGCAGCACTCTACGTAGGGGCCATCAGTGGTTATGCCAATTATACTGAGCAGCATCTGCCACTGAGAGTCTGTGATACCAGAGTACTCCTCCTCCTGCAGCTCCATCAGGAAATCAGCGAGGTACCTTTGGTGGGACAGAAAACATTGCCAAAATGTCCACCAGATTCCTGCAGATTCTCTGCCAGCGTCCTGACACATGCGTGAAAGTGCAAGCAAGAGAAGTTCATCCAAAGGTGCCTCTTGTTGCTGGCTCTGGTAGCACACAAAACAAAAAGATTGCAGGATTTGTTGGCAGACAGTTCAAATTTCTTGTAATGTGCAGGGTGAGCAGAAGAGTTTTCCCACAGTGCGACACATTCCTAGGGCTAGAGTCAGCGTTGTGGGGGGCGCTCTGGGATATGGTTACTTTGACTCGAATCTGTACTTTGACTCAGAGTCTGGATGCCAGAGCCCTGCGTTTGAGCACCAGTCAGAAAATTCTTAACCTAGGGTTACAATGTAATGTAGACGCTAAAGCTCAGTGTTCCCCGACACAGGTCAGCTGACTTGAGTCTCGCTATGCATACATTGCTGTGTAGAGCCTGTGTAAACTTGAAAGCTTGTCTTTCTCACAACAGAAATTGGTCTAATAAAAAACATTACCTCACCCACTTTGTACTTTCTGTAGTTATAAGTAACACATAAGATTGATGAAATGGAAAGAAGTTAACACATTTTTTCTTATGTTTGTGCAGATAGTTTCTCCCTTTCTGAGAAAACACCTATAAACATCAGCATTCAAAAGATCTAAATAAGAAACTTTTAAAGGATTATAAAAACATCTGGATTTACTATGTAAAAGGCTGATTTCTATCTGAAAGAGTTTTTAAAAAGTTTTAAAAATTGTTACTACACGGCACATTATTTTAAGAAAAATACATGTTACAGTTATTCACCCTAATCTCCTTTTATTTCATGATCACCATCTGCTTAGTCTGCTACAATAATACTTTGCACTTACATAGCACCGTTCATCCAAAAGTCTTAAAGTGCTTCGCAAAGCTAGGAACAGAGAGGCTAGGTGACTAGCCTATGGATACAGAGCAAGTTAGTGGCAGAGCCAGAACTGGCATAAGTGTGGACAGTCTCCTGCTTTAACCACATAAACAAACTGCTAATAGTAATAAACATTAAAATTGCCTATAGGTGAAATTTTCCATGTTTCCTTTTTTATGTTCTTTTTCCTTATTATGGACATCCATATGATATAAAATGACTTTTTGCTAAAACCAATATTGATTACTGTATATGAATGTATATTATGTTGGAGAAATACATGATGCATTATGGTGTATATTGAAAATTAACTTTTTTTTATGAAAAAAAGTACAGAAAAAAGTATTTCTCCTGTATTGCTTGATTTTCATGGAGTTATTGTTTTATTTTGATTTCAGGAAGACCATGCACTCAACTGCAGCTTCTGAACCCTGAACGATTTGCCCGGCTTATCAAAGAAGTTCTGAACACTGTGTGGCCTGGCAGAGATATGGTGGTACAATGGTATCCAGATTCAGAAGATAAAAATCACCCATCTATTTCATGGCTTAAGATGGTCTGGAAGAATCTATATATACACTTTTCTGAAGACTTGACTATGTTTGATGATATGCCACTTATCCCGAAGATGCCACTAGAAGAAGACCAGGTATTAGTGGAACTTATTAGACTTAGGACTCCACCTGCAATTATTTTAGAAGATGAATCTGAGACACAGCTTCCAGGATTTTTAGCTGACATCATTCAAAAACTTGGTGGTGTTGTACTTAAGAAGCTAGATGCCTCTATACAACATCCACTTTTAAAAAAATATGTGCATCCACCATTACCAGGTGCTGTTTTGCAGATAATGGAGAAACTGTCATTGCAAAAACTGTCCAGTCAAGTTTCATCATTACCTCCAGGACATAAAGATGCTCTTAGGGGATTCTTAGCTAGTTTAACTGATGCCAGTGAAAAAGAGAGAAGAATTATTCAGGAGCTACTGATATTTAAAAGAATTGAACAATCATCTGATGAAGGGGTCACTGCTTTTACTGGACTAAAAGGTTGTAAAGTGTTGCATCACACTGCCAAACTTCCACCTAGTCTGAGACTTTCTATTCCAATAGTTGACAGCAGTGATGAAGCTACCATTCGTTTAGCTAACTTATTAAAAGTAGAACAGTTAAAGAGCACAGATTGTCTAAAGTTTATTATACAGGATATTCAAAATGACTTTTATTCTTATGATGAAACAATACAGATTATACTCTGGGTTCTTGAAAATCTCACTTTCCTCAAAAATGAGAATACAGGTGTACTAGATTGGCTGACATCACTAAAATGTATTCAGATTTCACAAGGAAAGATAGTGTCGGCCAATGAACTTTTTGATCCTGAGGTAGAAGTACTGCAAAATTTGTTTTATGCTGAGGAGGAAATCTGCTTCCCACCTAGTATTTTTACAGCGTCTTCAGATATTCTTCATTCTCTGAGACAAATAGGTTTAAAAAATGAAAGCGGTCTTGAAGAAAAAGACATTATGCAAGTGGCAAATAAAATTGAAAGTTTGCAAGGTGATTCTTGTACAAGCCATGATGTACTATTAAGAAAAGCTAGAACTCTGTTAATGATTTTGAACAAAAATCATATGTTGCTGCAGTCAGCTGAAGCAAAATCAATGCTGAAAAAATTAAAATGGATTCCAGCATGTAAGAAAAGACCTCCAAACTATCCGGGATCATTGGTTTGGAAAGGAGACCTTTGTAATTTTTGCTCACCACCAGAAATGTGTAATATAGCTCATGCAATTTTAGTTGGTTCATCAGTTCCCTTTGTGGAAAGTGTCCATTTAAATATAGAAAAAGCACTTGGCATCCCCACCAAACCTGGCATAAAAGCAGTCTTAACACACTTTAAAGTGGTGGTTGATTGGCACAGTTCTAAAACCTTTAGTGATGAAGACTATTACCAGTTTCAGCATATCCTGCTTGAAATTTATGGATTTATGCATGATCACTTAGAAGAAGGTAGAGATGCTTTTAAAGCCTTGAAATTTCCCTGGGTCTGGACTGGTAAAACATTTTGTTCCCTTACCCAGGCAGTAATAAAGTCAGTACCTGAGCTTGATCTCCAGCCTTATCTGCATAGTGTGCCAAAAACTATGGCTAAATTCCACCAATTGTTTAAAAGTTGTGGTTCAATTGAGCAGTTGACACCAGACCACATTTCCATGGTCATACAGAAAATATATCTAAAGAGCGAGCAATCTCTCAGTGAAGAGGAGAGTAAACAAAATCTTCACATTATGCTGAATATTATAAGATGGCTATACAGCAGTCAGATTCCAGCAAGTCTGAATACACCTGTGCCTATATTTTGTAGCAAATGTCCTTTTAAGCTTGTAATGAAACCAATTCATGAATGTTGTTATTGTGATATCAAAGTTGATGACTTAAATGATTTGCTTGAAGATTCTGTGGAACCAATAATTCTGGTGCATGAAGACATACCCATGAAAACTGCAGAGTGGTTAAATGTGCCATGCCTCAGTACAAGATTGATTAATCCAGAAAATATGGGATTTGAGCAATCTGGGCAACGAGAACCTCTCACTGTAAGAATTAAAAACATTTTGGAGGAATACCCTTCTGTTTCAGATATCTTTAAAGAGCTACTTCAAAATGCTGATGATGCCAATGCAACAGAATGTAATTTCATGATTGACATGAGAAGAAATATGAATATAAGAGAGAATCTTTTGGATCCAGGAATGGCAGCATGTCATGGACCAGCTTTGTGGTCATTCAACAATTCTGAATTTTCTGACTCAGATTTTCTAAATATAACTCGATTAGGTGAGTCTCTAAAAAGAGAAGAAGTTGATAAAGTCGGGAAATTTGGACTAGGGTTCAACTCTGTTTATCACATAACTGATATTCCTATCATTATGAGCCGAGAATTCATGATAATGTTTGATCCAAACATTAACCATCTCAGTAAACATATTAGAGATAAATCTAATCCTGGGATCAAGATTAACTGGAGTAAGCAACAGAAAAGGCTGCGAAAATTTCCTAACCAGTTCAAGCCATTTATAGGTGTGTTTGGTTGTCAGCTACCGTTGACTGTGGAGGCTCCTTACAGTTATAAAGGAACACTTTTCAGACTTTCCTTTAGAACTCAGCTGGAGGCTAAAGTGAGTGAAGTCAGCAGTACTTGCTACAATACAGCAGATATTTACACTCTTGTGGATGAGTTTAGCATTTGTGGTCATAGACTGATAATATTCACTCAGAGTGTAAATTCAATGGTTCTGAAATATTTGAAAGTTGAGGAAGCTGACCCTGGTGTAGCGCAAGATACAGTGACTATTAAAAAAAGTCTATGTTCCTCCAAAGCATTGACTGCACCTGTTGTAAGTGTTTTAAAGGAAGCTGCTAAACTGATGAAGACTTGCAGCAGCAGTAATAGAAAGCTTCCCACTGAAACACCAAAGTCTTCTTGTATCCTACAGATAATAGTAGAAGAATTTCATCATGTATTTAGACGGATCGCTGATTTACAGTCTCCACTTTTCAGAGGTCCAGAAGATGATCCATCTTCTCTCTTCGAAATGGCTAAATCTGGACAGATGAAAAGGCCAGCTGAAGAACTGCCACAAAAAACAGTAGATTCTACAACTTGGCTCATATGTTCTTGCATGGATACTGGTGATGCTTTAAAATTTTCATTACATGAAAGTGGACGAAGACTAGGTCTTGTCCCCTGTGGTGGAGTAGGAGTACTGCTGTCTGAAACTCAGGACCAAAAGTGGATTGTGAAACCTAATTGCAACAACATTGGGGAAGTATTCTGCTATTTACCTCTACGAATAAAAACAGGTTTACCTGTTCACATCAATGGCTGTTTTGCTGTTACTTCAAATCGAAAAGAGATCTGGAAAACAGACACAAAAGGAAGATGGAACACATTATTCATGAGGCATGTTATTGTAAAAGCCTATTTAGAAGCACTTTGTGTTTTACGTGACATGACAATCAATGGTGAGCTAGCTGACTACAGTTACTATGCAGTGTGGCCAGATCCTGACTCAGTGCATGATGATTTTTCTGTCATTTGTCAAGGATTTTATGAAGATATAGCTCATGCAAAAGGCAAAGAAGGCATCAAAGTATTCTCTGATGGTTCATCTTGGGTTTCCATGAAGAATGTGAGGTTTTTAGATGATTTATTACTGAAACGTCCAGACATTGGACCTGCAGCCTTTAAGATCTTCCTCAAATACCTTAAAAAAACCGGATCAAAGAATCTTTGCGCTGTGGAGCTTCCATCTTGGGTAAAGGCAGGGTTTGAAGAAGCAGGATGTAAATATATACTACTAGAGAACACTTTCTCTGAGAGACAGTTCTTTTCTGAAGTCTTTTTCCCTAACATTCAGGAGATTGATGCAGAGCTGCGTGATCCTTTGATGCGTTATGTTCTGAATGAAAAGATTGAGGAGTTCTCAGGAATTCTTCGTGTTACTCCCTGTATTCCTTGTTCTTTGGATAGACATTCTTTGGTTATACCTTCAAGATTGATCCACCCTGAAGGAAGAGTTGCAAAGTTGTATGATGCTAAAGATGGAAGATTTCCTTACGGCAGCAGTCAGGATTACCTTAATCCAGTTATCTTGGTTAAACTTGTTCAGTTAGGTATGGCTAAGGATGATGTTCCATGGGAAGACCTAATAGAACGTGCAGAATCAGTAGCCGCAATTAATAGGAATGATCATTTTGCAGCCTGTCTCAGAAGCAGCATTATATTAAGTCTCATTGATGAAAAACTAAAATATAGAGATCCTAGAGCTAAAGAATTTGCTGCCAAATGTCAGACAATTCCTTTCCTCCCATTCCTCACGAAACCAGCCGGCTTCTCATTACACTGGAAGGGTAGTGACTTTCAGCCTGAAACAATGTTTTCAGCAACTGACCTTTTCACTGCTGATCATCAAGATATTGTTTGTCTTTTACAACCAGTTCTTAATGAAAATTCCCATTCCTTTAAAGGTTGTGGGGCCATATCATTAGCTGTCAAAGATTTCTTGGGTTTGCTTAAGAAACCAACTGTTAATATGGTCATAAATCAATTGCAAGAAGTTGCAAAGTCATTTGATGGAATTACATTGTATCAGGAGAATATCACCAATGCTTGTTACAAATACCTACATGAAGCAATGCTACAAAATGAAACAACAAAAGCAGTGATCATTGAAAAGTTGAAGAATTTTAGTTTCATTCTTGTTGAGAGTGCATATGTTGACCCAACAAAAGTATGTTTTCATTTGAACTTTGAAGCAACACCGTATCTTCATCAATTGCCTAATAAATATAAAAATAGTTTCCGTGAACTGTTTGAAAGTGTAGGCGTAAGACATGCTTTTACAGTTGAAGATTTTGCCCTAGTTCTCGAGTCTGTAAATCATGAGAGGGGAAGCAAGCAGCTAGCAGAAGAGAATTTTCAGCTTTGTAGGAGAATCATTAGTGAAGGAATATGGAGCCTCATTAGAGAGAAGAAGCAAGAATTATGTGAGAAAAAATATGGTGAGATTTTGTTACCAGATACTCATCTAGCACTTTTACCTGCTAAAACTTTGTGTTACAATGACTGTCCTTGGATAAAAGTTAAAGATACAACTGTAAAATACTGTCATGCTGATATCCCTAGAGAAGTTGCAGTAAAGCTTGGTGCAGTACCCAAGCGACATAAAGCTTTAGAAAGATATGCCTCTAATATCTGTTTTACTACTCTTGGGACTGAGTTTGGACAAAAAGAAAAATTGACAAGTAGAATTAAAAGCATTCTTAATGCCTATCCCTCGGAAAAAGAAATGCTGAAAGAGCTCCTTCAGAATGCAGATGATGCAAAAGCTACAGAAATCTGTTTTGTGTTTGATTCTAGACAACATCCAGTTGATAGAATATTTGATGAGAAATGGGCACCACTTCAAGGTCCAGCTTTATGTGTTTACAACAATCAGCCCTTTACAGAGGATGATATAAGAGGAATTCAGAACCTTGGAAAAGGTACTAAAGAAGGAAATCCATGTAAAACTGGACAATATGGTATAGGATTCAATTCTGTGTATCACATTACTGACTGCCCTTCTTTCATATCTGGTAATGATATACTCTGTATCTTTGATCCCCATGCTAGATATGCACCAGGTGCAACTTCAGTAAGTCCTGGACGCATGTTTAGAGATTTAGATGCAGATTTCAGAACACAATTCTCAGATGTACTGGACCTTTATTTAGGAAATCACTTTAAAATGGATAATTGCACAATGTTTAGGTTTCCACTTCGAAATGCAGAAATGGCAAAAGTGTCAGAAATTTCCCCAGTTCCATGTTCGGATAGAATGGTCCAAAACCTCCTGGATAAGCTGCGTACAGATGGAGCAGAACTTCTAATGTTTTTGAATCACATGGAAAAAATTTCCATTTGTGAAATAGAAAAAACAACTGGAACATTGAATGTGTTATATTCTGTAAAGGGCAAAATCACTGATGGAGACAGATTGAAACGGAAGCAATTCCATGCATCTGTAATTGACAGCGTAACTAAAAAAAAGCAGTTAAGTGAAATACCTGTGCAACAAATTACTTACACTATGGATACCGAAGACTCTGAAGGGAACCTTACATCTTGGTTAATTTGCAACAGGTCTGGTTTTTCAGCTATGGAAAAGGTATCTAAGAGTGTTATATCAGCTCACAAGAATGAAGACATTACCCTTTTTCCACGTGGAGGAGTAGCTGCTTGCATTACTCACAACTACAAAAAGCCACATAGGGCATTTTGTTTCTTACCCTTATCGTTAGAAACCGGGTTACCTTTTCATGTGAATGGACATTTTGCTCTAGATTCTGCCAGAAGAAATCTGTGGCGGGATGATAATGGAGTTGGAGTAAGAAGTGACTGGAATAATAGCCTAATGACAGCACTAATAGCACCAGCCTATGTTGAACTACTGATTCAATTGAAAAAACGTTACTTTCCCGGCACTGATCCTACAGTATCAGTATTGCAAAACACACCTGTTCATGTTGTGAAAGACACTTTAAAAAAGTTTTTGTCTTTCTTTCCAGTTAACAGACTTGATCTGCAGCCAGATTGGTATTGCTTAGTGAAAGCAGTTTACAGCTGCATTCATGAAGATTTGAAACGCCTTTTACCTGTTGTGCGGGCTCCAAATATTGATGGCTCTGATTTACATTCTGCAGTTATCATTACTTGGGTTAACATGTCTACCTCGAATAAAGGTAGGCCATTCTTTGACAATTTGCTACAAGATGAGTTGCACCACCTCAAAAATGTAGAGTACATCACAACACGTAAGACAGTGGCTGAAAATGTTTATAGACTCAAACACCTACTTTTAGAAATTGGATTCAATTTGGTATATAACTGTGATGAAACTGCAAATCTTTACCATTGTCTTGTAGATGCAGATATTCCTGTCAGCTATGTGACTCCCGCTGATGTCCGATTTTTTTTGATGACCTTTTCTTCTCCAGACTCTACTTGTCACATTGGAAAGTTGCCTTGTCGTCTTCAACAGACAAATCTGAAACTCTTTCACAGTCTAAAACTTCTGGTTGACTATTGCTTTAAGGATGCTGAAGAAAATGAAGTCCAAATTGAGGGATTGCCACTACTTATTACACTTGACAATGTCTTGCAAGTTTTTGATTCAAAGCGGCCAAAGTTCTTAACAACATATCATGAACTGATTCCATCTCGCAAGGATCTGTTTATGAACACTCTATATTTGAGATACAGTAATATTTTACTTAGCTGTGATGTAGCAAAAGCTTTTGATATCACAAGTTTTGCTGATTTGTTATCATCCGTGTTGCCTAGAGAATATAAAACCAGAAGTTGTGTGCGATGGAAAGAAAATTTTGCAAGTGAATCTTGGCTTAAAAATGCATGGCATTTTATCAGTGAATCTGTAAATGTTAAGGAAGACCAAGAAGATATGAAACCAAAATTCGATGATGTTGTTGATACTTTAAAGGATTGGGCTTTGCTTCCAGGTACAAAGTTTACTGTTTCAGTCAATCAGCTTGTAGTGCCAGAGAGTGATGTCTTGCTGCCCCTCAGCTTAATGCAGATAGCTGTTTTCCCAAATGCTCAGAGTGATAAAGTTTTCCATGCTTTAATGAAAACTGGTTGTATTCAGCTTGCATTGAACAAAATATGCTCCAAAGATAATGTTTTAGTGTCTCCGTTGTCAGGATATACAGCAAATATAGATAATCCGTCAAGCATTCTGAAAGCCATACATTATATGGTCCAGACCTCAACATTTAAGACTGAAAAATTAGCAGAAAGTGATTTTGAGGCCCTCCTAATGTACTTCAGTTGCCATTTAAGTAATTTGATGTCACAGGATGACATCAAAATTTTAAAGTCTCTCCCATGTTATAAATCCATTAGTGGTCGATACATCAGTATTTCAAAATATGGAACATGTTACATACTCACAAAAAGTATTCCTTCAGTTGAAGTGGATAGGTGGACACAGTCAACGTCATCTGCCTTTCTTGAAGAAAAAATTAACTTGAAAGATTTGTATACTGTGCTCGGTTGTGTCCCTGTAGATGATCTTGAAGTGTATTTGAAACATCTTTTACCAAAGATTGAAAGTCTGTCTTATGATGCAAAGGTAGAACACCTGATCTACTTAAAGAACAGACTCTCTGGCATTGAGGAATCTTCAGAAATAAAGGAACAGCTGTTTGAAAAGCTGGAAAGCTTTTTGATAATTCACGATGCAAGCAATAGACTAAAACCTGCAAAACATTTTTATGACAGAACTGTAAAAGTCTTTGAAGTTATGCTTCCTGAAAAATTGTTCATTCCTCAAGATTTCTTTAAGAGACTGGAACAACTCACAAAACCGAAGAATCAAGGGGCATTCCTTACATCATGGGTAACATTCCTGCGGAACATAGGACTAAAATACATTATTTCCCAGCAGCAGTTACTACAGTTTGCTAAGGAGATCAGTATGAGAGCTAACACAGAAAGCTGGTCTAAGGAAACACTGCAAAGTACAGTTGATGTCCTCCTTCATCACATATTTCAGGAAAGAACTGATTTATTATTGGGAAACTTTCTAAAAGAATTATCTTTAATTCCCTTTTTGTGCCCCGAGCGTGCTCCTGCTGAAATTGTCAGATTTCATCCTCAGTATCAAGAAGTTAATGGAACACTCCCTCTTATAAGATTCAGTGGAGCACAAGTAAACCCTAAATTCAAACAGACGGATGTGTTACAATTGCTATGGACTTCGTGTCCTATTCTTCCTGAAAAAGCAACACCTTTAAGTATCAAGGAACAGGAAGGAAGCAGTCTTGGTCCACAAGAACAGCTTGAGCAGGTTTTAACTATGCTTAATGTTAACTTAGATCCTCCTCTGGACAAAGTTATCAATAACTGCAGAAATATATGCAATATAACAACTTTAGATGAGGACATGGTGAAAACCAGAGCTAAGGTACTAAGGAGTATCTATGAATTTCTCAGTACAGAGAAAAGGGAATTTCGCTTTCAGCTTCGAGGGGTTGCTTTTGTGATGGTGGAAGAAGGTTGGAAGCTCCTGAAGCCTGAGGAGGTAGTAATAAATCTTGAGTATGAATCTGATTTTAAACCTTACCTTTACAAACTTCCTTTAGAACTTGGCACCTTCCACCAGTTATTTAAACACTTAGGTACTGAAGATGTTATTTCAACAAAGCAGTATGTTGAGGTTCTAAGTCGCATATTCAAGAACTCTGAAGGAAAACAATTAGATCCTAATGAAATGCGCACAGTTAAAAGAGTTGTTTCTGGTCTGTTTAAAAGTCTGCAAAATGATTCTGTTAAGGTTAGAAATGACCTTGAGAACGTGAGAGATCTGGCCCTTCACCTTCCCAGTCAAGATGGTAGATTGGTAAAATCAAGTATCTTAGTTTTTGATGATGCGCCACATTACAAAAGTAGAATACAGGGTAACATTGGTGTACAGATGCTTGTTGATCTTAGCCAGTGTTATTTAGGAAAAGACCATGGTTTTCACACTAAGCTGATAATGCTGTTTCCTCAGAAACTGAGGCCTCGCCTACTTAGCAGTATTCTTGAAGAACTGTTAGATGAAGAGTCTCCCAAAACATGTCAGTTTGGAGCATTATGTTCTCTACAGGGAAGGTTGCAGTTACTATTATCTTCTGAACAGTTTATCACAGGACTTATTAGAATTATGAAGCACGAAAATGACAATGCTTTCCTAGCCAATGAAGAAAAGGCCATAAGACTGTGCAAAGCCTTGCGAGAAGGCTTGAAAGTTTCCTGTTTTGAGAAGTTGCAAACAACATTAAGGGTTAAAGGTTTTACTCCTATTCCCCACAGTAAAAGTGAAACATTTGCTTTTTTAAAGAGATTTGGGAATGCAGTAATACTGCTTTATATACAGCACTCTGACAGCAAAGACATAAATTTCCTCTTAGCATTAGCAATGACCCTGAAATCTGCAACTGACAATCTAATTTCTGATACCTCATATTTAATTGCCATGTTGGGTTGCAATGATATTTACAGAATTAGCGAGAAGCTTGACAGTTTAGGAGTGAAGTATGACTCCTCAGAACCATCAAAACTTGAATTACCTATGCCTGGAACTCCTATACCAGCTGAAATTCATTACACTCTCCTTATGGATCCAATGAATGTTTTTTATCCAGGTGAATATGTTGGTTACCTTGTTGATGCTGAAGGTGGTGATATATATGGATCATACCAACCAACATATACGTATGCAATCATTGTACAAGAAGTAGAAAGGGAAGATGATGAAAATTCCAGTTTTCTAGGCAAGATTTATCAGATCGATATTGGATATAGTGAGTATAAAATAGTGAGCTCTCTTGACTTATACAAGTTTTCAAGACCCGATGAAAGTTCTCAGAGTAGGGACAGTGCGCCATCTACCCCAACTAGTCCTACAGAATTTCCAGCTCATGGACCTAGGACAGTTCCTCCTCTTTTCTCTGGTAGAGAGAGCCACAAAACAACATCTTCAAAGCATCACTCTCCCAAAAAGATTAAGGTGAATTCTTTGCCAGAAATATTAAGAGAAGTGACATCAGTGATTGAACAAGCTTGGAAACTTCCAGAATCTGAAAGGAAAAAGATTATTAGAAGGCTATATCTTAAGTGGCATCCAGATAAAAATTCAGAGAACCTTGACATAGCCAATGAAGTTTTCAAACATTTACAGAATGAGATTAACAGACTAGAAAAACAGGCCTTTATAGATCAAAATACAGACAGAGCATCAAGACGAACATTTTCATCCTCAGCTTCTCGATTTCAGTCAGACAAATTTTCATTTCAAAGATTTTATACTTCATGGAATCAAGAAGCAACGAGCCATAAATCTGAAAGGCAACAGTATAAAGAAAAGTGTCCATCTTCCACAGGGCCATCTTACTCTGCACGTTTCTTTGTACCACCCACATTCAAGTCTGTTGGTAATCCTGTGGAAGCACGTAGATGGCTTAGGCAAGCTCGAGCAAACTTTTCAGCTGCAAGAAATGACCTTCATAAAAATGCTAATGAATGGGTGTGCTTCAAATGCTATCTCTCCACAAAGTTAGCCTTGATTGCAGCTGACTACGCAGTAAGGGGTAAATCAGATAAAGATGTAAAACCAACTGCACTTGCACAAAAAATAGAGGAATATAGTCAACAACTTGAAGGGCTTACAAATGATGTTCACACACTGGAAGCTTATGGAGTAGATAGCTTAAAAACTCGATATCCTGATTTGCTTCCCTTTCCACAGATTCCAAATGACAGGTTCACTTCTGAAGTTGCCATGAGAGTAATGGAATGCACTGCTTGTATCATAATAAAACTTGAAAACTTTATACAGCAAAAAGTGTGAGAGATTTGAAAGTTAGAAAATTGTACTCTCAAGAGCTAGATATTTAATGTGATGGGACACAAATGTAATTTACATGTGCAGATTACTGTATTTCTGAGAGGTTACACTTACCAAACAGCTTAGAAATACAGTGCGCATATTTGGATGGTACTGAAGTATTTAGAATTGAAATTTATGTAAGCAGACCTTTTTTTTTTACTGAGTCTACTGTATAAGCAAACTGTAAAACGTGAATATTTTTAAAATTGCTGGGAGATTGTGCTGCAAAAAGTAGCTGTCTGTACAGTACATTGGTTAAAATTGAACTGCACTTTATGTAACCAAAGCTTACCAGTATGTTAGATAAAGCTTGTATATAAACTTAGATTTTATTTCATTTAATGTTATGCTTCCAAAAATGTGGTGTCACCTTTTTAATATACTGATCAGACTGGACAAATTACTAAATGAAAATCATAAAGTAACTTTGGAGAGGAGTCACTCCAGAGAATTTCTTTATTCTTTTATCTTCCGTGGACACTGATGTCTCTCATAGTAGTATTCTTATCAGCTGGATCTGATTATCAGTTTGCTGCAGTATTACATCCTGAACGTTTAAAGGATAATACAGTACCTTTGAAATGGTACAGTATTTTAATCCTGATTAATATTACTTGACTTAACATACAACATCATGTAGTGCATTGAATGCATTTACTTAATTGTAATATAATTAGGTATTTAATTTACATTTTCTGTTTAAGAGCCTGTCTTTGTTTATTTAATGAAAACGGCATGTGGCTAACCTAGGATAGGTGACCATTAATGTACAGAGTTTTATGAGGGGTTTTTGAAAACCATACACCAAAAGTAATTTCTCAAATGTCTAAATGCTTGAGTTTCATATTTCTGTGTATATATGTATGTATATTTTCCACAAACAGACATTGGAAATAAAGTACAACTTGGTAATCCATTATTTGGTATATAGCAGGCAATATCTTTTGTTACATGTCAGAAGGTGCTGCAGTGTAATGTTCTTTTTATTTTGTCTTTCACCATGGCACCAGAGATGTTTGATTTTTAGTTCATTTTTTTAAATACATTGTAATACTTCTGGTAATGTCATGCAATGTACTCAACATTAGCTATTTGTAAGGAATTATGGGAATTGGTAAATAGGACTTTTTGTTTGTTTTTTGTTCCAAATCTGCCACATTAAACATAAATATTCATCATTTCCCAACGACACAATTGTCATAACTGTTTACTTGCTACCGCAGTGAAACTGTAATTTCACGTACAGAATGTAAAGGCAAACAGATGATAATATGATTTTCCAGGGGTGCTGTGCGTGGTAATCCAAAAGAGGAAATGCTGACAAAGGCTTTTTCAGTTTCATGCACATAAATAAGGGCTTATGTTCAGAAATCTCACAAGTAATTATTGGTAATAGGAAGAAATTACGCTGTTTGGAAAACTGTATTGCTTCTGGTTGTGAAGCCATGTGATTATTTCTGCTGTTATATTAAGTGCCATAACTTTAATAAAGAAAAATGCAAACACATACTTCAATCTGGTGTGTCTTGGATTTATAAATTAGCCCAGTTTTAACCAAGAATTTCAACCTTACTTTTAGCTAAATGTATAATCACTCCATTTTGGTTCATTCTAAACAATTGTACAGTTTGCATCAGCATATTAACAAGAAAATTATGCAGATGAATGCTTTTTTACTTGTAAAGGCTCATATGCCACATTTCTTAGTTCATTGAAAAACATGTAATTTTTGCTGATTTTGAGCCATAACTAGCAATCAGGTAAAATGAAAAACTAGGTGTGCTCATGAAATAAAGTAGCTTATTCACAGCTTTTTAAACAGGTACTGTTAACGATCAGGTAATTTTTATGGTAATTATGAGATGAAAAAGTGTTCAATGTATGCAGGATGTTTAAGCGTGTCATTAAAATTACCAGCAACATGAAAAATATTGTTTAAAGTATTTTTCATTCTAAATTAATGTAAAATGCCACCATATGGAATAGTACTAAGAAAGCATCACAGGAGCAATTTGAATACTGTTCAAAGATTTTTTTCATGGAGACTCTTTTAAATACAGTAACTCCTCACTTAACATTGTAGTTATGTTCCTGAAAAATACGACATTAAGCGAAATGATGTTAAACGAATTCACTTTCCCCATAAGAATAAATGTAAATGGGCGGGGTGGGGGGGTTAGGTTCCAGGGATATTTTTTTCAACAGACAAAAAATGATATATATATATACACACACACAGAGAGAGTATACGTTTTAAACAAACAATTTAATACTGTACACAGCAGTGATGATTGTGAAGCTTCGTTGAGGTGGTGAAGTCAGAGGGTGGGATATTTCCCAGGGAATGCCTTACTGCTAAATGATGAACTAGCATTCGGCTGAGCCTTCAAGGGGTAACACATTAATGCAGCCTCATACTCTACTAGGCGGCACGAATGGAGGGAGGGGAGACAGCATTGCAGACAGAGATACACCCTGTGTGTGAGAGAGAGATGCGCATTGCCCCTTTAAATACACTGACACCACTCTAAGTACATTGCCTTTTTATGTAGATCAGGAAGTTGAGACAGCAGCTGCGGCCAGTGAGCTCCCTCGATCCTGAACCCTGTCATGTCCCCACTCTGCTCTGTGGAGAAGGGGTAAGTGGGGAGCAGGGGGGAGGGGGACACCCTGACATTAGCCCCCAACTTCCCCCCCCCTGCACAGCAAGCAGGAGGCTCCTGGGAGTAGCTCCAAGGCAGAGGGCAGGAGCAGCACATGGCAGTGGAGGGAGGGACAACTGAACTGCCAGAAATTGATACCCTGCTGGGCAGCTGCTGCACAGGGAACTTAGGGGGACTGCCGGTCTGCCCTGGTTCCAAGCCCCCACCAGCTAGCTCCAACGGGCTGCTCTTCCTGCAAGGAGTGGACAAAGCAGGCGGCTGCCAAACAACGTTATAAGGGAGCATTGCACAACTTTAAACGAGCATGTTCCCTAACTGATCAGCAGCGTAACAACGAAACAACGTTAACCTGGATGACTTTAAGTGAGGAGTTACTGTAAAGAGTTATGAGTGAAAATATGTGCTTGCCTCATAAAAACAATGTTATGAACCCTTTAAAACAGTTGTGCAACATTGTATTGAATGAGCTTTGTTAGTCATATTTTATATATTACTGAGTGCTGACAATGTGCCAGAGAAAACCAATTCTTGCCTTGAGTGGCTTAAATCTTAAACTTTAGCTGTTGAACTGGGGCAAGCAAAAAGTCTGAATAAACAGAAAAATCCACACATTGCCAGTGATATTGACAGTTTCATCCTGATATAATACAGCCAATAAGTTATAACATTTATATATGCATATACTAAGGCATGTTTAGGTATCTGCTGCTCCTAACTGGTGCCTATGGTATTAATATTCAATATGGTACAGTAATTATTAATGTACTATATTAATAAATTATGGGAGTCTTACTCAGAAGTCTGAAATGACTTCGTTTGGGTTTGGTCCCTTATCTCATTCCACTAACCCTAAGTAATGCAGCCTCATAAGGCCAAAAAGCAGTCAAAATGCTGCACCAGTTACTGTGCAGGAATGCAATCCAGCAGAGAAACTGATTTCACAAGTGCATTTTGCATCCTTAGCTGGGGAAAATGTTACTTTACTTTCTCATCCTCGGTTGGTTCTGCCCATTCCATTAATTTCTCACTTCTGTCTCACTTCTGTTCTCACAACATCATTATCTTCAAGGTTAGGTCACACTGACTCTGTGTTATTTCCCCACCCGCTTCAGACACAGAGTCTGATTTCCCAAGTCTCGCATTATGAGACTTCAGCGTTAGTTTGACTGTGCTCTGTCTTGACATAACTGAGGGGCCTATATTCAAATCCTTTAACCCTTGTTTCCACAATACCATCTGGTCCTAATGATTTATTACTGTTTAGTTTATCAATTTGTTCCAAAACTTCCTCTAATAACACCTTAATCTGGGACAGTTCCTCAGATTTGTCACCTAAAAAAATGGCTCAGGTTTGGGAATCTCCTTCACATCCTCAGCTGTGAAGACTGATGGAAAGAAGTCATTTAGTTTCTCCACAATGTCCTTATCGTCCTTGAATGCTCCTTTAGCATCTCGATCATCCAGTGGCCCCACTGGTTGTTTAACAGGCTTCCTGCTTCTGATGTATTTAAAAACTTTTTGCTATTACTTTTTGAGTCTTTGGCTAGCTGTTCTTAAAAAAAATTTTTTGGCTTTCCTAATTATACTTTTACACCTGACATCTTCCCTGAGTAACTTCTGCATATAAACTGTGGAAAAGCCTTTTGTGGTGGCTCTTTGCAGGCATCTGTGAAAGTGAATAGTGGGGCTGTCGTGCAGAAATAGGCATGACAAATGGGACTACACTCTGCACTCATCCAAATCCTATGGAGCACCCAGGAGCATGCACTATTCAACCCCCTTCCTAGAAGTAAAACAAACCTTCAGAAATGTAGCCTCCACCCTGGTCCCCCCAAAAGGGTAAGAGCTGTGAGGTGCTTAGGCTAGGATGTGATGATTGTTATAGAATCCATATGAACCATGTTTAGTGGTAGATTCGAACTTCAGGAATAGGGTTGGTAGAGCCTGAGCATTTTACACAAGTGAAATGTTCACTCATGTGACTCCTCCAGGTTTCCATATCCTACAGCAACACTAGCACTTATGCTGAAGAGCACCCTTGATTTGCCTTTCAAAGGGACATATGTAAAACATTTATGGCTTATTTTTAGTATTTTTTGTGTGGATCCTGATAGCATTAGAAATGTTTCCATGGACTATACAAAAATTTCTACGGAAACAGGTTTTTTTAAAGAAGTACCGTCCCTTGCAATAATCGCTGCTGAATCCTGCTTATGGGCTGCATTCAGGTGGTACTGAAGTTTTTTTCATTGTTGGCTTTTTTCAACGCAAAGTCATAGTATCACTAAGAATCCATTATAACTACACTGACTGAAATCAAAATAGTGTACCAAGTTTTAGATGTGGTATTGCTTGGTCTTAGCTTGACAACTGCTAAACCAGCAGTGTTTAAGGTGAATAGTATAAAAGGAAAATAAACAGCATAGAGTGTGAACACTAACGTAGATATTTCAAGTTTTGCATTTTCAATACTCTGACAAATTATAAGTAACCAAAATAGATTGTTTTAAAAACGACAACAGCTGTTTAATATATAATACCGCTGTCAACAAGATGGAGGGCTGGCAAACTAATGGACATTTGTAACCATGAGCATGGCGATATGCATTGTCCCCTATCAGCTTATCAACGTTAGGTATGTAACATGAGCTTAGCATCAGGTTTGCACACTACTTTCTATGAATGTGACATACTCCTCAGTCAGCTCCACCATTCTCTACACAACAGTTTACCCGCCCATTTGGCTTACCTTTCCTCTGCTGCACTCCCAACAGATGTAGTGCAAAAATCTGTGACTAGTTAGCACAGCAGTCCTGGTATTTTTTTTTCTAAAGCATGTGAGCCCAACTGTGTCTTTACACTTATTATCGTTAAAGGATTTCTTAGAGGCAACATCATCTGATGACAAAACAAATTCGAGATTATATCCTGGAGGGAACTCATTGTTTAGTTAGTCAATATTTTGTATGGGTTAAAAAAAGAAATTTAAGAGACTTTGAGAAGATGTCTCAGTGAACAGACAACTGGAAAATGGACTTGAGCAGTAATTCACTCTGATGTAAACATGAAAGGAGAAACTTTTCAAAATGTATTAAAATGTATAAAGTTTATTCAATGCAATTTGCCAGTTAATTTTTGCATAAGGCTGTATAAAAACAGACAAAAATGCTGAAGGGCTGTGGGAAGGGAGGCGGATTTCTAATAAGCATTTTTATACCAGTATATTCCATTTCTCTGTCTTCTACCTGACAACAAAAAATCTTAATAAAGGTCCTACTGTGATAAGAATTGCTGTACATAGTACCCATTCTTCTGGAAAGCATTCTAATCACAGTCAGGTACAATAGGATTTATCATTCTGTCCTTCATTCTGATGATCTGCAACCACTTCCTGTACCTTCCCAGGTGGCAAAAGTACCAGCTAACCCCTAGCCCATGTCAAAACTGTAGATTTCCTCTTACAACATCCATAATACGGCTATGTATTTTCAATGCAAAATTCTATAGCACAATGAAAATTAAAATATTAGACACATCAGTAGGTAATGATGGTTGAGTGGTTAGGGCACCATCATGGGTATCAGGAGACCTGACTTCATTTCCTTGCTCCACCACAGGCTTCCTATGTGACCTTGGGTATTTCAGTTAGTTTCCTTGTGCCTCTATTTCCCATCCATAAAATGGGGATAATAGCCCTCGCCTACATTGCAGGGCTGTTGTGAGGAAAATTAATGAAAGATGGTGAGGTGCTCTAGTAAGGGGGCTGGAAGGAGGGACCCACAAGTATGAGAACTAGCTAGCACAAAATAAATTGAGTTCAGTACTAATTTAACACAAGGGATACTGGTTTGATTGTAATAGTCATTTTTAATGCAATAAAAAACCCTCCATTTTCATATTTTTGATGCTTTTGCATGGAGAGTTCTGCAGAATCTGTTTCTTGCTGCAGAATTTAGCCCAAGCTTGCTCTAGGGCACTTGGGCCTTTACTGCACTGAGCAGGTACAATCAGCAGGAAGCTTTTCCTGTCAGTGTCCAGCTGTAAACACTCCTCCCTGGGCAGTTGGGCCTTGTCAGCGGCAAGCACCTCCCTCACAAATGTGTTTTATTTGATGCTTTATACAAGTAGCATTACTAGTTAATGCTGACTAATTATTCTGAGTTTTTCCACCCGGGCCAAACTAGTAAATTCCAGGCAGTGCTACAAAATGGCTGTATCTGGTCTAGCTAGGCCTATTCTGTATTGGGGCTTAATCCTTAACAATAGGACAGTTGTTTTGATATGACGATAGGTGGGTTTGTGTAACTTAATAAGTTGTTTAACATGAAGCTGTAACTAAGCATAAAGGTACTACAGTGACAGGTCCTCCAAAATAAGTAATAATGAATAAAAATCGTATTTAAAGGGGCTAAGGCCCAAAGTTGCAAAGATATTTAGGCATCTAGGATGGGCTCCATGAAAGGACTTAGGTGCCATGACACTCAGCATTGCCATGCCTAACTTTAAGGTGCTCAGAAAATCCAGGAACACCGCTGAATCCACAAAGCCAAGTTAGGTACGTAGGCTCCCTATACAGAGAAATGGGAGAGAGAGGCCTAACAATGTACTCCACAAAAGCCAAGCAGAGAGCGGCCTAAACTAGCCAATGGGGGAGGCGTGTGTGCTAAGCCCCAGCTCGCTCTCAGAGATTGATTAGGGAGCCACAAACTGGCATCTGCCAGTAGGATTTGGATGGCTTAGGTGCCCCCATAGTGTTTCTTGTGGGCCTGAGTTAGTACCTGCCCACAGCCAGAGGAGGAGGGGGTGCCCCCCTCGTAACTTTTACCCTAGTAGTCTGAGCGCTCACCTGGTCTTTTTCCACCTCTACCAGAGGGGGGGGAAAGGATTTAAACAGGCGTCTTCCACATCGCAAGAGAGGTGTTTCACCACTGAGTTTATGATGTGGGGCTTCCTTAGTCTCTCCTGTTGAAGCTGTTCCACTGTGAATAATGAACGAGTGATCAGAACAGGGGTTGTGTACCCAGCCTCTCACCTCCCATGTGGATGTACTAACCCCTGGCCTACAAAGTCATTCTCTGGCACTCTCTCTTGCTGGCCCAATGACTAGTTAAACATTTATTCTCAGTGGAACAGTCATTGGGCCAGAGAGAGTGAGAATGCATCTGTAAACCAGTGGTTAGGGTGCCAACCTGGAGGTGGGCATCCTCCTCCAACTCCTCTTGCATTATTTATCCAAAGTGGAACAGGTTCATCAGGAGAGACTGAGGGCATCCCACAGCCCACTGCTTAGAGAGCTCGCCTGAGATGTGGTATACTCCTGTTTAACAAGAGCGGGGTTGGACTTGAACCTAGGTCTCCCCTTCCCAGGTGAGTGCTCGACCTGTTGAGCTAACAGTTATAAGGCACTCGGACATGTGGGGGCCTGATCTGATAGGCATGCACCGAGCGCACCTAACAGGTCTGGTCCCATTCAAAATCTCTCGTCCACTGTTTCATGAATCGCTCCGGGGTGTAGGCGGGAGATAGGTGTCCGGACGCTTAGAGGGAAGCAGCAGTGCTCATGCCCAGAGTCAGAAACATAGGCATGTAGGGAACTTTCACGCTGGAAAACTTAGGTGCTGTGAGAGTTTAGATGCCTACAGGGTTTGGTGGGAGTTGTATGGCTCTCAGTAGACCCAAAATTTAGGTACCTAAAACAGGGACTCAGTTCTTGAGTATTTTCATGAATCCCTCCCCTAATTCCTGTTGACATCAATGGCCTAAATACCTTTGGGGCTTTGTGCCTAAGACCCTATAAGGCTATTGAGTCCCAAATCCTGCTAATCCAGATGGGTGCAAATGGTTCATTAGTGACAGCTCTTTACAGAGTAAGAGGTCTGCATTTAGGTGGCTCGTGGGCTTCAGGAAGAGGAACATTTTCTACCTACCAAATAGCATCATGTATTTGAGAAAGCTGGAACCATCTTTAATTTTTTTTTTCTTTTCATAGTTCAGCTGGCATGTAGCCAAGGGCAGTGCAAATTTCCCAGTTCCAATTACAATCACACTGTAAAAGCTAAAAAAAGGCTTTCAAGTGAGTATCCTGGTCTATGCAGTACAAAGAGCTATTGTTGGAGTGGGATATATGAACATATTTCACTTTTGTACAGTTAACAACTCTGATGACAAATAATGTTATAAATCAGTAATCTTGGAGATTTCACACTAATTATTGTGATTTCTTTCATGAATCCTAGTAATAAGCAAATCTACATACGCTTTGTCAATCTAGAAACAAAGGATTTTATCAGTTTAACATATTTTGCACAGAACTCATACAAAAAGCACAGCCTTCGTGGTTGGTGTTATTGCAAGAACAAAATTGCATAGACTGTTTGTTGTCACTACCTGAATTCACCAAACAATGCTTTTATCTTATCAAACAGTTCAAGTAAATCCTTAAACTGAATTTCACACACTAATGCTTGTACTACTAGCAAATGTTTACATGTATTAAGAGAAAATCATAGAGCTAGGAAATATTAACAATTACATAATCAACTGACTGAATAACCTAATGTTCAGTTGTGCAAATAAATCCTTTTGATTTTTTTTAACTCACTATATGGCTGACTTCCAAATGTCATTTTCAGAACATTTAGTTTAGCTCCAACACTTCTGTTGAAGTTATAATTTTAATTGTGCTCGTTTGCTTTTTTCCCTTACAATCTAGAATTCTGGATGCAAACTTGTTTCCCAGATTACGGCGATCGTTTTAAAAATCTTGGAAACTCTGCTACAAAACAATATAAAATTCAGTGAGAATAGCCAGTGAAAATGTGGCATAGGTAGGTGCTTTATTGACAGACATGACTGTATTCCTGGCAAGTTGAATACCGACCAGCTGCTGACAAGTAAAGCTTTCCATCTGGACAAACACAGATCTCATAGAGTTCCTGAGACCTATCAGATCCACCTCTTGTCCCTTCAGGCAATTTGGGCAGCCGCACAGTTTCAGCATCAAGCAAAAGCTGTATGGGAGAAAACAGGACAAATGGGTTTGTTAGAGGTAGCAGTAACAGAGTTTAAGGGGTTAAGTTTTCAGAAGCATCTAAATGACTTAGGTTATTAAGACCCATTTTCAAAAATGACTTAGGCACTTAGACCCAGATCCTCAAAGAAATTTAGGTATCTAAATCCTATTGACAGTGGGAGTTAGGCACTGAGGCCCAGATGCACAAAGGTATTTAGGCACCTAAATCTGGGGTTAGGGACCTAAGTCCCAGTTTTAGGCTCCCCTGCAATTCACTGAACCTGTGTACACCTAACCTCACTCAGTGCCTAAGTTCTTGTAATCAGAGTTCCCTCGGCATCTATGTTCCTGTCTCTGGGCATATATACTGCTGCCTCACTCTAAGCATCCATGCATCTGTCTGCTGACCAATTTCCAGAAAGCGATTCACAAACCAGGGAAGAGAGACATTTGCTCACCTAACTCACCTGTGGGGCCCAATCTGGTAGGTATACTCAGAGGCTGTCTACCAGTTCGGGTCTCTCAGGTAAATTCACACAAAACAGCTGGCTGGGGGCATGGGGAAAGGAAGAAGGAAAAGGACTCCTAGCAACTTTTAGCCCAGTGGTTAGGTTTCTCACCTGGGATGTGAGAGAGCCTCAATCCAACTCCCCTTTCTACCTGATGAAAAGAAAGGATTTGAACAGGGATCAGCCAATTTTCAGGTGAATGCTCTCATCACTGGGCTATGGGATATTCTGATGTGGTGTTTTCTCAATCTCTCCTGTTTAAATTTCACTGTGGATAACTAGTTAAAGAGTTATTGGGGGAGGAGAACAGAGTGAGAGCGAAAATGTAAGTGTGAGAGTGACTCTATAACCTGGTGTTTAGGGCACTCACACTCAACGTGGGAGGCCCAGAATCCAGTCCCCCTGCTCCAAAAGAGAGGGTTACTCACCCTGTGCAGGAACTTTGAGATAGTGTCCCTATGGGTGCGCCGCTCTAGGTGTGCTTGTGCTCCATGCACCTCAGATTGGGAAATTTTAGGTAGCAGCATCCTTCTTGCCTGCGCATGCACTCCCTGCACTCTTGTGCTCTGCACGAAGGCTATATAGAGCTGTGTGGGCAAACCATCCTCAGTTTCTTTTCTACCACTGAGCCTGTTGTAAAGAACTCCAAAGTAGAGGAGAGGAGGGCGGGTCATGCAGCACCAATAGGGACACACATCTCACAGAACCACAGTTACTGCACAGGGTGAGTAACCTCTTCTTCTTCTTCGAGTAGTGTCCCTATGGGTGCTCCACACTAGGTGACTTTTGAGCAGTACCCTCTACAGAGGGGTGGGGCTTCGGCAGACAGAACAGTAGAGCCAAATATGGCAACAGAAGCTGAGGCATGAGTAATCGCATAGTTCAGCAAATGTATGAATGGAGGTCCAAGTCACGGCTCTACACATTTCCATGGTGGGAACATCCTTAAGAAAGGCTACTGATGTAGAGAGGGATCTTGTGGAGTGAAATAATACTCTAGAGCAGAGATCGGCAACGTTTGGCGCCTGGCCTGCCAGGGTAAGCCCCCTGGCGGGCTGGGCCAGTTTGTTTACCTGCCGCGTCCGCAGGTAGGGCCAATCGCAGCTCTCACTGGCCACGGTTCACCGCTCCAGGCCAATGGGGGCTGCAGGAAGTGGCGGCCAGCACATCCCTCAGCCTGCACCACTTCCCCCGACCCCCATTGTCCTGGAGCAGCGAACTGCAGCCAGTGGGAGCTGCGACTGGCCAAACCTGCTGATGCAGCAGGTAAACAAACCGGCCCGGCCCACCAGGGGGCTTACCCTGGTGGGCTGTGTGCCAAATGTTGCTAATCCCTGCTCTAGAGGTAGGCTGAAGATCCTACCTATCTAGAGGTAGGTTGAGAGTGATAGCAGTAGGTAATTCAGCCAGATACCCATCTAGGGAGTCTTTGCTTGGAAATCAGAGATCCCTTAGTTCTGTCCATAATGGAGAGAAATAGTCTGGAAGATTTCCTAAAGGGCTTAGGCTTGTTTAGTTAAAAGGCTAATGCCCTCCCGACATCAATGTAATGTAATGTCACATCTCCTTTATCCACGGGTGGCTTAGGGCAGAAAACTGGAAGGTGGATAGGTTGATTTATGTGGAAGTCCGAAGATACCTTTGGTAGGAACTTGGGATGCAGTCACAGTGTGACCTTATTCTTAAAGGAGATTGTGAAGGTGGGGTATGCCATCAGAGCCCCTATCTTAGCCACTCTTTAACCAGAAGTAATGGTTACTAGAAATGCAGTTTTCATAGACAGGTGTAGAAGGGAGCAGGTGGCCACAGGTTCAAAGGGAGGCCTCATAAGACATCTGAGTACCAAGTTGAGGTCCCATGCCAGTTTAGGGCACCTGATTCGTGGGAAGAAGTTGTCCAGTCCCTTGAGAAACCTCCTTATAGGATGAGTGAAGACGTAAAAACCCTCTACCATATGATAGAAGACCATAATAGCTGCCAAACACAATTTTATGGAGTTTAAAGATAATCCTGTCATTGTTAGCTCTAAAATGTAATCTAGTACAAATGATAATGTGGGGGATGGAGCATTGTGTATTGAAAGTGCTCTTGACCCAGAGTGAATTGTAGGAACCTTCTCTTATATGGAAGTAAGCGTCTTGAAGGTTGAGAGCTAAGAACCAATCCCCTTGGTCCAATGATGCAATTATTGCTGCAAGAGTTATCATATTGAACATCTGAATCTTTATGAATCTGTTGAATAATCTTAGATCTAGAATAGGTCTCCAACCACCATTCTTTTTTGTAACCAGGAAGTACCTGGAATAAAATCCCCTCTCTCTGTGTTGCGTGGGAACAGTTTATATAGCACTCAGATTCAGGAGAGAGTTGATTTCCTGCCGCAAAAGGCGTTAATCAGAGGAGGGATGGGGAAAGGGGATAGGCTTGGGGGAGGGAGGTAAAGTGGATGGAATATCCTGTTGAAATGATCTCCAACACTCTCTTGTCCATAGTGATATGTTCCCAATGAGAAATGAGAAAGGTGGTCACCAAAGCAAAGAACACATGGAGATTATTGCAGCAGGCAACTCAGCACCTTAACCAGCCCATCAAAATTGGTGGTTCGAAGTTGTGAGTAGTGAGGTTGATGCCTAAGAAGTAGCTGGTCTCTTCTTCTGGGACTATTGTCTCTTATGCTAGGGTTCATAATGTCTCTGGGAGGCAGGAAATTGGGTTGGATGAGATCTCTGTACCATCTGGGCTTTCTTGTTTGTGCAGGGTTGTAAATTTCCAGAGAATGCAAAGTGGCTCTATAGTCTTTTAAGTTATGAAGAGATTCATCAGTTTTTTTCACAAACAACTTCAATCCATCAAAAGGAAGGTCCTCAACTTTTGGACTTCCCTCAGAAAACCTAAGAGCTGAAGCCAGGAGGCCCTCCTTGTGATTACTGCCATGGATACAGAAAGAATGGCTGTGTCAGTGGCATCCAGAGAGGCCTGCAGAGATGTTCTTGCGAGAAGTTGGCCCTCTGCAAAGATCACCTGGAATTGCTCCCTCTGGTCTGTTGAAAGATGCGAAATAAAGGCATTCAACTTTGAATAGTTAGTTTGGATGTATTTCGCCACGATAACTTGATAATTGGCAATTCTAAATTGTAAGGTAGCCGATGAATATGACTTACAGCCAAATAAATCAAGATACTTTAGGTCTCTATCATATGGAGCTGATTTAGCGTGGTGCTGTCTGCCATGTTCATTAACAGCATCAACCACAAGGGAATTAGGGGATGGATGCAAAATAAAAATGCAAATCCCTTTGAGGAAATGTACTATTTTTTGACCTCTCTCTTACAGGTAGGTAGTGTTGTGATTGTGGTATGCCAAATTATTTTTGCAGGGTCTAACAAGGCCTTGTTAACAGATAGCATGATTCAGGCAGATAAAGAAGTGTACAGAATGTCAAGTAATTTATTCTAGGACTCCTAACCTCTTCCAGTGGAATTTGCAAGGAGTCAGCTATCCTTTTACTGAGGTCCTGGAAATGTTTAAAATAATTGTCCAAGGACAATGGAGGAGGCAAGACAATTTCATCTGGGGAGGAGGAAGAGATATCACTTGTAGGGGTAGAGAGTTGCAGGTTATAGAGATTTCTTTGTCCAGTCTAACTTCCTGCTCCTCAAAAGTCTCTTGTGGATCAGGAACCCTACAGAGAAAGGCTGGTGGGGATTGTCTGTTCTCCCGGCAAGAAGCACTAGGGGACCTGGAGAATTGTTGGTGGTAAGTCATTCAAGGGTCCTGGTATGGCCACTGAGGTGGTACATAAGACATGGGAGGAAGCAACCAAGGGTATCCATACCAGCGGGTGGAGTTTGTATCTCACAAAGGTAGTCTGACTTTTTAGAGGTCTCAGGATAGAAGGTTCCTTTAATGGAAGGGAGAGCCTTGGACAGTAATATCTGAGACTGATGAAAAGTCCCCATCATCTTCCACCTCCTTGTCACTTGGTAGAGGTGGAGCACTCATAGAAATAAGGCCGAGAGGTGCTCTGTACTGATAATGGGTCAGTGCCGAACTGGGGAGATTCGGGTGTTTCTGTTACTGCCAAGTCTAAGGAAATCAAAACTCTTGCAGTACTGTAACAGTGGATGGAATTAATGAGGTAAGTTGGGCAGAGGTAACTGTGGCAGAAGGCACTGATGGGACTGAAAATCTCATGCGCTCTGATGCATGGCCAGTAAGTGTTGGTCTTTGCGAAGCTGAAGCGCTGGGTACCGAGGTCCTAGTAGACTCTGTCAGTACCAATTTAGAAGAGCTGTTTTTCTTCCTCTACTGCTCCAATCACCTGATGATACCGAACTTCCAGAGCTGGAACCCTTAAGATTCTTAGGCCTGCTGGTGGTCACAGTACCTGAAGAACCTACAGCCTCATGGGTACCAAGCTGGAAATTGGTAGGTGCCAAAGCTGTTGTCTGAATTGGAGACTGTCTCTTTGAGGTAGATTCTCTACCCAGAGGACTTAAAGACCACTTTTCTAGAGTCTTTTTAACAGGAGTTCAGAGATTTCCTCTTCGGTGCTGTAGGGCAGTGCTGTGCTGTGGAGGTTGAAGTGGTTGACCTGTTCAGAGACCATTGTATGGGGGAGGAGGTCCCCCTGGCTGGGGTCAGAAGCTGGTCAGAGTGAGCTCTCCATTATGAGGAGACGTAGTTTAAGTTCCTAGTTCTTTCTGGCCCTCAATTTTAATTGGGAACATGTGACTCCCCAAGGCAGCAGTCACACCAGGAGTGTCTGTCTCTGACCGGGATAGCCTCTCAGCACGAAAAGCAGCGTTTAAACCCAGGAGAACCAGGCATACTCTCCCAGGGTTGAATTTCCCCTGAGGGGAGAAACAAAATGTTTATTTTATCAGTGCTTAATTTGTGGCTGGGGCACCTCTAGGCTTGGCAGTTCATCACCCCAGCACCTCTGAGCTTGCTGCATCGGTTATTAAAGTAAAAAAATTGCTTGAGCACTGGCACCTAATTCCTTGAGCCCTGGCACCTATTTCATTACAAATTAAGCACTGTCATTTATACATAGAGGATCTGGTTCAACAGGAGAGACTGCAAAAGCCCCATCCCTGACAGTCCGGTGGTTAAGGCGTTCACCTAAGAGATAGGAGACCTGGGTTCAAGCTACAAAGGAGGGAATCACACCTAGGTTTTTCCACCTCCCAGGTGAGTGTCCCCACCAGTGGGCTACTGCGTATAAAGGCAGACCCCACCACCCCTTTAGTCTTTCACTAGAAAGAACTGACCTGCCTTCGACACTTAACTCCTTTAAGTTTTTTCTCCTAAAGTCTTTTCTTGCTTCCACTGAAATCAATGGCTAAAGTCCACTGACTTCAATGGGAACTGGAGCTGGACATCTGTCCTCTTGCATTTCATTATGTATTAGGTTATCACTCTACCTCTCGTGTTCCAGAATTACAGAAACTGAATGGAACAAAGCAGCACACTCACTTCATTAAAAAAAAAGAAAAAAGTGATGTGCTAGGATAGAAGTGACTTCTTAGCATTTTAAAAACTCTTTCAACACCATATCATTTTATATTATTATTTAATCCTTGCCCTGGAAACAAATATATTATTATGGCATCATTATCTGGAACTATCAGCATATTTGCTAAAACCTGAACAATTATAATACGGTCACTTTAAAATGACTTGATGACACTGATGGCAATATCAAACAGCATCAATATAAACCACAATAATAACAATATGATTTATCATACTCACCACTCCATCACTGCTATGCAATTTGATATCCATCTGAGAGAGAGCTTCAATATTGCCAGCTTGTGCTTTAATATTAATCCCTTTTGGTGCATCCATGCTCAAAGACCGAGTTGGTGATTCCAATCTGAAAGCAAGTAGAGAAATCTGTCTGTAGCATATTCTTAAAAAGTTTCTTTCTTTTGTAAATTGATTAAAAAAAACCTTTGAACTTATAAAACATTCTGAGATAGTGATGTGAGGAATTCTACAAAAGATGCCAGGTTCCTATTTCTTTATGCAGACTTGAAACATTGGGTAGTTGTTTCAAAACCAACAGAGTATCCTGTATGACAGTGCAGAAAGAACTCAAGATCATACTATATGGTGCTATAGGTACAAACACTGCAATTTATGTTTCTAAGGTGTAGTTTTCAGTGAGACCATAATTGTTCTGATACAGATATTGATATTTGAAAAGGCATTTTTATAATCTTTATTTTCACTTGATATAAACCAAAACATTCTAAACACAGCTGGTGAAATCCTAACCCATTTAAGTTTTGCCATTGATTTAAATGGGGCCAGGATTTCAGGATTTCACTCAGTACATTTATATGCATGCTGTAAGTAGCCTAACATTTGAGAGCTACGACCACTAGCCTTGTCTGGAAAATACTTGAAATTAATCTGCAGAAAATACTCAGAAATAGCTAAAAGTAATAAAGTTAAAGTCTAACATACACCGAACATATTATATAACAGTACCTTTGCAAACACAGTTGTGCCACAAGGTGGCAGAAAGGGACCATGTTAGCTGAATGATTGCTTCGTTGTCTCAGCTACATGGAATTAATGGGGTTCTGTTTGTAAAAGAGATCAGAATTTTTCCCACTTTTGGATATTTGGCATTATTTACAAAATTAAACAAGAAGATCAGAAACAATAATTAGGTTCGGTTTCAAGCAATGATTTCCATTTTCTCATTAAACATCCAAATCAAAACCCATTGCAATAAGATATATATGTATTTTGCTTCTTTCTGTGATTACCTATTTAGGACCAGGTCATGTGAGAGCATCAGTACCTTTCAAGATCATACCCTTTACACCTGCATTATTAGCTAGTTCTGCTTGATGATAACAAACTCAATGTTAGGCCCTCAGCCGCAGTTACACTGGATGATACTGAACACAACTCTTCCTGCCTGTGTCGTTTAAAAAATAGTCTGTTTTAAAGAAAATGAATAA
This sequence comes from Macrochelys suwanniensis, assembly GCA_033296515.1. Classification (NCBI taxonomy): domain Eukaryota; kingdom Metazoa; phylum Chordata; order Testudines; family Chelydridae; genus Macrochelys; species Macrochelys suwanniensis. The sequence continues at coordinate 42,689,679 of CM065775.1, read as the reverse complement.
TATAATGGCTCTGATATTTTCTTAACTAATTTTTTCCCTTAGGGTTGTAAACAGGAAAAAGAATTGAAATCTTGTTCTTATTTGTACTGTACTTTTTTTTCCCAAACAAATTATTTCAATAACAAAGGTCTCTCCCCTTCCTGATGGGGAGCAAAGTGTCTCTCAGAGTGGAGGGAATAAGGAAAGATCTCTGTTCCCTACCTTATAAGCTAGAGAGCCTGTGGGGGTGAAGGAAAGGAGAAGGGTTTCTCAGAATGACCAGGAGTTGACTTTTGTTGGAGATGAAACAGGCCCCCACTGGCCTTGGCAATTTGTTCAGTACCCTGCTGGATGAGTGAGGTGAACTGGCTGCCATCAGCCTCCCCACAAAACCTCAGTATGACAGAGCCTGATAGTCTATATCTACCTCCTGTGTAGCTTATATTAAAGACAGACACTATAAGGTAGAGGAAGTAGGTCAATCAGCAGTCATTACAACTGCATATCATAGTGACTTTTTCCATTCTGTACACTCTGTGTATAAACCTGTGATCTGCAGCTTTAGAGGGAAGCAGCTCTCTGCCACCAATTATTGGTGAACCAGAGGAAGATACAGAATGAGGCAGCCCTTATCTGCATGTTTATTAGCCATCATCACAGTGTGAACACTTTGGTTATTTTATTTAAAATTAATTTCTGTTTTGGGTATAAGGGTAATGAAATGTTATTATAAGAACATAGGAACATAAAAATGGCTATATTGGGCCAGACCAATGGTCCGTCTAGCTCAGTATCCTGTCTTCTGACAGTCGCCAGGGCCAGATGCTTCAGAGGGAATGAACAGAACAGGGCAATTAACGAGTAAGCCATCCTGTCGTCCAGTCCCAGCTGCTGACCGTCAGAGGTTTAGGGAGCATGGGGCTGCTTCCTGTGTGACACAAGGGCAACAGAACTGTATTTAATATGCCCTGAGTGAGGAGCCACCCTAACCAAAATCTCAGTCTTACAATGCTGGGTACTGGTGCTTAGAAAGAAAAGGATAAGAAAGGTGTTGCATGCACATGTATACCCACACTATCTACCTCTGCCACTGTGATGTGCATCTCCACAATGCAGTGATAGAGATGAGTGAAATTGGTAAGGACTTGTCCAACCTGGCACCTTTAGAGCTGAAATGACTATAGCTTGGTTAGGTGAATAAGGATTCTGAGGAACCAGACTTGGCATTGTGGTGAGAGATGGTGCCAGCAAGGTTCCCTCTATCTAGCCCTTCTAGAGTTGTATTAACTGTAGCTTGGTTAGGTGGTGGAGCTTCAAAACTAGACCACACTAGTGTAGAGATGGCAGTGTACTGAGAGACAGACAGCAGCATAGCTACAGACAGTAGCGAAATAAGAGGTGATAACACAGAGGTTGAGGCAAAGTGTCTCTTCGCAGAAGCCAGACAGCAACCTCCTCCCACCTCCCCCAACAGGCTGGATATGGACTTAGGTATACTCTCAGACTCCACTAGCCACTGGAAACAAACCCTGAGTGGAGGAAAAGTGGTGGGTTGGTTCATTGGATGTTCACATTGGCAGGTGGGGAAACTGAAGTGGAGAACTACTGCCAAAGATAACACAGGGATGGGTGTTTTACTTATTAGTAGTATAAATTAGGGCTGTCAAGCTATTAAAAATTAATCGCTATTAATTGCATGATTAAAAAATTAATCGTGATTAATCGCGCTGTTAAACAATAATAGAATACCATTTATTTAAATATTATGGATGTTTTCTACATTTTCAAATATATTGATTTCAATTATAACACAGAATACAAAGTGTACAGTGCTCAGTTTATATTTATTTTTATTACAAATATTTGTACTGTAAAAAACAAAAGAAATAGTATTTTTTCAATTCACCTAATACAAATACTGTAGTGCAATCTCTTTATCATGAAAGTTGAACTTACAAATGTAGAATTATGTATAAAAAGTAACTGTGCTCAAAAATAAAACATTGTAAAACTTTAGCGCCTACAAGTCCATTCAATCCTACTTCCTGTATAGCCAATTGCTCAGACAAACAAGTTTGTTTACATTTGCAGGAGATAATGCTGCCCACTTCTTGTTTACAATGTCACCTGAAAACGAGAACAGGCATTCGTATGGCACTGTTGTAGCCAGCATCGCAAAATATTTACGTGCCAGATGCACTAAAGATTCATATGTCCCTTCATGCTTCAACCACCATTCCAGAGCACATGCATCCATGCTGATGATGGGTTCTTCTCGATAACGATCCAAAGCAGTGCAGACCAACGCATGTTCATTTTCATCATTTGAGTGAGATGCCACCAGCGGAAGGTTAATTTTCTTTTTTTGGTGGTTCGGATTCTGTAGTTTCTGCATCGGACTATTGCTCTTTTAAGACTTCTGACAGCATGATCTACACCTCATCCCGCTCAGATTTTGGAAGGCACTTCAGATTCTTAAACCTTTGATCGAGTGCTGTATCTATCTTTAGAAATTTCATATTGGTACCTTCTTTGTATTTTGTCAAATCTGCAGTGAAAGTGTTCTTAAAACAAACATGTACTGGGTCATCATCCAAGACTGCTATAACATGAAATATATAGCAGAATGTGGGTAAAACACAGATCAGGAGACATACAATTCTCCCTAAAGGAGTTCAGTCACAAATTTAATTCATGCATTATTTTTTTAATGAGCATCATCAGCATGGAAGCATGTTCTCTGGAATGGTGGCTGAAGCATGAAGAGGAATATGAATGTTTAGCATGTCTGGCACGTAAATATCTTGCAACGCCGGCTACAACAGTGCCATGCGAATGCCTGTTCAGGTGACATTGTAAAGAAGAAGTGGGCAGCATTATCTCCCGTATATGTAAACAAACGAGCTTGTCTTAGCTATTGGCTGAACTAGAAGTAGGACTGAGTAGACTTGTAGGCTCTAAAGTTTTACATTGTTTGGTTTTTGAATGCAGTTATGTAACAAAAAAAAATCTATATTTGTAAATTGCATTTTCACGATAAAGATATTTTACTAGAGTACTTGTATTATATCGAGAGAGATTTGTTGAGACTGTGTCTATGTGGTACGTAAAATGTTCAGAGTCAGCACTGGAGGCAGTTCATATGTAATCTGGCATGTTTTACCAAGAATGTTGCCACTGCCATGTGACTGAGCAATTGTAAACAAGTTCTGGCCAAGACCTGTGGACTGGTTTGTACACTGGTAATTAGACTGACTATCATGGCAAATCTGTGGGTTGGTAGGAAGGATTTGGTCTCTACTGAGTCGAGTTGAGCCCCAATAAATTCCAGTTGTTGTACTGGTGTCAATGTTAATTTTAGCATGTTTATTTCTAGGCCTACTTTTGAGAAAAGGTCCACCATCCTTCATATGGCTGGGAATGTGTCAGCTCAAGAAGGAGCTTTAATTAGACAATTGTTTAGCGATGGGAATATTATAATTTCCTGTTTGTGGCGGTGCGGTGCCACCACTGCTATGACTTTGGAGAATACTCTGGGTGCTGTGGAAAGGCCAAAGAGTGGTAGCACCTTGTACTGACAATGTTCCGACCCTAGGACAAATCTGAGGAATCTCCTGTGAGAAGGGTGTATGATGATGTGGAAATATATATCTTGGAGGTCAAGGACCGAGAACCACTCCTGTTTCAGTGCTGGGATTATTGTCGATAACGTGACAATCTTGAACTAACATAGATTGACAATTTTTTTTTGAGGTTTCTCAAATCTAAAATTGATCTCCATCTGCTGTTTTTCTTTGGATTATGAAGTATTTGGAATCAAATCCTTTCCCTCTGTGTCAAAATGGGACTGGTTCTATGGCACCCAATTGTAGGAGGTGATTTATTTCTTCTCGCAAAAGGTGCTCGTGCAAAGGGTGTATGAAGAGGGATGGGGAAGGGGGGTAGGTAGGCAGGAGGGAGAGGATTGGGATAAAATTCCCATTGCTGATGATCTCTAACACCCACTTCTTGGAGGTGATCTTCTGCCATGTTGGGTAGAATGAAGTGAAACAGTCACCAAACTGATGGAATATTTCCAATGGTTGCAGCACATGGTGTGGGGGAGGAGTCTCAGAGCCTCAACCAAATTTTCAAAACTATTGTTTTGAGGTAGATGGGTGAGGTGTAGACAACTGTGTTGAGGTCTCTCTATGGTTGGGAGGGGGCCTCTAATGCCTGCGTTGCGGGTCATAGTGTCATTGCAGGAAGAAAGATGGGGGTTGGAATCTACCCTGTCTTCTCTTCACTGTTGGTATATAGATGCCCAGTGATCATAATGTCACTCTTCAATCCTTACATGAGTGGAAGGACTCATCAGTACACTCAGCAAAAAAAATTGGAGCCTCCAAATGGGGGATCTTCCTTGTGGGGCTGGACTTCCTTTGGGAATCTTGAGAGGTGTAGCCACGAAACCTGTCTCATGACTGCTGATGTTGCTATGGACTGGGCCACTGTGTCAGCACCATCTAAGGAGGCTTGTAGTGCTGTACGTGCCAGTAATTGTCCTTCAGTTACCAGTGCCTGATCTTTCTTGTCATCCGGGATGTGTTGAAGAAATTCATTCAATTTGGAGTAGTGTACGTGATTGTATTTTGACAGAAACTCCTTGTAGTTGGCAATTCTAAACTGGAGCATAGCTGACGAGTATGCCTTATGTCCGAAGAGGTCTAGCCTCTTCCAGTCCTTATCAAAAGGGGTTGTCCTGGAGTGATGTTGTCTTCCCTTCTCATTTACCACATTCATCATGAGCAAATTCAGAGTAGGGTGTGAGAATAAGAAGTCCGCTTGCTTACACATAGGAGGTATTGATGTTGGGTCTGCCAGATCACATTGGCTGGACCCAATAAAGCCTTATTGACAGGATGTGCGATTTTAGCTGATATGGAGGTCTGTAATATGTCCAGCAGCTTATGTTGCAATTTTTGCACTTTCTCCAGTGAGATTTGAAGAGTGTCTGCTATTCATGAAACAGTTCTTGAAACTGTTTAAAATCATCAGCAGATGTTGGAGGTGATTGCATGATTGCTTCATCTGGTGAGGATGAGATGTTGGCTGGTCGTGTAACCTCTTCCTCCAGTTCTTCCTTGTGGTCCTCTAAAGTTTCTACCTCAGGTTTGAGAGGCCTGGATACTGATGAGGATGGAGAATGATGTGTTGGTCCCTTTGATTAATGGGTGGTTTAGCAAAGTGTTGCCTGCACACAGCCCAAAGGTCCCAGTGTGGAGGGATAGGCATATGGCATGGCTTCCATGGATGCTTGTACCAAGGTCCTGTTTCGGTTCTGGTCTTCTGATACCGAGGGCATGTGTAAGGGCTGGTCCACACTATGGGGGGGGGGATCGATCTAAGATACGCAAATTCAGCTACGTGAATAACGTAGCTGAAGTCGAATATCTTAGATCGATTTCAAAAGTACTTACTGCTGGTCCACACCACAGCAGGCAGGCTCCCCCGTTGACTCCGCTTACTCCTCGTGTGGAGCTGGAGTTCCAGAGTCGACGGGGAGCGGCTCTGGGATCGATTTATCGCATCTAGACGAGACGCGATAAATCGATCCCAGAACATCGATCGCTACCCGCCGAATCAGGCGGGTAGTGTGGATGTAGCCTAAGGTTCACATTGTACAGCCCCCTGGTATGGGGAGGGGGGTACATGGTGCAATTGAGTAAGCCTCTTCATCTTCCTCTTCCTCGTTGCTGTAAAAGGGGGGCTGGTTCTAGATGGTGATGGAAATCAGTGCAGTATCAGTTGCATCTCCAGGAGAGACATGTACCACTGGAAGCTTGGTGTGGAGGAGCAGTGAGTCTGGGGTTTCAGAGACGGTCAGGTCTTTTGGGAACTTGAATTCTTTTAGTACTGGCATCAACATCATCAGTACCATGGGTTGTGCTTGCATCAGTGCTGTAGAAGGTCTAGGCATCGGTGCAGACATTGCCTGTGCTGGCGATGCTGAGCTCAGTCTGCATTCTCCTGATTGACTAGTAGGTGGCTCCAAAAGCTTCATTGGTGCTGAAGCACTTGGTACCATAGGTTTAGTTGGAGTAGCCAGTGCCAACTGTGCAGCTTTGGGCCTCTCTTCGCATCTTGCATGTTCCTGCCCTCTTAGGGTCCTTGGACTTATCAGTAATGCCGGTCCTGGAGGTCTCTGGGTGGTCACTGGAGCTAAGTCTCTCTGTGGAAGATGTTGAGGCTACCAACATCTTGTAGGGGACCCTTTTTTGTGATGGCTCCTTGGTAGGTGAGCTCAGAGTTCATTTCTTGCCATCTTTGTGACAGTCCATGGCCTTTCTCTTTACAGCGCGTGGCAAGTGCAGGGCGGCAGTTGACGGTGCCGGCAGTGACTGTTGTGCAGGACAGGTACTGGGGCCAGGGTCTTAGTCTTCATTAAAATTTTTAGCCTCAGGTTATGGTTCTTTCAGATCCATGCCTTTAAGTTGAGGCAATCGGTGTAGTTCTGTGGTATTTACCCCTCTCCCAAGCAACGAATGTACCATCATTGCCTGTCGCTTACAGGGATGGTCTCATAGCAGGTGAGGCACTTATTAAATCCGGGAGATCTGGGCATAACCCCATGGAGGGGGGAACTTCCCTGTAGGGAAGAACATAGAAAAAAATACTATTCTAACCTAAGGAGTAACAGAGAGGAAATAATTTTTTTTCAGGAGGGAAAAACTAAGAAATGGAAATGACTCTCAAGTATAAACTTTTAATGGAAACACTAACACTACTAAAGGCAGTAAAGACTTTCCTATGAAGAGCTTTACTAGAGATTCTGTCCCTTATGAAGGGCGGTTGAGAAGGAACTGAGGGCGGTTAGATCGAACACTGCTATATAGTTGCTGCTCACAGCGCGAGATGGGGAAGATTTCCCCATCACCCCAACAGGCACTGCTATCCTATACTCAGGGACACAAATGCACCTAAAGTGGAGCACCCATAAGGACACTGCTCAAAGAAAAAATAGTTTTTCCCATACTCGTTGAGGACTGGGGGTGGGGCACTTCAAGCTGGCAATGTTTTGTAAATTTTAGGAGCAACACCTAAGTATTTGAACCCGGCCCTTTTTGCTGTCAACACCACCTTGTAGAAAGGATACACCTGTGACAAACACTTTTGAGACTGATGCCTAGCTTACAACTAGTCTTGCACAGAATACAAATGACTACAGCAAGATCAACCAGTGGTCTATCTAATTCATTATTCTGTCCTTGACACTGATAAATATCAGATGCTTTAGAGGGATAGCTCAGTGGTTTGAGCATTGGCCTGCTAAACCCAGGGTTGGAAGTTCAATCCTTGAGGGGGCCATTTAGGGATCTGGGGCAAAAATTGGGGATTGGTCCTGCTTTGAGCAGGGGGTTGGACCAGATAACCCCCTAAGTCCTTTCCAACCCTGATATTTGATGATTCTATGAAACCCCCAGAATATATTATGTGCAGGGAGTAAAATTTCTTTCTGTCTCCAGCTGGTGATCAACACGCTGAAGAACAAGCATTGATAGCTCTTATACTTGTTATCTTCAATAGTGTAATTGCAGAAGCTATTATTCATAACTAATTCTTTTTGAAAAGCTATTTGCTTCAAGAATAGCTTATATACTCTGCAAGTAATAAACAATGAACTTTTTATCTTCTTTTGAGCTATTAGTAACTCACTGGAGCTCAATTTTGTTCATTGGATAAGAAACTACACTAAGTAACCATTAAGATAGCAGCTTTTTGGATGCTTAGTTACTGTAGTTTGATTTTTGCTTGATTTAATCTAGAAGAGCTATATATACTCTTTCCTGATACCTTTTCAGAGGAACATGATGTGCATATTTGCTTCTGTTTGTTGAACCAGGGTCATTTTATATGAAAGGTAAATATTGTATTTGGAAATATTCCAGTTATGTTTGCAGTTACATATTCCAATAAAAATCAATTTATGTGAAAGAAGAAAATAATACCATGGCCCTAGTTTTTAAAAGTTTATGCACCTGCAATTAATTGAAGGTTCAAAGATACCTCAAATCCTAAAGGCTTTGTCAATATTTAAGTTGTATCATATCTATGAATCTCCCTCTATTCTGTGTTCATCAGCATAATATCTCAGCACTTTCAACTACCAAAAGGAAGGACATGTTGTTTGTGTGTTTGGTTATTGTAGGAAAGCTAGGTCTAAGAACGTTATTTTACATATTGAACCGAAGACAGTGTCATCTGTGGACATGTTAATATGCTCTGGGTATGAGTTCCACAGTTTCACTATTATTTTCATTTGCTGAAAAACTTTCGCCAAATAATTTTGAATAACAAAAATTGTAAAAATCATATTCTGTGGCCATGGCGCCCCAACATGCCAGCCTCTTCAGGGGTCACCTTGAAGAAGAATTTCTGGACAAAAGCTCCATGAAACCAATGATATATCTGAGATACATCAATGACATTTTTATCCTTTGGACAAATGACCTCATAGATTTCCACCATAGATTTCCACCAACAACCAGAAACCATCCATCAATCTCTTTCTAGGCCACTTGCATACCAGCATCAACTTCCTGGATACCACAGTCAGCTTCAACAACGGAACCTTACAGACAACTATATACAAGAAATCCATCGTTACCATACTTACCTTCACAGTTTTAGTAACCATCCCAAACACACCAAGAAATCTGTTATCGACATCCAGGCCCTCAGATACCATAGAATATGCTCCAAGTAGAAAGTCCAGAATACACACCTTCTCACACTTAAAACTGCCTTCACCAAACAAGGATGCTCCATCAGAGAAGTAGATTGCAACATGGAATGGACGACCCAAATACCCAGAGAAAACCTGCTTCAATACAGAAAAATACCCTTCCAACTAAACACCCATAGCTGTCACCTTCCACCCCACACTGGAACCCATATGGGGTATCATTAAACAATTACAAAATATATTAAATGGGGGAACCACACATGGATAGAAATATTTTCTAACCCCTCTCTTCTGACTTTCAAACAACCTCACCAACCTCATTATCAGAAGCAAGCTTTCCACAGATCAGGACACACCAACTCAAAGTGTCACCAGATCCTGCCAGAACAACAGACGTATCGCCACTACTTCAATGATATGAGTCCTATACATGCCTATCACACCATGTGGTATACCTCAGCCAGTGCCCTAAATTCCCAAATAACAATTATGTGGGTGAAACCAGAAAATCACTACACTCGGCTAGGGTGACCAGATGTCCCGATTTTATAGGGACAGTCCCAATTTTGGGGTCTTTTTCTTATATAGGCTCCTATTACCCCCACCCCGTCCCGATTTTTCACACTTGCTGTCTGGTCACCCTACACTCGGATGAACTCACACAGAAAAATGATAAAAGATAAAAACAATGTATCACCTGTGGATGAACAATTTTCACAAAATGATCATATCTGACATCTCAATCCTTGTCCTCAAAGAAAATGTGGATAATGCCTTCAAAAGACAAGTCTGGGAGCTTAAATGCATAACTTTTCTGGAAACTAAAAATCATGTTCTTAATAAAGACACTGGATTTATGGTTTATTACAACAATCTGTAATCCCCTAACCCTGCCCTCCTTCACCTTTTTGTCCTATGACTGCTGGGGTGTTAAGGGTCACTTCATCTTGAATAGTCCCTTAGAATATGTGTTAACTACTTATGCTAAACAATTTGTTCCACCTGGTATTTAGTTCTAACACTCTGAGTACCTTTCCCAGACCCGAAGAAGAGCTCTGTATAGCTTGAAAGATTGTCTCTTTCATCAAGAGAAGTTTCTCCCAATCCTTTAATCATTCTCTTGGTCCTTTCTATCAACATGATAACCCAACATGCAAAAAAGAAAAAGAAAATATGCTATAATGAGACATAATTCATCATTTTCTTTGTCTGCTTTAATAGATTCAGAATCTCTCAACTTTCTCTTAAAGTAACAATTCCTAATGAAATGAAAGATTCAAGCTTGTTTAACTTAAATAATTTCTGAGACTATCCCAGTTAGAATTCATCATTGTTGATTCTCTTCCACCTTCTTGGGTCTTCAGGTTGTATTAAGAGTTATTGTTTTCCTTTGTATGTGATACATAGCTGCAGACTATACCTCCATGGACTAATACACTTTTTACTACAAAAATATTTTCTTAACCCAAAGCTAATCAGTAAGTCATAGAAGGCGAGATCATGAGGACAGCCTCATATTCAAAAGCAGACAGATTTGTAATAGACATATCACTAGCAACAGATGTTTCATTCATCTAGCAGCAACTTAACCACCTTGCCATTTATCTAAAAATCAGGAGTTATTCAAGCTTGAAAAATACTGCAGAATATTGCATGAATACTCAGCTCCAGTTTCTGAAGATAATTCTTTTCTGTCATTCCTATTTATATTAGCATTCCTTCACCATTTACACAACTGAGTTTTGCTGTCTGTATCTTCATGGAAATAAAGTTTCAAGGTTGTATATTATTATTGATTATTATTTTGAGTCACCAAAAAGCAAACCTGCTAATCACATCCCAAACAAAGACGTGGCTTCTTGCCCTGAAGAGCTAACAAAGTACACGTGAATGACATAAGAGTACGCAATACGCATTGCCTCAGCTTATCAGCAAAGTTTTTATAGTCCTCGTCATGGTTATCTATGAGACTCCAGTCTTCCTTTGAAATATTTGCTTTCAGGATTGCCTTGTCGAATATTTTTGGCTGCTATCTCTGATTTGACATCTGTAGCGTTGTCCTCTCCACCTTTTCGTTGACGTTGAGCCTCACTTTGAGCAAATGATGGTCACTACCAGTGTTGAATTATGGCACTACTGAGATGTCTTGTACGATGCACCACTTATCAATCAGCATATAGTGCAATCCGTATCCACCTCCTCTTGGCCTTCTTCTTAAACCAGGTGTTACTAGTGAACATTCTTTTGTCTTCGCCAGAGTTGCCAGTCACTCTCTTTGTGGATTCCATTAGCTGATGCCATACCTTCCAATGAACTTTTCACCTTCTTTCCCACTTCTGACCTTAGCATTGAAGTCTCCAATCTCAATCAATAGGGGGAGGGATAGCGCAGTGGTTTGAGCATTGGCCTGCTAGACCCAAGGTTGTGAGTTCAATCCTTGAGGGGGCCACTTAGGAATCTGTGGCAAAAATCTGTCAGGGGACAGTACTTGGTCCTGCTAGTGAAGGCAGGGGACTGGACTCAATGACCTTTCAAGGTCCTTCCAGTTCTAGGAGATTGGCATCTCTCCATTTTTTAAAATCATATATATGGATTTTTGAGCGAGAGTTTCCTTGAGCTCCTTATAGAATTCTTTCTCATCATCATCTTCACTTGTGCGTGTGGGAGCATATATCTGGATAATCTTGAGGGTGCTGTTCTTATTCAGTTGGAGGTATAGCACGCCGATGCATGATGACTTGAACTTGCAGGAGATTATTTTTGAAGACCATTCCTTGTTGACAATAAAACCGATTCCTCCATTGGTTCTCACACCTTTTCCCAATATGATGGTGCTTCCATCTCCTTTCTTCATCTTGTTTCGCAGAGACCCAGGATGTCACTGGATATCCATGCCTTCTCCTCCATTAGATGGTTGATCAAGTCGTCCCTCGTCAATGTCCTGCAGTTGTAGGTACACACTGAGAGGGCAATCCTTTTTCTGGCCCCTGAGAGTCTTAGGAGCTTTTCATCAATTGAACTCTGCATCACCACCATAGAATGGATCGAGGAACACGCAAGGAACTGGGGCCCATTTTTTCTATTGTTTTAGCAATTTCTATGCTGTCAGTGGCACATTTGCCTCCTCAACTTAGCTAGCACCCAACCTCAAGAAGGTCCCCTCCCTGGGTTGGTAGTCTGACACCTTAATAGCATGGTAGGACCTACTGAAGAATACACTCCGCTATCATCACTGTCAGACAAGCCAGGGTCACTGTTGCACTGCTTTGAGGCAGGGTTTTGCAGTGGTGAATGGTATTCACCCAAAAGTTCTCAAGGAACTCAGATATGAAACTATAGAACTACTAACTGTGGTATGTAACCACAGTCTCTGTACCAGATGATTGGAGGATTGCCATTTTTTAAAAAAAGGCTCCAGAGGCAATTCTGGCAATTATAGGCTGCTAAACCTAACTTCATTGCTAGCCAACTTGGTTGAAACTATACTAAAGAACAGAATTATCAAATAGATGAACATAATATGTTGCGGAAGAGTCAACATGGCTTTTGTAAAGGGAAATCTTGCCTCGCCAATTTAGTAGAATTCTTTGAGGGGGGTAAACAAACATGTGGACAAGGGTGATCCAGTGGATACAGTGTATTTGGACTTTCAGAAAGCCTTGACAAGGTCCATCACCAAAGGCTGTTAAGCAAAGGAGGCAGTCATGTGATAAGAATGAAGTTCTCTTGTAGATCAGTAAGTGGTTAAAAGATAGGAAACAAAGGGTAAGAACAAATGCTCAGTTTTCAAAATGGAAAGTGGTAAATAGCGGGTCCCCCAAGGATCTGTACTGGGACTTGTGCCATGCAACATATTCACAAATGATTTGAAAAAAGGGGTTAAAAACAGTGAGGTGACAAAATTTGCAAATGATACTGAAATTACTCAAGAAGTTAAGTCCAAAGCAGACTGTGAAGAGTTACAAAGGGATCTCACAGAACTGGGTGACTGGGCAAGAAAAGAGCAGATTAAATTTAGTGTTGATAAGTGCAAAGCATTTCCCATTGGAAAACATAATCCCAACTATACGTACAAAATGATGGGGTCTAAAGGTATGTCTATACTACCCACCGGATCAGCGGGTAGTGATCGATCCAGCGGAGGTCGATTTATCGCGTCTAGTCTAGAGGTGATAAATCAACCCCTGAGTGCTCTCCCATCGACTCCTGTACTCCATCGCCACGAGAGGTGCAGGCAGAGTCAATGGGGGAGTGGCAGCAGTCGACTCACTGCAGCGAAGACGCTGCAGTGAGTAGATCTAAGTATGTCGACTTCAGCTACGCTATTCTTGTAGCTGAAGTTGCGTAACTTAGGGCTGGTCTATACTACCCCCCAAGTTCGAACTAAGAAACGCAACTTCAGCTACGTGAATAATGTAGCTGAAGTCGAAGTATCTTAGTTCGAACTACTAGGTACTTACCGCTGGTCCACACAGCGGCACGCAGACTCCCCTGTCGACTCTGCCTGCTCCGTTCGGCGGAGCAGGATTACCGGTGTCGACGGCGAGCACTTCCGGGTTCGATTTATCGCGTCTAGACAAGACGCGATAAATCGATCCCAGAAGATCGATTGCTCGCCGCCGAAGCAGCGGGTAAGTATAGACATACCCTTAGATCGATCCTCCATCCCCCAGTGTAGAGCAAGGCTAAATTAGCTGTTACCACACAAGAAAGAGATCTTGGAGTCATCATGGATAGTTCTCTGAAAACAGAGAAAAAAGATAGTCTAAAAATCTGAAAGAATGTTAGGCACCATTAAGAATGAGATAGATAATAAAACAGAAAATATCCTAATGCCAGTATATAAATCCATGGTACACCCACACCTTCAATACTGCATGCAGGTGTGGTTGCCCAAATTGAAAAAAAATATTAGAATTGGAAAAAGTACAGAGAAGGGCAGCAAAAATGATTAGGGGTATGGAACAGCTTCCATATGGAGATTAAAAAGACTGGCACTGTTCATCTTAGAAAAGAAATGACTATGGGGATATGACAGAAGTCTATAAAATCATGAATGGTGTAAAGAATAACACACAACCCAGGGTCTCCCCAATGAATTAATAGGCAACAAATTTACAATTAAAATAAGGAAGGACTTCTTCACACAATGCATAATCAACCTGTAGAAGTTGTTGCCAGGGGATGTTGTGAAGGCCCAAAGTATAACCGGGTTCTAAAAAGAATTAGATAAGTTCGTGAAGCATAGGCCAATCAATGGCTATTAGCCAAGATGGTCAGGGATCCAATCCCATTCTCTGGGTATCCCTAAAGCCAACAAATCCCATATTAACAGTCTTCTTGCTTTTATATTCACCCTCCACCTAATACGCTTGTGGCAGCAATTGTCCAAAGATCTAAGGCAGATCTCTTACACTTCCTACTCCTGCTTCCAAAATGGGTTGGGGAACATATCTCAACACATTTTTCATTCATAGTCTTTTGGAACCACCAAGAATTTCTTTTCCACAAAAATGTGTTAGAACTGAGAGGTATTCTTCTGGCTCTCAAATCCTTCCTCTCACAAGTGCAAGTCAGTAGTTAAAGTATTCACAGACAATATGTCAGTGAAGAAGTTCATTTGTCTCAGCTCTGCAAGGAGGTGACAAAAAAAATTTGGGACTGGTATAGCCTACACAACATTTATCCAATTGGTTCACGTGTAGTGTGAAACCACACCGAAATTGCAGATCACCTGAGCAGGGATTCCTCATTGATGGTCTCTAAAAGATTTAGTGATTCAGGACATTTTCAACCTTTGGGGCTTCCTGGATTGTTTGCCACCAGATTCAATACCAAGTGTTCCTGTTTTTGTTTAAGAGCATACTCAGACAGTCAATGACAGATATGTTCCTCCTTGATTGGGGAAGGGGTATAATTTATGCATTTCCTCATTCCCACTATTGTTAAAGAAAGTAAAGAAAATAAGACAGGACATGGTCAATATGATCCTTATTTCTCCAGTGTGACCAAGACAACAATGATTTACCAATTTACTCCTTCTATCCCAAGGGAATAAAGATGCTTCTGGTGACAATGGACCTACTGTCCCAGCAGGGAGGGAAAGTCTTTCAATCAGATCCACACTCATTGCATCTAACAGCTGGGGAAATAGGACTTTGATAGATTTAGAAAAGTCTTGTTCTATTATTGAGGTAAAACATATTTTAATTTACTCTGGGAAACAGGCCACTAGACAATGTACTTGAAGTGGAACAGATTTGCTATATGGGTGTCTAATAAAGGCATTGACCCAGTCTCTGCTCCTACTCAGTATACCTTGGAATATTTATTCCCCTTAAAGCTATGGATTTGTCTAGCTCTTTGCTTAAAGTCCATTTAGCAGCAATAGCAGCTTTTCATATATTTATTGATAGTAAATCTATTTTCTCACACAGCTCCGTTAAAAGATTTTTAAAGGTTTTATTAAATTTGTATCCACCAATATGAAATCCAGTTCCCATGGGATTTAAACTTAGTGTTAACACAGTTTAAGTCTGCTCCATCTGAACCTTTCTCAGAATGTTCTTTATTTCATCTTTCTATAAATACAGCTTTCATAATAGCAATCACATCTGTTAGAAGAACTAGTGAACTACATGCTCTGATGGCTGACCTTCCTTATACTTCTTTTTATAAGTCCAAGGTGGTTCTTAGACCTCACCTCAGATTCCTTCCTAAAGTCATTTCAGATTTCATGTTAGTCAGCATCTTAATTTGCCAGTATTCTTTCACAAACCCCACACACATAACGGTGAATCCAGACTGCATTCTTTAGATGCAAAAGGAGCACTATCATATCCCCTGCAGAGAACTGAATACTTTAGGCCTTCTCCTCAGTTGTTTATATTGTATGCTGGTCACTGTAAAGGACAAGCTATTTCTGTCCAGTCTTTGTCTGGATCAGACAGTATATAGAAGTGAATTATAAGAATTCTTCCCTCTTTACTCCCGAGAGTCTTAGAGCTCAATGTACTAGGGCAGTTATTGTGTTTGTACCATGTGCTAGACATATTCTTCTTATTGAAATATGTAAAGCTGGCACTTGGAGTTCAATTCAAACTTTCAGTAAATATTATGCATTCGATTTGGCAGCCAGCTCTGACACATAGTTTGGCTGAGTGGTGCTTTAGTCATTATTTAACAAGGACTCTGTGTCCCTCCATTTATCCTTGGAATACTGCTTGCCAAATTATCCCAAGACTGGGAATATGCAGAGGATGCTTGAAGAAGAAATGAAGGTTATTTACTTGTGACCAGAGTTCTTTGAGATGGACTCCACATTTTCACACTTCCTTCTCACTTTCGCCTCTCCTGCAGGTTTCTAATTGAAAAATACCCCTGTAGTCTTCATCAGTGGTGGAAGGAACTGAGGTGACAACTAGTACCATGCTCCCTTTTATAGTCATGCCCTCAGAACATGTTCAAATGCTGAGGGAAGTGCACGGAAAAGGCAGGAAGTGCACATGTGCACTCTAGTAGGTGTTACTATGAGAAGGATCCACCATCCAAGCTATACCAGTTGGTGCATCCCAAGAGTATGAGTGTGCAGAGTCTATCTAGTAGAACTCCGGTTACAAGTAAGTAACCTTCATTTCTTGCATTTAATATTTATACATTCCTCTCTACTCATTCATGACAGAGTGCATAACTGGCAGACCTCCCAAACAAGTGGGTCCCACTTCTAACTTATCTGCCTTGTGATTAAGGTGCAGGGAGAAGATAAGCAGGCACACCCACATTGTGGTGAGATAAGGGAATTAAAACATTTAGCTCCCTATTCACTGAAATAGCATGTGGCTTGGCAGGGGCAACAGGTGAAGAGGAGAGGCTGCTCAGCAGGATACCAGGTGATTGGTCACATATCTGAGCCAGTAAGTGCCACTTGTAAAAAAACCCAGGTGTTGAATTTAAATTTTGACTGAAGGAAAGATTCAGAATGGAGAAGATGAGAAAGAATGGAAGGAAACTATACAAGGGACACTATGCTATATGCCTCCAGCACCGGTGCTGGTATTCCCTAGCCAATCAGGACCAGGGCTAGTACAAGAGATCCTATTGTCTTCTTTCCTGAGGACATCTAGAGCCACAAAATAAAAACACACAAGACAACAGACTAATGGTTGCACCTATTCCCTAGATTGGTAGATTGCAGATAGACAGACAACACAAATGAAAGACATAACACACTGGGAAATTCAAGACAAAGGTTCTCTTTTATGGAGTTTTTGTTGTAGTTTATAAGAGGAGGGGGAGATGACAGCATTTGCTGTCTTTTAGGAGGAAGTGATTTATGACAAGGGATTTGAAAGTAGAAATGATTGGTGTTTGGAACATTGGAAATATAGAGAGGATCCCTGACTTAGAGAGCAGAATGGAAGAAGACACAAAGCCACAGAAAGAAAGTAATGCACAACTCACTGGTGGAGTGAAAAGAACAATTTTGGGAAATAAAAAATGTTAGCAGAAATGTAAGCAGGGTAGAGTTGGGCACAGTCAAGAATCTGAGGATTGAAAAGAAGCCCAAATTTGATGCAGAAGATAAGAGGAAGCAAATCAAGGATTTTGAAGAAGGAAATAATTTAAAGAGTGGCTGGACTGACAGAGGGAATCAGGACCATTTTCTGAATACAGTCTGAAAGTCCATAATGAATACAAGGCCACTTCAGTTATTGCTCAGAAGGAGACCTTATCTGGATGAAAAGTCCTACTGAATGAGTTCTACTTGCAGGTAGGCACTGTGCATACTGCAACCACAGTACGTGGCATTTTGAAGCCCATTCCTCATGGGAGTTTAGCTCTGAACTACTATCAAACCAGAGAAGCTTGGAAACTATCTGCTACCCTGAAGCAATAAGCTAGATTCTGTTGTGTGCTTCCACTTCCGGGCCAGTAAGGATACTCATCAGCCACAGTGACAAGAAATGGTGGTGGGATGGGATTAAATTATGGAATGAAGTACCAATGCAGTAACTGGTGCCTGGAGCTGACAAACTCAGGTACTGATTAAATGAAGCTCTGCCCATACAGTAAAGCATGTGTGAGCTAAATGGAGTGCAGCACCAGCAGCTAAAATGTAGTCTCAGCAGAGTGTCAGTAAATTAAAGGGGTTTGATGCTGACAGCTATAGGAGCCAGTGTGCTTACCCAGGAGGCTCCCAGGGGCCCAGCACCATCAGCTGTGGGCTCTAATGTGCCAACCCAGCAGTGCACTGATTCATCATAGAAGTTTAGTGCCAATATTGCAGATTCAGCAGGACACTGGTGCACTGCAGGGCTCCATGCTTACAAGCCTCTAAAGGCAGACAGATGGACAGATACAACATAGTGGTAATCCTGTCATTTTGATGACAGTGGTGCTACTGGCTGGTTCTTTAAGTGTGTGGAGGCTTGACTTCTCATAGCACTCATGGATGTTAGCCTTGGAATCAATAATTCAACCAAAGGGTTATGGGATAGGGTAATTTTTTGCGAGACTTGTACTTGAAGCTGGAGATCCAGAAGTGGAAATTCTAAACTGATATTACTTTTAGAGAAGTGTTCGGAGGAGAATTAGATGACTTCTTGGATGAAATACTAATATAAAAGAAAGGAAAAACAAACAAGGGTAACCAAAGACACATGACCTTTATCTATTCTAATGTTGTGTTATATTCTTTGACTAAAGAGTGGAACTGATAAAACTTCAGATTTATACAAGTTTTAAAGCTCATGGCATAACATCTTTAGAAAGTTTCATTGTGGGGATTTTATCAAAATTATTACTTTAAAAAGAAATCTAAATAGTTGTGAGGGGATGGGGGAACTGTTGTTGCTATTTGTATTATCATAGCACCTAGGAGCCATAGTCATGCCTACAGCATAGAGGAGCCGATAAAGTGTCTTTTCCACTAGTATTTTCACCATGTCAACTTGAATATTGCAGAATGCCATGTGACTATCTGGATGGTATTTTTTTCATGGGAAATATTACTTGAATACCTTGTGACAAAGTTCCTCCTCTACCTTGGTGAGTCCTGCGCTTACTGGCGGATTTTGCTCACCTCAGAGATCTTCCCCTCTGGTAGAACCCACAGTTAAACTCCTCCTGTGTCTGATCAGGAGTTGGGAGGTTTGGGGGGAACCTGGGCCTGCCCTCTACTCTGGGTTCCAGCCCAGGGCCCTGTGGTTGCAGCTGTCTATAGGGTTTCCTGTAACAGCTGCGTGACAGCTACAACTCCCTGGGCTACTTCCCCATGGCCTCCTCCCAACACCTTCTTTATACTCACTGCAGAACCTTCCTCCTGATGACGCTTGTACTCCTCAGACCTCCAACTGTACACCTTCTCACTCTCAACAGCTTGTGTGCCTCTTGCTCCCAGCTCCTCGCACGCACACCACAAACTGAAGGGAGGTCCTTTTTAAACTCAGGTGCCCTGATTAGCTAGCCTGTTCTAATTGATTCTAGCAGTTTCTTTTTATTTGGCTCTAGGTGTCCTGATTAGCCTGCTTGCCTTAATTTGTTCCAGCAAGTTCCTGCTTGTTCTGGAACTGCCCCTGTTACCTTACCCAGGGAAAAGGGATCTACTTAATCTGGGACTAATATATTTGCCTTTGAACACTCTCCTGTAGCCATCTGGCCTGACCCTGTCACAACCTATATATTAAGACATTTACACATCGTTTCCCAGTTGAATGAGATTTGGAGAGACAAACTGCTAGTTTGTTTCAATCTATGTACATGGAATAGAATTTAAACGCAATCATTTGTTACCTAAAAGTCTAAAAAATAAAATGATTTTGCAAGATGCCAAAGAACTGCTGCAACACATTATCAAAGAAAATGTCACAAGCAGTCTTCTCACTTCTGTATCAAATTAAAACTCCCAAATTTGTAATCTGCTAAAATTAAAGGTCTATATGAGAACTGTGGAGTGATCTGGAGAAACCACAGCAAATATTGTCCCCAGTGATTTGTAATTTTGGGAACCTGAATTTTGTGGTGCTCAATTTGAGACAGCTTAAAAGGCTCTCATTTTCAGAAATTGTTAAGTATGCGCCATTTGAAAATCTGGCCCCTTGATAGTATCTCTGATTAGGCACTCAAAAACAGAGGCATCCAAAGTCACTAGTCACATTTGAAAATATTTGCCTTTATATATACTTTACATTCAAGTACTTCAATGTAAAAAAGTGTAATTATAGGATCTGATTATATTCTTGAATACACCAGAAGATCTACTGTAAAGGAATATTATACTATTGCAATGGAGTAAGAAATAGTACAAAATCAAAATATCTGATAAATTCCTTAACACTGTTTGATTATATCATGATGCTGCTAGTAAATGACAAGATCTGAATGTAATCAGTGAAGATTTTAAGATTTAGGGTCTATTTCTCTCTTTGCTATGTGGGGGATATGTTTGTAAACCTCTACTGAGAAGAAGTAGAAATTTGTTTTAAGAATTTTAGTTACTATATTGCATGATGATGTCAGATTTAAGGTCCTACTTGAATTATTGTCAAATAATTGCAGCTGAGTTGTGGACAAGACATGGAAAATGGCGGAAAAGTAATAATGGACTTTTATTATTTGCGGTAATTTGGAAAAGCTGAGAGTGGGAGTCCCGCGGTGAATGGTGCTGACAGCGGGAGCTCCTGCTGTCAGCCGCCTGGGGCTAACAGCGGGAGCCACGGGCTGACAGCTGGGGCTTTTTCTGTTTGCCTCTTGGGGCTGACAGCAGGGGCTCCTGTTGTCAGCAGCCCAGGGTGGCCAGGTCTCCTACTGTCAGTCCCGTGCACGGCAGGGCTCTCGCTGTCAAAACTTGCAGTGGAAGCCTAATATTGCGGGAGCTGCAATTTCTGCAATATCGCAAATTGTGTAGGACCTTAGTCATAATGTAACAAGTCTCTATTATGTGGTTCCATCACATGATGAAACACAGATAGAGACACAATGCAAAATAAATGAGAAGAAAGTTTAAACCAGCAAGGCTTTTTCTTTGGATTTCTCCAAAAATAATTTATGACAATAAGACACCAAACTGTATGGACATTAAGCCAGTGCAGCCCCTTAGATCCTCTAACTAATGCCACTGCTAGGTCAGTGCTGAATCAGGAAGCCATAACTAACTCCTATCCTGTCTCTATATCATTCCTATGCTGAGGGGAGTTCGGTTTGCAGGGGAGAATGGAGCCCCATACATTATGCATCAGTTCTCAGTTTGACTATCATTTTGTGTACAGTCCATCTGGAGAATATATAAAAAGCCAGTTCTTTGTTCGGCATATGGAACAAGGGACCTTTATTCTTCTAAATATAGAACCATATACAGGTGTATTTGTTAGACTGACCATGTCTCTCAGCAACATAGATCTGGAGATGTCTCCCACAAATACAATTGTATAGTGAGGTCCACCTTGCTAGTATGGAAGAAATAAGATGAATTTCTATTACCTAACTCAAAGACAAATGGTGTCATCAGATGTCTTAGCAAATCATCAATCACTGGCATATAGATCTAAATTTTCTAATATATTTTATTGTTGATAAATTCTTTTTAATAGGGTTGCACCAATGTATGTAAATATGAAACCATTCCAATATTTAAAATATTTATGATGTAAATTATATTTATCTTATATCTTAGAGACTTAGTAAACAAAAAATATAACCAGGTTATTTCAGCTTGCAAATAATGAAAATCAAATATATATTTTTGATGAATGGGCCCATTACAATTAGATTTTAGTATAATTTACATATACATTTTAAGTAAATCATTCATTTTTTAACTCAGATTTATGATGCATATTCTTAAGAGTAAAACTATTTGTCCACTTGCTAAGGTTGCTAGAAGTACATCAACAAATATTTTCTACTTTGCATCACTATGACTGCAATAGAGTGAAAATTCAAATGTGAAATATTAATAACATTGCCACACAAGGTTCACTTATAGCTTTGAAATGATTAATTTTATAATTAGGACAAATCTCAGAAAATGTTTCAGAATCAGAGGGCTCCAGCCTCCACTTAGATTTATTTTCTTTACCCCATTCTGGAGGACAATGGTGGTGTGGTCTGACCTTAGATTGTTCCTCAGATATACCTTGTCTGGTAGCTTCAGTACTGGGTCCCACACAGATGATGTCCTGAGGATCTTGAGGCCTGTTCTCAAGAGCTGGAGCTGAGTGAGTTGAGTGTCTACTTACTGGAGCACTGAGGGAATGAAATTCCTGGCTCAGGGGACATTGTTTTGAGTCAAGGGAAGGCCTGTCAGGATCTGAGGTACCCCTGATTGATCGCTCTAACAGGAACAATTTTAGGCGAGTTTGCATTGACTTTCTGGTTGTAGTAGAAAAGGATTTGCAGATTGAAGAATGATCAGGGACATGAGATTCCCCTGAGCAAAAAAAGGCACCTGATGTGGCCATCAGTTAAAGGAAGGATCTGTTGCAAGAAGGGCAGAACTTAAACCCAGATGATATAGTGTCTACCATACTCATGACAAGGCACAAACACCTGAGGAGATTCTCTGGGATAAAAGGAGGAATGGAAAGCTGACAATGGGCAGAAAAGCTATTAATTAACTAATTATAAACTAATAATCTAAATCGATATAAAATATTTATAAAAAACTAACTAGTTGCTAATGAGAAGCAGGGATGACATCACAGTTCCAACTCACTACCATGGATGCTAAGGGGAAACTGAGGGTCAGTTGGGTTTGTGGGCCATTTATGGCCTTGGCAGTAAGGGGAGCAAGGACAGGCAGGGTATAGGCATGGTTCCAAACACCGGAGTGGTTGCTAGAAAGTTCCAAACTCAAACACAGGGTGCATATGCACCAAAAGTAAGATCGACATAAAGAATTACTTGAAAAAAATATTTTGCTAAAGCTAAAAAATAATTTTTGAGCTCTTATCTCACAATAAAGAACTCCCATCCTGGCCTAATCTACCATGCCACCACCATCTTCTTCAAGTTTTTAGAACAGGCCTCTTTGATGAAGTCTATAAGCCCTAGACCTTGCTGGAATCTTAGGCATGAATAAAAGTATGAACCAAACAAGGTGAACCAAAGTTGGCATGGCCTTGGCAGAATAGTAACACTACAGGTATTAGCTAACCAAGTAAGCACATTCCCGATGAGAGAATGGTACAAAAACACATCAAATGCTCAAGTAACTACATAAACACATACCTAAGAGATGGTACAAGAACTCACTGACCCCTTGTAAAGATAAAGAGGAGATGACAGGATAATGGATGAGATTGTTTTGTTCGAATTAGCAGATACAAAGTACAGAATAATAACAAAAAGTATATCGAATGTAATATGTAATGTATTTGTACCAATGTTTAAAAGGAGAAGTCATAGGAGGGGCATCTTTGTATTGGCCTGTTATGTTGACTGAGCTTTTACCTTGTAATGGGCATACATATGTTAGTGTCCCTGTGACCTGTTGGACAGGGCTTTGCTGAAAATAAACCTCACCCAGCGCCTTCGCCACTGAACCGAGCCTGCTGTGGTTTTTCTTTATGAATAACATTGAGGTCTGCTGAATCAGCAAGCTGCACTGTCTGCTGGTGCCAAGTACACAGGCACTCCCCAAACCAGCGACACTCACAGACCTCACTACAATGAGTTACACTCTGAGTTTGATAATGAATATACTCTTAGCACACATTTTTATTCTATAGAAAAATCTTGAATTATAAGAGAGTTATTCTCAAATTTCTTTCTATTGAAAAAGCCGTTAGAGTCAATTATTATTGTTTCATAGGATAAACACTATTGATTTGTACTCAACTATGGCTATATTTTAGGTGACTTTAAAAATAGTAAAATAACCAACAAATAAAAAACCTAAAACCAGCAAACCAACAAAAAACCCCAAACAAAACGATGAATCCTTTATATGTCAATTGCTAAGGGCAATTCTTTTCACTTGTGCTCAGTGTTTCAGATGACCCATGACACTTTCAGTTATAGAATTTTATCTCCATGAAGTAATTCCATTGAAATGTAATTGTTCACATATAAAACTGAGGCTGATCTCCAAATCATAGCTATTCTTTGACCTTTTCATGTTGTACTTTCAAATCCTCCACATTCATGATTCAGTTCTCTGTTTACTAAAGGTAAATTGCCATGACAAGAAACACTTCCTGTTGAACTGA
This sequence comes from Macrochelys suwanniensis, assembly GCA_033296515.1. Lineage (NCBI taxonomy): Eukaryota > Metazoa > Chordata > Testudines > Chelydridae > Macrochelys > Macrochelys suwanniensis. The sequence goes on along the minus strand of CM065775.1, from coordinate 42,665,769 downwards.
TTATACTATGATTAACTAGTAAGGTATTTGAATAAATCAATGTTATTTGCATACTCTTATGTTTACCACTAATTATTTATTTCTCTTTCACATCCTACCCTATTCAGATTTGAACCCTGAAACATATATTTGCATGATGAATTACCCAATATTTTCTTATTGCCTTCTATTTTAATTTGCCATAAAACAACTCCCATCAACTTCAGAAGCCAAATTCACTGCTGGTGTAAGCAGTAAAGATGTAAGGGGCCATTTTTTTAAAGTTAGGTACATACAATTGTATATGTGCCTAACTTAAATATGCAAAAACTAGATATGCACAGGCAAATAGAACACAGCTATTTGTATGCCTAATTGATTAATAGATTTATAGACTGTAAGGCCAGAAAAAAACTATTATTATTATCTAGTCTGACATCCTGAACAAAAATTTCACTCAGTAATTCCGTCATCAAGCCCTTCTGTTTGGAGCAATGCATATTTCTAGAAAGATAGTGTGTCACCTGAATGCAAAAATGTTTGATTTGTGCAATCAATAATGTAAAATTGGACATGCTTAACTTTAAAATTCTGACTCTAAATTTCAAAAATATTTTTATTTTAGAAAATATGGTCTACTTATATGTCATTTTGTGCTGACTTCAATTATACTTGAAAACCATTTTACACAGGCTTTACTCATCCCTCTCAGTGCTATACTGTGCTATTTGCCCCTGTGCACCCACACATATTACTGAATGGGATATTTGCCTTGAAGAGTCACAAAATTCTATACTATATATCAGTCTACACATTCTCTTCTCTGTCTTTTAATCTGTGGGCATACTTCCATACTTTTGTCTTTTTGTATATTTCTTGATAAATTGTTGGACTGGGCTGATGTATGAACCAGTATGGATAAAATAAGGTCACCCATCAGAAGAACGGGTCGGTCTTAACAGTGTACCTTCAAATACATAAGTATGGCAAGAACTATCTTAAGTCTGTGTGCTTAAGAGAAGAATGACACAATAAAGGGTTTTCTGAGTTATGAACCTGCAGCTTGTGCATTCTTTTATTTGAGAGTCCATTTGAGTTCTAAATAAAAGTAACAATAAGGGTTTCAGATAGTTCAGATAGAGCTTATCTGGGGTGCTCAGGGGTCAGAGGGAATGATGCAGCACAGTCAGCTGATCCCCCACTCTACTGATGAATAGGAAAGAATTGATCCATAGGCAGACAGGTCTGGGGAATACACATTTTCCAAGTGAGGTTTGTATGGCAGAACATTGACATGATTGAGCTTCAAGTATTATGGTTAACTGAGATATACTTTATGAAAGTAATACAACTAAAATATTCAAAGTCCTGGGGCAAATACATTTACAAGAGCTTCTTGATTCAAAACCAGCATTGAGGTCTAATGACACCTTCAAAAGGCTGTAAAGCAATTTTAAACAACATTAATCAGCTAGTCAAAAGGTACCAGTTATGATCATAACAGCTTGGTGATTTGTTTGCTACTTTTCCACCGATCTTAAATACAGAGGTCTTTTCCATCTATTTCACCATTGTCACTCAATGCAGTAGTGTTGCAAAGGATGAGGAACAGAGATCAGAACCCAGATATGATTAAAATAGACTCACAGACTCATAGACTTTAAGGTCAGAAGGGACCATTATGATCATCTAGTCTGACCTCCTGCACAATGCAATGCAGGCCACAAAATCTCACCCACCCACTCCTGCAATAATCCTCTCACCTATGTCTCAGCTACTGAAGTCCTCAAATCATGGTTTAAAGACTTCAAGATGCAGAGAATCCTCCAGTAAGTGACCCGTGCCCCATGCTGCAGAGGAAGGCAAAAAACCTCCAGGGCCTCTGCCAATCTACCCTGGAGGAAAATTCCTTCCCGACCCCAAATATGGTGATCAGCTGAACCCCGAGCATGTGGGCAAGACTCACCAGCCAGACACCCAGGAAAAAGTTCTCTGTAGTAACTTCTAACATCCCATCATTGACCATTGGCCCTATTTACCACTGATGGCATTTAATTGACCTTTGACTAAGATCATGTTATCCCATCAAACCATCCCCTCCATAAACTTATCTAGCTTAATCTTGAAGCCAGATAGGTCTTTTGCCCCCACTGCTTCCCTTGGAAGGCTGTTCCAGAACTTCACTCCTCTGATGGTTAGAAACCTTCGTCTAATTTCAAGTCTAAACTTCCTGATGGCTAGTTTATATTGTGACGGGGCAAGGCCAGAGGACTATAGGAAAGTGGTAAGGAACAAGTATGTTAGCCCCAGGCTAAACAAATCCCTGATACCTTATGGCAGTTGCTCCAGGTTAATCAAGACACCTGGGGCCAATTAAGAACTTTCCAGAAGGCAGGAAGGTTGATTGAGACACCTGTAGCCAATCAGGGGCTGGCTGAAACTAGTCAAAAGCCTCCCAGTGAGTCAGTGAGGGGCGCATGTCAGGAGCTGTGGAAGGAGGTTGCGTGTGAGGAGCTGGGAGCAAGAGGCACTAGGAGCTGAGAGTGAGAGGGCATACTGCTGGAAGATCCTGTGGTGAGGATAAAGAAGGTGTTGGGAGGAGTCCATGGGGAAGTAGCCCAGGGAGTTGTAGCTGTCGTGTAGTTGTTCCAGGAGGTACTCTAAACAGCTGCAGTCCACAGGGCCCTGGGCTGGAACCCAGAGTAGAGGGCGGGCCCGGGTTCCCCCCAAACCTCCCAACTCCTGTCACAGGAGGAGTTGACCTGGACTGGGGGTTCTACCAGAGGGGAAGATCTCTGAGGCAAACCAAAAAAATCCACCAATAAGCGCAGGACCCACCGAGGTAGAGGAGGAACTTTGTCACAATATCCATTTGTTCTTGTGTCCACATTGGTACTGAGCTGAAATAATTCCTCTCCCTCCCTGGTATTTATCCCTCTGATATATTTAAAGAGAGCAATCATATCTCCCCTCAGCCTTCTTTTGGTTAAGGTAAACAAACCAAGCTCCTTGAGTCTCCTTTCATATGACAGGTTTTCCATTCCTCGGATCATCCTAGTGGCCCTTCTTTGTACCTGTTCCAGTTTGAATTCATCCTTCTCAAACATGGGAGACCAGAACTGCACACAGTATTCCAAATGAGGTCTCACCAATGCCTTGTATAACGGTACTAACACCTCCTTATCTCTACTAGAAATACCTCGCCTAATGCATCCCAAGACCACATTAGCTTTTTTCATGGCCACATCACATTGGTGACTCATAGTCATCCTGTGATCAACCAGGACTCCGAGGTCCTTCTCCTCTTCCGTTACTTCCAACTGATGCGTCCCCAGCTTATAACTAAAATTCTTGTTATTAATCCCTAAATGCATAACCTTACACTTCTCACTATTAAATTTCATCCTATTACTATTACTCCAGTTTACAAGGTCATCCAGATCTTCCTGTAGGATATCCCGATCCTTTTCTGAATTGGCAATACCTCCCAACTTTGTGTCATCCGCAAACTTTATTAGCACACTCCCACTTTTGGTTCCGAGGTCAGTAATAAAAAGATTAAATAAAATTGGTCCCAAAACTGAACCTTGAGGAACTCCACTAGTAACCTCCCTCCAACCTGACAGTTCACCTTTCAGTATGACCTGCTGTAGTCTCCCCTTTAACCAGTTCCTTATCCACCTCTCAATTTTCATATTGATCCCCATCTTTTCCAATTTAACCAATAATTCTTCATGTGGTACTGTATCAAATGCCTTACTGAAATCGAGGTAGATTAGATCCACTGCGTTTCCTTTATCTAAAAAATCTGTTACTTTCTCAAAGAAGGAGATCAAGTTGGTTTGGCACGATCTACCTTTTGTAAAACCATGTTGTAATTTGTCCCAATTGCCATTGACCTTCAGCTTCTCTTAAGACAGACAGTTGTGGTAAAGAGTGATAAGCAAAGCTATTTCAAAAGATGTTTCTATGATGACCTCAATTTCCAATGTGCTGACTCTCAAGGTAATTAAAAAAGACAGCGGCCCCAGTGAATATGATTGAATCTGGCATTTCACAGATGCTTCCAGCATAGCTTTTCGAATGACTTTAATTATACTATAATGCAACGTATTCTGTCATAAAGTTTTACTCTCTTTTAAAGGTACTATTGTACTACTATAGTTAAAAGTTCTATTAGTATTTCCATTCTGGACCTTTATTTTCAGAAGTTTACAATTGTGTGGTAAATATTCACTCCCAGTTTAAATTTGTCATGCATTTTTTCACCGTGTAAGCAAATTTTTCTTTACTGAATAGAAGACATTTTAATTTTGGACATTAACATAAGAACATAAGAATGGCCGTACTGGGTCAGACCAAAGGTCCATCCAGCCCAGTATCCTGTCCACCGACAGTGGCCAATTCCAGGTGCGCCGGAGTGAGTGGACCTAACAGGTAATGATCAAGTGATCTCTCTCCTGCCATCCATCACCCCCATTCCCCTGACAAACAGAGGCTAAGGACACCTTTCCTTACCCATCCTGGTTAATAGCCATTAATGGACTTCATCTCCATGGATTTATTCAGTTCTCTTTTTAACCCTGTTATAGTCCTAGCCTTCACAGCCTCCTCAGGCAAGGAGTTCCATAGGTTGACTGTGTGCTGTGTGAAGACGAACTTCCTTTTACTTGTTTTAAACCTGCTGCCCACTAATTTCATTGGGTGGCTCCTAGTTCTTCTATTATGGGAACAAGTAAATAACTTTTCCTTATTTACTTCCTCCACACCACTCATAATTTTATATACCTCTATCATATCCCCCCTTAGTCGCCTCTTTTCCAAGCTAAAAAGTCCTAGCCTCTTTAATCTCTCCTCATATGGGACCCGTTACAGACTCCTAATTATTTTAGTTGCCCTTCTCTGAACCTTTTCTAATGCCAGGATATCCTTTTTGAGATGAGGAGACCACATTTGTACGCAGTATTCAAGATGTGGGTGCACTATGGATTTGTATAAGGGCAATAAGATATTCTCTGTCTTCTTCTCTATCCCTTTTTTAATGATTCCTAACATCCTGTTTGCTTTTTTGACTGCCGCTGCACACTGCATGGACGTCTTCAGAGAACTATCCACGATGACACCAAGATCTTTTTCCTGATTAGTTGTAGCTAAATTAGCCCCCATCATATTGTATGTATAGTTGGGGTTATTTTTTCCTATGTGCATTACTTTACATTTATCCACATTAAATTTCATTTGCCATTTTGTTGCCCAATCATTTAGTTTTGTGAGATCTTTTTGAAGTTCTTCGCAAAGTTAAGACCAAAGTCTGCTTTGGTCTTAACTATCTTGAGCGGCTTAGTATCATCTGCAAACTTTGCCACCTCACTGTTTACCCCTTCCTCCAAATCATTTATGAATAAGTTGAATAGGATTGGTCCTAGGACTGACCCTTGGGGAACACCACTAGTTACCCCTCTCCATTCTGAAAATTTGCCATTTATTCCTACCCCTTGTTCCCTGTCTTTTAACCAGTTCTCAATCCATGAAAGGATCTTCCCTCTTATCCCATGGCAAATTAATTTACGTAAGAGCCTTTGGTGAGGGACCTTGTCAAAGGCTTTCTGGAAATCTAAGTACATTATGTCTACTGGATCGCCCTTGTCCACATGTTTGTTGACCCCTTCAAAGAACTCTAATAGATTAGTAAGACTTGATTTCCCTTTACAGAAACCATGTTGACTTTTGCCCAACAATTTATGTTCTTCTATGTGCCTGACAATTTTATTCTTTACTATTGTTTCAACTAATTTGCCCGGTACAGATGTTAGACTTACTGGTCTGTAATTGCCAGGATCACCTCTAGAGCCCTTTTTAAATATTGGCGTTACATTAGCTATCTTCCAGTCATTGGGTACAGAAGCTGATTTAAGGGACAGGTTACATACCCTAGCTAGTAGTTCCGCAATTTCACATTTGAGTTCTTTCAGAACTCTTGGGTGAATGCCATCTGGTCCCAGTGACTTGTTACAGTTAAGTTTATCAATTAGTTCCAAAATCTCCTCTAGTGACACTTCAGTCTGTGACAATTCCTCAGATTTGTCACCTACAAAAGACGGCTCAGGTTTGGGAATCTCCCTAACATCCTCAGCCGTGAAGACCGAATCAAAGAATTCATTTAGTTTCTCCACAATGACTTTATCATCTTTAAGTGCTTCTTTTGTATCTCTATTGTCCAGGGTTCCTGCTTCTGACGTATTTAAAAAACATTTTGTTATTACCTTTTGAGTTTTTGGCTAGCTGTTCTTCAAACTCCATTTTGGCTTTTCTTATAACATTTTTACACTTAATTTGGCATTATAATACACATTATAAGTTATAAAAATTTACTTATAAAACCTCTGAAAGTTAGTTGTTTGTGCATAGTGTGTTTGTGTGTGTGTGAGAGAGAGAGAGACAGAGAGAAGTGCTAACTAAAGGGCATAGGACCATAGTGTCCTAAAAATGTTTCTGTCTTATGATTACAAATGTATACTTATGTTGTAACCCATAAATCAACCAACACTAACCAAAACTTCATACAAAGTAATAAAAACAAAAGTAAAGCCATTTACTCTCAGGCATGAAAGAAAAACTTGACCTATGTTAGCCAATACATATAGGTTAGGCATAATATGTCACTGTCATCGATCGGTCTATCAGCCTTCACAAAGAAAGTGCCGATCACAACACATCAGACGTGTTGTTCTAGCCAGTCCTCCAACTACCCGCTGGCCAGGCTGTCAGTAGCACCGGACACCTGATTGACATAGCACACAGCAGCCTAGAACTCCTGAGCGATCCGCCAACCGCAGCCTCCCAAGCAGCTGGGAATTACAGGCACGCGCCACCACACCGGGCCTAGGCGTAATGTACACCACATTAATGGGTATTATGCAAAAAATTACATTATGCATGAATGGCTCTACACCCAGCTGGTTTGGAATGTGATATCCAAAGCAGAGATAAGGAAAGTATAGAACAAAACAACAAGTTAAGGAACTGTTATGAACTGATGGGTTAGATTTTAGTGTTGAGTAAAGAGATTTGTCGCTTGTAAAATCATACTATAAATACTACTAGCTAAAATGCATATCTTTGAAGCATACCTTCTATGGTAAGTAAACATGCGGTGTGATAATATTTGCTTCCTTTTTGTATTGTACTGTTTTGTCTTTAGACAATAAATTTGGCTAAGTCCAGTTATCTGGTCTCAAACATTTTTAAGAATGAACCGTGAGTGTAGTCAAACAATTGACTCCACCTTTTTAGTCAATACCTACTATATTTTTAATTTATATTTAAGATAATACAGACTGCAATTCTTAATAAAAAGACTACTAGACAGCGCTATGCGGGTAGTTTATAGTTGTCAAAAATAGGCATAAGTAGCTCAAAGTGACCGCCCCCCAACACATGACAAGAAGATAACTTGAAAACTAAAAAATGTAATAAATGTCTCTAAAATAAGAGGAATAAAATTTAGTTCCTCACTGGAAAGGGAGTCTGAGATTGCATCATAGATTCCATGGCAGCAGAACTTCAGGACATGTATCAAGGGAACAGTGCTTTGAGGCATTTGTCCCTGGGATCGGCAACTCTAGACTATCTCCATGTCTCTACTGGATCAAACACAACTCTGGAGTGAGATATGCTACTCAAGGAAAATCAGTGACTAGGCCTGTTTTGTCCTATGTTGTGCTCCTTCTATCATGACAATGGCGGGCCACATAAAACTCTTATCCATATGAAATGAATGTTTAATATTCACCCACTTTACCAAATGCTCTGAATACCTCTCAAGAAATAAATAAAAATAAACAGCATTAAAATAGGACCTAGTCAAGCATGTGTGAGACAGTGTTTAAAAATATATTCCAAGAGACTCTGAAAAGGTGTTGGGAATTTAGCTTCCTGATGAGATGAAATATTAGAAATGAGTTGAAGAATAGCAATGAAACTAGAAAACGTAATCCCACTTAATAAGTAAGTGTTTTACTATTATAATTAGATTAATCTAAAAAATTAGCTGCATAACTTGTAGGCCATAATAGAACAAAAGACATATACTTGGAAAAATTCCTTTCACATTAGAACTCAAAGTCTTTTCAAATATAATCAATGTGCAGCCGTATGTAAAATTGGTACCCAGCTTCTAACAGACAAATGGAGGTATTTCTTAATTACATGTCCAGAAGTGGTGTCCCTGGAAAGATAGAAAATACCAGCTATTTTAACTAGCCCTTTTCATCTATTTTATTACTGCACTAAATGAAGAGAACAGAATAATTCAAACTGCCATAATGAATACTTCATGTGTTTTTTTAACCAACCTGAGAATGAAAAAGTATATAAGCATGAACATACAGCAAGCACATTAAAGCCAGTGTTTATAAAAATTATACTGCAATGGAATTGTCTCACCATCAGAGAACAAAATTGCTATACAATTACTGAGACACAATTGTATAATAACTTTTCAGTTATGTAATTCATTCCACTGTGATTGGCTGGTGTTTCTAATTTGCATTATGACAGCAAATACTAATCCCTGTACTTTGATTAGTTGTGAGCTATTATTAGGCAGTTAGCATGTAGGCATTTGTATTAATGCAATAACCAAACAATGATTTTACAAATCACTCTCTCTGGTTAGTCACTATACAGATCTCTATTTCCCTCAGAATTCTTATCTATATGTCCATAACAAACATGACTACTTCAGTTTCTGACCCTATCCCCACCCTATTACCCATTTAACTCATACAAGTATATAATTGGATTACGAAACAAAGTCATTTTACTGGATGGGAAAGGGGCTAAGCCTTCATTATTGCGGGGGGAAATACTAAGAAGAGTGTGGTGGGGGCCATATTTGTTGTGAATATTTACATGGAGAGTTCTGATAGCAGCAGCCAATCACAGCAGATAGATTTACAGTAACTAAGTACAATGTGAGGGGTGATAAAATACTTCAGCATAATCATATCCTCAAGTTATTATAAAGTGTACAATTACTACATCTTAGGCTAATAAACATCTATTCCCTTAGTGCCTTTTAGCCTTAGATACAGACATTTTCTCAAAACAGGGAGCATCCTCAAGTTATCATTTAAAGATTCAGAGGACTGTCCAACACAATATCTCTTGTTAAAAACAGGGCTAGAATTTGTCTGAGGAAATATTGAAACCTCTTCAGAATATCCTAAAGGCCATTAAGAATTCATAATCTGGAAAAATAACTCAGTGGTTAATTTTATAGGAATTTCTCAGATACCTTGATAACATTTTATGTGTACAATATACTTTTAATAACACTTTGACAAAGGTTCAACTCTCTGGAATACTGGGAACATTATTATTACAGTTAATAATTATGGTGATATTAAAATCTAACAAAAGCGTGGAGCTGTGTAGGTCATATAGTCTCACCTCACTTGTGAGCGTGGATATAAAAGTCTTGGACAAAGTACTGGCAAAATGCCCAGAACCGATTGCACTAAAAGTGATTCACTCTGACCAATAGGATTTACACTCAGAAGGTCTACTTGTATGGCTCTAAGACATCTATTTAAAGGCCAATATCAGATGAAAATTAGTTCTGACCTTAGATGTTAGGTAACTATCTTATTGTTGCCCAGAAGGTTGGATAAGCAGACACACTGATAAACTATACAGCAGGGAGAACCTACAGAGTAGACAATCGTTATCCTAAAAACTGAAGCATCTCACACTCCAAAAATGTGAATGCCTAGCTCAGATAAATTATGTTGAGGTTTATAAAGGATTTGTATATCTAAATGTAACGTGAAAAATTGTCTAAATATTACTTTACTATTAGAAAACTACAAATAATTTATATCATGGGAAGTGAACAGTATGCCTTACAATGACAAGCTCTAAATACGAGCTGTATGTTATTTAGGGATATAAAGTATAAAAGAAGTAGAACACCAAAGTACTATAAATTATAAAAGAAAAAAGTATTGTCATCAAAATAGAGAGAATGTTTGAATTCTGACTCTAACTTTAGGAGAACAAGGGCAATCTGTTTCCATCTCAAGGTAGAATTTCTCTCTCTCTCTCGGCATTTGAAAGGATAGAACTAGAACTACTTAAATGAAGAAGATTTTTGGTCTGTGTTATTGCAGCTTTTATCAGCTTTTATCTAATTTGAAAGGTGGGATTAAAACAGGTGATGTGCACTGTAACTAGACACTCTCTCTACCACTTTTCCTTCTTACTGGGGTATAAAAAAGTGAACCCACACCTCCTTTTCCTTCTGAGTGAGACTTATGAATACAGCCACTTAATGTGGAAAGGACTCCATTTGTATTGCTTCACATTTCTAAAGCAAATGGGATAATGAAAAGACAGACACCAAGGCAGGAGCAATGGCACTGCCCTGAGTCCATTATTTATCAACAAGAAGATATGGTCTAACAAACTTGTCACTTCTTATCGAATAAATCAGGCTCTTTTGAAATTCAACACTAGGGTTACAAATCCAGGAGACTGTGTAATTGAGAAAGCCATTTGTGTCAACATTGTTTGCTTTGATGCACTAAACCCTAATGGCATACACAGAGAACAATGAAGGAGGTCTCAATGCATATACTATAAATTGAAGGGCATGAACATTAAGTGCTTTGCAGTTAAAACACCCTTGACACACAGGGCCCCAAATACATTTGAGGCTGATGGCTTTTCTTCAAGTCTCAGCACCTCTAGTACTACTTGCTACACCCTTAACTACTTCATATCACATTAGCCTGTGTGACAGCCTGCAGAATATAATTATTTGATCAGAAGAACCACTAGGAGGATGAAGAGCAGAATATTAATAAATGAGACTCTAAAAAGGCATTGTGATATCTGAGATGAGGGAGTAAGTGATATTTTTATAGCTTCGTCCCTACCAAGATAATCTGAACAGGAGGTACAGATTTAAATTTGGAATAACTTGATGCCACAACAATGAATAACGGAAGTTGTAGACTTTGGAACAGTTTCTGATCCCACTAACTCAATATATTGAACATGGACAACTAGTTGGGATTTTAGTCATTCCACTTGAGCCCTGGCAACTCCAGGTAACATTCTAGAGCTGAACCTGTGCTTTTAGTTAGCATGGCCAACTCACTAAACAGATACTGCAAAGGGTATACTCATCCATGAAGGTCAACTTTTCAGTACACTTTAAGTATCTCGAAGGCTTTTCTTCAAATTTAACTGTCCAGTTTGGAAGTTCAGCCAGTGACATCAAGAAAGGCCCATAAACCCTTAAGATTTTCTCTTTTTTCCCCACACCCAAAATAGTGATCAGGGTAAAGAAGGAGCCCTGGGAATGAAACCACAGAAGAGGGAGTCCCTCCTAAAGCAGAAGACTGGAAGTGAGTGAGTAAGAGAGATAGTGTGGGTGGGGGGAGTTCTTTCCCTCTTACCCCGATCTTTGACATAGCTATTTAAAAATTAAATATAAGACTATCACATGCTGAATGTAGAGTAAATTTATCTCCTCACCACAATCCACACATAGGATTTACTTTGGCTAAAATACCTTAAAATTCACAGCACTGTGTGTGAAGGAACAATATCCCAGCATTAGAGAGATCTGGAATATGACAGGTGCAGAACTCATTTAAAGTAATTTTCTCACCAGAAAATACTCCTTAATGCTACAGAGCTGGACTTTTTTATGTTTAAGTGGCCAGTCATCCTTTGCTTGGGTTGTCTGGCTTGACTGAGAACCACCACATATATCCTTCAAAGACTGCATTTCTGCAGAAGTTTTCTATTGGCTTGTGTGCCAGATACCACTGTGGAGGCCATTTTTCCCTAGTACAAGATTTGTCCAAAAAAAATCTTGACTACATAACTATTTGGCGCTGATAAAGTACTTTTTTTAACTTAATGCAGATAAACAACTACTATACCGTAATAAAGAAAAGTGTAAATGTTACTTTAAGTGTTCCAAATAAAGTCAAGTATAAGTGTAGATGAGGGAAATTAAAAGCTTTAAAACACTACAGTACATTACTTTAATGATCATGAATATACTCATCATGAATACACACCAATGATCAATCTCAGAAATTCATCTCTATGTGAATCCTCAAAATAATAGAACATAAATAACATAAATAAGTCACAAAGTAGGATGAAAAGGGAATAATATTACCAGCTATTACTGTAAATATTGTTGGGATGCCCTAATGGTCACATTTATGTTTACCTAAAAGAAAACGTGAATATCTGTAGAAAATTATATTTTACATATAAGACACATATATATTTTATGCAGAAGTTCTTACCTAAGCGGTTTAAAAGCCTCGGCTCTGACAAGTGGTGTCTCTACAGAATGTTCAAAAAGAGCCCCTTCTGGCCCTGAAAGACAGGAAAATATATAATGGAAAATGTAAGAAAATTGTACACTGATTTGCACACCATTGCAGTATCATAAATTAAATTTCCATACATTAATATCAAGGCAGACATATTAACAATATGTTTAAAGTTCTGAGGCCAATACCAGAAGAAGAAAAAAAAAGCAAAGTGAAGAGTGCAAATACAAATCCCCAAAATGAATATAAAATCCTTTTGAAATGTACAAATAAATTGTTGAGATAGTTACAACAGTGACCCCTTCATATTCAAATAGGTGGGTGGGATTTAAATGTGAGATTTGCATTAAAATTAATAGCAGCTGCATAAGTAAAGCCCCAGAAGTCTTTTGAAAATGTTTAAGTCTTGTACAATACCCACTCCCCAAAAAAGATATTCAGAGTTTGGACTGAAATTTCTTCTCAGGTATTGCAGCATACTGTATGGTAACCAGTAGGTAACATCACCAATTATTTAGACGTCCCTGTCTTTAGACTAAATTAGCGAGTAAAGCACAGACTTTCAGCATTAAGAAAAAAGCCAGGAAAACACCAATATTGACCATAAAATGAATAATGTAAACCTTCGTGACAGACATTTATTATAAATTGTGAATGATAATCATAAAAGTAACATAAATTCAAGACAGTAATCCCTGAATATTAATCTCATATTTCTGCATTGCTCTAACAAAAACAATCTGGTAGCAGAGAGATCGATGGAGCTTTGATGTTCACATACCCAACTACAAAATGCTTCCTCGGAAGTCTCATAAATGTTTACCCAGACGTGCGATGACTTACACCAACCTGGTACCTCAACCTGGTACCGAAATGCCTCACCAGACCACCATTAGAACCATTAGCCACCTGCTCATTACTCCACTGGTGAAAGTAGCATTCCTGGTTGCCATTACCTCGGCCAGAAGGGTGAGAGAGATAGGGGTGCTCATAGCAGATCCTCCATACACAACATTCTTCAAGGACAAGGTCATGCTACGTCCACACCCTAAATTCTTACCAAAGTAACCTCTGCATTTCACATGAACCAATCTACTGACATTCTACCCTAAGCCTCATGGTATTCCAACAAGTTGACCTACACTCTTTAGACAATAGAAGGGCACTAGCATTCTACCTTGAAAGAACCGAACCTTTCAGGAAATCCCCTAGACTTTTCATCTCTACTACCGAGCGCTTGAAAGGAGACGCTATATCCAATCAGAGATCATCCAAATGGATTTCCACATGCATTCAAACATGCTACCATATCTGGACTACAGAACCACCAGAGCACGTTAGCGCACATTCTACTAGGTCCATTCAACCTCAGTAGCGTTCCTTAATAATGTTCCAATACCAGAGATCTGTAAGGAGGCCATTTAAGCCTCCGTCCACACATTCGCAAAGCACTATGCAGTCACACAGGACTCCAGGGCTGACACCATAGTGGGCCTTACAGAACTTACCTCAATGACTCAAATGAACCCAAAGTCCCTCCAGCCCTCAGAGGGGCACTGCTCTACAGTCCCCTAAAGTGGAGCACCCACAGAGACACTATTTGAAGAAGAAGGAAAGGTTACACACCTTGTGCAGTAACTGGAATTCTTCGAGATGTGTGTCCCTGTGGGTGCTCCACTATCTGCCCTCCTCCCTTCTACTTCAGAGTTCGCAGTGAGGATTCTACAGACTAGAAAAGGAACTGGAGGGCTCGGGTCATGCTTGTGCTACATGCGGCACCAACGACACCATGAGATGTCTACTGGGCACGTGTGACCCGTGCAGATACTGCTACCATAAATCTCCAATCAACGGTGCCGGGATCCACTACCACCTAAAGTGGAACACCCACAGAGGCACATCTCGAAGAACTCCAGTTACTGCACAAGGTGAGTAATCTTTTCTTTTAGTCTCTGCTACCAGATTGTTTTTGTTAGAGCAATGCAGAAATATGAGATTAATATTCAGGGATTACTGTCTTGAATTTATGTTACTTTTATGATTATCATTCACAATTTATAATAAATGTCTGTCACGGTTATAAGATTTTAAAATTAGTAAATTTCGTGATTTCATCTATTTAAATCTGAGATTTCATGGTGTTGTAATTGTAGGGGTCCTGATCCAAAAAGGAGTTGTGGGGGGGGGGTCACAAGGTTATTGTAGGGGGGCTGCGGTACTGCTACCTTTACTTCTGCACCTCTACCTGCCAAGATGGGCCCTCAGTCAGCAGCTGCCACTCTCCAGCCCCCCCAGCTCTGAAGGCAGCATCACAGAAGTAAGGGTGGCATGTTATGGCATTGCCACCGTTAGGTCTGCACTTCTCCTGGTGGGGAACTGCCTTCAAAGCTGGGTGCCCAGCCAACAACCGCCACTCTCTGGCCGCCCAGTTCTGAAGGCAGCACAGAAGTAAGGATGGAAATACCATGATTCCCCCTAAAATAACCTTGTAACCTCCCTTCAACTCAGTGGGCAAAATTTAGCATTCCGCGGCTGCGACAGAAATGAAAAATTCTACACTCCAGGTAATGGAAACCTTTTAAAATTTGTTGAATACCTAGCTTTGTTTGATCCAGTCATGAAGGAGCATCTACTTTAAATAACTGATCATGAAACACAGGTTCATTACATAGGAAAAAATAAGCAGAATGAACTGATTCAAATCCTAGCAAATGCCATTAAAAAGAAAATTGTATAAGCTGCCCATTCTGCAAAATACTTTTCAACAATACTGGACTGTATCCCAGATGTGAGTCATGTTGAACACATGCCGATGATCATTCATTTTGTGGATATGGAAAAGTCTGCAGATGAAGATAATGTTGAAGTGCTCATAAAGGAACATTTTTGGGGTTTCGTATCACTGAAGGAGATGACTGGAGCATTTATGACTGAAACTATTCTACAAGAGCTTGAAACAATGTCATTAACTGTTGAAAACTTACGTGGCCAAGGCTATGATAATGGGAGTAATAGGAAGGATAAAGACAATGATGTGCAAAGGAGAATGATGGAAATCAATCCTAGGGCCTTTTTCGTTCCTTGCATTGTGCATTCTCTGAATTTGGTTGTCAATGATGCTGCTAGATGCTGTTTGGAGGCAAGCAGTTTCTCTGACCCGGTGCAACGTGTTTATGTGTTTTTCTCAGGCTCAACACGCCGTTGGGAGCTTCTGACTCACCATGTGAATTCTCTAACTGTGAAACCACTTAGTCAGACAAGATGGGAGAGTCACATTGATGCTTTGAAGCCTCTTGGCTATGAACTTGAAAACATTTATGGTGCCCTAATTGAAATTTCTGATGATACTACCTTTACTGGATCATCTGGCAATATGTCATGTTCAGATGCAGAAGCTCTTGCAAATGGCCTTTCCAAGTTCAAATTTGTGACTTTACTCATTTTGTGGTATAATATCCTTTCCGAGATTAACCTCATTAGTAAGCAGCTTCAGGAAAAGAACTTGAACATACATTCTGCTATTCAAAAACTGCAGCAAACTAAAAGTATTCTGGAGGAATTCAGAAGTGATGAAGGGTTTGAAAGAACAATGATAGATTCTCTTGTGCTTGCTGAAGAAATAGACTATCCAACAGAATTTGAACCAGAGCCAGTTCTCATTTGGCAAAAGAAACAGCACTTTTCATATGAAGGACAAGACACACCCATTCAGAACTCAAAGCAAAAGTTCAAAGTGAATTTCTACTTTGCAGTCCTTGATACTGCTATTCACTCGGTTGACGAAAGATTTCAACAGATGAAGAAGCTAGAGTCAGTATTTGACTTTCTATATGATATCCATAGCTTGCAAAAGAAAACAGAAAAACAGATAAGAGAATTTTGCATAAAACTGGAGTCGGCATTGACTCATGAAAATTCAAAAGACATTGATGCTACAAATTTGTGTAGTGAGCTTCAGGCTTTTTCAAGACGACTTAAACATTCCACTCCTGAAGAAGTACTGAAGTTTGTTTGTGAAAATAAACTCACAGACAGTTTTCCAAACATTTTTATATCTGTACGCATTCGTTTAACTTTGCCAGTTTTGGTAGCTAGTGGGGAACGTAGCTTCTCAAAGTTAAAATTGATAAAAACATATCTGCGTTCAACAATGGTGCAAGAGAGACTTGTGGACATGCCACAATGTCAATAGAGCATGAAATAGCTGGGAAAATGGATCTAAAAGAAATAGTGACTAAATTTTCAAAACTTAAAGCAAAAGAAGTCATGTTTTAAGAGCACAGAGTGTTTTTTATTCAGAGTGTTTTGTAAATACAGGTTAAAGTTCATTGAAGAGTTTTCTTATTTATTTCTATATTGGATGTGGTGGTAATGGCCGTTAAAGCAGTATAGCATAATGGATGACTTTGGATTTGTAATAATAAAAATTATAATTAACATTTTTAATGCATTTTTATTTAAAATCAGACTGAAATATCATCTAGCTGTCGTGTACAAATCTATTCTGAAAATTTCATGTCTCTATTTTATCTGATCTCAGAAACATTGCTTGGACAGATGGACGGACGGACAAACCAAATATCCAACTTGTTGACCCTCTGACTTTAGCAAAGTCTTTTTTTCCATATGTTTTCAGGTGACTGAATCCCTGTAGCATGAATAAATCATTTATCCTAGATTTAGTGTCACTAAGTTCA
This sequence comes from Macrochelys suwanniensis, assembly GCA_033296515.1. Lineage (NCBI taxonomy): Eukaryota > Metazoa > Chordata > Testudines > Chelydridae > Macrochelys > Macrochelys suwanniensis. The sequence continues at coordinate 42,648,728 of CM065775.1, read as the reverse complement.
TTCATGAATTCACTTGTTTTAGCTGTAAGTAGTGACTTCTGTGTTATCTGTACTACCTGAAATCTAGTTTATATACTTTTTCTTGGTATTCTGCTTGCAATTTACATTATCATGGTGGGATTATGATCATGACATTGTATAATTGTAATTTAGTTTTAGTTGGTTGCAATTTTGCTTCCTTCTCTTGCATAATAATGAGGAAGTCTTTGTAACCCAGCACATTCACTGATGCCCCACTATCTATTTGGCATTCAATTTCCTGTTTGTTTATGTGATCCTGCCTTGTCTTTGCATCTGGTGAGAGTTTGAGCTTTACAAACCATTTACTTCTGCTATTTTGCATTACATTAATGTCATATACATGCAAAAGTTCATCCTGTGAGTCACTGCTTGCTTCCTCAATATAGTCCATTCTTCTTTGTTTTTTTGTTTGCAAGGACGTTTTCTCTTGCCACAATTATTGCCATATGGAGGGCATTTTCCATTATCATACTTTTCTCCATAATATCTACAGGTCTTCCTTTGCATTTTGTCTGTCTCCTCTGCTTTGTATTTGTGCATTTGTTTCTGCATGAATTTTGGTGAATTTTTCTTTGCATTTTCATGCTTTCCCTTGTGCAACTTGGTAACTTATCTCTGTGTCTGCTCCACTTATGCTCTGCATTTGGATGTAAGCTTGTTCACTAGTTTTGCACACATCTGATAGATAGATAAATAAATAATAAATAGCAAAGTCAAAAGAAATGGTCACAAGTTGTAACAATATGCAATTTTATTCTGAGCATCATATTTCATAAACGTTGACAGGCTCTGAAAAAAAACTCTTTTCAGCAATGCTAAATGTTGTCTTATTAGCAACTAGAACCACAGCCAACATTAGACAAAACTTTTAAGAGGTACTGCTATCACCTCTCAGTATGGATATTAGCGCTCTTTTCAAACCAAAAAACCCCAAACTGAGTAAGGCTGGAATGAAGGTTGTAGTATGTATCATTAATTTAAGAGGAAAATATGTAACTGAGAACTGTGGTTTAAAACACACACACACACACACACACACACACACACACACGCACACACCCCATCTGAAAGCCAAGAAATGAAATATAAGGTTACATTTCAAATACAAAAAACAAACTATTAACAACAAATTATTCACCTCTCCATGCACCATCTATAACACTTATACATCACTGCCTTGAAAACTCTGTTGTGACATTGTATATTTATATACAGTAACTCCTCGCTTAACGTTGTAGTTATGTTCCTGAAAAATGTGACTTTAAGCAAAACAATGTTAAGTGAATCCAATTTCCCCATAAAAATTAATGTAAATTGGGGGTGTTAAATTCCATGGAAATTTTTTTCACCAGACAAAAAACTATATTATATATATGTACACACACACAGTATAAGTTTTAAACAAACAATTTAATACTGTACACAACAATGATGATTGTGAAGCTTGGTTGAGGTGGTGAAGTTAGAGGGTAGAAGAGGGTGGGATATTTCCCAGGGAATGCCTTACTGCTAAATGATGAACTAGCATTCAGATGAGCCCTCAAGGGTTAACACGTTGTTAATGTAGCCTCACACGCTACAAGGCAGCACAAATAGAGGGAGGGGAGACAGCATGGCAGACAGAGACAGAGAGACACACCCTGTGTGTGGGAGAAAGAGAGAGATGTGCATTGCCCCTTTAAATATGCTGACACCACACTCTAAGTACATTGCCTTTAAAAAGATCAGGAAGTTGAGACAGCAGCTGCGGCCAGCTCTCTCCATCCTGAGCCCTGTTGTGTCTCCCCCCTTCTCTATATGGAGAAGGGGCAAGAGGTGGGAAGGAGTAGGGGGGAGAGGGACAGCCTGACATTAGTCCCACTCCTCTCTCCTCCCCTGCACAGCAAGCAGGAGGCTCTCAGGAGCAGCTCCAAGGCAGAGGGCAAGAGTAGCACATGGCAGTGGGGGGAGGGACAGCTGAACTGCTGGCAATTGGTAGCCTGCTGGGCAGCTGCTGCACAGGGAACTTAGGGGAGTGGGGAGCTGATAGGGGGGCTGCCGGTCCACCCTGGTTCCAAGCCCCCACCAACTAGCTGCAATGGGCTGCTCTTCCTGCAAGCAGTGGCCAAAGCAGGCGGCTGCCAAACAACATTATAGGGGAGCATTGCACAACTTTAAATGAGCATGTTCCCTAATTGATCAGCAACGTAACAACGAAACAACGTTAACCGGGATGACTTTAAGTGAGGAGTTACTGTATCTTTTATGAGTTTTTGATGAGATTACAAGTCTGTTTCATAAAGGGAAAAGTGTTGGTGTAATATTCTTAGATGCCTGGAAGGTATTTGCTTGGTATTGCACGGTATTTTGATTAAGAAACTGGTACCATACAGTCAACATGACACACATTAAATGGATTAAAAACTGGCAAACTGGTAAATCTCAAAATGTGATTGTAAACAGGGAATAATCATTTAGTGGAGGTACTTCTAGTGGAGTCCCACAAGGATTGATCCTTGGCCCTATGTTATTTAACATTTTTAGTAAGAACTTGGAAAAAACAAAATCATTAATGATAAAGTTTGCCAGTGATACAAAGATCGGAGGAGTGGTGTGAGAAATCATGGGCCTTGAACATGGGGTCACAGATCTCTAGGTAGTGCTCAGACCATGGCTGCCACTCCATGGCTCACTCTAAACTACTATGGCAGGTATTTCTGTACATTGTTCCCTAAACTGCAGCACTGGGATGTAGGGGTGCAGCATGATCAAGAGAGGCCAGGAATCATGCTTCCTATAGCCCTGGATCCCAGCCAGCTTTTAGAGGGACTCCTAGAGGTTCCATTGCAGCCTCACCCCTCCAGTCATGGCAGCTGAAAAGCATTAATAGCAATACAACCATTGGTTCACTGCCCAAAGGTATGCACTATTGTTACAGAGAGGGGAGTCTCGTGCCGATTCTCGACGGCTCATTTACACCAATGCAAAGGTGAGCACAAAGTGAATGTAAAACCTATTTATACTTACTTTGCACTGGTATAAATGACTACACAAAGTGCAGGGCAACTGTAGATCAGGCCCAGAGAGCAAACTATTGGGTTCAGTATTCTCTCAGGCCAATTATCTGTCAAGATCTGGATTGGAGACGAAACCTTCTGCATAGCTATATTTCTACCTGCACAGAGGTCCACCATGGTTTTTTCTCTGCATATTTGCTCTGCTCTGTAACACAGAAGTAGGGGACATTTGGACCTTACTTGTATTGTTTTGATCACCATGAGAATTGTCTGGCACTGTAACTCTGACAGTACTAGGTCAAACATCTCAAGCTTGATGAGAAAAGGTGATTTCAGGAGTTAGGCTGCTCAGTGAACTCTCAGAATAATCATGTGGTTTTCTGAAATATAATTTTACTATAATTTACAAATGTATTTTAGTTACAAGACAGTCATCTTTCCTAATGAGTGATTAATGAGTTGTGGGTCCAGGGACAGAATAGGCCCACTGCTCCTCCTGCATGTCATAAGAGGAAACTAAAAGGGGGCTGCCTGGAGAGGGATGGGCGCCGTGTGGTTAGAAATTTGCCCAAGACACACCATATGAGCAAGTCAACGATGTCCATACAGGACTGATTGCAGCCTGGGTTAATAATGACCGTGCTATCCATCTCCCACAAGGGTAGACGCGACAAGTATACTACTGGTGTAACCCCAACGAAGAGGTTCCGTGGAAGAGATAACATCACCATAGCCAAATGGAATGTAAGGACATTGAGACAAATAGGCAGGTTGAAAGAACTTACGTACAAAATGGAACAATACACCTGGCACCTCCTAGGAATCTCTGAGGTCAGATGGAAGAACTTTGGAGAAATACTAAAAGAAGAAGGCCATTTACTCTGTTACAGTGGAGAGGACAAACATGTCACTGCGTAGGATTTCTTGTGCATAAAGATATCAAGAATTCAGTATGAGGATGCCACCCAATGTCCTGCAGGCTTATTTCCATCCGTCTAAAGGCAGTACCATTTAATATCACAGTGGTACAAGTCTACACCTCTACAACAGACTATGATGATGAGCAAATTGAAGATTTTTACAATCAGCTTGTGATAGACCCAGACCAGTTGGGTACAACAGAATAGTAGAAGGCAGATATACAGGCCACTGGATTAGCAGTTTTCTGTTCCCTGACTGACCAGAGCAGGGGCTGCGCTGGGCTAATGAGAACACCTGACTCCAATTAACCTGAAAAGAGTCAGGTGAGGCCATTAAGGTAATGTGAACACCTGACTCTAATTAAGGCTCTTCTGATACTATGAAAGGGCTCACTCCAGTCAGGCTGGGGAGAGCCAGGGAGCCAGAGGAGAGGAAGTGCTGCTGAAGGGCTGAGTAATGAAGACACCCTCAAGCCATTGGTAAGGGAGCCCTAAGGTAAGGGTGAAGAAGGGAGAAGTGGGAGATCTGTGGGGAAGTGGCCCAGGGAAATGTAGCAACTCTGGCAGTGAAAGGTCGGCTGCCAACAGCTGCTATCATTAGGGTCCCTGGACCAGAACCCAGAGTAGAGGGCGGGCCCGGTTCCCCCCAACCCGCCACTACAGAAACACCTCCTGGAAGGGGAAGACAGAGCAGATCTAGCCTCTGGCAGGACAGGAGGCTAAACTGGTCTGAAATAAACCCATAGGGACAACAGAGACTGCGGGAGTTCTCTCACCAACCTCCTGCCTGGCTTATGATGAAAAGGGCTTAGCAGACTGTAACCCTGACCCTAGAGAAAGAAGGGCTATGTGGAGGGTCGCAGTGAGCCTCTGAGGCTAGCATAAACTGCCTAGAAGCACGGGACCCATGAGGACAAGGTTAGAGCTCTGCCACAGCTCCAAGACATCATCGATATGGCTCACAAGAAAGATATCCTGATTGTACAGGAGACTGGAATGCTAAAGTGGGTACTGATGCACAGGCAGATTGGCGAGATTATTGTGGCCCTTTCTGTAATGCGGTAACCAATGAGAGAGGATTGAGACTTTTGGAGTTTGCCAGCTATAACAATCTGGTTCTTGCAAACACATTAGGAGCACAAAAAGCATCCAGACGATCAACATGGCATGCACCTAATGGTCTACATCACACTCAGATTGACTACATCATGGTGCAAAACCGATTTTGTTCTGGGATTAACAGAGCTAAAACAAGGAGCTTCCCTGGTGCTGATATTGGAAATAATCAGAACCTTGTGATGCTAAATTTTTGGCTATGGCTAAGAAAAATTGTCAGGCCAAAGTTCACCAGAACCAAGTGTGACATTGCACTCTATATGATTTTATGAAAATATGCTAATGAGTGTGAATATAATGTAACTGGAATATGCTTCATGCAAAAGGTCTCTTGTAAGGTATCATTACAAATCTTATAATCTACTGAGTGTGGTCATCCTATTTGTATAAATGTATCACTCTTGTATCTGAAACTAGAAATATGAAATATAACTCTGAAGGCCTATTGTAATTATGCAAAGTGTGGGCCATTAATGGTGGTTTGGAATCTTGATGGCTCCCATCAACCAGGACAATTGACTGTGGATGGCTCTGTTTGCAGGCAGGCCTTCCTGTGAATCAGGCTGGGAGGAATGAAGGTTTGGGGTCTCACAGGACATGTGACCATGTCACCTGGTACTGAAATCCATCTTAAACCTGGTGCTTTTCCATTTAGAAGGCGAGGGGGAGGGGGTGGACCCAGAGACACAAGATTCCCACCTTGTGCCAAAGCCATATAAGGGGGTGGAACAGAACAAAGGGGGTGGCAATCATGAGAAATTCCCTATCTACCACCTGAGCTGGAACAAGGGCTGTACCAGAGGAAAGGATTGTGCCCAGATTAGGAAGGTGTCTAGTCTGTGAAAGAAATTTATTGAAACATCTCTGAGGGTGAGATTTTTTGGCTTAGACTTGCGTGTTTTATTTTATTTTACTTGGTAATTCACTTTGTTCTGTCTGTTACTACATGGAACTACTTCAATCCTACTTTTTGTATTTAATAAAATCACTTTTTACTTATTAGTTAACCCAGAGTATGTATTAATACCTGGGGGCAAACAGCTGTGCACATCTCTCTATCAGTGTTATAGAGAGCAAACAATTTGTGAGTTTACCCTGTATAAAGTAAACCCTGTATAAAGGGTGGCAATCATGAGAAATTCCCTATCTACCACCTGAGCTGGAACAAGGGCTGTACCAGAGGAAAGGATTGTGCCCAGATTAGGAAGGTGTCTAGTCTGTGAAAGAAATTTATTGAAACATCTCTGAGGGTGAGATTTTTAGGCTTAGACTTGCGTGTTTTATTTTATTTTACTTGGTAATTCACTTTGTTCTGTCTGTTACTACATGGAACTACTTCAATCCTACTTTTTGTATTTAATAAAATCACTTTTTACTTATTAGTTAACCCAGAGTATGTATTAATACCTGGGGGCAAACAGCTGTGCACATCTCTCTATCAGTGTTATAGAGAGCAAACAATTTGTGAGTTTACCCTGTATAAAGTTTATACAGGGTAAAATGGATTTATTTGGGGTTTGGACCCCACTGGGAGTTGGGCATCTGAGTGTTAGAGACAGGAACATTCGTTAAGTCGTCTTCACTTAAACCTGTAGCTTTTGGGGGACGTGGCTCACACCTGGGTCTGTAGTTGCAGCAGGTAAACATGTCTGGCTCAAACAGGCAAGTTTCTGGAATCTCAAGCTGGCGGGGAAAACAGGTTAGAAGTAATCTCAGCACATCAGTTGGCAGTTCCCAAGGGGGTTTCTGTGAAGCAACCCGTCACACCAAGTTTGACTTAGAAAGACTCAGAGACCAAAACATTGCAGTCATTCCAAGCAATGATTGGCAGAAAATTTGGCCTGCTGCTTGCTCTAGAGGAAGACGTAGAAACAATGACCAGCAGTTTCAATGCTGTGATGAATGAGGCAGCAATGGACATCCTTGGGAAACATCATAAGAAGACAAAACCATGGGTCAGAAATGAAATACTACAAATGTGTGACATCAGAAGAGAACTTAAGAGAGACAAGAACAGCACCGAGGGAGCTGATAAATACAGAGCAATTGGCAAAAAGATCAAGAAAGGAATGAAGGTGGCCAAGGAGATATGGACTGAAAAACAATGCTCTAAAATTGAAGAGTGTATCAATAATAAAAATAGCAAACAAGCCTTCCAGGTTGTAAAAGATCTGATGAAGGAAAGATGGACCAAAGCTAATGCAATTCAAGACAAAGAAGGGAACAGTCTTACAGAAGAAAGGGACATCATCAATAGGTGGACAAATTACTGCTCTGATCTATACAACCACCAGACACATGGAGATCCTAGTGTCTTAGCCCAGATTCAACAGAGGAAGATAACTTTCCAATACTATGTGAAGAAGGGGAGACAGCTGTGAAATCACTCAAGAATGGAAAGGCTACAGATATTGACAATATCCCAGCTGAACTGATGAAATTTGGAGGAGAAATAGTAATAGATGTACTCACCAAGATCTGCAACAAAATCTGGCAAACTGATGAGTGTCCCTCCACATGGATAGTCACTAATCATCACTCTGCCAAAGAAAGGCAACCTGCAGTTGTGTCAAAATTACCCGACACTAAGCTTAATTAGCCATCCTCGAGAAGTGATGTTGAAAGTCATATTGAACAGATTGAAGCCACAAGCAGACAATATCATCGCTGAAAAACAGGCTGGCTTTTGTGCTGGAAGAAGTACCACAGAACAGATTTTCAACCTTCATGTTCTATGTGAGAAGTACTTACAACACCTGCAAGACATCTACCACTTCTTGTAAGCTTATTCTTACCATTAAACAACTGTATGCCAAAGCCAGCAGTGCAGTTCTTGTCAATGGCACAATAGGAGAGTGGTTTCACACCACTGTTGGAGTCTGGCAAGGCTGCTTTCTTTCGCCCATACTGTTCAACATCTACTTGGAGTGCCTAATGACGGATGCCCTAGAAGATCACATATGCACAGTCAGCACTTGGGGGGGTGGGGTGGAACAATCTCAAATCTTCAGTTCGCTGATGACATTGATGGCCTGGCAGGCAGCGAAGGTGAATTGCCAACCTTGTGAAACGATTGGATGAAACCTCTGCAAAATATGGCATGGAAATCAGTGCAGAGGAAACCAAGCTGATGACAAACAAACATGATGGGATCAGCTCACAGAGCTGGAGACAGTGAAACAGTTCAAGTATTTGGGGACAATCATCACTGATGAAGGATCCAAGGCAGAAATTCGGGCAAGAACTGGGCAAAGCTAAAGCCAATTGGAGGAATAAGAACATCTCCCTGGAATCCAAACTGAAACTGCTGCATGCATTGGTCACCTCCATTTTTCTGTCTGCATGCAAGACATGGACCCTTATGGCAGAACTTGAACAGAAAATACAGATAGTAGAGATGAGATGCTTCTGTAAAATCCTGGGCATCTCCTACTTCAACCACGTCACTAATGAAGAGGTCCGCAAACATCACCTAATGCTCTGGGTCATATGAAGACCTCCTGATGACCATGAAGAAGTGCAAGCTGAAGTGGTACAGCCATGTAACAAGATCATCTGGCCTATCCAAGATCATCCTCCAAGATACAGTTCAGGGGAAGAGAAGAAGAGGTAGACAGAAGAAGAGATGGACTGACAACATAAAAGAGTGGACAGGAATGGACTTCATGGAGACTCAAGCACTGACACACAATCATCAGGGGTGGAGACAATTGGTTGATTGCTCATGAACAATGGTGCCCCAACGACCAATGCGGTTATGGGAGTGATGATGATGATGAATAAGGTATATAAGAGATGAGAAGAGAAGATGGGTCACTATATTGTACATAATGACACAGTATTGCAAAATATTGTTGATGTGTTTTTGAAGACTGCTACTATCTCATGTGTCCACAGCTTACTCAACATTCTATACAAAACTGATAACATTGTCTTTAATGAACAAGTAATACTTTAAAAGAGCTTATTTTTAAAATTGTTATAGTGGGCTTGATTCTCCTCTCACTTATACAGCTTTTATACTGGAACAATTTCATTGACTTTAATGGATTTTCTCCTGATTTCCAGTGATGTGAAAGGAAATCAAGCCTTATATGTCTACATAATACCTATGAAATTGCATAGTTATCTTTGCCAACCAGAAGATTAAAAAAGGAGTACAATACATATTTTAACATCACTATTTCAATGAATATATGACTGATTCTGACTTTGTGCACAGATAGACTTTTTCAAAATCAATTAACAATTGTCCAGTCTTTCATATCTTTGCTAAACACGCTAAACGTGATTTTGTTAAAATTTGGTGTCCCTTGGGCATATAATAATCATTTGAGGTGGTTTTCTGGTTAAATAAAGTTGTAATTTCAATTAAGTTAAAAAGAAAAAATCTTAAAATATAACCCCAAGGAATAAACATAATTTATGAACACATATATTTTAACTTAAATTTGTCTTAGAAGTGCTAATTGTACAGTAACTACTACTGTTATATTTTTATACAGTGAAATAACTTGCCTTGATCTATTAAAATTAAGACCTCAAGATTTTAGAGTACTAATAATGAAAGCAGGTTAATATGTCAGTTGTAATTAGGTTCTAAAATATGGAAACTGAAATTGAAAGTAAATTACATGGCAATGTCAGTATTTTCTTTGATGAATTATTCCAATTTAAATCCAGAGCAACTGAACTTTAATATGTACATTTTAAAGCAAGTTAGACCTGGAAAATGTTGTTAGTGGCTACAGCTATCAAATGAAAGCATAGTAACTACTGTTCTGTATTAATGTTAATGATATGCAGAACTATTCAAACATGATCTGATAACGTCCAAGGCAAATTTTTCTTTTGGTAAGTGACATTTTAAATGCACTATACTTAATAAAGTGCTATGGTGTAAATATCAAAAGCAAGGGGAAATAAGAGCATGTTGTCACTTTGAAAGATGGTATAAAAAAATCACTGTTTTACAGCAGAGCTTGGCAAAAGTTCAGCTTAGAATTCTCAATCCAAATGGTTACACAAATAAGACCATGCAGGATTCCTTCAGTCTTAGTTTACCAATTACCATGCGTACTTAAAATAAGAAATGGATGAGAAAAACAGCTCAGGCACAATGTCTGCTACATACAGGAGTTAGTTTAGGGTGAAGTTTATGCAAACCCCATTATAATGCTAATGACATGCCTAACCCATCAATTAAATTTATTGATAAAGGTCAGAACATTTTCAAATTTTCCCTTTCCTAATGAGGTAAAGATAGAACTTGCATTTACAGGCACATGGTTTTTAAATTAAAATAATATTAATTAAATAATAATAATATTTAAATTATATTATTTTAGCTGAACTGTGTGTGGTTTTGCTTTAGTTATATGTGGAAACACATTTTTCAGGCATTTCTTAAATGTCTATTACGAACCTGTGATTCGAAGTTTATCTGTACCAACTACAACTTCATTTTCATCCACTGTAAAAAGTGGCTTGCCATCTACGGAGTTGATCTGAAATTGTTGACCATGGACTTCTACCATTTTAGGACCTGAAAAGCATATTTGACAAGATAACTTATTATTAAGTGCACTTTCATCATGATTCCTTTCTTGCACTCTATACATAAATAATCAGCCACGTAACACCAGGTTATTCAAAATCCATTCTTATCGACTTCATGAGTCATCTAAAGACATTTAGGAATTGTGAAGTGCTTAGATACTATGGTGATGGGGGACATATAAAGGATCTTTGATCATTATAAGTCTAATATCACTTCCTTAATTAACAAAAATAGTGATGACTTATTGATATGTTTGCAACATCCTCATTATTAGGGAGAATAACCTCTTCCATAAAACAATCCCTCAGCTGTTTACACATCAAGTGCAGTTCTGGCCTCACATTTTACAAATGTTGCCTATCATGTTCTTCTTAAATTACATAAAAGTAGTTGAAAAATATTTTCAGATGTTATTTGGATGCCAAAAAAATCATCCAGCGGACTGGCCATCCTATCAACACAGTAAACTGAGTCAAAGCAGACGGTTTGTCGGCATTGTCTGGCCTGAAATGTAGATTGCCAGTTGTGAATCTATTTGGGGATGGCTGATTGTTGAAGAGAATGACTCCTGTCAAGATCAAAGGACGGTTGTGTTTTCCTCTTCATAATGGCAACTGCCCTTCTTAACAGACTCACAGATTCCTAAATCACTAAAACATAATATTTTATTTTGGTCTCCAATAGTTGCTTTGTGGGCAAGCTTGTAACAACCTAGACAATTTCCATCCCTATCCCCATTCAGGCCAATTCTTTATCATTCCCATTTCATTGACTTATAGAAATGTAAGGCTGGAAGGGACCTAGAGAGGTCATCTAGTCCATCCCCCTACACAGGACTAAGTATATCAAGACTGTACTTGACAGATGTTTGTCTAACCTGTTCTTAAAAGCCTCCACTGATGAAGATTCCACAACTTCCACTGATAACTTATTTTAGTACTTAATTATCCTTACAGTTGGAAAGCTTTTCCTAATAGCTGGCATAAATCTCCCTTGCTGCACATTAAGCTCATTACTTCTTGTCCTAAACTCGATAGCCATGCAGAAGAATTGATTACCATCCTTTTGATAATAGTGTTATCAGTCTTTTCTCAAGATTACACATGTCCAATTCTTTCAACTTTTGTTGTTGTTGCTTTCCTCTGTACTTTCTCCAATTTGTCTTTCTTAAAGTGTGGTGCCTAAAACTGGACACATTCCTCCAGTTGAGACCTCACCAGTGCTGAGCAGAGTGGAACAATTACCTCATATGTCTTACATATGACACTCTATTAATACACTTCACAATGATATTAGCCTTTTATGCAACTGCATCACATGTTGGCTCTTATTCAACTTGTGATCCACTGTAACCTCCACATCCTTTTCAGCAGTACCACTGCTTAGTCAATTATTCTCCATTTTGTAGTTGTGCATTGATTTTTAACTTCCTAAGTGCAGTACTTTGCATTTGTCTTTACATAATTTCATCTGTTGATTACAGACTAATTCTCTAATTTATCAAGTCAATTTGAATTCTAATCCTTTCCTCCAAAGTGCTTGCAAACCCTCCCAACTTGGTGTCATCCGCAAAATTTATAAGCATAATCTCCAATCAATTAACCAAGTCATTACTAAAAATATTGAACAGCACTTGTCCCAGGACACACTTGTACAGCACTCCACTAGATACATCCTCCCAGTTTCACAGTGTTAACTACTCTTTGAGTACGTTTTTTTAAACAGTTGTGCACCAACCTTATTGTAATTTCATCTAGACCACATTTCTCATGTGGGGCTGTCAAAAGCCTTACTAAAATCAAGATTTATCACATCTACTGCTTCCCCTTTTCCCTCCATTCACTAGGCCAGCAGTTCTCAAACTTTAGGAACCCAAGGACCCCCATTTTGATTTAAAAATTTTCAGGAACCCCCCAAGCTGCCCCGCTCAGTCCCAGCCCCCACCTACAATCCACCTCTTCCCCCAAGGCCCCACCCCACCTCTTCCCACCCCGCTCACTCCATCCTACCTCCCTCTATTGCTTGGTCTCCCCTGCCTCACTCACTTTCACCAGGCTGGGGCAGTGGGTTGGGGTGCAGGAGGGGATGCGGGATGCAGGCTCTGGGAGGGAGTTTGGGTACAGGAGGGAGTTTCGGTGCAGGATCTGGGCTGGGGGTTGGGGTGGGGCTCCAGCCGGACGGCGTTTACCTCGGGTGGCTCCTGAAAGCAACTGGCACATCTCTCTGGCAGCGGTTCCTAGGTGGGGGGGCAGGGAGTCTCTGTGCGCACAGCCCCCGTAGCTCCCATTGCCTCCCCTCCCCCAGAGGCCACAGGGATGTGCCGGACGCTTCCAGGAGCCTGCCTTAGCCCCGCTGCACCACCGGACTATTAGCACCTAAAATCTCCCGGTTTGGCTTCAGTAGCCTCCAGAAGATAGTGGGGGAGTTGATTAGTCGGGCCAGCAGACCCCCTGAAATACCCTCAGGGACCCCCAGGGGTTCACGGACCCCAGTTTGAGAAATGCTGCACTAGGCCAATAATCATGTCAAAGAAGGAAATTAGGTTGGTTTGGTATGGTGTTCTTGACAAATCTATGTTGGCTATTCTTTATAACCCTCTAAGTGCTTATAAACTGATTGTTTAATAATTTGTTCTAGTATCTTTCCAGGTGTCAAAGTTAAGCTGACTGCTCTAATAGTCCCCAGTTCCTCCCTTCTCCCCTTTTTGAAGATACATACTATGTTTGCCCTTCTCCAGTCCTCTGTAAACTCACCCATCCTCTGAGTTCTTGAAGACAATCACTAATGGTTCTGTAATTGCTTCAGCTATTTCCTTAAGTAGCCTGAAGGTGAGTTTCATCAGACTATTTAGTGTTAAGTGACTGGGTTTCCATCTATTTTCTTGCAAGATTATTTCAGAGCATCTGAGTTGAGAGTGCTGTCCAGAGCGGTCACAATGGAGCACTGTGGGATACGTCCCGGAGGCCAATACCTCACTAACCCAAATTGGACCCTGGGATGTCAATTTCAGCGCTAATCCCCTCGCCGGGGAGGAGTACAGAAATCAATTTTAAGAGCCCTTTAAGTCGACAGAAACGGCTTCGTCGTGAGGACGGGTTCAGGCTTAAATCGAACTAACGCGGCTAAATTCGAACTAAACTCATAGTGTAGACCAGGGCTCAGATACTTACTACTCAATGGGAGTCTGGGTATCAGAATCTTGCCCATAATGACTAGTTTAATTTTTTCTGAGTTAATGTGCATTTGATTATGTTTAATTAACTTTAATCTCAAATGCATTGCTACAGACATTATTTTTCTTTATTTTCTCCTGTATTTAAATTCTTTAATTGTTTATATCTTAAAAAGGTTTCACTATTCTGCACATCCAAGTACAATATGGTATCACAGAAGACAAATAGTTACACAAGTTTAATACACACCTGCCATGCATCAAAACAACAGGAAACAGGGAAAGAAGGATCAATTAAAAAGTCTGCATAGTGCTTTATTGGCAGCCTCCTGTCGTTCTCTAAATGGTGGCTGATCTGAGAAAACCGAGGCTTACTATTAAATAAAACAAGAAGATATGCCTTGAAATTATGAAATCTATTGAGTCACTAAAATTTAAATACCCCTTTTACTTTACTGAGATCAAAACTCTACTTTTCCTCCTGGAATGGACAGTGTAAATTCTTCTTAGGAACACTAAAATAGGACCTAACCAGATCAGCCACATCATCACCAGTTCATTCACCTGCACATCCACCAATGTAATATATGCCATAATGTGTCAGCGATGCCCCTCTGCTATGTACATCGGCCAAACTGGACAGTCCTTACGTAAAAGGATAAATGGACACAAATCAGATATAAGGAATGGCAATATACAAAAGCCTGTAGGAGAACACTTCAACCTCCCTGGACACACAATAGCAGATTTACAGGTAGCCATCCTGCAGCAAAAAAACTTCAGGACCAGACTCCAAAGAGAAACAATAGAGCTTCAGTTCATTTGCAAATTTGACACCATCAACTCAGGATTAAACAAAGATTATGAATGGCTAGCCAACTACAAAAGCAGTTTCTCCTCCCTTGGTATTCACACCTCAGCTGCTAGAAGAGAGCCTCGCCCTCCCTGATTGAGCTAACCTCGTTATCTCTAGTCTAAGTTTTCCCTACACATTTATATCTGCCCCTGGACATTTCCACTGCTTGCATCCGAAGAAGTGGGTATTCACCCACGAAAGCTTATGCTCCAATACCTCTGTTAGTCTATAAGGTGCCACAGGACCCTTTGTTGCTTCTACAAATCCAGACTAACACGGCTACCCCTCTGATATATAAAATACTTCAGCGAGGTTTGCAATTTGTCTTTCTATTAATTACTCTTGTACCATATCTTTGCTGCTCACAATCCAGCTGGACATTGATTAAAGTCATGCAAGTAATAATTTTTCTACAGTATAGAAATTTTGAAGAAATTCATTTTGGCTTCTATCTTAAAAATAAGAAAGAAAGAAAGAAAGAAAAAATGAAGTTTTTAATCAGAGCCTTCTGGGAAAAGTAAAGAAGGGAAAGCTAATGATTTTATGATGTTATTAATTAAGTCAAGTTTATAAAACTGGCTTCAGGGTTTCCCTGTAAAAACATTATCATACTCTTATGTACAACATGCTTCATTAACACTGTTCTCTGCCTATTATGTCTCTAATGAAAAAGTACCATTACTTGAAAATCAAATGTCACAACACTGATAAGAAAAATAAAAATGATCTGACACTCTAAAGCAGCAATTTATAGATGAAAATTAATACCAATGAAGTAATATATATATATATATTAAGTATTGACACCGTTTTATCTGTATTGTTATAACTTTGTTTCCGGGCAGGTGCGGCTCGTCAGCCTTGGAAGGCAGCCCACCTAGGAGAAGGAAAACTCTGATTTAAAACCTCCGCTGCCTTGTGGCAATACCCACTCATGGGAAAGGCTAAGGGAGTCAACCCTGGAACCAAATCCGGTGTCGGAGTCCCGATGGCGGTCTGACATTGTCCTCAATGTCATTCTGGCAACTCCTGTGATGCCACTGGTGCCAAGTTGTATCGACATTGTCTTTCCCTTGGATCCATCAGTTGCGTGGAGAGGGGGGTTCTGCTGCATGGAGCTGTTCCTCCATATCACTCTGCCCTGGCTTGCGCCCTGGAGAGGACACTCCAGCTTCGCCTCACAGCGTCGACACAACACGGGAAGCAACAGTTTACCGGTTATAAGCCTCCTGCTTGATTGGTGTAGAGCTGGCACCAGGGGTTGCTTCCGATGGTGGGAGGGATCACCACGTCTCACTGGACAACTATCGCCCGCCTCAAGCTGGGCAGCCCCCAGCCAATAAAGTGTTGTCCCGCCACGGTTCACCTGCTTCACTGGGTGCGTGGGGCTTAGTGTACGTGAGTACCCGACAAGTGGACTGCGAACCATGCACCAAGCAACAACAGAAGAAAACCAACATTTAAGAAACCAGCCCTCAAGTTAGGATGGTGGAACGTACGGACCATGACAACTGGCCTATCACAAGATCTTCAGGCAATCAGCGATGTTCAGAAGACTGCAGTCATCAACGATAAGCTAGCACGACTCCAAATCGACATAGTCACTTTGCAGGAGACATGGCTGCCAGACGCTGGGACTCTCAGGGAAAAGAACTATACGTTCTTCTGGCAAGGGAAGAGTGCTGAAGAAATCAGAGAGTGTGGTGTTGGATTTGCTGTGAGAAATTCTTTACTGGGGATGGTGGAACCTGGTCAACAAGGAACTGAAAGACTGTTATCACTCCGACTCCACACATCCACTGGACCCGTCAACCTAATCAGTGTGTATGCACCAACACTCGGCGCCACCAGGGATACCAAGGACGAGTTCTACGACCAGTTAGACACGATCATCAGGAGTATCCCTAAAGAAGAGCACTTGATACTACTGGGCGACTTCAACGCCAGAGTGGGCACTGACCACGACTCTTGGCCAACCTGTCTTGGAAAGTTTGGCGTTGGAGAAATGAATGAGAATGGACAACGACTTCTGGAACTGTGCTCGTCCCATTACCTCAGAATCACCAACTCATTCTTCCAGACAAAGCCTCAACACAAAGTGCCCTCGCTCCATGCACTGGCACCAACTTGATCTGATCATCATCAAGCGGTCTGCCTTGAAGTGCGTCCTGCTTACTCGCACCTTCCACAGTGCTGACTGCGACAGTGATCACTCACTGGTGTGCAGCAAGATGAGGCTACAGCCAAAGAAGATCCACCGCTCTAGGCCAGAGGGCAAACCCCGCATCGATGTGAGCAAGACCGCACACCCAGACAAGGCAGAGAAATTCACCCATGAGCTCTCCGAGGTGCTGAACTATATGCCTCCCGGTGGCTGCGCCAAAGAGAGATGGGACCACATCAGAGACACAGTACACAGAAACAGCCATGAAAGTTTTTGGAAAGAAACGAAACATGAACAATGACTGGTTTGAGGCCAACTCCGCCACACTCACTCCAGCCATTGAAGAACGCCGCGCTGTTCACCTGGAGTACAAGTGTTCCCCCAGTCAGAGGACTCTACAAGAGTATCGATTTGCCAGAAGCAAAGTACAGAGACTAGCTCGACAGCGTGCAAATGATTACTGGCTCCAGCTCTGCCGGAGCATTCAACTATCTGCTGACACTGGAAACATCAGGGGAATGTATGATGGCATCAAGAAGGCCATGGGACCCAAAAAGAAGTGGAGAGTGTCACTAAAGTCTGCAACAGGTGAAAACATCCAGGACAAGGGCAAGCAGATGGATAGATGGGTGGAGCACTACTCAAGTGTACTCCAGGCAAAACACCATCACCGAAGCTGCCCTCAATACCGTGGATGGTTTTCCTGTTGAAACTGAGCTGGACGAGAAGCCCACCATGGAAGAACTGAAGAAAGTCATTGAGAGCTTGTCCACAGGAAAGGCTCCAGGACAGGATGGCATCCCACCAGAAGTTATCAAGTGTGGCATCAACGTCCTCCTAGAACACCTCCACGACCTCCTCTGTCAGTGCTGGGATGGAGGTGCAGTACCTCAGGATATGAGAGACGCCAACATCGTGACCCTCTACAAGAACAAGGGTGATAGAAGCGACTGCAACAACTACAGAGGCATATTGCTCCTGAGTGTTGTGGGTAAAGTCTTCGCACACGTGATCCTGAACAGACTGAAGAAGCTTGCTGACAGAGTTTACCCAGAGTCACAGTGCGGGTTCCGAGCAGGGAGATCCACAACCGACATGGTTTTCTCCTTAAGGCAGCTGCAAGAGAAATGCAGAGAACAGCACAAGCCGCTACTCCTTGCCTTCATAGACCTGACCAAAGCTTTTGACCTTGTGAACAGAGATGGGCTGTTTAAGATCCTGGCAAAGACTGGCTGCCCACCAAAGCTGCTGAGCGTGATCCAGTCTTTTCATGACAACATGAAAGGCACAGTACTGTATGATGGCTCGTCCGCCGATGCCTTCGACATCCACAGTGGAGTAAAACAAGGCTGCGTTCTCGCTCCCACACTCTTCGGCATCTTCTTCGCAGCATTGCTGAAACGTGCCTTTGGAAATTCCACAGAGGGAGTCTATCTCCACACCCGGTCTGATGGGAGACTTTTCAATCTGGCTCGACTAAAGGCCAAAAGCAAGGTACGGGAGGCAACAATCAGAGACATGCGGTTTGCAGACGACGCTGCCCTTGCCACCCACACAGAAACTGATCTCCAGCATCTGATTGACTGCTTTTCCAGAGTTTGCGAAGAGTTCGGGTTGACAATCAGTCTTCAGAAGACCAAAGTTATGGCCCAGGATGCAGAACATCCAAGCATTGCCATCAGTGACTATGTGCTAGAGGTGGTCAGTCAGTTCACCTACCTTGCATCTACCATCACGGACAACCTCTCACTGGACCCTGAGATCAACCGTAGAATCGGCAAGGCCTTCACAATTTTGGCCAGTTTGTCACAGAGAGTATGGAACAACAACATGCTGACCATCAACACCAAGGTCGCTGTGTACCGCGCATGTGTGCTAAACACCCTTCTCTACGCCAGCGAAATTTGGACCCTCTACACTTCGCAAGAAAAGAGACTGAATGCCTTCCACATGCGCTGCCTCCGTCGCATACTCGGGATCACTTGGAGTGATCGAATGACGAACAACGAGGTGCTGGAACGTGTCAAGATCTCCAGCATGTTCACTCTCCTCCGTCAATGCCGCCTCAGATGGCTTGGCCTTCTAAGTCGCATGGAAGTTGGACGGATCCCCAAAGACCTGTTGTATGCTGAAGTTGCCTCCGGAAACAGAGCTACAGGACAGCCCCACCTTCGCTTCAAGGATGTCTGTAAGAGGGACCTGAAGACTGTTCAAATCGACATCAACAGCTGGGAAGAGCTTGCCGAGGACAGATGCAGATGGAGACACGCTCTGACCACTGGATTGAAAACTGGTGAAGACAAGATGCGGCAGCTTGCCGAGGAAAAGCGGGTTCAACGAAAAAGGAAGCAGTGGCTCCAACCCACAGCTGACACCGCCTTCAAATGCAGCAAATGCAATCGAGACTGCCACTCTCGTGTGGGGCTCCACAGTCACAACAGACGCTGCACAACCATCAACTAAACATTCCCCATGGGCGCATATCCATCATCTCTCGAGACTAATGGATGCCAACAATAACTTTGTTCCCATTTGTTACAAAAATATTCATAGCACAAACATTGTTTTTATTTTAGCAGCTACTTCAAACTACAGTGATGGACACAGGAGACAGTCAAAACTATGCCTAGAAACTATAACATTGCTTTCAAACTGCATAAATAATTTTGACTGTTACCATATTTCCATGCTTTATTAGTTGGTGTACAGAATTTCACAGATTTTGCATTTCAAAGATTCCCGATATTATAGTTATCTAAGTGGATTGTCACTAACTTTAGAATACTTAAAAATGAACATCCAAGCAAAGACCACAGTGATGTTATATCTAATGTAAATGTAATGTAATATAATGAAAATGACAAGGAGGAAGGCAAAGGTGAATTGAGACCAAAGAGCTCACTGTGCTTGGATCTGTTAGCAGAGACACTGCATGGCTTTGGGGCCTGTTTTGCTAGTGTGTTTTCCTCCACAATATGACTTGATACATGTGGAATCTAGGATTCTCATGCTTTTGGTGCCTTGCATGATGTTGCAAGAGCAGATGGATTCAAGATGTGGTTCTGGTCTTGTAAAGACAAAAGGCAATAGTCTCTTTATGAAGATTCTCTAGAAACTGCTGTACAATTCTAACTATTACAGATCAACAACTGAAGATTCATTGGGGGCACACACTTACTATGCTAGAACACCACTGGGAGGAGGAATAATAAAAAAAATCCAATGAGAATTCATATCATTACAAAAGTTTGATAACTGTTGACAATTAGAGTAATTATTTTATTGCAACTCAGATTATAAAGACACAAACCAAAGGTCAGCTCATTGCATTAGGGGATGCATTTTAGTCTATGAGGCTAAGTGATCTGTAATAACAAGTAATTGATTTGACACTGAACCCAGGCATGTCCGTCAGTCGGAGGCATATTAGGGACAAAGAAGGGTAAAGGCAAAGTCATTTGTTTTTCAGTTATACCACTTATTTCTTGCCATTAATTCTCCCCCCCCCCCAAAAAAAAACCCCATATAACTCTACTTGACTTCAATTGTGTTTCCAAATGCAGCACAATTCCAGGAAGTAGTCCAAAATATAACTATATGTACAACTACAGTACATACTATGGCCACGTCTACACTACCCGCCAATTTGGCAGGTAGCAATCGATCTTCTGGGGATGAATTTTTCGCATCTAATCTAGACGCGATAAATCGATCCCAGAACGCGCTCCCGTCGACTCCGGTAATCCACCCCAACACGAGGTGGAAGCGAAGTCGACGGGGGAGTGGCAGCCTTCAATGTTGCAGCGTCCTCATGGCGAGGTAAGTCGAGCAAGGTATGTCGACTTCAGCTATGTTATTCACGTAGCTGAAGTTGCATACCTTACATCGACCCCCCCACCCCGTAGTGTAGACCAGCCCTATGTCTTACCATGACCACATAATTGTATCATACAAATGTTCACATATTGGTCCAACTCAGTTAACCTGACAGGCATCTAGCCAGTTTCCAGTGGTTTTAAAATGTTATGTAGGAGCTACTGTGCTGGGGAGGAGAAAGGGTCTGTGGCCAGGGAGGAAGGCTGAGGTGCCTCCTAGTTGGGTACCACTTCCTCCTTCACTTGGCAGCATCTGAGCCTTGCCACATCTCCTCATACCACTGGTGCTACCCTGTCATCATGCGAAGAAACAGAAAACAGCTAGCTAATGATGCAGAAGTTGCCAGGGTTGAGGCAAGAAGAGGAGCTCTGTAATGCACATGCGGATGAGTAGGAGGCTCTAACAATTTGGTGGGAGGGAGGAAGCAGGCAAGGCTACAACAGAAGGAAGCAGGGAAAAAAGAGATCTTAGTTCTTGTCTCTCCTTAAATAAGGACAAGTAAGGATCTCAGGGTTAAATTTTTGGATCTACTTTCAACAGGAGGGGCAAGCAGACAAATAAAATGAATTTAAGAAAACACAGAAAGGTTATCCCTTTCTGACCCAAGTGGTTAGCCAAAATTAGGTGTCCTCAGTGCAGTTTAAGACGTATTTTACAGTGTATAGTGAGAGCTCCCAACATCAAGAATATTAACATTTCTGATGCAGACAGTGCGAGAGTATACCTACTCGACTGTCATTTGCTGTAATAATCATAATCCTTTGCATTTATACCTTAGAGTCATTCATACCAAGATTTCAAAATCTTTAGAAACATTAAACTACACACCACTTCTGTGAGGTTCTGTCAGCAAATATTTTACACAGAGGCAGACTAAGGCACATAATTTTAGTGTCACAGTCAAGATCATGTGCAGAATCAGGAACATAATCAGAAGTCCTGATTCAATCCCCTACTCTCATCACATCAGGACCGGCTCTAACATTTTTGCCACCCCAAGCAAAATAAAATGAAAAACCCAGCACCGCCCCCACTGAAACAAAAAAAAACAACCCCCCCCCAGCACCTGTGGAAACAACCCCCGCCAGTGTTGCACTGCAACAACGCCCCCCCCAGAGCCTCTCCCGGCCGCAGGAGCGCCGCGGGGAGGGCGGCATGCCCGCCCACGGCCCTGCTCTCCCCCAGCCGGAGGAGCACCGGGGGGAGGGCGGCATGCCCGCCTGCGGCCCCGCTATCCCCCAGCCGGAGGAGCGCCGGGGGGAGGGCGGCATGCCTGCCCGCAGCCCCGCTCTCCCCCGGCCGGAGGAGTGCCACCTGCTGCGCTGGTGCCTGGAACCGCCTCTGCATCACATGATACAAACTGACGTATTTTTACAAATAAATAATTGAGAACGTCTTACTTGTATCTCTACCAGATAACCTCAGTGAGCTCATCAAACTACTTTCAGGCCAACCTTTGAAAAGAAAGCTTTAAAGTAGTTAAGGCTCTCCTGCTTCACTCTACTTCTGCAAGTGGAGAGGCACTTACACTCAGGTATCTCTGCGTGCATGATCAGAAACTAGTAGTGCCACTTTTACAGTATTTTCCGTATTTTCCCCTGCCACCCAACAACAAGTATGTCCCATCAAAAGGAGGGGCCACAGGCTGAATGGAAGTACGATGGCACAGAACAGGGGGCTGATAGACTCCGCCAGAATTTCTCCCTCAATCACACCTGCAGGTAACCTTTCTTTAGATGGAATCCGCAGTAAACAACACTGTTCCCTACTGTTGTGCCCCACCCATGATAGAGTGTTCCTGGGGCAGCCAACTGGATGTCAGGCTATAATCATGTAGGTATGGCTCCCACAAGAGCTAGGTTATAGAGGGGCTGCAGTGAACTGGTGAGTTGGGGAATGTGCAGTAGCATTAGTGACAAGGACCCTCATGGTGGAAGCTCTTTGCCTTTAGTAAACTTGGGGAAGATCTGTGGTTTATGTGGGGAGCTCCAGTTCATTCATGAGAAGTGCAGAGCTGCGGCTCCCAACTGGAAAATTCCACAGAAACTCAGCCAGTAAGACACAGTTTCCATTCCCCTATGTAAATAATTCTTATGGTAAAATAGGTATCTAAATCAGTCCTAAACACTTATTCTAAGATTCTAACATTTGATTTTGAATCACTTTCTACTGTAGGCACAACTGTTTATAATTCTTTTGTTGAAATATAATTTAATAACCTGACAGGACCATATTCCTGGACTGATCCCAAACTTATTCCCATAAATATTCCACAACTGCAATTACTTATGTTTATAAGCTGGATGGGATGCTGAAAAATAGTTCAAGCACTCTGGCTAATGTACAAGGCACTAACTCTTTAGCAAGGCCCTGTTTATATAAACTGAAACTGGACCACTCATTAAAAAAAATCCACACGACTATGATTTTCAAATTTATAATAGCAACACTGTGACAAATCAGGGTCAAGACACTCCCAAGAGAAGAACAGGGGAGTGAGATGCAGGGAGCCTTTTAAAAAGGAGGTTTGAAACGGAAGTTTTCATCCAGAAACCGAGGGACAGTCACTTGGTGGGTGCTGTCCATGAAATGCAGGATCCCCTCTAGGGCAGGGGGTACGTTGGGAAACTGTTCAGGTAATTTGAATCAGAAAAAGGAGTTTATTTAATTTGAAAGTGTAAAGCTTGAAGTTTCATCTTACCCCAAGCAGGTCTTTGGTGTGCAAACTGTCTGGAGTGTGGGTGCAAAAGTAAACTGGTGACTGGGAGACTGGTTTCATGTCTTCGCGGGTGATGAACCAGAGGGGGAAAGTCTGAGTGTCTGGTACTTAACAACTTGGGATGGATGGATTTGGGGAGACTCAGGACTGGAAGGGCTGTTGGTGTCACCCTGCAAGGAGTAACTAGGCTGGTGGAAGCCAGGATGAGACCTTGTGCTTGTGGGTTGGCTACAGGTGTCAGGGCTCTGAACCAAAGCTACACAGCATAAAGGCACCCAAGGTTACGAGGCAGGAGGTGACAGAACCCCTTACTGGTATGGGTGATCACCAAAATATCATAATAGCAACACCATTCCCAGGATGTAATGACCGAGGATAATGGCTCTTAGCATTAAACCTTTTCTAACTGCTTATTTAATCCCCAAGAAATGCCCTTCACCTCAGTCATTTATTGTTTAAGCATGTCTTATGATTGTTATCAGTCATGGAAGTATCATGCAAATAGTTAATATACGTTTATAGTAGTTCTAACTATGGCACAGGTATTGTAATTTAACAGAAAACTAGTTAGAACAGAAGACCAATATGCTATAATTAGAATAAATAATATTGGCATTGAAAAAGAGCAAATAGGAATCACTTAATAAGCAACTAAGTTAAAATACATGCAACTTTAATTCAGCATTTCTTTTTTTGAGTGTTTAATGTTCTTCTTAAGTACAAATCTTCAGCCCAACATGTTACCTGAGTAGCTGGTTAGGTAGCATGACAGGTAAGCCTGGGGAAGGACTCCTCCCCATAGTCTGCAGATTGGCTTCAGATATGCCCCATGGACACTACTGAAGCCCTGAGGCTGAAGTAGAAAATAAACCCTTAACATATACCTCAGGAGGATCTAAATAGTAACAGGTCCTCCACACCAAAACCCATCCCTCCTCAGCCTTCTCACCTTTTGTGCGCTGCCCAGGCTGGGAGAAGCCCAGAACAAGTAAAACAGTTATCTGGACAAATTGTAAGGCAAAAGTGTAGAAGTGTTAGGTTTGCCTGCAGGACAAGTATCACAGCAGAGGCTGGGAAGGGTTGTGGACATCAGGCACAACAACATTGAACTGCCAGTCATAGGCGAGTGTGGCCAGAGGGGTTCACTGAGAATGGAGCAAAGAACTGAGATGCCTCACATAGGAAGAGAATAGGCACAACAGAGCAACAGAAATCGTGACTCGTGGTTTGTCAGGGTTCCCTCCCCACTCTAAACTCTAGGGTAAAGACGTGGGGACCCGCATTAAGAGCCCCTACGCTTATTTTTACCAGCTTAGGTTAAAACCCCCAAGGTACAAAATTCCCTGCACCCTGAGAAATGCTTCTTTCGCTGCCACCATCAAATGTCTAACAGGAATCCAGGAAAGGAATCACTTGAACTTCCCTCCCCCCCAAACTACCCCCTCAAGCCGTACACCCCCTTTTCTGGGAAGCTTGAGAACAATCTCCCAACCAATTGGTTACACAGTGATCTAAAAACCCACCCCGTGTTTTAACACCATAGAAAACAGTCAGCTTCTTAAAAGAAGGATTTTATTAAAAATAAAGAAGGTAAAATCATCTCTGTAAAATCAGGATGGTAACTAGTTTACAGGGCACTTAATTTCCAAACTCAGAGAGATTTCCCCCTCTGGACAAAACCTTAAAGTTACAGAAAACCATGAATAACCTTCCCCCCCCCGCCCCTTCTAACACAGGGAATACACCAAGCAAAATTAAACAGAAATCTATTCGCTATGCTATCTAAACTTACTTCAGAAAAGGGAGGGTTGATTTTCTGTAGGTTCCTTCTGTCTTCCAAGATCACTCTGAGTCAGACAAAGCCACACACACAGCTTTCCCCTCATTGGTCAGATGCCAGCCAGGTCAGGTGTCAGTCTGGCTACCTGCATTTCTTAACCCTTTACTGGTAAGAGGATTTTATAGCACTGCATCAGATCCTCTCCCCCTTCCCTTTATATTTATGACATGGTTAAAGTGGGGAAAATTCCCTATTGGGTTGAACTTCGCTGATGTTAGAAATACTGTAATGTGTGGGTGAGAGAAGGGGTAGAATTGGGCTGAAGTGAGCTGCTGAGTATGCTTGAGAGTGATCCTCACTTTGAATGTGTCATCTCTTAGGCCTGGTCTACACTAGAAAATTAGGTCAGTTTAACTACATCAGTCAGCAGTGTAAGTCCTTGTGTAGACAGAGCTAGGTGGACGGAGGAATTCCTCCATCAAACTAACTACAACCTCTCAGGGAGGTGGATTACTTACACTGACAGCAGAACCCCTCCTGTCACCTGGGTAGTATCTATACTGAAGTGCTGCAGCAGTACAGCTGTGCCACTGTAGCATTTTAAGCACAGAGAATCCCAGAAGGCTGTAGGAACTGGGAAGGGAAGAAGAGGGAAGAAGATAGGTTGGATCTGGGATTTTCAGCTACTTTTACGTTTTTCAAAGCCAGTATCTTTGTCAGAAGGTAGGGTAGATTAATTTAAATCAAAGTGATTTAAAATCACCAATTTTAATCATGATTTAAATCAGCAAGTATAAAACCTTGATTTAAATAATTGATTTTTTTAGTTATGTTCCTAAAGTAAGGTTCATTCTCATTGGTTGGTCTAGCCATTAAAACATGTTGCTTTGCAACCAAGTGTTGCCTTTGCACTAAATTTTGTACTTCTTTTTGCTAACCTGAATCTTACAACAACTTTCATTCCCAGCTCCCATTGAAATCAATGGAAGTTAGACACCTAATCTGCTTAGGCACTAATGAAAAGCCTACCAGGCACCCATCTGAATGTTTAGGTGCCTAAGTAACTTTGAAAATCTGGCCCCATGTTTTTCTAGCTTTTATTGGTAGATCTCATCCTTTCCCACTTGGCTTTTATTCACAGATTGGCGGAGGAAAACGAGCTTTTCTGATTTTTCAGTTTCCATCTGGTTTCTCAACTTTGAATGAACTAGTCCAAATGAAGAAAATATTCTCTTTGCACCAGCTAGTTAAATTGAAACCAAAAGTAATTAAGGCAAAAGCTTTTCGGCACAATACAGACTGAAAGTACTTACATTTGGAAAAATGCAAATGTCAGTATTCGATCCACTGTAAAGTTTGTAAATAATATAGCTACTTACTTCATGTATTACATGACATTGTGACGTATTTATAATGCTTAAGTTAACCTCAGGTGTTAAAGATTTTTTCCATCTTATTCTGCATATAATTTAAAAAAGCAGCCCCTTTAACACATTAAAATTTGAGGAGGCTCATAGATGCAGCATTATTAAAATTACTTTAAATAATTTAAATAGATTAAAATAAGTTTTGGTCTTAACATAGGTTTTCATAATTTAAAATTTAATTTTAAACACATTTATTTTTAAAAAGAGAAATGCATTTAATTTAAATTTTTTTAAATGTGATTTTTTATTTAAAAATTTGATTTTTATTCACAGTAGACTATAAAACCTGTAAAGGCTTTCAAATATAAAAGCAGCTGCTGTTAGAAAGCTGACTTTGATTTGATTTTAAGAGGCAAATAAAGCATGCCAAAATAAGGAGTTAGGAGCCTAAAATTAGGCAAGCTGGTTTGGTTATTTACCAAAATGGGGTAGCAGAACATGTTTTACAATGTGGATCATAAAATACATAGGTTTCCCAATCTTTTCCAACAAACAAGCCCATACAAGAATATGAAATAATTTAAATCAAATTATGGTTTGTTTTTTTATAGACTACATTTTATTTATTATAATCTAAAAAAATTTAGATTCAAAGATGACATTTTACCACTTCAGAAGATCAGGTTTTGGGCATTATCTGTTTTTCATATCTAGACAACTTGTTCTAACTTAAGTATTAGATGTATAATATTTTTCTTACCTGTGGTTGTTTAGAAATGCCAGATTATAGTTACTTGTAGTCAGTTATTTAGTGGAAATACCAATAATTTGATAGATAATTTTAAAAAAATCTCTTCCCTTTTCTGGTTGATGTTTATTTAGTGGACATGCCTATATTTTTATGCATTTTGGAACTTCCAGGAATATTATGTAAAAATTGGTTTCTATTGTGTAATCTAATTGATGTTATTGTTAAAGGCTATTAATAAGAAAACATACTATAAAATATTTACTAGGTAGTATAATAAATTTAAACTAGTCAAAGAAACAAAATTCATTATGATATGTTATTCTTGCTTGTTTTCTTACTTTGCTAATTCACAAAATAGTCATTCTTAATCACTCTCAGTCAGTAGTGAACATTTGTTATGTTTTGCAGTACTCATTATTTATTTCTTCAAATGTATAAAAATCTCTATAGATGCCCATCTGATAAATTAAAACACACAATCTAACATAGCATAAAGGTCTGCCCATACATAAATATTGAATAAACTCCTTTACTGCGACCTCAGAAGTCTGTTTTATATTGTGATGATGAAGATTTGGTCTTAAGCAGTAGATTTCCTTTTTAATCAAGAAATAAGTTGATATAGATGTGTTTAATACAATTATTTGACTTTATTTTTAATCAGGTTTACATTTCTGCTGTTAACATTTTGAATATAAATGGTGCATTAGACAACACAAGCAGCATTCCTTCACTCCTTAAAGCTTCACACCCTATAAGTTGTTTCAGGGAACGATTTAAATCTGCTTTCCACAATTTTGTATCAAATCTATTTTTTTTTCTAATATTTCTCTGAGTGTTTATGGTTGATAATCATACTCCTAATTATTACCTTATATGTTTAGAATTCTGTTCATTTCTTGTTTTGAAACTACAACCTACAAGTTATGGTTGATGTTTTAAATACAGTGAGTGTACATCTACACAGCCCACAGAAGCAAACATTCCAGCCCAGTCAACAGACTTGGGCTAGCAAGGCTCATGCTAGCACTGTAAAGCTAGCTGGGTAGTTAGCCCTTTCAAGTTGTGGCTCGGGCTGGAGTTTGGGCTCTGAAGACCACCCTGCTCTTCAGAGCCCGAGCGCTAGCCCGAGCCACAACTTCAAAGTGTTGTCTACATAGCTATTTCTAGAGTGCTAGCTAGCATGAGTCTATTGACCTAGGCTGAGAGTCTTGCTTCTGTGGGCTGTGCAGATGTACCCTATATATCTATGTCTAACCTCTTCCCCATTACCAGGTTAAATGAAAACCTATCTAGTCTCCATCAAATTATCACCTTTCTTCAGCAAACATATTGAATTAACTGGAAAATAATTAAGTGATAAGGAGCCTGGAGACCTTAGTCCTGTTTAAATATTTGGATTTGAAAATATCTTTAAAGAATAAAGAATTATTCGTGCATCTGAATGGTACAATATGAAGGACAAATTTCCAAAAATATTTTCCTTTAAACTCAATAACTTCTGTGACAAAATAGTCTGAGTTGTATTCATAAAGTAGAATTAGAGATATTGTACCTTTCATGCACCTATCTAAATGAGATATGAACTCTGCAATCACTTAACATGGTTTGATAAATTGTTATGAGATTATTTTTCAAAGAGGAGTGATCCAGGTCTTTATAATTAGCTCAAATGATAAACGAAAAGGGATTTTGAATATGCATCAGAAAGATTTAAAGACAAAATAGGGATTAATAATGTAATCATAAATCTGTAATTGGAACACTATCCCATTTTTTTTAAACTATAAATTATATTTTCTATCTAATGTTTGTTTTAAAATAGTGACGCTTGCAAATGTTCAGTGAACTGGTACTATCATTCTGCAAACTGCAACCACCGCAATTTACAAAAGCATCCAACATTGTTATGGTGCGTGCTCACCATTAGAGTACCCCCTTGCATCAGGGTGTGATGTTGCATGAATTTGTGTCCCTAGCATAGAATTATATCTGTTAGAAGGGACAGCAAGGGTCATCTAGTCTAACCCCCTGTCAAGATGCAGGACTTGTTGTGTCTAAACCATCCAAGACAGATGACTATCCAGACTCCTTTTGAAAACCTCCAGTGAAGGAGCTTCCACAACCTCTGTCGGCTGTCTGTTCCATTCTTCAACTGTTCTTACAGCTAGGAAGCTTTTCCTGAGATTTAAACTAAATCTGCTATGCTGTAGTTTGAACACATTGCCTCTTGTCCTGCCCTCTGAGGCAAGAGAAAACAACTTTATTCCATCTTTTTTATGGCAGACTTTCAAGTATTTGAAGACCGCTATCATGTCCCCCCTCAGTCTCCTCTTTTCCAAACTAAACATACCCAGTTCCTTTAGCCTTTACTTGTATGGCTTGCATTCCATCCCTTTAACCATCTTTGGATTGCCTCTGGATCCTTTCCAGTTTCTCCACATCTTTTCTATACAATTGGAGACAGTAATCTAGCTGAGGCCTAACCAGCGCCGAGAAGAGCGGTATTATCACCTCATGTGACTTACATGCTATGTTGTGATCCACCACAACTCCCAGATCCTTCTTAGCGGTGCTGCTGCCAAGCCAGTTTTCCCCCATTCTATATTTGTTCATTTGGCTTTTTCTTCCCTAAGTATAGCACCTTACATTTGTCTTTATTGAATTTCATTTTATTGTTTATAGTCCAGTTCTCCAATTTATCAAGATCCCTCTGAAATATAGCTCTATCCTCTAAAGTGTTGGCAATCCCCATAGCTTTGTGTTGTCTGCAAATTTGATCAGTATGCTCTCTATTCCTGTGTCCAGGTAATTAATAAAGATGTTAAACACCACTAGATCCAGACCAGATTCCTGTGGAATCCCACTTGAGACCTCCCTCCAATCTGACATAATTCCATTAATAGTTACACTTTGTTTGCAGTTGTTTGACCAATTATGTATTCACTTAATGATAGTTCTGCCAAGCCCGCATTTCTTCAGCTTACTTATCAGAATGTCATGTGGGACTGTGTCAAAAGCCTTGCTAAAGTCCAGGTATATTATGTCCACTGCACTCCCCCTATCCACCAAACCAGTTACCCTGTCAAAGAAGGAAATCAAGCCGGTTTGGCTTGATTTGTCCTGGTATATCCATGCTGGCTGCTAGTGATTACCCCTTCACCTTCAGGTACTCACAAATGGAATGTTTTATACATTCCTCTAGTAGCTTCCCAGGTATCGAAGTCAGGCTGATTAGTCTATAGTTCCCCGGATCCTCCTTTTTCCATTTTCCAATATGGCCACAAAAGGCGCTTTTTAGCTATCTAAAAACCCCTTTCTACCCTGTGAAAGGATTTCACTCCATCACATACATGTAACAGTTGCTCAGTGGTACCCTTTTAAGCCTTGATACAGAAAAACACTTAAAATTAAGCACACCATTGATTTTAAGTCTAGGAGTAAGACCCATTTACTTCAATGGGACTAATAAAATAATTAAAGCGACAAAGGGTCCTGTGGCACCTTATAGACTAACAGAGGTATTGAAGCATAAGCTTTCGTGGGTGAATACCCACTTCTTCGGATGCAAGCAGTGGAAATTTCCACTGCTTGCATCCGAAGAAGTGGGTATTCACCCACGAAAGCTTATGCTTCAATACCTCTGTTAGTCTATAAGGTGCCACAGGACCCTTTGTCGCTTCTACAGATCCAGACTAACACGGCTACCCCTCTGATACTTGAAAATAATTAAAGTTAGGTATGTGCTTAACTGCTTTGCTGGATTAAGGCTTTAGTGGAAACAAATTAAGAAACTATGATGTTTTCCCCCAAAATCAATTAAAGTTTGAGAAACATTAACAAAATTATATAAGTGAAAAGATGCCTATTACCCCAGTCCTGGCTTGAAAAAACAAAGCTTAAATATTCACATCTAAATATGTAAGAGTGACTAACGATTTTGGGGGTCTAATTTAAGATACCTTAAAAGAGCTGATTTTCAGAGTGTGCAAGCTCAGCACTTTCTGAAAATTAGAATAATAGAATCATAGAATGACAGGACTGGAAGGGACCTTGAGAGGTCATCTAGTCCAGTCCCCTACCCCATGGCAGAATTAAGTATTATCTAGACAATTCCTGACAGGTGTTTGTCTAACGTGCTCTTAAAAATCTCCAATGATGGAGATTCCACAACCTCCAAAGGCAATTGATTATGGTGCTTAACCACCCTGACAGTTAGGAAGCTTCTCCTAATGTCCAACCTAAACCTCCCTTGCTGCAATTTAAGCCCATTTCTTCTTATCCTATCCTCAGAGGTAAAGAAAAACAATTTTTCTCCCTCCTCCTAGTAACAACCTTTTTATGTACTTGAAAACTGTTATCATGTCCCTGCTCAGTCTTCTCTTTCCCAGACTAAACAAACCCAGTTTTTTCAATCTTCCCTCATAGGTCGTGTTTGCCAGACCTTTAATAATTTTTGTCGCTCTTCTCTGGACTTTCTCCAATTTGTCCACATTCTTCCTGAAATGTGGCACCCAGAACTGGACACCATACTCCAGTTGAGGCCTAATCAGCACAGAGTAGAGCAGCAGAATTACTTCTTGTGCCTTGCTTACAACACTCCTGCTAATACATCCCAGAATGATATCCTTTAAGCCATCTCAAGTTGGGCACTGAAAATCACTAGTCACTTTTGAAAATTTGGGCCAGAGCCATTTAAAATAGCAATTTCAAAAACTGCCCCCGCCCCAACATGTATACATTATTTGTTTACTAACATCAATGTCAGAATACAGGATCAGAATCTGCAACACTCGTTCGCACCAAGTAGCTCTTACTCATGTGAGTAGTCCAGCTTACTTCAACGGAACTTTTTATGTGAATAAGGGCTACTTAGTGGGATCAAGGGTTGTAGCTTCTGATCCTTACTGAACACAGAACAGCTGAATGTTCACTGATTCAAAATAAAAAAACCCAACCCCCCTACAACTTCTACAATTCTGGTATTAACCTGGTAATTGCCAATATTATATGAAATGTTGCCAGTTCATTATTTGTCACTTTCCATGCAGATATTCTGGAGACTGATACTTATTTCTGCAACATAATAAATTTCTATAGCACCTTCCATTGGGGATCTCAAAGCACTTTACAAACACTACTTAATCTTCACAATAGCTTGCAAAATTAGGTGAACATTATCTCCATTTTACAAACAGGGATAATCTTGCAAGCTATTCTGAAGATTAAGTAATATTTGTAAAGTGCTTTGAGATCCCCAATGGAAGGTGCTATAGAAATTTATCATGTTGCAGAAATAAATATCAGTGTCCAGACTATCTGCATGGAAAGTGACAAATAATGAATCGGTGACATTGTGCCAGTTGTGGTGTTGAATTTGTCCTGAAGAAGATAGACCTTTGCTGTGGTGTGGTTTAGGACTGTCCACATAAATTCTACCCTTTGGATAGGTAGTAATACCAACTTTACTTTGTGGGACTCAAAGTCCTAGAAAGGAACAAAAATTGGAGTATCTGGTGAATAGATTTGGTCACCTGTTGTGGAGATGTCCGTTGAATGAGCCAGTGTTCCTAGTAGGAGTAAATTTGGACTCTCTGTTTTCCCAGGTAAGCTTCCACTACCAATAGTTGTTTGATAAATACCATCAGTGCTGTTTATAGCCCAAAGGGCAGAACACTCTATTGATAATAGGAATTGCCCACCTGAACCTTAGGTATTTTCTGTGAGCAGGATCAATTGCTATATGAAAACAGGGCTTCTGGAGGTCAGAGCTGTGTACCAGTCCTGTGGCTCTATGGATGGAATTATAGAAGCCACAGTTATCACCCTGAACTTGAATCTGCAGATGAAGGTGTTTCAAGTCCATAATAGGGTGCCAGTCTCACTTTTGCTTTGGAATTAGAAGGTAGCCTTCCCCTATATTCTTGAGGCACTTCTTCCACTACTCTGAGACTTGGAGGTGATTGCACTTCTTGATGTAACAAGCTCTTATGATAGGGGCCCATGAAAAGGGACAGAGAGATCTGCAATTATATGGAATACCCCACCTCTATGATCTCTAGAAATTCTATAGCAGTGATACTCAGACCTCAGTGGTTCAGGAGACATATTAGTGACCAGCATTACACAAAAAAAGCCACAGTAGTGTAAATTCATTGTTATATTTATTATAGTACAATATATATTCATATTTAAACAGTATGATGGGGAGATTATATATAATTCTCACAGCAAAATGACTGACCAAACATTATTATTTTATCAACTGCAATTGGTTTGTAACACAGTAAAAGCATCCCGATTAGTTAATAACTTAGGTTGGTTAATATTTAAATCATACAGTGTTTTAATATCATGTGCTGCAAAGAGCCGCAGGAGACACATTAAAGAGCCACTTGCTCACAAGCCTCAGTCTGAGTATCACTGATCTATAGTGATAAGGTTCTAGGCCCCACAAAAATAAAACTAATGGTTCTCAAAGAGGGGATGAAGGGTGAATAGGTAATGGAAGAATAATGGAGAAGATGTACAGTAAGAATCAAATAAGAGTACTAATAAGAGTCAAATTTATTTCCTTGATATCGATGCAGCAGGATGAACAGACAGTAAAGTGGAGGCTGATGGCCTCCTTCTCTAAGTCCCATCATAGAATATCAGGGTTGGAAGGGACCTTAGGAGATCATCTAGTCCAACTCCCTGCTCAAAGCAGGACCAATCCCCAATTTTTTTGCCCCAGATCCCTAAATGGCCCCCTCAAGGACTGAACTCACAACCCTGGGTTTAGCAGGCCAGTGCTATCCCTCCCTCCTTTTCTTAGGAACTTCTAATGGTCTCTGTTGTGAGCAATACGTTGTGGCCTGACTTGCTTACTTCTCAATGTAGGTGTGTAAACACCTAAAAAGCACCGTATTGCTTGAGAATCTTTTAATGAACATAAGGCCTCACCAGTCTTTATAGTAAGCAAATCGTATACCTCAAATGGCAGGTTCTCTATTGCTGTTTGTACTTCTTTAGGTATTCAAGATGATTGTAACGAAGAGGACTTACTTCCTCATGGCAAAAGATGTGGCCATGGATCTTGCCACTATGTACAAAACATCAAGAGCAACCTGGAGAGAAGTGTGTGCCATGAGTCAGCCCTCTGAGACAAGAGACTTGAATTTCTCTCTGTTGCCATGTGGAATTTTGTCCATGAATTTAAAAACAGTTGTCTTGATTTAAATAATCGTATTTTGCCAATAAACACTGATAACTGGCAATCAGACTGGCAGAAGAATAATTTTTGCAGCTGAATAAATCAAGTTTCTAAGGTTCTTTTTCATGGGGCATAGATTTTGGTGATCCCTGTTGTCTGGTCCCCCTGTTACTACTAGTGACCCAGGAAGGGGATGTGTATAGAACTGCTCAAATCCTCATGAAGGAATTTGATATTGTTGATCAGCCCTTTTGGATATAGGTGTCAGCTAGATGTAAGCGTCATGTGTTTTCCTGAGGATTTTGACTGGCTCCAGCAGGCCCTCATTTGTTGGCATTGCAAACTGTCCAGGCAGAGATGTACATATGATTTATGGGATTTCTCCTGGAAAATATCCAGTGGAATTTCAAGAATGTCCACCTTCCAGCATAATGATTCTTGAAATGTTTTATAATCATTAGGCTGTATGCTTGATGACAATTGTACCACAGCCTTATCAAGTGTTGAATGGGAAATGGGCAACAGTATTATCTGACAGCAGCCTGCAGATCCTCTTCCTCAGAGCCCTGGTCTTGTTGGCATTCAGCAGATGGAACCACTGTCTGAGCTACCTGCAGGGCTCTCTGATATCTGGGTGGAGAGCGGGACCTAACCCTGGATGAGGCTGCAGAAGCTGACTTCCTGGCTCTCTGTAAGCGGCTGGTGTCAAATATGGCCAAGGAAGATGGTAAGGGTATAGGGCAGGAGGCCATAGGGGGAGATACCATGGGAGGTGTACATTTTAGAATCCCTAGGTCTATCATTATAATAATGTGCCCCTGAATCCTTTTCAGAACCATAGGGATCAAAAGACCTGGACCTGTGGGGGTGCGTTGGCAATGCATCCCTACCATGCTCTATAGCTTAAGAGGAGAAAGATTATTTCTCTCCTAGAGGTGGAACTGTCGTAACTGGGGTCTCAGGTAAAACTTCAGTGTGTCCCTTAACTGGTATCACCAAGGTACTAGGCACTTTAGTGGGGTATTAGCTGGTATTGAAGTAGTTATGTTCACTCAAGACAAAGGTGGCGATTCCGAGACAGTCAGATCACCCAGTATCGAGTTAGCTGTTGGTACCAAGAATGTCACTACCACAGACAGGTGGACAGAAGCTATCAGTTCCCTGGTGGTGGGTACCAATGTTGCTGGTACCAAGAGCCTTGGTGCAGAAGGATCTGAAGAGGGGCGCATAGACCTCCCCAATAAAAATAGCATGAGGTGAGCCTCTCTTACCTTTGTGTTCTCTTAGAGAATGACCTTCATATGGCACACTTGTCAGGAATGTACCCTTTACTCAGGCACAATAGATCCATGATTAAGCAGCATTAACATACCACAAGATGGGCAGTTTCTAAGCCTAGGAGACTTTTTTTCATCCATAAGGGCTGGACCTCGAACTGCAAAAGTCTCATTAGGAAAACTAATGGAAAACAATATGGAATTTTTTTTAAAAGGGAGAATAAAAGACTGAAACTATTACTAACTGTTAACTAATGATCTAAAAGTACAACTATCATGAACTATTTACACTAGAAAGTATAAATCACACAGTGAATGAGACGGTTGGATACTGCCAAGTTTTTATTCATAGCAATAGGCAGTAAAAAAGAACTGCAGGAGAGTTGGGGTCATGCCACCCTTTATGCTCTTGGGTAGGGGAGTACTAGGCCATGTAGGGTGCAGGTACAGCCCCAACAGCCACTGCTGGCCAAAAGAACAAACTCGAATGCATGGGGTGAATGTGAACAAAGAGTGACATACATATGGACAAGCACTCAAAGAAGAATGCTTATCTTTTTAAAGAGTTCTGGATTCCTCAACATTAGGTGATAATTCTTTTTAAAAAATATATTCAAAAAGAGTAAAAAAGTTATTGAACCAACACTTCAAAAAGGAAAACAATATTAGGGTTTTTGTGGTGTAGATAATCCAGCAGTCACCAGAATTTGAAGAAATAGACATAATTCAGGCACTTTACGCTATCTAATTTGCTCCAGAGCACTTTGAAGGTAGAGGTTTACTTTAGACAGCTCTGTTAGTTCCCTCAGGCATGATACAGCATTGTAATGAATGTAAAGGCAAGCACTGAAGACCATATCAAATTTGAATTTACCACACTCAAATTCCAACTGATACCCCTCTCTGGACAGAGAGAGAAAATGAAAGCACAAATACACTACTGTTTCAATGAACTGCAACAGCATATATATGACTTCCTCCAGTCAGTTACACCCCTAAAGTGCCTAATTTAAGAACATAAGAACAATAAGAAAGGCCGTACTGGGTCAGACCAAAGGTCCATCCAGCCCAGTATCCTTTCCACTGACAGTGGCCAATGCCAAGTGACCTGGAGTGAGTGGACCTAACAGGTAATGATCAGGCGATCTCTCTCCTGCCATCCATCACCCCCTCTGACAAACAGAGGCTAAGGACACCATTCCTTACCCATCCTAAACCAGGATGGGTAAGGATCCTTGTTTAGGATTTAAACAAGTACAACCATATACATCAAAGAGTGTGAAAGAAAAAGTAGAACCATTTAAACAATTTTGTAAAAAGCTAATGACAGTGAGACAAAAACAGACACTCAAACCTTTGGTTTTCTTGTCAAAACCTGCAGGAAACAAATGCTTTATATATTTATGGAGTTACCAATTAATTGGTGAGTGAGAAATATGATCTTACTAAATATTGTGTGCCAGATGGGCTATTCAAATGTGGTTATCATAATGAAAAATTAGCATGTATACAGACCTTTATATATTCAACGATCTTTACAAATAAATATTCATTAAAATCCATACCAAATGCTAAACAAAGGGAAATAATTTAGACTTACCCACATTTAATCTGCCTGTGACTTCACCATCTGAATTGCGAGCATTCACAGTCACATTATGAGTAGACTGTAGAAGTAGTGATGAGTCCTACAATATCGAGAAAGATTTGCAGTTTTAGCAGAACAAATAGATTTCAAAACAATTTATATAATTTATCATTGCCATATATATTATTAATAAAGTAATTAAAAGAGCCTTTGCAATAGAAAACCAGCCAAAGTGTGAAGTCTCTGAATTAATATTTTGTGTTTAAGCTCTCATTTAGTTGACAGATGTAACAAAACCCAGAAAACCTAATTATTTGAATAGGCACTCAACACACAGATGGACAGCAGAGATGGACCCAAATTACAATCCTCGATTCAAATACTCTTTGAACTTTGGAGACATTCAGATCGGGAGCTGATCCCCATCTCTATAATCAGTCTAACCAAAGTCCCCAATCCAGCACCCTTTTCCCCCAAATTCGTGGCTTGGATTACCTCCAACTGGCAGTTATTATCCATAAATAACTACTCTAAGTTTTCCTTCTAAATCTACCTTTTTCTGATGGTGTAGGTAGATGAGGAAGTCAATATTGTATTTTTATGACCCCACACACTTTCCCCCCCAGACTATTCCCCGCTTTTGGTCACTCTAAAACAGAAAATATGGTAGATATATTTGGAAATGGCAGCATGTGGTACAAAAAAATTATCAATTTCATTACATCAATTTACATTACAATGTAAAATCTCAGAGAACCACATTGAGAATAATATACTATCTTGTGGGAATCAATTCATATAATAAATATGGATTTTTCCCTCCTTGTAGGAGAGGAAGAAACTATTAAAACTTAGCTGGAATGACTTGGTAAAATTTTGATAAAGTCTCCTGTTGAAATGCCATAACACTAGAGGTTTGAACCATTTATTGTCTTCTTGCCAGAATCTTTTTAAAATAAAAACACAAACAAAAAACACCTTATTAAAAATACACAAAAATAATTTAAAAGTCTAGTCATAAAGTGATCAAAATCTATAACATTAGCTCAACAGATACAATTGCTGACAATTTATCTTTGGATAAAAGTTTAGCACTTGAGTCCCAGACTTCCTGCACTACCACAGAAAACTGGTCCTGTGAAAAACGATGAATGATGATGAAAGCTGTGTAACACTAATGTTATGATCCAAGGCTCCCACCTTGAAAACACTTAAACACATACTTAACTTTAAGTGTGAGTAGTCCTACTGGGTCCAGTGTCAGGACAGAATTGCATTTAATGTAGAAATATAACTGTGTTGTAAATAAATTTAAATAAATCCACTGAGTCAAGTTAACCATTTTGTCAAGGTGGCATATAATCAAGCAGGTGACAAATAATGGAGCAACAGTTATTTCACACTTCAGTGCAGTAGACAATAAAACCTGAAACCAACTAACCAATAAAAAAAAAGATTTTAAAAAAATCAGACCTGAAACTAAAAAACAATGGTAACTTACCTACAATAACTGTTGTTCTTCAAGGTTTTATGCACATATACATTTCACTTTAGGTGTGTGTGTGCCCTATGTTCTTGAGTCAGAGACTTTTGCCAAAAGTACCATGAGGGAACGCATGTGCCCCTGCTCTCCTCATGCACCCAGACAAGAGCATAAGAGGGGCATGTGTGTCACCTTCCTCTCTGTTCTGTTTGTGAAAATATTAACCAAAGTCACAGGCAAGGTGGAAGAATTGTGTAATTTATATGTGCACAACACATCTCCAAAAACAACAGTTACTGTAGGTAAGTAACTGTTGGGGTTTTTTTTCTTCAAGTAATTGTGCATGTATACATTCCATTTTAGGTGACTGTAGCAGTTCCCTTACAGTGGTGAGGCTTTGGATCATCTGAACAGAGACTGCAACATGGATTTACTAAAGTTGGCATAGTCACAAGAGGCTTGAGTAATGGCATAATGTCTGAAAGAGGTATGTACGGATGAGCATGTTGCCACTTTACATATATTTGTTATGGGAACACTGATCAGAAAGGCTGATGAAGTGGACTGGGCCCTGATGGAGTGAGCTATTACTCTCACTGGAGGAAAGACTTTCACAAGATCATAGCATTGCTTGACACAGTCAGAGATCCAGTGTGATATACATTGAGTTGCCACTGGTTGGCATTTAATTCTCTTGGCCTAGGCTATGAAAAGCCTATTAGATGTTCTGAATGCATTACTGTGGTCAAGGTAGAATGCCAAAACTCTACGAAGCATGAAGTATTTCCTCAGTGTTGGATGAATGAGGTGTGGGGAATAATACAGAAATTTTATCCTTATAACAAACCATATAGCAGGGGTTAACTAACAGTTTGCAGTTTGGAAACCCTTCTTACTGAAGTAATTGCCACATTTTAGTCGAGAGTGCATACCCTGAAGGCCTAAATGACATATGCATACACACTTGACACCCAGAGTGCATGGGCCGGATCAGGTGAAATGTGGAGATCCCCAGGGGCCCCAAAGATTGCAACTATAGTAATCACACATTATCAATAAAACCTACATATACTAGTCCTAAGGAAGCACCATCTAATAAAGCAATGATTATATATATAATTACTAATCAAATGATGGATTTTACATTGATGGTCCTTTCCCATGAGTTAGGGCAGTAGGAAGTAAATTGATAATAACCCTTTAGCCCTTCAACCCCAATGAAAGAAAGAGAAAAAAAGGAACTAATATCAATAACAACTAGTGCCCATTAGCTTGTTTAGAACAACCATATCAGACCTGAGAGAGCAATACATAAATTACATATGGTCAGATCATTCCATAGATGTCTCCTGTTTCAAGGCAGGAGTTTGAAGATTTTTTAGGTATTTTTCTGTCTCTTAACAGGAACTGAATGGTACTATCTTCTTACCATTTTTAATATAGAACGTTGCCAAGTATTTAATAAAATACTTCAAGTTCATCTTCCTGGCTAAGTGAGTGTGGAAGGATGCTCGGCTGTGTCAGTCAGGGGGAATGGTCTAACAGTGCCTCAACTTGCCTCAACTCAAAGTGGAGGGCTAGGACAAGGATTGTGGGCCAGATGGTTTGTGTTTAGGGAATTTCCCTTTCTTTCTTTGCTGCTCGTAGTGGCTCTGAGGATGGTACTAAGACTCTTGTGGTCTATGATGGGACTGGGGACTAAATCATCTCTTTTCTCCCAGTGTATAGATACTCAGTGACCGGAGGGTAGCCCTGGAGTCCTTCAGGGTATGAAGGGAGGTGTTAGTCTTCTCAGCGAAGAGCTTCATGCCCTCAAAGGGAAGGACTGCACCTCTTTCAGGAATCCTGACAAATGAAGCCATGACACTCGTTGCATCACCACAGCCATGGAAATGGACTAGCCACCATGTCAGCCACGTCGAGGGCAGATTACAGCGATGTCCTTGCCACTAATTGGCCCTCTTGGATAATCGCCTTAAAGGAGTCACGATGTGCTTCTGGCAACTTTTCAACAAAGTAATTTAGTTTAGAGTACTTTATGTAGTTGTATTTCACCATGAGGGTTTGGTAGTTGGTGATAGAGAACTGTAGAGTTCTGTTACGCTTCTCTGCCTGAAAAGATCAAGGTGCTTCCAATCCCTATCATAGGGAGTAGCCCTTGACTGGTGTTGTCAGCTGTGGTAGTTGACAGCATCCACCACAATGGAGTTGGGTGGCGGGTGGGAAAATAGGAATTCAGACTCTTTGGTGGACACATAGTATTTTTTGTTTGCTCACTTGCAGGTTGGTGTCACTGATGGCGGCATTTGCCACATAGTCTTTGCAGGGTCTAAAATGGCCTCATTAATCAGCAGGGCAATCTTTGAGGAGATGAAGAGTGGAGGATGTCAAGGAGCTGATGGTAGGCATCCTTGACTTCCTCCAATGGTATCTGGAGAGTGTCTGCCACCCTTTCTGCCAGCTCCTGGAAAAGACAAAAGTTGTCTGCCAAAGATGATGGTGGAGGTATAATGCATTTGTCTGGCGAAAAGGAAGATATGGTCCTCAGTGTCACTTCTGCCTTGGTACCAGCTTCCTGTTTCTCTACCTCTTGAGGCTGTTCCAAAGCTCTGGATGCTGTGGCCGATGGGGTGTGCCTGGAGGGTTCTCAGGCGAGGCTTGAAGCTCGAGAGGCATGATGTCAGTGCGGCACCCAAGGGTCCCAATATAGCCACTGCGGTGCTATAGAGCCTAGTGTTGGCGCTTAGAGGTGGCCATACTAAGATGATGGTGGTGGTCATGGGGCCATCTCTGGGTACATCCGTGGTAGTAAGCATAAAAAGGGGCTTGGGAGGAGTATTGTGACACTACCTCCTCTGGCTCGGTGTCTGAACCCTTGCTAGAGAGTGAAGGGGCATGGCATGGCAGTGGGCATACTTCTCGTGCTTGGTAGAAGATCAGAGCAGAGGTCTTGGTACCGAGAGGTGAGGATTCGGATGCATCCAGCATGCAAAGGTCTCTGGAATGGTGGGATTCTGCCAGTACCGATCATCCTAGCGTGGGTGGCAGTGCTGGGGAGGGGGGATTGGAGACCTTGTCTACCCTTGTCTCTTAGATGCTGGGCGAGCTGTCTCTGGCAGTATTGAAGTGGACTCGCATACTGGAAGTGTCTTTTTAGAGTGTTTGCTCTTGTCATTAAATACCAATGATTCAGCGCCCATGCCCATTGGGTCCATGAGCCTGTCAGTGGTACCAGTAGCTGTTGATCTTCGTGAGGCGTGGGTGCCAGATTGAGATGGTCTTGGTTCCGGCGATGCTGAAGAGATCAGTCGAGATAGTGATTGCTTACAGCTATATCAGGGCTCACTAAGGGTCTTCCCACTCTCTTCTTAGATGATTTGTGAGAAGGGTCCACAGCCTGTTTCTTCAACCCACATCCCTTAAATGTAGAAGGTTGTGGGGAAGACTCATGTCTACCAGGTGACTGGGGTCAGAGAGCTGCCTCCATGAAGATGATCTTCTGGTGGAGCTCTGTCTTTGCGAGATCTTGTTCAGAGTTGTTGGCAAAGGCCACACTTCTGCTGTTTCCCGAGGCAGTGAATGCACTGAGAGTGCTTATCTGCAATCAGGATCACCTCTTTACTGGTGCGGCACTCCTTGAAGCCCCGCGAACTGAGCATACCCTGTTGAGGGGAAGGGTCCCCGATGGGGGAAAAAAGGTGGGAAGAAAATAAAGTCTCTTTTTCTTTTCTTTTTAAGGTAAAATAAGAAAGGAGGAGAAAGAAAAAGCTACGACTATAACTAGGAGGCTAACTAACTATAAGTATGTAAACCAAGAGAACAATAGTCTTAATGGATTGCTAATGGCTCCATCTTTAGCCACGGGTGGTTGAGAAGGAACTGAGGGGGTTTAGGAACTGAGGGGGGTGCACTGACTAACCTCGTGGCGCTGCATGAGGAGAGACAGCACATGTGTGGGCCTAACGGACACTGCTACCAAAGTTCTCCAATCAGCAGCACAGGGACACAAGCACACTTACAATGGAACACCCATAGGGACACTACTCAAAGGAGACTATCTCTGAGAGGATTCACATTTAAACACATAAATCATGTTCCTTTGACTGCAAGGCAGAAAACAGAACGTATGAAACAAAGAGGGAATACAGATGTAGTGATGCAGTTTCACTATCTAATAAGATGCTGTTCATGCTATTGGAAAGATTTGTTGCACAGAAAGATAAAATAAAGCTTAAATGAACATTCTTACAGATGTTTGGGCTCTCTCTCAGCAACTCAAACTTGCTGGAATCTGTATGTGACTCAAAATGAAAGATGGCTTAGAGCTACTCAGTGTGAGTTAGGGTGGCAGAATCTGGCCCTGAAGAAGATTTTATTTAGTTCGCAGGTAACAAACACTGCTCCACAACAAATTAATGCCTGGATAATTTAAGACCCGTTCAGAATCGCTCCTTCTTCATTCAAACTACTGGAAAGATGCTAATAAGACCCCTTCACACACCTTCAGATGTTGGAGCAGTTTCAAACACCTGCCTCTCTCTTTTTAAAAACAAATCAAACTGTTTGAGAAATGTTTCCTGTCTCTTTTTCAAGTATGTAATTTCCCCTCCTTCCTCACCAACTATAAATAAATAAATAAATCATACCCATCTGAAGCCCAGGTAGGCAAAATATAGTCCTACAGAGTTACAGGTTTTTTATGCATAAATATTTCACAAATTTAAAATCTATTATCTTGTGTCTCACAGATATAGAAATGGGAGCTTTGTATCATTGAAAAGGGAGATTCCCAGCTCCTCAATCAGATCTAGCACTTACCTTCACCCTGGGACATTCCCAAGAATGGAACTTTAATTGAGGTATACAAAACCTATTTCTGATAATTTTTAGAGATATGCAAGGCTCCTTGTAAATCCATAACAGTTGAACTCATGGTTACCAAGATACCTGGCTTTACAGGGAAAGAGATACAAAAATTGACTCAATAAAAACATCTTAAAACTCTCTAAAATATTCCTAAAGTTTTAACACCATTCAGCTGGAATGACCTGCATAACTAACTCATGGTTTTATCACTCAAGAGCAATATGCCTAAGTATTTCATGTTGGTGAATGTCACCACAGTATCTTAGTGCTGCCATAACATCTGAGCACCAATCTCAAACTCACGCTGATAAAATCTTTTACCATGTTACACCATACTATATTTATATATATCCACACATACCATAATATTCTATACATGCACACATTTTATATATATTATTGATTTTCTTAATGGATTTCTGTACATTAATTCTCTTTTAGCATGGCTTATTGATATCTACTTACCAATCTAGAGTGAATTTCTTTGGCATACAAAGGGAATAAGAATTCTGACTCTCCTTCCAGTCGAAGTCCTTCTTTTGTAACATGTAAATGTCCCATCCCAGTCTGTGGAGAAGATGAAAGAGTAATGTGTGCTTTATTATTACTGTAATTTTTATT
The DNA here is from genome assembly GCA_033296515.1 of Macrochelys suwanniensis. Taxonomy (NCBI): domain Eukaryota; kingdom Metazoa; phylum Chordata; order Testudines; family Chelydridae; genus Macrochelys; species Macrochelys suwanniensis. The sequence continues at coordinate 42,604,400 of CM065775.1, read as the reverse complement.
TCCTTTTCATTTGTTAAGTCAGATTATTATAGAATTATATTTTTTCTGCCTATGCTATTAGTGAAGATAACTGCACTATAGGACTTAACAGTTTGGTTAGCACTTCAAAATTCTTCACTGACTTCCAGACAATTCTTCTTAGGACATGAGATATTTTTATAACCAGACATCCCAATACCTTTTATTAATAATGTGTTTTGAGGAAAAAATGTGATGCAAGAAAGAAAGTTGTTAGTGTAATTGATTTTTGGATCTTGAGATACTTCATCAGCAAGAACAGAAAGATGCCTGGGTAGGAAGAAAAAAATCAACTAAATTAAAAAGTGAATATATATTGTCCATGTTCACACCTCTTTTGTGCTTACTTTCTAAGAACATGTGAACAATTTATTTTTGCATATACTAAGGCTCACATAGAACAAAACTTTAAGATCCCATGCTTGAGTATTTGCTCTGTTGTTGGTATATTTTATTTGGAGTGCGATACTGCTTGACACACAACAGGGGAAGGGGCTTTGTGATTTTCTTTTCCATTTTTAATTTTTATTTTTAACTTCCAGGTCTTCTCTTCTGTCTCTCTGTGAACACTCCAGCTTCTGAACACTCCCGCTCTCAGCATCTCTCAGGATTCACATTTTCTTTTCTCTTTGCAAACTCCCTCAGTCATTTCCCCCTTCCCCTCAATCTCTTAGGTTCTTCCTCATTCTGTCATTCCTTTCATCCCAGTTTTTGCTCCCTTCTCACTCACCATCTTGTTTCATTTTTCTTTTCCTCTTTCCCTCTCCCCTGGTATATAGTTGGTAACATGAAAAATATGGCTAGGGACAATTCTAATAAGCAGAGGATCTGGAGGCTGCCGGATGTTCAGGATCTGGACCTAAAAGACTTGATCACTCAGGAATTCAGAAGGAGCAAAGAACTGAACCTGGCTCTAAGTCACAGGCTGGTGCCATAACCACTGAACCATCAGAGAATATTTAATTTGTATATTTCATTCAAAATTATTCTATAAAAAGAAGGTGACACTGGACATCATAATTTGGTTCTGTAAATTATGCAATATACTTACAAGGAGAAGCAAATATCTTGCTGCAAATGTTGATATGGAATAACTACCATGTAAGAAACCAACAGTGAGAGGAATAAACTTTGTTTCAATACAAAGTAAAGCACTCAGCCACTTTTCTTGCATTCTCTTTAGGATACCAGTAAGTGATACTGTAACCCACATGCTTACACTGCATTTGATTGACTTAATATCCAAGGAAAGGAAGAGAAGCAGTGGGGAGGGCATATTAGTTCTATTCTATTCAGTATAGGTTCTTATATCATGCTCATCACCGTTGTATCTGAATGTAGTATCTGAGTTGAATCCACTGTATTGCACATATGCAGAGAGCAGGGCAGGGCAGCTTAATCAGTAAGGCCCAAAGACATCTGGAGAAGGGTTGTAGTAATTGCTAGATATGCTCCATAGCTGTTTCTGAAGCTGTACAGTGTTGCCCGATCCTTTTTAAGGGTCATAATACTTGTATTGACTGCCAAGGAAGCAGAAAATAAGGTTCTTTTCCCAGAATCAGTTTACACAAAGACTAAAATCAATGAGTTCAATATCTTTTAGGGACTCTCAGAGTGTATCGCAAAGACACTCACACTGAGGGCAAAGTAAACCCTGAGAGATTTTTATCAGGATCACTTATAAAGCCAGAAAAGCTTCGAGCCACATAAACAGATAGGAGTTATACAGTATTGGGGATATCTGTGCTATTATTCGTTGCATAGGCTCTTTGATTTGCATCCTTACACCCTTCCTTGAGGACTTGGTGATAAAAGACAAAGGACCAGTCCTGCCTCTGGCAAGCCAAATGAGTCTGTTGGTCCAGGTTCCTCAGTACCCAAGATTGATGGTAGATAACAATAGAGCTGAAGGGTCAAATGGTGGGAAGCTAAAAGTGATGGAAATAGCTCTCTTTCTCTACATGGTGGTTTACCCTATTATAGGGCCTAAACACCATCATGAATCTTCATGTTAATGCCCAGCATTCCATGCCCAAATCTAATTTCCTCAGCCATATAATAATGGGGTACACTTATCCTATAGATTAACATATTAATACATATTAATGGAATTTAACTCATTATCATATCCATCACTTCTTGCTTAAGCAGATCTGCAGTTATTACTTCCATGTTCCTACGGTTGCAATTTACTATTAGTTTTCAACTCCTGCCATTAAGCAAGCTATTCCTAGTTCCCAAAATCTGAGGGTAACCATTAGGCCAGTGGTCCCCAACGTGGTGCCTGCGGGCACCATGGCGCCCGCTGGGGCATTTATGTGCACTGTCATCAGGGCCGGCGCCAAGGAAGGAAGAGGAGAGGAGCATCTGCCGGAGAAGCGTAGCCACTGAAATGCCGCCGCGCAGCGCTTCCAGCAGAGAAGCTTTTGCAGAAATGCCGCCGAGGAGCGCTTCCAGAAGAGAAGCTTTTGCCAAAATGCCGCAGAGGTGTGCTTCCGGCGGAGAACCATCACCACCGAAATGCCGCTGAGAAGTGTCGCTGCCCGCCACACTCTGATGAAGGGATGAATGTGCTCTTGGCCACAGAAAGGTTGGGGACCACTGCATTAGGCCATTTATCTATTTCACAGATTGAAGGCCTACTATATTTATGCTAACTTGCTTAAGCTTATGTCTTACAGGATATAGGCCTGTAGGTTCCTTGCATTACAGCTGAATATAATAAAGACTAAGCTAGCCATATGGGCTACAACAGAAAGTAGACATTAAAGGCAAGCAGTCTAGCAGATTCCACACATTCACGTTGAGAGCTCTGAGCCAGTCAGAGAGCCGGAGGAAAAGGTTATAAATACAGGAACTGGAGACTCTGGATTCAGTGGCTGATTGACACTGGACAAAGATGTGTCTGCTGTGTGAGCTGGGTCCCAATACCTGTATCACTTTGGATACAGGCTACAGATTCTCTGTCTTGCTAGAAACAAAGGAGACAATCAACGATTAGTTCAGGCACTGGAATTTGCTACTGTCTTCAAGGATCTTCTGAGGGAATATTTATATTGCAGTTACAGAGAGATTGCAGCTCATATAGTCATACCCAACATAGTTTTAATCTAGCTAGCTCAAGTACCAGAGCAATGAAGCCATGGGAGCACAGGCTTTAGCACAGGCTAGCTCCCCAAGTAATTACCCAGGGTTCTGGGCAGGCTTGCACAACCCACGCTGAAGTCCATGTTGTGGAGTCTTCACTGCTACCAGTACTCGAGCTAGATAGATTAGAGCTAGCTCAGGTATGTCTACACAAACTGCAGTCAGACCCTCTCACTGCAGTGTAGACAAACCCTCATGGTTTTGCTGAAGAGATTCTGAAGTACTTGGAGAACTGAGAGGCTGCCATCCTCCTCAGTTTCTGGAAAATCCAGGTGACACACTCATTTTGGGGGTCACATTACAGAGACTGAGAAATCATCTCTGTGACAATATTAGAGGGGAATGTGTATGTGTGTACTAAGGTAAAAATAGGTATATATTCTGTTGAAACCTTGCACTGAAAATTATGTAAGAGCAACAAAGTGGAGAGAAATTTGTATAAAGATACACTGTAAGCCAGTGATCCCCACTCACTGGCCAGTATGACAATAAAATCCTCACCAGTGGCAGTATTTCAGTCCTTTTCTTTAGCATAGGTTTATTGTCTCTCAAATCAAAACAGTTCGCCTAATATCCAAATCAAGTTTGTTCTGTTTTCTCACTATAAGTCTCTCCTGTTTCCAGGCTCTCTCCTGACTGATCTGAGAGCATTCATTTACACTTCCCAGCAGCCAGTCACATGATTTGGTCTCCTGGCCCCATTCCTACATGGGTCTGATGATCATCTCCCCAAACATCTGTTCCTAAAGGGGCCACATCTCAGAACACCAATAAGTTTACTGCCTAATAGTTTTGCTTAGGAAGTTATTGTAAAGTATTCCAAATAATGTTTGCAAATATTTGTGTATGTATTACATTTTTGTTCACTAATAAATTGTATGGTACGCTCTCTCTGAGGATGATTTGCAGCTGTTATCAACACCTATATTCAGGGTTTGATGAGCCATATTTCCGAAGTTTATTCTATGTACTATTTCTTTCCCCCCCCCTGAAATGACTCAGACAGTCAGAACTCTGGCCTGTGCTTCAGTAAAGAGTTAAGCTAGAGGTCCAGGAAAAAGGGGAGTGTAATTAGTCAAACATAATAGTTCCTCATAAACCCTCCTTGTCTGTTACATTGCAAAAGATCAGGGTTACAGTATAAATGTGCTTATGGAAGAAGAATCAGTGCAATAAACAATTGTTCATTAATTGCTGTCAGTGTCTTCTGTGCTGCTCAAAATAAACAGAAAGACATGATCAACATACAAGGGGCTTTAGTTTCAAAGGCATCATTCTGATTCCACTGAAATCAATCATAAAAGTCTTGCCCTTGACTTAAGTTGAAGTAGGATCTGGTTATAAATTAGATAATGCAGTTCTGTACAAACACATAATACACTAGTAGACTAGAAAAATCCCTAGATATTGCAGATGTTAGGGTTTTCTTGTAATGTTACACATTTATTTCATTAGGGTATATTTACAGGTTTCCCAGAAGAATAAATTTGAATGCTGTTTTAGGTAAAGATAGTAAAAAATTAAAATGAAAATGAGATATGGCAAAGAAGATTTAAGGTATCAATATAGTGCACTGAAAGAAAATCAGACAAGTTGAAAGCAAGAAAATATTTGAAAGAAATAAATCTTGGACTATAAATGAAGATATGTTGAAAGAAATAGCACAGGAATTAGCTAACAGTAAGACTGCAAAAGAATGAGAGAAAGAAGGAAAATTTCAATATTATGAAATACTGAACAGCAAGGTATGAGTTCATGTTGTTCTCAGATTGTAACTATTACTGCAGCAAGAAATAAGAGAGATGATTAGAAAGCTCACTGAGTTATCAAGAGATATCCTCAGGCAGATAAAGAAAACAAACACTGATGGCAAGTCTGAAATTGTTGTTGCAATACTTCAACATGAGGGACCAGAGGCAATGAACTAACTTTGCTACAACAGTAATACAATGAGAACATACAATAACATTATAAACTGTTCCTGAAAATCCTACTGCACAAGAAATTGACACACTACTGCAAGAATTCATAAGGCACTATTAACTGCGCCTGGACTTACCAATTATTTACTAAAATGCTCCTCATATGTGGAAACAATTTGATAAAATCTGCAGGTTTTCTAGAATAAGCCAGAACTATCTCATAACATTTTATATACTATAAAGGTCTGTAGATGCAGAAAATACAGGAAGCATTTATATGGAAAAACTAATTAAAAATAAAATTTTACTTCATCCTCATTTTCAAGTTTCATTTGAAGTTAACACTTTATAATTTAAGGGAATATACAATTTCTATTTATGTGTTTGGGGCAAGATTTTCAAAAGTGACTGACCTATCCTACTTTGTGGCTGCTCAACTTGAGATACATGAAAACAACCTGATTTTCAAAATGTGGATGCTCAGCCCCTTCTGTAGTATTTTTTCACACAACGCACAGTCAACCTGTGGAACTCCTTGCCAGAGGATGTTGTGAAGGCCAAGACTATAACAGGGTTAAAAAAATAACTAGATAAATTCATGGTGGTATTCTCTTTGATCCTTCCTGTCAAAGGTAGGGGCCCGGGCAGAGACAGGTGCATCGTGGAGGTGAATGCCTGGCTGCGAAGATGGTGTCGCCAGGAGGGCTTTGGCTTCCTCGACCACGGGATGCTAATCCAGGAAGAACTGCTAGGCAGAGATGGCGTTCACCTTTCGAGGAGGGGAAAGACCCTATTTGGATACAGACTGGCTAACCTAGTGAGGAGGGCTTTAAACTAGGTTCGACGGGGACAGGTGAGCAAAGCCCACAGGTAAGTGGAGAATATGGGGACCTGGGAGATGGGTCAGAAATAGGAGGGGGCGTGGGCTCTAATGATAAAGAGATAGGAGGGTCAGGGCAAAACTGGGAGGCAAGATCAAATCAGTATCTTAGATGCCTGTATACAAATGCGAGAAGTATGGGTAATAAACAGGAAGAACTGGAAGTGCTAATAAATAAATTCAACTATGACATTGTTGGCATCACTGAAACTTGGTGGGATAATAAACATGATTGGAATGTTGGTATGGATGGGTACATCTTGCTCAGGAAGGACAGACAGGGGAAAAAGGGAGGAGGTGTTGCCTTATATATTAAAAATGTACACACTTGGACTGAGGTGGAGATGAACATAGGGGACGGAAGTGTTGAAAGTCTCTGGGTTAGGCTAAAAGGGGTAAAAAACAAGGGTGATGTCATGCTAGGAGTCTACTACAGGCCACCTAATCAGGTGGAAGAGGTGAATGAGGCTTTTTTTAAACAACTAACAAAATCATCTAAAGCCCAAGATTTGGTGGTGATGGGGGACTTCAACTATCCAGATATATGTTGGGAAAATAACACAGCAGGGCACAGACTATCCAATAAGTTCTTGGACTGCATTGCAGACAACGTTTTAATTTCAGATGGTTGAGAAAGCTACTAGGGGGGAAGCTGTTCTAGATTTGATTTTAACAAATAGGGAGGAACTCGTTGAGAACTTGAAAGTAGAAGGCAGCTTGGGCGAAAGTGATCATGAAATCCTAGAGTTCACAATTCTAAGGAAGGGTAGAAGGGAGTACAGCAAAATAGAGACAACGGATTCCAGGAAAGTGGATTTTGGTAAGCTCAGAGAGCTGATAGGTAAGGTCCCATGGGAATCAAGACTGAGGGGAAAAACAACTGAGGAGAGCTGGCAGTATTTCAAAGGGACACTATTAAAGGCCCAAAAGCAAACTATTCCGCTGGGTAGGAAAGATAGAAAATGTGGCAAAAGACCACCTTGGCTTAACCATGAGATCTTGCAAGATCTAAAAAATAAAAAGGAGTCGTATAAAAAATGGAAACTAGGACAAATTACAAAGGATGAATATAGGCAAACAACACGGGAATGCAGGGGCAAGATTAGAAAGGCAAAGGCACAAAATGAGCTCAAACTAGCTACAGGAATAAAGGGAAACAAGAAAACTTTTTATCAATACATTAGAAGCAAGAGGAAGACCAAGGACAGGGTAGGCCCACTACTCAGTGAGGAGGGAGAAACAGTAACAGGAAACTTGGAAATGGCAGAGATGCTTAATGACTTCTTTGTTTCGGTCTTCACTGAGAAGTCTGAGGGAATGCCTAACATAGTGAATGCAAATGGGAAGGGGGAAGGTTTAGAAGATAAAATAAAAAAAGAACAAGTTAAAAATCACTTAGATAAGTTAGATGCCTGCAAGTCACCAGGACCTGATGAAATGCATCCTAGAATACTCAAGGGGCTAATAGAGGAGGTATCTGAGCCTCTAGCTATTATCTTTGGTAAATCATGGGAGACAGGAGAGATTCCAGAAGACTGGAAAAGGGCAAATATAGTGCCCATCTATAAAAAGGGAAATAAAAACAACCCAGGAAACTACAGACCAGTTAGTTTAACTTCTGTGCCAGGGAAAATAATGGAGCAAGTAATTAAGGAAATCATCTGCAAACACTTGGAAGGTGGTAAGGTGATGGGGAATAACCAGCATGCATTTGTAAAGAACAAATCATGTCAAACCAATCTGATAGCTTTCTTTGATAGGATAATGAGTCTTGTGGATAAGGGAGAAGCGGTGGATGTGGTAAACCTAGACTTTAGTAAGGCATTTGATACGGTCTCGCATGATATTCTTATCAATAAACTAGGGAAATACAACTTAGATGGGGCTACTATAAGGTGGGTGCACAACTGGCTGGATAACCATACTCAGAGAGTACTTATTAATGGTTCCCAATCCTGCTGGAAAGGTGTAACGAGTGGGGTTCCGCAAGGGTCTGTTTTGGGACCGGCTCTGTTCAATATCTTCATCAACGACTTGGATATTGGCATAGAAAGTACACTTATTAAGTTTGCAGATGATACCAAACTGGGAGGGATTGCAACTGCTTTGGAGGATAGGGTCATAATTCAAAATGATCTGGACAAATTGGAGAAATGGTCAGAGGTAAACAGGATGAAGTTTAATAAGGACAAATGCAAAGTGCTCCACTTAGGTAGGAACAATCTGTTTCACACATACAAAATGGGAGAAGACTGTCTAGGAAGGAGTACAGCAGAAAGGGATTTAGGGGTTACAGTGGACCACAAGCTAAATATGAGTCAACAGTGTGATGCTGTTGCAAAAAAATCAAACTTGATTCTGGGCTGCATTAACAGGTGTGTGGTGAGCAAGACACGAGAAGTCATTCTTCCGCTCTACTCTGCGCTGGTTAGGCCTCAACTGGAGTATTGTGTCCAGTTCTGGGCACCGCATTTCAAGAAAGATGTGGAGAAATTGGAGAGGGTCCAGAGAAGAGCAACAAGAATGATTAAGGGTCTAGAGAACATGACCTATGAAGGAAGGCTGAAATTGGGTTTGTTTAGTTTGGAAAAGAGAAGACTGAGAGGGGACATGATAGTGGTCTTCAGGTATCTAAAAGGGTGTCATAAGGAGGAGGGAGAAAACTTGTTCATCTTAGCCTCTGAGGATAGAACAAGAAGCAATGGGCTTAAACTGCAGCAAGGGAGGTTTAGGTTGGACATTAGGAAAAAGTTCCTAACTGTCAGGGTGGTTAAACACTGGAATAAACTGCCCAGGGAGGTTGTGGAATCTCCATCTCTGGAGATATTTAAGAGTAGGTTAGATAAATGTCTATCAGAGATGGTCTAGACAGTAATTGGTCCTGCCACGAGGGCAGGGGGCTGGACTCGATGACCTCTCGAGGTCTCTTCCAGCCCTAGAATCTATGAATCTATGGAGGATAGGTCCATCAATGGCTATTAGCCAGGGTGGGCAGGGATCGTGTCCCTAGCCTCTGTTTGCCAGAAGCTGGGAATGGATGAAAGAGGATTGATCACTTGATCACTGTTCTGTTCATTCCCTCTGGGGCACCTGCATTGGCCACTATCTGAAGACAGGATACTGGGCTAGATGGACCTTTGATCCAACCCAGTATGGCCATTCTTATGTTCTTATGTAATCAGGCCCCATTAAGGCTTCCAGGGTTGAGACCTAAAAATTAAAACACCCCAAATTATTTGTCAGTTTTCAATATCTTGGCATTGGTACATGCCTGGTTTAGAATCAGGGCATCTAGTATCCACCACAGTCTTCCTTGTGTTTCTCTCCTAACTTATCTTTCATTATTGTAAGTACATGTCATGCACACTGTAGAGCTCATATGGCTTGTTTCTGTTTCCCTGGTGATTTTCTAGTTTTAGTGAGTCCCCATGATTTTTCAGAGTACAGATCATTGCACAACTTTTAATGAGACACGTTCTGTTGCTAAGATGTTTTCATTTCACCCCTTTATTATCTGTTTATTTTAGAATTTGTTTTAATAGAGTTGTGTGAAATATTCATAACCACATTTGAAAAGCTTGAAATTTGACCATTTATTTGTTGCCAATTCAAAACCATGTATTCTCTCTAAATATCAGTACTAAAATGGGATCATTTTTAGTGAAAGTGGTCCCACTTTGAGCAAATTATTTTCATTGTGAAAACATGAAATGTCATAGTTTTGAATAGTTTCTCAGCCAAATTGTAATTTTAGAAATATTTTAGAGGGTGAAAAATACCCGTGAAACAGAATTATGAAAAATGTCTCACAGTTTTTTCTGCAATTGCACACAGCTGTAGTTTCTAATTTCAAACCACAGTCCAGATCCTGCAAACAATATATAATACTCACATTAGAAAAGTTATGCACTTGTGTAATCATTTGCAAGATTGGGTCTTGAGTCCCTCTAAAAATTCACTACTTTCAACTAATGGTTTCACCACTAACTGGTGTCTTGTGTAGCATAATATATATACACTTCATCAACATGTATTCAAAATCTGCTACATACAGTATCACTCCTTCCTTTGTACACTGTCTGAGGGAATGTCCGGAGGATACAATCACTTTTTCATCTGTTTCACTACCTGACCATTTCAAATAGCTTCAGGAGTTGATAATCCATTTGGCACAGGTTCTGTACCTGAAAACTTCAACCTTTAAGGAAAAGACATCACAGAAGTTCAACATCATTGAGTCCAAAGATGGAGGGGGGGGAGGTGACAGAGAGAGAGAGAGACAGACAGACAGAGACTTCTCATTAATGATGGCCTAGTGGTTCTATCTAAGGGCTTCTGCTTAGTTCCACCCTGAATCCCAGAATATAATAAGAAGGTAGATCACTTATATCAGGTGCCTCCATGGAGATGCCAATATTTCCTAACCCATCTTACTCCTGGCTTATTGATGATGATAGCAGCCAACAAAACTGAGTAGTTCCAGAGCAGGTTAGACCTTCCTATTGAATAAGGACATCAAAAAAATAGATCTTAGGTGAAAGAAAGCCTTCTCGGGTATCTATGTGGCGAATTAACAACTTGTCATAGCAAAGTACCAATTTTATCTTTGGGGACAAATATTCCTTCTAATCAGTTCATAGATTCATAATTTCTATGGCCAAAAGGGACTATTATGATCATCTAGTCTGATCTGCATAACACAGGTCATAGAACTGCCCCAAAATAAATCCTAGAGCATATCTTTCAGAAAAACATCCAATCTTGATTTAAAAACTGTCAGTGATAGAGAATCCATCTTGAGCCTTGGTAAATTGTTCTAATTGTTAATTACTCTCACTGTCAAAAATTCACATCTTATTTCCAGTCTGAATTTGTCTAGTTTCAATTTCCAGCCATTAGATCTTGTTATACCTTTCACTGCTAGATTGAAGAGCCTATTATTAAATATTTGTTCCCCATGTAGATACTTATAGACTGTAATCAAGTCACCCCTTATAACCGTCTCTTTGTTAAGCTAAATAGATTGAGTTCTTGTAGTCTATCACTATAAGGCATGTTTTCTAATCCTTTAATCATTCTTGTTGCTCTTCTCTGAGCCCCCTCCAATTTATCAATATCCTTCTTGAAGTGTGGGCACCAGAACGGGACACAGGATTCTGGAAGCGGTCAGACCAATGCCAAATACAGAGATAAAATAAATTTTCTACTTCTACTTGAGATTCTCCTGTTTATGTATCACAGGATCACATTAGCTCTTTTGGCCACAGAGCTACTCAGGGAGCTCATATTCAACTGATTATCCACCATGACCCTCAAATCTTTTTCAGAGTCTCTGCTTCCCAGGATGTTTTCCTGAGGTCCAGGAAAAAAAACAAACACACACAAACCACCAGCAAAGCTAGTGACTAAGGGGCATATAGTGGCCAAGCACATCCTCCAGGAACTTAGGATGCTTCAGGTGGTATCAGCTGCTTCCCTTAGATTGTGCTCCTTGTTAACAATGTTGGGCATTTTGGCTAAGTCTCAGACCCAAATGGAAGATCCTCTGTTTGAGGGAGAGGGTCTTATCAGCCGCAAGATGGGTCTTATCAGCCTCATCTTGAGAAAGTGAAGATTCTTTTCTATTCTTGATCTCTGGGACTCCTTCAACCAGACCAGACAAGGGAGGCCCCACTTGACCTCTTCCTTCCAGAATCAGGGCCGGCTCCAGGCACCAGCATAGGAAGCATGTGCCTGGGGCAGCAAGCCATGGGGAGTGATGTGACGGTTGCCGTGAGGGTGGTGGTCAAGCAGCCTTCCGTGGCGATTCTGCGGGAGGTCCGCCGGTCCTGCGGTTTCAGCAGCAATTCAGCAGCGGGGCCGCTGACAGCGCAGGACCAGTGGACCTCCCGCCGAAATGCTGCCGAATCCGTGGGACCTGGGACCACCCACAGGTGTGCCGCCGAAGGCTGCCTGACTGCCGAGAATCATTGGGAATCATTCTGACAGTTTCATAGAATCATAGGGTTGGAAGGGACCTTAGGAGGTCATCTAGTCCAACCCCCTGCTCAAAGCAGGGCCAATCCCCAATTTTTGCCCCAGATCCCTAAATGGCCCCCTCAAGGATTGAATTCACAACCCTGGGTTTAGCAGGCCAATGCTCAAACCACTGAGCTATCCCTCCCTCTCTGAAGCTTGGGGTAGAATTACTATGGAATCTAGAAACAAGAGATCATCTGGTTTGAATATGTGATCCAATTCCATTCTATGCTACCTCTCAGCCCTTGCCCACACATTCCTTTTCAGGCATCCTCTTTATGAGAAAGTATCCAAAGCAAAGGTAGACTCCCTGAGATAAGTAGTGCCTCTGCATATCAAATAGGAAGGCTTCTAAGCATGGTACTTCCTCATACCGAGAAAAAGACAGCCTTCATGCCATCATAGACCTACAAAAATTGATTACTGATTAGCTTAATCAGAAAATCTGCATTCTAACACTGCCTTACATCGTTCTTACTCTTTCCTTTCAGGGCTGGTCTTAACTTAAATGTTCATATCTGAGACCACCTCACAGAAAACATTTCATTTTGTGACAGACATGGACACTGTCAGACCAAAACACTGCCCAGCATAATTGCATAAGGAATGCTCAGTTCCTACCTATCAATAAGCCGTTATGTAGTAAGGGGTACAATGTAGTAAGGGGTACAAGTGTCAGTTCACCATGGTGACCAAGACAATCTTTTTACTGTATTACATGGTCTTTGTTTATGCACCTTCTAAGCATATGTCAAGCACATCTCCATATATACCTCTACACAATGGAGGCTCAATTTCTAAGCATGCATCTCTCAGCAAAGAACTGCCCTTATTTTTAACCCTTTTGGGGGAGATCAAGTATTCAAAAATCAGGAAAATCCAAATGTAAAGTTTGTTCTACAAATTAGATCTAGTTCTATAATTGTTTTCCTTTTTCCCTTGTTAAATGTTAACCTGAACATATTAGCCTTTACCATGAGTGTATACCGTAAAATATACATATGTGCAATATGGTCAGCCTACTGTCACTTCAGTTTCAATTTGTAGCATTTCTAGCCTACAGTGTTTTATTATTACAACATGAAGATAGGAAAGCCATTAATTTTTAATTTAATTTCTAGTATTTATTTTTATTTCACTTGGTTTTAAATGGGAGAGCTAAGCATTTTGATAAACAGATTGAAAGCATATCTAGCTTCATTGTATTTTTGTATGTACCTTTATTTCTTCTGCTGAAAAGCAGTTTTGTAAGTTCTTAGAATAATGTGCATCTTGAATAAAAACTAATATCCTTATTTCTCAAACAGCAACTGTACAGTAGGATTTTCTCTAGCATTGTAAGAAGACCTTGTAAAAACTATGCTAAATCAGGGCAAAGGGCTTTTTCTACAATGGTAACAGTAGGTTCTATACTGAAAAAATAAACCTAAAAAAAAGGTTAAAAAAGATATAGATAAGAAAACCAGTAAGATAATTCACAGAATAGCTGTGACAGGCAATCAACTGAAATGAAACTGGTTCCTCTTCAGCAGCTATAACAAAATTAGGAAAACGAGCATCAAGGCATTTATTATTAGAAAGTCAGGAAAAAAGATTGTGTGTGCGCTACCCTATCCCTAAATATTTCAAAATATCCAAATATTGACAGTCTGCACATAATATAATTACAGAAAAAATTGACAATGAAACTAACTACAGTGTAGTCAAGATATAGCAGAATGACCATTCAGGGATCCCCTTTTCTGATACATTTATATCTTGCTTTTAAGTCAAATCCATGGAAAGGCTAAAGCAAGTTCAGACTGAGACATCTATTGTTGTGTCCCAAAGGTACCTTACTTAATGACTTTATAGATCCAGCTCTTTGTGCTTACTATTTAAGGAACTTGCTTGGCAAACAAAAGTGTACTGTTTCGTTGAGATAATAGGACTGTGGGTAGAGTCTGTTAATAAGAAATCAGCAAAAACAGGATTGGTAATGAATCTGGTGAGAGCTTGTGTTTGACTCACAATATCTATTTTAGAGCTAAGTATGTGCATGGTGTATTAACATTGTTGATGCCTCATATAATTTTCTGTTGCAAGTATTCTATTTCCTGGCCTCAGACAGACAAGTTTATCTGATTCTTGTTCTTAAGAGACAACAGAATCTTGTCAGTTGAAGATATTGGCCATGTTAGAGTACTCAACAGCACCAAGTACTCCTAAAGGTGAGAGGTTTATTTGATATCTACTGGTTTGGAAACTAATCTTACCCTAGCCATAAAATGGTTACACACAACATAAATTACACGCACCAAGGCTTGGTTAGAATGAATATAATTAATATTCCATGCTCTAGAAAACTAAGAGGCTAGTCTGAATTCCACAGTCCTGTAAGTCAGCGGCTATGGAAAGTTAGTCCAGGTATGGAGACTCAGTGCAAGATTCACTTTTGCCAGAGTTTTAAACCTGCTGAGGTTTGCTTATCTTAAATGAGAATAATATCTCAGATAAAGATGTACAAGATATACTCAGGTGCTGTCATATTCAATTCTTAAACAGGAGGGAGGGATTTATTAAAGAAAACAGCTACAACTATAGTTAAAAAACTTGGCTTCCAATGTAGCTTGAGTTCCAGCTTTGTCTTCCTTGTTCAAAAAGGACCACATATTTTCTGGAGCTCTATACACCACGTAGGATACATCTACACTTGAGCTAGATATTATTTTCAGCTTGGGTAGATGTATGTGCACTAGCTTTGATCAAGCTAGCATGCCAAAAATATAACTAACAATGGCGGCACAGACGATATGATGGGCTAGCCACCTGAGTGCACACCTCAGGTCACAAGCAGAACTCGTACCTGGGGCAGCTAACCCATCCCGTTACTTCTGCCACTGCAGCTACACTTCTATTTTTAGCACACTAGCTCAATCAAAGGTAGCGTGCATATGTCTACCCAAGCTGGAAATTACATCTACCATCTTGAGTTTACATGTACCCAGAGACACATCTAATGGCTGGATAATACAATGCAAGTAAAAATATCATTATACCAGACAGATTTTATTTGGTTGATCTAATTAACTAATACAGCATACAGTTCACTTGTTCACAAGCTGGATTTTTTAAAGGGTGAGATAATTTTATTTCCATTAACATTTGCAACTACGCAAACTAAAATAAAAACAAAGTAATTCAATCTCATGCATTAGGGTATAAGATAATTGCCTGCAAGAGTTATTGTCAAAAAGGATTTTCCTGTTAACAATACTGCACAGTGGGTTCTTTCATGATCCCCTCTGAGGAAAAAACAGTTACCTACCTTTTCATAACTGTTGTTCTTTGAGATGTGTTGCACATGTCCATTCCAAGTAAGTGTGTGTGCACCACGTGCACAGTTTATGGAAGGTTTCCCCCCTAGTGATATCCATTGGGTCATTCCAGGAGCCCCCTGGAGTCAGGCCATGATGCCACTGCATATATAGCCCCGCCGACCTGCCACCTCTTCAGTTCCTTCTTGCTGGCTGGCTCCAACAGAGGGGTAGGCGGGTGAGTCTTGGAATCGACATGAGCAACACATTTCGAAGAACAACTGTCACAAAAAGGTAAGTAACCATTTTTTCTTCTTTGAGTGTTTACTCATGTCGATTCCAAGTAGGTGACTCCCAAGCACCTCCCTAGGAGAGGGGTGGGAATTCATTCGTGGATTGTAGCATCACTCTGCCAAATGCAGCATCATCCCTGGCCTGCTGTGTGATAGCATAGCATGAGGTGAAAGTGTGGACTAATGACCATGTTGCGGTCCTGCAGATCTCCTGTATTGGAACCTGCGCCAGGAATGCTGCTGAGGACGCTTGCGCCCTTGCAGAGTGCACTGTCAGTGCGGGGGCTGGCACCTTCACCAAGTCATAGCATGTTTGAATGCAGGAGGTGATCCACGAAGAAATTCTTTGAGCAGACACCAGGAGGCCCTTCATCCTATCTGCTACTGCGACAAACATCTGGTTCAATTTCCAAAATGGCTTCATCCATTCGATATAAAAAGCCAATGCCTGTTGAACGTCCATTCGTTACCATGGCCCTCTTGTGGTTAGGTATCACATTAGTTATTTCTGTCCTAATTGGTTATTTTGGTTCTTTCCAAGTTCCAAGTTGTGGTATACAGGTTAAGTTTAAAAGGGTATTTAACTGGTCGCAGCCATACATGGACCGTATGCTTTAGTTCATCACCATCTATTTTAAGGTTGCCAACTTTCTAATCCCACAAAACCGAACACTCTAGCTTTGCCCCTTCCCCAAGGCCATGCCCCCTGCCCCACTCCTTCCCCAAGGTCCTGCTCTGCTCACTACAGTCCCCCTCCCTCGGTGGCTCATTCTCCTCCACTCTCACTCACTTTCACCAGGCTAGGGCAGGGGGTTGGGGCGTGGAAGGGAGTGAGCGCTCTAAATGGGGGTGCAGGCTCCAGGGTGGGGCCAGAAATATGGGGTTCAGGGTGTGGGAGGTGGCTCCGGGCAGGGGGTGGGCCTACATGAGGAGATGAGGGCTCCAGCTGGGGGTGTAGGCTCTGGGGTGGGGCCGGGGATGAGGGGTTTGGGGTAAGGAGGGGGCTCCAGGCTGGAGGGTGGGGCAGAGGGGTTCAGGATTCTGTCCTAACTGGTTACTTTGGTTCTTTCCAAGTTCCATGTTGTGGTATACTTGTTAAGTTTAAAAGGGTATGAACTTAGAAAAGTCCCTATGCCAACCTGCTTTATCGCATTCTCTATGTTAAAGGTCACAGTCATACATGGACCTTATGCTTTAGATCATCACCATCTATTTTAGGGTTGCCAACTTTCTAATCCCACAAAACCGAACACCCTAGCACTGCCCCTTCCCCAAGGTCCTGCTCCCCGCTCACTACATTCCCCCTCTTTCGGTGGCTCGCTCTCCCCCTCTCACTCACTTTCACTGGGCTGGGGCAGGGGGTTGGGGTGTGGGAGGGGGTGAGGGCTCTAACTGGGGATGTGGGCTCTGGGATGGGGCCAGAAATGAGGGGTTCAGGGTGCAGGAGGGGCTCCAGGCTGGGGCAGAGGGTTGGGGTTCAGGGGAGGATAATGGCTCTGTCTGGGGGTGTGAGCTTTGGGGTGGAGCCGGGGATGAGAGGTTTGGGATGCAGGAGGGGGCTACAGGCTGGGGGGTGGGACAGAGGGGTTCAGGGTGTGGGAGTGGGCTCTGGGCTGGGGCAAGGGGTTGGAGTACAGGTGGGGTGAGGGCTCCATCTGGGTGTGAAGGCTCTGGGGTGGGGCCAGGGATGAAGGCTTTGGGGTGCAGGAGGAGGCTCCAGGCTGGGGAAGAGGGATTCAGTTCAGAGTTTCTGGGGGCTCAGGGCTGGGGCAGGGGGTTGGGGCTCGGGGTTGGGGCATAGGCTTACCTCCGGCAGCTCCTGGTCAGTGGCACAGTGGTGGGGGGTTAAGGAAGGCTTCCTGCTGTCCTGTACTGCGGACTGTACTGCGCCCCAGAAGCGGCCAGCAGGTTCAGCTCTTAGGTGGATGCATGGCAGGCGGCTCTGTGTGCTGCTCTTGCCCACAAACACTGCCCCCACAGATCCCATTGGCCGCAGTTCCTGGCCAATGGGAGTGCGGAGCCGGTGCTCAGGGCAGGGGCAGCACGTGGAGCCCCGTGGCCCCCTTGCCTAGGAACCGGATCTGCTGGCCGCTTCCGGGGCGCAGCACGGAGCCAGGACAGGTAGGGACTAGCCTGCCTTAGCTCCACAGCACCGCCAACTGGACTTTTAACAACCCCGTCAGCAGTGCTGACTGGAGCCACCTGGGTCCTTTTTTGACTGGGTGTTCCGGTCAAAAACCGGACACCTGGTCACCCTAATCTATCTAGGTGAAAGGTCCCAAACATAGGTATGCTAACTTTTCTTTAGCTCACCATACAGGATATGTCCCTTGTGTTACAGCCAAAATATACTCTAATATAGTCCTATAAACCTATTATAATTAAACAAATAATCAAACCCATAAGAAACGTATAAGAAAAGATATGTAGGCAAGCAAGCAGGCTAGCCTTAAAAGTATCTCATGTACCTGTTATGTACGTCAGTTCATTGCCAGGACACTTCTGTGGTTGAATTATTTACCTGTGGTCAAAACTTCCCCTTAAACTCTATTTTCAGCCCCCCAAATACTTGAGGTTTAGTGCTGGGCTATTTATCTTTGCAAAGTTTATCTGTTCAAAGTTCATAGGCCTCAAGACTTACGCTAACTTGCTGAAGCTAATGTTTTGCAGGATACATGCCCGTAGGTTTCTTGCATTACTGAGGAATATAATGCAAAGCAGTAAATATAATAAGGGCAAGCTAGTCTACTAGGCTACAGTAGGAGAGTAGCAGTGAATATAATAAAGGCAAACTAGCCCACTGGGCTACACAGGGATCACGGGGGAGGGTGCGAGTAAAGGTATTCACACCCACTTTCCGGGAGATAGTACATCCGACAAAGCGGACTGTAGTCCACAAAAGCTTATGCTGAAATAAATTTGTTAGTCTCTAAGGTGCCACAAGTATTCCTTTTTTTATTTCTTCTCTGTCCTCCTTGAGATGGGGGGCAGAGAAGGGGCCTGCCACAGTGCGTTAACGGGCCCCAACACTGCTTTGTTTATGGGCAAGGCCACTCTGGAGGGAGCAGCTGCAGCTAGGATGTCAATCAGGATGGGTGCCAATTCCTTAAGCTCCTCCATCTCCAGGCCCATGTTTGCCATATCCCTTTTCAGGAGGTCTGGTGGCTCTGAAGTCATCTTGAGGTAGCATGGTACTAGGACCTGCAACTGCCTCATCCGGGGATGATGAGGAGGAGGGGCTCCCTCCACTTTCTCTGCTTCCCCCATGTCCATTCTGACCACCTCCTGGATGTCACCACCAAAGTTAGTACCAGAGTTGGGGTCTGGTGCTGGATGGGAAAAGGTAGGCCACCTTTCTGAGACTACTGAGTATGAGTGGTGGGAAGGGGGCCCCAATACTGGGGGAAACCCTCAATGGTTCCAATACTGACACTGCATCACCCAGCGGTCTGGTGGCCAGGGAGGGCCAGTACCAAAGTCTGGAGGTGCTATAGGCTAGGTACCAGTAGGTCTTGAATGGAGCGAAGGATTCCCCTTTGGACCCCGAAGAGGATTCTTCATCTGGAGACCATGGCAATGCAGTACCTGCTTCAGCCACTGGGCAGTGCCGAGAGACTGAGGACCAGTGTCAGGAAAAAGAACGAGGAGTACTTGTGGCACCTTCGAGACTAACACATTTATATGGGCATAAGCTTTCGTGGGTTCTAGCCCATGAAAGCTTATGCCCAAATAAATGTGCTAGTCCCTAAAGTGCCACAAGTACTCCTCGTTCTTTTTGCGGATACAGACTATCACGGCTACCACTCTGAAAAGTGTCAGGAAAGTGACCGGTGCATCAGTACCATGGAAGGTTTGCCTCTGGACAGTGCCATGGTGGTCGGTCGCAGGAAGGAGCTTGCCGAATATGGTTCCCTTCTGTCTCAGGTCACCTTGGCTGCGGGGTGTCCTTGAGAGGTCAGCGGGCTCGGGAGGGACAGCAGTTCTTTCACCACCTGAAAGGCCTCCGGGATCAAAGGGGTGTGCAAACGCCTGGCCCCAAGGCTGCTCCTGGCAGTTGGTGGCAGGTCCCATTCTGGACATGGCACTCTGGGTGGAGACTGTGGCACCATCAGTGGCTTGGGGGAAGATGAGTGGTCCAATGCGTCTCACTACACCAGTCTGTCTCCACCTCTCTCTCTTCGGCACCAGAGAATGACCTCTCTCGGTGCACTGTTTATGTTTCTTCCTTGGTACTGGGGATGGAGAACGGTGCCAGGAAGAATGCGGTGCCAGGGGAGTGCTCCACTTGGGGGCTGAAATACTCAGCCCTGATTCAGAGTGGTTCGGCTTCTAGACTGGTCTGAGAGCTGTCTCCATGAGAATGGCCTTCAGCCAAATGTTCCTGTCCTTTCTGGTACAAGATTTGAAGTCCCTGCAGATCTGGTACTTCTCTTTGATATGAGACTCCCCCAGACACTTACTGGCATCAGCTTACTGCAAGAGGTACACGGCTTAAAGCTTGGGGATCAGGGCATGCCCAGCCCCTCACCCTCACACTGCCCCTTCTCCCAAGACCCTGCCCCTGCACCACCTCTTCCCCCCAAAGCCCCACCCCCCACTCGCTCCTCTCTGCCCCCTCCTCTGTTGCTCACCTTTACAGCCTGTAAATGCAATAATAGACAGGTGGCTAGGCAGGGACATAGCTGGGCCACTGCTTCGCTGGACATTTCAGGTACATGGGCCCTGCAATATAGAACTGGAGAGAACCCTTACAGTCCGGGTATCTCTACCCTCTCCTGACCAGAGGATGTGAGCCTGCTTTGCCTGTGCTGTTGTCCATGCCTCCTCTTGCTGAGGCCTAAAGATGGTGTGTGCCCCATCCTGAGGCATTTGCTGCTTTCCTTGTGGATAAGCAGGAAGAGACATGGGTTCCTGCAGAGAAAATTCCTGAAAAGGAAGGGAGTTTTTGGCAATTTCTTTGGTCCATGACCCCTAGGAAAGAAGCCACGCATTGGCCACACAGGGGAGCTAAGACATGGAAAATAAGTGGAGAAGCGGT
Source organism: Macrochelys suwanniensis (assembly GCA_033296515.1). NCBI lineage: Eukaryota > Metazoa > Chordata > Testudines > Chelydridae > Macrochelys > Macrochelys suwanniensis. The sequence continues at coordinate 42,583,788 of CM065775.1, read as the reverse complement.
GACCTTTACTGTGAACTTGAGCCACACACACAAAATGTTAGCCACTTACATTCACTGTGATTCATGATGTGCAGTCACCAAAGTGCACATCTTCCAAATGCATTGCATAATAGTTTAAAAAATTAAACATGATCTAAGACCTTCTGTACCTGTAGCACACATGAAAAAAAACTGTGCTGAAAAGAATTTATGTGGTGGAAGAAGCTTGACAGGAATCCAATCATAATAACTATGCTGAGTAAGAGACACTTGAAATTCACCTGCTTATAGTAAAAGAAAGAAGAGTATAGAGATAACTCCATGAAGATAAAATGCCCCTTCATTTAGTGACTGTGACATAATAAAGATAGACGATAGAAATGCTAACATAATACTCTTTACTGAATGGCAGGAGCTGAGCAGTAGGAATTTACTGTTATTGTTTTCCTTGTAATAAGTCCATTCAAATCAACTGCATCGCAGACTGCATGGTAGGATCAAATTAACTTAGCTTTGATATTCACTGAAGCATTTTATTGTATTCTGACTCAAGTTTCATCTTGCGGACTTAACCTAAGTTACACTTTAAACTACTATTTAAAAATTACGTGATAATATACATAGTGTAGTGAAAAGTTATTACATTTCTTCTTGAAGAACAGGTGCTGGGTTAACCTAAAGCATAAAGTAGTTTCAAATACTTTGAGCTTTAATTTATTAATTTGCTAAATCAATTTCTAAATCTTAAATAATGGAGAAATAGGTGATTAGAAAATCAGAGTTTGAGTGCAGATAGGAAAAGAAGCTGAACTAGTGAGAACAACAGTTGAACACTAAAGAATTCTGAGGGAATAAATGAAACTAGAGCAATCACACTTTGTAAATGGCAGAAAAAACACACTGAGGCAAGAGCAAATAAAATCTCTGACAGAGCCATTTGAATTAACTGCAAATGTAAGGTCATCAACATAAACATTATTTTAAAATGATGACTTAACAATTATAGAGGGATGAATGTTGTAAAAGATGACTATTGTGTAACTATTTCCAACAGAATGAGAAATTCTAATTAATGAGGTAACAAAAAGACAAGGTTATCACATAAGAAGAAACTGGCATGCATATGAAATAGGTGAGCTCATAAGGCAAACAAAAGAGGAGAATATGATTAATAAAGACTAGAAAGAGAACAGAAAATTAAAGAGGACTTACTGGAGAAAACCACATCACTTTAAGAATCCAAATTGTCAAAGCAAAATTCACAACTAGGACGATAAGCAGGAGGAGGACAAACAGGTAGAGGCAACGCTTTCTCCAGCCATAAATGCCAATGTTGTACACATATTGGTTCTCTGGCCTCTCTAGGCTGGTGCATTGTGTTGTTGTGGTGTATTGTTCACGTACCATCTGCTACAGAAAGGGGGGGGGGGGAGAAAGAGTTTTGTTTTGTTAACTATGTAAATTAATTTTTTTTTAAAATCTGTAAGAGAAAAACAAAATCAAATGTCTACTACTTTAAGTGATATAATTATTAGGCTCCAATTTGCTACATGATAAATAGCAACATTTTTGCTCCTTTTTCATAATATTTGAACAAAAAAATCTCACCTGAAAATATTACATTATTCATGTCATAATCTGCAACTCACATAGCAATAATTGTATTGTATAATATTGTAAACTATGCTAGTTACTGTTGAGATAAAACATAAAATTTAGGATTTTTTAAAATTCCAAGAGGTACTATATATTCTTTTCTGTTTTAAATATCAATTCTATCACAACGTACGTTCCAATATTTCATATATGCAGTAACTATTACAACTGGCTTGTTGCAGTACTAAACTGTGTATCACTGGAATGCCAAAGTTTGTTAAGTTTCATTACCTGTATCTGAAGAAGGCAAAGAGGTTTTAAAACTGCAAAGGAAAAACATGCTTGCTCAACCCTTTATCACAATAAATATTTAAAGATGTTCTACTAATAGAAACATTCAGTAGTAACCAAGGTTAAACATCTTCAGTCACACTACATTATAGTTTTCAAAGAAGCACTTACTAAAACTTAAAGGCAATTAGTTACTTACCAAAATACTTTCCCTTAAAATATGAAGACTGTCACTACTTTACACCTTGAAAGTATGGGAAGTTTACATTTAAGCCAAAGGAATAAAAACTCAACAGTTGAAGCTGTTTATCAAAAACCAACAATGGATAACATCTGTCTCAGCTCCACTGATATAAAGCGGGGTGGGGGGGGGGAGAGAGAGGGGGGAACCCTAATGTCCAGAAGTAAACAGATTTTGTAAATCAAGTATTTCCCATAAACCTGGTAAGCCCCCTGGGCTCTTACATAAGAAAATATGTCCATTTTCTCACAGTATTATATTCCCAAATGAGAGTTCCTTCAGATGTGAGTCACATGAGATTTCTTATCAATTTTGAATTTACTCCTGGGAATTAGATCACTATGGTCAGCACAAAGAATTTTAAAAATGTGATTAAATTACATCCTTGCCCAGCTGCTGAATTACTCTAACTCATTAGGGAAGCTCTTTCCAAGTCTCCTGCAGAACCATGCTCTGTCTGTAACAAGTAAGTGGTTCACAGTTCTGATCCCCAGCTTTAGGAATATCTGTCTTTTGTGATCTGCAGCTTTCTGCCAAACCACAAATCAAAGAAAATAATCTAGGCTTACAATTAAACAGAAGTTTATGTATTATTGTACGCCTACCTTCCTTGCATAATTATAATAGTTCATCCCATTTCTATATCTCTTTTCATAGTTAAAAAAACTATAATTCATAAAACATTGCAAAGGCTATGTTTTATTCCATACTCAAATAAAAACTGGTGTAACAACTTGTGCGTTTGACCACTCACAACATTTTCTTGCTACAGCAGTGTTGCAATAATATTGCCATTGATTTTTTATTATCAATCCAGCTAACCTCACAAATATTGGCAGACAAATCTTTTTACTTCCTGAAAATGCTCAAGCTGGTATAAAGAAGCTGATAAAGTACAGGTAGGAGCTGAAGAGAAACAGTCAAATGAAAAAAGAGTCCAATTCAATTACACCGCATGAAGACAGGCAACTAAATACAGTACACCCTCGTTATAACGCCCTTCATAATAATGAACCTTCAGCTATAATGAACCCAGTGCCTGAATCCTGCCTCGAGCCCTGCCGCTGCGGCGGGGACAGACAGCTCTTCCAGCCCCACAGCTGCTTCAGGTGCTGACAGCTCCTCCAGCTCCGTGGCTACGACAGGGGCTGACACCTCCGCCTGACAGCTCCTATAGCCCCACTGCTGCAGTGGGTACTGTACTGATAAATTTTATAAGTTCTTGTATACAAATGCTAGAAGTCTAAATACTAAGATGGGTGTATTTGAATGCCTGGTATGAAATGAGGATATTGATATAGTAGGCATCACAGAAACGTGGTGGAACAATGATAATCAATGGGACATGGTAATACCAAGGTACAAAATATATAGGAACAACAAGAGCAGGTCATGCTGGTGGAGGCGTGGCACTATATGTCAAAGAAAGCATAGAGTCAAATATAGAAAAAAAAATTAATGAATCAAATTGTACCACAGTTTGAAATTCCATGCTTGAATAATAAGAGTACAGCAGTAGGAATACACTAGTAACCCACCTGACCAGGATGTGATCGTGATTATGAAATTCTCTGGGAGATTAGAGAAGCTGTAAAAATAGAAAATTCAATCATAATGGGGATTTCAACTATCCCCATATTGACTGGGTACATGTCATGTCATGACAGGATGCAGAAATGAAATTTCTAAACACTACTAATGATTGCTTCTGGGAGCAGCTAGTTCTGCAACCCAGTAAAAAGGGAGGAGAGAAATCTCAGGACCCCATTTGGAGATGCGTTCATGTTAAAATCAAGCAGGGAGGGAAAACCCAAACTTGTATGACTACAAGGATTTTTTCCCTCTTTTCAACCCCAGCAAACAATATCAAATATATACTATTGTACCTAAAGTATATGTCACAATAATGTACTTGGAATTTGCATATTTTATAGTATATTATAATTTGCACTGTAAACTAGTGTCATTAGCTGAAAAGTAAGGGCTCCTTGAACTGCAATTTGTGGGAACAAGCACTGAGAAAGTAATACACCCTACTGAAGTGTTTGCATACCCATCAGTACAAATCTGCATAATAACTATGAGTTCATCACAGCTAGCCACATTGTATATCATAACTGTTACTGCAATAGCTGGAAAGGTAGTCACTTTCAGCACAAACTGAAGTGCTGCATCAGAATCTACTGTACTTAATGGTTGTATATTTGTGAATAAATACTGCTAAAATGCTATTTAAAACTTACATCAAGACTTTGTTTTATATCTTTTATATATAATTATTTTTCCTCATTTAAAATATCCTTTCTGATAAAGATTTTTTTTCTGTCATCTAATCAGAAACCTGCCTCAGAGTCAAAAGAGACAGCAAAATACTTTTTACCTGATGTTATGAACCAACATTTTCAAAACTGGCTATATTTTGAGTACCTCAAGTCTTACATCTCCAACTTGAGATGCCTTAAAGGTGCTTGATTTATAGAAAGCATTAAGAAGCCTTCTCCCTGAAATTCAAGCCCCTTTAAAGGCATCTCAGACCTGCCACCCCAAAAGTAGGGCATACAAAATCACCAGTCACTTTGGTAAATCTTAGCCTAGGTTTTCAAGTAATACACAGAGAGAAAGCAGAAGGAGACAACTATAGATTGTCTTCTCTGTTCACTTACTGCTATAAAGGTATGACAGATGAAAGACCAATGAATTATGATATAGCCATCTTACATCATTAGCCTGTTCACAGGTCAGCAAGACGCAATCCTTGATCCATCAAGCAAGAGTTGTCTCAGAAGCACTTTTCTCTTTTAAGGGACTCATTACATTAAAATACCATTTCTAGATTGGAGCCTCAAAGCCAACAAATCATACTTCATGTTAATAAAATTTTGGCAATACAAGATAAGGAGAATGTTTAACCCTGGAGAAAGTGCAGTCTTCTTTTCTGAAAACACTTAAGGTTAAGGCAAACCATAGTTATGTTGATATGAAATCTAGTTTTCACATTAGGGATACACTCAAGTGTGAGATGGAGGGAAAGGAAAGGAAAAAATGAAGATGGAATAAGAAAATAAGACAAGTATCGCATTCAGCTCCCCAACTCTTCTAGTGGAAGTCACTACAAAACACTACCTTGATGGATAGCAGCTTAAAGGAAATTGCTTCTAGAGTTTCAAAAAAGATGAACTGTTATTACTGGCCAAACCAAACACAAATCCAACTGAGGGTTAACAGAATCATAGAAGGGTGTCTAACAAATACACTGGTATAGGGTGTGAGTCATTTTCCCTTATACTGCAAGAAAATTACCAATAGCTGAAATCACTAGGAAATGAATATGAAGGACACTAAGTCCATTTGTTGCATATAACCAATACATACCGGAGGAAACAAGAGAAGACATTAATATTGCACTCAGTACGCCATCTCATAAATGCCTTTCAAATGAATATGTGAATATGTACAGCGGCTGAGGTGAAAGATTTCCTTCTGGTGACTAGACAGTTGGTCAAAACAAGATGAGAATCTTTAGTGCAGCAAATGGACCAACTCAGAGTCAGGAATTTTGAATGGGTGAATCAAACTGATTCCTGTGAGAGGAAATCTGAAACATAGGGGGGCATCTCCAGTAAGTCCCACAATAGACTAATTAGGTCCCCATACCAAACACAATAAGGACACCAGCAAAGCAGTAAAATGAGTGGATCTTACTGAATATGTTGGGGATTGGGTAAATTGGGAAAAGCAGTATTCCAGATTCTTCAGGCCCAGACAAAATGTATTGGTGGATAGCACTTTGGGATTAGAGAAAGAAGGTTGGTGAGGTAATATTTTTCATTGGACCAACTTCTGTTGATGAGCCAGACAAGCTTTTGAGCTTTCACAGAGCTCTTCTTCAGGTCTGGGAAATTTACTCAGAGGGTCACAGCTAAGTACAAGCTGGAACAGATTGTTTAGCATAAGTAGTTAACAAGTATGTCAAGGGAACATTCAAGGTGAAGAGGCCTGTTAACACCCCTCCCTCCAGTCACAGGGAGGAAAGGGTGGAGGGAGAAGCAGCTAAGGACATTCTTAGTGGTTTATAGATTGTTGTAATAAACCATAAATCCAGTGTCTCTATTCAGTCCATGATTTTCAGCGTCTAGCAAAGTTATGAATTTAAATTCCACAGGCTTGTCTTTTGAAAGTGTTGTGCAGGCTTCCATTGAAGATGGGGGGCTGATAAATCAGATATAGAGTGATTACCTCTATGAAAATCAGGGGAGTGTCACTGAGATTAAAGACAAATCAGGCTTTGTCTTCATGTACAGAGCTGCAGCTCTGCTGCTGTAGCACTTTAGTGAAGATGCTACAGAGCTGATGGGACACTCCTATGCAGTCTGTGTAGTTAATTCACCTTTTTGAGATGAGGTAGCTATGTCAATGGGAGAAGCTCTCCCGTTGACATAGCACTGCCTACTCGGGGAGGGTTAGGTTGGTATAACTCCTCGCTCAGGGATGTGGATTTTTCACATCCCTCAATGATGTAGTTATACCGATATAGGTCTGTAGTGTAGACCTGACTTAAGTCTATCATAGAAATCCCTGTACTCTGAAAAATGGGAGGTTAATGGCTGCTAACTGAGCCAGTCTGTTGTGGAATTGGTCTTTCCTTGGAGTTAAGTCCTGAGGGAGAGAAACCACAACCACGCCCAGAACATCTCAGGAGGAATTCTCAGAAGACAACTCTGGTGCCACATCAGCTGTTGAAAAACAAATGCCTGATTATTGCTCTGGATTACATTTGCTTGTTCAGAAGGGATTATGGTTTCTAAGGCCAGAAAAATAGCCTGAAGCTTTTTTTTGTTCCTCAGGAGTCCATGTGCCCTGTTGAAATAGTGCTCCCTACTCCAGGAGTCTAGTATCCAAACCATGCAAAGGATGTCAGAAGTCAGTGAAAGACATATTCACCATATTGTGAGGCAGATGGGAACATCAGAATAAAAGGGACAGAATCACCTAAGGAAGAGAAAGGACAAAGACTGCCACATTTCCAGGAGGAAAGGTTACATAGGACATAGATAAAGGGAGGTGTGAAGTTCAAGCAGGATGCAAAGTGATCAAAAAGTTGAAGAATGGAATGAACTAAAACTGGAAGAAAATACAAGATCTGGAATAAGGTATTCTGGAATCCCAAATAAGAATATGAAGGCCTTTGCCAGTCAGGAACTGAGGATAAATAGGCATATGGGTTAATTCCTGAGGGAGGCAGGGCTCAAATGGGACTTGTACTAATTGATCATGACTGTGATTAAAGAGGTGCTGAAATACTGCATCCCAAGACAAAGAAGAATTACATACTGTGAAGGAGTGTACTACCCCTTTAAGGGACAGGCTGGAGTTTACAGGTGGAATAGCCTGTGGTGTAATCAAGGAGGCTCTGCCCCACCGCAGGGCTATATAAATAGGAAGAAAAAGCTGACAAGAAGCTGGGGAGAACCAGGTAGGTTGCAGTGAGTGATGGTTGTTTCCACTCAGGTCCTAGGGGACAACACAAACTAGACACTTTGTGAGGTGAGGGCCTTATGGACTATGTAGTGTAATTGCTCCTGTCCTGAAACCTTGTTATAAGGTTAGTGTGTGTTGGTGTGTGTTGGTTTCTCCTTGCCACACTGTTTTAAAGTGAACCCATTGCTGCTCCAATTGGGGCACAGAGGGGTGCATAGGGTTGGGCAAACCCAAATTGCTACACTGGGCCACAAAGGGGTGCACAGGGACTGCCACACTTTTACACATTCCCTGAAGTTAAGGTATAAAAATAGCCTTAGAAATTATGATACTCTTAAAAAAATCCTATTATGAACTGTACCAACAGTTCCACTTAATGCAATCAGGCAAAGGTTAAATTCAGTCCTGAAAGATAAATAATACATTTATGGACTAATGAGGACTTCTACTTGTTATCACAATAAAAGATAATATTCAGGGGAACCATGTTAGGTGGTTTTTTAAAACAATAAAAGTAGTCAAATGGAACAACAAATGCTTCATAAAAATCAACTAGTAATTTATGTCCATACCACGGGAAGAGCATAACAATGTAAAACAGAAAATAAAATGTGGATAATTAAAATTGTTCTACAACAATACATACTTCGATCATTAAAATCCTCCAAGAATAATGTATATCCTTCATAATAAAAAAAACAATGTATTCTGGAATGAGTATCACACACAAAGTGTATAATGAAAAAATAAATAAACTGATTAACACATAGGCCAATTTCAGGCCTGATATAAGCAGATGCAACTTCACTGAGGCCAATGGAGTTGAAGCAGAGACGAATTTGGTCCAGGACATCTCATAAGCCCACTTAATTTAAAATCAATCCAAGTACCAGTACCAAATTATAAAATAACAAGACAAATTTGGGTTGCATTTTTATCAATGACTTGGAAAAACAAACTCATTACTGATAAAGTTTGCAGATGACACAAAAATAGGGGGAGTGGTATTTAATGAAAAGGACAGGTCACTGATACAGAGTGATCTGGACCACTTGGTAAGTAGGACACAGGTAAACAATTAAAAGTAAGGTCATACATCTAGAAACAAAGAATGAAGGCCATACTTACAGGATGGGAGACTATCCTTGGAAGCAGTGATTCTGAAAAAGACTTGGGACTCATGGTTAATAATCAGCTGAACATGAGCTCCCAGTAGAATGCTATGGCGATCCTTGGACATATAAACATAAAAATATCAAGTAGAAGTAGAGAGGTTAAATTACCTCTTGTATTTGGAAGTGGTGCAACTGCTTCTGAAATATTGTGTTTAGTTACGGTGTCCACAATTCAAGAAGAGGAAGTTACTCACCTTGTGCAGTAACGAGAGTTCAAGATGTGTGTCCCTGTGGGTACTTCACTTCAGGTGTCGGTGCGTCTCTGCACCACAGATCTGAGATTTTGCTTGTTCGGGGCGCACGTGCGCAGTAGTTGTCTCGTGGTGCCTTTGGCACCTCATGTAGTGAGCATATGACTTGACCCATTTAGTTCCTTCTCTACCAGGAGCTCGATGAATGAACTCTGAAGTAGAGGGGAGGAGGGTGGGTAGTGGAGCTCCCACAGGGGGACACATCTCAAAGAACCCTTGTTACTGCACAAGGTGAGTAACTTCCTCTTCTTCTTCTTTGAGTAGTGTCCCTGTGGGTGCTCCATGTCAGGGGTCTGTAGAGCAGTGCCCTACTGTGGACGGTAGGGGCTTCAGAGTCATGTATGTTGTTGTAGAGAGCACGGTATGGCCTAATATGGAGTCTGACAGAGGATTAAGTGATGGCATAGTGTTTTGCAAAAGTGTGCTCTGAGGCCCATGTGGCAGCCCTGCATATGTCTATTAGAGGGATATGGTTCAGGAAGGCTATAGATGTAGCAATAGCATGCACAGAGTGGGATTGGATTCCTCGTGGGGGTTCCTTGTTGTGCAGTCGATAGCAAAGTTGGATAAACATAGAGATCCATTTAGATCAGTGGTTCTCAGACTTTTGTATTGGTGACCCCTTTCATACAGCAAGCCTATGAGTGTGACCCCCCTTATAAATTAAAAACACATTTTAAAAAATATTTAACACGGTTATAAATGCTAGAGGCAAAATGGGGTTTGGGGTGGAGGCTGACAGCTCGCGACCCCCCCATGTAATAACCTCATGACCCTCTGAGGAGTTACGACCCCAGTTTGAGAACCCTTGATTTAGACAGTCTCTGGGTTGATATTGCACGTCACTTTGAGCATTCTGTTGTGGAAATAAACAGCCTTGGGGATTTCCAGAAGGGTTTGGTTCTGTCTAAAATAAAACACTATGGCTCGCCTGACATTGAGTGTATGTAGGATGGCCTCTTGTGAGTTCCCATATGGTTTTGGGTAAAACGTAGAAAGGTGTATGGGTTGGTTTATATGGAAGGATGTCGATACTTTAAGCAAAAATTTTGGGTGTGGCCACAATGTGACCTTGTCTTTAGTGAACACAATGTAAGGGGGCTTGGCCATGAGTGTCCTGATCTCGCTGACTCATCTAGCTGAGGTGATCGTGACCAAGAATGTGACTTTCATAGACATATGAAGGAGTGAACAGGTCGCTAAAGGTTCAAAAGGTAGTCTGGTGAGGCATTTAAGTACAAGGTTCAGGTCCCATGAGGATGTAGGTTGTCGGACTTCCGGGTACATGTCCTGTATAAGGAAGCATCTAGTGATTGGGTGTGCAAAGACTGATGTTCCCGTCACCTTATGGTGAAAGGCTGTGATAGCCACTAGGTGTACTTTGATAGAGCTTATGGATAAACCCGATTCTTTGAGTTTCAGTATGTAGTCCAATATGACTACATAGGATGGAAGAATCCCATGCATTGCTACAGACTAGGGACCGAGTGGCTAGGCAGCAGTTCTGCAGAAAAGGACCTAGGGGTTACAGTGGACGAGAAGCTGGATATGAGTCAACAGTGTGCCCTTGTTGCCAAGAAGGCTAACGAAATTTGGGGCTGTATACGTAGGAGCATTGCCAGCAGATTGAGGTATGTGATCATTCCCCTCTATTAGGCATTTGTGAGGCCTCACCTGGAGTATTGTGTCCAGTTTTGGGCCCCACACTACAAGAAGGATGTAGAAATATTGGAAAGAGTCCAGCGGAGGACAACAAAAGTGATTAGGGGGCTGGAGCACATGATTTATGAGGAGAGGCTGAGGGAATGGGAATTATTTAGTCTGCAGAAGAACCAGGGGGGATTTGATAGCTGCTTTCAACTATCTGAAAGGGGGTTCCAAAGAAGATGGATCTGGACTGTTCTCAGTAGTAGCAGATGACAGAACAAGGAGTAATGGTGTCAAGTTGCAGTCGGGGAGATTTAGGTTGGATATTAGGAAAAACTTTTTCACTAGGAGGGTGGTGAAGCACTGGAATGGGTTACCTAGGGAGGTGGTGGAATCTGCTTCCTTAGAGGTTTTTAAGGTCAGGCTTGACAAAGCCCTGGCTGGGATGATTTAGTTGGGGATTAGTCCTGCTTTGAGCAGGGGGTTGGACTAGATGACCTCCTGAGGTCCCTTCCAACCCTGATATTCTATGATTCTATGACTGGTAGAGGCACCATGACTGCAGTTAACTTTTTATTGGCACCATAGTGAGAATCTCTTCCATTTTTGGAGATAAGTATTGCAAATGGTTGGTCTCCTGCTATTGAATAATACGTTTCACTCGTTCTGAGCAGGCTACTTCATCGTGTTAGAACCATGTAGGAGCTATGCTTTGAAGTGAAGTTTCTCTGGATTTGGGTGGAGAGTCCGGCCTCTGTTCTGTGAGAGGAGATCCACCCACAAGGGAAGAACCTGTGGGGCACACACTGTCAAGCGCATCAGGTAAGGGAACCAAGTCTGTCTGGGCCCCATTGGAACAATCAATATGATATGCACCCTGTCTGTGCATATCTTGTGAATGACTCGGGAGATTAGAGGGATCTGTGGGAATGTGTACATGTGACAGGGTTCGGACTCACCCGGCAGCACCTCCTGCTGGTATCTTCTGGGAATTAGCTCATCCAGCCTCTGGAGTGCCCTCTGCAGGCCGGGGATCTGGCTGCCCACTCTCTGGCCCGTGTCCCTCCCAGGACCCGGTGCCCCTTTAACTGGGGTGCTGCCCCCTGGCAGTACCCCACCGGTCTTACTTCTAGGGTCTCCCCTCCCTAGGGAACCCCCAACACACTATCCCCACCTCGCCTCAGTTGTAGGCTACTGCCAGTCACCAGCTAGCCCCCGCGCCCTGGGGCAGACTGCAGTATAAGCCACTCATCACCGGCAAGGTTGGGTTGGACCTGCTGCCTCGGCCTACCCGTGGGTTACCCCCTGAAACCCCTGTACCTATTGGGCCTAACACTAGGCCGCAGCCTGGGGCTTTCCTAGCCAGAGCTCCCCAGCTCCTTCCCCAGCCCTGCTCCAATCTAGGTACTTGGTCAGGTCCCTGCAGCCAAGCCCTTCCCTCTCTAAAGACAGAGAGAGAGTGTTTGCTCCAGGCCCACTGCCCTCTTATAAGGGCCAGCTGGGCCCTGATTAAACTGGCCCCAGCTGTGGCTGCTTTGCTCATCAGCCCAGCTTCTGAGCCTCAGCCCTCTCCCAGGGCTATTTCCAACCCCTCAGGGCAGGAGCGGGTATCCACCCTGCTACAGTACATGAGTGCTATATCCCATGAGATGAGAAATGCATCCCCTAAAGATTTCGATGCTAGTCCTGCCCTGGAGCAGAAGAGTGGGCACTTGTGGTTTGTTGCTGATGCAAACAGGTCTACCGATAGAAAGTCCCATTCCTGGAATATTGATTGGAGGACACTGTTGTATATTTCCCATTTGTGCTTCTGGGAGAAATGTCTGCTTGGCGTGTCTGCCATCATGTTCCGGCTCCCCGAGAGGTAAGATGCCAACATGTTTATGTTATGGTGAATGCACCAATTCCATAATTTTATGGCCTCAGCGCAGAGTGAATGGGAGCGAGCTCCTCCTTGGCGATTGATATAGAATATGCATGCTATGTTGTTGGTTAGTATGCAGATTTACTCATTCCGTACGAACGGAAGTGTCTGCACACATTGTATACTGCTCGGAGCTCCAGGAGATTGATGTGAAGCTGGGTTTCCATCGCTGACCACACTATGCAATTTAACACAGACATTCATTTTAAAATCATGAACTCTTATTTATTATATTCAAAACCATGTCAACTAAATTAGAGAAGTAACATTGTTACAAATCAGAAGGTAAAACAATTGATAAATTAAAATCAGATTTCTAGATATCAAGAAGCAGGCCAATGTTTAACAACATGCTTCTGTATCTTTAACTACCCACTGGGAAATCAGTCAATCAACAGTGCTGGTTAATAATAGTAGGACCAGCTGTTACATAGCTTGAAATTGACAACAGTAAACCAATTTCAGCACTTACTTCCATCTTTCAGAGGGGGAGTATATTTTGATTAACTATTAATATTAGGATTCAACATAACAGGATTTTCTTTATATTTACTAGTTAACATTTTAAGGAGTAAAGACAAACAGAGGAGAAGAATAATCCAGTTTGATCCAAGGTTCAAAGCACTACAGTGCAGAAAAACAACTCATAAATACGTTGTTACAATGTACTATAGATTATCTATATAAAAAGGATTCACCTTTGCTTTATTCATTCATTTCTCTTTTCCTAATGTCAGTTGACACAAATTTCTAATATTAACTTTCATATCATAATGCTACTGATTTCTGGGGTCTATTATTATTGTTGTTTCCAATGTACTTGATAAAAAATACATTTTAGTACTTAAACCTCACACATCACCACAATATTCTACAAACAAAAGGTCATTGTCCTCTTTTAGTACGCTTGCTATTTCTAGTTTAATATTATTTATGCATATTTAACTCTAATAATTTCTACTAGAAATAAAAAAAATTATTACCATAGTCTAATCTATAAATTATGAATTAATTATATTAATAACTTAATAACTCCCAGTTATCACTTTGAGGGTTGTTAGGTTCTTGTCCCAATATCAGGCACAGTATTATTAAAATTACTATATAGTTGGGAACCCTGATGTGCATAGTGGCAAAACGCACACTTCAGGAACTCTTCTATATTTACAATAATTTATTAATATATTTAGCAAAGCTACAAACACTCCAACTCAGTAAGGTAGATAAGATAATACAGAAAGTACATCTGAACATCCATACTCACACCATCCCTTGCAGAACAACCTCAAATTTTAGCAATTCTCTTCCTCATCACCATCATCTACTTCAGGGCCAGGCAAATTTTTTGGCCTGAGGACCGCATCGGGTTTCGGAAATTGTATGGGGGGCGGGCTAGGGGAGGGGGTCGTGGCCCGGCCCCCACCTCCTATCCGCCGCCCCCGGGACTCCTGCCCCATCCACCTCCACGCCCCCCCCCCAGGACCCCTGACCCATCCACTCCGCTCCCTGACCGACCCTGGAACTCCCACCCCTGACTGCCGCCTGCCGCCCCATCCAACCCCTCCTCTCATTCCTGACGCCCGCCCCCCCACCAGGATCCCTGCCCAATCCACTCCCTCCCCTGTTCCCTGTCCCCTGACCACTCCTGGAACCCCCACCCCCTGACCACCACCCCGAACTCCCCTGCCCTCTATCCAACCCCCCCTGCTCCTTATCCTCTTACCGCGCTGCCTGGAGCACAGGTGGCTGGCGGCACCCGGCTGGAGCCGAGCCACGCTGCCACCACTGCGCAGCACAGAGCACTGGGTCAAGCCGGGCTCTGCAGCTGTGCTGCACCAGGATCTCCCAGCCCCGCCGCCTAGAGCATTGCGCTGGCGGCGTGGCGCGCTGAGGCTGCGGGGGAGGGGGGAACAGTAGGGGAGTGTGGCAGGCTTTGCACTTCATCACCCCTTTGTTTCCAGGGGGGGACGAGGTTAACCCCACCTCCCTGCGCTTATGGCAGTTCAACTACCTCCCCGGTAGTCAGGGCCGTCTGGCCCAATGGTCAAAGTCCTTCTAAATCCCCTCCCCGGGGGATCACGGGGCCTAGCGGCCGGAGTCCATCTATCTCCTTCGAGTTACGAAGGGGGTGGGTGAAGTACGTCTCCACACTGATGGAGACTGGGGTTCAGAGACCCCCGGTAGGGGAGCCCGGGGCCCACCCGCCTCCACCGGGCTCCGACCCAGGGCCCTGTCTTTAACAGTGTGGTCCTCCCCGGGTCAGCGGGGAATCCTACCGCAACACGCTGCCCTTAGAGTGGTGGGAGATACCACTCCCTTCCCTGGGTCACTTCCTACCCCTTCTCCAGATGTAGCAGTCCCTGGGTCCTCAGGGTCTTCAGATTCTTCAGCCCCCAATGCTCCCTGGGGTTCTGACAGCTGCCAGTCTCTGGTCCTCCTTCCCGGTCTCTCAGTTCCCTCCTGAACGAGGTACTGCTGCTCCTGGGCTGGAGCTTCCGCTGGGCTTCCTCCTCCCTCAGCCGCCAGCCCTGACTGAGCAGCTCTGCAGGCTTTTATACTTGGCTCCCGGTTGGAGCATGCCCAGCAGGGCCTCAGGGGCGGGACTTCCTCTACCAGCAGGGAAGGGTTAACCCTCTCAATACCAGTGCGGGGCCAGCCTGCCCCGTCACAGGGAGTGACCGGGGACTAGCCTCCCGGGCTAGGCAGGAGGGTCCCGTGGGCCAGATGTGGCCCGCAGGCCATAGTTTGCCCACCTCTGATCTACCTCCTCATCACCAGTGGCTATCATTCTGGCAACTCTCTCCCGAAGCACACAGGCTGGAATACAACTTTTATAATGTTACACTGATGCCACTATGTCTAATGCATATTTCGTAGTGTTTTCTCACCTCTTACTTATTCGTATGGGGTGTTGGTGTTATCTCATGTTTCTATGGTTGGCTGATGTCATCATCGACAAAATTCCCCCTTACGCTCTATTTCCTGTTACCCAAAACTTAGGGGTTACCGTTGGGCCATTTATCTGTGTCAAACTTCATAGGCCTCAAGTCCTTATGCTAACTTGCTGAAGCTAATGTCTTATAGGATACAGGCTTGTAGGTTCCTTGCATTACTGCTGACTATAATAAAGGCAGAATATAATAAAGGTAAGCTAGCCTTATGG
The DNA here is from genome assembly GCA_033296515.1 of Macrochelys suwanniensis. Lineage (NCBI taxonomy): Eukaryota > Metazoa > Chordata > Testudines > Chelydridae > Macrochelys > Macrochelys suwanniensis. The sequence goes on along the minus strand of CM065775.1, from coordinate 42,568,043 downwards.
GCTACAATATGTATGCAAAGGGGCAGAAAGAAAAAAATTGCAGTGATGCGGTAGCAATTTTTAAACATATTCTATGTTTAGAATATACATGTTTCACTTTGCTTTTTATTCCATTAGATCCTTGGTAAATTTCATTAAAAGCACCTTACAGTTCTCAGTTTCCTTCTCACCCACCCAACTCTCCATTTTAAATACAAAAAGTTTTTGGGAACAACCACAATCTTTACAGTTTGGAAGGTTTAATATAAAAATCACCTATTCCATGCAATTTATGAAGTCCTTTGGTAGGAGCCCCTCACTGCCTACCTTAAAACATGTACTGATAGGTACAGAAATAGCCCCTTACTGCCTTTAGTGGACCTAAATTGTCTTGTGGTGATCTTTTTGGTTTTGATTGTTTTTTTAACAAAAATATCAGTTCATTTATTTATACTTGAAATGTAGGTAATTTTCTGTTAAGAATATAATCTGCATGTGCATGTGTGCGCGCACACACATGCACATTCCTGTATGTATATCTATGTACCTTGGTTACTTACCTTACAATAACTGTGGTTCTTCAACATGTTATTGTCGTTGTGGATCCCACTGCAGGTGCATGTGAGCCTAATGCACATGAGAGCAGAGGTTTGGTTTTTTTAATAGCATGGCCCTGGCAGATGCTGCAGGTGCCCTGTGCCTCCTCGTGCTCCCATGTAAGAGCATAAAGGGCAGGGTATTCCCTCCTTCCCTCAGCACTTGAAATTAAAAACCCATGTTGCTGAGGATTCCAAAAAGCTGGGATGAAACTGGCTCAAACTTTAACACCACCACCAGCAACAACAACAGCTCATCTTACCTAACTTCTTCTATCTTCCCCAAAAGGACAGTTATGACCCTCTTTGATAACATCTAAGAAACTGTCAAATAAGGGGGGTTTCCTTCTAAAAACACTCTCCAGATAAAGGGAATGAGAGATGTTGTTAAAATGGAAGCCTTAATATTTTACATTTTAAATGACGTAACTGTTTTTCCTTCTTTTCTCTATCTTTAATAAAATAAAATGGTGTGTTTGCCATGGTGCTAAGCAGGCGGAGGTCTCTGTATATCAAATCCCAAACCTTGTTTAACACTGTTTAATGTTGGACAGTGACTGAGTTATGTTAACACATTTAGCCCATTTAATCCACCTAAATTAAATACAACAGTCCCCATTGACAGAATATCTGCTCTGTGATGGACTTCTGGAGCAACCATTCATGGCTGGTTAACTCATGGCTGCTCAAGTAGTCTATTAGGTCACTGCTGACCCTGGGAAGTGTACAGCCAATGATGTTATCCTGTGTAGATGACACTACAATTAGAGTCTGATGGCTTCCTGGCAGAGAGGGGATGATCAAGCATCTCCTTGCTTGTTTATATAGTACATTGCAGATGTGTTTCCTGTCATGACTTGCACTGTGGGTTCTGCAGAAAAGGGAAGAATGCTATACAGGCTAGCATGATGGCCCTCCACTTCAAGATGTTCATATTTTAGTTTTAGGTCTGAGAACAAGTTCCTCACATCTGCATGTGGTTCAGATGGGAACCCCAATCTGTCCCTGAAGCATCTGTGACAAGTGTCATAATCAGATAGGGGATTGAGAATGGCATGCCTTTTCATACCTTCACTGGCTGAACATACCAAGCAAGCTCTCACAACACTTGAAGCAGGGTTGTGCCTCTTTTGTTCATGTGATGTCTGGATAGGTAATATGTGAACCTCAGCCATAGCTGAAATCTGGCAAGCAGCATCATACACACCAGTATGTGGCCTAAGAGTCCCAGACAAGTATGGCATCATAGTAAATGGATTTGACGTCAGGCAATTCATCATCAACTGGAGAAAGTGGAGTCTGTCCTCTGGGAGGTAAGCTCTTGTCAATCAGGTGTCAATCATAGCTCTGATAAACTCTATCATCTGTGATGGTATGAGGGATAATTTCTTGTAGTTCTCAGGAAGTCCTAGTTGGGAGAATAGGAAAAGAACATATTGAAAGGCTGTCTCCTTAAATGTGCTGCCACTACTAGAAGGAACTTGTGAATACTCTCACAACGCTAGGGAAAGTCTAAAGTGCAGTATCCTGCATTGAGAATGGTTGGGTTCACTATAATTTCTGTGGGCTGGATGGATTACCATATGGAAGTACACATCCTCAAAGTCGAGAGCGTAGAAAGAGACAATGATGGAGGCAAGCATTACCATTCTGAACCTGAGATGGAATATGTATTTGTTGAGTCTTCTCAGGTCTAGGACAAGACAAAGACCCTCTTTTTTCCTCAGAATGAGGATATGCTGGAAGTTTTCTGGTGGAACCTTATCTATGGCTCCTAGGTAATGCATTGAAGACACTTCTATTTGTAACAGGCTCTCCTAAGAAGTGTCTCGGAAGAGAGACAAAGAAGGTGGGTAACTGGATGTGGGTAACCATAAGCAATGATCTCTAGCATGCATCTGCCTGATGGCACGACAGACCACACCCAGTGGGACGAGGTGGCTTCTGAACAGGATCTGATGTGGCTCCACACATTCCAGTCAAATGTGCTAATGTGTTATAGGAGGGGGGTACATTGCCAAGGTGGAAGAAGATTGTCACCCTTTGATATACCTCACTCTTTTCTTGGTGTAGTACTCAGGTTGCCTGGGATGGTAGGATGGCATCTGTTGTCTTAACTGAGGTTGAGGACGAGCACAGGGGGTCTTTTGAGTAATTTAACAAGCAGAAAACATTATCTGAACACTCTCTAAATAGTTCTGCACCTTCAAAAGGCAAGTCCTCAATTGTGGCTTGTACTTCTCTCAGGATACCCAATACCTGGACTCATGATGCTCTCTAAGGCTGTCTTGGCCACCAGTTGGCCTTCTTTATTTTGTCTTTGAGCAACTCCATGTTGTCATACAGGAGCGAAGAGTACAACTGTCAGGAGACTGGGTCTTAGGCAGTCAGACCTAGTGGTCAGAGCAGGAGTCAGGATCAGGAATCAGAACCAAAGGTCAGAACTGGAGTAAGAGTCCAAATGCCAGAGTTAAGGGTCAAGACACAGTCAGAATGAGGAACCAGGGCAGAGGAGCAGAACCGTAGTCAGAGTCTGAATGCCACATCAAGGGTCGAGATAGAGTCAGTGGAAGGAATCAGAGCAGAGGGTCAGAACTGGAGTCAGAGAAGCAGGAGCAGGGCTGGTTCATAGGCAGGAATGAGGCTGGGGTAGGACTAGAACAAGAATAGGTGCAGGTCAGGGCCTAGTCTGGAGCAGGGCTGAAGCAAGGCAGGAGCTTGGAGGGAGGCAAGCACAGGGAGGCCAAGAATCTAAGGACATGTGCATTGAGCACATAACTAGGCCTCTCCTAGTACACATAGAGAAGTTATTAAGTTTGCTGACCCCTTTAAAGAAATAGTACATCTACAGCTTACCACTTTACTGGAGTTAAACACTCTTAATCAAAGCACTGGATTGGTTTATAGTAAAAAGTAAAACATGTTTATTAAACAATATGAATAGGTTAAGTAATACCAAGTAGAAGGAATAAATATTAGAAAGGGTTACAAACAAACAAAGGTATTCTAAGAATAAAACTTAATTTCAGCCAGTTACAATCTTTGCCTAAGCCGGTTTATCACCTAAAATCAATTTCCAGAGACATCATCCCCCCTGGTTGAAGGACCCATCTTTCTACGATCTATGTAGTACTTCAAGTGATGAATAACTTAGGAATTCTCTGCCCCTCCCTTTATAGTCCAGTAAACCTTTGAAAACCATCTCGATTAAAATTCATTGACATTGCTTCAATAGGCAGGCAGGCTTCCTGGCAGTGCTGTCTCCATCACCTAGCAAGACTGTTAAAAGATCATCTTTCCCCACTTGTTCTCATGATGACTTTGTTTACCTTGCATGTAAATATGCCTTTGTTATCTTTGCCTGAGGACTAAGCTGGTCAGACAAGCAAATACATAGTCCTTTATGATCTGGACAAACTAACTCCCCAACTATCTTGTGAGCTTTGATAATTTTATTTACTGCATATTTAAATTGCAATCTCATTGTCACTGCTCAACCCTGCTTCATTTGTACTGAAGACTTGGGCAGACTTGTTCTCTATTTTGTTCAAATACAGATTTTAAAACATAATATCAGAGAATGTGGATAACTCAACATGTAATATTAATACACACATTTCACAATTATGTTTATATTTTATATTATATTCATTTGTACTGAAGATTTGGGCAGACTTGTTCTCTACTTCATTCAAATACAGACTTTAAAACATAATATCAGAGAACGTAGATAACTCAACATATAATATTAATACACACATTTCACAATTATGTTAATCACTAGTGTGTCATTTGTTTTCCAATGATATATCGCATAACACTTTTTAGATACAGATCATGATACCTGAAACTCACTACTAGATACAAGGGAGCCCCCTGCCCTCGAGATGAGGAGTATCAGATGCATTCACAGAATCATAGAATATCAGGGTTGGAAGAGACCTCAGGAGATCATCTAGTTCAACCCCCTGCTCAAAGCAGGACCAATCCCCAATTTTTTGCCCCAGATCCCTCAATGGTCCCCCTCAAGGACTGAACTCACAACCCTGGGTTTAGTAGGCCAATGCTCAAACCACTGAACTATCCCTCCCCCATCAGCTGAACAGAGATTGTAGTACTGCTCTCTCAAACTTGGCATCTGTCCTGGCAGCTAAGTTCAATGAATAATGTTTGACAAAAGTCAGTGGGTTATTCCACATCACCTTGTGTGTCTCAGAAATTGGCAAGTTCCAGAATCTGGAAGATGTTGCTTGAGCTCTGGTGAAATGAACACTGATGTTTGGAACTGTGCTTGAGATGCATTGTGTTACCCATTTGGAAATTCACTATGATAGCCCGGCCTTAGAAGACAGTTTGAACAGTTTGGTCCTATCAATGTAGTAAACTAGCATAGTGGAAATGTCTAGTGTATGTATCTTCTTCTGTCATAAATTAGCCGGGAGCTTTGGGAAGATGACAGGCAAGTTAATTGATTCAGACAGAATTTCTAAGACCACCTTGGGATTGAATGTGAAGTGAGGTTTTGGTACCAACATGTTGTGTTTATGAAATGGCATGTTGGGAGGGCCAGCCATGAGTGCTTGGTGCTCACTCTCTCTCCTGGCTGAACTGATAGCAACAAGGAAAATGATCTTCAGAATGAGATGATGTAAGGAGCATTCTGAAAGAGGCTCAAAGGAAGGCCCCATTAGTCTCTAGAGCACAATGTTGAGGTTCCTGGCAAGAGTAGGTTCTCTGATAAGTGGCTAAGTACATTACAAATCTTTGAGGAACTTAAATACCATTGGATGGGAGAAGCCAAGCATGACTGCACAGTCAGATAGCACACCAAGATCAATGCAAGGTGGACCTTAATGGAGCTGAACAAAAGGCTGGAATGTTTCAGATGCAGCAAGTAGTCAAGGAGCTATGGTACTGAAGCCTGCATAGGGTCCAGGTCATATTCAACGGCCCATATTAAGACCCTCTTCCATTTTAACAAATAAGCCTTTTTCATAGATGTCTTGCTGCTCTACATCAGGATCTCCTGGACTTATTTAGAGCAGTATCTGTCCACAGTACTTAACAGTGTTAGATGTAGGGACTTTGGGTCTGAAGTACTTAACTGTGGTGTTGTGAAATCAGATCTGGGCAGTTTGGGAGTTGAACCACCACTAGTCTTTTTGTGAAGATTCTCAGTGCTGTGGAGAATCCAAACAGCAGTATCTTGTACTGGTAGTGATTTAGTCCTATTATGAATCTCAGGTACTTCCTGTGAGCTGAGTGGATGGTTGTATAGAAGTATGTGTCTTGCAAGCTGAGAACCATGAACAAGTTTTGAGCCTGCTGAGGTGGAATGATGGAGGCAAGCATTTCAATCCTGAATCATATATATATATATATATATATATATATATATATACACACAGAGAGAGAGAGACACACACACACACACTTTTTTAACATCCAAATCAAAGAAGAAAAAATGGAAGGATGAAGGCTATATTTCTTCACTAATCTAGTGGAAAAGAACAAGTTTGAAGCTCTAAGAAGTAAAGACATGGACACTTGCTGAGTTCCATCTTCTGAAGTAAGAGGGAACTAAGTGAGTGTCATGCCCAGTCTGTCCTTTATGCGGTGACATTGGGTGCATGCGTGGCCTTAAAGGATGCTGATATTCAAAAGAATCTGATCTTACACACATAAGGTACATGGGCACCTGCAGTAGCATCCATATTGGTACATACTTGAAGAACAAAGATATACTATACATACTTACCTCTTAATTTTTCCTCATAACTAAATCCTTCCAACCCTGGATAATTTTGTTGCTCTTTTAGTATTACTCCCAATTTTTCAAATGTATGTGATATTGAGGTGGCCAAAACATAGTGCAGAATATTCTAGATTCATTCTCATAGAAACTTATGGGGTAAGTCTACGCTGAATATGGGAGAGAGTCTCCTAGTTCAGATCCACAGACTCACATTAGCAGGGCTTGTGCTAGTGCACAAAAAATAGGGGTGTAGACACTGTGGAAAGCTTTGGAGTCAGGGGATGGGCTTGACAGCCTTAGCTCCAGCCTTAGCCACAACATCAAAGCAATGTCTACACAGCTATTTTCAGTATGCTAGCACAAGCTCAGCTAACATAAGTCTGTGGACCTGGGCTGGGAGGCTCACTCCTAGATGCAGTGTAGACAAAACCTAAGAAGTGCTTATCACCTCCCTACTGTGCAACATGATGCCTCTGTGCATACAGCTAGACATTACATTAGTTTTTCTTTCTATCATCCCAGACTACAAGCTCAGATCAAATCTGCTTTCCTTTATGACTTTTGTATCTTTTGATATTAGTACATTCTATGTGTTACTTTCCCAATAGTGATATGTGTTTTAGATACCTTCTTCCAGTTGTATTGTTTCCATTTTTCCTTGCTTAATACCATTTTAATTTCTGCCCACATTTCTAACCTTTCTAGGTCCATTTCTATTTTTTCTCTGTGATCACTGATATTCACTACACTTTCCATCACTGAAATTCACAGATAACCTGTAGTTTATCTTCACTTCCAGTTCATTAATGACAATGTTAAATAAGAATGACTAATTCCTGCAGTATCCAAATATAAATGTCCTCTCAGCTGGATTGCATTTAATTAGTACTCTTTGTTTGAGTTTTCTGCCACTTTTCACTCCACAGTGCTCAGATCCAAGCCAATCTGAATTACATTTTGTAATAGTTAACCAAATTGGCTATTGTATCATACACAGCAACAACTGCACAGATATGCAAGGCAGGAAATACAATATTGATTCTAATAATTATTGAAGTGGACAAGCATCCTGCTAGAGCAATCAGCACATAATCAACTAAACACAAATAATATATTGTTTAAAAATTATGGACTACATTGAACAACCTGCAGTCACATGGCAAGCACTTCAGCAGGAATCCGTGTAAGTGCTTGATCAGATGAGTTACACTTGTATAATCTTGATCTAAATAAATCAAACATTTAAGTAATTTCTTTCTGATGCTCTATTAATAAATGTAAGCCACGAATTTTGTTGTTCTTAAATATTATTTATGTTTCCCCAATATATTCTTTACTTCAGATATAATCAACAGTCCAAACAAGAAGAAAACTAGTAAAGAAAACAAAAGGACAAACAAAGAAATCCTTTTTTGCCCAATGTCGGAAACGTATATGCTGTCCCCTAATATACTGTCAGAAGTAGTGTAATATATTTTGTACATATTATAGGTAGCAAAGTTAGTAAAGCCTGTAGTTACGGTTGCTTGACATGTCTCAAGATCCTGTTTTCAGCTGTTTATAACTATGTAAAACTGTAACCATTTGGGCTGAAATTTTCCATGCCAAGTGTCTGCCTCATACTGAATTGCCTTGGAAAGTTTCAGCAAAAATCGTGAGCCATTTTTAAGAATGAAGATAAGGAAAAACTTTGTTTTACCCATGCTAAATTAGCTGTAAGAATATTTTTTAAGAAGCTTTAATGCCTCTTTGTTTTGGAACAGAGACTTGAAATTTAGCAGTTGCTGCTTTGCCAGGGATGTGCCTTTTGCTGTTGCTATTTAAAACTGTCTACATATCACCAATTCTCAAGCCTTTGAAAAAGTCTCGGTCTGCAAATGCTCAATAGAGATTTGTTAGAGTTTTGCTGCTAAATTGTCCAAAGATTTCATCTGCACCAAGCATGCTTCAGCCCCTAGCAGCTTCTACATCCTGACCAAAATACATGTGTGCCACCCCACAGAGTGACTGAACATACTCCCAGCTGGTGATGTAGAGGGCTGAGCAGGATTTTCCATGCAATTGATGCTCTTTACTGATCAGTGCTGAGCACAAGAAGTGAGAGCAGGGAGACTGTCTCTCCTGTGCTCTCAGTGATCCCCTACTGGTGCCCAAGCAGCCACAAGGAGGAGGAAACAGCTTGACTTAAAACAGAGGGATGAGGAATGGGAGATGGGATGTGGATGTGGGGTTATAATTATCAGAGGTCAGGGAGAAGCAAATGGGGAGGGGAAAGCAGTGGCTGACAGGAGCCACTGGTGGGGACAGCAGAGTGTTTTGAGAAGTAAACTGCAGACTATAATCTACTTTCCCCCATCCAACTTTCTTCTGTGAAATATTACTCACATTTATTTGCAGAGTTACTGAATTATTTGCAAAAGAGATTTCTTAAGGGTTTAAAGAAGTCAACAGTGGCCAAAATCACATATTTATTACAAACCTATTGTCTTTTAACACATTTATTAAAATGGCACTCACTAATACCAGATTTAAGTAATTACAGAATTTAGAGCAGTGGTCTCCAACCTTTTTAAGCACAAGATCACTTTTTGAATTAAGTGCAACCCAGGATCTACCTCAAAGAAAACCTAGAAATAACAGTAATCACACAAACCCAAACACCCTAGCCCTGCCCCCTGCTCTGCCTCTTCCCCAAGGATATGCCCCTGCCCCGCCCCTTCTCTGAGGCCCAGTCCCACTCACTCCATCCCCCCTCCCTCCGTCACTCGCTCTCCCCCACCCTCACTCACTTTCAGCAGGCTGGGACAGGGGGTTGGGGTGTGGGAGGGGATGCAGGCTCTGGGCTGGGGCTGAGGGGTTTGGAGTGTGGGAGAGGCTCCGGGGTGAGCCTGGGGCAGGGTGTGGGGTGCAGGAGGGGGCTCAGGGCTGGGGCTGGGGGTTGGGGTTCAGGGTGCAGGTTCTGGGAGGGAGTTTGGGTTCGGAGAGGCTCAGGGCTGGGGTGGAGGGTTGGGGTGCAGGAAGGGGTTCAGGGCTAGGGCAGGGAGTTGGGGTGTGGGGTCTGGCTGAGTGCAACTTACCTCAGGCAGCAGCACAGTGGGGCTAAGGCAGGCTCCCAGCCTGCCCTGGCCCCGTGCTGCTCCCGGAAATGGCCGGCATGTCTAGCAGTGGCTCCTGGGCGTTGGGGGGGGAAGGGCAGGTGGCTCCGCATGCTGCCCCCATCCACAGATACCGCCCCTGCAGCTCCCATTGGTCACAGTCCCCTGTTCCCGGCCAATGGGAGCTGCGGGGGTGGTGCCTGAGGGTGAGGGCAGTGTGAGGAGACCTTCTGCCCCTTCCTCCCTGCCAGGAGCTGCTGCCGGACATGCCGGACACTTCTGGGAGCAGCACGGGGCCAAAGCTGGCAGGGAGACTACCTTAGACGCGCTGCGCTCCCAGACTCTTAGCGGCCTCTCTCTCTGTTTGGCTGCAGGAGGGTTGGTAACCCTACCCTGTGACCGAGATCGACAGTCTGAGGCTCCACATTTGACCAGTTGATCGCGATCTACTGGTTGGTGACCACTGATTTAGAGCCTTTTACTTCTAATGTAGGTCACTAGTTGCAATTTAACTCAAGGTGGCTGTAGTGGTGGTGTCCAAGAACCATCCCCGATTTATCCCTCATGTGATCAAAAGTTGTTCATGGCAGCTCCTTCTGACTCCCTCTCTTTGATCCCCACACCCTATGTAGTAGTGGGAGAGAGAGGGAAAAATGGGAGTAAAGACCCCATTCTGGACTGGATTAAGCCTTGGGTCTGTGCTAGATGTACAAAGAATGAATTCACTCTGTTTACTACAGATTCTCTCACAGCTGAGATTAAAAAAAGTATTGAAAAATCTGTGTATATCTATATTACATTATATAAACTCACGTGTTACAAAATTATCTTCTTTAGTATTACATAAACAAAAGCATATACAATGCAATACACTACTGAATTTAACTATTTCCACAAACAATCCTATTGTAGTCAATACATTTAAGTTTTTCAGTGTTTTTATAATTATATATTAAAAATCACACTTTAACTTTGGCTCCTAAATTAAAAAACACATAGAAACATGATCTTAAATTAGGACAGCAACAGCTGAGAACGTCATACAAAGGAATAGATGGAAGATAATCTGAACAGATCCAAAAATTGTCAATACTGTACAAAAAACTCTCTCTTTTTATTATAATACCTATATCAAAACAAACCAAAAGCACTTTTCATAACTTACCTTAGAGATCTGAAACAACACAGACTGCTGAATTAACTATAATCAGTCTCCTTCCAAGATACATGTAACTTTTCCACCACTTTCAAATCTGCAGTGGAAGATATTTTAGGCCTGGCTAAATATCACTGAAAGAAAATCCATTCACATGTTTGGCCATGTCTTACATTCCATCTTCTTCCACTGGCAACACAGACACAGCTAATTTTAATCTGTGACATAAACAGCTAGCATGATAGCTAAAATTGTTTAGGCACTGACTCCAACACACTGCACTGTACCAGCCAGTAGCATAGCCAGGGGGGGAGCAGAGGGAGCGGCCGCTCCCCCTTGAGCAGAAGCAGCGGAAGCGGCACCTTTTTTTAGCAGCACTGAAAAAAGTCGCCGCTTCTTTTTAAGCGCCGCTTCTTGCACTCACCCGGCGGCTCTCCGGGTCTTCGGCGGCATTTTGGCGGCAGGTACCACCAAAGACCCGGAGTGAGCCGCCGAAGTGCCGCCGAAGACCCGGAGCGCTGCCGGGTGAGTACAGGGGGAGGCGCCTTTTATAGCGCCGCTCCCCCACGCTCCGGACCTGGCTGTGCTACTGGTACCAGCATAAGAAATTTCTGATGTACAATAAAAGGGCCCAACCCTATTAGGTCCAGGGCACCAAAAATTCCTCAGCGCCTTGCAAGATTAAAATCAGAGGATTACTAAAATCTTTAGCTTCCTATAACACCCATTGCTAATTTAAAGAAAATATATATTCAGTCTGCATACATAATTTCCAATGGAAATCTAATAATCTGTTCAGTAAAATCATTATTAATGTTAACAATACTCGAATTCTAATACATCTTTATAATTATTAATCATTAATATAATTAAAACAGCACAACAGTGGCTAATAAGTTTTCTTACCACTTACATATGAAATACAAAAATGTATACCATAATCTTTGTTTAAAACAATGTAAGGGATGCAGGTGCAGGCCTTAATACCATATATTTAGTGATCAAATTATGCTAACATTATGTTACATTTGTAAGTATAATTTTATGTTCAAGTTTTAAATGTAAAGACAAGAATTCTGGCTTTGCACTGCTTATATTAGCCTGATTATGCAAATACTAACCCTCAAGCTCTGTTTTCATTCATGATACTGTGGATAAAATCAGTGCTGGTAGCTGTTTACATTTTAAAACACATTAAGATGTACATTTGAAAGATTTGTAGAAGATTAAAGGCTGTGTAAACATTTGTTATGTGAAGCACTGTAATCATTATCAATATGTTTTATATGCTTGCACCATTTTATTTCTCAAAGTACTATGTATTTCCTTTTTTCTAACTATGCATTCACATTGTAGTCTGCTTTAAAAATTGAAAGTCTTATCAGACATCCAAAGGCTTCAGATAATAAATTTAGGACTGACACAGTCCCAGTTAATGACAGAGTTATGAAATACTCCTTTTATGAATGCTCTGCCCATTAATCCTTCATCAACTTCTGTTTAGAGTATACAACACCAGAGTTCATTTACACACAGAAAACTAAATCATTAATGTATGACAAATACTGCTAAATATATTTTTCAAAATCTAAGATTTCTAAATAAAATATACACACAGCTTTCAAAGGGCCTTTATTATTAACCCATTGGATTTATGAAAAATTAAAATGTGATGTAGACATTTCCTTAATATTAAGACACCAAAGTTTTTGCTTAATTGAAATTCCCACTGAGTCTTAGATGAGGAATAAGCTTCTAGACAACGTGGTTTTGAAGGACTTGATACACTCATGGATAAGCTTATAGATACTTTAAGATTTGGGGGCAGAAATTTCTTTGAAATTTGTCTACCTGTTCTGGAGGGATAAAAAGAGCTACCACAAAATCTATTCAGAGTGCAAAAGACTACAAAGCTATCACTTCATTTTGATAAAATTCTTCTGTTTCCTTTATATAAAGTTTGTTTGGAGTTGTTCCGTTTCTCCTGTTTTATTTCCCACTTGAGAGAAAAGAAATATTGCTCTGATTCTAGATTGGCATGACATTTGTTGTCAGCTTTGCCACCTATCTAATGTCTGAAACGTTAAACATAAAAAAAATTAAAAGAATAAATAAATATCTCAATTAATATCCTCAGAAGTGTTCACAAACTGGGATTGGAGCAATAACTTATTTTTAATGAGTTCTGGAAGAGAATATGCAGAATAAATTATTAAACTTTGCTGAACAGCAGCAGATTAGTGTTTATATTCTTACTCTTTATTTATCTTACACTAAATAGTTGTACCACTATTTATTTTCTTTATAGTGTCCTGCACATTATATTTTTCCTCGTTAAGTAATGATCAGTCTTTTAGAACACTAAATCTAGTATGAACTATGCATTCTCAAGTAGCTATGTCTCATATTGCATCTTCTGTGTTACTTATCATGTATGTGTATGTTAATTCTTCTACGGGTTACCAAACATATAGGAAAGAACATCACCCTAATACACATTTGAACTTAAACCATGGGTGTAGGCCAAACAAAATAAGTGTAATTAACAGAATGTTTAGAATGTATGTTTGGTTACTTTGATAAAAAATAAAAGTAACATATTATTAGTAAATATGATATGAGCAAACATAGAAGCATACAGATACATAATTACTGCCACTTCCATGTCTAATAAATTTTTATGAAAAGCTTTTATTAACAAAAATGCTTAGTTGATTTAAGGTTACTTTCCCAGTTCCCCTAACTGGTTGCGCTGCACTCCTCTCTGGGTCTTTGCAACTTACTCTGTACTGACCAGGGGATGGAGGCCAGTGTCTTTTAGCTTCTCTTCTCCCTCTCAAGGGAGTGCCAATGACCCAATTACCAAGTTGAACTGAAAAGCACCACGTGATGGGGCGGAGCGGCCCCGCACTGGTACCGCAGGGGTTAACCCTTCCTTCCTAGCAGAGGAAGCTATTCCCCTGAGGCTCTGCTGGGCATGTTCCAACTGGAGAACAGGTATAAAAGCCTGCAGAGCTGCTCAGTCTGGGCTGACCGCCAGAGGGGAAGGAGGCACACCGCCAGCTCCTGAAGAGGGACAGCCTGCACTCCAAGACCTGGAAGCCAGACAGACTGGGACGCGCCCCTACACCCAGATGGAATACATCACAGAAGGGGAACAGACTGGAGGACCCCCAGACATGGAGGACTCGGAGGTTACAGTAGGAAGTGACCCGGGGGAAATTTAGAAGAAAATGGCGTTAGAGCCACGCTGAGGTTCAGCGTGTTTCGGGCAAATCCCCGCTGAGCTGGCGACAAGGGGAACTTGCCACTACCAGGGCCCTAGGTTGGGACCCGGTGGAGAGGGCAGGCCCGGGTCCCTCTACTCCCTAGCCACATGCCCCCTGGAAGGGGGTGGTGTCCCAGGACTTGAATCATATGGACTCCGGTTACTAGGCCACTCTCACCCTCCTGTGAGGGGTGATTCTATGGACTCTGGCCATTGGGCCGCACTGCCCTGATGCTGGGACGACTTCTATGGACTCCGGCCATTGGGCCGCACTGCCCTGTCTCTGGGGCGACTTCTATGGACTCTGGCCATTGGACTGCATTGCCCTGGTGCCGGGGCAAGTTGTGCGGACTCCAGCCGATAGGCCGCAGTACCCTAAGAGGGGTGATTGCATGGAGAGAGTCCATTAGGCTGCACCATGCCGCCCACAGAGAGGCGAGCACGCAAACTTGGAAGTGGCAAGGTTCTGACACACCACCACCCCCTGCCCCAAAGGGACGGTAAGGTGCCAGACCTGCCACACACCATTACACAGGGCACAGGTATGCTTCACATGTACAACAGTGCCTGGTTTGCATCCTGGGAGCAGGAAGCAGCCATTAGCAAAGTTGTACACTCATGAGTTTGGTGAAAAACATTATGGAAGACTGTTACTTGCACTAATATCTCTGATGATGAAGCTTCATTTTCTGTTAGTAAAATTAAGACTCTACCTAATCTAAATGTATTTATATTAGTCTGGTGACCTGTTTTAATTAATGATACCACTGCTCTACAGCCAAAATGCTTCTGAAATAAATGTAGTCAAACTTTACTAATTCTGGGTCACTGAGAACGAAAATGATGCTTAAAATTGTTGATTGGCTCTAGTTTTCAAGACATGCTATTGGGTCAGTATATACGACCCTTGACTTGGGAATGGCGGAGGATAAGTGAGTTATAAAGGGAAGGGATCTCAATTTAAACCAGAAATGACTAAAATACGTCTTTGACTTGATCTATAAATACATCTATGACTGGGTTTGGACAGTACTTGCTTTTTAAGCAAAACAATGAGGGATGCAATCTGAAGCTGGTATTGCATCATACATGATATGAATTGCATCATGTTATTCCTAGAAGTCATGGATGATGCAATCATAACGAAGCTTACATCACTCTGCTGAACAAATTGCCCTATATCAGCTCTAGAAATCATACAGTGTCGTGCTCTCTTATTTGTCAGTGTTTGATTTTGCAAAGGGACACATTTCTGTTTAGCCAAAGTGAGCAGAGATGCCTCGTGCTTGTGTGAACAGTGCAGATAACTTCTGCTATGTTTGTGGTGAAGTGACTTTTGCATCACAAAAGCGCAGTATAAGCACTATGGTTAAGAAAGCCTATCACCTTTCTTTTGGCTGCAAAATTGGAGATCAGGACAAGAGGTGGGCCCCACACATATGCTGCAACACTTGTGCAACAAATCTTCGCCAGTGGTTGAACAGGAAAAGGACATCTATGCCTTTTGCAGTGCCAATGATTTGGAGAGAGCCAACAGATCATACCAGCAATTGTTACTTCTGCCTGGTGCCTCCAGTTGGGAAAGGTGTGTCAAAGAAGAAAAAGGGGACTGTGCATTATCCAAACATTCCATCAGCTATATGCCCAGTACCCCACGGAGAAGGACTGCCGGTTCCTGATGCACCAGAATCATTCTCACTTGAGTCAGATGAGGAAGAGGAAGAGGATGAAACTTCTGGTCCTGAACCATCGGTGTCACAGGACCCACATTTTCTCCCATCCTCCTCCTCTGAACCACACCTCATAACACAAGGTGAACTGAATGACCTTGTCAGGGATTTGGAACTACCCAAGGGTAAGGCAGAGCTTTTGGGCTCCAGACTACTGCAGTGGAGTCTCCTGGCAGGTGATGTTAGGGTTTCCATGTTCCGTGACCGTCAAAAGGATCTTGTCCCATTCTTCTTCATGGAAGGTGATCTTGTAGCCTACAACAACATCGATGGTGTGATGGCAGCCCTCAACATCGTTCACAATCCAGATGAGTGGAGACTGTTCATTGAGTCATCGAAGACGAGTCTTAAAGCTGTTTTACTGCATAATGGCAATGTTTTGCCATCAATTCCAGTTGGTCATGCAGTCCATATGAAGGAAACCTATGACAACATGAAACAACTTTTGAGGTGCATCAACTATGACCAACATCAGTGGCAGCTTTGTGGCGATTTGAAGGTTGTTGCTCTCTTGCTTGGTCTGCAGACTGGATACACAAAGTACTGCTGTTTTCTCCGCGAATGGGATAGTCGTGCAAGAGATTCCAACTACATCAAGAAAGATTGGCCACTCCGACAGTCATTGGAGCCTGGGAGGAAAAGTGTTCAGCATCCACCACTTGTTGAATCAAGGAAGATTTTCTTACCACCCTTACACATCAAGCTGGGTCTGATGAAGAACTTTGTCAAGGCCATTGACAAAACACAAGCAGCTTTCAAGTACCTCCGTGGAAAATTTCCAAGGTGAAGTGAAGCTAAGATAAAGGAAGGTGTCTTTGTTGGTCCTGAGATTCGTGAACTTCTTCGAGATGATGCATTTGACCATGCACTGCGTGGCAAGGAAAAAAAGGCATGGAAAGCCTTCCAGTTAGTGGCAATCAATTTTCTCGGAAACAACAAGGCAGACAACTACAGGTTGTTGGTGGAAAACCTCCTCAAGGCATACAAAAGCCTTGGTTGCAACATGTCACTAAAGATACATTTTTTGCACTCTCATCTAGATTTTTTTCCACCGAACTGCGGGCAGTGAGCGACGAGCACGGTGAGCAATTTCACCAGGACATTGCAACAATGGAGAAACGCTATCAGGGCAAATGGAGCCCATCAATGCTTGCAGACTATTGCTGGACAGTGACAAGAGATGCTCCATTTAATGAATACAAGAGACAAGCCAAGAAGTGCCGAGTAGACACTGAATAGGACTAAACTATGTACATAATAGGTTTTTGCCTTTTGTTTCATAATAAACTTTATTTATATAACCCCTTTGCTGATTTTTAAAGTGTTACGTAAACGGGACAGGTGAAATAGTATCATGTAAAGCAACCATAAACACATGAAAAGACCTAGGTTTACAATTTATGATTAAAACTCTACTATCTACACAATATACATAGACATAAAATGTAAAAACTTAAATATCTTAGAAACTGTAGCCAATCAGTTGTTTTAATTGTCATATTTGAATTCAGCACATCAAAATACATACTAAATAGCACATTTTATCTCTGAAGCAGACGACTTCTCAAAAATGGTAGACCAGTGTATATATAAAAGGATTATTTTGTTTTTAATTTTGTACAAGTGTTGCTTTTAAAATAATTTTTGCATCTTTTTCATATCTAGTCTTTTATTAATTTTATATAGAAATCATAATGACACTACTGAAAATTTAAGCTAAAATCTCCCCCACCCAAAAAATGAAATGATATAAAAATAATTTTAATGTTTATAATGCTTTTCAAATATTCATAGATTTCAAACCACTTCACATATATGGGTATCACCACAGACCATTAACACCACCTGATACAGTCATGGTTGTACTCTGTGGGGGCACTGGGACTATCTTTTCTCTTAAGGTAAGGCATTTTCTGTTAAGGACCCTAAACTTAAGAATTCATTTTCCTCCACTGGATTCAAAATAACTCAGTTTTGTTAATACTCAGGACACACTGTAAAGCCCATTTTGTTTTTTTCTTTGAGATTTAAAGAAAATTTGAGAGGCATGATGTGACTCAGGTGAATAGGGAAGGTGGGATATTTCTTTCAAATTTGATTGCCCAGTTGGTTGGTATCTTTATCATAGGCAGGGCTGGTAGAACCAGCTATTATGGTTGCCTGATACTTCCCATTTTAAGACACTGGCAAAGCTGTAATCAATGGCAAACAAACTATAATCATTTGGACTTCAAATTTTCATGCTGGGTGCGTGCCTCAGGCTGAATTGTTCTGGAAAATTTCTTAACTGTCCAAGAACAAGTTTAGAGCAAAATACATTTGATTACCCATGTTAAAAAATTCTGGTGACCTTTTCTTTAAGCACAAGAGCCTCCATGCTTTAGACCAGGGGTCTCAAACTCAAATTACCACGAGTGCCACATGCGGACTAGTGCATTGGCCTGAAGGCCGCATCACTGACCCCACCCCATCGCTGCCCCCGCCCCCGCCCCCACTCCACCCCTTCCATTAGTTCCCCCCCTTCTCCGCCCCTTCTCTGCCTCCTCCCCTGAGTGCATGGCTCCCCGCTCCTCTCCTCCGATTGGATAAGCATGGGAGTCCCCGGGAGCCTGTCAGGGGGCAGGGGTGTGGATAGGGGTCAGCGCAGCCAGGGGACAGACAGCAGGGAGGGTTGGATAGGGGGTGGGGTCCTGGGGTGGTGGTTAGGGGCAGAGAGTCCCGGGAGGGGGCAGTCAGGGGACAAGGAGCAGTGGGGTTGGATGGGTTGGAGTTCTGAGGGGGGCAGTTGGGGGCAGGAAATAGGAGGGGGCAGATAGGGGGCTGGGGTCAGGCTGTTTGGGGAGGCACAGCCTTCCCTACTTGGCCGTCCATACAGTTTCAGAATCCTGATGTGGCCCTCAGGCCAAAAAGTTTGCCCACCCCTGCTGTAACCACATTAGGAAGAATATCCATTGCTAACAATGGGCATCAGTATTGTACACAGTTAAGCTGGTGCTCAAAACAGTGCGGACAAGACCAAACCATGTTTAGCATCAGAAACCACCATAGCTGAGCACTATTCATAATAAAATTAAACCCTAGTTTCTGAAGTGCCTAATATAGTTTTATCCTGCTTATGTTTGCAATGAAAGAGTCCAGTGCCATTCAGTTCCACCCATTGTCACCAATGGATACATTTTCTAGTATAGAAAATAGTCTTTTGCTGTTGATTATAGGTTTCATTTCACTAGACAAAGTAAAGTTTTTCAACCAAGTCAAGCACTTATGTGTTAGGAAATGCCAAAATTAAGACTGCCTGTGCTATATTCTAGATTTTTAAAAGAAAAAGATATGGTACATTAAACATTTCTTTTAATGGTCATTTCTAAAATTTTGTTTAGAAAATCTTCTGTAAACAATTCTTGGTTTTAGTAGATGACACAAGATTCTCTTCTGCAAAAGACCCACTTCATATTTAATACAACATAAGTGTGTCTTTCACATTTTGTTCCTCATTATTATTTTTCATACTTTGTGCCTAATCCTGGTCCCATTTAAATCAATAACAAGAGTCCCACCAAGAAAGGCAGCAAGATCAGGCCCTTTTAGATACATTTGATTTTTTTAAAGTTTATTCTTTAGCAATATAGATGTGTTCTTTAGCCAATAAAAAGGATTTAGTATTTCACTACACTGGTGGAGAACTCTTACATGTTCAATAACCCTGTATGGATTTACTTTAAATTGTTGCATATTAGTATAATATTGACAAACAAAAATTTTGTTTAATGTTAATTAATGGTGCTTAGATCAATAAACTAAACCATAAAAATTTAGGAAATACAAAGTTAAGGATTAAAAATAATTAACAAGTTGAGAAGTCTAGATAATACTTAGTCATGCCATGAGTGCAGGGGACTGGACTAGATGACCTCTCGAGGTCCCTTCCAGTCCTATGATTCTATGAAGTCAAGCACTAAGTTAGGGAATGCCAGAATGAACATTAGTCATGCAACCTTATTTCGTCCCCCTTGGGAGTATGCATTATGATACAGTCTTTAAGTAAATGATACCATATTTTCCTCACAGGACCCCTACCTCATTCAGTGCACAGGATGAATCTGCTCTGGGAATGAATTAAAGTTGTGTAGGGAAAGAGTCTGTTGTCTGTAGGACCCCCTGCCTCATTTGTTGCAGAAATTGGAAAGTTTGCAGTGATTGAAGCAGTGTATTGCAGGAAGAGAAAGGATGCTCTTGTAAAGGTTAGTTGCCCTGGAGACTTGGATTCTATCCCTTCCTCTGCCACCAAGTTTCCATGTAATGCTGGGCAAGTCTCTTACACCAGACTTTTCACAAGTAGTATGTATGCATGTAATTAAAGGCTGCATCATAATGCATATGCACACAGGGTCCAAATAAAGGTTGCATGGGCAACATGCATTCTGGCATCTTTGAACTTGAGAATGCTTGACTTTGCAATCTTTTTATCCTTTTTAATTCTTAACTTTGTATTTCCTAATTTTGTATGTCTTACTTTCTTGATGAACACAAAGTTAACTAACATTAAATAAAGTTTTTGTTTGTGAATTTCCTTCATTTTAATACAAAAATCATGTATATGTTATTTAAATAACTAAGCACTTGCCATGTTTGCTTTTTTCTATATATATTTTATAGACATTGTTATTTTTGTCAAGTATCAGAGGGGTAGCTGTGTCAGTCTGGATCTGCAAGAGCAACAAAGAATCCTGTAGCACCTTACAGACCAGGGGTAGGCAACCTATGGCACGCGTGCCGAAGGCGGCACACAAGCTGATTTTCAGTGGCACTCACACTGCCCAGGCCCTGGCCACCATTCCGGGGGGCTCTGCATTTTAATTTAATTTTAAATGAAGCTTCTTAAACATCTTAAAAACCTTATTTACTTTATATACAACAATAGTTTAGTTATATATTAAAGACTTACAGAAAGAGACCTTCTAAAAACGTTAACATGTATTACTGGCACGCAAAACCTTAAATTAGAGTGAATAAATGAAGACTCGGCACACCACTTCTGAAAGGTTGCCGATCCCTGTTATAGACCAACAGATATATTGGAGCATAATATATATATATATATATTATCTACTGGGTCTTCGCCCACAAAAGCCTATGCTCCAATATATCTGTTATTTTTGTGAAGCTCTATATTTCATTTCTCATTGCCATGTTGTACAACATACTTGAAGTAATTAAATTACACTTTATTCTAACAAAGCAAGTTTTAATACTTCTTAAATACTTTTTTTAAAACTATGTACAGAAAATGGAGTAGAGACTATTATCTATAGTTTCCCACTTTTTAAAAAAGGTACATATTCACAAGACGATAGCCCCCAATTTTTAAGAAGCATATACATGAAAAGGAACTGTAATTTTGTATCTTACTTTCATGTAACCCTTTTTGAGAAAAGTAACACACAACTGCAGCTTAAAAAGAAACAGTGTAACTTACCATCATACAAACCCAAAGGAGCATAGCAGGAGCTTATCAAAATATAGTATGCTTTCATTACACTTCCTCCTCTGACCCTTCTCTGTAATAATGTTATGGTAGTCTGAGGTAAATCAGTTATCAAAGATAGCCATTGCCATGACAACTAGCGCAATAGTGACTCTTCCCAAAAATGTAAATGAACAAGCAGGAGGGAGTGATGACTGGTTGATTATCTCTGATGTCACAAGGCTGCATCAGTTTGGCAACAAATGTGCATGGTGCAGGGCAACATAAGGCTTTTCTGGGGCTCTGGTTTCTCCAAAATTTCCTTAAAAAACACAACATACAGAACACAAAAAACATATTGCAGATTATTGCACACACATTATTTAGTGGATGAAATTTCATTCAAATTCCTCATGGCATGTTAATAAATGTTCTGAATAAAAGTGACAAACTGAGGTACAGACCCTGTAAAACAGAAAAAACTGACACAACCTCAGCTAAGGTTAACTGCAAGACCATAATACAGTACATGTATTTTGTCCCAAAGTAATGCTATTCTTCTCACTGAAATCACTTTCCTTGTATTTTCCGCTTTTCACCTTTCATTTTCTGATACGAATCATGCGATACTTCATGACCTTCACACTAGTGAAATTGGAATTAATCTTGGAGCATTACCATTATTACAAAATTTACAGTGGTGATCTGGAACTTAATTTTTATTTTTGGATAACCACCATACTACAAGTATCACCTAACAAAAGTGTGTAGCAAACAAACTGTAACTCTAACACATTCATATAATTAACAGTAATACAAAATAATCATATCAAAGTCTTGGACAATAAAATTAAGGAAATACTTACTATGTATTTTTAATATTGTGTATGACTCAAAATATTTTAATATTAAAAAGTTACTGACACTCTCAGTCATCGGAAAAGTATTATTTTTGTCTTTCAGTGTGAATGCCATGGAGAGGAGCAGAGAGTGGGCTGATCAGTCCATGGGAAGTAGGACTGAGCCTGGAGTGTTTTAATTTGAGGGTGGTAGCACTTTGTTGTTAGTGTTGTTTTTTTGGGGATTTTTTGTTTTCTTTTGTTTTAGTAAAGATGATCTCAAGGAGGTAAATTTAGACCAACTGCAGTTGGTGTGTACAATATTTGGAACAGGGTAGGGGAAGCCACCTGTTCATAGAAACATGTTTCAAGATGTAGGTTTTCCTCAGATTCTGGCTTTGAATCTCCTGTACAGTACTTATGAAACCTTTGATTCAAAAGACAGAAACCTGAAGAGATTTCAGAATGCATTTAAGCAGATAGGTATTTCTTTAAATACCAATAAAAAAATCTGAATTAAGCTCATAATAGGTTCTTTGGAGAGACACTGATTTTTAACTAAAGTGTCTACAGACTACTTTCTCTTTTCAAAGGTGAATGCACTAATGTTTCCTGGATTTCATTATGATTGTAGCATATTATATACACCCCTTCATACACACACATACACACACACACACTTTACAAACTGAATTGTTTTCCCATTTAAAAACTGGCCTTATGAAAAGCCATTTTTGTTTCACTTTTAGGTACAGTTTACTCACACCATGTTTAACTCCCAACTGCTTCAAGTAATTTAAAAAAAAAACATGAAAAACAAAGTAGCACAAACACAAAACATTCCATCTGTATGTAGCATGTGTCTTTTACTAAAGTCACAGTTGCTTAGGCCAAGGCTAAATATAGCAGACAAATAAATTCTCTTCCCCTTAAACTCCTGTTTACAAAAGCCCAGTTCAATATTACTCATGGGAGTTCTCCTCTCAATAAGTTGTGTCTATGTAGAGAGACAAAATTTCTCCCCAAATGCCTTTGTCTGTTACTCTTCCCCAGCTCCTGGCGTATGAGAGGGGCTGGCATGTTCAGCCTCTGACCTGGTACTCTTGTTTAGTTGCAATACTTGTACTCCAGCTAGGGTTAAACACAAAGGAACTGATTTTAATTTATACTAACACCCCTTTACACTATTCTGGGCAGTGTAAAAGGGTTTTAGGGTAATTGAGAATTCAGCCCTAAAACACAACATATAGAATGAGAATTTAAATATGCTTACTGACATCATTTTGAATATGATGCCAAAGTTGTATATAAAGCACTGAAGTAATAAAAAAGAAGAATGATGATTATGCCATCTGTGTGGATGAATTATAGAATAACTATTCAGTTGCAGTTTGAATGATTTTTTAAAACAATCTTGGCTGCTCTTGACATCTCAATGATAGACATTATATGCTAACATTATATATTTAAATTTCTAGCTATGTGGAAATGTTTAGATATTTTATAGATATTTCTTCATTTAAAAAATTACACTGGTCTACCATTTTTGAGAAGTCGTCTGCTTCAGAGATAAAATGTGCTATTTAGTATGTATTTTGATGTGCTGAATTCAAATATGACAATTAAAACAACTGATTGGCTACAGTTTCTAAGATATTTAAGTTTTTACATTTTATGTCTATGTATATTGTGTAGATAGTAGAGTTTTAATCATAAATTGTAAACCTAGGTCTTTTCATGTGTTTATGGTTGCTTTACATGATACTATTTCACCTGTCCTGTTTATGTAACACTTTAAAAATCAGCAAAGGGGTTATATAAATAAAGTTTATTATGAAACA
The DNA here is from genome assembly GCA_033296515.1 of Macrochelys suwanniensis. Taxonomy (NCBI): domain Eukaryota; kingdom Metazoa; phylum Chordata; order Testudines; family Chelydridae; genus Macrochelys; species Macrochelys suwanniensis. The sequence goes on along the minus strand of CM065775.1, from coordinate 42,544,320 downwards.
AAAGGCAAAAACCTATTATGTACATAGTTTAGTCCTATTCAGTGTCTACTCGGCGCTTCTTGGCTTGTCTCTTGTATTCATTAAATGGAGCATCTCTTGTCACTGTCCAGCAATAGTCTGCAAGCATTGATGGGCTCCATTTGCCCTGATAGCGTTTCTCCATTGTTGCAATGTCCTGGTGAAATTGCTCACCGTGCTCGTCGCTCACTGCCCGCAGTTCGGTGGAAAAAAATCTAGATGAGAGTGCAAAAAATGTATCTTTAGTGACATGTTGCAACCAAGGCTTTTGTATGCCTTGAGGAGGTTTTCCACCAACAACCTGTAGTTGTCTGCCTTGTTGTTTCCGAGAAAATTGATTGCCACTAACTGGAAGGCTTTCCATGCCTTTTTTTCCTTGCCACGCAGTGCATGGTCAAATGCATCATCTCGAAGAAGTTCACGAATCTCAGGACCAACAAAGACACCTTCCTTTATCTTAGCTTCACTTCACCTTGGAAATTTTCCACGGAGGTACTTGAAAGCTGCTTGTGTTTTGTCAATGGCCTTGACAAAGTTCTTCATCAGACCCAGCTTGATGTGTAAGGGTGGTAAGAAAATCTTCCTTGATTCAACAAGTGGTGGATGCTGAACACTTTTCCTCCCAGGCTCCAATGACTGTCGGAGTGGCCAATCTTTCTTGATGTAGCTGGAATCTCTTGCACGACTATCCCATTCGCGGAGAAAACAGCAGTACTTTGTGTATCCAGTCTGCAGACCAAGCAAGAGAGCAACAACCTTCAAATCGCCACAAAGCTGCCACTGATGTTGGTCATAGTTGATGCACCTCAAAAGTTGTTTCATGTTGTCATAGGTTTCCTTCATATGGACTGCATGACCAACTGGAATTGATGGCAAAACATTGCCATTATGCAGTAAAACAGCTTTAAGACTCGTCTTCGATGACTCAATGAACAGCCTCCACTCATCTGGATCGTGAACGATGTTGAGGGCTGCCATCACACCATCGATGTTGTTGCAGGCTACAAGATCACCTTCCATGAAGAAGAATGGGACAAGATCCTTTTGACGGTCACGGAACATGGAAACCCTAACATCACCTGCCAGGAGATTCCACTGCTGTAGTCTGGAGCCCAAAAGCTCTGCCTTACTCTTGGGTAGTTCCAAATCCCTGACAAGGTCATTCAGTTCACCTTGTGTTATGAGGTGTGGTTCAGAGGAGGAGGATGGGAGAAAATGTGGGTCCTGTGACATTGATGGTTCAGGACCAGAAGTTTCATCCTCTTCCTCTTCCTCGTCTGACTCAAGTGAGAATGATTCTGGTGCATCAGGAACCAGCAGTCCTTCTCCGTGGGGTACTGGGCATATAGCTGATGGAATGTTTGGATAATGCACAGTCCCCTTTTTCTTCTTTGACACACCTTTCCCAACTGGAGGCACCATGCAGAAGTAACAATTGCTGGTATGATCTGTTGGCTCTCTCCAAATCATTGGCACTGCAAAAGGCATAGATGTCCTTTTCCTGTTCAACCACTGGCGAAGATTTGTTGCACAAGTGTTGCAGCATATGTGTGGGGCCCACCTCTTGTCCTGATCTCCAATTTTGCAGCCAAAAGAAAGGTGATAGGCTTTCTTAACCATAGTGCTTATACTGCGCTTTTGTGATGCAAAAGTCACTTCACCACAAACATAGCAGAAGTTATCTGCACTGTTCACACAAGCACGAGGCATCTCTGCTCACTTTGGCTAAACAGAAATGTGTCCCTTTGCAAAATCAAACACTGACAAATAAGAGAGCACGACACTGTATGATTTCTAGAGCTGATATAGGGCAATTTGTTCAGCAGAGTGATGTAAGCTTCGTTATGATTGCATCATCCATGACTTCTAGGAATAACATGATGCAATTCATATCATGTATGACGCAATACCAGCTTCAGATTGCATCATTCATTGTTTTGCCTAAAAAGCAAGTACTGTCCAAACCCAGTCATAGATTTATTCATAGATCCAGTCAAAGATGTATTTTAGTCATTTCTGGTTTAAATTGAGATCCCTTCCCTTTATAACTCACTTATCCTCCGCCATTCCCAAGTCAAGGGTCATATATACTGACCCAATAGCATGTCTTGAAAACTAGAGCCAATCAACAAATTTAAGCATCATTTTCGTTCTCAGTGACCCAGAATTAGTAAAGTTTGACTACATTTATTTCAGAAGCATTTTGGCTGTAGAGCAGTGTTATTACAGTTTGAATATGATACTGGATTTTTATCATGAAACATTATTAGTAGTAAATCTTATACAGGTAGACTTTTCAAAGTTTTACTATTAGATTACTTAGACTGTGGTATAAGTGTCACAGTATAACTTCATCATTTTATTTTTTTCTCAACTACATTGTTAGGGAAGAAAATATATTGATTAAATATTGGGACAACAGAGTATTTATTTTTTAAGAAAACAATTTTGTCAGGCTAAATCTTCAAACAAGAGAGCCTGGACTATTTAAATGGAGATAATTAAATACCTCAGCCTTGGGCCATCATGGTGATGGACTTCATTGTGGAGCTACCACCCTCCCAAGGGTACAACATAATTCTAGTGGTAGTCAATCACCTGATGAAGATGGCAGCTTTTATATTCTGTCATGACCTCCCCACTGCCCAGGAAACAGCCCGTCTGTTCCAACACAATGTGAGCAACCCATGAACGTGAAAGACAAGTGTTGTATCCAACCAGGAGTCCCAGTTCGTTTCCCACTTTTGGCAGGAATTTCTCTGCCTCCTGGGCATCAAACCGTGAACTTGACCATCTATCACCCTGGTACCAATGGTCAGGCAAAGAGAGTCAATCAAGTCCTGGAACAATACCTGCTTTCTAAACTACCACTAGGATGATTAACTAGCACTCATTTCCCACATAGAATTTGCATTCAACAACTCCATACACACTGCAAACTCAGCAGACCACTTTCTTTGCAAATTATGGATTCCACCCTCGGTATTAATCCAAAATCCCACTAGACTTGCCAAAGCCCACCATTGCTGACCTCACTGCACATGTCCACCAAGTACAGTGAACCTCGGAGTTACGAACACCAGAGTTACAAACTGACCGGTCAACCACACACCACATTTGAAACCCGAAGTACACAATCAGGCAGCAGCAGAGACCCCCCTCCCCCCCACAAAAAAAGGGGAGGGGGGAGAAAAAAAAAGAAAGAAAAAGCAAATACAGTACAGTACTGTGTTAAATGTAAACTACTAAAAAAATAAAGGGAAAGCAGAACTTTTCTTCTGCATAGTAAAGTTTCAAAGCGGTATTAAGTCAACGTTCAGTTGCAGGGCCCTAGGTGAAGCTTCCTTGCACCAGCCCAGCGCCACGCCCCCAGCTAACACCGCCCCCCCGCAGCAGCCAGGTTCCGCCCCCCATGGCACCTCCCCCCCGCAGGCCGCGGCAGCCTTCCCCCCACCCGCGGTGCCCCCCCAGCTCCCGGCTCAGCCGCGGAGCCGGGAGGTGGCAGGCAGCCATGGTCAGCCGCCCCGCCTGTCCCCGGCTCCTGGCTCAGCTGCGAAGCTGGCAGGCAGCCGCGGCCAGCCGCCCACCTCCGGCTCCCAGCTCAGCCGCGGAGAGCCGCCCCCTTCCCCCCGCCTCAGCTGTGGAACTGGGAGGCGGCAGGCAGCCACGGTCAGCCGCCCCCCTCTGCTCCCGGCTCAGCCATGGAGCCGGGAGGCGGCAGGCAGCCGTGGCCAGCCGCTCCCCCACCCCCCACCCCCGGCTCAGCTGCGAAGCTGGCAGGCAGCCGCGGCCAGTCGCCCACCCCCAGCTCCCGGCTCAGCTGTGGAGCCGGGAGGCAGCAGGCAGCCGCGGTCAGCCGCCTCGCTCCGCTCCCGGCTCAGCCACGGAGCCGGGAGTTGGCAGGCAGCCGCGGCCAGCCGCCCTCTCGGCTCCCGGCGCCCTAGGCGACCGCCTAGGGTCACCTAGTGGGCGCGCCGGCCCTGTTCAGTTGTAAACTTTTGAAAGAATAATCATAATGTTTTGTTCAGCAGTGGGAGGTGGAATCAGTTTATATATTCTCTTTGGATTTCACTATTTGCCCTCTTCCTTTTTTGGTAGATGATGCTGTAAAACTAGTTCTGTATTTCCAGCAGGATGGGGAAAATACACTCAATGAGCAGGACATTACCAACTGGGACCAAAATGGCCTAAACTAAAATGTGAACTAATTAAATACTGAAACTGAAGTCCTTTTGGACTGATGATGATTTGGGATAAGAAAAAGGGATTACTCTTGAACACAGGATATTTTCCAAAATTTGGATTAACTCATTCCAAATATCATTAGTTATGTATTTGTATTTGATCTTTTGAAAGGCAATATTTAAAATAATGGAGCAATGAAACCATGACCATAAAATACTTTTACCAGATTCCTTTGCCTATTTGTTTAGAAGTATTCTTAAACTTTAAAATCCTCTCTCTATCAAAAATGATCTTGAATTCAGGTCTCTTGGCCTAAATGTTTTCCAGAGAAGTAGATATCCTCTTGTAGGAGGCATAAGAAATATGGGAGAAACTGCCACTTGTCCCACTAAGAAGGACTCGCTAAAAATTTTCTCTTTACTCCCATCCAAGGTCACCTAATTTTAATTATAACATTACATTTGTAATAATTGATCTTTGCTGGTGGATCACTGATATATATTTAACAAATGGTAATATAGGTGAGGCATATTCATTTCTCTTAAATTCTTATGTGATATATGTTGCTAAAATAAAGAAATGCTTTTCTTTCATGGAACACATTCATATAGTGTTAAATCCAGTAATCTGTTGCTTCTTGTAGAAAAATATGATAGAACTATAGTATTAGACTTCATTAATTCATATGTATCATTATCTTTAAGATATATACTTTTTTGTGTGTGTGAAACATAGCTGAAAGAGGGAAAAACAATATAAATAGGAGATAGGAATTGAATAAAGTAGACAACCTGTCAGAGATTGTTGCATTAATCCTTTATATAATCAAGGGACTGATACTTCTGAAGAAGAGCATCAATGTGCTTCTGGTTTTCAATAGACATCTGAGTTAGACATCTAACCAATTTACATATTGGTTATAATCTGGAAATATATTTTACAGTCTGGATTGAAAGCATAGTTATCACTAAATCTTCAGTGAAGAGCATGTTGATTAATCTTATTGACATGACCAAAAAGAGAGTACAATAATATATGGACTTATTTTCTTTGCAGCAGATAATGAGGTCATGGTTATATGTTAAAAAAGGTCCTTAATTTCTCATTTTGTAGGGGTTATATCATATTATTAATATGCAGGGCCAGCCTTAAGGCCGGGCAAACAGGGCCCACACCCAGGGTGCCATAGCGAGGAGGGTGCCCCAAGGGTCTCAGGCTTCCCCTCGCTGTCTACGGTGGGACTTCACTTGGCTGCAGAGCGGACTCCTCCTCTCTGGCCCCTCCCCAGTGGTGGGCCAGTGGGCTTCTCCCCGCTCACTGGGTCCCTCCCCTCCATCCACTCACTCCTCAGCCAGCCGGCTATTAAGTGCTATCTACTGTACTTGGAAAACTCCTTATTGTCTTTAACTCTGTTGGTAGTAGTTTTCTCCTTGTTCTCCTTTCCTTCTCACTGATTTTTCTGGACAATTCCTACTTTCCAATTTATATTCATTGCTATCAACTTCCCTTTTTTCCCATTAGTTATATATTTATCTTTTATTTATTTATGTTTTGTAGTTTCTTTCTTTCTCCCCAGCTCCACCCAGGCCCCGCCCCCACTCCACCCTTCCCCCAAGGTCCCACCCCAGCCCGCCTCTTCCCGCCCTTTCCCCACCCAGTTCTGCCCCCTCCCGCAAGCACTCAGCACTCTCACTCCTCTCCCCTCCTCCCCAGTGCCTCCTGACACCATGAAACAGCTGATACATGGCAGGCAGTAGGCGCTGGGAGGGAGGGGGAGGCGCTGATCTGCGGGGCCCACCAGTGGTCAGGAGGCACTGGCGGGAGGGTGAGGTTCTTTTAGGGGGACTGCCGGTGGGTGCTCAGCACCCACCGTTTTTTTCCTGTGGGTGCTCCAGCCCTGGAGCACCCATGGAGTCGGCACCTATGCTTTCCCTTTAAGGCAGCTTGGATTTTTCTTTTTTTAAACTGGGACTGCCTTCTATCTCAATTGTGGCTTTTTGTGGGGGAACTAGTAAAATGTTCTTATACAGTTCAAAATTATCATTGACATTTTTCAGTTTAAATTATCTCTCCCAGCTGATGTGACTTAATTTTTTTCAGCTTTGTGAAGCTGGCCCTTTTTAAACCACTAAATACATATATATTGTGGATTTATGTAGAAAAGGCTGACTATAGATTTTTCAAAGCCTGAGAAAATCTTATGTCTAGGAATCAAGCCAGGGTAACAATAGGTATGATTATCCCAGTGTCGTTTTTTTAAAAACATACCCATTTTTATATACCATTCTTCAGAGATTTGCAACATTAATTTTAAATCCTTTATTGGCACGGTGACGTCAATTTGGAACAAAGACCAGATATTTATTTTAAAAACTTCCCATCTTAGAAAACACACAGAATACTGGGCTCTTCTTAAGTTATCACCAAATATTTGTAATTACCTAGTAATTTTGTACAGATTTTTTACATTTTCATCACATTGAGGAAGAAGAGAAATTTATGTTCTTTAAAAAAAACAGAAATGTAATTTTAAGCTATATACTTTTTCATGGTAATAAAGTGTAGTTATTTTACTTTAATAATAAGTAAACACAAATTCCATATATCATGCTTAGAAAATAAACACAACAAACTGTTCTTCTACAGTCTATTGCAGGTCAATATATTTAAGAAGTTTTAGAAATATTGTTATAAATGTTGTGCATCAAAGGCAGCATATACATTTACAACACCACAATTTTTAGTCAATAATGCATAGCCACAGATAAGTAATTCATCACAGTATTTTTGTATAATTTGCATACATTGTAGTTTGTGAAACTAAAACTAATTATTTGTTTTCTTAGATTGACATTTGTAATTGATTTAAATCCACACAAACATTGGCATTCCAACTGATCGAACCTATTAATGCGGCTCTATTACCTTTAAGTAAAAAACTGTAATTAGCCCTACAAACTTAATTCTCAAAACACTAGCAGAAAGCAATTAAACTTTAATATTAATCTCAAATTTAGCAAGAATGACAATTTGATAAGGTTCAGTTACATAAGAACATAAAATAAAAGTTAAAAATTATGCCCCCGAAAGAGAATTAAAGCTAAATGTGATTTTATATTTTGTGTAAATGTTTGCAGCTCCAAACATCATCAAAAATTATAATCTACACATATAACAGTTAATACAGCAGCTCAGTGAAAATAGTGTATTATTTGAGGAGTGGAATCTAAATTGCTTATTGTCAGGGTTCCCTCCCCACTCTAAACTCTAGGGTAAAGACGTGGGGACCCACATTCAGAGCCCCTAAGCTTATTTTTACCAGCTTAGGTTAAACCCCCCAAGGTACAAAATTCCCTGCACCCCAAGAAACGCTTCTCGCTGCCACCATCAAATGTCTAACAGGAATCCAGGAAAGGAATCACTTGAACTTCCCTCCCCCCCAAAATACCCCCTCAAGCCGTACACCCCCTTTCCTGGGGAAGCTTGAGAACAATCTCCCAACCAATTGGTTACACAGTGATCTAAAAACCCACCCCCTGGGTTTTAACACCATAGAAAACAGTCAGCTTCTTAAAAGAAGGATTTTATTAAAAATAAAGAAGGTAAAATCATCTCTGTAAAATCAGGATGGTAACTATTTCACAGGGCACTATATTTCCAAACTCAGAGAGATTTCCCCCTCTGGACAAAACCTTAACGTTACAGAAAACCATGAATAACCCCCCCTCCCACCCTTTGCCCTTTCTAACACAGGGGATACACCAAGCAAAAATAAACGGAAATCTATACGCTATGCTATCTAAACTTACTTCAGAAAAGGGAGGTTTGATTTTCTGTAGGTTCCTTCTGTCTTCCAAGATCACCCTCTCTCAGACAAAGACACACACTAAAACCTTCCCCCCTCCCAAAGTTTTAAAGTATCTTGTCCCCTTATTGGTCAGATGCCAGCCAGGTCAGGTGTCAGTCTGGCTACCTGCATTTCTTAACCCTTTACTGGAAAGAGGATTTTATAGCACTGCATCAGACCCTCTCCCCCTTCCCTTCATATTTATGACACGCCCCCCAAATCACCGATAGTGTGAAACACTGGCTGTGATTTCTTCCTGGAGCTCTAAAAGAAAACAAAGTAATAAGACACATGAATCTCCAAATCTACTAATAACTGGATAAAGACTAAACAATATTGTCCAAATTGCAAGGACGATTTTAACCAGTTGGTTCGGGGAAACTTTCATGGGAGAGTGCGTCAGCCACTTTGTTAGAAGCTCCTGAAATGTGTTGTATTTCAAAATCAAAATCTTGGAGAGCCAAACTCCATCGAAGGAGTTTTTTGTTATTTCCCTTGGCGGTATTAAGCCACTGTAGTGCAGCATGGTCGGTTTGCAGGTGGAAACGCCGTCCCCAAATGTATGGGCGTAGCTTTTCCAGAGCGTAGACAATGGCGTAACATTCCTTCTCACTGATTGACCAGTGGTTTTCCCTCTCAGACAGCTTCTTGCTGAGAAACATGACAGGATGGAATTCTTGATCTGGTCCTTCCTGCATTAAGACTGCTCCCACACCACGCTCGGACGCATCTGTGGTTACTAGGAACGGTTTATCAAAGTCCGGGGCCCTTAGCACAGGGTCAGACATGAGTGTTGCTTTAAGCTGGTTAAAGGCCTTCCGACACTCATCAGTCCACTGAACCGCATTTGGCTGGTTCTTTCTGGTTAGGTCAGTTAGAGGGGTGGCGATTTGGCTGTAGTGCGGTACAAATCACCTGTAATATCCGGCCAAGCCTAAGAAAGATTGGACCTGTTTCTTTGACTTTGGGACAGGCCACTTTTGGATAGCCTCCACCTTGGCCTGTAGGGGGTTAATAGTTCCTTGACCCACCTGGTGTCCAAGGTAAGTCACTCTGTTGAGGCCTATTTGACACTTTTTAGCCTTAACAGTTAGTCCTGCCTCTCGTATGCGCTCGAAGACCTTCTGGAGATGCTCCAGGTGTTCGGCCCATAAGTCAGAAAATATGGCCACATCGTCAAGATAGGCAACTGCCGATTCTCCCAATCCCGCTAGGAGACTATCTACCAGTTTCTGGAATGTGCCAGGTGCATTCCGCAGCCCGGAAGGGAGCACATTAAATTCATACAGCCCGACATGGGTGATGAAGGCTGACTTTTCCTTGGCGGATTGATCTAGCGGCACCTGCCAGTACCCCTTGGTTAAGTTTAAGGTGGAGATGAACTGGGCACGTCCCAGTTTCTCCAATAGTTCATCTGTGCGAGGCATTGGATAGTTGTCTGGGCAAGTCACAGCATTTAGCGTACAGTAGTCCACGCAAAAGCGTATTTCCCCATCTGGTTTGGGGACTAGAACCACGGGAGAGGCCCATGCACTGCTAGAGGGACGGATTATACCCATCTGTAGCATGTCTTGAACCTCCCGTTCTATAGCAGTTTTGGCGTGAGGAGCCACTCGGTAAGGTCAGGCTCTAATTGGGTGGGCATTACCTGTGTCAATGGAGTGGTATGCCCGTTCGGTCAGTCCTGGGGTGGCTGAGAACATCGGTGCGAATTTAGTGCACAGCTCCTGGATTTGCTGGCGCTGCATACGTCCGAGGGTCATTGAGAGGTTCACCTCTTCCACGCCACCGTCATTTTTCCCTTCATAGTAGACACCTTCAGGCCACTCAGCGTCTTCTGCTCCCTGGGCAGTAAACTGACAAACCTTCAATTCTCGGGGGAAAAAAGGCTTTAGAGAATTAACATGGTACACTTTAGGCTTGTGAGTTGTGGTGGGGAATGCTATGAGATAGTTCACAGCTCCCAGGCGTTCTTGGACCGTAAATGGCCCTTCCCATGACGCTTCCATTTTATGGGCCCGGAGCGCCTTCAAGACCATGACTTGGTCCCCTACTTTAAAGGAACGCTCTCTGGCATGTTTATCATACCAGGCCTTTTGCTCTTCCTGAGCCCCTTTTAGGTTTTCTCTAGCAAGGGCTAAAGAGTCTCGGAGGGTGTTTTGTAGGTTGCTTACAAAGTCCAGAATGTTAGTTCCCGAAGAAGGCGTAAACCCCTCCCATTGCTGTTTCACCAGCTGTAATGGACCTTTAACCTCGCGGCCATACACAAGTTCAAATGGTGAAAACCCTAAACTGGGATGTGGTACAGCCCTGTAGGCAAAGAGCAACTGCTGTAACACTAGGGGTACGTCTATACTACAGAATTAGGTCGAATTTATAGAAGTCGATATTTTAAAACCCGAATTTATGGAATCGATTGTGTGTGTCCCCACTAAAGAGCGTTAAGACCATGAGGTCGATTGACTGTGTCCACAGTAGCGGGGCTAGCATCGACTTTCGGAGCATTGCATTGCGGGTAGCTATCCCACAGTTCCCGCAGTCTCCGCCGCCCATTGGGATTCTGGGTTGCGATCCCAAAGCCTGATGGGGCAGAAAACATTGTCGCTGGTGGTTCTGGGTACATGTCATCCCTCCCTCCGTGAAAGCAATATTTTTCGCGCCTTTTTTCCGGGGTTTCCGTGTTTGCTACGGAAGCCTGCTCAGCTCACAATTACCGTATATCTCCAGCGTACGCCTGGACATTAGGTCTAGTGGGGATTCAGTCACACTATAATACAGGCAGAGGGATAGCTCAGCGTTCTGAGCGTTGGCCCGCTAAACCCGGGGTTGCGAGTTCAATCCTTGAGGGGGCCATTCCGCCTGAGGCTGGTAGTCGCGGGACTACACAGCAGGAGCACCTTGCCTTCTAGCTGCAGATGGTGCAATATGCCATAAATGGTCGTGGTCGCGGGACCACACAGCAGAAGCTCCTTTCCTTCTCGCAGCAGATTGTACAATATGATTGGTATTCGTGTGCTCCTGGCCGGCGGCCTATGGTGTGGCTGGCTGGGGGCGCTTGGACATAAATGGGAGTGACCAGAGTGACTCTGGTCATTCTCTTTTTTACGTTTTGTTTAAGGGAGATTCAGTACTGCCTGGAACACGGGCGGAGGGATAGCTCAGCGGTCTGAGCGTTGGCCCGCTAAACCCGGGGTTGCGAGTTCAGTCCTTGAGGGGGCCAGGAGCTGATGATGGATATCAAGCATATTGTACCATCTGCTGCTAGAAGGGAAGGCGCCTCCTTGCTCACCGCATATTGTACCATCTGCAGCTAGAAGGAAATGAGCCTAACCCTTGCTCCCCCCTCCCTCCGTGAAAGCAACTGAGGGGGGAGCAAAAAATCCTTTTGATGGGACTCCATCATGGTCACCTCTGCTGATGAGATCTGCGCTCACCTGCAGCTCACCACGCTGGCCAAACAGGAAATGAAATTCAAAAGTTCGCGGGGCTTTTCCTGTCTACCTGGGCGGAGCATTGGAGCTCAGACTGCTGTCCAGAGCGGTCAAATGTTGCACTGTGGGATAGATCCAGGAGGCCAATACTGTCGAATTGCGTCCTCACTAGCCTACATCGATTCGGCAATATCGATTTAAGCGCTAATCCCCTCGTTGGGGGTGGAGTGGCGAGATCGATTTTAAGAGCCCTAGAAGTCGATGTTAAGGGCTTCGTCGTGTGGACGGGTGCACGGATCAATCGAAATAACGCTAATAAATTCGACCTAAACTCGTAGTGTAGACCAGGGCTAGGTCCCAATCGTTGGACTGCTGGTTTACGAATTTACGTATCATGGCTCCCAAAGTTCCATTAAACTTCTCCACCAGACCATTTGTTTGATGGTGGTAAGGGGTGGCAACCAAGTGGTTCACCCCATGAGCTTCCCACAGGCTTTTCATGCTCCCTGCCAGGAAATTAGTTCCTGAATCAGTAAGGATGTCGGCGGGCCAACCTACCCTGGCAAAAATCTCTGTTAATGCCTGGCATACACTTTTAGCCCGGGTGTTGCTCAGAGCTACTGCTTCTGGCCATCGGGTGGCAAAATCCATGAAAGTCAGTATGTACTGCTTTCCTCTGGGTGTCTTTTTCGGAAAAGGACCCAGAATATCCACAGCTACCCGCTGAAATGGAACTTCAATTATGGGGAGTGGCTGGAGAGGGGCTTTGACCTGGTCTTGGGGTTTTCCCACTCTTTGGCACACCTCACAAGACCGGACATAGGTAGAAACATCCTTGCCCATTCCTTCCCAGTGGAATGACCTCCCCAAACGGTCTTTGGTTCTGTTCACCCCAGCATGACCACTAGGATGATCATGGGCTAAGCTCAAGAGCTTTAGCCGGTACTTAGTTGGAACCACCAACTGTCTCTGACGATGCCAGTCTTCCTGGTGTCCACCAGAAAGAGTCTCCTTATATAGAAGTCCTTTTTCTATAACAAACCAGGATCGATTAGAAGAGCTGAGAGGCAGTGGGGTGCTCCATCCCACTGTCCAAGCTCTCTGTAGGCTTTCATCTGCTTTCTGCTCGGCTTGGAACTGTTCCCTAGATGCTGGAGACATCAGTTCCTCACTGGGTTGTGGACCTGGGCTGGGTCCCTCTGGAAGCGATGCAGGTGATGGGTTTGTTTCCGTTGACTGTGAACCGCTCTCTGCTGGTGCACAATGTGGTAATTCAGGCTCTGGCTGAGCCTCTTGTATTGAGTTATCGGCTGCTGCTGTCATTGCAGGCTCGGTGGTGCCCTCGGGTGTTGGCACTGTAGATGGGGTTGCAAGCGCTGGACTCAGTGCTGGCAATGGTTCTGGTGCTGGTTGCTTTGCCAGTTCCGGTTCCGAGACTGGCTTGGGTCGGGTTTCTGTGATTGGATCTATGACGGCTGTTGCAGTCGTTGGCAGGGTATCCGGTTCCACCACCTCTATCCGGGTCTCTGGTAGTACAGATGGGGTTCTGGTGGAAGTCTCAGGAACAGAGCTAGGTGTGACAGCTTGCTTAGCCTGGCTGCGGGTGACCATTCCCACCCTCTTGGCTAGCTTCACACAATTGGTCAAGTCTTCCCCCAGCAACATGGGAATGGGATAATCATCATAGACTGCAAAAGTCCAATTTCCTGACCAGCCCTTGTACTGGACAGGCAACACGGCTGTAGGTAAATCAAAAGAGTTGGACTTGAAGGGTTGAATTGTCACTTGTGCCTCTGGGTTGATTAAGCTGGGGTCCACTAAGGATTTGTGGATAGCCGACACTTGTGCTCCGGTGTCCCTCCACGCTGTAACCTTTTTTCCGCCCACACTCACCGTTTCCCTTCGTTCCAAGGGTATCTGGGAGGCATCTGGGCCTGAGGACCTTTGGTGTGACCCCGGTGCAATGAACTGTATTCTGTTGGGGTTCTTGGGGCAGTTGGCCTTCACATGCCCCAATTCGTTACATTTGAAACATCGCCCAGCTGACTGGTCAGTGGGGCGAGGTGGGTTGCTGGAGAATGGGGTGGTGGGGCAATAAGGGGTCTGGGTTTTTCCTTGTGGGGCCTTGGGCTGCTCCTGGTGAGGGGGTGTGGTCTCGGGTTTTCCTTTCTGATATCTCCCCAAACTATGACCAGGGTTGTTCCTCTCTGCTTCCTGCACCCCTTGTGTGCCAAATTTCCTTGCCCCTCTGCTGATCTGGGACTGTTCGTATTGATCAGCATAAGCAGCAAGGCTGTCTGCTGAGTCCATTTTCTTATCCCATAAACACTGTCTTAGATCATCCTTGGACATATTCAGGAATTGTTCCTGAGCCATCAAATCACACACTCCTTCAAAGCTAGTAACATTCCTTCCCTTGACCCATTTTTTTAACAGCTCCTTTATCCGGTTTACATAAGCTACATTACTTAGTCCAGGCCCTCGGATAAGGGTTCGAAATTTTACTCTGTAAGTTTCAGGTGTAACTTGAAATTGTTTTAAAACCAAATCCTTGAATTTCTCATAGTCAGAAGCCTCATCAATAGGCATGTCATTGAATATGTCCAGAGCACTTCCAGTCAACTTTGCTACCAATAGGGTCATTTTGTGATCATCAGGAATGTGATGGAGATTGCATAGTCTCTCAAAGGTGAGAAAATATTCAGCAATATCACGGGATTCATCATACGGTGGACATAGTCGCTCCCATTTGTGGGTTGTTGGGGAAGGATTATTAGTGTTATCCGGTAGATTCCGCTCCACCCTGGTCTTCTCCATCTCTAGGGCATGCTTCCTCTCTCTCTCCTTCTCCTCCTCAGCATGCTTCCTCTCTCTCTCTCCTTCTCCTCCTCAGCATGCTTCCTCTCCTCCTCAGCATGCTTCCTCTCTCTCTCCTTCTCCTCCTCAGCATGCTTCCTCTCCTCCTCAGCATGCTTCCTCTCTCTCTCCTTCTCCTCCTCAGCATGCTTCCTCTCTCTCTTCCTTCTCTTCCATCTCCATCTGTTTAAGTTGTAGCAGTCTTGCATGTTTCTTCTCCTCCTCATCAGCTTGTAGCCGGGCTATCTCAAGTTTAATAGCTGCTTCACTGGCAGTCATCTTAGCCTTTCTGTTTTTAATCTGTCTTAACCCGACAGAGTTAGAAAAGAAAAAAAAACTTGCTTGGGTATTCCCTGTAGGGGTTAACTACCTGCTTTCATATGTAGATACTCTAGCTCCTAGCAGCTTAACCCCTCCCCCCTTCCTGCTTCCAGCAGCACAGGGAAGTGTCAGAGAGAAGAAAAAAAAATTCTAAACTCCCTGTGTCTGGTTAAAAAAAAATCTCTGGTTCAACATATCCCACCGCTCTGCCACCATGTCAGGGTTCCCTCCCCACTCTAAACTCTAGGGTAAAGACATGGGGACCCACATTCAGAGCCCCTAAGCTTATTTTTACCAGCTTAGGTTAAACCCCCCAAGGTACAAAATTCCCTGCACCCCAAGAAACGCTTCTCGCTGCCACCATCAAATGTCTAACAGGAATCCAGGAAAGGAATCACTTGAACTTCCCTCCCCCCCAAAATACCCCCTCAAGCCGTACACCCCCTTTCCTGGGGAAGCTTGAGAACAATCTCCCAACCAATTGGTTACACAGTGATCTAAAAACCCACCCCCTGGGTTTTAACACCATAGAAAACAGTCAGCTTCTTAAAAGAAGGATTTTATTAAAAATAAAGAAGGTAAAATCATCTCTGTAAAATCAGGATGGTAACTATTTCACAGGGCACTATATTTCCAAACTCAGAGAGATTTCCCCCTCTGGACAAAACCTTAACGTTACAGAAAACCATGAATAACCAAACCCCCCCCCCCTTTGCCCTTTCTAACACAGGGGATACACCAAGCAAAAATAAACGGAAATCTATACGCTATGCTATCTAAACTTACTTCAGAAAAGGGAGGTTTGATTTTCTGTAGGTTCCTTCTGTCTTCCAAGATCACCCTCTCTCAGACAAAGACACACACTAAAACCTTCCCCCCTCCCAAAGTTTGAAAGTATCTTGTCCCCTTATTGGTCAGATGCCAGCCAGGTCAGGTGTCAGTCTGGCTACCTGCATTTCTTAACCCTTTACTGGAAAGAGGATTTTATAGCACTGCATCAGACCCTCTCCCCCTTCCCTTCATATTTATGACACTTATTTTGTACGTATGTATGTGGTGAAACATAAGAACAGATAAGCTAATTCTTGTATTCTTATAAAGTTGATGATTTTCATGATATTCCTGGACAATCATTTGTAAATAAATTTCATATGGAAAACAGAGTATGTAGGATGCATGATACAGGATATAGGGCATGACTAAACACAAGTTGCAAGATATACTACTCAGAAATATTATGAAACAGCATCCAGCAAGATATCCAACTAGTCACTGCAAAGCATTCTTACAACTAGCAGTCTTAAGTAAAAATATCTTTTCTGCTCTGTAGAACAAGTTATATTTTTTTAAAAGCTGTTTTATAACAACAAAATCTAACACAGGGTAAAAATACCTCTGGCTTTGAGCATTACAATAGAAGGTCTAATTTTCAAACTTGGGTGCCCAAAATTAGGCATAAAATCCATATTTAGGCTCCTTTATCATCCATGGATCAAATCCCAATCCCACTGAAATCACAGGGAGCTCTGCAATTGACTTTAATAGAATCAGGATTGATCTCAAGTGCTTATTTAAGTGTCCAATCCTTTATATATTCACACATGTAACTTTGCTTAAGAAAATATTTCCATTTACGTCAATTGAAAGACAGCAATAAAGTTACTCACATCTTCTTCGTTTGCTGGACTGAGCACTAAAATCAGCATTTAGGCACCTAAATTTGAAAACTGCAACCATAGTCTTAAATCATCACTTCTCATATCACTACATCCTCTTATCTTTTATTACTTAGTTATATCCTCATAGACATTTTATTTTACAAGCTTTGCAATATATTCATTTCTTATTACCTGTATGGATGGCTCCATCTTCTAATGCACTAGTACTTCCTCCATGAAACCCAGGATTCATTTATCATGTTTTTGAGAGCACCACCAGGTCTCTAATCATTTTTCCCCCTTAAAGTAGTAAGAACTGTGAAAGGACAACATATTTTACAATGGAAACATTGTATGCTTAATGCTGTATCTATTTACTATAGAAACTTATCAATTTGAAATCTAGTCAACTTTAAAAAAAACAGAGTTGGAAACAGTTCCTGTTCTATATTTACCCCTACACCCCAACCATATATTTTGTAATTCTCTCCCTTCTGATGCTATGTGAAAGATCCACATAAATAAGGGAAACTGACTAAAATGAAAATTGAATATACACAAAGCACTGTCAAAAACACATGATTGGGCCATTGACTCTGATAGGCATGAATAACTGTTCATTAGTATATAAGGCGTTCCCTGTCTAAAAAAATTGACAAGTATTGTTTTTGCTAATTTCCTTGTTATAGTAATCATTGGTGTTACTTGTAACAACAGAAGTGTGATTTTTTACTTCAACTGTGTCCTTTTTTAGAAGTACATACTAAATTTGGCTCAAAATTATGTTTTTTGTTCAAAAAACCCCCAAAACCCTTTTTCAAAAATCGAAGGTTAACAGAACTTTAATTCCTTTTAAAAAATCCCTCTGGTGTTTGCACCAAACATTGCAGCACTGTAACAGAGCTTGAGAATTTTAAAGTGAAACAACCACACTTGCAATCAGTGGATTTAGAAGAAATTGGGCTGGCAGCAGAATATTCTCTGTGAGGGGAAATTCTCTGTATGGAACAGCCATCACCTGTCTGAAGCAGCCCAAGTCTACTGACCTTCAGGACCCATTAAGAGGTACATCTATTTATGTGGGCTGCTATGGAGGTGGATTTTGAGGGCAATCTGATTTGTGGTAGACAAAGAGTTTGGTTGCTGGCAAGTGGTTCAGTTTTGGTTTTGTAATTCATGGCACAGGCACTTAAAGCCTTAATTAGGAGCCCCCTTTTTTTAGTTATTTGTTTAATAAATCTCAATAAACAAACCTACATAAACAAACATGAAACTGACTAGTTTATTTTCACTGGCCTACCTGAAAGCAATGAAAACAAAATATCAGTGAAAAATAAATGAGATTTTAAATTTCTTCAATTTTAATCTGAAATGTTACTAGAAACATTGCTTTTTGAAATGTTAGTTTGAATATAAAGGTGTTCCTTAAAGCTATACAGTAAAATAAACATTTCCAAAAAAATACACCACTATTGTGGCATATTAACTATTGTATCATATAGCGCAACAAATAACATATCTCATACATATACATAGAGATGAAGGACAATTCTTTAAAGAGAGTCTTTGTTTCCTTTTATTTTTACAGAAATATAAGTTGATATACAAATTATGCAAATATCAATACAAAATTAAAATGTATTTGCTAAAGATGCTAAAATTATACATCCACATAAGTAAATTGCCCATATATAAATGACAGAAAAGTATAAATATTTAACACACTGAAACAAGTTAAACTATATGAAATTAACTGTTGACTACAACATCCTCCTTCCAAAGAACTAAAATCACAGTATCAGCCACACAAATGTTCATAGAATCATAGAATCATAGAATCTCAGGGTTGGAAGGGACCTCAGGAGGTCATCTAGTCCAACCCCCTGCTCAAAGCAGGACCAAACCCAATTAGATCATCCCAGCCAGGGCTTTGTCAAGCCTGACCTTAAAAACATCTAAGGAAGGAGCTTCCACCACCTCCCTAGGTAACCCATTCCAGTGCTTCACCACCCTCCTAGTGAAAAAGTTTTTCCTAATATCCAACCTAAACCTCCCCCTCTGCAACTTGAGACCATTACTCCTTGTTCTGTCATCTTCTACCACTGAGAACAGTCTAGATCCATCCTCTTTGGAACCCCCTTTCAGGTAGTTGAAAGCAGCTATCAAATCCCCCCTCATTCTTCTCTTCTGCAGGCTAAACAATCCCAGTTCCCTCAGCCTCTCCTCATAAGTCATGTTGCAACTATTTATGTCTTAGCAGAAAATGCTGTATCTCCCTCCGCAGCAAACACTTGTGAATCGCCCTCAATGTTAATTTTTTCACTGGTTTGCTCTTTTGCGTAGCAGTCACATGAGCATCGAACTTTCTGTTTAATCTTATCCCCAGAAACACTATTTACATTACACTCAACCGGAATAGGCAGGGTAAATAAAAAGCTTCCAGCAAAACCCATCATCACATTTCAGGTAACAGCTACATGCTCACTTTATACCCCAGTCCCGTGGAGAAACCAGTTCAACTGAACTGATTAGTTCCACTTCTGGAAAAAACACAAAGTGTGCAGTATTTATAAAATCCTCAACAAATACCATTAATCACGCATCACCCCCGCACATTCCCACCCAGAAATGCCATTCTCTTTGTCCAAACAGTCGGTATAAGAATTACTTTCCTCCCGCTGCCCTCATCCCAGTACTCTGGGCACTGGGCTTTACAGTGCCGCGTGGGCTAGGGTGGCCAGACGGGATGGGAGCAAGGCAGGCGGCTGCATGAGATGAGGGGGGGTGGGCGGGTGGCCACACGGGATGAAAGTGAGGCAGGGGCTGTGCGGGACAGAATGGACTAGCCCCAGTGTATGGGAGTGGGGCGGGGGGGACCACAGAGAGATGGGGTGAAGCAGGAGGCTGTATGGAGTGGGGTGGCCACATGGAGCGAGGCACGGAAGGAGGCTGCATGGGATGGGGGGTGGGGTGGCCGTATAGGACGGGGCGGGGCAGGGCAGGGGGCTGTATGGGACGGGGCGAGGCAGGAAGGGGGGTGGCCGCATGGAGGGGGGCGAGGCAGGAGGCTGCGTGGGCAGGGGGGTGTCCGGGCGGGAGCGGGGCCGGGCAGGGGGCTGCGGGGAAGGCTGCATGGAGGTGGGGGTGGGTAGAGAGGGTTTACCTGCTGCTCCCGCTCGGCTCCGCGGGGGCTGCAGGCGGCCGAGTCCCCGCGTGTCCCTTCATGCCGCGGGGGCGGCCGAACCCGCCCTGAGGCACAAACCGTCATCCAGTCTCCTCCCCGCTCTCCGAACTCGGCGGCTGCCCCAGTTGCTGCGCCGACAGCGGACGCCGCCGGGGTGGGGAAGGGGGTCGCCGCCGCCGCCGCCGCCGCCGCCACTGGTGTGTGGGGGGGGGACCCGAGAAGAAGGGATGGAAACTCCCGGCTACCTCCTGCCCCCGGCCCGCCGCCTCCGTCCTCCCACTCCGGGGCCCCAGGCGCGCCCCGCTGGACAGACTCCTCCGGCTGCGCCCCGCTGCGCTCCAACCGCCGCCAGCCCCATCGCCGGCGCGGGCGCCTGGCTGGCACGTGCCGCTGCTTATCCCCAGGAGAGCGTCTCCCGCCAACACAGCTTATGCTGCTTGCAGAGAGCTCTCGCCCGTCGGCGCAGAGTGTCTTCACCAGGTGCGCTGCAACAATGTCCCGGCAGCGCTGTAAGTGTAAACATGGCCTTATTCAAAGTTCACAGTTTGGTATACAGAGACCTCAACCTGCTACCCTGGCAAACACATGGTTAAACATCTTTTTAACCTTTTATTAAAGATACAGAAAAGAGGAGAAACAGTTAAAGCACCAGTAATGTAAAGTATTAAGTACGGCTTTCATTTTAACAACATATCTTGTTCTCTTTCCCTTTAGCTGGAGAGAGTTTTCAAAGGGAAACCCCCTTGTTTGACAGTCTCTTGGAAGTTAAGAGAAGAAGTTAGCTGAGATGGGTTGAAGCTGTTATTGCTGCTGTTGTTAAAGTCCAATTCCATTTCATCCCAAGCAGTGTTTGGGATTGAGCTGGAGCAAGTAGGGGTGGTGATGTCACCTGGATCCCTCTTTCTGGCCTGGTCTGGTCAGGGCATCCCTCAGGATTAGGGCAAAGAAGGTCTGGGATCACAGGAGATGGTGGGGGAGGCAACTAGGGTGGTGAAGCTTGCTTCAGTAGCCTCCATCTGTTCTTGCTCACCATTCTTCTTTCTCTCCATCTGTTCTTTCTGTATGATCATCATTCCCCCCCAATGTCTCTTTCTTTAAGGACCCACAAAGGGAATGATGGGTGGAATAGCCCATCTCATTATTTTGTCCACCAATTAGGCCTAATATCTGACACACAAATTTTGGTTCATTGATTTCCAGTTCCACATCTTCTGTTTTTACCCAGCATGATTTCAGCCCTATCCCAGGGCTCCGGCAGCAGGGCTCGGACAGCAATTTAAAGGGCCCGGGGCTCCGGCCGCCACTACCGCCCCGGGCCCTTTAAATGTCCGCTGGCTCCGGCAGCAGGGCTCGGGCGGCAATCTAAAGGGCCCAGGGCAGTAGCGGTGGCTGGAGCCCTGGGCCTTTTAAATCACTGCTCGAGCCCTGCTGCCAGTGCGGCAGCGAGGCTCGGGCGGCAATTTAAAGGGCCCGGGGCTCCGGCCGCCGCTGCCACCCAGGGCCCTTTAAATTTCTGCTGGATCTGGCAGCAGGGCTTGAGCGGCAATTTAAAGGGCACAGGGCTCCCCTGCAGTAATGGAGGCTGGAGCCCAGGGGCCTTTAAATGGCCCCTGAGCCTTGGGGCTCCCAGCCACCTCTGCAGCTGGTAGCTCCAGAAGTGATTTAAAGGGCCCGGGGCTCCCAGCCGTCACTACCGCAGCTGGAGCCCGGGGCTCTAAAGGCCCTGACTCTTCCGGTTGAGGCCCAGCCCCCTGCTCAGGACTCCAGAGTACCGGTAAATCCTTTACGTTACTTTCATCCCTGCCTGGAAGTGCTCTGCAAACCACCAGTGGTTCTCAAATGATTGTTGGAGAATCGCTATGTTATGAGATGGGACATCCATAGGGAACAGTGGCATCAAATATGGAATTAGGGTACCAGTTTTTTACTATAGAGTATCAACAAATATCTATAGAAATGACAGGAAAAAATGCTGGACAGCAGAGCACACTTAGACGTTCAATGTTGTCTCTTATATGTGGAATAAATTCCCAAATCAATTCACACAGCCATTTGGACTAATCCAAAGTTCATTGAAGTCAATTAAAAGAAACCCATTTATTTCTATGCACTTTCAATTACACCTATTATCTTGTCCTCTGCCAAGTCCTTTCTCAAGATCCACCTTGACGGTGACACTCATAGCAAACTACCTAATGACAATTGCTAGGCTTGTGATGTGTTAGTGATTCATTACAGTTAATTCATTACACTCACTTACACACATCTTGTCTGAAGAGAAAGATGAAGAAGGAAGCAGGATATGTCTTTGTACCTTCATCCTTGTCTCCCTACTCTTCCCCTACCTTTTGTTATACAGGAGGACTTCCCTCCTTATCCTTATTTAGATTGTAAACTCTTTAGGGCACAGACTATTTTACGTTTGTATAGTGCCAAGCACAGTGGGCCCTGATCCTGATTGGGCTTCTAGATGCTATAATAATAATATAATTAATAATTAAAAATCAATATTTGATGGGCTGTTCATTAGTGTTGGACAGGTCACTCTATGGGAATTACTAATGGATCTACACTTGTCACTCATGACTAGTGGTAAATATGGAAGTGTTAGAGACAAAGCCCAACATTTTCAAAAGTTTTTTTAGTTGTCTCCAGTTTTCGGTGACCAAACTGAAACACTCAAAATCAGTAGCTACTTTGGAAAATTTGGGTCTAAGTCCCCACTCATACAACAGTTTGGTGCACAAAGCTCCTCTCAATTCAAAATGTGCACAACAACTCTCCTTCACTCATCTGAACCCTCATTTATCTGAATTTAAAACATCCCCAAAATGTTTCAGATAAACTGGATTCTACTACACATTAGTTTCCCACATCATAATAGCAGCTATATCACAGCTCACTGAGAAAATCTCCCATTCTAATAACTTGTTTTTGAAGAGAAAATTGATGTTTGAAATGTGTGAGATATTATAAATTATTTATTTTTAAAGACCTGGTATTGTAATGAAGAGGCTAGAGCAGTGGTGGGCAACCTGCGGCCCATCAGAGTAATCCAATGGCGGGCTGCAGGTCATTTTGCTGATGTTGGCCGTCTGCCAGCATGGCTGCCCGCAGCTCTGAGTGGCCGCAGTTTTCCGTTTCCAGCCAATGGGATCTGCGGGAAGTGGCGGCCAGCACGTCCCTGTGGCCCACGCCACTTGCCACAGCTCCCATTGGCTGGGAATGGCAAACTGCGGCCACTCGGAGCTGTGGGCAACCGTGCCTGTGGATGGTCAATGTAAACAAACTGTCTCGCGGCCAACCAGAGGATTACCCTGATGGGCCACATGTGGCCTGCAGGCCCGCAGGTTGGCTAGAGCATACATGTAGAAAGCAATGATACTGGTTAGAATCAGTATTGCTTTATGATGTGTCTAGATTATGACTAGAGTTTTCCCTTCCCTCTTCTCCTCTCCTGCCTAATTGTGTCCTTAAAGTTCCATAGTATTTGCTCAGGCCACGTCAACTCTACAAGCATCCGCTGGCATAACTAGGTCAGTCAGGGGTGTGATCCCTGGCCAACATAGCTGTGTCATCAAAAGCCCCTAGTGTAGTCTGGGATTTAAGATTGGGACTTTTCATCTTGGAAAAGAGATGAATGGGGGCTGTGGGGATATGATAGAGGTGTATCAAATCATGAATGGTTTGGAGAAAGTGAATAATGGAGTGTTATTTACTCCTTCACATAGCACAAGAACTAAGGGTCACCCAATGAAATTAATAGGTTTTAAACAAACAAACAAAAGGAAGTACTTTTTCACACAAGCACACAGTCAAACTGTTGACCTCATTGCCAGGGGATGTTGTGAAGGCCAAAACTATAATGGGGTTCAAAAAAGAATTAGATAAGTTCATGGAGGATAGGTTTATCAATTACTATTACCAGGATGGTCAGGGATGCATTGCAATCCCATGTTTTGGGTGTCCCCAGCCGCTGACTGCCAGAAGCTGGGAATGGACAAGATAGGATGGATCACTTGATTGCCTGTTCTGTTCATTCCCTCTAAAGCAGCTGGCATTGGCCACTGTCAGAAGACAGGATACTGGGTTAAATGGACCACTGGTCTGATCCACTATGGTCGTTCCTATGTTCTTATGTAGATGAGGTAATATTAGCAAAACTGCACTTTTGCTGTTATAGCTTATTTTGCTTTACAGAGGCTGGAATAAGTTATACTGGCAAATTTTACCAGTATAAGCCGCTTCCACACTAGTAGCGCTTTGCTGTTATAATATACCTGTACCAACAAAGTGCTCCTAGTGTAGACATGGCCTTATTCTCTCACTCTCTGGGTTCTTCCTCATGGATCCCTGTTTCCTTGTGCAGCTTCAGTTCTGTAGTGCTTGGTGGGTTTTTAATAAATGTGTAATGGGGTCTCTGAGTATGCTTTATTTGTGAATCCCAATGAGTGACTCTACAGCCACCTTTGTAACCGCTTACAATCTCCTTTTTTGAAAATTCTATGCACACCCATGAGTCATGATAAAAAAAGCCCATTTCTGCTCTTTAAATTGCCAATTTCTGCTGAGCAACTGTTTTGGAATTCTACTGATGTACACAATCTTAATAATTGAAGGGGTGAGGTGTTGAATTTCTATCAAAGGCATCCCTTCTTCCAAGTGTCAATTACCCATTGTAGTTCAATAGTAATCAACAAAAACAAACAAAAGACAAAGAGTTTTTAAAAGTCTTAAAATGACATCTCCCAGCTTTCAGTCTTGTGTGATGTCTTGACTTCATGAGTCTACCAGTCACCATAGCCTCTTACAGGGTAGACAAGATTTGAATTTGCAATGTAAAAAACAATCTCTCCACACTTTTCTCACACATTTTTTTACAATAGGCTTACTTTCTTCCCACTCTCTGATGCTAGATCCATCTTAAAGTTTTATTTGCATTTTTGATATGCATCTTTATTTTACTACGACTTTATAGTTAGAAATGTAGATCTCACATGTGTGTGGAAAGAGCAGAAGGAAAACTCATTACAAAAATTAATTGATTAGTTACCAGAATATATTTTAAAATGAATAAAAGTTTGGAAAAATAAGCATGCATTAGTAGTAGTAGTAACATTTCCAGAATTATGCCAGATTTTTAAGCAAACAGTTAAGCATATATGCAACTCACTTGAATATTTCCACAAAAATATGTAAAGTTATGTACATGCTTAATGTGTTTGCAGGATTGAGGCCTTAGTTAATAAACCATACTGTGAGGTGTATGCACTGTTGTTGTAGCTGTGTCGGTCCCAGGATATTAGAAAGACAAGGTGGGTGAAGTAATATCTTTTATTAGACAACTTCTGTTTTTGAGAGAGTCAAGCTTTCGAGCCACACAGTTGTCTCTCTCATCAACAGAAGTTGGTCCAATAACAGATATTATCTCACCCATACTGTAAGGTGAAATTCTTTGCTTAGTATCTAAAAAGTGAAGCCACTGAGAATTATTAGAGATATAATGAAAAGTCTAGGATTCATCATGAAGGCATTCATGCCACTATCTTATGTGTGGCACATTTATGTACCATCATTTAACTTTTTTATCTTCTGCCCTTCCTAGAATTAGAAGAATTAGAATGTGTTTGTTTACAGCAAACAGAGCTGTAAACAGGGGAGTCTAAGTGGGAGTTCTGTTGGAAGAGAAGGTATTTGTTTGTGGTCTTGTATTTGTATTGTTTGGATGTGTAGAGGCTTGTAGGGGCAGTGTGCTGGGAGAGAAGCTGAGCCCTAATTAGGGGGCGGGGCTTCGCTGATCAGGGGTCCTATAAAGGTAGCCAGCCAGTCAGGCAGTGGCACAGACAGCTGCAGCGGCACAGGAGCCAGCAAACAGAGCTGTAAACAGGGGCGTTTGTAAGGGGAGTCTGTATTTTGGGATTCGTTTGGGGTTTGTTCCGCTGTGGGTGGTGGTGTTGTGGTTTGTTTTGTGTTTTCCGGACTAACGGGATTTAGGTGAGAAGGCTGACAGATACAGAGGCAGCAGTGGTCATGAGCCAAGCAGTGGAGGACACAATGAGGATGACTGGATGTGGCAGCTGCGGTATGTATATGATTCTGGAGGGGGTACCTGATAGGAGTTTTGTCTGCATGAAGTGCCGCCTGATAGAGCTGATGGAAGAAAAGATCCGAGGATTGGAGATGCAGGTGGAAACTCTGGTTGAGTTTAGACGGGGGTTCGAGCAGTTGATGGAGCAAAGGCACGAGGTGGCTGAAGGGGATGGAAGCAGGATCAAAGGCCTCTGAGGGGGGACTGCCGGGTGAAGAAAATGGACAGTGGAAGCATGTAACTAAGAGAAGCAGGCAGAGGCAAAGACGGGCCAGTGAAGGAGAAATAGAGCTCAAGAACAGGTTTGCAGAGTTGGAGAATGAAGAAGGGGTACAGCAGGTGGTCACTGAAGGTGGAAGGGCAAGGAAGAAGAGAAGAGTGGCTAGTCCCATAGAAGAAGGGGAAGAGTCGATGGAGACAACACCAAACATGAGCCCCAGGAGGATACAGGATGGGTTGAAGAGGATTACAAGGGAAAATAGGAATGGAAAGGACTTGCAGCCAGAGGGAACAGGGGATAGGCTGGAGAATCACACTGTCACCAGGAAAAGGCAGGTCTACGTGATTGGGGACTCCTTACAGAGAAGAATAGACAGGCCTGTAACCAGAGCTGATCCAGAGAACAGAACGGTGTGCTGTCTACCGGGTGCTAAGATACGGGATGTGGACCTGAGGTTGAAGAGGATCCTAAAGGGAGCGGGAAAGAATCCATTGATCATCCTTCATGTAGGAACAAATGACATGGCTAGATTCTCACTGGAACGAATCAAGGGGGACTATGCCAGGCTGGGGAAGATGCTTAAGGAAATCGAGGTTCAGGTGATCTTCAGTGGGATTCTGCCTGTTCCTAGAGAAGGGCAACAAAGGTGTGACAGGATTATGATGATCAACAGATGGCTCAGGGATTGGTGCTACAAGGAGGGCTTTGGGATGTATGGCCACTGGGAGGCATTCATGGACAGAGGACTGTTCTCTCGGGATGGACTTCACCTGAGTAGGGAAGGAAATAGACTTCTAGGATGGAGGCTGGCACAACTGATCAAGAGAGCTTTAAACTAGGAATTTGGGGGAGACGGTTGGGAGATGTCCAGGTAATCTCCACGCTGGATTTTAACATTGAGAGGGAAGACAATGAAGTAAGAGAGGATATAGCCGGGGGTAGGAGAATGGACATAAGGAGGAAGGGCAGAGTGGATACTAGTCAAATAGGTCATACTGGCAGTACAATGTCCATACCAAATTGGGTAAAGAATGTGAGTGAGGCCAAACAGCAAACATTAAGATGTTTGTACACCAATGCAAGGAGCCTAGGTAACAAAATGGAGGAATTAGAGCTACTGGTCCAGGAAGTGAAACCAGATATCATAGGAATAACCGAAACATGGTGGAATAGTAGTCATGACTGGAGTATAGGTATTGAAGGGTATGTGCTGTTTAGGAAAGATAGAAATAAAGGTAAAGGTGGGGGAGTAGCATTGTATATCAATGATGAGGTAGACTGTAAAGAAATAAAAAGTGATGTAATGGATAAGACAGAGTCTGTCTGGGCAAAAATCACATTGGGGAAGAAAACTACTAGAGCCTCCCCTGGGATAGTGCTTGGGGTGTGCTATAGACCACTGGGATCTAATTTGGATATGGATAGAGACCTCTTTAATGTTTTTAAGGAAGTAAATACTAATGGGAACTGTGTGATCATGGGAGACTTCAGCTTCCCAGATATAGATTGGAGAACAAGTGCTAGTAATAATAATAGGGCTCAGATTTTCCTAGAT
Source organism: Macrochelys suwanniensis (assembly GCA_033296515.1). Lineage (NCBI taxonomy): Eukaryota > Metazoa > Chordata > Testudines > Chelydridae > Macrochelys > Macrochelys suwanniensis. Next base: position 42,516,957 of record CM065775.1, on the reverse strand, counting down.
GTGATAGCTGATGAATTCCTTCATCAAGTAGTTGCTGAACCAACAAGGGGGGATGCCATTTTAGACTTGGTTTTGGTGAGTAGTGAGGACCTCATTGAAGAAATGGTTGTAGGAGACAACCTTGGCTCGAGTGATCACGAGCTAATTCAGTTCAAACTAAATGGAAGGATAAACAAAAATAAATCTGAGACTAGGGTTTTTGATTTCAAAAGGGCTAACTTTAATAAATTAAGGAAATTAGTTAGGGAAGTGGATTGGACTAAAGAATTTATGGACCTAAAGGCGGAGGAGGCCTGGGATTATTTCAAGTTAAAGTTGCAGAAGCTATCAGAAGCCTGTATCCCAAGAAAGGGGAAACAATTCATAGGCAGGGGTTTTAGACCAAGCTGGATGAGCAAACATCTCAGAGAGGTGATTAAGAAAAAACAGAAAGCATACAAGGAGTGGAAGATGGGAGGGATCAGCAAAGAAACCTACCTTATTGAGGTCAGAGCATGTAGGGATAAAGTGAGACAGGCTAAAAGGCATGTAGAATTGGACCTTGCAAAGGGCATTAAAACCAATAGTAAAAGGTTTTATAGCCATATAAATAGGAAGAAAACAAAGAAAGAAGAAGTCGGACCGCTAAACACTGAGGATGGAGTGGAGGTTAAGGATAATCTAGGCATGGCCCAATATCTAAACAAATACTTTGCCTCAGTCTTTAATGAGGCTAATGAGGAGCTTAGGAATAGTGGCAGCATGACAAATGGGAATAAGGATGTGGGGGTAGATATTACCATATCCGAGGTAGAAGCCAAACTTGAACAGCTTAATGAGAGTAAATCAGGCGGCCCAGATAATCTTCATCCAAGAATATTAAAGGAACTGGCACATGAAATTGCAAGCCCATTAGCAAAATTTTTTAATGAATCTCTAAACTCAGGGGTTGTACCATTTGATTGGAGAATAGCTAATATAGTTCCTATTTTTAAGAAAGGGAAAAAAAGTGACCCAGGTAACTACAGGCCTGTTAGTTTGACATCTGTAGTATGCAAGGTCTTGGAAAAAAGTTTGAAGGAGAAAGTAGTTAAGGACCTTGAGGTCAATGGCAATTGGGACAAATTACAACATGGTTTTACAAAAGGTAGATCGTGCCAAACCAACTTGATCTCCTTCTTTGAGAAAGTAACAGATTTTTTAGATAAAGGAAACGCAGTGGATCTAATCTACCTCGATTTCAGTAAGGCATTTGATACAGTACCACATGAGGAATTATTGGTTAAATTGGAAAAGATGGCGATCAATATGAAAATTGAGAGGTGGATAAGGAACTGGTTAAAGGGGAGACTACAGCGGGTCATACTGAAAGGTGAACTGTCAGGTTGGAGGGAGGTTACTATTGGAGTTCCTCAAGGTTCAGTTTTGGGACCAATTTAATTTAATCTTTTTATTACTGACCTCGGAACCAAAAGTGGGAGTGTGCTAATAAAGTTTGCGGATGACACAAAGTTGGGAGGTATTGCCAATTCAGAAAAGGATCGGGATATCCTACAGGAAGATCTGGATGACCTTGTAAACTGGAGTAATAGTAATAGGATGAAATTGAATAGTGAGAAGTGTAAGGTTATGCATTTAGGGATTAATAACAAGAATTTTAGTTATAAGCTGGGGACGCATCAGTTGGAAGTAACGGAAGAGGAGAAGGACCTTGGAGTCCTGGTTGATCACAGGATGACTATGAGTCGCCAATGTGATGTGGCCGTGAAAAAAGCTAATGTGGTCTTGGGATGCATTAGGCGAGGTATTTCTAGTAGAGATAAGGAGGTGTTAGTACCGTTATACAAGGCATTGGTGAGACCTCATTTGGAATACTGTGTGCAGTTCTGGTCTCCCATGTTTGAGAAGGATGAATTCAAACTGGAACAGGTACAAAGAAGGGCCACTAGGATGATCCGAGGAATGGAAAACCTGTCATATGAAAGGAGACTCAAGGAGCTTGGTTTGTTTACCTTAACCAAAAGAAGGCTGAGGGGAGATATGATTGCTCTCTTTAAATATATCAGAGGGATAAATACCAGGGAGGGAGAGGAATTATTTCAGCTCAGTACCAATGTGGACACAAGAACAAATGGATATTGTGACAAAGCTCCTCCTCTACCTCGGTGGGTCCTGCGCTTATTGGCGGATTTTTTTGGTTTGCCTCAGAGATCTTCCCCTCTGGTAGAACCCCCAGTCCAGGTCAACTCCTCCTGTGACAGGAGTTGGGAGGTTTGGGGGGAACCCGGGTCCGCCCTCTACTCTGGGTTCCAGCCCAGGGCCCTGTGGACTGCAGCTGTTTAGAGTACCTCCTGGAACAACTACACGACAGCTACAACTCCCTGGGCTACTTCCCCATGGACTCCTCCCAACACCGTCTTTATCCTCACCACAGGATCTTCCAGCAGTACGCCCTCTCACTCTCAGCTCCTAGTGCCTCTTGCTCCCAGCTCCTCACACGCAACCTCCTTCCACAGCTCCTGACATGCGCCCCTCACTGACTCACTGGGAGGCTTTTGACTAGTTTCAGCCAGCCCCTGATTGGCTACAGGTGTCTCAATCAACCTCCCTGCCTTCTGGAAAGTTCTTAATTGGCCCCAGGTGTCTTGATTAACCTGGAGCAACTGCCATAAGGTATCAGGGATTTGTTTAGCCTGGGGCTAACATACTGGTTCCTTACCACTTTCCTATAGCCCTCTGGCCTTGCCCCGTCACAATATAAACTACCCATCAGGAAGTTTAGACTTGAAATTAGACGAAGGTTTCTAACCATCAGAGGAGTGAAGTTCTGGAACAGCCTTCCAAGGGAAGCAGTGGGGGCAAAAGACCTATCTGGCTTCAAGATTAAGCTAGATAAGTTTATGGAGGGGATGGTTTGATGGGATAACATGATCTTAGTCAAAGGTCAATTAATTGCCATCAGTGGTAAATAGGACCAATGGTCAATGATGGGATGTTAGAAGTTACTACAGAGAACTTTTTCCTGGGTGTCTGGCTGGTGAGTCTTGCCCACATGCTCGGGGTTCAGCTGATCGCCATATTTGGGGTCGGGAAGGAATTTTCCTCCAGGGTAGATTGGCAGAGGCCCTGGAGGTTTTTCGCCTTCCTCTGCAGCATGGGGCACGGGTCACTTACTGGAGGATTCTCTGCATCTTGAAGTCTTTAAACCATGATTTGAGGACTTCAGTAGCTGAGACATAGGTGAGAGGATTATTGCAGGAGTGGGTGGGTGAGATTCTGTGGCCTGCATTGCATTGTGCAGGAGGTCAGACTAGATGATCATAATGGTCCCTTCTGACCTTAAAGTCTATGAGTCTGTGAGTCTATTTTAATCATATCTGGGTTCTGATCTCTGTTCCTCATCCTTTGCAACACTACTGCATTGAGTGACAATGGTGAAATAGATGGAAAAGACCTCTGTATTTAAGATCGGTGGAAAAGTAGCAAACAAATCACCAAGCTGTTATGATCATAACTGGTACCTTTTGACTAGCTGATTAATGTTGTTTAAAATTGCTTTACAGCCTTTTGAAGGTGTCATTAGACCTCAATGCTGGTTTTGAATCAAGAAGCTCTTGTAAATGTATTTGCCCCAGGACTTTGAATATTTTAGTTGTATTACTTTCATAAAGTATATCTCAGTTAACCATAATCCTTGAAGCTCAATCATGTCAATGTTCTGCCATACAAACCTCACTTGGAAAATGTGTATTCCCCAGACCTGTCTGCCTATGGATCAATTCTTTCCTATTCATCAGTAGAGTAGGGGATCAGCTGACTGTGCTGCATCATTCCCTCTGACCCCTGAGCACCCCAGATAAGCTCTATCTGAACTATCTGAAACCCTTATTGTTACTTTTATTTAGAACTCAAATGGACTCTCAAATAAAAGAATGCACAAGCTGCAGGTTCATAACTCAGAAAACCCTTTATTGTGTCATTCTTCTCTTAAGCACACAGACTTAAGATAGTTCTTGCCATACTTATGTATTTGAAGGTACACTGTTAAGACCGACCCGTTCTTCTGATGGGTGACCTTATTTTATCCATACTGGTTCATACATCAGCCCAGTCCAACAATTTATCAAGAAATATACAAAAAGACAAAAGTATGGAAGTATGCCCACAGATTAAAAAACAGAGAAGAGAATGTGTAGACTGATATATAGTATAGAATTTTGTGACTCTTCAAGGCAAATATCCCATTCAGTAATATGTGTGGGTGCACAGGGGCAAATAGCACAGTATAGCACTGAGAGGGATGAGTAAAGCCTGTGTAAAATGGTTTTCAAGTATAATTGAAGTCAGCACAAAATGATATATAAGTAGACCATATTTTCTAAAATAAAAATATTTTTGAAATTTAGAGTCAGAATTTTAAAGTTAAGCATGTCCAATTTTACATTATTGATTGCACAAATCAAACATTTTTGCATTCAGGTGACACACTATCTTTCTAGAAATATGCATTGCTCCAAACAGAAGGGCTTGATGACGGAATTACTGAGTGAAATTTTTGTTCAGGATGTCAGACTAGATAATAATAATAGTTTTTTTCTGGCCTTACAGTCTATAAATCTATTAATCAATTAGGCATACAAATAGCTGTGTTCTATTTGCCTGTGCATATCTAGTTTTTGCATATTTAAGTTAGGCACATGCAAAAGTACATATACAATTGTGTGTACCTAACTTTAAAAAAATGGCCCCTTACATCTTTACTGCTTACACCAGCAGTGAATTTGGCTTCTGAAGTTGATGGGAGTTGTTTTATGGCAAATTAAAATAGAAGGCAATAAGAAAATATTGGGTAATTCATCATGCAAATATATGTTTCAGGGTTCAAATCTGAATAGGGTAGGATGTGAAAGAGAAATAAATAATTAGTGGTAAACATAAGAGTATGCAAATAACATTGATTTATTCAAATACCTTACTAGTTAATCATAGTATAATCAGTTCAACAGGAAGTGTTTCTTGTCATGGCAATTTACCTTTAGTAAACAGAGAACTGAATCATGAATGTGGAGGATTTGAAAGTACAACATGAAAAGGTCAAAGAATAGCTATGATATGGAGATCAGCCTCAGTTTTATATGTGAACAATTACATTTCAATGGAATTACTTCATGGAGATAAAATTCTATAACTGAAAGTGTCATGGGTCATCTGAAACACTGAGCACAAGTGAAAAGAATTGCCCTTAGCAATTGACATATAAAGGATTCATCGTTTTGTTTGGGGTTTTTTGTTGGTTTGCTGGTTTTAGGTTTTTTATTTGTTTGTTATTTTACTATTTTTAAAGTCACCTAAAATATAGCCATAGTTGAGTACAAATCAATAGTGTTTATCCTATGAAACAATAATAATTGACTCTAACGGCTTTTTCAATAGAAAGAAATTTGAGAATAACTCTCTTATAATTCAAGATTTTTCTATAGAATAAAAATGTGTGCTAAGAGTATATTCATTATCAAACTCAGAGTGTAACTCATTGTAGTGAGGTCTGTGAGTGTCGCTGGTTTGGGGAGTGCCTGTGTACTTGGCACCAGCAGACAGTGCAGCTTGCTGATTCAGCAGACCTCAATGTTATTCATAAAGAAAAACCACAGCAGGCTCGGTTCAGTGGCGAAGGCGCTGGGTGAGGTTTATTTTCAGCAAAGCCCTGTCCAACAGGTCACAGGGACACTAACATATGTATGCCCATTACAAGGTAAAAGCTCAGTCAACATAACAGGCCAATACAAAGATGCCCCTCCTATGACTTCTCCTTTTAAACATTGGTACAAATACATTACATATTACATTCGATATACTTTTTGTTATTATTCTGTACTTTGTATCTGCTAATTCGAACAAAACAATCTCATCCATTATCCTGTCATCTCCTCTTTATCTTTACAAGGGGTCAGTGAGTTCTTGTACCATCTCTTAGGTATGTGTTTATGTAGTTACTTGAGCATTTGATGTGTTTTTGTACCATTCTCTCATCGGGAATGTGCTTACTTGGTTAGCTAATACCTGTAGTGTTACTATTCTGCCAAGGCCATGCCAACTTTGGTTCACCTTGTTTGGTTCATACTTTTATTCATGCCTAAGATTCCAGCAAGGTCTAGGGCTTATAGACTTCATCAAAGAGGCCTGTTCTAAAAACTTGAAGAAGATGGTGGTGGCATGGTAGATTAGGCCAGGATGGGAGTTCTTTATTGTGAGATAAGAGCTCAAAAATTATTTTTTAGCTTTAGCAAAATATTTTTTTCAAGTAATTCTTTATGTCGATCTTACTTTTGGTGCATATGCACCCTGTGTTTGAGTTTGGAACTTTCTAGCAACCACACCGGTGTTTGGAACCATGCCTATACCCTGCCTGTCCTTGCTCCCCTTACTGCCAAGGCCATAAATGGCCCACAAACCCAACTGACCCTTAGTTTCCCCTTAGCATCCATGGTAGTGAGTTGGAACTGTGATGTCATCCCTGCTTCTCATTAGCAACTAGTTAGTTTTTTATAAATATTTTATATCGATTTAGATTATTAGTTTATAATTAGTTAATTAATAGCTTTTCTGCCCATTGTCAGCTTTCCATTCCTCCTTTTATCCCAGAGAATCTCCTCAGGTGTTTGTGCCTTGTCATGAGTATGGTAGACACTATATCATCTGGGTTTAAGTTCTGCCCTTCTTGCAACAGATCCTTCCTTTAACTGATGGCCAGATCAGGTGCCTTTTTTTGCTCAGGGGAATCTCATGTCCCTGATCATTCTTCAATCTGCAAATCCTTTTCTACTACAACCAGAAAGTCAATGCAAACTCGCCTAAAATTGTTCCTGTTAGAGCGATCAATCAGGGGTACCTCAGATCCTGACAGGCCTTCCCTTGACTCAAAACAATGTCCCCTGAGCCAGGAATTTCATTCCCTCAGTGCTCCAGTAAGTAGACACTCAACTCACTCAGCTCCAGCTCTTGAGAACAGGCCTCAAGATCCTCAGGACATCATCTGTGTGGGACCCAGTACTGAAGCTACCAGACAAGGTATATCTGAGGAACAATCTAAGGTCAGACCACACCACCATTGTCCTCCAGAATGGGGTAAAGAAAATAAATCTAAGTGGAGGCTGGAGCCCTCTGATTCTGAAACATTTTCTGAGATTTGTCCTAATTATAAAATTAATCATTTCAAAGCTATAAGTGAACCTTGTGTGGCAATGTTATTAATATTTCACATTTGAATTTTCACTCTATTGCAGTCATAGTGATGCAAAGTAGAAAATATTTGTTGATGTACTTCTAGCAACCTTAGCAAGTGGACAAATAGTTTTACTCTTAAGAATATGCATCATAAATCTGAGTTAAAAAATGAATGATTTACTTAAAATGTATATGTAAATTATACTAAAATCTAATTGTAATGGGCCCATTCATCAAAAATATATATTTGATTTTCATTATTTGCAAGCTGAAATAACCTGGTTATATTTTTTGTTTACTAAGTCTCTAAGATATAAGATAAATATAATTTACATCATAAATATTTTAAATATTGGAATGGTTTCATATTTACATACATTGGTGCAACCCTATTAAAAAGAATTTATCAACAATAAAATATATTAGAATATTTAGATCTATATGCCAGTGATTGATGATTTGCTAAGACATCTGATGACACCGTTTGTCTTTGAGTTAGGTAATAGAAATTCATCTTATTTCTTCCATACTAGCAAGGTGGACCTCACTATACAATTGTATTTGTGGGAGACATCTCCAGATCTATGTTGCTGAGAGACATGGTCAGTCTAACAAATACACCTGTATATGGTTCTATATTTAGAAGAATAAAGGTCCCTTGTTCCATATGCCGAACAAAGAACTGGCTTTTTATATATTCTCCAGATTGACTGTACACAAAATGATAGTCAAACTGAGAACTGATGCATAATGTATGGGGCTCCATTCTCCCCTGCAAACCGAACTCCCCTCAGCATAGGAATGATATAGAGACAGGATAGGAGTTAGTTATGGCTTCCTGATTCAGCACTGACCTAGCAGTGGCATTAGTTAGAGGATCTAAGGGGCTGCACTGGCTTAATGTCCATACAGTTTGGTGTCTTATTGTCATAAATTATTTTTGGAGAAATCCAAAGAAAAAGCCTTGCTGGTTTAAACTTTCTTCTCATTTATTTTGCATTGTGTCTCTATCTGTGTTTCATCATGTGATGGAACCACATAATAGAGACTTGTTACATTATGACTAAGGTCCTACACAATTTGCGATATTGCAGAAATTGCAGCTCCCGCAATATTAGGCTTCCACTGCAAGTTTTGACAGCGAGAGCCCTGCCGTGCACGGGACTGACAGTAGGAGACCTGGCCACTCTGGGCTGCTGACAACAGGAGCCCCTGCTGTCAGCCCCAAGAGGCAAACAGAAAAAGCCCCAGCTGTCAGCCCGTGGCTCCCGCTGTTAGCCCCAGGCGGCTGACAGCAGGAGCTCCCGCTGTCAGCACCATTCACCGCGGGACTCCCACTCTCAGCTTTTCCAAATTACCGCAAATAATAAAAGTCCATTATTACTTTTCCGCCATTTTCCATGTCTTGTCCACAACTCAGCTGCAATTATTTGACAATAATTCAAGTAGGACCTTAAATCTGACATCATCATGCAATATAGTAACTAAAATTCTTAAAACAAATTTCTACTTCTTCTCAGTAGAGGTTTACAAACATATCCCCCACATAGCAAAGAGAGAAATAGACCCTAAATCTTAAAATCTTCACTGATTACATTCAGATCTTGTCATTTACTAGCAGCATCATGATATAATCAAACAGCTGGGGACGCATCAGTTGGAAGTAACGGAAGAGGAGAAGGACCTCGGAGTCCTGGTTGATCACAGGATGACTATGAGTTGCCAATGTGATGTGGCCGTTAAAAAAGCTAATGCGGTCTTGGGATGCATTAGGCGAGGTATTTCTAGTAGAGATAAGGAGGTGTTAGTACCGTTATACAAGGCATTGGTGAGACCTCATTTGGAATACTGTGTGCAGTTCTGGTCTCCCATGTTTAAGAAGGATGAATTCAAACTGGAACAGGTACAAAGAAGGGCCACTAGGATGATCTGAGGAATGGAAAACCTGTCGTATGAAAGGAGACTCAAGGAGCTTGGTTTGTTTACCTTAACCAAAAGAACGCTGAGGGGAGATATGATTGCTCTCTTTAAATATATCAGAGGGATAAATACCAGGGAGGGAGAGGAATTATTTCAGCTCAGTACCAATGTGGACACAAGAACAAATGGATATAAACTGGCCATCAGGAAGTTTAGACTTGAAATTAGACGAAGGTTTCTAACCATCAGAGGAGTGAAGTTCTGGAACAGCCTTCCAAGGGAAGCAGTGGGGGCAAAAGACCTATCTGGCTTCAAGATTAAGCTAGATACGTTTATGGAAGGGATGGCTTGATGGGATAACATGATCTTCGTCAAAGGTCAATTAATTGCCATCAGTGGTAAATAGGACCAATGGTCAATGATGGGATGTTAGAAGTTACTACAGAGAACTTTTTCCTGGGTGACTGGCTGGTGAGTCTTGCCCACATGCTCGGGGTTCAGCTGATCGCCATATTTGGGGTCGGGAAGGAATTTTCCTCCAGGGTAGATTGGCAGAGGCCCTGGAGGTTTTTCGCCTTCCTCTGCAGCATGGGGCACGGGTCACTTACCGGAGGATTCTCTGCATCTTGAAGTCTTTAAACCATGATTTGAGGACTTCAATAGCTGAGACATAGGTGAGAGGATTATTGCAGGAGTGGGTGGGTGAGATTCTGTGGCCTGCATTGTGCAGGAGGTCAGACTAGATGATCATAATGGTCCCTTCTGACCTTAAAGTCTATGAGTCTATGAGAAGAAAATAATATGCCACTGTATACTCTTACTCTTGCTTACTCTTTCAAATTTGCGTATATCATATTTAAAACAATTTCTCACCGTACCTTTTTGAGGCATATTCATTTTAGCATAGTATCCACTGTGCTTTATCCTTCAGGAGTATCAGCTCATTAAATTGTTCTACACCTATTTTGGGGGCATTCTATGGCTTGTGTTATACAAGAGGTCAGACTACATGATCACAATGGTCTCTTCTGGCCGTGGAATCTATGAAAAGATATATATGGACAAAGGGGACTTCTTTGCAAGCAGAGGTGGGAGTGCCATCTACTCTACACCATTCTTCCTTTCCACTGCTTCATATCCTGATTGAAGGAGTTCCACTTCAGATTTTGGCAGAAGAATTTTGGGAGGATTTAAAGAATGGATCGTTGGTTCAGGTCACTGATGAGCTGAAGGAACTCATGCAAGTCTGTGGCAATTCTTAGGAATAAAAAGGGAAAACATACAGAAGCTAAAATATTTGCCATCTGAAATAGAGGGAGATGTAACAAGTTGCCGCCAGGTGCAAAATGGTCACTTTAGGATTACTGCTGTTGGGCTCTGCCAGATTTAAAGGGTCAGCTCCAGAAAGACATCCTATAAGAGAGCAACCCTGCACTGGAGCAGTTTTAGTAGAGAACAAGCAGTCATAAAAGAAGCAGCTACCATATCACTAGGGCCCTACCAAATTCACAGTCCATTTTGGTCAATTTCACAGTCATAGGATTTAAAAAATCATAAATGTCATGATTTCAGCTATTTACATCTGAAATTTCACAGTGTTATAATTGTAGGGGTCCTGACCCAAAAAGGATTTGGGGGTGGAGGAGAGAGATTGCAAAGTTATTGTGGGGGGAGGTTGCAGTACTGCTACCTTTCTGCGCTGCTGCCTACAGAGCTGGGCCCTCAGTCAGCAGCCACCACTCTTCTGCCACCAAGCTCTGAAGGCAGCAGCACCAAAGTAAGAGTGGGATGGTATGGTATTGCCACCCTTACTTTGGCACTGCTGCTGTGGGGCACCGCCTTTAGACCTGGGCACCTGGCCAGCAGCCTCTGCTCTCCAACCACTAAACTCTGAAGGCAGCACAGAAGTAAGGGTGGCAATACCACCACCGCCCTAAAATAATCTCGTGACCCCTCTGCAACTCCTTTTTAGGTCAGGACCCCCAAATTGAGACATGCTGATCTCCTCGTGAAATCTGTATAGTATAGGATAAAAGCACAGAAAAGACCAGATTTCACAGGGGGAGACCAGATTTCACAATCTGTGACGCGTTTTTCATGGCTGTGAATTTGGCAGGGCCCTACATATCACTACAAAATTACAGAATCCCTTGTTAACATGTGTAACCAGGTCTGAATCAGCTCTCCCTTGACACCTAGTGATGAACGACAGGAAAAAACTTCAGGAGCAGATCGTATTTGCATGGACCCACCCACCGACTCTGTCTAGGTGTTCAGCAGACAGAGCCGCTTTGCCAAAGTGATACATTTTGACTGATTTTGGATTACAAATGACTAGTATTGAATACAGGGGAACGGAAATGTTTGTATTCTTATTGTATGAGTAAAAGACAACAGAACTGTACTTAGCCTGCCCTGATTGAGGGGGTCACCCTAAAATTAACCTCACTTGCTAAGCAAGGGATAGGGATGTCAAAAGCCTAGTAAAAGTGAGAGGGAGTGGGGATAGATGTTCTTATATAATGGTGTGGATGCTGTCTAAAGAGTCCTGGACACCACGTAACTCGCCCCCCCGGCAACATTTTAGGCTAGAGTTTGCAGCTGATTGGACTCAAGTGAAAGTACGTGTTTCTGTTTGGTGATTGCTAGAGCTCACATTATGGAGAAGCAGGTTTATGGGGTAGGCTTTAGACCTGGTGGGGGAACAGTGCTATAATGAAAGACAATGAGGAGGCAGCAGCAGGGAGGTTACCTGCTACCCATTGAAATCACTGAGAGCTGGGCTAAGGGTGGAACCTCAGAATGTGGCATTGCAGAAGTGGTAGTGAATGGCAAGCAGTAGTTGCGGAGTATTGGCAGGGATAACAGTGCTGGCAAGTGCTGTGTGGCAAGTGCTGGCAGAGATAGCAGCAGTAGTGAGCCAGCAGCAGAGGCAGTAGAAGCATGGCTCAATGGCCCCTGCTCCTTCAGTGGTGAGAAGTGAACCCATGTGAATGTGCCTCTGAACTCAGGGTCTTCACTGACCAAGGACAACCAACTGTGACTAGGGTGCAACAGAGAGAAAGGGGAGTGGCATGTTAGCGAGACACATTTGTTCATCAGACTTTCACAGCACAATGCAGGAAACTAAGGCAAAGGACACTGCCCAACATACTATGGGGTGACTGTTTTCTTATGGTTATATGTTTTTGTATTGTGGTTGTGATATTTTCCCAAATTAATGTTGGGTTTCCTTTCCCTTTAATAAAAGTTTCCTTTGGTATGCACAGAATTCCACCTGACCTGTCCTACTATTCATGAAATATTCTGTTGCCACCTGAATACTGTTTAACTTTCTCTACAGACATTTTGTCAAGGCACACCTTTCACGATGAAAATATGTTTACTACTGGCAGGGCATATCAGTTAGATTCAAACAGGATGCTCTGATTGAACACTTTCCAGGTCAGTCATAACAAGTTTGTTTATTTTCACCTCAGGATAAAATTTAGAAGTCTCTTTGCCATTCTGATTCTTCTGTGAAGTTCTGCAGCAGCACTGTATCTTGATTCTAAATTATTTATTAAAATAAATTAAAATATAAAATGCAGTTTATTGACATACTTTTTTATTACATTCAACTTTATTTGAAATGATGACAGGTTTATTCCTTCCTCTACTGACACTTGTGCTATCTGCCTATTTAAAATCATTAAATACAATATTTTCTTCAGCATTTCATTAAAACATACAAAAATTATATGTCCTGGCTTATACCCAGGTTCTATAGTATGTGAAATTTGTTGTACTGCCTTTTTTCTTCAGTTTTATATTAGTAAGTGTCAGTTCATCTATCTGCCTAATAGATTCAATGCATTTCTTCCTAATTTCTTTCCAATCGCCAGTGTGTCACAGATTGAATTTAACTACAGGATGTATACATATTAGAAAATAATCATACTAGGTAACATGAGGGGTACATAATGGGTGTCTTTGGGATATAGATTTATTGTACATGTGAACTGAAGTCCTCATAACTATCTCTGAAAGTCTTTCTACAGTAGTGGGATTAAGTGTATACCTCACAGATGTCTGTCATCCGCTCTGTTTACACTACAGGGAAATAAAATAGGATAGTTAATTTTCTTGTATTCTGTTAAAATGTCAAGGTTTAATTAAACTTCTTCAGCTTAAGTATTGCACAGCTACGTTCAGCTGTCATGAAGCATACTAGAACTTGATTTGTCATTGCCTGCATGCCCAAGCAGACATTCAGTGCGCACTGTATTTTTAGCCAAGATTTTTTAATAATCGAAACGGCTTTCTGATTCTAATATTTATGTGAGTCAGTCTATATTAAAATAAGTATTATCCATAGGCTTCTGAATTTGTCATCTAAAAACAAGGCAAGTGACAAATATATGACATTTATATTCAATTATGCATTAACAACCACATTTGTGCTTTTTCTACAATTAATTTTTACTGCTTTCAAATTTCATTCATTTCTAAAGATTGTATATTATTGCTTCAGTGGTAAAATGATGAATCACTAGGCAATGTCAGGAATTAACAAGAAAATTGCACGACAGTAAAGTAAAGCCATGATTTGTGACAATTTTGAGGGTTAAAACTCTTCAGTTAAACTGATGGAAAAAGTAAATGAAATGCAAAAACATGACTGAAAAATTTCAGTACAACTGAAGCAATACACATAGTAAATATTTGACTTAATATATAACAGCATTAATATTGTATTCATAAAAATTAGGGCTGCCAGTGATTAAAAAATTAATCATGATTAATTGTGCTGTTAATAATAGAATACCAATTATTTAAATATTTTGGATGTTTTCTACATTTTCAAATATATTGATTTCAATTACAACACAGAATACAAAGTGTACAGTGCTTACTTTATACTTATTTTTTATTACAAATATTTACTCTGTAAAAAAACAAAATAAATAGTATTTTTCAATTCACCTAATACAAGTACTGTAGTGCAATCTCTTTATCATGAAAGTTGAACTTACAAATGTAGAATTATGTACCAAAAACACCTGCATTCAAAAATAAAACAATGTACAACTTTAGAGCCTACAAGTCCAGTCAGACCTACTTCTTGTTCAGCCAATCGCTCAGGCAAACAAGTTCGTTTACATTTACCGGAGATAATGCTGCCCACTTCTTGTTTACAATGTCACCTGAAAGTGAGAAGAGGTGTTCGCATGGCACTGTTGTAGCCAGCGTTGCAAGATATTTACGTGCCAAATGCGGAAAAGATCCATATGTCCCTTCATGCTTTGCCCACCATACCAGAGGACATGTCCATGCTGATGACGGGTTCTGCTTGATAACGATCCAAAGCAGTGTGGACCGACGCATGTTCAGTTTCATCATCTGAGAAAGATGCCACCAGCAGAAGGCTGATTTTCATTTTTGGTGATTTGGGTTCTGTAGTTTCCACATCAGAGTGTTGCTCTTTTAAGACTTCTGAAAGAAAGCTCAACACCTCATCCATCCCAGATTTTGGAAGGCACTTCAGATTCTTAAATCTTGGTTTGAGTGCTGTAGCTACCTTTAGAAATTTCACATTTGTATCTTCTTTGCATTTTCTCAAATTTGCAGTGAAAGTGTTCTTAAAACAAACAACATATACTGCCTCATCATCTGAGACTGCTATAACATGAAATATATGGAAGAATGCAGGTAAAACACAGAGCAGGAGACATACAATTCTCCCCCAGGAGTTCAGTCACAAATTTAATTAACGCATTATTTTTTTAATGAGCATCATCAACATGGAAGCATGTCCTTTGGAATGGTGGCCGAAGCATGAAGGAGCATATGAATGTTTAGCATATCTGGCATGTAAATACCTTGCAATGTTGGCTATAAAAGTGCCATGAGAACACCTGTTCTCACTTTCAGGTGATATTGTAAATAAGAAGCGGGCAGCAGTATCTCCCGTAAATGTAAACAAACTTGTTTGTCTTAACAATTGGCTGAACAAGAAATAGGACTGATTGGACTTGTAGGCTCTAAAGTTTTACATTGTTTTGTTATTGAGTGCAGTTATGTAACCAAAAAAAATCTAAAAAAAAATGTGTAAGTTGCCCTTTCATGATAAAGAGATTGCACTACAGTACTTGTATGAGGTGAAATGACAAATACTATTTCTTTTGTTTATCATTTTTACAGTGCAAATATTTGTAATAAAAAATAATACAAAGTGAGCACTGTATACTTTGTACTCCGTGTTGTAATTGAAATAGATATATTTGAAAATGTAGAAAAACATCCAAAAATATTTATTACATTTCAATTGGTATTCTATTGTTTAACCCTGCGATTAATCACAATTAATTTTTTAAATCATGATTAACTTTTTTGAGTTAATCATGTGAACTAACTGCGATTAATCGACAGCTATAATAACAATGTTATTAAATTGCGTTGAAAGTTGCTAATTTCAATGATTCCACCCATCATGCCATTCAAAATGCCACTAAAACACAGCTGCCATTAAAAATTGTGAAAATTTCCAGCTAATGTTAAGTATACATTTCTGACACTAAACTTTCATATACCATTCACTGAAACACAAGTAGAGACTGATAATGACATACAAACAACTTTAACTGTACCCTCAGAAGCAAAAATGGAGATAACCTTATCCATCTATAAAAAACAAAACTGCTGGCCTGGTTCAGTTGACTTGGGCTTGTGGGGCTAAAAATTGCTGTGTATGCATTCAGGCTCAGGCTACAGCCTGAGCCCTGGGCCCTCTACCTTTGCAGGGGAATGACTGCACACAAACACTGGAATGTCTTACTCTTAACTGAAGAGTTGTTGAACAAAATCAGGGCTTCTGTACAGCTACACAAAAAAGTCTTCTTGACAGTCCCCAAACAATACAGACTTTAAAAAAACTTAGATAAAGAGCATTCTGATGGCAGTTATTCCAAAATCCTTCACTAGCACGCTTAGGGTACATCAACACAGGGATAAAATACCAATGGCACAGCTGCGGCTGACCTGGATCAGTTGACTTGGGCACATGGAGCTAAAAATTACTGTATACACGTTCAGACTCTAGGCTACATACAGCCTGAGCCCTGGGCCCTCCACCTTTGCAGGGGTCACTGAGCTCAGGTTCCAGCCTGAATGTCTACACAGCAATTTTTCAGCCCTGGAATCCAAGCCCTGAAAGCCTGAGTCAGCGGACTCAGGCCTGTATGACAGTTAGCTTGACATATCCAAGGCCTAGTTTGACATGAGCCACTGGGAATAAGGAACTAAATGATAAAAGACTAAGTCAAAAGATTAGTATGACAGTAAACAAAAGTTTTATGTGCTGGGAAAGGCTAAGTATGGAACTACAAGAATATACTTTTTGAATTTTAGGGAAAGTTTAAAGGAATTTTATATGCACTAATCATAGATCTACCATGGCAACTAATTGATACAAATCCTAATAAGTATAATGTAAATGGCTAATCGACTTATTGAAGTTAGGGACCCCAATATTATTGAGGAAGTACATATAAGGAAAGGAGTCTGAAACCACCACTGAGTATGTATAAAGTATGGTGGGTGTTAGTGTAAACCCTTATAAAAGGGTGATACCCAGCCTTGGGGTAGTGGGATACATTGGAACACGCTGACCTGATGACCACACATGGATCACCTCACCTACTTCAGGGTTCCCTGCGAGGGATGATGTGAGTAATGCAAGTGCAGCACATTGTATACTGGGTCTATCTCCTTGGTAAATTACAGTTAGGGCTCCATGTCTGTCATGGAGGTGGTGGAAGTCACAGATTCCGTGACTTTCTGTGACTTCTGCAGTGGCCAGTGTGGCTGACCCCAGAGGATAGGTTGCTACCCCTTCACTCTGTGGGTTCAGAGCAACTGAAATTAATGTTTGGGGTCCCATCTGGATCACCAAAATGTTGGAATTATGAATAGTATCTGAAATTATTAATATGGGAAATCACCAAACATCAATTTAACCATAAATTACTTTATTAAATCCAAAGGCCAAATGTTTCTGTATATAGTTGCTCTAAACATGTCTAAAAAGCCTAACTAATAAGCAATTTACTACATCCAAACAGTAACAAAACATTTATAAGCATTTGATCAAAATACACCTCTACCCCGATATAACGCGATCTGATATAACACAAATTCGGATATAACGTGGTAAATCAGCGCTCTGGGGGGGCAGGGCTGCGCGCTCCGGCGGATCAAAGCAAGTTCGATATAATGCAGTTTCACCTATAATGCAGTAAGATTTTTTTGGCTCCCGAGGACAGTGTTATATCGAGGTAGAGGTGCACTTACAAACGGGCTAAACAAAAGAGTGCTTAGACTCATATTGCTTGACTCCAGCATGGTCAGGCAGGTATTAGCAATGAACCCTTTAAAAGCTGATATTTTTATACCCTTTAACAAGCTAGTGATGTCATTGCCAATTACTGACTGCAGCTAAAAACCAATTTGAGACAGTTCAACCTTAGTACAGATAAGATTTACAACCTCCTTCCTTCCCAAGGCCATTCCTCCTTATCTCTTCGCCTCCTTTCTGAGGACGAACAGCTATTTCATTGAACCTGGGTTCACATAGGAGATATCATTGGTATGTGGGGTGTGAAAGGGCTGTGTTAGCTCATTTTAAGATAGATTCTGTTTGATTTCAGACCATCTGCAGTCATGGACGGCAGGTATCAAAGGCAAGGGAAGGCTGAGCCTACCCAAGCTGCCTGTGTGGCCCTGCCCACACTCCACTCCCAAACCCCCTCCTGCTTCCCGTCATACTCTGCTGTGGCTCTTCCTTCCCATGCAGCCAGGGCCTCGGGCCAGTGGCACCGGAACCGGGGGAGCCAGAGGGCCATTGCCCTCCCACTTTTTGAAAGTGGACCAAGCCCCCTTCCCCTCCTCTTCCCCCCAAGCCTCACCCCCAGCCAAGCCAGCACGGAGCTTGGGCAGCTCTGGGGAGCTGCGGCAGACCCTCCACCTGCCCAGGGTGTAGAGAGGCTGAGAACAGCCCCCAGCCTGTGTACCTGCCCCCTGGGCTCCCCACAGCTGCCCACACTGCTCTCCCTGACCCAGCTCTGGCCAGGGGTGGTGATGGGGGGACTCAGAGCCATAGCCCAGACATGGTAAGAGCCACATGGGCAGCTGTGAGGAGCCGTGGAGTCACAGACCCTCCATCTGCCCCAGGTGGGCAGGAGCCCAGGGGATGGGGACACGGACCGGGTACTGCTTGGGCCTCCCGCATCGTGGGCAGGTAGAGGATCCACCGTGGCTTCCCACAGCTGCCCTCCTGGCTCTTATGGCCAGGCTGCGGCTCTGAGGGCCCCCCCCCCCCCCCCCACACTGGTTGGAGTCAGGTCAAGTTGCGGTTCATGGGCAGCTGTGGGGAGCCTGGCTCCCTCCACCTGCCCTGGGCGGGAGACCTGGGACAAGAGCGGGGGGCTGCTTTTGCATCCACCGGGGGTGGGGCCTCCCCCAACTTTTGGGAGGGCTCTGGCGTGCTTGCCCCAGGCTGGGGCTAGTGGGGGCCGGCCTGCATCCAGGGACTCTGGGCAGCCGGAGCCAGTGCTTGCACCACCCACCCACCTGGGGCTGGGGGCCATGCTTAGCTGCCTGCCCACCCACTGCTCTGGGACTCAGGCTGGGGGCTGCGCTGCCGCTCTGGGGTTGGGGGGAGGGGCGGCCCCTCGGACGGCCCAGGGTGAGGCCTCTTGGCTCTGGCAGGGAAAAGGGGGTGGGAAGGGCGGTGCCCTGGGCAGAAGGGGCAGGCTAGCCAGTGGCTAACCTCCTCAAGCCCACGGATCACCCACCGCCCATGTCTGCAGTCACCCCTATTGGTCAGAGGCCCCTTTAGCAGGGCCGGCTCTAGGTTTTTTGCCGCCCCAAGCAAAAAATATTTTGGCTGCCCCCCACCCCAGCCCTGGACTCCCCCCCCACCCCCTGCCACCCCACCCCTTGGGCGCTCCCCCTGCACTCCCCTGCGCTCTTCCACCCCAGCTGCACCCTCCTGCCGCCCCAGCCCATGGTCACTGGTAACTTGGTCCCAGGGCAGGTCATTCAGTAGGAATTTTGGATGTGCACAGAACACAGACAGGATTGGTTCCCATATGGTTACAGAACTGCAGTAAAGTGGAACAATTTTCAGCTCGTGTGATTGGAGGATATCTGGATGCATATTATAGGACTGTCCTACATTAATGAGGAAAAGTTGAGGTGCCTTTATTATTCTTTTGTTCCACTCTTTGTTTCTATGGGGAATTTGACAATGCAATATCACTGTCTTCCTTTTAAACAAATAAAACAAAACAAAACAAAAAAAGACAACGGCTGTTGAAAATAGAAATTCCAGTCCTAATAACCACTGGGAAAGATTGCTTGCTCAATTTTATCCTACTTTTTCTACAGCAAGTTACAGTGGATCAGTATATTTAATTTGAGAGAAATGAAGTAACAGCTGCCCAAAATGAGCTTGAGCACTCCTGAATTTTGAGGGTGTTCAAGTCTGGAATGCAGGTGCTAGATTCCCTTTCTGAGTATTAGCTAAATCTGGAAAGAAAAAGTCAATTTCTGCTTCCATGGCTCAGAAGTGGAAATCCTCCTAGGTGCTTTACAGTATCTAAAGCTGCCCAGGTCCTCTAGTAGAGCCTCCCCTCCCTTACTTTTCATTTTAAACTCTAGTGGGATCCACCTACCTCCCTTGCTAGGCTTCAGATAGAGAGGTGCACTATCCATTTCGTCCACCCAATTCTTTCTTTGGGGGCTACAAGGTGAGGTCACACCAGTGGAGTGTCCTCTTTTTTTTTTTTTAATGTTAAAATATGCTCTCTCTACCGTTCCGCAGCCAGCTTTACAGTCACACAGCAAGCTAGCAGCTTGTCTCAGCTATCTCCCTCCCCTCCCTTTCCTGTTGATAGTGGCCAAGGGAATGCTGGGAAATGTAGTTCTTTCCCTGCTCCAAGGCTGACTCTATAGGCAGGGAGCTAACCAAGGAACTACAGTTCCCAGGGCTCTCGACCGCCCCGGCAAATTCGCCGCCCCAAGCAAATGCTTGTTTTGCTGGTGCCTAGACCAGGCCTGCTTTTTAGAAACTTTCCCTTATTTTATTAGTTATTCTTTGATCCAGCCATCCACCCTACTTCATTCCTTTTGGCCTTACCACTTAGTAATTTCAAGGCCTTACTTCTTCTTGCTAGTCAGGGCCTCCCTTTGCAACACATATATATTTCATTAACAAATAAATGAACTTAATTCTTTAATTTTATACTTATCCTACACAAACCAGTCCATTATTTTAGGTTAGTACACCCAAAGTGACTTCTTCTCTCTTTGCTGGCTGCTTAATGACCAAGATCGCCCTCATTCCTTAAAACATGCAATGCCAAACTGAAGAAAGTCTTCCATGATGTATCACAGCTCTCTATTTATTACTTTGTATAAACGTTTTCATTCCTCAGTAAATTCATAAGAGAAGCTAGCCAAACGCTATCTTCTGACCTGTCTAACCGAAGCTCATATCCTAAATCCTGCACAATCAGGATTCAGGCCAAGCCATAAAATGGAAAAAGCATTAGTGGTGCAGAGGGCTGAACTTTTTGCATCAGTGTATGAAGAACAGACATCCAATCTCATGATCCTGGACCTCTCTGCAGATTTGACCCACTCAGTAATGAAAAACTACTATCTTGCCTTAGGGAGATGGCAGGAATCTATGAGGATGCTCTGAAATGGTTTGAATTGTTCCAGGAAGGAGGCACCCAAAGGATAGCAGTGAAAAACTGCACCTATGCCCTCAGAAAGTTCACTTATGGAATCCCACAAGGATCAGTTTCCCAGTTTTATTCAGCATTTACATGCAGATGGTAGGAAGTCTGGTCAAAAGACATGTTGCAATGCCAATGATATGCAGATTGCAAACAGCTCTATTTATTCAGCTCCCCACCACTTCCTGTCCCATGAAAATTTAAGTTTGTACATTTTAGTTAGGAGTCCAAATGTTTATGTTCAGATAATATGCTTTCTTGGGAAATAGATGTAGATGGTATATTATTTTTATTAATCATGATTGTTCATCTTGCATGATTAACAGTCATCGCTTCTTTGACATCTATAAAATTTCTCCAAGTCACTAGAGTCCCAATTTCTTGAAATGTTTGACAGAGTTATGTACCATATCTGGACTTTGAATAAGTCCAGGCCTTCAGAGTCTAGTATTTTATGATCATATCACAACTTATTAAAAAAACTAAATTAAAAGAATCAGTGTGCACTCTTATACCTAGGTGATTATTTGATGAGAAGGTGTTCTATAATAAAATAATAATGTAGGAAATCAAATACATTTCAGTTCTGGTCTATGACAATTTCTCAATAAAGATTTAGAAGTAATTAAACAACTTCATAGACAATTTTTCACAATTCACCTAGTCTTTCTTTATTTGAAAATTAAATGCAATAAGTGGTTCTAGATACTAAATATAATTGTAGGGCTAGATCCTCAACTGGTGTAAATTGGCATAGCTCCATTGCAATATATGGAGCTGTGCTGTTTATAAGAGTTGAGGATCTGGCTCATAGACTTGAGCTCCAGTTTACCAAACAAAAAGTCAGAAAAATCTTACTTGCGGTCATATTCATCAAATATCTTTTGTTGTTTCACTCAAGTATAAAAACTCTAGCTGACATTACACAGCTTAAAATCTCCAAGTAAAATTCTCATGGTCATTCTGTTGTTTCTGGAACAGTGAAAATTCTTGCATTTTAATTGTCTAAGTTTTGTCTATCACAGTTGGTTTACTCTAAAAGCGTTCACTGTGAAGTTGATAATACTTTTCTGGGGAATTACCTTCACTTTTCCCCATTGTCTCAACCTTCATCTGCATCCTGTAAAGTGGGTGACATTATATCATAGTCATTCATGCAGGAATTCATTTAATAGATTCACAGGGAAAGCGATCATTAGTTGATTGCCTGTAGTTTGATTGCCTGTGGATAAGACTCAAAGGTGCACTCCTCCATTTCAGCAGGGGAAAAAAGCTGCCACACATCAGTGTGCACTGGCAGATTTAGAGGTAAAACTTTTACTGACATGAGGAAACACCCATGTTATCATAAACTGGTCAGTATAGTATCAAAAAGATACAAATATTCATAAATCATTCCATTGTTAAAGAAAATAGTGCTCAGGGGGACAAAACATCATTCGCTGACAGTTAGCAGTCCACTCATGTGATAAAGCTGGAGGTAACTCCAAAGCTGTAAGCATAATACCACAAGAATCTCTGGGTTTAACTGCCATTGAGGGAAAAGATTTTTTCACGGTTTGACATCTTTGTCTTGACGTTTGAGGGGAAGGAAAAGGAAAAGGAAAAGGCAGGGGCCGGGAAAGCACGGGCAGGGAAAGGAAAAGTGATATAATGCCATGAGGTAAATGGCACTCCTCCATTCACCCTTGTTTCCTTGTATTGCTAAGTGAAAAATGCTAAGAAAAATCCTTTTATATAAAACAAAACCAAAAATAAAAATGCAAAATACTACATTAATATTTTGCTATGGTAATTATAAATAGTTATAGTCTTAAAAATAATGTGGTGTGTAAAGTATATATTTATATTACCCTAACTACTAGAAACATAATAGTAAATATTTTGCTAATATATTTGGTTTTGTATAGATTACTGATTGGGCATGGGTGCAATTATTTTGTTTAATGCAGTAAGGTACTTTCAGCATTAATTGTTTGAATTATTTTCCTACAGTTAGGAAAAACTGCCACAGGATTTGTATTGTACAAAAGATAATCCTCCCTTATATCAAATGCCACAACAATAACTGATTTTGGACCATTGTAGGGACAAAAACTATTTTCCTATTTGCTCTTTGTATTTAGTAGCTCAGCAGTATAATCTAGTATGGTGGTTTTCAAACTTTTTTTCTGGCGACTCAGTTGAAGAAAATTGTTGATGCCCGTGACCCAATGGAGCTGGGGATGAGGGGTTTGGGGTGTGGGAGGGGCTCAGGGCTGGGACATCCATCACCCCCCTCTGACAAACAGAGGCTAAGGACACCATTCCTTACCCATCCTGGTTAATAGCCATTAATGGACTTCTCTGGGGAATAGTGCCAACAAACATTTCTTTTCAGGGGTGGGGGCACCCATCTCTCATGGGTGACCCCCTTTATCTCAGTTAGGTGTGTTAGACTTTTTCTTTTTTGTCTTACATCAGGGTGGCACCTGACTCTCACAAGCACACCCCCATCCCAACCGCTGGTTCTCTCAGTCGGTGGTCGGCAGCTCAGCCCTCCAGCCGAGCCAGACATGCTGTCTCCCCTTCCAGGGAATACAGTCCAAGTTTTCTCAGCCCAGGTATGGGACCATAGCTCTAAGGACACCCAGCCAGGGCTCATCTCAGTACCCTCAGCTGGTGTCCTTTTCAGCAGCAGTCCCTGGGTTCAGTCTGCAACCAGACCAGCAGAGCCCAACTCAGAACCCTCACCTGGTCTGGCCAGGTCCTGAGCTCAGTCCCCCTGGGCTTAGCCTGCCCACACTGACCTTTTCGTGGTCCTGCTGCTACTCTATCAAGCCAGCCAGGCACCTGGTCTTTAGCAGCCTTCCCTGGGCTCAGGTCTGCCTAGTGAGCTCTCTGCAGTGAGCTGCCCATAGCCTGCTACTCATCTAGCCAGCCAGGTACCTACTCCTCCCTCCTCAAGCTCCACACAGCAACTAAAGGCGCTACTCTGCTACTTGCCTTTTATCTGGCCCTTCTGGCCCCTTATTGGTCACTTCAGAAGCCCCTCTGATTGGCTGCTCTTCTGCAGCCACTCTAGGCTGCCTTGAGGACTTCTCGCTGCTCTATTCTTGGGCAGGGTGATGCAGGGCCTCCGGACCTAGTTCACCCTGACACAATGATCAAAAACAATGGAAGCCCAATTTACATATGAATCAGCAGGGGGTTTGGGAATATAATATAAAGAGAAAGAAGCCATCCATCACTAGACAGACATGAAGTGCCAGAGCTCTTGAAAGCTGAGAAAGATGGGTCCTTCAAACAATGGGGCTAAAGTCTCTGGGAATGGAAGACTAGCAAGGAAATTATCTTGAACAAAGACTGTAGTTTTGTTAAGTGTTAGCCATTAGAAAGCGTATTTTTACATTTGTTGGCTTTTACCTGTTTTCTTTGGTTAATAAACTTGTTTTATTTTTACAATAAATTAACTCAGTGTGGTGCTTGAAGGGAACAGGGCTGGATCTGGCTTTTTTGCCACCCCAGGCAAAATAGCCACCTGCCGCCCCACTTCCCCGGCGAGGGCACGGGCGGGGAGTGCGGCATGCCCACGGCCCCGCTCCCATGGCCAGGGTGTCAGGTGGCATGCCCCACTCTCCCCTGGCTGGAGAGCGCCGCAGGGAAGGCGGCATGCCCCGCTCTCCCCTGGCTGGAGGAGCGCTGGCGGAGAGGGCAGCATGCCCGTGGCCCTGCTCCCCTGGCTGGGGTGCTGGCGGGGAAGAGCACCGCCCCCCACAACTTGCTGCCCCAGGCACACGCTTGCTGCGCTGGTGCCTGGAGCCTCCCCTGGAAGGGAAGCATGTAAGGTGATAGGGAATAACCAGCAGGGATTTGTAAAGAACAAATCATGTCAAACCAATCTGATAGCTTTCTTTGATAGGATAATGAGTCTTGTGGATAAGGGAGAAGCGGTGGATGTGGTATACCTAGACTTTACTAAGGCATTTGATACGGTCTCGCATGATATTCTTATCAATAAACTAGGGAAATACAACTTAGATGGGGCTACTATAAGGTGGGTGCGCAACTGGCTGGATAACCGTACTCAGAGAGTAGTTATAAATGGTTCCCAATCCTGCTGGAAAGGTATAACGAGTGGGGTTCCGCAAGGGTCTGTTTTGGGATCGGCTCTGTTCAATATCTTCATCAACGACTTGGATATTGGCATAGAAAGTACGCTTATTAAGTTTGCAGATGATACCAAACTGGGAGGGATTGCAACTGCTTTGGAGGATAGGGTCATAATTCAAAATGATCTGGACAAATTGGAGAAATGGTCAGAGGTAAACAAGATGAAGTTTAATAAGGACAAATGCAAAGTGCTCCACTTAGGTAGGAACAATCCATTTCACACATACAGAATGGGAGGAGACTGCCTAGGAAGGAGTACGGCAGAAAGGGATCTAGGGGTTATAGTGGACCACAAGCTAAATATGAGTCAACAGTGTGATGCTGTTGCAAAA
Source organism: Macrochelys suwanniensis (assembly GCA_033296515.1). Lineage (NCBI taxonomy): Eukaryota > Metazoa > Chordata > Testudines > Chelydridae > Macrochelys > Macrochelys suwanniensis. The sequence goes on along the minus strand of CM065775.1, from coordinate 42,491,567 downwards.
AAAGCAAACATGATTCTGGGCTGCATTAACAGGTGTGTGGTGAGCAAGACACGAGAAGTCATTCTTCCGCTCTACTCTGCACTGGTTAGGCCTCAACTGGAGTATTGTGTCCAGTTCTGGGCACCGCATTTCAAGAAAGATGTGGAGAAATTGGAGAGGGTCCGGAGAAGAGCAACAAGAATGATGAAGGGTCTAGAGAACATGACCTATGAAGGAAAGCTGAAGGAATTGGGTTTGTTTAGTTTGGAAAAGAGAAGACTGAGAGGAGACATGATAGCGGTCTTCAGGTATCTAAAAGGGTGTCATAAGGAGGAGGGAGAAAACTTGTTCATCTTAGCCTCTGAGGATAGAACAAGAAGCAATGGGCTTAAACTGCAGCAAGGGAGGTTTAGGTTGGACATTAGGAAAAAGTTCCTAACTGTCGGGGTGGTTAAACACTGGAATAAATTGCCCAGGGCGGTTGTGAAATCTCCATCTCTGGAGATATTTAAGAGTAGGTTAGATAAATGTCTATCAGGGATGGTCTAGACAGTAATTGGTCCTGCCATGAGGGCAGGGGGCTGGACTCGATGACCTCTCGAGGTCCCTTCCAGCCCTAGAATCTATGAATCTATGAATCTATTTACCCCAGTTAAATTAATAAGCTGTATTGTGCTTTTTTCTCTTCAAATAAGCCGAACAAATCTTATTATTCCTCTGAATGGTCGAGGAGAGGGCTGGACATTGCAGAGCACACAGTCCAGGGAGAATTTGGGTCTGAGAGGGTGTTTGGGGTCACCCCTGCATAAGATAACTGAGTGATAGAAACTAGAGTGGGGCTATTAGATTATAAACATGCAGTAATCTAGTGCACTTGGATATTGACACACCAGGTAATACCTAAGGGTGTGGTAATGTCACAACTGGGATAGGAGCAGTCTGACCTAGTGGTCAAAGTAGGCATCAGGTTGGGTCAGACACCAGGAAGTCAGAGTCCAAGACAGGCCTGAGGCAAACCAAGAGTTGAGCATCAGGCAGGGTAAGGTTACCTGGAGCCCAGAGGCAGGAGACAAACTTGAAAGTAGAATCATGGATTGAAAACGAGAGTCAGGCTGGGTCAGGATACCAGGAAGTCAAGCCAGGGGAGCAGAATGGATCCCAGTTGCATGGACAACTTCCTCCTCCAATGGTGGGTTCATATAGGAGCTGTGGACTAATCAGGACCCCCAGCATTCTGCCACTCAGTTTCCAGGACCGGAGTACCCTATCAGGTCTCAGCTTCTGCCATAGCAACTGTTGGCAGGTTGGCACTTGCTATCTCCTAAGAGTCCTGTAGATCCAGCTTTGAGACCCTTGGTCCCTGGCAGGTGAGCTAGCTCACCAAGCCACCGCCTCCTCTACTCTCAGAGACCCAAATCCCCAAGAAAGTCTAGTATTTATTTTGTCAGGGGATCAAGTTTGTAAATTCTTTGGCTGTGTGTAAATCAGTTTTCAAGGAGAGAAAATCAAGTTTCTGCTTTGTATTTGGCTTCATGTTAAGGCTGATTATGGAGATGTGGAAGCTTCTTCACTGTTAAGGTTGTGACTATCTTTATGTTAGAAGCTGGATTTTCATCTCCACACACACACGCAGACACTTCTTTAACCTCACTCAGACGGGAAAATGTGAGGATTAATCCAACAAGACATATGTAAGATAACTTGTATTGTTGTTTGCAATGTTGTAGGCATGTTGGTTCCAGGATATTAGAGAGACAAGGTGAGTGAGATAATATCTTTTATTAGACAAACTTCTGTTGTTGAAAGAGAAATGCTTTTGAGCTTACACAGAGCTCTTCTTCAGGTCAGGGAAAAGTACTTAGAGACTTACCTGTCACACGCTGAGTAACTTTCCCAGACCCGAAGAAGAGCTCTGTGTAAGCTTGTCTCTTTCAACAACAAAAGTCGGCCCAATAAAAGCATGACAGTCTATACCCTTATGTTCACCACTTTTACAAGACTATTATAAATGTTGTACAAAGTATGCATTGTGAGATATCATTTGAAAACCCATAATTTGCTGATCGTTATTGTCCTGGTAAAATATGTGTGACAACATTGTATGTAAAGTTACAAGATTTTACAGTATGACATTGCTCAGACATGTTCCTAGTTTAGAAAAGCAAGCACAAACCAATTCCACAGAGACAAAAGGAAAACTGATGCCTCAGCCAAGTGTCAACATAATCAGATGGACTACCACCTGGTTAAGTGGCCGTTCTTTGGCAGGAAGAAGGGTGTAAGCAAAATCACAGGACTAGAAAAATAACGTAAGAATAACAGCAGAATCCACGTCATATATACTCACGAATCCACTGGGCTCTAGGTTTCCCTTAAAGTGAGATTAAGCATTAAGGAATTCACCATCCTGAGGTCCCATTGAGGTTCAGGTTTAATTCCCTTTTTATGCACCTATTCCTTATTCATCTATATCTGAGATCATATTTGATTAAGTGTTGACCTCTTGCCCATGTTTGTCATTCCTGCTATCCATTTTGGGGGTTCTGTCATAAACATTTGCACAAATAGAAGATTCTCTGTACAATGTGGTTAAGGAAGTCTGGCTAAATAAAACCTTTGCAATCAAGACAGTTTATCACAAGATATATAATGCTAAATCTTCTGACCCAAGCTTACTCACTAATGCTAACTTTTAGTAGGCCTAATTGTGCTAGCTATTACCACCACGAGGCCTCAAGCTAAATACTAAGCTTCAGCCTCACTGCAATGTACATCTTTACGTTTCTTTACTTATTCCTACTTGCATTATAGATTTAGTTTCATTTGCACTAATTTATCAAGTATCTTAACTCTTTCTAATATATAAATGATTATTTACCTACGCTCATGTCATTGGTCAAAGGTCAATATTAGATTGAATTCATGTAGCTCATGGTCACTGCTTCTAGGCTCTCTTTTATTTACAGTTTTTCTTCAAATATTTTTTTAATTGGATAAATTTGAGCTCTATTGTTTAGTTGTGATTGATTAGATAAGTCACTTGGTAATGTTTCTGTTCTCTAAAGGGATCAGTACATCAGCCTTTCTAGCATGAATTTTTGCACATCCAAATGTAAATTCAGTTTCCATGCCTATTCTCACATGACCCTTTGAAATTCCTTCTCACAAACATTTGTGCCAGGGAAACTCAAACATCAAAGGTTTGTAAACCCAAAAGGGGTGTTTTCATGTTCAAAGAAAATTCATTTAGCCTTTCAAACAAATAGTCAATTTGTGTTGTATGCAGGCTGCTGGGGTCTTAGAACTGAACCAGGGCTGCATAGAATCATAGAATCATAGAATCTCAGGGTTGGAAGGGACCTCAGGAGGTCATCTAGTCCAACCCCCTGCTCAAAGCAGGACCAACCCCAATTAGATCATCCCAGCCAGGGCTTTGTCAAGCCTGACCTTAAAAACCTCTAAGGAAGGAGATTCCACCACCTCCCTAGGTAACCCATTACAGTGCTTGACCACCCTACTAGTGAAAAAGTTTTTCCTAATATCCAACCTAAACCTCCCCCACTGCAACTTGAGACCATTACTCCTTGTTCTGTCATCTTCTACCACTGAGAACAGTCTAGATCCATCCTCTTTGGAACCCCCTTTTAGGTAGTTGAAAGCAGCTATCAAATCCCCCCTCATTCTTCTCTTCTGCAGGCTAAACAATCCCAGTTCCCTCAGCCTCTCCTCATAAGTCATGTGCTCCAGCCCCCTAATCATTTTTGTTGCCCTCCGTTGGACTCTTTCCAATTTATCCACATCCTTCTTGTAGTGTGGGGCCCAAAACTGGACACAGTACTCCAAATGAGGCCTCACCAGTGCCGAATAGAGGGGAATAATCACGTCCCTCGATCTGCTGGAAATGCCCCTACTTATACAGCCCAAAATGCCGTTAGCCTTCTTGGCAACAAGGGCACACTGTTGACTCATATTCAGCTTTTCGTCCACCGTAACCCCTAGGTCCTTTTCTGCAGAACTGCTGCCCAGCCATTCGGTCCCTAGTCTGTAGCAGTGCATGGGATTCTTCCGTCCTAAGTGCAGGACTCTGCACTTGTCCTTGTTGAACCTCATCAGATTTCTTTTGGCCCAATCCTCTAATTTGTCTAGGTCCCTCTGTATCCTGTCCCTACCCTCCAGCGTATCAACCACTCCTCCCAGTTTAGTGTCATCTGCAAACTTGCTAAGGGTGCAGTCCACACCATCCTCCAGATCGTTGATGAAGATATTGAACAAAACCGGCCCCAGCACCGACCCTTGGGGCACTCCACTTGATACCGGCTGTCAACTAGACATGGAGCCATTGATCACTACCCGTTGAGCACGAACATCCAGGCAGTTTTCTATCCACCTTACCGTCCATTCATCCAGCCCATACTTCCTTAACTTGCTGGCAAGAGCAAGCACACAGACACTCAGGATACTGCAGGCTTATCTGGTGGCTGTTGGTGTCTGGGCTGTGAGCTACACCAGAGCAATTAAGGCATCCAGGGTTACATGACAGGTGATGACACAACCTCTCACTGGTCTGGACTGCACCCCAGAACATGACAGAAGCCCTCTCAGGATAGAATATTCTGGGAAGCCCATTCATTTTGATAATAATTTTGTCCATAAGGGTAAGATTCTTCATCTGCCCACATTTCTAAAATGGGTTCTAGGGTAATTTTGACCAGATTCTCCATCTCATTGGGGATGACTATCCCTGAATATTTCATACGGTAGGGTTGCCACCCAAAATTTCAATCATAGATTCCTCTATGAGCATGTTGTTTATGCCTAGAATTTCTGACTTTTCCCAATTGATTTTATATCCCAGCAGATGCCCAAATTCATTAATTAGATTTAATAGATTAGGAACAGAATCTTCAGATTTAGATACAAGAATAAGAGCATCATCAGCATAAAACATTTGTTTTATGTTTGGCCTAGTCTGATGCCATGCATGTGTTGATTTGCATGGATAGCAAATCTAGGGCTAGGACAAACGGCAGAGGTGAGAGGGGGCAACCTGTTTCATACCTTGTGAAGTGGGAATTGTATAATGCCATTGGTAACCATCCTGACAGTATAAAGAAGTTTAATCCAGGAGATAAATTGACTACCATATCTGAAGGTAGCAAGCATACAAAAGAGGTAATCACAGGATACACTGTCTCAGGCCTTCTCTATGCAAAGGAAGGGGCAGCAAGAGGTTCCTTTGACTCCCTCAAAGCTGCAATGATGTCAGTCATTTGGCACATATTGTCAGACCCATGTCTGTGATTGATAAACTCCACTTGATTGACATGAATAATTTGGGATAGGATTTTATCAAGCCTTTTCAGAAGGGATTCAGCCAACATTTTTGCATCATAATTGATAAATGAAATTGGCCTATAGCTACCACACAGCCTAGGTTCCTTACTGGGTTTGGGGATGACTGAGATGACATCTCCCTTAAAGTGCGAGGGAGTGTATTCTTACTCCTGGCTTCATTGTACATATCCAATAACTTGGGAATTAGGATCTCAGAAATTTTTATACAAAATTCAATGGCAAACTCAGCTGTGTTTGGTGCTTTACCAATTTTAATTTCTCTGACTACTAGTTTCAGCTCTTTTAATTCCAGGGGGGCTTCCAAGGCCTCTTTCTGAGAGTCAGAGAGCTTCAGCAATATTGAATTTTGATGAATACTTCCAATGCATCTGCATTGAATCAGCCAAATATAATTTAGAATAAAATTGTTTAAATTGTTCATTAATTGGCAGTTGTATTGTGTGTATTTTGTTATTCCTATCCAAAAATAGCAGTGATTTTAATTTTGATTCACTTTTTGTTTGTCTGTAAGCCAACAGTTTGCTGCTTCTTTTACCAGATTCCCAGTAATTCTGCTTTAAATAAATGGCAAATTCTGCCCTCTGCATGAGAAGTTTGTTGATCTCATAACTTCAGTTAGTAAAGGTTTGTGGTTTCTCCAGAGAGTGGGCCAGAACACACTGCTCAGAAAGAGCTTTTAATTTCTGCAGCTAGGGAGTCTAATTTAGCACTGTGTCACTTCTTTTTAAAAGATGCATAGCTAACAATACACCCATGAATAAATGCTTTGATGATTTCCCAGAGAACTGCTGAAGAGTGAGCTGTCAGAGCATTAGTCTCATAAAAACTTTCAAGTTCTTGGTGTATATATGGTAAAAATGCTGGAGAAGAGAGTAAGGGTGTATTAAATTGCTGTCAGGGCCTGTACAGAATAGTCTGACCTAGTGGTCAGAGCCAGGGATGGAGCTGGGGTCATGGTCAGAAGCCACACTCAGGGTCAAGGTGGAGTGAAAGTCAGATACCAAGCCAAGGGTGAGAGCCAGGATCGAAGTTGGAAGCCATGCCAAGGGTCAAGCCAGAGTCAGATGTTAGTCCAAGGATCAAAGATGGAGTCAGCAGCACAGGTCAGGGCAAGGAATCAGGAACAAGGTCTGGTAACAGGCGTGGGGACTAGGCATGGTAGCAGAAACAGGGGGCAAGCAGCAGGGACTGGGGACAAGGAGATAGTAGGTGAGGAAACAGGGACTTGGTCTCAGGGCAATAAGAGGCCTAACAATTAGTTGTTCAGACAAGGATCAGGAAGCTTAATACCTGGTGATGTCCAATCAGCAGTTTGCTGCTAGTCACCTTAATCCACTGAGTCAGCAGGTATAAGTAGCCTCTGTTGGTGGGGCATTATTTGTAGTTCCCTCATCTTACCAAGTAGTGTGATGGCACAGAGGGTAAGGTTAATGCTCAGCAATCTCATGGGCCTGGGTTTAAGATGCCTCACAAGTAAAAGTATGCCTAATGAAGGCTAAACACAACAGTACATATCAATGATCTGTTGCAGTAATTGTTCCAGTATGACAATCCACTATTTTGTTGATTAAATCTAGTTTTACTAAAAAGTAATCTAGATGAGAGCAGGTGGAGTGCTCTGTAGAAAAGAAAGTATAATCCCTAGACTCAAATCTGCCATATGATATTGGATCACCTAATATATGTTGGAATTCCTATGAGAGTGGGACAGTGACTTATCCAAAACAGGATTGAGTACTTCATTGAAGTCACTGTCTGGTCCATCAGCCCTCACAGAGAGAGCGCCAATCACAACACACCAGATGTGTTGTTCTAGCTAGTCCTCCAACTACCCGCTGGCCAGGCTGTCAGTAGCACCGGACACCCGATTGACATAGCACACAGCAGCCTAGAACTCCTGAGCGATCTGCCAACCGCAGCCTCCCAAGTAGCAGGGATAACAGGTGCACGCCACCACACTGGGCTCATTGAAGTCACCAGCAATAATAAGGGAGCAATGTCCCATGGCACTCAGGTCAGCAAAAAAGGCATGAAATAAATCAGTATGGCCACAATTAGGAGTGAAGATATTAGAAAAAACAATTGTTGATGTCCCAGCTTCAGTCTTGATTATAATGTATCTACCATCCCTCTCTGTCCTAGTATCCAGAATCCTTAGACTGTGTCTTTTACGCAGTAGGATCACCGTGACTCTTGCTATGGCTTTAAAACAGCTACGCATTACAGCTCCAACCTTTGTACTTTTGCAGCCTCACTCACCATTAGGTGTGTATTCTGGAGCATGGCGACTTCAGTCTTCTTTCTAGATAATATTTAGTCCTGCCTTGAGTGCAGGGGAGTGGACTAGATGGCCTCTCAAGGTCCCTTCCAGTCCTATGATTAATTCTTTTAAACATTGAATAAATATTTTTTCTTAATTGGATTGTTTAATTCCTTTACATTCCAGGAGGCACACCTAATTGTCAGGACCACTGATTACTAGAAAAAGAGCAGATTGTACACAAGGGTGCTTAATACAGTCAACTAGCAGTGAGCAAGGAATATAGTGTAACATCTGTTTAGATATCCTTTGCCAGCTCTCCCTACATAACACCCCTAAGGGGAGGGGACTGTGGATTAAGGTGAGTTAACACTCCAGCACTCCCCTGGTGCCCCTTCCAGTACACACACACCCCCCTCCAGCACTCCCCAAATACCCCCTCCTCTTCCAGCTCCTTCCCTAGCTCCCCACTCCTCCGGCAGTGTCCTCTTTTTGGGAACCTGAAATATAGTAACCCTTGGAAAACAGGAAGATAAAAAAACCTACTGTGGTGCTGGCAGCTCTTGCCAAGGCTAGCTCAAGGCTTTAGGCCTCAGCCAAACACTGACAAATTTATTGCAGGAAACCAGTCTGTTTCAACTGTGTGTTAGTATGGTTAAGATGGGTACTGAATTTATAACAATGTGTTTAGTGTTTAGGCTTAATCAAATGCTTTTAAATTGCTGCATGCATTATTCTCACTTATAATAACTTTATCACACATTATAAGGTAATATTTAAGTTTTTGCTTTATAACAATAAAAATGTTTCCTCTGAAACTGTGAACCCAGTCAGCAGGGATCATCTCCTGCCCATCAAGAAGGCCTATGCAAACTAGATGGGCCATTTTGGGACATCATAATACAAAGACTTCGTTAATTAACCGCTCACACTCATCAAGAGGCTACATGCAAAAGGGCTAGATCCATCACCTTGGGTTCTGGAAGAAGAAAATAAAAATAGCTGACAAGGAAATTTCTCATCCTTTGCTGTTTGGACTCTGACAGGGCTGGAGCTATGAAGCAGAAGCAGAGATCTACAGGATCAAATGGGTTAGCCCTAAAAGACCTTCAGAGCTGACAGATTATTATAGCTCTATCACTTTTTGAAATCATAGACTGTAACTCATTTGTGTATATATGCTTGCCTGCTTTAACCTTGTAATGACTTCCTCATTTCTTTTCATAGTTAATAAATCCTTAGATAGTTTACTATAGGATTGGCTACAAGTGTTGTCTTTGGTGAGAGATCTAAGGTACAAATTGACTGGGGGTAAGTGACTGTCTCTTGGGATTGGGAGGACCTGAATATTTTGTGATCTTTGGTGCATAGCAACCAGTTAGAATCAAGTCCAGCTTTCCTGGATGGCAAGATAGACCGGAGTGCCCAAGGGGGCTGTCTTTGACTCCATGGTAAGACTGTTATAGTGATTTAGGAAAAAGAAAAGGAATACTTGTGGCACCTTAGAGACTAACAAATTTATTTCAGCATAAGCTTTCGTGGACTACAATCCACTTCGTCGGATGTATAGAATGGAACATACAGGTGAAGGATATTTATATATTCAGAGAAACAGGAAAAGGTGGAAGTAACCATACCAACTGTAAAAGGCTAATTAATTGAAAGGAACTATTATCAGCAGGGGAAAGAAACTTTTGAAGTGATAATCAAGATGGCCCATTACGGACAGTTGACACAAACGTGTAAGGGTACTTACTAGGATGCTAAACTAGGGGAAATAGATTCAATTAACGTAATGACCGAGCCACTCCCGGTCTCTGTTCAAATCTAAGTTAATGGTATCTAGTTTGCATATTAATTCAAGTTCAACAGCTTCTCATTGGAGTCTATTTTTGAAGTTTTTCTGTTGCAAAATTGCCACTGAGTCAGTGACAGATTTAAAGGTGGCAATTTTACAACAGAAAAGCTTCAAAAATAGACTCCAACAAGAAGCTGCTGAACTTGAATTAATATGCAAACTAGACACCATTAACTTAGGTTTGAACAGAGACCGGGAGTGGCTCGGTCATTACGTTAATTGAATCTATTTCCCCTAGGTTAGTATCCTAGTTTAGGCTAGGCATCCAACAGGACGTACGAGAATATTGCACCTCTTGCTCAGAATACCAGTAAGCAAGTCAAGGAAAGGTACCTGCTGATACCCCTCCCCATGACAGGGACCCCATTTCCACAATGGACCTGGTGGGCCCCTTTGAGAAGAATGCAGCAGGGTTCCAGCAAATACTAGTCATATTAGACTATGCTACAAGATACCCTGAAGCGATTCTGCTCCACTCCACGAAGGTAACAGCCCTTGCCCTGGAGATTATGAAAGTGTTTGCCTGGGTGGACATCCCTTGGGAAATAATCACAGTTCAGGGCAACAAATTCATGTCCCAACTTATGAGGGAAAAGCATAGCCTGTCAAAGATAAAAGCCTTAAGAACATCAGTGTACCACCTCTGAATCCAACTGGCTGGTAGAAAGATTTAATACGATCTTGAAAAGTAGGTTGCAGAAGTTCATAGCCTTGGAAACTCGCCACTGGGACCAATTACTTACACCACTCCTGTTAACTGTCCACAAAGTCCCTCAGGCATTGATGGAGTTCTCCCCATTTGAATTACTATATGGGAAACAGCCAAGGGGAGTACTATAGATGTGGGAGGACCAACATTCCAAGACCACAACCTTGGTACAGTACATTCTACAGCTGAGAGAGAACTTAAAAACTTGAGGCAAGTCTGCAAGAGAAAGAATCTAGTCAAGGCGCAACAGGGCCAGCAGAAGCATGTAAAAAGGAACCTGTGTCTGGGAGTTCCAACCAGGGAACAAGGTGTTACTCCTGCTTCACACCTTGGAATCCAAATTGTTGGCCAGATGGCAAGGGCCTTTTGAAGTAATCAGACAAATTAGAGCAGTAAACTAAGATTCAAGATTCAAACAGGGAAGAGGAAAGACACTATGTAGTACCCTGTCAACCTGCTAAATGCCTGGAAAGATTAGGAAGGGCCCCTGGTAGCACTGTTTCCCTCCCAGAACCAGAACTCAGGCCCCAGGCCCCTGGACCCCACAGCTCTGACCAAATCCTGGTGGGAGAAGACTGGCAGGTGGAACAAAAGTGACAGATCCAAAAACTGGCCCAGTCCTTTTTGGCAGTCTTTTCCACAGTTCCAGGACAGAGTCGCCTAATATTCCATCACAGAGACTGAATCAGGGAAAAAGGTGAGAGAGAACTTCAAACCATTGCCAAGACATGTGGGAAATGGTACAGAATGAACTGCAAACTACGTTAGACCTTGGGGTCGTAGATGTGGCACATAGCAAGTGGCGAAGTCCTGCAGTGTTGGTACCTAAACAAGATGGTCTACCAGATTCTGCATAGATTTCCAGAAGGTCAATGTGGTGTCCAAATTTGACACCTGCCTGATGCCGAGGGTTGATGATTGATTAGAGATGTCAGGGGCCTCCAGGTGTATCACTACCCTTGACCTGACCAGGAGTTACTGGCAGAACCCCTTGACCTCAGAGTCCCAAGAAAAGCCTGGCTTCTGCATGATATTTGGCTTGTATCAATGTAAGACTAGGCTGTTTAGATTCCATGGCTTGGCCAAAGTCTGATGGACAAAGTGCTTCAGCTTCACAACCAATATGCAGCCATGTACATTGATTACATCATCATCTATAAGTCCTGGAATGAGCACTGAAAACATGGTGCAGTGGTCTTGTGGGCCCTCGGAAGTGCAGGACTTACAGCTAACCCTGCCAAGTGCCACCTAACTAATCAAGGGGTGACATACCATGGCTATTCAGTGAGGGTGGAATGCCTATGCCCATTGGTGGGCTAGGTTCACCACAAAGAGGCAGATACAATGCTTCCCAGGATTGTTGGACTATTATAGGTGGTTTACTCTGGATTTTCGAGTAAGGACCTAGTGAAAGACATAGCCCCCAGGAAAGTCTAGTGGTCCAGGAACTCCACCATGGTCTTCAAGAAATAGAAAGATCAACTGACTCAGGAACCTGTCTTGTTCCACTCTGATTCTTCAAAACCTTTTGTCCTGCAGACGGATGCCTTCGAAGTTGGCCTGGAATGGAGAAGAACATCCAGTCCTTCAGATCATCTGGAAATTGTTCTCCTGTGAAGGAGCACACTCAGTAATAGAGAAGGAGCCTTTGCAGTAAAATGGGACATTGAAGCACTCGGTTGTTACTTATGGGGAAAGCCATTCCATCTCATGACAGATCATGCACCCCTTGAGTGGCATGAAAGACCATAATCTGCAGATTATGTGCTGGTATCTTTCACCATAGCTGTACAAGTTTGAGGTAGCATATCGAACAGTATGCGACCACAAGAACTCAGATTTCTTTTTGCAGAATGAAGGGGAGGGATAGCTCAGTGGTTTGAGCATTGGCCTGCTAAACCCAGGGTTGTGAGTTCAATCCTTGAGGGGGCCATTTAGGGATCTGGGGCAAAAATTGGGGATTGGTCCTGCCTTGAGCAGGGGGTTAGACTAGATGACCTCCTAAGGTCCCTTCCAACCCTGACATTCTATGATTCTATGACAACCATCCATGCAGACTGACCCAGTGGCACCCAGACTGAGAGGGAAAGTGTGTGATGGGGTTTACAAGACCCACACTAAGGTTAGAGAAGTGTTGGAGCCGTATTGAGCCAAGAAGGCCCTATCCCTCCACAGTTGCTGGGCATGCTTAAAAGGACCTGCTTAAAAGGAATTCTGTCAGTCAAATGTGGGGAACAGTGAAGGAGAGACTGGTGGCAAGACACAGATAGGTTGTACACAGACTGATCTAGAGGGGAAGGACCAGGACTGTGAATAAGACTTGGCTGGGAGGGGAGTCCAAGGGCCTTTCCACCCTCTACTCTTCCTCTCTGCTCTCAGCTCAGAGTGAGATGGGAATCACCCCCTCTCAGCTGAGGCTTTGACTTGCTGAGGGTATGTCTACAGTACCCGTCAGAACAGCGGGTAGCGATCGATCCAGCGGGGGTCGATTTATTGCATCTAGTCTAGACGCGATAAATCGATCCCTGAGCACTCTCCCATTGACTCCTGTACTCCACTGTTGTGAGAAGCGCAGGCGGAGTCGACGGGGGAGTGGCAGCAGTCGATTCATTGCAGTGAAGACGCCGCGGTGAGTAGGTCTAAGTATGTAAACTTCAGCTACATTATTCTCATAGCTGAAGTTGTGTAACTTAGATCGATCCCTCCCCCTAATGTAGACCAAGGCTAAGCCTGGATAAGCAGAGGTTTGAGGCTATGCCCCAAACAGAAGGGAGAACAGGGAAGGTAGGAAGCAGCCCATGGGAGGCTGGTCTGGAGAAGCAGCCAGAAGGGACTGAACCACCCCTTACCTCTCTCCCTTTGGGCCCTGGCCTGGGAACTGGTGGAGAATGAGGTCCTGGGTACCCCTACCCTTCCCCCTTCCCTCGGCTGTCTGAGACACCCCGGAGGGCTTTGTGGGGGGGGGGGACAATCTGTGACTTGGCTGCTGGATCTCCCCGGGCTGCCTGGAAGGGCCATCCCAAAACTCAGACACTCTTTGGCCATGGCTTGACCACTTGGCCTGCTAGCCCCCAAGTGAAGCCCACTACAGCATCATACATATTTCATTAACTTCCAACATCCCATCAGCAATGGCCTGTGAGCCTCTACTTCTTCTTTCAAGGGAAAAGGGGAAAAAAGAGGGGGAGGGAAATCCACCAAATCCTTGTTTACACTACATGTGTAAACCACATGGTTTTGATCATACTACCATGTGATCCCCATAACATGCATATAACACAACTCATGTATGCCCACATGCAAAAGTGCTCCCAATCATGCACTGATGCTACAACCACCATTTGGGTTCAACATGCTGAATGCAAGACTAAATCACTGTGTTGTCCTCCCTTGTGCCAGACTCCATAGATGCAGTGCCAGAGCGGACAGAAATTGCTGGTGTACTAGACCCAGTGCTTCAACAATGTTCCAACACTATTGACCATTTTTTCCCCTAGCTGTGAGTGAATGCAAAGGCTCTGGAGGAGAACTAAAAAAAAATCTTAAGTATGCTTTTTGTTGCTGGGTTATTGTTGGTTGATTAAGAGTTCAAGATGGCTACAGGAATAGATGGTTTTAAGGTTGTGTATACATGAATTGTCAAGGAGCACCCTAAGCAAGGGACAAGTTCTCCTTTTCAATAGATGTGGGTTATATAAGTCTAAATAAATAAATAACACTCAGTTCCACAGTCAAATGGTCACCACTTAGGTGGCCTGTGTAGTCTATTATCTGTACGCCACTGAGATCAAGTTGGCTGGAAATTACTCATGGCACTTGTACAAATAGTGTTGCGATGCAGCTCAGTTGTACCCTATTTTCACAGAGAACAGCCTTTTCTATAACTGTGTCTTAATCCACTCATAGCACTGGCATGGTTCAGAGGAGGATACCATAGGAGCATACTGCTAGCTGACTTCTGGTAGAGTGGGAACTGATATTTATCTAGGAAGATGAGAAGGTCAAAGATTAGCTGAACCTGGTCATTTGCAATATTTCAGAGTATGATCATGTGTCCAAGGGAGTAGGGGAGGTAAGCACCACTTGGAGTAGCAATCATTGCCAAGAAAAGGTAAAAGGACTGAGGAAATGAGTAATAAGGCCTAGAACAATAATAATTGGTCAGTACTGGGATGGGGAGTTTGACCCTTACTGGGCAGGACTTGCCCATCCATCCAGACCTGCTGTGCTGATTCTGGTCAGCAAACAGGTGCCATGCAGTGCTTTAGTGAGGAATGAGGAGGAGAACACAAACTCTGTGAACTAGGTCACATCAGGACAAGAAGGTAGACCAGGAGGTGCCAAATATATTGCTCAGATCTCATGAGCTTTTTGTGGGGACTCAGAATAGAAAGATATCTGAATTGGCATCTGGTCAGAAATTGTCCCCTGGACTCCTGATTAAATTTATATTTTAATTTCCTGTTCACAAGTGTTAATAACAATTCATAATCTTTTGTGTGTGGCCCATAAACTATTACATCATGAGCGAAAGAAAATAAGATAATTAAGTCATAGATGAAGTGCCTTTTTTCTCAGATTAACAAGAGGTTATTTCACTATTCCTTATCCAGAAAAATCTGCTTGTCGGGGTTTTGTCTGAGAGTTGGACTTTTTAAAACTATGCATCACATACTGGCCCCCATATTTATGAAGAGGCTTACGTAATGTCCTAAAAATACATTAGGATCACGGTTTCTGGTTTTAAAATGGAATTCATAAATATAAACAATCAATTCCGTATTTTGTAAATTTGTCCCCCACTTTGAGTACAGGAGAACCTCAAAGTTATGAACACCAGAGTTACGAACTGACCAGACAACCACACATCTCATTTGGAACCAAAAGTACATAATTAGGCAGTAGCAGACACACACACTCAAAAAAGCAAATACAGGACAATACTGTGTTAAACATAAAACTACTAAAAAAATAAATAAAGGGAAAGCAGCAATTTTTTTCTGCATAGTAAAGTTTCAAAGCTGTATTACCTCAATGTTCAGTTGTAAACTTTTGAAAGGACAACTATAACATTTTGTTCAGATTTATAAACATTTCAGTTATGGACAACCTCCATTTCTGAGGTGTTCATTACTCTGAGGTTCTACTGTAATTTGAATCCTATTGTTCTCCTTACTTAACTTACATAAAAAAGTACTTTGATTAAAATTTCCTCTGGATAGTCTTTTAATCAAAGTGTCATGATATTTTGAGAATTAGTAGCTTTCTTGAAATACAGCAAAAACCAGTGGTTACCATTTTAATACAATAACTCTGTAAACCACAAAAAGTTTGTAGCATCTTAAATGCTTTTTCAAAAATGTTATGATATGCATCAGTACTGACATCTTAATTTAATTTCAGTGTTTGGCTGATGCATTTTTATGTAATTATGTACTGTCAAAGGTCCCTTCATAACAACAAATTTTATTTGCTTCAGCGAACTTAATGAAACCCATGTGCATGGGTGTGTTTCACAAATATATTGAAATTCATCATCATCTAAAACTCATACAAACTAATGGTGCATAATATGCTAGTACACACAGACTTATGGATCAGAAGACACTATTTGGTGATCATCTACTCCTCTGACTTACATTTGATGTAACTTTGAAAAATATGTAAAAGTATACTGAGGGATGACATATAGTATAGGAATGGGTAAAAAAATTCAAAGGGAGATTCAGGTGACGACTCCTGGATTGAACCCTGGTTTTTAATGTCCAGGTGCTATGGAGGAGGACAAATTCTTCACATTACAGGAGGGTAACTACAAAATAAATATGTTGGCTTCAACAAATTATATTAATGTATGTGGAAGCAATAGAAGAACTCTCTTTTATCTGTAAAATGGAACATTAACTAGTCTCTTCTGATCCACAAATCTGCATGCCTCTGGATTTATATAGGTGTAACAAAGAATAGCGTTTAGACTGTAGAGTGAAGCCCTAAGATAGGAACTGTGCTAGTTGGCAGAATTGGCTGTAGTTTATGGCTGCCAGATGACACATGCAATAATTAGGTAAAAATTGCAGCATATAGCTTCTAGAAATGGAGACAAATATAAATTATGCAAAGAGCGACTGATTAATGTATATACTCGTGTAAATAAATGATCAACTTACTGTATTAGTCCTCTTTATTTATCAGTCATGTTTTCTCGGTAGCAAACATTATTGGCTTAAATTTAAAATCTGTGTGTAATTACAGTGATTGCACATGCACATCAGATAATAGCACATACAAGTAGTCACTTAAATGCATAACTGACCATTTACATATAAACACCATCTGTGCATGTAATTACATTACAGCCTCATTAACTATGCAACCTTGAATCATTTTATGAGCACTGTCCATCCTGCACACTGAATGAGGTGGTATCCTGTAGGAAAAAAATGTATATGATTGTATCATAGTACATACAGAAAAGTAGACCAAAATAAGGTTGAGCAGGCAACCACAATTCTGCCATTTTCTAATTTTTAAATGCAGATACAGTTTGATTTTTCGCCAGGCATCTATGGGAGTTAGGCACCTAAGCTGCTCATGGATTTTTGAAAATCCTACTAAGCAACTGTCTGAATATTTAGTTGCTTAAATACCTTTGAAAATCTGGTCCTAAGATCACTTTTGAAAATCGGACTCAATATTAACTTTCAGATATTAAAATTTTTAGTCAGTCAACATAAGGTCCCTTGTGAATCAGGTCCCTGAGCTCTAGTTGGTTTGGCTTTAATAACTAAAGATTTGCCACTTTCTAACATTTTAAATTGCATTTTAAATTCTTGAAGAAAAGTGTTCTCTGGTTTCTTAAAGAACTCATAGAAATTATACTGTGTGTGCCCTGTATACACATCATTTTTGTTAGACTACTTTGACAAACATCTTGTGACTTCTCTTGACTGTCACTAGATTTTTTTCCATAGTACTTTAAAACATTTAAAATCTACGTAGAGATACTTCATGAAACTTCTTCTACAGGTGCCTGGAACTATCAATTTTAGTGTCATGGCAATTTGTCAAGTATTGGCTATTTTACTTCAATTAGCAGGCAAAAGGTGCTTCTGGAACCATTGTCTTTCAGGGGTCCCAACTGACTATTCCTGTGATAGAAAATATCTTAACTCAGTGAATCTCAAGGCCCTTATCAGCCGTTGCTCTTGAATAGCTTTCAAGAATATCACCACATTTTCATACTGAAAAGACAGTTTAAAAGCTTAATAACCTTTTAATGATGGAATTCAATTGAAATGAGTAAAACTAATAGTTTACATCTGTCCTCTAAAGATATGTGCACCGGTTTTCACATGTAAATGAAAAAAATATCACATTATAGTCCATCACCATATGATTATGAAGTAGGAGACTGGAAAATTTATTTTGACTCCATTTCATACCCACTCTTTTCATTAAAAATCCTGTGTTGTGTAAATATGGTTTTTTAAAAATATTTGAATTATATGGAACCTGTAGCTGAACTTACTTCAGTCATTTATGAGTAATGGTGGAACCTAATAATAATTATAGTGGTGTATTGAGCATAGTACTGATTCAGACAGCCAAAAAGATATTGGATTCTTAGCATGGGAGTGGGACAGTAGCTTGGTTGAGTGTTGGTATTTGGAAGATGAGCAACGAAAGCATATAGCAGGAATGTTGAAAGGAGAAAGAAAATGAGTGGGGTGGGATGTTGTACTAGAAAGATGCATTACAGTAGAGCAGTGACTTTTAAACTAGTAGTGTCCACAGGACAATAAAAACAACATGAACAAAGTATGAAATAAGTGAGGCTTTTAAAGGTACTAGAAAAGGCTATGTTGTCTCTTCTAGGGACAAGCCCTTCATAGGAGAAATCAAAAGTACTTGGGACAAATATCCTTATTTAAAGGGATATTTTGTTTTTGTTTTTTGTTTTGCAGTGAATGGAATTAAGCATGCATTGTAAGATGCAATACTTATTCTCATCTAAGCTTTTCAATGCAGGGACTATCTACCTCTATGTTTACAGAGCACTTAACATATTTTTAGGCAAAATAAATGATAAAACAGACCTGTGCACCAACATCACTGATACAGCAGGAATTCAAAAACTGTATTATTGAAAATTACAGGGTAATAATCTTACACACACAGAAAGCACCTATCTATATACAGAAAATACGTCCCATGCTGAGTCCAGTGATATATGAAACCCATTTGTGTTTTGTTTTATGTGTGCATCATACTGTCCCTTGCATCTATTTGATGGTGCTTTTATTTAAGAGCATCCATTGTATAATAAAAAAAACTAATTTGTATTAATATAATGAGGTATTTAGCCTCAGTTATAGCTAAACTTTCATAGCTAGTGAGATTAGCTATGAACATTATTTTGAAGGATTTATTTTCCACTTGTGAGTTTCATTCTTAACGAGGATTACATTCTCAAAAGGAGAACAAATAATTGATAAAAGTAATATTTTGCCTTTCAATAATATTTTCAGCCCCATTATTTTGGTACAGATTAAGACGTTAACTCTATACAATTTAGGCCAATGAAATAACTCTACCTAAATCCTGACAAAAGGACAAAGTTTTCAGTTGCCTGTTACCTGAATTATTAAGCTTTCATTGTTCAAGATCCCCAAACTTCCTCCTCTGTTCATTTGTGTGGAAGCAATTTTCACTTAGTTACATTAAATAGTGAAAACAAGCCTCTGCATTTGCCAAATATTTTTGGCTTTATTAAGAATGTACTACAATAATTTCCAGCCCAGTGACTATTTAGATTAGTTAAAGAGACAAACTGGATGCAAACATGAAAGTCACTGCTCATTATACAGCGTGACAATTTGAAATTTCTTCATTGATGTCCCTCAGGGAACAGTTTAGAGAACATTTCATTCATGTCCTTTTCAGTCAGCCAGTAAGATTGCACTGGGTATATCACATGCCTGAGGAATGTAGGAGGCAATAGGAACACATGGAGAAGTGGCTTGACATAAGAATCAATAGAAAGAACTATAGTCTACTGCTGTCTAGGGGTAGCCTGCGGGTAGCATATTCAATGCCCTTTATACTCTATAGCACAATGGGACCAAATTCCAGGGCAATGTTCATTTATTTTATTGCCATGGAATACTATGCATTTCTATCCTGGTCTCACACAAATAGGCACAGCTGTGTTGCACAGCTGGGAATAGTCAGTGATACAAAATTAATTGAGGATTATTTTGAACAGTGATTATTTCTGATGACTGATTTTGTGACCATGCTCTTCAGATGACCCAGCTCCTTCTTTCAGGCTCCAACAATATTCACATGGGCACCCATGTGTGCCAGAAAAGGGTGGAACTTGTAGTTGGCTGCACTGACCCATACCCCCAGCTCTAGCACCTTGACTGTTGCCTTGTTCAGCTCACCAGCCTACACTTTAGGTCCCTCTCACTCCACAAATGCAAGCCAATCTCCATATCTGGCTCCTGTACCAGTGCAGAGATCATGCCTTGATTTATTATGTAGTCCTGCCTTGAGTGCAGGGGATTGGACTAGGTGACCTATTGAGGTCCCTTCCAGTCCTACACTTCTATGATTCTATACATTGTAATCTGGTTAACTGCCACTGTGGAGAAGGTTTAAGAACAAGAGGCCATAGCAGGTAGGTCCCAGGAAAGCAGAGAAATACTGGGTACTGACTGAGCTTAGTGGGGCAGGTTGTGGTAGAACATTGAAAGCATTTTGACGGAAGAATCCCATGCACTGCTACAGACTAGGGACTGAATGGCTAGTTATCTGTTTTAGTTAAAGAGCAACATGGACCACTGGGTAATACTTAATTAGATGGTATTGCGAATAAACATGTTCATCTCTCATGCTTCCTTTGTGTCAGAATCTGCAAGAGAACCAGAAGGGCCTGTTGACTTCTGAAAAGGATGCAAGCACTAGATATTATGAATAGTGACCCAAAGAGTTAAACTTTGGAAGAGTTCTTTTAGTGATAAGAGAGCAAGGCTTATATGGAATAAGATAATTCCTAGCATATATTTGGCCCCTCCTCTGCTTTCAATAATTGATCAGTGGACGATATGCTGAGAGAGACACATTTTCATTGTGGGAGAACAGAAGGATGAGGAGATGACAGATAATGAGTATCACAGATAATGTGTTCAAATTTAAAAATGTTATTAAAGCTAATGTTTAAAACCAAATTTACATAAGTTAAGAAGGAAGGGTCATCTGGGGTCAGGCTTGAGTTATGAGAGGTTACAAGTATTGGTTACAAGGTTCACAATATACATACATAGTATATAACCAGCAGAGACCCAGATTGGGGTGCGGGAGTTTTTAAAGTGTCAGTGAATAAGTGATCTTGGGTATGCCACCCACAGAATGTATTTAGAGTTGACGTCGGTGTTGGTATAGCGAATAGGTACATGAGTGCGATGTGTCCCTTGGTTTGTCAGAAGAGGAAGTGGGTTAGTTCCCTGACCAGCGGTCTCGTTTACTGGTCTTAGTACTGATGGTACATCAGTCATCATGCCTTCATTTTCAGCTAATATACACAAATCTTACTGTTTTGAAAGCTTGAGACTCTATTTTTAAAAAAACAAAACCAAGAACTCTGTGTGGAATTCAGCATGCAGGACAGATGCAATTTTAAACTGCAGGGTTTATGGGAGTTTATGGGAGTGTTCACTCCCTTCCCCTGAAGAGGCCAATTAATCTACCTGTTTGCACCTAGAGGGTGAGTCAGGCCTAATTAAAGATCAAGCCCAGCTGAGGGAGAATAGAGCGTGTTTCCATAAAGAGCTGGGTGACCCGATAGAGTTTTCCCTTATGAAGTAGCCTGAATAAAGGTTGAGAAGGACAGCAAAGCAGGCAGGCTACTCTCAGGTGAGCTGGAAGCCTGACTGGAGACAGAGGCCCTATGTGAACCACTGACTTAGGGGAGGAGAGTGCCAGCCCCTGGATAGTGGGGTTGGTGAAGGCCCAGTAGCCTGAGACAATAATGGTGGATAAGATGCACTTGTGAGGAAGAAGCAGCCAGCTGAGTTCAGCCAGGTCAAAGGTTTGGTTTAGTTCACATTTCTTTTGGACTTTGGTAAAAGGCTCAAAGAGGCAGTACTCTGCAAAGTGGTCTAACTGGAGGGCCAAGACAGTCTTATAGCTGGAGTAGGCTAAAGGACAAGAAGAAACTGAGGGAAAAGTTGCTGCTCTGCTCCAGCCAGAAGGGAGTGTATTAGGACAGCAACTTTCCCATATGGGGCCACCCAGCTGGAATGAAATGTCATTGTGCTAGTTTCTCACTACTTTGGGTTAAGCTTGAGACATAGCATTGGAAAAGAAAGAGCTGATGTTACTGCCCCCAGTGTCTGTGGGGCTGATGTATGGGTACAAAAATGAAGAAAAATGCCTTGAAATAGAAATTTCTATCTTTTTAATATAGGAATCTCCCCTCCCCACCTCTGCATTATCTAGGTTTTCACCCTCTCCCCACTACTTGTTTTTTATGAAACATGGTTGGTTCTTCTGAGTAGGGATCAGTATGCATTATTACCCTGATGTTTCTACTTTTGTATTATCAGCACAGGAGTTCAATAAGTGTGCTTACTCTGTACCATGGCCAGTGTGCTGTATTTCTCATATTGTGTTTATCCAAAAATGTTTAAAGAGGAAAATATTCACACGTGCCTTTTTCATTAGCCATTTTGCAATGTTCAGTAGCATGCCTATTTTCCTACCACTACGGGAAGTATCATTTCCACCTTTCATTATTTGCTAATAGCAATTCTAGACTCCTGTAGAAATCCTTGTATCCTAGCTTGATCCTCCTAATATATTTGTGCTTAGTATGTGTGAATGCATAGCTCAAAGTCATTCCACTTGTTGCAATTTAACTCAGAGGATTTGCTACTGTTTGACCAAATAATAGCTAACACCAGGTAAGCTGGCCAGTGTCCTGACACTTTACTGACGTACCTGAAGACTGACGTGCCTATTTAAGGCTAGCATTGTAACTATCGCTCCTTCCTTTCTTCTTGATCTGAGTAAGTCACTATTCCTTGGTTGTTGTTTTTTTAATCAGTGACTGGTGAGCTTGTTGAAGTGAATTATTTCCCCCTCCTCCCAAAAAATATTACAGTCACTATGAAGTACAAAGTTTTCTAGGATTATTAGGTATTTAATTTTTTTGTACCGCTTCATTACTGTATGTTGTATAACCCTGTTGCTAACACTGTTTAATAGTACATAATACATCAAAATAAGTAAAAATTAGTTACAGCTAATTCTTCAGTCAGCAGTTTTTCCTTGTGCTTACTGTACCTTGTCTGGTATTTTCTAGGCAACTGATGTTAATGCCACACACACATCCCAAAAATAGATTCTTTGCCACGTATCCATATACCTAGAAAAAATTAGAGAACAGAATATTAACACTTATTTATAATATAGAGCCAGAACCTCAACTAGTGTAAATTGGCATAGCAACTTAAATGATACACCTTGAATTGAGGGGTATCACTAGAGTTTTTCAGAGGATGGACATTCCATTTTGCAGGTTGAGATTTCAATATTTGGCTTCATTGTGAATCATCATGCAACCGGAAATGTAAGTTCTCTGCAAGAGAATTCAGAATTTGTTTTGGATAACACAATGGATAAAATTGAAGTGCCTTGTTTTGCTTGACTTTGTGTTAATTTTTAAAAACTTTGAAAAGAATGTTTCACAACAAAATTGAAACATAATTTCAAGAGTGAACTTGAATGTTCTCAAATTGACACTTTCACAAAGCACTTTGGTGGAATTGCATTCTCCAGCTGAAAATCATTCCATAAGTGTTTCTGAACACCTAGATATCACTTCTCTCATTTTCCAGGTGACTCACTCTAAACAAATTAGGTGTTCCCTCACTTATTGTTGAAAAGTAATTTGCATCAGAAATAGAGAAATCATGAAACTGAGGTCACATTGACCCCATTTTGGGGTCTGTCACACATTGCATTCCTTCTTTGGGCCTCAATAGGCTGAAAGGTATCTTCAGTGGAGCTATGTTGCCTTTCATCTGCTTATCAAAGACCATGTGACAACCTGTACTCCAGGTTTACCACTTTTATATGTTTTTTTGTACAACGGGTGTCTTGTAATGTATCATTTGAAAACTCATAATCTGCTGAATATAATCCTGCAGAAATGTATGTAACATCACTGCATTTCAGATTTTGAGATTTTGTGATATTATTGTTACTGAAATACATTGTAAGTCTGGGTAACACCCATAATTTCCTCCCCACCCCCTAGAAACAAAGATACAGTGGCAACCCCAGACAGGTTTCAACAAAGTCAAGTGTTCTATCACTTACTTAAGCAGCCTTTTTTCAGCAATGGGAAAGTATAACAAAGCATTTACATTTCCTCCCAGAAACATTTCAAACTTTACATATATGGGAGACTGTCTATACCCCAGTGTGGGGTAATCCTCAAAGAGAAGAGGGTATAAAAAAAGAAACAGTGACCTCCACCTCACCCTCTATTCCTTCCATCTCTCTGCTTGTAATGACAACAATGACTCTCAAAGAACTGAACAAATGGAGTGGTCCCAGGCTGGGAAAAGATGTAGCCTGTGACATGTATTGCAGCTGCTGGTAAGAAACTCCTTTTCTGCTTTTAAAACTATTAATATTGGTAAGGTTTAGGAACTAGCCTGTGGTTTTATCCTTTTATTTATTTTGGAACTAATTCTGACTTCTACGCCTTACCACTTATAATCACTTAACCTTTCTCTAATTAATAAACTTGTTTTATCTAAACCAGTCTGTTTGAAGTGTTTGGGAAACCTCTACTTGAGATAAAGGCTGGTGCATAATCATAAATAGTCCATCATTCCAATACTGGGAATGAACTTACACTGTTCAGTACTCTCTTGGACCGGGTAAGATGCCAACTTCTGAGGTGCAGGGCTGGGAATATGTGGGCGTACATATATGTGATTCATGGATGGGTGGGCATTGCATTCATGTACTCAGTGGGGAGTGATGTTTGTGTTTTTGTTTTTAAACTACTCATTCTGGTGGCTGTGACAGAGTAGAGGCTGGTGGAATTTGCTGTTCAAAAGCAAAGCCATGTAAAAGGCATTCAAGACTGGAGAACTAAGGGAACACAACAGTCCAGATTGCATCCTGGGGAATGTCACACCATACTATCTCCAATTTGCTTAAGTATTATGAAGTTGCTAATTTATTGTGTATAAATGGTATTAGAAGGCAGCTAAGAGAGTCAGGATCCATTGGGGGCAAATAGCTGTAAGTGGGCATTGGGTGCTCCTTGTTTTCAGACTGAGGTTTAATCCATTTATTAAGAAAATTGTTCTGAGCTGGAAGAGCCCATTCCCTCTCGTCAATGAGAGGAACATAATAAACAAAAAGGAGGGGTCCAAAAACCCTGAAGAGAAGTGATCTTGGATGTATCAGGCAAGTTCATGTATACATTGACATGAGTTTGAAAAAGATTATTAAATCCCATATCAATAAACAACATGAAATGTATCATTATAAAAAACCAAAACCATCAGATCTTAAAGAACATGTTAAAGTGAAGAATGAAATTAGGGAAACTAATTACCTTTTGTAATGCTGATTTTTGTAAAGAGTCCATTCTGAATGTTGGAGAAAGTCCAATATACGTTTATTTATAAGTAGGGGCCTACCAAATTCATGGTCCATTTTGGTCAATTTCATGGTCATAGGATTTCAGAATTGACTATTTTTATGGTTTCAGATGTTTACATCTGAAATTTCATGGTGTTTAACTGTGGGGGTTCTGACTCAAAAGGGGATCACTGAGGGGTGGTGGTAAAGCTGTTGTAAGTGGATTGTGGGATTGCCCATAGTATTTTCAGCTCGAAAGGAAATCCAATAAAACTATTTAGCCAAAATTCCCTAAAACTGTCTTGTAAGCAAATCTCTAATTGTTTCATTGTGAATCACTTAGTAATTTCCTGATTGACCAAACCTTCTTTTCATTCAAGTGTCAAGGATATCCCTGGATCAACAGGACTGTGCTGTAACTCTACCCTTTTCTGAGGACACTGAGGCTACATCTACATGAGAAGCACCACAGCAGCACAGCTGCACCAATTACTTCAACTCACACAAGAGGTGGTAGCTATGCAGGCATGGTCTTACCATGAGGCGACCTGAGATGGCTGCCTCAGGTGCCAGACTGTGCCACTAGGACCCAGAGTGTAGAAAATTGTGTCTGCTGCTGGTGCATGTGTATTCTCTCTGCTCTAGATGCACAGAGATGGTGGAGTCCTGTGCTGGAGGAAGGAGGGCACAAGAGACATAACAGGCAGGCAGGAGAAAAGGTGAGAGGGAATAACAGAAAGCAGCAGGAGCTGCAGGGAGAGAGAGGAGGAGGAGCCTCCTATGTACCTCTCTAGCACCCCCAGGAGCCTGGACTGATTAACACCAGCTTCTCAGGGAGCTTCCCATTTCCTGCTGCTTCTTTGAACTCACTTGAGGAGAACGGGCAGTCAACTGAAGTAGTAGGAGCCAATTAGGCCCTTAAGACTCTGATATCTTCCCTCACTCAGGCCCTGCTACCAGCCTGCTTATTTGTCCCCTTCAATTGAGTGTTGAGAGCCACATAGCTTGCACAGAATAGCAGTCATGAATGAAAGAAGAAAACACCCCTCTGGGGAAGCATTCAGAAAAAGAAAGAAAGCAAAGGAAGCATTTCTATCTAAGCAGGAAGGAGCTCTCCTGAGATACATAGACACAAATGTTCACGGTGAGCATTCCGGCTCCAGTGAGGATGTGAGTGGTGAGGAGATGCCTGATCTTCCAGTTAGTCAGAGTGCAGGTGACCTGGCAGCTACTGCAGCATCCATATCTCCATCTCAAATGGATGTAACCATGCACATTCCTGAAGAAAAGGATAGATAAGAGAAGAGTGGTGGAGGCACAATAAACAGCTGCTGCTGAGTTTAATTCCTTAAGTCTAGATGATCCAGGACTGTGGACCCACTTGAGCAGTAGCCTGAAGGACTTCCTTGTACTGCATGGGCCACAGCAAGTGAAAAACTTCATGTTCCCCAAAGACAGTGAAAATAGAAGTTTCCATCCAGCACATTACTGGCGTGAAATCCCCAACGGTGGCAAAGTGAAGAGGCCATGGCTTATGTACTCAAAACCCCAGAATGCTGCATACTGTTTTTGTTGCAAACTCTTCCAGTCTAATGTTCCAGCCACATTGGGTTCTACAGGAACAAAGGACTGGAAAAATCTGGCTAGAAATCTGGCATGCCATGAGAAGGCAACAAATCACCAGCGAGCATTCTATAGGTGGAAAGAGCTTGAGATGAGACTAAGGTTAAAGGCCATCATAGATGATCAGCATCAAGAGAAGATTGCATCAGAGTCTCTTTACTGGCAAAATGTTCTGAAAAGGCTCATTGCCATTGTCAGAATGCTTGCTACCCAAAACCTACCACTGTGTGGCACTTCTGATCAGCTGTATGTGCCAAACAATGGAAACTTCCTTAAAATTGTGGAGCTGATGGCTGAGTTTGATGCTGTACTCCAGGAGCATCTAAGAAGAGACACCACCCAAGAAATGTACACACACCACTGCCTTGGAAAAACAATTCAGAATTAGATCATACAGTTACTGACAACAAAATCAAACAGAAGATTGTGGCAGATCTGAAGTCAGCAAGATATTACTCTGTTGTTCTTGACTGCACACCTGACATCAGCCATATGGAACAAATGACTTTAATGGTGCGGTTTGTAACAACAACAGAACCTAGTGAAAATGTCCCTGCAATGGTGACTGTCAAAGAGCATTTTCTAGAATTTATTGACATTGATGATACTACAGAAGCTGGTATGACAAATGTGCTTCTTAAAAAGCAGAAAGATATGGGAATTGCGATAGCTGACATGGGAGATCAGGGCTACAATAATGGTGCCAACATGAGAGGAAAGAACAGAGGAGTGAAGACACGGATCAGAGAGTTAAACCCTCGAGCTTTTTTGGTCCCATGCAGTTCTCATTCATTGAACTTGGTGGTCAGTGATGCAGCATCAGCTTCTAGTGACACAGCTATATAATTTGTTTAAACTCTATATTAAGTTAGTTGTGGCTAGTCTGAGGTGAATGGTGTTTTGTTCCAATATGGAATGTTTTTTTAACTATAGCTTTTTTTTCCATATTGGAAAATGAAGTAGTAAAACTTAATCAAGGAAAAAGATTTCTCTTTTAGTGATGTACATTAAGTAATGTAGAACTAGTCAGAAAAAAACTGATGGAGCCTCAACTCATCCGAATAGGCAGGCCCATCAAAATAAAATTGTTTCGCAAAAAATTGGATCATTTTTGCTAGAATTTAATTTCTGAAGAAAAGCTATGTTCAATTCCAACATCCTTATGGAATAAACTTTTTTGATATATTTTATATTGTAATACAATATTAAATAAAACTTCAAAAAAGTGAAGTCTTACTGTTATGTCAAAACGAAGTGCTCTGAACAAGTAGAAGCTTCTGGAATTTCTTTTTGGAAAATTTAGAAGTGTTGGGGTTTTCTTCAAATTGAGAGCAAAGCCAAACTTCAAAATCTGTCTTTTGGTGGAACATAATTTCCATCCTCCACACTGCTCTAGTATCTAACTCCCCTAGCATTTTGGGGCACTTGTATGGAGTATATTTCAGAAATGGGAATCACTGATTGACCTCTACCCTCTTATAACTTTCTTCTGTGAAGAATCCCAGATTTTGGCAGGCATTTTCTTCTGTAAGAAATTAAAGTATGGATAGAACCCATCCACAAGCACAAAATGGTTAGTGAGAGAAGTTGATAGTGCTATTTACAATATGCGTGCCCATCTGAAAAATCCATTTTTTCCATTGTCAAATACAATTTTCTGTTTTGTGAGTGATTCTGTGACCGAGCAGATGTGCTCACAGAAGTTACTGTTGAACCATTCAGCAAAAAAGTGAACAGAAAAGATGCAGCATTATGCTGCATGTATCAGTGTCAGCATTATCTTGACAGGTAAGGAATGGCTTAATATACACAGGCTGCTAGTCTTACAAAATCTGAGCCTAAGAATCAGAGATGCATGGGTATTTTTTTTTAAATCCTCCCTGAATGTTGTAAAGCTGAAGTTATTTTTGTTTGTTTGTTTAAGTCCAGACTGCCATCTGAGCATGACAAACTCTCCTTTTACTTAGGCTGGGTGCCTTTTTTCTACACTTACCTCACTATTGCTCTAAATCCAAACTTAGTCACTTTTAAAGATTTCTGGGTGAAATGTAAACCCTGTGCAGAATGTCCACCTATCTTGAGGATATAAGGTACTGGCCTACGGCTCGATGACTTTCAGCCTGTGTGAATGTCCTTGCCAGTGAACCATTTTAAAATCAAGAACACACCGTTTAAACAGAGAGAGAGAGTACTAAAGTTCTAGTTCTATTAGAAGACCTTACAATAGGCTTTGATCATATGAACCTGTAGCAGGACACAATGATCATGCTGCCTGGTAATGAATTCCATACCCCACAAGATTGTTTGGGATAAAAATGCATACAATTTTCAAAAGTATTTAATAGGATTTCATACAAATGTAGGACAGGAAGGGACATCAGTAAGTTTTCTAGTCTTGTCCCCTGCACTAAGGCAAGACTAAATATTATCTAGACCCTCTCTGACAGGTGTTTGACTAAACTGTTCTTAAAACCTCCAGTGATGGAGATTCTAGAACCTTCCTAGGTAACTTGTTTGTGATTAACTACACTTACAATTAGGTTAAACATGAGGAAAAACTTCCTAAGCCTCTCTTGCTGCAATTTAAGCCATTACTACTTGTCCTGTCCTCTGTGGAGAAGGAAGACCATTTATCATCATCTTTATAACAACCTTTTACATACTTTGAAGAATTGTTTCCCCTTCAGTCTTTTCTCCAGACTAAACAAACCCATTTTTTCCATCTTTCCTCATAGGTCATGTTTTCTAGAATTGAATCATTTTTGTTGCTATCCTCTGGACTTTGTCCAATTTGTCCATATCTTTCCTGAAGTGTAGTGCCAAGAACTGGACACAGTACTCCAGCTGAGGCCTTATTAGTGCTGAGAAGCAATTCTCCTACTTCTCTCATGTCTTGCTGATGAGCACTCCTGCTAATACATCCCAGAATGATGTTTGCTTTTTTTTTTTTGCAACAGTGCTACCTTGGTAACTCACTGAGTTTGCATTTCACTAAAACCCCCAGATCCTCTTCTGCAATATTCCTTCTTAAGTGGTCATTTCCCATTTTGTATTTGTGCAGTTGATTATTCCTTCAAGCGTAGTGCTTTGCATTTGTCCTTTAATGAATTTAATCCTATTTATTTCAGACCATTTTCCCAGTTTGCCAAGACTATTTGAATTCTAATTCTGTCCTTCAAAGCTGTTACAACCCCTCCCAGCTTGGTATATGCTGCAAACTATCTAATTGTACTCTGCCATTATCCTAATCATTTTATGGAGATATTGAATAGGAATGGACCCAGTACAGATCCCTGCAGGACCACACTTGATATGCCCTAGGGTGACATATCACCTTCCTTAGAGGTTTTTAAGGTCAGGCTTGACAAAGCCCTGGCTGGGATGATCTAGTTGGGGTTGGTCCTGCTTTGAGCAGGGGGTTGGACTAGATGACCTCCTGAGGTCCCTTCCAACCCTGAGATTCTATGATTCTATGACCAGACAGCAAATGTGAAAAATCGGGAAAGTGGTGGGGGGTAATAGGAACCTATATAAGAAAAAGACCCAAACATCGGAACTGTCCCTATAAAATCGGGACATCTGGTCACCCTAATATGCCCTTCCATCTTGACGGTGAACCATTGGTAACTACTGAGTATACTTTTCCAGCCAGTTGTGAAACCACCCTATAGTTAGGCTTGTCTAGGCTATATTTCCCTCTTTTGCTTATGAGCAAGTCATGTGAGACAGTATCAAAAGCCTTACTAAAGTTGAGATCACTTTTACTGCATTCCCCCTATCCACAAGGCTTGCTACTATCTCAACAAGGGGTAGGTTGATTTGACAATGATTTATTCTTGACAAATCCATGTTGACTGCTCCTTATCACCTTATACATGCTTACAAATTGTTTGTGCTCCATTATCTTTCTGGGTACTAAAATTAACCTGAGTGGTCTGAAATTCACTGGGTTGTCCTTACTCCTTTTATAGATAGGGCAAATATAGTAGCTTTTCCAATTCCTCTAGCATCTCTCCCATCCTCCATGAGTGCTCAACGATAATTGCTAATGGCTCAGATCTCTTCAGTCAGTCCCTTAAGTATTCTAGGATGTATTGGAGCAGGGCCTGCTGACTTGACGACATCTAACTTGTCTAAGTAATTTTTAATTTGGTTCTCTATTTTAGCCTCAGACCCTAGCCCATTTAGATTAATGTCCACGGTTTGTCTGATCACTAACTTTTTTTTGGATGAAAACTGAAACCAAAAAGGCACGTAACACTTTGGCCGCAGCTGCATTTTCTGTTCATCTTTCCCTCCTTGTTGAATAATGGGCCTACTTTGTCCTTGGTGTTCCTCTTGCTTATAATGCACAGGCACCAACTCCGGCGGCGCTGGTGGGGGCTGACGCCCGCCGACGTGGCAGGGCCCCGCCCCTGATGCCGGATGATGTTCTGGGGCCCCGCCCCCAACACTGACGTAACATTGCCTGGTGTGGGGGGCGGGGCCCCGGAACGTCTCCCAGTGGTGAGGTGAGCTGGGCGCGGGCCCCAGGGCTGGCGGGGAGCTGGGCGCGGGCCCTGGAGCTGGCGGGGAGCTGCCGGTGGGTGCTGAGCACCCACCAATTTTTCCCCGTGGGTGCTCCAGCCCCGGAGCACTCACGGAGTCGGCGCCTATGTTATAATGTATGTGTAAAATGTTTTCTTGTCACCTTTTAAGTCCCTAGCTAGCTTAAACTCATTTTGTGCCTTGGCCTTTTTAATTTTGTCCCCTCCCCTTTCTTTCCATTTTAGCTGATCCGTTCTGAATCAAACCTAGCCAAATTTAAAAAATAAATTGCAAAACTAACATGACATTTGCTGTCATCACATTGTTCATTCTACTTGTGCATTACGTCTCTTCCCCACCCTGTGTCTGTCTTGTCTATTTAGACTGTAAGGTCTCCAGCCAGGGACCATCTACTACACTGTTTGTTCAGTGCCTGCACAATGGTGCCCCATTCTTGGTTGGCCCTTAAACACTATAAAAATGTTAAATACTGGAAGTCCCCTATATGGCATGTAGTGCTACATAAGAGAAACAGTTATATAACTTTTCTGTGTATTTACTAGCAAAAACAAGAAGGAGAATTAGTCCACCTCCTCTAAGGAGTGTGTTTTTAAATCCTTTTTTTCATTTACTTCAAAGCTCCATAGAAAGCTCCCTGTTGGTTAGGATAGATACAGAACACATGGTGAAGGGGAATAAAGCATGGTCTTAAATATTGCAACTAAAAGTGCAATTCTTACAACATTTAATATTCCTGATTAGACCTCTCCAGCTAATTTTACATTTAGAGTTGGTTGGGAATTTTAAATGAAAGTTTTTTGTCAGAAATTGTCATTTTGTTAAATCAAAAACATTTTGCAGAAAAGGGTCTGCTTTCGAATAATTTCTCTGTATTGAAATATAGTTTGGAATTTTTTTTTTAAATAGTCAATGTCTTGTTTTAACATTTTTGAAACAATTTTTCATTTTTGGTCAGAAATGACTCATTTAAAAATATGACCCCTTATAGTTAAAACAAAATTTAAAGGTTAAAATGAAACATTTTGATTGATGAAAACTACATTTTTTTTCCAGACGGTTGGTTCAAGCAATTTTTCAAGATTTTTGACTTTTTTTGTTCCTAGTTGAGAAGGGGTCCTCTTCAACTCTTCATTAAGATCCTGATCCTGCAATTGGTAGCGCACAGGCAGACTGCTGAGCTTTGAAAGAGCCCGAGTGATTTCAGTGGAGTTCTGTATGTGTGCAACAATCTGAAGATGAGGCTTTGGGATTCATTTAGGTGCTAAGGCGATGGGTGCTATAGAAAACTGACAGCTTCTTAATTATAACCTAAGATGAAAAACTGCATATACTTTAACAATGACAGGCACTAAAAGCTGCATTTAGGTTATGAGACAATCTTTAATTCTGCAGTGAATGAAATGCCTTATCACGACCCATTTTTGGCAGCAATGCCAATAAGTAAGTCCTATGCCAGTAGAAAGAGGAAAACACTCAAACTTCATACATTTGTGTCCAGCTAGCATGTCAAACGGCAGCTGTTTGACATCAGTGCTGTTATTCAATCCTGTGATGTTTGGAAAATCAAAGTGAATCCATAGCAGTGTATTTTAGTCCCAGGTCACACAGTGCCCTCCTGGGCTCTCAGTGAGGTCCTGAAATAAGGCAGAATAGATTTTATTTATAGAAGGTAAAAGAAAAAGTGCAAGCACAAGTCTAAAGACCAGCTAAAGAGCCTAGAATGAAGCAAAAGAGCTTATTGAACTTGTAGGACCAGCTGGGAGTTTGGGCTGAAAATACTTAACCTGATTACACTGGTCTACAATTTTTGAGAAGTTGTCTGCTTCAGAGATAAAATGTGCTATTTAGTATGTATTTTGATGTGCTGAATTCAAATATGACAATTAAAACAACTGATTGGCTACTGTTTCTAAGATATTTAAGTTTTTACATTTTATGTCTATGTATATTGTGTAGATAGAGTTTTAATCATAAATTGTAAACCTAGGTCTTTTCATGTGTTTATGGTTGCTTTACATAATACTCTTTCACCTGTCCTGTTTATGTAACACTTTAAAAATCAGCAAAGGGGTTATATAAATAAAATGTATTATGAAACAAAAGGCAAAAAACTATTATGTCCATAGTTTAGTCCTATTCAGTGTCTACTCGGCGCTTCTTGGCTTGTCTCTTGTATTCATTAAATGGAGCATCTCTTGTCACTGTCCAGCAATAGTCTGCAAGCATTGATGGGCTCCATTTGCCCTGATAGCGTTTCTCCATTATTGCAATGTCCTGGTGAAATCGCTCGCCGTGCTCGTTGCTCACTGCTCCGCAGTTCGGTGGAAAAAAATCTAGATGAGAGTGCAAAAAATGTATCTTTAGTGACATGTTGCAACCAAGGCTTTTGTATGCCTTGAGGAGGTTTTCCACCAACAACCTGTAGTTGTCTGCCTTGTTGTTGCCAAGAAAATTGATTGCCACTAACTGGAAGGCTTTCCATGCCTTTTTTTCCTTGCCACGCAGTGCATGGTCAAATGCATCATCTCGAAGAAGTTCATGAATCTGAGGACCAACAAAGACACCTTCCTTTATCTTAGCTTCACTTAACCTTGGAAATTTTCCACGGAGGTACTTGAAAGCTGCTTGTGTTTTGTCAATGGCCTTGACAAAGTTCTTCATCAGACCCAGCTTGATGTGTAAGGGTGGTAAGAAAATCTTCCTTGATTCAACAAGTGGTGGATGCTGAACACTTTTCCTCCCAGGCTCCAATGACTGTTGGAGTGGCCAATCTTTCTTGATGTAGTGGGAATCTCTTGCACGATTATCCCATTCGCAGAGAAAACAGCAGTACTTTGTGTATCCAGTCTGCAGACCAAGCAAGAGAGCAACAACCTTCAAATCGCCACAAAGCTGCCACTGATGTTGGTCATAGTTTATGCACCTCAAAAATTGTTTCATGTTGTCATAGGTTTCCTTCATATGGACTGCATGAGCAACTTGAATTGATGGCAAAACATTGCCATTATGCAGTAAAACGGCTTTAAGACTCGTCTTCGATGACTCAATGAACCGTCTCCACTCATCTGGATTGTGAACGATGTTGAGGGCTGCCATCACACCATCGATGTTGTTGCAGGGTACAAGATTACCTTCCATGAAGAAGAATGGGACAAGATCCTTTTGATGGTCCCGGAACATGGAAACCCTAACATCACCTGCCAGGAGATTCCACTGCTGTAGTCTGGAGCCCAAAAGCTCTGCCTTACTCTTGGGTAGTTCCAAATCCCTGACAAGGTCATTCAGTTCACCTTGTGTTATGAGGTGTGGTTCAGAGGAGGAGGATGGGAGAAAATGTGGGTCCTGTGACATTGATGGTTCAGGACCAGAAGTTTCATCCTCTTCCTCTTCCTCATCTGACTCAAGTGAGAATGATTCTGGTGCATCAGGAACCAGCAGTCCTTCTCTGTGGGGTACTGGGCATATAGCTGATGGAATGTTTGGATAATGCACAGTCCCCTTTTTCTTCTTTGACACACCTTTCCCAACTGGAGGCACCAGGCAGAAGTAACAATTGCTGGTATGCTCTGTTGGCTCTCTCCAAATCATTGGCACTGCAAAAGGCATAGATTTCCTTTTCCTGTTCAACCACTGGCGAAGATTTGTTGCACAAGTGTTGCAGCATATGTGTGGGGCCCACCTCTTGTCCTGATCTCCAATTTTGCAGCCAAAAGAAAGGTGATAGGCTTTCTTAACCATAGTGGGTATACTGCGCTTTTGTGATGCAAAAGTCACTTCACCACAAACATAGCAGAAGTTATCTGCACTGTTCACACAAGTACGAGGCATCTCTGCTCACTTTGGCTAAACAGAAATGTGTCCCTTTGCAAAATCAAACACTGACAAATAAGAGAGCACGACATTGTATGATTTCTAGAGCTGATATGGGGCAATTTGTTCAGCAGAGTGATGTAAGCTTCGTTATGATTGCATCATCCATGACTTCTAGGAATAACATGATGCAATTCATATCCTGTATGACGCAATACCAGCTTCAGATTGCATCATTCATTGTTTTGCCTAAAAAGCAAGTACTGTCCAAACCCAGTCATAGATTTATTCATAGATCCAGTCAAAGATGTATTTTAGTAATTTCTGGTTCAAATTGAGATCCCTTCCCTTTATAACTCACTTATCCTCCGCCATTCCCAAGTCAAGGGTCGTATATACTGACCCAACAGCATGTCTTGAAAACTAGAGCCAATCAACAATTTTAAGCATCATTTTCGTTCTCAGTGACCCAGAATTAGTAAAGTTTGACTACATTTATTTCAGAAGCATTTTGGCTGTAGAGCAGTGACCTGTCTCTTTCTACCAGTGAAACAAACCACCATTTTACCTCTCTGCACAGAAAGATAAAAGAAAAAAAAACCCACATTGATTCTGCCTGTGTAGAAGGAGGTGGCAGAGAGTGGGTATAATACTACAAAGTTTTCTGCCTCGCTTTTTATAGTTCTCACTGAGATGAAAGGAGCTATAGTAAACCAACTGCCATTTTTCTTGAGGTACTGGAAGAGAGAGAGCGAGTGAGTGTGTGTGTGTATCAGACTTCTCTTCCCTGTGCTTCAGCTTCACCTCCTTTCAGTACTCCTTTTATTACGCAACCTGAAACTTTTAATAGGTGCTCAAGATTGAGCTACGAGTACAAAGGGCAATGTTGTTTCCATAAGCAAACCAAAGGAGAGTATGCCTAGATGCTGAGCTGATGCAGGATAATTTTCATCTCCTGCTTTGGGGAGAAAAATCACTCAACCAGGTTATAAAACAGGGCAGATCCAAGAAAGCATGCTCATTGTTTTCCCATTATAATCTATGCAAATGATGCTACAGTGTGAGGCAGGGCCTTGAAAGAAATGGTAGCTTTTAGCTCTACTTACACTAAGTAGGGAGTAGAGTAGCTCTACAATTGGCTCTAGAGATTGCTACTATCTGAGTTAAAGGGGATGATGTTTTCTGTCTTATGATCTACGTGGTAGTCAAGACTTCATTTTGAAGGCAATGTTGGTTTTGTTTTGTTTTTTGTCTTGTTACTTTTTCATGAGCATTATGGCCAAGATTTAAAAAAAATAAAATGTGTGAAGTTAGGTTCCTAAGTCTACATTTAGTTATCTAAATAAGTGATCTGATTTTCAAAAGCATTGAGCAGCTTGTTACAATATCCAGCTCTGGGTATCACTGACAATTCAATCACTCAACTTTTCTCAAAGTCCTCAGTGTAAATTGCTTCTTTTGCAATCATCTGTAACAATCTGTCTGAAAACGCAGAAATTAAAATCAACATACAGCTTCAAAGAATGAGGAAACCAGGTTATAAAAAATATTCTCTTGAACTAACTATGCAGTTGCTGGACCAACTTCTACCAGTGAAGGAAAGATAAAAGAAAAGAACTATTTAATTTATATATCAGTGCAATGTACATATGAGAGATTTAAGGAAACACTTTTCACCGTTCTAGTAGCATCTACTGCATTGTGGGGTAGAATGTAAGCTTATAATGTGCTCCGAGTAAGGATCTAAACATAGTTGCTCAGGAGCAGATCTAAACTGAGACCTGAGTTACAATTTGTTCCCTGGTTCCTCTCCCTTGCTTAAAGTCTATACTAGCAGCTGCTCTGTAGCATCAGCAAATTACTTTATTCTCCACAATGGATCAGCTCTGACAGCTGGTGCTTTGGAGGCAGGGCCAAACCTTTGCCCATTCCCTGCTTGTCCCCACCTGTGTGGGAGGGGAGAGTAGTGGTACTGTCAAGAGTAATCCATGCAGAGGGTTAGGGGTTATCCTGTGCCCCCTTTACCCCTCCCCTTTCTAGGCCCAGGGTCCTGTAATGGCTTAGTATCTTCCTTTGATCCTAGGTGTAGTCCTGGGAAGAGTAAACCAGTCTAGCCTAGATGAAGACAGGTAGGGGTATTCCCTAATTAAAGCTTCAGGACTGTTTCTGGAGGACTCTTATCTGTGTCACTGATTTGCTTTTCCTGCCTAGTCCCTCTGACACCCGCTTCTGATCTAACTCCATAGTAAGTCACACATGTCATAAATCACAGAGGCATGTGCAATATTAATAGAAAATAGATATTTCCCAGTCTGTCATACACAGCAAAAGAGACAACCTTGCTCTGTATTAACAGATGCATTTGCTGTCTTGAAGAGGGTAATTTGAAGTGTATGGTATTCCATGTACTTTATATACCAACTATTCTATTGTATATAGCACATTCTGCCTCCCTGTCTCTTGCCAGTTAAATTTCCTTCATATTATGCAATATTTTGGTTCTAAGAAAGTTACCATTTACTGTATCTATCCCATTTGATCATTCTGGGCAAGTGAAACCAGTGGGACATAATAAATTCTATTCAAGGGCATTAGGGACAGTTTGCAGTATATGTTATAATTATTTCAAAATTCTTAATATTTTTTAAAAGAGAGCTTAATGCAGATTCATGACTCTGTTTTGTTACTGTTTTATAGTTACTAAACTATTATAAGCTTCAGTGTAGTAGCCGTGTTAGTCTGTGTCAGCAAAAAAAATAAGAAAGGAATACTTGTGGCACCTTAGAGACTAAGTATCAGAGGGGTAGCCATGTTAATCTGGATCTGTAAAAGCGGCAAAGAGTGCC
Organism: Macrochelys suwanniensis; assembly: GCA_033296515.1. Lineage (NCBI taxonomy): Eukaryota > Metazoa > Chordata > Testudines > Chelydridae > Macrochelys > Macrochelys suwanniensis. The sequence continues at coordinate 42,453,909 of CM065775.1, read as the reverse complement.
ACAGGACTCTTTTTGCCACAGGACTCTTTGCCGCTTAAACTATTATAAGTAGCTGTTGTAAAATATTTTTACTCTGTAAAATGTCTTTTTGGTATTACAGTCTGCAGTGCACTACCCATCAGCTGCTTCTAATTCTATGGCAATTTAGCTCATACCACAGTTCCTGAAAATAAATCTGGCAGCACTGAATGATCACTGATAATTAGGAAAAGCTTTCTAGTGCATATGTGGATTAATAAGCAGAGAGCTCTCCTTTTATATGTCCACCTATATAATGTAAGGAAAACAATCAAATTTTATTTTTTCTGATGTGCACTTTCTTATACTCTTGTTCTTAGCAGAACTCAGAGGAAGAACTTATCTATGCATACAACTCTTGTCACCATTTCTCTCCATTTTGTTTTAAGAATCTTGTTGGCACTGCTGTTGCTCAAACAGGGCTTATGTACTGTTGCTCTCTCAGGGCTATATATATGAATTCCATTTTTAAAAAAGTGTTAGAACATGATGGTTATATGGAGGAGTGCTCCAAAGGCAGGAAGCACCAAAGTTAAGGTTGCACATGCAATATAAGGGCTAGGTGGAGCGTCTACTCTCTGCTTTGTGTGAGGAATTGTGCTCCGTGACACTTTCCTGAATGACAATAAAACAGCAGCTCCTGTTTTGTGCAGAGGGGCAGTGTGCCCTCTTGGCCCATTCCCAGTCATAGTGTACTCCCCACTTTGCCTCCAGCAAGCTCTGGTTTCTCTTCAGACTTTCCAAAGGCATTTTGCTGGCAAAACATTTACATTTGTAAAATTACCGCTTAAGGCAAGTATCAGAGGGGTAGCCGTGTTAGTCTGGATCTGTAGACGTGACAAAGGGTCCTGTGGCACCTTATAGACTAACAGAGGTATTGGAGCATAAGCTTTCGTGGGTGAATACCCACTTCATCGGATGCAAGCAGTGGCCAAAGGCAAGGTAGCTTAAGTCAAGGTTATTTTGTCATCAGCCTGTTCTAAAGCCCAGAGAAGATAATGGAAAGGTTCCCACTGAAATCAACAGCCTTTGGATCAGGCTCTATATCATTGTGGGTGAAAATATCTGTGTTTCTCCCTACATGGGAGATGCATACCAGAAAAAACAGGAACCTTAGGGACATTCCTCTGTGCACAGAGTGCACTTGTGAGTAGTGGACTCTCCTTCCTTTCTTCCAGTGGAGCTATCTGCTAAGATGACTATTTGGAATAACTTCTGATTACTAATAGTAAGATGTGTCTTGATGGTGCACTAAGACCACTGCATTTCATGCTGACCAACATTGTCTTTTTGTCTCATTGTCTTTCCCCATCTGTCTGTCTCCAGCTGTTGTTGTCTCTTGTTTTACACTGTAAGCTTTTTAGGGCAAGCAAAGTGCTTTTGTTGTGTGTATGTATATCACCTAGCACAATGGGGTCCTGGTCCATGACAGGAGCTCATGGGTGACACCTCAATATAAATAAACCAAAAGTTAATATATCTTCTTGTTGATATTTTCTGCTAAACACTTTCTTCTGGTTACTAAAATATATGGGCATTATTCCCTAGAAGTATCCATTTCACTGAACATGCACAAACTTCCTTTTGATTTCCCCCTGGAATATTGTTCATATTAACACATCACCCATTTCCAACAGACCCTTTCAGAAACAGATTTCTCTACAAAGGGTGTTGTCTTACCATCCACGTTTTACTTGCATGTCCAGTATCCCTCTCCTTTGTAAGACTAATGGTTATTAGCAATACCTTCAGTAGTACTCCATTGTCATGGACATAGAGGTAAGTTATTTACATTTTATACAGCATATAATCACTTCAGATAGGCTAGGCACAATAATACAACAAGGTATGTGTCTATTCTTATTTTATCTGTATCTGTTTGTCCATCCTTTAAAGAAAATAGGAAATAAGTTAATTGGAAATGTCCTTTCCAGGGTACTAACTTTAGTATAGTAAACAGCTACTACTGGCTTTCATTTATCTTAATCAATGGTGGTTATGCAGTTATTTCATATTACTCAGTGTACAGTCTTACTTCATTAGGCAGGATATGAATCTTTCTCAGACCAAAATAAATTATACACTTACTCACGTGAGCAGTCCCATTCCCATATGTAAGTGATTTGACACTTGCTCACATTCTGTGCCATAGAGACTCTAATAAGGAAGAAAAAGCCCTGCAGCGAATAGAAACAGTTACAATCTGCAGAGCTATTTGTGGCAACTTCGGCATCAAATATGAGGGTTATGAATTCATATTTGTCCAAAACTGGGGGTGAGATGGGATTTCCCTCCAGGGTTTATTAGTAAGGACTCAGATTTCCTCCCCCACCTTCCTGTGGGGCATATACTGTTAATCACCTTCTAATATCATGTAGGCTATCCCACACAATAGTGTTCCTGTGATAGAAAGTGGTGACTTTAACCTTTCCCATCTTGCTACTGCCATAGCCGCCACCGCCTGCCATTGCTTCATCTTCTAATCCATTCTCCCAGGAAGCAGACACTAAATCTCTCTTTAGTGTGTTGCTGAAGTCAGTGGTGTTCCTCTCTCCCAGCAGACTTAAAGTTTTTGATTTATGGTTCTTTTAACTTTCCTTGTCTTTGTTAAAACTCTCACAAGTGATGGCAATTAGTTTAAAAATGCAGCTGCTCAAGTATTAACTGGCACAAGGTCCCTGCTATGCTTTTTCATGCTATACCCTACAGTTGGTGAGTAAGTTGTTCGCTAAAGTTTGCAAGGGTAATTTACCAGAATGGCTATTTTATAAGTTTGAGGAAAGGCATAGGTTTTCAGTCAAGATTTTTTTTTTAAAGTTAAAGATGTTTTTTGGCCAAAGAAATACCTACATTTAATTACCTAAATTGAATTATGAATGTAGGTCTGGTTTAAGCCTTCTCCATGAACCTTACTAATGAAGAGTCTTCTCCCCTCTCCTGGCATGGGTTGGCTCCTGGATTTTTTTTGTGCGACACCTGGTGGCTCCACCCACTGTGACTCCTTGCTGTGCCTAAACCAAAGTAGTGTTGTCCCTTGGGAAAATGAATCATGCTATCATTGCTGGCTAGAAGTATAAAACTCAGTACACAAACAATAAAGAACACAAATTTCAGCAAAGAAACAACAATGACAAAAATTACAATCTGAGAAAGGGGGCATTATCAGGAGCTGGAAGATAGGATCTGGGGAAGGAAAGGGTTAGGGTGAACTAATGGGTACTAAAATATCAACACATTTCCCACCTCACAACTCTTCCAAATTCCTAACTTCTTCCTTGAGTCAGGAGATGAGTGCTGTAGCAATGTGAATGTTGGCTGGCTTAAAAAAAAAAGAGAGGGGGTCCCTTATACAGCATCTTCACCCCTGCACGGGGCAGGGTCCTATCCTGTCTCCTTGGGCTGGAGTCCTGTGGAGGTCTTGGCTGGCTCTTAGTAGCCATCACCTGGTAGGATCTCTGTCTCTAGGACATTGGTCTCTATAGGGCTGAAATTACCTGACCAGTGGCGGATTACCACATAGGCCCACAGCAATTTGGAGACCCCCCACAAGAGTGCTGTAGTCCCACCCCCTGGTTGTCCTCTTTTCCCCCAGACCCTGCCATCCTGCTCCTCTTTTCTGTGAGGTCCTGGCCAAGCCAGATGCTGGAGAATGTAGGGTGAGCATCCTCTCTCCCCCTGCCCAGAGCTGGCCTGAGCAAATGCTTGTCTAGATCACCCCATGCAAAAGCCTCCTAGTGTCTACTCCATTCGATCCCCACCCTTGACTCCAGGCATGTTGGGACAGTGTCAGAGGACTCTGGTAGTCCCTTGCATAGGACCCCCTAGAGGCTCACTAGATAGCTCCAGAAGCTGGCAAACTCCAACTGGGGGTTACATTAAATTGTGGTAATTAGGAACTATTGGGCTGGATTCTGCACTGTGCCTGAGCTCTGCTTGGGTGTAGTGGAAAGGCAGGTCTGTTGGGCAGCCAGTCATGGGTTCCTGCTTCTTAGCCCAGTGCAACTTGGAGCTGCAGGGGCAGCAGCTTTAATTTATGACATCAGTGAGAATTGGGCATAGCAGAGCTTTTCTTTCTCTTCCCACGCCTCTGACATGCCCCCCAGTGTGTCTTTTACATTTTCCAGCACACACTAAAACACACTTATGTGCTGGATCACAGAGCTTTGACAGATCTGTGCTGCCTGCATTCTGCTCCTCTGCATACAGGAAGCTGCACTGTGGTACTGCATTCTGCGCTTTTTTCATCTTTCTGGTCAAAGTGTAAGCTGGGAGCCCTATGACCCTTTGTGAACCTCAGAAAGGCTTCAGATTCAGTTTGAGAAAAAGGGGAAGGCTTGGGCCAGGTCTTATTTTGCATATGGTGATTAACCTAAGACAGACTAACTGGAGGAGGGAGAAAGTCCTACAGTGTACATGCCCATCAAGACAATGGGAGCTTATATAAGAGAGTCCATGCATTTCATTAGCATTAGCTCACTGATGGAAGACCTTTCCTCTGCTAGCTTTAAAACTGTTTACGGACCCTTTTGCAATTCCATTCTTAAACATAACAGGACTTGGAGAAAATTACTGAAGGGACTGGCCTGCCTGGAACTGTTCACGGGGCAACAGAAAATAGATCAATCTCAACAGGATCTTCACAGCAGTGAAATAGTTCTGCTTCACAGGAGCACAACAATCCAAAAGAGTAACTGTTCCACTGAGGAGCAAATCAATCATTTTTTGTGTTTTACCCATGTTGATGTTTCAATTCTAGTTGCTAATTGCTAAATAACACAACTTACTTGTCAGAAGTCTTTATTGGAATGCCACTGTCTTTTCTAACAACAGGAGACCAGCTTATTACTTCAGTTACAGAAGCTAGTACAGAATGACATGATACAGAAGGGGATATCAACATACGTAGTGAAAAGTTGCCTCCCAACCTCACTGGGGTATGGGTTCTTTCATTTTGTGCTCTTAAAGCAAACTAAAATAAAACCATAGATAGGTGACGAGCAATGCTGGAGCATTAGCTACAAAATTGTCACTGCCAAGCTGTCCTACAATGGCTCAAGAGCCCAGGTACCAAACTCAGGAAACATGGAGTCATAGACAGTGCCTTGGGCACTCCAATCTATCTTGCCCCCCAAGTAAGCTTGCCTTGTGATAGATGGTTCCTTACACCAAAAATCACAAGACTATTCAGGTTACTGTCAGTTCCAAATGACCAGTCACTTACACCAGGTCAATTGCACCTTAGATCTCACACAAAAGACAATGCTTGTAGCTAATCCTATAATAAACCATCAAAATATTTACTAACTAGGAAAAGGATATGAGTTATTTACAAGGTTAAAGCAGGGAAACCATTCTCAAATGAATTTCAATTTTAAGTTTCAAAAAGTAATTGAAGCTTCTCTAATAAGTAAACTCTGTAAGTCCTTTAGGATTTACCCAGGCCTAGCAGTGGGGATCTTTTGCTTATGCTTAGGTTATGCCTACATTAGAGAGCTGTACCGATGCAGCTGCACCTCTGTAAGATCTCTCATGTAGCTGCTCTATGCCGATGGGAGAGAGCGCTCCCGTTGGCATAATTAAACTACACCCAATGAGTGGCAGTACCTGTGTCATTAGGAGAAGCTGTCCCGCCAACATAGCAGTGTGAACACTATCACTTACTCCAGGATAACTTATGTTGCTCAGGGGTGTGTTGTTGTTTTTTTCACACCCCTGAGCGACATAAGTTTGGCTGACATAAGTGGTAGTGTAGACATGCTCTAAGTAAACCTTGCCTCTCAGAGTCCAAGCAGCATAAAAGATACAGTTCCTCATTTCTTTTCCTCTTCTGATTAGTGTTTGAAATTCAGCAATCGGGAGGAATTCAGTTGCAGGGCAGGAAGATAGAAGGAGCAATCCACAAAGCCTTTTGTCTTCTGATGCGCCACAATGGTTTGTCTGGTGTTGGGCAAGAGATAACATCTCCTGCTGGAAACTAGTATTTCACACTTGCTAATGCTTCTCTCCTGTCTGGTGATTTTACATTACAGAGCCATCATTTAAGTATTACCATATAACATGGGATAGAGGTATTAAAAGTGAGATTAATGCATGCAGTAATTTACAAGCATTTCATAAAGTCTAAACACATTTTTATAACTCTAATACCTATTTTAACAATACTAACACACAGGTGAGTCAGACTGGTTCCAGCTATGCATATGTCAGTGTTCAGTTGAGACTTAGGGGCCTTAGCATTAGCTGACACCTGATCTGCCAATGTCACAATCACACTTCTAAAGTATAAAGTTCTAGCCTCCTTGTATTTCAAATTGATTTGGACAGATATTATTTTTCTGAAAGGGCTTGTCCAGGACAATAAGAAATCTTCCATTGTCAAATTTGAAAATAGCTAATCTGTATTACAGGACTTGGAAGGTAAAATTTGTTGTCAGTCTTAAAGAATTCAGTACTATATTGGAAGCAGTATATATTGCATATATATTATAGCTATTACTGCAAGGGATATCTTTCCTTTTAGAATCATAGAATCACAGAATCATAGAATATCAGGGTTGGAAGGGACCTCAGGAGGCCATCTAGTCCAACCCCCTGCTCAAAGCAGGACCAACCCCAACTAAATCATCCCAGCTAGGGCTTTGTCAAGCCTGACCTTAAAAACCTCTAAGGAAGGAGATTCCACCACCTCCCTAGGTAACCCATTCCAGTGCTTCACCACCCTACTAGTGAAAAAGTTTTTCCTAATATCCAACCTAAACCTCCCACTCTGCAATTTGAGACCATCACTCCTTGTTCTGTCATCTTCTGCCACTGAGAACTGTCTAGATCCATCCTCTTTGGATCCCCCTTTCAGGTAGTTGAAAGCAGTTATCAAATCCCCCCTCATTCTTCTCTTCTGCAGGCTAAACAATCCCAGTTCCCTCAGCCTCTCCTCATAAGTCATGTACTCCAGCCCCCTAATAATTTTTGTTGCCCTCCGCTGGACTCTTTCCAATTTATCCACATCCTTCTTGTAGTGTGGGGCCCAAAACTGGACACAGTACTCCAAATGAGGCCTCACCAGTGCCGAATAGAGGGGAATGATCACATCCCTCGATCTGTTGGAAATGCCCCTACTTATACAGCCCAAAATGCCGTTAGCCTTCTTGGCAACAAGGGCACACTGTTGACTCATATTCAGCTTTTCGTCCACCGTAACCCGTAGGTCCTTTTCTGTAGAACTGCTGCCCAGCCATTCGGTCCCTAGTCTGTAGCAGTGCATAGGATTCTTCCGTCTTAAGTGCAGGACTCTGCACTTCTCCTTGTTGAACCTCATCATATTTCTTTTGGCACAATCCTCTAATTTGTCTAGGTCCCTCTGTATCCTATCCCTACCCTCCAGCGTATCAACCACTCCTCCCAGTTTAGTGTCATCTGCAAACTTGCTAAGGGTGCAGTCCACACCATCCTCCAGATCGTTAATGAAGATATTGAACAAAACCGGCCCCAGCACCGACCCTTGGGGCACTCCTCTTGATACTGGCTGCCAACTAGACATGGAGCCATTGATCACTACCCGTTGAGCCTGACCATCTAGCCAGTTTTCTATCCACCTTACAGTCCATTCATCCAGCCCATACTTCTTTAACTTGCTGGCAAGAATACTGTGGGAGACTGTATCAAAAGCTTTGCTAAAGTCAAGAAATAGCACATCCACTGCTTTCCCCTCATCCACAGAGCCAGTTATCTCATCATAGAAGGCAATTAGGTTAGTCAGGCATGACTTGCCCTTGGTGAATCCATGCTGACTGTTCCTGATCACTTTCCTCTCCTTTAAGTGGTTCAGAATTGATTCCTTGAGGACCTGTTCCATGATTTTTCCAGGGACCGAGGTGAGACTGACTGGCCTGTAGTTCCCCGGATCTTCCTTCTTCCCTTTTTTAAAGATGGGCACTATATTAGCTTTTTTCCAGTCATCCGGGACCTCCCCCGATTGCCATGATTTGTCAAAGATAATGGCCAATGGCTCTGCAATCACATCGGCCAACTCCTTTAGCACCCTCGGATGCAGTGCATCCAGCCCCATGGACTTGTGCTCGTCCAGCTTTTCTAAATAGTCCCGAACTACTTCTTTCTCCACAGAGGGCTGGTCACCTCCTCCCCATACTGTGCTGCGGAGTGCACCCGTCTGCGAGCTGACCTTGTCTGTGAAGACAGAGGCAAAAAAAGCATTGAGTACACTAGCTTTCTCCACATCCTCTGTCACTAGGTTCCCTCCCTCATTCAGCAAGGGGCCCACACTTTCCTTGACTTTCTTCTTGTTGCTAACATACCTGAAGAAACCCTTCTTGTTACTCCTAACATCTCCAGCTAGCTGCAACTCCAAGTGTGATTTGGCCTTCCTAATTTCACTCTTGCATGCCTGAGCAATATTTTTATACTCCTCCCTGGTCATTTGTCCAATCTTCCACTTCTTGTAAGCTGCTTTTTTGTGTTTAAGACGAGCAAGGATTTCACTGTTAAGCCAGTTACTCTTTACTCTTTCAACAACTTTGATTTAATAGAGTATTGCAGCCTGTTTTACGGGGGTGCCAAATATCCAGTTTATCATTAGCATTTCTATTGGGGTAGAATCAAAAGCCCCCAGTCTGAACCGGGGTCTTATTGTGGTCCTATATAATCATACAGGAAGACACAATCCCTGCCCTGAAGTTCTTACAATCTAAAATGACAAAGGGTATGGAAAAGGGATACAACATATTAATAAAGTGATAAAGTAATAAAGTAATAGTCACTATTAGTTCCTAAAGTCACTATTAGTTCCTAATTACTTCCCAATTTTTTAGTATATATAAATAGGCTTGGTAGGCTTTGACTGATAAAACCTATGTCGTTAAGATATATTTCACTGAGCACACACACAAAACTGATGAAAATATATTTCCATCCACAATAATAGAAATTTACAGACAGGCAAAGTGAGAAAAATGCTGCTTGACAATTTATTAGAATTTAATTTCAGGCTAAAATTTTGACATTTGTTGTTTGTTTTTTACAGTTATAATGCATTAACTTTTTGAATCTGTGTCTCCTGTACCTAATTATTGTCTGGCCCCTCCTTTCCCTGATCCCCACATAGTTTCTTGCAACTGTGAAAAATTAAATTGATAAAAATAAAAAAATGCTTAAAAATAAACATCAATATTATTCATTGAAATTATAACAAAATAAATCTAGTTCTGCCAAGTTGAAATATAAAGGCTCTCTGTCTACCGTTCACTCATCCATCCCTGCCCCTTCCAGGTCATACTGCTAACCTGGGCATATTCTCCACCACTTGTCTCTTACCTTCCAACTCCTCAGATGCCCATCTTCTCTCCCTAAATCTCTGGGTTGGAATGAAACACACTGCAGCCAATCAGAAAAAAAAAACTCAGCAACTGTCCAGATCTAAACTTTGAAGGCTGAGAAGTTTCTCCTTCTGGCAGTTGGAAGGACTCTCTCTCAGGACTCATGTTGTGGCCAGATTTTCAAAATATTTCAGCACCCAGCAGCTCCCATTGTGACACTTATTGCCAGATTTTCAGAAGGGCTCAGCACCCAATGCGCTGAACTCTTGAAAATTTGCCAGCTTACTCTGGTGCCTAAATGGATGTTGAGCTGTTTTGAAAATACAGACCCAGATGTGGATGCTGAGCTCTTAAAAATTCTGCCCTATATATTTAAATATACAGAGAATTTTCCAAAGTGCCTATGTGATTTAGGAGCTTAAATCCCCTTGACTTTCATTTAAGTGCTTTTGAAATTTTTACTCAGTGCCTAAAGCAAGTGAGTTACTCATTATCTGAATCTTTTTGACTTCAGCTCATTGTGTATACACTGGAGAATTGTAATGGGCAAATACTGTATTTTCCAAGTGCAGAAAGAATCTAATTTTTCAGAAATAATTTTCCACATGTGCTCTTATATCATTTTCTTTATCCTGCACATACTTCTTATTTACTATTTTGCACTTCTATTTTAAATTCATATGAAAAACAATTGCTCTTCAGTTCTTAAAATTCACTCTGGCTGGTTTATCTAAAAGTCATCATTTTTTTTTGATAACATTACTAAGTGGTTATTTTGTCTTGTACTGAGAACCTAAAAATATCATGACCCCCACAAGATCCTTTCAGGCTTGCCCTAATGATTACAATATATTTTCTTTACACCACTTGGAGACATTTTTAAATGAGAGCATATATGAGGCTTTTACACACCAGATTATTACAGAGCGTACCAATTGCAAATACATTGTCACTTTTAATAAAGTTATATTTTTTACTTATGATTCATGTATAAACACTGGCATTGTAGTGGAAATTTAAAGTATTTTTTAAAATGAGGTCTCCTGGTGATTCTCTTTTAATATATATGCCATGACAGTTCTGACAGCTGAATAAACATCAGCTGAGCTCTTACGAAGAACACAATAACTTCATAAAAATAATGAAAAACAGAGAATTTTGCATACGCTCAAGGTTATATAAAGACAATGCAAAACTTAAATATCCAGATACTGCATATAAAGAAAAGACTACCCACCATTATATTTTAGATCTGATCCTACATCAGTCTGAACACAGCAGAATGGAGAACATAGAGGATTAGTGTGCCACAGCAGATGTGCAAGCAGACACAACAGATGTGAAAGTTTTGTTCTACCTGGATAAATTACTACAGTTATTCATGCTCACACACCTTTTCTTAATGCAATTGGGGTTTGTTCCATGGAGTGAGAGGGATATAGTATAGCAAAAGAGTAGTTAGACACCTTAGACCTAGTTTGGCACACTGAACTGAGGAGGGGAGCAGCCACTTTTTAAATAAAAATAGTAATTTCTGCACACGTATGGAAGTAATTGTGGAAACATATATGAGGTAGGAGCCGGGGGTGCACAAGATGGGGGAATCAGAGCTGCCACAGAGGCAGATTTTTCCTGTAGTCATACATACATCTTCCTTCCAGTAATGGCCAGTAGAGATCAGGCACTCTGAGTAACTGAACATGGTCCCTAAGTATTGGGAAAATGCACTGTACAGCACTCCTTTGTTAAAGGTGTGGTCGTAATAAACCTCACACAATCCACTAAGTTGTCTGGAACAGGAAAGTGAGGAATGGCCAAGGATATGTCACTAAGGGCTGGTCCACAGTAACCCCCTGGTTCGAACTAAGATACGCAACTTCAGCTACGTGAAAAACGTAGCTGAAGTCGAAGTATCCTAGTTCGAACTAAACAGCACTTACCGCGGGTCCACATGCAGCAGGCAGGCTCCCCCGTCGACTCCGCTTATTCCTCACACAGAGCAGGAGTATCGGTGTCGACGGCGAGCACTTCTGGGATCGATTTATCGCGTCTAGACGAGACGCGATAAATCGATCCCAGAAGATCGATTACTACCCGCCGAATCAGGCGGGTAGTATAGATGTACCCTTAGTGTGGTGTTCACAGAATCATAGAAGACTAGGGTTGGAAGAGACCTCAGGAGGTCATCTAGTCCAACCCCCTGCTCAAAGCAGGACCAACCCCAACTAAATCTTCTCAGCCAGGGCTTTGTCAAGCCGGGCCTTAAAAACCTCTAAGGATGGAGATTCCACCGCTTCACTAGGTAACTCGTTCCAGTGCTTCACCACCCTCCTAGTAAAATAGTTTTTCCTAATACCCAACCTAGACCTCCCCCCACTCCCGCAGTGCTGCTCCTGATCTCCTGGCTCTGGCTGCCTTGGGCTGGCAGCCCCATCATCTTGCTGTAAGTGACTGCCCCGCATGTGGGTGTGGGGCTGAGGGAGGGGTGCAGACAGGCGGCCAGATGTGCCTACTTTTAAGATGCAAAACATGCACGGTACAGTATTTGCTTTGTGTGTGTGTGTGTCCTCTGCTGCCTGATTGGTTACTTCCAGTTTCACATGGTATCCAATTGGCCAGTCAGTCCGTAACACTGGTGTTCGTGTCTTTGAGGTTCTACTGTATGATTCCTCACAATGCAACTATGGGGTGTGATGACTATAAGTGCAGTGTAAAAAATAAAAAGCAGGAGTAGGCTCTCAAAAGAACCCTGATTCAGCATTGCTGCTATATGGCTGCCAAGTTACTGTTGTCTAGCAACAAAGAGTAAGGCCCAAGGGGGGAATGTGTAGATGAGAACCTCAAGCCTGCACTGAAGACAGTGTCCCCTTAGACATACCCTTCTTCACCAGCATCTCAGCCCTTTATTACTCTGCACTCTTAGGAATGAAGGAATGGGCGTGCAAGGAGCTCAAGACTTTTACACCTCGGGACAAAATCTATAGTGGGGAAAATCAGCGTTGACTTCACTGAAGTCAGTGGAGAGCTGTTTATTTGTATTGCCTGAAACTCTAGCTCCATTGCTTAAAAGTACCTGTACCTATAGGTCCACTCCCACTTGTACTGGAGTTCAACTGCCTTGTGCTATGCATGTGTAAGTGCTCGAAGGATCAGTGTCACTTTCTCTTTATAGCATTTAAGTAATCTTTTGGTAAATTTTTGTAAACATGAATGATGGTTTTCAAAATAATTGTCTGAAGATATGTAAAATAGCTGCTGGGTTTATTCTTTATTTTACAATCTGAAGTTTAAAATTCTGGACACACATTTAATTCAAATTCCATGTCTTCATCCTGTGGTATTATGATGTTATCTTGGGATATTATTGTGTTGTTATTTCAGAAACTTTTCAGGGACTGCATTGAAGCTTACAATGTTATTCTCTTTATGCTTCTTGAGGAAACTGCCTCTCTCTGAAGGAAGTATGAGGAGATGAAACAGTAGTAACAGGAAAAAAATGCTTCTTTCAGGTCTTCTGTCCAGAAAAGAGGATACCAACCATCAGTCCTAGCACTGTAGGGCAGATGGTGGATTTTAAAACCATGGCCAAAGAAGATTGGTGCAGATTCAGAAAACTCATTCCCATTCTCAGAACTCTTCTCCTTCCTACCTGACATCCACCACCACCTGGCTCAAAAGTCCTTACTCTTATGTTCCTGGGTCTAGAAAATTGAAGGAGAGGCAATAGGAAGCACATGCATGTGATCTGAAATAGCCTCATAGACCCTTCTGTGTCTCCTTCCTTTGCTGCCTGCACTCTGTGTATTTGCAGGGCCAGGAGTCCCTTAATAGGAGTCAGATGTACTGCATCCTCCAATGGCGAGAGCAGATACAGCCATACCAGGAGTCCCCCAGTGGCAGTAGGTGATACTGCTACAATACCTGCAGTACATTGCTATACAACTAAGACATTATCGATGAAGACATCTCTTATCTCTAGTAATGCTTCTCCATCAGGAGTCTTGGTATATTGTACAAATGGTAACTCCTAACACTGGACATTAAATGCTGTGTTCTACAGCTCAGATATAAATAAAAATAATTTCTGACTTGTTCTGGTAAGGATGCCAGTGATGATACTAGCAATCCAGGCGAGGGGAAGGTTGGTCATTTCCAGTAAACCATCTGGCTCCCAAATAATAAAATGGATATAATACAAGATGTTTAAAAATGAATGCATCACAGGTTTTTACTTTAATTGATTCAATTGCCCATAGAAGTGGTTTTGCAAAGTCTGTAAAATCACTATCTTGAGCTAATTCATAACAAAACCAAAATAATCTGGGTTCAGTTTGAATGTAGGATTTGTATTCTTGTTTCTTTTTATTTGAACACTTATCAACATTCAAGTATTTACAATACTCTGGTTTACCTCTCCTGTCTTGTTCTAGTGATGACAGGTCTGAACCAATTACATTTTGTTCACTAAGGTAATACACCGATTGTTTTCTTGGTGTCCTTAATGTATTGCTTTCTAAAATCACGTTACCAAAAAATACTATTATGGTTTCTCAGTCAGCAAACTGTCAGTCATTGTTCTAGAAGGATGGTGGTTTGATTGCAGATTGTGTATCTTCATGTGTTCATGACTGGCTCACTTTATGTGGAATCACCCAAATGGCTTATGTTAGATTTTTAATGTGTGTAATAGCTGGAGGGGATGTCTCAGTAATTTTATAATCTGGTTTGAAAAACTCCCTGGGATGGTAGGGACGACAGAGCTTTTCTTCCTGCTGAGGTAGATTAAATTGAATTCCATTCCCTTTACTGTCTGGTCTTTCAAATGAGACCTTAAAAATGAGATCCTGTCTTCTCTTTGTGGACATTAAAGAGCTTGTGGTGCTTTTTGTAAGAGCAAGTATTTATCCTTTTGTCTTTGGCCAAAATTTTCCCCTCCTCCTGTATTGATGTTTCTTTTCTGGATCTCTGCCTGGATTACTGCCTTCCTGCTCCAAAAGCAGCTGCATGGATCCGGTATGAGTCTGTCTAATGTTTTGGAATCCTGTGGTGTGGAAAAGACTAGATAGATTAAAACCACTATTACAATTCATTAAAATATGTTAGGATACCTTTAAGGGCCTCTATTCAAACTCTCAGAATGGAAATTGAAAATAAATGGAGTAAGATCCTATAGTATGTTTTAATTTTGTATTTTTTACTGCCCAAAATAGTTCCCCCCATGTTAAAAAGAGAACTTCATTCAAAAAACAAAGCTTAAGTTCAAGAAAGTGGGAGTTTAAAATCTTTAATTAAATATTCATATAATTTTTAGGTATTGTTGCTACAAAGGATTTTTAAAATCATTTTGATTTCTTTACTATTTTAAATGATTTAAGGCAATATTTTCAAACCTGCGTGTGCAAGTACATAGTAAATCTTCTATTTATATGCCCAAAATATGAATGTAGGAGCCTAATTTTAGGCCCCAAGTTTTGAAAACTTTTATTGCAATTTGTCTGTCTGGTATTCTTAACACCTAAAGGATTCACTATGTAACACATCATGTTAGACATAAATGGGAACCTCTGTCTGATAAACAAGACAGAATCTTTACTCCTTTTAAACATTTCTTTTCCCCTTATGTTCCATAATTTAAAGCCAAGTCACAAATTAATGTTTTCAATAAATACATTTTAATGTAAAGTGTCAGTTTGATGCAAACGTTAACAAGTAACATCTTTCAGTCGTGGCATCAAATAAAATTCAAATATTGACCTTCTCATAAATCAAGATCAGATTATACATTCCAATCACTTTTTTAAAAATACCCCTATTGTTCCCTTGAAATAAATGATTCAAAGTTTAGTCATATTTTGGCATTTCTCTTAGAATACCTTGTCCAGTTTATTATATTTTATTATTAAGGATGATATCCATTAATAGGAGAATGAGACAAATTTATTTCTGAACTGAAACAGATTCTGCAAGTGACATTATCACTTTAGAACTGCCTTAATAGGCCAATTAAAATGAAAGAGAATGAGGTAAACAAGCTATGAACAAAAGTAGAAAATACATAAGACCCAGAATGATCTCAAGCAGACATCAAACTGGTGTGTTTCAAAGAACAATAGACCACATGTTTATTGAATTCAAATTAAACAAGTTAACCCTCCTGCCAATAAGTCCTGGCAATGGATGAAAGGGGATGACGAAGTGATGGCATGATCTTTACCATCCCTGGCCTCTTCCCTTCAACACTTGTATAATAATGTGCCTTAAGTGTACAAGACCTAAACAGGTTCATCTAGCCCCGAGGCCTAAACAGGCTTGCAGACTTCAGTGCAGTGTTACTCTTGTGCCAAAAAATCACCACATCTCTGTTGGAGTGACATGCACTCACCAGCACATTCATATCACCGCTCAGATCAGAGAGATCTTGAGTATCTGAGCTCATTTGCCATGTCACTGTAGAGCTGGTGACAGAAGGTAGATTCAAGTGTCACTCCACAAGCAAAGGCGAGGAGGCCACGTTCTTTAAAGGCTGCCCCAGCATAAGCTTATCAGCCACTATACCTTAAGCAGTAATTCTGTATAGGGGGTTACTTTGTTCAGTGGACACTATGACCTGAAAGCAAAAATATCTAAATCAATGCTGAGAGATTCTGTGGTCTTTGTGAGAGCCTCTATTCTCAGGAACTACATTCATGGCACACTCAACTTGCAGCCAGTGTCTTGAAACTGAATCTGCCAAGGAACTGCTGGCAATATCCTCAGTCATGTGGCTAAATAAACAAGAAAGTCATCCATATAATGGGCCACTAATAAGAACCCCATTTCCTTAGTAATTCTTCAGGAGACAAGTAAAGATCTCAGAGGCCACACATGAAAGGCAACATCCCATAGACATGGCCATCTCATAACAAGATATATCCCCATATGAATCCAACCACAGTGAATTCACCAACTAGAAGAAAAAGCAGACTTTAGAGTTTGTCCAGTAATGCTCTAGGGCTACAGGTCCAGACTATTCACAGAGCATGGCTAACAAACTGGTAGCATTCCAAACCCAACTCAGAGTCAATTAAGTCATTTATTAAAGATCCAGTTATTAAACTATAATGCACCATTTGATACCTGAGTTACATTGTATTTAAAAAACAAAAGTGGCACAGTCTGTTGGAATGTGAGGTAGGTATGCTTAAGAGTATGCTATTGCTAATGTAGCTGGTAGTATTCCGAAAGAAATTCAATGAACCAAACTTTTGTTTGAAAAAATAATTATTCAGACTCTCAAATCTTTTCAGGACTTCATTCATTTGAAGACAAGGGTTGGCAGGCTATCTGAAAAATTAGTCAGTGTGGTGAAGAGAGAAGCAATAGTTCTGCTACATCTTCTACAAGGAAATACATCTCCTGTGTCACATTTTTCAGTTCTGGTTGATAATTTAATAATTCCCGTGAAAGGAGTACACAAAAACATAATGACAAATTAAATGGCATTGCTATGTAAGATAAAAGCTGTATGAACCCCCTACATTTTCAAAGCATTGCAAAGGATTTTAGCTGTGTGACAACTCATTAAAATCAACAGTCAGATGCCTAAAGGCATCCACACTGCTTTGAAAATGTAGATGAATGGGTCTTAGACTTTGTTAATCTGTTCTTTAGAAAAACTAAATGTGTTCTGAACATCAACAGTTTAAAAAATAGTGGAGAGTATTTTCTAAAACTTTAGACAACACCTCTGAACAAAAAAAATGATACAGGAGAAGCTGGGATGGAAGCAGTATAGATTTCTTGTTAAAAGAAATAGGTAAAAGATAAGCTGTGAAAAAATGTAGATGTATATTCATTTCAATATCTGATATATACAACTTAATGTATTGAAAGGCTTTGAAGATGAAAAGTGATATATGGGTGCTAAGTGATATTATTATCATCAGTAAATCATCCGCTGTAGAAAAGTTTCAAGTTAATTTCCAGCTCTCAGTACACAGTAGTTCATTTAAAGCTTGATCCAAAGGCCGTTGAAGTAATTGGGAATCTTCCCTATAATTTAGTGAACTTTGCATCAGGCTTTTAAGCTCTCAGCTTGCATAAATACATATTGGATGTTTTTAGTTCTACAGTATCAGTAAGTGGTGTTCACATGAGGAAAACAGTACTGAATGTTAAAATATGTCTGTTGCCAAAAATGTGGATGTGTTTACTCAGTATGAATCTATATGGTAACTTGGGAAAATCCTCCCTAACAAGAACAGAATATTTTTATTAGTGAAACATTAACATTGGTCATATGGAAATAAAAGTTGTTGTTTCTCCTTATTGGGAGGAGCTGATCAATCTCCTGTAGAGGTTGACCAGTGGACTGCAAGACTCTGTGCTGAACAATGTATTGTAGTGTCAGAAATACACAGAGAACTATAGCTACAGTACAGTGCTAATACTGTAATGTAATGCTATACCCAAGTTCCAGATCTGTATGGGAACTTGTGCTGTTCAACATATTCACCTCCTTTTCCAGGTCATTTATGAACAACAAAGTGGCAAAATTTGCAGATGATACAAAGTTACTCAAGATAATTAAGTTCAAAGCTGACTGTGAAGAGTTACAAAGGGACCACACAAAATTAGGGGAGCGGGCAACAAAATGGCAGATGAAATTCAATGTTAAGTGCAAAGTAATGCACACTGGAAAACATAATCTCAACTATAAATATAAAATGCTGGGGTCTAAATTAGATGTTACTACTCAAGAACAAATTGGAATCATCATGAATAGTTCTCTGAATCCATCTGCAGCGGGGGTCAAAAAAGCTAACAGAATGTTAGGAACCATTAGGAAAGGGCTGGATAATAAGCCATAAAATAGCATAATGCCACTGTATAAATCCATGGTATGCCCACACCTTGAATACTGTGTGCAGTTCTGGTCTCCCCATCTCAAAAAGGCTATTTTAGAATTGGAAAAGGTACAGAGAAGGGCAACAAAAATTATGAGGGGTCTGGACCAGTTTCCATATGAGGAGAGATTAAAAAGACTGGGACGGTTCATCTTAGAAAAGAGATGACTGGAGGGATATGATAGGGTTGAGAATGGTGTGTGTGTCGGGGGGGGGGGAAGTGACTAGGAAAGTGTATTTTACTCCTTCAGATAACACAAGAACCAGGGATCACCCAATGAAATTAATAGGCAGAAGGTTTCAAACTAACATAAGGAAATACATCTTCACACAATGAACAGTCAAACGGTGGAACTTGTTGCCAGGGGATGTTGTAAAGGCCAAAAGTATAAGTGGGTTAAAAAAAGTTAGATAAGTTCATGGAGGATAGGTCTATCAATGGCTAGTAGCCAAGATGGTCAGGGATGCAACCCCATGCCTGAGGTGTCCCTAAAGCTTTGACTGCCTGAAGCTGGGACTGGACAACAGATGGATCACTTGATAATTGCCCTGTTCTGTTCTTTTCCTCTGAATCATCTGGCACTCATCACTGTCAGAAATTGAATACTGAGCTGGATGGAGTATTAGTCTGACACACTATGTCTTTTCTTATGTTCTTATTTATAAATTAGTTCAATGGCATAGTCAAATGTCAAAGACTGATGTCATCCAAACTCATTTCAAAACACTTGAAATGTGAGATACCTTTAATGGGCAACCCAGTAAAATGAATGATATGTGCCATGGAGTTTAAACATTGCATGCTAGGAGATGAAACAAATAACTATATTTTAGTGAATTTACAGCAATATATTCATTTTAAACTAATCTTGCAAATTTTGAAAACTACACTAGAGATAAGAATGAAAGTCATATTATGATTTCCCAGCCTATAAATGTCCTTCCATAGAGAGATGACATTTGTTGATTGAATTAAAAAGACTAAATCAATATCATTAATATACAACCCAAAAGAGGAACAAGTCCAGACCCAAACCTTGAGATGGTGCTTCAAGAATTCAAGCAGCTGTTTACAAAATAGTTACTATACTTCAATGTGAAAATATTACTTCAGCCAGGTTAAGGCCAACTCTCATGTGCTCCTATTTTAACACTAATATAAAATCTGTCTTGGTAAAACCTTTGCTTAAATATAAAACAAATAGATAAAAAGCTCTATAGAAGTCCATTTTGAAAGACAACAAAATGTTACTAGTCACACTAACAGTAGCTGTGTCGCACAGTGCAGCGGTATGAACCCAGGGAAATTCTAACATTCAAATTGTATACACAACAACAAACTGATTAAATTAAATTTACTAATCAAATCAGCTGCTAGTAGAACAGATACGGGGTGATAATGACTAATATCTTAATACTATTAGCTTTAGTGAGGACCTTGAGGCAGCATATCCATCAGCCATGACTAGTTAAATAAACAAGACAGATGGTGAAGGGAGTTTAGCAACCATGCCAGCAGCTTCCTTTTGAGAGCTGGGTATATGGAGAAAATGGTTCATGTGGGCTTGGGTGGGATTTTTTTAAACAGTACATTTTCAGCTAGAGGAAAAGGGAAATTCACTGTTGGCTCTGTGTTAGGCAGAAGAAACAACCTGACATGCATTGTTAGAACCAGTGTCATAAGTAATGAAAAGTATGCACTAGACTAGAAGCACAAATAAAGTGATCATTAAAAGTACTGTATTAAGAAAGCATCAGAGCAGTCAACACTAACAATCTGACTCAGATGTTTGAATGATTGAGACTAATTAAACCATTCACTACAACCAAGAATGTTTTACAACTGAAAATGTTATCAGAAGCTACTAAAAATGAAGATTTACAGAGCATGTAAACAATTCCCAAAACTAATTAAATATAGATCGCATTCTGCTTTTAAAATGTGTGTCGCTTTTCTGCTTAGCTCCGAGCATAAGGTTTAGAGAAGAATAAGGCAAAACTGCATTAAGTGTGCATGCTTGTTCCAAAGATTTAAATTCTTTATTTTTAAAAGTGCTTTGCAGCCTCAGTAGAAAGAATAACCTCCATACTAGGTGGAGCTAAGATAAATCATAAGAGAGCTAAGATAAATCTTACCAAAAAGCTTGAGAGTTAAAATATGTTAAAATCCCAACCTTCCTAATGCTAACAGGTAGATGCTAATTTGGTCACCTGTGATTATCAGAATTAGTTCCATTCCACAGCCTATTTCACAGAACGTTTTGCAAAAATATTGGGGACAAATTCAGCTCTGTTACACCAGTGTAGAACCAAAGTAACTCAACTGACTCTAACACACTGGCTTAACAGATAAGTGAGAACAGAAATCAGCTCCTTGTGTAAAAAGTTGCTGGAGAGAGTTTATGTAGGGCAAATTCCAGGAAAAAAGGATGGGACTCAGTACAGTGGAGACTATTCTTCCAGCACTTCTTGGTCTGGGCTGGAGGAGGAAGGGAATGATTAATATGCAGAAATCCAACATCTGCTACTGGGAGCTCAACATGTAATTTCACCATGCACTGGTGAAAGAACGACAACAGCGTCACTTTAAAGGAATGGCAGGCCAATAAGCTAATAATTTGTAGTCTGCATTGCTAGATGGAAGGTACCTAGGACTGGTCTCTTTCTCTCTGGGTCAGTTGGATAAAGGGAAGCAAGTTTGACCTACAGAATCAAGCAGACGACTGGAAATCAGGAGGCTTGATTTCCATTCCTGATGTTGTCACTGGCTGGCTGTGAACTTGAGCAAGTAATTTAACTTTTGCCTATTCAGATGAAAGAATACTATTATTAATTTAATGTAATGCTATTCAAGCACCTTGCACTGTATTCTTTTAAATCATAATGTATTTTGGGACTAGGATTATGAGAGTTGTCAACTATGGTTGGTATCTTTTTAGCTAAGGCTACTATAGACACTTAATAGTTGCATGACATAAACATTTCTGTAAGTGTAATATAAAAAGTGTAGCAAGTCACACATTCCAGATTATATTGATGATCTAAAAGAAATGATAAGTACCTTATTAGGACCAAATTCTACCTCACTTACACCCATGTAACCCCACTATAGTTATATCATGAAGGGTAGAACTAGACCTGTGGTTTTCAACCTGTGGTCTGTGGACACCTGGGGGTCCGCAGACTATGTCTAAGATTTCCAAAGGGGTCCGCACTGTCATTTGAAAATTTTTAGGGGAAATGAAAATGATAAAGGTTGAAAACCACTGAATTAGACAATTTAGACTAGAATAGTAGTTTTGCCAAAATGCTGCAAACTATTGATTTTCTTTCTCTCTCTGTGCATAACTTCTGATCCCCTCTCTCTAGGGAGATCTGGGATAGTTCCAGCCAGCTGCTTCTCCTCTTGAGCTGACTCCCAGAGCCTCTGATTGGCTCTTCTCTTCTTGCTTTCTCCCTGTCCTCCATCTCCCCATAAATTCCCTCTGCTATTTTCACAAAGGGAGAGGGCATCCCAGGCATTGTGGAGCCCATGATTCATAGGCTGTCCTTTTTCATCCTGTGACCCCAGTACTACCGTGCCTGGGGGGGTCAAAAGAGTTCCAGCTGCCATCTGATTCCAGTGGATGCTGTCAAGTACAGTATCTACACACAATACAAACTGCATCAACTGCAGACTTGCCAGGTAAGTTTGTAGAGGGAGTATGTATCTCATTAATTAAACATGAAGATTATACTCAATTCAGAGATGATGTGAACACCAGTGAATAGAGAGAAATAGTAGAAAAGGATGTAGAGAAGTTAGAAATATGTACAGCAAATAAATTGAATTTCTCCTTGGACAAAAGCAAGGTCCTAGCTCTGAAGAAAAATAATTCATAACAGAGATTCACTGTGAGATACCTAAAAAGCAGAGGATATAGTGGGTGTCAAACAAGATATACATTTGCAAATATGATACACCAAAAAAACATCACTGCTGTTCCAGGCTGGCCATGAAAAAGCATCATGCCATGGAACAGGGAGGTGATAGTCCCATTTTACACAGCTTTGTTGTGATTGTACTTGAAATATTGTCATTATTTCAGAGGTGTTCATCAATTGAAAGGAGCTCAGTGAAAGCAACACAAATGATTAAGTGGCAGGTGGGATTGCTTTATGAAGAAAGTTTAAAAGATATAAATAAATGTAATGTAGCTAAGTGACAGCTAAAGCAGAGGTATGATGACCATCTGTAAGAGTTTGAAGGGTGCACACACCAAGAAAGCAGAAGAACTGTTTAGAGTAGTACACAGAACAAGGATGTATAACTAGGAGTAAAAGGATGAAAAGGAAATTGTATGCTGATTACATGAGAATGAGATCTAATAGCTTGTGAAAGTGACTGAAACTCTATTATCTGAGTCATGTACAACTAGACTGGTGAATGCACTAGAAAATGTACTGCAAGGAACAATCCTTTACTCGAAGACAGATGGACAAGATGATCTTCAAGACTACGTTTAATCTACGAATCTAACATTAATAAAATGACCACACTGCAATCATCACCTTCTTCCTTTATTCTTCTAGATTTTAAATTTCAACTCAGCACAACACTTAAGTAGATACATATCTTGAAGCACATTTAAGTCCATCCCTATTCATCAAAGTAGTTAAGCACTTGGTTGAATTAGGCCCTTAATGCTACTTATAAATTTGAGCTCAGAAGTTTAGGCAGCAACAGGCCTAGCAACTAATTGCTCAGAGCAGGGATGGGAAAGGAATGGGAAGCTTTATACTCAGTGGTGTCCAACAGCAGTCTGCTTTTAGTGTTCTGACCACATGCAAGTGGGTGTAGTGCCTGGTGGTGGGGTATTAGCAGCAGTTCCCTCATCAGCCATTGCAACTTGGTTAGGCTCCCTCTTGGTAGCCTTGCAGGCCTGCGGTCAAGACCCACAGCACCTGACATTCCCTTAAATGTCTCTAATGATTAATCCCACACATTTGGAAGTCAGAACCCTGAGCCTGATGTTTAATGATCCCTGAACGCAAAGTTTCAATCACTAGTACTGCCGATCTAGTAGCTTTTATTAGCAGTAAAATCACTCTGAAATATATAGTGGGAAAGTTCTATCAGTGTATTTGAAGTACTAGTGTTGTAACCTTGGGAATAGAAGTGAGGCATAATTGTATTTTCTAAAAACCTATGTCATAGGTAAGGGAAGTATTTGAGTTTCCTGCCTGTGCGAATAGAAAAAGTCCCAACCTATATGTATGTGAAAAAATGAAGCTATGACTAAATGCTCTCTCCTTTAGGCTAGAAAGACACACTGTGAATTGTCTGTGTGACTCTGTTCAATCTTTGTGCAGCACCAAGTGACCTTTCTATCTTTGTCTGTTCATTCAATGAATGAGCTAATCGAAGTGTTGCTCCTTATTTCAGCCTCTCACTCTCCATAAGCTAAAATTACACCGTAGAGGAAAAAAAAAAAAGATATTGCACACTCCCCTCTACATTTGGACCAAATACAGCCCTAGATCTCACACTGGACCAAATCTGCTCTGCTTTCTCAGGCTATGGAAAGCCAACCCCAGAAAAAAATTGGTGTGGTTCTGCAATGGAATGCAGGAGACAGGACTGGAGAGTCCAGTACAGGAGAGCTGCAAACTCTGAGCACTGAATATCTCTGCTTCTCATGGCTCCATTGATCCCAGTGCATGAGGCGCTGAAGGGTGAGACAGGGCAGGCTGTATGCCCAGGGCTACACTGGGGGGGGGTGGGGGGTGTCGATCTACGATACTCAGCTTCAGCTACGTGAATAACGTAGCTGAAGTCGGTGTATCGTAATCGACTTACCTGGCCGTGAGAACGGCGGCGAGTCGATCGCTGCCGCTCCCACGTCGACTCTGCTTCCGCTTTTCGAGGAGGTGGATTTCCGGAGCCGACAGGGAGCGCTTTCGGGGATCGATTAATCGCATCTAAACGAGACGCAAAAAATCGATCCCCGATAGATCGATTGCTACCCGCCGATCCGGCGGGTAGTGAAGACAAGCCCTATAACATCAACTACATGGATCTACTGGACATTCTCCCCCATGGAGGAAGATTTGCCAGTCAATAGGGCTTCATATAGAAAGCAGAGATTACAGCAGACACTATGTTTAAGGCACTACAAAGAGCCGTGACTCCTTTTGGTGGAAGCCACTTGAATGTAATTAACTTTTATCTTGGGAAATGATCACCCAAAAATATCTTCCAGAAATCTACCATTGACTTGAATAGGATTCAAGCACGTGCTTAGAGTTTGCTGAATAGAGGTGGGATCACTCATATACTTAGGCTTGGAAGGATTAAATTTTATTGGTAAATGTCAATAAACATTAATTTCATTGTATGCATGCACACCAGTGGAAAAATATTTCCATTGAAAATAAACAAAATGTACAGATAGGCAAAGTAAGAAAAATACTGATTGACAACTTCTTAGAGTTTTGATTTAAGGCTAAAATGTTGACATATGTTGACACCTTGTGTTTTAAACTTTATAAAGCTTTAACTTTTTTAATCTGAATGTCTACTCTTATTAAATAATTGTCTGACCCCATATAATTTTGTGCAATTGTGAAAATTTCAATTGATAAAAATAGAAAAAAAATGTTTAAAAATAAACATCAATATTATCTGCTAAAAATCAAATTCTACCAAGCCTACCTATATTTAATATTTAGCATGTGCTCAAGAGCATACATTGGGACATTGTACAAAAATAAATTACATTAGACACACTATTCAGTTTTTGTTTTCCTTAAAGGAAGCAGAGATATAATATGTTTCTAAAGATAAAATTGTCAAAAACACCAAAGTGACTTAGGAGCGTAAGTCCCATTTTTCAAAATGTGTTTTATGCACTTAGCAGCCTAAGTCTCACTTAAAGAAAATGGGACCTCAGCTCCTAAATCTGTTTTGAAAATAGGGCTTAGTTTTGAAAAGTTGTACCCTAAAACTAGAATTCTGGTTTTTCATAACTTAGCATGCTATGTTCTATGGCTTCTTTTTTTAGATAAATAATGCATAAATGATATTTGTGGTCTATTCTCAACAGGAAACATTTAAAAGACTCGGTAGAAGAAACAATGATTTAAAGTGTGATTGGGGGGGAGGAGATTTCTTTTCAAAAATAACAAATGGTGGCAGTCTCCCTAGTTTTAAAACAAGTTAAATAATGCTAATAAAGAAGGATTCAAATAGAGATGATAGGCTTATTAATAGAAGCAGTATATTCCTAATGAAAAAGATATAAAGTTGCCACAGGTTTTTTGCTTAGGAATTGGTAAGTTTTCATATATGTAATAGATCTGGCTATTCATTTACAATCTTTGCACCTGTCATATAATTTTATTGCCTTTGAGTTGATTGTTTTTGTATGAATTAGTAACTAAACACTCAAATTGTTTACCCCAGAGGAAAGGCCTATGCTTCTGAGTTCTATCACACAAGGTCACTGTTCCCTCTAAGCTGTGCGCGTGTGCGCGTGCACACAGATCCTAAACCCCACGCACACGGCGAAACACTGCATACACAAAGATTTGCACAGAAGCAGAACTATGTGCATAGAAGAAATTTTTAGCACACATGGCCTGTCAAAAATGTGCACAGAAGAAATGTTTTGCGCACACGGCCTGTCAAAAATTAGAGGGAACATTGCACAAGGTGTGTTAATTTCCCAAGAGCAGGTTAAAATTGCAAGCAAGAAGGATCTAAAAGACACCTGTTGGTAGTAGAGGATGCATATTGTCTTTCTAAAAGACTATTCTTGGTAACCATGGATACTGCTGGTTCTGTTTAGGGTAAAAAAAACAAACTATATTGCAGTGAACTTATTTTTTTTAAGATCAGTGATATTCCAACTTCAGTGGTTCGGGAATCAAATTAATGATCAACATTACCCAAAAGAGTCACAGTAGTGTGAATTCATTGTTTATTTTATATTTTAATATTATTCTCACAGCAAATAAGTTAAATTATCAATTTGCACTAAATAATTAATTTGTTAATAATATAGTAAAATCATCCTGATTGATTCAAAATTTAGATTGGCTAATAATTAAATCACATGGTGTTTTAATATCATGTGTGGCAAAGACCCGCAGTAGACACTGAAGAGCCACTTGCGACTTATGAGCTGCAGTCTGAGTATCACTGGTTTAGATGCAACCTTCTATAGCAGGGAAAACAACATAATCTCTTATTGGGTTCTATGCCTAAAGGCTTCAGTAGTCCCTGTGACTGGCCTACTCTTTCTCCAGGTTCTGGACTGTCTGGTGAATCCATATTCACCATATTCACTGTCATGTGAATCCTTCACAAGCCCCAGCTCTGAGCCCAGGTCCTCTGAGGTGAGCAAATAACAAATCATTGCTGATCAACAGTGCCAGTGGTAAAGTTGTTAAGGTAAAACAGGAAGTTGATGACACCACCTCCTCACTGCCCCTCCTTTGGAGCTATGTGAACCCGGGATATGCATCAGTGTAGTAGCCGTGTTAGTCTGTGTCAGCAAAATGAAAATAAGAAAGAAAAACTTGTAGCACCTTAGAGACTAACAAATTTATTTCAGCATAAGCTTTCGTGGGTTAGTACCCACTTCATCGGATGCATGGAATGAAACATACAGTAGACAGATATTTATACAGTCAGAGAAACATGATAAGGTGGAGGTGCATAGACCAACCTTAAGAGGCTAATTAATTGAGAGGAACCATAACAGCAGGGGAAGAAAAACCTTTGAAGTGATAAACAAGATGGTCACACAGGTGTGAATGAGGATCGTTAACTTAAGGGAAATAGATTCAATTAACGTAATGGCCGAGCCATTCGAGGTCCTTATTTAATCCTGAGGTAATGCAATCTAGTTTGCATATCAATTCGAGTTCAACAGTTTCTCTTTGAAGTCTGCTTTTTGAGTTAATCTGTCGCAACACTGCTACCCTCAAGTCTGTCAGTGAGTGATTAGGGAGGTTGAAGTGTTCTCCTACTGGTTTTTGAATGTTATGATTCCTGATATCAGATTTATGTCCATTTATTCTTTTGCGTAGAGACTGTCCGGTTTGGCCAATGTACATGGCAGAGGGGCATTGCTGGCACATGATGGCATATATCACATTGGTAGATGTGCAGGTGAATGAGCCCCTGATGGTGTGGCGGATGTGATTAGGCCCTGTGATGGTATCACTTGAATCGATATGTGGACAGAGTTGGCATCGGGCTTTGTTGCAAGGATAGGTTCCTGGGTTAGTGTTTTTGTTGTATGGTGTGTGGTTGCTGGTGAGTATTTGCTTCAGGTTGGGGGGCTGTCTGTAAGCGAGGATTGGTCTGTCCTCCAAGATCTGTGAGAGTGAGGGATCATCTTTTAGGATAGGTTGTAGATCTTTGATGATGCGCTGGAGAGGTTTTAGTTGGGGGCTAAAGGTGACGGCTAGTGGTGTTCTGTTATTTTCTTTTTTGGGCCTGTCTTGTAGTAGGTGACTCCTGGGTACTCTTTTGGCTCTGTCAATCTGTTTTTTCACTTCAGCAGGTGGGCATTGTAGTTGTAAGAATGCTTGATAGAGATCTTGTAGGTGTTTGTCTCTGTCTGAGGGATTGGAGCAAATGCGGTTGTATCTTAGAGCTTGGCTGTAAACAATGGATCGTGTGGTGTGTCCAGGATGGAAGCTGGAAGCATGTAGGTAAGTATAGCGGTCAGTAGGTTTCCGGTATAGGGTGGTGTTTATGTGACCATCACTTATTAGCACAGTGGTGTCTAGGAAATGGACTGCTTGTGTGGACTGGTCTAGGCTGAGGTTGATGGTGGGATGGAAATTGTTGAAATCATGGTGGAATTCCTCAAGGGATATGCAGTAAACTCAATGGCTACAGTTATGAAAGGTCTTCCTTACACAGGTGCACAAGAAGGCGGAGACTTCTTACGTTCAGCCCTTATTCATGCATAAGGGTCAATCACAATCAGGCATAATTAAATAACAATGATAGCTCTGATTCTTCACTACCTTGCATATGGTGAAATGATGAAATCACTTCTATAAAGTGGGTGCAAGTGATATTAAAAAAATTCTGATTTGGTAGTATTTGCATTCATTTTGCTGTTTCTTTGTACAGGTGTAGATAACTACACAAGGTATAAGGCAGGGGAGAATCAGTCTAACTATATAGCTGAATGTTAAAGGGTTCACTTGTAGTAAAACATGGAAGAAAAATTTAAGAATTAAATATATGTAATGCAGAATTGTTTAGTTGTCCGAAGAACACATTTTTAAATTAATGGGAATATCCTGCTCAGTGATAAATAGATTACACAGACATTTCCCCCTACAAATAGCTTAAAAGTAAGAGGGGATGTTATTTTAATTGTTGAGCTT
Source organism: Macrochelys suwanniensis (assembly GCA_033296515.1). Classification (NCBI taxonomy): domain Eukaryota; kingdom Metazoa; phylum Chordata; order Testudines; family Chelydridae; genus Macrochelys; species Macrochelys suwanniensis. The sequence goes on along the minus strand of CM065775.1, from coordinate 42,425,282 downwards.
GTTCCATTTCATTTGGGAAAGAATCTTTAAGAGAAAATGGGTGATACATTTTAATCAGAGGCTCCATTAGGAATACTGAAATAACTATTGTTTATACAGACACATTCTACAACCAATGTATTCTCTAATGAACTCTTCCCTAAAATAGAAGAATGTATTAAGGGCTAGCTTTACACTAAAATTGAAGTTTATAGTGTGGTCTGTTTTGAAGATGCGTGCTGAGCCAAGAAGCCTGCTAGGTTAGGCCTAGAATTTACTCATGAAGCTCTTTCCTGCTATCCTTTGGTCTCTAATCCCTTGACAAGATGATGGGGCTCACTGAGGAGCTTAAAAAGCCAGCTCCTAAGCATATGTCTACATTGACCACATTACAACTTGGCCAGGGGAAAGCCAACTGATGCGGAAGAGCACAATCAAAATGTTTTGAATTTTGAAATTTCATGTTCTGTAATAAAAAAAAATTTAAAAAAATGTTAACAAAATGTGAAATGTGAAAATTTCCCCTCCACATGTTTGATCAACTATAGAGCTTGCCAATTTTTTACAAATTCTGAAACATAGAATTTAGAAAATCTGAAATTACAGCATTTTAAATTTCAAAAAAATACAAGAAAACAATGTTAACGTATTTTTGTGTTCCCCGACATCTTTTTCAATCATTAGGACTTACAATATGTATTCCAGGATTAATTATCATTTCTTACTGTAGAGCTGATGTAGGTTATTTGAAATGAAGTTAATGGGAAACATAATATTTTACATGATAGATAAAGTGGGTGAGGTCCATCTTTTATTGGACCACTTCTGTTGGTGAAAGAGACAAGCTTTTGAGTTTACACAGAGCTCTTCTTCAGGTCTAGGAAAGGTTCTCAGAGTATCACGGCCAAATCCAAGTTGGTACAGATCGTTTAGCATAAGGAGTTAACATTTAAGATACCATTCAAGGCAAAGTGGGCAATTAACACCTTTGAAGTCATAGGACAAAGGAGGGTTAGTGGATTATAGATTGTTGTAATGAGCCATAAATCCAGTGTCTTTATAAAGTCCATGATTTTTAGTGTCTACAAAAGTTATGAATTTAAGCTCTCAGGCTTGTCTTTTGAAGCTATTGAGTGGGTTTCCTTTGTGGATGAGGACTGAGAGGTCAGATATGAGTGATTGTTTTGCAAAAAGTGTTCATCCATGGGTGATATGATGTTTTTGTTTTTTGTCATTTTTCCCATGTGAGTTCATTCAAGAATGTACTGATGGTCTCGTTTCCCCACATAGTTGTGACTGGAACAATTAGTGCACTGGATGAGGTACACCAGAGGTTGTGATAAGCATGTGTAGGACCCATGGATCTTGAAAGGTGTGCTGTGGAGAGTGTCGATCATTGTAGCAGTGGAGATGTCTGCAGGTTTTGCATCTGTTGCTCTGGCAGGGTCTGGTGTTGCTTTGAGTTGGTGTGTGCTGAGCTTGGAGGGGCTAGGGAGGTTGTTTGAAGACCAGAAAAGGGGGTTCAGGAAAGATTTATTTCAGGATATGGTTCCCATCAAATATGGGTTGCAATTGTTTGATGATACTTTGCATGGGTTGCAGTGTGGGGTGGTAGGTGACAATTAGGGGTGTACGGTCAGAGGACTTTGGTTTTCCATGCTGCAGTCTACTTCTTTAGTGGAGTGTCCTTGTTTGGTGAAGGTGGTTTAAAGTGTGTGAAGGTGTGTATCCCGGACTTTCTCCTTGGAGCATATTCTGTGGTATCTGAGTGCCTGGCTGTAGATAACTGATTTCTTGGTGTCCATCCATCTGCACAATGTTCACAAAGGTAAATGATGGCCTGCTAAGAGCAGTAGGAGTAATAAAAATAAATTCTAAAAAGAGAACAATTAGAAGGAGCAAAACTATATTTTAAATGGATTACACGAAAGGGGGTACAATTCAGGGAATCCCAGCAGAAGACAAGACAAATTTGTGAACTGATAGGAGACTTTATACAGACATACAAGCCGATAGGGGATTCTTTTAAATACACAAAATGTGCAACACATAGTTTTTGGGGATGTATGTAAAATATTTCACTGAATCAAGTCTCCTGTAGCACCTCAGTACGTTATATCAGAGAGAGAGGAGCTGCTAAGTCTAGGCATTGGGATTCCCTGTGCCTTTGAGGACAGAGCCCGGGCAAGTGGGTTCTGTGACGTACTGTCCTGTGAGAGGGGAAATAAAAAAGCCCCTCTGCCTCACACTCTATTTTTGCAAACATGGCCGGTGACTTATCCCATTAGAATAACTGTGACACCCTCTGCGCCTCCCTGTGCTGGGGTTTTGCCCTGTGTTACCATCTGGTAGTACTTCACCATGGGTAGGGGTGTGCACAAGGGGGGGGTCAAGCAGGGGCATGGCCCCCAATAATTAGTCAGGGCGCAGAACTCCTCTGGGCATGGGGGAAGGGCGAGTTCCTCTGGGCCGCGGCGGGGGCATGGAACGTGCCCCTCCAAAAGCCATCAAATTTTTATTCCTGTACACACCTCTGCCCCTGGGCTTAACCCTGGCTCATAACCCCCTGTCCCTGATTTTGCCCCTCGTCCCCTCTCCTGCCTCTGCTTCCAGCGGTGTGAACCCCCCCTCCCGTGCTAGTCAGTTTCTGTCTCCTGCTCAGACCTGCCCATCCCCCCTGTTTTTTCCCTTTGCACCTCTGTGAACAGCAGGCAGCAGATTTTAACCCCGAACGAGGGTTGCAGCTACTCCCCGTCCCCCGTCCCCACACGGTGCCCCCCAGACACTTGGTGCAGCCAGTCTCCTCTCTCCAGCCTGGAAACCTGCCATGTGGCCCGCCATCCCACTTCTGCCTTTCCGCCAGCCAGCACTGCAGCCGCCGCTGCATTCCTGGTGCCCAGGAGAGCCTGCTCCGGCTGGGTCATTGGGCTTGCGGTCCTGCGGAGGGGGGCGCTGAGCACCCTGGGCTCTGACCGATGTTGCTGGGCCCGATCCTGTGCTGCTCCACCTTGGCATCCCTGCCAGCTTTGCACCCTGGGTGGCTGCCCCTCTCATCCCATCCTAATTACGGCCCTGGATGCGGGGATCAATGGGTTTCTTGTATATAGTTGTCTGTATTGTTGCACCTCACACTGGAACCTCTATCGGTTATCATTAAACAATTACAAGGACTACACCCTGAAAGAAATCTTTCCCAAACCCTCTTTTCTGGCCTTTTGGCCTTACTTTGCAGTTGATGGCGATTAAGGCCCATCACACCCTGACATAACAACAGATGTAAAACCCACAGACATATCTCCACTGCTACAATGACCAATACACTCTACACCAGAATTCTCTCTCTCTCACACACACACACACAAAATCTCCATAACACTCCTGGGTGACCACTTTTTCACAAAATGATCACTCCATATCTGACTTCCCAGTCCTCATCCTCAAAGGAAACCTACACAAGAGATGAGCTGACCAAAGGGAGTGTCCGCTGACATGTAAGGAAATGCAGAGCACAAAAGAACTTACATGGAATTGCTCTCCACAGAGAGCTATCTTCTGCTTTGTCTCACATGGGTGCTAGTTAGCTGCAGAGGTCCTCATTTCTCCCCAGCGCATACAGACACAGAAGCCAGGCAGAAGCCAGTTCCTGGGAGAGCTGGTCCAAATATTCGAAACCAGAAGATTTTTCATTGCAAAAATCCCTCACTCAAAACAATAAGAATTAACAATTTTTTTTACATTTTCACAGCATTTTACATCTTGTATCAGTCTTTATCTAAATGATTATCAACAGTTTGTGTTGAAAATCCGGTTTTAATTAAAAAGAAGTCAAGAAAAAATTCAACAACCCCTCCCCTAAAATGTTGCAAAACCTGCAAAGGGACAACAACTTCAAAAGTTTGAAATGTTTCACTTTTTGCCTCCAAATGTCAACCAACACGTGTATCTGGTGATGTTTCTTGGGACAAGATGGCTTGAGTCTCTGCTTTTCCAGTGTTGTTCAGAAGTGCTAGGGGTAGTGTCTACCAGCCATAAGAGGAATGCTGAGTGTGCCATCCCCAAACAGCTGCCCAACATCTGCCTGTGACCTGCCCAGGCAGAATGTCTGAAGGAACTTCCACAAGACTCCTACAGTTCTGCTCTTCCCTTCCTTTGGAACAGTGCGACTCTGTCCCATACACCAGGTGTTAGCCAAGAAACAGTTACTACATGGAACTAACTACTCAAGGCAGCACCAGGAGCAAGTAATCTAATAGACGGTATTTGAAGGAAACGATATTGAAAGATATGTCGATGAGAAGCATACATGCAGGTGCACAAGGGGTAAATGAGTTGACAGCATTCCCAAAATTTAGAATGGAGCATGCATTAAATCAACTTGCAATTTGCCAAAGTATATGTAGGAGTATGCAGTCATTTGACTGCAAAATAGCAAAAATGAACATCATAAATACAATGGATAACTGATGCCTTTCTCCCACTAACATGCTCTGGGCATTGTACAACTTGAAAAACATAAAATGAAAACATAATAAATAAGCTCCATCTTAAACTTTCTGTTCCAATCAGGTCCAGTGTTAAGAAATAAATGACCCTGATTCTGTCTCCCAACTCCCAACACCGTTCCAGCAGCATATAGGGGCTGACCGGCTGTAAAGAAGGGGCCTCAACAGTCCAAGGAAAAATTTCCTTAGCACAGAAGCTGCACCCCACTCCCAGCACACACAGGAAAGGACTAGAGGGGATGCAGAGTGATCTGGGATGCAGAGTCATTGGTAGGCTGCTAGGTAGCCTTTGGGAGGCTATGGTAGGTAAGTTATTGGAGGACAAGAACCCCGGCTCAGGCAGAATTCAAGTGGTGCACAGTGGCTTAAAGCCACATTTGTCCCTACCCCCTCATCCTGGTTTGTGCCCTCTGTCCTGCCCCTCTCCTGAGCAGTGGCAGAGAATTTGACTCAGTGTTTATTTCCTCCACCACTCCCAGGGTCAAATGGGGAAATCAGGACTGGTAGTATAAACAGGATTTCCCCCACACTGTCTCTAAAAGACATAATTCTAGAAGGTTACATCCTTGATGTCAGGAGCAGCAAATTTCACATTCTATGACCCACCTCCATAAAGGCACACTTTCCTGCCAACCTGACTGATACTTAATGATATTGAATTATATAGTGACTGTTACAAAAGCATGCTACTGACCTGTAAAGACTGGGGGTATAATGTGGTTCTATGGATTTAATATGATTTGAGCCCATCTACACGAGCAAGTTCAAATTCCCCTTTTATAACTCACTGCCCTGACACAGTAATTTTATACAGTAAATGGGCCTGAAGACTTACTTTTATGTGCTCTGGAACTCCTGTTGAGCCAAGTTCTCTTTGCTAGAGATATTTGTAAGGAGTTCAGTGAAGAGCAGAATAAAGTGTAACTCTCAAAACAGCTTTCAACTTCTAAAAGGCGTTCCTTTGATATTTGGACAAAAGTCCAAGGCAGCTACTTTTAAAAACTCATTTGACCTTCTGTATCTTTGCCCTTTAAAAATGTTTACTTGACTAAGAACTGACCACTCAGCTTTGTCAAATGCTTTTTCTGCATTTAAGGACAACAGAATGAATTGAGCAAGTAATGTGTAATAAGCCCACAATCCTAAAAATATTAACTTTTTTTCCATTCTGTTAGTTTCCAAAGGAGAAAACATCTAAATGAAGGTTTTTTTATTATATTTGCTCAATACTTCTCTTTTGCCTTAAATGTATATGGTGGAAGTCTATGATTTTATTCAGTCTCTCATAAAACATCTGTGGGACAGAAAGTAACAAAGAGGATTTTCAGCTTTCAAATATGATGAAATATTCAGTTTATCTATCACCCTTGAAATGTAATTCAATAATGTTTATGGTGAGCTTCTAATGATGCTCACTTTGTCAGTTGATCTTGTTATTGCTTTTTTCTTTGTCCTGGATGATGCAATATTCATAAATTTCCCCCTTCTTACAGCCTTGGCAGCTTCCCAGACTATTTTATTACTTGCCTCCCTATTATAATCTATCATAACATAATGAAAAAGTTCATCTTTTCTTTTCTTCCCACTGGATCTTTGCCTGCAGTCCTCACTCATGCAAAAGTCCTATCAAAGCCAATGAGAGTTTTTCCAGAGTAAGATCTGGAATATCAGGCTGTCAGAGTGGCCAGGCAGCCAGCAGCAGATCAGGAGTTCGCTCGCATGGAAATGGGCACTGGCTAGAGCAGGAGCAGTAGTCTGTTGAAATAACTAGCAATGGGAATGCTCCCAGAAAGGAAGTGATGTTGGAGACACTGCTTTCCTTTAGGAACCTGCATTGGGATCACCTGGTTGGATCCTAGTCTGTGGGAGGGCTGAACACTGGTTGAATGTTATGGAATCTACCACAAGACTGGCAGGTAATTATCTCTGATGACTCATCACATTCTCTGCTTCAGTGATGACTCATCAGGCTTAAGCAGCCTTGGGCACAGAGATATCACACAGGCCAAAACTCTTGCAAGTTTAAGTAAACTGTCTCCACCATCTGTTATCTCTCTGATTGCCCTAACACTTCATAAAGCCTAGATTGACCATATAAAATATTTGCTGTGTTGTTGGAGCTATGCTGGTTCCAGGATATTAGAGAGACAAGGTGGGTGAGATAATATCTTTTATTGGACCAACATCTGTTGGTGAAAAAGACAAGCTTTCGAGCTTACACAGAACTCTTCTTTGGTCCTGGAAAGGAACTCAGAGAGTCACAGTTAAATACAAGGTGGAACAGATTGTTTAGTATTAAGAGACCGTTCAAGGTGAAGTGGGGAGTTAACACCCCTGCAGCCATAGAACAAAGTCAAAGGAGGGTTAGTGGGTTATAGATTGTTGTAATGAGCCAAAAATCCAGTGTCTTTATTACATCTGTAATTTTTAGTGTCTAACAAAGTTATGAATTTAAGCTCTCAGGCTCATGTTATGATGGTTTAATTCTTCATTCTTCTGTTCACATTTCTTCTTTCCTGAGCTACTAAGCCTCCCTTTCGTGATCATTTTCTTTTAGGGAATCAGTTGATAGGTTGAAAGGGTTTCTCCCAAGTTAGAGCTGGCCTCGGTGAGCCCTACTAAGAGGAGCTGATTGCCCTTAGTTCCCTTTGGTATAAATATGAATTGAGGGTGCACAGTCCCATGCAGGATGTGTGCAACAGTTCTCGGGGTGCCCAGGACTGTGAGTCACCTTGTTACCCTCCCCTGCCTCCAGTGAGAGAGAGACTTGCTTGTGCTTAATTGGGTGTCAGCTCACTGACACCTCCAGCCGGTTAACCACCCTAACAACCTTCTCTGGGGTATGCCAGCTCTCATTTTGCCTTGCAGGTTAACAAGAAGTGCACCCCAGTCCCTGAGGCCCTGTAGCGTCCAGCCTCTTATCCACTGAATACTCACAAAATTACCAGGTCAGCTGTCCTCAAAGCGACGGGTGCAGACCAGCTTGTATGATTCAACCCATGAGTACTGCTTTGCTTAACACCCCAGCATGTGGATATATCTGCAGTGAAAACAAGAATATGTTTATTAACAAAGAAGAGAGATTCAAAGACTCATGTGAGCAGATATATTGGTTGAACTTGTGGTTCAATATTGGTTGAACTTGTGATCCTATTTTCATGAATGTAAACACGCTGTCTATTTCATAGGTGCAGGCAACAGGTGCTTTCCTTGTCCCCAGGTTATAGTCCAGTAAACCTTTGACTGTGCACCCTAGATAAGGTTCTTTCCCCCCACTGGTCTTCTCCTCTTGTTAAGTCTCACAATCCTTCATCTGCATTCAGAGGTGAAAGTAAGCTGGTATGGGCTTACCAGTAAGAAAGTGACAGCCTGTATGGGCTGGTACACAGCGCTTTAAGCACTGTACCAGCAGGGCTGCTGACAAGGGGGGCAAAAGGGGCAGCTGCCCCAGAGCCCAGTGATTTAAAAGGGCCCAGGGCTCCTGGCAGCAGCCAGAGCCCCGGCCCTTTAAATCGTCACTGGAGTCCTGGGGCTCCCAGAGCCCCAGGCCCTTTAAATTGCCGCTGGAGCCTGGGGCAGCGTGGGCCAGGCAGCGCTGAAGGGCTGGCTGGTAGAGTCTGGCCCCAGCCCTGCCCCTTCTGACTGATGCCCCTTCCCTTCCAGTAGCGTAGCCGGGGGGGAGCAGGGGGAGTGGCCGCTCCCCCACTGAGCAGAAGCGGCGCCTTTTTTTGCTCCCAACGCCTTTTGCTCCTACGCTGCAGCCAGAGCGGAGCATTTTTTTTTGCTCCCGGTGCCTTTTTTTAGCTCCACTCCCCTTGTGCTCTAAACCTGGCTACGCCACTGTCCCCACCCCCTGCTTCCTTTCCCCATATCTCCCTTTGAACTCCGTCTCAGAGCCTCTGCTGGATGGAGCAGGAGAGACATGGTCCCCTTCACCCTCCCTCTTCTCTTTATGGTGAGTTGAGCTTTTGGTTGGAGGGGGGACAGTTTTGTAGTGTTCAGTTTTGAGAAATTGGAAACTTGGCAACCCTCCAATAGCAGTACATACCTTTTACAATGATATTCATAACCAACATGACACTAGCTTTCCTTTGATTCTTATATGACATTCTTTGGTGAGGATATTCTTGTAACCTTCTTGCCAGTTGGCACTGAGGAATTTTTGCATCACAAGGATTAGGCCTCATTTTTGCTGTCCAGGTAGTGGTCTATGACATGCAATAGCTTCTACTGAATGTAATAGGCATCTATTGCATTTTTTATTGCATGTAGAAATTCATTGGTGGGTCTGGATAAAAAGTGGGGTTAAAACTGTGACAATTTTCTAACAAAGTAATTTTCATTCTTCAGGTCTCAAGAAGGAGCAATTTTGTGAAAAATTTTGGTTAAATGAAAAAAAGTGTATAGAAAACTTAAGATTTTTTCTGTGTGATTTCCCCCCCCCACCCCCAATTTTCTCCTCTCTCTCTTTTTTTCCATATTGCTAGGGTAAAATACAATACAATACAAAACCAAATAAGGAACAGCCTGCAAAAAGCCAAAGTCATAAATAATGACTACTTGTTCATTTTGTTTTCTAATATTATTTGGAAAATTATTGGAAAATTTCAAAACCCAAACATTTTTCACAAAAACTCATTTCAAAGAAGGTAATTTGAAAATAAATACATAAATTGGCTTGAAAAATTTCTAACAGCTCTACCTATTGAAGATAAAATATGTTAGTGTATTTTTTTCTATTAAACTCATTTAGAATAGTTAATATGAGAGATATCACATCACTTCATTTCTGAGATTGGCCTCCTTGATCTGCTTTGGTCTTATCTCCGATCTGGCGCAGATGTAACATTCATGATTCCCTAGCAAGGATGAGTGAAATTCAAAGCTTATGAAAAATCTGAGGAAGATCCAAACAGTTTGGATTCTTAGTAAACCTTATGACAACTTATCTGAAACTCATTTGTGTTTATCCTCTAACCTTTCCTCACTGCAAATATAAATTCCCAACAGCTCTGAGGCCTGCACACGCAAGATAATTGTTCTTGGCAATTTGCCTCACTGGAATGTCTTTTCTTCTTGTCTCCAAATATTCACTGGATCAAATAATAGCATTCTACAGAAGTAGCAATTATTATTTTGCCCCTGCATGGATGTGTACAGGAGGCCAGATCATGCCTGCCTGATTCCCTCTGCACACAGATCTTGCCCATCCCCTGCAGATGGGGCAACTCATATAACTCTATGGCAGTGCTCTCCCTTGCCCTAAACCCTGTAGAGGACTCCCATGAGTGCATCTCCACAACACAGGGTGGCAGTGGAAGAGCTGGAGGCTCAGGGTTGGATGGTGATGGGGGAATCCTAGAATAGAATTGCAGGAATGGAAGTGACCTCAAGAGGTCATCTAGTCCAGTCCCCTGCACTCATGGCAGGACTAAATATTATCTAGACCATCCTCACAGGTGTTTGTCTAACCTGCTCTTAAAAATCTCCAATGACTGAGATTCCACAACCTCTCTATGCAATTTATTCCAGTGCTTAACCACCCTGACAGTTAGGAAGATTTTCCTAATGTCCAACCTAAACTGCCCTTGCTGCAATTTAAGCCCCTTGTTTGTCCTATTCTCTGAGGTTAGACAACAATTTTTCTCCCTCTCCTTGTAACAACTTTTTATATACTTGAAAATTGTTATGTTCCCCCTCAGTCTTCTCTTCTCCAGACTAAACAAACTAAAGTTTTATAATCTTCCCTCATAGGTCATGTTTTCTAGACCCTTTAATCATTTTTGCTGCTCTTCTCTTTTCTCCAGTTTGTCCACATCTTTTCTGAAATGTGGCACCCAGAACTGAACACAATACTCCAGTTGAGGCCTAATCAGTGTGGAGTAGAGCAGAAAAATTACTTCTCATATCTTGCTTACAACACTCCTGCTAATACATCCCAGAATGATGTTTGCTTTTTTTGTTACACTGTTGACTCATTTAGCTTGTGATCCACTATGACCCCCAGATCTGTGTCTGCAGTACTCCTTCCTAGGCAGTCATTTTCCATTTTGGATGTATGTAATTGATTGTTCCTTCCTAAGTGGAGTGCTTTATATTTGTCCTTATTGAATTTCATACTATTTACTTCAGACCATTTATCCAATTTGTCGGGATCATTTGGAATTTTAAGCCTATCCTCCAAAGCACTTGCAACCCCTCCCAGCTTGGTATCATCCACAAATTTTATAAATGTACTCTATATGCCATTATCTAAATCCTTTCCCCACTTCCACTGCAGGGTTTACCTGGGAGAGATAATACAGCTGGGGGCATCTATTAATTTCCCCACGGAGTCTCCTCTGTGATGAAACCCTCTTTAAAGGGGACCCGTGACAGCTGATTTCCATGGAGTGAAAATGTGAAGGCAAGGCTCCAGAGCAGTTGCAAGGCATAACACCTCTGTGCTGACAGCCTTGGCAGCCGGCAGGTCCTCAGATCAGCAGGGCTTGGAAGTGGGCTCAGTGGCTCATCCTATAGGGGGCCAAACCCCAATTCTGGGGGTGGGCAATCCAACCCTGTGTGAAAGAGGGGATGTTACACGTTCAGGGCTCAGGCACAGTGAGGAACAATTCTTATGCCCCTTGCAATCTGGTGAGAGCTTTCACCTGAAGGGTGTTATCCTTGTTCTTATGTGGCAAATATTACTTTTATGAATGCTTGTTCAAAATAAACAGCATTACCACAGGACTTACTCTACAATATAAATATTTACAATGGCAACATACTGTAAAAGTCAATAATCAAATGTAGTGTGAGTGATTAACACAGCCAAAGTTACTAAAAATTCTTACCAGATCTTCCTTTTACTCAATAGATGAGAGTGCAGATATCACTAAACTTCACAGTAAATCTTCTAAGTGTGTAATGATCTCACCTGCTGGGCATTGAAAGATTAAAAGAAAACATCTGACTGAAAGTGTATTTTCCTATTCACAGGCATAATAATGTAAGGATCACATTCCCACCAAGACAAACGATCAGACAAAGTTGCCAGCTTTAGTGCACAATACAGATATAAAAGAGGGAGTGATTGATGTTATCGAGGAAAGACCCGTTAGGTAATCTAGTCCATCCCTTGGTGCAGGACTGTTCCTTATAGTTATAACCCTTCTGCACCTGTTACTGACAAAGAACTAAATGGTCTTGAGTCTTCACCCAGAAGCCTGGGGAAACTAAATGCATCCTCCCTGGGTTTCCTTAACAGGCAGAACTTCCATTCTTGCAAACACCGTGAGACTGTGTACAAAGAAACCTTTATTAGGGGAAAGGGAACACATTCATAAAGTTGGGAAAGCACAGCAACAGAATATATATGCAAATAAAGAATAAAATATTCCCACTTCCAGTAATTTTGGCAGAAGTCCATCTCATTTTTTTTCCTCCCACTGAAGATACTGTCCATCAGGTAACAGTCCTTTGGCTACCCCACTTCACCCATCCCCCAAACCTCACTCAGTTTGGAACAGTGACTAGCAGCAGTAAACATGTCTCTTTGCAGGGGTGTCTCCAGTCACAAGGGAGCTGCTTGCCCAGTGCCACATGGAGGCACAAACACCTAACCCATTTAAGTGATTCAGCTAAAAGTTAAGCACACCGCACGTTTAAGAGATTTGCTGGATTAAGGCCAGAATACTCAGCACCTTGCAGAATCAAGCCCTTAACACGTTCAGGCTCTTCCCAAAAAAGTACGTGGGAGTTTGCCATTTATTCCAGTGGGATCAAAAGATTTGGCTTTATAAGCCAACTGTGAGATGTTAAAAATAGTGGATCAAATTCACTAGTTTGCTCTAGCTGCTTTGTGCCACTCCGGTGCCCCAAAACAGCCATGTACCCGGGTTTAACTGGCCAAAGCAGTACAAAGCAACAGCAGTGTACAAGTGAATAAAGAGCATTAACTTCAATAAATGGAGCACCTGCAAGAAAGGAAAGTCCTATCTCTATATTCATGGACCTTGAACTATCTGTGACAGTGAAATTTAGAAATGAGATTGATTCTAATGATGTGAAGATTTTATGTTCTACATCAAATGAATCATCCAGAATCTTAGGGAAGTCTGTTTTAATTCCAGTGTTTTATTCATTGGATATGCCTTTTTGTCTGGAAGTGTTACAATAACCTTGGCTGAAATGGACATTACAGCCTTATAATGCATGAACCAAATACGGGCACTGTTTTATTACAAGAGAAGCACTAACTATTGTTCTGAGTTTACGCCTATTAAAAATACACAGGAGCCTTCATTACATGAAGATTGTGTTTCTGACTTGTTCTTCTAGCTCTTTTAGAAAATTAAATGTGAAAATGATATAATAATTTTTAGATGCTTTTCATCTTATCTTTGCTCAACCCAGCAGGTAGGAGTATTGAGAGCACAGAAAAGAAAGGTTCCCTGCTCTCAGTTCCAGTGCCCTACCTCAGTGGTTCTCAACCAGAGGTACACATACCTATGGGGGCATGCAGAGGTCTTTTGGGGCATACATCAACTCATCTAGATAGTTGCCTAGATATTTTACAACAGGGTACATAAAAGCACTAGCAAAGTCAGTACAAACTAAAATTTAACACAGACAATGACTGGTTTATACTGCTCTATATACTATACACTGAAATATAAGTACAATGTTTATATTACAGTTTATTTATTTTATCATTATATGGTAAAAATGAGAAAGTAAGCAATTTTTCAGTAATACTGTGCTGTGACACTTTTGTATTTTTATGTCTGATTTTGTAAGCAAGTAGTTTTTAAGTGAGGTGAAATCAGATTCCTGACAAGGGTACAGTAGTCTAGAAAGGTTGAGAGCTACTGCCGTACCCCACCCTATCCTGGAGCAACTGGGAGAAGCCATTACAAGGAAGATCTGTCTTTGGCCCCGTAGACCTGAACTGGAGAGAGCATACTCAATTGCTCTGAGGGTCTGGCACATGAGCAGTCTGATCAGCACTACGAGCTGTGACAGGTTTGAGCATGCTCAGTAAGGATGGAATATTTGAAGATTTTAACTGCTGAAATGGAAGAAGTCTCCACTGAGCATGTGCATACTGCAATTTTTCAAAGGCTTATAACTTGGTCTAATTTAGATGAGTTTTCATAGGGATGGCAAAAGCCACATCCTTGACACACAGGTTACCCCCACCCCCAGCAAAATTCAAGTCCCTACTCCAAAGCATGGTGGTGGCTAAGCTGTTAAAAGAAAAGATCCCCAGATTTTTTTTATATGGGCAAAACAATATAATTTCTCCTGGCCTTGTTCTCAGAAATGGCTGAACTGTTTTGGCTGATTATTTTTTTTAAATCTACCTGAGGCAGACACCTGCCATGTACATTTTCAGCCCAAAGGGTTACAGTTCAGAAACATTATAAGGAACTGCAAACAGGGTGTCAGGGTTCCCTCCCCACTCTAAACTCTAGGGTAAAGACGTGGGGACCCGCATTAAGAGCCCCTAAGCTTATTTTTACCAGCTTAGGTTAAAACCCCCAAGGTACAAAATTCCCTGCACCCTGAGAAATGCTTCTTTCGCTGCCACCGTCAAGTATCTAACAGGAATCCAGGAAAGGAATCACTTGAACTTCCCTCCCCCACAAAATACCCCCTCAAGCCGTACACCCCCTTTCCTGGGAAGCTTGAGAACAATCTCCCAACCAGTTGGTTACACAGTGATCTAAAAACCCACCCCCTGGGTTTTAACACCATAGAAAACAGTCAGGTTCTTAAAAGAAGGATTTTATTAAAACAAGGAAGGTAAAATCATCTCTGTAAAATCAGGATGGTAACTAATTACAGCACTCAATTTCCAGACTCAGAGAGATTCCCCCCCCGGACAAAACCTTAAAGTTACAGAAAAACAGGAATAACCCTTCCCTCTCCCACAGGGAATGTATCACCAAGCAAAATAAACAGAAATCTACTCGCAGGGCTGACTACACTTACTTTAGAAAAGTGAGGTTTGGTGAGGAGACTGGTTTTCTGTAGGTTCTTTCTGTCTTCCAAGATCACTCTGACCCAGACAAAGCCACACACACAGCTTTCTCCCTCCCAAGATTTTAAAAGTATCTTGTCCCCTCATTGGTCAGATGCCAGCCAGGTCAGGTGTCAGTCTGGCTACCTGCATTTCTTAACCCTTTACTGGTAAGAGGATTTTATAGCACTGCATCAGATCCTCTCCCCCTTCCCTTTATTTTTATGACACAGGGTTTTATGAGAAATGTCAGGCACTCAATAACAGGTGATGGAACTATCCCTGCTTACAATATGAATTACCCAGGGTAGCTGACAAAGAGAGACAGAAATACCAAAAAATAATATTTATGAATTATTTTCTCTGGCATCACGCCTCCTTCAACACTCAGCTATAGAGTCTTAACCTCGAGGAGAAGTGGAAGGAATTGGTCCATTGTCAATCCTTCCAAATGGATCTTGCATACAGTGCTGGTGCTAGCCCTTTGGGGGCCCTAAGCGGGAATATTTTGGGACCCTTACACAGCACATACTAATAATTAATAGGGAGGTCCCTTGAGCTGCTTGGGACCCTAAGCAATTGCTTAAGCTGCTAATGCCTAGCACCAGCTCTGCTTGCATAAGGGTTTGTCCAGCCCTACTTGATACAGAGGGATTAGAATGTAAGTGCATCTTCTACCATAACTACAGTGTCCCTGGTACTACACTACAATAATAAATAAAAAAGCCACTTGATGTTTTCAGAGCAGTTTTTTAAAGGTGAAAGCCAAACTGAAGAATTCTCCTGCACTTTGGCTCTGTTCAACAAAGAACCACTTTTCCAAGTGGGACCTGATCTGAGAAACATAAAGAAACTGGGGTACAGAGAGAGCAAAGGTCCAGGAGACTAGATGCAGCAAAGCTGGTTTCCGTGTTACAGGTCAGTGAAACTATGAAAAATTTGTGGAGAAATTCAAGTAATACTAGTTTCATCCAAAAATATCTATGGAAAGTTCATATTTATGTGGGTCAGGATAATCTTATGTAGTTTGTTTTCCTTGATGTCTTTGTATGGTGTATTATTAATGTGCCTGCCATATGCCTTTCTACTCTCAGCTAATATTATTGTCTATTCAATTAAAATGTATCAGAAAATAAATCTCTTATGTTTCAGTCAGTTATCATGCAAACACCATTTATGAAAATTCTGTATTTTAAAATGACATCATGTTATGGATTATGCCCCTGATTCAGGTAGTCAGTTAAGCATGTGCTTAACTTTAAACACATAGTTTAAATCCCATTGATTTCAATGGGATTTAAGCACCTGTTCTGAACAAGTATGCTTTCCTGAATCCAGGGCTGTGACATTTCTTCCATCCAACTCTCTCCTCCTCGGTCTTTCAGCTTTTCTCAGTTGTGTGGACCTGCTGCAGCCTGACAGCAACAGAGTGTGACAATCTGTAACTTTATGTACACCCCTTTTACAAGACTATGATAAATCTTGTACAAAGTATGGCATGTGAGGTTCCCATCCCCACAGACTGGCTGTCTCCTGAACCTCAGCTGGAGGTGATTTTTAAAGAAAAAGAGAACTATAAGAAAGAGTAGCAGATGCCTTAAAATACTCCTCCCTTTCTCTCTGCCCATGGTGTCAGGGTTGCCTCCCCACTCTAAACTCTAGGGTAAAGACGTGGGGACCCGCATGAAGAGCTCCTAGGCTTATTTTTACCAGCTTAGGTTAAAACCCCCAAGGTACAAAATTCCCTGCACCCTGAGAAATGCTTCTTCCACTGCCACCATCAAGTGTGTTTAAACAGGAATCCAGGAAAGGAAACCACTTGAAGTTTCTCTTTCCCCCCAAAATATCCTCTCAAGCCCATACCCCCCTTTCCTGGGAAGCTTGAGAATAATCTCCTAACCAATTGGTTACACAGTGATCTAAAAAAACCCACCCCCGGGGTTTTAACACCATAGAAAACAGTCAGCTTCTTAAAAGAAGGATTTTATTAAAACAAAGAAGGTAAAATCAGCTTTGTAAAATCAGGATGGTAATTATTTTACAGGGTACTCAATTTCCAAACTCAAAGGGATTCCCCCTCTGGACAAAACCTTAAAGTTACAGAAAAAACAGGAATAACCCCTCCCTCTAACACAGGGAACACACACCAAGCAAAATAAACAGAAATCTACTCGCTATGCTGACTAGACTTACTTCAGAAAAGTGAGGATTTGATGAAAAGATGACTGGTTCCTTCTAACTCCAAGATCACTCTGAGTCTGACAAAGAGCTACACACAAAGCTTTCCCCCTCCCAAGATTTGAAAGTATCTTGTCCCCTTATTGGTCAGATGCCGGCCAGGTCAGGTGTCGGTCTGGTTACCTGCATTTCTTAACCCTTTACTGGTGAGAGGATTTTATCTGCATCAGACCCTCTCCCCCTTCCCTTTATATTTATGACACGTGGTATCGACAACACCTGAAGAGCAAGGAAATTAACAGTGAACTGGGTGAGGGACCCTGGCTGAAATGATTCTAGCCAGTAAGACTGCTGAAGCATGTGGTGAGAGAAACCTTTGCTTTGAATACATTTAGCTTCTTAAGTTAATTGTGTTTTATCTTTTATTTTCTTATAACCAGTTCTGACATGTATGCCTCATTGCTTGTAATCACTTAAAAGCTATCTTTCTGTAGTAATTAAACTTTTTTTTTTTCTTTTGTAAACCAGAGTGCTTGGATTGAAGTGTCTGGAGAACTCCATTTGAGATAACAGGATTTGTGCATTAATAAAATGACAGATTTTCTATGACCTTGTCCAGGAGAAGAGAGCTGAGCCCTACAAGCTGCACATTTCTGCAGGAAAGTCTGGAACTGGGAGTTTGCTGGTATGGCTCTGCAGTGTAATTCATGTGTGGCTGGCTATAGCACTCATGCAGTACAGCTGGGAGTGATTGATTTGCTGGAGGCTGTGTGTGGGCAGACTAGGAGTGGTTGCTCTCAGGGCAGAGCAGTGTAAAAGACACCCCATGCTGGAGAACTGAGGGGACACAGCTGTTCAACAGTCCAGATTGTACCCTGGGAAAAGTCACAGCAGAGCTCATTGGGAGTGGACACCTCTGTCCATGCCACTTGTCTGAGACTGAGAAGGTAGTGTGGGTTCCAGAAGCTCTTTATCCTTCAGCATCCATCCTCAGAGATTACATAAAGCAATAATCTCAACAAAAACAAGACTTATTCCTACCAAAGAGAAAATGGAATTTAAACCAAAGATGCTGTTTTTTCAGCATCTCTAGATTCACATTACTCATAAGCTAAACTATATTAGGCTCCTTCAATTTAGTTATAGACAAAAAAAAAGGTATAGCTTACATCTCTTGAAAGCAATCCCCATTGTGGCCCTTCTGGTGACTGGCAGCCTCCTTTGCTGTCCAGATACCAACTCTCCATTGCTGTCCTCGTGAGGTTCTCATTAAGCACCCATGTCTGGTGACCTTGCATATTAACACGTCCCCCTGATCCAGGGTAGCTACCCCTCTTCCCAAACCATTTTTCTCCAGTTACTTACACACACAGTAAGTTTTGTGGACTCTCTGCATTCTCTAGGCTATAGACAACTGGGGGTGCAAAAATCCTTTAAAGGTGATTAATAGCCATCTTTCAAATGCTTAACTATGTAGTTCAGAGACAGTCTAGCCTGTGAAATACAATCTGGTTGTATCTATTTAACCCCCTTTTCTGTTTCTTATTTCATGGTGTTCAGCCAAAAACACTTATTGCTGTAATGACAGCTACTGTTTCTACTTTCTCTGAGTTGATATTGAAACATTCCCAGACAAGGTAGCAATATCACTTGCGTGATTTCAAAGAAGTACAGTAGTTGCTATTTCAGCACTCTAAAGGGAGTGCAGGAAGGTGTTAACTATGCTCATTAGCTATTTGGTGTGGAAGACTTTGGTAAGGGCAGACATTTCTGCACATACACATACCCTTGTAATTACAAGTTGGAAGCTTCTGGCCAATCAGTAGTGAGTCCTGTTGGGGTACAAAACCAGCAACAGTTAGCTCTAGCCCATCCCTGCAGGGAGAAGATAGAGCTGCCAGGGGTAACACAGACTGAATCTTCAGGTTGGATATCAGTAGAGATTCCTGTAATTTTACAGAAGTCAGTGGGATTGAGACTGGGAAATACCATCAATGATGAATCACATACTGGAGGCCAAATGCCTTCAGGAAATGTATTACAGCACTGAACAAAAGACAGTGTGTGAGCCTAACAGCTACAGTCATTTTCAAGTTTATTTTTCCTTCTTATTTGAAGTTGGATCAGGCCTCACTAGTGTGGATGTTGACACAACTGGTTATGTAGTACAACTAACTGTTTGTGCTAAACTAACTGTTCCATCTTGTATTTAACTGTGACACTCTTAGTAACTTTCCCAGACCTGAAGAAGAGCTCTGTGTAGCTTGAAAGATTATCTTTCTGACCAACAGAAGTTGGTCGAATAAAATATATTACTCACCCACCTTGTTTCTCAAATACTTTAAGTCTGATAGAGCAATTCCATAGCACAGAATTGGTAAGTAAATTGACTTACCTCCTCTCTACGTAGGTAACATCTAGTTTCAATCAGGCCTCTTGTTACATCCTCTCCAATCAGTTTTTGTTTTCGCCAAGAAGTATAAATGATGTCACAGGGCCTCTGGTTGCAATTCAAGATCTTGGCTCTCACATATGAATGTGGGGATTTTGCTATTTTTTTTACATGTTTTAAACTGTCTTTGTTAATGTAATTTGCAGCTGACAACAAGGAGGAGAGGCAGCAGCACAGAAGCAGCCAGATCTCTGTGGGTCACCAGCAAGGGATCTGTGAAATCATTTACCTGACCAGTGTTTCTCAACTGGTGGGCTCATAAGAGGCAGTCAGGAGAGGTGGGTAACAAGGCATTGAATATATATATAACAATCTCTCTCTCTCTCTCATCTAAACCAAAGAAAAGGCCATGGCCTAGATGTGGGGGGAAAAGTAGAGGAAGGCGCCAAAATTTATGCCCAGGTTATGGACCTGGGTAATAGGACAGGTGGGCTTCCCCACAGCTCTGGACCCTGGAAGCTGTGGGCCCAGACTCTGAGGCAGTCTGCTACCTCTCATTGTGAGTTCAGTTTTGGTCACATTGATCTTTACATGATGGTGAGCCATGCAGAAGGAGCTGCTGGAGAAGCAGTGAGAAATGAGAGATTTGAGATTTACAGACCATTTTGGTGCCTTTTTAAATAGTGTGGTATCACCATATAGCATAGTCAAATAAATTCACAAAGGAATATTTTCAGGCTTGCTTACCAAATCATTTTAGTAGAAATAAAAAATTCCAAAGGCTATTAAGCTTTCAGATATGCTATAAATCTTACTCAGAGATAAAGCTACTTAACTACAACAACACTGCATACATAAATCTACTTGGATTCCACACTATGCAAAGCAGTGAAAGCTGATTTTCCACAACTTGGAGGAAGGGCAAATTTTGTTGTAAATTTGGCTCTATGTAGCTACAATTCAGCAATTTCACTACCGATTATTTCCCCCATAGATAGTATATTACACACTATAGCTGCACATTTTTCTTCCACTGTGCAGTATAGTGGATATAATTAGATAGCAGGAAACATATCTAAAAATAATTTGTAGGAGAACTGCATCTAATTGGGTTGGATTCTAAAGCCTGCCAAGTAGCTAAACTACTGTCATTGTAGCACTGAAAGAACTTTAAATGAATAAGAAACAAAATTCAAATGGCAGCATCAGGGCTATGAAATTAGCTCATGTCACTGTAAGAAAGCAAGAGCTAATTAAATATATTGTGGACTGAGAAGAAAGTCCTTCTCCAACAAAACATTACAAAAGCTAATTCTCACTATTGTTGTGGATGTTGGAATGTTTTGTTTTTTGAAATGAGACTAATCATCCCAAGTGGATTTTTGTATTTAGATTTTTTTAAAAAAATTTCTTTGCTTCTCTGGTGTCCCAGCAGGATTGTTTTGTCGCACTAATCCTTTCCATATTCTGTTACATAATTAGTGTTGGTGCCCATCTGTCCTGAAGTTTTTAGCTACAGGTGGTATATTATATTCTCTCAGAATATTTCTTAGGACAAACAAGCTATGAGACAATTGCTTTCTTGTCTTTTTTGTTGTAGTGACTAACATTTGTGAAATGTTTAACAAGCCCTGAAATTGTGCTTTTCCAGAAAACATTCGTGTAGATGACAGAGTTTTGCAACATTTCCCCATTACTTTCAAGCTCAGAGCTAGCTCTGCCATAAAAGCAGAACAGGTTGTTTTCTAGGGCTGCAAAACCATTCCTGTGGTTGACTTCAGGCTGGTAAGGTTAAATGGGCATTCAGCAGCATCAGGCAGATAGGGATGGGCAGGTTGCCTAGGGCCTAAAAACTCCACTGGTGGGCCAGGATGGTTTGTTTACCTGCAGCATCCACAGGTTCGGCTGATCACAGCTCCCACTGGCCGCGGTTCACCGTTCCCGACCACTGGGAGCTGTGGGAAGCAGCACAGGCCACAGGGATGTGCTGGCTGCCGATTCCCGCAGCCCCCATTGGCCTGGAATGGCGAACTGCAGCCAGTGGGAGCTGCGATCGGCCAAACCTGAGGATGCTGCAGGTAAACAAACCAGCCCACCAACGGATGTCCCTGACGGGCCGTGTGCCAAAGGTTTCTGATCCCTGCCCTAGGGCTTACTCTGTTTGATCAGCCTATGTAAATGAAGACTTATGCTCATAGAACATATAGCTATACTGGTTAACGTATAGGCCCTCTTCTGATACTGAAGTAATTTTGTCCAGCTGGGTAGCCTTAAATTCAATGAAAATATTCTCTTTTAGAAAAGAAGAATGAGCAGTTACAGAATGACTGTGATCCTAATTAAGTTTTATTTCCAGCATAGCTTTGGACAGATATAGGCATTAGAGGCTGAGCCCTAGTGCAAGGTTGGAGTTCAGCAGGAAATGGGAAGAAGGAATCCTGGCCCTTACAGCATGGCATGCAAACACAGGCACTACTATAACCTAATGACTGCAGAACCCCTTCCCCATCTGCCTCAGGTGCTTGGCACATTGTCCAAATAGTAAAGGATACCCTGGTTGCACCACTCTCCTCCTTTACAGCCCTCCTGACTCTCCCCTTCTGAAGGGAGCATGTGCAGGGAACTCTGAGATGAAGCTCACAAAGTTCTTAAGCCCCCTGTCCTCCTCCCGTGGATTTCCTGTGGGTGATGACCTGGTAAGAATCCTGGTAACCTAGTCTCGCTCTTTAAGAGCGAGAAGTGAAATGGTTAAATGCTTTTTATAATTGTGATAATGTTAGTTGTGATTTTGCTTGTAATTTCCTAACATGAATCTTCAGTACATCTAGTTATTGCATTGAGTTGTTGCTTAGACTGTGAAGAATTAGAGAGCTTGACGTATCAGATGACCTGTCCCATTCACTAGCAGTTTAGAACAGGGATGGGCAAATTTTTGGCCTGAGGGCCACATCACGATTGCGAAACTGTATGGAGGGCCGGGTAGGGAAGGCTGTGCCTCCCCAAACAGCTTGGCCAGTATCCCCTATCTGCCCCCTCCCACTTCCCGCCCCCTGACTGCCTCCGTCAGAACCCCTGACCCATCCAATCCCCGCTTGCTCCTTGTCCCCTGATCGCCGCCTCCCAGGACCTCCCTGCCCCTAACCACCACCCTGGAACCCCACACCCTATACACCCCCCGCTGCTCCCTGTCCCCTGACTGCCCTGACCCCTATCCACACCCCCACCCACTGACAGGCCCCCCAGGACTCCCATGCCTATCCAAACCCCCCCTGTTCCCCACCCCCCCTGAACCTCTGCCCCATCCAACTGCTCACTGTCCCCTGACTTCCCCCTGAGACCTCCTGCCCCTTATCTAATACCCTCCCACTCCCCGCCCCTTTACCATGCTGCTCAGAGTGGCAGGACTGGCTTATTGGAAAGCTTGGGAGGTGGGCGGGTGCAAGCCACGCTGCCCACATAGCGGCATGGCTGTGGGGGAGAGGGGACAGCGGGGGAGGGGCCAGGGGCTAGCCTCCCTGGCCAGGAGCTCAAGGGCCAGGCAGGATGGTCCCGTGGGCCGGATGAACTTTGTGAGCTTCATCTCAGAGTTTCCTGCACATGCTCCCTTCAGAACGGGAGAGTCAGGAGGGCTGTAAAGGAAGAGGCCCTTACTCCCACAGGCCGTAGTTTGCCCACCTCTGGTTTAGAATCAGTGTAAATGTTTTAAAAGGAGAGATATTATAGCTGAAGGTTTGTCAAAGAACTAGGTGTAAGTAATTATTCATTATTACTCCCCATATGTGCTGGGACTTGGGGCTAGTTTCACCAGAGGGATTTAAGCACCTACATCCAGTAGTTAGGCACCACAGGAATTTATGAACCCCCCAGCACCACCACCACTCAGCTGCCACCTAACCCTTTAGGCATCTTAATTCCATAGGCACTTAAATTTCTGCTGACAAAAGGCTCTATGCACCTAAATTTCTGCCAGTGGGCATGTAGAAAGCCACTTAAATCCTGACATCACCAAGCAGCTAAATGCCCTAATTCACACCTAAGCCCTGGCAGGATTCACAAACTGGACATTCCTCTGCCTGTCTCACCTGCAGGGCCTTCTACTTAATAGCTGAGTGGTTAGGATGCTCACCCAGGATGTGGGAGATTAAGGGTTAAATCTTCACTATCTCTGATTCAGAGCAGGGACTTGGACACAGCTCTTCCACTTTCCAGGCAAGTACTTTCACCACTGGGCTAGAGAAGGGTGTTCTGCAAAATTAAATGAGAAAAAAAATTCATGAAAAAAGCCACACCATTCGTCATAGCGTATCTTCTACTAAGGCTGTGTTTTTTGAACTAAAATGTGTGTCATACAGGAGGTTTTATATTGGACTTCAATTAGATGCTGCAATTTCATGGCTATCCTCACAGGAAATCCTCAGATAATGTCAGGGTGAGATTTTGTACCTTGGACTGTAGCCTGAGAAAGCCATAAAGTGAGTGAGTGTGCACTTTATTTCTACTGAAGTTAGACAGCTGGGAACTGAATGTTATGTTTCTTTTGAATAAGTGTCTGGGGAGCTGTAAACATGGTAAAATAAACCACCATTGAGGCAGTATAAATTATGGAGCAGGATTGGTAACAATTTACGTGCTTTTAATGTGTGTTTAATTAAACAGTCCCTCTGTGAATGAGGTACCAGATCAATGGTATTTTTTAAGAATTAGTACATAATTCTTACATATTTGTTAAACCTCAATATGTTTGTTTAATACATATGTGGTATTTAATTAGATTACAGTGACTGTTATTAAATCTATCAGTGTATTTTTAGCCAACTAGTTATATTCTTGTAAACACGTACCAATCAACTAGTACTTAAATAACATAATTACTGTCTTATAAAATCCAAACTAAATGCATAGTGAACTAATAAGAAATATCAATGTTTCTTTAAAAAGTTTTATGAAATTGTATACAGAATCTTTCATTTCTGGTCACTACTGCGGATTTGACCCAAGCTAGTAATGACCAAAACCTAATTCTGTCTTCTGATTTCTTGGTGTTCTTCTATATGAAATGACCGAGTGTCTTCCTATCAGTCAGGTCTCCACTTAAAAAACAAACAAAAAGCCACCAATTGAAGTGGTAGTAAGTTGCACCCCTGCCAGTTTCAGTGGAGAAGCAAAGGCCTCCATGGGTTGGGAGACTCCATGGGCAGTCTCCCAGCCCATGGAAGCCTTTGCTTCTCCACTCTCACTCTCAAACCTGGTTTCCTCCAGTTCTGGATTAAAGCACATTGGTGGGGATCTGTGGGGAAGCTTGCATGGGAGGACATTAGTAATGACCTGCTGAACCTATTCTATGGATAAATAAAGGCAACGAGAGATGTCTGAACATAAGACCGAGAAAAGGGAACTGCTGAGATCTGATGTTAGGTCTGACCCAAGCACTCAGTGAGTCATTGGCAAGTCACTGAATCTGTCTGGTTCTCCACTTCCCCACTTCCCTCAGAGGAGAGTTTATAATGGCTTTTGAAAATGAAAAACATTATATGAATTAGAGAGACAAGGTGGGTGAGGTAATCTATTTTATTGGACCAATTTCTGTTGGTGAGAGAGACAAGTTTTCGAGTCACACATAGCTCTTCTTCCAGTTTCCAGAGCTCACTTTCTGGCAACTGTATCAGTCATTAACATCAAGGGGGGGAAAAAAGAATTTGATAAAATGGACTTAGCCCAAATTCTGCTTTCAGTTCTACCTGCATAAACTCAAACTAACTCAATTAAAGTCAATGCAGCCTCATTCTCATTTTACCCTAAGGCCTCTTTTTATACCACTCTGCCTCTGTAAAGGATCCTTACCATGGTAGTAAACATGGTTATGGCTGTGTACAAGGTTTTAAAGTGGGTAGGCTCAAAGTGAACTTGGTGGACCAGAGAATCCAGAACAGGAGTTTTTGGAGGGAAATGCTATGAGCAGTCAAGCCTGGAGAGTAAGCTCAGACTGAAGTGTACAGTGCTATTCTTTTTGAGCTACCAATAAAGGAAGAGATCAGTAGGAAGGGAAAGGGGGTGAGCTTGGACACAGTTTACTCATGGTTTCCATGAACCTTGTACAGTTATTTAGACCAGAACAAAGTGAGCATAAAAAAGGCTGCCCAATCAGAATGGTATCCTTTTGCATCCACTTTGCACTGGCATAAATGACTGACTATACATGTTGTAGGGCAATGGTGAATCAAGCCCTAGTTCATAAGCGATGTGTACTGGTCAGGGTAGGGACTCAGCCTATTCACAGCCATATATGCTATTGTATGAACATTCAACTTGAACTTTTCACCTATGCTGGTGGGTCAGAACAAGAGAATTAAAACAAATAGAGCAATTGACTGGATAGAACAACTGAAATATCTGAGGAAAGATTACTCCTGGGGGAATTTTTCACATCTGCAGACATGCAAAATTCATCCGTCCCGCATAATTTTGTATTTTCCCACAGAAAATACATCTGCCCCAGAAGTGCTGAAGTTCTGCCTTTTGCCCACCACAGCAGCCTCTGTTGGGCAAGAGGCAGAACTGCAGCACTTCTGGAGCAGAATGTATTTTCTGTGGGCGGGCGGGAAGGGGCGGGGAATTCTAGCCCAGTGCTGCAGAATTCCTCCAGATTTAGTTCATCACAGCACCTTGCCTGCGGAGCCAGGTTAGGACAGAGTGGGGCACACAGGGCTGCTGTGTGTGTGTGTGTGTGTGTCAGAGACTGGGGTTCAGAATGGCTAGTGGGGGGGAGAGACTGGGGCATGGGCTCAGGAGCTAGTGGGGTGACAGCGTTGAGCCTGGGGATGTGGGGAGGGAAGCTGCAGAAACCCATGGGGACGGAGGGGGAGGGACAGGGGCAGATGTGCCTGACTGAATGGGAGAGGCTTGGGGTCAGCCAGGGTCTGCATGGGGAAGGTTTCCCAGCTCCCTAACAATCCCATCACCCTCCCTCCTCTGCAAAAAAAACCTTCTCCCACCTACATGCAACACCCTCCAGATTCACTCCTAGTCTTCTTCCCACTCCCTTAGTTCCTCAGTTACCCCTGAATCCCCCAAACCCTTGCACGGCTTCTGACAGGTGTGTGAAATACAGTTCTGTATTGTAATTTAAATGAATTACTCAAAGGTCTTTATTAATATGCCTAGTAAGGAATCTATTTGTCAAAAAAAACCAGAATTTTTTGGGGTCTGTATTGTTACAGACATACTTGCTGACAGATACTTTGAAATAAATTACCAAAAGAATTGAAACTGGCATTATTATATTGTGTTATTTTGAGAAATAAAATATGCAGAATTTTAAAATATTGTCTGCAGAATTTTTAATTTTTTGGTGCAAAATTCCCCCAGGAGTAAAAGATGCACCATGTGGGATGAAATGGTAAAAATTGATATCACTTTTCTAATATTTAACCACATGGTTGCAACTGCTGTATTTTTATATTCTGTCTATATTTTTAATTTATTATTTTCTCAATAGTTTAAAAGAAAATAATTTCTATTGTCAACAATTCTGTTTATCTTTAATAAAAATTAGGAACTGAAAAGCATATTCGATAGCAGGAGTTCCCAAACAATTTTCCCTGAGACCCACCTGTGCAGCTGCAATAGGCACCGCGGCCCACTATTAACACTTCCTGCTGCTTTCTGGGAGGGGAGATTGAGGATAAAGTAAGGGTGGTACCAGCCCGGGGACAGGCCATGACTTGAGCTGTCTGGTGGGGTGGCCAAACCTTTAAGTTGTGCCCTCCCACTATCAATATATACAGCTTGATAGTGTCCCCTCCCATCTTGCCCACCAGGCAGGGGGGCCATTGTCTCCTCAGGCTGATCAAATGGAAATCAAGCAAGGGGCTGCCGAGCACACAGCCTGGCCTCCCCGGGCCGCCACGCGTTCCTCAGGGAGGGGGCGACATGGAGCGTGTGTGGCCCCTTGTCTCAGGAGGGACCTGGGCCAGTGAGAGGGCGAAGGGACCAGGCAGGTGGCACAGCCCGTCCCTGCCAACACCTTTCCATCTCAGCAGCCTGCTGAATGCCTTGAGCTTATCACCTGGCAGCCCTGCTCCAGTCACCCCCACCTAGCATCCTGGCGCACCTCAG
This sequence comes from Macrochelys suwanniensis, assembly GCA_033296515.1. Taxonomy (NCBI): domain Eukaryota; kingdom Metazoa; phylum Chordata; order Testudines; family Chelydridae; genus Macrochelys; species Macrochelys suwanniensis. Next base: position 42,398,113 of record CM065775.1, on the reverse strand, counting down.
AGGCACCCCTTGCCCAAGAACGAGGGAAGGGCTCAGGGGTCACCAGGGCCGGGCCCGGCTGTTGCCTGTGACTGACTTGATCATGGCATTGTCCAGGCAGAAACAGAATGGCTCCACTGAACCCCGGTCCCTCAGATGGGCTGCAGGGCTCATACTCCAGGGGGCTTGATAGCCACAGATCACTGGGTGCAGTGGCTCAAAGCAGGAAGAGCTGTGAACCCTCCAGCCTCCTCCAACCTCCCTGGGAGCCGCAGCCTCTCAGGGTCAGCCCCTTCTCCTTGCCCACTTCCCAGCAGCGCCACTTCATCCTCTGCCAACCAAGGGGTGGGCACTGGGCTCCTCTGGCCCTGGGCAGGGGCCATTGCCAGCCACTGCTCCATCTCTGTCTGCTTTGCAACACTCCCCAAACAACCCCCAAACTCTGCCTGTGGCTGCACTGGTGGGCCACTGGGACTGTGTTACAGCCCACATTTGGAAACCCCTGTACTATGGAATAGAAGCTACAGGCCATTCATCTAACTTTGCAAGTGAATTGCTTAGTTGCCTTGCTGAAAAAAGTTCCATACGTTATTACATTGTTATTAATAATTTGCTTTTGTATTATCAATTGCTTAGATTTTCCAGAGAGAATTAGCATATAGGAGCATAACATGGGTGGAAGAGTGAAGAGCTTACTGGTTTCATATGGTACTTCACTGAATTCCCTTTCATTCTTCGTCCAGCCATAATTTTGTTCTTATTAAAAAAAAAAATCTCAACTGGAGTATAAAATGGCAAAATTCTACTCTTTAATCCCCATAAAGGATTTGGTAACTGGAATGCATAACTTCTCTGCATGTTCCATACTCACTCCCTCTGCAAAATTCCCACTAACAAAATGAATGCTGAATATGTAACAGAGATCCTCTTCGGTGAGATGATCGCTTGAGGTGAGATGGTTGCATCTTCTAGAAGTAAGGAAGATACCTTCCTTGTATGGCCTGTTTAGAGCTGGCCAAATACTATGCAAAAATTGTCTTTATGTATTAATTTGAATTCTTAAATACATTTGCTATGACAGTGTCCATGCCTATTTTGTGTTCACTTTATTTCAGCCGGGGACCCTGTAACCTATGTGCCCATTCAGAATCAAAGCATTTTGGTTCTCAGATAATCACATTGAACTGCTCAGAAACAAGCTACAGGCCAAGGATTATCCAGAGATATTTGATAGGTTAGAAAAATGAAAGTCACACTCACATTTATTCTATTCATGGACAATTTGTGTATGGAATTGGCCAAATGTGGGATTTGTTATGCATTATTTGCTTAGTGCTACCTCTAGCAGTAAGGAAAATATCACAGGTCAAAGCCCTGTTGACAGCTCTCATTTATAATGCAAGGTCAGATGAGAGACAGCTAAGAAAAATGGAATTGCTTCAGGAAATGGTGTTGAAACTGAGTCTCTTCTCTCTGTATCAGTATTAAATCCAAGACTTTAAACTAGTACTAGGGGACACAGTCAGAAATGCAATATTTCAGATGAGATGAGGCCCTGTCCACTGGTGGCATTTTTGGCAAACACAGGAGGTGCTGTTAACCTTAGAGTCCTTTACTCATTTTAAATGTGACATTACACTCTAACCTGAAATTTTTCTGACAGTTCCAACTGAATATGTTATTTTTCACTCTCTATTCTAAAATATTGCTTAGTGTTGCTGTGGCTGATAAATGGCCATCTCCAAGGACGGCTGCATTTTTGCAACAGATAAAATGATCCCATATAATGTACAGTTTTAGTAAATCTGTTTGAAGGATGCTATTGATTTAGTTGGGGTTGGTCCTGCTTTGAGCAGGGGGTTGGACTAGATGACTTCCTGAGGTCCCTTCCAACCCTGAGATTCTATGATTCTATGATTTACTCTGGTAAGAGATGTTTTGTAAGTGTCAGAAGCAGAAGAAAAAAGGAAGAAAAAGCACATTTCTTTGTGAGTATTTGATACAGAAAATACAGTAATCCAGACTATGCAATACATTAGCAGGAGAGATGTCAAACTAACTATGAGTGATATATCCTGCCACTGAAGGATTCTGCCAGCAAATGCTGTAGTTACCAAATAGGTAAAACTAGTTTGAAATAATTCAGATTATGGAATATGTTGACTTCCTGTTAGGAGGACAAAAATTTTGCCATCAAAAATAATTCAAAAATCACAATAAAAGCATTTTCAAATGTTTTATGTGGTTCATGTATCATAGGCTGCACACACACAGACACACGAGCCAGACAGAGCCAATTTTAATACAGCTAATGACAAATTGTGCTATTTCTGAAGAGTTCTATGGCTACACTTATCAGAAATTGACAGTGGCAGAGAAACAGATCTCCCTTTATGATAGACCTTACTGATATTCTGACCATGGTATCCACCAGGTCAATTAATATTTCAGATCTCACCCAAATACATGCTTACAGCCAATCTTTATTGTGACGTTCTCCTGTTGTTATCTGGACTGGTGCTCTGCTAGGTCACTCCAATCCTCGACTCTGGGAGCCAGCCTTACCCTGCTCTGCTGTGAGGACCCTCACTCCTGGGATGTTCACGCACAGCTTCTAGCGTGTAAGCTGCTCCCAGCTATGTGAGTGAGCACTTTTGGACAGCCGCTGCTTCGATTGTGCAACCGAATGACTCTAGCAAATATCTCCGGTCCCAGATACAACCCTAAGAACTTCCGTTTTGCAGTGTCCACTTATGCCCACTGGATGCTGCAAGCTTATATGAGTTTGTCAATTTAACAAATAAATTGACATGTGCCAGGCTTGTTATTTCAAGGGGATTCTCTGACACGCTTCAAACCAAACGCATTGCTTCAGATAGAATCATGGAATATCAGGGTTGGAAGGGACCTTAGGAGGTCATCTAGTCCAACCCCCTGCTCAAAGGAGGACCAAGCCCCAATTTTTGCCCCAGATCCCTAAATGGCCCCCTCAAGGATTGAACTCACAACCCTGGGTTTAGCAGGCCAATGCTCAAACTACTGAGCTATCCCTCCCCCCAGAAACAAACAAATTTATTAAGTACAGAAGATTGACTTATAATCACTTAAAATCTAAGCACAAGTAGTCAGATTTGGGCAAATGAAATAAAAGCAAAACGTATTCTAAGCTGCTCTTAACACTTTCAGTGCCCTTACAAACTTAGATGCTTCTCACCAGAGGCTGGCTAGTTGCCCTTCAGCCAGACTCTCCCCTTTGCTCAGTGCTTCAGTCGCTTGATGGTGGTGTCTGTAGATGGGGGGTGGAAGAGAGAGAGCATGGCAAACATCTCTCCCTTTTCTCGTGTTCTTTCTTCCCTCTTGGCTTTGCCCCTCCCCCCTTCAGAGTCAGATGAGCATTACCTCATAGTAGTCCCAAACTGACCAAGGGAAGGGGGGTGACTCACTCCAAAGTCCAACAGATCCTTTGTTGCTGCCTAGGCCAGTGTCCTTTGTTCCGGTGAGTCTGGGCTGCATTTGTCCCATACATGCCCTGATGAGGTGTGAACTACCCCTCTGCTCCTGGAGAGTTTTGCCTGGGCTTGTTTTAAACCACAAGGACACATTTCAGCCTCATAACTATATACATGAATTTACAACCTATAATATTACTACAACAACAATGCTCAGTGCATCATGAGCCTCCCAAAGACACCCAACTTGACAAACTTTGCATTGGATACTATGCAATCATACTATAAGAATGAACATGGGGGTGCAGAGTGTTCCCCTGAGGTACAGAGTGGCACACTTATTAATAAAAGAAAAAAAAGAAATAGTTATATATAATTAAGAGAGAGCAATATACATACAAATGTGTGTAAAGTCCTTAGGTCAGTTTTGTAGCACAGATGGTGAGGCTGCTGATTTGTAAAAGTCTTTCTGGAATGAATTTAAAACATTATAGTCCAGTAAGCAGTTCAGATGTAGAGTTTGTTCAGATTCTTCCATGAGAATTCCAGGATAAATCCAGAGTAAACCTGGAGACCTCAGTATTGTGGCTTAGACCTTCCCTGTTAAAGTTTAAGCAGACCTGAGATAAAAAGGATCAGGCCCAGGGTTTCCTTTATAGCTGAACCAAGCTGGGTGCTGACATGCAATTTCATTAGGAGGGTTTTGATGAAGGTGAGCCGACAGTTTGGTGTCTATTCAATGGGTCCTTTCTCAGACAATACATTAAGCACTAGTCATTCAAATGACTAAGTTCACTATATCGGATAATTAAGCTGAAGACAATGTAAATAATATTAGTTCCTACAGTATCTTACATCTTTGAGTCAATAAAATACAATAATGAATCATTAGAAGACAGCTACATGATTTTAGCATCCTCAAGCTAATTAGATCACATTGTTAAACTTCTAACAAGATATAGGTAAACACAGACAAAATACACTTAGCATCTACTCTTGATTCTCTAGCAATACAGGCAAACATGTCAAAGATTCGAGTCTACTTAACATGGCTTTGGTGGCCATTCCTTGTAGATATTTCTGTTTACCATTTCAATGCCTCCTGTTAAGCTGTTATGTTACACGCGCCAGTTGACCAGTCTGTTAGTGTCGCAGATATATTGGACAGACCAAGCTGTCTTTCTTTGGAGGTTCCTGCTTGATGGTTTTTACTGTGAACTTTTGAACTAATCACTTGTGATGATGGTTTTGTTTTATCATTTCAGACAGGTGAATCCTCTTAAGATACATTAAAAAAACTCAGTGGTAAAATAAATGCTCTTTCATGTTGCAAAACAAAACTAAAACATGATATGGACAATGTGAGAACAGAGGATTAGAAGCTAGTTATTGAATTTTATCTCATTTTCTCCTTCTTGGAAACCCCTGCCTTTCTTTTCTCATCTTTGGCACTGGGCTACACCTCCTAGTGGAAACAGGAAGCACTTGGAGCACGTTTTCTCAGTATTTTGATCTGCGGAGTCTGACTCTGGGCTATAGGCCTGATTCAAAGCCCACTGAAACCAATGGCATAGTCCAGGGGTCTCAAACTCAAATTACCATGAGGGCCGCATGAGGACTAGTGCATTGGCCCGAGGGCCGCATCACTGACCCCACCCCCTCGCTGCCCCCGCCCCCACTCCACCCCTTCCATTAGGCCCCACCCCTTCCCCTCCTCGTCCCCTGAGCGCGTGGCTCCCCGTTCCTCCCCCCTCCCTCCCAGAAACCGCAAAGCCACCAGACAGTTGTTCTGGTGGCAGGAACTGCCTGGGGGTAAGAATAGAACCTTGGAGCAGCGCGGAGAGAACAGGGATCTTGGCGATCTTAGCGGCCACAGAACGTAACTGGGGGCGGGGGTGAGGGGATTTGGCGGCCACAGAACGTAACTGCGGGGGTGAGGGGAGTTGGTGGCCATAGGACGTAACTGGGAAGGGGGGTGGGGGAAGCCTAGTGGCCCACCTCTTCTCCCCCCCTCCTCCCCTGTGTGCGTACTTCCCGCTCCTCCCCCCTCCCTCACAGAAACCACGAAGCCGCCAGACAGCTGTTCTGGCGGCGGAACTTCAGAAAGTAACTCGGGGGGAGCGGGGGGGCGTGGGGAGCCCGACGGGCCGCGTGTTTGAGACCCCTGGCATAGTCTTTCCATTGAGTTCAGTGGGTTTGGGATCAAGCCCTAAAATTCTTATAGGCAATGAAAATGTTGAGTTCTAAATGTAAGAAGCTGCCAGGTACTGAGCATCCTAAATTTCTACTGAAGTGAACGGGAATGAGGCTCTTTACACCCTGCAGGATCTGATCCAAAGGTAGCTAGCAGGTGGAAAGTGGCACCATGCAATTAATGATTCTTTGCTCTTTTTAGGACATAGCAGCCACAGCTCCAAAGCATGGAGTTTCACATAGTTTATTGTTTTAGTCAGGAGGATTTGAATCTTGATAAAGAGGAGGTGACATCTCACAAGAGCATGGAAATATTGATCTTTTATGTGCTGTCTTTTTCTCACACTCAGGGGATTTGTGGTTTTCTGCTGTTCAAGCAGTGGCACTAAAAAGAAGATAGTGTTCTGTTAGGTTGCTGAGAAGGTTAACCAAGCAGGGAAAGGAAGTTATAATTGTAACGGTGGGAAATAAACATGAGACCACATGAGTTTTCCCATGTTGAATGAGAAAAGAAACATGAAGCCAACCACACAAATCTTTTTTCCCCACAAGAAGGCAAAATGTGTTTCTAACTAACCACTTTTTCTTTCTAATTAACAGTATTTGGTAATGGCTCTATGCACTAAAATTAGATTGTATTTGTTTTGCTCGTTTCTGAACAAATTAAAACCCCTACAAAACAGTCATATCCCATAAAATAAGTGGCTCCTCTGATCTGTTAATGAAGTGAGAAAAACAGCATGTAGACAGACTCCTGATCCTGTCACAATCAGTAACATCTGAAACAAGAAAGCAGTTTCGCTAAGGAAACGGCAGTTTTTGTATTCATATAGCTGTATGGGGCAATGTGTTTTTTGAGACTTTATCTCACAGTTGGGGAGGGTGGGTTTTGTCAGTTATATTGCCAGGTTTATAAATATTCTATTTTAATTTAGAATGTTCATGTATGGAGGAAAATGTGGTCATAGCACCTTTTCTCTCTTTTTAAAGTATAACAACTCAACTGTACATTTTCAGCAAAGATGTCATAGCATCAGATACTATCTTCTCAAGCAGAAGATCCCCCCTGGGGTACAGGCTGCAATGGTCATAAATCACATATAATTAGGTTAGAATAAATAATACAGAAATCAGTGCATAAGAGTGAAAATGTTTTACATTTTTATGTATGTTTTCTCCACCTGCAATGCCAAAATAGCTAGAAAGTCTCTCCTCACTTTTTTAAAGGTCTTTTAGCACTGTCCCCCCTCTTTTTTTCAATGGAAAAACAAAAGCTCAACACATTTTCAGGAATATGAAGTACATTTTAATATATTAACATCATAGAGAAACCTCTTGAAATGTTTATATATAATTCCTTTATATCTTATTGCTACACATTCAGTGATTCAGAAAAATACGAATTGCAGCATCTCATTAAATAAAAAACACGAGTTAAGCTTCCCTGAGGAAAATTCCTTCAAGATAACAACATGGACAGTGCTTGCTCAATGTTAAGATCTTAAAAACTTGAAACATTAGGAAAATAAAGAACTCTACTCTTAAAAAGAGACCATTCACCTGAGTATATCAAAGTGCTTTAGCAATATGAAGTAAGACTCACAACACACCAATGCACGAAAAAGGTAGATATTATGATACCTTTCTACAGAGCTATTGAAGAGTTAAGAATAAGGCACCTGTACGTTCTTCTGAATTACTTACACTCCCTCATTAGCCGCACACATACTATATCATCCCCACAACCTCTGCGTACAGTGGCGGACTCTCTACCAGAGCACTGAATAGACTGAAACATAGGGAGGGCTTGTGGACAGGTCAGGAAGTGTGGTTACTCGCTCAATGGTCTAGTGTCGCAACAGATGTACTGTAGCAGCAGCTAAGATTACTGCCTGAGAGCTCGAATAGTGGCCATAGATGAGCTAGACTACAGCCTGACTAAGGATATATGGGGTTAAATTTCATCCTCCCCACCTATGGGATTACTTGGTCTCTGTGTGTTTGCAGATAATTTTACCCTAAATTGCCCAACGTCAAAAGAGCAAATCAGCAGAAATAACAATAGAAGCTGGGAATCTTGACTCCCCATCTATTGCTTTGAATACCTAGTGGATGTTGCTAGTAGAAATATTTTTGCCCCAATTTTAGCATATGAGGGACCATATAATCCTAACAGTTTCTTCACTTTTGATTCAGGGTGTCAAACTTATGCGACAATGGTATAAATTTCAGTAATAACCAATACATATTAGAAGGATCTATAACGTTTAATAAAAAAATACCAAAAAATATGAGAGTGATTTGTTAAACTCTAGGGTTCACTGATTAACCTTGTATAGAGAATGCCCACTGTCGTCATACTTGTTATCATGGTTTGAAGTAAACAACAGAAATAAGCTGTAGATGCATGCTAATGAAATAGTCCTAGTGCAGCTGACAACTAAACAGATTAGCTGAACTTGAGTCTTTGTGTAAAACAACAAAGTACTTGAGGCCAGAGCCTCATCTGGAGTAAATCGGATTTATTGAAGATTCTGCTCCCATTTACGTTGGTGTACATTTGTTTGTAGTCAGGCATCTTGCCCTTCAATGCCTCCCCTTGTGGCCGATCGCTGGATGGCAGCGATTTCCACTTTTACAGCAGTTCAGAAGTATGGCCTACAGCACTTGGCCTCTTTAAGGCTCCAGCTGGCTGAGTCGTTTGGGTCTCTCCCTGTAAGGGATCTGACTCCAAGCTCCTAACCAGTCACTCAGTCACAGCTGGGGAAGTGATTGTTCTCTTCATTAACCCTTTAGTGTCTGTTGCTGTGTGGGGTTTATTCACCCCATTATACTGTTATAACTTCATTTACTTTAATGGTGTTATACCAGATTTGCAATGATGTAATTTAGAGCAGAATTTGCCCCACTGATTATGATTTCACACCCTCACATTCCTGGTATGCAAATGTAAGTGAACCTGATTTTTATAATCTTTATTTGTAACTCTGTAACTGTGAACAGAGATAAAGGCCCCATAAGGGTCTTTGATCTCCACAATGGAACCTTTCCCTTAACCTCCACATCATGATGGTGAACAGCTCAAGCTTTTGTTCTGTTGAAGCAATTAGGCTGTTGAAGAATTGTTCTGAAGCAATTGTTCTGTTGAAGAATTTAGGTCTTTGTTGAAGAATCTGCTGTTGAAGAATTGTTCTGTTGAAGAATTTAGGCCTTTGTTGAAGAATCTGCTGTTGAAGAATTGTTCTGTTGAAGAATTTAGGCCTTTGTTCAGTGTCTTCGTTAGCCGCAGGGACAGTAGGCAACTTCTGAAAACTTGTGTCACTCCTGAGTCCTGAGGAAGCAGAGCAACTCAGAAGCGGCATAAGCCTGCAGGCTACATGTGACTACTGCTTGCTCATTGGTGCTGTTGGTTTATTTTCCTATATAGTTCACTTAGTCACTATTATTTGTACAGGGCCAGCCAAAAATCGAACAGTTTACTTTTGATTTTCCTAATTTTCAAGTTAAGTGTTTTGAGTGGGGCTCACCCTAAAACTTCTGGTTTTGAGTTTCCCCGAAAGATACTTTACATAACCTCAATTTTGAAAGATAGGAGGATGCAAATTTGTTACACAACATATAAGGGCTGGATATAAAGGCTGAAGTTCTGTGCTGAGCCTCTTTGGATACACCTACACTTTGAGTGAGAAGTGTAGTTACCACTCAAGGGTATATACCTGTGCTAAATCTGATCAAGCAGTTTGCTATAAAAAGAATTGGGAGGGGCTAGCTGGCCAAGTACAATAGAACCTCAGGGTTACAAACACCAGAGTTACAAAGTGACTGGTCAAATGCACACCTCATTTGGAACCGGAAGTATGCAATCAGGTGGCAGCAGCAGAGACAAAAAAAAAAAAAGGAAATACAGTACAAGATTTGACAAGATAAGGAGACTGATTCTGTGCTTGTTTCATTTATATTAAGATGGTTAAAAGCAGCATTTTTCTTCTGCAAAGTAAAATTTCAAAGCTGTATTAAGTCAATGTTACATTGTAAACCTTTAAAAGAACCACCATAACGTTTTGTTAAGAGTTACAAAGATTTCAGAGTTATGAACAACCTCCATTCCCGAGGTGTTTGTAACTCTGAGGTTTTACTGTACATACCTAGAGTCTCAGATGTGATTGTACTCAGGACAACTAGCCCTTCCAGCTGATCATGCCACTGTGAGTACACTTCTATTTTTAGAGGGCTAGCTCCATCAGAGCTAGTGTGGGTATGTCTCCTGGAGTTGGAAGTTATACTTCCAGCTTGAAGTGTAGATGTACCCTTAGAGGCACAGCTCACCACTTGCAGTCCAGGGGAAGTCACCTTTGAGCCCTTCTGATCCTGGGCTGCTGGAACAGCCCCTGGCATTAAGGCAGCCTTCTTAGGGCTGCCCTAAGGCAGGCAGATACTCAGAAGGAAGCTTTATGGGTCTCTTCTTCAGTTCCTGTACTGGAGTATCCTTCCCTGGCTGCAACAGGTGCTTTTACAGCTCTTCTACCTCACTCTGGCTCTTTTACCTAACATTAAGGGACTGGAACAGTGGAGAGGATCTCACCCCAGATGCTGAGACAGATTATTAAAGATGTCTTCATTTTTGTGAAATGAATTTAAAGGAATATGTGTGCAATTGATTGTTCCTTCCTAAGTGGAATACTTTGCATTTGTCCTTATTGAATTTCATCCTATTTACTTCAGACCGTTTCTCCAGTTTGTCCAGATCATTTTGAATTTTAATCCTATCCTCCAAAGCACTTGAAACCCCGCCCAGCTTAGTAATGCCCGCAAACTTTATAAGTGTACTCTCTATGCCATTATCTAGGTATTATTTCATTCAGGAGATCTGACATTTATAATAATAATTATTATTGATATTACAACAGAGCCTAGGGGCCCACAGAACAAGCTGGGCTAGGGACCTCACAAATACATGGTAAGAGACAGTCCTTGTCTCAGTATTGCCAATCTCAGATGTTGGAAAGTTACAAGTCAACCCCCAAACAAATCATAAAATTTAAATACAAATAAATGGTATTATTATAATAAATACTATTATAAAAGAAACTCAATTTTATTTGCCTTACATTTTCAAGTTTTTCCCTGCAACCATGATAGGCTAGAAACTTGCTCTTATTCTTTTTTAACATGAAAGATTCTCGTCTATTTTCAGGATTCCAGAAGTCAGGCTTTGAGAAAAATAGGCAATATCACAAATCTTGAGATAAAACCACAAGAATTAGTAACACTGCTGTCTCAAAGAGCTTACAATCTCCAAAGACAAGATAGACAAAGTTTGGCAGAAGGATTATTATCTTTGTTTTAGTTTTACTCTTCCTGGATGAAAAATGGAAATCCCTCCAGAAAAAGTCACAATTTTGGGGGAAAAAATGGTCTTCAGTTGGGTTGAAAAGTGATAACTATTTATTTTTTTTTGTGGGAAGGGATTTCCAGAATTCCATTTTGGGAGAACCAAAATGGTATTTTTTAGTTTGCCAGCTGCATCTGTGGCAGAAGGGCTGCCCAGAGCCCTCCTCCATGTCACAGAAAATTTTCTGGTTCCCATCAAAAGTGTTGCCAGACTTGACATTTTCCTACGAAAATGGTTCCATTGGAAAATTTTTGACCAGCTTTTTTTCTCAACAAGGCACAGAACTAAAGGGCTTACTAAATACAATCCCAGTTTTAGTTTTTCTATTGATTATAATGGAAATTTTGAAAACCTCACTGTGAGAGAGGGACAGTCTTTTGGTACTGAGTTCCTGGCTTCAATTCCCAGCTCTGCCATGGACTTGCTGCAGGCAAGACATTTAGACTGAGGTTTCCAAAGGTGCATAGGGGAATTATGCACCCAAATTCCAATGAATTTCAGATCATCCCTCCTCTCTTCATTCCTAACTCTCTCTGGATGAGTTTTTGGATGAAAAATGTGTATAAATGCTAAATGTTTATTTTATTTAATAGCTTAAATATCAATTTTTCCAGTGAGTTCCATGTACATTATTTAGAACACATCTGTATTTAAGAGGATGCTGTCTTCAAACCCATTCTCTCAATATTCATGTCCTGGATTTTAGCACATTTATTTTTAGATTAACCCCTCTAGCTGCACATGAATATCAAATACTCCTGCCACATAGTAACAGAAGCAATTACAGTTAAAAAAATCTCATGTTATTGAACAAACTTTTTCTATTTACTTTAATATCTTAGACAGATAATTCAGTCCCACTATTGACCACTAGGATGTAAGCCCTAAGCTCTAAATGTATTAAGGATTCATTTGTATTTTAATTCAATACAGTGTGTTTTAAGATCAATAATATCCAGTTTCACCCCATATATACATTGTGTGCTTGGGTGTGAAATCTTAATAGGCAATCTATGTTGAAACAAAAATCGGCAACAAAACTGACATTTATTTCTTAATATGCACTATTATAGCTGACATCCTCAAATTATCTTTCACGGGTTCTCCAAACCTTTACTTACTTACCCTGAAAGGTATATTAAACTTTATACAGTACTGCAGGTACATTAAAAATAGGCAGATTGATTATAGAGCTGTATAAAATTGATGGCCTTGCTTCACAGTGGGTTGTGCAAACATTTTGTTTGGTTTTCCTCCACGTGGGCTTGCAAACTCTGTGTTTTCGGTTTGACTTTCATGTTTGAACTAAAAAATCTCAAAGCTGAATTTAGACATCCAACAGGCTTTGTATCAAATCCATGATCATCCCACCATTTTGTTGCAGAGCAACAAATCATCTCAGATTTGCTTGAAATTGGACACAGGCTCAGTCCAAGAGGTTTTGGAACTTTACAAAGCTTTATGCACACTTTTTTAACCTTGTGAGGAAACTCAGGTAGGTGAGTTTTACATGGTTTCAGGTGTCAGTGGGTGAAACTCACCTCTGTACAGAAGGTCAGCATAAGTCCAGTTTTGATGGCTTAGAAGGGGCTTAAATGGTGCATATAAAGTTTTTTGTTAACCCTTTGCACCGAGTGAATTTCACCTATAGAGAACATTGTACACAATGCAGTTATTTATTCTTCCTTGTCTCTCTTGTGATAATAAATGAGGAAATCTGTAAAAGACCTCAGGTGAAATTCTGACGCTACTGAAGTCGATGGCAAAACTCCCGTTGACTTCTATAGGGCCAGAATTTCACCCCTGGATGCTACCTGATTTCAACATGCTGCTTTATCATTTGGGAATTGAAGTCATAAAATTCTTTGTGATATTCTGCTTCGCATTCATCCTGGGAGTTGGGAGTGAGAGGGCTGGGGTGTACTTGAGAAAAAACTCTGCTTGCACCTAAGAGACTAACAGGCTCTTAACAGAAAACAGGAGGCCGAGGCTTTCACAGTGGAGAATCAGCTTGGTTAAATGCAAAGCTGGATCATAACATCTTGAATCTAGACCATTTTTTTCAAAGATAATTAATAATAGCCTCGAAGGGGTTGGTCAAGAACAATTTGAATTTCTGTCTAAATGGGAGTAGATTACATATCTTCTATAGGGTTCATGGATTTTCATTACCAACTTGGTCTTGAAGCTGTTCTGGTGAATAAATTCTCTGTGTCAGTCAGTGAAGAACAAATTACAGGCACACAGAGATAGACAGCGAGTGTTAGCAGAAGATGGTGCCAATTGCTACAGGACAAAGGAAAATAAGCTCTCTCTTTCCCATGAGCTGTTTTAAAACCAATTCAAAATTAGTTCTTAGCTCCACCCTCGCTTCACTTCTGCAAAATTCCTTCATCACTTTTTTTAACTGATTTTTTTTCTCTTTACAATAAAACTGGCATTGCAAAAAACATAACTTCTGAGCCTGAGATGTTGATAACAGTGTCTTGTGTCAGTATATTTTAAACATGTCTATATAATTCACCTAAATAATGCTTAACAAGCTAAAAACCCCAAAACAAACAGGGTCATTGTCTGTTTCAGTTTCATGATTGGTTCAAGTCCATCTGCCTTTAAGATGTCTAAGCAATGATATGATTAATAACACATATACAAAATGTGCCCACACAGGCCAAAGATTTTCAAAATGACTAGTGATTTTTGGATGCCTCAACCAGGGGTGATGGAAGACTTTTTATAGTGGGGGTGCTGAAAGCCAGCGAAAGGGCAAAGACCACTTTTTACCTCGCGCCTCCCCACCCCTAGAGCTGGAACTGGGAGCAGAGCAGTGGCTCCGAGAGGGGTGGACATGGACAGGAGTAGGCAGGGTGGGCGTGGAGCCCCAGGCAGCCACATGAAGGAGCAGAGCCCCAGGCATGGGGCTGGGAGCAGAGCCTTGGGCACGGGGCTGGCAGCTGGGACACTTTCCACATTATCTAGTTCTACAAACTCTATCTTTCTCTGTGTTCTGTGCATTCACCCTGCTGCTACCACCATCATTCCTTTAGTTAACTCTCACCACCTGTTTCTGGCTATCTTTGGTTTGACTGGATGGTTCATTGGTGAGTGAACTGTTGTAAGAAAGCTTCAGGGCCAGCATTAGTTGCAAGCAAAACTCATAAAGATTTGGTTTGATTAAGAAATTTCACACTGGAGTGTTCAAGTGAACTTGAAAATTATCTAACATATGTTTATGCCATTTTAGTCTCAGCTGTATTCCTTGGTTATATTGTTTTATCTTGATGTAGCAGCTGTTGTTTTCACCTGAAGCTATTGTAAAAATCTGGGCTTTTTCCAGGACTTACTTTTTTGTCATACTTTTCTTGGGTTTTCTTCTAACAGACTAGGTCTTTATAAATTAACTCAGATGGTGCACATTTGACCCTAATTTTTGAATGTAATCCCTGGGTCAAGTATTTTTGTGTGTGAGAATAGAGTAATTCTTTTTACCCTTAGGCAGTTGGAATATGCATGCATTTAATTTACCATCAGCACATTTGTAACCACCAATATTTTTTCTACGGGTTTCAGGTAAACAAACATGCCTTATACTAAGGCTAAAGCAATTAAGGGGAATTACAATTCCCGTTCTAGTCTCCACCCACCTATGACACCCACCTAAGACAAAATAAAAGTTTATACACACACCCCAGTATATAAGAGGGTGTTTTAATAGATGTAGGTGGACAACTATTTTGCTTTCAAGAAGGCAAGATATTTGTTTACTGTTCTTTGAAAATGTAAAATGGACATTTGTGTGTGTATTTGTCTGACCATCTGTCTGTCCTTCTGTCTTTTTTCTCTGATATTTCTAGGGATTCTGCTTCCACGGCCTTAGTGCCAACATATGGTTGCATTCTGTAACATGAACTCAGAACTCGAGTTCATTCTTTTGTCTCCACCTTTGGGATGTCTGTAGGGGGTAATCTTAGTGACCTGGATGTGATATCACCATTGTGGCATTTTCATTGACACAGCCCTGTTACACAGACCCCTTGTCCTCAATATAATTTTTGAAAAATTAGTCCCTCATTACGAAACGTTAAATCTCTTATCACTCAAACCTGTAACGTAATGGAAATGTCAGCTACACAGTGGGGTGAAAGACCACTGTCAGGATATAACTCAGCATTTCCTTGTTTGACCATATATTTCTGGAGGGGTGGCTCCTCTGGGTCTCCATTGAGTAACAGGTTCATGGGCAACATAGTAATAGCTAGAGGAGGAAGGACCAAGAAGCCATACTTTTAGTAAGTCTGAACTTCCTGAGTTTTAAAATACTAAGTACATTAAACATTTTAATGTCATGTTAAATTCAGAAGGATGTAGGGAGTGTAAAAGTCTATACGTGGCCAAATAAGACTTAGGCACCATAATAAGGTGTCTTAAATAAAATAACCGGAAGTTGGTGTAATTAACTTTCCATTGTACACCTAATTCTACCCCTCCCCTGGCCCTCAACCATATTACTTCACTGAATCCTAAATTATGAGCCTAAAATTTTTCATGTGCTGAGGGTAAAATTTTTTGGGAAAGCTTGTGGGAGCAGGTATTTGTTCCAAGCTCTTCCATCCCTGGTGATAACAGGTTGGTTGTGTGTGTGTTTGTCCAGCAGAAATGGAATAAGAAGTGAGAAACCAAAGAAACATGGACAACCTTGGAACAACTGAAGATCTGCTATATGCTAAACAGACTACCCTATTTGAATGAATTAATAATATCAGCTTATGTCTTTAGGTAGTGCACCATGTATATGGTGTAACTCTCATTGACTTTCATTGAGAATTATGGTGACATATAGGGAGGGAAGATGATTTCCTGTGGCGTGTAAATACTACAAGTGTCCTGTGGTCCCTAGAGGGAAAATTCACTGAGGGATAAGGTCAAATGTACAGTGTAATTCACTAAAACAATCATATTGAAAGCTATGTTTATATAGAGTTAGAAATCCCTTCTGGAATAACAGACTGCCAAGGTAAAATCTGAGTTTATCTAATGAAGAATCAGAGCAGAGACTTGAAGCTTAACCTCCCACATCATAGGCAAGTGCTCTAACCACTGAGCCAATGGTCACTGTGGGGTTTGGTGTTTACAATCTCTCTGGAGTTGTTCCATTTTGTATAGCTAATTGTTCATTCAACCGGAGAGAAAGATGGAAAAACAATGGCATGGTAATAATAGGTAGGATGGATTCTGAAAATGAAACAAAATCAATTGGAAGAGAGATTAAGTGACATCATATAAAATGACTTTGTTTTGGATGTCATCAGGGTAAGATTCCAGGACATTTATAACTAGTCAATAAAGATTCATTCAACAATTTCTGTTCTGTACCATGACCTTCCAAAGTTCTACTCACCCCTATCAGCCAAGTGAAATAATTTATTTTGGCAGGTGAATAAAATATTGTTATTGTCATTATCATAGTAAGGGTGAGCAAGCTGGTTTTGCATCTAGGGTGGTAAATTTTCATGGCAGTTTTGTAAGGTTACCCTGCCATTTTGGAATGTTTCCTTGGACAGATTTTGATTAAACTGTCTTTAAGTGCATAAAAAATAACCCCAGCAAATCAGGAAAAATACAGATCCTAGTTTTAAGTCAAATCATCACAAGATCTGATAATTAAATGAAGATATCATGGGTGGATTAGCTTTGGCTGTAATGTTAGCATTTAGATGCATCATTTATAAGCACAATCATCAGAAATTTATTCACTTCAAAGGAGTTAATATAACCTACTGAGCTCCATTCACTATAGTTTATTTATGTTGCTTTCTGGAGTGGAAGGGCACTCTTCATCTTCTCCTTATTTGTGGTTTAAATTAAAAGGTCAAACAGCCCAAGTTTAAAAAATCGGTAGTCCTGGCCGCTGCAGCCTATTGGTCATCCTACTCTGAGCTTGTATTTTGGAATGATTCGTTCCCTATAGATATAATGATAATTTTTCAGCGACAACCACTATTCATTCATTTTCTCTGAATACTCCTTAGTTTAATTTCAGCTGATCAAGTACACATATAAGATCCCTTTTTAAAGAGGCACGTATCAATGAAATTCTTCTGCTGGCTTTTCACCTACTAATTGCAAGCAGGGAACTAGTTCTCCTTTCTCAAACAAAGCCACAATTTTTAAATCTTCCCCGAGTTTAGCAGTGGTTATAGAACCATATAGTGCATATATTGTGATCATGATAATGTGAAGCTTTTATCTTAGCTTGAAATAGCATCTGTCCACTATAATGTCTTTGAAATCTTGATTGATAAAGGATCTAGACCAGTTTTTAATTACTATATAATGTACTTGGCAAAGGTTAATATTTAGCGTCGGGAAAGAGATCAGGATATAATTCCCGCAGCTGAAGCAGAGAAGGGTGTAGAATTCATACTTGTGTTTGTCTACACCTTTAAACATTAGAGAAAACATAGATTTTAGAAACAGATACATACTATTTTTATAAGAAATATGGAAGGGTTTTACTGCTCTTTTTGCGTCTAAATAAAAGGCTTGTTGGCTCTGTGCATTTGGGACTAAAAAGAATTCACATATATTCATTTATTTAATAAATTCCCACTTCCTAAAACACAAGGAAAGACAATTTTTCCAAGTTGGTAATTGTAGTCTGATTTATATTTTCTACTAAGTGGGCCAAATTCATTGTTGAATCAGCTCTTTCACCGCCAGCAGCAGCACAGAAGTAAGAGTGGCAGAGTATAGTATTGCTGACATTACTTCTATGCCTTTGCCGGGAGCGGTGCGGAAGTAAGAGTGGCAGGGTATGGTATTGCTGCCCTTACTTCTGCACTGCTGCTGGCAGTGGCACTGCCTTCAAAGCTGGGTGACTGGAGAGCTGAAGCCAATGTCCAGGGTGTTCATGTTGCGTGCTTCACAGGAGTACTACTTTTTTAATCCTGTTCCCATCGCACTCCACGAGACCCACTGCCACCTGCTCCTGCAGGTGGGAGCTTTGGCAGCTTCTCTGCAGGAGGGTTGCAACACTCACCTGCTCTGTCCGCCTAGACTGAGCTGAGCTTCTCCCTTTTGAACTCTGCTACTGCGTTGTTTATTGAATTTTTATCCCGCTCTGGCTATTATGGCAATGGGTCCTGCAGGACCCTCAGGATCCCTGTCCTGCTTCAGGGCTCTAGCCCCTACCATTTTTTTCATCATTTTCCTCCCCCATTTTTCTGCCCCCTCCACTGGATCTGTGCCCTGGGCTGTTGCCCCACTCCCCCTGCCCTGGTTACAGCCCATCCAACAGAATAGCCCAGTGCTTGGGTGGCCATTGTGCTGCCATGGCAGCCTGGCCAAAGGTGATGGGGATGGTTTCTGGGTCTTGGAGCGGGAATGGTGTTTGAAGGTCTTGCTGCAGGATTTACATTTGACCCCTAAAGGTCACTATTTGTTGGACGAGGCATTGTTCCTCTTCTTATTACTGCACTGCCAACTGCTGAATGAGCTGCTGCATGAGCTGCTGCTGCTGTTGTGTCGCCTAGTGTTGCTCCTGGGTGGCCATTTGTTGGAACAGCTGGTACCTTTTTTGCTGCAGTGGGGACACCTGTTGTTGTTGGCTGTCCAACAGCCACTTCAGTAATTTTACCATAGCTATCCCTTTTCTCTTTTTTAGGACTCACAGCCGGTCTGGGATGTTGCCTGCTTTCTCTGCCAAATTGTGATGGGGACTGGGCTGACACGTGGTGCCGCTGTAGTTACATCACTGGGTATCAACGCTCTCCTGTCTCTGGCCTCCCTAACCCTAACCCCACCCTTACTTGTGTGTTGTCATCAGAGCTGCATGGCTGAAGAGCAGTGACCCCTGACTGGCCTCCCAGCTGTTAAAGCAGCACTGCCACCAGCAGCAGCAAAGACGTAATCGTGGCATGGTGATCTTGAATAACAGTTGTAACCTCACTAAATAGCAACAAGGCCTCTAAATGGCCATCTTGTTTGACAAATAAAAAAAAAATCTTAATTTGGTTCCTTTAAGGTAATTCATGGCAGAAAAATGAAACATCCTTGGGAAGTTTTCCCACCTTTCCTGCCAAAGTGAGGAGACAAAGGGTCAGTCTGGCTACATTCTGCAAGGTGCGGAGTGCTCAATAGGCATTGTGGGCAGTCAACAGCTGGAACTGGACTCTTGTGAGGTGACTTTAATGGATATTGCACCCTGGTTATATCAATGGAGAACCATTTTTATTTACCAAACTTTGAGCAATCAGGTCATTGTCCTGAAAAGTGATCGCATTAATGTAATCACTGCATGGTTTAACAAAGAAACCAAACAACCCCACAAATGAACTCTTTGGAATCATAGCTTTAATGGGTCATACAATTCACACATTTTAAAATGAAGTTCCTAACTGTATGGCTTTGAGTTAGAAAGTGAACTAGTGCACTGAATGGCTAAATGCAGCAATTACAATATTTCTTCCTTTGCCAATCTAAAATTAATGAACATTTGTTCTTGCTATGACCTTGACGAATGAAAGCGTAGCCTTTTAAATCCTCAGAGGGTGCTGAATTGTACCCTATGACAACTTGATGGAAAGGAATGCAATTGAACATTCCTAATTAGTAATCTGAAACTCTGTGACAGGGAAGAACGCTAAAAGCCACTGATTGGATTTTACTTATATTAGGCACCTTCCTCAGGGAACAGAATTTGAAGATTGTCTGAGATTAAAATACCCAACCTTACATGATTACCTATAGGTAATACCTGTAGATTTTACATAATCCAACAAGTTTTTACCCAAAATAATGCCTGATACTGTAAGCAACTGAGCACTTTCCCCTTCCATTGGAGTCAGTAGGAGTGGAGGGTACTTGGTATCTCTCAGAATCAGGCCATAGTTCAATCTGACTATTTAAGGTATTATTTTCATTTACACTAAGGTCACTTTATATCATTCTAGTAAAATGACTTTAACATGGGCATAAATTAGAGTTACTCTTAGAGCATCACAAAGAGGCCTTTGTGTAAATACAAAGTAGGTCCTATGCAGCCATACCTAATATTGAGGTGTTTGGGGGTGTAATCACTGTATGAATGGGCACAGGGATGTGTGCGTATGTATTAAAGCTGAGCAAACAAGAAGCAACTAATTTATTTGACAAATGTTGCTTTTTTTTGCTAATGGAAAACCAATCCCCATAGACACCAAAGGGACTATACACTTAGTTATTGTTAATCTCATGGACAGTCTGGCCTAGTGCGTGGAGCAGACGTCTGCATGTCAAAACCAAGTCAGAATCAGGAATTGCAGCCTAAAGTCAGAACCAGAGGGACAGTCCAAATGCCAGAGCCAGAAATCAGAGCCAAAGGACAGAACTGGAATACCTGGAGTCAGGAAGGCAGGAGCAAGGCTGGGACAAGGCCAGGTGCAGAGCAGGGTCAAGGCTGAGTGAGAACAGGGCAGAAGCAAGCACAGAGACACCGAGAATCCACAAGTATATGTGTCAAGCAACAAGTAAGTTGCTGGGCTTAAAAACAGGCCTGCTACCTTCCTCAGCCAATCAGGCAGAGCAGTCCCTCAGGTGACCTAGCTGATGTGGACCAGCTGTGCTAGTTAGGCTCTCTGAGCAGGTGCAGCTGCAGGGCCTTATTCCTGACCTGTTGTTTGCTAGAGTAGGGGTTTGACACTTAGTATGACTCTGGGTACACTATGTCTCTGCAGCACTATTTCTGTTCTTACTAAGAGGCAGATGAACTTGGATAATAACTACAAGGCCCAAATTCTGCTCTTTGTTGTACCAGTGTAAAGATGGAGTAACTTCATGGACTTCCACCAGTTCAGAAAATGTATTTTTTAAAGGTCCAGCATATTAGCCTTAACAGAATGGTGGGAAACATAAGAATTGATATTAAAGGAGCATTTGTTTTTAGAAATCCCCAAGATCTGCCAGGGGTTGATGGGAATGCACATATGATGTTGACTGCAGTGGGATTGCCCATGTGAGTAACTGCTCACCAGTGTGAGGGTGGAAGAGGTTCACAACTGGGCTCTATTTGTTTTCTTTTCTATTTAAAATCAATGATAACCAAGTGATTTTTTTTATTTTTATACACACTCTCTCTCTCTCCTGGCTTGTGTACAAAGACATGGGAAGCAGATTCATTCCTGGTGTAACTCCACTGAGGTCAATGGACCTAGAAACACAAGAGAAAACCCAAACTGAAGATGAACTTGACTCCTGCTCTCCACGGATTTGCAAAAGCACCTTTTTTCAACAAATAGGTAATCTAAACCATAGGGACTGATTGTGTTATAAGTACCTGATATCTTTAATTTTGACTAATTTCTAATCCCTTGTATGATAATCAAATGTCAGAATCAAGGTTATAAGACTGTAAGGAAGCGATGATATTTTGGTTCAAAAGTTGCGGCTGCAATTTGTTAAAATTGCAGTTTTGGTGTGGGGCCAAATTTGAGTGTACCAAATTGCAACGCCTCTCTCAAATGTGGCCCAGCTGCCCTTCTGTCACGCAGCCAGGTCAGACCTGAATGAGTAGTATTGTGATCCTATGACTGAGTGGTGTTACACTCTGGCACATGGGATAACATCATCATTCAAATTTGCCGCAACTATAAAAAGTTGAAGTGTGTGTTAAAAGTTGCAGTTTCCACAACAAAATCGCAGTCCATGATTTTCTTGGAGTCTTATTTATTTATTTTGCTTCTACCAGTTCTTCCTGTCTCCTTTCCTTTGATCTTCTAAAGGACTTTCCTTAAACAAAATCATTGTCTACCATAAAACCCTACACACTTAGCTGGCAAATTTTACTAACACTTTTAAGATGTCTATCATCTTGTGTTTTCCTCAGTAATTCATATTCTGAACTTCTATTTTCATTAGACCCACCTTCCTACATCCTTTCTACTAAGCAAACAGAGTGCAAGTATAGGTCAGAAGAAATAGTACTTAAATAGCCTTCCCCTAAAGTGAATGGAACTCATTAAAAGTGTTCTTTTTAAGTTTAGTTATAGAGAAACTGCAAGATTAGCAGACCATATCTGTTTGCCTTTTTTTTTCTCATACACTAGCTATTTGCAAAGTACATTTACTTAGTTTTTAATTTAAAAAAATATGTTATGTTTTCTAACAAATCAATCTCTCAACCTTCTCCCCTTCCCAGCAAGTCCAGCACTCAAGAGCAATTGTATAACATGTTATTGTGCTTGCATGATGGAGAACCACGAACATGTAGTAAATAAGCACATTTTAGGAATTTCTAGATGAGTTATGAAAAACAACAACAAAGATGGCAGGGGGGACTATATAAGGTGGAATAATGTACTGCTGCTCACATTCTGTAGGATCTTTTCAGGTCATTTGCATTTTTCTGAATTTATTCTCTTCCTCTTTGTATCCTTTCTTTTAAGTTCTGATTGGAGGAGTTGATTTTTCCACTCTTATTTATGTTGAGTTGTTCCTTGATTTCATATAGAACTACTCAAAGTGAGGTGCTCATTGTGGGTAAGGGTGTCAAAACTGGGCTTTTTGACTTGCTTGGGGTTTTGTTTGTTTGAAAGTTGTATTTTTATGCTGTTACACTGCAGCCCATATTCTTCATAGCTGTATGATTATGATGTAAGTATGACATGATTATGATACATTTTGTACATGATGGATCATGTAAGGTGTCATTGGAAAAGTTATGATTTGCTGGATATAATTATCCTATTTGTATGTATCATTTTTGTATCTGAAGTTATGAATATTGACTATGGAGTTGTATTTCAAATATGCTTACTCTGATAAACACTTACAGGTAGCCTTTCAGGAACAATGGTGAAGATAGACTGTGCTAATGGCTCATCCACAATGGGCTGTAGAAAAGCTTGGCCTTCTTGTAAACCTTTCAGGTAGCCTGTAAGCAATGGCTGATATGACTCAGCAAGGGCATGTGACCAGACCACATGATACTGAACTCCATTTTGGGTACCTGTAGCAAAGCGAAGACTTGCCAGTGTGGCGCCTCCTGCTGGTCATCTTGGGAATTAGCTTTTTCCAGCTTTTGGAGCGCCCTCTGCTGGCCCGTGTTCCTCCCAGACCCTGGTGCTCTTTACCTCAGGTTTCTGCCCCAGCAGTACCCCCACAGTCTGGGTCTCCGCTCCCAGGGGAACCCCCAACCCTATAAACCCATCTTGCCTCAGTGGCTACTGCCAGTCATCATCTCACCCCCGCTCACTGGGGCAGACTGCAGTTTTTAATGGCCACTCATCATTAGCAAGGGGTTAGGACCTGCTTCCTTTGCCTATCCCTGCACTGCCCCTCTGCAGCCCCAGTAGCTTTTGGCCTTAAACAAGGCCTGTAGCCTAGGGAGTTGCCAGGCTGGAGCTCCCAAGCCCCTCTTGCCTTTCCCCAGCCCTGCTCCACTTCAGGTACCCTTTTCTCCTTTAGGCAGCTAGGTCCATCTCTCTCCAAAGCTAGAGAGACTCCTCCAGCTTCTGGCTCACAGCCCTTTTATAGGGCCAGCTGTGGCCTGATTGGGGCATGGCCCCAGCTGTGGCTGCTTCCCCAATCAGCCTTTCACAGCTGTAGCCCTCTCCAGGGCTGCTTTTAACCTCCTGTTCTTCAGGAGTGGGGTAGTTGCCCCACTACAGTACCTGTATTTTTCCACAAACTAGGCTGGGAACTGTTTTTGGAAAAAGGGTTCCTGCCATATGTTAAAGCTATGTAAGGTGAGATGTGACATCATCTACTGGCCTCACTATCCACACCTGCAGAACAAAGACAGAATGGGGGAAGTGCTGGTCCCAGGCTAAATGAATTTCTAGTCTGTATGGAAACCTAGTGGACTGCTTGTATCCTCAGCCAGGGTGAATGATTGCTAATTCATATCCAATATTTCTAGTATTTTAGGCTTAGTTTGCAGTTATGTTTATTTATTAGGTAATCTGCTTTAATTTGTTTGCTATCACTTTTAATCACTTAAATCTATCTTTTTGTAGATAAAAACATATTTTTTGCTTTATCTAAACCAGTGTGCCTTTGGCTGAAATGTCTGTAGAAAATCTCAGCTTGGTTAACACACACTTGTTGCATATTCCTCTCCACAATGAGCGAGGGGTGAACTATTTATGATCTTATATTGCACAGTTCCCTGTGCAGTGCAAGATGGTATAATTTTGGGTGTATACTCCAGAGTGGGGTGTGTGCCTGGGGAGCTGGGAAATTGGCTGGTGTCTGCTGTTTGCACTCAGGTAGCTCAGTTTGGGTGAGTGGAGCTACCTGCTGTTCTGTTGGGTGATAACACAGGCTGGCTGTGTCTCCAACCCATTTGTGTGTCTTAGAGGGGTGCAGCGGTTCCCATGGCTCCCAGACTGCACCCTAGGGGTGATAACCCATTCATAGAATATCAGGGTTGGAAAGGAACTTAGGAGATCATCTAGTCCAACCCCCTGCTCAAAGCAGGACCAATCCCCAATTTTTGCCCCAGATCCCTAAATGGCCCCCTCAAGGATTGAACTCACAACCCTGGGTTTAGCAGGCCAATGCTCAAACCACTGAGCTATCCCTCCCCCCCCTATTTTTTTTAAATGGAGATATGCCAATCTCCTAGAACTGGAACGACCTTGAAAGGTCATCGAGCCCAGTCACCTGCCTTCACTAGCAGGACCAAGTACTGTCCCCTGACAGATTTTTGCCGCAGATCCCTAAATGGGCCCCTCGAGGATTGAACTCATTGGCCTAGGTTTAGCAGGCCAATGCTCAAACCACTGAGCTATCCCTCTCCCACCCCATTACATATGCATTTCCCCTCAGTATAATTGTGTGTGTGTGTGTGTATATTTTTATATATATATATATATGTCATTCATTATTCTAAAGGGACAGGTAACAAATAATTAGAAGACAGACAAATAAAAAATAGGGATGTAATAAAATCCAATCATTATATATGATTAATATACTGTGAGAGGTGTTTTATGAATTCCCTTGGGAAATCTATGGGAATTTAGAATACTTTATTTTCATTCTAAAATTTATCATAATCTCTTAACTTCAGCAAAAACTTCAGTATTTAGCATTTATGTTACTGTGTGGAAACAAATTACTTCATCCCAGGAGGAACATTATTTACTAATCAGCAATAAATAGTGGAAAAGGTTAGTGAAATCCCAATGCAGTAACAAAAATGAATTGAAAGCAAACTACTAAATGATGGTTTCTATACTGCTTGCTCATAGTGAAATCAATGGGATGACTCACATGAGTAAGGCTTTCAGAAGTCAGGCCCTTAAACAAATAGGTCACATACTATTTAATGGCCATATTGCCCCTGTAATATTACATAAAAATCCACTAAAATCGTGTTGCCTTGTGATAATTGTGTAACATAGAATGAGCAAAAGAATATAAATGTAGCCAATATCTAACTCCATTCCATAGAGCACTAAATGACTAGCCACATATGTTTAAGTGTTGTAGTGATTTTTTAAAAATCTATCTCACAGCACTGTTTATTAATATAGACAGAATTATGACACTACAGTGACACCATTCAATGGAAATCACATTGTTCTGATACCATTTTTGTGTCCCTTAATTTTTTCTGTCCATTTCTCCAGGAACATGCCCTTTTACCTGTCCCAACTTTGATCTGTGGATATAGATGTTAAATTGCAAGGCGTTGTTTTCAGAGTGGTCAAACTGATTTGCTCTGAGCCACATTTAAACAATTCAAGACAAATTTGAGAAGATGCCCTTTTAAAAAGAAAATGTTAGAGTTCAGTTTCCTTGTACATTACTTGTAGCATCCCCCCAGAAACACGGTTTGGAGTAATTCCTTCCCCCTTTCCCCCATGCTTGTAAAGACGCAGATTCACAAGGTAGAGACCCACATATGAGACTGAAGATATGAGCCATGTGTTATGACTGAGAAATGAAGCCAGAGGTGGTTATGAAGAACCTGCATCTCTTCAAACAGCAGCTCTACCAACAGTTAGAGCAAACACTTTCACGCTCTATAATTAGGCTTAGAACTATTAGATTTCTATCAGTAAATGTCAGTAAACATTGTCACCATACACATGCAGACCAATTAAAAATATTTCTGTCAATAATAGTCCATGTTTACAGATAGGCAAAGGAAGGAGGGCTTCTTGAAGGACTTATCAGAGTTTGATTTAAGGATATTTACTTTATGTAGTTTAACATGTGATGTTGACAGCTTGTGTTTTAATGGTTATAAGCATTCATTTTTTGAACCTCAATGTCTGACATTAAATAATTATTGTCTGAACACCCCCATAATTTCCCACAATTGTGAAAATTTAAATGAATGAAAATAGAAAAAATGTAAAACCCATAATTTTGTGCAGCTGTGAAAAATTAAATTAACGTAATACATAATGTTTATTTTTATGTTATCAATTTATCCATTGAAATGATAAAAATAAATTGTATTCTGCAAGCCCATTTGTAATGGCTCTAATTTGCTTCCCATTGATTTCCATGGGAGCAGGAGCAGATCCAATATGTGGTACAGACTAAGCATTCTCATAATATTCACCATAACTGTGTAACCAATAATGAAAAACTCCCATTGATTTCAATGGGATTAGCATTAGGCCCTCTCAGTGCAGTAGATCTGTAGTATGAGAAATTCATTGTAATTTGCTAACTCCTATAAATATTAGTCCCAGTCTTACAATCATTGTTCTGTTTCTACTTAGTCTTTATTCAGGCAACATCTTCTTTACTTCAGTGGGTATTTGCCTGAGACAGAACAGAATAAAGAACTCAGGATCTGGCCCATAGAGATTTCAATTATTTTGGAGCTAGGTTTTGCTCTCACTTACTCCAGAGTAAATCTAAAATAACTCCTCTGAAGTTAATCATGTTACTTTGGATTTATACTGGTATAAAGGAGATCAGAATCTGACCTAAACTGTTTTTTCTTAAAAAAACAAAAACAAAACAAAAAAACATTTGAGGCTTGGTACTGTTACTTGAAACTCGCTGTTGAAATTCATTGCTTTATACTGTATTTGATCTAGCAGCCCTGGGAAATGAACAGCCATCTCTAAAGCTCAGTGGCTTTTAGCTCTGTCGAGTGGTAAGCCATACTATTTATTCTTTCTACTGTAAAATGAGGTTTTCCACCTCATTTCTCCACTGAAACTATTTACACAATGTCTGTATTCTTTTGTGATTTGTACAAAATCAATTACATTCACATGGGTTTAGGAGGTGTATTGTAATGGGAAAAAGTATTATACACATTTATGCCAATGTTTTCTTTTAACTTTACCCCTCATGTACATGATCCTTATACATGTCTTAAAGTAATAATTTCAAACAACTGAAGGACATCTGAGTGGTGATGAACTTTTTAATGTTTGCAGGCCCCATTCTTTTGCCACAAGTTCGATTGGGGCTTCCTTGCATTCAGGAATAGGGCTCTATAGTGGAAAAGGCCATTCTCCTTCTTTGGAACAGAAGCCTGTTAGAAGCCACAGCAAGGCTTCAGCTCATATATTAGACCAGTAGTTTACAAAGTCTTTTATCAGAATAAGAATCCATTTTAATTAAATTGATTAAAATTACAGTAGTTGCTGCCAAGCAGTTTTGAGCTTCAAGTGAGGGTTGAGAACCTCTGTATTAGACCATTAATCAGACTATTTGACTATCAAACTGTACCAAAGAACACATTAAGATGTTTTCCCGCCCTTCACATTTTTTTTTTTTACTTTAGAAACAGCCCACTGACACTACGGAGGTTCTGTTTCCGGTGTCACTCACACGTCTTATTGTGAGGTCTCGGGACAGCTGGCTCAGGCTGGCAGTGTAAAGGAGGAGCTTTCTCATGAAGAAAAGAACACTGGAAACCAGTATAGGAATGGGAGAGTAATAAGGTCTGGAGATGGGTGGGAGGGAAAGAAGGGGAACAGGGCCAGCAGGTTGAGGAGTTTAATTTCCAAAAAGAATGGTGTAAAAAGTTATGTTCTTCTCTTGAATTCTAAACCCACGTTGTTTATGTTCAGAATTAAATGAAATGAGTTCTCCCATATCTCAAAGTAAACTGATATTTTGCCATCTGCGTGGTCATTATTTTTTATGTATTTAAATAGATTAAATAATTGATTTTAGTAAAATTTGGATTGTATAACCTATTGAGACTCTTTTCTTTAAATTTTAGTCTGTTAGTCTTGAACAATTAAATTCTTCATTAGTTTTCCAAGGGAAAGTTGACATAAAGGAATTAGTAATTATAATTTTATTGCTCATGTTATTGCTATGTAATGCTCATTTGGAGAGAAGCACAATGTTCTATTTAAGCATATTGCATTTATATTATTGCCTTTTATTTCATTCTGAAAAGCATTTGCTTGATGATGTATGGGTAAAGCATAATGAAATCCAAGGGGACTTGGTCTCTATCCTAGGGGTAGAGAAGTGAAGGCCAAATTTGGGACAAATGGGCCAGGAAGATACCAGTGCTGCAGTGAGAGACAGCGTTGTCATCTGAAGAATGTTTCCGGTGGTAACAGATCACTGCCCGCAAGTGGGACAAAGTGTTGTCTGTTTTTAAAAGGACTGAAATTCTAGAGTAAAACAACTTTCTCTCTTTAACAAATTACTAAAAGATGCCAACATTTTCTCAATTCAGTTGACTTCAAAAGTTTTCAAACACACTCTTGACATTACCTCCTATAGCTGCGGTAGTGAAGATAACTGATGCATCCTTTTAAAAAAAAAATTAGATAACTCAAAAGACACATATCAAAGGCTCCACGTGCCCTAACTCATAATTAACAATACAATTAAATCTCAGCAGCATGAAATGATCAATTCAACAGTAAGTCAGCCAGCCAGACATCTACAGAAATTCTTTCCCACTCCATTATAGAAGCACCTTCTCCAGATACACTGTTTAGCCTGGGGCTAACATACTGGTTCCTTACCACTTTCCTATAGCCCTCTGGCCTTTCCCCGTCACAGAAGGAAGAAGAGGAGACTTTATTTACTGCAGCTTCCTATTAGGATTTCTTTCAGTTATATGTCTTGTTTAGAGACAGATAATCCTCCACATAATTTTAGGTTTGGTTTAGTGTGGATGAATACCTAAAAGCATAGATGCTTATCTAAACTATACAAACTGCTTGAGTCTGCAAAACTGGCCTGGACATTTCATGAAAACATGCTCTCATGAGATTTCATATACTCCTTGTTTCTGGTCAGACTAGAAATAACACAAGAACAGACATGTCCCACAGAACTTCAGCATTTCCACCTCTAGTCCAGGGAACAAGGGAAGAAAGGAACAGGAAGAATGGTAAGGGAACTTTTTCAAACCTTACGAAGATCAGTTTCAGTTCTGGGGAGGTTGTTACTGGGGAGGTCCTTACTTTAGCCAAAACGTTTTTTTTAAATCTGCTGTTTCACCCTGTTTGATACCAGGTTACTTAATAAATCTCCTTTTCCCCCGTGCAATAGCACTGCAGTTGTGATAAGTGGTATAAAGGGAGGCGTTGCTCTTTATTTTAGGAGTTTTAAAGTGCTCACCACTGTAATATTTAACCATGCTAGCAGGGCATTCTCTATGAATAATAATCAATATCTAGCAATTATATGGTGGTTTTCATCCATAAATCTCAAAGCACTTTACAAAAGAGGTAAGTTTAATTATCTCCATTTTACAGATGGGGAAATGGAGGTAGAAGGAGGAAAGTGACTTACCCATGGTCTCACAGCAGGCCAGCAACATTGGTCAGATGCAGAGTGATGAACAGTGAATTTGTTTTACTTTGTATCCTTTAAAATTTGTAAAGCACTTACAATAAAGGAGAAGTACCTACAAAACAAAATCTGTATAAATAAAATTAATAGTCAAACTTCTGTTTGTAAACATGTAACTTTCCCCTTCCTCACACCTTTTCTTCTTTTTAAAGAGAATGGGATTTCACCAGTTTGACTGGCTGGGTCAAACAGATACTTAAGCCTTACAGGGAATAACTGAAGTACTGCAGCACTCTGTGGACTTTCTCTGATTTAGTTGGGGTTGGTCCTCTTTTAAACAGGGGGTTGGACTAGATGACCTCCTGAGGTCTCCTCCAACCCTAATCTTCTATGATTCTGTCCACCTTGAAAAATTTGTGTACGGTACTAAAATATTTTCTTTGCTTAGCAGCTGAGTCCAAGACTACTATAAAAAGCCCTATATGAGCAGAATGTGGGCTTGGCAGAACATCTTATTGACCTGATTTTATGTCATTGAATCTTGCTATACTAAGATCTGCATTATTTTACCAATGAAATATTTGCTGTGTTAATGATTAAAAATCAACAGATTTGTGTAACTTTCATGGTTAATGATCTCTTTGTTTCTGCTTTTAATCCCTGACTATTAGACAAATGGACTCAAATTACTTCAGTGTTCAAGAGGCCATTAGAATCTTTTCCAGGACTTGGAACACTAATGGCATTTGAAAATCCAAATGTAAGCATTTTGTCCTTTTACTGAAATATTTATAGACCAAAAAAAAATTAGAAATCTCATGGTCTAAAAACACTTCCAGATATTTTCCCATTGTCATTCATTTCCTTCTTTCGTGATTGATTGACCTTTAAACTGTTCACCTCACTACACTA
This sequence comes from Macrochelys suwanniensis, assembly GCA_033296515.1. Taxonomy (NCBI): domain Eukaryota; kingdom Metazoa; phylum Chordata; order Testudines; family Chelydridae; genus Macrochelys; species Macrochelys suwanniensis. The sequence continues at coordinate 42,367,462 of CM065775.1, read as the reverse complement.
TCTGAGACATTATACTAATTTCCAAACAGAAATTAAACAAATGATGCCTAGAGAAAACCAGGCAATTCCATCAAAGCTGGGCAATAACATCATCGTTGTCATAAATAATAATTGTAGCACAAAATGGAGAAACTAGTAAAAACTGGAAAGTAAAAGTAACTCAATTGACTTCAGTAGTGTTTTCATTATCAGGGAGTCAGGACTCATAACTAATAGAGTTGTTAGGCTGTTCTTGCACATCTCCTTTCCACTGTACCAGACCAGATGAGCGGGGAAAGGGGGGATTTTTTTAGAACAAGGCAAGGCTGTGAAAAATCTATGGAGTAAGAGAGAGGCTGTGTGTGTCGGAGAGGATGGGGAGGCCTAGTTTGTGCCAGGCTTCCCAGCATTGTTGTCTAAGCAGCTGTGTTGCTGAGTGCTTGTACTGATTAAGTACTCTATCAAATATTGGAAATAATATTATGGCCAAAATCCAGATGGAGGCAAGGCACTGGTGAGATGCATGGGAGGGAAAGAGAGGAGGAAGTTTGGTGGAAGCTGTCTCAACCCAATGGCTCTTGTAAGCAATGTGAAGCATTTAAATAGCCCTCCTCTGCTGCATGAAGGATGGGCGAATCCCAGCAGAGGCAGATTCCTGGCTATGAACATCCATGTTCCCCACATGCTGCCCCACAATGGGCACACATACCCTACATGGCTCCCCCCATCCAGCCCTTTTCCCCCTTGTGCAGCAACTGCATTGGTTCCACTGAAGATGGGCTCCTGCTCCTTGCTCACAGGGCATGTCTACACTGGAGCTGGAGGTATAATTTCCACCTCGAGTAGACCTATCCATGATCGAGCTAGTGTGCTAAACACATAAATGTAGCTGGCATGGCACAGGCAGCAGCGCAGACTAGCCACCAAAGAATGTACCTTGGACAGGATCATACTCGGACAGTTCCCCTCCTACCGCTTGCGCTGCAGTGGCTACATTTCTGTTTTTGGTGTGGTAGCTGTGACTGAGCTAGCACAGGTATGTCTACCAGAGCTTGGAAACGACACCTCCACCTCAGGTGTAGCCACACCCTTAGTGACTCCAGTGCCTCCTTCTCCCCCAGCTACAAGGCACACGCTGACTGGCCAGCCCTCCCACAAAGCTGCTGAGACTCAGGAATGTGATGGGGACATCCCTTGGTGGGTCCTCGGGGAAGGGGGTGAGGAGATTTTTCTTGGCTCAGTAGGAGGCTCTCTCAACAGCATCTGGTACCCTGGCTGTAAGCGGCAGTGTCTGTGTGAAACTGCTGCTGTTCCCTGCTCTCACATGCCCTTCCCAGGTCCTGCTTTCAGTCAAGTACAGTAGAATGTCAGAGTTAGAAACACCAGTTACGAACTGACCAGTCAACCACACGCTTCATTTGGAACTGGAATTATGTAATCAGGCAGTAGCAGAGAAAAAACAAACAAATACAGTACTGTGTTAAATGTAAAGTACTGAAAAATAAAGGGGAAGCAGCATTTTTCTTCTGCATAGGAAAGTTCCAAAGCTGTATTAAATCAAAGTTCAGTTGCAAACATTTGAAAGAATTATAATGTTTTGTTCAGAGTTACAAACATTTCAGAATTATGAACAACCTCCATTCCCGAGGTGTCCGTAACTCTGAGGTTCTACTGTAGTGAGAGATGATTCTGTTAGACTGAAAACAATCTAAATTTCAAACAACATATTGTATTTAACCAAACCAAACCACCCTCCCCTCAGATATGTCATTATTTCTAATAGGTCTTCCAATATGCCCCAGTTTGTGCGGGAGGACAGGGAGGAGAGGGGAAGTATATGTCTAACATTTGATTATTCCCACACTTTCAGTATTAGAAACTGCCCATTTTCTTTCAGTTACCATCCTCTATACGTTTTTCTCACCCTGTCAGATGTGCATTTCTCTGTATTAATCAATACTACAGATCAGGCCACTGTATAACGCATCAGTATAGTACCACATGGCTAAGGTTTAGGTGTCTTAGTTTATACTCTGGGTTTTTTTAGGCTTGTCACAGTGCCTCAGTGAGTCACAACTGAGAATACCAAATTCAGGACAAGCTGCTGAGAAACAGGGCAGACACACCCCCAAACTGGTAGTTATTCTTCCATAAGATATATCAAACCAGCAACAAAAGTACACGTCTGTCTCACCACACTGGCTAACAAGAAGTCAGAAATGCAGCCTCCTTGGGTATTCCAGTCCTTATATCACCACCAAAAACACAAGACTTAATGATGAGTGGTTATTTAAAACCACTTTAATCAAACAAAAGGTTCTTCTGATCCCAAAGGACCAGTCACATAGGCAGGTCAATATATAACTCATATTTTACCCAATAATTACGCTGTTGCCAATCCTTCAGCATCTAATATCTAAAGGTTTATTTATAAAAAGAGATGAGAGTTAAAATTGGTTAAAGGAATCAAATACATACAATAATTGCAAGGTTCTTGGATTAAGATTAAAGCAGTGATGAAATAAACTGCAGTCTTCTTAAATCTCTGGTTGCTTCCAAATCATTGGAAGGTCCTCAGTCCCTTGGTTAGAATGCTCCCATTAGTAAAAATTCATTATCCAGACATCTGAGCAGGAAAGAGGCAAATTGAGATACTTCCAGCGCCTTTTATAGCTTCTGCCATGTGGAGGGAAACCCATGGTTTCAAACAAAGCCCTCTGCACAGCTTGTGAAAAAATACAGGTAACAAGATGGAGTTTAGTGTCACTTGGTCTCATCAGATGCCCTTGCATGATCTGCTGAGTCATAGCAGGGGCCATCACCCATACTCTAGTTAGAACTGCTCACATGAAAGTTCATCAGGTGTTGATGGGCATCTTCCATGGTCCATTGTGAGTTAAGTGTTCCTTGATGGGCCATTTAACTTGAATAGTCCCTTCAGGATGTGCGGGCTAAATACCTTGTGGAGTAAATACCAGAGGAGTAAACATTTGAAATGCAGGTACATAGTTAGTATTCTTAACTTCAGATACAAAATGATGCATGCGTACAAATAGCACAATAGTATTCAGCAAATCATAACTTTTCCACAGACATCTTACATGACACACTTTGTACAAGATTTGTTGCAATTATATAACAGTAGTAGCAACAATGGTCATATTTTAATCAGATAATGTCACAAGGCTCTCTGTGAACTAAAAGCCCAACATGAGCTGAAGCAGCATTTTCTGTAAAATAGTCAAAATGAGATGGAATTTTTTTTTTAACAGTAACACTTTCCCCACTTATATTTAAAACTTTGCTAGTGAGGCAGCTAAAGAGATAAAAGTTGATAGGGCACTACTAAGAATGTACAATCTGAGGTCTACTGGGTAGGGGGTCATTTCCTCAGTGGGAGCTTGAGGTGGTATTTACTGCTAGAATGCATGGCCTGCTGTGGTCTATGACTAGTGAAATAACAGATCCTGGCTGGACTCTGGTATAAACACCTTTAATCAGTCAGAATTGTCCGGTTCCTGTAGGTTTGATATTGAAAAATACAGGGCATTTTCTGAACAAAGGTCATTCATGTAATTAAAAAAAATAATTTGCAAAATAAGGTCCCTTTTAGGAGAGCCATATAAAAGTTTATTTTCTTCAGAGTGTTTGAGATAATAGGATGACACAAATTAAATACTTTTTATGCTTAATTGGTTTCATTTGCAGGAATCAGTCTTGTTTACCAGTGTATGTTGGTTATATGAAAAAGGAAAGAGATAGTGTATTGTAAAAGGTTTATTTTGTTGCTTTGTATCAGGGGTCATCTGCATGTAAGAAAAATGCTTTAAACATCTGCTTTAATGATGCATATTAAAAAGTACAGCTGAGTGAATAATGCAAAAACAGTTTGGAGACCATAGGTGCCGACTTCTGCTCCCACCGGTGGGTGCTCAACTCCCCTCTTCCCCCGGCCCCACCCCGCCCCCTCCTGCCCCTGCACTGCCCCCATTCCACCCCTTCCCCAAAGTCCCTGCCCCAACTCCGCCCCCTTCCTGCCCCTATTCTGACTCCTTCCCCAAATCCCTGCCCTGGCCCCGCCTCTTCCCTGCCTCCTCCCCTGAGCATGCCACATTCCCGCTCCTCCCCCTCCCTCCAAGCATGCCGCCAAACAGCTGTTTGGCGGCGGCAAGGCAGGAAGCGCTGGGAGGTAGGCGGAGGAGCGGGGACGCGGTGCACTCAGGGGAGGAGGTGGGGCGTGGCAGGGGAGCTTGGCTGCCAGTGGGTGCAGAGCACCCACTAATTTTTCCCCATGGGTGCTCCAGCCCCGGAGCACCCATGGAGTCAGCGCCTATGTTGGAGACTATTTGTTTGAAAGGCTAAATGAATTTTCTTTGAACATGAAAACACCCCTTTTGGGTTTACAAACCTTTGATGTTTGAGTTTCCCTGGCACAAATGTTTGTGAGAAGGAATTTCAAAGGGTCATGTGTGAATAGGCATGGAAACTGAATTTACATTTGGATGTGCAAAAATTCATGCTAGAAAGGCTAATGTACTGATCCCTTTAGAGAACAGAAAAATTACCAAGTGACTTATCTAATCAATCACAACTAAACAATAGAGCTCAAATTTATCCAATTAAAAAAATATTTGAAGAAAAACTGTAAATAAAAGAGAGCCTAGAAGCAGTGACCATGAGCTACATGAATTCAATCTAATATTGATCTTTGACCAATGACATGAGTGTAGGTAAATAATCATTTATATATTAGAAAGAGTTAAGATACTTGATTAAATTAGTGCAAATTAAAGCAAGTAGGAATAAGTAAAGAAATGTAAAGATGGACATTGCAGTGAGGCTGAAGCTTAGTATTTAGCTTGAGGCCTCATGGTGGTAATAGCTAGCACAATTAGGCCTACTAAAAGTTAACATTAGTAAGTAAGCTTGGGTCAGAAGATTTAGCATTCTATATCTTGTGATAAACTGTCTTGATTGCAAAGGTTTTATTTAGCCAGACTTCCTTAACTACATTGTACAGAGAATCTTCTATTTGTGCAAATGTTTATGACAGAACCCCCAAAATGGGTAGCAGGAATGACAAACACGGACAAGAGGTCAACACTTAATCAAATATGATCTCAGATATAGATGAATAAGGAATAGGTGCATAAAAAGGGAATTAAACCTGAACCTCAATGGGACTTCAGGATGGTGAATTCCTTAATGCTTAATCTCACTTTAAGGGAAACCTAGAGCCCAGTGGATTCGTGAGTATATATGACGTGGATTCTGCTGTTATTCTTACGTTATTTTTCTAGTCCTGTGATTTTGCTTACACCCTTCTTCCTGCCAAAGAATGGCCACTTAACCAGGTGGTAGTCCATCTGATTATGTTGACGCTTGGCTGAGGCATCAGTTTTCCTTTTGTCTCTGTGGAATTGGTTTGTGCTTGCTTTTCTAAACTAGGAACATGTCTGAGCAATGTCATACTGTAAAATCTTGTAACTTTACATATAATGTTGTCACACATATTTTACCAGGATAATAACGATCAGCAAATTATGGGTTTTCAAATGATATCTCACAATGCATACTTTGTACAAAATTTATAATAGTCTTGTAAAAGTGATGAACATAAGGGTATAGACTGTCACGCTTTTATTGGGCCGATTTTTGTTGTTGAAAGAGACAAGCTTACACAGAGCTCTTCTTCGGGTCTGGGAAAGGTACTCAGCGTGTGACAGGTAAGTCTCTAAGTACTTTTCCCTGACCTGAAGAAGAGCTCTGTGTAAGCTCAAAAGCATTTCTCTTTCAACAACAGAAGTTTGTCTAATAAAAGATATTATCTCACTCACCTTGTCTCTCTAATATCCTGGAACCAACATGCCTACAACATTGCAAACAACAATACAAGTTATCTTACATATGTCTTGTTGGATTAATCCTCACATTTTCCCGTCTGAGTGAGGTTAAAGAAGTGTCTGCGTGTGTGTGTGGAGATGAAAATCCAGCTTCTAACATAAAGATAGTCACAACCTTAACAGTGAAGAAGCTTCCACATCTCCATAATCAGCCTTAACATGAAGCCAAATACAAAGCAGAAACTTGATTTTCTCTCCTTGAAAACTGATTTACACACAGCCAAAGAATTTACAAACTTGATCCCCTGACAAAATAAATACTAGACTTTCTTGGGGATTTGGGTCTCTGAGAGTAGAGGAGGCGGTGGCTTGGTGAGCTAGCTCACCTGCTAGGGACCAAGGGTCTCAAAGCTGGATCTACAGGACTCTTAGGAGATAGCAAGTGCCAACCTGCCAACAGTTGCTATGGCAGAAGCTGAGACCTGATAGGGTACTCCGGTCCTGGAAACTGAGTGGCAGGATGCCGAGGGTCCTGATTAGTCCACAGCTCCTATATGAACCCACCATTGGAGGAGGAAGTTGTCCATGCAACTGGGATCCATTCTGCTCTCCTGGCTTGACTTCGTGGTATCCTGACCCAGCCTGACTCTGGTTTTCAATCCATGATTCTGCTTTCAAGTTTGTCTCCTGCCTCTGGTCTCTTGGTAACCTCACCCTGCCTGATGCTTAACTCTTGGTTTGCCTCAGGCCTGTCTTGGACTCTGACCTCCTGGTCTCTGACCCAACCTGATGCCTGCTTTGACCACTAGGTCAGACTGCTCATATCCCAGTTGTGACATTACCACACCTTTAGGTATTACCTGGTGTGTCAATATCCAAGTGCACTAGATCATTACATGTTTATAATCTAGCCACCAACTTCAATGTTCTTCTTTTGGTAGCTGTTCTATATGGGTCTCATCCACAGTCCAGTGGAGTCTTTTCATTGACTTCAATGGATTTTAGATCAGGCCCTTTGTGAGTATACACTGGTGTTCTCTCTCATTTGTGAGGGGTGACACAGCCCTGGTAAACATGATAGTATTAATAATAACAACAATTATAAGGCATGCATACCCAAAGACTTCCAGACATGTTAGTGTCTCTTCACTGAATTGAGATACCTATTACTAAAGCTGTTTATTGCTGTCACACCAGTCACATCATTTGTAGCTGAGCCGATTCAGCAAGAAGGGTAGAATTATCAGGCACAAATCTGCAGTCCTTTATTGAGGAAAAAACTCCTTTTCACTTCAGTGGGAGCCTTGCCTAAGTAAGGTCAGCAAGATTTAGCCCATGGTAAAAAATAGTCTTAGGTTCGCTACTCCTCCTCTCTAGACTAGTTCATCTGGCTTTGTTTATGTGGTTTCGAAGTCAAGAGTTTCCCATCTTTCACCTTCGTTTGCACCCTGACTTTTACACACTTCACTTCAGCTTTAGCCTTTGCTCTCTCACTGCAGCGAAAGTTGCATTGGCAGTTAATATGTCTGCGAAACTTCTCTTACTGCAGGGGTGTTAAAAGGCATTAATTAAGTATTGATTCTGCTTGGGCTTTTTCTTTTTGTAACCTCAAATGCCTTCAGATTAGTTTTGGGGTTTTTTTTTGTCTTAAACGTTTCTTTTCCTTTCCCCATCATCCTTCAGGAAAGTGCTTATGGTAGGAATGGAAGGGAAAGAAAAAAAGGGCATTCCCCACAATGATCAATTCATCCAGTGAGAATTTGAGCTTTTTAAAGAAATTGGCCGGAATTTTCAAATGCCTGCCCCTCCTGCATCCATACAACCTTGCATCTGTGAGTGTAAATGGGTAGCTATACAATTACCCATTTATGTACATAAACACAGAATTTCTGCAACACATCAGGTGTGTGCATATTTTGGTGGCCAGCTTTGAAAACGTGATCATTTGGGTTTGATTGTTGTAAAATGGCAGAAGGGATATGTAATTTTTTAAAAAGATACCTGATTTTTTTTGTGAGGCTGTAGAACAAAACAGGAATTGCAAACGGATTAGATCAATGATTCATCTAATCCATTAATCTGAATGGGTCGTGTCATAAATATGAAGGGAAGGGGGAGAGGGTCTGATGCAGTGCTATAAAATCCTCTTTCCAGTAAAGGGTTAAGAAATGCAGGTAGCCAGACTGACACCTTACCTGGCTGGCATCTGACTAATAAGGGGACAAGATACTTTAAAACTTTGGGAGGGGGGAAGGTTTTAGTGTGTGTCTTTGTCTGAGAGAGGGTGATCTTGGAAGACAGAAGGAACCTACAGAAAATCAAACCTCCCTTTTCTGAAGTAAGTTTAGATAGCATAGCGTATAGATTTCTGTTTATTTTTGCTTGGTGTATCCCCTGTGTTAGAAAGGGCAAAGGGGGGCGGGGTATTCATGGTTTTCTGGAACTTTAAGGTTTTGTCCAGAGGGGGAAATCTCTCTGAGTTTGGAAATATAGTGTCCTGTAAAATAGTTACCATCCTGATTTTACAGAGATGATTTTACCTTCTTTATTTTTAATAAAATCCTTCTTTTAAGAAGCTGACTGTTTTCTATGGTGTTAAAACCCAGGGGGTGGGTTTTTAGATCACTGTGTAACCAATTGGTTGGGAGATTGTTCTCAAGCTTCCCCAGGAAAGGGGGTGCACGGCTTGAGGGGGTATTTTGGGGGGGAGGGAAGTTCAAGTGATTCCTTTCCTGGATTCCTGTTAGACATTTGATGGTGGCAGCGAGAAGCGTTTCTTGGGGTGCAGGGAATTTTGTACCTTGCGGGGTTTAACCTAAGCTGGTAAAAATAAGTTTAGGGGCTCTGAATGCGGGTCCCCACGTCTTTACCCTAGAGTTTAGAGTGGGGAGGGAACCCTGACATAGATCAATGATTCATCTAATCCATTAATCTGAATGGGTCATTTGGGTTTGATTGTCTCAAAATAACAGAACCCACGGATATGTAATTTTTGAAAATGATACCTGAGGTTTTTGAGAACGTAGACCATAGAAATTGTCAAATGGATTATCAGTGATTCATGTAATCCACTTGCCAGATGAACTTTAAATATTTATGCATACATTTTTAGTGGAAATGTAAAAATGTAATAATTCTAGCGATCCTAATATTCAAAGAACAGGTACAACACAGTTAGTGACAAGACCGGTTTCCTCACAACATCCCCCAACACGGCTCAGTCCTGATCTAGAAGGGGAGAAAGTAGCTCAGTTTCAATTGTCCATTCAGTTTTTGACCTCTCTGCTGGCACTGCCAGTACGTGTGTGAGTTAGTACCAACTGTGATAGTTGTACTGTGATTTGGTCATTTGTCCTCTGGGAATTGGAGTGAGATACCAGACTAACAATGTTCAGGTGTGTGTCTGCGCATGCATACATGTGTGAAGGGTTTGGGAGAGAGAATTGGGTGACCATGACTGAGACAGAGCACAGGTAACTTAACTAGGACCATATGATCCTAGGCACCACATTTGTCCCACTTGCAGGTGTAATCATTTGGGCACAGCTAGATATTTACTGTGAGGTCTTACTAAAAAAAAAATAAATGAACAGCTGTTAATTTTACTGCAGTAATGTAGCAGCAGCAGCAACCCAGTGATGACACTGATCTATTCTGACACAGCTAATTAATTTCTTCATTTAGAAGGTACTTTGCTGGAGGCCACCTGTGTCACCTCTGAATGGGTTGCTGGAATTTACACTGATTGGAGAAGCCAAGATTACACAGGATCTTCAGCTGGTGCAGAAAGAGGCACTGTGTTTATTTAGCTGGATAAAGGCAATAGAGCATATTGCATGTGTGCTTCTCACCCTTTTTTATCATTACTACTTTCCATTTTTAATTTCCCATTGAATAGCCACCTTTTGGATTATTTTCCTTACTCCAGGTTTATTACCTTGCATTTTTCCAAGCTCACTCTTCTTTCATTTTCTGAAGATTCATACATTTACCTTTTTCCAGTTTTTCTGATATCTCCGTTGGTTTCCAAAACTTTAAAAAAAATAATCATCAGTGTTATAGTAATGCTGTTTGTTAATTCCCTTTGTAACCTAGACAACCTGGACTCACTGATTTGGGTATGTATATATTTAGCATGTATTCTTTCCCTCACTTTCTAGTCTTTCTGAATGATTTTCTTTATCTTTCAGGATGAAGGCAGTTTAAAAAAAAGAGTTAACCCATGGTACCAATTCTACTGCTATATTTCCAAGGAGGGGAGTCGGAGTAGAAAAACTTTTGGGCTCCTTTGGAGAATGGTGATGGTCTTTCCTGTCTACTTAGATTTCAACCTCTTCAGGGCAGAGACGCTCTCTTACTATGTGTTTGTACACCACCTAGCAGAGTGGGGCCCTGCTCTTAATTGGGGCCTCTTGTCATGGTGCTATTGTAATGCAGATAACATTAAATTGTAGAACTGCTCTCACAGATTTCAGAAATGCAAGTAGGTAGGCTAGTTTATATCCAGCCTATGCTATAGCCTCCATAAAACAACCTTCCCCCTCCCAACTAAGCCCACAGCTACCAACCAATTCAATGTCTGGGCCAGGTTTTGATACATTAGATATGCTGCTGTGAGAGACTGATATTTCAAAAATTGACATCTGAATCTTGCAGCCATTAATCCCACTCCAGATGTTTGTTTTGCCACAAAAGTCTAGGAGAACAAAAAGTAGTGATGGGCAATGCCAAAAAGCAAGTGCCAAGATTTTGTCAGCCTAATGCAACTACTTAAACACCCAGACTCTGTGAAGGAATGGAAGAGAAGCTTGCAAGTTTTAACAGCAATGCGCAATACTGATGCAAGGGATTACCTGCAGGAGCTGCCAGATTACAGTACCCAGCACGTTAGTGATTAATTTTTATATTTAAGATTTCAACCCCATCCTGTCTCAGAACAATTGGAAAATGAAAACAAGGATGAGGCCTTAAATATAGTAGGGGAAATGCCACTAGCTAAGGCCTTTTATTCACTATGAAAAAGGTGTGTTCTTAACATGAGTTAGCTAACTCCGGTTAAAATGCTAGTGAAGACAAGGCAGTTGTAGTTGTAGCAGGTTGAGTTAAACCCCATGATCCCCTGGAGTCTTTAACTGCACCTCCTAATGCATGTGAAGACAAGGACTGCCTTGTCTTCACTAGGACTTTAACCCTAGTTTCAAATTCATAGAATCATAGAATATCAGGGTTGGAAGGGACCTCAGGAGGTCATCTAGTCTAACCCCCTGCTCAAAGCAGGACCAATCCCAACTAAATTATCCCAGCCAGGCCTTTGTCAATCCTGACCTTAAAAACCTCTAAGGAAGGAGATTCCACCACCTCCCTAGGTAACCCATTCCAGTGCTTCACCACCCTCCTAGTGAAAACGTTTTTCCTAATATCCAACCTAAACCTCCCCCTCTGCAACTTGAGACCATTACTCCTTGTTCTATCATCTGTTACCACTGAGAACAGTCTAGATCCATACTCTTTGGAACCCCCTTTCAGGTAGTTGAAAGCCCCTATCAAATCCCCCCTCTTTCTTCTCTTCTGCAGACTAAATAACCCCAGTTCCCTCAGCCTCTCCTCATAAATCATGTGCTCCAGCCCCCTAATCATTTTTGTTGCCCTCCGCTGGACTCTTTCCAATTTTTCCACATCCTTCTTGTAGTGTGGGGCCCAAAACTGGACACAGTACTCCAAATGAGGCCTCACCAATGCTGAATAGAGGGGAATGATCACGTCCCTTGATCTACTAGCAGTACTCCTACTTATACAGCCCAAAATGCCGTTAGCCTTCTTGGCAACAAGGGCACACTGTTGACTCATATCCAGCTTCTCGTCCACTGCAACCCCTAGGTCCTTTTCTGCAGAACTGCTGCCTAGCCACTGTAGCAGTGCATAGGATTCTTCTGTCTTAAGTGCAGGACTCTGCACTTGTCCTTGTTGAACCTCATCAGATTTCTTTTGGCCCAATCCTCTAATTTGTCTAGGTCCCTCTGTATCCTATCCTTGCCCTCCAGTGTATCTACCACTCCTCCCAGTTTAGTATCATCTGCAAACTTGCTGAGGGTGCAATCCACGCCATCCTCCAGATCATTAATGAAGATATTGAACAAAACCGGCCCCAGGACCAACCCTTGGGGCACTCTGCTTGATACCGGCTGCGAACTAGACATGGAGCCATTGATCACCACTCACTGAGTCCAACAATCTAGCCAGCTTTCTATCCACCTTATAGTCCATTCATCCAGCCCATACTTCTTTAACTTGCTGGCAAGAATACTGTGGGAGACCGTATCAAAAGCTTTGCTAAAGTCAAGGAATAGCACACCCACTGCTTTCCCCTCATCTACAGAGCCAGTTATCTCATCATAGAAAACAATTAGGTTAGTCAGGCATGACTTGCCCTTGGTGAATCCATGCTGACTGTTCCGGATCACTTTCCTCTCCTCGAAGAGCTTCAAAATTGATTCCTTGAGGACCTACTCCATGATTTTTCTAGGGATTGAGGTGAGGCTGACTGGCCTGTAGGTCCCCGGATCCTCCTCCTTCCCTTTTTTAAAGATGGGCCCTACATTAGCCTTTTTCCAGTCATCCGGGACCTCCCCCAATCGCCATGAGTTTTCAAAGATAATGGCCAATGGCTCTGCAATCACATCTGCCAACTCCTTTAGCACCCTCAGATGTAGTGCATCTGGGTCCATGGACTTGTGCTCGTCCAACTTTTCTAAATAGTCCTGAACCACTTCTTTCTCCACTGAGGGCTGGTCACCTCCTCCCCATACTGTGCTGCCCAGTGCAGTAGTCTGGAAGCTGACCTTGTTCGTGAAGACACAGGCAAAAAAAGCATTGAGTACATTAGCTTTTTCCACATCCTCTGTCACTAGGTTGCCTCCCCCATTCAGTAAGGGGCCCACACTTTCCCTGACCTTCTTCTTGTTGCTAACATACCTGTAGAAACCCTTCTTGTTACCCTTAACATCCCTTGCTAGTTGCAACTCCAATTGTGATTTGGCCTTCTTGATTGTTCAAATTGTTTGATTCTGGTCAAGATTGCTTTGAGAAAAATTACTTGTAATAGCAAAAGAATTTACTCAGATGTTTTTTATAATTTATAAAGAAAAGGGATTGGTTATGAACTGGGCTAATGGTTCAGCAGGGAATGCTACATGTCTAGTAGAGGGGTAGTCAATAGGTGGACCTTGAGCCAAATCTGGACTGCCAGATGTTTTTGAACAGACCCTGAAATCTTTTTATTTACTTATTATTGTCATTATTGTTGTTGTTTCTTATTATTTTCACTAGAGTCTGGACCTTGACTATACCTTGACCAAGAAATTTGCATCTTGACAAAAAATAGCAAGACACGAGAAGTCATTCTTCCGCTCTACTCTGCGCTGGTTAGGTCTCAACTGGAGTATTGTGTCCAGTTCTGGGCACCGCATTTCAAGAAAGATGTGGAAAAATTGGAGAGGGTCCAGAGAAGAGCAACAAGAATGATTAAGGATCTAGAGAACATGACCTATGAAGGAAGGCTTAAGGAATTGGGTTTGTTTAGTTTTGAAAAGAGAAGACTGAGAGGGGACATGATAGCAGTCTTCAGGTATCTAAAAGGGTGTCGTAAGGAGGAGGGAGAAAACTTGTTCATCTTAGCATCTGAGGATAGAACAAGAAGCAATGGGCTTAAACTGCAGCAAGGGAGGTTTAGGTTGGACATTAGGAAAAAGTTCCTAACTGTCAGGGTGGTTAAACACTGGAATAAACTGCCCAGGGCGGTTGTGGAATCTCCATCTCTGGAGATATTTAAGAGTAGGTTAGATAAATGTCTATCAGGGAAGGTCTAGACAGTAACTGGTCCTGCCATGAGGGCAGGGGGCTGGACTCGATGACCTCTCGAGGTCCCTTCCAGCCCTAGAATCTATTAATCTAAAACACCTATGTTTGGAAGAGAGGATGAATGCAGGTGACACTCACAGTTCTCTAACCAAAGTGAGAAATAAAACTAAGCAAATTTGCAGATAATGAAGAGGCAATAGCAGCAAATAAAGGACAAACATTCAGCTAGTGTAAAACTTCCTAACTCTATTGATCTAAATGGAGTAATACTGATTTACATCAGATAAGGATCTGGCTCAAAAAGTTGGCAAAAAATGGGGTGCGAAAACAAGTCAGATAAGTGCCAAATCTAGATTTTAAAATTAACTCTTAATATGGTAGTCATAAAAAACTTCACAGGAAAAGAAATACAACGCACATCTTACAAACAACTCACTTATATATGTTGCATTTTAGCTTCAGAGGGAGAAATAGCTCAGTGGTTTGAGCAGTGGCCTGCTAAACCCAGGGTTGTGAGTTCAATCCTCGAGGGGGGCCACTTAGGGATCTGGGGCAAAAATCTGTCAGGGGTCAGTACTTGGTCCTGCTAGTGAAGGCAGGGGACTAGACTCAATGACCTTTCAAGGTCCTTCCAGTTCTAGGAGATTGGCATATCTCCATTTATTTTAATAGAATGTTTATCAAAATTTTACAGCCACCCTTTGAAAAAAATAAATGACATAAATCCCTCTCTTCTGCAGTTTCATATAAAGTTTCACAAAGTGAAGACTTCTTGAATGAGTAGCTTCTAAAATAATAAAACTGTTCTAGGAACAGATTTAATGTACACAGAACAATGTAATTAAAGGGTGCTTCACTATATTCAAGTTATTATTCAACTGACTTATCCCTAATAAAAGCCCTTCTCCTTTGACCCACCAGACCATCTGTTCATAAGCAAATTAACTCCAAATGAATAAAATGCCACTTTAAAAAAAAGATAATGCTATAAATTTTGTCTCTTCATGTAACCTGTTCTTACTTTGGCCATGTTTTCTTCTTAGCAACTTCAATTTTCTCTCAGTGACTTCTCATGCTCTAAACAAGACAGCAAAGTATGTTGGATGTAAGGAGGAAGTATTGATATATATTTTAAATCTGAATGAGTTCCTGACATTATCCCCTGGGGAATGCTACTTACTTGTCTTTATTTTATTGTAAGTAGTATATATGCTGCCTTCAAGAATGTTGCAGGTAAATGTATTTTGATAACGTTTCAAAAGATGAGTTTCAGTCAGTAAAAGGAAAGAGCAGTCCCTTTCCAGCACATTTTATTTTTCCAGATACCACAGGATCTGCAGTCAGAGGTCATTCTGCTAATTAATATTTAGATGGTATTTGGATCATATTTATATTTAGGAATGAATACAAATTGGACAGATGTTTCCTGCAATCTCTAAAAGTAATAGGAGGAATAGAATTGCCTATTTGCTATCAGCTCTAAAAAGCTCTTGAAGCCAGTAGCGTAGCCAGGAGGGGAACAGGGGGAGCGGCCACTCCCCCTGTGAGGAAAAACGGCGCTAAGGCGCCGCCCGAGCCTGGCTGGGGTGGCGCTTTAAAAGGCCTGCGGCTCCTGCCGCTGCAGGGAGCCACGGGCCTTTTAAAGCGCCGCAGGGTGAGTACAGGGGGAGTGGGGAGGCGCCTTTTTATAGCGCTGCTCCCCCTGTGCTCAAGACCTGGCTATGCTACTGCTTGATTCAGATAAGAGAAGAAGTGAAATTCCCTGATTTTGCTTGATCTCTGTTCAGGTCAGATGCTGTAGATTAGCTGTATTAAAAACAGTCTTTGTGAGAATCCATGGAGGGAGAATAATTTCACAACCACTTGAATGTCCTAAGAACACTGCATTTTATAATGGCCATAGCACCACCAAGAGATCCTTGAAGTCTCGAATGATGAATGTGGAAGAAATTTTGCTTTTCATTTTCATTTATTACATCTAGTTCATGGGTTCTCAAACTGGGATCTGGACCCTTGAGGGAGTTGCGAGGTTATTACATGGGGGTTTGCAAGCTGTCAGCCTCCACCCCAAACCCCGCTTGCCTCCAGCATGTATAATGGTGTTAAATATATTAAAAATTGTTGTTAATTTATAAGGGGGGGGTCTCACTCAGAGGCTTGCTATATGAAAGGGGTCACCAGTACAAAAATTTGACAAGCACTGATTTAGTTTAATGCATTTCCCAAAGGATATCAGAAATAAATACTGAGCAGGCTAGTTAAAATGAGAGGAAAACTTTCAATCTGTTAAAGATATTAAAGATATGTATAGAATTTGTATGTTTATTATATCAGCCTTCTTTTCCCCCCTTAAAATGTTTGCAAGATGAAGATGACTGATATGATGATATTGAAGGATTTCATTGGGTGTCCTGGCTGTTAGTTATCTCAGACTCCGCAACATAGATAACTGTTTAAGGGATTTAATAACCAAGGGCCTAATCATGCCAAGCCTTAACCATAAATGTAGTTCTGAGTCATGTGAATAGACCACAATGCAACACCATGGCAGAGCATGGGTCACTTCTTTCTAGTGACTGGTCCACTGAAGTTTGACAGCCTACTACTGCTGCCAGCTAATGGAGTTACTCTATTTTCTTAAGTGGTATAGTGTTTGTGCTGCAGCACTGAAGGTCCTGGAATTGAACCTTGCTTACGACCTATGCAGGAGTTATTACATAAGCAGAAACTACTCACATGAGTAAGAGCTGCAGAATGGGGTCCCTATATTGCACTGCATATAGCTATTGATATTTTGACTGTAATCTGTTTGGCTTTTCCGCAGTCTTCTGTTGTCGAAGTGGCCTGTCACTGATTACTGGAGTTTAGTGGAAGTAGAGTTCAGGAGCTATAAAGTTTGCAGCAGCTTCAGAACAGTCAGACTGGTCCAAAAGCCTGACAGTTCCGGTTTTGGAAGACTTAATTAGCCTGGGTACAGAGTTATCTGAGGAACTTTGCTTAGGGAAAGACCTGTTCCAGTCTTGAAAGACTGAATTTAGCTTGATTCAGCCTGCGCCAGCCTGAACAAAGTTTTTATTTAGCCTGGCTTGCTCTAACTATGGGGGCTTAAAAATTTTAGCTCAGTGTTATATTGTTATAAAGTCATGGGAATTTTTGTGTCTGTTCCTACAGGGCCTAAAATTAAAAGTATATTTCCCTTGTATTTTCTATGCTCCTGAGTCTTTTCCTGCCTCTTCTCTCATCCATGGTAATTGCATTTATGACCCACAGTTCACACTTGTTTGACTGCTGTGTGACACTCACTCTTCAAAATGTAACCTTGATTGCTATTTTTATTTGAGAAGGAGAGAGAACTGAGCATCGAATGGACAGCGCAGTGCAAACTTCTGGACAATGTGAAGCTGCAGCAAAATAAACAAACATGTTAGGATGCGTTCTGGATGGGATGGCAAATACTGAAAATATTATAGAATTATTTTGTAAACCAATGGTATGCCCTTACTGGGAATATTGTATTCAGTTCTGAACACCATATCTCAAAAATTATATAGCAGAAATAGAAGAGAGAAACTGAATTATTAGGGTTCTTTAATTTAAAGAGAAGAGGAATAAGCTGGGATATGATAGAGGTATGCAAACTAATGAATGGTACAGCGAAGATAACTCCTCTGTACCTGCCTCATACCTGTTCTCAACTGTGGTCCACCGCTTTTTCAGGGAAAGCCCCTGGCGCACCGGGCCAGTTTGTTGACCTGCTGCGTCCACAGGTTCACCACTCCAGGCCAATGGGGGCTGCGGGATGCAGTGGACAGCACATCCCCCGTCCCGGGCCGCGTCCTGCAGCTCCCATGGGCCTGGTGCGGCAAACCACAGCCAGTGGGAGCCGCGACTGGCCGAACCTACGGACGTGGCAGGTAAACACAGTTGAGAACCACTGCACTAGAGGCAGTTGAGACTAAGAAATTGGTTGGGTTAAAAAAGGGTTGGACATTTATATGGCTAGTGATCCCTTCTGCAGTTACTCTGGTTAGGACTAAAACACATTTGGAAAGCATGTTTTAGAGTATAAATCAAACTTTAACTGAAAGAGTTTGAAAGAAAATTATCCTATGGGCAGGCTGTTCCCTAGTTGCATGCTATAGAGTTTCTTACACTGTCAGGAACAGGACATTGGGCTTGCTGGGCAACTGCTCTGGTACTGCAATTCCTATGTTTTTAAAGAAGGAATCTGTATGAACAGTAAATAGAATTTTGGTCAGATTGCAACATTAATTTACAGGGACATTAAACATGAGCCTTCTTGTTTCAATATACCATGATAGCCTGGCTTATTCAAATCCCCTACAATAATTAAATGGAAATTAAGGTAACTTTTTTCTTATAATTGATAAATTCGTTTAAAAAATCAGTATAAGGCAAATACTCTACAAACAATAATATAAGAGTATCATTCCCAAATAACTTCATGATAATATGAACCAAGTCTTCAAAAGTGATACTCACTCTCCTTAAAAGGGATGGATTAAATTGTCCCATGAAATTTAAATGGTTAACACTTAACTTGCTAATATGACAACATTATCACTACATTATTTATCTTAATATTTTAGCGCTACAAGCTCTCATTGCCAAATAAAAAAGAAATACACATATGTAATGCTTCTGCCAGGTGATGTTGGCAGCATCAGGGTACAGGTTCAAATATCTATGGGTTCCTCTTAAAATTACAGAACACCACTGACTCGAGCTCTTATTCCCCCCATCCAGTGGGCACCCTTAATAGGGAATACTGCCCTGCTCACAGGCATTAAGTCTGGATATAAAACAAGACAAGAGTTTATTAGGGAGCGGGGGGACAGCTTCAACTTGGGAAACCACAGCTCCAATATATATTAAGGAATAATGACTAAAATATCCCCCACCGTACTTTTAGCAGTAGTTCAACTCATTTCCTCACCAGCCAGCATGACTGTCCAATAGGTGAATGTCCCTTTATTATATTACTTCCCTCTTCTCCCTCTGCCACACTCCACTTACAGTTTGATGTCCCCAAAGTGTCAGTTGGAGGATTTCTGGTAGAAAGCTTATGCAAGGGAACTCTCTCTGTATCCACGCTTTCCCCTGTTCACGAATAGATGGTGACAGAGATGCTTCCCCTATGGAGCTTCTGTCCATTCTTTTTCCCGTTCACCAATGTATGATACTAGCATGCTTCATACCCTCCGAGCTTCAGGCCTTGGGGCTTACACACACAAAGCACTTGACACTACACATTGTCTCTTGACAGAGGCTGAATCTGACAGTGTGTGAATCTCCTAGAGCAATCTGAAAATACTTCTGTATCTTTCAAACTCTGTTACTTTTTTGTGATTTGACTAAATAATTTTGAGATACCTACAGTAAGAGTGATTTATAAACATGGAATTAGCCCATGAGCAAAAGTATATGCTAATTAGCTGCAACTGAAGTTGGCCTTGTGCTTTTAATACCCTCCAAAAATGCTCTTAGCACTGGGAGGGAAAATATCATTCTCAGGATGTTACAGTATTCTTAGCAAGATGTGCTAGTGCTGTAGGGCAGTTATTTACATTAAGGCTAAAAATATACTGGGAGCATGGGATAGTCCTATTATGGATTGGCCAAGCACACGATAAAAAGTGTGGGATCTTGGTTTACATTTGGGACTACTAGGTAATGATTACTTTGGTAGCTGAGAGACAGTAGCTTTAGCTGATCAAACTGAATCTTCTTTATTCACATATTGCTTTTGTCTCATTACAATAGAAACTAGAAGAGCTTTGGTTTTTATGAGTGAAGATATCATTTAAGCTTGCTGACTGAGTTCTCACTTATTAGGTTACATCTCTTATTGATGATTCTCTCACATACAAAATGTTTTATTCATAAAACCAGTTTGGAAAGATTTATACTATTATACTTCTGACTCCGTCAGGAATCCATGCATTGCAAGGCTTTACCCTATATGCATGTGCACATTTTTCATGTGATGTTATCAGGGTATCTGTCTAGGTTTATTTTATATGATCAAGTAAATGGGCCTGATCATGCCATCAATTTTTAATTCATACCATCTGTGTTTAAGCACAAGTCCCTGTTGACTTCTTTGGGAACAGATGGTACAATATGCCTGTGACATTCTGCACCCCAAAGCAACATCCTTGCTTATTTACGATGGTCATATAATTATGATGTGTTTTGTACAAAGTATGCCTTGTAAGGTATCATTCTAAAAGGCTTGATCTGTTGAACATTAAATATCCTGTTGGATTGTATGTGCTGTCATTGTATGTAAAGTTATGAATATTGACTATGGACCAGTATTTCAAATGTGTTTGCTCCTAGGTAACAACCACAAAGTAGTTTACATCCAGTCTAGCCAGCACACTGTGGATGAACCATTCAAGTTAATGGCCCATCAATGAACACAATGGGCCATGGGAAAAGCTGACCCCCGCCTGATGGACTTTCCTGTGAACCTTCTAGCCAGAATATGAATAATGGCCCCTGCTATGACTCATCAAAGCATGCAAGGGCATGTGACTAGATAATGCAATACTGGACTCCATCTTGTGCCTGAACTTTTCCACTAACTGTGTTGGGGCTTTTGTTTAGGATAACGAAGTTCCTTTCACATGGCAGAAGCTATAAAAGGGGGAAAGTGACATCATCACTTGGCCTCACTCCCTCCACAACTCAACACCTGGAAACACCTCAGGATCAAAGAGTGAATGGGAGAAGGTGGTCCCAGGTGGGAATGAAGGAATCCCAGCCTGTGTATGAAAGACCTGCAAACTGCTTGTACTATCATGGTGAGTCACTGCTTGATTCAAATCCTATCTAGTATATAGATCTTAGATTGCGATTTTGTTTTTTTCATGTTTTTTTCATAGGTAACCAACTTTGATCTGTACGCTATTACTTAGCTTTAAGTAATTATATCTTTCTGTAGTTAATAAATCTTTTAATTTTTTTACCTAAAATGGTGTGTTCTTTGAAGTGCAAAGGGAAATCTGCGTAGGAACAGGGGCTGGTACATTATCCTCTCCATACTGAGGGAGAGGTAGACTGGGAAAAACCTACACTGGTCAGGCTTTTGACCAGGGCAAGACAGTACAGCTCTGGGGCCATAGGCTGGGGGGTTGTGGGTGGCTGGGGGGACTGGCTGGAGCCTCTCTATTGTTAGGTCATGAGTGCCTAAGAGAAGCATTCATATAATTGCAGCTGGGTGTGTCCCTGCTTGTGTATGGCTGTGTAAGTACAAGACTTGGAGAGGATTGCAGCTTGTCACAGCTTGAGAGGGGGCATAGACTGGTATGCCAGAGGGCTCAATGGTACCCCAGTTCCAGGTTACACCCTGGGGAAGTCTATCACAATGATCCAGTATGAAACTTTGCCACCCATTGAAATCCAGCATTATCTTATTCTGCTCTGCAATTTCAAAAATCTTTCAGTTGTAATTAACATTTAATATTTTACTACATATGTAATTCACTAAGGGTAAAAAAGATGATGTGCGTGACAACAATTTAGAGCAGGCATCCGAAGGGCTCGATTCTAATGCCTTTCTTCACATTGAATAGTATCTTACCTCTCTAGTTGTCCTATTCATCTCAGTGGGGCTAACTGCAGAGTAAGATGCTACTCAGTGTGGAAACTGAACAGCAACAGAGATCAGGGGTGTTTGGATTTGGAAGTTTGAATCAAGAACATCATTAAGTATCTAAATAAAGGATTTAATTAGCCTCTGCTGTAATTCTAGCACCTTTGTTTTTCCTTTTTAAATGAATAAATTAAATTGAGTCTGTACTCTGTGGGAGCAACAGGGGGGAAAAAAACCAAAAACGCTTCTGTGTGTTGGTGTTTAAGAAGAGACCAAATAGACACTATTGGCTTCTGTACAAAAAGATTATTCTAGAACTTCTGCCTGTTTATTGAATAGTCTGTAACAGCTCCTTTAGAAACATTTCAGAGATGACATTTCCTCCCGGACAAAGACTTTGCCAGGCAAGATCAGCCTACAGTGCATTTTAATGACTGAAATTGAGGGGTTATAATGGGCAGTGCCTGGCCCTTAACTAGATTTTCTGAAAGGGAGTTTCTCATTCCACTTCTAGTTCTTTGGGGAGGAACCAGACAAAGAATTAAAACTTAATGTTCTGTCTTACAGAAGGTGATAATCACCATTGTTCTGATAGCACTGCAAACTACAATAGGTGAACGTAAGGACTTTCATTTGCGAATAATGCTGGAGATTTTAAGGAGTAACAGTCCTCCTTGCTGACTTATGTTGACAATGGCTTTTTGATCCTAGGAGTGAAGGAATGAAGGAAACCTACGTTCCAGGGAATTGCTGTTCTCCTTCTTGGCCTTTTGACAAAGTTATATGTAGTAGCATATCAGTTTAATGTTTAATTTGCCCTCTGTCTGGGGATGGATTAGATGACTTAATGGACCTTCTCTTCTCTGACTCCTATGATTGATTTCTGCAAAGTGAGCTGAATGGACTGTGCTAGTTAAAAGTGGAAAAACCCCACTGTAGTTCTTACTACCTCTCATCCCATCTATACAAATTAGTTGTCCATCCAGACAAACAAAGGACTTTGATCACATTTTCTATGTAGCATTAAATTACTTAATTTCAAATTATTTTCAATCAAATGTCTCAACTATATTATCTTGACAAATCAATTCTGCCTGAAAGAAGAATTCCCCAAAGGGAGAAATTAGCCCGAGTAAGGAGGCTGCATAAGGCCTATGCACTTCTTACATCTCACTTAAGCCCTATACTTACAACAAATGATTAAGCAGTGCACAGACCTTGGGAAAGATCCTCTGTACAGGGGTGAATTTTCCCCAAAAGTAAATTGTTTCTATAGTCTAACATACACACACAATACCTGAGGTTCTTTATTGTACCTCTGGGAAGCGAAGCGTAGAACTTGAATCTATTTAAATAAACACAGAATCTTTACTCTGGGCTCTATCCACCTTTGCACTAGTTAAAACTACAATCTGAACCAATGTAAATACCAGTAGCTCTCGACCCCTTTACTAAACAATATTTAGCCACAATAGACCCAGTCAGTCCATGGAAAACTCACTCTTCCTCATAAAGATTACTTACCCTAGCCCTCTCTTCCTTAGAGCCTGGGTTAATAGACAGACTTTGCAGCATGCCCTGGAGGACATTCAGGCTACGTGAGACGAAGAAGAAAGTCAATTCCAAAGTTGCAGGCTTCTCCTGGAGAACCCCCCTGCTAGAAGCTACAGCATCTCTGCTGATCACTTCTGTGGCTGTAGGAGATATAAAGAGAGCTGATCTCTCTAATAGACCAGTCCCAAGATCAGGAGCTGACAAGACAACCTCCCTCTCCATACTATAGGTAAAAACTGAGGTTGTAAGGTCTTATCTGATTCACAAAGGATGGTCCAGTGGTTAGGGTGGTTACTGGAGGCTTGAGTTCTATTCCTTATTCTGCCCTGGACTTCCTGTGTGAACTTGGGCAAGTCCTCTAGTTTCTTTGGGCCTCAGTTCCCCATTTGCAAAATTTGTGAGGGCAAATAGATTAAAGACCATGAGATTCTTAGATACTTATATGCCCCTCAGTAATCACTGTATTTAAAAAATAAGCACTCGGAAAGGAGAGAAGACAGAAGGCAAAATCTGAATGAGGGTTCCAAAAAGGGAACATATGAGAATTCAGCAGCCACTTTAGTCCAGGCTCAAAAACTCTGAATAGCTTAGGGTTTCCTGACCCTCCTTTATCACCTTCATTAGCTCCATTTTAAATGTCAGGATGCCCCTTTTCCTGGACGAAGAATTCAGGAACCTTTAAACATCTGGAAGTCAAATCCTGATGAGGAAAATAGGAAGCAGCACAAACTCTGGCAAGTAAAACATAAGTACAATAGGGCAGGCCAAGAAAGAATTTAAGAAACTTGCTAAAGATGCAAAAACTAACAGTAATTTTTCTCAAGTATATCAGAAGGAGATAGCCTGCCAAACAGGAGCACTCAAGGAAGACAAGGCCATTGTGGAGAAGCTAAATGAATTATTTGCATTGGCGTTCAATACAGAGTGTGTAAGGGAGGTACCCTCATCAGAGCTACTCTTTCTGGCGACAGATATGAAGTACTGTCCCGAATTGATGTGTCAATAGAAGAGGTTTTAGAACAAATTGCTACATTAAACAGTAATAACTCACCAGGACCCGATGGTATTCATTTCACCCAAGAGGTCTGAAGGAACTCAAATATGAAATTGTAGAACTAATATGTAATATGTAACTTATCGCTGAAATCAACCTCCATACCAGACAACTGGAAGGTAGCTAATGTTGCAGAGGAGCTCCTGGCAATTACAGGTCAGTAAGCCTAAGTTCAGTACTGGGCAAAATAGTAGGAACTATAGTAAAAACAGACACATAGATAAACACGATTTGTTGGGGAAGAGTCAACACTAATTTTTTGAGGGAGTCAACATGCATGTGGATAAGGGTAATCTAGTCGATATAGTGTGCATGGACTTGCAGAAAGCCTGTGACAAGGTCCCACACCAAAGGCTTTTAAGGACACGGAAGGTCCTCTCACGGATCAGTAACTGGTTGAAATATAGGAAACAAAGGGTAGGAATAAATGGTCAGTTTTTGGAATGGAGAGAGGTAGACAGCAGGGTCCCCCCACGGATCTCTACTAGAACCTGTGGTGTTCAACATATTCATTAATAATATGCTAGAGGTCTATAAAATCGTGAATGGTGTGGAAAAATATTATTTACTCTTTCACACAATAAAAAAACAAGGGGTCAGCTGATGAAATTAATAGGCAGCAGATTTAATAAAAATAAGAGGAAGTATTTTTTCAACACAATGCACAATTAAGCTGTGAAACTCATTGCCATGGGATGTTGTGATGGCTAAAAGTATAACTGGGTTCAAAAAAGAACTGGATATGTTCCTAGAGGATAGGTCCAGGAACCTGGCTATTAGTTAAACTCTTATTAGCTAAGATGGTCAGGGACACAATCCTAAACCTCTGACTACAAGAAGCTGGGAGTTGATGACTCAGGCGGATCACTCCTTAATTGCCCTGTTCTATACACTGCTCCTGAAGCTCTGGTACGTGCCATTATCAGAGACTGGATACCCGGCAATCTGGACCATGGTCTGACCCAGTATAGCAGCTCTTATGAAATAATTTAAGAACATAAAAACATAATTGCCTGCTATGGACTTTCTTGCATTCTCCTGAATCAATGGAATAAACTGTCACAGATTTTGTAACTAATGTTTTTCAACCTCGTTATAAAAAAGTTATAGTCAGATTACACTGACTAGGACTTGCTGCTGCCCACAGTGTAAATGCTAGAGATATACTGTGCTGAACATGCCCCAAAATTGCGGACCATGCTCCTATGGGAGATTGTGCACAGACCAATATATTAACAGTCCTCTCTCCTAGTATTGTTTTCAGATCTCTGAGATCCCGGAGCTATTGCTGACATAGAAGTTAGAGCCTCCCTATATTCCCTTTCTTCTACTCTATCCTCTTGACATTAAACCAAGTTTTTACCTGCAGGTTGATGAGGCTAATATTACAGGGGAAACTCCGTTACCGAATCACTTTCTACTGTTCTTTAGTAAATCACCTTGATCAATCAGTCCATCAGCCCTCGCAGAGAGATCACCGATCACAACACATCCTTCATGTTGTTCTAGACAGTCCTTCAGCCACCCACTGGCCAGGCTGTCAGTGCCACCAGACACCCAATCGGCATAGCACACTGCAGCCCAGAACCCCTGAGTGATCCGCCAGCCTCAGCCTCCCACGTAGCTGGGATTACAGGCATGGGCCACTTCGCCTGACGTTGTTGCAAATATTCCTCAAAAAGTCCAAATAGTTTTCTAATTCAATAGTTCAGAATACTCACTAGGCAACAGAGGACATGTAAATGCACATAGTTTAAAGTTACGACAAAGGGTCCTGTGGCACCTTATAGACTAACAGAGGTATTGAAGCATAAGCTTTCGTGGGTGAATACCCACTTCTTCGGATGCAAGAAGTGGAAATGTCCAGAGGCAGATATAAAAGTGCAGGGAAGATTCAGGCTAGAGATAACGAGGTAAGCTTAATCAGGGAGGGTGAGGCCTTCTTCTAGCAGTTGAGGTGTGAACACCAAGGGAGGAGAAACTGCTTTTGTAGTTGGCTAGCCATTCATAGTCTTTGTTTAGTCCTGAGCTGATGGTGTCAAATTTGCAAATGAACTGAAGCTCTGCAGTTTCTCTTTGGAGTCTGGTCCTGAAGTTTTTTTGCTGCAGGATGGCTACCTTTAGGTCTGCAATTGTGTGTCCAGGGAGGTTGAAGTGTTCTCCTACAGGCTTTTGTATATTGCCATTCCTTATATCTGATTTGTGTCCATTTATCCTTTTGTGTAAGGACTGTCCAGTTTGACCGATGTACATAGCAGAGGGGCATTGCTGGCATATTATGGCATATATTACATTGGTGGATGTGCAGGTGAATGAACCGGTGATGGTGTGGCTGATCTGGTTAGGTTCTGTGATGGTGTTCCTGGTGTAGATATGTGGGCAAAGTTGGCATCGAGGTTTGTTGCATGGATTGGTTCCTGAGTTAGAGTTAATATGGTGTGGTGTGTAGTTGCTGGTAAGAATATGCTTCAGGTTGGCGGGTTGTCTGTGGGTGAGGACTGGCCTGCCTTCCAAGGCCTGTGAAAGTGAGGGATCGTTGTTCAGGATGGGTTGTAGATCACTGATGATCCGTTGGAGAGGTTTTAGCTGAGGACTGTAAGTGATGGCCAGAGGAGTTCTGTTGGTTTCTTTCTTTGGTTTGTCTTGCAGCAGGAGGCTTCTGGGTACACGTCTGGCCCTGTTGATCTGTTTTCTTATTTCGTCATGTGGGTAGTGTAGTTTTGAGAATGCTTGGTGAAGATCTTGTAGGTGTTGGTCTCTGTCAGAGGGGTTGGAGCAAATACGGTTGTACCTCAGTGCTTGGCTGTAGACAATGGATCGTGTGGTGTGTCCGGGATGGAAGCTGGAGGCATGTAGGTAGGCATAGCGGTCAGTGGGTTTTCGGTATAGGGTGGTGTTAATGTGACCATCGCTTATTTGCACCGTGGTGTCTAGGAAGTGGACTTCCCGTGTAGACTGGTCCAGGCTGAGGTTGATGGTGGGGTGGAAGCTGTTGAAATCATGGTGGAATTCTTCCAGAGTTTCTTTCCCATGGGTCCAGATGATGAAGATGTCATCAATGTAGCGTAGATAGAGAAGGGGTGTGAGTGGACGAGAACTGAGGAAGCGTTGTTCCAGGTCAGCCATAAAGATGTTGGCATATTGTGGGGCCATGCGGGTGCCCATAGCGGTGCCACTGGTCTGGAGGTATATATTGTCACCAAATTTGAAATAATTGTGCGTGAGGATAAAATCACAGAGTTCAGCAACCAGTTGTGCTGTGGCATCATCAGGGATACTGTTCCTGACATCTTGTATTCCATCTGAGTGTGGGATGTTTGTGTAGAGAGCCTCTACATCCATGGTGGCTAGGATGGTGTGTTCTGGAAGATTACCAATGCATTGTAGTTTTCTCAGGAAATCAGTGGTGTCATGGAGATAGCTGGGAGTGCTGGTGGCATAGGGTCTGAGTAGAGAGGCCACATATCCAGACAGTTCTTCAGTGAGAGTGCCAATGCCCGAGATGATGGGGCGTCCAGGATTTCCAGGTTTGTGGATCTTGGGTAGTAGGTAGAATAACCCCGGTCAGGGCTCTAAGGGTATGTTGATTTGTTCCTGTGTTAGTGTAGGGAATGTCCTGAGTAGATGGTGCAGTTTCTTAGTGTATTCCTCAGTGGGATCTGAGGAGAGTGGCCCGTAGAATTTGGTATTGGAGAGTTGTCTGGCAGCCTCCTTTTGGTAGTCAGACCTGTTCATGATGACAACAGCACCTCGCTTATCAGCCTCTTTGATTATAATGTCAGGGTTGTTTCTGAGGCTTTGGATGGCATTGCGTTCTGCACGACTTAGGTTATGAGGCAGGCGGTGTTGTTTTTCCACAATTTCTGCCTGTGCACGTCGGCGGAAGCATTCTATGTATAGGTCCAGACTGTCATTTTGACCCTCAGGAGGAGTCCATGTGGAGTTCTTCTTCTTGTGCTGTTGGTGGGAGGGTATCTGTGTATCTGTGCGATGTTCAGTGTTATCTTGAAAGTATTCTTTGAGTCAGAGACGGCGAAAGTAGGCTTCCAGGTCACCGCAGAACTGAATCATGTTGGTGGGGGTGGTGGGGCAAAAAGAGAGTCCCCGAGATAGGACAGACTCTTCTGCCGGGCTGAGTGTGTGGCTGGATAGATTGACGATATTGCTGGGTGAATTGGGGGTACCACTGTTGTGGCCCCATGTGGCAGGCAGGATTTTAGAAAGCTTACAGTCCTTTTTCCTTTGTAGAGAGGTGAAGTGTTTAATGTAGATCTCCTGTCTTATTTTAGTAAAGTCCGTTTGTGTGGAAGATTGGTTATTTATGAAAGTTTCCAGGTTGGAGAGCTCTTTTTTGATGTTTTCCTGTTTGCTGTATAGGATGCTGATCAGGTGGTTCCTCAGTTTCTTTGATAGCGTATGGCATAATCTCTCACTGTGGTCTGTGCAGTATGTAGATAGCAATGGATTTTTCACCTTCAGTCCATTTGGTATGACGTCCATCCGTTTGCATTTGGAGAGAAAGATTATATGTGTCTGTACTTGTGCAAGTTTCTTCATGAGGTTGATGGATTTCCACTCCATACGGCTAAATGTAGTGCCTTGCATGGTCTCAAGTATCAGAGGGGTAGCCATGTTAGTCTGGATCTGTAGAAGCGACAAAGGGTCCTGTGGCACCTTATAGACTAACAGAGGTATTGAAGCATAAGCTTTCATGGGTGAATACCCACTTCTTCGGATGCAAGCAAGTTAGTCTTCATCATTGCTTCAGCCGTCTAATTACAAATGCAAAGGAATCATAATTCGAAATCACACTACAAATTAAGATAAAAGGATTGAAATGCATCAGATGTTCTTTATGTACTACCTCATGTATCTGTTATGTTTGTCTCTTCCTCCCAGCTGATTTGTTTTCAAGTTTGTAAAATTGTCCCTTTTAAATATATATTACAGGCTTATTCTGTTAACACATTATAAATGTGATCAAGTCATGATCACGTGTACCTAAATTACCATTAATTTGTACTACTGTGAACAGCATTTTTCTATCTGTCAAGATGGGGTCTAATATAGAATTCCCTCATGTTGGATGCAACACTTTTTGAATTAGGAAATTGTCATTTACAATATTTAGAAATTACAAGGATGTTTTAGTGCTGGCAGCATGAGACCTCCAGCATATGTCACTCAGTTGAAGTAGAAAATATTGATAATGCTTTTCAACAGAGATAAGGAGAAAACACACCAACAAGATAAAAAATACATGGAAGAATTATTATAGAAAAAGTCACTCATCCCCATAAAGCTTAGTGTACAGTAAAAGAAATAAGGAAAAAACACTAAGTTAATTATATTAGAATCAATTACATAACATGAGGTACTTTAAGGGCAGTGACATAAAATGCTCTGCTCAGTACTGGCTGTTTCTATGGAAAATATATTTTTGCCTTGGAGAAGGTGAAAGGACAGCACAGAATTATCAAGTCTCAAGAATGTAAATGATAAGAAATTGTTAAAAGAATTGTCTTATACTCAATGAAAGAGTGTTTTAGTTTAAATTTTAGAAGTAGCCTTTTATATGATTTAATAACAGTTTTCCAAATTCTGAAAGATTTATAAAGCTTTCAATTTTGTTTTTCACCCTGGTGTACGAGTCCAGCAGCTTTGGGGCAAAAATAAAAACATTGGAAACCAGAAGTATGGAAAGGACTCTGGAAGAATGATTGTACACAAATGGAACAGGATCTGAATGGAGGGACGGGATGGGTGCGTGGGTTGGGTGAGGAGAATGCATTCTCTCTATTTAAACAATAAAAGAAATGACAGTCCCCAGTGAGACTGGGGACAAGACAGTGAGTTCTCCTTATTCACTTTTGTCATTCAAAGACTTGATGGTATCAAAATAACAGGCACGATATGAAAGAAGGCCACTGAAGGAAAGAGTAAATGAATTCAAGAGATACATGCAATCTCTTTCTGGAAACTCGTATGTTGGCACAGAGTTGTTATTCTTTGTGGAATACTCATGACTTGTACAATGGATGACAAACAGTGGTGCTCTGAAAAGCATTGCCTGTTAAACATATTCCTTACTCTTGGAGGGACCATGAACAGGTCCTCTGAAATGTGTATGGCCCTTGACATGTGTTTTCAGGTAGCACAGGAGTTGTGAGGGGGCTTAAGATTCCCGTATGCAGGAAATGTTTGGTTGCTAGGAGCACTACTGCTTTTTCCCTTCCAAAAAATTGCTGAATTTGAAAACTTGCCCATCCCTTTTTTAGTTTGTGGAATACGTTTAATGTCACTGACGCAGAAGGGAGCACAGGTTCAGCTGTCTGCTTGTGGGTAGAAAGCAGAGTCAATGTCTATTTACAGCTTGGATGTGGATTTTCCTGTAATATTTAGAATAACTATCACATGAGTTAGAAATGAGGCTGTGTCCTCTTATCAGAGCAGGACAATATGTTCCAAACAACTTGTGTCTATAATCGGAGACAGTTCATCAGTCACCTACATTCACAGACATTTTAGGAAAATAATAAGGCACTGAAAATGTATTTTATCTACATATTCCCCACCTTTAAAACAAACCCTAGCACCATCTGAGAAGGGAGTGCAGCTAGGAATTCTGAATATTTTTAGAAATATATTTATTTGCTTTTTTCAGTGCACGTCTCTGTGCATTTTCTATAGACATTTTTAGAACTGTCCCTTATATTAAGGCACAGCTGTATTGGGATATTCATTGTGAGCTGTTGGAAACTCACTAGTTTTGGTTTTACCCCTTTTTTCCCCCCTCAAGTCACCTCTTTTTGAACCATCTGAGTTTTGAATTCAAAAAAACCCAAGCCTGAAAGGGAAACTGAGCCCAAACGAACACATTTCACCTACTCTGGGGGTTAAAGTTGCCTGGGGGCAGGGTCCATACTTTCCACACCAAACGTGAACTGATCCACTTTCACAAACCTCTTGGTAAACCAGGCCTGAGTCAGATTTTAAACAAAACTTTAAAATTGACCAAATCAACCTAAATCCATTGTGAGTGTGACCTGTGTTTAGTACTACAGCTTTCTACAGCTACAGGCATATCAAGCTTATCTTTTATACTATTACTACCTTATCGCTTCTCTAATGCCTTTTAATGAAGGATATTAGACACTTTCAATGTACAGTATTTCTTACATGAGGATGAACACAAATCATTGTATTACACATAGCAAATGAGGAAAATATATATTTGTTCCACGTGCAACTGCACAGCTGCTGAAGGAAGTCACTGTTTCCAGTAGTTTAAGGCTGATAGTTCTGAAACTGAATTATATTAATGCAAACTCTTGATATTTTTGTTGAGATTATGACTAGATGAAAAAGGATCCTCTTTGTGATGCTGAGTAGGGAAAGCAGAGGACTCTATATGGTTTGTTGGTCTGTACATTCATTAACAGAAGCCACCTAGGAAGGGCATAAACTAACAGTGGCACTTAGTCTGGTGCAGATGTTTTAATGGGCGCTGAGTATGCTGTTTTCAGTAGCAAAGAATTCCACAGCTAATTCTTCCTCATAGGTACAAGTAAGAATATTATTGATGTTACCACGAACTACAAATATATCATGATATTCCCAAATGCAGCCGTTGCTTTGCCTGTTTTGCTGGCTATGTGCTTTTAAAGGAGTATTAGGTCTGAAATCTCTAAAACTATTCCTGTTTGTTACACTTAGCATAACAGGAGTCATGGTCGTGGGTAAGAGCATAAATCACCATTTGCCATGTAATAGTGATAAAAATGGAACCATGTAGGTAAAATGAATGTTACTTTCCTGTTTACAATTGTATCTACCATGTGATTTAAGTGATGTGAGGTCTACACAAACGTGGGGTTTTGTCTTTTGCAGCAGACAACTAATTGAGTGTTAAATCTTTGGGGGGCACAAGAAAGCTCAGCTGCACACCAAAAACATTTTTGGACTTTTCATTTGCTTTCAGTCAACAGCTGCAGCCTTCTCACATGGGCTCTCAAAAGTGATTGAGCTACAGAGACCTGGAGACCTACGTATGTGACACTAATACGTAGCTCACCCTGTCACTATATATTTTCTATGAGTCTCTCCATTTGACTCCTGTGTTTGTTCTGAAAATTGAGGAAGGATTGTCTAGTGGTTAGGAGTCCTAACTCGGCGGCAAGACTTGGGTTTTTCTTTTTTTTCCCCTTCGCTGCTTGGGGAGCCTTTTTTTATGTGTTCGCTCCCCCTGCTGTTAGAACCTGGCTACACCACTGGTTAGGACACTACACCGGGACTTCAGAGACTGGCTCTGCCATAGACTTCCTGTGTGAGTGGGCAAATCACTTAGGCCATGACCCTCAAAGGTATTTAGGTGCTTAACTCTCATTGAAATCAATGGGAGCTAGGCACCTAAATACCTTTGAGGATCTGGGTCATATTTTTAAAGGGAGTTAGATGCTTCCATGCCTGTTTAGAGACCTCAGTCCATCATGGCGGTGCCACTGGCATTTTCTAAGCTGCAGCTCAGGCCTGCTCAGCTCCCCTCAGTGCCTAAGTCCTCACCGGTCGGCAGTTTCAGAGTAGCCTAAGCACGACTGCTGTCCCACAGCTAACACAGAACCCTAGCTCAAGCCAAAGTCTTGGAGACCCAAAGCGGGATTTTTAAGCTTAGGTAGGGAAATGCCTATCTCCGTAGGAGACTTGATCCCAGAGGCTTGTTCGGAGCCTACCTATGGCCTGATACCTAATCCCTTCTACTCAGCATTCTACTCCTGGCTACAAGTATCAGAGGGGTAGCCGTATTAGTCTGGATCTGTAGAAGCGACAGTGGATCCACTGCTTGCATCCGAAGAAGTGGGTATTCACCCATGAAAGCTTATGCTTCAATACCTCTGTTAGTCTATAAGGTGCCACAGGACCCTTTGTCACTTCTACTCCTGGCTAGTTTAGGCAACTCTCTACTCAACTGGCTGAGTTTTTAAAGTCCCTCTCTTAGGTCCCTAATTAGCCCCATGAACTCTATGGAGAGCCTGGGTGGCACAGAGCCACCTAACTAGGGGTGAAAATTCTACTAGGCAGCGGGCCCCCTGGGGTTAGGTGCTGCTCTGCTGAACTGAGCCATACCTAAATCCCATTAAAAATATGGCCTTCTGTGCTTCAATTCACATCTGTAGAATAGGATAATAGCACTGCTTAACTCACAGCTGTGTTGTGAGGATAAATACATTAAAGATGGTGAAACTCTAACATAGGAACCATATAAGTACCTTAGATAGCAATCTACTTAAAAATAAACCCCCCAAAACTACAAGAAGAAACCTATACTGACACAAACACAGTCCTACAGCAAAAGCCTTATGCACAAAGACACTGTCTCTTCAGTGTTAGGTACTATTCTGAGAGGCGCCCTAGGAAGCCCTCTGACAGATTTATTGTTAGGGGAGTTTGAAATGAAAAGGTGTTAGCTAGAAATTAGTCTAAACCAAAATGCAGATCCAAACACCACTGAATACTTGGGAAGTTTAGCCCACTGCTTGAACTTTGTAACTCTAGCAAATAAAAAAAAAAGTTTCAAACAGAAAACAAAAACTATTTAGGCTAAAACTAGCATCTTGTAAACTAACAATCCCCCCCTCCCCAACAAAAAAAAAATCCCACCTGCTCCAAGCCCTTATATAAGCTTATCTTCAGTCCTTCGGCCATCCACATTCTGCCTGGTCATGTTTCCAGAAGTCCACACCCACGCAGGTGAGAAAGGGTGAGGTAATGAAACAAGATTCCTTAGTTCCTGATTGCCCTCAGACTCCAGCCTAGGTTCATTACTTGAAACTTTTCCACCTGTTCAACATTGGAGACACGAACAGGAAATTAACTCCATGTCTGATCAGGGCCGGCCCTAGCTTTTTGGCTGCCCCAAGCAAAAAAAACCAAAAAACCCACACGCGCCGCCCCCCCCCCAAAGCTGGCCAAAACACCCCCCCAACAACGCCGCCCCGCCAAAACGCCGGGGGGGGGGGGGGGCAGCAGGGAGGGCGGCATGCCCGCCGCCCCGCTCCCCCTGCCAGTGGGGAGTGCGGAACGCCTGCCGCCCCGCTGCCCCAGCCGGGGCGCCGGCGGGGAGCGGAGCACGCTTGCTGCCCCGCTGCCCTGGCGGGGAGCAGAGCATGCCCGCTGCCCCGGCCGGGGCGTCGGTGGGGAGCGGAGCACGCCTGCGGCCCCGCTGCCCCGGCCGGGAGCGGAGCACGCCTGCGGCCCCGCTGCCCCGGCCGGGAGCGGAGCACGCCTGCGGCCCCGCTGCCCCGGCCGGGAGCGGAGCACGCCTGCGGCCCCGCTGCCCCAGCGGGGAGCGGAGCACGCCCGCTGCCCCGGCCGGGGCGCTGGCGGGGAGCGGAGCACGCCTGCCGCCCCGCTCCCCCGGCAGGGGCGCCATCAGGAAGATTAGTTTTTTTTGTTAAAAAAACAAAACAAAACAAAAAACCTTGAGTGCCGCCGCCCCCCTCCAGGTGCCGCCCAAGCATGTGCTTGGTAGGCTGGTGCCTGGAGCCGGCCCTGTGTCTGATGGATGCAGGATAGGACTTCTGCATCTTGTAACAAGGGATTTGAGGGGGAATTACTCTGTAATTTTTACTTATTTCTCTGACAGGGTCCCCAGGGTGCAACCTGGACTGTGGGACCACTGAGCCCTCCAAACCCACCAACCTCGATTGCCTCTCTGTGATGCGGATGTCAAGTTACAAGCCTCTGACAGGCCCTGTACTTACACAGCCATCCACAGGCAGGGACACACCCAACCATGTTACATGAATGATCTCCCAATTCATGAACCATCAATAGAATGGCTCCAGCCAATTCCCCCCAGCTCGCCTGTCTTGCACCGCAGAACTGTACTGTCTTGCACTGGTCAGAAGCCTGACCAGTGTAAATTCATTACTTAGTTTGCCACTTTTTCATAGGAAAGTGGATGTGTAACAGCCTTTGTAACCTGAGCTGAGATTTCCCAAGCACTTTAGACAAACTCGCTGGGAAGGATAGAACATTAAAATAAGTTTATTAACTACAGAAAGATATACTGTAAGGGCTGGTCTACACTACCCCCCAAGTTCGAAGTAAGATACGCAACTTCAGCTACGTGAATAACGTAGCTGAAGTTGAAGTATCTTATTTCGAACTTAAAAGTACTTACCCCTGGTCCACACAGCGGCGCGCAGGCTCCCCCGTCGACTCCGCCTGCTCCGTTCGCAGAGCAGGATTACGGGCGTCGACGGGGGAGCACTTCCTGGTTCGATTTATCGCGTCTAGACAAGACGCGATAAATCGAACCCAGAAGATCGATCCGACGCCTCCGACGCAGCAGGTAAGTGTAGACTAGCCCTAAGTGATTATAAGCAGTAGGCATAAAGGTAAAAGATAGCTACCTTAAGAAATAAAAATAGAAACAAGAATTCTAAATCCTAAACTTTTAGTCTAAGCAAGTGTTGACTCAAACAGCTTTTCTTACCCTAACAGATGGTACAAGCAGGTTACAGTTCCTTAGTACACAGGCTGGAACTACTTTCCAGCCCGGGGCCAATCTTCCCTAATTCAAAGCCTCTGTCTTCCAGATGTGCTTCCAGGTGTTGAGATGGGGGGAGCCAAGTGTCACTGTACCTCTTTTTAAACCTTCTTCCAGCTTGCTAGAAAGATCCTTGCTGTGACGTGTGTTAGTCCACCCCAGTGGCAGTGGATTGTGTGTTGATGAGTCATTAATGTCATCTGGCTATTGATGGCTGCTCCTTTGTTGAAACTGAAAGGCTGGTTGTGGGTGTTCACAACATATTTCAGTAACGCATATAGCAATACTTCATAACATCACATGCAATGGTAGTACATACAATTCAACAGGATATAAATTTTTAGCAGATAAAGACTTTTAAAATGATGCCTCACAAGGTATACTTTGTACAAAACATACCATAATAATATCATAGTGATGAATATGGGGGCTCCCGGATACTACTTTGGAGGTACAGCATGTCACAATTTAGATATCTAAAAATGCAGCTGGGCACCTAAGTCTACCTCGTAAAAGCCACTGCCACCTAACTATATATATCTAAGTCCCCTATGTGCCTAATTTTCTGCTCATCAGCATTTTCAAACCCACCTAAACACTGCTGCCATCCCACAGCTAATGAGCTGCTCAGAGCCCTAGATCAAGCTGAAACCCCAGAGGCCCCAAAACATCATTTTCAAACTAAGAAGGGGACATTCCTCTCTTGCCATCGGGGGCAGATCCAATAAGCATGCTCTGTGAAGCCTAACCCTGGTTACCTGCTAGCCCTTGCATCAAGAGAGCTGGATGCAGGCCATCTATAGTAGGAGAGAAGCTGAGCACCTGCAGAAAAGACATAAAGGGTGAGTGTGAGCAAGAGAGAGAGCCTTTTTCAAGGAGACAGATAAGGCAGAAAAATAGGTGGTAGATAAGCTGGTAAGGTATGAGAAATGGTTATAGGGACACAGAGTACAGGCCAGGGATATCTGGTAGCCAAACAGGATGGGGAAGGTGAACCACAGATAGTTAGGGTTAGGAAAGTATCCCTGGAAAGGGACAAGGCTAGGGAGTGAGGAGTATCACCAATGGTTGGAAGTGGGAGGTAGGTGGGCAGGGATGGAGGAGGCCAGACAGCAGGCAGCAACATGATCAACCTCTCTGTGGTTGAGAAACTCCTACTGTTACAGGAGGAATATTAGAGGCAGAGGGAGAGGACAGGGGAGCCCCAGCTGAAGAGTCTGCATTGCTGCCCACACACCCATGCCCGCAATTACCACCCTGCAGCGGTTTCCTTGTGATCCCAGAGTGATTGTGCATCCAGCAGCACAGACTCGGCCAGGATGTTACCCAGAACCTGTGTGATATCTCTAGGGAGATCTCAGCTCTATGACCCACAGGAGACATGGAGTACCAGGGCTGGCATGGCTCAGTACTACTGTGGCTTCTGAATCATTTCAGAGGGTCATCAGGTTGACCATTGCATCTGCCTTCCACTGCCTCTGGTAAAAATTGATATTTATGATTAATTTTTGTTGTTGCAAGTTGAACCATTTTTAATCAAATGGCCACATGATCAGCAAACAGTATTGACAACCTTCCTCATCTTCTTTTAATCCAGATGCATATGGTCGCCAGAATGATCTGGTTTATGAAGAGGGCCCAGTGCTCGGACAAGGTGAACTCATGAATGAGGAACAGCTGGCTGGAGCTGAACCTGACATTGAAGCACACTGCAGTAGTGCTGTGGCCCATGGACGGGCAGTGGCACTTGTGACAGTTGCAGCCAAGGGAGCTCACTTAGCCTCTTGTTTTACTTACTATCAATTGGCAATCAATACAATTATTAACCATTAAAGAATCAGGCTACACAGTTCCGTCCATGGCATGGACATATGGATAATGTGACCGCTCACCAATAAAGTGCACAGCTTCTGAATATGCATTGTACACGCCTCCTGCACATGGCATACTGTTCACATTCACTGCTTTGCCTCAGCTGTAATTATTAAGTGTCCAGCCCCACTTCACTCATCACTGTGATGGCAGAGAGGCTGGCATCAGCCAGCTTCAAGTTTTCCAGGAGCTGCTCTGTTCCCTTCCTGAGCACGGCAGCTGTGTTGGCCAGGAGATGATATAGTCCCAGGGGTCATGGGCTGCCATCAGATGCAGGCTATTCCTGATCTGTTCAGACATTTGGTTTAGGGTAACTTCTGGGAGGATGTCCAGAGGCTGTGGTCTGGCACCCCATTGAGCCTGTGGAAGAAGGATATGGCATCGAGTGTATTTGCTATGTGTGGAACTGCTGCTTTGCTCACCCACTGCCCTGGCTTCCCCATGGCTGCTCCTCCTTTCTCCTTCCCTGAGAGATCACATGTCCAGCCTCTGTCTTTTGGTGGGCAGTTCAACTTACTATTGTTCTGTCTGGTACTTGTTTGTGCAGAGTCTGGAACCAGTTGTGCTAGCTGTGCCCTGTCCACAGCACCAGGGCTGGCATTAGGCCGATTTCCCCGATTCCGGGGAATTGGGCCCCTCTGCCCTGCAATGTCCAAGAGGGGCCCCGCAATGTGTGTCAGCAGCACTTCGGTGGTAGGTCAAGAAGCTGCCGCTTCTGTTGCTGTCTCGGCGCAGTACTTCGGCGGCAGCTCAATAGCTGCCGCTGTCTCGGCAGCACTTCGGCGGCTGGGCCCTGTCGAAATCGGGCCCCGCACTTGCTAAGGCCGGCCCTGCACAGCACCATTCTGGTGAGGGGTCTCTGAAGGGAGATGGGTCTATCTTTTATCCTTCATCTGCATTTCACTAGATAGTGATGTGTTCTTGTGCTTTCAACAGAAGCAACTCCTCGGTGTTGATCTTGACAAGGACAATTTATTTGGCCAGGTACCAGTGTGTGTGTGGGGGGAGAGGCTTCCCGATGCCTCTTTGCTTCAAGGCTGCCATGCTTGGGTCTCTGTGTCTCCTGCTTGGCTTAGGCAGCTCCCTGCTCAGTTTGCTGGCTTCTGAAAATCTCTTCTTTGGGCGTTTAACTGTCCCTTAGCTTGGGCAGTACTACCACAAGACAGTAGAACACCTAGGGGTTACTCATT
This sequence comes from Macrochelys suwanniensis, assembly GCA_033296515.1. NCBI lineage: Eukaryota > Metazoa > Chordata > Testudines > Chelydridae > Macrochelys > Macrochelys suwanniensis. The sequence continues at coordinate 42,328,941 of CM065775.1, read as the reverse complement.
GCAACTCTGAGCAATGCCTAAATACCTTTGAAATATGCCCTCACATTAATAACTTTGCTTGTACTATTTAATGCCTTAGTATAGAGGTGCATATTTAACTTAACTTGTTTGGACTCAGTTAGAAACACCATACAGTATATCACTAATTACCACCTTAACATCTAATCAGTTTCAAGAATCTCCTAAGTTCTGATATAGTCTTACTTTACTAAGGCTGTTTTTTTGTGATTTGAAGTGGGTTGGTCCTGTGGTTGTCTCATAAAGCTGTCAAATATTAGGAAATCATAACTGGTTAATTTGTATTGTGGGTTTTAATTAACATAGACTTCAAAATAAATGATTCTCACAGACAGCTACTTAGGGACCTAGATGAAATGCATGGAAATAAAATGGTGACACTAACAAGAGAACAAAAGCTCAAACTATTGCTAATTAAATACTGGCTTCTACAAAATCTACTGTGGGAAACAGTCCTGCATTGGCAGCAAGATGGACTGGAAGATTTAAACTCGTCTCTTCTATCTTCAACATCTATGATTTCAGTTGAAGTAAAGTCTTAGGAAATCTAGGTTCAGTTCTGATGTTTCTTTAAATCTGCTCAACTCAACAAAACTTGTTCAAGAGTCTTTATGGTTCTTAAGAAGGACTTTTAGTTTACCATGGACAGACAAAATATCATAGTAATGATCTCAACGTTTTTTTCTGGTAAATAATATTTATGATGATGATTTTTTTTGTTATGAGTTGAACCACTTTCTATCAAATCACCACATGATTGGCAAACAGTATTCACAACGTTCATCATCTTATTCTAATCCAAATGCATATTGTAACCAGAACGATCTGGTTCATCAAGATGGCCCTGTGCTTGGACAAGGTGAACACATGGATGCAACCTTCTTTAGTTGATGCTACACATTCATAATTGATCCATACACTCCATATTTAAGGAGTACTTTTGGATTCCTGACTGGCCCTACGCTCTCACTTAGCAACATCCATGACTAACACTTTCTATCATCTCCAGTTGGCTATGAGACTCCATTTCATCCTGGTGAATGATGTCCTAGTCTCAGTTATTCACACCTTTGTCACTTCTCGGCTGGACTATAGCCTAGTGATGAACCGGGGCATGAAGCTTTCAGCATTTAGGAAACAACTGCTACTAGAGACTGCTGCAACACATCTCCTCAGCATCAAATTCAAGCTCTTGGTCCTTATTAAGACGTTCCATGGAGTGGGCCCAAGATATCCAAAAGATTGACTAGAAGTCCAAGATGAAGACTGAGGTTGACTACTACATTCCTCTGGAACAATGGAACTCTCTACAATAAGGGTAAAGCACATCTGTGTGGCAGACCGAGCTTTGTCCGTGGCTGGATCAAGATTGTGGAATGAATTTCCCCAGAAATTTGGGACCATCACAGACCTCACCACTTTCTGCTCCAAGTGCTAGGCACATATCTTGGACCTTGCCTTCTATAACATAACAAACAGCTATATTTTTCATAAACTCTATCAAACCACTACATTCCATTGCACATGCTTCTCCCCCTTTGGAGAAACTCAAAGAACAAACAGTATGTGACAGATATAAATCATGTTGCTTAATTCACTACTGGCAGATGCTCAGATTCTGCTGCGATGAGCAGTATAAGATTCCATTCTATATAGGATCTTTCTTGTAGAAGCATAGAGTTTACTACTAAAATAGGTCTAGTTTGAAACAGAGAGGTATGAAAGAGAATCAATTGGAAGGTATATGAAATAATTAAAGTGAAAAGAGATTCCTGGGTATATTTATTAGATGGATTATCAGAGAATTGTTTTATGATAAATACTATATACACTGAAGAGCCCCATCTTCCTTTTGTGGTGCCAGACACTAGTAATATGTCAATGAAAGCTCAATTTAATAGGAAGGTAAATCAAGTATACACATAAAACTACCTTTTTGTGATTGCAATGAGATTCAATTCAGGTAACAGAAGAGTTCTATAAAATGCATAAACAAACAAAACTATAGGAAGTCACTTTACATGCAGGAATATATATTTTCAGGAATATTTCAAAACTTTAAATTAATGTTCCCAGGACTGACTATATCAGAAATGTAGCTTCAAAATTAAAATGTTAGGATTTTAATATAGTGCAGTAGTGCTCTCTGGTGTTGGCATAGCAAAATCTTGATTCATCAGTCAAAATGTGATCAACAAATGGCCCAGATTCAGTTCTCTGTTTCTAAGTCAAAGACAATATACAATGAAAATGTAAGATACCCCCTGGAAAATGTGTAGTGTACAGAATTACTAAATACACTGGACTGTTGATAATGGGAGGATGCTCAAACTAGAGGTCAATATAATTCAATGTTTTTTAAAAAGTAGTAGTAGTAATTTTTAAAAACAGTGAATTTTATTGACCTCTAATTTGAGCGCGCGCGCACACGCACACACACACACACACACACACACACACACACACACACACACACACACACACACACACACAAAACTTAACAGGACTGAACTACCTAATTATAAAAAGGTAAAGGATTTGTTTAAGTACCCCCAATGTTCCATAGATATGTAAGCATAATTTTCCAAGAACAGCTAAATGAGTAACTTGCTTTTGGGAAGGTCAACTTCAGGAAAATGAAAACTTCCACTAAGACAAGTTAGATATAGTTTACACCAGCAAGGTCTGCGCTTGCTCAGTTAACTGCTCAAATACCTCAAAGACTCTGATTAAAAGTGTGATCTTTGCAGAGACCAGGAGACAATATCATCCCATAAACTGATAGATAGGAAAACAAAGCAAATTATTTTTGGAACAAGTTTTAGATTATTATTTGTAGAACAGTAGTTCCTACTGGTTAAAGTTGAGATCAGGACCCCATATATGGTAAGCCTTATCCAAATAGAAAGTAATAAATGCTCCTTGCCCCAAATTGCTTTCAGGGTATGTCTACATTGCAAACCTATCCTCACTGGGTTGGTGGTGTGTGGCCTCACCAGGAGTGCTTCCACCGACCTAAGAAGGACAGTGTGAGGAGCTGAGATCCTGGTCTCTTAGTTCCTTTGGCTGCTTCTGGCCAGGAGCCTGGCTGCCCCACAGGCAGATGGGAAGCTGCCCATGGTTTCTTTCCCCCGCCCCGTTCCCTGCCAGGAGCAGGCAGGGGAAGCCACCTGGGGCTTCTTGCCTCCTTCCCCCCATTCTCCAATGGCAGTGGGGGCTAGGGTGACCAGACAGCAAGTGTGACAAATCAGGACAGAGGTGGGGGGTAATAGGAACCTATGTAAAACAAAGCCCCAAATATCAGGACTGTCCCTAAAAAATTGGGACATCTGGTCACCCTAGTGGGGGATTCTTGTCAATGTCACAGCTCCTGCCGTGAAATTGACAAGACAGCCGATGTAAGGGACACAGTGTCTACACAGACACTGCATCACCCTAACTACACTGACATAAGCCTCACACCTCGCGTGGAGGTGGAGTTATGTTTGTCTAGTAGGGCACTTACATTGGTGGGAGAAAGGTTGCAGTGTAGACACTGACATAATTGACCTGTGTAGTATAGACCAGCCCTCACTCTAAATAGACAAAACAGAAAGAGAGTGAGATTGGAGAAGTATTATTATCATCCCCATTTGACAGATGTGCAACTGAGGTACAGAGGCCTCAGTTCAGCAAAGCACTTAAGCACATGTTAATTCCATCCCTATTCGGAAAAGCACCTTCTTACGTGTTTTGCTGAATAGAGATGGAATCAAGTATGTGTTTAAGTGCCTCTTTGAATCAGGTCTTCATGACTTGCCTATGCTTGCACAGAAAGTCGGTGATAGAGCTGGAACTGAACCTGATTCCAAGTCTAGCGCCACAACCAAAATATCATTCTAACTCTTATTTGAAAGTACTAATCTAAGGAGAACGAGTCATTCTTGAATAAATGCTCCCCTCCTTTACACAGCATAAGTGGAATAATGGAATAAATAACTGAACAGGGGCTGGGAAAGCCACCCGCAAGGAAATACAGCACTATGCTACACAGCACATCTTTGGAGCACTGCATGAAAAAAGGAGCTGCTATTCAGAAGGGGAAGTTGTCAAGTCAGCCTCAGTGTCTGCTACATTTTCCTTTGCCCAAGTGCCATTATTTGAGTCAATATTTGCCGAACAAGTTAATGTTGGCTGAGCATTAACTTGAAATAAATGTCGCACACAGTGATGTCTGCCAATATTTAGCAAAGGGTTCCTACAAATATTTCTCCTTAGCCTCTCATTAACCCCATGTACCAAGGCCCATGTATTTGCAGACAGGAGGGATGAGGGAATGAGGTACTTGTTCATTTGTTTTCCCATTTTCTCATAATTAAGCAGAGAGGCTACAAAACGTACATTAAGTGTATTTTTGGAAGCGTTTATAATTTATTCCTGAAACCTCTTCTGCGGTCATTGGTAGTACAGCAGCGTATTCATTTGCTATAACGTAAAGTGTGTGTGTTTGGTGAGGGCAGAGGTTAAGCCTTAGCAGAGGGAGTCCGGGAGACTCTTACTCTGGGAAACATTTTCTTAAAAATGGTTATTTTTAGGAGCCATGGGATAAGACATCTCTGGAAGTGGTAATTTAGTAGTGTCCAAGGAGGGGGATGAACTCTCAGAGGCAGGGGAATCACTCCAGTCCCTCCTTTGATTTGGTAGCATAATGTTATCAAGGGGCTCTGAGAAATCCACTCCAGCCCATAACTAGACCTATTAAACTGACTGAAGCAGTCACATGTTCAGTCATTGATGAAGAACCATGGGAACAAGGCAAACGAGTCAGCCATTATGTAACTTTAGAGAGGCATCATGGACTAGAGGACTGAACAAGCCAGTAAGGCTTAGAACACACAAATTCTTCTCTCTGACTCTGTATGGCCTTGTGCAAGTCGCTCAACTTCTTCTGCATTTCCCCAGTGATAAAACAGTGATAATATTTACATACCTACCTATCAACGGTGCTGTGAGGATTAGTAATTGTTGGAAAAATAAAAATCACGATACATATCCCAAATATTATTTGTACTCATTAAAAGAAATGTTTGGCACAGTGAAAAATTGCACTTTAAAAATTAACTAGGAAAACCAATGAATGTCTAGATTGGTTTATATTACTTAGCTGATAAGTTTGAAGGAACTGCCTCTTCAAGTTATAAGAAGACCCAAAATGAAGTGAGATTTGACTTTTCCCTCTACTACCACAGGGTGGCCACCTAAGCACACAAATCTGTGTTGTTAGTAGGACACTGAATAGCTCTTTTCTTCTCAACTTAGATGACAGGCACTTCACCTATTCTAAATCTTTCCATATAAAGTATCAGATTTCACACAGCTAATTCCACAAAATTATTAATATTCATTATCTGCATGCATTCCTATGGTAGCGTTATTAAAAAGCTCCTTTAATCAATGAGTTGAACTATGAATGGAAATGGAAATTATATGAAGGAAAATCTCTTACAAATTCTTAATTCCACTCATTACGATCCCTTAAAAAATGACTGAATCTACTTTAGAGGATTCATGACATTTTTGTTAGTGATTGGTATAAATGCATCCATTTAATTAGACCTGCTATTGGTTGTTAATACTAGTCCATATAAAAGAAATATAATGATTGATCAGTAATTCTGAAATGATGTTTAGTTAATTTAACTGGCTTCCTTGGTTGGGCCGAGCTGTTTAGGGCAAGACTAGAGTGGACCCATCTTTAAACCTCCTTTGGGTATGTCTACAGTGCACATTAAGCCTGGGGTCTGACTCAGGTTTGAGCCCAAGTCCCCCTTCCGTCCACAAACAAACCAGTCTGCCTTGGGTCAGGAAGCACCCGAGTCCTGCTGTGAATTTGGTCCAAGCCCTCATATTTTGCAGTGTAGTTGCTGGTCATGTTGCAGACCTGCGTCAGAAGGTCTGTATAGTGCAGTATGGATGCATTAGTACGGCTGTGAGATGAGACCTATGTTCAGCAACTATAAAGCCAGGTTTCAATGCAGAAGGATGCTGATGCCTGGGTCCCACAGACCCAGACTTAGTGTGCAGTGTACATGTAACCTGTGTGGTTTCCCAACCCCAATTCACAACTCATAGTAGCTATGGGGCTCTCCTAGCAGCCAGGGATTGCCAGAGCACAGTGGCATTCCAAACATGCCCTCTTGTCTTGTGACTATAACCTGCAAGACTGGGGCCCAGAAGGTGGCTTAGAACTGGACCACCAGTGCCATCAACACTGGGGAGGTGGTGCACCAGGGAAGTTCCTGCCCATGACACATCATGAAAGATGTAATCTGGCCAGGGACCCTGGCCCATAGAGGAGGATGGGGACATGAGGCAACAAAGCTACAGCTCTCATAAGGCACTGTGGTGGCATTTCTGAATTGAAATTTTTCTGTTTTGGGGCAAAACCTTTTTATTTGTTTATTTGAAAAGAACTCCCTCCACCCCCATGGAAAGCAAATACATTTCACAAAACATTTTGTTTAGTCAAAAATCCAGTTTTTCACTGAAAACCAGTTTCAGTGGAAATGTTTTGTTCAGCTCTACTCATAAGGTTTGTAGAATCAATTCAGATAAATATCCAAAATTTGGCTATTAACACAAACTTTTCTGAACTGATTTAGACCCCTGGGGCTGCAACACTGCACTGACACTATCATTAGAATGAGCTTTCTAAAGGATTATGGTGTTTCCTTTCATGTGCCCTTCACAATGGCATCTAACTACCTTTCAAAGGCCTGTTTGTCACAAATTCACCAAGTAAGTCCTATTTAGTATCTATAGGTCATGTTTTAAAAACTCAGATGACAGCAATTCAGGGAAAGGATAATCATTCAAAAAGATGAGTCCACGAACTAGAATATTTACTAAAACAGCTGGGGATAACAGAATAGGATTTAGAAATGTTGGAAATTCAAAGGCTGTTTTTGAAGAGGGCTTGTGGTAATGTAAACTTCATCCTGCATATTCCTAAGAAATGGCATTCTTGGGAAAAGATGGGTTTTAAGTCAATGCCATTGTTGCTTCAGGTTGCCCCTTTGTGTATTCTTCAAATTTTCAAAGGGAGTTTGACTACAATTCATCCAGGGTGTGGCATTAGGGGACATTTCTCCCACAGGAATGACAAGCCTTGCATGTGTGGTCTGAGAGAAGGCAGATTGAATCACACTCTGAGAGTAATAGTTGTACTGTAGCTAAATTTACTGTGCTATCTTACTGACCCCTCTTTCAGGAGAAGGGCTGCATTTAAGGCTCTAAGCTATATTTTATCTGTCTGTTTTCTGTGTAGTCGAACATGGCATCAATGTCCTGATCTTCACAAAGTGAGGCCCAAGGACAGCATCTACTTTTGCATATGTCTTACAAGACGTGCAACTGTGTGAACATCTTACACATGTATCACAAAGCATGCTGGCTATGTGCCTGTGCAAATCCCCCATTCGTACCCACACATTTAAGGTTTCACACAATAGTGGTTAATTTGTTTTAGAAAAAGGTGTTACGGATTTGGAGATAATTTTATCCCTATCTTATTGCCAGGGGAAGGTAAACCAGCTGTGAGCTACAGGCTAGGTGCTGATTGTGCAGTGAAAATGAGCTGCCATCTTAACTCCTATAACGGTTGAATTGGTAATGTGACAATCTTGAAACAACAAAACAAACTTTTCAGAGGTAGTTACTTTTTTTATCCAATGTAGGGCCAAATTCAACCCTTAAATAACCCTGTACGACTTCCAGTGTCTTATAGGACAGGCAAACATCACCAGTCCAGCTTCAGTTTGAATACCCAAGCACCTTCGCTAAATTCTTAAAAATTCAGTGACACTAAAGAGTAAAAGCAGCTCCATGATATACAACAATATGAAATTAAGAAAGTCCCACACTTCTATACGGGATGGAAAACAAGATTGATGTTTGTTATTTAAATCACAATACCTAAGTAAGTGCACAGTAGAACAGGGAGAATGCAAGAAACATACCAATGTTGTAACATAATGTGTCATCTTGGAAAGCAATGTACAACAAATGGTGAACTCCATCATCCATAACTCTCATGGGGGGCAGAGTCTTAGTGTTCTTAAATTTGACAGAATGGATTCGCTGTGAGCATGAGGTGCCGGGGTCCCACTGCCACAGGATGTTATCAAGGCAAGTAGCTCAGCTACTTTCAAATGAGGATTATATATTTATATGAAGACAAATATCATTGAAGTTAAAAAAATAATTCTGTAGGGCACAAACTGATTACCAACAGGTTTCAGGAAGGAATTTCTTCATGGGGTGTATTATGGTGAGTGACTAGTTATGTTTTTTTCATACATAAAACTGGCTTGTCCTCAGAATGGCCTTTTTCTTTAATAGAAGAACAACAAAACAACAAATGAAAATGTAGTGTAATGTTTCCACCCCTGCATGCCGGCATTGGCATGAGAAGATTGTAATACATCATAAAAAATCTCTCTATGGGTCAGGAGTTTTCTCTGTTCTGCTGCTGCAGCATAAAAGAGGGATGGAACTCACTGCTACAGGATATTATTGAGGTCAAGATTCACAGAGGGAGGGACATTTATATGGCTAGCATGAATATCCAGTTATATTAATTAATATTAACAAAAAGGGAGCCGATTACCAATCTCTATTAGGGATTAGTATGAGACCTTCATGGTGGGCACATTCTACAGTTACTTGTACCTTTCCCTGAAATATCTGATGTTGGTTACTCTTGGAGACAGGACACTGAACTAGATGGACTACAGGTCCAATTTAATATAACAATTTCTGTGTTCCTATGAATGTATTCCAGCTCCCCCCAACCCCCCGAAGATTTTTCTTGTCATGGGGAATGGAGTTAGGACCAAATCAGGTGGCCCCATGAAGATGGTTGTTGGAAGGAATGGCAACCTGGCATGTGGGCAGGGGTGAAGGCACCCAGTTTTGGAGTGGAGCAGGAGGAGTGGGGGATTACAGGTCATTGACCTGTTCCTGAACACGTTCATTGAAATAAATCTATTGTGTATTGTAAGAGAATCCAAAGGACTGTCAAGAGAGGATTGCTGGGGTCCCATAAAAGATGGGTCCAGATAATAGGAAGGAGAGGGGTCTATGGGGTTAGAAGGCTGGGCAGCAAAATATATGGGTGCTCCAACTTTTCTATTCTGCACATTTCGTTTCCTGAATAGGGGTTTATATGGTATTAATGTTATTCAAGGTAATTTTAAACAGGCTGCACATGCTTAGCTATTATTATTATTTTAAAATATTACAGAGAAATCTACTGTTAATGTTGCTTCAAAAAGGTCAGGTCTGGTAAAATAACATTTTAAACTCCAGAATCTAGAACACGAACCTTTATAAAATTACCACCATTCACTGAAATTCAAGCTGAGGAAGGAGATATTTCCCTTTCTCTGATTATCAGTATTTTCTGCCTCTGTGTGATATTTAACCCCTGAGGCTCTAAAGGTTATATGAGCTGTATGTTTATATACTTTGGAAAGTTTTATACACCACCCTGCTGTTATTACACACAAATAAGTGACTGAGTAAGTAAGTAAGCTAAATCAATGAACTTACCAGAAACATAAACCAAACTGCTCAGCCTCAAGTATTGTTTATTTTTAATCCTGCCTAGTTTTTGGGACTAGTGTATAGACTTCTTTGTGAGTTTTGAAGCTGTTGAAGATCCCTTCAAAGAAAAACCAGTTATAGAAAACTGTTATCCCCAGAGATCATGTGATCAGTTAATGTACTTGATTCACACACACAGGTAATCCACAGGGCTGCACTCCAGACAGTTAAGTGGCTTTAACGTAAACTCCTATTGCAGAGGGCTAGAAAGCAGATAAAAGCTTCATTTGTCTTCTGAGCACTTGCTGAAAATCTACCCATTATACAATGCAGACCTGTATGAAGGCTGCTGGTGCCTTTTTGATGTGGGAGAATGCCCTTCTTTCTGTGAAGAGTCAATGACCCAGCTTTTCTTCTTCACTGGCAGAATGTGGGTATTCACTCACAAAACATTCCAGCTCTCTGATAGATAGCTGTGCTGAACTTGGCCTGCTCTGAGCTGTGGGATCAAAACTTGGACAGATCCTTTGTTCTGTCGCACGGTGTCAGCAAGTTGCAGTAGCCAGTCTGTCAACCAAGAAGCATTTCAATGGGAGGACAGATCTTTTAGTTCACAGATAGAGCAACAAAGGTTTACTTATGATTTAGCTGCCTCCTGTGAAAAATAGTTTTTTTGTGTAAGCATATTTATCATCTGCTCATGTCATCGTTTCTCAGTTTACAGTGACAGTCATACCATGGATGAAGTACAGTCTTTTATCTGTAAATATTAACATGTCTTTGAAGACTAAGCATGAAATATACTACAAGTTTAGTGATAGAAAAGCTGGAATGACTTCATAAGAAGAGAGGATCATGGAAACAGAAGCAACTGTTTGTGGGTTGTTTAGAAAATAAAGCTACATTCAAAAGCACAAAGTCAAACAAACATAATGTTTTAAAGGTCCTATATTGTGTCCCAATCCAGCTCTCACTGAAGTTAGCAGGAATCTTTCCATTGACTTCAATGGAAATTTCATCTGGCCTCTCATCAATATTAAATTCATATAACTAAACTGCTTATTTCCATCACCAAAATTAAAGACTTTTTTGGTTGCCTTAGGATACAGCACCCTTCTATTATGTGCTTAGCCATGAGACCATCCTCAGATATGCACACAAAGGAAGTAATACAGTTACCCAAAGTTAGGCATTTGGAGGATTGACAGATGGATGTGCTCCCTGCTAAACATAGGGTCAGATCCTCAAGTTGTGTAAATTGCCATAACTCCCTTGGCTTCAATGGTTTGAGTGTTTTGCATGTTCTGCTCACTATTAGAATGAAGGTTTTTATGTCACAACCACAATTTTTATATGTCCCAATGACATTTCTTGTTTTACTACACATGATAATTGCTGTTTAAATTTTTTTTAAAAAAAATAATGAATGGACAAATCGAGAACAGCATTTGAACCTCCATTTGATATGCAACTAGTAGAATTTTGTAATCAGTCAATTTGAATTAACCACAATAGTGACACATGCAGTCTAAGAAAGCCAAATCATGGCCATGCGATTCTTATGCATCTAAACAGATGATGGCTGCTGGCGGAGAAGACTACATTTACATTCAAAATCTGCGTTTTAAAAATTCCTCCTTTTAAATTTCCTTTCCATTATAGCTACTGTTTAATTTTGGGCTGTCATGCTGCTGATGACATTAAAGTGTCGAAAATGCATTTCTCAAGTTAATTAATCACTTTACAACTCAGAGGTAAGCTACTGGAAGCAAAGTGCCATGTGCTGCAGTGGGCTATGTGCTACTGAAATACACTACACAAGCAGTACACTTTTAGAGCCCTTCATATTCTTTTTTGTGTGCTGGCAGAGTCAGCCCACCCAGCATATAAAGGCAATGCAAATGATTTTAACAGACGAGCATTGTGTTGACCAAGGTTTCCAGTGTTAAATTATCCAGAAAGATTTAGACAAGTTTTTCCCTATGATAAAATGCACATATTAGCTTAAAGATTAATAGAAGTTAAATGTGTTATTTACAGCCTGAAATACCTTTAATAGGATAATTTTTGTACATAATCATTATTTTTCTAAGAACCCACAGTGGTAAACACCTAATGCAGAACAGGAGGTGGTTTTAATTTAAATGAGCAGATGCTATCGTTTCTGTTTGTTAATTATGGATTTGTTCGCCAATGAAAACAGTTGATGGATCAGCATGTGTGAGCTAGTGAACCTCAGCAAAAAGCCCACACTAATGAGACAGAGGCAAAAATGTAACCGCTTCAGGTCACAGTCAGCAGATGGGAACTGGCCAGATGTCTGTCTGGGGCAATGAAAGTACAGCATATACTTATATACATGTTTTTATACTGCAGCAACCACTGAAAAGTTCAAATTCTTGTAGTAACCATAGCAATGGTTCTGAGATTTCCCTTGGCAATTGGGGGAAAATGAAAAATACACAAATTTAAATATGAAACCTAAACTATCAGATGGCACTTACATGGTCATAAAATGTGCTTCAAAACACAAAAAGAGGATTTAAAATTAGTTATAAGCTAGGTGAAAGCTGTATTGGGTAATTTTGGCAACATGAGATGCCACCTGTTAGCAGATGAAAATAAAATTGTCTTTTAATTTTTGCTTAGTTTTTATTAAGCAAGCAAGACATGCTGTAAAATTTAATGTGTCTAAACAACATTTTCCAAAGAGTGTGTAACTTACGTAAACAAGACCATAATATTAACTAAAAAATTGAAATTGTGCCATTTCTAATAAAGGACTAAGTTATACAGTTACATATTAAAAGCTAAACTAGCTAATATCCCAAAAATGTAGGCAATAAATATATAGGCTTTGTTGAAAGTGTCAATATCATTTAATCATCTGTCATTGCAAAATTGCACATACCGTATATCTCGGCAAAACAGAAGAATGTAAAATAGTCATTTTTCTCTTAAAAACTTCACAATGGCCTGTATTTTCAACAACCCACTTAAGCATGTACTTAACTTGAAGCACAAGAGTAGTTCCATTGACTTATGATCTATTCATGCTTAAATTTATACATCTGTTTAAGTACCTTACTGAACTGGGGCTGATACGCAGAAATTCCCTACAACCAGATATGCAATTTGCTCATGTATTGAGACAAGGACTTTCCCTATATCCAAGTTCACAGCAAGAATATTTTGCCATAGGGGCCTAATCCAGACTTCACTGAAGTCAATGGGAATCTTTCCACTCATTTCAGTGGTCTTTGGATCAGTCGCTAAATGTTTAGAAGGTATATCTTGTAGTCAGCACAAACTCTGTGTTTTCCAATATGTCAGTGTATTTTCTCGGGGCTGTGAATTGATTGCCATTACATTTAAAAAGAACGGGAATACTTGTGGCACCTTAGAGACTAATACATTTGTTTAAGCATAAGCTTTCGTGGGCTACAGCCCACTTCATCGGCTGCATGGAATGGGACATATAGTAGGAAGATACAGAGAAAATGTGAAAAGGTGAAAGGGTGGAAGTTTCCATACCAACTCTAAGAGGCTAATTAATTAAGATGAGCTATTATCAGCAGGAGAAAAAAACCTTTTGTAGTGATAATCAAGATGGCCCATATCAGATAGTTGACAAGAAGGTGTGAGGATACTTAACATTAGGAAATAGATTCAATTTGTGTAATGACCTAGCCACTCCCAGTCTCTGTTCAAACCTAAATTGATGGTATCTAATTTGCAAATTAATTCCAGTTCAGCAACTTCTCATTGGAGTTTATTTTTGAAGGTTTTTTGTTGCAAAATTGCCACCTTTAAATCTGTTATTGAGTGACCAGAGAGGTTGAAGTGTTCTCGTACTGGTTTTTGAATGTTAGGATTCCCGATGGGAATGGCTGGGTCATTATACAAATTGAATCTATTTCCCCATGTTAAGTATCCTCACACCTTCTTGTCAACTATCTGATATGGGCCATCTTGATTATCACTACAAAATTTTTTTTCTCCTGCTGATAATAGATCATCTTAATTAATTAGCCTCTTAGAGTTGGTATAGCAACTTCCACCTTTTCACTTTTTCTCTCTGTGTGTATATATATCTTCCTACTATATGTTCCATTCCATGCATCTGATGAAGTGGGCTGTAGCCCACGAAAGCTTATGCTTAAATAAATTTGTTAGTCTCTAAGGTGCCACAAGTACTCCTGTTCTTTTTGCGGATACAGACTAACACGGCTGCTACTCTGAAACCCATGACATTTAGGGAACCTTAGTAGCCAGTTTCTAAAATGATTATGCTCAAGAAGGAAGCTGCTATGAGGAAAACAATTGCATTTTATTAATGTCTTATTACAAGGAAAATCCAGAGGAAAACACTTTAGCAGATTTAACCAGAAAAAAATAAAGGTATTTTCTCTCTTAAGGTGCAGACAATACCGGGTACAGCAAAACCACTGAATACTCCTGGGTGTCTGTATCCCCTGCAGAGTAGGAAGTAAAAGTGACTTCCTGCGGCCCAGTTCAGGAGGAGGGTTCAGGACAAAGAACAGATATATTTCCACCACGCACACGTGCGCACGCATACACACAGACAGAGAGATGAGGGGAGTAGACTATCTCCAACACCATGGCTCAGGGAGTATTTCATTTCCCTTCCCTAGCCCTCATGTATTATCTCTTCAGAGTACATCTTGGTTACACAGGAGATATAACATGGACAGGGTATGGGCCTACATGTTGTATGTCAAAGAGATTTCAAAACAAGCATCCAGTTAGGTCCTCTGATGCATATCCCTGTGATACCCTCAATACAGTATTATGTCTAGAACATCCACTGCTCATTCATTAAATGTTGGAAAGAAAGCTAGAGGTTATTCAAGCATAGACCACAAGAGAACTCCTGTTCCATATTTTGAGTGAACAACAATAGAAATCTGCACCTGCACAGGTTTCTGCCAAAACTGATCTCACAGAGTGGTTGATCTTGATTAAATTCATTAGGCAGGGAAAGATGGATTTCTATACATCTCATTGTACTTGTTTTATAGGTTATGCTCATGGGTGGAATATAAGTTTCATGCAGGACACAGGAGGAAAATCATACTGAGACCCAGATCTGCTTTTGAATGCAATGGATTCAGCATAAACTTTGGCCAGGACTTATTCTGGACTTCAGTAAAACTCTATTACAGGAGTTTCCGTATGTTTAAAGGAACTGTCTGAGAGTTTGTGTACATTATAAATCCCATTCTGAACAGATTTTGCCTGCGGTTGTGAAGCGGCAACATTTTTTCAGCAATTCTGGCTTAAGTCATAAAACTCTATCCTGGAGCGATGAAATTAGAAAAATATTTTACGAAACCAGAATATGAGTCACATATTTGCAATCTCTTTCCCTAGCATTAGCCCTTTTGTGAAAGAAGTTTTCTGTCACAGCTGCAAAGCGCATACTGCTTGCCTCCAAAATATGGAAAATAAATCACAGTTTTGCCACAGATTTGGTAACATAAGGAAGACAAGGTGGTTTCCATGTTGATGTATAAACCACACACACACACACACACACGCAATTATGGGCACAAATAGTTCTATCGGTGGGAGTAAGGGGCTCAATATTTTGACCCACGGGCCAAATTTACCATTGGCCTTCACCTGGTGTTATCATTTGTATCAGGAAAAAGTGAGTACAAATAATTACACCAGGTGATTTGGTTGTGTTCTACACTCACTCTGCACAGGCATATATGACTACACATGTTTCAGGGCAATGGTGAATCAGGTCAAAAGCAAGTAATAAGATGTAACTAAAAGAACATAGCGTGTAAGTCTTTTACCCTCTGGTATTGTTTTAGATGAATTGAGACAGTGGTCTCAGCCTGTTCCTAATGAACAGAATGTCTACATCACAAAAACTATTGCCACAGATGACACATTAGTTGTCAGAAGTAACAAAATGGTTGAGGATTGGTGACCCTGAAGAATGAACTCTCCTCTCATCCCTAGGGTTTATTCATCCAAATAATGGTTAAGGTGCATTGGCAAGATGGTATGGGAATGCTGTACATTGTTGCTTCTTGTACTGAATCTTTCTATGGATAAACAGAGAACTTTACACTCCAGTACTGTCAAATTGACACTATGGACCCATGACAATTGTTATATTTCCATGTTTTAAAATGACTTAGCAATATTCAGCCAGGAACAACCCAAAGCACATAACAAACAAATTATTTCACTTACGACTGAAATGCTGCCACCGCCAAGATGAAACATGGTAACTGTTCAGCAATGCACAACAACAGCACTATATGATAATCTATATCAAGAAAAAAAGATTACCTCTTTCAGATGAGATAACTGTCCTGTTATCTCATCTGAAAGAGGTTGGCGGATTATTATCCAAGTAAAAAGACCATTGAGTAGGAGGGGTGAAAATGCAAAACCCTAAGGCACCCTAAAAGATAGAGTCTTTGGGGCAAAAGAGAAATTGTCCAGCATTACTCTTTGGGACCTCTTAAAGAAAAAAGATAGAGCGCCAGTGAAGGGCAGCTAGATCCACGCCAAGCAGAGACCACAGGAATGTCCACAACACCTCATAATCAAATATATCAAAGAGAGAGATAACTCTAATAATATCAGTTATGGACAACTGGGATGAAATCCTTGCCCCACTGAAGTCAATGAGAAAGCTCCCATTGACTTAATTGGACCAGGATTTCAACCCATTTCATCCAGGTTGAAGACAAGGGACAAAGGAAATCAGAGGCATAAAGACACTCGGAGAGTTATCTCAGCATAACCCTTTCCAGAATCTTATCACGTGCGCCATACGTTGAACTTCCATCTGGGTCAGTGAGAGCTCCTCATGCAGAACATCAGTAGATAGCCTGTGCCTGACAGAAGAAATATGCAAGGAACAGTTAAATATTTTAAAAGGAAAAAACCTATTTTAGAGAAGTATTTAAGTGTGTAATTCTAAGCAGACTTCATTCGGAGCATTAATTCACACAAGCTGTTTGACTGTTATTTTTTTCATAAAATTTGTCATGGAGAATTACAGAAGATTATTAATAAACAGTCAGCAAATCAAAGCAGTTAATTTTGATGCTATCCAGCTCCACTGAAACAAAACAAACTAGCCCATCAATGACACTAACGACAATAGGGAGGAATATTTTGGCTAATGTGTCCCAGAAGTAACGTGATACCCTGTATCTTGTACCCATGGCTGTGAGGATTCAGTACACAACCAGTCCATTCCCGAATTCAGCAAAAGGCCCCGAGATGGGCACAAATCTCAACACTTTCTGAACTGAATACACAACCCATTTTTTGACATAGCCACTCCACAATAATTGCCTGTATTTTAACCAAAAAATAAATCCCTACAAAGAATACATGTAATTATGCCTAAGACTAAGATTTTGTCATGGATCTTTTTAGAAAAAGTCACAGACGGGTCATGGGCAATAAAGAAAAATTCATGGAAGCCCATGACCTGTCCCTGACTTTTACTAAAAATATCCATTATAAAATGGGAAGGGGCTGGGCAGCTGTGGGATGACTGGGAGCTCCAGGGGCCCCCACCACACATGGGGGCTCAGAGCTAGAGGGTCCCCCTTCCCCCTCCCTCACAGTGGCCAGGGGCTGCAGGGATCCCTAACTCCCCTCCCAAAGGCAAGAGGGAGCTGCAGGATCCTCCTGCCCCCGGGGTGGCAGGGAGCTGCGGGGGTCCTCCTGTTGCCCACGGTGGTGGGGAGATGTGGGGATCCCCCTGCCCACCCACGGCGATGGGGAGCTGCAGGGATCCCCCTGTCCACCCACAGCAACAGGGAGCAGCAGTGGCAGGGAGCTGCAGGGATCCCCCTGCTGCCGTGGCAGCTCAGAGCTTGAGCGGGGGTACCTCACAGCTCCCTGCTGCTGCGGGAGGCAGCGGGACCCTGCGACTTCCGCGACCTCCATGACAAAATCGTAGCCTTAATTATGCCGCCCTATGGGGAAGGAAGAAGAGAAAGATGTCTTGTTTCACTTTAAAGTCATGCAAGGTGCTCACATATTATGGTGATGGATATGGTGGCTGCATAAGAACTCAGGTATGTATGTAGATATTATAATCAATTTTCCCTTTCTCTTGGATAAAACTTACCGGTACAACATACAGTATTAACCAACCCTACACTCAAAACAGATCTCTCCTTTCCTGCATGCAGATCACAAGGCATTTACAACTGATAAAGCCAAAGCCATGTGTCACCTCCCCCAGCAAAGCATAAAAATCTTTTGTTTGCTGTCCATGACAACTATTAATTTCAGAAGTCAATGATACTTTGAAAGATCTGTATTCCATGTTGGAGGAAAGGTTGGAGATCTAATCTTTCTCCACCTATTAGGAATTTGCTTCCTTCCAGTAAAACTTTAAAGGAATTCACAATGTCAATGCCCAGAATGCTAGGGAAGGGTCCTTGTTCAGATGCTTTTCAGGAAATCATGCTAACTAATGTATTATGTTCCAGAAATTTGGTATCTTGGAGCAGAACCAAAACTGGTGATAAAATATTGTCCTTTCTGGGTGTCTTTATTGACCCGGGGTGGATTTAAAGTTCCTCAACAAATAAGGAGTGATGTAAAAGTCTCAATCGCCGCTCTCCCTCTCTTTCTCGCTCTCCTATTGGAGCTATTCCACTTTGTATAGATTATAAAATATTCATTGTCTCTCTGTTTCTGGCCCAGTGAATATTTAATTATTTATACGAAGTGGACCGGCCCCAGCAACAGTGATTGACTCTATAGCTTGGTGGTTAAGGCACTTGTCTGCGAGATGTAGGTTCAAGTCCCTGCTCCACATCAGGCAGAGCAGGCACTTAAAACTGGGTCTCGCAGGTCAGTCCGCTAATCCAGGAGCTATTTTGGTGTGGGTGTTTGTCTCACTTTCTCATTCAAGAACATTTTTGAAAGCTCTCCGTTTTGTTCTGTTGTGGAAAGAAAACAAATGTCATTAACTTCAATTTTTTTCGCAAAATGGAATTCTTGTATTCAGGCCAGCACTATAGTTCACCTCTGAATTCAATAAGCATATAGGCTAAGTCCACCATGGAGCTAGAGACGTGATTCCCAGCTCATGCAGATATACTCACATGGACACTCATAATGCTACTGTTCTAAAAATAGTAGTGAAGTCAGAGCATCAGCAGCACAAGCTAGCCATGCTGAGTGTGTGCCCATGGGTTTCAGGCAGGTTTGTACTCAGCGTGGCTAACCCATGCTACAGTTCACTGCTGCCCCTGCAACCGCAGCTACACTACTATTTTTAATGCACTATTTCAATGCAAGCTAGTGCAAGTATGTCTACATGAGCTGGGAATCATAACAGCCCCCACAGCTCCAAGGGGACCTGTACCCATTATCTGAAACCACTGCCTCAAAGTCCTCTCTTCTAATGCCATCCTGTATCTTTTTCAGTCAGGTTTCTTCCTGGTTCACTCCACTGCAATGGCACTCACCAGGTGTCTCTCTTCCTGGCTAGATCTCAGAGACACTATTCCAGTCTCAGTCTCCTTGACCTCCTTGCTACGTTGACAGTCAAACTCAAAATCTCCTTTTTGAAATCTTTTCCTCCTTTGCCTTTTGTGATACGGTTCTCTCATAATTCTCCTCCTATCTCCCGAGTCATTCCCTATGCATGTCTTCTCATGGGTCACCCTCTGCTTTTCTCCCATTTTCTGTAAGGATCCCATAGGTCTCTGTCCTCGGCTTCCTCCTCTTCTTGCTCTACATTCTTTCCCTAGCTAATATAATCCTTTCACATGGTTTTAACTATTATCTTTATGCTGATGATTCACTAGTCTCCATCTACACTCTGGACTTGTGCCCATCCACCTAAACCTGTATTTCAGTCTCTCTCTCTCTGATATCTCCCTCTACATCTCTCTCTGTCATGGTGTGATGGTTTACGCTCCTCGGGTCCGGGCAGCGTGGCCCGATGGCCAGAGTCCATAGAGCAGCCCCTGTTGCAGGGCAGCATGTCCCGATGGCCAGAGTCCATAGAGCAGCCCCTGTTGCAGGGCAGCATGGCCCAATGGCCAGAGTCCATAGAGGGGTGCGAGCCCACCAGGGGTGTGGCAGCCCCTGTAGGGGGACCTGGGCCCACCTGACTCCACCGGGCCCCGACGCAGGGCCCTAATAGTGGCGTAGTACCCTGCCACTGACTCAGCGGGGTGGGGGGGTGTCCTGCCGAAACACACTGAGTTTTCCCAGGCATGAGGTACCACTCCACCACCCTCCCTGGGTCACTTCCTACCGGTTCTGGCATTGGGGTCCCCCAGGAGTCATTGGATTCTCCGGGGACAGTTGGGCCGGTCGCCTCCTCTGGCTCCTCCAGTCACCGGGGTCCAAGCGGGCCTGGAGAGGCTCTGATTCCCAGCATCATCATGGGCTGTGGCTGGCCCTCCATAGGAGCTTCCCAGACAGGTCCTTCCCCTGCGGCCACCAGTCCAGAATGAGCTGGGCTTCCTCCCTTTATACTCCTAGAGCATTTGGAGCATGCCCAGTCCCACGGGGAGGTGGGACTTCCGCTGTCAATAATACAGGACTAACTCTGTCTGGGCTACTGCGGGGTAAGCAGACTCCATCATACAATGGCCAAAACTGAACTACTTATATATTTCTCCCCAAACCTCCCCAGACTTCTTGTCCTCTGTCATTATTAACACCGTCCTCCTCCCAGACAGTCAGGCCCATAATCTAGGGGTCATTTTGGACTCCCTTCTGGGAACTGATCTAAACTTTACCAGCTCTTTGTAGCTCCCTGTGGACTATGCACAACTAGGAAGAACTGGAAGGCTTTGCATTCCAGCCCCTCCACCCTCAATCTTCCCCTGACGTCCCTTGTTTTGGGGTAAGGAAGCATAGGAGTTGGCTACCCCAACCAAGGGGGCATTGGATTTAGGCCACAAAGGTACTTAGGCACTGTGATGCTCAGTATCTCAATGACTAATTTTTAGGTGCCTAGAAAATCAATGGAACGTCTTTGGGATCCACAAAGCCCGGGTTAAGCGTCTACGCTCCCTGTACAATGGATGGTGAGAGATAGGCACCTAAGAATATGATCTACAAAAGCCAGCATGCTAGCCTAAGACAGCCAATGACAAATGTTGACCAGAGGGATGTGTGCTAAATCCTGCCCCTCTCATGGAGCTAGGTACCTAGGTCTGGGCTGCAGGGAGGCACTGGACAATAGATTGATTCTAACTGTTTCTCTTCCCCAATTAATATTTAAATTGTTAATTATATAATTAAAGTGGAACAGCTTCAACAGGAGAAATGGAGAAATACTTGTATCAGAATATCCCACTCTCCAATGATGAGGAACTCACCTGAGAGGTAGCAGATGCCTGTTCAAATCCCTTCTTCTCAGCAGGCAGAGGGGGGAGTACCCTAACCACTGGCCTCGAGTTTATAAGGGAGGATGTTTTCCCCCTCCTATCCTTCTCCCCTGTTTTGTGTGGAGTTAAGTGCTCTCTGAGGTCAACTACCAGATTGGGCTCCACTGGAAACACAAATGGTCCTCCACCTATCTTCCCCGGTTCTTGGATCACACTGGGGCTTAGGTGGGAAATAGACATCCAGGTGCCTAGAGCGAGGTTGCAGTTCCCATGCTCAGAAGCAGAAACGTAGGGAACTTTTACAGAAGAAATGTAGCTGCCAAGAGAATTTAGGCAGCAGCTGAGTGAGGGTTTTGTGCATTTCAGTGGCATCTAAAACTGGGACTTAGGCACCTAGATCTAGGGGCAGGTGCCTAAGTCCTTTTGTGGATCTGGGTCTTGGAGACAGATTCTGCTCCCTTTGTGTCACACTACCTCTATGTTTTTAAAATCCTTCATGTTGTCAATCAATAAAATAATAGCATACCACACAGGAACATCAGGAACCATAAAAACATTCTTCAAATGTTGCAATGGGCTGATCGTGGCAATTACTTTTACAACAATCCAATCTTCTTCCATATAACCAACAATAGGAGCATCAAAGATAGCGGTTACAGCAAGCTCTTTTACAAAAGGTCTCTTCCAAATGTCAGCTTGTCACTTCCCAGTGGAAAAGAGCTAAAAGAAATTCAAGAAAAGAAAAGCTGATATGGGAAAGCTACAGTTACACACCTCAGGAGACCCATTACGTTATGTAGCTTTATAATGTATCATTTTATTGTGTGTGTGTGTGTTTAAAATGGATCACAAAAGACAATCTTTTGCATTGCAGGTGTTGTCCTTTAAAAACTTTACAGCTTTGCCTTTTCAATGAGATAAAATCAAGATGGTTGTTACAGTATTCTCTCTGCTTATACTCAAGTATACGGCAGGGATTCTCAACCTTTTTCTGAGGCCCACCCAACATGCTACAAAAACCCCATGGCCCACCTGTGCCATAACAACTGTTTTTCTGCATATCTAGTAGATTAAAAGCCAGAACTTGCAAGCAGGGCAATTGCCTGGCCACAATGCCACCCCACGAAGCTAAGATGCTCAGGCTTTGGCTTCAGCCCCGCATGGCAGAGGTTGGGCGTGGGCTTTCTGCCCTGGGCCCCAGCAACTCTAACACCAGCCCTACAGGCTGATTTATTTTGGTGACTCCCCTGAAACATGCTTTCGGACCCCCTAGGGGACTCAGACCCCTGGTTGAGAACCGATGGTGTAGGGGACACCACAAATACTGCAGGAACATGATTTATTTACTAAGGAAGTTGCAAACCTTTCCAGAGTGATAGTTTGGCAACCCAGCTGCTGAGTTCTCATATGAACACACAGACATATGCACCCTTCACAACCAGTCATGTACTTTCCCCACTTCAGGTCTCATGAGTTAAGTTTCACTGCACTCCCCTCTTCCAAACACTGACTTAACATATATATTAGCTAAGTTTATGAAACTATTAATTTCATAGGCACTTGTGAACGATTATGATTAGTAAAATGAAAAATCATGGCCTAGAAAAAGCAGACAAAGGTTGTTGAATTAGACGAAACAACCGCAGCCAGGAAAGTCCAATATACCCAGAAGTCAAAACAGCAACAATTGAAAAATGAATGCTCTCCATACGCCTGTAACTTTCACTGTGCTCTGCCTCTCTCACTCACTCTCTTGGTTTCACACATACACACACCCCTTTCTTAAGAGTTGAATTGCAATGCTTATTGCATTGTGTTAGATATACACAGAAAACAGATCTTCTCTGTCTGTTCAGGTCATCACCTCTCCACACTACCTACATTTCTAGCACTAGGTAGAGAAATATTCTCTTCAGCAGTGATGAGTTCTCCGATGGACCGGAATCTTCATGGTGAGGCCTGAAACTAACTGATGGTACCTGTAATATGGTAAAGCCTCTAGTCCCTATTGACATAGTGTTGGAAATATGTCAAGATCGAAATCAATCAAGTTTCCTGTAGATTTGTAAATTAAATTTATAGTAATTTCTGAGATGACTCTAAAAATGCAGTACCATTTGAATAAACAGCTACATCACAAAACAGTGTTTTGGTACCAAAATTCAATTTATAGAAATATTTTTTTTTACTGGTAAACAGTCCCAACTCATGTTAGACTGCAACTATGACAATACTAAAGAAATAACTTTCCCCGCATGAATTTAGTGCCTCAATGTTTTGTTAACGTGTTATGGACCTGTTCACCTATTGGGCACCAAATCACTGTGATGTTTATATAGTGACACATGTTAAATGAGCTGGTGGGTTCAGTTTCATAATAATAATGATAATGCTCCTTGTCACATCTATAGGCCATTTCATGGAAGAGTCTCAAAGTGCTTTACACACATTGATCAACGAAACCTCACAATACTCTGCTTCCAAGTAAATAGGTTTAAACCTATTTTACAGCGATAGAAACCAAAGCATACAGGCCAAATTTTACAAACTTGAGTTAGGCACCTAAATCCATGTCGGGGCACTTAAAATATGCTGCAGCTGATCAACACCTCTGACAACCAGATCACTAGATTCAGGGCAGGTCTATACTACAGCTTAAGTCGATCTAATTTACGTCGCTCAGGGGTTTGAACTCCCCCCCGCCTCCGAGCAATGCAAGTTTTGTGCTATCCACACTGGTGCTATGTCAGTGGGAGACACTTCCCCGCCGACATAGCTTCCACTTCTATGGGTACAGTAATTATGCCCACAAGAAAGTGCTCTCCCATTGGCATAGTACATCATCACCAGCTGCACTATGGCAACGCAGTTGTATTGGTGCAGCTGCACCGACGTAGTGGTGTAGTGTAGACTTGCACTAAGAGTCTAAAGATGTGCTGTGCTCAAGCTGTGCTGGACAGCGTGTTGGGGGGGAGGGGAGGGGAGGGGACAGAGTAAAGGGTTTATCCATTCCTGCCTCTTCCTGCTAACCTGCTCCAGTGAGAAGTAAACAGGCAGGCTGTGCCAACCGACTCCTGCACACTAAAAAAACCTGCTCCAGGGCATGAGGGTGGTTCATGCTCCCAGTCATTCCCCTGCAGGGGCATGTCAAACAAGCCAGTTTTTTTTGACTAGTGAATAAACATTTGGTTAGTTCCTTTTATCCAGTTACAGGACTTTTGACAATCAAGGTGCCATGAATTTAGAATGAGAGATTTTGCAATCCTGTAATATTCTTAACAAGGCAAATCTGGCTGCCTCCTCCCCTGTCATGGTACCGCTCCTGGGCAATGGAACTGGTGTACTTTAACTGTGCAAGGGTGAAGGGAGATGAGCAGGACTGCACCCTCAGCAGGGTGTGGCATTCAGCTGCACAAATAGGGGCCAGGATAGCATGAGCAGGGCCAGTGCTGGAAGATCTGCTGCTGTACGGATACTCCTGTCTGCCTCATGCCCAATAGAGATTATTTGCTCCTGGGGATAAAGGAACCTCAGGATAGCAGTACTGGCCACAGAATGGCTCCACAGCTCCCCCATGGCCTGGGGTTGGAGAGGACTCCTTTGCTCTGATTCTGTATTCCTCTCCATTGTGCTATCTATTAGTGGTTATGTGTATTCTGGTAATTCCTAGGAGCCCCAGTCAGGAATCAGGGCCCCGTTGTGCTAGGCACCGTGCAGACTCACAACAAAAAGAGAGTTATCCATGTTGAAGAATGGAACCATTATCTATCTAGTCATGGCTGTGTATCTAGTGCATTTTGACTTTAATATCAGCCTTTTTCACGGGTTTATTTTTTGGGCCCAATCTATGGGAGATTTGCTTGCTTGTTTTAAAACATAAAGTGTAGACTTTGTGATCCTTTTCAAAGTGTTCAAGCAACTGAATTGTAGATTTCTGCTGTGCCATGTGGTGGAGCTGGTGGACAGCTGTTCAGAAGTCTTTGCTGTTTTCATCCTTACTGTTGTTGCTATGTTTGGGGCTTTTCTTTTTTTCTTAAACACAGTCTCACAACTCTGTTTAGTCTGGTAAACTATCTATAAAACCTAATAGTTGCTTTTGAATTTATATTTAAAAGTCCCAACACTGGTGGAAATCCTCAAGGCTTAATTTTTAGAGTGAGAGCTGCCAAAATTGACAGCAGTTTTTCCACACACATGCCTAACGATGACTAATCTTTTATTCCATGAAGAGCAATGTCTTTGAAGGGGGCTATAGTCTTAATTCTTCAATTTGTAGACAACAGTGTCCCCTGCACTGCAGAAGATAATCATCTAGAATAATACAGAACAACTATATAGTTGTACATAGGGTTGGAGAGGTAATCCAGAAATAAAGGTGTATCTTTCCTCATTCTAGTAAAGCATGTACATAACTTTAAGTATGTGAGAATTTCCACTGACTTCGTAGAGAGTTCTTGTGCTCAAAGTTACACGTATGCTTAAATGCTTTGCTGAATTGGAGCTAATTCCCAAATATTTAAAGATTGTTCTGCTAAGTGTTGCAAGGCCTAAGTGTTGCAAGAGTCTCAGATGGCTAAATCCCATTTTCAAAAGTGATTTGGGCACTTAGGGACAGATTTTTAAAGGTCTAGTTGTTCAACTCTCAGGAAGTTAGGCACCTAAATACCTTTAAAAACCTGGGTATATGTGAATAAGCAGTACCACAGAGGGAGTGTGATCTTGTGATTAAAATAACACATTCTAATCCAGCATTGTTGAGTTTTATTCCCTGCTCTGCCATTGACCTGCTGTGTCACCAAGGACATGTTGTGTAACTTTTCTGTGCTTTAGTTAGTTTACCCCTCCATAAACAACAACAATATGCGTAGACAGCAGAGGTCTGTTGTGCTGACTGACCATGACCCTGGCTTTATTCAAGGCTTCTAAGAGCTCCACAGGACTATTACTGATCTGGTACAGCCAGGTTAATTGGGGGTGACTGTGACCAGGCAGTGACCCCTCCTGACCTCAAGTCTGATCTTCAGAGCTCGATGTGTGGGGACTTCAACTCTGAGGCAGGCAACATGACCAAAAAGGGCCAGCTAGCATGACCAATAATGACTTCAATCCTCTCAAGGCCATAAAAGATTGTCCAGAATACAGTAGTCTTGTGTTCTTCACAAAATGTTGACCTCTGTAAAACAAAGATGATATTTACTTGTCTCATATAAGTATCAGGGTAAATGTTCCTTTAAAGTCTTTGGATAAAAGGTGCTTTGAAATTGTAAAGTATTATTATTACTGCATTACTTTAGCCCAGATACCCATAGCACATTATTTGCCATACTATTTATTACTCTTCCCCATTGTACATCCCTCAGTACAATAGCCAATGGTTTCATACCCAGTAGGTTAGATATTAGAGAATTTCTTAAGAGTGTTGATCTTGCTGTCCTGGCTAAATTCCAATGTGGGTAATTACATTTTATCTGCTGAAATTCTCCCTCTAGTTTAAATTGGATTAGATATTTGTCACTTCTACTAAACTGTGGTGTAGTGTAGCTGAAGACTGTTAAATAGTTCTTGCATTTCATTCCTGAAGTGGCTGTGATGAAGTGAACCAAGTGTTCAATTTGTTTGGCCTGTAAAGTGCTTTGAGTCCTTTGGGGAATGCAAGATTATATTAATAATTTTGATGGTGTTTATAAAATCATTGTAGGTTTGAAACCACACTTGTGAACAACTACTTGGTTTCAGATTTCCTACGGGTTGAGCTCTTACTGGTCATTGAAAACTTGCATAATATCTGATTTAACATGTACATTTGTAAATTACAGATGTGAAATCAGACAGAAACTTACCAGTTTCTGATTCTTTTCTGTGGTCCTTTAGCTTGAAATTGGTTCATTTGTTAAAAAAATATATTTTGTGTAGTGTTAGGCCATTGTGTGGATAGGACCTTACTGGTGGAATTAAACAATGAAAATGGATTGATACTGGGATTTGATTGGGATATTACAGAGCACTTGTACATCTATACTTACTTCCTGGTTCGGCGGGAAGCAATCGATCTTCTGGGATCGATTTATCACGTCTTGTCTAGACGCGATAAATCAATCCCGGAAGTGCTCGCCGTCGACACCGGTACTCCTGCTCCGCGAGAGGAGTACGCGGAGTCGACGGGGGAGCCTGCCTGCTGCATCTGGACCCGCGGTAAGTACCTTTTAGTTCGAACTAAGTTATTCACAGTTATTCACGTAGCTGAAGTTGCGTATCTTAGTTCGAACCAGGGGGTTAGTGTGGACTGGTGCACAAAACTAGACTAATGCTTAATGCATCCTTTAAGATGTTACATGTGGAGAAGACTGGGACATTTACATTTAAAAATCCCCAAACAAAATTATACCACAAAACAAACTACAGCTCTGTACACCTCCATATGTGACTAATTATAAGACAAATTCATGAGAACAAAGCAAATTCAGAGTTAAGACTGAACTTTGATTCTGAACTACCATGCTATACCCAGCTACTGAATTTGGGTCTTGACATACTAAATGATCTCATATAACAGGTAAGCTGCAATACCAAAACACAAATCAATGGGTCTAAGATGGAGGTCTGGATCCTTAGCTGGTGCAAATTGCTGTCACTCCACTGAAGCTAATAGAGCCATGCTGATTTACACCAGCTGATAATATCAGCCATAACGACAATTTCTTTTGCCTTCATTGCTCAAAATAAAATTTTTACATTATTCACCTATATTGTTGTGGCTTCGATCATAATACAAATGTGATAAAATAATGATACTTATATGAAATCAGGGGACATTCTTCCTGTATAAAATCAGCATGTAGTAAGCTTCTGATTTCTATCTAGCCTTCTGGTATATATTTATGTGACCTAGAAAGGTACTAAGATAAGATTTGAATTTTTCTTTTTATTTACTTTAAAAAGTTTTTCTCTGGGACATGTTGTTCACTTGATCTAAAATCTCACTTTACAAGGGTGTTCAGGAATGTGATGGAATAAATCTCAACAGTCATATTCCCTGAATAATAGCTAAATGTTCATGAGTGCTGAATGCAGAATGAAGTATAGTCCAAAATCTTTCATGACTAAAGAATTTTTTAAAAGTGTTATTTTCAGACTCAGATGCTTAGCATTTTCCTGTTGCCCCCCAGCATTGTGTCAGTAGGTGCATTCTTTAAAAGAAATCACATCTTTGTTTCTTTAATCTGTAGCAACGCCATCTGTGTGTACTTTTGATAAAAAACAGAAACAAAACCATGGAATCCACAGCAATTGTGTATCTGCAATTAATTTATGCTTATTTCCCATGTAACCTACACATATAATTGTATGAAGTATGGGGCTGATTCATTCTCTTGATGGAAAGTAGTTCTGAACAAAGTGGCACAAACTGCCCCCTCACTCAACCCTCTGCCAACAAGGCAGAGAGCTGTCTGGCACAATGTGGGCAGAGCCCAATGAGAAGGGGAATAGATCAGGTCTCCTGGGAGATGTGTTGGTTCGGCAAATTTCCCAGGAAATCTTCACTGGCTGGGCTTCTATGGAATCAGGGTCAGAGTTTAAAGCTGTTCTCAGTGGCAGAAACCACTGTCTAGCCTCATTGTAAATACCTCAGCCAGTACAGTTGCTCTGAAGCCCTATATATCTACGGATGCCTTCTCTTCTGTAAGTTTAAAATGGTTGGGGTATTTCTCTGCTTGGTGTAACTGCAGCACCTTGGGCCAAATTCTCATTTCACACCAGATTTATGTGGTGTAACTCTATTGACTTCAGTGGCATTATTCCCAATTTCTGCTGGTGTAAATAAGATAGGAATCAGACTCCTTCAGTACATCTAAAAGTTTAAAAGTACTATTACAGCTAATACAATGATTTACAAAATTTAGGTGGGAACACTTCTGAAATGGAAATTGATTTCAGTTGAGGGTTAGCATGAGAGATTTGGTTAAACCTTGGTATGAACCCCGAGAGATAACAATGTGAACTTATAATACTGTTGTTCATCACTGAAGGTTTAACAGCAAAGGTTCCGATCTGTACCTGCTCTGTCTGCATTGGATGCAAACATTGTTTGAAGCACAGGGAGCAGACAAAAGAAAGCAAAAAGGTTTGAAATCCTATGTGAAGTGGATACTGGTTACTTAAGTCAGCATTATGTTCAGAAACAACAGACGCAGCTGTCTTGACCACACACAGACCATTTTTGCAATTGCCAAAATACAACATTAGCCATGCAGCCAAGTTTTAAATTATGGTAAGCAATGAAATAAAAGATGCTTTAAAAATAGCAAATCAGTTCCATTAATATTACACATTTACCTTTCAGATCATTCTGGTCTTATAACAAATGAACATTGAACAGTTATTTGACTGACTAATCCATGTGCACAAAGTAAAAATTACTTCATAAAAGCAATTGAGCCACTGTTTCATGTGAACGGGACTTCATAACAGTGTAATTATAGTTTCTAGGGGCACATCATTAATTAAAACAAAAACAGACTTACACATTGTCTTTCTTCTGCTTATACTTTACTTTCCTTAGACATTTTTACTAGCATGGAAGAGTCATAGTGAAAGTGAATACAATACATATGGTTTCCAAAGAAAAATTGAACAGAGGCCTCGATTCAGCAGAGCACTTTAGCACGTGTCTAAAGTTAATCATGGACTGAAGGACTGTGCTGAACCAGAGCCCTACACAACTGCACTTGGGCCTTTTCTTGGGATTCAGACAATTCTTAGTCTTTTGAGCTGGGCAAGACAAAGATCAATTTATATTTGCCTAACTTACCTTGGTTCTGTTTAGTTTTTCCATTCAGGCCTAAAAAAAGGACAGTATATTTTCCAGGTTATTCTGCTCATTTGTGAATCTCAAACTGAAATGATAATCTCTTGCCCCTTTTAAACAATTCATGTTCTACTCCCAGGAGTACTGGGGAACTCAAATTAAAATAACACACACATTAAAAATACCACACCATACTGTCAGGACTATAGAAGCATATTATAGGAAACATACACAAAATCATGACTGTATTGCATATATATACTAAAGAGAGGACATCAAAAAGTTCTAAATTTCAAGTTTAGTCCTTATAAGCATAAAATACCCTTGGTGCTGATTCACACTATCTGAATGTCTGGAAGTGCTCACAAGGCCCTGCCCACTTGGTCTGTACATAATTTTCTTCTCCCAGTGATCCCCACAGTTGTCTTCTAGGAGGTAAATCCAGTGACTTTCTAATAAGCTGGGAATCTTGAAGGTGGCACGTTTTTTGATTTCTACTCTGTTTCAGTACAGTTAGCAGTGGTCTGTCATTTGTTCCCCCTCACATAACTAGAGGAGTCTTGAATTTCAATGAGAAACATCGAATCTGGTCTGGGAGAACACCAAAAGTTTTGGTTAAAGGAAGGTACTGTTTATCCAAACTGAATTAATTTTGGTCCCTCTCTCTCATGGTCATTGATAGAAATGGGCATGGTAAAAACACATTAAAGATAAGGTTCATATAGCCACCAGCTGGAATTTTTCATACTGGATTTTGAATGTGGCAACTAGATGGTAGTATTAAAAAAAATTATATCCTTTGCCAAACCTCATCTGTTTCTTACACACTTGCTTAGACCTATAGGAAGAGAAAGGGAGACATTTTTACAATAGTATGAAAATCAGGTCACTAAAGAGTACCCCTCCTTGGCCACAAAGACTGGCCATATGCACACAAAACTGGAGTGTGACTGGCACAGCCCTGTACATAGTACTAGACACATCTGGCTGCTTTGTTCTAGAGCAGATATAAAATCATGGAGCAAGGCGGCAAACATGCAATCCGCCATGTTCACTTGCAAATCCAAAAATGATGTTACCCCATCCCTCCCCACACACTCACCCTAATCGCCTGCCTTTTTTATGCTTTTATTCAGCATTGCTAATTTTGATTTTTTTAAGTATCTTTACTTCTTTTCTTTTGTAAATAAAATATGATCATTTTTCAATAAATAGAAATGTTAACAAAACCTAGCCCAAATCAATTTGTGGGACATTATTAAATCCTTTGGAAATTGTTGTATGCAAGCAGTGGCATGCTATTGCTTTAAACAGCCCAAAAAGTACATATATATGTCATTATGATGTGTATGTTTCCTTAGAAAGTACAGCCTGTTCAGAGTAATGTTCAATATTATGCATTGTGACAGTTGCTATGGTAATAACTCTTCCTCACCTCCCCTTGTATAGCAAAGTAATTAGGTAGGAAAAACTCATGGAAATTGTTAGTAGGTAGAAGACTGCTGACACGTTTGGGTTCACTTTTTTGTTTTTCCAAAAGTATATATTTCTGGTGCCCCCGTGTTTGATCAACCCCGAGCAGCATTAGAGGCAACCAGTTCTGCCTGAGAGAAAAGAGAGGTGATGAAGTGCAGGAAATAGCAAATGAAAAAGACATTCTTCCATTTTCACAGAATTTCCATAGAACAATGATCACGGAGCAGATCCTGCATGATGTAGGGCAATGAATAACTTTGTAATGAGCTTTCGGTAGGGATGTCTGCCCGAGACACAGTGGTTTCAGTGCACAGGGCTTTCCTGCCCTTTGGCCTCATCTGGATCCCTATTCATTGATTCTCGGGTTTGAAGAAAGCACCATAACTCAGAAATGTTTGTCAGCTGGTTTCAGAACACAGTCCTAAAGGTCAGTTAAAATGGGGCTCATGTTTGCTAAGTGGGTCCAGATACATGAACATTGAACATAGGCTGATTTTCATGGGCGGGGGGCTGAAGATTCCCCTTGGGGAGGCTATCCCACTATCCCACCTCTTCCATCCGAGGCCATGCTCCAATCGCTGCTCTCAGACCCGCCCCCCGTGACCCTGGTGGGGGCAGGGAGGCCTTAGAGCTTGGCCCCTCCCCCCATGGCCCCGGATAGGATGGGATGGAAAGGTTGAGAACTCAGTCGGTGCCACAGAGGGGGGCTGAGAGCTCAGCCCCAGATGGGGTCCAGCTCTCAGCCCCAGACTGGACCGCAGCGCCACCCCATGGCCACCACCTCACTCATGGCCTCACCCCATTCTGCCCCTTCCCCTATGGCCCCGCCCCTGTTCTACCCATGACCCCTCCCCATTCCACCACTTCCCCCACGACCCCGCCTCCATTCCACCCCCACTCTGCCTCTTCCCTTCGAGGCCCTGCCCCCACGCTCTCCTTTCTGCCCTTCCCCACCCTTCACCCCACTGCAGCCCTAAGACCAGAAAAGCTCTGTGCCCTCTTTGCAGCCCTGGGGCCATGGCGGGCAGCAAGAGCTCCTCCGTTCCCGGGGCCATGGAGGGTAGAGGGGAGATTTTTCCAGGGCCTCCAAATTGGCTGAAGGCCCTGGGCACGGGCCCTGTGAGTCCATGCCGTAATCCACCACTGCCCCCATCCATGGCGATGCGAGGTTTGGAGAGGCTTAGCCTCCCCCAGCCTCCATTACTCGCTGCCTATGCTGATTTTCAAGTTTAAAACAAAAGCTTGCCAGGCATCAAGGGCATTTAAAACAGCTCCAGGGTGGTGCTGGCAGATTTCAGTGAAAGTGAAATGGCATTTCTTTCTATAAAATGATTTCTCTTAGCTATACTTGAAACATCCTATGAGAGCCCTTTTTAGTTCAATCCTGTCTGACTATTCATTAGGATGAGACCAGATGAAAAAGAAAGTCCTAAAGAAAACAGAACCAACACATTTTGTACCCTTCACAACATGACATAAGGTCCAGACAGTCTGGTTAGCCACCAGTGGGTGGCTCATAAAAGGGTGGGGAAGCAGGTGACACCGGAGAAAAGTAGGAGAGACTAGGTGTATTCACACGGAGAAGAATGGAAGTACCAGGGCAGGATTAGGGTGCAGAAGGACAAGCTCACCCATAGAGGGGAGACACTGGTAGAGAAGAGAGTGGATGAAGGAATAAGTGACCCCTTGTTGAAGAGGATGATGGAGATGCAATGGGAGAGTAGGATAGAGACACTTGCAAGTGGAAGGGCATTGCCTGATCAGGAGTTTTTTGATTAAGTGTTTTTGTCAAAACCAGAACTGTTTGCAAAACAGAGGCCGGTTTTGACAAATCTCCTGGGTCAGAAATTTCTTTGGGAAAAAAAAGTTTTGAGATTGTCAAAACATCCCCTTGACATTTTCAAAACAAAAATAAATTGGGGAGATTTTTTTTGAGTTAAAACTTTTCCATTCAAAGTTTCTGTAAATTTTTATTTTAAAAGGATTATTAAAAAAAAGGTCAACATAGAAATGAAACGTTATTCAAATGAAATGTTTTGATCGATCTGAATCACTTTTTCGGGTGGAGGAGGGATTTTCAGTTAGCAAAATTTTCAAGATTTCAACTTCTCATCATGATTTGGAACAGGAATATTTTGGGATCTCAACAATTTTCCCAAGATTTCCCAAGATGGGAAAATTGTTTCCTGTCCAGCTCTAGGCCTAAGCTCTCATAGCTCAATGGAAGAAAGCAAAGGTACCAGATGGCGTAAGTAGGAACTGGGATTTGAACAATGGGAATAGGTTGGAATAGGCTGGAGGTATCAGAATTGGGTAGTGACATTCTTCTGGGGGAAGAGGATGGAGCTACGAGGGCTGCACACAATTGCCTGACCTGCCTTTGAAAATTAAACTCCTATCTAATATTCCTTAAAACACAGATTATCCTATTCTCCAGTGCTTTTCATGTTGGATCTGAGATCAGAATCAAACCCTAACATTTTGAACTAGAACAGTGTGTAAACATCCCAGATATTTTATCATAATATATGGATTTGAATGGCAACATCTCAGTAGCCTGGTAATCTTTGTAGCCAGAAATAAACACTTGTCCAGGTACTGCACTTTTATTTCTAGTATTCAATAGTATGGCAAGGATTACTTTATGTTTGAGACAATTTTTATGAGTCAAATTCTCTGCTGTTGTAAATGGGTACAGCTACCTGACTTCAATGGGATTTTGCCCATTTACACCAGCACAGAATTTGGCTCTAAGAATTTAATCTTTAAGATAAGGAACAGAGCAGAAGGTATAAATAAGGCAGCATTTTTCTCTTCTCTTCTATCAGTTTATAAACATAAACTTATTTCTTCCCATGCTG
Source organism: Macrochelys suwanniensis (assembly GCA_033296515.1). Taxonomy (NCBI): domain Eukaryota; kingdom Metazoa; phylum Chordata; order Testudines; family Chelydridae; genus Macrochelys; species Macrochelys suwanniensis. The sequence continues at coordinate 42,294,820 of CM065775.1, read as the reverse complement.
CACAATTTTAAAACCAGAACAAAGAAAGTGTCAGAGTAAGAGTAGCTATGTGCTAATTTATAACCGCTCAGAGTTAAAGGTAGCTCCAGCTGACAGTAGCTTCAAAAAAATTGTGCCTGCTGTAAATTAGAGTAAGGAAACTGATCACTGAAGGTAAACAGGTGATGAAATACTTCATTAGTACCTCATTTGTAATTTATGTCTGCTGAAGTAGTTGACAAAGAATCAAAACGTAAGTGGTAGATTTCTCAGAAGTGCAGCCTTTGAGGTCACTGAAGTGGATTAATTATAACCCAGTGTAAAGCACAGCCTGTCTCTGTGTCAATTACCAGTATTTGATAACTGAAATTATGTCAAGCTCTGTTCTTCTTCAAGATGCAGCCACACATTTTAAAATCATTACGAATGTAAGCATGAACTACACACAGCTAATGAGTTCGGCTCATTTATTAAAGTTCATTTCGACATAGCAGATATAAGTTCAGATTCAGAAGGGAGTGGGTGGAAAGGGATCCCGTTCTGCAATAATAAACTCTGGCCCTTATCCCCTCTCCCAGTCATGTGCACGGAGGAAAAAAATTAAGTTCACTTGCCAAGGAATCATTTAAGTGTATCGTAGGAGACAAAGGTGAGGTAGTCAATTGCTATTAAATATGATGTGCTTCTAATGGATATCAGAGCTACTAATTGTTAAATGAAACCGTTGAGCTTAATGGACTCCCTGCTGTTCATATCAATAATAGCTAAATGCCTGAGAATATACTTCTCCCAGGTCTTTAGATTTTTTTCTTTCATTTTTTACACTGTTTTCTAGAACTGCAAGCATACTGGATTGCATTTTCTAGCATCTGATAGCATGTTAAACTCTACCACAAGCACTCTGGTGCATAACTGTATATTGATATTGATGCAGAGTCTGCCATCAGTGTAGCAGGCAGATCAGCATGAATCCCAGGTGCCCAAGTTCAGTGGGAGTGTGGAGTATGCAACTAGTCCACATGGAAGAGTGGCAGAATATGCAACAGATTCCATCCATGCAGCCAAAAGGGGCCAGATAGTGCTCTGGGTTTCGTTCTTTAATGGAATTACTCCAGATTTACAACAGTGTTACTACAGATCAGACTCTGACCTAGGGTGACCAGATGTCCCGATTTTATAGGGACAGTTCTGATATTTGGGCCTTTTTCTTATATAGGCACCTATTACTCCCCATCCCGTCCTGATTTTTCACACTTGCTGTCTGGTCACCCTACTGACCTAAGATCAAAGAGGAGAGTTTGGTCCTATGTGAACATTTTTAAAATATCTATTCCCTTTCAGATATAGTACCTCATCAGTGACTAAAACTAGAGATATGTGCCAGAGGTTTTTTAACTCTAATTAAATCAAATAAAATCTTAGTTCAGATTGTGTCCTTGACTGGACCTATCAGAAAATGTATCACAACTGCATTTTAAATGAACCTCTTAGTGATTCCAGCACTTGTCAGAAATCTTTTAAGATGCCACACATTAGTACTTTGATGTAGACATATTTTAATTAGGGCTGTGAAATGATTAAAAATTAATCACAATTAATTGTGTAAATAAAAAAATCAAAATTAATAATATAAAACGAGCACTGTATCTTTGTATAAAAACATCCAAAAATATTTATAATAAATACATTTAAATTGGTATTCTACTATTGTTTAACAGTGTGATTAAAACTGTGATTAAACATGACTAATTTTTGTAATCTAGTTAATTTGTTTTGCGTTATTTATCTCCCGTGGGAAAAAGTTACTGAGTGCATGGCAGTGTAATTGTTTGTCCATTTTGGCATATAATTGCCGGTTGTATGCATACAAATGCAGTGGTACTTTTTTGGAATGTTTTGGATTATGTACAGCATATCACTTTTTATTTTTGATTAAGTTTCATGGTCTTAATCACATAATAAATAGCACATTATTGCACTACTTGCCTGGTGTAACCTGTTCACTGGGAAGAGATTGTTATATATTGAACATATTAGCCTAGGAACATTTAGTAGATTTGTCAAAGATTTAATTTCACCATATTACAAGCTTTTGGAACAATTGCCATTGCATTTTTTGTTTTCCCTTCTTTCTCAATCTCTTGCACTACCTGCTTCACTGAAAATACTAGTAACGGAACAACCTCTAGTATAAAAGTAACAGCAAATATAGAACTTGTAACAGATGTTACTCATAAATGATGGATATAATGGTGTTATCGGTGCCTTTTACCCACAGCCAATGGTGGGTGATAATGGATTCAATTTATGAATCGAGGCTATTCTTAGGGTGATTAATTCACAGCTCTGTGTTGGGGTGATAAAGTAACTATGCTGAATCAATGCTATCAAGGGGTTAAGTCACATCTAGAGATCAGTCTAAATTGCCAAATCCATATATAAATCTGTATCTGGACTTCATCAAAGTTGAACTGTGCACAGATCCAAATCTAATCCTATCATATCACAAGGATGTTACAATGGTAAGTGCTAGTTATTAGTTATTAGGGAAGTGTGAATAAGCAATAGAGAACAAACTACAGGACGGGGCTTTCAGCATTGAAAACCACTTTGCTGACTGTATTTAGGTCACTATAGTAACAGGTGCAGCCTTCGCCTCCCATTATGGTTAATGGAGGAGAAAGTTTTTACAGTCATCATAAGGAAAGAGGAGGTTACTTATCTGTAACTGGCCCCTATTTGTATTCCAAATGTGGGTGCACCTGCGTGCCATGCACTAGAGCCGGAAGGATTTCTTAGTAGCGTCCATTGACCTGCACCTGCATTGTGCGTCTCCTTGTGCTCCTAGCTGAAATTATAATAGGCCATGCATGTTGACGCCTCTCTAGTGACCCTCTTACCGCTGAGTAGTCCAGTCCACCGCAGAGGATTTCAGGGAAGGTTTTGGAATACAAATAGGGAGCTGAAACTCCAATCCACCTTTGGGAGGAATTTAGGATGCAACTATAAGGAAACTTTATCCTTGTAGAATACAGCGTAAGAGGAGGTCAGCCATCATGGCTGCTAGTTTGCTGACCCATCTAGCCAAGGTAATGGCTACAAGGAACATCACTTTCATGGACAGATGGGAGAGGGAGCATGTTTCCATTAGTTTGAAAGGTGGCTTTGTGAGGGCTGATAGAACAAGATTAAGGTCCCACAGGGGTGGGGCTTGAGTACTGGTGGGAAAGTATTGAGGAGACCTTTCATAAAAGGGATGGTGGCAGGATGCATAAACACTGAGGCACCATCCATGGGGGAGAGAAAGCACTAAGCGCTGCCAGGTGGACCCGTATAGAGCTGAGGGAAGAAGAGGTAGCAGAGAGTGAGGCTGTGCAACTCCTACTTGTTGTTGAGGTAGAGTCTCCTGCTGAAGATTTTGGCTAGGAAATTTTGGGAGCCAGGGAGATATGTGGCTTGAGGAGTCACATGATGGCTGATGCACCAGTTGTTCCAAAGGTGGATGGACTTGGCACAGAGGGATGGAGACTTGGCACTGCCCTGTTTGCTGAGGTACACAACCGCTGCGCCATTGTTGGAGAGTAGTTGAACATGGCATGATTGAATGAGAGGAAGAAATGCCTGGCATGCGAAGAACGTTTATTTGTATTCCGACCTCCCACAGCGTCCAGACTCCCTAAGCTGTGTGACAGTCTAAGTGGGCTCACCAACTGGTGAGGGAAGTGTCCATTGTGATGGTGGCCTGGTGTGGTGGAGGTGGTGAAGGAGGTTCAGACCAGGACCTTGGAAGTGTTGGTCCACCAGGTGAGGGAAGCCAAAACCATCTGCGGGACAAGGACTCTGTCTTCCAAATGGAGGAGCCACAGTGGGAGGCAGTGCCTGTGGTGTAGACATGCATGCAGTGTTATGGAGGTGCAGGGTACCATATGTCCCAGGAGGGAGAAGCAATGGCAGACCATGGTGTGTGGGTTGTGGCGGAGGTCTGTAACCAGGGCCTGGGGTGGGAGGACAATACCCCAAGCAGGGTAAACTAACTACTATCTACAACTATCATTACTAGGTACAACTATCTATCCACAAGAAAAAACAGCAAACAAGAACTATATACAAACTGTGAGCAGGTCACTCTCTTAGCTAAAAGACTAAGAGTGCGAAGGAGCAGGGATTTCAACTCAAACAATGTGGTGGTAAGAGGGAACTGGAGAGGCATTGACCCACATGGCCTATTATAACCTTGGCTGGGAGCATGAGGAGACATATAACGCATGTACAGGTCAATGGACACTGCTAACAAAGCCTTCCGACTCCGGCGCACGGTGCGCATGCACACCCACATTTGGAATACATATAGGGACCATCTCTAGAAGAAGAATTATTACTTTTGTCATTTGAGGTACATAAAAAGTTCCTAAATTGTCCTGTTGTAACAAATATGGGTTTATATGGTGATAAATGTTAAAACCAACCAGGAAATACTATCGGAAGGTTATGTTGTACCTAATTAGCCATACCAGGATGGTGAATAAGATTCACAGGCTGGATTTTCCTGGTCATAGGAATGCAGAGAGAAACTCCTGTATAAGATGAAAAGATGATTCCAGCCATTGGGACTAATGCTGAGTATTAACTCTGAGGTGACAGGCATCAGAGACCTACTTGTAAGAGGAATACTTGATTTTCCACTGTAGTAAATTTGGTATCTTGACACTAACGGGACAGATCTTCAACTGATGGACATATGAAAATTGAGAGGTGGATAAGGAACTGGTTAAAGGGGAGACTACAGTGGGTCATACTGAAAGGTGAACTGTCAGGTTGGAGGGAGGTTACTAGTGGAGTTCCTCAAGGTTCAGTTTTGGGACCAATTTTATTTAATCTTTTTATTACTGACCTCGGCACCAAAAGTGGGAGTGTGCTAATAAAGTTTGCAGATGACACAAAGTTGGGAGGTACTGCCAATTCAGAAAAGGATCGGGATATCCTACAGGAAGATCTGGATGACCTTGTAAACTGGAGTAATAGTAATAGGATGAAATTTAATAGTGAGAAGCGTAAGGTTATGCATTTAGGGATTAATAACAAGAATTTTAGTTATAAGCTGGGGACGCATCAGTTGGAAGTAACGGAAGAGGAGAAGGACCTCGGAGTCCTGGTTGATCACAGGATGACTATGAGTCGCCAATGTGATGTGGCCGTGAAAAAAGCTAATGCGGTCTTGGGATGCATTAGGCGAGGTATTTCTAGTAGAGATAAGGAGGTGTTAGTACCGTTATACAAGGCATTGGTAAGACCTCATTTGGAATACTGTGTGCAGTTCTGGTCTCCCATGTTTAAGAAGGATGAATTCAAACTGGAACAGGTACAAAGAAGGGCCACTAGGATGATCCGAGGAATGGAAAACCTGTCGTATGAAAGGAGACTCAAGGAGCTTGGTTTGTTTACCTTAACCAAAAGAAGGCTGAGGGGAGATATGATTGCTCTCTTTAAATATATCAGAGGGATAAATACCAGTGGGGAGAGGAATTATTTCAGCTCAGTACCAATGTGGACACAAGAACAAATGGATATAAACTGGCCATCAGGAAGTTTAGACTTGAAATTAGATGAAGGTTTCTAACCATCAGAGGAGTGAAGTTCTGGAACAGCCTTCCAAGGGAAGCAGTGGGGGCAAAAGACCTAACTGGCTTCAAGATTAAGCTAGATACGTTTATGGAGGGGATGGTTTGATGGGATAACATGATCTTAGTCAAAGGTCAATTAATTGCCATCAGTGGTAAATAGGACCAATGGTCAACGATGGGATGTTAGAAGTTACTACAGAGAACTTTTTCCTGGGTGTCTGGCTGGTGAGTCTTGCCCACATGCTCGGGGTTCAGCTGATCGCCATATTTGGGGTCGGGAAGGAATTTTCCTCCAGGGTAGATTGGCAGAGGCCCTGGAGGTTTTTTGCCTTCCTCTGCAGCATGGGGCACGGGTCACTTACCGGAGGATTCTCTGCATCTTGAAGTCTTTAAATCATGATTTGAGGACTTCAATAGCTGAGACATAGGTGAGAGGATTATTCCAGGAGTGGGTGGGTGAGATTCTGTGGCCTGCATTGTGCAGGAGGTCAGACTAGATGATCATAATGGTCCCTTCTGACCTTAAAGTCTATGAGTCTATGAGTCTATGAGACATTGCATAACTCCATGGAAGCAGATATAATTAATGCTGGACAACTGTTTTTTTCAGTAAATAGCAAATTTGCCAAAAAATGCATTTTGGGGGAGGGCACCAAAACTATTCACAAAATTGGGTGACATACATGAATAGTTTCAACCCAGAAAAAAGGACTCCCCCACCAAAAGTAAAAATGTTTCATTTTAGCTTTTTCATATTGAAATGTTTCATCTATCTCATAATGGAACATTCTGATTTTTTGTTTCAAAATGGCATTTTAAAATGTGGTTATTTAAAAAATCACACATAAAAAGTAGAAAATACCCCCAAATGACCTCAAAAGAATTGGAAAAAAAGAAGAAGAAAAAGGTTTCAGTTTGACCAAAATATTGCAGTTGACCTGAAATGATTATTTTTTCAGTTCGGTGGAACAAAACAAAATAAATCAGTTTCAGTTTGAAACAAATCAAAATATTTTTATTGTCCCTGAATAAAAAAAATCAGTTATTCACTCAGCTCTAACTGAACTATAGCAAATTCACATGAGCTGGGGATCTGACAAAGACTCTGAATAATAATTATTTGGATGTTATTTTGTTTAAAATCAAAATGAAAAATAAATTTTCTTTAATCATCTAGACTTCTCTAACCTATTTGTTTCTGCTCTGATCACTTAGATTTCCCCATGGAATTTAATTAAGCTCTTTTCAGACTCACAATATTGTAAAACATTTTCCCCTCAAATTTTGTCTTGTATTTTGAGTAAGTTTCCCTGGACTTCACAACTCTGAAGGGTTTTTCTCTTAGTTCTGCAGTCTTGTTTGTTACAAATAAGTGTGTTCTGATCAGTTCCATGACCTTTGGACAATATCAAGACGCTATAGAATATATAACGGATAATTCCATCTAGTAGAAATATCCTGAATTTCTTTAATTTCATTTCCCCCCCTGCAATTTCAATAGAATGTTTTCTGCCTCAGGAAAATGGCTGAGAAAATCCCCAATTCATTTTAGTAGTTAGAGGCAACATTCTATACATGACATTCAAGAGGCCAGAAATCCACAGACTATAAGATTGAAATAAGTGTTTTCATAAGCAAAGGGTCAGCTACTATGCTTCCAATTTACAGCATCACAGAAAGATGAATTACCTTGCTGGTATTTGTTATTTTAGTTCTACTCAGGGATTGTATGATGAAAGAGATTTTCCAAATATATTCATGAATAATAATAATAATAATAATAATATCATTTTAGTAATATAGCATCCATGCTTCCAGTGGATGATTATAAAGAATGCCAATGGGTAATGACAGCCATGAACTCCAATTGAAATCATGTCTAAAATAAATACTACACTGTGGCTATGTACATTTAAGGACTACCCAGAAACCAATATTCCCACTAAAAATGGTAGACTGCCTCCAGCTATCATTCCAGCTATTTCTGAGTAAAGGTAATAGCTCTGGAATGATATCTGACTTGAGGCAGTCAGGTATTAAAATACCAGACAAGCACAACTGTCTGTACCTGACTGTACTACAGGAACACTGATCAGCATGGCAGCTTGCCATAGATATGTCCCTTTAAGATGTAACATCTCCAAAAGGCAAAAGTTCAAGTGGATTCAACATTTACCTAAACACCGTCCCTCATCCTTAACTTGAACAGAGTGTTCTGTGCTTTCCTGCCTTTCTTTATAGTAGTTTATGAGACTGCTAAAAAAAGTATTGGAAATGTAAATATGAAGAGGTGCATAAGATTCTATTTAATGCATCTTCTAAGGAAATGAGCAAATATGTTGTTCTTAAATTACAAGTTGGCGCAGTTAGGATGAAATCCTGGCTCTACTGAAGTCAATGGCAAATCTCCCACTGACTTCAATGGGGACAGGATTTCACCCATACTTTCCCACTGAGAGCTTTTTGGATTTGTTTGGTCTTTCCTAAGTCTGTAACTTTATGCATGGATATTTTTTCGGGGGGGGGGGGGGGGGGGCGTCTTTGCTGGTTCCATTTCTATAGGTTCCATTTTTGCTTATAATACTTTGCCATTGTCTTACACTCATTCTATCCATAGACTTCCACTAGCCACTACTTCTCTTTTCTTTATAAATCACAGTTATCACCACAGACTTCCCCTGACAGTTTCCAGCTGCCCTGTTCTTTGCCAACCATATTACACACGTGGCTGTGCGGTTTCATTTTGTCCTTTTCAAATGCTAATACCAAATTATGCTGCAAGTCCTTTCTCTCTATCAACTGATTCCTTCTTGTCTATCTGGACCACACTGTTCAATAACAAAAGCTGTTGACAGCATACCTAAGCATCAAAAGTACGTTCTTGTTTCTAGATTTCATTTTTGGAGACACAGTGCACATCATCTGATGGAATAAAAATCTCCTTCTATTGTGGCCATCTCTATGCCTACCAGCCCCAGAACCGGCTGGTGAAATGTCCTTAAATTTTTAGAAAATTGTTTTAATCCAACTGATGCCATAATTGTATTTCATCCTTTGGGCCTTATTTGGGTGTTAAAAAGCTAGTGCCATTGTCAAACTATTTTGGCTTCATTTTTCAATAGTTGATAATTATAAAACACAGGATGAGCTATGGGACTGTATTGAAGTGAAAATATATAAAGCAGCAGCTGCAGCAAATAAAGTGGTAATTTAATTAGACATGTCTTAAAGCTGAGGTGCCATGAAGAACATGCTTCAGATGCAAACCCATTCAGTTTCTGGGATGGGAATCCTCCAGTTAGTAATTTCAGCAAAGTAGTTCAGTTAACTACAGCATATTAGCCAAATAATAAATTAATAATCTTCAAATTTGGTACATATCTACATGCATATTACAAAAGAATCTGACTTATTCTTCGTGAGTTTTAACAAGAACAAGTTATGACTAATCTAACCCAAAGAAACCTTCCTCACCAAAATACCTAGATTCTTTTCTTTTTTAAACCTATCAGGTTTCTGAAAACTAGTCCTTTGTTTAGACTAGAAAATACTTTCATAATAGAATCTGTGAGAAGCATTCAAGAGGTATTCAGTTCACCATAGTTGTCAATTAAAAGTGGTTGAATCTATTGTTTGCTTCTAGAAGTAGAATAAATGAATTATTAGAGTCACTTAACCTATTTCTCTCCTGTTCTAATTTTTACCTATAGCACAGTGGCTGCCATTAACCTCTTGATGCATGTAGTTTTGCAAGCAGATAACATTACCACAGAATTTGCAATATCCTTTATACTAAATACAGTAAGAATAATACCACAATAATATTATCCACTTGTGAAGGCAAATAGGTAAGACTTTAACAAATTACTCTGTGGAAGCTTTTCAGGCTTTCAAACACCTCATTTATTATCATTTGTCTCTTCTTTTCTGTTTAAAAAGCATCTACAACATTAAAAAGGCACTATCTGAATAAAATTAATTAATTAATAAAATATTATAATTCTTACTACCTTTAAAAGTCAACTTTTGGTGAAAAATACTTTACAATTTCTTTCAATCCAGATCTAGAGCTTCCTGCATTTGTGGAGAACCCATCAATTTTACAATATTCTTTCCCCACTCCATCTGGTGAATCGCCAAATCTTACAACCAATGGCCTGCATACAACAGACTTGAAATACCAAATGCCACTTCTAACAGCCAAAGGGATAGGTAGCTTGTGGCTTCTAATGAATTATATCGTTCTTGTCTCATGTAAATTGTTGGCCTTCTGAAGTGAACAGAAGAACTACTGTCCCTAAAGGGAAAATGGTCCAATTGATCTGTGTCTTGTTTCTCATATATCTTAGCTACACTTGATTGGAAGCTTGGGAGGACAGCAAAAGTGCATAAATGCCTCCTTCTCAATACTGTTTTTATGGGCGCTACAGTTAAATTAAATGATAGCTGTGAAATATCATTTTGACACTATCAAATTATTGTAGCAGGGACAGCCCTGATGATTCAGTTTGTTCTCCTCAGTCTAGGAGGGGTACTGTCCTCATATGGTCTCAGCTACTCAAAGTTCCCTCTCTTTCTCCCAGCATATCAGCTGGCTCTTGGTAGCTTGGGCCAGATTGGAGGTTTCCTCTGCAGCAGGATCTGGCTCCTTTCTTCCCTGGCTGGAAAATGACTCAGCAAGCAGAGTCTCTTCTTGTGAAGAGGAATTCTTTGCGTCTGTGCGAGTCCCACCTACCTGTGCTTCTGTCACACTTTCTGCAGCCAGCCTGGATGTTTCACGCTTTCTCTCACAATGGCTACCGATCCTCATTCTCTAACTCTCTGTCCACAAGGATTTCTAATGATCCCCTATCTCTAGGGAGACCTAGGATACTTTCAGCCAGTTGCCACTCATTCCTCTGGGGCTGACTCCTCTCTTATTTCCTCCCCAACATACCTGCACAAGTTCCATGTGGTCTTTTTCACAAAGGGAGGGGGGAAGCCTGCTTTTTTGCAGCCTATGACCTCAGTCCCATCATGCCTGGGGATTAAAGGGGCTTCATCTGTCATCTTATTTGAAGTCTTTTCCTTCTCAGAGTTTTTGGGTGAGAGAAGAACCCAAGGAGTTACATAAGCAAAACATAAAAGTAATTGTTTTCCAGTGTAATCAGTAGATCAGGTGTAAGCTGTTCCCTTTCGTCAGTCAGCCGCATTTTAAGCAGTTGTACAAAGAATGCAGTGACTATATGAAACCAAGAAGCTAGCTAATGTTTCATTTTTGCCAGAGAGTACTGTGTGTGTGTGTGTGTATTTTAATTCTGCAATCTTTGGCCATTCTTTCTAAGTAGTGACTGAGTGATGTACAAAAACAAAGTGTATATTTTCAAGGTACTAAAAGAAAATCAAGTAACTTATTAATGCAATGCCTAATTTTTTTTAGCGGGGGGATAGGAGGGGGAATTTTATCTAACTGCAGATGGTGAGTAACTTTTGCTCTGAAACGTAAAGGTCAATAGATATTGTACATTTTGGCTGTCTTGATATAAAGTATAAACCTTCAATATGTCAATACAGATAGAAAAACTTCAGTTTAAATCCATTACCCATAACTGCACACAAAACAGCCCCAGTACATTTCGTACACAGAAAATGACAGCGCTAGTGACTGGTAAGGGGAAAAGTGGTGATAGCATTCTTAAGCCCCCCTTGAGCCATACACAAGTGCATTATTTCCCACAAAGAAAGATTCCCAAAACTCTCCATTTCAGGCCCTTTCTTCTCTAGTGGCTTCCCCTCTTCTCACCTTTCATTTGTCCTCTTATGAGAAGTGCATGGCAACCATGGTGCAAAAAAAGATCCCCCAGGCAGCGGGTCAAAACCACCCTTGCTTGTGTGCACTCACAACTCCGCTGAAGGCCATGGGAGCAGAGAAGACAAGCTGGGACAGGTGGCTGCCTGAATAAGTCTGCTACTCTTGTGATGCGCTGAATTAGAGACCGCTGTCTCAAAGAGGTCACCGGCCATACTGCTTTCTGATGCCAGTGATTGCATTGCTGCAAAGGAGTGGGAACCAGGAAGTAGATGCAGGATTTCTCAGTTTTCCACAATCCCTGCTCTTATAATCTTCTTATCTCTTTGATGCCTTCCTCCTGCCATCAGGCCTATCAGCTACCAGGAAAGAGGCAGCCTGTAGAGCTCTCCTTGCCTTAGGTTAGATTGAGAACTTGTCGTGTATGGCGTAGGGAGGATCAACTGAATAATCAATGTCTCTCCAGTGGACTGAGGCATCACCATATGAATGAATTCAGATGTATCTACTTTTATCACTTGACTAAAACTCAGTGGTAAATCTTGGTAAAATGAAAACAATTAAATTCAATAGCTAATTTTTTTTTTGCTCAAGCCTGATATCAGTGCTCATAGAAAGGCATGTATTTGGTTTTTTGCCTACTAAATTATTGGAGTGTATGGGGGGCATTCGGGAGGGGTAGTACCTCTTAGCCCACGGCTACACTAGGGGAGGGGGTCGATCTATGATACGCAACTTCAGCTACGTGAATAGCGTAGCTGAAGTCGGCGTATCGTAATAGACTTACCTGGCCATGAGGACAGCGGCGAGTCGATCGCTGCCACTCCCGCGTCGACTCCGCTTCCACCTTTCGATGAGGTAGATTTCTGGAGCCGACGGGGAGCGCGATTGGGGATCGATTAATCACGTCTTAACGAGACGCGAAAAATCGATCCCCGATAGATCGAGTGCTACCCGCCGATCTGGCGGGTAGTGAAGACAAGCCCTTAGAGATGAACGCATCATGCTCCTTAGGGAGTAGCTCATCCGCTTTGGTCCCCACCTACATCCAGCTCCAACGTGTGGCTCGAAGTATCTGTTTGCATGCGACAGTGGCCACACCCCAGTAAACCACTTTGATGAGCAGGCTAAACCAGGTGAGGGTATCCAATGGGTCTTTTACCCTCAGCGAGATAGGTAAATTGCCTTCCTCTAGCATGCAACGACTGTTCCAGTTGACTGGGGAGAGGAAATCAGTGATTCAGTTATCTTGAAGGTGGTTCAACAGTGTGCTGTGGGATGCAGAGAGCATGACAAGGCACTGAAGATATCCTGATCACCCCCTGCAGCTAAGGAAGTCCCCTGCTATAATGATTCTTTGTGCCACTGGAATCTGGCTTCTGCAGCCGAGAGAGTGGGACTGCCCCTATGCAATGGCTCTCTCACTTGAACAATTTCCGCACAGGTTCTTTTTTCCTCGCATATGTCATCCCATTATCATCTTATCATTAATTCAAATCCTGTGGGATGGCAAAGCGACAGGTGGAGACACTCACTGGCAGTCGTAGCCACAATCCTGCACGTAGGTGGCCTTGGGACTAGTGGCCGATCAGCTCCATCTTTGGGGCAGCAGAGAAGTTTGGCAGCATCCTAGGTGACTGGGCAGCCTTTTTTAGGGTAGCACTGCTCACTCTTTCTAAGGGAGGGGGCTAGAAAAGGTGCCCTAAACATTGCACCTGCCCCATGATATCTGGCCAGACTATTGCAGCTGGCAGATCATCCTACAGCAGTCAAAAAATAACAAAGAAGAAAAGACTCATTTGAAGAGCATGGAACATCCGCACGCTTATAGACAGAGGTGATACATGAAAGCCTGAGAGAAGAGAAGCTCTTGTCTTTAGAGAACTCGCCCACTACAATGTTGATATTGCAGCACTGAGTGAGATTAGTCTGGCCAGAGAAGGCTCCAACAATGAGCTAAGAGGCAACTATACTTTCTTCTGGAAAGGAAAAGCAGAGAATGAAGATAGTATCCATGGAGTTGGATTTGCAATCAGAATGTCTTTCCTGAAACAACTTCCTGACTTCCTTGTTGGTCTGAACAAATGGCTCATGAAACTTCAATTCCCCCTAAGCCCTTCATGGCATGTCACTGTTATCGTTGCCTATGTGCCTTCACTGATCAGCACAGAGGAAAGCAAGGAGCAATTCTACTCTTACCTGGACTCCTTCTTCAGATCACCCCCTGCGTATGACAAACTCATCCTTCTGGGAGACTTCGACACTAGAGTTGGTAGAGACAGCAGTGACTGGAGAGGTATGATAGGATGACATGGAGTGGGAAAGATGAACAGCAACGGACTCCTCCTCTTGCATAAATGTGTAAAACATAGTCTGCTCATCACTAACACCATCTTTAGGCAAAATGTTAAATATAAAATGACATGGATGCACCCACGGTCCAAACAATGGCACCTGATTGACTATGTTATCATGCACAAACGAGACATCTGCCATGTCAGAATTACTAGAGCCATGCATGGCACAGAATACTGGATAGACCACATATTGGTAAGAATAGTGCTTAACCTGTATGTAGTCCCCTCACATTGCAAGCTCCCCAAGCTCAACAGAACAGCTTTCAACATAACAAAGCTCAAGCACATTGACTCTCAGGTGCAGTTTCAGCAGTCACTTGGTAAGCTTTTTTCATGCTCCCCATTCACTGGCAACCTAACAGAAAAATGGAACCAACTCAAAGATGTGATTATTGACACAGTGTTGGGACAAAGGAAAGGGTACCCCAGGATTGGTTCAATGAGAACAATGAGGACATTTCCAAACTCCTACGTGACAAGCAGAAAGTGTTTGTTAAATGGCAGAATGATCTCACTTCCATCTCAAAGAAAGATAGATTTAAGTACCTACAGTTTGAACTGAGGTGACTGCAGGATGAGTGGTGGTAGAAAGGAAAGCTTTAGAAGTTCAGCATTACACAAATACAAACAACGCAAAGATGTTCTTTGACTCTCTCAAAACAGTCTACAGACCATCTAAATCTGGCACAGCTACTCTGAAGTCAGCAGTTGGCACAACTTTAATCAAAAACAAGGAAGTAATCATACAAAGATGGGCTGAACATTTTAATAGTCTACTCAATAGACTATCCACAGTCTATTGACATGTCCTTGATCAATTACCTGAGAAACCCATCAAAGAGTATCTCAACCTCCCTCCATCAGTTGAAGAGGTCATGAAAAAGCCATCAAGCAATTGAATTCTTGAAAAGCATCCAGAAAGGATGGAATTCCAGCAGAACTGTACAAAGCAGCAGACCCAAAGACTATCAAGGTGTTTCACGACATCTTGAGTAGTATTTGGGAGGAAAAAGAAATGCCAAAAGACTTCAAAGATGCTATTATTGTATCACTGTTCAAAAACAAAGGCAGCAAAGCTAACTGGGAAACTACAAAGGCATTTCTCTCTTCTGTACAGCAGGGAAAATACTAGCTCATATTCTACTGAACAGACTCATAAATATAGCTGAGGAAAATCTACCAGAAGTGCAGTGCGGTTTCAGATCAGGTCGCAGTACTAAGGATATGATATTTGTCATAAGGCAGGTCTAGAAAAAATGTTTAGAGCAGAACATGGACCTATATGCACTTTTCATCTACTTGACCAACACCTTTGATATGGTCAACAGAGAGGGTCTATGGGCTATTCTACATAAACTGGCCTGCCCAAGAAGGTGCATACAAATCATCCTATGTGTTCCATGACCACCTGACAGTGCAAGTACTCTCCAATGGTGACTCTTCTGATGCATTTGAAATCTTGAATAAAGTGAAGCAAAGCTGCGTACTTGCTCCAGTGCTGTTCAATTTGTTCTTTGCCTGTGTCCTCAGCCATGCCACAAGGGACTTGGGTCAGGAGATGTACATTTGCTAATGACTTGATGGCTCCCTCTTTGATCTTTGAAAACTTAAAAACTTCAGGTCATTGTTGATAGATTTTCTGAAGCAACCCGGCTCTTTGGCCTCACCATCAGTCTCAGTAAGACAGAAGTCTTATTCCAACCAGCACCTCGTTCCAATGCCCCCACACCAGTCATCTCCAGCCAAGGAATACACCTGAAAAATTTGGATCAGTTCAAGTATTTGGGCAGAACAATCTGTAATGATAGTTCCCTTGATAAGGTAATTGCCTCCAGAATCAGTAAAGCCAGCCCAGCCCTTGGCCGAATCTGAACAAAAGTCCTTGACCAACACATTTGCTCCCCACCAAACTGAAGTGCAGTGATCCTAACAGTGGAAGGGACTTTAAGAGTTCATCTTGTCCAGTCCCCTTCACTCATAGCAGGACTAAGTATTATCTAGATCATTCCTGACAGGTGTTGTCTAACCTGCTCTTAAAAATCTCCAGTGATGGAGATTCCACAACCTCCCTGGACCTTTTATTCCAGTGCTTAAGCACCCCGACAGTTAGGAAGTTTTTCCTAATGTCCAACTTAAACCACCCTTGCTGCAATTTAAACCCATTGATTCTTGTCCTATCAGCAGAGGTTAATGAGTATAATTTTTCTCCCTCCTCCTTTTAACAATCTTTTATGTAATGGACAACTGTTACTATGGCCACTCTCAGTCTTCTCTTGTTCAGACTAAACAAACCCAATTTTTTCCAATCTTCCTCATAAGTCATATTTTCTAGACTTTAAAACATTTTTGTTGCTCTTCTCTGGACTTTCTCCAATTTGTCCACATATTTTCTGAAATGTGACACCCAGAACTGGACACAATACTCCAGTTGAGGCCTAATCAGCATGTTTGTTTGTTGACACCCTCAAATAATTCTAATTGATTGGTGAGTGGGTTGTTTGTTTGCTTGACTGTTTGGGTACGTCTATACTTACCCGCTGCGTCGGAGGAGTCCAATCGATCTTCTGGGATCGATTTATAGCGTCTTGTCTTGTCTTGTCTAGACGCGATAAATCGAACCAGGAAGTGCTCCCCTGTCGACGCCGGTAATCCTGCTCCACGAACGGAGCAGGCGGAGTCGACAGGGGAGCCTGCACGCCGCCATGTGGACCAGCAGTGAGTACTTTGAAGTTCGAAATAAGATACTTCGACTTCAGCTACGTTATTCACGTAGCTGAAGTCGTGTATCTTAGTTCGAACTTGGGGGGTAGTGTGGACCAGCCCTTTGTGTTTCTAGATAATGGGCTACATAGCAGAAGCAGCTAACAGAAGACTTTTAAGGGAGGTTAGAGAGTGAGTGTGATAGCCTTTCCTTCCAGGTTTAGCTCTGTGTGAAATATCAAGATGACAAGCAACAGAACAGTGGTGGTGACCTGCAAAAGGTGTGACAAATTTTCTTTCTTCACTTAAGTCAGAAGGAACTTTCCTGTGCATGAAGTGCAAGGTGGGGGATGTGGTGGAAGACAAGATTCTTGGATTAGAGGGGCAAGCAGAGATGCTACGGAGAACCAGAGAAGCTGTGGAATTCCTGAAAAGCCGGGTTTAGGAAATGTCAATACCACAGGTTCAAGGAAGAAAGGAACTGGCCACCAAGGAGTGAGAGAGAGAGAGAGAGAGAGAGACCTGGCAGTTTATAACCACTGGAGTCAAGAGGTTACAGTGACATTCTGCACAGCTGGAAATAGACAAAGATGGACATGCTGTGGCCACATAGAGAAGAGGGAGGGGGGAATTTCACACAGCTAGAAGTTTCCAATTGATACCAGGTCCTCAGTGTAGACACTGGAATATATCTCTCAAGATCCATTTCATCGAAGGGAATGGAAAGATGTCCAGGACACACCTGTGGATGGCAGCTCAGCCGAAGCCGTAAGAAAATCAGACTTGCTGACATAGAGTTCTCCAAACATCCAAAGAATATAGATGATCCTTGTTGGGAGATTCAATACTCAGAAGAATCAAACCAACATTATGTAAAGGACAGGTGGGCAACAGTATAATGTGCTGCATTCCCAGAGCTGAGACACGAGCTGTCACTCTAAGACTGGATAGGCTTTTGAAGTCAATGGGAAAGTATCCATTGGTGATGGTTCACATTGACATGAATGACATTGTGTCATGGGATAGCTCACAGATTTTAGATGACTTCAGGGAACTCGGAAGCATGCTGAAGAAGAATAATATTTAATTGATCTTCTCTGAGAGCCTTTCTGTCCCACAAGCAAAGGAAGACAGAAGATTCTGGAAGTGAACCACTGGCAAGGTTTGTGATGTAGAATGGAGGATTTTTGTGTGTGTGGAATATTGGTCCACCATCAATGGGGAGAATGGTCTGTATAGTTTGGATGGCCTCCATCTCAGTACCAGGGCAAACAGTATTCTCAGGGACAGCTGGCTAGAGTAATCAGGAGGGTGTTAAACTAATAACAAAAGGGGAGATTAAAGAGAGGGAAGATATGAGCATTCAGTCAGCACAAAATTGAGATGTTGAGATCAAAATTAATAAAGGAACCAAAAGATATGAAGAGAAGAAATTCTTGAATTACCTATACACCAATGCTAGGAGCCTGGGTTACAGACAAGAGGAAGTGGAATTGCTCATTTATGTGTATTAATTTGATCTAGCTGGTACTACCAAAAACTGGTGAGATGATTCCCATGACTAGAATGTTAAAATCAATGGTTATAATCTGTTTAGGAAGGACTGAGTGGGCAAAAGGGAAGGGGAATAGCACTCTGTGTCAAAAATTGCATTATCTGTTTCTGAGTCACCATAACTGAGAAGAAAATTATCTTGAATGTTTAGGGATCATGTCCTAACAGATAAAGCACAAGATGGGGTATTAGTTTGTGTCTGCCACCAACCACCAAGTCATGTTGGAGAACAGGATGACTGGCTCCTCACCCAAATATCTATTATGTGTAGGGAAAAAAACTGTGTGATCATAAGGGACTTCAATTTGTAGAAGTCTCATGCTGCTAGTACTAAAACATCCTTGGAGTTTCTAAATATTGTAGAAGATAATTTTCTAACTCAAAAAGTGTTACATCAAACATGGGGGAAATTCTGTGAGACCTTGTCTTGACAGATAAAAAGGAACTGATCACAAAACTAAAAAATAGTGGTAACTTAGGTACAAGTGATAATGGCTTGATCATATTTATAATGTGCAAACAGAATAAAGTCCTGACCACTGATACACACACACACACACTTAGTACTTTAAAAGGGAGAATTTCATAAAGCTGAAAATGATTATGAGCCAAATCATATGGAATAATTTAATTAGAAAAATGTAAATGATAATTTGGAATTGTTTAAGAATTTACTATATGCCCACAAAGCCACAATCCCACAATTCAGGAAAAAGGTTGTATTAGTTAAAAAACTGATCTGGTTTAGAGAGGAAGTGAAGACAGCTACAAAAAATTAAAAATAATATATAATAAATGGATGAAAGGAGAAGATGATTGTAATTAATATAAATCAGAAGTTAGGAATAATAGAAAATTGATAAGGGAAGCAAAGGGACAGGAGGCAAAATCTATGGCCAACAGCATCAAGGACAAGAAGGAGTTTTTTAAGTATATTAGGAAGAAAAATTATCCTAGCAATGGTATGGGTCCACTATTAGATGGAAATAGTAGAATTATCAATAATAATGCAACAAAGCAAGAAGTGTTCACTAAATATTTCTGATCTGTATTTGTGAAAAAAACAGATGGTGTAGCATATCATATGATAACAATCTTTCCACTCCACAGTATCACAGGAGAATGTTAAACAGTAGCTACTAAAGTTAGACTTTTTTTTTTTTGTCAGCTGGCCCAGGTAACTAGCCGTTTCAAAAGAGCTGGCTGAAGAGTTCGCTGGACCATTAATGTTGATTTTCAGTAAGTCTTGGAACATTGGTGAAGTTCCAGAAGAATAGAAGAAAGCTAATGTTCTGCCAATATTTTAAAAGAGTAAATGGGATGACCTGGGTAATTATACACCTCTCAATCTGACACTGATCCCAGGCAAGGTAATGGAGTAGCTGATATGGGATTCAAGTAATAAACAATTAAAAGAAGGTAATATAATTATTTACACTGTTAAAGTTTGCAGATGACATAAAATTTGGGGAGTGGTAAGTAGTGAAGAGAACATATCACTGATACAGAGCCATCTGGATCTTTTTGGAAACTGGCTGAAAGCAAATAATTTGCATTTTCATATGGCTAAAATGTATAAATCTAGGAACAAAGTATGTAGGCCATACTTACAGGATTGGGGCAGAATGGGGGACACTTTATCCCGGGAAGCAGTGACTTACAAAATGATTTGGGGGTCATGGTGGATAATCAGGTGAACATGAGCTCCCAGTGTGACACTGTGGCCAAAAAGGGCTAATGCAAATTTTGTATGCATAAACAGGGTATTCTTGAGTAGGAGTAGAGAGGTTATTTTACCTCTGTAGTTGGCACTCATGTGACCGCTGCTGGAATACTGTGTCCAGTTCTGGTGTCCACAATTCAAGAGGGATATTGGAGAGGGTTCAGAGAAGAGTGAAAAGAATGATTAAAGGATCACAAAATGTACCTTATGGTGATATATTCAAGAAATTGAATCTATTTCGATTAACAAAGAAAAGATTAAGGAGTGACTTGGTTACAGTCTATAGGTACCTACATGGGGAACAAATATTTGGTAACAGGCTCTTGAATCTAGCAAAGAATTGTATAACACAATTGCATAGCAGGAAGTTGAAGCGTGACAGATTCATACTGGAAATATGATGTAAATGTTTAAACAATGAGAGTAAAGTAACGTTTGGAATCATTTACAAAGAGTTGTGGTGGATTCTTCATTGCTGACAATTTAAAAATCAAGATTAGATGATTTTTAGATATGATCTAGGAATTATTTTGGGGAAGTTCTATGGCCTACATTATACAGGAGGTCAGACTAGATGATCACAGTACTCCCTTCTGGCCATGGAATCTATGAATCTAGCCAGGTCTGTGAATTTGGCAGGAAAGACTGATAAATTTACTCACTAACTTTACAACTCTCAGGCAGCTGTGGGATTATTTTCTCTGGATCACTGTTTACGGTCATATGCTTGGTTCTCACATAAAATAGCTTGACTTAATAAATCAGTGAGGAGAAAACACCAAGTCCTACCACCAATGCCTGAGCCTCATGGGACAAAATACTTTTGTTGCTATGGGGATAAGTGTTTGTTACATGAAATTAACTAAAAGAAAAGGAAAAAAGAAGACTCACCTTTGTAAAAGTGTATACTATACAACAGGGATTGGTGACCTTGTCCACGGCCCACCAGAGTAATCCCCATGACGGGCTGGTTTGTTTACCTGCCACATCCATAGGTTCGGCTGATTGCAGCTCCCACTGGCCGTGGTTCACCTCTCCAGGCCAATGGGGGCTGTGGGAAGCGGCAGCCAGCACATCCCTCGGCCTGTGCCCCTTCCTGCAGCCCCCATTGGCGTTGAACGGCGAACCGCGGCCAGTGGGAGTTGCGATTGGCCGAACCTGCAGACAAGGCAGGTAAACAAACTGACCCGACCCACCAGGGGGTTTACCCTGGCGGGCCACGGGCCAAACGTTGCTGATCTCTGCTCTACAAGATGAGTGAGTTCAGTTATAACATACAGCTCATCTCAAGGACTTTTTTCAGTACACAGTATTCCATTACTGTCGTAAAGTATATCACACTCATGTGTGTCATGTAATACTCATGTGAGCTGCAAGGGGTCAGACTATGACCAGCATTTTCAATCTGTAAACCTGGCTCCTAAATAAAAGTGGCCTGATTTGATAGATAGATAGATAGATAGATAGATAGATAGATAGATAGATAGAGAGATATAAGTCTGTGTACTTTCAAACTCCACTTTTCCTTACTCCTGATAACTCCAGCATCCTCCCAGTCTCCCAGGCTGTTGGCCTTGGTTTCATCTTCAACAGCTTCCAGTTCTTTGCCCCACATATTCAGGCTATATCCACATCCTGCCACGTCTTCCGCCACAACTTTTTAAATTGAATTCAGAATCACATCCATACTGAGTGGCCAATCCATTACTTTGGATCCAACAAACTTTGACTCAAGGAAAAGAAACAAGTTTTATCCAAATTATTTGGCTCCAGCAATTACAACTAGTTCAAAGTTGGTGATCACATTCAGGGCGCGTACAAAAAATGTTGAGGTTTTTTTTCAACATTTTGTCTCTAAATATACCTTCATAACATTTTTTTTGAAAACCTCAGTGGAAAATGAAGGATAATTACCTACTAATTTTTATGCCTTCCTACAGGTGCAACCATGTGGTTTCAAAGGTAATTTATCATCTAATCTGACCCTTTTAATTCTCTTTCTCAGTGCCTCCTTACAACATTAACTGGGAAGTACAGCCTCCATAAACTGGGAAGTCTGATTAAAGTGTTACATCAGCAGGGTTATAATGATATCTGGTTGTAATGATTGTAATAGGATATATTGCTCTTTCAACAACTTTTACAGCACAAATAGGCTTTATGAATGTGAAGATGATGAATACCATCGAATGAGATTCATGTGCACCTCTCTCTGCAAAACGTTCCAGTATAGTAGTGGTGTATTCAAGAAAAGAGATCATCTATTTGTTTCTATGTTGTCAGAGAGCCATGCACTCTATTAATGTAATTCCTTTCATTTGCATGGAGTTACAATAGTCTCACAATCTCTAAAGTGCATGTCATTAATCAAAGAGAAAGATGTCTAAGGTGCAAAATAATAGGACTGAAGTCTTGGCAAAGACTTGTATAGCCCAGAAAGCAAGAGGGATTTAAATTTTTCTCAAGTTCCCTTAATCCTGCTGATCTTCTACCCTTTTAAAGTTCAGTTCTTAGAGCAAAATGCATGTTCAATCAGAATTAAAGAGGGTTAATAACAGCTTGCAGAATTAAGAAGATGAGGCAGTATGACTTGTGGACCGCACATTGACCTAAGACTCGTGAAACTTGGGTTCTGTTCCCAGCTCTACCACATGCATACTAGCTAAACTTGTTCAAGTTATTTCCCAGTTCTATGCCTGGTTTTCCCACCTACAAAGTATGGGTAATGATACTTTCTGCCTTGGTATGGTACTTTGGAATCTATGCGTAAAAAGTGCTATCAAAGAGCTATGAATTAGTAATAATAATGGTTTACATAGCATGCTAAGTTTGCACAGTTCTGAATGTTAGAGGATGAAGCCAAAAACATAACAGATCCATGTTCCAAAGAGTTAACACTCTAAAGGAACAAGCAAAAACAAAAAGAAGAGAATAAGACTGATATACAGAGAGGGGTGTTAGAATTAGAGCTTGAATACATCACAAAATAGCTGGGTTATCTTCTTTGAAATAAATGTCCTATTAAAATTAAAAAATTCTCAGTCACATTATGATTTAGGGATAGATTTTCAAGCAATACATTAATTTTTCAGGGAGGGTGGGAGTGGACATCTGACACAAATGAGATTACAGTGAAATTTATTCTTTCCATCAATGAGGCAATGATTCAGTAAAGTACTTAAGGATGTGCTTAATTTTAAGTATATGAGTAATTCCAGCTCAGTCTCCTCCAGAACTCCTTCCAAACATAAAACGCCTCTCCCCATGCAGACCTAATCCCATCAGATCTTGCCTTCTGCAGTGCCAAACCCCTATTTCATTTGGTTTCCATGAACATTCAAGTGTCTGAGTTTTACTCATGCAAATATCTGCAGGAAGTGACTATTAAAGCTCTCACACTTGCTGATATCAAATTTTAAACCAGCAAGGGGAACCTGTGGAACTCTTTGCCATGGGATGTTGTGAAGGCCAAAGTATAACTGGGTTCAAAAAAGAATTAGATAAGTTAATGGACGATAAGTCCATTGATGGCTACTAGCCAAGAGACAGGGATGCAACTCCATGCTCCGGATTTCCCTAAACCTCCAACTGCCAGAAGCTGGGACTGGATGGATAAGGGATGGATCACTCAAAATTGCCCTGTTCTGTTCATTCCCTGTGAAACATCTGGCACTGGCTACTGTCAGAGACAAGATACTGAGCTAGATGGACCATTGGTCTGATGCAATATGGCTATTCTTATATTCTTAATGTGGCCAGATGTGAAAGTGATTTATGTCACAGAGAATTGCACTCTGTTTGATATAGGAGGGGAACGAGTTTCCTACAACCTCTTTTAAGAACCTCAGCACAGAGATAAGTAAATGATCTAGAAAAAATCTGATGTTACACTTTGCAGCAGGGGCTGAACTGAAATTTAATTTCGACTCTGCATCCAGACAACAAATCTTATATTCACCTAGGTTTTCCTAGCACTGATTATCATAGGCACTGACTCCGTGGGTGCTCCGGGGCTGGAGCACTCACGGGGAAAAATTGGTGGGTGCTGAGCACCCACAGGCAGCTCCCCACCAGCCCCCCGACCCGTGCCAAACTCACCTCCACTTCCGCGTTCCGCATCCCGAGGTGCTGCCCCAACAAGCTGCTTTTCCTCGCTCACAGGCTTGCTGCGTGCCAGCTGTTTGGCACGCGGCAAGCCTGGGAGGGAAGGGGGGAAGTGCAGTGTCGGCGCCTCAGGGGAGGGATATGGGGAGGAGGTGGAGGCAGAGGGCCCTTCTCTGCCTCCTCCCCATACCCCTCCCCTGAGGCACCGACACTGCGCTTTCTCTCCCTCCCTCCCTCCCAGGCTTGCCGCGCGACGAACAGCTGGCACGCGGCAAGCCTGTAAGCGAGGAAAAGCGGCTTGATGGGGTGGCACCTGCAGAGGCGGAGGCTGAGGTTAGCTGGGCGCGGGGGGGCTGGCGGGGAGCTGCTGGTGGGCGCGCTGCATTTCTCCTCCCCACTCCCTCCCAGGCTTCTAAGCCTTGGGGAGGGGTGGAGGGGAAATGCAGCGTGCCCGGGGGAGGAGGCGGGGGGTGGGGATTTGGGGAAGGGGTGGAATGGGGGCGGGGATGGGGGGTGGAGTTGGGGCCAGGCCGGGGGGCGCAAGCACCCACCGGCACCGACTAAAGTCGGCGCCTATGCTGATGACTTGGCAAAGGCTTGCATAGCCCAGAAAGTAAAAGGGGTTTATATTTTTCTAATGTTCCCTAGATTCTATTTATCTGCAACTTCTCCCTGAGAGATTTAAAGCCTCAGTGAGTTCTTCAAGGCCTCTTCCCAACATTATATAAATCATCTTTGTCTTCCCAGGGAATAGAAACACTATGATGTGACCTAGATGGGAACTAACCATCAGAGCTTGAATTTCACATGCCAAGTATCAAATATGTTTGCACATTACCTAGCCCAATAAGAACTATATTCTCAGCAAACTGTTCATTCTGGGGTTTATACTATTCACTCACACAAAAGGGAAGAAAAATGCCATCCAGTGCTGGAACTACTGGAAGAAATTCTGTGGCTGTGTTATACAAAAGGTCAGAGTATATCATCATAGAGGTCTTTTCTTACCTTAAAATATATAACTCTATGCTAGTCAACATGTTTTCATTTCACTCATCATTTATTATGGACCCAGTTCTGTATGGTCCTGGGTTCCCTCAACTCTCATTGACGTTGATAGCACTGACATTGAATGGACTCTAAGAATACACTGCAGAAACTGGACAAAGATGAAGTTGGACCATGATGGAGAAAACACGCATTCAAACGCAGCACATGAAATGAGAATATAATGATCACATAGGTTTTAAACCGGAGTTTGAAACCCAGAACTTCAGCAACAAAACACAGAACTTTGTCGCTTGAGCTAAAGGAATAACTCAATTAAACAGCAGTTGTAGTAGACTGTTATCCTCTACACATACTAATCAGGAGAGGAGGACCTGGCTCTAAGCTTGTTACAATAGCACAAAGAAAAACAGAACCTTCTGGTGAGGTAAACTGTTTCGTGTTTAAATGTGCTTCTTGTCTTTATATGAAGGCTTTGCTTGTTTCAAAATATAAAGTCTCCAAACAGGTGAATGTCTCGCATTCATTTTGAATCCTTAGAAAGGTGAAAATGATTAATTAGGTAAAATAGTGTCTCAGTCCATTTTCAGTAAATGGAATACTAAAGAAAGGCTATTGGAATTAGTAAATCACCTTTGGATTTGGTTTTGTTTTCAATTATACAATGAGTTCTGGGTTTATGCAGAAACCAGCTTGCCTTGTCAAAGGCTGTTTTTACAGGGAGTTATGCCAATTAGACATAAAGAATATTTAAAACTGGAAAAATGAATTCAATGGATACAGAAAAACTGTCCCCTTGAGCAAACAAAGTACAAGCATAACAGTTTGGGCTATATTCTGCTTTGAGTTGCACTAGTGTAAGAATAGATTCACCCCTGTGGCTTCAAAGGAGTTACTTTGCATTTACACCAGTAAAAGTAAGAGCAGAGTCTAGCTCGTATCATTCATTGGATCTATTCTATAATTGTGAAAGACATAAACTTTACATACCTACCATGAATCTGAACTGGATCTTCTGTGTGGGTTGTAGCTATCTACACAATAATAACATAACCACTTTTTTACTACCTAAAGATTTGTTATTAAAATACCCCAAACCATAAGTTTACAAAATCTGGTCTGCAGAGGGACTTTTTCTAGCCACAGGGTTCATCGGATGATTTCCTCTTTTGCCTATATTTTACATGTTGTTTTTTAAAAAATCACAAGTTTACATTTGGAAATGCTTTTTTTGACGTTCAGACCACATACTTTGGAGCAGTGTGTGTGTGAGTGTGTGTGCACACAACACATATTAACAAGTAATAAAAGATACTCTCTGGTTCATGTATGCAGTGGAAATCAGATTATGAAAGGTTAAACCATTAAACAAATGCTAATGCACTCTGTTGCCTGGACCTTCTCCAATAGTACCTGCAGCAGCTGTCAACCTAATTAAGCCAGATGTGTGTTAAGTGTAAACGGACCTCCCAGGAGGAACAATAACAGATTTCAGGTCCTTAGGGGGCTTAGGGTAGCAGTGCATATAGTGTTTCTGAAGGAAACATCACCCCTACCTTGCAAGTTTTCTGCTCATTAGTGCCATCCTGATTGTACTCCATTGAGACTGAAGGGGTGCAGGGCGGGTGGGAGGAATGCCTCTCATCATTCCAGCTAAGGCTGGCATTAATGCTCATTTTCAATTGATACTGGCAGTTCTGCCATTTACTCAACATGCTAAACTCTGTTTTTTAACCTCTACTCTAGTCTAAGTCTAGAGCATATTTTAAAAGTGACATTTACTTTATGCCAAGTTTGCCAACCCTTTAAGTGTATGTGCAAACCATAAGCTGATAAAGAGCATGTTAATAAGCCCTTGAAGATTTACATTCAAGTTACAGAATAGCGAAATATTCAGTCATTATGAGCATGTGGTGCGCAATATTGTGTGACAATGAAAATACAAATCTTTTTGATGTATGACAGTATTGCAAGAAATGAACAAAGAAACACTTAGTATTATATAAAAGCCACCAAAGTGTCCAGCTGAATTAATCGTTTCTTGTGTGCCCATCAAATGTAACACCACCACTTCAAGCCTAGCCAAGGAAAGCCAAGTCTCAAAAAGGTCCCCTGCATGTTGTTGAATTTAGGAACTATCTCGTCAATCACATCACAGCCACGCCATTGTACCTCATCACACAAAAGAAGAAACTCATAAAGCAGTACAGTAGAACAGAACACAGTGTGCTTTTACTGGGCCAGATATTCAGCAGTCGTAAATCAGCACAACTCCTTTGACCTTATTGGAACGATGCCATTTACATCAGCTAAGGATATGGCCCTTAATTCTATTCAAGGTAAAAGTGATGAGAATAATAAACAAACAAACAAATAAATAAATAATAATGACACGTAGCTTTAACAGCACTTTTCACCTATACATATGATAGTGCAGTGACTATTTACCAAAACAAAGCTACTGCTCTCGGCTCATCATTTACAATATTCGGGGGTATCAAGTTTAGTTCCTATTTTATTGAAAAACAGTATGCTATGCTGGCTAGGATACTGGGGATATTTTTGAAAAATTCCATAGTAATGACTGTAGCTTTTGCATAGTGGTTTTCTTGTGAGGTAGGTATATAACATTACCCCATTATACAGAAAAAAACACTGAGGTGGAGAGCCTTGCTCAATGCCACCCAACAAGTCAGCAACAGAAATGGGATTAAGATTCCGTAGTTTCTGGCTTCTATAGTATGATCAATTCCCCCCCTCTTCACAGCTGCTTCAAGTCAGGATTTGGGGGACCTCATTCTAAAATCCTGTACTGTTGACAATTGTTTGCTGTCTCACTACTGCTTAACTATGCTAATGTACCATGTAACAGTCACCTTATTACCCCATGTACTAGACTTAAACACAGTGTTGTGGCTAACTAATTTCATTAACTTTTTACAAAGCCTGTAATGTTTTATTCATGAGCACAATATTAGCTCATCAATCAGATCACCATTCATACCCCTGCAGGAAGTGGGGGGCAAGAGGGAGGGAACCTACATGAGATTCCTCTAGTGGAATCGCTCTGAATTTTCCTGTTGGGGTGGGGACAGGAGGTAATGTTTGCTTCCTCTGTAGAACAGTTTGTGCAGACACAGTATGGCCAACCCCAAGTTTTCAGAAATCACGAGTCAGGTTCCCAGTTCTGCCCCAGGAATCTACAAACAGCAGACACCCCTTTAACTTGGCAGTGTCCCTTTAGACATCATGTTGCTAAATATTAGTATTTTTATCCACAGTAATTACTATTAGTGTTTCAGTCCTTTAGATGCAGATGGTGAACTGTCTAATAAAGTCTGCATGGAATTGTAATGGTATATTTATAGGGATTATGTCTCCTGATCAGTGCAAGTTAGGTTGTAATCTTCCAATTAAAATCTCTTTCGTATTGTGACTTGGAAAAAAACTCATTATACAGTATAGTGATAAAATAAAGATAATAAGGATCACTATTTTTCAAGGATAAACTTTGCATTGCTAAAAGGAAAGAACATGTTTCTACCACATTCAGGAAAAGTTAAACAGATGAAAAATCAAACTGGTGTAACGCTCCCTATCATAGTCTCTACTAAATGCTGATTTACCTCTTGTGAAATAAAGAATTATATAGTAGGAGATGCTGAGTGCTTTCAAAAGGCTTTGAAATCAATTAATCACCTGTAAGATTTTTCACAGATGCTGATGTCAGACAGGACAAAAAACAAGTTGCAGTAGCTTAAGGATATTTGATCAAAAAGATTTCACATGTACAAAATCCAACATTAAAAAAAAGACTGTCTTATAAAGATGTGATATCTATAAAACCAGCCGCATAAGAAAATAATTAGTCATTAAGTGGTCAAGTTAAAAAACACAGAGTGAGGGCTAACCTGGTCATCTTCCAAGAGTATATAAACCAAAAACTGTGAGCTCCGAGTCAGCTCTGTTTCCCTTTTAGCTTGACCATTTGAACAACTTTGATCCCTTTCTAACATAGCTGGCTTTTGGGTAACATATGTTTTTTATGTCTGGCATCTTTTCTAACTTATCTGCTTTGTGTTACATGCTCATATATTTATTTTCCTCTTTTCCCCAGCAATTTATGTATGTATTTATTTTGATTCAGAAAAGTAGTAAAACCTAAATAAGTATATGATAGCATTGATGGAGGGACAAAATATCTTTGATGTGTATTGTGTGTGTGTGCGCGTGAGTGTGTAAAAAAAGGACACACACACACACACACACACACACACACACACACAGTATGTATGAGGGATATATTTGCTCAGCATCTTCCACTACATTATTCTCATTTCAGAGGAGTTAAATCAGCTTTTAGCATAGATTGTTATGTAGCACACCATACTGATTACTTTTCTCTCCTGTTTAATATTGTGTGTATGAGTTTGTGTACACCGAAGTGACTTCTGTTAAACAGCAATATGTCATCAGAACCAGAAGATATTCACGCAAGAGTTCTCAAGGAACTCAAATATGAAATTGGAGAATTACTAACTGTGGTATGTAACCTAGCAGCCTCTGTACCAGATGACTGGTGGGTAGCTAATGTGATGCCAATTTACCAAAGGGGAAAAAAAAAGGCTTCAAAGGAGATCCTGGCAATTA
Organism: Macrochelys suwanniensis; assembly: GCA_033296515.1. Lineage (NCBI taxonomy): Eukaryota > Metazoa > Chordata > Testudines > Chelydridae > Macrochelys > Macrochelys suwanniensis. The sequence goes on along the minus strand of CM065775.1, from coordinate 42,265,336 downwards.
CAGGCCAGTAAGTAATTTCAGTTCCAGGCAAATTGGTTGAAACTATAGTAAAGAACAGAATTATCAGACACCTAGATGAACATAATTTATTGGGGAAGAGTCAACGCAACTTTTGTAAAGGGAAATCGTGCCTCACCAATCTATTAGAATTCTTTGAAGGTGTCAACAAATATATGAACAAGGGTGAACCAGTAGATGTAGTGTACTTGGACTTTTAGAAAACCTTGGCAAGGTCCCTCACCAAAGGCTGTTAAGAAAAATAAGGAGTCATGGGATAAGAAGGAAGGTCCTTCCAGGGATCAGTAACTTGTTAAAAGACAGCAAAGGGTAAGAATAAACAGTCATTTTTCACAGTGGAGAGAGGAAAATAGTGGGGTCCCCCTAGGAACTGTACTGGAAGCAGTGTTATTCAACATATTCATAAATGATCAGGAAAAAGGAGTAAACAGTGAGGTGACAGTTTGCATCTGATACAATATTCCTCAAGATACTTAAGACAAAAGCAGACTGCCAAGAGTTACAAAGGGATCTCACAAAACTGGGCAACAAAATGGCAGAAGAAATTCAATGTTGACACATGCAAAGCAATTCACATTGGAAAACATAATCCCAACTATACATGCAAAATGATGGGGTCTAAATTAGCTGTTACCAGTCAAGAATGAGATCTTGGAGTTATCATGGCTAGTTCTCTGAAAACATCTGCTCAGTGTGCAGTGGCAATCAAAAATGCTAACAAAATGTTAGGCACCATTGGGAAAAGGCTAGATAATAACAGAGAAAATAACATGATGCCACTATATAAATCCTTGGTATGCCCATACTTTGAATACTGTATACAGTTCTGTTTGCCCCACCTGAAAAAAAGATATCTTAGAACTGGAAAAAATAGAGAGAAGGCCAACAAAAATTATTAGGGGTATGGACCAGCTTCCATATGAGGAGAGGTTAAAAAGACTGGGACTATTCATCTTGACAAAGAGATGACTGAGAGGTGATATGATAAAGGTATATAAAATCATTAATTGTGCGGAGAAAGTGAATAGGGAAGTGTTATTGACACCTTCACATAACACACGAACTAGGGGTCACCCAATGAAGTTAATAGGCAGTAGGTTTAAAACAAACAAAAGGAAGTATCTCTTCACATAACACACAGTCATCCTGTGGAACTCATTGACGGGGATATTGTGAAGGCTGAAAATATAACTGGGTTCAGAAAAGAATTAGATAAATTTATGGAGGATAGGTCCATCAATAGTTATTAGCCAAGATGGTCAGGGATGCAACTCCGTGCTCTTGGTGTCTGTAAAATTCTGACTGCTAGAAGCTGGGACTGGATGACAAGGGATGGATCATTCAGTAAATTGCTCTAACTTGTCCCATTGATGCAGCTGGCACTGTCCACTGTTGGAAGAAAGAATACTGGGCTAGATGAACCATTGGTCCAACCCAGTATAGTTGTTCTTCTGTTCTTATTTTGATTGCCTTAACTGAGAGACATGAAGCCTGATTTTCAGAGGGACTGTATGTTCACAAGGATTAAACTCAAATGAGCTGTAAGTGCTCTTCCCCTTTGAAAATCAGGCCAAATGTGTCTGAAGTTGGGTGTCCAAAAATGAGGTTCCCCAAATCAGAGGCCAGTTTGAATATATTAGAATTTGATTGTGTATGCATGTGTGTATATAATACAGATAGAGCAATAGATACCAAATGTGTGGAGGTGAGAATATATGATAAATTGCAGAACCGTGTGATAAATGAATTTATTATACCTTTGACCAGCTCAGCTGCCCTCTGCCCACTAATCCTTTTCCCCTGTGCCTTATTCTCCCATTCCAGACCTCTGATACATTCCTTTGGGATGACCTGCATAACTCACCATTGGCTCTATCGCAAATGAGTAATCTCTACATCCCAAAAGCATTATGATAAAACCTTTATACTATATCACACCATGCTATCATGCATTCCCTATGGTCTTGAACAGTTCACTGAAGTAAGTATGAGTTTTACTATTGGGAGCAGGAACAGGCCCTAATATGCACCATGTAATAAATTGTGTAACCATATGATAAACTCACCTGCAGGAACCATTGTATGCCTGGAGTCTCCCTGAAAGGAGGTTACACATTCTAGAGGTGGGCAGCAGGTAAGTTAATGCTGACTCGGAGTTTTGGGAAGGGTACAATGACTCAGAGCCTCTCAGGTCCATAGATTTATATAGGAAAAAATAATGGAGAAAGTACAGAAAGTAGAAAAGGTGCTTTTACAGTCAGCTGGAGGTGGTAGCTAAGGGGTCTACATCTCAGGTTTGAAATGTGTAGTGTTCTTGAAGTCACCTCCGGGTTCAGTCTAGGCAGGGCTGGCTTAACCCTTCATCCTGAAGGATGATAAACTGAGATATATGCAGTTTAATGTCTGGATTTTTCAGATAAAACAGTCGGAACTCAAATCCCCTCTGCTTTCTGTGAAAGGAAAATACCTCATGATGCATATTGTAACAATAGGCCTCTAGAGATTTACACTGTCACAATGTAAATTTGCTGACATGGTTCATTTTTTCCCCTTCCCTCCATACTAGGCAGCATCCTGTCAACCAGTTGTTTGCAGTCCTCTATCACAGAGGCCACTGCAGTTGCTATTTGGGATGAAAGATTCTATATGAATGTAAAATACTACATTATAATCCTGATTATCTGAATAGCATAGGGGACATGGTTTTTATTTGTATAGCTGGGAGTTTGGATAACTGAGAGGTCAGGAGCTATTCAGCAGCCCAGTGACGTCCCCCATGGCCTGTGGCTCACCCTTCTGCTCCTCACAGTCCTGGCCAGGGGTCTCTGCTCTATTATCCCAATCCCACATTATCTGAATCCCTTCTTTGTCCCCCAGCATGAGATACATGGGGGACAAGGAAGGGATTCAGATAATATGGAGGTTCTGCTAATAGGGTTTCAGATAAACAGGAGTATACTGGATTACCAGATGTTCTTCTTGATTGGAATGTGCTGAGTTGAGGCAGGTCGTTTACCAACATGTCTGTAGAATACCGATTTAGCCTAATGCTAATGAATGGAAAGGACTGCTGCTTTGGTGGGACGGTATTAGCCTTTAATACGTTGGACAAGTAATAGTAGCAGCACATAGGTATTTTCTTAAAACTTTTCTGCTTGAACCTTGTCACAGTCTCTGCTAAAATGTTCTCAGCATTCACATTCCTGTGTTCAATATCTTTGCCTTAAAGCCTACCATATGTAATTATGGTATTAAGGAATTATCTTCCATATCTTAAATGCCAGTTCCTATATGGCTTTATAGCCATTTGTTGCATGTTTAGTTCTTGTCTAAAAAGAAAATTGAAGTGGTACAAAAAATGTTTTATGAACTGGGTTTTTGGTTTAAAACTTTCAGGGAAAATTTCCTCCAACAGTATGAACGCTGCTAAATGCTGATGTTTGGAGTGTTTTTAGCAATTGTTTACCTTCACCTACTGCTTCTTTTTATTTGTATCCCATAACTCTGAGGCAGTTCTGTAAGACAAAGTATTTATTTTAAAATTATGAGTGCGTCTGAGGCTAAGATAAAATAAAAAAACCTCATCCAGGTATTGAAGACAATATACAGTCTCTAAAAAACTGTTATCTCTATTTAACCAAAAAGAGAGTGGGGGAGGAACCATGACAAGGGAAGCTAATAACAGTGTAATTAATCTTACTGCTTCACTGATTTCATAAACGTAATACTGCTCATGTTTCTGGATCACATGTATAGGGAGAATATTTTTTCCAAGTGTCAAATGCAAGGATTAGGTTACAAGTTCAGTCCAGTTGTTGCTTTAGGAATGCAGCTGTTTTCTGTCATTTGATAGCTAAAGCCAATCACAGTTTTAAAAAACGAATATTTTTCTCTCAATCTCACAGTTACGTTGTTGCTGAATTTATCTGATACCCTTTCATGATGGTCTCATTGCATTATTTCTGTAGGTCATTTGATTCCAACCTTCTAGCCACCAACCTTTTTTATCTCCTTGTTCCTCTAATATATGGCTCCCTTCTCTTCCCCCAATTCTATTCACACAGATTCTACAGCAGGGGTGGGCAAAATTTTTGGCCTGAGGGCCACATTGGGGTTCCAAAACTGTATGGAGGGCCGGGTAGGGAAGGCTGTGCCTCCCCAGACAGCCTGGCCACCGCCTCCTATCTGCCCCCTCCCACTTCCCGCCCCCTGACTGCCCCCCTCAGACTTCCCACCCATCCAACCTCCCCCAGCTCCTTGTCCCCTGATGCCCCCTCCCAGGACCTCCTGCCCCCAACTGTCCCCCCCTGAATCCTACCCCCTATCCAACCCCCACCCCGCTTCCTGTCCCCTGACTTCCCCACCCCCTATCCACACCCCCGCCCCCTTACAGGCCCCCCCAGGACTCCCACGCCTATCCAACCCGCACTGTTCCCCATCCCCTGACTGCCCCCCTCCCCAGAACCTCTGCCCCATCCAACTGCCCCCTGCTCCCTGTCCCCTGACTGCCCCTCAGGACCCCCTGCCCCTTATCCAACCCCCCAGTTCCCTGCCCCCTTACCATGCTGCTCATAGCAGCAGTACTGACAGCCGCGCTGCCCAGCCGGAGCCAGCCAGGCTGCCGCACTGCCCAGCAGGAGCTCGCAGCCCCGTCGCCCAGAGCGCCGGCGGCACAGCGAGCTTAGGCTGTGGAGGAGGGGGGGGGGAGACAGCAGGGGAGGGGCTGTGGGCTAGCCTCTCCAGCCGGGATCTCAAGGGCCGGGCAGGACGGTCCAGAGGGCAGGATGTGGCCTGCGGGCTGTAGTTTGCCCACCTCTGTTCTACAGCATCTAAATCTCCTCCTCTCCCACCTCTCTTTCTGTACCCATATTTTCTTCTCCTTCCCACCTCCTTCTTTGCCTTATTCCCACCTTTGGTGATCTCTCTCCTAGTTATGACCTAGCTTTCATAATCACCCTATCTTCTCCTTTTTCAATCCCATGATACTTTTTTACCTTCCCTTTGGGTTTCTCAAAACCAAAACGTTGCCACTCCCTGCACTACCATTTTCTTTCTTTCTCCTCTAAAATTTCTGCTCCATCTTTAGAAAACTCGCCTTCATCCACAACCTCTATTTCCTGCTGTCTGCACCTCCTCATAAGAACCTAAGAACGGCCATACTGGGTCAGACCACAGGTCCATCTAGCTCAGTATCCTGTCTTCTGACAGCGGCCAATGTCAGGTGCCCGAGAGGAAATGAATAGGTAATTATCAAGTGATCCCTTCCCTATCACTCATTCCCTAACACCCACCTCTTCCCCTCTAATTCTTCCTCCATCCGTGCTGTTTCTAGTTACATGAAGTAAAACATGATTGAATTATTAATCATCCCCATTATAACCAACAATTCCATTATCAAAAAAATCAAGAACATCTAATTACAATATTTGAGCAGTTTAAAACATTTGAGCATAAAAATAAAAACGCGGGTGCATAGGAAAATGATAATGGATGCATTTCTCTCCTTAGTCATACAAGTGCTTTTTCCCATTGAGTTCCATCTGCGTAACTGAGGGCAGAACTGGGCCCACTGAGTTTATATTAGAGTAATGCTTAGATAAATAAACTAAACTTCTGGGCTCTTCATAATCAAAACTAAACACAGCACTACAAGAAAATGGAGACTCAAATATTCTTTAACACTGAAGACAGACATGGTTTGCTTTCCTGGTATGTAATCTAATATCCTTTTCCAGAGCTCAAAAGTAACGATGTGTTTATTTAACCGTTTCACCAAGGTCTCTGTTTCCACATTTAAAGGGATGTCCTGACACTGGCAGCTTGAAGGAATTTCGAGGAAACAAGGTGATCACCCCTAAAACTCCTCATAAAATGTGGTATGTACATTCATCATTGTTTAAATAAGAAAATGAACATGTTTTCAGTAGCAGAGCTTTTATGTGTACCTTATTTTGAGGGATGTCACTCAGTTTACATCCAAAGTTACCTACATTTCATGCAAATTTGGTGACTTCACTTCTATTGTAGAAAATTATTTATGGATTGATTTTGGGGAAAGAATTACAGACTGTTTACTTTTATTTTACAGCAGTTTGGGATAATATATAGAAGACATTATACCTACAAACCCTCACATTCTCTCAGCAGGTCTGTAATCAGTGAACTGTGCAACAGACACAATTTACTCAGTGTCCGACGGGTCTAAACCTGAAATGTCTGCATCTGAGGGGAAGATGCAGATGGGCCATTCGCTCAGGTTACGTAGTGGACAAATCCCATTGTAATTACCCTGCACGCTTGTATTTCCCGCTATGGACAAGGGAATGAACAAATAATTACAGTAATTTGCCAAATAGGTTTACTAGTCTTCTGGAAATGGGCCATAACAAAATGAGGATTGTGTTTGAAGGTAAATTCCATAGCTTGCAATCTGTCAGCATATAATAACAAGCTAGTATCATGTGTAAGAATTAATAGGGTAAGCAAACCAGGCCCCACGCTAGTAATTTTTCTTTGCTAAATAACATACTGTCCCTCTGTAATATAAGTCAGAGCACTGATTTTAGACAGTCCTTCTAATAGACTGGACAGAGTGTAATCAGCTAAAATCCTCTGCTGCTATGCTGTTTTCTTTTACTTATAAGTGTAAACTCTGTCAGAACATTTTTTCAGAATAAGCTCAGAAAGTAAAATGCTCTATATTAGTAGGTACTTGCAACAAAGGGACTAATTATCACAAAATGAAGGTCCCACCCTGCAACGCTCAAGGCCATGCACTAAAAGGACAGCAGAATTCCTAACCCATTCTGCTTTTTAATATCCATGTATATGTGTCTGTATGTATGGCTGTGAGTGGTTGTTCCAGATCTACACTTCTCTCGAGCATGGCCAGTACTGAAACCATGCATACAATATGGTCAGATATGAAACCATTTTTGTATCTATCAAGTGCCTCATCCTGGCTGTTCAGTGCTGAACAGGCTTAGAGCTATAATAATTACACAAGAAAAACCTCTATTACAATAAAAAGAACAGGAGTACTTGTGGCTCCTGTTCTTTTTGCTGACACAGACTAACACGGCTGCTACTCTGAAACCTCTATTACACTAGGTCTTTCAATTCCTTTCCCTGTGGCAGTGTAGGATTGATCTCTATGGTATATTTTCTAGTGCTTTACTCAGTCTATTTTTAAAATGTCCAGGCAATGGAACTATTCCATAACCTCATAGTTCTTCTCTGGCATGACTTTACATAAATAGACCATGATATAATGATAATATTGACCATAGTATAGACCACGACATACACTGTGATTATTCTTAGGGATGCAACAACAAAAACGTTTGCATAAAATCAGACCCAGCTTGAAGAGTCACACAATGCTTGGAGCTGAACTGAACTTAAAGATTTGCTTTTTATTGTTAATAACTGGAAAAGTTCAGGAAACTTTTGAAAAATAAAAATGTTTGTGTGCAGCCCTGTGCTTTCTGATTTTGGCTGGCATTGGGATCGGAGGAGTAGAAATATCACAGGACAGCCTGATACACCAATTAGCATGCTATGAAAAATTAAAAAATCATTGGTTGAAAATGAAGGGTCCAATTCATGTAGCCAACATATGACCTCCATCACTATAGTATTCAAACACTTCACAATCTTTAATTCAGTCAGCCTCAAGGTGGTGATGGAAGCTGAGTGTGCAGTCCAGGGTTATCCCCAAGTATTGCGGTCATGATTGTGCACAGAAATTGATGTTTAATGTCTTCTCGGCCTAAATATTATTCAAATGGAAAGCTGAGCATTTGCCTTAACCTCCTTGAAATAGGTTCCTAGTGCTTTTAGGTCCTGTTCTAGAACCTTTTCTAAGGTTTCAAATGAGGAAGCCTGCATAGCCAGCACGATGTCATCCATGTGCCTGAACTTGCGAGAGGATGTTGGTGGAATATCGCTGGTATATACGCTGAAAAGTGCTGGAGCTAGAACGGACCCTTGTGGGTGTCCATTGTTCAGTCTTTGCAGGCTGCTGACAGCATCACCAAATCTGCAGTTGTTCAGCATTTCCTCAATGAGCCTAATTGTAGGGCGACAGGGCATGGCTATTGGAAGTTTCAGTAGAAGTCCTTTCTGCCATACTGTATCATATATGGACTAAGCTGGATAAACACCATTGCTGTTTTCAGTTGGTGTTGGTAGCCAGCTTCTATGTAGCTGGTCAATTCAAGGACTTGTTCAAACAGTTTCTGCCTATTCTGACACCAGCTTGTTCTTTAGAGACCAATTCCTCCAGCAATGGCTTCATTCTAGGAGGTGCTGTGCAGCCACAACTCCCATAGACTTCAGAAGGAGCGGTGTGTGTTCAGTACTTCTCATAATCAAAAGTTAAGTCTCGCAATGCTGCTGAGAAATGCATAAGTATTATTACTGCAATTATACAGATGGGAGATGATGAGGTTAAACAAGTTACCTTTGGCATTCGTGGGTGGAGTCTGTATTATATCTCTCAGTGAGCTGAAAACTAAATTATATGCTGATTATTCGCTGAACATGCACTTGTCACATGCTATAAAATGCTGCACCCTTTATCGTACACAAAATAGCTTATTTGTAGATAAAACCTGCTGTGGTCTCTCACACATGATGTTCAGAAACAGGTAAGTAAATGTAATAAGATTATATTTGTCACAGCTTTAAATGCTACATTCCTGTAATCCATTGGCTGCTTTGTAAAGTCCTTCAGGGAGTGCCACAAATAACATATGATGTATGTACGTAGTAGATTTTGCATCTGGATTTCTGTTTTAGCTGAATGATGAGCAAAAATTCACATACCTAAACAGTTCCTTATTGGCTACACATCTGAAATGGCACAAGAGCAGGGGTTATCCCTTCCAAAGTCAATCGTAATTTATGTTCTCTAAACTACTTGCCAATTCTTTTCACTTGGAGAACTGACACAAAGGTGAAGGATATGTGGATCCGCACATTTCACAGGATGGCAGAGTAATGGAAGATCTTATATTTGGCATGGAGGCTGCAGTAAGAGCCTGAGATGCATAATATATTCCCAAATTTTGGAAACATTGTTGTGGATCTCAGATTTGACTTTAGCCCTAAATGTTTAATGTGAATTGAATGTCCATCTTAGCAGGCTGAACAAAAGAGGTAAGAAAGGAATGATTAACGGTTGAATTACAATATTGCCTTCCTAGAAGCATAGTTTTTTCCATGGCTCTGATAGATAAATAAATAAATAAATAAAATAATTTTATATGTAAGTCTTCTATCTACCATGCAAGTTTCCAGAACAACAAGCAATACTATAAATTAAAATGCTAGTTTCAAATGTTATAAAATAAAAAAACAGGAAGATAAAAATCTAAAGTCACCAAAATCCATGACAAAAGCCATGCGAAATAAAACACGTTTAAAGACCTACTAAGGTCCCTTCCAACCCTGATACTCTATGATTCTATGACCTGTTTAAAAGAGGCCAATGCCAAAATCAGCATAAGGTCAGAATAGAAGCCGTAATGCCTATGTGGAACCAAAGAGGCTAAACACACTAATGGGACTACCTTTGCCAGACTCAAGATCTCACAGCACAAAAAAAGACCCCAAACATCATAGAATCATAGAATATCAGGGTTGGAAGGGACCTTAGGAAGTCATCTAGTCCAACCCCCTGCTCAAAGCAGGACCAATCCCCAATTTTTGCCCCATATCCCCAAATGGCCCCCTCAAGGATTGAACTCACAACCCTGAGTTTAGCAGGCCAATGCTCAAACCACTGGGCTATCCCTCCCACCATCATCCTCGCTAAAAGGATATTAACGTTTTAAAGCCATGCATTCAAAAGTTAGGAAATGCCAGAACTAAGGTTGCCTATAGAACATTAATTCGGCCCTTTTGTACCTATGCCATTTATTACATGATCATGTACTATTTTTTCCACAGGACACCTGTCTCGTTTAGAGCACAGGATGGACCTGCTCTGTGGCTTCCTCCTCCATAGTGCCTGGGCCCCAGCAGAGGAGATAGTGATAGCACAGGAGGAATAGGATTCCCGGTCTCGTCTCTAATGCTTGCTCCCACCTAGGGTGACCAGACAGCAAGTGTGAAAATTTGGGACGGGGGTGGGGGGAAATAGGCATCTATATAAGAAAAAAGCCACAAATATCGGGACTGTCCCAATAAAATCGGGACATCAGGTCACCCTACTCCCACCTGGGCTCAGAGCAGTTGGGTGCACCTATCACAGAGAAATTCCCAATTTTGCCCCTGTAGCCATGGGCAGGAGGGAGAATTCATTCTGTGGGGATGGTACATGTGCAGTCTGGTCAGCACTAACCTGTGAGAGGTTCAGGTGTACTCAGTGTGCTCAGAAACTTCTGAGATTTTAGCTGCTGAAATTTAAGATTCTACTCAGCATGTGGAAAATGAGATTTTCCAAAGGCTTTTAATTTAATCAAGTATTGGCAAATTTTCACAAGAACAGTAAAAGGAAAAATCCCTGATACAAGGGACACCTCCCTGCCAAATGTCAAGTTCTTACTCTAAAGCATGAACTTTTCAAAGAAAAGGTCACCAGATTTTTTTAACTTTGCAAAGCAATCTATTTTTGCCAACCTCATTCTCAGAAATACCTGCAACTGCTTTGGCTGAAATTTTCCAAAAACATTCATTCTGACACCTGACATTTAAAATTTCAATGCAAATGGTTAAAGTTTGGCCAAGTTAGAAGTAGCTGAAAACAGGGTATTTTAAAGGGAAGTGTTGGAGAAACATAATAATAGGCGGTGCTAGCAGCCCTGCCTATAACAATAATCACATAGAATTTCCCCATGCATCTCTCAGTCTAGTAACAGTTCAGATCACTGCAAGGCATATTAATTGTGTGAGGTACATAACATTGTTTGTGCCTAACTCTTTTTGTAACTGGATTTTTTAATGCCCCAACACTGTAAGTACTTGTATATGTGTGCTTACCTTAAGAAGGAGAAGAGTTCCATTGAGTTAAGTAGGACTACTCACGCACGTAAAGTTAACCATGCATGTAACTTTTTATAAACTGGTGGCATAGGGCAATAATTCATCAGCCTGTTTTAGTTGAGAGAGTCATCTACTAACTGCAATTTGTATTGTAAGATGATATACTATGGCCAGAAAAGCCTGTTGACTCTCATCTGTTATTTGGTTCAACGTCTTTAACATCTGGAACATTAATCTGCTATTCTGATTTTTTGTTAAATTTTTGTAAAATTAGATTTCTGTTTTTTAAAGATCTCAGAGGGAAAATTTGTGGTCTTGGCAGACTCTGCTATCTCAATTCTAATAATGCCCATATTTTGGGAGACAAAACAGACTTTGGTCAGGCCCATAGGTTCTCATTGCACCAGATGCAGTATTTCAAACCTTTATGATTTCATCTCTTCTGAAGAGAACAAGATGACATACGAGACAGTTGAAAAATATGTTTTTCCATGGACATGTTTATCTAAAATATTATAAAAGGATGCCTGCTAGGAAGAAAATAAAACATTTTAAAAAAAATTAACTTGTGCTGCATTTTAGACCATTTCACATTCGATTTATAAAATATTTTTTTAGAAGTCTAATTTCTGTCCCTCACAAGTGCAATGGATACTTAGAACAATATAAGAGATTTTGGTTTGATTACTCTGTTCCTAGAAAGAGATTTGGACCTGAAGCCTCAGAAAGCCTGTTAATAATTCTGAACTTCTTTTTTTCTGTCTAGACTATGCACTGTTGATATTGGGGTTAAGTGAAGAGGATGGTGGGATAACCACAAAGCAGGCCTACCATTTCCTGTAAGAATGCAGAAGGGTCAGGTATTTAGAGCAATATTGTAGATGAGAAAGAGGAAAATTATACTGTATTCTTACTGACCCAGAACCAGTGGAAATAAATCTTGTTACTCTTCCCATATAGAATATAACCAGTCTGTCAACAAAGTTCTAGTTAATGAAATCCTTACTTTGTGCTTCACATTGGCTGTTATATGGAAGTGCTGATTGAAAAGCTAATTCTGTGTTAGTTTAGGGGTTTCCTAGAAGGAAAGTAACATGTCTGAAACATTTCTGAAAGTTAACAAAATGTGAACCAACAATAACCAGGGACAATGCTGAAAGGGCTGCATCACATGGGGATCATACGGCTAAGATAAGAGCTAGACAATTACCCTGACAAATCTTAAAGCCTTGACGTTATGAAGCAAAACAGAAAGAGGGGGAGAAGGTTATTGGGAATATAAAAATATAAGTATTAAACATAAAAATGTCTTTCCCCTCTTTCCTCACATATACATTGGTATTTAGAAACAAGACTTATCATGGCAGATATTTTAGAAAATGTAAACATGACCTATTAATATTTCATCCTTGTTTCAGCAAATAATTTCAGTGACAAGTTGCAGCAGATAAAGATGGTAGCCAGATGCTCTCTGAGGGCTTGTCTACACTTAAAATGCTACAGGCACAGCTGCACTGCTGCAACTGCATCGCTGTACCACTTCAGTGTAGACACTACCTACTCCAACAGGAGGGATTCTCCATTGACCTAGCACTGTCTACAGGAGGACTGAGGTCGGCTTAATTATGCCACTTTGGGTTGCTAATATTCCGCACTCCTGACTGACATAGTTAAAGAGACTTAATTTTCTAGTGTAGTCCAGGCCTGAGAGAAAATATATGTAGTGGACATGGTGGAGAGGGAATCACCTGCCACTGAAGTATCACATCTTGTCCACTAATTAAGGTAGGACACTGAATCAGAGGGAGTAATGGTCTCATTTCATATGGCAAACCTGTTCTTACACAGACCATTATAAATATGTCATTGATACTGAATATTTGAGAAGACAGAAATTTAAGCCCCAATTCTGCAAACCATTATACACATGTTTAACTTTAAGCATCTCTACGTGGTTTGATTGACTTCAGTGGCACTATCCACATGCTTAATGTTAAGCACATATGTATGTGTTTGCACGATTGAGACCTTAGATGCTATTTTTTGGGAGACCAATTCCTGGATTTTATTCCCAGCTCTAGCCCTGATGTTCTCTATGTTCTTGGGCAGAATAATACCCACTTCATAGAGGAGTTGTGAGACTCAGTTAAATGATGTGTGCAAGGGTTTTTTGATATTCATTTGAGAGCATATTAATATTACATCTCCTAGTCTATTTTCTGAAATATTGTGCTTTAGATAACAAGATACCCGTACCTACAGTATGGTCTTGTCTACACAGTAACTTAGTGTGCAGCAAACCTGGGGATGAATCCACAGTGAACTAGCCTGCCATGCACTAAGTTGCTATGGGAAATGGGAGTATGTCAAAGCGCACAACAGAACTTTTAGTGCCCAGTTGCAGGGTTCACATGGAGACTTATTGTGCGACAGGCTAGTGTGCGATACTGTGAATTCACACCCTGGCTTGCCACTCACTAAGTCCTCTGCTGTCTTTAAGGATTTTATAATATTTTACATGGATATAAAATATTTTCAGAATTCACTACAGGAGTTCCCTATGGGCTCACTAGAACTCACCAATAAAAAGATCAAATTCCGTTGCAGATATTGATTTTCCAGGCAACTCAATAATCAAAGCTAGTGAGGAATAAATAATGGTCCAAATCCTATTTTCATTGAACTTGGTGACAAAGCTTTGTGGCAAATTGCTGGCACTACTATGAGGGTCCCGCACTTTCTCTTCTTGTGGGGGGTTTTCAGGGCGCCATTTCTTGCCCCTGAACTGGGGTATCAGCTGTCCCACTAGTATCCAAGAGAAGGGGAATGGAGAGGGAGGGACCCAGGCCCGCCCTCTACTCCGGGTCCCAGCCCAGGGGCCCTAGGTTAGTGGGTAAACCACTTGTACTAGTGATACTTTCCCCTGGGCGCCTTCCCTCTCCTGCTTGTGGGGCTTCCTGCCTTCCCTCTGCACAAGCCAGGTGTCCCTTTACCTAGGGTCTTGGTCTTCTTAGCCCGCCACAGCACTTCTCCAAACTCTCCTCTGCTTTCCTCCAAACTGCTCTCTGCTCCACCACCAAACCACTCTGCTCCAACTCCTTCCTCCTCCTCCCCTGTCTGCCTGAAGCAGGGGGTTTTATTAGGTTCCTGAGAGGCCTTAATTGACTGCAGGTGCTCCAATTAACTTGTAGCCACCCTCCCTAGTCTCCAGGGAACCATGCCTTAGTTAGCCTAGGGCTTATATATTTCCCCTCTCACACTCTACTACTGCTGCTTCCTGGCCCTCCTGTATCACAGCTTATATTGATTTAAATGGCAGAAGGATTTGGCCTATAGGCATGAATTATAGGAATACAATATTGTATAGAAATACTTATTTGAATAACCACCCTTTGGTACAGGGATTCTGATCCAGGCCTATATTTGGTCCCTAACTTAGATCTATGCCACCAGATTAAAGAAACAAACTGGGCATGTTTGAGGAAGCCATTCGCCATTAACATTACTGACATTTTGTGTGGTTTAGTAAAGGAGTCTACTCCAGAAAGGTGTAAACTTACCCTGACCAAGGCCAAAGATTAGACAAGAAATCAGATAGAAATAACAGGCACTCAATGGTTGATCATCATCCCAGAGAAGGATGCCGTGGTGAACCATGGACCAGGTAAAACTATTTATTTTTAGAACACTATTTCCTCATTCAATGGCATTGATTATGGTCCCAACACAGGCCATGGTTAAATCGGGAGGAATTGTACTTTACCTTTTTATCTGGTACTATTCAATATTTTCATTAATGACTCAGATAATGTAGTGTGGAGCATGCTTATACATGAGAGGCAATTGCCCTACTGTACTCAGAACCAGTGAGACCTCAACAGGTGCATTGTGTCCAGTTCTGGCCACCACACTTTAAGATGTGGACAAATTGGAGTCCAGAGGAGAGCAACAAAAATGATGCAATTATAAGGAAATCTGACTTAGGAGGAAAAGTTAAAAAATTGGATATGTTTAGTCTTGAGAAAAGACAACTAAGGAGGGACCTCATAACAGCCTTCAAATATATTAAGGGCTGTTTTAAAGAGGACTGTGATCAATTGTTCTCCAGGTTTACTGAAGGTAGACAAGAACTAATTTGCAGCAGGGGATATTTAGGTAAGATTTTTTTTTATTATTATTATTTTTGCCTTTCAGGCTTCTGTGAGCAGTAAATACAACATCTGAAGAGGCTCTTAGAAGGAAGACATTATGGGTAGTGAGCGATCAGCTGTTGTGACCTGCACAGGATGTGCCATGTTTGTCTTTCTCCCAGAGGATAGAAGTGACTTTGTCTGTATGAAGTGCAAGCTGGTCTCCATATTGGAAGAGAAGGTTAAAGGACTAGAGACCCAAGTATCAGCCCTGCGTTGCATCAGAGAAAATGAAGATTTTCTGAATAGAAGTCAGCGTTTGGTACTACAGGCACAGCATGCTGAAGAATCTGAGAAGGCAGAGCAGAACGGGGAAGAAAATTGGCAGCATGTGACCTCCAGAAGAAAAAAGAGGATAACCCTTGTACCCCCAAAGCAGAAAGAGGTAAGAAACTGTTTTCAGGCTCTCTGAACAGGTACTACAGTGGAGAATGGTTTGGAAGAGTCATCTGAGGGAGGGATCAGAAGGAGACCCCCATCAACTGGAAGGCATGGAATGCATTGTCCTGGGGATGGGGGTTCCACAGCCACCTCTCCCAAGAGGAGCAGATGGTTGGTGGTGGTCAGGGACTCCCTCTTAAGGGGAATGGAGTCATCCATCTGCCGTGCAAACTGGGAAACTTGAGAAGTGTGCTGCTTGCCTGGAGCTAGAATTCAGGATGTGACAGAGTGCCTTCCGAGACTGATCAAGTCCTCGAACCGCTACCCCTTTCTACTTCTCCACATGGGCACCAGTGATACTGCCAAGAATGATTTGAGTGGGTCACTGCAGACTATGTTGCTCTGGGAAAAAGGATAAAGGAGTTTGAGGTGCAAGTTATGTTCTCATCCGTCCTTCTTGTTGAAGGAAAAGGCCCAGGTAGGGACCATCGAATCGTGCAGGTAAATGCGTGGTTATGCAGGTGGTGTCAGAGAGAAGGCTTTGGATTCTTCGACCATGGGATGTTGTTCCAGGAAGAAGGATTGCTAGGAAGAGATGAAATCCACCTAACCAAGAGAGGGAAGAGCATCTTTGCAGGCTTGCTTGCTAACCTAGTGAGGAGGGCTTTAAACTAGGTTCGGCAGGGGATGGTGACCTAAACAGAGGTAAGTGGGGATGTGGGATACCAGGAGGAAACACAAGGAGAAGGGTGCAACAGGGGACAAAGTAGGGCAATTGCCAAGTTATCTTGGTGCCTATACATGAACGCAAGAAGCCTGGGAAACAAGCAGGAAGAATTGGAAATCCTGTCACAGTCAAGGAACTATGATGTGACTGGAATAACAGAGACTTGGTGAGATAACTCCCATGACTGGAGCACTGTCAGGGATGGGTATAGACCAGGAATCTCAAACTCAAATCACCATGAGGGCCATATGAGAACTAGTAAATTGGCCCGAGGGCCGCATCACTGAAACCTTTTCATTTTTTTCATTTTTGACTATACTTTTGTGTCATTGTATGAAGAGTAATATAGTATTCTATTAAAAGTCAATGTATTAACGTTTTAAAAACTGTAATGCAAAGAGGGGTTTTAATAAAATATAAACACTCAGTAATGTTTGGAGCTTGTCTGCCAGTGGAGTCGACGCCTATGGCGTGCCGCAGGAAATAACTCAGAGGGCTGCATGTTTGAGACCCCTGGTATAGACTGTTCCAGAAGGACAGGCAGTGGAGAAAAGGTGGAGGAATTGCACTGTATGTAAGAGAGTGGTATGAATGCTCAGAGCTCCAATATGAAACTGGAGAAAAGTGTATTGAAAGTCTTTGGGTTAAGTTTAGAGGCAAGAGCAACAAGGGTGATGTCATGGTGGGTGTCTGCTATAGACCATCAGACCAGGAGGGTGAGGTAGGCAAGGCTTTCTTCGGACAACTAACAGAAGTTTCCAGATCACAGGCCCTGGTTCTCATTGGGGACTTCAATCACCCCGACATCTGCTGGGAGAGCAATACCGCAGTAGACAGACAATCCGGGAAGTTTTTGGAGAGTGTTGGGGACAACTTCCTGTGCAAGTGCTGGAGGAACCAACGAGGGGTCATGCTCCTCTTGACCTGCTGCTCACAAACAGGGAAGAATTGGTAGAGGAAGTAGAAGTGGGTGTCAACCTGGGCAGCAGTGATCATGAGATGGTCGAGTTCAGGATCCTGACAAAAGGAAGAAAGGAGATCAGCAGAATATGGACTTTGGACTTCAGAAAAGCAGACTTTGATTCTGTCAGGGAACTGATGGGCAGGATCCCCTGGGAGGCTAATATAAGGGGAAAAGGAGTCCAGGAGAGCTGGCTGTATTTTAACGAAGCCTTATTGAGGTTGCAGGAACAAACCATCCACAAGAAGTGGAAGATTGGACAAATGACCAGGGAGGAGTACAAAAATATTGCTTGCGCATGCAGGGGTGTAATCAGGAAGGCTAACGCACAATTGGAGTTGCAGCTAGCAAGGTATGTGAAGGGTAACAAGAAGGGTTTCTACAGGTATGTTAGCAACAAGAAGAAGGTCAGAAAATGTGGGATCCTTACTGAATGGGGGAATCAACCTAGTGACAGAAGATGTGAAAAAGCTGAAGTACTCAATGCTTTTTTGCCTTGGTCTTCACAGACAAGGTCAGCTCCCAGACTGCTGCACTGGGCAGCACAGTATGGGGAGGGGGTGAGCACCCATCAGTGGTGAAAGAACAGGTTAAGGACTATTTAGAAAAGCTGGACATGCACAGGTCCATGGGGCTGGATCTAATGCATCTGAGAGTGCAGAGGGAATTGGCTTATGTGATTGCAAAGCCATTGGCCATTATATCTGAAAACTCGTGGCGATCGGTAGAGGTCCCAGACGATTGGAAAAAGGCAAATATAGTGCCCATCTTTAAAAAAGAGAAGAAGGAGAATGTTGGGAACTACATACCAGTCAGCCTCACCTCAATCCCTGGAGCAATTATGGACCAGATCCTCAAGGAATCCATTTTGAAGCACTTGGAGGAGAGGAAGGTGATCAGGAACCTTCAACACGGATTGCCCTCTATGATGAGATAACTGGCTCTGTGCATATGGGAAAATAAGTGGACATGATATATCTTGACTTAAGCAACGGTTTTGGTACGGTCTCCCACAGTATTATTGCCACCAAGTTAAAAAAGTATGGATTGGATGAATGGACTATAAGGTGGATAGAAAGCTGACTAGATCATCGGGCTCAATGGATAGTGATCAACAGCTCGATGTCTAGTTGGCAGCCAGTATCAAGTGGAGTGCCTCAGGGGTCTGTCCTAGGGCTGGTTTTGTTCAACATTTTCATGAATGATCTGGATGATGGGATGGATTGCACCCTCAGCAAGTTTGTGGATGACACTAAACTGGGGGGCAAGGTAGATACACTGGAGGGTAGAGACAGGGTCCAGAATGACCTATACAAATTGGAGGATTGGGCTAAAAGAAATCTGATGATGTCCAATAAGGACAAGTGCAGAGTCCTACACTTAGGGTGGAAGAATCCCATGCATTGCTACAGGCTGGGGACCGACTGGCTAAGCAGCAGTTCTGCAGAAAAGGACCTGGGGATTACAATGGATGAGAAGCTGGATATGAGTCAACAGTGTGCTCTTGTTGCCAACAAGGCTAACAGCATATTGGACTGTATTAGTAGGAGTATTGCCAGCAGATTGAGGGAAGTGATTATTCCCCTCTATTTGGCACTGGTGAGGCCACACCTGGAGTATTGTGTCCAGTTTTGGGCCCCCCACTACAGAAAGGATGTGGACAAATTAGAGAGAGTCCAGCGCAGAGCAACGAAAATTATTAGGGGTCTGGGGCACATGACTTATGAGGAGAGGCTTAGGGAACTGGGCTTATTTAGTCTACAGAAGAGAAGAGTGATGGGGGATTTGTTAGTAGCCTTCAACTATCTGAAGGGCGGGGGGTTCCAAAGAGGATGGATCTAGAATGTTTTCAGTGGTGGCAGATGACAGAACAAGGACCAAGAGTATCAAGTTGCAGTGGGGAAGGTCTAGGTTGGATATTAGGAAACACTATTTCACTAAGAAGGTGGTGAAGCACTGGAATAGGTTACCTAGGGAAGTCCTTAGAGGTTTTTAAGGTCTGGCTTGACAAAGCCCTGGCTGGGATGATTTAGTTGGGGTTGGTCCTGCTTTGAGCAGGGGATTGGACTAGATGACCTCCTGAGGTCTCTTCCAACCCTGGTCTTCCATGATTCTGAGATGTTAGGAAAATGATAAGGACAGTTAAATACTCTAATAGGCTTCCAAGGGAGGTTGTGAAACCCTTGTCATTGGAGGTTTTTAAGAACAGGTGAGACATCTGTCAGGGATGGGCTAGGTATACTTGGTCCTGCCTCAGCACGAGGGAATGAACTAGATGACCCCTCAAGTTTCCTTCCCGTCCTACATTTCTATGATTCTATGACTTTAAGTAAATGATAAATAATGGAAAATAATTTTCAAGTAAACTTTTTTACATCTGGTTTCCACTGCCATCAGGAATAAGTAAAAAAATTGTTTGAAATCAAATAATGTATTTGCCTATATGTACAGTTGACTGTATTTTTTATTATTTTTTTGCTAAAAAAGTGTTATCAAAAACATGGGTTCATTAAAAATGAACTTTATTGTGGAATAATTTAATTGCTATTGGTTTTTTTCTGAAATTTCAACAGAAAAATTCAATTTTGTTTCTGAAATGTATAATTTGGCATGGTAGGGAAAAATTCCACTTTCCCCTTTTCTTTACTGAAAAGTAAAAAGGGAAGAATGTGATATTTTCCTTACTTTCTCTCACTTTTCTAATTCCTCACCATCACATTGTGACTGGGGTCTCAGTGGGGGCCAGATATGGTCACTCAATTAGGGTGAATTGCAGAGAATGGGGCAGACAAACCCCAAAAAGCTGGTGGATATTCCAATACTTAGATTTGCCAAGCCAGCATAAAACAGCTTCTTTATTACCTTACTGGTTACTCAGAAGTCCAAAACAACACAGTTCCCTTAAAGCAACTCAGCCTCTGGCCTCCATCCAGGTAACCAAGTCAAATATGATGCAGATTCCTGTAAATCTTATTTCATCATATAAAAGAAAAGATTCTACCAACCCCAAAGGATTGGATACATTACTTACGAGGTAATTAAATATTTTAGATCTTACCCAAATACACGCTACAGTCAAGTCTTATTAACTAAACTAAAATTTATTTTTTTAAAAGAGAGAGTATGTTTAAAAGATCAATATACATACAGACATGAGTTCAATTCATTAAGGTTCAGATTCATAGCCGAGATGGTGAGCTTTGTAGTTGCAAAGGGTTCTTTTAGAATTCAGTTAATAGGTTATAGTCCAATGTCCAAATATCATATTCAGGGCATACCAGCATAACTGGGACCTCAGTCTTGCAACTCAAACTTCCCCTGATGAAGCTTAAGGATCAGGACCCAAGGGTCTTTTTATACAGTGTTCTAGCATCCACTTGACCACACAGTCTTGGTTAAACAATAGGTTTTTGATGTAACCTTTTGCTTTCTAAACCTGGATACCTGGATCGATCGGTCTTCAGCTGTCGTTAAGACTGCGCCGATCAAAACACGTCTGCCATTCTTCTCGCACTCTTGCCTTTCTTCTCCACGTTCGTCCGAAACATTTAACAATGTCATCTTCCCATCTTCTTGGAGGCCGACTGGGGGGGTCTTTTCTGTTCTCGCAGGTACCACTCAGCAATGATTGCGGTCCACCTGTTATCCGTGAGCCGTGCTGTGTGGCCCGCCCATTGCATTTTGTTATGTCTGCTTCCCATGACAATATCTTTCACACTGCTGCGGTCTCTGATGATTTCATTTGAGATGTGATCCAGAAGGGAGATTCCCAACATAGCTCATTCTATTGCCCTTTCAGCTACCAACAGCCATTGCTCTTCTCTCTTCGTCAGTGCCCACGTTTCATTGCCATACAGCATGGCTGGCAGCACTGCTGAATTGAAAATATTTTATGTGTGTTCTTGTCAGTTTTTCCTTTGAGGACGTCCTTGATGGACTTAAACGCACACCATCCTGCCCGAATCCTTCGCGAGAGTTCTCCGTTCAGGTCTTGGCGCATATTAACTTCTTGGCCCAAATATATGTACTGTTCCACTTCTTCGATGTCTTCTCCTGTTACTGTTATTCGGGTTTTTCGTAATGCATCTGATCGCATATATTTTGTTTTGCAGTGGTTCATTTTCAGGCCAACCTGACTGCTTTTCTTGTCGAGTCTTCATAGCATGCGCTGCAGTTGGTTGGTGCTTTCGGCAATTAGTACAATGTCGTCTGCAAATCTGAGATGAGATAATCGCTCTCCATTTATGTTGACATCACTCCTCCAATTGATCTTGTTCATAACCATTTCGAGGCAGGCGGTGAATAGTTTCAGTGAAATTGTATCTCCTTGCTTTACGCCTTTCTCGACTGGGATGCGGAGGGGAGTTTCGAGGAGAGTAATGTCTGTTGTACATCCAGTATTTGCTTCCTTCAACAAACTAATGTACTGCGTGTTAATGCCCTGCTCTGCGAGCACCTTTAATATTGCATTAAACTTGATGCTATCGAAGGCCTTTTCATAGTTGACGGAAGCAATGCACAGCGGAAATTTGTATTCCCTCGCTCTTTCTAGGAGCTAGCTAAGAGTAAATATATGGTCGATTGTACTGAAATTTCTTCGAAACCCTGCCTGCTCTCTCGGCTGTTGTTCATCCAGACTCTGCGAAAGTCGATTCGTTATCACCTTTGTAAAGAGCTTGTAGATGTGAGAGAGCAGGCATTTAGGGCGGTAGTTCTTAAGATTTTCTCGATCACCCTTCTTGTGCAGCAAGATGGTATTCGACTCCTTCCAGCTTGATGGTATTTTTCCTTCTTCAAGATAGTGACTGAATCTTAAAGTGAGGGCCTTCCAAAGTTTTTCGTCTCCTGCATAAATCATTTCTCCCTTTATTCCATCTTTGCCTGGAGCTTTTCCCTTCATCTGGTGTAGTGCGCTTCGGACTTCGCTGATGATTATTGGGGGCACGCGTTCTTCTGACTCTTCGAAGGTTGGGAGGGGGACGTTGATTCTTGATTTGAACAGTTCTGCATAGAAGTCCTTGCAGACCTCCTGCATCCCTGCTCTGTCGATTACTGTCTCTCCATCCTTGTTCTTCAATGCTGTTACGCTCAATCTATACTGCGTCAATTCCCGCTTGCATGTCCTGAGGCTCTTGTGTGATTCAGCTGTTTTAAGGAGCTTTTCTTTCCAGAAGTTCTCAAAGTCATCCTTCAGTTTTCGCCGTATAAGCTTGCACAGAATGGAGTACTCGAGGTTGTTATCCGAGCTCCTTTTCATGTTTCTCCGCTTCTCCAACAAGCTTTTCCTTTCATTTGAGATTCTTCCCTTCGCCTTCTTCAGCTTTTTAATTTCAGCTGCTTTTATGCAACATCTCAACTTGTCAGCAAGGATTCTATAGTCCTCATCACACTTTTCCATCTGGCTCCAGTCAAACCCAGAAATCGCTTTTTTCAGCTTTGCTTCATCGAATGTCTTCGGCCGCTGTTTCCTGTTTACCATCTGTAACGCCTTCTTTTCCACTGCTTCGTCGAAAATCAACTTCGCTCTAAGCAGGCGATGGTCACTGCCCGTGTTGAAAGGCTGCACCACAGAGATGTCTTGAACGATGCGCCTTTTATTGACTAAAATATAGTTGATTTCATTCTTACTCTTCGTGTTTGGTGCGATCCATGTCCACCTTCTTGAGATCTTCTTTTTGTACCAGGTATTTGCCACGTACAGTTCTTTCATTTCTGCCATCGCTACCAGACTCTCTCCACTTTTATTCCTTTCGCCGCTGCCGTATCTCCCTATGAACTTTTCGCCGGCTTTTCCTCACCCGACCTTGGCATTGAAATCTCCCATTGTGACAGTGTAAGTGGACTTTTGTGCGAGAGCTCTTTCAAGCTTTCGGTAGAATTCTTCCACTTCTTCGTCCTCATTTGCACTTGTGGGAGCATAGGCCTGGATGACCTTGAGGGTAGCTTTTGACTCCATCTTAAAATGCAGCACACCGATACGTGATGATGTCGGCTGGCATGATATGACTTTCGAAG
This sequence comes from Macrochelys suwanniensis, assembly GCA_033296515.1. Taxonomy (NCBI): domain Eukaryota; kingdom Metazoa; phylum Chordata; order Testudines; family Chelydridae; genus Macrochelys; species Macrochelys suwanniensis. Next base: position 42,242,055 of record CM065775.1, on the reverse strand, counting down.
ACCAATCCTTATTGACGATAAATCTGACTCTTCCAACATTTCTACTGCCATCTCCCTTTCCGAGTCTCACAGCACTTCCATCCTTCCAGTTGACTTCCAACGCCTTCTTTCATCAGGTTTCGCAGACACAGAGAATATCGCATTGTATCCTTTTCTTCTCCTCCATCAGATGATTTAAAGTTTCCTCCTTTGCCAGTGACCTACAATTGTAAGTACACACAGCGAGGGTTGTCCTTTTCCATGTTGGCCTAGCACCTGACATTTTTAGCAACCTCTTGTCGCTCAATATCCGCTTCGCCACCGTAGAACGTGCATTTACTCGTGTTGTTTTAGCCGTTAACTTCAAGCCATCCCACTGGCTAGGTGGGCAGGCATGCGTACCTCCTCAAGCTTAGCTAGCCTTCAAACTCTAAGGAAAAGGAAAAGCGCTCTTCCTCTGAGAGAGCAACCCCCCTCCCTGGATTGGATAGTCCGACACCTTTGTAGCTTGGTAAAACCTACCAGGGCATACGCCCCGCTACCATAGCTGTCAGACGGCCAGGGTCACCGCTGCGCCACGTTGAGGCACTGAGGTAGGATTTTGCAGCAGATACCACCAAACACCACCAATAATTAGTTACACAAATTAACATAGACTGCCTAATGGATAAATTGCCCTATTACAAACAATTAATTTCAATTTGCATACAAAATTCAAAAGATGCCTAATCTAAACAAGGAAAGACATTATTGAAAAACTGACATACATACCGTTCTGACAGGTGGAGTTCTATTTGACTGAGCTTGCCTGGTGCATCTTAATCAGTCAAAACTCCCACTGAGGTCAATGGAAATTTTGTTTAAGTCAGGAGTGTAGGATCAGGGCTGAAGTTAGTGTATGCCATCCTAAAATGTAGGGCATGCCTCTGTATTTTGGTGGGCACAATGTTTACATATCAGGGACCTAATCCAAAATTACTGGAAGTCAATGAAAAGAGTCTCATTGACTTCAATATCAATATAATTTTTGACCCCAGGAGACAAGATTTTTTTTCTTTGTGAGGATCTTTTTAAAGCAGTGTCTGCTGCCTCCTTTTGAAAATGCACATTACTCTGTTACTCAGTCATGAATGGAAGAAGGTTTCAGATATGTCAGACACCAGAAAACTTGAAAAATATGTGTGTGTACAATTTATGGTGACCAAGGAAAGGGAACATTTAAAGGGCACATTTCAAAGTCTTTCATGCGCACAAGTCCTGATTTGCACAGGACTATATAGTCACAGACAGGGAATGCATATCAAGAGGATTTTCAAAGAGTGTGGTAGGCACATGCAGTTATCTAGAATATAGATAATCCATCATAAAGATGTCCTAGGATACTTTTCTGTACTGTATCTAACCTGTGCTCTTATCAGTACATAGGCTCCAATCCAAAGTCCATTGAGGTCAACAGGAGTCCTCATACTCCTTAGAAATATCTAAGAGATCATCAGAACTCACTACTCTTGACACATGGAGTTAAAAATACTGTGAGTGGAGTGCAGTAATTTCAATTCAATGAACAGTTCAGTTTTCACCAACATATACTTGCTAGCTCATTTTTTTATTTTATTTTGCGAATATATATTATAGCTTCTTTTGTCTTAAGCTTTCACAGATGAGTGCACTCATAGTAATGTGCCCTGGTAACATTCTGTTTCAAAGTGTTACTCTTTGTTCCAAGAAGAAGAGGGGAGAAGCTTTAGCTTTAAAATTGTATGAGCATGGGAAAATCAGACATGGTAGTAAAAGTGGATGCTGAGTGTGTCAGATAAAATTTATTAGATAGGGTCTCCAGCACAGTGCATTCCTATATAAAATTCTTGGTGAGTTGCCAGAGACTGAACTTTGAGTATTAGCACTGTAGAAAATATTTATATTGGTGTAAGACTGCTGGCTGTGATAGGTTTCTGCTCTTCTAAAATATCTTACCTCAAAAGAGGTCAATGGAGGTCAAACTATAGGGAAATACAAACTTTAATGAATTAATTCTGTATGCCCTAGACAAAAAAAATACTGTATTGTAGAAAAGTGCATTATTAATATGTGAAAACAATTGTGAGTTTCAAGAACACCTACAATAGCACTAAGAGTGGGATTTTTCAAAATGTTCATTGTTGGCCTAATTCTTCTCCCTTTGAAGTCAGAGGAATAGATTTGTAAAGAAAAAAAAGTTTGATACATATAAAAATGCTTACATGAGCATAGCCCACAACATGCCCCAGTACTTCATTGGTTTCATTTAACAACAGCAGCACACATTTTCCAGTAGGCTTTTTGCTCATTAAAATTATGCCCATGATAAGAGTGGTTTTTTTAAACTATAACCCACTAACACTATTCTCTTAAGAGTATCCTTTGTGTATTAAAGATTTTAAATGATACAAGCTTTGGTAGTGGTTAGAGCTGTCTTGACTTCAGCTGAATACTGGCCAAAAATCCGATATTCAGCTTTGGCTGAATAATTTTTCAAAACCACAAAATTTGGAGGAGGTGCCACTCCCACTTCTCAGGACCTTTAGCTCATGGACCTGACTGGAATGACATTTCATGGAGACATGTCCTCTTTTCTCCCTTTATGCTGCTTCAGTCTGCTATATGTGTGTGGTAGGAAGGGATGTCCTCTTTTCTTCCTTCTGCTCAGAGTTCCACTGCTTTGTGGCAGCGTATGGTACTTTTTTTTTGCAGTAGCACCAAAATTGGGGTTCCATTATAATGGGGTCCCATTATGCTAGGTCCTGTACATACAAAGACCCTATCACAAAAAGGTTGCACTTTAAATAGATAAAGAAAGGAAGGATTATTATTCACATTTTACAGATCGGGAACTGAAGCAGAAATGGCTAAGGGATTTGCCCAAGTCCATAAAAATTCTGTGACAGAACAGAAAATTGACCTGAGATCCTTTGTATCCTAGCTCAGTGCCTTAAGCTCAAGTCCAGTGCTCCTCTTGAAGAAAAAATACATCCATTCCAAGCTCTAAGTGATGTTTTTTCAAACATTTTAAAAATACAGTCCATGCACATAAAATAACAAAACAATCCCCTTCCTACTTCCATTTGTTCTGTTTACAGCATTTAAGCCCCCCGTTGCTCTTCTTTTGAGAACAGAAATTAACATAAAATACATATTAGACTGATTACCCTAATGTTTTCAAAATGGATTAATAATGTAGTGTGGAGAGAATTGTCTGTGTTCCCTGCTGATCTGTGCTGCTTCAGGAATACTAAGATGTCATCTTGACCTCAAATCTTGTCCTTTTATTTTTTGCAGAGCAGAAAATGTAAGACATTTCCCAGCATCAAGTAATTTCCTTCCAACATGAGCTGACTGATGAGTTTACAGCAACTGCTTCTAGAAGACAGACCAACTGTGCTTCTGTTCCTCTAGAACATTTTTTAACATTATACATTAAAATTTACCATTTGATACATGAACAAAAGGCCAGATTCTGACGTCCCTACTCAGACTTTAGAAGGAAGATATAAGTATTTATTCCCAGGTCTCTCCTGAGGTTGAAATAACATACCAAAGATAGAGTACGGGGACATGTATGAATAAACACCTGATTACGAGATTAATCAACATTAATAACAGATTTCACCATGTATTAAACTTCAGCCATAGGTTAATACTTCAAATCCAAAAACTGGCCTGTTGTACATCATCCTCTTGAAAAATATTGTGACTGATGAGTATGGAACGCATGTCTGTCATCACTGCACTTTGCTGGACTATAAACAATTAAAAAGGTGTTCTCTGAGATATTTTAATGCCAGTGCTGAATACCAGCCCTAATAAGGGGCTAGATCTAGACACTGTTACTAGCCCCGAGTGAGGGGTGGGAGGTACACAGCTCCTGGATGAGCCTTGGGAAGGAATGTTGACTCAGGGCTTATCTATAGGCAGAGTTCACTGGTTTAACGTAAGGTGTGATTTTAAACCCATTTAGTTATACTGATGCAAAAGGCTTCATGAACATTCTTATTTTGGCTTAAACCAGGCTTATTTGGTTAGCATAAGTCAATTTAGGAACAGGTTTAAGTAAAACAAAAGTAAGAGAAATTCTTAAACCCAAACAAAAGTGTCCATGCAGGGGTTTGCAATGGTTTAAGTAAACCAGTTTAATCAGACCAGTGCAAGTTAGTGTGCAGAAACGCTTCAAAAGAACTTGCAATTTCTCCCCAAACTCTCTGTCCACTCCTGAGGAAGGTGTACTTAGCTACATCTCCTTTTTCCCTGCTATCCAGCCAGCTTGATGGCTGACACCCTGAGGGCATGCAGTAGGGTGACCAGACAGCAAGTGTGAAAAATCCGGACGGGAGTGGGGAGTCAATAGGTGCCTATAGAAGAAAAAGCCCCAAATATCGGGACTGTGTCTATAAAATAGGGACATCTGGTCACCCTAGCATGCAGCCGAGAGACTGCCAATTCTCTTTCCTATCTTCCTGTGCCCTGTATGCTATTGGGACCTGTGCCTTTAAGGACTGAGCTTCCCTGACAGAGATTCTGGGCAGAGTGCTGTGAAGCTTTTATTGTTATGCTTAGATTGTAAACTCTCTGGACAGGGTCTGTCATTTTGTTTTGTGTTTGTACAGAGCCTAACACAATGGAGTCCTGGTCCATGACCAGGGCTCCTAGGCACAATGATAATATAAATAATAATAATAATATGCAAAGACAGTTGGAACCAGACACAGGATAAAGCAGATCTCTTATAAGCATCTTAAGCATTGAGTGGTCACTGACCACATGGTACCAGGAGTAAAAAGTCACTAAGACAATACCCGGAGTGGAAGAATAGAGCAGTTAAAAGTCCCACCAGAGTTGAAACTCTCTGGAAAAGTGGAAGACAACTGGAGAAGGTTTAAACAGCACATCACTCTGTATGTGCAAGCAACGGGTGCTAGCAAAAAAGAAGACAGTCGGAAGGTAGTCTTATTTCCAACAATTGCTGATTCTGAAGCATTTGATGTATTTAATAGTTTTCAGTTAACTCAAGCAGAGGAGGCTAACTATGAAACTATATTCCAGACATCTGAGGAGCACTACATATCACATCAAAATGGAAAACATACAGGAGTAATGTTTTTAAACAGAGGGTACAAAAAGAAGGTGAAACCATAGACGGGGTTGTGACTGTTCAAGGGCTGAAGAGCCAATCCTGCAATCTTGGAGGGCTAACTGAGTCCCTGCTAAGAGACCAGATTATGATGGGAACCTGGAATAAAACACACAGAGACAGACTACTGGAATACACAGAATTAACCTTTGACAAAGCAATTGGAATTTGCCAAGATAAAGAAATCATCCTGTCCAGAATGAAGCTTATGGTGGATGGACAGTGTTCTGGCACAGTACATATGATTGTGAATCCAAATACTACAAGAAAAAGAGACAAAAGGGAGAAAGGTATGTAGAGCTCAGAGTCCAGCAAAAATGACACATGGAGCGGTACATGCTGTGGCAACTGATACAAGCCAGGACTGTGCCCGGCATATGGGAAAAGATGCAATATATGCAGTGGATCACTTTGAGTTTTCAAGCACCAGCAGAGTGTGCACATCATGGACAAAGAGGACAATGACAGCATCATTGTCTCGGGAGATCATTCAACTAGCAACCTGAAATCAAATGGGACATTTATTAATTTTAAGTTGGACACTGGTGCCCAAGCCAATGTGTTGCCAGAAATATTGATATTAGCACTAAGAAAAGCCACAGGTATTGGAGGGCAAATGGGAAAAACTGAGGGATGACAGTGGTGGACTTATCCCCACTAAAGGTATATGTGAACTAAATGTATGGGTAAGTAACAAATTGGAAAAGATACAATAAGTAATATTGTATTACCAGGGGGGAAAGCACCCATCATTGGGTTAAAAGTCTGGCAAGCCCTTGGTCTCATCTTTGGAAGGGCAAGGGACCAGAACAATTGAGGAGGAGTTTCAGGACATCCTCCAGGAGATAGGGAAGCTCTCACAGAGTACAGAATAAAGGTGAAAGAGCCCAACCTCCCACAAGTCAGGGCACTAGGGGCTGGTCCACACTACCCCCCAAGTTCGAACTAAGATACGCGACTTCAGCTACGTGAATAACGTAGCTGAAGTCGAAGTATCTTATTTCGAACTTCAAAGTACTCACCGCTGGTCCACACGGCGGCACGCAGGCTCCCCTGTCGACTCCGCCTGCTCCATTCGTGGAGCAGGATTACCGGCGTCGACGGGGGAGCACTTCCTGGTTTGATTTGTCGCGTCTAGACAAGACGCGATAAATCGAACCCAGAAGATCGATCCGACGCCTCCGACGCAGCGGGTAAGTGTAGACTAGCCCTAGGAAAGTTCATCACACCCTAAGGCAGCACCCACAAGAGGAACTGAGTAAGCTCATTGCTCTGGGAATCACAAAGTGAATAGAAGAACCAGAGTGGCTACGCTCCTTGGTCATTGTAGAAAAAAAAAAAAAGACTGAACCATTCTCTTGTAGTCCCCAAAGAATTAAATAACATGGAAAAATGAAACATTTACCATGACTCACAAGGAAAGACATTTTGGGGGAGATGGTTGATGCCAAATATTTTTCTATGCTTGATGCATCAGCAGGGTTCTGGCAAGAACCCTTAGAAAAACAGAGCACATGTTTAAGCACATTCAACATCCCTTTTGGGAGACAATGTTTCTGCAGACTGTCATTGGGGTTGTGTTCGGCACCGGGGGAGTTTCTCTGGAAAATAAATTTTTGATGCTATGGAGGGTACTATGGTTTCAATAGATGATATTTTGATCTGGGGAAAAACAGTAGATAGCATGACCAAAAACTACAGGCTGCTTTAGAAAGAACCAGAAAGAACCAGCTCAAAAAAATTGAAAATTCCATTAAACAAAAATAACATATCTGGGAGAAAAGTTAACATAAGAACATAAGAACGGCAATACTGGGTCAGACCAAAAGTCCATCTAGCTCAGTATCCTGTCTTCTGTCAGTGGCCAATGCCAGGTGACCCAGACGGAACGAACCGAACAGATAATCATAAAGTGATCCATCCCCGTTGCCCATTCCCAGCTTCTGGCAAACAGAGTCTAGAGACACCATCCCTAGTCCATCCTGGCTAATAGTCATTGATGGACCTGTTCTCCATTAACTTATCTAGTTCTTTTTTTAACCCTGTTATAGCCTTAGCCTTCACAACATCCTCTCTGGCAAGGAGTTTCACAGGGTGACTATGCGTTGTGTGAAAAAATACTTTCTTTTGTTTGTTTTAAATCTGCTACCTATTAATTTCATTTGGTGAGCCCTAGTTCTTGTGTTATGAGAAGGAGTAAATAACACTTCCTTATTTACTTTCTCCAAACCAGTAATGATTTTATAGACCTCTATCATATCCCCCCTTAGTCATCTCTTTTCCAAGCTGAAAAGTTCCATTCATTAATCTCTCCTTATATGACAGCTGTTCCATACCCCTAATCATGTTTGTTGCCCTTTTCTGAACCTTTTCCAATTCCAATATATCTTTTTGAGATGGGGTGACCACATCTACATGCAGTATTCAAGATGTGGAGGTACCATGGATTTATATAGAGGCAATATGTATTTTCTGTCTTATTATCTATCCCTTTCTTAATGGTTCCCAACATTCTGTTCTCTTTTTTGAATTCCACTGCACATTGAGTGGATGTTTTCAGAGAACTATCCACAATGACTCCAACATCTTTTTCTTGAGTGGTAACAGCTAATTTAGACTCTATCATTTTATATGTATAGTTGGGGTTATGTTTTCCAATGTGTATTACTTTGCATTTATCAATATTGAATTTCATCTGCCATTTTGTTGCCAACTCACCCAGTTTTGAGAGATCTTTTTGTAGCTCTTCACAGTTTGCTTGGGACTTAACTATATTGAATAGTTTTGTATCATCTGCAAATTTTGCCACCTCACTGTTTACCCCATTGTCCCAGGTCATTTATGAATATGTTGAATAGGACTGGGCCCAGTACAGACTCCTGGGTACACCACTATCCATTCTGAAAACTGATCATTTAGTCCTACCCTTTGTTTCCTATCTTTTAACGATTTACCAATTCATAAGAGGACCTTCCCTGTTATCCCATGACAGCTTACTTTGCTTAAGAGCCTTTGGTGAGGGACCTTGTCAAAGACTTTCTGAAAATCTAAGTACACTATATCCACGGGATCCCCCTTGTCCACATACTTGTTGACCCCCTCCAAGATTTCTTGTAGATTAGTGAAGCATGATTTGCCTTTACAAAAGCCATGTTGACTCTTCCCCCACAAATTATGTTCATCTATGTGTCTAACAGTTTTGTTATTTACTATTGTTTCAACCAGTTTGCCCGGTACTGAAGTCAGGTTTACCGGCCTGTAATTGCCTGGATCACCTCTGGAGCCCTTTTTAAAAATTGGAGGGGTAGCCATGTCAGTCTGGATCTGCAAGAGCGACAAAGAGTCCTGTAGCACCTTATACACTAACAGATATACTGGAGCATAAGCTTTCATAGCTTTTAAAAATTGGCGTCACATTAGCTATCCTCCAGTCATTTGGTACAGAAGCTGATTTAAATGATAGGTTACAGACTTCAGTTAGTACTTCTGCAATTTCACATTTGAGTTCCTTCAGAACTCTTGGGTGAATACCATCTGGTTCTGGTGACTTCTTACTGTTTAGTTTATCAGTTTGTTCCAAAATCTCCTCTAATGACACCTCAATCTGGGACAGTTCCTCAGAAAGAATGCCTCAGGTTTGGGAATCTCTCTCACATCCTCAGCCGTGAAGACTTATGCAAAGGATTCATTTAGTTTCTCCGCAATGGCCTTATCATACTTGAGTGCTCCTTTATCATCTCAGTCGTCCAGTGGCCTACTATTACTTTTTGAGTCTTTGGCTAGCTGTTCTTCAAATTCTTTTTTTGGCCTGCCTAATTATATTTTTACACTTCACTTGCCAAAGTTTATGCTCTTTTCTATTTTCCTTACTAGTATTTAACTTCCACTTTTTAAGGGCTGCTTTTTACCTCTCACTGCTTCATTTACTGTGTTGTTAAGCCATGGTGGCTCTTCTTTGGTACTCTTACTATGTTTTTTAATTTGGGGTATATATTTGGGGTAAATGTAACATAGCAAAGACAGATCACAGTAAGGCTGATGCCATCCCCAACATGCCTGATCCAATAGACAAGGAAGTACAAAGATTCCTTGGAATGGTGAACTATGCAGGGAAATGTCTGCCTAATCTAGCCACCAGAACCAGCAACCTGATAGAGCTACTGTGAATGTTTTCTAATGGACATGGGATGCAAACCTTAATAGAGTCTAAGAAACTGCAGTAGTTAATTGAAGAGGCTCCAATCCTGCAGTACTATGACAGTAAATGCAAAACTAAGTTGTCCACAGTTGCCTCCAAGAAGGACATTGGCATAGTCCTCTTACAGTATGGGCAAAACTGGAAACAACAGGCGCTAACAAAAACTGAGTCCCAATATGCTCAAATGAAAAAGGAGGCTTTGGCTTTAGTCCATAGGTGTCAAAAGTTTCATTTCTTTATTTAGGGGAGGCCTGTGCTAGCTGAAACTGACCATAAACCACTTATTGCCATTATCAAAAGGGGACTGGCAAACTGCTCTCCTCACCCCCCTATAAATACAGAGATTATTTTTTCAGCTACAAATGTATGACTTGCAAATTGAATACAAACCTGGGTGAGATTTACTGGTTGCAGACACACTCTCTAGAACAGTGGTTCTCAAAGCTGGTCCGCTTCTTGTTCAGGGAAAGCCCCGGGCGGGCTGGGCCAGTTTGTGTACCTACCGTGTCCGCAGATTTGGCTGATCGCGGCTCCCACTGGCCACAGTTCGTACAAGTTTAATTGATAAAGATAATAGTGCTGACATAATATATTTAGATTTCTGTAAGGTGTATGACTTGCTACCTCAACATTTTGATTAAAAACATTAGAACAATATAAAATTAATCTGGCACACATTAAATTAATTAAAACTGTTTAATTGATAGGTCTCAAACTATCATAGTAAACAGGGAATCAACATTAAATGGCTGTTTTTCTAGTGAGTTCCATAGACACTGGTGCGTGACCATATGATATTTAACATTTTTATCAAGGACCTGGAAGAAAACAAAATCATCATTGATAATGTTTGCAGATGACACAAAAATTGGGGGAGTGGTAAATAATGAAGAGGACAGATCACTAATACTAAGCAATGTGGATCACTAGGTAAGCTGGGTGCGAGCAAACAATGTGTGTTTTAATATGGCTAAATGTAAATGTATACATATATCTAGGAACAAAGAATGTAGGCCATACTTACAGGATGTGCAGGACTCTATCCTGGAAAGAAATGACTCTGAGAAAGATTTTGGAGGTCACGGTGGTTAATTGGACAAACATAAGCTCCCAGTACAAAACTGTGGCAAAAAGCTCTAATGCAATCCTGGGATACATAAACGGGAATCTTGAGGGGGCGTAAAGATGTTATTTTACCTCTATATTTGGTATTGGTGTGACCACTGCTGGAATACTGTATCTAGGTATCTGATATCTAGTTATCTGATATCTGATACTGTTTCTAGTTCTAGATTTTGATAAATTGGACAGGGTTCAAAGAAGAGTCAGGAGAATGATTAAAAGATTAGAAAACATGCCTTATGGTGATAGACTTAAGGAGCTCAATCTATTTAGTTTAACAAAGAGAAGATTAAGGAGTGACTTAATTACAGTTTATAAGTACTTACATGGGGAATAAATATTTGAGAATGGGCTCCTCTATCTATTAGAGAAAAGTTTAACTTGATCCAATGGCTGGAAGCTGAAGTTAGTCAAATTAAGACTGGAAATAAGGCATAAATTTTTAAGTGAGCATAATTAGCCACGGAACAATTTCTCCAGGGTCACGGTGGATTCTCCGTCATTGGAAATGTTTAAATCAAGAGTGGATGTTTTTCTAAATGAAATTATGAACTATTCTGGCAAATTCTATGGCCCGTGTTATACGCAAGGTCAGACTAGTGATCAGTCAGTTCTGGCTTTGGAATCTCTGAATTTAGGGTGGAGCTCTCAATGTTAGATGAGATTTTGTTTAAACAAGCCAGGTGTTTCCTAAAGTGGTACGGAAAAATATATTTAAAAGGTATACAAAGGTCATATAGGGACTGAAAAATCTAAGAGAACGGGAAGAGATATACTCTGGCCTCATATGAATAGCAGCATTGAGGAAGCTGTTAAGACTTGTTACATATGTCAAAAATACAGGCCTAGAAAAGCAAAAGAGCTCACATTGGTGACACAGAAAAAAAGGCATAGTGAATATTTGTGCAGTTATGGTTAGCAGAAGCAGATATTTTCCCATGCTCCTGCAAACACCTTTCCACCAGCAAGAAGCAACAAGATTTGCTTGTTGCTTCTAAATACACCCATTCATCATTTACAGCCAAATTTTCAGAAGTGGCCACTGGTTTGGAGCTGTTCAGATTTTGGTAGCACAATGACATTGTGGTGTCTCAGGTTAGCACTCATACATTGAAGTAACCAAAAATAATGGCTGCTTTTGAAAATTTTGGCCCTAATGAAACATGACATAACCCAGAGACTACACATATCTCAGAACTAAGATACAAACATGAATATAGAATAAATATCTACTTTATATCTGGGGTACGTTTCTAGCAGGCTGAATTATTGTTTATTGGCACAGACACGATTCTTGGTACTGGAAAACAGTTAATCTTTTATTATATTGGACAGTCTTGTGGGATTACTTCAGTGATTCATTACAGAAATCAAAGTAAATTCTACAGCACTATGCAGCTTGGCTCATTCAATTGGAAAAACCTTAATGATCAAAAAAGCATGTGTTTTTACTCAGATATATTTTATGACATGGATGTAAAATGTACCTACCACAGCTTTTCATTGTTTCAAAGACAATAACCATGCTTACTTTAAGCATTATATTGTTCTACAGCTGAAATAGGGACAGCCACTATCGTTATTGACACAACTGACATCTTCATTTTTATTATCTATAGAATAGGCATGATGAATTGCCATGTTTCATCAACAAAGCTTCATCTTCAAACTTGTAGGAATTATAGCATTTCATTTGTGACATGACATTTAAGAATCTGTCAGCTTTTCCACCATAAACAACTATATTTAAGGGTTTATAATGTGGAGGAAAAATCCTTCTGAGTGAAAGCTTAACGTATAAATGCCAGCTTTGAAATAACTTATTTTCTAAGGGCCAGATTCTGTCATCCTTACTCATGTAAAGTAGAGCTTTACTCCACAGTATCACCACTCATTTTAATAGGTAAAACCAGAGACTAAGTTACTACTCAACAAGTAATGGTGTCAGAATCAGGCCATAAATTAGAAGAAATGTATTTTAGTCATTTTAATGTATTTAGTTCAGAAAAGCAAACCTGGCACAAAAGAATAGATTTATGTGTTTCTTTTCTCATTGTATTTAGAGGAAAACTAATTTTGGATGCAACAAAGGATGAAATCCTGGCCCCATCTAAAGTCAGAGGGAATTTTGCCATTGACTTCAGTGGAGTTAAGATTTCATCCAAAATCCCTGAAGTGGATAGTACCTTTTGGAAGTTGCACAAACTTTACTCTATATTTTCACATGGATTTATCCTAACAGAGCCCCAATAATAATGCAAACATTCATTTCTAATATGAAATGGAAATTGGGGATCTCAGAGCTCAGTGGAACTATTCACAGGAACAAAGATGCAAACATGAGTGTTTGCAAGAATGGAGCTTATTTTCCTAATTAAGGAACCTAAGTTTCGATCTTTCTGACTAATGTCCTAGGTGTCCAAGGGTCAGTGATATGGTTGCAAAAATCCTGAGTTTTTTTTAGCATAAGTCTGATATTTTCTGAAGTGAAGATACGTGTCTATCATTTGTTATGGTATCAAGTTATAACATACATCAAAAATCCTCTTTTTGACATCATCTGCTACCAGGGCCGGCCCTAGCTTTTTGGCCACCCCAAGCAAAAAAAAACAAAAAACCCACAAGCGCCACCCCCCCCAATGCCGGTCAAAACACCACCCCCCAACAACGCCGCCCCGCCAAAACACCGGGGGGCAGCGGGGAGGGCGGCATGCCCGCCGCCCTGCTCCCCCTGCCAGTGGGGAGCGCGGAATGCCTGCCACCCCGTTGCCCCGGCCGGAGTGCCGGCGGGGAGCGGAGCACACCTGCTGCCCCACTGCCCCGGCCGGGGTGCCGGTGGGGAGCGGAGCATGCCTGCTGCCCCGCTGCCTCGGCAGGGAGCGGAGCACACCTGCCGCCCCGCTGCCCCGGCCGGGGCGCCGGCGGGAAGTGGAGCATGCCTGCAGCCCTGCTGCCCCGGCCAGGGCGCCGGCGGGGAGCGGAGCATGCCTGTGGCCCTGCTGCCCCGGCCGGGGCACCGGCGGGGAGCGGATCATGCCTGCAGCCCCGCTCCCCCGGCCGGGGCGCCGGCGGGGAGCGGAGCACACCTGCTGCCCCACTGCCCCGGCAGGGAGCGGAGCACGCCTGCCGCCCCGCTGCCCCGGCCGGGGCGCCGGCGGGGAGCGGAGCACGCCTGCTGCCCCACTGCCCCGGCCGGGGCGCCGGTGGGGAGCGGAGCACGCCGGCCGCCCCGCTGCCCCGGCTGGGGCGCCAGAGGAAGATTAGTTTTTTTTGTAAATTAAAACAAACAAACAAACAAAAAAACAAACCTTGAGTGCCGCCCCCCTCCAGGTGCCGCCCCCCTCCAGGTGCCGCCCCAAGCACGTGCTTGGTAGGCTGGTGCCTGGAGCCAGCCCTGTCTGCTACTTATTATTTGAGTGATCCCCTTTATACCTTTCCTTTTGAGGGATTTAAGTGCCCAGTAGTGTGGTGCTACAATGATCCCGTAGCGGGATGGTCACCCCGCTCCTGCTCGGAGGGGTTAAAAGCAGCCCCAGGGGAGGGCTGTGGCTGGGGAAAGGCTGAATGGGGAAGCAGCATCAGCTGTGGCCATTCCCCAATCAGGGCCCGGCTGGCCCTTATAAGAGGGCAGTGGGCCAGGAACAGACAGTCTCTCTCTGTCTCTAGAGCAGTGGTTCTCAACTGTGGTCCACCGCTTCTTCAGGGAAAGCCCCTGGCATGCCGGGCCAGTTTGTTGATCTGCTGCATGCTCAGGTTTGGCTGGTCGCATCTTCCACTGGCCATGGTTCGCTGCTCCAGGCCAATAGGGGCTGCAGGACGCGGCACAGGCTGGGTGATGTGCTGTCTGCTGCATCCCACAGCCCCCATTGGCCTGGAGCGGTAAACCGCAGCCAGTGGGAGCCGCGACCGGCTGAACCTGCGGATGTGGCAGGTCAACAAACTGGCCCGTGCGCACCAGAGGCTTTCCCTGAAGAAGCGGTGGACCACAGTTGAGAACCACCGCCCTAGAGGGAGAGGGGCCTGTCTGCTGGGAAGTTGAATAGAGTACCTGAGGGGAGCAGGGCTGGGGAATAGGGCAAGTAAGCTGGGGAGCTCCCACCCAGAAAAGCCCCAGGCTGCAGCCTTGTCAAGGGCCAGAAAGGTGCAAGGGTGCAGCCCAGGGTTGGCAGAGGCAGCCAGTCCAAACCCCTCTTGCCGGTGATGATTGGCTTATACACTGCAGTCTGCCCCAGTGAATGGAGGCTCGATGGTGAGTGGCAGTAGACAAAGACTGAGGTGAGGGGGGGATAGTGGGTGGGGGTTCCCCTGGGTGGGGAGATCCAGAGAGTGGATGTACTCCCACGGGGCAGCACCCGAGGACAAGGGGCACTGGGTCCAGGAGGAACATGGGGGCCAGCAGCAGCGAGGCACTAGCCTGCAGAGGGCACTCCAGGTAAAAAGAGCTAATTCACAGGACGACTGACAGGAGGCGCCGCAGGGGTGAGTCACACGCAGTTACAGACCCCTTTTCCTAAAATGGATTTCAAGCAGTAATTATGTACTCGTTGTAGTTTGGGGACTTTTTAAAGAAGGAATTTGAATATGTGTATTATAGAAAATATAGTTCTAGGCTGGTGGCAGATAATGCTCTAGTTGTAAGCATGGCCAGTTATATCATGGCTAAAATTGAGCTAAAATATATTAGGTTTGAGGGAGTACTGGAGATAGGGGAGTATTATTCTAGAAATAACAACAATGCCTCGCAACAGCTACCAAGAATCAAGGTGGGCAAAATATGTTACATAATAAAATTATGGCTAGACAACAGATGCTCTGATATTAGAAATAACTACTTTAGGGGTCAGATTGAGTTTGGGATGGGTTAGTTATTACCGAACTTCTACAACTTTTTTTTTCTTAAGGTTTTGGACTATACAGAGCTCTTCTTCAGGTCTTGGAAACTTAGAGTGTCATAGCTAAATACAAGATGGAATAGATTGTTTAGCATAAATAGTTAATACATATTTCAAAGGACCATCTAAGGTGAAATGGCCCCTTAGCAACCCTCCAGTCATAGGGAGGGAAAAAAAGTGGGGAAGAAGCTGGAGAGTTGTTAGTGGGTTAAAAAGCAGCTGGGGGGTGTTATTGGGTTATCTATGCTAACCAATCTGTTTCACCTTATATTTATCTGGGACACCCTGAATAAGTTTCCCAGACCTGAAGAAGAGCTCTCTGTGAGCTTGTCTCTTTCATCAACAGAAGCTGATCCAATAAAAGATATTACCTCACCCACTTTGTCTCTCTAATACCTTGGGACAGCTATGGCTACACCACCACTGAATACATATCATGAAGTCTGGTCATTTTTAACCAGTGGGTGAGGATATATACCTGGAGCACCAGTGAGGCAGTATGGTCCAGTTGACAGGGCCTTGTGGTAGGACAAAAGAGAGCTGCATTCTAACCCTGGTTTTTCCACTGACTTGCTGAATAACCTTGGGCAAGAGCTAGACCTACCTACAGCAAGTCACTTTGCTTCTTTTCCCGCCTCCACTCTTTGCCTGTCTTGTTTATTTTGATTGTGAACTCTTCATGGTAGGGGACATTTCTGACTGTGTTTACAGCATAACTGGGTGAAATTTTTGAGCCAGGCCTTTTCTGGCAAAAAAAGAAGATTTGGCAACACCAAAGCATATCTTGAATTTGTGTGGGTTTTGCCAAATTGTTCGTGTCAAAACAACAACAATTCCAGAAAAAAATGTTTTGTTTCAACATTTTCAAACCAAGATGTACAATTTCAATTTCTCATTTCAAAATGACTTTTTCTTTCTAAGTTTCCTTCAGTTTTATTAAAAACAATTTTAAAATGTTAAAAATGCTCAGAATTGAAATAAAACATTTCATTTCAGATCAAATAAAGCATTTAGTTTGACCGGAGATTATTTTTTAAAAATTGTTTGGAATTGCTAGTGAACTTTTGCTAGTCTGAATTGCTAGTCTGTTAGTCACCCAGCTCTAGCGAACAGTACCTAGTGCAAAGGCCATCCTGATTTCAGTTGTGGTTTCTTCATGGTGCCATCATAACGGTACTCTTCCTTAACTTACATTGTGATCCTGAAACTGTCTCTACAGAGGATGGAAGGGTCTACCAGTACTGAGCCAATTGCATAACAGGGAACATGAGATGCATTACTCCAACCCTTTCCTTTAGCAGGTGGCAGCCTGACCTGGCTTTCTGAGAAGTTCATGAACGTTTGGTAAATTTACAAGGGAAAATATACATGCTGGTGTGTGGTAATCTGGCTTCCCATGCTACACCAACCAACTGCAAAATCAATGACTTTCCACAATGGAAAGAAAAAAGAGGTCTGCAGCAGTGGCTTGCATGCTATAAGATACATTAGCCCCAGAACCTCAAGGGGGTTTGGAACACATTTTATTTTCCATTATAATATTTCATGAAGTGTGAGTTGTAGGGTTTTTGCAGATGTTGCTGGCACTGCTGCACCACATTGTCTTATTGATACAGTAGAAGTGATGGAAAAGGAACTTAATGTTGGACTGTTCACCCTTGCTTTGCTGAGCAAGCTCTACAAGATGAAAATTACACACCCACTACCACCAAATACAGGACCGATATCTCCATCTCACTCCTTTCACAAACTTTACATGATTTTTCTCCAATAATTTTTTTAATGTCTGTCAGTTTGAAAACAACACAACTGAGTAGCAAATCTTGAAGTGGGTTTTTAGATTATTGTTACTCCAGTTGGCACTACCAAACGTCTGCTCATACCTTTATTACATATAAATTGCACAGCATAGATTCCCAAACAAAAACATTTTAAAGCAAGGTAACATAGAGAGCGTAGTTCAAAGAACTCCAACGAACTCCCTGCTCGCCACAAGGTATTACAGTAACTTTACAAGAAACTTTGAAAAGCAAATATTAAAAAGTCGGAAAAGGTGAAGTTAGGGGACCCAGCCAATATGCAACCTGTTAGGAGCTTAGATGCTAAAGTGATGGGGGCCATATAGAGACTGATTCATCACTCACAATCGCCCATCCAATTTACACTGCCCATGGTACCCTAATTTTGTCCCCTTGTTCTTTTGTTGTTGCTGTTATGCAAAGACAAACGATTGTATATTACTGATTGTATATATTGTTTATATAGGGCTAGGTTATCCCTAGACCTTGCTGTGCTGCACATGGGGTAAGCGGGAGTAAGGCCTCCCATTTATTCCCCTGCTTGACTGCTCAGATTGTGGCTCCAGCCATAGAGGACGGAGAGGGAGAAGAGCATGGGTGTTCACCCACCACAAGCAGGGCCAGAGTAACTGGCTGGGTGCAAGTGGTGGGAGGAGTAAGCTGCATTCTAAAAAGGTGTGACTTGATTTACTTCCACACCCAGAACATGGGGGTAGGGGGAGCCCTGTACTGAAGATCTGTGAGAAATAATTTCCTCTTGAAGCGCCTCCTGGGCTATGTACTGCCACTTCCACAGGCTAATTCCTGGCCAGATCCTCAGTCCCTCCCAAACACCCTTAATGCTGGTCTGCAACACAAATGGGTCTTACAGATTCCTTTAGGCAGTACCTGAGGCTTCCCCCAGGGACAGTTGCCCCACCCTTGAGAGGCCTTGAGTGGGTGTTGTAGAATAGGCTACATTGCCTTTACATCACCTGAGGAATTCCCTACATAAAAGGGACCCCCAGTTGGGTGTTTAAGACAGATTTCCATCCAATGTGGCACAAAGAGCAACAACTGTGACCAGGATCTCATCCAATAACTTAATAACTTTTCTGTGGTATATGACATTTCAAGGGATTGTTTGGACATAGAGGAATGGGATGAAAATTGATTTAAATGGGAATCTAATTCCATTTTAACTGTGATGTGGCTAACACAACTGCATCGTACTGAGAAGAAAGTGATTCCAGATGAGACATTTGGCAATTTTGATTATGCCACTTGGAAAAAGACAATGAAATCTGGAGGTTCCAGAAGAATAAAAAAGAATAGAAAAGGCAAAATACACTAATTTATAAAACTAAAAATGTGGGTGTTAGCGATAAAAAAAACAATCAGAGGAGGCCAGAGCTGCTGTCATTTATAAGACTGGAAAAAGACAATATTATAATAATTCAAAGTAAAATAAATAGAATAAGGTTGATGATAAAAAAGCAGAAGATTGCAAGAGTTAATTATTAATAAATTATTAGAAATGGAAGGATTAAAATATTTCCCCAAAACAAAATCAACTGGGATTAACACCTGCTGTGTTAGATTGGTGGCACTGGAAAATGATGTCCTTTACTGATCCTGCTAAAGGGCTTATTCCTTCACCTTCCCACTTCCCTGGTCCTTCTTGCGTGAACAGAGAGCACAATACCTGAAGTCCGAAGGTGCAAACAATTCGATGTTTATTTGGGTGAACTTCCAGCAAGCTTAAATCCAAGTTCCTTTTCCCTTATTTTCGAATCCCAACTTACTTCCTGTTTGCCCCTAATTTATATAGTAATATTCTCAGCTATACCATAACCAATCATTTTACTGACATCTATCTAACAATCCTAACATATTGTAACATAATTCTCTAACTAATTATATCCCACTACCCTAATTAACTTACACCTAGCAAAATTAATTATACAGCAGACAGAAACAATTAGAGAACCAGACAGATTAACCATAGAAAAGTGGGGGCCATAAAGATAAAACATACAGAAATGAGGTTTTCACAACCACAGCTACTGAGAAGTGATTTCTTGCCAGACAGGAGGCTATCAAACTAAGTTTTCTTTAACCGTCTTTATCTGGTGGTGATAGGCATTATCAGGACAGGATTGTATTCCTAGCAGCCCAGTAGCACCTTATTTCAATGTGACTAGTTTGGGATGTGAGGATGTGACCATACGCTTCCCAGCTTATGGCTGCCTCTGCTGCTTAGCCAAAGGCCTTAGCCTAAGAACCAGGCCTCAGACTATCCTAGTGAGAGAAAGCCCATACAAAGGCAGACTGTGATTTTGATTTTTTGTTTTATACCTCTATAACTGGCCAAATGATAAAAATACACCTAAAATCTTAAAGTATAGGCCTTTACAGACAGGCATGCATATCTATATCCTAACAGATCCATAGAACAGGTACTACACAGACCGCTGAAGTTCAAGCTTCACAACCCATCCAACCAGCTCCATATCCTTGATCTCTGTGCTAATACCATATTTTTGGTGGTGGAGTTTTGATGTGGAAACCTGTTCACCAGGAACTGCACTGAGATCACCAAGGCCCTGATCCTGCAAATACCCATTGGGATAATACATGTGCTAAAAGTTAAGCATGTGCTGAAGTGCTTGCAGGATCAGAACTAAGTGTCCATGTAGACCCTGCTGCCATGCACTCTAGACTGCTTTGATCTACTCCCTTGTCAGAGTAGTGTAGATCTAAGTGCACTAGGGAACTGTTAGTGTGCAGCAGCAGGGTCAACATGGACATTAGTTCACATCAGGCTAGTGCAGGGTAGATTTACCCCACAACTTGCCACAAACTAAATGTTCATGTAAACAAGCTCTAATACTAATGAGAACAATGTGCAAAAGTGGCTTTGGGTTTAGATGTAGTGCTGATTGCACTGTTCTATTTGTTGACCAAAGCACATCATTGCCCACTGGTTTAATTTTCAAACACACACCTTTGTGCTTTCTCCTGTGCCTCCCTTCATGCTTGGGCGGAGCTCCCTGTAAACATCTACAAAGTTACCTTATTATCCTCCTTCAAAACCCTCCTTAAAACTCTCCTTTGCCAGGATGCCTAGGAAAAAAACTTGACAATGATTAGGCTGCTGGAGCAGCTATTCAGTGCCTATCATGTTGACCAACATTGTCCCATTGTTTCCTTGCACTCCTCCTTCCAGCTGTTGTCTCTCGTTTTTTATTTGTATATAGATTGTAAGCTCTGAGGGGCAGGGACTGTCTTTTTTGTTTGTGTTTGCCTAGCACCATGGAGTACTGCTCCATGACTAGGGTATTAGAATAATTAATAATAAATAAATAATAATAATATGCAGTCAGAAATCCAGGCAATAAAAAGAAATCAAGAGACATGAAATAAACTAATTGAATCTATGCTTTTTTCTTGTTGGTTTATTAAGTTAGAAACTGACAATAGTGTTATCTAGCAATAGAAAAGGTTGCAACAGAAAATCTGGATTGAAGTGAGATGAGGTGGACTTGTTAAAAAAAAACCCACAATTGATTCTTACTCAATGGGGAAGCATTTCTAATGACATTACACACCCTTGTAAATCAAGGTAAATTTAGGGGACATCCCATAAACATCACAGTTCTTTTCTGACTCAGTCTTTCCTAGAATTTCTGAAAGCTGCAAATTGAGCCAGGCAGTTTAAATCCTGTTAAAGTCAGTAAATTCATGTAAAAAGGAATGCTCCTTGGACTACAGTAAGGTTTCCTACCAATTTTCCTTTGATTATATTACAGATGACAGTTTATAATAGAACTGCAGACTATGGTAACACGGAAAAAAACATAAAATTTAACATTTATATATTTCCAACTCTATCTCACAGAGGGATTTAAAAAAATTAGTGAGGAATTTATAGCTTGACACAATCATATTTGCAACAATAATATGAATTTTAATCATACAAATATCAAAGTTCATAAAAAAGAGTATTAGAAAACACCATAGAATCTCAAGGTGGACATGGCAGCAAACTGAACAAATATCATGGACACAAAGCAGTACTATTGTTTTTCAATATGTGAGAAAGTTGTGTGTGTGAATTCTCTGCACATCAAGAGAATAGTATCGCCTATAAAAATCAGGTTATAAAGAACGCACCATAGGTTTTTTCCATGATTAGTTCCAGACCTGGGCCAAATGATTTGAGAAGAATTCTGGTGTCCCAAAACAGCAGCAAATGATTTAAAGTTTGCCATTCAACTGGACATTTTTCTGCCAATCAACTATCCCAAACAGTGGGCCTGATCATGACATACTTGGGAACATGAATAACTTTACTCATGTGAGTTATTCTACTGGCTTCACTGAGACTACTCACAAGTGAACTTACTCACTTGCAAAACTGTTTGAAGGATTTGTCCCAATAGTCAGATCACCATATTTTCTATGCCATCCACAGTGGTGAATATGATTTCATAGCACTGTGACGATGAGTATTTGTTTGTATTCCATCCCAATTCTGCTGTACTCCTTCAACAGACAGTACCATGGTGGCTTTCCTACTCGTTGATGGGTATAACAGGGTTCTGATTTTTTTTATATACATACACACATATATACATATATATATATACACATATATATACAGGAGACCCCCACTATACTGAGCGCCACTATAGCGTGAATTCGATATTCGCGCAGGGGCGCGCATGGATCCCAAAATAAATTGTTTACATTGGGATCCATGGCAATGCACACCCCTGCATTAATGTGCACCCCTGCGTTAACGCGGTACTGCGCATGGCTCCCAAACCCCACGTTCTAGCGCGGCTGCGGTATATAATTTATAGTGCAAAACTCAATTTTCATGGACTAATTGACTCTGAAGATAAGAACAGCCATACTGGATCAGATCAATTGTCCATCTAGCCCAGTATCCTGTCTCCCGACAGTGGCCAATGCCAGGTGCTTCAGGGGGAATGAACAGAAGTGGTAATTATCAAGTGATTCATCCTCTGTCGTTCTCTCCCAGCTTCTGCCAGTCAGAGGCTAGGGACACCCAGAGCATGAGATTGCGGCCATAGATGGACCTACCCTCCATGAACTTATCTAGTCCTTTTTTGAACTATCTTAAGTAGCTTTGTATCATCTACAAACTTTGCCACCTCAGTGATAGATACAACTGATCTCTCTCCAAAGAGTCAGCACAAAAGCACCTTCAAGACAGTGGATGCTTTTGAGGCAGCAGGTCTGAGCTGAGGCGGTGTTGAGTTGGTGGACGGTGCTAAGGCAGCTTTGAGACCACAGACAGAGCTGAATTGAGGTGGCACTGAGGTGGCTTGGGCTGAAGGCTTGAGGGACTCTGGTGTGGGCCTCCCTGCCCAATATCCAGATATGAATATTTTGAACAGCACTGCTTCTAGTGCAGATTTCTGGGGAACACCACTATTTGCCTCTCTCCATTCCGAAAACAGACCATTTATTCTTACCCTTTGTTTTCTGTTTTTTAACCAGTTACTGATCCATGAAAGGACCTC
Organism: Macrochelys suwanniensis; assembly: GCA_033296515.1. Lineage (NCBI taxonomy): Eukaryota > Metazoa > Chordata > Testudines > Chelydridae > Macrochelys > Macrochelys suwanniensis. Next base: position 42,219,367 of record CM065775.1, on the reverse strand, counting down.
CCTTATTATCCCATGACTCCTTACTTTGATTAAGAGTCTTTGGGGAGGGATCTAGTCAAAGGCTTTCTGAAATTCCAAGTATGCTATAGTCACTGGATCACCCTTGTCCACATGTTTGTTGACCCCACTTGAAGAATTCTAATAGATTTGTGAGGCATGGTTTCCCCGCACAATAAAGTTCTCATTGTTTTAAACTCCTGGGCTCAGTGCTTGTGAGTGGGGAAATATTTCCTGTCAAGAGTGGCCTGGGTGGCATATATAGTTTCACAGGTTTCTGGTTGCGGGCTCGAGCTGATGTTGTTTCAATTTTCAAAAGTAAGCCCATTAGAAAATTGAACCTAGCTCTTTCTTGCTGCCCACAGCATCTGTCAGAAGGATTACATGCACTTTAATTAGCTTGTATTTGTAAGTTCATATATTTGTACACACAAAAATTGCACTTTCCAGAAGTAGGTAGAAAAGATCACCAAACTGAGCACCAACCATCAAAGAGTTGCTCAAATATAGTCCAAGTTTTTGGAAAACAATGTATGGGTGTTTTTCTAGTCCCCGAAGTGCATAAATAGGCATAATTTTAGAAAGAAAACCTGAGATGCTATTACTTTAAAAGTATGATTGAAACATGCCAGTCTTGGAACCATTGATTTGGGGGATCAATAAATTCTCCCCAAAGTGAACGGAGATATTACTGTTTATGAAGCTAGTTGCTCTCAGAAGTACAAAAAGCTATTCCTAACCATTTTTTGGTGATCTTCCTCTCGGCCATGTCTTTCCTGCTGAAAAGCTAAGTAAGGCATTCAGAAAAATAAGCTTTTGCTTATTTGGGTTGTGTAACCCCTTTAATTTTTATGCTAACAAAATTTAAACTCATTGTGGTTGGAAGGCGAGAGCTCCTGACCAAATATTAGTCTATATATTAATGCTCCATATGTTCCTTGGCATTCAGTTTCACATGAAACATAATCAGATTGGAACTCTTCCAACCTGGAATCCTCCCATCTGCTGGAACAGCCTTCTGCCCCCACATAAATGCAACCCTAACCCTTTCTTTTAAACTGAAAGAAAGAGGCAATCCACCTCAGCCCCCTCTTGATCCGCTCCCCAGCCCATGCTCCCTTTGAATGCCCAGGATGCATGGCAATGTGAGAGAAACAGAGTGAAGGATGGCCACAGACAACATTGACCTCCATGACTGCCCCACACTATACAGCCATGTGCACAGCTTCAGGTATCTTCCCGACATCAAAGTCTTTCTCATTCCTTTCAGTTTCTTTAGGTAAATACAAGGAGACAGGCCCTGGAGGACTGTGAATGACCTCTTAGTGTAACAAAGGTATTGCAAGCAAGAAACTGATAGTTACTGCCTAGGTCCAGGCATGTGACATGGATCAGGATTAGGAAAGGTTAAATCCTTGCCATGCAGCCGGGGTCAGTATCCACTGACTCCAATGGCTTCTGCTGTAGCTGACAACAAATGTTCAGTAGTCCCTAAGGGGTACTAAGCTCAACCCAGACTGTTGACATCAACACATACTTTCCTGTTAAAAGTATGAGCATGGCAACTAATATTACCTGGACAAATATGGGAGAAGTACCATGAAGGCTAAATCCCTCCTTCCCCAGCCTTTATAACAGCTCCCTTTCCTGTTCTAGATTCCTGTCTTTCACCCCAGCACTGAGGTTTGGCTTCCATATCTGTCATTTTCACTCACACAGCTATCACCATACCTCTTCGTGTTCCCTCTATCAACTAAACCAAAATAGGGTTAAAATTGAGTTCTTTGTCTGCAGTTTTCACTACATCATCACCAGACTCCTTTTTGTCTGTGGATTGCAAATTAGATGATGCAACTTTTCTTTATTCTTTTTTCACATCACAGGCTCTTACCTATCCCTCAAAATTCTCTGGGGGCATAGTGTATCAGTGCCCCAAAATCTACAAGGCTTTGATGAGAGCACTAATCTGGGATGGGGCAAACTTTCTCCAACTAATCTTTAAAAAAGAAAGCTCAGGATATGACACACTGAAATCTAAAATCCCAATTCCTTTGCATCATAAACAGATTCTCAAAATAAGGGGAATCATAAACAACAAACAAAAATCTTTTTTACCAGATTTAAATGTTATTTATATAATAGTTACACTACTCTCAAATTATTCTAAAGGGACGCTGACAAGATATTTTAATTACAGATGCACAACAGTTGATGTTTTATAAAATGAAGTTTTAATTTAGAAATGTTGCTGATTTTTTTTTCATATTTTTTCTGTATAATGAATTATTCACAAAGGGGGTCAATAATGTATAGGTCCTACACATAAACAAAACATGTCATTCACTGCCATAGTATGTGTGAAAAGTTGTTTTTTCCTCATCCATATAACTTTGTATATTGCCAAAACAGTTTTTGAAAATACTAAAGTTTATCTGTGGAACTTGTTGCCAGGGGATGTTGTGAAGGCCAAAACTATCAGTTGTATCTAAGTCTCTTAATAGCACCCAGCAAAAAGAAAAACAAAAAAAACCCAGGAGCCCTTTCCTTCCCCCTCTCCCTTTAGCCCTGTCCACTGGGGTAAACTGACCCTTCAGCATAGCCATTTTGGGGCAGCTTTCTTGACTTTTAATTTCCCAACAAAGATAATAGCATTTTTATTGCTCCCAAACTCAAAATGCCCCAGACTGTGACAGTGCCTGGCCCACTCAATCATTTCCCCTTGCTCACCAACAGATACCGGCAGAGGACTCCTTTCTCTATGCTGCCCCCCTATGCATCTGGAGATCTCTGGACCACTCCTCTCCCTATTCACTAACAGGTGTTAACAGGGGGCTCACTACTCTTGGACTTCTGGCCATAAGGCTTACACATACAAAAACCTGATGCTTCCCTAGGCTGGCAAAGTAATGTGTCTCAGACTCAGAAATGAGCTAAATTTTTGAAACTGTGGCTTTTTAAGTCATGTATAGTTGTTTCTTCTTTTCCAGAAAGACTGCCAAATTACCATAGCGTGCAATTACAACTTCTGATCCTTCTTGGAAGCCAACCTTTCTGTTATTATTAGAAAGGAGAATAATAATAATGTTGTTTAATGTGATTTGAACCCAAGTGTTTTAGTATTACAGAAAGAATTATGCCAGGGAGAATGCAGTGTACAGTATAGTTTTTCTTGAAAAATATCAAGATTATATAAAAACCTAACATTATTAAAATCGTTGCTTTAATAATCTGTTGAAGTCAATGGAATTACACTGTGTTACCCCACCTGAGGATCCGATCCAATATCTGAAAAGTATTTTAGAAGAAAATCTTACATACAAACCTTTAAACAACTTTAAAATCTCCTGCAATGAAAAGCCTGCAGACTGCATGGAAACTTTTTAAAAACACCACAACAGGTCCTCAAATTAAATGTATACCCCAAATTAAAAAAAAATAATAATAAGAGGACCAAAAAATGCCACCATGGCTAAACAGATTAAAAGAAGTTGTTAGAGGAAAAAAGAATCCTTTTAAAATTGAAAGTTAAATCCTACTGAGGAAAATAGAAGGGAGCATAAACTCTGGTAAGTCAAGTATAATTAGGCAGGCCAAAAAAGGAATTTGAAGATTTACTACCAAAAGACTCAAAAACTAACAGCAATTTTTTTAAAGTACATCAGAAGCAGGAAGCTGACAAACAATCACTGTGGCCACTGGATGATCGAGGTGCTAAAGGAGCACATAAGGAAGACAAGGCCACTGTGGAGAAGCTAAATTAATTCTTTGCATTGGTCTTCACTACAGAGGATGTGAGGGAGATTCCCACACCTGAGCCATTCTTTTTGGTGACAATATGAGTAACTGTCCCAGACTGATGTATCATTTAGAGGAGATTTTGGAACAAATTGATAAACTAAACTGTAATAAGTCACCAGGACCCGATGGTATTCATCCAAGAGTTCTGAATGAACTCAAATATGAAATTGCAGAACTACTAACTATAGTCTATAACCTATCATTTAAACCAGCTTCTGTACCAGATACTGGAGAATAGCAAATATTACACCTTTTTTAAAAAAAAGCTCCAAAAGCAATCCTGGCAATTAAAGGCCAGTAAGCCTAACTTCAGTACCAGGTAAATTGGTTGAAACTATAGTAAAGAACAGAATTACCAGACACATAGATGAACATGATTTGTAGAGAAGAATCAACACAGCTTTTGTAAAGGAAAACCATGCCTCACAAATCTATTAGAATTCTTCAAGTGGGTCAACAAACATGTGGACAAGGGTGATCCAGTGACTATAGCATACTTGGAATTTCAGAAAACCTTTGACAAGGTCCCTCCCCAAAGACTCTTAATCAAAGTAAGGAGTCATGGGATAATAAGGGAGGTCCTTTCATGGATCAGTAACTGGTGAAAAAAACAGAAAACAAAGGGTAGGAATAAATGGTCTGTTTTCGGAATGGAGAGAGGCAAATAGTGGTGTTCCCCAGAAATCTGCACTAGAAGCAGTGCTGTTCAAAATATTCATATCTGGATATTGGGCAGGAAGGCCCACACCAGAGTCCCTCAAGCCTTCAGCCCAAGCCACCTCAGTGCCACCTCAATTCAGCTCTGTCTGTGGTCTCAAAGCTGCCTTAGCACCATCCACCAACTCAAAACCACCTCAGCTCAGACCTGCTGCCTCAAAAGCATCCACTGTCTTGAAGGTGCTTTTGTGCTGACTCTTTGGCGAGAGATCAGTTGTATCTATCACTGAGGTGGCAAAGTTTGCAGATGATACAAAGCTACTTAATATAGTTAAGTCCAAAGCAGACTGCAAAGAGTTAAAAAGGGATCTCATAAAACTGGGTGAGAGGCCAACAAAATCGCAGATAAAATTCAATGTCGATAACTGCAAAGTAATGCACATTGGAAAACATAATCCCAACTATACATACCCAAAATTTGGGTCTATATTAGCCTTTACCACTCAAGAAGGAGATCTTGGAGTTATTGTGGATAGTTCACTAAAAACATCCTCTCAATGAGCAACGGAAGTCAAAAAGGCTAACAGAATGTTAGGAACCATTAAGAAAGGGATATAAAATAAGACAGAAAATATCATAATGCCATTATGTAAATCCATGTTATGTCCACAATTTGAATACTGTGTGTAGTTCTGGTTGCACCATCTCAAAAATATATATTAGAATTGGAAAAGGTACAGAGAAGAGCAACACAAATGATTAAGGGTCTGGAACAGCTTCCATATTAGGAGAGATTAAAAAGGCTGGGACTATTCATCTTGGAAAAGAAATGACTAAGGGGGGGTATGATAGAGGTCTATAAAATCATGAATGATATGGAGAAAGTGAATTAGGAAGTGTTATTTACCCCTTCACATAACACAAGAACCAAGGTTTAAAACAAACAAAAGGAAGTACTTCTTCACACAATGCACAGTCAACCTATATAACTTGTTGTCATGGGATGTTGTGAAGGCCAAAAGTATAACTGGATTAAAAAAAATTAGATAAATTCATGGAGGATGGGTCCATTAGTGAGTATTAGCCAAGATGGTCAGGGATGCAACCCCATGCTCTGGTTAATTATGTTGAGTTTAGTATTTAATATACATATTAAGTGCACATATTTAGGATTTTCATAGCAACATATCACAAAATAATGTCTATATGTTAGTAAGTTTTACTACCTTGAATTTGCTCCAACGGAGCTGAAGAAAACTCTCCAGTACTACTCTATGTTGGCTTCACCCTTACTTCCACAGACTGGCCCCTAATCCATGAAAGGTTAATCTAATGTTGAAATAAAGAGTGGCCCAAGTAATATATTTTAGCCACTTTTTTTAGTCCTGAAACCATTTTATAGTTAATTTGCTAAGTAGAAAACTGCCTAGAAGATAGTGAAATAGAGGAAATATAAGTTGATGTTGAAAAGATCCACAGTGATGGTGAACTTGCTCAATAATTCTGCTGTTATGAACTGAGTGTAAACTGATGGTAATTGAAGTGATAAAGGCACTGAAACACTCTCCAAAGCAACATCTGCATCCAATCAGAGAAATTAAGGCAAAAATGACAAGGACATTTAATGACAGGATTGTTTCCCTACCAGTGTTTAGCTTAAAGAAGCCTGGCCACATTCCATTTAGAAATGATACTAGCACAATCAGCATACCATTTCTGCATGAGGTGCAACTGGGGTTCTCAGAGATATCTGAAGAATGTAGTTAAGTATCTGTTTGAAATCTGGACCATTACCAAGCTTCCCAATGCTCATGACACTCTTGGTTGATCTCTTCTTTCAGATTTTTCCACCCACAAAAATTCTTTGCATTACTTGTACATTAACTTTGCTAGTATTGAATGTACGTTGGTATTATAATTTTTTAGCACAACAAGTTCCTGCAAGACTGTGCCAAATCTCCCTACAGTTACTCACTTTTCTCACACTGTTCAGTCCTCACACTGACTTCAAATATTACACACAATTTTTCTCCAAGCCATAAAGCACTAAAAGCTGTTTTGGGAGATCTGAGAGAAATATCTAAAATAAACCCTTTTTGAATTTAGCATTTGACTGAAGGCAAAACCTAGATAGAAAACTTAAGATCTAGAATAAATTTAAGGTCAACATTCAAATAGATAATGAATTGCAGTTTAACTGTTCCAAGTGTTTTGACTTACAGTGTAAGTATATGCAAATTTTCCTTCAAATAAGAATAACTGAATATGTTTGTACAGTGTTCTTCACAAATAGCATTGTCATCCTTCTATTCCTGCAAGAGTAACCCACAAGTGAGTATGTGTTACAGATCCCTCTCTGTGCTGATCCACAAAAGCACAAATCCTCTGAATGAGGATTTGAAATCTGGATGAAGGTTTTCAAATTTGTGAAGGGTGCCTAAATTTTTGGGTGCCCAATTTGGGAGCCTTGAAAAGAGCTTGATTCTTGAAAGGGCAGAACCCCCATCTTCTGAAAATAAGGCCACTTCTCCCTTTCAAAAGTAATTTGTCTGCATACAAATATGAACAGTATGAGAAAGAAACAGGAAGACCTACATGAAGGGGATAGATTCATAAAGAGATTCAGAGATTTTAAGGCCAGAAGGGAAATGTTTAATCATCTTCTCTGACCTACTTAATATGGGCCATAGACCCTCACCCAATATTTTCTGCATCAAGCACATAGCTTCTGCTGGAGCTATAGCATATCTTTTTAAAAGATATCCAGTATTGGTATAAAGACTTACATGATGGACAATCCATCCTGTCCTAGAAAAATTGTACAAATGGTTAATTACCTTCCCTATTAAAAATCTATGCCTTATTTCTGATCTGAATTTCTCTAGTTTCAGTTGCCAACCACTGGATCTTGTTATGTCTTTTTCTCCTAGATTAAAGATCCATCAACTCTCAGAAATATTTTTCCCATGTAGGTACTTGTAGATTGTGAACAACCCATCTCTTAACTGTCTCTTGGGTAAACTAAATAGATTGATCTTAATTAGTCTTCCATTATAAGGCAGATTTCCCATAACTCAAGATATTTTTTAAACTCTTTTCTGAACCTTTCCAACTCATCAACATCATTTTTGAAGTGTGAACACCAGAACTAGAGACAGTATCACAAAATTACAAATGTTGATGGGTACTGGAGGAAGGGAAGAGAGAACTGATCATGAATGCAAGGTGCAGCAATGAATAACTGTCAGCAATAGTATAATATTGCCAAAGGGTTTGAACCACATCCATTGAAGTCAATGGAAAAACTATTATATTTAATGAACTTTGGATTGGACCTAAAAAGAACACCAGGATTTAATATCAGGAATAATATTGTTTAGTCATATATTAGACTATATAATAGTTTCAGAAATGAAGTATTGATTGAATCTCCATTACCCAATTATTCAAATTCAGGATGACTCAATCCCTGGGAAAGTTGGTGCCTGTAACAATCCAGCAATGTTCAATTTAGTATTCATCTATTTCCCATACAGTAACTCTGCGGGTGATCTTTGCGTTGTGGCATGTCATGTAGCCCGGTATGCTTGCAAGAAATCAGTAGTGAAGGGTATCCACAATCGCCCTTTCAGTTTAGCCGTTTGCAAACTCTATTTCAAACTTCTGTTAAACCATTCAATTTTCCCATTGGCTTGAGGGTAATATAGGGATGACCTTCTATGTAAAATGTTCCTCTGTGCTAGAAAAGTTTCAGACTCCAGGGAAGTAAATTGACTACCATTATCTGAAACCAGTTCTTTGGGGTTACCTTCCCTGCTAAAAACTGAAGCGAGGAACTTAATTACTGTAGCAGAAGAGATTTGCGATGTAAATGCTACCTCAGGCGATTTACTGAAATAGTCTATTAAAGTGATGGCATCCCGGCAGTCAATTGGAGCAGTATCAAAGGGTCCTACAATGTCAATCACCACTTTTTCCCATGCAGAATCAGGAAGAGGAACAGGCTGTAATGGAGGGGTACATGTCACTGCTGTCTTATCATGCATTTGGCAAGTGACACAGGATTTTATAAGTGCTTCAGTTTGAGAGTCCATCCCTGGCCACCAATACAGATCCTGTAGTCGTTGTTTGGTTCGGACAATTCCTTGATGAGTATCGTGTGCCAGATGTATGAGTTTTGACTGTAATTATTCTGGCACAAGGAGCCAGTGTGTACCTTGTAGCACACAGCCATCAAGCAAAGAAAGTTAATCCTGAACTCTAAAATAAGGCAGCAAAACTGGGTCAAGGTTTTTAGGGTTACTGGGCCATCTCTTTGTCAGAAAGTCCTGTAGTTTTTGGTATATATAGACAACTCCCTACCTATTATGCATACATAAATTTTGCAATTATTATGATTATCAGTGTGACACAGGCTTTCAGTGGAGGCTTTACATGACACCCTTTGGCAAACTGTTATGTCAAGACAAGACCCAGGGGATCCCTGTAAACCTATGCACCCTGTCCCTTCTGCCAGTTGGCTCCAAGAGGTCCCTGGGTCACAGAAGCATGATTTTAGACTCGTTCTCCATAACTTTCCCATAGCCATGATAGAACAGCAACAAAGGAGCTAGAGGTGGCATTGGAGGAGAAAGATGAAGACAAGAGGGAAGAGAGATATAGGTGCAGAGGAGGCAAGGAGAGAAGAAAGAAAAGAGAATGAGGAGGAATCAAAACATAGTCTTGATTGTTGCAGGATAATGGTTTGTAAGACACTCAGAGTATAATCCCCTATGCTCACAACACTCAGCTGGCTCTTTACCATCTATGGGTGGTGCCTTTTGTTCCCCAGGAACAGTGTGGGGTGCTGAAGGACAGGGAAAGAGAAACATATAAGAAGCTGCAACACCAACCCCCAATCAGCAACAAGCTCCCCTTTAGTATGCCTCACCACCATCCTGTAGCATTTCTACTGCTCTTCCCCAGTCCTGACACCAACCTTCCCCCCAAACAAGACCACCCCAGCATCTAAGAAATATTTACCCTAACTTTGATTTGAACAGCCAACTGTTTTATTTGGGTGCGTGAGATAGAGTTCCATTCTACTGGGTAGTCACTGGGAACAGGTGGAACATATAAGGGATGAGAGTTTATAAAGAGCCTCTTCCTCGTATAAGGACCAAGGAGAGTTACAGGTCCTGTGCTCAGAAAGCAGGGAGGGGCAGGGCCACATCCTAACCCCACCCCTTCCACAGACCACAGAAAGGGCAAGCAAAACAGGGGTAAACTGCACCCTAAAAAGAAAGGCAGCTGCATTTTCCCTGCATGACGGACAACTACAGGAGGCCTTTTGCCTCCTGATGTGACTCCTGGAACTGTTCAGCTCTGCATCTCTCCTTACAATTAAGGCACAATTTAGTCAATAATACATACAAGTGAATGAGGTAAGGGAGTTAATTATTTTGAAATACTTGCTGGATTTAATAGTATTGTGAACTCCTTGAGAAAACACCCGCTAAGATACTATAGCAGTGAAAAGTTACTTATGAAATAGGAGCATATTTTTCCATGTTCACATTCCATATTTCTGCGCCTGAAATTATCTGGAGTATTAATAAATTAACTTACATGGTTGCTTTTGCAAAGGGATTCTGTATATTGCTACCATCTGTGCACCAATACTGTTTTTTAAAGTACAATATCAGAAAAAAAATGGCATTGTAAACATTCTAAAAATGTTACTAGGTATTCCAAACTCTAAAATTTTCTTTCCATATTAGGTTTTCATTAGAATTTGGAATGGGGTGAGCAGGGTGAATTTCTAAACCTTAGAAGATCAGGCAAAAGAAAAAAATATCAAGTAAATCCCTATAAAAGCAATATCACTTCCAGAAGCAACATGTCATTTTGCATCTTCCAAATACTTTGAAAAGAATAAAATGTGGTTTGGAAAGCAAATGGTATGTCTTTAAATTCCAGCTAAAGAATCAAGGAAGACCTATTTGTTTTCTTTTGTCTTTTCGCACAGCTTTTTCTGGATTGTTTTATAGATCTGTAAAGCCCTTTCAGACTATTTTGTATGACAGGCTAAATATGACATTGTTATTTTTGTTGCTAGAATAAATGAGATAATCTGAAATGTTTTGTCTAGAAAAGGGAAATTGTAATAAATTTTCTATGGAATATGCAATAAATCCATGGGCAAGTAAACACATCATACTCCTGGGGTTGTTGGTTATGGATCAGTTGCTTCTGGTGGTGGCTGATTGTGAAAGACTGTTTTCCTTCAGACAATTTGGAGATTTGCTTTTCCTAAGTATTCTTGTGCCAGTGGCAGACTATAATGCCTTAACTAGCTGGGCTTCTCCCACTTTTACCCAAACCACAACTGTGAGGGAAACAATAATTGACGTGACTTTCAATAGGACTGGTGTTCTTAAGTCACTGAGGTGCTTTTGAAAATTTCTCCTAGTGTCTATAAATATCCTTTTAGGAGTACCATATATTCTCCCTTTCTCTTGTACATATAACTTCAATTAATACTAATGGGGTAATATTTTTATAATTATACAATTTTAATATTAATTATCATTCTATGTGCATTATAAGAAAATAATTTGGTGAATCATTTGAGGAGAGTTCAACTCAGAGCACACCTGCCATCAGCAATGCTGATGTATGTGGTAATCTGCAGCACTAGAAATGGGAGAAAGAGCTGACATGCTTGTGGTACTGACATTTGGGCCATGATAAGACTGAAGACATCCCTTGGAGTCATTCTTGGCCCAAAAAATTCCCCCAAACACCTGGATCTTGAAAGGAATTTTCCATCCATTCATGTCCCACTTTTATGCCAGGGAAATAGAATAAATGTAGGAACATGATTAAATACAGTAATTTTTTCTGCTGTTAGAACTACGCACATCTTTACTGTCTCTCCATCCTTTCTTCTCCCCTCATAAAGGGTGCTCCAGCACTCATAGCCTAAACAGTCTGCTCCTCCTTTCCTTGTAAACTTCCCCTAATAAAAATGTTATTTTATAGTTTCATTTAATCCCATGTCTGTGTCATTTTGTACCAAGTGGCACACTAGATTCTTCTGGGATTATTCCTCTGGTTTGGTCAGGAATGACCCAACTCTTTCTTCTTTGTCCCATTGCAATATTTCACCTAGGAAAAGTGTTTAGATTTATCATCTTCTTTACTTACCCTATTGAGTGACAGGGAGAGAACCAGATGTACACTAGCCAGGTGAAATCCAGATCAGATATGAAATACTTGCTCAGCTGACTTCAGGAGGTTGATTTTTTTAACTTGATGACACCTTCGTAGGTACATTAAAAGCCTTTAGACTCCATTGCCATCTTTCTCCATTACTACTGAAAACTTTGCTATTCTTGCAAATTCTTACTGAATACTATTTTCTGCCATTTCATGCAATTTATTTTATAATCCATGTCCTACAAGCTCACAACCTCAATGGAATGTTTGACTCCCCTTTCTCCTCCTCCTCAGATCAATTCTGTTGCTAATTTCTCTAGAACATCTCCAGAATCTCTTAACGCCTCTCCATTCACATGCTAAACAAGGTCCAACGGCTTAATCATCCCTTGCCTTGATTTGTGCAATCTTCTCCCCACTTGGGTCATTGAGCAAGTAGCGAGCCAATGTTCACCTTTACAATATAATACTATAAAAACATCCACTACTGCATGACCCATGATAAAATGCTGAGAAGTGACCACACTGCATCTTAGCTTTCTTCCACATAGTCCCCATGCTTGGAATTGCCCTCTTGCCTCAGTCTACCATGATTAATTCAAGTGACCCCTGAAGTCTTCCTTCTCCCTTGAGACCTATAAGCCTTAGCATTCCCCTCACAGAAATGTTAACAAAATAAGTAAACATGTATTAAATAACATCACTACACATTAACTTGGTTTTTGTAGCATCCCATCCATTATTCTTCATTTGATTGTTGTCTAATTAGATTATATGCCCCATGGGGCAGGAACTTGCCTTTTCTTTTGCTTGTAAAGAGCCTAGAACGCATCCAGAATGAGATAAGAACAAATTAATAAAAACATACTTGTTAAATTAGCTATTGAGTCAGAGAAAAAAAAGCTTAGAGAAGCCAGAAAACTTGAAAAATTAACTGCAATGTCTCATAATATGAATGTCACTAAATGTACTCTTAATGCTTATCTCTAGTAACATGTAAAGTTTTTTCAGAACTAATGCTTGTTTGGTTTTGACTATCTCTTACTTTTGGATGAATGCAGTGTCTGTATAGCCAATTAGACTGATTGCTTGAGATGTTCAACCAATTTTGAGGAGAATTTAAGGATTTCCAGAAAAGGGAAAGTCTTAATGTGAACATAAAAGTTACCAAGGCCTAGATTATGCCAGTTAGACACAATCCTGCATTTGGTGAGTTGCTCGGCTGCATGGGGAGGAATTTCCAGGAAACACAGCAGATAAAAATAAGATTTAGCATTTATATAACACTTTTCTTCCACATATCTCAACGTTGTGTAAAGATGTAAGTACCGCCCTCGGTTTATAGATAGGGAACATGAGTCACAGAGAAGTTAAGGTCATACAGCAAGTCAAGACAGATCTGGGAACAGAATCTATAGATCTCCTGACTACAAGGCTGGTACTCAAGACATTGGGCCACACCTATAATGCTATCTCTTTGTGGGATTGGTCACCCCAACCCATGCACCCAGACACACTGGTTGGTGTGTGGATAGTTGAAGCCATGGTCCTTTTTCTTCCTGACCCCTTCAGCAAATTAGTGAGGGAGCGGTTCCCATGCTGCCTTGAGCACAGGGACTGTGTTTCCGCCTTACCCTTAAACAAACTATGCAAGGGGAGAAAAGCTTTCCAGAATCACTGTTCATACTGCCAAAGGTCCCAGCTGAGCACTGCCTCCTGGCCACTCACTAGACTGCTTTGAGGGAATCCAGCCGTATTCAGGTGTTTTAAGTCTCCAGAGCCTGAATGCAGCCCCAGCCTTAGGTCCCTAGGCACACTCTTGGGGTACAGACTATCTGTTTAGTACCAACCCCTGAGACCTGGAGCCCACTGTCCAGTTGCCTAGCTACTGGGCTCAGTGCTGATCCTTCACAGTTCCCCTTAGTGTAATACATCCCTCCTCAGAATCCCACCCAAGGGGGTGAGCATTCTGGTTGACCTCTTCTGGAGTGGGGGTAGGTGTAAAGCATATAACACACACAGACGCTTTGCACAGTTTCTAACTCCATTTCTCTTAATCACATAAAGCAACAGAAAGTACAGATCATCTAGAACACAACAAACATCTTAAATGCAATGACCTTCACTAGTTTGCCATTCCCTTGGGGGTCCTTGGTGTGTGCATGGGGACCACCAGTGTTCAGGAAGGTAGGCAGGGTCTCTTGCCTTTTCAGGCACCTACATGTTGGGCTGCTTCTCTCTCCTCTTGAGCTGGAGAAAAATACCCTCTCACACCCAATAAAGCAGCACCTCCCTTTATTTATGTAACCCTTCTGCCAGGACAAGTTGACAGCAGCAAGGGCCAGGTTCAGTACATAGGGGTTCCCTTCTCAACAACGCAATACAAAACTGGCTCGAGCCCCCACCCAGTAACCTGGGAAAATCTTATACACACCCCTGGGCACCTCAAAGAGGCAATACTTCCCCTCTCGCAAGCACAGAGCCTCGGTGTAACATCTTTAATAGCAGCAGGTAAATGACACCAGCCTTAAATTGGGAAAACACCACAAGTAGGATCCATAAACCAAACTGTGAGCAAGACCCACCCCAGCCAATTGGGCCATGTCCTGTCCCTTGGGTTCTTGAGTCCAGCAACCCAAAAGTCACCCAATGTCCCCAAAAGTCCAAGAACCCAAAAGTCCAGTCCCAGAGTTCAAAAGTTCATCTGCAGGGTGCTACACGCCACCCGCCTGGGCAGCAATGGGGAGGGGAGAGGTAAGGGGCACCTTACGTGGCGTGAAGATGATTGCCTCGCCCCTCCGTGGGGCTTCACTCTGCTCCGCCAGCCGCCTCACGGGCTGCTCTGCTCCGCCAGCTGTCCCGCAAGCCGCTACAGCTGTCCCCACGAACTGCTCCGCCCCACCAACAGCTCCGCTCCACCAGCCATCCTGCAAGCTGCTCCGACTGCCCCCACGAACTGCTCCGCTTTGCCAGCAGCGCCACTCCGACTGCCCCCACAAACTGCTCTGCTTTGCCAGCAGCGCCACACCATCAGCTGTCTTGCCAACTGCACCACCAGCCACTCAGCAATTTATCTTCAGGCTCCCCCACTACTTAACACAGTGCTCAGCGATTTCAGCTCATAAAACTTTTAGCTCTTTAGTGATTTCAGCTTGTAGTTAGGGGAGCCCTAGTGCTCATGATTTCAATTCAGCAGCCTGAAACCAGACTCTCAAGGAACTCAACATTAGCTCTGATATTCCACAGTGGAGAGGGAGTGGTGGTATAACTGGTGGCTCAGGCCCTTACAAGGGGACCTACACCACAAGGTACTAATACCTGTCCCTAGCCTTTCTCAATTCACTGGGATTTGGAACCCATGTCCCTTGGCTGGCGAGTGCTGATTAGCTAATGGCGAGTTCCCCTTTATCATGACAAAAGGCCAAGTACAGTTCCACTGTCCATGATTTACATAAGCAGTATAACACCAGTTTATTCTTTCTGCCCCAATAACAGAAATTCCTGCCCCAATACAGAAAACTGGGGATCCTACAGCAGCCCAAAGTGCCCATTTGGGCCACTATGGTTCATACCAGGCGGGGTGGGTGTGCCTATGCAAATGACATCAGCTCCCTGGAGTGCTTTGCCACAACTCACCACCAGATGTCAGGGTGGAGCTCATCCTGACTCTGCTTACATCTAAACTTCCAGTCTCCTGTCAGGTGACTAATTTATCAGCCTCCACAGCTGACAAGAGACCCCTACCAGAATGACTTCATTGCCGAGGCAACCTCCCCCCTGAGTAGAGACTTGAACAACTGGTTTGTCCTGGTCAGTAGGCATCTCTTTGTCATTTGGGTGGCAGATCATCAAAGTTTAATGACCTCTCTATTGTTCGCCTGTGCTAGCTCCCTTCTGGAATTCTAGTACAAGATGGAGCTCAAAAGACAGTAGGAAGGTAAAGACCAGCCTTATAATCAAAATGCAGTTTGCAGTGTGAGACATATATAAAGAGTTCATAATCTCAAACATATTTTATAAACTGCACTGACAGGTTCCCCAGATTAGCACATATCGAGACAGGATCTGGGCTTAAATAAAAAAAAGCTAAGAAACCGTTGTAAATTGATAGAAGTAAAAGCTATGTTCAGAGAGACAAAGAGTGCAACATACCTCTCTTTGTAAATCATATTTCCTATTGAATTAAAATTAAATATTTAAAAATTAAAACAAATCCTATATAAGTAAATGCAATAAGATCAGTAATAATAAGAACATTTTAAAAGGGGAAGCTAAAGAAAATTTGAGAGTAATTCTAAACAATTAACAAATTCTTGGATTTGTAAACTATGTTCATTTGTATTATGTAGATAAGTTTTAGGAGGAAAGTAAAGAGAAAATATTGCAAACGGTAACTGCAGATCATAACTAATACAGATATCTATATCCAACTCTGCAGGATCCATAGAACTCATTTAGTAAAACTTTCCTTTGGAGTTCTATCTAGCTACACTTAACATTTTCATTATTTATTCTTTTGTGTCTATTAAGTTCTGTGAAATGAAGCCTGCGTACACACCTGAAAGGAAGGAGAGCACTGATGAACAGCACTCAATCTGAGACCCCAACTGGTGTGGCAAGTATCACAGCTGAGGTCGGATGACCTTAGTGGGTACAAGCATTCTACCACAATATTATTAGCTTCCAGAAATTTACCCTGACACCAGAGAATTCCGATCTTTAGTCTGACTACATTATGCTCCTGCGTCTATCTGTGATTGTTATCAAAGAATATAAGTAAACCTAACAGAGACCACAGGGTTAGTATTTCGTCTCCTGGTCTGTGAGGGGATACTTGAGTGCGAGTAGTGGAACCAGTTACATGCCATTAGAGCTGGGTGATATTTTGTTAATGAAACCATGTTTGGGTGAAAAAAATGCAGATTTGGTAACATCAAAATGTTTTACAAATTCATGTTGGTGTCACTGAATTACAGTGGTCCACAATGAGTTTATAAGTAAATAAATAAATAAATAAATACAAAAATGTTGAAATGTTTTGTTTTAATAATTTCCAAACATTTTAATTTTTTGGTTCAAAACAATTTTTTTCAAATTTTCCTTTACTTTTATTAAAAGTCCAATAACAATATTTAAAATGTTCAAAATCTACATGAAATATCATGTTTTGTGTTGAACAAAAAATTGAATGCATATTTGTTTAGGTTAACCTGAACTATATATTTTTTTCAAACTTTTCAATTCACCAACCATCTTGGAAAATATAGTTTTTGGTTCTTCTCCAAACAATTTTTCAAAATTGCCAGCAAACCAAAATCACCTGTTATTCACATATTTCTACTTGCCTTTACTTAGAATATCAATATAAATATGCATCTGAATGGTGTTTGCTCTAACTTCAAATAGACAAGTATTTTGAAACTCAGTGTTTCTGTGTGAAAGAACAGGCAAGTGTTCCATCCAAAGCCAATCAGCTACATAAGAACATAAGAACGGCCATACTGGGTCAGACCAATGGTCCATCTACCCGAGTAGCCTGTCTTCTGCAAGTTGCCTGTGCCAGCTTCCCCAGAGGGAATGAACAGAACACATAATCATCAAGTGATCCATTCCCTGTCACCCATTCCCAGCTTCTGGCAAACAGAGGCTAGGGACACCATCCCTACCCATCCTGGCTAATAGCCATTGATGGACCCCTGTCCTCCATGACTTTATCTAGTTCTTTTTTGAACCCTGTTGTAGTCTTGGCCTTCACAACATCCTCTGGCAAAGAGTTCCACAGGTTGACTGTGTATTGTGTGAAGAAATACTTCCTTTTGTTTGTTTTAAATCTGCTGCCTATTAATTTCATTTGGTGGCCCCTAGTTCTTGTGTTATGAGGAGTAAAATACACTTCCTTATTTACTTTCTCCACACCAGTCATTTCCAAGCTGCAAAGTCCCAGTTTTATTAATCTCTTCTCATACGGAAGCCATTCCATGCCCCCAGTCATTTTTGTTGCCCTTTTCTGAGCCTTTTCCAATTCCAATATATCTTTTTTGTGTTGGGGTGACCACATCTGCACACAGTATTCATGATATGGACGTACCATAGATTTATATAGAGGCAATATGGATTTTCTGTCTTATTATCTATCCCTTTCTTAATGATTCCCAACATTCTGTTCACTTTTTTGACTACCGCTGCACGCTGAGTGGATATTTTCAGAGAACTATCCACAATGACTCCAAGATCTCTTTCTTGAGTGGTAACAGCTAATTTAGACCCCATCATTTTATATGTGTAATTGGGATTATGTTTTCCAATGTGCATTATTTTGCATTTATCAACATTGAATTTCATCTGCCATTTTGTTGCCCAGTCACCCAGTTTTGAGAGATCCTTTTGTACCTCTCCGCAGTCTGCCTGGGACTATCTTGAGTAGTTTTATATCATCTGCAAATTTTGCCACCTCACTGTTTACGCCCTTTTCCAGATCATTTATGAATATGTTGAATAGGACTGGTCCCAGTATAGACCCGTGGAGGACACTACTCTTTACCTCTCTCCATTCTGAAAACTGACCATTTATTCCTACCTTTTGTTTCCTATCCTTTGACCAGTTACCATTCCATGAGAAGCCCTTCCCTCTTATCCCATGACAGCTTACTTTGCTTAAGAGACTTTGGTGAGGGACCTTGTCAAAGGCTTTCTGAAAATCTAAGTAAACTCTATCCACTGGATCCCCCTTGTCCACATGCTGCTTGACCCCCTCAAAGATTTCTAATAGATTGGTGAGGCATGATTTCCCTTTACAAAAGCCATATTCACTCTTCCCCAACAAAATATGTTCATCTGTGTGTCTAACAATTTGGTTATTTACTATCGTTTCAACCAGTTTGCCCGGTACTGAAGTCAAGTTTACTGGCCTGTAATTGCTGGGATCACCTCTGGAGCCCTTTAAAAAAATTAGCGTCACATTAGCTATCCTCCAGTCATTTGGTACAGAAGCACATTTAAATGATAGATTACAGACTACAGTTAGTAGTTCTGCAATTTCACATTTGAGTTCCTTCAGAACTCTTGGGTGAATACCATCAGGTCCCAGTGACTTATTACTGTTTAATTTATCAATTTGTTCCAAAATCTCCTCTAATGACACCTCAATCTGGGACAGTTCCTCAGATTTCTCACCTAAAATGAATGGCTCAGGTTTGGGAATCTCCCTCACATCGTCAGCTGTGAAGACCACTGGAAAGAATTCATTTAGTTTCTCTGCAATGGCCTTATCATCCTTGAGTGCTCCTTTATCATTTCAATCGTCCAGTGGCCCCACTGGTTGTTTAGCAGGCTTCCTGCTTCTGATGTACTTAATTTTTTTGTTGTTGTTGTTGCTATTACTTTTTGAGTCTTTGTCTAGCCTAATTTTACGCAGGGTCTGAATGAATGCTTCCCTGACAGCTGGCTGGGAGGCGAAGAGACTATGGGTGTGTTTACGTAAATACAGTTTTCTCCTGCTCTGTTTACATATTCATCATTTACTTCTGTGTCAAAGGATCAACTTTGGCTGGTGTTGGGTACAAATGACCTTAGTAATGAATGCAGAGGTAGTGAAATATGGTTACCAATGTTGTAATTATTGCAGGAATACAGGAAAGCGGGACTTGCTTAACCTGTTCCAAATGAGGGGAGCCTCCCTCAGTTGAAAGAACTTTGTTAAGCAGGGGCTCAAATTTCAGAGCTCTGTGAAAGTAAGACAGATGGGGATGGGTATGCCCAGCCAGGAGGCTGCACACCCTCAAGGATTCTCCCTAGACTGGTTTAACCTGTTCCTCCCCAATGTTCAAACAATGGAGCTAAATAGGCTTCATTAGGAGCCTCTTTGTTATGTTAAATGCTCAATCAGAGCTGAAATCAGTTGTGGTAGAACTGTGTTTCTACCCTTTCTGCTAAGAGCTAAAAATCACTGAGAGCTGAAACCACTTCAGATGGGGCAGTGTTTCTGCTCATCCGGCAAAGAGCTGAAAATTACTAAGGGCTTGTCTACACTTACATTTTATAGCGCTCTAACTTGCTGGCTCAGGGGTGTGAAAAATCACCCCCTGAGCTCAGCAAGTCTGAGTGCTTTAAAGCGCTAGTGTGGACAGGCTCCGAGCGCTGGGAGCTGCGCTGGGAGCTAATCCCCTCGTGGAGGTGGCACTTCAAAGCGCTGCTGCGGGAGCGTTCCCACGACTGCACTTTGAAGTTTCCAGTGTAGCCATGCCCTAAGAGACTGATGTGCAGAGGTCACAGCAGAGAGGCAGGTGGCAGCAGAAGGCAACTGACAGTCAGTTGGTGAATGAGTGGCTGATGCGGCGGAGAGGCCTGATGAGCAGCAAGCAAGATGGCTGGTGGAAAGGTGCAGCGAGAGTGATGAGCAGGTGGCCAGCAGGTGGCAGCAGCAGAAAGGTGTGACGAGAGCGGTGAGCAGGTGGCCAGCAGGTGGCAGCAGCAGAAAGGTGTGACGAGAGCGGTGAGCAGGTGGCCAGCAGGTGGCAGCAGAAGAGAGGTGTGACGAGAGCGGTGAGCAGGCGGTCAGCAGGAGTGGCCAGCAGAGAGGAGCGGTGAGCGAGTGCCCGAGCAACGGAGTGAGTAAGGTACCTCCTTACCTCACTGAGGGGGGGTGAACTCTGCAGATGCACCTCTGAACTCTGGGTCTGCACTGACCAAGGACAGCAACTGTGAGTGAGGTGCAGAGAAGGGTCTGGCACGTGAAAGGGACTTTTGTGTTGCTGGACTTAAGAACCTGAGGGGAAAAGGACACTTCCCAACCTACTTGGGGTAGGTTTTTCACTCATGATTAATGTTATGAAACCTGTTTGTGGTGTTTTCCCAAATTATCGCTGAGTTACCGTCCTCCTTTAATTAAAAATTTCTTTTCTACATTCAGACTCTGTGCTTGCAAGTGGGGAAGTATTGCTTCTCAGAGGTGCCATGGGGTGGTGTGCGATTTTCCCAGGTTACTTGGTGGTGGCTTGAGCCATCTCTGTGTTTTATCAATGGAAAGGAACCCCTAGATATTGAACCTGGCCCTGGTTGCTGCTGGCTCCACCTGGCAGATGGGTTACATAATTATATTTTTTCCCTTCATTTGCCACAGTTTATCCTCCTTTCTATTTTCCTCTCTAGGATTTAACTTCCACTTTTTTAAAGGATGCCTTTTTGCCTCTCACTGCTTCTTTTACTTTGTTGTTTAGCCACGGCGGCACTTTTTTGGTCCTCTTACTATGTTTTTTAAATTTGGGGTATACATTTAAGTTGAGCCTCTATTATGATGTCTTTAAAAAGTTTCCATGCAGCTTGCAGAGATTTCACTTTTGGCACTGTACCTTTTAATTTCTGTTTAACTAATCTCATTTTTGTGAAGTTCCCCTTTCAGAGAATGCTACCATGGAGTTCCTGGACTTCAATCTTTTACCTAGCAGTCTAAATTTGGCCTCCAGGACATCTCTCCTATTCTTCCCTATGTCACTGGTACCTACATGTGCCATGACCACCGACTCCTCCCCAGCACTACACATATGACTCTCTAGATGTCTCAAGAGATCCGCAACCTACACACCAGGCAGGCAAGTCACTATTCGGTTCTCCAAGTCATCGCAAACACAGCTATATATGTGTCTAATGATCGACTTGCCCATTACTAACACCTGTCTCTGGAGTTCCCTCCCCTGGAGAGGTATCCTGAGTGCGAGAGGATACCACAACATCATCTGGAAGGAGGGTCCCAACTATGGGATCATTTCCCTCTGCTCCAGTTGGATGTTCTCCTTCCCTGAGACTTTCATCCTCCTCAACAGCACAGAGGCTGTCAGACCAGGGGTGGGACTGTTCTCATGTGTCCTGGAAAATCTCATCTATGTAACTCTCTGTCTCCCTTAGCTACTCCAGTTCAGCCACTCTGGTCTCCAAAGCCCATACACGATCTCTGAGGGACAGGAGCTCCCTGCACCGAATGCACACATACACCACCTGGCCATAGGGCAGGTAACCATAAATGCTACATTGGGTGCAATAAACTGGGTAACCCCCACTCTATTGCTGGACTTCTGCCTGCATTATCTTTTTACCCTTGAAGTTAGTTCCTTTGTTGATGTTTTGTTTTTATCTGTGGTGTTTTTGGCTTTAAGGAATGTTAAGTGTATCTAGCCCTCCCACAAACACACTTCCCCTCTAAACTCCCTCACAAACCTCGCCTGTTAGCAAATCCCTCGCAAAACTCTCGTGTTAGCAACTCCTGTTCGCTAGCTCCTCTGCTTGCTTAGGAGCAGGCTTTTAAAAGCCCTGGCCTTCCTGAATAGCCCTGCCCCCTGGTTAAGGGTTGATGGGTGCTAAAGGGCTTAGGGATCAAAGCATCATTAAGAAGCTCTCAGCTTTGCCTAGCAGACCGCTAGGCTCAGCACACACACGGTCAGCAGACAGTCCCCCAAACAAACAGACTACAAGGTATATTTCAGTCAAGCAGCAAGCACACCACAAACACATACACTCACACTAAGTATGGCTAATGAGCTGTCATTAGCCATACTTTTGGTGTTAGAGAGTGTGCATGAACAATACTATGAAATATATACTATAGTGTACTATGAACTCCAGTAGCTATATCTGGGTCACCTCCATGACAACCCAAATCTTCCAGTTTGAATCTCTTTCACTTCCCAATTCACATGCCAAGAGACAGACTATGTTATTCTACGTCATCACTGAGTTAAATTACTGTACAATGGCTCAATAGGCAATGCCACTAGCATGTGCAGGTACAATATAATATTAATATCTTTTATTTCCTTTCTGATGCGACAAATGATAAAAAGTCTTTCTTCCACAGGACAGAAGCGGCTTTGTCTGTACAAAGTGCAAGCTGGTCTCCATACTGGAAGAGAAGGTTCAAGGACTGGAGAAACAAGTATCAACCCTGCGTTGCATAAGAGAAAATGAAGATTTCCTGGACAGACGTGAGGATATGCTTCTGCGGTCACAACATTCTGAAGAATCAGAGCAGGATGCGCAGTGGGAACAGAAGGATAGTGAAGAAAATTGGCAGCATGTGACCTCCAGAAGAAGAAATAGGAGCATCCATGTACCAGCAATGCAGATACAGGTGAGCAACCATTGTCATGTTCTCTCCACAGGTACTAATGCGGAGAGTGGACTAAATAATACATCTGAGGGAAGGGAGCAGGAGACTCCACTGATTGGAAAGCATGAGATGCACTGTCCTAGGGATGGGGGTTCCACGACCACCATTCCCAAGAGAAGGAGGAGGGTGGTGGTGGTTGGGGACTCCCTCCTAAGGGGGACTGAGTCATCTATCTGCCATCCTGACCGAGAAAACTGAGAAGCGTGCTGCTTGCCAGGAGCTAGGATTCACGATGTGACAGAGAGACTGTTGAGACTCATCAAGCCCTTGGATCACTACCCTTCCTGCTTCTCCACGTGGGCACCAGTGATACTGCCAAGAATAACCTTGAGCGAATCACTGCAGACTACGTGGCTCTGGTAAGAAGGATAAAGGAGTTTAAGGTGAAAGTGTTTTTGTCCATCCTCCCCGTGGAAGGAAAAGGCCCAGGTAGAAACCATCAAATCATGGAAGTCAACGAATGGTTACACAGGTGGTGTTGGAGAGAAGGCTTTGCATTCTTTGGCCATGGGATGGTGTTCCAAGAAGAAGGATTGCTAGGCAGAGATGGGCTCCACCTAACGAAGAGAGGGAAGAGCATCTTCACAACCAGGCTGGCTAACCTAGTGAAGAGGGCTTTAAACTAGGTTCATCGAGGGAAGGAGACCAAAGCCCTGATGTAAGTGGGGAAGTGGGGTACCAGGAGGAAGCACGAGCAGGAGAGCACAAGAGGGGAGGTTTCCTGCCTCATACTGAGAAAGCAAGACAATCAGCGACAATCTTAAGTGCCTATACAGAAATTCAAGAAGCCTGGGAAACAAGCAGGGAGAACTGGAAGTCCTGGCACAGTCAAGGAATTATGATGTGATTGGAATAACAGAGACTTGGTGGGATAACTCACATGACTGGAGTACTGTCATGGGTGTATATAAACTTTTCAGGAAGGACAGGCGGGGCAGAAAATGTGGGGGAGTTGCATTGTATGTAAGAGAGCAGTATGACTGCTCAGAGCTCCAGTATGAAACTGCAGAAGAACCTGAGAGTCTCTGGATTAAGTTTAGAAGTGTGAGCAAGGAAGGTGATGCCATGGTGGGAATCTGCTATGGACCACCATACAGGGGAATGAGATGGACGAGGCTTTCTTCAGGCAACTAACAGAAGTTACTAGATCACAGGACCTGGTTCTCAGGGGGACTTCAATCACCCCGATATCTGCTGGAAGAGCAATACAGCAATGCACAAACAATCCAGGATGTTTTTGGAAAGTGTAGGGGACAATTTCCTGGTGCAAGTGCTGGAGGACCCAACTAGGGGCAGAGCTCTTCTCGACCTGCTGCTCACAAACAGGGAAGAATTAGTAGGGGAAGCAAAAGTGAATGGGAACCTGGGAGGCAGTGATCATGAGATGATCAAGTTCAGGATCCTGACACAAGGTAGAAAGGAGAGCAGCAGAATACGGACCCTGGACTTCAGAAAAGCAGACTTTGACTACCTCAGGGAACTGATGGGGAGGATCCCCTGGGAGAAAAACATGACGGGGAAAGGAGTCCAGGAGAGCTGGATGTATTTAAAAGAATCCTTATTGAGGTTGCAGGAACAAACCATCCTGATGTGTAGAAAGAATAGTAAATGACAGGTGACCAGCTTGGCTTAACAGTGAAATCCTTGCTGATCTTAAGCACAGAAAAGCTTACAAGAAGTGGAAGACTGGACAAAAGACTAGGGAGGAGTATACAAATATTGCTCAGGCATGCAGGAGTGAAATCAGGAAGGCCAAATCACACCTGGAGTTGCAGCTAGCAACGGATGTTAAGAGTAACAAGAAGGGTTTCTACAGGTATGTTAGCAACAAGAAGTGTGGGCCCCCTACTAAATGAGGGAGGCAACCTAGTGACAGAGAATGTGGAAAAAGCTAATGTACTCATGACGATTGGGGGAGGTCCTGGATGACTGGAAAAAGGCTAATGTAGTGCCCATCTTTAAAAAGGGGAAGAAGGAGGATCTGGGGAACTACAGACCAGTCACCTCACCTCAGTCCCTGGAAGAATCATGGAGCGGGTCCTCAAAGAACCAATTTTGAAGCACTTTGAGGAGAGGAAACAAGGACAAATGCAGAGTCCTGCACTTAGGAAGGAAGAATCCCGTTCACTGTTACAGACTAGGGACCGAGTGGCTAGGCAGCAGTTTTGCAAAAAATGACCTAGGGGTTACAGTGGACGAGAAGCTGGATATGAGTCAACAGTGTGCCCTTATTGTCAAGAAGGCTAACGGCATTTTGGTCTGTATAAGTAGGAGTATTGCCAGCATATCAAGGGATGTAATCATTCCCCTCTATTCAGCATTGGTGAGGTTTCATCTGAAGTACTGTGTCCAGTTTTGGGCCCCACACTACAAGAGGGATGTGGAAAAATTGGAAAGAGTCCAGCATAGGGAAACAAAAATGATTAGGGATCTAGAGCACATGACTTATGAGGAGAGGCTGAGGGAACTGGGATTATTTAGTCTGCAGAAAAGAAGAATGAGGGGGGATTTGATAGCTGCTTTCAACTATCTGAAAGGGGGTTCCAAAGAGGATGGATCTAGACTGTTCTCAGTGGTATCAGATGATAGAACAAGGAGTAACTCTCAAGTTGTAGTGGGGGAAGTTTAGGTTGGATATTAGGAAAAACTTTTTCACTAGAAGGGTGCTGAAGCACTGGAATGGATTACCTAGGGAGGTGGTGGAATCTCTTCCCTTAGAGGTTTTTAAGGTCAGGCTTGACAAAGCCCTGGCTGTGATGATTTAGTAAGGGATTAGGTCCTGCTTTGAGCAGGGGGTTGGACTAGATGACCTCCTGAGGTCCCTTCGAACCCTGATATTCTATGATTCTATGATTCTATGACATCTGTTAATGGTCAGATATGTGAATGTAAAGGATCAGTGCAGCTGTGACACTTTTTGCAGTTTTGGCTTATTGCTTATGTTATCTTCAAAAGGAAGTTCATTTCTAAAGAATTCCCATCAAAAATCTTGGAACCCCTATACAAATTCCTGATATTTGAGCTCTCTGCATTAATTATTGACATAGCCATGTACCAGTAACAATCCCATTAAATAAACAAAGAAAGTATAAGAGGTTGGTTCTGGTCCAAGTTTTGTGGGTTTGAAAACAGTTCATTCAATTTGCAATAGCTGTGGCTATCTTTTAAAAAAAACAGAAAAGACATATTTTTAAAAACTAAGTTTTTAAAGCCATAAATACACTTTGCTTAGGGACGTGTTGACATTTTGTTGTATGTATCTGCACATGATCTGAGCTGGATGAGCTATGTGAACTGGGCTTCATCAAACAGTCTCAGAGCATTGTCTGAAATTTTCAAATGGAACATAACCAATGTGAATGCTTTCCCTGTTCAACGGAAGCCAGGAGCTTTGGGCAGGGCTTTTAAAAAATGTTTAATGCAGCAAAGTATAGGATGAGTGATGATAAGCTATAAAATCCTAGTTATGTAGCACCATGGCAGCTGGAAGCATACCAAGATTCTCTTTGCTTGTGCATATGTGGATTCTACAGGAGCCCCAGTTTGGCGCTTCCTGGCCTAAACCCTGCTGTTCAGGAACCAAACTACAAATAATAATCAAAAAAGAGAAAATATGGATGGAAGAGGATACACCACACACCTTAATGGCAAAGGAAACAGAGATATGACCTGACACAAAACCTACGGAAGCCAATGGAAAGGCTTCCATTGACTTTGCTTGGCTTTGGATCATGCCCGGAGAGCATGTTGATGCTTGGCTATTGGTTGTTTTACATTGTGGGAAGGATTGCAAAAAAAAAAAAAAAGTAGCACTCCCAGCATAGTCTTCCCTCCTGAGTGTTGTTTATGGTACTCTCTTCTATTCCCCAGATCCATCATTTAATTTAAATGACTATTCCCACCTCCCCACACACATACACATAAACTAAAAAAGTACCCAAACGGGGGAGAAACAACTTAATAACATTTTAAAAAATCCAACTAATATGATTGCATTAGCCATTGGCAACAAGAAGTGTAAGAAAAAGAATCTGCCATTTGTTTATCTCACAGCTGCATCTTCTCAATGACAAGAAGAGGAGTGAGAAGCAAAGTATATTCCTGTCCATACCACCATGAGAAATGAAAATGACATATGGTGTGCTCTGCAGATGCTGAAATAAATTTGTTAGTCTCTAAGGTGCCACAAGTATTTCTTTCTTTCTTATTTTTGTTTTGCTGACACAGACTAACACGGCTACTACACTGTAACCTATTCCTGTAGTATATCCCTAATGATGACCATCTTCTTCTATGACAAGCTCAGTATTATAGAGAAAGCCATTCCTTCCATATTCCACTATTTTCACTATAAGGTGTACCTTTAGGAGCCCTGGTGAGGAGATTATTATGGGTACAATTTGCCAGGTGTGCAAAGAGCTGTGGGAAGAAATTTTCCAAGAGGAAAAATACCTACATTTTTCAAAAGGTAAAGGATTATATGCCTCCTTCTGAACTCTGAAAAGGAAAAATATTCAGAGGAATACCTATTTTCAGGGCCCTGTGTACTCTGTGCCACAATGAGACCTGACTGAATGGCTGATGTCCCTGAATTCTTTGGCACCATTAGTTTATCACCACAATACCCCCTTCATTCCCACCCCTCCACACCCACACAACTATGGCTCATACTTAACAATACTAATTGATGTACAGTTTGTTGATGATTATTTTCAAAGATTTGCTTTTTATTCTGCTCTCCTGTCAGCCTGGTTCCACTCCCCAGGTGCCATCTTCCATGACACTGTGCAGGAGATCCAGCTCAGAACCTCCTTCTCCTCATGTACACTGGGAAAGGAAGGAGCTCGTAGTTGGCTTTAATAACTCATCTCCTTGGCACCTGCAGTGTTCTCCTTACTGCCAACCTCACCAAATTAAACATCTGACTCTCACCATCCCTGACTGCAAACTGGATGTCAGCCCTATCATGCCAACCCATGGCTGTCCAGCTCCCTGAAAAAGTGCAGGGACATGCACTGAAATCCAATTAAGTCATCCCTGTGGGGAAAGCTGGAGAGCAAGAGACACCTCTGGGCAGGTTCTGGCAGGGCAGAGCAACAGGAAAAAAATCACCTCAGACTCTTGGTGGCAATAAAATGATGAATTCTACAGCAAGAATGCTAAATGTCATGGCAATTTGGGAAGATGCCAGATTTCATGGCTGTAGAGTCATGGTATTCTCGGGGCCCTAGTTAAGATGAATGGAGCAGTTCACACCTCTGAGAGCTATTGCATCAGGCTTTGCAGGTTCAGGCAGACATCATTACATTGCACATACTTGGTTCACATTTGTAAGGTTATCTCTGTAACACTAAGGGCTAAAAACATAACTTAAAAAAACAACAAAAATGAAAAGCTCAGATTCTGTGGCAAGGGGTAGATTCCATGGCATTATGCAGCCTTGCAATCGTGAAATATATGGACTCCTGCTTATGTTCCACATGGAAACACATTTAACAATCGCAAAAACTGAACTGAGAGAACAAACACCAATTCAGCTAATTCAGCTACAACTAAATGACCTAACTCCTGCTTGTGTAAAAGTCTGTCACAATTTGCATAAAATATTCCAACATCCCCACCTGGGGTTTGTATCTGGAACATCACTGCTCTGCTTTGGTCTCTTGTTTAGTCGCAAGATTGTTAGTGGATTTCTTCCTGCAACCATAGCAGCTAATAATAGGAAGTGCAATGCTGCAGAGCATCAGTTCACATTTTACATTATGCTGTGTAATGACTGCCATTGTTCTTTTACACACATGAAATATTTTAAAACGTTCACCTTTCCAAGCCACTAACTCAGGCACTTGCAATGTTATTATTTATTTGTATTACCGTATTAACTGGGGGTCCCATCTGAGATATGGGGTCCAGTTGTGCTAGGCACTGTACAAACAAATAATAAGAGAAAGTCCCTGCCCCCAAGAGCTTACAATTTAAATAGATAAAACAACCAGAGCTTGAGAAGGGAACAAGAGGTATATATAGAGAGAAAATGACTGGCTCAAGATCACACAGCAGAGACAAGAATAGAACTGACATTGCTTTATTCCCTGTCCACTTTCTTATCCACTAGACCATAGAATATAATTCCCCAGTCTAGCTGTTATTGTCTATAGGTGTGCATGAGGTGGGTGCTGCACGGTGATAAGTATCTAAGAGGCATTGCCGAGCATTACTGATAATGAAGTATTGCACATATTTCAACGTGCAAAATATTAAATGTGCACCTTTTGCTTGTAATAAACTGGGCTGTCATGATACCCAACATTTGCAAAAATGCTGCTGCTTCTTTTTTTTTTTTTTTTTGCAAGAGACCAACTGATCACTCCATTTACACAGGAGTTCAGAATTGGCTGAATGTATCATTAGCTTACATGGGATGATTATGGCAATTGAATCCCGACGGTGGGGCTGAAATCAAGGCAGGGTAGGTTTTATATAGCCACACTCCCTTCTGCTGCAGACATACTAACATTGCAGCTTGCAGAGAGCCATGCTGTTGACAGCAGTTTAACTATCTCTGCACAGCTTTAGACAGGCAAAGAATTACCTCACTGATGCATCTGGGACTGAGAATGTGGTAGGCAGTGCTTTACACCCAACTTGTCCTCACTTTGCAAGCACGTAAATGACTACATAGGGCACAAAGCAGTGGAGAACTGAGACCCGTCTCCTTAATATTTGGGAGTGGGGAGTGAGGGGAAAAGAATGAAAAATGTAGAGCCCAACTCACTTACACTGGGATAAATCAGAAGTATCACATTGAAAGCAATGGTGTTACACCACTACAAAATTGGGGAAGTAAAATTGGAATCAGTCCCTTAAAGTATTCTTTAGGCCCTCAAATTCCCTTTGCTTCATCATTTTAACCACACCTTCTCTCCGCCATTTTGTTTGCTTCCTCCAAAATATAAAGATTTTATATTATCTCAGCCTCTGTGTGGATAGTTCTAGACAGAAAGGCATTTCGCTGTGCTGTTCTCATTCAGTTGCAATATGTGCTACATGTCCTGGGCTAGATCCTCATCTGGTGTAAATCACTGTAACTCTATTTATGTTAATGGAGCTATGCCATTTTGCACCAGCTGAGTTTCTGACCTTTGAAGCAAGTTCTGCATTAAGCTCACCTTACTTGCACTCATCTCCACCCAGAAGAATTCCATTCTGAGTGGTCATCATGCAAGACTCTTTCTCTGATCTAAGCATGACATTTTGTTTAATCAGACCCAGAGAATATCTCTGCTACTAACATCGGAGCACACAAAAGCCCAGGAAAGGTTGGAAGAAGACCTAAAAAAAAAAAAAAGTGCCACAGGGAGAATCATGGCAAAAGTTGTGCTTTGAATCTGGAAGCAAATGCCAACAAACCACAATAAAGGCATTTCTTTATGCATTTAGGTTCAGATGGCCAAATACAGCTCTTACCCACCCCAGAGTAACCCTATTTACTTCACTGGGATTGCATCTGTTTGAGAGCAGTATTTGAGTCATGACTTGATCATATTTATTAACATGCAAGTCCAGACCAGTAATATATGTATTTGGTGCTTGAAAAGGGCCAGTTTCACAAAGTAAAAACATTTATGAGCCAGCTGGGAGGAAGAATTTAACCAGAAAAATGTGAATGATAAGTGGGAATTGTTAAAAAATACTTTGCTGAGTACTCCAAAAAACCACAATTCCACCAATGAGCAAGAAGACTGTACTGGTTAGAGAGGAAGTATAGGCAGCTATAATCTGTGTGTGTGTGTGTAAGTAAAACAACAAACAGAAGAAAGGGGAAGTTGATAGTAATGGATACAAATCAGAAGCTAGGAATAGTAAAAAAATTGGTAAGAGAAGCAAAGGCACACACAAGTAGAAATCTATGGTCAGCAGAGTTAAGGACAATAAGAAGGATTTTTAAAGTATTTCGATAACAAAAAGAAACCTGACAATGGTATTTGTTCATTTCTAGATGGAAATGGTAAAATTATCAATAATAATGCAGAAAAGCCAGAAATATCCAGTAAATATATCTATTCTGTATTTGGGAACAAAACAGTTTATATGGTTATATCATATGATAATACTGTCCATTCCACTAGTATCTTGGGACTATGATAAACAGCATCTACTAAAGTTAGATATTTTTGAATAAGCAGGTTCCAAATAATTTGCACCCAAGAGTTTTCAAAGAGTTGACTGAGTAGCTCACTGGACATTAATGCTGATTTTAAATAAGTCTTCGAACACTGGGGAAGTTCCAGAAGACTGGAAGAAAGCTTATGTTGTTCCAATATTTAAAAAGGGTAGGTAGGATGACCCAGATAATTTTAAGTCTGTCAGTCTGACACTGATCCCATCACTGATAAAGTCAGCAGATGACACGAAAAATGGATAAATGATTATAAGTGGTAAATAATGAAGAGGATAGCTCAATCTGGACTGTTTGGTAAGCTGGGTATAAGCAAACAATATGAGTTTGAACATGGCTAAATGTAAGTATATACATCTATGAACAAAGCATGTGGGCCATATTCTATCCTGGGAAGCAGTGACTTGGAAAAAGATTTGGGGGTCATGGTGGGTAATCAGCTGAACATGAGTTCCCAGTGCAATCGTGTGTCCAAAAGAACTAATGTGATCCTTGGCTGTGTAAACAGGGGAATCTTGAGCAGGAGTAGAGAGGTTATTTGACCTCTGTATGTGGCACTGGGTGATCACTGATGGAATACTGCATCCATTTCTGGTGTCCACAATTCAAGAAGGATGTTGAAACATTGAAGAGGGTTTAGAAAGAGCCACGAGAATGATTAAAGGATTAAAATATACACCTTATGGTGATAGGAGCTCGATCTAGTTATCTTATCAAAGAGACGGTTAGGGGGTGACTTTGTTACAGTCTATAAGTACCTACATGGGGAACAAGTATTTGAGAATAGGGTCTTCAATCTAGCAGAGAAATATGTAACACAATCCAATGTCTGGAAGCTTTAGTTAGAAAAATTCAGATCGGAAATGAGGCATGAATTTTTAATAGTGAATGTAATTAACCACTGGAACAATTTACTAAGAATTCTGATGGATTTTCCATCACTGGCAATTTTTAAATCAAGATTCAATGTTTTTCTAAAAGATATACTCTAGGAATTAATTTGGGGAAGTTCTAAGGCCTGCGTTATACAGACTAGAAGATTACAATGGTTCCTTCTGGACTTGGAATCTATGAATATATGAAGTTGGCTTTGAGGGCTGTTTAACCAGGTTACCATCTACATATAATATCAAAAGAGAAAAGGTTGAAAGTGGCTGTGAATTGTAATAAGAATATAAAGCATCTTCACCCTGGATAACACTGATTAATATTGTAAAATGCATATTTGAGATTAATTAGGTGTTTCTCTTTGTTCATTATCTCTTTCCTCTTCCCTTCCTCATTGACATTCACTAGATTTAACAAGTCATGTCACAGAAGAAATGCAAATACTCTTCTAGTCTCTGATATGTGATGAACAGGACAGGGGCAGAAAGGAAACATGAGTAGCCTTATTTTTGAAAAAACAAGGAGTCCGGTGGCACCTTAAAGACTAAGATTTATTTGGGCATAAGCTTCCGTAGGTAAAAAACCCACTTCTTCAGATGCATAGAGTGAAAATTACAGATGCAGGTATTGTTATACTGACACATGAAGAGGAGGGAGTTACCTCACAAGTGAAGACCCAGTGTTGACAGCGCCAATTCGATCAGGGTGGATGTGGTCCACTCCCAATAACTGATGAGGAGGTGTCAATTCCAGGAGAGGCAAAGCTGCTTTTGTAGTGAGCAAGCCACTCACAGTCCCTATGCAAGCCCAAATTAATGGTGTTAAATTTGCAAATGATTTTTAATTCTGCAGTTTCTCTTTGAAGTCTGTTTCTGAAGTTTTTTGTTCAAGTATGGCTACTTTTAAATCTGTTATAGAATGTCCAGGAAGATTGAAGTGTTCCCCTACTGCCTTTGCAGACTGTCCCAGGGAAGTGAAATAACCCTCACTCTATAAGAGGAGATAGTGAAGAAAGGGGGGAAGGGGGCTTCGCCATTTGGGATTTTGGGTTAAAGAATAACAGACGAGAGCCCTGATCTTGCAAACATGTATTTAACTCTATGCATGTGAAGTAATCTAATCTAATCTATCTATCTATGGTACTTCTGTGACTCCCATTACCATAATATCTAAGCACCTAACAATCTTTAAGGTATTTATCCT
The DNA here is from genome assembly GCA_033296515.1 of Macrochelys suwanniensis. Classification (NCBI taxonomy): domain Eukaryota; kingdom Metazoa; phylum Chordata; order Testudines; family Chelydridae; genus Macrochelys; species Macrochelys suwanniensis. The sequence goes on along the minus strand of CM065775.1, from coordinate 42,186,287 downwards.
AGCAACATCACTGCAAACTGTTATTATCCCTATTTTATAGACAGGGAACTGAGGCACAGAGAGACTGAGGGCTTGTCTATGTGCACATTTATTTCATGGAAAGATGAGGTGTGTATCTACTTCACACTAGCCTGCCACACACTAACTATCCATGTGGACCCTGCTGCTGCTTGCTAACCGTTTGTGAATGCGCTTTGATCTACCTCACTTTGAAACAGGAGTAGATTAAAACACACTAACAAATTATTAGTGTGCATCAGCTGGGTCCACATGCACAGTTAGTTCTTGGCAGGCTAGTGCATGGTAGATTCACACCCCATCTTGCCACAAAAAGAAATATTCATGTAGATAGTCCTAAGTGACTTGCCCAAGGTCACACAGGAAGTCTATGCGAAAAGGAATTAAGAACAGGTCATTAGTCTTAGGTTAGTGCCTTGACCATCCTTTCCATCATGAGTTTCATTGAATGGGATTACCTAAATGCTTAAAGGTAAGCCCACGAATAACTGGTTTTTGCCTGATCAGTGTCTGTCTTGCAGTCCTGTCTTGGAAGTCTGATGATGCATGGTAAACATCTAATGATTACAGACGAGAACCAATTTTAATGCATTTAAGATAATGTTCTTTCTTTTCATAAAATCTCTGACTAGCATTTGCTAAATTCAAATAATCTCCAATACTTTTTCATTAGTTATGCGATCTAGCCAGGATATTTTGCGAATTCTTCTATAAAACCATAATTCAAGGGACTGTAGTTTTTATCATAAATTGTTGCATGTCCATGTTTCACATCTGTAATTTAACACAAACCAAATGTAAATTTTTAGAAGTCATAATTTAGTCATCAGATTTATGTCCCTTCTCATCAGAGGCTTATTATTCCAGAATGTGTCTTTTGCTCTTGCTATTCTGGTGCTAACTTCAATATCCTATCTTCCATTTTCTGTAATTATGCTTCCTAAGTAGCAATAATTTCTCACTGGCTGTATGGCTGTGTGATACATTGGAATCTTTCATGTTTTTCCAGGATCCTTGCGTAACACCAAAGTTTTGTCTTGTCCACATTCAACTCTAAACCATATTCTTTGCCATACTCATAATCGCCACTAACTTCATCAGACCTTTTTCTAAATCATCAACAGCACTGTGTCATCTGCATAATGAATGTTACTCACCTATTTCCATTCATCTTACTATCTTCGTCTGTTTCTTCTATTAATTTAACCAAACATGCATAAGAAATATCCTACTGGTTTCACTATAAATTGTCTTATTACTCAGAGTTTGTATCCATCAATCCCTACAGATCTTAATATGTTGAGAAATTTGTAGTCGTAGATTCTGTCAAATGCTTTTTGGAAGTCAACAAAACACAAGTATACTGTTTTCGTCATTTCAGCTGATCTTTCTTGTAGGAGCTTCAAGTTCAGATTGACGTTTATTATGCACTTTCCACGTTTGAAGCAGTATTGTTGTTTGCTTATTTTCTTATCAATTTTTCTTTGTATTTGATCTTGAACAACTCACAAAAGTATCTTGGAGGCATGCAATACTAGGCTGATTGTTCCATAGTCTTTACAATCCATAGAGTTGTTTTTTGGGGGATTTGGATACACATTAAGGTAGTAAAGTCTTCTGGAAATTCTGTTTCAAACATATTCTTCATTATTCTGATAGGGATTTCAAGCCTTCGTAACCTATGCTTTTAAATAATTCAGCCTATATTCCATCACAAACTTGTGGTTTTCCATTCAGGGTGGCACCCACTTATTCCAGGCTTTGCCCAGCCTGTTATATTAGGAGTGGAGAGAATTTAACCATAAAGGGAATGTAGCCATTAAAATGAAAATGAATTACAGTAAATTTGGACTTTCAATTTACTGTAATACAAAGTCACAATAAATGATCTTCACTCTGTATATATTTATTAAGTGCTTTGGGATGATGAACGATGTATAATTATACTTATTGTACCAAAAGCCTATCATGGTTCTGCAAAAATGTATCCCCAAAAAGAACTTATCAGCTAAGAGGAGTCCTTTCATTTTCCCTGAATCTTTGAGGTTCTAACTCAAAAGTTCTCTATAGCGCTAATGAATTTGACTTAATCAATTAAAAAGAAATCTGCATTCCCTCTAGCTGATTCCAAACAGCCAGAAAACAGTTACATAAAATCAGTGCTGCTTCACTGCAGTCTACTAGAGACCTAAGCATCCTGTAATGTATATAATCAAAACTACTGTGTCTTGATGATTTAATACAGAATTTTTGGACTTCAGAAATAATAGATTATGATTTTTTTCTCATAAAATGTTTTTAGTTATTTTCAAGGGTGTCCCTCCCCGCCCCCCGCACCAAATTGGCTGATTCCTATCCAAGCATTCTATCTCATAGATAAGATAGAAGATAACAAGGTCAGTACAACTGCTAAGAGGTGCCTTGGCTACTTCAGCCAATGGGAAGTGCCAAGCCCTGCCCCTTTCTCAGAGATAGGTGCCTAAATGCAGGCTGCAGGGAGGTGCTGTACTTTGTTTGGGATTTCCAGACACACACTTTGGTATCAAGCGCTTATGCGGTTTTTAACAAGAAGTTGTGGGGAGGAAAGGAGGAAGAGATGCAGTTCCCTTGTAATCTTTAGCCCAGTGGTTAGGGTACTCACCTGGAATGTGGGAGACCCATGGCTCAAGTCCCTTCTCCACCTCAGTGGAAAAAGGGATTTGAAATCAGGTCTGAGGCTCTGCCACCTCTCAAGTACATTCTCTGACCACTGGCCTATAAGACATTCTGATATGAAGCTCTCTGAGGCCTTATCTACCCTACAAAGTTGTGTTGGCAAAAGGCAGCTTTTGTCAACAAAACAGTGGAGGTCTACACACTACAATCATAGAATCATAGAATATCAGGGTTGGAAGGGACCTCAGGAGGTCATCTAGTCCAAACCCCTGCTCAAAGCAGGACCAATCCCCAACTAAATCATCCCAGCCAGGGCTTTGTCAAGCCTGACCTTAAAAACCTCTAAGGAAGGAGATTCCACCACCTCCCTAGGTAACCCATTCCAGTGCTTCACCACCCTCCTAGTGAAAAAGTTTTTCCTAATATCCAACCTAAACCTCCCCGACTGAAACTTGAGACCATTACTCTTTGTTCTATCATCTGGTACCACTGAGGACAGTCTAGATCCATACTCTTTGGAACCCCCTTTCAGGTAGTTGAAAGAAGCTATCAAATCCCCCCTCTCTCTTCTCTTCTGAAGACAATGCTCCTCCCACTGACAAAACTCCCTTGCTTTGCCGACAAAATAAAACCACCTCGATGAGAGGCGTATTGGTTTTTGCAGCAAAGTTAGATCGACAAAGCGTCAGTGTAGACACCGCATTAGTTATGTCACCGTAACTGGCCTCCAGGAGGTATCCCACAATGCCTACCATGACCGCTCTGCTCACTGTTTTGAACTCTGCTGCCCTGCATCCAACTACACAGGCATACACCTCTCTCCAAAGCCCCAGGAAGTTTTGAAACTGTTCAGCATGGAGAGCTCACATATCTACTGCCCAGCTGAGCATGCCGGCTCCTGGCAGCAAACATACTCCTGCCTAGACTACAGAGGAGAGGGTGGATCTAGTTGTTCTGTGGGGAGAGGAGGCTGTGGGAGAATTTGGAGGGAATCACAGAATCAAAACATTAATACAGAATCCTGCTCTCCCCGGCACTAGGACCACAGCGGCAGGCAGGAAGGGTGAGCTGCTGCTAGGGGCATGGGAAGGGACTCATTGCTGTGCTGGGCAGAGCCAGGGAGTGAGGCAGGGGCAGATGTCCTCCTCCCCCCAGCCAGTGTACCAGTCTCTGCTGAGCTGGGGTGGGAGCCAGGGGGACACCAGCTGTCTGTGCACCAGCTTCTGCCTCAGGATTGGTTGCTTCCGGCTGCTGTCTGAACTTAAAGAGACAGTGTGCGAACACACTCACTCTCCCCCAACACACACACTTCCCCAACACACTCTGTCTCTCTTTCTCACATACACCCTCCCCCAACACACACTCTGTCGCTGTCTCTCTCACACACACACTCCCTGTCACACATTCCCACACACACACACACATACACACTCCTGTGGGCTTCTCGTGCCAGTGTTCAGAAATGTCAGTTTGGTCGTATTCAGGGGCACCGGAACAGGGGAGGCCGGGTAGCCATGGCCCCACCACTTTTCCAAGTGGGAGGGCTATGCTCTCCCACTTTTCACCGGCCATAAGGGCGAGCGACGGGAAGGAGGGGGCGGAGAGGAGTGAGGGGGAGTGGAGTCTTAGGGGGAAGAAGCAGTGTGAGGGTGGGGACTCAGGGAGAAGGGGCGGTGTGAGGGCAGAGGCTTGGGGGAAAGGGTGGCGTAGGTGGTTTGGGGCTATGGTTTGTGTGCCGGTGGGCCCCCCACTTTTAGGAAGCTTTCGCCGCTCCTGGTCATATTGAGTGCTACTTTAAAAAGCAATTTAAGATGTGTTATTTTTGGGGCGCACACAACAATCATTCCAAGGTTCATAGCATGGTGCAAACAAACAATGCCAGGCTCAGCACACTTCAGCAACACACATTACTGTGGCGTAGTGTTAATATGCTTCTTCAAAGCATCCTCCAGCCGAATAGCCCCCCGCTAGGCTCCTCTTATAGCCTTGTGTTCATAACACACAGCACAATGTGATCAGTAATGCAAGATCCATGCTTTCTGACAGAGATGGCTGGGTTACAGGTTACCAGAGCAGTTGAAAAGCAGCCGGCAGTCTAGTACCAGCCCCCACACTGTGCCTGTCCCCATGCAAATCCTTCCCAAAGCACCCTGCGGCCAATTGCACAGTGGGATAGTTGCCCACAGTGCACTGCTCTGTGTGTTGATGCAAGAGCTACTATTGTAGATGCGCACCACTGACACAAGGAGCATAAGGGGGACCTGCAACATGTCTTCAGTGGACAAAACTCTATAGTGTACACAAGGCCTTAGTCTCTCCTGCTCTTCCACCGTGGCTAAATAGTGAAAGAATAACTGGGCCAGAGAGAGAGAGAGCAAGCATGAGAATGACACTGTAGCCTGGTAGCTAGCACATGCCCCAGAGGTAGCACACCTGGAGTCCAGTTCCCCTGTTCCAATAGGGTTTTTAGATTAGTTATCCCAGTTCAAATCCCTTCTCCTCATCTGGCATTAGCGGGACTTAACCTGGGGGACTTCAGCATCCCAAGTGACTACTCTAACCACCCAGCTAAGAGTTATGAGGGAGGTCTCTTTTTCCCCTTCCCCCCTTTGGACATTCTGCGAAAACATCTCCATAGAGGCCTGATCCATATGTGAGCTCTGCTCATGCCTACCAGATCAGGCCCTGCAGGGGAGCTGGGCAGAGGAACACCTGTCTTCCTCCACTTCGTGCATTGCTCTGGGGCTTAAGTATCCGGATGCCTGGCTTGGGACTGCCGTGCATGTGCTCAGACAGCAGCATGAACACATAGGGAACTTTTACTGCAAAAATTTAGGCCCTGAGAAAGTTTAGGCATCTACAGCATTCAGGGGCAGCTGAGCATGGGCTTTGTGAATCTCACCATTGCCTGCTTCTGGGTTTTAGTCACCTAAAGTGGCAGGTAGGCACCTATGTCCTTTTGTGAATCTAGCCCAGGGTCTGGGGGGAAATCCCTGTCAATCATGAGCTACATTATTTCTAATGTGTTTCTGTATTTAAGTCACTCTAGTGATGACTGAATAATAATTGGTAAGTCAGTTATTCATGAGATTTCCCCCCAGTAGTTGAAAAAATTATTCCCAAATATATATATTTTAATTTGACCAGCTCTAACCAGAAGTGGTTTTCCCAGCTCTACAGATATTTATCTCTGAATCTTTCTAACCTTTATTGGGTGGATTGCCTGATTCTAGTACAGTTTAGAAAGTTGCCCCTGCCTTCCTTGCATCACATACAGTTGGTACCATAATGGGCAGAGGCAGAAAAATGTAAGAGACACTTGGGTAAATAAGTTTCCTGATTTAAGATACTGAGGACATGGGACACACAGCTCCAGTCAATATCAAGACATAGAGCCACACCACTCTACTTTGGCAAACCTCAGAGTGCTTGGAAAAGCCAGAGGAGGTCTGAATAGACTCTGGGCTAGGAAGCCTTTAGCAACCCTTGCACTGATATAAATGTGATCCGATCTTTCAACAGAAAAGACCTCTGAAGCAGAGTCTAGCAGAATTGCATTCTTCACAGTTTAAAAAGACAAAACATTGCAAAGTGAAATGCAATCTTCTCCCACTAGAGGGTGGTCTGGTCACCTCCAAGTTACAAAAGAGGGGTGTATGCACTTTCAGAAAGCCTCTCTGCACTGTATGTAGACTATGCAATTTCAAAAGATTACTGTTTTCAGTCTTTTTCATTCATGTCTCTTCAAAATTCTCCCTTATTTTTTTAAATGGCGTCTATCACTAAATACTTGGAGGTTTATAAATATTAGTGTGCTCTGAAGTACTCTCTGAATAAATGTACACATGGCAGCAGAGGAAGGCTCACTGGTAAAGGGGAATAGTTTTTTTATACGGTTTTGAAATTTTTACAAGCTGCTTTTACAGCTGATAGTAATTTTTGTCACGTAGTTTTCTCAGGACAATAATGCAGACGCTGGATAATTAAAAATAAAGGGCTAAAACCCAGCAACGTTAGCACAGATTATATACCGTATTATAAGACTGCCAGATATCCTGAAGTCAACAGGACTATCACACTATTTAAAGGACTAGCCCCGGTTCCCAACCAAAAAGAGGGGCTTCTTCTCCCCCATCCCCTCCTTGTTATTATACTTTAAACATGTGTGCTACGAGCACTGGGTGGGGACAGTTCCAGCCTGTTTTCTGCTTCCTGTGACTTCTGCTGATAAGAACTCTTTAGGCAGGGGACCTCCCAAGGAATGTAAAGATGCATTATGGGACTGCAGGTGCAGCAATCCATATGCCAACCCCCAAATGGACATAGATTCAATCTGAAATTTACAGCGATTACAGCTACTTTGCTGTTAAACAAAGAGCTCCAAACTTTAAGGGCCTGGTGCAATGCCTACCAAACTCAGTGGAAAGCTTTTCTTTTACTTTAAGACCCAAAATACTCAGTCCTTAACTTCTTCACCCCAAAAAATAAATACACTTTAAGATAAAACACTGAGAGGGGCAAAGCCTGTTCACTTTACTTATGCAAAACTCCATTGAAGCCTAGAGGAATTTCTAATGAAGCAGGCTGAATTTGGTCCTGGATACTGTTGCCATATATCAGTTCATCTGTATTACATTATTTCAGAATCTCAGTTTTCTTACTTTTAAATCTCCATACAAATGAATTAATGTGAAAAATATCCAGTGGCAGGTAAATTAATTCACTAGCATTGGTCATTCCCAGGAATATTCCAATATTGGTATACGCCTGGAAGAAAGAGCAAATTTTGAAAGTAAAAGAGGACCCAAGTTGCTGTCACATAAAAAGTAAATATACTCATGAAGTGAAAAAAGTCATAAGCACCAGCTCTGTCACAGAAACAGATGTAAAGTAAGCTAAGTGGTTAGAAGGAAATATACTGCATTTTTGTGCGTGAACTTAATCATCCATTATGAAAGAGAAGTTATTTGCTTGTTTGAGTTTTGTGTTTCACATAGTTCAGACAGCAAAAGCATTTAACATTAAAGAATTCGTTATTAACACCATGACATTCAAATCATGTCAATGGATAGAGCCCAGCTGTCAATGATATAAGAGTATATTCAGTTGTGAGTCTGGAGCAGAATCACAACATAGCCAAGAAAAGGCGACACATTCTGATGATTAGGGGGCTGGAGCACATGTCTTATGAGGAGAGGCTGAGGGAACTGGGATTGTTTAGCCTGCAGAAGAGAAGAATGAGAGGGGGATTTGACAGCTGCTTTCAACTACCTGAAAGGGGGTTCCAAGGAGGATGGATCTAGACTGTTATCAGTGGTAGAAGATGACAGAACAAGGAGTAATTGTCTCAAGTTGCAGAGGGGGAGGTTTAGGTTGGATATTAGGACAAACTTTTTCACTAGTAGGGTGGTGAAGAACTGGAATGGGTTACCTAGGGAGGTGGTGGAATCTCCTTCCTTAGAGGTTTTTAAGGTCAGGCTTGACAAAGCCCTGGCTGGGATGATTTAGTTGGGGTTGGTCCTGCTTTGAGCAGGGGGTTGGACTAGAATATGACCTCCTGAGGTCTCTTCCAACCCTGATATTCTATGATTCTATGATTCTATGATGCAATGAAATGAATTATTCTGTCATTCATCAGGACTGTATAGATGTAACACAGCAAAGAATAAACTCTTCTCTCTGTGTAAGTTCTTCATGATTTAACGTCAGAGTTAGATATGGTGTGGTAAACTGTGTGGCTACTGGACGGGACGAGGATGAAGATGCTGGGTTTGATAAACATTTCCCATAAAAGGTTTTGCCCTCCCAGGCCCCTTTCAGGCAGCAGCAAAATTTTGGAGGAGTGGCATAATCTCTAGTAAATACATTATGTATGTAACCATTAGGACAAGTTAGTAGAGCTGTCCTTCGTAATTTGTTCAAACATCTGGCTACAACTGTTAAATAGGTTTAGGAGGAACATGTGGTCCTCATTTAAAACATTGCAAACACTATCATGATGTAGACTGTGAAATTTTAAGAAAGACTACTACTGTTTTGATTATACTCTCAGACAGAAAATAAAAGAGAACTGCATGCTAAATGATGTAAAGCTGTGAGAATTCCAGTCTCCTTTAATAGGCTTCTCTACTGCAGATGAAGCAGCAACATTTTTATTACAGAACAAGCCAATTACCAAAGAAAGGCACCAGTTTCATTGTTTTCTGTTTCCCATGTGAAGTTATAACAAAAAAGGAAGACGAAGAAGAGGAACAAGAAGAAGAAGAAGCAAAAATACATGGAAAATGCAGTTAAAATGAACAAGGTTTTACTTTTAATGCCATAATTCACAATCTTGAGCGCCACCTTACAGGTCTGCTTTAACTCCAATTAATTAGGTATTGACTTGTTTTTTTATTCAATTAAAGTATAATTAAATGGCAGTGGTCTATCTCTGAAAAACAGATGAAAAGGTTCTGGTAAGAATCCCTAGGTTAATCCAGCTGCTTAAAATGTGTGTTGTATTTGACCATTTGCCAAGAAAGTCTGTGAATACATGAGCCAGCTGGCATAGGGCTGGCTGGTGGGAACCTGTCAGCTGATTAGGACCATAGCTGAGGCCTTTTTACAAACTCTGTTTTTAAAATACCTAAGAATGAGGCACTCTAACTTGGCAGCCTGGCAATTATGCCTGCAATGAAATCTTAAGATTTTTTTCCTCTTAAAATATGATTCTTGAATCATATTCCCTGAACCACTGAACCAAGCAGCTTATTTAGATTCATTTTAAATACCTATCTAGGAGAAACAACACATCAAAGCCATATTTTGGCAACTATGGAGCCTGGCGATTCTGACCAATGTTGCAAATCAGAAGAAAGAAAATATTTGAACATATTGTATGTAGTAGTCTCACCATGCACAGCTTGAAGTGTCACGTGTAATAACTTAGCGCCTGACCTTCAGAGGAGCAGTGCACCCACAACTCCAGTTGACTGTAGTGGGAACTGCAAGCGCTCTGCTTGCCTAAGGCCACATGCTGCTCATGTTGGTGAGCAGCTATTCACATGAATACTGCTGTTGACTTCAATGGGATTACTCACATGAGTAAACACTCACCAGTGCAAGCAAGGGATTTGTGATCTGGCCCCTAATGTATCATTTTCATTGTAGCATTTAAGACAAAGAAACTTCGAAGTTCATCAACAATACTAGCATTTGAAACAATCTTTTCTTCCCTCATTTTCATTATTAAATGTCATGTATTTATTATGCAGAGGAGCAATTGCTTAGGCAGATAGACACCGTCAACGGCTATTTAAATGCTGGGTCGTGTGTGGTGTGCGTGTGTACAACTGTGTGTCTGCATGCCAGGTGTCAATATGAAATTTGCCATGCTAACAAGAGCCTTGCAACAGACTGTTACTTTGATTTTTTCCACCTGGTGCTTGCTGCAGCAACATGTCTGACTCGCCATGTGAGTTATCTGAGAAGCTGTCAAAAGCAAGGGAAGATTTGGGAAGTTTTCAAAAACCTGGCTGAGCCTGCCTTCTCAATAGTAACACTTTATGACACTTTTATTTTAAATCCTAAATCTCCATTGCTTGATTTTCTTTCCACTGAGAGAAGTTAGTTAGCAACAAAAGCCTTTCAGGCCCCTAAATGTTGCCAGTCGCATTTTCTACAAGGTTTTCTTTTTGCTCAATCCGAGATTTCTCCTTAGCTTCCAGTCTATTCTTTTCTCCACAAATAAGCAATGACCTTGCTATTTGTGCAAGGAAAGATAAATATTATCCATTTAAGCTCCTGGAAGACAAGATAAAGCACATCTTCTTAATCCATTTCTAAAAGGTTAAGATGGGTATCTAAAGTCGCTTCATATTCACTGATTTACTCAGCTATGGGCCTGTTCATAGTCTCAGAAAACAAGGAAATGATATATAGAACATGGAAACACTAGAAAGAAAATAAAACTAAATTAAAAAACTATTATTAAGGTTGCAAAGTTCACCACTAGAAAGTTAGGAAATGACAGAATTAAGGTTGCCCCTAAAGAATTTGCAATTTCATCTATGACAAGACACAACAGAAGGTGAAATAGAGGGCGAGGTGGAAGGAGAACAAAGGTAATAGTAACATATGGTTACACAGACTCGTGCAGTGGACAATTGGCAGATTTTGATCTAACTTTTAAAATATTAATTACTATCAGTAATTCTTAAATCAGATTCCCAAAGCTTCAGTTTACCCAGAGAAACCGGTAAGTAATGACAGCTTCAGCTCCCTTTCCACCCCACCAGTGTGCCACAGCACTTCCCAGACAGGCCACTGTTACTAGCAGTGAGAAAATACAATGGTGCAATCACCATGCTCATTTGGGCTTTGGCCTTTCTGCTGACACTGACCTTAAGGATGCCAATTAGTGCTTGTTTTGAGGGTGTCTCTTTTGATGTGGACTCTTGGACTGAGACCACCAACTTATTTCAGGTAGGCCACTGCCATGAAAGCTATTTATATTGTGGTTAAGGAAAGACATTTCTTTTAGCAAAAGTCTCAGAAGTTCAATGAAACCCCCCTCATTTAAACAATAGTTTTGACCTTACAAAGAGAGCCTCGGTAGGAAAAATTTCAGAGTCATGGTAGTAATGAGCAGTCATTAATTTAAAACAAAACACATTGTTTCTTTTACTCAGTGATAGGTAATGAAATAATGAAAGGAACCCACAAGCTTTCAAATTGCAGCATTAGCTGGATTTCCAATGTAGCAAGATCAAAGAAAGGGGATTTGTGAGTTATAGTCAGAAAGTATCAGACATGGAAACTCACCACCAAGCTAGCGGAACCTAATCAATCCCCCACCCTCTTTAGCCTCCTCCCATCTTGCCTCCACTACATGTACACCCTCTATATTTACAATATCCTGCTCTTTGTTCTGTGTTCTGGTCCATTAGATATGGTAAACCACATGCAGCCCTGCATTGCTTTTGCATTTCCAGGAATCATTGTTTGTCCTTTATTTGAGCAGTAAGAAACAATAGGCAGTGAGTTTCTGTGAAATTTAGCACGCCTCAGTCATGTAGTATTTTCAGGCATAACTTGAAATCTGAGTTATCTGAACGATCTAAGGGTAATGAACACCTTGAGATATGCAGCCTAGATTGTGTTCTGAATTACAGTTTACACATAATGGCCTACATTTTCAAAAGTGACCTGTGATTTTGGGTGCTCAGTGTGAGATGCCTTAAAGGGGCATTATTTTCAGAAAGTACTGAGCGCCTATCCTCTGAAAATCAGGCCCATCTAAATTGTCTCAGGTCAATCATCTAAAAATTGAAGCATTCCAAATCACTTGTTATTTTTGAAAATCTAATACAATAATGGTAATGTCTTCCCGCTGTTATGGTGGCTTCTGTCCGTCATCTTAAAGTGCTTCATGAATATTCAGTTGCCAAGCAGCAAAATGGAAGTTCTGGTTTGCACCAACCATGCTGGGCCATTAACATTAAAGTTGTGTCTTACCTTGATTTATCTTTCTTTCCAAATCTCTTAGTTACTCTTCTTGTTTTCTTATTCTCTTCTTCCATCTTCAGTTAATATTCTCTTTGTTTTCCTTTCTGTTTGATTTTCTACCTTGGATCCCCACCCCACCTTGATGAATAACCTTGTGGGCAGGTTATTCTAAAACTGCTGCCTGCAGGTTTTCTTCACCTTCCTTTGAAGCAACTGTTACTGGCTACAATGGGAGACAGGATGCTGAACCAAATGAAGTACCAGACTCCCTGTAGTGCTCCTTCATCTGACACGCCACCTCCTGCTCCTGGCATCAACTTTGCCATGCAGTCTATGCCAGAGGCAGCAAAAAAGGCAGCATGAGGCCACATATGTCAGCCCTACACTTCTCCTGCTCTGGGGAGTTCTCCTTCAGACAGCTGCAGTACATCAACAGTCCATGTACACCAGGGCATGGGGGCCAGAACTGGCCTCACAGTTTCCCTCCTATTACTATTATCGTTATCTCATTCTCATTATTCTCAAGTGAATGGAGAAGCTAAAAGAGCTGTGCCAATAGCTAAATGAATCCTATGTCAAGAAGATCCACTCTTAGCTTTATCAATGTAAAATCCACTCTCACTGTGTCAGCTAAATTCAGCCCAGCTTAGTTTATGCACAGGAGACAAATCAGATCTACACTTCCCACATTGTAGCACAATCTGGGTACAATGTGGCTAAGGTTTTAACGGGTTCAATGTGCTGATGAGGAAGCTGAAGAGAAACATCATTTTGACAAGCACAGATCAGTTGGACCCCTTCGAGAACATCATCTGGGAGAAGCAGTACAAGTCAAACTGGATGGACAGAAAGCACGGGCAACCGGAGAAGTGTTGCAGAAAAGTTTTTCGTTGAGCTTGCACTTGGAAGAGCCTGCCAAGGGCACTGCATGGAGAAACTGGAGACATGAGATTCCTTTCTCATGGGAATGATGAGCATTTTTGTGTCCAATCAAAAAGCAAATGTTTATTTTGCCAAAGAGACGAAGACAGAGTCTGTTGTTTCAATATCAACATCCAGCATAGAGAAATAAAAGCACTCAGAGATTGTTCTTGTTTTTTACTGTAATTAGCTTAAATTTCTAAACCAAAAGTCATTTTGAATGAGAAAACCAGAATTTTTTGTTCAGATAATGTTGAAACATTTCAGAAAATTTCAAAACTTTTCCTTAAAAAAAAATTTCAGTCAAAAAATTTGTTGAAACTGCTCCTTTCCCACAAAAAGTTTCAACTTGTGACGAATTGGCATTTTCCAGTTAAAAACATTTTGTTAAAAAATTCCCAACTAGCTCTAGTCCCAAACTGTTTGTTAGGAATGTGTCCAATGTACACAGCTGTCAGCATTCTTCTGTCTCAGGCAATAGATAAGGATGACTCATTTTCTCTTATTCTCCACTCTCTGAATATTGGAAGCATATTAAAAAAAATTCATCATGCTGCATTGTCTGCTGTAGCAACAACTCTCCTGGGAGTTCCGAGAACAGTGCAGGTGGCGTGAAGGTAAGGGCTGGGGAATCAAATGACGTGTCTAGACCTTATAGCTGCAAATGGACTATCTCTGAAAGACGTTGTGCTGTAACATTGCAGGTGCAAGGGCGGCAAGTTCAGTACTGTCAAACCAGCTCATTGCCACAACACTGTGCTAATCCTCACAACATCCCTGTGAAGTGAGTAATTATTTTATTCTTGGCATAACTAATAAACATAGTTTAAAAAAAGAGTTAAGGTTGAAAACGTGTTTCACTGGAGTTTAGAAAACACCCAAATTCCTTATCATACAATTAATACAAAAATTCTACCACTTCAAAACACCCACCCACCTTTCCCTAATCCTGTGGCCATCTCTTCCATCCCCCAATAACTTCTCTGACCTGTCTCATTCCACCCTCTGCCCTTCTAATCCACAGTTCTTTACTCTCTTTCTATGCCATCATAAGCTCTATGTAGTCTTCATCCCTCACCTACCCTGCCAGAGTCTTATCCTCCTCCATTCATTATCTACTTTGTTCTATATAGGCTCTTGTACCACACTCATCACAGTAGTATCTGAACTCCTTTCAGTAATGCATTAAGCAATGTGACCAACATCTGTCATGTCGTTTGCTCTTTCATGCTCTCCCAGGGGGAGAAGTGTGTGCAGTAGAGTGTTTTGTTTTGGATTTTACACACATATGTGTTGCTATATGTTTATGTTAGAGAAGACAAGTTCAATGAAATGTGCCTTGCATTTGGAGCAGAAGGTGTCAAGGTTTGTGATGGTTCCTGAGTTCATTCCACAGTCTCAAACTGTCCTCAAGAAAGCTCTGTCTCCTGCATTGACAAGCTTTGCCCATATTGTAGAGTATTACATTGTGCCAGAGGAGTAGAGTTGTTGACCATGGTCTTCATCCCAGAACTTTAGATCATCTTTTAGATATCCTGGGACCAGGGCATGGAGGGTCTTGAAGATGAGGACCAAGACCTTGAATTTGATTTGATTATCTATGGGAAGCCAGAGTAGGGAGCAGAATACAGGTTTGATGTGCTCAGAGTGGCCAGTGTTTCTGAGGAGGTGTGCTACAGTGTTCTGTACCAGGTGGAGCTTCCTAAGTGTGAAGGCTTCATGCCCAGGTATGTTGCATTGCTGTAGTTCAGTAGAGAAGTGACAAAGGAACGAATAACTGGATCTACATGTTGAAAAGGAGAGTAGAGAGAATTGATCCTTGTGAGACTCTACAACGGAGGGGTCTCATGGCAGATTACAGCTTCTCATCACTACTTGTTGGGTGCAGATGTGCAGGATCATCTAGCTCAGCCCACTTGCAGCTGAATAAAAGCCTGGAGTCAGCAGAAGGTTAATTTATATTTATAAAGATTTACCTTATATATAACCTGCCCAAAGACATTCTTAACAAGGCCAACAAAACAAAACAAATTCGGAGCTTGTGGGCCAAGTCACGAGGTATGACAAGCCAACAAAAGTTAGGAAAATGTTCCAGAGTGAATGATGGAATGTTCTGAAACACCATGCATTCAAATTCCTCTTCTCAATTTTACCAAACTTCCCAGAAAAAAACCCCCCATCATAGAATGAGATGAGGCACATGAAACTTTAGAGGATCAGGCTCCTTTTTGGGGGCAGTTGAAGGGGTAGGTAGCTACAGCAGCTCCATAAAACTGTAGGTTTGGCATCAAAAGCTAGTGGCAGAGAGCAACTAAATGGATCACCACATGGAATGACTAAGAAAACATGTGTTTTTATTTTTAAAGAGCAGCTGAGGTTGGGTCAGCTGGTTGTGATAAAGGAGGCTTCAGTGTTTCTAAGCTGATATATAGGGAGGATTATAGGGTGCTCCAAAAGTCAATGGAAAAGCAATTCTGACATAACTGAGCACTTCTACGTTCCTTTGGTATTTGTTGAAATAATATTTGTTACCGAGAATTTATTTGGTACAAAATGTTAGTGTTTTTAGCATGCTTCCATGGATATTCAGCATTGTAGAATTTATGTACTGGTTTTTCACCCTGTAAACTACAATGCTTTTGAGTCTCAAGAGTAGCATGAAACAACAGCTCACTGGGGGCACATCAAGTTTTGTGCCATCACAGTTATGTCTTCAGGATAACATGACTGTATTAATATATTATAGCATGGAGGGTTGTCAGAGTGTGTTCTAAAAGGAATGAAACCCATTATAACCAGGCTGTTCAAACTCTAATTTACAACCCAAATCCAGAGACCTTGAAGGTCTGTGAGATAACATGCAGGTTATGGACTAGCATGGTATTCACAAGGGAAAAGTGCTTTCCTGCACTGTTGTAAATGGGGCTTTCTAATTCTATAGCCGGCCTAATATAATTGTATCCTGCTTCCCTTCACTTCTGCTTGCTTTTTGACTCACCCTCTCATAACTCTCTTTCACTCTCTTGCTGTCTTTCCTTTTTATTTTAAGTTTGTGATAGGAGAGAGCCAACTTTTAAAGAAACATTCTAAGCAACATTCTAAGCCCACTTTACAGAACAATAGCTTAGAAGTAGGAGAAGTGTATTAGGAGATAAAATTAATATATGCCCACTAAGTCCACTTTGGCATTTCAAACATTTTTGCTACGATTGCAACTTCCAAAACAACGGCATAAAAAAGTGTTTTCGAGCCTGCAATGGGAACCTCCCCTCCCACTGACAATCTAAGTCAGGCTCAGGCCTGCTGACAGCAATTTCGGGCCCCAGGGCAGAACAGTCAATGGTCCCCCCATAGAAAGGGATGGCTGAGGTTTACGACACTACTTTTTACACTATTGATAACACATTAGAACCCACTATGCGTAAGTTGTGGCATTGCTTGATCTAGTAAACTTTTTTTCCAGTTACAGCACCAGTATTAAACAAATTGTGAGCCTAAATATAAGATGTAGAATTTGTTATTTTGAATTATATATTTAAATTAAATAAATACATTATGGAATGAAATGAATTAATATATAAAACATTTAAAGAAGCACGAAGTAAGAAAACACCTACAGTACCAAGTAGGCTAACTAAACACCTACTCACGATTCATGTGTAATCTAAAGACAAGGAAAAAACTGCTACACAAGATGTAAATTAATATGACCAACAAAGTTAAATATACAACACAATACTTTTGCTGCTGGTGCTGTGGGACATCAACACCCAGAGCAATGAGGAGATGGCAGGCATGGTGCGCCACATCTACCGGGAGATCTCCAAGGAGGCGGCCAGGGGTGAAGGTAGAGGGAAAACCCAAGCCTCATTGTCTGGCTGAGTGAGATGACCCCTTATCCTGCGCTCGTGATAGCAGCTCATCAGACAATGCTAGTGGCAGCAAAGGGAGGGGTGAGGGGGGCTAGCCCCGGCTGCCTATTGGCAAAACTAGGGCAGCTCAGCTGGGTGGCTGAACTTGCTGGCTTGTGTCTGGCAAGGAGCTGCAGCCCTAGCGGAGGAGATCTGGTAGCACAGGGGGAGCTTGTTCCTCTTTCAAGTCTCCCTGTCAGAGAGCCAGCACGGGTCCTGAGCAGCCAGAGGAGTCAGCAAGCTCTGCGGTTCCCAGGCTGCTGTTGCTGATGCTCTGCAAACCTGCCAGACCAGCAGGGGGCAGCAGCACTCTGGGAAACAGTTACTGTCACAATGAGGGACCGTGCTCTGTACAGAGCAGCTGCAGCAGGAAATGGATTTCTTTCTTTTTTTAAATAATAATTTTTATTAAAAAAATACATATCTATCCCATCCGCCCGGGCCCTTTTAAATCACCAGGCCCCTGGGCAATTGACCCCCTTTCCTTCCACCCCTGTTGGTGGTCCTGGTCAGGCTGCATTCCCCAGGGTGGGTTTAATGTAGCCTCCCAGAATTCCTTGTTTCATCAGGAAGAATGGCAACACTTTCCCTAACTTCTGACTCCTCTTCTAGTCAGTCGTGTGATTCTGCACCTGTATGGGATCCTTCTCTTGGTCTAAATTGTAAACCACCGGAAAACAGATTCAAGGTGTATCTCAAGGAAATAGTATCAGAGGGTTAGCTGTGTTAGTCTGGATTTGTAGATCCAATACATCTGTTAGTCTATAAGGTGCCACAGGACTCTTTGTCACTTCTCAAGGAAATAGGTTGTCTCTCATTTTTAGCATTAGATTTCGCTAACATTTTACATTTTTTTAGTGCCCTGCAGAAGAAAACCTCCAAAGGGTCAGTACGCAGGCTGATGTAGGGATTCATGAGTTTTCCTCAAGTATCTAGGCTGTATTTACCCACCCTGGCATGCCCGGTCTGTTCTTTGTTCCCCAATGAACTCCATGCAATGAACTCCTTGTGGGTGGGCATCTGGGCCCTTTGATTTCAGTGGGGCTCCACAGAGGCACACCGGTCTGCCCACACAAAGCTCATTGCAGGATCAAGGTTCCAAGATTGGCCTCTGAACAAAGCACACAAAAATCCCAAACCAGGCAAACCTCTCCAGACAACCACACACATCTGCATGGAATTCAAAGAGAGGGGAACAGAGACACAAGCTTTGCCTCTTTTGCTCTAATGATTACATGGCACAAAATAGACATAACTGTGTGTTATATCACTCCAGTGAAAGCTTTTTTACTTTAGTCTTAGTTTATAAGTGCCTACAGTCGGCACCACCTGTTTTGTTGCCGGTGGTCTGTGTTTTATTTCCATTGAGAGAAAAGTAGATATATTTTTAAAATGCTCTTTATTTGTGTTAGAGAGAGAGAGACTATCTATCTATCTATCTATCTATCTATCTATCTAAGGGCACCTATTAAGGGGGCATCTAGGCACAAAATACAATCTTAAAACAAGCATAGACAATTATCAAAATAAACTGTGATGTGGGATTTTCTTTTTGTGTGTGATGTTTAATAGACCTTGCAAAGACGCCAAAGGCTTACAATAATGGGACTCTGTCCCTACAGTATCTTTCACTGTGACAAATTCACACTGTAGGAATCAAAGCCATCGATGAGAACAAAAAATCTGAGGAGAGCAGAGAAAATGGAGAATGAAGTTGACTTTCTAGATGCAACACACCAAAATTAAGTGCTTAGTAAATTTAATTATAAGCTCGAATAGACTGGCTTAGCAATGTGTCCCATTATGACACTGGAAATAAGGCTCCATTCACCCAAATGACCATATAAAGTTTCAAGAAGGAAAAGAATAGGGTGGGAAGAATCAGTGGATAGAATGTTAAAAAAGGGAATAATCTGTGCTACTTAATCAGTGGAACCCAACAGGAGAACCCAGTGCTTGTAGTAGCTAAATATTTGGGTTTTACATGAGCAACAGGAAATGAAACAAGTCACCTGAAAAGATTAACTATCCATTTTCTAGGGTTGATGAGTTGACAGCTTGGTGGTGCTCCCCAGATCAGGTTAGAGGCAGTACAATAGCATCTTATTGAGTAGGAAGTGCCACAAACTAATGAAAGCAAATTGATAAGTTGCTATAGTATGTCACAAAGGAGGATACTATTTAACGTTTTGCCCTTAAATCTAACAAGTGCACCTGCAGCATTCCAGAGATGAAGAAAGCCCCACCACCAGCTCTTTTGTGCAGCACTTGGAATAGACTGAAGCAGTATGTTTGGTAGAATTTTAAAGTGGGGCTTGTTTGTTAGTTAATGAAATTGCAATTTTTAAAGACAAAAATGTAATGAGATAAGGAAAGTAGAGGATGACTGATAGCAGATCCTAGAAATGTTTAAGACATTCATTATTAAACTTTGTTATCCACCAATAGAATTTTCTTGTTAGAGATTTGTAGGAAATAGGATGCAAGATGATCCACTTATACCTGGGCTGAGTCACAATGAAGTCAGTGAGGCTACAGGCAGATAGGCACAGGGGTCTGCTCTCATGGATCAGTTTGCAGAATTGGTACTTAAGTGGGTGAAAAAAAGAAAGTTTCCTGAATTGCAGCATTTTGCAAGTGCAAATACTGTGAAGACTTTACACTCCAAAGGATCATGTTTAAGTGATTTTCCCCCAGCTCTAAACATTATATTTGCAAGCAGTTAAGGAAAGTCAATATTGTCTAGGATTAGTATTTTTGTAGATATTATTTCCATTTCTTGCATTTTTCCTCTCTAGGTTGCTTTCTTCTCCCTAAGATGCTGATCCTGTGCTTGATACCACGCAGGCAGACCTTTGACACCACATAGAGACTCATTGACTTCAATGAGGATCTATGGGCACAAGGCTGGCTCCACTCCTGAGTCAATTGCCAGATTGCAGGCTTAGTTAATAAGTAAGACATTTTGTTTCCTGTCTAGCAACAAACAAACAATAAGAGCATGACTATGCATGCTTTTCCAAGTGTTCATAGCCCTAAAGTCCCCGTGAAGCTGGAGGAAATTATTATATTTCAAATACTTCATCTCTTCATAATCCCCAGAAAGGAGGGGGAAAAACAAAACAAAGAAAGCTGGAGTCTCTCTCCTAAAGATCCCTACCTATGGTTAATCCTCATTCTGATGAAAGGTGCTTGTCTGCAAGTCGGAAGAAACTTTGCTTAAAGCCAGGCTAAGGATCAAAAGGTCTTCCAAATTAATGGTACCTTCATTCTGGCACTTCCTAACTTTTCCAATTTAGGCCCCAATCCCGCAATGAAATCTATGTCAATGGACTCCTATTCTTATGCAGAGCCTCATTGAAGGCAATAGTACATTGTAAGGGGTCCAACCACAGAAAACATTTTGCGAGATCAGGGCCTTAGAAAAAAAGTGTGGTGAATATTTGAGCGTTTGTGTTTAAAATTTGCTTTTGTGAGTATTATTGCTGCTAAAGTTTGGTATTAATGGAGAGCAAAGAAGAAAGGGACAGTAAGAAAAAAATTCCCTTCCTTTGGTAAGTAAAGGTGTTTAAACAGGCTTGAGTTGAAATTCAAGGACAATTATTTTTCCACTACTTATTCAGATCTAAAAATATAATTCCACTGCAATTTGACCTTGTGCCACAACTTCCTACTGGCCTATGATCACTGATTGTCATGTGCTATAAATAGCTTTAATGTTGCATTAAGGGACAAACATTTTAAAAGCTGATCGGCTACAGCCACACAATTGAACCCAAATCTCTCAACTACAGGGTCCAGAAACCTTTTAAAAATGTTGTTTACTAAGGAATCTGCCTACCTAAGATACAGGAATAAGAAAAAGTAAAGAGTAAAGCAACTTGAACATGGGGATATTGGGCTAGATCTACAAAAGGACTTAGATGCCTAAGTACCATTTAAGGCACCTAACTTCAACATTTAGGTACCACTGAGACCCTCAAAACCCCTGCTTAGCTGCCATGGAACTTTATAGGTAGGGCCCTACCAAATTCACAGCCATGAACAATGTGTCACAGATCATGAAATCTGGTCTTTTGTGTGCTTTTACCCTATACTATACAGATTTCACAGGGGAGACCAGAGGGGAGTTGCAGGGGGGTCACAAGGTTATTTTAGGGGGGTTGCACTATTGCCACCCTTACTTCTGCACTGCTTTCAGAGCTAGGTGGCTGGAGAGCATCGGCTGTTGGCCAGATGCCCTGCTCGGAAGACAGCACCCCACCATCAGGAGCACAGAAGTAAGGGTGGCAATACCATACCATGCAACCCTTACTTCTTCATTTCTGTCTTCACAGCTGGGCAGCCAGAGAGTGGCGGCTGTTGACCGAGCGCACAGCTCTGCAGGCAGCAGCACAGAAGTAAGGGTGGCAATACCATATCATGCTATCCTTACTTCTACACTGCTGCTGGCAGTGATTCTGCCTTCAGAGCTGGGCTCTCAGCCAGCAGCCGCAGCTCTCCAGCTGCCCAGATCTGAAGGAAGCACCACCGCCAGCAACAGCGCAGAAGTAAGGTTAGCAGTACCCCAACACCCTCTACAATAACCTTGTGACCTTCCACAATTCCTTTCTGGGTCATGATCCCTACAATTACAACAGCGTGAAATTTCAGATTTAAATAGCTGACATCATGACATTTACAATTTTTAAAATCCTATGACTATGAAATGGACTATGAATTTGGTAGGGCCCTATTTATAGGTGCCTACTGTTTATAGGCCCCTACATTTCAACCATAAAAGTCCCCTAGACACCTAAGTTTTGTCACCTGAGTCTGGGTGCCTGGGAACTTATCTCACACCCAAACCCCAGAGGGACCCTCAAACTAGGCATTCCTCTGCCTATCTTGTCTGCAGAGCCCGATTGGATAGACCTGCTCAGAGTACTCCTAACTCCACATAACACTCATAACTTTTAGTTCAGTAGTTAGAGCACTCATCTGGAATGTGGGAGACCATGAGAGTGCTCTAGCCACTTCCTCTCTGCTTAATGGGAAGAAGTGGTTTGAACTTGAGTCTCCCCCATCTCAGAGGGGGATGCGCTAACCGTTGGGCTATGGAGTATTCTGGGACAAGTCTTTCTTGGTCTGTCCTGGTGAAGCTGTTCCACTGTGTATAACTAATTAACTATGCATTGGAGTAGAGAGATTGGAACCTGAAGCCCCCATATCCCTGACAAGGGTTATAATGACTCTAGGCTATAGAGTCATTCTCACTCCTTCTCTGGCCCAATGATTATTTAAGTATTTATACACAATGGAGCAACTGCAACAGGAGAGAGGAGAAATCCCGGACCCAGAACATCCCATGGCCCAGTGGTTCAGACTCTTTCTTGAGGGGGATGGGAGATCCAAATTCAGATCACTTCTTCATATCCCACAGCATGGGGATTGACCCTAGTCTCTCAAATCCAGAGTGAGTGCTCTAATCATTGGGCTAAAAGTTATAAGGCAGCCACTAGGCATGTGCACTTTCCTCTTTCAGCAGTTTTGCAAGAAATGGCTTATGTGCCTAACTTCAAGCGAGAGTCCATGCCTGAGAATGCCAAGCAAAGATAAGTGCCTCCCTCTGGTCCATACCTAGGTCTTCCTTTGAGGGATGGAGCTTTAGAACTCACCCCTCCACTTGCCATTTCCTACTGTCTATCTGAGACGGCTCCCCAGTCTCATTCTCATGTGCAGACCTCATTCTTAGGTACCTAACTGTCCCCATACACAGTATAGGAGTGTGGGCACCTGCTTGGAATTGTGTATTACACAGGGTGGCAGGGCAACAAAAAGTTAGGTGCTACACCACTCAGTGTTGCAATACCTCAGTCCTTTGTGGATTTAGCTCATTTTCTCCTGTGCACATTTTAAATGCAGAAGTGGGTAGCCATTTAAATTACTTGTTCCCAAATGAGCGTTCACCCAGTTTCCTGACATGACATAGTGAATTACTTTGGCATGAATGTGGCTTCAAAAGGCTCTGATTTACCACAGCATTACTCCAGTTTTATATGATTTTTACTTTGTTGAGTTGCGGCTGCATAAAACAAGATTAAAGCAGTTGTGAATGAGGACTAGTTGGGGTTGGTCCTGCTTTGAGCAGGGGGTTGGACTAGATGACCTCCTGAGGTCCCTTCCAATCCTGAGATTCTATGATTCTATGACTATAATCTCACTGCAAGTTAGCAATGAATGTCCTGTACTGTAATGACTGTCAAAAGAAAACAATTATTGAGACTTAATTTTGATATGGTGCACATGATTTTTTTTTATTCTGTATTCACCATTAGTATATTTGAAGACTATTTTTCTTCTCACAGTTGTGAGAGTGTGTGTACACTTATTTAGGGAGAGTTGAAGAATAAATACTATTTATTCACCTATTTCTATAAGGGAATAAGGGAATAAGTGAATTCACTCTTATTTTTATTCACCCCTTATTTTAAATCAAGTTCAAAGTCTCAACCCTTATCTTCATAGTGCTCCATGTCCTGGGTCAGGATATGTAAAAGACTGCCTAAAGCTCTGGGATGAAAATTGTGGTCGACAGCAAGGCTTCTCTTATACAATTGAACTCTCTACAGTAACAGTAAATCTGGTCTGTGTAGGAGAGAGAACTTTCACAGGGGCTGGTCTGAGACTATGGAATTCATATTTCCATGAATTAAGGACCATCACAAACCTCACCACCTTCCATGCCAAGTGCAAGGCACATTTCTTTGACCCTGCCTTCTCTATCATAAACACAGCGCAATGGATATATTAATTAACAAAACATAACCAAAAACCTTATCAAAACAAGACACTCCACTGTACTCCTTTCCCCCACCCCAGAAGAGATGGAGAGAACAAACAACGTGTGACAGATTTGTAGTCACGTTGCTTAATACTCTGCTGGAAGGCATTCAGATACTATGGTGATGAGTGTGCTATAAAAACCTGAACAGAATAGAAAAAAATACCATGTCATACTTTTTAATGTAAAAATGTGCCGTATAATATTTTGGATTAGTCACAGCCCCAGTTGGAAAATGAAACTAAAATTTTTCATACCTGACATTTGTTACAGAAAGCACATGCCTGATGTCTAGCCCTCTAATTCTTCATTGTCCTCATTATAATTAGGTGTATTTGTGGTGGGAGCAGAAGTAATGGCTGTAATGGAGAAAGTCCAGTGACCTCCATACTGCCTCCACTTCTCCTGATGTGGGTATTGTTGTTGCTGTCACGATATAGAATGCTGTTTTTCATACAGCTCCACCTCAGTGGTTGACAGCTTCATGGAAATGTCCATCATGTGTAAAATTTCCTATCTGTAATGCTTAACAAAATGCAGACCACATTCTGTGACTTTAGTGTGCAACCTCACACCAACGTGTTGATGTTCCTCTGCAAAGCACACCAGACATTGTTTACCATTGCTTGAATGCCAATGTGGAGGGATGGCATTTCTGAACGGACAGGCATTCACTCGGCATACATTAAATATATGCTTAGTACTGAGTGTCTTTTACAAAAAACAGCTCTGCTATCAGGCACATCAGTGGTTATTGTCACATGTGTTTTATGTCTGATCTTTGTAAGAAGTAGCATTAGTTTCTGTGCCCAGAATGAAATGTTTTCAAAGTTCTTGAATAAGTCTGTGCATATTTTCTCTTGTTGCCTTCTTAATAAGGTTTTGATGTAATTTTTTATGTACTTTAATTCTTGTATAAAACAGGAAAATTCTGCAATCATCCAAAAAGTCCTGCTTCTATTAATTTGCAATGGGATCCTATAAGCTTTGGTAATATGGCAGATACTAAATCAGGTTTGTTTGACTAGACTGCAAGGAACACAACTGAGACATGGGATTCAGAGCAGACTCTCATACAGTAAGACTTTTGGGCCCGATTCTCATTTACTGTATGGCACCTTTACCTTTTGTAGTTAATAAACTTGTTTTGTTTTGTCTAATACCAGTGTGCAGAAATCATAACTTGGGGCAGAAAGCTGTGTATATGCCTCTCCACATTGAGGGAGGGGGTGAATTTCATGAACTTATGCTGTACAGATCTCTGTGCAGTGCAAGATGGTGTATATTTTTGGGTTTACCCTCCAGAGGGGTGTGTGCACTTGAGCAACTGGGAAGTTCCTTAGCTGAGCCTTCCTTGCAGAGCTGATCTCAGCATCTATGTGAAGCTGCAGCTGGGTGTGTCCCTACCTGTATGTGTGCTGATAACATGCAGTCTGAAGCCTGAGGGAGGGCTTGGCAGGCTGCACAGCAATACAGTATAAAGGGAACCCAGACTGGTGGGTCAGGCAGGCTCAGTGGTACCCCAGTTCCAAGTGGCATCCCGGCGGGAAGGGGTTTAAGCCCATCACAGTAGCCTGAGTTACTCAGGAGACATACGTTTCCTAAGCGCTGAAGGTTTCATGCCCAGGTATATTGCACTGCTGTAATCCAATCAAGAGTTAACAAAGGCATGACTAACTGGGGCCAAGTCTTCAATAGCCAGGATGGGCTGCAGTGTCCTAGCCCAATGGAGATGGTGGAAAATGTTATCTCTGGCTGTTGCTATGTGAGACCTGTATCAGAGAAAAGAAAATAAGAAAGAAATACTTTTTGCTGACACAGACTAACACGGCTACTACACTTTAAGGTCAGAAGGGACCATTATGATCATCTAGTCTGACCTCCTGCACAATGCAGGCCACAGAATCTCACCCACCCACTCCTGGAATAATCCTCTCCCCTATGTCTCAGCTATTGAAGTCCTCAAATCATGGTTTAAAGACTTCAAGATGCAGAGAATCCTCCAGTAAGTGACCCGTGCCCCATGCTGCAGAGGAAGGCGAAAAACCTCCAGGGCCTCTGCCGATCTACCCTGGAGGAAAATTCCTTCCCGACCCCAAATATGGTGATCAGCTGAACCCTGAGCATGTGCGCAAGACTCACCAGCCAGACACCCGGGAAAAAGTTCTCTGTAGTAACTTCTAACATCCCATCATTGACCATTGGTCCTATTTACCACTGATGGCAATTAATTGACCTTTGACTAAGATCATGTTATCCCATCAAACCATCCCCTCCATAAACTTATCTAGCTTAATCTTGAAGCCAGATAGGTCTTTTGCCCCCACTGCTTCCCTTGGAAGGCTGTTCCAGAACTTCACTCCTCTGACGGTTAGAAACCTTCGTCTAATTTCAAGTCTAAACTTCCTGATGGCCAGTTTATATCCATTTGTTCTTGTGTCCACATTGGTACTGAGCTGAAATAATTCCTCTCCCTCCCTGGTATTTATCCCTCTGATATATTTAAAGAGAGCAATCATATCTCCCCTCAGCCTTCTTTTGGTTAAGGTAAACAAACCAAACTCCTTGAGTCTCCTTTCATACGACAGGTTTTCCATTCCTCGGATCATCCTAGTGGCCCTTCTTTGTACCTGTTCCAGTTTGAATTCATCCTTCTTAAACATGGGAGACCAGAACTGCACACAGTATTCCAAATGAGGTCTCACCAATGCCTTGTATAACGGTACTAACACCTCCTTATCTCTACTAGAAATACCATGCCTAATGCATCCCAAATACCAATTAATATAACAATAGCCATTGTTCATGGAGCACCAACTATGTTCTGTGCTTTGCTGCTGGACAGATGGTGGAATGAGTCTAAGTTAAGTAACAAACACTTTTCCAAGGGTTCTGCTGACAGCATTTATAATGCTTGTATAAAAACACATAAATACCCCTGGGAATCCCAGAAAAAAAAAACTCTGTCAAATGGAAAAAGACAAAATTGGTGTGAAAAGCGAATTTGAGACTTCTAAGAGAACATTATGAACACCAGAGAATAAGATAAACTAAAAACTAATCAAAATAATATAACAGACAATAAATTCTCACTTGTGTGTACTGTTGATTTGTTTAATCATGTTTTATTAGGTTCACATTTTAAAAAATAGAAACAAGCACAAAAGAGTACAAATGTCCTAAAATATACATAAATATTAATAATTCATCACTCATCCTCCAAGGAAATTATTGTAATTGTTGTGTGTGTTTTCACACTTCGGTTAAATTAAAAGTAAAATTCACCTCTGTGATGAGGGCCAGCATAAGCTATATACATCACTCACACTCTATTTTGAAGGCTAAGTGGCACTTAAGTGGTATATAGTGTTTGTGCAGGCACTCTACACAGGGATAAATGTCACCCCACTTGAATTGTATATATTAGATGTTCTTTAGTAATTTTCTATTTAGAAATCCATATTCAGTATTGCCAACCCCAAGTGTTCAAAAATCATGAATCATGCACCCAAAATCTTGAATTTGGCTTAAAAATCATGAATTTTGGAAACATAAATCTGTTCTTTCTATTTATCTTCTAGTGTTGGAGACTGGTCTACACTACCCCCCAAGTTCGAAGTAAGATACGCAACTTCAGCTACGTGAATAACATAGCTGAAGTCGAAGTATCTTATTTCGAACTTAAAAGTACTTACCGCTGGTCCACACGGCGGCGTGCAGGCTCCCCCGTTGACTCCGCCTGCTCCGTTCATGGAGCAGGATTACCGGCGTCGACGGGGAGCACTTCCTGGTTCGATTTATCGCGTCTAGACAAGACGCGATAAATCGAACCCAGAAGATCGATTGGTCGCCTCCGACGCAGTGGGTAAGTGTAGACCTACCCTTTAGGGTTCAAGTTTTTAAACTTTTCTCTTCAATTACAAGGGATGGAAACTTACTTTTAAAAAAATTAAAGATGAGATTCTCAGGTAATAAGAACCCTCATAAGCACAAGAACACAAGTTATACATATGAGTAGCTGTTAGCAGCTGTCTCTCTTAAAGCATGATCTACCAATCTTCAAAAAGTGTGTGTCTCTGGATCTATATGTCTTCTCTATGGGTGAAAGTGGATCTGAGGAGCAAAGATGACACAGAGAAGAAATTTATACCCAAACTCTTAAATCCTTTACATACTTCACCTGACATGAAGGAGCCTGGAGAAATTTCTTAAAATGTGCTTCTCTGAAAATTGGTGTCAGGGAAGATACACTGTAAAGGCCAGATTTAATGAAAACCCGCCTCGATTTCACCACCATGCAATACTCGGCATAACCCGAAATCCTGAGTTTTGTTTTCCCTAACTTTGTTCAGGCTTCAGCAACAACAAAAATGTATGTATTTCTCAGCTAATTTCAGTCCCCACTAAGGCAATTCTTGGGAAATAGAGAACAAATAGCTTTATTTCAGTTTGCAGAGGGCTCCTTTTAAGTGCAGCACTTCTATGCATCTGGGCTAAGATGCTCTCTTCCCAAACCTCCAGTTTCTCTTGCAAGACAGCCTGACTGCACACAGCACTATAGATGCAGATCTAGATCCTGGGCTCCCTTAAAGAGACTTTTGTAAGGTAAATTCTACCTCTTGGACCTGTTGGAATTATTTGAAAAGAATTAAAATAGTAGATACATGAGAACTGATAGGCATAATTTACTTATCTCAAAGATTTGTGATAAAAAAAATTCTTACTATGTAGGAAATAATGGAGATGAAATTAAAAACACTTGAAATTTTCCCAATATATGTAGCCCTGTTAAAACCAGTGGAACTAGTGTAATGCAAGCAGATTTGGCTATAGAC
Source organism: Macrochelys suwanniensis (assembly GCA_033296515.1). Lineage (NCBI taxonomy): Eukaryota > Metazoa > Chordata > Testudines > Chelydridae > Macrochelys > Macrochelys suwanniensis. The sequence continues at coordinate 42,157,635 of CM065775.1, read as the reverse complement.
TGACTGAAGTGAAGGCCCCTATTTATTAAGGTTCTACCACAGTTTGAACTGTATATTCACCATCTTGGACCTACAACAGAAATACAGCACAATGGCTGCCCTTCTTCTGTATAACTAGGACGTTATGGTACTAACTCTTAGGGCAGGTCTACACTACCCACTGAATCAGCGAGTAGTGATCGATCTTTCAGGGATCGATTTTTCGCGTCTAGTGTAGACGCGATAAATCGATCCCCAATCGCTCTGCCGTTGACTCTGATAATCCACTGCGGTGAGAGGCGGAAGCGGAGTCGACGGGGGAGAGGCGGCAGTCAACCCTGCGGCGTCCTCACGGCGCAGTAAGTCAATCAAGGTACGTCGACTTCAGCTTCATTATTCACGTAGCTGAAGTTGCGTACCTTACATCAACAGTGTAGAACAGGCCTTAGAAATAGCGTTTATTTTGCCAGCAAGCAAAGAAGAAGCTAAAAGATTGTGGATTCACAGATCAATTTATTTTCACTGAACAAGAGCACTTTCCTTTTTATGGCAATAGTTTACCAAACAGGTTCCTGTAAAAGTTTAGATATGTATTAAGAAAAAAATGTGTTGAGACAAATCTATAGCAAAAGGTTAAAAAGATATAAATAATCTTACAAGAGGGATTCTTCCTCACTGCCACAGAGGTTTGCATGAAGTAAAGGAGTTGCTCTCTTTGAAGTGTTGCCAGCATAAATAGCTCAGAGTAAGAATTTTGGTTTTCATAACAAATACTGAAATGCAAGAGAACTATGCATTGATGAAAATACTGTATGGTTCACTGGGACTAGACAACTCAAGCAGATTTAGCTACAGTATAAATAAAATGTCTTCCAAACTACTCTTTTTTTTCTTTTCTTTTTTGGTAAGGGGTGTCAATTTTGTAAAATGATTCCCTGGTAATAACAATAGCATTCAAAGGCAGATGTTCGTCTTTAAAACCTGTACAGTCTTTAGATTTTCTGAGATTTGGAATGCAGGATCTCACCTGCAAAAACAACTTTGAAGCAGCAAGGTCCCAGCTTCTCACAGCAAAGTAAATTCATTTTTCAATTAGGTCTATTTCATCTCAGATTTCTACCTGTGAAAGTCTTTCCATTTACTTCATTGGGTTTTGGATTAGACCCCTAAATATACAGTAATGCAACCAATTTGAGGTTGTTCCTTTGTTCATACTGTCACACAGTAGTATCTTGACAATTGTAACTTCACTAATCTGCAACCCTAATAATTCTCACGAAGTACCTACTGATCTTGCTTTACTTTTCCCCTCACTTTTCATCAGTTAATGGCACAATGTTATCCTGAATTCTCCATATTAAGAAGACCTCATTCTTTTCACACAATACACTGCAGCATATTTCTCAGTGTACTATGTGGTATAATTGTAAATAATGTCAAGTTTATTACACGCATTAAAATAAATGAACAAAGGCTACTTTATGGTACTGTAATTGTCACTTTTTAAAATCATGTGTGTTCACTTAGAGCCTAGTTGTATTCCCATTGATGCCGATGGCAAAAATGCATAACTTCAATGGGAGCAAGATATGTCGCCTAGTTGCTAGGGGCCAAACTGTAACTGACCCTGTTGTGGGTGCACAAGGGACAGAGGAGCATGTAAGCGGCCTTTTCTCCTTCCAGACTCCGAACAATGGCCTGTTAAAATGAAGTCACTGATTTTGGAGAAGTAAAGGGTCTGGTTCCTTCATGTGCTCCAAGGAGCCATATCTCTCCAAAGGGCACTAGGGGACAATGTGTCTTGGGGGACAAATGATATGTCCCCAGAGGGGGGTCTAGTAGCAGGCACGCACGCTTCACCCTCTCCCCACCAATGCTGGGATGCTTCAGGAGGAATTCTGCCTGTAGTCCAATCTATAGATTATGTATTAATTATATTGACTACTTAAGAATTCTCAGTTATCACTTTGAGGGTTGACAGATTTATGTCCCAAGATGAGTAGAGCCCTGAGTGGATACACAATATATCCATGGAGCTGCAGGGCTCTGGCAACAACAAGGAGACCAGCAGACTGGGCCATAGACTGGGCCAGGAACTGCAGCGGCAAAAGCAGCAGCATATCAGGCCACCACTCACAGAAGTCTGTGCCCAGTCCAGGCAGCTCCTCCAGCGTAGTTGTGCTGGCCCCAAGCCCTGCCCAGTAGGGCAGACACCAGGCTCACTGGCATTTAGCAAAGACACAAATACTCTAACCCAGCAAGGTAGATAGAAATACTACAGAATGTACATCTGAAGATTCATATACTCACACCACGCCTTGCAGATAAACCTGAATTGTTAGCGATTATCTTCCTCCTCACCACCACCTTTCTCCTCATCACCAGTGGCTATCATTTTGGCACCTCCCAAGGGCTACATCTCTCTCCCCTCCTGTACACAGGCTGGGATACAGCTTTTATAATACGTTACGCCGACACCCTATGTCTGATGCATATTCGATAGGGGTTCTCCCCTTTTCCTTATTTTTATTTCCTCACCCTACTAATGCTGGGGTGTCATTCTCCTATAGGTTAGAATATTAATTATCTTAACTTATTATCGTGTACATCAACTCGTTGCCATGGCACTCTTGTGATCAGACATTTTCAGTTGTTCTATCCAAAAGCTGGTGTTAGCTCATGTTCCTGTGGTTTGCTGATGTCATCATGGACAAAATTCCCCTTCACAGTCTATTTCTAGTTCCCCAAAACTTAGGCGTGACAATTAAGTCAATTATCTGTGCCAAAGTTCATAGGCTCAAGCACTATGCTAACTGCTGAAGCCAGTGCGTTATAGGATACAGGCCTGTAGATTCCTTGCATTACTGCTGGATATAATGAAGGCAGAATATAATGAAGGCAACATAGTGAGTATAACAAAGGCAAGGTAGCCCTATGGGCTACAGCCTCAGGGGTATATGGCTCCACACTCCTTCACACAACAGCCTGTGCATTCATGACATAGTTGAACCCTAATTTATTTCATTGCATCTCCCAATCAATAATGTGAATTAGCAAGCTTCTCCTGTATCTAATCATTAAAGGCCAAATACTCTAACACTGCCTCCTGAGAAGTGTGTAAAGCCCCGGATGCAATAGAAATATAATTATGTTGCGTATGTGTGTGTGTGTAGGCAGGCTTCAGAAAGCCTACGCAAAGAATTGCACTGCATAGTGCATAGTCAAGACCTGCATCATCTCTCTGCATAGGAATGGGTGTGTATAGGTGGAGGGGGAGCATAGAAAAGAGATCTTCATGTTACAACACAGATTCCCTAACACAAAACTTCACACAGGCTACATCTGTTATTCCTTCTCATAGCCTCCAATAGTGTCTCTGGAGTGACTTCACAGCAGCTACTTCAGACCGGGGTTGAAGATTCGTATATATACACACAGCCTGCCTATTTTGATTATGTGCTCTATTCAAGGCCCTAAAAGACAGTCATCCATGTACCATGATCAATGGAACAGGAGTCAGAGGTGCCATGTTCCTATTATTGATGGGAAAAACAACGAGGAGTCCTTGTGGCACCTTAGAGACTAACAAATTTATTTGGGCATAAGCTTTCATGGGCTAAAACCCACTTCTTCAGACGCATGGAGTGAAAAATACAGTAAGCAGTATATAGATCACAGCACATGAAAAGATGGGAGTTTCCTTACCAGGGAATGCAGAGAGTTAGGCTGGAAGCAATTCTGCCACATGGACAAAGCAGTGCACAGGGTTTAATAAAGTTCCACTTGTTCAACTTAACCTGCATTCAGCTTCACACTTTGTGAATGAAACCATTCACAGTCAGCTCTTCTGCCATGGAGAATTATCTCCACATATTCTCTGTTCAATATAATGCACCCCCATCTTCATTCTTTATTCTGCTGCCCCAAAGCCAAAATTCATACTCTAACACAGGATATGGCCAATAGGGAAAATCTACAAATCCACAAAGAGCAGAGAAAACAATTCAACTAGCAGAAATTACAGAGGTTCTTGTTATTCACATGTGGACCAGCACATTTACATTTAATGTGTTATGGTCCTGGTCCTGCAATACTTACAGATGCCTAACTTTAAGCATGTGAGTTGTCTCATTGACTGTAACTCTATAAGCTCAGAATCTTCAAACATTTACCTGCTTAACTTTACTCATATGTATCGACTTCTAGGACACCTCATACAAGTAAAGATAAGCAGGTGAGTAAATGTTTTCAGGTTCAGGCCTATACAGTTACAGTACTTGGCCAAATGTCTATTAAAAGTCTGCATAGAGCTAAATATGAAAGTCCGCTGCCAAATTCAAATACCAAAGAAAAACCCTCTGAAATCAGAGGCAACAAGTTTGTACATGTGCTTGTTTTCCTAAGAGTGCACCCTTTGTGATTTCATATTTCATGATGACCACTTTGCTGACAGCTCCTTCAGAAAGGTAAACAGATCATCCTGCACTAGAGTAAGGAAAAAAACTCTGTCTTTACATTTACTCATTCTTGTTTGCAAAATCTTCAGCTGCTTACTCAGGTCTGAAGCATTTGAAGAGCCAGATGAAAGGGAGATTGATTGAAGACATTTGCACTACACAAAGATCCCGCTCTATATTTTAATCTCTTCCTTGATGGGCAGAAGGTCAGCAGAAGTGAAATGAGCTATGACTAGGGTGGTACCTCCCAGCTGAGCCTCTAATGGAGGATTCCTCTTATTTCCACTGAAGTGGTGATCAAGAAAAAGGTCAGGATTTGAATGTGCTAAAGGCCTTTTGTGCTCTAGCCTTTTGCAAACTGGCCTTTGTGCATCCAAATTAAAAGTATAACAACAGAGCCACACGGAGTATCTAGTCCTTTGTTTTTTGCTATCGGAGTAACTAACTTGAGTCACCCTATACTCATCAACTTTGCTATAATAGTTAAAAAATACACCCTATCCAAAATGATAGACCAGCTAGACAGCTGGTCTAAATTGATGTAGCTCCATGGAACTATAGAGTTATGCAGATTTCCACCAGCTGAAGGTGTGTCCCAATGTTACTCTTTAGAACATTTATGTTTTGAAATTAATATTTGAAAGAAAAAAAGCACAACAAAATGCAAACCACACACATAGAAATAAACTGTCTTGTTTCTCAGAAGAAACAATACCTTGGATGATGCAAAGGATGACATTTAATAAAATGTAGAGATTCTGTTTAGGATTTGGATCCCACTCTGAGAACGTACTACTTCGGCCATTCTCTACAGTCTGTCTTCCTGTAGGCTGCCTTCGTTGCAAATGCACTGGGCTGAATCAGTCCCACATTGCTGCATTGTTATTGTGGTACTGGGGCAAAAATATTTGGCAGGCATTTCAAAGTAAATGCTTCAGATGGAATGACAGCAGCTGAGGCGCAAAATGCCAAGATTAAGGAAAGTGTATGCTTTGCTATGTAGGGAAGTTTTTCTGGAGAACATACTAAAGAGAAGTTCAGTCAAGATTTAATATAATTACTGGTAACTTATACTGAGAATGGGAGAAGCAGAAGGGGCAGTACTTTATGTATAATATTTTAAGATATTATTTAAATATTAGAATATGTAAACAAGGAGAAAAAAATATTCAGTTGAATGCATATAAGGTTTTTTAATAATAAAGAATACACATTCCATTTGGGAATTCTATGCTAATAATATAAATTCCACAGACAGAGTGTGGCGAAGTTCTGGATATAGAGAAAACAGATATTTTGTATTATTATAGTGGCACGTTTGCCTCACCAAAGCTTGGGCAATTTCAACATTTCCATTAAAAGTTGCTATTTTCAGGGATCTTTTATAACTTGGACATTAAAATTGGCTCCAAGCTCTGACTTGGTAAATGACATCTCAGGCTGAGACTCATTTTTAAGACCAAAAGTTTTTAAAAATTAGTTTGGACATCTTCAGTTATAGAAGAACAACAAAAGAGAGTTTTCTGGTTCATAAAATTAAAAAATAGCTTTAGTTTACAAAGGCAGTTTGTTAAAGAATTAGTCCAATTGCTCGAAACCCCCTTGGGATTCTAAAAAAGTAAATGGATGAGACGCTAGATGTGAAAATGACTTTGCCATGTGCAGTAACTACTTTTCATAAGCATGATTAGTATGAGCTTTTGATCTGTATCATGGACAGTCTGCCTGTTTATACCAGTGGGAGTGGTCATTACATTTTGTACAGATTTAAATGAACACAACACACACCCAGAAGCATGCAAAATGATTGGAGAAACTCCAAGGGGCATTCCAGACTGCCAAGAAAATATTGATATTTTCCATTGCTTCTTTCACCTCTTGGTCAGCACCCCTCAAGATTTGTTTCTTGGTCTTTCCCTTTATTTACTCCTGGTTGACATCAGCCGCTCTTTTGACTTTACCTACCATTTCTGATCAGTCTCATATCTCCTCTTGTCTTTCTGAGATCTCATCCCGGGTGATCTGCTGAGCACGCCAATTAAACCTTGGGAAAATGAAATTCCCAGTCTTCCCTCGCCACCTATAACATCCTCTCCCCTGCCTTTCTCCATCCCCACTGAAAGTCCTACTACATTCTCTCTCACCTAGGCTCCCTCTTGTATTCAACTTCTCTCCTTTTTCTCCCCACAAACTTCTACCCACATGTGAACTGTTGACAAGTCCTGTCATATTTCCCTTTAGAATGTCTCTAAAACCTTTCCTTTCCTCTCTGTGGCCACCATAAAAGTTTCTATCCATGCCTTGACGCTCTATCATCTTGGCTACTGCAGTCTCATCCTCTTTACCCAAACCTTGGCCACATATTGGCTTCCTTCAGTCTGTTCAAAATGCTGTTTCTAAAATAACCTTCTCCCCTTCTGCTGCTCTAACCATGTCATTCCTCCAGCCTGTTGCTATTACCTACAAGGCCATGCATAATTCTGACACCTACTTCTCAATTCTAATTTCTTCCCTTTCCTCACCTGTTGCTGTTACTTCAACAATACCATCCTCCTTCACCCTCTTTTTGTGTCCTTCCACTCATCTTATGCCATGATATCCCCTTTACTTGGAAATTCCTCACTATCCCTATGAGCCATGTGAAAACCCTCATCATTTGAATCCCTCCTTAAAATACCCTTCTTCAAGAAAATCCATGAAAAAAAAGGTTTGTGTGCGAGCTGGGGATTAGGCTGGGGGTGGAATCTACCCTGCTTTGGGATTTGATCCAGTTCTGGGAATCTGAGGCCTGATCCAGCAAGATGCTGCATGTTTGGTGGGAGTTGAGGGTGCTCATAAATAACAGGATTGAGTCCTATATGTATGAAATATGGGAAACACATCTCCCATGTTCTTTGCAGCACATAGTACAAACAAGTAGCACAAAGACAGTACCTGCCCCAGAGGGCTCACAATCTGGGGTTTAGACAACATGCAACTGGTGAGTAAACTAACAAATGGGGACACACAGAGAGGGAAGAATAGATAACAGTAAAGAGGTATTTTTGCAGAAGGTTATTTTTCAAGCACTGCTATAACTCCAGCACAGGCATTACAATATTATGAAAGAAAAATATCTCCAAAGCTCCAATTCTGGAGGTCAAGCACAGGGTGGTGACTTTTTACACAACTGGGCTGTGAATTCCTGAAAACAGGTTGATAATACAAAGACATTCACTTCATGCTTTTCTGCTCCATTATCTCTGCAGTTAGCTGTAGCAATGTGCATTTATTGGGAAAGTTGGAGACAGACATACAGATTCTATCCCAACAGCTTCACTATTCAATTATTTTCTTCACAGGTAATACAAAGTGTGAAAATCCAGGAATTAACTAAATTTTAAAGAGAAGTTCCCCTTTGGACTTTCTTTTGTTCTCCAAAATGTACTGCATTTCCCAGTCATGTGCTCCACACTTGAGCTAAAGGAACTTTCCTTCATCTCACAAGGGATCTCAGAAGGTGCACTTCTAAGTCAAACTGCTTAAATTATCAACCATGGCCAGAGAAAGGCAAAATAGATCTGTGCACTTTTATGGTATCCTTTTCTTTCATGGTATACTAAGTCTATAAAGTAGGCTGCATAGTGTGCTCCCTTCAGTCTGAAAAAGGCCCCCTCTAAGGGTGATGGTTGATATGTCTTGATATCAGCTTTACTATAAGCCACAATGTGTGTTAAACCTATTGGGCAATTGATAAAAGTACTGTAGTTTGCATGGGTATCTGTTTAAATTGTCCATCTGGTAAAATTGTTAAAGAACAATCCAGGTAGTGGGTCCTACGTCAATAAAATAACTACTCAATTAAGGATAATCATACTTGATGAGACTGAAAAACCTTGTAACCTCCCCCTATGCAAAATGATTGCCAAACTTTTCCTGGGCCTGAAAAGACAGATGGAATAAAGGTGCCATAAGAACAGTAAGAATATCAGGATTTAAGATAAGATGGGTAAAGCTGAAAAACAGTTGTTATATTAACTTGAAACTATTGCTTCTAACTGAAACAATGTGAAAATTACTACATTCCCCTGGGTAACAGCTGAAATGGATGAAGGGATGTTGGTTTCCTATATGTATTTTTAAAGTGCATGTCTGGATGAATGCACTCACATAAACAAGTCACTGATGCAACAATCTAAACAAATAGCACTGAGCTGCATATACCACATCTCACAGGATTTAACTAGACTTGTTAGAAGGAACTCCTTGCATATCCCAGGTTATCCAGAGTAAGAACTGGGTCCACTTCAAAAAGCAGGACAGCAACCTGGCTTTGACTACCTGGATTTTACAGGTTAAAATGACTTTGTACATTGAACACATGTCGAGCCTGATTCTCATTTACACTAATCTATCCTTTACTACACTACACTAATCTTTAGCCTTGATCTATCAGTATATAGGGGCTTTGAGGTGGGTTGAGACCCTATAAACACTTTAAAGCCCCATTATGCTGCCAGAGCAGTACAAAGAAGCCTTAATGTTAATGAGAACCTGTAGGCTTTTTTTCATATATAATGATACTCTGTGCATCACAACAAAGTCCTGCCTAAAGAAAGTAAGAATACAATGCAAAATGAGTAGTGTGCCACTAACCCCAGGGTCCTGCAGACAGTGGGCAGAACATTGTATTTGTAGTGCCATGCCACTTAAGACTGAATGTTGGCATCATTGGCTGATACCATGTTTCCTAGCTGTGTTGTGGAGTTTGTCTTTCTACTATATTTTCCTTGTGACTTACTGTAAATCCAAATCCTCTCCTCAGCACCCTAGCACAACTAATCAGTGAGTCTAATGCTGTGTGCTGCAGATGGATCCTTAGTTGCAAACATATCATTATGTGACTCATGGCCAAAAAGTTAAGCAACCATAGCTACTGCATCCTTTTGAATGGGCAGATCAGCAAAGCATGCTCCCTCAATGATCCATGCTGGCGCCTTTATTATTCAACATCTACATTAGTGACTTACCTGATACAATTTTGTGTAAGTTCATGTATGCTGATGACATTGCTCTTGCAGCACAAGGCAAAGACTTCACCACCATCGGTGACACCATCTCCACTGATAGTGGTGGAATACTTTCAGTACTGGAAACTGTCCCCAGTCACCTCCAAAACCTTAGTAACAGCCTTTCACCTAAACAACAAAGCTGCCAAGGAACTACTCAATCTCACCTTTTATGGTCAACTGGTCTGAAATGAGCCCTACTTGAAGGACATGGGTGTAGTCTTGCATAAAAGCTTGACCTTTAAAACTCATCTGGAAAAGACATGCAAAAAAAGATACAAACAAGGAGTAGTCTTGGCCAAAAATTGCAGGTACAACATGGGTTGTCAGTGTGTACACGCTTCCAAAAGTAAGTGGTATACGCGATCACTGAATATTGTGCACCAGTCTGGTCGGGCTGCTCACATACTACATTTCTGGATGCACATCTTAATGTCACACAGATAATCATAACTGGAACATTAACACCTGTTCAATGGTTACCTACTTTGGCACATAGACCTCCACTAAAAATCCAGAGAGACACACACACACACACACAGTGTGTGAGTACAATATAATCATGACCACTTACCAATTCATAAGAACCTCCAAAATTTTCTCTGAAGATATGCCTGAAATCTCATAACCCTTTTTGGGATTGGGCTAAAGCTTTAAAACATCCTCATTCAACCCTGAGGCACACTGGAAAGAATTCTGGGATAATGCTAATGTCCTAAAACAACACATGATTGCTGACCCCACAAAAGAACTTCTAGGTTTCAACCTACCCTGGAAACAATGATCCTCACTGAACCATTTCAGAGCATCTCATGGCAGATGCTGTCATCTCTTACACCTCTGGAAGATGAGAAACAATGTACAATGTGACTGTGGACATTAGTCGCAAACTTTGGACCATATTATAAATCAGTGACTTTTTTTGTAGTTTGCCAGTTGCATATCAGATGTACAATGAGCCTCTTCCAAAGCCACTCATTGGCTCACTGACCTGGATTTGGTTATCTGAATGTTGCTAATCAACTCTTGCCATACAGAAGAAGCCAGTCTTTAATTAGACTATCCTCAACTGATACTGATCAAAGGAGCAACAGCAATAGAGAAGGTGCCCACTGTGCTAGGTGCTGTACAAGCCCAGAACAAAAGTTGGTCCTCGACCCAGAGAGCTTACAATATATGTATCCTGAGGGATAATAATGCTTTCAACCAGTCATGAGCTAGCATTTTCCTCTTATCTACTACAATAACCAATATGTCTTCCCTTCTATATTTACATCATGTTCAGGCTAGGGAATATGGAAACTATGTCAGTCCAGCTTGGGAAGTACTGCATTAAGCAGAAAAGCCACTTTGCGCTCTACATGGATAATTTTCAAAATAAAACCAGACAAAATCCTTCTGTTACTTTGTATTCACAATGGCTTTATCCTGCAGTCTTTACTCAGGCAAAACTCCCATTGTCATCAACAGGAGTTTTGTCTGAGTGAAGACTTCAAGATCAGGCCCCAAAAGTGTCAACTTTGGGGAAATGTTAGTGAATGAAGATATATGAAAATACTAATCCCTGACCGTTTCACACGGAGTTTACAGATAATGCTCCTCAATCACTACTTCACTGGCTTTTGTATGTTATCACAGACACCAGTCTTACCTTAGGATTGTTAGCATTCTCTTCCATGGGTTAGTCTTGGAAGGCCCTATATTCAATGCACTCCTGCCTGTGATACTCTGGCTGAATATATGCTAAGGTTGGAACTGTATTTCATGAAGCAAAACTACTGTATCCAAGGACCATGCACAGCAATGGCATACTACAAATACAGTAAGCAGTAGATACATTTGGGAATTTTTAGTAGCAGTTAAGGTTAAGCTTGTAGGTTGAAAGAGATCATATGAAAATGAAGACTATAATTGTTCTCAGAACTGGAGAGATGGCTACCCTGCCTTGATTATGACTAGGCTTTCTGCATTATCAGGGGTAGCTTGCAGGTTCCCTAAATCCATCCTTGTAGAGCACAGTATTCATCACCGCTACAAAAAGGATAGTGCACCTGTGACGGGTTGGTATCACAGAAACCACCTTGGTGCTGCCACCTGGTGTGCCAAGGCTACTTCTGCCCCTGCTTCCCTGCCCTTTCCAGCTTGGGACTCCGGAATCCTGTCCACTGATCTGCTGCAAACACAGTCCCAGGTCCGAACCACGTCCCCTAACAACTGTAAGGCTCCTGGAAGCAGCTCAGGAAGTGCGCTTGCCTTTGACACCCAGGTGCCCAACTCTCAATGAGGTTCAAACCCTTAATAAATCCGTTTTACCCTGTATAAAGCTTATACTGGGTAAACTCAAATAGTTCGCCTTCTATTTCAAAGATAGAAAGATATGAACAGCTGTTTGCCCCTCCCTTAGGTACCAACTCGTACTCCAGGTAACTTAATAAGTAAAAAGTGATTTTAATAAGTACAGAAAGTAGGATTTAAGTGATTCCAAGTAGTGACAGACAGAACAAAGTGAATTACTAAGTACAATAAAATAAAACACGCACATCTATGTCTAATCAAACTTAACACAGATATAAAAACCTCACTAGCTCCAGATTCTTCCTTTTACAGGCTGTAGAACTCATAGCCTGGGTCCAGCAATCGCTCACACTCCCATTGTCTTTGTCCTTTGTTCAGTCTTTTTCAGGTATGTCTTTGGGGGGTGGAGAGCCTCTCTCTTTAGCCAGCTGAAGACAACATGGAGGGATCTTTCAAGCTTTTTTATAGCCTTTCCCCCACTCCCTGTGTAGCATCATCTTACCCTGGAGTTTTGGGATCACATGGGCAAGTCACATGTCCATGCACCCTAACCAGTCCAGCCAGTTGCATTCCTGGCCAGGCCCGGATGTGGATTGGGGTCTGCACCTCCTATTGTCTGTGTAAGGGTTTCTTGATTGGTCTCTTTACATGCACATACCTTTCTCAAGACATGATCCCAGGCTCTTACAAAGGCTATGTACAAAACCAGCAAATATAAAACCAGTAAACAATGATACATGCATACAAACAGGAAGAATAGATTCAGTAGGTCATAACTTTCACAGAGATACGTTACATGGCATATGTAGCATAAAACATATCCCAGTTACATCATGTATACATTTATAAGCCTCTCCCCATAAAGCCTTATGGGGTACACCGTCACAGCACCTCTGACAGAAGTCTCAAGATTTTTAAAAAAAAACCTAGAAAAAGAGAATGAGTAATATCCTGGCTCCATTCGAGTCAATGGCAAAACTCCCAGGCACTTTGAAGCCAGGATTTCACCATTATTTTCTGCATTATCTAAGGGTATGTCTTCACTACCCGCCGGATCGGCGGGTAGCAATCGATCTATCGAGGATCGATTTTTCACATCTCATTTAGACGCGATTAATCGATCCCCGATCGCGCTCCCCATCGGCTCCGGAAATCCACCTCATCGAAAGGCGGAAGCGGAGTCGACATGGGAGCGGCAGCGATCGACTCGCCGCCGTCCTCATGCCCAGGTAAGTCGATTACGATACGCTGACTTCAGCTACGCTATTCACGTAGCTGAAGCTGCGTATCGTAGATCGACCCCCTCCCCTAGTGTAGCCCTGGGCTAAGAACATGATTTTCCTCTCCTTTGTGTGGGCTTTCCCTCTGCTCTGCAAGCCAACCCACTGGAGACACTGGGAGAAAGAAAGAGCCCTTCTTCCCTGGGCTCCATATGTGTTGATGGTACAAAGTACTTAGATACGATGGGGTAAATTAAGGCCCTGATGTTTCAATGGGCTGCATATGGTGGATCCCTGTGCCCACCGGGTTTCTACGAGGGTAGCTGGAGCTCATTGCAGTATTAGCCTTATGTCTCTCTCCTTAGGCCTTTGGATAGAGAAACCCTCTTTCCTTAGAAATCTAAGGCCTGGTCTACACTAGGAGTTTATGTCGAATTTAGCAGCGTTAACTTGAATTAACCCTGCACCCATCCACACAACGAAGCTATGTAATTCGACATAAAGGGCTCTTTAAATCGATTTCTGTACTCCTCCCTGACGAGAGGAGTAGCACTAAATTCGACATGGCCATGTCTAATTAGGGTTAGTGTGGACTGAATTCGACGCTAATAGCTCCGGGAGCTATCCCAGAGTGCACCACTCCATGGACGCTCTGGACAGCAGTCCAAGCTCGGATGCTCTGAACAGCCAGACAGGAAAAGCCCCGGGAAAATTTGAATTCCTTTTCCTGTCTGGGCAGTTTGAATCCCATTTCCTGTTTGGACATCATGGTGAGCTCAGCAGCACTGGCAACGATGCAGAGCTCTCCAGCAGAGGTGACCATGCAATCGCAGATTAGAAAGAGGGCCCCAGCATGGACTGATCGGGAAGTCTTGGATCTGATCGCTGTGTGGGGCGATGAGTCCGTGCTTTCGGAGTTGCGATCAAAAAGACGGAATGCGAAGATCTACGAGAAGATCTCAAAAGCCATGGTGGAGAGAGGATACAGCTGGGATGCAACGCAGTGCCGCATGAAAATCAAGGAGCTGAGACAAGCGTACCAGAAGACCAAAGAGTCAAACGGACGCTCCGGATCCCAGCCCCAGACTTGCCATTTCTACGAGGCACTGCATTCAATTTTAGGTGGTGCTGCCACCACTACCCCACCAGTGTCCGTGGACTCTGACGATGGGGTCTTATCAACGGCAGCTTCCTCGGAGATGTTCATGGACAGGGAAGATGAGGAAGGAGATGACGAGGACAAGGCAGTCGACAGCATGTTCAACGCTGATTTCCCTGACAGCCAGGATCTCTTCATCACTTTCAAGGAGATCCCCTACCAACCCTCCCAAGGCAGTAACCCGGACCGTGAATCAGGGGAAGGATCAGTAGGTAAGTGTTTTAAACATTTATTTTGAATAGAATAGGCATGGTATGTTAGCAATGGGTTTTTAATGAGTGGCTTGCAATAGGCGCTTTACTTTTTAGTCGTTGCCAGTGCAGCTACTGGAACAGTCTGTTAACATGTCTGGGGATAGAGCAGAAATCCTCCTGGGACATCTCCACGAAGCTCTCCTGGAGGTAATGTGAAAGCCTTTGCATGAGGTTCCTGGGGAGACCGGCCTTATTGCCTCCTCCATGGTAGGAAACTTTTCCGCGCCAGGCTAGCAGCTGGTACTCCGGTATCATTGCCTGGCAAAGCATGGCGGCATACGGCCCCTTGGTTTGCTGGCATTCACGCAGCATGCGGTCCTTCTCTGTCTCCGTAATCCTCATCAGAGTGATATCAGTCATGGTGACCTGGTTGACATTAGGCGACTTTTAGTATGGGGACTGATTGCCTGTTCCTTTACATAACAATAACCAGTGGTTTACAGCCATGCGGTGAGGGCGGGGAGGCTGACCGTTCATGCTGAGTGGTTCACTGGCAGCATGCAGGGATCTTTCCCCAGCACAGCCAGGCGGTGGGGGCGGGGAGGCGAACCGGTCATGGTGAGCGGTTCGCCAGCAGCATGCAGGGACCATTACCAGGGAAAGCCGCGCCAGGGGTGGTACAGGGGCAGAGTTCATGGTGGCCGGATCGCCGGCAGCAGGAAGTGGCCAGCACTAGTTGCAGTGCTTTGAATGTGAAAGGAGGGCACTGCTCTAAAGTAAGCTTTCAGCAGTCAAAATTTTACGGCTTACCATGGCTGCCTGCTAGCCGAATTCCGTTGTCCGGGACCGCTTGTGTGATCTGTACACCAAGACCCCAGGCACTCAATATAAAGACAGAAAATTCGACCTTGTACTGAGTGCACATGTGATAGGTACTGTGCACGGTCTTGTTCACAGAGAAAGACTATATTCATTGTTCTCAAAACTATATCTTTGTGAGGAATTCACTCCTTTTTTCCCATCCCACAGCTGCGAGTGTCTCCCGAGCTACCCCACCATCGCCCTCCCAGAGGCTGGCGCAGATCAGGCGGTGAAAGAAAAGGACACGGGATGAGCTGTTCTCAGAACTAATGATCTGTTCCCAAACCGAGGCGGCACAGCAGACCCAGTGGAGGGAGATAATGTCGCAATACCAGCGCTCACACAGCGAACGGGAGGACAGGTGGCGGCAGGAAGACCAGCAGGCGACTCAAACGCTGCTTGGACTAATGAGGGAGCAAACGGACACGCTCCGGCGCCTTGTAGATGTACTGCAGGACCGGAGGCTGGAGGATAGAGCGCCGCTCCAGTCTATGTGTAACTGCCCTCCCCCGCCCCAGAGTCCCATCCCCCCCTCACCCAAAGTCACAAGAAGGAGGGGCGGCAGGGGCCGTGAAAACAGTCACTCCACCCCCGCAGACTGCTCAAGTAGCAGAAGCCTCTCATTCCCAAAGATTTGAAACGTCCTTTCCTTCCCACCAACCGAACCTCACCCAAGCCCCCGTCCCAGCTACATCCCATAACCGTGTAGTTCTTAATAAAAAATACGTTTCTGTTAATAACTGTTTCCGTCTTGTTCTTTCAGAGGACAGCGTCTTTGAAAGGGGGGGAAAGGGAGGTTGGTAATTTGAGAGGACGGCCACCTTTACCAGGGTACAGACACGGGGGCAGGTCCGGCAGAAGGTCACACACACATTGCAGTCAGTAGGCACCCTTGTCAGTCTTGGAGGTGGTTTTCATGTGCTGTGTGGGGGACTATGTGAGTTTGTAGCGGGGCAGGGCGGTTATAGATCTTATGCAGCGGTCCGTAGCCTAGATGACAGAGCCACGCAGCATGGGATCTGTAACCACCCTCCCCCGCCACAAAGTCACATAGCTCCCACACACAGAGTCCCGAAAAGGAGGGGTGGCAGGCTCTGTTGAAACAACCAGTCCACCACTGCGGACCACTCTAGGAGCGGGAGCCTGTCATGCCACGAGTTTAGAAGCGTCCTTTCCAACACTCCATCTACTCCCCACCACAGTCTGCGTCCCAGTTTGAAACCTTTATCGAGAACTCTTTAATAAAGAGGACGGTTTTAATGAACAAAGTTTCATTTATTTTACTTTTAAAGGTGTGTTGGAAGTGGGGGAAGGGGGTTGGTAACTGGAGAGGATAGTCAACATTAAATGGGCAAAGAAAGAGGGGCAGGTTCAGCTTCTGTTTAAACAAAGGTACTAGTCACAGGTTACCCTGGTCACTGTGGAAGCTAGCTTTCAAAGCTTCCCGGATGCGCAGCGCGTCCCGCTGTGCTCTTCTAATTGCCCGTGTGTCTGGCTGGGTGTAATCAGCAGCCAGGCGGTTTGCCTCAACCTCCCACACCGCCATAAATGTCTCCCCCTTGCTCTCACAGAGATTGTGGAGCACACAGCACGCCGCAATCACAATGGGGATATTGGTTTCACTAAGATCTGAGCGAGTAAGTAAGCTTCTCCATCTCCCCTTCAGACGTCCAAAAGCACACTCCACCACCATTCTGCATTTGCTCAGCCGGTAGTTGAAGAGCTCCTTTTCACTGTCCAGGGCGCCTGTGTACAGCTTCATGAGCCAGGGCATTAGCGGGTAGGCTGGGTCCCCAAGGATCACTATAGGCATCTCCACATCCCCAACTGTTATTTTGTGGTCCAGGAAGTAAATACCTTCCTGCAGCCATCTAAACAGACCAGAGTTCCTGAAAACGCACGCGTCATGAACCTTGCCCGGCCATCCAACGTTAATGTTGGTAAAACGTCCCTTATGGTTCACCAGTGCTTGCAGCACCATTGAAAAGTAGCCCTTTCGGTTAATGTACTGGCTGCCCTGGTGGTCCGGTCCCAGGATAGGGATGTGAGTTCCATCAATAGCCCCACCGCAGTTTGGGAATCCCATCGCAGCGAAGCCATCTATGATCACCTGAACGTTTCCCAGGGTCACTACCTTTGAGAGCAGTAGGTCAACGATTGCGTTGGCTACTTGCATCACAGCAACCCCCACGGTAGATTTGCCCACTCCAAATTGATTCGCGACTGACCGGTAGCTGTCTGGCGTTGCAAGCTTCCAGAGGGCTATGGCCACTCACTTCTGAACAGTCAGGGCAGCTCGCATCCGGGCGTCCTGGCGCTTCAGTGCAGGGGACAGCAATTCACAAAGTTCCAGGAAAATGCTCTTATGCATCCGAAAGTTTCGCAGCCACTGTGATTCATCCCAGACCTGCAGCACTATGCGGTCCCACCAGTCCGTGCTTGTTTCCCGGGCCCAGAATTGCCATTCCACAGCCTCAACATGACCCATTGCCACCATGATGTCCATGGTGCGGGGTCCTGTGCTTTGTGAGAGGTCTGTGCCCCTCTCAGAGTTAATGTCCTCACCACGCTGCCGTAGCCTCCTCGCCTGATTTCTCAGCATCTGCCTCTGAAAAAGGTGGATGATAAGGTGAGAGGTGTTGACAACGGCCATAACTGCAGCGATGATCGCAGTGGGCTCCATGCTCGCAGTGCTGTGGTGTCCGTGCTGTCAATCACCAGAAAAGGGTGCGCACTGATTGCCCGCCAATGCTTTCACGGAGGGAGGGCGAGAGTGAGGGTTGAATGATGACAATTACCCAAAACAACCCTTGACACATTTTTTGCCCCAACAAGCATTGGGGGCTTGACCCAGAATTCCAATGGGCAGCGGGGACTGCGGGAACTGTGGGATAACTACCCACAGTGCACCGCTTGCAATGTCGACGCTTGCCCCGTTACTGTGGACTCACAAAGTCGAATTACTGTCCTTAGTGTGGATACACACGTTCGACTTTGTAATATTGATTCCACAAATTTGGTTTAGGTAAAATCGAACTACTCTCCTAGTGTAGACATACCCTAAGCTTCCTGGCTTTTCCTGACATAGCTTTAGCACTGTCCCTTTGACATAGGTTTAACACAGTTTTCGGATTTAATATTATTATTATTAAAGTGAATGCTAAAATTACTGCTTTGTGTGGCATTTACTATCCTGAGTGAAGCTGAAATTTGTTGGACTGAGCTGGAGTTTTTCCCAGCTTGCAAAGCAACATTTTCATTAGAAATGATAGAGCTCAGCTAATCCCAGCCATAAAATGGTTGCTATTGAATGCCATGGTAGCTTTTGAAACAAGAAAAACTATCACTGTGTTCACTGTGAGAGATTAAGAGACTGTCAAGTTAAAAAAATTATTGGCTCTGCTTAACACTTGCTAAGCGCAGTATAGACTGTTTTATCCATTTGTACTCACTCATCTCCTTCATGTGTCTTATATAACAATTTCCAAAGTCAGAAACAAAGAAAAGTAAAAGGCATCGGCTAAGATAAAATGGCACAAGATTAAAAAAATTTTGCAGCTGAAGAACCTGGCCTGAAAGAACAAAGCAGATTAAAAACCTTAATATTTTATGGTGTTAGAATGCCATGTTTTAAATATAGATTTTGCTCCTGATTATATTGTTACACATTCCATTGTTCCCATGCCGTTGGCCTTCAGGACTTTATTACTTAGTAATTCCAAGATCTGACACAGCTAGAGTAAAATGCATCTGATCTTAATGAATGGCATGAGATGAAAAATGAAACATATCAGTTGATTTCAGGAGAAAAAATACCATTTTAATTTTCCTGCAAGTCTATTGATTAGTGACAGATGTTACTTTTCCCATTTAATTATTCTTGATTCATTTTCCAAATACAAATATAGATAAATGTCAAAGTATTTTAAATCATCCAGATGAAGAGTTCATATAAATAAGATTTATTTATTCTTCTTTAGAGATCTTCCATAATCAGTAAGTTTCAGTCAGGATGGTCTTCATCAGGGCATACAGTACCTTATAGTTGTACATTACATAGCTAGAACAGTGTATGTGAGTGGAAGCCACACCTGCTTGAGCTGTGATGATGTAAGGCTACTAAACAACTGTTTGGAAATGGGACAAAAAACCTCCAAAGAAAACTCAGCATACTGCAGGAAGATGTGTTGGTAATGCAGTAGGAGGCGCTCTAGTGAGCACTGAACCAGTGCCCCAGCATGAGTGAGGTGCATAAAACTTAAGTCTCATGACCACTTACTATTTATTTTAGCACCATATATGTGGATGGCAGCTAACAGAAAATTTTTAAAGTGCAAGCCCTTCCCCCAAGCAACTATCAAATTAAATTAAACATACCAGGCTTGATTGAGTCTTTACTCAGCCCTCCTCCCCCTTGGGCCTAGGTGGCTGGTTAGCTGATGCAGGGGTCTACAGAGCAAGAATTCTCCACTAGCTATCTCTGGCCATTTCAATTTAGTGGACTGGAGAATATGTCTTGCAAGCTTCTAGATAATAAGCTGTAGAATATACCAATGTGATACTACAACTGATAATAATAATAATAATAATAATAATAATAATAATAATAATAATAATTAATAAAACTAATAGTGCTCTGCATGAAAAAAGTCTATTATTTGTATTTATAATTATTCACATGCATTATCTATATAGGGAAATATAAGTTAGAATGTTCCCTAGTAAATTCACGTTTTTAATGTTGGAAGTCTACAGCTGTGATACATAACAGAAAGGCTTCTTTTGTTTCACCTGTAATTTAACTGAACACGAGGAAAAGTGTAGCTATACATACCAGATCTATGTAAAAGACATGATTGGTATTTTAGTAGAACATGATATAGATAAGAAAAATCTTGTTGTGACAACTCCATATGTAGATGATATAACAGTGAAAATCAAGAAACAATTCATGTAAAATAAAATGAAAGATAAATAGCTCACTTGGATTGATTTTTCTTTGTTCAGGAGACTTGGCAAAGTTTCATGGTTGGCTATAACCAGACTTCTGGTGCATATCAGGCATTTGTGGGACTCCCTACACAGACTGATCCAAGTCGGGATGAAGATAATTGGATATAGGCATTCAATATAGTGTAGATAGTGTAAGCTGACAGGCTGAAAATGATCCTTATGGCCATCCTTTTGTAGTTAACAGTGCCAACAACTTCGGTCTTTGTGCAATCGTTTATATAACTCATTCTCAGTCTAGCCATTCCTTTATTTTTGTTCTCCCTAGAAAAAGGAATATTGTTGACTCAATTTTTTTCCGATTTAAGAAGTTTAAAACAACCTGTTTGACTGAATGGCTGATAGTCCTCAATGACCTGTGCTTGGTTCACTGAATAGATTAGACTAGACAGCCATTGTGATCCAGGTTGTCAGAGGCTGCTTATACCACAGGGCAACACTCCAGGCTCAAGCAAGAGGAAAGAAATCTGTCCCATAAATAAGTAAAGCAATGGGTCAAGTGCATGGAGATACTAGCTTTGGGGAAGCAGCAGTGTTGTTAGTGGCACGTATTGTCTCTGGTCAGACAAAAGCACTAAACAGTGACCACAAACATGAACATGAACAAAACAATATTGAGGGATTCTCAGATTAGCATAACGTATGAGGCTGAGTCGCCTTCTAGAGACGCCTTCTTCCCCGATGAATTTACAATTGAGGTGAGGCCCCTTCACCCTCTACACAACCACATTGGGGCTCTCTATATCATGGGTTTGAGCCTGGGGAAGAGAACAGGGACTGGGTGCCTGTTAAGGTCAATGGGACTACTCACCTACTTCAGTGATCTGCCGGATTGGGGCCAAAATTGTCAGCGCCTTGCAAGATTCAGCATGTAGATATTAGTAGCGATATGGGGCCAAATTGTGAGCCCCTCACGCTCACTGCAAGGAGCCAAAGGCATCTTCAGTAGGAGATAAATGCCTCTTGCTGTTTTGTAGATTTGAAAAAATAATAAATTAATCCATAAATGAGCTAAAATATTGTTTTCTCCTAAGACTTACCCGCCATTTTTCATATCTTGTTCTTGAGATGCCTTTGAAGGTTAGCTAGGCCATTGCAACTGGGATTTCTCTTCAGTGGGACTACCTGAGTGAGTAACTGCCTAGCAATGGGAGCAAAGGGTGAAACAGTCTGGCCCTATAAACACTACAATGAAACGCTGCACTATTAATGCTCCAGGAACAACGCTTATCGAAGTTTATTTCTTCATTTACTATTTACAGGCCTGCAATCCACCTGATAAATCCTACTAGGGCCCAATTAGATTTCCTAAAGCACAGTTATAGAATTTGCTTCTGCTTCTTTGATATAATTTCAAATAACCCTTTCAGGCTGCTCCCATGGAGTTTCCTTTGATGAACTACCTCTTAAATGATAGTGCAGTTCCTGTCTCTTCTAACTAAATCACTTAACGATGATTCATTATAATTGTGTTATGGACGAAAGGATTGGGTGAAGATTTTGAAGGGGTTGGTTGGAGAGGTGTTTCAATGTAGAGATCTGAGTATATCCTGTGGTAATGTTCTAACATAAAACATTACTACATACCCATAAAATCCAAGTGTTTGGAAGAGACGATTTCTCTTTGGGACAGCAACTACAGCCATTTATTTAACTGTTCTTGGAAAATATCAACAGCAAAGAAAAATGACTGATTCTTTGGCATTTCCAGAAATGGCTTTGCCCTGTGCACTATATTTCTATCTCTGAACAAAGTGACCATGTTAGGACTTCAAACCCTCTCTTATTTTCATCAAGGAAGACTTGTTTTTCCAGGTTTCCGCCCACTGTTGTGCAGAGATGAGTGGTGAAATACAAGGGAAATTAACTGTTCAGGACTCAGCCCTGCACGCTTGCCCTGGAGTCCTTACTCAAGCAAAATATCCATCTAAGTCAGAATTTGTGTCTAAAAACTAAAAAGAATGGAAAAATGCAGCATCTTCAGAAAAAGAAATCCACGGAAGTTTTGTTTGGAAAGTGCTCATTTGTGTCATTTAGCTACAGCCCAGAGCCAGGGAGTATGCAGAACCATGCCAGTCACAGAGGAAGAATTAACCTGAGTTCTCTCAGGAGAATTGCTTCGTTAGCTCCTTGGTACACAGGGGGAACATGCCCACTGCTAAAACCCTTCAGGTAGTGCCATGCCAAGGGTGTTCCAGGCCCACTTTGAAGACTCAAATCCAGACCCTCCCCCTCGCTGCTGAAAAAAACCCAGCACTCACCAGTAAGTGCTTTCACAAAGCGACCTTCCTAGCCATTTCAGCCCATGAAGTAGTAGCTTCCTTATATGCAATGAACCCAAAAGACCATAATTCCAAGAAAGTGTATCGAAGGCCACCAAGTAAACCATGAACCATTTGAATGTCAAGATCTGGACTCTGCAACTTTGTTCTCACATCATTAATTTTTTATAAGACAGTATACCATATCTCGGCCAAAACATGAAATAAAAACTCTGGCATGTTCCAGCTTAAGTTCTGGTTTAACATTGTGTGAAGCCTTGATCTTCTCTAAAGCATCAAAAACACCCTCA
Source organism: Macrochelys suwanniensis (assembly GCA_033296515.1). Lineage (NCBI taxonomy): Eukaryota > Metazoa > Chordata > Testudines > Chelydridae > Macrochelys > Macrochelys suwanniensis. The sequence goes on along the minus strand of CM065775.1, from coordinate 42,134,840 downwards.
ACCTGATTTTGAAAGGGATGGATTCCCTTTACCCTATTGACAATTTTGTCATGCTTTGACATTTTAATGTAATGCTACTATATTCTTTCAACACATCCCAATGACTAGTAGAAGTGGAAAACGGGGTATACAGTCTTTGGACAATTCCAAGAAATAGACCAACTTGGGGAACAACCACTGCAGCAGCTTCCCCGACAAGATTCAGTGAGTGAGTTGCAGGTGGGATTAAAGACATACAGACATTACCTGCTGGATTCAATTTTGAACCCCTTTGTATGCTTCAGCCCTGTTAGCTCTGTTGTCATAGCTTTGTCGCCTGCAATCAGCCATATCTAAACTGGCTATTTTCAGCTTCTCTAAAATAATCTTTGTACTAACCTCCTCTGTTTTGGTGTGGATATCAATGACTTCTACAAAGCTTTAAGCCTGGTCCTAACTGGTCCATTCATGGCACTAATTGTGGACTCAAATATATCTTTTGGTGTACTGAATGGATCACAGAGTGGCCCAGGGGGACACTAAACAGGGAACCAAATAAACCATTAGGGGGACTAAATTGAGACGGGTAGGGCCTCATAAAGGAAGAAAAGAATGAGAAATAAAGGTGTTTTTTTTAAACAAACAAACCTGTTGGTCTGGCCTCAGGCCCATTGGAACCATTTGAACCCCCACTTTGGATGGCCCTGCCTTCCAGGAATGCAGCTTATTTCCTTCCTATGCTGTGGACTTGTGTGGAAGGGGGTGGAGCATTGGTCTTGCCTTCCTTTCCCGACCCCTAGTCACTGCATGACCCAAGGAAGTAAGGACGGAGTGTAGTTGTATCTGGCCCTTAGGTGACATATGCAAAGGCTTCCAGCACCCTTCTCCTGCCACTGGCCACCCATGAGCCAAGTACAATCTGGCTCAAAATTTGTCCCTGGATGTTTTTTCCTACAAAGCTATTTGCATTTGAATGTGCCTTGTGCTGGAGATATTAAAGGAGCCTGAGTTTAGGTTTGGTACGCTTAGTGATACATTTTTAAAGCACAGATTGTTTGTAAGTTGAATACACATCCAGCTAATTAAGATGTGCATGAATAGCTCACTAATGGACTTGACATTGAGTTCACAGGCATCCTCAATTCCTACTGGAATCTGAAAGTTGTCAAGAAGATGGTGAAGTTCCATTTGGCATAAAGGAATCCCCTCCTCCGTCAGCTCGGGAAAGTTACATTTAAAAAAAACACATATTTTCTTAATGCATTTTTTGGCTAACTCAATTCTCCCCACTACCTCTGAAACCTTTTAGTTGAGTGCACATTAAACAGTTTACTGAGATACCAACAAAATTCCTCCTATACTAGATCAATTCATTAGACTTGCAGACATTTTAAGAGAGTTCAAGTGTTGTTGCCTCTGTGTGGTTCTGAATTTCTCTCTCATGTTACTAATTAAGATCACTCCACCTGCTATGTGCAAAATAGGAAAAGAAAATTAGGATTCCTTAGCCACACCTCCTTTCTCATCTCCTGTTGATGCTGCTAATATTAATAGAAGTTATAGAGGTTACAGAGGGCCCATAGAGGGTTTTCAACAGCACGTAAGCCCTATGGTGGGACTGCAAACTGTTGGTGAAGAGGATCAGCATGCAGACAGTGATCCTGCACAACAAGGGAATGGTGCCTGCACTGGGATCTGTGGGTGCAGAAGTACCTGAACAGTGCCTTCATAATATGGAGGAGGTTTCTCTGCTGATTCTACATAGTTCAGCACGGAAGGTAGCAATGGAGATGTCTAGTGGTAGAAAGGGGCCACAGTACCTGTGATTACATGTATTCAGGGTCCCTAACACTCCACTCAGTTGCTCAGAGGAGCTACAGCGTCTGTCTGATCACATAAAATGAAGAATTGGTCTCAAGTTGTGTTAGTCAGTTTTACTAACCAATCCCCCTCACTTCATCCAGATAAAGCCTCATTATTGAGTTATTTGGGCTGAATTTCTCCAGAGGGAGTGTTTTATTTCTGCTCATGAATATCCTTCCAGGAGCTGATTCTGAACTCACATATACCAGTTTTATGCCAATGTAACACTATTGACTTCAGCAGAGTTAATCCTAATTTATACCAATGTGAGATCAGACTCCTTGTTTTTGTTACCTCTAGTAATCTAACAACATATAGCCATAGATCAATAAGGTATGTGTGCATTTGTCACTCATCCTGTACTTTACTATTAGCTCATGGAAGGTGGATATAGAGGACCAGTGATCTCTCCAGAGCTCATCCCAAGTGCCAACACAGCCCAAGTGGTTGCCTGGCTGAGGTGCTCTCATGATGCTGCAGACACTTTCAAAATGAATCACCTGTAAGCCTCACTTACTCCATGTTTATTGCATAACAGAAATTGTGCTTATTCACATAGTTTGCACTTCTCTGAGGTAAGTATTCAAGCTTCTAGTACAGAACTTAAAGTAAAGCAGTAACTTCCATTCTGCCTTCCAACACACCAGAACTAAGAGCGCTCTACGAACTTTACATGTCCAGGAATCGCTTCACCAACCACTTCTGGAGTGGAACATAAAGTAAAGGTCAGATTCCTGCTCCATGATCAGTCCTCCTTTGTGCCTTTAGCTTCCCTAAAGCCCTGAGAGGCACAGAGCCATCTATGATGGTTTTATGCCTCCCTCCCCATCTTTACCAGATAAAGGGGGCATGTCAGAGTCAGCGGGCGCTGCACTCACTGATGAAAATGGGGGGGAAGGATCTGGCTCCATACATTTAAACCTTTGTATATTTTCTCCAAACATTTCCCAGAAAAATCTTACCCTGGGATGAGATATGGCATGTGAAGTTTTAGGGGGATTTGGTTTCTGTTGAGAGAAGTTGAGGTAGAGTGTTGAATATTGGCCTTACAATGGAAAACTAATTTTAATCTGAACTACAGAGAGGCTACCGCTGCTCCATAATCACTGGCTTCTGCTAAAATGTGTATAGTGATTTACTGGATCTCTGAGTCTCTTCAAACATTAAAAGTGAATGTAGTTATGATGGAATGTGCAAAAGTGACAGCTTTGGAAAGGGGGGGTATGTTCACCCACAAAACAGGTCCCAGGCACAGAAGAACAGACTGTAACCTAGGTCATTCATCTGAGCAGTTTTTATATCATTTTTATTTCAAACCACATGGGGTTTTGAACAGCTAGGCAGGCAGGCAAGGGTCTCCTCTCCAGGAGTCTGAGTATGTGTGTGCATGTGCGGTGAGGAGGTGAGGGGGTCAGAGGTGACTCTCCTCAGCAAAAAAATGTGCCTTTCAGATGTAAATTCTAAACAGGTGGATGGCCACCCCGACGTTTTTGAAGTGCTGCACAGCGCTTTAGTGTTGATAGTCCCTTTGTCTGTAATGGGAATCACGTTGTTCAAACCTCGTTACTTGACTTTTGATAATATGGGGAAACAAGGCAACAATTATCCCTCTGGGCTGCTCATCTCAGCTTCTTATTTCCTTTTCCTGCCTGTCCACAACTCAGCTTCTACTCTCTATGCCCTACATTCCCGTCCTCATCTATTCTCCTTTTCTTCACCTTTCCCTCTCCCATCTGTCTCCGTCACCTCACTCCTCTTCCTCTCATTTCTCCTGTTTTATTCTCCCCCTTCCAACATTGAGCTTTCTTGCCTTCCCCTCTTTTGCTAACCTTTGCAAGTTTTCACCAATTCAAATTCCTTTTGCCATGGATGTTACTGCTATTAAATTCAATTGGTCTCCTATCTTTAGACTGGGCCCTATCAGAGTGGGTACTTCACCACGGATTGGCAGGAAGCACCTTGTGATGCCTTCCCCAAAAAAAGGGCCTCATAACCTGTTCCATCTCTCTTTCTCTCAGATTCTTTCTCCTGGGCCTTGATGACCTTCTCCTGCCTTTAAAACAGCTCATCTGGCACACAGTCCCTGAACTTTTTATTGTGAGTGGACTCACCTTTACATTGCTGCAGTCACTATGTAGTGAAGAGCAGCAGTGAGCACTGCAGAGCTCAGAAGGCTTGAACAGTGTGCCAGGAAGAGTGAGAGGGAGTGCCTCAGTACAGAAATATTATACAGCCTGGCTCCAGGTAGCTGGATGGGTGGGTGAAGAGGGAACATGCAGGTCTGATGTATTGTAGCTGTGGGTTTAATAGCTAAGGACGAATGAGTAAAAGCAAGAAGTTCAGCATCTTTTATATTTTCTTACGTGAACTACTCTGGAAAGCAGGATTATTTTTTTTTGTTACTGAAGATCAAGAGTCAAGCCAAAGCTCATGTTTCTAAGCTTCAGCTATGAGCTAGTTATCTGCTGGACTGTGACTATCTGATCTGCCCTGAGCAACGGGCAGCAGGTTATTGTGGTGACTCTGGAGCAACCTGGAAGGGAGATTATGACTCAACTCTCCCTCCTAGTTTCTCCACTGCTCTAGAGATGAAGTAAACTGTGCAGAGTCTACACACAGCATAGCACCTTCAGCCCAGTACATCAGTGCAGCTACATTACAGACACTTCCTGGAGGTGGGGGCAAAGCAAAGGTTCAACCCGCTCCCCACGCACTCCTGAACATCTGTGTAGTGGCGGCAGATGTAGTGGCTCTGCAAAGTCTGCTTCCCCTGCTGCGCTACCGCCCAATATGTAGGTAGCCAGCACGAGGAATTAAGGCTGGAGATTACATCTCATTCCTCCCTTGCACTGCCATGCAAGCTGGCCATGATTTGACCCTATGCTGGCAGCGGTGGCTAGGCTTTCCCATTATTTTTTGAAAAGTTCAACCTTCATTCCAGACTTTCTTGCTCAAGCCCATTTCTAATTATTTTAGTTATAGTCCTTTACGGGGTAAACCACTGTTGCAAGCCCCTGGCTTAGTCACCACTTGCAGCAGTGAAGCAAAATTTGCATTGATAGCTACTCTAGTGCAAACTTCGAGCTTAGTCATGATTTGCACTTGTGCAGAGCAATTTTCACTGTGCTACCCTGGTAGGAAACCCCACTGGTGCATCCCAAGTCTGCACCATCAGAGATGACTAAGCACAGCTGCACTGGTGGCTGAAATCCCAGGGTAGACAAGACCTTAGTTACAATGTGGTCAGGAGCAGCTAGATCACAGATACTGAACTCAAAGGGCAATGGATGAAGTTCAGCTTGGGACCCAGAGGACTGTGTCATGCAGCAACACATGGTGGCAACGAATGTTTAAAAAAAAAATCAAACACAAAAAACATCTGTGCCTCTGTTCTGTCCAGGCTTATTTTTCCAATACTTGACATACCTCAAATAGTTCAGCATGACTTCTCCATTAGAACAGAAGAAAAGAAAAATAAAAACATGCAATATTTCATTAAGAAGAATATTTCCACTGACATGACAAATTTGATCAAACTCCCCTCTCCCCTTTCTCTCGCTCTCTCCTTAAACTGCCGTTTGCCGTCCCGTCAAGCTGCTCTGCCTGCCAGCCTCTTACTGCTTCTGGGATGTTTGGCTGCTCTCAGAACATCATCTGACTTCAGTTAGCTTGGGGGGCTCCAGCTGTGCTCTTAAATGTCATGGACAGAGGTAACAAAAGGGGAGAGGGTAAGAGAATCAAATATGTTATTAGGCATTAAAAAAAATCCTTTTGCAGTGGATGTAAATCACATGCTTGGCAGGCAGATCTGTGGATGTCAGTGTCGGGGGGGAAAGGGAGGGTTGCTTTTTTCTGATTATTTCCCCAAGCAGTCTCTATTTCATACATTTTGTTCCTGTTTGTCTTACTCGGTTTTAATTTATTTCTCTGTACGTCCAAGAGGTCAGGATTTAGGACACGATTTTGACAGTTCCTGAGGCTTACGCAAGAACTTTCTCATCCACACCATTTGGGAATCTATTTTAGGCTGCTCATCATTATTATGATATACTCCCCTCTTTTTCTTCTTGTCCCATAAAGTACAGCCTCTTACCAACCTCAACTCAGGAAAACACTTGATCACATGCTTAACTTTAAACAGGTGCTTAAGTCCCATTGAAGTCAAAGTCAAAAGTGCCTCAAGTTAAATCTGTGTTGAAGTGCTTTGCTGAACAGGGATGGACTTTGCATGCGCTTCACTGCTTTCCTGAACCAGCACCTTCCCTCACTTTGGGGCATGGCTATTGGGATCCACATTCTAACACGGTTAGCATGAATTTACCTACAAAAGTCCCTCGGTTTGGGAGTGGGGGACTGGAGAACTGTCAGCTTCAGGCCTAACCTCTCCTGTCCTTACTGCCCCTCTCCACCTGGGAAGCTCAAATCCCATGCAGAGTGGCTTCACTGGGTTGGAGGAAGGAAGAATAATGCCATGGAGGCTCCCCCTGCCCTGTCCTGCCCTGCCTATTGTGGTTTTGTCCCCGCTGGCTATGGAGAGAAGGGATGATAGTGCCTTTAACTTGCAGGAGAAGATGAGAAGACAGATAGGAGGTGAGGGAGTCAGGGGGAGCCAAAGGAATCGTTAGCAAGCAGCAAGTCTGGCTTCAAAGACGGTTAGTTTAGCTAGGGTTAAATACACTACAGAATCCGCCTCCTCTCACTCTCTATTCTTTTACTAGAGGCTGCACCACTGTGGTTGTCCACAGGGAAACAGCAGTGACAATGATCTCCACAGGAATCGCTGGTTCAGATCAAAAGCCAGGGCTAGAAGAGGGCAAATGCTGCTGCTGAGGTGGTATCTTCCCTCTCCTTTCCATGCACCCAGGGCAGCTCCACTCGTGTACAGTCCTCTTTGCTCATATAAGCAGAAAGGATGACCCAGGCCATTGTAAATATCACTCAGTAGAAAATCATCCTTGTGGGAAGTAGCTAGTACGGGTAGCAGAAACCAAAACATTGACCATATAATTAGAGCTCATAAAAATTTACTTATCAAAAAATATTTTATTTAAAAATGTTTTTGATCAAAATATTAAATACAAAATCGAAATTTCAGGGGTAAAATTTTTGGTTTTGGTAAAAAAACCCTGTTTTTGATCAAAAAAATCAGGTTTTGGTTTTAAAAATTTGAAAATTTTTAACTAAAAACAACGTTTTTCATTAGAAACAGTTTTTGAAAAATGAAAAATGTGGGGGGTTTGGTGTTCCAACAATAAACATTTTCATAAGAATTTTTTTTTAATTTCTCACAAAAATAATTGTCATTTTTGTACCAGGTCTACTTACAGTGTGATCAGGTAGTGCTAGAAGTTGAGAGAGAATGTTCAGGCATCTATTTGCATGTTCAGGACAGGATGCAAGAGTGTTTGTTGAACTAACAATTGCATTTAACAAGTTGGGGCAAAAACTTCATATTAAAGAATTTATTTAAAAACATGTCCCTCTTTTTCTGCTTGTGAGCTGTCTTTGAGATTTCTCCAATTATTTTGCTTTTCAAAATTATTTGCAGGATAATTTTCATGAATAATTCTTAGTCTGTGGTTTGTCTGAGGGCAGATCATTGCAAATATTTTATATTCAAAATCCCAGCTGTGCTGAGTAGCTTTGAAGATCGCATGGGACGTGATGGTCCCTGAATGGATGATGTTACCGTCTGGGATCAGGTTGCTGGGGTGAATGTGTTTATGAACTTAAAATGTATTCTTCATGAACGTTCTTTTGTATTCACTTAAAAATTGCTGTTCCTATGATCATTCCTACAAACTCCTTTGCCAGCATATTCATAAAAAGCAAACACAAGTTTCATACATTCAGATGGATACTTGTGGGCACAGGAAATGTGAGCTGAAATCGTTGTACATCCCACATGTAAGGACCTGGGACAATCTGACCCATAATTATTTGAACATAAATGATCAGGTCCTATTCCCACTGAAGTCAACAGGGAGTTTGCCATTGGCTTCAGCAGTAGCAGGATGGAGAACTAAATGATCAACAATTTCCCTATCACATAAGCCAGCCTCGTAAAACAGTGACAGTTCATATAAGCACACATTTGCAAAAGGGTTTTATCTTTTTTGTGTACGGATTCCCATATTTTTCTGCTAATTTGTGGAGTGCAATTCCACACCATGAAAAGGAAAAGTTTAGCTGTCACTGTTGCATTATCTTTATTCATAAACATAGTTTGATATATTTATATATCATGAAATTAGGAAGACAGCACATGTGTTCACCACCTGAGCAGATGAAAACATCATTGCAAGGGATAAGATGATAAAGTACATTCATCCCAATCTCCAAGGTGCACTTCTGCATCTGTTAGATATTTACTTGTATAAAAGTAACTTAGAGATTTAAGCATTTGAGACCAGAAGAGGGAACACATTAAGAAAAGGTTGTGAGATGGAAGAGTTTTGTTCAGTAGAGTAAGTTCTGAAAGCTTGGGGAAACAAAACTTACTCCCCTTAGCAATGTTTTTTAAAAGCTCTCGTCTCCTAAGCCCAGGGAGGATGTTATTAAAGTCAATAAAGAAAAACACTAAGAAAAAATACACAAGCACATAAATGTTAAGCTGTAAAACCACTTGCTGTCTCTTTCTTCTCTTGCTTCTTCAGGTCCTTCTCATCCCATATAACTGTTCTCTCATATCATGAAACAAAATATACTTACAGGAAAATCAAAGCACATGCACATACCACTTCATTTTTCTTTTGAGCTCAGAAAAGCCTTTTGCTCTTCCTTTTCTATCTAGTGTCAGGTATAACAAAACAAAACTTACAAAGGATAGATTTTCAGATGTGGGTACCCAAGTGGGCAAAATAAATAAGGGAGACAGTGTTGCCCGGAGCAGGGGACTGGGTATCAGGACCTTTGGGATCTACTCCCTGCTCTGCCACTGAGGTCACGTCTACATTACGTCATTAGAGGACTAGATCCTCAGCAGGTGTAAATTGTCATGGCTTCATTGACTTCAGTGGGACTGTGACAGTTTACACCAGCTGAGGATCTCACCAAGAATTTTTAGCATTGATATAGCTAGAGTAATACACCTGTCTCAGTGCAAGCCTCTGGTGTAGACATGGTGCACTGGTGTAAACTGGGACTTACAGTGACTGAGTTTATTGAGAAACCAGGATAAACTGTACTGGTGAAGATCACCTGCATTAGGGGTTTATACAGGGTAGCTACCCTGGTGGCTAAAAACCCTAGTTTTCCCTTTCTTCCTCTCTGTGTTACTGATGATCACGACTCACCGCACATATACACACCTCAAAAATAAAAAGAAATCACTTTGGGAACTACATAAACATTACCTCATGCTTTCAGAATAATTGATTTCGACACTCTGAGCTATTTGACATTTTCTGTCAGCGCAGTGGGCAATTTCCGGCTCATTCTTCATTACAGCTCTAACAAACAAGCAATATTGGACTTGTAAGGCTGAAGGAATTTGCTAAACAGGCTACAGTTTGAAATTCTGATATCTCTAGTAAACTGCATTTCCCACACAATTAGGGAGGGGCAAGTGTTACCTTTCTCTTTGAAGCTTGTGTATCAGGTATTTGGCTGAATCTGAATTTGGCTGTACTGATTATTTTAAACATAGTCTTTCTTATCCCTTCCTGTGATATAGTCTTAAAATCATAGCTAGATATGAAGAGACCTGATAGTTCTTCTTGTCTTTTCTCACAGCCTGGGCAGGATTGTACTCGTTCTTTGTCCAGTCCTGCTTTAAATGACTCAAGAGGGAACTTCTAGCACTGCCATTGGCAGTATGTTCCTTAGACTTCTAGGGAAACAAGACATGCTAAAAGATGCTGGCAACAGTTTTACTTCCCTAAAGGCCCTGACATTCAAAAACCTACAAGGTTCCATCTTGTCACCCCTTGTTTTCAAAGCATATGAAGAGCCATTAGGGGAATGGTGAAATGTTTTGGGCTGCAGTGTCACCAACATGGTCATTTCTATCCTTCCTTTTCCTCAGAATTCTACAGTCCTATTACTTTCACAGTGTCCAGCTGAGGTAGGGATATGGACCATGGCAAGTTGGCTGTGACTCATCTCAGATAAGACAGAAATGAAATCTGCTGGCCAGGAGGAGCATATTGAGAGGTGGACAGAGGTGGTGGCCATGCCAACAGCTGAAGCTATGTGGCAGTCTTCTTTTTGCCAAAATGGTTGCGACTCCAATACCTTATTGGATTCATTGCTCCTCCAAGATTCATGTGCTGGCCATAAGTGCCTTTCATCATCTTTTGCAACTCCTTTTCCATAAGACAGAACTTGCATTGGTCGCTCATGCTTCTGTAACCTCCAGGATGTCCTTTCTGGAGGTGGATCTCCTTAAAAACCATCCTGAAGTTCCAGACAATGCAGAGCACAGCTGCGGGTTGACAAAATGGCTGTAAATATTTCTGATGGCAGAAGCAGTGGTTTCGACTGAGGTAATGAGAGTGGTGAACGTCATGTAATTTGTAATTTATAATGTAATAATATAATGTAATTTAATTAGCACCTAGATGGCATGGTGACAGGCATTTTTTGGGCTTGTCCACACTGCCCTGCAGATTATAGGGTGTGAATACCAGCACACACCAAAGTGCTCCACTGTAACTCCTCTGTGTGGATGCTGCAGGCACGAACTCAAAGGCATCTAGTTTGTGTTAACACAGGCCTCTTCAAACAGGACTACATTAATGCAAACTAGGAACCTTTAGTTAGCACCCGCAGCATCCATACAGGGAAGTTACTGCACAGCACTTTGGTGCACACTGCTATTCACATCCCCATAGACCAAACTGTGGGGCAGTGTAGACATAGTCTATGAGTCATTACGTTAAATTAAATAGATCTGGTGTTGGGATATATCCTAAATTTTCCTTTGCTCAACTTAATTCCATCGTTCTTACTCCCTAAACAAGACTTTTTATTCCTTGGGCCCCAATCCAGCAATTCTCACTCGGATAAAAATTCCAGTGTAGTCAATAGGAATTTTGACAGAATCAGGAGAAGACCCATTCAAATACCTGTACATGGTTATCTTATTCGCCACATCCCCCATTATGTTATACAGCATTTTAAATTATGTATATAATGAGAACCTCCTGCACTGGCATAAAAGAAAGAGCATTGCCAGTACGCTAAAGCTGTGACCATCTGGAACAGATGGGCTTGGCCAGGCATGTGGGATCTAAGCAACCATAAAGCTATAGGTTGCAAGGAGATGAAATTAATGTGGATAGTGAGAGCACCCATAGAAAAGAATCATCTTCCCACAAAATTGTAACCACAACTTAATACACCATGGATTGCTACAAGAGGACCTCTGGTATAAAATGGTACTGTCAAAGGATGAGCAGACAGGCGAACAGTAGGCAAACAGGTTGACCAGATAAATTAAGAGGGTCCAGGCAGGCTGGGTTAAAATTAGATTGACTGAAGAAGGCCCAGGTAGAAACTAGCTTGAAGAAGCAGAAAGAAATGATGGTAACTGTAGACATTTAATCAGAAATTCATCTCCAGAGACGGGATGACCTGTGGTGAGAGTGCACTGGATACACGGGGCAATAAAGTAGTGTCCTGAATGTCATAAAGGACAGGACAGAACAATCAGCAAGAGGACAGCAGTCATGAGAAAAGGTGAGAGAAGCAGTGATAAGAAACCAGTGATAAGAATGTATGTTCAGGTTTGGCAGGGATCTTAGAGCTGACTTGTAGGTACCTTGGCCGACAGTCTATATTTCTAGTTAAGCCCAGACTTGACCGTGTGCTCCAGGAGTTGCACACTTGTAAGTTTGGTGTGTGCAGAACTGCACTTTTGAAGATGCAAACCTCAGTTCTTTATGTGGAACTTTATCATTTCAATCATCAATAGTACTAGAGCCGGGTAGATGGATGGGCCTTGCAGCATGTCTGGAAGATCAAGGGGGGCGTTTTGCCACAACTTCCATTGAAGAAAGATCAGGACCATGGGATGTAAAACAGTTCCAAATGTCGCCAAATGAGTCAAAGAGCCTCATTCTCTCCTGCCCTGCAGTTTCTGTGAATACCTGTGTAAGGTGAGTGCAAAGTTCTCTACTCACGTACACCGATGGTAACTCAATTTGCGCTTAGTGGGTCTGATTCTCCTCTTTATGCTGGTGTAAGTCGAGAGTAAGCCTGCAGAGGTCAGCAGCGTTACACCAGTGTAAAACCAGTGAGGCTGAAATCAGAATCCAGCCCACTTTGGACAAGTGGAAGTGACCGCTCATCAGCGAAGAATCAGGCCCAAAGTTTCTAAAACAAAGCTAAACTGCACAGTATATATAGGTCAATTCCAAAACCCTAATCTCAACTCCCACCCCACCCCACCCCACAAGAAGGTGTTGGCTTTCTGTCCTGAACTGATTTAACACTGAGCTCAGCAGGTGTATCTGGAGCTCCAGCAGGAAAAAAACAGATTGTCAGTGATCTGTACATTCTATAGCAGGATAGTATGTGCTATACAGACACGGAACAAATGCCATCTGCTTTTTCTTTAACAGGACATCAGTGTGACACACAAAAGCATAATAATATTACACTTGCCTCAAAGAAATTGTTCCATACTTTGATCATCTTCCTGTTGCTATCTTGTCAGAAGTTTGTTTGAATAGTCCCTGCTTCCTTTATTTTTACACCTCATTGTTTCCCGGCTGTGTAGAACTGGAGACAAATGTGCTTTTATAAACCAGCTACAAGCTTAAAATATAGACACTTTTGCCATTTCTTCTTCTTCTTTATGTATTTTTGCAGCCAGAGGTTGCAGTCAGGTTTGTGGTCTCATTGTGCTCAGCGCTGTACTACTTAAGGCTCTAGTCTTGCAAGCACTTACAAGCATCCTTAACTTGATACACCTGAGTGGTTCCAGTGAAGTTAATGGGACCGCTCACATGACCAGAGTGCTTAAGTACTCTGCAAGATCAGGACCCTAGAATTTACAAGACACATAAAACGTACTCCTGCGGCAGCTGTCAGTCTCCTGCAATTGCTTGTTTTATTATTTCTAGCCTCTGTAAAACATGCTGCTGAAAAATCTTGGACATTTTGTTGTCCGCATGAACATAAAGAAACATTCTCACTCTGCTCTAAACCATAATATTCTGATAATGAATAGCCTTCATTGAGTAAACAAAACATGGATTAAAATATTTAAATCCAATTAATTTAATGGGCATAACAGACTTGTTATAAACAAACTTTAGTAACCGCACAGACAGCACAATGTTATTGTTTTAAAATTATTTTAAATTTACAGCTGTGCCAAATAAGAACATTTGGAATACGTAAAACAAGAGTTTTGCAGTCATATGGGGCCAATCTAATTTGCTATTTAAAACATAATTTTAGTCTCTGCATAAGAAAATTGGCTACAAGCAAAGGTCACTTGGCTTGTCTAAGCTTATCCTTAATACATTTTTCCCTGAGAATAGCCACACTTGTTGCTTCTTGAATCACCCTTTTCCTGTCTCCCTTGTTTTTAAAATATCAGCAAGTGGGTTATTTTATGGAGAAAAGTAACTTTTTTTAGAAGCACATTTCTGTGTGTCATGAATATATTCTTCTCTAGCTTTTGTTTATGATGGCCTTCCTGATCTTATGCTGAGTGTAAAAAGGTGATATCGGCCGGCATTATGAACCCTGTTAGGAGTTTGTAAATGTCAACTAAAATCTCCTCTTGCAAATCTGCTCTTCTCTGATCTGCACATACATTTGATTCCCCTCTGTTGTGACTCATTTGTTTTACTGCTAGAATCAGATATTTACTGGTATTTCTTAAGCACAAGAGGTCTCAATTGTGCCACATCACACTAAGCTGTGACCTAAAAGCTGCAAGTAGACCTCCACCCACCCACCCCACACCCTCAAAAGGGTGATCCAGGATGAATTTTGCCCCAGGAGGCAAAATTCTTCCCCAAACTTCCTGACATGCAGAAGGAGCATACCTACTGCTGCAGCACTTCACAGCTATGCTGACAAAGGGTATGTCTACACTGGCAGAGTTACATTGCCGGCAGTTACAGTGCCACTCAGAGAGCGCCGAAGGGAAACCGCTGTTGTGTGTTCACACTGTCAGCTGCCTGCATAATAGCGTGTTCACACTTGCTGCACTTGCAGCGGTATTCGGAGCGGTGCACTCTGGGCAGCTAACTCACAGAGCATCTCTTCCTCTTCTGCCGCTAAGAGTTGTGGGAAGGCAGAAGAGGTCACAGGGCATCCTGGGTCCTGTCCCAATGCCCCGTGATGCATTGCTTCACATCCCAGCAATCCCTGTGCTTCCGTCCGCATTTGGCACCATTTTCCGGGTTGTGTACTGTGTGCTCTGCCTCTTCGGTCTGCAGGAATGGATCCCGCACTGTTGAGCAATATGCTGCTCACTCTCACTAACACGTCACGAGTGGCAGTGGAGTTATTCCTTAAACTACAAAGGAAAGAGGAGTTCAACATTGATCTTGCCACGTGTAGTAGCTACAACACAAGATTGCTTGTGGCATTCATGGAGGTGCTAACCACAATGGAACACCACTTTTGGGCTCAGGAAACAAGCACTGAGTGGTGGGATCACATCATCATGCATGTGTGGGATCATGAGCAGTGGCTGCAGAACTTTTGGATGAGGAAAGCCACATTCATGGGATTGTGTGATGAGCTCGCCCCAGCCCTGTGGCACAAGGATACGAGAATCAGAGCTGCCTTGTTGTTGGAGAAGCGCGTGGCAATTGCACTGTGGAAGCTGGTTACTCCAGACTGCTATCGATCAGTCGCTAACCAGTTCAGAGTGGGAAAGTCAACAATTGGACTAGTGTTGACAGAAGTGTGCATGGCCATTAATCGCATCCTGCTCTGAAAGACCATGACTCTGGGCAATATGCGTGACATTGTGGATGGCTTTGCACAAATGGTCTTCCCCAACTGTAGAGGGGCGATAGATGGCACGTGTATTCCAATTCTGGCACCAGACCACCTAGCCACTGAGTACATTAATCAGAAGGGTTATTTCTCTATGGTTCTTCAGGTGCTTGTGGATCACTGTGGGCGTTTCACGGACATTAACGCAGGCTGGTCCAGAAAGGTGCATGACACACGCATCTTTCAGAACACTGGCTTGTTCAGGAATCTTCAAGCAGGGACTTTCTTCCTGGACCAGAAGATCACTGTAGGGGAAGTCGAAATGCCCATTGTGATCCTGGGAGACCCTGCCCAATCCTTAATGCCGTGGCTTATGAAGCCATACACAGGGCACCTTGACAGCAGCAAGGAGTGGTTAAACAACAGACTGAGCAAGTGCAGAATGACTGTTGAGTGTGCTTTTGGCCGTTTAAAGGCCCGCTGGCACTGCCTATATGGGAGGCTGGACCTGGCCGATGACAATATTCTTACGCTTATAGCCTCATGCTGTACGCTCCATAATATTTGTGAAGGGAAGGGTGAAAGCTTCACTCAGAGCTGGACCGCTGAAGCTCAGCGCCTGGAGGCTGAATTTGAACAGCCAGAGACAAGAGCTATTAGAGGGACGCAACGTGGGGCCATAAGTGTCAGGGATACCTTGAGGCAGCAATTTGAAGCTGAAAACCACTAATATTTGTTGCTATGCTCAGGAGTTCAGTGCTTGTAATGCTACAAGGTGATTGTGATTGGTGCAGATGATGCACTATGAAGGTTTAAAAAAATTGCCTGTTGCTTTGCAGGGCTGTTTGCTTTCAATTAATGGAATAAAGATTGCTTTCAAACCAAAACAATTCTTTTATTGAAAAACAACCACCAGAGGAGAGAGAGAAACAAAAAAACACATCAGCACTGTGGGGGATAGGGGAAAGGAGGGTCCCAGGAGTTGGGGGCCCGGGACTGTTAAAGATTTGTGTATGTCCAGGTATCCTTTCGGTCCCTCTTCTCGCTGTCCCGTCACTCTTTCAATTCTTGTTTTTCGGCTGCAGAGTGCATCCGAATGAGGTGCTCCCTAAACTATGTAGCAGGTATTTAGGTATTGAAAAATGTAAACAAAGGACAAGTGACATATTGCCCTTGCTGGGGATGAGTTCTTGGATACCAGCTATGATACCCTGGTTTGATACATGTAGTTGTAACATACTTCATACTGTGCGAGCATGTCACATAATCACTTCTCAAACAAGAGCTGATACAAGGTCATGAAATCTCAGGGAGACAAGGGCAACAGTTAGAGGAAACTTATTAGACATGGGTCAGCATACAAAAGATTTATTCACATGTGAAAAGAAAGGGAGAATATCACTGACTCCAACAGCTCCTGTTGTTCTTCTGATTTGACCATAGTAATAAAAAATGGCCAGTACCTAAGCTCTCATGTTCTTGATCGTTCCTTAGAAGATATACAGTTGATGTTGGCACCTATGTATGTCTAATTCCTTCAGATAGCACACAAGCTGAAAATTTATGACATCATAATTCAATACCACACAAACTATCATGACAGCATAAACACTGAACTTTGAACTGGAACAACATTCAGAGGCAATTCCTGTGAGATACTGAGTGTCCTAAAATCCTATTGCACTCAGCACTAGGCCCTAGGAATAGCAGACAAGAAGAGGCTGACTCTGACTTCTCTTTTGATGTGTCTTAGTAACCAGAAATGACTGGTATGAGAATATGTAAGTACAGATGAGCCATAGAAATATACAAGGCAAATTTTGAACCTGCTGACCCTAAAAATTCTGTTTAATTCATTTGATATTTTTTTTACAATCCCTGGTGCAATTTTTTTTTTAACTTTTCAGGTTTAATATGTTTTCTATAAATATCTACTAAATCATGGAGAGTGTATACTAGGTACATTATTTCTCACTTTGTAACATTTTCCAATAAGAAATAATATATGAGAAGCTGAATTATTTGTGACATTGTAGATGGAAATATATTGGGCCAGATCCTCAGAGTGTGTATATCAGTGTAGCTGATAGAAACTATGAGCCAGGTCCTTATTCATGGCCTGACTGCACCCTCCCACAGATTCTCCCATGGGAGGAAGACAAAGGGGAGGACATTGCTGTGTGATTATCTTTCCAGAGACTTCTCCCCAGTCATTCTGTGTGGGGACAAGGTCACCAACTTTGCAAAACAGGCCCCGGGGCCTACCTACAGATTTGCATAGACTTCAGGGGATCCACTGAAAACCAGGGATTTCAGCACAGATAGGGTGACCAGATGTCCCATTGTTATAGGTACAGTCCTGTTTTTTGGGACTTTTTCTTATATAGGCACCTATTACCTCCCACGCCCTGTCCCATTTTTTCACAATTGCTATCTGGTCCCCCTAAGCATAGAGGCCCCATGCCTTTGCGTCTTTGGTGGCAGTTCCACCAATTCCTTATGAGCATAGCTGCAATGGAGCCACGTTGAAAGGGACTGACCAGAATGTGGCTGTCACAGGTCCCAAGCCCCTTAAACAGGGACTGCTAAGGCAGAAAAGGACCTTGCCCCAGGCTGTATTACCTTTCCACTCTGATCTCATAGGTATGGTACAGGAGACAATGTGCCTTTCACCCAGCCTTGTCCCTAGACCATGTGCTCCTCCTCAGCCCTGTCCACCATCCATCTACTCCCTAAGCATGGCTCCCCAGACCTTCAGAAAGCCCTCTGCAAAACTAACCCTGCTCTGTAACAAGGGAAAGGGAGAATCTGCATTTGGAAATTTATATCAGGTCCTCATTTTTTATTGCCCTTTCTCCATCTCTGTTCCCTGTAGACAGTGGGAGTTATACCTGCATCAGGTCTGAGCAAAAAATATTATTAATTATTATTACTATTGTATTATATTTATTTAACAAATGAATAAGGATCTCAGGATTACCTTGTATGTAAGTTCATCAGAAATCCACAGCATTACGTAGAAACAAAATATATTACTTTTATCTCAGTGTTTTTTTCATTCAGGAAATCTCGTTGATTTAAGTTAGAATGAACTGATAGATCAGGCATATTCAAATCATTCTGGCTATGACTGTGCCTGAATGATTTGCCTCAGAGCTATTTATCTTTAAGTCCTTCAGCACTGCAATTTGTATCTGTGGTTTAAAACTATATGCTCCATATTTCCTCACTTTTCTCTCCATATCCATTTCTGGGCCAGATCCTTCGCTGGTATAAATTGTTATAGCTTCATTGATATCAGAGAATCTACACCACTTTATACCAGCTCTGGATCGGACTGTCTGTAACTTCTATTATTCATTTTCATGCCACAGCATGTGAGGTTTCTGCAGCCAGTCAAAAGTAAACATCAGTAGTTCAACAAGGTAATCACAGACTAATCCATGATTTTAAAGGGTCTGCATATGTATCCTTGTGTTATTCTGCTGCTTGAATAAGTTCTCCCTTCTATCATTTGACCCACAAGCTGTATACCACATCACTTTCCCCAGAGGTCCCAAATTGTGGTTGCTTGTCTAAGCAATGAAGTAAACAGCATACACTCTCCTTATGCTGACCAAACACGTTTATTTAGGGGGTTAGTTGTGCAATCTATATACCTCACACCTCCCTTGGCAGCTGTGGTGGACTTAAATCTTGAGTTTGCTTTAATTTCTCACACTCACTTGGGAGGTTAGGCTGTAGAGTGCATTTTGATTCTCATCCTGGATTCCCTCCAAACCCAATCTGCCTCTCTTTTTAGGGTTGGGCTGCAGCTGCAAACAGAATGTACGTCTGCAGAGTACTCTCTGAAAATAGTTGTCTTTGTTGTGACTAAGATATTCAGATCTTTTTTCAGTAGCACCCTTATTTGATTGACTGATGTGCCTGCAAGTTATTTTTGAATCTGGGTTATTTCTATTTCTGATGTAAGATTCTAGATGCTGTATAATTGCTAAGCCCACTCTTTTATTTGATAATACTTTTAATCTAAAATTGGGAGTAAAGTGTGTTGTTGTTGCAAAGTCTGTATGTTTCAGAAATATTGATGGTCACAACCAGACTATGGGCGTTTACCTTACATATTACATTACATTGCCTAGAGGCACAATAAGCAAACATTATGCCCTCCTGCACTGTCACTAGAAATCTTTTTTAGGTCCCTTCTTTCCTGTTAGAAAAACACAGGGCTGTTCAGTAACTCTTTCTGTGTCAGACTCACAAAAGGTAAAGGGATAATATGCGTCACTAATGTTATCTGTGTGAGTTTAATAGTAATGGCTTTTGATGGGCTGTATTAAAATTTGTACTGATTTTTTCACATAGTAATTAGAGTTTGATATGGATCATTCACATGAATCAGCTAGGCTCTTAGTCCTCATATAAAAATAATTATAAATACATGTTAAAATTTTCACAAAGAGATACATATTACTACATATGGGATTTTTTTTAACAACAGTGAAAGGAAATTTCAGATGAAAAGCTGGTAACTAAATGCTGCCCGAATGAAAAGATAGGTGGTATTTTACTATTTGACAATCTCCAAAAATATGTGGCTATATGTGATCACAATTCTAAAAATGTACAGAAGATTAGAACACTAGCTTAAATGGGTTTATTTTTACTTTGAAATGAAAAGCTGGAATGATCAGACTGAAAAGTTACCCCCAACCACTTAACTTGACCAATCAAAATAACCTGCTGCATGATTTTGAAATTTGGAAAATAAAATCAAAATAAACCTCTAGCTTTATATGAGCTTCTTTTTAGCATTATAAGCATCTCTCAAAGAAACCTCTTAGCACCCAAATACAGGTGATGCATTGACCATTACTGTAGTTTCACAAAGATCAATTGAAACCAAGGATGATGTCAGTTTTAATGCAGTTCTTTACATTCCAAAATGTTGGGATGTAGAGAATATTATGCATATTTTGTTCTCTTTATATTATTATCCTTGTTAGAAATATCAAACATAATGAAGGTTGGCATTTTACTGTTAGTAAACTGGGTGTGTATATTATAAGCAGAGTTAGCTACTCTGCCTGGCTGCCCAACACATCCCATTAAAAGACCCTATTTTCAGTTGCTTATGACATTTCCAGACTTGCCTGTTCAGGGTTGAATATTTTTGGAAAGTTTCAGAAAAAATGGCTTAGCCACTTCCAAGAATGAGATCTGGGAGAAATGTGTTGTTTTGCACGTTAAAAAAAGCCTCTTACAACCTTTTCACTGGGAAGTTCTACCACATCCCATGCTTTCGAGCAGGGACCAGAAATTTGGGTCGGGGCGGAGGTTGCCTTTGTATCAAAAGGATGTACTTTTTGCTGTAGCTGTGTAAAAGACCCCCAATTGCCCATGATATAAGATTTTTTAAAAAAATCTCAGTTCTCATATACTCAGTAGAGACTTTGAGCTTTGCTGATAAATTCTCCAAAGATTCAATCTGTACTGGGAATGCACCAGCCCAGGGCTGCAGGGGTTGAACAAGACTTTCTCTGCAATTGGTCTTCCAAACTGCCAGCAGTCACTGTGGCACCAGGCATTAGGACCGAGAGTAGGGAGACTGCTTATCCTGTGTCCTTAATGTTCTTCTGGCTAGCATCCAGGCAGCATGGAGGTGGATGTATCTTTACAGGCATGCAGAAGGTATAAGTCCCAGACCTGGAGAGGAGGGTCCCATGTAATATATAATGGAGAATAGTCCGTTTAGGTGACTTTCTTCACCTTCAGTAAGTGTTACCTTCTCTGATATAAACAAGTCTTTAATTCTGGTAGACACATATCAAGAGTAATTTTGAGTTGTGGTAGTGCATTTCTTTTTAGTTAATTACATTGGTCTCACAAATAATTAACAATAGAAAGAATGTATTACGGCAGTGCCTACATGCTCCAATAGAGATCAGGGTCTTACTGTACTAGGCATTTCACAATACGTAGTGCCCCAAATATCTTACAATATAGAAAGACAAAGGCAGGACACAACAAACAAGCAAAATGGTCAGATGGATGATAGGCACATGTCTTGCTAGTTCCTTTTTTACCCTCAAGACGAGTAATACAGAAAAGGGGGCATTGGGGAGACATCAATATATAAAAATTTTAACATACATTATAAATTGTACCTACATTTATTATGTACTGTGTGCATTTGTTTCTTTAAAAATAAGTGCACATCCACTATACCCAACAGCCTTTCAACCTGACCATTAGTAGTTGGCTGTTTTCTTGCAGACATCAAAGAAGAAGTGGCTCTTGGGGAGTGATCTGAAACACATATTAAATGACTACACGGGGTTTCATTCATGAAGCTTCAGCTAACCTTGAATCCTCAGGTACCTCTTTCCAATTAGGAATAGCTATGTTTCTTAGTACAGACTATCTCTCAGGCCCCACTGCAATGCATGCTAATAAATCAACATGGCACATGATAATTAGAAACCTGTATAAATGATGACAAGCTATGGGACCTATTTTAGTCTTTAGTCACATGGAGGAAACCATTCTAAGATATTATTTTACTCTTGTTTTATGAAGGCAGTTTTTTCAGCAGTATCAGATTATTTATGTTGCCATATTTTTCTGTGGTCTTACTTCCCAGATTTTCATACCATTAAATGATCAAACACAAAAGTCACTTTTATCAACTTATAAATGTAAACATAGCCCAAATAAAATGCAGATAAATAACACCAACATAGTAATTATCTTTAAAAAAATAGAAATAGGATTTTTAACATTCCTTACATCCTGCTAGGAACAAAAATAGCTTTCATACCAAACTGTAAACTAAGGAATAAAATCTGATGGGATGGGGGCTGGGGACCTTGTACTAGAGTGAAACAGACTCTGCTGAATTGGAACATGGTGAAAAACATACTCATCAAGAGTAAAGGAGATTAGAAGCATCTTTCACATTGACCAAGCCTGCCTACATCCAGCCATAATAAATGTTTCAGTAGCAGAGGTTGACCATCATAAGTGTTTTTGCAGGCTTAAAGCCAAACCTGAAACAGGGCTCTGTAGGGCTTTGTCCAATTTCTTAATTTAAAAATGCAGTATTCGTTTTAAAAATATATTTTTAGCCATACTTTGTTGCACTAAAATATGCTTTTTGCTTTCCTAAATGTTTGATAAACTTCCAGGTTTATTAAAGCAATGTAACAGAGACATCAAATGACTCTATATCTCCCTCCGGCTTTAAGATGAAGGTTGCCATAGAGTAGGTTCTTTACTTTTTAAAATATCAAGAAGTAGTTTGGTTTTAAATATCGGGTCCTATTGTACCATAAGGCTTTAAGGAGAACTTCCCTTTGAGTTCTGAAGGGGATTTTTGCTGAAAACCTGATAGCAAAATAGGGTCTATAGAATGCACCAAATTCTTCTTTCCTGCTTATCCTCCTCACTGTGGCTTTTAATTTTCACTTGAGAGAGCAATTCTCACAGACTCACTGTTGCCTAGTGGTTAAAGCAGCAGACTGGGAGTCAGTACTCCTGGGTCTGTCTATTGCTGCTGAATTGCTGTGTGATACTAGGCAGGTATCCCAAACTTCTCACTGCCTCAGACTACTCGCTGTAAAACGAGCACAAGAATATTCATCTACCCCTTCACTGGGGCTTTTAATTTTTAATTCTTGTCTTTAGATTGCAAGCTCTTTGAGACAGGGACTATATGTGTCCTGTGTTTGTACAGCACCTTGTGAAACAGCGTCCTGATCCATCACTGGGACTCCATCCTAAACACTACATCAATGCAAATAATATATAAGAATCACCTGGATCACCTGGATCCAGGTGATTCTTATATATTATTTGCATTGATGTAGTGTTTAAGTAAGAATAAAAATTATTGGCTTAGTAATACCCTAAAGGGGCAGCTGAGGGTTTGTCCTGACACAAGTGAAATCTCACATGGTGCAAAACTGGTAAAGCTGTCTCTGTGCCACCCACTCATCCCCCACACACACCTTGGCTGGCCTGGGGAGTGGAAGGGTGGCTTAGAGTCACCTTTCACCTGTATTGTGTGTAAAGGTGAGGACTTGGCCCACTACTTGCAAAGTCTTTTGAGATCTTTGGCTCACAGGTGCTAGGCAACTATGAAGTATTCTCATTGTTTTAAAGTGCATATAACAAATACAGGCTCATCATAGCCTGGATTGCATTGTATTCTATTTAGGAAGCTTATTGAAGCCATGAAATGTGTATGTTTCAGTGTCATAGGCTTGTGTCTGTAGCCAAGATACTGTCTTTTCAAATAAATAGTAGACTTATTATAGTTTCTTATGAAGGTAATTCCTATTCCTAACAGGTAGAAGGAGAAGCTACACAAAGCAGCCAGAGTTTACTGGTGAATTGTGATGTCAAGTGGGGAACAGGCTATCTACGATGCAGCTTATGTCACCAGTCTCAGCTGTCTTCATCAAGAGCAAAGATTCCAGGAAAGGATAATCCTGGTGGCTTATGCCTTCACCTTCAGCAGGCATCTTGGGGGAGAGGGGGGAGACACCGTTGGCCACATCATCCTCATCCATGGCAGCTGCATCTTCAGAGAGGAGGCCACTGGGGCCTGCTGCCAGTACCAGTAAACGCATTCCTTTTCCTGATATTTGTCCTTACTAGCTTCTGCTCCCTTTATGATGAATCTTCCCAGCAAAACTATCTGGTAGAATGATGAACTGTCTCTTGCACCTTTTAAGAGACTATGGGCCTGATGCTGTAGTGCCTTGCACCATGGGTTGTCCTTTACACCCGTGCTGCCATTAGGATTGGGTAGCATTTCAGATCCACTTTGCCTTCCCTTTGCACAGTGCAGAGGGGATTTAGGCTCTTTGTGCCTTGTTTTCCAACAAGCTGGTGCTGTTTCTGAGAAGGTTGCTAGATTTGGTGTCAGAACACCAACTCAAGCAGTGGCTCTTAGCTGAGTAATATTGTATAAATAGCTCTCTTCCAGCTTAATGTAAGTGCCATTGTGCTATTGCACAGCAAAGCCTGTAAGTGGCAGGAATAGATGAATGCTTAAGAAACAAAGATGTTGCTTTTCATTCTCATGTCCCTAATCATGAACAATTGAGAGAAAACCGGAAAGTATCTGAAATACTGCCTGCGGAATATGAAGTGTTTTTAAGTTGTCTAGGAGCACTCAGGATGTCTTCTTTAAGCGTTTTGGTATTATAAAAGATGACCTTTTATATTACACTGCTTCAGCAGCTAAAGCTAAATTATTCCATTACCTCAAGGTTTGCAACTCTTTATTTACAAGGAACTAAAAAGAATCCACTGAATCCAATGAAAAAATATAAAAAGTACTTTTTTTTTGAGACAGGGATGCTTCTGTGTTCACACTATCACGCCACATTGGTGTAGGGTTATTTTTCTGTTGCTTATTTGCATATTTTTTCTATATGGAGGTTCAACATTACAAAGCCTTTACCTATGAAATGTTCCATTTTTATCCACAGTTTTCTGTTCTTTGTGGATGGCCTGAAATTTCTTAAGAGACCCTTCCCACCCACATAATAGTATGCGCAACCTGACATGTGCTAGAAGACATTAGGGAAGCAGCTGCTGAGGTCCAACCAGGCTCTAGCCTTTTTGCCACCCCAAGCGGCAAAAAAAAAAGGAAAAAAAAGTCGCGGCCGGAGCTGCAGAAGCAAAAAAAAAAAAAAACGGCCCTTGAATGTGCCACCCCAGAAATGGCCAGAATGTCGCCCCTTCAGATGTGCCTCCCCAAGCACCTCCTTCCTTTGCTGGTGCCTGGAGCCGGCCCTGGGTCCAGCAGTCAATAGGCACCAGCTACTGCCACAATATTATTTCTGAAGCTTAAGTCATCTCTAACCCTGAGCTCAGATTGATCTCCCAGAGCATGTCTTACTTTAGAAAACAACAGATTTCTTGGGGGAAAGTAAGGTTGAGGTGTTTCTTTTGCTGGAACATAGTTTCCATATTGTATATCACAGCTAAAGAACTAATTACAGGGTTTTCTGCTCACTGGTCTGACAGCCTTTTTCCATCCTTCCTTTGCATTTTATTTCCAATTGTACATTGCACAGCCACTAGTATAGAAATATTCTTGACTGAAATAGCTTCATTTTACCCCGCTATCATCACTTCCTCCTGGACTCCCCAAGTCCCCAAGAGTAGAACCACTCAACCATTCCTGGGTGAAATTCCATCCCAAGTCAGTGCATGTATAGTTTAGTTAGCAATCCCTTCCATGACTGCTGTGTCCTGGCCAGACCCTGCGTGGGGGCACTGCCATTTATTTTGTTTGCAGATGAGCCAAGGAGAGTTACTGTCTGTGAACTCCCAGCCTACTCATGGACTAAGGTACTGCTCACTCTGATTAAGGATGGCAGAATTGGTTCCCTGGCTGATAGTATTTTTTCCCTCTAAAAATATTTTAAAGCATCTCTAATTAAAAAGGGATGCTTCTATAAGGCTGTAATTATGGACATTTTAAAGCAAAAGTTACAAGAAAAATATCTGGAGTTTTTCATTTTCTATGTTGGTGCATTGTTGATTATAATGGCTCGTCACATAGGCTGGTGACACTTGTTGCATGGTCTTTTCTGGTCATCATATCCACAAACTACACAACCATTTTCAATTATACCTACTGAGTTAGCAAGAATGGTGACCCTTCCCCCTCAACCTGAGCCTGAATTTCTGTTTAACTGCCCAAACTCAGTAGGATCATGTTTCCACTGCAAATAATGTTTAATGGTCCTGGTAACCCAGAGTTACAATAATATGAAATATGACACTCACAAGATCTTGTGGCAGGCATGAAATTAATCTGTGTCACATCTGCCCGTTAACATTTCAATGCATTGCTGTCTGCATAGTTTTATTCAAAAGAGCGAGAAAGCACTGAGTACATCAAAGTGAAATGCACTCAAATGTATTACTTATGTTTCATGCAATTTTTAGGGTAGGTTAAAAAGATGGAGGCTGTATGGCACTTCTTGCCATCTACGGCACTGTGCATCGTTATGGCTCAGTTGCCCCATCTGTCCAATGGAGATAATGATCCCCTCGTTCTTTGAGGCCTATTGATGAAAAATATATATCAGAGATGGCGATTGATTATTACTGTCAGAACTCCCAGACTATTCTCTGTTATGGAGCAATACTGAAACCTTATCGACTGAGGAGCTGAATAATATAGAACAACCCCTGTCTGCTTAGTTCTGTGTCTGCCTTTTCCATTGCAAATCCATGTTCCTTCTGCTAGCTAGTGCAGTGGTGCATGTATCTCTGCTTACTGCCATGATACTCAATATGCAGCTCTCAGGCTGCATCTGGCTGTTCACAGCTCTGTGCACAGCTCTCTGAGCAAAGCACTGTTTGGAGCCCTGATGATGATGAGGCATTGATGCCTCAAGGAAAGCGGACAATTTAAAACAAAGCCACAGAGACAGGCATGTGGGTGGCAGTGACATGGACAGAACAGACTTCTCAAGGCTCAAAACTGGCGACAGACTTCAAAGGTTTAATCTCTCACTGAGTCATCAGTAATGCTGCACCTATTATAACATTTATTTGGCTGTTTTGGTGAACAAACTAATGATTGCTTTGTACTAATCTAAGCTTCTGCCTTATAAATAAACTTCTTTTGTGCATTTACAGTGTATTCCAAATTAATTATTTTTCATGTCTCTGTGGCTGATGAAGGTTGCATCTCAGTTACTGACGATGAGATCAAACCATTTTCTGCAAGGAAGCAAAGGGAATCTGCAGGGGACATTTTTCTGCTGAATCACAGGGGCACAGCATTTCTCCAAGAATAAATAGAGACGCCTAGAAAAAATGGACATATTGGATCAGTTTTACACCAGCTTAGAACCTGGTCCATCATGGTTAGGGCCCTGATTCAGGAAAGCCTGAAAGTATGTGCTTAAATTTAAGTCAACAGGACTTAAGCACATGATTAAGTGTTTCCCTAAATATTTTAATATATTAAAATGGATTTAAAAATAACCATGGAAATTCTGAAGTACAAGTTTGCATCTGTTTTAAAGAGTGCACTGTACATGTCAACAACCTACCTTGATAAGGAGATATTCCAAGGGTTCAAAAAAAAAAAGACCAATCAATATCTGCATGTGTTCACTTTGTGTGTTCTTAAGCATCAATTAGATCAATATTTCAGTGTTGTGTCTGGAATTCACATTAAAACACAATGCCAAGAAGGTTGGAGTTAGAACAGTATTGATGGTAAATGAACGTAGGTCATTTGAACTGGTTAGGGTGACCAGACAGCAAATGTGAAAAATCGGGACGGGGGTGGAGGGTAACAGAAGCCTATATAAGAAAAAGACCCAAAAATAGGGACTGTCCCTATAAATCGGGACATCTGGTCACCCTAGAACTGGTAGAGTCAGGCTCAACATGTCAGTTCAAGATAATGGAAATCAATAAAGGGGCAATGAAAATGTTAGTGGAAATGGGAAGGGGAAAAGAAAGGAATACCATGAATTACAGAAATTACAAGTTTGCTTTGCTTTCCTTACTTGCTTTTCTAATATTTTGTCATTGCTTTAGGGGAAGAAAAAGAAGCAAATACAATCTGTTGTTTTCTTTTTAGTCTATAGTATTAGGGTAAAATCTTGCAAACCTTCACTCATGTGAGTAGTCTTATTGACTACAATAGGACTACTTAGATGAATAAGGGTTTGCAATCTTTCCCCAAAACTCAAGTCATCCACCCTCCTGATTAATTTACTCTTCTATGAGCACCTTCCAATTTGTGATTATCTTTCCAATAATTTGGCAACCAGAACTGAATGTCACATTTCAGGTGCAGTAATACCAAACTCAGGTGGAGAGGAGACATTGCCTCCCCACTTTTGATGTGATAGCTTCGTGCATGTAGACCAACATTCATTAGCTTTTTTTGCCACCATGTCACACAGCAAAATCCTGTCTAATCAACTGTCTACCATCACCCCTAGATTCCTTTATGACTTCCCTGGTTTCTCTCGCCTATTAAGTACATAAGATTCAGCTTGTTTTTCCCTAGGTACATTAACTATCTTCCCAAACTCAATTTCATTTTTCTCTTTTCTCTCAATGTTTCTAATATCTAGGTCCATTTAAATTATTTCTCTGTCCTAACTAGTGTTTGCAAATCCTCTCAATTTAGTGTCATCCACAGATCTGATCAATGTGCTCTTTACATCTTCTTAGATCCCACCAAGAAATCCTCCAACTCAATATATTGCCATTTATCCTTGCCTTTTTGAAAAGATCTTTTCAGCCAGCTTTCAATCCAAACAAATTTAAATTAAATTTTTAAAAAAGGTTTTATTTTATCCTATTTATTTAATTATTTTGATATCTATAAGTATGTTAAATGCTTTACTAAAATGCAAATAGCACCTACTGTGTTCTCATCATTCACTAGTGTTGTTTCTTTATGAGAGAGGGAACAAAACACCAGGGATGTTGCAGGAAAAACAACCATCAGGAGAGTGTAAAAAAAGGTATAAGAAGAAATATAACAAGCCCCACAACTAACACACTTATGCTGGATAATATCAACTTTGTTACTTTCGTCACTACTTAGGCTACCTCTCAGTTTGGTCCCATATATTTATTATCCATTCTACATTAGCTTATTATTAGCATTGTTATTTATATAGTAGTAATGTCCAGAGGCCCCATCAGAATGGTGGAGACACTACACAGATGAAGACACAGTTCCAGCTCAGAAATGTTTACAATGTAAAAATACAAGTGCCATCTGAAGGTTGTGGGGAAAGGGATATGCGTAAGTGCATACAATTTGATGCACATATGTACTGTGGCAAGGCACTTCTTTCACCATGTCAGCCTCAGCGTTCCTCCTTCTGGTGGGGGTGGGGGTGGGAAAGAGGCGATAAAAAATCTCTGGAGTAGGAATGATTAACTAATTCTTAACTTTGATTTATTTACAGTATGTGCAAGGTGGGCTTCAGGGTAGTCCCGAGTCGTTCTCTTAAGCAAAAATACCCACAACACAAAAGGTGTATAGTTCCTTGCCCCCACCAGAGCACTGACTTATGCTGGTTTCTGGTTGCCAGCCTTCCCCCAGATAGAAGTAAACTCAATATTTACTCTGTATGGAGGAGAGCAACTTCCCACCTAGGAGAAGCCTTTTCTCCCTGCTGCCCCTAACCCTGCTGCAGCTTCTCTCTCATCCTTCTTCTTACTCCCTCTCACTAGAGGGGTTTTCAAAGGTTACCAGAGGCTCTTAATTGGACTCAGGTGTGTCTAATTAACCTGAGGTAACCTCTTTTCAGTTCATAGGCAAAAGGGCCTTCACCATTCTAGGACTCTCATTCCTGCCTTCCATGACTCTCCTATAGCTGCCAGGTCTGATGTTGTCATGGTACAAATGCATTTTAAAAACAATATTGTTATAACTAAATGAAGTGTCAATCATCTCCAATGCATAATCAACCGGTGGAACTATTTGCCACGGGACGTTATGAAGGCCAAAACTATAACAGGGTTAAAAAAAGAACTAGATAAGTTCATGGAGGATAGGTCCATCAATGGCAATTAGCCAGTGATGGGCAGGGATGCAACACCATGCTCTGGGTGTCCCCAGCCTCTGTTTGCCAGAAGCTGGGAGTGAATGTCAGGGGATGGATCATTTGATGATTGCCTGTTCTTGTCATTCCTTCTGAAGCACCTGGCATTGGCCACTGTTGGAAGACAGGATACTGGGCTAGATGGATCATTGGTCTCACCCACTATGGCCAGTCTTATGTTCTTATCTGTCTTGCAAACCTGCCATCATTAAGTGGATGATTTCTTATGGGTGGCGAAGCAGACATGGATTTTGAGGAGGGATTTGATAGAGAAGGGATAGCGGTCTTACAGGTCAGATCAGGATGGGAAATTGAAGCACAAGCAGTATGTTTCCAAACACAAACCCAGTTAATATGGAAGCAGATTCTACTCTGGAAAACAAAGTCCCACCACAATCTTCCAAAAGGTACCCAAGAAGCTGAATATACTATGATGCACAATGAAGGGCTCAAATGGTTCATGGAAGGTCAAAATGACTCAAGTGTGACCAGTATGGTGTCTTTGTTAAACCTGAAAGTTATTTTCCAGCCAGTGCACTGACACATCTGCGCAGCACTCGGCGTCCATCTTAATAAAATAAGCTTCTCAACAGAGTTAAGTGCCAAAAGCAGAATTTGTCCAGCTGTCTGCACATGCCAACTGATTCACAGACAAGTGGACAAGCACCCAGCTATATAAAAAGCACACGTCACGCAGTATTTCTGGAGAAAGCATGTGCCAGCCATTTGCAGTGACTTTTAGAAACAAACCGCATTCACCATCTCCCAGGTTAATAAAGATCAGATGACAGCCTTGATACTTTCAAAGCTTTAAAAACAAATATATGCACAGCTTACCGGCCAAGGACGTTCCGCTGGTTTTATTGTCACTGACAATGGAGCCAATGTTGTAAGAGTAGAGTAAGATGGCCAATTCACACATGTCATGTTCTGTGCACAGTCTAAACCTGCTGCTGCATGCATTTTCTTAAGAATGATGTTATTGTTATTATTTATTATTCAATATCTTCTGGCAGAGGCTCACAAAATATGACCTCATTTCAGTCACTCAACAAAGGCTTGTAACATTTTTTTAGAGCTGCAAGAGGAAGTACTTTACCCATTCACAGATTAAAACTGGAAGTGACAACTTAATGAACCTTGACATTTTTCTATACTGAAAATACTGGTAGAGCAGTAGAAAGCCCTCCCTGTAAGCACAGAAGCATATAATATAACGTAGGTAAAGGTGCGGTGGAATGCATGTGCCAGACTGCACAACTTTTCTGGAGGCCACATATCCTGGCAATGAAAAACCTGGCCGATATGATAGATATCAAAAAATCCCTCCCATTGGTTTTATATCTATATGGTCCCATCATTGTTAGTGTCTGAGCACCACCTCTCACAGATCAATGGTTCTTACCCTTAGAACATCCCAGTGAGGTATGGAAGATTAATTTCCATTTGACAAATGGGCTGCTGAGGCAAGGAGAGCTTAAGTGAGTTGCCCAAGGTCAGAGAAGGAAGCTGTGGCAAATTTGGGAATCAACATAGAAATTCTTAGTGCCTGACCAGTGCCTTAGCCACAAGACCATACTTCTAAGCAATAGACCTTATAATTGAATTGCACCTTTGTGTGCCAGTGATGTTCTTTTCACCAAAGATGGGCAGACGCAAGTCCTACACCACATTCCCTTAAGGGTTCCACCACAGGAGGGCAACTTAAATATCCTAAGGACTCAAACAGGAACCCACTGAAGAGCATTGCAGTGAGGATGTACCAATTCAACACACCCTCTGCTCTCCCTGACAATATCTGCTGCAGCTGCACGTGTGCCCCAGTGGAGGGAAAGTTACAGCAAGTTTCAACACATTGCAACAACCTCTGGCAGACTTTCTACCATCCGGGAGAGACCCCGTGCCCTGCTGAGGGGAAACAGAAGTGAATGTAGTCTAATGGGGGTTTTCTCTATTTCAAGTTGAATTAAAAAACTCTAAGGTCCATCCATTGAAAGCATAGTTTTCTATTTTTATGTTCTAGTTCAACACAGCACATAAACTGTCTCAGGGCTGTTTGAAAGGTTTACAAACTTGCTTTGAGTTTTGCATTTGTAACAAGACCTCAAACCCAGGTGAGTTTTGCACATCTCCAATTTTATGTAATAAAATCTGATGCCATAGGAATTTTACATGAATTATTCTGGCATCATTCCATATTACCTGGTCTGCTTGGACCAAAACTGAACAACATTCAAATCTTTATGGACTGAAAGAGATAAAAGAAGCTACTGTGTTGAGAAAGCAAACAGGGTTGCAGCTGTAGGTCATTAGTTGTGTCAGTAGTGATGCAGTGACCTGGTGTATTACCATGCAATGTCTGTTTGGTGCCATTTGTGAAATGGGTTGGTGATGCCAGTCCACTTCATCTTGGACATTGTCCTCTCTGCTAAGACAGCAAACCAGAGTGTCAACTGAGTCGTTAGCTTTTGCCTTATGGATACCTAGGAAATGGACCAATAACACATGACACATAGTTATAAAGTCATTGTTAATTCTTCACAGCCATCAAATAGTATAAGTGTTTGGTCAATAATAACTCAAGCTGAACTCAACCAGCTGACCTGGAGGTGAATGGCTCTGTATTTCATTACTAATCCTCTGAATCATCCAGTGCCTCTTTTTTTTCTTTCTTTTTTTTAAGTAAGGTCTCTGCATGGGTTTTAGATATCACTTAATGGAATGTGGATATTAAATGTATGTAAATCCATAGCATTTTGGGTAGAACCACATTCCACCATCTCCCATTATAAACACCATCTCCTCCTCTTCTTCAAACCTGTCAAACACTCAGACAAGAGAGCGTACAGACTCCAGAGGTAAATCCCTACTTCTGGTGGGCTAGTGCTGCTGCAGAAATGGACATTCACAATGAAAATAGCTCCTATATGCAGACTATCAGAGAGACCTACTACAAACTATGTTTTGTAAGTACCTAGAATAATGAGTATCCCTGTGTCTGTTAAACAGAAAGTTGTGCAGTTAGTTTTTCCCATGGTTTTAGTGCTCAGCCATATGAAGACTCCTATATACATTTTAAAAAGATTTTTAACCAGTGTTTTTCTGGAGGAAGGGACCCACAGCTGTACCTGAACAACATTTTAAGCGCCAACTGCTATGATCATCTCTGGACACTTATTTTCCTTATTGCATGACACTCTGTACAGAGCTATGCAAAACTCAGCAGTTTTGAGTCAGAGATTCATGGGGTTTTGTTTGTTTATTCCGATAATTGTGCTTCAGGACTGAATTAATTCCAAAACTCAAACTGGAACTCCATTGATCCTACTATTTTTTTCCTTTAGAAACCCATCATTTTTCCCCTGTGCCCTCTTAAATTTTTTTTCAAGCATTTTCTTTTCAATCTGCACCTGCTAAATGGTTGATTCCTCATTATCACTGTCTTTCCAGCTTCTTCATTTCAGCTTCCACCTTCTCCTTCAACAGCATAACTTTTACTTTCTGTGCAGTCTTCTTTCACACAAACATATTTCAGGTGAGGCTGCTGTCATACCTACATAGATCTCTATTTCTTTCCAGTGCTGCTTTCAAAGACTTCAGTTCTATTTGTTCCTTTTTCAGAAGTGAGATGTTTTGTATTACCTATCCACTTTAGTGACAAAAGATGTTCTCTTTCTGGAAACTGATCCTCATTACATTTCTCCTCACAAACTTTCAGTAACCTTTCTGGGTTGTTTTATTAGCTAGATTAATGCTGCTACATGTTCATTTAAATTCTGTAGCAAGGCACTACAGTGATCCTCCAGTCTAGGAGATAGGAGTTGGTATCATCATGACTTGTGGTTACTGCCTGACCAGCATGGTCACCCTACTTACGGGAGGTGATCAAAATTAGCCTTCATCTGACCAGTTTCAGACCTCATTGTAAGACACCCGCTTGACAGAGGTCAGCCCAACGTAATAGAAACTGAAGGCCAAGGCTGAAGCAGAAAAAGGAGAATAAAGAGGGTGAAATCCAAGTTTAAGTGGCAAACACTGGATTGGTGAGAGCAGCGTTTATTTTAAATGTCATGCTTATGATAAATGATGATTTGTCCCCCAGATTCAACAGTATGTTGCACATGACAGATCACAGAAGCAAATAAATTAGATGTGGCAAATATATATGAGGCTATATCTGGTCCATATTCTGGATAACAATTTTCCCTTCAATATATTCTCCCAGTGCCTTGTCCAGTCTATCTTTAAATGCCTCCAGGTATATTTCTGAAGACAGAGAAAATCTGGAAAAAAGGAATTCCAATCCTGATATTTAAAGAGAAGAAAATACATTGTGTACTTATATTTGACAAATTATTTTTGTTCTTCAAATATAAGCTACATTATTTTCTTCTTTGGTTCATTACCAACACCTCAAAAAATCACAATACAGACAAACGGATTCTTTAGGGTATGATTTCCTGCATTTATTTATATATTTGCATCACTTAATGCTCCCCCCCCCGATAATATTTATAGGATTAATCATATTTTATTTA
This sequence comes from Macrochelys suwanniensis, assembly GCA_033296515.1. Lineage (NCBI taxonomy): Eukaryota > Metazoa > Chordata > Testudines > Chelydridae > Macrochelys > Macrochelys suwanniensis. The sequence goes on along the minus strand of CM065775.1, from coordinate 42,100,933 downwards.
TATATATAAAAACTAGCAATTCATATGCATGGTGTTTTTACTTATTAGCTGAACAAAAGGTCACCTCAAATATTTCTCAAAAACATGAGTAAGATCATCCCAATCAATTCACATACAAAGAACGTTCTGAAACAAAGGTTTTTAGCCGTAAGGTTGGAATGTGGAACAATCAAAATGGGATAAAAGAAAACTTGTGTTTACACAGAAAACAGACACACAATATCTGCATAGAGAAAAGGCAGCATCACAGGTGATTATATTAACAGGATGAAGGCCCAGAAGTGCCATTAGTGTAGCAAAAAATGGGGATTTTTTTATAGCCTAAGTATATGAAAGTATGTTTTCCTCCTGCAAAAATCTAAACACCAGATGTGGTGGGAGGGAGTTAAATCCATTCTAGTGAATTAGAGACAAAGTAAAGTGTAAGGTTGCCTATCCTTTAACTGGAAACATAAGTTGATCAAAACATAAGGTTAGATAGTATAGGAACCTTCCTGCTTAATTAATAGATGCATGGATTTTAAGGCCAGAAGTGATAATTAAAATAATCTAGTATGACCTCCTGCACACCCAGGCCATAGATTTTCACCCAGTAGTTCCTGCCTCAAACCCATAACTTCTGGTTGAGCTACTCCATATCCTTTAGAAAGTTATCCAATCTTGACTGAAAGACTTCAAGTGATGGGGAATCTACCACATCCCTTAGTACGTTGTTCCAATGGTTAATTATTACCCTCATTGTTGAAAATGTGCACCTTCTTTCTAGTTTGAATTTGTCTAGATTCAGTTTCTAGCCACTGGTTGGACAAGATGATTAGCCCCCTTCAAGAGCTATCCACTATGTGCTTATGAGTCAAATTACAATAAAGGGCCAGGCCTGGGAACTTGTATTTAAAACTTCCATCTACAACTGCAGTAGTGAAATGACCAAGATGCACCTTTGGTCCAATATCAGCACTAGTAGATTACTTCCTGATAGAATAATAACTGGGCCTGATCTACCCTAAATTTGCTTTTATGGGAGATTCAAGGGCACCCAGGTCTCCTGCAGGCATCAATAATACATTCTTTTCTTTCAGATGCAGACATTACTATCATGATTAGAGCTAGTCAAAAGTGAAACACTTTCATGAAAATTTTAATGAAACAACTGTCCCCTTTTCTCATAGGAGAAATTTGAAATTTTCCAGCCAGCTCTAGCTATGATCCATGCTTTTGTCACCTCTAAACTCAAACCTTATATTTCAGCCTACAAGGGGCTGGCTCATAAATTCAGAAGCTAAAGCCAGGATAGAATTGAAAGGTAGAGTTTGCTTGGTAAGTGGAGTATTCTTCTTTGAAGATTGACCATTGTTTCATGTACTGCACAGACTACTTATTTACTTCTGGGTGGAGTTTAAGGTGTTGGTTTAACCAATAAAGCCTTAAAATGTCAACTCTACATGTGACTGCTGCTCTCTTTGCTACTGGTGTGCTTTGTAATTCAGAGGAGATGCCCACGTTAGACTTCCCTAGAGGCCCTTATTTAGGAAAACACTTGTTTCAGACTACCCCTAAGCAAGACAGCACTTTAGCATGCAGTTTGCTTTAAGCACATGTTTAGATGCCATTGACTTTCAGCGATATATTGCAAAGCCCTTTTGGACATGTACTTGGGAGGGCTGAGATGGTTGGAGATGGAGTAGCTTTTTTTGGAGATTGAGGAGTAGGAAGTTTTTGACCTATTTTGTAAAACATTTTTTTCTGTCTGCTGATTGTTTGTGATAAGGGGGACGTGCTGCCATTTTAAATGGAGCCGATAACTCAATCTGGGAGTCATATACAAATATAAGAAACTACCAATCACCTTTTCCCAAAGATGAACTCCTTAGTGGAAACATGTCATAGCACATTCTATTCAATGCACTATAGTTCCTAAGAAGCAACAGGAAACATGGGCCAGATCCTCAACTAATGTAAATCATAGCTCCATTGATGTCAATGGAGCTAAGCCACTTTACATCAGCTGAGGATCTGGTCCCGTTTGTGTACTTTAAAGAGACATTTATCCTCCACAACCCTCCTGAGTCCTCATTTGGGAACATTATTCTGACTCATGTACATACATTTGAGCTGAGTATGACGTGTTTTCCACTTGACTCTGAACTTTTTTTGAGTACAGTAACACAACGTGACATAACTGCTGAAAGCACCTCCCACTAGTTGTTGCCATTGCTGCTGCTACAAAGGATGAGGCAGGAAATGTGAAGAGATGAGCCTTTCCTGAGCATTTGCTTGAGAGAGAGTTACAATAAATTTTAAGATTTTGTTTTGCTTTGTTTTATTTTAATATCAGTAACCTTCTAAATTCCTTCCTTAGGGTGGAATTAGAAATCCGTCAGGGAAAGAAGTTATATTCCTATAAATAAATGGATCAGATATCTAAAATATCTACAATTGTATAACATTATTAAAGGAAAATGCCACTGGGAAAGTCAGAGCCACTTTGATGAGCAAACTTGTTACAACAGGGAGAATGTCAATTAAGTCAGTGGGCAACTGAACTCCAAATATGAATCCAAATATTGGCAATGTTCAGGATTACTCTGTCCCTCCGGAATGAGTGAATGGCAATGAGTTTCCAGATTTTGCCAAGGGAGCTTAGAGGGGATTTTCTGTTAAAAGTCCAATATGTAGGGGAGAACAGCTCCCCAGAACTCTATTGACCGACCAGCAGATCTATTCTAGAAACCTCTCTCCTTTCTTTTCTTTTTTTTTGGCAAGGGTAATCAAGAGTAATTGGTTCATAGAAACTAGAGCAACAGCAGCAATTTTCAATTAACTTCACTAATTAAAAAAAAATCTTTACATTTGTCACATACTGGGGTGCAGTCCAGACCAGTGAGGGGTTGTGTCACTGCCTGTCCTGTAACCCTGAATACCCACAAATGCTCTGCTGCTGTAATAGCCTTTGTCTAGAGACTCCCAGCCAGCATACAAGCATGAGCTGGTGCAGGTGTTTTAAGCAGCTCTGATTCACCCATTCTGATTCCATCAGCCCACTGGTTACACAACTGCCACACTCTGGTCTCCACCTGCCTTGGTTACATCTGGCAAGATGACCCCAGCACCACCCCCCAGTCCCAATGTGAGCTCTGCAATGTGAAGCCCTCTCCTCGACCATTTAGAGAGAGATTAAGGTTCAGTTGTTCCTTTAAAGATGCATTACCCAAATCTCGCCACATTAACTGAAGTTACCATTCACTTCAAATCAAATACAGCGCTGGGTTGATTTAGATTAAAAGTAAAACAAATTTACTAACAAAAGGAGACAGGATTTTAAGTGAGTTCAAGTATAAAGGACAGCATTAGAAATGGCTACAAATAAATAAGTAAAAAAAACACTTTCTAGAAGCTACACTTTAACAAAACAAGCTACAGCCTTTGTTCAAGGTAGTTTCCTTACCAGTCTACTTTCCAGAAAGATGGCAGCTCCATCCTTCTGGTTAGGATCTCTCACAAAGTCCAAAGTGCTCAGTTCCTTTGTCTTTTTAAGTGAAATCTTACTTGGGATTCTTTGCCCCTCTCTTTTTTATACAGGTAATGACATTAGTGGATTGGGGTACACTGAAATGGTCAGGACAGCTGAAACTTATTACCAGATATCAGTGAGCCCTTACCCTTTTGCACTGAGATGCTGTTATGGTCACAATATTGTACCTGAATTTATTTCTGTGAAATGGACATGATGGAAGGAGGATATTCTGGCTCAGTAATGGTGGAGAAGATTGGTTGGGCACCTGTTCAATGGGAAAGAGGGGAAGAGTAGTGTTTGGGGGGAAATCTAAATCAAAAGACATGCCCCAATGTTTTTAACTGTTATTGCCTGTATGTCTTGCCTACTTGTCTTGATAGCAGAGACTGTAGCCTCACATGCATTTGGAAAGCACCTAATTTATGGGTGCCATGACAATAAGAATAATAGATAATACTAAAGATAGATGGATTCCAAGCTAAACACTGGTTCCAAACACTGTTAACCTTTAGGAATGTTCAGAAGTGAAATCTGAATCTATACCTGTATATTGCATCATTATAATGGTCTGAACCAAATTCCCTCAATTTTGGAAGCTTCCAGACCCAGATCTGGATCTAAATTTTGTGACTTGAGACCATCTCCAAGGCAAATATAAACATTCCTCTACAGCAGTTGCCATTAAAACCTTTACAGCTAGCTTTTGCAAGTAATTATTCCAATTATCTTGACAATTATTAATGGCCTGATTCTGCAACCCTTAAGTGTTATGTCAAGTAGCACTTACATAGGTGGGGTGCTTCAACAGGGCTATTCAGGTGAGTAAATGCTACTTTACACAAGTAGTAAGCTAACATTATTACTAAATAAGAAAATGACTCTTGAATGCATTGAAAACTTCCCCCCCACACACTCCCAGAAGTTCAAATACCATATTGATTTTATGTTAAGCAAATACAGAAACAAAGAAAATGAAATAGCCTTTGAATTGTCTTGTTTAGGTAAATCTGTGTAGACTTAATATCTTACTTTCACATCATACTCTGCTGTTTTTGAATTGCCGATTCACTACACAGACACCAAGCCATACTTCTCTACCATCTAAAATATACAACTTCCCTCCTGCAACTGTGATCGGAAAGAGATCATGGCCCAGCACAGATATAATATGCAGAGATCTCATGCTGAACACACCCCTTTTGTTTAATCCGCTGTTCAATTTCCTCCTCCCCTCAAAGCAGCCCATATTTGCCACCAGCTTAGTGATGGGATTTTGATGTAGGAGAAACATTTAGGTGCTGAGTCACAAGCCTCATGGGCACCTTGAGGCTGACAATGACAAGTGAACACATCAGTTGAATGACAGGACGCTTGCAAACACTATTTCCAATTTTCATAAAGAGTTTCTTATATAGCTCTAATTTTAAATTATTTGAACACCCTACTTAGGACTCAGTCTAAGCACCATTGTTTTGGGGTAATTCAGAAAGACCTGGGGCAATCTCTTAGCACAGGCAATAGAACTGATGCTTAGCTAAAAGGATTTGATGTATGTTGATGTACCAGATATTTGCTTTTTTCAGGAGTAGTGTTTGCTGCTTTCCACTACCTACAAGTTAAGAAATTGTGTCAGATCCTGTGATAGGCAATTACACGTGTTTGAAAATTTCCATAAAATCACCAACTAACTGTATTTGAACTGTGGAATTTCTGTATGTTCATACAGTACCTACCCTTCCAGAATGAATTTCATTTGGGCAATTTAAAATATAGTAAAACATCCAACAAAGATCAGAGGGCAAATTGGGTGTTTTTGAAACGTAACAGTTCTTTTCATTACAAACCACTTTGGGAAATAATATTGAACCCATCCAAGTTTCACAGGTTCAGAACATCTGAAATGCACCCAAACACCATTAGTGTTTCTAAGGTTTTGTTTAGAAACTCAGTGTCATTAATACTTAACATTTCGTTGTGATTATTTTATAGACATGATGTCATTGTTTCACCTTGTTTTACTAAGCACCAGTTGACACTGTTGCCAGAAAGCAAAGCAATAATGCGGTAGTGTTATGAACGGAAAATGCTGCAACATGGTGTGTGTTGTGAGGTGAAGGGAGGTCTAGTTCAGTTTAGGGATTTGGATGTAGTTCCTTTTACAGGTAGCTGTTCAGACAGAACTACAATAAAACTGAACACAGTGTGTTCCAACTACACTCTGTTCTGTTGACTAATGTCAATTTTCTTCCCTAAAGTCTTGAGAATTTCAGTGCTTATAAAAGGGAAGGCTGACAATACACTCGTTTCAACAAAGCATAGCAAAGTCATGAGCTGTTAAACTTCACAAAGTACTAAGCACCTCAGTTATTACAGAACCTGTTGTGCTGTGGCACGTCTGTCTAGGGCTACCTCTAAAGAGAAGACAACTACTCAGTGGATTGATGCTAATACAATCTATTTCTGATCCAATGGGTTCACCCTCTGGTTTTGCCCATTCACACAACTAGAGTAGTCACCATTAAGAAGTCAGTGTTTGACAAAAGACGCCACAGAGCTAACACAATTATTTTGTGTTCTAATAACTGTGGCAAAAGCTAGTAAATGTTGACATTTTAGTGCTAATCACCACCACCTTTCTTCCTCTCCAAACACCACTTCAGTTGTAGTGATGGAGGTGTCTGCAGGATGAGGAAGAAACTACCAGACACTTATACACATGTATGCAAGAAGAGATTACATGTTTATGTGACTATGACGGCAATAAGGATTTTGTGTCTCTAGAATTTATACAATGGTGGTTTCCTGGTTGCCCAAGTGTGTAGCTTTATATGTTAAGTATTTGTTTACTGCCTAATCAGTGAATCACTACAGGAATTTGCAATACAGAATTGTCAGTGAAATAGTGATGAATAGAGACAAAGTATAACCATACTGTTATAAAAGGGAAGAGGATGCTCAGAAGTCTTAGGTGCCAGAGAACTTTGCCCTTCCATCCTCCTTGATCAAGCCCAGATGCCTGCTGCTCCATCTCAAGGCAGCTCCCATATCATTAGAAACTTCTCCCTCATTAGTTTGTAATGAAGCATATTTATAATTCCACCTTTCTTCAGGATAGTTCCAGGAATTGCTTTTTGACCCAGCCCCCATCCAATCACAAGAAAAAGGGACACAACAGTGGCTATTCCCTATATGGACACATTACAAACAAAAAGAGCATATTCCTCTTTTACATTCTTTCCTTCACACTTGGGACTTATTACTGCTTCCGTCTTTTCAGCTCTCTGGGTAAGAAGCAGCTCTTAATCAAACATGGGAACTAGGCAAAATGACTGAGTCCAGTCAGGTTTTGGTCAAAAATAAAAAAGCTGGATGTATATGCGGAAAGTATGACTGGAAGCATAAAGGGTATGCCTATTGTAGGCATACGTAAGTGGGCGGAATCACCCCAGCTGCACCTCCTGCAGGTAGTCATCAGGAATTAGCTCATCCAGCCTCCAGAATACCCTCTGCAGGCCAGTGATCCACCTTACCGCTCTGGCCTCCGTGTCCCTCCCAGCACTCACTGCCCCTTTTGTCTGGGGTGCTTCCCCCCTGGCAGTACCCTCTTAGTCTGGGTCTCCCCTCCCATGGGGACCCCCACCCACTATCCCCACCTTGCCTCAGTATAAGCTACTGCCAGTCCCCACTTAGCCCCATGCACTGGGGCAGACTGCAGCATATTAGCCACTCATCTCAGGCAAGCAGGGTTGGACTGGCTGCCTATGCCTACCCGTGGGCACTGTTCCCGCTAAGCTGTGCGCATGTGCACACGCACACAGATCCTAAACCCCACACACACGGCAAAACACCGCACACACAAAAATTTGCACAGAAGAAAGTTTTTTGCTCACACAAATTAGAGGGAACATTGCGCCATGGGTTGCCCCTGAAACCCCAGTACCCCTTTTGGCCTTAGTCTAGCCCTGGGGCTCCCCAGCTCCCTTAGCCTTTCCCCAGCCCTGCTCCACTCCAAGTACCCTGCTCAGCTCCTGCAGGCCCTTCTCCCTCTACAGGCAGAGGGAGACTGACAGGGCTGCTGGCTCAACAGCCTTTATAGGGCCAGCTGGTCCCTGATTGGGGCATGGCCCCCAGCTGAGGCTGCTTCCCCAATCAGCCCTGCTGCCGTCTACTGTCACAGCCCTCTCCTGGGCTGCTTTAACCCCCTCAGGGCAGGAGTGGGGTAGCCATCCCGCTACAGCATAAAAGAGACTTTCTACAGGCATTAAAATTCATTATTTTAACTCAACTAGATCACCCAGGAAACAGTACTATAAACAACAATACCAGCAGATTTACAAGTGGCCATGGGACTTCTTTGTCATCCTGTAATCCTGTAACAGTTTAAGAAAGGTCTCTGGCAAACATCTTACCCCTGGCTTATTTGGCATCAAAAGTACTGGAAAGTGGCAGACCCTAGACTTTATCTGAGGCAGACTGTGATTTGTCTTTTTAAACTGCAGGCAGAATGAATGACTCACAGTAAAATCAAGGACTAGCAACTGAACACATGATAGCACTCATTAGCTGATGCCACTGTATCATTTTTACAAGTACCAGCTTACAAGGATGACAGGATTTAGAAGAGCATGGAAAAGGAACTTGGCAATTTAGTCTCTATTATTTCCTAGAGAGAGAAGACGTGGGACATGCAATTCTGATGAGGAGAGTAGTTCCCCAGAGCTGACAGTGCTGTAATACTGAGAATTACTGAAACTGCCCTGTACTGCTGCAAGCAAAATGGGCCAGTCTCATTTGATGAGTTCAGTGTTAAGGTAGGTCTTCAGGGTGCACTTTGCTCCATGTAATTCCCTTCCTAGCTCTACTCTGCACAAATGTTTCCCTCTTTTGTTCCCTACTATATCTTGCTCTATACTATTTATATAGAGCCTGTTAAATAATCAACCGTGTAGAAGGTTCCTTACCACTTCTGGTATTTGCTGAGATGGTACCCACCTACCTAAAGAGCAGGAAGTTATTCTGAGGGTTCCTTTTCTGTTGTTTCTTTGTGGGACCCTACCTTCGAGGCCATTTCTTTTTCTAGTACACATACTGGTATTAAGTCCTTGTTGTGCTTCCCCTGAGGAGAGACACATCTCTCCCTTAGTACAGTGACTGAGAAAAGCAAAGTGTTTCAGACTGCGTATTATAGTGTTTATTACGTTCAGAATCCCAACAAATGCACAAAATCCTCCCAAGCTCTGCTACACTTTACTTCTCAGTAGAAAAAGGGAACCTCTGCCCCTCTTCCAACAGGCAGAGCAGGAATTAGCACTCAGGGGACTGCAAGGAAGGAGTCTGGCTTCCATGCTAGCTGGCACCCCACAGCCCCAAGGGGATGTGGCCCGCCAGCTCAGAGTTGTGGCTAAGCCCCCAGCCAGCTGTGAAAATGTGCACTACTCATTTGCAAAGGAGGAATCAAGTGTGCCTGGCAGCGTCACCCCAAATTCCCCACTCCCCTGAGCCATCCCCTGGTGTGTGCCAGCCAGATGGTCCATGTGCCAGATGTCTGGCCAGCAATGCTCCACTCCCCTTCCCCATAAGCCCCATATGCTTGTGTAACATCAACAGACCTTAGTCATCGGCAGGCTGGGTCAAACCAGGGACCTCTGGAGCTCAGTGCATGAGCCTCTACTGCATGAGCTAAAAGACAACTTGCTCTCCACTAAGGCTGTAGAGAAGACTCATTTATTTATTTTTTCTTCTCTCTCCTCTGTGCCATAGGCGCCGACTCCGTGGGTGCTCCGGGGCTGAAGCACCCACGGGGAAAAATTGGGCTCCCCGCCAGCCCTGGGGCACGCGCCCAGCTCACCTCTTACCGGGAGACGTTGCGGGGCCCCGCCCCCGATGCCGGGCGACGTTGCGTCAACGTCGGGGGCGGGGCCCCGGCACGTCACCTGGCATTGGGGGCGGGGCCCGGCATCAGAGGCGGGGCCCCGCAACGTCGCCCGGCGTCGGGGGCGGGGCCTGGCGTCAGCACCCACGGGCGCCGACGGAAGTCGGCGTCAGTGCTCCGTGCCACTAGATTGGAAAGAACACCACAGCCAGGAGGTGTGTGGGTTACACTTGCATCAGGAGATCACCATACCACTGCTGGCTTCATGGCTCCCTCTGCAGTGTTATTGTTTGTCAGATTAGGGATCATTTTTCAACACCATTAAGATAGCTAAAGAAAAGCTAAATCAAATGCCAACCTGATTTCTTCAAAATTAATGCCTACCAGACCTAGAAGTTCCTAAATCACAAGAGATAATGAGAATGACTTTTACTTTTTTCTTTTTGGAAACCCCATCAAAACCAAGCAGCAGTACTTTTCATGGCATTTCTTTTTTCAAAATGAAAATGATGTATTTGGATAGTACTGGGGGAAAGGCAAGAAGGGGGTTAAAAAAAATACTGGAACTGTAATCTGAGGATACAAGCATTCCTACTCCAGGAAAAACCCACAAACTTGGCCTCTTGATCTAAAATGAAGTAGCATTTTACACTTATGATCCACAACACTATTTATTAATTATTACTTAGGCCTAAACCTGTAAGATGCTGACCATCTGACTTCAATGTGGACCGAGGAAGCTCAGCCAACTCGAAGGAAAGGGCAATTCAATAGCATTCTAGTGTTTTACAGCTGATAGAGTATTCAAAAGAAGACAAAAAAAAAAAGAAGCCAAGTCTGGGCTCCAAAGAGCTTAGAGATTAAAGGCACAAATAGGTGTGGTACAGGTAATGGACTAAGAGTAGCACCTGGACTCTTGGGCTAAACCTGTGCTATGCATCAGCACCCCGGACGGGGAGGTGGCTGTGGCTATACAGAGTGTCCAGAAGGAATTTTGGGGACTCAGCCAGAACTCCTCCTTGTGCTTGCAGCCAGCACACACTCTGACTGCTGTGCCTCCCTGGCAGAAGGTGCAACATACTCCTCTCTCCTTGCCCTAGAGGTCATTTCCTGAATTGGAGACATAATCATTCTTTAATGCTGTATTGAATAAAATAACGGGGCGGGGAAAACTGATATTTTCTACAAATTAATATCACCCATCTTTGCACCTCCAAAATGTTGTAATATGGTTGCAAAAATCATATCTTAAAACTGTACATATTTTTTCAGTCAGGACCACACTGTTTCTACTTCCTCCATGCTCTCATAAGGTGCCCATCACTGTGGTAACTGAAAATGAGCCATTTTCACTCAGAAATAGACCGTAAGCCAGTTTTAGTCTGAACATTTTAACAAAATGGAGCTAATTTTCAAGTTGCAGTAAAATATAAAAATACTAAATTTATGAGCATTTCAAAGATTATTGTGAATTTTACTCATATCATTTCTTTTAATCCCATTGCATGCAGAAATGTGCAGCGAGACATGTTTAGTTTCAGCTTTCATTACAATTCAAAAAGGACCCCTATTCACTAGTTTTAGAAATATTTTTTTCTTCTTTCCAGGACACTTATGTTAATTAAGTAAATTTTCATTTCTTGTTTCTGTATGAGGGGCAAAATTGGTTTGGCCCAGAGCAGTAGCTACAGAATAAAGAGATGTGCTAAAAATCTGATGGACAGGATATCTGACCATCCTTATTCACCTCTAAACTTGTGGGCTCTGTCCTCATTTGTCCCTAAATGTGGTACAGTACTTCCATGAGAAATGCTGGACTGCACTGTGTATAAGATAACTCTGACTACTAGATGCTGTGATATTTTCAGAAATACTTTTGTACATACGTATCAGTGAATGGAATGGAATGGAATGTCAGACCAGCCCAAGCGCTGGTGTGTTCCTTTCACTACCAACTAATGGAGCTGCTTTTCCAGCCAACTGAGAAGAAATCTGTGTATTGTTGAATCTAAGATCTCCATACTCAATGTATGTGGTTAGCTGGCAACCTAGGTATCTGTGCATAAAAGAAAAGAAGGATTATTACTTACTGCACTGAAGATACTTCCTGGAATGTCATGAAACATGGTGGTGTGATGAATTTGTGTCCTTGTATAGGTATATTACCTTTAAGATCCCACCTCTTCTACTGAGGGCTCTTCAGATCCCCTTTCTGAATGTAAGCCCTCAGTGCTGAGGGGGAAAGACCAGGCTATTTGCAGAGATCTTTCTCCACTTCCCTTACATAGTCATATGTAAGGACTTATTTCAGACAACTTGAATCACAGGATTGAGAGCAACTTTTAAGTCTTATGAGTCATTGTTTATATTTTGATGATGTGGGATTTTTGTTGGTTTGTTTGTTCACTTGCTGTGGCTGCCGCCCCCATTATATTCTGTCTATTCTGTGTTAAGAAGAGCAAATCCTTGGGAGTGACGTGCTTTCAATTTATCAGGGATGTTCTGCAAATATATTAGTTAATATCTGTACAGCACTGGGAGAATGTAAAACGGTACATAAATGCTAATTATTATTAGATCTATAATTACAATAATATTTATTATTCACATATAAGCATTAACCAAATCGCGATCCCTACACCCCTCGACTTTGAGGTCCTTCATAATCAGAATCCAGATCCAGATTCTGATTCTGAACACTCCAGAATTTGGGGAACAAGGTAGAAATTGGGATCTAGATCTAAACTTTGCAGTTCTAGACCAATGTTATTATGAACACAGGTACCTTTAAAAGAAATAATATAGTCGTATACAGGACTGGTCCAGAGCACTGCAGTAACACGATTACAAGCTGTCCGGCCAGATGCTCAGCTAGTGTAAATTGGCACTGCTCCAATGATTTATGTGCTGATTTATGTCTGATGAGGAGACCTCTCTATAGTGGTTTGGATCAGTACGATGACACATGGTAATATGTTTATATTTATGAGCATTTACTATACACAGATTTAATGGGTTTTTTTAAAGTTTAATGATCATGTGGAGCCAGAATATATTGCTGTGCTGATTGTAACCACTGACAGAGCTAGTACAAAATAGCAGCGTGGCTGAGGCACAAGCAGCAGGATGGTCTAGACACTATGTACCTCAAGTTTCGGATGGGATTGTACTCAGGGCAGCTAATCCATTCCACCGCTTGCACCTCCGCAGTGACATTCTGTTTCTAGCACGGTAGCTCAATCAGAGCTAGCACGGATATGGCTACCCGATCTGGAAATTACACCTTCCGCCTCCAGTGCAGACATACTCTAAGAATTGGCTCTGAGAAATTATCATGATTCTCATAGGATTTCTTTGGTTTTAGTAATTTTGATGCCACTCTTTTTGCTGATGTTAACCTTACTCCTAGAGCTCGGCAAATGTGTCAAAAATTTATAGAAAATATTTACTCAGTCCCTTTTTAATCTGAGTCCTTTTGCTCATGCTCATGCCTCTTTCTGTAGTAGCTTGGCACATGAACATTTGAGTGAATAAGTTTTACCAGCAAAAAAACTGGAGGAATGTTATTGGGCTTAATAAAGGGAAAACTAGGGGAACTTCTATGGCCTTTTGTGCAAGCCATCACAGGACATAATGGTCCCTTTAGTCCTTGAAATCTACAAATCTATGACTCTATGAGTGAATCTATGAAGATAAATTTCTAAGTCATACATGTAAGCATTTTCAGGAGTGAATTTTTCATTTGCACACACAAATATTCACAATATAAGTGCTTGCACATTTATCCAATGTACCCCCTAGTCTGAGCAATCAAGTTTTTTGGTTCACTGCTTTGCTCAACTCAGCATACACATTGATTCTAAAGTAGTCACACACAGCATTAAAGCCACTGCATCTATGTAAATGTGGATCACCTGGCACCTCCCTTGTCCTAAATTCATCTGTATCACCACCCTTCACAGCTTACTACGTTGGGTTGGTGCAGAGTCGCCCCAGTGCATGCTTTTCTATAGGTTTAGAGACAACCTTGCATGCTCATTCAAATGGATTTTGCCTTGGTAAGCCTGATCATTTGCAAGTACTAGTGATAGCACACAAAATTTTGCAGACAAGTAATTTATGTGCTCACAGAAATGGAAACCACATTTAGAAAATTTAGCTCTCTGATCAGCAGAGCTGCACACAACACTATTGTAGTTACTCAAAGTGAAGAGAAAGCACTGCCCAAGATATATCTGATTTTACAGTATTGCACTGTAGAAAGTTTCATTTAAACAGTGTCAATCTGTCAGTGCTGTGAAGCAGATTTTTTGCCTTGGGAGGTGAATGACATATGTGATGTGTGTTAAGAATACTTGGGCATGGAAATAAATGTTGTTCTGTGTAAGTATTTGTGGAGATGCATCAAAAACTTCTTTTCTACCTATGACAATTTGTTAAACAAAATATATACTTAAAAAAGAAATTTTGTTTACGTTTAAGCCTCATATTCAGGTTTTTTTTTTTTAAAGAATCATTTACAAAATCGAACACAAACAGAAAAAATGTCTATGCTTTAAAAAAATGCAGTAGGAACAGCGGTATGGGGACAGGGGAAGAAGGTGGAGATGGAGATAGGAGAGCTGGTGGGTGGCCTATATTTAAAAGTTTCCCTGCAGTTATTTGAATCCAAACTCAGCAGGCAGAAGTGTGCTACTGCATGCAACAAAAGTATGACATTGATTTGATATGGGCCTGACTACTATTTCATTGACCAAACAGAGCAAAATTCAAAAAATAAGCAGCATGTTATAAATGGTGAAAAGTAAAGTAGAAGATCATTTAAATTTAATATCTTAGTTTCAATCTTTGTTTATAGCATACTGCACTTTATTGTATTGATTGTTTTAAATAATATAAACCAGCCTGTTTATAAACCAGTCTTACATGGTTTTCTTGACTTGTTAGATACCAGGCAAGGCCAACACGGTTTTAAATAGAGCTATCAGTGCCTCAGAGATATTCTGTTCTAGTCTCTAGGTCTAAGTTAGGACTAAGGCAGTGATCACAGAAATTTGCTGATTTGTTTGGCTCTACATGACAATCCCTGGAAAGCAAAGGGGAAGTAACCCTGCCATGAGAGGAGAATCTTCTTAATAATAGTATCATGAACATCTGTTAGTGAAATACTGAGAGTATTGAATAAATCCAGGCTAGGCTCATGATCAGATGACAACATGCTCCTGTCCTTGGAATTTTCCCCTGTGGGATTAAAAGAACTATTCTCTCTGTCCATTTTAAGTGTGACTTCAAATGTCTCCTATATTTAAATCTGTTTTTCATTATTTTTAATTATTTATTATCATTTTTTAAAATATGACTTGGTATTTTCAGAATGACCTTCTGAAGAGCAAACATTCTGGAGGCAAAGGGAACATTGGTGTTGTCAAGCACTGAGTTAGGTCCAAAACTTGATAAACTTCTCCTGCAGGGGATGTAAGAAAACTTTCACTATTCATCAAGGTCAATAGACTTTTCAATTACAAAAACAGAAATCTGAATAGGATATAATAATACCACCTAGCTCATGTGTATCAGTAGATCTCAAGCACTTTATAAAGGAGGTCAGCATCATTATCTCCATTTTACAAGTGAGGTTAAGTGACTTGCTCAAGTTCATCCACATGGTCAAACCAGAAATAGAATCTCAGTCTCCTGCGTTCCAGTCCGGTTCTCTATCTATTATGCTACATTGCCAATGTGCTGGACCTACTCCCCAGCAAGCATAAAGCAGCATCGTTCCATTAGGCTCTAGCCTGCCCTTTTTTTGCATAGCTTTGTTCTCTGGTAAACTACTGAGATACCAATAGGCTTGGGACAGCTGTCTCATCATGCACAAAGGGGTAGGAGAGGAAGCATACAGCCTTCCTGCAACCTTTGCACCTACATACAGGGATCAGGCACAATCCACACAAATGGGAAGGATACAGACAGCTTGCAGCTAAGTAGCACAGACAGTGGAATTACCTCCCCACAGATAGGGTGACCAGATGTCCCCATTTTATAGGAACACAGTCCCGATTTGGGGGGCTTTTCCCCATATAGGCACCTATTACCCTCCACCCCATCCCGATCTTTTACACTTGCTTTCTGGTCACCCTACCCATAGAGCACCATGGCCATAGACCATCTCTCTGTCAACCCCATACCACAAGACTGAATTTTAAAGGCACAATCTATTGCTCTGCATTGCCCAAATGTTTCCAGTATGTTAGTTTAATTATACATTAAAAGAAAGAGGGTATTTTATTATTATTTAAATATGCGCAATGCCAAAGATAGAATTCAGGCAAGATTTTTTTTGGTAGGTATTGAAAAGACAACACACATACACACACACAAACTACATTAAAAGAACATTATGAAGGTTGCAAAGTCAAGTACTCAAAAGTTAGGAAATGCCAGAATTAATGTTGCCCAGGTAACTTTAATTTGGCCCCCTTCTGCATATGCATCATGATACAGTCTTTAATTACATTCAAATACTAGTGTTTCCACAGGACTCCTGCTTCATTCACAATACTTAGCATTATAGAGCACTTTATAGGTTCAAAGCACAGCTCCCATTGACTTCAGTTGTAAACCAGACAACGAGGTCTCAAGTTGGACACCCAGAAAATGAGGAACACACAATTAGTGACCACCTGTGAAAATTTGGTTTAGGTGAGTTGTAGGAATGTTGTGGGAGTGAGAGAGATAATCCAATTCTCCAGGGCAACATGGGCCTTAACCATGAGGCTTTATCCATATCCTCTCTTCCTGCAATCTCCTGCCTCATTTGTCACACACCTTCCACAACAACAGCTACAGACTAGAGCTCACAAATCTGATTTAGGTCTAGAGCAGGTCCAGCTGTGCATGGAATGACACAGGAGTCCTGGGGAAAGAGTAGTATGGGATCATACAATTAAGGACTGCATTATAATGTAGACACTTCAAGGTTGCACATATAATTTTAATTCTGGCATTCTTTAAGCTTTCAGTGCTTGACTATGTAAACTTAATAATGTTCTTTTAATATAATTTGTGTGTTTGTGTGTATAATGTCCTAGCTTTTTTTAAAAAAATTGAGAAATCAGAAAAATTCCATCATGTGTCATCATATTAACACCCATCTGATTAATCAACAGGACTTCAACCCTTTGATCCACCACACAGGCCGCTTCCATTTGAGCTAAAAGATTAACTGATAGCTGTAACAGGTTTTCATTTTCTACATGGACTAGCACTAGAGGGAATGGGACACCTTTGCAAGTGGATTTCACATTCATTTGCGCACAGCAGTGGAATGGTGAGACTCAAGAATCAAGTTCAAAGCTGTGGAGGGGAGTGTACTCTTGTGGGCACAGACTCTTCTGCCTGTTCCCCCCAAGGGTGACTCCCCTTCTGCCCCATCCCCTCCAATCTGTCCCTCTCCCAATCCCGTCTCCTCCCCACCATTGGCTTCTCATCCCAGTCCCATTCTCCTCATCTAGCCAATCTCAGTCTCTACTTCTCTGATGTCTCATCTCAGTCCAAATCTTCTTGCCCAACAACTCCTACTCTCACCATCCAAGCCCCCTCACTCCCAGTCCACTTGACCAGACAGTCCCTTTCCCCCCACTGATATTTCTGTCTCCCACACCCATACCTCCAGCTGCCCCCTCTGTCCACATTCCCCATCTCCACTGTCTCCCAATCCCAATCTCTCTCCCTGGGCTCCTCATCTAATCTCAGTGACCCCACTACTCCTTGCTCTTTGCCCAAGTCTCTGCCCAGCCGGTCTCAGTTCTCACCACATGCACCAGATCCTAGGCAGAGCTGTTTCCCCTTCCTCCTCTCCTCCTTGCCCCCTCTCCATTGGTTCTCCATCCCACTACCCCTCTGTTGCTCACTCAACATTGAGAATTTTAGCCTAAACAGCAAAAGTTTGAACTCATAAACCACTGAAAACAGGGTGTTAAAATGGGAAGAATTGGGAATTTTAATAATCTGCAGTGTTACCAGCCCCACCTGTAGGACACACATGACAACACATATTTCTTTAACAAAACTTCAGTAGAAAGATTTGTAATTAGGACAAAGTAATTCCAAAGAAAAACACTACTAATACTAAGGATTTTCATAATGTACTTGGATATGCTTTTGATTTATGATTTGACAATGTGCTAGAATAACTTACAACACCCACATGCCTAATAACATGAGTTTTCAAATAATGTAGAAGGAATGTATTTTAGAAGATAAGCAAAACTTTATATCCATGCAGAAAACAAACTATTAAATAGAAAGTGATCTGATAGAAATATATACTTGGGGAAAATACTGAGTTTTTTGCCTTGGAATTCTTAATGACACATCACTGCACACATCATTTGTATTAAATTCTTATGTTCCAAACCAGCTATGGTTCAGTCTCTGTTTGACAGCTCCATAGAATATAGAAGTCAATGCAGAACCTGTGCAACTCAACAATGGCATTGATTATTACAAAATACTTTGCCGTATCTAGTTACATTTAAAGTAATATAGAAGTGCACGTCTCTGTTTTTGGAATTGTGGGAGAAAAAGCTTTTAGAGAACTCAAGTACTGAAAGATGTTTGCCAATTAAAAATGGGACAGGTTAAGAAAGATCACTCTAGGAACCTCAGGAGATCCAGTGAAACATATGAAAAATACTTGATTTGGATAAACTTACAAACGTTTGGATGCTTACTTGACTGATCTGAACCTTTGAAGAATTCTTCACATCTTTCCACCCATTCCCCAAACAGATTCTTGCTTCTCCTATCTGTTTTATCTTCTTGGGGGAGTCTCAGAAGCTTGCTATCCCTACCAAGTGGATTTTTTCCTTTTTCTGAGGCACACCAAGGAGCCTACTTCTTCTTTTAAGGGCTATGTCTGTAAGGAAATAGCTGACCAAATACTCTTTCACCAGTCCAGTCTGTGGTCTTGCTCTAATATTGACCGATGGCCCACGTGGGGTACAACAGGATCCAGTAAACCCTCCCTTGAATACTGAAGATCTCATCCCTCTAACATTTAAATGTAAATGCCATAGGAGATTTATGCCTCAGAGTGCTCCACAACATTGTCCATACAAACTCTTTCCCCATCTCTATTCTTATGATATGAGCATATCTTGTGGGAATTTGAAGTCTCACAACAGTGCATTCCAGGGCAGAAACCCCAGAATGCCTTTAAAGTTCAAAGTTCAGTTATTAGCAGGACTAAATTAAGGGGTTATGGGATCCTGCTGTATCAAAGCAAACTACTTTGATCAAAATTATTTATTTTTTTCAAGTAAAATAACACATAGGCTATATCTACTCTAGTGTGTGTACTCGGGTAGTTGACCATGTACATGCTTGTGCATGTACCCCATAACCCTGGTGAGTATCCACATATGCCATGCTGGATACAGGTATATACTGTGTACCTGCGTGATACAGGAGGGCCAGGGAGCAGTGGTAGAGTGGTAGAGGGGAAATATAGCCTTAGGCTAATTAAGGCATGGTTCCCTGTAGACTAGAGAGGGTTGCTATAGGTTAATTGAAGCACTTGTAGTTAATTAAGGCCCTGTCAGGAACCTAATACAGCACCCTTATTCAGGCAGTCAGGCGAGAGGACTGGAGCTTGGAGGTGGTTGTAAGATTTGAAAGACCAGAGAACCAAAGTAAGGGAGACCCTGCCCCAGCAGGGGAGGGAGACTCCCTCCCCCAGCGTCTAAGGACTGAAGGTTCCCCACCCAAGGGGGAAGATGGTAAGAACCCGCAGGGGTTGAGAGGGGCTGGGGCTCAGAGTGAGGAGCAAACCCAGACCACTCCCCTGCTTCCATCCTCTACCACCTTGCCGGGCCACTAGTGGAGACCTCAGTGGCCCAAGAGCAGGGGCAAAGGGTGGAGTCTTAGCCCCCCTGCCGAGAAAAGTGCAGGACCCACCATACTAACATCGGCCACTGACACAATCCAGCTATAATATCACCCATGAGTCACCACTTCAGAAAAAAAAAGGGAAAAACCTCTTTAAAAAGTAGGTTTGAAACTAACTGAAGCCTTAATCCAGAACGGAGGGATAGTCTCAAAGTCAGGGGTCTGTCTGTGAGTGCTGGATCCCATCCTTGGTCTAGGAGACATGCTGGGAAATTGTTCAGAGGCAAAAGGTAACTTGTATGAGGAAAGGGAATTTATCTAATATAAAAGTGTAAATCCTGAAGTTGGGTCTTTATGTTTATTTTCTGTGGAACTGTTAGCTGTTTGCTTGTCTTGCTATTTCATCTTTGCATCTGTGATTTTTCTATTAAATAAACATTTTATTTTTACTCCAAGCAGATTTCTATTATACAAATTGTGTGTAGTGTGTGTGCTGAACAGAATGGATAATGGTGGGGGGGAGGGTTTCACGCCTTTTGGGGTGATGAACCAGAGGAGAAAATCCAAGTGTCTGGTAGTTAAGAACTCCAGAAGGATGGATTGGGGAAGACTTGGAAGCAGAGGGGCTGTTGGTGTCACCCTGTTCTTTGTAAGGAGTAACTAGGCTGGTGGAAGCCAGGATCAGACCTTTATACTTATGGGCTGGCTACTGGTGTCAGGACTTCAAGCCATCTCAGCCATAAGGCATGCCAGGGTTACAAGGCAGGCAGTGACAGAACCCCTTGGTGGTCTGGGTGAGCCCCCAAATAGCAAAACCTTTAAAACGGTTCTTTGAGGGGTTGGGAGGGGCTTTAAATGTTCTTTCTTTTCACAGCTGACTGACTGTGTTGATAGCTGCACTTATCAGCTAGTTTGCATGACTACCCCCCAAGGTTTAAAGCAGTCAAGGTTTGGTGAGGATGGGGTAGGAAGGTCTGAGGTCTTTACTGTTAATTTAATTGTTTGCTTGTTCTGTATATGAACCAAGAAGTTTATTGAAGCTTTTCCTGTGTTGTTGTGACACCTACTGCTGTTAATACTACCAGTGCATTCTGAGCACATATCAGTTTTCCCATCCCTCCGGTGTATTCTTTGGAATTTAGATATCCATGAACGGGGTGGGGAAGAGAATTCTTTGCAGTCCAATGGCACCATAGATCAACACAAATTAAAGTCATGTTCTTTGAACCGTGGGGCCCTATCCCAAACCTGGAAGAAAAAAACAAAAATCCTATTCATCACAGTGAGGAAGGAGTGCCCGTATGAAAATCAAGGAAACAGTAACACGTATTAAAAGTTATACATGTAACATGCAATTGAAATGGTTTTAAAAGGGACAGCAAATGAACACACAATGGATCTTACTCCCTGAGCACTGTGCACACATTCATGTCTTAGAACCCATCTCCTTGCCCTTCTCCTCCCGCTCCCTTTGACAAGGCAGGGAATGGCTACTGAAAATTGTCCGGGGGGACAACAGAGAGCGTCTCCTATGCGGTGTTTGGTGGCTCTGCATGTGCTGCCTTCAGGGACTGCTCATAGTTCCCCTCCTACATACATACTATAAACCGGTCAGCCTCACCTCAGTCCCTGGAAAAATCATGGAGCAGGTCCTCAAGGAATCCATTTTGAAGCACTTGGAGGAGAGGAAGGTGATCAGGAACAGTCAACATGGATTCACCAAGGGCAAGTCATGCCTGACCAACCTGATCACCTTCTATGATGAGATAACTGGCTCTGTGGATATGGGGAAAGTGGTGGAGTTGGGGCGGGGCTGGCGCCATTAGAAGTCGGCGCCTATGTTGCACCCTCAGCAAGTCTGTGAATGACACTGAGTTGGGGCGGGAGGTAGGTATGCTGGAGGATAGGGATAGGGTCCAGAGTGACCTAGACAAATTGGAGGATTGAGCTAAAAGAAATCTGATGAGGTTCAACAACGACAAGTGCAGAGTCCTGCACTTCAGATGGAAGAATCCCATGCACTGCTATAGGCTGGGGACCGACTGGCTAAACACCAGTTCTGCAGAAAAGGACCTGGGATTACAGTGGATGAGAAGCTGGATATGAGTCAACAGTGTGCCCTTGTTGCCAAGAAGGCTAATGGCATATTGGACTGCATTAATAGGAGCATTGCCAGCAGATCGAGGGAAGTGATTATTCCCCTCTATTCTGCACTGGTGAGGCCACATCTGGAGTACTGCAACCAGTTTTGGGTCCCCTGCTACAGAAAGGATGTGGACAAATTGGAGAGAGTCCAGTGGAGGGAAACAAAAATTATTAGGGGTCAGGAGTACATGACTTATGAGGAGAGACAGAGGGAATTGGGCTTATTTAGTCTTCAGAAGACAAGAGTGAGGGGGGATTTGATAGCAGCTTTCAACTATCTGAAGAGGAGTTCCAAAGAGGATGAAGCTAGGCTGTTCTCAGTAGTGGCAGATGACAGAACAAGGAGCAATGGTCCCAAGTTGCAGTGGGGGAGGTCTAGGTTGGATATTAGGAAACACTATTTCACTAGGAGGGTGGTGAAGCACTGGACTGGGTTACCTAGGAAGGTGGTGGAATCTCCATCCTTAGCGCACCCTGGAGAGCACCCAGTCCAGCTCATCATAGAACAACCATGTCCAAGGATCCCTCCCAGAGCGACTGTTGGAGCCCTTTGTCCTCTGGTACAGGAGCCTCAGGCGTTTCATGTGTTCCTGGCACTGGGCTGGTGAATGCCTCTGTGAAATTTCCAGGTGCTGGTGAATGTTCCTGCAGCTCTGGGAGAAGTTGTAAAGGGTGCCAACAGGGACACAGGAACCTACATGGAGGATAGGTCCACCAATGGCTATTAGCCGGGGTGGGCAGGGATGGTGTCCCTAGCCTATGTTTGCAGGAAGCTGGGAATGGGTGACCAGGGATGGATCACTTGATGATTACCTGTTCTGTTCATTCCCTCTGGGGCACCTGGCATTGGCCACAGTCGGAAGACAGGATACTGGGCCAGATGGACTTTTGGTCTGACCCAATATGGCTGTTCTTATGTTGACAGACTGGGTAGCCAGAGGAATTTATGTACCCGCATCATCAGGCATGCTAGCTTACTCACACTGTACTCTCCTTCAGATATATGCTGCTGGAATTGAGATGTGGACAATGAGGAGATTATGGCACGAGCACAGACCTGGACATGTGTTCTGTTGCTAGTATACATGTACTTTAAGGAAAATAATATTTTCTCTGATGTATTAGTGGCCGATGTGAAGTACTATCACAGGATTTCTTGGGGAGTGCCTGTCAACTTCTATTTCTACTTCTAGTTTTTTTGTATTTTTGTCAGTACTTTTCATGGATATTTTAAATGCTCTAAGAACCCATTTATGGGGACAAAAACGATGAGAGCTGGTCTTTTCATTGAGTTCCAAATGGTGGAAATATTGCAAACGTTAGATCTTATGTTATCTTTACTCATGTGGGCACTGGAAATGTAAAAATCAATACAAATACAGAGCTATTTGGTTTAATTCCATTTTACCAGAATTGCTGGCCTTTTCCAGGTTTGTATAGAATCCAGATGCACAGCCCTGAGGTTTTCAAAGCATTTTTTTAATCTATGAAGATGAAATTATAGTTGTGCTATGAGTGCAAAACACTCAGAAAACACACACAAAAATCCCACAATTTGTGCATCACAAATTCTATGATACAGGGGAAATGGCACATTAGAGAGGAAGAATGGTTTTGTGGTTAAGGCTCTGGACAGGGATTCTTCCGGGTTCAATTCCTTGCTATGCCGTAGATTTCCTGAATAATCTTGGTCAAGTCATTTCTTTGCCTCTGTTTGTCCCTTTGTAAACTGGGGATACTGACACTTCCCTACAATTTAGGGGTATTGTGAGAGTAAATGTGTTAATGTTTGCGATCTTCTCAGATACAATGGTGATGGGGATCATATAAATACCTAGGTAGACAGGCGTGCGGAACATATGCCACAACACGTGGTTCAAAATTGTAAGCTGTGGGCAAATTCAAAACCACAAAAGCAGCTATATAAATGAAAAATGAATTGCTCATCATTCAAGCAAAACCAAAAAATGTTGTGAATCTGAAAACTGTTCTGGTTCCTTCTTTTTCCTGGGTATACACCCCATTAATTTAAAACTTATATGAAACTACAAATGTCTCTGGGAAGTGACTGGAATTCTTTGCTTTCTTTTCTGCTTCCTTAAGATGACAAATTAAATATTTTCAGTCGCTTAATGAGAGAAATTTAGTTCCTTGTATGTTTTCATAAGAAAAAAGGCTTTTGTTCACCTAAAAGAAGGATACAAAATGTAGATCAAAATAATCCTCCAATTTATAAGGTCTTTGTTTTTGTGAGTGCTTACTACTATGCGGATTTTATTGGTCATCTTGTGAAACTGATGCTTGACTTTCCTTATGTCAGTTGTGGAATTTATGTTGCATGACCATTATGGAATTTTTTGTCATGCACACTGTGTAATTTGTGCAGTGCACATATTCTAACATTCATTTTGGGGGTTTTCAGTTTGTCACTCATATGCCCCCTTACTATATGTGTCATAGGACTAAGCCTAAAAATATAGATATCTCTGCTCTTTCTATGTTTGTTATCCTAAAAGTCATGACTAAAGTTTAGGATAATCTTAAAACTTCAGAGTGTGTGTCTTTTCAAAGTCATTAACTTTCAGAACATTGTTCATGAAGCAGTGGATCTGACCAAACCACAACACTGGCAGTTTTTAAGTGTATGGAATATGTCAAGATGACATAATAGAGTGACCAGGCAGGTGAAGTAATATATTTTATTGGATCAACTTCTGTTGGTAAAGACACAAGCTTTTGAGCTATACAGAGCTTTTCTTCAGTTCTGCATAAGCTGGAAATTATGTCTCTCTACCAACTGAAGTTGGTCCAATAAAAGGTACTACCTCACCCACCTTGTCTCCCAAATGTCCTGGGACCAACATGGCTACAACAACACTGCAAACAATATGACATAATATCCACTGTGTTCTATAGCACTGGCTATAGGCAGAAGCACATCCCTCACTAGCACCAGAGGTTCCTCAAGCATCTAACAGTTTAAACAGTTGAATAAACTTCTTGAGAGCTCTTATGTATCCATAAAGGAATGGAAACAGGCAATGAGGAATTAATGGTATCAACACTTCAGGGTTAAGAAAAGATCAACATACACTGTTGTGGCATGAATTATAACTCCATATCTGCCATCATTATAGCAAAATACCCAAGAGATGGTTTGCCTGGACCTTAGTTCCCTTAGCACCAAATCAGACACTCTGTGGGAAATGTACTGTCAATTGCACTAGCATAAATCTAAGGAACTCCATTGACTTTACACCAGCCAGACTGAAATCAGAATTCAGCTATTTCACAGGTCTGTAAAAAGGCAATTAGATTTCCTACTTTGTCAACCACTGTCAATTAAAAAGGTCTGGAAATAAAAATCTCATTTAGAATATAAATGCCTGTTTTAAATCTCACATCTGCATAAATCAAGAGGCCATTCAAGTCAGTGGCATTGCAGCGATGTAAAATGGGGGTGTGCATGAGGTCAGAATCAGACTCCAGGTGTTTCCAGAAATGCATGACTGGATTTGAAACGAAAAGGTGGAAAAAGCTTTGTCAATTTTGGGAGTATCCAGTCAGCTATAATTAGAAGTGCCAACTGCTGACAAAATGCGGCTTTGCATGAAACTTCTCCATGGAAACAAAGAAGCCTTGCAAAGAAGGTGTCAAAAAAGCAAGAGACTTTTCTGAGCTTGGGAGCAATAATTGCCCTAATAGGAACTCCTCCTTACAATGGAAAATAAGCATAAGATATGAAAGCCAGCCATTACTGCCAACCAGACAACTATTGGATGTGAACTCTGCTCATAACGTTGTTATTCTTTATTTCAGCTAACTTTATACATATATAAGTAAGCTGGGAACATTCACGGAGAATTTGAATTTTCCAAATCCAGAAGCTACATCAGTTCTCATTTGATATCCACATGTGATCTAACGTAACGTGTCTCAGACTGGAGCACAAACTGTAGCAGGCTTTTTTCAGAACTGGTACTGTGTATGTACTGCAGTCAACATTCAGAACGCCATGGGAAGACGTCTACCTCATTGCCTGAGTATCTGAAATTTGGATAAAACAAAGCACTATTTTCTCTCGTCCCTTTTTCTCCTTAGTTATGTTTTCTTTTTCATCCTCTCTCCTCTTCTTTCCTTCCCATCTCCATTTCCTTTTGTTTTGGCCCCTTCTCATCCTCTCTTATCCCCCTCTTGTCTTTGGCCTCTCCATTTTAAAATTATGTTAGTTGTACAATAACTCCTACCACACAAGATTTGGCCTTTAAGTTGGAACCTCAACATGTTTATACACACATACATGGAAAGATTCAGTAGTATGGGGTACGTCTGTACAAAGTGTGGAGGCAAGTTTAAATTGTGCATGTTCTAGTCACAGCACACTGTCAGTACTGAATAGAGAAGTGTTTTGTTTCAGAGATTTTTTTCTCCCCCCCCCTTACAATTTTCATGTGAAAAGAAGAACTGTCAGAGAACAAGGTAAAATAACACCCAGAGGGAAGGAGGAGGAGTTGAGCTGAGGTTATCTGGAGCTTGGGCTCCCTTTGAGTTGAACTACAATACAATGGGACAGCTTGGATTTCAGTGTTGGCTCCTCTCCATGTTTACTTTTCTTTCAAAAGCAAATGCTTACTTTGCAGAAACTAGAAGGACAACTTTTTAATGCTCTGCTCCCTGATTAGAGCCCAACCTGGAATTTTTATTTATTTATTTATTTAATTCATTTATTTTAGACAAACTGTATATTAGAAGCTCTTTAACAGTTTATCACAATGATTTTGTGTAAGCCTGGCAATTTTCTTGCTCTTCTCACGTACCACACACTAGATACACCATTACATATAATTTGCCTATTCTGTTAAATTCGATTCCATCTCTTTTGTCACTCCAATCACCAAGGTATCTGAATGTCTTCAGATGGAAGGCTTTTTCCTGATAGGGAATCAAAAGCACCAAAACCTGGCTACTAGACCCTCTGGGAGGACATGTATGTATAATAATACCCTTGTATTTAGCCACATGCAACTACTGCAGTACAAAGAACAGAAAGAAAATGAGCTTTTGTAAATCTTTCAGGTGAAATATTAAATTTACAGTAAGTGCTATACACAATGATCCAATTAAAAACATTATTACAGTTTAATTACGACTATTAGTTCATGATTATCACACAAAGAACAAAACACTTAGCATTTGCTCTTGTTTGCTTCTGTATGAGGCAGTGGGCCAATTTACATTTTTTATTCAAATTAGACACTAGTTCGTAGAATACTGTGTGTAGGATCCAATAAGACTGATAGTTTTACTTTCCTAGAAAGACATAAAACTACCTACTTTTAATTCATTTTGGAGCAGTAAATGTCGGATTTGGTGAACAGCAGCAGTATAATGGACCTCTTACATTATTTTATCAGCTTCTGCAGTAATCATGTGAGATTTCTGTAGCTTCAGTGTCTGAAAGCATTCAAAGAGGCTGTAAATTTTATATAGTTAATGAAGTTTGTATATCTCATACCACCGGCAATGTGCCAGAAAATAAATAGTATATTTAGCCACTCTAAGTAATTATTTAAAGTGGTTTATGTGTTTCTGAAAAGATAATTAAAAAAAGACAGTTTTAAGAAACCATTAACTAGGGTGAACTAATTCGAAACAGATCACATGATGATAAATGAGCTAATTTGATATGTTGGCTTGTCTGCAAGCATGTAAGTATGTAGAGTGACCCTGCAGATAATTGTATTAGTACCTGTGCTAATTAGGGCTTAGGGACATCCAAGCCACAGTGTATTCCCAAAACAATCAATCAATCAATAAAGATTAAGGTTGTAACTATATATAAGCTAATTTAAAGCAGCATTATTACAATGTTTTGGCTATTTAAAAAAAGAGTTTGAAAACTTTGAACTTTGGCAAACAACCTTAACTCTGACCCAGCATCCCTCTTCTCTGTCCACCTAACAGGGATATTGGTATGTCATGAGTATTGCAATGTCTGAAAGTTTTTACATCATTGACATCACTGTCAACAAATTAAAATGTAATTCCACAGAGAAGCCTCCGTCTGCTTCAGTGATCATGATACTCTGATGTCTGTAGATAATTTTTTTAGAAAGCACTTTAAAATATTAGAATATTAGATATAGATTTTATATATTCTTTACTTCCATAAACTCTTTCAACCTGATTGGAGTAGCTCATAAACTCCGTAGGCACAGGGAAGGTCAAAATTGGGTATTTAGTGTTGCTTTGACATGGCCTAACTTAGACCTTGTCTACATGGGGAAATTTACTAGTATTACTACACGGATATAATTATACCACTATTACAATACGGGTGCAGCTTCCCGTGTGAACACACTCATTTAGAACAAAAGTGGCCTTTTTCAATTTAGAATTAAGCTAAGCCAAAAAAGACACTCTTATTCCAAATGAAAGTGTCTACATGGGTCGTTATATTGGTATAATTATATCAGTATAATTTTACTGGAATAAATATAGCTGTGTAGTAATGCTGGCCTGAGATACTTATATGGTAACTCACTCACTCCCCCCAATTACCATAGTTTTGAGCAACTCACAGTCTTTAACTGTGACACTCCTGTGAGGAAAGGCAGTGTATCCCATCTTACAGTTGGGCACTTCAGGCATACAAAGTAGCTTGCCCAAGGTCACATGCATAGTGCTCGTCCCCCCGGCCCCGCCCCAACTCCACCCCCAGCCCCACCCCCATTCCACCCCTTCCCCAAATCCCCACCCCCCGCCTCTTCCCCCGGGTGCGCTGCATTTCCCCACCCACCCAGGCTTGCAATCCTGGGAGGGAGGGGGGAGAAGCAGCAGAGCACCCACCAGCAGTTCCCTGCCAGCCCCCCCGCACCCAGCTCACCTTGGCCTCAGCCTCCACCTCCCGTGCGCAGCAAGCCTTGGAGGGAGGGGGGAAAGCACAGCGGTGGTGCCTCGGGGGAGGGGTATGGGGAGGAGGCAGAGGCAAGCCTGTGAGCGAGGAAAAGAGGCTTGGTGGTGGCGTCTCGGGAGGCCGAGGCCGAGGCGGAGGTGAGCTGGGTGCGGGGGGCTGGTGGAGCACCCACCAATTTTTCCCCGTGGGTGCTCCAGCCCCGGAGTCGGCGCCTATGGTCACATGGGAAGTATATGGCAGGTTTCCCAAGTCCCAGGCTAGTACCATTACCACTGGACCATGCTTCTTCTCCCTTCATGGTCCTATCTACCAGGAGTGGGCAGAAATGAATGAAAGAAAACAATGGAAGAAGGCTGTTTCCTTGTTCCCTGTATATCCACAAGGTGTATGTCTACACTGCACACTAAGTATGGGCTCTGACAAATCCGTCTGACTTGGCTAGGGGGTGGGTCAGAGCCCGAGTCCTGCTGCGACTCAGGTCCAAGCCCTGTCATTTTGCAGTGTGGATGCAGGTCAAGCGACAGACCAGAGTCAGAAGGTCTGCATAATGTAGTATGGATGCTGTGAGACGCCAATCCAGCAATTGTAAATTCAGGTTTACAATGCAGTGTGGATTGCAGGCTAGATTCATTTGAAGAGTTAAACAGGACATTTAAATAATAATTAGACCTGTGTTTCTGTGGTGCAACCAGCAGTGCACATTCTGAAAATACATTTAAAGAACTGCTGCAGCTGACAAAGGCACAACTACCATGAAAGCAAAAATAGGCCTATCTATTTCTTCCTGGCTCACTTAAATTGAATCAGAGACATTATTATTAGAGCTGGTCAAAAAATTTCCATCAGAACTATTATATTTTATTTTTTTTATTAAAATGGTGTTTGGATATTTTTTTTAATTAAATGTTTGTTTCCCTCAAAATTGTTGTTTTTCAATGAAAAACTGAAAACAAAGAATTTTTTCTATCTTTTGTGTGTAGAAAATACTTATCATTTTCTGATTATCTCTAATTTTTATTATGTCATTTGTGTTATTAATTTATCCTTTAAAAGTTATACTCTGAGCTCTGAAATCAACGCAGCAACTCAGAGCCTTCTTGGAAAAATCCTTCTAAATGAGTAAACACCAAGTGACACTGAGATTCCTAGATTCCAAGGCCACAGGGGGCTATTGTGATCATCTAGTCTGACCTGTGTAACAAAGGCCATAGAACTTTCCCAAAATAATTCCTAAAATGCCTCTTTAAGAAAAACATCTATTCTTTCTTTTAAAAATTGCCAATGATGGAGAATCCACCACTACCCTTGATTAGTTGTTCCAATGGTTAATTACTCTCAATGTTAAAAATGTATTCCTTATTTCCAATCAAAATTTGTCTAGCTATAACAAGAGCCAATGGATCTTGTTATACTTTTCTCAGCTAGACTGAAGAGCCTGTTATTAAATATTTATTCCACATGTAAATATAAATAATATAATATAAATGGAGATATGCCAATCTCCTAGAACTGGAAAAACCTTGAAAGGTCATTGAGTCCAGTCTCCTGCCTACACTAGCAAGACCAAGTACTGTCCCCTGACAGATTTTTTTTTCTTTTGCCCCAGATCCCTAAATGGCCCCCTCAAAAATTGAACTCACAACCCTGGGTTTAGCAGGCCAATGCTCAAACCACTGAGCTATCCCTGCCCCCTTTTCCCACTGTAATCAAGTCACCCTTTAACCAACAGACCAACATCAAAGACCCTCCTATCAGGTAAATGCCTCTGGACAATGAAAATCTGTATAGTAGTTGCATTTGTAAAGGAAATTTGGTTTATAATATCTAGAGCACTGTATTACCTGGTCTGAGCACCTGATGGAATGTGAAAACTGCTTTTGCAGGATATTTTTAGGAGCTTCCCCAAACAGGTCACTGCATAGATGCTATTAAATTTTGCAGAGATTAGCTGTGCTGAACATTAAGGCAGATTTTCGTCAAGAAAATATTTGGAAGCTGGTGTTTTTACAAAACAATGTGCCTCCTTCCCCACTTTGTTTTATTGAAGGGAAAAGGGAATACTTCTGTTATTCAAAGACATATATAGAAGCCTCCACGAAGATGACCCACAATACTCAAAACAATTAGAACAGTTACAGTAGCTAGCATTACAGTCAAACTTACAGTTTTGATAGGCTCAGAACACACTTAGTATTGAATTCATACACAATAAATAATTAAAATTAAATAGAACACACACACACACACACACACATAAAACTCTCCAAAAGATTAATAATTTTTATCGCAAGAAGGGTCCACTATCTTCAACCTACGAATAAAACAGGCCATACAATTTCACCCTCCTATAAAGGAAGAAGTTATCCTTTCTTCCCATGTAAGTGAACAGTATCGAGCCCAATAACTTGTGACTGAAATACAGCATATCTGCTGATTTAACAACTAAAAGTGTCAATGAATTTCCAGCATCTCTTAGTCACATGTTCCAACTGTTAATTCTCCTAGTGTTAAAAAGGTTGCAGCTTATTTGCAATTTGGTTTTTTCTAACTTTAGTATCCAGCCACTGGATCTTGGCCAGAAGGGGAAAAATGAAAAAAAGGTGTCAGCAATTTAAAAACATTATATTGTTAATCAAACTTACTCATCATAATGAACTGAGTCATTGCCCATGGGATCTCATAAGTGGCTATAAATTGCAGAAACTTTATTATACAAACAGAAAATGATGTTAACCTTTGGGTCTCCCGGCATTTGGGAAATTACTGTCCATATAAGTATAAAATGGACATGGAGACCAAGTCACAACAAAGTCCTGAAACTTGCCCCGTAGGCACAACATGAATTTGTCCGTGACCAAAGTGAACACTAACCTTTTCACCCACTGTCTCTGTGGGAGGCATGACCCTTCTTCAAGCTCTAATGATTACATTCTTCGTAGAGATGATAATGCTTTTTAACACATCTGTTATACTGCTGGCAAGTTTATACATGTTAATGTATTGATATATCACTGTTCTGCAAAATGATTTCACATTTTTTCCCGTTGCTCTTCCAACACAAAGGAAGAATTCCATGGTCAAACCCTTCTCTTGCTCCTAGAGGCAGTATCTCAACTCCCTTGCTCTGTCATGCCACCTGCAACCATTTCACCCAGCAGAGTCCTAGAGAAGGTGGTCTTCACCCAACAAAAACTCTGATTGCTTCAGCCTAGCTTGACACCATTTTAGCAGTACTGACCAATGGCTACACAAAGTGGAAGACAGTGGATCAAGCCCATAATATCAGCCACGCTGAATCAAAACACTACATCCCATCTAACTGACAATCTACCAGCTAATCTCCAAATTATGTTTAACTAATTTGCAAGGTAGTTTACTTGCATATCTGCTGCTTTCAGGTCTATTGCCTTTCTTTTCATTCCACTCTGTTTTCATATATCATTTTTATCTCCCTTTACGAAAACTTGTCACTCTCCTTTCACTATTTCTTTCTTTATAAAATATTTTGCATAAACTGCAATAAACAACGTATATTTTATCATTAAAGGCTTTTTTGTGTGAAAAGGAATGCTAGGACAGAGAGAACTGTATCTTTTGTAATGAAATATTGCATTTGTCTCCATAAATTGAATATGGCATTTCAAAAGAAAATAACTAGGGCAATAGAAGAAGCAAAGCCTAGAGAACACCTGCAGAAGACAGTTTAAAATCAGAACATATGCCACCATCTTGAATATAGTTGTTTTCCATTATTACTTAAATATGATGATAACCAATTTAGGGATTGACATAAAACCCATATTGCATTATTTTGAGGCTTTGTTAAGAGCAAAGAATGTGTGACCAAATCAAACGTTTCACTAAAGCCAATAACTGCAGCTTGATTAATATCACATTTAACCTAGAATAACGCTGAGGTTATGGAGTGCTTTAAACAAAAGCCAGATTGAAATGGAGGGTGGGGAGAAGTAATATGTTCAAAATTAATAAAGTCATTGATCTGTCTATGTACCAAACATTTGGAAATATTAGCTAGTGGCATTAAAACAGCTGAGGGCCTATAATTATTTAAACTTAAGAAAACATCCCGCCACCTTGGTGTGATATGAAATGCCTTCCAAATGGTTTCGGGGTTCAGCAGGCACTTAGATATACTGAATAAATCTTGAATAGGATGTCAAAGATTGTAGCTGCAAATGAGAATCTCATGCATCAGTCTGATTACATGGCAATTAATTATGTTTAGTACCTCATTAAAATGCACAGTAACAAAGAGAAAAATGATCAGATAAAAACCCATAAACTTAACTTCTCAAAGGGTCGGTGTTCTCCCAAATTTGTTAACGGGAAGAGTGATGATTATTTAATCCCTTAACTATTTGTTTTGTCTGTTACAAGTTAGCCCAAGCTTTCATTCATTAATATGAGTCGTTCTAGCTTTACAAAAAGTTCTTTCATTCCTTTCCAAATGTTCTCAGACTCATCAGCCTTTTCAACAAGGTAATCTAAATAGAATTCAGTTTATGCTTTTCTCAATTTAATTTTATTTCCATTTCAAAGCAGAATATAAATATCCAAATCAGCAACACATCTGCTTTGTCTGTTATTTTTGCCATGTCTTATCTCCCTGATGAGAAGCATCATTTTGTTGTGGGTCATGTGAGGATAACAATTCCTTGCCTTAACCTGACTAGTAGTTATGAATCTGAGATGACTGAAGAGGTTCAGCATTCAGAAATAAAATAACTACAGGCATGGAGACTAGGTAAATGTGTCAATTAACAGGCCAGTCAGTCCAGCAGTTTGGTGGTATCCAATGGCTATGCAATAGAAGAGATTAAGGATTCCCCTTCCCAAGCCGGTAGATACTAGAATTGCCATACTGAAATTGATTTCTAGCAGAGAATACCAGTTAGATCACTCCTAGAGCATCCCTTGCCAGGCACACTGGGTGAAAATGAGCCCATGAGAGTTAGCTTGCATGATTTGAATGGAAATACAGTACTGTGTTGTTACCATCAATAACATGCCATTTCAGGGATACATAAAAGCAGAAGAAAAACTCTTCCCTTTCTGTTATGTCTTTAAAATTGTTAGAAAAGGAATTCAAGAAAGAACTCAATTTCTCACCAAAATATCAAGAGCAAAAATAGTATATTGGTAGTTTATTAATGATTCATTATTGTTATTACAGTAAGAATACTTGTGCAGTGTGAGAGAATTTGGGATGCCACACAATTAAAAAGAAATGCAATTCAACAAACACAACCTTCCAAAATACAGGGTAAATCAAGTAAAAGCAAAATCTTGGTAATTATTCAATCACCATCATTGTCTCCACTGACAGACCCAAGATGCTAGCTCACATTCTTGGGAATGAAAATATGTATTAGCCCATGAACCATGGACATATTAGCAAAACCAGTGATGCCCTTGAGAGTTACTCCCCCATATATCATAGGCTAGGTGAAGGGGGATCTTCCTACTGATCTAGGCATCAAGATTGGCTCTTAAAAATGGAATAAACATCAATATAATCAATACACTATATTAGCTCTTAGGAGAAGAGCTAATATAGTGTACTAACTATATTGATGTTTGTTCTCTGGTATGTATCTATGCATATTATTTTATACTTATTATTAATGTTCTTATTTCTAATTTATTTCCCTTCCCTCATGGAAATAAAAATCTCTGGGCCAGATTCTGATACCCATATTCACATTAGATAGTGCTTTATTCCAGCAATAGTCACATTAAAGTCAATGTGGCAACCCATTAAGTTACCCTCACTCTTTTTGAGTGGAACTTATCATAATATAGCCCTTTAAAATGTCCTCTACAGGGTGAAATCCTGCCCCAATATAGTCAATGGGAGTTTTGCCATGGTCAATGGGACCATGATTTCACCCCAAATGTACATGTATATATTCATGTACATATTACTCATTGAGGTGGGGGGGACAATAACAGAAAATGTGGAAATGGCAGAAGTCCTAAATGACTTATTTGTTTCACTTTTCACCAAAAAGATTAGCAGTAATTGGATGTCTAATACAGTGAATGCCAGTGAAAATTAGGTAGGAACAGAGGATACAATAGAGAAAGAGCAAGTTGAAAATTACTTAGACAAGTTAGATGTCTTCAAGTTGCCAAGGCCTGATTAAATACATCCTAGAATACTCCTAGAATACTCAAGGAGCTCACTGAGGAGATATCTGAGCCATTAGTGATTATCTTCAAAAACTCATGGAAGACCGGAGAGATTAACTTTACTTCAGTACCCAGAAAGATAATGGAGCAAATAATAAAGCAATCAATTTGCAACCACAAGAAGATAATAAGATGATAAGTAACAGTCATCACAGATTTGTCAAGAACAAATCGTGTCAAACCAACCTGATAGTTTTCTTTGACAGGCTAAAAAGGCTTATGGACCGGGGGTGGGGGGCGGGGGAGAGTGGTACACGTGGTATATCTTGACTTTAGTAAGGCTTTTAAAATTCAGAATAATCTGGACAAACTGGAGATATGGTCTGAAATAAATAGGATGACATTCAGTAAGGACAAATGCAAAGTACTCCACTTAAGAAGGAACAATTAGTTGCACACATACAAAATGTGTTCCGCAGTACTCCTAGGAAGGAGTACTGCGGAAAGAGATTTGGGGGTCATAATGGACTACAAGCTAAGGATGAGTCAACGATGTAACACAGTTACAAAAAAAGCAAACATCATTCTGGGATGTATTAGATAAGGTGTTGTAAACAGGACACAAGAAATTATTCTTCCACCCTATTCCGTGCTGATTAGGCCTCAGCTGGAGTATTGTGTTCAGTTCTGGGTGCCACATTTAAGGAAAGATGTGGACAAATTGGAGAAAGTCCAGAGAAGAGCAACAAAAATTATTAAAGGCCTAGAAAATCTGACCTATGAGGGAAGATTGGAAAAATTGGGTTTGTTTAGTCTGGAGAAGAGAAGGCTGTGGTGGGGGGCATGATAACAATTTTCAAATATATAAAATGTTGTTTCAAGGAGGAGGGTGAAAAATTGTTCTCCTTTACCTCTGAGGATAGGACAAGAAGCAATGGGCTTAAATTGCAGCAAGGGTGGTTTAAATTGGACATTAGGAAAAAATTCCTGTCACAGTGGTTAAGCACTGGAATAAATTGCCTAGGGACATTGCTTAATCTCCATCACTGGAGATTTTTAAGAGCAGGTCATACAAACACCTGTCAGGAATGGTGAAGATAATACTTAGTCCTGCCTTGAGTGCAAGGGACTGGTGTAGATGACATGTTGAGATCCCTCCCGGTCCTATGATTCTATGATTTTATGTTGACAAGTATAAATGTACAAACTTAAAGTCAAGGCTGGGCTTTTCAAAGTTAACCCTGGGGTCAACATTTTTAAACTAGGTTGTCTAAAGTTAGACTTCTAGATTAATATTTAGAGGCATCCAGGTTGGAATTTTCAAAAGTGCCTAAGTGTCAGTCAGTGGGACTTGTGCTCCTAAGGCTATGGCTACACTTGCAGATGTAGAGCGCTTTGAGTTAAACCAGCCTTCAGAGAGTGCACTAGGGAAAGCGCTGCAGTCTGTCCACACTGACAGCTGCAAGTGCAGTGGCGTGGCCACATTTGCAGCACTTGCAGCGGCATTGGGAGCGGTACATTATGGGGAGCTATCCCAGCGTTCAGGTGTCTGCACAGTGCTTTTCAAATGTGGGGGTTGGGATGGAGTGTGCAGGAGTGTGTTGTGTGTATGTGAGGGGAGAGAGAGAGAGAGGGGTTTTTTTGGAGTGCTGAGAGTGTGTCAGCATGCTGTCTTGTAAGTTCAGATCCCTCTCTTCCCCCCCACCACCCCACTCACAGCAAACATTTAATGTTGCAGATAAGCAGTCGGGAGCAGATAAGCAGCCGATTGTTTGAAACTGAGCTTTGAAATGGCACTTACGCATTCCTCAGCCGATTTCACAACAAAGAGAAGAGAGGCCACTTGATTTAAGGAGATTATGGGACGTTTCCGGAGGCCAATCAGAGCACATTAGGTGTCCACACTGGTGCCACTGCGCTCCAGCGGGAGCACATCAAGTGT
This sequence comes from Macrochelys suwanniensis, assembly GCA_033296515.1. Taxonomy (NCBI): domain Eukaryota; kingdom Metazoa; phylum Chordata; order Testudines; family Chelydridae; genus Macrochelys; species Macrochelys suwanniensis. The sequence continues at coordinate 42,064,500 of CM065775.1, read as the reverse complement.
TATTCCTCTCAGGGAGGTGGACTACCAGGAACACTCCAGCCGTGGAGTTAGAGCACTCTACGTGCCTTGCCAGTGTGGACGGGGAGTGAGGTAGAGCATTCTACGCGGCTTTATTGCCATATAAAGTGCAAGTGTAGCCAAGGCCTAAGTAAATTGGTCTCTTTTGAAAATTCTACCCCAAGTTTTAAAATTTAGTCCTGGTGCCTAACCCCTTTGAACACCTTTGAATATCCAGCCTAAATAAATATCACAGATACCAGGAAGTGTGAAACAGGAGTTAAAATTTACAGGGTGAAAGCTCGACAGATAGCATAAATTAAATTTAAATTCATTCACTGTATTGACAGTACATTTTTAGAGCTCTTAAGATAAATTGATAACAGTCTAATGTTCTTCAGCCGCCACCAACCATTCATGTGTTCAGTGCACAACCATAATAACAGCAAATAAAGTAAGTGATAAAAATCTAAAATCTTTGCCTTCATTCCAGTCCAACTATCACTGGGAAAGATTTCATTACTAATGGGAGCCTGGGCTCTATAATCCTGAGATAAAATATTTAAAAAGTTATTAAAAGCATTTCTACAGAGTTGAAAGCAGAAGATATTTAATCAGTCCTGACAATCAAAGCATGATCCAGTGGAAACATGGACAATATTCACTGCAGGGAAGAAATGATGAAATATTCCTTTTTAAGTAGCCCCAAATCATAGAGTATGTCCTGTTATGTGCACACTTCCATTTACAGGGCTCTAATCCAATAAATTCCACCCAATGATACATGTAGTTCTACTGGCTTACCAGGCTTTTCTATCTGGTGCCTAGGCACCCCCTTCTCAATGAACAGAGCTTGGCAAACAACCCAAAACATTTTGTATAAATGATTGAAAAATGGAAATTCAAATATCAATATTGTCCCCAAATTGAGACATTCAAAATATCAAAACTTTTTGCAGAACAAAGACAAAAAAAATTGATTCGGAAATGTCATTTCTATGCATTTAGTCTAAATGAAACTCTTTGACATTCCTCAATCTGCTACCTGAAGTGTGAATGTGCTTTTGGAACACACCAAGGGCTACAGCTTGAAGAACCCACTCATAACATCTACAACACTTGCCTCTGAGATGTGGTACACCCAGCACATGACCACACATCTGTGGGACTAGCGTATCACAGTGACACTCTGATATGGGGTCAGTTATAAGTTCTTCCAAGCCTTCACTTGCCATGACTTCTCTTTAGAATAAGCTTCTCTGAATGTCCAACAGTTTACCAATAAAGGGGAAAAGTCCCTTTATTTCTCTCAATCATGTTGAAGAAGTCGAGGTGTCTCCTCACACCTTCATCAGCCCTGAGTTTCACTTCCTCCTTTTTTCTACCTGTATCAGCTTTCCCTGCTCATACTCATTCTTGTTCTTCCTAGCATGGCCCTGCAGGCCTCTCACGTAAGAGCTACAAGAATACCATGCTGCCTGTGGCCTAGTTTGGAATGATACCTCTCATTCTAACTTTTCCTTGAATAAATAATTGAATCTGACATTATGTTAAACATGTTCCTTGATATGGAGGTCATTAAATGCTGCATAAATAAACAACCAATGAAAATATGGCCTCCATTCTTCCATGGCACTACATTTTCCCCACTTCAAATCCCTCCTAGCTGTGTGCATCCAATGCAAGCTCTTTGTTGTTCCTTTCAATGCACCATACAAAAGGGCTCTTTGCTCTCACCACTTTCCACCATCCTTCTGGCCACCTAAGCTCCACCCAATACACAAAACTAATCGCAGTCTCGGGGGCCTCTCCCATAGAACTTGAATCCCCTCCCTGATCTGGTCTGCCTATGCTGATCCTTCTTCAAGTCTTTGCTGAAAACACATTTCACCACGGATCCCTATAAAACTAAGACCACCTCTGTTCACCCTCCTTAACTTCCTGGAAATTACATGCACATAAAAATATATATTCAGTGGCGAAAAAAATACCCCAACCTTCATTGACACAGAGTTAAGGTTGCTTGGTAGCAGGTAGGGTGACCAGATGAAACCAACACATGGGGGAAGCAAAAAAAAAGGGGGGGAGGGCGGAGTGGCTGAAGCCACAATATAGGGACAGGACGTGGGACAAAGAACTAAAAATCGGGACAGTTCCAATTTTATTGGGACGTCTGGTCACCCTAGTAGCAGGTCATATGAACAAGTTTTTCATCTCCATTTACAACCCATTCATTCTCACCCACAGGATTCCATCTACCCCTATTGAAAAAAAAAAGGAAAATAAAAGTTGCTCACACCACCTTCCCTCTACCCTCTTAGGCAATTCCTCAAAAGCACATAGTCACGTTGGCCCGTGGCACTCTAAGATTCAAGTGGTTCCAGATCCTGGAGTACACACACTTAGCCAATTCCTCAAAAAGAATATCACACGTGTAATTTCAGAACCACTTCACAGCCTTTTACAACTCCACTTACTCACAGGATGCCATCTCAACCTACACTTAATCATCATTAAAGCATTAGAATCCTCTCACATTCCACCTCACTGCTGACAATAGCCTTCGTAATAAAAGCCCTATGCCCTGCTACCGACATAACCCACACAATTCTACACTGAAATGATGCTAACTTCATCCTGAACACGTAGGCACCCACAGAAAAAAATGGTGGGTGCTGAACACCCACCGTCAACCCCCGCCATTAGCGGCGACTCCTCCCCCCAGTGCCTCCCACCCGCCGGCAGCCCCGCCAATGAGCGCCTCCCCAATGGAAGTTATGCTATAGACTTCAACGGGAACAGAGCTGGATGAATTCTTTTCCCACAGAGAACATTAATAGCCAGAGAGTGAGCATGTGAATCACTCTGTAATCCGGTGATATGTAATGAAAGACTATATCATTAGGCATATGCATAAGGGAGAATATTAAAGATTGGATATTCATCCATTCCATATGGTCCTTCCCTGACTTGTGAGTCATTGTGGTAGGTAAATGTAATTTTTAGCCTTGAAGAACATTTTAACATTATTCATAGAGGGTAACTGTGTTGGCCTTGGAGCTGCCCTGCAATCATTTATTGATACTGTGAGTTGGCCTGGTTATGTTTTCTGTATGACTACATTGGTTTAGCTCACTGGAGGTTGGCCTGGAACACAACTAACAGGAGTCTTTAAAGGACAGTGCCAGAACTATAGCTTCCGTGATTCTCCCTTTGTCTCTGGCCAACCTACAAAACTGGTTCTGACTAGGGATGACCAAGGACCCATCAAACAGAAGAACAAACAACTCTGGCAGGATTTAAAGGGATGCTCTGGCAGGGGAGAGCCAGCACTTGTTTGGGGGAACCAGACTGAATCAAAGGAACCCACTGGTGGTGTCTGAAGAATCTAGGCCTGCCTAGGTTACCATCAGGAGATGGTAGGACTTTAGGTAGACGTTTGTGTAGACTATCTGTTGTTTCAAAATCCTTTTTTGACTAAAAGCTTTGTTCCTGCTGCTAAATAAACAATCAGTACTTTTGTTTTAAGAGGGCTGTTTGGTCACAGATTCCCAAGGGGAAGAACTGAATGTGCACAAACTCAGTCAGACTTGCTGGATAACAATGTTCATACACAGGTTCTGTAGCCCAGGGCCTGGTTTAAGACTGGGATAACTGCAGAATACCACCCTATGATAGGTAAAGGCATGAGGCCTATCGCTTAAAGGGGTGACCTCAGAGAGATCAGAAAGAGGTCAGAGATGCAGGTAGTCCTGTAACCACAACAGTAACATTAACCCCTGTGTACAGAGGTCAATACAAGGTCTGTGCATCACTTAATTCCAATCTCAATGATTTAAATAGGACTTACGTGATCCATAAGCCTCACACTGGCCCTCTGCACAAGAGTGAATTTCACCCGCTAGGGTTTCCAGCTGTCTGGTTTTTGACCGGAACACTTGGTCGAAAAGGGACCCTGGCAGTCCTGTTGGCGGTGCAGTGGCGGGGCAGGGCTATGGCTGGCTCCCTCCCTGCCCTAGCTCCGCGCGGCTCCCGTAATCAGCCGCCAGGTCTCTGAGGCCCCTAGGCGCTGGGGCGGCCAGGGACTGGGAGGCTCCATGCGCTGCCCCCGCCCCAGTGCCAGTTCTGCAGCTCCCATTGGCTGGAAACCACAACCGATGGGAGCTGCAGGAGGCGGTGCCTGCCTGCGCAAAGCTGCCTGGCTGCCCATGTGCCTAGAGGCCGCAGGGACATGGCGGCCGCTTCCTCGGAGCCATGGTAAGGGCTGCTGGGATCCCACACCCCCACCCCCACACCCCAACCCCGTACCACAGCCTGGAGTCCCCTCCTGCACCCCAAACCCTTCATCCCCTGCCTCACCCCCAGCTGGATCCTTCACCCCCCCACACACACCCCAACCCCCTGGCCCTGCCTGGAGCACCCTCCGCACACCCCAAACCCCTCATCCCTAGCCCCATCTCAGAGCCCATACACACACACTTGCACCCCAACCTCCTGCCCCAGCCCGCAGCCCACTCCCACACTCCAAACCCCTCATCCCCAGTCCCACCCCAGAGCCCACATCCCCAGCTGGAGCCCACACCCCCTCCCAAACTCCAAACCCCTTGGCCCCAGCCCAGAACCCCCTCCTACACCCCAAATTCCTAATCCCTGGACCCACCCCAGAGCCTTCATCCCCAGCCCAGAGCCCATACCCCCTCTCACACCCCAACTCTCTACCCCGTCCCAGTGAAAGTGAGGGTGGGGGAAAGGGAGCAATTGATGGAGGGGGGATGGAGTGAGCAGGGGTGGGGCCTCGGAGAAGGAGCGGAGGGGCAGGGCCTCGGAGAAGGGGCAGGGCAGGGGTGTTCAGTTTTGTGTGATTAGAAAGTTGGCAACCCCCACAAAGAATGAATTTTGTAGACCCTTCCAAACAGACAGAAATGCAACTTCAGAAAATTAAATGCAAAGCAGAAGAGAATGGTTCCAGTAATGCATGGCAATGCAGACAGCTCATCTGTAGCTTCACCACATGACAGACCCAGAGACAAATCTGAAACTGCCAGCACAGCTAAGTGAGGCTTCTGCCAAGGAGTCAGCTGCCATGATTGGAAATATATCTTCCACAGTTTTGCATCTGAGTCTTGTGATCCAAAAAGAAGGAAGAATGGTAGAATACACTATCCCTCTTCTCTGCATATAAATAATCTATGCTACATTATTTGTTTAAACTTCATGTCAGAATTACATCTGTAACAGAGAAAACTATTCTTTAAATACAGAAAACATTTGAGCCTGATTCACCACGTTATTCCTTCAGTTTTACTCCGTTGGAATCAATAGTAAAAACTGGAGTCATGCAGTGGTAAATCAGGTCCACTGCCTTAGGAACATCATATTTAAATATAAAACATAAGTGAGTTATTACAAACATAGTGAATAATATAAACAATGAGTGGATGTATATAGCCTAGCATTTTATTAATACTTTGTCTCAGAGAAATAGACTATTCAAAGAAGTTCATTTTCAAAAGGGTGGCCTCACTTTTCCCAGGGCAAATTTTCATCTGCGTTTCGCTTGTGAGCTCAAATACAAGTGGGTTGCATCTTTTTGTACCTCACTGTTGGCATAAATCAGGGAATGAGAGTTGCAGTTGCTTAGATTTGCATCCACAATCCATTTTGTGGCCACCCATTTGGCAAATGCATCTGCAAAAAGGCGGCAGCCTCATAGAAATGTGGACCTTAAAATTTAGCAGTTTCTTTGAGACAAAGTATATTGCACCAGCATAAACAACACCAGCACAAAAGAAAGCTGGGACTCTGGCTGAAAAGGTAACCCAAAATGCATACAATTAATCCTCTTTACAAAAAAAAAGTATTATACTTAGACAACTAGAGGTGACTAATGAGAAAGCATGGGCACTACAAATAGATAATCAAATACTTCATAATTCTTTTGGTTTCTGTCTTTGAAACTAGAAGTGGCTACAGAAGGTTTTATGTAAAATACTTCATATGAAGTCTCGCTGTATAAGGAAACCCTGGGATGGATCCAGAGAGAGATGTGCTATCTACCCAAAAGCTATTTGGCAAGTCCATGGACTCTGGTATTGTATGAAAGTCTGGGCTTCAATACAAGTTTTCAAAAAGTGCCTGTTGGCTGAGCTACCACAGTAAAGCTATTTATTGGCAGAGAAGTTATATGGGAAGCTGAAATGAAGACCCTGTTTCTTTTCCCAATGTGATTTTTTTCTCACCACAATTAATGTATTATAGGTATTTCAGTCCAGACCTTCTGTACAGTGATCAAGGGACAAAGTCTAGACATAATTTATTGGCCAGTGCCTGGTGAAAACAGAATTGCACCATCCACATTTTCCCTCTGTCGCTCTTTTTTTTTTTATTTTCCAGTCACACAGAGTGCACTAGATGATAAATGATATCTGGTATCTGATCCTAAAATAACTGAAGAAGGATTTCCTTCTCTAGGGCTGAGCTGTGTCATATTGTGAAAATTCCTCTTAATTTTAAACAGTAAATAACAACAAACTCGAAAACAATGATAAAACAATCGTTGCTATTCTTATCATTTTGCACTTATACAGAATCTTTCATGTCAAGCCCTGGATACATGTTCATTAAGCCATTAAGCCTCACAACACTTCTGTGAACTAGATAATTATTTTGATGCCCATTTTACAAATTGCCAAACTGAAGCCCAGAAAATCTCAGATAAAGTCAGGCAGCAAAGCAGTGGCAGAGTTGGGTATAGAAAGTGCAAGTCCTGAGTTCTTGTGTTAAACCTAAGAACACACTGCCTCTCTTTAGACATCTGATGTTATAGAGAAGTATCAAAATACCAAACACTGTGGTATGGAAACAGGCCAAGAATACTAATATCTTAGAATTTACATAGTGCTTTCCATCTTCAAAATTCTTTACAAAAATTAATGTAAGAGTCCTCAAAGTGTCCCTTTGAGGAAGGCATAATATCGTTAACTTCATTGTAAGGGAGGGGGCAGTGACAAGCAGAGAGATTGAATGACCTGCTCAAGACCACACAGCAAGACCACATCACAGTGGCACAGTGAGAATTTAAGACTTCCTGTCTCCCAGACCCATTCTCAGAAGATTAGACAACATTCCCTCTCTGTAAGGACATGCAAGCCTATCCCCTGTTCTTTGAGCTAGTCATTGCAACTCCATGCAACAAACCTGAGTTAGAGTTATGGCAAGGGGACTGGGAAGTCCTGTGCTTTGCTGTGTTAAGCAGCACTAGATCCCATTGAAATCACTGCTGAAGGAAGTGCAGCGCAGTCACAGAGCACTCTGTATTAGCTCAGAATACATGCAGAGAAGCTCCCACAGAACTGTACACAGTGACCAGCAAGAGTGCATGCAAAACAAAATGAGCACTGGGGCAGCAGGGGCATCATTTGCTATGGGGCAACAGGGGGCAGTTGCCCCTCCAACTTTGGATCACCCTCCCCCCCTTACTTTACATGAGTGTCTCTGCTCCACTTCCCCCGGCCTCAGACATTGCAGGATTTCTATATGCTAACAACATTTTGCCCCCCATCCCTGAATTTTTCTGACATGACATCCCTGGTGGGGAAAGGGGGTGAAGGGTAGGTATGATGGGGTCAGATGGAGATGGGCTGTGACCAGGATCAAGCACAATACATTAAATGCTTATGTTGTAGACAGTGGACAGTTTTCACAATTTTCAGGTACTTTGCATGTCAGCCAGGATCAGTGGCTCACCAATGAGTGCTCCAGGACAGTTTTCTTCCGACTGTGTAAAAATGGCACCTTTTTACTCTGTAGATTTGCTCCCTGGGTGTATTCAGGGTCACACCTGCTGATTTAAGTCACAAAAATGTGTGTCTGCTTTGTACTCCTGTTGGCCCTGCAGAGCCAACACAGCTCAGAGATAGCAAACAGGATTCTAGTCCTTCTTATACACAGATTTACCAAGGTGTCACTCCGGGCATAATTTCAAGACAGTAGGATTGCTCAGGTGTAGCTAAGTTGGCCGGAAGAACCTTTATTACAGGTAAGGATGTATGTGAAGACTATAGCCCTGTGTTTTTCAGATGCCAGAAGAGTTTGCAGGGCTGCCAGTTAAAAAAACATCTTTTTACTCATAAACTGGGCATATGAAAACTTATCACTCACAGCTCAGCTGCTCAGTGCCCCATGCTGGAGAACTGGCACAATGTCATTGCCATGCCACCTGCCTGCCTGCAGCATCTGCTCCTAACTCATTTTGCCTGCTGAGCAGCCCTACTGATGGTTCAGCACTGCTCTCTAACAACTCCCATCTGCATCCAGAATTAAGTCCTTCCATGCTTTTGAGGTACTTGCTCTCATCTTAGCTAGAATTATTTTTTATAAAGAAAGAAATATATTGGGCCAAATTCTGCTGTTCTTGCTCAGGCAGAACTTCAAAATGATTTCAATACAAGTTTCATCTGAGTAAGTGGGATTAATAACACATGGATTTTAATACAGTCTCTCTATCAGGCTGTCCTTGGGATGTCCTTAATGTGTTTATCAGCAGGGGTAGAAATCTTTAGCAGCCATATTATAGAAACCGTTATGCAAACGCCACCTAGAAACTGATCATGGAAATCACAAAAGTACTCAAAGAAACAAAGACCTAGTGAAGAGCTTCATACAGCAAATATGTTTTCAAGAGCACCTAAAAATACTGGAATGAAGTTGCTGGAGTAAGAGGAATTTGAAGCAAACATCACTCAAGAACTGCCCATTTACAAAACAGATAATACTGACATATACCACAAGTGCCTGCTTTAAATAATCATCTTTGATATATATGTTCTAGCAGATCACACCAAGCTCTTACTATGTAGAATTAGCATGAGACAGTACAAAAAGCAAAACACATAATAAAGAAAAGCCCTAGTAGCTTAAGGTGATCTAAAGTGATCATTGTTAGATTATCACGACACACCTTCCAATGCTCCCAATCCCTCCATCCAGTTCTTACTCTTACAGGCAGATGGGCAAAGGGCCAACTTTTCAAAAGTACTTAACACCTTTGAAAATCTGGCCACAAAACCTTAGTGCCAATATCTACCAAGTATCTTGAGTCAGAGACGATTAATCTTGAGGTAGTTACATAAAACCTCTCGTCCAAGAAAATAGAACAGAAGCAACAATGTGACAAAATGCCAAATAGTTACCCTCGTGGCAAGTGGGAGCGAATGTTAAATTTCAAACAAAAAGCAACTGGTAAGCTGCCAAGTGAACATCTGTACCACTCACACCAAGGCCACGGGTCATACATAGCCACTCTTGGGGGTCAGTTTTATAAATGGAACAAGACATTTAAACAAAACCAAAGAATGTTTCTTGAGGCCATCCAGAATGTTACTAGCACTGTTCGTGAACTGACAGCATTACTAACCAGTCAAAGACAGTGAAAAACACAAGAAGCCATTTTTTATACTCAAGTGAGCATATGAGGTCCCCAGTTAAGTCAATGGGAGCACCATTTGACTATCTGAAGGCAAATAAGGCCCTGTGGCAGGACATCAAAGCAGCACCCAAACATAATAGCAACCAGTAATACAATATTACATCTTAAATATAATACAATATTACATTTCAAAATTCATACCTGTTCCATAGTACAAAAGTACCATTGGCATATTTTTCTATTTCACTAGTGTTTGGAGAATAACTTCAGTGGGACTACTTGTGCGGCAAAGCAATAATCATAAGTAAAAGTACATAGAAATTCATTTTATATTACTCTCCCTGTAATTGTTACACCTTTGATCTACACGTACCATTCCCACTGATTTCCAGTGATCTGACAGATTTATCTAACTAACCTAGAGAAAAGTAATACTGTCAAGTTACATGAGATTATTTTCTTTAGAAGTTGCATCAGGACCATTCACACTCAGAGAAGCACAGTTTGGCACAGCCCTTGAGGAACAATAAGAGCCGCACCACTGAGTTTACAGTGCTGCTGGGGTTGCTAACTTTCTAACTTCTGAAAACCGAACACCCTTGTCCTGTCCCCTGCTAGCCTCTCCCCCTGAGACCCCGCCCCTGCTCACTCTGCTCCCTCCTCTCCCCCCTCCCTCCGTTGCTCGCTTTCCACCACCCCCTCGCTCACTTCTCCCTCTCCCGCGATTCACCTGCTGCCTGCAGAGCCAGGCTGGGAGTAGCTGACACGGAGCCTCTCCGCCTGCCCAATCTGGGCACTGCAGGGGTCAGTCCCCAAAGCAAGGGGCCAGGTTGGGGAGGGGTCAGTCCCTGTAGCAACAGGCTAGGGCTGGGGCAATCAGGGCACAGTGGGGCAGAAGGGGGTGGGTGGGCAGGATCCCCTCCCCCACCTCCACCTCCAGGTAGCAGCACCTACTTCTTGGAGCCCAGTCCGGAATCCAGCCACTGCTCTCTGTCAGGTGGCATCAGCAGCTGAGCAGAGAGTAGCTCTTCCACGTGACTCCAGCCCCAGCTGCTGCTCTTCTCCCACAACCCCCAGTGGCAGAGGCCGGTTACTGTGGCCAACCAGATTTTTAGCATCTGGTCAGCTACGCTGACCGGACACTGCCAGATCGAAAACTGGACACCTGGCAACCCTAAGGGTGCTGCTAAGGTTGATCTAGAATTCCCAATTGGAATTTCTGTGGTTTCAAAAAGCAATCATCTGATTGTCAAGAACAATAATGACCATGGGGCCATAAGAAATTGTACCAAAGATTTTTGGGAAAACAGAGGCTTCAGCAATTTACCACACACATACTGAAAGGGCTTCATTACATCATGTTACAATTAAGAAGAAAACATCAAAACATGTTATCACATGCAAGAATAAAACAATGGCTTATGTTGAAAAGCATCTGCTTCAAGTTAAATACAGATGTGAACCGTTGATAGAAACCATGACTATTATCATTGGTGTTTTTGTTTTACTTCACTTTCTGTCACAAAGGACTTAAGTGGTTCAGGCATCTTTTAATAAAATTGATCTTAATCCAATTAGGCAGAAATATTCAGACATTTTAAAGAAATGGCTATAGTTTTGGAGTGCTTTCAAATAAAAACCTTTCCCCAATGTCTATTCAGATACAAGGAAGGCATTTTTATCTGTATTGTATATGAGCTATGTGAATGCTATAGACACTTTGTGCTGATTTGGCGTTCACGAATACCTGTTCTATATCCTTCCAAGTCCAAAGAGTTATTTCACTTTTAAACCAGTGTGAGAATGTAATCAGACCATTTGCTTTTCCCCTAAAGACAATTTCTTCCCCAAAAGAAAAAGTAAAAGAAAAAAAATACTACACGACTTCACTAATACAAAGATGGAAATACCAGGAAAAACTAGAGAAAAATAATATGAGACAACTTTACTTACAAATGTACATGTGGGTGAATTTATAAGCACAAAGAAAATACAACTAAAGGGCAAAGAACAACTGACACCATTTCCACGTATCAGGTGCCAACCTGCAAAATAAGTTCAGAGGGCTATAGGTGAAAATGTATTTAATTAGATCAATATGACTTCATGCAGGAGGAAGTATGTATGGGAAAGTACTGGTTTGCAACATTGGGCCCAACAATATAGGTATTGTTATTAAAATAATGTTAATTTACAAACCCTAGAGTCCAGTTAGTTTGGCCCTATCCTACTCACATGGTCTTGGAAGAACAAACCAAGAAGAAGCTATTTTTGACTGTAAAAGATGCATCACAAACTGTAGAAGTGCTTTCTTTAATGGCGAGTCACTTACCAAAACATGATGATATAAACAAAGGGTGTCATGATCATTTCTGTAATAATGAAGCAGATGAAAGTGCAATTGTGATTTGTTTTTAAAGATTCAGTCAACAGTTGGAGGAGATATCCATGCAGGGCCATCCAACCAGAGGGTCTGTGCCTCTGCCGTTCTTCCCAGATCCATCACCGGCTCTCCAGAAGCACGGATCCTGCAACAGCCATTATCCAAAGTGTGATAGGAGAAACTGCATAATGGCTTAATCAGCATTCACTTGTGCCCCAAATTTCTGCAATACTGCATGCTGCAGCCCTGCCCCGGCAGCCCCCTCTCACATTCACCCCTCCCCCAGCATGCCCCCCTATGCTGAAGTTTGCAAGGTGGTCATCAAGAGGCAACCTACAGATGTCTTGCATAGTACTTGCACGAAAGAAATCATCCCCCATCTGGATATGGGAGGTTTAGGGTCCTTTTATGCTCCTCCAGTCCTGAGTGGCCTGAGTGGAGGTGAGGCCCTCACCCTATTGGCCTGATCCATTATGGGCAATTCCTGTGTTTCTAGGGTTTGGTTCTCCAAAGCAGTAAAGAACATTTAATCATTAATTATTATTTATTTATTTATTTATTTAAATTGAATAGACCAATTTATACTAGCATATCATCCTGAATTAAGTGCCAATTCAGCAAAGCAGCTCAGCATGTGGGACTTACGAATATTAAGCTTAAAGTTAAGCATATGCTTAACACTCCCATTCAGCAAAGCACTTGAGTATGTGCATATATTTAAGCACATTCTTAAATACTTTGCTGAACAGGGACAGACTTAAAACATGTGCTTTCCTGAACTGAGAGAACTTCAAGCTTAAGGATTTGGTTCAATACAGTTCAACACATCCATTACTATTAAATGCATGGTGCACTTTAAAGAAATATATCTAGACTGAAAAGAGTTAATCTTTCTAAAAGCACGGTTAGCACCTGGGACAAGTGTTAATTTATTCCTATATCTGAACAGGGTACTGTACAAATATAACATTGTTTTTTATTGTTTTTAGATGGGTGCATTTTATTTATAGCAAAGGTGACACCCTTATTTGAATCCTTTTATAAATCAAGTAAAAATTCAATCTGTATCTCTTAATTGTGGATGACTAGGTATTCCTATTTTTAAGATAGCACTTAGTATTTAAGGTAGTATTTGAAGGCTACATCTTTGGTTTTTAAGGTACTATTTTCCTACTGAAGGCAGTATTGGAAAAAGATATGCAAAAGATAACATAATGACTTTATCATGGATCGCCATAAGTTAACACCATTAACACTTATGATCCTTAGTATTTGCAACATACAATAAATACAGCCATTTACTGATAACACATGGCAGGTTGAAATGATGCCTTACAAAATGCTTAAATATAGGTAACAGTAGGTAGTATTTAATAAGTTTATGATGCATAGGGTTTTTTTGAAGGTAGGGTTGTTTGTTTTGTTACTGATGAAGTACAAGCCGGGCATCCACATGCATTCAATTGCAAGGTCAGGGCCCAAATGAAAAGACAAGATTGCTCATCATAAACCACCAAACTGTCTCAATAAGGGTTTCTTTGCGTGACTTATGGTGAATCAAATTTTGTGGATCACTGAGTTTTTAAACTTTATATCACTACTACCTCGGTTTCCTGCTGCTCGGAGATATATAAGTCCCAGAAACATGATGGAATGAGTTTCTCAAGAGTTGTGATAAAAATTTGCATCTCTGCTGCATACATTTTTTTGCACATCTGAAAATAGTTAAACTAAAAATTTAATGACTGGATCGAGAAAATCCCCTTCAGGCCACAAAAAATTAGTTTAATCTGTGAATGTGATTTATGCCCTTCAGGAGACAAAACTTCACCATGACTAGTACAGCTAACCATAAAATATGGCTTTATATTTGTTTTTCTTTATGACGCCTGTCTTTGTCATGTAGGTGCCTGATTCTTTCTCTGCACGGAGTGGTGGTGGACTGAACAGTACTGCTTTATTGGCAGAAAACTAGTTTATTTAATGATAACTTCAGCTATCCATACTACTGATTCCAGACAGAAGGTCATCTTAAAATAAAATTAGGCCATCTTGAGGAATAAGGGGGTTAATTCTGTTTTATTAATTATATTTGAAATATAATGTGGGGGCAGATGGGAGAAGCAGCTGTGAATTTAAAGAGAGCTCATAGGGACAGATTCTGATAAGCTTAGGTTGAATAGTACCTTGCTCCATGAATAGTCCCAGTGATTTAAGCAGGAGCTGGGTACTATTTAACCAACATAAGGCTATAAAATCAGTCAAAAATGATTTATTTTAAAATGTCATGTTTAAAATATAGGCAGATAAAACAGAATGTAGCATGAGCTCTTTAACATTTAACGCTTGTTTATATTGATGCATTTTGAGTTTAATGTCATTTTAATAGCAATATTTTGAAAGCAATATAATATTCATGTTTATATATAGTTGTGGTCGCATAAACCTACTTCTGTCCCACAGTGAGCTTACAGGCCCATGTGAATTCCTCCAAAAAGCACACTTCCCCATGGGGCAATGGGCATTCAAGAAACAACAGCTGCACATATTTAATAGGGTTGGAGTTGTTTGTTTGCTTTACATGGAAATATCAGGATATGCGATAAATGTGATGAAACCACCATATGTCTTCAATATGTCATTGCTGTTTCATATCAAAAGCATTCAGCTGGTGCACTAGCGTCTCTGTGATGGCCCAGGTTTTAGAACCATACAAAAGGACAGGAGCCACTGCTGTTTGATAGATACACATCTTAGTTTGAGTTGATATGTGACATTGACAGGGTAACAAGCCTTGTGGATGGGGGGAAGTGGTAGATGTGGTATATCTTGACTTTAATAGGGCTTTTGATACTGTCTCACATGACTTTCTCATAAACAAACTAGGAAAATACAAACTAGATGGATCTACTGTAAGGTAGGTGCATAACTGGTTGGAAAACCGTTCCCAGAGAGTAGTTATCAGTGGTTCCCAATCAAGCTGGAAGGGCATAATGAGAGGGGTCCCACAGGGATCAGTTCTGGGTCTGATTATGTTCAATATCTTCATAAATGATATATATAATGGCATAGAGAGTACACTTATAAACTCAGTGAACAATACTAAAATGGGAGGGATTGCAAATTCTTTGGAGGATTAGGATTAAAATGCAAAATGATCTGGACAAATTGGAGATATGGTCTAAAGTAGGATGAAATTCAGTAAGGACAAATGCAAAGTACTCCACTTAGGAAGGGACAATCAGTTGTACACAAACAAAATGGGAAATGACTGCCTAGGAACAGTAGCGTAGACAGGGGAGGAGCAGGGGGAGTGGCCGCTCCCCCACTGAGCACAAGTGGCGCCTTTTAAATTTTTTGGCGGGTACCACCGAAGACCCGGAGCGAGTGAAGGACCAGCTACCGAAATGCCGCCAAACAGCTGGAGCGCCACCGGGTGAGTACAAGGGGGAGGTGAAAGGTGCTTTTTTTTGGCTCTGTTCCCCCTGTACTCTGCACCTGGCTACGCCACTGCCTAGAAAGGAATACTGCAGAAAAGGATCTGTGTGTCATAATGGATCTCAAGGTAAATATGAGGCAATAATGTAACACTGCTGCAAAAAAAGCAAAGATCATTCTGGGATGTATTAGGAGTGTTTTAAGCAAGACACGAGAAGTAATTCTTCTGCTCTACTCCGCACTGATAAGGCCTCAGCTGGAGTATTGTATCCAATTCTGGGCAGCACATTTCAGGAAAGATGTGGACAAATTGGAGAAAGTCCAAAGGAGAGCAACCAAAATTATTAACAGTCTAGAAAACATGACCTATGAAGGAAGACTGGAAAATGGGATTTGCTTAGTCTGGAGAAGAGAAGACTGAGAGGGGACATGATAACAGTTTTCAAGTACATAAAAGGTTGTTACAAGGAGAAGGGTGAAAAATTATTCTCCTTAACTTCTGAGGCTAGGACAAGAAGCAGTGGGCTTAAATTGCAGCAAGAGAGGTTTAGGTTGGAATTCAGGGAAAACTTCCAAGATGTCAGGGTGGTTAAGCACCGGAACAAATTGCCTAGAGAAGTTGTGGAATCTCCATCATTGGAGGTTTTTAAAGAACAGGTTAGGCAAACACCTGTCAGGGATGGTCTAATTATTACATAATCCTGCCTTGAGTGCAGGGGACTGGACCAGATGACCTCTCGAGGTCCCTTCCAGTCCCACACTTCTACGATTCTCTGATTCTATTCTTGACACCACAGTAGCTTCTAAAGAGCATGCATAACACCTATAGTCTTGCTGATTCAATGTTTCATGTCAGCAAGGCAACCTACCTCCTTGGTGACAATGGAGCCAAGATTCTGAAATAAATTGACAAATTCAGCTTTTTGTCCATCGATTATGGTGAGTATGGAGAGAGGTCCATCAGCCATTTTCATCAGTTTGGTCTTCTTCCAATTTACTTGAAGAACGAGCATCCTTGTTTCTTCTGTAAATATTTTCAGGGCATTGATGAGATTAGTTCATGAGGATGAGAACATAGCAGTGTCATTCGCATACTCCAGGTCTGTTACACAGAAGTCATGAAGTACCCGTCACCTTGCCCTCCCCATATGTGGCTAGTGACAGCTTCCATCATTTGGTCACTAATGCTGTGAACACATCAGGGACAGCCATGCACCTTTGATGGACGTTGCTGTTGTACTCTGTTTTCTGAGCAGTTCTAATTATGAACGTTTAATTATTTTCCTCATTAGAGAATGAGATCATAATGCTAAAAAGATCAAGGTGGTAAAATATGGATCCTGTAATGACTCCTTTAGATAGAGTCTACAGGTAGGGTAACAGAAAAGCACTCAGCATTGGCCTAGCTCTGCTCCCAGTGAAGTCTAAGAGGACTTAGAAACAAACAGAAGCACTTGAGAACTAGCCTGCATATGAAAGCATAATCTTCTCCTACCCCAGCTTTTTACAAGACTACAGACATAGAACTGGGATTCCCAGGTACCTAGCTAGTGGATGCTGTTTACAAAGTATCAGAGGGGTATCCATGTTAGTTTGCATCTACAAAAACAATGAGGAGTCCGGTGGCACCTTAAAAACTAAATGATTTATTTGGGCATAAGCTTTCATGGGTAAAAAACCCCACTTCATTAGATGCATCTGAAGACGTGGGGTTTTTTACCTATGAAAGCTTATACCCAAATAAATCTGTTAGTCTTTAAGGTGCTACCGGACTCCTCATTGCTGTTTACAAATAGAGCCAACAATCGTTTTTACAAACTGATAATGAGTAATCTGTGTGGAACCTGGAACTTTCCCTCTGTATCTCACATATGTAACCCTGAACCAGACATTTACTTTCTTCTCTTTTTTTTTGTGGCTCTGATTTTGATCATTCACAGGAGAGGTGTGTGGTACTGTGTACTACTGCCTCCCTTGAATCCATAACAACAGGTTAGTACCTCTGATCAGAAATATTCTTATTTCCAGAAGAATTGGTCACATGGTCACGTATTCAGCAACCATGTAAGCTATTACAAGAGGAGCTAGGAACAGATCATATTGAAGTTCCACCTACCTGTTGCCTCCCCATCACTGGGTACCTGCTCATCTATGTGATGTACCCTGCCTTAGTGGATTGAAGTTCCACCTACCTGTTGCCTCCCCATCACTGGGTACCTGCTCATCTATGTGATGTACCCTGCCTTAGTGGTGACTATCCAATATCTCTTTAAGTGTGGAGCACAATGTTCTCACATATACACACACAAATAGCATCAGACATTCTCGTCACTACAGAACTTTCCTCTATCATTCTTACAAGAGCAATGGGTAAATAAAATCCCTTATCCTGGAAAATTCCCATAGTCATCATACTTAATATACTCGAGAAGAGGCTATCTCGGTATCTGCAGTAGTCTTCCATGTAATCTCTATAGTAAATATACTGAGGTATTAGTGAGGTTTTAGATAGATAGATAGATAGATAGATATAAAGTACAAAGTTTATATGAACAATGCTATATATTAACAAGAGATGGGCCTGAGCTACAACATACATATCTGGCTGTCCACATCCTGTGCCTTGGTTCAGGCCATTTCTAGTATTAATATTATAAGATCAGTTAATTTACTATGCAACATAAATGCTTTGTTGACTATGACTCCAGGGTTTCGGCTTACCGTATTAAGTGTCACTAATGCAGCTTGTGATTGCAGGGTAATAAAGAATGCAAAAAAGAAAGAAAGACATGCTGTGTTCAGGACCACTTTGAAGGGAATTATGATGAAAGTGTCTAGTAAAGTTCCTAATAAATAAGACACCATGTACGGTATGGTTTACTGTACTTGTGAATTTGAGCATTTCCAGGCCAATTCTGCTGTAATCCCACATGTGCCTGGCAGCTGGCACATGTGTCACTCTGTGTCTGCTGAGAATTACTGAAGTAAGGGAATTTTCCTTGGGTGCAGGGAGTAGAATATAATCAGAGTTCTCTCAGCAAAAGGAACCATCACTGATGAAACTTACCGTTACTAGGGAACTGCAATAAGGTGACATCAAATAGTCTTTGACTCATTTCCCAATTAACAATGAGGCCTGAAAGAGTTACCATATGCCATTAATTTAAACTACATCAGAGAGGACTCATAAGAGTGAGAAATGACTACCCTGAGTAATTTGCACATATATTAAGTCAGGTTATTTTTGAATCCTGAGTAATATGCAAATAAAAGGAATAACGTTTTTAGAAATTGTCTTTTGTTACTAAAATAATATTCTCTTCAATGAAGCTCTACGAGTACAATAGCTATCATTTCTTCTCACTTGGCAGAGAAAATGACTGGGTTAAAACAATAGGCATCAATTCCTTAATTTTTAGTGGCAGTGGTGTTTGAAATACAATCAGCCCCACGTTAAGAAGATAAGAAACCAATTCAAGGCATAGAAGCTCACATTGTTCTCCCCCTCTAACTCGACAGCTGCTTGTCTGAGGATCTCTCATATGGAAAATATGTGAATATGATGAAACATCTGTTAATGTATCTCTATCCCCACCCTACTCCTTAAAGGCAAAAACTGCAGGCTTGTTACTATTTTCAATAGTACCCAGACACTTGTTCTATTTATCGGAGTATTAGAACTTTAGATAGAAGGACATGCTGGGGCTGTCTGTTTGAGGATGGAATGGACTTTTCAGATAAAAGTCTCCATTAAAGAGCAATGACACTACAATAATGTATGAAATGTGAGGTTATTCATATACAACAGTAATGCCTCATAGCAGACAATAGTCCTAAAAGGTATCATTGAAGAGGATTTCTATTTAGAAATGCTTAGAAGCAGGATACCTAAAGGCACAATTTAGCTATGTTGGCTTGGTAATATACTCTAACTGGCAAAATAATTACAAGTCCAGCTGCTTGTGTTCTCCGTCTATTTTTTATTAGATGGCTGCCTCTCTGATCTCTTGCATGCTGAAGACTCATGGAGTTCATACCTGCTGGAGACACTGGCAAATTTTCCTGGCATTCATTGTTGTTTTTTTTTAACTGAGAAAACTGGGCGAGTGTCAGCAAGCTTGGTGTAATTGGGAAAAAAAAGTCGACTCCATTTTCAAATAGAAAAGGAGAATAAAAGCAAAGAGTCCAAACATTTGTTGCTCTTGGCTTTAGCAATAGCAAGGCAGCTTCACAAACTTAATAAAGTGTACTCATAGTGCTTAATGCCTATGAAGTATATATCCCGCTACAGAGACAACAATCTCACAGTAGGTTGTGGTTTTGAAAACAATTGTTTTGGATCAATTGAGAGTTATTTCTGGGACTATCTTTTACTGACAGACAAGGTATTTGTCTGTCATTTTCAGATCTAATACCCTACATATCCTCATTTGGTTGTTTTTTTCACAGCCTGTAGACACGGCAGTAAGCAAGTTCAACCACGAGAGAAAATTTTAATTTTTAAAATGAAAATGAGATGATAATCTGTCTTGGTTGCTGCCATAATCTTCCATTTCCACTTGACATGTTTATTCTTTGGCATTTAAAGTGTGGTACCGAATGTCATGAAGGAAGTAGGCAATAAATGTTAGTTTTGATTGAGTATGACATTGAAAAATAAACATGCCAATGTGTGATGTATGCAGTGTAGTTGTAGCTGTGTCAGTGACAAGATATTAGAGAGAAAACGTGAGCGAGGTGATATCTTTTATTGGACCAACTTCTGTTGGTGAGACAGGCTTCCGAGCCACACAGAGCTCTTCTTCAGGTGGTCCAATAAAAGAGATTACCTCACCCACATTGTCCCTCTAATATCCTGGGGCCGACACGGCTATTGATACACTGCAACAGACCTCAAGAAGAGCTCTGTGTGTCTCAGAAGCTTGTCTCTCTCACCAACAGAAGTTGGTCCAATAAAAGATATTACCTCATCTACTTCATTTCTCTAATGTACAGTGTAGCTTTCTTATCCTCACTATGCTGCATGTGATGCTGCTGAGCACTTGCTATCAATAAGTGGATAGAAATGATGTAGGCATCTGTGGTGGGGCAGGTTCACAACCCAGTCAGGAAGGGGTTAAAGAGCTCCTTTGGAGGCAATCACCCCGTGCACCTGTGAGGCTTGTGGCACCTGGAGAAGGGCAGCTCCTTAAAAGGAAGGATCCAAGCCCAGTCGAAGGTGGCACTCAGAGGAAAGCCGAGCTAGAGCTCCTTAGCGCCATAGAGCAGGCGCTGCTTCCCCAGAAAGCTGCTGAAGAACCTCTCCTGCCTGGACCCTCTGCAGAGATAGAGGAACCATCTTTGCTTTCCATTCGAGGCCACGGTGCTCAGCCTGGGCCACTCAGTCACTCAGGGGGTTAGGAACACAGTCCCCTTCATGGAGATGATTCAGCTTTTCCCTTGTGAAGAACAGCAGGATGAGGCCAGATTGTTTTGTGGGCTGCAGGGTTATTTTGTTTCCCTTTCTTTTGTCTTGGACTGCAGTCACTCGTTGAAGGCGGGGAGCCACCTCCCTAAGACTTACAGCTGGGAGATCACACCCCCGACTCCAAACCGGTGTTACAGTGACAGTTACACCCAGAGAGAGACATCTGGGATGAGAGAGGTGCCCACTCTCATCCCTTGGGGCACACAATTGGTACAACCTATGACAGCCTCAGACCAGGCAGAGATGTCAAAAGCCCACAACACTAGCTGGCAAGTTTAGGTGCTTAATCACAATGCTGGGAAATAAAATTGTAAAAGAATTGGAAAAAAACACTTGAAAGTCAGTGTGAAGATTCTTAATATACAACATTCATACCCTTGTTGAGAGAAGAAAAGAGACACATTTGGTGGCAGAGAGAGAAAGAACTGACAGAAAATATGTATCATCACCCGCTGCTAAGAAAACACTTTTTTAAAGAGCAGCCTTCCTTGTGCTACTCCCACTGTAAAATGGGTGTAGAGACAACTCTCATACAATGACGAAGGTGGAAAAATCATAGCAGATCTCCAAGTCGGTGCCTTTTGTTTTTACTGCTTTGGATGTGTGTATTGCAGAGCTGTAAAAGCATGGAAAAACCTACCAAACAAGCCAACTCTCTTCTTTAACCCTTTGGCACTGGGTCAGTAGTGTCTGGAAATATTGACTTCTAGTGTCAAAGGTATCAAAACAAAAAAAACCAACCTCACAACCCTCAGAAGTCTGGCAAGAGAAGTGGAGAACATAAAAGCTGTGAAAATGAGGCTAGTAAGAAAAAAATAAAGAAAATGATTGGCGCTAGAAAATATTTGGTCTTGCTGACTGATCTCTGAACAAAGAAAGCTCTTTAAAGAGAAAACACTTTACTTTGTTTCTGCAAAATAGAATCATTGTAATGTCGTGATTTAAAGACAAAAATGAAGGGTCTGGTTTACAGAAATTGAAATTACAATTAATGAAGTTACACAAGATCTTGTCTTATTCTGATGCACCCAAAAGCTCAGCCAAATCATGGATAAGAATCAAAATGAGATGATGCAACTTAGCATTTCTGAATATTACGTGATCACTTTGCTTCTTGTATTTGCAGAAGCTTTGGAACTCTTGGCACCATTATTCCAGAGGAGGAGAAGAGAAAGTTGGTTTTTGTTTTAATGTTGAGTCAATTTGAGGCACAAGTCAGTTTGTGAGCTTCTTTTTACTTATGTAGTAATGAAACACATAAAACCAATGGGTTGGATGCTCAGCTAGTGTAAATCAGTATATCTCAATGACAGCCAATATAGCTATGCCAATTTATAGTAGTGAGTATCCGGCCTGGTATTGAACATTCAAGTGCTTCTACAAGTCACATGTACACACACACACCTATATAGGCCAAATGCTCAGCCTCATTCAAGCAGGTGTGGAACCTTTCCATGCTACCCTGTCCCCTGCAACTCTTGTGCCATATTTCTGGCACTGCCCTACATGCAAGTCCTTACTGTATTGCTTGCTCTCAGTCTCTCCCTATGTGCATTTCAATGTCTGTCTGTCCCTCTCTCTCTCTCTCTCTTTCTTTCCCTCATATGTTTTCTTGTGTGCTTCAGTTTTTTAAATAAGATTTCTGGTGGGGTTGCTGGGAGGTGTGATGTGCACAGCGACCAGTAAGTGCCTGGTGCTTGAGTGGCTTAACTTGCATCCCCTAGCTTAGTTGCACCTCTGACGTGACTAATTCTGAAACACCTGGCTAAGCACATGGGGGCTTCTGAGTGCATCTGAAAAATACTGAGATGCCAGACCCTGGCTGAACCATGCCCTATTCTCACCCTCCTGGGGTGCTCTGCACACAGTGTGCTCAGAGGACTTCATTGTGACTAAATCTTTCTTCTGAACAGCCAATGAGCATTCAAACATGCACTGGATCCTGCTGAAGCATGCAAGAGGCCACCTGCATGGAAATGAGACATTAACTAGAACTGGGTATGCTGTAGAGAGGCACCGGTACAAGCTTCCTCTGACAGCTCTGCCATCACACTTCATTTCTGAGCTACAGTGTCCCTAAGCTTTCATGGGTGAATACCCACTTCTTCAGATACATGGCATGCATCTGGAGAAGTGGGTATTCACCCACGAAAGCTTATGCCCCAATACGTCTGTTAGTCTATAAGGTGCCACAGGACTCTGTCGTTTCTACAAATCCAGACTAACACAGCTACTCCTCTGATACTAGTGTCTCTAAAATTCCAGTCTTGTGACCCTTGAGCAGAGATTACCAACCATGCTACATTCCTCCAGATCGGCTTGTTATCCGGGATGTAGACAAATGACAACAAGCACAAGGAGTGGCCTAGCAAACCTATTTTGGCCTAAATTAGTTTGGAACCAAGGTCTCGGGAAGTGAAAACAATCATCAGAGTAAAATTTATGGGAAAGTCCTGTACAGTCCAATAGAAAATTATAACCTTTCCACAGGATTTCTATAACATTTCTGTAGACATTGGGGGTCCCCCCCCACCCAATTGAAAAGTCTTTTCTATAAGGGAATGTTTTTTCATCTGGATTTATTAATCCTAGAGAGAAACCTTTGGGATTGGGCCCCACAATCACAGGAACCACAGGCAGAAGCAGGGGATTCAGAGCGTCTGGTAGGAGCACACAGCAGGCCCCCTGCAGAGGTAGAATGAGCTGCTTCACTTGGAAGGAAGATCAGGTTCTCAAGAGTGTGCAGTGGGTGGGTGGGGCGGGAGAAAGGGCTGGGAAAGAGGGTGCATCTGAGGTTGTGGTGAGGGCACTAACCTGGGAGTCAGGAAACCCAGCTTCAGTTCTTTGTTCTGCCACAGATTTCCTGTGTGATCTTTGGAAAATCACTTAGTCGTTCAGTTCCCCATCTGTAAAATGGAGTTATAGTATTTCCATGCCTCACACGGGTATTCTGAGAATAAATACATTAAAGAGTGTGAGGTGCTCATATACTGTTGTAGTGGGGCCCCAACAAGTACCTTTGCTGGATTAATCTCTATTTTCCCCTTAATCTGTCCCTAGACATAACAATTCTGAAATAAAATATATACCCAGAATGATGTTCTAGCTCATCTCTCTTTCAAAGACACACTGCTGGCTCAGTGCTGGGAACAAAATGACAGGTTTGGATGTATAGAATTCTTCTGTGTTTTTGGCAAGCCAGAATCATGGAAGCCTCCAGTTCTACATTGCATATGTGTCACTAGAAAAAAAATAGGCTAGAGCAATTGTGAGTGTATGAGCTGTAGGTGGGTGTCCCATGCTCACACACAGAGCAGCTGGGAGGTCTGGAAATTGCTAGTTGTGACTTGGAAAATACCAAATAATAAATGTAAACTAAAATTAAACCATCTCTTCCCCCTTTGAAAAAATCAAAAGCATTGTTTAACCTGCAAATCAACACACTGTATATTTTACCTGGACTGGATTTGAGCAAGTTGACTCTATTCAAATTATATTTCTATTAGAGGACATACAGATACTGTCCATATTTTTGTTCTTTTAACCTTCTGCCTAGATGTTTCCTTACAATTCCTGTAGGTAATAAAAACATAAGCAAAAGCACAATTTTATTTAAAGAGGCAGTGTAAACTTGAAATCTAGTCAATGTCAAAAATATTTACAATTCAGCAAGTGCCTTCAATTTAAATATTACCTGAAAGAGGGAAAATGGGTTTGTGCCTCTTTTTTATACATATGTAATGTATTAAAAAAAGCTTGAAACTTTTAAAAAAAATTCCACTTGCTTTGTGCTTTAATATTTCAGGGAATCTCAAGTCTGGTCACTCTTTGTTTTGTGAGAAGAATCACTTGCATTTTCAGAATACACTGTGAACTTTCTCAGCACTTAATGAAAGACAAAAAGGGTGTTGAAATTTAGTATAAACATACCATTTTCTTCAAAGAGTTTTAAACAATCTGAATCAAAATCTCTTCTCTCAATTAATCAGGATTTAATGGTTTGCTAATGGTGATGTCATGATCTTACTAGTTCTCCAGGTGTCCACAGTATTTTCCAGGAAAAACAGGGTAGACAAGACCTGAATTTCTAATGTAAATATTATGATACAAAGATCTACTTTTAAAAGAATGCTAAGGATGCAAAATAAATCACTCAAAACTTAGGAAATGCCAGAATTAAGGTTGCCATTACAACGTTAATTTATCCCCCACATGCTAATGCATCATGATACCATCTTTAATTATATGAGCAAATACTATTTTTCCTCAGGACTGCTGTACCATTTAGTGCACAGGATGGACATTGTTCAGGGACTGAATCAGGGTTCTACAGTGAAGGAGGCTGTTGTCTGTAGAACCCCATCTTCACTTGTTGTAGAAGCTGTAAGGTATAAGGTGTTGTAAAAGGTGGTTTGGAATCTTTATATCCTCAGCACAGTCCTGTACCACTTGACCTGAATAACTGGTAGCAGTAGTATTCTGTTATTCTTTGTGTACCAGCCACCAGAGGAGACAAGACCCATACTTAACAGTAGTTTTGACAAGTATTTGTTAGACAGCAGAGGAATGTTGGAATCAGGGTTCCTGGGCTTTATTCCAGGTTCTGGATAGGAGTGTTTTCTAGCAGTTACAGAGAGCAAAGCCAAGCACATAGGTTTGTCATGATCATTCTGAAAGGCAGGGTGGCTGAACGAATGTGACTTGGATCTCCCACATTAGAAATCTAAGTTCTATTCCCAGTTCTGCACACGGTGGTCTTGTGCAGCCTGTTACTCCATCTGTAACATGGGGGCAATGATACTTGCCAGCATACATAGGGTATCAGACCTTGGTCAATAATAAGGGTTATGAAATACAATTACTAGCAGTAGTTGGTAGACGAGCTAGGTCAAAAACTCTTAGCCTCCTACTGTGTCCCAGCAGAGCACACCCTTCCTAGGCCAAAGCACATGTCACAAGGCTTGTGCAGCTTCATGCATGATGTTTCTCACTAGTGAGAAATGGTCATTTATGTGCTCCTTCTATGGTACCCTGAACCAGTGGGGAGCTTGTTGGGAGAGACAGGAACCTATCCCTTTCACCTCACAGTAGAGGTAGGGCTGTGGGACTCAGGAGTCCTTGAGTGTCTCAAGAAGTTAGTGGGAGCCAGAGGCAGACTATGCTGGAGAGAGCCCAGAGAGAGTAGAGGAAGGACTAGGAAGGGGTTCTGCCCTCTCTCTTCCGCCCTCTCCCTCCCCCCCCCCCGTAGCCTGTCCACTTTGTCCCTGTCCCCCACCCCTTCCTGTTCTCCCCTTCTGCTGCTTTTGTTTCCCTCTGATCCTGATTCACCCCTAGCATACACCCCCTACCCTGCTTCATAGATACACCAAAGCCAGAAGGAACCATTATCATCTTCCAGTCTGACCTCCTGTACAACACAGGCCACAGAACTTCCCCAAAATAATTCCTAGAACAGATCTATTAAAAAACATCCAATCTTGTTTTAAAAATTGTCAGTGATGGAGAATCCACCACAATCCTTGGTAAATTTTTTCAGGGATTAATTACTCTCACAGTTAAAAATTAATACCTTTATGTTAAAGCTACAGCACAGCAATAGTTTGGAATGCTTTAGCAAAATAGTACTGTTGTAATTACCGTTTTTTAAAAAATCAGCTGTGTAGTTTGTCCAAAGTGTCAGTCACTGGTGCAGCCAGCCAGTCTCTGGGAAATGGGGGGAGAGTACACTCAGTACAGAAACTAAATCCTTTCTCCTCCTATTAAATGAGAAGGAGACATGGTGGAACAATGAAAATGTGGACATTTTTCTAAAATTTGAAGGCTCTTAACACCCCTGCCTTAATCCTGCCATCAGTTATGCCCATTAAGGATATACAATGTGTTGATCCTATTCCACTAGCTTGTAAAATGAAGGGGAGGAGAGGGTAGCTATTAACAACAGAATTCTAAGAAAAATGCAGCACATTTAGCAAGAATACAGTTTTGTACATCTAACAATAGTGTAGCATTAAACATGCTGCCAAACCTGCCACTCTATGTTGGTTTCCAACTTGCCCCTTATTAGCAGTCTGTTTTCTTATGTCTTCAATGATAGCACCAAAATAAAAATAACACAGGTTTTTTGTTTTGCTTTGTCATCAGCGGAATAATGTTTTGACTATTGCTACTCAATATCATATTCTCCAACTGGTTCCAAAAGTAATACAGCCAAAGTTAGCATCAATCATACAACACACAGTAGGCAGAAAAGGGCAACATTATGGGTCATTTTTTCTTTCTATTTTTTGAATCTGTAATCAAGTGCAGGTGCAAATAATACCACTTAGCTAATAACTTAATTGTGCCTGCAGTTCTGATAGTTACATGTGTATTTGTCATTTGGGCCAGCAATTAACTACACATTGAGTTGCAGGTGCAAAAATAGAAGCCAAATTGATGCCCTTTCAAAAGTTTGGCCCTGCATGTCACTATATCATATACATATTTACAACTCTGAATCATAAGTGGAAAATATTCTGATTTGATCTTATTTACACATACAAGTTATGATTAGACTTTACAAGCTACAACACAGAATAAACACATACTCCTATTATAGACATAACTAAAGGTTACATATGGATAATATGATGTGATGGTCTAAAGTAGAAAAGGTAAATCTAATTTTCCTGCACCTTACCTGCTAAGCATATGAGTAGACCCAGTGAAATCAGTAGGAGTGCTTATGTGCTTGAAATTAGGGTTGTGTTTATGGGGCTGAAGAACTAGTAGTCTCTTTCTTCACACATAATGGCCCCAATCTTGCAGTCCTCACACAGGCAAACATCCCTTTTAAGGCAACGGGAGTTTTGCCTGACTGGAGGATCAGTCCCAATGTTTCCTTTCAGATGATGGACTCAGGCCAGATAGATAGATAGATAGATAGATAGATAGATAGATAGATAGATAGATAGATAGATAGATAATCTCAAACCAAACTGAATATAGATAGATAATCTCAAACCAAACTGTATATAGACACAGATCATGGATAGAAAAATCTAAAAAAGAAGAGTACTTATAGAAAACAAGTCTAACAAAAACACTATTGAATTTG
This sequence comes from Macrochelys suwanniensis, assembly GCA_033296515.1. Taxonomy (NCBI): domain Eukaryota; kingdom Metazoa; phylum Chordata; order Testudines; family Chelydridae; genus Macrochelys; species Macrochelys suwanniensis. The sequence continues at coordinate 42,036,692 of CM065775.1, read as the reverse complement.
AGTCCTATTTCCAAGATGAACTTAGAGCATCATGTTACTGTAAAGAAGTTACAGAAACAGTATTAGTTGTCCACCTGTGTCAGTGAAGAAGCCACAGGTTTCCCTGAGGTGCCTTCTGTCTAACCTCAGGAAGGTATGAGACCTACCACAGATCTCACCACCTTCAGTACAAACTGTAAAACTCATTTCTTTGGTCTAGAGATCTTGTGTGTGTTTACTTTTGGAATGTGTATGGTGTTGTCATAGCACATTCTAAATGGATTGACAACAAATGTAGAGCATGCCACTCTGGTGTGACATACTCTGATTATCTCCCATATTTAGCAGGCAGCATCCTATGTTCTGAACCAGCTGAAAGTGCTAAGCTGCCAGGTTCAGCAAGGTATCTAAAATACTTAACATGTTGGATAACTTGTAACTAAACACAAAAGAAAGATGCTTATCAGTTCTTATAAGAGAGAAATGGACTCAGTGGCTGGGAGGGCATGACAGCACTTGATATCTGCAGGTCATTTAGTCCTCTCATGCTGAGTAGAGCTGTATTTGACCAGTTTAAGGACAAAGCATCTATATGTCTTTCTCTAGCATTACTCCAAAAGGACGACCACAACTTTTTTTCCCAGGACAACAGTACACAAGACATCACACAGCTCTCCAGGTCATCAGCCTCCTTGTAGAAGGACTAGAATGACATTCTTTTGAAAAGTATCGGGGATGAGGAGGAGCAGAAAGGAGGAGGATCAAAATGGAGGAGTGTAGGGAAGTAGGTGGATATGAGCTCCGAAAGCTAGAATGGAAAAAATTGAGAGCTTTAAAATAAAAGGGCAATTTTGCAATAGATGTGGAGCTAGTGATGTAACTCTACTATGGGTGGAGATTAGGTGGGGCCAGAATAAGAGAGTAGTCCCTATTCAGAAATCTGAACCTGGTAGAAAGAACTGGTCAAAATGCGCTCATTGTGAATAAAATATCTGACTGATGTAGCCTTTTTTCTGTTCATGAATCATTTACAAATGGAGCCAGAATTCTGCAAAGGTATCACAGGCAATTGCCTGACAGTTTATGGAAACAAATTTCAGTCTTTTATAGGGCATTCACAAACTGTTCACTGAATATTTGCAATTCTTTATTTGGGGGTTGTGGTTGGTCAGCCCAATCATATGTTATAATTTCTGTGCCCTGATTGGATGACTGAAACTTTTTAACAGAAGTGTAACAAATAACAATTAGGGACTTATGAGCAATGAATATTCCTGTCTGCACAAAAATATCTCTGTTTGTAAGTGAATATGGTTATTGAGATTAAAAGTAGACATTCCCCAAACATTCACAGGAACAAAAATCCATCAAAGAAAAATGTTCATGAGTAGCAAATAATAAAGGGTTCAGATGTAGTTGAATTGTGCAGCCATTCAGAAAGCAAACAAATGCTTACAGACTCTGGGTTAGATCCTTAGCGGATGTAAATCCAGTGATGTCGACGGAATTGATGGAGCTTTGTTGGGAAGCTTAGAAAGAAAGGATTTAGGAAGACCATAATAAGAGGCAATTGGAACAGATGAGCTGGAAGTGATTAAGGTATGAATCAGGTATTCAAGGGAGGCAGCAAAAGGGAAAGAACTTCTGGCAATGTTGCTGAAGTGGTGACAGGTGGACTTACAGATCAGGGAGATGAAGGAGACGTAAAGAAAGTCTGAGGTCAAGGATGACTCTAAGTTTTATTTAAGATTTGAGATTTAGGAACAAAGTCAAGGTTTGTCAGAAAAGTGGGATAAAGAGAGTCAAGCACTGTTAGAATAAGAGTCACATTCAGGCATGTCTAGAAATATGGATTGATCTAGGTTCTATAGGATTTTAATATTAACGTTAGGCAGCATATGAAACTCTTAGACAGATTAAATGAGTAAGTGATATACTAGATGAGCAAAATGACTGGTCAGCAGATTTACCACAGAGCAGATTTAGCAAGATTTAGTTTACAGAATTTTCTCTGTAGTGAGGGTTGGTTAATATTTTTTTATACTGAATGAGGACTATGAATGAATGCCCTTTTCTCAAAACCCATCTAAAATCACAGTGACACCACAGGGCTATTTCTAGCATAACACAAAACCTGTCCATAAACCTTTTCCACTAAGGTTAACTCAGAGCTCCCATGCTGTGATGAAAAGCTACCCTGCCTCGATTTAAAAACCAAACCCCAAACAGTGTATGTACATCCATCATTAATAGGCAAAGGGGAGCAGAATGCATACCCTATGCACCATCTCTGCCATAGCGATGTACTATCGCACACATCCCTTATTTTTTGTCTCCTAGAGAAACATGAGAGAGAGAGAGAGAGAGAGACTGTTATGGGAAAGAATAAAGAAATATATCTTTAAATCCAGGAGCCAGACCATCCCTACTCTTCCTTGCACAGATCCCAGATTCTGCACAGAGCTCTACACAGGGTCCCTAGAAGTGGGAACAAAGCCAATAAAATAGCAAATCACACCCACCACATGACTGATGGATATATGTGCACAGCGGGTTTTATTCATGTACAAATCCAGTTCCATGTCCCTGAATTTGATGCGCTGCAAACAAAAAACATGCAGAAGGGAACGTGACATAAAAGGAACCCTGGCTGCATATCTTCATTACAGGCATCCCAGTCGCTGGGGAGAGCAAACCCAGGGCCACCAGCACCAAAACACAGCCCTTACTACTTGAGCCGAAGGAAAACTTAGTCAGCTGTGAAAAAGTAATAGACTGTTATAGTCACTAGGGCCAGCCATGTGAGGAAGACACGATGACCTGCAGTAGGCCAGTGTATTACACATATTTGACAATCCTGTAGCTTTTCCCCAACAAGACACAACTAGTAAAATTTACAGATAACACAAAAATTGATGGAATAGTAAATAATGACTGGGCAGGTCAATTATACAGGTCAACCTGGATCACTTAGTAAGGTGAGCTCATCTGAACAACACATTTTAAAACACCACATAAAAGTCAGGTCTTATTTGTTAATTATTAATTATTATTATTACTATTATTAATAATAATAATAATAATTATTATTATTATTATACAGACAAATACAAGGTCATACATCTAGAGCATACTAATCAGATGGGGGACTTTATCCTGGAAAAACAGTGACTCTGAAAAGAACTTAGGAGTCACCTCAGAAAACCAACTGAACATAAGCTCCCAATGTGAAATAAATTTGTTAATTTCTAAGGTGCCACAAGTACTCCTGTTCTTTTTGCTGACACAGACTAACAGAGCTGCTACTCTGAAACCTGTCAATGTGATACTGTATTTTAGGAGGCCAATGCAATCCTTAGATGAATAAACAGGAGAATAACAAGTAGGAGTGGGCAGGTAGTATTATCTCTGTATACTGGAAGACTGTGTCCCGTTCCAGTATCCACACTTCAAAAAGAATGCTCACAATTTGGAAAGGGTTAAAAAAAACTACAAGAATGATTCAAGGTCTGGAAAACCTGTCTTACCCTGAGAGATTTAAGGCTCAATCTATTTAATTTATCCAAGAGAAAGTTAAGAGGAGACTTTATCACACCCTACAAGTACCTATATGGGGAAGAGATTTTCGATAGTAGATAACTTTTTAATCTGGCAGAAAAAGGCATTGTGATATCCAATGGTTGGAAGCTGAAGCTAGACAAACTCAGACTAGGAATAAGACACAATTTTGAAACAATGAGGGTAATTAACCACTGGGGACTTGGTGGATTTTCCAATGCTCAAAGTTTTTAAATTAAGACTGGATAACTTTCTAAAAAATATGCTACAGCTAAAACAGAAGTTATGGACTTGATGCAGAAATTACTGGGTGACATTCCATGGCTTGTGTACTGTAGGAGGTCAGACCAGATGATCAGAATGGGTTATTTTGGCTTTGAGATTTAATGTACAATTAGTCACATGGTGCACCAGGAAGGAAAAGTCACTGAGAGGTGCAAATACATTGAGTTTATTTGTTTCCATGCCATTATAACTGAATGTCATTTTTATGTTTGTACAGATCACTATAATTTCTATTTTACAAAACAGCCACTGCTGGCTGGCACTGCATAAGCATCTCGACTTACACAGCTGCAGCAGAAGCTCTCTACAGCACTACAGTGACAATAATATTGAGAAAAGAAGCAAAAGAAACTGTATGAATAACTATGTAAGAAAAGAAGCATAGGCCTTACGGGGAATTTCCACAAGTTTCAGCCTATGAGTGAGGCAAGGAAAATATGTGTTTCTAATGGCATCTTTTTATTAAATGCATTCAATTCCTAAGGTTTTTATTTTGTCAGTGAAAATCCTTATTATAAACTCTCCCATTTCTTGCCTTGTATTTGGCAAAATAACCATAAATAGATTGAGTTGGGGTACTTGTATCCTTAAGTACACCCCAAGGTTTGCATAAACAATTCATGTTTTGTTTTTAATTTTGGAGATATCCCCATCAGATTCTAACTCTCTTAAAGCAGATTAAATTTGGGTGCCTTATTTATCTACTAGTACACCTTTCACTCATTTTCTAGAAGTATCCCCCTAGAATGGATAGCACTTTTAGAAGAATCTGAAGACAGACTGTGTAGTTTATAACAGGAGGGATGCATTATTATTTTTCAATTTGCAATATGCTATTTAGAGGAATTTTAACTGTTTAAACACTGTTTACAACATTCAAACTCTAACCAGATTCAGGTCTACATGTACAAATCATATGTAAATATTAGAAAAATTGTAATATCCATCAAGTTATTGCCTTTAATTTCTTACACCACCATGTTATTTTACCATCTTCAGGCACAAATTACATTGTTTCATACACATCACATCACTACTGTCAATTTCCATTGACATATTCCATTATTCACATTTTAAAACTGATGGTTAAGGTCATTCCCACACTGTCACAGATGTCATATATGCTCTGAATATACAGTATTGTGGAGGTGGTTGTTGAAACGCCTAAGCATCAGCGTCAACATTTTCAGAAATGGCCACTGATTCTGGGTGCTCAACTTGAGAAATATTGGGACTGATTTTCTGAAGTGCTGAACAGAAGTTAAGGGGACTTTCAGGTGGTCAATGCCACTGAAAATGAAGAATCTAAAATTAATTACCACATTCCAAAATTTGGCTGCAGGTGTGTAACACCAAGCTACAGCTTCCAATTCTGGTAGGGTCAATTCATTTCTTTTAACTTTCCAAATTGAGAAAGTCCCTTTGCTTTATGGGGATTTTTCAGATGAGATCTTATATTAAAAAGGTCATGTCTGCTTGTCATTGACAAAGAGAGTAAGGCACTTTTTCTAAAAGCAGTCATTTGTCCTACTGTAAGGCCAAAACTTTTACCACCCTCTACCTATTTTGCAATGTGTTGTGTTTGATTGTCTGCTTGACTTCGTCCCCAGAGTGGCTGTATTTCAGTGATGCTTTGAGTATAGCTATATAATAAGATCCCAGGACTGTCACCTCTTTCTGTGTGTCACTCTGAAGCCTAGAATGTCAGTTGAGTCCGTGTGAAGTGATGGAAACAGATACAAGCTGACAGCTCTTTTTGTTTAGCATATTACCAGGATAAACCATTACTGGGATTTGTGGTCTGTTACCATCCAATTTTAAAGTTATCAGCCATTTTAACTTTACAAACTATACCTGCACCACACCATGGGCTTTCAGCTACAGTAAGGCATGTATCCATACTAGGCCAAAAGTACTAGACCACTGTGATATCAGAGGTAACTCAACCAATCACCGTCTTACTTTACAGCTAATTTGCATGCAACTAACTGAAATAAAACTGGTGGTATGAAGAAGACTGTACAGATGGTGGACTGTCTGACCCATCTGCGATCCCTGTGCGACTGTACAGGCTTCAGCTATGTGTGGGTTATTAAGCACCTTTAGGGATGAAAGGCAGACTGGGGACCCACCATTATACAAACATGTAGAAGCCCGTGCCCTGAAGAGCTAACAATCTAATTGAGGCAAGGATGTAAGAAGTGTATGTAACAAACAGAAGAAGGGTGTCAAGAGGTTCATGGAAAGAGATGTACAGTGAATGCCATTTGCAGTGCACACCAACAACTTTTATTGGTGCTAGAAAACCTTTGTGCAATGCTGCATATTTGTGAGAACCATCTACTGGCACAATGCCTGTTAACATATATACCAACACCTGTATTGTAGAATACTCTCCTAACAGAAGGAAAGGAGGAAGTAATATCATAGGCGCCGACTTCCGGTGGTGCCGGTGGGGGCTGATGCCGGGCGACGTGGCAGGGCCCCGCCCCTGATGCCAGGCCCCACCCCCAACACCGGGTGACGTTGCGGGGCCCCGCCTCCGACGTCGGGTGACATTGCGGGGCCCCACCCCCGACGCTGACGCAACGTTGCCCAGTGTCGGGGGCGGGTCCCCGTAACGTCTCCCAGTGCTGAGGTAAGCTTGCCGCGGGTCCCGGGACTGGCGGGGAGCTGGGCGCGGGCCCCGGGAATGGCAGGGAGCTGCCGGTGGGTGCTCTGCACCCACCAATTTTTCCCCGTTGGTGCTCCAGCCCCGGAGCACCCACGGAGTCGGCGCCTATGAGTAATATGGAGGTAAGAGTGACAGGAACATGTGTTTACATAGACTACCTACATGCACAATTTGGTCATTCTAAATCATTGGTTTTGTATGTTTATATACAATATAAATAAAACAATTGATATCATCAGTCCTGCTGGCCATTTACTTTGCCATTATCTGCTGGCAAAATCCTGTAGAGCTCACAACAGAAGTGGGTCCCAGGAAGGGATTTGAAGGAGTAGATAATGACTTCGCAACAATAGTGCTCCATGCAAAAGGGGTGGTAGAAAATGCAAAGGTGCTTGTGCGTGAAATGAACAAATATTTGCATCTTCCACTATTTTTCAGTGTCTTTTCCTTAACTATTTTCCTCTCAGATGATCTCTTCATTTAGGGCTTGAACAGGCTGCTCATTTGCACACAGACCTCCTGCCTTTGTCATGCCTTTATATCCAGAGCTCCCTGCCCTCTCCTTCATCCACATCATCCAACTGTCACACTGGCTTCTTCCTGGGTTTCCGTTAATGTTGTTAATCAGTCGTTGTAATTTCACTGTAATCAGCCCCTCAGCAGGGTGTCACCATGAGAGCTGTGGTACGCTGGTTCCCTGGATGTTCAGTAGCATACGGGGTTGTATCACATGCTGAGAGGCACAAAGCACTAGGATCCAGTCCTCAGTGGGTTCCCATAAACACTCAGTCTGATGAAGTAACAAATAATTCCTTCTCTAGGGGGCTGCCAGAAATAAAAGTTGCTATCCTCCCAGGTACAATTGCTTTAAGGTACAAACAAAAGATGAACCAACAGTTCCTACCTCAGCCCCTCAGAGCAGTTCAGTACAGTGGGGCTATCCTGGGACTCCTCCAGCTTAGTGCCCGGATATTCAGTCCAGGCCACCCTTCTCTGAGAGAGAACCACACACTGGCCTGCAGATCTCCTGGCCAGAGTTCCCCTGCTGCAGCTACCGCTGGCCCCCTTTGGCAGCAACAGGCACTTCCCAGCCTGGCTTTTAGCCTTTCAGTCCCAGCTCCTAAACTGCCTGGCTTTCTCTCTGCCGCCAGTTCCCAGGCTGCTGCTCCTGGCCTTCTGCTACAGCTCCCATGCAGCTTTTTACTCTCCCCTGAACCAGGTCCCCAGATGGTACTGTCCTCTCCTGTGCTGGAAGGATCAAGCAGCTCTCTACTGGCTGGATAATGTACTGGAGGTTCACAATGCCCAGTTCAGAGAGAGAAAGTTCATGACAATAGTTAGGACATTTTTTGTTTTATTCTTTTTGTGTAGCTAAGTCCTCTATTCTGCAAGTATTTGGTAGTAAGTGCCTTCAATTCCCATTGACTTTAGAGGGATCTGAGGAAGCTCAGCAACTCACAGGAGGCATTCAGCATCTTGTACATTTGGATACTAGATGTAGTAAATAAAAATAATCTGTATTAAGGGATAGTTTTCTTTTAACTTGTGCTCGAAACAGTGGCGTCTACTTGTGCTGTACCTTTACATTGATATAACTCTTCCTGTTTGCAGAGACCAGCTATTTTGTTCTCAGAGATGCTGCAGCAGGATACAAAGGACACACATATATACAGTGCTCTCTTTTCTGGGGGGCTTTATTTTTCTTCTTTCTTGTTGTCTGTTTTTCCCTAATCTAAAATAAAAGTCATCCATATTGAAAGCACATGGTTGCTCAATGTGTCTGGGAAAACATAGTATAACAACTTTCTTACAGAAAATTTGGTTTAAGCATAGTTGTGATTGTAACAGTAATCAGTGGCTATTGACCCCGGGGCAGGAGTATCCACCTTCTTTAATACTATGACTACATTGCAAAAAAAACCTCAGTGGCAGTGAGTCTCCAAGCCCGGGTCAAATGACTTGGATTCATGAGTCAGAGAGAGTCTCAGACCCCAGGCTCCAGCCCAACTGGGAACATTGACACTACACTGCTATTTTTAGCCCCATAGTGTAAGTACCACAGGCCCAAGTCTGTTGAGCCAGGTTCTGAGACTTGTTGCCTCGTGTTTTTTTGGGATGCAAGCAACGCACAAGAGAAATGTTAATGTTCTCAGTCTATTTTACATAGTATACATGGTCAAATAAAGGATTTCACTGTCATTGTTGCTTGCTGCTCCCTTGACCTGAAATACAAACACGCAGCAACAATGTAAAAAGTGTAAAAAAAAATTAAAAGTTTTGTGTGAAAGAAGTCATAATTCATCCCATGTAATGATTTAGTAGGAAAATATTTCATGTCTCAGTCCACTGAAACTAGATTGCAGTTACACCCTTGTGATGTCTGTAGTTTAGCTGTTGACAATTGAGAGGGAACACATCAGCATTTACTTATCCTGCCTAATTAATGTTATCGTGTGGAAAAGGTAAACCAATCACAGCTAGGATCAAACATACCAATCTCCTTTTGAACATACAATGCCCTCATTTATATAAATCCTAACAACCTGACTGACTTTCTCATTGAACACAGTGAGTGAACCACTGCCCAGTAGAAAAGGCCTTCTCTCGGAAGAATTCTCAGTGCAGTTTGAAACAGTGGCCCAAATGAATTGCTGGAATGACCATCCAAAGGGCTACTCGTTAGCTAGGACTGTCCTTGGGAATTAGCCAGTTGCGAGGTAACGAGACCACAAAGTGCTGTTGGTATTGGCAGGCGAAACAAGGTTCATCGTAGCACCTCTCGTCTAGAGTAGGGATGTAAGAGGGAATAGAAAACCATTATTTGATTATATGCACTTTATGTTCCTGCCCATTTTTCTATAGAAAATTTAGGACATTTGGAACTCTTCGCTTTTATTTCGGAAAGACAAATCATTTTGGAAACCAGGATGACTCACATTGGAAACTAACTGGCAGATAATCATCTATTAACCCTAAAAATTTCAGAGCCATATGAATATAGTTTGAAGAAGGTGTGCACACTCAGTTTTTATGTGAATTAATTAATTAATATTATTATTGATTTGTTTGTTTCTGGTGGCACTCAGGGCTGGTCTACACTACAGCGGGGGGGTCAATGTAAGGTACGCAACTTCAGCTACGTGAATAACGTAGCTGAAGTCGACGTACCTCACTCGACTTACCTCGCCATGTGGACCCTGCAAAGTTGAAGGCTGCCGCTCCCCCGTCGACTCCGCTTCCTCCTCGCATCGGGGTGGATTACCGGAGTTGATGGGAGCACATTCTGGGATTGATTTATCACGTCTAGATTAGACACGATAAATCGATCCCCAAAAGATCGATTGCTACCCGCCGAATCGGGCGGGTAGTGTAGACGTGGCCTCACATAGTGCTAAAGACTGTGTAAACATAAGGGATGGCATGTTCCTGAGAGCTTTGGCTCCTAGCCAGCAAGCTGTTGTACATGGGTTAGATCCCCTGCCCATGAGGAAACTCAGTCATGTCAATGGGGTTGGCATGATGATAAGGATCTAGCTACCCAGAACAGCTTGCAAGATCAGGGCCTAAAAGGACAAATAAACATGCAGGAAAAGGGTAGGAGGGAAAGGAAATAACATGCAAGTAAATTTGTCAAGTTGATCATGCAATGATTTGATTTTTTTTCAAAAAGACCTACAAAAACTACCCCCAGTTGCCCATTAATAATAATGGCAAAGGTATATGAATTCAGTTTTCCATATAAAACCCACGCACAATATCAGAATCTGTCTGTAATCTAATTATAAATTAATACCTCTGTTTTTCCTCCCCCTCTCTCAAGCTAGGAAACAGCAGAGGTTGAAACATCTTGTGTTATAGAAATGTGGTCTATCTAGGTAGAATAGCTAGCGGTGGGACAGAATCAGATCTCAGAAGTCAGTAGCTGCCCAGCACAAAAGGTAAAGCAAGGGGGACAGATTCATTTCTGACCTAGGACCATGGTTGGTGCAGCCAGGGTTAGAGGGGAGGCTGATTGTACATCCCTTATTCTGCTGCTGGAGGGCAAGGAATAGTTCAGGGCAGCCTTGAGGCTTGTCTCCTTCTGTCCTCATTCCCACACCCTTCCTTTCTTGGGATTTCCTTGTGCTGGAATGCCCTAGCACTGGGACTTCTGTGCAGGTGATGTGCTTTGTGCTAGGGAAAATTTATGGGAGGCTGTGCAGACCTTTTATGATTAGTGCAAGAGTGAATTTCCCCATGGAGAGCATGAGGCTTCTCTCCCCCCGCCCAGTTTGGGGATGAGAGGGCTCTTTTGATGTTTCTGGGAAGCCAGGGAAGTGCTAGGGATCTTTTGAGGAAACTGAGAGGTACAAGAGATGGATAGGAAAGCAAGGCTGGTGGTAAGGATGAGAAAAGGAATAGAAGTCAAGTTTTCACACTGTGAACCCTCAGCCTAAAACCCTAAAGTCAAGAATAGAGAGAGGCAGAGAAATAAGGGAATCACAGTCTTGTTCCTGAGCCTCTCATAATGACACCCATGAGTGTCTGTAAATACTAGTAATGCGTCTGTTTCACAATTACATCCATGTTTGTTTTGTGCTTAGGGCCTTGACACTAGACCCTTTCAGAATTACTGAGATACTGAAACTGGATCCAGTATGTCTAACTTTTTGTTGTTGTTATTTTTTCAGTACATACAGACTATCCTACTCAGGGCCTGATGCTGACTCCATTATTCAGGAAATATTCCCATTAGCTTCAGGGAGTGTTTTGTCCAAGTAAGGAGTTCAGGCCAAGGGTGGGGGGGTAAGACTGCCCACTTACTCATAGATCCTTTGTTCACTTTCTAAACTAATCTCAAACTGACCCTGGTTTGAGGTTCTGAATTCCAGATAATTTTTCCCCCATTTGCATTTCTGGTTCCCTCTGGAATGGGAAGCAAAAGTGCCAGAAATCTTAGAAGAAAACTTCTTCTCATGGCATTTCAAGACCAGTTTAGACTTTTTGTCTAGTTTGGGGCATGTTTGGAAGCTTATTCCAACCCAACACCATATCTGACTCCTCTGAGGCTCTCCAGTTATAAATTACGCCTAATTACATGAAAAGATCATAAATTATCCCCTTCCAACCAAGACACAGTTCCTCTATTAGTCCTGGAAATCACAGTAAAGAGAAAGCGTTCACTGATCCTGCACACATTTATACACGTGCTTGACTCTACTATCATGATTAGCTCTGTTGATTTCAATGGGACTAATGGTAGCAATGTTAAGCATGCACGTAAGAGTTTGCAGGATCCAACCTAAGTAAATTTATCCCATGTGGTCAAGTTCTCTTTAGGAGCTGACAGTTTAAAATTTTGTGGTGAGCAGCTAATCCCTTTAAGAGGGCTAAACTGTGTTCTTATTTATCAAATATGTCTTTAGCTTTAGTATTATAACTAATCACAACAGTTTTCTTTTAAGTAAAACAGGGTCTCTGAACAGGCTTAAATTAGTGCAGCAGTGGGCATGTGTTATGTGATATATTAGAGTTTGGTATTAATTATTATTATTGTTGTTGTTATTAAAGGAAGTTTTTCAAGCTGGATCTATGTAAAGATGAGCTCACTATAGTCCTGTGTTCGATGTAAGGCATTCACCACAGGCCTTCAGTTCCATGACGAACTTTCCTGTGTCAATTACATATTAATTAGAATGTGTAGTGATGCCCTATATAAACCTGAGTCAGTGATCAGCAGAGATAGGGGTAACTTTCCCCCTCAGCAGAATGGCTCATTACAGAGACTGCTAGAGAACTCAGCTGAAAGGGGAATGTGGCTGAGTTCAGCTGGAGCAAATTACTCTGTCAGTGAAGGAGCTATAAAAGAAGTTTGCATGGAGGCACTGCTTTTTCTTGTTTTGGGGCTGGCTGGGGAAGCAGATTCATTCTAGTACATGGGGTCATCATGCATCTGGAAAGCTCTTTAGCCATCTTCACTATCATTAGAGTAGTGGCTTCAGCAATATTCTCATCACTTACTGAGCTCTGGCTTTGAGCACCCTTTTGTCTCCATGTATTTGAACCCCAGACTTATGGGTGGTTTCTCTTTCACTTTCACTTTTCCTTCTCATTACCTGACTTGTCAAGGTGTAAATTCTGTGGGCACAAGGTTAAGGGTTAGGTAAAGAGTGAGAAACATTCTTCACAAATACTTCAGCCCATCCGAAAGTGAATTCTATTTCTCTGTATTATTTTTCACAAATATTTGAGTGCTATAAATAACTTCATTGACTGCCCAGTGGGGGGGAAATTGGAGGGTTGAGCAAAAATTCATTTACTAAAGAAATACATTACTTCAAGTTGAGGAGAACTGTATCAACCACTTAAACTAAGGCACATAGTTCTCTAATTAAATTTATCTGACAGATCAGCTAGAACTAGAATGCTCCTCCATCATCTCCATTTTTACAGGAGGTTACAACCCTTTGTTTGTTTCTTGAGTAAGCTAACTCCTCCCTCCCACCAGGCCCAGCTTTGCCTGGGCTTTCACCTTAAGCAAATATGCTGCCCTTTTCCACAGCAGAATGCCAATGTTCAGTAGAATAATAGTACACAGTGATTTCCCACCACAGGACATACATACAGTAAAATATCTAAAATACAAGCAGGGAATACTTTAAAATATTGAAATTGGGGCTGTTTGCACACAACGATTTGCAAATCTTGCATGCATACAAAGAAACAATTAACAGAAATGCTAAATATCAAGCACCTTTGATGTGCTCAGAAGTTAACAAGATGCAAGGAAGAGTTCCTGCCAAAAGAGCTCACAATATAAGGGCTCCCACTTGCAATCACGTATGCACATGTGTAATCCTACTGCATCAGTGTTTCCTGAATTTTTCCCTGCAGTGATTCTCATGCTCTTCCTCCTTTTCCTGAAGAGTAACTGACACAGTGCTACCATCAACTTCTCCCTCAGAAGAAGAAATACCATGGTATGTCATATTTCTCAGTGAAAAGGATAAAGTCCCCCCATTTCTACCTGAAGGTAGGGAGGAGTGATAACTTACCCCCTTCTTAGCCGTCCTTCAGTGGGCACCCAGAAGGCCCTGTGCCATGTGTAGAGGTGGTCCCCAGGGCAGTTGGGCCTGGATGCTGACCCTCTCATCTAGTAAACACTTTGCTCCATACTATGAGGGGGGGAAAATGTTCAAAGTGTCTCAGGAAGCAAGGAAAATGTCTGCTCCTTGAGATTCTCCTTCATAGGCCCTCCACCCTTTCCTCAGCACTGCCATTTCATGCTGAGTGATCACTCCATTATATGTATTTAGTTTGTAAATCATGGTGTCTCGCTCGCTCTCTCTCTCCTATATTTTTCCTGCTTCTGATGACCCCAGCCCCAAACATACAAAGGCAGTATGTTTAGTACATTCAGGACAAATATGCTCATTCTTGGGTAAACACTTGTGTTCATGCACAAATCAAAGCACCTTTCCAAACACATACGCAAACAAAAATTGGGCACACAAATGTTTTGTGGGAAAGCAAACAAGAATGAGCTTGAACATGGTAGAAGTGAGTCATGATTTCACATACATGGCCGTAAATCATACTCTCCCCCTTTGGCCCAGCACTAGTCTCCACTGTGTGTGTGTTTATCTAAGCAATCGTTACACTTGTAGTCACACTACAGCTAGGAGTTAGTCAGCCGTTGTGCTCACTTGCTTTTTCCCAGCAAAGACACCACATACTATATTTGGGGGTTTCGTAATGTGGTGTTGACCATAAAGGTTATGCTGAGCACAAATGTTACTTGCAGCCACACGACATGGAAACCTGTCGGAGAGAGAAGAGATGAATGTTTTGTCCATGACGATACTGAATCCTCCGCATCCACTTTTTAACCTTCTTTCCTACACTGTAGAATAAATGTGAAACTTTTTGATTATGGACAGATAATAATAATGCTTTATTAATAATAGTCTTCATGCATTGTGCATTGGAGCTATGAAAAATAAACAAACAATGATGTCAGACAGTGTATAATAGAGAAAGTAAGTCTAAAAACCTACCCTTTCCTGGATATAATGATATGTTGTTGTTGCAGCAAAACCCTAAGGCTGATTTCTTATTCGTGACTCCAAAACCCCACCAATCAGTAAAAGCCCGTGGAATAAAACTGTCCCTGGAATCCAGTTATGTTTTTCTGAAAATCCCACTTTTCCATGTAATGCACGGCAACAGTGGTCACTCACAGTTTAACCTAGTGGCTTTTGGTGTGGTACAGCAGGTTACATGAGGTGACATACACAATGCACCAGGTTAAAATATGCTGGCATTTTGTGTAACATGAAGAAATGAGCCAAAGATACAATCTGTTGTCAACCTGTATTTGGCCATATATTATTTTTACTGTGGATGTTTTTTCTTCGCGTATGTTACCTTTATGAATGTTTTGAGCATATACTGTCTTAGAAGACACGCATTTACTAAATAATTCATCACTGACGTAGAAAAATAGCTTGGCAAGTCTCCTTCCCCTCCCCCCTTCAGGCTCATAAATTCCAGAATTTTTGCCCCACCTTTTTGGCACATCTTTTCTTCATTTTCTCTGAAGAGCAGGAATAACAAGATTAACCCTGAAAAACACAAGCTATCTGAAGTGTTTTGGCAAATCTTCTTTGATCTAGCTCCTCAAATGGGGTCCAATCCAAAGCCCACTGAGTCTTTTCTTTAACTTCAGTGAGTTTTGGATCAGGCAGATGAATTGGATGGCTTCTGTTACTTCACATGATTCTACTGAAAGCCAAGACTTTGTACACATGAAAGGAACCTCTGTCCCTAGTATAAACTGGCCTGGTGTTAATCACTTTGCACTGACTGACATCCTTTCTGCCCTCTTATTTTTCAGATCATCTGTTTCTCTCTTTCCAGCACTCACAGACATATCTCATTTTGTTTGTTTCAGAGACGGCCAATCATCTCTCACAATCTTTCACGCCTAACAGCTTCTCAGTACTCAGTACCCCACTAGTAAACATGGCTCTGACTGCATTTGACTAGTTGAGGTTTGTGCAGCTGCCATTGCTTTGGATGAGGAAAAAATATATTCCTTTTAAAAGTGAAAGAAGGGCTAACTCAGTAATGTGATCTCTTACTAAACCACACCCCATGCTAGGAACAGTTAGGTAAAATCCATTACACAAAGAATTTCTAAGATTCTTTTTCAAAAGCTATCAGCGACAATGCAGCCCATTGTTTACATTTTAATTAACTTCTGTTTCACTGATTTATATATAAGATTAATTAACCTTACGCTTTTAGCTGAATTATTGCAATTTGAACCTATCCAGGCTTTAGTTCAGATCTTCAAAGCCTAGCACAGATTGTTTATGTAGAGGAAACCAAATTAGCAATGCTGTTTCAGTGATTTAATAGCTTATGGTTGCTGCCATGATGAGGAATAGTAATTGGAGAACCTGTACCCCACCTTCTTGTGCTTGCAAAGGCTTTTTTTCCTTTACCTTTGCAACAGATACAGCAACTGTACTGTTGATGTTTCAGTAAACATGGGAAGTTAGATGATCACAGTGGTTCTTTCAAATGTTAAACCCTGTAATTTCATAGCCAGGGCCAGAAAAATGAGGGAAGCAAGGTCAGGGTAAATGTTCACAACCTGTTGCACTATGTAGGAAAAATTAAAGTTAAAAACAGAAATATGCTTGAGTTTGTGTTGAAAACATAGCGTATAGCTGGTATTAATGTTAAGAACAACTCAGTGAAAACAAAAACCAATATAGAAGTAATGCAAAAATACCACTTCCCCGTGGTTATTAAAAAAAACACAATGGTTCTTTTAAAAATTCTACCTGAGATTTTATTGCAGCAACCTTAACTCTGAACAGTGTTGTTGCTTTTATTATATTGATTTTGGTATCTCTATATTTTATTTTTAGAGGATATTGTTAAGTAAGAAATATCAGCTAATGATTAATAACTGGTGAATATATGTAATTGCTGTTTCTTGAGAATAATGTTGTATACTTGATGTTGATCAGGAAGGTCTATAGATGCAGATGTATAGGCTGAAATCTTTGGCTATGACTAAGTTGCACTTTACACAACACAGGACAGGGGTGCAAAGCAACAGCTTGGAACAGCTTACCAAGGGTCATGGTGGATTCTCCATCACTGACAATTTTCAAATCAAGATTGGATGATTTTCTAAAAGATCTGCTCTAGGAAATATTTTGGGGAAGTTCTATGGTCTGTGTTATACAGGAGGTCAGACTAGATGATCACAACGGTCCCTTCTGGCCATGAAATCAATGAATCCATGAAAGGCAGCTTCAGGTGGCTATGCAATGCCCTGACCACAAGCCGGCAGCATGCTGAACTGGTCTTCCAGCACAAGTTGTATGGTCTAAATTATGCCTCCTGCCAGTGGCACAAAGGGGCTGTTATAGCAGCTAGGAATTGCCAGTGTAACCCTCACACCTCCTGGGTGTGGCATTCTGTCCCCTCCAGTGGCACTGAGACCACTTAGGGATTAATGAGTCTGCTCTACAGCCTGAGCTAAGAGCCATGTGGCTTTTAGCTCATGCAATAGAGACTCATGCACTAAGCTCCACAGGCCCCAGATTCAATCCTGCCCACCGATGACCGGATCTGTACCTGCTACAAGTGGGGGATCACCCGGGATATCAACTGGGAAGTCTCTGAAGCTTGGGACGAGCTTCCTCAGCTAAGGGAAGTATGTAACCCACACACCTCCTGGGTGTGGTGTTCTATCCCCTCTAGTGGCACTGAGACCACTTTGAGATTAATGAGTCTTCTCTACAGCCTGAGCTAAGAGGCATGTGGCTTTAGCTCATGCGGCAGAGGCTCATGCACTAAGCTCTAGAAATCCCAGGTTCGATCCTGCCCGCCAATGACCAGAGTCTGTCGGTGTTACACCAGGAAGTAGGGAAGCCTCAGACATTACCCTCTTCCTCTAGCCATGGCCCCTACATGTCTCCATCCTCTACCCATCCCTCCCCTCCACCCCCATTCCCATCCAGTCCATGCATCACCTTCTGTTCCTCATAGTTTCCTAGAGAGTTTACAGCCAAAACGGACCATCTAGACTGATCTCCTGTATAACACAGGCCCTTAAATTTCACCCAGTCACACCTATATTAAGCTCAACAACTTGTTTGACTGAAGTACAACTTGTGCTAGGCCAAAGCCTAACTTCCAGAAAGACATCCACTTTTGATTTGAAAACCTCCATAAATGGAGACTTCCTTCCTTTGGTAGCTTGTTCCAATGGTTAATCACCCTCACTTTTAAAAAACATGTGCCTTATTTCAAATCTGAATTTGTCCAGCTTTAGCTTCTAGCCATTGGTTCTTGTGCCTTTCTCTGATAGATTAAAGAGCCCTTTAGTACCCAATATTTTCTCCCCATGAAAGTACTTGTACAGTGTAATCAAGCCACCTTTCAGTCTTCATTTTGATAAGCTAAACAGTCCTCTCCACCTTCTCCATCTCCTCTGCCCTATTAACAAATTCTTTTATGCTTATTTTAACCTTTATTTTTTAAACAAAATCCTTTGAATGTCTCTCTGATTTATCAGATGAAGAGCTAAAACAACCTACGATGCTGAAAACACCAGTACAGGGCTGGCCTTACCATGAGGCGAACTGAGGCGGCCGCCTCAGCTGCCAGACTGGGGGGGGGGGGGGGAGGGCGCCACTAGGACCCAGAGTGTAGAAAATTGTGTCTGCTGCTGGTGCATATGTATTCTTTCTGCTCTAGATGCACAGAGATGGTGGAGTGCTGTGCTGGAGGAAGGAGGGCACAAGAGACATAACAGGCAGGCAGGAGAAAAGTTGAGAGGGAATAACAGAAAGCAGAAGGAGCTGCAGGGAGAGAGAGGAGGAAGAGCCTCTTATGTACCTCTCTAGCACCCCAGGAGCCTGGACTGATTAACACCAGCTTCTCTGGGAGCTTCCTGTTTCCTGCTGCTTCCCTGAACACACTTGAGGAGAACAGCAGTCAATTGAAGTAGTAGGAGCCAGTTAGGCCCTTAAGACGCTGATATCTTCGCCAACTCAGGCCCTGCTACTAGCCTGCTTATTTGTCCCCTTCAAATGAGTGTTGAAAGCCACTATAGCTAGCACAGAACAGCAGTCATGAGTGAAAGAAGAAAACACCCCTCTAGGACAGCATTCAGAAAAAGAAAGAAAGCAAAGGAAGCATTTCTATCTAAGCAGGAAGGAGTTCTCCTGAGATACATAGACACAAATGTTCACAGTGAGCCTTCCGGCCCCAGTGAGGATGTGAGTGGTGAGGGGATGCCTGATCTTCCAGTTAGTCAGAGTGCAGGTGACCTGGCAGCTACTGCAGCATCCATATCTCCATCTCAAATGGATGTAATCATGCACATTCCTGAAGAAAAGTGTAGATCAGAGAAGAGTGTGGTGGAGGCACAAGAAACAGCTGCTGCTGAGTTTAATTCCTTAAGTCTAGATGATCCAGGACTGTGGACCCACTTGAGCAGTAGCCTGAAGGACTTCCTTGTACTGCATGGGCCACAGCAAGTGAAAAACTTCATGTTCCCCAAAGACAATGAAAATAGAAGTTTCCATCCAACACATTACTGGCGTGAAATCCCCCATGGTGACAGAGTGGAGAGGCCATGGTTTATGTACTCAAAAATCCAGAATGCTGCATACTGTTTTTGTTGAAAACTCTTCCAATCTAATGTTCCAGCCACATTGGGTTCTACAGGAACAACGGATTGGAAAAATCTGGCTAGAAATCTGGCATGCCATGAGAAGGCAGCAAATCACCAGAGAGCATTCCATAGGTGGAAAGAGCTTGAGATGAGACTAAGGTTAAAGGCCACCATAGATGATCAGCATCAAGAGAAGTTTGCAGCAGAGTCTCTTTACTGGCAAAATGTTCTGAAAAGGCTCATTGCCATTGTGAGAATGCTTGCTACCCAAAACCTAGTACTGCGTGGCACTTCAGATCAGCTGTATGTGCCAAACAATGGAAACTTCCTTAAAATTGTGGAGCTGATGGCTGAGTTTGATGCTGTACTCCAGGAGCATCTAAGAAGAGTCACCACCCAAGAAATGTACACACACCACTACCTTGGAAAAACAATTCAAAATTAGATCATACAGTTACTGGCAACAAAAGTCAAACAGAAGATTGTGGCAGATCTGAAGTCAGGAAGATATTACTCTGTTATTCTGGACTGCACACCTGACATCAGCCATACGTAACAAATAACTTTAATGGTGCGTTTTGTAACAACAACAGAACCTAGTGAAAATGTCCCTGCAATGGTGACTGTCAGAGAGCATTTTCTAGAATGTATTGACATTGATGATACTACAGGAGCTGGTATGACAAATGTGCTTCTTAAAAAGCTGAAAGATATGGGAATTGTAACAGCTGACACGAGAGGTCAGGGCTACGATAATGGTGCCAGCATGAGAAGAAAGAACAGAGGAGTGTAGACACAGATCCGAGAGTTAATCCTTCAAGTTTTTTTTTTGTCCCATGCAGTTCTCATTCATTGAACTTGGTGGTCAGTGATGCAGCATCAGCTTCTAGTGAGGTTGCTGAATTTTTTAATGTAATTCGAAGCATCTATGTATTTTTCTCTGCATCAACTCATTGTTGGCAAATTTTGAAGCAACATCTGGGGACATCCTCTCTGACACTGAAACCACTGAGTGCCACACAATGGGAAAGTCAAGTGGAGGTGATAAAGCCTATCAAACACCAAATTGGGAAGATAGATGTCCCATCGTTGCCATTATGGAGGATAATGCTATGACAGGAACTGTTCGTGGGAGAACAGTGGCAGAGGAAAATGGAATCACCAGAAACATACATAACTTCACATTTTTGTGTGGCTTAGTGTTGTGGCATGACATACTGTTTGAAATAAATTTTGTAAGCAAGAGACTCCAAGGTGTTGACCTTGTATGATATTCCAAAACTCCTCACTATACCTGAAGAAGACCTACACCAGCAATGCAGGGCACTAGAGACAGTGTTGACACATGATGACATGCGCGATATTGATGCGAGTGATTTAGGTGATGAACTGAAAGCCCTTTCAAGATACATTTCAGCAGGATCAACTCCAAAGACTGTTCTGGAATATATGTGCACAAATAAGATGACCACCCTCTTTCCAAATGCTTTTGTTGCTCTGCGCATATTTTTAACACTTTCTCTAACAGTTGCCAGTGGAGAATGCAGCTTCTCCAAGCTGAAGTTAATAAAAACACATCTACACTCCCAATGACACAGGAGAGGCTGGTCAGCCTTGCAACCATCTCAATAGAGCATGAGCTGGCCCAGACTGTGGACACTCAGGAAGCAGTTCAAATCTTTGCAACCAAGAAGGCACAGAAAGCACCACTTTGATTATTCAGTGTTTACAATGCAGACAAGAAAAGTTACATTCACTGTTCAGGAGTTTGAAAGTTAAGTTTCAGTGTAGTAGCCGTGTTAGTCTGTGTCAGCAAAACGAAAATAAGAAAGAAAAACTTGTAGCACCTTAGAGACTAACAAATTTATTTCAGCATAAGCTTTCGTGGGTTAATACCCACTTCATCAGATGCATGGAATGAAACATACAGTAGACAGATATTTATACAGTCAGAGAAACATGATAAGGTCGAGGTGCATAGACCAACCTTAAGAGGCGAATTAGTTGAGAGGAACCATAACAGCAGGGGAAGAAAAACCTTTGAAGTGATAAACAAGATGGTCACACAGGTGTGAATGAGGATCGTTAACTTAAGGGAAATAGATTCAATTAACGTAATGGCCGAGCCATTCCAAATCTCTGTTTAATCCGGACGCAATGCAACCTAGTTTGCATATCAATTCGAGTTCAAGAGTTTATCTTTGAAGTCTGCTTTTGGAGTTAATCTGTCACAACACTGCTACCCTCAAGTCTGTCACTGAGTGATTAGGGAGGTTGAAGTGTTCTCCTACTGGTTTTTGAATGTTATGATTCCTGATGTCAGATTTATGTCCATTTATTCTTTTGAGTAGAGACTGTCCGGTTTGGCCAATGTACATGGCAGAGGGGCATTGCTGGCACATGATGGCATATATCACATTGGTAGATGTGCAGGTGAATGAGCCCCTGATGGCGTGGCGGATGTGATTAGGCCCCGTGATGGTATCACTTGAATCGATATGTGGACAGAGTTGGCATCGGGCTTTGTTGCAAGGATAGGTTCCTGGGTTGGTGTTTTTGTTGTATGGTGTGTGGTTGCTGGTGAGTATTTGCTTCAGGTTGGGGGGCTGTCTGTAAGCAAGGATTGGTCTGTCCTCCAAGATCTGTGAGAGTGAGGGATCATCTTTTAGGATAGGTTGTAGATCTTTCATGATGCGCTGGAGAGGTTTTAGTTGGGGGCTAAAGGTGACGGCTAGTGGTGTTCTGTTATTTTCTTTTTTGGGCCTGTCTTGTAGTAGGTGACTCCTGGGTACTCTTTTGGCCCTGTCAATCTGTTTTTTCACTTCAGCAGGTGGGTATTGTAGTTGTAAGAATGTTTGATAGAGATCTTGTAGGTGTTTGTCTCTGTCTGAGGGATTGGAGCAAATGCGGTTGTATCTTAGAGCTTGGCTGTAAACAATGGATCGTGTGGTGTGTCCAGGATGGAAGCTGGAAGCATGTAGGTAAGTATAGCGGTCAGTAGGTTTCCGGTATAGGGTGGTGTTTATGTGACCATCACTTATTAGCACAGTGGTGTCTAGGAAATGGACCGCTTGTGTGGACTGGTCTAGGCTGAGGTTGATGGTGGGATGGAAATTGTTGAAATCATGGTGGAATTCCTCAAGGGCTTCTTTTCCATGGGTCCAAATGATGAAGATATCATCAATGTAGCGCAAGTAGAGTAGGGGTGTTAGGTGACGAGAGCTGAGGAAGCGTTGTTCTAAATCAGCCATAAAAATGTTGGCATACTGTGGGGCCATACGGGTACCCATAGCAGTGCCACTGACTTGAAGGTAAATATTGTCCCCAAATGTGTTAATGAAATCAAATGAAAGTTAAGTGTTACTTAAAATTTTTGAACAAGGCATTTTAAGTTGTTAGTTCTCCTTTATTGGTGTAGGTATCAGAGAAGTAACATCAGAGGAGTAGAACAGGAAGAAGGCAGAATTGAGACCTTTCAAAGTTTTGGCCCAAGTGAGAGGGCATGGGGGCATCATTTGAGTTCCCCGCCTCAGGTGCCAAAATGTTGTGGGCAGGCCCTGCTTCAGTATCCACATAGACAATGCTATAACTATCTTAGCACCCTGTCTCCTATCCCACACAGAAACCATGAGTTCACTCAGACTGTCACCAGCTCGAATGGCTATCAGAGACCTTTAAAATGTTCACTTTTCTTTTGTGACCACCACCCCATTCAGGC
Source organism: Macrochelys suwanniensis (assembly GCA_033296515.1). Classification (NCBI taxonomy): domain Eukaryota; kingdom Metazoa; phylum Chordata; order Testudines; family Chelydridae; genus Macrochelys; species Macrochelys suwanniensis. The sequence continues at coordinate 42,013,793 of CM065775.1, read as the reverse complement.
AAAAATCAGAATCTTTGCTCCATTCTACCAGGGGGATGAACAACTAAAGCTGGCTGTCCTGTGGAAAAAGTTTGTTTTCAGTCCATTCTTGAAGGGAAAACCACTCACTCACAAAGTCAAAAGGCCAACAACCTGGGAGAACACTAAAATTATCTGATGACCACAAACATCAATGCCTTGTTCTCTTCCCCTCCACAGACCAAAAAGATCTCCGGGGTTCACTGAAGCACTTTGACAGATAAAGAACACAGGAAGACTAGTATGCCTATAGCATAAAACCAACTCGGAATCCATCTGTCAGTCATACAAAGACTATTATACAAGGACTACCTTATGTGGTATTAGGGACTGTGCCTTTAAGGGCAGAGCTTCCCAGACAGAGTCTGAGCGGTATGCTGTTAAGCTCTTGTAGTTGTTATGCACAGTCAGTTGGAACTGGACACAGAATAAAGCAGATCTCCTGCAAGCATTATTGCAGTGAGTGATAACTGAACACCACACACTACTATAGTAAAGGAAGCAAGAAGAACTCTCTGGTTCACTATCATCACATCTACAACCCCCCCCCCCCACATACCATAGTGAAATGATTAATCAGTCCCAGCTGCCTCATCCAGACTTCTGACCCCATTACTGATAGCTGCAAGGAGCTCTCATCCTACTTTGCAGAGACGATAAACTAAACAGAGAGAAACTCACCAAGAAAGAAAATTCCAAATTGGCCCAGACTCCCTTATTCACGATTCTGCCCTGACAGAGTTTGACTCCATGCAACCCATCCACTGAAGCTCAAAAAGCCCTGATAAATACGTAAGTCACTATGCAAGATAGACCCATGCCTGCCTTTGCAGGTGAAAAGCCAGCAAGGAACATGTATGCCCATCACTACCTGAAAGATTCATAGATTCATAGGGTACAAAACCAGAAAGGATCACTGTAATAATCTAGTTTGACCTCCTGCATAACACAGGCCATAGGATTTCCCCATATTAATCCTGGTACAAGTCCAGTAGCTATGGCTGAACTAGAGCATAACTTTTAGGAAAACATCCAATCTTAATACAAAAATTTCAAGGACTGGAGAATCCACCACAACCCTTGATAAACTGTTCCAATGGTTAATTACCCTCACTGTTAAAAAAAATTGCCTTATATTTCTAGCTTCCACTTCCAGCCACTGGATATTGTTTTACCTTTGTCTGCTACATTGAAGAGCCCTCTATTATCCAATTCTGTTCCCCAAGCAAGTACTTAAAAACTGTAATCAAGTCATCACACCTTAGCCATTTATTTGATAAGCTAAATAAATTGAGCTCCTTGAGTCTTTCATTATTAGACATGTTTTCCAGTCTTTTAATAATTGTCATGACTGTTCTCCAAACCATCTCCAATTTTTCAACATAAATCTTGAATTGTGGACAGCATAACTGGACACAGTGTTCCAGTAGCAGTCACATCAGTGCCAAATTCAGAGGTAAAATAACCTCTCGACTTCTACTTGATATTTTGATATTTATGCATCTAGGGATCGCTTCAGGCCTTTTAGCCAAGGTGTCACACTGGAAGCTCATGTACTTTTATTTATCTACCATGATTCCAAAATCTTTTTCATCCATTGTTTTCTGGGATAAAGTCCCCCAACCTATAAGTATGGCCTACAATCTTTGTTTCTAGATGTATGACGTTATATTTGGCCATGTTGAAATACAGGTCACAGTGTATCAGTGACCTGTCCTCTTCATTATTTACTACTCTTCCAATCTTTTGACATCTGCAAACTTTATAAGTGATGATTTTATGTTTTCTTCAAGGTCGTTGGTAAAAATATTAAATAGTTTAGGGCCAAGAACCAATCCCTGCAGGAACCCACTGGAAACATGCCTGCTCAGTGATGATTCCCACTTCACAAATATGTTTAGAAATCTATCAGTTATCCAGTTTTAATCCATTTAATATGTTCCATGTTCATTTTGTATTCTAGTTTTTAAACAAAATGGTGTGCCATACCAAGTCAAATGCCTTAAAGAAGTCTAACATCAACACTATTGCCTTTATCAACCAAGCTTGTAATCTCATCAAAAAGTTATATCAAGTTAGTTTAACAAGAGCTATTTTTCCACAAACCCATGTTGATGGGCATTAATTATATTACCCTCCTTTAATTATTTATTAATCAAGTCTCTACCAGATATTCCATTATTTTGCCTGAGATTAATATCAGGCTGACAAGTCTATCCAGGTCATCCTGTTTACCCTTTTTAAATATTGGCACAAAATTAATTTTCTTCCAGTCCTCTGGAATTTTCTTATGTGTTCCAAGATTTATTTTAAAAACAACATAAAAGCTCCAGAATACTCCTCAGCCAGTTCTTTTAAAACTCTTGGGTGCAAGTTATATAGACCTGCTGATTTAAAAATGTCTAACAGCAGCTGCTGTTTCACATCCTCCTTAGTTAATGGTCCAATGGAGAGTATTTCATCATCCTATGATACTGTACATCATCATCTGGCTTTTTCCCAAATGCAAATCAGAAGTATTTATTGAACATGTCTGTCTTTTTTGTATTGACAGTTCTATCATTTCCATCTAGTAATGAACCAATACCATTGTTAGGATTTCATTGGATCTTGATATACTTGAAAAAATCCCGTATTGTCCTTAACTCTACTAACCAGAGAGGTCTCATTGTGTTCTTTAGCTTTCCTTATAAATCTTCTCCAATTCCTAGCTTCTAATTTATATTCATTGCTATCAACTTCCCCTTTTTCCATTTGTTATATATTGTCAATATTGCTATTATGATGATACATGTGATCATTACCCACTTATCATATGATCATTAGCTATATATAAAATGCAAAATGCAACAGTCTATCCAATCTTCAAAAAGCCAACACTTGATGAAGAAGATCTTTTCAATTATGACCCCACTCCCAACCTTCTGTTCCTAAGCATAATCATTATGAAAGTGGTAACTCTGACAAATGCTGGATGCTGCACAGTCAGGATCCAGAATTGGGCACAGCAAAGAAAAGCGTTTGACAGCCATCTACAATATGCTACTGATCTTCCTTCATGATATAATACATTCCTTTTCAACAGGACTCAGAGAGTGGTGATAGGCACTTCTTGCCCAAGAGTCCTCACCTGTGGTGTCCCAAAGAAACCCATCCTCTCTCTACTCCTCTTTTATCGTTTGAGGCTACTAAGGGCTGGTCCACACTAGGGGGCGGGATCGATCTAAGATACGCAACTTCAGCTACGTGAATAGTGTAGCTGAAGTCGAAGTATCTTAGATCGAATTACAAAGCACTTACCTCAGGTCCACATGGTGCAGGCAGGCTCCCCTGTCGACTCCGCTTACTCCTCGCGCCGAGCTGGAGTTCCGGAGTCGACGGGGAGCGCTTCTGGGATCGATTTATCACATCTACATGAGACGCGATAAATCGATCCCAGAACATCGATCGCTACCCGCCAAATGGGGCGGGTAGTGTGGATGTACCCTTAGATACATGGTAATCTGGGCTCCGTTGCCAGCAGCATACTTATGGCATCCAGCTGTATATCTCATTTTTTACCAGCTAAAAGTAGTGTCACTAAAAGGATGCCAGGATGGATGAGGCTAATCAGGGCAAGACCAAAGTGATGTTGCACAGAATGGCAAAATACTTTGAATAACTAACTGGGACCCTTTCTGAAGAACGTGTGCTTTTAACATTTTCACAGTCGAATTAGTACTTAACAATATAAAAAGGATAGGCAGAAAATTCAAGTGCCGTTTAACTACCGTGCATTGTTGTGCTTAGAAGTAGTAATGACAGAAGGTTGTACCCTGGGAAAGTCAAGGGACAAAAAAAGTTCATTCCCTTTTTTTCTTCTTAAAGAATTTGCACTTTGAACTCAAGGAACAACCCAAAAAATTCAAGTTCTGAACAATGCAGTCTCAGTAAGTTCAAATTTCAAGCTTGAAAGGGTTGAAATGGGAACTTTGAGAAATTTGGATGTTAAAAACAGAAACAGTCAGAAAAATATTTGCCTAGAAGAACGGGGTCTAGAGAATCAGGAATTGGATCATCTAATTATGAAAAAGACAGGGACAGAGAAGATTCGTTTTAAACATTTTAGTGCCAGGGCTATATTTTAAACAAAACAAATCACTTTCTGATCTTCTGTGAAAAGCAGTGAGCCCAGAACCCAGCACCAGAAAAAGCAGCAAAGTGGCCAGATTTCCTAGAAGAAAGGGCCAAAAAAGCAGTAGTCTGCTGGGAAAATCAATAGACTTGGCAGTTCTCTTAACGTGCTCCAAGAAGTTTGTGCATTATAGTATGTGCCAAATCCAAACATGCAGAGTAATACCATAAAATTCTCTGAAGTGGATATCTGGTAAAAAGATGTGACCAGCTAAAGAAAAGTTTACTCTCTATGCAACAAAACAGACATTAGTATGTAATAACACACTAACCTTACCTGTTAAATTAACATTCCTAGTGAAACAATATATTTTCCATCGACTACACTAAAACTTGTACTATATTCTAAAACTACCCTTTTTTATTACTTTATCTGAACCCTGATATACAGTAAGAAATTTATTTAAATTTGTATACTGTACAGTTCTACTTTGTCTCCATTAATTTAGCTTAGTTATCTGAACAACAATAACATATGCACTGATGTAGTTAGTGTCTTAGGATTTCAAAATACTTTACAAATACTAATTAAGTAAGCCTAACAGCAACATCATTGTGAAAAGGGTAAGTTACCTTACATTTACATAAATGTAAACTGAGGCATGAAAAGATCATGTCCCCATTCACCCAGACTCTGATCCAGCATAGTAGCTAATCAATCTTACGCCTATGCTTAAATTTAAGTAAGTTCTTAACTGCTTTGCTGGATCAGGGCAGTAATAAGTCTATGGCAGAGTAAGGAAAAGATCCCCTAAGTCTGTCTCTAGGTCCCTTTGCTTTAATCACTAGACCCTAGACCATGTCTACACTACCAATTTGTGTCGACAAAAGTGATGTCGACAACCAAAAGTCAATATCATAAAAAGCGCAATTTTGTGTTCACACTAGCTCCCTCTGTCGGCAGATCGCATCCACAGTGGGGGCACCATCATCGACAATGTGAGCAATGCACTGTTCTATCTCACGGTCCTTCTGTCACTAGGTGCTGTGGGATGACTGAGCGGATCACGACGCATCTTGAGACAGTGCTAAATGTCCTGTGATGCATTGCTTTCTGTCCCAGCACTCCATAGGCTTCCAGCTTTGTTTTGTGGCATTTTTTCAATGGCCCTTCTTTGCTGTGCACTGTGGCGTCTTTGTGAGAAGGGATGGATCCCGTACAGCTCTCCTATGCTCTGTCAACTGTCATGAAGACATCGTGGATGGCAGTACAGTTAATCATGAAGTTCCTAACTGAGGAAGACGTACAGATGCCTAACAGTCTGTGTAATATGGATAGGAGCAACTTTAGGTTGTTTTTGGCATTCACAGAGCAGATGCATAGGGTAGACCATAGCTTTTGGGCTCATGAAACAAGCACTGAATGGTGGGATCATAATATCATGCAGGTGTGGGATGACGAGCAGGGGCTACAGAACTTTCAGATGTGGAAAGCCACTTTCCTGAAAGTGTGCACAGAGCTCGTTCTAGACTTGTGGTGCAAGGACACCAGAAGGAGAGCTGCCTTCCCAGTAGAGAAACGTGTGGCAATTGCTGTGTGGAAGCTGGCAACTCCAGACTGCTACCTGTCGGTCGCTAATCAATTTGAAGTGGGGAAGTCGACCTTTGGGGCTGCGTTAATGCAAGTGTGCAGGGCAATAAATCGTATCCTGCTACGAAGGACTGACTCTGGGAAATGTACGTGAAATAGTAGCCGGTTTTGCAGAAATGGGTTTCCCTAACTGTGGAGGGGTGATAGATGGTACACACATTCCAATTTTGGCACCGACCACCTTGCGACGGAGTACATCAATTGGAAGGGGTACTTCTCCATGGTGTTGCAGGCGCTTGTGGATCACCATGGGCATTTCACTGACATCAATGCGGGGTGGTCTGGGAAAGTGCATGACGCACGCATCTTCAGGAACACTGGCCTGAACATAAAGCTGCAAGCGGGGACTTTCTTTCCTAACCAGAAGATTACAATGGGGGGTGTTGAAATGCCCATACTGATCCTGGGGGACCCTGCATACCCCTTATAGATGTGGCTCATGAAACCTTACATAGGACACCTGGACAGCAGTAAGGAGTGTTTCAACAACAGGCTCAGTAGGTGCCGGATAACAGTTGAATGTACCTTTGGCAGATTAAAGGCACACTAGTGATGTCTTTATGGCAGGTTGGACCTCACTGAGGATAATATTCCCATGGTCATAGCCGCGTGCTGTACATTGCATAATCTCTGTGAAGCTAAAGGTGAAAGGTTTTCTCAGGGGTGGAGTGCTGAATCTTCAGCAGAGGATTACCGCGTACCTCCAGGTAACTTCCCTGGAGATCTCACTAGCGGATTCCCATGAGATCTTGGCGTGCATCAACACCATGTTCTGCCTTACCTAGCTACGCAGGGAAATGTCTAGCTCACAGAAACACAGCCAGCCTCCCACATTTCTATGCCCTGAACCCACCTCTGCACTACACAAGCCACAGCCACTTACCAGGAGTCTCATCTCCTGCTTCTTGCTTGCCGGAAAGCCACTGCTGAGATACCTCTGGAGTGGAGAACAGTTCCTGGCTGCCTGCCCCACCGGGCGACCCCGCGGGAGCTGCACATCCTCATCTAACTCCACCTCTTCATAAATAACTTCGTCCTCCAGGTTAGGTCCTCTTTCTGCCGCCTCCATGCCCCGTGAAGTGTCCACGGGGCTCTTGGCAATGGAGATGGGGTCACCACCAAGGATAGCATCCAGCTCCTTATAGAACCAGCAGGTCTTAGGTGAAGCACCTGAGTGACAGTTTGTCTCCCTCGCCTTATGGTATGCCTGCCTCAGCTCCTTTATGTTCGCTCTGCACTGCAGCATGTCCCAATCACAGCCCTTTTCTCATGAGCCTTGAGAAATCTGCCCATAGATATCCCAATTCCTACCGCTCAAGCACAGCTGGGACTGCGCAGCCTCCTCTCCCCATATACTGAGCAGATCCAACAGCTCTGCAGTGGTCCAAGTAGGAGAGTGTTTGCTGCAATAACCCACCATGGTCACCTAGGAAGATGTGATGAGACCTCTCTACTCCGAGCAAAGAGGAATTGGAATTTCAAAAATTCCCAGAGCTTCTAAGGGGGAGGGGCGGATAGTTGTTTACCTGGCTTCAGGGCAGTAGAGTTCAAACTGCTGACCAGAGCGGTCAGGATGGACATTGTGGGACACTTCCTGAAGGCCAATTCAAGCAACGAAATGAAGCGTGGTGTCTACACTTGCACTTTGTCGACAAAAATTTAGACATAAATCTCTCATGAGGGTGGATGTATTTTGTTGCCAAAACCGGGCATTTTCCCTGACAAAAGTCACCTCGCAGTGTGTATACACTCATTGTTTGGGTCAACAAATGGCAGTTTTGGCAACAAAACTTGGTAGTGTAGACAAGGCCACAGTCTCTTCCTACACTAACTCAGAAAAGGAAACAAAGCAGCTGTTAGGGCAGTATCTAGGAAATGAACCATTAGGCCAGAGGGATTGACTTATGAGGAAAGATTAAAAGAGGTAAATGTGGATAGCTTGACTAAGCAATGACTAGTGGGGTGACATAAAATCTATAAATATTTGTAGGAAATAAACAGCAAGGAAGGAGAGGAATAATTTAATAAATTACAAAGCAGTATTTGGAGTGAAAGTAGAATGAAAGTAATAGAATGCACTTCCAAATGTTGGTCTCTTGGGACAACCTGGAATTACTAATGCTTTCCTCACAATTTTTAATCAGAACTTCCGCTAGGTATTATCATCTGCTGTACAGTAGCAGTAAACTTGCTCTGCTTAAATCCTGAGAAAACTTGTTTTCTGTCAATCATCACAGCTATTAATAAGGTACCTATTGCCTTAGCATCTAAACACTGAATAAAATTAGGAAGCAAAAAGTCCAGAATAAATAGGCTTGTCTGTCCTGGTTATAACTCTTCCAGGTTATAGGAGTGTGTTAATGTATGTGTTACAGAATTGTTACATGTTTTGTATTTGTTTTGACATTGGTTCTGGGGAAGGGCTTTACTGAGACAGTGGGTGAAATCCTGACCCCACTGAATTCAATAGGAGTTTTCATGAGGTTTAATGTTCCTTCCAAATTGTTGATAGTATTGACAATTATAATTCTGTATGTTTTCATCAATTGTACATACGGATGTCCAATCAGTGCCTCTTTGAATCTTGCTAAATTCTTAGTCGCAACAATATCCTGTGGCAATGAGTTGCACAGTGTAAGTGATGTGTGAAAAATGTATTACCTCTTAGCAGTTTTGCCTCTGACATCTTTCAATGTAATTGAATATCCCCTTATGCTTTTATTATGAGACAGGGAGAACAGAAGCTCCCAATCTACCTTTTCTAGACCATTCATTATTTATTATCCTCTTATTTGCCTTTTTCCCTACAGTAAACAATCCCAATCTTCTCAATCTCTCTTCCTATGAGAGTTTTTCCTTGTTCCTAATCATTCTCATTCCCCTTCTCTGAACTCCCTCGAATTCTGAAATATCATTTTTCAGCTGGAATGAGCAATACTGCACACAATTTTCCAGATGACTTCATACTGTTTAACAATGGCACTTTTCAGGATACAATCAATGAAGGAAGAGCATATTTATCAACAATTACAACCAAAAGAAACCCATTGAAAGCTGCTTCACTGGCACTAGTTAGGAAGTGATGTGTAAAATCAGCATCTTTTAATAGATTCCTATGTTGGGATATCTATCTATCTATCTACATTGTGATTCGTATATACATGTAATATATTATAGATCATTGAGGCCTGGTATGTATGATGTGTGCTTGACATGAATATGTGCATTGCAAGTTGGCAACTGAAGCAAGAACTTAAGGTCAAGAACTATTAGAACAATTTGTGCAAAAAAAATCTTATGTTCTGAGAAAATTACGGAGAATCAGCAGAAAAGGAAACAACACCAGATGGACTGATATAAAATTGTATAAGAATGGGAGGAAATGGCACGCCTTGGATCATGGCAGCCCACCCAGGATTGTCTCTTTGGAATTGTGTGGGTGGAAGGCCTAGTAAACAAAGGCAAAGAACCGATGACCCAGCGGAATGGACTATAAATGGTTGCCCATGATTTCTGCAAATCAGAATCGTTTATTGATCCAGCGTCCTGTGTGGATATAGATGTGGTTTTCGCCAGCTCCCCGCATTTTATGATCAGAAGGAATTTTGACTGGCCATCGGGACCATTCTGACCTTTGGACTCTGGCATAGTATGTTTGGGGTGTGAATGTGGAGTGAGTAAGGTTTGTTTTGTAATCAATAAAGAGCAGTTAGAGTATTATATACTAACACTGTGTCCGGTATCTGCCTGCTCCCCATACCGTGGGGAGACCTTTATTGAGGGTTTAATGTGGTGGAGAATGCGGAGGGGGGGAGATATATTAAGGAGTGCTGGATTTCAAGACAGGATCTGACAGTGTTGGGGGAGTCCTTATTTAAGACTAATAAGGGTGACTCCTTATTTGTGAGACATCTGTGAGGAAAAAAATGCCTGGGGAGATACCACGTGGTGTTACTGTAATAATGTTTAAAACACTGTTTAAAAAGAAAAGTAAAGGGGTTGTTGGAAGAGGCACCCAAGTGGACTAAAGTTAAAGCCCCTTCTTTGCTAGAGAAGGAGATTATTGCATTTGGGATGTAACCTGGGATGGAAGGTGCAGTGGAACCAGATGTAATATTTGATACCTTAGAAAACATGTTTGAGAAATATGTACAGCTGTAGAAACCTAATGGCAGTGAAAAGCAAATGTCCGTAGTATGGTTGTTGTGGCAATCTGTAAAAAAAGGCAATTGCATGTAAGAGGGAAGTCTGTGCAGAGTTACAAACATTACAAGAGAATTTTAAAACTTACCAGGAAAATTTGGAGTGGGAAGTGAGGCAGGCACAGATGATGCAAACTCAGAACAAATGGGGAAATAAAATAGGAAATTGGAGAAAAGAATGATGGACTGGTTAAAAGATTAAAGCAGACAAAGATAAATTAGACCATCAAGTGATAGGAATGAAACAGTTAATTCGAGATTTGACTAAGGAAAAGGAAGAGGAGATCGCAAGCATTTCTCATAGTTGGTGCCAGAAAACTATAGCAGCATTGAAAAAGCAAGTGAAAATACAGGAGCTGCAAGTTGTGGCTGTGGTCAAAAAGAGAGAGATTTGGATTTGGATTCCAATGATATTTGGTATGGAGAGGATCTGCGAGGGGTTCAAGAGAAAAGAGAATTTGACCAACCTCGAGAGAGGCTTTATATTAAGTTGAGGGAAGAAACAAGAAACTGGCCAGGAGAGCCTAAACCAGAAAAGTCTGTAGCAGTGATAGAACAGAAGTCAACCATTAAGGATGCAGCGGGGGAGATACAGTCAGAACAGATACAAATAATTCCTGCGTGTTCGTCAGACTTCCAATTGATGGTAAAGTCATTAGGCCCAGTGAATATGAAAAATTTAGCTACATAGCTAGTACAGTGAGCAGAGTTAGGAGGAACAGAGAATTTAAATTTGAGTGAATTTTACAGGTTAATCAGGGCAGCTACCACTGGAGAGATTAGACAGGCAGTAGATCGAGTGAAAAATGCTTTGGACAGGCAGCCAGAAGCACACCAACTGATACCACAATTTATTATGCTGTTAGGGAAAGGGATAGGTCAAAGACCCATGAAGGTGTTATCCAGTACAGATTCACCCAGGGATTACCTGTTAAAGAGAATAACATTGGGATTATTGGCTGGAGAAATACAACCAGTGACTAATCCCAGGGCGGAAGTCGCCAGACAGGTTACAGCTGAGTCTTTGTTGGCAGTTGATTTGAATCAGAGGGAATTTTGGAATGATGTGTTTGAAGGATTGGACAAAATTTATAAATTATGTCTACTAATTTGGTGAACCAAGCAGCCCAGGATGTGGGATTAACTGTTATGGATGCACTGGAGCACTAGATAGTATGCCAATGGATGATGAAAGGGGGAAGCCAGGTAGAAAGATTGAAACCTAGAGTACCTTTTGTTGAAGCAATAACATATTCAAATGAGAGTGTTTATAGATCAGGATACCGTGAGAGAGGAAGAGGCCGTGGTAGAGGACAAAACACCGCCCCCTATGGAGGTAGAGGGTGAAATAATCAAAAAGAGCCCCAGAAGGGAATAGATGTGATTCGGAATATCACTTGGAGGTATTTGAAATTGAGAGTAGATATGGATAAGTGGAATGGGAGACGTACTGATAAATTGATCAAAGAAATGCAAAGGTTGGAAGAATAAATGTTTAATGAGCAGAAAAAGGTTGCAGCTATGCAAGATGAGGGTTCAGAGAAACTTGCTGTATAGGGAATCCTCTATGACAAGTTGGTCTCACTGGAAATGGGTTTTCAGGAGTGGGAGATAACTAGATTAAGATGGGATTCAAATGGGAAGCCTAGGACAACTGTCTTTGTGGGAGATAATGGACCCAAAGATGCCCTATTGGATAGTGAGGCTGGTGTAAAATTGTAAATAGAAGTTGTGATTTGACTCAATATATGTTAGGGATCATTACAGCAGCCTCCTTTATTGGGAAAGGAGTGACAGGAAAAATGTATCATTCAGTAGAAATAGCTATACCCATAGAGAGAGAGTGGGGGATTTTTGTTGTAAAGAACAAATGCTTCAGATAGATCAGGTAGCTGAGCCAGTAATATTGAGGACTCCTTTTTTGAAGAGGAAATGGTTAGTTTTGGATTTAACTAATGGAATTCTATGGCGTGTGCCCGGCTGGATGGAAAGTGTCCTGACAGCAGGGTACATTCTAAGAATATGTGCTGCAGAAGCAGTGGAGGAGATTATACTGAATCAACAGGATGTGTGGGTAAAGGAGTTTCCTGATGTATGGATTAAGAATAAAGCAGAATGTGGTAAAATCAAAGCATGTGTTAAAATCATGGGGGGATGAAGTGCCACCACAGAGACAATAAAAATATCCTGTGCAAGCAGAGGCAGGAATTAAGAAAATAATGGAATCATTAGAACAACAGGGAGTGATTGAAAAGGGGAATTCCGCATACAATAGCCCAATTTGGCCTGTATTAAAAGCCCAGGAGACTGGAGATTGACAGTGGATTTTAGACAAATTAATACAGCTACCCCCCCACATGGCACCAATAGTAGCAGATCTACCTCAAGTGATGGCAAGAATACAGGGGGCCCCTAAATGGTTCTCTGTCATAGATTTGGCAAATTGTTTTTTCGCCATCCCATTGCATCCCGATTCTTGGGCCCGCTTTGCGTTTACTTTTAAGGGACAACAGTACTTATTTAAAAGAATTCCCCAGGGTCTACACGGCACTCCGGCTATTGCACACCAACATGTGGTGCGAATGCTGGATCAATTATCCAAAGAGGATTGGGAGAATGTCAGCTCATATGTAGATGACATATTATTGTGGGAGAGACACTGAAGAGGAGGTGATGAGCAGACTAAAAAAGTGTTGAGACTCATCCAGGAAATGAGTTTCAAGGCTAATAAAGAGAAAGCCCAACTAGTGCAAAGGAGAGTGAATTATTTGGGGGGGTACCCTAGGGGAACAAGGAATTCAGGTAGATCAACAAAAGGTGAAATCATTAATGAATTTACCAAGGCCAGAGGATTCTCATGCATTGAGGGTGATGTTAAGAGGGTTTAACTATTTAAGGAAACACATCTGGAATTTTGCCATTATAACTGGACCCTTGTGGCATTTACTAAAAAAGAAAGTAGAATGGGAGTGGGGGCCCAAACAAGAAAAAGCTTTCTGCAATTTAAAACAAGCCTTGATACAAGCCCCGGCACTGAAATTCCCAGAGATAAACAAGTCATTTGAGATTAAGTTGGCAGCAACCCAACAGGGTCTAGCGGCAGTTCTAATGCAGGAAATTGACAGGAAGTTAATACCGGTAGCATACAGGTCTAGAAGATTAACCCCTACAGAGCAGCAATTAGGGATCTGTGAAAGAGAATGTTTAGCTGCTGTGTGGGCCATTGAAGCTTTTGCTTTGACTACTGGCACAGCCCCTATTATAACACAAACACCTCACTCTCCCCTGAAGTATATTTTATCAAGTAAACTGCAGGGGAAAGGAGTATTGAATACCAGGATGGCCCAATGGACCTTAATATTAACTAGCAGAGATGTTACTTATGAGAATAATAAATGAGCAATGATGTTACCATATGCCCTCCTGACGGAAGGAGAGGAGCATGACTGCCCACTTCCAGAAACCCAAACGAAGTTAGTTGAAGAAGCACCCCTAGTAGATGAAGTGTTAAAGCTCAGAGAAAAAGAGGTTTGGTTTACAGTTGGTAGTTTCTATGAGTATGACTTCAGCTCAGGGAGCAGAGGTCAGAGCTCTTAGTGATCTGCTTAAACAGAAAAATAATGTAGCAGACTGTCTTTATGTCTATATGGATTCAGACTTTGTGGTACAAGGACTGTTATACTGGTTTGGGATTTGTTAAAAGAATCATTGGGAAACAGCTGAGTGGTAAAATTTGGTCCAAAAGGAGAATCGGAAATCTATCTATGATTGGTTGAAAAAACACCCAGGAAAATTAAGAGTAAGACATATTAGAGGTCATCAAAAGCGAGAAGGGAATGAAAAATATTGGAATGATAAAGCAGATGCTTTAGCTAAATTAGCAGCAAAGGAACCTTTGGGAGTTATGGTAGTTACCAGAGCTCAAGCCATAAAACAGGAGTTTAAACCTGAGGAAAGATGGGGAAACTGGAATATACAAGGTGGCTATGCAGTGAATAAGAAAACAGGAGAGGTAAAGTGCATATGACAAACTTCAAAGAGAAGATATGATTAACTCGTGTCACTCTATGGCCCACCAAGGAATAGAGAATACTCTCTTTAAGGTAAAACAAATTGGAATATGGCCTAAGGTGCAAGAGGATGTAGAAAACATCATTAAAAACTGCATAAGGTATGGAGCAGATAGGAATAGACCACCGAATTCGGGACCCTTGTTACACCAAAGAATTGTGGGGCCATGGAGTAGAATACTCCATGATTATATTGATAAATTATCTAAGAACCAAAGAGGGAATCAGTATTTATTAGTGATAGTGGATTCCTTTTCTGGATAGGTGGAGGCAATTCCCACCAGAAATCATACTGCAGTGACCACTGCCAAAAAGTTGTGGGAAGTAGTGTTTAGTAGATATGGAACTCCAAAATAATTGATTCAGATAATGGGCCACATTTTGTAGGAGGGGTAATTAAAAGTTTATTAAAAGCTTTAGGAATAAAGCAACAACTACATATCCCCTATCATCCTCAATCGTCAGGGACAGTAGAAAGGATGAATCAAACTATTAAACAAGCTCTACACAAAGTAGTGCAAGAAACTGGCAAAGACTGGGATGATAAATTGCCAGTGGTGTTGGCGGCCATCCAAAGTTGTGACAGAATGGGTACTGGCTACCAGCCTTATCAAATTCTCTTGGGAAGGCCTATGAGATTGTTGAGCCAGAAGAGGAGGAGGTATCAGTTACCCAATGGGTAAGGGAGTTACCGATAGAATTTAAGGAAATGGAATTTAAACTGACTGACGCCATTGAAAAAGCAAGAGACTATGCAGATTCTCGTGTGGATCAGGACAGTAAATTATGGAAAATTGGAGATAGAGTAATGTATTTGAAATTAATATTGAAAAATTATGTCCTGGAGTCTAGATGGGTTAGACCATTTTCCATCATGAATAAAATTACACCTACTGTAGTGCAGATTAACAAGGGGGAAAAGTGAAAGTGGGTCCACACATCACAATTAAAGTTATGGCCTAAAATTAAATAATGTTACTTTCATTTTCTTTTAGTTTATCTTACAGAGGGAAAGGAATGCCCAGTTGCACTGGAGATTATCCTGTACGGACCTTGGATTTGGAGTGTGGATACAGTACTACAATTTTTGTAATTGGCTTATTGCTTATGCTTGCTTTGCTTTGCATTTTGTGCTTAGTAGAAGAATTGTGCTGTGTGCGTTATATTTTAGGAAGAAAAAAAATAATAGCTCGAGCGAAGATAGAAGAGGTTAGTGTAAGTATTTAAAATAATACAGCCAGAAGCATTGGACATTTTTCTTATGGAATAATGGCCTTGGCTTCAATATTGAGGATCCTCATAATTCAAAAGGGTGGAAATATGGTTTTTGGCTTTTTTATGTTTTTTTAATATTTGGGGAAATTTAGGGGTACATGGATATACATATGGGAGCATCTCTAGGATGGAGGTATGGATCAAAGGGAATAATACATTTGACTATTCATGAGACAGAATGGGAAAAACAGGACCAAATAAAACCAGATGTAAAGAAAAACCTTTTGAGGTAAAATTTGAAATATGGTGGGAAGATGGCAAAAAATGTGACATGGGAATATCTAAAGCCAAAAGATTTGGAAGAGCAATGGAGGTATTGTACATACTAAGGGGGGAAGATCACCTAATGTTTAGATTTAGTTATGATGAGAACAATCTGAGTATGAGTACTCTGAACTATACCTTTTGGAGTTTGGGATTTGATGTAGTCACCCTAGATGTGACTAATGAACAAGAATTGGCTAATTCTCATGTGGGATGGAATGAGTCAATGGCTCTTAAATTATGGGACTATGGTGTAATGGCAAATCCTTCCATGATGATAAGATTGAGTTGCTTTAGAAAAATTAATGGGGGAATATATTTTCAGGGATATGGTCTGTTTTTTATGTTTATTAATCAGATACCAGTAACCAAGATTGCACCAAGAATCATGGCAGACAAGCACCCATATAGGAGGGGAGAAGTAATCGAAGCCCCAACTATTGTGGATCAAACAATCGGGTTGGAAGGAGCGCAAGTAAACATAAGTGCACAACATCCAGAGTGTATGCCATATACCTTGCCTCTATTACAAGCGTGGCAACAACAATGGGGAGACGGGACTATACAACGTAAGAGAGGTATAGGGGAATATATCATAGGTAGTATTGGTGCTGGAGCTGATATTGAGATGTTATAAGGGAAAATGTCAGCTTTGGGTAAGATTTTGGGAGCTATACAGACACATGTAACACAAAATTTTGGTGCAATATCAGAACAAGGAATAAGAGGTATGGAACTCCAGTTGAAACAAGCCCAAACCTTGAAAACGTCTCTAAATGTAAATCTATTTGGTGTGTCTGAGATTGACAATAAAACTGTACTAGCAATACGATGTGTACAGATGCAAACTTATGGTATACAATACATAGAGAGAATGGTTAATCTGTTAAGTAATGGGCAATGGCCTTTTGAGTGGTTCAAAGAGCCTCATATAAGGAATCAATGAATTTCAGGATGCAAGAAATATATGGAGTTTAATTGGGATCAAGCCACTCTGAGGGGAGAGTGAAAAGGCATAATGCTGTTACACAACACAGGGAAGCAAAGAAAAGCAGCAATTGCCTGGGTATTGCCAAAAATTATTAATGAAGAATTATGGCAAATAGAAGTAAGCGGGACACACTTGATTCAAGAAGAAGGGGATTATAGATTCGTAGAATTAACAAAACATTGTGAAGAGTGGGGACAAAGTAAATGGGGGTGCCCACAACTAACTTGGTCCCTACAGGGATGTCATTTGAACCATTCAAGCGGACAATGTACCATGCAATATTTAACCTCTAATGGCACAAGAGTGTTTGATTTAGGCAACTGGTGTATTTGTATGGTAACCACTGAAAAACATGTATTTTGGGGAAGTATGACAGAAAACGGCCCAATTGAGTCATGTAAATGTAATGTAACAGAGGTCATTATTAATGGAATTCTTTACTGAGGTCTTCTATTTTTAAAAAATGAAATTGTTTGGGAACCAAAAGATGTAGACTGGTCCTTTGATTTAGGGATACATTGGGAACAATGGGAAAAATTGATTGATTAAAGTGAAAAAATCAGGCAATATGCAAAAGATGTATCTAAGTCTGCTCAGCTGGGAAAAATAAACATTTTGATCCACAATGATCAAATATTAAAATTGGGGAAAGAAGAAGAACTGGCAATTTCTCATTGGTATGATGTTTTTAAAGGATGGTCTCCCAGTATCACAGCTTTTTCTAAATGTAATGCTACATCCCATTGCCATATTATTTGCATTAATGATTTTGTTAACCTTTATTATGTTATGTTTATATTCCCGAATATGAAAGCGACAAAGTTTTGGAGCTGGTGACATATAAAATTTAATTGCTTGTGAAATTATGAAGTGATACAATAATTAATGTCATTAATCATGTATCAAGAGGGAGGAATGTTGGGAAATAGATAGATGGATATAAATATACATTGTGTTTCATATATCCATGTAATATGTTATGGGTCATTGAGGTCTGGTATGAATGACGTGTGCTTGCCATGAATACGTGCATTGCAAGTTGCCAACCAAAGCAAGAACTTAAAGTCAAGAACTAATAGAAAAATTTGTGCAAAAACAATCCTGTTATGTTCCAAGAAAAATACGGAGAATCAGCAGAAAAGGAAACAACACCAGCTGGACTGATATAAAATTGTATAAGAATGGGAGGAAATGGCACGCCTTGGATCATGGTGGCCCACCCAGGATTGTCTCTTTGGAATTGTGTGGGTGGAAGGCCTAGTAAACAAAGGCAAAGAACTGATGACGCAATGGAATGGACTATAAATGGTTGCCTATGATTTCTGCAAATCGGAATCGTGTATTGATCCAGAGCCCCATGTAGATATAGATGTCATTTCCACCGGCTCCCTGCATCTTATGATCAGAAGGAATCTCGACTGGCCATCAGGACCATTCTCACCTTTGGACTGTGGCATAGTATGTTTGGGGTGTGAATGTGAAGTGAGTAAGGTTTGTTTTGTAATCAATGAAGAGCATTTAGAGTATTATATACTAATACTGGGTCCGGTATCTGCCTGTTCCCCATCCCGTAGGGAGACCTCTATGGTGGGTATAATGTGGTGGAGAATGCAGAGTGGGGAGAGATATTAAGGAGTGCCGGATTTCAAGATAGGATTTTACAGTGTTGGGGGAGTCCTTATTTAAGAGTAATAAGGGTGACTCCTTATATTTGTGAAATTTGTGAGAAATCTGTTGGAGGTCTAACACCTATATTTTAAGGGCAGAAGGGGCCCACTGTGATCAGCTAGTCTCAATTACTGCATAACACAATGTATAGAACTTCACCCAGTGATTCCTGACTCAAGACATAATTTCTGGTTGATCTTAGAGCTTGTCTTTTAGAAAGTCATCAAGTCTTGATTTTTGGTACTGTATTACCATAGTTCTGGATTTCTAATGACTGAAGCTATAAAAAGAAAAGTAATATATAAATAAACAAATAATTGCAGAAATATAAGCACAGTATCGCAGTTGGTGCTTTTGTTCCAAGTATCTTTAAAAAAAAGCGCTCTTGAAATGTTGCTGTATGAAACAAAAAACTTAGCTGAACCAAAATAATAACAGATGTAGTGTAAGTGTTCCCAGACCTAAACACCTTGGAAAGTTTGAGGTCACATTCATTAAAATTGATCCCTATCTGAAATAGTTTTGACACATATTTTTAGCCTCAGTGGTAAGCAACCGAATCCTTCGAAGCAATCTATACCAGGCCAGCTAAAGTCTGTTGTGCAAGCTTTTTGTTGTTTGTTTGTTTTATCTTATATTTTTGTATCAGTTTCTCCACTTTGGTTAAAATCATGAAGGTTTTCAAGTGATCTTTCACACTGATGATATTTTAAAGCAACAACACGTGTGTGTGTGTGTATAGGTAGAATGGAAGGTAACCTTCAAATGTATAAAAACAGAAAGCTAAAATGATATAATTAAGAATAAACTATTTATGGCAGTGCTTTCAGATTACCGCAAATGTGACTAGATCGGAATATGACCTACAAAACTACAATTCTTCATTTGTTTAGCATTTTCCTAATTATTACTAAACCAGTAAATACTGATGCAGTCTTTTCTAACTCAGTACTTTATGTTGTTCTGTATACAGCATTACATTGTACTGTAGGCTGCAATATGACATGATACAAGATGATAAAAAAAATCTACCTCTAATGGGTGGTTCTAAATGTTACTCAAAATATTATGCAGTGATTCTAATTAAAATGTTGACATTTATGACCCAATAGTGTAATTCCTGACATCAAAGAAGAACCAGTAACAATTGATTCAACTGATCTATCTCAGCAGAAGACCAGACAGGAAGAGGGAACAGGTTATCATAACCTTCTAGACAGCTGTTGGCAACCTCTTTATGGGCAAACAGGAACCCTCTCCTGGAGTAAAGCGCCTCGGCCAGGTCAGCCCTTTCTTGGTGTTGGTTTTTCTCCTATCAAGTCCTAAATAGTCTGGACCATTACTACCTGTGGTTTTAAATGTATCTTGTCCACATACAGTATTAGATGATCAGCTTTCCATGTGAAGCTCTTTTTAGGATCAAAATAAAAATGAATGGTGAAAAATGTATATTGGATAACAGTAACACAGAGACAGTATTTACATTTCAGATACATATTTAAAACAGATAAATCTAAATCCTTTCTAGGATTATAGAGAGAGCTACCAGAAACTGCCACCTAAGAGCAGCTACCTGCAATGGTCACCTAAGACAAAGATAGCTAGGAAGTAATTACATTTATCTGATCATATCTTACAATTCATGAAAAAAATCTACTGCCTTGAAATGATGTAATCAGGGCACATATCTGGCCTATGAAAACACATGTTCTTTGACTGTTCCACTCAAACTCCCTCCCTCATTACTTCTTTGTTACACCAACTTGTTCGTTCCTTCATTAGACTGTAAGTTCCTCAGGGCAGGGACCACCTCTTACTCTTTGTACAGTGCCTAGATCAAATGGGGTCTCGATCACGATTGTTTCCTCTAGGCTCTACTGTCACAGACACTCCTGATCAGTAGTAGATGATTGGGTGTGCTCGCCAGTGCATCGTAAGGAAAAGCCAAGGTTCCACCCATTCCACATCCACTTCCACATGTGCAGAGTTGGGGACAGTTCTGGGCATGCAGCCCTGCTCTACCCACAAATCCTCTCCTACAGCAGTGATGTGAATTAAAAGATTAATTTTCATCATGGCAAAAGGTTAACAGTGGGTGCCTCATGATTTTATACTAGATCTTGTTTTTAATACATTACTGATCTGGAAATGGAGATGAGGAGTGAGGTAGCAAAATTTGCAGATGACACCGTTATTTAGGTTAGTCATGAACTGAGAGGCCTAACCAAGCTAGATGAATGGGCAGTGCAATGGCTAATGAAATTCAATATTGACAAATGCACACTGGAGTGAAACATTTAAACTACTCTTACATCTTCCAGGGTTCTAAATAAACTAGATCAACCGGGACCTGGACACCTCCATAGACATTTCATTGAAACCCTCTGCTCAGTGCATCTGTGGTCCAAAAAAGGTAACAAGATATTAGTATGTATAAGGATCGGTATGGAGAATGGAACCAAAACCAATATAATGTCTTTATATAAATCAGTGGTGCAGCCTCTCCTGGAATTCTGTGTGCAAGATTGGTTACCCCATCTCAAAATGGATATTGCAGAACTGCAGAGGGTTCAGAGAAGAATGATTTGGCGCCTGGAAAAAAAAACCTCATGAAAAGAGACAGAAAAGACTGTGATTGTTTACCTTAGAGAGGAGATGAATATGAATGGTCTAGAGGGGGTAGATTGAGAGCGTCTCTTCTCCCTGTCTCATAACAGAAGAACAAGGTGACTGTAACTGGAGCCACACAAGTGTCTCTTCATGCCCTGGGGTTGCTCTGCGGCACCCTGCCTCCATTTCCTTCCTCTCAGGTACCCCCAAGGACTCCATGCAAGGCTCTCTTGCCTCAATAATGACCCTCCTTGGGGCTAGTTTGTTATCAAAACATAGTGTAAGTAGTTCAAAAAGTAAGTCCCAACATAAAAATCCATTTATCACCCCGGTGTAAATAGTCATTAAAATCACCCAACATGTTGTCCCTCAACAACCCATATACCACACAACAGCACCTTCACCCATACCTGGACTCTGTTGCTCCTCTTCTGTCCCTGGACAGCCACCCCAGCCCTTCCAGCTGGAATGCTGTCCTGCCCTTCCCCGTGGGAACCCCTAGACCCTCTCTGCTGAGAGATCATCCTCACCAGGAAAGCATCCCTCACTCCCCTTGGCCCTCTCACTCTTCCTCTCCAGCCTTGAAGATGTCAGCAGATAAGCTCCTCCACTGATCCCCTGCCTTTAGCCCTCTCCAGCCCTTGGCTCTGCCTGTTCAGCTTAGAGCCAGCAGGCAACTCCCTCTGCTGCTCCTCCTGTCTTCAGCCTTCTGTCCCTGGCTCTTTGGTTTTGGGAAACCAGCCAGGAAACCTCTCTTGCAGCTCTCCTGCCTTCAGTCTTCTTCCAAGAACCAGTCTCTGCCAGCTCTCATCTGCTACTCAAACTCCTTTCCGCAGGCAGCCCTGGCTCACCAAGTCTCTCCCTTACAATGTTTTTCCCTTTTCTAGGGTGCAGGTTCCCTTTTAAGGCCAAATTTCAGGCAGCAGATGAGACACAGGTGCACTGGCCCTGCTCCCTCTTAAAAAGCCAGTGATCCTCTTGTGGCAGGGATATTCAACAAAACTAAAAGATAGGAAATTCAGAACTGATCAAAGGAAATATTTTTCCACTTGACATGATTAAAAATGGGACTCGTTGCCACCAGAAATCACTGAGGCAAAAAAGCTTAAGAGATTCAAGAAGGAATTGGATATTTGTATGGATGAAAAGACTATCCAGAGTTCTCATAATTAATGACAACGTTTTTGGAAGGGATATTAAACCTTGCGCATCAGGGCTTAAGCCAATCTCTAACTATTAGAGATCAGAATGAAACCTGTGCGGGGGGGAAAGGGTGGATTATTCTACATGTGCCTGGTGCAGGGTTCTTACACTATCCTCTGAAGTATCTGGTACTGGCTACTGTCAGAGACAGGATACTGAACTAGACTGACCTTTTGTCTGGTGCAGTATGGCAATGTTTATATTCTCATGAAGGGAGGCTGCAGGGGCCGTGTGTGGGGTGGAGGGGTGTCTTACTCTCCCTTTAATCCCAGTGTGACTACATAGGCCTGGGCCACAATCTGACCCTTAGTCACATATTGAAGAATGGCATGAACATATGGTTACGTGATTGTGAGGGAAGATTGCTTTCCAAATTTCCGTTTTTGGCTACATCTACGCTTGGAGCTGGGTATCTGATTCCCAGCTCACGCTGACGTACCCATGCTAGCTCTCATCGAGCTGGCATGATAAAAAATAGTCGTGTAGCCACATCAGCCTGGGCAGAGGCATGGGCTGACTGCCCTGAGTACATACCCACAGGATACAAAATGGTTTGTACCTGGGATGGATAGTCCTTCCCACTGCTCACCGTGATACTGCAGCTGCACCATTATTTTTAGTGCACTCACGTTAGTCTGTCTACTCAAACTGGGAATCACGCTCCCAACCCCGCCCTCCAGCTCCAAGTGTAGACAAAACCTCAGGTCTGCTGTGCCCTGCACTGCAGGATTTGTTCTTCTTCAGGAAGATTTTTTTAAAAACAGCATTCAACAGATGCTTAAAGAAGTGGAATTGAAACTATACAACTTTCCAGGCCATTTATCAAGATGCTTGCAGGCCCCAAAATTAAAAAAAATACTGTGAAAAGAAAATTGAATCAATACCCAGAGCATTTTAATAAATGAATTTTAAAAGAAAGTCAAAGAACGGCTGACATGTTGGCTATTGCCAATTCCTGTATAAGTTTAAAAGAAATTGTCTTTCTCTGCCTACTTCTTTTCTCCATGAATTAGTATCCACTCAACCTCAACACATCCCTTCATGCCAGTATGTGAAGCAATTTAGGAATTTCAGTCATCTGGACCCAGGGTGAGGGGAAATCCATCAACTTATGCCCAAAGCTATCAGTGTAAGCATATAATAAGTAGTTAATAAGCACACATTTAAAGACAACAAATATTGTTGATTTTAGAAAAGAACAGAGAGCGGATTCTAGCCATGTGAGACAAGATCCCAAGCTTTCGGGAGGGCTGGATCTGCAGGCACTCATTATCAAAAGAAAGAAATGGAAAGAGGGGGTGGGTTTGTCTCTTTCTCTTGACGTGATATCCTTCACCCTCAACAGGACCTTTGAAACCATTAACAGCAAGAAAGCAGAACTTCATGCTATAAGACAGTATGAAGATGGTTTAATGCACGTGTCATATGGTAGAATACCAGTCTATGTTAAGAGGCATCATTTGCACAATATGAAATGGGAAAAATGGAAATAACCTTCAAAATTATTCATGAAATTGTTTTCCCATTTTGTGCTTTTACCTCTTTTACTTCAGACAATAACAATAAATGACCATTATAAACCTAGGGATAGGCCTTTAAAAACCCTCTTAAAGGACTGGTGGTGTCGATTTTAGTTTTGAAAATTTGAATCCATATTTTTCACAGTGAAGAATCATTTCTTAATATCATATCTTAGACTTTTTTCATAATCCCCAACAGAAGTCTTTACATGTTTTGTTTATTTTTAGGAACATCTATTGGCAGACAGTTAAAGATATACAGTAGCCTAGGTAACATATTAATTTGTATTTACCTTCACCCAGAAGGTCATCTTAAACTGCTCCCATCTGCCTAGGTGAAGTTTAATAAAGTTTATAGCAAGGTCTATACTCAATCTGACCATGTGTTTTTGCACTCAAAAAAAGGGGAGAAAATTTTTTAAATGTGTGAAAGTGGGGTGGGGGAACACCTTTCATGCTTATTTACTATTCCCAAATAGAAAAAAAGATAGAAAATGGTAAGAAAATATGTGACAGCATATTTTAAGTGTTAAATAATATTAATATCAGTAACAATAATAGTGTTGTGAATACTCAGTTGAATATATATTTTTCACAAGTATTTTTAAACTAAAACATGTATATCAATTTATTCAAAACCTCCTCCACTCTGACCCAAGTATTTGCTGTCAGTGTAATGCAAAATTTTAGCCTGGAGTGAATTTTTATTAATGACTCATAACCCACTGAAAATAGGATTTTTTTAATGGAAATGTTGACATGATGTAAACTGTTCTAGCTCAGATAGTGGTACTCTGAATCTTGCACGTGAAAGTCCTCATTTAAATACAGTGATGACAAAAGTTTGTTTTTCACAAGTCCTATAAAGTTCAGTTCAAACAAATACTTGTTGTCAGATTATTGAAAAGATGGAATGCTTTGTTTTAATGTTTTCTTTGGTTTTGAAGTGGCTGAATGGTTCATCAACCCACTGAGTAGTTTCCTTATTAGTTTTCTTTTTAATTAACAGACTTGTGAATAACCACAACTGCCTTGTGGAACATACGAAACACTGAACAGATGACTAACTTGCAATGAGCAATCTGCTCAATATAGTCTGCCTTAATTTAAGCCATACGTGAGGAAAAACAAAAGTATGGCAAGTATGCAGCCTAATGTATAGTTTTGTGTCTGTTTTAAGTTAAATAAGTCCCTGGTGTGCAGAAAGTAACATTCATAAAAGTGAAAGCAACGTTGTTTGATTTATTGCCACCTGTTAGCGTGATTT
The DNA here is from genome assembly GCA_033296515.1 of Macrochelys suwanniensis. NCBI lineage: Eukaryota > Metazoa > Chordata > Testudines > Chelydridae > Macrochelys > Macrochelys suwanniensis. The sequence continues at coordinate 41,988,941 of CM065775.1, read as the reverse complement.
CGACCTCCAGTGGGGACATGCATTATCATCCAGGTCAACACAGCATGGCATACTACTTTGGTGTGCTGTAGTTGGAAGCCATCATGACTGCAGAAACTAAGGACAACCTGAAGTGACAACTTGCACCAGCCTGCTAGCATGAAACTGCATTAGCACCTGAGAGCAGGGAGGATTGCACGTGTTGCCACTGTAATCCAGTCCTGTTTGTGGCAAAGAGCCATCTACTGGGGGTTCATTAGAAACTGGCTGGAGGGCAGTACAGCTCTGTAAACTACAGCTGTCTAATTGGTTTTGCTTGTGTGCACTGTCTTTGCTTTTATAATGGAGGAAAGCTACACAGCCTTTCTAATTAGATTGTTAAACATAATAGCTGAATGGCACAGCAGCAAAGAATGTGTCCTACTCTTTGTAAATGCAGAATAAGGAGCAGCAAAGACTCAAGTTTTTTCCAGCCCATTTCCTCCATCATCACATCCAATGGTAATGAGACTGTTTATTTTTTCTCAAATTAATGCAAAAGATTGTGGGCCTTGTTGAAGTCCAAAATAAATGTCAAAACAGAATTCCAGTAGCAAACACATCTCTCTCTCTATTCTGTTGTTTCTCCTTTTATTTGTTTGGAATGCTCATGACATGCACTAATTGGTGTCCTTGTTGGCAATGAACATGGAACAAAAACTGAATGGGCTTGGAAACTGGACTATCCTCTCAGCCCTGAAGGTGGTCCTTCTAGAACAGGCCTGAGGCACACTGATAGTGTGGGGAAATTTCCAAAACCACCATCCATGCTGTACCTGTTTTGTGGATTAACAGAGGAATTTGGTCTCCTGGGCTGTCAGTTCAGCCACCTTTCATGAACTCTAAACTGATCAAGAGAGAAAAAGAAATACTGTGAAGCCAGTTTTCTTCCCAGCTTCTTGGAATTAGCTCCTTTTACAGTTCTTCATTGTTATTCACATGGAGCCCAAACCTATAAAACGTAGAGCGTCTCAGGAGTGGTGCTGAGAGCCCTCTGCTCCCATTCGCTTTATATGGGCTAATATAGCATAAATCAAGTGTGACATCTTAAGTAGACTATTAGTAGGATGTCTAAAATGTTTGCCTCTTTTTCCTTTTCTTAACATTGAATGGACTGTCTTCTTGTCTTTTCCGTTAAGGTATCAAGGAGCCTATCTTGCTAGGTGCAGGAGGCTACTAAGAGATGCCAAGCAATTTCAAGACTTATAGGAGAGTGGGAAAATAGTTAAATATGAATGTGAACTGTACAATTTGCACTTATACTAATGTTTAGCCCAATCCTGAGAACATGCCATTGAAGTGTTAGCATGTGTAATATCTGTAGCACTCTCAAGATAACACAGTTATCCAGTCATCAAACACAGCATCTGATATTTGTCCAGTGGGAACAAGAAAATAGATTTATTGAAAAATGGGCATTGCATTAGAGCAAAGATGAACCTTTCAATCGAAAATCATGTGAAAAGTCACATTTTCGTAGATTTTAATACAATCGCCATTTCATCCAAATTGCAAATAAGGTGACATTTGGGGGTACAAAAGTTATAAAGTGAAACAGCAAGCAACTGAATGTGAAATTGTGTTAATCATTTTCAGAACTGGGCCTCAGCCTTTTGGATGTTGCACAGCTCTGGTGTAGGTGTAGCAAAGGGAATAGGAAATGAGTTTAAATGGTGGGATGTGCTGAAATGAGCTAGATATGTGTAGTTCTCTCTCCCTTAAACCTTTTGGACACCTACCTGAATTTGGCTCTACAAAGCATCAAAAACTGAAATACAAAAGATAAAACTTGAACCTGACCCCACTCAGCCTCTTTGTATTACATAATCATAACCCCACCAAAAAGATTCAGAATAAAGCAAACCCAAATATTGATTTACTTTGGAAACCAGAGACTTTCGGAAGTCTAATACATTCCTGTCTTTATTTTATATCCACAGACAATACTTTAAATCTTAAGAAAAGTACAGTTTAGATAGGAAAGGTGAAATTGAGAACAGACTACAGTCAGGAACAGCAAATATTAAAGGACATTTAAATCATGATGCTGGACAATGCTAAAATAAAGTTATTTTCATCAGATGGTTATTGCTGAGAACATGCAAAGAACTGTTTATGGATCACTAGCCTTAAAATCTTAGAAGCGACAAAGAGTTCTGTGGCACCTTATAGACTAACAGACGTATTGGAGCATAAGCTTTCGTGGGTGAATACCCACTTCTTCAGATGCAAGTGGGTATTCACCCACGAAAGCTTATGCTCCAATACGTCTGTTAGTCTATAAGGTGCCACAGAACTCTTTGTCGCTTCTACAGATCCAGACTAACATGGCTACCCCTCTGATACTTAAAATCTTAGTGGATTATATAACATTGCATCTCTATAATTAATGTAAATATTACTTTTTTAAATATGTTCATCAGGTTCCTAGCAATCCTAGATTTATGTCCTGTCAGATTTGTGCCATTGGATACTAGCAGATTTCTAAGAAAATACATCCCTTTAGACATTATAATCTTGTACATGTATACATATATTTATGAGTGAGGGTACAGAATAACTCATGTGTGCAATGCACAGGAAATTATGTTTGGCAGAGCAATTGGCCGCTTTTGCCACTGCTCCTATAAGATAGTTCCCAGAAGTGTGAGCTAAGTTAGGGTTATCTGCGAGTGTGATCACTCCTATGTAATTTAGGATCTGATCCTGCAATCAGATCCACACCGGCAGAGTTGTTTCATCCTGTGCAGAGCCCAAGCATCTAGCACATTTGGGGTTGCCATAAAATAAATAAATGACAAAATGTGGGGGCTGTGTGTGCAACTTCCTGTTTGTAAAATACATGTGTAGAGAACGAAATGCAGCTATATTCTGTGGGGAATAAATAACAATTGTATAGTAGGGCAGTGATTGACTTTTAGACTTCAGGGCTGCAGCATCGTCAATGAGGAAATTTCTATAGACACACGGGCCCATTAGGAGGAGTTCGCAGAGACTAATTTATAGGGTGTTTCCCCCTCTGTGTATTTCCCCCTCTGTGTAGCTGCCCATGGGAGGACCAAACCCCTCAGCAACTACCAGAAATTAGGAGAAAACCTTCTATTAAAAATAAATGCTTTTTAAATAACCCAGCAGCTAGTTTAAGTTCAGCCAGGGCTGGAATTATAAAGGCTTCCACTTAGCTGCAGTGAAGAAGCTTAGCTCCCTAGCACTGCATGAACTGAGAACCACAAGAAGAGGAACAGTGCTGAACTGCGCTCACACTGTGTGTGTGTGTGTGTGTGTGTGTGTATATATAATATATATATATATATAAACCTACAAGGAAATTGGTTCGTGTTTTTGTTCAGTACATACTGTACAGTGTCTGTTCCTTACGTAAAAGCTGGGGCGAATGTGTGCGTCAAGCAGTGGGCACTCTAATAGATAGGTACTAAGAATTCTTTACCAAATGTGTGTGTCTCTGACTGTACCAACTTGCTGGGACTGAACAACTCCTGTCTGCAGCCAAAGAAAACATCCAAGGTGTAACAGTGTCCTTTGCCTTCATAAGGAGAAAACTGGGTGCACCCATAAATGTAATACTAGAGATGTGATCAGCCATAGAGTTCAGATCCAGATTTAGATCCAAATCTGGAATTTTGGCAAAGTTTTTTGAGTGTTCAGATTCAGTATTTTGGGTCAGGCCAGTTATCAGCCCAAATCATGAAACTCCAAAGTGGATCTGATTCTAGAGCAAAGCATCCTTAAACTTTAGGGTGAGATTTCTATGAGAGTGTTTTGGTTTGGGTACATGTTCATCCGATGTGTATGTTGATCTTGGCTAATGCTATGTGGGAGGATGTTCAGAATCAGATCCATGCTTCAGAAGACAGGATGCAGCCACATATAGTGTATATGATCAGAACATGGCTTTGCACATGTGTGCTTTAAGAGAAAGTCATTCAAAAGTTTTTACACAAGGAACCCCAACTATTCTAATAGAAGTGAGCCGATGGAGGGCAAGGCGGCTCAGTGAGCCAGCATTGAGCCACTCTTTACATTCCTGTGTTTTCTATCTGGAGACTTGGGGCCTGTTCTTAATCCTAATTTATCCATAGCAAAAAGCACCACATAATTTGGCACAATTGCCAGTCCCTGCTGAAGCTGTATAAAATAAATATAGTGTATGTAGCTCTATAACACCATGATCCCTTTGTTGTCTGTACCTTCACATTTCTAGCCTTCTGTTTTCTGTACCTTCACCTTCCAACATACTGTTTGCAGAAACTGCCAGTTTGTTCTAAATTGTAGCAGCATGTAACAGAGACTCACACCCTCTGCTCTCTCACTGAGCCTTTACTTTTGTTCCTTCTTGTTGCTGTTTCTGTAATCATTCAGACTGAAAGTATATGGGTTCTCCTTGTGTATGGAAAACAGTAAAAATTTTAAAATTATCATAGAGAGTGAAAGAGGCTAAATAAATAAGTAGTTTCACACAGGTTTCAGAGTAGCAGCCACACAGCTTTGTTTATGAAAGGCCCAAGACCAGAGTTACTACAGTGATTGGAGAACTTTGCATAGTGCTTGCCCGCTCAGCGCTCTTCACCCCTCACTAACTTCACACACAATTTTAATAAAAAGTAATTAAGAGAGATGGCCCCAATATACAAAAATTTAGATTCATATCCAGAGTTCAACCAGGAAAGGAGGAATTTAGAATCAAGGTCATGAATTCTGCCAATTACACAGAACAGACCAAGTGACAAAATTCAGACATGAATCTAGAATTTGATCCAACTTCAGATTTCGAATGTCCCCAAACTTCAGGAGTGTTCAGATCTCACATTTTGACTCAGAGCCATCTCTAGTAAAAGCAGGGAGGAAAAAGTAAAGTATATTTTAAACTGGGGGTTCTGTTTGTTTGTTTGCATAAGATACAGGCTATGGTACTTAAACTAGGCCTCAGGAGAAAACTCATACTACATCCTTACCTAGGATATGTGCTGAATCATGTTTTTATGTTGTCAAAGATTAAATAATTAGTAGAACATGGTCCAGATCAAAAAGCTGTTAGGCTGTTAGCCAATTAGGAGGTTACCACAAATATGACAACTAATGATTCCTGCTGCTATGATACCTGCTGTAGTTAACCATGTGGGTTCAGAATGAAAGCTAATAAACTCACCCTGTGTTTTAATTCAAATCCTCATAAGTTGTTAATTTAAGAACTGAATATATTTACCAGCCCCGATCTCCAAGGTAATATTAACATAAAAATGAACAATTGGCTTGAATTCTAAGCAAGAACAGTAAGTGTGCCAGCTGGCCACTGACCTCCAACACAGAGATCAGTTACAAGAAAATATGCATGCAGCAAAAAGCTTTATGCTGGTTTTCCAAGAAGCCTTATATCAAGACCCTTCCATAATAATATTTGCACCATTTTATTTGCCTATCAGTTATATTAGGTATATTTAGGGCACCCATCACTGTAGTGTCTATGAGCCAGTATCTTTGTTATTCATGCTGCAGACAGGGAAAATGATTGATTTCAAACAGGAACATTTCTTTCGGCATTATTCAGAGGTTTGAATAGCTGTAAGTGAGAACACTCTATTACTCTGATGTAAAATATTAGTCACCTTGTGCCAGTGACTCATGCATCAATGCTTTGATATACATAAACTGATTAATTCACCCCCAGATTAGCCTTTGTATTTTACTGCAATCTCCCCACCCCCAACATACCCATGGATGCTATTCGTATGGAATATTGTTCCTACACATGGCACATTACTTGTATTTTAATAGATAGGCTATAAAGTTGGGCTTGGGTTTTTAACAGCAAGCACAAATTTTAGGTGTCACTGTCTTTGGGTTCCCAGCTTGAGACATATCCTAGCTAGACTGTCAGAGGTGATGGGCATTTACTGCCCTCACTGACTTCAGTTACAATTATGGTTGCTCAACACTTCTGAAAATCAGAACATAAGAACGGCCATACTGGGTCAGACCAATGGTCCATCTAGCCCAATATCCTGTCTTCCAACAGTGGCCAATGCCAGATGCATCAGAAGGAGTAAACAGAACAAGGCGATTTATCAGGTGATCCATCCCCTGTCATCCAGTCCCAGCTTCTAGCAGTCAGAGGTTTAGGGACAGTTCAGTGCTTTCTTTCACATATAATGCCACTCACCATCAGTGTAATCTACTCCGTCATTCCTTTGTATTTTGTACGCTGGTATTACCATGTCCCATTGATTATCATCTTTCCACCAAGTTTCTGTAATGCCTATTATATCAATATCCTCATTTAATACCGGGCACTCAAGTCTACCTATCTTAATATTTAGATTTCTTGCATTTGTATACAAGCACTTATAAAAATTGTCAATTTTTAGCTGTCTGTCTTCATGTGATGTAATTGAATGGGTCTCTTTTTTGTTTGACTGTATCTCTTCAGTTCCGACCTGTACTTTATCAACCTCTATCCTCGCCTCTTAGCTAGGATATAGAGTGTCCCCTTTAATAAATCCTCCCCTGAGGGATGTGTCTGTCCAAACTGTATGCTTCACTGTACCTGTCTGCTTTTCCCCAGCCCTTAGTTTAAAAACACCTCTGTGACCTTTTTGATTTTACATGCCAGCAATCTGATTCTGTTTTCACTTAGGTGGAGCCCATCCTTCCTGCATAAGATCCTCCTACCCCAAAAGGTTCCCCCATTCCTAATAAATCCTGCCTCTGAACACCATCATCTCATCCATGCATTGAGACCCTGCAGTTCTGCCTGTCTAATTGGCCCTATGCATGGAACTGGAAGCATTTCAGAAAATGCTATCACAAAGGTCCTGGGCTTTAATCTCTTTCCTAGCAACCTAAATTTAGCCTCCAGGACGTCTCTCCTACCTTTCCTTATGTCATTGGTACCTACATGTACCACAACCACTAGTTCCTCCCCAGCACTACACATAAATCTGTCTAGATATCTCAAGAGAACCGCAACCTTCGCACAAGGCAGGCAATTCCCCATGCGGTTCTCTCAGTCATCACAAACCCAACTATCTATATTTCTAATAATTGAATCCCCCATTGCTATTAGTTGTCTCTTCCTAATAGCTGGCGTCCCCACCCCTGAAGGGTATCCTCAGTGCGAGAGGATATCTTGACATTATCTGGAAGGAGGGCCCCAACTATGGAATAATTTCTCTTTGCTCCAGCTTGACGTTCTCCTTCCATGAGACTTTCATCCTCCTCAACAGGACAGACTGTCAGACTGGGAGTGGGACCTCTCTACTGTGTTCCGGAAAGTCTTGTGTATGTACCCTCTGTTTCTCTTAGTGCCTACAATTCAGCCACTTGGGTCTCAAGAGCCTGTACTCGGTGTCTGAGGGCCATGAGCTGCTGGCACCAAATGCACACATATATGCCACCCACCCACCCACAAATCAGGTAATCATACATGTTGCATTCAGTGCAATAAACTGGATAGTCCCCACTCTGCTGCTGGATGTCTGCCTGCATTATGTTTACTCTTGCTGTTGTTGTTTTTTAACTCTTGCAGGGTGTTTTCAGGCCCAAGGTGTTTCAAGTTCTTCTGTTATAGAGGAAGAAGCAACTTGGATATAGATGAGGAGAAGAGGGAAGAGTCAAAAATCACAAGTCACAGGTGACAGGAGAGATAATGGTATTATCATCTATAATATTTAATGGAGTTACTGAGAGGGTTTGAGAGGAAAGAGGAACAAGCCCATTCTGCCCATATGGAGCTTGATATGACAGCAAACCATCCAAGATGAGATATTTAATCTTTCACTGTCTATCAGACTGTAGTCTCCTCCTACCACATATTTGACACTGACCGTAGCCCCCTCCAAAATGCTGCTTCTTGTCTTTCTTACCCATGTTTCAGCAATGTGTTTGAGTAAGTGCCTCCTCATTGTGCTACACATAAAGTTCAGACTTCTTTCAGGTCCTGCATCATCAAGCCCTTGTGACACTCCTGACCTGGTCTATCTCTTCATTCCACCCTCACTCTTCTCTCTGCCAATGGCAAATTCAGATCAGACGTCAGTGATGCTGAAAATGGAATATGGGGTTTCAAATAGCCTTCCATACAGAGGGCCTGGTTGTCTTACTTTACATGGGTGTAACAACCATTTACCTCAAAGGAAGTTACATCAGCCCCAAAGTGTGATAGGTAATTTACTCTGTGTTTCAGGGAATATCACATCGTTCTTGCAAAAACCAATGGAAGGTAGAAATGAACATCTAAGTTATGGTAGTTTCAAACTCATTGAAGTCAATATAACTGAGCTAAAAATTTGGCACCAATACAGGGAATTCAGCCCTTTCTATAGTACAGCTATGAAGGGTATTTGAACAAGGATTTGCTTTGGAGAGCACAGTAGAAGCTGCCGACCTAGACCACAATGTGAAAAAGCTATGCAAATGTCATGGCTCTTCTGCACAAATAGCAATCTTCTATACTTCAGTCCATTTCGAAAACAATGAACTTTATGTTGAAATCACAGGAGAGATCTGTATTATCAACAAAAGATAATGGGCCGAATTCTGCTCTCAGTTCCTTGATACCACTGGAATTACACTGCTGGATTGAGAGCAGAATATAGCCCAGAGGTGCCTTAAGTTTCCTTTGACATTTCTGACATAAATCCAGTGTTTTGGGGGCTGGTAACTTATCTGTTTTAACTATTAAACCTGACCTGAAATTTCCTTCACAGCTTCTCCTCAGCCCACATGCAGTTTCTTTAACATAAAATACAGTATTTTATATTTAGTTCTTTAATGACCAATTATTCTTACCAGATCTGAACACAAAGAGGCCCTGCCTGCATGGGGAATTGTGGATCTGCTCAGTAGCGTAGCCGGGGGGGGGGGAGCAAGGGGAGCGGCCACTCCCCCTTGAGCAGAAGCGGCAGAAGCGGCGCCTTTTTTTAGCAGCACTAAAAAAAGGCGCCGCTTCTTTTTAAGCGCCGCTTCTTGCACTCACCGAGCGGCGCTCCGGGTCTTTGGCGACATTTTGGTGGGGGGTACCACCAAAGACCTGGAGTGAGCCACCGAAGTGCCGCTGAAGACCTGGAGCGCCGCCGGGTGAGTACAGGGGGAGGCGCCTTTTTATAGCGCCGCTCCCCCTGCGCTCCGGACCTGGCTGCGCTACTGGATCTGCTATCCCTGTAACACCTTCTCCCTCATGTTCTTTCTTCTTCAGCAGTCTCCTCAGATCTTTGGCAGAGCAGTCTCTGCAAGGATCCACATACAGAGAGGGGGTTAAGTCAAGGGTGAGTTTAAGGAGGGTCACAGATCACAGCCCTGCAGGGAACTTGCCTAGAAGGCTGTGTTAATTCCAGAGGTTAGCCCATCTGTGCCTTGGAACCTGCCTTTAAGGTGGTTTAAGGGGCTGTGCTTTTGGAGGGAATTCTGTCAGCACAGCTCCACTAGAGGCGGGTGGGATGTATCACAGGGAGACAAGAGAGTAGCGTAGGGTCACTGCACAGATAGCCCTGGCCTCTAGCATATTCCCCAGGATCCCCAGAGTGTGAGACTGAACACGCTGCTTCCTCCTTTCAGGGGGGAGGGTGGGAGTGAACACACCCGATGTGTTCAGAGGAAGGTCTGTGAGAGAAGCTGCACATAGGTTTTCTTCCAAGCCCATGGGGGGTTGGACCTGAGCCTTATTCCTCGTGTTGTATAATCTCTTCTTCTGAGAGGCTAGATTGTCACAACCCTTCCTTGGCTGCACAGCAGGGGCAGGGGAGTGAGGTTCTCCAGGTTTCCCTGCATGGCCCAGCTCTGGTTGGGAGGCAGGGGCTACTTGCCCAATGGTCCCCACAGTGACCAAGTGGAAAGAATTGCAGACTGGAAAAAACCCTGGCTCCAGCCCCTCTACTTGACCAGCTACTCTTGTGGACAATGGAGAAAAAAGCCCTTCAGATAGGATGAGGTAAGTCAGTGGTTCTCAACCAGGGGTACGCGTACCCATAGGGGTATGCAGAGGTCTTCCAGGCGGTACATCAACTCATCTAGATATTTGTCTAGTTTTACAACAGGCTACATAAAAAGCATTAGCAAAGTCAGTACAAACTAAAATTTCATATAGACAATGACTTGTTTATACTGTTCTATATACTATACACTGAAATGTAAGTACAATATTTAAATGCAAATTGATTTATTTTATAATTATATGGTAAAAATGAGAAAGCAAGCAATTTTTCAGTAATTGGGTGCTGTGACACTTTTGTATTGTTATGTCTGATTTTGTAAACAAGTAGTTTTTAAGTTAGGTGAAATGTGGGGAACACAGACAAATCAGAATCTTGAAAGGGCTACAGTAGTCTGGAAAGGTTGAGAGCCTTTGAGGTAAGTGACTCCTTTCCCTGAGGAGGAGGGGAGCCGAGGAGGAGGTGTCACTCTCTGAGTCTCAATTTATCCTCTGATGTGCTCCTGGGCAAGTGCAGGTATGTGTCACCTCCTCTGTAGGGTATTTCGTAAAGTTACAAGCGAGCCCTTTATGAATACTTTTAATTAGACATTTTCAGAGAAAAACAGACATTCTTATGCACATAGCTGGTTATAAAACATGAATTTGCCAAGGAATGTTCAAGAAAATTTCTCTTTTTAATGTGTATGCTATTAAGCTTGATTCTTCAAACAAATTAACTATTTTTGTGAAGCATTTTTATTGTACACTCATGAAGGGTTTTGGCGATTCCCTCCCCACACACACACAATCAAATGAAAAAAACCTCTTAACGTACACAACATACCACATAGATTCCTGGAAAACAGAAGAACTCTGGAGATTTAATCATAATACAAGAGTTAATATCTTCTCTCTCTTATTGTATTGATAACATTTTTTTAAAAAAAGGAAAATCTGACTTCAAGTGAGCAGTGTAATAATGTGGTTATAAAATGTTCCTAAAACCCTGCACACAACCTTTCACAATATCTTTTCCATGGGGGGGTCTGTGTGTGCATGCACACATATGTGAAGGGAACCGTAGGATGTGTGTGGTGGTAGAAAGCCTGCAGGGTTTGTTTTCTTTCTTTCTTTCTTAAATGCATTAGGCTGGGATTCATCAAAGGGAAAATCCAGTAGACAGTCTTAGTTATTGCTAATTTTAATGAATAACTGACATTCCTCATTTTTTATTTTACCTACTTTGGCAATTTGTTAGGTTGACTCATAATTCCTAGAAATAAAAAAACCAGGAAATATTTGAGGGAAGGGAGGTATCAAGAAACCTCCAGAAATTTCAGAAAAGTTTAGGTGTTTGGGAAACGTTGTTTTAAAAAAACAAAGAAATTATTTCCATATGATGAGGAAAAGGCCTGTCTAATAAGAAATTCATTTCATTTGACCTAAGAACATGTATCATCAGAGATAAATGGCTAATGTACCACACTACTAGCTAGATCTGACTAGATAGTGATTGCATGTCATGTATGTCATAAGGAGGAGTGATATGAAAAGAAAGAATTATCTATTCTTCTCTTCATGATATTATTAATAAAATAGGTTGAATGTAAAAAATGGCAGTGGATACTCTAGAACTTTCTTCCTACATTTCTTTGTGACCTCAATCACACTGTCTATTAACATATAGCTCATAACATATACTCTGTTTTCTAATAAACTGGATCATTTTAGTCACTGCATCACCTCAACACCATCCAACACTATCTTAGCACTGCAGTTCATTATATTTTTGGTTCTGTGAATATTGTCCTATATTTTAAAGAAATCACATTTCCCCAACCTCACTAGCCTACTGTCAGCTGCTAATCTGGGACTACTTTCTCCTGCAGAAAGAAAAATACAAAATGTTTATGGTTGCACCCTTCCCCACCTCCCCCCACCCCCATATTATCTTCAATTTCAGTAACATCCATCAAAGCTAAATCATCAGGCCCTGCGGCTGCTGCTTCTGCTGCTGCTCCAACTGTGTTCTGTGTCACTGGATATAGGGCCTCAGTATCACAGTCCAGCAAAACAACATCTGCTAAAGAGATTAGAATTACGTCAGTGCTGGTGGCTAGCTGGAGAAATGTTTGTAAAGCACTTTGAAGATGAAAAGTGCATGCAAATGCTAATTATATAATAAGTAATTCTACCAAAGCAGAAACATTCCATCCTTAGCCTCCTCCTTCTCTACTAAATATACCATCAAAATCCCAAGGTTTATTTTAGAGATACTGGTCCAGATTCATTGTTGTTGCATAGATATATATATATATAAACTAATGAAGTTACAGCAGGGATGATTTCAACTCATTGAGCTAGATTCAAGGGGCAATTGATACATTTGTAATGGAATGACTGTGACCATTTACCCTTGTGTTACTGTATCTTTGTGCAATATTTTATTATTTATAAAACACTCCGAAGGGTATTAGCTACTTTGAAGGTAAATAAAAAAAAACCATTTTGTATTATGTGACATCTTCTGCTGTTACAGTTATATAAATATACAAACCAAGAACCCTTTATTCAAACATCCCTGAAGTTTGGAGGCTGCTGACAGTTCTTACGTGCAAAAAAGAGTGACACATGACCACCCAGTCACTGGCTGACAATGAAAACTGACAAGGAGCAGCAAGCACAGGCTTCCGCTGGAGAAGCGGCCACCTCAGCAGCCAAAGTCACCACTGAAAAAGGGACTTTGGTGAGAACAATATGATCATAAAACCACTGAGCTTCAGAGATAGCAGTTATCAACAGCTGTCCAATAAGAGACAGAATAATCCTTCCATCTGTTAGAGGGTTCAGATGATCTACCCCTGCCACCAACGTAAACATCTCTCTGTGTGTGTACACATGCCCACTATATTAATTACCTATATTAGTCTATGTTTCTTCTTTTTGGTTGATATATTTTATTTCCATATTACTTTTTTTTAAAAAATAAAGGGAGGCGGAGGGAGATAAACCAAATGTTACAGTAGCCACTGGAGTCAGTGACTACTTTTCTCTGCCATGTGACGGGATATAAGCTTGTGTAACTTTGACCCATGTCATGTAATTGAACCAGGAAATAAAGAACTGCAGCTTATCAACAATTCTGTGTATAATGCAATTATTAAAGGAATAATCCTCCATTGTTAAGTGAATGGCCTAGATGTCATAATAAAGTTTTGCCATCTGTAATTTTCATAATACATATACATATGTGTTACTATCATCAGGGCATAAAACAATTTCCTAGGATAAATCCTTTAGGATTCTTAATCTTTATTCAGTCCTCATTCAGGCAAACTCCTGTTAAACTTAATCGGGATTTGTCCTCCTAAAGTGTGAATCAAATCTAAGTAGGGACCTCAGGATAACATTCCTTCTTTGTGGTCAGAAAACAGTGGAGATCCTTTTGAAAGGCCACAACACAATTAGGAAACAATATTTTTTGTCTTTCCTCCTACTCCCAATTTTTCTTTTACATTCATGTTTTGATCTCCCCTGATTCCATGGCAAGCTTCAGGACTTGGTCTAACTCCAACCCATCATTTTCAGATTAATGTTTAGGTGCTGAACAGCCATTCACACCTTTCTATGTTTGTGCAGGTTGAGTAACGCCCCAGATGATGGGGTGTTTTTCCCATTGTTCCTTATCCCAGTTAGGGTGACCAGGTGTCCGGTTTTTGACTGGAACACCCAGGCAAAAAGGGATCCTGGCAGCTCTGGTCATCATCGCCGACTGGACCATTAAACGTCCGGTCGGTGGTGCTGCGGCACTAAGAAAGGCTAGTCGCTACCTGTCCTGAGGCACCGCGCTGCACCCTGGAAGTGGCCAGCAGGTCTGGCTCCTGGGCAGGCGGGCCCACAGGGCTCTGTGCGCTGCCCCCGCCATGAGCACTGGATCCGCACTCCCATTGGCTGAGAACCAGCCAATGGGAGATGGGGGGGTGCCTGTGGGCAAGAGCAGTGTCCATAACACCTCTTGCCCACCCCCACCCCCCACCTACTAGTGCCAGACCTGTGGGGTGCTTCCGGCGCACGCGCAACGTGTTGTCAGGACAGGCAGGCAGCCTGCCCTACCCCCGCTGCACCACTGACTGGGAGCCGCGCGAGGTAAGCCCCTGCCCCAACCCTGAGCCTCCCCCCAAACCCAGTGCCCCCTCCTGCACCCCAAAGCCCTCATCCCCGGCCCCACCCCAGATCCCCCAGCCAGAGCCCTCACCCCCTCTGCACCTCAAGCCCCTGCCTAGCCCAGAGCCCCCTCCCATACCCTGAACCCCTCATCCCCGACCCCACCCCAGAGCCAGCACCCCCAGACCAGAGCTCTCACCCCCTCCCACACCCTGATTCAACCCGCAGCCCACTCCCACACTCCGAATCCCTCGGCCCCAGCCTGGAGCCCCCTACTTCATTCAAACCCCTCATGCCTGGCCCCAGCCCAGAGCCTGTACCCACTCCTGCACCCCAAGCACCTGCCCTAGACCAGTGAAAGTGAGTGAGGTTGGGGGAGAGCGAGCCACTGAGAGAGGGGGAATGTAGTGAGCAGGGGGCAGGGCCTCAGGGAAGGGGCAGGGCAGGGGGCGGGCCCTCAGGGAAGGGGAGGTGCTAGGGTGTTCAGTTTTGTACAATTAGAAAGTTGGCAACCCTAATCCCATTTCATCTCTATCTAAATTATTACACTTTTTAAACATTTACAGCTAATATGTTAAACTGTTCTACTTGTTGTCATTTGATCTGACATGTGCATATGCACACACGTGCATGCCTTCAAACATCCGTACCTCTCTTTAAGCCAAAAAAACCACTCTTCAAACTTCTCTTCAAGTTTATGTGCAATACTTCAATAGAAAATGTATTAACCATACCAAGAAATTAGAAGAGCATTTTTCTGCTAAAAAGTGGCATGCACTGCATAAATTGTTTTTACCTTGCATATAGGTGGTTCTATTGCATGTGTTTCACCCCACTTATATCAAATATTTCTTGCAATACCTAGCTGTAGCTTCATTCATACAGACATCAGGGTTGGTAGTGGGGATTGACCCACACTGCTATTTTTAGTGTGCTAGCTGAATCAGAGCTAGTGTGTGTCTGTCTACCCACACTGGGAAGTCCTGGGTTCAATTCCCATTAACAACCTTGGTGTGTGTGTGTCTATTCAGACTCGGGGGCACTCTCCTGGCTGGTATGTAGACATACCCCTTCAGTCTTTGAGACCACTGACTTCAACAGGCTTTGGATCAGTCCCTAAACCAGTGTTCTATATTGTAGGGGTTTCAGGCCCTCTCTGGGGCGGCTGGGGACCAGACCGCCCAGCTATACTGTCAGGTTTTGGGGAATTAGTGTCAGTGCGCGGCAGAGTCAGCCGTTCAGGCCCTCCTGAGCAAACAGACAGTTACTAGTCAGCCCAGGCCCTTGGTCAGGGCAGGGCAGCAAACAGTTCAGGTCTCAGGCCCTCAGGCAGGGGTTGAGCAAACAGGGAGTCAATAAGCCCTGGCCCTTGGTCAGGGTGGGGCCATAAGCAGTTCAAGGCTCAGGCCCTTAAGCAGGGGCTGAGCAATCAATATTGGTGGTGGCAAGCCCAGGTCCTGGCTCTGGAGAACCTGGGAGAGGGGGAGACTGCCACCCACACGTTGGGTGGCAGGGGGGATGCAGGCCCTCCCACTCCACTGCGTCCCAGCCCGGGGCCCTAGCAGTGGCAGAAAACCCGCTGCTGAGTCAGTGGGGATCCTGGCCGCAACACATTGACCTTGGCTCTGGCAGTGCTGCAGCCAGACTAGAGTCGGCTGCCCCCAGGCTACTTCCAGATTCCCCCACTCTGGGTACCTGGATCGGGGGGGCCGTCCTCCATGAGGTCGCAGACCATCAGCACCTCAGGGTCGCTGCCGGGCAGCAGGCTCGGCGGCTCCTCAGGGTAGCGGGCAGGCGGCAGGCCGGGCGGCTCCTCGGGGTAGCAGGCCGGCGGCAGGCCGGGCGGCTCCTCGGGGTAGCGGGCGAGCGGCAGGCTTGGCTGGCCCAGCCAGCCCTCTGGTCGGCTGCTGGTTGCCGGGGCCTCCCAACGGGGAGCTGCACCACAGGCGTCCGGCCTCTCCGGTGGCTGGGGCTCAACTGCAGTCTGAGGGCCGGCTTTTATACTTCCTGTGCCGCCCCTTGACCCTTGAGGGGTGGGGCCAGGATTCTCTGGCTCCGCCCACTTGGGCATCCGGGGAGGCTCCTCTCTCTCTGGGGCAGCTGGGGACCAGACCTCCTCGCTACATATATATTCCCCCTTTTAGAGAAGTTCATCCCATGCTTCTAAGGTCAGCATTGTCCAACTCCCATCAAGGGTGCCATTTTGTAACAAACAGAATATATGCAGACACCACTGTCATTAGTGGGATTCAAACCTAGGCTCGCCAGCACCAACGTGTAAGCCCTTATCAATTCAGCTGAAGAGCCAACACTCTACGTTGTCACTCAGGTTATGTCTACAGTTGGAGCTAAGGGTGCAGTTCCTAGCTTGAGTAGACATACCCACGCTAGCTCTGGAGTGCAGCTGTGACGGCACAAGTGTTGTGAGGGGCTAGCCACCCTGGTTACATACTTGCGCAAGACACAAAGTGTTCTGTTTTAGCCCACTATCTCTGATGAAGCTAGCACAGGTTTGTATCCTTGAGTGGCAATGACACCTCCAGCTCAAAGTGTAGATACACCCTAAGGGTACGTCTATACTACAGAATTAGGTCGAATTTATAGAAGTCGATATTTTAAAACCCGAATTTATGGAATCGATTGTGTGTGTCCCCACTAAAGAGCGTTAAGACCATGAGGTCGATTGACTGTGTCCACAGTAGCGGGGCTAGCATCGACTTTCGGAGCATTGCATTGCGGGTAGCTATCCCACAGTTCCCGCAGTCTCCGCCGCCCATTGGGATTCTGGGTTGCGATCCCAAAGCCTGATGGGGCAGAAAACATTGTCGCTGGTGGTTCTGGGTACATGTCATCCCTCCCTCCGTGAAAGCAATATTTCTCGCGCCTTTTTTCCGGGGTTTCCGTGTTTGCTACGGAAGCCTGCTCAGCTCACAATTACCGTACATCTCCAGCGTATGCCTGGACATTAGGTCTAGTGGGGATTCAGTCACACTATAATACGGGCAGAGGGATAGCTCAGCGTTCTGAGCGTTGGCCCGCTAAACCCGGGGTTGCGAGTTCAATCCTTGAGGGGGCCATTCCGCCTGAGGCTGGTAGTCGCGGGACTACACAGCAGGAGCGCCTTGCCTTCTAGCTGCAGATGGTGCAATATGCCATAAATGGTCGTGGTCGCGGGACCACACAGCAGAAGCTCCTTTCCTTCTCGCAGCAGATTGTACAATATGATTGGTATTCGTGTGCTCCTGGCCGGCGGCCTATGGTGTGGCTGGCCGGGGGCGCTTGGACATAAATGGGAGTGACCAGAGTGACTCTGGTCATTCTCTTTTTTACGTTTTGTTTAAGGGAGATTCAGTACTGCCTGGAACACGGGCGGAGGGATAGCTCAGCGGTCTGAGCGTTGGCCCGCTAAACCCGGGGTTGCGAGTTCAATCCTTGAGGGGGCCAGGAGCTGATGATGGATATCAAGCATATTGTACCATCTGCTGCTAGAAGGGAAGGCGCCTCCTTGCTCACCGCATATTGTACCATCTGCAGCTAGAAGGAAATGAGCCTAACCCTTGCTCCCCCCTCCCTCCGTGAAAGCAACTGAGGGGGGAGCAAAAAATCCTTTCGCGCCTTTTTTCATATGGGCGCCATATTGCTGACTCCATTGTTATCCACCCGCTGCTTCTGCTGCCACTCTGCTGTCCTGCAAACAGCATACCAGGGAAAGCATGGAGCACGATCAGATCACCGCGGCTGTTCTCGCCGTTATGAACACCACGCGCATTGTCCAGGAGTATATGCAGAACGAGAACCAGGAGCTGCTACAGCTACAGCAGGCGAGGAGGCGACAGCAGCGCCCTGAGGACAGTGATGAGGACATGGACACAGACCTCTCTCAAAAAAGGCCCCCCCGCAAGGTGGACATCATGGTGGTAATGGGGCTTGTTGATACAGTGGAACGCCGATTCTGGGCCCGGGAAACAAGCACAGACTGGTGGGACCACATAGTGCTGCAGGTCTGGGATGAATCCCAGTGGCTGCGAAACTTTCGCATGCGTAAGGGCACTTTCATGGAACTTTGTGAGTTGCTTTCCCCTGCCCTGAAGCGCCAGGACACCAAGATGAGAGCAGCCCTCACAGTACAGAAGCGACTGGCAATAGCCCTGTGGAAGCTTGCAACGCCAGACAGCTACCGGTCAGTCGCGAATCAATTCGGAGTGGGAAAATCTACAGTGGGGGCTGTTGTGATGGAAGTAGCCAGGGCGATCACCAAGCTGCTGGTACCAAGGGTTGTGAGTCTGGGAAATGTGCAGCTCATACTGGATGGCTTTGCAGCAATGGGGTTCCCAAACTGCGGTGGGGCGATAGACGGAACCCATATCCCTATCTTGGCACCGGACCACCAAGCCAGCGAGTACATAAACCGAAAGGGTTACTTTTCAATAGTGCTGCAAGCACTGGTGGATCACAAGGGACGTTTCACCAACATCAACGTGGGATGGCTGGGAAAGGTACATGACGCTCGCATCTTCAGGAACTCTGGTCTGTTTCGGCTGCTGCAGCAAGGGACTTTCTTCCCAGACCAGAAAATAACCGTTGGGGATGTTGAGATGCCTATAGTTATCCTTGGGGACCCAGCCTACCCCTTAATGCCATGGCTCATGAAGCCATACACAGGTAGCCTGGACAGTAGTCAGGACCTTTTCAACTATAGGCTGAGCAAGTGCAGAATGGTGGTGGAATGTGCATTTGGTCGTTTAAAAGCTCGCTGGCGAAGTTTATTGACTAGGTTAGATCTCAGCGAAAACAATATTCCCATTATTATTACTGCTTGCTGTGCGCTCCACAATATCTGTGAGAGTAAGGGGGAGACGTTTATGGTGGGGTGGGAGGTTGAGGCAAATCGCCTGGCCACTGGTTATGCGCAGCCAGACACCAGGGCTATTACAAGAGTACAGCAGGGTGCGTTGCGCATCAGGGAAGCTTTGAAAACCAGTTTCATGAATGGCCAGGATGCTGTGTGAAAGTTCTGTTTTTCCCCTGTAATGAAAAGCCCCGCCCCTTCATTCACTCTACTTCCCTTTACCCAAACCGCCCTGCCCTCCCCCCCTCGATCACCGCTCGCAGAGGAAATAAAATCATTGTTGCTTAAAAATCATGCATTCTTTATTAATTCGTAAAACAAAGAGGGGGAACTATGGGGCTAACTGCCACAGTCTCCCGGGATAGCTGGTGGAGGAAGGGAAGCACCAGGATGGGTGGTGGAGGAGGGGATGAGGGAAGGACAAGGACACACAGCACTTTAAAACTTATTGAATGCCAGCCCTTTCTTGCTTGGACTGTTCTCTTGACTTGAGTGGTTGGGTGCACGGAGGCCGCCCAAACGCGTTCTTGGGCGTCTCGGGGATGAGGTTATGGGACTCGGGAAGGAGGGCTGTTGGTTACACAGGGGCTGTAGCGGCGGTCTGGGCTCAGGCGGCCTTTCCTGAACCCTACGCCTTTCCTCAGCCATAAGCCGGAGGATTTCCGTTTGATCCTCCAGTAGCCTCAGAATTGCATCCTGCCTTCTCTCTGCACGCTGACGCCACCTACTCTCTTCATCCCGCCAGTCATTCTCTTCAGCACGCCACCTGTCCGCATGATCAAATTCTGCCTTCCTGGACTCCGACAGTGTCTGCCTCCACGCATTCTGCTGGGCAGCTTCAGTGTGGGAGGATTCCATGAGTTCTGAGAACATATCGTCTCGATTCCTTTTTTTTTTTACTTCTAATCTTCGCTAGCCTCTGGGACGGTGATGAAAGGGGTGGCGTTGAAACATTTGCAGCTGCGGGAGGAAACAAACGGGAGAGGAGTAGTTTAAAAGACACACATTAGAGAACAATGCTCCAAACATTACATATCACATATGCATTTGGTCCAAGGTTGCACTTTGCCTGTTATATTGAGGGTCTGCCGGTTTGGTGTGAGAGATCACACAAGCAACAAGTTGGTCCGGCGGGCAACAGAATTCGGCTTGCAGGCAGCCATGGTAAGCCACAGTCTATAGGCTTCTTTAACCTTCATAACAGGTGGGAATGTTTTCAAACAGCAACCCCCTCATTTCCCATAACAAACAGCCTTTGGGCTGGCAATTTAAAACTGGTTGGCAATTGAAAAGGGAGGGGCGGCGGTTTTCGGGTTAACGTGCAGCGCGAACCTAATCGACACCCCCCCACACACACAGACACACATCCAAGATGTTCGCTGTTCCCCCTCCCCCCACCGCGTGGGTCACAGTGGGGAAGATTTCCGTTCAGCCACAGGCAAACAGCCCAGCAGGGATGGAGCCCCTCTGAATACCCCCTTAATAAAATTCCCCTATTTCAACCAGGTGACCATGAATGATATCACTCTTCTGAGGATAACACAGACAGATAAAGAACGGATGTTGCTTGAATGCCAGCAAACACCGGGACCATACGCCGCCATGCTTTGCAAAGCAATGATTCCAGACTACGTGCTACTGGCCTGGCGTGGTAGAGTGTGTTACCACGGAGCACAGGATAAGGCTGCCCTCCCCAGAAACCTTTTGCACAGGCTTTGGGAGTACATCCAGGAGATCTTTCTGGAGATGTCCCCGGAGGATTTCTGCTCCATCCCCGAACATGTTAACAGAGTTTTCCAGTAGCTGTAGCTGTACTGGCCGCGAATTGATCATTAAACACGCTTGCTTATAAAACATGTATTAATTAACAGAGGTACACTCACCAGAGGCACCAGAGGTCCCTTCTCCCGCATCGAGCACGCCTTGGGTGGGTTCGTAGGGTACTGGCTCCAGGGTGACAAAGAGTTCCTGGCTGTCGGGGAAAAGGGCTTCTCCACTTCCTTGCTGTGTCTGGGCGCTATTTTCAGCATCATTATCATCATCATGCTCCTCTGTGGTTTCTGATGATCCACATACGGAGTCATACCACATGGGTGGGTCAGTGCTGGCTGCACCTCCTAGAATGGCATGCAGCTCATCATAGAAGCGGCATGTCTGGGGCTCTGACCCAGAGCGTTTGTTTGCATCTCTGGTTTTTTGGTAGGCTTGCCTGAGCTCCTTAATTTTCACGCGGCACTGTTGCGCGTCCCTGTTGTAGCCTCTGTCCTGCATGCCCTTGGAGACTTTGGCATATGTATTGGCGTTTCTTCTTTTGGACCGTAGCTCTGCTAGCACGGTTTCGTCTCCCCATACAGCGATCAGATCGCGTACTTCAACATCGGTCCATGCTGGAGCTCGTCTTCGGTTCTGGGACTCCATCATGGTCACCTCTGCTGATGAGATCTGCGCTCACCTGCAGCTCACCACGCTGGCCAAACAGGAAATGAAATTCAAAAGTTCGCGGGGCTTTTCCTGTCTACCTGGGCGGAGCATTGGAGCTCAGACTGCTGTCCAGAGCGGTCAAATGTTGCACTGTGGGATAGATCCAGGAGGCCAATACTGTCGAATTGCGTCCTCACTAGCCTACATCGATTCGGCAATATCGATTTAAGCGCTAATCCCCTCGTTGGGGGTGGAGTGGCGAGATCGATTTTAAGAGCCCTAGAAGTCGATGTTAAGGGCTTCGTCGTGTGGACGGGTGCACGGATCAATCGAAATAACGCTAATAAATTCGACCTAAACTCGTAGTGTAGACCAGGGCTAAGTGGCCAGCCACTATATAGACATGATTACATACATATAGCCAGCATATTATACTTCCATTTCATGAAAGACTATTTTTCTCACAATGTCCTAAAGGAAACCCATATTTCTCCTTTAGTCTAGTCTTTTTATACAATAAAAATGTGTATTATCCCTACACCCAGTTTCCAAAATAAGAGGTAGGAAGTGCCTATAATATTGTATGGCCAGATCAAAGTAATGATGGTCAAGGTGGTATGACTATGGTCTAGATGTAATACATTAGTAACAATCCAATCTGGGCCTGTAGAAGGTCTCTTTGCCAGACAGCTTCAAGCTGAGACTAATAATGATCCATTTATATTTGGGCCCTCCTGCTGAGTTAGACATACTGCTGGTAGGCAGGAAACTCTTTCAAACAAACAAACAAACAAACAAACAAATGTGAGAGAGAGGAAAGGCAACACTAGCGAACACATTACCTTTGTTTATCAGGAAACACAACTGAAATCACTCTCTGATCTGTCTTATACTAGGGACCCTAGAAGAGGAAGGGTGGTCTAGCACATAGAGCATGAATCTGACATAAATTCAATTCCCTGCTGCACCACAGGCTTACTGTGTGATACTGGACAAGTCATTTAGGCCCAGATCTTCAAAGGTATTTAGGCTCCTAACTTCTACAGAAATGAATGGAAGTTAGGAGCCTAAATAACTTTGAGGATCTGGGCCCTTGTCTCTCTCTCTCTGCCTCAATTCCCCATTTCCAACATGGGCGTGGTGAGTACTTCCCTACCTCACAAGATGTTGTGAGGAAAAATACATTAAAACGAATATGAGGTGTGCAGATACTATAGTAATGGGGGTTAAATAAGTACCTTCATTAGGCAGTTTTTAATAATTATTATTAATATTAATGACAATTTGTATTATCATAGCACCTAGGAGTTCTAGTCATGAACTAGAATCTGTTGCGCTAGGTGCTGTACAAGCCCAGACCAAAAAAATTCAGCCTCTGCTCCCAAAAGCTTACAAAGTATAAGACAAGAGTCAACAGACGAATACAGACAGACCAACAGGAGACTACCAGGAAACAATGAGACAATAGTGGTCAGCATGGTAGGCTGTGGTCTCAGTTTGCCAGCAGCATAACCATGGTAAAGCTTATAGGTATCATGGCAAAGGCAAGTATAATAAAATGATTAATTTGTGACAAAACACATAGCAGACCTTTGTGCCTTGCTCTTGTATCACTTGCTGCCTTATGTTTTTCTTCTTTCTTTTATGCCAGAACTAGTGAGAACCAAATTGTGCCAGGCATAGCTGTGCAGCAGCAAAGGGCGAAGAGAAGGACAAGAAGCTTCCCTTAACCCCTAAAACGCTGTGCAACAGCCAACAACTGCATTCCCCTAAGTGCAGAGAGTACTGCCTCCTAGTTCTCCAAAGGATGCTAGCCACTCCAAAGGTAGTAGGGTAGCAGGCTGGGGTCCCACATCTCCTTAAGAAGTGTATCAAAAGCATCAGAAATAGGGCTGGCTGACATTTTTCCTTTGCAACCTTTTTTTTCCAACTAAATGAAATTTTTCATAGAAAGCATGTGCTTTCCTCAAAAAATACTTTTTTCCCCCCATTGGAAAACTGAAAATCTAAAAGAATCCCATATTTGTGGACTTTGGGATCTTCAACAAAAAGTTGAAATTTTCTGCGGAAAGTGTCAATGAAAAGTTGAAACTGAAGAAGTGGGTATTCACTCACGAAAGCTTATGCTCCAGTACATCTGTTAGTCTATAAGGTGCCACAGGACTTTTTGTCGCTTCTACAGATCCAGACTAACATGGCTACCCCTCTGATAAATGAAAAGTAAGTCATTTTCATTTTGTAGTGGTGAAGAAGAAATGGACAGCCCATGGTGGTAAGCTTCATGTTCACCATATGACTTCTCTGGATGATGAGTTATGATGGAGAAAGTGCTACTTAATGGCCAAATCCTGAAGTCTGTCCTTAAGCATTCTGTGAGAGTTTGAATGGAGTAAGGTCTTCAGGGTTTGGCTCTGGAACACACACATCTAAGATAATTAGGAAAAAGTCAGAAAAATTATGAAAAACCCATGAAGTTTAAAGCAATTTGTTATATTTAAGTTTGCTGTTTGAGAGCTTTTCTTGGTATGAAAGACCTTTTTTAAGCAGAAAGTTGCTACCTTGTCTTATTTAGATACTGCCCTAGGGGCATAAGCCACCACAGACCTACACACAGAAAGTGTGTTGATGTCAATGGTAGTTCTGCATCGAACCTGGCAACCCTACTTTGTTGTATTGCAGGAAAATTCAGGACTTGCACACACAAGCTGATTTCTACTCCAGGATCACAATGCTTTTCAGCTAATAGCCACAATGAGTTTATGTTTACTTGTAACTGAAGCGCTCCTAAAAGACTTCCTTCCAATAACTATGAAAGTATGTATTTTTTTCTACCGTGTTATCTTATTTAATCGGGACTAAGCAAACATATTTGCTTACACACTAATTTGCATACACACTAATAATAAAATCACTGGAAATTCTCTATTTAATCTGTCTGCTCTTTGTGTAAAGGTTTCCAACAAAGGCTAGCACACTACCTAATCTTATGATGAGGCAAAATTACATCACAAAACAGCCTCTGCATTATCTGTTTACAAATAATCCTATTGTTGTTACAGTGCGGTGACAAATTAACTTTCATGTTATTGGTAGGTAATGCAATTGCATTAGACAGGCTGGACTGAGTTGTCACTTCTGATTGCAGTTGCTTAAAGGAAATAGCAGAGGGCTTCATTGTGGCTGTGAGATATTGGCCTGAGTTCGGGGTGGGGAGGAGCAGCAGTACCGCAGGGGAAGCCACAGGAGGGACTGTGCAGACTGACAGAGATTCCAAGCAAGCAGGGGAAGCTCCCTGGCTGCACTATCCCTTAAATTGATGCAGAACGCGCCCTTCTTTGTGCCTGGCAATCAGAGCTGAGTAATGAGGGGGGGAGAGGGGCAAGACCATGCCCTGCTTGCTCCCCATCCCTTTGGGGTTGCATTAGGAAGAGCCAGTCTGTGCACTCAGGAAAGTGCAGGTTCTCTATAACTTCACAGCCTTTGTGCATAGAGGGCATGGAGGAGGGAAGGCTTCTTGCGCCCTACTCCACATTATTCCCCTGTTGAGCACAATATGGCCCTTAGATTTAGCGCTAGACTGAGAACTCAGCTTCTGTGGCCTGGCAGGAAATTAATGCATCCCACACTCCTCCCTGTCAGGACACTGAAGACCCATCAGAGAGCAGGGGATGCATGCCCAATACTTCACACCTGCCCATGCAAGAGGGGAGGAATGGTAGCATGATAGCTCTGCACTCCCTACCCACACACACCACAGGGGAGCTGGCTTTGACTGCACACATATAGTGCAGTATTTTGCACCCCATGGAGAGTGGTAGCTGATTATCATCATATCTCCAGCACAAGAGGGATGTGCCAGAGAAAACGTGTCTCAGAGGATCCTCCCAGAGCCCCTTACTCAGGGCGAAAAGCACAATCTAGCCCTAAACAAACAGGAAGATAAGTGCTAAAAAAGGCATTTTAATTGGTCAGTGTTGTAAAGTGCTTTGAAGATTTATAACCTTCAGAAAGCCTGAAATGGGTGGTGGTAATTTTGAACCAGTGATGATCTTGTTGTTATGCACTCCCCAGCCCAGTGTCTTGATGCACATTCATACAGCGAATGTATTTGTTGTCTCTGACAGTGATAATCAAACCATGTCCTGCATCTGTGCAGATTACAGCTACTGTGGTTCAGGCACTTCTCCATAGCATGCAGCACTTCTTCTCTATTGCACTCACAGCACTTCTTTTCCACACATCGGCCCACCTGGTGTTCTGGTGATCCAGACAGTACCCTGAGACTTCCTAACAGTCCCCCTATAGCTGACCCATTTACTCGCTATGGTAAATAGGAGCATCTTCCCTGAGCGCTCCTGATTTAACTCAATAAAGACTTTGAACTCCCCAGTATCAATCTGTCCTTGATCATATGTGGGGCAAGCCCTCCTCTAGCTTCCAGCCATGTATTTCCATCTTCTGCCTCAGTTACATCAGTGCAACAGGAAAACATTGCTGTCTTCCCCAGGGAACTAAATACATGGATCACATAATAATCCTTCCATAAAGCACACCTGCCCTAACCCTCTACTTCCTCCAGAAAGCTTCTTACCTATAAATGCAGGTGACAAATGGAATGTGAACATCTGACTCCCTTAGGGTCCTTTGAAAATCACACCCTAAATGTTTAGGGAGTATTTGAAGTACAGTGAAAGAACCCTGGGTATATGATTTCCTATTGCTCTAGCATGCATGGCACTATGACTGTTAGTTTAATGGCATAGGCCAGTTTTGTCTGTGAACCACAGTGTGTACCCCATTAAGTGTGAAGTTTCCAAATAGATGTAAATGTGAAATAATATACTGTAGATGTGCACTGGAGATACTGACATTAGATTAAAAAGGCCACTGCTGCCCAGTTTTGCACTGAACAAAATTTTTCACACAGCCCTTATTATCATCTGGAAAGAAAAACATTTTTCACCTCCATTAACGGTTTCTTGGGCATTCTGACCCCTAGGCAAGAAGTTTTGTCCCTGTTTTAAATTCCATAGTTAAAAATTTAAGACAGATCAAAAAAAAATTCCCACCGTCTCCCTCTTTGACTGTGCAGTACATCAGAGCAATAACAGTGTGGTTCACATGCTGGCTGCAATAATACAAGAAGAGATATATTTCTAATATTACAAGATCATATATATGTATTTATACAAATTGCACAGATGAATAGGGGTATTAAAATACTCTGATCCTGCTCCTATTAAGGTCAGTGGGTGGTATCTATGTTAATTTGAGCCCTTGAGACCTCTAAAATGCTTAAATAAAAATATGCTGTGGCATGAGGGATCTTATACTACTGAACTTTATAATAGCTTTGATATTGTTGTCAGCACAGATTTCATGGCTGAAACAAGCCTGAACTTGCCTTTGCCACCCAGGTTCATCAAAATGGGCAGGGGGACTTGAAGGGGGAAAGAAAGGCCCTAAAGGTGATTCCCACCACCCTTTAAACCAGACCAGTTGTCCAGAACAGCTCGAGTGGTGTCTTTGCGGCTAGCCATCATCTGGAAGAAATCATGTGAACCATTGCAGTTCCCAGACATGAGACCATGTAAAATAGGTGAGAGACAAGTACGCTGAATCCAACAACATCAGCCTGAGAAAGTTCAGGTTGGATGTTTCTTTCTGACAGGCACTTCATATACATCATGACCTTCAGGGACTGTAAACTCTCATCCTGTTGGGGTTATTTTAAATCAAAGACCAGTGTGCCAGCAGCTGCACAAGTGAGGAACGCCTAAGAAAATAAATACTAGTTAGAGTGCTATTTAATGCCGTTAACTGCAGTGGGTGGAGGCTGGAGGGCAGTAGCTTTTAACAAGTTTTATTTGAAAGACTAACTCAGTGTGGTTGTCACGACAGTTGTCTTTGTGGCTGAAGTTGTATTGCTAACAGATGGAAATCTGGCAGCTTTTTCTAATTTATGCAGATGCTTTGCAGAAGGAGTAACCATGCTAAGTGATTCTAACATTAACCTTACACAAACCTTTCTCCACTATGCTAATAAACAGAACATTTTAGGGCTGCTCTGTTGAAAACTCTCAGAGAAATGTTCAGCAGTTCCTCCCTTTTCATCTCTGCAGACACTCAGAGAATTTAAGTCCTTCTGCATAAAATCACTGAATTCAGAAATGAATATTTAGCAAAAGTCCTATCCAATCCTCTAAATATCCTTTTTAACCTTAAAATTACCCACTTGGTAGCATCTTAATGAAAGGGCTAAGCATGTGCACTGTCTATATTTGAAAACTAGCACTCTGTACAATACCTAAAAGGAATGCCGATTTCGATATTCCTCTTGTTAAACCAATCTAGAAAAAACACTGAATAATATGCTTAATAGATATCTAGAGTTTCATCTTTCTGCTTTCATTGGCTTTTAAAAAATGTAAACACTCTTTCAAACCAGTAACACATTGCCTTATTCTAATCTGCACTGAGTGCAATTATATTACACGCCCTCATCAATGCTAAACAAACTGATGTACAATACACCCCTTAGATCTTTTATTGATCTCTTTTACATTAGGGTTGCAGGGCTTCTTTCCCCAGAAGCTTTTAGGGAAGCAAATGACCTTGCACTTTTCATTGTCTGAGTCTGTGCTGAGATGTGTTATATTTTTCTTTGACTTGATTTGAACATATCTCTTTTGTGGAACACTGATTACAATGTATTTGTATAATCAGTGTGCTGCTTAAAATGAATCAAATGGTTACTTACCATAATGATTGCATGGACCCACACTCTAGGTGATGCATTTTCCCAGGGTGCATGAGCTCAGAACTGTTGAATAGCAATGCCTATCGGGGCTGTATACACACGCTGCATAAATCCTTACTCCCTCCCTTAAGGATATTTAAAAGGACACCGCTTCACAACCATCATTCATTTTCTCACCGTAAATCAAGAGTCTAGTTAGAAGATTCTGAAATAAATGGGGACAGACAGCATGTAACGTGGATTCATGCGGGTAATCAATAATTTCAAAGAGCCATCTGCTATGGTTTTGATTCTTTAACTATTACCTGCATGATTGACAAGTGACCCCTTGGATGAGAGGACTCATAAGTGAACAAAAAATGCAGGTCTGCTCCCCTGACATAGGCATTCTGTCTAGAGACTAAGTCTAGGAAATAACACTGTATGAAGGCATGGATGGGACTCCCAGTCGAAATTGTGCATCCTTCCATGATGGAGACTGTTCTAGGTCCTAGAGTAAAGACCATCTAAGACATGCTGGTCTTATTATTATTATGAGATCCTGATCCATTTTGATCATCTGAATGGAAAATGATTGGTTCCTAGTTTTATTCCCAAGTACTGCTACAAGTAGCCTGGGTATCATCTACCAGGAGTCATCTGTCTTGATACTAAATAGGTCAGAGCCTTCAAATGATAGATCTTGAGTTGTAAACTAGACTGTCTCTGGGCAACCCAAAGGTATGAGGAACTTGGAATAATAGTGACTGCTGCAAATGACTTGTCTGCAAGGTTGGCACCATTATACTCCTTTTGCAGGGCATTTGGTGCTAACCACCTTAACAATAACTTTGGCTTCCTTTCTCATATCCTCAGACAACTGAGCCAGAAGTGGAGGCAAGTGCAAATGTGGTCCTTGCTAATACTGCTTAGCAATTAGCTACATTCCAAATAAGGATAACTGATATATATGATTTTCTTTCTAGAATATCTAACCTCTTCTAGCCTCGCTGCCTATATGTCAAATGACCCAGATTGTCAAGATTTTACACGGTGTGGAACCTGTTGTGAATAAAAACATATCAAATCCATGAGATTTTTCATGGACCACTGAAAATTCAACATCCAATATTTCAGCAACGCTTTGTTTGAACACTGTGCTGCAAAATAATGTACGTTAAATAACTTGGGTTGAGGACAGGTGAATTCCAAAGAGAAGCTGGTTCTAAGTGTTTTAAAAGCTACAGAGTACAGGTGTTCTCAAATGAGTCTTAAATGTGTGTATATTTTATCTCAAAATAAAGGTGAAAAGTATTTATAGCTAACTAGTAAGCTGTAATTCAATACCCTCTTCTCATGGGCAAACATGGATATTTTGAGGTTTGCTGGTGATCTTTTTACCAGTCTTAAAAAATGGTACAGCATCACTATACATTTGTAATGCATTAAATGACACACACGTTGCAGATTTCCCTGGCTAAGAAAATATCCTATCAGGTAACATAGAGTAATTTAATTTGGTTCTGCCCAGGATAACAATAAATGTACTATGCTGCATTCATATAAACATAGCATCACTTTAAAAAAATAAAACAAAGAAAACACACCAGCTTTCAGGCCTTTCCTCAACCCGAAGAATGAAGCATGTCAGAAGAAGAATTCTGAAATAAGTTTCATATAATAGTGGCCAAAATAGCAAATTAAGATCCATCTTCCTCTCTACACTCTCATTCCAATAACTCATTACTTTATTTAAAAAATCATTTGGAGATGAAAATTCCTATGTGTGGTCTGAGCCCAAAGGTGATATTTTTTTCTAAAGTTTCAGCCGTTGCAGCATCAGCTAAGTATCAGTTGTCCTTGGGAGCCCTGCAAACTCGTATTACAAATTGATCCTACTGTACAGTAGTCATACCTACTGCTGCTTATGCAATCTAGCAGAATTTGTTGCTAAATTTAGCACAAGATCTTCCCACACTG
Organism: Macrochelys suwanniensis; assembly: GCA_033296515.1. Lineage (NCBI taxonomy): Eukaryota > Metazoa > Chordata > Testudines > Chelydridae > Macrochelys > Macrochelys suwanniensis. Next base: position 41,958,845 of record CM065775.1, on the reverse strand, counting down.
CCCCTATTTGTCCTGATTAACCTGGCTGCTCCATCTTTGCTGGCTCCAGCACTCAACTAAAACAAAGGACATATCCAGTACAAAGCCAGCTAAAAAGCTCTTTCAGCAGCTGTAAGTTAATATGCTTTGTAAAAATAACGAACGCTTCCAATCCAGTTTAGAGATCTGCGGTTCTCCTAGTGTGCAATTTATTTTCTTCAAAAGAAGGGCATAAAATAACAATCCATGTATTTAATCAGTTCCTCTGCTCATGTAAGTGTTCGTGTATGTGCACACGTGCATGCGGGGTGGGGGAGGGGTGCCTCTTGAAATGTTAGAATTGATGAAAAGTGATGGATTGACAGCCCTAAAATGGAAGTCTCTCATTTTATTAATCCCACCGTACAGCTGTAGCATGGGCACCAATAGTTTAAGCTCCCTCACCATGTCCCTGTAACATGTCTCAGTGATGTTAAGGAGGGACCACCACTGGGCATCAGAAGATATTTTAGTCCCCATGGTTATTCGCCAATGAACATCTCCAAGGGCACTGCCTTGTAGTGTTATTTCTTATGTAGCACACTGCTCTACAGCCAGAATGCTTCTGAAATAAATGTAGTCAAACTTTACTAATTCTGGGTCACTGAGAACAAAAATGATGCTTAAAATTGTTGATTGGCTCTAGTTTTCAAGACATGCTATTGGGTCAGTATATACGACCCTTGACTTGGGAATGGCAGAGGATAAGTGAGTTATAAAGGGAAGGGATCTCAATTTAAACCGGAAATGACTAAAATACATCTTTGACTGGATCTATGAATAAATCTATGACTGGGTTTGGACAGTACTTGCTTTTTAGGCAAAACAATGAATGATGCAATCTGAAGCTGGTATTGCGTCATACATGAGATGAATTGCATCATGTTATTCCTAGAAGTCATGGATGATGCAATCCTAACGAAGCTTACATCACTGTGCTGAACAAATTGCCCTATATCAGCTCTAGAAATCATACAGTGTCGTGCTCTCTTCTTTGTCAGTGTTTCATTTTGCAAAGGGACACATTTCTGTTTAGCCAAAGTGAGCAGAGATGCCTCGTACTTGTGTGAACAGTGCAGATAACTTCTGCTATGTTTGTGGTGAAGTGACTTTTGCATCACAAAAGCGCAGTATAAGCACTATGGTTAAGAAAGCCTATCACCTTTCTTTTGGCTGCAGAATTGGAGATCAGGACAAGAGGTGGGCCCCACACATATGCTGCAACACTTGTGCAACAAATCTTCGCCAGTGGTTGAACAGGAAAAGGAAATCTATGCCTTTTGCAGTGCCAATGATTTGGAGAGAGCCAACAGATCATACCAGCAATTGTTACTTCTGCATGGTGCCTCCAGTTGGGAAAGGTGTGTCAAAGAAGAAAAAGTGGACTGTGCATTATCCAAACATTCCATCAGCTATACGCCCAGTACCCTGCGGAGAAGGACTGCCGGTTCCTGATGCACCAGAATCATTCTCACTTGAGTCAGACGAGGAAGAGGAAGAGGATGAAACTTCTGGTCCTGAACCATCAATGTCACAGGACCCACATTTTCTCCCATCCTCCTCCTCTGAACCACACCTCATAACACAAGGTGAACTGAATGACCTTGTCAGGGATTTGGAACTACCCAAGAGTAAGGCAGAGCTTTTGGGCTCCAGACTACAGCAGTGGAATCTCCTGGCACATGATGTTAGGATTTCCATGTTCCGTGACCGTCAAAAGGATCTTGTCCCATTCTTCTTCATGGAAGGTGATTTCGTAGCCTGCAACAACATCGATGGTGTGATGGCAGCCCTCAACATCGTTCACGATCCAGATGAGTGGAGACTGTTCATTGAGTCATCAAAGACGAGTCTTAAAGCTGTTTTACTGCATAATGGCAATGTTTTGCCATCAATTCCAGTTGGTCATGCAGTCCATATGAAGGAAACCTATGACAACATGAAACAACTTTTGAGGTGCATCAACTATGACCAACATCAGTGGCAGCTTTGTGGCGATTTGAAGGTTGTTGCTCTCTTGCTTGGTCTGCAGACTGGATACACAAAGTACTGCTGTTTTCTCTGCGAATGAGATAGTCGTGCAAGAGATTCCCACTACATCAAGAAAGATTGGCCACTCCGACAGTCATTGGAGCCTGGGAGGAAAAGTGTTCAGCATCCACCACTTGATGAATCAAGGAAGATTTTGTTACCACCCTTACACATCAAGCTGGGTCTGATGAAGAACTTTGTCAAGGCCATTGACAAAACACAAGCAGCTTTCAAGTACCTCTGTGGAAAATTTCCAAGGTTAAGTGAAGCTAAGATAAAGGAAGGTGTCTTTGTTGGTCCTGAGATTCGTGACCTTCTTCGAGATGATGCATTTGACCATGCACTGCGTGGCAAGGAAAAAAAGGCATGGAAAGCCTTCCAGTTAGTGGCAATCAATTTTCTCAGAAACAACAAGGCAGACAACTACAGGTTGTTGGTGGAAAACCTCCTCAAGGCATACAAAAGCCTTGGTTGCAACATGTCACTAAAGATACATTTTTTGCACTCTCATCTAGATTTTTTTCCACCGAACTGCGGAGCAGTAAGCAACGAGCATGGCGAGCGATTTCACCAGGACATTGCAACAATGGAGAAACGCTATCAGGGCAAATGGAGCCCATCAATGCTTGCAGACTATTGCTGGACAGTGACAAGAGATGCTCCATTTAATGAATACAAGAGACAAGCCAAGAAGCGCCGAGTAGACACTGAATAGGACTAAACTATGTACATAAAAAATTTTTGCCATTTGTTTCATAATACATTTGATTTATATAACCCCTTTGCTGATTTTTAAAGTGTTACATAAACAGGACAGGTGAAATAGTATCATGTAAAGCAACCATAAACACATGAAAAGACCTAGGTTTACAATTTACGATTAAAACTCTACTATCTACACAATATACATAGACATAAAATGTAAAAACTTAAATATTTTAGAAACAGTAGCCAATCAGTTGTTTTAATTGTCATATTTGAATTCAGCACATCAAAATACATACTAAATAGCACATTTTATCTCTGAAGCAGACGACTTCTCAAAAATTGCAGACCAGTGTTATTTATATCAGGAATGTGCTTAGGGATCAGGGGCCTATTGTCCTTGGCACAGTACAAACTAGTAAAAATGAAGACAGTTTCTGCCCCAGACAGTTTATAATCTAGGGAGACTGATGTCACTGGGAGTCCTTTTAAAGGACTTTGGATCACACCTAGGATATAACAGGTGGATGACACAGACAAACATGCTTGGAACTGGGTGAGAGGAGGCGGTAACCATGAACAAGGCTGAGCAGAAAAGTCATCCCAGCTTGTCAAGTGTCCTAGCAATGCCAGAATGGAGTGATTTGCAGGTATCATAGGCTTTAAGGTGGGATTCAAAAGAAGACAAGGGGGTGGCTATATGAATTTTGATGGGGAGTTTTTCCTGTGCAGAACGGGGTGGCAAAGGAGAAAGCATGCTTGAGGGAGAAGTGGTCAAGAGGGAATCAAGGTTGGCATCACTGGCTTAGCAGAGGTAGGAGTCGATGGCTCATCTAGCAATTAGATGTGATAGAAAGGGCAGGACTAAATGGCAAAGGGCTTTAAAGGCAAAGTCAAGGTGTGAAATCCTGGCCTAATAAGTCAATGGGAAATCCCTCATTGATTTGAATGGACTCAGGCTTTCATCCTAGGAACTTGCATTGGGTGTACTAAAGAAGGGGGAGCCAGCAAAGCAATGATCCAGCAGGAATTGGATGAAGAGCACCAGCTTATTCCACATACGGTAGGCAAATGAACAGCTGTGCAATGGTAATGACTTTCAGTATTTCAGCTCAGACACAGCTGAACCAGTGACCTAGACATGACAGGCTTCATATCACATTGCAGGTCCCCTGAGCCATCCAGTCTCCTGTGTGCTTAACACGCTCCTAAAGAATCTAATTCAACCCAGTACAGAGAACCATCCTAAGGCCCTATGCACCAATATCTTAATGAATACTTTGTAGTTAGTCACTCTACTTAATTAGAATTCACAGCAATAATTTTATAAGCCTAAAGCACTTTCAGTAATTATAAGAAAATTAGCAGTAACCATAGACACTGATGTCTACGCAAGAACCACATGCTTGCAAAGGCTTAAGCATCTGACCCATAAATATGAATACAACAAACATTGATTTACTATCAACTAATTAACTATTGCTTTATTTTTCATCTATAATGCCACAAATGTGAACGGAGTGTGCAGACTTAAAAGAGAGTTTGGCAAGATGTGTTGGCAGGGTGTGACAAGTTCCCATAAAATGATGTGGGATGGACAGTCACATTTTCCGATGGTACACCATAAACAAGTAGCTACCTCTGGGAAGGGTGCTAGGAATTTTGGGATAGGCTGCGTGGGTCTAAGACCCAGGTCCGGAAATTCTTAACCTAGGTCAATATTCAGTGTGGACACTCAAGCCTGTACTATGCGCTTGCAAACACCAAGCCTGCAGGCTAGCATCCCACAGACCTTAGAAGCTAAAGGGGTAATCCAGCCCACAGGAAGGATCTAAAATGGCAGCAGCAGCATGGCGGTATCCACAGGACTCAGCAAATCTGACAGTACTCACTTTTAAAGTACTGTAACTATTGTGATAACTGTGCAGTTACTGTTTGCACTGTAGCAGAGAACTGTAGTCTTTCTTTCCCACTAAATTAATACCACTAAAACTTTTTGGACATTTATATAGCTGTTTATGGTGCTGATTAGAATTTTGCTGAGAACATAAAGGCTAACTCAGTGGCCTACACTATCTAATTAAAGAATTGTATTAAGCTATTTTTTTCTTTTTCTATTTTTTTAAGGTGGCACAAATACTTTACTATGGACATATTTTCACTCTGAATTTTTAAAAAATATTCCCAGTTTTTGCATCAAATAGCATTAATGTATGAAGTGATCACTAAAAAGATCCTTTCAAAAGTTCATTGTGGAGTGTCAGTGTGTTGTTCATTGGGGCATGTATTGTAACACTTACATTAGTAGTTTCCTTGTAAAATACTTTCACAAATATTGTGTGAAAAGTACTATATTAATGTCTGCTCAAGGAGCTCTCCTCATTAAGCCAAATTTGCACCTATTTGCTTGATTAATAATGAATACCAGAGCTGTCTTGAATAAAGTTCTGTTGTAGCTAACTTTCTCTCCTCCGAAATGCTGAATAGAAACTTGGAAACTCACAATTATTGGAATACATATGTATGTATTTGTTTTTGTTTTTAATATTTTAGAAATTGTGTAATGTATTAATCCACTAATGTGAAATGCTATATGTATGGTCTGGGTATATGGTCTCCTTTCCAATGTTTTGTTTATTGCAACATTGTATTTCTTTATTTCAGTTTATAAATGAACATTAAAAGTACCCATCCAAAGTGCTTTGGGCTACAAATGGTCCATTCCAATTTCCTTCGGAAGCATTTTTTAAATTTTATGGCTTTGCTCCTCATGGGTCTTGTATAGTTACATTTAATGAATTCTTGTCCATCAGAAGAAGACTCCCATTAAGCCAGCTCCTTTCACGGAGATATTCACAGGAATTAATTCATAGACAGGGATTGTGACTGCTCTCTTGATTTAGAGAGTACCTCTGCTTTTTGGGGGGTTTTTGGTTTGCAATTGCAGGGTCTCATTGGATCCATCACTACTTCTCAGCTGTAAAATGGCAGAAGTGGCCCAAAGTGCCTGTGTCTTTGATTGACCTGAAGAGGCTGGCCTTACCTTTGTGTTGCAGACCTTGAGAGAATTACAGGTGCCATTGTCACCAACAAGCTGGAGCACTGTAATGTGTGTGAACTATCTAGAGAGTTCTCAGAAGCTTCAGCTAGTGCAGAATGTATCTGTCTGCCAGTTGAGTGGATCACACTGATATGGCAATATAACACTTGCACTCCATTGGTGCAGTGACTTCCTCTTTGCTTCCAGGTGCAATTCAGGTACTCTTGATGTCGGTGTTGAATTACTGATGATCTACAAAGCCCTAATATTACTGGGATCCAATTGTTTCTAGGGCCATCTGTCTAGGCATCTCTCCACTTATGCCCCAATGTCGCCATTTCAATCAACTGGAAAGCTTCAGTCTCTCTCATTTGGGCTGAATTCCTGGGAGTGGGTAACAATGCAGCCTCAGGGAGGTGACCTGGCCTTTGCAATGTGGTACCCTCTGTAATACATAGTGAGGAGCTCCGACAGAGTTTGATCTGTTACACAGAGCTGGGTCCTCTACAACAGAAACCCTTTACTGCCACTTCACAAATACCTCCTGGGGGTCAGGGGGAAGCGGGGGCCAGGCTAGGGAAGGTAAGTGAGACACCCTACACTAGCAATTGTAAATCTGGACCCAGAATTCAGTTGAGAACACAATGGAGACCAGTGAAACAAGGACTTGTTCAGATCACAGGGAGAAAGTGTTACCATTGATAGTCATCTAAGTCAATACTGTCAGACGAGTCCTGCAATTTTGTGGCCTTGGGTGTGGAAAGCAGAGCTGAGTGGCTCCCGTAGTACCCAGGACATGTTCTGTGTCTTTTAGCAGTAAAGGCTGCATGTTAATAATATTCTGGCACCAATACATATTGCAGTGCAATTTCAGTGATCAGCACATTTTGTCAAATAATTTGTAGGCTGATGGTTATAACAGCTGACACTGCCAATATTTCATAAAGACTGAAAGAAATATTTCTCATTTCCACATTACATAAACAAAGCATGCCAGATAGCCTCAGGAATACTAATGATCTCCAGTACTTAACATATTTAATTAAAGTATTTCATCAACTGAGCACTGGCCATAATGTTCAGAAAGTTCTTGAACACATGAAAAAATATGATGTTAATATTATATGTGTTCATTAGTAAAACTATGGTCTTAGTTACAGTGGCAAAGAAAGTCACAGAAATTAGGTCTTCTGGTCCACTACCCTTTCCACTACAGTATTATTCCCTAAATTATATTTTGATAGTTCCTTGTTCTATCCAGATTTAATTGATTTAAGCAATGAGTCTTCCATTATTTCCCTAAGGAGATTATTCCACTATCTAATAGATCATCTTGTTGAGATTTGATAATCTTGATAATCTTTCCAATCTGTCCTTAATTTCATCCTATTATAGAATACTTTGCAATTACACTGTGTGACAGATATGACAATATCCTGGGCAAACCTTATGGAGTTAAGTTTAAACTTACTGAATAATATTTAATACATTTGGGGTCCATTGTATTGAAAATGCAAATGTTTGTGTACTATTGTGGGATTGCATGTAGTGTCTTTTAGGAGGAAGATGGATTGATGCCATCTCTGGGAGATAATGTGAACTTCGAAGGACTATTTTGAACAAGATAGTGACATGATTGATCTTTTGGGACAATATGTGTGAAGTGGGATTCCTAGGAAGTAGTAGAGAGGAGGGGTTTGGAAACCCAAACCTAGGAATATGGGCCTTTGACGCTTCCCCCTGAGGGTGAGATCTTTTGTCTGTTGATCACCTATAAAATAAGAACAGTTCAGTGACCCAGTTTGGATTCTCCAGGGACCAACAGACAAAGAAAGGACTTTGGGATAAAAGCCTGAGGTTCAGCTGACTTCTTCCTGATTCAACAAATGGACAGGACCCTGGTGCACAGAGGGTCCAATCCTTAGGGAAAGGAAGGAATGACTTGACCTACTGAGGCCCCATCACACTGGGTGCTACTTCTGATCTGAGGCTGTTATGAACTTGTGGCACCAAAGAGACTCCTTTGGGAGGTTTGACAGACTCACGTGCCAGAACCCATGTTGGAGACAGGTGGGGTGATCTCTAATAAGCTTATTAGCATGTGTGTAGGTTCTTTTATTGTTTTAATGTGTTTTCTCTGTAATGCTTGTCCCCCAAAGAATAAAATAGGCTTGGTTAGAAAGAGCTCTGTGATGACTTATAACAGTTGACAATCACACTGTATGCCGTCTCTGAGGGGAAAAAGCAAGTAGGGCAGACTGTCTTTTGCCGGGAACAACAACAGTGAAAACAGGGAACTGTTCAGCCAGGAAATACCCCCGTCAGAAAGAAGAAAGATGTGTGTCTCCATCCAAGAGAGGTGATGGCCAGAAGTCTGATATCGGGTGTCCTTCCTGAACCAATAAGAGGCAATACAGGAGCAGTAACCCTGAATTGTGACATACAGTGCATTTCATCCAAAGTTATTAAAAGTATTAACTGAGTCTCATAACATCGCTGTGAAGTAGGTAACTACCATTATACTTGAATGAGATAACTTGAGTTATTCAATGAAGGTCAACATATGTGGGAACAGGCACAGCTGGAACTAAACCTATTTGAATTTGATGAGAGTTGCCATTCTTTCCACCAGCCTGCTTCTCTAACCTGTCTCTTAACAATAGCCCTTTGGATCACCAAACACAGTTCCTCTCCTTTATTAGCATTTATGCCCTTCAAATGTTTACAGATATTTATCATGTTCCTTCCTTGCTCATCAGTTGACCCTACTCTTCACATTTGCTCTTTCCATAAATAAATCCCACTATCTCTTAATCCATTGTGTTCTTCTCCAAAGTCCCTCTAATTTGGAAACATGTCTATCATGCTTCAGTTGTCTACAATTGTACTTAGGGAAGCTAGCCTCACTGGTGGCATATGAACAGGGACTACTACCTCCTGGGCTGTGGTATGATATCGATTTTCATCATTATTATTATTTGTAGGATACAGAAAATATAAATGGCCATTTTACAAAAGCTCTCAAGAAGTTTACACTCTAATCAACTAATATGAAACATTAGATGATGGTTCAAAGGCAAGAAAGATAAAATATATTACATTACCTCATTGCATTGCTAGCCTGTGTCTACTGTGTTGTCCACTCCTACCTTATGACATAACTGTTTTCTAAGCATTTCCCTGCACTGAATTACTTGTGGTTTAGATGATTTTATCTAGCTTGCATTTTTCTAAATCAAATAGGATTTTATTGCCCACCCATACTTGTAAATTCTCTTAGGTCCTCATGCATCATTTCTTTGTTCTCATTGTTGTTTGTAACATCTGTCCATTTAAATTAATTACTCCTGCTATCTGCAGGAGCAATTCTTTAAAAGGCAAAGGGGAAGTTGAAGGGAGTTGGTTCCTAGCCTGTTTTATAAAGTCAAAGGTGCTTTGATTGGTATCATGGCAACGGTGCAAATACGCAGGAATTTAACAAAATGGCGAATGATGACACATTTTCCCAGCCTCAGATACAAACCTTAAACACAATTGATTGGGTTACTTATAGCACACATTAAAAGAGAAATGTTAACTTCTAAAAAAGTTGCTCCTACTAGCAGCTTTCAGTACAGATTTATCCTTGAAATAATTTTTAGTAAGATCCTATGCCTGTTTATAGTCCCACTCAGGGCCGGTGCAAGGAAGTTTCGCGCCCTAGGCGAAACTTCCTTGCACCAGCCCTGCGCCACCCTCCCCACCGCAATGCCGCCCCCCGCAGCCAGCTCCCCCACCTGGGGGAGCTCAGCCCCCCCCGGCCGTGGGCACTCAGCCCCCAACCACCACCACCCGTGGGCCACGGGAGCTGAGCGGGGAGCTGGGGGGCGGCTCACCATGGCTGCCCCCCGGCTCCCCGCTCAGGCGCTGGGCGGGGGGGCAGCGGGGCGGCTTGCCGCAGCTGCCTCCCCTCTCAGCCACTGAGCGGGGAGCAGGGAGGCAGCCGCCCATCACCCCCCAAATCTTGGTGCCCTAGGCGACCACCTATGGTCACCTACTGGGCGCGCCAGCCCTGGTCCCACTACTATTAAGGTGTATCCCATAAGAAAGGCAGTCACTGATTCCCCTGTCCTTAGGCAATCTGTCCCAGGTAAGAGGTCAGACCTTCCCTTCAGGGGAAAATGAACCTTAAGATGAGTGTTAATATAGGAAAAGCTTCTTAAAGACTGTGCTACTTAATCCCACTTCCAGATCAGTAATAAAAATGTTAAATGAAACTAGGGCTGACATCTTCCACTAGTTGGCACTGTAGAGTGTGTAACTTGCTGATGTGTGTGTCCCTTTGCATACAATGAAAGCATCTGCAGCTACTCTAGGATAAAATTTTTAAGGGCTGTCATCAATCCTCCTGCCTCAGGGCATGAACTGATCACCAGCTGGAAAGAGGAAGAAATGTCTTCTCATGGTATAAAGTTACGTAATTAGGTGTATTATGGGAGTTCTACAACTTCCTCCGCAAAATGTGCCATAGAACACTGTTGGAGACAAGCTATCAAACTAGATGAGCAGTCTGTTTCGCTATGGCAACTCCTATGTTCCTATAAATGGTTGATCTTTTGGCTATTTAGGGCCACCATTCCAGCAAGTGGCTATATTGAGTTTGTAATTGAGATCAGTTTTTAATTAGACTACTTAGTATAAATTAATACGAAACTAAAATTTCTCATCTGTTTAAAGAGTATCCTCTGACCACCAAACAAGCACAGCAGGTAAAGTTATATGAACCTATAATTGCCTTTAACATGAATTATGTCTGAAAGTTTCTCTCCTGCTCCTTGATGATTGGAAAACTTTTAGCTCCTCTGTGAAAGCTAAAGGGAAAGTTTGAAGAATGTGCTAATATAGGAAAATATACCTTGAGGAGCATTTTCTGGAATAGAAGAATCCCTTTCTAATTTGGTTATAACAGACAAATGTGGGTGAAGAATTCATTTAAGTAGAAACAAAGGATATGTAGCAAGTGGGAAATGAGGGAAAATAAGTTACGCTCCAAACCCAATCTACTCTAGGAGAATGCAGAGCACCTGCTTTTTGAACCCTACTGAACAAGCAGTTTTAATCATCCCCATTTCCTGATATGTGTGCATGATAAAAGTTGTGCCAAAAGCAATCTAGACTCTCTAATTATTTTTGTTGCCTGAACACATAGCCTAACCAAAATAGACTCTACTGATTCCCTCACCTCACTCAACCTTAAACCAGCATATTTCCTTTTGTATCTGTTGGAACTAGAAACAGTTCTAATTAAAATTTCATGCCCAGGTGGCGTACTAAACTAGTCAATCAGAACCTATTTCCAGGGAGGAAAACAACTTAAGTCCTGGGCAGAGGTGAAAGTGGGCCAGTACGGACCAGTACAGCATCCTGGTAAGAAGTGGCCGCCGGTACCAGCCTGTACACAGCCGACATTAAAGCGCTGCCGTGGCAGCGCTTTAATGTTGCTGTCCCTTTTGCCCCCTTCTCCCCTGGGCCACTGACTGGGCAGGGCAAAAGGGGCAGCTGCCCCGGGGCCCAGTGATTTAAAAGGGCCCAGGGCCCCCAGCCGCCAGTCTGACCACCATCCCGCCCCTTCCGGGGGCCCCATACAGATAAGTCTTTTATGTTACTTTCACCCTGGTCCTGGGTACTAATAGAAGCAAGACGATGTTATATACCCGTGAAACATTTTCTCAGTTGTAATTTATTCACGTGGTGTCTGTCAATCACTAGCACTAAATACATTTAATTGTGCATTTGTGGTCACACAAATGTTTGTGAGACACTGTTTCAATATTTGCTGAAAGATGGGCTTCTCAAAAGTGTTCACCATTAGCCTAGCTCTGCTCCCATTCTAGTTAATAGTAAAACTTCCACTCACTTCAGTGGAAGCAGTTAGGCCAATGCTGAGTGCTTCTGAAAAGCCCATCCTAAATATCTAAAATTCAGCTTAGAGCTTTTGCTTCAGTATCTCCCTTTCAAGTATGTTACCAGTGAGCATTGGGTGCACTTCAAAATATTGGAAGTTTGGTTCTGGTAAGTTTCAGAAAGTCTGAAAACTCTTCCAAATTTAAGAGCTGTAAATCTCTTAAGTGTTCAAATGAAGTAGTAGACATCCATGAATCTCCATTGTTCCAGTATTTCTGACAAGTATTAATTCCATCTATAAGTGAAAATTATCATATTATTTTACAGGCCAGTGTACCCTGCATGTTAGATGACACAAAAACACCCGCTTCCTAACACCTAAAATACAGAGATTCGTCTGCCCAATGCTTCCCAGAGCTCAATCGGTGTGTAGAGGGAGCATAACCACTACCACATCTCTTAAGAGGATGCATCACACATACTGCATTCTGGTGCATGGGGGGGACCTGTCTTCTCCTGCTATTTTTTGAGAGGTCGTAGTGCTAGCCAGAACTAGTCATTACTCTCAAAGTAGAAAATGTGCATGGAGTTGAAGATGGTGGTGGGCATGGCTGCTTCAGCCCTTACACCTGTCCAAGAGTAGATGGTTGCAATTTAGGGTGACCAGATGTCCCGATTTTATAGGGACAGTCCCAATATTTGGGGCTTTTTCTTTTATAGGCACCTATTGCCCCCCCACCCCCTGTCCCCATTTTTCACACTTGCTATCTGGTCACCCTAATGCAACTGGACTCCAAATCAGCTGTTGTTTGCAATCATCTTTGTGCTCCTGACTCAAGATTGTATCTTTGGTTACTAAACAAAATAATGTTTAAAATAAGTTAAATACTGTGGACATTAAACCCCTGTGTGCTGGTATAGGCTTTGATGTTTAATTCCCTAGATGAGGTGGTGGGTTTTTTTGTTTTGTTTTGTTTTTTAAATATGGCTAAATTCAACCCCTCAGTGAAACTTGTCTGGACAAGGCTGTCCGGATGATTGTTTCCAGAGTTATTTCTGTGCATACGCTATTAGTTGCAGCCATGAAAATTCACTTTAATATAAAAAATCTGGTAGTATAATGTGTTAATGATAATCCTTAGCATTTCTAATACCCCTACATGTTGACCAATACTGTCTCATTGTTTCCCTGCACTCCCCTGTCAGCCTGCACCTATGTGTTGTCTCTCATCCTATACTTAGATTATAAGTTCTTTGGGGCAGGGACTGCCTTTTTGTTCTGTGTTTGCACAGCTCCTGGCACAACCAAGTCCTGATCCATGACTGGGGCCTCAAGGCACCACAATAATAGCAATAATAAATAATAATAATAACTTGAGTGAGTCCCACTAATAGCATGGATCTTGAGACATCCATCTGAGGGGGGAGCAGCATTTGTTATAAGGCAAAGCTCTTCAGCATAGCACTGATGCAAACTCTCATTATCCAGCTCTATAAATTAATTAATCCTATTAAATACTTTAGGAGTTACTCTGCAAGAAGCAGGTTCTGCAGCAGTCCTCAAGTGTAACCTAGAATGTTCCGTTGAGATAAATGTTTCAACAGAGAGTACCAATGACCCAATGGATGAGGAATTTGGTATTATTGCCACCTTCCCTTTGTCATTCCCTCCATGTTGCCAGTGTATTTGGTTTGTAGCTGACACTCCATAGGAGCCTCCTGTCAGGAGTAAGACCCTACAGCTGCACCTGCTCAGGACTTCTGACAGCCTAACAAGTCAGGTAAGCTGCCTGATGGACCACCTGCCTGATGAGCCGAGGAAGCCAGCAGGCTGGTTCCTAAGCCTAGCAGCAACCATAACTCAGTGGCTGCTCAATGCACACGCCCATGGATTCTCTGTCTTCCTGTCAGGGCCGGTGCTTTCACTAGGTGACCCTAGGCAGTTGCCTAGGGCGGCAGGATTTGGGGGGCGGCATTTCGGCGGCAAGAACGCAGCTTGCTGCCGCTGAAGCGCCGCCAATTACGGCGGAGGAGCACTGCCACCTAGGGTGGCAAAAACCCTGGCGCCGCTACTGCTTCTTGTGCTTGTCTCTCTCCAAGCCCTGCCTCTGCTTTGCTCCTCCCTGGCTCTAGCCCAGATTCTGCCCCATGCCCAGTCTTGTTCCAGCCCTATCCCAGCCTTGCTCCTGCCTCAGCATCAGCCCTGCTCCTGCCTTCCCTGACTCCTGGTGATCTGGTTCTGACCCTCGGCTCTGATTCCTGACTCCAACTCTGTCTCGACCTTTGATTCTGGCCTTCAGACTCTGACTTTGGCTTTGACCTTCAGCTCTGGTTCCTGGTTCTGACTCTGTCTCAATTCTTGGCTCTGCCATTCTGACTCCAGCCACTAGGCCTGAATCCTGCTCTGATCACTAGGCCTATGACCTGGTCACCTGACACCTCGCTGGGAGAGGTGATAGCGTGAGAGAGGCATCTATTGCCACCCTACCTATACCTGTTTACCTTCCCGCACCACCCACATGGGGTGGGCTGTGCAGGCTACCTACAGCCACCCTGGCAAAGGGAAGGTTGTAGCTGTTTTCCATGGCCACACAGCCTCCTCCTTCTTCCACTGCCAGGGCTCTGCAGTAGGTTTTACACCAGCAGCCATTATTGTAAGTTCAGAATGAGTAAGTCCATTGAGTTTAGCTACATGAACCTAGGCAAAAAATCTCACCTTGCAAGCCCTAAAAGAAAAGTGCAGTTTCTGTTACTTTACTGTCAAAGTGGGACGGGGTATAATGTAAAAAAAAAAAAGTCACATTTGACTTCTTTTTCCCTCCTCACTTTCGTCTGACGGAAAAACTGATTCAAAAGGGAGTCGTGTGCTTAGGAGAACCTGGCTAGTGTTAAGCTCTCTTTAAAAAAGAAAAATTCCAAGCTCCCGTGATCATGATGACCCTAAGGGGAATGTGATTACAGGTGATGGAGAATGAAAGGTAAGCAGTGTAAGTGTCTCAGCCAGACAAAATACAGTAAGTCGAACCATGACTGTGCCATATTTGTGACCATGATGTTTGTTTCTTGGTTCTGGCTCTCTGTTCCAAACCATTTACTCTGCTGGTTGTAGGCAATCATGTTGGGGACAGGTTAGGAAAAGGATAGTAAAGCTGCCTTTCATGTCGTGGTTCTCACTCTAGTTCCCTTCCCACACTTCACTTTCTCTCTGCTTCTCTCACCAGTGTCATGAGCCTGACCCAGAGCTTGCAAAGAAGAGGGAAAAAATCATGTTCGGACTGAGTCCAGTGAACTCGTTCTAAATATAATTTTTCCTTTCAGCAGCACCTGCACTAGAAGCAGGTTGAATTCCCTCTCCATTTGGTGACTCGGGTGTTAATACTTTTAGTCATATCACTATTCATGCCTGTAAAGAATGAGCTTATGCAACATCTTGGGGGTTTGTCCCAGGATTTTACCTCTGTCAAACAATTAATTCACCATCATACTGCTTTGCCTACCACAATCCAAACTCCCCATTCTCCGCTGCCATATATTTCCTTTTCTCTCTGTTTTCACACTGCTTCATTAAAATCCATTTAAAGCCATCTTCTCCTAGTGTTGCCTCTGTACCCTTTCCTGATGCAAATGCGTGCTCTGGGACCAGACCATAACTGAAACGCTCTGCTCTGTGATGAATGTGTGAGAAGCAGCACTCTCTCAGTTCAAGCAAACTGGAGAGATTAAAGTTAGTCAGCTCAAGAGCTTGAAAGATCTTGTTTAAAACCTAGCTTTTATGTTCTTTTATTTGTTAAAAGTGCTAGTTTTTTTAAAAGATTGAAAAAGATCCAAAGTCTGAATATGTGCTCAATAATACATACAGATGGATGGAAAATTTCAAAGTTGTGAAAAATGAGGTGACAATTGGCAAAAAGGTTTGTTTTGGGGATACTTTATGTGTGTGTCAGTGTGGGGTGGTGGAAAATATACCTTTCTTAGCACTCTATTAATAATTTTTGCCTTTACTTTTCTGTAGGAGGGTCTATATCTTCATTTATTTTTGCACTTCATTAAAACATAGGATAAGGAGTCAGAATGACTGGCTTTTCTTCCTAGTTCTGCCACAGATTTCCTATATGACCTTGGGTAAGTTACCTCAATGGGAAGAGCTGATGTTCAGCAACTCTGAAAATCAGCTACACAAGAAGCTGTCTAAACATGGATTGGTATGCCTCAATTTGAAAATGTTGGACTTAATCACTTTGCCCTTCAATTTCCCCAACTGTACCATTCAGGCTAATAACATTTACCTGCCTCAATATTCTAGCAAGTCTAGATACTACAGTGACTGGCATCCATGAATTCTTAGCAAAAATACATTTAGTCCTTTTGTAAAGGACTTTAAGATCTTCAAAGGAAGGTTCTACATAAATGTCAAGTGTATTACTATTTTTATGTTTTCCTTCTCTGTCCTGCTATAGTTGATTTGGGTACGTCTACACGACCCACCAGATCAGCGGGTAGTGATCGATCTATCAGGGTTCGATCTATCGCGTCTAGTGTAGATGCAATAAATCGATCCCCGATTGCTCTGCCTTCGACTCCTGTAATCCACCAAGACGGGAGGTGGAAGCAGAATCAATGGGGGAGTGGCGGCAGTCAACTCCGCGCCATGAGGACGCGAGGTAAGTTGACTCAAGATACGTCGACTTCAGCTACGCTATTCTCGTAGCTAACATTGCGTATCTTAGGTCAACCCTACCCCCCCAGTGTAGACCAGGCCTTATTTCTAAACATCTATAGCAGGTCTCTTTTGGAGCAAAGATAGACCTGAGCAAAATAATTCACAACAAATAATTTGTTAGATTAATTTAGCTTCTTTTTTTGCTTGTAGAATATATACTGCCTGTAATGTGTGGAAAGATAAACACTGTTGTTGTTGGGGGGACTTTAATTTGGGAGATATATGTTAGAGGTCTCATGCACCCAGCAGTAAAACATAATTAGAATTTCTAAAAATTATAAGTAATTTTCTAACACAAAAGATATTATGCCCAACACGAGTAAGGCGCAGGTCTGTGTGACACTTATGGGGGAGCAGCAATGGCAGGGCATGGAGCCAGTGCAGAGGGGCCCCAAGGAGAGACACCCACTGAACCTGGCTTGGAAAACCGCAAGTACTTATTTGCTGCAATAGCAACTGGACTGGAAAGGGTACCCCAGGCATTATGGCTGAAGAGCCCTGCTTTTCAACTGGACTGCCCCAGGGACCCAAACGGGAGACTCACTTTGAACTGGAACTGTTTAAGGCTCTCCACCTAGAATATCTACAACTTTTCACTTTCCTGCCAACACTAATGAAATATCCTTTCCCTTAACCATGTGTTTGTGAGGTTATTGGGACCCACCAGGGCTAGTGCCTACCTGGCCTAGTTGCTGAAGCACCTATTATGCTTGCCTCCAAGTTGTGATACACCTGGCACTCTACTGGCACCGTAGGCATTTGATGTACTGGCCAGCTACAATACTCACGTTGCTTTTCTGAGGGCATGGTAGTTTCTTAGCATCTATATTTGCTTTAAAATAATGGGTTAGATTCAGCCCCAAGCTACAATCCCCTATCGTGGAAAGTCCCATTGGTATGAGAGACCCACAATCACCTCTCCCAAGTGGTTATCATCTCACCCACAATGGCTAGATGTGGTGAATCAGGGCATCCCCTGGACAGCCTCAACTGGCAGAACCAACTTTAAAGCTTCCTTCCGCTAGCAGAAATCCTGGGGTGAGTGGAGCTGCAACCGCTGCTTGCCCTTTCCTGGGGGCAAATCTCTGAACACCCTCTTCATCCCCCTGCACCAGCAGAAGTGAATCAAGCCCAGCTGCGTTAACCACTGTATGCTACATTCAAAAATATATATTATGTCTACAATAAAACAACAAGGCAAAGTTATGAAGACTGGATGTATTGAAAAATGAGCTGAACTTGAAGGAATAGAGAACATGGGCCAACACATTAGAGAGCCTCCTCACAGAGCATGAAATGGAAACTCTGGAGTATTTAAAGTAGGCAGATGAGGAAAGGAATTTAACTTAAGTGTAATCAGACCACATGTGTGGTCCCAATAGCTCTTGGATAAATTCTTCTGGTGCTGCCTCAGAGTAATGTCACTACTGCTCTTTTAGGGAACCCTACCAGCTGCTATCTGTCGTCATTGTAAATGCTATTAGCCTTAGCTTTTTCCTTTCTGTACAAATCCCACTGTTATCACTTTCAAATTCATTTCCCCCAAAACAAAAAAGGGACTATTCTTGAATAGTAGCACAGTTAAGTTAAGTGCAATCAATTTGTTCATGTGTATTTGATCGATGCATGTGTGTAAATGTATAATTAGTATGTTCTTATATAAATTCCTATCTATTTCAAATATGCTATTGTTTGTTTATGAAGAAAAGAAGTAGATAACTACATGTACTGCAGCTACATTTATAATGCACAAACTGGCCACATACCAGTCATTGTGTTGTGTTTCAAATTGTATTGCACTGCATTGTAACTGCTTGTGCCTTTAGATTGTAGCATCATGTACAGCTTTCATCACTAGGTATAAGGTTATACATGGTAATGTGGTTAGATACAACAAAACATGTGAGTACAGATATTGAGCAGGGTAAAAATGTTATAATAAAAAGTATAGGTTTTTTTAAAGGGGCACCACCAATTCATTTTAAAACTATGGGCTTGATTCTCTACTGCAGTGGTCCCCAACATGGTGCCCGTGGGCACCATGGCGCCCGCCGGGGCATTTATGTGCGCCCGCCATCATGGTCGGCACCAAGGAAGGAAGAGGAGAGGAGCATCTGCTGGAGAAGCGTTGCCACTGAAATGCCGCCGAGGAGCGCTTCTGGCGCAGAAGCTTTCGCCGAAATGGCACAGAGGTGCGCTTCCAGCGGAGAACCATCGCCACCGAAATGCCGCTGAGAAGTGTCACTGCCCGCCACACTGTGATTAAGGGATGAATGTGCTCTTGGCCACAGAAAGGTTGGGGACCACTGCTCTACTGCCTTGCACTTTTGGTGGAAAATGCTAACATTGTGATGAAACTGACTACACAAAGGGGCAAGGAAGGTATAGAATCTGCCTCTCAGATCCCAAGGTGAGTCTGCAGAGCTGACAATTTTCTGTAAATTGAACACATTTGCACTGGGATCCACTGAGAGAAACCCACAATGCCAGCTCTACAGTTTTTCAGAGTAGAACTGCAGTTTAAAGAACAAAATACTTGCAAAGTAGCACAGCAGGAAAGTGCACCAACCTACCTGTGAACAACAGTGCGGGCCATTTCGGCAAGGTATTTTTCAATACTGCAAAGGAGAATATATATGTATACGCACTATGTATATATTGTATTATACATGATGGTGGGGACCTCTTAACAGAGTTGTCCCATAAGCAGTTTCAATAGCAGAACCGCAAAAGAAAATTAAGCAGAGATGACACCAAACCAATGAAGTTTACTGTGAACTTAACAAATCAGAGGTACCGACAGCTGTGGCTATACACAGGGTTGGGGAAAGAAACATTTCATAAGGGTAATTTTTCTTTGTTTTAATCACTTTCTTATAGATGATAAACTAATTATTATTGTCTTACATTTATTACGTTGCCTTTCAGCCTGGACTGACCTTAAGCACTTTTACAAACTTTGGTCCTAATTCAGCACATGCTCAATTTTAAGTATGTAAGTGATCCCATCCCTCTTCACATGATGAAATCAATGGGACATAAACATGTGCTTAAGTGTTAGGCTGAATAGGGGCCTTTTGTACATACTAGAAAACAAATCACTTCCATTCGCCACTGAAAAGTGGATCTGGGGTGGAATGTAGCATCTGTTTAACAGGGCTCAGTGATGCTAAACAACAACTCAGAATAGGAAAAGAAGTGAAACAAATTGCTTCATTCCAATAAGGGGAGCTATGTTCCCTCACTCCTCCATGAACTCAGTACATAAATTCACATTCATTTCAAAGCATTTTAAGCTTTTTATTCACTGACAGTCCAAAGGTTAAAAGTAGGGACAACTCTCCGCAGTTCTGGCGTGCAAGGCACACAGGAACAAATACAGCGTGTCTGCAAGCCCAATCTTAAACCAAGATAATTCACTGAGTTACTTCATCACAAATTAAATTGTTTATGATACTTTATGAAACACCCATTGCAGTGTCCATAAAAATGGAATGTTGCATTTATGAGGCAACCCTTATGAAAGGTAATATAATTTTAGTATCTTATACTTGAGGTATGCTAAAAATATATTACTTTTTCATCAGGGAGCAATTACGGTAAGAAAAGAGAGATTGCAACACTGAAGACTGGATGGCTCTGACTGGCTGAGAATGAGGTAAGGATTTATAACATATTGTTCTCTGGTGGTCTGGTGGAGCACAATGAAAAGTTACAGTGGCTGCCCAGCCCGCTAGTCTGGCCCAATCCTCAGTAATTTCCCTTCAGTCCTTTGTTCTTAGCTAGGCTCCTATGCAGCCCTAAAGTTCCTTTGAAACTCTGAAGCAACTGCAAGAATCCCAGCAGAAAGCAGAGGATAAGTGTCAAACTACGATCATACAGACTGACACAAGAGACATGGGGCTGTAATTCTGCATGCTGCCACCACTAGACAACCAAAGCAAATTATAAATGGCGTAGCAGGGTGTCTGATGAATATGTGGTATGAGATATCTATTTTTATGTTTCAGTTTTCTGGAACCCAGCAGTAGCAGCTGAAAACAGTCAAAAGTGTTTAAGTATGTGCACAATCATCAGAATGCAAGGAAAATAGCCTTTTCTAATGAGAGAGAAGGTAAATAGAGCCTGAGAAACTGGAAACATTCTTTGGCTTGGCTTACTGAGGAAAAAATCTTAAAAGGCATTGTGCACTGCAGAGAGGCCATTAATCATAGGAAATGCACTTCCTCAAGTACAGTAGGGACATGTGTGAGCCTGTCACTTTTCAGACCATTACTCAAGAGCTTTCCAGAATTTCAGAATACAATGATTCTTCCTTCAGCCCCAGCTTAAGCTGTCTGGCAACAGAGTTATTGATTTGAAGGATGGTAGTTTAGGGCTTTGTTCACCTGGCAAGATCCATAGTTTTCCAGACCATGAAAGCCCACCATAAACTGCAGGTGGTTGCCCTAGTTGGACACATGCATGAGATAAGCAAATGAGCTGGAAACTTCACAAACTGTAGATGAATCTCTACACGTCTTCAAACTTTCCACATGATTCACGAGGTCCTGAAATTGATATTGCCTGCCGTAGTAGCTATTAGAAACCAGAGAAATAATTTAGAGCCATAATGAAGTAATGGTCATTGCTACACTGGCTGCTGAAAACAGCAGCTCGTTTAGATTTGTAAGAGGCCTTTCCTCTCATTGCCTAAGCCTCTGGACACATTTACAGTAATTAAAATCTCGGTCGACTATAGTTTTACATTATCCTGCCAACAGTGGGCTGTTAAAAGAACACTCCCCAAATCTGAACTAGTCGGGAGTGTGAAGAGACATGCCCCCATCTGACTGATAGAAAGGCTAACAAGCATTCTGGCACTCAGGCAGAACCAATTAGGTGCACCTGCAGAACATGCTCCACCTGGAAAAGGGGAGCTTAAAAAGGTGAAACTTGAGAGGGATGAGTTTGCCTAGGAGGAGAGACTGCTATGGACTGCTAGTGAGCTCCAGTAGCAAGGGGAGCCTAGCCTGAGTCTGTGTCTAGCCTTTTCTTTCCCCCTCCCCTCTTGTTTGGGGGCAGACTGCTACTATAAGCCCTGGAGGGCTACTGCAAGCCAGCGACCTGTAATGGGGGCTTGGGGAGCGCTGCCAGAGACTAGAAGTAATTGGACTCAGAAAGGACCTGGGAGTGAGCTGATCTCCCACTGGAAACAGAGAGATTGCCCAGGAATGGGGGGTCCCATAGACAACCTGGGGCAAGAGACTAAAAGAGACTATAGCCAAGTCCAGGTTGAGGGTTGGCCAACTACAATTGGTAGAGAATACGAGCATAAAGCCCTATGCCTGATACAAGGCCCCGAGACAGAAACGAGATACTACACCAGTTCTCTAAGAGGGGGCTTCCACTGAGATGGACCCCAAATGCTGATGTAAGTGGATGGCAGAGAGGTAACAGCAGGCCAGCCAGCAAGAGCAATTCCAGCAGCAGACGTTGCAACAGTGGATGGCCCAGCAATAGGCCCAACCAGCAAAGGAGATTGTATCCTAGCAGCAAGAACCCAGAGAGACTTTAGGCAGCAGTTAATACCTCTGGCACCTGCACAGGGAGACTCTGCAAGGCCCAATACGCTAGGGGGAGATCTGCCATCTGCACTGGTGAAGTTAACTAAGATGGACCCTGATGACAATCCAGAGCCATTCTTCACCACCTTTGAGAGGGTGGTGCTGGCCTCTCAAGCATTGGCATTAGTTTTAACTCCATACCTGATGGGACAGGCACAGGTGGCATACTGTAATCTTGATCCTGAGCAGGCTAGAGACTACAGTCAGGTGAAGGCCACTATTTTAGGTTACCTGGATATCAGTAAAGAGAGATGTTGGCAGCGCTTTAGAACACGGACCTACCCCATGGGGACACGACCTTAACTGATGGCACAATGATTATAAGAGCATTGCTGGCAGTGGCTTCATCCAGAGGAGCACTCCAGGGCTCAAGTTGCAGAGTTGGTCCTAACAGAGCAGTTTGCAGCCATACTTCCAGTGCGGGTCCAGGAGTGAGTTCGCTGGCATTGTTGCCAGCAGTCGTTGTTGGATGCAGTGCAGCTGAAGGAGAATTTTCTCACAACTGAAGGGTCACTGGAGATGGGACATGGATGGCCTCTGCCCGCTTGCCAACTAGCACTAGAATTTTCCAACACCATGACTGGGGATCAGTATGGATTAATTCCACACATTCATGGTTTCTTTTGAGGGAGAGAGATGTAGGAGAAGAGAAGCCTCAAACCATCCATTCCTCCATAATTAGGTGCTATTGACGCTATTATCAAGAAGTAGTTTGGAGCAACCAGTTCCTAAATTTAGGAAAATTGACTAATTTCTTGCTACTCTAAAGGTCTTGTTCATCTTGTGTTATGCTTCGGGGCAGAGACAGTGCTGGGAAACCAGCACTAAATCAAGTCTGGACTATTCCATTTTATGAATTAATGGAAAGTTTTTCTTTCTATTGCCATGAGTCACTGGGGCTAGATCTTCAGCTGATGTGAACCTACCCAGCTCTCTTAGCTTTAATTAACTGAAGATATATATATATAGAGAGAGAGAGAGAGATGCGCCAATCTCCTAGAACTGGAAGGACCTTGAAAAGTCATCGAGTCCAGTCCCCTGCCTTCATTAGCAGGACCAAGTACTGTCCCCTGACAGATTTTTGCCCCAGATCCCTAAGTAGCCCCCTCAAGGATTGAGCTCACAACCCTGGGTTTAGCAGGCCAATGCTCAAACCACTGAGCTATCCCTTCCCCCCAAAGGAGGAAGGAGACAACGGCTTACTATGTAAAATTTTCTCAAGCCATGGAAAACCTTGGAAATCCTCCTGATAGATCCCTGGTTGGCGAGCTCTGGGCTAGTGGCTTGCATGGTACCTGGGCCCATACCATGCAGTGAGGCCCTTTCACCAGTGTGACAGGTTGCACCCCTCTTCTGGGATGTCACCTGATGTATTGGGATTTCACTGAGCCTCCCCTGCTCAATCAGCCTAGGTTCCCTCTCCCTGCTTTGCTGAATTAGGCTCTCTGGCCTCTTGCAGCGCACACACACAGGTAGGGCCACACCCCGTTTCAGACACAGACTGAAGTCAGCTCTGTGTGAGAGGACTCCCCCAGCACTCACGTGCACACCCCTTTTTGGGAAATAAACCCAAAATAATACTTCTTGCGCTGTATAGAAAAATCTGCACAGTGCAAGCTCATAATAATCCACTTTCTTCCTCACTGTGAAGAGAGATGTGCACACTTCTTTCCCCCCCCCACCCCATTAGAAATTACATAAACTGGGTTTTATTATAAACAAGAAATAATTTTATTAACTACAAAAGGTGAATTTTAAGTGGTTAAGGGATAGCAAACAGAACAAAGTAGATTACCTTAGTAAATAAACAAAAGCCGCAGACTGAGCATAACACACTAGATAGGTAGGATACAAATTAACAAATTCTCACCCTGAGTGATAAACTGACTGGCAGATTCTTAAGACATAGGTTGCCTTGGCTTTCCCAGGTTTTCTTACACAGGCTAAAGAGCTTAGCCTGGGACCATCACTTCTCAGTTCAGTCTTTGTTCCTCAGGTATTTTCAGGTGTGTTGTTGTAGGGAGAAAGTGAGGACCTGGCATGTTGTCATTGTCCCTTTTTTATATCTCCCCTCCCCACACACACATTTGCTGGAAAGCTTTTTTGCAGTGACCTGGGTCAAACAGTTCCCATTGTGTAGAACTATCTCTGAGAGGTTTCTATTAGGGCTGTCAAGTGATTAAAAAAATTAATCGCGATTAATCGTGCTATTAAACAATAATAGAATACCATTTATTTAAATATTTTGGATGTTTTCTACTATATTGATTTGAATTACAACACAGAATGCAAAGTGTACAGTGCTCACTTTAAATTTATTTTTATTACAAATATTTGCACTGTAAAAAACAAAATAAATTATATTTTTCAATTCACCTAATACAAGTAGTGTAGTTCAATCTCTTTATCATGAAAGTTGAACTTACAAATGTAGAATTATGTACCAAAAAAATCTGCATTCAAAAATAAAACAATGTAAAACTTTAGAGCCTACAAGTCCATTCAGTCCTACTTCTTGTTCAGTCAATCGCTCAGACAAACAAGTTTGTTTACATTTGCAGAAGATAATGCTGCCTGCTTCTTGTTTATAATGTCCCCTGAAAGTGAGAACAGGCATTTGCATGGCACTGTTGTAGCCGGCATTGCAAGATATTTACGTGCCAGATGCGTTAAAGATTCATATGTCCCTTGATGCTTCAACCACCATTCCAGAGGACATGTGTCCATGCTGATGATGGGTTCTGCTCAATACGATCCAAAGCAATGCAGACTGACACATGTTCATTTTCATCATCTGAGTCAGATGCCACCAGCAGAAGGTTGATTTTCTTTTTTGGTGGTCTGGGTTCTGTAATTTCTGCATCAAAGTGTTGTTCTTTTAAGACTTCTGAAAGCATGCTCCACACTTCATCCCGCTCAGATTTTGGACGGCACTTCAGATTCTTAAACCTTGAGTCGAGTGCTGCAGCTATCTTTAAAAATTTCACATTGGAATCTTCTTTGCATTTTGTCACATTTGCAGGGAAAGTGTTCTTAAAACGAACAACATGTGCTGGGTCATCATCCGAGACAGCTATAACATGAAATATATGGCAGAATGCGGGTAAAACAGAGCAGGAGACAGGAGTTCAGTCCCAAATGAATTAACGCATTATTTTTTAACAAGCATCATCAGCATGGAAGCATGTCCTCTGGAACGATGGCCGAAGCATGAAGAGGCATATGAATCTTTAGCGCATCTGGCACGTAAATATCTTGCGACACCAGCTACAACAGTACCATACAAACGCCTGTTCTCACTTTCAGGTGACATTGTAATTAAGAAGTGGGCAGCATTATCTCCCGTAAATCTAAACAAACTTGTTTCTCTTAGTGATTGGCTGAACAAAAAGTAGGACTGAGTGGACTCGTCGGCTCTAAAATTTTACGTTGTTTTGTGTTTGAGTGCAGTTATGAAACAAAAAAAAATACATTTGTAAATTGCACTTTCATGATAAAGAGATTGCACTACAGTATTTGTATGAGATGAATTGAAAAAATACTATTTTTTTGTTTATCATTTTTACAGTGCAAATATTTGTAATAAAAAATAATATAAAGTGAGTACTGTACACTTCATATTATGTGTTGTAATTGAAATAGATATATTTGAAAATGTAGAAAAACACCCAGAAATAGTTAATACATTTCAATTGGTATTCTATTGTTTAACAGTGCAATTAATCACAATTAATTTTTTTAATCGTGATTAAATTTTTTGAGTTAATCACATGAGTTAACTGCGATTAATCAACAGCCCTAGTTTCTATTGCACACAGTACCTGGGGTAATCCTTATGCTTGTGTGCATTTCTTCAATAAGCTACTAACGTTGTTTGGCCTCATCCAAAGTAGCACATTTGAAATACAGAGACATGGTCAATATTCCCAGCTTCAGATACAAAAATGATACATGCATACAAATTGGATAAACACATTCAGTAAATCATAACCTTTCCAATGATATCTTATATGAGCCATCTTGCATGAACTATATATCTTAGTCATACCATACTCATATCATAACCATATTTCCATGAAGAATATGGGGTGTAACGTCACAACCAGATCCAAAGAACCAATTGGGGGAAATGATCCGAGAATTCACTACTGTGTGCACTGCAAATCCTGCCCCATCCCACTGATAGAAAGGCTAATGAGCATTCTGGCACTCACGCAGTGCAAATTAGGCTCACCAGCAGAACATGCTTCACCTGGAGAAGGTGAGCTTAAAAAGGTGAAACTTCCCACAGAGAGGGGAGAGGTTTGCCCAGGAGGAGAGGCTGCTAGGGAGTGCTAGTGAGCTCCAGTAGCAAGGGGAGCCCAGTCTGAGGCCGTGGCTAGCCTTTCCTCTCTCCTTCACCCTTGTTTGGGGATAGATTGATGCTACAAGTGTGATATGGGAAAGGGGCCCTGGAGGATTACTCCAAGCCAGCAACTCCTGACTGGACATGGGGAGCACTGCCAGGGCTAGAGGTAATTGGACTCAGAAAGGACCCCAGGAGTGAGCTGAACTCCCACCAAGAAGAAAGAGATTGCCCAGGAGTGGGGGCTCCTGCAGGGGACCCAGGGGCAAGAGACTAAAAGAGACAATGGTCGAGCCAAGGCTGGTGGTTGGCCAACTACTGGGGGGAGATTTTTGTGGTGGCAGCAACATGCAGAACCTTGAAATATTTTTTAAATTGAAATTTCAGGGACACACAAATCATTCAAAACAAACTGGTGTAAAAGTTCATGAAGAAATTTTGACCCATGTTTGCCAACACTAATTTTGGAGATGCCACCCAGATATGCAGCTTTCTTAATTTTACTTCCCACCACCTCCACCTGGTCAAATGAATACTATCAAGTAAACTAAATCTATTAATCAAACAAACTATCCTGGAGTAGCACCAATAATTCTGTCAGAGTGGGGAACTTATCTAACTCTGTGTTTTGTACAGTTCCATGTAACACATGGGTGGCATTTTAAAAGGGTGAACAACATCCCAGTCCTCAGAGGGGTTATGAAGGGCTTTACACATCAGTTAAGTCTAGTTCATGACTAGGACTCCTGGGTGCTATGGTAATACAAATAATAACAATAAATAAAATAATAATAATAATAATAAGCCCCACTTGAACCCTTTCAAGTTGAGTTAACAAGGACTCAGCATCCAGCACCTTGCAGGGGCCCTCTGCATCAGGGTTAACTTCACTCTGGAAGAGAGATTCTTAGCTTAGTGCAGTGGTCCCCAAACTTTTTACCTCGTGCCCTCCCTTACCCCTGACACCCCCCACCCCCAGAGCCGGGGCCAGGAGCAGGGCCATGGCTCCAGGAAGGAGAGGATGTGGACAGAGGTAAAGGAGCAGAGGCTGGGAGCAGAGCCGGGGCCAGGAGTGGTGCCTCGGCCAGGGTCCAAGGCCAGTAGCTGGGGCCCCGGGCACAGAGCTGGATGGTGCTCCCTCCCTGCCTCCCTGTGGGGACTGTCCCAGACCCCAAATGTTCCTCTGCACCCCATAGGGGAGCACACCCCACAGTCTGGGGACCTCTGGCCTAGTGTCTATCATGGATGCAAGGAGAGTCACAAGGCCTCTCCCACATATATGGAGCAGCTGTTGAGCAGCTCCATTGAGGTTACTTCCATCCCATGGATTTGCCCCTAAAATATTAGTGGTAATTAAAATTTATTTTTATACTTTTGGGAGCATAGTTGTTTCAGAGAACTGTGGCAGACCTGTATTGTTTGAGAAACAGTAGGTGGTGACGTTTTTCCAAAAAGCAGTACACATTATAATAAGCCACACCGTACTCTGTGTATAGTTATGCTAGCCAGTTTGGACTTCTTTTCACGAAACAGGCCATTTGTGGGATGCATGACATCTTCTAAAACACCAGAATGCTTCCTACTGCTCAGTGCACAGGTCTGCACTGGCTGCACTTCATTAAGTCCTTGCCAGCATGGTTTTCTGTGTGCGCACAGTTGTCTAAATGGAGAAGAGGGAAATTATAGGGGAGAGGCAATCAAATCTATAAAAAAAAAAAGTGAAAACTTTTCTCCCTGTTTATAGCACCACCGCCTTCATAAAATCCCAGGTACAGAATGGCTGTCTAACAATCTGTTGGTTTTAAATAAGCAGGCAGAGTTAAAGGAAGTGCTTTTTTAACTGCTGCCACAAAAATTGTTGACAGCTAAGTGACACTGGAAATCCATCAGGAGGGAGGTCACTGCAGAGCCTGTCAGTTTAACTCTTTATCAGAACTTGTTTAATGGGACTTTATGTTCAGCAATGTGAACTTTGAAATACCTAAGTTCAAATTTCACCTTCAGACTTCCCATCTGCTCTTATTTCATCCTCAAACTTTCCATCTGCTCTCATCTAGGCCTTCCTAATGTAATGCCCAGTCAGACTGTATGGTTTTCCCAGGTGCTTCTGTCTTGGAAATTTTATGGCATATAAGAAACAATAAAAATGTATGTTATACATGTTACCCGTATTAATTAATTCCACTGCACAACAATGTTTCTTAAATGATATTGTCCAGAAAGGCTGTTAAAATCTACTGTAGACAAATATGGCAATATTTTATAGCTCCTTAATGCCAGATGGGTTAGGAGTTCAGACAGACATTTGCGCTAATGCATTTTGCATTGAGGCATTGTTCTGGGAAAAGTCGAAGCTTAGTGACAAAGTTAAAAATAATATACTCCTTTGTCAGCTAGGAGCAAATACAAGGTAGAGACTATGTATTTCTCTACTAACTGGAATTGGGAAGGGGTGTTGGGTGGCATATACTATCACGCTATTTCACAAATCTAAAGTGAAAGGTTTTGTATGGTGGCCTCCACTTAGCCCCTGTTGATAATGTATATATACAATTCACCAAATTTTGACATATTTGGCAGGATCTAAGCAAAGATACCTCCATATGTGGAACAGCCAGAATCACAATGAGCTGGGTTAAAAGCACAACAGCAGCTAAACGTTATACCTGGCTGTAGCAGAGACAGAAAGTGAAATAAGCGGCACACAGACATATGCTGTAGTAAATATAACAATTAGCGTATTAAGGAAATATTCAGCCTTTGTGGATATTCCTACAGCTCTTTGCATCAGGTGGCTGATCACAAAGTGAACAGAGACCATTAGAGCCCTACATAAGTAATGGGCTACTGACAGGAAACTGTATTGGATAGTGGTTTTTATTTCATTTTTTTTTAACAAGAGCAGATAACTAAAGACTTTATGCCAAATGAGCGAACACTTCGGTATCCTTTTCACTGAGGATCACTTTTCACAGAAGACATAGGAAAGAAGTGTAGAGTTAGGTCTTAGTTTGGCCTATGCCCTGCAGAGAAATGTGGAAAAGAAGGGGCCTTGCTTAGATTTAGGTTCCCCTCAAAAGAGAGAGGTGCTATGTGTGTGGGGAAAAGAGTGAGGATTCATCAGCGTTCGGACTGTTCCCCTCAGAGAGTTGTTTCATTTCAGTTTTCTCCAGATAAGACTATTGCAACTGGAGTCTCTCAGTACAAGTTTTATAGGCAAACCAAGATCCACCCAGTCACAGAGAATTTGTGAGGTCCTAGCAGGAATGAAGAGGAATACTCATTTAGATTGACCCTCTATTTCCCTGTTCCCCTTAGACTGCTCTTGGCCTCAGATTAACTTCTAATGGAGATGGGCATTTGGTAAATTGATTCTAATGAGCACAGCTGAATTAATAGTGCAGAAAAGGATCCACAATTATTTGTGCAAACTTGATTTGATGATATGCACTTTATTGTTTGCTGGTAAACACTAGGCTGGGTCAGACTTTGTTTGTAAGGAGTACTCTGCGGGAGCTTGCATTCCCATGAACACACATGTTCACATGTATTTGCACTCGGGATCTTCCCCACCTCTTTCTTCCTTCCTTGTGGGATTACACCAAATTCACTCTGGGAAGTTGTGTGTTTGGAGGATTTTTAATATTTTAGCTATTTTTGGCTATTTTGAATCTGCATACAATTTAATTATAATTTTTTATTTAATAACATGTAACTGAGCCACCAAGCTGTGCACATGCCTAAACTGTGTGATCTTATTGCTGTAACCCTCATCTTTCCTCACCGCTATCCCTTCCTACTGTTTCTTACCCCTCACACTTATTGTGTCACCTCTAAATTAGAATGTGAGCTCTTAAGGGCAGAGATGGTGTCTCTTTATTCTGTAAGAAATCCATGTGCCACAGACAACTGAACCACTTATACACAGACACACAAGAACCCCTGCCCTTCCTGCATTGCAAAAATCTAGGCTATTGACACTTGAGCTAATAGAGAACTACTTGAGGTATAACTATAGTAGATTCTTTAGGCACTGTGTGGGCCAGCCAGTGGGCAGCAACATCATTTCAGGACTACATAAAGCCAGTACATTATAAAAGTTAGCTAGGCTTTGGGTGCTGAAAATAATAATAACATATGTAGTTCATCTGCTGAGACATACAAACATTGTGTCATTGTAAAAGTGGGCATTTACAATAGAGATGTGATTCAAGAAAACTTTTGTAAGCAAAAGCAGCACGTTCAGTCCCCTGTTACATGTGGGTTCATGTTATTTGATTATCATAAGTGATCACACAGCTGCTAAGTGCTTGTGATGATAATCGTGAGCCATGCTAGTTTCAAAATTTTAGCACATATGATTGTTTGTCCAGTAATTTTTACCAATAGTGTGATGTTCACTATTCATTATTCATCATTCTTCTGGTTTAAAAAGTCTCCATCATCCATTCAGGAAACAGAGACAATACCATGTGACTTACATGACTAATTTCACACCATGAATAACTAATAGATGAAATGACCAGTTTGCAACTAATCTATAGACTGAAATTTGCTAGCATTAACTATTCAATGAATATTTATGAGCAACAAATATATTCATAAACAGAAAAAAAGACTAAATTTACCATTAATATTTGCAATGAATAATTCTGCTTTGCAAATGGGGACATCTTGCTCAGCTCCAATCATTATCAGTTCTTTTGGATTCCGGTAGACTAAATAATTATTTTAATACAAATTAGGAAAACAATTTCAGATCAGGTGGTTCCTATAAATCCTCAGGTTTTTTTATGTTATTTGCAGATAATTTATTATTATTTGCTTGTGAATAAGCATAGCTGATTAATTAAATGGTAATAGGCCACAGTCTTGGTCTATTGCCATTTAGCTGATTGTTTATTAATAGTTCATCTATGATGGTGGCAGGAGGACTCTGGGGATTAGCAATGGGTTATGGAGCCTTTCACTTCTGACTGGTTTGGATACGTCCTAGGTCAATAGTAGCCAAACATTGCTACCATCTGTAGCTGACCATTAAGCTACAGTATCTGAAATGAGTTTGTGGTCATCTTTAAACCTAGGAGTATCCCACATTGCAATTATATATATTGCCAACTTGTCTCAAGCATGCTGTGAAATTACTCCCAAAGGTGGTGGAAATCATACCACTTTAGGTGTTCATTTTAAAAATCAGCTGGACAAAGCACTAGAAAATGCATTGTCGGGAATAATCCTGACCTAATAGATCCAATGTCTGTGATTCTACTCCTGATTATTAGCAGGTGCATTTTCATTCTAAAGCATGGGTTGATACTACTTCTTTATCTGAAGCTGCACATACATATCTGTGCTAGCAATACAGGGTTTGATGATTTTTATGTTTAAACAAGAAAAAGTTATATATCCCTTTAAGTCTATGCAGCTTTAGTACTTTTTGCCATCTATGAATGGCATAAGAAAACCACTGTGTGGACATAGTTAAATCATTGAAAGAAGGAAGGAAAAAGTAAGTTTGGGATTGGTTTATATACAAACTTGCATCTAAAAAGCTAAATTGGTTTTCGCTCACTCCTTTTGTTCTTTCAGTGAAGGTTTGTGTGGAGACAAGGCCTGAGTCTCCCACAAAGAAACAATACTTCTAAGAGTAAGAAGTGTTACAACCTGGCCCAGTACCCCAGTGTATGGTCACCAGTCTGTTGCAAATGGACCCAATCACTGAGTCCCAATTGGGTTTGGGTAGAATCTAGTCACTGTTCCTAGCTCTGGAACTATAGAGCACACTCCCAGGCTTAGATCTCTTGTCTGACATCCTTCTTTGGGCACTGCCACTCAGCCACATTAAACCCAAAATCAGTATCTGAGACCTTCCAAGCCTCCTCCCCCCTCCCGCCCAGTTGCTTACACACACTCTCCCAGAGTTCCACCTAAGTTGTGGTCACTCTGGGCTTCTAGTTTAACACCGTTGGGAACAATGTTACAGGTAAGCAAAGGAATTTCTTAACCACAGAAACTTTACCCTCAAAGCACATGAGAGTTACAAATCTTTGAAAACAAAAGAGAAGTCCTGAGACGCACCCTTTCTTGCTCTGATACCCCCACAAGAAGGGGTGAGATGTCAGCATTTCAGGCTGGGCAGATTCCCTCTTGCTCTCAACCTCCTGCAAGTCTTCCTTTCATGTGGTGGTGGTTGTCTCCCTGCACAGAGTAGCTCCTTGCTCTTAAATAGACCTCTGTCTCGGACATGTGCTCCACTGGGAAGCTCTAGCCCTCCTCCAGTCATGCATGTTCCACTTCAATATGTCACCTGTGGGAAAGGCCATTGTTCCATAGGTATGTGCCAGCAGTTGAGAGACAATCAAAGTCAATGGCCCTAGACTGTAGTCTTGGTGGCTTCTCAGTAATAGACCTTCAATGAGGTGTCAAGCACCTTTCCTGGGCAGGACAGCTGTCTGGAATACAATGCAGTAAGCTTCCGTTGGCCAAGTTTAGATGTGTTCAGCATAGAATACAAAATACAGTTCATAATTTGATAAAGACATATCCCACCCTGCCACAAGAAATGTAGTAGTAGGCCATTACACACAGAGGGCCAACTCCAGATAAGAATTTGCCCTAACATGTCAGACTCACAATATCTTCACCACTTTGTTGCAACTGTAAAACAGCTTTGCTTGATGAGTCAGTAGATTTCCTAGTAACTGGGCAAGTTTGACTCAATCCTTGCTTAGTAGTGACCTCAGCTTTACAACTGTATAGTGTGAGTGTTACTGCTACTCCTCATTCAGACTTTGCTCACTCAGGAGGCCAGGAACATGGAGTTGAAGACGTCTCTGGCATTTTACCATTTCTGATGCCACAGTTGAATGCTCTGGCTTTCTTAGAACAGAAGAAACTTTTGAGTGTGGGATTGTGTGATGGGGTATACAAACCGATGCTGGAGCCCTAGATCACGCAGCCCTGCTTTGCCGCACCTGCACAGCCTGTACAAACTGGAGGTGGCAGTTAAAAAGGGAAGCAGAGCTGCTTGGAGGAGGCAGGCAGAGAAAGGGAGCAGACCTCTGCTCTGGGACTACCCAGGAGCTCTCATTGCCTGAGACCTGGCAACACAGCTAAAGACTGAAAAGGAGAGACTGGTGACTGATTGTGAAGGTCAGAAACTTTATTTGAAGTTCTTTAATTTGCCATTGGGAAAAAGGGGACTTAGGTAGGAAGTGATCCAGGGAGGCAGCTGTTTAGCATCTGCAGGTGCAGAATTAAGCTGCCCATCACTGGGCCCTGGATTGGAGCCTGGTGGAGCTGGTGGGCCTGGGCTCCCCTACCAACTCCAAAAAACAGGACAACAATAGGAGCCTTTACCTCGGTGGAGAATCCAACTGGGAAAGACCCTGAATGTTCAAGAGCCCAGACTCCAAGTCCCCAAACTATGGTGAAAGCATGCAGATGCTGAAAGACTTCTCCTTGATTGGACATTCTTTTGGTATACCCCAAAAGGGGTGGACTGGAACGTGTGACCTGGCCAGAGGGCTGAGCCACAAAAAAAGGGACAGACCCCACAAGACAGAACTAGAACTGAAAAGGGAGGATGTCCAGAAGCGAGACAACCTGCCACACCCTTTCCTGACCACTAGGCACCACTGGTGGTGAGCATTCCCCTTTATAGACTGGCAGAAGTAGTATTCTCCCTTTCCCTTTAATAATTGATCATCCTCTGCTTCTTTGCAATTTTCCATCTGTTGTTGCTGGAGAACAGCTCTCTTTTCACTTGACACATGAAAATCTCATCCCTAAAGCTCTGTTCCACACAGTGCACATGTCTCTCTCCTTTCCTGTCTCCCAGCAAAACAAACAAAATGAAAAGCTCTCTCTTTTGAAAAGAAGTCTGGCTTTCTCAGTGTGTAGGAAGGCAAATTATATTTATACTTGCATGTCATACAGTCTCAAATTTCACACAGGAAATCAAAATCTTGGAGAGCACACTCATGGCAACATTGTCCAAAATAGTTATTCTGTAACTTCTTGTCATTTAGGTTTCCATTTGGGAGGCCTAAAATGGCAAAAGGAATTTGTGAATTCAGCTATCCAGAAAAAAGGAAAGAAGAAAGTTACAAAATTTGACCCACATGCTGTATAGAAAGGGAGCAAAATCTATTTGAAGACACCCCAAATCCTTGTTTTGTCCCACCTCCTTTATACCCTGCAGAAGCCATTCTGACACAAGTCTCACAGGTGACATGCCCTTGCAGATGAACTCTTAAGTCTGTGAGCAGGTGACCTTAACTAACTATTATTTTAAACTATTTGTCAGAGGTGCTTAGACTGTTCACATAGATTTCCCATATTGTCTTATAAACCTAAAGAAATTCTAAGAAAAGCTAACACTTTTCAATACTAACATTCCCAAGTAAATCCCTGTGTAGTTTTTCTTGCTACTGAGTTCTAGTTACATCTCTGGGTAATGCGTTAGGTTTAGCAAACACCTTGTTCACAAATGTCAGATCACCATATTAGGGCACGAGGTTCAAAACAAATTCAGCAGGCCATGAATCAGTTGCAATCAGTAGCGTAGCCAGGGGGGGAGCAGGGGGAGCAGCCGCTCCCCCTGTGAGCAGAAGCGGCGGAAGCGGCGCCTTTTTTTAGCAGCACTGAAAAAAGGCGCCACTTCTTTTTAAGCGCCGCTTCTTGCACTCACCCGGCAGCGCTCCGGGTCTTCGGCGGCATTTCGGTGGCGGGTACCACCAAAGACCCGGAGTGAGTGAGGACCCACCGCCGAAGTGCTGCCAAAGACCCAGAGCACCGCCGGGTGAGTACAGGGGGAGACGCCTTTTTATAGCGCCGCTCCCACTCTGCTCCGGACCTGGCTGCGCTACTGGTTGCAATTAGCATATATTGTATTTTTAGTTCAGAACAAAGGCTGTTTTGGTATCAAACATCTACTCAGGAGTTTTAAAAAATAACACCGACTCCGGGTTTTAAAGGTGAGCTGAAAAACAAAACAAAAACTACTGTGTCCTGTACTGTTCTTGCATGATGGATAAAAATGGTCTTTCTGAGGATTTGGGTGTGTGAAGGAGAGCTGTTTTTTAACAAAATTATTTATTTTTTTACACAGAAATCGAAGTCCCTGACTTCCCTCTTATTGCTGCAGGATTTTTCCAGAAAGACCTGAACATTTTGAGAATCTTTCAAGGACCTGAACACTTTCAGATTACCAAGGAATTTACATCCCCTTCCAACTCATCAAGTGCTGGTAGATCTGTATCTTGGGCTTCAGCTTGGGATGAATTGCATCTATTCTAGGAGTTACACCAGGGATGAGTTTGTCTTCTAATGTTTTGTTCCGGATGCGTGAGGAAGGGTGTATTTTTGCTTGGACATTGTGAATATATCTTCCATGTACAGATCATAGTTACATTACAAGTATAGTTATTGTTCATTCTTGTTTCATTAGAAATAATAATTGTTCAGTTATATTGCTCAATACTGTAAGTAAAGACTATGGGACAGAGATAGGTTACACAAATGCTCACCTCGCTAACTAGGGTGGGGACAGGGGCAATGAGGATAACCTCCACAGGGAAGGGGAAATCTTGAGTAAAAGCAACTGAAGTAGTAATCCACATGCTCCCTCTTTTCTCCCCCCCCCCACCTCACCTCCAGCAGGCAGGGGCTGCTATTTTACTTCCTCCTTCCCTTTTCCCCTTCCTCCTGTTGCAGAGTGTGGTAGAGAAGGGTAGGATAGCTACTTCAGGCTCCCCACTTCAGCCTCACCCATAGCTCCTAAGCTTGTTGCTGGATCTTGGGTGATGCTGAGGACAGGTGACCACCAGTGCTGGGGTCTGGAAAGGATTTTTCCCCCATGTGGCAAAGTTGGCAAACTGCTGTTTGAGTTTTTTCACTTTCAGCTCATTACCCAGGCGCTTGGCTTTGGGGGAGTTTAAATTACAAGTGTCACAGGCAGGTTCTAGAGCAGTTGGTGGGTTAGGACGGGTCCTGCTGAGGTTCTAAAACCAAATAGGCTGCTTGGGCATGGGTCCTGGACACTCACATGACATGGAGAGAGGATATGCCTCTATGTCTGGTGCAGCTTATGGCTCCTTTCATCTCATCTCTCCTACTTCCAGCATGGAAGAATTGTTGGGGAGGGGATCAGGAGACTGGCATCCAGACAGGTGGGCTTGGCAGGTCTGAGGGTATAGAGGGGGCTTGAGCTACACATTGGCCATCAAGTTTACAGAACTTCAGGAGCCATTCGTGCCAGCTGTGATCCGCACTGGAAACACCCTACCAGGTCGTTTTGGATAGTTTACTCCAGTTAGATATTAGTTGTTAAAAAAAAGTTATGGCTGCCACATTTAGCCATATTAGAGAGAGAGACAGAGACAGAAAGAGAGAGAGTGTGTGTGAGAGAGAGAGAGAGATAGTTCTCATGTGCACAGCAATAATGTATATAACTCCTGGGGGAATTCTGCGCCCCTGCAGAATGCAGAATTTTGCAGAATTCTCTGTTTTCCCCGCAGAATTTCTGGCCACCACTAGTGACTGCTGGTTTGATTCTTCTAGTAGGCTAAAACAGCAGATAGGACCAATGTATAAAATGGTTGATAACTATCAAAAGAAGGTAAATGTCTGAAATTAGAGATAAATTGGATATGTACGCTTACTTCTGCCATTGAAATAGGGACGGCTCCTGTGAGTGGGGTGGGGGAGGATTTGGTCCAGATTTGTATAGTTTATCCTGCTTGAAAGATCTGATTTTCAACATTGTGCTAAGTGCTCATGATTTATTTTGGTGATTTTTTTTAATGCAGCATAGGAGTTTTGCTGTGTGAAATGAACACAAGTCTAAATACTGTCCCAAAGCTCATATGGAGGGGTCTGGGTAATGACATTTTTTGAAATAGAGGAATCTCTTTTTTTCCCTTACATGACTATAGTTTGTTGGCCAGATCCTGTGCCATTGCGAATCTACCAGAGGGACCCCCTCATGTAAGTTGTTAAGACAGCTTGAAACCTGCATTACACATTTGGAGCTCAGCAAAGCAGCTTTACTGGCACCGAGATCAGGCTCAATACTTTTAAGGAGATTAAGTTCTTTGTAGATTCTTACCCATCCCTTATGGAGGCAAGAGCCCACTGAAGTCCCATTGCATTCTTGTACATACCTTCAGGAATAATTCAGTGTATTCAGACTATATATCTGACCTTTTCATAGGGATAAAGTCATTTGGCTTTAAGCACTGTGCTACACTAGGCGCTGAAAAAGATACAGCTATCATTGCACTCTGTGTTGCATGGATGTTATTACAGAAATTAAAAGCATATAACATTTGTTCTTTCTGGAACAAAAACTAGGTAAAGAATATAAAATTACCCCCAAATGTAAACCCCAAGGTCTATGTAGTATCCTGACTAACTCATTTTCCACAAGCATGTGCTCAATGTCTTTTTCTCTTAAAAATCTGGAAAAACAACTAGATCTAGTGATCTAGATAGGGACTTCTGTCATAGGCATATGGTTGGAAGAGGAAAACTCTATTTGTAGTGGCATGGGTCCTCTTGTGAAAGAAAGTATTTCTTGTTGACTTGCATCAAAAGCTATTTGTTTTTGTCTTTTTCCTGCAAGCCACCCTTGCTGTCTCCTTTGCAAACTAATATGAAATTTCACAAGACCACACACTTGGCTTTTCCATGGGTTTTTTTTTTTCCAGTTTTTCAGAAGTCCTCCAAAGTGAGAGGAACCTTGAAGAATTTTTTCTTTCCAGAATGGCATCTGAAGTACAATTCCACTGTTGAAATGCTCTTTTGCTCTGGCCACTTTCCATAAGTTCCATCTTCATATTAGAAGTTTATCATCCTGCTTAAGCTGGAACTGTGTCCAGCTGGGGAGCTGCCATTTACTTCATATTCATCTTACTAAATATTCAGAGAATGAATTTAAACAGCTAAAAAAGCGTGGCTCATAATACACAGCTTGAATTTATGGTAACACTATCTGCATGTTAATAAGGAATTTGCAAGCTATAAAGATGATTATCTTTGTCCTTAAAGATTTATGTCCTTGCCCAGACCATCTCCATATTAGTGATGAGAGGCTAGGCAATCATTTTCTTTAGAGTTGCCAACATTTTTCCTATTCTCTTCTTTTGGTGCATAGAGCACCAAATTTTGAAATGAACCTGATGTGAAAAGAGTGATTGTGATCACTATTATTTTGTCCACGGAAAACATAATTTTCAGGAAAGAAAGGTTTGAACCCCCATATCACACAATGTAATCTTGACTAGGTTAGGCATGATTTCTTTAGAAAGACCTTAATAATTTTCTGAAGCCTTCTAAATCCACTGCCAACTTCACACACTCAGCAGCTGACCTCCCAGTGATCCTCTGCACACCATCTATCCATCTCCTCACTGATCATCACCTGCTATGATGACCCACCAATATTCCTTTCATAATAACTTTCTCAAGTTCATTTCCATCTGGTGTGACCAAATATATAAATTTGCGCCTGATGCTTTCTGAGAGTAGAGTCTGCTTCTCTCCAATAATATTTCTAATATAAGAGTTAATCTTCTTTTCCATCCAGGAGATACAAAAAAGTCTTCACCAGCACCACAGAAGCTTCAGTTTTCTTCCTGTCAGCAGCATTATTTTCCCAGGATTCACATCCATAAGTCTCTATAGAAAAAAAATAAGTGTTTTGCCAGTCAAACCTTTATATATTTCAAGATGCCATGGTTTTTCCACATTTTTGTAAAGGAGGCCAGGCCTGAGCAAGCCTTCCCTAGTCTTCTTCCAGTTTCTTTGGAGCAGCCTCCTTGGTTGGATATGTATCATCCCAGATAATTAAATTAGTCTACTGCTGCTACAGATTGACTGCTAATCATGATCTTGCATCCTGTTGTTATTGATTGTGTCAACATTCATGCATTTCGTTTTCTCCATATTCAGGAATAGTCCATATTCCTTATTAACTGATTTTACAGATTCCAATATTCATTTTATAGCATCGATGGTTGCAGCAAAAATCATCATATCATTGGCATATCTGAGGTTGGTTAAGAAATGTCACCAAAGGAAATCCCATCTCCTTCCACTTTATCATAACCTTCCAAAAAGATCTTAAAAGTATCTTATTTTCATTGCTTACAAACTGTTTTTAAAAAAACCAAGGAAGTACAGGTCTTACTTTAATGATATGTATATTTTCACCTGACTTCCCCAAATTGTCTGCCGTTATGTGTGGTCACATACATTTCTGTGTGAAAATGAGCATTCATGCACAAAAGTCAGAAACTTTTTCCTGCAAATGTTTGCATAGCTAATAGTGCAACCACATTTTTAGAGACTATTCATGTTTTGGTCCTTTTGGAGCCATCACTTCATTCCCAATACCTGTGTTGGTGGTTTGTTAAACTTTTACTACATTATGTAAGGTACTCTGTTAAGAAGAAATACTGAGGAAACTTAATTCAAAACTTAATTCAAAAATGTCATTTTTGTTTGTTTTAACTGGGATACTCTATTCAGCATACGTCAATGTGCTAATTACTCATCCTGAATGTTTGAAGTTAGTTAGAAGACAAATGTTGAGCTTGGGAGCCCACTAGCCCATAACCTTGGAAGCAACGGTGGGAGAACGGGGGAAACCTCTTGTACTATATATGAGAAGTCTTCCACCAACAACGCCCCTTTACCTACATGGTAGGTACCATCTTCCTGGGAAGAAGCTGTGGCCTGCTATCCTACTGGAGCATCTTTGGTAGATAAATTAGTCTCCCCTCTGGTGTCTTGGTGGGACATCCAGGCAGGGCCTCTTTATGAGAGAACTGGACTTGACATAACCACAGCCATTTTGCTCACTCAGCCACCATTAACTGGAAGTGAGAATACCATGTAGTCAGGAATAACTTGAGCTTTGTATAAACATACAAAATAGCTGCAGCTGCAGTTTTGCAGATAAGGATAGAAAGTAAAAATTGGAAGAACCAGGAGAATGGGCAGAAGTGGGAATAGCTGACCATGAACCTAGGTGTTCCTGATTATGAGTTTTTGCTGATATTATGACTAAGGGCTTCTTAATGATGTTAGGAAAATTGTTAGTTTGCAAAGGGTTACTATGAATAATGTGCTTTATTTTGAGCAACCTATAAAAAGATAAGTCACAGTGTGCAAGTTGGAGAAGTTCGGAAACATTTTCTATGAGCTTGGAGGCTGACATCCCACTCCCCAGTGGTTAGGAGGAAGGCTGACCACTGGAAGCCTGCCTCTGACCACTCAACACCATCTCAGACTTTGGGTAACTATAGCTGGGTTGCTCTAGACTATTGGCTATTTTAGACGTGTGCTGTAGTCCTAATAAAACGGCTTTTGGAGGGAGGGGTTAAAGCACTGATGTTGTGTGCCAACCATTTATCAGATGGAGGAGCTGTGTCGCAATTGATTTATTCCTGAACCCACCTGCAGAGGGGCAACTAGAAGTTACCATTGTTGCAGGTTCAGAAAACCCTGGGTAACACCTCTGCCTCCTTTAAATCCTGGAAGATGTCTTGGGAATGGGCAGTAAACATGAAGAATGGGGTTTCTGAATACCTCAATGTAAATTGAGGGTTTCAGAGCCTTACAGGAGTTGGCCCTATCATTCCTAATTGAAAGCATTAGGATAGAAGTCAAAGTCTGTGATGTAGCTGACAAAATCCAGGGAGCACAGTTTCACTGATTTGGACATAGGCAGGGAATGAACGAAGAGGACCTGGTGACGATAACATGGCAGGAAAGAGACCCTGAGTAAATCTAAGGAAGTAGTGGATGGACTGCATCAAAGAAGATAGTAAGCAGGCGAACCTAGTTGCGCCTTCAAACAAATGAAGATGGCAGATAATTGCACAACAACCCAATCCCAGACGATGGGATAAAGGGAAGAAGAAGTATTTGTAGATGTATATATAATATCACCTTTAAGCTTTTATTCTTTAGTTGCAAGCATGAGGAAATTATGATTTCCTCCAAATTGACCAGATACAATTTATCAGGCTACCTGCACAGGACAGGTACTTTTATTTTAAATACCAGTGATATATTTTATTTGGGTGAATATTCTCTAAAATTCATCTCCATTGGTAAAATAAAATATATTAGATTTGATGTGCTTGGCTCCAAAAACTTTCATTTGGCCAAGATTACATTGTCTGAAGTCTCAGAGTATACATTATGTTATTTGAGATGAAGGAAAAAGTTATTTGTGGTGCTTGGGCATGACACGTGATGTCATTTTACACACTATCTGCGTGTGTTGTATTAGATTTTGCCAATACAGGCATCTGGTATCAATGTTCAATCTGGCATTGGTTCAATAGAACCTACCAGTACTGAATAAAAATAAGCTTACAGGTTGTG
The DNA here is from genome assembly GCA_033296515.1 of Macrochelys suwanniensis. NCBI lineage: Eukaryota > Metazoa > Chordata > Testudines > Chelydridae > Macrochelys > Macrochelys suwanniensis. Next base: position 41,917,098 of record CM065775.1, on the reverse strand, counting down.
TAGAAAAAATGCCTTAATATTATTAGTACTGTCCTATTTGCATTATGTTCTCAATACATGCTATATTTTCAGATGAACTAACTATATCTTATGTTTTATTTTAAAGGAATACCGTCAAGGATTTTAGATCCAAAATTGACCCATCTTAACGTATTTACAATATACAATATGATGTTTCCAAATATAAATTTCTGCTGGTGGTTGTGATGGGAAAATTATGACAAGATCACCCTTTTTAGAAGGATAATATTTTTTGTTCCTTGCAGCAGCAATGAATTAACAATTCAACTATCTGGTCAAAAATGCAGAAAATATTTTTCAAATAGCTTTTATCAAAATTAAAGTGTTCGTAAATTGTTGGCCATTGTATAAAATGGTTGAAAACCAGCATATCTATTGGTCTATCTCTCTGACTTGCCCCATTCACACAGTATCTGAGTACCACAATGCTGCCTTTCGAACTGTGCAATCAGTTTTTATGCAAGCACCGCGATTATGGTTCCCTCGGTATGGGGGGGTGCATGAAGGGTGAAACAAAGAATGCAGAGCCATCCCCTGTATTGCCAACCCTGAGCTTTCAAATATTATGAGTCAGGCCATAGAAATCATGAGGGGTTTTTTAAAATATTAAATTTGGGGTTGTTTTTGTTTGCCTTCTAGGTTTTGAGCCTTTAGGTTACAGTGTGGTTTTCTCACCAGCAGGGCTATACACACTGCACCTGGGTGGCAAAACCTGTTGTAGAGAGATAAAAGGCATTTATCTTCACGGGAAGGGTCAATGTCATGACATTCATGTTGTACAGCTGCAGTCATGTTATGACAAATTTTATCAAGAATAATACCCTACCTAAAACTAAACTAATGTGTGTTATACTTAAAATAGTTGAACAGCAGTACAATAAAAGCTGACAATTTGACTTCTATCTCATTATTTTCAATGAAACACAGGAGTATTGAAGCAAATGGAATATGATGCACAAGCTAAGTGCATGGATAGGTTTTCTGTGTTAATTGTTTAACAGATCACCCACAAAGGAAAATTAATGAATGGAGCCTCTACCAGGTCTGAAGTATGATTTTTTATTTCAGCAGGAATTAGAGAGAGAATTGGCCCAGTTCCATCCTCACTTATGTGTGACTCTTGCTCAAGTCAACAGGAGATACAATCCTGTCAGTGGGGCCAGAATTGGGTTCACTGTGTCTAATTCATCCCAGGTGTATCATTGGAAATACACGGTAGATGAATTTGGCCTAATGTCTTGGTACTGTAAAGTGACAGCAGTTGTTCTGGCTGACATTAGCATTACAAATATCATATTCCAGTTTAACAAAACCTGACATATCTGCTTAAAGTAAAGTATGTAACTTCTGTTTAAATTATCACTGCTCTACAGCCAAAATGCTTCTGAAATAAATGTAGTCAAACTTTACTAATTCTGGGTCACTGAGAACAAAAATGATGCTTAAAATTGTTGATTGGCTCTAGTTTTCAAGACATGCTATTGGGTCAGTATATACGACCCTTGACTTGGGAATGGCAGAGGACAAGTGAGTTATAAAGGGAAGGGATCTCAATTTAAACCAGAAATGACTAAAATACATCTTTGACTGGATCTATGAATAAATCTATGACTGGGTTTGGACAGTACTTGCTTTTTAGGCAAAACAATGAATGATGCAATCTGAAGCTGGTATTGCGTCATACATGAGATGAATTGCATCATGTTATTCCTAGAAGTCATGGATGATGCAATCATAACGAAGCTTACATCACTCTGCTGAACAAATTGCCCTATATCAGCTCTAGAAATCATACAGTGTCGTGCTCTCTTCTTTGTCAGTGTTTCATTTTGCAAAGGGACACATTTCTGTTTAGCCAAAGTGAGCAGAGATGCCTCGTACTTGTGTGAACAGTGCAGATAACTTCTGCTATGTTTGTGGTGAAGTGACTTTTGCATCACAAAAGCGCAGTATAAGCACTATGGTTAAGAAAGCCTATCACCTTTCTTTTGGCTGCAAAATTGGAGATCAGGACAAGAGGTGGGCCCCACACATATGCTGCAACACTTGTGCAACAAATCTTCACCAGTGGTTGAACAGGAAAAGGAAATCTATGCCTTTTGCAGTGCCAATGATTTGGAGAGAGCCAACAGATCGTACCAGCAATTGTTACTTCTGCATGGTGCCTCCAGTTGGGAAAGGTGTGTCAAAGAAGAAAAAGTGGACTGTGCATTATCCAAACATTCCATCAGCTATACGCCCAGTACCCCGCGGAGAAGGACTGCCGGTTCCTGATGCACCAGAATCATTCTCACTTGAGTCAGACGAGGAAGAGGAAGAGGATGAAACTTCTGGTCCTGAACCATCAATGTCACAGGACCCACATTTTCTCCCATCCTCCTCCTCTGAACCACACCTCATAACACAAGGTGAACTGAATGACCTTGTCAGGGATTTGGAACTACCCAAGAGTAAGGCAGAGCTTTTGGGCTCCAGACTACAGCAGTGGAATCTCCTGGCACGTGATGTTAGGATTTCCATGTTCCGTGACCGTCAAAAGGATCTTGTCCCATTCTTCTTCATGGAAGGTGATCTTGTAGCCTGCAACAACATCGATGGTGTGATGGCAGCCCTCAACATCGTTCACGATCCAGATGAGTGGAGACTGTTCATTGAGTCATCAAAGACGAGTCTTAAAGCTGTTTTACTGCATAATGGCAATGTTTTGCCATCAATTCCAGTTGGTCATGCAGTCCATATGAAGGAAACCTATGACAACATGAAACAACTTTTGAGGTGCATCAACTATGACCAACATCAGTGGCAGCTTTGTGGCGATTTGAAGGTTGTTGCTCTCTTGCTTGGTCTGCAGACTGGATACACAAAGTACTGCTGTTTTCTCTGCGAATGAGATAGTCGTGCAAGAGATTCCCACTACATCAAGAAAGATTGGCCACTCCGACAGTCATTGGAGCCTGGGAGGAAAAGTGTTCAGCATCCACCACTTGTTGAATCAAGGAAGATTTTGTTACCACCCTTACACATCAAGCTGGGTCTGATGAAGAACTTTGTCAAGGCCATTGACAAAACACAAGCAGCTTTCAAGTACCTCCGTGGAAAATTTCCAAGGTTAAGTGAAGCTAAGATAAAGGAAGGTGTCTTTGTTGGTCCTGAGATTCCTGAACTTCTTCGAGATGATGCATTTGACCATGCACTGCGTGGCAAGGAAAAAAAGGCATGGAAAGCCTTCCAGTTAGTGGCAATCAATTTTCTCGGAAACAACAAGGCAGACAACTACAGGTTGTTGGTGGAAAACCTCCTCAAGGCATACAAAAGCCTTGGTTGCAACATGTCACTAAAGATACATTTTTTGCACTCTCATCTAGATTTTTTTCCACCGAACTGCGGAGCAGTGAGCGACGAGCATGGCGAGCGATTTCACCAGGACATTGCAACAATGGAGAAACGCTATCAGGGCAAATGGAGCCCATCAATGCTTGCAGACTATTGCTGGACAGTGACAAGAGATGCTCCATTTAATGAATACAAGAGACAAGCCAAGAAGCACCGAGTAGACACTGAATAGGACTAAACTATGGACATAATAGTTTTTTGCCTTTTGTTTCATAATAAATTTGATTTATATAACCCCTTTGCTGATTTTTAAGGTGTTACATAAACAGGACAGGTGAAATAGTATCATGTAAAGCAACCATAAACACTTGAAAAGACCTAGGTTTACAATTTATGATTAAAACTCTACTATCTACACAATATACATAGACATAAAATGTAAAAACTTAAATATCTTAGAAACAGTAGCCAATCAGTTGTTTTAATTGTCATATTTGAATTCAGCACATCAAAATACATACTAAATAGCACATTTTATCTCTGAAGCAGGCGACTTCTCAAAAATTGTAGACCAGTTATCTAACCAAATTATCTCAAGGGGCAATTCTGCAGTTTCAGAAAATTGATTGCCCCACAAAAGGCACCGTATTTTCCCTCATTAGCTTTGTTTGACAACTACCTGGTGGCCTATGCTTTTGTTTACCTTTTCTCCCCCACTCCTCTGATAGGAGAAAATGTACATCTTGTATACTCTTTTTCCAAGGACTGCCTACAAAAACTAGATCTAGCTTTCAGTTTCTAGGTGTAGAGAGACACAGTGATGACTCCAATGACTGAGTAGTTCCTGGAAATTAGTAACTGCTGGCATAGAGCTTTTGAATGATCTATATTTCACTGTAAAACATATGTTGATCTAAGCCATGATTATAACAATCACTCATAAAATTCATAAGAGTTATAGTCAAATGACACTGGAATAGAAGCAGTAGTGTGCATTCTATTTCTACTTGAAATCTATGGGCATTTCAGAATTCAACAGCAAACGTTTCCCTTTTCTTTATGTTTCCCTAATTCCTTTAACTTAACATTTTCCCCCCTTAGGATGCAATATTAAAAATAATTGTTTCACTCAGAAATGCTTTCCATCGCAAATCCTTTGACACACAACCGAGAAGGCTCAAGAAACAGTACAGTAAATAAAGGCAAGGTGGAGAGGGGGAGGTTACATCAGAAATAGCTGTGATAATAGACGAAATATATTCTCTTTCAAAATCTTGGAATCAGAGTCAGACTTTGTGTCATGTAAAAAACACAAAAGTATTAGTGGTTAGAAGGATGGTATGGTGCTTTTCTAAGCCCTCCTTTCCCCCCCCCCCTCCAATTCCCCACACTTAACTTGTTAGTAACAAGGTGGTTATTCCATTTTTCCAGAATGAGTAAATTTACGTGGTTCATGTTTAGAAATGAAAGTTTTAAAATATGCATTTAATTTAAACGGCTTTAAAAACATATGATCTGAATTGAGGATTGCAGATGTTAATGATAATAGAAATCAAGCAGACTCCTTCTGGAAAGGACAAAGAGTTTTGTCCTGACTACTCTGCATTTCTGACTGCCTTTGTTTGACCTTTTCTTTTTAGTCACTCATCTAGCTAATTGCTTTTCTTTGATAGCTTTAAATGTATTTGCACGCTTCTTGTATTGTGCTGAGACATTCCCCATAGGTGCTTATCAACAAACAAGCTAAGCTGCTAGCTAAAAGGAAGAGGAAGTAAGCCTAACAGTTTCTATCAATGGGGGTAACACATCTGGTGAAAATATGGTATAAATGGGAATTTTAATATTCCACCACATATACCATAAAATGGCATTAGTATATCTGCTATATACACAAAAACGTACATATGTACATATAAGTGCACTATTAAATGAGAAGGACAAGGTAAAAAACCTGCCACAGTACTAAATGTATTATAAATCACAAGCCAATCAGCAAGCAAAATCTTCTCATGTTCTAAAGGCACATATTTTGCTAATATGTCATCTTCAAAATGCTGGGAGAATCCTTTACTGGCTAGTGATGGGTCGCTTTCCCCGCAGGTGAAACATTCCATAATAGTTGAGGTGTTGGAACCTTTGAAAATATGGTTTGGAATGATTTCATCTCAGTTCATACATATTGTTGGGTCATGATAGTGTCATCTCGCTTGTAGTATGGGTGCCAAAACCAGCTGCGATTTGCTTTGCAGTTCTCTTACCTATACTGCTCATGAAATAACATTCCCACCATCCAAAAAGGCAGTGCAAGAAGCATGATGGAGCTATATTATAAAAATATATTTATCCAACTTTATTTTCCAAAAATGTATTTCTGAATGTTATATCACTGAACATATTGTTATTGCTTTTAATTAAATTGTTACTTGGTGAAATTTGAATGGGATCAGCCAGGAGGGGCGGGGATAGCTCAGTGGTTTGAGCATTGGCCTGCTAAACACCCTGGGTTGTGAGCTCAATCCTTGAGGGGGCCACTTAGGGATCTGGGGCAAAAATCTGTCAGGGGACAATACTTGGTCCTGCTAGTGAAGGCAGGGGACTGGACTCGATGACCTTTCAAGGTCCTTCCAGTTCTAGGAGATTGGCATCTCTCTCTCTCTCTCTCTCTCTCTCTCTCTATATATATATATATATATCTTCAGTTAATTAAAGCTAAGAGAGCTGGGTAGGTTCACATCAGCTGAAGATCTAGCCCCAGTGACTCATGGCAATAGAAAGAAAAGCTTTCCATTAATTCATAAAATGGAATAGTCCAGACTTGATTTAGTGCTGGTTTCCCAGCACTGTCTCTGCCCCGAAGCATAACACAAGATGAACAAGACCTTTAGAGTAGCAAGAAATTAGTCAATTTTCCTAAATTTAGGAACTGGTTGCTCCAAACTACTTCTTGATAATAGCGTCAATAGCACCTAATTATGGAGGAATGGATGGTTTGAGGCTTCTCTTCTCCTACATCTCTCTCCCTCAAAAGAAACCATGAATGTGTGGAATTAATCCATACTGATCCCCAGTCATGGTGTTGGAAAATTCATGCCATTGGCCGCAATGAGTCATGAGGAAAAGTCAATGATTTATTTGTGAAATTCCTAATGGAGATGGGGGTGGAGGCCACATACTGTTCAGTTTTCAAGTTGCAGAGCGAGATAAATAGTGTATTATATCATATTTATCAAATGATAATGAAGTCAAGAGAAAAATTGAAACAGAGGAGGGAACAAATACATTCAGTGGTGGGGGGAGGGATAGCTCAAGTGGTTTGAGCACTGGCCTGCTAAACCCAGGTTTGTGAGTTCAATTCTTGAGGGGACCATTTAGGGATCTGGGGCAAAAATCTGTCAGAGGACAGTACTTGGTCCTGCTAGTGAAGGCAGGGGACTAGACTCAATGACCTTTCAAGGTCCTTCCAGTTCTATGAAATAGGCATATCTCCATATATTATTATGTTTAGAATGAGGGAGATTTCCCTGGCACTTCCCGCACCCTACAAATAAATCACCATGAAAAGATGATTTGGTGTTGTGCAAATTCAGTAATATTTCAAAAAAGCATTAAAACAAATGTTAAGTTAAAACCTATGAGAGAAGAATAAGAAGGGGAGATGAGGGGATAGAAAGCCAAATGAGAAGGAGGCAAAAGAAAAGGATACAATTTTCAAAAGCGTCTAAGAGAGCTTAGGCAGCTTTTGGAAATTTTTACCCCTAGAGCACAAAGTAGAGATAAAAAGATCAGAATGGCCAACCTGCCATATAACCCAGTTGCAATAGGATATCCCCAAATATCTAATCTATAGTATATATCCCTTCTGGATCATTGACACTTATGGTTACCACAAATGCTGTGAACATCTATATGGTGGGTTTACAGAGTACATGCTGTCCACTAGGAATTCAGGGAAGATCAGAAGGCTTGTTTCACTTTAAATTGCAAGATGGAATAAATAAGAATTTCAGGGGTAAGAGCCTCATGGTTTATCTATGAAGCAACCTAGTCTGGATGGAATTTTAAGGGGCGTGGGGGAAATCACAAAAATCCTCTCTCTAATACTTTTATTTTGCTTCAAGGCAAATTGTTTGTGAAAACTTTCCTTTTGATTTTTGTTATCCAAATAATTCTAGCTTATATTGGAACTCAGCTATTAATCTGATAATGACACGGCTGAGACACATTCTCTGCCGATTGATCTCAAATGACTTAGAAGGCTTTACTTTACCTCATTGTCTGCATTCCTTTCCAGCTAGGAGTTTTGTCAGTATTTAACACACACACAAAACCCCCTGAAATGTAAGTATTAAGATGATTACTATGTACCTGGAAATATCCTTTAATTTTAATTTTGTTTTATTTTATTTTTAGCTTCAAAGCTTTCCCAGGAATGAACACCTGTCTTTCACAGCATAACAAGAAATAGTCAGGTACCTCACATGCTTTGTTGTGTTAAGTCCTCTAACAGGTACACTGAGTATAAGTCACATTTTAATTAATGATCAAAGCAAGGACACCTGTCAATTTTGGTGTTGTTTTTTCAGTTCTTTGGTATCAGGTTTATCCATTGGAAAATGATTCCTTTGATACATATCCTGCTGACACCATGTATCCTTCATGCCTAGATGTCATGGTGACTGGAGCCTGACAAATGCCTAAACAGAACCAATAGACTAGAATAGAGTTTTCTCCTTTCTAAATATCAGTTTGAGTTCTATCCCAAAAAGTGACAAAGCTAGCTGGCCTGTACAGTCTGTTGCTACAACAGGTCTTGTTTCTATCTGAGTCCTCAACTGGTCTTGAAGATCATTCTGGGTATGACTGTGGTGCATTGAAACCTGTAATAAAATTATAAGCTATCACTTTAGAGTCACTTTAGAGTCTCCGGGGTTTTTCCTGGTCCTGTTTGCAGACTGTATGTAAGTGTGCAATGTAGGTCTAGCAGCAGTGTGCAGCGAAACAGCCTAGAGTAAGATGGGGTGAGCTGTGCCTCTCAGCCTACTTTGTCTCTCTGTTTTGAGGTTCTTGTGTGGTAGGGTTCTGAATTCTAAGAAATAAAGTAACTGTTAGGTTGCAACCTTACAGAACGAGTAGTTCATGTTTTTATCTAACTCCTCTGTGTGTATGCCATGAACACAACAATGATTACGGGCCTTCTTTAAGCTCTGATGCGGAGAGGCATAGCAAATGTGTGCAGGCCCTGCAGAATGTTCCCCTATCTCCCCAAACCCACAACAGGAGCAGCTGGTGATAGAGGGGTGAAGAAAATGCCACTTTCTGTGAATTCTTTCCCTTATCCCAAAAACTTGTAGGAAATCCTGGCCCAAATCAGCATTAATTCCCATGGGGATCAGGCAGGAAGGAATCCTCTCCCATCTGAAGTGTGAAGTTCTGCATTCACTACTGCAGCCTGGGGGGTTAGTTCAGTACTTCCACACAGTAGTGACAGACAAAATCACAACCCCCTGCCACACTGCCATGGACAGCCAATAAAGGATATTGCCTCATCCAGATTGTTTCTTTCATGTTTAAAAGATGACCAGACTGATTCTTATTTACACTAAGCCCCTCTTACACCACTCTGGCACTGTAAAGAAGTATTAGAATAACTGAGAAATCAGGGTGATATTTTACTATAGGCCAGATTACCTTAGTCCAGAAGGGTCATACTGAAAGGTGAACTGTCGGGCTGGAGGGAGGTTACTAGTGGAGTTCCTCAAGGATCAGTTTTGGGACCAATCTTTTTATTACTGACCTCAGCACCAAAAGTGGGAGTGTGCTAATAAAGTTTGCGGATGACACAAAGTTGGGAGGTATTACCAATTCAGAAAAGGATCGGGATATCATACAGGAAGATCTGGATGATCTTGTAAACTGGAGTAATAGTAATAGGATGAAATTTAATAGTAAGAAGTGTAAGGTTATGCATTTAGGGATTAATAACAAGAATTTTAGTTATAAGCTAGGGATGCATCAGTTGGAAGTAACAGAAGAGGAGAAGGACCTTGGAGTCCTGGTTGATCACAGGATGACTATGTGATATGGCCGTGAAAAAAAGCTAATGCGGTCTTGGGATGCATTAGGCGAGGTATTTCTAGTAGAGATAAGGACGTGTTAGTACCATTATACAAGACATTGGTGAGACCTCATTTGGAATACTGTGTGATTAAAGGGTGAGAATTATCTCTCCACATATCATGTTGTGCTGGGGAAAAATAAAACCATAGGATTGCCTGTTTTTACTCATCAGGGAATATTGCCCTATTCTCTTTTCATAATTGGGAGCTACCTATCTATCCAGACACTTACATAGCCTTTATCACTGTAATAGCTCTGGGGCTCACAATCATTAGTGGATTTTATCCTCACCACATCCCTGTTGTGCTGGGAAGTACCATTATCCCCATTTTACAGATGGGGAACTGAGACCTGGGATAGATTAAGTGATGTGCCCCAAGTAACACAGGAAGGCTAAAATGGAGCCTGGAATTGAGCCCAGTTCTGTGGATCCTAGTCTACCGGACTATGCTTCCTTCTCAATTTGACCCGACCTAACCTGAATCACGTAGCCCATAAATTGTTCTTATCCAAGAGCCTCCAGTAATGTTTGGTAAAGTTATTGCCAACAAGCTGCAAGAAGGCACTTTGCAGATGTATATTGCTTGCAGCTGAAGCTGCACCTCTGACAGAGTGGCTCTGGTAGTCGGATATTCTAACTTTGCATTCATCATTCAGGATTGAATCAAGGCCTTAGGAGTATTGAATTTGAAGGGCTTGCAGAAAGCACCAGCTGTCGCCAAGAGAATGACAATAGCAACCTTTTTATTGGGAGGAAGGAATGTCTTGTAGGTAAGGCACTAGACTGAGACATGGGATGGGTATTAGCATTCAGTTCCTGGCTCTGTCACAAGTATCCAGTTTGAACTTGAACAGGATTATTTCCTCATCTGTAACACTGGTATGATAATACTGCTATTCTGTCTTGTCTGTTTACACTGTAAGGTCTTCAGGGCAGGGACTGTCTCTCATTATGTGTTTGTACAGTGCCTAGCACAGTGGGGTCCCATAGTTGCTACTGTAATACAAATAATAAAGAATAAGAACACTGGATCTCGGTGTGCAGCAAGAATAGTTAATCTATTTGAGCTTTAAATCATAGATCATGAGGCAAACCCACAGCAAGACCAGCGCTGCTCACTCAGCTACAATGACTCACTCCTGGCAGCTCTCCTACCTCCATCCAAGGGGTCCCATGAGACCTCTGAAAGCTGCTGGTCTTCTACCAGGACCTCCTCAGGACCTGGAAGCTGGTCTCAGTGACCAGGTCCATAGCAGCTGCCAAGGGGGAGGACATCCTTGTGGAGCCCCTGCTACACAACCCCCATCTTGATGTACAGGTGCTGGAGTTCACCTTGGTGCGCCAAAGGTTGGTCTTGGCTGGTACCACCAGGATCAAAGACTTCCGGAACCATGACCAGAGCGACTAGGTGGACCCCCGGCGCTCGGCCGGTACATGGGGCTCTCCATCCCTCGTGTCCCCTGGAATATACTCCAGGAGGTGAGGGCAACCTTAGCGCCTGCTTCCTGTGCTTTCCCTGAGTGGGACCTGCGGGAGGGTGTTCCTCACTCACCCCTAGCCCTCCACACCTCACCATCTTCCCCAACCGCCCCCTCCGCACCACCTTAGCTGGCTGCATGACATGCAACTGGCCATCTCCAAACTGTGCCTAAGAAGTATCTGTATATACTTGTGCTCCACACTTCCTCATTCTCATGTCCAACCCCAGCACCAAGTGGCAGGACCTCCTATCAGCCCTGGAGGATGAGGAATCCCAGTGGGCCAGTCCATATTCCACCCTGGTCCCATGGCCTGCCGAGGATGTTAGTTGGCAGCTCCTTCATGGAGCCGTGAGCATGGGTGTGTACCGAGCATGGCTCCCCCCCACCCCCCCAACACCTGCCCTTTCTGCAGCGAGAGGAAGAACCTGGCGCACATGTACCTCAAGTGCACCAGGTTGCAGCCTCTTTTCTGGCTCCTCCAGAGCCTTCTCCTTAGGTTCTGGCTGAACTTTTCCCCACATTTCCTGATACACACACACCCCATCCATGGCCTTCAAGGAGCAATGGCTGCTGTCTGGGGTTCTCTGATCATTGTCCCCCTCTGACTTCCTGCTTTTGACCCTGTGACCTTCACTCCCATCCCTGTTCTCTCATTAGTTGTCCCCCAAGATTATTTGAGCCTTGGGTCCAGTAGCTCCCCGCTTAGGCTGGGGGAGGGGCTTTAGATATGGGCAGGCTTGTGCCCATCCATTCCCCCAGAGCCTCATTAGGTACAATGACTCACTCACCCCTCCACCAGAGCCTGAAGTTACCCATCTTTCAGGCATGGTGCAGCAAATCAGCTGCACTGACTCATCCCTCAAGCAGAACCTGCAGTGATTCATCACTCAGGTATGCTGTAGTAGCCTATCCCTGGGCAGGGCCCAGGTCAGATGACTCCACTACAAGAGCTGCAAGTTACTCTATGCAATACTCAGTTAGGAACCCTCCTGCTGCCTCATGGTGTTACAGGTACTTTAGGCTTCCAGCCTGCCCTTGATTCTGTCCCTATTCCTGCCCCAGCCTTGCCTGAATTTTGTTCCAGCCCACTTCAGCCTTCTCCATGCGCTCTTCCAGCCTTCCTTCTGCCCTATTCCTGGTTTGTCTTGTCTATGCACTCTGACCTCTGTTCTGACTCCTGGCCTGTCCCCAGACCCCAATTTCAGTGCTGCCATTGGTTCAGTCCTAATTCTACATCTGTATTCAACCCTTGGTACCTGTCTCTGACAACTGCTCTAACCATCTGGCCCAACCACCTAGAACCCAGCACTTGACATAGGCAGCTGAAATGTTTACCCTTTCAAAGGGTTTCTTTTTAATCCAGAGTTCACAGGAGGTTTTTTTTTAATTTTTTAATTGGAACCAGTCTCAAGTCCCTGATGGAGCAATACAGAGCTAGCAGACATACAATTTATCAGCCAAGTCTCTGATACTGAAAGAGGAGTTGTTAACTAAGGCTAAGTGATTCAGCAAGACGTTAATATCCTCAAAGGATTCATATTTGGGCTTCACTGATTTGGCTAGAGAAGCAGCTCTGACTAGCATTCCAGTTAACCCTGTGAAATAAGAAACTAATGCAAAGATTTAGGTTGTACAAGTGGGAGTAGAATTCACATATGCCACTTTGCTGCTGAAACAATTTAGGAATAGAGGTTTAATTCCTGCAGAGGGATTTTAAATTCCTATCTTATATTTTATTCACAAGACAAAACCCCTATAAATTCTGCTGCAGAATTTCTCAGTTGTACTTTTCCAACTTGAAAGTTAGGCATCAGTCTGCCTTTGATATCCTGCATTTAGCAAAGACTCCTCGATGGCAAGCATGCAATACACGGAGAATCATTCACTGCTGTGTTGTCCCACCATTCTCCCTGTAATCATGTCAGTGTCCTTGATTTCTACGGGACGACTGGAAAAAAATATTCTCTGCAAATGGATTTTTGACAGTATTAGCTAAAACTAAAGCTTTCCTCACCTTGGTGGGAGTTAAGGGTGCTCAGTACATTACAGGAGTTGGTCTAGATACTCCACCTCCTTTGCTCTAGACGATGAGATCTGTGTAGGCTTAATGACTCAGGCTTTAGAGGTAGTGAAAACTACAAACACTGCAGAGCAATGGCTAAACCCCGCAGTCCTAAGCCTTGACACAAAGCCCACTGACAGCAGTGGAAGTCATTTGGATCAGGCCCATCGTCCCCAAGACAATCAAGGGAAGCCATCCAGTTCTAAATCTCAGATACTTAATCCTGTTTATGAAGTCTTGCCCCATTCTAATGAACAGTCTGAAAAACTTAAAGTAACTTAAGCTGTAAACAGACAGGATTTTCTCACAAAAAAAGGTCTCCTCTGCATTCCCATGCATCTAAACTATAACAAATTCCTAAGATTCTCTTGAAAGGGAGTGTTATGCCATCAGGAGGTAATGACGTTTGGTCTGCACACAGTCTCGAAGCTGTTTACTTACTATAGCTGTTTCCTATAAAGTCTCTGCTGCTGCCTTTACACTAGGAAGCTGCACTGCTGCAACTTACACCACTGTAACTGACATGGAGAAAGTTAAAACAATGAGGAGTCCTTGTGGCACCTTAGAGACTAACAAATTTATTTGGACATAAGCTTTCGTGGGCTAAAACCCACTTCATCAGATGCATAGAGTGGAACATACAGGAGCAGGTATAAATACATGAAAAGATGGGAGTTGCCTTATCAAGTGTGAGGTCAGTCTAATGAGACAATTCAATTAACAGTAGGTTACCAAGGGAGGAAACATATCTTTTGTAATGGTAATAAGTTGTAATTGTGCACCATGACCAGACTAGCCACCCTGTTTCAATGCACACAGTGCTCAGTGTCCACACAGCATACTCCTTCCAAGAGTTGCATAGCCTGTGGAGTGTTGCACCTGTTCCATAATTCCTAGCACATCTCCCTAGAGCAAACACATAACGTCTATGGTATGTAATGTGTGTCTGCACCTTTTCTCATTTTTGGTTTGTTGCAATAGATGCTCTAAATGGTTCTGTCCTGCCTGAGGAGCTACGTGTGTGCCATAAGGGGCAGGAGCTAAGTCCTCACAATTGGAAATGCTGTTGCAGAGAGACACCATACTCATACTGAGCTCCTGCAATATCTCCATATTAACCATCTCTGGCAGGGTGATAATCAGCAGCCCCCTGATCACTGATATTGCTTCAGCCTGGAGAAGGCTGCAGGCCCAGCTGAGGGCAATTATACACTTTCTGTTGGGGGGCATTGTGAGCACCTGGATGACAATCACTGGACTAACAAGGTAACTGGGTAGAATATAAGGGAAGGAAATATGTAACAGGGGGAGTTTAAGATGAGCTCAGAGAATGAGCCTGGGCTGAGGAGTGAGGGCTGTAGGGAAGTCTACCTTTGTGCTAAGCCTGTGTTGCATGGTATTGCAATGCAAGAGGGAACTAAATATGCACTTGGGTGTAAGATAAACAGCCCAGTGTGTGTTTGTGACTCAGAAACCAACTGAGACTAGCCAAGCAGTGAAGTTCATTGGGTAGTGACAGAGGCACCCTGTGACACCATCTTGTAAAAAATTTCTTTACTTAAGGCCAGATCCTGAGGTCCTTTCACAGGGTCAAAGGCTGACTGGGTTTTCTAGATCTCTTTGCAAATCTAATAGTTAGTGGGCCAACGGTAAAGCTGAGCTTGGCTAAATAGACACAGAGGTGGGGGAAAGGGTTTTTTGTTGTTGTTTTGTTTTTTGTATCTTCAGTATAAAAATGTTGTTCAAGTAAAATCTAGTGCAGTTGCTGATGTGGGACTCTCATTAAGTCTGTGGTTGCATGTTAAACATTCTTCATAAATCAAGCTTTTTAATTGCTGTTTTGTTCATATAACATATACAGTGAACTAGAGATATGTCTAGCTCATTAAAGTCTATGGAAAGGTTCCCATTGACTTCACTCAGCTTTAGATGAAGCCTTAAATTATTCTAAAGGAATGGTCCAAACACTGCAGCTTCCAATAGTGTTACTACATTCTATTCATTACTATAGAGAATATGGATGTAGCTCTGGAAGACTCACTAGTTTTTCTTGTTGCCATGTTTAAAAAAGAGAGAGAAAGAAACACCTCAAAAACACACTGTGCAAAACTGTAGGTCTCTTCTACATATCAAATAGGATACCACACTAATAAATACCTTTTTTGTCTTTTATCCAAAGACTATACTTACTCAGCAATTTTTGACATCAGCAAACTGAGTATCAAGAATTAGAACCTTGCAAGGTTTCCAGAGAAATCATCACACAATGCTGGAAATTATTTTACAAGACTGTCATGCTTTTTACTCAAAGTGCTTAACAAAGGCTAATTATCATTATGTCCCTGTTACAGATGGGCAAGCTGAGGGTTGAAGTGACTTGCACAAGGTCACAGGCAGCCCTGGAAATAGACTGATCCCCAAGACAGTGCACAAGCCACTGGACCACACTGAGTCTCAAACCTATACCTGTATATGAATTCCCTGGGTGCTTAAAAATAATTAAGCAAAAGTTCAACTGTATATTATAACATCATAAAGCAGGGGAGTTAGATTTCAAAAGAGACGTTTCCATGCATTTCTGTTATTTCAGTGGAGTGGTGTACTTGCTGGAAGAAGAGTGGGTTTTTCTGTTGGCAAAGAATTTATTGTGACCTTATTTGAAAGAGAAGATTTTCACTGTGGTTGTAAACCAGAAAACAGTTCAGTGGCTTGGAGTAAACTGCAGCTAGTCCCTTGGCATTGCAGCTTAACAGCCACAATACAACTGTGATAAAGAATAAACCAAAAGGGGAATTAAAATAATTGCCTGAACTTTAAAATCTTTTTATACTGACATTTAAATAGTCACACACGACAACCCAAACAAAGTGGATCAATGTGGAAGTGGGTCACTGTCTAGGGCCTATTGCTTTTCCACAACTGCAGTGTAAAATCCCCACTTCACCAGTCCATTTAGGATTAACTCAACCACAGTTATAAGATACAGCTAACTGTGTGCCAGAACCATGGGGCTGCAAAAATAAGCACATTACCTAGCCAGCTACCTCTTCACTTGGAGTCTGAATGTGTATGTTGGACTCATCAGTGAGGCCAGTATGAGTCAGACAAAAACTTATATCCAATTTTGCCCCACACCGCCAGCAGGCAACTTTTGTTTCTGCTATAGAAGTTGGTGAAACATAAATTAACATAATGAACAATATCACTTCATTATGACATCATTCTGTACACAAACAGTGGCATATGCTTTGTCACTGGTGTGTGTGAAGCATACCTGAGGCATGTCAGATACTCAAAGGGCCATATCATGCCTCTTTAGAAAAAAATAGTGCGCAAGTGAAAAATTTCTGCATCCTTGTTTCAATGGCTACAGTTGTCATTCCATTACCTAGTCCAGCCCAGGTTAGTCAGTGTTCCACTTCCTACTCATTTTGGCCCTTATGTGATGCCTGACCTCCTTATGAGGTCTCCTGTCTTATGAAAGGAGACTCAAAGAGCTTGGCTTGTTTAGCCTAACCAAAAGAAGGCTGAGGAGAGATATGATTGTTCTCTATAAATATATCAGAGGGATAAATACCAGGGAGGGAGAGAAATTATTTAAGCTCAGTACCAATGTGGATACAAGAACAAATGGATATAAACTGGCCATCAGGAAATTTAGACGTGAAATTAGATGAAGGTTTCTAACCATTGGAGGAGTGAAGTTCTGGAAGAGCCTTCCAAGGGGAGCAGTGGGGGCAAAAGACCTATCTGGCTTCAAGACTAAGCTTGATAAGTTTATGGAGGGGATGGTATGATGGGATAGCCTAATTTTGGCAATTAATTGATCTTTGACTATTAGCGGTAAATATGCCCAATGGCCTGTGATGGGATGTTAGATGGGGTGGGATCTGAGTTACTAAAGAGAATTCTTTCCTGGGTGTCTGGCTGGTGAGTCTTGCCGACATGCTCAGGGTTTAGCTGATCACCATATTTGGGGTCGGGAAGGAATTTTCCTCCAGGGCAGATTGGCAGAGGCCCTGGGTGTTTCACCTTCCTGTGCAGCGTGGGGCACGGGTCACTTGCTGGAGGATTCTCTGCACCTTGAAGTCCTTAAACCATGATTTGAGGACTTCAATAGCTCAGACATAGATTAGGGGTTTATTACAGGAGTGGGTGGGTGAGCCCATTCTTCCCATCTCAGTCATTGGAAATATCATTTGAAGCACAGAAACAAGCAGAATATCAAATGACAATCTGCCATAATGGCTCATTGACTGTGACGTGACAAAAATATCATCATATACCATAATAAGGCCAAATATCTTATAACTCTATGATAAACTGCCCATTAATTCACACTCACTGTCATCAAAAGATTGGATTTCAATGGAGGGGACCGTGGTAGGCTAAAGGATAGCACAATGAAGATCCTTGGACTTAAAAATGTCAAAAAAGTCTCTTCTGCCACCCAAGGACTTTAGTTTTTCAACATCAGTAGAGCATAATTGAGGCCATGTCCACGCTTACCAGGGATCGATGCTGTTGTGATTGATGCAGCGGGGGTCGATTTAGCGGGTCTTTACAAGACCCGCTAAATCGACCACAGAGCGGTCTCCGGTCGACTCTGATACTCCACCGGAATGAGAAGAGTAAGGTAAGTTGATGGGAGAGCATCTCCTGTCAACACAGCATGGGGTAGACACCGCAGTAAGTTGACCTAAGCTACGTCAACTCCAGCTACATTATTTACATAGCTGGAGTAGTGTAACTTAGGTCGACTTACCTCGGTAGTATACACAAGGCCTGAGAGTGGGAACTTCAGTGCAGTGGCATCCATCTCCATAGATGTGAGAACCTTGAACTGGGCAATTTAACAAGTCACTATGCAAACTGGATTAAGGCCAGTTTGTGGGTGCTTAAAGCTAGCCTCCTAAATCCATTTTTAGGTCCCTGAACAAGAGTTTTGATTTTCAGAGGTGCTGAACATCTACACATTCTCTTGAAGTCAAGCTGACAAATCTTCAACTGTATATTTTGTTGGGGGGAGAGTGGAAAATTAACAAGAGTTGTTGCAGAAAGAGAGAGAGTTTTAAACATCAAATACATTCTATAAATACCCTCCCTAATAGGGTCAGCACCTTAGCCAATCTTTCTCTCATCATCATATCATCGAAACTTTGCAGAATCACTGAAGTTAAAAGGGCCTACTAGGTCAACAAGTCTATCCCCAGGGTCAACATTGGATTGTTCTCAACAGTATATTTTTGAGTATCTTGATATTCAGTTACCTTTCTCTAAAATCTGCTGGACGATTGTTTGACTAAAATGAGACAAGCAGTAATAGATACTGCAAAATTACCTATTTCTTTTAGCTTTATCATGATTCACGGCCTTGGTCTACTTCTCTTCACAGTAGAAAGAGAAATGTAAAGTAGGCCTATGATATTGCAACAATACAAGTAGTTTGATCACACTGACAGCTAGCAGTGTACAGGTATAGAAGTACTGCTTGGAGATACTACTAAGAACTGATGTATGTTACAAGATGATCACTATTCATATTTTATTGCAAGCCCAGTAACACATATTAGGGCTCAATTTTACAAGGTGCTGAATGTAACTATGTGGTGCTGAGTGTATTCAGCTCCCATTGGGAACACCTCATAGGAGGAATCAGCGACTTGCAGGATCCAACGTACAGAGCTCGCGTCTAGCACCATTATTCATATAGAATAGTACTTTACTCTGTAAGAAACAGAAGTCAGTAACAGTGGCAGAACTGGCCCAGTGGTGATATTAACTTTGAGACCTTTTTCCACAGCAATTGTGCGTTCTTTTAAATGGACTAGACATACATTCACTTTCAGGTTAACTTTTTGTTACATGTGTGTGTCCAGCAGCACACTCATGCTCATTCTTCTCCTCTTCAGATTCAAGGTTTTGATAATACTCATTTGAGATTGCCACTGGGCTGCTGCTATCATACATAAAACATGAAGCTTACAAATGTTCTGTACTTCCTATTACAGTATCTATGCTTCCATTTTTTTGATCTTCTATTCTCAAAGGATTCAAAGGCAGGCTGCTATTGGTGTTTTTTAATATGAGGACAAGTTTCTTCATTGTCTTCTTGAAGCATGAAATATTTGGCATAATGGTCTTCATCTTTTTTTGTCTCATTCAAATAAAAATAAATATATATTGAAAACGTTAGTATTTTTCCATTTAAAACCCTAATAAAACCTAGTAATGTATATGCATTTACACATCCCATAATTATTTCTGGAAATAGCCCTATTTTTCATACATGCATTGAAGCTATACATCTTATATACTGTATTTACTTAAATCACAAAAAATATACAGTATATATGTAATGCCCCTATCCGATCCAGTTACCTCCTCTGGCACTACTTTTCTTGTGGGTTTGACAGACCGGCTTGGATTCTTCTGGGTCCTGTCTCCAGCTTCAGCTGAATGTTTTCTTTGTCTTGTTCTGAGACATAATCAGTTGGTGGTGTCCCAACCTCTCACACTCCTTCCTCGCAAAAGTGGTAGAGGTGCTGCTTGGAGAAAAAAATTCTAACTACTCTCTAACCCTGGCCCAGCTACCTGATATATGGAAACTCACAAAGAATAATACAGATGTACAGTATATCAAATCAAATAGTTGTATTAAACAAAAGTTAAATATAAACTAACAATGCAAACAAATACACTCGGAGTCACCCTCATCCAACAGTCTGACTTATACCTCAGCAGCTGTAGGAAGGGCCTGAAAATCTCAGTCAAGGTCCACGCTATCCTATGCTAGTCTTGTACTATATTTCGCTACCAAAGGTATACTGCTTCTGCTTCAGAGGTCTCTCTCCCCATAGAGGGACTCAGAATAGGCACAGGCTATATAAAAAATAATTCTAATAAATCCTAAACCACAATTTCATATTTTATAAAACCCAAATGTAGGTTAAAGCAGGCAGGAATTCCTGATCTAGCAATGAGAAGTATTTCTTGCCATGTGGTAACTGCGTTAGCTGGAGTGTTAAGGGACTAAACTAGTCCTAAACCAGTTGGGAACTTTCCCAGCTGAAACCTATAAACTGAGAGCTACCATGAATAGGGACTGGAACAGTATGAGGAATATCGCTGCCAAGTACCAGAGGTCATGTTTCAGGGATGGGGATCCCAAACTCACCAAAAAGCTTGTCCTCCCTTCTGAGGCTGGCTCAGGGCTCCTCTCTCCTCACAACATGGCTCCTCCAGGGCGGGGGAGGGGCTGTCTAGCATCAGAAGCTTCCTCAATGGCTAGGGTAGCTCATTTCCCTGGGTTTAACCTGTCAATAGTGCTCATTTCAATCCTCCTCTCTCTCTGCTTCCTCCTTTGAGCTGGCGTGCTGGTGGCCATCCAGCCATGCGCTGCAATAACTCCCCTGAGCTGGCAGAGGCCTCTACCCTCTGGCGTCTTCCCTCTCTCCCTCTCAGTTGTCAGGCAATGGAGATACTGAGCCTGCCCTTGGCCATGCTACTTCCTGGGAGAAGCAGTCTTCTCCCCAGGGTTTCCTCAGCAACCTGCTGCACTCCCTGCCTGAGTTGGTGGCACAGATACACCACAGAAGCCAAGGTAAACCCTGCAGGGGTGGTTACATATAAGATCCCTCTGTGCATATGCATAGTTATAGCCCTGACAGTTATAAAAAGTAAGTTAAAGCTAGTCCTCTCCTCAAACAATGTTATTAAAAAAAGCAGAGGAGTTAAAAAAGCTCACTCTACCCAAAACATATGCTAACTTAACTTCTCAATCACATACCTAATGTTACACCTCATCCCCCATCTACTTGTCTATTTCTATCGCAAGTTCGCCAGGACAGAGACCTTGTCTGCATGTTGTGTGTCAGCTGCCTAGCATATTAGGTTCGTGTACATTTCTGATTTCTTTTGGCACTCCTTGTGTTACACAGTATCCTCATCTTATATTTTGTGTTAAGTACCTTCCTGGGTGAGATGGGATGACACACTTTATTGCTCCTATTATCACCCAATCATAACCCTGAACTATTAACACACCACAGATAGCACTTAAGTTTCACTGACAGACTCTTTTTAATAGGATGGCTAGTTGTAATACAGCTGGAGCTCTCTCAAGAGGCATGAGGTTAGCTTACATCACACTGTATCACTTCTCATTTTACTAATCATTGTTGCACTTGGCTGACATGCTTCACCATCATTGTATATATTGCTTTAAATAGCTTAAGTACTGCTAACCACTCTGATTACAGAGTGATCAGGGATTTTATTTGTTTTGTTAACAGAAGGAGGTTCTATCCAATACATAACTTTCTTGACCCTGAAATCTGATGATTGGTCTGGCCTCACTGTTTATTATATTGTTTATTGCTTGTGCATGCTCTCCAAGTGAGGGAGTAGGAATATTTTCTTCTAATTCTCACCAACATGTTAATTAATTCTTAGATCTATTTCATTCTTCATTCCCCCAATACACATGGCATTGTGTTCTCTGGATATGATCATGTAAACACAGTTGTCATTGTGACATGGGATCAGTTTATCACTGCGAGATATGCTAAAGATGTTTCCTTAAAAGTTCAGCCTCCTTCCTCTTTTATTATAGAGTGCTGATCAAGCTTTTGTTTACATGTTTCACTGTTGCCTGCCCTTCAGAGGATGGATGTTATGGCTGGTTTTGAAACTTTTCTGAATGCTATGTGGAATGGTGAATGAAATTACTTGGCATTCTGCATAAAAGAATGAGTGGGGTAAGTGTGTATACCTGTGAGTTTAAGAGTTTTCCTGTACATATTTTTTGTCACTGACATAAGACATGCAGACAGGCAGACATGGTACCTATGGTCAGCTTCTCACTGTTTGCAGGATTGTATGTATTTTTCACCAGATTTTACAGTAGGTTGTGGTACCTCCCATTATGATTTCCATTAGAAATAATGGCTCACATCCAGCGCATCTTCCAGCAATTGCTGAACACCAGCAGTTCTCTTGAATTAAACAAGAAATTTGTGTCACTTGTACAAGAAATTTTTTTCTGAAGAATGAACAGGAAAGTTAAATGCAAGAAAATGTGAAGGAAAAGGAGGGAAGAGAGAAAGAAAAAGAACAATGAGCTGGGATCAGACTTATTCTCTATTTCTCGCTCCAGTGTTGCACTGGGCTCAGAATTTCACTAACTGTGGAAACTTAATTTGGCCACCTTGGGTGTATGTATCATGGTAGTCTTTATTTACATGATCACATGCTATTTTTTCCAAAGGACCCTGCCTCATTCACTGCACAGGGCACATAGTATACTGGGGATGAATCAAGGTTATGTACTGAAGGAGGCTATCCTGTGTATGACACCTGCCTCGCTTGTTGCTGAAGCTGGAAGGTGTGTAGTGAATGATGCTGGGGATTGTAGAAAGAGAAAAGATGGTTTCATGATTAAGGAATATGAATGCCACCCTGGATAACTGAATTCTATCCATTCCTCTGCCACAGTGTTCCTATGTGATGCTAGGCAAGTCACTTAAACCAAATTTTTCACAGCTGGCCAATTATTGTGTGTTCCTCATTTCCTGTGAAGACATTTTTACCCTCTGCATTGCAGTTAGACTTCTCCTCCTTCTCTTCACTGCCTGTGCACCAACAGGGGGAGCACGGGAGATACAATATGGCTGCTGTCAGTTTCTGTTCCAGTGCCACAGCAGTGCCTGGCTGCCAAGAGGAGCATTTGTAGGGAAAGTGCTTCTGAGATCCTGTAGCCCTGGGACTGAGCATGGCTAGTGCAGGTGGACTCTTCAGAGAATTTAGCTCCCAAACACTAACAAGTTTTTACTGAGCATAGAAGAACTGAAATTTCCAGAAAAACATAAGTTGGCCAAATTTGGGCAGATTTTCACAGAAATGGCAAACAGCAAATTCCTGACACCAAAACAAACTCCCTGACTAATTGTAAGTGTCTTTTCAACAGCACAGCAACACTAGAGTTTCTCAATTAAATAGTTGCAAGAATTTTTTAACATGGGCAAAACAATGTATTTTTCTTAACCTTGGTGTGAGAAAAAACTGAACCATTTCAGCTGAAAATTTCCAGAACAATTTAGCCTAGTCAATGGGATTTGTCACCAGGATTTGTCAGGAATTTCATCCTATGTCTCCTTGCTCTTAGTCCAGTGACCTATTCCATGAAACACAGCCATCTGTATCAGGAAATTCAAAGACTTTTTAACAGCATACAACAATATTACACAGTGCTCCTCAATTTAGGATTATGCTATCTATTTTATAGAAGCAGAATGTAATTATCCAAATTGGAATTTGGCCCGTTACCACATTAGTACTCTACACTTTTGTGAAAAGAGGCTACCCTACATTTAATACTGTGTCTATTTGATAATTTTGAGTCAAAGGAACTAATTACGTTATTAAGGAAATATAAACCAAATATTAAAAGCTACATGTTTCCTGACTTTCTTTTTATAGTAAAGGCAACCTGCCATGTTTTCAATACATACAAATGTTCTTCTTGGATATAGAGAAATAATATTCTTTTTATGGCATTTGAATGAGATTCTGAAAGAAATGCCTTGTGCAAATGAAGTCCATGTGGTATGATTACTTTGGCATGGGACCAGAAGTTCTCTGATTTGACCTATAACTCCTCTTGTGCCTATTAAATGACTTAATTCTACTTCTATGTAGTTAAACTCCTGCTCTGGGTCAGGAGCTGTTTTTCACAAGCTAGAAAAAAATATAATAATCACTTGTGATGGGCAGGTACTGAAATACCAATCTCTTCCACTCTTGGTACCTGTGGGTACCACTAAAATACTTGGCAATAACCTGGTTACCAAATCCACCTAATACCTCAAAGTGTAGCTCACAT
Organism: Macrochelys suwanniensis; assembly: GCA_033296515.1. Taxonomy (NCBI): domain Eukaryota; kingdom Metazoa; phylum Chordata; order Testudines; family Chelydridae; genus Macrochelys; species Macrochelys suwanniensis. The sequence continues at coordinate 41,893,201 of CM065775.1, read as the reverse complement.
ATCTGATATATGAAAAAAAACTACTTGAAACATACTGCCAAGATTGCTCTAATCAGAATCTAAGCGCTACGACTGCATGGAATATTCTTGGAAAATTTATAATGCTAGGGGACAAAACCCAACCCATGAGGAGCCCTTTAATCCACTCCACTGCCACCAGCCGTAAAGCTGCCCTAACTGAGTAGCTGAGGATTCTGTCAGTAGTGTAGAACTAGAATATCTGCTTTATGCCACCCCAATTCCGTTGGTCCACTACAGGTCCAATGCCAAGTTGAGCCTGAAAGCAGAGGCCTTAAATCTTGCCTCCTTATCAGTTTGTTGAGCTCCCACAAATATGCAAGCTACGTTATGAAATTTTTGCTGCTAGTGGCATTAACATTTTTTGTACTCTGTAGATGGCCATGAAAATGTGAAGGCTGCCATTCTGAGTTTCAAGATGGGAGTGATCACATGGTGGGAGGTGAGCTAGATGAAAAAAGGGGTCCTGATTTTTTACAGTTGCTATCTGGTCTCCCTAAGGTCAACAGAAGCCATTTTGACATGTTCTTGCAGCATGAGTGGTTGCATTATGTGTGCTATCTCTGAGACAGTCAGAAAAAAGAACTGCTGGCCAGATTTTTTTTCTCCCTTAGGTGTAAATTGGGAGTAACTCCACTGAAATCAATGGAGTCACATTTGTGTAAAATTAGTTTAAGTGAGAGAAGAATCAGGCCCTTTCTGTGCATGCCACCTTTCCAGAGATAAGCCCTAGAGTTTCCCTAGCCACCTGATATGTGATCTCTCTGCTGTAGAATATGGAAGAGGGTAATTTACCCCATCCCACCACAGAAGATTAACTGGAATTGTAGGGATGACAACTCCTGCTTGTTGACACCCCAAAAACACCAATTGGAAGACTGGGTCTGCTATTTACCAATTTAATCTTTGAGGGGAGTAGCATTCTATTGGCCTTTGCCCTTCAGCCCCCTAAGAAGTTAGCACAGCAAAGTACTACAAGAATCATGGGGGTATCAGGGAATGTGATAGTCTATTCAATGGAGGAAGATTGTGTGAAGAATATGCACCACTATGGCCCTGGTTTTGCGACATTGAAGTTAACGGGAGCCTTGCAGAGGTTGCAGAGGAGCACATTAGAGTATTAAAAAAAGAATAAATATTAGCAGCAGCAAACTAACATAGACCCTCTGTGCTGCTCCCCCAAACAGAAGCCCTTCTCACTGTTGCTAATAATTAAATGTAAAAACTATGTTAGTCAACATTAAGACCTCCACAGGTGTGCACTCAAGGAAGAAAATGTCAAATTCAAGGATGAACATGCAATCATAACACTCCTCCATTATAATACAACCTTGATTTCTCTGGTCACACATTTCTCAGACACTATAAAAGAATAAAATATAATAAGTTGTGACAAAGTTCCTCCTCTACCTTGGTGAGTCCTGCACTTATTGGCGGATTTTGATCACCTCAGAGATCTTCCCCTCTGGTAGAACACACAGTCAAATTCCTCCTGTGTCTGATCAGGAGTTGGGAGGTTTGGGGGGAACCCGGGCCCACCCTCTACTCCGGGTTCCAGCCCAGGGCCCTGTGGATTGCAGTTGTCTATAGGGTTTCCTGTAACAGCTGCGTGACAGCTACAACTCCCTGGGCTACTTCCCCACAGCCTCCTCCCAACACCTTCTTTATGCTTACTGCAGGACCTTCCTCCTGATGGTCTGCTGATGCTTGTACTCCTCAGTCCTTCAACTCTTTTCCCTCTCAGCACCTCGCCCACCACACCACAAACTAAAGTGACCTCCTTTTTAAACCCAGGTGCCCTGATTAGCCTGCCTGTCTTAATTGATTCTAGCAGGTTCTTCTTAATTGGCTCCAGGTGTCCTAATTAGCCTGCCTGCCTTAAATTGGTTCCAGAAAGTTCCTGCTTGTTCTAGTGCAGCCCCTGCTCTGGTCACTCAGGGAACAGAAAACTATTAATCCAATGGCCAGTATATTTGCCTTCTATGAGATTTCTGTATCCCACTTGTCTGGGTCTGTCACAAAACATAAGAAATCATTTTAGAGGAAAATGGTTTTTTCTTTCATATGACTATATTTGATGCTGTTAAAAAGATATAAATCTTTCTGTCAGGAGGGTGAGATTTTTCTTTCATTTAAGATCCAACCTTGAATTGGCAATGCGCAGAAGCTACATCTTCTGCAGTTTGCAATATGCTGAGTAAATGCACTTCATCCTCACACTGTTAGTATGGTCTGTAGCCACTAGTGCTAGCTTTATTGATTCCTGGAGATAATCTCCTTGAATTCTTTGATTACAAGCAGAATGCTAATTCAAGAAGGATTTAATAATCATACGTAGGTCAAAAATCACAAAGCTCCTTACAACAAAACAGAAAGTAAATATAGAAACTTATGGAGGATTATGCAAACAATTTATTTGAGGAAGCTTCTACTCAGGTTAAGGGGAATGTGAACACTGACCTTATTGTACTGTGATCTACTGAAATATTTGCAGTAGCAGATATCACTTTGTAGATGTTTTTTCTTCCAAAATCAATAGTAGAAATAAAATCCCAGAACACAATCAGAGAGAGACAAAAGGATCAAACTTGAGGGGGGAGTCCAGTATTCCCTTTTATACTCGTACAAAGGAAATATTTTTCAGTTTACAACAGTTTATAAAAGAAGAGCCAGATCACGACACTATTACGGCACACATTACGGTCATTGTGTGTAATGCTAGGAAGGCCAGATCACATTGCTTTTGACATACAAATAAGACCTGCAGAAGTAAATGAGGTAGCACTATAATGGAGTCAGACAGACCCCAGAGGGTCATGCTGGGTACCTGCTCTTCGTCCCCTATGTTTTTCTTACGTTAGGGCCAGTTCTGCATGTAGCAGGGAGATTTGCCATGGAAGTGCCTGGCCTGGACACACATTTTTTCCATTAAAACCATAAGTTGGCTCAAGTTGTTGAGTCATCTGTTTTCTATAAAAATAACATAGATTATCAGTACATTTGTCTTCCTATCAATTGTGATCACCAGTGTGTTAACACCGAGCTGCATAAAGGACAAAGATAGATCCATGAAATTCCTTTGTATATATATTTAACCAACAGATGGCTATACAGCACAAAGCATACATAGAAAAACAGTCATTTGAAACCTGGATGGCAGTCTATTTGTATGACACAGCTCTTGCGGACATTTCAATGGAACTGCTAAATGCTGAACATACAATAGTACTGTATCAATATTTTATTTCCAATATGAGTAATTAAAACAAAATAATCAATATAAATGTTCTTGTTGTTGTAAAAGGTTTATATCATCAAAGAGTTGGTCAATGTGTCTCTAATTTTGCTCTTGGGTGAGATACTAATATGAGCAGTAATTACTTGCACGTCTGCCACAGTTCCAGTATGAAGGAAGTCAGCAAGGTCTGTCTTCTCTTTCTGTAGCAAGCAATAATCAATCTAACTTTTGTCCACAGTTGATCTCTCTGGCCAATCAAAAGCTTTCAGATAATCGGATTGCTCTAGCTGTATGGAATGGACATATTCATAGCCAACTTCAGTTATTTGCCTTTCTTCCTGCACCTATTATACAACCAAACAATACTCCTTTCTTAGAAATTCGGCCTCAGCTTCTCACATTACAGGTTCTGTTCTATATTATATCTACAGTACACATTTAACTAGATAAACTAATATCCTACCTCCAGTTTCTCTCAAAATGCCTCAGCAGTCGTGAGCATGACTCTCATGTTTCTTTGAAGCACTCAAAAATAGATCTACAGGTGTCTGCAGTTACTTTTTCATGCAACAATAGAGGAGCGTGGCTGGGTGATAATGGATTCTTTAACTATCGGACCTCTTTAAAAAGAGTAACTACTTATTCAGATATTTTATTCTCAGGCCTATTTCCTTGCTGGAAATGTTGACTGTAAAGTCAATCACTGTAACACAGACATATCTGATGGCTTAGTATGAAATGGCTTTCAGGAAACTTGTAAGGAATTCAATAGATAAATACTCTGGGACAAATTCTGCTCTTGTTTACACTTGTGAACCCCCCTTTATATTTAATGGTCTGTGACTGATGTTAGAAGTGTTAGCAATTATAATGTAGTATTCAGGCCTGTATATTTGCCTGAGATAGAATTTTGAGTCTTGTTTGGCCATTTGACTTTTAATATTTTTATATTCTTACTAATGTGTGAACAAAGAACAAAGACACTGTGTGTTAAATCTGCCCGCAAGCAGATGGGGTGAAAAAAGATAGAGCTAAAGTGTTGCTGGGTAGAGTCGGAGTTTAATATACGAGCGCACACTTAAAGGACCAGTCCTGCCTCAACTCCTCTCCCGAGATAAGGTCAAACAGCAGTCAGGAGGGGCAAGGGGGATAAGGGGAGGGGGTATAAAAACCACTAAAAGCCAAAGAAATGCCTGTCCCTGACAGAAGCACCTCAGTGGCGTAGCCAGGTTTAGAGCACAGGGGGAGCGGAGCTAAAAAAAGGCGCCGGGAGCAAAAGGCGTCGGGAGTAAAAAAAAAGGTGCCAGGAGCAAAAAAAAAAAATGTTTCGCTCTGGCTGCAGCATAGGAACAAAAGGGCACTGGGAGCAAAAAAAAATGCTCCACTCTGGCTGCAGCGTAGGAGCAAAAGAGTATAAAAAAGCGCCGCTTCTGCTCAGTGTGGGAGCGACCGCTCCCCCTGCTCTCCCCCTGGCTACGCTACTGAAGCACCTTACCCCTCCGATAGGGTACAAAAAGGTGGTACCAAAGCCCCCAGATCCTCCAAAATGGAACATGACCATAAATTGTAAGGGGTGGGACCAAGGATGTGCACTACAGATATCATTATGCCTGCTAAGGAAGGGAACAGGAACACTGGGAAGGCTCTACAGCATACAAAGATATGAATATGCTTGCTTTAATTAACCCCAATAAACATTGCATTGCCTGCACTTCGAACTTCTGGTCGTCTGCTTTCTGTCTGCATGACAAAAACCAGGGGAGGGCGAAGGGAAAGCCCTTAATAATTGACAATACACTAAATTAGAAGTTTGGGTCCAACTGAAGATCCTCCTCAGCATATCCATTTACCTACACTGCATCACATGGTCTCTCCCACTGACCTGGGGCCAATACATGCTCTCATTTTTCACTCATGCAGCTCCATTGGTTACTGAGAGCAGAATTTGGCTCCGGAATACTAGTGTCTCCTCTGATCTCATACTTTTGTGTGGGATTTAGCCGATTTTTGAGTGCAGGTCTCTTAAGGATTTAAGGTTATTTAAATGTTTTTATTATTTGAATGGTTTGAATATTTGGTTGCATGAGTTTGACTGAGGGCTTCCATCATTCTTCCTTGAATAATATTTCACAGTCATGGAGCATGGCTTGGGACATGGATTGTCCAAAGCTGCACTGTAGTTGGTTATAGGGGCCTTTTTTAGGAGGTTGGAACTGTGCTGTAAACTAACTCCTAATAGCCCTATAGCACTGCATTTTCTTGGATCCCTCCTTACTGGCCGCCCTTTTCCAAAATGAGAGAGTCCTCATATAAATCCCACTCCGGCCTTTTCTTCCTTAGGCAGCATTCCTGGGGATATCGGTCTCACTCCCTTCCTACTGGCTGCACACACAAGATGGCTCCCTCCCATAATTCCACCCCCAAAACAGCATGATTGACTGGAAAGGACTGAGAAGCTGCCCACTAAAACAACCTCTGACAAGTTTCAAAGCTGCTTCCTGCTGAGACAACAGTAACCCCCTACAGTTGCAATCTGTGTCAGAGCCCAGGTGTAGGAATTTTTACATGATTGCTGCCTCTTCTTGATTTTTAACCCCCTGATATCTAATACATATTTAGAAAGAGAAACAAATTGTAAATAAAAGTATGAAATGGCACATCCTACCTCTCTTACTCTCCAGAGGAACTGTATATATCTTCTCCCATACATTAGGGCTGCCTTGTGCCATGATGTCCTAAAGCCAGAGTAACTAGACATCAGAGGACCACCTCCAGTAGCACAGAGCAGATGCCATGGAATGGCTCCTATGCCACCCCTGTTCTGTAGGGAATATGGCAGCCTGCACAATTTAGAGGAGTCACCAGGCTGCTTCACTTTATGCCAAAGAGTCAGCTATGCACTCCCCACCCCAACCTCACAGATTATATTCTGCATTGGTCGGCCACAGCCAGGGGTTTGGGACATAGTTTCCCTGTTTATACTACAGTAAGAAAATAGTAATAAAGATTAAATATCTATCTATATTATTATATTGTCACCCCTCACTATAAGCTCTGAATCAGTCCTACAAGTGGTATCCCATGCACTGTAGGGAGATCTGTTGATTAAAAACAGAGGCAAACCACTAAGGGGAAAGAGAGGGATCATTTCAATCACAACTATTGAGCAGCAAGGCAAAGCTAAAGGACTGTGACTGATTCATGGAGTAAGTTATTCTTCCATAGACTGAAGCATCCATGTATTTGCCATTAAAGTCCCTATTTAAAGAAGTGAAAGATACTAATTGAACTAAATGAATACCAGCAGAATGAAATTAAGCAGAACAGAGTCCCAATAGTATTTAATTCTACAGTCTATAATGAATGGATATGTGTTTTTGAGAAAGAAACTAGATAAACGGACTGCAAGATCCAATCATTAATCACTAGCGAAAACGTGACTTAAACATCAAAACAAAAGGAGAAGAATGGAATGTTCTATGGAGGAATGCAGTGAAAACTCTTAAAAATGTCAGAAAGAAAAATATCGGGCCTGAATCTCCTCCTTTCACTGGTGTAAATCAGAGGTAACTCCACTTAGGTCAGTATAAAACTTGTTGTTGTTAGGCGCTCAGTACACAAGTGGTGAAGATGGCTAGGCCCATTAATAATAAATATATACACAGGGCATACCTAATCCTCAAAATCATAATTGCCAAATGATGGATTTGGCAAGAATTAGTGTTTGTTTGGAGAGAGTCATGGGTAAAATCGGGGTGAGGTTGAATTTTGAAAAATTTTGTTGGTCACATTAAAACTTTGCACAATGAAAAGTGGTAGCTGGCTTAGCAAGTGCTTTGGCTGAGTTTTTCAAATCCTATAGCAGGAAGATTTATGATCCAGGTCTCACTTTACCCCCAAGCCCTAAGTTTAGAGGGATTTGATACAAGGTTCTGATGTGGCCCATCTCTAAAACCTTAGTTTGTATATTCATATTTCACTTATTAAAAATTGGATCTGTATAGGTATCACAGAGCACATGTACAAGGGATAAGATTGTTCAAACTGGTTTGAGGGCTATATAGTAACTCTTCAAATTAAAGACCTGTCAGGCATATATTTTATCTATGCTCCTCTTTTAGGATGATGTATCTCCCACTGGAGTTAAGGTCAGTTAGTTTCCTGGACTTTAAGGCCCATGTTCTCCCTACAGCTAACAAGAGCAGAGAAGAACCAAACCTTGTAGAATTTAGAATGCCCTGTGTTGGGCAAGTCAAAGGTGGGATAGAGTAGGCCAGCAGATACTGCCTCACATCTTCAGGGATGTGTAAAATATTCTATTAACCCTGTTGGCATTATCTTCCATACAGTCTCCATCACACGGGATGGAAAACTTCCCTGAGCAAGGAGACCATTAGATCATCAACTCTGACTTCCCATCTAACACAGGTCACAAAATTACACCAAGTTATCCTTAAATTGGTGAGGCCTCATCGGGAGTACTGTGTCCAGTTTTGTGCCCCACACTACAAGAAGGATGTGGAAAAATTGGAAAGAGTCCAGCACAGGGCAACAAAAATGATTAGGGGGCTGGAGCACATGACTTATGAGGCAAGGTTGAGGGAACTGGGATTATTTAGTCTGCAGAAGAGAAGAATGAGGGGGGATTTGACAGCTGCTTTCAACTATCTGAAGCGGGGGGTTCCAAAGAGGATGGAGCTAGACTGTTCTCAGTGGTACCAGATGACAGAACAAGGAGTAATGGTCTCAAGTTGCAATGGGGGAGGTTTAGGTTAGATATTAGGAAAAACTTTTCACTAGGAGGGTGGTGAAGCACTGGAATGGGTTACCTAGGGAGGTGGTGGAATCTCCTTCCTTAGAGGTTCTTGGAGTCAGGCTTGACAGAGCCCTGGCTGGGATGATTTAGTTGGGGATTGGTCCTGCTTTGAGCAGGGGATTGGACTAGATGACCTCCTGAGGTCCCTTTCAACCCTGATATTCTATGATACACTGAGCCCAGTACAGAGAGCACTGGGAGGCCATTACAGAAACCTTTGGGAGACCATTAAATCATCATCTGACCTCGTATAGGCCAGAGAATTTCATCTAATTGCCCCTGTATGGAGCCCAGTAACTTGTGTTTGGCTAAAGCATATCTTCTAGAAAGGCAACCATTTTTTATTTGAAGACATCAAGAGCTGGAGAATCCACTACTTCCATTGGAAGTTTCCTCCAATGGTTAATCACCCTCACTGTTAAAAATTTGTGCCTTATTTTTAGTTTGAATTTTTCCCGGCTTCAACTTCTATCTCTTGGTTCTTATTATGCCTTTCTCTGAAAAGCCCTTTATTTCCTGGTATTTCCTCCCCATAAAGGTACTTATACATTGTAATAAACTCACCTCTCAATCTTCTTTTTGTTCTTTTTAAATCTCTCACTGTAAGGCATTTTCTCTCTGCTCCTACTCACTATTCCCCAGTCTATCCCTTTTTGCCACAGTGTTGCACTGGGAGCTCATGCTGAGTTGTTTGTCCTCTATAACTGCTAAATCTTTTTCAGAGTCACTGGTTTCCAGCAAACAAGCCCCCATTCTGTAGGTCTGGCCTGTGTTCCTTGTTCCAAATGTATGACCTTGCATTTAATTGTATTTAAACATATTTGATTTCAATAGGCCCATTTTACCAAGCAATCTAGAGTGCTCTGTATAACTGCCCTGTCCTCATCATTATTTATAATCCCACCAGTCTTTGCATCACCCACAAATTTTATCAGCAGTGGTTTTCTATATGGTGAGCAGGCATTCGAGAGCAGCTGCCAGACATAAGCACATAGGAACTCAAGACTTGAGGAGGCAGTGCTTCTATGATTTGGGGTGTGGAGCAGTTAGGAGGCTCTAGGAGTCAGACATTCACAACCAACCAGTGTGCATAAATGAAAATTCATGGTACTGAGCCACTGTAAAATTAGAGTAACACAGTGGTGAATCATGGTAGGATCATCATGATAACCTAATCTGACCTCCTGGATAATAACACAGCTCATAGAACCTCACCCAGTAAATCCTGCACCAGAGAGGTGAAATGGATGATTGCCTTTCTGCAATTGGAAAGACGCATCTCTAGCTTGTGCTCACAACATAGCGATTCTAGCCTGTGACCCAGCCAGTCTGGCCACAGCTTTCATGAGACCAGGCTTTCGTTTAAGGGTCCCCATATGGATGGAAAAAATATCAAGAATGACCTTTCTTAACGTAATTTGGCACTTCCAACCCCAGCTGGATCTCAAGTGTAGAGGCAAGTGAAAATGGAAAATAAAATACGTCAATTCAGAGAAAAGGATCTGATTAGATGGTACAAGGAAAGGGTGAAGAGTTTGGGTTGGTTCTTATTTTTAGCTGAACCTGTTGCTACTTCTCTGCCTGTGATATGCTCACAATGTAATGCACCCAGGGCTGGTTGGAACATTTTCAATTAAATGTTTTTTTTTCACTGAAGCCAAAAAGTTTTATGGAAACATAATGATTTTTGACAACATTTTTGATGGGAAGACTTCTGAGGTCCAGAATGGATTCTCCAGTCACTTCCAGAAGGAGTGGGAGGGGAAGGGGAGAGAGAAGCAAATGAAAAACCTGACCTTTTTTATCTGAAAATGGACATTTCAACACAATTCAATCTCATGAAAATGTATGAAAGATTTTGGTTTCATTCCATTGCAGGGGGGTATGGATCAGCTTTCATGTTGCACTCCCTGTCTGTTCCTGGCCCAAGCCGGGGAAGCTAATGAGCCAACCAGTGGACCAAATTCAGTGATGAATCCTGGTGATGTGCCACTTGAGGCACGTTACACATATGCTGAGAAGATTCCATTGCAGACTGAAAAGAAATTTCAAAACCTCAAAAGTTGTTGCAAAATGGAATAGTCATTCTCTGGCCAACGCTGGATGCACCATTAATGGATTTGATCCTGATCTCACTAGCTCACGTGTTAAACTGGCATGACACCATTCACTTTAATGGAGTTACTTCTGATGAGTATGAGATAAGAATCCGGCTCAGTGACCTTAGAATTTATCCAATGCACAATAAATCATGTGTATGAAGGGAGATGTTGCCCCCCTACACTTTTATAAGTGAAAATTATAAATTAAATACAAATAATATGAATATATGGGGGGAGGGAATTACTAGCGTCCAATATCTCTATTAACAGTGCAATTAAACTTATCACTTCCGTAAACAAAATAAATACAGTTGAAAAAGATATAATTATCAGCCTGCTCAAATTCAGAAGAAAATATATTTAAGTATTGGCTCTATTTCAAGGCTTTTGTTCTAATCTCTGCCTGCATTAAATTTGTGTTACTGGTAAGAGGACATCAAATTTAACATTAATACTAAAAGCCCAGTGTGCCTTGTGAATGGCTCTCCAGTGAATTTCTATAGTGCACTACATGCGTACCAGAAGAAAATCTACAAAGCTGTATGAGCAGTAATTACATCTTTTTTATGCTTTAAGTAATCTGAGGAAACACTGTTTTTAGAGAGGAAGAGAAAGCATGACAATATTATATATTAACATCCAGGGGATCTTAGGGAAAGAGTTCTTAATAATTTTCTTTAAGACTTTCTGACTTCAGAGAATGTAATTGAGTTTTCCTCCAACAAACAACTCCTGCTCCACATAATGGAGCTATCCTCCACCACACACACCTTCTTGAAAAAAAAAGTTATTTTTTTCCTGTATAGGGCGTGTATCTTACTGCATAAGGAAGGAGTGAAAAAGCTAGAAAATAACGAGACATAATGCTAATAGATAAGACAATAAAAGATAACTTAGTATTCATAAAAAAGATCAGCATTAATTAGAGCAAGGGCAACACTTCCCCAGGACTGAGGAAAGTACCAAGAATAATTTAACCTGAGAATGAAATGTAGGGAAACAACATTGCTCTATATCTACCCTAAACAGGGAAACCCCAATTTCACAAACTTCAGTTAACCAGAACTCCCAGCAAGCCAAAGTTCACCTACGTGCCACAGGGCTGCTCAGTGGTCCAATGCTGCTTAGCTCAACAGGAGGGAAATATCAGGCTGTACTGTTGTTAATTGTTATGTGTATTGTGTGTATTATGGTAGCACCTGGAAACCCCAGTAGAGTAGAATGGAAAAGTTTGTTTGGTTAGTTGGTTTTTTAAAACCAAAAATATATTGGTTTTTAGCAACCCAAAACTGACATTTTTTTGGCCAAATACTGCTGAGAACGGCATTTATTTTATTTTATTTTTTTTGGCTAAAACTCAAATTGTTTGACCAAAAATTTTTGGGTTCTGGCTTTTCTTTTTCTGTTTAAATAATCTTCTCAAATTTTAATATTTAACAAATTATAGATCCAGACTCTCTGCCAGTCATCCAGATCTGGTCATCTTCTAACTTTGAGGTTTAGCCAGTTAATTCCCCAGTTATCAAATTCCAGAGCTGTAGACTCCTGTTCAGTCAAGTTACGGCTCTTCGCAGGAGGACGATTTCTCTTCCCAAAGGGAGTACTATTGCTAGTGGGGCCACAAGACAATTCAACACAATTTGGAAGCAGGTGAAAATGACTAACTACCTTGGGGTGCAGCTATATCCAGTGACTGCATCTGGTGTTATCCAGTATTTTTCCTCATCCAATTTGGTGAAGATTGGGTCTCCTGATTTAAGCTTTGCTTTAAGCTCATGCCTAAGCTTTAGGCTGCATGCTGGTAAATAAAGAAGAAAGCCTAAGACCTCTTAAATTTGGCATTTCAGTCTCACATTCTTTAAGCAGCATGACTTATAATGACTATTTACTCAAAAGTTAGCAGTGTTATACTGATCCATTGACCCATGAGCAGCTGAGTCAGGCTTGTTCCTGGGACTGAAGAATGTAGAGCTAATAATCAATGTTGTTAGCTGTAGAGTTTTATTAGTAACCTATACTGTGCTCCCTGCGAGGTCTATTCTCTTGAAAGTGGGGGGCTGGAAGTAAGCTCCTTGAAATTTCATCCCAGAAGCTTGGAAGTCAGCCCAGGCAAAGTAATGAGCGTTGTCAGTGACTATTTCTGACAAAAGACAAAACTAGAAAACATGCCTTTTAACTTCCTGTGACCTATTGACTTTTGAGTCTTGTGAGAAGCAGAATTTCTACAAATTTAGAAAGATAGCCACTGGGAGCAGATAGCTATTTACCTTTTCTCACCACAGGTCTAGTGCTACTCTTCTGTAAGGCTTACTAGGTACTACTTTTGGTATGAACGTTTCTTTGAGTTGTGTATTTGTGGTTATTCTGTACAACTTGCTTGATTGTAGGTCTTACTCTGTGACGGAGCATCACACTGACATTCCAGCTTACTCATGGCATTTCTAGAAAAGCCCTGTTATCCTGATGTATCCTTTCTAAAATATCCTGCAAGGACAGTGGGGCTACAATATCATTCCCAGAAGTAATTGGACCTTCAGTTTCAAAGAGTTTTCATCTAGTTGCATAATAGTAGAAATCATGGACCAGATTGGAGACCCTGATAAGTCACTGGGACAGCCATGGGTCCGGTTGCAGTTACATATCGGCACTAGTGGCTGTTTTAATCAGTTCTAATTTCTGTGGTGAGGCTAAGAGGCCAAAAAAATTACACACACTTGGGCTGCTATATTATCCAGAGCCTCCAGAAAATCAGAGTGGTCAATAGAGCGCTTTGATAAGGTGTCAGCCATTACTAGGGACTTTGGTGCATATGCTACCATAACTTTGAATCTTATCAAATGTGTGAGTAAATGAAGATTTTTAAAGTTTAAACTTTTTCTTTAAACAAACACTATGAAGGTACAAGGGATACCATTCCTCTGGGGTCAGAGCCTGCAATTGGCTGATTAGCCTCACCTGCTGCACCTGAGAAAGAGCTGTAACTTGATTAGCTGACTGTCTAAAAGAGGGCAGCAGGAAATGGAGGGGGGAGACTGTACACTCTGCAGAAAGCTAAGGGGCCACGCTTCCAGTGGACTGCTACTGAAAAGAGGAAATTGCTTCAGAAACCAGATGGACAGAAAGGGGACTGTGTGAAGTCCTTTATGCCTGAGGCTCTGAGGTATGAGCAAGGAAATTTTGGGTTGCTGAAGTTACTGGTGTGAGGGACAGACTTGGGGAAGGGACTACTGGGCCTGCACTGACTTTTGAGGGAAGAGTCAGTGAGGTTTTGATTTGTTTGTTCATCAGGATTAAAATCAAACTACTAACCATGCTGGAAACTGTTTCCCTTGGATTCCTTGAGAGAGCTCCGGCAGGATTACCCCAGGCAGTGAGCTGGCTCAACAAGAGCAAAGCCTGGTTCAGGAGGAAGAGGGCACTATTGGATAGGTCCCAATCCTTTTACATGTGGCATCTGAACAGGGACTGACCTGAACCCCTTCCATTAAGAAGGGCCATGGAGGAGATACTCTAACTGACAGTGAATCAACTGCAGGCAGAGAATGAAAGGAATCACCAGTTCCAGGAGGCGTTGCCGGCCACCCAGCAGTGCCTGCAGGAAGCCCAGTTGGTTCAACATGAGCAGAACAGACAATTCCAAGTAGAAATGGCCCAGCTGCTCTCTCAACAGCCACTGGTAGAGGAGGGCCACCCTGGAGCTTCACCAAGTCTTAAAGATGGACAGCAGTGATGACCGGGAGGTGTAACCTGACCACCTTCAAGCACATCATCATCACCACAAACACTCAGGAGAGGGGAACAAGTCAAGTGCATCAACTTTAGACAGGTAGAGCAGCCAGTAAAAAGGCTTTGGGGAGCAAAGGGAGCTATTTTTGGCTGAGTGCTGCTGAGAAGTCCCTTCGGGGTGGTGAGGAATGGTAATTCTGAATGTACGGTGATGTTGCAGGCACTGCTGCTCTGCAACACCCCTGGCTGCACTTGCGGTAACACGCTGGCCTCTGTTGAAAGCAGGCGCTCTCCACCCGAGTCATGGGGTTGCTCACCCTGATTTTCCTGGATATATACTCCACTATGGCTGACTTTGCACAGACAAGACATCTGTCTAATGAGGATCAAGACTATGCTGAACCACCTGCTGATTATATGAGACAAGTTGCACCAGCTTATCAACAGAAGACTAATCACATGCCCAAGATGTCATTGTTCGCAATTGTTGAACACCTACTGCATTTTCTTCTCCCTCCTGCTGCCGCTAGTTGCCTGTCTGGAGTAGTAAAAATAGCTTTTTGCAAATACCCAGCTTCCCTTTTAGGACCTGCAGCATCTTATTACCTTAGAAGTAATAATACCAATTTCTCTTCTTCAGTCCCCCCAGAGAACTAAAACATTACGATGTGACTTAGGGGACCAGTTCAATTAGGGAATAATAAATTATGGCTAGCCACTCTGAACAGTTACTCTAAGGCAGGAAAACTTTGTGCAAAGATTTGTCAGTCACTTACAAAGAGATTCATAAAAATCACCGTTGGCACACATTTAACAATCAGAAAAAGGGACTTCAATTCACCAAATTATTTGTCGTGATTTGATCACCCAGCTCTCCCTTACTTTGCATCTCCCTTACTTTGCAGGACCTGATGAAATGCATCCTAGAATACTCAAGGAGCTAATAGAGGAGGTATCTGAGCCTCTAGCTATTATCTTTGGTAAATCATGGGAGACAGGAGAGATTCCAGAAGCCTGGAAAAGGGCAAATATAGTGCCCATCTATAAAAAGGGAAATAAAAACAACCCAGCAAACTACAGACCAGTTAGTTTAACTTCTGTGCCAGGGAAAATAATGGAGCAAGTAATTAAGGAAATCATCTGCAAACACTTGGAAGGTGATAAGGTAATAGGGAATAGCCAGCATGGATTTGTAAAGAACAAATCATGTCAAACCAATCTGATAGCTTTCTTTGATAGATTAACAAGTCTTGTGGATAAGGGAGAAGCGGTGGATGTGGTATACCTAGACTTTAGTAAGGCATTTGATACGGTCTCACGTGATATTCTTATCAATAAACTAGGAAAATACAACTTAGATGGGGCTACTATAAGGTGGGTGCACAACTGGCTGGATAACCGTACTCAGAGAGTAGTTATTAAAGGTTCCCAATCCTGCTGGAAAGGTATAACGAGTGGGGTTCCGTAAGGGTCTGTTTTGGGATCGGCTCTGTTCAATATCTTCATCAACGACTTGGATATTGGCATAGAAAGTACGCTTATTAAGTTTGCAGATGATACCAAACTGGGAGGGATTGCAACTGCTTTGGAGGATAGGGTCATAATTCAAAATGATCTGGACAAATTGGAGAAATGGTCAGAGGTAAACAGGATGAAGTTTAATAAGGACAAATGCAAAGTGCTCCACTTAGGTAGGAACAATCAGTTTCACACATACAGAATGGGAGGAGACTGTCTAGGAAGGAGTACGGCAGAAAGGGATCTAGGGGTTATAGTGGACCACAAGCTAAATATGAGTCAACAGTGTGATGCTGTTGCAAAAAAAGCAAACATGATTCTGGGCTGCATTAACAGGTGTGTGGTGAGCAAGACACGAGAAGTCATTCTTCCGCTCTACTCTGTGCTGGTTAGGCCTCAACTGGAGTATTGTGTCCAGTTCTGGGCACCACATTTCAAGAAAGATGTGGAGAAATTGGAGAGGGTCCGGAGAAGAGCAACAAGAATGATTAAGGGTCTAGAGAACATGACCTATGAAGGAAGGCTGAAGGAATTGGGTTTGTTTAGTTTGGAAAAGAGAAGACTGAGAGGGGACATGATAGCAGTCTTCAGGTATCTAAAAGGGTGTCATAAGGAGGAGGGAGAAAACTTGTTCATCTTAGCCTCTAAGGATAGAACAAGAAGCAATGGGCTTAAACTGCAGCAAGGGTGGTTTAGGTTGGACATTAGGAAAAAGTTCCTAACTGTCAGGGTGGTTAAACACTGGAATAAACTGCCCAGGGAGGTTGTGGAATCTCCATCTCTGGAGATATTTAAGAGTAGGTTAGATAAATGTCTATCAGGGATGGTCTAGACAGTATTTGGTCCTGCCATGAGGGCAGGGGGCTGGACTCGATGACCTCTCGAGGTCCCTTCCAGCCCTAGAATCTATGAATCTATGAATCATAGCATAAAGGCACGACAGCACAATGTGATGCACACGATGACATGGTCTGATTTTTCAGAAGACTGACTTCAATGCAAGTTGTAGATGCACCTCTTACAGTCAGGCTTTAAGCCTTGAAGAACAAAATGATGATGGTAACCCTAATCTAAATCAAACCTAATCTAAATCAGAACCATTATGTTGGCAAATAAACTTGCACAGCAGTTTCCAAGATAATGACAAACTGAAGGGATTGTTGTCCAGTACTAACAATACTGCTGGGTGGGGAGTAATTGTGTGTGTGGGGGGGTTATTATGGCTTTTCATTTTGCCACCTGATACATCCTATACCAAGAAACATTTGACACTATAAAGCAACCACATATCATGTTCCTCAAGAACTTTAAAGAGCTACTTTCTAGTGTTGGCATTACATAAGTGCCAAACATTTCTGAGCAAGTCGTAAACTCTGGGGTTTGCTCTCATGTCTGAAGAACCTCTTTGCACCCTCTGTAGCTGCGTCTGCCTTTTCTTTCTTAAATGTTTCTTTAGGGATGACAATAACATTGAAGGCATAGCCAACACACAGGAGCGCAGAACCAAACTCAGTGGCCTGGAAAGAGGTGAACGGTGGCAGTGGCTTTAAGGTAGAAGTTTTGTTCTAATAAATGTAATGCCCTTCATTCAGATAAGAGCTAGCCCAGCTACAAAGGGCCTATGCGAATGAAACAACCCGTTGCATTTTGTGCTACAAGTAAAGTTTTCATTTAGTCTCCTTAACATTCTCTTAATATTCCTTTCCCATGTATTCTAGCATTACAGTCACTGCAAGGAAGGTGTTAAATCTAGACCTGGATGGGAAATGTTTTTCCCATCCTGTGAAAATTTGAGTTTTCAGCAATATTTCCTGTCCTGAATTGACCCCAAAACTTAAAATCTCAAATTTTTGCAAATTACACAAGAAACAAAATTCTGATTGGGTCAATCCAAATGGTGCATTTTGATTTTAACATTTTTTTCTATAAATAACTTTTCATTTAAAAATGTAACTTTTTTTTACTTTTTTTGCTTTGAAAATTCCAAAACAGGGCATTTAGATAATTTAACTTTTTTCTCAATATTTTACAAAATGTGAAATTTGTCAAAACCAACCCTTCCTGCAAACACTTTTGGTTTTGATGAACTGGCATTTTTCTAAAGAAAACGTTTTGTTGAAAAGTTCCTGACCAGCCCTTGTTAAATTTGGATTGGGGAATTCTGGAAGAGATGTAGCCCATAAGAATGTCTCCATTCAAGAAGCATGAATAAGTCTGAGAACAATCACCTAGCTCCTGAAGACTCTGGATTACTTCTGGACTGTCTTAAATCTTCTAGGACCTTTTTATACAAAAGGAAAGGCCCATTAGAAAACTGATGCCAGCATATGATGAAGCCAACTTACTGAAAAATGTCCAGAATCCCTTTCTTACTATTCTGGCTCTGAACGAAGACCACCTTCAGGTACATTCCTGATGCCAGGGCAATCGCCCAGCCAAATTTCAAGTTCCTGCTACAAAAGCACGGAAATGCTGGAGCTTCTCAAGTAAACAGTTGGAAGCATTTTTCAACATGGGCAAAACATGTTTTTCCCTAGTATTATTCTGAGCAACAGCAGAGTCATTTCTGGTAAAGCTTTTTTAAAAAGTCTGGCAAAATTATAAGCAACTGAAAACAGAGTCTTGCAATGGAAACTGTTAGGCAACCTTTATCATAGACAGTGCTATCAGCTCAACCTGTAATTTTTGTTACAGTATCACACACAATTTTTAGATTTTAAGCTCTTTTTGAACACACAGTGCATATCATTACAGGGCCTGATCCTGGCCAGATCCTTGGCTGTGTGTGTGTGTGTGTGTGTTTACAAATGTTGAGCACTGTGTTAATAATTGTTAAATGTGCAGCAATTGTCTGTTAAAAGCTTAGTTTGCTGTAGATATTGCAATAGTACTGCCAACTCCACAAATTGCTTGCCCCAGGTATTCATTTGGGCACAAAAATCATGGGCTTTTTTTAGTCATGATTTTTAAGACAAACACATATTGGGTGCTTTTTATTTGCCTACAGGTTTCTGAACCATTAGGTGCACTTGCTTCAGGTTTTCAAGCTTTTCTCCATAACCATGGGGGCTAGAAGCATCCTGGTTTTTAAATGAAAGATGAGATTCTCACCTAATGACATGCCTCCAGCAGTTGGGGCTTTAAGAAAAATGCCAAATATTGCAAGACACACCATAAAATTAGAGTTGGCAACATTGCCTGAGGGCCTGATTCTCAGTTCACTTAAAGCCCCTTTACACTATCAAAATAAAGTGGCCTTAGTGTAAAGGACTCTATATTTACCAGCTATGAAACATTTTCCCATTGCAAAGTGAGGTTTTCTGCAATTTGCCTTTTAGGAACTTATCTTTAAAAAAAACATAAGCCCTTAACATTCTGTAACAATGTTATAAAACCCATATAAATTAGAGTTAAAATTCTGTTCCTGAGCAATGAGTGAGAGATGTCTGCAGTCACTGAAATAATTGCAGAGAAACTACCATAGGGAAATAGGACTGTAATCAGCTGATGCTGATTCTCCATCAGGAAATCACTGTATGAAAGGAGAAGAAAGAGGGTGGTGTTGCCCTAGGAGCTGAACTAAAAGCGAAGTAGACAGACAAGAGACCAGTGAAAGACTCTGGTTAAAGGTTATTACTGGAAAGTCTGTCTGGATATGGGAAACCTGATTCTTTTTATTTGTTTGAACTCTGGCTGTGAAAAGCTATTTATTGTGGTTTTGCTCTTTGGCCACAAAGGGCTGGTTTTAGTTTGCACCCCAGCAAGATGCTAAATAAAGGTGAGACGAACTCTGCTCTTAGGAGACATGACCATGCTGCAACAGGTGCACACCCAATGAAATAAACTACATGCACAAACTCTCCAGCTGTGTGCTCCAGATCCATAATTGTGCATACAGAGCCTGGTTCAAAGCCCTTTGAAATCAATGGACAGACCCTCACTGACTTCAGTGGACTTTGGCTCTGGCTCACAGTGAGGCTTATGCATCCACATCTACCTGTTTTCTTCAGCAGGGATGTCTTTGCAATAGAAGTATTTTTTAACAAAGGTTAGCCTTTAAAGTCCTCTAAAGCCTACATACATTTTGTCAAACACAAAACAAGCCAGTGCAAACCAGCATAGCAACACAGTGTATTTTACCATAACAGACCTACTTTTTGTACATTGTGCCAAGACTTTGACATAAGCATTGCAGGATTGTTTTCTCTACCAAGGTAACAGCTCAGCCATTCCCTTCCAGATTTGATATCCTTTTGTTATCAGCTTTTCTTCTGAATGAGTGCCTGACGTGTTTGGAAATGAAGTGAAATTCAGTTTCTCCTCATGATTGCAAAATATCACTTAAAAAGACTGAGAGCATTTGTTTTCAGAGAAACTTACGTACGTTGTGGTTAAAACATCCAACTGTCATCTTGGATGAAGCAATAACAGCTGGCAGAGGAGGGCACACCCACCACCCATAAGTCCATAATTGTGGACAAAGATGAGTTCAAAGAAATTCAGCTTCTCCTATAGGGCACTTGTGCACCCTAAAGTTGTTCAAAATGAAGGGCTTGTTCCTGCAGGTGCTGGGCACCTGCAACACCCAGTGATTTCAATGGCACCTGAGGGCACCCAGCAACTTTGGGATCCGACCTTAATATAGTGTGATTAGTCCTCGGATCCAAGAATATCTATGACATTCATTCTTGGGACTCAAACAGAGTGGGGGAAGATCTAGACAGCAAAATCACCAGATTGACTAAGAGGAAAACAAAGGTCCTTTAAGCAGAAAACGTTGCTACTCCCTTTAGAGGACTGGATCCTGAGAGAGGCTGAGTGCCCTCAACTCCCACTGATCCTGGCATCTCTCAGGAAACATTTAATGCAGGCTGGGACCCACCGAGAACTTATATCAGCAATAATAGACATATATTGATGACTGAGTCAATTGGAAAATTTGGCATTTTTTGGCTCTGGTTTGGATTTAGCTTTCCATTGTCAGCAGTGGCTGAGCTTGGTCATGGTAGAGATGGGGTCCCCGTTACCCATTTCTGGATGGAAAATACCTTCGGGGGAAACTGGGCTAGAATGTTATTTCAAAAACTGAAGCTAGATGCTTGGTAGTTAAACATTATTTAGAAACTAACCATCAGACATACACCTCTAACTCTTTCATCAAGTAGCAGGATTTTAAATAAGAAGAGCTTTAAGAAAATATTTCAGGGAATATATAGTTTGAGTATCCTAATATTTTTGAGTTTTCTGGGTCACATATCTTTAAAAATGTGTGGCATTAAAAGAATCTGTTTTCTCAATAGATATTTCCTATTTTTCTTCATTTTCGTGCCCACCAAAGGTTTTATATTAAGTGATCTTTATCCAAATCTTTTTTCATGGGTGGAGTTTCCCAGTTGGATAGGATAATATAATATCCCACAGCTCTGCAGGTTCTCCTTGTTTGGAGGTATTCAAATTACTGCCTACATTTTCAACAGACGAGTATCTCTGCTCGGTGAGCAATTTCTCATCTTCTGTCCGTAAACAGAGACCTGGAAGTTCCCCAGGAATTCATAGCATTCCATTTGGGTTCATTCTCAGCTCAACACTGTGTCTGAGTTCTATGCTGATGCTCTGGGATTTGAGCTATTTGCATAATGAGGCTCTCTCGCTGCTTGCTGATGACATACAGCTGTATTTTTCTTTTAAAGCCATTTCTTCCCAGTGCTGTGTTAGTGTTGTCTGATGCCTGTCAGATATCTGCAGCATAATAAACAGCAATTTTTTGTGGGGGTTGAATTTGTTTGGAGGCACCTGTTCCTGCTGTCACAAGACACCTCGTTTCTATATTAGCAACAGAACTTGCCTCAATCCTTACATGTCACTGTGATGGGGTTCACACACTGCAGGTGGCATCTCCTTAGGGAATCAGATCTTGCTTGGTCTGGTGCCCTCTTTCATTGGCTATTCAAGCTGTGACCCGTCTCTCTCTTCACGACTCAGGGTGCTCCCTTTTCATGACTCAGCCCTTTGGCCAGGTCACTATATAGTCCTCCCTTTCTGGGGTAACAAAGTCTCTTTGGACCAGCTGCCCAGCTGGCATCTCCAATGCTCCTGTGCCACTTCCCAGTGGCTGGTAGGGGAACCCAGGCCTGCCCTCTTCACTGGATTCCAGCCCAAGGATCCTATAACAAACAGCCATGGTTCACACAGTCCTACCCTTTACTTGTGTTTTCCTGGGCTTCTTCCTACCTAGCCCTCTCAGGCTTTCTTTTACCACAGCTTCTTTGGGGTTGACCCTTCTTCCAGAGCTAGAACCCCAGGGCTTATTCTCCCTCTTGGGTTTTCACCTCCCCTACTCTGTGCTCCCAGAGTGTAACCGCAGACTCTCTCTCTGCACCCCCCCCTTCTGCTGAAAAGTTCCTGGCTTTATAGTCCAGCCTACTCTTGCCCAGCTGGGTTTGTTGTTCAGTTTGGCCTGGATCTCCTCCAGGTGCAATTTAAGTGGTTAATTGGCCAGCAGTATTCAGGGCCCAGGGGCCCGGCTCCACCAATGTTTGGGGCCAGGTCTCTCCCCTGGCCCTGCCTGCCCCTCCTCTGTGCGCCTCTCCCAAGTGTCCTCCGACCCCTACTTGCTGCCCCTGCATGCTTCCCCTGGGCCCCAAAGTATCCCTGCCTCACGCCGGTGTGCTCTGCTCTGCTGGCTCCCGGCATCAACCACTACTGCAGGGTCCTAGTGCCCCCCAACCACTAGTGCCAGGGCAGGCTGACCCTCACCCTGCCCTTCCACCTTGGACCCTTCCCTTTTCGGATGGAACCCTCCACCAGCGCAGGGGGGCTCCCCACTCGCAGTCACTGCTCCTGCCCCATGCTGGGCAAAGGGCAGCCCCATCCCCCATCCCCAGTAAGGCTACAGTGAGGGGCAGCAGCAGGGGAGGAGGTGCACATGTGATGGCAGCCCCCTCCGCGGCACCCACTACAGGGGATGGGAGGGGGCTTCCTGGACCTGAGAGGGGCCCTAGGAGCACGTGCAGTGACAGTGGTGCGAGGTGAGTGTTCTGCCATGGGGGAGTCCTCCTCTCTGGCTCCAGCCCTGGGGCAGCCTGCCTGCACCCCAAACTCCTCATCCCCAGTCTGCCCCACCCCAGAGGCCGCACCTCCAGCCAGAGCCCTCACCCCCCCTTGCACCCCAACCCTCTGCCCTAGCCCTGATCCCCTCCCAAACCCCTCATCCCCAGCCCTGAGCCCCCTTCTGCATCATGAACCCCTCACCCCTGCACCCCAACCCTCTGCCTGAGTCCCTCCCAAACCCCTCATCACCAGCCCCACCCCAGAGCCCTCACATTTTTGCATTAAAAGGCAGGTGTGTGGGGGCAGGACTTGGACCTGTTCTGGACACCACCAAAAATTATACAAATCTGCTGCCCCTGGCCACCAGGGACTGTTGTGAACGTCTCATCACAGTCACCTTGTACTTAGATTTTTGGCCTTCAACTTTCCATACCCAAGCTAGAGTTCTGCATACACCTTGTTGCTGGATGACTCATAAAAATACCATTGCTGAAGTACAGTTCTCTACAATATTTGTAGCCAGTCTCTAAAATATTTGTAGTAGTGTTCCAAGATATCGTTGTGTACATACAAATAAAAATCAAGAGACCATTTCCCACCCTGCTCAGATGGTCAGTAAAAATAAACCGATGCCGATGCAGATTTCATGTTTGACAGTCCAGATTTGCTCACATGTATTATCCATTTTTTCCCTCTTAATCTCCTAGGATATCACCTTAGTAGTTGTATCTAAGTGAATGATGTACAGTCATGTGGAAGGAAATAGTTATGACTTTGGATACTTCCTTGTTAAAGAAAACTGCCTGTAAGAATTTGGGAAGTGTTAACAAGGCAAAGAGTGCTCCTTTCATAACAACTTTTTGGGGGGAATTTTACGCACACACACACACACACACTCACTCCCTGCTCTGTGAGGCTCCTTAAATCTCTTCTAATTACAAAAGAAAAATCTTTCTTTATTGTCATCACGACCAGTTCCAGCACTTTGGTTCTCAAGAGAGTATCAACCCTACAATTTGCACTTCCCCCAGGACTGGCTCTTCCTGCTGTTCTCCCCCATGCTTTGTATTAACTAACATTCCCTTCTGTTCCTCTCTCTCATTTCTACCTTTCAATTCTTGCTTCTGTCACTTGGCACTAGCATGTGGGGTACTCATCCCAGAGGCATTTTGTGTTTATTCAAGTATTACTTGGCTCAGTGACCAGAGGCATCACATGGGGTCTCAAGATGGTGGGAAGGAAGGTGGAGGGGGGAGGTGAAGTCTAAAATATTTACTGAATATTTCCTGAAATGTTACCAAATAGTATCAGCGGCTGGTATGGAGGCTGCAGGAGGGGTGGCAGGTGAAGTTTAGGGGCATGGAATAAAGGTGTCTGAGGCGAGGAGATTCTAGCAGAGGGAGGAGATTGGGGAAGAGGATTTAGGTGCTGCAGTTGGGTGGGTCAAAGGGGGTGGAGGATTGGCCTTACCATGTCTGATACTGAGACATGAAGTTGAATTGCTGGACAGAATTAGTACTTTCCTGCGAGATCCTCCCACTGTGCACTAACACCCCCTTGTGGCTGGTCTGGGCCCTTCACTCTGGCCAGATGCCTGGGACTGAGCCAGCCTGGCCCCACCCTGCATCACCTCAAGTGTTACTAGGAGACGGCAGCAAAGTTTGGGCTCCTGGGTGGAGCCTGAACAGGCTGTGCAGTAAAACATGCCTGGCAGTGGCAATGCTGTTCCACAGGCCACCACCACCCCTTCCCTGGAACCAGCACCCCCAGAGCCAGCTCTTTGGCACCCCCTCCCTCTGGTACCTCCAGAGCCACTTCCTTGGCATCCTCCATCCCCCACAGCACCCCTAGAGCCAGTGTCATCCCAGCTGACTGGCAGCAGAAGCAGCCTGAGCTCCTCCACCCCTGCCACTCTCTGTGAGCAGCGGGAGGAGCCCTGCCAGCTCAGCACCACACTGCCTCTCAACCTGCAGCAGCAGCAGCAGCACTACCATTCAGGGAATAACATTTTATCGGATGTATTTGGGGTGTTTTCCCCTCTACGGCACCCCTGTCTGTGATGAAAGAGGCGAAGCAGTTGTGGTCAGCTAGAGCTGTTTAGTTCATAACACTGCAACACAGATCATTCTTGTGTATGCTGATGTCCAGAGGAGGAAGAGTAGCCTAGCTGTAAAGCCAATCAACTTCAATCCCATGGAAATGTTTACCCTTCCCCCACCCTTTCTCCTTATCTACCCGAAATTGTAACTGTTCATGTTATATGCACTCAGTACAAACAAGGCTCACAGACCCCAGTGAAAAAGGCCCATCTCTTTTCCCTAATGTCATTGTTTCATTATTCATAGAAGGTCAGATTGTGCCTGGCCCTTGGGCTGACAAACAGTGAAAAGGGAAAACTGTAAGGAGCTTTGTGCCACTCATATACAGGCCAGGTAGAATTTCAGTCCCTTGCACCGAGGGGAACACAGAGACTATTCCATTCCCACTCTCCTGGGAGCAAATCGTCCTCTAAAGGGAGAAGGAGACAGGCCCCGCTCTACGAGATCCTGCAGAGCAGGATTGATACATAAGGGGGAAGAGACTCCATCCCAGGCACAGTGCCCCTGCAAAACATGGAGTTCAGGGAGACGTTCTTCCTCTTTGAGGTATGGGACAGGAACCAAATAAAGAAATTACCCAATTTCCTCTAAAAGAGCCACCTAATATTGAGAGAGACAGCATGGGCTGGTGGAAGGGGCACTGGAAAGCTTGGATTCTATTTCTAGCTCTTCCACTCATGTGCTTTGTGACCTTGGGCAAGTCCCTTCACCTCTCTGTGCCTCTGTTTCCTCTTCCATATGTCGTCTCACCTATTAGAATATAAAGTCTTTCTCTCACTGTTTGTACAACCCCAAGTGCAAGTGGACCTCGATCCAGCAAAGCACTTAAGCACATGCCTTACTATAAGTGTCTGAAGTCAAGGGGACTACCCCTTGAAGTGAAGCACATCGTCAAGCATGTTTTTTGGTTGGGGACTCTAGGAGCTCCTAGGATACAAATAGTATTTTTGTCAGTGGTCCTGAAATATTTTTAAAGATGAGACATTCACTGTACATGGGCATTAAGGCCAATATTGGGTACCAAGCAACGTTAATTCACAACCTGGGCATGTAGCTGGGCAATCCCACAGGACTTGCTTGCTTATTTTTAGCCTTTAGAAGGTTTCCTTTCCATACAATGTGTGTGTCACCACATTACAGAATAGAACGTTATTTGCATATGTACACTGAATGAATGATTTCAAAAGCCAGGGAGCTTTGCAAATGAAATACAAATGAACAATATTTCCAGTGTACTAAAAAAATCATCCACTACCATTATTTTACTGGTTTGGTCCCAGGATAGATCTCTTCCTGCCATTATCTCTAGCTTCCCTTCTTCCACAGGGTCTCTCCTGCTAGCAGGTGCTTGTTTCCACCACTTTGGTGGGCACCTAAAGCACGCTCAGGAATGAATGTGGCTGCTGTTCTTTATCTTTGTCATTTCCATTGAATGGGAAGCTGCACTTCAAACAAATACCTATTAACAGCTACATTCTTACTTTCGATAAGGAACACAAATAATTAAAACTGAAAATACATAACTTTCATACATTTACATATGGAAAGGTCCCTCAGGAACAGCTGCAGAAAGGCCCTATGCCTGCCAGCGGAAAGCTACCCAAAGTCAGAGAATACTTGGCATCAGGGGCCAATCCTGATCACTCTCAACTCCTGTGGACTTTAATGGGAATCAGCAGCACTTAGAAACTCCAAAGAGTGCTCAGCGCCTGCTGTTCCCATTGAATTCAATGGCTCTCGGGATCCAATCTTTCAGGAAGGAAGTGTGAGCCCCAAGTAGCATTTGACTCCATGTGCAGCCCACTGGCTTCCCTGGGACTGTGCATGCCCTAAGAGATGCTATTCAGTAGGAGTAAGGGTGTTGGAATCTGATCCCATTCGATTTGCATTTTTGCTGAGGGTAACACTCAGTGACTTTTCTGACATGTAGTTCCCCATATTTCTCACTGCATGAACAATCGGTTACCAAGACATCTTCATTTGTCAGCTGTTGTTAATTTATTTATATTACTATAGCACCTAGGAGCCCCAGTCATGGGCCAGGATCCTTCTTGTGCTAAGCACTGTACAAACATCAAACAAAAAGATGTCCCCTGCCCCAAAGAGCTTACAATGTACACTTAAGACAAGCAATGGTAGATGTACACATAAAGATGGGAGAGTACAAGGAGTCAGCATGATAGGCCGGAGTCTCAGGACACCAAGAGCCTAACCGTTGTCAAGTTTTTCTGTAAGCATCACAGCAATAGAGAGAGCAAAGGAAGAATTAGAAGGAAGTTAATAAGGCAGCTTTGTAGATGCTTATGGGGAGCTCCTCCCGAGCCTGAGGGAAGCTTGGGAGAAAGCACAAAGGTGCTTGATTGAAAATTTGACAAGTAGGCGATGGAGGCTGGCATCACAGGCTGATCAGAGGCAAGCACTGACAGCTCAGTAGTGAATAAGACATGATAGGTAGGTTGGGGATAGGCCATGAAGGGCCTTGAAAATAAAGACAAGTAGCTTATATTTGATGTAGTAGAGAAGAGGGAGCCAGTGAAGGGATGCAAATAGAGGGAGAACACGGTAAAAGTGATGGGCTACAACAGCATTCCAAATGGATCTGAGCAGGGCAAGGCTGCATTTGTCAAGGCCACAGAGAAGGATGTTGCAGTAATTGAGATGTGAAATGATGAGTGCTCAGATGAGAGTTTAAGCTGTCTAGATGGATAGGAAAGGCCCTATCTTAGAGATGTTACGCAGAAAGAATTGACAAGATGTAGACATAGCCTGGATGTGAAGACCTAGAGGGAGGTATGAATCTAAGACAATGCCCAGGTAATGGGCCTGAGTGACAGGCAGGATAATGGCATTGTCCACAGTGATCAAGAAAGGAAGTAGTGGGGAGGCTGGGGGAAGGGGAGATTGGGTGCTCTGTTTTAGCTTTGTTGAGCTCGAGCTGATGGCTAGACATTCACAAGGAGAGGTCCGATACAGGCTGAAATTTTAGTTTGGACACAAGGAGACAGGTCTGGAGGAGAAAGGTATACCTGTGAATCTTCAGCAAAGAGGCTGAATTTGTAGTTGAATTTGTGTTTGCAGATGAAATTACCCAGAGGTAAGGTGTAGAAAGAAGAGAAGGGGACAAATGGCAGGGCCCTTTGAATTCGCACAGAAAGTTGGAGGGTAGACGAGGAGAATCCTCTACAGGACACACTGAAGAGGTGATTAAAGAGGTAGGAGGAGAACCAGGAGAGGACAGCATCATGGAAGCCAGGGTTGGACAAGATTTCAAGACAAAAAGTATGGTCAATTGTGTCAAAAACACCTAACAGATCAGAGGATGAGGATAGATCACTGATTCTGAACTTTAGCTAGGAAGCAGTCATTAGAGACTTTGGCAAAAACTGTTTCAGTGGAGTGCAAAGGGGCAAAAACTGGATTGGAGAGGGTCTAAGGTGGAATTAGAATAATAGAATTTAAGGCCAAAAGGGACCACCAGATCACCTAGTCTGACCTCCTGTACATCACAGGCCACCAACACCACCCAGCACCCACAACTTAAAACCAACAACCAAAATTAAATAAAAGCATTACAGCTTACAAAAGACTAGACTATTGTGTGCCACAGACAGAGACTAGGAGGGACCAAGGTGCACCAATGCCCAAAGCCCCTGCAATGGCAGGAAAACAATTAAGTGAGATAATCCTGCCAATTTACCGACATGCTGCAGAGGAAGGCAAAAAAAACCCCTTACTGCCGACAATCTGACCTAGAGGAAATTCCTTCCAACCCCCACATATGGCGATCAGTGAGACTCTGAGCATGTGAGCAAGAACCAGCCAGCCAAACACCTGAAAAATAATGTCAGTGCCACCTCAGAGTACTGGCCCCCACCTTCCAGTGTCCCGTTTCCAGCTGTGGCTATCCCTGTTGCTTCAGAGGAAGGATAATAAAAATTTAAAAAAACAGAGTACGTTGGCGGGAGGAGCCCTTCCTGATCCCTGCAGGTGGCTGGCTGAAGCCCTGAAGCATGAGCTTTTAGGAACATAAGACATAAACCAGAAGAGAGCCCCAAGGCTGCTGAGTCCTGCCCCTTACAATTACAAGCAACACCTTCATATAACGACATTCATAAATTTGTCCAGCTCTCTCTCAAAACTAATTAAGTTTTTTGCCCCTACAACTCCCACTGGAAGGCTGTATCAGAACGTCCCCTCTCTCCACCACTATGATTAGAAACCTTTTAATTTCCAGTCTCAATGTGTTCATGGCCAGTTTATATCCATAAGTTCTTGTGCCAACTTTGTCCTTTATCCTAAATACCTCTTCACCCTCCCTGGTATTTATCCCCTAGTGTATTTATAGAGAGCAATCATAACCCCTCTCAGCCTTCTTTTTGCTAAACTCAACAGCCAAGCTCTCCCAGTCTCCTCTCACAAGATAGGCCCTCCATTCCACTGATCATCCTAGTAGCTCTTCTCTGCACCTGTTCCAGTTTAAATACATCTTCCTTGAACATAAGTGACCAGAACTGTACACAGTATTCCAAATGCAGTCTTACCAGTGCCTTGTACAATAATATTAATACTGCTCTATCTCTACTGGAAATGCCTCACCTGATACATCCTAGGATTGCATTTGCCTTTTTCACATATGCATCACACTGGTGGCTCATAGTCATCCTGTGATCAACCCACACACACCGGAGAGGAACTTCAGACGGTGACTGTAGACAGTGCATTTGCATATTTAGAGATGAAAATGTGATATGTCTATGAATGGTACATGTGTTCAGATGGAAAGTGATGAGCAAAGTGAAAAGAAAAAAAGTTACTCGTACTGGAAAAATACTTTTCTTATCAGAAAATATTACACAAGTTTCTCTTTTTGGAAAATATCTATTCATTCGCTTCATAAACATTTCCTAAGGAGAAAACTATTTTATGAACATATGGCACTTGTCTCTGTTTTGGATGTAAAAACGTCTGGTATTTTGCTGACTTCATTTCATGTGAGTCACTTTGTAGCTTTGTATAAACACCAGGGTATTTTCATCAATTAGAAATAACTGAGATATTTTTAACATAACATTCCCATTATGTATTTGTAATCTTGTAAGTGCTCCCAGTATCCTAAATGCTGTCCACAGAGAGAGAGAGATGAAGACATGCAGTCCCTGCCCCAAAGAGATTACAGTCTTGGAAACCTCACCTTAGAACCCATGATTCTGTCTTTTCTATATGTCTAAATTAATAATAGTTCCTGAAACGTATATAGCATGTTTCTCTTCAAAGCAAAAATCATTGTCTTGCTTCCTGCCTGCCTGATCATTATAACAGCAGTCACATAAAGGGTGAAATCCTGGCTCCACTGAAGTCAACAGCAAAACTCCCTTTGATTTCAGTGAGGCCGAGATTACCCCCAAAATGTGCAATCTTTAACTTTTAGGAACACCATTTCCAGATACAAGAAGTCTTGCAATCTGCTCCATCGGTGAAACAATCAGCAACCCAGTTCATTATTTTCATATTCCAATGGTTGTGCTATTTTCAGGTACTGTTAGTGAGCATTGCATCTCACTGATTCAGCTATCCCTCCTCTGTCATGCATTCCTGCATATCATTAGCTAACTGGACGCCAAAGGTGAACAAATTCATGGTTCCAACACTACATTTATGGCCAGATTAAGCCTGGCTCTATACTGGAGTACTAGAGTAAAAAAAGGAGATAGGGAACCTGTTTTTCCCCAGTCCAATACATCTGAGCAAGCATGAGCCATAATCTTACTACAAAGAACTGGGCAGCGCCATGGGAAACCAAGTCAGCAATCCATGCTCCTGAGATGGCCTCTCTGGGAGGGGCAGAAGTGTTGACTATCTTGTACACTGATAAGCACCAGCAGAACTATGCAACTCCAAATCACTCCCTACTGAGGACCATGGTCTAAACGTCCTGATCCACAATTCAGCCCTCTAGCTGCAAATCACTTTTCCTCTCAGTAGCTCAGCTTTCAGTATCTTCTCTCTTGTGATGTCATAATTTCAGTGGTACTCTGTTCGCCATAGAGTCTTCCAGAGCAGAGAAGAACTGAATTTCCAGTTAAAAAAAAAAGGCAGAAACAAAACTTTGTGCTAGGTGCTGTACAAATAAAGAACAAAAAAAGTCCCTCCCCAAAGAGCTTTTAAATCTAAGTAAAAAGACAAGAGACAACAGACAGATACAGGCAGACAGGGGAGTACAAGGAAACAATGAGACAATATTGTCTAAATAGGCAAAATTAGACATGCAGGGAGTGAAGGGTAGAAAACATAAGCAGAGTGAACAAGTCCCCAAAGAAAAGTGAATTTCAGAAATGCAACCTTCTTCCCCTACAAAATCCACGAATTTGAAATCAACAGCCTGTCCTGGTGAATTTCTTTGTCCTTACAAGATCCAACACTAGATGGTGGTACTGAGGTCATTATAAATGCTGTAGATCCTTTGCAAGACACCAGAAGGCACTCAAGAGAGCATTGATCATCTTCCTTTGCCATGAGAGAGTGCATGGTTTCATTGTTGCCTTACTGCAGACTGTAAAGGCCACTACATTGCTGTGAGGATTACTAGTGTAGTAGCAGTAAATATTCAATTTATATTATGGTAGAGACCAAAGGACCCAGTGTGTATAAAACCTTATTTTTTCCTGAATTCGTTTGTCTATCCTTAGTTTTTATTTTGTTCTGAGCCTCGTCTCTAAGGCCAGTTTGCCTGCATTATAAATTACAGATTATCCTAAATTAAACTCATAGAAACCTTGAACCATTTTATTATCCTAATTGTTACATTGGTATTAACCAAGCTACCTTTTGTGCTGTATTGTGCAAAATCCCAAGAATAAGGATAATGATAGTACATCATTAATAATAGCCACAGAATAAACAAATTGCAAATAATAACGTCACAGCATGGATTCAGGTAACTTGTTTCACATTAGCCTCTCGTCTTTGCAAGAAGCTGCTGAAGGAGAAATCATAAACTCTCCAAAAAATGCACACCACCAATGTAGGATATTTTCTTCTTATGCTAATGAGGCATGACTTCATTGCCAGCAAAATCAAGACTATTCAAAGTTTAACAAAGACCCATCAAAGGAGATGATGAGCAGTAAGTAGTGTTAGTCTCATATCATGTGTCTCATTTCCTTCACCCAACAATTTTATTTGATCACTCTGCCATAGCTAAAGTTGCCTTGTGGCATGTCTACACTACAGGCCAACAGCAGCATGGCTGCAATGCCGCAGCTATGCCACAGTAGCGCTGTAGTGTAGACGCTTCCTACATCAACAGAAGGGGGTTGTCTGTTGATGTAGGTAATCCACCTTCCCGAGAGGTGGTAGCTAGGTCAACAGAAGAATTCTTCCATGGACTTAGAGCTGTCTACACTGGGGGTTAGGTCAAATTAACTATGGTGCTTAGTGCTTTTTCATGCCCTTGAGCAACGCAGCTAGGTCAATCTAAATTTTAAGTGTAAACCAGGGCTCAGTGCTTCCATTGTACATGTATTTTTAGGGGGGGTATTGCTAAACTGTAATAATGCCTTTGACAGTGAAATCTGGAATTCAAGCTCTCATCTTGGGAGAAAAAAATATTCTACACACTACAACTCATCCCATCAAACCTTATTTTGAGTTTACAGAAGGCAAAATAAAGTGGTTTGGCTCATGGAATCATAGATATTAGACACTGTTAAGAACTAGGAGCTCACCTACTTAGGCAAAGCTTTCCTAGAACTCAAGAGACATACAGATCCAATTTAACAGCTGCAATCCCTAGTGCTGCAAAAGTGAGTAGTCAGTTAAACCTAAGTGACTTTTTGTGACAACCCAAAAGGAGACATCTTTGGTCCCAACATCTTTGGAGCAACCTTGATAAATGTTACTCTGGCTTTGACAACGAGGAGTCCTTGTGGCACCTTAGAGACTAACAAATGTATTTGGGCATAAGCTTTCGTGGGCTAAAACCCACTTCATCAGATGCATGGAGTGGAACATACAGTAAGGAGGTATAAATACACAGCATATGAAAAGATAGAAGTCGCCTTACCAAGTGGGGGGTCAGTGCTAACGAGCCAATTCAATTAAGGTAGAAGTGGGCTATTCTCAACAGGTCTCCACCCCTTCTTGTCAACTGTTGAGAATAGCCCACTTCCACCTTAATTGAATTGGCTCGTTAGCACTGACCCCACACTTGGTAAGGCGACTTCCATCTTTTCATATGCTGTGTATTTATACCTCCTTACTGTATGTTCCACTCCATGCATCTGATGAAGTGGGTTTTAGCCCACGAAAGCTTATGCCCAAATAAATTTGTTAGGAGCCACAAGGACTACTCTAAGGAGCCACAAGGACTACTCATTGTTTTTGCTGATACAGACTAACATGGCTACCACTCTGAAACCTGTCACTCTGGCTTTGGTTATTCCAGAAAAACAGAAGTGTAGTGTATAGGAAATGGGTAGTATCCTTTGCAATATTTTGTGAGTCCTCTAGAGGCCATTACTATATTCTGTGTTCCAGAAGTCATGAAGAACAGCAGTGTTTATACATATAGCTGGGTCCTGCATGTGGGATCTAGTTAGTAAATCCAGTTATTTGGACCTCACTCTTCCACTGGAGGAGTGAAAGGATAGGATCAGAAGAGGGCCCTTGACCTACTTTTCTATTGCCCCTGTTCTCCAAACGCTTGCTGTCTCCATGGGATGAGGGGAGCACTGCCTATTAAAAGCCTTTCCTACAAAATCCCCCAAATTATCCTCTCAACTAAATCAGAGCCTGCTGACATATATGTCTTTACAAATAAATTATTTGTTTCCCAACACATGTGCCCTAAAGTTTGGTAATAGGTCACGTGGCTTTATATGTTTTCTATATGATACTATTTGAGATTGCTTGGTTCTGCTGCCTAGTCTTGAATCTTATTTTTATGATGTCACTTTAACCATTTAAATTTTTTTAACAAATATCACCTAGTGTTTCACGACTAGTTTCATTAATCAATTGGCACCTTTTTCATTGAGCTTCTTAAAAACAAACTTCTGTATGTCCACTCTGGCATTTTTTGTCTTCAAAACAAGGGTTCTATTAAAATGTGTTTCCAAAATATTTGTTTTTGATGATGTGCTGTGAACAACAGGATCCCTTTGTGACCCCACTAGAGATTAATGTGTCGGTATCTGTGTCTTTCTGTGGAATGGAAGACGTCAAAGCTAAAAGCTTCCTTACCCCACAGCTAGTCAGTCCCAGTCCTGTTGTTTTTCCAGTTTTCAGAAAAATCTTTGGCAAGAATCATGTTTCCGCTCACCAAATTTCCAAGAATCTTCTCTTCACAGCTCTCTCTTTCTTTTTCTTTTCATTGACTCTCTCATCATAGTAAATGCAGACCTCTAGCAGGAATGTCGACCAGACATATGTAGGAGCCAGATGGGCTATGGCCTGGGACAGCAGTAAATGAGCAGTGAAATCCAGCAATCAAATGAGAGAGTTAAAAGGAATCACAGATGATTTCTCATGTTTTAATTAATTGAACTCAAATGTGCATTTCGCTCTGGCCCATTGGATGGCTGGCTGCTCATAAGAGGACACTGTGTCCAAAGCATTCTTCCATACACTTGAAATCTGTCTGTCAAAATCGGCAGATTTTGGACCATTTTTCACTTTGACTTAAGATGGAGCAGGCTGAAAAAAACAACATTTTTTATCTCAGCTCTTGACAACTGAGAGGGATGAATCTATGAATGTTCTGACTTTGTGTATATGAGCGAGTGTGGTGATGTCCTCTAGGTGGCTCACCCACAGAGAGAATAAGGGACCTACTATTATTAGCTGTTTGTCTGCTCAAATTGCAGAGGTCTGTGGTTTGGGCTCCCCATTGAGGGGGTCTGAGAATTAGAATTAGGCCCACATTTTCAGGAATAACCTTTAAGGCCTCAAATCAGCAAAGCAAAAGCACTTTAGCACGAGTTTAACTTTAAGCACACAACTAGTCTCATGTAAGGCAAATGGATTACTGACATGCTTCATTAAGCATGAGTTTAAGTGCTGTGCTGGATCAAGGCCTGAATTTGAGAATCCAGCTTTAGACATCTGTGACCTTATTTTCAGAGGTACTGAGAAAGACTATCCTGATGATTGGCCTACATTTCCTGCCTTTCATTTTATCCATTACTTCGATGCTGGTCCTGCCTCAAGTAACCCAGGAAATGGAAGATCTTCTCTCATTTATTTTATATCATAGCTTGCTTACTCCTGAACAGTCAGAAATGTTGTTTTTTAGAGAATGGGGTGGCTCCAGGAACAGCTTTTAGAACCCTGCACTTCTAGGTCAGTGGTTTGCTAGTGATTAAAAACCATCTCCATGTGCTGGCTCGTGTGAAATAAGTAGGTGATCTGAGTCCAGGTTCCAGAATTGCATTCCAGGTTGTCGGCACTCTCAGAAAAGAGGCCAAAGACTGACTAGGCATGGAGACTAAAGCTAGCTACCCTTTCACCTATAGAAACACACTCACCACGTCAGAGTTAAAAAATATTTGCCCCAATTCTCAGTCACTTTTCTCCTTTGGAAACGTAAAGCAGGAGGACAGCTGGCCTGACTGGCTTCTTCGAGATTCCCTCAGAGTACGGGGAAGCTGGGTGGGAATTTCCCCGGTATGAGGAATCCTGTGTGCAGCAGAACAAACCTCCAATGCCCCTTATAGTCCCCAGTACAGCAGTGTATCAGGAGCATGGCTGTGGGAAAGGGGGCATGGCCATAGTGCATCTGCATTCCAGCTATTCTCAGCAGCCAGAATGGCCCCAGAAGTCCTGGTCTGCCTCAGAACGCAGGTGCCCCAATGGATGGTTAGGCCACCTTTTTCCCCTGTCCCCCTCCTGAGCTCAGCTGTATCTCACACTCAGAGTCACTAGCAGGGTGAGGCTGGGAAGCTTCTAATGCCTGTGCTATACCTGTTTTAATGATGGACAGAGGATTTCAGTCAACCCAGCCCCTTTCACCATCACTAAAATTGTTTCCAATAAAATAAATAGAAATGCTATTTTGTCAAGGCCACTTGTTTTCATTCCGGAACTTCTAGGAGGAAGCCAGAATGAGTAAACAGGAAAACACCAGCTGTTTTTACTTCACCCGTCTATAGAACCATCCTCCAAGCTGACATCACGAAATGGCCCAGCTGAACTGAATGCACCCAGTAATTTGGTCTTGATGTGGCTGTGCTGACACTCAGCATCACGCACAGTAGAAGTAACATCCAAACAAACTGACTGTGCCTCAGGATTAGACAACTGCAATAAATCCCTGCATTGGTAGCAAGCAAGCATCTCACACATAAATCATTCCAAAACATACTGGGCCCAATCCTGCTCCCTCTACAAACGGATCCAGTGGCTCTTGTTTCGAGGTTGGTGGGGCAGCAGTATTGCTCCGGGGGGGAGGGTCTCATAAAGACCTTTTTAGAGAAATTCATGAATGAGTCACTTTCTCAGCAGGGATAGTGTGTATCTGCCTCCACTCTGACTGCTTATGCATTAAGTCCTTATCTGTGCATTGCTGAGTGCCCTCAATTCCCCTTGACTGCAATGGGGAGGTGAGAGGGCCACTCACAGGAAGCACTCAGCACACCACAAGACCAGGTGCTAGAAACACAGTACAGAAGTAACCAATGGTGGGCCCGATCCTGCAAGGTGCTGAGCCCTCTCCCAAAAGTTGCTCGACACTGTGCGGAAGGCACTCAGAACCTCTCAGCGCTAGGCCCAGTATTAGCATAATGTGAAGTACTGTAACTGGCAAGAAGTATGTTTATTTTTAGCACCGATAGACTAGAATTATAGGCTGTGCAGCAGCTCTTCACTCGGAAGCCCTGGTGGGAAGAAAAACCTGCCATATAACATTGTAATTTTGTCTCTGTTAGTGGGGTTTTCTTCCTGCAACCTGGAAATCAGCACTTTTCATTCACTACTCCAGTTGAGGAAGAACAGGTTGTGCCTTAAGCTGCAACTTCTTCCCTCCTGCTTTTGTATCATTTTATAATGAAATACACAACAGCTGTTACATAATAGATGTGTACAGAGCACCCTGTCTTTTGTGATCCCCAAAGGATCAGTTAAAAACCAGTTGCCTGCTAGGAGTGATCTTTAACTAAATGTTGAACAAAATTGTTTTGGAAATCCTCAGGATACTTTACAGTGGTTGCTTAAGACCACAAGACAGGAGGTCTGCTGGAGGTGGAGCTTTGTGTAGGTTTCACTGCATTAATTTTGTATCCTACAGTCTTAAGCCCTTTAAACAGAACTGCCTCACAAGTTTGTTAATTTGTTTATTTGCTATCATAGAAAACAACAACTATGGCAACAGTGCAAAGGAAATAAGTGTGAACAGGAGATAAGTGCCTTGGTTATAAGTAATTTCTGTCTCTGTTTTAAATGCAGAGAGTAAATTCTGCTCTCAGTTACACCAGTGCAAAACTGGAGTAAATACAGAATAATTCTATTGGAACTGAGAGCAGAATTTAGCCCATACAGTCAAGTTACTGCTTTAGAAAATAAGCAAATCAAGACATTAGTGATATTAATCACTGTCAGTTTATTTTGTTCTCTCTCTTTATTTAGTTAGGTGCTGACATGCATAAGCTGAAAGTAAATGGAATGTCCCCTTGGTGTTTTATTACTTGCTAAAAACTTGAAAACCACAATAATAGTAGTCTCAGTTTATGTTAGAGAGTACAACCACTATGAACTCTGCAACAGTGAATGATAGAGGGGCTGATTCTTCACCACCCTTTACACCTGTGCAAAGTGGGTGTAAAACATTATCCAATCAGCGTTGTAGCATTTTACCCCTGATTTGCACTGGTGTAAACGACCAGCCAAGGTGCAGGATGGAGGCAAATCAGATCCGAAATGTTTTAAACAAACAGGTCCAATTGTTTGCTGGATCTTAGACCCACAATAAAGTGGAAAGCATAAAATTTTGTAGGAGACTGAATCTAGTCCCCAACTGTTTTGTCACTAAAGTGGTTCATCCAGTTCATCTGCACTACACATCCAATCTGTAATTTGGTAAGAAGTTAAAATATGGAAACAGTAGATTTCTGGGTGATAAATTGGGATCTCTTCCCACATTTGGTTAGATTTTTCTTTGCAGTCACTCAACCAGCTGGGTTCATATAATACTCTTTTCCCAGTGAATGCTCAGCTGCCTATTTTAACTCCTCTTCTGCCTTAACCCCATGGATTCCATCTGCTAGGCATGGGTTGAATATGATTCCAAAAGAATCACTGGGACAGACTCCAGCGTTTACTAACTTTATTTAAACTCACTGGGAACCCCTAAATAGAGCTGTGCAGAACTAACTCGAGCCTTTGGGAATTTGATCCAGGGCTTACTGTTACTATTTCCAGCAAGCACACTGCTTTTTTCACAATGAAAAGGCAGAAATTTCTCCTTAGGGCAATGCAAGGCAGGGCTGAGGGAGCCCAAAAGCCATTGTAGGTTAACCCCTTGTTTGAAGGGGATGGAATAGGCCCTGGCTGGTATGGCTGGATTTTAGTCTGACAGATGAGTACAGTATGGAAATTACTAATCTGAAGGAACACTTCTTGGGAGTTGCACTGATGTAAATCAGGCCTCACTCTGATGGAGTCAATGGAGCTATACTGGCGTGAGCAAAAGGAGAGTCAGGCCAAATGCTTCCTGTAACTCTACAGTGGATATTCTGCTATGTCCCAGCATAGTGTTAAAAACAAATATCCCATCCACCCATGCTCCCTAGACAGAATGGAGCCTCATCCATTCGGTCTGCAGAGCAGTTGCTATTCCACAATTACTGTGAGCCAGGCAGAAGAGATACCGCGGCAGATTTCCATTTAGATAGTCATGTGTGTCAAATTGCAGATAGAGGGCAGGTGTGTATTTAGGGCTTTATTGTGCCATGCCACCGTAGGGAAGCACCAGGTGGTATTCTGCCTCTCAGAGTTCCCACTGTTGCACCCCTTTAGGAGATGCAGCTTACCAACCCTTCCCCCAACCCAGTGTGTAAAGAGAGACAGCTCTGGCCCAACTTCCTCCTCCCCCTCTTTCAGGGTGCTGTGTGGCCCTGCAGCAGCAGGAAGAGAGCAGTCTCTGAACTCCCCTGAGCATAGGGATAGGAATTCCTGGCCCTTAAGCTTCTTGCCCTCTCCCCCACCACAGAAGGGCCAGACAGAATCCAGCCACTAGACACAAAGAAACTGTTATGGCCTCCTGTCTGTTACCATAGAAACGAAAGGCAGTTTCACCAGTGGAAAATGTCATTTTGCTGGAAAATGTCAAGGTTTCTGTCAAAAACGTGCATTCCCACCTGGGGCACATTCATGACAATGTCTGAGTTCGCCCAGAAGAGGGAGTTTCACCAGTCTTACTAATATAAAGGCCACGTGTTGGCTGGTGACACTGTAGGACTGAACTTTGTCTTCCTTGAACCTCACCGTGTCACTGAAATGTGTGCTCACCGAGAGCACAGTGGGTGGAAAACACAGCCATTCTGACCCAGTTGTGTTTTTACACCCACTTTGCACAGGTGGAAATGAAAGGCACAAGGCACGGGTGAATCAGATCCTACACGCACACAGAACGACTGGCGTTCGGAGCAGATCAGTCTCCCCCTTGTGGGTGAGAACACGCGCAATTGAATGAAAGGCAGGCAGCATCCATGCTCTGGGACCCATGAGAGACGCATAAGAATTGACGTAAGGTATAAGGAGTAAAGTGGATCCCTAAGTGCTATCCACAGAGTCATGGAAACTACCAATACTGGTACAAACCCAGTGGGTGGGAAGCACCACTGCTCTGCAGAGTAAGGAAAGAGTTAAGTAACCCCTGC
Organism: Macrochelys suwanniensis; assembly: GCA_033296515.1. NCBI lineage: Eukaryota > Metazoa > Chordata > Testudines > Chelydridae > Macrochelys > Macrochelys suwanniensis. The sequence continues at coordinate 41,853,764 of CM065775.1, read as the reverse complement.
TAACCACAGCGTTCCTCCTGGCATCTGATACAAATAAAACATGAACTAAATAGGTCCATGTAAAGCATTCCTGAGTAGCTGGCTTTTTTCCTTTCCTTTTAGACTTTTATTTCAAGTGTTTCTTCTTTGATTTCTGAATGAAATTTCTGCCTTGCCTTTGTGGTCAACCATTCCAGCCATCTAAAGGTCTCCCAAGAGCAAGCCTCCTTTTCAAGAGTTAGTAATCATGTGTAAAGAATTTTGGACATAAATACTCCAGGGATGTGTTCAAGAATAAGCTCCAGCAGAAATACACAAGTAAAAAAAGGGATAAACGCCTAACTGAGCCAACTTCACTTCCTCTGCTACCCAACTCTTCAAGTTAATGGGCCCTTCATCATCATCTCGCAGTCCACAGAGGCTTCACTTCCACAAAATACCTAAGGCTGAGGATATAAGCTACTGTACTTTGTACATCACATAAATCTACAAGAAACCCTTTTTTTTACTGTTTTAGCATAATTGATGCTGAAGTATAAAGGTTATTTTTTTAATTTACTGTATCCCTTCTGCCAGGTGGTGCTGGAAGCAGTAAAAGCCAGAATCAAATAGCTGTGGGTCCATCTTAAAACTAACAAATACCCTCATCTCAATCCACCATCCAGAATTTCTGGGATTACTGAATTTCTTCTCTGGTCACCCTCAATATGCAATACTACCCCACTTGCAAGCACTGAGTCTGTGTATGAAACAATCTTTTTATAGGGGAAAGAGGAGGACAGAATCAACTTGGGAAAACACAGTAATAATGTATCTATGTAAGGGTACGTCTATACTTACCTCCGGGTTCGGCGGTAAGCAATCGATCTTCTGGGATTGATTTATTGCATCTTGTCTAGACGCGATAAATCGATCCCAGAGCCGCTCCCCATCGACACCGGAACTCCTGCTCGCTGAGAGGAGTACGCGGAGTCGATGGGGGAGCCTGCCTGCACCGCGTGGACCCGAGGTAAGTGTGTTTCAGTTCGAACTAAGATACTTCGACTTCAGCTACGCTATTCACGTAGCTGAAGTTGCGTATCTTAGTTCGAACTGCGGGGTTAGTGTGGACCAGCCCTAAATGATAAATAAAACCCTGCACCACTTTGGCAGTCATTCATTAACTCAGTTCCCTATCCACCAGTATGAGTGTCCAATAACCAAATGTCCCTTTGCCAAGCCACTTCCCTCTTCGCCATCTGCTATACTCCACTCACAGTCGGGGGTCAATGAGTAACATAGTCCCATAGTCCTGAGGTATACTTGAACAGGCATGTCTCCAGTCCATTGGGGAAGTACTGCCTGGTCCTTTCCTGAGGCTCCATCACTTAACCCAGGCACAGTGATTTCAGCTTTATTTAATGGCTGGATAGGAAAGACCTCCCCAAAGTTCACTCAGCTCTCCTGCTGTCCTCTGCAGCTTCAGCGAAGAGTGCTCTCTGGATTGCACTTTGTGAAAGAGCCACCTCTCAGCAGCACAAGTTCAGGGAAGGGAAGGGAAGGGAAGGGAAACCACTAGCATATAGGACCTTTGAGCAGCATTCTTGCCACAAAGTGGGGACCCCTGTCCCAACACTTAGTTCAGTTCCATATCCAACCAATTCTGAGCTGGTGTACAGTTCTGGTGATCCCAAAGTGTCACTGGAGGTATTCTGAGTAGAAAGTTTATGCAAATGAAGCTCTGTATGTAAATGTACTTCCCCCTATTGACCAATAGATCAGGGCAGAGAGCTCCTTGCTCTCTGGAGCATCTGTCCATCTGGAGTTCTGGGTAAACAGTTTATGCAGATGAAGCAGCTGTGTGAGTGTTCTCTCCCTTGTTCACCAATAGATGGGAGCAGAGAGCTCCTTACTCTCTAAAGCTTCTTGCCATAGCCTTAGATTATGAATATCTAACTGTGAGAATGAGGTTAATATTGGGGGAAACCCAAGTAAGGACATGGGTTTTGAATTTAGCTCTGACTGTAGTAAAGTTATTTGTCACTAACACTACAACCAGAATCCAGATCAGAAAAGGTGTCTCCCTTTGTCAATAAAGGGTTCAAACTGCATCAGGATTCCATCATACCCCAAAATAAATTACCCAATTTGGCAAAACCTATCAGGAACATCCATGCAGCAGTCTGGGATACTGAAGGCCAAATAAGAGTTGAAACCCAGTATTAGAGCATCCCCATTAACTTCAAATGAACATTCTTCATCCATTATAATCTGAACACACAGCAAATCATCCAGCAACTGCTGCTGTTCAAAGTAACAAATGATTTTTCTCAAGCTTTGGACAAGCAATTGGGTGCTATTATTGCATCTTTGTGTGAATCATTTGAAATGATTGATTGGTTTGTTTTATCATTGAAACTGCAGACTGAATTTTGCCAAACTTTTGGTCTATGTGTTAAATTTTATCAGGCACATGCACTTTAATTTGGTTCTGTAAATGGCTCCAAGTTCTTGGGTTTGGAAAGTGTAGGGGAATACCACAAGGGTCTATTTTAGGCCCCCAGTTATTTTCTATTTTTGCAAAATGAATAACTGACAGTAAATGAACATCATGCCAATGTTCAGATATACACAGATTATTCTGGTTGAGATTATTGAACCCAACATTCCAGGAAGTAACAAGCACCCACCCTACAGCACATTTTGCATGTATGCAACAAATGGTTTAATAATATTTAGGTGACACTCAATGGAGGCTGTAGCCATGCTAACTTGATCTAACTAATTGATGATTTATTTTGCTGTTGCCTTTTGAAACGAATCTAAATTGGGATAAGGAATAAAGTATCACTCTTGGACTCACAGGAGGCTTAAGGCCTGGTTGTTCAAATAACACTCCTACCACGCATGATAGGAGAATGACTTGGGGCATGTCTTCACTACCCGCCAGATTGGCGGGTAGCAATCGATCTATCGGGGATCGATTTATCGTGTCTCGTCTAGACACGATAAATCGATCCCCGAACGCACTCCCCGTCGACTCCGGAAATCCACCTCGGTGACAGGCAGAAGCGGAGTCGACGGGGGAGCGGCAGCGATCGACTCGCTGCCGTCCTCACGGCCAGGTAAGTCGATCTACGATATGCCGACTTCAACTACGCTATTCACGTAGCAGGCCCACTGCACTCTTTGTCTCTTGTACACATGGAGTCCTCTGCTGGGTTGATGATGGCAGGCCTATCCCCTCCAGAGTAATGGCTCTCGTAGCTAACACCCCATTGAGATGTATGGAGCAGTTCACACCACTCTGAAATATTGGGTGAAATTCTGCATACATTAAATTCAATGACAAAACTCCCATCAACTTCAAAAGGGCCAGGATTTCACCCCTTGTTTCAGGCTGTCTGCAGGTTCAGGCAGACGTCTCTGCGTCAGTAATACCACTCGGGTTCCATAACCATGAGGGCTAGAAATCCTCTTTATTTTTAAATAACAGCTGAGATTCTGATGTGATCACATGACACTAGCAGCCAAGATCCTATGAGAAAGTAGGGCAAATCCTGTTTTTACTGAGTTCCTACTAAGGCAAAACTCCCACTGAATTAATAACTTAGAAATCAAATATAAGATTTAACCCATGGAAGTAAATGAAACTTTTGCCTGAGTAAGGATGTCAGTTTTGCTTTGCATCTCGGTGGCTCATACCAAGCAAAAGTTATTATATCAAGTAGAAATAATGACAAAGTAATAGTGTTACCTCTTCTCAGGTTACTTTAATCTAGTGAACTGGTAGGAACTAATGATGCCTTAGAAAGCAACACTACAATATTGTTTTTGTCTCTGAAGTAACCTGGACTCTTGAGAACTCTTATGTGGAAGAGTATTATTTTATTTACCATTTGCCTCTAGAACTTATGTTTGTTATAATTTAGATCAAAATGTTCAGACTATCACACCCCATAGTACATTAGATCATCTACTGTTCTCAGATGTAAAATGCAAGAGTGGTTAACTTACACATCTATTTTCTTGTTTGTGTCTCTCCCATATCTACTTCTCTCTGTCTGTTTCTCTATTTATAAGTATTTCTAATGCACTGTAGTGCACCCTTGCTCAACCCAGAGGAGGGAGCCACTTGATCCAGTCCTGTTTGGGCAGGACCAGAGTCCGCAGGACAGTCTAGAGCCCCCAGTGGGGTTGGGCGACACACAGTCCCCGTCAGGGGTTAGCTCGCTCTGGGCAACTAAAACTGTCGTCACTTAAACCGAGGCTACAAGTGGGCTGGGGCCTGGGCTTGAGGCTCAGGCAGTCCAGAACCAAACAATCTCAGGGCTCACTTTAGCCTGGGCAGGGCTCAGGCAGCCAGCAAACAACAGTCTATTGGTAGGTGCCTGGGGAGGGAAGTGCCTTCCCCACAGCAGAACCTTCTCAGTGCCAGGCAGGAGTTGGCCCCTCCACTGGGGTGGGGCAGAGGGATGTGGGCCCACCCTACTCCACCGTGTCCCAGTCCAGGGCCCTAGCAGGGGTAGGGTTGGCTGCCCCTGTGTCGGCGGGGATCCAGCTGCAACACGCCGACTCAGCCGCATCTGGCTTTCCAGCTGGCAGCACAGGGGCGGCCCCTGGGCTACTTCCTGCCTCCCCAGGGGTTGGTACCTCTGACCTCCAGGCCTCGTCTGGCTCCTCAGGGTACATGGCAGTGGGCAGTCCAGGACAGTCCTCGTCAGCGTCCGGGGCTTGGGCACAGCCAGGCGTAGGATCCCCTCTGGGCTGCTACAGAACAGGCGGAGCGTCCTTCTCCTCTGCAGGTTCTGCCCCCACTGGGCTGCAGGGCTGACCTTTTATAGTTCTGGCCATGCCCCTGTACTTCCAGCAAGTGGGGCGGGTGACCTAGGCTCCGCCCTCCAAGGGGAGTGTGGTGCACCCTCGCTCACCCCAGAGGAGGGAGGCCACTCCACCTCACTACATGCACCTATTACCATATATCCTATTTGGGAAATACCATAGTATGTAGTCACTAATCCTAGGAATTCTGTGCGTACATAAGAACATAACATAAGAAAGGCCAAACTGGATCAGCCAATGGACCATTTAGCCCAACACCATGTCTTCTAACAGTGTCCAGTGCCAGATGATTCAGAGGAAATGAACAGAACAGGTCAGGTTTTGAGTGATCCATCCCTGTCGTCCAGTCACAGCTTCTGTCAATCAGAGGTTTAGGGACACCCAGAACATGAAATAGCCATTGATGGCCCTATTCTGCATGAACTTATCTAATTTCTTTTTGAACTGAGTTATACTTTTGGTCTTCGCAACATTCACACTGCTGGCCAGATCTTCAGCTGGTGTAAATTAGTATATCTCCACTGACTTCAATGGATCGATGCCATCATGCTGGTTTACCCCACCTAAATATCTAGCCCTAAGATTTTCGGACATATGAAATCTTCTTTGTTTTTATTTTAGTACCAAGATTTATTAAAATATTTTCTCATTCATAGCCCCTTCTGCATGGAATATTCTTCATTCTGATACCAAATATACAGCCCATTATCTAATTACTTTTAAAGCAAAAACATTTAGTTCACTTATACATTGTTTTGTTTATAAATCCTATTGTTTATATCTTCCAAGACCCCTTAAGCCAAAATGAAAAAAAATCATCATTGTGTCATTCTCAAGGGGATCTCCTTTTAAAATGATGCATATGTACTATCCCGCTGCTTAAATAAAACGTTGCTGAAGTGGAAATGAGAACTGTAATTGATACACTTTAAGACTTTCTTCACTTACACCAACTAGTTATTATTTTACATGAATTGCATGGTTGATGCTTTCACCTGTCCAAATAGCAAGAGCAAGTTTCTACAAAACAGTCAAAGTTAAATCTGAGCATGCATTCACGAGATTAACTGTACCGAAATTGAGCTGTTTGGTGGATGAAGAGCATTTACACTTGCATTCACTGTTGGGTCGTCAAACTGACAGCTTTTCTCTTGTTTGTAACTGCATTGCCTTCCATTAAATACCTCAGTAGAACAGAGGACAAAGGAATGTGTGAGTGAGGAACTGGACTAGAGTGCCTATGGATGAACGGCTAAATTCTGTTCACTTTATTCACATTAGCAATCCCATTGACATCAGTGGAACTTCTCATGTTTATAAGACAAACAGAATTGGCCCGTTAATGATTTAGAGAGATTTTAAATTAAAAGTTTTCAAAAGCCAAGGTGCACTAGAACCTAAAGTGTCACAATGAAGACAAGATCTTAGTTGTGTATGGTGAAATTCACCCTGTTCACAAGCCAAGGGCTTGAGTGGTGCACAGAGGATTGTTTTCAACTCTGCAGATGAACCCTCTGGGAATGAATTTTTCCCTAAATTCTCATTGCATTTTTTTAAATAATGCAGTGCAGAAGATATGTCTTCCTAGATCTGGCCAAAATATTTCTGTCAACAATTTTTTTGGCAAAAAAATGGCTTTTCACCCAAAACAAATAAAATTATCAAAAAACTAGAAACAAAATATGTGTCCAATAAAAATGTTTTGAATTTCAATTAAAAATGGTAAAATATTTCAAGATTTTGGTTTTCAAATACTGAACATTTTTACTGACAACCAAAAATAATTACCAAAACGTATAAATAAAATTATTTCTGGTTTGGGGGTTTTTTGGAGGGGAAGGAGGAGGTCAAAAAACATTTTTTTTTATTTTCCTGCAAAAAATGGCATTTTTCAGCCAGCTCTCCTTCCTATAGCTCCATGCCCCATTGACTTGCCATCTTCTTTCAAATTCAAAGGAACGCTGTTCTTTCTTCCTTAGCCTGTTCCACTGAATTCTCTCTCTGTTCTATTGTTTATTATTTAACTATAATTCTAAAGTATTTTAAGATATTGTTTCTCAAAACAATGCTATACAAAATAAAGGCCCAATTATTACTTGAATGAGTAAGGATTTGCAGGATCAGGCCATCTACTTGTATTATACTTGTTCCAGAATTTAAATTCACTCAAATCCCTTCCCTATTTTCCCCTTCTGACTCCTCTCCTTTCACCACACTCTCCTCGCTTCTCTTCCCTTCATGTTTATTTGAGAGTCCAGAATGCTCTTTGACTGGAAAGCAAGGGTAGCCCTCAATAGAAATAAAGCTGGTATTCCTCATCCCTACCACGGGAAGATCATGAAGGACCCATTTACCCTTTGTGTCTCAGTCATTTAAATATTGAGAGGGTTCAGGTATTTCTGGTGTTGCAGCAGGGTACTCCAGGCCAACGAACACCCTCATGGCATAGTAATACACATTTAAGCAAAAGAGATTCAGGAACCATAAAATTACTAAATCTGATAGCAGGATAAAGCTATGGAATTCTCAAGCACAGTTAAAGCAGCTGCTACAGTGAACAGACTCCAGGGATGTACTTTGTTGCATTCCTGGCCCGACTTAAAGTCTCATGTTAACTCAGTTTTCAACCACAGTAATTCTTTTACTTAGTCATTATTATAGCATTGTACTATAAAAATGTACAGACGTTAGCTGTCCTTCTTCATTGCTGCCATTGTCATTTGCATGGCAGGCTATTATATTGTATAATGATTATATTTATTTCCATACTGTCACATTTGCAGTTTTCCTAACATACTATGTTTTTTAGACTGATGTCAGTCACGCACATAACATATGGCACAAGTACAAAGCCATAGGGCCAAATAATAAAGTGCTTAGTCCATCCTTGCACAAACAAAATTCCTACTCAACTCAGTGGGAGTTTTGCCTTAGTAAAAACTGCACAATTGTCAGGATTTGGTCCCATAGCTCTAAATCTGGATAGTCATCAGATTACAAGAAGTTACCCGTGTGTCTAGGTTTCTAGAAAACATACTATTTCTCACGTAGCACAGGACTGTGTATGCGATCATGCAATATCAAAATATTGTATAGCAATATGTATGCCTAAGGAGGCAGAGTTCAGGTTGTAGCTGAGCTTTGGAATTAACTGACTTTTGAGTTCTTAAATGTGCATTTAATAGGTAATATTCCATTAACCTAGATTTTTGTATGGAATGTCATATATGTTTGTTTTGTTTCAATTTATGAAAAGAAGGATGGGGTGGGGAAGAATAAATAGAAAAAACTAAAGTCTCCAGGGCTTTGAAGCTCTCCTGGCTTGAGAAATATTTCAGAGTCTCAATTCCATATTCTGGAACTCTTTCACGAGGACACCACCAGAATACGTTCATCTTTGACTAAAGACACCATATCTAATCACCCTGACTGAGGCCTCCTGAGTAATGTAATAAGGAAAATGAATTCCTTAATCATTATTTGGACATTAATCTGTACATTAGTTTCAGAACTTGGAATCTGACTCCTATTTCGCACCATTAAACTAGTTGGCACTAGCAAAGTTTTTCCTTGAGTTTCACCCCCAAAATTCCCCCTTAAGCAAAGACTCAGCAGTGAACATTTCTGAAAATAGCTATTGAAAATGGGGAATTAGCAAGAAGACCTCTCTACAACCTTACCTATATGGGAGCTTCTACATCCTTCTGTAATATAGAATAATTCATGCAGCAAGATCCTTTCCAAACTGTATATAAGACACACGGTTAACACCCATCAGCACTTCCAGCATCACAATGCCACCTAGCACCGCACAGGCCCATGCTGGATCAATATAGACTCGGACCACAAAGAGCAACATACAGCTTTACCTATTTTTTCACAGATTACTATTTATTTTAACTAATCCCACATGCCTCTTGGCCTGCAAATCTATATCATGTGTAGTTTAACCTTATTATAATTTGTATTATAGTAGCAAATGGAGACCTCAAACAAGGTTACAGCACCATTGTCATAGGCACTGGAAGAGATATGCTCACTGCTCCCAAAGAGTTTACAATCTATATAGACAAAAGAAGGGAGAAAGGGTATTATCCCCACTTCCCAGAAGAGATTATGTAATTTGCAGAAGATCATATAAAACGTCTGTGGTAGAGCCAGGAATTGAACCCTCATCACAGAGGCTATATGGGGGGTGGGGCATATGGGGTCACATGCCCCCCATTTTTGCTGCTTGGCTTGAACTGAACATGCTCAGTAACACTACTGAAGCCAGCTGCCCTCACTTTGCCCCCCACGCACTGTTGGCAGGCACAGGTTGTCTCTGTCTCATCCAGTGCCTTACCTCCAAGACTGTCCTTCAGGTGTGCAGTACATTTAAGGTGTTCAGATCCCACATTGATGGGAGAGATTCGATTAGATAACACCGGTGAATAATAAAATCAGAGAACTTCTACTTTACCCCAAAATGAGTCCAAGACAAAACTCATTTAAAATATTCTGTGTTTGGATTTCATTCAAATGTGTAGGAGCTTATATAGCATTATTCAGAAAAACTAGCTGCAAAACATCTCAGGTTTTCTCATGCTTTTTTTGCCTCTGTCTTCACAGACAAGGTCAGCTCCCAGGCGGCTGCACTCCGCAGCACGGTATGGGGAGGAGGTGACCAGCCCTCTGTGGAGAAAGAGGTAGTTCGGGACTATTTAGAAAAGCTGGACGAACACAAGTCCATGGGGTCAGATGCACTGCATCCGAGGGTGCTAAAGGAGTTGGCCGATGTGATTGCAGAGCCATTGGCCATTATCTTTGACAAATCATGGCAATCGGGGGAGGTCCCGGATGACTGGAAAAAAGCTAATGTAGTGCCCATCTTTAAAAAAGGGAAGAAGGAAGATCCGGGGAACTACAGGCCAGTCAGTCTCACCTCAGTCCCTGGAAAAATCATGGAACAGATCCTCAAGGAATCAATTCTGAACCACTTAAAGGAGGGGAAAGTGATCAGGAACAGTCAGCATGGATTCACCAAGGGCAAGTCATGCCTGACTAACCTAATTGCCTTCTATGATGAGATAACTGGCTCTGTGGATGAGGGGAAAGCAGTGGATGTGCTATTTCTTGACTTTAGCAAAGCTTTTGATACAGTCTCCCACAGTATTCTTGCCAGCAAGTTAAAGAAGTATGGGCTGGATGAATGGACGGTAAGGTGGATAGAAAACTGGCTGGATGGTCATGCTCAACGGGTAGTGATCAATGGCTCCATGTCTAGTTGGCAGCCGGTATCACGTGGAGTGCCCAAGGGTCGGTGCTGGGGCCGGTTTTGTTCAATATCTTCATCAACGATCTGGAGGATGGTGTGGACTGCACCCTTAGCAAGTTTGCAGATGACACTAAATTGGGAGGAGTGGTTGATACACTGGAGGGTAGGGCTGGATACAGAGGGACCTAGGGAAATTAGAGGATTGGGCCAAAAGAAATCTGATGAGGTTCAACAAGGACAAGTGCAGAGTCCTGCACTTAGGACGGAAGAATCCCATGCACTGCTACAGACTAGGGACCGAATGGCTGGGCAGCAGTTCTGCAGAAAAGGACCTAGGGGTTACGGTGGACGAAAAGCTGAATATGAGTCAACAGTGTGCCCTTGTTGCCAAGAAGGCTAACGGCATTTTGGGCTGTATAAGTAGGGGCATTTCCAGCAGATCGAGGGACGTGATTATTCCCCTCTATTCGGCACTGGTGAGGCCTCATTTGGAGTACTGTGTCCAGTTTTGGGCCCCACACTACAAGAAGGATGTGGATAAATTGGAAAGAGTCCAACGGAGGGCAACAAAAATGATTAGGGGGCTGGAGCACATGACTTATGAGGAGAGGCTGAGGGAACTGGGATTGTTTAGCCTGCAGAAGAGAAGAATGAGGGGGGATTTGATAGCTGCTTTCAACCACCTGAAAGGGGGTTCCAAAGAGGATGGATCTAGACTGTTCTCAGTGGTAGAAGATGACAGAACAAGGAGTAATGGTCTCAAGTTGCAGAGGGGGAGGTTTAGGTTGGATATTAGGAAAAACTTTTTCACTAGTAGGGTGGTGAAGCACTGGAATGGGTTACCTAGGGAGGTGGTGGAATCTCCTTCCTTAGAGGTTTTTAAGGTCAGGCTTGACAAAGCCCTGGCTGGGATGATTTAGTTGGGGATTGGTCCTGCTTTGAGCAGGGGGTTGGACTAGATGACCTCCTGAGGTCCCTTCCAACCCTGAGATTCTATGATTCTATGATTCAGCACCTGATAATGAACTGTAATCAAATAAACTATATAACTAGTCTTGGACGGATTCAATTTTTTTATCAACAATTGTTGAAAAACATTGATTTCACTGTACACACACAAACCTGCAAAACCTATTTCCATCAATAATCATTGAAATTTACAGATAGAGAAAGTAAGAAGAGTGCTGCTTGAGAACTTATTAGTCAAAATCCAGTGATTTAGACTTTTAAATTAGGCTTCTTACAAATGGATTAGCAAATGGTTAGTAAAAACAGGTATGATTTTTTAATTTAAGGATATTTACTTTGTATATTTGACAGTGTTTTAACAGTTTTTAAAGGTTTAGCTTTATGAATCTCAACATCTACTGTCATTAAACAGCCTGACTCCCCCCCCGCTATAATTCCACACAACTGTGAAAATTAAAATTATTAAAAATCTAAAAAAGCCTAGAAATAAACATTATCCATTGTAATTATAAACAATTAAAAATCAAATTCTGCCAAGCCTAAGTATAACATAAATAACTAAGAAGAGAAATATTTGTGACTGAGAATAAGACTTGGGTTTGGGGGTTGGTGTGGGTGTGGGTGTGTGCATGCACATGTGTGTTTTTGCTAGTCAGGACTGCCTTTCTGTTCAAAGAATTAAATTTGCTTCCTCCAAGCAGGTGAGGAAGAGGAATGTGAAGCAGAACGATCAAATTTCATCAGAAAACGTACAGAAGTAATGGATGCAGCCATTACATTAATCCAGAAAAATTTCTTCAGAAAAAATGTACTTAGCGGGTGGTAAAAGAGTGGACAAAAGGTGACAGAGTAATCTTCTCTTTCCTTTCCCTAAGCCTATTGTAAAACCCACTATCCTTGCCTAGCAAAGCATTAGACTTTTTTTGTCTGTATGACCAGCAGATCCAGTAAGTTCCCTTTTAACCTTTCAGCAGGTTGAGAGCAATTATGCTTCTTTTCCTTTAAAGCAAGGGCTACCAAACTTTGCCCATTTGAGGGCCACATTGGTAGCTTGCCAGGATCCTGAGAGCCACATCTAATTTGTATAAATGGAAAAGATTGCATTTACCCTAATTTTTGGCATTGAGGTCCAGGGCTCAGAATCTATGGACCTGAATCAAATCTCACTGATGTCAATGGAGAGACTTCCACTGACTTCAAAGATCTTTGAATCGGCTTTATAGTTCCCAGTGTCTGATGTGCCATCTTGATCTGGGTGGCTACATCATCATATGCTGGGATTGGGTCATGCACACATTTTAAAGATGAGACTGGCCAGGGGTTGTATTGTAGGACTCCATGAACTGCAGTTGGCCATGAAGCATGGGCTTCTTGAGTTTAATAATTCACAGGTCCTGATTCTCCTCTCATATCCATTTTATACAAGGATAACTCTTTTGACTTTGCTGACGTTACTCCTGATTTACAATTCTGTAAATGAAAGAAGAATAAGGCCCAACATCTCAGGCTTGACAAAGCCCTGGCTGGGATGATCTAGTTGGGGTTGGTCCTGCTTTGAGCAGGGGGTTGGACTAGATGACCTCCTGAGGTCCCTTCCAACCCTGAGATTCTATGATTCTATGATTCTTCAAAAGAGAAAGTTGGCAGAACCCACTGGCTTCAGGAGTTATATTTATAAAACCTCTGCTAAAAGTAGAGCATCCTCTGACTTAAAACCACCTTATTCTTAAACAAACAATATCCTTAATCCAAACAAACTGACCTTTAACTTGGACCTTGTAACTAATTTGACAAAAGCAACCATACCATCTAGGAACGTCTGTGGCACATGAAGTTAGGGTTTTTTTCCCCTCTAGTGTTCAACAGGTATTTGAGGAGCTTTGCAGAGTAAATCTGTAAAACATTGATGCAATTTAAAGCTGTACATTCAAAGCTTCCACAAAGTAGCATTCTTCCCAGCTATTCCCAAACTCCAACTCATCGCTGAACTCTCACAATATCATCGTCAGAGATTTAGGCACCTTAGAATAAAGGGGTTACTAGAATATTTTAAGCCTTGGGAGTTTCGTACTTCCCACTAAGAATATCCCAAGTGATGCATACTCCTTGGGATCTTTATTCTGAGACATTACGATCACTATTCTGTCTGATTCATCCAGGGTTAAGGGAAGCAATACAAGTTTAGTAGTGCTAGGATGTGAAGGAAAATATGTAACTTTTGTCAGACTATGTGAACACTAAACTGAAATACTACTACAGTCAAAGCACTAACTATGCCCAAGAGCAGAGGTTCTCAACCTTTTTCTTTCTGAGTCCCCCCCCTCCCCGCCCCTAGCATGTGATTAAAAACTCCAAGTCCCACCTGTGCCACAACAACTGGTTTTCTGCATATAAAAGCCAGGGCCGGCATTAAGAGGTAGCAAGCAGGGAAATTGCCTGAGGGCCCATGCCATAGGGCTCCCCACAAAGCTACGTTGCTTCTGCTTCATCCCAGGTGGCAGGGCTCAGGGTCCCGGGCTTCAGCCCTGCACAGCAGGGCTTAGGCTTTCTGCCCTGGGCCCCAGCAAGTCTAACACTGGTCCTGCTTGGCGGACCCCTTGAAACCTGCTCGCAGCCTCGCAGGGGGCCCTGGACCCCTGGTTGAGAATCACTGCCCTAGAGCTACTCCCCAGTACTGTATCCTGAGCCATTATTCTCTAGGATCTTCAGCCTTCCTATTCAGTTAATAGGCTACATAGCAATCATATTCCCAAAGAAATCTTGTCCCCTCTTCTGCAGCGACAGAGGACCATACACATAGTATGAATGGTTGGGTTGCATTGTGAGAGGGATGACGTGCAGGATTTGAGAAAGTTATTCAAGGGGTCCACATGTTGCTCATGGAGCCTTACTCTGTGGAAGCTTCCCACACAATGGGCTTGGGGAAGGAGCTACCTGGGGGAAGAGTGGGCCCAGGAGAACTACTGCTATACAGATCCACCAATCATTGACCCTCTCATCCTTGGGAGGGGATTGGACTCCTTTCTGCCTGTAGCTTCTACATAAAATATACTTCAGCTTCCAGGCTGGGCTCCTCAGATTTACTGAGGGGTACAATACTTGGCAGTCAGTGAGAATTTCATTCCCTTCATAGCAAAATGCCACTTTCCTTAACTCAATTTTGAACCAATAAAGGCAAAAAAAATTATGAAATCAGGAGTTTCTGATTCAGTTTTTACTCCCATAGAGTTTGTCTGAGTTCAGACAGAGAGAAAACTGATTAAGGACTTCAGGCTTTGGCTCCTCACATCTTTGCAAAAGGTTCTTTTTAATTAGCAGGGTGGACCCTGAAATGCTAAACATGCCTTTCACTGGTGGAAGAATAAATGTTTCCTTTTTAAAAAAATTAAATTGGAAATGGGATTAAAAATGGTTTGTTCTTTGTCTTTGCCCTGAGAGGTCTAGGCTGAGGACAAATTTCAGATGAGCAAACTAAACACAAAAATGATTTGCAAAAAGGGCTTATCCCAGAAAGCTGAATTTTCTGCAGAACAAACAAGTGTGACATTTCTTAACAGGTGAGCTCAGACAGAGAGGCTGCAGAGGTCAAAGACACAAATGTTTTTTTCATTGGCCTCTCTGCGTCCAAATGTTTAATTTCACACCAAAAATCCCAGCACATAGCCAGTCAGTTGCACTGAGTCATTTAAATGAAATAAACAATTTTAAATCATTTGATCAGGCTAGCCAAAGTGAGTGGGTTAAAAGGCATTTTTAAAAAGCTATTCCATGCAATTGAAGTGTCTTTTTCATGCCTCCAATCTCCAGGACATGTCTTGGCATGTCAAAGGACTAGATGAAAACTCAAAGGATGAAATTCACTATGTAGGGGCTTAAGTGGAACTTAAGTGGTGCATAGACTTTGCATGGCCCTCTACACAGGAGTGAATTTCACTTGGAGAATAAGCTTTACATTGCAGTAAATATATTTCATTTATACTTTGGCATGAAGTTTCCTGCCTGTACTACCAAAGGCTCTTAGTTACTTTTCAAAAATGAATTTTCTATATAATCTACTTTTTTCATAATTCCTGTACTGAATATTTGGTATTATGCATATTAGAGAATAAATGCTGTATTTATACTGTTCTTTGACTCTGCCATGTTTGGGGGGAATTCACTCTTGGCATGCCTCTCAAAGGCACATGTCTTAGGATCATCCATGATAGGCAGGTCTGCTTGATCCTGATTAAATTGAAGAAACAGGAGATTTTTAATAGCAGTGCCAGTACCTAAGGACAAGGCTTGGTGTTTACACTCCTGTGGTGTAAACTTGGGCAGCCACTCAAGATTTCAGGCTGTGCTGAAATATGGCTTTCTGTAAGGTGACGCTTACTGACCATTGCATAGCTGCTGTAGGAACTAATTAGTGTTCCCTTTGCATGTTATACATTACACTATACAAATACTGTACCTTTTGAGATGCAGTTCTATAGTGTGGCATGCAATTTACTACCAGTTCAAACTGGAAATACCCATGTCTTTTAAGAAGGAAGTCAGGTGCAGGCAGAAGTGGCATCACATGATGACGTGCACTGCAATGTTATTAATTGTAGATTATGAATTTAGCATGTCAGAATCGGACCCTAAATAGGCACCCCTTTGCTGAAGTACAGCCCTGAGGAGGTGATATGATACCATCCACAGATACTCACCAGCTGTAAACACCAAGGTCAAGATCATGCCATTTCAGCATAGATCTTCATTAGGGACGTGTACTCCCCAGCACAGCTGATAACAGGAAGGGACAGAGCCATGGTTCTACCTAATTCCCACTCTCCCTACTCCATCTGGGGTACCAAGTGCCTCTGGGGCAGTAATTTTGGAGGTGTCTCTATGCTCTGGAACTGAAATTCTGCCCAGAATGTATGTCATGCAAGTGTCAGGACAGAGGGAGCCTTAGTTCCGCCTCTCCTACTGCACACCTGTGCCAGAGCTACTCAGAATCCAGCCCCAAGGAGGGAGAACAAGAACAGGTTGTAGGGATTATCTTTAAGTATCTCACTTACATTTTTAATGTGGTGAAATTGAGAAATATCATCTTAGCCTAAATAGCGCGCAAAACTTCTAAGAGAAGGAGTGGAATTCATCCCTAACTTTCTGTGCAGTTCGTGGGTGGAATTTTAACAAAAGCCTTGGAAGTTCCCACCAAGGTTATCCAGCAAATCACTCTTTTATGTGACTGGTTGTATTTACTGTATTTGTTTTACCGGTATATTCTGTATTAGATTCAGAAAGGCAGCCCTAGCTACCAGACTCAGCAGTATCCATTAGTTAAATAGTCATAAGTTGGTGATTGTACCATTTCCAAATAGTTCTGGCTTTGTTTTAGCCATCTATAATCCTAGCATTTGATGTCATGAAACATAAGAAACAGAAAAATACCAAATGGCTCAACAGGCTTGTCGGTTTTGGGTTTTCTTCTTCATTTCTCAGTCCTGCATTTTCACCATCTCCATTATTCTCCACCTTTTCCAGAAACAAGCCTGAGCATCTCTTCCACATGATAGAAAGGAACAGAAATGTAGAGTTGTTACAGCTGGGAGTTTTCAGTGAGCTATCAAATGGCCTGGTGAGGAAAAAAGGCAGCATAAAGCTATCCCAGCAAGTTTGTTCTGATTCAGACATACATGTCTGAATTTCACACTATATAATATATAGAAAAACATCTCTGGGAATAAAATGTGGATGCCAAGTGAATTTTAATGCTTTGTTGTTGGTGTTTTTTCACATTTGGGGATACTTAAATGGAGCTATATAAACAGTACAACTAGAGCATAGCATAATTAATCAGAAAATGTTTGTGGAAAGTTACATGGCATACACAAGATAACCTTATATACTTTTCCAATGTACATATGTAGCACATGTACTGTACATACATGCTGCAGTCTTTTGATTCTGGTGTACTTATTCCAACTAACACACTAAATGCCTTTGACATGACAGTAGTTGTTCAATCAACATTTACATATTACTACATCACGATGTCTTAGAGAGGCAGTGATTTCTTAATCTAAGTACAAGGAATTATTCTACAGCATCTCAAATATCCTAATGTGGCAACTGATAAATGTCGACATTTTACAAGCAGCCACTGTACCAAGACGTTTCTATAATATTTTATCATCACCCCCATCCTCAAACAACTCCATTAGCACCCTGTTCATTTCAAGATCCAGTTTTGAATTGCCTTCTTTGTACTATCTGAATGGGGCTGAATTTTACCCAGTGAGAATACATATTCCACATCTCAACGTCTGGGGGTGGGTCTTACACTACAGTAGCTCAGCTATGATGCTGCAGCTGTGCTGCTGTATTGCAGAAGTGGAGGTGCTTCCTACATTGAGAGAAGGGTTTGGTTTTTTCCATCAATGTAGTCAATCCAGCTCTCTGGTAGCTAAATCGATGTAAGAATTCTAGCTGTGTTTACACAGACTGTTAAGTAGACCATCACTCATCAGGAGGTGCAATATTTAACAGCCCTTCACAACGTAGTTAGGTCAATCTAATTTTTAAGTGTAGAGCTGGCCTGGGTACTGCTGTAGAGGGTGGAAAGGGTGGAAAGTGAGCAATGTATATTCACAGCACTATCAACAACAGAGAGCAGTAAAAGCTGTTAGAATTATAAAATGGTTTAAGAAAAACATGTTGTTTCCCAAGGGAATAGAACTTTTATTTTTAGCTGGGTGTGGGAAAAGGTGATACTGGAGTCACCTACCTCATTAGTAAACTGTAGGCTGCTGTCATTGCTCTTACAGGTAGTGCGCTGAAGGTGACAAAGGTACACAACAGTAATGTGATGAATGAATAAAGGCTGCATTAAAAATGAACTGTGAAATTGTTGGGGTATTTTCAGTTTTTTGGGATCCCTGGTCAGTAACAGACTGCAGTGGGTTAGTGGTGGCCCCTCCCCGGCTGGGTCAGTGGGAGGCCAATCCGCCTCACTACATCACGGGGTGATGCTCACGGTTGGGGAATTAGCTGAGTCACTTTCGACCTGTAGCTCTGGTCGGCAGTCCGGGTAGAGTGATTGCAGGCTAGAACCCTAAATGGCTATCAGGGCAGTGGAGATTCAGTGGCTCGGACCTGTACTCAGGGGCAAGCGCCAAATAAACAGTAAGCCAAGTCCTTAGTCGGGGTGGGGCGGTACAGAGTCTGGGTCTCGGGCCTGCACTCAGGGCCAAGCGGCAAACAAATAGTTCAGAGCCCAGGCCTTTAGTCAGGGTAGGGCAACAAGTCCTCCAGGCTCAGGCAAAAGGGTAGAGCACCCAAATACAGTCTATGGGGGCTCAGGCAGGGTTAGAGCCTAGAGTCCTCACTCAGCAGACTGTAGGCAGATGCAAGCCTTCTGGCCTATGGAGTGGAGAGTACTGCCGCCCCAGGGGTGGGATGTCAGGGCGGACGTGGGCCTGCCCAACTTCACCGCATCCCAGCCCAGGGCCCTAACAGTGGTGGAGGGTCCACCACTGGGTCAGCGGGGATCCTCCCACAACATGCTGACCTAGTCACAGGTCAGCTCTCAATCAGACGGTTGTCTGGTCTAGTTCCCCTGGGCTACTTCCTATCTCCCTCTCGGGGCACACCTAGGTCCGTAAGGGGTCCTCTGCGTCGTCCGGGTAGAAGGCCAGCAGCAGTCCCAGCAACTCCTCCTCGGCTTGGTCAGCATGTGGCTCCGGCAGCATCAGACAGTCCTCAGCGCCACAGGGGTCCACTGCAGACTCCCAGTTCAGGAGCAGGCAGGAGGCATCTGGCTGCTGTGGCCCAACTGAGCTCGCAGACCCGCCTTTTGTACTTCCTGTCCTGCCCACTGACCTCCGGTGGGAGGGGTGAGCACAGCCTGGCTCCGCCCACCAGGGCTCTGCGAGTGGTCCATCCCCCTCCAGGTCAGTGGGAGGCCACTCCACCTCACTGCACAGACTCTCAGCCAAATCCTGAAAGTTTTATACTGGGTAACTATTTAAGCTAATTGTGCTATCAGTTACATTGGTGTAAATCCAGCCATTTAAATCAATTGACACTAGTGAAGGGGGGGTGTCAGAATCAGATCATTTGTTTTTCCAATCGAAGTTTTGACTGAATAAGGGATGAGTAAGGAGTCCAGGGATTGGCCTTTCATGACCTACTAAACCAATTACTTACAAAACACAAAGAAATAAACACTTGTCATTCAAAACTTCTTGGGATAATTAGCCATTAAAATAGACTTAAAATTTAGGCCACAGAAATAGAAAACCTGCAATAGAAAACATATTCAGATTACAATATCAGAATAAATTAAAATATATCTCTGTAAAACAAAGTGCTGTATAATTAATAACCAAAAATATAAAATCCACAGCAAATCACTCTTTTTGCCTACCATCAGTCAAGTAATGTAATGTGATGTGGCTTAACCTGATGATTATTCACCTCAGAAATTCAATTACACATTTTTGTATAATGTATTTATTTCAGTTTTTAAAATTTCCTTTTAAAAGAGATGTTTGAGAGTAAGAGGGCCAGATTCTTCTCTCTGGATTTATACTGGAACAATTGGAACCAGAAGCTGGGTTAGTGTGGCAACATAAAAATTGTAGTGAGTAATCTACACCAGAATAACTAATTTTTCAGTACACGTTCCATGAGTAAGGCAGACACAGCAGGCCAAATGATCCCTCCATAGACTTCAGTGTAGTGACCCACCATGTTTACTGTTACTCATTGCATTTCTTTGAAAGGAACATAGGAGGGTCATGACCCACCTAGGGGAGCCATCCTGGTACGGAAAAGGTTAAGAACCAGGAGTGTAGTAAATACACTGAGGTTATACAAATACCAGAGAAACAGGATTAAAAGGTTTAACAGAAACAGTGACAGACTTTTAATTGTAGTGGCACTAGCATGTGTGACCTTGTTCCTTCTAAGCTGCAGTCATGCAGGTCTCCCAGCTAAGATGAGTAGCACACATACCCTACTGCAATCAACAAATTTCAGTTATGCAAGTTTTATGTTCTTGGATCTGTGGGAAACAAAATCACATATGGAGTAGGGGAGCTGTCAGTATCTGGGACCACTATGGTAAGAGCAGCCCCATGTATGGCCTGCCCCATGGGATGGAAGGGGGGCTGCTGGTAGCCTGCCCCTGAAAGAAGCTTAGGAGCCACCATTTTCATGATGCAAGACATTATGACAGACCCCCTCCATGCCCCAACATTGATGGGAATCAGCCCACATGTGTAAATCTTTCATGTTGAAATGAGAGCAACATATAACATTCAAATGGGTTAAGATACAAATAGGGCATGTAATCTTCTCTCTAGTCGGCATCAAATAAGTGCCTGTTCCTTATCAGTTGAAAAGTTGCTGTTGTTATATACCCATACCTGAAATCATCATTTACACCCTGACCTAAACCCCTACTAGAGTAGAATTCAGGACTAGCATAAGAGATAACAAATGGCAAGTATGAGACCATACACTTTTGTTATGAGTTACCTAAAGAGCTGCTACAATATTTCAACATGTGCAACTGTGTGTTGCTAACAGAAGTACCTTTAGTTTTATACGAGAGCAAACCCTAATGCTGGTTCACCTGCAATACAGCAAAATCGGCTATTTTTAAAAGCCAAGGATTTATTATGTATATTTTGCAGAACTAATTTGCAAAACAATAACGTCATTTCTAATGTCAATATCACTTAGTATTGTCACAGAAGAGCTATCAATCATTTTTCAGGCTCAGAACAAGCAGCAACATGTGTTCATTTTGTATATATTCCTTTAAATGTAAGAAATCTAGAGTGGAAGGTTTTAAAAGATTTACATGTGAGCTGCCTAGTATAAGGTTGTCCAACTTCTATCATTTGATATAAATAGCTTTTGCTTTCCCCTGGGGTTGTTCTTTTCTCTACTTGGCTTCACCTTTTCTGAGGTCAGTGATGTATTGTGCTGATGTCTGTGTGATAAAGGTCACCTATGGCCATTCTGGGAAACAGCTGAGTTCTGTGTCTGAATCATACTATGGAGATACAGCTATCTGGCACTTACATTTTACTCAGAATTCCCATTGACCTCAGTGAGAGGTTTGACCAAGTATGAATGCAGTAAATATTTCAGAATTTGGCCCATTGCTCTCATTGAGAGCATTACCTGCATAAGAAAAGAGGAAGGACTTCAGCAGCTGGCCCTTGCTTAGCTAGTCTCTGCTTTACCAGATAGTACTGTGCCTTAACAATTTTCTGTGTTCTATTTTTTTCAGTTCCTCGTGATGTCCTGTGGGAACAACTGGTGAACAGGAAAAAAAAACACTATGCTGGCCTTAGCCCCTTACATACCCAGCACAGCACCAACTCAATAAATGGCTCAGCAACTCAATAAATCAGAGTTGCATGGGTGAACTGAATAAAGATTGTCTCATTATCTGCAGTGGTATAGGGCAATGTGTCAGGGCTGTGTCATGGGTGGCCTGTGGGCACAGGCTGAGCTGCTCTGTATCTGGGCCGAAGAGTCGAAGACCAGTCTGGAACCAGGCCAGCTCAAAAACCTCAGAGTTAGAGCGTGGTATTCAATTCAGAGTGTGCGGCAAGATTTGGGGCCAGGCCAGGCTGGCTCTTTCACCAGGATCTGCAGTGGTCCTAAGCCAAAGACAGTAAACATTGATCAGGGTTGGGAGCTGGGCCAAGGTTGAGAGCCCAGAGTCTGGGATCCAGGCAAGAGAAGATCTAGGGCAAAAGTATATCAGAGCTCTGCATCACTCATATAACGCCCAGAAATGGCTTCCTGGTTTATATGGAGAGTGACAGCCAATCAGCAAATCACAAAGAACTGTCATTCATGCCCCTTAGGGCGGGACTTCCTGCAGGACTTAGCCTCACAGCACTTCTCAGTAGCACCCCCTGGAACCCTAGTGGCAATGAGAAAGTGGTGCCTGCTGCAGTCTCTGGTTCTAGGCCCAAAACCCTTTCCCTGGCTCGGGGGCTGCTGCAGTGGGGGAGAGAGGGAAACCCCCCCCCCTCCTTCCCAGCCCCAGCCTGGGGGCTGCCACGGCCGGGGAGAGAGGGCACATCCCTTGCATTAGAAAGGTAAGACTACTGATATTAAAATATGAGTTGTGTGCTTTTAGTTGTAGAACAAAAAAACATTAATTATTATTAAGTTTTTTTATATAGTGCTTTTATCCAAAGTGCTTTACAATAGTTAGCTAATGGTACAAACAACATTTGGAAAGATCATTAAGTGGTCCAACGAGATCTTCAGCCATTTTCAAGTGGTCCGTGGAAAAAAAAAAAAAAAAAAAAGTTTGAGAATCACTGACCTAGACCATTCCTGAAAGGTGTTTGTGTAATCTGCTCTTTAAAATCTTCAATGATGGATATTCCACAACCGCTCTAGGCAATTTATTCCAGTGCTTAACCACCCTGACAATTAGAAAGATTTTCCTAATGTCCAACCCAAACCTCCCTTGCTGCAATTTAAGCCCATTGCTTCTTGTCCTATCCTCAGAGGTTAAGAACAACAATTTTTCTCCTTCCTCCTTGTAACAACCTTTTATGTACTTGAAAACTGTTATCATGTCCCCTCTCAGTCTTCTCTTTTCCAGACTAAACAAACCCAGTTCCTTCTTTGCATTTGTCCTTATTGAATTTCACCCTATTTACTTCAGAACATTTCTCCGGTTTGTCCAGATCATTTTGAATTTTAATTCCATCCTCCAAAGCACTTGCAGCC
Source organism: Macrochelys suwanniensis (assembly GCA_033296515.1). NCBI lineage: Eukaryota > Metazoa > Chordata > Testudines > Chelydridae > Macrochelys > Macrochelys suwanniensis. The sequence goes on along the minus strand of CM065775.1, from coordinate 41,830,990 downwards.
CCTCTCAGCTTGGTATTCTCCAAAAACTTTAAGTGTACTCTCAGTTTATACCATTATCTAAATCATTGATGAAGATTATTGAGTAGAACCGGACCCAGAACTGATCCCTGCGGGACTCCACTTGTTATGCCCTTCCAGCTTGACTGTGAACCACTGATAACTACTCTCTAGGAATGGTTTTCGAACCAGTTTTGCACCCACCTTATAGTAGCTCCATCTAGGTTGCATTTCCCGTGTTTGTTTTATGAGTAGGTCATGTGAGACAGTATCAAAAGCCTTACTAAAAGTCAAGATATACCACGTCTACCACTTTCCCCCATCCACAAGGCTTGTTACCCTGTCAAAGACAGCTACAAGGTTGGTTTGACACAATTTGTTCTTGACAAATCTATGCTGACTGTTACTTATCATCTTATTATCTTCTAGGTGTTTGCAAATTGATTGCTTAATTATTTGCTCCATTATCTTTCTGAGTACAGAAGTTAAGCTGACTGGTCTGTAATTCCCTGGGTCATCCTTATTTCCTTTTTTATAGATGGGCATGATATTTGCCCTTTTCCTGTGTTCTGGAATCGCTCCCGTCTTCCATGACTTTTCAAAGATAATTGCTAATGTCTCAGATATCTCCTCAGTCATTTCCTTGAATATTTTAGGGTGTATTTCAACAGGTCCTGGTGACTTGAAGACATCTAACTTGTCTAAGTAATTTTTAACTTATTCTTTTCCTATTTTAGCCTCTGATCCTACCTCATTTTCACTGACATTCACTATGTTAGAAATCCAATCACCACCAGCCTTCTTGGTGAAAACTGAAACAAAGAACTCATTAAGTACCTCTGCCATTTCCACATTCTGTTATTATTCCTCCCACTCCCCATTGAGTAACAGGGCTACCCTGTCCTTTTTCTTCCTTTTGCTTCTAATGTATTTGTAGATTGTTTTCTTGTTACCCTTTATGCCTCTAGCTACTTTGATCTTGTTTTGTGCCTTGGCCTTTCTAATTTTGTCCCTACATACTTGTGTTATTTCTTTATATTCATCCTTTGTAATTTAACCTAGTTTCCACTTTTTGTAGGACTCTTCATTTTTAGATAATTGAAGATCTTCTGGTTAAGCCAGGGTGGTCTCTTGCCATACTTCCTATCTTTCCTACACAGTCAGATAGTTTGCCCTTGTGCCCTTAATAATGTCTCTTTGAAAAACTTCCAATTGTAGAGTCTATGCTGCTTTTGTATCTATAAAACAGTTTGCAGCACTGGGGTCGATCATGGCTGACTGTAGGGCAATCGACCTCCATCCCCGCAAGATGCTGCAAATGTGGGGAAGCCTGTGGTATTTTGGTTGGTTTCTTTTCAAAGGCAGGGGAACTAGCTTTGGCCTTGTTTCCCTGATGATACTCAAGCAGTACCCCTTACTGGGTCTGAGCTGATCTCTTTCCCAATTTCAGTTTGGATGGACAGGAAGCAAGTGAATGTCCCGACATTCTGCAGTAGTAACAGAGGTTAAATTGTGGACAGCATTCCTTTTCTTCCAGGGTCAGATGTTTGTGACCCAGGGCTTGGTTCCATGGTCCTGGGCACAGTGGGTGGGTGTGGCAGCGGCAGCATTGGGTCGCCTTCTTTTTTTTTTCTCCCCCTTCTGCTCAGGCAGCCAGGTGTCAATATGAAGTACAAGGTCAATGAAGGTACTGAGTTGGCATTGAGCTCTCTCATCTTTTACCTCTTCGCTGAAGTAAGGGCAAGGTGTGGGTCATCACAGATGGTTGAGAATTCTCGCAGGAAGTTGTCCCGGTTGAAGAGTGCCAAGCTGTTTTGTTTTAACAGAAGGCAGGGCCAATCTAGCGCTTCTCCCACAAGCAGTCTAATCAGTAGTCCCAACTCTGCTTGGTCTGTGTGGGGTATGTTCAAGGCCATAGCAGGAAGAGCAGACGACACTGGTTTAGGAAACCTGGATATCTTGTCAAATTGCTCTGGTAGCAGCACTTCAGAGCCCTCTTCAGGGGGCAGGGTGCTCTGCCCAAGCTCACAGGGCAGCTGCCTCCCCTTGGGGGCACACAAGCTGCTCTCGAAGGATTTTCACTTCAGACACGAGTTGCCTGGTGTGGTTCTGTAACTGAGCCAGCTGCTCATGCAGGGCCAGCACTTTGGCCGTGGCCTGTGCTAACTAGGCCTGCAGCACAAGAGTCTTTATCTACAAGCAGGCAGCACATTCCTGGGGGTTTGAGTCCCCCTAGAAATGAGATAAGAGATGGAGCTGGCCCTTCCATTGTCTGCCAATCCCTTAGCGAAAGGGGCAGCCTGGGGTGGTCTGCACAATCTGTCAAGGCCAGGTAATGGGCAACCTATGAGCATGGGGTGGGAGGCTCAGTATCTCGGCCAAAGAGTAGAAGTTCAGTCCGGGGCCAGGCCAAAACCACAAAGTCAGAATCTGGTAACAAAGCGTGAGAGGTGAGAATCTAGGTCAGACCATGCCAAGGTCTTGCACCAGGGTCAGCAATAGTCCAACGCTGAAGACAGTAAACCAAGATCAAGGTTGGGAACCATATCAGGGCTAAGGTCGAGAGCCGAAACTCCGGGATTCAGGCAAAGAATGGTGAGGCAGGGCCAAGGTTAAAAGCACACCAGATGTCTGCATTGCTCAGACAACCCCCAGAAATGGTCTCCTGTTTCATATGGAGAGTGTTAGCCATTCGGGGAATCACGTAGGACAGTTGATCATACCCCTTAGGGCAGGACTTAGCCCAGGGGTCTCAAACACACAGCCCGCGGGCCACAGGCGGCCCACGGAATTATTTCCTGCGGCCCACCGTAGGCGCCGACTCCACTGGCAGCCAAGCTCCAAACATTACTGAGTGTTTATATTTTATTAAAACCCCTCTTTACATTACAGTTTTTAAAAAGTTAATACATTGACTTTTAATAGAATACTATATTACTCTTCTCTTTTTTCATTTTTGACTATACTTTTGTATCATTGTATGAAAAGGTTTCAGTGATGCGGCCCTTGGGCCAATTTACTAGTTCTCATGTGGCCCTTCTGATGATTTGAGTTTGAGATTCCTGGCTTAGCCTCACAGTATTTCTTGGGGCAAAATTTACCAGGGCCCCTGCTGGCAATGAGGAAGCTGCGTCTGCCTCAGTCTCTGGTACAATGTAACCGATGAGGAAATGGAGACAGGCTGTTGAGTTTAATAGGAAGTTTTGCATAGAAATGGATACGGTGATACTGCACAGTTACAATGTTAGACAGACATTTTCAAGAGAACCTAAGGAAGTTAGTGTCCGACCCAGACTGAATTTCAATGGTGTTCAGGCACCTATATCCCATATGCATTTTGGAAAATCTCATCCTTAAATGCTCAGAAGTCAGGAACTTCAGTTTCCAGATCAGTGTTATTTGCTGCATATTTGAGAGACAAAGTGGGTGAGGTAATATCTTTTATTGGTCCAACTTCTGTTGGTAAGAGACAAGCTTTTGAGCTTACACAGAGCTCTTCTTCAGGTCTGGGAAAGGTACAGCTAAATGCAAGGATGGAACAGATAAGGAGTTAAATAAACTGGAAAGCTTGTCTCTTTTACCAATGTTGGTGCAATAAAAATTAATACCTTGCCCACCTGCTCTCATTAATAGCCGGGAATCAACATGACTACAACAACATTTATTTGCTGCATTGCACATATAGCAGGGAGCTAAATTTTACTTTCAAGCACAGCAGAACCTCAGAGTTAAACACCTCGGGAATGTTCATAACTCTGAACAAAACATTATGGTTGTTTTTTCAAAAGTTTATAACTGAACATTGACTTAATACAGATTTGAAACTTTACTACGCAGAAGAAAAATGCTGCTTTGAACAATTTTAATTTAAATGAAACAGGCACAGAAACAGTTTCTTTACCTTGTCAAATCTTTTTTTTAAATTTCCATTTTTTATTTTTTTTTAGTAGATCACGACAGTACAGATGCTCCCGACTTACGGAAATCCAAGCTTATGGAAAAAGCGCCATACGCTAAAAATAGGAGAGGTTTTTTGGTTTTGGGGTTTTTTTGCGTAATGGTCGGAGATACGTCTCCAACTTACGCAAATTCCGAGTTACGGAACGCTTGCATAAGTCGGGGAGCGTCTGTACTATACTGTATTTGCTTTTGTTTTGGTCTCTGCTGCTGCCTGATTGTATACTTCTGGTTCCAAATGAGGTGTGTGGTTGACTGGTCAGTTCATAACTCTGGTGTTTGTAACTCTGAGGTTCTACTGTACATGTATACAGCTCCCATTGCAGTCTATGGAGTTGTGTGCGCATATCTGCGTATAAAATTCAATTGTTTAACACCATAATTATTGGACTTATTCCACTGGAAATTGGCCTGCAGACTAATCCTCCTTAGAGACTAGTTACTAGAAAAGTTCCAACTTGTAATGTTGTCATTTTGGTTCTGTGCGCACAAAACAAAGTACTGTCCTGATTTTAAAAGTGCTGAACACCTGCAACTCCCATTGATTTCAGTGGGATTTGTGACGGCTCGGCACTTCTGAAAATGAGACAATTTTACAATAGAAAAGGTCTTTTAACTTTATTATAACATATGAACGTATTCTATGCAAACTGTAAAAATAAAATTATTTGGAATGGAGAGCATTCATGGAAATGTCAAAAAAAATCAGAAACTTGAGCGTATAGAGACAGGAGGTTATAATGGAAGTTTTACTACAGTATAGTGCAGTATGAAAATAGAAATGAATTTATTATTATTAAGTTATTATAGTTATAATAAGTGATTACAAGGGTTAGCGGTGTGTTAAAGGATCAGTTGACCTAACGTTGGCACAGCTGACTCTATTGACTTGGTTCTTTGGTTTGTTTTTCATATAAGCAAAGAGATTTTTTTATTTTTTTTTACAGGCTGTAATATTCAAATCCATTTTTGTATAGCTCAAAAACAGCAGCTTCTGGTTTAAATGGTTCTGAGAAGGCATTCAGAATTGACTTCAAGTACAGTCTTTGAACAAAACCACAGATAGATTGTTTGTTTTTTCAAGCTAAAATTAGTCAGACCCATCAATACAAATGGTCTGTATACCTGCAAGTATTTGTGGTGTGCTGCCCAGAGTGCCCACATGGTGCCAGATACTAACTTAAACTAGCAATTTGGAAGGATTTCAACATGTGCCTTCCTGATTTCCTTATCTAGGGGCTTTCTGAGTAATTAAAGATTGCCAGGTTCTTTATGAAGGCCAGAATCATATTAACTAGGTTGTAACAAAAATGGAGCTTTAGAACCAGTGCAGTTACATGTATTGTATAACAGTGTTTTTAATAAAATAGAACAGAGTAGAAAAACCTAGCATCACCTTCCCCTTCAGATATTATTGACACCGATCAGTACTGCAATATATTACCAGTGGGCCCAATGGATGATGATCCATGTCCTGTTTGGGCTCATTTTTTTTCCCCACACAAAACTGAAAGTAATGCAAAGCTGAGTTGCTTGTTACACAGTGGATACAGCCCTACTAAATTCAGTCCATTTTGGTCAATTTCACAGTCAGGATTTTAAAAATCGTTAATTTCATGATTTCAGATATTGCAATTTGAAATTGCACAGTGTTGTAATTGTAGGGATCATGACTCAAAAAGGAATTGTGTAGGGATCAGAAGGTTGTTGGGGGGGGTTGCAGCACTGCTACCCTTACTTCTGTGCTGTTGCTGGCGATGGCACTGCCTTCAGAGCTGGGTAGCTGGAGAGTGGTGGCTGTTGGCCGGGAGCCAGCTCTGAAGGCAGCGCCACCTCCAGCAGCAGCGCAGAAGTAAGGAGGGCATGGTATGGTATTGCCACCCTTACTTCTGTGCTGCTGCTGGTGGGGCGCTGCCTTCAGTGCTGCTCTCTGGCCACCCAGCTCTGAAAGAAGCACAGAAGTAAGGGTGGCAATACTGTGACCCCCCCTAAAATAACCTTGCGACACACACACACACCCCCCCCGCAACTCCCTTTTGGGTCAGGACCCACAATTTGAGAAACCCTGATCTCCACTGTTAAATCTGTATAGTATAGGATAAAAACACACAAAAGACCAGATTTCATACAGGGAGACCAGATTTATGGTCCATTACGTGTTTTTCATGGCCGTGAATTTGGTAGGGCCCTAACAATGGATAACTGTAACAAGTGATTGTAACAGCCAACCACTGTAGAGTGCACAAAGCTGAAAGAAAGAGAGGCAAAGACTACACAGATACTAAATAATGTGTTATGATCACTGAAATAACACCGGTGTGTGAAAGAGGAGGGGTCTAGCTATGTATGTAAGGACATGTACTATAGCTAAAGCTAAGTGACAATCATTCATGTGACTGTCACTTTAAAAACAGATACCCCAGAATGTCACTGGCAGCCTTACACCTGTGGCACAAGACCTCTCTCTTTCTTGCACATGTCTGATTTATCATGCACTGTGGAAACATATATGTAGTCCTTGTTCTCTTGACAGGTCAGAGACTGGATTGTGCCCTCAGCATATCATCATCACCCAAGCATGTCAAGTAGCACTCTAATTGAAGGATATCAAAGTATAGCTTCCCTTGCATGCAATGCCAGCAGCAGCAGCAAAGTGTGTTGAAGTAGCTGTCCTAGATAATGCCACAAAAGCAAATTCTTCCCAGCTGTTTATTATGTGTTTGATAGATAAGGGTTTGCACGGTTAAAATGAGCAGCTCAAATAAGATGTTTCCCTGTGAATCCTTAGTTAAGCTCCACATTCACCGCACTATGCACCCAGGTATTTACAGCATAATGTGCGTAAAACATAGCTCTCTAACCACACTGGCAATGCACAATAGTTAGGCACCCAAATCCCAGTGACTTTCAATGGAAGTTGGACACCAACCTCCCTTAACCACTTTTGAAAATCTCAGCCTGACTCTACACTTACATATTATTTGGTAGTTTCCTATAGCATGATATACATCGTTTCATTTGCTATGACCTTGCACCACATTAATGATAATTATCATTAAGTTTAGATTGAGGGATCTGCTCAGCTTACGTATTTGGAAAGATAGGAAGGAAGACAGTGGTTAGATAGAAAGAAATGGATTCGGGCACATGTTCTGTTTTATCATCAAAGAACTTTGTAGTGTTGTCTAGTCATTTCTAGTTTGTTCGTACTCTGGATTTATAAATGGCCCTTTAAGGAGTAATCAGCCTCAGGGTGGATGGATGTAACACCGATTTGACCAACTCTATATGCATCTTGTTAAAAGTTTGTGGAGAAATGCTACTTTCAACATTCAAATGCCATCAAATGTAAATCAAAAGACAACGGTGTCAGTCTTACCTCTTACGCAAGTCCACAGCTTGCAGTGAAACCAGAGCAGAAGCGGGAATCAGCCAGCCAGCGAGGGAGGAACATAAGCCCACATGCTGCTGCTGCTGCTGGTGAAACACATTCCAGAGTTTGGCATGTGGGTCCCACAGCTGTGACATACATATCACATGTGTTGCCAAAGTACTGGCTTCAATTCTGCAGCAGAGAGAAAAGAAAATAGGGCAAGTACAATCAACAGGGACAGCAAGAAGAGGAGACCATGCCAAATTACAATTGAAATAGATACATGTGCCATGTTTTATAGTGATGTTGCTTTACAGAAACACCAGCCTTGTGTTTTGAAAAACAAACTGCCTACAATACAAAATGTTGCTATACGTACCACGAATCACCTAGAACAGAAAAACAGATCAAATCAATTTATAAAAAAAATCTGTTTCTGTTTGTGAGTCATTCATGAACAGAAAAGGGGCAAAATTCAATCCATAAAGTGTAGTAACAAAGATAGTTTTCACGCAAACATCCTATTCCAGGCTGGCAGTGTTTTTGTGAAACAGCTTGTCCTGTCAGTAGGCACTGGGTCTGCTGGAACAGGGTAAAATGGATTTTTCTAACTCACTGAATCAGGTGGCCTGTTAGCCCAGCTGGATATAAGGGAGTGGTTCTCTGAAGAGAGAGAGAGAGAGATTAGACCTGGAGTATGGGCTGTGCAGTCCACAAGAAGAAATATTGGGAGCAGCCACGGCTGAGAAGTCTGGGGCTGGATTGTTTTATTTCATTTAAGTTCCTTTCATGAATAAAGCCAAACACCCAGAAAAGGGTAAGATTTGACACATTTGGCTTTCCATAATAATAAAAGATGTGTTTTTATTCCATGCTAGGTAATTCCAGAAAAGAATAGCAATTTGCACTTCAATTATTTCCAGTTTCTAGTACAGTGAATAATTTCCCATAGCCTCAACCCTTTTATAATGGGAATATTTTCCTACAAATCATACAGAATGAGTTTGCCTGTACAATATACTCTCTTCCACTCAGGGCCACTGCAAAAAGAGCCAACATAGCTACATCTTATGCTCAAAAGCATGGCATGGGTCTCTAGAACTACATACATAAGAACATCCTTTATTTTAAATTATGTGAGCATCAAGCTAAGTTATAATGACAGTTCCACCCTTGTGACAGGAGTCATTATTTTGCTAATCCTCTCAACTAGATCTGGTCAAATAATACCAATTGTGACCAAATGGCCAATGTTGGTATGGTGGGTCCCACGCTTTTCTTGGTAGTGGCTAAGATGCCACCCCTTGCCCCTGCTCTTGGTGCATCAAGGGCCCCACTAGTGGCCCAGGAAAGTGGTAGAGGAGGGAAGCAGGAGAGGGGTTTGAGTTTACTCCACACTCTGAGCCCCAGCCCCTCTCAACCCCTGCAGGTTTCTTACGCTCAGTCCTTAGACACTGGGGCAGGGTCTCCCTTATTTCAGTTCTCTGGTCTTTTAAGTCTCACCAACACAGCTCCAATCCTCTCTCCTTCCTCACCCACCCTGCCTGCCAGGAGCAGGGGGGTTTTATTAGGTTCCTGACAGGGCCTTAATTGACTACAGGTGCTCCAATTAGCCTGTAGTAACCTTCCCTAGTCTACAGGGAACCATGCCTTAATTAGCCTAGGGCTTATCTATCTCCCCTCTCCCACTGCTCCCTGGCCCTCCTGTATCACATAATAAAAAAGTGATTTGGTAATATTTTTGTTGCAAGTTTACAAAGTGAAAAGTTATAAAGTGACAAGTTTATTCACCCATCTTTGCAAGGATGCAAACTATCACCGGTTTACTCATAAAATGTTCATAGATACTAAATTATTCATATATTTTAGCATGCTTGATTTAGTCATCTGCAAATTTACTTTGAAACACTTCATTTGTTGTTCTCCAGTTTGAAATGGCTCAGTCATCCAATCATGTAGCAGAAACAGTACCATGTGACTAAGAGTATGTCTGCACTGCAAAACAAAACCCAAAGCAGTGAGTCTCAGAGCCTAGGTCAACTGATTTGGGTTCCCAGGGCTCACTCTATGGGGCTAAAAATAACAGTGCAGATATTCAAGCTCACGCCGGAGTCCATGCTTTGAAACCTGGCCAAAGGGGTGGGCCTCAGAGCACAGGTTTTGAGACTCTGACAATTTGGGCAGTTCTTATTTTATGAAAAGTTCTGTGTTTAATATAAATTAATAGGGTACTATAGAAATGTAATGGGGTTCTATTAGAAACAGAGAGAGATGGAAGGCAGTGGTGAAAACCCTATGGTCCACGTGGAACAGAGAGGCATGAGAGAGAGATTAGCAACATAGGAATTGACATACCGGATCCCTCCAGTGGATACCATGCAGTGGTCCATCTAGTCCAGTAGCTTCTTTTGAACAGTGCCAATACCAGATGCTACAGAGGAAGGTGCAAGAAATTCTGCAATAGACAGTTATGGAATAACCTAAATACAGGGAAAGATTTTTCGTAACGCCATTCAGTTAGAGGTTGGCTTATGCCTTGAAACATGAAGTTTTATATCACTTCCCAAAACAAAACAAAGAAACCTTAAAGCCCATAGAATATAACACAAAACTATATTCTTTGTATAGGGTTTTTTAATCATCTTAGAGAGTTCTATATCAGCAATAATATTCTAGGATGATGCTAGGTTATCATTGTCTATTAAATTCTATAGGACTTTTCCATATGGGGAGTTTGCCTGAGCAAAGACTCTAGAACAGAGCCCAAAGTTTGCAATAAAACTACCCCAAAACCTTGAGTTTGGTGCTGTCTGGTGGGCATGGCCCTAATGATAAACTTTTTGAAATTGCTTGAAGACATCACTTACTAATATCTTGAAGCTACAACCCAGCTCCAGACCACTTAAAGGACCTCCTCCAAAGAGGAACAAATTGGCATGTTTTTATAATAGCTGCTTAAAATAAAGTTTACTATTAGAATAATTGAGTCCAACCTTCATTCTCATTTGTTTAATCCTTACTATTAATATATTGCAAATATTTATCCAGCCAACAAATTGTCTTCCTCATTCTCCCCTGAAACTAGAGTGCTTATATAACCATCATTTTCAAATAAAAATGAGCAGTATGCTGAATATTGCTAGGGTGACCAGATGTCCCAATTTTATAGGGACAGTCCTGATTTTTGGGTCTTTTTCTTATATAGGCTCCTATTACCCCCCATCCCCGTCCCGATTTTTCACATTTGCTGTCTGGTCACGTTAAATATTGCTGCCTGACAAAGGTTCATATTGCTAAAGTTTAGGGGCCAAATTCTGCTCTCAGTTGCAGCAGTGCAACCCCAGTATCTTTAACAGAGTAACGGAGAGAAGAATGTGGCAGGAGCTACTTAATTGTATTTATGTGAAGTTACCTGACTGGTTTGCATACACTATTTTCATTTAAATTTAGCTGCATAGAGTAATCATTGGGATACAGGTATGTGTTTGAGGCTATGCCGGGAATAAAGGAAGAATGATAACTCTGCTCTTGGCTTTTGTTGGAATATTTTCTATTTCTGAATTTTTATATGTAGTTTTTAATTATTTAAGAGGGAAAAGAACAAAAATGGCCCTTTTTTTGGCAATTCCATATAATTTGAGTGCTGAAAACCACATATAAGAATTATAGGAACTGAGGAACTTGGACATGGTGACATTGAGAGTGCTAAAATAGGGGAGAAAGGAATAAAATAACCCTTTGAACCTCATTTAAATTCAAAAGAGCAAAAATATGCAGGCTTATTAACCTAGGTAGTATATGGAAATATGCACATGACAACACCCCCTAACAAACATTTTCCAACGGGGCATTCCAGCACTATTATATAATGCACACAAATACTGTATTTTCTTAAACAAAAATTACATTACATCAATAGAAAGAGATTTTAAAGTACTGTTGAGTGTAATTGAACTATGTTAGTTATCTTTGTTTTCAATATAAGGAACAAGGTTTCTTTTGAAAGCACAAGGCACTCATAACTTAACACCCTTTCATCTCACTAAGTATCACACTGTAGGTGGGCTGCAACACTTTATACAAAAATTTTCACAGGATTTTCTTGATTTAATGCTACTTTTTAGCTTTTGGATCAAGTGATGAAAATAGCAGGCAGGGTACAAGAGGACAAATTCTCCTTTCAGTTACACCCATGTAAATCCCGTTAAATGGGAGGAGTTGGCCAAAGACTGAACACTGTGCCCTTGACATTAGAAGAAATACAAATTTATCACATACAGAGCAATAAATGTCTTTGAAATTTGCAATAAAGTAACATTTTTGGCAAGACCACAGACCCTGTTATTTCACATTCATTGGAAAAACAGGTCAATGCTGTTGCAGATCAGAAACAATCAGAAGTCATTTTATTTCCCACTTCAAAGACCAAAACAGTAGCTCACTTTTTAATACATAACCAATTGTTATAAAACATCTGGTGTGCTGTACCTTTTTTAATTTATAGACAAATTCTTTCTTTAAAGGCATATAGGAAAATGTTATCCATTTTTTCCTACAAACGTAGTATTTTCCTCAGCCCCTGTAGAACTCCTTTGTCTTGGTTACTCACTATTTCCATACTGTTAATAAACATCAGTATCATGTATTTGCCCTTAAAAGCAAAAAATAAATTTTTTTAGGGCAGAATCTTCTTTTCTTCCTCTCAGTTTTCCCTTCTTTTATGTATTTATCAGTCACACTCCGCTTCCAAACCATGCCACAGCTCTCATGTCACGTGGGTAGTGTCATGGGTACAAATTGTATGCCCATCAGCCCAGAGTGCCCCATGCATAGAGAAAAACTAATGCCATGACAAATGCTTTCATTGTAATGTGAAAATGCTTTCCTCTAAGACCAGGCATCTGTGGCAAACTAAGTTTTATATACTCCAAGGCCATACATTCCAAAGCGTATTATTCAGGTCTCTCTTATTCTACTAAATCTTGGAAAGCTATCTGCAATACTGCATTTGTCTCATCTTAAAGCAAAGGAGTCTTACATCAGATGACTCAAAATCCTAGTGCTGCTTCATTAACTTATAGTCAGGGCCGTCCTTTAGGCATAGGCAGCATACAGGGCTGTGTAGGGCACCCAAAACTTTGGGGCTCTCCTGGGTCTTAGTGTCCATCCTCCCACCTCTTCCTATCCCTTTTCTGAACCTTCCTGCAGGCTCCCACAGCTAGCTGCTGCAGCCTGGTGAGTCTTCCTCTAGAGGGGATCTAGTACATAAAAGTGAAAAAGCATTCCAGCCTGCCAGACCTATTAGCACAACACTGAAACTGTTAAAGAGCCTCAGGCGGAGCAGGGCTGGAGTATGGGCAGGGTCACAGGCAGAAGAGGTGGGCTGGGGAGCTAGCCTCCCCAAGCAGCAGCTTCCCCCACCGCCCATGACAGCAGGTAAGAGGGGGTGGGCTCCTGCACGCCCAATGCGTGCTGCAGTCTCCTTAGGCAGGAGCTGTATTCACAGAGCCGAATGCACCAGCGTGGCACATTCTACGAGAGGGAGAAGAGGGTATGGGGCTCTCTGTGGGGAACGGTGACTCTCCACCGCTGTGAGGTGGGCCGAGTGGCTTAGTATCCTTTGCTGCCTCATCCCTCCCACCCTAGGCTGCCATCAGGCATAGAATCATAGAATATCAGGGTTGGAAGGGACCTTAGGAGGTCATCTAGTCCAATCCCCTGCTCAGAGCAGGACCAATCCTCAATTTTTGCCCCAGATCCCTAAATGGCCCCCTCAAGGATTGAACTCACAACACTGAGTTTAGCAGGCCAAGGCTCAAACCACTGAGCTATCCTTCCCCCCAGTTTAATAATACTGTGTAGGGCCCCATAAATCATAAGGACAGCCCTGCTTAGAGGGTTTGCATTTCCTGATGGTTTAAATAACATGTCAAGGTGCTTTGACTTAAATGAAATAGCAAACTTTCTTTAATATACACATATACTAATAACAACATCAAGCTAAATTAACAGGAAATAGTCTAAAGTCCACAACCAAGCCTTCAGAATTTCAGAGGCCACAAGAGTTATAAGACCCTCATTAGAGAGGCAAGTTGGGTGAGGTAATATCTTCTATTGGGCCAATTTCTGTTGGTGAGAGAGCTTTTGAGCTACATAGAGCTCTTCTTCAGGAGAGCTCTGCGTAGCTCAGAACTTTATCTCTCTCACCAACAGAATTCGGTCCACTGAAAGATATTACCTCACCCACCTTGTCTCTCTAATATGCTGGGACCAACATGGGTACAACAACACTGCATACGTAAGACCCCCATATAATTTAAAATGGCAAATGACCTCATATCAGCAATACTGGCTGGCAGCATAACAGTTTTGTACCATTTACTGCACACATTTCAAATTTAGTTTGCGGGGGAGCCCATGCTTCCACTTATGGCAACGTGTATGATTCAAAGTACTAATTTTAATACAACTAGGTGTAAGTGAACACAACTCTGCTGATGTCAGTGTCGTTACACAAGGGTAAATCTGGAATAATTCAATTGACTTGCTGTCTGGAGTAAATCCATTGACCTGTAAATCTGGAATAAGTCTAGACAGTTTGCTATAGGCCCTGTCATCTAATTCCAACTCTACTGACTTACTCCATGTTTTTATCGAAATAAATGAGAATCAGAGTCTGGACTCAGGTCTGTTTCGAGCCCACTATTTTCAGCCATTTTTATTTTTAAATATGAATAAAGAGGAAAAATGCATTCCAAAAACTGTAAACCCTACTCAGACATTATGGGTTCACCTTTTTACTACTGAACAGAACCTTTTAAAGATTAAGTTTCATTACAGGTGCTGTGCTTGTGAAGCTGGGCTATGGGGAAGGAGTTTGTGGACTGAGTCCTTTCTTTCTCCCTTCCAGTCATATACTCTAATGATAGTGGGTGGACCAAATAGTGATGTTGGAAGTAAACAGAGGACAAGGCAAAGGAAGTAATGAGTGAGCATCATTGTAAGACTGAGTGGTAGTAGCCTAAGTTCAGAGAAGGCTACTACCTACAGCAAATGAGATGAGGAGATGTCAGGTGACACTGAGGATGGCACATTTGGAATTTAAATAGTCTAGTATACATTAAAATGAACCTCAGCATTGCATGTGGGCAACAAATGCCTTCTTTATTGTATTTCCCATAGAGACAGGTTTAAGATAGCTGTTGCTATCCCATAATTTTTAAAGTATACCTGATAAAGTAGATTTTTCTATGTGAAGCCACAAACTAGCAATACATAATAACGGAAACACTTACAACAATGTCGCAAAAAGAAACAGAGGATTTAAATGGAAGAGCGATGCCAAGTAGCATGAGAGAAGTGAACATAGGAGACAAGAGCGCTTGAGAGATGAGAAGTAAAAGGCCTAAAATAAGACAGAGAAACAAAAGAAAACAGAATTTGGAAAGGGAGAGTGGATGTGAGAAAAAAATAGCCCTGACAGCTTAAATGGAAGTTTCCTGGAATGAAAGAGTAAGTGATGTAGAGGCTTGATAGGCCATGAAAACTGAAAAACAAAGAGACAGGGTGATAAATATGAGAGAAAGAAACATAAAGTATGAGAAAGAAAGAGAGAGAGAGAGAGAGCACTTTATTTTTAAGGAAACAGAACAACAGATAACCCAGAAAAGATTATAGATGAGTAAGTCATCTGTAAAAAGAAAAGCAAGGCCTCAATCATCCCCTTTGTAGAAAAAAAAAAAGTGTGGAAGAGAAAAAGTTACCCTGAAAATTACTCCTAAAGAGGAAAGTGTAAAGGGCACCAGATTCATGTCTAATTGTAACATGAGCAACAACCAGAGGATGTGGGTTTAGTAAAGATAGGTATTATGTATAAGCATGAGTCAACATTAGCCTAACAGTAAAAGTGCCCTCATTTATATATCCTGAAGGCCCAGCACATCACAGGTTGTCCATAAAACATAACCATAGCAATCAGCTCAGATATGGAAGATCTGTATGATGCATAGCTCAGAGATGCTTGCAGCTGACGGTACCAGTAAAAGGAAGTAGTCAGAAAGCAAGAATATGAAAGATAAATAGATAAATCTTCGTGGTAGGGGTCTACTACAGACCACCTAACCAGGAAGAAGAGGACTTGGTGGTGATGGACAACTTCAACTACCCAGACATCTGTTGGAAAAATACCACAGCAGGGCACAGATCATCAAGCAGGTTCTTGGAATGCATTGGAGACCATTTTTTATTTCAGAAGGTGGAGAACACGAGTAGGGGAGAGGCTGTTCTTGATTTGATTTTGACAAATAGGGAGGAACTGGTTGAGAATTTGAAAGTGGAAGGTAGCTTACGTGAAAGTGATCATGAAAAGATAGGAGGGAAAACAGCACAATAAAGATAATGGATTTCAAGAAGGCAGACTTTAGCAAACTCAGGGAGTTGGTAGGTAAGATCCCATGGGAAACAAGTTTAAGGAGAAAAACAATTGAAGACAGTTGGCAGTTATTCAAAGAGACATTATTAAAGGCACAAGAGCAAACTACTACACTGTAGGAGGAGGTGAGCAGCCCTCAGTGGTGAAAGAACAGGTTAAGGACTATTTTGAAAAGCTGGACATGCACAATTCCATGGGTCCAGATCTAATGCATCCGAGGGTGCTGAGGGAATTTGCTGATGTGATTTCAGAGCCACCAGCCATTATCTTTGAAAGCTCATGGCGATTGGTGGAGGTGCCGGACGATTGGAAAAAGGCAAATATAGTGCCCATTTTTTAAAAAGGGAAGAAGGAGAATCCGGGGAACTATAGACCCGTCAGCCTCACCTCAGTGCCTGGAAAAATCATGGAACAAGTCCTCAAGGAAATCATTTTGAAGCACTTGGAGGAGAGGAAGGTGAACAGGAACAGTCAACATGGATTCACCAAGGGCAAGTCATGCCTGACCAAACTGATTGCCTTCTATGATGAGATAACTGACTCTGTGGATATGGGGAAAGCAGTGGATGTGATATATCTTGACTTTAGCAAAGCTTTTGATATGGTCTCTCACAGTATTCTTGTCAGCAAGTTAAAAAAGTATGGATTGGATGAATGGACTATAAGGTGGCTAGAAAGCTGGCTAAATTGTCGGGCTCAATGGGTAGTGATCAATGGCTCGATGTCTAGTTGGCAGCCGGTATCAAGCGGAGTGCCCCAAGGGTCTGTCCTGGGGCCGGTTTTGTTCAACATCTTTATTAATGATCTGGATGATGAGATGGTTGAACCCTCAGCAAGTTCGCAGATGACACTAAGATGGAGGAAGAGGTAGATACGCTAGAGTGTAGGGATAGGGTCCCCAGTGACCTAGACAAATTGGAGGACTGGGCCAAAAGAAAGCTGATGAGGTTCAACAATGACAAGTGCAGAGTCCTGCACTTAGGATGGAAGAATCCCTTGCACCGCTACAGACTGGGGACCGACTAGCTAAGCACCAGTTCTGCAGAAAAGGACCTGGGGATTACAGTGGATGAGAAGCTGGATATGAGTCAGTAGTGTGCCCTTGTTGCCAAGATGGCTAACAGCATATTGGGCTGCATTAGTAGGAGGATTACCAGCAGATCTAGGGAAGTGATTATTCCCCTTTATTCGGCACTGGTGAGGCCACCTCTGGAGTATTGTGTCCAGTTTTGGGGCCCCCACTACAGAAAGGATGTGGACAAATTGGAGAGAGTCCAGCGGAGGGCAATGGAAATTATTAGGGGGCTGGGCTACATGACTTATGAGGAGAGACAAAGGGAACTGGGCTTGTTCAGTCTGCAGAAGAGAAGAGTAAGGGGGGGATTTGATAGCAGCCTTCAACTACCTGAAGGGGGGTTCCAATGAGGATAGAGCTCGGCTGTTCTCAGTAGTGGCAGATGACAGAACAAGGAGCAATGGTCTCAAGTTGCAGTGCGGGAGGTCTAGGTTGGATATTAGGAAACACTATTTCACTAGGAGGGTGGTGAAACACTGGAATGGGTTACCAAGGGAGGTGGTGGAATCTCCATCCTTAGAGGTCTTTAAGGTCCGACAAGAAACCACCCTGGCTTAACCAGGAGATCTTCAATAATCTAAAAATCAAAAAAGAGTCCTACAAAAAGTAGAAACTAGTTCAAATTACAAAGGATGAATATAAACAAATAACACAAGTATATAGGGACAAAATTAGAAAGGCACAAAATGAGATTAAACTAGCTAGAGACATAAAGAGTAACAAGAAAACATTCTACAAATACATTAGAAGCAAGAGGAAGAGGAAGACCAAGGACAAGGTAAGCCCATTATGCAATGAGGGGGAAAAAACAATGATAGAAAATGTGGAAATGGCAGAAGTGCTAAATGACTTTTTTGTTTCCGTTTTCACCAAAAAGGCTAGTAACGATTCATCTAATATAGTGAATGCCAGTGAAAAAGAGGTAGGATCATAGGATAGAATAGGGAAAGAACAAGTCAAAAATTACTTAGACAAGTTAGATGTCTTCAAGTCACTAGGGTGTGTTGAAATACATCCTAAAATACTCAAGGAACTGACTGAGGAGATATCTGAGCCATTGGCAATTATCTTCAAAAAGTCATGGAAAACGGGTGAAATTCCAGAGGACTGGAAAAGGACAAATAGAGTGCCAATCTATAAAAAGGGGAATAAGGACAACCCAGGGAATTACTGACCAGTCAGCTTAACTTCCATACCTGGAAAGATAATGGAGCAAATAACTAAGCAATCAATTTGCAAACACTGTCCTAGACGATAATTAGGTGATAAGTAACAGTCAGCATGGATTGGTCAAGAACAAATCGTGTCAAACCAACCTAGTAGCTTTCTTTGACAGGGTAACAAGCCTTGTGGATGGGGGGAAGCAGTAGATGTGATATATATTGACTTTAGTAAGGCTTTTGATACTGTTTCACATGACCTACTCATAAACAAACTAGGGAAATGCAACCTAGATGGACCTGCTATAAGGTGGGTGCCTAACTGGTTGTAAAACCATTCCCAGAGAGTAATCAGTGGTTCACAGTCAAGCTGGAAGGGCATATCGAGTGGCGTTCTGCAGGGATGAATTCTGGGTCAGTTTCTGTTTAATATCTTCATCAATTATTTAGATAATGGCATGGAGAGTACACTTATAAAGTTTTCGGATGATACCAAGCTGGGAGGGGCTGCAAGTGCTTTGGAGGATAGGATTAAAATTCAAAATGATCTGGACAAACTGGAGAAATGGTCTGAAGTAAATAGGATGAAATTCAATAAGTCAATTCAATGAAATGCAAAGTACTCCACTTAGGAAGGAACAATCAGTTGCACACATACAAAATGGGAAATGACTGCCCTGGAAGGAGTATTGCGGAAAGGGATCTGGGGGTCATAGTGGATCACAAGCTAAGTGTGAGTCAACAGTGTAACACTGTCGCAAAAAAAGCAAACATCATTCTGGGATGTATTAGATGGAGTGTTGTAAATGACAGAAAATTATTCTTCCGCCTTACTCCACACTGATTAGGCCTCAACTGGAGTGTTGTGTCCAGTTCTGGGTGCCACATTTCAGGAAAGATGTGGACAAATTGGAGAGAGTCCAGGGAGGAGCAACAAAAATGATTAAAGGTCTAGAAAGCATGACCTATAAGGAAAGATTGAAAAAATTGTGATTGTTTAGTCTGAAGAAGAGAACACTAAGCGGGGACATGATCATAGTTTTCAAGTACATAAAAGGTTGTTACAATTAGGAAGGAGGTAAATTTTTCTCCTTCATCTCTGAGGATAGGACAAGAAGCAATGGGTTTAAATTGCAGCAGGGAGGTTTTGGTTCGACATTAAGAAAAACTTCCCAACTGTCAGGGTAGTTAAGCACCGGAATAAATTGCCTAGGGAGGTTGTGGAATCTCTGTCATTGGAGATTTTTAAGAACAGGTTAGACAAACACCTGTCAGGGATGGTCTAGATAATACTTAGTCCTGCCATGAGTGCAGGGGACTTGACCAGATGACCTCACGAGCTCCCTTCCAGTCCTATGATTCTACAATTCTATGATTCTATGAAAATGGGAATGTAGTCCAGGAGATACCATAACTCATAGCAATGTAGGCAAATCAGTAGTTTCCAAGAAGAAATGCTCAATGGACTTGAATGTGCACATGTGCAAACAACACAGCTGTGTACCACATTTTATAGTGGTAAATATATATAATTCATTTAATCTACCTTAGCCATGCATACTTGACAATTCTCCTTGGATTTTCTCAATGCTTATTCATCCTTTTTGAAACACCATGGCCACTTTTTCTACAATTAGCTCCAACAGTGAGCGAGCCATGTGTACTACATTATGAACTCCCTTTTTACGACAGGTACACAGAATATCATCATCTTCACTGACTTCATCTCTTTTTGAGAAAATTCCGCAGCGTTTAAAACCATTTTGTCAAATGCATGCCACACACCACAAAACCATATCAGACCCTAAGCCTTCATAAACAAAAGGCACCCCGTTCTGAGATTATATTATTATGTTTTAGTATATGTGTTTCTCTCATCATGCTATCCCATTCCCAACCTGTTTCTCTGTTCTGTTCATCTGTTATATCCTGCCTGATCTGTAGATTAGCTGTCTACACATGGGTGAGTGAAGTTGTTCACTGAACATAATGGTAATTTCCTCAGTTTGGTAGAGCTCCTTGGGAAATACGACGATGTCATGAGTGAGCATCTACATCGAGTAATTTCATAAAGAAGCTATGGACCATTACTGCTGCAAAACAAATTGAATGACTTTATGGCAAGGAAGGGGCTTGATAACATATCGATGCAGCTCGGCAAAGCAAAGTATTATGCCATAATAATGGACTGCACTCCTGACAATAGTCACAGTGAAAAGATGTCATGTACAGTAAGATTTGTTGACGTTGAGGATGGCTGTATCCAAGTAAAGCAACACTTTAACTGTTCCCGTCTGTCGACGACTCTACTGGAAAAGGCCTAACAGAATTGTTTATGAACATTTTGAATGAGAATAAAATGAAGCTTCAGGACTGCTGCGGCCAAGGCTACAACAATGGTGCGTACATGAAGGAAAGAAACAGTGGCGTCCAGACAAGGATCCCTGCATTGAATCTAAGAACTTTCTTCATGCCTTGTAGCTCCCATTCTCTCAACCTGGTTGTGTTAGATGCAGTGTCATCTTCTTTAGATTCAGAATCTCTCTTCAGAGTACTACAAAGGATATAAATCCTGTTTTCAGCATCAACTATCAGGTGGAAGATTCTCACGGCCAATGTTACACATCTGACCATGAAGCTGCTAAGTGACACTCGCTGGGAGAGTTGCATTGACAACCTAACTCCAGTGACTGAGGTTTATGGCGCCCTGATAAACTGGCACAGTCAAATAAAGCTGAGGCCAGAATCCGACACAGGGCCAAACCAGATCAATGACTTCAAATTTCTTCAAGAAGGAGCTGTTTTGCTCTCTCACTGACATTGCTCAAGTGTCCATAGAAGAAAGGTTTGGACAAATGAAGCACCACTACGAGACTGGGGAAGGGGGGCATTGTATGACCTTAGTAAGCTGCCGGTAGACAGAAAAACACTCTTGAACAATTATACAGACTTTCACCAGATGCTGACACCTGGGAAATGTTCGGACATCAATGATAAAAACCTTTATGTCAAATTGGATAATGTTCGTCACATTTTGCAACACAGGAAGCATTCTCCACTCCAAGTTCTTCACTTCATTCACAATGCAGAGCTGAAGGACACTTTTCCTAATGTCCTAATCATTTGAGGATTCTGCTCTTGCTGCCGGTCACAGTCACAAGTGTTGAATGCAGCTTTTTGAAACTCGGGCTCATTAAAACACATCTTCGATCGATGATGGCCGACGAATGATTGACATCACTTGCTATTTTATCACTAGAAAATACCATTGGCCAGTCTTTGGATCTCTCTGATGCTGTGCTTTAGTTCGCGAGGGCAAAGGCAAGAAAAGCAATATTTTGAACTAATGAATTAGAGTTAACATTCTAAGGCTGTCACCTACTGTAACACTATTTAATACTGGTCCACCCAATGCTGGTGCACGGTTCAATTTCTCGATGTTAGTACATTTCAGTTATTGTTAAAATTAAAAAGTTTCTATAAGCTTAGAGGAAATGCTTTTTTGTATTTTGTTATCTATGGCATGAATAAATACAGATTTACAGATCCTAGCGAGCAAATTTATCATCTATGAAAGGGATAATCATGCATGCAAATTGTGCATTGAAGTTGTGAAATGGGCTACAAATACAATCAAAAATAAGGTATTCAAGAGTTTAACAAATGGAGGGGAGGCGCTGAAGATGCGCCTTGCCTGGAGCGCCATTTAGTCTAGGGCCGAGTTGGAAAGACATGGCCAAAGTAGCTACTACAGAACATACTCTGCAATTTTTCTGAACTTGACATGAAAAAATCCACTGTAATTATGGTGACCTTGTTTCCTCCATTATTTCATAGGCCTGGCTCAGATACTTTCATGTCCCAGACTTCAACTAAACCTGTTCAATTGTGATTTTCCTTTAAAAATATGTTTTTCAATGCAACAAGTCTGTTCTTTTTACATTTGCTTTACAAGGCAAATTTGGCATGCTGTTCACTTGACATGGGCTTATTGAAGGCAGGTGCACACATTAATATTTATGTGCATAGGGATCCCCTTTTAGCCTATAAAAGAATACTGGGAGTGTTCGCATGTGGAATACTGTGGGATTTTATTCATAAACCTAAAAATATGAGCCATTCTTTTGCCTATACAAATTATAAGTGAGCATGAATGGGAAAGAACAGTATATCTGCACAACAGAGGTACCATATTAAAAATGTCTATATTAGCAGTTTTCTATTATATTGTCTGTGTGTCATAGTAAAATGAAGAGGAAACATTAATGTAATGTTGCTCTTTCATTGCTAGTAAGTGAGGGTCATAGATAAAATGCAAGACAGTGAAGTAGCTTTAGTTAACACTTCTCTGTGGCATTGCATTAGTTTAGTCTAGCGTGAAGTGATGCAGAATACTGCAAAATGAAAACAGTTCACTTGCTATTTTGAGAATTATTTTTTCATTTTATTAATGGTATACCATAACTAGTAAGGAAATAATATATTTACACTATTATTATTATTAATAGTTTCATGCAAAAATCTGGTGATACTACTGTTCAAAAGCCAAATGTTCCAGTTAATGCTCAGCCTCAACTTTGCTTTCTTTTATGCCTTTGATATATGGTCTCTCTTTATATAATCTTCTGCCAAATATTGCGATATATACATATATTACATACAAAAATACTAAAAGAACATTATTTAGATTGTAAAGTCAAGCACTCAGAAGTTAGGTAATGCCAGAATTAAGGTGGCCCATGCGACATTAATTCTGAACCCTTGGATGCAGGCATTGTGAACTAGAGTAACATGTTCAATAGCAAGTACATCCCATTTTCAAAAAAAGGCACTTGAACTCCTAGGTTCCATTGACTTCCATTGAGACTTAGAGTATATCTACACTGCAGTCAGGTGGCCTCATTGCAGGTTGTGTAGACCTGGGTTGTATAGCCCAGGCTGAAGTTCATGCTGTCATGGCTTGACTGCTGTTGGTACCCGAGCTAGCTAGATTAAAACTAGCTCAGATTGGTCTATATGGACTGCAGCCACACACACAGCTGCAGTATAGACATTCCCTTAAGCTCCTAAATACCTATGTCACTTTTGAAAATGGAACTTAGGTACTTTTGAAAATTTTAACCACAATCTTTCATTACATAATCACATACTATTATTTCCACAATATCAAATTTCAGCCTTTCCCAGGAAGAGGCATCCACAGCCGCCATATTGGATCACAATAGCTTGTAATAGTTACTGCAGTCTAAGGCTATTATAACTTATTATTTCAATCCATTTTCTCAGCATCACATTAATAAATTGTCAGCTTTTACATCACATGATATATACTATTTACTTATTTAGGTTTTTCTCCTCCCCTTTCCTAATATCAACCTGCAGAACAAGAATTCTTGCCTTTAAAAAGAAGTCACAGCCTCTTCTTCCCTATGCTCAGCTACATCAACTCTTTTATAAACGGAGCCATTTGTAGAGACAGATAGGGAGCAAGGGTGCCTCTTCCTGGGAAAGGTGGAAATCTGCAGGAAAAACAGAGCTATGCCCCTGAGAATAGGCAGCTTGAGACCTTTTTATCCATTGAGTTGAACAGTACAGTAACTAGAAAACAAGAAAAATACCTGTGGCACCTTAGAGACTAACAAATTTATTTCAGCATAAGCTTTCGTGGGTTAAGAAACATGATAAGGTGGAAGTGCCTATACCAACATTAAGAGGCTAATTAATTGAAAGGAACTGTTATCAGTAGAAACTTTTGAAGTGATAATCAACATGGCCCATTACAGACAGTTGACACAAAGGTGTTAAGGGGTGGGGAATAAATTCAATTAACGTAATGACCGAGCCATCCACAGTCAATATTCAAGCCTAAGGTAATGGTATCTAGTTTGCATATTAATTCCAATTCCACAGTTTCTCGTTGGACCTGTTTTTGAAGTTATTCTGTTGCAAAATTGCTACTTTTATATCTGTCATTGAGTGATTAGGGAGGTTGAAGTGTTCACCTACTGGCTTTTGAATGTGATGATTCCTGATGTCAGATTTGTGTCCGTTTATTCTTTTGCATAGAGACTGTCCAGTTTGGCCAATGTACATGGCAGAGGGGCATTGCTGGCACATATCACATTGGTAGATGTGCAGGTGAACGAGCCCCTGATGGTGTGGCTGATGTGATTAGGTCCTATGATGGTGTCACTTGAATAGATATGTGGACAGAGTTGGCATCAGGCTTTGTTGCAAGGATAGGTTCCTGGGATAGTGTTTTTGTTGTATGGTGTGTGGTTGCTGGTGAGTATTTGCTTCAGGTTGGGGGGCTGTCTGTTTCTCAAGATCCGTGAGAGTGAGGGATCATCTTTCAGGATAGGTTGTAGATCTTTGATGATGCGCTGGAGAGGTTTTAGTTGGGGGCTGAAGGTGACAGCTAGTGGCGTTCTGTTGTTTTCTTTGTTGGGCCTATCTTGTAGTAGGTGACTTCTGGGTACTCTTCTGGCTCTGTCAATCTGTTTTTTCACTTCAGCAGGTGGGTATTGTAGTTTTAAGAATGCTTGATAGAGATCTTGTAGGTGTGTGTCTCTGTCAGAGGGATTAGAGCAAATGTGGTTGTATCTTAGAGCTTGGCTGTAGACAATGGATCGTGTGGTGTGTTCAGGATGGAAGCTGGAGGTATGTAGGTAAGTATAGTGGTCAGTAGGTTTCCAGTATAGGGTGGTGCTTATGTGACCATCACTTATTACCACAGTAGTG
Source organism: Macrochelys suwanniensis (assembly GCA_033296515.1). Taxonomy (NCBI): domain Eukaryota; kingdom Metazoa; phylum Chordata; order Testudines; family Chelydridae; genus Macrochelys; species Macrochelys suwanniensis. The sequence goes on along the minus strand of CM065775.1, from coordinate 41,806,256 downwards.
TCTAGGAAATGGACCGCTTGTGTGGACTGGTCTAGGCTAAGGTTGATGGTGGGATGGAAATTGTTGAAATCATGGTGGAATTCCTCAAGGGTTTCTTTTCCGTGGGTCCAGATGATGAAGATGTCATCAATGTAGCACAAGTAGAGTAGGGGCATTAGGGAACGAGAGCTAAGGAAGCGTTGTTCTAAGTCAGCCATAAAAATGTTGGCATACTGTGGGGCCATGCGGGTACCCATAGCAATGCCGCTGACTTGAAGGTATATATTGTCCCCAAATGTGAAATAGTTGTGGGTGAGGACAAAATCACAAAGTTCAGCAACTAGGTTAGCCATGGCATTATCAGGGATACTGTTCCTGATGGCTTGTAGTCCATCTTTGTGTGGAATTTGGTGTAGAGGGCTTCTACATCCATAGTGGCCAGGATGGTGTTGTCTGGAAGATCACCGATGGATTGTAGTTTTCTCAGGAAGTCAGTGGTGTCTCGAAGATAGCTGGGAGTGCTGGTAGCATAGGGCCTGAGGAGAGAGTCCACATAGCCAGACAATCCTGTTATTAGGGTGCCGATGCCTGAGATGATGGGGCGTCCAGGATTTCCAGGTTTATGGATCTTGGGTAGCAAATAGAATACCCCTGGTCGGGGTTCAGGGCACGTGTCTGTACAGATCTGTTCCTGTGCTTTTCCAGGGAGTTTCTGGAGCAAATGGTCTAGTTTCTTTTGGTACTCCTCAGTGGGATCAGAGGATAATGGCCTATAGAATGTGAAGTTAGAGAGCTGCCTGGCAGCCTCTTTTTCATATTCCAACTTATTCATGATGACGACAGCACCTCCTTTGTCAGCCTTTTTGATTATGATGTCAGAGTTGTTCCTAAGGCTGTTGATGGCATCGTGTTCTGCACGGCTGAGGTTATGGGGCAAGTGATGCTGCTTTTCTACAATTTCAGCCCGTGCACGTTGATGGAAGCATTCTATGTAAAAGTCCAGTCTGTTGTTTCGACCTTCAGGAGGAGTCCACGCAGAATCCTTCTTTTTGTAATTTTGGTAGGAAGGTTTCTGTGGGTTAGTATGTTGTACAGAGGTGTGTTGGAAATATTATTTGAGTTGGAGACGTTGAAAGTAGGATTCTAGGTCACCGCAGAAATATCTGTTCACTGTATGTTCCATTCCATGCATCCGATGAAGTGGGTTCTTAACCCATGAAAGCTTATGCTGAAATAAATTTGTTAGTCTCTAAGGTGCCACAGGTATTTTTCTTGTTTTCTTTTTGCTGACACAGACTAACACGGCTACTACACTGAAACCAGTACAGTAACTGTTATCATTACTTGGTTTGGAGGAATTTTTAGGGTAGTATCTATTCTACTGCATGCGTCTGCAGGGAAATTATTTTCTTCCAGCTTCAGGCTTCTCTTGCTCTGAAAGCTCCGTCAGAGCTTCCTTGTGGGTGCATTTCACTGCAGGCTGGCATTGTAAAAGAGTCCCACACTTCCTTCAGTATCCTGGAACTACTAGATGGGCTCTTATGAACGAGGAAGATCCTTTGTCTTGCTTTTACAGGCTTCGGGAGCTTCTCAAGTGTTTTTAAGTCAGCTTTGTCTTCAATGGTGTCTGCAAGTGCTTTGCTTCTAAACTAGCCTCAAACTCTGCTTCCATGTTAGGCTCTGGCTCTTTTGGATCCTTCTATTTCTTTCTCAACTTCCTCTTCCTCTTGTGCAGACTGTATTCTAGGAGAGGAAAATTCCCCTACCAGAGAACCAGATTATGCAACCCTTACTCACACTGCAGAGTACTTACATGAGTAGTTACACTGACATCAATTGGATTACTCACATGAGCAAATGTGCATCAGTAGCCTTAACTAACACATATCTGTATCTGCTTTTCACTCCAGTCAGGCGCCACCTACTGCTCAAACCACTTATTGCACCATTTCTTCCCACTAAATTATATCAAAAACGATGAAATTTCAGCATCTTTTTTCTCACTTCTAAAGGATTTAAGGGCACCACTTCACCACTCGTGTGCTTAAACCTCTCTGCTTCATATACACCTCATGTAAATATTTTTAAAATACCCTTTCTGGTAACCATATAATAAAATGAGAATACGGATGTGTGCATGTTTAAACAATAAAAACCAAGGGCTTGTTTAAAGGCTGATCTAATATCACTTTAATTCTTCCATTGGTTAAAGTGACACTCTTTGAAAATAATTAAATCCATCTTTTGCAGGTTACTAGATACAGTAAACCATACTAGATTTTAACCATTACCTCATCAGTCCACAATTGCTCAGCCATTTCCTACTTCCCAAACCTTCCTGAATGCTATTTTATTTAATTTCTTTGAGGTCCCAATTCTTTGCTGATATTTGAACTGTGCCTTCTAGAGATTGTACTGACACCAGGTCAATTCCCATTAGTTCCAATGCTAGAAGGTGCTAGGAAGTGGAATCTTGTCACTCGGATATAAAACTATAAAGCCTGGAATAACCAGAGGCACGGGAATTAAAAATGCTTGGTTTTGACTATCTATCCAAGTCTGACAGAATCAAGATTGAAAATTACATTATTGTGTACATACATAATTCATGAACTAGAAAAAGTTGCATCTTTGATCTCTCATCCTTGACACAATATGCAGAAAACATGTAATAGTTAAGGCTTCCTTGTTGACACGTATACTACTTAGTCTTGTTAGAAATCCAGCTGCCTTCTCCTATTACTTCCCAAATATACCATGGATGAATTCTCAACTTTCATGGTAGAAAAAACAAGAATGTTATATTAAAGTGTGATTCTACTCTAAGGAGTGACTATAAAATTATCACCTTCTCACTCAATTTATCTGCTCCCTATGTATATTCAGAAGCATATCTTCTTTAGTGACAATGATACATTTATACTACTGTTTACACCTGGTATCACTGCAGAGGTCACACAGCTAAGAGGGAGTGAGTTGGATTCTATCCTTGTGCATCATCAACAGAATTACAGGGTCAGACAGGAATCAGTAGGAGAGTAAATCACTGGGAGTTAGGCATCTAATCTGTTTAATGGCTTTTGTATGTCCCTCTAGACATCTGTGTCTTTAGACACCTAAATACCTTTGAAAATCTGTCCCTATGACTATTTCCTTCAAAAATCATGGATTTGTGTTAGTTGATCTGTCGTCAGTGCTGTTTCTAGATAATCACCAATGGCAAATAAAGGTATTCACTAAGAAATGTACATGTTGTTATGGGTCTGCAATTACGCATTTGTGGTAAGCCCACAAATACCGCAGAGGTGGGGTTGGTATAAGAACATAAAGAAAACAGAGAAGAACTTCAAATCTTCAGCTCATGCCGGTCTTTGCAGCATAATTGACTCTACCTTGTAGGCCATCTCAACAGCCGGGAATCACAATAATAGGAGCCTCAAAAACACTAATATTCAAATACAACAGATGATAATACCTAAATTGACCAGCAGTGGCACAAAGTAGAAAGGGAAGGGAAAGGCATACAGTAAATGTGTGAAGTAAGAGTTAAACCAGGGTAAACAAGAGAAGAATTAGCTCCAAGACATACATTTTCATGAAGAACGGCAAGTGAAGTCAGTGGAGAGAGGGCACATAGCACCTCACAGGACTAGAGCTGTGGCTTGTCTTGATAAGAAAAGACCTTGGGCCCAATTCTGCAATGTGCTGGGCACTTTCTGGACAATGCTGAGTGTCTTCGTCCCCCCCATTGGATCAGGCCCCTTGTGAAGAATTTCCCTTTGAAGATGAGAGGGATTTCTTGAAGAGACTGATCTTTTTCTTGAAGACTTGTAGTGTTTGGACCCTGCACGAGCTGGAGGGAGCATTTGGGACATTTTGGTTACATGTCCGTTTCCGGATGGTGACACAGTGTTAACAAGAATTTTACCAAAAAGCCTTGATGGGTATTGTTGAGGGATGCTGTAGTCAGGCACGAGACTGAGCGTTGAGTAATTCTCTGGCTTGTTGTACCAGGTGCAGCAGAAAGTGCTTGCAGAACAACCAGCAAGATAGGAGCTGAAGAGCACACGTAAGCTGGGGGAGATAGTCTCCAGGACCCCACAATTCACAGTTTACACACAGAATGGGAAATGGTTCTTATTATGTGGATGGTTGCAGTCTGTTCTCCATTAATGAGAAATAGCTTAAAATCTACTAAATTCAGTGTTAAAGAATCGGTAAAATTTTTGTTTGTTTAAGCTCTACAAGGGACTCTTCCTTTTAACCCCAGTCTCTAAGGGAAACAGCACACAGCATACATTACAAATAAATATTTTTCTTCCAGCCATTCTTGCTAACATGCATCATGTACTGTTAAGTTCTTCTATCCATTACCATAGGAATAGGCAACAAGCTTTAATCTACTAGGTGGGTTCCTGTCCCTTTGTACTCTGATTCTTTAGCAAATCTTTCTATAGAAGTTAAGCTGTGTTTTTATTACTGACTCCACTAGAACTTCAGAAATTTTGCTACATCTAAAGTAGGTGTGGTAGTATTTATAAATCAAGGGCAAGTTATGCAGTTTTCAGAAGGTGTTTTATATTGCATATTTGAAAATTGGAGGTGTTTCAGGAATGCATCATAAAACCACCTTCCATAAACTGTCTCTCAGGAAACAGTAATGATAACAGAGGCAGTCAGATTTCACTTTAAACAAGTTACCTTATACCCTTGATTTACTCAATTTCTGGATTTTTTTTTTCAACCCAGGTTGAAAATCTTCCCAATGTTTTGAAGTCTTATCAGCAGAGTGTTCAGAAGCATTCAGTTTACTTTTAAATTTTGCTATCACCCCAATAATTGGAGTGCTACATACTTCTAAATTGCAATTACTAGGTTTTGCTGTAACTTAGGATACAGTACCAGGCAAATAGCAATAGAAATATTTGATTTTGAGCCCTTCATTTAGCAAGATAGGGTTCTGCTTGAATAGGTTAATGAACAAGTTAAGCTATAATATACTTACTCAGATAATCTGGTAAAACCCTACCCTCTTTACTTGATAGCAAACTGCATTGTTAAAAAACTATGAAAATCCCTGTACTATATATATAGTATTGTATAAAAAGCAGAATGCCATTCAGTACATAAACTACACAGATTAACTAAACTGCCTGACCTAAAACTGGTGAATTTCTAACTACCACATAAAGTGTAGTGGCCTATGTAATTTAGTAAAATTAAACTGAAATTCTAGTGGATTTAATCTCTCTCCTGGAAAGACATTATTTTCTCAGAAGAATGTGTACAAATCTTCATGGCTGGCAGCGTGGGTGTCAGAGGCCAGAAAAGGGTGAACAAATTGGACACGCAGAACGAAAATATATAAAAACCTGTAAAATTACTATGTTTCTTGACTGTAGGCAAGTGCTAAATTTGACTGTAGGACATAATGGGACATTAGAAGATGAAGTACCATATTTCATACACCTTCATTCCTTTAAAGGTTACCTCCTATAGATTACACCTTAAAGTGGGGCTTTTGCCCTGGAAAGGTACAGTTGTTAAAAAGCAAACATTTATACAACATGAAAGGCATTTGGCATATATTTTTCCGTTCACTTTACTATTATTGAAGATATTTTTGTTGATGAGGATTTTCTCTTTCACAGCTCAAATTCTCCATCTGCTTCATCTTCCAGGGAAATCAGAATCTGTTTGTATCATCACAGCCTGTTGTTGTGTAAAGTAGGCCTAGAAGATTTGTATTTTGTTTTGCAAAAGTTGCAGCTTGTTTTTCGCCCAAACATTATCAAGGAACTACCAAGGATATCAAATTCTGTCTCACTTGTTTTTGCTGGAGAACATCTTGGAGGTCCAGAGAACTGGAATAGGACCTGCTATAGCCCACAGAAAAAGGGGCAGAATGTTTAATATTTCACAAAAAGTCTATTTCTCCCAACTGTTTCTCAGGTGTTTGCGTTAAAATGTGTTAATGCAATAAACCAAGCAAGATAGTCTTTAAAAGACTGAATAGCTAAATAAGTAAATATCCCTACCCCTCTCAAAGGTTCAGGTTTCACTCTTTTGTACTTGTGATGTCATAATCACAATAACTATCCAGTTATCCATGAAAACAGGTTAGACTAGGTTTGCAGTATTAAAAAAGTCAGAAAAGTAGAAAAAAATAAAAAATATTCCTTTATATGATATGAAGGAGAAAAAGAGGCGGAAACACTTTATTTTAAACTTTTGTAGGTAATTTTATAGGGATACTGTTCATGATTGCTACTTGTATATAGATGCAGCTTCAAATTAATACATTATGAATGCATTATTAAAGATACCATAGTGGTTATTTGCTTTAGAAAGACTAACAAAGAGAGAGAGCTGCAGACAAGTTTGGAAGAGAAGACTAGGAATGAAATCCTGGCCCATGTAAGTCAACAGCCAAACTTTTATAGATTTTAATGAATTTCATCGTACAAGTTCACTTTTCCACCATATTGTGTGTGACATGGTGACAGGACATCCAGGAGGAAGTGTCAGAGAAAGAGTTGTGGATGCCTAGCTGAAGAGAGGGGTAAGCTTTGAGGACAGAGAGGAGATTTGGGAATCATAAATGTAACATTTTGCAGGGAAAGAAGTATTGGGTGAATCACTTTATTATATTTAAACTGAAGCTTAGTTTTCCAGCAATCTTCTGATGGTCTATACTAAGCTTGCCAGACCTGATGCCTCATAGCTCAATTCCAAAATGAAAACCACAATGACTTCTGATATTTCATTTAATGCAATTAAATTTTGCTCCTGTGAACTATATCTCAACTAGGGGAGTCCAGTGGACTATGTTTTATTTATCTCTTTTTGTGCTAAGTGAGACAAAAGAAGTTATACAAACACTGGAACTGTGAAAAACATCTGTTTTTAAGGTGCTGGAAATCAGGAAACCCTTATCCATTTTTTGGTAGAAAATTTCTAACCCAGACCCTAAACTAGCAGTTCTCAAACTTCATTGCACTGGGACCCCCTTCTGACAACAACAATTACTACATGACCCTGGGTGGGGGTGGGTGCGGGGCAGAGCCCTGCCTCCCAAGACAGGTACGGGGGGCTGGACCCTGAGCCTTGCTGCCCCATGTTGAAGCCCACAGGGTTTGACTTCAGCCCCGGGCCCCAGCAAGTCTAATGCTGGCCCTGGCGATCCCATTAAAATGGGGTCACGACCCACCATTTGAGAACCTCTGCCCTAAACTAACATGACAATTTTGAGGCTTTTTTCTGTGGATTTTAAGGAGGAGGGGCACAGAACAATGGTATCAGAGGGGTAGCCGGGTTAGTCTGGATCTGTAGAAGCGACAAAGGGTCCTGTGGCACCTTATAGACTAACAGAGGTATTGGAGCATAAGCTTTCGTGGGTGAATACCCACTTCTTCGGATGCATCCGAAGAAGTGGGTATTCACCCACGAAAGCTTATGCTCCAATACCTCTGTTAGTCTATAAGGTGCCACAGGACCCTTTGTCGCTTCTACAGAACAATGGCTAACTGTTATATCAACATAATAGTGCCGCCATACCATGTAAATAAAGGACTGTGACTCCATTTCTATATGCATACCGTGTCCTGTGCTATGTTTAAAATTGTTAGTCAAGTATTTTTGCATGATATAATCAAAATGCTGAGAATGTATTAGAGACAGAACCATAAAAAGCATATTAATGGCTGGCCATCACATCACCCTTCTCATCTTTCTCTTACCCTTCCCTGTGGAAATTCTCTTCTGACTCTACCAGACTTCAGTGTAGTTCTATTCACCTATTTAATCTCTTTCCCTTTGAGGGAAAGTTGCTCAGTTGTGATTCATGCAGAAGGTCTCTGGTGACCTTTTACCAGACCTTTTTCCAGGCCTTCACTGGCTACTTTCCGAAGTGATGGGCTCTCATTGCTATGCAACTAGTGCTCCAATCAGAAGGTTTTAGGGACAGTTTTTATCCTGGAGTTATTTTTGCAAGTGGGATTGTATTTATACAAGTTCCACTTCTCTTCCCTAATCTCCGCAGGGAAAGACTAGAAGGGCTCACACACAAATGCAAACCACATAGATGTTACATAATTTTTTTTAAACCTCTTCAAACCACCCCACAAAATTAAAAAACATCTCTTCTCTGGCCCCTGTGAGCTGGCTTCATTCTTCATCAGCTATCTGGTAGTAGTGACATCATAGCATAGTGCATTAAGGAGTGTCATACTGGATCAAGAGGCGTCCAGTTGTGCAGCTGAATACAAGGATCAGAAAGAAAAGTGGTGTGTTATGGGTAAAAATGCAGCAATGCCATAATTCAGCACATATTGGAATATGTTACCACTTTAGCTCATTTTTAAGAGCAATGTCAGTCATCATTAGAATATTAAAATCAACTTGTATTCTACCAAGAGTCCAGAGAGACAATTTTACAGTCATTCAATAATACAGAGACCCTTATTACCTCACAATACTTGCAGTGTATTTATATCACCGTCCTTCCTACGGTAGCACATTATGTAAACAGAGTTGTCCTAAACTAGGCCATGCATATTTGTCAGTGGTTGGCAAACCACAGTGTTTGTTTGCGAATGTCACAGTTATTTTACCATTACCTTTCTTTGTGTCTCTTAGTTAAAATTTGCCTAAGATTCTGATTGGCCAAGGGTATCAGAACTGAAATGTTGTGAAAAATACTGCTTAATATGCCCAAAACAGATATAGTGGCCACATCAATAAATAAAAAATCATGCAAATGGCACCATATAAAATACTCAAAATAACCATCAGAAGTAAATAAAAAAATGAGATATTCAAATAAGCTAATTGTTAGTTCTTTGGGTACAGACTATTCCATTCTGAGTGAATTGTCTACCAGCATACACATTTCACGAAAAAACTATACATTTCTGCATTAATTTGCAATGCTATGATTTAGTTTAATGTAAACCTTTCAGGGCAGGGTTTTCTTCTTTATATTTGCCTGTAAACTACACATACCACTATGGCACTCTGAAAATAAAAACAACAGCATTCCATCCTGGATTCTGTGTATCTATTTAGCTTTGTATAGACACACACCCCCATCACCATACTGTTGGAGCACTTAAAAAACATCAGTTAATTAATGTATCTTCACAACACCCCTGCAGGGTAGAAAGTATTATTAGCCTCATTGTACAGATGGAGAAATAGGGCACCAGGAGGTTATGTGATTTGCCCAAGGTCTCACAGAACTTAAAGCTCTGAGTTCTAACCACAAAACCATCCTTCCTCTCTGGATGAGTAGATAAACTATGGGACTTCTTTCTTGACAATCCAAGTCAGAGTGTAACTCCAAACACTTTCCTGCTGGAATGAAGCAGGCCTTTCCACTGAATGAAGACTCCACTTAAGTGAAAAAGAGTCTCTATATATGAAAACCGTGGGTGAAATCCTGGACCCATTGAAGTCAATTAATTCCATGTGTACAGGATTTCACCCTGTGTATTAACCTGTCTGACAAAATGAATGTAATACGCTGCCCTGGTGCCTACCATGTCGCTCTCTAGTGGCTGGCCCCCATCAAGGTTTAATAGCCTGCTACTACCAATGGATAATGGAGTTATTGTTTTTGATAAAGTGGCTGTGGTCTTTTTTTTCTTTTCTTGCTAATGAAAGTCCTGAGTTCCATGCTCACTGGCAACCCACAGTGGAAGGTATTAGACTTGCAGGGAAATATAGTGATCTTCCTCCTGAGTATATCATGATATGCCCACCTATTCCCCTAAGGAGGCCTCTAGAAAAAGCAGAAGGACTGGAGATGGTGGAAGAATTACACCCAGAGGGGTGTGCATCCCACAACAATAGTATTTATTAAGACACTCAACCCAGACATAGGCAGCCTAGCTTCACATCCTTTTACCTGGTATCCATTTTCAGCTAGTGGTTAGGAAGAGCTGTCTCCGCCTCCACATTTTTGTCAGTTACACTAAGGACTATCAAAAATGGTGGGGGGATCAGTCCCCTCCTCTGAGCCATTATGAAACCAGAGATGGACCTTGATCTGTCTTATCAAAGAGGAGAACCTAGATTTTTCAGCTGTTGCCACCTAAGAAGACCTGACACAAACTACAGGACAAACTTTTACTCTTGGAAGCCAAATTCAGACCTGATCTAAAGACGTGTAGCGTCTCTGAATTAAAACCACAGTAACTGGCCAGCCAGGACAGAGTGAATGACAGGCTACTGCATCATCACTTTGGCCCACTGGTCTTATTTGGCAGCCAGAAGAATAAGCAATGGCATCGTCACCTCAACCCTGCCCCAGCCCATCGCCAAGCAATTGAGTCACAGCAGAGTAATGTCGAGAGCTGCTTTCCCCTTTATCTGCCATTCTGTTGCCCAGGTAAGACCAGCTGAAGAGCTCCCCTTATAACAAAATCTCTGCGTGACCAGCACTCCCAGAATACTGATCCTAAATACTACAGCTTACACTCATGATACTGCTAATGTTAGGAACAATTATTATATTATTATAGAGAACCAGGCAGAATTGTCTTAAACTAATTAAATAACAATACAAACTCAGAACAAAAATTCAAACAGCCAAAACAGTCGTTTTTTTAAATACTGTCATTAAAAGCTGTTATCCTTTTGCTGAGGATTGTGTGCAAAGTTTCAGCTCAGACGGAATGTAGACAGTTGAATGCCATTCCCAAAAAACATGAATGTTCCAGTTGTGCTGACGCAATCACTTACTGCTGCATCACCAGCTAACAGACAGATAAGAAGATATATTTGAAAGCCAAGGTTCTTAACCCAATAACAAGTCAAATATTGATCAGCTCTTGAATTCTTTGAAATGTGTTTAAATTACACAATGAAGTTCCCAAGTGATGCACAATAAAGAATTCTATGGCATCAGTTTGATTCCCATATGATCAAACTGTCCCAGTGGGGGAAAAAACTCTCCTACTATTTAATACAAATGTTTCTTTCCATGGAAAAGAAACTTTTAGGGTTTAGAAAACTGAAACTATTGTGAACTCTCAAAAATTCCATTCCCCATGACGGGATCGGAATGAACTTTTTAAATTTATTACAAATACCAAAGACAGAAGGGGATGAGCTACACATCTGAGATGGAAGGAAAGAATCTCCTGAGAACAAGCTACAATCAACATGTCATCAAGATAAATTAATATCCTTACTCCCAAACACAGACAGATTTTTTTTGGAGGGGGGCTATTTTGATTTATAGGGATACTTAAGAATTCAAGGCTTAATTCTACATTAGCCATGCAGGCTTCTTTGGATATCCTTACTTTCAAATATTTCAGACTGTCCATCCTTGAAAGTTCACATCGTCAAAAAGATATTTAGTAATGTTTCACTAATGTAAAAATAAACTGAGAAACATGTTTGAACTGTAAACACTGAGATTAGGATCACTAACATGAAGGAAAATATAAGCATGTTTCATACCTAGATAAATTCATTTATCTTTCCTGTATCATATATTGTTTCTACTGCCTGATTTACCTATCAAAGATAGCAGTTATATTTTAAAAGACCTTCCCCCTGCACCTCCTTATAGCCCATCTTTCACTCCTGGATCTTGCATCAGAATCATAAAGATGAATCTGTGACAATGAACCATATCTGAGGGTGATAATTTCACTGGGAGATCAAGAAGAAAGACTGGGGCCAAAACTTTAGCTGGTGTAAATCATTGTCGCTCCATTGACTGTACTGGAGCTATGCTGTTTCTACCCGCTGAAGATCTGGCCCTGCATTCTGACATAGAAATACTTTAAACTAAGGCCCTAAATAAGGGGAAGAGGAATAGAGATAATTATGGACCAAGAAAATAGCGGTAGTTTAAATGTTCTTTCAATTTTAACCTCAGTGTGGAAAATCCCACTTTAAAGAATCACTGCCAAGTAGTTTAAGTCTAACCCCTAGGTTGTGTTCCCAAAAAAATGGTGGGTGGTCCCCAAAGCATAACACTATTAGAATTATTGTCATGATGTTTTAAAGAATACATGAATTCATGATGGCAGGGTTTAAACATTCCCCGGCAGTGCTGGAAGCTCAAACACATTATTGTTCAAATACATGAGAACCAGAAATTGAAAATGACCATGTTAGTTTCACTGTCCTGCCTGAGTAAAGTGCAAAGAGTAAACAAGGAGCATACACAGTAAAAAATTAATTTACTTTTAGTTTCAATCATCTAAGGTCTTATTAGTAACAGAAGTAAGGATTGTTGTTAAAATAAGTTTTCAGTCTTGATAGGGTGCTTTTAATGAACTTCCTAATTAGAGATGGGAACTCTATACACAAGCCTCCTAAATTCTGGGGAAGTTCAGATTTGGATTTAATTCTGCATCTCACCATCAATGCTGGGTCCAACTTGTTGCCTAATTTGGATGGAGGACACTTCATTTGTCTGAAGAACCTCATGAGTTCCTAATTCTTTCATCTCTGTTTACTTCTCTACTACCATACCAAACACTGTTATTTTCCTAATTAGTGCTTTTTGTGGGGGGCAGGAGGAAGGAAGTTTTGATCTCCTTTAAAGTGTACATTCAAGTTTTTGAACAGAATGCTCTAAATTTACTTAGGAAGATATGGCAGGGAATATAGCTCCACATCATGTATGTAAATCACTGTGTTCTGTTCACCTTCTAAGCAATTATGGACACCTGCTACTGGAAATACCATTTATTTTCTACACATTGTAGATTTGTCTCAGATTTGAGATTTGTCATATCCAAGCAGAAAATAAGTAATAATTATGCCATTATGCTGGGGTGTCAGCATTGTCCCCTGTCCTTAACTGGGCATTCTTTTAGGCACCCACATTTTAGTTCATTTGAATACCCGATGTGCTGATGGAAGCTAGTAATTAGATGTCTAAACGACTTAAATCGCACCAGTAGTTCACAGGCATGCAAACAGAGGTCATCTTCTTTGTTAATCTAGCTCCAGACCTGCACACGTCCTTGGGTTCTTAGTGTTTCATTTCTGACTCGCTAAAAGCTAGATTTTGCAAATGCTAATAAGAGTTCACATAACTTTCAGCATTTGAGCCTTATAACTGTCTCTTCCTCTATTAGCAGGGTATCTTTCTGACATCAAGGGAATCCAAACAAGTTCCAGAGAATTTAGCTGGGAAGGAGTCACATTGACTCCCCACTCAAAACTACTCATCCCCCTCATTGTCTGGTTTGTCTATTTAGACTATAAGCTCTTTGAGATGGGGAGTATTTCTTACTATTTGTTTCTACAGTGCTTAGTAGAAGGGTCTCACTAAGATCTCTAGGTGACATTTATAATACAATGAATAAATAAATAATAATCATAAAGTGATGGTTGGTTATTATTATTAAACCATTAACTATATTCTGACTAGAAAAGAGGGTGGGTCAAGGCTCCACTCTCACCCAGCCAATAAGAAATGAGCTGGAAGAGACCAGCATAAATGCTGCCCCCTTCTTCATAGTGGGATATTAGATGCCTGCAGACACTGAAAGGAGTAAGAAGGCTCCTGAGTTAGCAGGAAGCACATAGCAGCCAAACCATCTCAGGCCTATGGACCATGTGAGGCCAGCTGAAGGAGATAAAGTGCCCCCCAGCTCCAGGAAGCAAGCTAGGGCTCCTGCCATGAGGCAAGACTAAGAGAGAACCCTGAGGGGACTAGGAACAGAGTTTAGGGGGCAGATTTTGGAGGAACCCTAAAAGCCAGATGTACCTTTTGTTTGTTGGGGCCTTTTTGTTATTGCCCCTTTTTGTAACAGGTTTTGTAACAAACAAGCCCTAAGAAGAATATTATTGATTCACGTGTCAAGAGTGTCTGAAGTGGAATTATTAGCTTCAGGGAAACTGAGGCAGGGATTACTTGAAACTCCATGTTGACAAAGCAGAGGGTATTTCAGGGCAGGTATGCGCTACAAGAGTCTCATTTATTTTTATTATAAGCTCTTTGAGGCAGGGACAGTCGCTTCTGTGTGTTTGTACAGCACCTAGCCCAATGGGGTACTGATCACAGCTTTAGAAGCTTTTGGAATAAAAATATTAATAATAAAAAACATAGTAATAACTATAAACATTTACTCCAGACATTTACCTCTGATCCTTGCAGCTTTGATAAGTTCTCAGTGAATACCATGGAATTCCTGGGATGCCAGAGCTCAGTGTCTTCATAATTTAGTGCTTAATACTAAGTGTGGCTCATCACCTCTCTGTATTAGGCTATTAGTCTCTTTCCCTGGCTCAAGAAGCCTCTCATCCTGCTGCCCTAGAGCCATAGGTCATTACTTACACACAGTTACAAACCATATCCAATTTTTTAGGAAATACGTCAAAGTGTCTGTCTAAGCACCTTATTTTTTCGGACTGAAATCGATACTGGTTGATAGTGTCCAGCTCTTCACTAAATCCTGACAGTTATTTAACAACAAATAAAAAACAGCCAAATGATTTACTGTTCTAATCCTACATTGTTGTGCTCTGTGTTTCTTTAAGAAAGGTGTGAGTATATGTGTAAGAGTCTTGAAATACAGTGGTTACCATGGTAATTATCTGTGTTTAGAGAGTGGAGGAGAGTAAAGTTCCATGTAAGAGGCCAGAGTAGAATTCAAGTTAAACATGCCTCTTTGCAGGTCTAACTTATGCACTATTCCCCCCACACACACACACACAAATATCTTTAAAATATGCATGGATTGTTCTGGTGAACTCCAAAACTATTTCATGGCAATGCCAACTTCTTTATTTTCAGTGTGTCCCTTCTACCTGTTGATCATGGGTTCCAAAGGCATGAAACAATTGTGCATGGGAAGAGAGTATTTTTCTGAACAGAGATCTTCCAGAATGGAGTAACTGCTATGTAATCCATATTTTCATGAGTTCTGCATATCTTAATGGAACTGAGTGCATTAATCTTACAAAGCTAACAGATTTAAAATGTGGATATAGCCAAATGGGCTGTAAACTTAATCGGAGGGAAATGTTTTGTCTACATAAATTTATCTATGTGAACAAATAATACTTAGCACTTATATAGCGCTTTACACTTTCAAAGTGCTTAACAAATATTAAGGGCTTAATTTTGCCACCCGGGGGACTACTTGCATGAGCAGCTCTTATTCATATGAGTAAAGATGGCAGAATCTTCTTACTGATGCAAGTAGTCGATACTATTCTCTGTGAGAGTGCCTATCTATCTGTATATAATTGTTTGTCACAACAATCCTGTAAAGAAGGTCAGTAAGTACTGTTATCTCCATTGGATAGAGGGGAAAACTGAGGCAAGGAGGTTGAGACCAATATTTTCAAAAGTAGCCACTGAATAAGGGTGCCTCAATTTTTAGGTGCCCACCCTAGCCTGATTTTCAGAAGTTCTGAGCACTTTCAGGTCCTGTGGAAGTTGAGGGTACTGAACACCTCTAAGAATCAGACCTGAAGTTGGGCACTCAAAAATCAAAACATACCATCAGTGGTCACTTAAAATTTGGACCCAAGTGACTTACCTGAGGCTGCATTTTGAGCCAAAGGCAAAGCCAGTATTATAACTCAAAAGTGTATGTCTTCCACATCTGTGCTCCACCCAATATAACTGGAGATTTTCTTGTTTTGTAATAAATGTGTATTATAACTAGAACAGGAAAAGCTGTCTTTTGTAAATGTTTGTCCTTTCACTCCTTTCCTGTTTTGATTTATCAGGCTAGATTTTCTTTTTGACACACACAAACACACACACCCCTTTTCTCTCTCTCTCACACACACACACAGAGGGAGAGAGGGAGAGAGAGGCTGATTTCCATCTTCGACTTGGGTACACATATACTATTTGTGTCATCTGTGCAGAAGGCATCAGATGCCATCACTTGCTGTAAAAAAGTAATAACACTGTCACATACCAAAGCTGTTTAGGCGCTGTGTGTGAAAATTCTAGCATGGAGGTGATTAGAAGCAAAAAGTGCACAAGCAGATGTATGTGTGAACTAACTTGCACAAAAAAGTGTCCATCTTAGATGACACAGAAAGCAGATACATCTTTGCAGTATTGCTTTGTAAGGTATAGTGATAACATTTTGTAACAAGAAGACATTTGTTAATGCTTACAGTGGAATTCTTATACAACTACCCATTACCTCCACTTGAATGCCAAAGGAATTCATCATACTTACTGTTATTATAATAAATGCCAAAGGCAATAGGGTAATAATGGTTTGCCATTGTCACTTAGAATGTGTTGCTAGAATTTTCAAAAATGTTCATAAATAAATTAGAGACAAGGTGGGTGAGGTAATATGTTTTATTGGACCAACCTCTGTTGGTGAAAGAGACAAGCTTTCGAGCTTATGCAGCTTTGACCTGAAGAAGAGCTCTGTGTAAGCTCAAAAGCTTGTCTCTCTCCAACAGAGATTGGTTCAATAAAAGATATTACCTCACCCACTTTGTATCTCTAATATCATGTGACCAACACAGCTGCATCAACACTGCAAACATGAATAAATTGCAAGCCAAACAAATACATAGTCAGTCCATTTCAAGAGAAGCATTAATTAGATCCAGTTATTAATGGAGAGGCAGTGGGATCCAGTAGATAGGGCACTTAACTAAGAATTAGGAGGTTTGAGTTTTATTCCCAGTTCGAGCACTAGCATGCAGTCTAACCTTGGACAAGTCCCTTTGGCCCAAATCCTCAAAAGTATTTAGGCAGCTAAATTCCTTTGAAGATCTGGGTCTTCACCTCTCTAAGCTTTAGTTTTCCAATGTGTAAAATGGTGATAATTACACTTACCTTCCTAGGTAAAGCTCTTAGAGATCTACATGTGATATAAAGCGTACCTATTATTTTACTTGTACAGAGTCAGCGAGTATGCTAAGTGCTTTACAGATGAAAGAAAAATACATGATCCTTTCCTCAAAGAGTTTCGTCTAATTTTATACATGATGCAATGAGAGGCAATAACAAACAATCAGGAGGAAGGGTGAGGAAGGGCAAGGGTTACTGTAATAAGATCACAGTTAGTTATGGTATGTGACCAGCATGATGGTTCCATGGAAGTTTTGTTTGTTTGGTAAATATACTCACTTCTTATGGGCAACGTGGAAAGAATTGGGTTTCAGGAGAGATTTGAATGAAGGCGGCAGCTTGGAGAACAGGTGTTGGGAAGGTATTTCATGCTTAGAGACGTACTGTAGTTGGTATCGAGAAATTACATCATACAGCTAAATTGTCTCTTTATTCTAGCACCTTCCGATCACAAGCAAGAGCTGTATTCCAATCACATCAGACTAGCACCATCTAGCTAGCTCCCAAGGAAACTCCCACCATCATATTACCACACCCTATAAAACATGTATTTCTTTCAGCAGAAATAATATATAAATACAGGTCAAGGGACACCATCTTTAAAGTCACATTTTAATCTGAAAGCATTATATGTGCTAGTGTTACAAATAACACTCAAGACTATTAGAACAAAATCACCAAACATAAAATAAAATAGGCTTTGTAAGATGCACACTCTGAAACCATATCAAGTAAACTGAACCAGGTTGAACTAGTATGACTGAATCAATATTTCACAGCAGTGGAAAATGGCTATGGTAAAACTCCCACTGACTTCAATGCCGCCCAGTTTTCGCCCCAGGGGTGCAAATGTCAAGATAACAAGTGGTTAATTAACAGGTGAACTAAAATTACATACACTCAGGACAGTAACATCAGGGATACTGACATCATGCTACACATTTTTGGAGAGAATATCTTGCTTTTCCACACAGATGATGCTTGGAATCTTTTGCAAGGGTATCATGTGTAATTGTCTATACAAATCATAAATCCACCTTCAATGAAAGCTTGTAATTGATGGAGGATGCTGAGATGCAGAGAGTTTATAGGCATAAGAAATGTGGACCATCTTGTTTACTATTTCTGTACTGATCTGGAAATTGCACTATTAATTAATTTAGCTGCTTTGACATGATTTATAGATTCATAAATTCCAAGGCCAGATGGGACCATTGTGATCATCTAGTCTGAAGTCCTGTATAACATAGGCCATAGGATTTCCCTGGATTAATTCCTGCTTGAACTAGATCATATCTTTGAGGAAAAAAGTTACCAGTGATGAAGAATCCACCATAGCTTTTTGTATGTTGTTCCAATGGTCAATTACCCTCACTGTTAAAAATGTGGACCTTATTTCTAGTTTGAGTTTGTCTAGCTTCAGCGTCCAGCCACTGGATCTTGTTATACTTTTGTCTGCTAGATTGTCTTTAAAGTGGAAAGTGCAGCAGCATAGAGAGTAACAGGAAAAGGAAATGTACTGGCCTTTCAGTAGCTGGAAAATATAACAGCAAAGGCTGTATCCTGGCAACTGGGAGGTCCTCCTTATTAACAGCAAGACTATAGATCTCAAACTTACCAAACCAGTTTGTAAAAGACAAGTTAGAAATGTAGAAAGAGGGTTAAAGGGGAGCCCTGCTATTCTTGTCCCTAAAATATTATATACTATAACTAGAATAAAACAAAAGTGCCAGCCAGCTAGATATTATCTTGATTCCAGGAACTTCTACCCAAGAAGGATTTAAAAAAAACACTCCAATCACATTAAAATAAAATTACATAAGTATAGAATAGTGTCACCTAGCTAATTCTCAAGGTGGCACATTTTCACAATTGCCATGGCTGTTGACAATTTTTAGGATTCGTTTTTCTCCAGTGAGTTGGATTTCACAAGTAGTGTCCTACCTACCACCTACAGAGAACAGTGTTTCTTCAAAAACAACCATCCACAATTGTTACATTATTTCAACATCTATTGCTAGTGTTACGCTGTTAGGTGGATCCCCACCATTTTCTGTCTCATACCACACTATGGAGGGAGACTTTGATACATGGGTGTCATAGCCCTGGGTGTGGGGAAAATTATTCCATCCCTACCACACAAACCATGCTCATGGTACCAAACAATGCTCAAGAGCTGTGTGCTGCTGCCCAGGGGTTGGAACTTAGGGCAAGATCCTCAAAGGTATTTAGGTGCATAACTGCTATTAATTTTGATGGTAGTTAGGCTCCTAAATACCTTTGAGGACCCAGGCCTTCATTTCTATTAAGGTTCAACTTTAGAGAAAGTATTAGCACAAAGCAATTGTAGCATTATTTGTAAATGAGACCATGACTTAATATTTTATTAATGTTGTATCCTGCAAGGTGCTATGCATTCTGGCCCAATCTAGCAAAGCATTAAACACATGCTTAACTTCAGTGAGACAGTGCACATACAGCTAAACATAAGTTGAAGTGCTCTGCTGCATTGGGGCCTGAATGCTCCAGTACCATGCAGGGTCAAGCCCTTGAAGAAGTAGCTTGTAGTAAATTTGCTATTTATTTATATAGTTCTGTCAAATTTAATATTCTTCCTGAAATAAATGATTACAATGTTGCAAGAGAATTGCAATACTATGATCACAGAACACTGTGACTACTTGCACCTCCATTTGTTTAAAAAAAGAAATGTCTCTGTTTTTTCTAAATTAAAAATAAATTAAGCAAGGTTCAATAGATATTAAATTGAAATACCTTAAAAAAACAAATCAGGAAAACTCATTCTTTTTCATTCTGGTAAGAGAGTGTGACAACATATGGTACATAGTGGGTGGTTGTTCTAAACATAACATGTATGTGTTCAACCTAAAATGTTTTATTGGTTCCTGCATATGAGAGCAGCAGCTAAAAATGACTGATGACTGTTCTTTCTATATCAGCAGAGTGTAAAAGCCCAGGAAAAAAATGTAGGGCCTTTAAATTTACAAGTGTTTTAAAACAGACACAGCCTTCATTTAACCTTTTGTTTTCTCTAAGTATGCTCCAAGCTTAATGTTTCCTGTTCTTGAGAACCATAACACTGCAGTATTATTATTATTACCAGATTATCCAAAGATATATCACAAGGTAGGAGGCAAATACCTTCCCCTCCCCCATACCCACTCTGTGGCACCATGAGAGAAAACCTGCTTTAACCTTGTAGGTTTCTAGTACTACAGTGCACAAAATATATAGGCAACATCACTGGGTGCAGAAGAAAATGAATCACATACATGAGTCTCATAGGTCTATCTAATGTGTGTAGGTATTTATACCTCTCTCATCACCATGATATCTGTTGCATAAACAAGGAAATCTTGTTACTGTCTTTCTCCTTCCCTCTTTTGGGACTGATTGATTTTATTAGTGAGGGAAGTGATGTTTTACTCTGTGGTTCTGAAGGTGGTGAGTTTTGTCACCATTCTTTTCTCCTGTCGTAGTAATTCCAGTCATAGGCCAGCTCCCAAGAAAGCTCCATCTCCCTCTCACATGAGTCTCATCCCGGTGTTTTCTTGGGAGCATAATTTATATCAAAAACACTCAGCAACTTATGCAAATAGTTAACTTATGTAACCACATGAACTAATTACATTTGCCCTCCCAGCTGATTTCCCTCTGAAGCTGTGTGTATACATGCAAAAACAGGACCATAATTCTCCATCCATGCTGCTCCAATAGTGGTAGAAATGGTGACAATTGGTGTGTGGGCAGGGTTTATGTGTTTTTATGTCTTCTAACCCTGCTCTGAGCAAGTATCATACTGCACCCATATAACTTTATGTCAAGGAATTTGGTTAAACCACCTAAGTGACCCACTGATTCTTCATTCTCCCACCTCATTATTAGTATTCGAGTTACATATGTGGGCGTAGTGATTCTAAGGGAGTCTAAATAAGTAAGAGAGCCTAAAAGAGCATAAGTTAGCCATAGGCGCCGACTCCGTGGGTGCTCCGGGGCTGGAGTACCCACGGGGAAAAATTGGTGGGTGCTCAGCACCCACCGGCAGCTCCCAGGGCCCGCGCCCAGCTCCCCACCAGCCCCGGGGCCCGCGCCTAGCTCACCGCAGCACCGGGCGACGTTGCAGGGCCCTGCCCCCAACGCCAGGCGACGTTGCATCAGGGGCGGGGCCCCGCAACGTCACCCGGCATCGGGGGCGGGGCCCGGGGGCGGGGCCACGCAACGTCACCCAGCGTCGGGGGCAGAGCCCGGTGTCAGGGGCGACGGGCGACGGCACCCATGGGTGCTGCCGGAAGTCGGCTCCTGTGAAGTTAGCCTAGTCTAAGTATAAGTTGGTGTAACATACTCATTGAGGGAACCAGAAGAAAGTATAAGTTACACCAATTAACATGCCCTTTTGACTTGCTTAGATTCTGAATTTGGCTCTCCATGTGTCCCAGCATCCACAGAGTTGGGTCTAGGATTGCGCACATATTCTTGAGTTAGCAAGCCATGTCCCCTGCCTCTCATGTGTTAAGCTTCTGCCATTCATAAGAGGGATGCTGCCCCGTTCTTCCCATGCTCTGAGGAACATGGATTTTGGAGAGTGTGTTTTCCCCTTCCATGCATTTTCCATAGTAGGGGATGATTTGGCCCAAGGTCAGCAATAATTCCAGTTGTTCAGAATAGCTATTTCCTACATAAAATTCTGAGCCTACTTCTGTGGTCACACTGCTTTCACCTGGGTGTAACTCCAGACCACAGTGGAGATGCCCCTGTTTACATTGGTGTCAGTGACAACAGAATCAAACCCTCTGGTTCTGAAATTTCTTTGGACCTCAGTGAAACACAAGATTTCTATTCAGAGTGTCACCTTCCTTTCCCACTGACATGTGAATCCTTCAGAACTTTACAGAGGATAGCCATTGATGGACCTATCCTCCATGAACTTATCTAATTCTTTTCCCAACCCAATTATACTTTTGGCCTTCACAACATCCCCTGGCAATGGATTCCACAGGTTGACTGTGATTTATGTGAAGAATTACTTCCTTGTGTTTGTTTTAAACCTGCTGCCTATTAATTTCATTGGGTGATTCCCAATTCTTGTGTTACATGAAGGGGTAAATAACACTTCCTTATTCACTTTCTCCACACCATTCATGATTTTCTAGACCTTTATCATATCCCCCATCAGTCATCCCTTTTCTAAGCTGAACACTGCCAGTCTTTTTCAATCTCTTCTCATACGGAAGCTGTTCCATACCCCTAATCATTTTGGTTGCCCTTCTTCGTACTTTTTCCAATTTTAATATATCTTTTTTTAGATGACCAGAACTACGCGCATTATTCAAGGTGTGGGTGTACCATGGATTTACATAGTGGTATTATGATATTTTCTGTCCTATTAGCTATCCCTTTCCTAATGGTTCCTAGCATTCGGGTGGCATTTTTTGCCTGCCACTGCACATTGAGTGGATGTTTTCAGGGAACTATCCACTAGGACTCCAAGATCTCTTCCTTGATTGGCAACAGCTAATTTAAACCACATCATTTTGCACATATAGTTGAGATTATGTTTTCCAATGTGCATTACTTTGCATTTATCAACACTGAACTTCATCTGCCATTTTGGTGCCCAGTCACTCCGTTTTGTGAGATCCCTTCACAGTCAGCTTTGGACTTGACTGTCTTGAGTAATTTTATGGCATCTGCAAGCTTGGTCACCTCACTGTTTAACCCCTTTTCCAGATCATTTATGAATATGTTAAACAGCACTGGTCTCAGTACAGATCCTTGGGGGACCCCGCTCCACTGTGAAAACTGACCATTTATTCCTACCCTTTGTTTCCTATCTTTTAACCAGAAACTGATCCATGAGAGGACCTTTCCTCTTATCTCATGACTGCTTACTTTGCTTATCACAGAATCATAGAATCATAGAAGATTAGGGTTGGAAGAGACCTCAGGAGGTCATCTAGTCCAACCCCCTGCTCAGAGCAGGACCAAACCCAGCTAAATCTTCCCAGCCGGGGCTTTTATGGCCGCCATATGTTGCAACTCATTTAAGTGTAGTGCGGAGGTCCAGTGCAGATTCTCCATAGGAAAGGTATACAGTGACTGGATAAATGGCTTGGAAAAGGACTTTAAGAAAGGTGTTCATTAAAGGAACAAACAGGGGGCAGTTGGGGACTCCCTATGATTGGTACGGCAGTGAGCCAACCCCTCATTCTTATAGCCCACCTTAACCCTCCTACAAGACAGGGGTGGATGGTAAGGTCCAGGCAATGGATTTGCTGGAGGGACCTGGATGGAAAAAGAGTGGGAGCTGGTAAAAGCGCGCCAGGTTATTACGGAATAAACATGGGGTTACCTGCACTGTACACTGTTAGCTGCTGGGTAGTCCCAGACACCTAATAATAAAGTTGCAGCCTGATTAAACCCATGTCAAATGTCTCCTGTCCTTCTTTCGGCATAGCCAGACAAAGAAACTTTGGTGTGGGACCTTGTCAAAGACTTTCTCAATGTCCAAGTACATTTTATCAACTGGATAACATGACTATCCACATAGGACATAAATCAGTGAATGAAGACATAGTGATTATGGTGTTTTTAGGGCAGAAAGGGAAGAATGGTTAAAACAAAGAAACATCAGGAAATTTGATTTGTAAATTGCAATAAAGCTTACATGGTCCCAAGTACTACAATCAACATCATGTCTGCTTTCTAGGAACAAATTATTTTATTTTAACCTAATATAGCACTTTTCATCTCAGGTACCGAACATGCTTTTACATAGCATACAGGTCTAATCTTGTTCCTCTATAATATAGTGCCATGAAATGAAGTCACTTGCGAGGTGGAAGATGGCAGCCAGGTTCACTGGACATTGCACAACAGTAAGAGGAGAAATTTTGTCTAAGGAAAGACACATAAGTCCTACTCTTAAGAAAAGTTCCTGGGTTATTTAATATCCATGTGTAGCAGAGATGACCTCACATTTATAGGACATTAGAATAAATACAATCGCACTTAGGCCCTATATACTACAATAATACATGCTGGTACTGTTTGGACTCACTTTTGATTCTGAGTCAAAGTGATTAATAACTGTGAAATCAAAAAAATTTCCAAGAAAGCCAAACAGATGCTTCGTGAGAGTATTTGTAACTCTGGCACACAGCTTGCTGCAGTTTTATTCTTCACGGAACTAAAGGAGAACTTGGTTTTGTATTTTATGGATATTTAAATAAGTGACAGTGCTTATTAAATCACTGTAACGTAGTAAATTTAGTTAAACATGTCAATTAAATGGCTTGGAAAGAAAAAGATGGACTACCATTTTCAAACAAATGTTTCCTTACAAAAACCTTGAAAAATTAAATGTCATTGAACTCTTAATCTCTTTCTGACTCTCATTCAAATTGTGAAGTCTTTCTATCCTAGAAGGTTTAATAGTGAAAGTATAGAAAATGTTCTCTTCTGTCTTTGCCATGGCTTTTTGTCCAGCATGTCAAGATATTCATTAAAACTATATGAAGCTCAGGCAATCATTTAAATATGATAACAACCAGCCCCCACAGAAAACACTCAACTTCTGCAAACAAGGAACAGTATGACATTCATTTACTTAAGACATTAAAGGTGAAATGCATTTGTCACTAATGTCCTCAGCAGAACATGAACAATACTTAACTGAAAAACATACAAACTACTGTGACATGAAGGGAGGTTCACAAACGAATGAGCAGATATCAACTGCTGTTGAAGTCAGGACTAGATCCCCCCATCCCCGCAAAGTCACTGCCAGTCTGACCTGGGGTAAATTCCTTCCTGACTCCACATATGGCGACCAGTTAGACTCTAAGGCCAGGTCTACACTGCAGACCTACACTGAGGACCTACATCAGTATAACTACGTCACTCAGGGGCATGAAAAATCCATACCCCTGCAGTTCACACCCACAGTTATACCGACCTAACCCCCTGTGTATACAGCACCCTGTTGATGGGAGAGTTTCTCCCATTGACATAGCTACCACCTGTCATGGAGGTGGATCAACTGCATTGATGGAAGCAGCTTTCCCGTTGGCATAGCAGCATCTTCACTAAAGTGCTACAGCGCACAGCTGTGTCACTTTAGCACTGTATGTGAAGACAAGCCCTAACATCTGAGCAAGAACCAGCCATCCAAGCACCCATAGGCACCGACTCCAGGGGTGCTCCAAGGGGGTGCTCCAGTCCTGGAGCACCCATGGAAAAAAATTAGTGGGTGCTTAGAACCCACTGGCAGCCAGCTCCTGCCCTCCCCACCAGCACCTCCCATCCGCTGACAGCCCCGCTGATCAACTCCTCCCCATCGCTCCCAGCATCTCCCACCTGCCATGATCAGCTGTTCCGCGGTGTGCAGGAGGCGCTGGAAGGGAGGGGAGGAGCAGGGATGTGGTGTGCTCAGAGGAGGGGGAGGAACTGTGTGGGAAGAGGCAGGGCAAGAGTGGTGGCTTGGGAGAAGGTGTGGGTGGGGGCAGAGCGGGGGTGGGAAGAGGTGGGGTGGGGGAAGGAGGAGGCTTGGGGGAAGGGGTCGGGATGGGTGAGGGCGGGGCCTGGGGTGGAGCAGGGGTTGAGCACCCCTGGGGCCCAGAGGAAGACAGTGACTGTGCAAACATCTGAGAGAGAGAATGCTCAGTGCTACCTTAGAGCCCTGGCCCCCCCACACAATGTCCCATCTCCAGCCTTGGACACCCCTGATGCTTCAGAGAAAAGAGATTTAAATCCCTCACAGAATACATGGTAGGGGGTGAGGGATGAATCCCTTTCCAACCCTGAAGAGTGAGCTTTAGGAACACAAGAAGTGAGCCCCAGGGCTGCCAGGCCCTGCCCCCTGCCTTCACAAGCAACCTTGTCATACAATTGCACTCAAAAATTTGTCCAGCTCTCTGTTAAAACTAATAAAGCCCTGTCTACCAGCAATAGGAGCCACCAAACTCATTTCACATAGGTCCCTCACCAATCATTCGATGGCATCAACTTTCCGGCACTCATGCTACCACTTTTTTTTTTAAATGAAGCATTTTTCGGGAAGAGGTGCACAGTGAAGGGCAACTGCCCCCTTGCTTGCTAGCAAATGACACTCCAGCTCTTGAGCCATCAGGAGCAGAGAGCATGTCTAAGGCAGCTCTATCAGCCCAGGGAGCAAAGGGAAAATATATTCCTCTCTAGCAACCCTCTCTGCTCAACTGAAGAAGTTGAGTTCAGTCCTAATCACCAGAGGGAGGATTCAGAAGGAGTAATAATTTATCCCCAGCACGGGTATTTGTTTGAGTAGGTAGGGAGTCTATGTAGTAGCTGAAGGTCCTGAAATAGCCCTCTTTGGGTAAAAATATTTTATATCTGGGTACAAGAGGAATATCACACCAGAAAACATCCGAGAGACAAATGGGGCATTTGAGGAGTATATGCTCAATATACGCCTGTGCAACCTGCTCACTCTTCTTACTTCCTGTGCCTTTTCCATTAAGGGATCAGTAAAAACAGAACAATTTATGGAATATCCAGTATCTGCTGAGCTGTTCTGTTTTTAATGATGCTTTGAGTGCAAATAACTAAGGCCCCAACATTGCAATTTACTGCACATGCATTCAGGGGTCTACACAGTGCACAGCAGGTTCAGGGCTTTTGTAAAGGGCTTGTTTGAGCCTCTCCTAAAAGACACAGAGACTCCCCAGAAAGAGCAGTCTCCAAGTTTGGGAAACAATGACATAGGTGTTTAAGCATGTGCACTATAGGACTTTGCTGAATTAGGGCCTTAGTGCCAATCTGGTCTGGTCAGCGGGAAGTTCTTCCTGAGGGTGGCATAGTAATGCTACATTAGGGATTGGCTGATTACAGTGGTTTGCAGGAATCATGAAGCCCAAGTATTTCACATCACAGAGCACTACAGTTCCTTTGAAGAATGGGACCAGGGGAGGTTCTCAGGGATTCCCTTGTGCCACAACACTGGATCCTCCAAACATGTTTGAAGTTGGGATTTTACAATCTCACTTATTTTAAGAGTCATAGATAAAAGTTAATAGTGTTTCTGTTAGGGTCTGTGTCAGTGTTTTGCAAAGTCTTTTTTAGAGTACACTGCAGGAATCTAGACTAGAACTGACAAAGGCCTGCTCAACATTAACCACCATCTAGAAGTGAGGGAGGGGACAGACTGAAGTGCTCAAGAAATGATGGGCTGGGGCTCTTCAGAACCACATATGAATTTGCCTTTGTTAAGGGAGAAGGTATGAGTCGCTTAATAACAATTTACACCGTAATCCAGTTGTCCTAGTGACTAGGATTCTGAAGTGCACTCTGTTCCGTGCAAAATTAAAATATGAACATGAGGAAAGCAGTTGCATGGAGGAGTGATGGCAACATGGAATTTATGCCTGAGAAGTTCGTATTATATTACACTAACAAAGTAGAATCCAAATATCAACAGCTGTGTCTTGTATCCATTATTTCCCTCCTTCCCAAAATATAAACCTTTCCCACCTTTTTAATTAGCAAAACTGTTATTGAATATGACATGAGAATATTTTACATTTTGTTGCCCCAAAAGTGATTATTAAATAAGCAGAAAAAAATGTTCAGTGGAAAAAAAAAAAGATGACCTTTAAAACAATGTCAAGCCCACACTGTCCTGTGATTTGTGTGTAGGTATGGGTTATTTAAAGAAGAAAAATTGCTGTATATTAAGAGTAACGTCACATTATTTAAGGCTGCTGTGGAAAGTATCTTTGTGTTAAGTACTGTAGGTTAAATAAATAATTAAGAGTTAAAATGCGTAGATTGTAATTTATCAAAGCTCAAATTGAGATTTTGCAGGAAGGCCTGTCTTTTTGGACATCGTTACCTGAAAAAGAAATGATTTGGTTTTTATCTTGAAATATATACTGTAGTAGTTATTGAAGGTTATGACATCTCTTATTTTAGCTGACTCATTTTTCACTTGAACAGCAGCTCTCTCATGCATAGCAAAGCAACCACCAGAGTCACGCAAGGAAAAGAAGTTTACTGCACCGTTAGACAGAAACTGAATGCACCTTTGGAAAAGTATGCCATAATATCTATGGAAAAAAACAAAGTAGGCTATATTGTGTCCTCAGTTACACCTACATAACTCCAATGAAATCCATGGAAGTCTGATTGAATATGGAATATGGCCATAACGATTCTAGGAAATCAGCCCAAATGTTAAGGATTTTTTAAAAATGTAAATCAATATCCATAACACTTACCTTAAATGAAAGATGAGACAAGAAGTATTTTGGACGTATACTTAAAGAAACCTCAATGGTCTGCTTTGATGTAGATATGAAAACATCTCAAGTACAGTGGTGACTGAGTAAGCATGAATAATAGGTGCCCCTGATCAAGCAGTCAGATCCGCTAGTGGAGATATTGTGTCTCTAAGGAGCCTTGCAGGGGTTCACACTAGCCGATCTGATTGCTGGGCCCACGTTACTCTGTGGTTCCAATTCTCACAGTTTTATCACAAGTCTCATGATATTGGCTGTCTTGATAAAAGCTCCAGCTCCTGGAGTCATGTTGTTTTGTGAGTTTCTCAGTTTTAATTTAAAAAGAAAAAGTAAGTTTCTAGCCTTCATGGTTGCAGTTGTGACCCAAGTGTAACCAAAAGACTCAGAAACCTGAAGGCAAACAAGAACTCAAAACTTAAAATCTCATGATTTTTAAGCCAATCTCATGACTTCTGGGCACCTGGCTCACAATTTTTGAACACCGGTTGCTAGACATCTCTTGCTGTCTATATTTCTGTAACTTCTATGAAAATAGCAACATAACTATATCATCTTTTCTGGAGCCATCATTTATATTTTGTTTAGTTTGTTAGTTAATCAAAAACGTGATTCCCAAACAGAATGTACACAGCCTGTACACTGCAATACAAGTGAATACACAGAAATAGCAGCACATGGATTAAGCTTTGTTAGACCATTACAGAATCACCTGCAGCATGAATGAAAAGTCAGACAGTTACTTCAAGAATATAGACAGGTGAGGGATTATCCACGCCCAGCAATGTGTAATATTTAGGGCCATAACGGGGTGGGCTGGGCCCTTTGAGACAGCTCAGCCCAGCCCGGTTCTAACAATACAGCGTTCCAGGGTGCTGTAGCTCCCAGAGGCACCAGGGGAACTGTAGGCAGCAAAAAGCCTGTTGGGATGGGGGGAAGCATACGGTAAATAAACTCCCTTCCCTCAAGAGGATGGGACATCTGTGGACAGTAGCAGCAGTGGGATTCACTGGTGAGGAGGGAACCAGAAACTGGACAGAGTAATCCTCAAAAGCAAAATCCTAAGCAGCAGGCAGCTGTAGGCAGTAACTCTGTGTATCTAAGGTATTTATATGGCCCCCACTACTGTAGTAGGTGAGCACATCACAATCTTTATGGATTTATCTCAAAACATCCTTGTAAGGTAGGGAGGTAGTATTATTCCCATTTCACAGATGGGAAGCTGCATCACAGAGCTACTAAATGAGAGACCCAAGATCACATAGGAAGTCTGTGGCAGAGCAAGGAACTGAATCAAGGAGTCCCAGGTTAGCCCCTAACCACTAGGTTATTCTTCTTCTCTGAAGTAGGGACAGTTTGAGTTTGGAGAAAGTAGTTGCTTTGTTATCTAGGGTGAAGAGCTGGAGCCCATGGTAGAAAGAGGACATGTCATCTGTTACTCAAGGGCATCACCTATAGGTGGGAAGACAGCAAGAAGGATTTTGTGGAACCATGAAACCAAGATTGTATAAACTCTAGAGAGAAGGCTTTGGCCCAGAGAAAGTGATGGGCCAAAGCCTCCTACAAAGAAGGGGAGATGGGCACATGGACTCTGGAGGAGCTGGGTCCAGGAACAGTGAAGTATTGGCGGCAGTAGTGGTGGTTGGATTTGGATTTTCATTTAGACTTTTCCCTTTGGCTGTTGGGTGAAACTCTGCTTAGCAAGAGGATAATTCTGCAGAGAATGAGGTAAACGCCCCAAACAGCATGGCCAGCCAGAAAGGGAAGCTGAGACAGCAGGAACACTCACTGATGGACAGGAGAGACATTGCTAGGAGGGCAAAGTAAAATAACTCAGGCTCACAACGTTACTTACTTAAAATTTATTAGTAAATGCAAAAAAACCACCACTTTTCTGATGTAAAGATCCCACTGGTAAAAGTCAATAGATTTGTGTCAGGTAACAAAACACAGAAAGAGTCACTTCCTTCTAACACAAGGAACAAGGAACTTGATTAGAATTGGGAGCATAGTGTTATCTCTAAAGCTACCTGGTTTCTTTGTTTCCCTGTAGAGCATCTGTCTATAACTTTCCCGAACCCTCCTCCTGCCTTACTTCCTGATACAGATTTAAAGGAGCAATGCACGTCACCACAGTCAGGCTTCCCAATGTGGCTTTCATGCAAAGTGTTTTGCTTTTTTAGACAAAAAAGCTGAAGATCTGGAAAATTTATCCAATTCTGTTAAACTTTACTGTGCTTTAAAACAGGCATCTTCCCCCTCTCCCCCAATGAAACGTTAACTACCCAGCTCTCTTGACCAATGCCTTAAGCTGCACTCAAAACTGACAAAGTAGCCATCAATGTAACCATGGATGTAACATGCTCATAGTTGTCCACTCCACTTAGGAAGGTTTCAAGTCCTCTTGGGCACGCTCAAGTAGAGTACACTGAAGTAGTGGTAGTCTAGGCTAGAACTGACAAAGACCTGTGTGATAAATGAAGGGGGTAGCTCCCTTTTATGGACACTCAGCCAGCCAGTAGCTATAAAATCCCTCTTATTAGCTGTTCTCTAATTGCTCTACCTGTAAAGGGTTAAAAAGTCTCACTGCGATGCATAGGTAAAAGGAAGTGAGTGGGCACCTGGCCAAAAGATCCAATGGGAAGGCTACAACTTTTTTAAATTGAAAGAAGACTCCTCCCCTTTTGTCTGTCTGTTGTTCTCCCAGGGAGAGGTGGACAGGGCAACAGCTATGCTGTAAGAAGCTCGGGCCAGGTATGAAAAATCATCAGTATCATACCTAGCAACTACTCATTTAAAACCCGCAGATACATAAGTAGATCAGGAAATGTCTAGGAAGATGCGATTAGGTTTATCTTTTTTATTTCATTATGGCTTGTGGATTCCTCTGTGCTAACCCGAGATGCATTGCAGTTTTTCCAATAGCTCATCTGTGTGTGGCATTGGATAGTTCTCTGGGCGAGTTACAGCATTTAGTTTATGGTAGTCAATGCAAAAGAAGTTTCCCCGTCTGGTTTGGAACCAGAACCACTGGAGAGGCCCATGCACTCACAGAGGGGCAGATTACACCCATCTGCAACATGTCCTTGATCTTCCCTTCTATCGCGGTTTTGGCTTGAGAAGCCATCCGGTAGGGTTGGGCTCTAATTGGGCGAGCATCACCTGTGTCAATGGAGTGGTACGCCCGTTCTGTCCTTCCTGGGGTGGCTGAAAACATTGGCGCGAAGCTGGTGACAGCTTCTGGATTTGCTGTCGCTGCTTACTCCCAAGGTTCATGGAAAGGCTCACCTCTTCTATGCCACCATTGCTTTTCCCTTCATAGTAGACTCCTTCAGGCCACTCAGCGTCGTCTCTCTCCTAGGCTGTGAACTGGAGAACCTTAATTTCTTGGGAATAAAAAGGCTTTAGAGAATTAACATGGTATACTTCAGGTTTTAGGGTAGGGTCTGGGAACGCTATGAGGTAATTAACAGCTCCCAGGCACTCTCATACCATAAATGGCCCTTCCCACGATGCTTCCATCTTATTGGCCTGGAACGCTTTCAGAACTATGACTTGGTCATCTACTCTGAAGGAACACTCTCTGGCATGTTTATCATACCAGGCCTTTTGCTCTTGTTGAGCATCCTGTAGGTTTTCTCAAGCAAGGGCTAGAGAGTCTTTGAGGGTGTTTTGCAGGTTGGTTACAAAGTCCAAAATGTTAGTTCCTGGAGGAGATGTAACCCCCTCCCATTGCTGCTTTACCAACTGTAATGGCCCCTTAACTTCGTGGCCATAAACGAGTTCAAAGGGTGAAAATCCCAAACTGGGATGTGGTACAGCCCTGTAGGCAAAGAGCAACTTCTGCAACACTAGGTCCCAATCATTGGAGTGCTTATTCAAGAATTTACATATCATGGCCCCCAAAGTCCCATTAAACTTCGCCACTAGGCCGTTCGTTTGATGGTGGTAAGGGGTGGTAACCAAGTTGTTCACCCCATGAGTTTCCCAAAGATGTTTCATGGTCCCTGCCAGGAAGTTAGTTTCCAAATCCATAAGGATGTCGGAGGGCCAACCTACCCTGGCAAAAATGTCTGCCAATGCCTGGCTCACTCTTTTAGCCCTGGTGTTGCTTAGAGCTACCGCTTCCGGCCATCAGGTGGCAAAATCCATGAAGGTCAGTATGTATAGCTTTCCTCTGGGTGTCTTCTTAGGGAAAGAACCCAGAATATCCACAGCTACATGCTGAAATGGAACCTCAGTTATGGGGAGTGGCTGGAGAGGGGCCTCGACCTGCTCTTAGGGCTTTCCCACCCTCTGGCACACCTCACAAGACCAGACATAGATAGAAATGTCCTTGTCCATTCCCTCCCAGTGGAATGACTTTCCCAAATGGTCTTTGGTCCTATTCACCCCAGCATGGCCACTAGGATGATCATGGGCTAAGATCAAGAGCTTTTCCCTATACTTAGTTGGAACTACAAACTGTCTCTGAGGCTGCCAGTCCTCCTTGTGCCCACCAGAAAGGGTTTCCTTGTATAAGAGTCCTCCTTCTACAACAAACCTGGACCTATTAGAATTGCTGAGAAGTGGTGGGTTGCTCCATGCCATCATCCAAGCTCCCTTGAGGCTTTCATTCGCTTCCTGCTCTGCCTGGAATGGCTCCCTTGACGCTGGAGACATTATTTCCTCGCTGTGTTTTGGACTAGAGCTTGGTCCCACTGGAAGCGATACAGGTGATGGGGGTGTCTCCGTCAGCTGTGAACCGTGAACAGCTGGTGCACTAGGTTGTATTTCAGGCTCCAGTTGAGCTTCTTGAGCCGGTTTAGCTGCTGCAACAGGTGCAGGCTCTGTGGCACCCTATGATGCTGGCTCCCCTGACTCTAGTGGGGTGGCAAGCACAGGTTCTGGTGCTGACTGCTCCACCAGTTCCGATCCTTGGTTCTGGTTCTGGCTGGGTCCCAGGAACTGGATCTACAACTGCTGCCATAGACTCTGGTCTGGGGTCTGGTTCCACCACCTCTGGCTGGGTCCCCGGGCCTGTGGTATCAGGGGTCACAGACTGAGTCCTTGTAGGAGGCTCAGGATGGAGTTAAGTGTGGAGGCCTGTTTAGCCTGGCTGCGGGTGACCATCCCCACCCTTTTTGTTAGCCTCATGTGGTTGGCTAAGTCTTCTCCCAGCAGCATGGGAATGGGATAATCATCATAGACTGCAAAAGTCCATATTCCTGACCAGCCCTTGTACTGGACAGGCAACTTGGCTGTAGGCAAGTTAAAAGAGTTGGCCTTAAAGAGTTGCACTGTCACTTGGGCTTCTGGGTTGATGAATTTGGGGTCCACCAGGGATTGGCGGATAGATGACACCTGCGCTCCAGTGTCTCTCCACGCAGTAATCTTCCTCCCGCCCACATTCATAGTTTCCCTTCACTCTGGGGGTATTTGTGAGGCATCTGGGTCTGAAGGTTCTCGGTGGGATCCCGGGGTGATGAGTTGCAGTCGGTTGGTGCTCTTGGAGCAGTTGGCCTTCACATGCCCCAGCTCATTACATTTAAAGCATCGCCCAGTTGACTGTGGGCTGGGGTGAGGTGGCTGGTCGGAGAGTAGGGTGGTGGGACAAGAGGGCATCTGGGGTCTCCCTGGCTGTGTGGAGGGCTTCTCGTGAGGTGGGGTCTTGGGCTGACTCCGACGGTGGGGTGTCGTCTCGGGTTGCCCCTTCTGGTATCCCCACCAACTGCTACTAGCTTTCTTCTTCTCCGCCACCTCCACCCATTTGGCTATGATCTCCCCCGCCTCGATTTCCCATCTAGGATGTACCTTTCTATTTCCTCAGGAACACCCTCTAAGAACTGCTCCATTTGTATTAGGAGAGACTGATCTTCCAGAGACTTAACATTTGCTCCTGATATCCACGCATCCCAATTCTTTACAATGTGGTAGGCGTGTTGGGAAAATGCCACGTCTGGTTTCCACCTTAGGGCTCTGAACCGCCGACGGGCATGCTCGGGTGTTAGCCCCATCCTAATTCTGGCCTTTTGGTTAAAAAGTTGGTATCGTTCTTGTGTTCTTTAGGCATTTCAGCTACCACCTCTGCTAAGGGTCCACTGTGTTGTGGCCTCAGCTCCACCATCTACTGGTCTGTAGGGATGTTGTACCTAAGGCAGGCCCTTTCAAAATTTTCTAAGAAGTTCTCTGTATCATCGCCTACCTTGTATGTGGGAAATTTCTTGGAATGGGGAGCAGTACCTGGAGGAGGACTGTTAGGGCTACCTGGCTGACCCAGCTTAGCCCTTTCCAGATCTAAGCACTTCAGCTCTGTCTCCGCTTCTATGCGCTTAGCCTCCATTTCTGTCTCCAAATACTTCACCTCTCTCCTCTCCTCCACTTCCAAGCACTTCGCCTCCGCTTCTGCCTCCAAGTGCTTCATCTGTAGGAAGAAATTCCTGTCTTCCGCAGTTAGAACTTGGCCTGGGTTAAGGGTATCCCTCCATCTTGGCACCTGGATCTCGGATTGGAGAGGGATGACCAGTCCCTCTGGGGAAATCTCCGGTCCCCCATCCCCTCCCTGCATTTCTGTCATGGAGCTGGATGTCTGGGCTTGATCTGGGTCTGTGTTCTCTGTGGTGTGCCGCTTTGGGAAGACTGGTTGCTCTAGGGTTTTGGTGCCCGACCGCAACCTCATGCACAGGCTGCCCTACTCTAGCCTAGCTATTTCGTTGCCACGAAGCTGGCCTGAGCTTCTTACAGCATAGCTGTTGCCTGTCTTCCTCTCCCCAGGAGAACAACAACAGACAGACAAAAGGGGAGTCTTCTTTCAATTTAAAAAAGTTTTAGCCTTCCCATTGGATCTTTTGGCCAGGTGCCCACTCACTTCCTTTTACCTATGCATCACAGGGAGACTTTTTAACCCTTTACAGGTAGAGCAATTAGAGAACAGCTACTAAGAGGGATTATATAGCTACTGGCTGGTTGGGTGTCCATAAAAGGGAGCTACCCCCCCCCCCTTCATTTATCACAGCCTGCATCAGTGTGGGAAAGACCTCATGCACAGGCTGCCCTACTCTAGCCTAGCTATTTCGTTGCCACGAAGCTGGCCTGAGCTTCATTCAGCAAAAACTCCTTCAGGTAGTGCTGAAAATAATTTTAAGAACCAAATCCTTCCCTGGCCAGTGCAACAATGAGAGGCATAAATGCTACCCAATCTGTCCCCACTTCCAGGAATCCTGAGAGCGAAGACTAAACTCTTCTGAGTAGACCAGAGTGCCACATTATAGGATTGCCTTTAGCTGCTCTTGGTAAGGTGCTTAGGACCTGATTTATCATTGTCCTGCACTTTGTATAGTTACTTACACCCAGGGGTGTGCTCAAGGGGGGGCAAGCAGGGGTGCGGGGCCCCCAATAATTGGTGGGGGATGCAGAACTCCTCCTGCTCCTGAGCCGCAGTGGGGAGAGTGAGGGAGCTCCCCTCTCCCCGCTGCAGCCCTGGGGGAGAGAACTCTATATGCTGTTGCTTGTAAGAATGGTTTAAGTGCCTGCACTAACGCCACACAAAATGGCAGGTGAGATGGGGAGGCGCAGCAGATAACGCCTCCCTTGGCCTCGTGGTTAGTGTACAGTACTTCCCCTGGGATGTGGAAGACTCTGGTTCAAATCCTTGTTCTGAGTGATGAGAAGAAGGGAATTGAAAAGGGGGTCTCCTACCTCTCAGGTGAGTGTGCTATGCATTGAGTCACTCTCTGTCCCAATTAGTATTTAATTAAAGTGCCATGGTTTCAACAAGAGAGACTGAGACCCCCATCAGAACATCCCATAGTCTAGTGGTGAGGGCACTAGGCTTGAGGGCTCCTTCTACTCTTCCCCCTCACCATTTTCTGCAGGGTTAGGTGTGCCCACAGTACACATATCCAATTGGGCTCTGCAGGCAAGATAGGCAGGGGAATGCCCGTCTTCCCCTGGTTTGAGGACTGCATTGAGGCTTAGGCATGAGATAGGCATCCGGGCACATGAGCATGCCCAGAGGCAAAAACTTAGGTGCCTACGGGACTTCTACAGAAAAAATTTAGGCACTGAGTGAGTTTAGGTGTCAACATGGTTAGGTGGCAGCCAAGTAGTGATTTTGTGGATCACGGTAGCGCTTCAAACTGGGCTGTAAGTGCCTAACCCCTTTGTGGATCTTGCCCTTGGAGTAGGGCAACGGTGATTTGGCTCCTGAGTCTGATAAGGGATCATCTGAATAAGAACACTGCTTTTAAGAAATTAGTTGATTTAGTGTGGCTTTTGCTAATACTGGGTAGAACTGAGTAGTGTTTTGCCACCTGATGAGAGACTCACTGAAAACTCCCAGTAGTGTTTGATAAACAAAAGAGAAGTATGAACCTTTTTCCTTTCTTGTGACCATTTCCATCTTTCTTTTATGACTCTTTAGTTCTTTCTCTTTTCCTCCAAGTAGCTACAATAGTTCAGGCAGGTCAGATGGGCTACAGAGATTGAAAAGGGGAAAAGAAGGAAACACCTGTGGTGAGGTCAATTAAGACTGAATCAAGCGAATACAATGCAATTGCTGAGAGAAAAGGTTTGGGCTGGGTCTTTCCCCCCTTCTTTCTCTCTAGCCAAGTCTTATGGGGGAAAATAATCTTCTAATGGCTGGAGATTTCATAATGCCGAGGGGGAATGAAGGAAAGTTATTTAAAAAGCAAGAGCAGACTGTGCTTCCTGGAAGCAACAAGGCAACAGGAAGGCTGATACTTTCCACTAGTTTTTAAATGACTACACAAGGCACAGGGCAACAGTTACTTGGGTCCTTAGGGATAATATGAACAAGAATAACTCTGAATTTCCTTGTAATGTTTATTAATTCAAAGGGAGATTTGTCCCATTTGGGAGAGAAAGGTCTGTGGAATAGGGTCCTCTGTGTGATCATATGCAATGGGAATCTTATGTGTCAGCATGATGCAGCAATACATCAGCTTGTGGTGACAGGATGCAGCAGGGGGCAGAGAACATGGACAAGAAAAGGAATGTATCTGAAAAGGTTTCATGTCCTCCAGCAGGCTCATAGCCACAACAACAAGTATGTGTGCGCACAAACGCATGTAGCTGCACATCACGGGTGTTCCCCAGCCTCATTTCTATCCATATTAACTTCCATTTGATGAAGAATTTGTACTGAGGTGAAAAAAAACCTAACTTAGTGTTACGTTCATAGCAAACACAGAGAAATTAGATAGAAACAAATAGTCTTGTTGTGAGGTTGAAACGTAACACAACTTTATTTCTTAGAATTCATAACACAAATACACAAGAACCCCAAAACAGGCTGCTGCCTAAGGCAACAAAGCGCAGCTCACACACATCCACCCCCATCTTCCTTTACGTTGGCTCTTTTCAGACTGAACTTCTGATTTCACACTTTCCTACAGCACACTCTAGCCTGCAAGCAGGACCAGGAACCTTCTCCCGCCCCCCACGCACACTCACTCTTAAAGTGATGGCTTGAAATTCCAGCACAGTCCTCTATATACCACACTTAGGAGCCATGGGAACTCTTCAATAGGAAACTTTGAAATCCACAATACCATTTCCTGCCTTATAAAAGGTGTAAAGACATTTCCAAAGAGACTCCAGGCAAAGTCTATATATTATGTGGTCATGTGGCTTCCTGCCCAGAGGGGAGAGGAGTGGAGGAAGCAGAACATCTTTTAGCCCAGGGCTACACTAGGGGAGGGGGTCGATCTACAATACGCAACTTCAGCTACGGGAATAGCGTAGCTGAAGTCGGCGTATCGTAATCGACTTACCTGGCCATGAGGACGGCGGCGAGTCGATCGCTGCCGCTCCCCCGTCGACTCCGCTTCCGCCTCTCGATGAGGTGGATTGCCGGCGCCGACGGGGAGCGCGATCGGGGATCGATTAATCGCGTCTTAACGAGACGCGAAAAATCTATCCCCGATAGATCGATTGCTACCCGCCGATCCGGCGGGTAGTGAAGACCTGCCCTTAGAGCAGAGGAAGCTGACTCCCTGCTGGGACACATCATCTTCTCCCATCAGAGGCTGTTGCAGTTCCATTCACTGGTGGGAAATGCAGGGAGCCTTAGAAACTCCTCAGCCAGGCACCTGCTCTTCGCAGTTTAGATTCCTCTGCTCGGTGAGTGCTCTTTTCACCAGCCGATGAGGAGGGAGCCAGGGTCCCCAAGCCAAGCAGAGTCAGAGGGAGTTCTCATTATCCTTTTGCAGAGTAGGGACAGCAGCACTCCTTCATGCTCCCCCTTTACTTTACCACCATATTTCATTGCAAACTTTAGTTTAATTTGATGTCCATTAATTCCAGCATTGCAGCTTTCCAAATCTCTCTCTCTCATTAAATATCTGTTGGCACAGCTATAGAAGCTTGAATTTTTCCTCACTTAATCTCCTTTTTTCCTGCCCTTTTTGGATCCTTTCTGTTATTTCTCTGGCCACATTGGTGTTCACAACACCTCCCGTATAGTATCATAATACGAGGTAGTGTCTAATCCTGCTGTAGGTATTCAACTCCTTGCTGGAGGCTTTCAGCTCCACTGCTTTGAGTGGGAGTTGGGGTTATTCAGCACTTCACAAGATCAGACCCCAAAAGCAAGCTTAGTACCAATCTCAAGGGGATGCTTCCCTCTACTTGACTTATAGCAATGTATGATGCATCTGAAGAAGTGGGTATTCACCCACGAAAGCTTATGCTCCAATACATCTGTTAGTCTATAAGGTGCCACAGGACTCTTTGTTGCTTCTACAGATCCAGACTAACACGGCTATCCCTCTGATACTTGACAGCAATTTATTATTAACTTTTGTTTATTGTCCAGCCAGTTTCCAACCTTTTATCAAATATTATTTGATAAAATATTATATTATAATATTATTAATGATGTTGTTGGGGTTGGTCCTGCTTTGAGCAGGGGGTTGGACTAGATGACCTCCTGAGGTCCCTTCCAACCAGTAGCGTAGCCAGGGGGGGAGCAGGGGGAGCGGCCACTCCCCCTGTAAGCAGAAGCGGTGGAAGCGGCGCCTTTTTTTAGCAGCACTAAAAAAAGGCGCCGCTTCTTTTTAAGCGCCGCTTCTTGCACTCACCCGGCGGCGCTCCGGGTCTTTGGCGGCATTTCGGAGGCGGGTACCACCGAAGACCCAGAGTGAGTGAGGACCCACCGCCAAAGTGCCACCGAAGACCTGGAGTGCCACCGGGTGAGTACAGGGGGAGGCGCCTTTTTATAGCGCCGCTCCCACTCTGCTCCGGACCTGGCTGTGCTACCGCTTCCAACCTGAGATTCTATGATTATTAAATCTACTGCATTCCATTTAAAAGATGGGTGTAGTATCTACTTACACAACATCCCTGATAAATCCCAAGTACTAAATTCAGCTGCTTTTTATTAAACTGACTTCTGTTCTCAACCATGAATTCTGCCTTCTCATACACTCTGCTAGGCTCCAGCTCATGAAGGGGGCAACCGATTCCCCTACACATACATTCCTTTACATTACACTTTACACTAAGGGTCTATCTGCTCATCCTGTAGTTACAACATATGTAGTTTGGCAATGAATGACTCTTTGCATCCAGGTTTGTCAGAACTAGATGCACCTAGTGTGTGTCTTTTTTTAGCTACGTGTGAGTACGCAATAGTACCAAGAAATCTGGCAAGCTTTGAAGTACAAACTTAACGCACTTCAAAACAAATGTGCACAATACACTCTTTGGTTCATCATTGCATTTAGTAATCATATAGACTCATACAATTTTAAGCTTTGATGGTTGCATGAAGGATATTTGGTTACTGTTTACATCATTTCATAACCTGATGAAATCCAGAAGGTAGGTTAAGCTATGAAGATTGCTCTTATGACTCACTTTTTTCCCTTTGCTTTACAATTTTACAGCAAACATTTGTGCTACAAAACACTCACCAACATCAACTATTCCTTAAAACAAAATTAAGCCCGGCATAACTGTATTACTATTTTGCTATACTGCAATTTCAGTTGAATATGATATTCTCCACTGCTTGTCCAAAACTGTTGTGTAAATAATGGTGGATGCTATTAAACAACTGCTACATTTCACCACCAAAGATAAGAGCATTTTGGTAGTGGAGGAAATGATTCTTGGATGGATATATATCCTATATACACATATACTTCATACGGTGCTTGGGGAATTTATGGTATGAAATTAGAGAAGCTGATCTTAATGGAGCTATTCACATGCATACCGTTGAGCACACATGTGTGCAGGATTCTGACGGTAACTATCCCACAAAGCTCAGCAATTGAGACAGCAGGTCATGTTTGTTGCAGTAAGACTTTAGAACAATTTTGCGCAGTAGAGGTGCAATCCTGCTGGTTGATGAGCATTCTGGCCCAGTTCCTCACAGCACGTAAGCACATGCTTAACTTTAAGAATAGTTAAATAGTCCCATTGAAATAACAATTAAGAATGTGCTTTGCTGGATCAGGGCCAAAGTGCTCAGCACCTTACAGGGTCAAGCCTGAGGCAAAGAGAAATGTGAGGGACTGTAACAGTAAGCACTACTGTGAAGATCTGGCTAATACCTTGCTGGTGTTTGGTAGCACAGATGATCATGCCACCAATCTTTTTTCAGCGTGTCTGCTGAAGCCAATGAGAGCTCCTTCTTTTGTTCAGGATCAGATCAAGTGGGGCTTGAGTGAAAATTTTATAACAGATGGAGAATTAGTGTGGTGGAAAGAGAAAGGCGAACTAATCCAGACAGCTGGTAAAGCAACAGCATAGGACAAAGAGCCTGGGGTGGAGAGTAGGGAGAGGGAAACTAAGAGAAGGCCAGAACTGGGAGTCTGTAGGGAACCCAGTTGAGCTCACAAAAGTAGATGGGGTGCGGACATGACAGGCTTAAGAATATAATGTTTTAGTTGAAAATGACGTAGATAAAGCTTGCACTAATTCTGATGTATAGCATCCAGCTAATCTGATAGCAGAAACATCAGAAATCAGTTGTTAGATGGATCGGATTAGAGACAGTGGAAATCCACCCTGCAGAGGGCATGATATGGTTCTGTTTCCAGACTGGAACAGACTGGAGTTTGAGTGACTTTTGAAGAAAGGAATTGGAGTTATCAAGGTGTGAAACGTAGTGTCCAGTGCGTGAATGAGTGAGTCAGTAGAGTGTTTCAAAGCAAGGATGGGTGGAAGCCTCTGTTGCAGAGTTTATAGAAGGCAGATTTGCAGCATAGTATAGCAAATCAGAGCTCAGTTAACGTTGACTTGAATATACTCTATGTATATATATTTGGGTGTGTGCTTGTTAAAATAATGGAGTGTCACCATTGCACAGATAAATTTTACACAGATGCAAAAAATCAAACCAAATTGTAAGCTTCCTGCAGTAATGTTAATGCAGCTATATTACACTTCCTGTGTACAACTGTAACCTGGAGAATCACTGCCCCAAGGCAATGCAATCCCTCCCGGAGTTCCCTGGTGCACAGTCGAGTGTGCAGGTTTGTGTGATATTTGCTGGGTTTCTAAGTCTCAGCTCCTGGAGTCATGTGACTACATGAAAGTCTCGGTGTCATAGAAAGGAAATGTTTCGCCCTCAGGATGGTGAAGAAATATTTAAAAACATAAAACCTAAAGGCTCAAAATCCAGAAGGCAAACTAAAAAGGACCCAAAATGTATTTTTTTTCTTTTTCTTTTTGAAATCTCATCTTTTTCAGCCAATTTTGTGGCTTTATGGTGCTTGACATGATTTTTGAATGATTGGGATAGGCAATACTGAAGTATGGATAAGGTTCAGTCTCTGTGTTTTAGAGCATATGCTCAAGTAATACTGCTCTGCCTCTCCCCATATCCCCAAGAATGATGCTCAATAGGAAGTTCAAGACTTCAGTTAGGATAATTTTTGCTCTTGACTTTCCATGGGTGCCAATAATGCTGTTGAGCAATGGGTAATATATATCCCCGCCAATTGCTTTTTAGCTAGTGTGATTATAGTTTTCCATTACTTGATGAACATTAACTTTTGTCAATGCACACGACATTATTTTTGCTTTTCACTACTGAGCATTTAACTTGGTATTTATATTACATACAGTTTATACTTATTTACACCTTATTCAACATCAAATGCACTGCAGAGTACAGACTAATTTTTCCAGTACTTCTTTACTCAGCAATAGCATTTTTCAGTGTAAATATTTTGAATATTTTAACGCACAATTTAAATCCACTTACAGTAATTCAGGATCAAATCCATGGATGTGGTTTCAAAAAATATACTTCCACATTAGTTGATCTAGAGTCGACTAGCAAAGTGATTACACTAATATCAACCCCTCAATTATAGCAGCAGAGCATTATAATGACCTGTAAAATGCAGACAGGCTTTTAAAAG
The DNA here is from genome assembly GCA_033296515.1 of Macrochelys suwanniensis. NCBI lineage: Eukaryota > Metazoa > Chordata > Testudines > Chelydridae > Macrochelys > Macrochelys suwanniensis. Next base: position 41,763,798 of record CM065775.1, on the reverse strand, counting down.
GTATCTGTTCCCCTGAAAATAATGGAAAAAAACTAAAAGACTCAAGATGGAGACATCAATGTCATATGGATGAAGTTAAGCATGATTTTACTTATAAAGTATTGACTGATGCCATCACTATAGTGAATGTTTTCTGAGTCAAAAACCTAAGAAAAACCAAACTAAACTGCCTGTGTAAGTTTCTGGTTTCATTTGGCTGCCTTTGATAAAACTCTATACCATTTCAGGCTCCTAAGACAACTAATTCCAGTCTAACTAACGTTTTTATTGGCTGAAGCTCACCATATAAATCTAAATGTTTGATTACATATTATTTTAGCACACTGTAGTGAAAATATTTTTTTGGAAATAAATTAAATAAAACAGCCCCCATGAGCCTAAATTATTAATGGTTTATGCCAGTACAATTGCTGAAATAAGTATAATTAATCCAATTTTCAGCAGTTGTACGGTAGGCAATAAAATAAAGTGTGTATTCTAAGTGATAGAATCCTTTTCGGTAGCATAAAAAATTGTTTTAGCAAATTGTCCTTTGTGCCGCAATGTGTATCTTAAATTAAAGCAGTCAAGCTCAATATTGGAGATCTTTCAACATGCAGCTTTTATTAAAATATAATGACCATTATTTTTCATATATGGCATGTGATACTAATTAATTAAAAGCTACCTTCCTGCACTAGAGCTTAATCCTGTTCCAGGATCCGGCACTTAATGTAGTAATAAAATAATTCTTTGATAGTCCAATCCTAGGAGATGCTGAATGCTCTCAGCCCTCAGCTCCCAAGGGACTTAATGGGCATTGAGGTTGCTTTGCTGGTTTTCCATAGATTTTTAAGGTAAGAATGGACGATTATGATTGTCGTGGTTACAGGCCTAGCTGAATCTCCTTTCTGGTCTTTCTGAGTGCAACCCGTCAAGTGTCAAGCCTTGTGCTTTTTCTTCTCCTGGGGTGGAATCCGGCAGTTCCCTCACTCTTAGAACAGGTCCTGTGCCTCAACTATGCTTACACAGCAGATCCAACTAGCTTGGTACCTATGGTTCTTCTCTTTGGGAATCTGGTTTAAGAAGGGTGCCCGGTCACTATATATTCACCAGTATTGTTTATTTTAACAGTAGGAACAAAGCTTTTGGAAAGAGGATTTTAAAACAACAGTCTACACACGTCTATCTTGCCTAAAGTCTTGCCATTTCCTCAGGGCAGCCTAAGCAGGCCCAGCTTCTTCAGGCACCCTAGAGGATGACTGTATCACTCTGTTTTCCCCATCCCAGCACCCCAACAATGACCCCCTCTCCAGAGAGAGTCCTTCTAACCCCGCCAGAATTCCTCTGTTCTTGTCAGTTCCCAGGCCTTGGCCTGCTTGGCCAGACCAGTTGGTAAGCTCCACAGGAGGCAGACTCTTCAGTACTAATGGCTCTGCCATGGTACCACAACAACCCTCAGGTGTGTACCATGGATGCTTATCCAGAGCCATTGTTTCCTTCCCGCCTGCTTTTCCTGAATCTACGCAGCAGTTCAGATCATCCAATACATGATGGCTGCTTTGTATGGACTCAAGCTGACGTAGCCAGCCACTGGAGTCCTCTGAGTAGGTGAATCCTGGGATTATTTAGAGCAACCTGCAGCAGCTCCTGTGCCATCTCCACTGCCAGATGGTGGCACATGGGATGTGCCAGAGAAAAGGGATGAGGAACCCCTCACCCTGGTAATCTCCAGCTGCTAGAACAATCCCTTGGGACCACAGGCAGAAAGGACAGATTAGAGCAGGCTGGGCAAACGTTTTGGCCCAAGGGCCACATCTGGGTATGGAAATTGTATGGCGGGCCATAAATGCTCACGAAATTGGGGGTTGGGATGTGGGAGGTGGTGAGCTCTCCGGCTGGGGGTGCAGGCTCTGGGGTGGGGCTGGGGATGACAGGTTTAGGGTGCAGGAGTGGGCTCTGGGCTGGGACCGAGGGGTTTGGAGGGTAGGAGGGGGATCAAGGCTGGGGCAGGGGGTTGGGGCATGGGAGGGGGTCAGGGGTGCAGGCTCCAGACAGCATTTACCTCAAGCAGCTCCCAGAAGCAGTGGCATGCCCCCCCTACGGCTCCTACGTGGAGGCATGGCCAGGCGGCTCTGCGCACTGCCCCATCCACAGGTGCCACCCCTGCAGCTCCAACTGGCTGCAGTTCTCAGCCAATGGGAACTGTGGGGGCCACACTTGGGGCAGGGACAGCATGCAGAGCCCCTTGGCTGCCCCTACGTGTAGGAGCCAGAGTGGGGACATGCCACTGCTTCCGGGAGCCGTGCGGAGCCACGGCACACACGGAGCGGGGTAAACCCCCGACCCCACTCCCCGGCTGGAGTGCCAGAGTGGGGCAAGCCCCGGACCCCATTCCTCATCAGGAGGGAAACATCTGGAGGGCCGGATGTGGCCCCCGGACCGTAGTTTGCCCACCCCGGGATTAGAGCATACCTGAAGCTGCTCTAATTTATCCTTGGGACTGAGCCAAGGACTGGACATATCCTGGATTGGGGGTGGAAGGGTAAAGGTGTGTTAAAGCCACCTTTGCGCACCCTCCCTGCATCCCTTCCAGTCCTCTCCCCTGTGCAGCTCAGCCACAGTTCAGGATCTGTACTTGTGTTTCTGACTAGCAAATTAACACTGTCTGACACTGATGTAATTCTTGTAAACACAGCTTTTGGGGTGATGATTATAGAAATGCCAGCCTCTAAATTGGGTGTGCCAGAGATTAAAAAGGGTCAGTATGTTCTGGCCTCTGATCTTCTTGGAGGGAATGTGCTGAAATGAACATTGTGGGGGGCGGGAAAGTGGGTCAGGGGGTGAGTTAAATAGACTTAGTGTTCAGAAAGTGCCAGAACAGGTAGCAAAGCAAACTCAAGTCCTCTGATTAGTCACACAAGAAGCAGCGATAGTATAAGCGTCTCCCACATGGCACCATCTACATGCCTCAATAATAAACTGAAAAGACGATCTATTGAGAGGTAGAAGATGTTGCAGCCTCCATAACTGATCAATGCTATTGAGACTGAAAAATCATGATAAGAATCTCTCAGTGTCAATAGAAGCACTGGCCTGTGATATCAGCAAGTGTCTAACACTAACATGCAGAGACCATCAACTCATTTCACTCAATCCATTAAAACCTCATCAGGGTAATGACATTTGTTCGTTACTGAACTGGGTAAGATTCAGACCTTATCCCATTCCCAGTCCCCTGGGTCGTTCCAGCCCTCTGAAATGTGTTTAATAATATGGTTACAAAGACGTTACACATGGCGGGGTAAGGTTAACTTTATCTTTTTTACCAAACTAATAGCCCTGCATTGCTAAAGGTCAATAAACTGGCAAGGAAAATATACGACAAAGCATAAAGAAGCTTTTCTGCAGAAGTGCTCTTGGATAAATAAACATTTGAGTTCTTGTAAACACTCTGTACTCGTCAGATGTAAATATTCAGAAGGTGTATTCAAAAAATTGAAATGGTTCCAGTACAGCATTTTATTAATAGGGGATGGTGAATTTTTGTCCAGTTATTAAGTATAGCTTGTATTGGCCAATATGAGAAAGTGTTTATTTACCTAACAAGATTTACTCCTTAACCCGAGCTGCCTCCAGAATTTCTGATAAGACTATAGCAAGAAGGAAAAAGATGTTTTACTTTAGATGTTTGCAAACACTTTCTGCAATATATAAAGATTAGATATGGGCACAGGCCATAGAACTCATTGGGAATCAATTTTTTTCAGAGTTCAGAGGGCGGTAGGAGTGGTTTGGATCTGAGGTTTGGTTTCATGCCATTGAGGAGATGGGGACTAATGGCAACGTTTTTGGACCTGGATTTGGCTCTGAATGTCACCAAAGCTTGGAAGTTGTTTGAATCCATGACTGAGATGTGCTATGCAGGTATGAAAGTTGGAGTATCCTCTCATAAGAGGGTATCCCTGCTGACCCACCTGCCAGGTTGTTCACATTACTTCATGAGCAAAAATTTCCACAAAAATGCCACTGAAATGAATGTAATTCTTTGTTGCAATGAGAATTTGTGCATACGAGGATGATGCTTGCTCAAATGCTAGTCTCTGAAAGGGCTAATTTGATATGGGCAGGTTTCAGAAGCTACTAGAGACAGCATCAAGCCCTCCGTATATGATTAGCCATTGTGAGTTTGGTCTGACTGCTGGTGGGTTCATTGCCTGAGTACTGTCGTTTGGTATCCTTCAGGAGTGAACGCTCCCTCATGCAGCAGGTCAGTCAAGTCTTATTAAATTTGGTGGTTGTTTTCCTAACCTGCCTTCAGACTCTTAATTACTACTGTTCTAAACACCCCAGTGTCATAGTACGCTGGAAGCTAGAGACAGAAAACACCTGTTAAGGTCATGCAGTTCACCTCCCTCCTGATTCAGGATTATTCCTACCGTACATTTTCGAGCTTGTTTTTTCCCCAGTGTAATTCTAAAACTCCCAAACTACGAGAGTTTCTCCTTTCCCAATGAAGACTGTAGAAAGGGCATCTTAGAAAGGAGAGGATCGTAAAATATTTGAAAGAAAAGAAACAAAGAAATTGTGCTGTTTTAGCACTAAGGCTGGATTTTGGTTTGATGAAAGCCATAGAAAGATTCAGCAAAAACAGCTGTGTTCCTCTCAGTGGTTGGACTCCAAACCTAACATATACAGCATACATAACACATATATTGTTAGGAACTCCAATAGAAATCAATGTATGTAGCGCAGAAGCGCACCTTGGAACTACATAACGGAGAGACCATTATCTTTGTATCACTCTGCGTCACATTTTCACTTGCTCAGACAGGATGAAATTGCACTCAGTACAGTGGGCATGTGGAAAGCTCTAGGCTTTGCTTATGCTCCACTTAAACAACAGGTAGGGCTTTGCAAGGGCCTCCTCCACCAGGGTGAATCTCACCCACAGTGCACGCTGGGGCTGGTGGGGGAATCCCAGGGTCAAATCATCCACTCTGTCTTGGTTTGAAGGCCAGATACACATCTCAACACACTGAAAATGTCCTTCACCAAACAAGGACACTCCGACAGAGAAGTAGTTCATATCAAGGAATGAGACACCAAAATAAGCCGAGAGAACCTGCTTCAATACAGAAACCCCTCTGCCTCCAACTGCATACCTCTAGCTGTCACTTATCACTGCACACTGGAACCCCTGGAGTGTATCATTAAACAATTACTCAATGGGGACCCCTTCCTGAAAGAAATCTTTCCCAAAACCCCTCTTCTGCCCTTCAAACAACCCTCCGGTCCTCACCAAGCTCATCATCTGAAGCAAACTCCCTGGAGGTCAGGCCACACCAACTCAAAGCAGCACCAGACCCCACCAGAACAACAGATGTAAAACCTGTTCCACTGCTACAATGATCAATATCCCCACAACACACCTTTCATGATCCCTGACCTACATATGCCTATTGCAACCTGCAGTGTACCTCATGCAGTACACTAAATACCCCCAGACCAGACAATCACTATGCTTTCACGTGAACTCACACAGAAAAATGATCAAAGATAAAAATACCATCTCACCCATGGGCGAACACTTTTTACAAAATGATCACTTCATATCTGATCTCTCAGTCCTGGTCCTCAAAGAAAACCTACTCAACACCTTCAAAAGACAAGCCTGGTAACTTAAATTCATAACTTTGCTACCTGCTAAAAATAATGGTCTTAATAAAGATAATGGATTTAGGGTTTGTTTCAACAACCTGTAACCCACTAACCCTCTTGGCTTATGACTGCAGGGGTATTAGTGGGCCATTTCACCTTGAATGGTCCCTTGAAACATGTGTTAACTACTTATGCTCAACAATCTGTTCCACCTTGTATTTAGCTGTGATGCTCTGGGTATGTCTATACTGCAGTTAAAAACCCCTGGTTGGCCCATGCCAGCTGACTCAGGCTAAGGGGCTATTTAACTGCAGTGTAAACGTTCAGGCTCGAGCCACGGCCTGGGCTGTAGGACCCTGCTAGGTGGGAGGATCCCAGAACTTGAGCTGCAGCCTGAGCCCAAATGTCTATACCGCAATTAAACAGCCCCTTAGCCTGAACCCCACGAGCTCAAGTCCCCTGCCACGGGCGAGTCACGGGTTTTTAATTGCAGTGTAGACATACCCCCTGAGTGCCATTCTCAGACCTGAAGAAGAGCTCTGTGTAGCCTGAAAGCTTGCCTCTTTCACCAACAGGAGTTGGTCCAATAAACAGTATTACTTAACCCACTTTGTCTCTCTAATATCCTGGAACCAACATGGCTACAAGAACACTGCAAACAACAAAAGTTCCAACAGTTCCTAATCCAGCTTCTAAGGGCACTCCAATACATGGCTATGAAGATAAGTGTCTCATTGGCACCTTCATGCCATCTTCCTGACCGTAGGCTACTGCAGCAATTATTAGCCAGCTGCCAGATGTGTTTGCTGTCCAGCCTTCTCTCCATAGCCAGCTCCCAGTCTGCTGCCTGTGGCCCTCTGCTCTGGATCCCATGCAACCTCCATCTTTCTTGTGAGTCCGCCTCCTTCCAACCTCAGCTTGTACTTCCCTTTCCCATCCTCTGGCAAGAATGGAACCAGCTACTGACTAGATATCAAAGTGGAGGATAACACAGCACCAATAATGAGCCAGCAGGTTCATTACAATATCTTCATTCTGCTCAAAGATCCCAAGTACCATCTTCAAGCTTATTTTTCTTTCTAAACACTGGGTTTAATGCAAAACATATATTGTAATAATACTGGCCTAACTCAAGACCTGGATTTTTTTTCCGCCTGGCAGTGTTTGCACTGCTTTGTTTATCTAGGTGTGTTTCTTTGTTTCTCCTTTTATACAAAAAGAAGGTCATTTTAACAGGGACAGAAAGAGTTTTGCAATGCTATTTTGGAACCTGGGAATTTCCCACACTGTAACCAAGTGCATCGCCAGTATTCCACGGGTAAAAAATCCAGGAACAGGTGGGGGAAAATGTGACTGTCGACTAGAAGGGGGAGATGTTTCATAACAGTCTCACCAATGTGCACAGCACGTCTCACTTTATTTTGCACATATACATCTGTGCGTATAGTCCACTATTATTGTAGGGAGTGTGAGTGAACGGCTCACGTTACTGGTAGCTGGATACTGAGCCCTTAACCCTCCAGTACACTGATTCAAATGTGTCCAAAGTCAGTAGTGACCGAAACATGATTCCTAAATTGTCTTTCGAGGACGCTGAATGGAATTGTGGCTCCCGCAACAATCCCTTACGCTGCTGCATGGGTGCACAGGATCCCTAAAAGCCTTGCAGCCAATCGGGGAAAGCACAGGATGCCTCACAAGCCCTTATGTAAGCTGTAGGTGAGTATGTGTAACGGTCCCCCTCTGTACTAAGTGTGCAGAGATCATAAGTCTGTTACTGCCCCCACTAGCGAGGCTTGACTAGCACCCACTTATGTGATGGCCACCATCTTGGCAGACCTACCAGGGATTGAAATGGGGACATGTGGAGTTAAGCATGAGCTGCCATAGTTTAAGATGAAGAGCCAAATCTGTCTAGGTGGGGCTGCAACAGACTCATATTCTCTGTGGATTGGCCTCAAAGGCGGTGGGGGAAGCCTGTAACACACACTCATCATGTGGGCACAAGGGGAGGGAAGTCCCTGTAGTATACAGCACCATGGGAGATTCCTAGGGCTACAGAGCAGCCCATAAGCAGCCTTAGTCAGGGCTGCAGTAAAGTATAGCTGCCCGGCTCTTGGCCCGGGGCTTCACTTGCTACCAGAATAGTCTTTAAGCCACCTTTTTCTCCCCACAACCGAGGCAGTGTCTTCTTATGTACAGCTGCTTGAAACTTTTTGTGGGGAAAATGTGCAGGTGGGTGGAAGAGGGCTCTATTTTTTGTTTTGATTGAGAACATGTGTGTGTGTGTGTGTTGTGTTGTATTTAAAGTGTTTTTTTGATCAAAATATTTTGAAGCAAACACTATTTTACTCTCCCTTTATTCTCAGTACCAAAAAAACTCATTGTAATTGTTTTTGTCAAATAACAAAAAAAATCATGTACATTTTAAATTCAGATATGGGGGCGTTGTTTGTGGGGGGTTTATTTTATTTTTGTGACATACACCATATTTTGGCCAGCTCTGCTTCTGTGCTGTGCCTCTGCCATTGAGGTCTGGCCTAGAGTGGCCCTAACCATTAGGACACCGATGACAGTGTCTTCTCTGATCTCCACATCAGGAGATTTAAGTTTCAAGGCTGAAGCAATGCAGAAAACAGCTGAAAAATGGAATCTTCTGGCACAATCAGGAGACTTAACAGCTCTGCTCAATCCCTATTAGTATCATTATTATATTAATTCATTATTAATTATTATTATTATTATTTTATTATTGCAGTGGTGACTAGGAGCCTCAGTAGTGGACTAAAACCCAGTGTGCTAGGCACAGTACAAACACAGAACAAAAAGACAGTCCCTGCCCAAAGAGCTTTTACAAGCTAAGATAAGCATTGCAATGCCTAACTTTTAGGTACCCTGCCACCTACCAGAATTCACAACCCCAAGATAAGCCCCACAAACTCCCCATACAACACATGGGGAGAGTTAAGCCCCTAAACAATGGGATTCACAGAAATCAGCAGGCTGAGTGAGGAGCTGCCTAAACTAGGAAATGTCAAGGAAAGAGGTGGTGACCTCGCAGGGAGTTAGGCTAGGGGGAGGCACCAACCTCCACTCCTGTGAACTCTCTCCTGGAGTTAGGCACCTCAGCAAGGTCAGCCTTTTCTCCTGAAAGACAGAGGAAGAGGAGACTGTGTCCCCCTTATAACCAATAGCCTAATAGTTGGAGCACTCACTTGGAATGTAGGAGAGCTCAATTCAATCCCTATGCCGCTGGATTTGGATTAGACATTCACACCTCCCTAAGGCGTGCCCTAAGCACTGGTCTATAGGGTCAGGCTCACTCTGTCTCTGGCCCAGTGACTATTTCAGCACTTGCACAAAGTGGAAGAGCTTCAACATCCTAGCCTTCTTTGGCTAAGACTGATTCAGGTCGGTTTGGGGGTTTTTTTACATTTCACTTCATAGTTAGCAGTTCCTGGACAAAATTAACTCCCAGTTGTAATTTTATCAAATATTTCTGATTTTAAATATAACCCTTCCACCAGGTGGAGCCAGCAGCAACCAGGGCCGGGTTCAATATCTAGGGGTTCCTTTTCAACAATACAACACAAAACTGTCTCGAGCCTCCACTCAGTAACTTGGGGAAATTAAACACCACCCCCGAGCGCCTTTAAAAGGCAATACTTCCCCACTCGCAAGCACAGAGCCTGAGTGTAGAAAATAAACTTTTAATGAAAGGAGGGAAGTTACTCTACACTAATTAGGGAAAATGCCCCAAGCAGGATTCATAATCATAAAACTATGAGCAGGACACCCACCCCAGAGTGCGTGGGGCAGTGCCTTTCACCTCATGTTCTTGAGTTCTACAACCAGAAGTTCCTTGACTGTGCCCCTCTCTGCTCCCTCATCATACCCCACTCACAGTGGTTGTCCTTGGTCAGAGAGGACACAGAGTTCAGAGGTGCATCTGTGTGAGTTCACCTCCCACCCAGGGAAGAAGGCACCTTGCTTGCTCCACCATCTGAGCACTTGCTCTGGCTGGTCACCCTGCCAGCCGCAGTTCCTCTCTGCTGGTCACCCCTCCAGCTTCTCATTCCACTCCACTGGCCACCCACCAGCTGTTCGTTCCGCTCCACTCGCCACCTGCCATTCCACTCACTAGTCACCTTCTGCCACATGCCTCTCTGCTGTGACCTCTGCAGGTCAATCTCTTGAGGTTCCACCCAGCTCTTAGTGATTTTCAGCTCTGAGGCTGGGCAGAGAAGATGATCCAACACAAGTGATTGTCAGCTATTTTAAGCACTTAAAATAACCAAAGGCTTCTATGGAGCCCATTTAGCTCTACCTTTGAACAGTGGGGAGGAACAGGTTAAACCAGACCAGAGACACTTAGGGAGAGCCCACACCTCCTGGCTGGGACACCTGTCCCCACCCACTCTCTGCTTTCACAGAGGTCTGGCATTTGAGCCCCTGGCTTAATGAGGTCCTTTCAGCTGAAGGTGACCCCCTCATTTGGGACAGGTTAAGCACAGTTCTGCTCCTCTTTAATCAGACAATAAAGACAACAACATTGATAACATTTCACTACCCCTGCATTCAGTACTAAAGTGATTTGTAATCCAGCGCCAGCCAAAGTTGATCACTTGAAGCTATACAGCTCCTGTCTGCTATACACCTATGCAGAGTAGATGTGTTCATGTAAACACAGTTTGCTCCTGAAGTCTCTCCCCCTCCCTAACTAGCTGTCAGGGGAAAGTTCATTCAGACTCTGCTTACATAAATAAAGGCATATCTTATTTCTAAAGATGTGACCAGCTATGAATATTGGTTTTCTCTGTATTTTTGTATGTTTGTATTGGTTTTGTCTCTGTTTCTCAGGCACTTTTGAATAGATTTTTCGGAATTTTGCTAGTATCCTGAGTTAAGTCTTCAATAACTATTTCCGAATTTGTGGGAGAGGGCATGGAATGACCATCACTGGGATCAGTCAGATAAGGCAAACAGAGTTTGGCCCTCCTGAAGTAAATTTAGCACCTTCAGAGGCAAATATAGGAGGGTTCTACTGTGCAAGATCTAAGCAATAACAAGAAGCCCCTTTTTTGAAGGAAACCTTTAATAAATGGAAATTTGGGGAATTTTACCTGGATGCTCTTTTAATGGTATAAATTAATGACTTTTAAAAATAAATTATATAAAGCTGGACAAAGAAAGGGAGCAAACAACATGCTAGGCACACTGCCATTAAGTTCATATATTAGTTTTTATATATAAAAGCAACCTACTGTCTACGCTGACAGTGTTGCGCATAAGCAAGAAGATATGTGGCATTAGAATGGGCTGAGGGTGCAGGAGCACACACTCATCTTGGTCCCATTTCCCTAAATACGTCTAAAGAGGCGTGGGGAGGAGGGGATCCCTTAAGGAGAAAGGAAGAAACAGTTTTGAGGTTGCTTGAAGGAGGCTCGTTTTAGCCAAATAAGGTCCAGTCCTGCAACATATAACTTGTATTGACGTCAGTGGGAGTTCCACACATGGAGAGCGGGTAGGATCAGACATGAAAGCCCCTGGGAACATTTCTGGGCTTTATTCTCCCCCTCCCTTGTCTCTTGTGTAGCTATTTACAAAAAAAGGTAAGAAACATTAGGGGGGGAGTAAGTTGGAAAAAAGCATACAAGCCATAATTGCAGCGTCTGACTTGCTTTGCAAATGACTGCATTGGTGCAGGCAAAAGAATATCAGGCCCTCAAAATTAAGCCTAAACCCCATCTCTGAGTGAATAGAAGACTAACAAGGCCAATGCATTCAGCCCCTCTCTTTTTAATCATCTTCCCTCTCTGGATAGATATCTCTTTTCATTAAGCAGGGCCCTACCAATGTCAAGTATAGGACATTTCACAGAATGACAGTTTTCTCATTCCAATTCACAAGCCTCATCAACCAGAAAGAGAAAAGGGAAGATGAAGGAAGGCACAGTTACATTTCTTTCTCTTAGTTCAGTAACCTTAATTTCTCATCTGGCCTAGCCGTTCCTAGCTTTTTGCATATTATAATAGAATCAGTTCACTTGTGTGCAAAGTTATTTTTAGTTGCAATTTAAAAAAAATTAAAATCAACTGTATCTATATAATACTTACTTGAACTCCAAGAAATAAGAGTTTTGTTTAAGATTGTGGTCACAGTATTTTGCATGTCACTTCAAGTACTCACTCTTTCCTAGCTTAAAAACTTTTCGATTTAGAGCCCTTTTAATTTTTAAATTAAAGTCATAATTCAGGGCTTTGGAATTTTTATGAAGCATTTCAATCTGGCTTATGTGTATTAACACAAATAATTCTGTTTATGAAAAGCCTCTTCTCTAAATACAGAGGCCCAGATCCTGGCCCCCAATACAGGCCCTTTGCAATGCATCAGTGGTGCAAGAAGACCAAAAAGTTGCCATAAACAGGATTTCAAGTATCCACTTTTGCATTTAATTTCTAGCCTAGAGGTTCATGAAGTATCAAAGTTTAAAATCACACTGTTCTGATTACTATCATACTTTCAATTCCTGACTTAAATTCTGCATGGATTTTAGAAACCACATTCTCAAACTCTTAGAAGTAGAACCAAAGCTGTACATCATCTAAAAGTTTGGAGTCCCAGCTTTCAAAAGACATAAAGCATTAATCATGAACTCTATTGGTTAATGAGAATGCACTATCAAAATCAGGCCAGAATTGAAATATGGGGTTAGGAGTGCAAAGCAAGGCACTAATTGGAGAAATCTGATTTTAAAGTGTAGGTGTTACTTAACTTATTAAAATATATTTTTTACAATATTATTAAGCTTTAACTGTATAAAATTTCATGAAACATAAAAGAAAAATAATATTTGTGCTTCTGCTATCGTTATAAGAGACAGATTGCTCCTGGCATTACAAGCAGTTCTTTTTTGGTACCTTCAAGAGAAACTAAAATGTTCCAATGAAATATCAGATTTTCTTCTTTTTTCTAAGCCTATTTTCTCTACTTAACTTCAATTGGCTATTGGAGCTCCTTCGCCGTGTGAAAAGAGTCCCAACCTATGGAAACAGCATGCAACTAAAAGGGGGCTCTTAGATTTTGTTGGGAGGAGCCACAGCAGAGGTTTGAATGTTAATTTTCCTAAGTTCCATGAAACTATTGATATTTGACACAGTTTAATATAACAAAAATATTGAAAATATAGTTTAATAAATTAGATAACACCCACACTTTAAGGACCTGTGACCAAAAAGGAAAGCAGCTTTCTGTCATAACAATTTTAGTGGGCAAACCTGGAAGAAACCTGGAAGAAAAAAATAGTTGAGTTTCATTTTGCTAATTTCAGCAACTGCATTGCTTGCCAGACTGGCATGCTTTGTGTTAGTTTCAAATGCCTGAGTTATTATTCTAAAACTGAAAATGTGCTCCAAGCCAAGTGGTTTCTACTAAGTTAAAAAAAAAAAGTGTTTGGCCTAATACTGGAAATCTCTGGACATTCCATAGAACTTGGGGAAGATGTAAACCAGGTTGTCATTCATATACAAAACAAAGTTCCCAACTTACCTACAAAGAGCAAAAGTGTTCTGAGAATTTTAAAAGTGTGGTGTTCTTGGAAACTATATTCCATGCCAACTCTTTTTAAGCAGAAACTTTCCTGTAGATGTAATGGTAAATAATGAAGCAGTAATGACATTTGCTGAATTACAGAGAAAATTCAATCAATCGGGTGGGTATTTCTTCATGAACATCCATCTTAAGTACTTTGGGTCTGATTCTCTTCTCACAGCAGTCTTACGCTAGTGTAACTACTAATTTTAATGGAATTGATCCTGATGTATGCCACTGTGAGAAGAAAATCTGGCCCTATATGTCTCTCCCTATATCTAACTAGTATATTTCACTGCATGAAATTATACCACATAATCATCTGTGCACAGAGATTAAATTTAATGGAAACTTGACCTGGAACAGTGTAGCCAGTCCTTGATCTCATTCTCAAGAAAGATATTGTCACATTTGAAAGTCATAAGAAGAGAAACAAAATTATTAGTGGGCTGGAAGGATTGACTTAGTGGTAGATCTGTGCCTATTGTGTAACTCAAAATGCAAAAGTACTAAATCAACCTTGGTTAGTTTTTGAGCTGCATCCATAAACCTCCAGAAAATGAAGAATGGGAGCAGAAGGTAGTCGGGTGCAGGCCACATGTCAGTGATATGTGAGCCGATCTGCAGCATCCACTAAGTGCTGTGTGTGAAGGATAGTGGCATTGTCATCCATCCGTTTATATGGATGGATCAGGAAAAATATTTTTCTAGCAGGCAGGTGATGTAAGTTTCATCCTAGCACACTGCCTTGATTGCAACTAAAATGGATGCAAGGTAGCACACAGACTCACCAGTATAAAAGTCATAGATGTACATAGATCTGACTGGTATTCACCTTGGCATGACTCTTCATACAACCAGCTCAGGATGTGAGGAGTGGAATTCCATGACATCGCTGCTTCCTCCCATGTCAAAGACGATTACTCAGCAGTTGCAGTTCATTGAAGAGTTCAGGATGGACTCTTGTCACCATGAGAAGTGAAAAGCATGTTCCCTAGGCCACCACGCTGCTCCAAACCAAACATATAACCAGCCTCTTCAATCAGAGTTCCAAGTGTTTTGCATCAAACAGTGAATTTAGCCCACACTTTTTAGCAGGATCAATCATATAATAAATAACAAATGGCTTATTCTAATCTGCTATTCCTAGAATCAAAAAGAAAATTCTAGCATGTTTTGGCTCTTTCCCTTAAGCACATAAGAACAGCCATATTGGGTTAGACCAAAGGTCCATCTAGCCCAGTATCCTGTCTCTCCACAGTGGTCGGTGCCAGGTGCTTCAGAAAGAATGAACAAAACAGGGCAATTATCAAGTGATCCATCCTCTGTTGTTCAGTCCCAGCTTCTGGCAGTCAGAGGCTAGAGCCACCCAAAGCATAAGGTTGCATCGCTCACCATCTCGGCTAATAGCCATTGATGGACCTGTCCTCCATGAACTTATCTAATTCTTTTTGAACCCTATTATAGTTTTGGCCTTCACAACATCCCCTGCCAACAAATTCCACAGGTTGACTGTGTCTTGTGTAAAGAAGTGCTTCCTTATGTTTGTTTTAAACCTGCTGCCTATTAATTTCATTGCATGATCCCCTAGTTCTTGTGTTATGTGAAGGAGTAAATAACACTTCCCTCTTCACTTTCTCCACACCATTCACGATTTCACAGACCTCTATCATATGTCTTGTTAAGGGGTCCACTCATCACTCGGGCTCCTGCTCCTGCCTGCTCTGGGGATTAGTTCTTTTGGGGTCTGATGCCCCCTTCTACCACTCACTGCATAGCCTGCCACCACTCTCTCTCTCACTCTCTACAACTTCATTGCTTGGCCCTCTGGCCAGGTTGCTGTGTGTTCCCCCCTTCCCAGGGTATCAAAGTCTCTTCCTCCAAGATGGCAGTCTTCCCTTCACTGCCCAAACCATGCCACTTTCCCAGTGGCTGGTAGGGGACCCCAGGTGTGCCCTCTACTCTGGGTTCTAGTTCAGAGACCCTCTAATCAGCAGCCAAGGTCTGCACCATCTTAAACCTTGCTGCCTTTTCCCTGAGCCTTTTCTAACACCCTCTCCATCTAGTTTCTCCGCTTTCCCTCTCTACTGTCCAGAGCTTGGCTACAGGCGCCTGTTCTTTCCCGACTTGGTTCTATCATTCTTCAAGGGGTTACTTATGGCAGCTAATTCTGTGGCCTATCCAGTTAACTGGCCTCTCCTCAGCCTCATTAACCCCCTTCTAGGCTGTGGGGGTGAACACTCCACCACATGCCCCCTTAGTCATCTCTTTTCTAAGATGAACTGTCACAGTCTTTTTAATCTCTCCTCATGTGGAAGCTGTTCCAGACCCTTAATCAATTCCCTACCCGCTGTACTTATTCCAATTCTAAGATATCTTTTTTGCGATAGGACAACCAGAACTGCACGCAGTATTCAAGGTGTGGGCGTACTCTGGATTTATATAGAGGCAATATGATATTTTCTACCTTATTATCTATCCCTTTCCTAGTGGTTCCTAATATTCTATTGGCTTTTTTGACTGAAGCTGCACATTGAGCAGATGTTTTCAAAGAACTATCCACAATGACTCCAAGATCTCTTTCTTGAGTGGTAACTTGGACTCCATTATTTTGTATGTATAGTTAAAATTATGTTTTCCAATTACTTCGCATTTATCAATTTTTAATTTAATCTGCCATTTTGTTGCCCAGTCACCCAGTTTTATGAGATCCCCCAGCGCGCCCTGCCACCGGCGCAATGCTCAGGGCGGCGGGGCTGGGAGCTCCTGGGGCAGCGCAGCTGCACAGCCTGGCTTGACCCAGTGCTCTGTACTGCCTGGTGGTGGCGGCATGGCCTGGCTCCAACCGAGCAGCGCGGCTGTAGCACCGCCAGCCACCGGTGCTCTAGGCAGCGCGGTAAGGGGCCGGGGAGCAGTGGGGAGTTGGATAGAGGGCAGGGGAGTTTGGGGTGGTGGTCAGGGGGCAGGGGTGTGGATAGGGATCGGGGCACTCAAAGACTGGGTATCAGGGGGGTTGAATGGGGACAGTCAGGAATGAGAGGAGGGGTTGGATGGGGTGGTGGGCAGCTTTCAGGGCAGGGGTTCCGGGGGCAGTCAGGGGACAGGGAGTGGGGGGGGGGTGGATGGGGCAGGGATCCCGGGGGAAGCCGTCAGGGAACGGGGGGGTTGGATGGGGCAGGATTCCCGGGGGGGGGTGAATAGGAGGTGGGGGCTGGGCCACAACCCCCTTCCCTAACCTCCGTACAATTACTGAAGCCCAATGCGGCTCTCAGGCCAAAAAGTTTGCCCGCCCCTGATCTAGAGCAATGTGAGTGTGCAGTTTATTATATTCATCTATTTTTCAGAACAGGAGGAAGTGGAGTTGACAGCATGGTCACTTACATAACAGCAGGGAACCTGGTTGGCTGAATACTGACTCATGCTGCAGGTCTTGTCTGTATTTCACTGCTATGCTTTTGCTGACTCACTGCAGCATCAATAAAAGAAAATCAAAACCGACACTGTAGACAAGACCCAAGGTCTGCCAGCATGATCTGCATATCAGCTGTTTTATTACCAGCCTGTCTGAGCCAAATCATCAGCTGTGCTGAGCATTCCTTGGCTGAAGTTTAGGAAGGTGACAAAAAGGTACACTTTCAGTTTCTCCAAATCCTAGAGCTAATATGCACCAGACTATATCCATAAACACATTTTAGAGCAGCCTCAAGGCTGCTATAATCTGTGCCATCCACCTGTCATCAAGCTGTTACATCAGCCACGGATGACTCAGTCACTACAACCACCACCACCCTGCATTGGTCCCAGGGACATGGAGTGCAATCAGGGCCGGCTCCAGCTTTTCGGCCGCCCCAAGCAAAAAAAAAAAAAATGGCCGGTGCAGAAGGAAAAAAAAAAAAAGGCCACCCCAGAGTCCACGGACTGCCGCCCCTTACAGGGCGCCACCCCAGGCACATGCTTTGCCGTCTGGTGCCTGGAGCCGGCCCTGAGTGCAATGTTAAAGCAATGTGAACTGAAAATATATTTTGATATATTTCTTTGCTCTTAGTTTTTCAGCTCTCTCTTTTAATACAATTCAGTCATGAATTGGTTCTGCGTTTAACAATGTCTGCTTAACAAACCCCATAAAGATCCTTCATATAAAGAGTAATGGGAAGAATTTCTAGTAAACCTCTGACAGTCAGATTTCCATGGTAAATTATGGATTTTCCCCCCTCAAATATGCATTGTCATTAACACAAATTAAAACCAAGCTGGATAGCCAGCTAACTGTAGATTAATTAACATTCCAAGTGCATGTTTTTGTTTTCAAAGAAAGAATTGAACGAATCAAGGTCACTTTGCTCTCAAGCAGCTAGGAAGAATGCACTTTGCTACATCAGACTTTGCAGGTCTTGCTGACGTCTAATAATGTGAACAAACATTTCTGACAGGTTTCAGAATGTTTAATGCACATTCATAATGATGTTGCATGATGTTAGATCTAAAAGTTAAACCTAATCAAATCTAAACCCAGAATAGGGTTAGAGTTCAGTCTTCTTACCCTTGTTCAGGTAAGTAGAACTTATGCAAGACAGTTGTCCCACTGTACTCACTGGGCCTACTTGCTTGAGCAAGGGCTGCAAATCAGGCTCCTAAGCTAAAAACTGTCGGCTTCCATTCAAACCAATGCGAGTTTTGCCTCTGATTTCACTGGGAGCAAGATTGGGACTTTTAACACTTTGAATATTAATATGCTGCTGCTATGTTTTAATGTAGAAGTTGCAAATCATGTGGCAAAACGGGACTGAGAAAATGAAACTAATTGTCTGGCACCTCCATAAATGTCACTTATAAGAACAGCGGATGACAAGCTGCGCGTTTCAGATCTTTCAGTTTAAGTTGCTTCCATAGTGTATTAATTTAATTTAAATTCTCCATGGAACCCCAGGACCAGCTCTTCCCTGCACATGCTGCAGTATGCCCCCATTCACCCAGCTCCTTTCCTTGTTAACTCTTCTTCCTTTGTTCTCAGAGGCAACCTATCTGGGCCTTTTTCAGAAGGAAGTTTCTTGTATAGCTGAGTAGCATCCTCTGAGGGCCACTATCTAGCTCCAATAGAAGTTCCATCCGGGCTCTCAGCTGAGTGCAGGAATTGGGAAAACTGAGAAAGCCTCTAGGCTTCACAGCGAGAAATATTTTTGTAGCAAATGAATCGTGAGCAATTTTATCAAGCACTGAGGTCTCAGTGCACCTGTGTAATGACTGAATCTGATCTGAAGACTACATTTCTCCCAAAAATCCCATTTTCCATCAGGAAACAATCTGATGCTCCAGCTGCATGTTGGCCCACAAACGACTGTGTATTGCCCTGCACCTAGTCATGTTTTAGTTGGTGCACTGCAAATAACAAGACTTGAATTTATAAAGTTTCTGTCCAAGAGTAACTTGATTAATTTTTTTTTAAACTGCGTGTTCAAGTAATACAAGCACAGAGGGGAAGAGGGCCAGTTTGATGTACATTCGTTCTACTCCCCTGAACTTCTTTTTTTCCTTTTCTTTTTATTCTGGCATGGCCACCCAACATTTGCCCAGCAGAGGGTCTTACAGGCAGCCTGCTAGGGCAGAAGGACTCTGCCTACTTGGCCTAAAAACACTGTAGTTGCTCTAATGTTCAGGCCAAAGGCATGGCTCACAGAAAATACAAGTCCCAGCATACAGTGCTCTTGAGCTAAACAGCTTATCTATAGTTTGTTTTAAAGAGATGGGAGGTTGCAGGCTGCATTTAGCATCTCCTGAACCAGACATCAATACAAGAGAGTAAAAGGTTATGCAATTTTTTTTTATAAAAGTAAGCAATGTTGCAAGGTATACCCAAGTGTTAGCATGGTAATTTGTTTATGAAAGGTCATGAAATGTTGCAACAATTCCCAAACCATACAAGAGTTAGTGTGGTAGGAAGTTTTACTGAAAGACAAAATAAAGGCCAGGGTGGAGTGGGAAGGAGGGGAACCCCTTGTTAGTGTCTTCACAGCAAAACCATAAGAGAATCAGAAAAAGAAAATTAGTGTAGCCAAGGAGAACAATGTAGAACTGGCTACAACTGAGTCACAGTGTGCAGAGTACCAGCCTACAGTACAATTTGAAAAAAAGAAGTGGGAGTTGGGTTAGAGAAAAAAAGCACAAAATAAAGAAGTAAGCAAGGAAGAACACAGCTTCAAGGAGAGATGGTAGAGAGAGGCTCAGGGCACTCTTTCAATGTTTAGAACCATCCTCCAAACAATGTTTATCAGCAATTACCTGTGTAGCTACAGAAAGCCTACGCTTTAGTGAATGCCCTTTATAAGAAGATGCATGAGTGATAACGCTTGAGAAATGCTCTCTTTTCATAGACGTATTGCCTCCATTAATAGGATATATATATAGAGAGAGAGAGATAAATATAAAAGAACATGTTTTGAAGGATGGAAATGATTTATGGGTCACGTTTTGCACATCACCTCAATTTGATGGTCTATGATTTCTCAAGCAAACATAGAAACATGAAACTCTGACAAGTGAATTCACTTCTAAGCTTCTTTCAATAGCTCTTTCATAGTCATTTCATGAGACTGCACACAAAAAAATATCTTCCCTCTACTCCAGCAAAGAGTTTTGAATGAGGCAAAATTCTTTTTACTAAGCAATGTACAACTAATTATTACTTTATTGCAATGCAAATCAGATAGGATGTGTGTGAGTGTGAGAGGGAGCAAGAGATACCTATTTAGTGGCATCTTATAGAAAGACTACGTATTCTTATTCTTCAGAACCATTTCAGGAGATCTCATTCATGATCAGCCACAAACATGAAACATGAAAGAATAAATAATGTTGTTGCCCCACATATGCTGGCTATAGTGAGACGACATTCATACAAGGTACATCAGAGGATCAGAGCACAACATCCTTTGCAACACATACAGATCCTTTCACCTCTCCAAAGATCAGGTGTTGGATTTTCTGAATCCTTCACTGGGAGATTAAAACAGACAATGCACCTCAAAAATGATGAACGAGGGGAAAAAAAGAACTCTGATCTGCAAGAATCAGGGCCAGGTAAAGGAAAATGCACAAAAGCTATTTAAAAAAAATACACAAGCACCAAAAAAGGAAACAAGATTGGATTTACACAGTATGATGCAAATGAGACATAATCATCACAGTCCGGGTTCCATCTTCAAGTTTCCCTCTCGTTAAAAACAAACACGTTTTCTACTCTGATCAAAATCTGTGGCCAATGGAGGATTGATCTGAACTGCAATGACAAAGTGTAGCCAGGACAACACAGAATCATAGAATATCAGGGTTGGAAGGGACCTTAGGAGGTCATCTAGTCCAACCCCCTGCTCAAAGCAGGACCAATCCCCAATTTTTGCCCCAGATCCCTAAATGGCCCCCTCAAGGATTGAACTCACAACCCTGTGTTTAGCAGGCCAATGCTCAAACCACTGAGCTATCCCTCCCCCCGTGACATGTACTGTCACTTCTTTGTTTTTGACTAATTTTCTTCTCATGTCTTTGATGGATGAAGACAAAATAATCCTATATTCTAAATATTAAATTAATTAGCAGTGCTACAACCACTGCATTCACATCCACTCAGACAAAGAAGGAAATAGACTCCCTGAAGAATACGAGCGTATGGTGAAGGAACAAATGTTGCTGGCGTATCTTCCCCTGCATCCTGCTATGTTCTGTTTACAGAGGAAACCTAAAGACTATCTTGGAGGAGTACTTCATATCGTCATCTCTCGCCAACCTGTGTTTTTATTAAACACACTTTTATCCCCATTCACAGGCCCCACTGTTAATGCTCACTCTTTCTCCAATAATTGCTGCCTTTTCTCCTCCCCCATCTCCACACACTTTACACCCAGTCATCAAACAAAAATGTACTTTTCCTCTAAGTAAAAGAGTGGGTGAAATTCCACTCCAATTGGTAACAATGTAAGACTATTTTTTCTGAAATTTGTCGTCTTACCCTCAGCACCTTTCTCCTTTGCCAAGCCTCCCACCCACTCTTTGCTATTTTTTGAATACTGCTGGTCACATACCAGGCTTAGATCAGAACCAAGAGATGCATCCAACTAAATTTGGATCTTAACACATTTTTTCCATACTAACTGCCCAATAGTTTACAGGTTTACTTGCAGTGAAATCCCCAAAACAACTCCTGTCGGAAAGAAATGTTTCCGCATATCCCAAATTAGCAAAAAGATATAAACGTGCATGATTTTGCTCTGTGTGGAATTTTCTCATCTCCTGTAAGAGCCAGCAGAAAATATTTTTAAATGCCATAATTACATATATGCACAGTTGTAAGAAACAGTTCTAATGGAACATCAAGTAAATAATACCAATTTTCAAAATTCTATAACAATATATTTATACAAATTACATAATTCTGTACGTATTTACACACCATTACAGATTATCAAGTAAATAACACCAATTTTTTTTCAGATTTTTCGCCAAGTGAATTTTAGTGCTCAAAAGAGGTGCCAGATTGACAGCACTAGAAAATGAAGACTTCTCTTTGTCCACAGCACAGGAACAGCAGTAGTGCAAGCTTCCCCACTTTGCCCCATCAATTATCTTCACACTTGATTTAGAAGGATCACGTGAGGAATGAAAGGGCATTTGAGTCTCCATGCCCATTCAGTCCCTGGCAAGGGTGCTAACTGGCTCCCATGTAATAGTGGTTTTGTTATGTGAACCTTGCTCCATTAGAAAACAAACATTTTACATAAGTGACCAAACAAACTTTTGTTCACTACTTGACATGAGCTGATTCTGAACCAGTGAACCTGAGATGAAAGGCTCTGTGGCCCACTGCCAACTCCCGGACAGTCCAGTCTCACAATAATGCCTATGTTAAATTCCATATTTCTATATTTACATAAATTCAGTATTTACACACCATTATGGGTTATTTGAGTAAATTGGTTACAGTTTATTGTATCAACTGCCATAAGCTCATAAAACATTTTTTCTTGGTTTTTAATCCTTTCTTTAAAAAAATACAAAAAATAAATTAAATAAAAACATGTTAAGTGATATAAATGGTCTATGTCTAAAAATCCAAGGAAAATCAATGTTAAGACTCAGACTGTGCCCTCAACTCATGGCATTTTTAACCTTTGTCATGAATGTCCTTATGTTTGTGGATTTAGTGTACATTCAGTTATAATCCACCTTTTTGCAGTTCAATTAAGTTAACCTCTAATGTTGAATGATGAACCTGGTATGTCCTGGGAACTCATTTCTCCATTTTGACCAGATAGGTTTTTAATACCTTCTGCTCAAATGATTCAGTGTTCTGTCAATCTGCAACCAGACTCTCTGTCTGTTTCAGCAACAGTGAAGAGGGTTAAAAATAAACAAATGAATGATTTTATAAGCTGTTATAAAATGCTGTAAATTCTTAAACAAGAACATAGTCCCTACACAAACAAACAAAAACAGGCAATGCCTAACTAGATCTTAAATCAACTAAGTTAATTTATATAGCCTTAACATTCAAAAACAAATTATTATAAAATGCCACATTTTTATTTGATTTAGTTTACTCATGGTGTGAGTCAAGACATAGTCTCTGCTACCTATTATATCTGGGAGCACAGAAAAGTCATGTGTCCATGACATTAAGCCATATGCTGTTCCATAACAGATTTAAGTTTCAAATTACATATTTTATACCACATAGGTAATTATGCATCAGAGCAAAAAAAAAAAAGGATTAATAATCAAAATTGGTTTAGAAATGGTAAGTATAGCTACCCCAAAATATGTCTATGATCACAGTCAGTCTCTGTATGCAGTTGGCTAGGAGTATTAAGGCCCAGTCTGTCTCCCAGTGATTCAGTGGCAAAGTGAAGTAAAGTAATACAAAAATTATAAAATCCATTTTGTTAAATATGCTAACAATTTTGCTCCTTTTTCCTCAGAGTATTGTGAAAAATAGTCTCTTTCCTAACAAGTTCCAAAATTATTACCAGTAACAATATGTGTTTATGTGCTTAACATAAAATGATACAAAATCCATATAAAGTATATTACATATTGTAATCTCATTTATAGTTTATGAATATTTGAACGTAACTTCAGGGAAAAAAACCAAGTATAATACTTTCCCCCTCATTGTCATTACTGATAGAGATTTATTAGTTTCATTTTGCAAGTTTTACTTTAAGAAGGGTGCTAATATCATGTATTATGACAGTTCACTCTGAAAGCAATTTTCCATAAAAGATGTTACAATGACCCCTATGGAACTTGTATAATTTCTTAGCAGATAGTCAAGTGCACAAATAAACATGTTTACAAGAGAGATCCTGTTAACCTGGTTCTTGCCCTCTTAAGCCATTCTGTGCTATCTGTGATAATCTTAATTAGTACAACCGTTTATATTAGTTATGGTGTTTCTGATGTTCTGCTTTAAAAAAGCATATTTATCATTTAGCTTTGGTATAATCTGCAATAGGTTTTAACAAGTAGAGTATATACCAACCTCTATATTTTCCACAACTGAGAAGTTTACAATGATGGAATAAGTCACTTTATCCGAGAGGAAATATTACAGACACAGAATAAAAGTTGAAGACCCAGTTTTATCTTTAATCCTCTGGGGGTAAGCTATGAAACAAGCAGTCAAAAGAGTGAATACTCAGTGTAATGAGTGGTGTGCATACTTTTACAATAATATGGGCACAGAATAGATTGTCGCCTTTAGTACATTAGGGTCACTAGAATTGTTTTTGTATCCATGCACCTTTTATATTTACTTGCATGAATTTACCACAGGTTCATAGTGGCCTTTGCCATTTTAATGCTTACAGAGCCTAAAGCTTCCAAAATGCCTATCTGGCCTGTACATATTTCATTAAAAATAAACTCTCTATAATAAATAAATATATAAAATAAATAAAATGTTGCCTTTGGAATTTCTATAAATAAATTTAACTTTTTATTTTTTCACTAAGAGGTCTTTGCTTTAAACTCAAGGGGACGATACCCCGTGAGCAGTTAACTGAAAAGTCTCTTGTTTAAGTAAGACTGCACCCTCCATGCCTTTGTAAATGCAGCGTACACTTGAGCAGGCCACCAGCCAAAAATCCTGATGAATCAAAGTATGGCAGCTATGCTGATATATGATGAAGTACAACTGATCAAAAATTTAAAAGCGTGTCTATTTCCCAGCATGCATCAGTCCTTTTTCCTCCTTGTTTTTGCTTCTTTCTCTTTCATTCTCTCTCACTCTCTCTCACACACACTCTTCTCTCTCTCATAATAAATCAAGCAAGTGGGCATAGGCTCTCCTCCAGGAGGAGAAACCTTTAAGTGCAGAACAAAATCAGCATGTTCCATCCAAGCCTCCATCATACATTATGCATGCGACAAAGTTTGGCAACAGTGGAGCTGATGTGATGGCACAGCTAATCAATAAGAACCCACCGCATGAAACCTTTATAGTGGTTACTTTTTAAGGGCTCAAGTGAAGGAATTGTCTTTGTCAACTTTGGCTTAAAATATCCTTATATAGTTCAGGTACTTTCTCAGGGTCCACGGGTCTAGGTAAAAAATGTGTAAATTTTTGATGCCGTTTAGTCCTAGTCCCGTCTCTTGGAGTCCCATCTTTATTTAACGCAACATAATATCGTCTTCCAGTGTCCACATGTTTATATAGATTTGATGAATATGTATTATACCAGTTTTCTTCAAACTGCTCTCTGAATACGCACTCCTGGGTTAATTTTTCCTGAGAAGACAAAAGAAAAAGCAGTAAGGAACCAGTACTAAAAATAACTGTCTATCCATTTAATGCATGTATTACCATATTTAAAGGAAACATTACAAGATTATCTTTACTTATCGATACCAGTGACTCATTGCAAGTATAGCGAAATGTGCTACGTAAACATTCCTAATGTTAACTATAGAAAAGATTCAACAGAGCTACGTTATTTCTATGTGTTGCCTAAAACAATCACAACATAGACAACTGTGTGTGAAAGCTAAAAAGCTTTCAATAACCTGTTTTAAAAACAATAAAAATAGCAATGCTTTAATTACCACTCATTCTAAAGAGAAAAGCAGCTCACAGCCAGGTG
This sequence comes from Macrochelys suwanniensis, assembly GCA_033296515.1. Lineage (NCBI taxonomy): Eukaryota > Metazoa > Chordata > Testudines > Chelydridae > Macrochelys > Macrochelys suwanniensis. Next base: position 41,738,440 of record CM065775.1, on the reverse strand, counting down.
ATGTTAATTGGGATTTTCTTTAAAAAAAAAATTGTTTTTGCCTGCAAAGAATTTGAATTGTGAGATACAGCAAAAGGAAAACAGAATTGTTCTGTGGGTTTCAAATATAATTTAATGCCTTAAAATCCAAATGAGTTTGTTCCAAAGAGTAATCGAAATATTGAATTGAAATAAATACTATTTTAATATTGGTTACTTGCCTTATTAAAACAGAATTTAAGGTCTGACCAATTTGCTAAGCAATAATTCTTCACACAGATATATAGAACACCTAGGTTTGTGTTTTGTTCCCTTTGCACCTGATCCTCCAGTCCTCAGCCTAGGCATAACTCACATGGGCAACAAAGCAAAGACTCCAGGATCTTGTCCTTCGATGGCTAAAGTAAGAAGAGCTGTAGAGCCACTGAACTCAAAATTGAGGGCCACTGCTCAACACACACCCCTCTGAACAGTGGGGAACAGTGTTGTCAAGCCCCTGAGAGAGCCTCGTATCAGAACACAAGACCTACAGAGTGAGGGAAAGAACTTAAGGAGAAAATGAAGAAGAGCCTCTGATCTTTATAACATGCAAAGAACTCTGAGTCTCCAAGAAGAAAAAAGAATTTAGAGCCACTTTTGGCCCTAGTCTCATATGCACAGTTCTCAGTGAAATGAATAGGAGCCACATCTATCTATCAGCCAAATTCTGTTTTCAGCTGCAACTCCAGTGGAATCACTCAAATTATTCTGGATTTACACCATGTAACTGAGACTAGAATTAGGTCCTAGAGGACAGATCCTCAACTGTTGTAAATCAGCATAGTTCCATTGACTTCAACTTAAGCTCTGGCCTTAATTATTATAGAACTCCAATCACTATAATATTTTGCACAAATGATGATAATGCTTTGTATGTTATATGCATTTATTACCTTGAATCAGAAGATCTCCAAGTGCTTTGCAGACATTAAAAAATTAAACCTTAAAACATACCTGTGAAGTAGGTATTACACTTTTACAGATGAGGAAACAAACACAGAGTGACTTAAGTGAAATGTCTTGCCCAAAGCCACAAAGGAAATCTGTGACAAAGACAGGAATAGAATCCTGACTCCCAGCCCTGCTCTTTAAGCACATGACCATCCTCTCCCACATGCGTGCATCCTAGATCACAATTTGTAGGCAACTTTCTAAGATGTTTGTATTTATCTTTTTGGGCATTTTTGATGGCAAATTTAGTGAAATATTTTATACATTGCAACACTTCTCAGGTTTTTGTTTAGAAAACGAAGAAAAAAATATTTGTTTTCAATAAATCCTCAAGCATCAGTGGGCCCAATCTTGCAGCCTGCTACTTGTATAAGATTTAACCACACAAGCTGCCCCATTGACTTTGAGAGCTGGGATTGCACCAATAACAGGTTTTTACTGAATTTTTTAAAAAGTTGAGAATTTAATGTGTTGTAGTAGCCTCGCACACCATATATAGAACATTACACATGCATCTTTGAGATCAAGATCTTTCTTTTACTAACCAAATAATCTTTAAATACTGCTCTTGTGACTGTCTTAACATTTTTTACTTTGGGTGATTTTTAAAATTACTTTGTGTTTTTTAGTAGCAAAAGCAGATGCTGATTGGTGTTGTATGCTGTGCCTTTAGCTCCACAGGGGACATGAAACTAATTCAAATTAAGTTTTCTGCTCTCTGCAGGGAATCAGATCACATGACAAGCACTGCAGAATCAGTCCTTGTTAAAAACAGAGATCTTGATAAAATGGTATTCTGTCCTTTCTTGAATCCATTAATTATTTATTCACTTCATTTACATTTCATACATACTGAGAAATGGCCTTTTAGTACTATCAAATGTATATTTTTATAAGTATTTTCCCATACCCAGGTACACAGTTTAAAATAGTCTATCCCTTCATCTGGAAGGCTTAATCAATTATGACAACACTACAGTATACTTAATCATCAGACCTTGATTGAGTTTATTTATTATACTGCATTCTGTATTCGTTCCACATATTTTTCACCTTACCGTTTCAATTTCTATTTTATGAAGGGTTCCCAATTTTCCCATATTTTCTTTGTAGAACATAGCTAGGCCTTTTTTTGTACCATATCAAAATAATTCATTTAGGAAAAATTGATATGAGATCCATATAGTGCATACTGTAATATTTTTCTTCCCAGGATATGGGTAATAATTTATACATATATAAATAATCATATTTTTATGTGAAATGTGCATTTAAAATATCATGAACTGATACGGTATGGCAGTCTAGGACAGATGGAAATTTGGAGTTTGGTTTACAGATCATTGCAGTAAATAGACTTCCATTGACTTTGATGGGCTTTGGACAAGGCGCTCTGTTAGCTAGTGATGTAACACTAATCCATGACCAAATGTGGACTTCATCTGATTTTGCCCTCCCTATTCCCTCCCAACATGGCTGCCACAGCAATAGAGGCCATATAAGTACTTAAATAGATAGAAATTGCTATAAATCAATGTTGCAAAAAGCTGTAGCCATATTATCAGTGCCCGTGCATCTTATTCAAGACAGAAGCACGCATAATTTAGGTGGAGGAGAATACATTAGAGCACAGAATGATGCATGCATGCAGTAGTTTTGAGTAATAACATACGTGAACCCATCTGGAATACCCTTTTGTCCTTCCAGCTCAGTGTGTGAACCATTCACAGAAAGCCAACCCTAAGGTTTTAGGAGGGAACGTTATTGGTAAGTGTTTCCCCCTTTGGCTGTGATTTTCTGAAAATACATTGTGCATAGCCTGAAAGCAGAAGTTGGCCTTAGAATACTCCATTGCTTCTCTGTGCTGTGATCTGTAGCTTATTTAATTAATTTTTTTTGTAATTACTCATCTGTGCCTACTTTATAGTACAATGTATTATTTAATGTTACTAGATGAATTCTGCTAGAGACCGACACATACACCAAACATATCTAAGTGGGATAGCATTGGAAACGCTAACCTTTACTCCTGCGAGAGAAAAGGCTGTTTGCCTTCACCAAACTGTTCAATTTGGGGGCCAAATCTTGAGATGCTAATCAAGTAAGACTCTGCTCAAGATTTGACCTCGGAACTATACAAATCAGATGTTGCACAACACACCATGTTTCCAACTAAGACAGTTTATAGAGTATTCCACTATAAAGTGATCAAATCTCATTTTACTGTATTTCCATGTTTTACCTCTTTTAGCTTATTTAACTGTAGCTGTTAATATAATATGTATCTTTGAACTATTCAACTATATCATAGGGCCCAAGTGGTGAATATGGATTTAATTCAGAAGTCTGCTAACCTGGTGCTTTGGAAGAAAATCTGGTGAACATTAGCTACTATGGAAACCCCTTTCTCTTTTTATATATTATCCACTACTTAGCAGTGGAGAAAACAGTAATTACAACATCAAAACTTTCAGCCAGCCCCGTTAAAAGTAAGACTATGAATTAATAAAGTGCAGGACTATCGGAAACCGGAATAGATGCCTGACTAGATTATTTTTAAAATATATTCTTGTGGAGCAGCTAATTTAAAATGTAGAATAATAAAATAAGAAAATGTTTTATCCATATGGGTATTATTCTGAAAATGACTTCATTCTAAGGCTAATTACTTTTAATGGACAATATTTCATATTATATATTTGTGTTGCTTTGTAAATGAAAACAAAGTATAGTATCCTGTGCAAAAATATTCAGTATCTTTTTTTTCCCCCTTTTAAGGCCTGTTAATTAGGGCTACATTTAAAACTGTATAATTTATTTTGAAATCTGACCATTTACCCCATCCTTACTAAAATGACAAACATGCCATCTATCCTGCTCGTCATACACTCTTATTTCTGTGCAACACATCATTTTGTCCTGCTTCACACGGACTACTACATTGATTTGAATCAAAGAAGACACTTTACATGTAAATGCTTAATCCAAAAGTCCCAGCACATTATAAAAATAAGTAAATTTGATTTGGTCGAAGCTCTTTGTATATCTACTGTACATCACAACCATAATAGTTAACCCTCTCTTAAGAAGAGTTATGTTTTCAGCAGGGCCAGTGCAAGGACGTTTCGCACCCTAGGCAAAACGTCCTTGCACCGGCCCTGCGCCCCCCCTCCAGCGGCAAACCACCCCCCACCCCCCGCCCGCGGCAGCCTCCCCACCCACCCGCGGCGGGCAGGGGGGCAGGCTGGGCTGGGCTGGGCTCCCGCCCCTCCCCCCCGGGCCGCCTGGCCTGGGCTCAGCTCCCCGCCCCCCCCCCACAGCGGGGGTGCTGTGCTCGGCTCCCCGCTTCCCCCCCCACAGCGGGCTGGGCTCCCCGCCCCCCATGGCCACAGCAATGTGCTTGGCCCCCCGCTCCTCCGGCCGCGGCATGGGTGCTGTGCTGGGCTCCCCGACCCCCGCGTGGCCCGTGGCAGGGGCTGGGCTCCTTGCCTCCCGCGGGCTGGGCTGGGCTCCGCGTGGCAGCGGCGCTGGCCTCGGCTTCCCGCACTGCCCCCCGCTCTCCCATGGGCCGCAGCGGGGGCGCTGAGCTCCCCGCACCGCCTGCTGGGCCGAGGCGGGGCTGTGCTCCCCACACCCCCCCCCCCCCCCCGCGGGCCAAGGCAGAGCTCGTCTACCCTCCCACCAGCGGCCCCCCACCAGCGCCCCCCATGGCAGCCAGCCCCCCGCCCACGGCAGCTCACCTGGGACAGGGGCAGCAGCTCAGGGGAAGCTGCACTCTCGCCTGCATTTTCAATCACCACCGGTAGTCTCCGCCCCCAAATGCTGGCGCCCTAGGCGACCGCCCAGGGTCGCCTAGTGGGCACGCCGGTCCTGGTTTTCAGATATATTCTCCCCCAATATGTGCTTTCAACTCCCATTAATCTCATATCACAATAATGAAAGTTATGTTCAATGAGAGGAAAATATAACTATACAAAATGTAATGAACAGACCCTTTTAATTTTTAAGCACTTTTCCTCACTTTTTTACTTGCAAATTAGGGCATTATATATAAAATTGGTCTCAAACTCAGTCTGAATAGGCTATTAAACATAAACATATTACATTATTTACTCTAACTGAAGAGCTATCATAAATATTACAGAAGCCATACACAGGGCTACTTTCTTGTCTGATCTCACATATTTAGCAAGATTGATCTCTGGTTGGATGGAAGACCTCTAGGGAAACCACAGCTACTGTTGGAAGAGGTACTGGTGACTGAGGAGTGTCACTTTTCTTTTTGAGTTGGTGAACAGAGCTGGATAAGCACTTTAGTTGAATATATTATTTCCTGCACATTGTCACTTTTCTCCAACAAATATGTTCAAGCAATAGTTTTGGCAATATTCAGCCATAATGCTATCATACCTAATACTATTTATTAAATCATTTGACAAATGATGACAAAAACATTATTTGGGTTTTTTAAACTTTTAATGCTGCTGAAAGAATGCCCAGCATTATACAGCTGAAGGAGATGACTACCAAATAATGCATCAAACTGAAATTCAGGCCAATTATGATCATTAAATATTCCATGGCACTTTTCACAAAAGCAGGGATGTTAGGCCAAGTGTCTTGGCTGAATCCCAATTGGGTAATTACATTTTGCCTATCTCCAGTCACTTTGTACTTTCAAATGGCTACTGTTTTAATCTAAGCTTCCTATTCTAAAGTGTTGTGTTCTGACAAACAATTGCAGCATGTTATACGTGTGTGAAGGTTTTAGTATGCATACACCTCCACTTACTGTATTGTGTGTTTGTTTATCTTCAATCATCTAGAAGCATTTTAAAAGCATTATTGTATCCAACATTTTCCATCCAAAACAATCCTAAAATTACCAGCATAGCTAGTAGAACATGGTCTGCTTGTTGGCGGTATGAGCAGAAGGGCCAATGACTGACTGGACATATAAACTATGGTCTCTCTAGCTCAGGGCTGAGACACAGTGGCAGGGCAGTGAAACTTGCTGTTCTTTATATAAGGAGAAGATTTCAGCATTGATGGTTAAATCCTGGGAGTTTTGCCATTGATTTCACTAGAGCCAGAATATCTATCAGGAGTGCTGGAACAATTTTCATAGTGGGGATGCTCAGAGAGAGCCATTGAACCAAACTGTAAACCCTGTGTATAAGGGAAACCACTTCAAGCAGCACCCCTAGTTCCAGGACCTATATCAATCTATAAATCACTCTCTCTCACACACACTCCAACTCCACAAGACAGTCTTTCATTTTACTGACACTCACTCTATTTGGATTGCAACTTTCCTAAGGCATCAGAGAAGTTTTTAATATGTACTTTCAGGGGATATGTAATCATTTATTTAAACAATTAAAATAACTCCAGTGCGGATGAATTTACTTCTGCCACCAGTGACTGTGCACAGCTGTTTACTTGTTCCAATGTATATATAGGAACACTTTAATTATAGTCAGTTGAATTAAATGGATAACTGCATTTACTTCAGTGTTTGGATACTGAGATACTTGCAAACTCATCCATAGTGGGATGATCATGCTGAGGGCCTCCGCAGGCTTCCATTGAAAGAAACTGCAGAACTCTCAGGGGAGAGCCTCAGCTGTATAAATTGTCATAGATCTATTGACTTCAAAAGTTGAAGATCTGCTCAAAATTTACTTACGCAGGATTGGGACTTGTGTTGTTTTCTTTACCAGTCCTGCCCAACAAAGCCAGTCTGTAAGGAAAACAACCAAAGAGCCAATTCTTGAGTGTTTTCCCATTGTCTTCAATTCCAACAGGATTGGGATCATTCTGTGCCATACGCTATTTACACCACTGACTTTTATTTTAGGGTTGCCTGCCATACTCAAGAGTACAGCTGCCAACATGATCTGTGCATCTGATTCAGAATACTTGGCTAAATGAGTCTCAATGAGCCCTTCCAAGAATCTGAAAACAAGGTTTACATGTTTTATATTATGCAAACTGACATCAGACCCAGCCCAATTTATACTGAAGGCAGTAGAAAAATTCTCATTAACTTAAATGGGAGTTGGATCAGGCTTATAATGATAACAGGAAAAAAAAATTAAAACACTAAGTGAATCATTTCAGACACATTCAGATTATTGAAGAGTGTAACTTGACCCAGGCCATCCTCACTCTCCACATTCGATGGGGTCAAAAGATATCAAATATGTAAAATCAGGTATACGGTCCTGCAATCATACAATATATTCAGAAGACTATACATATATACTATGTTGTAAGAGACAGTAATATGAAGTAACTTTTTAAATATATACAGACATATTAATTTAACCAAACTTTGTTTAAATACAATGAATATATATAAAATATAGTGAGGCTGTTTAATCAGTATCATTAGATAAAGTTGTCCTTTATAAGTACAAATCAATGTTTAAAGAAGTCACATGATCCATAACATTTTGCCCCAATGCCCAAAATAAAAATATTTTTATAATAGTACATAAACAGTAGTAGCAATTTATAGAATTTAAAATATTTAATTTTAGATTATTTCAGTAAAAGAGTTTGTTCAAGCTCTGGTAAACTAGATTTCTAGGCCCCAATCCTTCTACAGGCTCTTCCGCGGCTTACCCACACATAATACAGCATTGGGATCTTATTAACAGCACTATAATCCTAGAATCAACACTGTGGATGTAATTCAAACTTCCATGTTGGGCAAGTTTTTAGGTCTATTAAAAAAAAAGCACATACTATTAATTTTGGACAGATCTAGTCATTGACGTGCAAAGCCTCCACTGGAATCTGGCAAGATCTTGCTGAGTTTGATGGGTACTGTGTACCTGATGCCATATCTAATGTTAGTCTCCCAAAGAATCTACTTGAGGCAATTAAATGTAATCCTTTCATTGGTCAGCTAAGCAGAACTAAATTGATATTAAGGCCATTGTGTCACACTTACTCCCCAACCCACTGCCCCAAACCACCACCACTTTTATCTGGCAGGATTCATTATCTTCTTACATTTTAGCTATTTAAAGATTATGGGTCTGGGTTTGTCAGCATCCCACTATTTTGGTCTTACACTTTGGGGACTTGAAGACCCAGTTAAAATATTTCAGGGAGCAACTACTGAAGAAAACTAATCATATTTTTCCCTGTAAGACAGTCAGTGATCCTTAACATTCAAAGGCTATTTCTTTTAGGTTTGTTTTCCAGATTATCCACTTCTTTTCACATTTGTCCATTCTGAGTTTCGAAGAGATAATCTTGCCCTAAAATCACTTGCTTCAATATTTTTTGTCATTCGTTTTCTAAATAGGACATATTAGATTTAACATCAGAGTTCTCTCAGAAAGGCCAGGAATATCTTCTGTGCTATTGTGATTTATGCAAGGCTCTCAGAGGTGCAACTGTTTCAGCCATCAATGACTGCTTAGACAAGTCAGCTGCCTTGGGTGTTTTGATAACTTCCCTCTCTCCAACCCTGAAAAAACAGTGGAATCCATCTTTAATTGTTCAAAATTTATCCAGGCAATTAATTGCAGATTTGATGACAGAAACTTTCTCTAGTAAACTTTTTCATAAGACCTACTGTACAGTTTAGCATAATTAGCATTCCTTGCTTCAGAAAAAAGTTTGGGATTTGAATAGCTGGGGAGCAGCAAATCAGGAATGAGGTATACTTTAAAAAGATATGCAGGGAAGCTCGCACAACACTTGCCAATTTCTTTTGGCCCCCCAACTTTCATGAGCATCCAAAATTTGAACACATTTTTAAAATAACAAAGGTGGGGGGAAAAAGGTCACTAAATCAAGGATTAAGTAACGTCCTGCTTTGCCATATTTTAATTTATGATATGTCTGTCATTTAACTAAAAGAAATAATAATACTACTTCTTTCATATGGCTTGGGTAGGTAGCAATTATTACAAATCTATATTTAGGTTTGATAGCCAGCATGTTGCCGCAGCAGTGAGCTGGTGAAGGTCCTTGAGGCTGCTAGTGAAAGAACGAAGGGGACACTCAGATGACATGCGCCATTGTTTGTTCCTGGTGACCACAGTTACATACAGGTGTTTGCCTCATTTTCCATTTAAAGGGCGTTTGTCCACATCTCCCATGAGATGTCCTGATGCAATTCAATCTGCACCAGTCTTTCCGACATAAGTCAAAACCCAGTGGTTCCTCGGCAGGGTCAACAATGAGCTATTTGTTTTGAGCTGTTGAAATGTTCTGAGTGGCTCTCCATTGAACCTCAGCATCAAAGTTGAGTGTAAGGGTCTTGATGCAGTTCTATAGCTGGTTGCAGGATTTTAATCTGGTCTTTGGTGGGTTCTGCAGGTCATCGTGCAACATGATCCTTGTGTTTGCATTGACATGGTTGAGAAAGCGAAATTTTGGGGCAGCTCTTCCAATCTGTGGAGGCTGGATGTGCAATAGGACCGGGAGCCAGTCGACTGGGATCAATTTGAGCATCCCTGACACTACACATAATGGCGTTATTCATTCAATAACCCTACTACATGACTTGTACATTGCATCGTAAGAAGTTGATCACAGAATCAGAGATAACAGAATCTGAGTGAATTATTTAGGTCATTCAGTCTTATCCCTTTCAGTTTCATAAGACTATGCTCAGGCCTAGTCAATATTTCGAATGAAACCCTATAAAGAAAATTTGGTGCTGTAGGCAGTAATACTGGTGATTTGTTAGCTCTTCCCTTTAAATCAATAGTGAACCAATGTCCCTGCACAGTGCCAGGGATTAAAACTGAATTTTTGACAACACAACCAGGGCCAATTTCCAGTTTTACTAAAAAAGTTAATCTGCCCAGATGAACAGAGTGCATGCCCACATTCTCAAAACTAGGTATACAAGTTCATATGCATATTTCAGATGGCCCGGTACCCCCACATCCCAAAAAGCCCCCCTTCTTTCCCATATAAATTCCTCTGTGCCTTTGCTACCACTTAGGTTACTGGCTGAAGCATCCTTCAAGCTGCATCCACTCCCACCCCATCTAGCCTGGAGGAAGAGCATGGGGCTGTTAACACTACTCAAGTTTTAACAGGGCTGCCCCATACAAATCCTAAAAGGGTCATCTGGGAATCTGAGGGCAGACTAGAAACCTTAGGCAGGTTTTCCCTACCTACAGTTACTGAGGATCATCGGGCATCTTTCAGGCCTGTAGGCTCAACAAAGATGGAGCCAGCATCAGGGCAGGCTGTTTCCTGTCTCACCACAGAGGGAGAGAGAAAGGCTCAAGCTCCTTTTCCCTTCCCCTCCAACAACAAAGACCCTTTTGGAACTGGGGGTCAGAAGAAAATCAGCCACATCAACTCTTGCAGAAAAAGATGTGATAATGAGCACCTTTGGTTACACCAGAGTGTGGCAGAAGGCAGTAATGAAAGCCGCCAGGTCACTGCCTAGAAAAACACAAAAGAAAAGAGGGGATTCTTGTAGGAGGGGAACAAAAGGGATCGCAGGACTTGATGTGAAGGGACAAAATTGCAACACCTGTACATTTCACATGAAACCTGTGAATTGCATCTGCTTTCATGTGAACCTTCAAGCAAACTTGTCCTAATGAAACCTATCAGCAAAAGTTCATAACCAGAGATGCAAAATTGCCTCTGTCTATTTAAAACAACTCCCTTTCCCCAGGCAGGGAAGCCTCTCTTAAATTTGCCACCTGAAAGTGCTTTTAAATCAGCAGGCCTTCCAGGTCAGTAAGCCTAACTTCAGTAAGAGGCAAATTGCTTGAAACTATAGTAAAGAACAGAATTATCAGACACATTGATGAACACAATTAGTTGAGGGAAGAGTCAACATAGCTTTTGTAAAGGGAAATCATGCCTCACTAATCTATTAGAATTCTTCGAGGGGGTCAACAAACATTTGGACAAGGGTGATCCGGTGGATATAGTGTACTTGGACTTTCCGAAAGCTTTTGACAAGGTCCCTCACCAAAGGCTCTTAAGCAAAGTAAGCAGTCATGGGATAAGTGGGAAGGTGCTCTGATGGATCAGTAACTGGTTAAAAGATGAAAAACTAAGGGTAGGAATAAATGGTCAGTTTTCAGAATGGAGAGAGGTAAATAGTGGTATCCCCCAGGGATCACTATAGGAACTAGTGCAGTTCAACATATTCATAAATGATCTGGGAAAAGGGGTAAAAAAGGTGGCAAAGTGTGCAGATGATTTTATAGACCTCTTAGCAAAATTACTAAAGATAGTGAAGTCCAAAGCTGACTGCAAAGGGATGTCTCAAAACTGAGAGACTGGGCATCAAAAATGGCAGATGAAATTCAATGTTGATAAATGCAAAGCAATGCATATTGGAACTACATACAAATGATGATACAAATACATACAAAACGATGGGGTCTAAATTAACTGTTTCCACTCAACAAAGGGATCTTGGCATCACTGTGGACAGATCTCTGAAGACATCTGCTCAATGTGCAGTGGCAGTCAAAAAAAGTGAACAATGTTAGGAACCATTAGGAAAGGGATAGATAATAAGACAGAAAAGATCATAATGCCATTAGATAAATCCATGGTGTGCCCACACCATGAATACTGCATGTAGTTCTGGTTACCTCATCATAAAAAAAAAAAAAGATATATTAGAATTGGAAACGGTACAGAGAAGGGCAACAAAAATGATTAGGGGTCTGGAAGAGATTCCATATGAGGAGAGATTAAAAAGACTAGGACTGTTCATCTTGGAAAAGAGACAACTAAGGGGGATATGATAGAGGTCTATAAAATTATTGCTGGTGTGGAGAAAGTGAATAAGGAAGTGTTATTTACTCCTTCACATAACACAAGAACAAGGGGTCACTCAATGAAATTAATAGGCAGCAGGTTTAAAACAAACAAAAGGAAGTACTTCTTCACACAACACACAGTCAACTTGTGGAACTAATTGCCTGGGGATGTTATGAAGGCCAAAACTACAACAGAGTTCAAAAAAGAACTATATAATTTCATGGACTATAGGTCCATCAATGGCTATTAGCCAAAATGGATGGGGATGCAACCCCATGCTCTGATTGCCAGAATCTGGGAGTGGATGACAGGGGATGGATCACTCAATGATTGCCTATTCTATTCATTCCCTTTCAAGCACCTGGCATTGGCCACTGCCAGAAGGCAGGATACTGGGCTAGATGGGCTATTATGCTGCGCAATGAGGTTGGTACCCAAAGACTTCCCTGCTCCCTGTCCCTGTCCCATAAGAGGCTGATCTTACAGTGGTGGTGAAGTCAAGTGAGTCTAAAGTATTTGGGATTTTTCTGGATCAAAGATGCTAAGTGTTATTGCAAGGTGACATTTTCCAGTGGTGTTTTTTCTGTCCTGTTCTTACATATCTGCAGTGATACTTTGTCTACTTACCTAGCCCAATTGCTCTTAAGATCTTTTTTCCCTAACATATAGCCTAAACTTTTTCTCACTTAGTTTCCTTGCTCCTTGTCCTACCTTTTGAGAGACCAAATAATTCTCTTCTTTTATTTACATTGTAGTCTGAAAGGTATTTATGGAATGTGACATTATGCCCTCTTACCCATACCAAGTTATTTTCTGAGGACTATGAAAATCTCTCTTCTCAAAATGTCTTATTTGCCAATCTTTGAATTTCTTGTATATGTCCTTGCAAATTTACAGGAACAAACCAGAAGTGCATATAATATCACAGGTGAACTCCTGACAAGCTGCTGTAGTGAGGTATTATTACCTTCCTAAGCAATACACCCACACTAGAATATATCTCTCTTCAAACACACACAGTACTTTTGTTGTGCAAGGTCATGCTTAGTTTTCTATAGATTATTTCATGTCGGTCTTAATCAAATTAGCTATTTTCTAGACAAACAATTTACAGACAAACACAGATATTCATTTCCTCTTTCAGTAACAAAACTTAACTTATATCTATATTAAATCTCATCTTGTTGCACGTGCTCTATTGTGAAGGGGAATCATACGGAGTCTTCTTTGCATGCTAAGAAGGGGAGTCAACATGAGTGGAAGAGATGAAGTAGCTGCACAGAAGGAATAGTTACTACAAAGCAGCCTCCCAACTATGGCCACAGAGAACTACCTATGGCCTCTCCATGGATGCAACACAAATACTCAGTTTTGCATGGCCAAGGCCAGAACATGGGAGTAGAGAGGAGGACTCTGAAAACAGTCACTCTACCTAGCATGTTCCTACCTGAGAGCAGCTTGTTACAAAGAAAAATCATTTTACAGGCATTTAAGATTTTAAATGTGATGATGGAGGAGTTCCTCCTTTTGAAGCTTACATATTGTGAAGAGGGGAGGACAAACAGCTAGTGGGAGTCTACCCAATAGGCCAGGGGTCCCAAACACACGGCCGGGGGCCACGAGGCCCGCGGAGTTATTTCCTGCGGCCCGCCATAGGCACCAACTCCACTGGCAGTCAAGCTCCAAACATTACTGAGTGTTTATATTTTATTAAAACCCCTCTTTACATTACAGTTTTTTAAAAGTTAATACATTGACTTTTAATATAATACTATATTACTCTTCATTTTTTTCATTTTTGACTATACTTTTGTATCATTGTATGAAAAGGTTTCAGTGATGCAGCCCTCTGGCCAATTTACTAGTTCTCATGTGGCCCTCGTGGTGATTTGAGTTTGAGATTCCTGCAATAGGCAGTGCTTTAGGAAAGCCAGGGGGAGCATGGATGGGTCAAGATTGGCCAAAACTGACACTGTTGTTCCCAGCGATCTCTTGCCTTCTGTGAAAATTGTCAGTAGTCACATGCCCTGGGTGTTCTACTCTTCCACCTGTCCCATCTCCAGTGATGCTAAAGATATCTCAGGATAAGGCCTCAAATTCCATGCCTTTTAACATACAAAAGGGAGGATATGTGCCTTAAGGCAGTTGATTTGGAAGTATTGGACACATTCCACACCTTTAATAATGTTCGCCCAGGGATATATCACTGTAAATACATATTCTTCCCACTCACTGCATCTACACTAGCAAAGTTAGCACCTGTTAACACTAACAACCAGCACAACAACAACAAACAGCACCTGCTCTGGTCCTATTACACTAATGTAGATGAGACACTTTTGACACTGTCATAAAAACCTGCTTTGAGCCCTGTCTCCACTAGCGTTTGCACAGTAGCTGGCAGTTGCTGAAATATGGGTACTAATTTTGCTAGTGTTGACAAGGCTTTTGAGTATCATAACACTGGAGTAGCCATTAAATCTTATGTTTCATTGAAAGTACCATCAATCTTTGGTATGCTGCATCTCTGTAGTATGAGGACAGGCAATCTCTTGTCATGCATTTAAAAACTGAACTCCCGTCTGGCAATCCTCCATTCTGAAGGACTCCATTTTTTAAAATATTACTTTGAAGAAACATTTAACAAAGAATATTTTCACTAGTTCAGTGTGACATTATAATACAAACATAGAATGCAAACCTAACTTGGAAAAGTTCTGTCACATTACTAAAATTAACTTCCCAAATCCATTTATTAAAGCCTCATCAGTAAAAAGGAGTCATTTTTAAATTCCTTTCCTTTTGTTATCCTTAGATATTTGCTTTAAATAAAATCTGAAAAGTGTAGCATAATTTAATTGGTTCATTGGACATAAGTTATCTGCTTAAACAATTCACCTCATGAACTGAAAATCAGTAATATTACTCTTGTTTCTCTGCATAATTCAGCCATATAACTACTTCATGACTTAACTGGTTCTTTGCACTATTGATCAATTGCACAATAATTATTTCTTAAGATTGCCCATGACTAGGAAATACGCTGTCACTACTCATGTGCTATTGTTCCCACACCCCTTCCCTGTATCATAGTCTCTTCCCTCCTCCTCCCCCACTCCCATCTCCACTTGCTCTACATTCTGTCCCTCCCCACTCTATCGTCTCCTCTCTTCCTCCTCCAGATCTCCCATTCCTTCGTAGCTTCGCCAATTCACATCCCACATCTTTACCGTCCCTTGAGTCTCCTCTTGGTTTCCAGTGATATCTGTCCCAACACTGATCCTCTCTCCATTTCCCCCTTCCTGCCTCCCACATCCTTTCATTTAATCACCTCTGTCCTTCTGGACTCCTCTCCCACACTCCTCAAGCCCCACTTCCCTCATCCTGCTCCATCTCCAAAAAAAAAAGGGGGGGGGGGGCAGTCATCCCTGACTCCGTTATTTCCCTGCTCTCATGGAGCATGGTGTCAGAGGACAGAGCATGAAACCCAGATCTCCCTTGGACACTGCTCTGCTGGACCTCTCCCATGTGGAAGATTCTCCTTTTCTACGCATGCTCCACCCCAAATCATCCCACAGCCCCTCCCTCGCTCCTTCAAACAACATTTCTTCTGACACTTCTCACTTGTCCCCTTCCTGTAGCAGTCATCTACTACCCACCTCACTCTTCTCCAACCCCTTTCTCACTGACTGACTCCTGACTCTCCCATCTCATCCTCAGTGACTCCCTCCATGCCAAACTCTCCACCACCTTCAACTCCTTTCTCCCTCTCACTGGAAGGCCTGTCCCACCAATCCCTAGCTATCACTCATCACCAGTATCTGCTTCCTCCTGCCTCTGAAGGAAGCCCAGTGCCTACACAACCTTCTTCATTCTAGACATATTTTCTCCTTCATCAGTCCTGCACCCTCCTTCTCCAGTGGCACTTCTTCATTTTGACTCTCACGCTGGAAATCACTAGACACCATTTTTCCCTCCTCAAACCCTCTCTCTCACAATCTTGGCAAGTTTTCAAAACACAAGAACAACAAACTTCTTTTTCTCGCTTTTAGGGCCCTGCATAATTTAGCCTCTCCCTACCTCTCCATTCTTGGAACTTCCGCTGCCCCTTCCAAGGATAACTTTTATCACCCATATGTCTGGTTCTCCATACACCCCTTATGCCTGAAAAGAGATCCCCAAATATATCCACAAGCCAGTCACCTTGTCCTACTTAAAATCCCTCCTTAAGACTGACTTCTACTACAATGCCTACTGTAAATGGCCTGTTAGCCATGATCATTTATAAACAAAGGACATTAAAACTTCCTGACTATTATCATTAAAAAAAAAACTTGAGAGTTGTAGTTTGTCTACATAATCACTCTTCCCTGCCACTGTTACCCTTGTCCTTCCCGCTTGTTTATTACATTGACTTGCTCCATCTTGTCTTAAATTAGATTGTAAAATATTTAAAGCAGCGGCTATGGGTTTGTAAAATGCCTAGCACAATGGGCCTCAGAACTCATTAGGGCTTCAGGGAGCTACTGTAACACTAATAATAATTAATGCAATCAGATGAGAGCACGATTTTCAAAACTGGTAAGGAACTTACCGAGCCATACAGCTCTCCTTTTTCATTCATTCCAAGGTAGAGTCCACTGTCTACCCCTCGAATGCTGACCAAGCCCACTGCTATACTGATAAATTCCAGTATACCTGCAAAATACAGAACAAAAGAAATGTACAGGTTGTTTCCATTCAAAGATTATTTGCTTTTGATTGATCATTAATTGACAAGGAGATATTATCAAAATTGTTTTTCCACTTTAGGGCCTTGTCTCCAGCAAGTACGAGAACTACCGAATGTGTTATTTTAAAATACACAATATGTGAAACAGTTAACTCTCCTAAGCCTCTACTAGAATGATGCATTGCAGATAGCATAAGGGTGTCAAGCCAAGAGATTATTCTCAACCTTTCCCAGCATTTTTTTTAAACAAAACTCTACAGCATGGTCATATTACACAACGTTTATCAGTATCCTGATTTGCACCGCAAACAATAAATTCAAAGAAAAAATGTAAAGTATTCAGATAGATTCCTTAATCATGTTAATTTTGGCTATGAAATTTGTTTTGCCAAATAAATCCCTAAAAACATTTTTAATAAAAATTGCAAGAGGAAAATAAAACGTTATATGTTTGCTATGAGAAGCATTTATTTCCAAGCATCATCGAATGAGGAATACATACATGGAAATAAATCTACTCACAGCGCGGTCCTCCAAAAACTTGAGAAATGCAAATCTGAGGTGCAGTCCAGAGCCTTACACACATTTGTCTACAAACTACTCATCTAATTGTTTGGGGTGATATTTTTATTCATCCTAACTTTGAAAATTAAAATATTCCTGCTCCAAATAAACCTGCATAAATTATTTTTGTCATTTTACATTAATCTCCCAAAGAGGCATTTGTGCCCTACACATCAGAATGTTCTGCAGAGAAGCACTGCTTCTGCAAAGTTCCCAGAGTTCACCGTGCATGTGCATGGTACAGCGAGTATCTGCATCACCAAGTCACCTGGTTCTGGGTTTTTTCCCCTCCCCTCCCTACAAATTGCTTACCTCATCAACGAGGATTCTACCACCCAAGACTTGTACAAATCTAGAATTTTAGTGGAACAAAATAGACATCATTTTTCATTTTGGAGTATTGGTGCAAGACTACTATGATCTCATAACAACTATACTGCAACATTAATACAAAAAAAGCATATTGCTGCATTAAGCTACTTTCTGAGCCATACGATAAAATGTAGAGAGGCATTTTCAATACATTGGTAGAATGTGTATGTCTAGGCACCCACATAGCTATCTAAAAAAAGCTTATTGGAAATTATATTTACATAAAACAATATGTGATATTGCAGTGTTGAGTCTTAGCTGGCTAATAAGTACTTTCATGGATTTATGAACAATTAATTTTTCATCTCTCACAAAATAAGTCTGTACACTAATCAATAACGGGCATGAGCCACATAAATCTAATAAAATATAAGTCAAAGCCTATGGGAAAATTTTGTAGCCAAGATAATGTAAAGATGAAATGTATTCCCTATAAGGGACTATTGATCATTACTTTATATATTATTCAGCACTACACTGTATGCTTACAATTTTGATAATCCTGATATATTAAGGCCTATATATTTTTAATTGCTTTGTACATATGTACGCTGAGAGAGGGCTTCACAAATGTAGTGGGGAAATATTTGGTAATTATGGAATTTTGTCATTGAAATAACAAAAGATGGTATGCAACATACAGTATTTATGGTGGTGTTTCAGACACAATCAGCCCATTGAAACAATTAAAACTTTTCCCTTATAGTTGTATATATAATACTTCCAAATCTTATTAATGAGGCTTCTTCTGTAAGGCTTTCATTGAACTATCATATTACTTGATATACATTACCAAGGAATTTTAAATGAGGCCAACTCTTATATTAAGTGTATAGCATTCCATATTGTAGCTCTAAGTTAGTAATGTTGAGCATGTGTAAAAGTGGAGCATGACCTTAATTGCTGCTCTAATTTCAAATATTTAGGTGCACGTTGCTGACTGTCTTGTGTGGGGGGTGCTGTCATATGTTCTATTGCAAGCACAGTAGCAGATTGTTCAAGGTAACTGGCAATGAACACCCACATATTTGAGATTACAATAGAGCCATCTGAATATTTTAAATACACAAGCCCATTCACAACTAGTATTATATGTTACGCATTAGAGTACTTCAAGAGATTATTTTGGGCCTACCCTGCAGTCCTTACTCTCAAGCAAAACTCCCATTGACTTCATTGGGAGTTTTCCCAGTTTAAGGATTGCATGAGTTGGCCTTATGCCCTTGTGAATATTTTCACTCTATAGTTTGTGTAATGTATACATAGTACTTATAAATTGAACTGGATATTAAATTAAAAGGGATATTTTCCCTTCAAAATTAGAGTAGTCCAAACCAAAATACCAGGCCAAAACACCTCTGAACTTTGAGGCTTAGGCCCCATTTGTAGTCAAAAATCTGACAGCCTCCAAAATGAAGATATAAATTTTCTCAAAATGTATGAGCATCTTATTCTCAGATACTGAACATTTCCGCTTCGAGGTGGAATCCAACTTCTCTCTAAGGAAGTTGGGAAGAAACTTCTCCAGTGGGAAGGTTATTCCACAAATGCCTGCATCGGTGTTTCTTGCACCTTCCGCTGAACGATCTGATACCGGACCATGTTAGAAATCCTGGACTAGATAGACCATCGGTCTGACCATGTAGAGCAATTCCTATATTCCTACCAACGTCATGGGAGGTGAGTAGGTACACCTTTTGCAGAATAAATTCAACTTTTATGTAGTCTAATACACAATAGTAAAGACTGGAACTACAAATGTATTTTTCTTTGGCCTTAGATAATGAATACCTTTCAGTTAAGAAGTGTATTTCTGTTTTTCACTCAATATAGTTATTTATTTTTCATATTGCAGGACTGAGGCACATGTGGCTTCCACTTAACACCCTAAAATGTCATAAATCACCATTACACTAAATAAGCATCATTGCCATCAGTGACTTATTTGTGAAATTTTCAGAGAGGAGGTAATGAGGTGCCCAGCACAGAGGAGGGAAGCCACAAAGGAACTGGAGCCAAAGAGCTAGGTAAATAGCACTACGCTGTAATATATTTAGCAAGTGATAATGCTACCACAGAAAAAATAGAAAGGAGGAAAAAAGATACACTTCCTGGCTATGAAGTTACTGAAGTTCAGACTCATGAAACAGATAGCTCAAAATGGGAAGGCGAATACAGGGAAGAGAAGGATGGGGGGGATTTCCCAGGCTTTCCCCCAATCCCTACAGATCACTGGAGCAGCCTTGTTGCTGCAGTTTCTTTTTCTGGACACCTACTGTCTGCTTTTGGAAAGCTCCGATTTTGGCACTCAGCTGGAACAAACATTTCAGCCAGGAAGTACTGCCTGCCAGTCACAGCTGTCACCTCTCTTTTCTTACATGGCCACATTAGGCCAAATAAAACACCAGAGAGCAGCTACAACTCCCCAAGAGGCAGGAGAGCCCCTCAGGCTTTGACAGAGAATATTGACCCTAGATAACTTAAAATAGCCAGCAAAATTGTTGGTTGTATTGTCAGTGGCAACTGCAACTCAGCTGCAGTTCCAAGGATGCTGTGTTTCGTTGTAGTTACTGCATCAAGAGGTGTTACGACGTTTCTGGGGGTGGTGCTGCTGCATCATCGCCACCACACACACTGAGCAGCAGTCACTAACTGGGGAGGGGAAGAGAGAAAATGGGAACAGGCTTCCTTTCTTCTCTCTGGTTTCCTTTATTTCTCATCCAGGCCCCTGGAATGCAGTCCTTACTCAGGCTAGACACCCCTGAACTCAGTGAGAGTTTTCCTTGTGCAAAGACTGGATAGCCACTTGTCTTGGATGATTTAGACACAACAATTCCTGCATCTTGGAGGAGGTTAGACTAGATGACCCTTCTAACCCTATGGTTCTATGATTCTAAGACTAAAGGATCGAGCTAGCTACCTGCATTTTTCTTTACAATGCCAGCCCTCTCCCCAGCCCAGTCCCTTCCAAGAAGAGAGTGGAGGGGGGTAAAAAAAAAAAAAAAAAGGAGAGAGAAAGACGAGATCACATACACACAGCACGAGAAGGAGGAGGGGAAAAGTCCTGAAGCGATTTCTGCTGCTGCTTCCACTCCCTTTTCTAGAGCTATTGTCTGCACCCACCCACCCCCTCCTTCAGCCGGGCGGGCAGCAGGGGAAAGGATGTTAGTCACAATCACTGCAGCCACTGTCCAAGGATTGCTGCAGAGATGCTCTAGGTCAAGCCATGCAGCACCCTGTGGATCACTGGCCTCCACAAGGGGAAGAAAGCCCAGTAGATTTATTGTCCCCCGCTTTGGCGAGCACCTCAGCCTGCCCCCTCTCTCCCATAGGCTCAACTGTGGCTGGTCCCGAAGTAGCTCTATAAAACACACTGCGCCCACACACACACACACACACACACACACACCCCTTTCTCCTGAACAAAACTCGGATCCCAAGCCTAACACAGTCGCAGGCTCGCAGCGGTCACGGGTGACTTTATATAGACAGTCGAGTAGGTGGTTTGCAGGAGCTTCCTCCTTCCCTTGCTGCTGGTACAGATGCTGATTGCTGCGCTTCTTTGTGGCTGCGGGTCCCGAAGCGGAGGTCACCTCTCAGCATCCTCCCCCCCCCGCATATTCCTGGGTTTTTTAATGCTGTGCATGCAGTGCGGTGCTGACGCAAAGGGCACGCCTCTCACTGTCCCAGAGTTACTGAATTTACAATGACTCCACTGTCTACCAAATGCCCTAGACCAAAGGAGACTGCATCAAAAAAATCCTTTGTCACCCCAGAGAGATAAGGCTTTGATCACATGGGATGTCATGGGGGGGGAGCTAATTCTGCTGTGTCTGCGCGATTTTTAAGGTGTCGTGTACGTTTGGCTGTAAAAATACAAACTATTAAGGCGCCCAGAACACAGGCGAGCTGGATTCATTGCATGCCATAGGCACGCCTCCAAAATTGCATCCCAAAGTCGACTTTTTAGCTGAGGGCTGCTCTGGGGCAAAGCGCCCCCCCAGAGCGCACAGCAGGGGGGATAGTTTACAAACAGTCTCTGGTCCCCTTTGTGCTCCCTTTTCCTGAGGAACTTCTTCCTGGCTCTGCCCCGAAACCCCCGCTGCCAGCCCCCACCCTAAGGCTGCCCCAATGGGGTCCCGTCCCGCTAGCTCTGGGATAGGAAGGACCTGGCTGTACGTGCGGGACCTAGAAGATGGAAAGGAGACTTCAGGTCAGCAACATTTACTAAGCAAGCGCCCGCCCGGGCACCGGGGATGCCATCCAGCTCTAGTACACCTGCAAGGAGATAACACCGCCCCCCCCATAAGTCAAACCAGGGCCCCCTCCCAGCATCCCCACGCCGGGGCCCTCCTTTGCAAACTCCCGCAGCCCTGCCTGCAAACGGGCAGGAGACAGTCCCCGCGCTTTGCTTCGGCAAACTCCGGGAGGGCAAAGAGCTCCTCCGCCGAAGCGCCGCCGCAGGGCTACAGCAGCGGCCCCCTCGCAACGCAGCTGCTCCGGTTCGCTCCCCAGCACTGCAGCGGCAAACCCGAGCGCCGGGCAAGAAAACAGCGGCGCCTCTCCGAACGTGGGGAACCCGGAGGGGTGTAGGACCTTGCAGAGTCCCTCCTGCTGCGGCCCTGCCGACGCGCGAAGGAGCAGCAGCCGCCGCGCTGCCGCCGTACACCTGCTAGCGGCGTGAGCCAAGCTCGCCTCGGAACACACCCGAGCCTCCTGCTAACGCTCTATGGCAAAGTGCTTCCCGGTGCTCTGCAAAGGCACCAGCTCAGCTCCGTCCGAGCACGCACAGCACCGCCTGCTCCCGGGGTCCAACGCTAACCTGTGTGTGCGCGCGCGCCCGCAGGAAGGGCGGGGAGCCGGGGGTGGTGGGGGGTGCATCCCCCAGGCAGATCTTACTGTCAAGCCCTCTCTCAACTTTCCTCCAGAGTTTCGGCGAGGCTGGAAAGCCCAGCTGCATTTCCCGTAGTATTTTATTCTACATTGTATTGCCTTCGTCCCAGTTTCGGCCGGACAATGGGTGTTACTTCCTCTATACGTGTGTTTGTTTATAAAATTGCAAGTCTTTTAGCAAAACAATCATAAAGCAGGGAAAGCCCTGCCAGTTTCCCTGTTAGCTGCTGCTCCTAGCTCTGAGAGCGGTGTGCTGCTGTGTGTGATTGAAGGAGGGTGTTGGGAAACAACGTTAAATTACCAGACAGAAAAGTCTGACACCGGCTGCTGTACGGTGACTGTGCACGTTTAATCCTCTCCGCCCTCCCTCGAATACCTTTGGAGATCATCCCTTACAACACTGGTATTATCTAAACAGCCCCACAAAGCAATAAAATACAATTTAGATCTTGTTCAACATCTGGCATTAAAACATGAAGGGGGTGGGGGAACCACCACAGGACTTTGTTTTTACGACCTAATTTAAGTGCTGTCAGGTGGGTTCACTCACAAGTTAACTCCTTCCAACAGCCTGGAAGCCTGGATAGCTACGAAGGCACCACCCTCCTTAAAAACCAATAAGTCACTCTATCCAAAGTGACTCGGCTACTTTTATATGTGCACCCGACAGAGTCTTTAAAATTACACTGCCAGGAGGGTAGCTCCAGGCCCATGTAGACTACGTGTGCGCGCACAGGCTCTTAAAAGTGGCATAAGCCCTCCAGTCCTCAATGCTGAGTCACAAATAGCGACCTCTGGAAATGAAATCCACGGAATGCTCTTTAAAATTAGCTCCCAGCTTTACACACACATAGCTCAGGGAGCCCACATTTTGCTGCATGCTTATGGAAAATGAGAAGCCCGGGTCTTAACGGGATACCTGCGCGCCCTAAAATTCCTGCCTCTTACAATGTATTGTCACTATTCTTATTTCATGACTAAGATCTTGTTTTATGCACGCGGAGATCATTGAGAGAGAGCTCTTGTGCGGACAGGGAGGGTCTGCCGGTGGATCCCTCACTGAGAATCAAGACGATCAGTTTATAATTCAGGTAGTTAACTTATTAAGATCTTTTTAAAAAAAATCCTTCCAAAAAAGTGGCTACAGACTGAGAGCCACTCCCTTCAGGAAACTCAGTGGATTTTAAATAGTAGTTACTGATTTAAAACCCTTTAAACTCGTGAAATCAGCCCATCTAGTAGAAGCGTCCTGAACAATAAACAAAAACTCCCAATATCTCTCTCTACCCTTAGGCATAACTTAGAGCTAGGAAATATTACTACTAAAATACTGTAAGTGCCGCTGCTTTGGCTGCTGCAGTTGTGCCACCCACGTATCTGCATTTCCGTACACATTTCTTTAGCTGGCCCGTCATAACAATAAAAATAAATCATTCTTCTCCCATCTCGTTTTCCCCCGTTTTTTTATTCGTTCTATCACATTATTTCATCACATGACCACTAAAGGGTTAATGATAATACCTACCAAATCTGCTGTGGTCTTGCCTGGTTCCCTGGATAGTACCATTGGGGAAGATTTCTAAATGAAATCCAGTCCTGCAGTATAGCTGCCTCCGCCTGAGGATCCCCTTTAAATGGTCCAAGTCCGTAACTGCAGGCCCCCTGGGTAGCCCACCTGCCTCAGACTGACCCAGGTGGTCACTTAACAAAACCGGACTATCCACCGGCAAAACGGGCACATTCCCAAAGGGTACTGCATCCTGCACACCGAAATAGTTCCCAACTTCACCTAAGGGAGCCATCAGAAGATTCTGTTTTTAGAGAACAAGAACAAACAATAATGGTGCCAAACCCAGGAGATATAAGATTGGGTATATCCACTCCACTTCCCCTCCCTATTGCAGTTACAGAGAAAATGTTCTTTCTTCAATCCATTAAATGCATAAATAAAAGTAATATTCTGTTTTGACTGGTACAGGGTCAAGGTCAAACCCCTGTTAGTCTAAGCAACCACCACTTTATACTCACACACTGACATATTTATAAACATATATATGTGTATATCTATATATATGTATATATATCCCCAGCTCTTAGCAAGCAGTAAGGTCTTCAGCCCATCCAACTGTAATAAGGAAAAAAATCCGTAGTTTCTCCATTTGGTTAAAGATAAGAATGACCATAGCAACTTAAATACCTAGGCGTTATAGGGATTTTTTTTAAGATGCACAGGCTACGTCAGGATTTATGGATTCTGACTCCAGAAAGGCATGCGCTGTTTTTACTCTATAACAGACTGCATACATCAGCATGAATCCTGCAAGGGGGCGGGGGAATCTCACGTTGTTGGCGGAGATAAATCCGAAAAAGAAAAAAAAGAAAAAAACTTTTGACGTCCAGATCTATTATCCAGAATTCTCAGGAGGCTCAGCAGATGTCCGCTGGTTTAGGAGTATTGACGATCCACAAGCAAAGCAGAAACGTACAAGTGCTTGTGTCTTTCTTGGCTGGCTCGAAACAGGTGTTGCTTCTGCAGGGCTCCCTGTGAAATGTTGTACTCCAGCACTGAGCTGCAGCTCTCGACTGTGGATCTCCATCCAGCACGCAGAGTGGCGCAGGAAGAGGCATTGGGCTGGGTTTAAGGTAGTCCTGATTGCTACTGAGAGGATTCTCCGAGGTCCTAGCGCTCAGCCCTACCTGCTGCAATACAGATACGGTTCCAGCTCTCTGCACTACTTAAAGTAGCGCTCTTACTGCTCTGCGGCAACGTATGCACATAATTAAATACATGGCCAGAAACTTTATGGTATAAATGAAACACGTGCTTAATGTATAAAACCACACTGCTGCTGGAAGCAGGATCTTTTGGGAGATCCCTGCAGAGCCAGGTCCACCAGGGCACTGGATAAAATAGCATTATCATTGTAACTGGAAAACTACTCCGAAGGCGGATTCTGACATTCGCGGTGTTATTTGCTATAGGGGACTTGGAGGTCACTGACGGTCTGGAAATCAAACCCGTTCTTGCGAATGTAGATAGAAATACCAACCTCTGTGTCAGAGCAAATCATTGCTGGTTACACTGACAATTGTATGTCAGTGTCAGGTACATTGGATGCCACCCACCAGTCCCCATGAAGCACCGCGTGGAAATTCGATTGATCACCTGGAAGTTTGTGAAATACTTTTATTGGAGCCCCATTATTCTTCATCTTTACCACGTGGATTTTTTTCCTTCGCTGGAGCCTGTCCCCCTTTCAGCGCTGTCGCACCACACAGCCCAGGGGAGGCAAGGGGCGTTGGGGAGCCGCCGCAGCCAGGAGTAGTTCAACTCACACCGGAGGGGGCACTTTTGGGACAGCTCTACCCTGCCTTTCTCTTCTACTGTGATCTACGGTACTCACACGTTGGCTAGGGAGAGCCTCGCTCTTTGCTCGGGGGAAGCTGTAGACTCCTGCAGTTCAGAATCAGGATAAAAGCGTGGGATTATAAACGGCTTTTAAGGCTCGGGAGCACGCAGCGGAGAATCTGGACAGTGTCCCCGTGCTACTTCCAAAGTCTCCTGCAGCAGCCGACTCCCTTAATGCTTCATAATGAAATCACTTCTCTGTGAACCGGGCTCTTCCATGGGTTTCTGCGAGCAAACTACTGTCCAATGCACTTTTAAAGTAAACTAATCTGTAAACCCAAGTAGTTTACAAATCAGTATTGTCCTCGCAACAATAACACAATGCACCGCAACAATCTGTTGGGGGCGGGGAGGTTAATAGTAAATCTGGTGGGTTTTTATTTGTCACAAACCAGATCACCGCAATGAGAAGGAAGGCGTCTCTTGATTTTCCAGAAAGATCACTTGAACAAATCTCGGGAGTTTTTCTTGCGGGGAGGGGCTTAGTTACATGCAGGGGAGAGGACAATTCCATCAACCTCTTGAAAATAAACGTACAACCAGTACTCTTCTGAGGAGACAGGTTGCTGGATGAAAATGTAATATCAAGCTGAGGTTTGAATGGCATGGCCCTCTGCTGGGGCAGGGCCCAAAGAGGTTAGTGGTGGAGATTGGAGACGGGTCTTTGAGAGGAAGAATTTTGCAAGCACATGAAAAATAATGTATTTGGTGGTTCTTTTATGTGGGTGGCTATCAAGGAGCTGGTGTGACCCATCTCGCCTTTCCCAGCTACAACAGTTTGAAGTACAGAATGGACAGTATTCAGTTCTGGACTAGTGACAGATTTAAAAAATCCGATATCTCACTGTATAATCGGACTAGAAATTTGTACTTTATGTTCCTGGAGAGGAGCTGGGATCCACCTTCCCACTTGTTTCTAGCCTTGGTAAACAACCACATATCAGACCCTCAGATCACTTTGTTATATTACCACTGCTGTGTCAACAATGCAAACCTTCATTGCCCATTAGCCCAATTTTCTAACAAGCAATTTCATGCTCTCTCATGTCACCCATTATGTATGGAAAAAGCTTCCCAGTAATATCCAAAAAACCACTACATAACAGTCTTCAAATATGTTAATGGCTATTATAGAGAGGACGGTTCTCCATGTCCACTGAGGTTCTGACAGAAGCAATGGGCTTAATCTACAGCAAGGAAGATTTAGGTTAGATATCAGGAAAAACTTTCTAACTGTAAGGGTAGTTAATTTCTGGAATAGGCTTCTAAGGGCTAATCTACACTTACCCGCTGCATCGGAGGCGTCGGATCGATCTTCTGGGTTCGATTTATCGTGTCTTGTCTAGACGCGATAAATCGAACCAGGAAGTGCTCCCCCGTCGATGCCGGTAATCCTGCTCTGTGAACGGAGCAGGCGGACTCGACGGGGGAGCCTGCGCACCGCCGTGTGGACCAGGGGTAAGTACTTTTACGTTCGAAATAAGATACTTCGACTTCAGCTACGTTATTCACGTAGCTGAAGTTGCATATCTTACTTCGAACTTGGGGGCTAGTGTAGACCAGCCCTAAGGGAGGTTGTGGAATCTCCATCATTAGAGCTTTTTAAAAAAGGTTGGACAAACATGTCAGGGGTAGTCTAGGTTAACCTGGTCCTGCCTCGGTTCAGGGGACTGGACTTGATGATCTCTTGAGGTCCCTTCTAGCCTTATGATTCTATTATTGTTTTCCTTAAAATCTCTCCTTAAAATTCATCTCTGCCAAAAACACTTGACATTGGCTAGGCCTGCTAGTTTTTGTGCTAATCATGCCTGTTTCACTGTATTGTTATCTTTCCCCCATGACACACCTGTTGTCTTTCATCATGGGGAGAGACTTTTTTTATGACCTATGTCTCCCATACCTCGTACAATGGATTTTGGTCCCTGACTTGGGCCTCTGGGTGCTACCATAATACAATCTACACCAGCATTAGGTGGGTGTTTGAAAGCTGTTCAGAAGTTTGTAATGTCAGCAGCAGAGATAGATTAGTGGGCAGAGTGCAGGTGAAATGGCTACAAGGTTATCACATGAACAGCAGCACCATAGTTAAGAGAAAGAGAGATGCACATATACACATATGGGATATAGAAGTTTTGTGGCATAAAGGTTTTATCTAACTTCAGGGTTTGATATCTGAATTACTCATAAATATAAAAGCCACACATGAATTATGCAGGACGTCCCAAATATTATACCCCTATGTAAGTAAGTGGTGTTCCAGCCTTTCACCACACAAAATCTATACATGATGCATAATGTCAAATGCACCCCCTCACAAAAGTTTGCATTTATTGATACCTCAAGCAATATTAAAAGCCTACACTTTTATCCCCATGACATCCATGTGGAAATGTCTCTACCCCTAGCTCCCTTTAACCACAGTTTCACGCCCACCTCTCTTATATCCTGGTGGAGTTAAAAGGTTGCGTCTGCCACAATGAGTCATCAGAAGTTACTTCTCAGCTTTCTACAGAATTTTAACTCCTGCTAACAGAATGGATCAATACAGTCTTGCATCTCCATGCAGGATTGTAGTTCCTAGCACCCTGTTGCACCACCATATAAACTTCCCATATGTTCCACATAAATGTGATATTTTTGAGATACAGTGCATGTATCATGCACCTTTTACTGCTTCACCTCCACTCTGCCCATCAGTTCATCTCCTGGCCTACTTCTCACATATCAAATTCTGAGCAACGTCTTACAATCACAATCATAAAAAAATCAATTTGCCATGAGAAAAGATTCTTCCTTTCCCAAAAACTTATGGAGATTCACCAAAAAATGCTTGGGCCTCACCCCTAGGATGAGCAATACTGAGTCCTGGATCAGTGTTAGGTTTAAGATCCTGTACATTGTAGAGGGAGAATTGGAAGATTTATACCATTGGAAAGAGAGGATTCTTAGTTTTCCAGAGGGACACACAGCATTTGCTTATGGTCCTAGAAAGTCTTGAGTTATCAGACTTTAAAGTAGTGACATTTTTTGCTATTTTAGGAGGCAGTGTGCCAGGGAAGCAGCTACTCTGTGTGTCATGTTCCCTTAATCTGTATAGATATCTACTCATATATCTGCACGAGTTAATGCTGCTTCAAACATTAACTCTTATTTTGTCAGCCCCCTCAGCAAAAGGAACTGTTTAACCAGATATGGACAGAAGATCCACTGGCAACTTAGAGGGGCCATGCTGCCATGAAAGAGAAGGGATCCAGTCATCACCATGGAGGGATCAGCTCTCTGTGGGGCTCCAACTTCCTTTTCCCATGAGTACCCAGGATATGCAGATTTTGCATTCTGTGTGGTCCTGCATATAACCCAAAGGTGAATTTAGGGGCATTTTGCAGGACATCTGTCACCCTTCTGCAAACTTCACTGCAGGATGACAGTATACCAGTAATTATTATGACTGATAATGGCATTCTAGGTGTACACGGAATTGTGCGATAGGACTGCACAAAACATATACCCATGCCTTGAAGTCCTTACATTCTAAGACAATGACCTGGTACAGTGCAAAATGAAGAAAGAAATACATCAGAGGTGACATTGAAAATGTGCTTGTCAGATGCATGCACAAAAACTGGAATTTAGGCATGTGATACGATTTTCAAGTTCTCTCACAGGAGGGAGGGATTGAGAATTGAGTCAAGGCAGAGAAAAGGTTGTTAGGATTGTGCGCAGGGGATTCAGTTAAATTGGAGAAGTAGAGTTGGTTAGCAAGGAAGATGGCAGAACTGAAGGAGGAAAGAACAAATTTGTAGTGGAGGTCGCAGGATTTCCACCAGAGATGCTCCATAGTGAAAAAGCAACAACAGAGGAAGCAAGGGTAGGGGGTGAGCCACAGTGGACCTGACTGTGGGAGAGAAGGGCAAAGGAGTCACAGGTGGAGAAGAGTGAAGCATGGAGAGACTCAACAACCATATCATTGGAACAGAGGTCTGAGAGCAGATGAGATGTTATTAATGCTGATGGACTGGAAGTCAGCAGAAAGGCTAAGAGACAGGGCATTGGGGAAATGGGGAGGGCTGATGAGTGCTGCTAAAAGAGACCATGTGATGGTTGGGGACAGGGAACTGAGCAACAGAGAGATCAGAGAGATAGCAGTGCTTGGTAAAGACCAAGTAAAGTCAATGGCCTTTTTAATGAGTGGGACAGTTAAACCAGGGCTGCAGGTCAAATGAAGGGGTGAGTGCAAGAAAATATGCAGTTAAGGGGCAGGATAGGTCATCAACATGGAAGCTGAAGTCACCAAGGATGAGTGTGGGAGATTGTGAGGAGAGGAAGAGAGTGTTTCCGCTCCTCTCCAAAATGGATGGAGAGAGAGCTAAGCTATTAATGTAGATACACAAATGAAACCCTAAAAGAAACACATATGTAGGCAAATGCCACTTCAGTCTAGCAGTTCAAGACTACTGAAACCATATGACTCAAGTGGGTTGGATTAATAAAAGGAAATCTCAGACGGCAGAAGAGTAAAACACACAGGAATCATATTTAGCCTGTGCTGGATAACATCACATCATACTTAACTTTCCGGGCAAGAGGATTATAAACCACACTGCAGTAGCATATCCTGCATGAATTTCCTATGACATGATATTTTGCCACTTTTAGGAACTAGTGCATGTACCCATATAGAGAACTGGTTCATCCTCATGTTGACAAATATGGCAGAATATGAGAATTCTTCCTGTCCTTGGGAATTAACTGATTGTGTGATTTCAAATGTCATGATTTAGGTACATACAAAATAATGCTATTATCAATTAGCCACAGCAAACTGCATCATTCTATGTATTAACGTGGTCTTATTGAATATATATAGCTCTAGGGCAGTGGTTCTGAAACTTCTGTACTGGTAACCCCTTTCACATAGCAAGCCTCTGAGTGCGACCCCCCTTATAAATTTAAAACACTTTTTAATATATTTAACACCATTATAAATGCTGGAGGCAAAGCGGAGTTTGGGGTGGAGGTTGACAACTCGCCACCCCCATGTAATAACCTCGTGACCCCCTGAGGGGTCCCAACCCCTAATTTGAGAACCCCTGCTCTAGGGGATATCTGAAGGTAGATAAGGTGCATTAAATTGCCAAATATGTTTGAAATTTCTCCCACACATTTCTGTACTTTCATCATACACGTATGTTAACTGTTGGCTCATATCTGTTGTTACTTATGAATTATTTACCTTATGATGACTAAAAACACTGAACACACAGTATAAACTACAATAAAATGGATTTCTTAAATATGCTAATGACCTCAATATATGAAACACATGCCTGAAAATTGAAAAGAAGAACATTTAAAACTGCCTGTGAGAAATCTTTGAAGATTTACTCCAGATTACTAAATTTTCATTTACTTCATGTTAATTATATTCACAATATGGTTCTTTTTCACTCACATACGGCTGTGCACTAAATAGCTTTTGGATACTATAGGAACATAGGAATTCCCATACTGTATCAGACCAGTGGTACATTTAATCCAGTAGCCATTCTTCAATAGTGGCCCGTACCAGCAGCTTCAGAGGAAGGTGCACGAAATCCTGAAATAGGCAGATATGGAATAGCCTGCCCAAAAGGAAAATTTCTTCCCAAGCTACACTGGTTAAAGGTTGGCTTATGACTAGAAGCATGAGAGTTTGTTTGACTTACTTGTAACCTTTACACCATTAGTCAAGAGAGATTGTGCTGGTTTATACCAACTGAGGAATTGGCCCACTGTTGTGTATGTTGGTAAATAAAAAACTGCACTATAACCCTTCTGCCAGTCAGAGTTGGCAGCACAAGGGCTGTGTTCAGTATCTAGGGGTTCCTTTTCAACAATACAACACAAAAACGTCTCAAGCCCCCACCCAGTGGCCTGGGACAATTACACACCACTGCCTGGGTGCCTCTAAGAGGCAATACTTCCCTCTCACAAGCACAGAGTCTGAATGTAGCAAAAAACTTTTAATAAAAGGAGGGAAGTAACTCAACATTAATTTGGTAAAACACTGCAAACAGGGTTTATACACATAAATCATGAGCAAAAGACCCACCCCCAAGGGAGTTGGGCGGTGTCCTTTTCCCCTCAGGTTCTTAAGTCCAGCTAAAGTCCCTTTAACGTACCCATCCCTTCTCTGCACCCCACTCCAGTTGCTGTCCTTGGTCAGTGCAGACTCAGATGTCACAGGTGCATCTGCAAAGTTCACCTCCCACCCTGGGTGGAGTGGGGGGTAAGGAGGCACCTTACTTGCTCTGCTGCTCAGGCACTCGCTTGCCACCCCTTTCTACCAGCCACCCTGCCAGCTGATCACCATGCCTCTCTGTGGGGCTCTGCTCTGGCCCTCTCTGCCAGCTGCCCTGCTGGCCACTCACCATGCTTCTCCACCAGCCACCTTGCTGGCCGCCCACCAAAATATCTTCAGGGCCCACCACTTAACACAGCTCTGAGTGATTTCAGCTGTTAGTGGGGCAGCCTCTTGCATCAGAGACACTGTCTCAAAGCAAGTCTAACATTTAGACCTAGATATCAGTGATTTCAGCTCTGCAGCATGTAACAAGACTGTCAATTGAGTGTAAATTAGCTCTTGAATTACACAGTAGATAGAGGAAGGGTCAAACAGTATCTATAGGGCCTACACTACCAAGTACAGGTACAAGTGCTAACCTCTCCCCATGGGCTTTGGAACCCATGTCCCCTGCCTAGCGAGTGCTGTTTAGTTGAGGGTGAGTCCCTCCATCGGGGTATGCCAGGCACAGTTCTGCTGCCCTCGATTCATACAACAAGGATAACAACACTTTATTTCTCCTGCCCCAATAACAAGGACACTGGGGATCCAACACAGCCAAAAGTGATAATTTGGGCAAGCAATCCCATCATGCTGAGCACTTAGGCAGGGTGAGTGTGCCCATGCAAACAAGATCAGCTTCTGAAGTCCTCTTCCACAGCTCATCACTAGATGTCAGGGGAGAGCTCATTCAGACTCTGCTTACATTGGTAACGAGATTAATTTATTGGATGACTGATTCCATCCATCCACAAAATCTACACGTCTTTATTAAATTGCTAACACTGTGTACCTGTGACAAGAAATACAGTATCACACAATACTTTATATTATACTCTAGAATAAAACAGTGCTAATGGAAGGTGCAAGACTGATTACACTGGAAATGAAGTTAGACCGCTCTATGGAGCAGATACAATACAATGTTCCCTATCAATGCATCTCAATGGTGTTTCAGAAAGGCCTCTTGTAGGGTAAGGGTTCAATCCCCGGGGCCTCCAGTCAGTTCTGGGATTCTCTCCTGAGAGTGTCCTCTGTTGTTCTATTCTTTTTCTTACACACACACACACACACACACACACAATCAGCCAGCTATATATATAGAATACAATAAAGGTGCATAAATAAATTTAGTTCATTGTACTAAGTGTTGTGCATGTCACAATGGGGATTACAACACAGGAGTACCTGGCTTTTAGTCCTGGGATTTGTATCTCTTACATTATTGAGCTGTTGCTTCTTCTAGTCATAGGTCAAATTGACTGCTCAATAGATGAACCAGCTCCAGCAAGGCAGATAGAATAGTACCTTGACCTCAGATTGGTCAGGAGTCTACCAACAAATCCAAGGATCAATGGCTGTTGGTTCCACGGGGTGGCTGTAGGTGAGATTGTAAATAGCCCATACATTATTGGAAAATTCACCCCAGATTTTTTAATTCCAATGATCAGTTTGCATTTTCAAGGCTATCTTTGCAACCAAAAAGGGCTAGAAACATCCTTAAAAAATGAAACTGGAGATTCTCTCTCCAGTTTGTGGCTACACAGTTCCCCAAAACGGGTACTGTTTATATTGGACCTGTCAGGAGGTTTAGCTACCTCTTTATGACTTAGTAAATATGTTGCAAATAATGTTGCAGGAGCTTTGTGCATCCAGTGAAGACTAATGGTGAAGTGCAAAAATGGCATAAATAGTGGTATAAATTGCACCCACTTAACTAATGTATAATTTGCATGCTGAAGGAGCAGAAGGGCAGGGTTTTAACAGGAAAAGCCCACATTAAAGGATATATGATGAAATATGGAGAAAGCTATTTTATCTTATATCTTTTTACACCCTCCATTTGGCTACTTTTCCCGCTATAATCTGACCTTTCATCCCACAGAAGATAAATTGCACCCATTTAGCAATGTGTAATCTATATCATGTACACTACTTCAGGATTTGGCCCTAGGACCTTGTCATCTGATGGAGTGGGCAATATGCATGATCTAGCAACAAATAAACATCTTTCACACAGGGACTTTTTCTCCCCGGGTTGGCTTTTGAGATTTAGGGGGCACAGATGCAACCTGTGTTATGTTCTATGCAGGAGGTCAGCTAATGATTATAACAGCCCCTTCTGGCCTGAAAATCTATGAAAAAGAAATATAAAATAAATAAAATAAATGGAGATATGCCAATCTCCTAGAACTGGAACGACCTTGAAAGGTCAGTGAGTCCAGTCCCCTGCCTTCACTAGCAGGACCAAGTACTGTCCCCTGACAGATTTTTGCCCTAGATCCCTAAATGGCTCCCTCAAGGATTGAACTCACAACCCTGGGTTTAGCAGGCCAATGCTCAAACCACTGAGTTATGCCTCCCCCCAATAAAAGGCTTTCCAAGAAGAAAGGAACCAGCTTAGGCTTCAAACTACCCCACTAGCAATTGAGTGTGGCTCTTCAGAAGAATTAAATAAGTTCATGGAGGATAGGTCCAGGAACGGCTATTAGCCAAGATGGTCAGGGATGCAACCCCATGCTCTGGGTGTCCCTAGCTAGAAGCTGGGAGTGAATGACAGCAGATGGATCACTCGATGATTGCTTCTTCTGTTCATTCCCTCTGAAACACCTGGCATTGGCCACTGTCGGAAGACAGGATACTGGCCTAGATGGATCATTGATCTGGCCTAATATGGCCACTCTTATGTCCTCTCCCTCTCTGACTACTATGGAGCTGTTTCTGTAGAGTTAACAAGCACAGTTCTGAGGGTCTAACTCAGGGATAGGCAAACATTTTGGCCCGAGGGCCACATCTGGGTGGGGAAATTGCATTAAGGGCCATGAATGTAGGGCTGGGGCAGGGGGTTGGGATGCAGGAGGGAATGTGGGGTGTGGGAGCGGGTAGATGGGCAGGAAGGGGCTCAGGGCAGGGGGTTGGGGCGCAGGAGGGGTGCAGGGTGTATGAGGGGACTCAGGGCAGGGGGTTGGGGTGCCGGAGGGGTGCAGGGTGCAGGAGGGGGCTCAGGGCAGGGGGTTGGGGTGCAGGAGGGGTGTGGCAAGGGGCTCAGGGCAGGGAGTTGGGGTGCAGGAGGGGTGCAAGGTATACAAGGGGGATCAGGGCAGGGAGTTGGGGTGCGGCAGGGGGTTGGGGTGCGGGGTGCAGGAGGGGGTCGGGGTGTGGGCTCCGGCCCGGCGCTGTTTACCTGGAGCGGCTCCTGGGTGGCAGCAATGCATAGCAGGGCTAAGACAGGCTCCCTACCTGCCCTGGCCCCGTGCCGTGCCGCTCCCGGAAGCACCTGGCACCACGTTCCTGTGGCCCCGGGAAGAGTGGGCAGAGAGCTCAGAGTGCTGCCCTTCCCTGTGGGTACTTCCCCCGAAGCTCCCATTGGCCGCGGTTCGCCATTCCCAGCCAATGGGAGCTGTGGGGGGCGGTGCCTGGAGGTGAGGGTAGCACATGGAGCCCTCTGCCCACCTTCTCCCAGGGGCCGCAGGAACATGGTGCCGGCCACTTCCAGTAGCGGTGCAGGGCCCGCAGCACCACAGGGGTGTTAATCCCGCGGGCCAGATCCAAAGCCCTGACGGTCTGGATCCGGCCCGTCAGGCATAGTTTACCCACCCCTGGTCTAACTGGTCCTTCAGTCCTTGGCCCTGCCTCATTACTTCCCCCATGGGAGGCCTAAACATGCAGCTAGCTTCATTCACACTGGTATTTAGTCAGGGTATCTGTACCCTGTCACCTTGCATCTCACAAGAAAAGAAGATGGAGGGCCCAAAAATTCTTAAATGACAAGATTTTTTTGACTGCACTATTTGCCTCTGTAGTGGTTCTCAAAAAAGACAAGATAGCTGAGCCTGTTTCAGTTTGAAGAGCTCATGAATGCATGACTCCAGAAAACCATTGTGGGGACTGCAGTCCTGTCCCCGCAGCTGTTATTCCAAGAGAGCTTTATAAACTCATAACAAGAGGGTCTGAAAAATGCAGCAGCAATGGGAATCAGCAACTTAGATTTCGACCCAGAAATAGATGCTCCTTGAAGAACTGCTTGCTTCTAGGCACTGCCTTGAAAAGGTTTACAATCAATCAGGAGAGGCTTTTTTTCCTTTTTGTACTACCATCTTTTTAAAAATTTCTTGTGCCTGAAACAATGTTAAAAAAGGAGCACTACTCCAACCAGTGAGGAATCTCAGGCCTCACACCACCACCAAGTACAGAAAGTTTATTCATTCTGTGGGTATGCATAAACCCAATTACTCTGGGTCTGATTCTGTCTCTCTTACTCCCATGGATAGCCCGATTATAGGCATTGGAACAATTCACACAAGCCCTGCAATATACAAACTCTTCACTTTTAATAGATGCCATGCCTATAGAGAAATATATAGCAAAAATGCAGGAAAATTCTCCAGCCAAGCCTCAAGTTATGCTGCTCCATAAATTGCAAAGAGATTTTATTTGAACTTTGTTCATGACTCAGAAATATTTTATATAACTTTTGTTCTTGCAATTTTCAATTTGTTTCATTTCTGTAACTTCAAACCCAACTCTGCGAGCCTCCTGGGTGCAAAGAGAGTTGGTGCACAGACAACATGCATGGTCATGCCTTATTTAAAATGTGTGCATTCCCACATACGGCCACCAAAGGCTGTGTGCCCTAGGGGGTTAAGAATCTACCATATTGTAAAATTAATGATTTCAAGTCACAAAGAAATGTATTCTTATTTTAAAAATCTTTACAGCAAGATCCTCAGCTGGTGTAAATTGGCATAGCTTTATTGAAATCAATGGAACTATGATCATTTATACCTGCTGAGGATCTTTCTCTTTCTGTCTTATTTTCTCACTGCAAAATGGATCATTAAAATTTCATCACCATCCCCAGTACACTGCATTGGCAAATCTTGCCCCTAGCAGAGCAGG
Organism: Macrochelys suwanniensis; assembly: GCA_033296515.1. NCBI lineage: Eukaryota > Metazoa > Chordata > Testudines > Chelydridae > Macrochelys > Macrochelys suwanniensis. Next base: position 41,701,504 of record CM065775.1, on the reverse strand, counting down.
CAAGGGCACAGCAGAAGCAAACCAGAGGAGAGGAACGAGGATGGGTATTTGTAAGGGTGCAGAGGTCTATTTCAGACAGTAAGTTGAAGTAGTCTCTAAGGGTACGTCTATACTACAGAATTAGGTCGAATTTATAGAAGTCGATATTTTAAAACCTGAATTTATGGAATCGATTGTGTGTGTCCCCACTAAAGAGCATTAAGACCACAAGGTCGATTGACTGTGTCCACAGTAGTGGGGCTAGCATCGACTTTCGGAGCATTGCATTGCGGGTAGCTATCCCACAGTTCCCACAGTCTCCGCCGCCCATTGGAATTCTGGGTTGCGATCCCAAAGCCTGATGAGGCAGAAAACATTGTCGCTGGTGGTTCTGGGTACATGTCGTCAAGCCATCAAACGTCCCTCCCTCCCTCCGTGAAAGCAATCTTTTTCGCGCCTTTTTTCTGGGGTTTCCGTGTTTGCTACGGAAGCCTGCTCAGCTCACAATTACCGTACATCTCCAGCGTACGCCTGGACATTAGGTCTAGTGGGGATTCAGTCACCCTATAATACAGGCAGAGGGATAGCTCAACGTTCTGAGTGTTGGCCCGCTAAACCCGGGGTTGCGAGTTCAATCCTTATGGGGGCCATTCCGCCTGAGGCTGCTGGTTGTGGGACTACACAGCAGAAGCTCCTTGCCTTCTAGCTGCAGATGGTGCAATATGCCATAAATGGTCGTGGTCACGGGACCATACAGCAGAAGCTCCTTGCCTTCTAGCTGCAGATCGTACAATATGATTGAAATTCATGTGCTCCTGGCCGGGGGCGCTTGGACATAAATGGGAGTGACCAGAGTGACTCTGGTCATTCTCTTTTTTACGTTTTGTTTAAGGGAGATTCAGTACTGCCTGGAACACGGGCGGAGGGATAGCTCAGCGGTCTGAGCGTTGGCCCGCTAAACCCGGGGTTGCGAGTTCAATCCTTGAGGGGGCCAGGAAATGATGATGGATATCAAGCATATTGTACCATCTGCTGCTAGAAGGAAATGAGCCTAACCCTTGCTCCCCCCTCCCTCCGTGAAAGCAACTGAGGGGGGAGCAAAAAATCCTTTCGCGCCTTTTTTCATATGGGCGCCATATTGCTGACTCCATTGTTATCCACCCGCCGCTTCTGCTGCCACTCTGCTGTCCTGCAAACAGCATACCAGGGAAAGCATGGAGCACGATCAGATCGCCGCGGCTGTTATCGCCGTTATGAACACCACGCGCATTGTCCAGGAGTATATGGAGAACGAGAACCAGGAGCTGCTAGAGCTACAGCAGGCGAGGAGGCGACAGCAGCGCCCTGAGGACAGTGATGAGGACATGGACACAGACCTCTCTCAAAAAAGGCCCCCCCGCAAGGTGGACATCATGGTGTTAATGGGGCTTGTTGATACAGTGGAACGCCGATTCTGTGCCCGGGAAACAAGCACAGACTGGTGGGACCACATAGTGCTGCAGGTCTGGGATGAATCCCAGTGGCTGCAAAACTTTCGCATGCGTAAGGGCACTTTCATGGAACTTTGTGAGTTACTTTCCCCTGCCCTGAAGCGCAAGAACACCAAGATGAGAGCAGCCCTCACAGTACAGAAGCGACTGGCGATAGCCCTGTGGAAGCTTGCAACGCCAGACAGCTACCGGTCAGTCGCGAATCAATTCGGAGTGGGAAAATCTACAGTGGGGGCTGTTGTGATGGAAGTAGCCAGGGCGATCACCAAGCTGCTGGTACCAAGGGTTGTGAGTCTGGGAAATGTGCAGCTCATACTGGATGGCTTTGCAGCAATGGGGTTCCCGAACTGTGGTGGGGCGATAGACGGAACCCATATCCCTATCTTGGCACCGGACCACCAAGCCAGCGAGTACATAAACCGAAAGGGTTACTTTTCAATAGTGCTGCAAGCACTGGTGGATCATAAGGGACGTTTCACCAACATCAACGTGGGATGGCCGGGAAAGGTACATGACGCTCGCATCTTCAGGAACTCTGGTCTGTTTCGGCTGCTGCAGCAAGGGACTTTCTTCCCAGACCAGAAAATAACCGTTGGGGATGTTGAGATGCCTATAGTTATCCTTGGGGACCCAGCCTACCCCTTAATGCCATGGCTCATGAAGCCATACACAGGTAGCCTGGACAGTAGTCAGGACCTTTTCAACTATAGGCTGAGCAAGTGCAGAATGGTGGTGGAATGTGCATTTGGTCGTTTAAAAGCTCGCTGGCGAAGTTTATTGACTAGGTTAGATCTCAGCGAAAACAATATTCCCATTATTATTACTGCTTGCTGTGCGCTCCACAATATCTGTGAGAGTAAGGGGGAGACGTTTATGGCGGGGTGGGAGGTTGAGGCAAATCGCCTGGCCACTGGTTATGCGCAGCCAGACACCAGGGCTATTACAAGAGTACAGCAGGGTGCGTTGTGCATCAGGGAAGTTTTGAAAACCAGTTTCATGAATGGCCAGGATGCTGTGTGAAAGTTCTGTTTTTCCCCTGTAATGAAAAGCCCCGCCCCTTCATTCACTCTACTTCCCTTTACCCAAACCGCCCTGCCCTCCCCCCCTCGATCACCGCTCGCAGAGGAAATAAAGTCATTGTTGCTTAAAAATCATGCATTCTTTATTAATTCGTAAAACAAAGAGGGGGAACTATGGGGGTAACTGCCACAGTCTCCCGGGATAGCTGGTGGAGGAAGGGAAGCACCAGGATGGGTGGTGGAGGAGGGGATGAGGGAAGGACAAGGACACACAGCACTTTAAAACTTATTGAATGCCAGCCCTTTCTTGCTTGGACTGTTCTCTTGGCTTGAGTGGTTGGGTGCACGGAGGCCGCCCAAACGCGTTCTTGGGCGTCTCGGGGATGAGGTTATGGGACTCGGGAAGGAGGGCTGTTGGTTACACGGGGGCTGTAGCGGCGGTCTGGGCTCAGGCGGCCTTTCCTGAACCCTACGCCTTTCCTCAGCCATAAGCCGGAGGATTTCCGTTTGATCCTCCAGTAGCCTCAGAATTGCATCCTGCCTTCTCTCTGCACGCTGACGCCACCTACTCTCTTCATCCCGCCGCTGTCTCTCTTCATCCTGCCAGTCATTGTCTTCAGCACGCCACCTGTCCGCGCGATCAAATTCTGCCTTCCTGGACTCCGACAGTGTCTGCCTCCACGCATTCTGCTGGGCAGCTTCAGTGTGGGAGGATTCCATGAGTTCTGAGAACATATCGTCTCGATTCCTTTTTTTTTTTACTTCTAATCTTCGCTAGCCTCTGGGACGGTGATGAAGGGGGTGGCGTTGAAACATTTGCAGCTGCGGGAGGAAACAAATGGGAGAGGAGTAGTTTAAAAGACACATATTAGAGAACAATGCTCCAAACATTACATATCACATGTGCATTTGGTCCAAGGTTGCACTTTGCCTGTTATATTGAGGGTCTGCCGGTTTGGTGTGAGAGATCACACAAGCAGGTCCGGCGGGCAACAGAATTCGGCTTGCAGGCAGCCATGGTAAGCCACAGTCTATAGGCTTCTTTAACCTTCATAACATGTGGGAATGTTTTCAAACAGCAACCCCCTCATTTCCCATAACAAACAGCCTTTGGGCTGGCAATTTAAAACTGGTTGGCAATTGAAAAGGGAGGGGCGGCGGTTTTCGGGTTAACGTGCAGCGCGAACCTAATCTACACCCCCCCACACACACACAGACACACATCCAAGATGTTCGCTGTTCCCCCTCCCCCCACCGCGTGGGTCACAGCAGGGAAGATTTCCGTTCAGCCACAGGCAAACAGCCCAGCAGGGACGGAGCCCCTCTGAATACCCCCTTAATAAAATTCCCCTATTTCAACCAGGTGACCATGAATGATATCACTCTTCTGAGGATAACACAGACAGATAAAGAACGGATGTTGCTTGAATGCCAGCAAACACCGGGACCATACGCCGCCATGCTTTGCAAAGCAATGATTCCAGACTACGTGCTACTGGCCTGGCGTGGTAGAGTGTGTTACCATGGAGCACAGGATAAGGCTGCCCTCCCCAGAAACCTTTTGCACAGGCTTTGGGAGTACATCCAGGAGATCTTTCTGGAGATGTCCCTGGAGGATTTCTGCTCCATCCCCGAACATGTTAACAGAGTTTTCCAGTAGCTGTAGCTGTACTGGCGGTGAATTAATCATTAAACACGCTTGCTTATAAAACATGTATTAATTAACAGAGGTACACTCACCAGAGGTCCCTTCTCCTGCATCGAGCACGCCTTGGGTGGGTTCGTAGGGTACTGGCTCCAGGGTGACAAAGAGTTCCTGGCTGTCGGGGAAAAGGGCTTCTCCGCTTCCTTGCTGTGTCTGTGCGCTATTTTCAGCATCATTATCATCATCATGCTCCTCTGTGGTTTCTGATGATCCACATACGGAGTCATACCACATGGGTGGGTCAGTGCTGGCTGCACCTCCTAGAATGGCATGCAGCTCATCATAGAAGCGGCATGTCTGGGGCTCTGACCCAGAGCGGCTGTTTGCATCTCTGGTTCTTTGGTAGGCTTGCCTGAGCTCCTTAATTTTCACGCGGCACTGTTGCGCGTCCCTGTTGTAGCCTCTGTCCTGCATGCCCTTGGAGACTTTGGCATATGTATTGGCGTTTCTTCTTTTGGACCGTAGCTCTGCTAGCACGGTTTCGTCTCCCCATACAGCGATCAGATCGCGTACCTCACGCTCGGTCCATGCTGGAGCTTGTCTTCGGTTCTGGGACTCCATCATGGTCACCTCTGCTGATGAGATCTGCGCTCACCTGCAGCTCACCACGCTGGCCAAACAGGAAATGAAATTCAAAAGTTCGCGGGGCTTTTCCTGTCTACCTGGGCGGAGCATTGGAGCTCAGACTGCTGTCCAGAGCGGTCAAATGTTGCACTGTGGGATAGATCCAGGAGGCCAATACCGTCGAATTGCGTCCTCACTAAGCCTACATCGATTCGGCAATATCGCTTTAAGCGCTAATCCCCTCGTTGGGGGTGGAGTGGCGAGATCGATTTTAAGAGCCCTAGAAGTCGATGTTAAGGGCTTCGTCGTGTGGACGGGTGCATGGATCAATCGAAATAACGCTAATAAATTCGACCTAAACTCGTAGTGTAGACCAGGGCTAAAGGATAGCTCTGCAGCCTGCTGGGGGAAAGACTCCTCACCGTCCAGCTACTCAGTAGATTCAGCCCTTAATCAACTGACTAAGCATGAGGATTTAGCTCTTAGTGAACATGTCCGAATATTTCTTTTTGTAAATCTAATTGTCATGACATTTTGCATGTTTGTAGATTTTGGTCCAAAGGAGGGAACATATTTGGTTATGTTTTAGAGTCAATATATGCTGCTTCCATTATTATTTTGTCTTGTAATTTTTAATATGTTTCTATAGTATTCAGAGAACAATAGGGGAGCCCTCTTGCAGCTAATATAACATTTGTAATTTCCCATGGGTGTAATCAAAGTCTGTATAATCTAGTGTCTACTTTATATTTCAATGTTATTGAGTTCCAATGCTATTAAAGAGTTGAGACTTTATTACAAACATCTATGAACTTTTCATTATCAATGTGATTGAAGATTATGTCTTTCTTTCTAAAGGAAAAAACAATAAAAGTCACAAAAATAAAAGCCAAACTAAAAAAAAAGAATATGACATCTACAACAACAGTGTTTGAAATGAGTTAGTCATTTAAAGGGGCATTTGAAAAAGGACACAATATGAGCTAACTTGGTCCCTGCAGCCAGACCTCTCAGTTGAGGAGCAAGGAATTAAGTTACTTCCAATACAGTAATCTTTGAATGAACATATCAACAGCCAACCTTTTGCAAATATACTGTTTTTATGGGTATATGGGCCAAGATTTTCAAAATGTCTATTGATTTTGGATGTCTTGTTTTTGGGTGACCAACCTGGGACACCTTAAAGGGACCTGATATTCAGAAAGGGCTGAGCACCAGCCTTCAGAAACTCAGGCCCTTTTAAGATGTCTCAAGTTGGGCACCCAAAAATGATGACACCTAAAATCATAAGACATTTTAAAAAATCTAATTAGTTAGAGCCAGGAAGGGTTAATAAGCTCCTCTGGGCACAATCAGCTCCAACCCAGTGCACCTGTGAGACCTGCTGCACCTGAAAAAGGACGGCACCTTAAAAGAAAGGATCCCTGCTCAGTAAGATGTAGCACTCAGTGGAAAGCAGATCAGACTATAGAGTTCCCTGAACTCATAGAGTGAGGACTGCTTGTTAGACAAGCTTCTGGAGATCCTCTGCTGCCTGACTCTCTGGATAAAAAGAGGGATTTTCTTTACTTTAGTTTTCTAAACTTAGCTCTATCCTGGAGACAGCTGACCTGGTGACCTTGCAAGGAGAGTGGGTGAACCTGGACTGTAAGACTACTCAGCCTTGCCTTTTTCACTTGGACTATTGTTAAATCCCAGAAGTGGGGAGGGAGAGGAGAACTGCTTTCCTGATACTTGAAGTTAGGATTGCCACCTTTCTAATGGCTAGTAACTGGACCCCTGAGGCCCGGCTGCCTGCTCCACCTCTTCCCTACTCCCAGGCTCCACCCCTGGTCCATCTCTTTCCCACAAGGTCCCCATCACTTGCAGGGGCCTCACCAGCAGGCCAAGGCTGCCTTACCCACCACCTGTGGGCTGTGCAGGACCACGCGCTGCTGTGATCCACACGAGCAGCCTGGCCCTGGAGGCAGTAACTGCTGCTGCTGTGCTGCCTCCTTCCTTCCACTTAGGGTTGCTACCTTTTCCTCAGATAAAAAAAACTGGACATCAGGGCTTGTCAAATGGCATCTGGACACACAAGCCAAAACCCGGACTCTCTGGGTGAAAACCAGATGGGTGGCAACTGTGCTTGTAGCTGTAGAGACACAGACCCTCTCCAGTCTGACTCTAGCAACCCCTGCTGCCAAAGGAAACTCCCAGGGACAGAGGAAATGCTCTACTCAGCACAAGGGGGAACTCTAAAGGTAAACCCTACATTGCCATAAATAAGGATTTTGGCCTAACTTTAGGCCTCCCTTAGTGAAAATCTTGGCCCATGTCTTTATATAGTGAAACTATTCTTTTGGTTATTTAGCATTTTTTTAAAAGTGAAAATTCGGAGGATCTTATACTTACTTTTCATTGCTTCAAAGTTTTTTAGCCTTCTTTGCAAAGGAATGTCACCTACCTCAATGAAAATTAAGGGCTAGATCAACAAAGGGAGTTAGAGTCCAAAATGTAGATCTTCAGATCCCTCTTTCAGCTGCTACCTTACACTGTAGGTGCCTAAATTCCCTATGTGCCCAATTTTCCACTGGTAAAGTCCCATAGGTACCTACATTTCTGCTGTTAGGCATGCATTCAGCCGCCTCACTCCTGATGCACGACTCACACGTAAGTCATGCCTATTCCACCTGCAGGACTCAATCTGGTAGGTGTCCCCAGAGCTTGTCTTAGAGCACATCTACTGGATCAGATCATATCCAAACCATAGCTGGTGATAGTGACCACTTCCACCACCACTTTATACCCTATAACCCAGTGGTTAGAACACTCAGTGAAGATGTGGGAGACCCAGGTTCACAGCCCTACCTCTCTCTAATTTGAAGCATGGATTTGAAAACGGTTTCCCATTTCCTAGGTGAGTGCCCTAACTATTGGGCATTCTGGGGTGAGTCTAGGCAGGCCATTTGTCCAGGTTTGAACCAGACAGTCCTACTGTTCTGAGATTTGTCCCACATTTGGTACAGAGACAAAAGCGGATGTAGTGTAGGACAGGAGACACCATTTTGAAGAGTGCTTTGGCTGCCAGCATTGGGCATACAAGGTCACACCGGTGGGGGCAGAGTGGTGCACTCTTCAAAATGGTGCTTACGTGGTGCACTGTGCATGTGAGGTCATGGCAGTGGGTATGGGGTCATGCCAGCAGGGGACTAAAAGTACTGGATGGTCTGGTATTCTGTGAATGTTTTGAGTGGCAACTGTAGGTGAGTCTCTCCTGTTGAAGCTTTTCCACCTTGTATGAAATAATTAAATATTATTTGGAGCAGGAATTGGAAGCTGACTCTCCCACATTCCACTGGGCTTTAGAGTCATTCTCACTCTCTTTGGCCTAGTGGGAGCCAGCCAGGGCCACCTCGCCTCCAGCCCCCTGCTGGACCCAGAACTGTGAAGGGGAGACCCCCGCACACATTGGTGGTACTAGTATCCAGCTGGTGCCTCCCACTTGGGAGAGTCAGCCAGACTCTCCAGCAGGTAGGAGTAGAAGCAGCCAAAGCAGGGACTCCTAGACACGAGAACTTTCTACAGTTTTAATTGGACTTTCTCTGCCCTGTGCTGATGGGCTGTCTGCTCCAACCCTCCCTCACAGTCTCTTCACCTTAGCTTCACTCCACACTTGCTCGTCTTTCCTTCTCCCCTGCCCTGTCCCCATCACCCTCCTTCCTTTCCCTTTAGCTGATCCTCATCCTTAGTAACCCTCCACCTCCCCCCACAAAAAGAAAAAGAAATTATGGAACTAATACATTTGCTGCCATCACATTGTTCACTCTGCTTGTATGTTATAGTCTTTCCCACACCCTGTGCCTTTCTTGTCTATTTAAACAGTAAGCTCTTTGGGCATGGACAATCTATTACTCCATTAATACAGTGCCTAGCACAAGGGGCCCCCATTCTTGGCTGACCCTTGGGTACTGCTATAATAAACATGACTAATAACAATAATTTATTTTAAGAGCAAGTTTGAGGTACAGTAGAGTGAGCGACTACTCCTGACTGGCAGGTGGAATAGCTGAAAATCCTAAAATGGCTGCTGTGCACTTCTTTCTTCTGCATTTACTGGATTGCATTTAAGCACTTATACACAGGGCACACTCTATCTCTGCCTCTCCTTCCTGTCACCCCCATTCTTCCCTTTATTCACCGGTGCTCAGTTCAGTGTGGGCATGGAGGAGTGCTCACATTGCTGAGCACTGTGCACATTTTCCCTTACTGTGATAAAGCTTTTCTGCACAGGTGCTGATCGAATGCTGAGTGCTAGCTTTCTGTACTACTTTAGCCATGCTCAGCAACCTGCAGGTTCAAGCCCTAATTGCTGTGCTCATGGCAACCATTAGGCAGCAGCCTCAAACTTCCAGGATGTAAGATTCACACAAGAGGTTTCAGCAGCAAACTGTTCACTGATATAGAATGCATGAGCCTAACTAATTTCCAGTCTTAATCCACTAGGGAATATAAACAGCTCATTAGAGGTGCTACCCTCTCAATGCCAATTACCCCTGACTAATGACAAAACAAGGAACATACATACACTCATTTTGAGAGATTGATTTTAGCAACTATTCCTCACATTAACACTCTTCCTTGGATACCCTCACAAATGTCAGCATCCTTGTTAGCCCTCACATTGGTGTCTACTTTATTGAGGGCTGGATTTAATGTCTACTGAGTTTTAACCTCTGCTAAGATAAATGAAGAGAGAGACTAAAATTCTGGTCCATACAGTGAAAAATACAAGCTAAAACGCTGGTTTGTTTCCACTCCATTATTTAAAAGAACCTTTGGCAACTTATTATCTAAGAAAGGAATTCCTCCACTTATTTTCAGGGCAGCTGTCTGATACCCTTCTGAGGACTTTTATTCTTGATTACTGAAGTCCAGCTGATTCCAGTTTTTCACAGGTACAACAAAGTCCAGTGTGTATGTGCTACATCTTTACCTGTTGCTAGGTAGCAATTCCCACCCAGCTAATCAGAAGTCTGCAAGGATCTGTTCAATATCTTTTGGCTGATGGTATGATGCATAGGTTCTGGAACTAGGGATGCTGCTGCATCCCCTGATTTGAAGTGGTTTCCATCGTATACAGGGTGTACCCTTTGGTTCAATGACTCGCAGCACTCCCACTATACAAATTGTTCCAGCACCCCTGGTACGGTGTTACATATAACACCGAAGATTTACTGGTATGAGGTTCCTGCTCTGGGCCCCTGGAAGGGATGTGGCCTCAGGAAGAAGGGGCGAGGCTAGGGGTCAGCCTCCCTCAGGCAGCGCCCACGCCACCCAGGGCTCTGGTGGCGATTTAAAAGGGCCCAGGGCTCCCGGCTGGACCCTTTTAAATCGCCGGGCGCCAGGGCAGCTGCCCCTTTTACACACCCATGCCACCGATGTGGGGGTGGGGCAAAAACGTTGGCTGTGTACGGGCCAGTACTGGTGGCCACTTCTTAACGGTATGCCGTACCAGCGCATACGGGCCTATTTTCACCCCTGTGTAACATCAATACCCCATGGCGGGTCAGAAGGAGGAGGGATTGAATTTGGGGACCTTGGGATATTAGTGCATGTGGTTCTACTACTTGAGCTAAAAGACCTACTTCTGTTAGCCAAGGTTCATCATTCTCTATTGGGCCTAGCCACCATTAGAGGGGGACACTGAATGGTCATGGCTTACATATATTTACTACAGTATGGTTTGCCCTTATGTTTCTTTAGCTTTCAGGAGCAATCAATGTCATAGTGTCTGCTCCAGCCACAAGATGAGGAACAAGCAGTAGCTTTCTTGGTTTCCAGAGAGAATATTGTCATTTAGGTCTAGTCTTTAAATCCATTTCCACATAAACGATGCTTTACTTTTTGCACTTTAGTCTACCTTTAAACATAGAAATTGTGTTTGTATCCCTTCCTCAACTAATACAAAAATAAAAATAAAATACATAATGTGGTTGTTACTATATTTTTTATGATCTTGGGGTGAACGTGGTACGGCTATTATATGGATGATTAATTGTCAGCTAGAGCCAAACCATCCCCTGCCAAGGAAACTCTAGCAAACTTCCTTCCCGTATTAGGGTCACACACAGTCAGATGCACACACAATGGATAATGGTTCCATCCTCAAACTCTGGGGTTCCCCAAAGACCCATGTGGAATGGACACACTAGAGGCCGAGGGCATTCTACACTGAGGTTTTGTATCTTTGTGCCCTCTATGCTTGCCCCTTACAGCATAGGTGCTGGAATTAGGGTTGCTGCCACATCACCTGGCTTGAAGTGGTTTCCATTATATACAGGGTTTACAGTTTCGTTCAATGACTCAGTACCCCCACTATGCAAATTGTTCAGCACCCCTGCCTTCCAGTTCTTGGGAAGCGTGCTTCCATGAGACACCCACTCCCACTGTCAGGGTTTCCCCTCAATGATGGCTGTTCTTTGACATTCCACAACATTAAGGGGCTCTCTGTAAAAGTTAATACATTTTAACTCACATTTCTTTAACTCTTTTCTGAAATCAATTATAGTTGTTGTAAATCAGTCCCTCCCTGACTGAGATACAGATCTTCAACTGTGTAGAGCCTGTGGAAAGGGTGGACAGTGCAATGGCTGACTCCCCTCCTTCTGTACAGGAAGGGCCAGATCAATGTACAGAGGGTCTCGTCTAGATCTTGGGGTCGATAATCAGAGCACACGTTTTCAGAAAAATCGTCCAGCACATTCTGCAATCCAAATGTTTACCCTTAAACCATAAGATAGTCGCTGATCAGATTTTTTTTTTTTTTTTTTTTTGGTGGTCATTATTCTCAATGCTTGCTAGGTGGCAATGTATCTTCAGCAAAGAAATGTTGTACTATGTCATGAATCCCTGAAAATCTCTATTTTCCTCATTTTTTCAGTTTTAGTATAGCCAGTGCTCCATAAGCATATACACACAGTAGAAAATTAATAGAAGAGACTTAAATTTATAATGTCATCAAATTTTAAAAGTGTTAAAAAGGGAGTAAAAACCCACATTAAAGAAGTAGATGTCTGTTTAAGAATACATTATGTGCATAAAAGTTGCAGTGTCTCTTTGAATTAAAAATGTCCTCAGTGCAAATGTAGTCACAAAATAGCTGTTAACGTGTATCTGTAAATAAAATATGATCTATGCCACATGCTTGACTATTATAAGAGGTTTTGGGTGGAGCGGGGCGGGGGAGGGCGGGAGGGAGGAAACTAAAAACAAGACAAGCAAAGAAAAGATTTTTTTAAATACACATTTTAGTCTATGACACAAAAAGTCTTCCAGGCACTGAACTCATATTGACTTCAATTGGGAATTATATGCATCCAGAGAATGTAGAACTGAGTCAAATTTGAAAACACCCAGTTGTGTGTATGTGTTCATATGTGCACATGAACAATAGTGTTATAATACCAACTCCTCTAGCAATATCATGTTATATTTATAGACTTAGCTGCAGTGCTCTGTTATAAATACATGTGCAAAGCCACAGAAAACTGTATAGGGTGAAATCCTGCCCCATTGAAGTTAACGGGAGTTTTGTCTGATGTCAAGATTTTACCCCTAGTTTCAACAAAGATTTTGCAACAGTTAAGACCTATTGAGAAGGACAGAATCCCTCATCTCATCACTGTCACATTCCCCTTTGATCACAGCAGCTTTAGTGCTTGTGTTCACTACCGGAGTAAGTCGACCTGTTATGCTACTCCAGCTACATGAATAATGTAACTGGAGTCGACGTAGCTAAGGTCGACTTACCACGGTGTCTTCACTGCGCTGTGTCGACCTGAGACACTCTTCTCCTTATTCTTCTCGGAGAGGTGGAGTACCGGAGTCAACCAAAGAGCGCTCCACTGTCAATTTAGTGGGTCTTCACTAGACCCACTAAATCGACACCCGCTGCATCGATTGCAGCAGCATTGATCTCCCTGGTAGTGAAGACAAGCCCTTAGATGTTGTCCAACTTACCAGTACAGTGTGTGCTGTCAATTCTGTTCCTTCATTTTCTAATGTATTGTTCAGTGTAGTTTTGTCTGAATTCAAGTATGACAAACACACTGATCAGTTTGGTTTCCAGTTAGATTCTGTAGTTATTAAAGCAAATGCTTTTGAAGAGAATGTTAACAAATCTGGCGAAAAAAATAAGTTACAAATTGTATCTGATAGCTGTCAACTTTTATGTGTTTTAATAAAGGATAATGTGATTTATCATAGATAATGAGGTTTGTGAAAATAATTTGAAATTCTGTTGTATTAGGACATTGGGTCTTTCTGAACATTTAGATATCTGAGATCTCTGTAATAAACTCTATTGCTTAAAACAATTTTAGGAAGAAAATTTTAGCCATCTTTGAAGATTATTAAGCATTGCAGATTCCATTCAAGTTTTCTCCTTTGGCTTCTGCTTCTTTGCACCAAACAATGACAATAACTTTCATTATAATAACTGACAAAGCTAGGGTCATATCTGAAGTATGGAAAAACAAGAAGAATCTATCACACTGAAGTAAAACACTTTGTAACTTTTCTAATTTGCTAGTGCTATTCAGATTTGCAAAAAGAAGTGGTTGATGCTCAACCCTGAGGTTTGATTAGTTAGTATAACTATTGTTGTTGTTTAATATTTATATCACAGTAGTACGTGTAATAGGGTGGTCTGCCCCTTTAGGGGCTTGAGGAACCAGGGAGCAGCAAGCCTGGGCCTAAGGAAAAAACCAGCAGGCTGTTGATGAGAAGCAGCTGAGAGAGCTAAACAGCAGCTAATGATTGGTGCTGAGTTCCAGCGGGAAGATATAAGTGAGGACCCCGGCCTGTAAGGGAGGGGCTTAGAGAGAGAAACACTTCCCTGAGCCACAGTGGCAGTGGGAGGCTGGGCTGGGCTTGGGTTGTGATCCCAATCCCCTGGAGGCAAAGGGAGGTTTTAGCTCTTGAGCTAGTGGTGAAGAGTAGAGGACCCTGCAGTATCAGTTCAGGTCAGAACTATAATTGTTACTTTTCCATGTTTTGTCCATTTGTGTGGCAGAAGAATAAAAGACCCTGCATGGAAGGTGAAAAGAGAGTTGGGCACGGCTCTCTGCTTTATCCCTAAGATGGTATATGCTTCCTGCCCCAAGGAACTTACAATCTAAAGTGGGATCCCACACGGGATTATTCATTTGACTAAAATTACTCATGAGTATAAAGGGTTTGTAGATCCAGGTTCTAAAATGGTATAACTGCATATATACTCTTTCTCGAAAAGATTGTAGGTCTTTTTTCATTTTGATGATGCAAAAGCTTTACTCATGTCATGCCACAATAATGGGAATGAAGGGCAAAGCGATGAGGGTCTAGCTAGCTCAGAAGATCATCCTATCTCAGTGTCTGTCCTTTCTGATTTTTAGTAAAGTGTTTTGATACGCTGTGGTAAATCACTCAAAGTAACAAGAATACAGACCCCAGAGAGGAGACACAGCTGCGTGGAAGGGCTGGGGGTGGGGCTGGAGGTGGTACAGCCGCTTGCTCCTGGGAGCGGCGGCCCCACATTCTGCTCCTTTCACCGCTGCAGTTCCCGGGATAGCCCTGGGGTTAAGACAGAAAGAGAGTACATACAGGATGGGATTTTCAAATGTGCTCAGTCTTTGCCTAATTCCACTCTCATTGAAGTCAACAGTAAACCTGCCATTGATTTCAGTGTCAGTTAAATGAGACCAATTTTGAAAATATTCTCCATATATTTTAAAGTTTATTTGCTTTTATATAGTCTAAACAATAAATAATACATGCAAATCTCTTGTGATGTTGGCGTATGTATATTTTAATTCCATTTTTATAGGGAAAAATCTGGGGCTAAGTGATGTGCCCAATGCACATCAGCGGTAGACATCAGATTAGAGCTCTTGGCTATTATTGCTGAACACAATCCACTAGACCAAGTTGCTTCACTGCCATTTCTTGATAAGCTAGAACTAATTACCGCAGGTTCTTTCAGCAACCCTTCATTTGCGTAATCCAGATGACGGGTCAGAGATGAACAAAGAGTAAAGGTTTGTGAGAAGGTTTGTGTACTACAGAGAACTTTTTCCTGGGTGTCTGGCTGGTGAGTCTTGCCCACATGCTCGGGGTTCAGCTGATCGCCATATTTGGGGTCGGGAAGGAATTTTCCTCCAGGGTAGATTGGCAGAGGCCCTGGAGGTTTTTTTGCCTTCCTTTGCAGCATGGGGCACGGGTCACTTACCGGAGGATTCTCTGCATCTTGAAGTCTTTAAACCATGATTTGAGGACTTCAGTAGCTGAGACATAGGTGAGAGGATTATTCCAGGAGTGGGTGGGTGAGATTCTGTGGCCTGCATTGTGCAGGAGGTCAGACTAGATGATCATAATGGTCCCTTCTGACCTTAAAGTCTATGAGTCTATGAGTCTATGAGAAGGAAGGTACAGAACTAAGCTTCAAATCTTTGTCTAAATAACTTGATAAAGATCCCTACTGCACTTTACTAGTGGACAAAAGTATCCAGATGAAAAACATTATATTTTTGACATAATTTGAATTTTATTGAATGGAAAATAAGAAGGTTTTAATGTCTCTGCCCCTCTCAACTAACCAAGCAAATGGTGTTTTAGCTAGGACTGTTCTTCTAGCTGTGAAAAAGTATGTTACAAGAGGAAGTGGAGACTGGTTAGGATGTTGAGTCCAGAGGTAGTTGAAACCTAGCAAGTTTTCAAACTCCATTACATCAGCAGTTTGGGGTTTGCAAGTTTTGGATAACAGTTGCCTGTTCCAGATTAAAGAGGAATGACATATTTTCTTGCAACAAGGGGAGATAAACTTTATAGCCCACTGAGACATTCCTTAAAAACCTTTCTCTATAACAAAGAAAGATTTTCCTCCCTAACAGTACCATAGTAGTTGTACAGGGGCCAAATCCTAATCCCACTGAAGTCAGTGGGAATTTTGCCATTGACTTCAGTTGGATCAAGATCTAATCCAGGGAATCTAACTGAGAGTTAGAGACGGTAATGAAGTCCTAGTTGGTGTAGTTTAGTTGGCAAGGAAATGGAAGAAGGTGTACTATAGGAAGATATAAGATAAAGGAGGAGGTGGCCTATCATATTTTAACTCACTTTCTTTCTGTTACTATTACTTATCATTATTTATTTGTATTACCAGAGCACCTAGGAACCCCAGATACAAACTAGGACCCCATTGTGGTAGGCATTGTACAAACACATAACAAAAAGATTGTCCCTGCCCCTGAAAGCTAACAATGCTAATATAAGACAAGAGACAATAGACGGATACAAGCAGACTTGCTTGCTTTCCTGGCCTACTGTTCTGTTCTAGCTCCTCAGCAAGTATGTTACACCAACTTGGACTCCATTGCAATCAGTTCGATTGAATTGGACAAATTCAGAAGTGACATGTAAGAGGAGGTAAATTAGCAAATGGATATAGGTGTAAGACAGTCTCAGTGAAACCAACTATGACCACCTTAGGTTCAACTCTGAATTTGTACTTAAAAGTTCCAGGCTGTTGAGATTTCCTAAAAAAATGTTCTCAAGGCCAATAAAAAAAATCACCAAAATATTCCAATATTTATTTGTAGAAAAAATATGACAAGAGGTTTTTGTCACCAATTAATAGCTTCCCCACTGCTACCTTGAGAACTCTTATCTGTGTCATTACTTTACCTTTCCTGTTTAATCATGTATCAATCCTTTTTGATCTAACTCCATAACAAGTAATCCATTATAAAGAAACATAGGCAAGCATGCCTCATATTCAGGAAAAAAAATACAGGTTTCCAGTTCTCCACCTAGGACTAGTTCCAAAGACCACTGAAACCAACAGAAAGATTCCCATTGACTTCAATAGGCTTTGGATCAGACCCACAGTGCCTTTCATCCTTTTATGATAGGATTTCAGAACACCTTACAAACACTAATTAAATCTCAAAACAAACGCACACATACCTCAGTGGTCTATCTTTGGATCAGGCTCTATATAAATGGTGACGTGTCACCAGGCAATTGAACATGCATATTTGGAAAATCATCATTTATTCTCTGCTAATCTTGACTTGTTTTATTTGTACACAAAAATAGGTGTTTATCAAAGGTTATAAATGGTATTCTGAGCAAAGGAAATAACACTGCTTAAAATAATGGTGTACATTATTGAAAATAGTAATTTAAAGCAAAGTTTTATAATTCCATTCCTATTCAAAGAAAGAAATAATTATATACACTTTGCTGTTCTCAACATTATTTTAAAATGTTATAATTTAAGACAACCTTTATTAATAAATCATAGTAATGCTACAAATTGTTATTACTAGTAGCTTTAGGCAGTGGTGTAGGCAAAGAATCTGGGGGAAAATGGTGTCTGATGTTTCTTGTTTTTTAAGTATTTAAAAAAAATACTTAAAACAGACAAAAACACAGATAATTCTATATTTGTTTCCTTAATACTACTGTAAAGTAATGTTTTCCTCATCTAAATTGTATCTTCCAGCTACATAACAATAATTATTTAAAATTATATCACACACATTCTATATAATAATATGAGAAGGAGTTCCTAATAAGTCTTTCTGGCTTTTCAAGTAATACATATAAAATTAGCCTTGCTAATCTTGACTTGTTTTATTTGTACCCTTAAGTACAATTTATCTCTCACTCACTCACTCTCTGTATATAATGTCCATATAAAAGAAAGTATTAGGCAATCTTAACTACAGGCATTGCTGCCAACTCCATATATATATGGTGATATATATATCATCAATCATCATTCTATTTATGGTGGAAATACTGTGTCATAGAGTAGGGTTTTGCAGTATGCCTGCAGGTATTCACTCTGGATTAGTCTGATCTCCTCCGGAAGCTCATTCCAAGGCAAAATCCCCTTATTCAAGAATGCTTTTCTCAAGCTCACGCATTCTTCATCTTGGGCTTTGTAAGTGACATTGTAGCAGAAGAGCACATCTCTCTTGGTGAATTATGGTGGAAGATGCGTTTGCTAGTGTGGTTAGGTCCTGACTAACTGATGGCTCTGAATAAAAGGTCTGAGGCTGAAATCCTAGCCTGTGATATGGTGTACAAACCCCACACTGGGCAACAAGGGGTTAAAGGATTATTTTGGGTCCAGCCATCCCCTCCCCACCACACCTGCAGCAAATGCTCCATGTGGTGGAGGAATTAAAAGACAGGGAAACAGCTTATTTGGTAGCAGACCTGGAAGAAAGCAGACCTGCAGCTCACAGCTCCAGCAGCGCAGCGCGAAGGCTGAAGTTCCTGACACAATTGCCTCAAAGGGGTCCTGGGAGAACCCACCCCAAAAACAATGAGAGAGGGAAGTATTCCCCTCTCCCCCACATATGGACATTGGTAATCCCCTCTTATTTTCTTGATTTGCACTCCTCCAGCAGGGGAAAGCCTTAGACTAAGCCATAGGCAATGTGTGCGAGACATGTGGGGTTGAATGCCCTCCCTAGATTTTGGTGAGTGCCGAGCTGCTTTTGTAGGGCTTGCTCTGTTCAGCCTGCTCCTGGGGGTGGGCGGCTAGGGTTGCCAACATTCTAATTGCATAAAATGGAATACCCTTGCCCTGCCCTGAGGCCCCACCCCTATCCCACCCCTTTTCTGATACCCCACCCCCTGCTCACTCCATTCCCCCTCCCTCCGTCACTTGCTCTCCCCCACCCTCTCTCACTTGCTCATTTTCACTGGGTTGGGGGAGAGAGTGAGGGCTCCAGCTGGGGGTGAGGGCTCTGGGGTGTGTCAGGGAATGAGGAGTTTGGGGTGTAGGAGGGGGCTCTGAGCTGGGGCCAAGGGCAGGGGCGCTGAAACAATTTTTATAGTGGGGGTGCTGAGAGCCATTGAACCAAAATGTAAACCCTGTATATAATGGAAACCACTTCAAGCCAGGAGGTGCTGCAGCACCCCAGCACCCTTAGTTCAAGCACCTATGGCTGAGAGGTTTGGAGTGTGGGAGAGGGCTCCGGACTGGGGCAGGTAGTTGTGGTGTGGGAGGGGGCATGAGCTCTGGGCTGAGGGTGTGGACTCTGGGGTGGGGCTGGGGATTGGGGGTTTGGGGTGCAGGAGGGGGCTCTGGGCTGGGACCAGGGGTTCAGAGTGTGGGAGAGGGCTCAGGGCTGGACCAGGGGGTTAAGGTGGGGGAGGAAGTCAGTGCAGCTCCCAGGAAGTGACCAGCATGTCCCTCTGGCTCCTAGGCAGAGGGGCGGCCAGGGGGGCTCCGCAGGCCGCCCCAACGCGTAGGTGCCCCCCTCCCTGCAGCTCCCATTGACCACGGTTCCTGGCCAATGGGAGTGGTGGAGCCGGCGCTTGCAGAGCCCTCCTGGCCGCCCCTCCACCTGCCCCTCTGCCTTGGAGCCGGAGGGACATGTTGTCACTTTCCTGGAGCCACGCGGAGCTGGGCACGGAGCCTGTCTGCTCCGCTGCGGCCAACTGGACTTTTAGAGGCCTAGTCAGCTGTGCTGACCGGAGCTGCCAGGGTCCCTTTTTCAGCCAGGCATTCCAGTCGAAAACTGGGGTGGGTGAAAGGGCTTGAGGGTACCCTACAGGATGGAATTCCCAAGTGCACCTTCCTGGGTTCTCAAAGGGGTTTTGCACTTGAGTGGTGGCAGCATCTACCCATCCAAGGTCAGAGAAAAGCTGTAACCTTGGGAGTTTAATACAATCCTGGAGTGGCCAGTATTAATTTTTAGAATCCTTGCGGGCCCTCATTTTCTGCACTCAAAGTGCCAGAGTGGGGAATTAGCCTTGACAGGGTGCGATGGAGCTGCTTCTCACAGCAGAGGACTCTGCTCAGGGTCACTGTTTGCAAGAGAGCCCAGCTGAGGAGGTGGTGGCGGCCTGCTCCCCGCCCAGGCCTGGTTGGAAAGGGACAGGGGCCGAGTGAGCCAGAAGCCTACCGGGGGCTCTGGCCCACTCGGCCCCTGTCCCTGGCAGCTGGGCCTGGGTGGGGATTAGAGGGGCTGCTTCCCCAGCCAGGCTCTCTTGCAGACAAGAGCCACACTGCACAGAGGCAATGATCCTGAGCTGAGTCAGCTGGCATGAGAAGCAGCTAAACCCCGCCCAGGCCTGGCTGCTGCGGAGCGTGGTCAAGTGAGCTGGAAGTGCCAGGGCAGGAGGTGCAGCAGGAGAAGTACATGGCTGCCTCCCTCTCCCCACCGCAGGTAACGCTGGTAGGGTGGGGAGAGCACGGCGGCCCCAGGCCGGGCACAGGGTGGGGGTAGCTGGGGTAGGCGCCACGAACATGGTTCCTCTGCTCAGCCAGAGGTAGGGGCATTGCCCATGTCCTTCCCCATGCTGAAGTGTCTGCGAGGGTGCGGGAGCTCAGGGGAGACACTGGTGCTGTGACTCAGGCCAGAGCTGGCTGGCCTGGCCCAGAAGCACATGCTCCCCACTCCTGTGGCCCCTGCCTCCCAGAGCCTGGTGGGATTGGCTGCCCTGGCCCAGGGAGGTGGGGATGGAAGGTTCCTCCCACAGGAGACACATGGAACGGTCACATGGCTCTCCCTTTACATTGTGCCCCCCTCCTCTGCCCCAGTATCATCAGGCACGAGTTGTCTATGGACTAAGCTGACCCACGGTGGGGGGAGGGGAAGGGGAGGGCAGAGAGATAGGAAGTGGCCCAGAGAGGGCAGTCTTAAGCAGCTTTGGTTGCCAGACCCCTGGTAGCCCAAAGGGCCCTGGGTTGGAGCCTGGTGGAGTTAGAAGGCCCGGACTCCCCTACCAACAAGCTGCCTGTCGGCCACGGGTTGTGGCCTTGACCACTAGGCCATGCTTCTCAACCAAATCCTGAGTGAGGACCATTACATAGTCCCATTGAACTCAAAGTGCGTTTTTCACCCCAAGGCTTTAAACTGGCAATGGAAGTAAATTAGGAGCCAGTGGAAGGACTGGATCACAGCCCATCATCATGGCAGCCCATGCCACTAAGGAGGCAGGCCAGTGTATTCCGTACAAGCTAGATCCTCTGGATTGCATCCACATTCAGATCCAGACACAGTGAGTTATAGTAATCTACTCTGGACATGATGAACAGATGTATCACCAGGGAGCTAGGGGTGGCATTTCCTGGCAAATGAAAATGGAAAGAACTATTCACAAAAGAGAGATTTCTCTAGCTTCCATGTAGTATAGAGGAAAAAACAAAGAATTTTGGGGCATTTCTACATCAGAGGTTTGTGATTAAAAATTAATTACACCATTTAGTTTATTAAAGGCTTTCTGGGACACAGTAATACCAGGGTACAAAATATATGGGAAGGACAGATCAGGTCATGCTGGTGGGGGAGTGGCACTATATGTGAAAGAAAGTGTAGAATCAAATGAAGTAAAAATTTTAAATGAACCACACTGTACCATAGAATCTCTATGGATAGTAATTCCATGCTTGAATAATAAGAATATAGCAGTAGGGATATATTACCGACCACCTGACCAGGATGGTGATAGTAACTGTGAAATGCTCAGGGAAATTAGAGAGGCTATTAAAATAAAAAACTCAATAATAATAATAGGGGATTTCAAATATCCCCATATTGACTGGCTACATATCACCTCAGGAAGGGATGCAGAGATAAAGTTTCTTGACACCTTAAATGACTGCTTCTTGGAGCAGCTAGTCCTGGAACCCACAAGAGGAGAGGCAATTCTTGATTTAGTCCTAAGTGGAGCGCAGGATCAGGTCCAAGAAGTGAATATAACTGGACCGCTTGGTAATAGTGACCATAATATAATTAAATTTAACATCCCTGCGGCGGGGAAAACACCACAGCAACCCAACAAAGTAGCATTTAATTTCAGAAAGGGGAACTACACAAAAATGAGGTGAGTTAAACAGAAATTAAAAGATACAGCACCAAAAGTAAAATCCCTGCAAGCTGCATGGAAACTTTTTAAAGACACCATAATAGAGGCTCAACTTAAATGTATATCCCAAATTAAAAAACATTGTAAGAGAACCAAAAAAGAGCCACCGTGGCTAAACAGCAAAGTAAAAGAAGCAGTGAGAGGCAAAAAGGCATCCTTTAAAAAGTGGGAGTTAAATCCTAATGAGGAAAATAGAAAGGAGCATAAACTCTGGGAAATGAAGTGTAAAAATATAATTAGGAAGGCCAAAAAAGAATTTGAAGAACAGATAGCCAAAGACTCAAAATGCAATAGCAAAAAAAGTTTAAGTACATCGGAAGCAGGAAACCTGCTAAATAACCAGTGGGGCCGCTGGACGATCGAGATGATAAAGAAGCACTCAAGAACGATAAGGCCATTGCGGAGAAACTAAATGAATTCTTTGCATCGGTCTTCACAGTTGAGGATGCAAGGGAGATTCCCAAACCTGAGCCATTCTTTTTAGGTGACAAATCTGAGGAACTGTCCCAGATTGAGGTGTCATTAGAGGAGGTTTTGGAACAAATTGATAAAACTAAACAGTAATAAGTCACCAGGACCAGATGGTATTCACCCAAGAGATCTGAAGGAACTCAAATGTGAACTTGCAGGACTAACTGTCATCTGTAACCTATCATTTAAATCAGCTTCTGTACCAAATGACTGGAGGATAGCTAATGTGATGTTAATGTTTAAAAAGGGCTCCAGAGGAGACCCAGGCAATTACAGGCCAGTAAGCCTGACTTCAGTATCGGGCAAACTGGTTGAAACTATAGCAAAGAACAAAATTGTCAGACACATAGATTAACATAATTTGTTGTGGAATAGTCAACATGGTTTTTGTAAAGGGAAATCATGCCTCACCTATCTATTAGAATTCTTTGAGGGGGCCAACAAGCATGTGGACAAGGGGGATGCAGTGGTTATAGTGTATTTAGATTTGCAGAAAGCCTTTGACAAGGTCTATCACCAAAGGCTCTTAAGCAAAGTAAGCGGTCACGGGATAAGAGGGAAGGTTCTCTCATGGATTGGTAACTGGTTAAAAGATAGGAAAAAAAGGGTAGGAATAAATGGTCAAGTTTTCAGAATGGAGAGAGGTAAATAGTGGTGCCCCCAGGGGTCTGTACTGGGCCCAGTCCTATTTAACATATTCTTAAATGATCTGGAAAAACAGGGTAAACAGTGAGGAGGCAGAATTTGCAGATGATACAAAACTACTCAAGATATTTCAGTCCCAGGCAGATTGCGAAGAGCTACAAAAGAATCTCTCAGAACTGGGGGTCTGGGCAACAAAATGGCAGATGAAATTCAATGTTGATAAATGCCAAGTAATGCACATTGGAAAACATAATCCCAACAATACATATAAAATGATGGGGTCTAAATTAGCTGTTACCACTCAAGAAAGAGATCTTGGAGTCATTGTGGATAGTTCCCTGAAAACATCCACTCTGTGCAGCGGCAGTCAAAAAAGTGAACAGAATGTTGGGAATCATTAAGAAAAAGGGATGGATAATAAGACAGAAAATATCATATTGTCTCTATATAAATCCATGGTATGCCCATATCTTGAATACTGCATGCAGATGTGGTCGCCCCATCTCAAAAAAGATATACTGGAATTGGAAAAGGTTCAGAAAAGTCGGCAACAAAAATGATTAGAGGTATGGAATGGCTGCTGTACGAGGAGAGATTAAAAAGACTGGAACTTTTCAGCTTGGAAAAGAGACGACTAAGGGGGGATATGATAGAGGTCTATAAAATCATGACTGGTGTGGAGAAAGTAAATAAGGAAGTGTTATTTACTCCTCATAACACAAGAACCAGGGGCCACCAAATTAAATTAATAGGCAGCAGGTTTAAAACAAACAAAGAAGTATTTTTTTCACACAATGCATAGTCAACCTGTGGAATTCCTTGTCAGAGGATGTTGTGAAGGCCAAGACTATAACAGGGTTCAAAAAAGAACTAGATAAATTCATGGAGGATAGGTCCATCAATGGCTATTAGCCAGGATGGATAGGAATGGTGTCCCTAGCCTCTGTTTGCCAGAAGCTGGGAATGGGCGATAGGGGATGGATAACTTGATGATTAACTGTTCTGTTCATTCCCTCTGGGGCACCTGGCATTGGCCACTGTCAGAAGACAGGATACTGGGCTAGATGGACCTTTGGTCTGACCCAGTATGGCCATTCTTATGTTCTCTCTAGTTTCAGTTTTAGGCACAGAGTATGAGTGACACAGAATTGATGTTTTAGCACAAGTGTCATTCTGAAATTATACTAATAAGAAAAATAACAACAAAAGAAATCTAAAACATGCTCAACTACCAGAAAATATTTGTGATGCACAAGTGCATTAGGTCAGCATTGCCATTTCATACTCCCTACATTCAGGATTTATAACACAGCTATAGAAGTTTGCTCTTAGTTATTTGATATCAAATCTCCATCAAAAGGGACTTCGAAACTTATCATCCTTATTGTCATTTGTTGGACATAGTGGTCTGTTCCCTTTAAGAGTAGAGGCAACCTAGGGCCAGTCAACCCTGTTCCAACACAGTCCCTTTAAGAACAGGTGTTCTGGGTCTGTTGGTTTCTGGAAGGAAAGCCATACTGAGGTGGGAATGGGGACCAAGTGACTGAGTCATGTGACTACCAGCTGGGATTATGTAGGGTAGTGCTCTCAGTTCAGCCTGGAGAGCCTAGAATTAGTGGGTCTGATAGAGACTAGAGCTAGTCAAAAAATTTCTGATGGAACAGTTTTCCATTGGAAAATGTCAATTCAGCATAAACACAATGTTTCACAGGAACATATAAATGTAGTCAACATTTTAAATGAAAAATTATTGAAGCACTTTGTTTGGATAAGGTTGAAATGTTTCATTTTGATACAGTTAAGTATAACATAAAAGTCAAAATGAAGTCCTTCGACCTTATAGAAACGAAGTATTTCAATAAGGCTGTTTCAATATTTCTGAAATGAAAATCTTCAGAATTTTTAATTTGTGGGGAATTTTGAAATGTTGGAAGTTCCCTTGGAACAGAAATTCTGAATTTCAGTCAGCTCTTCTGGAAACAGCTCTTCAGAATTCCCAAGCAGAGGGCCTGGGGAAACAAGTTGGTCTAAGGGGAAAGCCTTAGTTGGGGAGACCTGCAGTGAGCAGGAAGGTTGTGCTGTTGTTGAGTCAGGACAGTGGTTGGCAGGGGAAGCCTACCAGGATTCAAGTACAACCTCTAGAAGTAGGGCTGTGGAGACCTTCCACCAAAAGTGAAACAAATGTTTTGAGCCTGGAAGGACCAATGGAATTGTATGTTTGTTTTGTAATAGCTTAATAAACAAGACCCCCAAAGGAGTCATGTTATTTTAAAGCTGCTGGGTGTGTATGAGTTAATGGGAGATACAAGAGGGGAAAATAAGGCAGGGTGGTGCTCTTTGTGAATTGCTGGGATTGCCCCCTTCTGCAGTCACTATTACACATTTTCGAAAGAGCAGCTGTGCTTAAGTTCTACAAGTGTCACGTAATAATATCATATGCATACATAGTGTCAGGGCTGAGACTCTAGTGGTTGAAGCATGGCTGGAGCTGGAGTCAGAATATCAAACCAAGGGCCAGAGCCAGAGTTGGAGACTGGGGCAAGGATCAGGAACAAGGCAGAACTAGATCAGGACAGCAGGGTTCAGAAGTTAGACAAGAAGTCAGAGTCCAATATAGTAGTCAGATAGACCCCATTCTGCAGACAAATTCCTGGGCTGCTCTTTAAATAGGAAGCCCTGACAAATCAGAGTTCACATTGTTACTCCAGTCTGACCCAAGGAAGCTCTCCTTAGTGTAACTTCAGGTTACATGGTCTCTTGTGCTCAGCTGGTTAATAGTGAGCTGTTGGTTAGGAGCAGGGAGACAAACAACAGTAGATGGGGAACCCTGGGGACCTAGGTTTGTGATCTATGGGGTCATGCTAGTACCCTCTCCCCTAAGGGCTTCCTCAGGGCAGTGCTGGATCAAGTTTCTCAGGGTGGATTTTGTGAAATGCCTTGAGTAGAACAGGGGCATGAATGTTTTATGCCAGTTCCCAAGTACACTCTTCTGGGCCAAACCCTTCCCAGTTGACTAGGTACCAGAGTTTGTCCCCACTTTATCTTGGAATCCAGGGCCTCAAGGATAAGGCTATGATTTAGTCATGGGTATTTTTAGTAAAAGCCTTACTCATGGACTCATGGACAATGTGCTCTTCATGACCTGACACACTTATCGGCAGGGGAGGTGGTTGATTTCAAGGAGGAACAGGTTTTCTATGTATGGTTTTAGCAATGAAACGTGGAAAACAGGATGGATCCTGAGGGATTGAGGCAGGTGAATCTCAAAGATGGCTGGGTTGATCTATTGTCTAATTCGATAGGGACCCAGGAACTGATGATCCAGTTTGTGGGGAGGTCTATCCATATGAAGATGTTCCGCTGAGATCCACACCCCATCATCCACTGAATAAGGGGGACCTAGTTGACAACGCAAGTCTGCCTGCCTTTAGATAGATTTTCTTGGAGATAATTTCATAATGCTGCCAGTTCAGACTTTGACATAGCATAGAGTCACCCAAATGGAACCTGCACTCCTGGTTGCAAATCTATTGGGCAATCATAAGCTCAGTGTGAGGGGAGGATATCTGCATTTTTCTTTTCAAACACATCAGCCAACTCTCGATGTTTACAGGGGAGTACTGCTATGGGGCACTGAGAGTGTACCCATCTGGGTGGCCACCCTTACCTGAGATTTCCTTGGGTTGGAGGTTGGATCAATATCAGCTTGTCCCCGGCAGTGTTGCTGTCAAAATTTGAAGAGAAACTGATTTCCTGTCTTCACCAGCGGTGAAGGGAATCCTGGAGGGCCATCCAGGAGATCCCAACAATCAGTGGGAAGTGTGGAGAGTATCACCCCAAATTGCAATATTTCCCTATGCTCCAACACACAGATTTCCACAGGGACAGTCCTGAGTCACAGGTCCTGAGGATAGGGATGAGCCACCAATAGTTTCAATCAGATCGAGGCGACCTTTAGGCTGTAGGGCAATTTTCAAGGCTCAGACTGCCACTACATCTATGAAATTGTTGACTGCCCCTGAATCGATCAGAGACTGGTGTATTAGGATCTGTTGGGCCTCTCTGGCGATATGCCACTGGATCAATACTTGCATGTAGGAGGACTTCCTTGAAAACTGGGTGCACGTACCAGTTAAAGTTGAGGTTTGAAGCTCAGAGTTCTTTTGACTTGATGCCCAGGCCACTCCTCCTTACCACACCTGTACTCTATGTGCTATGCCACATAGTACCTTGAATCTAAAAGGATCACAACCTAAGTGCATATACTTTGCCTGCCAGTCAAATGTAACACAGGCTATGGGCTCAATTCTATAGACCTCTTTCATATGACTTGATGTGGATATGGTCCTTTGTTTTTAACTAGTGCTAGCAACACTACTCAATAGTTTAGATAGGAAGTGAAAGTGAAGGATAACTTATTCCACTGAAACCACTGGGAAAATATTAACTACTCTAGCACATAATATAAATGCCTTGTTTCCAGGATACTGTGGGCCCTTTATTACTATTGCAAAAGTGCCATGGGTTGTTACTATGTATAGACAAATGAGAGACTTGAACCACGCCTTTCTTCTCTATCCACTATTACCCATTAAAGTTCCGATCCTTCAAAGATTAATGCACGTGCTTAGCTTTATACACTGTGAGTAGTCCTGTTTAAGTCACTGACTTAGGAGTCCTGCATAAGTCTTTGCAGAGTTGGGGCCTGAATGAGCACACAAGGTGCAGAACAACAATGAATTGGCCGCCTTATTCTTATCAACTACCAAGAAACTCCTGTTTATTCAGAACACAACCTTAACTTTGGCCAATGGGTTGTTTTCCACTGGTTTATTTCTAAAGAATTATTTTTGCTATTTTAATATTCATATCTAAGTATTTTAAGAATTACTTTTAAGAGGAAAGTATTTATCAGTAAAAGAGTCAGTCAACTTAAAAATCATATTTAAAAATATTTTTCCGCTAGTTATGTTACTAATACCTTCAGAATCTCAGAATGAATTTTGTTTCAAATTGCATTTCTTTCTCAGTTTTTCAACTTCTCTTCATACGATAATTCCTATGCAGCCTAAAGGAACTTGTTTATAAATATTGGTATTTGCTTATCACATGTACCACCAGCATGTTATGCTTTTCCTATTTGCTGTACAGGAATAGTGTATGAAGAGAACTGGCTCCAATCTCTGTGTTAGAGCTGTCAATGTAAGTATATGCTGTGAGAGAAATAGCCCACATGGAACTACAGACCTTATATAGATTTTAATTATGTTTATTTTAAATGGTTTCTATCTTGATAAGTTTTAAAGTAACTTTTATCTTTCAAGATGAAAACTTTCAAAGATATGCTGCTTGATTTATGGTCTAGTTCCTAAATGTAAAGATTACCATAAATTATCTTATTTACAAGAAGAATGGTGACATACGGGCATAAGATGTTCACATTTATTTTTAACGTTGTTGATGGATGAATGTGGAGTGGCTAGTGGTTGCTAGGACCTTTTCAATCAATTATTTTTATAGGATTTGGGGTTGAACTTTCCATAAACTGATGACATAATGTCATCTCAAGACCTTTTCACCCAGACAAGGTCATGTCAGCTTCCTCAAAAGACGTCTCTTGTCTGTATTGTTGATATTTATTTATTTTATTTAGGGAGCGGGAGGATTATAGACTTAATCTCTGTGATATTCAAACACTATTTTTTTTTAATTGCTGGCTTAAGTGGGACTTTTCCCAAAATTGGCTCTAGGTAAGGATGATGTGACTCAAACCTGATTGGATCAAGTTGCATGGCTCCAGAGTAGGCCCAGGGCCGGTGCTATCACTAAGCGACCCTAGGCGGTCGCCTAGGGTGCCAGGATTTGGGGGGCGGCATTTTGCCACCCTTGGCAGCGGGCGGCTGCCTCCTGCCTCCCAGCTCCATGCTCGAGCTGGGAGGCGGGAGGCAGCCGCCCGCTTTCTCGCAAAGCCCTGCTGTGGTGAGGGCTGTTGCCCTGCTGCTGGGGCTCAGCAGGGCTTCGTGGGTGGCTCGCCATGGCTGCCTCCTGCCTCCCGGCTCCACACTCAGCTCAGTGGCTGAGCCTGGAGCCGGGAGGCAGGGGGCGGCTCGTCGCGGATGCCTCCTGCCTCCCCAGCTCCCTGCTCAGCTCAGCAGCTGAGCATGGAGCCTCAGCCGGGAGTCAGGGGGTGGCTCGCTGTGGCTGCCTCCTGCCTCCCAGCTCTGCGCTCGGCTGAGCGGCTGAGCATGGAGCCGGGAGGCAGGGGGCGGCTCGCCGCAGGTGGGTGGGAGGCTGCCGCGGCCCTTGGGTGGCGGGGGGGGGGGGGGGGTGAGCCGGCTGACATAGCACCAGTGTGGACAGCACTTAAGTAACTGTAACTTGCATCACTCAGGAGGGTGGCTTTTTCACACTCCTGAGGGTTTGTCTTCACTACCCACCGGATCGGCGGGGAGCAATCAATCTATCGGGGATCGATTTATCGCGTCTCGTTTAGACGCGCTTAATCGATCCCCGAACGCGCTCCTCGTCGACTCCGGAAATCCACCTCGGTGAAAGGCGGAAGCGGAGTCGACAGGGGAGCGGCAGCGATCGACTCGCCATCGTTCTCACGGCCAGGTAAGTCTATTACGATACGCCGACTTCAGCTAAGTTATTCACATAGCTGAAGTTGCGGATCGTAGATCGACCCCCCCCCCACCCAGTGTAGCCCAGGGCTGAGTGACGTAAGTTATATCAACTTAAATGCTAGTGTAGACTTGTCCAGAGTCAGTAGAGATTGCAAACCATAAGAATCCAAGGTAAGGCTGAGAAGCCTCACCTTTTGGGTTAATAAACCAGCAGATGGAGGACTGACATTCCTGAAACCTGAAGGCCAGCCATCTTGGGGAGAGGAAGTCAAGATATCAACGTGCAGCTTTTGCCAGCCTTTGACCAGTCTCCTTGGACCTGAAGATGTCATGTTAGCTAGAAGCACTGTGCCAGCAACATCCTTATCTGGCTTCTTGACTGCAGTTCCAGCTCCTGTTTCAGGAGAGTCCAGAAGATTATAGGAGTTTGTGTATCCCCTGCTATCTTGGTTTTCCTTCTAATATTATCATCTTTTGTTTGTTAATTGGGAGACATCCCAGCCTTTTAATTCCCTAATTTTAGAGTGCGAAACTGGCTGCATGCAGGCATGTGTATGAGCACCCATAAAGGCCTCACATGTAAGGCACCAGAAAGAAAGTTCCCCGGGTTTAAACAGCCCTAAAAATACACTCATAAAGATATTCATTAACATATGTTCTGTATTTGTGTGTAAAAGTCTAAAAAAAATTAAAGTCAGAGGTAAATTTTGGTACATAACCGTTGTCAAACTTCTGCTTATCAAAGTGTTCTGTTAGAGACTATTATAATATGTCTTTTGAGGGGGAAAGGGTTAGCCACCACACTAGAACTGAAATGTAAGGAGGAAGTGTTATAATTGACTTTGAGGCTGTGGTCTCAACATTAGGTAATAATTTGGTTTCAGTGTGAAAATGTTTAGCCAGTTATTGTAAGGGGACTTTCGGGTTAGTTATTTTATTCCCTGTCAGGCCATATTGCCATCTTGGAATGCCTAAGTTGTTTGGCATCCATCTTAGCTTCCCATCTTTATCCAAACTTTGGCGCCCTTTTTCAACTTTGGCGCCTTTTCCATGCAGTGGCGGGAATGGGTAGAATCATGTGACTGGCTAATCTGCCAGGCAGAGGGGGATTATTTAAACCCACCTCTCCAGTCACTCGGGGCTCTCCACTCTAGAGGCAGCAGTGGAAGCCGTGTGTGTTGGAAGCACCTGTAGAAGCTGATGTGGCCTAGCGGCAGTCAGAGCCCACACAGGCGTAGCTAGTCTCTAGGTAAGGTTACCTTCAGATATCTGAGCCATCTGTATAACGCCCATGTTGTATTGGGGAGGGTATCTCACTTATACGCATAGGATAGCAGCCCATTAGCTATCCACCATCCCTCATACTTGCACCCAGGACAATGCAGGGAGGAAGACTGAGAAGGAAGATAACTTACCTGAAAAGTCCACTGAGCTCCCAAGTCCAGGATCCGGTTCTTCACCCATGCGACTGGTGCTTCGTCCTGCCGGTGAGGCGTGTCGTACCTGTCAACAAGAGATAGTACAGTGGTGAATTTATGATATTTAACCTTACCTACTATAATATTCTTGGGTCCAGGCTTCAAGCTCTGGTTGGGAAGTTAATAGCTGAGGAGTTATTTTATGTTTATCTGTCTAAGTTGGGGGTCCTATGTTCTATCTTGTTTGATTTTACCCTGTTAATAAATTTAATCTGTTTTGCACTTTAATATTTGATGGGTCCTCTGTTGGGGTTAAAAGCAACTGATGATAGATGCCGGGATGTAAACCTTTGTAAGCCCTTAGCCAGTCTTAACAGTTATGAGTTATAGATTTGATTGACTTGAGTGGAATTCATCCAACAACCTACTAATTTGATTATATGATTCCAATTCAGAACTGAGACTACCCTGATTTAATTTTGATTTGGTAATAGTATTGCTGTATTCTTAGTTTAGTTAACAGTAGCTGGTCATCTGCTGTCTTGATTTTATTTTGTTTGTTTAGAAATTTTAATAAATTAATAAAACTGATACTGAGGGTCAGATTTTTAAAGATATTCAGGTGCCTAGTAGGATTTTCAAAAGCAGCTAGTCATTTTTCTTCCATTCAATGGGAGTTAGGTGCCTAGGTGCTTTTGTAACATATCTGCATCTTAGGCATCTAAATATCTTTAAAAATCTGATCCTGAGTTAGGGTGACCATAAAAACATAAGAATGGCCCTACAGGGTCAGACCAAAGCTCCATCTAGCCCAGTATCCTGTCTTCTGACAGTGGCCAATGCCAGTTGCCCCAAAGGGTATGAACAGAACAGGTAATCATCAAGTGATCCATCCCCTGTCACCCATTCCCAGCTTCTGGCAAACAAAGGCTAGGGACACCATCCCAACCCTGGCTAATAGCCATTGATGGACCTATCCTCCATGAATTTATCTAGTTCTTTTTTGAACCCTCTTACGATCTTGGCCTTCACAACATCCTCTGGCAAGGAGTTCCACAGGTTGACTATGTGTTGTATGAAGAAATACTTCCTTTTATTTGTTTTAAACCTGCTGCCTATTAATTTCATTTGGTGACCCCTAGTTCTTGTGTTATGAGAAGTAGTAAACAACACTTCCTTATCTACTTTCTCTAAACCAGTCACGATTTTATAGACCTCAGTCATATCTCCCCTTCAGGGCCGGCTCCAGGCACCAGCTTTCCAAGCTGGTGCTTGGGGCAGCAGGCGAGAATGGGGCGGCAGTCCGAGTTCCGCGGTGGCAATTTGGCGGCAGGTCCGCTCTTCCCGCCGCCAAATTGCCGCCGCGGGACTCAGACTGCCGCCCCATTCTCACCTGCTGCGGCGACAATGGGGCGGCAGATCCGCCGCTCTCCCCTTGCTGCCACGGACTGGGACTGCCTGTGTCGGGGGCGGGCCCCCGCCCCCGACGCAGGCAGACGTAGCGGGCCCCCGCCCTCGACGCAAGCAGACGTAGTGGGGCCCCACCCCCGACGCAGGCAGGTGTCGGGAGTGGGGCTCTGCTACGTCTGCCTGCGTCAGGGGCGGGGCCGCCGCCCCTGCTTGGGGCGGCAAAATTGCTTGAGCCGCCCCTGCTCCCCTGAGCCGTCTCTTTTCCAAGCTGAAAAGCCCCAGTCTTATTAATCTCTCCTCATGCGGAAGCCGTTCCATAGTCCTAATCTTTTTTGTTGCCTTTTTCCAAATCCAATATATCTTTTTTGAGACGGGGCGACCACATCTGCACACAGTATTCAAGATGTGGGTGCATCATGGATTTATACAGAGGCAACATATGTCCCATTTTGGCCAGGAGACTGTCTCCTATTTTAAGCCCAGGCCCTGATGCCCTGACTTTCTTGGCAAAACTGGGCATTTGTCCCATTTGCTCTTGCTAGTTGCAGTTTATCTGATCAGTTGGCAAGAGCAAACGGAAAAAATGCCCAGTTTTGCCCAAAAAAGTGAGTTGCGCCCTGTTAAGGGGGTTCGGAAGAATGTTTTGGGAAGCTAGTGGTGACACGAAGAGTTGGGCGACAGGGCTCGGGCAGTCAGCTCCAGTCCCAGGTGGCGTGGGGCTCGGGCAAGCAGCAACACCAGGTGGCTCAAGACTGCCCCATGCGAGGTGGGGGTGGGGGTGAGAGGGATTCAGTGATGCCAGGTGGCTCAGGCTAGCCCTGTGCAGTGTCACGGTTTTATTTTAGTAAATATGGTCACCCTACTCTGAGTGCCATTTCTTTCAATAAGCAATATGGATCCAGAACTTTTGAAAACCTGGTTGGATATCAGTCAGCCAGCCTGAAAAGCCTGATCAGCTCCCCCTAATTAGCCTTGGAGTGTCAAAACACATTGTTTCATTATAACACTGATAACAAAATGTCTTAAATGTCTTTTTTTTCTGTTTAGCGACACAAGGTGAGTGATATCTTATACTGGACCAACTTCTGTTGGTGAGAGAGACAAGCTTTCGAGCTTACCCAGAGCTCTTCTTTTTCTGTTTGCATTTATTCTTATCTGCCCCCAAATCTTTGTCTTCTCACCCGTGACAAACAGCCAGGCTGCACTTCTATTAGACAAAACAAGATAGTAGTGGATTTCTTAAGAGGAAGGATGGTCTTAGTGTGAAGGGGATTAAGAAGTGCTTGGTTCAAGTCCCTGCTCTCCACAGTCTTCCTGTTTGACCTTGGTCAAATCACTTAATCACTCTATGCCTCAGTTCTTCATCTGTAAAATTAGGACAATAATACTTCCCTTCTCTGACTTTTCATCTGTTTTGACTATTTAGATTGTAAATTCTTTACTAAGAGGCAATTCTTGCCCTATTGGTTTGTATAGTGCCTAGCACAATGTGGCCCTGATGTTGGTTTGAGTCTCTGGGCAGGATTGTAATAAAAATATATAATAAACAAAACTTTAAACTGCCCTACACCAATTCCTCTGAATAGGTGCAACCCACACAGAAGATGGCTTTCCATACCTTCCCCAACTCTCAGTAGTATTTGCTTCTCCCCATATATACTACATTTGAAGCCCTTATTGCCACACATTAGCCTGTGAGAGGGTGCCCAGACTACATGAATGAATACATTTGTATCTCTCAACTCTTATTCTTTGATATAAAGTAGTGAGAAAAGGTTTGAATTGAATGTAACAGGAGTTAAATTAAGCTGTTACAGAGAATGTCTGAATGCTGGCACAATGCCTAATGCTCTTGAGAGGACTGGAGTTCTCACATAGTGAATCTATGTTGGCTCTAGGCCTAATACTTTTAAGACATTGAGAAGTAGCAGTGGACTTTTGGACATGTGGAGCTGTAGGTTTATTTAGTATTTTTACTTTTTGTAGTTGACTCTGTAATAAAAATGTTGAAGGAAACAAAGTTTCTGCCTGACAAATTCTTAGGAATCATAGAAAGAAAGAACTAGAGAAATACGGTCATGAAACAGTTTTTGTCAGTATGATTTCACATTGTATTAATCATGCCTAACAAAATTGTATTATACATAAGGCATTGTAATATAACAAGATTCAATGCAGCACTGAAATGTATAGGAAAATTCAATTTTTACAGATTTCATAAAATATTTTACTGGGTTTTACGTTTGCTTAAACATCTGTAAAAGCAATGTGGGCATTGCGTCTACTAAAATGTCTCTCCCCCCACCCCCAATATAATAAGATACACAATGACTGATTGTCATCAGAGGCACATTTAGCCCTCATTGTACTGACTCACCTGGCAGATTATAGACCACAGGGGACCCAGGTTTGAGTTCAGCTCTGATAATATGCAGGATCCATATAGAGCAAGTTAGTCGTATCACCCTACTAGCTGTAATCTTGTCATCTTTCAGAAGCTAAACATGGTAATGCTGGGTTAAATACTTGGCTAGCAGCCCTTAAAGGAAAATCCAGGTGCTGAAGGATGTTGTGATTTATGCCACTTTTTGCAGGAATAGTGCTAACCCTATTCTGCTGATGAAATCCCAGTTTTGGTAACTAAATTACCATTTCTATGGGACATGGTAAGTTTCATTTCCTCACTGTGTGATGTTAAATAGGAACTACATTTCTGTGTCAGGTAACGTGTTTCCTATATATTTAGGGACATAGGCACCGACTCCGTGGGTGCTCCGGGGTTGGAGCACCCACAGGGAAAAAACGGTGGGTGCTCTGCACCCACCGGCAGCTCCCCGACCCGCACCTCCGTCCCAGCTCACCTCCGCTCCTCCTCCACGAGCATGCCACGTGCCCACTTTTTCCACCTCGCTTCCAGCACTTGCCACTGCGAAACAGCTGTCTCATGCGACTGGGAGGGACGGAGGTAGAGGGGGAACGTGGCGCACTCAGGGGAGGAGGCGGAGCCGGGATTTGGGGAAGGGGTCCAATAGGGGCAGGGAGGGGGCGGAGACTTTGGGGAAGGGGTTGGAATGGGGGTGGGGCTGAGGGGCGGGGAAGGGGTGGAGTTGGGGCAGGGCAGGGGCGGGGTGGGGGAGCACGAGCATCCACCGGCACTGATGAAAGTTGGCCCCTATGTTTAGGGATAAATTTTGCCAGTGTCTGGAGGCCTTGGAGGGTGGGTGGTGTGGTCCCAGTCCCTGAGTGCTGGGCAGCATGCGTGGCCCCAGCTTCCCCAGCCCTCTATTGGCAGGCGGTGCGGCACCAGCCCTGGAGCACCAGGAGGGAGAGTGGCACATGCGGCCCCAGTGCCAGCCCCAGCCCGAGCCAGCGCCACTGCACAAGGGAACTGGTAAGAGTGGGCCAGAGCAGGAAGCAGGAGGGAGTCTGGGAGCAAAGCGTGGGCGGGGCCATGCCTGGCCATTTGGAAAGGCACAGCCTTCCCCAGTCTATGATACCCACTGCCCATGCCTATGGTCAAGGAAACTGAATCCCTCCTGGTGACACCATCTGCGCAGCCAGTCATTCACCTCCAGGATGCATCTGTCTTTGCCTGGTCTCCTACCCTTGACTGCAAGGATCGAAAAGAACACCACCCACACATCCCAATCCTTCGCCACTTCTCCCGGAGCCGGGGAGACCTGTAGTCACTTCTGATCTGCCCAGAGGTCATACCTTGCAGTATCGTTAGTGCCCACAGGGATGAGTAACATGGGGTAGTAGTCAGAGGGCCAGATGATCCTCGACAATCCCTCCGTAACCTCTCGGATACGGGTGGGCCCATACCTCCCAGGACACCATGTCAGGCTGACAGATGCAGGGCCGGCTTTAGGCTGATTCCCCCGATTCTGTGGAATCGGGCCCCACACCTAAGAGGGGCCCCTCAGCGTCTGTCGGTGGCACTTTGGCTGCAGCTCAATAGCTGCCGCTCTCTCGTCAACATTTCGGCGGAGGGGCTGCATCGAAATTGGGCTCTGCACTTGCTAAAGCCGGCCCTGGACAGATGGGTGCCTCAGTCCGTCCCCGTGATGACCAGTAGTGGAGAGCTCTCCGTTTGATTTCTGCATTGCCCCAGCTTCTGTAGTTGCTTCGGGGAAGATGGTGGCCTGGAAGATGGCCCACGCTGCAAGTGCCCAGCATTCCCTCAGGGGCACAGTCTCTGGGCTGCAGGCCCCCAGGGGCCAGCAGTGGGGTCTGGGTGAAGAGCCCTGGCTCTTTATTTATTATTCTGTTAACCTTTGCCTATTTGTTGCTCCCTGCCACTATTCTGTTTCATTGTGTTGTTGGGAGTGATTGATGGACATTCTGTCCCCAGCCCCATGTCACACTCTATGCTCCAGGGCAGGGGTGGGCTCTGTGGAGCAGGCACAGACACCGAGCTGGAGGGACGAGACTGGGGAGTCACACACAAGCCTAACACTGATGGTGAAGGAATTCCCGCGCCGTCCCCGCGGGTCCTTCTGTGCACCGGCTTAGTGGAACTGAGGGCAAAGTAAGGACAGAGGCTTCACTCCTCCATTGCGCATGCTCCCAGGCGCGGCTCTGGGCCGGCTCGGTAGCCGAGGGTTCCGTTTGAGTTCTGCGTTGCCTCTGTAGCCGCTTCCGGGAAGATGGCGGCCTGGAGAGCGGCTCTGGCTGTGGTTGTCCGGCGTTCCCTGAGGGGCAGCGTCTCCGGGCTGCGGGCTCCGGGTCTGTGGGCTGCAGCTGCTACCCTGCTTGGAGGAGGCTCGTTGGCAGCGGGTTACAGCGGCCGGACGGCGCCCGGCGGGTTCCTGACGGTGCTGGCTCAGGTAAGTGACCAGCTTCTCAGGGGCAGGGCTGTTACCCGCTATAACTGCCGTACCCACCGCGCGCGCCCTGGGCAGGGGCTGTTACCCGCTATAACTGCCGTACCCGCCGCGCGCGCCCTGGGCAGGGGCTGTTACCCGCTATAACTGCCGTACCCGCCGCGCGCGCCCTGGGCAGGGGCTGTTACCCGCTATAACTGCCGTACCCGCCGCGCGCGCCCTGGGCAGGGGCTGTTACCCGCTATAACTGCCGTACCCGCCGCGCGCGCCCTGGGCAGGGGCTGTTACCCGCTATAACTGCCGTACCCGCCGCGCGCGCCCTGGGCAGGGGCTGTTACCCGCTATAATTGCCGTACCCGCCGCGCGCGCCCTGGGCAGGGGCTGTTACCCGCTATAAGATAACCCCCCCCCCCCATACACAGACACCTTTCGCTGGGGCAGGGGGCACTGGGCTGGGGTTACCTGCTATAACAGTCCATCCTCTCCCCCCCACCCCCACACGGTAGCCCAGTGCAGGGCCATTGCCTACTATAGCCCTCTGCTGCCCCCCCCCCCCCCGTAGCCTAAGCTAAACTGGGTGTGTTACTCCTCAGTACCCCACAAATCCCACTGACCACAGCGCCTGCAGATTGACACTTTGTGACCCAGTGCTGTTTATGTCAGGAAGGCCTGGTAGGTTGAAGATGGGAGCATAGACAGTAATTACACTGTATCTGACCCAAAGAAGAGTAAGTGATAGTGGAAGCTGGTGACATCTCTGCTTAGGTAGGTGCAGCATGAAATCATCTGATAGCAAGCCATAATGATCATACTTTATCTGTCCCAAAACTGTAGATAGAGCCCTCCTGGGAGAGCCTTCTTTTCTTAGTTCATCTGAGGTCAAGCAGGTGAGGTAATGCATGTGTCTGGTCCCCTTGACATCAGGCAGCAACCAAGATCAACAGTATTTCAGGATTAAGACAATCCTGGCCTTATTTAAATTAATGAGTTGTACCCTTGTCTTCAATGGAAGCAGGATTTCACTCTTAGTGCTGAGTGCCTTTCCCCATTCACTGTAAACCATAATCACACAATAATGTAGATAACTTAGTTGTAGTTGACACAAGTATGCATTCAGTCAGCTTTGCCTGTAATTGTTCATTTACAAAGTTTGTCTGCTTCACAATCTAAAGTAGTCACTTCAGCTAGCATTTGTGCATTTAAGGATGAGTATTTCACAAACAGAATGTTTTTGTCTTGTGTTCTGTTTGAATTGCATGGCTCACCACCCTACAAAAATATTTTCTAGGTGAGTCTATGTATTGTGTTTGTGTTATGAATATTAGAATGTACTTGCCTATTAAGCATCAGTATGCAGATAAAGGGTTACTGTCAGGAATACAGTGAGGTGGCAAAGTTTGCAGATGATACAAAATTACTCACAATAGGTAAGTCCAAAGCTGACTGCAAAGAGTTACAAAGGGAGCTCACAAAACTGGGGTGATAAGTGCAAAGTAATGCACATTGGAAAACATAATCCCAACTATACATACAAAATGATGGGGTCCACATTAGTCCTCTCAAAAAGGAGATCTTCAAGTCATCATGGATAATTCTCTGAAAACATCTGCTCAGTGTGCAGCGGCAGTCAAAGCTAACAGAAAGTTAGGAACCATTAGGAGAGAGATGATAAAACAAAATATAATGTTACTATATAAATCAACGGTACACCCACAACTTGAACACTGCAGTTCTTGTTGTTCCCATCTCCAAAAAGATATATTAGAGTGGGAAAAAGTACAGAGAAGGGCAACAACAATGATCAGAGTTATGGAATAGCTGTGTGAGGAGAGATTAAAATTAAAAAGACGGGGACTGTTCATTTTAGAAAAGAGATGGAGAAAGTGAATAAAGACGTGTTACTTATTCTTTCACATAACACAAACCAGGGGTCACCCAATGAGATTAATAGGCAGCAGGTTTTAAACAAACAAAATGAAGTACCGCTTCATACAACACTTAGTCAACTTGTAGAACTCATTGTCAGGGGATGTTATGAAAGCCAAAAGTATAACTGGGTTCAGAAAAGAATTAAATAAATTCATGGAGGATAGGTCCATCAATGAGTATTAGCCAAGATGGTGAGGAATGCAACCCTGTGTTCTGGATGTCCCTAAACCTCTGACTGCCAGAAGGTGAGACTGGATGACTGGGGATGGATCATTTGATCATTGCCCTGTTTTGGTCATTCCCTCTGAATCATTCAGCCCTGGCCACTGTTAAGACTGGATACTGGGCTCGGTGGGCCATTGGTCTGACCCAGTATTGTTGTTCTTATGTTAATAGAGTTTAAAAAAAAACTTCTCTAGAAAACTGCAAAACATTATTATCCATACTAACTTTGTCCTTTTCAGTTTGGGAGTGAAGTCTTTCTCTGTTTTAATTAGGAGATTAAATTAATATGTGGCTTGTTGGATACATGGACCTGCTTGTATTGCTGTCAATGTGGTCAGTTCTCATGAGTGCATTGGATATTGGGGAAATATACAAGAATTCTGATCTGGGAGTACTTCTGTGAGCAAAAATTTGTACTTACCTTGCCTTCTAACAAATACCGAACACATCGAAGAGTGTAGGACAGGCAGTTGCATAAAACTTCTAATCCTTGGTTTATTCTTGAGTCACAAAATAGAGAGGCTAGAATTTTGTCGGCGTTGCAGTCCTTACTGTGGAGAAATTACACTTTTCTAAGATCAGCAGAGCTAAAAGTGTGGTATTTTTATGATGAGTTAAATCTTAGTCCTGTCATTAGTCCTTGAAAGTGCCCATTTAATAACAACTTTGACTTGCTATATATAGGACCCTGTCATAGCAATAATACTGTGGGGCACCCAGCATTCAGGTACATTAGCATGCTTCTGGGAATAGTTTTAATTTGCTCTGAAGAACCAACAGATTAAAAAACAAAGTATTTTTGTTCACAAAGTGTAGTCTTTTATTTCACAACAGTTGAATGCAATGTTTAAAATATGAAAATATCAGATTACATTTTTAAGGATTACAAAAAATCTTATCAAGGGAAATTTGCCGAGATAAGTATTTATGTATAATTAAAATGATTTTGTGTAACCTTAATCAGGTGCCAAAATCATCACATAAATGAATTGGAAGTAGTCTCACCATATGACACTTGTGAGCCCCAATATTTTTTTAAAAAATAACCATGAAGGAAAAGCATGTGAGGCTGTGTTGAATTAACATAGCTCTGGTGGTGATAGACCATGGAATAGCTCCCATATAGTATTTGGCTAGCTAGGTGGTAGTACTCTTTGACCTCTAGGTGGAACCTAGCATTTCTAGGACCTGTTTCTGTTCTGTTGCGGAAAAGTGGAATCACTAAACAGTAGCAGATCCCAGTAATTTAATTTTGTTTTCCATTTTCAGCAATAAAATTAGCTGAAATTCCATGCCATTTAGAGGCAAAGGTTCTGCATCCAATTTCTAGTGACTCTTGTCCTGAAATGTCTCAAGTGTTGACCATACAAACTGTGATACTGAGGCAAGAACGGAAAATGAAAAGAAAAATGGTATTGTGAAGTCCTAAACTGGAAGGGAGTTGGGGGATGGAGTAGTAGAGCCAGCATGGCATGCTCCCTGCTGAGCAGTCTGTATTAGCTGCTACTGGTAAAGCTCTAGTAAATATAAATCTAAAATATTCATAAACAAATTGCATTGTAACACTGTTAAGTTGCTTATGCAGCTATGTTAGTATTATGGGGAATTGTTCTGTGAGGAGCATGTGTTATGTTTGAGGGGTTTTTTCTTAGACACAGATAACTGATGACTTCACTGGTTCATTGTCCTGTTGAAACATACGGGCTACCAACCCACCTTTTATTTGTCTCACAATGTAGCTCTTTGATTATGAATGTCCTAAGTATATTTTCATTGTGTAGTATGATGGGGGATGATACAGAGAGACTAGTTCTGTAAAATAAAATATTAACAGTTTGATACAAGTATTCATAAACATTAAATTAGCAGAAATTCAACTACCTTATGGTGATACAAAAGTACATTATTGAAATATAAACTAGGAATTTTGAAATGTTTTGTAACTCTGTGTCCACCACCAAGTTGTAAATTGTCTAAAGCCTCACATTTATCGTTTAGAACTTTGAATCTATTGCCATGCCAACATTTCCCACATTCCTCCCCATTCTTCTCCTTCCCCTACCTCCCTCCGCCCTTCAGCCATGCAACCAGTAAAGTTGGTGCATGTGAATTGACTGGTGAAGAATGGTAATGATTATTTGAGGTATCTCTGATGTCAAAGTGGCACTGTTTAAGAATGACCTGCGCTATTAACCTGACCCTGAGTGTAATTGTAACAGTTAGATACAATAACCAGTAATAACTTTGCTTAATTATCACATACCACCCTGATCTTGCAAAAACTTAGTGTATGCTTAATGTATGCACTATGAAGAGTTCCATTGATGCGGCTATTCA
This sequence comes from Macrochelys suwanniensis, assembly GCA_033296515.1. NCBI lineage: Eukaryota > Metazoa > Chordata > Testudines > Chelydridae > Macrochelys > Macrochelys suwanniensis. The sequence goes on along the minus strand of CM065775.1, from coordinate 41,659,946 downwards.
TGTCTTCGTAGTATCAGGACCTAATTTTTTCAAATATTACTTGCTCCAGAGCAGGAATTATAAGATGTGTGCATATAAAACTGTTTTTAACCATTGGGAAATGATGACTTTATGACAAACAATATGTGCATCAAAGCTAGTTCCGAAAAAAATAATGGTATAGTTTTTAAAAAGAGTGTATTATTCCTACTATATTTTCCTTTCTCTTTCCCCATTCCCTCAAACCTGTTCTTTCGTTGTTTATTGAACTGAATATAAAAATATCTCTGGCACTGATCTGCTGCTGAAGTCTTAACTGAACTTTCCTGTTAAGTGACTTGTGCAATGGCCCTAATACTATTAATATTTATATATGTGCTTACATTTACTAATCGTCAGTGTCCCATTGATTTTAATGGAGCTACTACCCATAGCGCATAAATTTAAGCATGCCTGTAAGTCTGTGCAGGCTGAGGATAAATGAATGAATCAATTTTTTCTTCCTGTAAGAAGCATAGTTAACCTGTTTCATTTTCTAGCGTCTTACTTTCCTTTATTGTGTGTTAATCCATTTTTTATTTCTTCTTACAGTGTGGTCTGTGTAGTCATAGAGGCTTTTTTCTTGTTTATCTTTAATATCTTAATTTTTTCTACTTTAGGATATGGTAGTCTGGTGTTTGTTCATACAGTGTAATTTTCTTTGTTTTGTGTCTCTCTCATTGTAGACTAGAGACAAAAGTTCATGACCAGATTTAGAACTGGTCTACACTACAGAGTTAGGTAGATGTAAGGCAGCTTACGTTACCTAATTATGTCAATGTATACACTACAGCCTTGTTCCCGCCAATGTAAGGGTACGTCTATACTACAGAATTAGGTCGAATTTATAGAAGTCGATATTTTAAAACCCGAATGTATGGAATCGATTGTGTGTGTCCCCACTAAAGAGCATTAAGACCACAAGGTCGATTGACTGTGTCCACAGTAGCGGGGCTAACATCGACTTTCGGAGCATTGCATTGCGGGTAGCTATCCCACAGTTCCCGCAGTCTCCGCCGCCCATTGGAATTCTGGGTTGCGATCCCAAGGCCTGATGGGGCAGAAAACATTGTCGCTGGTGGTTCTGGGTACATGTCGTCAAGCCATCAAACGTCCCTCCCTCCCTCCGTGAAAGCAATCTTTTTCGCGCCTTTTTTCCGGGGTTTCCGTGTTTGCTATGGAAGCCTGCTCAGCTCACAATTACCGTACATCTCCAGCGTACGCCTGGACATTAGGTCTAGTGGGGATTCAGTCACGCTATAATACGGGCAGAGGGATAGCTCAGCGTTCTGAGCGTTGGCCCGCTAAACCCGGGGTTGCGAGTTCAATCCTTGAGGGGGCCATTCCGCCTGAGGCTGGTAGTCGCGGGACTACACAGCAGAAGCTCCTTGCCTTCTAGCTGCAGATGGTGCAATATGCCATAAATGGTCGTGGTCGCGGGACCATACAGCAGAAGCTCCTTGCCTTCTAGCTGCAGATCGTACAATATGATTGAAATTCGTGTGCTCCTGGCCGGCGGCCTATGGTGTGGCTGGCCGGGGGCGCTTGGACATAAATGGGAATGACCAGAGTCACTCTGGTCATTCTCTTTTTTACGTTTTGTTTAAGGGAGATTCAGTACTGCCTGGAACACGGGTGGAGGGATAGCTCAGCGGTCTGAGCGTTGGCCCGCTAAACCCGGGGTTGCGAGTTCAATCCTTGAGGGGGCCAGGAGATGATGATGGATATCAAGCATATTGTACCATCTGCTGCTAGAAGGGAAGGAGCCTAACCCTTGCTCACCGCATATTGTACCATCTGCTGCTAGAAGGAAATGAGCCTAACCCTTGCTCCCCCCCTCCCTCCGTGAAAGCAACTGAGGGGGGAGCAAAAAATCCTTTCGCGCCTTTTTTCATATGGGCGCCATATTGCTGACTCCATTGTTATCCACCCGCCGCTTCTGCTGCCACTCTGCTGTCCCGCAAACAGCATACCAGGGAAAGCATGGAGCACGATCAGATCACCGCGGCTGTTATCGCCGTTATGAACACCACGCGCATTGTCCAGGAGTATATGGAGAACGAGAACCAGGAGCTGCTAGAGCTACAGCAGGCGAGGAGGCGACAGCAGCGCCCTGAGGACAGTGATGAGGACATGGACACAGACCTCTCTCAAAAAAGGCCCCCCCCGCAAGGTGGACATCATGGTGTTAATGGGGCTTGTTGATACAGTGGAACGCCGATTCTGGGCCCGGGAAACAAGCACAGACTGGTGGGACCACATAGTGCTGCAGGTCTGGGATGAATCCCAGTGGCTGCGAAACTTTCGCATGCGTAAGGGCACTTTCATGGAACTTTGTGAGTTACTTTCCCCTGCCCTGAAGCGCAAGAACACCAAGATGAGAGCAGCCCTCACAGTACAGAAGCGACTGGCGATAGCCCTGTGGAAGCTTGCAACGCCAGACAGCTACCGGTCAGTCGCGAATCAATTCGGAGTGGGAAAATCTACAGTGGGGGCTGTTGTGATGGAAGTAGCCAGGGCGATCACCAAGCTGCTGGTACCAAGGGTTGTGAGTCTGGGAAATGTGCAGCTCATACTGGATGGCTTTGCAGCAATGGGGTTCCCGAACTGTGGTGGGGCGATAGACGGAACCCATATCCCTATCTTGGCACCGGACCACCAAGCCAGCGAGTACATAAACCGAAAGGGTTACTTTTCAATAGTGCTGCAAGCACTGGTGGATCATAAGGGACGTTTCACCAACATCAACGTGGGATGGCCGGGAAAGGTACATGACGCTCGCATCTTCAGGAACTCTGGTCTGTTTCGGCTGCTGCAGCAAGGGACTTTCTTCCCAGACCAGAAAATAACCGTTGGGGATGTTGAGATGCCTATAGTTATCCTTGGGGACCCAGCCTACCCCTTAATGCCATGGCTCATGAAGCCATACACAGGTAGCCTGGACAGTAGTTAGGACCTTTTCAACTATAGGCTGAGCAAGTGCAGAATGGTGGTGGAATGTGCATTTGGTCGTTTAAAAGCTCGCTGGCGAAGTTTATTGACTAGGTTAGATCTCAGCGAAAACAATATTCCCATTATTATTACTGCTTGCTGTGCGCTCCACAATATCTGTGAGAGTAAGGGGGAGACGTTTATGGCGGGGTGGGAGGTTGAGGCAAATCGCCTGGCCACTGGTTATGCGCAGCCAGACACCAGGGCTATTACAAGAGTACAGCAGGGTGCGTTGTGCATCAGGGAAGCTTTGAAAACCAGTTTCATGAATGGCCAGGATGCTGTGTGAAAGTTCTGTTTTTCCCCTGTAATGAAAAGCCCCGCCCCTTCATTCACTCTACTTCCCTTTACCCAAACCGCCCTGCCCTCCCCCGCTCGATCACCGCTCGCAGAGGAAATAAAGTCATTGTTGCTTAAAAATCATGCATTCTTTATTAATTCGTAAAACAAAGAGGGGGAACTATGGGGGTAACTGCCACAGTCTCCCGGGATAGCTGGTGGAGGAAGGGAAGCACCAGGATGGGTGGTGGAGGAAGGGAAGCACCAGGATGGGTGGTGGAGGAGGGGATGAGGGAAGGACAAGGACACACAGCACTTTAAAACTTATTGAATGCCAGCCCTTTCTTGCTTGGACTGTTCTCTTGACTTGAGTGGTTGGGTGCACGGAGGCCACCCAAACGCGTTCTTGGGCATCTCGGGGATGAGGTTATGGGACTCGGGAAGGAGGGCTGTTGGTTACACAGGGGCTGTAGCGGCGGTCTGGGCTCAGGCGGCCTTTCCTGAACCCTACGCCTTTCCTCAGCCATAAGCCGGAGGATTTCCGTTTGATCCTCCAGTAGCCTCAGAATTGCATCCTGCCTTCTCTCTGCACGCTGACGCCACCTACTCTCTTCATCCCGCCACTGTCTCTCTTCATCCCGCCAGTCATTGTCTTCAGCACGCCACCTGTCCGCACGATCAAATTCTGCCTTCCTGGACTCCGACAGTGTCTGCCTCCACGCATTCTGCTGGGCAGCTTCAGTGTGGGAGGATTCCATGAGTTCTGAGAACATATCGTCTTGATTCCTTTTTTTTTTACTTCTAATCTTCGCTAGCCTCTGGGACGGTGATGAAGGGGGTGGCGTTGAAACATTTGCAGCTGCGGGAGGAAACAAATGGGAGAGGAGTAGTTTAAAAGACACATATTAGAGAACAATGCTCCAAACATTACATATCACATGTGCATTTGGTCCAAGGTTGCACTTTGCCTGTTATATTGAGGGTCTGCTGGTTTGGTGTGAGAGATCACACAAGCAGGTCCGGCGGGCAACAGAATTCGGCTTGCAGGCAGCCATGGTAAGCCACAGTCTATAGGCTTCTTTAACCTTCATAACATGTGGGAATGTTTTCAAACAGCAACCCCCTCATTTCCCATAACAAACAGCCTTTGGGCTGGCAATTTAAAACTGGTTGGCAATTGAAAAGGGAGGGGCGGCGGTTTTCGGGTTAACGTGCAGTGCGAACCTAATCGACACGCCCCCCCACACACACACAGACACACATCCAAGATGTTCGCTGTTCCCCCTCCCCCCACCGTGTGGGTCACAGCAGGGAAGATTTCCGTTCAGCCACAGGCAAACAGCCCAGCAGGGACGGAGCCCCTCTGAATACCCCCTTAATAAAATTCCCCTATTTCAACCAGGTGACCATGAATGATATCACTCTTCTGAGGATAACACAGACAGATAAAGAACGGATGTTGCTTGAATGCCAGCAAACACCGGGACCATACGCCGCCATGCTTTGCAAAGCAATGATTCCAGACTACGTGCTACTGGCCTGGCGTGGTAGAGTGTGTTACCACGGAGCACAGGATAAGGCTGCCCTCCCCAGAAACCTTTTGCACAGGCTTTGGGAGTACATCCAGGAGATCTTTCTGGAGATGTCCCTGGAGGATTTCTGCTCCATCCCCGAACATGTTAACAGAGTTTTCCAGTAGCTGTAGCTGTACTGGCGGTGAATTAATCATTAAACACGCTTGCTTATAAAACATGTATTAATTAACAGAGGTACACTCACCAGAGGTCCCTTCTCCTGCATCGAGCACGCCTTGGGTGGGTTCGTAGGGTACTGGCTCCAGGGTGACAAAGAGTTCCTGGCTGTCGGGGAAAAGGGCTTCTCCGCTTCCTTGCTGTGTCTGTGCGCTATTTTCAGCATCATTATCATCATCATGCTCCTCTGTGGTTTCTGATGATCCACATACGGAGTCATACCACATGGGTGGGTCAGTGCTGGCTGCACCTCCTAGAATGGCATGCAGCTCATCATAGAAGCGGCATGTCTGGGGCTCTGACCCAGAGCGGCTGTTTGCATCTCTGGTTCTTTGGTAGGCTTGCCTGAGCTCCTTAATTTTCACGCGGCACTGTTGCGCGTCCCTGTTGTAGCCTCTGTCCTGCATGCCCTTGGAGACTTTGGCATATGTATTGGCGTTTCTTCTTTTGGACCGTAGCTCTGCTAGCACGGTTTCATCTCCCCATACAGCGATCAGATCGCGTACCTCACGCTCGGTCCATGCTGGAGCTCGTCTTCGGTTCTGGGACTCCATCATGGTCACCTCTGCTGATGAGATCTGCGCTCACCTGCAGCTCACCACACTGGCCAAACAGGAAATGAAATTCAAAAGTTCGCGGGGCTTTTCCTGTCTACCTGGGCGGAGCATTGGAGCTCAGACTGCTGTCCAGAGCGGTCAAATGTTGCACTGTGGGATAGATCCAGGAGGCCAATACCGTTGAATTGCGTCCTCACTAAGCCTACATCGATTCGGCAATATCGCTTTAAGCGCTAATCCCCTCGTTGGGGGTGGAGTGACGAGATCGATTTTAAGAGCCCTAGAAGTCGATGTTAAGGGCTTCATCGTGTGGACGGGTGCACGGATCAATCGAAATAACACTAATAAATTCGACCTAAACTCGTAGTGTAGACCAGGGCTTAGTGCCCTGTTACACCGACATAATAACTCCACCTCCACTAGAGGCGTAGGGCTAATGTCGGTGTAGTTAGGGTGACACAGTGTCTGTGTAGACACAGTGTTATTTACATCAGCTGTTGGCTGTCATTCAATTTCACAGCTCCATGCTGAAGCTGTGAAATTGACAAGAAAGTTGAGCTGTCACTGGCGTGGGTGGGGAGCTCCAGCTAGAGCCCGGCTGCCCCCCGGGCTCCCCTCTCTCAGCTGGGATGCACTTGACCTGCTGGGAGCCTGGCTCCCCGCCGCATCTGGACTCCTGGTGGGGAGCACCTGGAGTCCAAGTGGGGAGCCAGGAGCCTCAGTGCAGGCTCCCCTCTGGTGGGGAGCCCTGTGGCTGCCCGGAGGCTCCTGGCACCCTGCCAGATCTTACAGCCAGGAGCTGAGAGCTCAGGGGCAGCTGGGCTCCTGGTGGCAGGGAGTTGAGAGTCCGGGGGCTGTTGGGCTCGCAGTGGCCGGGAGCTGAAAGCCTGGCAGGCAGCCAGGATGTGCACAACTGAGAGATGGAGGGTAGTGTGGATATGAACTACCGCAGTAATTACTGCAGGGGTTATAAGTCTACCTAACATAGGTTGACTTATGTTCTAGTGTAGACATTGCCTTAATGTAAGATTAATATGGATGTAATTTTTCTGGTCATTAAAGCTCTAGATAAGCAGTGAAGAATGTAAGAAATTCTTTATTAATTCCCCCCCCCCCTTTTTTTTTTTTTTTGCCTATTCTTGTTTAGAAATGTTTTGGGGGTTTTTTTCATGCTCCTAATCAACATAACTATTCTGACAAAACTTTAAGTATAGACTAAGCCATAACATACCATGAAATTCTTACTCTCACTGAAACTCTTAGGCTGAAGTGTCTGTCTTAACATTAATCAATTCTGCAATTTTAAACTCCATTTTCTGGGCATATAAGCCCACTAGTTGACTTGATCCTGCTTAACTAAGGTAGAGCAGAACATAAAGCTTTTGACTGGATTCAACTTTTTTGTCTCGTCTTTATACTATCTGTTGTAGCATTGCATTGCAATTGTTGCTGTTTGCCTTATGACTTTCTGTTGTTGTTTGTTCAACATCAGCAGTGTGCTACGTTCTTTTCAGATAAGAGAAGACAAGGTTCCTTCCCTGAAGAGCTTATGCTAAGTGCACATGGTAATTATAGACCATAATGAAGAATTTAATACTAGACTTGTCAGGGTTCCCTCCCCACTCTGAACTTTAGGGTACAGATGTGGGGACCCGCATGAAAGCCCCCTAAGCTTATTCCTATCAGCTTAGGTTAAAAACTTCCCCAAGGCACAAATCCTTTGTTTTTGGACAGTACGCTGCCACCACCAATTGATTTAACAAAGAAACAGGGAAAAGGACCACTTGGAGTTCCTTTTCTCCCAAAATATCCCCCCAAGCCTTTACACCCCCTTTCCTGGGGAAACTTGAGAATAAAATCCTAACCAATTGGTTACAAAGTGATTAAAGACCCAAACCCCTGGGTCTTAGAACAATGGAAAAATTAGTCAGATTCTTAGAAGGAGGATTTTATTTAAAAAAGGTAAAAATCATCTCTGTAAAATCAGGATGGAAAATAACGTTAGAGGGTAATCAGATTCAAAACACAGAGGATTCCCCTCCAGGCAAAACTTTAAAGTTACAGAAAACCGGAATAAACCTCCCTCTTAGCACAGGGAAAATTCACAAGCAAAACAAAAAATAACCTAATACGCCTTGCCTGGCTTACTTATACTTGTTGCAATATTGGAGACTTGGTTTAGGATGGTTTGGAGGAGATGAATTTCTGTCAGGCCCCTCTCAGTCCCAAGAGAGAACACACACACCAACAAAGAGCACAAACAAAGCCTCCAGATTTGAAAGTATCTTCTTTCCTTATTGGTCCTTTTGGTTAGGTGCCAGCCAGGTTATTTGAGCTTTTTAACCCCTTACAGGTAAGGAGGAATTCTAGGCTACCCTTAGCTGTATGGTTATGACAAGACTATACTGATCTCCTAACAGTCAATCAAGCAGTCTATCTGGTGCCATTTTCTTGCATCACTGTCTTATACTTTTGAAGTCCTCATTTTTTCTTCATATCAATAAAATGTACATCTTTCCAACCCTAAAATAAAAAAATTGGTAGCTTATTTTTACATTTCTTAGAGAAAAGATGTTTAAAAAACATTATGCTTTCTTGTGTCCTACAGACTCTCATTGAATGCTTCAGGTTTTAGTTGAAAATGCACTGGATGAGAGACTCACCCTCATTCCAGACCCTTTATGCTGTCTGAAAGGACTGGAGCAGCGTAAAGAGACCCTGAAAGCCCCACTTCTGGCCACGGGAGGATTCTCCTGGTGCAGGCACTGCAGAATATTGTCATAAAGCTGCCTTCTGAGGATCCCTTTGCAAGCCTTGGGGCTGCAAAGATTCCTGAAAGTGCTGCTGCCCCTAAGGGCTCATCTTCACTATGGGGAGATCGACGCTGCTGCAATTGACGCAGATGGGGTCGACTTAGTGGGTCTAGTGAAGACCACAAAATCGATGGCAGAGCTCTCTCCGGTCAACCTCGGTACTCACTCTTCTTGGAGAGGTGAAGGGAAGTCAACTGGAGAGCGTCTCCCATCAACACAATGGAGTGAAGACACCAGGATAAGTCGACCTAAGCTACGTCAACTGCAGCTACTCCAGTAGTGTAACTTAGGTCGACTTACCCCGGTAATGAAGACAAGTCCTGCAGTAGCCACAGAAAGGCTGTCATAACTTAGGCAGGCTTCCAGGGCTGTCTAAGTTATGCGAAGAACCCCAGAATGTCCAGGATCAGGAAGATGCAAAGGTGGCTTAAAGCCTCCTAAGCAACCCTTTTGCCCTGGGCTGCAGGTTCTATACTATGCCTCTGAGAGGCACAGCACAGAATCTTAAGCATTATGTGTGTGGCACACTACTGACGTACCTTGCTATGCAAACATTATTAGTGTTTTTTTAGTACAACATTTCCTCTGAATCTGATATCTAACTTTTAAAATCATTTTATAGGTTGAATTAATTCGTGCCAATATTTCACATTTAGGGGTCCTCATTCAAGTGAAATTCTCATTTAAACCAATATGGGTTTTGCCTGAGTAAGGCCTACTGGGACAATCCTTTTTAAAAAAAATTCACCTTGCTTGGTCTCTGCAGTATCTGTACGAGAGCTGGATGAATAATTGATTTTTCAGTTCAGACAGCCCACCAAAAAATCAGGGAAAATATTAGGTTCAGTTCTGAAAATATTCAGAATTTGTCAGCAAATTGGAAAATTCCAACTCAGGTTTCATTTCAGTCATTTTGAAAGGGCCAGCTTCAGAAACTCTGTATTTTATAACTTTTAGCCCAGTGTTTAGGATTCTTGCCTGTAATGATGGGAGTTTAAATCATCACTATAGAGTAGGAACTTGAATTCAGATCTCCCAGATGGGCATCCTGGCCACCAATTTATAAACTCTTTTGGTATGGGTTGCTCTCAGTCTCTCCTTTTGAAGGTTTTCCATTTTAAGTACTCATTGGAGCAGGGATGTGAACTCAGGTCTCCTTCTTGCCAGGTGAATGCTCTAGCCACCACACAATAGGCTGTTCCAGTGGCTCTCAACCTTTCCAGACTACTGTACCACTTTCAGGAGTCTGATTTGTCTTGCATACCCCCAAGTTTCACCTCACTTAAAAACTACTTGCTTACAAAATCAGACATAAAAATACAAAAAGTGTCACAGCAACTGAAAAATTGCTTACTTTCTCATTTTTACCATACAATTATAAAATAAATCAACTGGAATATAAATATAGTACTTACATTTCAATATAGAGCAGTATAAACAAGTCATTGTCTGTATGAAATTTTAGTTTGTACTGACTTTGCTAGTGCTTTTTATGTACCATGTTGGAAAACTAGGCAAATATCTAAATGAGTTAATGTACCCCTTGGAAGATCTCTGCATACTCCCGGGGGTACACATACCCCTGATTAAGAACCACTGAGCTATTCTGCTCTCAGTCTCTTCTGTTGAAGCTGTTCTACTTTGGCCCAATGAATATTTAAGTATTTATACAAAGAGCGGAAGAAAGAATGACTCTATACATATGCAAAATGGAACTACTTCAACAGGAGAGATTGAGAGCAGGCCACCCCAGAATACCATATAACCTGATGGGTAGAATGCTCACCTGGGAGGGGAGGGAATATGAGTTCAAGTCTCTGCAGCAGAATATGGATTCAAACCTGGGTCTCCCACATCCCAGGCATGTGCCCTAACCATTGGCTAAAAGTTACAGAATATCCATAACACAGTTTTCTGAATGCACTACCGTATTCCTACCTGACACACCATTGTAATAATCTTTGTACAAATGGCTTGTAAGGTATCATTTGAAAACTAATAACTTGCTGGTCAATAATAACATGGTGAGATGTATGTAGCAACATTTTATGTAAAGTTATAAGCTGAAATCATGACCGGGCTGTGTTTACCAGACAAGTCTGGGAAGTGGGTAAATCCCTTTCTCAAAGACAAAGGACAAGCTGATGTCTCTAGCCAGGTGTCATCAAAGTTGATGGGCAATTACTTGTTAAGAGTCCGTTCTTTGGCCAGGAACAAACAGATCTGCATCTTAGCAAACAACAGCATGAAAACTTTCACCACCAGATGTCTTGTCTCTGTCCTCACAGCAGGAATTAATTTTATCTAGGTGTAAATTTCAGGAAGGTGCATTTCAAAGTAAGGGGCAAAAACACCTCAAGGTATTTCTCCCTATCCATCTCTCGCTCTCTCTTTCACACAAGAAGACAAAAAGAAACAGTCTTAGGACTTTGGGAGCCGAACCTGACCTTGGAATTTGGTCACCAGTGTTACTGGGAACATATGATAAGGGACTTCACCTTGAACCACATCTAGTTTAAGTTTTAGTTCTAGGAAACATATTATCTTTATTTCTCTTGTAACCATTTATTTTAATGCCTTATACTTGTACTCACTTAAAACCAATCTCCATATAGTTAAATAAACTTGTTTTATTCTTTTATCAAAACGAATCCAGTGTGGATAACTCCATTTAGGGTAGCAAACTATTGCATATTGAACTCCTTAGAGTGGCAATGGACATAATATATCTGGACTGTCCAGGAGAGGGCTGGACAATGCAGAACACATGTTTTGGGGGGAAATTTGGGACTGGGAGTGTGTTGGGGTCACCCTGCCAATGGTAACCAAGACTGATGGAAGCCAAAGTATGACTGATGTGTGGCTGATAGGCTGCAGGTATCCACAGACACCCAGGGTGTTACCTGCTTGCTGTTTGTGAGTGGCCATGTGGGAGCTACAACAACAAATCATTGTGAGGCACCCAAGTTTGCAGGGCTGGGGTGACACAGGCGCGCACTTGTCTGGATTGTACCCCAGAATGTCATACCCTGGAAATCTTTTTTCTAGCTGAAACAAGTCTGGTTAAAATCATTAAGAGTTTCGGGTCCACCAAAATTACACTTTCCAGCAAGTGAATTATTTTTCTGAAAAATTTCACTGAGCCTCTAGTGAGAACTGTATTTTGGATAACGTCAGTTCCTTTGTTTAAGAAATTACCAAGAAAAAATCTGAAACTGGTTATTGAGCACAAATATTTGTAAAACAATTTTTATTTAAATCAGTTGAAGTACTTTTTTTTTTTTTTTAAAGGAAAAAAATCTTCTGTGGGATACTTCTAGTTTCTATCACATCTTGGGCCAGCTTGTGGTCTCAGATCTGCTCATGCAGCTTCCAAGCCAGTATTTCTCCTATAGCACACTTCTTAAATTCCTTTTATTCTATAAAATTGGTTTTATGGAACCAGAAGCAGAGAAGAATAACTTTGTGAGAGTGTAAGGTATCTTAGCCCCCGATCCTGCAAACACACATGCATGTAAATAACTCTATGCATGTGAGCAGTTCCATTGCGTTTAATGGAACTACTCATGTGCACAAAGTTAGTCAGATACTTAAATCTTTGCAGGATCCAGCACTTAATCTGTAATTTAAATAAAAATGTTGGATTACATGGTAATATTTAGTATAGGAAAACGTTTTATTTTATGGTTTTCTTATCTGTTTTAAAGTATGGTTCCAGCTGAGAACAAAAATTGCAGTTAAGATGGTGTGCCTGTTGATAAATATAGAATCCTGGATAAAATTGCATAAGGATTTGTAGTGATGTGTGGAATTGCCTGTAGGAATCTGCTACTAAAATAAAACCAGGAAGAAAATGTAGAAGCTAATCTGAGCAAGCACAAGAATCTTCTAGCATATTAGCCCACTATAGTAAAAAAGAAAAAATTATCACTCATTGCTTTTGGGGTTGTTTTGTCAAAAATTATGAAACTATTTTTGTGTGCCATAACTGTTGAAATGCAATTTGCATTAATTTAAAATTAAACGTTTTATCTGGTCTTGTTAAAAGAAATAATTCAAAATTTTTCTTGTAATAGAAACACTTCAACTGAAAATATCATGACAAAAAAGGCACCTTTTTATCAGAATGATCTAGACATCTCAAAATACAATTAAAATGACATTTAAAATATGCTTTAAACTTAACGTAGAAAGGTAAAATGAATAATATTTAAATAGGCTTCTGAAGCTTCATTTGAATATTTTTAATCTATATCAAGCACGCTACTGAAGAGAGCTTTTAGGTAGGCCTCAGATGTGCCTCCAAATTGGGTTTGATTTGTACAGTAATTTGATCACTTGGTCAGATCAGTGGTACTAAGTCTCATTAGTAAAACAAGACAAGGTGAAGATACTTACAATCACCATAACTGTCATGGGATGGTGGCCCTTTAAAGTAAGCTCATTCCATCACCTTGTCCCATCTCCTGAAATGTCTTCTGTCCATCTCATCCCCAGAATTTGTTCCTTTCTGATATATGAAATATAGCATGTTTTATTTAGTGGACACTGAAGTGCAATGCATGGAATCAGATGGTTTCGCCTTTCACAAAATTTGATTTGTAGTATATCTGGTTTTAGCAGAACTGGCATGAGGTATGTGAATCCTTGCGGAATGCAAAAATTGGGCCCTCACATTCGCAAGGTGATGCGTTTAAACCTTCTTTCTACTGAAGAATTTGAGAGACTTGGGAAGTACAGTGGGCCCATGTTGCCAATCTTCTTTATAGCAATTCACAATGCTGAAGGCTCTTAGTTGACATACAATTTATTGCTCATTGCAGAATTTAATGTAATATACAGTGCAAAACATATCATCTTAGATCATGACAAGGCAATTAACATTCTAGACACACACGAAATAAGTACTTCTATTTTCTTAACAAATTGTTATTGGAATACATCATTTTGGGGAAACATCATGTCATAGTAATCTGAAAGTGTACATGGTTTATAAGTGTCCAAGTTTTAAAAAATATCCTCAGTTTAGAGAGTCCTATCTGTGTGTTGACAGACGACAAAAAGCATATTGTTTGTACATGTCAACAAAGTCAGTGATTAATTGCAGGTAATCAGTAACATTAAATCAATTCATATTTTGCTTTATGAGGAAGGAATTGAAGGATTACAATATACATGGGAGATAGCTGGCAAATGTAAAGATACATTAGCTAGTTATGTATAGTCTGACTATATCTGATGCAAACTTTAATGAAAGCCATGCATGTACCTTGTAATTAAATCTGCTTACTGTTAATATATTCCTTATTGAATTTATTTCCTGTACATTATGTTGATGGACATATTTCAGTTTAAATCTACAGAACAAAAATAAATAAATAAAAATAAAAAGCAGCTAAATTTCTTGACACTGCTATGGTGTATTACTCTGCAGTGGATGAGTTTCAATTAATAGCACCCAAAAATCTAGGACAACAGTATGATCCTTAATGTGTAAAGTAGCTCCTCTAGCTTTTTTCTTTGATGGCATCAATAAATATAAATGTACACTTTTTAATTAAAAATAAAATAAAAAAGGACTAAAGAGCTGAACAGACAAACTCATTCTAGTCGAGCTCTGTTTAAAGACAGTTCAGTCTTTCTAAAAGTGTTCCTTTTGTGCAGTCCAACCTAAGAGAGTAACCCTAGCTACCTCTTGTTTAATTCAGTGTGTTTTGGAAATACTGTATGTATCAGATATCCCCCTAAGCAGTCTAAATCAATAACTTGGATATTAAATATATCACAAACATCATACTCTGCATTAGTGACATACAGACATTGTCATGCTGTGTGCCTATAATAGAACATAGTATAGTAGGTATGGAATCCGTAGGACCATGATGTAGTAATTAATTATAGACTTAGATATTACTTATGGATGTGCATTTGTTTCACAACTTTAAATACATGGTATCCATTTCAGCTTATTGAGTGAAAAGATATTTATAGCCTAAAGTTTTGGTATTGAAAATATTTACATTTTACTCCCCTTTCTGTGTATTTAGAGTTTTTTATACAGTTGTTTTCATTGATATTAAAACAGCATAATGTCAAATCTAATAATAAGGGTTGGCGTTAAAATGTAACTCTTTTTTAGTCTGATCTGTCACCTTCTGCTTGTGACTTTCACTGTAGCTGTGTGACCTGGGTATTAAAACAAAAATTCAGCTGAGCATTCTCTGTAGACAGACTGATCCATGTGAACAAATTGGTGAACTAAGGACTAATTCACAGATGTGGAGCTTTATTTTTGGTGGGTTTTTTTGTTTTTTCCAAACTAATTCTCTTCATTCCAACAAACATTTTATAATGTGCTTTTTGGCTCCACATTTTAATGGACAGACAGATGAGCTAATTACCGGACAGAATTCTTCCCATGGCAAATGTACAGCAGAGAGATTTCTCTGACATCTAGGCAAACTGTTTTCCGCCACCTGTTTCTAGGACATGAGATGGGAATGGGAAAACGCATGCAACTACAATATTCCCTCTGGCAGGAAACCCAAAGACTCACTGAGGAAGTGCTAGGCCAGTAATATGCAGGCCGAAGGTTGCCCACCACTATGCTAGGCCATTCCTCAAGAGAACAAACCAGGAAAGAAATTCTCCCAAAGGAAGCAGCATGGCAGAAGATATGCAAAAGTTGTCCCCTGACTTCTTATGCAGTTTAGAATTAATATTACCCTTTGTTAGTTCCACCAACCACAGTGAATCAGTTCTGCCCTAGAAGATATCGAAGTCTGAAGCTGGAAACAGTCTACTCTGGTTGCCCTTATGGCGCTACAGTGGCTTTTGGTCTGTATTGCAAAAGCAAAACAACATCTGGATCCAGAAACACCCAGACAGGCAGGGAAACTTTCAGCCAGTGAGGATGGCATCTACCTTAAATAACCCAAAGCATAATCAACTAGGGGACATCATAACCATTATATTCTGGTGACTGCCATTGTTGTAATTGGTATAAGACACTCACTGTATTAGTGAATATATTGCTTGTCTTGCTAAAAACTGTGACTAGGTAGTGTGGTGATTAACTTTAGAACAAGGAAAGGTCAATTGTGTACAGACAGTAGCATCAGTTCTCAGGTTGTTTATGGCCCTTTTGCATTGCTTCATGGATCTGATGAATCCCCAGAGGTTGTAGAGCCAGCATAGTGGCTCTACATCACCACTCCTTACAATGCCTGGCATAAAAGACACAGGGATAATGAGGCTATTCCCACCTTCTGGAACAGTCCCTTAGGACAACTAGTAGATGGGTGAAGGCTAAAGTCACTTTGAAGATGTTTTAACTTACGTTCAGTGAAGAACAGGGCCGGTGCAAGGAAGTTTCGCACCCTAGGCAAAACTTCCTTGCACCAGCCCTGTGCACCGCTCCCCCCGCCCAGCTAATGCCGCCCCTCCTCCCCCCCGGCAGCCAGCGGCTGCTCCCCATCCCCCCCGCGGCGGCTCAGCTCCCCTCCCCAGCTCCACGCTCAGCCACAAGCCGCCCATTTCATTCCTGGCAAAGCCCTGCTGAGCCCCAGCAGCACAGCAACAGCCCTCTCCACAGCAGGGCCTCACGAGGAAGCGGGCGGCTGCCTCCTGCCTCCCGGCTCGAGCATGGAAGCAGGAGGCAGCTGCCCACCGCCAAGGGCGGCGAAATGCCGCCCCCCAAATCCTGGAGCCCTAGGCGACCGCCTAGGGTTGCCTAGTGAAAGCACTGGCCCTGGTGAAGAACCATCCAATCCCAAAAATAGGAAGCTGTAAAGGTGGCATTAAAGCCATTTTTGTCCTACTTCCTTTTTGATTCTTGCCTCCATCACTGCGAGGCTGAACGCTGATATTGATACTCTGGTGCATCACTTTTCTCTTTCTTCCCATTTTGAGAATACTTTTATTTAACACAGGTGGACTGAATTTTGTTTAATGTTCCAGCAAGACATTGGCTATGACTATTAACTGCAACAGATGTCTGGGCTAGAAATGAGTGTGGTCTGCAGACAGGAGACACTGCAGGTTGTATCTCCTTACCATCCCCCCTTTCTGATACACACTGGACCGGAGGGCAACAGAGCAGAGCCCTATGGTACTGCCACATGAGACAGTCTTGGGGCAATTTCCCAAGACTATTTTCTTGGTTCTCTGAGAAAGAGAAGAATGGAATTATTAGAGTGATCCAGTATCTCCTCACTAGATAGCACCAGTCATGAGGCCATGGGTCCACTTTGCATGAAACTCCTTAAGCACCCCCAAAACTTCAGGGAACAATACCGGCCAGAGTTCAAGCAGATGATCCTGCTTTTGTTCCTTTCAGGGGCACAGAGCCATTTTAGAGTACTTAAACATCAGCCTGAATTTGAAACTAATCTTATCCACACATTAAAGTGAAAACTCACAAGAAGAAATTCTGATTTTTTTTTTTAAAGGACTGGTGCTGTTACTGAGTCTGAGATATGTTTTCCAGTAAATAAGTTTATCATTGTTTTTCATTCTTCATTAAGTTTTCCTGTTTAATTCTTAAACGTTTACCAATTGGATCCCAATTTCATTCCTCTCTGATCTTTCTGCCTTTAGTTATTCATTGTGTTCCTCTTCTTCCTTGTCTCTTTAGACTAATACACTCAAGAGAGAAGTGAAATGGACAAGTTTCGTAGAGATCAGGCACAGCAGAAGATTCACGTGGCTATGATGTAGCCGTGATGGGACATAGAATGGATTTCCATCTTGAACAGTCCCTTTCAAGTCGTCTTCCTTTGGCAAGAATCAGTGTGGGAGGATTTATGTTTTTCTTAAATCCCTCAAAATTCCATCTTCCAATCTCATTCATGGTTG
Source organism: Macrochelys suwanniensis (assembly GCA_033296515.1). Taxonomy (NCBI): domain Eukaryota; kingdom Metazoa; phylum Chordata; order Testudines; family Chelydridae; genus Macrochelys; species Macrochelys suwanniensis. The sequence continues at coordinate 41,642,681 of CM065775.1, read as the reverse complement.
GCCTTGTGCTGTACTTCCTTTTACCTCAGATCTATAAACCTTGTGCAAAAGTGTACTGTCTTTGGCACGTTGGACATCATCTCACAATTGTAGTCATATCGTTCTCAAGTGAAGCAAGACTTCAGCTTGCTGGAATTGTTTAAACTTAGTGTTTGCACTTTGGAACAAAATCAGACCAATGGATGTTAAGACTACACTGTAACATTAGACTCTGAAAATGGTTTCATTTCCTCTCAGCTGTTTTTGACGGCCATGTTTCTACTCCATATAGAAGTGGTTATCACTACTATGTTGAACACTCATATCTTAGTTGTCACACAAATCTGCTGCCCAAACAGAGGCCTTTGAAGACACTGAAATGCCATTGATGCAAGACCTATCTGATGTGTGACTTCTTTGGATGTAGAACCTCCTGCTTTCAGTCTAATACCTAGATAGATGAAACGATTGTCCATTCAGTGTGATTGCCGTCTAAATGCAGCATTGGCAGGTCATTAGTTTCTATTCAGATTATGAGAGAGTGAAAAAGAGGTGCAGTGCAGAATGGATGCATTGGAAGGTTAGAGTTGAGTCAATGACGAGAGAAGGAAAAGCAATAGAGAAGGAGAAGTGTCTTGAATGAGAATGGAGAACAGGAGTTACACAGATATGCTGTCTGTTGAAAACTAACTTGGAAATAGTACATAGTAGCTATCAAAAATGTTGAAAAGTGAACACATTTTTATTAATGCCAAAATTCAAAGGTCTCTTTTACAATCCAGACTATTTGGCTACACACTTTATTTTTCTAAAACTTTTAAAGAATTATAAACACAGACTCTGTAACTCTGTAAAGCCATAATTGAGATGGGGATTGTAGGACAGCTGGAGCATATCTGTTGTAACAGTTCTTTTCAATTTTGCTTTTGGGACTACCATATAACGGTCCATATTTTTCATCTGCTCTGAACTTTTGGGGTCAGATAGCAGAATCAAGATAAGTGGGGATGGTGGTTCTTACTGTTGCATATCACAGTCACTGCAGAGCTCCAACTTGGTTCAGGGACCCTTGACAATGTCTTGCTCAGTAGCACAGATCCAAAAAAATAAAATGGTTTCCATACCCATGTACAGTAAAGAAGTCATTGAACAGTAGTGTCAGGAAGGAATCGTATCTACCTGTCTCTATAACACCTTGTACACTTCTGGTGCCAAATAACATGCACTAAACTTATCAATACAGTGATATTAGCTGATGAGATGTTTGGAGGTAACTGATTCCAAGTAGCAGGCCCAGTAAGGCATACGATGGTTTTTTGGCAAAGACCAGGAAATAATAAGAGCAGGCATTGTAAATGCCAAGAAAATGAACCAGTATCCAAGATGTTAGCTTATGCATTTTAAAATGATGTTCAGAATGAAACTTCCAATAGCAGTTGAAATGCCATTATGAAAGTTAATCTAAGGTAAAAGCTTTAACTTTCATGGTGTGGTTGGGTGGAGAGAGCAAGAAGAATTGTTTCCAAATAATGTAAGGCTATTATACAGTTGAGAAGAATTGGGGGAATAGCAGTTCTGCTTTCAGGGCTGTCACACTTGGGTTAACTGTACAATGTGCAGGTACTATCCTTATGCCTTGATTTGAATTCACTTGAAATGGCAACTTTCCTAAAATCCTACAATCCTTTTATTTGGCTGTGTAAGCTGCTTTTTTTTTTTCTTTTTCTATTTAAAAGATTTAATTAACTCTGACAACTTTTATTTAAATCAGGTGTTCAGTAGCCAGTGTTTCCCAAGCTCCTCAGAAAAACCTTAAAATGACTGTTGAAGCATACAGTTTTGTAGAAACAAATGACAAATAGTCTGTGGGGTGTCAAATGTCTGGCTTTTGTTTCATAACTTCGTGGTTATCATTCTGCACATCTGTCACTATTTTTTTTTTCCTTTTCAACTGGAATACCTGTGCCTTTTTTCACAGGGGTCTCTAGTTGAGCAGTCCTGCAAATAAAAATCTAATCCTTCTCCTCTTGCCACCTTTTAATCCAAAAACTTGCTTGAAAGGGGTACTAAAGAAGAAGAAAACACGTTTTTTTTTAAATGAAGTGTTTATTTCTGAAGGTCATGATTTGACTTGGAGAATAGAAATGGCAAAAAATTAAACTCTTCTGTTTATCTTTCTGAAAACCTTATTTTAGAATGCTGTACATTCTCAGTTCATTTGAACTATTGTGGCCAATAAACAATGTATAAAATTACTTTTGCTAAAATTGTTTTTTCAAAAATTTTTTTATTTTTTTCTGGATATGCCTATTGTATGGAATGTTCCTACTTAGAACTATATTATAAATATTGAATATACTATAATATATTGAAGGAAATTGCTAACATACTTTTTTTCCTAGCTGCTATTAAATTTGGAAAACTGACAGTGTTTTAATGCCAAATAAGTGTTGTATTATTTTTCTTCTTTAATCTTGAAATTCATATTCTTATTCCTCTTTTGGCCCCAACAGTTCAAAAATTGAGAATATAAAAGGATTTCCGTGCACCAAAAGTGATGCATAAATTATACTTAGGCCAGGTCTACACTAAAAATGTAAGTTGACTCAGCTACATCGCTAAGGGGTGTGAAAAATCCACACCCCTGAGCAGCGTAGTTAAGCCAACCAACCCCCGGTGTAGACAGTGCTTGGTCAGTGGAAGAATTCTGTCAACCTACTGTGACGGGGCAAGGCCAGATGGCTATAGGAAAGTAGTCCTATTGGGATCCGGGAAGTGGGCGGGCGAAGCCCACTGCTAAAGGATCCCCCCCTCCAGCCTAAGGGGAGGGATCCACAGGACCTGGATACCAAGTGATTCTGGGGGACAAAAAATGAAAAAAACAGGAATGGGAGTGCGGTCAAAGGGTCAAACGAAGTGAACCAGATGGGGACACCGAGCAGAGAACCCCGGACAGCGCCCATTGCTCCTTAAAGGCGTCAAGGGAGCCAGTGGACACTGCCCAGAGGAACTCTGCCCGGATGCGTGAACGAACAGAGGATCGAAAATAGGCCCCACAGTCACAGGAGCCTCCATCAGCCAACCTCCTCACCCTGGTTTTGTAGATGGCCAGTTTAGCTAGGGCCAGGAGGAGGTTGACCAGGAGGTCCTGCGACTTCGTGGGGCCGTGGATTGGAAGTGCATAAATAAAAAGGTGAGGGGAAAAGTGCAACCAAACCCTCAACAAAATGTCTAAGAGGAGCCGGAACAGGGGCTGCAGCCTGGCGCACTCCAGATAAATGTGCGCCAGGGTCTCCCTCACGCCGCAAAAGGGGCAGGTGTCGGGGATAGGGGTGAACCGTGCCAACTACACGCCGGTGCTCACGGCTCCATGAAGGAGCCGCCAACTGACATCCCCGGCGGGCGTTGGGACTAAGGAGGAGTAAAGGCTGGCCCACCGGGGCTTCTCACCCTCTAGAGGTGGCAGGAGGTCCTGCCATTTCGTATCGGGGCGGGACGTGAGGGTGAGGAGATGAAGGGTGTGGAGCACGAGCGTGTAAAGATGTTTCCTTGGCGCGGTCTGGAAGCAGACCGGCTGCAGTTCGTGCAGCCGGCTCGCGGTGAAGGGACAGGGGACCCGGTTGGGTCCACGGGGCAGGGGCCCAATAAAAAGGTCCGGAGGACTTGGGGTGAAGGGAGGGCGGGGCGTACCCTCTCACAGGACCCGGTCGAGGTAAACCCGAGCAGTGGGTGGCAAAGCGGCCTTCACCTCCTGAAGTACACGCCAGGGAGTACGAGGTCTGGAGACCCCCATGCGCTGAGCGAGCGTCAGGGGATCCAGCCAGTCTCCCTGGTCGTAGTCCAGGAGGTCTCCGACCCTAGTGACTTCTGCCAGGACCAACCTCTGGCGCACCGAGGGGGACTCTGCCACCTGCACACGGAGCTGGGGGTTGTGTAGCAGGGGCTCCGCGAAGAGATCTGCCCCCTTGGTGGCCGCCACGGACCTGGTCGCTGAGAATAGCTTCCAGGTCCGGAGGAGGTCCTGGTAGAAGACCGGCAGCCCGGAGAGGTCTCGTGGAAGACCTCTCGGATGGAGATAAAGCAGCTGCCGGTCGTATCGGAGCCCTCGGAAGTGGCGTAGGAAGGCGTGCGCCAATATGCTCCACGCCGGACTACCTGCACCATAAAGGAGCCTCTGCAGGGCCTGGAGACGGAAGACATGGACCTGAGTGTGTGGACAGTTCAGGCCCTGCCCACCCTCCTCCAGAGGAAGATGGAGAACCCCCGCAGAGACCCAGTGCAGTCCTGACCAAAAGAACTCCAGAATCGATGTCCGAAGGTTGGCCAGGAAACCCGGGGCCGGGACCAGGGTGTTGAGCCGGTACCAGAGCATGGACAGGACTAATTGATTGATTACACTGCTCTATAGCCAAAATGCTTCTGAAATAAATGTAGTCAAACTTTACTAATTCTGGGTCACTGAGAACGAAAATGATGCTTAAAATTGTTGATTGGCTCTAGTTTTCAAGAGATGCTATTGGGTCAGTATATACGACCCTTGACTTGGGAATGGCGGAGGATAAGTGAGTTATAAAGGGAAGGGATCTCAATTTAAACCAGAAATGACTAAAATACATCTTTGACTGGATCTATGAATAAATCTATGACTGGGTTTGGACAGTACTTGCTTTTTAGGCAAAACAATGAATGATGCAATCTGAAGCTGGTATTGCGTCATACATGAGATGAATTGCATCATGTTATTCCTAGAAGTCATGGATGATGCAATCATAACGAAGCTTACATCACTCTGCTGAACAAATTGCCCTATAAAAGTGCTCTCTTATTTGTCAGTGTTTGATTTTGCAAAGGGACACATTTCTGTTTAGCCAAAGTGAGCAGAGATGCCTCGTACTTGTGTGAACAGTGCAGATAACTTCGGCTATGTTTGTGGTGAAGTGACTTTTGCATCACAAAAGCGCAGTATACCCACTATGGTTAAGAAAGCCTATCACCTTTCTTTTGGCTGCAAAATTGGAGCTCAGGACAAGAGGTGGGCCCCACACATATGCTGCAACACTTGTGCAACAAATCTTCGCCAGTGGTTGAACAGGAAAAGGAAATCTATGCCTTTTGCAGTGCCAATGATTTGGAGAGAGCCAACAGATCGTACCAGCAATTGTTACTTCTGCATGGTGCCTCCAGTTGGGAAAGGTGTGTCAAAGAAGAAAAAGTGGACTGTGCATTATGCAAGCATTCCATCAGTTATACGCCCAGTACCCTGTGGAGAAGGACTGCCGGTTCCTGATGCACCAGAATCATTCTCACTTGAGTCAGACGAGGAAGAGGAAGAGGATGAAACTTCTGGTCCTGAACCATCAATGTCACAGGACCCACATTTTCTCCCATCCTCCTCCTCTGAACCACACCTCATAACACAAGGTGAACTGAATGACCTTGTCAGGGATTTGGAACTCCCCAAGAGGAAGGCAGAGCTTTTGGGCTCCAGACTACAGCAGTGGAATCTCCTGGCAGGTGATGTTAGGGTTTCCATGTTCCGTGACCGTCAAAAGGATCTTGTCCCATTCTTCTTCATGGAAGGTGATCTTGTAGCCTGCAACAACATCGATGGTGTGATGGCAGCCCTCAACATCGTTCACGATCCAGATGAGTGGAGACTGTTCATTGATTCATCGAAGACGAGTCTTAAAGCTGTTTTACTGCATAATGGCAATGTTTTGCCATCAATTCCAGTTGGTCATGCAATCCATATGAAGGAAGCCTATGACAACATGAAACAACTTTTGAGGTGCATCAACTATGACCAACATCAGTGGCAGCTTTGTGGCGATTTGAAGGTTGTTGCTCTCTTGCTTGGTCTGCAGACTGGATACACAAAGTACTGCTGTTTTCTCTGCGAATGGGATAGTCGTGCAAGAGATTCCCACTACTTCAAGAAAGATTGGCCACTCCGACAGTCATTGGAGCCTGGGAGGAAAAGTGTTCAGCATCCACCACTTGTTGAATCAAGGAAGATTTTGTTACCACCCTTACACATCAAGCTGGGTCTGAAGAAGAACTTTGTCAAGGCCATTGACAAAACACAAGCAGCTTTCAAGTACCTCCGTGGAAAATTTCCAAGGTTAAGTGAAGCTAAGATAAAGGAAGGTGTCTTTGTTGGTCCTGAGATTCGTGAACTTCTTCGAGATGATGCATTTGACCATGCACTGCGTGGCAAGGAAAAAAAGGCATGGAAAGCCTTCCAGTTAGTGGCAATCAATTTTCTCGGCAACAAGAAGGCAGACAACTACAGGTTGTTGGTGGAAAACCTCCTCAAGGCATACAAAAGCCTTGGTTGCAACATGTCACTAAAGATACATTTTTTGCACTCTCATCTAGATTTTTTTCCACCGAACTGCGGACCAGTGAGCGACGAGCACGGCGAGCGATTTCACCAGGACATTGCAACAATGGAGAAACGCTATCAGGGCAAATGGAGCCCATCAATGCTTGCAGACTATTGCTGGACAGTGACAAGAGATGCTCCATTTAATGATTACAAGAGACAAGCCAAGAAGCGCCGAGTAGACACTGAATAGGACTAAACTATGTACATAATAGTTTTTTGCCTTTTGTTTCATAATAAATTGTATTTATATAACCCCTTTGCTGATTTTTAAAGTGTTACATAAACAGGACAGGTGAAATAGTATCATGTAAAGCAACCATAAACACATGAAAAGACCTAGGTTTACAATTTATGATTAAAACTCTACTATCTACACAGTATACGTAGATATAAAAGGTAAAAACTTAAATATCTTAGAAACAGTAGCCAATCAGTTGTTTTAATTGTCATATTTGAATTCAGCACATCAAAATACATACTAAATAGCACATTTTATCTCTGAAGCAGATGACTTCTCAAAAATTGTAGACCAGTGTTATTTTACGTACTAAATTAATAATACTTATGCTTTTTTTTTCAGTAAAATCTTTAATGACTAGCTTGAGGCCATGTTGTTTAAGGGATTAATTTAATATTTCGACAGATAACATTAACTACATGGATAATTAACAGGTTTCAAATACTGAATGAATAAAATGGCTAGGAGTGTAATTTGCATTGTACAATCTCCATTTTCAGACCTGTTTTCTTTAAAGACATTGCTAATTAAAACAGTCACACAAATTGAGTTTCTTTAGCAAAGAATACTGAAAGAATTAATCTTGTCTAGATCTCCTTATAGGTTGTTCTTAGAGTAATGTTATGAAATTAGTTTTTCCAGCATGTAGATATTGTAACTAATTATTAGACGTGTATTGATTCTAGAGCATTGGTTTGGAATACTTTATTATTAAGATCTTTAAAAAATGTTATTTGGTTGTATGAATGGACACATTTGTTTTAAAAATGAATGAAAACGATCTTTTTCCTTTCTGTACAAACTGAAGCGGAAGAAACAGATAATGCTTGTATGAAAAACTTGCATCAATAAACGTCTGTCTTAACATTGATGATAAATACTAATAATTTATCTGCTTTATCTATAAACTTGTTGTGACGAACTAGGACTGTTGTTAAGGTTTCCCTGAGTACTGTGTGGGTGCCTCAGTTTCCCCTATGCAGTGCTTGAGTATCTAGGTGGTGGGACGACGGTGCATGATTGTTACAAAGCCCTAGAAGGCAGGGGTGGGCAGAGGCCTGGACACAGAGAATGGCCCTGTCTCCTGGCAACAGATGGCCCGGCCCCTCCCCTGCAAAGGTGAGAGCTGAAGGTGTTGGAACAAAGGGATCAGGTGACCTCCTGGCCCGGGAAGGAGACAAAGGGGGTGGAGGGGCTGGAAAGTTTCAGTTTGGAGCTGGCCGGAGAAGAGGGGAGAGAGGCAGACAGGGTCTGGCCTCCCTGCCCCGTTTGGAGCTGTGGGGTGAAATGCAGGGAGCCCCCAGGCTGGGGTCTAAGCTCCCTGCCCCCCGGAAGGACCCGACTGAGGGGTCCTGGATGTACTGACAAGCTCTGGTTGGACCGTGTTCCTGGCATCGCTAATAAACCTTCTGTTCTACTGGCTGGCTGAGACTCCCAGTGAATCCGGGGAAGAGGGGTGCAGGGCCGGACTCCCCTATACTCCGTGACACTTGTATTCAAATTTAACATACTGAAGTGTATGTCTTAAAAGTAGGATTACATCTTGTCTTGCTTTTATAGTCTGTACCTTCTGCATACAAATAACAAAATGCTTTAAAGTGTGTGTAATTAAGCAGTACAATACTTGTTCATGTTTGAAAGTTTTCTTTTGGTATTTTGAGAGTTTGGATGAAGTTTCAGATGGTGTAAAACCCAGGAACAAATAAGTCATTACATTTCAGGTAGCTCACATGTTAGCAATAATTTATGGTAACTTTTGCTTTTCTGGGTACAGTTCTGTGCTTCATGCAGGTCTTCTCAAGGGGAGGCCTCTTCAATCATGACATCAAACATCTTGCATCTTGGTTAACATGCTCCATTGATGCTTGAGTTGAAGGAAGCTGATAACATTTACTTTAGAGTAAAGCCTGAAGCACAACAAATATTTTTAAGTGTGGCACATTGTACTCAACTTTCCATAGCTTGGTATGCCTCCAAATTCATAATTACACTTACGAAGTTCCTTTCTGGACTTTGAAATCATTATGAAAAATGGACATTGCTAACTAATAAGGGAGCGGTATCCTAAAGCTTCTGATCTCCAGTGTTAAATCTTTTGAAGTGAAAAAATAATAGCCTAGAAAAATTTGATTGAAGATTACTTTAAGAAAAATGGATTTAATAAGTGGTTGCCTAATTAGCTTGTGACCTGTAAGGTGAGAGGTGCCAGACAACATAAGCATGATAAAACAATTTGGCTAAACTTCTACTTTATAAATAATGCTTTCAAATTCTATTATATAGACAGATTGTAATCAAAATGACTATATTGTTTTTTTCTAAGCTCCAGTAGAGAGCATAAGAATTGCCACTTCATAAATAACAATAAATTGCTCTGGCTATCGTCTGGCCTGGCTAATTGTTGCCCTTCCCATGCTTCCTGCTAACCAAAGGGAGAACACAAATTTTACATCAGCTAATAAATTAGGTTGGGTCGACATACATTTGGAAAGTTCCATTGTTTAGTAGCACTTAGGCTTGCTGGTGCTCAGCAGTGCGGGCATATTTTGTGCTTCTTGTTGAAGTATTTAACCAAGAACTTTTAAATTTAGATATTCTTTGCAAGATAATCTTTCTCCTTGAGCTCTGCTGGGTACGAAGAAGCCATTGAAATTTCTCAGTCTTGTCCATATGTATTGCTATCTCATGATGAGCACTCCTTTGTTTTCAGTTTTATGTACAAATGAAGAAAATTGCCTGGGTATTTGAATATCCTAATTATTAGAATATAGTTTAAGAAGTTGGTAAGGTAATACCTTTTATTGGACCAACTTCTGCTGATTGAAGAGATCCATTTTCACACTTTTATAGGCTTTTCTTCAGACCGGAAGAAGAAAAGCTTTGTGTAAGCTCAAAAGCTTCTCTCTCTCTCTCTCTCTCTCTCCAACTGAAGTTGGTCCGATAAAAGCTACTACCTCATCCACCTTATCTCTCTAATATCCTGGGACCAACACAGCTACAATAACATTACAAACACTAGTTTTAATGATGAATCAAGGAGATGTCCAAAGAATTCTTGCATTTCCAAACTGATCATGAGTGGTTTTTTATGAGATACCTGCTGCTGGAAGAAGCTGAGGCCAGATAATTACACACATTTTATTTGCAGTGATGTGTGATGTGATGACATGTAGCAGTTGTAGAATGAGATGTTTTCTGACACTTTAATCTTGTAATGTATCTGGCCACTTGTAGCCCTGTCATATAATCTCTGTTATTGATCATTGGTCTGAATACAGCATTATGTAATATGCTATGCCACATTCATATCTCCCTCTTGCAATCTATATTTATGTGGCACGCATATTTTTAGTTATGGCAGATAAAAGTTGTGTGAATAATATGCCCATGAACCAATAAGCAGCCAACATGCTTAGCCTGCTCTAATTTTTTTCTTAACACCTTGTCTTGCATCTCTTTTGAGCAGCTAACCTAATCTTCCTGAGTTTTGTCATAAAGCCAAATGACTGGGAGCATGGGGTCAACTTCCCATAATAGTGTTCTCCATCCCATAATTTCATCCACAGCCCATATTATTTTACGCCTTCTTTACAAAGTCCTACAAACCTGCGTGTCCCTCCTCACTGTCCACCATCTCTTGACAGAAGCATGGAGCCTGCATAGCTCTGCGCTGTTGTCATGAGCGTTGCAAGCACAGGGTGCTTGATCCTGCAGTATTTACAGAGTCTCAAGAGGAGCTGTGGGGAGCCTGATGATTCGTTGGAGGCTAGATTGCTCTGGGACATGGAAACAATTCAAGGTTGTTGGTGGTGTTCATGGAGCAGGTGGAGATAGTTCTGGGCCCGAGAAACAAGAACTGACTCGTGGGATTGCATTGTCATGCAGGTTTAGGATGATGAGCAGTGGCTGCAGAACTTTTGGATGTGCAAAGCTATGTTCTTGGATCTGTGTGCTGAACTTGCTCCAGCCCTCCACCATAGGGACATCAAAATGAGATCCACACTGACAGTTGAGAAGTGAGTGGTAATTGCATTGTGGAATTGTTTTGGAGTTGTGAAATCTACTGCAGGGGTCGCAAGTGTGCAGCACCATTAATTGTCTCCTGCTACGCGGGACTGTGACTCTGGGCAATGTGCAGGACATAGTGGATGGTTTTGCAGCAATGGAGTTCCAAAACTGCGGTGGGTGATAGATGGCTCACATATCCCTATGTTAGCACCAGACCACCTTGCCACAGAGTACATCAACAGAAAGGACTACTTTTCGATGGTAATGCAAGTGCTGGTGGATCACAGGGGGAAGCTTTACCAACATCAGTGTTGGCAGGTCAGAGAAGGGCATGATGCGCACATCTTTAAGAACACAGGGCTGTTCAGAAAGCTGCAAGCAGGGACTTTCCCAACTGGCGGATTACCATTAGCAATGTTGAAATGCCATTAGTGATTCTGGGTGACTCAGCCTTCCCCTTGCTCCCATGGCTCATGAAGCCATACACTGGCCATCTTAACAGCACCAAGGAGTGCTTCGACCACTAGCTCAGCAGGTGCAGAATGACAGTTGAATGTGCCTTTGGTCATTTGAAGGGCCACTGGTGTTGTTTACTTACAAAATTGGACCTCAGTGAGAAAAAAATCCCAATGGTTATAGCTTCCTGCTGTGTCCTGCATAATATCTGTGAAGCAAAGGGGCAAAAGTTTCCGCTGGGATGGAGGGCAGAGGTGGAACGGCTGTCTGCTGAATTTGAACAGCCAGATACAAGGGCTATAAGAAGAGCTCAACGTAAAGCTATACAACTCAGGGAGGCTTTGAAAGACCATTTTAGTAATGAGCCAGAGTAGTGTGTGTTGCTGTAGTATGCTCTACGTGGCCTTTCTCTTTTGTGGTCCAGAATTAATCTAGTGATTGCTGTGTATGTAGGAATATAACATTGTCAATGCACCTATTAATATTGTCTATGAATGTTATGCATTCTGTGACAAAATGAAATAACAGGAAATTGATGCATGTCAGACCCACTCAGCATCAGACAGCATATGTTGTGAACTTAAAGATGAATCTTGATCCAAAAAATACAGTTTTATTTAGTAACATGAACAAGGCATTTAAAAAAACATTGAAAACTTAATGAATTAAGGGAACAGAACTTATGAAGGGGAAAGAACACACATTTCCATTTCAGGTACACATACACCAACTATCGCTTTCACAGGTCAGCGTATATATGAAGCTGTGATTGCCTTTAATGTCCCTGGGGGTGCAGTGGTAGGGGTACTGCGGTGTCCCCTGATGCCACATGGAATGTTGGGGGGGAGTATAGGGCGGTCCCGATATTTAGTTCCCTATGGGTTGCAGAGGGAGGCGAGCAGGGGATTGTTGAACCTGCAGGTCTACTAGAGTCTGCAGTGTCTCTGTTTGCTGCCTGAGAAGCCCCATTATATCCTGATGCACCTCCCTCTCCTTTTCCTGCTTGGACTCCCAAGCCTTTCTCCTCTCTACTCTTTCCTTCTCTATGCTGTCTGCAAGGGTGATTCTTCAGGCCCTGGTCTCGTTCTCTGATGCAGCACAGGCTTGCAGCATCTCCTGGAACATGCCATCCTGAGTTGTCTTCCTCCTTATCTGGCTCAGGTGTTCCGTGAGTGTGGAGGGAGAGACCGGGAAGGCCACAGTGGCAGCAGCTGTAGATACAACACATAGAGGTACTGTTGTCAGTGTATTCATGACAGAGATTGAAATTTAGGATACTGAGCTCACTCCCCTTGATCCCCCAAAGTTGTAAGCACTACATGTTCACTTCTCCTGGGGATTGATACAGCACGGCGCCATTCATAGCACCAGCCGTGGTGGGTAAGACCCTGGTGGGGAGGTTGGGGAAATGAGGGGCGTATAGCTTACAGGCATGAGTATAGTTGTGTAGGGTAATGGAACTCAATACTGGCACCATTTTCCACAGGTAGTGGTGATTTTAGCTGATATCTCACTCCTGAGTGTAACAGAGGCAGAGACAGCACAGCTGCTGCTGACGTCCTGATTCCGCCCAGGCGCGTATGCTGCTACCCTGTGTATGCAATAGTGCCTGCTGAGGTAATCACTGAGTGGCATGAGGAAATGTCCTACCCAGGTCAAAGAAATAAAGCAGCCCTCCCCAGAAACTTTCAGCAGAGGATTGCAGAGTACTACAATGAAAGTTTCATCAAGATCTCTACGGAGGATTCATGGGACATATTGGTGCACATAAACAAACTGCTCTGTGTGGCCCCCTCTGCCTAATTTTAGAGGTGAATGAAAAACAGCAATTCTACCTCTCTTGGCTATTTCACTACCTCTTCTAGCCCAAGTAGGGAAGAAAAAAAAAAAAGATAAATCAGCAGATGTGTCCTGCTATTTTGGGGGTTCCATCTTTGTAATTTCAAAGCAAAGTGCATACTTACCAGAGGTTCCTTCCCCTGCAGCAGGCTAGTCCAGGCTTGACTGGCTGGACTGCAGAGGAATCGGGACATTTTTTCTTGCAGTACAACTATTCTCTAAGCCTTTGAGGCAGATGTCACAAGGTGGCACTCTGGCATTCAAACAGCAAACCACATAAATGATTTTGTTCAAGCTTGGCTTTGAGTATTCTGATCTAACTTGAAGCTACTGAGGACAGTTATGCAGTCATGGTCTTTACATTATGTAAGCTACTAAGGAGAGGCAAGCAGGAAAGATATGATGGCTGCATCATTGGTGGGTGTTGAGCTCCAAGATCTTCTTGCGAGGTAGTTGGAGAAGAGATCCTACATAGCCATGTTAGATCGATGGATGGTGCCTCCTCATCTTGAATGCTATGTTTGAGTTCTGATTACCCCATATAAAAAAAAGTGCAGAAAAAGTATGCGCAACAAAAAATATTTAGCCATGAAAATACTTCCGTAGAAGGAGAGACAGAAACTTTTCTAAAATATGGCTTCATTCAATAAACACAGAAGGACATTTACATGGAAATTGGGGAGTACTGAATGTTACATCAGATAACAAGTAAAAGGGAAACATATTGCGTTATGTTCTTTCTTTCTTTCTTGTTACAATTTATTTATATTTAACATAGTAATTAAAAATTATGAATAATTAACTTCCCCTCACATCCATCTACTCTTTATGAATCCAAACACTAAATACTAACAGTATTTTGGGCAGTCAGTTTGATTGACTTGAATATAACTGGTATATTTAGAGACTTGATAGAGACTTAAAGAAGAGTACTTGATACTACTGGGTGACTTCAACGCCAGAGTGGGCCCTGACCACGACTTTTGGCCATCCTGTCTTGGAAAGTTTGCCGTTGGAGAAATGAATGAGAATGGACAACGACTTCTGGAACTGTGCTCGTACCATGACCTCAGCATTACCAACTCATTCTTCCAGACAAAGCCTCAACACAAAGTGTCCTGGAGACACCCTCGCTCCATGCACTGGCACCAACTCGACCTGATTATCATCAGGCCGTCTGCCTTGAAGTGCGTCCTGCTTACTCGCACCTTCCACAGTGCTGACTGCAACAGTGATCACTCGCTGGTGTGCAGCAAGATGAGGCTACAGCCAAAGAAGATCCACTGCTCTAGACCAGAGGGCAAACCCCGCATCGATGTGAGCAAGACCGCACACCCAGACAAGGCAGAGAAATTCACCCACGAGCTCTCCGAGGTGCTGAACTGTATGCCTCCCGGTGGCTGCGCCAAAGAGAGATGGGGCCACATCAGAGATGCAGTACACAGCACAGCCATGAAAGTTTTTGGAAAGAAACGAAACATGAACAATGACTGGTTTGAGGCTAATTCCGCCACACTCACTCCAGCCATTGAAGAACGCCGTGCTGTTCACCTGGAGTACAAGCGTTCCCCCAGTCAGAGGACTCTACAAGAGTATCGATTTGCCAGGAGCAAAGTACAGAGACTAGCTCGACAGTGTGCAAATGATTACTGGCTCCAGCTCTGCCGGAGCATTCAACTATCTGCTGACACTGGAAACATCAGGGGAATGTATGATGGCGTCAAGAAGGCCATGAGACCCACAAAGAAGTGGAGAGTGTCACTAAAGTCTGCAACAGGCAAAAACATCCAGGACAAAGGCAAGCAGATGGATAGATGGGTGGAGCACTACTCTGAAGTGTACTCCAGGCAATACACCGTCACCGAAGCTGCCCTTAATACCGTGGATGGTTTTCCCATTGAAATTGAGCTGGACGAGAAGCCCACCATGGAAGAATTGAAGAAAGTCATTGAGAACTTGTCCACAGGAAAGGCTCCAGGAAAGGATGGCATCCCACCAGAAGTTATCAAGTGTGGCATCAACGTCCTCCTAGAACACCTCCACAACCTCCTCTGTCAGCGCTGGGATGAAGGTGCAGTACCTCAGGATATGAGAGACGCCAACATCGTGACCCTCTACAAGAACAAGGGTGATAGAAGCGACTGCAACAACTACAGAGGCATATCGCTCCTGAGTGTTGTGGGTAAAGTCTTCGCACGCGTGATCCTGAATAGACTGCAGAAGCTTGCTGACAGAGTTTACCCAGAGTCACAGTGCGGGTTCCGAGCAGGGAGATCTACAACGGCCATGGTTTTCTCCTTAAGGCACCTGCAAGAGAAATGCAGAGAACAGCATAAGCCGCTACTCCTTGCCTTCATAGACCTGACCAAAGCTTTTGACCTTGTGAACAGAGATGGGCTGTTCAAGATCCTGGCAAAGATTGGCTGCCCACCGAAGTTGCTGAGCATGATCCAGTCTTTTCACGACAACATGAAAGGCACAGTACTGTATGATGGCTTGTCCTCCGATGCCTTCGACATCCACAGTGGAGTAAAACAAGGCTGCGTTCTCGCTCCCACACTCTTCGGCATCTTCTTCGCAGCGTTGCTGAAATGTGCCTTTGGAAATTCCACAGAGGGAGTCTATCTCCACACCCGGTCTGACGGGAGACTTTTCAATCTGGCTCGACTAAAGGCCAAAAACAAGGTACGGGAGGCAACAATCAGAGACATGCTGTTTGCAGATGACGCTTCCCTGGCCACCCACACAGAAATCGATCTCCAGCGTCTGATTGACCGTTTTTCCAGAGCTTGCGAAGAGTTCGGGTTGACAATCAGTCTTCAGAAGACCAAAGTTATGGCCCAGGATGCAGAACATCCAAGCATTGCCATCAATGACTATGTGCTAGAGGTGGTCAGTCAGTTCACCTATCTCGGATCTACCATCATGGACAACCTCTCACTGGACCCTGAGATCAACCGTAGAATCGGCAAGGCCTTCACAATTTTGGCCAGTTTGTCACAGAGAGTATGGAACAACAAGATGCTGACCATCAACACAAAGGTCGCTGTGTACTGCGCATGTGTGCTAAACACTCTTCTCTATGCCAGCGAAACTTGGACTCTCTACACTTTGCAAGAAAAGAGACTGAACGCCTTCCACATGCGCTGCCTCCGTCGCATACTCGGGATCACTTGGAGTGATCGAATGACGAACAACGAGGTGCTGGAACGTGTCAAGATCTCCAGCATGTTAACTCTCCTCCGTCAATGCCACCTCAGATGGCTTGGCCATCTAAGTCGTATGGAAGATGGATGGATCCCCAAAGACCTGTTGTATGCTGAACTTGCCTCTGGAAACAGCTACAGGACGGCCCCACCTTCGCTTCAAGGATGTCTGTAAGAGGGACCTGAAGACTGTTCAAATCGACATCAACAGCTGGGAAGAGCTCGCCCAGGACAGATGCAGATGGAGACACGCTCTGACCACTGGATTGAAAACTGGTGAAGACAAGCTGCGGCAGCTTGCCGAGGAAAAGCGGGTTCAACGAAAAAGGAAGCAGCGGCTCCAACCCACAGCTGACACCGCCTTCAAATGCAGCAAATGCAGTCGAGACTGCCACTCTCGTGTGGGGCTCTATAGCCACAATAGACGCTGCACAACCATCAACTAAATGTTCCCCGTGGGCGCATATCCATCATCTCTCGAGACTAACGGACGACAACAACAACAACAATTTAGAGACTAAGATGGTAATCAATGGATTTATCATTAATTTAGTCCTAGGATATATATACACGTGTCCTTCTGTGTTTGACCCAGTGTGGTGGTTTCAACTGGTATGGACTGCATGTGAAAGACTGTATATTTTGAACTGATATAATAAAATAAGTATGAAGTGGCTGAACCGCTAGCAAAAAATATGCACTCCCTCATTAAAAACAGCTACTGTGCCAGAGGATTGGAGGGTAGCAAATGTACCTATATTTTAAAAAAAGGCTGTAATGGCAATCTGGAAATTAAAGACCAGTAAGTTTTGTAACTGGGTCGAGCAAATTGATTGAAATTATAATTAAAAACAGTATAATAAAACACCAGGAAGACCATGATACGATAGTGTGTAACGAATATGTTTTCTGCAGAGGAAAATTATCTCATTAATCTCTTTGAACATATGAATAAAGTAGTGAATAAAGTGGAATTGGTTGACATAATTTATTTAGACGTTCAAAAGACCTGACGAAGTCCCTTACAAGAGACTACAACAGGAAATAAGAAGCCATGGGGTAAGAGGTTCTTAAAACTGACTACGAGAGAATAAACAGAATAGGATTACATGGTCAATTTTTACTATGGCAAAAAGTTGACAGTAGGGTGCATCGAGATTTTCTTTTAGGTCTAGTTTTGCTTAATATATTAATAAGTCATCAAGAAAGGGTGGGGGAAGTGGGGAGTCTGCAGATGACACCAAGTTATTTAGGTTAGTCAAAATCAGAGAGAACTTTGAAGAACTGCAGAGACCTAACCATGCTAGGGTAATGGGCAATACAATGGTAAATAAAGTTCAGTGTTGATAAATGCAAAGTCATGAACATTGAAGGGAAACATTTAACTTACTCATACACTTTACAAGGTTATGCCTTAACTGGATCAACTCAAGAAAGTGACCTGGGAATCACTGTTGACAGCTCAATGAAAACTACTTCCCAGTGTGCAGCTGTGGTCAAAAAACAAACAGGATGTTAGGATGCATAAGGAATGGGATGGAAAATAATACAGAGAATATTATAATTAGAGCTGGCTGGAAGATGGAAATCTCTTCCTGCAAAAAATTTGTTCTCACTTTCAGGTGACGTAAATAAGAACTGGGCAGCATTATCTCCCGTAAATGTAAACAAACTTAGCAATTGGCTGAACAAGAAGTAGGACTGAGTGGACCTGTAGGTGCGAAAGTTTTACATTATTTTCTTTTTGAGTTCAGTTATGTAAAAAAAATTCTACATTTGTAAGTTGCACTTTCAGGATAAAGAGATTGCACTACAATACTTGTATGAGGTGAATTGAAAAATACTATTTCCTTTGTTTATCTTTTTTACAGTGCAGCTATTTGTAATAAAAAATAATATAAAGGTAGCACTGTACACTTTGTATTCTGTGTTGTAATTGAAATCAATGTATTTGAAAATATAGAAAAACATGCAAAAATATTTATAAATTTAAATTGGTATTCTATTTTCAACAGTGTGATTAAAACTGCTATTGTGATTAACTTTTAATCAAGTTAATTTGTTTTAATTGCTTGAGTTAACTGTGATTAATTCTAATTGAAAGATTGTTAATGAAACAGTTAATTTATATTGTGTGTATATATAATTGCCACTGCTGGTTTGAGCAGTAATTATAATTCACAGTCTGTGAAGGGTATATAAAACATTTTATGACTCAGGAAGGAAGCCACAAAATAATTAACCTATTACATACAAGATTCCATGTTATAAATTCACATGTGCTATAAGATTTTACATTTAGTTCATGGTAGATGTGGAGTGCTTGTCCCAGTTTATGGTTGTTTTCATAATCATCAGGTATAAAGTTGATCTCTGAACAGTCCTGGTCCTGTAGAATGAATGTTGGTCCACTCTAGTCCTAAAGACTGAGAATCTAAATGGGTGTGTTGTATTAATATATTGAGTTAGTGACTATAAAGGCAACCAAGTTTTAAGGTAAATAGTGTCAAATGTGAGTTTTGCTTTGGATCTCTACAAATTTAGATTTTTTTAAATTACTGTCTGGGGACAGTCTAACACACAGTATTTGTGTAAATGCAGTGCAAATTGGCTTTTTATGAATGGTAGCAAGTAGTATTCTGAAGGATCATGTAAATTTAGGAGACAAATGCTTAAGATTGTTTGTATATTGAAGGTGTATCTGTGTTGCATGAGATGATAGTAGAGATCTGGATCTAGACGTATTTTAAAAAGTCTCCTAATTGTAGGTACATATAAAATTGTTTTACAGTTAATTGAAGGACATAGTGTCATTCAAGGACCCAGTCCTTTTTAGGGGTCCTTCCTGGTTAGGTTTTGAAAATGTTCCTTTCCTTTGAAGGCTGATATTAAACAAATGCTACAATAGTATGTCGCAGGTCAGGGCCCTAAGCTCTGAAACCTGCCGGGCTGATGTGATAGCCACGAGGAAGGCTACCTTCCATGAAAGGTGAGTCCAGGAGTATGTGGCCAGGGACTCGAACGGGGGCCCCAATGGCCCCAACAATTACGTTATTCTTAAAACACATTTTTTCCATTGTTCTTTGAGTGATTACTCAGGTGTATTCCACAGTAGGTGTGCATGCTCGCCATGTGCACTGGTGCCGGAAGTTTTTCCCTTAGCAGTACCCGTAGGGGGAGTGCTGCTGCGACCCCTGGAGTGGCGCCTCTATAGCGCACTGTAAGGGGAGCTGCGCGCTCCCCCCACCCTTAGTTCCTTCTTGCTGCCAGTCAAGGTGCTTCGGAACTACTTGCTCCAGCTTCGCTTCGCTGCAGCTTGTCCCAGAACTCGTTCATTGTTAGTAGTACTTGTGTTAGTTAGCTCAGCATCCTGTCGGGACACAGTCCCCAGCCTCCGCTTTCGTCGCCCACTAGGTTGTCTGGTCGGGTGCTGTCGGATTGGAGTTCCAGGCACTGCTCCACGCTGAGCAGAGAATATCGACGGGACAGGCACAGGCGCCGTAAGCGCTCCCCTTCTCGTCGGAGCTACTGTAGCTGCTCCTGACGTGGCCGCTGTCACCGTTCGCGCTCCAGCTGTCTCTCCTCGAGGCACTGTGCCCACGACTCCCAGTGGGGATCGCCAGCTCCGCGTCGTAGTGGATCCAGGTGTTGGAGCCTCTCGAGAAGTAGTAGCTCGAGGCGACACCATTCTTCGATGTCAGAGTCCCGGTCCCGTGGCAGACGTCGCCCTCGGCACTGTAGATCGTACCGCTCCCGTGGTACCGATAGGTCACTGTTAACACTGACCTCAACACGCATGCGACCCCCTACATCTCAGCCCGGCCAACCCAACCAGCTGGTGCCACTGGTGCCGCAGCACGGTCAGTGGCAAAGGCCCCCATGGCAGGGAGAGTGGTACCAGTGGACCCCCTGACCTCCCCGTGCATGCCCATCCAAGGGCTCGCTCGGTGGCAGGGGCATCGGAGGCTCCCTCCATCTCACTATCCAGACCTCCAAGGGATAGATTGGTGGATCATGGATCCTCAGCACCGCACGCGGAGTCCGACCAAGGGGTGGATCCCGTGGTGCCGGCCGACGTGCAGAGCTCCGTACCGGCCTCCCCTGTGCTGGATGAGAAGGTTGCAGCCCCACCTCCCTCTGCACCGCAGGAGGACTTCAGGAGCTATTGAAGCGAGTAGCGTCGAGCCTCCAACTCCAAGCTGAGGAGATGGAGGGACCCTCAGACTCACTCTTCAATGTCCTCTCGTCTTCGGTACTGGGCAGAGTGGCCCTGCCGCTGCATGAAGGGGTGGCTAACATTCCCAATGCCCTCTGGCAAACGCGGGCCTCTCTTGCGCCAATATCAAAGAAGGCAGAGCGCAAATATTTTGTGCCCACGAAAGGACACGAGTATCTCTATACCCATCTGGCCCCCAACTCCCTAGTTGTGGAGTCTATAAACCATAGGGAGAGACAGGATCAACCAGGTCCCACACCCAAGAATAAGGACTCTAGAAGGCTGGACTCCTTTGGTAGAAAGCTTTATTCGTCGTCCGGTTTCCAGCTCTGGGTGGCCAACCACCAAGCCCTCCTCAGCCGTTATGAATTTAACCTGTGGGGGGTCACTGCCGAAATTCGAACCCTCCATTCCGGAGCGTGAAAGGAAGGAATTTAAGGCGCTTGTGGATGAGGGTGCAGCTGCCACAAAGGCTGCTCTGCAGGCAGCATCGGATGAAGCTGACATGGCTGCTCGGTCCTTGGCCTCGGCAGTGTCCAGGCGTAGGACGTCGTGGCTACTGCTGTCCAGGCTTTGCATGGAGGTGCAATCTGTGATGCAGGATCTTCCCATCGATGGCAAGGAGCTGTTTGCGGAACAAACAGCCGTGAGACTTCATGGCATGAAGGACTCTTGTACTACCCTGTAAACCCTTGGGCTTTACGTCCCGCCACCCAAGGAAAAGCCTAAGCCGCAGGCTCCCCATTCAAGATATGAGCCCGCCTATAAGAGGTCTAAGACCCAAAAGAGGCGACTTCAGAGGCAGTCTCGCTCTGCCCCGCAACCTGGGCCCTCAAGGGGCAAGCAGCAGGGCAAGAGGCATTTTTGACTGGTTGCAGGAGGGTACCCGGGTGCCTCCCGAGGGGACCTGCCTACCAATAAAGTTTGCCTTCAGCGACCACTTGTGTGCGTTCCTTGCGGAATGGTCCTGTATAACATCAGACTGTTGGGTCCTCAACACCATTTCCCAGAGCTACACACTCCAATTTGTCTCACCCCCGCCCTCCCACCCCCCTCCCTGGGATGGCAGGGGGGACCCGTCACATGTACCCCTGCTACAGCAGGAATTGAGTCGGCTCCTTAGCTTGGGAGCTGTGGAGAAAGTTCCAAGGGAGTTCCGGGGAAGAGGGTTTTACTCCCGTTACTTCCTTATCCCAAAGGCGAAAGGGGGGCTCAGGCCTATCCTGCATTTGCGAGACCTCAATCAGTTCATGGCCAAATGCCGGTTCCGCATGGTCTCTCTGGTATGTATCATACCTTCTCTGGACCTTCAGGATGCATACTTCCATATCCATATTTGAGGGGCACAGACGCTTCCTTCGTTTCCTGGTGGGACAGGACCACTACCAGTTTATGGTCCTCCCATTCGGCCTGTCCACCGCACCCAGGGTATTCACAAAGTGTGTGGCGGCCTACCTCAGACTCCAAGGGGTCCAGATATTTCCCTACCTCGATGACTGGCTGCTCAAGGGCAGTTCATGGTCACAGGTACAGGACCATCTGGAGCTGCTCTTGGCTACGTGTGCCAACCTAGGCCTCCTAGTAAACGAGGCCAAGTCAACATTGGTGCCAGTGCAGCGCATAGAATTCATAGGCACTCTCCTGGATGCCTCCAAGGCCACAGCCTCCCTTCCCCCGGGCAGGTTCCAGACCCTGAAAGGGCTCATAGCCTCGGTCACGGAGTTCCCCGTAACCATGGCCAGGGCATGCCTGCAGCTCCTGGGCCACACGGCAGCGTGCACGTACGTGGTCCGCCACTCCAGACTTCGGATGAGACCCCTCCAGCTCTGCCTGGCCTCAGGGTTCTCCCAGGCCCGGGACAGGCTGGACAAAGTCCTCACGGTACCGGCACCGGTGATCGCCTCGCTACAATGGTGGTCATGCCCAGTCAATACACTCCAGGGGATTCCCTTCCGGGACCTGACCCCATTGCTAGACCTAGTGTCCGATGCATCAGACTTGGGCTGGGGGGCCCACATAGGGAATTCACAGACCCAAGGGATGTAGTCGGCCTTGGAGTTGTCCCTTCACATAAATGTCAGGGAGCTCAGGGCAATACGCTTAGCCTGTGTGGCGTTCAGCTCACAACTGCACGGCAGGGTGATCAGAGTACTCACAGACAACACCACCGTGATGTTTTACATCAATAGGCAAGGCGGGATGAGGTCCTCGGCCTTCTTCCAGGAAGCCGTCAGCCTCTGGGAGTTCTGTATAGCCCACGACATCTCCCTGAAGGCTTTCCACCTGCCAGGCATCAACGACACGCAGGCCGATTGCTTGAGCAGGGTTTTCTCCTCCCAACACGAGTGGTCGCTCCACCCGGAGGTCACTCACCAGCTCTTCCGAGCACGGGGCACTCCCCAAGTAGACCTGTTTGAGACCCAACAGAACCGGCGTTGCCACCGGTTCTGTTCCAGAGGCGGGGTGGAGAGGAATGCGATCTCAGATGCCTTCCTTCTGTCATGGTCAGGTCAACTCCTCTACGCCTTTCCCCCATTACCCCTCATCGGCAAGGTCCTGGAGAAAGTGACAATGGACAAGGCATGCGTCCTTCTGATCGCCCCAGCTTGGTCCCAGCAGCATTGATATGGGATCCTCCTGGGCTTGCTGGTGGCCCCTCTGCAGCCGTTGCTGCTCCGCCCGGACCTACTCTCCCAGGACCAGGGCCGCCACCTCCACCCCAACCTGGCCACCCTACATTTGACAACGTGGCTGCTCAGTGGCTAGATGCGGAGGAGAGAAGGTGTTCGGAAGGGGTCAGGAGTGTCCTCCTAGAAAGCAGAAAGCCATTCACACACCAAGCCTACCTGGCGAAATGGTCCAGGTTCTCCAACTGGGTGGGCGAGCGGGGTACTTCTCCAATGTTGGCCCCGCTCCAACTTATCCTTGAGTACCTCCTTCACCATAGAACTCAAGGTCTGGCACCTTCCTCCGTCAGGGTGCACCTCGCGGCTATATCGGCGTTCCATCTGCCGGTCCAGGGCTGCTCAGCTTTCTCCCATGCCTTGACCAGGCATTTCCTCAAGGAGCTAGACCGGTCCTTTCCGTATACTAGAACCCCTGTTCCTCAGTAGGATCTAAACTTGGTGTTATCCTGCCTCACGGGGCCCCCGTTGGGGCCTCCGTTCGAGTCCCTGGCCACACACTCCTGGTCTCACCTTTCATGGAAGGTAGCCTTCCTCGTGGCTATTACATCAGCCCGGCAGGTTTCAGAGCTTAGGGCCCTGACCTGCGACTCCCCACCCTACACGGTCTTTTACAAGAACAAGGTTCAGCTCCACCCACACCCTGCATTCCTCCCTAAGGTGGTCTCCACCTTTCACATGGGCCAGGACATCTTCCTGCCTGTCTTCTGCCCCAAACCTCATGCCTCTGATGAGGAACGCCGCCTCCATACTCTCGATGTGCGCAGGGCACTGGCTTTTTATCTGGATTGGACTAAGCCGTTCTGCAGATCTTCGCAGCTATTTGTCGCTTCAGCTGAGCGCATGAAGGGTCAACCAATTTCCACACAGAGACTTTACCGGTGGATTATATCGTGCATCCACACATGCTACAAACTAGCAGGGGTTCCCTCACCACCTATCATGAAGGCGCACTCAACAACGGCTCAGGCCTCATCGGCTGCCTTTGTGGCCCATGTCCCTAATCAGGACATCTGTAGAGTCGCTACCTGGTCCTCAGTTCACACGTTCACCTCTCACTATGCGATTGTCTCCCACACCAGGGATGATGCTGGTTTCGGTAGAGCTGTGCTTCAGCCAGGGAATCTGTGAACTCCTACCCACCTCCATCAGATATAGCTTGCAATCACCTACTGTGGAATACACATGAGCAATCACTCGAAGAAGAAAAGACAGTTACCTGTTCCGTAACTGGCGTTCTTCGAGATGTGTTGCTCATGTCTATTCCACATCCCACCCTCCTTCCCTTCTGTCGGAGTTGGTCCAGCAAGAAGAAACCGAGGGTGGGGGGAGCGCGCGGCTCCCCTTATAGTGCGCTATAGAGGCGCCACTCCAGGGGTCGCAGCAGCACTCCCCCTACGGGTACTGCTAAGGGAAAAACTTCCGGCACCGGTGCATGTGGTGAGCACGCACACCTACTGTGGAATAGACATGAGCAACACATCTCGAAGAACGCCAGTTACGGAACAGGTAACTGTCCTTTTCGGTACGTCATGACGATTATACCATTCCCTTACAGCAAATAATGATGCTGCATGGTTGGCGTTTCCAGTTCAGAAGGGAAAGAACTCCTCTGTCTTTGTATAACAGTACTGACTAATTCTTCCCCAGCTTTCATTTTTCCCTCACCCATTAAAATTGTTTTTTGTTTTTGTTTTGGTTTGTTTTTAGGCTTGTTCCCAGGATTTTTGTTTGTTTGTTGTGCTACAACTGTTTGAAATATATAGGGAGGACTTAGAAGAGGTAACATAGTCTTGGTTTTGAATTCACTTTACTAAAACGAACAGAGCCCTACAATAGAAGTAGGGGATCCTGCCACATAATTAGTCTGTATTTTGTGAAATGCTAGTGGAATGTTTTCTGCAAAGATGTTGCTTAGATTAAATGTATTAAATATTTCAACTTGGTAGGTGCCCATTACTATCAAAAGATTTTCACTTGTTTCCTTTCTAGTTAGGACTCCAATGGGAGTAGTCATACATTTATTTATGTTAATTTAAAGACCATTTCCCAAAAAATTAGTAGATCTCATACCTGAGATATGCAGTTCTGGGGAGAGGTTAATACATTAACAGGTCATTAGCACAGATGAAATCTTATGATTGTAGTTTCCAACTACCCTAGATTATTGAAGTGCAGTGGCCCATGTGAAATAAGGGATGAGAGTATAAGAACATTCCTTAGAGAAATAGATTATCCATTGAGCCTTTTAATAGCTGTTAACATTATTTTGAATTACATGTAATCCTCTAAACTTTATGTATTTTATGTTAATTTGGGAAATTTTAACTTTTGTAGGAACTTTGACGTCAATAGGACCTTGCTGCTCTTCAAGAGTGTGTTTACAGAAATTTAGGAATACTTTTATTAATAATTAGGTAGTTAGTAGTTGGACCTAATATACCATCTTTGGTGGATGCTATAATCGTTTATTGATGTTGAGGTTTAGATACAATATGTTGCATTTTGCCAGATTTGTTGCCAAACTAAGAATTGCCTTACAATATTGTATCCAATAGGGGTATTTTTTGGATAAAAGAAGGTCCAGTTTACCCCCCAGTACACAGAGTGAGGGTGTCATTCAGTTTGAAAACAGAGTTTGCAAAGCGTTTATTATATTACAATTGGGTTTATCTAAAAGATAAACAGGAAACCTCAATGCTATTGTGTGCTGTGAGGAGTTAAATCATCTTCCATCAGGTAGGTGGCTGCATGATTAGTTGATATTATAGGGACTTTTGTAGTTGACATTTATCTCTCATCATATAATGTATAGGTAAGATACAGACTTAAATTAAGGTGTGTCCATGTCACTGGGAGCAATAACATACGCATTTTCCTCTAGGATTTAAGTCTCTTTAGTCACTAATATAGTGGCTGTCAGCAGGGACATAGTCTAGCTCATAGTGACAGAGGAGAAGTGTGAATGGACTTCAAGGCACTGTCCATCAAAGGGTCTAGAACAGGAGTCTCAAACACACGGCCTGCGGGCCACATGCAGCCCGCGGAGTTATTTCCTGCGGCCCGCCATAGGCGCCGACTCCACTGGCAGCCAAGCTCCAAACATTACTGAGTGTACTATATTACTATATTACTCTTCATTTTTTTTCATTTTTGGCTATACTTTTGTATCATTGTATGAAAAGGTTTCAGTGATGTGGCCCTCTGGCCAATTTACTAGTTCTCATGTGGCCCTCATGGTGATTTGAGTTTGAGATCCCTGGTCTAAAACTATGCTGTAATCTCCATCTAGTATGTTGATACCTATTGGAAATTAGTCTAATTCAGTCTGAATTTGAATTAATTTTTTTCCCTGGAGATAGATATAGATATATATAATCTATATCTATATATTTATGTATGTATCTATATCTATATATGTATGTATGTATACTGGCTGTACTTCTCCAATTGCGATATAAGAGCCCTGAGTAGAAAATATAACACCTTCATAAAAGTGTTGTCCTCTAGATTGGAAAAAAAATCTTGCATTTAAGAAAAGAGGGGCATCTTTTATGGGAATTGAATTACACATACAATGCATGTTCTACCAAGTGCTGCGAGAGGGCAATTTCCACTCTTTTGAAATTAATTAGTTGTTTCTTTCTTTCTTTCTTTCTTTCTGTTTGCCAGAAGCTGGGAATGGGCGACAGGGGATGGATCACTTGATGATTACCTGTTCTGTTCATTCCCTTTGAGGCACCTGTCATTGGTCACTGTCGGAAGATAGGATATTGGGCTAGATGGACCTTTGGTCTGACCCAGTATGGCCATTCTTATGTTCTGATTGGATTCTGAAGGGCCTAGATATTCTAAGAAAAGAATTTAAGATCATCCTTATAGTGTTTCAGCTGTAATAAAAGGTAATGCATTTCCTAACTGCCTAAATCATTTTTATATTTCATAAAGATTTTAGGGCCAGAAGATACCATTAGTAATCTGGTCTGACCTGCTGCATAACACAGACCCTAGATTTCACCCAGTGATTCCTGCATCATGTCCAATAACTGGTAGTTGAACTAAGAAATATCTTCTAGAAAAACATATACTACTGATTTAGACATTTCAAGCGATGGAAAATATACTACATTTCTTGGTAATCTGTTCCAGTTGTTAATGATTCTCACTTTTAAAAATTTACACGTTATTTCCAATTCGAATATAAGTAGGCCCACATTTAATATAGGAGCAAGCAATGGATTTTTCTCAAAACTGTAACTTTTAGCATAAATATTAGCCAACTTAATTTCTAAAGGTATTTTAAAATTAAATACATAGTAAAAATTTTCAGTTGATCTATCTAATGAGCATATTGTGCAAGAATCTAAAAAATTATCCTTAACTATATAAAGACACTCAAAACTTAAATTTCAATCAAGTGATTTTAAATCTTAATCATAAACTGATCAGACCCTTCCCTATTTATAATATCTTATGGACTAAACAGCGGACTAAATTTTTTTCCAATGTCATCATATGGCCAAGTAAACATTATAAACGCTCAATCATACATTGAAGACCGTTGTCTATTTTGATAGCATACACAGTTCCTGAGGATACTCAGGGATTCATCTGATTGTGTGAAGTTTTATATTTTTTTTCGTGAAGGTGTGTACAACAGCTGAATAGATGGTGTTATATCTGTGACCATGTTTCTTGCAGAACTTGCTCATTGAGCTAAAAGGTGTGTGATTTCTCTAATGCTAAAACTGATGTTCTTGCCATTATTCTGATTAATCGTCTTTAATTGCAGCATCTTATTATTATTTTGTTATTTATATTGTGATAGTGACAGGAGACCCCCACCAGGAACGGAGCCCCATTGTGCCAAGCACTGAACACGTAATGAAAAGGTCCAAAGTGCTCCAAAGTGTATGTGCTCCAAAAGAGCTTGTCTGTCTTTATAGTTGTGGAACTGTACCAAAATAGCTCATAGTAACTCTCTGAATGCAGGGAGTCGCTCAGTTCAGATATTTTTTCTGTAACCTGTACTTGCTATCTTCTGCTGTTTCTCAAGCAGTTGCAGTTTTTTTCTCTTTATCCCAGAATCTTTGTGTTCCTGCTGAGTCTCCTCTGTTAATGACACTCATTGGTCTATCACTGCGATTCTCAGTCAGAACTTTCTGTTTAGGGGACATCTCCACCGGGACAGAATGCAGAGCGGATGAGAAATTCTTAAACCTCTTTTCCCCATTACTATGTATGGTATGGTTCTGTGCAATTTCTTCCACAATTCCAGCTGTCAAGCTTTCTTGTTCTTTCACCATGGTGTTTGAGGATATGCTGTTGCTGGCACCATTGTGTTTATTATCAGAGCTAGGAGGCTGCTGCCGCAGCTTCTGTTTTGTACTGATCAAAGTCTTGGTTCTTTTTTAAAACAGATACATGTCCGGGGATTTTTATGCCATTGAAAAATCTTATTTTACTTCAATAAGCTGCTGTTCTAGGTAGTGGTTTTATCAGAGCAGTGAGGAATGGAGCCAGAGTTCAGTGTGAATGAACCAGCTGTCTAGGTCTGTGTCACATGATCCCCTATCACTTCCTGTTCATGAAAATGTGACCAGAATGGCACACCACAATACAAATGCATTCTCCCTTAAATAGTACCAAAGCTACTTCTGACAAGTGTACAGTACATTATTTATAGCATACATCTATAGTTGATAGTATATTTCCTATCGGTTTAACTTGTACTAGTTTATTTTCCCTTTAATTTTCTACTTGGATTGCCTACTGTCTTAGTTTAAACAAGTAATTCTGAACTCTCAGTGTTGCCCTGCAATTTGTATTGCCAGCACCCTCTAGTGTAATTTTTGTTTTATTTCTTGGCGGGTTTGTCATTTTGACATTATATTCTACAATTTTTCCCTGATGTAGCCTTCTGTTCCCATTTGCTTATTTGCAGAGAATTTATCTACACTGGATTTCAATATTTAATAACTGGTTTCTTTATTGGTGGATGGCATGTTTAACTTTTTAGCTCGTGTTATCACTGAACAATTTGTATTTCCCTTCTGTATTCTTTTCATTCCACTGTCTTACCCATTTCATTTTCACCCAGCACTTAATATGTTCTTCTAAAACCTTCTCTGCTGAAATAAATATCTTCATTTTCTAACACTGTGTCTTTTCTGTAGCTTGAATTAGCAGGGTGATGTCTGATCTTTGTAAAGTTGAAGTGGCATCTGCACATCTTTAATCACGTTCTTTAATCATAAACCTAAGTTGGAGTACTAGATAAAATTTCCCTTTTTTCCAGTCTTCTTCTGATGCAGTATAATATTTCATGCAGTATTGTATCCCAGGGTTTGCCTGTAGTGCGCCGCAGTGCGGATGACTGGGAGGCGAACTGTAGAATGCACCTAAGTGTCATGCACTAAATGCCCTGTGTGGACACTGCTGGTGCGAACTAAAAGGTATTTAGGTTGCATTAATGTAGTCCATTTTGAAAGAGGACTACGTTAACGCATACTGGAGGTACCTTTTAATTAACACCAGCAGTGTCTACACAGGGCAGATAGTGTGCAACATTTTGGTGCGCTCTGCAATTCACCGCCTCTTTCCCTCTCTTCCCCCTCCCTCCCCCCCCCCAAACCCCGCTCCTAACATCTTCACTGCAGCACAGCATAGACGTAGCTTCACTTTGGATAACTTTGATTGTCCAGTGCTTTGGTTTTTTTTTCAAAAAGCTTTGTATTTCAGCTTTCTATAGCAGTCTTACTATTCATTTTCTCACTTTAATATCTCTATTTGGGGTCCATAATTAAGTCTTTCCACTTGTATTCCCTCCAGGGTCTGTCATCTCAGTCTCTGAGGCCTATTTTGGAATATTCTGTTCCTCGTTGTTTTTTTTCTGCTTGCCATTTGTTTTTTCCTGGTATTGTTTGGCCTGATTTACAGCCTCTCTTTACAGCTCTTGGAATTGAAATTGCCATCATTAATTTTGTGCACCAGCTCCCTCTCAGCAATGACAACAGTTCAATTAAAGCGAAGTGGATCAAACTAATAGGTTTCTTCCCACTTGAGATGAGGCTGAAAAAAGGAAAACATTTTTAGCACTTTCACTGTAGAAGTTCCTTTATATCCTGATTCCCTCAATAGATTGTCAATAGCAATACAGTAGATGCTTGTTAGTAACACGTATCGGTGCCCTTTTACTATGTTACTCCTAAGCGGCTGTTGCTGTTGATGGGGAGTGTCGACTTTCACAGTAGGGAAGGTGTTCCCAGGGGAAGTGTTACTGGTAAGCAGTGGTTGCTCTTACAAGGTGTTGCTGCAAACAAGCGTCTTCTGTACCCACCATTCTTACCAAATTGTTCCAACAATAGGATGGCCCAGCAAGAAGTGAATGCTCTCAAATGTACCAGTTTGCTCTCATGCCATTTTCAGTGTAATGCACCCATGGCGAAAACTGTGTGATTCTATTGAGAACTTTTTTTTATTTTTATAGCAATTATTTAAAATTTTCATTCCTTGGTCCTGTAGCTAAGCACACAAAAGAATGCAATTAAAGCCATGCAGGAGATCTTCAGAGAGTAGTGGTTTCTGAGGAAGGCAGAGGGAGACGTGTAGTCACCTCTAAAGCCTGTGGCAGCTGGGCCTTTGCTGTTTTGCTGTCTTAGGAATGCTAGTTATCCTATTTGTAGAATTTGGAGTTGCTGTGGTGGAGTAGGGATGGGAATATATGATGGGAAAGGGAGCCCAGATCAAACAAGGTTGTGTATAAAAACATGTTTTCCTCCCAGCCCCTCTTCCTTCACAAATTGGCTAATAGTTTGTATTATTGGCTTGGAGTTCTCTCATCCCTTGACATAAGACCTAGCAGGGGCCAAGGAATTGCCCATCTTTCTCAAATGAGAGTAAAAAAAGCCACTTTATTCTTACTTCCATGCCAATAAATAATGTATAATGAAACTTTAAAATTGCAGTTGATGTATCACTCAAAGCATACATTTGTCTTGAAGTAAGATATATTAGAAGTAAAATATACAAGTCATCTGAAGAATTAAAATAGCTTTTTACGACAGATATATGTTCTGGTTAACTTCTCTTTCTTCCCTTTTGTTGCTCATTGTGCTATGAGATTAATGTTACAATTTCTACTGGAGCTTAATAAACTATGCATGACTAGACAGAAAAAAAACTTTGATTTTATTGTTTTTGACATCAAAAATCTATTGTGTGGAAAACACAGTAAACATAATGTAATGTAAATACCATAATTTGGTATAAAAAAGCTGTTTATGAAATACAATGCCATTATTTTCCAGTTAACATAATACCTGTTGGCTAGTAATTATAGCTGTTTGTAATTCCCTGTAAATGTTGTCGTTATGGTTTTATCATGATTAAAAGACAAATCACTACCTGTTTCTTGCAGTTAACATTCATGTAATTTTAATTTTAAGTTGAGACAGTCCAACTTGCATTTTACACTGGCAAGTGCTAATGAGAAAATAGCCTAATATGTAGAATAGAAGACAATGGATTATATTATGGCTGTTAAATCATGTTATTAATTAAATTTGTGGTGGTAATACCATGCTGCTGGTCTTACTGCTCAAGGAAATAGTTACTCGTCGAAATCAAGCACATGTTGAAAGTGCGGCCTGAGAACTACTGAGACACTGAGTAGCTTTCACCAAGGCTTTTTGAGGAGGTCATTTACTTCTGTGACACTGGTCTTTAAATAAATAAATAAATAAATGCACAACAAGGTCTCCTACAACAGTGGTTCTCAACCATGGTGTACACATATCCCTGGGGGTATGCAGAGGTCTTGCAGGGAGTACCTCAACTCATCTAGATATTTGCCTACTTTTAAAACAGGCTACATAAAATGCACTCGTGAAGTCAGTACAAACTAAAATTTCATACAATGACTTATACTGCTCTGTATACTATAAACTGAAATGCAAGTACAATATTTATATTCCAATTGATTTATAATTATATAGTAAAAATAAGCAATTTTTCAGTAATAGTGGTCTGTGACACTTTTGTATTTTTATGTCTGATTTTGTAAGCAAGTAGTTTTTAAGTGAGGTGAAGCTTGGGGGTACGCAAGACAAATCAGACTCCTGAAAGGGGTACAGTAGTCTGGAAACGTTGAAAGCCACTGTCCTGCAGCACTGACCCTGGGTTCTTTGCTTCTTGATCAACAGGCAGGATTGACAGACATCTACATTGTAGAATTTTGACACTATCCAGGGGTGGTTTGCTCCAGGTTTTCTTAGATTTCTTCCCCACAGGAGTTTAGAAGCAGGATAGGGAACTTGTTGCCACCTACCTGCCAGTTCGGAATACTTCTTACGGATTTTAACTTACCTACCTTATGGCTTTCTGTAGTGCCCATCCTTGTAGCATCTAAGTTCTTTCCATGCTCCGTCTGAAAATGCTTTCCATAGAGGATTTCTCTGTGCTCTGAACTACCTGCAGCAGCTTTTTGATAGTGTGAAAGTCATAAGGTACAATGAACCCCCCTTAACAACCAGCAGCTATGGCAACCAGAGGCCACTAGGGAAAAGTAAATGCCTCGCCTACACCGGACCCTAAACTTTTACATTGGCCTTCGCTAAGGCAAAAATCACTGTCCCAAACCGGTTTACACTAACCAAATAACAAACATCCAAGGTCTGGCTACCACCAATCAGATATTAACACAACCAAAGCTTTATCTAAATGTATATAAAAAACCTGTAATTTCTGTGTAAATTAAAGTCTTGTACCAAGGTACAAACTCTCCTTTTTTCTGCAAAATAAAATAACCTCTTTCCTTATCCCTGTCTGGCTGTTGTTGGCTCTCAGCTAAATAAACCCGATATTTCGGTAACAATAGATTCTGCAGAGTACAACACACTTACTTACTCTACTAACCTTTCTGCAGCTGGGAGAGGGAGTGGAGGACCTGGCTCAGACAGACGTGAAATCTGGCAATCAGACATGTGGTGGCAGCTCACTTCCTGAAAGCAAATGCTGGGGGCAGAGGTTTCTAAAGTCCACTATAAGCTTTTAAACTCTTATATTTGTGTATTTAGTGATCCTTTTTACGCTGCCATCTTTGACCCACACTGTTGCAGCTGTTTGTCTCCTCATAGGGAGTCTGTTGGGTTAGAAATACTTAATGCCTGGGCAATATATCCCCTGGCAATTTCCATAAGTAAGATGACTCTACAGGATTTTTTTTGGATTCATGATGGGTTTTTTGAGGCAAAGGGGATCATTATAACAGTTTAGTCTGACCTTCTGCATAACACAGGATAGAATTTCACACAGTGATTCCTACAAGTTTATAACTTGTGATTGAACTACAGCATATCTTTTAGAAAGACCTACTACTTGGCATCTTTATCAAAATAGTGAGGAAGACTGTTACCACATCCCTTGATGATGTCTTTCAATGGTTGATTAGCTTCCACTGGGGAAAATTTTGCATCTGATTTCCAGTTTTGAATTTTTCCTACAGCCTTTGAGTCTGTGTGCTAAACTGAACAATCTTAACATCAACCTGTGTGGGTAGTTCAGACCATGATCAAATTCCTCTTACCATTCTTTTTGTTAAAATTAAATAAAGTGGCCACCAGATCTTGTTTTCTAGAACTCTAATCATTCTTGTAGCTTTTCTATGAACTTTCTCCAGTTTTTCAGTATGCCTCTTTTTTTTTTGGGGGGGGGGTATCCACACTTTAAAATCGACAAAGGGTCCTGTGGCACCTTATAGACTAACAGAGGTATTGGAGCATAAGTTTTCGTGGGTGAATACCCACTTCTGTCGCTTCTACAGATCCAGACTAACACGGCTACCCTCTGATACTTGACACTTTAAAATGAACACCACATTGTATTAGTGGTCTCACCAGTGCCAAATACTAGCTTCTATTCAATGTTCCCATTAGTCCTTTTTACCACTGTCTACACTGTCCACCAGTATATGTCTACTTTGCAGCTGGGAGTGTACTTCCCAGAGTGGGTAGACAGATACACTAGCTCCGCTCAAGATAGCGTGCTAAAAATAGCAGGGTAGCTGGGAGTACTACGGGTGGTGGCTTGGGCTAGCAGCCCAAATATGTTCCCCGCTTCAGGCGGGTAGGTACTCAGGCAGCTAGCCTGAGCTGCCGCCTGTGCTACCCACATCTATGCAGCTATTTATAGTGCACTAGGATTGAGCAGAGCTAGCACACCTTGCCTCCCATTTTCCTCATATCCAGTGGAAGCAGCAGAAAATGCCACATTAGCCTTCTGTTCTTCTCTGGGGAGGAAAAAATGCAAAGCAAAATTGTAAAACAAGGGTAAACGTCATCCCAACCAAAGGAAACCAATTCTTTCCAAGGGTAGGAGATGGGAGAACAGAAACCTTGATTCAGATCGGCTGTGCAAACTCATCCTTAAAACATCCCAAGTCCTGGAGATCAAGAATAGAGGAAAACCACTTCAATGAGAACTACTGTAAAAGAATAAATACATTAGTATATCCTCTTAAACATGATGAAACACAAAGATGATTCCACCTTTCCTATGCTTGACTTCTCAGATGGCACAGAGTGATTAGTGATAGAGGTAATTAACCATAGGTATTTAGAATAATTATTAAAACTCTGCCATTGAAAAGCACTTTGTGGTGTTTGATATTTGTGCTTCTGATCAAGCAGATGAAAGCGTCTCTTGACCTCGGATTTCTTACATAGAAGGTCATTTTCCTGGTGGCAGTGATTTCAGTCAGTGAGCTTTAAGCTCTAGCGACTGATCCACCTTATTCCAAGTTTTTATAAAAATTGAAATGGTGCTTTGAATTCATCCAAGATTTTTCAAGATGGTGACAGTTTTACTTTAATGAGCCTGTTTCCCTGTCAATATTTTTTCTCATGGCCACCTGCCCATCCCAGTGAGGCCCTTCTCTACATACTTAAAGTTAACATGATCTCTGTATTCTACTTGGAGCTGACTAAAGCTGTTAAAAACCCATTTTTATTTTATTTTTTGTTTAATTGGACACAAGTTCAGCAGAGGATCTTGGTACTAAGAGGACCATGTCTGATTGTATCATGAACTGCTGTGACGTGCCTAGTCTAAAACTGGAAGCTCATGTAAAGCTGTATTCATGGCGAGGTAAGATGATCTCAAACTGTTTCCAGTTCTCCATACATTCACTCCATACAAGCATTATTGCTTCGATTCAGCTTCTCTAAGAGTGAATCCCAGTTTTGTCTCTCTAAGCTGCAGAATCTGATTCCAGTGCAGGAAAATCCAAATTTGAAAACCTTGGGTTTTTTTAAGGAAATTCCTTATTTAAATTGGCCAATTTTACTGGAAGATTTTTCTCTTGACTCAAATCTTTTAAGTAACCTAAATTAAATCTGAGATTAAGAGTTATCCTATCCCTCTTATTTTGGGACATTCCTAATGTTAATTACTCTCCCCGGAATAAGAGTTCTGGTAGAGGGTATCTTCAAGAAGGGAAAATAACTGACATATAAATATTTTTTATGACTATATCCTTCAGACAGGATTCTCTCTCACCCACCTTTCCCCATTCAGAATTCATGGGGAATCTCTTTTTGAAGTGTCAAGGAAAAAATCTTGATAGCTATGTTAATTTTCTACGAGTAGTTGTTTTACCTTTCATATTTCATCAAAGATGGTCATCTGTTATGTGATTATTTTTTCTGTTGGGATCTATAAATACAGAAAAGTTCTGTACAGCTTAATTAAAAATGTATTGCCATTTAATCTTTGATTAGAGCCTAAACAATTTATAAAATTAAATTGTCCATTACTGCAACAAGTAATACATCAAGACTGGATAATTACATCTGTGGTTATGTTAATGAAAAATAGTGTTAAGAAAAAGAATAAAATGTATCAAAGTGTAGTGCTAATGTATTGATATGCGTACTGGCAGTAGGTTTAATTATAGTGCATTTAAGATTGGTATGCCAAGGGCAATAAACTTTACAACAACATACAAAAGTTTAATAAGCATGAAACATCATAAGAACAATGCAGACTAAACCTTTCTTGCATCCGAAAAGCTGAAACTTAAAGAAGTTTTTATTCTTTATTGCCTCAGGTAAAAAAGTCTGTAGAAACAGATAAGTGATGACAAAGCTTTGATGTTAATAAACCCAAATGGAAGTCAAAAATCAAAGTGTGTAAATGGCTAGGTTATAAAAAGAGAGATGACAGAGTTATACCCTGTAATTAGATGTAATTTGTGCTTTTGGCAAAGCTATTTGTCCTGCATGAATGAGAGGTTGTCGTATGTTTTCTTGTCCTTCTATAATAGAATTGCCGTACTGGCACATCCCACTTTAAACTTACAAAGGCATTTTAAAAAAAATATTTGAAAACAGTATGCATATTTATTTCCTTTTCTTTTTGGAGCTATAAGTTTGCTCTGTTTTGTCAGTTGGCCCTAAGTAGCTTTAAAAAAATAATATTCCAAGCACTTACTCCAGAGCTGCAAAAATTTAATAGACAAAGTAGCAGCAATGTAAAATACAGGAAAACCACAAACTTTAGATTTCTCTCATAAATCTAAACCACAAAAGTGCTGTGTGTTGTACATGCAGACTACAGCAAAACTAGCACTTGGACAACCTAATTAAATTATTTAATGACCTTTTCTGTTTAGCAGCTGCATAAATGGCTGTCTCATCAATATTTTAAAATGTTGTAGAAGAAATTGCTATTGGCTAAATAACTTCATTCAGTTTGTTGCGTCTGTGTGTAATGTGAAATTTAGTTTTGCATGCTTGAGGTGTTCTTGTATTCCCAGTACAGAAATCCAGTTTCCTACCATCTCTCATCCCTGTGAAGGTTTAACCCTCATCCATATTTGTGGAGTAATGTACCACACAAATATATATGTTGTGATAATTCATGAACTAGTGGCCCTCCAACTGTGGGGTTTTTTATGACATTGTCACCTAGGTACATGTAAACAATTCAGAGGAAGAAAAATTAATTTAGCATGAAAAACATTTTTTACTGTATCAAAAAAGTATGTGCAGTACAATTGTATCCCAAATGTGTTGCACTGTTATCCTATATTTTTAGTAGTTCTATGTACATGTTTGCTTCTAGTGAGAGTATCTTATATTGTAGTAGCATATGCTAATTGATAATGTGTTGCAGTGACTGTGGTTGCTGTATACAGTCAATCTAAGTTAGAAGGTACTCCGAGAGGTTGGTCTCTTCAAATCCAAGGCTTGTTAGTTATCCTCAGTACAGTGTGGACTGATGCTTTCTCACTTAGCCTAACACTCTTAAGGAAATTTTCTATCCAGGTATTGTGCTCCAAATGGTGCAAATGCAGGAGATTATTGAGGGTGTTTTCTGTGTTATGCAATTCAAGAAGGCAAATAAACAGGCAGGATATTCTGCTTCTAACCTTATACAAATTATTTGCAACTCTGAAAATGAATTGTCACATGATGACAACTTATTAGATCAGTGGTGGGCAACCTGTGGCCCGCAATCAGATTACCCTGATGAGCCGCAGGTTGCCCACCGCTGTATTTAATTAGATGAGAGTGACTTTGTGCCAGATCATGTTGAAAGTTGCTCTGAGAAGGAACTTGATTGTTCATCAAGTTAGTCTTCAGACTGTGAGGAGCTTTTGTTCAGCCCTGATATAAAACTGGAAGAAACATAACTGGGGATAGCTTCATCACCACTGTTCAGCTTGCTGAATATCTATTCAAGGAAATTTTGACCTAAGTTGGAACAATTAAACAAGCCAGATATACCCAGTGAGATGCATCTATATTGCAGCAGAGGAAAACTGTCACCGATGTCTGCGCTTGCTGGGCCACTGGTTTTCTATGTTTCTTTTCAAAGAAGGGCAAGTCCGTAATAATATTATTGATGATGCATCACGACCAGGTTGTAGAAGGAGACAAAAAGAAACTCCACATAATTCTCCACTACATTGACACTGAAAGTAGTGTTGATAACATGGTCCATCTTGCAAGAATGAATTACTATAGGTGCAAGATAAATAGGTGTCCAGTGGTTCTTTTTTTCAACATGTTTGATGTTTCTGGCATTGCAAGTTTCATCGTTTGGGTCAGCAGCAATCGTGCTTGATACCACACTCGACCAAGACAAAGGAGGTGCTTGTTCCTTGTCGGTGTAGGAGAATGACTCATAGATGCACATATAAAGGGAAGAATCCTTGATACTCCTTATCTTACCATGCCCATCAAAGCAGCACTCTCATCCTTTGGCTACCCAGTAGTGTAGGCAGGTCTGGAGCACAGGGGGAGCAGCTCTATAAAAAGGCGCCTCCCCGCACCCCCTGTACTCACCCGGCAGCGCTTTAGCCCCGGGCCCTTTAAAGCACCGCCAGAGCTCCGGCAGCGGGGCTTGGGCGGGGATTTAAAAGGCCCGCGGCTCTTGCAGACACTGGATAAAGCACTTTTTTCCCCTTCCAGTTTATGCAGCATCTGAAATAGACAATCTTAATGCGTCAGATTTTATTAATTGGCCATTTTTTAACACACTGTAGTTGCAATGGTGGGTTTTTTAATGGATGTCAGTTATAGTGGTGGGTTTTTTTAATGGGCGTCATTTTGTAAAATTGTTTACTGTCAGTAAGGCACCACAAAAATGTATCTTTGACCACACTAAGCTCCATAGCAGTGTCTTTATGAAATAACCATATGCTTTGGTAGTGGTATATGGTTTGTGTAGTTAACTGATGTAAAGATTAAAACTCTAATTTATTAGCAAAGCAAAGGTGGCGGCGCCGCTAGCGGGGAGCAGCCGCACCCCCCGCCCATCCTGCCCAGGCTCCGGCCCGGCACCCCCCCAGGGGTGCCTGCAGGCTGCAGGAAATGCATGCGGGTGCCAGCCCCTGTGCGCCCCCTGGCTCTCCCCTCACTGCGCTTGGGCTCTGCGGCTCCCGGGCATGTGAGCCGCAGCCGGGGCATGGGGCCCTGAGCTTGCTCCGGGAGGGGCAGCGGCGGAGGCTCACACTCCCGGGAGCTGCAGAGCCCGAGCATGGCGAGGGGGGAGCCAGGGTGCGCGCGGGGGCCGCCGCTCACATGCATCCGCTGCAGGAGCCCCCGGGGGGGTGCCAGGCCAGAGCCCGGGCAGGCACACCCCCAGCTCCCCCCTCACCACACTCGGGTTCTGTGGCTCCTGGGAGTGTGAGCCGCTGCCGCCCCTCCCGCTGCCTCAGCACTCTGTGGGGGAGGGGCTGTGCGCGTGGCAGCCCAGCAGCGTGTTTTGCCTCCACATGGAGCCAGCATCTTTAGTGGCATGGGCATGGTAAGGGGAGTCCCGGGGGGCAGGGGAGGTTGGAAGGGTCAGGAGTTCGGGGGGGGCTGTCAGGGGGCGGGGGTGTGGAGAGGGGTTGGGGCAGTCAAGGGACAGGGAGCAGGGGGGATTGGATGGGTCGGGAGTTTGGGGGGGGGGCCTGTAAGGGGGTAGGGGTGTGGACAGGGCTTGGGACAGTCAAGGGACAGGCAGTGGGGGGGTTGGATGGGTCAGGAGTTCTGGGGGTTCTGTCGGGGCGGGGAGTGGTTGAATGGGGATTAGGAGTCCCGGAGGTCTGTCTGGGGGCAGGGATGTGGATAAGGGTTGAGGCAGTCAGGGGACAGGTGGGGGTAGAGTCCTAGGGGGGCATTTAGGATGGGAGGGTCTCAGGAGGGGGCAGTCAGGGGACAAGGAACAGGGAGGCTTAGGTAGGGGGTGGGGTTCTGGGGGGCAGTTAGGGGCAGGGGACCCAGGAGGGGGCAGTCAGGGGACAAGGAGCAGGGGGGTTGGATATTCTGAGGGGGGCTGTCAGGGGGTGGGAAGTGGGAGGGAGTGGATGGGGGCAGGGTTCTCCCCTCCCTCCCCCCCCCGGTCTTCTTTTTTTGATTGTTGAAATATGGTAACCCTACCGGGGTGGGGTGGGGGAGCAGGGTGCCGGGCCTCAGCCTGGGCAGGAGGGGCGGGGGGTGTGGCTGCTCCCTGCTAGTGGCGCCGCCGTCTTTGCAGGGCTGCTGCCCCCTTGCGCTGCACCGGCTTCTCCATGGCTGGGGCTTGCCGTCGCCGCAAGCGGGACACTCTGGCTCTCTGGTGCCTCCGAAAGGCGGCTCCTCCCTTCCGAGCTGCTGCAGCGGCCCAAGCCCGGCAAAGTCAGTGAGTGGACTCTGGGTGGGGGCTGCTGGGGTGGGGTGGGCTCATGGGCGGGCTGTGCACCCTCCAGGGGAGTTCAGGGGGCGGGGAGGGGGGATCCTGGTCTGGGGAGCAGCCCCTGGGCATGGCTGGCCCCTACGGTCTATTAAGGCTCGTTGGGATTTGCCCCTCAATGAACTGATGTGTGGCTGGGGGTAGGGTGCAAGGTGGAATTTTCTTGCACTGGCCCTGCTCAGTGTCTTGTGAACTCCTAAGTAAGAAAGGCCTGACATAGACTAGTATCAGAGGGGTAGCCATGTCATTCTGGATCTGCAAGAGCAACAAAGAGTCTTGTAGCACCTTATAGACTAACAGATATATTGGAGCATAAGCTTTCGTGGGCAAAGACCCACTTCGTCAGTCGCATGTGGTGGAAATTTTCAGAGACAGGTATAAATATGCAGGTATATTATATACAATATAATATATTATATATATAATGCAGAACTGTTCAAATCAAGAATCAATGTCCCCCTCCCAACCCTCGAAGAGTCAGAAGAACACGTCCCCCCAATAATCATCAGCAAAGCCCGAAGTGCACTACACCAGATGAAGAAGGGAAAAGCTCCAGGCAAAGATGGAATAATGTCAGAAATGATTTATGCAGGAGGCAAAAAACTTTGGAAGGCCCTCGCTTTAAGATTCAGTCGATATCCTGAAGAAGGAAAAATACCATCAAGCTGGAAGGAGTCGAATACCATCTTGCTGCACAAGAAGGGTGATTGAGAAAATCTTAAGAACTACCGCCCTATATGCCTGCTCTCTCACATCTACAAGCTCTTCACAAAGGTGATAACAAATCGACTTTCGCAGAGTCTGGATGAACAACAGCCGAGAGAGCAGGCAGGGTTTCGAAGAAATTTCAGTACAATCGACCATATATTTACCCTTAGCCAGCTCCTAGAAAGAGCGAGGGAATACAAACTCCCACTGTGCATTGCTTTTGTCGACTATGAAAAGGCCTTCGATAGCATTGAGTTTAACGCAATATTAAAAGCGCTCGCAGAGCAGGGCATTAACACGCAGTACATTAGTTTGTTGAAGGAAGCGAATACTGGATGTACAACAGACATTACTCTCCTTGAAACTCCCCTCCGCATCCCAATCGAGAAAGGCGTAAAGCAAGGAGATACAATTTCACCGAAACTATTCACCGCCTGCCTCGAAATGGTTATGAACAAGATCAATTGAAGGAGTGGTGTCAACATAAACGGAGAGAGATTATCTCATCTCAGATTTGCAGACGACATTGTACTAATTGCCGAAAGCACCAACCAACTGCAGAGCATGCTACGAAGACTCAACAAGAAAAGTAGTCAAGTCGGCCTGAAAATGAACCGCTGCAAAACGAAATATATGCGATCAGACGTCTTATGAAAAGCCCGAATAACGGTAACAGGAGAAGACATCGAAGAAGTGGAACAGTACATATATTTGGGCCAAGAAGTTAATATGCGCCAAGACCTGAACGGAGAACTCTCGCGAAGGATTCGGGCAGGATGGTGTGCATTTAATTCCATCAAGGACGTCCTCAAAGGAAAAATTGACAAGACCACACGTAAAAATATTTTCAATTCAGCAGTGCTGCCAGCCATGCTGTATGGCAGTGAAACGTGGGCACTGACGAAGAGAGAAGAGCAACGGCTGTTGGTAGCTGAAAGGGCAATGGAACAAGCTATGTTGGGAATCTCCCTTCTGGATTGTATACCAAATGAAATCATCAGAGAACGCAGCGGTGTGAAAGATATTATCGT
Organism: Macrochelys suwanniensis; assembly: GCA_033296515.1. Taxonomy (NCBI): domain Eukaryota; kingdom Metazoa; phylum Chordata; order Testudines; family Chelydridae; genus Macrochelys; species Macrochelys suwanniensis. The sequence continues at coordinate 41,600,708 of CM065775.1, read as the reverse complement.
GGAAAGCAGACATAACAAGATGTGATGGGCGGGCCACACAGCACAGCTCACGGATAACAGGTGGACCGCAATCATTGCTGAGTGGTACCCGCGAGAACAGAAAAGACCCCCCGGTCGGCCTCCAAGAAGATGGGAAGATGACATCGTTAAACGTTTCGGACGAACGTGGAGAAGAAAGGCAAGAGTGCGAGAAGAATGGCAGACGTGTTGTGATCGGCGCAGTCTTAACGACAGCTGAAGTCCAATCGATCCAGGTGATCCAGGTGATATATAATGCATATGTTATATGCATAAATATGCAGTTATATATTATATAATATTATATATATATGCAGGTATAAATATTAACCTTGTTATCTCAAACCTGATTCTTGCCTGACATAGACTACAATTCTAAAGGTAATTGTAATTCATGATGTACACAGTTGCTTATAGGTCTCTCACTAAGTTCTCCTCCTGCTGGGATTCACTGATTTATTTTCTCTGTAACTCTTAAGCTGCATTTTCTACCTGTAATGGAATGAAAAGATTCGACCTATCTTTGTCCCATAAGTCAAGTGGCAAATCTGTGCTTCAGATGTTTTAGCTCATTATCTTTTCTTCTGGCACTCCCAGACATGCTTGTATGAATCTGTTTCTTTCATCTCAAATGTAAGCTAAGAGTTGCTGCCACTGTTGAAGCAACCAGCATTTGGTGGAAATTGAGGCAACTTTCAAACTACTGGTACTTTACTCCCATGCGATGGCAACTCATCTTTAAAACAAATCTACAAAATCACAATAGTGTTTTGCCTAAGCCCTAGATCTATTCTCAGAAATCTACGATTGGGTTAAAGAACGACTCCTTTCCCTTCAACTAGATCTAATAATGATTGCTTTTTTCCTTTAATTGTAAGTTGCCATCAATAACACGTGAGAGATGACTAACAGTTCAGTTTAGGATATTGATGGCTCTTTTTGTGTACAGAACTTGTTTTGCCCAGGATTCATAGAGCTGGTTGAATTAATTATTTTATGAAAAATGTCAGTATTTGCCACCAACTTTAGTGGTTTCTTCTCTCCCTCCCGCCAAAGTGAGGAGCAAAGGAGTAGGCAATAAGTGTGTGCCATTTTTGTTTTTGTGTTTTGCTTCTTTATAATGTGTAAAAGCCTGGAAGATCCTTGCTTTTTGTAGTTTTCTGATGTGGAACAATTACAAATTAAGCAAACCAAGCACTAACTCTGAAGTCAAAGAGAGAGATTTTCAAAAGCTACCTTACGAGTTGTCACTAATCTTGCATGCATAAGATAAGACAGTTGTTCACACACTATTTGATCTTACACAGCCAAAAAAATGGGTCTGATTCTCTTCTCACCCACTTTGTTGTTATGCTGGTGTAACTTCACTGGTTTCAGTGAAGTTACTTCTGATTCTAATTAGGGTGAGAAAAGAATTGAGCTCAATTCATGCAACATTGCCTTCACTTTGAGACTGAGTTAAAGGCCCCTTGTTAAAGTTTTTCCAAAAAATGTTAACCTGTTTCTAGTAATTAGCAAATCTATAATTATTAAGGTTTATTTGGTATCCACTTTAAACCAGACACCATATGTAGAATTAATACTAGAAAGTATAGATGATAAATTGTCCCTTTTTAATCTTTGACTAAAATGCATGTTAGTTTGGGGTTGTGGTAAGTAATATAGTTTCTAGTCTGTCTAATTTTCTCTCTCATCCTCTCCCTAACCCCCAGTCATCCCCTTTTGGAGAAGCTGGCTTGCTGAATGTCACGTTTTTGGTTTTATTTAAAGTGTGGTATCATTTTTATTTGAAGGCATAGGTTGGTTTGTTTTTCATCTGCAAATTTTAGCCTTTTCAAATACAAGCCAATTATTTAATATAGGTTGTAATACCATGCTCATCACCAAAGTATCTGACCTCAAGTAGGAGGGGACCTCACTGCATGTATGTCTCTTTTTTTGTCTTAGCGAAATACTTACTCTTCCCCTGGGGGGGAAAAGTGCTATAAAATAACTCCTCTGTTTGTTATATTATCACATTATTCTGTAAAGAATGGATGAGGCTAAATATATATTATTCTATGTAATGGCTTAAACTCTTTCCTATGGCAATATGCAGTTTCATAGATTAAAAAAAAATTATTTATGGTATCTGTATTGATCATCATATCAAACTGGGGGGCTAAGCACTACTGTCTGTACAGTTTCAGCATAACAAATTATTAAAATAGCTATATTATTGTCCTCTTATTCGCACATTAATTCACTATGGGATGTACTGCAACATTTAGTTTATATGGTCATAGAAATGAATTACCTCCCTCCTCTACTTCAGTCCAACTTTGTTTGCCCACTTATGAATGTCATCCACCTTGTTACTTCAGAAGCGACAAAGGGTCCTGTGGCACCTTATAGACTAACAGAGGTATTGAAGCATAAGCTTTCGTGGGTCAATACCCACTTCTTTGGATGCAAGCAGTGGAAATGTCCAGGGGCAGATATAAATGTGCAGGGAAGATTCAGGCTAGAGATAACGAGGTAAGCTTAATTATCCTCCCTGATTAAGCTTACCTCGTTATCTCTAGCCTGAATCTTCCCTGCACATTTATATCTGCCCCTGGACATTTCCACTGCTTGCATCCGAAGAAATGGGTATTGACCCACGAAAGCTTATGCTTCAATACCTCTGTTAGTCTATAAGGTGCCACAGGACCCTTTGTCGCTTCTACAGATCCAGACTAACACGGCTACCCCTCTGATACGTGTTACTTCAGTTATTCATAACGAAAAAAACATCTAAAGATATATATAGAGAGAGAATGTATCTACTAATGTGAATATCCTCCTCTGGATACAATACAAACTGTTTTAATGTTTATCTTCACATCAACCTTAGTTATAACTTGTTTAAACATAATACTACAACAGTATATGTTTATCAAATAGCAATATGACTTTTGCTCCGTGTATGATTAAATCCTTTAATTACCATTCTGGTGAATTCAATGAGATTATTTCCATGATCTAACAAAGCTAACACTGCTCTGTAGAAACTAAAGAACATGGTAGCAGTCTGTTAGAAAAGTTTTCTCGACATGTTGCAAACTGTAAGATACTTAAATATAATATATTGCCAATTTAAAGTTGAACCTTAAACTAAATGCAGACATTGCTCTTCTTCTGTGCACATCATCATTTAGTAGACAAAAACTTTGAGAAAACAATGTATTTAAAAATAAATACAACTTTCTGTAAAACTGATTTTTTTTGCTTTAACATTTGTTATTAAGTATGGTGAGAACCATTAACCTAGACACTTACGTAGAATACTTAAATTCATAATAGAATTTGATGTGTTTTTCCATTCTAAGAATAGATAAAGGTAAATACTGTGTGTGTGATGGAAGTGGAATTGCTGTGTAATAATCTAAGAATACTGAAGTAGTAATTTTATGTACACTGTATGTGACTTAGTCATTGAGGTGAAGTTATTGTATATTAGGTTATAAGACTCTCCTGTATGAATGTATTGCTGAAGCTTGATAAGAGGCTGTGGGGAAAGCAACACAAAGAATCTAGATAAGCAATCTCCAAACAAACACTTGGGGGGCAATTACAAGACAATGGAGAAAACTGTTGGCTTTGAGCAGCCTATACACAGTCTCTCCCAAAGAGACAGTTGTTCTGACAATGGAGAATAAAGAGCTCAAAAGAACACTAGACTGTTAAAAAACCCTTCTGAGGAGAGAAGATGTCAGTTGTCAATAGCTGTCAGGGGACAGGTTGACACAGCGAGAGGCTCTGCAGAGGAGTCCGAAAGAGTTGGTATTTCCCCAGTTCCAAGAAGTAGTAAGCCTTAAGGAAAGGCGGGCAAGCATGTAGACTGTTGATTGTTTTAAGATCTGTGTTCTCTGTAATGCTTTCTAAAGACATAATAATTTGCTATGAGAAAGGCTATTTGGTCACTGGTTACCACTTTTCATTGCTCCCAGGAGGAACAGAACTGCTGCTGCTGCTGAACATAAATCAGGCCTGCTGAGATAATCATAGTTAGCACCTTAGGGCTGCAGACACAGAGCAGGAGAATTGTGTGGTCCCTCCCCAAGGTAGAGGCAATGGGGTAATGGCTTGAGGCCCAAGATCTGGGGTGAGGGGGGCACTTGAAGAGACTAGGAGGGATCGAAGGTGCAGTTAGCCTAGTAACTGACACTGAGATTTGATGAACTATCAGGGAATTGGTAGGTAAGGGGCTATGGGGAGGAAATCTAAGGGGAAAAGGAGTTCAGGAAAGCTGGCAGTTTCTAAAAGGAACAGTGCAGAGGAGCGGTAGGAAGAATAGTTAGAGACCAATATGGCTGCATCATGAGCTCTTTATTGACCCGAAAATCAAAAAGCATTCATACAAAAAGTGGAAACAAGGAAAAATTGCCAGAGATGAGTATAAAAGAATAGAACAAGCATGTAGGGACAAAATCAGAAAGGCAAAGGTGTGAGTTATACCTAGCAAGGGACATAAAAGGCAATGAGAAAAGGTTCTATAAATACAATAGGAGAAAGAACAATGAAGGAAAGTGTAAGTCCACTACTTAATGGGAAAAAAGAGCAAATAATGGATGACAGAGAAGGTTGAAGGTGTTTAATGCCTTTTTTGCTTCAGTCTTCACTAAAAAGGTTAATTCTGACCAGATGTTTAATACAATTACTGTTAACACCAAGGGGGAAGGAACACAGGACAGAATAGGGATAGAATATTTGGATAGGTTACATGTGTTCATGTTGGCAAGGGCTGATGAAATTCACCCTAGGGTACTTAAGAAACTTAGCTGAAGCAATCTCTGAAGTATTAGTAATTATCTTTGAGAAATTATGGAGGATGGATGAAGACCCAGAGGGCTGGAGAATGGCAAACATATAGTACCTATCTTTAAAAAGAGGAAAAAGAGAATTGTAGACCAGTCATCTTAACTTTGATACCCAGAAAGATACTGGCACAAATTATCAGTTTGTAAGCACCTAGAGAAAAATAAAGTAATAAGTTTTAGCTAATGTGGATTTGTCAAGAACAAGTCCATGCCAAATTGATCAAATTTCCTTCTTTGATGGGGTAATTGGCCTAGTGGATGAGGGGAAGAATAGACGTGATATAGTTGGACTTTAGTGAGACTTTTGACACAGTTCAACATGACATTCTCATAAACAAGCTAGGGAAATATAGTAATTTCATCTAGACCATAAGTTGGGTGCACAACTGGTTGAAAGACTGTACTCAAAGAGCAGTTCTCAATGGTTTACCATCAGACTAGGAGGACGTATCTAGATGGGGTCCCACAGGGTGTGTTCTGGGTCTGGTACTGTTCGTTATTTTCATTAATTACTAGGATGATAGAGCGTATAAAATTTGCAGATGACTCTAAGCTGGGAGGGGTTGCAAGCATTTTGGGGAACAGGACTAGACTTCAAAATGACTTTGATAAATTGGAGAATTGGTCTAAAGTCAACAAGATGAAATTCAACAAAAGCAAGTGCAAAGTATTACCCATAGGAAGGAAAAATCAAATGCAAAATGGTGAATACCTGGTGGCAATATTGCAGAAAAGGATCTGGGGGCTATAGCAAATACAAATTTAATATGAATCTAAAATGTGGTGGTGGTGTGAAAAGGAGAAATGCTTTTCTGGGCTATATTAACAGGAGGATCATATATAAGATAATTTTTCCATTCTACTTGTCATTGGCAAGGCCTCAACTGTAGTACCATGTCTGGTTTTGGGCACAACACTTTAAGAAAAATGTGAACAAACTGGAGATAGTCAACATAAATAAAAGATTTAGAAAACCTGATCTATGAGGAAAGTTTTTAAAAAAACTGGACATGTTTTGTCTAGAGAAGGCAAGACCGAGGGAGGAACTATTAATCTTCAAATATGTTAAGGGCTGTTATAAAGGATAGTGATTAATTGTTCTCCATGTCTACTGAATGTTGGACAAGAAGTAATCTGCTTAATTTGCAGCCAGGGAGATTTAGGCTAAATATTAAGAAAAACTTTCTAATTATAGGGATAGTTAAGTACTAGAACAGTTTACTGAGGGAGGTTGTGGAATCCCCATCACTAGAAGTTTTTAGAACAGACACCTGTCAGGGATGGTCTCGGTTTACTTAATCTTGCCTCATTGGGGGTGTGTGTGTGTGTGTGTGTGTGTGTGTGTGTGTAGGGCGATGTGGGGGGCTGGGTGGTGGTGGACTTAAATGAGCTGTTGAGATCCCTTCTATGATTTTTACCACTGTAGGTATCCTTTATATGATACCTTTGAGAATGGCTAAATTTGAACATTTTAAATTTTTTGTCTGTTAACGCAGGAAATTATTCTGCAAAAGAAGTTTCAGCCTTAACTCATCATTTTTCAGTTTCACTTTAGTCTTCATTCCAAGGTCAGTGGCTGCACACCACTCTAATTGCCTTTCTGATACTTGTTCACATTGCAGACTGAAATGTAACAGAAGGTACAATACAAACTTATGGGAGCAAGGATCCTGTTGTTTGACTGGCACATTTGATCAATTTGTAAAGTTACAGCTATGGATCGTGGGGAGCGTCTATTACATTGGTGGGGCAGTGTGCAGAGGCTAATGTGTATTATCCCTGACCTGAGAGGACTACTACTGTGGCTAATAGGTTAAGTTCAGCTTCCTTGCCTATTCTGTCCTTCACCTCTCTGCAGAGGCTGTTAACAAAGAGGCCAATTTTTAGAAAGAAAATAACTTTTAAATTTAAAAAAAAAATTAAAGCAAAGGTATCGGCTCCAATACTTGAGCAGACTTTTCTGTATAGAAACGTTGAATACTTTTTCAGTAGTATATATTTGGACCCTTTACTTCTTTTAATCTATTTCCAAACTTTGACCCTGGCTATAATAATGACAGTCACTGAAGGGTGGGTTTTTTTGTTGGGTTTTCTTTGGTTGGTGTGTGTGTGGGGAGAAGAGCAGGTTGTTTTGTTTTATTTTGTTTTTGCTACTGAAATAAAACATCTCTGTGATGATTCTTTTGTGATATGCCAACTCTCATTTCACCTATTTCTTTATTTCTATAACTTGTATTCCCTCCCCCCGCCCCCCCCCCCCCAGTCTTTCTTTGGAAAGTCTGCATTAATCAGTTTCTCATGAGAATATTTGTGCCTTCTGCATTTGTAGATTATTCCTGAAATTCAGGGCGCAGCGTGTAGTCAGTTTTGTGAGATACCATTTTGAGGTATATCCTGAATTATTTTATTTTGGCAACTGCCTTTAAGCTATAAAGCTATACATAATTAGTTTTGGGTATTTAAAACAACAACAAAAATCCTTGATTTGCAGTCTTTTTAATCCATTTAAAGAAGAATCATATAATTACAGTTGTCTTTGATTTTACTTCCCTCACAAAAATCCTAGCTTTTTTGGGGTCAGTGAATCTGTGGAGGATAATTTAAAAACTACCTCAGTGATATCTAACAAACAAATGAGAGTTACTTATGCCAAGCCAATAGTCTCTTCATGTTTTTAATTTGGAGCAAGAATGCAGTAGGCCTAAGTTTAAATTTGAATTAAAGGCTGTATTCCAAACCTTCTTGTAAGTTTTTGCAAATCCAACCACAATGGAATCCATGGAGTACCAAAAATATTGTGAAACAAATGCCTCCTGGGTGGCTAATTATTAGCATTCTTTCCTTTTGACTAAAAAGGAAGCTATCTTCTTTGTAAAATGTTGTCTGACTTGTAAGAGCAGGAACGAGCTGTGGTGGTGAACTGGAAACTGTTAAATCGTTCTTATTTGTGTGAATTTTTGTATTCTTTCATTATTATTTAACTGAAGAAAATTATCAGCTTTTAAAAGGAAGTGTTGCACAGATATGTTTTAATCCTTTACAGCCACACTATACCATTAATATCCTGGCCTGTATTATTAAAAGGTTGTGTAAACAATTATTGCATTGTTTGCACTTGTTCATAGATGTGAACTATTCTTTATATGTCTAACATTTATTAAAATAGTCAGTGCTTGCTGTTAATTTAACATACCTTATTTAGACAAACAAATGTAAACACTTTTAGATTTATTTAATTCAAAAACTCCAAAACTGCTCTGCTCATTTGAGATGAGAAAAGTGATGCTATTGCTATTTATTATATGCTGTTTATTATATTGCTATTAATGTATTGTTGCTACAAAGAGGTTTGTAATTAAATTAAAAGATGTTTTTAAATTGATGTCTATCTTTCACATAATGATATTTTTTGGATTATTCCCAGATCAACATGATTACCCTGCACTAAAAATTTTAAATGCCATAATTTTCATGAGAAACCAGAAGCTAGGTAAATAAGGTAGTGTACTAAAGAGTTTTGGCTTTCCAAGAAAAAAAGATAGGAAAGGAATGCACAGGAGTTCAGCCTGACAGCTCCTTGCAGTGTCTGTTTGAAGACAGGTAACATATCTTGGCTTCTGTTACTCCTCTTCTGTATGCTTGTATAAAGTCTTTGCACCAAAGATGAAATTTCAGGGGGTTCACCAGTCTTGTCCTCCCCAAATTGGGCACAAACTACTTCAAATCCCAGAGATCACTGCTTAGTGACTTCCAGACCCACAGGATAAAGCTAGGGGCCAACAAGTAGTTTCTGCATGCATGTATGTAAAATCTGATCCCCAAAATGTAACACAGTTTAGAAAAAGTCAAATTTTAAAAAGTTGCTACTTGGATGTATTTGGCCCTACTTTTAGTGCTTGTAAATGTACCTGTGATGGAGTCTATCAGGCCTTCTCTGACCTTTGCTGGAGGCATCAGCACCCTGACACTCCCAGCCCAAGAGAAATCCACTCAGATTGGGTGACCAACAAGACAGTCCTCCAGAAGCCTAGAAGGGCCAGGAGAAAATACTGACCAATCAAGAACTTGGGCCAAGCTGGATGAGACTGGGACAGAGGAGTGTCACCTCAGGACTAACCCAGGGCCTTCCTCTACCTGCTGCAATTAAGCACTTGAATTTTGAAGGTTTTTTCCTCTTTGTTTAAATGCTCAGACAGCTGTATACTGCATTGCTGTTTTGTTTCTTGATAGTTTAGAGACCGACACCAAGTGTATGGCACAGGCTACCCTGTCGCAAGCAGGCAGCCAATTATTGCAGACTAAGGCTGAGAGTGCCTGCAGTACCATGCATGGCCTTGAAGGGGGCACTGCAAAGCAGCCCCACTTACCACAGGACACTTAAGTAGTCTGGAACGGGTCCCATATGAGGAGAGATTAAAGAGGCTGGGACTTTTTAGCTTGGAAAAGAGGAGACTAAGGGGGGATATGATAGAGGTATATAAAATTGAGTGGTGTGGAGGAAGTGAATAAGGAAAAGTTATTTACTTGTTCTCATAATAAAAGAACTAGGGGCCACCCAATTAAATTAGTGGGCAGCAGGTTTAAAACAAATAAAAGGAAGTTCTTCACACAGCACACAGTCAACCTGTGGAACTCCTTGCCTGAGGAGGCTGTGAAGGCTAGGACTATAACAGGGTTTAAAAGCGAACTGGATAAATTCATGGAGATGAAGTCCATTAATGGCTATTAACCAGGATGGGTAAGGAATGGTGTCCTTAGCCTCTATTTGTCAGAGGGGGGTGATAGATGGCAGGAGAGAGATCACTTGATCATTACCTGTTAGGTCCACTCTCTTCGGGTCACCTGGCATTGGCCACTGTCGGTGGACAGGATACTGGGCTGGATGGACCTTTGGTCTGACCCAGTACGGCCTTTCTTATGTTTTTATGAATTCCGGGGAGGGAAGGGGGGAGGGAAACCAAGTCTGTCCTAATTGTCTTGTTTAGCTTACCCAATTAAGTAGACAACCCTTTTCTAACTTGGTAGTTTTAATAGATAATAGGACATATTTTATTCTCAGATTCACCTTTTGCATTCCTATTGACTTCAGAGCTGCAAAAAATTTGAGGAAAGATTACTGGAGCCGTGAAAAGTAGATTGACTTGGTGTTTTTTTACACAGCTTTATTTTCAGTTTGGAGTTTTTTCAGCAGTGGTGTGTGCCTCTTTGGGAAGGGTTGTATTGTTTTTCTCTTCGTCCTCCATTGTGAGAGGTCCCAGCACACATTTTTGCTGGGGGTTTTATGATGGGGTGGTGGAGGAAGCTTTATAACCTTGAACCCCCTCCCGTGGTCTGGTTTGGTGGCAGGAGTTTCTGCTAATGGACATAATTTTTCTGCTCTTCTGGTGAAATGAGATTGAAAAGATAGGGATCTCCCTCTTCTTCTCCCCCCCCATTGAATTTTTACGAATTTTTAAAGTACTGTGTATCACATAGTAATCTGACATGGGTTTATCATGGCTTTGATACTTGCAATTCTATTCTTAGGGAGCTTTTGTAGTGCTACATTTGCCTGTTGTGGTACAAAAGGGAACGGGAATTTACTAGTGCATGACATCAAGCTTTCATCTGAGTCTGTGAGTGGAGACTACTTACCCCTCTCCTATACAAAACTCATTGAGTGGGTTACTAAAGAGAAATCTAGTGGCACAAGTAAGCTTATACCAGTAACTTGCCTATAGCTGCACTGAAGGAAAAGAAATTAATAGCAACTACATTTTCAATAAAGCTAAAAGATTGCAATTCATACATGGAAACTAATAGGCTACAAAGTCTTTGGCTAACAGCCATTGGAATTTTTAAGATTTTGAGTTTCCATAGTTCCCCATGAATGTCCAAGAAACAAAAAAATTAATGCAGAATTTAGAGATGGGGTTATAAAGAATTTTCCTTAGTTCATACAGAGGTCTGCAGCTGTGCAGAAGTTCACCAAAAGCCCCACTTAATTTACTGTGTTCACTTTTTCAAGAAAATTAGAGTGACAAGATATTTTCCTCTTCATCTTGGTTATATATAACTCCATAAGAAGGCGATCTATAGAAAATGATTTTTGTATTGCTATAATTAAGTCCAGTGCTTAATAAAGACAGAGCAGTGCCCCTAAAATTTCTATCAAGTTTGTAACGTCATATGTAATAACAATAGTGGGACAGATTCTCAGCTGGTGTAAATAAGAATAGTTCCATTGATCTCAGTGGAGTTAAGCCTATTTACACCAGCTGAGGATCTGCTCTGGTGATTTTTTTTTTCTATCTTGTCTTGAGAATGGGGTTATATAGCACATGTACACAATAAAAGATATTACCTTTTGTGTCATAAAACATTCTCTGTAGCTATTTGAATAAGGAGAAGAATTGAGTAGAGGTGCAACAAACAAGAAGGAAGTCTGAGAGTATGCAGGACAAGAAATGAAAATGCACAAGTCCTGCAGCTACCTTGAGTGGGGCAACAAAAAAACTGTAAAAGTTAGGTTGGGGAAACATGTTGCTCTCACTTTGCTTGTGGAATAGAGATTGCAGGGAAGGACAAAGGTGGCTTGCAAATGTTACTATCTGGAAAGACCAGCATTTTAAAGGGAGACCAAAATATATAGGGAAATATGTTTATATTGAATTTTCAAAGGTAGTGTAATTCTGCAATTAGAAGGATAGAACACTAAAAATATTTATTTTTTAAAATGAAAGTGCAAGGAAAATATTCAGTGTGTAGGCCCTGATTCAGCAAAGCATGTATTTAAGTTCTGTTTAAGGGCTCATTGTTGAATGGAGAGGGACTTAAGCATGTGCTTAAGTGCTCTACTGTACTGGACACTTTAAAATTTACTTATTACTAGATAACATCTGTAATTCTAAGTCAGTTAAAAATGCAGTACATTAGGTTAAAGAGATATTGTGTCAGCGTGATGCTGGCTATGAATTGCTTGCCTTATGTCCAAGTTCCATTGTCTAATAGTGTGCTGAGTTCAGAATACTGGAAAGCAGAAATACACCCATGGAAAACCAAGCCTATGTCATTTCTTTAAATACTGTTCTCAACACCTCTCAACTAAACAGTTATCAACATATATCAATATTTACAGGACAAAGTACACAGTGGGCAATTCAGTGAAAATGGAAATAGTTAACATCCATTTTCAGTCTTTTCAGCACTTAAATCCAACTCTGCAAAAGTAAACTTGAATATAAGAAGCTACTGGCACCACAGACAGCAGAGTTTTAAGTGAAGTTTAGGATGAATAAATGACCAAATTTGGTCGATTTTGATAAATAGTTTGATTTTAGAATTTTTGAGATTATTGATCCCAGTCCTTTTTTCCCTAGAAGTCTTGTCCCCTGCAGAGAGTATTTTTTGTGGGCCAGATCCTGCAAGCTTCTAAACACCCTCCACTCTCACTAGAGAAGTTTATATTTCACAAGAGTGAGATCTGAGTCGTCAGCAGAGATCAGGCCCAAGTGAGCAAAGGCTGTCTGAGGTTAACATCTGCTGTTTCAAACAGAAATAGCCTTAGCTATTTAAAATACGCAGCAAAGTGATTGGATTTGTAGGCAGGTAGATTATAATTTATCAGGTCTCTTCCATCACCAACATACAATTCTGTGAACTGAAACAACTAAGAACTGGTTTAACTTATAATAGAACATTCCAAGGAAAGTAAGTTCACAAATAAGCATAATTTAAGAATATCTGCTTACCTTGGCATTTTTGTCTTCCAGATTGTGCCCCAACCACCCAACTCAAGAAGTTATGCATTTTCTAGAACAGTAATGTTTAACTCTCTGGTTACTGTCCCCCTAACAGTGCAGAGAGACCATTATTTTGGTAATCTGCCATAGATTTGTAGGACATCTGATAGGCTCCCTTTGTCACCCTTTTTGTTTGTTCTGCTTTGTAAACTCATGCTGAGACATCACTTTGCCTATGTGAGAGTTACAATAGTGCTACTTTTAAAATATTGTATTCACTTCATGTTTATTATCAATAAAGACACAATTATAAATTGGCAAGTGGAAAGAGGGAATTTGTATACTGTAAATGAAATAGATTTAGCACACTGGAAAACCTATGGTATTAAGAAATAAATTATCATACCTCTCTCACAGTGTGAATGACGTCATAGTATGAATCACATGGACTGCGCCCCTCATGTTCAATGTTTTCATGGACCACTTCCCCTCCCATTTTCAGTCACATGATGTCTAGATGGCAACTATAACAATTGTTTGTGGAAAAGCAATAATAGCAAAGTATTTAATGTATTTTTCTGTCCTTCAGTGTAGTTTAATCACTGGAAACAAGAAGCAGCCTGCACCCTGTGACCACACAGCTGTCTGGACCACAAGCAAATGCTTTGTGGAACACAGTTTAAGAACATCTGTATTTAGAGAATAAACCACACATAGTATGGATAAATGTAAAAGATTTAATCCAATGAAAATACTTACATTAACTTCAAATCAGGCCCATTGCACATCCAAATCTATATTCTAGTATAAATATTCCATGCTGACATATAATATGAAATATAGGTAATATTAACTACAATAATTATTTATACAATAATCATTGTCAAAATCAGAGTTACAAACACTAGAGTTCAACAATGAATTTTCTTTCTTTTGATCCTGGTTTGCTCTGTTATCTTGGAATATGTATCTCTTTTCATTGATATAAAGTGTTACTTTTCCTTTCCACCTTGAGATATAACCTTTGTTACCCTAATCTAACAAGAAACCTAGAGAAAATGTTTAATATTAAAGAACGATAGATGGGAAACAGTCTTGGGTGTAGATGGAGGCATGTTTTGTAGGGAACTCCTAAAGACTGTAATAATTCAAAGTAATGGATCACCTTTTCCCATCACATATTAATTCTAATAGATATGATACGCCATTATATGAACTGATATATGTCAGAACCTTTAGCAACCCTAATAATCCAATATTGACCCTATTTTCTAAACCCTTGTAGTTCTAATGTAATAAACCTGATAGAACTCATATAAAAAGTATCAGAATTGACCCATTGGTATTGTAACTCTGCTTTATTTATTTTTTTCTCCAGATTTTTGATAGATTCCTCATTTAAGTCAATTCCCTCTTCCACCCCCCCCCCCCCAAAAAAAATTAGGTGGTTTTCAGGTTTCATGATCTTCCCAAAGTGTAAAACAAAAAGAGACTAGGAAAATTGGAAAAGGCATGTATTGGAATCTTGCTGAAATCTTAGTAAAAGTGGTGGAATTCTATATGTAGGACTATCAGCACTTTGTATAGTACACCTGTAATATGTTAATCTTCTTTTCTGACATGCTAGCTTTGGAAAGAAATGCCACTTTTGAAATGGCAGTTACTGTTCATCTATAAAAGGAAAAAGAACTAATTTAGTAAAAGTTCAACATGCTTAATCTACTTTTTGTAGATCTTCATCTTTTGTTTAATTGCTATTTTTCTGAACTCTAAGAGTGGCGGGAAGTTAATAGTAAGAGAGAGATTGAGATATTTTTGGTAGGATGACTGATTTCTTTGACTAAATTTCACAATATATCTCCGGTTGAAATGTAGTAGTTTCAGTCCCTTCTTCTTCTCTATTTATAGCCGCTGTAGATTTTTTTAAAATACATAAATCAAACTTTATATTTGGTCTCAGTGGTGCAACTCCGGTAACAGAACCAGTATTGCCTTATAACCCAAGCTTTCCCTGTCAATTTTACTCTCAACATTTGAAATTCTGACTAAATACCATTAAACTTGTGACACCCTGTGGCAAGGGTGAGTCATTACATATCATGTATAGCTGCAGAAGATTAAATCTGTTTTTATTTATTTTATTTTTTTCCCATCCTTTCTGAGCCAGAGGCTTTACTCTTACACAACTGAGCAACACATTGTTACCTCTCTCCCACTATTCTGGACCAGGGTGTATGTCAAGGGCATTGTTGCCATTCAGTATTTTGTGACGAGAATTACGAGCTGAACTAGGTGTGTACTTATATTATTACCTGTGCTTTTATTTTTAAACCACCTATTTATTCCTGATGTATCTCAGTCCTCCTTTTCACCGAACAGCTCTACATATCCCGTTTGTGCACTGTACCATTCCAAAACCATCAAGGGGCAAGCAAATGCTTCTGAAGCCACAGTGCTTGCTACAAATTGAACTCCTCTCTTTAGAAGCTAAAAATCTCTCCCCTATCAAGCTCCCATGCCTGTGTACTTTAGAGCCTAGGAGTCATGTATGAAGCAGCTATTGTATTGGTAGCATGTTGTACTGCCAACTGAGCCGCCAAGACAACCGAAAAGACTTAAAAAAACCTGAACCCCCGGTTTGTTATATGGATTTATAAATCATCATCTGTGCAATATCCTCTGAGTTTGTTGAATGAGATCATAATGACCTGTTATAAAGTATGTCAGTGGAGGATGGGGGAGGATGGAGAGCTCTTGCCAAGTCTTAAGTGACTTGCTACAACATTTGTGCCTCTCCAATATAAAGGAGAGTTTCCCTACAAAATCGTGTTTTGCTGAGGCAATAAATTAGCTTGCCAGAACATTACATGCCCACATCTGTGGATTACTACTGTATTTACTTGTAATTTAATGTTCTGTGCTTTATATCAACTACAACAGAAATATGAATGGCATGCACCTTTAGTACCTAGATCATTAACCTTGCATGTTCTGCCAGAACTTGGTGTTTTTAAAAAAAAAAAAAAAAAAGGAAAAAAAGTGGCTTTCTTTTCTCCCTTTTTTTGTTTTGTCAAATTGTCACATTGCTTCAGTTATAATTAATCGTTAGCTTGAGCATATAGGGCAGTTAATATCTAACAGATATCCTTTGATCAAAAATAAAGTAATACAGTTTTCACAGTTAGGACAACAGTTTTGGAGTGCCTAAACTCTATGCTACACAGATAGCTAAAATCTATGAGGAAATGGTATGTGTTGCACACAAAAAAGGCACGGGTCTGAGAAGTCACTGATGACCTTTGTTGTTATAGGCGACTATGGTAGCAATGCCTGTAGTTAAGGTTGCTTAACACTTTCCTTCAAGCCTGTGTTTTCAGTAGCTTATAACTTTGCTACATTTTAACCACTTGATCTGAAATTTCCCAGGTTGAAATTTTTTGGAAGAGGCTGCAGGGATGGGGCAGAAGGGTTTGTCACCATTAGTTCCCTTACAGAACCTGGGATAGAACCCAGGAATCCTGAGTCTCTACATTCCTTTGCTTTCTAGCAAATAGCTGTGAAACCCAGTGTGAAACCCCCTCTTGTGGCAGTTAAACATAGAAGAAAAGAGCCTACTACTGCTACCTGTTCAAGTGGTAGAAGACTGTGCTGTTGTGCAAAAACAACGAGGAGTCCGGTGGTACCTTAAAGACTAACAGATTTATTTGGGCATAAACATTCGTGGCTAAAAAACCAACTTCTTCAGATGTGCTGTTGTAAAGACCCAACCCTGCTTTGGAGTCAGTATGGTTCCACATAATGGCATTTGTTTTTTCAATTGTAAGATTATTATTTTTTTAAGGAAATTACATTAAAAAAAGTCAATAGATACACGTAAGGGGTCTGAAATAAGGGTGCATGAGGTACATTAATTCAGGTATTTCCTAACTTTAGAGCACTTGATTTTGCAATCTTAGTGTTCTGTTAATATAAGGTTGTTGGTTTTTTTAGTGCCCACAATGTGCTAGTCATTATCGACACTCAGGAAGAATCCGGTTATGGAAGAAACAGACTAATGGGCTGTCAAAGTTAGCATCACTGACAGAGCTGAAAGGGTGAAGGGTAGTGTAATCAGATACAAAAGCCGATAAGTAGAGTGGAGCAGAGTTGCGAAGGGCCTTGAAGATGAGAACAAGAAGCTTGGCCCTGATGTGATGAAAAAGGTGGCGCAAGCAGTGGGATTTGAAGAGAGGATGGCGTGGTTAAGAAGATGGCATGGAAGATCAATTTGGCTGTGATTTAAATGGAATTAGGTGGGGTAATGTGGATTAGGAAGGCCAAAGAGGGGAGGATGGAGACGGTTTGCCCTAGCAATACAGGAGGTGGTAACGCCCTGGATATATTTTAGCTATGTGGATAGAAAGAAAATGATAATTTTGGAAATAATGGAGAATGAAAGTAGCAAGATTTTGGACATAGCTTGGATGTATGAATCACTAATTAAGAGGAATCAAAGATGTCTCTGTGCATAGGCCTGGGTGATGAAGAGGATAGTATTATTGTCAGTAGTGCAAAGAATGGTTGGCGTATGGAGCATTTATGAGGAAAGAGTAGGAGTTTCGTTTTAATCATCTCAAATTTAAGGTGGCAGAAAGACATTCAAGAGCAGTGGGTTGAGATGTGGGACTGAATCATGCAAAACAGGTCAGCAGCGCATAGGTAGATTTGCAAGTCATTGGCATAAGATGATAGTGGCAGCTGGTGAGTTCACCTATGTGAAGGGAAGAGAATGGAACTAATTATGGAGAGCTGTGGTAACTCTAGAGATGAAGTACATCCTTTTGCATCTGCTAGAATGCCATTGTTAGATTTACTTCAAACCGTAAAACAAACTAAACATGTAATCAACTTTGTGACATAATTAATATTGAAAATAATATGTGAAATAAAACACGTGGAACTCCTAATTTAGAATTTTCCAAGTTTCTCAAAACTTGACCTTTGCTTCCATAACTTAGGTATATAATGGTTATTCTTTTTAGTATTTTGTACCTCGTCTAATGATCTTGACATCTTTGTCACAAGTATTACTAAATCGTTCATATGACAACTACTTCACTGTAAAAATATATTGTTTAGGTACAAAGGGCACTTCAGATTCATGATATAATTAAACCTACCTCTCCATTTGTTGCATTTATTGCAGTTCTCTGAGATATGATTTGTAGTTCAAAGACTCAGTTGACACAGTATTGAAATCCACACTATTTTCTTTCAAAGGTACTTTACTGTTATTTGTACAGAACAAGAAATTATAATTTATTTCTACCATTGCCTTTTTTAGTGGTCTTTTATACAATATGCTACTAAATGGGGTTCTTCCATCCATTTACATAAAATAATTTAGGCATTGTGTGAAATCTAAAATGAATTCAGATTATGATCATATCCAGAGAATCCAAAGCGTTAGAATCAAATGGAGGGAAGGAAAATGCGGTAAAATGGCACAATTCTTCATAAATCCTTAGTCGTATTATTTGCCATTAGCATTCTTCAGAACCTGATCTTGAATTGGGATCTGCTCACATGGATTGTGTGGACTCAAGCTGATTTCAGTACAACTCGGATGTGCTGGGGTCAACAATAGTAGATTGCTATACAAGATCAGCACTTTAACCTGTACATGTTACCCTGAAGGAAAAATTCCTGGGACCTGATTCTCTGCTCCCTTACCCCAGTTGTAATTGGTGTAACTCCTTTGACTTTGTTATTTATTTATTATTTGTATAGCACCTAGAAACCCTAGTAATGGATTGGACCCAATTGTGCTACGTGCTGTACAAACACAGAACAAAAAGATGGTCCATGGAATTATTCTTGATTCTCAGACTAAGTGAGAGCAGAATAAGGCCCAAGAAATGCACACATTCTTCCACTGCAATAAAGACTTGATGTCTTTCCTGGGTTAGCCCAGTTTGCAATCAGTTTTGCCGTTCAACATATTTTCTTGGTTTTCACCTATTTTCTTCTTAGATATATTTGCTTGGCCTATATTAAAGACCTTCAAGACTGAACTAATTTCTAAACCTGTGGACTGGTGGAAGTTGTATCCTTTGCAAAAGTGAGATGGTAGTGGTAGGGAGGTACTTTCTTGGCTGTCCAAAAAACAGGGTCCTGTCTGACTCGGGCTCTTACGTGCTACTGCAGTACAAATAGGTAACAAAATAGTAGTAATAATGGCTGTCTTAAAATTCACTGGCTGGAGAGAAGAAGCTATCTGCTGTGTAGTGGGAGGAGCTGGAATTAGGAGAAAATAATGAAGCAAATTGCAACACATTGGCAAAGTTTCTTAAAAATATTTTCAATTAAGTCATTACATACTGTATGTTCTCAGCTGGAAATTCTGTGTTGCTGTTACTTTCTTGTTGCATTTCAGAGAGCTGCCTGAATGTTTCATATCTTGTAGGTGTATCTCACATGAATTCTAAGATTTTTGTCTATGTTCTATTTTTATTTGTTTATTAACACCCAGTTTAAAGTATCTCAGTAAAATGTTAGCCTTCCAAAATTTAAATGAAATAAGAGATGGCAAGAAAAACTTCAAATATGTGGAGTCCGGAAAAGTTTAAAATAAAGACAGACAGTTATGTATGTTTCTTACCCTACAACACTTGTCAAAAAGAAAATTATTTTTTCCTAGGATGAGTTATTTAAAAAAATACAAAATTAGTGAAAAACTGATCAATTCTCCCATTATACTTGTTTATTCTTAAATATGAAGTAATCTTTTATAAGGATTTAAATATAAACAGCTCTGAAGCTCAAATCAAGATAAATGTTATGGACAAGTACTTCGCTGCCCTTCAGATATCAAAAATAATTCACTCCAAGACTTAAAATCAGAAGTTCTTTAAACTGTTTTCAATGCTTGAACTTGATTTGTAAACTGCAATTGGAGTTGGGCACTTATGCAGCCATTTGTGGATGTCTACAGATTAAAAAACACTGAATTTTTAAAAATAGTTATTTGGCTTCAAGCTTTCTTTTGCAGATGGCTTTTGAAGGCATGCCGTATTTAAAACCATAGCAAGGATTTAGAATGGCTTTGAAACAGTTTTCAAGGCGGTAGAATAGAAATAGTGTGACTTGACTACTTAATCTCTAGCTGGGGCCAAAGGTTCTTTTTACATAATCCCATCATTCTTACAAGATGGTAATGCAATGTGTGTAGTTTGCTGACCAACAATTATAAGAAAATACAATAAGTTTATCTTCTACTAATAGAACTATGGTATTCAATAACTTGTTTGTGAAGTTGTGTTGATAAGCAGCATGCATGCTTGTTGTTTCTGGTTATAGTTAGCTAAGCATAATAGTGTCTTGAAAACCAAATATTTGTAGCATAATAGTGTTTTGCCTGATTTCACCAGTTCGCAGTAAAAATTGATCTTCTAGTCCTATGCTGATTCAGAATAAGTAGTTTAACCAAAAAAAAAGAAAGGGGGGGGGTGTTGTAATTGCCAGAGAAAACAAAGGAATTTAAAAAAAATTATTGTTGTTCAGTGAACACAACAAAAGTGAAGCATATTGTATAAAATATAGTTTTGACTGCGGTGTTGAAATGTAAAAGTTTTAGTAATTAAGTGCAAACATTTCATAATTAGTATACCCTTTAGCCATGTCTAATAGAACTTGACTTCCATTTTTTATTAAATCATTTTTGATCATCATTTTTGCAAATCTGTTAAGTCAAATTCAAGTGTGGTAAAAATTAGATCTCTTTCCAAGAAAAAGGATTACAGATAACCTTTACAATTCATTCTGCACAGATGCCTTGGTGTTTCTCTTTTACATATCAAACTTCCTGTAATAATTCCCATATAATCCCTATGTAGTTAAATAGCACAGTAGCCATAACATGCTTGAAATGTATGCAAAGCACTGACCCAAAAGTTTAAAATCTTAAAAACATCATGATCAAAGGACCTACATTGACATAATTTTTTTAATAAAACACGATACAGACATAAAGGTTAGCGTAGGTAAAAGGTTTATATAATATTAATTTTGGATATTTTAAAACCAGTTTTGGATAGATTAAAACCAGTTCTCCCTGTTTCAGGCAGGGAAAGAAATTGCACCCACCTTACATTGTTATTAAACAAATGTCATTTCAGTTTGCTTACCAATTTATGGGTCTTTGCTGTAAAATGATGGTACTGGGGAAAGTGAGACTAAAGTTGTGTCATGCAAAACTGGAATATATATATTTTTAAAATCTGCTTTGATGTCTAAAAAACTAGTAAAGGGATCTTGTTTGTTTTTAAACATCTTGCCATGTAACTCAGAACACCTAAATGAACTTCCTTTGAAAGCAGCTATGTTGCTGTAGGGTATTGAAAATAATGGAAGCTACAATACCTCCTAAGTAATTTGGGTGAATTATAAAGGCAGCTCAATTGCCTTTTTCTTGATAGAAATTTGTCTTTAGAGATCCAGTTGTGTGGGCTCACATAGTTAGCTTCTTTTCTCTAGATGACTGGCTAAAATAAACTGAATCTCAAAAACCGCATTAAGTGTTAAGAGGCTGATTTAAACCCACAGAAGTGAGGACACTGAGTTAAGACAGAAACTCCACCCTTAAAGGAAGGCTGTATCCATCTTGCCCAGGACAGTATTCTGAAACCTCAGATGGTGAGATTTATGTTTCACCATATACACAAACAACTGTTTTTTGTAACTGTTTTTGCTTAAAATTTCAGCGTTCATCCTACTTTTATTATTTAAAACTGATGTAACTTCCTGAGCCATTAAAAATTATATAGTACATTCTTCATGTCCAGTTCATGGTTTAATAATTAAATTAAATACTTTTTTAAATATGAAGAGGTTTGGTGTTCTGGTTATTAAACATGTAGGGTAGATATGTGTTTTGAAGTGTGTGTCTATTGCTGGAGTCTCTTTTCTGCCAGCTGACAGCCAGAATAAAGATGCTCAGTTTCACAAAGCAGTCATACAAATTTAACAGCTCCAATATATGGTGAGATAGAGACTTTCAGGTTTTGAGGAGCAGTAACTTGTTGTTCCAGGGTAGGCTGCTTCTGACTGTAAATAGTGGCAGGAGGGAAAAGGAGAGAGGTGGGGAATAACATGGTTTTTTTTCAGTTTCTAGGCACAATAGTATTGCGGGGGGAAAGGGGAATCCAGTTTTCCCTGAAGGATACTCTGTTTTTAGATATCTGATTGTTCATTAGTGTGTATCTTGTAAAACTCGTAATGGCTCTTTCAGCCATAAATCTGAATTAGCTGTAAGTCTGTTTAAAATTTATCGTTCCTTAATATAGCTTAGACTTCCTAACTGAAGCCTAGATGTGCCATTATGGCACAGGCTTGTGTATGAGATGGCATATAGGTGCGTTGGGAAGTATTGTGCCTCAGAGGCACAACACCTCCCAGAGCTTCCCTCTTGCACTGAATGGAGTAATTTATGATGATCCTTACTCATATTTTTTCACTCCCTGTGCTCATCCAGCCACGGAGGTCAGAGCCATGTCTTTGTCTTCTCCCAAAACATTTGCTCCCACATAAGAATGTAGCCAGGACCCATGGTTTAGAAAGCTTTAACATGCACATGCAAGTGTGAGGAACCCTTACTCCTTACTACTTCTTTGTACACCTGTGTTGGGACTATACACAATCAAGACCTTAAGTTTTCTTCCAATTTGTTTTTTTAAAAACAAAATTGCTTCTGAGTTAGGACTTTGTATGAATACATTTTTACAGCCTACTTACAAATTCTGGAGAAAACATGAAAATATCACCAGACAATTATAGCAAAATTGCTGTTATCCAAATCATTCCTTGATAGGAATTAAACTGGGAAAGATCATTCATGAAGCTATTTTCTAACAAAATCCTAAGCAGTTCTAGTCTGCACCTACTGTAAACCAATAGATAAAGTGCACCATAATTTAGAATGATTTACTGTCTGAGGATAAAGTCGATATTATGATCAAAGCAGTACTCAGTGCTTATTAAGTTCGTTCTCCTACAACAAAGTAAACTATTAACATGCCTGTATTTAAAGACAGTGTCAACTTTCCATTGTTCATATATGCAGTAGTTCCTAAGAATGAATTCAGTAAAATGCAGGATTCATAAAGATATGATGCACTGATTAAAACAGATTTATTCGCAAGGATTATAGATTGTATTGCATCAGAATATCTAAAATTTAGGCTCAGTTAAATAATGAATCCATTAAAATTAGATACCTATAAATCTGAATTAGTATCAAATTATACTTCATAAAATTATACAACATTTAATTAACTAATAGGTCGATCATAGACTCTAAATTCTCCTACACAGGTGAATCCGCTGTGATGGAGATTGAATATTGAGTTACCATTTCTGCATAGGCCACAGAAGCAGTAGAAACTTTTAGAATATCATACAACAGAATTTTCCATGTTGTGGTAATGAAAGCTAAGTTAATATAGAAAAATTATATCTTGCATTTATCCACATGACGGAAATTATAAATAGGCATACGTATTTTAGCGTCTTCAGATTGCCTCCCTCTAATGAACTGTGCCCCAAACTGAAAATATTTTGTCCTTTGCTCACATTTTTTAGGACAAAAAAGGTATGCTACATATAGCAGAGACCATCTTCTCTACTCAACAGAAATTACCAACTGGGTGGAATTATTAGATATATTTATGATATAGATTGACCATTGTGGATTGAAGTGAGCCTAAATCAGGTCGTCTTGGATTCTACTTTATCTTAGGTCAGTTTGGAGTAGGGTAGCTTTACACTCCAAGTGAAGCCACAAATACTGGAAATATTTTGAGGGGAGAAAACCAAAAACCTCTCTATCTCTAAAGATTTCCCCATATGATTTTGTCATATAACCACTCACTTACCTTGCACTTGTGCTACCCATCCACCTGTTTTTGTTATGTCCTTCTGGAGTTCCAAACACTCTTGTCTTGATTAAACTAAATAATTTTGTCATATGCTGATTTTGCAATTTTTCTGTTTACCTACTTTTCCAGATCATAAATAAACACATACCTGTTCTAGTACAGGACGAAGTGACACCCCTCTGATGTCACTGAAATGGTCACTGTTATGACCATTTATTATGATGTCAAATTGACCATTTATTCCTACTGTTTTCTCTCTGACATTTTCAAAGTAGTAAACTGAGATACAATTCTGTGCTTCTTGAGCTTCTATAATGCCACCACAGGAAGGTCAGCAAATTAGCAAATTGATATGATTTCATTAATTGTTAGGTATTGTATTAGTGCAAAGGTTACCTTTGATAGTCAATACACCAGTGGTTTATCAAAGCATTTTGTTCTTTTAGTAGAGAAACTGGCCTCACTGAAATATAATTTAGAAAATATTACATAACTTTGATGTACCATTTCTGTACTGAGAAATTAATTGAATGCCTTGTACATCATAACATATCTCCGTATACAGAAAATTATATCCAAAACACAATAGAACTAATGTTCAATGTCCATGGAACTCATGCTTTCAGAGTAACAAATGTGATCTTCGCTGTCTCTAGCTATTTGTTACTACAGTATTTCTCCTTCCAAAAGTAAAAGATTTCAAGTCTGACTTGCCAAGTACACTCCAACTATTTGGTTAATAGTGTATGTTTCTTTCTGTTAAAGCATGTTCATTACAGAATAACATAGGTACTCAGTTTTTGTTTCTTTTAAAAAGGTTTTTAATGGTTACAGAGCCAGACATGAGACAGCACAGGAAGGCAGGGAAATGTCTTACATGAAGGAATTTCATTTTACAAATGACAACTTTAGAAATGAGACTAATAGAGTTATAGAATGCACCTCCCTAAGACGAGTCTTCATTTCCCCTGCAACATTTAAACATCTAGGTAATGATCTTTACATTATTTTTTTGTTACATCACATTTCCAGTAAATTTTATTATGTTAATTAATCAACATAGAGAGGCTTACTATGATGTCATATTAACGGAAAGTACAATATAGAATTATTCTATCACTATTGTTTGTAAATGTGTTTAAAGAAGAGCTAGGTGAAATTTGTCAGTCAAATGATTTATTCACCAAAAAATGCAGTTTGGTTCAACCTGAAACCATTCACAAATTTCACATAAATTCGCTGAATGGTTTCAGCCAAAAAAATGTTCGGGGGAGACTTAAGTGCCACTCACAAAACAGGGCAGAGGAAGAGGCAGTGGCAGTGGTCATGGTGCCAACTTTATAATTTTTTGCCCAGGGGTTAGAACACTTACCTGGGATGTGGAAGACTTGGATTCTGTTCCCTACTCTGTCTAATGTGGAGCAGGGATGTGAATTTGGGTCTTCTCCCTCCCAGGTGAATGCCCTAACCACCAAGCTAGAGAGTCATTTTCACACTCTCTTTCTAGCCCAATGAAGACATTTGCTATTTTTAAAATTTAATCCTAAAATTCACTAGAATGTTCACAAAAATCAGTAGCAGAGGGCTTAGAGGATGTCAATCCAAGCTAATTAGGAAAATTTGTCCTTGGGAAAGTTTTTCATTTGTGACTATGGAATAAGTACTTTGCCTGCATAATGTTTGAATCACTCTTCTGTCAGGTTATGGTTGGAAGTACGCCTTCCTTCCCACCACCAAAAAATGTGAAGGTCTGCTACAGAGTTAATCAACCATAGGATCAGAAATATATGGCTGGAAGGGACCTCGAGAGTTCATCTATTTCAGCCCCCTGCACTAAGTAGCAGGACCAAGCCAGGCAACCCCTGAGATGCGCTTGTCCAACCTGTTCTTAAAAACTTCCAATGACAGAGATTCCACAACCTCCCTTGGAAGCCTAGTCCAGTGCATAACTGAACTTACAGTTAGAAAGTTTCCTAATATGCAACCTAAATCTTCATTGTTTAGATTGTCAGTTACTTCTTGTATTACCTTCTGTGGAGATGGAAAACAATTGATCACCATCCTCTTTATAACACTTGTAACATATTTGAAGACTGTTATCCAGGTACCCCCTCACTCTTCTCTAGACTAAACATGCCCTTTTTTTTTTTAAACCTTTCCTCTCTGGTCTTCCAAGCTGCTTATCATTTTTGTGGCTCTCCTCTGAGCTTTCTCCAGTTTTTTTCCACTTCTTTCTTGAAGTGTGGTGTTCAGAATTGAATACAGTACCCCAGCTGAGGCCTCGCCACTGCTGAGTGGAGTGGACAGTTATTTCCCATATCTTATGTATGACACTTGTGAATGATATTATCCTGTTTTGCAGCTGCACCATGTTTTTGGCTCATGTAAAGTTTGTAATCCACTATAACTCCCAAATCTTTTTCAGCAGTACTACCATCTAGCTGGTTATTCCCCATTTTGTATTTGTGCATTTAATTTTTCTTTCCTGTGTGTAGAACTTTCCATTTGTCTTTACTGAATTTCATCTTGTTGATTTCAGAGTAGTTAATACTGTCTTCCAAAGTGCTAGCATCCCCTCGCAGCTAAGTGTCATCCACAAATGTTATAAGCATACTCTCCACTTCATTATCTAAGTCATTAATGAAAATATTGAATACTACCAGACCCAGGTCTGACCCCTGCGGGACCCGACTGCATTTGTCTCCCACAGTTTGACAGCAAGCTAATGATAATTACTCTTTGAGTACGGTCTTTCAACCAGTTATGCATCCACGTTATAGTAATTTCATCTGTACAACATATCCCTAGTTTGTTTATGAAAATGTCATGTGGAACTGTGTCAGAAGCCTTACGAAAATCACGATACATCACACACCTACAGCTCCCCCCGCCCCCCCCCCCACCACCACCACATCCTCTAGGCCAGTAAACTTGTCAAAGAAGAAATTTAGATTGGTTTGACATTTGTTCATGACAAATCTATGCTGGCTATTACTTATAATCCTCTAGGTGCTTACAAATTTATTGTTTAATAATTTGTTACAGTATCTTTCCAAGTATCAAAGTTAGGCTCACTGATCAGTAATTCCCTAGGTCCTCTTTGTTCCTCTTTTTAAAGATAGGGTACTTTGTTTGCCTTCCACCAGTCCTTTGGGACCTTGTGTCCCCCTTGAGTTTTCAAAGATAATCACGAATGGTTTTGAGACTACCTCAGCTCGTTTCTTAAGTATGGGGTGCATTTCATCAGGCCCTTCCAACTTGAATACATCTAACTTAACTGAATATTGTTTAACTTATTCATTCCCTGTTCTGGCTTGTGTTCCTTCCCCTTTGTTGTTAATATTAATTATGTTAGATATGTGTTCACAGTTTACCTTATTAGTGAAGGCTGAAGTAAATAGTCATTAAACACTTCATCCTTCTTGATCTTGTCCATTATTAGCTCTCCTGCCCCACTAAACAGAGGACCTACGCTTGCCTTCATCTTTCTCTTGTTCCTAATGTGTTTATAGAGCCTCTTCTTACTGACTTTTATGTCTATTGCTACATGTGACTGATTTTTCTGCCTTGGCCGCCTTATTTTGTCCCTGCCTGCTTCCGCTGTTCTTTTGTACTCATCCTTGGCAACTTCCACTTTTTGTAGGATTCCTTTTTGTTTTTCAGGTCATTTAAAGAGCTCCCGATGAACCCATGCTGGTCTCTTACTATTCTACCTCGCTTTCTTTTGTATCAAGATAGTTTGCTGCTGCAGCTTTAATATTGTCTCTTTTAGAAACTTACAGTTCTCCTGAACTCCTGTTTCCCTTAGATTTTCTTCCCCTGGGATCTAACATATCAGTTCTATGAATTCATTAGAAGTCTGGTTTTTTTTGAAGTCCATTGTCTTTATTCTGCTGCTGTCACTCCTTCCTTTCATTAGAATCATGAAATTTATCATTTCATGATCATTTTAATAATTATTAAGTTAGTTATTTACTGCTATGAGCTAGGTTACACGAAAAGGGTATTTTAATGGAATTTCTGCTTCATTTCTGACCTCTTTGTAAGTTAACACGATTTGTTTGCTATTTGTTTAATCATGTATATTCCTTGTTTCAAACTCAAACATGTTTTTGTTTATTTTTTTAGTGCAGTCTCTTTGTCACCTTGTGGATTTATCATCCTGGACTCGGCTTCCAATTTTTCTTCTATTTATTTTCGATTGAATTGCCTTTTTGTGTGCCTGTCATCAACAAATCCCTTCCTCTTTCCATTATTAGATTCAACTTCAGCTTCAAATGAGCTTTTCTTATTGTAATTTGAAGATCTTTTGACTTTGAATTTTGTTTGATATATCCTGGTCAGTTTTGGCCCATTTTCTGACAGTTACTCCACACAGACTCCAGTCCTGCAAAGATTTACAGTACACATGTGATTACTTTTATACTCTCTGAGTAGTCCTGTTGAAGTCATTGGGTGCCTTACTGTGTAGATGCACAGATTGTGTTAGAATGACAGATCCTTAATTGGTGTAAATCGGCAGAACTATGTCAAATTACACCAGCTGAGGGCCTGACCCAGTCTTAAATTATCCATCTTAAATGTGTTTTTTAATTACATTGTGACTTTTGCCAATATTGGATATTAAAATTGTGTAGTATATAAAATTGAGTGTTGTTGTAGAACTTGGCTTATGGAACTAAAACATGGAAAAGGCAAATAGCAACAGGAGTACATCTTTGGCTAGACGGTAAAAGAAGTGAAAAGGATACCACAGTTTCCTTGTTAGACTGGAGTATATTATCTTGTATAAAAGATGGCATCTAATCTAACTGTGTAAAAAGCATGTTTACATGCCTGCTTTAAACTGATGAAAGATTCCACATGAAATTTTACTTGGTTAACAAATACAGCTACTGTAGATCTTTAATAACTGTGTGTGCATCTCTTGTGTAGAGTAGACTTGATTGAATACATTTTGCACCTCAATCATGTGAAAGTAGGGTGACCAGATCAGTAGAAAAAATCGGGACCGCCTGGGGGAGCGCGCTTTCTACACTCACCCAGCACGTCCCAGTCTTCGGTGGCACTTCTGCAGCAGGTCCTTCAGTCGGTGACGGTCTTCGGTGGCACTTCAGCGGCGGGTAATAAGTCTTGCCGCAGAAGAAAGACATTCCCGCTGCTAAAATGCCGTCAAAGACCGGGAGCGACTGAGGGGCCCGCCGCCGAAATGCCGCCAAAGACCACAACATGCTGGGTAAGTGTAACGATTGAAAAACCGCTCCCCCTACCTGTCAGCGCTGCCTAAGCGGCCAAAAAAAAAATCACAAAAC
This sequence comes from Macrochelys suwanniensis, assembly GCA_033296515.1. Lineage (NCBI taxonomy): Eukaryota > Metazoa > Chordata > Testudines > Chelydridae > Macrochelys > Macrochelys suwanniensis. Next base: position 41,571,903 of record CM065775.1, on the reverse strand, counting down.
GAAATATCGGGACAATTGGCGTCCAGACTGTACTTTGGTTGGGACGCGGGACAAAATGCTAAATATCAGGACAGTCCCAATAAAATCGGGACATCTGGTCACCCTATGTGAAAGATATCCTGATATTACAAAAAAAATTTAAACTAGCTATTTTGAAAACTTTCATCTAGATCTCTTGCTTTAGTGCAATGTTATTGTGTTATGTAACTTGTGCTGTAGCCAGCCCAGTGTAAAATGCTTTTAGATGCTCAGTATTGCTACGTAAAGAAAAATGGACGTTTGCCACATTGGTCCATTGGACAAGTTGTAGTCTTAATTTCCAAAGGATAGTGTCAAATAACTCTGCAGTACAAAGATTTCACTTTGAATGTCTCATATTGTTGTTATGCCATATTTATATGCAATCTGGGAGTGTCCCAAAATTTGCTTTGCTTCTGGTTAAGCCATAGAATTTATTCATTCATTCATAAAGCACCTTTTGAAATTTATTTTGTGGGTAAACATATACTTTTTCTATTCAGAAGTACTGCACAGTGCTATAATTGTTCTTAATTTTTTAGCCCTTAACCTGAATGCTGTTTTAATCTTCAAAAAGAATCTGTTCATCTAGTGTAGGCAGCAGTGTTATATTTACATCGTTATAGTCTTTTTGAGTATATTTTCATAAATGTTTAACTGTACATTTTTATTTAAGGCTTGTCTTCCATCTGCCTTTATAGATGTGCATATAAAAAAATCTGTAGCTAAAGGGATCAGTGATTAGTATACATTGAAAAGTTCATACTATAGTGATTAGTGAACTGACGAAGTATATTAAAGTAAAACATTTCATTTTGGGTAGCTTTATAACTTCAAACATTCCTTTCTTGAGGACCAGATTTATGAACTGATTAAATATAATGTAGATTTTATAGTTAACTTATCTCTTCATACTAACTGAATTTAGCATTCTCATTGAATCCATGCCACCCATTCTTATAGTACATCCCATTTTCCATTTACAGTGATAGTGAGGTAATTAAATCACAGTTCACCCATTCCAGTTTTGGTACTGCCCCAGAATTTAGAGTATCTTTGTTCAGGGATGGCCATTTCAGAAGCATTAGTTGTTTGGAATTTGGAATCTGAAAGTTGTGTTGAGGAAAGTATGTTTATAGCTCCCTTTGAGAGAGATACATAAATTCAATTCAATTAACAGTAACTATATCCTATGTTGTGGCTTGATTTTTTTTTTTTTTTTTTAAAAAAGCATACAAACTACTTTAAATCTTTTTGTAAGTGCCTTGTTCACTTTTATACTAACAATGGTGGTAGTTTAGGTGGAACAGCGAATTGTACCATGCTAACATTGCCATAATACTCTCTGTACATAAAAAGCTAGAGCTCAAAATCAATTAAGAAGTAAGTCAGCCACGGTGTAGAGTTTGAAATCTATACAGCTAATTGTTTCATACTTAAAGAGCCATAGTGTGAAGCAGCTGGTATAATCCAGTTTCATAGTATTCTGTTGTAGTTTCCATGGTTTCTCCCACAGCTAAGAGAAGGAAAAGTGCTTTGTATCATCAGCACTAGCACCACCTGTCTATTAGTAGTTTTCTCTTCTGTTCCCCTTCACTGCTTGAGTTCTTGAAGCTACGGTACTTAGTGGTGTCTAGTGATTTCTGGATGCAATAGCAGGCTACAACCTGTGTCATTTTGGTATGAATTTCATGTTTTAGAAGGAAGACATCTTCTGAAAATGTTTGGTAGAGATTTGTATGTACAGCTGTGTAACATGTCACTTTAATATTTTATGACACCTTAGAAAATGTATCACTTAGTAATCCAGGACATTGTTGGAACTGTAGCTTACTTCATGGACAAAGAATTAGAGACCCAGGCTGATTGGACCTTACTATCTTAATTTTCACTGATCTAGAGTCTCTTAAGGGCTGAGTCATAAAGGGAATAATGCAAGAAATTAGAAATTTGAGGCAAACAAAACTACAAAAATGTGAATGATTGTTTTGCTTACCTAATATAATCATCTGATAATTGCAATATAATACTAAATCGCTGCTTTTATTTAAGTATAACTATTTTTAGCCTTGAGCCTATGAAAGGTGCATTTGGTCTTAAAATATTAAAAAAGACCAAACATCCCATAATTAGCATAAAAGATATATGCGTCAATGCAAACATTTTCTGGGTTTCATTCAGTATAGTGGCATCTTGGGATTTTAGAAAGAGTGGGCCAAATTCATTCTTGGTGTAACTCTGATTTAGATGGAATTGCATTGAATTTGAAACAATATTTCTCTAGCGATTTTATGGTTCAGTATAGCCTCCCTTCTTTTTAGTAAAATCCACTAGTCTTCATGAACATACAAGCTGAAGATGATATATCAAGAGATCAGTTGAGACTTTGAGATAATGAACTAACTACAACCTCTGTGGTCCTTACTTCAAGTCTTGGTTTAGATCCCAAGAGAAAATTCGTTAAATCTCTCACTAATTCCTCTCCACTTCCTCTCATCTTCCTTTGCCTGCTGTGAGGGTCAGGGAGGTGGGTGGCTTTCTGCTTTCTTTTCTCTCCCCTCTCCATTTTTGTGAGGTGAATCCCTCTCTTCCTTCTACTGTTTCTCTCTCTCTCTCCGCTCTTTGCTACAATAGTGAGCTCTTTACTCTTTTCTTTCCATGCAAGTAATTTCTTTACTTGCACAAAGGAGTTACACTTTTACCAATGGGAAGGGAAGTAGTCCATGCAGTTTGGAAAGTGAGAGGAGGTGTGCTGTACGATGTTACGGGATATGTCCACCAGACAAATTCTCTATTAATTAGGGTTCTATATTATGAAGAGTATGAGAAAACCCTTGTCTTTTCCAGAAAACTTATACTTTTTGTTCACAAACTAAAAGAAAATCTCAAATTATTGACAGGAGTTTAAGGGCGTATCTTCACTTTTTAAGGCCTTTATCAATTTAACTCTGCCCTACCCACCAGATCTTATCTCTCTTGCAGTGTTCACCTCAACTTTTATTGCTTGTCAAAGTTCACAAAATCACCACCTTGTCCTCCTTCACCTCCCCTGCTTATGACTTCACACTGCCATGTTTCTTATGGAATGCTGCCGTCTGACAGTTAGTCAGGTGGCACACAGTTATGTGAAATGTGCTTGTTTTACTACTACTTCATCCCCCCACCACCTACCTTTCTGTCTGTTCTTCTGCCTCTTTCACCTAATCCTATATTATAGCAGGGCTTATCTCTCTTGTCTGCATGATGCCTAGCACAATAAATCCCTAATCTTTGATTGGGACCTCTAAAACAACTAACGTAACACACACAATAAATAAGGATTCAGGAATCTGTGTCTGACACTTTCATCTTTGATTTCTAGCTATTTTTTTTAGGAGAAATCATTTTTGTCCCCGTCCCTACCCACTATCTTTACATATAATTTCTAAAATTTTACAAATTATTCCCTTTGCAATAAACAAAGTCAAATGTGGGTTTGACGTCCTGCTATCACATAAAATTTCTGGACATGGCCTTTGCTGTTTTGTCTAATGCAAGTTAGTTCAAGTCAGGGGAATATTTGTGTCAAATTTGCTTTTAAAATGCATTAAATAAAACAAGTATCAATTTAATATACAATGAATCATTTAACCTAAATTGTTAACATCAACACAATCATTAAAAACATACCATATCTATTTATATAAAATTTGCATTCATGACTAGAACCATTTTTGATATACTTCTGCCTTCTAATAACACTGCTCTACAGCCAAAATGCTTCTGAAATAAATGTAGTCAAACTATACTAATTCTGGGTCACTGAGAACGAAAATGATGCTTAAAATTGTTGATTGGCTCTAGTTTTCAAGACATGCTATTGGGTCAGTATATATGACCCTTGACTTGGGAATAAGTGAGTTATAAAGGGAAGGGATCTCAATTTAAACCAGAAATGACTAAAAGACATCTTTGACTGGATCTATGAATAAATCTATGACTGGGTTTGGACAGTACTTGCTTTTCAGGCAAAACAATGAATGATGCAATCTGAAGCTGGTATTGCATCATACATGATATGAATTGCATCATGTTATTCCTAGAAGTCATGGATGATGCAATCATAACGAAGCTTACATCACTCTGCTGAACAAATTGTCCTATATCAGCTCTAGAAATCATACAGTGTCATGCTCTCTTATTTGTCAGTGTTTGATTTTGCAAAGGGACACATTTCTGTTTAGCCAAAGTGAGCAGAGATGCCTCGTACTTGTGTGAACAGTGCAGATAACTTCTGCTATGTTTGTGGTGAAGTGACTTTTGCATCACAAAAGCGCAGTATAAGCACTATGGTTAAGAAAGCCTATCACCTTTCTTTTGGCTGCAAAATTGGAGATCAGGACAAGAGGTGGGCCCCACACATATGCTGCAACACTTGTGCAACAAATCTTCGCCAGTGGTTGAACAGGAAAAGGAAATGTATGCCTTTTGCAGTGCCAATGATTTGGAGAGAGCCAACAGATCATACCAGCACTTGTTACTTCTGCATGGTGCCTCCAGTTGGGAAAGGTGTGTCAAAGAAGAAAAAGTGAACTGTGCATTACCCAAACATTCCATCAGCTATACGCCCAGTCCCCCACGGAGAAGGACTGCTGGTTCCTGATGCACCAGAATCATTCTCACTTGAGTCAGACGAGGAAGAGGATGAAACTTCTGGTCCTGAACCATCAATGTCACAGGACCCACATTTTCTCCCATCCTCCTCCTCTGAACCACACCTCATAACACAAGGTGAACTGAATGACCTTGTCAGGGATTTGGAACTCCCCAAGAGTAAGGCAGAGCTTTTGGGCTCCAGACTACAGCAGTGGAATCTCCTGGCAGGTGATGTTAGGGTTTCCATGTTCCGTGACCGTCAAAAGGATCTTGTCCCATTCTTCTTCATGGAAGGTGATCTTGTAGCCTGCAACAACATCGATGGTGTGATGGCAGCCCTCCACATCGTTCACGATCCAGATGAGTGGAGACTGTTCATTGATTCATCGAAGACGAGTCTTAAAGCTGTTTTACTGCATAATGGCAATGTTTTGCCATCAATTCCAGTTGGTCATGCAGTCCATATGAAGGAAACCTATGACAGCATGAAACAACTTTTGAGGTGCATCAACTATGACCAACATCAGTGGCAGCTTTGTGGCGATTTGAAGGTTGTTGCTCTCTTGCTTGGTCTGCAGACTGGATACACAAAGTACTGATGTTTTCTCTGCGAATGGGATAGTCGTGCAAGAGATTCCCACTACATCAAGAAAGATTGGCCACTCCGACAGTCATTGGAGCCTGGGAGGAAAAGTGTTCAGCATCCATCACTTGTTGAATCAAGGAAGATTTTGTTACCACCCTTACACATCAAGCTGGGTCTGAAGAAGAACTTTGCAGCTTTCAAGTACCTCTGTGGAAAATTTCCAAGGTTAAGTGAAGCTAAGATAAAGGAAGGTGTCTTTGTTGGTCCTGAGATTTGTGAACTTCTTCGAGATGATGCATTTGACCATGCACTGCGTGGCAAGGAAAAAAAGGCATGGAAAGCCTTCCAGTTAGTGGCAATCAATTTTCTCGGCAACAAGAAGGCAGACAACTACAGGTTGTTGGTGGAAAACCTCCTTAAGGCATACAAAAGCCTTGGTTGCAACATGTCACTAAAGATACATTTTTTGCACTCTCATCTAGATTTTTTTCCACTGAACTGTGCAGCAGTGAGCGACGAGCACGGCGAGCGATTTCACCAGGACATTGCAACAATGGAGAAACGCTGTCAGGGCAAATGGAGCCCATCAATGCTTGCAGACTATTGCTGGACAGTGACAAGAGATGCTCCATTTAATGAATACAAGAGACAAGCCAAGAAGCGCCGAGTAGACACTGAATAGGACTAAACTATGTACATAATAGTTTTTTGCCTTTTGTTTCATAATAAATTGTATTTATATAACCCCTTTGCTGATTTTTAAAGTGTTACATAAACAGGACAGGTGAAATAGTATCATGTAAAGCAACCATAAACACATGAAAAGACCTAGGTTTACAATTTATGATTAAAACTCTACTGTCTACACAATATACATAGACATAAAATGTAAAAACTTAAAATATCTTAGAAACAGTAGCCAATCAGTTGTTTTAATTGTCATATTTGAATTCAGCACATCAAAATACATACTAAATAGCACATTTTATCTCTGAAGCAGACGACTTCTCAAAAATTGTAGACCAGTGTAATGTGACTTAGCAGCTGGAAATACAAAGATAATCTGTATCACATGACCAGGACCATATCAGCAGACTGGGACTCACATTTTGAGAACCACTTTGATAGCAGTGGGAACTAATTTTACCTTTATCAAACCATCTATTTGAAACAAAGTTGTTGGGAAAACTACAATGTCTAGCTTCAGACAAGGTGCAGGTTCATGGCTCAGGCCTCTCCACCCTCTTGGTGGGTGTTCTGCCAGATCATAAAAATCTGCTGAAAAGTATTTATTTTTAAAGTATAAGATTTTTTTATCTCTACTTTTTAATCCACCTTGAAATAACATTTAACTTCAAAGTGTAGACGTATTACCAGGCCAACACAAGTTAATATTAATTTTTAGGTTTTAAATGAATTTATTAGTACTTATAAACCACTTTTTTAAAAAAAAGTCACAGAATAGGACAATACTGAATATATCAACAAATATTTACAGTTCTTAAAATTTTTTGTTTAATAGTCTCAAAATGTTAAGGTACAGCAATAAAATCATTTTCTGGCAATGTAATTAATAGTAATGAGTGATGTGGATTGGATGGAAGAAATCACAGAAAGCTCACAACTTCTCTTAAAACATTCCATTAATTGATAGCCCTAAAAATAACAGGTGCTTCAACTTTGTTCTTCACATTTATAGAAAAGGATGATTATGAGATGGGACTACAGTCTTTAGGCTGCCAGGTGAGATCAGCAATCCTGCTCACTAAGGGCATGTCTATACTTATGGCTAAATCAGCACTGCTGCAATCGATGCAGCGGTGTCGATTTAGTGGATCTGGTGAAGACCCACTAAGTTGATGGCAGAGTGCTCTCCTGTCAACTTCTGTTCTCCAGCTCCCTGAGAAGCGTAAGGTAAGTCGGCAGGAGAGCATCTCCCATCGACACAGCATGGTGTAGACACCGCTGTAAGTCAACCTTAGTTACGTCGACTTAAGTTATGTAAATTACGTAACTGAAGTAGTGCGGCTTCGGTGGATTTACAGCTTTAGTGTACACCAGCCCTCAGAGGATGGTAGAGCTGTGGTAAATCACTCAGTTTAACTACACAAATTCATTATGCAAATCCTGATATAATTTTCCATATTTGTGCAATTAAAATTTTGAATTAGCTTCCTGGATTTTTAAAATTCATAATCAAGTGGTAGTTCATACCCACATATTTCAAACTGTGCTTTGTTTCTTTTTTCCCACATGCAAAATGTAAAAATGGAATATTGATTAAGACAGAATACTTGGTGGTTGCCTGAAAAATAAAAACTTCAATTTTTTTTAAATGAGAGAAGTCACTCTAGTCGGACGCGGCCCCCACGTGCCCTGCTGCACGTGCCCCTCCTCTCCCCATTTGCTCTTTCAAATGCAACCTGAATAGTTTCCTGTTCTGCTGCTTGTGGCTTTGTAACAGCATAAGTCCCCCAGTGATGTTAGATGCTTGCTTAAAGCTACAGTGCTCTATATTACCAATTGTATTCATGCTTATGAACATGTAATCAATTGATGTAAGGAATGAATGAGTGTGAGTGACAGCCAATGGCGAAGCAAAAAAGCAAATATTGCCTTTTATGGAACCATGGTATTATCGTGGTAAAGAGATAAATCTCGAGACGGGCAGCCAGGTAAAAGTTATCAACAAGGAAATGTAACAGCACGCCAAACTCGGAACCAGACCGGAAGCAGTAGAGCCCTCCCGCAGATCTGAAAGGACTCCGGGGACTCTCGTCGCCTAGCGGGTTGATTTCCAGGCAGCTGAAGTTTGGCCAGCCCCAGCCACCTGTGAAAATCGAAACCAACATCCGCGCCTGCAGCCTGCCAGCATGAATGAGTTGTGTGTGTGAGTATAACTGCGCAAATAAGGGAAGCAATAAGGAAAGCAATAAATCAACCCTCAGTGTTGCTCTAGTTCGTTATTTGTCTGTGGTTATTTCCTGGCTGGTTCCAGGAACGGGTAACAGTCACTAGGCTGCAAAACTGTGCTTACCCTTTCTTCTTCTGGTTTTATACCTGGTTGTGCCATTGTTTGCAGAGTTCTACCTGTAGAGGACCAAATATGGTTGAAGATTTAGGCCAAAAGTCTGCTGGTTTACGTTGCCCCTCCTCCCCGCAGATTAGTTGAAATCCTGAATCACTGTTTGTGTGGAATGAGTGAGAACTCCCTTTACATACACCAGTGCTATAATCAGTAAGGCAAATTATAAATGCTATATTTTACAAATCTCTAAAAATTATCTACCATAGCCTTGTATACATTTTATAATTTTAAGGCCTGATAGTTTGACTGCTACCAGAACTAGAAACAAATTCCTTATACCATGAAAAAGGGGAAATAGTGGACTTCTGATGGAATAAAGTTCCCATTTGTACCCTGAATAGATCATAAGAGCAGGCCATAAACTTGTCACTAGTTTGAAACTGATATTGGTGGTTCTGACGTGCAGGTAAATGCAGTTTGGGGCAGCAGGATTACATTTGGGGAACGAGATATTTTCATGGCAAGTTTTTTGTTTTGTTTTTTTAAAATGGCAGTGGTTGGAAGCTGCTCAGAAGTTTGGAGTGTTAGAAGTAGTCCCAGTAGAGAGGGATTAGTAAAAAAATGCAAGTGAAATGGCCAAAGGCGTATGATAAATTACAAAAATATATGATAAATTACACTGATCACTTGCATCACACCTCCACATAAGAAATGTGTTTATGCATACACATCTGTTTACTGTAAGTTTTTCTGTTTTGAAAGTAATACAGTTCAGTGCAGTGAATTAGGAATAATACAGGGTTTAAAATTGTTTAGGTGACTGGGCCAACAACTGGCAAATGCCACTGTGGAAAAATGTAAAATAATTAGTCTGGGAGCAAGAAACCAAAGGAAATACAGTATGTGCTGAAATGGAATAATCATTCAGCACCCTGACTAGAAAAAGGATTTGAAGGTTATTGTGGAAAAATCATTGAAACCATAAGGCTTGTGCACAGGTGCGAGCAAGCAAGTTACTAGGTTGTATTAGCAGAGACCAAATACAAAACAAGAGGTGATACAGTTACAGGAGTGTTAGACTCCATCTGGAATACTCTATGCAGTGTTGGTAACCATGCCACACAAGGAAGATATTATTGCCTTGCTTGGGGCGGGGGGGCGTGCAATAAGAAGTAACAAAGATAAAGAATCTTTTATGAATAAAAGTTAAAGGAGTTGGGCTTGTCTTTGGAAGAGAGGCAACATACATTTACGAACATATGAAAAAGACTAGTGAACTTGGTGTGTGTTTCTTGGTGTAAGAGTTGAAAACTCAGGGGAAATCTTAAAAACTGGGAAACTAAGTATAAGTATGACTACTGAAATAGAGTCTTGGTAAATTCTGTAGACTCCTGGAAGAAGAGGAATAAGGGATATAGCAAACAATCACAAAGGTGTGATTGAATTAAAATTTTAAAGGAACAGGCATGTTAAGCTGTGATATCTTTATTTCTTTTCCTAAAAGTTCGTATATTTTGTATAGTCATGGTCTTAGACTAAGAGAAACTGTTACAGCTTATTGTAGTTAGATATTTTTTCTACTTATGAAGTCTGTTTCCATATTTACTAAGGCTGTTTTTAAATGCATGTGGGGGAGCACCTAAAGTTTTCCTGCTGTGTGCGTTAAGAATAACGTTTCATTTGGCATCTGCTATTTTAGTTGTCAAAATCCAGCACCTAGAAATGAGGACAGAAGATTTAGTGCTACAGATTCAGTGCAACCATAACACCTGAACAGTAACAGTGGTAAAATATTTGGTAAAATGTTTTAGATACAGTTTATTGTTTTGTCAACTATTTCCCCCCTGTAATTTTTTTTTTTTTTTAAAGAGTAAAGAAAATGTGTTCTGTTGTTAGGTAACGGGCTTGAATGCATATAGTTAAATTTTAAATAGTTAACTGTTTTAGCGTTTTGGGTTTTTTTACTTTAATATGTTACATACAAAACTACAAAATTGGAAAAAAGTTTGCAGCACTTACCTAGCTGCATGGAATTCTTAGATCTGTTTTTCTTGACCATCTGGCTATTGGAGAAATATTAAAACATGGGCCAATATCGTAAATAATGTAAGAAATAATTCAGTAGCTATTTTAATCATTTGAGCTTCTATGTGGGAGGATTTCTTGTTATTTTCTGAATAAAATGTCTCTGATTTAATCCAAGCGGTCTGCATTCATAGGATCAGAACACTGTCTTGTAGGAATATTTATGATGATGGTTGGGAAAGCAACTTGAAGATTTAGTGGAAGTTGCATTAGCTCCTCTGAGGACATTTGTCTGCCACTTTGTTACCCCAGTTTGCAATTTTTGGGTTGGTGTTACATCCCTATCTGCTTTTGTAAAATCAGATTATTGGCAGCAGTGTTGCATCCTTGGTACCTTCTGGCTGTGTTGCAGAACTGCCCAGCTTGTCAGCACCACAGCTTTCACTGCCCGCGCCTCAGTCTGTGGAATTGAAGCCGAAACTGGGCCTGGCATCAAAGGCCCTCTCGACGCTGATGCATCCTTTGCAACAGATCTGTGGGTCAAGTTCAGTAACATCCTTAGCCTCAATGCCAGTGCTTCTCCCAGTACTTGGTGGGAGTATCTCTCATTCTGTACTGTCAGTTCCAACCCGAAATTCCTTTTTGGCACTGATGCTGTCTCCATATTGGGCTTCAGACAAATCTGACTGTTTGTTTGCCCCATCAAGGCTGGTTTCCCCCACCGTCACCAGAAAACCTTTGGGACTCCTCAGGGGCATCTTCCTCATCATCATCGCACAGTAAGCACCAGAAATCACTTTCAAATCACCATCAGTGATCAGAGATAGGCATCTGTCCCTCAGTTGGGACGGGGCTCTTGGTTCAGTGTTTACAGGCCACCAGCATCTTGCCTCTCTGCACAGTGGCTTCCTCAGAATCCTTGGGACACTCCTCAGTCCCTAAAGTCTCACTCTTTTTCCTGTTCCAGACAAGATCTCCAGTCCTGCAAACTGCCTCTCTACATGACTCTACTGTGCTGAAATCTTCCTCTCCCTTGATACCTGAAGACTTATGGCATATCAGTACCTCCTGAAGTATATGGCTGCTACCTTGGACGTTGAGGCAGAATTCCTGAAGGAGAATATGCATAACTGCTGGATATTTTCCAATCAGCTGTGCGGAGAGTAGCCCTCCCGATAAATGAGGCTCTCTTGGAGCCTGGAACGGCCCTCTAGAATACTGTAGTTTTGTTGCTTCCCACAGCAAAGCATTCGGAGAAGTGGTACTTCATTCCCACACAGGATTTTACAGGTTTCTACTCCCACCTAGCCCCTAATTCGCTGGTGGTAACTTCAACAATTGACAGAGAATGGCAGGGAAGATATAAATCCACCCCTAAGGACAAAGAGTCCAAGAGGATGAACTTGATGCAGGGGAAGATTGAGTCCTTCTCTTCCCTGAAGATGCACATCACAAACCAGCAGGCGTTGCTCTCTAAATATGACTTTGTTGGGCAATCATGTCTAAGTTCACAGACAAGTTGCCAGAAGCCTCCAGAGAAGAGTTTAAGACGTTCGTTGTAGAAGGCCTCATGGTCAAGACCTCACCACATTCATCTCTGGACATGGCAGATGTCCAGGCCAGAATTATGGCATTGACTGGGACCATGAGGAGGGCCTCATGGATGCAGAATTCTGGCATTGTGCCTGAGATGCAGCAGACTATTGAAGACTTAGCATTTGATGGCTCGGTTTTGCATTCAGAAAAAAGACAGAACCCTGAACTCTTTTAAAGACTCTCAAGCTACTTAGCATTCTTTGGGAGTAAAAAGGTGACCACTGTATGTGTTTAAACTCCCTCTGTTTTTTTGCTACTTGGGGCATTCAGCATTTTACCTTGCTGTTACTTCATTTTTGTTTAAATCTTTGTATGTCACCTTAAAGTATTAAAGGCTTTGAGGGATAAGCACTTAAAAGTAGCCATCTCTGGAAAAGTAGTGTGAAGAATATTTGTCAGAAATGTCTTAAATCAGGAAATACAGTTAACATTGTAAAAATCTCTGCTTTTGTAAATTGTATTTGGTTTGTATGCTTGAGCTATTCTGAAATGCAGTTTTAAAAGACTTGTTGATCAACAAAAGACTCTGCACATTCACCAGCATGAGACACACAGCAGAAGAAATTTTCAGCTATGTACTAATCCAGAGTGGAAATACTTTTCTTGGGATGATTCTAGATATCAGGCAAAAATCAAGCTTTGAATTATACCTGAAGGGGAGGAAATTATGATACTGGGCAGCCTGGAAGACTTTGTCCTAAGCATAAAAGGAAGTTTCTCAAGCAAAAGGAGAAAAACCATTCTTTACAGTAATAGCTAAAAATAATGCTAACATTATAAATAAACACTCTGACATCTTTGAAAAATGTAGGAATGTCTGGAGTCTTGGGATGTTTGATAAATTAATTAATTAAGTAAAAAGAAATGGGACCAATATAGATGTAACTTGACTCAACCTGTTTCATGCATAGTTTTATCCCTCCTGAAATGAACATTCTAGTCATACTATGTCAGAAAATAAAAGCCTCTGACATGTAGATAATCTTTAAAAAAAATTAGCAGGAGGTGAAGAGAGGATTGCATCAGATGGCGTTCTGGACCTCCCACGGAAATGTAATGTTTGTACTATCGGTATGGTCTGCTTCCAAGAATACAATAGCTCCTGATAAACGAAGCACCATTGATAGCCATGAAGGTCTTGGAAAAGAAAATCAGCAGACACTTGACAGCCTACTTCGGTGGTACCATAAGCTTTTACAAAAGCAGTTCATTATAGTGCAGGTAGGATAACATAAAATAGTTTTATCTCAAGTGTAGAGGGATGTAGCCTAAAGAAAATCGTATTTAAGTTATGTGATCAACTTACTACACTCAGATACCAGGGAGATGGAAGAACCTTACATTGCTCTGTTGGAACATCCCTGGCTGACTAAGGGATAGTAGTGATGGATTCTGAAGGAAGGAGTGGACAAAAGGAGTTTGACTGTGTGTGTGTCTGTCTGTGTCTGTGTCTGTCTGTGTGTGTGTGTGTGTGTGTGTGTGTGTGTGTTTGCAAAGTGTGAATTGGAAGTGCTTTGTTCCAGATGGGCCTTGAGTGGTTGCTTGGAGGGAAGGCTTTGAACTGCTTCGAGGCAGCAGCCTTATAAAAAGGCAGCCAATTGCGAACTGAGTGAGCGGTGAACAGAGGACAGGCAAACAGAGGGAGTTTGCTTGGAGGGAGTTCCCACAGAGTGTTTTTGCCTTTCAGGCTTCTCTGAGCAGTAAATACAACATCTGAGGATGCTTTTAGAAATAAGACATGAATAGTGAGCAATCAGCTGTTGTGACCTGCACAGGATGTGCCATGTTTGTCTTTCTCCCAGAGGATAGAAGCAACTTCGTCTGTACAAAGTGCAAACTGGTCTCCAAATTGGGAGAGAAGGTTAAATGACTAGAGACGCAAGTATCAACCTTGTGTTGTATCAGAGAAAATGAAGACTTTCTGGACAGAAGTCAGTGTTTGGTTCTGGAGGCACAACATACCGAAGAATCAGAGAGGGCAGCGCAGAACAGGGAAGAAAATTGGCAGCATGTGACCTCCAGAAGAAGAATGAGGAGAACCCATGTATCCCTATGCAGTTAGAAGTAAGAAACTGTTTTCAGGCTCTCTGCACAGGTACTACTGTGGAGAATGATTTGGAAGAGCCATCTGCGGGAAGGGATGAAAAGGAGACCACATTTACCAGAAGGCATGAGATGCATTGTCCTAGGGATGAGGGTTCCATGACCACCACTCCCAAGAAGAGGAGACGGGTGGTGGTGGTGGTCAGGGACACACTCATAAGGGGGACAGTCATCCATCTGCCGACCAGACCGAGAGACACGAGAAGTGTGCTGCTTGCCTGGAGCTAGAATTCAGGATGTGACGGAGGGTCTGCGAAGACTGATCAAGCCCTCTAACCGCTGCCCCATCCTACTTCTCCACATGGGCACCAATGATACCGCCAAGAATGACCTTGAGTGGGTCACTGCAGACTATGTGGCTCTGGGAAGAAGGATAAAGGAGTTTGAGGCGCACGTGGTGGTCTCATCCATTCTCCCTCTTAAAGGAAAAGGCCAAGGTAGGGACCGTCGAATTGTGGAGGTAAATGTGTGGTTACGACGGTGATGTCGGAGAGAGGGCTTTGGATTGCTCAACTATGGGATGTTGTTCCAGGAAGAAGGATTGCTAGGAAGAGATGGGATCCACCTAAGTAAGAGAGGGAAGAGTATCTTCGCAGTCAGGCTTGCTAACCTAGTGAGGAGGGCTTTAAACTAGGTTTGCCGGGGGATGGTGACTTAAGCCCTGAGGTAGGTGGGGAAGTGAGATACTGGGAGGAAACACAAGGAGGAGAGTGCAATGGGGCTTCCTGATTCATACTGAGAAAGCAGGGCAATTGGCTACTTATCTTAGGTGTATGTACATGAACGCAAGAAGCCTGGGAAACAAGCAGGAAGAATTGGAAGTTCTGGCACAGTCAAAGAACTATGATGTGATTGGAATAATAGAGACTTGGTGGTGTAGCACATGTGCCTGGAGCACTGTCATGGATGGGTATCAACTGTTCAGGAAGGACAGGCAGGGGAGGAAAGGTGGAGGAGTTGCACTGTATGTAAGAGAGCGATATGATTGCTCAGAGCTCCAGTATGAAACTGAAGAAAAGCCTGTTGAGAGTCTTTGGGTTAAGTTTAGAATCAAGAACAACAAAGGTGATGTCGTGGTGGGCGTGTGCTATAGACCACCGGACCAGTTGGATGAGGTAGATGAGGCTTTCTTCGGAAAATTAACTGAAGTTTCCAGAACACAGGCCCTGGTTCTAATGGGGTATTTCAATCACCCTGACATCTGCTGGGAGAGCAATACAGCAGTGCACAGACAATCTAGGAAGTTTTTGGAGAGTGTTGGGGACAAATGCCTGGTGTGACTACTGGAAGAACCAACCGGGGGCCGTTCTCCTCTTGATGTGCTGCTTACAAACAGGGAAGAATTGGTAGGGGAAGTAGAAGTGGGTGGCAACCTGGGCAGCAGTGACCATGAGATGGTTGAGTTCAGGATCCTCACAAAAGGAAGAAAGGAAAGTAGGAAAATACGGACACTGGACTTCAGAAAAGCAGACTTTGACTCCCGTAGGGAACTGATGGGCAGGATCCTCTGGGAGGCTAATATGAGGGGGAAAGGAGTCCAGGAAAGCTGGCTGTATTTTAAAGAAGCCTTATTGAGAGTGCAGGAACAGACCATCCCGATGTGCAGAAAGAATAGCAAATATGGCAGGCGATCAGCTTGGCTTAACAGTGAAATCTTCTGTGATCTTAAACACAAAAAGGAAGCTTACAAGAAGTGGAAACTTGGACAGATGACTAGGTAGGAGTATAAAAATATTGCTCGAGCATGCAGGGGTGTAATCAGGAAAGCCAAAACACAACTGGAGTTACAGCTAGCAAGGGATGTGAAGGGTAACAAGAAGGGTTTCTACAGGTGTGATAGCAACAACAAAAAGGTCAGGGAAAGTGTGAGACCCTTAAGAATGGGGGAGGCAACCTAGTGACATGATGTGGAAAAAGCTGATGTACTCAATGCTTTTTTTGCCTCGGTCTTCACAGACAAGGTCAGCTCCCAGATTGCTGTACTGGGCAGCACAGTATGGGGAGGAGGTGAGCAGCCCTCAGTGATGAAAGAACAGGTGAAGGACTATTTATAAAAGCTGGACATGCACAAGTCCATGGGTCCAGATCTAATGCATCTGAGGGTGCTGAGGGAATTGGCTGATGTGATTGCAGAGCCATTGGCCATTTTCTTTGAAAACTCATGGCAATCGGGGGACGATTGGACAAAAGGCAAATATAGTGTCTATCTTTAAAAAAGGGAAGAAGGAGAACCTGGGGAACTACAGACTGGTCAGCCTCACCTCAGTCCCTGGAAAAATCATGGAGCAGGTCCTCAAGGAAACCACATTGAGGCACTTGGAGGAGAGGAAGGTGATCAGGAACAGTTAACATGGATTCACCAAGGGGAAAATCATGCCTGACCAACCCCATTGCCTTCTATGATGAGATAACTGGCTCTGTGAATATGGGGAAAGCAATGGAGATGATATATCTTGACTTTAGCAAAGCTTTTGATACTGTCTCCCACAGTATTCTTGCCAGCAAGTTAAAAAAGTATGGGTTGGATGAATGGACTATAAGGTGGATAGGAAGCAGGCTAGATTGTCGGGCTAAATGGGTAGTGATCAACGGCTCGATGTCTAGCTGGCAGCCAGTATCAAGCAGAGTACCCCAGGGCATGCTGGTTTTCTTCAACATCTTTATTAATCATCTGAATGATGGGATGGAATGCACCCTCAGCAAATTCACAGATGATACTAAACTGGGGGGAGAGGTAGATATTCTGGAGGGTAGGGATATGGTCCAGAGTGACGTAGATAAATTGGAGGATTGGCCAAAAGAAATCTGATGAAGTTCAACAAGGACAAGTGCAGAGTCCTGCACTTAGGACGGAAGAATCCCATGCACCGCTAACTGGCTAAACAGCAGTTCTGCAGAAAAGGACCTGGGAATTATAGTGAATGAGAAACTGGATATGAGTCAACAGAGCCGCCTTGGCAACAAGGGCACGAACGGCATATTGGGCTGCATTAGTAGGAGCATTGCCAGCAGATCAAGTGAAGTGATTATTCCCCTCTATTCGGCACTGGTGAGGCCACATCTGGAGTATTGCATCTAGTTTTGGGCCCCCCACTATGGAAAGAATGTGGACAAATTGGAGAGAGTCCAGCGGAGGGCAACGAAAATGATCAGGGAGCTGGGGCACATGACTTATGAGGAGAGGCTGAGGGAACTGGGCTTATTTAGTCTGCAGAAGCGAAGAGTGAGGGGGGATTTGATAACAGCCTTCAACTACCTGAAGGGGGGTTCCAAAGAGGATGGAGCTCCACTGTTCTCAGTGGTGACAGTTGACAGAAAAATGAGCAGTGGTCTCAAGTTGTAGTGCGGGAGATCTAGCTTGGATATTAGGAAACACTATTTCACTAGGAGGGTGGTGAAGCACTGGAATGAGTTACCTAGGGAGGTGGTGGAATTTCCATCCTTGGAGGTTTTTAAGGCCTGGCTTGACAAAGCCCTGGCCGAGATGATTTAGTTGGTGTTGGTCCTGCTTTGAGCAGGGGGTTGGACTAGATGACCTCCTGAGATTTCTTCCAACCCTAATCTTCTATGATTCTATGAAAAGAAACCTACCTTTTCTCTGTAAAGAGGAAGGCCACAACTTAAGGGTGGTGATTCTGTAAACACTAGTAAAAAGTGAAAGGTAGTTACCACCTCACAGTAATCAAGAACACACAGGTTCTGTGTTGTGTAATGACTCAAGTTAATATAACATTGTTAAATATTAATATTTCATTCACAAGACTTCATTTGAAGTCCATTTGAATGCCTGAGAGAATTATCCTGAAGTCTCTATAGTTAAAAATTATAATTTTCATTGCTATAAGGTCAACTGAATTCCCTGGTCATTAATCCTTCTGAGATCCCAATTTTTGGAGACATAGCATTTTCTTGGTTATGCCTATAATTTGTACATAGTATTCTGACTTTGTAAACATCTAATTTTCTATCCTCTGTCACTCTGAGGTCTTCATAATTTCTGTTTGCTGTGTTTCTCTCTCTAGAGCAGGGGTTTTCAAACTGGGGGTCGGGACCCTTCCCGGGATCGCAAGATTATTACTTGGGGGGGGTCGTGAGCTGTCAGCCTCCACCCCAAGCCCCACTTTGCATCTAGCTTTTATAATGATGTTAAATATATAAAAATGTGTTTTTAATTTATAAGGGAGGTCACATTTAGAGGCTTGCTATATGAAAGGGCCTACCAGTACAAAAGTTTGAGAACCACTATTCTAGAGGTTTTCAAACAGTTTATGCTCCATCCACAATGCTAGTGGAGCTATCTTTAATGTCATTTAAAAAAAAATCATTTCTCAACACGGTCAGTTTTACAGTGTGTATGGGACCTAAAATACCCCCCTCCAAATCTTTGAAAACTATTTGAATAACTATATGTTCAAGCAGGTTCTCCTTAGCTACAATTTTGCATGAATTCCAATTTATCCATGTGGACTTCTGGATTTTCAAAACACTATTCTCCACTTCCCAATCTTCCGAAAACAAAGCATTTCTGAATAAGTGTAGTGTTTCATTCATTATGTGGGCAAAATGATTTGCTTGCAATTTTTGGAAGGTTTGTCCCATGCCGTATTGTAAGTATTTTACAAGCTGAGACAAGAACGTTGGTAAAAATGAATAACTGAATAGTCTGGATTCTAATATTTACGTAAAGCTTTAGAAATTATTTTCTAGAAGACAGTGAGTGGCACAAAATCGTAATATGTATATCACATAGATTCCTCAGCTGCCTCTTTTAATCCTTTCCTTTCCACATGTGATCCTTTTGTCAAGTAAAAATGTTTTAATTTTCAGACTGAGGGAAAATTTCATGTAGGTAAAAAGTTTTAAAAAATAATCAACAAAGACTAGAAAAATTAAGTCTGCTTATTAGAAAATGAAATGCATTTTAAGACATTTAAAAGTTTTACATCATGCATTGCCCCCCAGATCACTCACTCCCACAGAAAACAAATCACTTATTTGGAAGTGAAGTCAGCAGCTTTATAGAGAAATAAATATAATTTTACAACTTAATTATAGTATAAACATTACTTAAAACTAAGTAATTTCAACCACAAGTTATTTTTGTATCAGTCTTATAAGACATTTGGATGTTTTTTCTGCTCCCTTTTGGGACCAGTCTAAATCCTCTTAACATAACCTTGACCCTTGTACCAAAGATCTTAAATTGTTAGCCTTCATGTTTTTATAACACGTTTAAATCTTCATAAAAAATCCTTAAGAAAGTGACTCCATTTTCCATTTACTTGTACATTTAGTTGCACTCCCTGATTAATTTTCTACTATGGAGATTTTACCTATTAGTGTTAGTTCACTGTCTTTAAAAGTGAAGAATTTCACACTTTGCAAATGTTGTTTAACGCATTATATGACAGATACTGTAGTCGTAGTTTGTTACAGCAATGGCATCGGTTCACTCTACATCATTATGCCACCTTTTAAAAGTATCAGGCACTCTAAAAATTAAGAAATAATGTTTATATAGCATGAGTAATAATAGGGCTTAACATGCAGTAGCCTTATTTCAGAGAAAGTGTGTTGTTATAAACTTCAGTACACATTGTAAAATATTTTTTATATTTTAAAAAATTTAGTTTCAGTTCCATTGTTTGTGATACCTCTTTAGAACCCTGACCATACTAAGTTTTTTTTCCATATTAATTTTGTCTTTTCCATTTATATATATTTTTAACTTACAAAATGTAACAGTTCTAAAAAGAAAAAAAACTCGGAAAACATATTTTTACTGTATTGTTTTTGCTGTGCAGGCGTAGACACAAATATTCAAGCTTCCGAGAGGAGCATATAAAAAATATTGAAAATTATTTGATAGGATGTCCCTTTTTAAGCAGTATAAGGTTCTGCATTAGTACACTGTGTCATGAAGGAAAATGCTATTTTTGTCTTCTAAAACAGAAGAAAATATTGTACAGTAGTAATGTGTCCTTGACTTCTCAGCAATGTGCTAGCTGTCACATTTTAGATATTAATCATTACATGTTCTTAGTGGATTAACATTATTTGAGAATCACACCTGCCCTGTGGGCACATATTAATTATTTTTATTTTAAGAAGTGAATTTTGTATTTCAAATGAAGTAATTTGCAGCAAACATCTATATAACTGCAATGAAAGATATGTTGTCTTCAGAGAAGATTTCTCTATAACTGTCACCGTTTCAGCTCCTTTACTGTGAGTGCAGTTCAACATTTGTAAGATCACTTTGTACTACAAAGACACTCATAGTCACCTACCGGGGTGCTGGAACACTTTTTATAGTGCGGGTGCAAATGATGGAAACCATGTATTTGTTTTTTGTTACTACTACTTCAAGCTATGCCCCCAGCATCACTGTCACCTACCATAAATAATTGTGGCATTGCTAAATACACATCTGGACTAAGACAAGAGCCTTGAACATCAAGGTCCAGATCTTGTGGCTAATGCTGCAACTGAATTTTGGGACCATAAAGAACTACGGTCCAAAGATCTGCCTTCCACAGTGCATTGAGCATACCAGGGATCTGTCTGCCTCTGTGGTGAGTAAGCTCAGGCTCAACTTTCACAAGGAGTTGAGCACCAGTCAACAAAGCTCAGCCCAAAGATTCAACAGCATTTTGGAGCCACCTGGATTTTTCTCATTCATATAAGAGGTTTCAGGAAGAAACCCCTGAAATTTGGGTGGGTTCAGAACAAGCTCCTTTTGATCTTATGCTACCCCTGTTGCAGGTCAATTGTAAATAAGTGCTTCTCTGTAGAGACAAACAGAAAACCAGATAAGGTACAGGATACATGCATTTAAGATTTTTATCGTCTTATTTTTCAATCTCTTTGAGTGTGATGGTAGCCTTTTAGAGCCCTACAAAAATATTACTTCCTATTTTCTTCTGTTTGAATTACATGAAATCCCATACATAGAACCAGTACATAAATTAATTCTCAAAGTGCAAAGAAAATGAAGCCACAAAAGATTCTCTGCATTTGGGGTGCTGCCTAGTCAGATTAGAGAAGTATCTGTCCCAGAGTCTATAGGTTCTGAAGTCCATGTGGTTATATTTGGTCAGCAGACACTGTGTGTCAGTCTGCACCACAACTGAAAAATAAGATGTAGTTCTTGTAATGCAATCCCACCATTGTGGTGAATAATAAAGCCCTGTCAAAGCAAGCACAAAGTATGTAGATTAAAAATTGACAGATTAAAGGATATGCATTTTAATGTCTAATTATATTTGGCACACTGCATATTGGTGTGAGCTGATATGGAAATCTAAGACTGTTTCTACGTGTACCTTTCTGAAAAGCACTGTGTATTCAGTCACTGTTTAAAACATTTTGGATGTGCAAACATGTTAGCTATAGTGCTTATAAATGACAAGTATTCTGATAAGTGTTTTGAAAATATGCAAATGATGACTTGTCTGAGGGAAAGCTAGCAGTTTCCTTCAGAATGCTTCCCTCAAAGTATGTAGATTGTAAAATGTCATACATGTATAATGGCTCTTCAGAAATGTTGTTGGCATATGATGAATATGTGGTTTACAGAGCTGTTGGAAATATGAATGATGGTTCACTGAGTTACTGCATAATTATTTTAAAAGGTTTGTAAAGAACCACTTTCCCAAGATCTTTCTATTGAAAGTCGCGTCGCTTTTTCCTCTTTTAATATCACTGTAATATACTCTTGTCTCACTGCCAACACTGCTAACATCATTTACCATGCCTTAATGAGCGCTCACCTTCATTATTGTAGCTTTCTTGTCTCTGGCCTCCCCTCTTCTCACCAATGGCCTTTAGGTACCATCTCATTAAAAATATTTATAACAAATTTGTTCTTGCAACCCCGACCCTCTACTCTGAAACCCTTCACTGGTTTCTTGTCTCTTATTTCAATAATTTCATGTTCTTTATCCTTACCTGTTCATCCCTATCTTTAACTCTTTCATTGTCTCCTAATCCCATGCCTTCTCTCTTTACTCCTTTGACTCCTAGCCCCTTTACCATCTTTTCCCAGTCTTGGCTTTGGATGTGCATTCATTAGGATCTCTGTGCTTAGACCAGTCTCCTGTTTTCTTTCCATCAAGTACCCTGTCTTCTACCTCAGATTCCTCCTTGAAATGTACTGCTTCTGGAATGGCTAACTCTCTGTGCTAAACTATCTGTTCTACTTTGTATTTAGCTGTGACACGCTAAGGCTATGTCTTCACTACAAAGATAAGTCTACCTATGTTATGTCGACTTACAGCCACCGCATTAATTACTGCGGTGGCTGATGTCCACACTACCCTCTTTGGGTCAGTGGTGCGCATCGTCACCAGGAGCGCTTCTACTGACCTAAGAGGGGCAGTGTAAGGAACTGAGAGCCCAGTCTTTCAACTTTGCTGGTGGCTCCCTGCCGGGAGGCCAGCTGCCCTACAGCCAATGTAAGGAGCCACTGCATCGCCCGAACAACACCGACATAAGCCCTACACCTCTTGTTGAGGTGTTTTTATTACGTTAGCATAGCAGGGGAGTTACATCGGCGGGAGGAGCATTTCAGTGTGTACACCTCCACTGTTTTGTTGACAAAATTGTGTAGTGTAGACAAGGCCCGAGTACCTTTCCCAGACCTGAGGAAGAGCTCTGTGTAGCTCAAAAGCTTGTTTCTCTCACCAACAGAAGTTGGTCCAATGAAAGATATTACCTCACCCACCTTGTGTCTCTGCTTCTATGGTTCTTTCCTGACCGGGTCTCGTCAATAATCTGTCTGTCATAAGGCTGCCTCCCACTGACCTCAGTTAGAATTTTTTCTTTGACTTCCGTGAGAGCAAGATTCAATATTGACAGTAAAGGCTTTTGAAGCCGTAAAGCACTATGTAAATGTCTAACGCTATGCAAATGACCTTTAGATTGCAGAAGTGCCCAAAAGGCAATGTGCACTTTCTGAAAGAAGAAAGACTCAGCCTCTGCCTTAAAGAGCATGTGATCAAACTGAGTTGTGACATGGCTGACCAAATATAATACAAATCTGAACAGAGGGGGCCAGATTCTCAGGCCCAGCTCTTTCTGCACTGCATTCCCTCTGCAGCACAAAGCAGGTGGAAAGCTACCATAAAGGGGTAGATGATGATTCTTCCAACAGTGGCAAATGCTCATGTGTCAGAGCCTCAAGCACAAGCAGTCCCAGGATTACAACCACTTTTCTCCCCAGATCCCCCCAGCTGCTCCCAAGTGTAAAGTCAGTATGGCTGAGAATCTGACCTAGTATGTCAACTGAAAAATTATGAGGAAGAAAAAGTTTTCTTCTAAAAATATTTGCTCAGTTTTTCAGGTCCCTGTATCTGTTTCATGCCTGTAGTTTGGTCCTTGGGTATATTCATCACTATAGATAGATATTACTGTACTAGCATAAAAATAAGTACTATGAAGAAAATTAATATAATTTCTCATGTTAACATACAGGGATCAAAATCTGAATACAATCTACATGAAGTAGATACAATACATTTTCCACTTATTGACTGACTGGTTATTTAGATACAGACTATTGAGATTTCTGAGAGAACTCAAAACATCTATTTCATGTATATGTTGCCTTTGAGGTGTTTATATGACTTTTCTCTGTTCTGTATATATTTAGTACTTCTAAAAAAGTGAGTGCAAGCAATGTACTCTTGAGGTAGTGTAATGTATAAGTAGTGCAGTGTGATAACTTGCAAGTTGAAGTGTAAATGTATGATTTTTAAATGAGTTGGTTCTGTGGCTTGTTAGAACTTGTGGACCCTGTAGATTTATTTTTTGCTTCCTACTTTGTCTTCAGTTTATATTTCAAGAATGATTAGGGTGACCAGATGTCCTGATTTTATAGAGACAGTCCTGATATTCGGGGCTTTTTTTAATGTAGGTGCCTATTACCACCATCCCAATTTTTCACACTTGCTGCCTGGTCACCCTAAGAATGATCAAATCCAGTGATCTTTGCTTTTGATTAGAACTGTAGAAATTAAAAAGCTTTGAACTGAGGCTTAGTGATGTACTATTGCCCTTATTATTTATATTTTAGTGGCACCCAAAAGCCCTAAATCAGGATTGAGGTCTCATTGTTCTAGGCATTGTATAAACACATGGGAAGTCCTGCTCTTTGCACCGAAGTGTTTAAAGTCAAAGACCAATGAAATGCAAGCCAATGAAATGCAAAGAGTGAGAGAGAGGTTTACAATCCAAATATATACATATTTTATAGAGGTATTTTTAGACACAAAGATATAAATACATAATTATCCAACTGCTGCCTCAAACTTAATCATCATTAATTATAGTCATCACAGTAGATATGTCTTTTATGTAAAGATTTGAAGAAGGAGAGGATAGTGGCTATCTGTTTTCTTTAATAGGAACTGGTCCATCTAATCTGCCTCCTGCCATTTTGAAGTAGTTATATCCAGAAATGCTAAGAGTCCTTGGATACTACGCCATCTTAGTCTTACCAGTGTGTATTTGGTTGTAGACTTCCATTGGTAGCCCATTCGGTACCCAATAATCCTTTCAGTGAAAAGTCTTTCAATATTCTATTGATTTTATTTTTGTAATTTGTTAGGGCTTTAATATTTTGAACTCACAAGTTTATGGCAGTACAATAGTAGTGTTTTTAATTTCAAATTGTTAGACATAGTAATCTTAATAGCTGTAACCTTTTCAAATGGAAATAAATTTTATTTTTTTCTGGTTGGTCACTGCCCAGTCTTGCAATTTGATCTCTTAGATCAAACCAGAGAAATATAATGTGGAAATGAAATCATATGGGCTAATTCACTTCAAAAGAACATTTTGCTTGTGGTCTGGTCCCTTTGATTTGGTATTGGTTTTGGTATCTTGGTATATTTGAATGAGTCTGTCTAATATGTGGCTTGTTTATTATTATTATTAAAAATGTTTATTAGTAAAATAAAACTTAAACGTACTGGGTACATAAGAAATAAAGTTTATCAGAAAGTTTATCAAAACCTGTTTTGAATTTAAAATGTAAGAGCTCTATTAAACAAAGAACGTATTATCTATAGTTAGTGAATTGAACTGATTGTTTCTGGTTACCATGTCCTCCAAGATTTTAGAACTGGTAGATCTCATCCTCTCACATAGGTTTTTATCCATAGACTGGAAGAGGAAAACAAGCTTTTTTGCTTTTTCAACTACAATTGGTTTCTTAACGTTGAATGAACTAGCCATTAAACTGAGCTAGTTGAATTAAAATATTCTCTGTACCTGCAGAAGAGGCTACTGCTGTCAATAGTGGTTTACTCCTTCAGCAAACTCTGGTTTCACGTGCTTAGCCAGGGACTCCCATCAGTTCAGTGATACGACTTTATTTAAAACTTGGCCACAAACATATACTGCTTAATGTTACTTTTTTAAATTAATTTAAATTATTTTATAGATTATAGTAATCTTAGGCCTTAGCATAGGTTGTCATTTCACATTTAATTTTAAATAAGTTTATTTTTAAAAATAAACCCATATTTAATTTAAATACAAAAACTAAAGATATAAATAAAAAATAAGATTTTTAATTTTTTTATCCACCCTGATATTTACTTTTTAAAATGTTGGTATCTTATAAAATACATTTAGTAACTTACATGTGTGTATCCTGTGTATTTCTTGTCTGAAACCTTTGTCATCTGTGAAGTTTTAAATTTTTAAGCCTAGGGACTTCAGGCTTTAATTGCTCATTCTGTGCATTCATACACTAAACGAGTCAAAACTTGCAGCACAGATTGAAGATAAATTAAGTTTTCCATTTTAAATCTAGACTTTGACTTCCATATCTTGATAATTTCAAATTGAATTTTGTTAAATTTGATGTACAATAGTGACACAAGTGAACTGCATAGTTTTCATCAGACTCAGAAATCTGAGGTGGACAAGATTTACTAAATCCGGGGATGGATTAAGCATGAAGTCATGGATCCATCCTCAGTGCTACAAGGCGGCCTGCTGGCACCAGCGAGGTTTAAACTGCACACAGACTATGAACTTCACTCTTCTTGACTTGTGCCCAAAACAGGCACAGTTAATGGAGCAATCAGTGTACCCTGCCATATCTGCTGATATCCATGTTGGAGGAGGAAAAGAGAAACATTCCCCTCCATATTGTGTCTGAGGGGAGGAAGAAAACAGTTTATGGCCCTCTCATTGTATCCAAAGGGGAGGGAAAGGAAAAGAGCACTCAGAGCTTTCCTTCAGTGAAGGGTTGAGGATAGAGGGAAAGATGAGCAAGTGAGGAGAGAGGGTATATAGAGGGGTGAATTGATAAGGAAAGAAAGAAAAGGAGACCAAGCTGGAAAAGAGGAAGAAGAGCTGTAGAGAGGACAGATGTGAACCCAGTGTGGAAGGGAACAGCGGGAAGAAGGACTAACATTCTTGGAGAGAAAATAGATTGAAAAATGTATATTATTGAACATCACAGAAAAACTGGACTGAGGGGAAAATGCATAGAAAAAGGTGATAACACACCAAGATACTGCACTGTGTGCAAGGGAAGAAAAAATAGAGAAGAAAGGAAAAAGAAACTAACAATAGATGCAAGGGAGGAAGCACAGTAAGTTTATTTAAAAATACTTTGGACTAAAATATTCTACTCTATATGCACATGTGTTGTGCACATATTTAAGTCTCCCCTTGTATGCTATTTGTACTCTGTCAGTTAGCCATACTGTCATGATCACAACCTTGTTAACTCTTGCTTTTACCTCATTTTTTCCATTGCACTTACTACACATGTATTATTTCAAAATTACTTTTCAGAAAGAAACATAACTGGTTTTTCTTTACAAAATTATATATATATATATATATATATATATATATATATATATATATATATATATATATATATATATATATATATTAAAAAAAATATAAAATTAGGAGAGGTGTCTCAAATCCAAGTGTCCCTTCCTAGCCACCCGTGAGGATTGCTGTGAGGGGAATCTAAGCTTCTGTGGTCTGGATTCCCTGGGGTGTTTTAGGCTCCTGGAGCCTGAACGGAGTCCAGCCACTGCCCCAATCTCAGAGTCTCTAAGCACATTCCCAGGGAGCAGACATTGTATCTGGCATCCCCCTTGTGAGTATTGGAACCTGCTGTCCAGTCACCTAACTGTCTGGGCACCACACTGACCCTTCAAACTCCTCAGTACTTGAATATACCCCTCTCCAAGAACTCCACTCCCAAAGGTGTGAAGCTTGTGGTTTACTGTTTAACTATCTCATAGGCATGCAGTAGTTGTGAAGCAGCCAACACAAACATGTTTTGTTCAGTCTATCACTTTATACTCTTTACTTAACAGATAAAGCACAGGAAAGTACAGATCATAATCCTAAATTCAATATGTCCCTCACTAGGTCACCCTTCCTTTGGAAGGGGATCATCTGTGTTCTGTCAAGTAGACAGGCTGGGTTCTCCACCGCACTTACCTACCCTGCCCCTGCAGGAGCCTCCTTCCCTCATCTTAATCTGGAGCAAAATGGCTCTCAATTCCCCTGTATGAGTCCCTTTATAGACTCCTCCTGGGGTCACCTGCTTCTTTTGTTCTGATTTTTGGTAATTTTCAATTTCTCACAAACCTCCCTCCCTTGTGACAAGAGGAGGAAGTTGTCTTCTCCCAGATAGAATAAACCTGTTGTCCCACTGTGTTTTACTTTGAATAGATTATAGTTGAGTGCTGTCATATTTGGCATGGCAGAGACATGGCATAACCCAGCTAACCCATGGGGAATTCACATGAGGACTTTCTTTGAGACTGTAATTTCTTGATACAATTTCATAAAATCAACCAAAATTCAGAATTGGTAAAGATAGAATCCCTAATTCATCACAACGTCATCCTCCATACAGAAAGAAAATTAAACAAAAATAATAGTACTGTGGGTCCTGTTCAGCCATCTGGGAGCCAAGTTGCTGATACAATCCAAAATACAAAAGAAAACCCATGTATTCTTCACTAGCTTTCCAAATAAAATTCATGAAGTTAAGCAGTTTTATTGCACAAATTTCAAACTAACTTGAAGAGGAACGAACATTAATGGAGAAATTGCTGCCCTTAAGCATTTCTCAATGCAAGCAGCAGACCATAGCTTCTGAAATAATGCTCACAGTGTCCAATAGCTCCCTAACAGCTGATCCACTGCCATGTCAACAGTAGGGGAAACGCTTGCATCATTGGAGGGTTCTTCTGACCTCATTCAAGTCTAATTCACTATTAGCTCTACCATTAAAATTCTCAAATCAACATTTGAGGTCTGACTTAAAACTACAAAAGCAGCTAAATTCATAATTAAGAATGAAACACTATCCTTAATTCATTCAGTTGTGCCGTGGTGTTGTAGAACATCTGGTATGTGTGGGAACACCCACTGTTTGAAGCCATTGCTGTATCTAGGCACAACAGAACAAGCTAAGGATGGAATTTCAGATAGAGCCTTAACATTAACATACAGTAGAACCTCAGAGTTACAAACACCTCGGGAATGGAGGTCATTCGTAACTCTGAACAAAGCATTATGGTTTATTCAAAAGTTTACAACTGAACATTGACTTCATACAGCTTTGAAACTTTACTACAGAGAAGAAAAATGCTGCTTTTAACCATCTTAATTTAAATAAAACAAGCACAGAAACAAGTTTCCTTACCTTGTCAAATCTATTTTTAAACTTCCCCTTTTTTTTAGTAGTTTGTGTTTAACATAGTACTGTACTGTAGAGTGTTCCCCCCCCCCCTTTTTTTTTCTTTCTTTTTTTTTTTTTTTTTTTGTCTCTGCTGCCTGACTGCATACTTCTTGTTCCAAATGAGATGTGTGGTTGACTGGTCAATTTATAACTCTGGTGTTCATAACTCTGAGGTTCTTCTATGGTTCTTTGTAGTTTAATTTCTTCTTATGTGGGCCTATTAAAGACAAAAATAAGCCCAAGTTAATCTAGCAGTCATTTTTGATTATGCTTACAAGAGCATTTTTTAAAATAGAAATAGATCTTTGTTACTGTTAGTCTTTTGAGTAAATCTGAATTTTATATCCTATTTATTATGAGTTTTGGCTGCTGTGTTTATTCATAGGTGTTTTTATACCTTAACTCTATTCATTTTAAGCTGCCACTTTTATTGACTTATAAATACAAGAATGTTCCCTATAGTATATTTGTCATTATTTATATTGTCTAGAAAGAGGAGGGAAATGGATTGTTCCCCCTTTTGCTTATTTATGATGTATAAACACTTGAAAGCTGTGGAGGTTTTTTATTATTGTTGTTGTCGTCGTTTTTCAATTAAGGTGTTTCTGCTTTTTTCCCTTAGAAATGTCAGGAATGTTGAGTCTTACCATCCTGTTTTGGTTGAAGGGCTACTTGGATGACTCAGGAAAATGTACTGGGAACCCTTTCAAACCTTAATTGAAGTGGGGGAGGTGTTGAATCCTTAACAAAGAGAGGTTTTTCTCCAAGTGTGTTTATTTTGTTGATGTTAGTTAAATTGTATAAAAATTACATCACCCTCAATGTTGGTGATTAGACCTTGGGTAAAGGCTAGCTCAGTGAAGCTTGCCGGGGACTAGTCTAAGATAACAATAGCAGGTTGAGAAAAGCAACCAACAGATGGGTGAGTGTTAGAATGTTCGATGTAATTAAGGGGATGGTGGCTACCATTTGGGACACAGGTTTACAATTTAGGGGTCTTACAAAACCTCATGTGCTCCTGGATGTCTGGGTAGGAGTTCTGGCTAAGAGTGTTTTTTCTATCCATGCCTGCCTAGAAAAGTCTGACAGTTTATTTTAGGTGTAGATTTTGCTGCAGTTGTTAATGACTTTGTTCCACTGAGATGACACTACTCTAACGCATTTTACTTGGGGCTACCTCTTGAGATTATCTGGAAACTGCTGCTGGAGCAGAAAGATTCTGCCTTCTTATTCAGCAGAGTTTCACCCAAAGAGATTAGACAAACACCTGACAGGGATGGCATAGATAATACTTATTCCTGCCATTAGTGCAAGGGACTGGACTAGATGCGTCTGATTCATTTTCTGACCAGCAAAAACACTATAAAATGAGACATTCAAAGTTGATAAGTATCTGCATTTTTTACATTTATGTTGTTTGGACTTTCATAAGAAGAGTAAAAAAGACAATGGCATGTACCATAGTGTTCTGGCATTTAATTAAATTTTTAATGAGCAGTTAGATAAGGTTATGTTTGTTACTGTTAAGAAAATGAAATTTTCCTGTAGAAAGACCTTTGATACCTTATGCAGAAAGCAACGCGGTCCTGATCTCTGTGCGAGTAGGTGGGACTTTATTGTTAGAATAAACTACATTAAACATTGAAAGGAGCTGTGAGCTTTGCCCTTTTATATTTCCAGCCAGATATGATTTCAGCAGAATTGCAGGAGATAAAATTGTAAGCATATTATATGGCATGAAAAAAATGTAGGTTCCAGCACTTTTACAGATAGCTAACTAAGAAGAAAAATACTGCGGAATCAGTGAAAACTTTTAAAAATTATTCTATTTTGTAAAGAAAGAAAATTGATAAACTAGATATAGCATATGACTGGATACTACTACTCTAAATCCAGAGAAACCATTGTCTTCAATTTAGAGCAGAACTTGTCTGTAATTCTGTTACAAAATGTTACTGTCAATCCACCACTACTACTCCCCACTGTTAAATCTGTATGCTTAAATTGGCATTTGGGTATTTATAAGTCCACCGAACTGAGAAAAGCACCTTTTAAGTTTAGCTAAAACTGCAGTGGTGATGGCTGTTCTTCTGAATGATTATTTTTCTAAAAGGTCAGAAAACAGGCTCAGGCCTGGAAAGTCATATTACTTTATTTTTTGTGGTGTTCTGGCTCAGTCACAAATTTTCTAGCCTCTGGTCCAAAAGGTTGTGAAATCGAGTTCTATAGCAAGACCTGAACTCCTAATGAATGCTAGGTTGTGTAGTACTGGGGTGATACTATACTGTTTATTTAAAATGTTTGTTTAGTTACAACTGTGCTGTATCCCTTTCCTGAGTACCAAGTAAATAACGGTCATAAACAGTATAGTGCAAATGATAGGATGCTGGATGCTGTGTCTAAAATAGCAGACAAGAATATCCAGTCCCAAAAAGGCTTAAGGTGAGACAATGTCTTAAAACTAGAGGCTGTTTTTACTTAAACTTGTAGCTTATTCCAGCTTTATCTGTTGCAACCTCAAAAGCGTTCCAGTCCAACCAACATGAGGGTGAGAGGTTAGACCTAGGTCGCAAGGTCTTTTCCTCAGTCAGCCTTCAGTTCCTCATCCCAAACTACCTGCCATTGCTAGCTAAATATGACTTTTTTGAATTATTTGCCAGTTAGCAGACAGGCTGCCCCAACAGGACCATACTCGCTTCCAGGCTATTCTGGAGGAAGGTAAATTGGTTGCCAGGACGACGCTCCAGGCTGCAGTAGATCCAGCAGACACATCTTCCTGTACTATGGTGACTGGGATCATCATGAAGAGGGAATCCTGATTACATTCCTCTGGTTTCCCTAGGGAGGTGCAGAACACAATTGAGGACCTCCCCTTCGATGAATCATACCTCTTCAATCAGAAAACTGATAATTCCCTGCACTCGCTCAAAGAATCTAAAGTCACCCTGCGATCTCTGGGTATTTACACACCAGTGCCCAAGCAAAAGTTTTATCATCCACATCCTTCACAACAATACAGAGCACCTCTGTTTTTCCACCAGTGACCTTATGAGCCTCCCCAAAAGCATCAAAAGACTCATAGAATCATAGAATCATAGAATATCAGGGTTGGAAGGGACCTTTGTAGGTCATCTAGTCCAACCCCCTGCTCAAAGCAGGACCAATCCCCAATTTTTGCCCCAGATCCCCAAATGGCCCCCTCAAGGATTGAACTCACAACCCTGGGTTTAGCAGGCCAGTGCTCAAACCACTGAGCTATCCCTCCCCCCCCGGCCGGGGAGCGGAGCACGCCTGCCGCCCCGCGACACGCCTATGCACTGCCACCGACACACTAACGTGTCGCAACACACAGTTTGGAAAGCTCTGCTCTAACCAGCCACCCACCCCCTTCAGGGGTCATCTAGGACTCTTTGTACTAGCATGGAGTGTGATAACAATGGACGAGTGGGTCCTGGATGTCATCCGACGCGGCTATCCCATCAAGTTCACAACGCTACCTCATTCACATCCACCCTTCCCAATACCACTTCAGGGACCACTCTCACAACAGTATCTTTGCCCTAGAGGTGGACTACCTCCTGCGGAGAGGGGCAATAGAGTCCGTTCCCATGGCCTTTCAGGGCACAGGGTTCAACTCCACCTACTTCCTGGTACCCAAGAAAAAAGGAAGATGGAGACCAATCCTAAATCAGTCATCTCAACCGCTTCGTACGCAAGCCAGAGTTGCATATGGTCACACTTGCAGCCATCATACCCTCAATAGAAAGAGGCATGTGTTTACGGCTCTCAGTGTGCAGGATGCTTACTTTCAAATAGCTATCCACCCAACCCACAGACTATTCTTGAGATTTACGGTGTCCACTCAAAACTTCTAATACAAAGTCCTGCCGTTCGGACTCACTGCTTCCTACATCTTCACCAAGGTTTTCTCCATGGTGGCAGCCCACCTCCAGCGTCAAGGAGTCCTCGTCTTCCCTTATCTCAACAATTGTCTACTGGCAACGCAGTCCAGATGAGAAGCTTGAGTATTGACATCCCAGCTGCTTCTATTCCCTCCTCCCTGGGGGTCAGTGTGAACATCAAAAAATCGACTTTGGACCTAACACAGTCCCTGGAATTCATCGTAGCACAGATTGATGCAGTCTCTGCGCATGCCTACATACCAGAGGACAGGTTCTGGATCCTGCTGGAACTAATCGCTTCAGTGACTTCCAACCCCCTGTTCCAGCCAGAACTTGCCTTTCCCTCCTTGGCCCCATGGCGGCGTGCTCATCTTCATTTCTGCTATCTACAACTGTGTTTACAGAACACCCATTCTCCCACACTCGATTCCATGGACACCATTCTGACTCTTCCCAATGAGGTCCTCTTCTCTCTTCGGTGGTGGACAAACCTGGATCAGGTTTGCTCTGGGATTTCTTTCCTTATGTTCTCCCCTAATATAATGATGATTACGGATGCATCTCTTGATGGATGGGGTGTTCACATGACACAGAGGGCTTGGACTGCTCGGGAATCCAGGATGCACATTAATATTCTTGAACTTTGGGCAGTAAGGAGAGCATGTTGCACATTCCTCCCACCCAGCCACTCCCATCATATTCTTATCATGTTGGATAACACAACTACCATTTACTACATAAAAACGGGAGGCCCAGAGTTGCCAGCACGTTGTGTGGAAATGATGCATCATATACAGTATCCTATTGTCAGCAGCCTATCTCCCAGGGACTCAGAATGTGATTGCAGATACTCTCAGCAGGAACTTTGTGACTGACCATGAATGGGAGCTCCACGATGCAATGATTGCAGCTAACAGAGGAAGTTTGACTAGGAGTTCACCTGGGGAGAGCACACTGAGGTTTTCATCTTACAGTAACTACTCAGAGAAGCCTGCAACAGCCGAGGAAGCTCTTAGAAGGAAGGTAATATGGATGGTGAGCGATCAGCTCTTGTGACCTGCACAGGATGTGCCATGTTTGTCTTTCTTCCACAGGACAGAAGCTACTTTGTCTGTACAAAGTGCAAGCTGGTCTCCATATTGAAAGAGAAGGTTCAAGGACTGGAGAAACAAGATGAACCCTGCGTTGCATAAGAGAAAATGAAGATTTCCTGGACAGACGTCAGGATACACTTCTGCAGGCACAACATTCTGAAGAATCAGAGCAGGCTGTGCAGCCTGCTCTGAAGGATGCTGAAGAAAATTGGCAGCATGTGACCTCCAGAAGAAGAAAGAGGAGCATCCATGTACCAGCAGTGCAGATACAGGTGAGCAACCGTTTTCATGTTCTCGCCACAGGTACTAATGCGGAGAGTGGACTAGATGATACATCTGAGGGAAGGGAGCAGAAGGAGACTCCACCGATTGGAAGGTAGGAGATGCACTATCCTAGGGATGGGGGTTCCATGACCACCGCTCCCAAGAGAAGGAGGTGGGTGGTGATGGTCGGGGACTCCTTCCTAAGGGGGACTGAGTCATCTATCTGCCGTCCCGACCAAGAAAACTGAGAAGCGTGCTGCTTGCCAGGAGATAGGATTCACAATGTGACGGAGAGACTGCCGAGACTCATCAAGCCCTCGTATTGCTACCCCTTCCTGCTTCTCCACGTGGGCACTAATGATACTGCCAAGAATGACCTTGAGGGGATCACTGCAGATTACATGGCTCTGGGAAGAAGGATAAAAGAGTTTGAGGCGCAAGTGGTGTTCTTGTCCATCCTCCCTGTGGAAGGAAAAGGCCCGGGTAGAGACTGTCGAATCGTGGAAGTCAATGAATGGCTACGCAGGTGGTGTCAGAGAGAAGGCTTTGGATTCTTTGACCATGGGATGGTGTTCCAAGAAGGATTGCTAGGCAGAGATGGGCTCCACCTAATGAAGAGAGAGAAGAGCATCTTTGCAAGCAGGCTGGCTAACCTAGTGAGGAGGGTTTTAAACTAGGTTCACTGGGGGAAGGAGACCAAAGCCCTGAGGTAAGTGGGGAAGTGGGATACCAGGAGGAAGCACGAGCAGGAGAGCGCAAGAGGGGAGGTTTCCTGCCTCAAACTGAGAAAGCAAGACAATCAGCGAGTTATCTAAAGTGCCTATACACAAATGCAAGAAGCCTGGGAAACAAGCAGGGAGAACTGGAAGTCGTGGCACAGTCAAGGAATTATGATGTGATTGGAATAACAGAGACTTGGTGGGATAACTCACATGACGGGAGTACTGTCATGGATGGATATTAACTGTTCAGGAAGGACAGGCAGGGCAGAAAAGGTGGGGGAGAGCAGTATGTATGTAAGAGAGCAGTATGACTGCTCCGAGCTCCAGTATGAAACTGCAGAAAAACCTGAGTCTCTGGATTAAGTTTAGAAGTATGAGCAACAAGGGTGATGTTGTGGTGGGAATCTGCTCTAGACCACCAGACCCGGGGATGAGGTGGACGAGGCTTTCTTCAGGCAATTAACAGAAGTTACTAGATCACAGGCCCTGGTTCTCATGGGGGACTTCAGTCACCCTGATATCAGCTGGGAGAGCAATACAGCGGTGCACAGACAAGCCAGGAAGTTTTTGGAAAGTGTGGGGACAATTTCCTGGTGCAAGTGCTGGAGGAACCAACTATGGGCAGAGCTCTTCTCGACCTGCTGCTCACAAACAGGGAAGAATTAGTAGGGGAAGCAAAAGTGGATGGGAACCTGTGAGGCAGTGACCATGAGATGGTCGAGTTCAGTATCCTGACATACGGAAGAAAGGAGAGCTGCAGAATATGGACCCTGGACTTCAGAAAAGCAGACTTTGACTCCCTCAGGGAACTGATGGGCAGGTTCCCCTGGGAGAATAATATGAGGGGGAAAGGAGTCCAGGAGAGCTGGTTGTATTTTAAAGCATCCTTATTGAGGATGCAGGAACAAACCATCCCAATGTGTAGAAAGAATAGTAAATATGGCAGGCGACTAGCTTGGCTTAACAGTGAAATCCTTGCTGATCTTAAACACAAAAAAGAAGCTTACAAGAAGTGGAAGATTGGACAAATGAACAGAAAGGAGTATAAAAATATTGCTCAGGAGTGAAATCAGGAAGACCAAATCACCCTTGGAGTTGCAGCTAACAAGGGATGTTAAGAGTAACAAGGAGGGTTTCTACAGGTATGTTAGCAACAAGAAGGTGGTCAGGGAAAGTGTGGGCCCCTTACTGAGTGGGGGAGGCAACCTAGTGACAGAGGATGTGGAAAAAGCTAATGTACTCAGTGCTTTTTTTGCCTCTGTCTTCATGATCAAGGTCAGCTCCCAGACTACTGCACTGGGCAACACAGTATGGGGATGAGGTGACCAACCCTCTGTGGTTCAGGACTACGTAGAAAAGCTGGATGAGCACAAGTCCATGGGGCCGGATGCACTGCATCCGAGAGTGCTAAAGGAGTTGGTGGATGTGATTGCAGAGCCATTGGCCGCTATCTTTGAAAACTCATGGCGATTTGGCGAGGTCCCGGATGACTGGAAAAAAGGCTAATGTAGTGCCCATCTTTAAAAAGGAAGGAGGAGGATCTGGGGAACTACAGGCCAGTCAGCCTCACCTCAGTCCCTGGAAAAATCATAGAGCAGGTCCTCAAGGAATCAATTTTGAAGCACTTAGAGGAGAGGAAAGTGATCAGGAACAGTCAGCATGGAGTCACCAAGGGCAAGTCATGCCTGACTAACCTAATTGCCTTCGATGAGTATGCCTCCCACAGTATTCTTGCCAGCAAGTTAAAGAAGTATGGGCTTCATGAATGGACTATAAGGTGGATAGAAAGCTGGCTAGGTCGTCAGGCTCAACGGGTAGTGATCAATTGCTCCATGTCTAGTTGGCAGCCGGAATCAAGTGGAGTGCCCCAAGGGTCGGTCCTGGGGCTGATTTTGTTCAATATCTTTATTAATGATCTGAGGATGGCGTGGATTGCACCCTCAGCAAGTTTGCAGATGACACTAAACTCGGAGGAGTGGTAGATACACTGGAGGGTAGGGATAGGATACAGAGGAACCTAGACAAATTAGAGGATTGGGACAAAAGAAATCTGATGAGGTTCAACAAGGACAAGTGCATAGTCCTGTACTTAGGAAGAATCCCATGCACTGCTACAGACTAGGGACCACGTGGCTAGGCAGCAGTTCTGCAGAAAGAGACCTAGAGGTTACGATGGATGAGAAGCTGGATATGAGTCAACAGTGTGCCCTTGTTGCCAAGAAGGCTAATGGCATTTTGGGCTGTATAAATAGGAGTATTGCCAGCAGATCGAGGGACGTGATCATTCCCCTCTATTCGGCATTGGTGAGGCCTCATCTGGGGTACTGTGTCCAGTTTTGGGCCCCACACTACAAGAAGGATGTGGAAAAATTGGAAAGAGTCCAACGGAGGGCAACAAAAATGATTAGGGGGCTGGAGCACATGACTTATGAGTAGAGGCTGAGAGAACTGGAATTATTTAGTCTGCAGAAAAAAAGAATGAGGAGGGATTTGATAGCTGCTTTCAGCTACCTGAAAGGGGTTCCAAAGAGGATGGATCTAGACTGTTCTCAGTGGTAGCAGATGATAGAACAAGGAGTAATGGTCTCAAGTTGCAGTGGGGGAGGTTTAGGTTGGACATTAGGAAAAACTTTTTCACTAAGAGGGTGGGGAACACTGGAATGGGTTACCTAGGGAGGTGGTGGAATCTCCATCCTTAGAGGTTTTTAAGACCCGGTTGACAAAACCCTGGCTGGGATGATTTATTTGGGGATTAGGTCCTGCTCTGAGCAGGGGGTTGGACTAGATGACCTCCTGAGGTCCCTTCCAACCCTGATATTCTATGATTCTATTATTTTTGACCGCTGGGGGACTCAGACCAGCGATCTCTTTGCCTCCCTCATGAATGCCAGATGCATCCCATACTATTCCAGGAGCAGACTTGGAGCCCACTCCTAACGCCACACCCTGGTACTCAACTGGTCGGGCTGAATCAGCTATGCCTTCCCTCTCCTACCCACTCCTGCCCCATATTCTCCACAAGATTCGATAGGAGGAGGCAACAGTCATTCTGATCACCACGTTCTGGGCTTGCCAGTTCTGGTTTCCTTCTCTTCTTCACATGTCAAGATATCCTCCACTCAGGCTACTGACTTTCCTGGAACTGCTCCCTCAGTACAGTGGCAGAATCAGATGCCCCAATCTGCAGACGCTTCACCTGAGAGCCTGGTTTTTGATGGGCACCTTTACTAGCATGGAAGTATTCATTGGCAGTATGCGACATCCCCTTGAGTAGCAGGAAAAGAATCCACAAGGTGGTCCTACCAGGTCAAGGGGAAACATTTCACCTTCTGGGCCCAACAGAAGAGTGTGGCTCCTGAGGCCGTCGGCATCCCTCTCCTCTTGGACTACCTCCTGTCCCTGAAAGCGTCAGGACTTGCTCTCAGTTCCATCAAGGTGCACATAGCAGCCATTAGTGCTTTTCCCGCCCTGTGGAGGGGCACTCAGTTTTCACTCACCCACTGACTGTCAGATTCTGGAAGGGCCTTGTGTGATCATACCCTTCCATCCAACCCTCAACCTTGTCCTCACGGCACTGATGAAGTTACCCTTCGAAACTCTGGCCTCCTGCTCCCTTTCTCTTTTCTCATGAAGGTCGCCTT
Source organism: Macrochelys suwanniensis (assembly GCA_033296515.1). Taxonomy (NCBI): domain Eukaryota; kingdom Metazoa; phylum Chordata; order Testudines; family Chelydridae; genus Macrochelys; species Macrochelys suwanniensis. Next base: position 41,533,552 of record CM065775.1, on the reverse strand, counting down.
CCTGATAGCCATCGCCACTGGAAACGGGGTAGGCAAATTGCGGGTCCATGATGGCAGGACCCCCCTTTCACCATGTTCCATAAAAACAAAGTTTTTCTATGCTTACATCCCAGATTTCTGCTGAAGGTGGTTTCCCGTTTTCACTTCAGCCAGCCCATATACTTCTTCCCTAAGCCACATGCCTCAGCAGAGGAACAATGCCGTCACTCCCTCGATGTCTGAAGGGCCCTTGCCTTCTACCTGCAAAGGACAAAGCTGTTCAGGAAGTCTTCTAGACTATTTGTCACTATAGCATAGAGGATTAAGGGCCAAACCATTTCCACTCAGAGGATTTCTAAGTGGATTTTGAAGTGCATTACACTCCGCTATCATTTGTCGGATCTGTCTCCACCCTTTGGGGTCCAAGCCCACTCCATAAGTGCAAGCGTATACTACAGCCGCGCTCCACCATCTGCTGCTCACAGACATATGTAGGGTGGCCACATGGAGTTTGGTACATGCCTTTTCCTCCTAATATGCCCTCTTGTAAGACTCTGAGACAGATGCCTCATTTGGTGCAGCTGACCTCTGCTCCACAGTGCCATCATCTTCCTCGCACCCTCTTCCTAACTAGGTACTGCTTGTCAATCACCCTCAGTGGAATATAATTGGGATCATCAGTCGAAGAAGAAGAAGAAGAGGAGATTACTTACCTGTAACTGGAGGTTCTTCAAGATATGTGGTCCCTATCTGTATTCCAATCCCGCCCTCCTTTCCCTCTGCTGCGGACCTGGTTGATTTGTGGGGGAGACGGAACTGAGGGAATATTCAATATGCCCTACCGTTTATTGCCTCCATTGAAACTATGAGGCGGTACAAAGGCACATGCGTGGACCAACACACACTACTATTTTTAAAAGTATGGCGCATGCGCATCACCCGGATAGGGACCACACATCTCAAAGAACCTCCAGTTACAGGTAAGTAACCTACTCTTATGAGGACAATCAGAATAGGAAAGGTTGCAATTCCTTAGGTCCAGTACAGTAGGGAATTCCTAGTTTAGTCCTGAAAAAGTCCTGGGATCCCTTTTCAGTACATTTCTCTATTACAAGCGGTTAGGTACCCTGCAAGTTTCCTGGCCAGGATCAGTCTGTAGTGTTTTGTTGGGGGCAGCAGGTAGCTGAGCAAGGAAGCAGAGTGTGACTGGCAGACGTTGCAGCAGAGTTGTTGCAGTGATTCATACACAGTTCCTGTTAGCAGGAGGTTGCTGCAACTGTGGGAAGCAGTTATATTCCAGCACCCCTCTCCCAATCTCTGTATTTACCTTTCACAAGGTCAGCAGCACTTCCTCTCTAGAGCCAACAGCCTATCATAGCAGGCTGACCACTTCTGTGGCTAATTCCCTGTTTCTAGGGCACTATGGATGCAATGAACTTTCTTCAAGCTATTCTCTCTTGTCTAGCTGCTGTACAGGAACTTATTTTGAGCCCCTTTCTACATAACCCTCAGGCTTTAGGACCCCTTCCTGGTCTCTGCTGTTTCCCCACAAATTCCTCACAGAACTCTGCTGCAATGTATGCCAGTAGGGTTGCTAATTTTGGTTGGACGTACTCCTGGAGGTTTCATCACATGACATAATCTTTAATGAAAGATTAATTCCAGGAGGCTCCAGGGCAAACCTGGAGGTTGGCAACCCTATCCGCCAGTCACAGTCTGCTTCCTTGCTCAGCTTTCTGCTGCTCATGCAGCTCTCTAGTTCCTCCTGGTACAGTGACTTTCCACAGAGAGAGGGCTTTCTGCATCAGACTCTTCCTTCCAAACAGTTTCCATCCCTGTCGGCTAGGAGAGAGAAGTAAGGCTGCTCTTCCACCCCTTTTGGCATTCCGAAAAATTGTAGAGACTTTGCTGCTCAACAGATTCAACATACTATATTACAATATACATTTAACAGCCTAGACAATAATCCAGAATACTCTCTATGTCATGCACAAAATAATGTAGTAGTAAACATACAAGAAACTTTAGCTAGTTCATGTTCATATCTAAAAAAACTTTGCAATTTGTCGTATAATGAGATCAGCAATAATAAATTTCATATCCATCATGTCTAAAGCAAACAAAAACTATTCATATTTGAGAAGCAGAGAATAATCTAAATTATCCTCAGAGGGAGCTAGGCCTTCTGCTTCATTTAAATTAGCTTTGTTTCTGCTTAGTTGTTTTAGGAGGAAGATTTTGGCTGAATCTTTGAGGTGGGTAAAGGGTTGGAGTTTAGGGATTTCTGTTGGTCTTTAATTATTGTATGAAATAATACAGAGATCTGAAACTCATTTAGTGCACATAGCAGCAATTTGCTTCTCCAGTTTTGAGTTGATCCAAAAATATTGATCTTTTAAGACAAATAGTTTGATGTATTAGACCTGTGGACGGCAAAGGCAAAATCACTACAACCTTCTAGAAGTTATGAGATGAAGCAGATAAAGATTTGATGGAATACCTTGAGGACATGAAGTGGAATCAAACTAGGAAAACAAATTCTTCTTCGAGTGATTGTTCATGTCCATTCCAACCAGGTATGTGCACGCCAGCCGAAAGATTTTCCCCTTAGCAGCGCCACCAAAAGAAAAAAACATTTTTTTCCAAAATTGTTTTGTAAACAAAAGAAGTTATTCATAACAAGAAACTGAACCAGTGAAATTACAATAATAATATGTATTGACAATTTTGATGGTAATAAATTCTATTCCGTGTGTGTGTGTGTGTGTGTGTACACAAATTTACAACTGTTTTATTTAAATTTAAAATTTTCAACTGTTGAAGTTCAGCAGTTTTAATATCACTAATAAGCCATGCTTTGGCCATTGTTCAAACAAGTATTCTAGTATTTTAGGAGCTTGAAAATCCAATTGGTATGGACACTTGTATAATAGGATTAACGCTTAATCTTCTTCCACCAGCACAAAATAATAAGTTTATGGAAAAAAAAAATCTTTCTATAATTTCAGTTAAAATGGTACTATAGAGCAATCTTCTATTTTTAAGTTTGCTTTAGGGCACAAACTGTTGATGTTATTAAGAAATGATTCTAATAAGAATGCTGAATTTTAACACCTCACAAATATGGATTATTCACTTGATATCTGAAGCAGCATTTGTTGAAACTTGTAAAAAGACAATTCTGTAGTAATCAATCCCAGGACTTTTAAACAGAGGAGATTAAAAGGAATTGAGACTTATTACATTAGAGTTGTGTTAAAATAGTATTTTTCAGAATCTGTTAATCTGATTAGAAGAAGAACAAAAACGCTATTTGCATCTTCCATACCCACCTTTCTTCTAATGTACAAGATAAAGGTTAAAGGAACGTTCTACTTGAAATCTGATCAATTTAAAAACGAGTTTAAAATGGCCTCTGGTGCCACACCTGTCCCTCTGCTGCCAGGTTTTATTTTTCTAGTAACATTTTCCTCATTTTAAAATTTGTTTCACTTCCCTTATTGCTGTGAGAAAGAGCCAAGTAAGCAAGGGAAACAGAATAACAGTACAGGGGTAAAAGTGAAATTGACTAATAATATAATATAAACAAAAGCACATATCATCTAACATAGCATTTACACATGTACTTCACTTTAATGGGACTGCTTGGTTTAAGTCATGCAGTTCGGAGCGTAGCAGCAGTGCCTATCAAGATGGGTCTAGTCATCACTATAGCAGGTAAAAAAATGGAATTTCCATCCTATGGGAAATTCCAACATTTCAAAAAATGTTCTTCATGAACTGGTACAAAAAAACAAAATATTTCATGGGACAAACATCTGAAACATTTTGATTCAGAAACATTGAAACAAGCTTATTGGAACATAGTATAGAATTAAAAATTTCAACAAAAAGTCAGTATAAGTGAAAACAAGGAAGTAGAAACAAAATACTCCATTTTTATTTTGAATTCTTTTTAAACTTTTTCCTCAAATTTCATTTAAATTGACATAGTTTAGACTCTGCTATAATAACTATTTTTAATAGTATCAGAGGGGTAAGCCATGTTAGTCTGGATCTGTAAAAGTGGCAAAGAGTCCTGTGGCACCTTATAGTCTATAAGGTGCCACAGGACTCTTTGCTGCTTTTATTTATAATAGGTTACAAATGGGGTCTTGATACTCTGAGTTTGCCTAATTTAGATTCCTTGTTTTTCCATCATTGTTCACAGTTGTTAGTGTTACTGAAGTGTAATGGCTTTATATACAATTTCTAAGGAGTGACATGGGTGTAGAACAGAGGTGGGCAAACTACGGCCCGCGGGCCACATGCAGCCCGCGGGACCGTCTTGTCCGGCCCCTGAGCTCCCAGCCAGGGAGGCTAGACCCCAGCCCCTCTCCTGCTGTCCCCCTCTTCCGCAGCCTCGCCGCTGCGTGGGCATTGCTCTGGACGGCAGGGCTGCGCGCTCCTGCAGGGCAGCGCGCCAGCATGTCTGGCTCCGGCCGGCTGCGCAGCTGCCAGACATGCTGCTTTGAGCGACATGGTAAGGGGGCTGGGGGGGTTGGATAAGGGGCAGAGGGTCCCGGGGGGCAGTCAGGGGACAGGGAGCAGGGGGTGGTTGGATGGGGTTAGAGGTTCGGGGGTGGGGGGGGGAGCGGTCAGAGAACGGGGAATGGGGGGTGTTGGATAAGCGTGGGAGTCCTAGGGGGCCTGTCCAAGGGTGTGGATAGGAGTCGGGGGAGTCAGGGGACAGGGAGCAGGGGGGGTTGGATGTGTGGGAGGTTCTGAGGGGGGCAGTCAGGGGACGGAAAGTGGGAGGGGGCAGATGGGGGCGGGGGGCCAGGCTGTTTGGGGAGGCACAGCCTTCCCTACCCAGCCCTCCATACAGTTTTGCAACCCCTATGTGGCCCTCGGGCCAAAAAGTTTGCCCACCCCTGGTGTAGGAAAATTGTTCCGCAGCATGTCATATGTCATGTTCATTCTAAGAAACTCATATTATGCCTGTCCCTTGTTTTCACCTCGTCCAGATTGTCTCTGCACCTGGCATTGCTTTCTGTTGCTGTTTCTGCAGTATTGCCAAAACTTATGATTTTATCATAAGTCTCTCTACATTTGGTGTTTTTCTTAAAGTCCCAGTTCCATGGAGTCAGGTGATTATGTTAGAATCTCAGCTTTGATTACAAAAAATAGTAAGTTTCAACCTCATGGTTATGGAGAGGAGCTTGGAAACATGAACCCTAAAGGCTCAAAACCCAGAAGGAAAATAAAAAGAACACAACATATTTTTAAAAACTCATGATTTGCGGGGGTGATTTTTGGGTTTGGCAATACTGCCTCAGCTTCTGTTGTCTAAAACCCAAGCCCACACCTAAATCTGAAAAATCGTTGTTCTTATGTAATGTGTCATGGTAGTTGTTCCATAGCTAGACAACAAATTTTAACAATGGTTCAAAAAACATTTTGAATTGTGCATAAACCTGTCCCTTTTTAAGGTTAAACTAGAATAACTGTCTTAATTACAACCAGTCCCTCTTACTGTGGTGACTTGACTTCAATATATTGAGGATAGTAGGCTGCTGGCATATGACCCCTTCTGATTAGGATAATGCTCTAAAGCCTAATAATATTTTTGTTACATTGATTTTCCCCTCCTCCCCCCTGTTTTTAGAAGGAAGATGTCGCTAATGAGGAGATGGCAGAAAAACTGTCTATTCGAAAGCAGCGCTTCATGAAGTTTGCATCCTTGGAATATGAAGGAGAATATTACATGACACCTAGAGACTTCCTGTTCTCAGTAATGTTTGATCAAGTTGGCCGTAAGTTGATTTCTCCTCAGTAAATTGTACTACTGATTTGTCTGGTGGGTACTCTTTAAGAAGTTCCTATCCTTAGCTAATGAAAATCAGCAAGGGCCAGCTAACAACATTAATAGAATACACGCTTGTAGACTCTTAACGGACCAGTTGGCATACCTGTTGAGACTGAGGGTCCAGAAATCTGGAGTGTTTGTGCAAATGACTTAAACCCCTAATGTGCATATTTGATCAATATTCATTTCCTTGTTTATCTAGATGACAGCTAAATTAGCCAGGTTATAATACACCAGTGTTCAGAACATCCCCTCCCAGCTATCTCCGTAATTGATACTGTGACTTTTTTTCCTTGCACAAAAAGGAAGTTGTGGGAGTGAAAGATAGTCATTTGTGCTTGGGTGGGATAGGGCGTGGAGCTCCACCACATGTTCCCTGTTGCACCTGGACTTCTCTTCTATGGGAACTGTTATTTGTGCAAAGCACAGTGGAATGGATCAAATTTTTACATGTTTAAAAAACAAAACACTTTTAAAATCCTATAATCCAATGAGAAGTCAACATGATATGTAGCAAGTTCTTGGGCTGAATCAGTGGCGTAGCCAGGTTCTAACACCAGGGGGAGCGAACACATAAATAAAGGCACCACCCGACCTGACACATCTAATTTCTAATTACCTAATTACATACTTTTAAATTCGTTATACATATTTATTTTGTACTTAAAATAAAAACACAAGAATGATATTGTTTTACAAGTACGTGTGTTGTTTTGCATTTAAAATATAAAAACAGTTTTACAGAATGAAATCTATTTATATTGTATATAAAATCAAAACATAACAAAAGCATGTGTTATGTACTTATTTTTTTAATCATATGTGCAGTATCCCTGTAAGGGATGAGTGTAAGTGCGCAAGTTTAAATGAGTCCTGTGTGACTCTCAGCCCGCCCCGCTCTCGGATTCCCCCCGCGGGCTCCTACCAGCCGGGGTCTCTCAGCCCACTGGCCTGGGTTCTTTCACCCAGGCCAGCAGTGGGCTCTTAGTGGGGCCAGCGACAGGACCCCTGCGTTATTTTGTCGCTCCACCTCCGTCCACTCCGTCTCCACCCTTTCAAAAATTAAAAAGGTGCCACTTTTGGAAAATATGCTCAGGGGGAGCGGCTGCTCCCCCTGCTCCCCCCCTAGCTATGCTACTGGGCTGAATTAAAGATCTTGTGAGCTTTTGTGCTCCTTTACCCAAGGTTCCAGAGTGTCATGGCCAAATCCCAGCCTGATTAACGATGTCCACCTTAAAGCTCCCCCTTGTAGTTTCAGGGGTAGTTGCCTTTTCACTGTCTTCCCCTCACTAACTGTGGCCCTGTTTTACTCTGTCTCCTGCTCCAGAGTGAACTGCCCTCTTTCTCTCTAATGCACCCAGTGCGCTGCACCTGGCTGTATTTGCTGAGTTGCAGTGATTCACCCCAGTCTATAATCCCTGCTTCCTCCTAGTCCATGGCTTTTTCCTGCTGCGAAAATAGCAATGTGGCTGCTCTCTCCATAGCCTTTTGCCTTCTATACAACCATTGCATGAGGCCCCTTTAGGGGGCTGAGCAAGCTACTGCCTGATCATAAAAATGAGAGAGACAGGCAGCTGCCCGAGAGCCCAGGTGAAGGGTACCCAAAGTCATGGAGTCTCGTGGGAGAACCAAAATACTTAATAGGTAAGAACGACTAGAGTTGTTAATATTGCAGTCTATTTTGTATTCCCTTTAATAACTGCACGTGTGTATATTCTTATAAATGCATACATTTTAAAACATCCTTAAGGCAGCCTAAATCCCCTGACTAGCCCCCCAGCTCCTTTGTTGCCTTCCACAAATTGGGTTAAGCTGCTTTGGTTTTAGTTGCTTTAAACTTGTATAGACAGTACAAACACACAACATGGGAGGGACAGTAAGGGGACAAGATGGGGCAGGGTATGCATCTCATAATAGTTTTGGTAAGTATGCACTTTCCAAGTTATTCATCCATGCAGGTTGCAATTAACTTTATTAACCTTCTAACTTAACCAAAAATATATACCCCAACTGCCCAACACACAACTTTCAAATGCTCCTAACTTTCTAAAATCAAAATCATTTTTTTAAAATAAGCAAAACTGACTATACTAAGTTTCAGTTTATAAAGCTTTCTGCAATGGTTGCTGTAGCCTCTTGGTTTTCATTTTTTTTAAAAGGTGTGGTTAACATTTTTTCAATGGAGAAAATTGTTCACCCCGCCCCACAGTTTACAGTAACTTCAAATGGCTGAGGGGATTTTCCATAAACCTTTCAAATAAAAAAACATTCACTAAAAGACAAAAAGCGTAGAAAATTTCCACTCAGAAGGTGCATGTTTCAGAAAGTTGTGTGTGAAAGCAAGATTATAATAGGAAGTGTTTTGCAGTCAGCAATAGCAGCTGCTTCCAACATCATACATATTCATTGTTTACACCTGCAACAGTGGTATAAATGCTGTTTTTTAAAACAAGGTTGCATGTGGACAATATGTCTTTATAGAAGTAGCCAGGTTAATTTCCACTGTGTTTGCTGATGATATGAATAGCCAATGTTTAAAAATGAAATTTTAACTCCAGGAATGTGTATTTCAACTTTCAGTTTATTGATTTCCAGTTTACTAATGGCATAACATAGTGGCTACAGTGGTAGGTGATGTAGATAATCCATAGATAGACAGATCTAAACTTTAGTACTTGTACACCTATTATTAATTATTTTATTTATCTGACATTATCAACGTCGATACTCCAGACAACATCTCCATTGCTACTATAAGCATTTATTTCTTGTTGTGCTGTATTGTTGCAGAATGCTTGGTGCTCTTATTTGTAATTTCAGACAGTGATAGCACAGTTTACCACTGTGAATTTGGATTTTTTTATATTCAGCTACTTATCGCAGAAAAACAGTACTGTTCCCTTTGTTTAGAATTAGTCCCACAGAAGGCAATCTACAAAATATTCCAAATTCATATAAAGTATATCAAGAAGATGAACTTCTTAAGTCAGGCAGTATTAGTTTTGGGAACTCTGTTCTGATCACAAAATCTATCCCATTAATCCCTGAAATATATATACAAGATATTTCAGGAGTCCCATTTGGATCTGTTTTAAGATTCTGAAGAGGAAACCCAACCACCCACTGCTAATTTTAAGAAGTCTGTCTCTTATTTGTACAGAAGATACTTGTGCTCTTTCTGCAAAAAATCTAATTATAATATTTGATTTCTAAACATGAACACGACTGTTACAATCCTGAGTTTAAAATCATAGTAATTCAGCAACTCTTTATTTCATTTATTTGCTTAGATTTGACATTTAAAAAGAACATCCGTATAAAAACTCCAAGCACCTTGGCATTAATTAGATTTACAATAACCACCCATTCTTCTTAATACTGTATTAATATGCACAATACATTAATTCTGGCATTGGACAGCCTTAATTTAGAGAGACGTTTACCTCAGCCAGTAGACAATAAAAATAGAAACACACCTGAAAAGCCTCTTTCCCCAGTAACATCCTTCCCCCAAGATCCCTGCTAAATAAACATGGCTTTTACAGTGTGTCTGGAAGGTCATCAGGTTTAGGCTATGCTGGATCAAGGTGCAGAGCAAATTCCTGAGGCCCTCACTGAAAACACAGTGCCAGTGGGCTTCCTGTCTTTTATCACGAGGGGAATCCAACTCTGACTAAGAGCAGCTATGGCAATATGTAACAAAGACCAAGAGAGAGGTGATCTCTCAGGAGTAGGGCTTTATAAGGCATGAGCCAATACCTTAAACTTTACCCAGAGACCAATAGTGCAAATCCCACAGCACAGCTGTCAAGCTCTCCCTATCAAATGCCTCACAAAATAAGCATTCTTTCAAAAGAAAATATATTGGAGTAAAATCATGTAGTAAACTCTGGAATTGTGACTGGATTTTGGTGCAGATTTCAGTCCTATACTGAAGGCTGAGACTGCCAAAATGTTAGCATTCCCCTGCTGTACAAAAATAAGTAAGCTGGTGAGATGTTTCTTATAAGAGGCAATTTATGCACATGCACACCCACTCCCAGGAAGAATTGTAAGGATCATACAGAAGTTATTCTCTTCTTGTTGGAAGACTTGTGTGTTTGCTCTCCCTTCTGGTGTGTTTGGGGCAGTGGGGAGAGATGAAATGATCATTCCCTGTTTCTGGTAACTTCAGGAGATATCATCCCTTCTTCTTCGAGTGTTTGCTCATATGTATTTCAATTAGGTGTGCGCGTGCGGTGTGCACGATCGTCGGAAGATTTTTACCCTAGCAACACTCGGTGGGCCGGCTGGCGCCCTCTGGAGTGGCACCGTTGCGGCGCTGAATAAATACCCCAGCTGGCCCAGCGCCCTCTCAGTTCCTTCTTACCGCCCGTGACGGTCGTTGGAACTGTGGAGCGCAGCGTAGCTGATCTCCACCTCCCTAGCTTAGTTAGCACTCGTTTACCATTGTTAATAGTTTTAAGTACTCTTTAAGTAGTTGTTAATAGTTTCTGATAGTTTTGTTTGAAGTAGTGTAAATAGTAGTGGGAGATAAGGGGTTTCTGCCCCTGCCTCCCTCCCGGTACCGGGCCGATGCCTGGCTCCCCGGGATTCAAGCCGTGCTCGGCCTGCTCGAAGCCGATGCCTACGGGGGACCCCCATGATTCCTGCCTGAAGTGCCTCAGGGACTCCCATCTTCCAGATAAGTGCCGTATCTGTAAGGCTTTTAAGCCTAGAACCAAGAAGGAGCGGGACTTTCGATTGAAGCAGCTCCTGTTAGAAGCGGCACTTAGCCCGATGTCGGCCCCGCACCGCAACCCGGTACCGACTTCGACAGCAACTACGGCGTCAGCAGCCCCGTAGCACCCGAGTTCGAGTAAGGAGCCCCGGCACCGAACAACTCAGGCCACGATTCCTCAGAGGCGCCGTTCGATGTCCCCGACATTGAGTAAGCAGGGCCCAGGACTGGCACCACCCCCGGCGCCGCTGCAGCCGCAACCAATTCAGGCCCACCCAGCCAAGTCTTCCGGCCCGGTGCCAGCACCGGTGACTCTGGTACCACAAGGTCGTTGAGCTTGGTATCCCTGTCTAAGGCTCACGCACCGTCAACTCCGGCTCTGCAAGGTCCGTTGAGTTCGGTGCCACCGATGATGCCAGCACCGGCCCCGTCGACTCCGGTACCGCAGAGACTGTTGAGTTCGGGGCCGCCAGCTAAGACTCCGGTACCGACGACTCCGGTACCGCAAGGTCTATCGAGCTCAGTGACCGCCAACTCCCTGGTGTGCACCGAGGTAGAGCTCATGCTGCCGTCCACTCCGGACACCTTCTTGGCAGCACGGGACCTGATCGCGATGACTGATCAGGCACCGCATCAATCTCCGGTACTGCCGATGAGAATCGTCCCATCCCGAGGCAAGCCCGCCATCCTACGCCCGGTGCCGCATGCAGAGGTCAGCCGACATTGGTCCAGATCTCAGTCTCGGCACCGCTTGCAGTCCCGGCACCGATCCTCTTCTCAGCGCCGGTCGTACTCGCGGTGCCACTCAAGGTCGACCTCCAGACATGGTCGCCATTACTATGACTCCCGGTACCGCTCCCGGTCCCGTGGCCGGTCGCAGCGCAGATCCCCGGACGACCGACCTCGCTACCGATCGCCGAGACGTACGCGATCCAGGTCAGGCCCCTGGTACCGAGCTAGCCATCGGTACCGATCCAGGTCGCCACGGCACAGCACGGATCCGCGGACTGGATTATAAGGCCACTCCGCTCCAACTTGGCCCTCTCGCTCTGCCTCTCGGTCCTCCAGGGCTGGCAGTGGCTATTATATGGACCAGAGCCACGTTATATATGGCCCTAACCGCTGGCAAAACGAAATTCAAGACCCAGCCCAAGGACCACAACAGCGGCCTTTCTGGACACGATGGCATTTCACCAGTCCCATGGGGCCCCCTCCAGAGCCTCCCAATCGGCTCATTCGGAGTCCCGGACACTGGAGGCAACGGTGTCCCGCCCTCCCCCGGAGGCCCCAGAACCACCTGTCCACCCATCGGCTGAGGTTCCAGACCCTGAGGCCACGGACTTGGAGGCAGCAGAGCTCCCTCAACAGGACCTACCCCAGGACCCTCTAGTCCCGGGATTATCGTCCTCCTCCTCCTCCCCGGACGAGGCAGTGGCAGGAGCATCATCCTCTGGTCCGCCTCCTATTGATCTCCGGGACCACCAAGACCTGCTTCGCAGATTGGCTCTCAATATGAACCTGCAGGTGGAGGAGGTGGTGGAGCTCGAGGACCCGGTGGTGGACATCCTGACAGCCGGTGCCCCCACCCGGGTAGCCCTACCGTTTGTACGGACTATACATACCAACGCCACTTCAATTTGGCAATTTCCAGCTTCAATACCCCCCACTGCCCAGGGGTGGAGAGAAAATACATGGCGCCCCCGAAGGACTTTGAGTACCTGTACACTCACCCCCAACCTTGCTCCTTGGTCGTTCAATCTGTGAACAAGAGGGAGAGGCATGGCCAACAGGCCCCTGCGCCTAAGTCTAAAGATGCCAAACGCCTGGATCTGTTTGGCAGAAAAATCTACTCTGGGGGCGGCCTCTAACTCAGAGCGGCTAACCAGCAAGCCCTCCTGAGTCGTTACAGTTACAACACCTGGAACTCGATGCAAAAATTCAAAGAATTTGTGCCCCAGGAGTCCAGGCAGAAGTACTCGGCCTTGATAGAGGAGGGCAAAAAGGTGGCCAGAACATCACTACAGGCCTCCTTGGACATAGCCGACTCAGCGGCCAGAACAATAGCTTCAGGAGTTGCCATGCGGCGTATCTCCTGGCTTCAGTCCTCCACCCTCCCTCCGGAGGTGCAGTATACAATTCAGGACCTGCCCTTCGATGGGCAGGGCCTGTTTTCTGAGAAAACAGACTCGAGGCTGCAGATCCTGAAAGATGGTCGCACCATCATACGTACACTGGGGATGCATACTCCTGCCACACAGCGCAGGGCCTTCCGGCCCTTCACGCAGCGCCCTTACACCGTGCCCAGGCCTAGACAGGACTTCTCAAGAAGACGCGGCCAGGGCGGTAGGAGGAGGCAACCGGGTCATCAGACTGGCCAGAGCCAGGGTCCCCCTAAACCATCGGCGGGGCCCAAGCAAAACTTTTGAAGCGACGCCCGAGGGCGGAGTGCAAGTCGACATACAGGACCCGTTCCCTCCCTTCAAAGAACGCCTTTCCCATTTCTTCCGTGCGTGGTCGAATATAACTGCAGACCGTTGGGTCTTACGCACGGTGGAAAGAGGATACCACCTGCAATTTGTCTCCCCCCCACCTCCTTGTCCCTCCTCAGGGACCCTTCTCACGAGCGACTCCTAATTCAGGAGGTGCAAACGCTCCTCACTATAGGGGCAATAGAGGAGGTTCCAAGGGAGTTCAGGGGCAAGGGGTTCTACTCTCGCTATTTCCTGATCCCCAAATCAAAAGGGGGGCTACTTCCTATCCTGGACTTGCGCGGACTCAACAAATTTATGGTAAAGTTGAAGTTCTGCATGGTTTCCCTGGGTACTATTATCCCTTCCTTGGATCCTGGAGACTGGTACGCTGCCCTCGACATGAAGGACTCATATTTCCATATCGCAATCTACCCACCACACAGACGTTTCCTCCACTTTGTTGTAGACCAAAGACACTTTCAATTCGCTGTCCTTCCCTTCGGCCTATTCACGGCACCAAGGGTGTTCACGAAGTGCATGGCCGTTGTGGCAGCCGCTCTTCGTCGACGGCGGATTCAAGTGTTCCCCTACCTCGACAACTGGCTTATCCGCAGCAACTCCAGCAGCCAAGTCCAGTCGCAGGTTCAGATGGCCATGAGCATGTTCAGCCAGATCGGCCTGCTCCTGAATGTAGAAAAGTCCACTTTGGAGCCAACCCAAAGATTAGACTTCATAGGGGCAGTACTGGACTCGACTCTCGCCTGAGCGTTTTTGCCAGAGGCACGCTTCCAGGCCCTCGTAACCATCATACGTGGCGTACAGAGCTTCCCAACCTCGACAGCTCGAAGCTGCCTCAGCCTGCTCGGTCACATGGTATCCTGCACATTCATGACCGTACACGCCAGATTACGCCTCAGCCATGCCTGGAATGGACGATCGTCAGCATATCGCCCACGCAGAGACAGCATGGACATGGTATTGAAGGTGCCATTGCAGGTCCTAGCCTCCCTAGACTGGTGGCTGGATCCCAAGAAGGTGCTGGAAGGGGTGCCATTCCATGCGCCAGAGCCCTCCCTGGCCCTGACCACAGATGCGTCATCCCTCAGTTGGGGGACCCACCTGAAAGATCTTCAGACACAGGGCCTGTGGTCGGTTCAGGAATTAGCCCTCCACATCAACATCAGGGAGCTGCGGGCAGTGCACCTTGCCTGCCAAGCCTTTTCCAAGCACCTTTAAGGTCATTGTGTCGCAGTCCTCACGGACAACACAACGGCCATGTATTATATTAACAGGCAAGGAGGGGCACGTTTGTCCCCGCTCTGCCAAGAAGCCATACGGTTGTGGGAGTTCTGTGAAAGTCATAATCAGTCAGCAGCCATAGTAATCAGAGACCACTAGGTGGAAGTAGACGCCTCGCCTACGCAAGACCTTGCATTTTTACAGTTGTCCTTCGCCTACACAAGAATAGTGTTTTCCAGCTCTTATAGTTATTTCTATACCAGTTTTTACTGACCAGATAGCAGACATTCGAGGTCTAGCATGCACCAATCAAATGTTAACACACCAGGGCTTTGTCTAAGTGTGTATAAAAGACCTGTAATTTCTATGTTAAGGGAAGTTCTGTCACTTGGCACAGACTTCCCTTATTTTGCAGAATAAAGTATTTCTCTTTCCTTATCCCTGTCTGGCTGTTATTGGCTCTCAACTAGGCGGACCCGATATTTCGGTAACAGTTCTGCATAGCCCACTCCATCTACCTGGTGGCCTCCTTTCTCCCAGGGGTTCAGAACACCTTGGCGGACCGCCTCAGCAGATCCTTCCAGGCGCACGAGTGGTCCATTCGCCCGGATGTTATCCACTCTGTCTTCCGGAGGTGGGGATTTCCCCACATAGACCTGTTCGCGACTCGCGAGAACCGGAAGTGCCAGGTATTCTGCTCGCTTCAGGGACGCTCCCCAGGATCCCTGATGGACGCTTTTCTCCTGCCTTGGATGGACCACCTGTCCTATGCCTTTCCACCTTTGCCGCTGGTCCACAGGGTCCTGCTCAAGTTACGCAGGGACAGGGCCCGCCTAATCCTGATCGCCCCGGCATGGCCCAGGCAGCACTGGTACACCATTCTCCTAGAGCTCTCGGTGACTGCCCCAATCACTCTCCCGTTGTGGCTGGACCTGATTACTCAGGAGCACGGCAGGCTCCATCATCCCGACCTGCAGTCTCTCCACCTCACAGTGTGGCTGCTGCATGGCTGAACCAGTCCGAGTTACGTTGTTCCAGCCCGGTTCAACAAGTTTTGCTAAGTAGCAGGACGCCCTCTACCAGGTCCACCTACTCGGCCAAGTGGAAACGTTTTTCCTGCTGGTGCGGCCTTCGGGGTATCAACCCTTCGCAGGTGCCGGTCCATACCATTCTGGACTACCTCCTGTCTCTGAAGGAGCAGGGTCTAGCGCTTTCCTCGTTGAAGGTCCACCTGGTGGCAATCTCGGCCTTTCACCCTGGCGAGAGTGGACGCTCAATCTTTTCCAACCCCATGGTCAGCAGGTTCCTCAAGGGATTAGAGCGATTATATCCGTTAGTTCGCCATCCGGTCCCTACTTGGGACCTCAACCTTGTAATAACCAGGCTCCTGGGGGCCCCATTCGAGCCTATGGCCACCTGCTCGCTCCTGTACCTCTCCTGGAAGACTGCCTTCCTTGTAGCTATCACCTCGGCGAGGCGCATATCTGAACTCAGAGCGCTCACTTCGGAACCCCCTCACACGGTGTTCCACAAGGACAAGGTACAGCTGCGACCACACCCGGCCTTCCTTCCCAAGGTAGTGTCGGCCTTTCATATTAACCAAGACATTTTTCTGCCGGTCTTCTACCCGAAGCCGCATGCCTCTCCAAGGGAGCAACAACTCCACTCCTTGGACGTCCGTAGGGCCCTCGCCTTCTACATCGAGCGGACGAAGCCCTTTCGGAAAACGACTCAACTCTTTGTTGCTGTGGCAGACCGGATGAAGGGCCTCCCGGTCTCCTCCCAATGCGTCCTCCGCCTTCCTGGCACATATACCTGTACAGGAGATATGTAGGGCAGCAACCTGGTCATCGGTGCACACCTTTGCCACTCACTATGCCATAGTCCAGCATTCCAGGGAGGACGCTGCGTTTGGTTCAGCAGTCCTACGCTCTGCAGTATCTCACTCTGACCCCACCTCCTAGGCAAGGCTTGGGAGTCACCTAATTGGAATACATATGAGCAAGCACTCAAAGAAGAAAAGACGGTTACTCACCGTTGTAACTGTTGTTCTTCGAAATGTGTTGCTCATATCTATTCCAAACCCTCCCTCCATCCCCACTGTCAGAATGGCCGGCAAGAAGGAACTGAGAGGGCGCCGGGCCGGCTGAGGTATTTATTCAGCACTGCAACGGCGCCACTCCAGAGGGCGCCAGCCGGCCCACCGAGTGTTTCTAGGGTAAAAATCTTCTGATGATCGTGCACGCCGCATGCGCACTCCTAATTGGAATAGATGTGAGCAACACATCTCGAAGAACAACAGTTACAACGGTGAGTAACCGTCTTTTCTTGTTTCCTGGTGAAGGGTATTGTGCCGTGTTCCCCCTTCCCCTTTCTGGTAGCATGGGACTTCTCTCATTGGGTGCCCTAACTCTTTTCTCCCCCACCAAATGTCTTCCTGTTCCTTTCCTCTCCTATTACCCTTTTTCTGCCCACTCCTCCCATTGCCATTTGATGTTTCTTCATTCTTTTGTCCTCATCTGTCTTCTTTCCTCCCAGATTATAGCCTCTTCTCTCTCTCACTCCTCGTATCCCAGCTGTCTGGTTTCCTGTCCCTATCGAGGTGTGGAATAAGAGATAATATAACACATACTCATGCAATATTAGACTGGGGGCTGGTCATCTTGGTCTGCTGAGCAGGAAGTGACTGCTATGCTTTGCTGTACATTCATACAACAACATGAAGGAGAGCTGGTCTCCTCCCTACTCAGCAGATCAACCCCTAATAGTTAAGAGATTGCCCTTGTTTTTACAAAACCCTCAGGCAGCAGTTACCACTCCCAAAAGAGAGGGAGATACTGAGGGCTTGTCTTCATGACTGGGGAGATCGACACCCTTGCAGCGGGTGTCGATTTAACGGGTCTAGTGAAGACCTGCTAAATCAATGGCAGCGCGCTCTCCTGTCAACTCTAGTATTCCAGGTCTCCAAGAAAAGCAAGGTAAGTCGATGTGGGAGCGTCTCCCATTGACGCAGCGCAGTGAAGACATGGGGGTAAGTCAACCTAAACTATGTCGACTCCAGCTATGTTATTCACGTAGCTGGAGTAGCGGAACTTCAGTCAATTTACCCTGGTAGTGAAGACAAGCCCTCAGAAAAAAGAGAAGATCCTTATCCCCTGTCAGAGGAATGAAAATGAATAGCTGCCCCATAAGTTGCTTCAGGGAAAGCAAGCCAGCCATTTACCTCCAAAAGTTATGCAAATGAAAGTATTCTGTTTTCTATCTAGCAGAACCTCGATATACCTAATATATTATGCAAATGTGGTGCAAATTTGCATCTTCCTGACTAGCCTTACCATTTAAAAACAATCAGAGCTGTCTAGCAGTTAAAAATTCTTTCTGGATGTTGCTTGATTGGACAATTTTTGATTAGTTTTTTTAATAGATTTTAAATTTGATTCGTTTATTTTTTAAAGTGTGGGGTTGGAATGTTCAACCCGTCAACTCATTTTATTGTCTGAACATCAGTTGGGTGCTTAAGAATCTTTTCAGTAGAGAAGGAAGGCAAAGTCATTCTCTGTCCACATCAGTTAACCAGACATTAACTGGAGAATGAAGTGGCAGTTTGAGCACAACGATTAGTGATTTGCTGAGCAAACCAGAGATGCTGTTCATTATTTCAACAGATATTCATGAATCTGTGGGTCATTGCAGCTGTTATGGCTAGTATAAGTCCAGATGACAATCAAGTCTATATAAAGCTAAAGAGCGCATAATACTGTTATGCTGAAATGTATTAATGGCTGCCATCAAGCATGTCTTTGGTCATTAGGTAATTACAGACCTAATTAAAGCTGATGGGCATGGTAGCTACTATTCATTCTGCCTAAATAGAAGAAGCATTTATGCTCTTTTATGGAGTAAAATAGCTGGAGACAATGGAAGTCACCACCCAAGGCTGTATGCAAGGTTGATCAAGGTTTAGGCCATGTGGGCCAAAGGGTTTCCCTGGGATCTGATTGCAAATGCAAGGGCTAGGTCATTGAGTGGTTGGAGCTGTGTATGTGTCAGAGAGAAAGCAAAATGGAAACACGCAGAAAGCCAGAGATGCGGTCATTAGCATAGCCCTGATGGGGAGCAGAGACACAGAACTCTTTTGGGTCATAGGACTGGATGGCAAGGCAGACATGGAAGTTATGAGTAAGGAAAATGTTTGCTGCTGTTCCTATTATTTTCAGGGAAACAGGACTTTATGTACATTTTTTGTAAATAAATAGGATTTCACCAAAGAATCATCAATTGTTCCTCCTAATGAAAACAACCCAGTAAAGCCTTGAATATTAACTAACCGCTCAGCCCAAGGGGCAACTGTATTAACCCGCTTTTGGAGGATTCATAGCACACAGAGCGAAGCTCACATGGCTTGTAAAATTGTTACTTCTGCTGTTGAAAAGCAAGGTCTTTTTTGTCATAGCTGCGCATCATATCCCTCCATTTTGACTTTGTAATGTGCCCTGATTGGTCAGGGTATTATGCATAAAATAATTTTATGCTCTCTAAGTGCTTCAGAAAGCTGAATTAATATATTGTGCATCGGTACCCTACCTGCTTGCAATATCAGAGCAAACCATCAGAGCATAGGACGATGAATACATAGAACCTTGTCCCCTTGATTTTGTTATAGTCAGCCAGCAGATAAGATCCAATGTTACCAACATTTTTAATAAAGCCAGCTTTTTGTCTTATCAGCTTTAATTGTGGCCCTTTTAATATACTATTCTATTTTCACAGCTGGTACAATAATATACTATTATGAAATGAAATTCCTCCTTTGGCGCATAACTAACAAATGTATAATTAAACTACAGATTTCAATCAATTTTGCAATCATTACCCAGAAGCATTACTTCACTCATTGATAATTTTCATTTGCAGAATTACTTGATGTGCTATTTTGCTTGGATGTTTTTATATTTTCTCTAATTAAACATAATTAAAATTTAGGAGAGGGAGTAAACATGATGTTGAGTAAACAGATTAATATTCTGATTGGCAATGCCACATCAAAAGTGCCTGGAACTACAGCTAAAGATGGCAAACATCAAACTGTCGTAGATATGTCTAGATTGTCAAATGGTTAGGTAGCATTTTTTTACTGAAGCAAAATCTTAAGTGTACCCTTTGACAAAGTTGCAAAATATGCAATAAATGATGATTTATTATAAAGCAGTTTCCAAGATAAGAAAGCATAGATAGATTACAGAAAACTGTACAGCAAATACATAAACCATCAGAAAATACAACCCAAATGATCTTGAACCCTGTTTTCATGGACCTTAGTTCACCAATTTTGTTCATTTGCTTCCTGGTAGATAAGCTTTTTATTACTGATTTTCTGTTTAATATAGCTTAAAAATGTGAGATCATGGCATTCTGTATAGATTAAATCACACCTGCAAAGTTATTTACTATCAGGGTGATAATGAAGAAAAATATTTACAGTCCTGCCATTTAAAGAGCAAGAGCTGATAACAAATGCACAGCTTCCTAACAGACGTATTTTGTGTTTCATATTGACACAGCAGATAACTCTTTAAAGGCAGAATGGCTAGGTCCAAAAAATGCTTTTGTTTGCTGTCATGTGCAGCACTGCATGCTGGATTACTTCAATTTTTATTTTTATTTTTGTTTAATTTTATTACAATTATTTTCTTAAAGGAAGCAGTCTGCTCGGGTTTTTAATTATAGATACATCTGTAAAATAGGGTTGGGGGCCTGACTTATTATTTGTACATAGGATACTGTCTTGTACTGATCAGCTCAACACATGCAGAGAGCGCTTTGAGGACTTTTATATTCCTGGCTACGTGCCATATAAACAGTGTTCAAACATCGCAACAGCAGGGATAGCAAGCAAAACACTTCACTGGCAAGACAAGCTGTGTAAATAAAAAAAAGTTATTAGCAAACCATAATATGTAAAACATCAATAATTAAGTATTTTATTGTTCCTCTGTTTATCGTGATGCGGAACCTACTGCATTTACTCTGTGCTGCTATCTTGTAAAAGAAATATCAAAGGATAACTTCAACTTGCTAAGTTGCGTCATAAGCTTCTAATGTATTTTTAACATATTTGGGTTTTGAGGTATATAAAATATGAAGGCTTAATTCACTTGAGATTTGCTTTAATACTGAGGATGAATTTTCATTGAAAATTAATAAGCTATATTTAATGCTTTAATTTGAACAGTAAGGAACAGTTGTGTACACTGAGGATGTGTCTGCACAGCAAAGAGAAACCCAAGGTTGGCCCACGCCAGTTGACTTGGGCTTGTGGGGCTCCGGCTGTGGGGCTGTTTCATTGCTGTATAGACTTCCAGGCTCTGGCAGGAGCCCAGGCTCTAGAACCCTGCGGGGATGGGAGGGGCTCCAACCCAAGCCTGGAAGTCTGTACGGCAATGAAACAGCCCCACAGCCAGAGCCTAGTGAGCCCAAGTCAGCTGGCACAGGCCAGCTGCGGATTTTTCTTTGCTGTGTAGACATACCCTGAGGGTACACCTACACTGCCCACTTGTTACAGAGTGTGTAGAGTACATACACTGCACGCCTTCCTAGCAAAGGTATAAATAGCAGTATAGACAGTGAGGCGCTGCTGTCAGGGACAGTGGGTCTTGAACCCTGGTCCACGGTGCACTTAGTAGCTGGTCCAACCTGCCACCCAGTGATATGCTTATCAGTTGCCAGAGTAGAAGCTGAACTCTGACAGAGAACACCCATCCAGGGATTGATTGGTGGAATGCTGGGGGTCCTGATTGGTTCCCAGCTCTTATTAAACTCAAGCATAGAAACAGGAAGTTGTCCCTGCAATTGGATTCTCCCTGCTTAGGACTGCTTCCCCTGTAATACCTGTTCCTGCTACTGATGTCCTGGTAACCTGGCCCTGCCTGCCTCCTGACAGCTGACTCCCAGTTTGCCCTCTGGCCTGTCTCGGACTCTGACCTGGTATCTGTCCTGGCCTGACTCCTGCTCTGAACACTAGGTCAGAGCGCCCACACCCAGTTATGACAATTTGTGTGGACCTCTTAGGCCACAGGAGCGAGCCTTCTGCCATCAGAATGGACTTGGATAACCCTTTGGGAGCACTAGATACACTCAAGTGGGCCACCCGCCTTCAACCAAGCACTGCAGGCCTAGGTCATCCAGCTGACCTCAGAGAACGAGCTGTTGCAGGAGCAAATCACGCAGTTGCATGCTGAAAACACTGCAGTCCAGACCAGGCTTGTGCAGCCTTGTTCCCTGAAACAGCTGCTGGAATGGTTTGATAGTAATTGCCAGCGATTCCAGGATTTTATAAAACAGTTCACGATGCAGCTTGAGTCCTACACTACTGATCATGCAAAGGTGAGCCTGGTCATTAGCCTGCTGTCTGGGAAAGCATTAGACTGAGCCTCCCCTTCTTGGAGTGTGACAGCCCAGTACTGTTAAACTGGGAGTTCTTCCTCCAAACCATGTCAGTATTATTAAATGACCCACACCAAACTCAAACAGCAGAGGTTGCCCTAAGGAAACTCCAACAGGGGCAGGGCACCATAGCCTCCTATGTCACATAATTCTGCCACCTCATGGGTAGGCTATTTAAAATAATAAACAGGCATTCTATTCTGTTAAAGGAATGATGGACTTAAATATATTTCTATTGTCCAGGAGAGGGTGAAGCAGTACAGGACATACATTTCTGGGGAAAGATCCAGCACTGGGAGTGATTCGGGGTCAACCTGTAGCATAACCAAGGCTGGTGAGAGCCAAGATGTGGCTGGCTAGCTGCAGCACACACAGATATAGCTGGGAGTGACTTACATGCTGGAGGCTATGAGCAATCCAGGTTGGAGGCTGCAGCAGCAAGGCATTGTAAAGGGTACCCCAGGTTACAGGGCAGGGGAGACAATGCTACTCATTAATCTGGATTGTGCCCAGATATGTCACAATGTGTTCTGAAACATATTGGACAAGTACATAGTACTCGACCTAGATGACATATTGACCTTCTCCGACTGCCCGGAACAGCATACCATTCATGTCCAAACAGTCCTGGAATGCTTGCAGGAGCATGACCTTTATACCAAGCTCGAGAAGTGTGCCTTTTATCAGGCCTCCATGGAATTCTTGGGCTTCATCTTATCTTCAGAAGGGATCCAGATGGACTCATACAAGGTCCAAGCTGTCCAGGATTGGCCAACTTTCTGTGGTTTGCCAATTTCTGTTGATGCTTCATCCTGTATTTTTCAAAACAAATTGAGCTCCTCACCACTCTCCTCCAGAAAAATTCCCAATTCCATTGGTCTCCCAAGGCCCAGCATATATTCAATCATCTCAAACTTGCCTTTACTACAGCACCCATATTGGCTCATTCTGATGTCACACAAGCTTTCATTGTAGAAGTTGATACCTCCAGTAAGGTGAGCCGGGCTGTCCTCTCCCAGTGACTTGGTCCCAGACAAGTATTAGACCTGTGCACTTATTACTTCTTAAGGAAGCTCACTCCTAACAGACAATATAGCCTGCATGTACTACATCAATCGGCACAAGGGGGCTAGGTTGCCTTGCTATAAGTGGAGGCAATGAGATATTTGGAACTGGTGCATCTCCCACAACATCACCCTCTCCGCAGCTTACCTCCCGGGCACACAGAACTCAATAGCAGACAATCTCAGTTGCAGATTCCCACATGATCATGAGTGGGAGATACACCAGTCTGTACTCCATGACCTATTCACACGATGGGGAACACCATTCACAGACCTATTCACCATGTACCAGAACAGGAAATGTCCAACTACTGCTCCAGGGTAGGGATGGGACAGCACTCCCTGGATGATGCCCTTCTCCTCCCATGGGATGGGGAGTTTCTTTACGCCTTCCCACCATTTCCTCTACTGCTGAAGGTCTTACTAAAAATAAAAAGGGATGGAGTTCATGTCATTCTGATTGCTCCTACTGAGACAAACCTAGTACCTTTACCTGACACAGCTTGCAATGTGCCCGCCAATCTCCCTCCCGACCGTTCCATACCACCTCTAACAGGACAAAAGTTATACTTTGCATCCCAATTTGGGCATTCTCCACATCAAATTATGACTCCTGCTTGGTTCAAGAGCTCCTGCTCCAGGGAAGAACAAAAGATTCTATTGCACAGAAATAGTCCAAGTTTCAGATTTGGTGCAAGTCCAAACAAATCTCAACATCTCTTCCACACATCCTAGACTATGTTCTGACCCTTAAAAAATCAGGACTATCCCTGAGCTCTCTTAGGGTCCATCTAGCACCTATAACAGCCTTTCACCAACTGGTAGAGGGGCACTCAGTGCTGTCACATCCAACCACAAAAAGGTTCCTCAAGGGTATAATAAACCTCTCCCCTGAGCCTTGACTTCCTACCCCCATGTGGGACCTAAACCTGGTACTGAAAGGGCTGACTAGGCCTCCTTTTGAACCCATGG
The DNA here is from genome assembly GCA_033296515.1 of Macrochelys suwanniensis. Lineage (NCBI taxonomy): Eukaryota > Metazoa > Chordata > Testudines > Chelydridae > Macrochelys > Macrochelys suwanniensis. The sequence goes on along the minus strand of CM065775.1, from coordinate 41,509,816 downwards.
CCACCTGTTTGCTGGCATGCCTATCAATGAAAATGGCCTTGATAGCGATTACCTCGGCCAGAAGAATAGGAGAGATAGCAGCCCTGATGGCACATCCCACCTACACAGTACTCTTTCCGGACAAGGTTATGCTCAGGCTGCATCCAAAATTCATCCCTAAGGTAACCTCTACATTTCACATGAATCAATTGATTCACCCTCCAATCTTCTACCAAGCCTCACAAAGACAACAGAGAGGCTATACTTCAAACCCTAGATGTCAGAAGAGCCCTGGCATTCTACCTTGACAGGACAAGGGCCTTCAGGAAGTCCCCTAGACTTTTCCTCTCCATTGCGGAAAGATCCATGGGCTCAGCAATATCAGCCCAAAGGCTCTCTAAGTGGGTCTCGAATTGCATCAGACAGTGCTACCAAATTTGCAGACTCGATTCATACATACACCACAAGATCGATCTCCTCATCTGTTGCTTTCTTCAAGGATGTCCCTATCTCAGCGATCTGTAGAGCAGCAGGCATCAGTCCACACTTTCTTAGACAGCTATGCAGTCATTGGGGACTCTGCCTCCGATGCCATCTTTGGCTCCACGGTACTGTCATCCATAACTGACCCAACTCTGAAGTCCCAGCCCTCCAGAAAGGATACTGCCCTGGAGTCACCTACAGTGAAGCATTCATAGGGACACTTCTTGAAGGAGAAGAAGAAACTCATCTTGTGCAGTAATAATGGTTCTTCGAGATGTGCGTCCCTATGGGTGCTCAACAACCCACCCTCCTCCCCTCTACTTCAGAGTTGTTGTCAATGACTCTGGTAAGGAAGGAACTGAGGGGAGTCGACCCGTGTGCACTGATTAGCCTCGTGGCGCAGCACGAGGAGAGACAGTGCATGTGCGGGCCCGACGGACACTGCTACCGAAGTTCTCCGAACAGCAACTCAGGGACACAAGCACACCTACAGTGGAGCACCCATAAGGACACACATGTCAAAGAACCATCATTACTGTACAAGGTGAGTAACTACTTCTTTGCCCAAAGATGCACTCTGCTCTCTTCCTTCCTCCCCACCAAGAGGTAATAGGCCACCCTGATTGCACTGGCCTCGTTAGCACTACAAAAGTAATGTTCCCTCCCTTGGTATTCACCCCTTCTTGTCAACTGTTGAGAATAGGCCAATTCCACCTTAATTGAATTGGCTCATTAGCACTGACCCCCCCCCACTTGATAAGGCAACTCCCATCTTTTCATGTGCTATGATATATATTCTGTTTACTGTATTTTTCACTCCATGCATCCGATGAAGTGGGTTTTAGCCCACGAAAGCTTATGCCCAAATAAATTTGTTAGTCTCTAAGGTAACGTGTACACTTACCTCCGGAGCAATCAATCCAGTGGGGGTCGATTTATCATGTCTAGTGAAGACACGATAAATTGACCGCTGAGTGCTCTCCTGTTGACTCCGGTACTCCACCGGAGCGAGAAGCATAGGCGGAGTCGACAGGGAAGCGTCAGCAGTCGACCTACCACAGTGAAGACACTGTGGTAAGTAGCTCTAAGTACCTCGACTTCAGCTACACTCTTTTCGGAGCTGAAGTTGCGTAACTTAGACCGACTTAGCTCACCCCCCTCCCGTCCTCCTAGTGTAGATCAGGCCAAAGGTGCCGCAAGGACTCCTCATTGTTTTTGTGTTTAGCATTGTTATCTGAACTGCAAAGGATATCTGCAATGGTGGGGTGGTGATTTTTAGCTGACTGGCTTATCTAATAGTACAACTTATTGTAAAATTGCTTTTTAGACAGAAATAATTGAAATACTGCCAAGTTCTATTTAATTTTGGTATCACCCCTTGGTGTTTACTGTTTATCTTGTAGTATTGAAGTCAAGGCTAATAAACTCATGGAGATGTACTTTAGCAGCTACTGAGTCCAGGTACGTAGCAATGGAATATATTTTTCCAGCAATCACATCTGGTCCTTTGGCCAGACAGCTCTTTTGCTTCTTGGTGTATTTAACTGCTACCAGTTGCAGCAGCTAAGAATTGATTTTGGGTTAGATGTGAGGTTATTGTATTGATAACTGCTTTGCTTAATTGGATACTGTTGTCTTTTGAGTCAAATGTGTTTGTAATAAATATGCCCTGAGCTATCTTTCTGAAACAGGGTTGCTAAGAGATTTGGCAGAGTTTCTTTGCCCAGTGTGAACATGTGTGTTTGCTTCTATTTGAGAACTGTATTTAGAACCATGTAATAAAAGAATGGTAAGGATTACCTAAGAGTAAGTCTGTAACATGGTTCAGCCAGCAGAGTTTGTTGCTGCTGCAGTTTTTGTTTGGTTTTGTTTTAGTCCCTTTCCCCACTGGTCATAAAAACTTTGCTAGAATTGTATTAGCAACAACAATATTTAAACAAGGTTGTAGTTAGGTCTTCTCCCAAAGCAGACAGGTTGCTAGAGACAACAATGAGATTGCAGTGAGCTTCTGGTTTTGTTTTCTTTTTTGCTTTCATGGTTCTGCTGAGTTTTGTTAAAGAATGATGCAAAATCAAAATTCTTACCTTTCTTAAACAAGGCACTTCTGTTGATTAAGGAAAATTATTTGTCAGAGAATGATGAGTGAAAAATACAGTTAACAACTATGCAGCTTTCTGGGAAGCAGCAGTTGCCAATAATGTAACTTCTTGATTGAATAAAAGCACATTTTAAAAGCAAAACTTTTTGAACAAAAATGATGTGAACAATGAAACCACTCAGACTTCAGATTAGTTGTAAGCAAGAGGCAAACAATCTTTCACAACAGACATCTTGAAGGATTTAGTTACTTAAGTGTGAAAGTTATTTGTTGTTTAATGGCATTTGAATGGAAAACGGATTCTTTGAAATGAATGAATATATATTGTACATGTACAGAATACTTGTAATACAAGTAATGGAAATATCTGGTTATTAATAACAAGAATCTGCTTGTTGTATAAACATGGGCTGCCTTAGAATTTCAGAAATTTACAGCAGTTCCTTCTTTAGCTAACTATTCCAGTTTTGTGACATACTACTGTGATATTTATAAGATTAGAAATAGAAGTTACTTTTCTTCTTTATGCATATGAACAAGTCTCAAGAATTCTTCAGATCATTCTTGTCTCTCTGTAAATATTTCTCTAATTTGTAATGAATATTTTGTACAACATAGCACACCATTTAGACTATATTTAGCATAACATACTGTGTGGCATACCTCTGAAAATATCTCTGGGATTTTTCCTACTTTAGATACTTAATAGTTTTGGCAGATTACTTGTTTGTTTTAATTAATGCAGTGGAGCTTAATCAGTTCTGAAACATCCTGTTTAACTGACAATTAACTAAGTCTTAGCAGATATAGTGAAATCAGAATCCTATACATTTTTACCATTGTTGCATGAATTGTAAGTTGTAGCATGTATCTTTTAACAGTAGCAAATGTTGTGGTACTAAGAAATTAGGTAACATCTGTTTTAAAGGTACCCGTTGGTTGCGGTGCAATATTTATGTGCTCACATACTATTGTGATGGAGGTGGGGTGGACGTATAATTACCCAAATGGGTAATAGAAGATGCAAGAAGAGCATGCTATATTCATGGTCAATACTAATTTCCATTCTAACCTTCCATTTTCGGTTGTTCTTGATTCCTTTGGGCTGGAATCTTCCATGCTTGGTCTTAGCCCAGAGTTACATTTTTTTGTGAAAATTATACTAGTAGTCAAACTGGTTTTAACCACTTTTGAATGCTTATAGTATGTAGAACAGGTTTTTTTCCTCCATGTGTTCTGATTGGAAATGTAGCATTCTAATTTTTTTAAATTATTCTTTGAAAGGCTGAAGCTAGACACACCAAATATGGCTTACTCTATCTACATCCATTTAGACCCCAGGTAAAATCCAAATGTGATTAGATCTCCAGCAGCCTGACCTATGACCAGTGCAAGCCTGTTGGGTTGTGGGAGCTCAAATGGGACCTCAGGGGCCGGACAAGTGGTCTTCCCAGGAAATCAACATCAGCCTTGTTGAGGTGCAGGCAGTGTTGCTTCCTGAGAGTCCCTCCAAGAATCATAGCTGGTCAGTTGGAGCGCAAAAGCAGAACCACTATGGCTTATCTCAACTGACAAGGCAGAACAAAAGCAAAAGCCTGAACAGAGAGGTCAGAAAGATTCTTCTGTACTTGGAACACATGGGTCTAGAACACAGAGCCACAAACATTTTCGGTAAAGCCAACAGTCAGACTTACTGACTTTGCCATTGCAAACTGGATACGGGAGAATAGAAGCTAAACAGAACTCTTTGATCAGATTGCACTGAGGTGGCTCCATGTGCAAGCTCATCTGTTTGCAACCCAGTCCAACAGAAAGATAACTGATTCTGCTTCTGATGTTGGCAGCCACAATTGTGGAGCATCAACGTCCTATCATTCTACTGGCTATGGGGGAATGCCTTTCTCATCAGATCCAGAATAGCTGGAAAGTTTAGCCAGCATGGAGCTTCAGCAGTCCTAATCACACTATACTAACCCAGTGTCCTTGGCTTGTCAGCATGTCCTTCCTGGATGCTTCCAATCTCTTGGCACCTCATTCACCAGGATCTACCTGGATCAACATTTGAGGCTTGGTGCATGGAACTTGAATGTAGAACATGGTCAGTCCCGGGTACTGATTGATTTCCCTTAGAAATTCAGAAAATCTTCTACCAACCATTTGGAGGAGCTGGTATTCATGGTGGACAGGGAGAACGACAAGTGCTTGAGACTGAACACACAAGGCATTCCTGACTTCCTACTAGATGGTTTTCATAAAGCTATAGTTTCTTGAAAATGTAACTTTAGGCTCCGCCATGTGTCCTATTTCTCCCAGTTCTAGCCTGCTGCTTCATCCATGTAGTTCCCATTTTCTGATGCAGTATTCCATGAGAAACTCCTGATCTGGTTACCAGTGGAAAAATGGAGCCCTTCGAGAAGTGCTACAAGTCCTTACCAAATCACCTTTCAATTGCTAGGGAAAGTGTCTTGTATGTTACAGAACTGACAGACATCTTTTTAACTTTTCCTTCCCAAGTGCTCTTTTTTTATTGTTTGCTGCTTCCAAATAGTTCCAAGCTTGAAGAGCAGATTGCCATAATAGAGAACACTAAAATTAGTAATTTTGTCTTCTCTGAATGGGAATTTACTTTCTCGTCAGGGCCTGCTCTGACTCAGTGTGTTTGACAACTTCTGAATGTCTGGCTGCGCTGAGACAGCAACTGATTTTTCTCTTCAGGCTTTCTAGTCAGAGAAATGACAAATCTGCTTTTGTTTCACATACACTTTCTTAGGGAAAAATGTGAAACCTAGTGTTTGAAAATCTAACCTGTTCCTGTAACTTTTTTTCTTATTCTTCTTAGCTTTGGCAGTATAGCCTGGAAGCATCATCAGTGCAATTCACTAAGTGGCCTGTAGAGGTTGGTGATGGGAGACTACAGCACGGGACAAAAACAAAACAAAAACCTCTTATCTGACTCAGAGATTAATACCAAAAAAAAAAACAAAAAAACCCCGTGGTTCTAAGTCTGATGGAGCAGTGAATTTCTATTCAAGAAACACAAAAAATACTTTATTGTTCTACCACGGGGGTCTCCAAACTATGGCCCGCGGACCGGATCTGGCCCAGGACTTCCATTTGTCCAGCCCTCCAACCAACAGGGGAGAAGTGAACAGCTGAGTAGGCACTTCGAGCAGGCAGGGGGAGGGACCGCCAGCAGCAGCTCACACGGGCAGCAGCACAGCTGAGCTGTGCAGAGGGGTGAGTGCCTCTGGGAGCCAGTGTCCCCCCAAAAGGGGAGCCAACTTAAGGGAGAGTCATTGCTGCAGCCGAGCAGATACAGGGAGAAGCAAACAGGCAGGCTGCAGCTGAGTAGTCATGCCGAGCAGGCAGGGGGAGGGGCTGCCGGAAGCAGCTCGCACGGGTGTGGGGCGTGGGGGTAGCTCAGCTGAGCTGTGCAGAGGAGTGAGTGCCCCCAGGAGCCAGTGTCCCCCCAAAAGGGGAGCCAACTTAGGGGAGAGTTGCTGCTGCAGCCAAACAGGCACGGACCCCTGCCTTAGAGTAAAAATACAATCCAGATGCTTAATTACATCTCCAATAAATGGAGTAAAGAAGATGGAAATTAACAATTTCATAATGGATAAATTTTAACTACAGCACTAATAGAACCAAACAGTCCCAACCAACAATGGGAACCTGGAGCTTCTCTTACCAAAGTACAGCCAAACTTTCAATCCTTTGTCATTTTCTTCAGCAGAGCAGGCACGCCTAGCAGGCACAGGGAGACAGGAGCAGGTGTGTATTTGCATATATTTGCATATATTTAATTTCTTTCACAGTCGCTTCGGGCTGCGAAGCCCCTTCAAAAATCTAATATGGCCCTTGTCTCATAAAGTTTGGAGACCTCTGTTCTACTAGAATAGCCACTTCCATAATTTATCTCCATAATGTATCAGTTTCTTCAATTTGTGAGACTGCTGCTTGAAATACAATTCACATTTTTATGGCTCTGAAGCCAAATCACATACACATTTCAAGAGTGTGGTATTTTATTCTTCATTTCCTCTCCTGCTTATTGGGGTTGCTACTGCTATATAATTAAGTGTAATGGGCACCTGCAGAGGCAAACTTGTAAGGAAGAAAGAAGAAGGTTACTTAGCTGCCAGTAACTGGAGCATTCTAAACATATGGCCGTTGCAGATCCACACTGACCATTCTTCTTCCCTACTTCTTTGGAGTATTACAACTGGTGTTGATTAAACTAAGGCTATATCTCCACTACCACAGTAAGTCAACCTAAGTTACGCTACTCCAGCTACGTAAATAATGTAGCTAGAGTCGACGTAGCTTAGGTCGACTTAATGCGGTGTCTACACTGCACTGGTTCGACGGGAAAAACATTCTTATCTATTTAGCTTATGCGTCTCGTTCCAGTGGAGTACCAGAGTCGACAGGAGAGCGATCGGCGGCCAATTTAGCGGGTCTTCACTAGACCCACTAAATCGACCCCCGGTGGATCAATCGCTATGCGTCGATCCCCTGGTAAGTGGAGACAAGCCCTTACTCTTCTTGTTCGGGGGAGTACCAGGGTTGATCGGAGAGTGATCTGCAGTCGATCCGGCAGTAGTGTAGACGTAGCCTAAGACAGTGATCACCAACCCGTAGATTGGAATCGACTGGTCGATCCTGGAGACTCTCCCAGTCGATCGCTATCTCTGGCCACTAAAAGTCCAGGAATGAGGAACTGCGGCCAATGGGAGCTGCAGTGGTGGTGCCTGCAGAGAGGGGCAGCGCATGGAGCCATGTGCCCCCCCTCCGGGCCACAGGGGCACATTGGCCCCTTCCGGGAGCGGCGTGGGGCCAGGGCAGGCAGGGAGCCTGCCTTAGCCCTGCTGTGCCTCTGACCAGGAGCCGCCTGAGGTAAGTGCCGCCCGGCAGGAGCCCGCACTCCAATCCCCAGCCAGCACCCCATACCCTCTTCTATACTCCAAGTCCCCTCCTGCACCCTGAGCCCCCTCCTGATCCAGCTCCCCATACCCCTTCCTGCACCCAAACTCCCTCCTAGAGCCCGCACCCCCTCCTGCACCCCAACACTCTGCACCATCCCAGAGCCCCCTCCTGCACCCAAATTCCCTCCCAGATCTTGCACTCCAAACCTCTGCCCCAGGCTCAGTCCACAGCCCCCTCCCAAACTCCAACCCCGTCGGCCCCAGACCAGAACCCACACTCCCTCCCGAACCCCAACCCCCTGCCCCCAGCCCGGTGAAAGTGAGTGAGGGTGGGGGAGAGTGAACGATGGAGGGGGTGGGGCGGGGCTTTGGGGAAGGGGCGGGGTAGATCCTGGGTTGCACTTAAATTCTAAAAGTGATGTTGTGCATAAAAAGGTTGGAGACCACTGGCCTACGAGGAACTGAGGATGGTGATGAAGCGAGGCCATTTATATCCATGGTACGAATGTCAAGTCTATAGTCCAAGAGCATATGTTCCTAATTCCTAAACTGTTTTAGAATGGTTTCACAATCTTGCATTTAACGAAACATCTTTCTCTTTACCTCTTACTGCTGTTCGTTGGCTAACTTAATGTTACATGCATAGAAGTGTATTATAAATAATTGTCTGTATTTTTACAGCTCCTTTAAACTAATCTGCACCATTTTATAATACATTTGAAAGGTATCACATTCTGTAGGAATTGTTGCTTTTTAAAATAATACATACCCAGTAAGATTTTTACTATAATGAAATCAGTTTTTTTGATCACTGCTTATAGCAATCATTGGATTATATGGATCAATTTTTACCTTTCAAAAATCAGTTCCAGTTTGTGGTGATGTTTGACTATGGTTTTACTGATAAAGTTGGATTTTCAGTTGAAATGATTTTTTTTTCTTTGTTTCCAATGGTAGGAAAGAATTTCTCACCTTTCTTAGTGCTACTTGATTGCAGGTAACAATGTTACAGCTTGTCAGAGTGATAATTTGAACCAATTATAAACTGATTGACTTGCCTTGGTATTAAAATACGTAGTACAACTAGCTTTATCCTTGCAAGGTGGAGATTTCTTCTATGTACAGTAGGTCTGAGGAGCTCACTGTTTCAGATTCTCATATATTTTGTACATTTTTTCATCAAAACTATCATAAAATGCTTTAATGACTTACCTCTTACAACTAAAGTTTACAAAATAAATAGTGCAGAGCAAAAGTAAGACAGGGCTTGAAAAATCCGTATTATATCCAGAGGTGAATAGGAAACCTTTTCACTGGAAAGTGGGGATGGGGTTCTAAGATGAAAAATTTCTGCAGAATTTTAGCTTTCATTTTGAAAAAATTAATTTTCTAGCACTTATTTTTGAAAAGATAATTTCTGTTTGTAACTCTTACACAGTGGTATCTTCCTGAGTCTGTATATAAAGGACTTTACTGTGGTGCCTCTACTCTTCTCATTAGTTTTTTCATAATGTAGCAGAGTGAAACTATCAAGACTAGACAGAGTCCTGTGGCACCTTATAGACTAAGAGACATATTGGAGCATAAACTTTCGTGGGTGAATACCCACTTTGTCGGATGCATGCAGTGGAAATGTCCAAAGGCAGGTATAAATAAGAGTCAGGCTAGAGATAACGAGGTTAGTTCAATCAGGGAGGATGAGGCCCTCTTCTAGCAGTTGAGGTGTGAACACCAAGGGAGGAGAAACTGCTTTTGTAGTTGGCTAGCCATTCACAGGCTTTGTTTAATCCTGAGCTGATGGTGTCAAATTTGCAAATGAACTGAAGTTCAGCAGTTTCTCTTTGAAGTCTGGTCCAGAAGTTTTTTTGCTGCAGGATGGCTACCTCTAAATCTGCTATTGTGTGTTCAGGGAGATTGAAGTGTTCTCCTACAGGTTTTGGTGTATTGTCATTCCTAATATCTGATTTTTGTCCATTTATCGTTTTATGTAAGGACTGTCCAGTTTGGCCGATGTACATAGCAGAGGGGCATTGCTGGCACATGATGGCATATATTACATTGGTGGATGTGCAGGTGAATGAACCGGTGATGGTGTGGCTGATCTGGCTAGGTCCTGTGATGGTGTCCCTGGTGTAGATATGTGGGCAGAGTTGGCATCAAGGTTTGTTGCATGGATTGGTTCCTGAGTTAGAGTTACTATGGTGCAGTGTGTAGTTGCTGGTGAGAATATGCTTCAGGTTGGCGGGTTGTCTGTGGACGAGTACTGGCCTGCCTCCCAAGGCCTGTGAAAGTGAGAGATCATTGTCCAGGATGGGTTGTAGATCACTGATTGGAGTGGAGAGGTTTTAGCTGAGGACTGTAGGTGATGGCCAGTGGAGTTCTGTTGGTTTCTTTCTTGGGCTTGTCTCACCGCAGGAGGCTTATGGGTACACGTCTGGCCCTGTTGATCTGTTTCCTTATTTCCTCGTGCGGGTATCGTAGTTTTGAGGATGCTTGGTGAAGATCTTACAATGCTTGGTGAAAGATCTACAAATACGGTTGTATCTCAGCGCTTGGCTGTAGACAGTGGATCGTGTGGTGTGTCTGGGATGGAAGCTGGAGGCATGAAGGTAGGCATAGCGGTCAGTGGGTTTTCTGTATAGGGTGGTATTAACGTGACCATCACTTATTTGCACTGTGGTGTCTAGGAAGTGGACCTCCCATGTAGATTGGTCCAGGCTGAGGTTGATGGTGGGGTGGAAGCTGTTGAAATCATGGTGGAATTCTTCCAGAGTGTCTTTCCCATGGGTCCAAATGATGAATATGTCATCAGTGTAGCATAGGTAGAGAAGGGGTGTGAGTGGACGAGAGCTGAGGAAACGTTGTTCCAGGTCAGCCATAAAAATGTTGGCATATTGTGGGGCCATCAAGACTATTCAGTTTCACTGTTCCTATTCAGAACTCTGAGCAACAGTGAAACTGGAAAGAATCATGTAAATTGTGCAATTGCTGCTTTGAAGAATTGAGTGAGTGGTAAATAAAAGCAATGTTGCAAAATTACCTGCAGTGATAGGAGATGATAGAAGTGGAGCATTCAGGTCCAAGAATGATATCAGGCTACGGTCCACAAAAGGAAATGGAAAGGCGAAATCCTATATTAGAAAACTTGAGCCTGTGTAAATAACATCAGTCTATTTACACTGGTGTAAACCCACAATGTATATGCACATTTAAACTGGTTTAAATTGCCCTTTGATTTCATGCAGTAACTTAACTAAACTGATGGTAGTATGGTAGTTATAATGGTGCAAGCTTTCTAATGTGTACAAGATCTAAGGCTGTGTCTACACAGCCACTTTCAGCACTAAAACTTTAGTCATTCAGGGGTGTGAAAAAACACACCCCTGAGCACCAAAAGTTTTAGCACTGAAAAGCGCCAGTATAGACAGTGCTTTATTGCCGGGAGCACTACCACTCCTCATTCAGGGTGGTTATTTTTTTATCGCCGGGAGAGCTCTCCTCCGGCAATAAAGCATGACTACACTGCCCACGTCACAGCGCAGCCATGGCAGCGCTGCTGCGGCCACACTGTAACATGGGCAGTGTAGACATACCCTAAGTCATGGAGGGAAATAGAACAGTCATGCTTAAGGATGCTCATTTTGCCCAAATATAACTGAAAAACATTTTGCTGAAGTCTTAGATTTGTGGTCAAAGTAAGGAGAGGGTGTAGATAAAGTGTAATAATTTAAGGTGCTGAAACATATGTACAGTTGGTATTTAGATCTGACAGCTGTGGTTATAGGTAGCGATAAGATGACCAAGAAGGCAAAAGTAGAAAGAAAAAAGCTAGAATTTTAGTCAATGGTGCTCCCTAGAAGAGATTTCTCTGTGCACAGGAAGTCGCACTTTTCTTTTTTCTCAAGATTGCTTTGAGAATAAGCAGTTGGATTTGCAGCAGAAGGTGACTGTGGCAACTGGGAAACAGAAATGCATGTATAGTTGTGGAGGCAGACCACAAGGATGGAGTGGTTGACAAGTGTTGAAGCCGCACAGAGTTAAATGAGAAAGGAAAAGGAACCATTATTGGTGGGAATTTGGACATAATGCGATTTTGTGCTTTTAGAACTATTAACTCAACAGGGCCTGCCTGTTCAATCAGCAGCCCTTTTTGGAGTTCTTTCACTACCAAATTGTCTCTTCCACTCTTTCATCAATTAAAATAGCTACCACCTTTTCTTTGCTGATTTAGTAGAATATTTCATATGGTGCTTAGCAAGTTTAGAACTCCGGAGAGTTAATCACTTTTGCAACCAAAGCATCGAAGGTCAAAAATGCCTGTTTCAGATTTCTTAATCAGAAGTTTTGAATTCAGAAAAACACAATTTTTCCTCCTTTCGAGAGGAACTGCCCTCGCTAGGAAAGGGAGAGCACACAGGTTTTAGTCCTCTTTATATTTTTAGGTTTAGCTCTAGACTTTTTCCTTTTACCGGGGTCTGTACTATAAAGGACAAAGGAGGTGGGGTGTCTGTGTGCTTTGAAAATTCTCATCTCCTTTCTTGTTCGGTTCTCAAGAGACATTCATTTTCTAAAATACTGGAAAAAGGTGATCTAATGGCAGTAGTACCTGGATTAGTCTTAGGGTACGTCTACACTACAGAATTAGGTCGAAATTATAGAAGTCGATATTTTAAAACCCGAATTTATGGAATCGATTGTGTGTGTCCCCACTAAAGAGCATTAAGACCATGAGGTCGACGGACTGTGTCCACAGTATCGGGGCTAGCGTCGACTTTCGGAGCGTTGCATTGCGGGTAGCTATCCCACAGTTCCCGCAGTCTCCGCCGCCCATTGGAATTCTGGGTTGCGATCCCAAAGCCTGATGGGGCAGAAAACATTGTCGCTGGTGGTTCTGGGTACATGTCGTCAAGCCATCAAATGTCCCTCCCTCCCTCCGTGAAAGCAATCTTTTTCGCGCCTTTTTTCCAGGGTTTCCGTGTTTGCTACGGAAGCCTGCTCAGCTCACAATTACCGTACATCTCCAGTGTACGCCTGGACATTAGGTCTAGTGGGGATTCAGTCCCGCCGTAATACAGGCAGAGGGATAGCTCAGCGGTCTGAGCGTTGGCCTGCTAAACCCAGGGTTGCGAGTTCAATCCTTGAGGGGGCCAGGAGATGATGATGGATATCAAGCCTATTGAACCATCTGCTGCTAGAAGGAAAGGAGCCTAACCCTTGCTCCCCCCTCCCTCCATGAAAGCAACTGAGGGGGGAGCAAAAAATCCTTTCGCGCCTTTTTTCATGCGGGCGCCATATTGCTGACACCATTGTTATCCACCCGCTGCTTCTGCTGCCACTCTGCTGTCCTGCAGACACCATACCAGGGAAAGCATGGAGCCTGATCAGATCACCGCGGCTGTTATCGCCGTTATGAACACCACGCGCATTGTCCAGCAGTATATGGAGAACGAGAACCAGGAGCTACTATAGCTACAGCAGGCGAGGAGGCGACGGCAGCGCGGTGAGGACAGTGATGAGGACATGGACGCAGACCTCTCTCAAAAAAGGCCCCCCTGCAAGGTGGACATCATGGTGGTAATGGGGCAGGTTCATGCCGTGGAACGCCGATTCTGGGCCCGGGAAACAAGCACAGACTGGTGGGACCGCATAGTGCTGCAGTTGTGGGACGATCAGCAATGGCTGCGAAACTTTCGCGTGCGTAAGGGAACTTTCATGGAACTTTGTGAGTTGCTTTCCCCTTCCCTGAAGCGCCAGAACACCAAGATGAGAGCAGCCCTCACAGTAGAGAAGCGAATGGCGATAGCCCTGTGGAAGCTTGCAACGCCAGACAGCTACCGGTCAGTCGCGAATCAATTCGGAGTGGGAAAATCTACAGTGGGGGCTGTTGTGATGCAAGTAGCCAAGGCGATATCCAAGCTGCTGGTACCAAGGGTTGTGACTCTGGGAAATGTGCAGGTCATTGTGGATGGCTTTGCAGCAATGGGGTTCCCGAACTGTGGTGGGGTGATAGACGGAACTCATATCCCTATCTTGGCACCGGACCACCAAGCCAGCGAGTACATAAACCGAAAGGGTTACTTTTCAATAGTGCTGCAAGCACTGGTGGATCACAAGGGCCGTTTCACCAACATCAACGTGGGATGGCCGGGAAAGGTACGTGACGCTCGCATCTTCAGGAACTCTGGTCTGTTTCAGCTGCTGCAGCAAGGGACTTTCTTCCCAGACCAGAAAATAACCGTTGGGGATGTTGAGATGCCTATAGTTATCCATGGGGACCCAGCCTACCCCTTAATGCCATGGCTCATGAAGCCATACACAGGTAGCCTGGACAGTAGTCAGGACCTTTTCAACTATAGGCTGAGCAAGTGCAGAATGGTGGTGGAATGTGCATTTGGACGTTTAAAGGCTCGCTGGCGCAGTTTATTGACTAGGTTAGACCTCAGCGAAACCAATGTTCCCATTATTATTACTGCTTGCTGTGCGCTCCACAATATCTGTGAGAGTAAGGGGGAGACGTTTATGGTGGGGTGGGAGGTTGAGGCAAATCACCTGGCCGCTGGTTATGTGCAGCCAGACACCAGGGCAATTACAAGAGTACAGCAGGTTGCGTTGTGCATCAGGGAAGCTTTGAAAACCAGTTTCATGAATGGCCAGGATGCTGTGTGAAAGTTCTGTTTTTCCCCATTAATGAAATGGGGCGCCCCTTGATTCACTCTATTTCCCTGTAACCGAACCGCCCTCCCCTCCCCGCCTCGGTCACCGCTTGCAGAGGCAATAAAGTCATTGTTGCTTAAAATTCATGCATTCTTTATTAATTCGTCAAACAAATAGGGGGAAATAGGGGGATAACTGCAAAGGTCGCCCGGGATGGGTGGTGGAGGAAGGGAAGCACCAGGATGGGTGGTGGAGGAGGGGATGAGGGAAGGACAAGGACACACAGCACTTTAAAACGTATTGAATGCCAGCCTTTTGTTGCTTAGACAGTTCTCTTGGCTTGAGTGGTTGGGTGCACGGAGGCCGCCCAAACGCGTGCTTGGGCGTCTCGGTGATGAGGTTATGGAACTTGGGGAGGAGGGCTGTTGGTTACACAGGGGCTGTAGCGGCAGTCTGGGCTCAGGTGGCCTTTCCTGAGCCATACGCCTTTCCTCAGCCATTAGCCGGAGGATTTCCGTTTGATCCTCCAGTAGCCTCAGAATTGCATCCTGCCTTCTCTCAGCATGCTGACGCCACCTACTCTCTTCAGCACGCCACTTGTCCTCGCGATCAAATTGTGCCTTTCTGGACTCTGACAGTGTCTGCCTCCACGCATTCTGCTGAGCCGTTTCAGTGTGGGAGGACTGCATGAGCTCTGAGAACATATTGTCTAGATTCCTTTTTTTTTTTTACTTCTAATCTTCGCTAGCCTCTGGGACGGTGATGAAAGGGGGAGCGTTGAAACATTTACAGCTGCAGGAGGAAACAAACGGGAGAGGAGTAGTTTAAAAGACACATATTAGAGAACAATGCTCCAAACATTACATAGCACATGTGCATTTGGTCCAAGGTTGCACTTTGCCTGTTATATTGAGGGTCTGCCGGTTTGGTGTGAGAGATCACACAAGCAGGGCCGGGGCGCAACAGAATTCGGCTTGCAGGCAGCCATGGTAAGCCACAGTCTATTGGCTTCTTTAACCTTCATAACATGTGGGAATGGTTTCAAACAGCAACCCCCTCATTTCCCATAACAAACAGCCGCTGGGTTGGCCATTTAAAACGGGTTGGCAATTGAAAAGGGAGGGGCGGCGGTTTTCGGGTTAACGTGCAGCGCGAACCTAATCGACCCCTGTAGGAGTCTCAGTCGGCGGCGGGGTGGTGGGGCGCCAGCCCGCCTCGCTGTGCCCGGTTAGTTAGATTGGGGAATCCGTAGTCTTGGGCCCGAACACCTCTGGTCGGGTCCTGTAAGCGGTAGAGGCTAAGCCCTGGCCCTGAGTCAGGGTGGGCAGAAAGCAAGTGAATAGTCTGAGGCTCAGCTCCTCAGGCCGGGGCTGAGCACAGCGTTCAACAGGCCCCGGCCCTTGGTCAGGGCGGGGCAATAGGTAGTTCAGGGCTCAGGCCCTCAAGCGGGGGCTGAGCAATCAATGAGTCAGTGAGCCCTGGCCCTTGGTCAGGGCGGAGCAATAGGTAGTGCAGGGCTCAGGTCCTCAAGCAGGGGCTGAGCAGTCAATAAGTCAGTGACCCCTGGCCCTTGGTCAGGGCGGGGCAATAAGTAATGCAGGACTCAGGCCCTCAAGCAGGGGCTGAGCAAACAATGAGTCAGGGAGCCCTGGCCCTGGGTCAGGGCGGAGCAGTAAGTAGTTCAAAGCTCAGGCCCTCAGGCAGGGGCTGAGCAAACAATGAGTCAGGAAGCCCTGGCCCTTGGTCAGGGCGGGGCAATAAGTAATGCAGGACTCAGGCCCTCAAGCAGGGGCTGAGCAAACAATGAGTCAGGGAGCCCTGGCCCTTGGTCAGGGCGGGGCAATAGGTAGTTCAAGGCTCAGGCCCTCAAGCAGGGGCTGAGCCCTCAATGTAGGTGCTGGCAAGCCCAGGTCCTAGCTCTGGAGAACCTGGGAGAGGGGGAGACTGCCACCCACACGTTGGGTGGCAGGGGGGACGCAGGCCCACCCACTCCACTGCGTCCCAGCCTGGGGCCCTAACAGCAGCAAAGGATCCTCCGCTGTGTCAGTGGGGATCCTGGCCACAACACACTGACATGGGTTCTGGCCACGGTGCAGCCAGACTGGGGTCGGCTGTCCCCGGGCCACTTCCTAACTCCCTCTCGAGCAGTACCTGAGTCCAGGGGGTGTCTTCGGTGGTTTCCAGCCTCATGGGCTCCTTGTCAGACTCGCGGTCACTCGGCAGGTCCGGCAACTCCTCTGGGAAGTGGCCGCTTGGCAGGTCTGGCCACTTCTCCGGATAGGGGCCGCTCGGCGGGTCCGGCAACTCCTCCGGATAGTGGCCGCTCGGCGGGTCCGGCAACTCCTCCGGATAGTGGCCGCTCGGCGGGTCCGGCCAGTCTTGGCGGGTACCTGGGGCCACAGGGTTTTCCCAGTCGCGAGCTAAGCTGGCGGCGTCTGGTCTCCCCAGTAGCTGCTCCTCAAGTGAGCTCCAAGGGCCCGCCTTTATACTTCCGGGTCGCGCTGGTCTCCTTCCAGGTCGTGGCCTGTCTCTCGGCGGGGCGGGCCCAGAGCCTCCTGGCTCCACCCACTCTGGCCACTGGGCCGGTGCTTCACTCTGCGGGGTGGTGGGGCGCCAGCCCGCCTCGCTACAACCCCCCTCACACACACACACACATCCAAGATGATCGCTGTTCCCCCTCCTCCCACCTCGTGGGTAACAGCGGGGAAGTTTTCCGTTCAGCCACAGGCAAACAGCCCAGCAGGGACGGACCCCTCTGAATGCCCCCTTTATAAAATTCCCCTATTTCAACCAGGTGACCATGAATTATATCACTCTTCTGAGGATAACACAGAGAGATAAAGAACGGATGTTGCTTGAATGCCAGCAAACACCCGGACCATACGGCGCCATGCTTTGCAATTCAATGATTCCAGACTACGTGCTACTGGCCTGGCGTGGTAGAGTGTCTTACCACGGAGCACGGGATAAGGCTGCCCTCCCCAGAAACCTTTTGCAAAGGCTTTGAGAGTACATCCAGGAGAGCTTTCTGGAGATGTCCCTGGAGGATTTCCGCTCCATCCCCGAACATGTTAACAGACTTTTCCAGTAGCTGTAGCTGTACTGGCCGCGAATTAATCATTAAACACACTTGCTTATAAAACATGTATTAATTTCACAGAGGTACACTCACCAGAGGTCCCTTCTCCGCCTTCAAGGTCCGGGAGCATGCCTTGGGTGGGTTCGTAGGGTACTGGCTCCAGGGTGACAAAGAGTTCCTGGCTGTCGGGGAAAAGGGCTTCTCCGCTTCCTTGCTGTGTCTGTGCGCTATTTTCAGCATCATTATCATCATCTTCCTCTTCCCGAACATGCTCCTCGGTGGTTTCTGATGATCCACATACAGAGTCATACCACATGGGTGGGTTAGTGCTGGCTGCACCTCCTAGAATGGCATGCAGCTCGTCATAGAAGCGGCGTGTCTGGGGCTCTGACCCAGAGCGGCCGTTTGCATCTCTGGTTCTTTGGTAGGCTTGCCTGAGCTCCTTAATTTTAACGCGGCACTGTTGCGTGTCCCTGTTGTAGCCTCTGTCCTTCATGCCCTTGGAGACGTTGGCATATGTATTGGCGTTTCTTCTTTTGGACCGTAGCTCTGCTAGCACGGTTTCATCTCCCCATACAGCGATCAGACCGTGTACCTCACGCTCGGTCCACGCTAGAGCTCGTCTTCGGTTCTGGGACTCCATCATGGTCTGCTGATGAGATCTGCACTCACCTGCAGCTCACCACGCTGGCCAAACAGGAAATGAAATTCAAAAGTTCGCGGGGCTTTTCCTGTCTACCTGGGCAGAGCATTAGAGCTCAGACTGCTGTCCAGAGCGGTCAAATGTTGCACTGTGGGATAGATCCAGGAGGCCAATACCGTCGAATTGCGTCCACACTAAGCCTAGTTCGATTCGGCAATATCGCTTTAAGCGCTAATCCCCTCGTTGGGGGTGGAGTGGCGAGATCGATTTTAAGAGCCCTAGAAGTCGATGTTAATGGCTTCGTCGTGTGGACGGGTGCACGGATCAATCGATATACTGCTAATAAATTCGACCTAAACTCGTAGTGTAGACCAGGGCTAAGTGGTAGAAAGAAGTTCTTAGAGCTGTACCATCTAACTAGATGGGAATAGAATTCAGGCTCTGAGAGTAGGAAAGACCAACAGTTTAAGGGCTGCAACTCAACAACTGAAGGGAATCTCAAATCAAGCAGAAGGGAAAGAAGAATCTGAGGGAGGAAAAGGCACCAGAGAACTTCTGGGTTGATTGCAGTGATGCCCAGTGGCTGGGAATCCCTGAGATTTGGGGGAGAACAAGACCAGTAAAGTCCAAAGGAGAAGGTGGACATTAAGCACCCTGACTCAGCTGAAGTGTCCTTGGTCACTAAAGAGGAAGGCAGGCTGATTTATGGTGGTAGCCATCACCTCATCATTTTGGTGAGGCCTGGCCATTCCTTGAATTTCTTGTAAGGCTGTACTTCAGAGTTCCGCGGGAGGGTAGGGGGTTCCCTCAGGACAATGTCTCATGACATAATCTGCTTCGAATTCTACTCCAACTGGAACCTTTTTGATGCCATTGCTCTTTCTGATAATCCCCAGAGTCCTGCAGAATGTTTGATGCTACCTGCTGCAGTATGGTAGACCAGTAACACTTCTACTCAAGAACATCATTTTATTCCTTTTTCTTACACTTTATACCTGTTCAATTCCCATTAGTCAACCTACTGGGAATCCACTTAGAAAAGAAATAAATAGACTTAACTACTATCTTCTTTTCTGCTAGAGTGGATGTCCAGCACTCCAATTCACCTTTTAAAAGAATAGCAAAGAAATCTGTACAGTAAAAGATTTCTCCTCTGAACAGGCCAGTTCCCTTACTTCATCTTTTCCTGTGAGTTTTTCAGGGATGTCAAACTCATTTCATATGGCAGGCCTAATCTGATACCCCGTTACTTGGTGCTGGTCACATTCAGCAAAGTTCTTGAAATAGAAATAGATAAAGATAAGCCATATTGGCTTATCCCTTTGACTTATTTAAAGTTTCCTTTTCTTTGACTTGCCAGGCTGGGGTATCTACTATGCAGCCGGTGGGTAAGCTGTCTTGTCAGGGCATATTCCAGCTTCCACCAGACTTATGCCACTCCAGTGTCTCTTAAATGCAAGTGGTTCTACACTTGTACACAAGGTTTTTCTGGATTGCTGTACCAGAGTCTGGACTGTAGGGGTGTTTTTTGTAGAGTGCTCTAACTACCTCGTGTGGACCCTGCTGGTGCACACTAAATGTTCCTTAGTGCACATTGATTTGAAACAAGACTAGATCAATGCATGCTAGCAGTGTCTACACAGGGGAATTAGAATACAACACACTGGTGCACACTACAAATCACACCGCCATAGTGCAAACTCCAGTGTCATTCACACGAGCCCAAAGATTTGTGGAAAGTTGGCAGGCCACCATACGTTTGACACCTCTGGTTTATGTAGTATATATATGGCCTAATGCTAATTCACGGGCATAAGAGTCAGGATGCATGAATTCTATCCTAGACTCTTCAAAGGACGTTTTGCGGGATCATAGGCTTCTCAACTAACCTCTCTCTCCTCCAGTTTCCCCATTTGTAAAGTGAAAATCATTTTTGTGAGGTTTAATGTTTATAAAGCACAATGACATCCATTAGTGGAAGCTGTTTTACAAATTTATAAAGCACAGTACTGTTGCTATTATTAGCTGTGGAAGAATTCTTCCAGGTGAAATTATTGTAAGGGTGGGACTTCCTGTAGTCCACTTAGTCTAAACGTGCCTCCATAGCCACCCAGGATGTGGACAACTCCTTTATTAGGTTGCACAGCATTCCTACCTCATGGAAAAGAAACTAGCAGGGAAGTCTAAAACCATTTCAGCACTTTATTGAGAATGGAAAGGTTAGAGGTGGGATTAGAGAGAGTTAATCTCTGTCATTATCAAGAAAATAATTTTAAGAATGTTGGGATGGGGCAGATTTTAGAGATTCGGAAGGAACCAGAGATAGAGTTGTTAACTATGATGATAATGTAGAAAGACAGGACAAAATGATACATAAGGGAAAGTGTATAAAGGGAGGAGTGCTGTTCAAAAATCTTGTGTAAGACCCCAAAATAACAGGAGATTTGGGGGAGAAATCATGATTTTTCCCAAAAAAACCATTTTGTTCCAAAATTCATGATTTTTTAAATGTCTTCTGACTTTTGAATTACCCCTGCCCATCTCCATTGTGTGTGCAATAATTTGCCAGCTCCCACAAGTTTATCATGAGAGAGGTTATTTTGATTTTGGCCCCCCATTGTAGGAGCTCTTGGGGGGCCCATTGTGCAAGGTGTTGTACAAACACAATAAAACACCGTATGTACTCTAAAACACTTAGTCTAGTGCAAAGCATAATGGTGAATTTGTGACATGGGATTTGGAACTGGGATTTGCCAAGCTCATCTCATATGGGGTACAAAACATCCAGCAGGTGGGTACAATTTTTAATCCCTGTTGAGGAGAGCAGAATTCATAATGGAGACCTACAGATTAAAGGTTATATAAACTAAAAGCAACATTCTGAGGCATCCAGTCACCTTAAGATACACCTTCATGAATGAGGTTTGTTTTCTGAGTCGGTAATTTATTAACTCAAGTTCTGACCTTTTGGGAGTTTACCACTCTCTGGAAAACACAGGCAAAATAACCCCTACCCTGTTCTTGAAGGGAAAGTCCCTATTAACCAAAACACAAACACACACAAAATGCAACAGTAAAACACAACATCCACATTCACTTCTAAATACAACATTTTGCAATATAAAATCATTTTAGCAATTACTCGGGGGTTCTTACACTAACTTTTATGCTTATCGGATATGAAGATATTTTTCACCCCCACATGGGTCATCAGTAGGATGTGAATCCTTGGCCTTCAAGTCCACAGCATGGACCTCTTCTGCTTCAGCTGTAGGAATAACTGGTGAAGGAGAAATCATGTTGTCCTCTATGTGGACTAGCCCATACAGAGAGAGACAACACGCACATTGTCAATGAGTTACATGAGAGTTTATGGAAAGCTGGGCATATAGATTCTTGGTTTTTATTCCTGGTTCTGGGAGCACATTGTGATCTAGTGGTTACAGATAGCATAGCCAAAAGTAATACCCTTTGTGGGATCATCTTTGAGTACTGAACCCAAGATTGTGTGATGGACATGCATGAGCCTCTACCACTTGGGCTAAATAACCAGGTCTATTATCAGGGCAGCAGTAGCAGAGTCATAAACCTCTATATATGATCTAGCTGCTAGAGGGTTTCATAGAACTCCACTGTGCTGATGTGGGTTACAGAAGCTCCTAATTTGTCATGTACTTTTTGAAAGACTATGTGGCAAAGTAGATGAGACTTAGTTCTATTATATTAGAGACCCATTCTCAGCTCTGCCTCCAGTGACCATGTGCAATCTGTCAGTTATTTCATCTGAGAAATGGGTGGCTGAGTTAACCCCCCTTTCCTCCAAGGTATGAAACCTTGGCTCATAATGCAGAAATATACCAGTAGTCAGTAGAAGACCTGAGATTAGAATTCATGGCCTCTAGGCTTGTAGTTTAGTGCACCTTCCTCTAGATCAGTGGTTCTCAACTGTGGTCCACTGCTTCTTCAGGGAAAGCCCTGGGCGGCCGGGGCCAGTTTGTGTACCTGCCGCGTCCACAGGTTCAGCTAGTCGTGACTCCCTGCTCCAGGCCAACGGGGGATGCGGGGCGCGGGCCGGGGAATGTGCTGTCCGCCGCGTCCCGCAGCCCCCATTGGCCTGGAGCGGCAAACTGCGGCCAGTGGGAGCCGCGACTGGCCAAACCTGCAGATGCGGCAGGTAAACAAACGGGCCCAGCATGCCAGGGGCTTTCCCTGAAGAAGCAGTGGACCACAGTTGAGAACCACTGCTCTAGATGTTGCCTTCTGTACATTACATGAAAGCTTTTTGTATCATTGTGAGACTGTGTGCAGAAAGAACAAAAAAAATTGCAATAAATTCACTGGAATTGGCAACACTGGAAAGAAAATAGTAACAGTAGTGTGGTGGGAGAGATGTTTTGGCAGTGGAACATGGGCAGCCTTAGAAGTCTGGCTAGATGGAGAAAAGAATTAACAGCAAGCAAGAGGGAGTGAGGATTACCAGCACCTTTGGAAATGAAGGGAGGGTAGAAATCAGGCATCCTGCTGGTGAGATTTCCCGATGTCATAATAGACATGTAGATGGACGCATGCCACCTTTTTCAAGGCTCTGACTAGGGATTATTGGGCTATAATGATCAAAAGACTGAGGTGGGAGATTCCCAAACTGATCCTCCTAGCAGAATTCCACTGTTCTTTCCAACTTATTATTGACTATAAAGTAACTTTTTCTGGAATATTTGTGAAAACTTTCACTTTCTGCTGCTGTAATGAAAGCAAATTAATCCTTTAAAGAAAAAATATTGTTGTAACAAAAAAGAAAACATTGAAGATGGTGTAGATAATGTTGATAATGTGATACGGTGAAATGAAAAATAATAAATGGATTACTAGGTGAACTGAATCCAAATAACTTTTTATATTTACGGGACTCCTGAGGCTACACTCAATTTATGTGAAATGTCAGTGCTCCTGGTTACTTACCCTCTGAAGTAGTCTAAATGGCCTTGATGGACTAATACCTCTGCTATTTATTGCTTGGATGCAAGCACTATAAATGCTCTACATCTGATTAGAATTATGGTAAGAGCACTACATTTTTTCAAACTGATACCATGAATAAGTTGATATTTTTCAAAAAATGTTTAAAATTGTATATTTTGAAGTTGTAGGGTTATTAAACTTTTCGCTCCATTAGGAATGAGCAGTATCAACATTATTCTGAAGTTTGTACACAGTGTAGGAAGTTTTGGGAATTGTTGCATCTGAATTTTTGCAAGGTAACAAAATTGAACTGTTTCCTTTGTCTTTCAAACCTGGAATTACAGTTTAACACTAATATATCTTGGCATATGTGTTCATACGTGTATAAACAGCACGAGTAAGAATCCTACTAGGAGTAGGAGGTCAAACTGGATGACCCGATTAGACTTTTCTGGCCTAACTATAATTCTTGTGGTTCTTATATGCCAAAATAGGCATTGCATATTAAAGTGCAGAGATTAAATCATACAATTATTTCACAAAATTTGGCACAGTTTAATATGATTTGCAGTTTCTGGTTAGGGGATAAACAAGATCAAAGGAAAAAAGAAGATAAAATCCACATTAGTAAAAGTAGTTTCTGTTGTCCACATAAAGACATAGGCCTTTATTTCCTCACTCCTGCCAAGCCATCCACCCACCTCTGGAACACTCTTTCCTTCCCTTTATTTCAGGTGCGGCTGAGTAGATTTATGCCAGTGGTAAATTCCCATGCACAAGGTGAATTCTCCACCAGTCCTCTCCAAAAAGTGAAAAGTGGCCTTAGCCAACCAGAGAATCCAGTTCATAATAATTAACAGTGATTTTTATGTTTCAAGGGCAGCCCTTAATTATGTGTGTAATTTTTTTTTAATTTTGTTAGGTGCCAGAAAAAAAAGTGATAACTTTTGTCATACTAAATAAGACTTTCCATACAATATACTGTATTTTCTAGACTTAGAAGGATTTGATTTTTAATCACTAAATGTCAGTAAACATTGATTTCACTGTACACACACAAACTGACAAAAAGATATTTCCATCAATAATAAACAAAATTTACAGATAGGCAAAGTAAGAAAAATGCTATTTGAGAACTTCGTAGAGTTTGATTTAAGGATATTTACATTGTATATTTTGACATGTGATGCTAACAATTTGAATTTTGATGATTTTGAATCTTAACTGGTACTTTCATTAAATAATTACTGTCTGAGACCCACTCCATAACTTTCTGCAAGAGTGAAATTTTAAATCAATAAAAATAGAGAAAAATGCTTTTAAAATAAACATCAATATTATCTGTCAAAATTATTTTTAAAAAATTAAATTCTGCCATATATCCTAGAACCAGTTTAAATTTTGGTGGGAGGCATTTTGTGAACATCTACTTCCTATCTAGTTGACTGCATCTGAGATATGATGCCTATCACGGTGGAAAAACCCCTCTCCCCCATCGGGTCCTCTGGGCACTACCAGATTGAGGTGGATGTGTGTGCGTGCGTGTGTGTGTGTGTATGTATCAGAGGGTAGCTGTGTCAGTCTGGATCTGCAAGAGCGACAAAGAGTCCTGTAGCACCTTATAGACCAACAGATATATTGGCGCATAAGTTGGAGCATATATATATTTCAGGGTAGAATCAAAGATATTGAGTGCATGAGACGGAACCTTCAAGGGAGCTGAACCAATGCTGTGACACTCACTTCTGCAAGATATAAGAACTGACCACTAACTTCACTAGATTCAGAACTAAATGCAAAATCCACATCTCAATTTAGCTTTTCACAATAAACTTTCCCCATAGACTTATGCACACATAAATTTACCTTTCAAGCTACCTTAACAGGCAGAGAAAGGAGAGAATGTGTTGGTAACATTTTTCATTTGGGAGGTGCTCAGATGAGAATCAAGTATGTACCTAGATAGACTGATTAATGACCATAAAGCCATTCCATCATTTCTGGAATTCTTTATTATTGTTAGTAATTTACCATCTCTTTCAAAAATTCTAGCATTTTATGAAAATGGGCTTTCCTGGAAATTTCGGTCTGTTTCAGTTTCCTAACGGATCATGTTATTCTTTGATGTTATCTCCCACAACAGCTTCCCACCCTCTCAATCCCAGGCGGCCTTACTCATAAAGAAATCTTCTGGTATTTCTGGGGTGTGATGCAACTACTCCTCTAAAGTGGAGATCTGCCAAAGTTGGCCTCAACCCAGGAGTGTGCATAAACTGCTTATTTCCTCAGTGGAACTATTGCACTAAATAAATAATGTTCATATACATTTCTGAAAGATACAAAACCATGCTCTATAAATCATTATAACAGAAACTTTTGATATTCTATTTTTTAAAATCAGCCATTCCATTTGTTATATTTGTTTTTAATTCAAAGTTACGAATTCAGGTGATGGCGAGGGCTTGTATCAATTACTTTTTCATTTGGCAATTCATGGTATCAGTAAGTGTTTGCTAGCTAAAATTAGGTTCTTAACTCATTGTTTTAACCCTGCTCTCTTATTTATTGATCAGATCTTGTCTTTTCAGGATTTTTCACAGCTGATCAGGACTTGTAGACTGACTCCATAAGAGTATTTGATTTTTCTTTAAGATGTTTTTAGCCTAGTACTCTCCCCAGATGAGTCTTTCAAAAGTAGATTTTAAAGAATAAGTTGTTGATCCCTGAATTTTCTTTCTATTACAGTATAACATAGAGCCACCATTCATAACTGTCTCTATTATGGCAGACACTGTTACAAACACATAGTAACACAGTTCTTGTCCCAAAGAGCTTAAAGTCTAAATAAACAAGACAGACAAAGGATAGGCCAAAGGAGTATTATAGTCTCTGTTTTTCAGGAAAACAGGCAGAGAGATTGACTTGTCCAAGCTCACATAAGATATATCTGAGGGATAGCTAGGAATTGAACCCAGCTCCCCTGAGTCGTAGTCCTGTGTCTTAACCCCAAAACCATTTTTCCTCTCTTCTTGAGGTTAATTTTTTTCCGTATTCTAAGGATATGTCTACACTTCGAGTTTGGGGTGAGAGTCCCAGCTTGAGGAGACATATTTTATCTAGCTGTCATTAAGCTAGTGCACTAAAAATATAAAGTGCAAGTGGCAGGAGGGACTAGCCGCCCCAAGTACCTGTCTGTTGTCTCTGATGGGCACTCACTCTGAGCGTCTAGCCTTTCCCACTGTTCATGCTGCCGTGGCTACATTCTATTTTTAGAACACTAGCTTGATGACAGGTAGCTTGAGAGTCTCTCCTTGAGTTGGGAATCATATTCCCAGCTCAAAGTATACACGTACCCTGACACTGCCCATTGTAATCTTTAGGTGCATTTCCCAGGAGCACATAACAGCAGATTGGATTTTCTTCAAAGTTTTGTGTGTACTGAAAATAATTATATGCTGAGTACATACTCTCGAAAATCAGGCCCCTTTAACATGTCTCAAGTTGGGCACCCAGTAATTTAGGCACCCACGATCATTAGTCACTCTTGTAATTTAGGTCCATGCCTCTATCCAGTGACTAAGACACAGGTCATCTGCTAGAGTGAACGTATGCACATATATCATGATAATAGAACACAATAAGATCTAGATCGAAGATGAATGGTTGCAGTCACATTACCAGAGATGCATGAAACTAAGTGTTTTGGTTGCTGCCTGGGTAAGTAGAATTAGTTTGAGGTGACGGCGTCCAAAAGTAATCCCCAAACTGAGGATCTCTTGGACAAAAAGTAGAGAGACTTCTCAGTGTGGGAGTTAGGGACTGCCCTAGCATACCGTCAAGAACCATCCCACAAAATTCACCCTTGTTTTAATTTGTCTGCCCAGTGCATGCTCTCAAGTCTCAGTCCCAGCCAAATAGGAGAAAAGCAAAGACACTGCACCAGATGGGTCATGTGATGTGGCTTAATCAGTTGTTAACCAGTGAAGAGAGCAATAGTACTAAAATATGCACTGTCATGATACTAATGTGGCCAACTGGTATCTTTGTCTATCCTAGGAACAAAAGACTGGAAGGTCCTTCATGGGTCATTGAGTCCAGTCCCCTGCTATCAAAGTGTGAAATAAAAACATAAATGCACACTGTATGTGAGATCTATACTTTGTGTGTACATAAGTGTATACACACAAATATAACCACATCCACCCACATTTTAGCAGTGACCTCCATGCGAGTTTGTGGAAAATGTTAGTGTTTCTAATTTACAAGAGGGTGAGGGGAACAGCTATTGCAACTACTGTCATTGTGAATAAACACTACGTGTTTTATTATGAATAACAATGAAAAATAAGATGCTATTTTTGAAAACTCCCTGTTTATCTGAAGGCCCAAAGCCAATAGGTCAAAGTAATGTGATGTTCTCATGTTTTTAGGATAATTTTAACTTTGATTTAGGTAAAGTAAATGTTTTAATTAGGCCCCAATCCTGGAATCTGATCCACATACTCTGACCCCCGAATCTGTGCAGAGCCCCACTGCAGTGGGACTCCACACCACTTCAGAGACCACACCTACAGGGAACAGATTGCAAGATCAGAGCCTGAGTTAATGCTTTTGTAACTTCAATTAATCCTGCTCTCTTTATTCTTTAGAGAAGAAGCTGTAACGTGATGAATGCTGATGAGATATTGCATTTTCCAAACTCCAACAAAAGTAGCAGGGGTGGCAACAACTGAAAAGCAGATTTTGAGAGAGAAATCTTGTTTGTTATTTTTTCTAAGCTAGGTATTGCTGTGTCTGCATCTGAAATATAGCCAAAATGGCATCCTACTGAAATTTTCTCATTAACTTTGCTGAGTTAAGGTGATGGTACTCTCTTAATTTCCTGAACAAAAATATCTGTTGGGCAATTGTTCTAAATTGAAGACATGGCACTTAGTGTATGGTGGGGTTTTATATATTTTTTTAGTTTGCATGGAATTTTCCTTATTTAAAAACAAATAAATATACAGACATGAAAAATTCTGCTTTGTTCAGAGTAAGAGTTAAGTTTTCCACTTACTTCAGCTTTTGATTTTTATCATCAAAATAGGAGATCTTAGTGATTTTGTTCATAAGATTCTTTTGCTCTAACAATACCTTTTATCCGTTTTGTCAGTTTTAAGCCTTTTCTAACCCTGTGAAAATAATAGGTGTTACTGAGTGCAAGCGTGCACTTGTTTAATTCGGTACTGTTCTAATGCTAATCCTAGCACTGATGTCAAATTCATTCTGCATGTTAGTGTAAAGAGATGATAGATGATGGAAACATTTCTATTGTCAAAAATGTACGTGACAAAAGACCGTGCTTGCCTATGGCAAATTAAAACTGAAGTAGCTGCTCTTGGTGGTGTTTTCTTAGTTATGGTTGTCAACTAACTACATTTTCTTGGCTAGAGGCAAATACATTTTTTTTATTCTTATGTACGCTTGATGTTTTTTAATGCAGCTAAAATGGCCCTTTGCCTGTAACAAGATGTGCTTGTACCTGATTACTGCTTTGTAGAGCCACTGTAAATAGCGAAAATCAGATGATGGAATCTCTTAGATAGGGAGGGGACTTTAGAAACTTTCAGTTTATTTCCTGAGCCAAAATTCCATCATGGGCTTGGAAGATCTGTAGCAAAAGAGGTATTTTCCATTCTTCCATGCTCATAAAAATAAAAATTCAAAATTGTGTTTTAATGCACTGATTAGACTTATTACTGTAAATGAGTTTTCTAATCTTTGATTTGTAGGTGTATATAAAAAAATACACTGTTTTTGAATTAGACTCAAATTGCAGAAAACTGCATTCATAAGTTTTGCTACTCAACAAATAGGTTCTAGTTATATCCCCACCTGTATTCCTCAGACAAAGGATTGGGTCTTGGTATATATGGTCAAGTGTCAGGAATGATAGCTTTAACATGTCCCCATAATCTTTTAAGGATGCAAGGGGCCCCTTTTAAAAATAAATCATATTAATGGCATGCTTTTAAGGCCTTGTCTGCACTGGCTAGGGAAACTGCTGGCACCTTTCTATCAAGCTATGTTGAAGCATGGCTCTTGCTAGACAGGAGCTAGCCTTGTTTCCCTAACCAAAGTAGACAAGGCCTTAGAAGACCTTGTTCTTCAGAGAGCCACACATTTGATGGTCCAGTGCATGATATTAACAAAGCTGGCCTTGTTAGAGTTCCAAAGGGAACTCCTTGCGAGAAACTGAATCAATGACCAGGACAAGCACTACGGGCTAAACCGATGTATAAGAAATATTATGAAAACTACAATAGTAGTTACAATATTTCTCTATGTGAAATTTAGTCATTTGTTTAAGCTTGTTTTCCAAATTATGTGTATGACTACTGTATTCAAAGGATAACTGGATTCAAATCTTATAAAATATTTTTTAAAAAATTTTGAAAGGAGATTCCTGTATTTGTTGTTAAAAGGGCCTTAACATCTCTATTGTAATAGACTACGCTAATCACATGACCATATAAATAATAATAATGCATCATTTGAAATTTATGTTCAATAAGGTTACTACTTTCCATAAATTTTTGCTTACTATCTATGAATCAGTACACCACATTAAATTGAATAAATTGTAACAATACAGATTTTTTTAAACCTGTTTATAGTGGGTGTCATTAAACCAAAGAAATCAGCATTACTATACCCAGTATGTACAGCATTTCCTGTACTAAGAATAGTGGTAAAATGTTTTAATTTCCTTCTCAAACCCCCCTCTCCTACTGTCTTTCTCTTTACTTCATGTTGTTCTTTCCTACCCTTCATAATTCATATCTTCCTTCCCAGTTTGGCTGTTCAGTTTCCCTCTCCCCACCGCAGTTGATGTCACTCTTCTTCCCTGGCCATTCTGCTTACATGTCCAGTTTGGCTGCTAAAAGCTCTCCTTTCTTAGTAGACAAGTTAATCAGTCTGCCTACCCACCCATCTTTTCTGCTGCCCATTCTGCTGAAAAAAATCTACTGGAAACAGTCATCACCTGGATAATTTTTTTTTTATTTCAAAGGATAAAATACATAAACTGTTACCTGGTCTGCAGCTTCCAACTTCCATGATTTAAGTTGCCCTATTGTATTATGGACATTATAGTGGGGATCCTTACTAATCATGCCTAGCATAATTTATCATTGTAATTAGAACACTAAATCAGCATGTATGAACAGCTTTCAGCAAATGGTTCCTGTAACAGCATAGCGCATCACCTGTGACAAAGTTGCTGAGCTAAGCACTATGAGGCCAGCTCTGTGCCTGTCAGGGAGCCAACTGCAGTAGGGGCAGTCTCCTAGCAACACACTGAACACAGCTGATCCTAACAGGGGCTGCCTAACTGACTGCGCTTCCTGACCGGTGGAGGGACAGAACTAACTACTATTTACCCCAGCAACAGCCAGAGCTCACTGGCTGCTCAACACATTCCCTGCCTGCAGCTGCACTTGCTCCTGCCCCACCTGCTCTTGTGCCCACTTCTGCCCTTACCCGTCTCCATCTTTGACACTCCTGTCTCCACTTCATAGAATCATAGAATCATAGAATCTCAGGGTTGGAAGGGACCTCAGGAGGTCATCTAGTCCAACCCCCTGCTCAAAGCAGGACCAAACCCAATTAGATCATCCCAGCCAGGGCTTTGTCAAGCCTGACCTTAAAAACATCTAAGGAAGGAGATTCCACCACCTCCCTAGATAACCCATTCCAGTGCTTCACCACCCTACTAGTGAAAAAGTTTTTCCTAATATCCAACCTAAACCTCCCCCTCTGCAACTTGAGACCATTACTCCTTGTTCTGTCATCTTCTACCACTGAGAACAGTCTAGATCCATCCTCTTTGGAACCCCCTTTCAGGTAGTTGAAAGCAGCTATCAAATCCCCCCTCATTCTTCTCTTCTGCAGGCTAAACAATCCCAGTTCCCTCAGCCTCTCCTCATAAGTCATGTGCTCCAGCCCCCTAATCATTTTTGTTGCCCTCCGTTGGACTCTTTCCAATTTATCCACATCCTTCTTGTAGCGTGGGGCCCAAAACTGGACACAGTACTCCAAATGAGGCCTCACTAGTGCCGAATAGAGGGGAATAATCACGTCCCTCGATCTGCTGGAAATGCCCCTACTTATACAGCCCAAAATGCCGTTAGCCTTCTTGGCAACAAGGGCACACTGTTGACTCATATTCAGCTTTTCGTCCACCGTAACCCCTAGGTCCTTTTCTGCAGAACTGCTGCCCAGCCATTCGGTCCCTAGTCTGTAGCAGTGCATGGGATTCTTCCGTCCTAAGTGCAGGACTCTGCACTTGTCCTTGTTGAACCTCATCAGATTTCTTTTGGCCCAATCCTCTAATTTCCCTAGGTCCCTCTGTATCCTGTCCCTACCCTCCAGCGTATCAACCACTCCTCCCAGTTTAGTGTCATCTGCAAACTTGCTAAGGGTGCAGTCCACACCATCCTCCAGATCGTTGATGAAGATATTGAACAAAACCGGCCCCAGCACCGACCCTTGGGGCACTCCACTTGATACCGGCTGCCAACTAGACATGGAGCCATTGATCACTACCCGTTGAGCACGACCATCCAGCCAGTTTTCTATCCACCTTACCGTGCATTCATCCAGCCCATACTTCCTTAACTTGCTGGCAAGAACACTGTGGGAGACTGTATCAAAAGCTTTGCTAAAGTCAAGAAATAGCACATCCACTGCTTTCCCCTCATCCACAGAGCCGGTTATCTCATCATAGAAGGCAATTAGGTTAGTCAGGCATGACTTGCCCTTGGTGAATCCATGCTGACTGTTCCTGATCACTTTCCCCTCCTTTAAGTGGTTCAGAATTGATTCCTTGAGGACCTGTTCCATGATTTTTCCAGGGACTGAGGTGAGACTGACTGGCCTGTAGTGGTGAGGTGACACTTCCTGACCAAATCTCTGGCTCACCCATTGGCTCTAGTATTCAGCTTCTGATCCTTGGTTCTTCTTCGAGTGCTTGCTCATGTCCATTCCATATTAGGTATATGTGTTCACCACATGCACTGGTGCCGGACGTTTTTCCCTCAGCAGTATCCGTAGGGGACTGGCCCTCAGTTCCTTCTTGCCGCCAGTGATGGTGCTGGAACATTTTCTGCTTTGGCTAGCATTGTTTTGTTCTCTGTTCTGAGAACTTTGAAAAACCTGTGATATAGTTGTATATTAGTAGTTGAATTAGTTACCCTTAGTAGTAGTTCTTGAAGTTCTAGTTGCAAACGGGACTCAGTCGGGGGCCGGGGCATGCCCCAGTCCCCAGGCTTTAAGCCCTGTGATCGCTGCAAACAGCCTATGCCCATCAGCAATCCACATACCAGCTGCCTGAGGGGCACATAAGCGACAAGTGCTGTATTTGCAAGGCCTTCAAACATAGGATCAAGAAGGAGCGCGATATCTGTCTAAAGGCGCTCCTAATGGAGTCGGCACTCACTCTGGCACCAGAGCAGCGGTCCGACTCTGCACCAAGTACCGCGGCCTCGGTGCGCAGTGCTCCACCAGCACCATCCACGAGCCGGCACCAGTCCCCCTCCACAGCTCCGGTCAAGAAGCCGAAAAAGACTGTGAGGGGAAGATCTCCTACCCCCTGCAAGGAACAGGAGAGGGCTAGGGTCAAGCCAAGACCCGTGCCAGGCAGCTCAACGCCCCCTCCAGGAAGTCGGACCCCAACTCAAGTCGATCAGTGCAGCCCATCCCATCCTTTGCCTGCGACTCCAGATAGAAGTGCAGGCCCCGGCCAGCTTCCGGTGCCGTCGACGCCCAAAGCTCTTCAGGCAGCTCAGGAAATCCTGACATTCCTGGTGCCACCCACAAAGGCTCCAGCGGTACCCTAGTCTTGAGGAAAACCCGTGTTGGGACCTATGCGTGTGTCCCCACGTCAGCGGTACCGTTCCCCATCAAGAGGGACATCCTGCCATCGCTCGCCTGCCTGAAGCCGTCACACCTCCGGACTAGAGAGGCAGGCTCAGTGGAGCCCTATTCGGTCCCCACACAGGGGGCACCAGTCGAGGGACTCAAGGCTTACCAGGCCAATAGATTGGCGCAGACCCGCTGAGGCACACGCCACCCGGCAAGAACTCCGGGACTGGCCCCGACCATATCCAAGGACCTGGTATCGATCATGGGACCAATCAGGGACCAGAGACCGCTGATCGCTGGACCGTCATCACCCATCTCCAAGAAGTAGGTCGCCCATCTCAGGAAGATCCTCCCGGCAACCAGCCCGTAGTAGCTCCTGGTCCTGTTCGACGTACCGGTACTAGTCGAGTAGCATGAGGCGTGGATCGCTGGGTGTCCCGACGCAGATCCTCTGAACGTCGTTGGTCCCCAAGACCATGACCAAGACACCCGTCTCACTCAGACAGGTCGACTTCGGGACACCACTCCGCCCGATCCTGGTCGCCCGGTACCGACCGCTCCACTTATAGCTCCAGCATGGAACGAGGTTCCCTGACTGCAGGACAAGCCCTGGTACCTGCAGTGCCACCTACATCATC
The DNA here is from genome assembly GCA_033296515.1 of Macrochelys suwanniensis. Classification (NCBI taxonomy): domain Eukaryota; kingdom Metazoa; phylum Chordata; order Testudines; family Chelydridae; genus Macrochelys; species Macrochelys suwanniensis. Next base: position 41,476,452 of record CM065775.1, on the reverse strand, counting down.
AGCACTAAAACCCGTCCCATGGCCCCAAGCGCAGTGGCCGGCGCCATGGTACCTGTGGAACCCTTCACCCAACCTTCCCAGGCTCCACAGTCAGTGTCGGGAGCCTCGGAAAGGCCAGCAGCCTTGGTATCCCATCCCCCTCCGGTGCTCGAGGCTTTGAGGGGTAAGATCCCACAGGTCCAGGAGGACCCAGGGGAGCAAGCTGCTGGACCACCAATGGCAGTGGAGGTTCCCGCAGCACCGGCATTATCCTCATCATTGCCAGATGAAGCTATCATGGGGCCCCCTCACCCAGTTCCTCAGGAACTTTTGAAGAGGGTCACTTCCAATCTGGGGCTTCAGGCAGAGGAACTGGAAGAGCCATCAGAGACTCTGTTTGATATCCTCTGCTCCTCAGCCCCTGCCAGGAAGGGGTTTCCAAAATCACTAATGCCCTATGGCAGACCCCCTCTTCCCTGGCCCATATCTCTAAGAGGGCCAAATGTAAGTATTTTGTGCCAACCAAGGGGCATGGATACTTGTACTCCCACTCAGACCCCAATTCCCTTAAGGTTGAGGCGGTTAACCACAAGGAGAGGCAAGGGCAACCCGGGGCCACCCCCAAAAATAAAGACTCGAGGAGGCTGGATCTTTTTGGACATAAGATTTATTTGTCTTCCAGCCTTCAGCTGAGAGTGGCCAACCACCAAGCCTTCCTTGGCCAATATGACTTCAATACGTGGCAAGCCATGGCCAAGTTCGAAGGGTCGCTCTCCGACGCTTCCAGGATGGAATTCCGAGTGATCATTGATGAGGGCATGACCACAGCCTGGGTGGCCCTCCAGGTGACGTCTGACGCCACTGATGTTGTTGCCCGCACCATGGCTTCCGTTCTCTCCATGCGGCGAGCCTCCTGGCTGCTCCTCTGGGTTGTCCCCTGAGGCCCAGCAGTCAATGCTGGACTTGCCCTTCGATGGCCGAGCCCTATTTGCGGAGCAAACAGACAACAAGTTGCATTGCCTCAAGGACTCCCGCACCACCCTGAAAACCCTGGGTCTCTACGTCCCAGCCCCGGCACATAAGCAGTTCAAACCGCAGCAACCTCAGGGCCACAGGAGCCAGCCTCAGCAAGACCAGCCCCACAAATGAGCCAAGGGCTATAAGCGCTGCCTGAACCACCCACCTCCACCCTCTGCCCAGTCGGTCTAGACCCGTACCAAGCAAGGGGCCAAATGATCGTTTTGAGGGTGCGCCCGAGGGCAACCAACCAGACTGTTCCCTGGATCCATCTTTCTCAGTGTTCTCCAACCACCTTTCCATTTTCCTCCCTGCTTGGACTGCTATAACTTCGGACTGTTGGGTCCTCAGCACAGTGGAACAGAGTTATACCCTCCAGTTCCTTTCTACACCCCCTTCCCACCCCTTTCCCCATCCCTCTTCAGGGACCCCTCTCATGAAAGTCTCCTCACGCAGGAGGTAAAGGGGTTAGTTACTACAGCTGGGTGTAGTGGAAGAAGTTCCTCTCGAGTACGGGAACAAGGGGTTCTATACTGTACTTTGTAATCCCAAAATGGCAGATAGTGGTGTTGGTGATTCAGAAGGTGGTACTCTTCCTTCTGTGTCATTAGCTATGCCCCTGCATGGTTTTACAGGACAGCAGTATAACGTTCAGATAGACATCCTCCTCTCCCCTTTCCCCCCAAAAATCTACACAACTTTGAAGTGCCCTTTTTCCCACAACACCCTCTTCTTACACACATACAAACACACAATCCCTAAAAAGAAAATAAGAAAGGAAGAAATACTTGTGGCACCTTAGAGACTAACAAATTTATTTCAGCATAAGCTTTCGTGGGTTAGAACCCACATTGGATGAAGTGTGTTCTAACCCACGAAAGCTTATGCTGAAATAAATTTGTTAGTCTCTAAGGTGCCACAAGTATTTCTTTCTTTCTTATTTTCTTTTTGCTGACACAGACTAACACGGCTACTACACTGTAACCTACACAATCCCTAGTGGCTTTGCTCATTTTCCTACTCCAGTCTGCAGTGCTCTGCGCCTCTCCTTCTTGAGCCTCTTGGTTTCTGCACATTTATTTTGGAAGTTGGCAAGAGATTGCTGCTTGTATTCCTGAGTGGGTGGCTGCCTTCTGACATGTGGTACTCCTGTGGCTAGCTGTTCCCTGGGCCACCATGGGAGTGGAGAGAATGTGTGGGTGGATGCAAATGCCATTAACCAAACACATGAGCAGATGACTGGCTTTAAAACAGATGTTGGTGGTTTCCCAAGAGCTTCTTGCAGTGAAAGTGGTGGTGTGGTTGCTTTCCCTATTTCCCCAGATCTTCTGTTCTGCCCACCAGCTCCCCAACTGCTTCAGATGCTCCCCACTGTCTACTCCTGCAGGTCAATCAGAGAAGTGAATGGGAAACCTTACATCCTGCCTTATTCTATCCTGCAGGGCTCCTTGGTTCATGGTCCCCAAGCACCACTGCACTGATATTTTAATCACATGTTAGAGGGCACTGTGCTGTTGGAGATGCCATCTTTCTGAGGAGACTAATAACCAAGTGGTTTGGACCTCAGCTTACTAGGATCTAAAGGCATATTCTACCAGAGCTAAGGGTTTTAAATCAGTGTCTTGGACACTTTCTAATTAAGTAAGTTCCACCTATCCCCTACTGGATACAATAATCTTCCTCACTTTCTGCCCTAAAATGTACTGAAATATTGCAGTGCTGTGTTAAACACCTGTCACATCCTGCCCAAAAGATGGCTGCATTTCAGTGCTGGACATAAATGGAATTCATGTAATATTATACTAATGTTATTATTTTAGCCTTGTTAAACATCTTTCAACTCAAATACTTAATTTTTGGCATCCTTCAAGATACAAGGGTCTGGTGTGTGTGAGTATAATACAACCTCCCTCAGATCACTATCCTTACCATCATGCATGTCACCTCCCTATACACCAACATCTCTCCCAATGACTGCATCACTCCCTGCCTCAAATACAGTATATACAAGACAATGGACAACACTCAGATATCCACCTCAAACAGATAACTAAACTTATGTGTCTTCCTCATAACCAAATAGCTGAGAGAACCTGCCAAATTCAGACCGCCAGACGCTTTTGAACGGACCCTGAAATCATTTTATTTATTGTTATTTTTTATTATTTTCTCTGGAGTCTGGACCTTGACTTTACCTTCACCAAGAAATTTGGACCATGGCAAAAAATAGACTACCCCTGCTGTAGACATACCTCCACTACTATAATGATCAACACCTCCCCACACAACACAACATTCAAGATCCATGGGTCCTACACATGCCTGTCACAACCTGTGGTGTACCTCATGCAGTGCACTAAATGCCCAAATAACTGTGCGTGAAACCAGACAATCACTATGCTCTCAAATGAACTCTCACAGGAAATTGATGAAAGACAAAAACACCCATGGGCAAACACTTTTCACAAAATGATCACTCCATATGTGAGCTCTCAGTTCTCATTCTCAAGGGAATCTGCTCAACAACTTCAAAAGATGAGCCTGAGAGCTTAAATTCATAACTTTGCTAGACACTAAAAATTCTGGACTGAATAAAGATACTGGATGTATGGCTTATAACAACAATCTGTAACCCACTAACCACTACCCCCAAACTGTCTTTTTTCCTCTCTCCCTTTCTTTCCCCCCTATGACTGGAAGTGTGTTAACAGGCTACTTCACCTTGACTGGTCACTTGAAATATGTATTATGCTAAACAATCTGGTCTACCCTTGTATTTAGCTGTGATGCTTAGATTAAGTTTCCCAGACCTGAAGAAGAGCTCTGTGTAAGCTCGAAAGCTTCTCTCTCTCACTAACAGAAGTTGGTCCAATAAAAGATTTTCTCTCACCCACCTTGTCTTTCTGTGTATAACACACTCATACGTACACTGATATTCATATGTATACATAAATAAGGTGGGCTGAGTAGCAACACCTATAGCTGAGGGGCCCAAACTCTTTCTATAAAAAATACCAGAATTTAAGTAGTTTATAATTTTGAAATGTTCTATGGCAGGTATCTGCTGAATTTTTTTGGGAAAGTTTTTCAGCAAAAATGGTTCTGCTGTTTCAGATAACAAGGATAGGGGAAATGCATTATTTTGTCCACATTTTTTTAAAAAATCATATGACCATTTCATTGAGAAGTTTTAGCACCTAAGTGATTTGAAGCAGGCACTTGAAATTTGCCTGTGGGGTTGTACTGTTACCTTTTGCTATCCCTATGAAAATCCACCCATATTTGGCCAAGTTATAAGCTTCTGACAATTGTAGTTAGCACATGCTCAATAGTTTATCAGAGGCCACTAGCATTATTTGTCAAAGATTCTGTCTGCATTAGTGTACTCCATCATCACATAGGAGCTATTGCCAACTGAACTTCACATACACAGTCCCCACAGAACAACTGAGCATGCGCCATCCTGGGACTCCAGGAACTGAGTGGGTCTTTACCTAGAATTGTTCCTCCCCCTTGTCTGAAGTCACTATGGCACCAAGCACCAGAGCCAATAACAGGGAGACTCTCCTGTGTTCTCAGTGCTCTCTGCTAGCACCCAGGCAGCATGGAGGAGGAGGAAACAACCTGACTTGTACTGAAAAGAATTAAAAGTAAGGGGGTGGGAAAGAAGGGAGAAAGAAGTAAACTGGGAGCAATAGGAGCCCAAAAGGGGTAGGGGCAGGGACAAGAGTTACCGAGGGAATAAAAACATTGCAGGGACAGGAACAGGGTGGGATGACAAGAGCAGAAAGATCTAAACCACTAGAACACACTTCCCTCCAGAACCTAGAATTGAACCCAGGATTCCTATGTCTCCATCTCTATTTCACAGCTGTCAAGCCTATCACTGTGCTTTCCACTGGCTAAATATGTGTCACATTCCCCTGTAATGCAGAGGTGGGCAAACTACAGCCCGTCCTGCGGCGCTTGAGCACCTACTGTCCCCCGCTCCCCCACAGCCTCAGCTTGCCATGCCACCAGCACTCTGGGCGGCACGGCGAGGTGAGGCTGGCCCTGGCCTGGCGGCGCGGCTGCCAGACATGCTGCTCTGAGCAGCATGGTAAGGGGGCGGGGAGTGGGTCCCTGGCGGCAGTCAGGGGACAGGGAGCAGGGGGCAGTTGGATGGGGCAGAGGTTCTGGAGGGGGGGGGCAGTCAGGGGATGGGGAACGGGGCGGGGGGGTTGGATAGCCGTGGGAGTCCTGGGGGCCTGTCAGGAGGCGGGGTGTGGATAGGGGTCAGGGCAGTCGGGACACGTAGCTAGGGGGTGGGGTCCCAGGGGCGGTTAGGGGCAGGGGGTCCTGGCAGGGAGTAGTCAGGGGACAAGGAGCAGCGGAGGTTGGATGGGTAGGAAGTTCTGAGGGGGGCTGGGAGGGGGTGGATAGGGGGCAGTTAGGGGCCAGGCTGTTTGGGGAGACACAGCCTTCCTACCCAGCCCTCCATACAGTTTTGGAACCCTGATGTGGCCCTCAGGCCAAAAAGTTTGCCCACCCCTGCTGTAGTGGGTGGTTCACACAGAGGAGAGCAGCCTAATACTGCTACCAGTTACTCAGGTCAAGATGTAGGAATGGGCCCTGTGGATGACCCGTGGGGGTCAGTATGGTTCCATGCGATGACATTTGTTTTTTCAGTTTGCTTTTTTAAAAACTTAAGAAATTGGATTTTTAAAACTACATTAAAATAACTTTAATTCTGGCATTTCCTAACTTTTGAGTGCTTGACTCTGTTTCAACATATATTATGTGCGTATATGTGTATGAATAGTTGAAGGATCTATAGCACAGTGTATGCAAAAGCACACTGTTGAGCTAGTAATAAATACCTGAAGCAGTTTGTGGTTTCATCTGGGTTGCAAGAACATTTAAACAGGTTATTCATACTATTTTTGAACATTGTCCCTGCCTGATCATTGCGGGAATTAGAAACAAACTGCTGGCTACAAAATATTCTGTTTCATATTACTTACCATTTTCTCATAAAAATCTGAAGAAATGCTACAGATCAAAGTTTCAAGTCAGAGTTTGTTACTGAATGATGATTTTTTTATTATTATTACAGGTACAACATTGGCCAAGAAACTGACAAAAAAGGTAAGCAAAATGTTCTGTTCTCAAAAGGAACTCCCATTCCTTCTGTTACTAAAACTCTATTTCACAACTGATTTTTTTTTTTGTATTTGTGTATTTAAAGGAGGTAGATGCTGCACTGGTAAATGTTACAAAGGTTAAAGCAGGACCAACCTTTTTTAGAGACCTCGGCGATAAAGGTAACACACTTTGGTACTGAAAGTACATCTTATATTTTTGAACCTAAATATTTACGTGAATATATTTTAAAGAAGGTTCTACAAGCCCAACTTGATTTCCAGCTAGCAAGAAGTTAACTCCCTGCTGAGATCTCTCACAGCTTTTCAAGACAAGGAGGCAGGGCTGGGAACTGAAGACCCATTCAAGGATTCTTAGGACACCAGGAAATTCTGTAAAAACATCTAGCTGACACTCCCTATGGAGGAGGCAGAGCTCTACAGCCAGTTACTAGAAGGGTGGGTTGTAGCCCAAAGTAGGCTTTTGTTTGTTTAACCCCAACAAGTTGTTGGATAGATTTTGTGTAATTTGGATGCACTTAAAATTTATAGAAAAGAAACCTTGGATAAAAATCATAGTTGACAATGTAGACCCCTGTTCTGGGGCACTCCGGATTTCCAAGCGTGGTCGAATCCCTTATTCTTTCCTGCTCAGACAGGGCCTCAGTGATGACCACTCTTCCCCTCCCCCCCAACCCCTTAGGACCAGCAGGCCCTGGATGCTTGTGTAGCGCCTCCACTTAGGGGCTGGGAGTATAAACTAGTAACAGTTACTCCAGCCTCTAGGATATTACATTTTTATAACAGGGAATCCAGGACCAGCAAATAAAGATTAACAACACTTTCTTTTAATTTATCCCTGTCCTTTTTAGGAGTAAAGGGAAGGGAACAGGCAAAGAAATTGAGAATGCCAAATAAGGAAGTAATTAACCAATCTATCAGCAACAAACACCCACAAACTAAGTTACTCTGAGAGAGTGATCCAAAGTCTCTGCACAGGCCCTATCTGGATGGTAGAGTTGGAGCTTGCTGTGAAGGGCTGGTGTCTCTTGCTGGGAAGCCAACAGCACTCCCTTTCGGCTGAAGTGAGTCCTTGGCATCCATAAGCCCTCGCTGTCCCCTGGCTCCCAGTGCAGGGGAGGCCTAGCCAGGACCGGTAGTAGTGATTCCTCTGTGACACAGTACCTCAGGAGCTGCATCCTCTCCAGCTGCTGTAACCCAACTACCAGCATCCAGTGCTCTCTCACTGGTCACATTGTCCCTGGCTCCTTTGCCAATTCTGGGCCATGCTGATGTAGATGGTGCACAGATGTCATACCTTTTTTATGGGATGATATGCTCTATACTCTCAAATTGCTTCAGTAAGACTCACCACAGAAGTTTTAGCTGAAGTGCAGACATTGGTGTGGAATTATAGAATCATAGAAATGTAGAGCTGGAAGATACCTCTAGAGGTCTTCTAGTCCAGCTTCCTGCAATGAGGCAAGACCAAGTAAACCTAGACCATCCCTGACAGATGTTTGTCCAACCTGTTCTTTAAAACCTCCAATGATGGAGATTCCACAACCTCCCTTGAAAGCATATTCCAGAGCTTAACTATCCTTATAGTTAAAAGTTTTTTCTTGTATCTAACCTGAATCTCCCTGCTGCAGGTTGCTTCTTTCCTACCTTCAGTGGACTTTGAGAATAGTTCATCATCATCTTCTTTATAATATCTGTTCCCACTCAGTCTTTTTTTCTCAACACTAAACATGTCCAGTATTTTTAACTGATTTTCTAAATCTTTCATTGTTTTTGTTGCTCTCCTTTGGATTCTCTATTTGACCACATCTTTCTTAAACCAGACACAGTACTCCAGCTGAGGCCTCACCAGTGCCGAGTAGAGTGGGACAATTTACCTCCCATGTCTTATATATGATACTCCTGTTAATACTCCCCAGAATATTAGCCTTTTTTGCCACTGCATCACATTGTTAGTCCATTTTCTGTTTGTGATCCACTATAACCCTCAGATCTTTTTCAACAGTACTACCACGTAATCAGTAATTCCCAGTTATTTTCTAGTTGTGCATTTGATTTTTCATTATATATAGTTCTTTGCACTTGTCTTTATTGCGTTTTATCTTGTTGAATTCAGACCAATTCTCCAGTTTGCCAGGGTTATTTGAATTCTAATCCTGTCCGCCAAAGTGCTTGCAACCCCTCCCATCTTGGTGTCATCCACAAATTTTATAAACATACTTTCCACTCCTTTGTCCAAGTCATGAACGCAAATATTGAATAGTATAAGACCCAGGACTGTGAACTATTGATAACTACTCTTTGAGTATCATCTTTCAACCAGTTATGAATACACTTTAAAGTAATGTAATCCAGACCACTTTTCCCTAATTTGCTTATGTTATGTGACACTGTCTCAAAAGCCTTACTAAGCTAGATTGGATCCATGCATCCATCTGATTTACCCTAGGCCATTCTATCTGGCTCTGAGGGTCCCCACTCTTTCATTCCAGGATCTTCTCTCCCCACTCTCACTCCCTTGAGGGGTTTATGGTGGTAGCTGGGAGTTGACCTGGAATGGGTTTACTGCTGGTCTGGCTACCAGCACATTGGGAAAGTATTTCTACAGCTTTAGATGCTATCATGCCCAGAGAACAGGGGTTCCCAGACTTTCTGCTGGCATGACCCCATTTTAATGAAGTCTTTCCTGCCAGGACCCGAGACAGCATGGCAAATGCCATTTTGAAGAGCAAAATATCATCCTCCACTAGAGTGACCAGATAGCAAGTATGAAAAATCAGGACGGGGGGGTAATAGGTACCTATATAAGAAAAAGTTCTGAATATCAAGACTGTCCCTATAAAATCAGGACATCTGGAAGGGATAGCTCAGTGGTTTGAGCATTGGCCTGCTAAACCCAGGGTGGTGAGTTCAATCCTTGAGGGGGCCACTTAGGGATCTGGGTCAAAAATCTGTCAGGAGACAGTACTTGCTCCTGCTAGTGAAGGCAGGGGACTGGACTCGATGACCTTCAAGGTCCTTCCAGTTCTAGGAAATTGGCATATCTCCATTTATTCTTTCTTCTTCTTCTTATCCCTCTACACAATGTGTGACCTTACATGCACCCTATGCGTGAGCTCATACCGCAGGGAGGATGTCCTCTTCCCAGTGTGACCTTGTATGTATGGTGCGTGCGAGGTCATGCTATGCAGAGAATGCCAGTTTGTAATGTAAAATGGTGTCCTCTATGCGTCATGACCTTGCATGCATTGTACATATGAGGTCATGTTGCGGAGCAAAATGGTGTCCACCCCACAGAACGGATTGCCGTGACCCCATCTGCTGACAATGTGACCCCGTTTGAATCACAACCCACAGTTTGGGAACCGCTGCCATAGAAGCATGCTCAGTATTTGGGCCACCAAACCTCCTTTCTGATCTGACACTTTGAATTCAGTTTCAGTTTCACATTTATAAAGCTATAAATATTTTTTAAAATAAAAATACAAAATAGTACTTTGACAAGTGCCCGGAACTAATAATCTACAACTGTTTGAAGGCACAATTTAGGTTGCTTATTTCTACCATCAAATGGTTATTTAAATATTCAGTAAAACTGTCATTGGTTCAGATTGCAGAATAGAAAGCTAGGAGATTCTGCCTTCTAGTGGACAGTTTTAAAATTAACTTCACGTTCTTGTGGATATATTTGTGTTTATATTTTACTAAGACTATTTTATTTATTAGCAAAACGTATTCTTTTACAATCTTAGCAGTTTGACTGTGGAGATTTTTTAATACCAGGAAAATACAACATGCTTGCTCATCCAAAATAAAGGAATCTGGTTGTAATTGGCTGAGGCATAAGCATTAAGTAATGTGTGCAGCATTTATCCTTTAATTCTGATAGGGTGTACATATATACCAATAATATTTACAAATTGATTTTAAAAAACCTTGTCTACTGCAACTATTAAATATAAACTTGAAAATGAATAAATGTCAATGATCTCTTCAGAATAAAAAGTTTCACAAAGAACTCAGTTCAGTTTGTGCATCGGTAAAGTGGTCAAATTTGTATAAAAGTAATAAAAGTGAAGTAATATTATTGCGAGATGAATACTCATGGAAATGATTCCATGGTAAAAATCTGCTTTGAGTCAGCCAGGTATATGTTGACTTCAGTATAATCAGTCATAGACAGAATATCAAACATATCATGGCTTTATTTAAAGTCACTGAGGTTGGTGTGGAAAAGCAGTCAGAAAGATTTTACACCTTTTTGCTATTTTTATCTTTTTTTTAGCTATTTTACTATTCTGACTGCTCACAGAGTCAACATGGCAAAAGCAGAACTCCTAATCTTCTCTCCCCTGCAAGTCCTCCCTCCTTCATTCTAAGTCACTAGTGAACAACACCACCATCCTCCCTGTCACTTAGACCCATATCCTGGGTATCATCTTCATCTCAGCCCTCTCTATAGATCCTCACATCATACAGGCTGTGTCTGAGCCTAACCAATTCTTTCTGCATAACTGCTAAGATCTGACCCTTTTATCCACCCATACAGCTAAAACTCTAGTTCAGGCTCTCCTTATCTGGTATCGTGATTACTACAGCATCCTTTTCCCTGATCTTGACAAATGCAACTTTGCCCTGCCTGTATCCATTCAAAATGCTGCTGCAAAGATCATTTTCCTAGCTCAGTGCTTTGACCATGTCACCCCTTCCTTTGTTTCTCTTTACTGCCTCCTCTTTCTCTATTGCAATCAAACATAAGATACTTGTCTTCACTTTCAAGGCTCTTCATGGCTTATCCCCACCCTGCCTATCAGCTGTCATTTAGAGTGAGATGTCAGCTCCCACCTTTCATCAGCCTGAGATGCAAGCTTCCATCACCACTTGCACCAGCAAGATCTACACTGGGGCTGCCCCATACTCGCCCCTAAGAGCCATTGTAGCTATAGGCAAACTAGGCAACTGCTGCTTAGGATCTGCAGGTTTCTGGGAGAAGTGGTGCCACAGACCAGTCTACCAGAGTGTAAATTGCAGAGTACTCCAACTGCCCCGTGTAGACCCCTGCTGGTGTGAATTAAAAGCACCTAGTTTGCATTGATGTTCAGGACTACAGCAGTATGCACTAAATACTTTTTAGTTCACTCCAGCACGGTCTACATGGGGCAGTTAGAGCAGTACAGATTGGAGTGTTCTGCAATTGTGCCATAGTATAGGAATATGAGCTACATTTCAAAGAACTAGGTATGAGCTTAAATCTCTTCAACACAGTATTTAACAGAATGGAAGATGTCGTGGGCAATTACAAATTGATTGGGTAATTAAATTAAATAGATTGGGGAGGCAAAGGTCTGTCTAAACATGAAGAAAATATAATGATAAATTAAAACCAAATAGGAGTGTTCCCCCATTCTCTCAGCCTTTCATGAATAATTTAAATTGATTTACATAAAATAAGGTTCAGCCATGGGGCTTTTGATCTTTTTAGTTGGTTGTTTTAATAGATGTGTTCTTTAAAATTCCATAGTACTTTGGTCTGTATATTTATGACAACACTTGTTTGCCTTTGGTGCCCAGCCACATGATTGGTGAATGCAAAGCAATTGCTGTTTGTGCTCAAATTGCAAGTTTTTCCATGCGCAAAATTGTGGTTTCAGATATAAAGATTTGGGGTTTGAGTCCTCATTGTATCACTCCCCTTTATAGCAGCATAACTCCATCCGTTTAGTTCTTGTAGAGTTACACCAATTTGAAGCTGCAGTAACGTAATGGTGACTCAAACCTTTGGCTTTTGAAAATTCATCCAATTAAGGATATAAACTCATGCCATAGAGGTCCATGAGCAATTGCTAATTAACTAATTCTTCCTATTAGCTCTCTGACATTAAGCAGAGAAAAAATGTCTCATTGTGCACCTTTGTTCACAATCCTGCTCTAGGATAGAAGTTGGTAATCCTATATTATAGAGAAAACCACCTGATACCATTCCAAATCTGCATACTCTAAACTCAACAGCTGAGTAAAGTTTGAGACCAGTGTAAAATACTCTTTTGGAATCTTAAATGCTTTATTGAAGTTTGAAGAGAATACTAATGTTGTTAGATCGCCAGTGGGGTTTTTGATTAACTACATGTGTGCTTTAGACGTGCCTTGCTATGTAGTTTACAGTTTGGCATATAAAAGCTGAATTACTCGTGTTTTATGTTGATACAATATGTGTATTTATTACTAATGTGTGAAGTCTCATAATTGCTGTTGCACAGATTTTCAACTGGATAAAATGCACTGGTAAAATATTAGTTAGGTTTTGACTATGGGTGCTTTATTTTATGGTGACATCACACACAGGCTAGATTTTGGAGACTATCTCACACAACTTCAGATCATTTCTGCAGGGCTCCAACACTATAAAATGTAGCGCTATATCACTGCTCTGTGTTTGTACAGTGTCTAGCACAACGAGGTCCTGTTCCACAACTAGGGCTCCTAGGCACCACCACAGTACAAATAATAAATACAAATAATGTATGCCTTTTATGTTAAAGAACTAATACAATATTGTACATTCAAGTTATAAATGCAATTTTTGAAATATAAATAATACTTAGTATCTACATAGTGTTTTGTATGGTCATAGCACCATACAGACATAACTTTACTAGTCCTCCCAACACAGCTGTTAGGTAGATGGCTAAGTATCATTTATCCCCATTTTTACAGGCGGGGAAACTGTGAGAAAAGGAGAAATGACTTGGCCAAATCCACACAGCGTGTCAGGGGCAGAATTAGGATTAGAACTCACTCTCCTGAGTCCCAGCCCTGCGCTCATTTCTCCAGACAATGCTGCTTTCAGTCAATTAATATTTCTAAATTCTGGAGTTGGTATAAAATGACAAATTTAAAATATTAAATTAATTCAAAGCAAATAAAAATGTTATTGGCTCAGCCTAGTGATTAATCAAGTTTATTGTTTATCACTGAGGCTTAAGAGGATTCCTTATCTATCAATTAGCTAAATATAAATTATAAAAATTATGTTTATCTTTGAATAGAGTGTAGTTTAAACATGCCTGTTTAAACAGCTTCTACATTATACAGTGTTTACTTCACAAGTTAAAAGTATTTTTAAAAGCTGTTCATAAAAAGCCCTTTAAATGTTTTTCTTAAAACATTATCACAGGGCAGATGTATAGGATTCTGTTGTTTAACCATCAGCTTTATATATTCTCTGTCTTTAGCTTGTATGCTGCTATTTTGACACTGTTACATCTTTGTTCAGGCTTTTCATTTAAATCGGTATTTCAAAGGAAAACTCTGGAATTTTCCTTCAAAAGGGGTGAAAAACACTTTCACCTTGTAGAAAGGACATGTTGCTATTAAAAAAAAAAAAAAAAAGCCTCATTTTGGCACAGGGCCCAGCAGTGCTATCAGTGCAATCTAGCAGCTTGGCAGCTTTGCGTGTTGCCATATTCCCCTGGAGAATTAAAGGAAAGCTATTCTCCGCCTTTTCAAGGCTGCCAAAGGATGAAATACTTTGATCCTTCAGAATAACAGTAGAGTAGTTCTCCTCCCAGGTACTAAATGTGACAAAGCACATTTAATTTATTCGTCTTTTATATAAACACTGAAATTTTTCAGTGAAAATCCAAACATTTAGTTCAGGTCTTTTATTAATACCAAATAAACCTAACCCTCTCAATTAGACTTCTACATGACAGAGATGCTCAAGAAACAAGTTCACCTCCAGAGCACTGAAAATAGAATCAGAAATTTTTGTTTAACAAATAATGACTAAAGAAAATATTAATTTCTAATAAGTTGTATTATTTAATATACAATTAATATGAAACTGAATATTTTAAATATACAAAGTTTAATTGTAAAAGTCTTTCTGCAAATATTGCAGATCAATATGCTGATTTTAAAATTCACCATTTCATTTTTGGTACTATTTTATTTCAGGACTGATCTCATATACAGAGTACCTCTTTTTGCTGACAATCCTCACAAGTAAGTATGACTTGTAGATTTCTGCATCACAGCCCAACATAAAAAATATTTTATATTAAGATCAATGGTTACTGCACGTTAGGGAATTAATGTAAATGGATACTATGTCAAATGACTGCACTCTGAATCCATCGTGTTATCAGTGATTATTAGCAGCACTTTAAAGATGTTGATAAGCTCCACAACAAGGGTCAGGAATTGAATAAGTAGCCATTCAAGAGAATTTGGTGGAGGGGAGGGAAGGAGGTATTTTTAACAGTTATTTGTTGAGTTTGGCAATGAGACATTTACATCTTAACAAACAGGACTCGTTCAGTGGTATAGCATAGTCTCACAATGAATCATGTATGAAAAGGAGTATCTGTCCTGTACAACACCTCCAAAAATGAGCCTGGGAACTTTAAATCATAATTTTGCTAGACACTAAAAATCATGGTCTTAATAACACTGGATTGATGGTTTATTACCACAGTCTGTAATCCACTCATCCCACTAATTTTGTCCTATGACTGCAGGGATGTTAGGCCACTTCACCTTGAATGGTCCTTTAAAATATGTATTAGCTACTTACGTTAAACAATCTTTTCCACCTTGTTTTAGCTGGGACACTCTTAGTACTTTCCTCAGACCTGAAGAAGAGCTCTGGGTATCTTGAAAGCTTGTCTCTTCCACCAACAGAAGTTGGTCCAGTAAAATACAGGCGAGTCTCAGCTTTGCGCGGTCAGCAAAAACAAAAACAAAAAAAAGAAAAAAATAACAATTTAAATACTTTACCTGTAGTGCGGGCGATTCTGCCCGCCATTACACTCAATGTAATTTTGACTACGCGATTTTCGCTTTACGCGCTGACTGCGGAACGTAACCCCAGCGTAAGATGAGACTCGCCTGTATATTACTTCATCCACCGTCTCTCTAACATTCACATACTAAGGTGTATAAAGTACACTACATAAACAGCAGTAGTTCACAACATTCTTGTTTTGGAACCCATCATGTTCCTTCATACCATGCCCTCAGATAATTGCTGCCATCACTGTATTTTTTAATCCATTTTCTTCTAATTCTTTCTCTCCTCTCTGTTTCATTTCTCTTCCTTGTTTTTTTTCTCTCTCATATATATTTTGCTGACTCTTCTGCTTGCCCTGTTGTCTGCTGATTACTTCAGTAGCCCTCCTCTCCATCTCCAGCTACCACTTACCAAAGATGTGGAAACCATTCATTGTGCTACACAAGGCTGGGCTGAAAAGAACAGGGAAAAGATGTTTGGGCTGGCAGGTAGTTGTTTGAGCCTGCAGTCCTGGACATGGAAAGTGCTATTGCAGCCACCTTCATTAGGGGCTATAGTGGGAACAGAGAGTGAGGGCAGGTGGCTTTCAAGAGAGCCATCTGCTGCTTTAACTGCAAATATAATGGCAATTCTTTGTTGGGTCTGTTGGGGTGACCTTGGTTCTTTTAGCTTTCCTCACAGACACTGATCCTGGCCTGTGCTTCATACATGCCACCCCTCTGCTTTATGTAAGACATCACTCTTGCAAGACCCTCTGGTGGTCTGTCCCTCCAGCTGGGAAATATTAAAAGTCAGGGAGAGCTTTCGAAGACAAAATGGATATAATGGGCATTATGAAGTGAGGCCTTTGGCTAGCTGTGATACATTCCAATTATATAACCAAATAGGCTAAGTTTTGTTAGCCAGTATACCCTCTCTCAAACCATTAGACTCACAAAAGCAGGAGAAAACCAAAAATCTTAGCTCTCTTGATGTCAATGGATGATGGACATACATCCTCATGGACCTCTCTGCAGCATTCAGCACTCTCAACCATGGGATACTGCTGTCTCACCTGAGAGAGGTGATTGCAATAAAATGATTTTGAGCCATTCCTTGAAGGATGCATCCTCCAGAGAATCGTGATGGAAAATGACATCTTTCCTACCAGCCCCCTCACTTTGTAGAGGGCCTCAAGCATTGATTGTCTCTCCAGTTCTATTTACCATCTACATACAGCCACTAGGTGAACTGGAAAGATAACACGGACTTCAGTGCCAGCAGTATGCAGATGAGACACAGCTCTACCTATCTTTCACCACATGTAACCACACCAGTACAACCAAGATGGCCCAGAGCTTGATCAGGTCATGGATGAAACTGAACTCAGGCAAGACAGAGGTTATGATGGTGGGCAGAGGAAAGCACCTCCTGGCTGGACTATAGCAATGCAATATACATGGCATGAAGCAGTCAGCCTTCAGGAAACTCTAGCGAATACAGATCACAACATTGTGCATGGTGTCAGTATAAACTAATCCATCATACAAATATACTGCCCCCCCTCGAGTAGTGATCCTCCAGTACCACAACTAATGGCCCAATAATTATGAATGTGTGCAATATTAAATGCACAATAGTTATTGAAAAGTGTTTCCCAAAAGATAGTAATTGCCTAGAAGGATTCTGGCTGAGTGATGTCTTACATAAAGCAGAGGGGAGGCATAAGGTCACCTCTTACATATGAAAATAGTCGTTTTCAGGATAGGCCACCTTGATCAGTACTGGTATTTAAGAGAAGGAGAACATTCTTCCACACAAATGGAAATACCAGCCGGAGGTTTACTGAATCCAGAAGTGGCAGACAGGATCTAGCTCCACTGGAAAAATGTGAAACTAATTTATTTGTTGCAAAACAAATCAGACAGTGAATAGTCGTAAGCACATTAAAAAACGAGAACCCCATAGCAGCATCAATATTCTTACATAGTATGTTTTAATTAAAATCAGATAGCAGAAGATTCAGTTTCTTTAAATTCAGTTGTTTGCCTGAGAATTAAAACCAATGTTGATGCATTGGATCAAATAAGAAGGAAATGAAACAGCTTCAAAGCAAGCAATTCTTCACATTTTTGGACAGTCAAATGACATTATTTCCAGGGTATATCATATAGGAATGGATTGAACTGCAAAAACAAAGGAACCTATTTATACAGGATGAATCCAATGTTAATTTTGCTTCTGAAATTACACAAAAGGTTATCATGTACGTCATTCTGAAAGCAAATGTCAACAAGGGTTAGTGCTTCCATCTGTATCTAATATCTATCCCATATCAATCAGTTCTTGATATTTCATAATTATGTAGCCTATGTGTCTATGACTCTCTAATTATTATTAGATACAATCAGACTATTCGAAGAAGCTCCCTGAGGCTTTATTTACTTTTTTAATGAGATTTTCCCAGCCCCACACAGTTATTCTCTAGATCTGCTATCCTCTGGTACTACCCCTCTGTCGGCTAAGATATCCCCACTTTCTGTGCACCTGGACAGATATGAAATCCAGTATCTGGGTAACAAGGGCCTGTGTTGAAAATATTTTTTCATGATAAATGGAGGCCTTATTTTACCTATTGCAGTACTTGCTTCCCACTCAAACATGCCTCATGTCACCACAATTATCTTTTGTTCAGTGCCAAGGCTTAGTTAATGGTATACTCCTGGTTAATCTCTCCTATGGGTTGTGAACAGCTAAAAGCCAGCATTTATATCCTGGTGAGTGACTCCAGGAGCTGAGCATGCCATCTCTATCAAAAACTTTATTCCAATTAGCCCGTTATAAAAGTTTGAGATAATTAATGCTGTTTTGCTGTGCAGGACCAAATGGAACCTACACTTGGGGCTAATATGCAGGTCTGATGTTCAGATTTCACAGTTTTGCCTGACAGTGTAATTAAATACAAATATATTTAAGATCTTCTTTGAACCACAATTTATATTATAAAATGCATACCATTGGCATTACATCATATCAGATAGCGTGTCTTCTTGGGAACTGTATGAGCAGTTCTAACCTGTATATTTTACGTCAGGCTACTTTCTTATCTGTAAATTACAACACAGATTACTTTAATCATTTTACAATAAATCATTACACTTTAGAGAATAAAACTTATTACAGGATGTGCTCTTATTATTATTGAACCAGAGAACTCTCTGGTGAAAGGTTTCAAATGAAACATTTCCATAGAGAGGAAACCAGTTTCCGTAGAGTTTGGATTAGCACGCTGTAATGATATTTGTCAAATATTAGTGCATCACAAGGTTGGTCAATTGGAAATGCTAATTGGCTGGTGAAGGGGTAAATAATGTCTAATATATAAAGACAACATGTTGTATTATATTTTTTGTCAGATTCACTGGAAAGCAAAAAGAGGCATTTTCTTAATATTATCACTCTGCAAAAACGTACGTTTTGTTCGCATTAGAAAAATCAAGGTCCACACTTTTGTCAGCCAGTGGCTGAAAAAATATTACTCCAAACTCAAAACTTCTCTGAAGAAGCTTCACATTCCCAAGGGAGATTGAACATTGTATTCAACATTATATTCCTGGAGACCCTTGTGACCCCGGTAAACTATAGGAGATGTCCCATAGCTTTCTTCTAATTGATGGTTTGCTTGCATAGAGCTACAAACTCCCAGATATCAGTGGGGTCACTTGCTATTGCAATGGACTTCAAACATGTTTCAGTGTCAAATTACTCCTGGGCAGGCTAGTGAAGAGGACAACCCACTAGTGAGTCAAGTCACCTCAAATGGACAAAAGAAGTAGTTCAGAGAGTTTTGCATTTTCTTAGTGCCTACTACACTCAGACCTGAAGAAATTGTCCTGATAGACAAGGGGCAGCAATTTGGTGAAAGAAATGCAGTGCATGTTTTTGCAAACCTTTTGTATCATTTCATTAAAAAATAGGTATTGGGGAACAAAATACACAATGTACTGCAAGGGGAAAAATTGGAGCTCAAATGTATAGAGAGACTCTATTAAAAAAAAAAAAAGTACTTGGGCTGGCTCGGGACCTGTGGCTAGTTCCCATGCTCCTAGCTGAGAGAACTGGGTTCGATTTACAAACCCAGTCTCTTGCTTCTCAGGGCAGTAGAGACTGAAAATAATGGTATACAGCATGCTTAGTTTCTGTGAGGAAGAAAGTACCTGAGACCACTCTACAGTGATTCTTCTAACCAATTTGGGAACATTGATTGGCTTTGGAGGTTTCTTCCAGCTCTTCTTAGCATGGAAGTAGGTACAGGACATAGAGCTAGAACTTAGAGATGGTCAGTGGCAATGGAGAAAATGGGGAAACTGGCTGAGGATCATAGGAAGAGAATCTAGGGCATTAAGATGGACTGAATTTTCAGAACAGTTGAAAACAGATCAAGATATTCTGCTGTATGTAGGTACTATTAGAATTTCATTACCAACATCCCTATCTTTTGAAATGGATATAAAACAGTGTTTTCTAACATTCACATAATAGTTGCTTATGGGTAATATGGTTTGTTGGGAATTCAATGCATCTGTTCAACTATGGAAAACTGAAACTGCAGGTGATAATTCTGCTGCATTAATTATTTATAAGCAAATGTATATTTATTTTTAACACTTCATTGCAGAACCACAAACTGGATTTCATATTGCTTTTAAAATGTTGGATGCAGATGGCAATGAACAAGTTGAAAAAAAGGAGTTCTTTAAGGTATGTAAATACATATTTTTGAAGTCTACAAATTTTCTATAGATTATATCCACCAAATGAACAGTACATTAAAAATCTTCGAGTGTAGTCTTTTGCATCTAATCTGTGATCACATTTTACAATACCAAGAGCTATATTTGCCAATACACTTTATTTATATGAAAGGAATATATAAAAAAAGCATCATCACAGGGTTTAAAAGTAGTTATATCATGTTTGAAGTTAACTTTTATAAACCCTACCTTTCATCCATATCTGCAGATCTCTGTATAGTAGTAGTAGGTGCCCTAAGTTTGACCTACCTTAATGTATCAGCTGGGGAAAGTCTTCTAATTTCTAAATATTGACTTTAAAAAAGTCACTCTCTAATTTGTTTTAAATTAGATTGTGCTGTTCCACAATAGTAAACAAATATTGTTCCCAATATGATATATAATGTAGGTGGAGGAAAGAAACTCTACATTTTTATTTGAAACACGAATGGGAGAAAGTGTTCCACAAATGGAAAAAGAAAAGTGTGAAAGACACTTATTTTAAAGCTTTTAAGAGAGTATCATTAATTTTGTAGCGTATAAAAAACTATAGTAAGTATGTAACAGGGTCCTTACAGGAAAATATATCTTAAATATTCAAGTCAAAAATAGAAAATGAAAATAACAGAAACCTGGACATTTTTTATGCACTCTCATTGTGATCTCCTATTACATGACTGTAGATAAGATTTTAAAAGAAGCAGAAATGACTGCTGTCCTCCTTTATGAATTAGTCTTTAACATTACCCTAACAATAAACAGTACTGTGATCAAAGTCAGAAATACAGTAAAATCCACTTAATCTGAACTTTAATAATTGGCACACCCGCTTGATTGGGAAAATTGCCAAGGATTCAGTGGAATGTATTTCAATGACTTTAATCATTGGGATAATGGCACACCAATTGCTAGCATAAATTTCTCACTGTGCTGCCCTTTGTTCATTTCATGCTGTTTCCCAGTTCAATTATGATTGTTAAATGAGTGTCTTTCCTTAACATTGTTTTAGAAAATATTTTAATGCTTTGGAGTACCTTTTTAAAGCAATACCTGAAACTAAACAATGTTTCCCAGTGCAGTGTGTTCCCATGAACCTCTAATAATTGAGACAATTGCTTAATTTTGGTACATTTGTTTCTCTCTGTTTGTGCCAATTAGGAGGATTCTACTGAACTATATTTCAGATACAAATTGCACAAACAAATCATAGAATCATAGGACTGGAAGGGACCTCGAGAGGTCATCTTGTCCAGTCCCCTGCACTCTTGACAGGAATAAGTATTATCTAGACCATTCCTGGCCGGTGTTTGTCTAACCTGCTCCAGTGGCCAAGTTCCATTCAGTACCATTTGCAAAGTATAGGCCCAATTCTGAAAGGTGCTTGAGTGCTCTCAATTCTCTGCGGGTCCTGTGTGCAAGCTCTTCCAGCTGTGAAAAAGTTGTTCTAGCAAACTGTTTACATCATTATTCTGCTGATGAAAAATAAAGCCAAATTACAAAACAGCCATTTTCTTTTTGCATTTGTCATTCTTATCCACTGGTCTGATAATCATCCAACAGAATTGCAATTAAAATACATACTGATCAGTGAAATGTGTCTATTCCAGCTCCTGTTTTTTTTAAGCTGAACAATACAGAACATTGATAACATACAGATACAGATAAGTCCATTAAAGAAGATGAAAGTCTTTTTGTGGGGGGAGGAGGGGGTGTCTGGCTGCCTGCAATGCCAGTATATTAAAAAGTCTCTGTACCACTACTTTCTTTTCCTGTGTACTGCTGCAGGAAAGCAAGCGAGAAAAATCCTGGTTAAGTATATTACAAGTCTCTCTTCATGTTGTATGTGTTAAATCACATATCTGATTTCCTTATTTCAATCAGTTCTGATTGAATTATCCAATATTAACAACTGAAAGTAATCAAAATAGGTGGTGGTACAAATCAACACAAAAATTAGAACCTTGGAGAGGCAATCATATTAAGTGAATGTCATTATTGTAAGAAAAATTAAGTTACTTTGCATGTCTTTTGATTAGGGCCGTCAAGCGATTTAAAAAATGTATTGATTAATCTCACGATTTTAAAAATTGCAATTAATTGTGCGATTAATCGCACTGTTAAGCAATAATAGAATAGCATTTATTGAAATATTTTTGGTGTTTTCTACATTTTCAAATATACTGATTTCAGTTACAACACAGAATACAAAGTGTACAGTGCTTACTTTATATTTATTTTTACTACAAATATTTGTGCAGTAAAAAAACAAAAGAAATAGTATTTTTCAATTCACCTAATACAAGTACTGTAATGCAATCTCTTTATCAGGAAAGTTGAACTTACAAATGTAGAATTATGTACAAAAAAAACTGCATTCAAAAATAAAACAATGTAAAACTTTAGAACCTCCAAGTCCAATCAGTCCTACTTCTTGTTCAGCCAATCACTCAAACAAGTTTGTTTACATTTATAGGAGATAATGCTGCCCGTTTCTTGTTTATAATGTCAACTGAAAGTGAGAACAGGCGTTCGTGTGGCAATGTTGTAGCTGGCCTTGCAAGATATTTACATGCCAGATGCACTAAAGATTCGTATGTCCCTTCATGCTTCAACCACCATTCCAGAGGACATGCATCCATGCTGATGACGGGTTCTGCTCAATACCGATCCAAAGCAGTGCAGACCGACACATGTTCACTTTCATCATCTGAGTCAGATGCCACCAACAGGAGACTGATTTTTGATGGTTCGGGTGCTTTAGTTTCCGCATCACAGTATTGCTCTTTTAAGACTTCTGAAAGCATGCTCCACACCTCATCCCTCTCAGATTTTGGAAGGCACGTCAGATTCTTAAACTTTGGGTTGAGTGCATAAATATCTTTAGAAATCTCACATTGGTACCTTCTTTGCATTTTGTCAAATCTGCAGTGAAAGTGTTCTTAAAACGAACAACATGTGCTGGGACTGCTATAACATCCGAGACTGCTATAACATGAAATACATAGCAGAATGCATGTAAAACAGAGCAGGAAACATACTATTCTCCCCCAAGGAGTTCAGTCAAAATTTAATTAACACATTATTTTTTTAATTAGCGTCATCAGCATGGAAGCATCTCCTCTGGAATGGTGGCCAAAGCATGAAGGGGCATATAAATGTTTAGCATATCTGGCATGTAAATACCTTGCAATGCCGGCTACAAAAATGTCATATGAACACCTGTTCTCACTTTCAGGTGACGTAAATAAGAAGCCAGCAGCATCATCTCCTGTAAATGTAAACAAACTTGTTTGTCTGAGCGATTGGCTGAACAAGAAGTAGCACTGAGTGGACTTGTAGGCTCTAAAGTTTTACATTGTTTTGTTTTTGAGTGCAGTTATATAACAAAAAATCTACATTTGTAAATTGCACTTTCACGATAAAGAGATTGCACTACAGTACTTGTATGAGGTGAATTGAAAAATACTATTTCTTTTATCATTTTTACAGTGCAAATATTTGTAATAAAAAATAATAATATAAAGTGAGCACTGGACACTTGGTATTCTGTGTTGCAATAGAAATCAATATATTTGAAAATGTAGAAAAACATCAAAAAAATTCAATAAATTTCATTTGGTATTCTATTGTTTAACAGTGTGATTAAAACTGCGATTAATCGCGATTAATTTTTTTAATCGTGATTAATTTTTTTGAGTTAATTGCATGAGTTACCTGTGATTAATTGACAGCCCTACTTTTGATAGTCTATTAAGGAATTAAAATGGAAGTTGTAAGAGCACATAAAATGTAATCCAAACTCAGGAAAGTCATTAAATTCAAAATTGTCCTTAAGGAGCCGCACAGGATTGCTTCATCAGGCAAATAGTTACAGAAATTGGATTTTTGTTTGTTTGTTTTTTGTCCCCTCTCCTCACAGAACGATCTTGTTTTGGAGGGAGGGTAGAACAAACCCCATGTGGGTACAGAGCAGGGGAAGAGAAAAACAATCTCTGCAGTCACAGAGGGAATCTTCTCGTGGTTAGATATCAAACATTTATGAGAGGTGAATATTTTAAAGTGTTCATTTCTGTGCAGCACTAGTTTGGTAGACTCAAAACTAAGAATTTATCAGCAGGCCTTTAGACTTTGCATATCAGCTGTAAATGCACTGAAAGAATATCCTGGTCCTTGAACTTTAGAATTTTTAAATGAAAACAGTTACATAAATACGATTAGTCTGCCTGAATCAAGTGTCTATATAGCTAACAAATTAACAAACTAAATGTCTGTATAGCTAACAGAAATCTACTCACCCCTGTTTTGTCACAATTAGTTTCCAAAGAAAATAAGTCACAGCTATTTTTGAGCTTCTTTTGCCTGTTTCACAACTTTGCCTCCTCCTGCGTTTCTTTTATTCCAGTCTCCTCTTAGTGACATAATGTGTTTACTATCTACAGAGTCTCACTGATTGAACCAGCAAGTGTTGTTTTGATACTACTGTCTCTTTTCTTTTCCAATTCTATAATGACCAAAAGGCTTCTACATGTCACAGAAAATAGATTTTCTTTGTTGGAACATTACTTTCAGTCTGTTTCCCAGTAATGTAAATCAGATTTGAGGCACTCTCTGGTTGCATGATCAAAGAAGGAGAGTGTGTGCACTGTCTCCCTGACTGATTCAGAACCAGGAATAATTGTGACTCAATGTGCTGGGAAAGGTCTACTCTATCACCTGGTAAATGGGCCGATGTCCCTTATAGAATCATAGAAGATTAGGGTTGGAAGAGACCTCAGGAGGTCATCTAGTCCACCCCCTGCACAAAGCAGGACCAACCCCAACTAAATCATCCCAGCCAGGGCTTTGTCAAGCTGAGTCTAAAAACCTCTAAGGATGGAGATTCCACCACCTCCCTAGGTAATTCATTCCAGTGCTTCACCACCCTCCTAGTGAAATAGTGTTTCCTAATATTCAACTGTGATACAGCATGGCCAGAAGGCAGCAGGAGAGTGATCTAGGATGAGGAGAAGCCTTATTCCCTGTAGATTAATTAAAAGCACCTGAAACCAATTAGAGCACCTGAAACCAATTAGAGCACCTGAAACCAGTCACCTGATAAAATCCCCCTGCTTCAATCAGCCAGAGGAGGAGCTGGAGCAGAGTGAGGAGAAGCTGGAACAGAGTGGTTTGGTGGTGGAGCAGAGAGCAGTTTGGAGGAGTGAAGCAGAGTGGTTTGGTGGTGGAGCAGAGAGCAGTTTGGAGGAGTGAAGCAGAGTGGATTGGTGGTGGAACAAAGAGCAGTTCGAAGGAAAGTGGAGGAGAGTTTTGAGAAGTGCTGCAGCGGGCTAAGAAGACCAAGATCCTAGGTAAAGGGACACCTGGCTTGTGCAGAGGGAAGGCAGGAAGCCCCACAAGCTGAAGGTCAGGAGAGGGAAGTAGCCCAGGGGAAAGAATCACTGGTACAAGTGGTTCACCTGCTATCATAGGGCCCCTGGGCTGGGACCCGGAGTAGAGGGCGGGCCTGGGTCGCTCCCTCTCCACTCCCCTTCCCTGGGATACTAGTAGGATAGCTGTTACCCCAGTTCAGGGGCAAGAAATGGCACCCTGAAACCCCCCCACAAGAAGAGGAAGTGCGGGACCCATCATAGTAGTGCCGGCAATTTGCCACACAACCTAGACCTCCCCCACTGCAACTTGAGACCATTGCTTCTTGTTCTGTCATCTGTTACCACTGAGAACAGCCTAGCTCCATCCTCTTTCGAACACCCCCCCCTTCAGATAATTGAAGGGTGCTATCAAATCCCCCCTCACTCTTCTCTTCTGCAGACTAAATAAGCCTAGTTCCCTCAGCCTCTTCCTCATACGTCATGTGCCCCAGCCCCCTAATAATTTTTGTTGCCCTCTGCTGGACTCTCTCCAATTTGTCCACATCCCTTCTGTAGTGGGGGGCCTAAAACTGGATGCAGTACTCCAGATGTGGCCTCACCAGTGGTGAATAGAGGGGAATAATCACTTTCCTCGATCTGCTGGCAATGCTCCTACTAATGCAGCCCAATATGCCGTTAGTCTTCTTGGCAACAAGGGCACACTGTTGACTAATATCCAGCTTCTCGTCCACTGTAATCCCCAGGTCCTTTTCTGCAGAACTGTTGCTTAGCCAGTCGGTCCCCAGCCTGTAGCAGTGCATGGGATTCTTCTCTTCTAAGTGCAGGACTCTGCACTTGTCCTTGTTGAATCTCATCAGATTTCTTTTGGCCTAATCCTCCAATTTGTCTAGGTCACTCGGGACCCTATCCCTACACGCCAGCGTTTCTACCTCTCCCCCTACCTTAGTGTGATCTGTGAATTTGCTGAGGGTGTGCAGTCCATCCCATCATCCAGATCATTAATGAAGATGTTGAACAAAACTGTCCCCAGGACTGACCCCGGGAGCACTCCGCTGGAGCTGCCAACTAGACATCGAGCTGTTGATCACTACCCGTTGAGCCTGACGATCTAGCCAGCTTTCTATCCACCTTATAGTCCATTCATCCAATCTACGCTTCTTTAACTTGCTGGCAAGGATACTGTGGGAGACTCTATCAAAAGCGCTGCTAAAGTCCAGGTATATTACGTCCACCGCTTTTCCCATATCCACAGAGCCAGTTATCTCATCATAGAAAGCAATCAGGTTGGTCAGGCATGACTTGCCCTTGGTGAATCCATGTTGATTGTTCCTGATCACCTTCCTCTCCTCTAAGTACTTCAAAATGGATTCCTTGAGGACCTGCTCCATGATTTTTCCGGGGGCTGAGGTGAGACTGACCAGTTTGTAGTTCCCCGGATTCTCCTCCTTCCCTTTTTTAAAGATGAGCACTATATTTGCCTTTTTCCAATCATCCGGGACCTCCCCCGATTGCCATGAGTTTTCAAAGATAATGGCCAGTGGCTCTGCATCACATTAGCCAAGTCCCTCAGCGCACTTGGATGCATTGCATTTGGCCTCATGGACTTGTGCATGTCCAGCTTTTCTAAATAGTCCTTAATCTGTTCTTTCACCACTGAGGGCTGCTCACCTCCTCCCCATACTGTGCTGCCCAGTGCAGCAGTCTGGGAGCTGACCTTGTCTGTGAAGACCAGAGCAAAAAAAAACATTGAATACATCAGCTTTTTCCACATCATCTGTCACTAGGTTGTCTCCCCCATTCAGTAAGGGTCGCACACTTTCCCTGACCACCTTGTTGCTAACATACCTGTAAAAACCCTTCTTGTTACCCTTCACATCTCTTGCTAGCTGAAACTCCAATTTTGCTTTGGCCTTCCTGATTACACCCCTGCATGCTCGAGCAATATTTTTATTCTCCTCCCTAGTCATCTGTCCAGGTTTCCACCTCCTGTAAGCTTCCTTCTTGTGTTTAAACTCACGGAGATTTCTCTGTTAAGCCAAGCTGGTCACCTGCCATATTTGCTATTCTTTCTGCACATCGGGATGGTTTGTTCCTGTGCCCTCAATAAGGCTTCTTTAAAATACAGTCAGCTCTCCTGGACTCCTTTCCCCCTCATATTAGCCTTCCAGGGGATCCTGCCCATCAGTTCCCTGAAGGAGTCAAAGGTCCGTATTCTGCTGCCCTCCTTTCTTCCTTTTCTCAGGATCCTGAACTCAACCATGAACTCTCGTGGTCACTGCTGCCCGGTTGCCACCTACTTCTACTTCCCCTACCAATTCTTCCCTGTTTGGGAGCAGCAGGTCAAGAGGGGCCCCTAGTTGGTTCCTCCAGCACTTGCACCAGGAAGTTGTCCCCAACACACTCCAAAAACTTTCTGGATTGTCTGTGCACTGCTATATTGCTCTCCCCGCAGATGTCTGGTGGAAGTCTGTGAGAAATGTCTAGGACCACGAATTCTCAAATATGAGGTGGTCCAGTCCATGTTCAGAACAAATGACATAAATTATCTTGCAAGTGACAACATTCACTTTGTGGGGAAGGTCAGTAAGAAGATAGTATCAAGCCAACTCCTGCAGCATCTGAATCCTTCCCATTTTTTCAAGCCCAATCTGTTGGGCTTCAGATCTGGATATGATATGGAAAGTGCCTTGAATGTTTGTAATCTCCTTAGAGTAGTGGAAAGAAGTTGTACATCCATGAAAACAGGATTAATCCTATCAGCACCTTCAGTACCCTTAATTATGAGTTGCCTTTGACTCTCCTATGGAATGGGGCAGTAACAGCCAGAGTTGTTTTAAGGTGACTTTTTAGGGTTTGTCTACACTTGAAAATTAATTTGCATTAATGTGGTGTGTGAATTTAAAGCACAATAACTATCCCTAAATAATTCCATGTGTGAACACTCTTATTCTGGAACAAGAGAGTCCACACATGGATCTATTCTGGAATATCTCTATGTGTAGACAAGCCCTTATTCCTACCACAAAGATGCCAATTGTTCTTCTTCCCCTAAAGCTCCAATAATTAAATCCATAACTAGTCTAGCTAGTGAAATCTTCTAACCCTTCTGTTCACTCTGTATGTGAAGCTACTAGAAGAGATTTAGAGGTGCTGCGCAGCTGTGTTTCATTTGTAATCAACCGTAGACAGAGCTGATTCCTTGCTCTCCTACTGTCTGGTAGAGATAATGACCTGGTTGAAAGGTAGCTGGCATTGACTCTAACCAGATAAGACAGAGGCAGTGCTTCTATGTGAGGGAAATATTTCAAGGAACTGGAAAGAACTGGGCTGCACTCTGAAATGAAAGTATTTGCCTGACAATTTTCAAGGTGATTTTACAATTACGGGATTCCCCTTTGTTCCTGGATTCTCACATAGCAGAAGTGGCCAGAAACTCTTTGGCCCAAAAATTAGATCTTTTTCTCTTTCATGCAGGGCCAGCTCCAGGTACCAGCATTCCAAGCAGGTGCTTGGGGCGACGATCTGGAAGGGGCAGCAGTCCGTGTGCCATGAGGGCAGCACGCGCCGCCCATGGCGGTGGCAATTCGGCGGGAGCTTTCTTGAGTCTGTAAAGTGCCTACCATGCTTTGGATGTTGTATAATTAATTATAATATGCATAACAATATCAGGAGTGTAGCCGGGCACATGTTGTGCCATACAAATCATTCAGGAAACTGGGGAGGGCAACAATAGGGGGTCACCGCTCCACAGGGCTCTGGCACCAGTAAGAGCTCAAAGGCCTGTCTTCCTTAACACCAGGCAAAGCATAAATGCCAATGTGCGTTCTCGCCCCATTCAGTCAATCCCATTTTGCCAGAACCAGCAACACTAGAGCTTTTGGGCCACAGGAATTGCAGATGCTTTTCTCCCCTCTGACAGAAAGGCAGGGATTCTGTTCGATATCTTATGCTACACTCATCACCTGAGGGCTGAAATGGGTGACACCTTTATTCATAGCATTAAAAGGGCAAGGAAAGAATCAAATTAACATTTCTATATGTTCCTTCCAGATTAGTGCTAAAAGCATATAGCTAGGCAAGCCTGCACTGCCACTGCCCATCTTATACCTGTTTCCACCCAACAAGTAAAAGAATTTGTCCACAGATTTCTCAGGTGCTTTATATGTATGCTAAGGACACAACTACTTTTTCTGAGAGCAAGTGAACCTCATGCCATCCAAGCCCTTCTCCCAATATAGAATTATCTTCCTCGTGGGCATTTCTGTGGTGCTCATGACTACAGTACTTGAGTGCTTCCCAAACACTGATGAATTGATCTTCACAGTACTCCTGTTGGGTAGGGAGGTTTTGTCCCCATTTTACTGATGGGGACTGAGACATAGAGAGAGCCAAGGCCAAACTGCCCACTGATTTGGGGTGCCTAAGTTCAGATGCCCATGGCCTGATTTTTCAGCGTGTTTAGCATTTTTATGCATTTCATATGTTCAAGGCACAGCTCCTTTTGGCGTCAGTTGCAGTAAGGAGTTCTCAGCATTTCCGTAAATCTGGTCCCAGGTATCTCAATTTGGCAAACAGAAAATCCAGGGCACAGTGGCCACCAGTGAAAATTGAGATTTGTGACTTACCCAGCATCATATTGAAACTCTGTAACAGAGGCAGGAGTAAAATCCAGTTCTCAACTGCCTTAGTCAAGCAACCATTCTTCCTCTTCATGAAATCCCCTGTCTCATTCAGTATACATCTTCCATACCACCTGAGCCACTACACAATGTCCAGCTGGCCTGCCTCTGTACTGCAACCAGAAAACATCTGTACACATTCGTGCTTCACATGATTTGCTTCTTTGCCCTCGAGTCACTCCCTGACACCAAATGGTGGGACCTGTTGCCACCTAAGGAGAGCAAGGACCCCCAGTGGGCCAGCCTGCACTCCATTCTGGTCCAACGGCCTGCTGGGGATATCAGCTGGTGGCTTCTTCATGGAGCTGTGAGCATGGGTGTGTACCTGGCTCGGTTCACAAACTTCCCTGGCACCTGCTCCTTTTGCGCCAACAGGGAGACCCTGGCACTCATCTGTGTAGGGTGCATCAGTTTGCAGCCCTGACATACCCTCCTACCAAGGTTCTGGCTGCACTTTTCCCTGCACCTCCCAATCCTCTCACATCCCATCTGGGACCCCACAAAGTTGCAGGACATCCTCACTGACCTCTGGGCACTAGCCAAGACTGCCATCCATCACTCCAGGAGGAGGAAGCTAGATGGAGGGTCGGTGATCTGCGCCTGTGGGACCTATTTTTGTTCCCTTATCTGATCACACCTCTGGGCAGAATTCCTCTGGGCAATGTCCACTAACTTCTTAGATGGCTTTGAGGAGCAGTGGGATCTGGGGTTCTCTACTCAGTGTCCCCCTCTGTATCCCTAATTATTAACCTTTGATCTCACCTCCTGGTCCTGTTTTCTATTTCATTGTCCCCAGAAATCACTAGGAGCCTGGGCTCAGTTATTCTTCCCCCTTAGCTGAGGGGTCAGGACTTTAGCTTTGGGCAGAGCTATACCCACCTGTCCTGGTAATAGTAGATACACACCTTCCAACTTCTGCAACAAATGAGGCAGGGTCCCACAGACAACAGTCTCATTCATTACCCAGCCCTTATTCATTCCATGAGCCCCATCCACCCTGTACTCTGAATGAAAGGTCCTCTGGAGGGGGGGAAAAAAGTATGTGATCATGTAATTAAAGATAGTATCATAATGCATAGTGAATTAAAGTTGATTAATTCTAGCATTACTGAACTTTTGAGTGCTTGCATTTTCAATTTTAATGTTCTTTTGGCTTAGTACAGGGTATGTAATTTTCTATATTAAAAAAATAAATAAAACTGGGAAAAAATCCATCACATGGAACCATATTGACCTCTACATGTGTCATCCACACAGTTGCAATCTTTAGATCTGCAGGACAGATCTCTACACTTGAACTAACAGAGTAACTGATAGCTGTAGTATGCTGTCATCCTCTGTGTGTGTAGATCAGCCACTAAATGATGATGAGATGCATACTTTGCCTGTAATTTTGTAACTGTTTCCTTATACCAGAGGAATCATGGGTTCAATGCCATGTTTTGGAGGAGAGTGTTTTCTTGTGGCTACAAACCCTTCTTACACTGTCCAGCCAGCTGCCCCCCACCCCATCAGTTCCTGTCCCCCCACCCTGCCTCAACTTAATTTGTCCTCCTTCTCCCTACCTGTCCCTCTCCGCTTCTCACACCTCTGCATTTGAGTTAGGCTGCTTTCATAGAATCATAGAATCTCAGGGTTGGAAGGGACCTCAGGAGGTCATCTAGTCCAACCCCCTGCACAAAGCAGGACCAACCCCAACTAAATCATCCCAGCCAGGGCTTTGTCAAGCCTGACCTTAAAAACCTCTAAGGAAGGAGATTCCACCACCTCCCTAGGTAACCCATTCCAGTGCTTCACCACCCTACTAGTGAAAAAGTTTCTCCTAATATCCAACCTAAACCTCCCCCTCTGCAACTTGAGACCATTACTCCTTGTTCTGTCATCTTCTACCACTGAGAACAGTCTAGATCCATCCTCTTTGGAACCCCCTTTCAGGTAGTTGAAAGCAGCTATCAAATCCCCCCTCATTCTTCTCTTCTGCAGGCTAAACAATCCCAGTTCCCTCAGCCTCTCCTCATAAGTCATGTGCTCCAGCCCCCTAATCATTTTTGTTGCCCTCCGCTGGACTCTTTCCAATGTATCCACATCCTTCTTGTAGTGTGGGGCCCAAAACTGGACACAGTACTCCAAATGAGGCCTCACCAGTGCCGAATAGAGGGGAATAATCACGTCCCTCGATCTGCTGGAAATGCCCCTACGTATACAGCCCAAAATGCCGTTAGCCTTCTTGGCAACAAGGGCACACTGTTGACTCATATTCAGCTTTTCGTCCACTGTAACCCCTAGGTCCTTTTCTGCAGAACCGCTGCCCAGCCATTCGGTCCCTAGTCTGTAGCAGTGCATGGGATTCTTCCGTCCTAAGTGCAGGACTCTGCACTTGTCCTTGTTGAACCTCATCAGATTTCTTTTGGCCCAATCCTCTAATTTGTCTAGGTCCCTCTGTATCCTATCCCTATCCTCCAGCGTATCAACGACTCCTCCCAGTTTAGTGTCATCTGCAAACTTGCTAAGGGTGCAGTCCACACCATCCTCCAGATCGTTGATGAAGATATTGAACAAAACCGGCCCCAGCACCGACCCTTGGGGCACTCCACTTGATACCGGCTGCCAACTAGACATGGAGCCATTGATCACTACCCGTTGAGCGCGACCATCCAGCCAGTTTTCTGTCCACCTTACCGTCCATTCATCCAGCCCATACTTCTTTAACTTGCTGGCAAGAACACTGTGGGAGACTGTATCAAAAGCTTTGCTAAAGTCAAGCAATAGCACATCCACTGCTTTCCCCTTTCTCTTTCTCCATTTCACCCCAGGGGTCACGGGGGATTATTCAGTGCATAAGAGAGACAGCCTTCTAGCTCTCGGCTTCCATGGCCAACATCACAGCAGCCTCTGACTACCAGAATGAGCAATTGCAGAGAAAGTCCTGGTCATTCCTGCAGCTCTGGGATGGAGCGTGCTTAGTGCAAGTAAAATGTTCATAGAATTTAGCTGTCCGCCTCTAACAAACCCCTACTGATGTGCAAACTGTGATTTTCAGAGGCTTATCACTCAGCCAAATTTCAGTGCATTTTTGTGAGGACAGCAAAATACACTTCTTTGATCTCAGGGCTTCCCCCTGCCAAATTTCAAGTCCTTGCTCTAGAGCATGGAGTCACTAGAGCTTCTCAATGAAATGATTGTAAGAATTTTTTAGCGTCATCAAAAAAACCCACGTTATTCCAATGGATGAACTGTTTCAGATTAAAGTTTCACACAAAAAAATCATCCTAAAGCAGACCGCAAACAGAAGACTTCAGTCTGAATGTTTACACTTCGGCAAAGTTCTAAAAAACTGAAGATAGGGTCTTATAATGAAAAATGTTAGACGAGGTAAACTAGAGGCATTGCTCGCTGGTCTGCCAGTAATAAAAACTCACTGGATTTAGTCAGCTACTCAAAAGATAACAAATTAGTGTAATGACTGTTTAGTATTTCCCTTTTCCTACACTGCACAGATGTGGTCACACCTACAATCTCTGTATGATTTAGACTTTATTAAGATAGTGAGTGAAGTGAATTGTTGGGCTCAATATAGTTCCTAGCGGACAAGTTGTGACCCTGAATCCCTTTATGCAAAACATTTAGCCAAACAGTGTCTTCTAAGTTATCATATAAAAACTATTGACCCGCTGATTGATTGTGTATATATTGATGTGTGTTTGGTTAACGTGTAAAGAATTACATGTGTGTGCTGGAAATATGTTCTAAAATATGTTCAGACCAAGCAATCTGAGCAGACAAGGCAAATAACCCGTTTGCCTGTGTCTCCAATGTAAATTGAGCAAGGTGAGGCCAGAGACAATAGAAGTACATTTTCATCTAGGGTAAGCGAAGTGATTAAGCCAATTGAAAAAGCAAATTGGCCCGAGCATGAGGAAGACGTTTTAGCATCTACACAACAGAGGAGAAGAACTTTGTGTTTACTTTTCAAATAATACATTTCAAAGGTCTTCTGGACTATAAAAGGGAGGACAGAGGACCCCTCAGTTATCCATCGCTTAGGGAACAAAGGGGACAACACTCTCTGATTCCATGAATATTGGATCCTCTGTCCTGGAGGGCTAGATATGCTAGTAACTTGATGTAGGTTAAGAAAACTGCTTAGGCAAAGATTGTAACTTGCTAGCTTTAGTCACTAGAAAGCATGTTGTGGTGTGTTTTGTTTTTAACCATACCTGTCTCTTTTTCTCTTGCTTAGTGTCACTTAAATCTCTGTTCTTTATTAATAAACATATTTTTAGTTTTACTATGACCATCTCAGTGCTGTTATATTGAAATATAGAGTGAATCCTCAATTAACCTAGCAGGCTGGCGTGTGTACTGTCTCTTTGGAGGCAATGAACTTAATGATTTTTGGGAGGATCCAATGAGAGGGACTGGACATTACAGAGGGACACCTCTGGGGAACTCAGAACTGGGGTTCACTGATTGTTACCTGCATGACAAAATTAAAGCTGGCAGAGTCCCGAGGAATTTGCTGGTGAAGCAGACAGACTGGTGTGGCAAAGAGCAAGTCTATTCTACTAAAGCTAGTCTTCTGAGAAGATTGCTTCTTAATAATATATTTCTTTGGTAGAGAAGCATCAATTATGCATAATATGCCTCATCCTCTTTGACTTGTTTTATTTAAAGGATGATGGCCATTAGTGCATTACTGTGATGAACAGATATAAATATTAAACACAGATAAATGTTACAATGTGATGAGAATCTCTTGCTTAAGTTCTCTCTATTCCACTGCAAATTACCTCCTCCTCCTTCTCCTCCCACCCTCCTTGTCCTGGAAGAACCTCTTCAAACTCCTGAAAAGACCAATTAATTTTTTTTTCTAGAAAGTGGATAATGAACTTCACAGTAATTTATGTACAGTGTTTGAAAACAACAAACAAATCTTATAGATAGCTTTCTTTCAAAATTACACTTTAAGCCTAGACATGTGAGTGTGAGTGCTCTCAGTGGATTGTATATTTTTAAAAAAATTCTCACGAGCATTGAAACCATTTGTGGAAGAATAAAAGTTTTGCTGCTTCATCTCTTGTGTTTTCATGTAAACAAAAGGTAGACATTCTTCAGATAAGAAAGTAAAGGGAGTTTTCAAACAAATTTGCTTAATTTTTCCACTTATGAGCAATCATGAATTTGTCCAAAGCAAAATTTGCTATTTGCTATGAAAATTTGGTTCACTACCAGAACTTCATTGTGCTACAAAGGCAGTGCTTTTATTATAGGCCTCAAAGGTACTGCAGGAACCAGAAATAAGGATATCCGCCAAGGATAAAGGCCTCATTGTGCTAAAGATTGTATAAGCATACTGTAAAAAAGCCAGTCCCTGCCTCAGAGAACTCAGAATCTAGGTTATGACAAGACACAACGGGTAGATTAGACAAACAGAATGAAAGGGGTTAGAGAAGGAGGGTAACAACAGTGTGAGCAATAAACAGTGTTCTTGGCTCACCATCAGCAGAGCCACTGTCAGCCAGTACTGCTTTTTAGGCATCATGGCAAAAATGAACTAAGGAGGGATTTGAAAACAAAGTAGTGGCTTTATGGATTTTTTTAGGAAGCTTTTCCCATTAAGGGATAGCATAAGAGAGGGCTCAGAGATGTTTGAGAGAGAAAACAGACTAGAAGATGACAATATAAATACTGGTTTTACAAACATATTCCCTAAGTGACTTGAAATCCACAGTGATCTGTTTGTCTTGCCTGTATCCCAAATGTAATGACAAGTTCCTTGTTCTTTTATTTTTGCTATCCATTTGAGGATTGGTACAAATGTCTATGAAAGGTAAGTGAACTATGTATTATGTTAACTCACTCGATTTTGTGACTATGTTGATTTCTCAAACTGTTTGTGAACAGTTATAAAATATATCCATGAAGAAAGTTTGCTGCTGAGGGTGTTTCTGAATGATACATATTTATAGTAAACTGCAGATTAATAGCTGTATTTTTCCTGATACAATTATTTTAAATATTATGTGCTGTTTGAAAATTTTACCCAAGTGACTTTTGAAAATGAGACTGACTTAGGCTCTATGTGACTTTTGAAAATGAAATGTATGTGCTTTTTGAAAATTCTACCCATTGACTCATTCAAGAATATTTTATTTTTTTAAAAAGTCCAGGCCACATTTTGGTTTAAAAAACAAAAAGTAGTTTCTCTGACTAGTTAGTTAAATTGCTTTGGATTTGAAATGAGCTGGTCTTGTTAACCATATGGTACCTTTATTTAAACAGACAAGTTTTTTGTTGTCTAGCGGGAGGGTTTTACACTATTTGAGAACGACAGTAACTCACTTAACGTTGTAGTTATGTTCCTGAAAAATGCGACTTTAAGCGAAACAATGTTAAGTGAATCCAATAACAATTTAATACTGGTACACCATGATGATGATGATTGTGAAGCTTGGTTGAGGTAGAGGAGTCAGAGGGTGGTGATTTCCCAGGGAATGCCTTACTGCTAAAAGAAGTAGCAGTTGGCTGAGCCCTCAAGGGTTAACTCTCTCACTCTACAAGCCAGCAGGAAAGGAGGGAGGGCAGACAGAGACAGATGTGTTTCAGAGATAGAGATGGCATTTCCCTTTTAAGTATCAAGAGTGGGGTTAGAAGTACATGGCCTTGTTAATTAGATCAGCAATCTGGCAGCTGCAGTTTCTGCCTAAGGCAGCAGCTCCCTCCCTTGTGTGTCCCCCTTGCTCTGTGGAAGATGGGGTAAAGCGAGGTGCAGGAGCAGGAGGACACCCTGACATTAGTCCCCTCTTCTTCCCCTCCCCCACACAGCAAGTAGGCAGGAGTCTCAGGGAGCAGCACATGGCAGTGGGGGAAGGGACAGCTGAACTGCCAGCAATTGATAGCCTGAAAACGACA
Organism: Macrochelys suwanniensis; assembly: GCA_033296515.1. Taxonomy (NCBI): domain Eukaryota; kingdom Metazoa; phylum Chordata; order Testudines; family Chelydridae; genus Macrochelys; species Macrochelys suwanniensis. Next base: position 41,439,795 of record CM065775.1, on the reverse strand, counting down.
TTAGAAGGGAGCATTGCAGAACTGTAAACGAGCATGTTCCCTAATTGATCAGCAACTTAACAACGAAACAACGTTAACCGGGATGACTTTAAATGAGGAATTCCTGTATTCCAAAGCATTTAAATATGCATTGATAAAGTAGTGGAGGTGGGGAAACATAACCATATTTTCCACTTGCATATTCTTATCTCCTAAAATGATCCTGGATGTAACATCCCTGAATCTTGAGATTTTTCAGGGGTGGATGGTAAAAAATGATGCTCCCAATATAAGAGAACCTCTGTCAGTAAGACTAGAATGACAAGTAAAAAGACAGCTCATTACCCAGTGTTTTGCTTGAACTTATTAAGCAAGAGAACTGTGATGGATTGGACCTCTGTAGAAAAGAAGAAGGAAGGGTAAACATTTGGGCAAAATATCTTTTAAATATATAAAGGGGTTTTTAATACACACAATAGTTTGGTCAGAAAACAGAGCAATAGAAAAATATGAGATTAATTAAAAGGTGAAGTTAATAAAAAATATTCCTGAAATACAAATACATGAATCTTAAGCCAATCAAAATGTTTGCAGATTCTCTGTTTCTGTTGTTATGTTTAGCTTCAGAAAATCATTGGGAAGCAAGATGACTTGAGGAAAGCTTCTGGACATGAAACGGTATCACAGGTATGCTTATAGACAGTAAGTTAATCATTTTTCTTAAGCAGGTTTCTATAGAACTTACACTGAACTCTGCATGTTAGTGTTTTTTGCAGAGTTTATAAATTAATTCGGCCGTGTCAACTCTGGTACTTCTAATGAAATGAATTGCATGATCTGGTACCTCAGCTATTTAATTTTGGTAAGAGAAATATTATAAATGTTTTTCAGTTTTACTTCTGAGTTTCCTAATAAAACATATTAAAGTAATGTACTTTAGTATTATGTAGCCATTCTCTATTATTTAGAGTTCATAAGCTTGTATTTAAAAGCAACGTTTTTATAATTTGTGAAAAACTGTGTTTATAGAAAGAATAATATATTGTTACATGAGGAGAGAGGCTGTATCTCAAATAGGTAATTCTCGAGCCATATAGGGCTTTATAGGCTAAAATCAACGCACCCAAGAACCAATAGGAAATCAGCACAGACTATGGAGTAGCTGCCACATTCTGCATCAGCTTCAGTTTCTATTGATTTACAATGTGGCCCCTAATCTTGTGTTGAGAAAGGCATGGATTACTTTAGCCAGGTCCACATCCAAAGAAAATGGTTGCAGTCTCTGGACCAGTTGAAGATGTAAAAAAGAATCCTAGATATAATCTTCTAACAGTACTTGGGGCTCTCCCAGATTGATAACTTTGTTAATAAATGGCTACCACACATCCTCACTTAAAGGAGCAGATATAGTCCTCCTCATATCTTTTGGCTGCCCCCCCTCAGTCTACCAACATTACCTAATTTTTTCCCAGACTGAGCTTCAGCCAGCTAGCTGTCATCCACTCTGTAATCTCTACTAAACACACAGATAAGGCATTCTGTACCAATGGCTAGATTGTATGAGATTGAGAAACAGAGTTGGGAGTTTTAAGCATAACACCTCATGATTGAAGGTAGCTGATAAAACTAACAATGTCAGTAAGGACACATTGCCAGGAGGAGAGGAATGTACCACCATCACCAGTGCTTTCTCTGTCCTGCACCCAGATTAGTACCCAGATTGACAGGGGTCACAGAGATCTGAGGCATCTATGTATTTGAAAGTTGTCTACCACAACCTTCTTTACAATTGAGCCAAAAGTGGAAGATCAGATACTAAAGTGATAGCTGGCTAGATTGTCATCATCCAGAAAGATGGTGAAGAGGAGCTTCCTTATGAAAGCCAGAAATCTGCAAGACACTGATAGTCTCTACAAACTACAGAACCAATTCTTCCTCACTCGCCTTCAACAAACAGGAAGACATGATTGTGGTACAAAGTATTCCTAACACCTCTAGTATCTCATTAAGCATGAAGACCTGGTGTTTGCCCCATCAAGATATTGCTCTGCCTCCATAGAAGCAGATAAATCTGCTTTACTTTCTCGAAAGTAACATACAATTCCCTTCTGTTTTGGGAAGTTTCATCAGCCACCAAATGAAGACAGCTCAGATTAACCAGGCTGTCCACTATTCATAAAAATAGTGGATTGAGGTTTAGCCAATACAGTACTAGGTGGAAGCAAAAATTCTTTTCTTTTCCCCATCACAGTTACAGCATAAGATTTCAAGGGACTTTTATGATGCAATTGATCACATTTAGCTGTGAACCCCTCAGCTCTCTAGGAACTAATTTAAGAACTGAGACTAAGGGCAAGTCTACACTCAAGTGCTATAGCAGCATTGATGCAACTGTGCCGCCGCTGCACATCTGGTGAAGACACGTTATACGACAGGAGAGCACTCTCCCATCAGCATAATTACTCCACCTCCACGAGAGGCGGAAGCTATGTTGGCAGGATAGCATCTCCCACTGACATAGCACTGGTGTGGACAGTGCTTAAGTCAATGTAACTTACGTTGTTCAGGGGTGTCTTTTTCACACCCATGAGCGACATAAATTACATCAACTTAAGCAGTAGTGTAGACCAGCCCTAAATATTTTAACTGTGCTTTAAACCATACTCCAGATTGTTTCCTCAAAGTACTCTCATTAGAAAAATCTATGAAGTAATATTACCTACAAAATATAATGTAATTGCTTAAAGGGTCACTTTCATCTGGAATTCTAGTCAGTTTTAAAAATACAAGTTAAAAATAGCATCAGGTCATACAAATCCCTCTGCCAATTTTTGTGGTTTTATAGTCCTATTTTCTTGTTTAAAAAAAAAACCTTTTCTTTCCTGTTGCTGTGTAAAAAAAACCCACACTAACCCTGGAAACGCAATAACTAACAGAATAAAAAACAAAACTGACTCTACACGAAGTCCTGTCAAAGTAAACAAAGTACAAAAATTTTTCTCTAATATCTTAATGTTGTGGTAATCATTGGTGTTATTTTTAAATATAGTAGATAAAAGATGAGCTGTCAGAAGTGATTTTTTACTGTTGATGGTTTTCCCTTTAGAGCCAAAGGATTACTACAGTAGTTTCAGTGGAGAAAAATAAGTACATAGTTTCTCAACATTATTATGATTTGCATACGAGATTACTTTCTTACAAAGACCAACAATCTCAGGATTTTATCTTGTGTTAAATGCTCAGTTAGAACTTCTAAGGGCCTTAACCACTCTGAGGATGGGGAGTAGACAGGTCCTACAGTTATACCTATACAAGGCTAATGCCAGGAGAGATGCTATGGGGAGCGCCCTGGCTACCAGGATTTGATACATCTTGGAAATGGTGTAGCTAGTACATAGATGGGCAAGTGCATAGATTTGGCAGGTGGGCCACATCCACACATCTAGCCTTGCTGCCACCAGCACTAGCTGCCTATCCCACCTGCATTCCTTCCCCTCCTCATAAGGGACTCACATAGAGACAGTTGTAATTGTGACATGAGTATTAAATCCTGCTGGTGACTGACTGTCTGTTCTGCAGAGCTCCCAGACGGTATTATTGTTGTTTATTTGTATTACTATAGCCCTTAGGAGTCCTAGTTCTGGACTAAGACCCCATTGTATTAGGCACTGTACAAACAGAACAAACTCCTTGCTGCCTCAAGGAGTTCACAGCCATCTCATGGCTTAAATGAAGTCACACATTCTGTTGAGATGGTTGCTGCCAGTAGGTTGCTCCAAATGCCCATTCAAATTAAAAAGTTTGTTTTGAGAAAAATTAAAATTTTAAATTTAAAATACCTTTAGTTTGACATATATAGGGTTTCACCATGTATTTAGATTGAGAAATGCTTTTTTTCCCCCCCTATCCATTTCAGAAGGCTTTTCATCAGTTCAGTGAGCACCACTTTCTTTTGAGGCCATTAGGCAAAATTTTATTGCAACATAAGAAATGTCATAGCCTAGAGATCTGTGGTTCCTCTCATCCAGTATCCTGTCTCCAACATCCTGGGCAATGCCAGATGCTCATGAAGATGATGTAAAACCCCCATGTTGCCCCTTATTTTACAATGTTAAAACCTGGGTAGGGGGATATTGTTTGTTTCGTTTTGTGACTGCAGCTGGTGATCATCTCCATCACTGAAGCATGGGGAGTGGTATTGTTTATAATTGTTCCCTAGCTAGTGTATTTCCTAGGTAACTTACAGAAGTGTATGTTGTCCTAAACAGTATCAAAATGGAAAAACCACTGTGACATATTGAGGAGGTGTTGATTTTCACCAATAATACAGGTACAATTTAATAATAAAGGGGACTTTGACCAAAAAAAACCACCATAAAGAACAATCACGTTGTTTTTAAGCCTTGGTCTACACTGGGTGGGGGAGGGAATCGATCTAAGTTACGCAACTTCAGCTATGTGAATAACATAGCTGAAGTCAACGTACTTAGATCTACTCACCGTGGCGTCTTCACTGCAGTGAGTCAACTGCTGCCGCTCCCCTGTCGACTCCACCTGCGCCTCTCGCAGCGGTGGAGTACAGGAGTCAACGGGAGAGCGCTCAAAGGTCGATTTATCGCATCTAAACTAGACGCGATAAATCGACCCCCGCTGGATCTGCCGCTACCCGCCGATCCAGCGGGTAGTATAGATATACCCTAAGACTGGAACATAGTCAAACCAGTTTTTTTAACTATTTAAATACTTTTAATAAAGTGTATTTTTTCAAAAAGATTAAAATAAGTATAATGGTACAAAATGAACTTTAATTACCATTGGCAAGGAGTGATTAATAGTGTAGGATGTTTTGCATTTGTTTATAAAGTAAAGGTTCGTATTAGGCAAGATAATACAGTATATTATCTACTTTGACAGTTGTTTCCAAATGACAAATTAGGCATATGGTTCTGAATTCTATAATGAGCTTGTTTCCATATGAAGTATCTCACTTGTGTCTTTTTTAAAACATTTAACTGGTTCTTAGGGACACCGCTATTGATCTCTTAAAAACAGGAGATTTTAAACTCTTAAACTGAAATTTGATGCAATTATAAACAACTTACTCTCAGACCTAGCCATATGCATTTTCCACTGATGTCCATTTTGATCATGTGTCAAGCACTCTTTCTATTCATAACTTCTTCACTCGTAAAACTCTATTTCCATCCTTTGTTCTGGAGAGAGATGATGATTTGCTTTTTTCACCTCTCAACTGGACTACAGCACTGCAATATGCCTGGGCATGAAGGCTTCAGCACTTTGGAGACACCAACTAATACAGAGCACTCCAGCATTTCCTCTCAGCAACATTGGCTACTGTGAGAACACCACACTTGTCCTCTGCTTTGTACATTGCCTTCCATAGAATATCAAATCAAATTCAGTGTCCTCAGTCATAGACTCATAAACTTTAAGGTCAGAAGGGACCATTATGATCATCTAGTCTGACCTCCTGCACAATGCAGGCCACAGAATCTCACCCACCCACTTCTGGAATAATCCTCTCACCTATGTCTCAGCTATTGAAGTCCTCAGATCATGGTTTAAAGACTTCAAGATGCAGAGAATCCTCCAGCAAGTGACCCATGGCCCATGCTGCAGAGTAAGGCGTCCTCCATGGGTCCACCATTCCTAAAAGATCATCTAAAGATCAGCTCCAGGATGAAGACTGTGGTCAACAACTGTGACCCTCTGGCACAATGGAACCCTCTACAATAAGAGTAAAGCTCGTCTGCATGGAGACAGAACTTTCTTGGGAGCTGTTCCAAGACTGTGGAATGAACTACAGGAACTAGGGACCATCACAAACCACACCACCTTCTGCTCCATGTGCAAGGCACGTTTCTTTCACCCTGCCTTCTCTAATATAAATACATAGCAATATGTATATTTTAAAAAACTACCAAAACAAAGCACTGCATATACTTCTCCCCCTAGGGAGAGGATGAGAGAACAAATATGTGACAGGTGTTAGTCACGGAGCTTAATGCACTATTGGAAGGTGCTCAGATACAACAATATAGAATAGAATAGTTTTATTTGTCTCTTATAAATTAATTTATGAAAATCATTTTTTCTCATTTCTGCACTTATTTACTTAATAAGGAAAAAAAATGTTTTATCTGAGCCATAAATGTTTCTTGATAGAAAAGGACTAGTTTCAGGATTTGGAGTAAAATTTTCAAAAGCATCTATGTGATTTAGGAGCTTAAGTTACTTTAAAAAAAAGTATCCTTTTATTTCCATATAATAAAATTGCAGTAGAAATATATCAGAGGGTTAGCCGTGTTAGTCTGGATCTGTAGAAGTGACAGAGTCCTGTGGCACCTTATAGACTAACAGACGTATTGGAGCATAAGCTTTCGTGGGTGAATACCCACTTCGTCGGATGCAGTAGAAATATAGGCTCTTATGTTTGTAGTACATACTGTGTTTCTGTACTGTATATTTCCATTAACACTACCTTAATTTCAATAGATTGGAAAGACACATATACTTTACTTGGTGCAGATCAGCACTGTAGCTAAACTTAATTCTTGGGAGTCTGTTTCTGAAGATTATTATTCAGTGCTGTGTTTGAATACTAGATTAGGTCACCATTCATTCCCAAAGCTGAGGGAGAAAGTTTCAAAATTTAAATTTTGTTTCCACCTAAGCTCAGAAGAGTGAGGGGTTGGAAATATTAATACATCTCTAATACCTTTTAACAAAGAATTGTCATGGGTGTATTAATTTATACAATACGTGACGATCAGGAGGAAAGGCAGCTAATGATTCTGTGGACAAAAAAGAATTATGTACTAACAATGTACCTTAATTTAATAGCATTAACCTTGGCAAAGAAGTTTTTTGAAACTTTACCCTTAAGCTGTTGTCTCTCAGGTTTCCTATCACACATTCTGCTTTCAAGAAAAGTACTATTTTGTAGTTTTTAAACACACTTAACTCTCACTAGCATAGTGCTTGGACATGTGCCAATTCCATCTTGGAATTTCAACTGATAAAGAGGGTAGCAAACAAGTAGGTGCATATTTATTATAAATCCAGGGATAGGCTTTGTCATCTTAGATAAGATGAGATAGGTATTGTTTATATGTCGTCTTCTAGCTTATAAGGAGAAATCTGAGTAGAGGAACAACGTGCCTTTTCTGTTGTAGATTTAGTCTTTAAAAGGTTATTATAAACACTCACTTTTCAGCCGTAGTTTTCAAAGCAACACAAGAGATTTTGACTTCACAGGCATATAGATAAATGTGGACTATTGAAAGCATTATGTTGTTACTTAGTTGTAAGTTAAATTTTAAAAATAAATGATTTCAGGAAATCTATTATGTACTTTTTAAATCCATCTTTAATATGTAAATTGAAAGTACAAAACTAATTAGAAACATACTATGGGCTGATCCTCCTTTGTTTCTTCTTGAAAAGCCATGGATGCTGACATGACAACAAAAAGTTTTGCTTTTGACTTTCAAATAAGCATATATGAATGTTTTATATATCAGTCATCATATATGAAGCCTAAGCATTTAAACTTCTGAAGCACAGACCTTGGGAGTATTTAAATTGTCTACCTGCAGTCAAATGATAAAATGCAGTGCCATTGCATGAGTCCTGAAAAGATTGTTTTTAAGTTGGCTCATACTTAGCTCATATTACTGGCATTTTATGAAATGTGGCTTAGAATAGAAACAAGGAATGTTACCTCTTTAACTGTAAAATACTTTGTGTCACATATGCAGTAAGCATGAAACACACAGTGGACTAATGGGACTTGTTATTGATGATGCTGAAAGCTAAATAACCATTAGTATTAAATCTCATGAATAGACTCTTGTCTTTCATCTTACCTCTTCAGCAGGATAAAAGACACAGAGGCTATTTAGATGTCATAAGAATAGTTCTGTTGAAATCCCTGTGGACTTCCAAAAAAATCTCTCTTCATGTTGCTTAGTGTTTTGTTGTGTTCAAAGAAAAGCCACTATGCTAGTGGTGAAAGAAGAATAAAACATAGAAATCCAGCACATTGTGTGGTTTTAGGCTTTATAAAGATGCAGTTGTTGAGCTGAAGTGTATTCTTTGTTTTCTGTAGAGCTATTTTTTTTCCAGAAGAAGAAAAAATTATACAGTTAAAGAATATAAGCTGTTAGTTTGAGAAAATTGAGATTAACAAACAGCCTTATAACAATATAAAAACATACATGATGATTGAATGCATAAATGTAAATGTTTGTATTCTACTTTTTTTATGTGTGTGTTTCAGACTAATTTGAGTTTGTTACAAATCAGACTTTGCATTTTGCTGGAGCTGAAGGTTCCCAAACCAGTCCAGATGAATTAGCTGAAAATTGTTTTTATCTGAATGTTAAATTGATTTGAAAGACAATATTAACCTAAAAATGAAGCTTGCTGAATAGCTAACCAGCAATTTTATCAGTAACTAATAACAAAGGATATAGAAAAGTATGTTGTGCTATAACATTAAAGTGGATATTAGCATGCTATCTGGTTTCATGACAATTACAGAGTTTAATTCAAAACATGTATAAAACTGGAAAACAATCTTTTTTTCAAAGACAGCTGTTATTTCCTATCCCAAATGGTTCTTTTAATGGAAAATTTGCACTTGAATCACAGTATGTCAAAGAGACATACTGTGGACCATAATTATATTTTGAGTAAACATTGCCAGGTTACTTTGCCAAGTTCAGGTAGATACTGCATGTTCTAAGCAACATATGGTTGTGAATAAGGAAAAGAAACTTGTAACTGGAAGGTGTTAAGATTTTGAGTCTGAAAAGCGATACAGTATTTAGATTTACAATTTTTGCAAATTACTGTATTATCAGTAATAATAGGGAATAAAATGAGAGGGAGATGATTTCTGTTTCTTGGATAAACCATAATTATCTCCAAATTATTTCCTTGATAACCTTTTTACCAATGAAAAGGAAAATTGTGTTTGCTGGTTGATCAGTGTTTAGCTACTATACTTGATATCAGGAGCAGAACATTGAACACAGAGGTCAGAGTTCATCTTGGCAGAGAACCATTCAGCTTTGCTTTGGAATTCTTTACATACTGTCTGCAAGAACAATAACTAAATTACAAGTGACTTCTGGGAAACTCTAGTTCAAATATGCATTACCAGTTTTGTGTTGAATTGTTAGTAATTATACAAGTTTATTTTTTGTTTGTAGGAACCAGAATTGGAAGACTCTGCAGTTAATACAACATTGCTGGTGCACTTCTTTGGAAGAGCAGGAAAGGAGAAGCTTCGCTATTCTGAGTTTTACAGGTAGTGTACAAATACTAGTTGTCATTCATTGCTAGAAGTCATTCTTATAAGTTCCACGTTTGGGTAGTGATTAGTTTGTTCCTGTTTGGTCAAACTCATATCAGCCAATGCACATCAATCTGAAGAAAAATGAGGGCTTTTCTACGCAGCGCAGCAAAGCATGATTTGTAAGGCACACTAACAAGCTACACTCTAATTGCCCTGTGTAGACCTTGTAGGCAAGCTCTAAAAGGTACCTACTTCCCATTCTGTTTCAAGGGCTATGTTAACACAAACTAGATACCTTTTAGAGCACACCAGCAGGATCTACATGAGGCAGTTAGAGCATAACATGATTCAGTACTTTCCAAACCACCCTCCTCCAGTGCACTTTGCTGGCACTTGGTAGACAAGCCCTGAGAAATTTTGCCTTCCACTGCCACAGTAGCTCTCCCTACTCTCCAGAATAATTTAAATAGTATGTTTTGTCCCAAAGAATTAGAAGGCACTTTATGAACTTTACATATACAGGAATCATGTCACCAATTTAAATGTTCTTGCAGTGAAACCATGCAGCTGCCTAACAGTGACTCAGCACAGTATACAATTTTAGGACAGGAAGCAAAGAACACCATATCCATTTGAAACTGCAATGGAATATTTTGAAACATTACTCTCTGAAATGTGTGGCTTCATTTATTTCAATGTGCAAAATATTTTATTCTCTTATGTCCCAAAGAATCTCTTTACCATTCTTATACTGAAAGCCAGAAATTAATGAAAAAAGCTGTAAGAATAATATAGGTCAATCATTCTGTTTATAAAGCACTAGCACAAAATAAGGATTGTAATTATTTAACTAGAGACTCCATTACTTATTGCTATGATGTGCCATTGTTACTAATTGTGTATGTATGTATGTGCGTTCACCCCCTAATCTGTGATGACTGACATATTGGTCATAGCAAGTGTTACAAGGCCAAAACAGTCCTTTCTTTGTATGGGGAATGGGGATACTTCTCACCTGGGCTGTCAAGTCAAGAGCCTCCATAATTTGATCTGGTAATGCCAACAATGTAAGGGACTCATCTCTCAGTTTTGTAACTGCACCTGTGACCACTACAGATACCCAATATGGGCTGAAACCTCATAGTGATGTTGTGATGTCAGAAAGATGCTCAAGTAGATCTTAATGCAGAATCTCTTGCCTTGTCCCCTCTCAACTTGACAGCCCAGCAGCATGTGTGACTGGAAGAAATAATCAGAGTTTAAAACATAAATATCGCTTCTTGTGTGTAACAGCTACCCCCAGCACTTCTGAGCTTTACAGAAATAACCAGTTAAAGCCCTCTATTACTCTGGAACATAAATGTCCTGACTTGATACTAATTGCTGAAACCACATTTGCATGTATACTGTTGAGCACCAAATTTTTACATCACAACAACTTATGTGCTTTCACACCTAAAGGGGACAAGATTATTTTCACTAATGTTCCATTTCCTTCATTGGTAATAGGTAGTTCATAATCTTCTAAAAAAGTAGCAGCATAAAATGGATAGTCTGATTTATGTCCAGCTGCAGTGGAGTCAGTCAGCCCTGAACTTAGTAGCAGATGTTGCAGTCAGTAGAGGTTTAGGAAAAGCCAGAACAAAAAGGGGGAGAATGGTATTTCTCCTAACACTATAAAGTGTTTCTACTCCACTGACTCAGACACATACCAGTCTTCAAATAAACAAACAAACTTCTCTCTTTTGAAGCTCTTGACTCAATAGAACGCTAAATGAGTAAAATAAGTTTAACATGTCTGCAGCTACCTTCTTTATAAATACAGTAGGCCCTCTTAACGAAACAAAGGACAGAGAGCAGCAGTAAAAGGTTGTGTTTGCATATATAGTGTAAACTGGAATGCCTCATGTTTTAGATAAAATTCTGCATTGACCCAATGAGAAATGACATTGATAAAACTATGTACCTAGTACATTCAGAAAATGTAGGTTAAAGACCTTTGCCTACCACACAAATAGAGGCCTGTAATCAAAATCAAACTCCCACATCTTGCTCTTAAGCTTTGTGGGATAAGTGTAAAGTTTAATGCAGGTAATTTTTCAACAGTGGCAGTTATTTTTCATAGAGGTGGAATGTGCCTCTTTATCACTGCATATACACTCCATTTAAGTTGCGACATGACAGTGAAGTTTGTTTAACACATAGAAAGGTGAATAAAAGGATCAGTGTCTTTTTAACCTGTGTGGAGATATCACTTTTCACATGATTTTATTTGCAAGTAAATCAAGCACATCATTTCTGGGTTCCTATTGTTCAAGGAAAATGTGATTTCTATCTGATGGCCTCTCACAACATTTTACCTCACACGGGAAGCTATTGTTGGCTGTTTGATCAAAGTGCCATGCTGTTTTTACAAGACATGACTGATGAGCTATACAGACATAGATCATTGTCAAAAGGAAAAAATAATGATGGTAAATGCTTTTATCATTTTCCAAGTTGTTGCTAGAAAGTCTTTTCACTGATCAGTGCAACACCTAGAAAACGTAGGAATGATTAGATTTGATTAAGACACATTAAAACCTGTCACACCAGTTATATATAAAATAATCTGTGTGCTTTAGATTTCTCAAAAATAAAAGGGGGAATATGGCAGAACCCTGTTTATCTGATCTAATTGGGATCATGGTCAAATCGGATAATCAAAAAAATCAGATAATCTGGAGAATGGGCGGGGCTCGGGCTGTCCACCCCGGGAGTGGCAGGGCTCGGGCTGTCAGCCCGAGCCCTGCTGCCCAGTTCGATTAATACAAAAAGCCGGATAATGGTAGCTCAATAAATAGGTTTCTACTGTACTTTCTTCATGAAATTTCACCCTGTTTACAGGCAGGGGCCTGGATCCAGTACCATTCAGTATTTTCATTAAATGACTTGGATAAAGGAGTGGAAAGCATGCTTATAAAATGTGTGGATGACATCAGTCTGGGAGGGGTTGTAACACTTTGGAGGCCAAGATTAGAATTCAAAATGACCTTGACAAATTGGAGAATTGGTCTGAAATCAACAAGATGAAATTCAATAAAGATAAGTGTAAAGTACTACTCTTAGAAAAGAAAAATCAATTGCACAACTACAAAATGGGTCATAACTGGCTGGGTAGTACCAGCTGTACTGCAGAAAAGGATCTGAGTGTTATAGTAGACCACAAATTGAATATGAGTCTATAATGTGATGCAGTTGCAAAAAAGGCTAATCGTAGTACTTATATCATGAGGGTAGTTTACACTTGTTCAGAATTTTCCTCTGAGGATTTCAAAGTGCTTTTTATAGGCAGAGGCATTATCCTTCTTTTACAAGTAAGGAAACCAAAACACGGAAAGGCTACATAATAATTGTCCAGGGTGTGACAGTGACTTAGTGACAGAAATGGGAATAGAACTCAGGTCTGACCCTGTCTAGTTCTTATATGGCCTCATCATGGTAGAACCAGAGCACCTCCGAAGTATTTAATAATAGAGAAAACTATAACAATGTATCTCTCTTCCTTTCTTCTCAACCAGTAGGAGGAATGGTTTGATTTGTTTCTAGGGAGTTGTTTGTAAGTGTGAGTGAGTGGCTGTGGTTGTACTGAGAACTTGTTGAGGAAAAGGTAAGTCAAAGAAGTGAGTTTTGCATTTAACTCTGAAACTGGTGAGCTCCATGATCATTCTTACCTGTAGTAGGAGTGAGTTCAATAGTGTAGCTCCAGCTCCTGTGAAAATTCTGTGTCCAGCCCTCATGAGACTCCCTTTACTCATTGATAGTTTCATGAGTCTGGTAGAACTCAGCTGTTGTGGATGGTCAAGGTTGCAAAGGGAAAGGTGATCTCACTGGTAGCTCGGGCCAGTCCCATAAAGCATAGAGGTCTTTGAATGTTAGCAATTCCTGAACTGGACTCGGTGTTCTATGGAGAGTCAGTGCAGAGTGGAACACCAAGGTGATGTGTCCATGGCAACCTTTGTTGCTAGGTTAAGCGGGCAGCAGCCTTTGTATCAGTTGGTCCTTTTTCAGGAGATGAGACTTCATTCCTAGATAGGAGTCTTGTAACTGCTAGACAGTGCTGCCTTAGAATGTCAGGGTGCTGTACAAACATTCTGAAGTGCAGAAACAAAATTATAAGAAGGAAAACTTTCCCTAATTTTTCCTTTGTGTTTCATTTTGCTACTTTGTTTACCATAAGGAAAGTACAAAGCTAGCATTGTATTTCAAAATCCCAGGTTGGTGGGTGAATCTCTGAAGCCCTTTACTTTACTTTCACTTCCATTTAAAAGTGAGTTACCAATGATTTTTAGGCACTGTATCTTTCTATGTAGGTGACGAGTACCTTGCAAAATGGGCCCCAGTCCTGACTGGGGATTCTGGATGCTACCGTATCACAAATAATAACAAATTTGGCGGCTGTTCTTAAACATGTGCATTTTGAAGAATATGGATAACAGGCTAGATGAAATAAAGTACTGTCTTCTCCCTGCCTCCTTCCCTCTTGTAAATTATTGATTTCTCTTATACGTTTTTTTAAACATTGGCCTTGATTCTGATTACTTTTACACCACTGTAACAGAAATTTCCTTGACTGCAGTGGATTGATCTGGATTTACACTGAGTATCTGAGGTCAGAATCTTGCCCTCTATTCCTATGGTGAAATCCTGGCCCTACTGAAGTCAATGGCAAAGCTGCCATTGATTTCAGTGGAGCTAGGATTTCACTCCTAAACTTTATTTTGTCCCTTCCTAATGTTTTCTCAAAACTAAGCACTGTTTAGGGATTCTGAACTCTCTTTAGCTGTGAATCATTATTTTGAACAAATGCAACCAGAGACCTAGCAGGTACATAGAAAAACACCCACAATCAAGTGTCTTAGTTATATAAATGTGATCAAGCTACCAAGATTTCCTTCCAAGCTAGATACTTCTCAAAAAGTGTTACTAAAAAATAAAAAAAAATCATTAGGATTTTTAACTCTCACATCTGGTAATAAAAATGCCCTGATGTGATGAGTCATACGCTGGTAACTCAAAATATGGGGAAATATCACATCTGAATTTTATATTGCATTGTTCAGCTGCTGCTCTAAGAAATATTTGGTACTGCATGAAATCTTCCCACTCCAGCATGCCAATAGCAAACCTACTAGCTTGAAATGCAATACTTACTGAATTCCTTGCATCTAAATAGATAATCCACCCCATCTCAGCGGGGGAGGGGGGTGGTTGGCTCCGCAGCAGGAAGAATGCTCTGTCCCTAAAGGAGATAGAGGGGAGAGAGCCCTTGCCTGAGAAACAGTTTTATATAACAAATTATGGTAACAATTCATAGACCTTTACTCTCTTTTTACCAATTCAGATTGCAATTAAAGTAAATTTGTACGCCCAAGTATCACAACCACATCTCCAGCTCCATGGGTCAGGAGGGATGCTGCACCTGCGAGAGGGAGGAGAGCACATGCCCGAAAATGCCAGGCTCCCCTTTCTCCTCAGATTCACTGCGTCCTGTTGGCTGGCTGAGGGTAGAGTGGGATCTGAATGGCCCCTGTGCTCCCCCAACAATTTAAACTTTTCCCTGGGCTGCAGGAGCCCCTTGCCTCTTTGTCTACCCTGCCCTCCCTCTCTTTAGTTGTAGATAGCAAGCTGTATTTCCAGGATACTGTCCACCTGGCTAGTTGCCTGTGTTTTGGGATAAGAAAATATTTTTTTCCCGTTGGGCAAAATTGATGGAGGTCTAGTGGATTTTTTGCCCTCCTCACAGCAAATTGTGGAAGCACAGCTGAGGTAAAGAACAATAGTATTTGGAGGTCTAATTTTAAAAGCTATTAGAGGAATGTATAGTTTGTCACAACTTTCAGCCTGTGTCTAGTGCAGATAAGAGCTAAAAGGGCCAGCTCCCAGAGATAACTGACACCCAGGATTTTTGCTCATGAATCTTGTGCCACTGGGGAGAAGGGAGACCTGAAGTCTTCACAGACTGAGGTCCCCACTTGGATACTCTCTATTCCCCCTTACGAGTGGGAGAGCTAGAGGACTCAGAACGACCTGAATCCTGGGGTCTACCCCAGGTTATTGCTTATATGGTGGGAGACCTCTAACTCCACACTGGATCCAGTTAAATGACCACCCCTACCCAGTGTTAAGTTAATGAAGTTGTAGCCTACTGCTTAAAATCCATTCCAGTGTCTGTCTTTCTTTCACCTGCATGTCCTAAGCAATGAAGCATTATTCATGCACCCTCTTGCTTATGCAGCACTAATTATGTGGAGGAAAATACAAGAGAGAGCTTATGTTACAAAGGCAATCTTGACATATCCCCCTACAGACAACACAGAGCTCCAAGCTGCTAATTGTCCAAGTGATCTCATTAAAGAACTAAAGATAGCTGCACTGACTAAAATGCCTTAGATTCAGGGGAAAGAATTCAAATACAATGAGGCCATGCAAACACTGATAAGCAAAGGAGTCTCTACCAGTATGCACAGACACTTTCCTTGCTACTCTATTCTCCAAGTAATTACTTTGTCCTAGTATAAATGTACTTTATTTCAGCCTCTCTGTAGTTATTGCAACTCAATAAAACCAAGTTCTTGTTAGAACCTGTGGACATTGAGAAGAAAGCACAGGGAGATCCAAATCATAAATGGCACTGTTGGGAATAAGTGCCCTTTTATCTTAGATTTCCAATAAAAATGTAACCACTTAGGGATGTGGGCAACAGAAATAAAATGACAATTAACAAAATAGGAAAGAAAAGATATTTGGAAATACTGTTAAGTGTGTGACAGCTCTCCAGATTTCTAGATTTTAAGGCCAGAAATGTACACATACACACCGTGATTATCTCATCCAAAATAAGGAAACTCAAAGCCACACTTACATTTACAGTTGTAGTTTCTGCCAGTTGTAGCCTGTTTCATGGATCTTTTATGGGGGAAATAATCTCCTAAATCCCTTAATGTTCACGCCTTTCTACATCAGATTGTGCTCTTGTTTTTTGTCTTGTTACCTTCTGAAATAGCTGTGATATCATATTTTCTGTAACTTTCAGCACTGTTTTCATGCCAATCATATTCCATCTTAATCCATTTTCTAATGAATATTTACCTGATTTACTAAGCCTCTCATAACCTCTGAGACCTTTAATTACCATTCCTCTGTGCTGCCCTGTATTGATGGCTTTAAGTTTCTTTCTTCTATTACCTTTTCATGATCAGGAATCGTGTGGCTTGACTGTTAGGATATAATATCTTTAGCCATTGTCCAATTCTCTCATTCCTCAATTTTTAACATTCAGTTGCATAAACCACATATTAGTCCATAACCTATATTTACCAGTCAGTCCCTTTGCATTCAATTGTCTTCTTACTGGCTGGCCATCAAAGGTTCACATAATCTTTATATATGCATACACCTTTTGCTGCATATTCTCTTCTCTGGGCAATTGTTGTTCACTAGTGTAACACTGACTGCAACATCCATGAGTGTACATAGACTTAGAGAGCACCCTAGTGGTATAATTACTGAAACACAGCATTAAAAAATGTACATGCATAGGTAAAACTGTATCTTTGACATATTAAACAGTTAGCATGAGTGTAATATTTATAGGTGAGTAGTTACATAGATTTTAAAATGTTACTATTTCTTCTACTGAGTTGAGTAACTAGTTTAGTATTAACAGTACTAACTTATGGTTATTTTATGTATTTCACTGTATTTCTTTACATTTAGATTTATGGAAAATTTACAAACAGAGGTGCAAGAAATGGAATTCATACAGTTTTCAAAGGGTCTGAACTTCATGAGAAAAGAGGACTTTGCAGAATGGTTATTGTATTTCACTGATGAGGAAAACAATGACATTTACTGGCAAAATGTGAAAGAGAGAATCCAAGCAGGAGAGGTTGGTACATAGAATATATTATTTTTGTTTTGCTTTCTTATTTTAAGTTCAAGTGCAAGTTTCTAATTAGATAAGTATATACCAAAAATGTGGTTATTTTCAAATAGAGGAGTTCTTTCAACCTTTCAGATTTAATTTTGCTATCCATAAACATGATGATTGTTTGACAACTGGAAAATAGAAATATTAAAGGTGATAACCACAGTAATATCTAAATACTAGAACTCTAAGGAAATAGACCTACTTGTTTCTGGATTTATTATCTAACAAACCTAATTTCAATTATTTGGTACTCTAGAATATCAGCTTGGATGAATTCAAGACATTTTGCCAGTTTACAAATCGCTTAGAAGACTTTTCTATTACCATGCAAATGTTTACTGTAGCTAATCGTCCTGTTAAATTGGGTAAGTAGTAGAAAACTTAGTATATTTACCTTTAAATAACAGGAAGAAAGTATACTGCATAGAGATTGTGTGAATAAGTTATCTCAAACATTAGCATTGTGGACTACAAAAACTATAGTATTAAAATTTTATAACAAATTAATTTAACTTGCACGAAGAACAGTAGCATTTATAACCACAAGTTGTTAGGCTTTCTAAATTCTGATGTGTGCTGTAATATACTATTCACAGAATCACCCACAAGAGTTTGAATTTATTTAGTGATACCTAAGTGTATCTGTGACTGGGGTCGTGGGGGAGGGCCCATACTGGGGATACTCAATTAGGGCAAAGTGCAAAGAATGGGGCAGACCCCAAAGCTGGTGGATATTCCAATACTTAGATTTGCCAAGATAGCACAAAACAGCTTCTATATCTTACAGGTTACCCAGAAGCCAAAACAAAGTTCCCTTAAAAGTAACCCAGCCTTTGGGCTCCCTCCCAGACAGCCAACTTAAATATGAAAGTTCTACCAATCCCAAACGATCGGACACATTCCCTCCCAAGTTAATGATTATTCCAGATCTTAACCAAATACACGCTACAGCCAATTCTTATTAACTAAACTAAAATTTATTAAAAAGAAAAGAGAGTGACTATTGGTTAAAAGATCAGTATACATACAGACATGAGTACAGTTCTGAGATCAGTTTCATAGTAGAAATGGTGAGCTTTGGAGTTACAAACAGTTCTTAGAATTAGTCCATAGATTCAGTCCAATGTTCATATTCAGGGTGATCCAGGTGGGACAGGAGATCTCAGTCTTAGGACTTAAACTTCCCCTGCATAAAGCATCAAGCAGATCTGAGATAAAAAGGATCAGGACCCAAGGGTTTTTTTTATACAGTTCCAGGCCTTCTCTTGACAGCTCCGAGTCCTTAGGTCAGGGGTTCTCAAACTGGGGGTCGGGACCCCTCAGGGGGTCATGAGGTTATTACATGGGGGGTCGCGATCTGTCAGCCTCCACCCCAAACCCCGCTTTGCCTCCAGCATTTATAATGATGTTAAATATATTAAAAAGTGTTTTTAATGTATAAGGGAGGTCACACTCAGAGGCTTGGTATGTGAAAGGGGTCACCAGTACAAAAGTCTGAGAACCCCTGCCTTAGGTAAACAATAGGCAATCATCCAGACTCTGAAGTAGACCTATTTCCTAAGCATCCTCCTACATGGATTAACATAAGGCAGTGGCCTGTTTTCCACTATTTGCAGGTGATTTGCTATATACTTCAAAGACAAATCAGTACAGTGATATCACTATATTTACAGTTCATTTAAATGTTAAGATCTCCTTTTGATCTCTGAATTAACAGAATACAGCATAGACACCAACGATTCAATTACATTGTTAACCTCTGACAATATATATGTAAACCAGAGCCAGATTAACTCTCCTGTAGGCCTGGGGCTATTAGATTTTTGTGGGGCCCCTGTATACAAGTCTTTTTCCTGGGAGGGGGCTGGGGCAGGGGATTGGAGTACAGGGGCTGGTGCAGGGGGTTGGGGTGGAGGAGGGGGTGCGAGGTGCAGGCTCCAGCCCTAAGGCGCTTACTACAGGCGGCATGGGGCCACAGCATGCAGGCAGCCTGCCCGTCTACACCGCTGCACCGCGGGACTTTTAGTGGCCCAGAGTTGGAGATCACTGCCTGTGATTTATTTTTGCAGGGCCCTTCTTAAGCCAGGGCCCTGGGTTGCAGCCCCTAAAGCCCCTGCCTTAATCCAGCCCTGATGTAAACACATAAAAACACAAACATTATCCACCAGTATGTCCCTAAAGATTGAATTCAGGTCATTTATCCTGCAGGATGCTTAACCCTTTCTGGCCATGTGTCACAGTATCAAATTTACTTAGTGATATCTAAATACATTTAATTGAAAGGTTTTAATGAAGGAATGCATGTTTTGTAGCAGGTTCATGTTAATAAAGGCCATAAACAAACAGTTGTGGTTTGTTCTTGTGGCAAGATGCTATAATCCATCTGTGTTCGTCTTTTTTTCCCCCATTCATGGTCTCCATTTTTTCCCAATGTCTGCCTAGCATTATGCATCCACTGCTGTAAGTAACAGCAAATTTTCTCACAATCAAATGTCTAGATTTTTGAGGAAGGGAGATACTGTTGTAATTATTACAAAGAATGACAAACATCTCTTTATTGTAACTTAGGGCTTGTCTACACGTACAGTGCTTAATTAATACACTATTTTTTAGTTTTTGGCACAGTCCTTTGTGCATGGATTTTAATCTGTCTTTTTGTTCTGTATTTATACTGCACCTAACCCAATGCAGTCCTGGTTCACAACTGGGGCTCCTACATGCTATAGTAATACAAATAATAAATAATAATATTGCTAAGGAATTATCTATAACAACATTTAGTTCACAGCAAGCTGGGATGTGAATCTGTCCTGTGCTAGCCTGTCATGGACTGACTGTGTGGACTCTGCTGATGTGCATTAGCAGTTTAAGGTGCTTTGATTCAATCCTCTTTGAAATAGGAGTATTCAAAGTGCATTAATGAACTGTTAATGCACATCAGCAGGGTGCACACGGACAGTTACTCAGCGGCATGCTAGTACAGGGTAGATTAACACTCCAGTTTGCCATAAACTATCTGTTTGTGTTGACAAACCCTTAGTGACTGAACTACAGTTACTGCTTAAACCAACTCGTTTGTGTCACAGAACTAAATCATGAGTAGCCCTTCCTCTAATGTGCTTTAAACTAGTTGTGTTTATCTCAGGTGGGGATTCATTTGTGAAGATGGGGCCTCAGTTTTAGTATGTGGACCTCCTAGTAGGAGCAGTGTGCTATAAATGGAAGGAGCTCCCCATAAAAATGCATAAAAGTACTATTTCTTCATTATTATTCTCCAAATCCCTCCTTAAAACACGATGATGCCTAGAAAACGTTTGACCTAGGCAAGGCAGTTTGTGTGCTGTGATTGCTGCTTATTGTACTAAGCATAATAATTTCTGTGTTATCTTGTCCTCCACATTCCTCCTCCCCCACCCCCAGATATTTTTTGTAGCTGTGTGTTGTTTCTTATGTGCTAAGACTATAAGTTATTTGGGGAAGGATCTGCTTTTTTTATTACATATGTATACAGTCTGTAGCACAGTAGGGGCCTGGCTGGGCTCTCTAGGCAGTACCACAATACACATAAATAACAATAAAAATGTGAAAAGAGGATGGCAAAAGATAGAGGGGAAAATGTAGGCCCAGAATGGTATGGTGGCTGTTTCTTCCATGAATTCCATTAAACCTTCCTCTCTTCCACTCATTCAAGAAAGGGCAGACCAGTTTTAAAGCCTCCTTCAAAAACTGACCAAAAACATATAAACCTGTGCTGTAAATGCACTTTTTAGTGGCTGATAGTTACTGGCTGTTAAAAATATATATATATATAGCTGAGGGGGTTGTCAATTTAAATGAAGTGTGTCTTTGAAAAAAATGCCTTATAGACAAAGATTTTAATATGGAATTATTTAGCATTAGACTGATGCCAAATAAAAGTTAGCATTTTTATAAGACCTTTGTGGGTTAAGTGTTTGCAATCTACATACACAGGTGTAAGCCGAAAGTAGTTAATTCTTTTAATGTGCAGCTATTTTCAGCAAATATTAATGATTACCATTTGTTCTTGTTGCTTCAGAAGAAATAATATATTTTAAAAGCTCATACTACAAGCAGCAAAGATTGTATTGAAATACAAAGCAAGCTCAAGAGCATGTGGATTGAGGTCTTCTAATATAATTTACTAGTTCACACATCCCAAATACCATAGGTTAGGATACCCAGAAGACATCATAAATTGGTACAGAATCCCACTGTTTATGTGTGTTTAGTTTTTATTCATGTCTCTGTAATATGTTATTACAAATTATGTAATTAACATTAACATTATGTTTTTACTAGCTGAGTTCAAGAGAGCTGTGAAAGTGGCAACAGGACAGGAGCTCTCAGACAATGTTTTGGACACAGTCTTCAAGATCTTTGATTTAGATGGAGATAATTGCCTCAGCCATGGAGAGTTTCTCGGAGTATTAAAGAACAGGATGCATCGAGGCTTAAGGGTAACAAAACTAGAGCTGTCTAAAATCTGCAATGAAAGTATTTAACTGCCTTTAAATTACACAAAAAATATTAACATTGGGAATTTTTAATTCTGTTATGTTAACATTTGTAGAAGTGAATGCAAAACTAATGGATAAGGAAAAAACATTAAAAACTGATGATTCCTACTACTATGCACTGAAGAAAAACTACCCTATTACTTAGCATGCACATTGCTCCTAAACATTCAGGTGCTTCTGAAGGATCTGGAATTCAGTGTCTGAGAATGTCTCTCTGACATGAACTGAGGAACTCTCTGAAGCAGGCATCTCAGAGAAGAAACTCCCACTGAGTTTGTAATAAGTGTATCTGCACACCAGTCATGCTGAGCATACTTCCCCTTTCGTGTCACTCCCCCCAGGTTAACATCCTGGGATACATCGGCATTTTATGCAGCAAATTGATTTCTCTTATTAGGGTCTATAATCTGAATTTATAATTCTAATTGGAGTATCTCTTATAGGATAAGCATTAGCTCATTGGTGGTATATAAGAGAAACTGGGAATTTCTAACATCCATAATGTGAGGAATAGCAGATATTTGGTAAACTGGCCTCTCAATGGGATTCTTGTTTTATTTGTGGGAGTGTAAACTTGTTCAGCATTTATTTTAATTCTATATATATGTTTTATATAACTGTTATAGTTAAAGATGAACATGAACCAGAACACCAGATCTGAACTCCCTGACCAATGGAAAAGTTTGAATCCAGACTGGAGCTGCAGTTTGGGCCTAATACTAATTATAATGACATTTTCCACCAGGAGAAAAAAGACCTTCACCAGCCAATCAAGATTAGCTGTCCACCTGTCTGAAAAACACAGGCTGTACAGCAAAATAAGAGGATTTCAGCATACTGAGGAATCCTGAATGCTGATTGGCTGGTGTGGATGTAATGATGTGCTAATTATGATAACTCAGTATTATCCGTATGAACTGTGGAAGCAGTAGCATTATGGTGTTGCTATGCTTTTGTGTGTTGAACAGCCATAATATTGGGAAGGTATTTTGTACGTAAAGATGGAACAAAACTATGTAACTTTGTCATTATTGTTGATAACAGGTACCACAACAGCAAGGGGTACAAGGATACTGGAAATGTGTGAAAAGAGAAAGCATTAAAGGAGCAAAAGAAGTCTGGAAGCAAACTGGGAAAAGCCCTTTCTAAATAAGTTACTTGTTCTTTTATTACTATAAATGTCAGAGGTTGGGGTTTTCATGTATTTTTGTTTATATGCTGGCTGAATCATGTGTAAATTTTTATGCAACCTAAATATTTAATTAATCCAATTTCTGATACAATAATTTTACAGTATTTATCAGTGTAATCAGGTTTGCCTGTGGAACTGTTATGACGTCTAGCTTCCGTACAAAAGTATAATCATTCCAGGAAATGCTAAAGTTTACAAAAAAGGACATCAGCGAAATTTTTGTGTGGGGACTGGCCCTGCTCTCTAGCATGTGGGATATCTGAGTTTTAGTGGTCACTTGCTGAGTGTGCTGCAGAAATAGCATTTACAGCCTGAGAACGGAAGACCAGTAATACAGCAATATAGTCCAACCCAAAATGTACCTACCAAGTTTCCTTT
The DNA here is from genome assembly GCA_033296515.1 of Macrochelys suwanniensis. Classification (NCBI taxonomy): domain Eukaryota; kingdom Metazoa; phylum Chordata; order Testudines; family Chelydridae; genus Macrochelys; species Macrochelys suwanniensis. The sequence goes on along the minus strand of CM065775.1, from coordinate 41,416,411 downwards.
ATAGGGATTGGAGGTTACAAAGGCATAGACTACCTGCACAATCCCTAGGAGATGCAAGATTTTGGTATCAAAAAGGAAAGCTTGACTGTATTGTTTTGTGTGTCATCACTATTATGAACTGCCTGTAATCCATATGAATGTACTTTTGTTTGCTGTCTTGGTAATAGGATTAACATATCTCAATCAAAACTGGAAATTTAAGACTGTTTACAGAGGCTTTGAAAATTGTAAACTCTTTGTGAAAGTGAATAGGCTCCTTAAGACCTCCTCAACAAACAATAAATTAGAAAATTGAAGGAAAGACCTTTTGTCATTTTTAAGATTGTGCTCAGTATTGCTTGCAGTCGTCTTAATCATTTTGCTTTAGTCATAACTTGGTGGTTAAGTGTTTAACAAATCGAACTCTACATTTGTCCATCTCTGTCCTACAATTATTTTTAACGTTTTTTTTAATCATAACAAAGGTGTCACAGTGAGCCTACATTATCTCAGGAGCCCAAGGTTACCAAGGCAGCGTCATGTAAGTACAGAGATAAATAAAAATTAAAGTATTTATTACCCCAGAATACAAACAACATATAATGAGTTACAAGCCCTTAAATAGTGACAGAAGGAAAAGGTTAATGTGTATGTGTACACATACACAGTTGTGTAATATATTTTTGGATGTTTCCTTTGGCTCTAAGACAAGATTAGCCTTCCTGCCCAATCCACTGAAGGCTGGAAAGTAGTCCTGTTTATAAAGGCTCCAGGCTTCTCACCCCATTTCCTAGCTCGTCCCGACCAGAGTAGAAAGTTTAGCCTTCCAAAATGGCTGCCTTTCTTGTACTAACACTTCCCAGCCTGTCTTGTGAGCATCTCTTAGAAAAGGCAGGCTGTGAGCAAATACCTGCCCTCATTTTAAACATAACTGTCCACCAATCTCCAGGTAGTTTTCTCTTCACTGCATTTGAGTTCTTCACGGTGGCTTGGTAAGCTCCTTTCCTTCCCAGGGCCTTACAGAGGAGTTAGATACCAGGACCACCCTGAGATGGAGAACACCAAGGACTCCTAATATGAGATCATCAAGATCATCACTACTCACCCTAGAAGAGGTAATAGACCAATACTTAAAGAAATCATTGCTCAGTGACAGGGCCGGCTCTAGGTTTTTTGCCGCCCCAAGCAAAAAAGTTTCATTTTTATCCTGTGACTTAACAAATTTTTCAATATTCTATTTTAATTTTTTGTTTGTGTGGCTTCTTTTGTTTACTAAACATGTGCTACCTTTTTATGACTACTTTATGAAAAATAAATTGGTCCAGCTCTGTCATCTCTAGAAGTTTAATGCCTTGTTTGTATCTGGGTGTATGCAATCAGCAATGTCAGGTCTTGGCAGCAAGTTAGTAAAAAGTGAGATTTCAAATCTGAGTCATTTTTAGCAGAGTTTCTAAGAAGTTACATATAAAGTTAAAATTCAGAGGAAAATGAGAGCTGTAGCATCTTTATTTCTTACAGATGAATACTGTACATTTTTAGTAAGAAATGGGATAATCGACCAGAAATAAAAATCCATCTGATGAAAATGTTTTCATAGACCTGACCCTGCAAGTACCCGATGGGTATGTCTGCACAGCATTTTGGAGCAAATCTCCCAGCCCGTGTTGACAGATTCAGGTTAGTAGGGCTCATGCTAGTGCTCTAAAAATAGCTGTATGTACAGTAGTTTGAAATTGCAGTTTGGGATGGAGGCCGGGCTCTGGAGCCTGAGCTGCAACTTCAAAGTGCTGTCTATGCAGCTATTTTTAGAGCGCGACCGTGAACCCTGCTCATGTGAGTCTGTCAACTCGGGCTGCAAGGCTTGCTCCAAAAAGCTGTGTAGATATACCCACAGAGAACTCCCATTGAAGTCAAAGGAGACCCATGCATGAGGGCTTGAAGGATTGGGCTCAGTGTTTAAATGTTTTTAAATCTATTTTTACTTTGCCTTCATTAATAGCTTTTTAAACCATCTTGAATTAACATCATAAATTGAAAATGTTATTCACGTGAACAGTTACATCATCCTTTCCTTATTGAACAATCCACGGTGGGTTTTTTAAAACTTAATTTAGCTCTCAAGGGAGCTAAAGCAGCTGCAGTAACTGTATAGTCTATTTTCAAACTGTATGTCAGCATAACTCAACATATAATTTCTAACCAAATACAATTTATATAAATTTTAATTTATGCATGAGGCCACTGTATTAGTTAAACATGAGAATTACTTCTTTAATTGGTTCTTGCTTTTATAATCTGGCTATGAACAGCAATTTAAAAACTTAATAGAATGTAATAGAATTTGAAAAATATCCTTCAAAATATTGGTTATATACTATGGTGACAGGTGGTATAGAAAAATGCTAAGGTACATACATTTTGTTACTGTGGTGTCAAAGGCTGGCTTCACACCTTTGCAAAAAGCACAAAGATTAGTTGTGTTCTTTGTATTATAAATGTATGTGGGTCTATTTACTATTACCAATTATGATACACCTCTGTTTGCTAGGCATTGCAAGAATTTGGTATAAAACACAAAGCCATGTGAAACTCAGTTTTAGTATGTATCCAAACACACGGGAATGTTTAGCTTGAACCAGTTTTGAACCTTGCAGCAAAACTTTCTGCTGTCGCTGAAAAGGAACAAACATTGGGTTCTGCAGTTTCATTTTGGTTTGGTAAAGTTTTGAGTGAATCCTAACTCTTCTGAGACTTCACCAATCCATAGCTAATGCAATAGAGCTGAACAAATCCAATGCAATGCAGTGCAGTATGAACAAACCTTGGTTTTGTTTGGAGGTTCATTTTTGCTGTGAGGGTGTATACAAACCAATTCCCAAAAGTGAAATGCCTGAAGCCTTCTAATAAATTGGATGATCCCCATGTAGACCAAATCTAGTAATTTTTTTAATGAGCTCTAACATTTTCCCTTACTCTCCCTATCCTGTGTTGTACATTGAACAGTGTGTAATGAGTAGAGTAAAACATAACTGTATTATTTCTACCTTCTAAAATATGAGCATTACCATGAGAAGAAGTTTGTATAAGTATCAAAGGCAAATTAGTTGATTTACTCATGTTCACAAACCTAGCAGCATATACAGGACTCTACTAGCCGCACTTAGTGGCACATAGATAATAATCATTTATCTTAAGGGACTTCGCTGCTCTCCCTATTGATATGTGTATTGAACACATTATTTTAACAAGGGGGAAACAATATGTTCATTAATTCCTCATTAATTGCAACCCTTATATTGAGGGAAACACCTTTTGCCTTTTAATGTCACCACTTAGGCTCTGTATCACTGTTCACTGTCTAGACTCCTCTGTACGTCTGAAGGGGGGAAAGAGATAGTGAAGCCAAGACAGAGGGTTGAAGTTACATTATTTACTACTTCTATATCACTTTACATCTTCAATGTGTCCTACAAAATTAATCATTGTACAGTAATGGGCATGAACATAATCTGATCTAGATATGTAGTAAAATATTTTTATTTTAGATGTTTTGGCCACACTTTTAATGATTCTGAACCAGAAATGGGTCAACAGATTCACATCAAGTTTCAGAAAAAACTGGTTTTGTTTCTTATCCCACAGTTTGAGTGGGAGGGGTCTGCAAACATGTCTTGTACCCTCACATTTAATCTTTTCTGCAATGAAACAAAGTAAAGTTTGGTCAGCAAAAGACTCCGATGCAGAAAGCAAGCTACTGCAGCCTCTTTGAAAATATGTCGTTAAATGATGGCATGGCCATTATAAGTCCATTAGCAAGCTGACCTAGCAACAGCTCCTGATATATAACTGATCGCAAGAGCAACATGCAGTTGATGGCAAACATAGACATACACTGTTAGCATCCAGCCAACCAAATAAATTCCTCCTAGAGAAACTGAAGATGTCACCCAATAAGAGGTGAAAAGGCCCATTCACAATAGGAAACCTGAGAGACCATGGCATGTACAAAATTAATCTGCAAACAAGGGCACCTTTCTTCACTCTCCTGCTATTGGAATGTTTGCTGCTGTCCTTGTTGATTAAACAATTCTTGGTTGGTCTAGTAATGTAAGAATTAGTGTGGCATATGTGGAGAAAGAGTCCCCATTAGGCTAGTACTGGCTTAGTTAATGGTGTGTTCAGTTTAGTAACAATAGCGCAGCAGTGCAGAACTCTCCTCGTCCTCATTAGTAACTACTCTGCTGTTCATGCAATCTGGCATCCAGAAGCCTGGGTCTTGTGAGAAGAGTGCCCACCTGAATGGGTATTATAAATAATGTCCTGTTTCTTAAAAGGCCACAAAATCCAGATTTCTCAAACGTGGGTACCAAAGTCAAACTGCTAATGCCATATGTAGGCCCCTTAATGAAAGTGCCCTGATTTTCCGAGTTGCTGAGAACCCATAAATAACTGAAGTTAGTGGGAGCTGACCCAGGTTTGAAAACTTTGTCTATGATCTTTAACTCTAAGGAAGAGCCTCTTAGTAATCATGCACTTTCTATTAAATTACAGCACTCCTCCAGTGAAGGGTAAGAAGTCTTAGAAAGGAAGCATTTAATATTTTTGCCCATGAAGTCCATGTTTTGCCTATGGACACAAAAACATCTCTGTGCTGAGACAAAGTTGAGGATATATCAAACCTGTGTATTGCTTGTACTGCAATATTGTCAGAGACCTGGACCCTCTTATAGGCAGATCTGGAGGCATTCCATGTCCATTGTCAGCACCAAATCCTGAGTATAAAGTGGTTCAATTTGGTGTGAAATTTCACAGTCTCAGAGCTATCTGACCTTCCTCCAATCACTCAGAACCTTCAAAAGAAATGTTGCATGCTCTTCAGGCATGCTGCCAAGATGGACAAAAACACCCCAGCACACCATGCTCTCAAAAACTCTCCATCAACGTACAAAGGGGTTCACACCTTGACCCTACCTCACATCACCCACAAGGCCACCCTAAAGACTTGTGGATTTGCAGGATAGAGCCAGATCTGGGAACGTCACTCTACTTGCCTAGTGCAATGCCATCAACAATGGTCACGCTGGCTGGCACAACGGTCCTCAGCAATTTCTGTGCATTTGATTATGAGCCCACTTTAATTAATCTGCTTTGGAAATGACATCACTATTTTGGAATGAGTTATAGTGTTAAAAGTTTTGTGTGTATCTTTAGTCTTAAGTAATACAAAGAAGCTAATTCAAGCAGTAAGAGTAGTTGAACCAAAATACAATTGCATCACAGTATAATTTAGGTTCAACGTCCTAGGAGAGTGCTGTGAGGGAGCAGAGGAAACTGCCGTCTGGCACAGCTGGTGTTAAAAAACCCTTTGGGTTCAGGTAACCCTACCACACTATGCCTGCAGACAATGTCAGGCCTAGAGGGGGGAGAAAAGAAGGGAGCCTGGCTCAGTTGGGGGCTGATTGGCGAGGAGGCAGGAGCGCTCTGCCTGCCCGAAAGGATGGATCAGAAACCTGCCAGCCAGCACAGCCACTTGAAGCAAGTAAGGGCTCCCCTACCAAGAGGAGGCTGCAAATAATCCCTACCACCCAGGGCAACTGACTAGGCGAGCGCCTAACAATTACTATAACATCACTGTAACAACCATGCTTAGTGCATGTCCTATCTTTCCTCATGGCTCCCCCCCTCCCCCCACCCCCCCCCCCCCCCGCTTCAGAGTCAGGTGAGCATTACCTCATTGCAGTCCCAAGCTGCCCAAAGGAAGGGGGTGACTCCCTTGAGGGTCTAACAGATTCTTTTGTTGCTGCCTAAAGCCAGTGTCCATTGTTCCTGTGAGGCTGGGCTGGGTTTGTCCCATCCATGCCCTGACAAGGTGTGAACTGCCCCTCTGCTCTTGGAGAGTTTTTGCCTGGTCTTGCTTTAAGCCACGAGAATACATTTTCAGCCTCATAACTATGTACATGAAATTATAACCTATAACATTACTGTAACAATTACTATAACATCACTGTAACAACCATGCTTAGTGCATGATGAGCCTTCCGAAGATACCCAACATGACAAACTTTGCATTGGATACCACACAATCATTTTATAAAGATGAACATGGGGGTGTAGGGTGTTCCCACGAGGTACAGAGCATCACAGAGGAAGATTAGGTGCGTAAGAATGAGACCACAAAAGCCAACCTGCTGGGTGGCTCCCTGTTTTAAGCTAGCCAATGGAAGATGCCAAGGCAAGGGTGTGTCCTAAGCCAGCATTTCTCAAAGTTCGGGTCACGACCCAGTACTTGGTCACGGCATGTCAGACACTGGATCGCTCTGGTCAGCACCACCGACTGGGCCATTAAAAGTCCCGTCGGCGGTGCTGCCTAGCTAAGGCAAGCTAGTGCCTACTTGTTCCGACGACATGCTGTGCCCCGGAAGCGTCCAGTAGCGGGTCCAGCTTTAAGGCAGGGGGGCCATGGGGCTCTGTGCGCTGCCCCCACCCCAAGCACCGGCTCCGCACTCCCATTGGCTGGAAACTGGCCAATGGGAGCTGGGGGGCAGTGCCTGCAGGCGAGAGCCATGCGGAGCCACTTGCACACCTCCACCTAGGAGCTGGACCTGTTGTTGGCCGCTTCAGGCGCAGTGTGGTCCATGGTGCCAGGGAAGGCGGGAAGCCTGCTTTAGCACCCCGGCTGCACTGCTGACCAGGAGCCGCCGGAGGTAAGTCCATGCCCCAACCCCCAGTCCTGAGCCTCCTGCAAACCCAGAGCCCCTCCTGCACCCCAAGCCCCTCATCCCTGGCCCCACCCCAGAGCCTGACCCCCTAGTCTAGAGCCCTGATCCCCTCCTGCACTCCAGCCCCCTCCCACGCACTGAACCCCACACCCTAACCCTCTGCCCGAGCCCCTCCCACACCCCAAACACCTCATCCCCAGCTCCGTTGGGTCACGGGCATCAACAATTTTCTTCAGCTGGGTCCCCAGAAAGCCCCATTTCCTCTGAGGGAGTTATATGTGTAAATCCTGTCTTGAGAGGGGTGCCTCCCTCTTCTCAGGATTCCCAGCTACAAGCCCTCTCTGCGGGGGGAAGTGGGGGAGGCACCGACACCATTTTTGCAAGAGACCTGCCACAGGGAGGCCCTCCCTCTAAACTTTTAGCCCAGTAGTTAGGGTACTCACCTGAGATGTCAGAGACACCCTCCTACCCCAGTTCAAATCCCCCATCCACCTGAGGGGGAGAAGGGATTTGAACAGGGATCTGACACTTTTCACTGAGTGCCCTAACCCAAGGGCTATGCTGATGCGGGAGGGGGATGTCTCAATCTCTCCTGCTGAAGCTGTTCTATTGTGGAGTAAATACTTACAGAGTCTCTAGGCCAGAGAGAGATGATAACTCTGAGAATGACTCTATAGCCCGGTGGTTAGAGCACTCACCTCGGCTGCTCCCCCTGCTTCTATGACACTTTAATTATATAGCCACAGTGCAACAGCTTCAACAGAAGAGACTGAGGGTACATCTACGCTGGGGAAAAACCCCACAGCAATGCGTCTCAGAGCCCAGGTCAACTGACTTGGGCTCACAAGGCTCATGGCTAAGGGCTAAAAATAACAGCATAGACATTCCTGCTTGGGCTTGAGCCTGGGCTCTGAAACAGGTCTCAGAGCCCAGGCTCCAGCCTGAGTGGGAATGTCTACACTGCTATTTTTAGCCCCTTCACATGAGCCTGAGTCAGCTGACCCAGGCTCTGAGACTTGCTGCTATAGGGGTTATGGGGGGGTAGCAATGTAAACATATTCTTAGAGAGTCCCCCTTCCCCATCATCATAGCCCCGGGGGTTAGGGCACTCGCCTCACAAGAAACAGATTGCTGTTCGGCACTCACCTCAGAAGTGGCTTCTCAGGTGGAGGTGGGCTTGACATGTGGGGGGGCCCACAGCCGATGTGAGTACCCTAACCAGTAGGCTAAAAGTTATGAGGGAGTTCCTCTTCCTGCCTCCCCGCTGTTCAGTGTTAGCTCACGTGGGGCTCCAAGCATGCTTACCGGCTGGACCCTGCAGGTGAGTTAGGCAGAGGAATGCCTATCTTATCCCAGTTCCTGCATCGCTCTGGGGCTTATGAGTCTGGATACCTACAGCATGTACATGATCAGAGGCAGAGACATAGGCACCTAGAAACATTTTGCTGCAAAAATTTAGACACCTAGTGAGTTTAGACATTTTATGATTCGGCAGCAACTGAGCGGTGGTTTTGTAAATACCAGCGGGGTCTGATTCTGGGATTTAGGCCCCTAATGTGGCAGTTAGGTACCTTAGTCCCTTTATAATTCTAGCCACAAATAGTTACAGAATACCTTCATTTTAATATCTTTAAGTATGTTAGAGGAAGGAAGCCTGCAAAAAAATAGGTGGGTCTTCTGTATAACCAAGGGCAAAAGGGAGTAATTAAGGAAGGTTGCTGAAAAGTTAAATGATTTCTTAGCATCAGTTTTCACCACACCTACCCCAGACCTGCTCTTCTCTGATGATAATGATGTGGTTCTTGGAGACTGAGGTGTCCGAAGAAGAGGTGCTGGAGCAAACTGATAAATTGCAATACCTCACCAGGGCCAGAGGATATATACATCCAGGAGTTCTGAAGGAACTTAGGTATTAAGTGCCTGAGCTGATAATAGAAATTTGCAATCTCTCATTAAAAACAGATACTGTACTAGAGGGCAGCAAGTGTTGTACCCAGATTTTATAAAGACTCTAGAAGTGATCTGGAGAATTACAGACCAGTAAGCCTGTACGTGGCAAATTGGATGAATTGATAATTAAAGACAGAATAACACAATACCTGGAAAACCATCATATGATGGGGTCTAACTAGAACAGATTTTCTAAAGGAAAATCATGTTTCACTAGTCTCTTGGAATTTTTTGAATGTGTTGTTATAGTATTTGTAAAAGAGAAGCATGTGACAATTTATTAGACTTCCAAAAGGCCTTCAACAAGATCCCACACAAGAAGCTACTAATGAAGCTGGGATAAGAAGCACGGTATTGTCATGGATCAAAAACTGTCTTGGAGACAGGAGACAGAGAGCAAAGAGCAGGATAAAATGGTCATTTTCATCACAGCAAAAGGTTATTAGCAAAAGGTTCTATACTAGAATCTGTGTTTAATATATTGATCTGGAAAGGGGATGGTGAGTAGTGAGCAAAATCTGCAGTTAACACAGCTATTTTGGTTACTTAGGACCAAAGACAACTGTGAAGAACTTCACGGATATCTAATCAAGCTAGGTTAATAAGCAATTTAATGGCAAATGAAATTAAATTTCAACAAATGTAAAATAATTCCCAAGGGTCCCTGGCTGAATGAAAACCTCTGCTCAATACATAGCTGTGGCCAAAAAAAAGCTAACAAGATGTTAATATGTGTAAGGAATGGATGGAGAAAAATACAGAAAATATAACAATAAATGTAAGTCAATGGTGTGGCTTCATCTGGAATGCTGTGTGCAGTACTGATCACCCCATCTGAAAAGGGATATTTCAGAACTACACAGGGGTTCAGAGAAGAGAAATGAGAATGAGAAAGGACGTGTAAAAACGCACGTGAAGAGAGATTGAAAAGATTGGGATTGTTTACCTTAAATAGGAGATTAATAAGTGGCGAGATGATCGAAGTAATTTAAAATAATGAATGGTGTAGAGAATGTAGACTGCGAGTTTCTGGGGCCCCTGTCTCATAACATTGGTCTACAATTTTTGAGAAGTCATCTGCTTCAGAGATAAAATGTGCTATTTAGTATGTATTTTGATGTGCTGAATTCAAATATGACAATTAAAACAACTGATTGGCTACTGTTTCTAAGATATTTAAGTTTTTACTTTTTATGTCTATGTATATTGTGTAGATGATAGAGTTTTAATCATAAATTGTAAACCTAGGTCTTTTCATGTGTTTATGGTTGCTTTACATGATACTATTTCACCTGTCCTGTTTATGTAACACTTTAAAAATCAGCAAAGGGGTTATATAAATCAAATTTATTATGAAACAAAAGGCAAAAAACTATTATGTACATAGTTTAGTCCTATTCAGTGTCTACTCGGCGTTTCTTGGCTTGTCTCTTGTATTCATTAAATGGAGCATCTCTTGTCACTGTCCAGCAATAGTCTGCAAGCATTGATGGGCTCCATTTGCCCTGATAGCGTTTCTCCATTGTTGCAATGTCCTGGTGAAATCGCTTGCCGTGCTCGTCGCTCACTGCTCCGCAGTTCGGTGGAAAAAAATCTAGATGAGAGTGCAAAAAATGTATCTTTAGTGACATGTTGCAACCAAGGCTTTTGTATGCCTTGAGGAGGTTTTCCACCAACAACCTGTAGTTGTCTGCCTTCTTGTTGCCGAGAAAATTGATTGCCACTAACTGGAAGGCTTTCCATGCCTTTTTTTCCTTGCCACGCAGTGCATGGTCAAATGCATCATCTCGAAGAAGTTCACAAATCTCAGGACCAACAAAGACACCTTCCTTTATCTTAGCTTCACTTAACCTTGGAAATTTTCCACGGAGGTACTTGAAAGCTGCTTGTGTTTTGTCAATGGCCTTGACAAAGTTCTTCATCAGACCCAGCTTGATGTGTAAGGGTGGTAACAAAATCTTCCTTGATTCAACAAGTGGTGGATGCTGAACACTTTTCCTCCTAGGCTCCAATGACTGTCGGAGTGGCCAATCTTTCTTGATGTAGTGGGAATCTCTTGCACGACTATCCCATTCGCAGAGAAAACAGCAGTACTTTGTGTATCCAGTCTGCAGACCAAGCAAGAGAGCAACAACCTTCAAATCGCCACAAAGCTGCCACTGATGTTGGTCATAGTTGATGCACCTCAAAAGTTGTTTCATGTTGTCATAGGTTTCCTTCATATGGACTGCATGACCAACTGGAATTGATGGCAAAACATTGCCATTATGCAGTAAAACAGCTTTAAGACTCGTCTTCAATGAATCAATGAACAGTCTCCACTCATCTGGATCGTGAACGATGTTGAGGGCTGCCATCACACCATCGATGTTGTTGCAGGCTACAAGATCACCTTCCATGAAGAAGAATGGGACAAGATCCTTTTGACGGTCACGGAACATGGAAACCCTAACATCACCTGCCAGGAGATTCCGCTGCTGTAGTCTGGAGCCCAAAAGCTCTGCCTTACTCTTGGGGAGTTCCAAATCCCTGACAAGGTCATTCAGTTCACCTTGTGTTATGAGGTGTGGTTCAGAGGAGGAGAATGGGAGAAAATGTGGGTCCTGTGACATTGATGGTTCAGGACCAGAAGTTTCATCCTCTTCCTCTTCCTCGTCTGACTCAAGTGAGAATGATTCTGGTGCATCAGGAACCGGCAGTCCTTGTCCGTGGGGTACTGGGCGTATAGCTGATGGAATGTTTGGATAATGCACAGTCCACTTTTTCTTCTTTGACACACCTTTCCCAACTGGAGGCACCATGCAGAAGTAACAATTGCTGGTATGATCTGTTGGCTCTCTCCAAATCATTGGCACTGCAAAAGGCATAGATTTCCTTTTCCTGTTCAACCACTGGCGAAGATTTGTTGCACAAGTGTTGCAACATATGTGTGGGGCCCACCTCTTGTCCTGAGCTCCAATTTTGCAGCCAAAATAAAGGTGATAGGCTTTCTTAACCATAGTGCTTATACTGCGCTTTTGTGATGCAAAAGTCACTTCACCACAAACATAGCAGAAGTTATCTGCACTGCTCACACAAGTACGAGGCATCTCTGCTCACTTGGGCTGAACAGAAATGTGTCCCTTTGCAAAATCAAACACTGACAAATAAGAGAGCACGACACTGTATGATTTCTAGAGCTGATATAGGGCAATTTGTTCAGCAGAGTGATGTAAGCTTCGTTATGATTGCATCATCCATGACTTCTAGGAATAACATGATGCAATTCATCTCATGTATGACGCAATACCAGCTTCAGATTGCATCATTCATTGTTTTGCCTAAAAAGCAAGTACTGTCCAAACCCAGTCATAGATTTATTCTAGATCCAGTCAAAGATGTATTTTAGTCATTTCTGGTTTAAATTGAGATCCCTTCCCTTTATAACTCACTTATCCTCCGCCATTCCCAAGTCAAGGGTCGTATATACTGACCCAATAGCATCTCTTGAAAACTAGAGCCAATCAACAATTTTAAGCATCATTTTCGTTCTCAGTGACCCAGAATTAGTAAAGTTTGACTACATTTATTTCAGAAGCATTTTGGCTGTAGAGCAGTGTAACATAAGAAAAGGACGCTCAATTAAATTAAAAGGTGGAAAATTCAAAACTGATAAAAGGAAATACTTTTTCACACAACATCATGTCTCTGACAGTGGCCAGGGCCAGATGCTTCAGAGGAAAGTTTTAAGAGCCTCACAGTATGCAGATGTGGGACAATCTGCCCCCAAATAGGTCCCATCCTGGTCTCTAGTCATTAAAAATTGGCTTAAACCTAAAACAGAACTTTGGTGATTAACTACAGATTGAAAGAGCTGGAGATCAAACTGTTCCCTATATAGGCTACATTGCCCTAAAGGTACAATTCTCAAAGGACCATTTGTGGCACCACCAGGAAACACGAGATCCTAGTTCTCATTTCCCCAGTTTAATGGATGAATCAGCAAGTTCCATATTGGTACTAATGTCCTGAAGAGCTTTATTGAGAATGGTAAGCAAGAATGGGGTTCTGATTTTTCCCCTTTCTTCCCCATTTTTCTTTTTCTCCTTTATCAGTGGCAAAATGGGGAAAGGGAGGAAAGAGCAAATACAAAAATTTTCAGTACAAATGTTTGCAAAAAAATTTTGAACTCTGCTTTAAAAAAATTTAAACGAAAATACTCTTTAAAATGTTCCTGATTTCTGTTCCTGATGGATTTTAGGTTCAAAGAGTTAGTCCTGCTCCTAAAGGGAGCTCCCTCTCTTGTATCAGCAGGGAACAGTGTATCTGCCACCAAGCAGGAAGTAAAGGAGCAGTTATTGAAATACCAGAACTAGGCATTACTAAAAGGTAAATACTTATTTTACAGGGGGGAAAAAACCCAAGATTCATCTTATACCCATCCCATTCTGCCACCTTCAGCTTCCCTAATAAATAAAATGTATCACATTACGAAGAAACTTTAGCTGCCGTGCCCTACATTAAATATTTTTAGTTTAGCACTCTGCTAAGGGTTGGTTGATAGGTTGTTTTTTTGTTCTAGGATTTTTGCAGCCTATGCTCCAGGACAGAATCCCCGCAGAATGTTTAGCAGACAGATGAATATAGGAGAGGGCACCAATGTGCACCTGTGGAAGCTTAATGTTCAAAACTAAGGATCAACCATTCAGGAATGAATTGGGCCCAAGAAATCAAAACATTTGGCATATATAATCTATTCACATCCTTAAAAGTCTGCCAGAAAAGGAAACCCTTATCTCCAGTTTCATGAGTCAAGTAATTCAGGGCAGAAGACGCTTTTACACAAATATCTTTCAGTTAGCTATTCCCCTTGACCTATGTGTTGATCAGGATTATGTTGATTACACAGCATGACCTACTTGTCTGACAATAACTAATTTGCAACATAATAGTATAATAATCTCTTGCTCTTCTAGCATTTGTTCCATCAGAAGATGTCAAAATACTTTACAATTTATTAATTAACTCTCAAAACTCCCTTGTGAGCTGGGTAAATAATTTCTCTTTTAGAGAAAAGAGAACTGCCACCGAGGGCCTGATTTGCCCCTGTTGTGCACTTTCTTTGGTCATCTATGCCTGTGCAAAGTGAGCATAAATGCTATCAGATTGCAATTCCCCACACATGTACACAAAGTCAGCACTTTACACCCACGGTTCACAGGTGCAAAGGACAATCCAAGATGCAAAGCAGAGTCAAGATCACAAAGGAAATGGTATGGGAATAGATCCCAGAATAGATCCTTTGCTTTAAAACACAAAACCATCCTTCCTCTCCAACATAGAGCAAAACTCTATGCTTCTCCCACATTTCCTATGGTGGCAGAAACAGCAAACTAGAAGTAGTGGCAACTTCACCTTTTAAACCTCATAAGTATGGTCCAAAACTCACAATCCATTATTATTTATGTATTAGTTTGTAGTATGGTAGTGCCTAGGAGCCCATCATGGACCAGGAATTCTCAGTGGTAGGCACTGTACAAATACATAAAGAGACAGTCCCTGCCCCAGAGAGCTTATAATCAATCCACAGCATGTGTCCCTATACTGAATAAATATATTTTTAAATCATTTCTCTCTTGCCCTGCAGGAACTAAGAGGGTCATACAAGTGAGACACTTCACTACAGTAATGGCTCTTGTTACTCCTTTTGAGGAGGGAATGGCATTCCTCAGAGCGAGGACTGTATATCTGTGCCATTGGCCAAAGGACAATATGTAGAAAAGGCTGCTATTGCTGCTACTAGGTTAGTGGTGTATCAATTTTGACTGACGCAATTCTCAGGGGGGCAGAGAATTGCACTGGGGATGAATATAGCCTTTCATGAAAGCAAAAAATAAAGCTTGTATTATCCTGATTGAAATACATATATTCAATTGAAGGGAGTCCCCTGGAAAGTAGTAATGCTGAAAGAGACTTAGAGACGATAGTGGACAGCACGTGAGATGTGTTTGCAATGTGACATAGCAGCAAAAAGACTAATACAGTATTTGGGCTTCACATGCACAAACATTCCCTCAAGGGGCATAGAAATACTAAGTTTATTTTATACAACTCTGGCGCTACTGAACCTGAAATATTATATTCAGTTCTGGCCACCTTATCAGAAAGATATTGACAAAGTGGAATGAGTTCAGAGAAGAGCAATAAAAATGATTAGAGGTTTGAGGGATTCATTTATGAGAAAAGATTATATATATAATTTGACTAAGAGATGACAAAAGAGGTAACATTTTACAAATTATGACGGTGTAAAGCACCTTGGAGAAGGATGAATTATTTAGTGTAGTACAGTATGCAGTGGTATGATTAGGCGTGGTTAAATGAAACCAAGAAAGGGAACAACATGTTTGAATATCAGGTATAATTTCCTATCATTGAGGTTCATTGCACTATGGAAAAATCTCCTGGGGAAAGTGATAGAAGTCCCATTCATCTGACGGATATAAAACTAGATGGGCAAAATGCAAGCAAAGAAAATGTACAGATGAGAACATGCCTGCATGAGCAAAGAAATGAAATGGATAAGCTAATAGGTCTTTTCCTTCTCTAATTTCTGATTTACAGCAGTATATTTTTCTGAGGTAAAACAGACACATAAAGTATAAATTATACCAAAATAAAACATAATTTGTTGCGATATGGTTCCTTTTTATCATTTGATTTCTGTGGCTGATTGAAGCTGTATTGTAAACTCTTTGTTTTAGCTAGGTGAACACAATTTCCACAAGGTGGCTCCCTTGCTTTTCCAAATATTTGTTTTCCCAATTCCATAAAACTTCCCCAAAATAATTTCTAGAGCATATCTTTTAGAAAACATCCAATCTTGATTTAAAAATTGTCAGTGATGGAGAATGCATGACAACCCTTGTTAAATTGTTCCAATTGTTAATTACTCTCACTGTTAAAATAAAAATATACGCCTTATTTTCAGTCTGAATTTGTCTAGCTTCAAATTCCAGCCATTGGATTGTGTTATATCTTTCTCTGCTAGATTGAAGAGCCTAGTATTAAATATTTGTTCCCCGTGCAGATATTTATAGACTGTAATCAAGTTATCCCTTAACCTTCTCTTTGTTAAGCAAGTCATGTTTTCTAATCCTTTAATCATTCCCTTGGCTCTTCGCTGATCTCTCTCCAATTTAGCAATATCCTCCTTGAACCGTGGACACCAGAACTGGGCACAGTATTCCAGCAGCAATCACACCAGTGCCAAATACAAGGGTAAAATAATCTCTCTAGTCCTACTTCAGATCCCCCTGTTTATGCATCCCAGGATTACATTAGCTCTTTTGGCCACACTGGTCGCACTGGAAGCTCATGTTCAGTTGATTATTCACCACAATCCCCAAATCTTTTTCAGAGTCACTACTTCCCAGGATAATCCCTACCCTGTAAATATGGCCTACATTCTGTCTTCTGAGATGTACACTTTTACATTTAACCATATTAAAATGCATATTGTTTGCTTGCAGTTTACCAAGCAATCCAAATCACTCTGAATCAGTGCCCTGTCCTCTTCATTATTTACGACTCCCCCAATTTTTGTATCGTCTGCAAATGTTATCAGTGATGACTTTGTTTTCTTCCAGTTTGTTGACAATAATGTTAAATATGTGATGCAGGAGGGCCAGGGAGCAGTAGTAGTAGAGTGTGAGAGGGGAAATATATAAGCCCTAGGCTAATTAAGGCGTGGTTCCCTGGAGACTAGGGAGGGTGGCTACAGGTTAATTGGAGCACCTGCAGTCAATTAAGGCCTCTCAGGAACCTAATAAAACCCCCTGCTTCAGGCAGACGGGAGGAGGAGGAAGGAGTTGGAGCAGAATGGTTTGGTGGTGGAGCAGAGAGCAGCTTGGAGGAAAGCCGAGGAGAGTTTGGAGAAGTGCTGTGGCGGGCTAAGAAGACCAAGACCCTAGGTAAAGGGACACCTGGCTTATGCAGAGGGAAGGCAGGAAGCCCCACAAGCAGGAGAGGGAAGGAGCCCAGGGGAAAGTATCACTAGGACAAGTGGTTTACCCACTAACCTAGGGCCCCTGGGCTGGGACCCAGAGTAGAGGGCGGGCCTGGGTCCCTTCCTCTCCATTCCCCTTCTCTTGGATACTAGTGGGACAGCTGATACCCTAGTTCAGGGGCAAGAAATGGTGCCCTGAAAACCCCCCACAAGAAGAGAAAGTGCGGGACCCTCATAGTAGTGCCAGCAATTTGCCACAAATAGTATAGGGCAAACAACTTAACCCTGTGGGATTTGGGGAGAGGGATAGCTCAGTGGTTTGAGCATTGGCCTGCTAAACTCAGGATTGTGAGTTCAATCCTTGAGAGGGCCATTTAGAGATCTGGAGCAAAAATTGGGGATTGGCCCTGCTTTGAGCAGGGGGTTGGACTAGATGACCTCTTAAGGTCCCTTCCAACCCTGATATTCTATGATTTTTTTTTCTATGACCCCACTGGAAACACACATTCAATTATGAGTCCCAGTTTATACTTTGAGACCTATCAATTAGCAAGTTTTTAATCCATTTAACATGTGCTATGTTAATTTTATATCATTCTAGTTTTCTAATGAAAATGTGTGGTACCAAGTCAAACACATTACAGAAGTCTAAGTATATCACTATTTAACACTATTTATGAACCAAATTTGTAAGCTCATCAAAAATTATCGTTAGTTTCACAGCATCTATTTTCCAGAAACCCATGTTGATGTGCATTAATTACGTTAACTTCCTTTAATTCTTCATTAATCGACTCCCATATCATCCACTCCATTATCTTTCTAGGGCTTGATGTCAGGCTGACAGGCCTCTAATTACCTGGGTCATCCCATTTACCGTTTTTTAAAGTGGGCACATTTGTGTTTTTCCAGTCTTCTTGAAATTCCCCAGTAATCCAAGACTTATTGAAAATCATCATCAACAGTGAGATCCTCCGCCAGCTCATTTAAAACTCTTGGATGCAAATTATCTGGACCTGCTGATTTAAAAATGTCTGATTTAATAGCTTCCATTTAACATCTTCTGAGATACTGGTGGAATGGAAAGAGTGTTATCACAATGTATCATCTGTTTATTCTCCAAATACAGACCCGAAGTATTAATTTAACACTTCTGCCTTTTCTATGTTGTTATTAATAATTTTACCAATGGACCAATACCATTCTCAAGATTCTTTCCCCCCCCCCCCCCAATATATTTTTAAAACTCCTTCTTATTGTCCTTTACTCTGCTGGCCACAGATTTCTGATTGTGTCCCTTGCTTCTCTTATCAATTTTCTACAATTCCTAACATCCAATTTATATTAATTACTGCAGCTTGTGGCAAGTAAAATGCAACAAACATAAATTTATGATTTTTTCCTGCAAACATGAAGTATTAATTAGTCCACTTTATAATAGAAGTCTCTATTGACCCTCACTGTTGTCAGATCTAAAACATATTTAAAGTGCTGCTCTGTTCTGAGAAGTAACTGTACAAATGTTAACTGGAGTTTTCTTGTCTGTTGTGTCTTAGTGATGTGTAACACAGGTTTGTTCAGTTTACAAGTTTGCAAATGGCTTTCTACCTGGCAGTCTTACTGATTCAACCTGGGTTTTGGGAATCAAAGTAGGTTCTTTCCTTATCCTCTGTTATCACTTGTAATTAAGAATCTTCAGATGTGTCTTCAGATTGTGCTTTCAGTGTCAACTGTACAACTTTAGTGATGTATAATTCATTCACAATTTAAATGTATTGAGATTCTCAAACTTAAATGTATTTAAGTACAAAGTATATATTCCTATAGTAATATATAGTACTATATTATTGTGACTTGTATTGCTGCTGATTCTACACTTGTAACCCAAAAAGTGAATTCTTGTTGCTTTTATTTTCTAGTTTTAAATTGTCAAAAAGTTTGTTAAATGAAGAACATTTTAGAGTGATAAAATGATTATATTTTGAATATATAGTAATCTCATTGACAGAATGAAAATAATATATGAAGAATATTTAATAAAAATATGATTACCAAATTTGAAGAGAATATAATTGAAGGTAGGCTCTTCGGCCACTAGAGGGTGCTTGTATATTACCCCACCAATACAAGAGAATTATAAGAAAAAGTTCATTATTCTAAAATGTCAACAGTGTTATAAGTAGAGGGATAGAGAAGACTTTGGTGTCCATTCAATCCAGTTCTGGGGGGGAAAATAACTGAGAACTGGTTTGGCCCAGTTCTTGATTTTCCTCATCAGTTTGCCTATCTCTAACAATCGTATGCATAATCATAGAATCATAAGACTGGAAGCAACCTCGAGAGGTCATCTAGTCCAGTCCCCTGCACTCATGGCAGGACTAAGTATTATCTACACCATCCCTGACAGGTGTTTGTCTAACTTGCTATTAAAAATCTCCAAGGATGGAGATTCCACAACCTCCCTAGGCAATTTATTCCAGTGCTTAACCACCCTGACAGTTAGGAAGTTTTTCCTAATGTTCAACCTAAACCTTCCTTGCTGCAATTTAAGTCCATTGCTTCTTGTCCTATCCTCAGAAGTTAAGAACAATTTTTCTCCCTCCTCCTTGTAACAACCTTTTATATACTTGAAAACTGTTATCACGTCCCCTCTCAGTCTTCTCTTTTCCAGACTAAACAAATCCAATTTTTTTCAATCTTCCCTCATAGCATAGGCGCCAACTTCCGGTGGCGCCGGTGGGGGCTGATGCCTGGCGTCAGGGGCGGGGCCCCACCCCTGACGCCGGGTGACGTGGCGGGGCCCCGACGCCGACACAACGTCGCCCAGCATCGGGGGCGGGGCCCCGCAACGTCTCCTGGTGCTGAGATGCGCTTGTCCCGGGACTGGCGGGGAGCTGGGCGCGGGCCCCGGGAATGGCGGGGAGCTGCGGGTGGGTGCTCTGCACCCACCAATTTTTCCCCGTGGGTGCTCCAGCCCCGGAGCACCCACGGAATCGGTGCCTATGTCTCACAGATCATGTTTTCTAGACCGTTAATCATTTTTGTTGCTCTTCTCTGGTCTTTCTCCAGGTTGTCCACATCTTTCCTGAAATGTGGCATCCAGAACTAGACACAATACTCCAGTTGAGGCCTAATCAGTGCGGAGTAGAGCAGAAGAATTACTTCTTGTGTCTTAGTCCTGCTAATACATCCCAGAATGATATTTGCTTTTTTTTGCAACAGCATTACGCTGTTGACTCATATTTACACTGGTTTGGAGTTAAATTCCAAATGAATCTAAAACTGATTCTTTGACAGCAAATCAAACAAACATCCAATTGACTAGTTTCCCATTTAAACCTAGAACTAGATCACATTGCCTTGAAGTAGCCAGTACTGAGGAAACATTAAATAAGGCTGCTCTGACTGTGCTGTTCAGGATGGTTAAGAATCTGTTAAAGGTATAATGGGGGGGAAAACTGGTGAATATTCTGAATCAGTTCCAAAAGCTAATTCTAGGTGCAATTTCTATGTATGTTAGATACCAACTAACAGGTGATTGAAGGGGAGTATTGGAAGGTTTGGGAGATGTGTGTAATTAGGAGGATGAATGCTTGGGGTGGATTACAGAAGGTTAAGGGATTTGTAGGGTGTTCATAGAATTGTAGGGCTAGAAGGGACCTCAAGAGGTTATCTACTCCAGCATCCTGAGCTGAGGCTGGATCAAGTATACCTAGACAATCCCTGATAGGTGTTTGTCCAATTTGGTTTTAAAAATCTCCAGTGATGAGATTCCACAAGCTCCTTTGGAAGTACATTCCAATGCTTAACTATATATCTCCCTTGCTGCAGATTAAGCCCTTTAGTTTTTGTCTAACCTTTAGTGGGACATGGAGAACAATTGATTACTGTTGTTTTTATAACAACTCTTAACATATTTGAAGGCTGCTATCAGGTCCCCACTCAGTCTTTTCTTCTCAAGACTAAATATGTCCAGTTCTTTTTAACCATGCAAAATAGGTCAGGTTTTCTAAACTTTTTATCATTTTTGTTGCTCCCCTCTGGGCTCTCTCCAATTTGTCCACATCTTTCTTAAAACGTGGCACCCAGAACTGGACACAATACTCTAGCTAAGGCCTCACCAATGCTGAACAATTGCCTCCTGTGTTTTACATACACTCCAGAATGATGTTAGCCTTTTTTGCAACTGCACCACATCCTTCATTCATGTTCAGCTTATGATTCACTCTAACACCCTGCTCCTTTTCAGCAGTAATACTGCCTAACCACTTGCAGCTGATTTGTCCTAAGTACAGTAATTTGCACTTGTCTTTACTGAATTTAATTTTATTGATTTCAAACCAATTCTCTGATTTATCAAGGTTGTTTTGAATGCTTGTAACCCCTCCTAGCCTGGTGTTAGCCACAGACTTTAGAAGGTTTCAGTGTAGTAGCCGTGTTAGTCTGTGTCAGCAAAAAGAAAACAAGAAAAATACTGTGGCACCTTAGAGACTAACAAATCTATTTCAGCATAAGCTTTCGTGGGTTAAGAACCCATTCACCATTCCTTTATCCAACTCATTAATGAAAATATTGAATAGCACCATAGCCATGACTGGCCCCTGCAGGACCCCACTAGATACGTCCCCCCAGTTTGTCAGTGAACCATTGATAACCACTCTTTGAGTCTGGTCTTTCATCCAGTTTTGCTGCTTCTTTATAGTAATTGCACCTAGACCAGGTATCCCTCGTTGTGCCCATGAGATGGGTTGGGGACAATTGGAGGGGAGCTGTTGGATGTTAGGGTAGTGGATAGTGTAGGGGGAGCTAGCGCGAGGGGACCGGGGCTAGGACGTGAAGTGGGGTGGTATTGGGGGAAAGGCAGGGCAGGCGTGCCCCCTAGGCGACCCTAGGCGGTCGCCTAGGGCACGGTGGGTTGGTGGGGGGGCGGCTGGCCGCAGCTGCCTCCTCCCCTCCCAGCTCCGCGGCAGGGGGGGGGGAGGCTGGCTGCCGCGGGGGAGGGGCGGTTTTAGCTGGGGGGAGGGCGCAGGGCTGGTGCAAGGAAGTTTCACCTAGGGCGCGAAACTTCCTTGCAGCAGCCCTGGGGATAGGCTATTTGCTTATGCAGATAACGGGGCAGCACTGCAGGAGGCCGAGAGCGCTGGGGAGACGCTGGGGGCGGTTTGGGGGGACGGAAGGGCTGGCTCGCCTTTGGGGGAGCTCGGGGTAGGCTGAGGGGGAGGTGGTGCCAGAGCGAGGGGCTATGGGGGGATCCTGAGAGGCCTTGCGGAAGGAGATTGGGAGGGGGCAGGGAATTGGGGGGAGGTTTCTGGGCAGGCCACACAGTGGCTGGGGGAAGGCGCGTCTGGGTCCCGGGGTGCAGGGAGCCCCACCCTTCCCCCATCCCGCAGCGAGTTCCGGGGGGCGGCCGCTGCACAAGCCCGGCCCCCTCGGCGTGCGGGGCGGGGACGGGACGGCGGCGGGAGGCTCCGCAGCGGCTGCAGCCCCAGCCCCAGCAGCAGCGCCGGCGCCGCCGAACCCCGATGCCTCCCCTGCAGCGGCTCGCCAGGGAAGATGGCGCCGTCCCACGTCCTCAAGTGCTGCCAGCGGGTGCTGGCCTGGGTGCCCGTGGTCTTCATCGCCCTGGTGGTGGCCTGGTCCTACTACGCCTACGTGGTGGAGCTGTGCGCGTGTGAGTGCCCGGGCAGAGGGAAGGGCTGCCGGAGGTGGCGCTCCCACTTCCCCCAGCAGCCGGGCCGGGGGGGGGGGGGGGGATCCGCCTCCCGGGGCGGCAGCGGCTGTGAGAGCGGGGAGTCCCCCCACCCAGGTTACCTCTGCGGTGCCCCGACCTCGGCCCCCAAATCCCGTCTCTGCTCCGCCTGCTGGTCGCGGGGCTGAGCGGGCGCCGACCCCACCGATCCGTGTGTCATTGGGGGCCCGCCCGGGGGGTCCCCCGCTCGTTTGGGGGTGTCCGTCCCCGAGGTGTCGGTGGCTGCCGCCTGTGGCTTCAGCCAGCCGGGTACCGAGCTGCTTGGGGGGATGTTACCGCACTTGGATGTTGCCCCGTGGGAGGCTGCGGGGTTGGTTGTTTTGTGTCCCTCATTTTGGAGCCTCACGCTTGGAAACTAGCAGGCTGAGAGTCGCAGGTGTGGTGTTGTAGCTCCTGTTAAATTGTGTCAACTGGCCCTTGTGCCCAAGGGTGCCCCACCGATGCGCTTTTAAAAAAATGTCCCTTTAACTTGGTAGCATTTGAGAGGGGAGACAGCGGCAGTTCCTTGGTTTCGGCAAGCTTGCGGGGTGCTGCAGCCGTCCTTGCTGGCTGACTGCAGGAGAGCATCCAGCAGAGTGCCGAAGGGGTGGTGATCCTAGGCCTAGAGTCTCAGAAACGAAGGCTTCTTGGGGGAAAGACCAGGGTGCCAAAGAACCTAGAAGAGTTAAAAGTGAGGAAGGAATGGGCTGTGGGGGAGAGATGTCTGAGAGGGATGTAAAAGGCTTGGGACCCTCTGGAGAGGGGCTGAGCTCCCCGCCACTTGAAGTCAATAAACGTGGCTCAGGGTCTCTCAGAAATCTGCCTTTAGGGTCATCTTAACTTACGCCGGTTTTGGTTAATTCTGTCACCATCCATGGTTTCTGTCCCTAATTAAAGGCGTAACATTATTTATGTGTGTTGCCACTTTTTTGTTAGCTTTTGTTTTGTTTTGACACTGTTCTTTCATCCCCCCCTGAGAAGATGTTGGGAATTTTTTAACTGAACCGCTGTTGTTTGTCTTCTTTTAAAAATAAACAGCTAGAAGTTCATGTTTTAGAAAGTAACACTTTTTGAGTTCTTTAGTGTTCTGTCCCTCTTCTGATAATGAATCCTAGAACCTAGTGTCACTGAAATGTGATTAGAGTGAAGTCTTTTGACTTAGACAGTAGGGGGAAAGGATTTAGAGCTTAGATGTTGCATACTGTCAGGCTATTGGTAGTGTAATTCAGTGTTATGTAAATCTTATTTGTAGACAGTGTCATTCAGGATGATATTTATCCTTATATCTAGATCTCAGTTTAGACTGAAGTCTTATGACATTGTTCAGTTAAAATCATTTGTTCATTTAATAATAATAATACATTTCATTTACATAATTCATCAGAACTTCAAAGCATGTACAAACATAATAAAGACGTAGTGTTTCAAATCTCTAGGTAGTCTATGTAAAAGTTGAAATGCATAAAAATAGTAGACTGGAAGACAGAAGAGTGCACAACTGCTATTATATATTAGGACTGCCAGTTAATCACATGATTAACTCAAACAAATTAATCGTGATTAATTTTTTTAATCACGATTAATTGCACTGTTAAACAATAGAATACCAACCGAAATGTATTAAATATTTTTGATGCTTTTCTACATTTTCAAATATATCAATTTCAATTACAACACAGAATACAAAGTGTACAGTGCTCACTTTATATTATTTTTGCTTACAAATAGTTGCTCTTAAAAATGATAAAAAGTAGTATTTTTCAATACCTCATACAAGTACTGTTGTGCAATCTCTTTATCATGAAAGTGTAACTTCACATGAGTTTGTTTTGTTACATAACTGCACTCAAAAACAAAACAATGTAAAACTTTAGAGCCCACAAGTCCACTCAGTCCTACTTCTCATTCAGCCAGTCGTGAAGTTTGTTTACATTTACAGGAGATAACGCTGCCCACTTCTTAATTACAATGTAACCTGAAAGTGAGAACAGGAGTTCGCATGGCACTGTTGTAGATGGCGTCGCAAGATAATTACGTGTCAGATGCGCTAAAGATTCCATACCTCTTCATGCTTCGACCGTCATTCCAGAGGACAGGCTTCCATGCTGACGATGCTCTTTACAAAAATAATGCATTAATTATATTTGTGACTGAACTCCTTGGGGGAGAATTGTATGTCTACTACTCTGTTTTACCCATTTTCTGCCGTATATTTCACGTTATAGCAGTCTCGGATGATGACTCAACACATGTTTTTCGTTTTAAGAACACTTTCACTGCAAATTTAACAAACTGCAGAGAAGATACCAGCGTGAAATTTCTAAAGAAAGCTACAGCACTGGATCCAAGATTTAAGAATCTGAAGTGCCTTCCAAAATCTGAGAGATGAAGTTTGAAGCATGCTTTCAGAAGTCTTAAAAGAGCAAAACTCTGATGCGGAAACTACAGAACCCAAACCACCAAAAAACGAAAATCAACCATCTGCTGGTGACATAGGACTCAGATGATGAAAATGAACATGCATCGGTCCGCACTGCTTTGGATCGTTATTGAGCAGAACCCATTATCAGCATGGACGCATGTCCTCTGGAGTGGTGGTTGAAGCATGAAAGGACATATGAATCTTTAGCGCATCTGACATGTAAATATCTTGCAACGCTGGCTACAACAGTGCCATGCAAACGCCTATTCTCACTTTTTGGTGACTTTGTAAACTAGAAGCAGGCAGCATTATCTTCTGCAAATGTAAACAAACTTGTTTGTCTGAGCAATTGGCTGAACAAGAAGTAGGACTGATTGGACTTGTAGGCTCTAAAGTTTTACACTGTTTTATTTTTGAATGCAGGTCTTTTTTGTACATAATTCTACATTTGTAAGTTCAACTTTCATGATCAAGAGATTGCACTACAGTACTTGTGTTAGGTGAATTGAAAAATACTATTTATTTTGTTTTTTACAGTGCAAATATTTGTAATAAAAAATAAAGTGATTACAGCACAGAATACAAAGTGTACAGTAATTGAAAGAAGTATATTTGAAAATGTAGAAAACATCCAAAAATATTTAAATAAATGGTGTTCTATTATTGTTTAACAGTGCGATTAATCACGATTAATTTTTTTAATTGCTTGACAGCCCTAATATATATATATTTCTGTTTGTGGGGCCTTGGAATATGGAAATACTTTACACTAATTATTTATATAGAATGTGTGAAATGCTTTTGTTTTTTCTGTTATATTGTGCAAACCTTTTATTTCTAGTTACAGGGCATATTTGATATTTGGACAAACTTGTAAAAATCTGTATGTATATGTCCGTTACAGATTTTCCACTGTATTTAGGCATAGGGAGAAGTATTTGGATCACTTGTATTTTTGCGGCTGTTTTAAAAAAAATCATATTTTTTTAAGAAGTAAGAGTAGTCTGGAGGAAGAAGTGTGAATACTATAGACTTTAGGCATCAAATTATTTAGCTTGGTTATACATTTTTACCCTTTTTAGTTAGAAAGGGTTAAAATAAAACCTATTAAACTATGAGTGATCTTTAAATTAAATGTAAGATGTTTATGTAGACAAGCTTGACACTATACCAAAATTTGTGTCAAAGGTTCTGATTTGTGGACACATTGATGGGACCGTTCACATGAGTAAACTTACTCCTATGCATAAATGTTTATAAGATTGGACCTTTCTTATTTTGTGAAGGTCTATTTTAAAACTGTCAAAGCACTTGCAACCAAATTTTTAGCCAGCCTCTAACATTGGATGACCTGTGGTTTCCGGGCACAATTATTCATATTACAATCGCTCCCAGAAGCCGCAAATGAAATTGGAGCCCCATTTTGTATGTATGCATAGTGAGAGTCTGCCCTTGCCCTGAAGAGTTTACAGTCCACTTGGACAAGATGATCTAAGACCTAGTCTACACTAAAAAATGAAGTCAGTTTATTTACGTCAATCTGGGGTGTGAAAAAATCCACACTGTCCTTATGTAGACAATGCTAGGTTGACAGAAGAATTTTTCTGTTAACCTACCTACTGCCTCTCGGAAGTGGATTACCTATGCTGACCGGAGAACTCCTCCCATTGGTGTCGGTAGTGTAGCGTTTTATGTATAGACAAGCCCTCAGGGTGTTCCTTGTTTACAGGCAAGGAATGGAAACACATGGAGACTAAATGACTTGCCCAAGGTTATACAGGAAGTCTTTGGCTGAGTCAGGAATTGAACTAGTTCTTCTGAGCCTCAATTCAGTGTCTTGACCTCAAGGCCATCCAGTATTAGAGGCTGACTAATAATTGTACCTGTACCTAGAAAATGTTGGCCCTGATCCTGGAAGGAGCTCTAGGGATGGATCTTTAAACTTGCACAGCGCCCCACCGAATTCAGTGGAGCTCTGCAGAGAAACCGGGGTCCATCTATGTGGAGATCCTTGCAGAACTGGGACTTTTCTTCGTATTAAAACCCTCAGTTGCATGCATAAATCATCTAGCCATTTTGCACTCTCAATGCAATTTTTTCATCCTTAATGTTTGCAGGTGCAACTGTGCAGGCTGTTCTTTCAAATTCAACCTTTAATAATAGGAAATCTAGATCATTATAATATTGCTGTTTTAAGTGGACTCTTGACGTGTTACCAGTCAAAAATTACTGTGTTTGGTATGTCTTGTGTTGTATTTTCTATGACTGAAAAAATAGTTGATACTTGATTTTTTTTTATTTTGTGTGATGTAGAAGTCTTGGGAAAAGGTTTGTTGATGTGAATACTTACTGGTAGTAGACAAACCAAGGGGTGGAGAATGTAGATTTGTGATGCTCTTCTTTTACACATCAGTTCATTTAAAAAACACACACACCTTAGTCATGGCTCAGAATGCAAAATTACTGGATGCTCACCTTCTTTTGGCAAGTAGATATCCCTACTTAAAGGGGTAAGATTATTTGTTTTTTTATGGCATGTGTTTTCTTTTTGATTGGGAACTACTGCACTGTATATTATTGTGAAGAGCAATGACAACCCTTTTAATACACTAATATATGAAAGTGGTATGATCTCTGCAAGGGCAGAAATGGGGCTGTTAGTTTCACTTCTCTCATTCCTCAGTGAAATACACATGGTGCAGATGATGATTGCTCTTGTGGAAAAAGACACAGAAAGGCCATTAAGAGGAAGATGGAAGGAAAGGCTAGAAAAGAAAATGCAGACAGGAAAGTGAAAGGAAGAGAGCATGAATGAGAGAGAAGTGGAAGACAGGCAAGGCCATAAATGGCAGTGTCTTCCCCAGGATGTTAAGAAAGGATGTATGTAAAGGATTGTCTGAGTACTAACTGCATGAGGAGACATCTGGAGAGTTTGGGAGCATTCTTTGTCTATTCCCTCAACCATAATTTTTTATTGTATTATCACAGTTCCTTGGGATCCTGGCCCATGACTGGGGCTCGGTTGTGCTAGGCACTGTACAAACACAGGACAAAAAGATAGTTCCTGCCTTGTAGCCTCTCCTTACTAAATTAATAGAGGTGAACAAATGTGTTCACTGAGTAATTTAGTGGGCTACCAGGATGCACTTTTAGTATCTTGTTTCATAGAATCATAGAATCTCAGGGTTGGAAGGGACCTCAGGAGGTCATCTAGTCCAACCCCTGCTCAAAGCAGGACCAACCCCAAAGTTTGTAAAGTTTGCAAAAGATTCTTGAAAACAGAATTCGATAGGATGCCAATATTGGGAGTACCACTGTTGTCTCTGTCCCCATTTTGTTTATCTTCCTCTTCCCGTGCTTGTTTTATTCCCACTGTTCTGTCTGTTTAATTATGTATTTCTGAGTTTCATGTTTCTGCATTTTTCTCTTACTCCTGTGATGGAACTGGGGTGGCTTTGTAATAATTTATAAATTCATAAACTTGGGCCTGCCTGAGTGCAGGGGACTAGACTTGACTTCTCAAGGCCCCCTCTAGCCCTATATTTCTATTAAAAACTGTATGTTGACCTGGTTATTTAGATGTTTACTGTATGGATATATTTAGCTTAATAGGGAGCTGTCGGGAATAACAGTGAGAAAAGGAAAGAATGGCTCAAAACAAGTCATTCCTCAGTAAACACTTGAGTAGTTAAGAGCTACTAGGACAGGAAAAGGCCTGTGAATGTAAGAGAGAGAAGAACTGGAAGGTTTAAAAAGGAATGGTTTCTTAAGAGGCGGTGTAGTTGTTTGAGGAAACCAGACTGAGACAGACAGACGCTACTGCAGGTGTCTGAAGAAGTTAAGCTTGCCTAGGTTATTATTTGGGGTGGGAAGCTTTTAGGTAAGATAGACATGCATGTAGACTGTTTTAAAATCCGTTTTCTCTAAATGTTCTGTTCCTACTGCTGAACTAAGCAATACTTTGGTTTTAAGAAGGCTGTCTGATCATTGTACACCCTGCTCACAGACTCCTGAAGGAAAGAAACACAGGTACTTGAACTCAGTCGGACCTGCTGGGTAATAACGGTTGAAATGCAGGGCACTGTAGCCGGGGTGTGCTTTAGGTGTGGGAATTCTTGACATCTGAGGGGTGGACTCAGAGAGACCAGAAATGCTTTACACACACATTGAATTGTAGAGTGAAAACGATTGACTAGGTTTGCATTGTAATCCAAATAAACTTCATTCTGCACCTGGCTCCAATGTAAAGCCACTGAATTTGGTGCTGCTGTTGGCACTGATGGTTTCCTAGTAGTTTATTGCCTTGGATGGAGATCAGGAAGAATAATGGAGGTGGTCGTGTGAGACAAAGAGTGTCTGGTTCTGCTATGTTAGTATTTTGGGGAGGGAGAAGGTTTAAGTAGAAGTCAGAAACCAACAATTAAGTATGATCACTTTTGGGTTATTTTAAATAATTTTGGATTAGGCATAAAAATAGACGTTCAATCAGCTGATCCATGTGGATCCTCAAAATTAACATTTATCCCTGGCAGAAATTATTCAGTGTAGAAATTGTGCATGAAGTCTGGATGACTCCTTGGCTTGATGATAAGATGCAAAGCCTTTCATATCTACGCCACTATCTTGAATCTATGCTGGCTTGGTAGTGACCAAAAGACATTGTTGTGACCTATATAAAATGAGCTGGGGAGTGATCTTGGTCTGTTCCATACTAGACAAACATCTATTATGTACCATGGTTATGAACACACTAAATATTTAGATATAGCAGTTCACACTACTTGGTGCCATTGATGCAATCTCAGAATTGTGACTGAACTAACTTATCTTTGGGTGACAGAGTCCTGTGACACCTTATAGACTAACGGACATATTGGAGCATAAGCTTTCGTGGGTGAATACCCACTTCTTCAGATGCATCTGAAGAAGTGGGTATTCACCCACGAAAGCTTATGTTCCAATACCTCCGTTAGTCTATAAGGTGCCACAGGACTCTTTGTCGCTTCTACATAACCAGACTAACACGGCTACCCCTCTGATACTTCTCTTTGGGTGTGCTGCTTGCAGAACATAGCTAAGGTGCATTGGTTGGTTGGAAGTTACAGCTGGAAACTGATAGTGCTGTTGTCAGTATTTTGCTTTCCCTATAGAGAGGGGTTCAATTTTCAGTTTTACTTGAGTTACATTTTTTAGGAAAAAATCTTGCTGTATATTGCACTTTTTATTTATATATGCCTATACACATCTTCATTCTGAAGCTATTCCAAAGCCCTTAGAAATAAGTGAGTTATATAATTGTGACTATAGGCAACCAGAGTAGTTTGTGCTCATCCCACCAATGGTGGATTAACTGTGGATCCAGCCCTGGGCTGATTCAGGACAAACAGCTGACCAATATTGTTGTTTCTTGTCTTATGCTTAGATTGTAAAAGCTCTTTGGGTCAGGGACTGTCTTTTTGTTCTGTGTTTGTATAGTGCCTAGCATAACTGAGTCCTGGTCTGTGACTGGGGCTCCCAGTTGCTACAATTGGTGGATTAACTGTGGATCTGGCCCTGGACTGAACCAGGATCCATTATGCAGGAAAACCCTTGTCTTGTGGGACACCCTGCCTAAATATGTTAAAACTGGGACTTTATCCTTGTTTCATTGTAGTTGTCTAGCTACTAACCGCTATACCTTAAGGAAACTTGAAGCCCTGGTCTGTTTCTGCTGGCCTTAGTCATCCCTTCACTGAGTTCTGCATGCTCTCACAGATAATGAAACCTGGGGTGTCAACTTCTTTGAGAGAGGAGTTTGAAAACCCCAGTCTCATTTTGGGTAAAGTTCAATTAGTTGCTTATGCCAGGGCCCAGCCAACACATGTAGCTGGCCAGAGTTTACCGCTAAGTAGATAAGAATTGTTAGAGAGGGGATGTCATTTTCCAGCCACCAAACCCTGTGTGTGCTCCTTCCCCCATTCACACAGCTCTCAGACCCTCCGGTTTCACCATCCTCCATCCCACTTTTTCTAGCTGCAAATCCCTTCTGCAGTGCCCCACACCTAAAAATGTGTTCCTCTCTGGAGGAAAGTGACTTCCCCTTGTGATTGACCTAGCATTTTTTCTCCCTTGCCTGCCCCTGAACATTGAAGCAGTATGATTTTGGTGAAAAATGCCAGTGGCCCATCTACGCTGTGGCTCCCAACGTTATTAACACTGGTTCAGCTCCACCAACATCAACAGGGGAAAACTTATGCAAAACTTCCCTAGGATAGATAAGACTTAAATTAAATCACAAAATTGGTGGGGAAGTGGGGAATGGGACCAAAAGTGTAACTAGCTAAAGGAACTGATTTCCAGACCATTGCTTTCACAACTAACATGGAAAACTTCTACTGTCTCTGGAATCAGCAATGAACCTTTAGAGTAGAGGCAAGCTTTTCTGGTTTTTATAACAGTGGCCTGGGAATGATGGTCTCTCACTTTCTTTCCCCATAGCTCAGCCCCCCTCACCGATGGAAAAGCATATGCTTTCAAAGATAGGATTTAGCTTCCTCTGCTGCTATGGAGGAGCAGTCTGTTGAGCTCCTTTAATCTTCAGACTAGAAACAGCATTTGTATACTTTAATAGCTAAGAGATTTTTTTCCCTCACACCCACTCTTCCTTATGGCCTTGTCACTAGGGAAAAATGGTGTTAGCCAACACATGTTAAAATCCTGGTGAATGCAAGACAGTTTGTAGTTTTCATATGTGTTAGTTTGTAATCTATGTTGTCTTCACTAGGATTTTAGCAGATGTTAGGTGCCCAGTTATCTCATGTTAGCTCTTTTCTTAGTGTGGATACACCTCTATGTTGTGAAGAATCATTCCTATCCTGTCCTAGGAAAATGTGATAGTCTCTATATTTGGTTTGTTTAGAATCCTGAATTCACTTACAGAGTTAGTCTGTACCAAGGAGTGTCTTATTGTTCTGTGTTTGTATAGCCCCTAGCACAGTGGATGGCTCTGGCTCCTAGGTGCGACAATAATACAAGTAAATAAATAGAGGGAATTGAAGTTACATATTATCTGTACCACCAAGCTCACAAGGGTTACTGTAAATGTAAATACAAACAGTCCTTTATAATTTCTCTGACGCACAGTCAGTACTAAGAGGCTTGGGTTGATCTGTTTTAGTGCTGTGTTCTGATAAACAAAGGGACTGTAATTTCATCTGTTTTCTCTCAAGAAGTCTTTACTCTGTATCAAAATATTAACACAATAGCTAACAAACAATGACAAGGTTGCACTTAACAACAGTTGTATAGTGTTTCAGTAACTTTTTGGAAAGCTCTTCTGTTTCTGTATTTGCATGAGTATCAGCAGTATATTTCAAGACTTGCGTATGGTATGAGCTCAACATATCTTGCTAATGGGATGAAGAGGCCCACATTTCAAGGAGAATGGAAAGCTGGAGTGATTAGTTACAGTGAGCTAAAATATTTTAGCTATCTTAAGTATATATTATAAAAAAGAACGATCAAAACAGTTTTGGATACATCTGTTACTGTTTCACTATCTCCATTCAGTGATGGGAGTTGGGAATGGTGTCTATCTCTTTGGAGGCTACCTTTTATATATACTTCTATCAAGAGCTTCAGCCTGATGCAGTGGGATTGACAAATCTGATCCCGTTTGAGAACACTGAAAGAAAGATGATCAAACCTTTTATAAGGTATGCTAAATTAACTGATGTGGCTCACAAAAAGGAAGGGGAAGAATGGGGTTAGTGCCCTTTTATGGTATATAAGGCTTGAAATGGTGTGCATGTTCTTTTTTAAAATTCTGCTTGGTTTGTTACTCTGGAGTTAACAGGTATATCAAGTTTTGTCTTCTTTGATTTTGCTCTAGGTCTCGTTGGCTGTGTTTAGATATAGATTATTAACTTTCTCATTCCTTAATTGAAAGGCCTGGACTAATGTGTCTTCTAAATATTCCTCAGACATTGAATTTAAATGTGCAAGTTAAAAAAAAGTTTGAAATAGTCTGAATAAAGTGACAAAGAGTCTTGTGGCACCTTATAGACTAACAGATATCATACCAATTCTTCAGTTGTCCATAGAGTCTTGTAGGGAAATCAGGATAGACAAGATCTGAAGTTCTACTCTGCTTAAAAAAGAAAAAAGTTATTTTAGTTTTTGAAAACAAAATAACCTTTCAAGTCTTCCTTATACGTATAAAGAAACAAAGTCATAAACCTATGTTTTCTTTTGTAGATTACCTTTTAACCTCTTCAAAATTGAACTTCATCCAAGTTTAAACAAACAAAACCATGTAGAGCAAAAAAGTTCACCATCTTCCCTTAATTTTATGGTTAAAATATAGATAGCCTTGCCCATATTCAAAGACTCTTGGGTAGCTCAGAAATGCATCTTCTGAATTGAGTTGTCCTTGCAACATAGTATATTTAAAATGCCTTATATTTATCTCTTTCTTTGCGTCTTTCTATAATTTGTGAAACAACTTCTCTATATATCTGGCTTAGCACAAAAGGATAATCTGTCTATGGTTATTTGTTACACCTTTTTTTAAAGACAAATCCCAGTTGTATCTTGTATAAATTTGGGTTTTGGAATGCTGTGTTTATCCCACTCAGTATATCAATGCGTATGCAACTTTTTTCTAATAATCCTGAGATCCCTTTTACCAAACTCACCATTTCCTCATATACAGCAAGTATGAATTTGTGACAGAAGAAAAATGTTTCATCCTTCCATGCAATAAACTATTAATTAATTACAGCTTCCTACAGTTTTTCAGACTCTCCAGTTCAGTTGTCAGTGTCACACAGTCTGGAGTGGCTAATGACCGTGAGTGCCAGCCTCAGGTCAGACTGTCAAAAAGCAGGGCAGAAACCCAGAACTGGTTGTATGTTCTATAATTAGATTTCACCAACCCAGTAACAGGTGGGAAGTCCTAAAGCATTATAACAGTCTTACCACAGAGATTGGAATGCCCAAGGGGACTGTCTGTAACTGTCGTGCCACCCAGGCAAGCTGGACTATAGATGGTCACTTTACACCAAAAATCCCAACAATATACAGGTTACTCCCAGTTCCAAAGAACCAGTCACTTACTATAGGTCAGTTGTATTCAGATCTCAAACCCAAGACACAGCCTGTAGCCAATCCTGTAATAAGCTAACTAAAGATTTATTAACTAAGAAATGAGTTATTTACAAGGTTAAAACAGGAAACATACACACACACAGACACAAATGAGTTACAGTCTTTGATTTAAAAGCTAATATAAGCTTCTATAATAAGCAGCTCTATATGTCTTTTAGGGCTGACCCATGACGTATAGTATGGGGATTTCTTTCTTATGTTTAGGAATCTTTGCCTCTCAGAATCCAGACAGCATAAAGATCCCAGTTTCTCCTTGTCTGGGATTTGTATCCCCTATCACCTGGGAATCCAAACTGATGGGATGAGATCATGCTCAGGTCTTGGAGGGAGTGAGGGATGCAGTCAACAAGGTCACTATCCTTTGATGCTATGCATTGCCTCATTTGCCATCAGTGGGCCATCTGGTGTGCAGGAGCACTGTACGTGAATTAATGCTGCTTGTCCTGTTTGGTGAGTTACACAATTACAGAGGTTTACAAGACAAACACTCAATATAACTTTATAGCATGGGCTACAGAAGTTATAAGTGAGATCAGTACATGCAGCTTCCTACATTGTTCATAAGGTCTAGGCACCAAACATATTCTTACAACTCTAATATTTATCTTAACAATACTAACACACAGGTAAGCCAGACTGGTTTCCAGCTGTGCATATGTCAATGTTCAGTGGGGCCTTGGCATGAGCTGCCACCTGGTCTGCTAGCATCAAAATCATATTGATTTAATTCTTAGAAAATGCTCATAGTTCCTCTTCAAAAGTGCCAACAGAGTCGTTTTGGTTTTTTTCAGCTTTGGAGGCAAAAACATCCAATTTTCCCTTAGTGGTATTTAACAGAAGTGCTAATCAATTATCAGACCGTCTTGCTCCCTGGGCAGACTCCCTAACATGGTGTGAGAGGGTAGGTGAGGCAGCAGCAGACACACTAAATCCTGTAGCCAACTTTCCCACACTTCCCCATTTCTGCTGCCTTTGAACTTTAAGAGGGATACACCTTAACTGTGCCCTGCACCCCTGAACAATAAGAGTGAGAAATGTCTTAAGAAAACACTCCAGCAGGAATGATTCCTTGCTGTCTGTGAGAGCATAATATTTGACTCCTGTCTTCTTCCCTCAACTTTAAGCCAAAATTAACTCATGTCACTTCTTCCTCCACAACATTTCGGCCAAATTGCTTGTCCACACCCTACTCATATTCCATCATGACTACTAGAATCTTCTCCTCTGAGGTGTGTAACAGTCTTGGGTTAATAATTTGCTCACTGTGGCCAGAGGCGCTGGCTTCCTCCAGGCCCGGGCCCCGACCCCTTCTCCCAAGCAGCCACTCCAGCTCTGCCCCAGGCCCTGCCCCCAACTCACCCCTTGTCCCAAGTCCCCACCATTGCCTGCCTCTTCCTACCCCCGCTCCACCCCAGGCTCTGCCCCCACCCTGCCCTCTTGCGCCCAGTTCTACTTCCTCACCTGAGCACGCCCCGTCCCAACCCCTTCCCCTCCCCCCCAGCACCTCCTGTACACCGCGGAACAGCTGATCGTGGTGGACGGGAAGCGCTGGGAGGGAGGGGGAGGAATTGATTGGTGGGGCTGCCAGTGAGTGGGAGGTGCCGGGGGGGGCATTGAGGGAGAGCTGGCTGCTGGTGGGTGCTAAGCACCTACTAATTTTTTTCCATGGGTGCTCCAGCCCTGGAACACCCACGGAGTCAGCGCCTATGACTGTGGCTAATGGACAGCCCCCACTCTATCCGAAATGCTGGTGTACCAAAGTCGTCGTTCTCGCCACGAACTTTTACCATGTCACCTCCCACTCCCCTTCTGAGTCATTTTGCTGCCCCTCTGTTACATTGTGCATCAAATTTAGACTTGTCCTTTTCTTGGAGTCCTTGATCTCATTCAGATCACTCACTTAAAAAAAATAATCCTACAATAAATACCAAAACCTTCTGAACCATTATGGTGTATGTTACATGTATATGTAAACTCACTGTCTCTGTAATCCATGTCTTTACTGGCGCTTCCTGGTGTATTTTCTGCCTTCTCGTGTTTGTCATGTCTACCCCCTTAGTTTTTGGGCTCTTGAGAGCAGTAACTTGTCTTGGGTGTTTCTGTGAAGCATCTAGCACTGGTATGTATACAATTAGCAATACTTAATCCTACATTATGTTAGAATTAGGAATATATAACACTTAAAATATTCTGTCCCCACATTAATTGTTTCTCATTCCAGAAGTCCAAGTCCAAGCTAAACACGTGTACTCTTGGGAACAACATACTTGTTTTTGTTTTTTAATTTATAAAAGGAGAAGGGTTTTTTTGCAAGACAATCTGAAGCACAACTTGCTGTTTTCTATTATAGAATTAGAACTTGGCATTAGTTGATGATTCAACTGATATTTTTCTCATAGTTATGGAGACTGTGTAGTAGTATGTAATTCTTGAGACAAAACCTCTCACAGTGATGTATTTTTTGAAGGGTTTGGCTAAATTATCCATAATTTTTGGATAATTAAGAAGATTTTGAAGCTTGAGACTTGTTTTGTCCACTAATATCTTATAAATATGAGAATAGACTGTACTCTATTAGCCAGGATAAATATATAACCAAAGGCTTTCAGAGCTGTGGTTTTGTACCATAAGAACGGTACACCTGTCTAGAATGAAAATAAAGCAGTCTTTGGGTTTTTTTCCTTGGAAAATTGTTCCGTGTATCTAACGCAGAAATCTGCTGGAGACTGGAAGCTGAAAAAGTAGAGGTGTTTGTGACAAAACAAATAAAGTGTTGTTATGGGGAAGAACTACAGTTTCTTCCTTTTGTATTAAAGATTAGTTTGAACTATGGAAATTTGAAGTCATTGCAGAAACTTGGAGAGGTCAGTCTAGTAAGTATACACAAATTATAATTCTTGGCACACTGGCAGTGTTGCAGGGGTACATGTACTGGAATATAGCCAGCAGTGTAAAGGATGGGTTTTAAAACTATGACTTTTCTTAATGCTTCAGAGCTTAAACATATTAACTACTGGTTTTGTTTTTTTTATCTGTTTGTTTTTGATTAGAGAGGTAGTCTAAAGGTTGTTCCACATTAGGATTGAATTAAATGTTTTTTGTTTGTGCGAAGTGTAATAGAGAACTAGAATACCTTACAGTTAATTATTCAGAGATTGTCCAGATTTCACTCTTCATGTCACATGCAATTTGCAGAAAGACATTGTTTACCAATTCCTAATTATACAGGTAATATACCAAAGGCAATAATTTCATGCTGTTCGCCTGGATACTCTGGTGATTGACAGCACATGGATACTTAAGTGTAGTGTGCCTAATAGGCTGGAACGCATTCTTTCGGCTTGCCCACACTAATAGACTACTGTGTGCTTTTGAAATAAAACTTCCTTAAATGGCTCTATTCATAAGCTTTGCGCAACTGAGTAATATCTTTCAGCAGTTAATGTAAATCACTGTATTGTTTGCTTTGACATCAGAGTAGTGCTGACTGCATGTAGTCAGTGAATTTACCAAAAGTAATTTCTGCTTGTTGCATGCAGTTTGCTTAGTCCGAAGAAACTCATCCCTCACTGACGTTTAATTTTTTTTAAATCCGAGATCACCCTGCCCAAAAATCTAGTGGTTGATAGGAGACTCCCCATTTTACTAGCTGGGTTGGGCCTCATTTCTCAGGTGATCAGAAGAGTTCCACAGCAGCAAAACACTTGGCCCCTAGGAAGAGGGAGTGCCTTGTGTCCTGTGATTGGATTAGAATGGAATCTCACCCACTCCTCCATATGCTTCATATTGGGTCTAAGGGCGTGGGAGAAAATGGATTTTTAAGTGACTAAAGGAAAATATGTATTCTCAAAGACAGTCCATTACTTAACTATGGAATGTGTGTTTGTAGGCCTTCTTCCTTTGACAGTTATTTAAAATTTATATGCATTCAACTCACAAAATAAAAGCTATTTTAGCATGTCAAATCTCCCACGGGAGGTAGGTAACACTGCTTTGTTAAGTAAAATATAATACAAACAATGCAACCACAGTAATAGTAAAGTAACTTCAAAACTAATATCTTCAAAATAGTAAAGTTAATTTCAGAAAATCAAACCACTGTGAATTTTCCAATTCCTGAAATCTGTGCAAACAACTGGAAAGTGAAACATCTTTATAAAACAACTGTCGTGTAATGATGACTCTACAAGGCAGGTGTAGTTAAAATTGTGAAAAAAAACTCAAAGTAGTCATTTCCAGCATTTTTATTCCCCTCTATTTAACTACATAACTGTACCAATATTTCAGCACTCAGAAATACTTTCTGTTTTGGCTTGATTTAATCAAGACTGTTTATATTTCCTTGTCTTTATCTACCTGGATTTGAAGGGTGAATGGGTTTGTTAGTAGGATCTGAAGTTAGGCCATTGGACACATATAATTAAGGTACTGAATTTTATGCCCAGTGACCCAAGTGCTCTTTAGGGATAGGTGCTTGATTATCAACACAAGTATTGACCAAAAAATATACACTTTAGCTGGTGAAGAGTACATTTTGTTCTTTTCAGAAAACAGTCATTCCGATCAGAGAAATTTGAAGATGAAACACATGTCTCTATAGCTCTTTTTATTTTTTTAGATTTATTGTTTCCAATGTTGCCCACAATGTATTAGGTGGTATCTATATAAAACCCATGTACTGTATTAGTACAATTTTAGCATCACCTGGCCTCTTTGCTTGTTTCTGACTCCCCTTTCTAGTTCCTTCAGTGCTTGTTTTCACTGCACAGTTAACTCAAGTTTATAACTTGAGTGTTGCCCCTAACTGGATTCCCATCCCCACACACAAACCTTGAACTCAAATGCAGTGGTGCTTTTATCTCAAGTTGGTTGGCCTGAGAGGAGTATAAGCTAAAACTCAGTGAAACACTGCTTGTCACCTGCTAACATGATCGCTCTGTAGTGTGGACGAAGGCTAGCGACACTCAAGTGCTGCTGTTCTTCCAGTGTCTTCCTATAATTCTCCCCATGTGTCCAGGAAGGACAGAGAAGTTATCTCACAACTCACTGGGAAAGAATGACTAGCGCAGCTCAGCTTACTATGTACTAAGAAACATGGCATGTTCTCCCAGAGGTCTTAATGCAGCACCAGTATGGACACAGAAACTCATATTGTTTCTCAAGCTATATCTACACTGCGCACCTCATAGGCGTTGACTTCTGCTCCCGCCTGTGGGTGCTTAACCCCCCCTCCGCCCCCAGCCACGCCCCGACTCCACCCCTCCCACTCCTGCCCCACCCCTATTCTAACCCCTTCCCCAAAGTCCCTGCCCTACCTCCACCCCCTCCCTGCCCCATTCCGACTCCTTCCCCAAATCCTCACCGCCTCCCCTGAGCGCGCCACATTCTTGCTCCTCCCCCTCTGCTCCCGGAGCAGGCGGCAGCCGGTGGGAAGCGCTGGGAGGCGGGAGGCGGAGGAGCGGGGATGCAGCACGCTCAGGGGAAGAGGAGGTGGGGGGAGCGGGAGCTTGGCTGCCAGTGAATGCAGAGCACCCACTAATTTTTTTCTGTGGGTGCTCCAGTCCCGGAGCACCCACAGAGTCGGCGCCTCTGGCGCACCTTACAATGACATAGCTGTGCCGCTGCAGCTGTGCTGTTGTAAGGTATGCAGTGTAGCTGCTCTTTGTCGCTGGGAGAGAGCTCTCCTGATGACAAAATAAAACCACCCCCAACCCGGGAGGGTGGTTTCGTCACTGGGAGAGTGTCTCCCGCCGACAAAGCGCCCTCCACACTGGTGTTTTTCGTTGTTAAAACTTCTGTTTGTTCTGAGGGTTTTTTTCACAAACCCGGAGCAACAGAAGTTTTAATGACGAAAGTGCAGTGTAGACATAGCCTCAGTGTGGCTGCTTTCACTCAAGCTAGGTTAACTCAGGGTACATCTATAGTGCAATAAAACAACCTGTCGCATGAAGTTTCAGAGCTTGGGTCAGCTGACTCTGGCTAGTACTGTGGGGCTAAAAATTGCACATAGACACTTGGGGTGGAGCCCGGGCTCCAAAACCCCACAAGAGACAGAGCCACACAGCCCAAGCCCCGCGAACCTGAGTTAGCTGACCTGGACCATGGGTCTTTTATTGCAGTGTAGATGTACCCTCAGAAAGGAGTAACTCAGGTGTATATAAGTTGAGTTGACTCTGTAGTGTAGACATACTCTCTGTTTTGATTTTAAAAGAGTGTGCCTTCTTTAGAGTTTGTATAGCACTTAGCACATTGTGGGCAGTATTGGAAACAAATCATTTATACGTGGCATTAAAAAACTACCCTGGAGTCAAGCCATTGAAGTTACTTGAAGGTGTTGTGACCAAGCTTAGTATTCAGGAGGGATTGAATGAGAGGGTAGTGGCTTTACCAACCAGATGAGGAAGGAAGGTATAATCAAGCAACACTAGGACTAGAAACAGGCCAAATTGCTAGTAAAATTAAGAGATTGCATTCCTTCAGTGAACTAGTGATTAAGAAAAAAGAAGGAAGTCTGAAAAATGAGCTAATTTAGGTGTCTTGATTCTGTGCAGTTGTGCTTCATTACAGTGAATGGTGCTTTTCAAGGATAATAAATTTGGTTAAGAGTTTCTGCTGCAGTGCAGTAGTTTGAGTAGCTTAATGTGCTGATTACATAGCCAGCCTTAGAATTTTTGGATGAATGTACAAAACACTTTTTAAGCCACCCTCTCTTTCCAAATATAGCCAATGCCTCACCATTTTAGCTGGCTATGCATATGACTAGCTTCAGGATTGATTAGCTAGGTGACTTCTTTTCAGAGCAACCTTGTATTTAGCTTCCTGATTTTTAGTAAAGACTAAGGGGGAGATTTTCAAAAGTATGGATGGCAGTTTGTTACCTAATTCTGGTTCAAAGTCAATGGGAGTTGAGTACCAAACTGCCATTTGTGCCTTTGAAAATCTCCCCTTAATTCTTTGTCTGCCTTCTTGCATCAGGGGAAGTGGAAAGGGTCCATGTAAATTACCAACATCTAAAAATGTTTCAAGGTACAATTCTGCAGATAACCCAGTGGTCAGTATGCTGCTAGAATCTCTGGAAAGTTTTGTGCGCATTCTGGTGCATTATAGTCCCCTCTACAGCAGTAATTTATGAACATTAATGAATCATCATAACCTTCACCTGTGAAGTAGTATTAGAAAAACTTAGGCAGATAAGTTTGACTTTGAGTTGGTGTAATAAGAGCAGGGAATGTAATGGATCCCCTACTCTGTCCTGTGCTGAGTCCACTAAACCAGGCCATGTCTCATGCTATTAAGGTGACCCTCCTTGTGGTCATTGGTCACATTGCTACTTGCAGCTGAGCAGCCAAACTGGGAAGTAAAAACCTGCAGCAGTCATAACACTGTCAGAGACCGTCTCCGTCCCCAACAACTGCAAATTTGATTGAGCTTTCCTCAAAAAATCAAAGGATCCATAGGTGGTAGTGCAGGGGTGGACAAACTTTTTGGCCTGAGAGCCACATTTGGGTATAGAAATTGTATGGTGGGTCATGAAGGCTCAAAATTGGGATTGGGGTGTGGGAGGGGGATGAGGGCTCTGGCTGGGGGTGTGGGCTCAATGGTGGGGCCAGAAATGAGTTCAGGGTGTGGGAGGGGGCTCTGGGCTGGGGGTGCGGGCTGTGGCTGGGGGTGCAGACTCTGGACTGGGGCTGGTGATGAGGGGTTTGGGATGTAGGAGGGTGCTCCGAGCTGGGACCGAGGGGGTCGAAGGGTGGGAGGGGGATCAGCGCTGGGACGGGTGCAGGGGTCAGGAGTGCAGGCTCGAGGCGGCGCTTATCTCAAGTGGCTCCCGGAAGCAGCGGCATGTCCCCCCTCTGGCTCCTATGCAGAGGCGCGGCCAGGTGGCTCTGCTGCGCGCTGCCCATCTCTAGGTGCCGTCCCTGCAGCTCCCATTGGCTGCGGTTCCTGGCCAATGGGAGTGGCAGGGGCAGCATTTGGGGCGGGGGCAGTGTGCGGAGCGGAGCCCCCTGGCTGCTGCTACGTGTAGGAGCCGGAGGGGGGGACATGCCGCTGTTTCCAGGAGCTGCATGGAGTGCCCCCCAACCCTGCTCCTCAGCTGGAGCGCCGGAGCAGGGCAAGCCCCAGCCCTCGCTCCCCAGCGGGAGCTTGAAGGCCGGATTAAAATGGCTGGCAGGCCAGATGCGGCCCATGGGCTGTAGTTTGCCCACCCCTGTGCTAGTGGCATTCCCAGTCCCACAGGTCAGATCTGACTAGCTATAAGAATGAGACAGAATAATCCATGATCTTTTAGAGACTTTCTACACACAGTTTTGGTAACAATTTAATTATATATATTTTTGAAACAGATAAAATTTAATCAGTGCAACCCCCTAGTGCGGACGCAGCGTAAAGGTGCTTGTATCAGAATAGCTTATTTTGATAAATGTGTGGTTTCTTAACTGATCTAACGGTTCAATTTTTTGTAGACAACCCTAAGAAAAATCAGTAAGAAGCCTTTCAGCCCCAGGGTACCTTTACACTTTCAAAACTATCTTTGCCAAGGAAGAGGACTAGAAACTTACTTTCTAAATATGAAAATTGAAATTGCCGTTCAAAACCAGGAATGGAGTCGGTGATGGGGGGAGGGGGTCATCTGCAGCTTTGGGGGTCCCAAAGCCAGCTCTGACTAGGTCTCTTCATTTTGAACTGTGAGGGGTGAGGAGAAGAATCCTCTTGGCATCCACTGTGGTTATTGTCCTGGAGATCTCTTTTACCTGTTCAGTGACCCTGTTGCAATGTATATACTATAGAAAACCCTTAGATGCATAGAACACTTGTACACGGTAATTAGAATGTTTTTGTTTCTGCAGCTTATGCTGTTTTTAAAAACAAACAAACATATACTTACAGACTTCCCTTGTTTCCATTTCATGTTGGTACACATACTGTGCTCAAGCTAGAGTGGCCTTGCCATAAATAAATATCTACCTTTTGTTATAAGAAAGTATTTTCTGGGCAGTGTGCCTCTCAGGCACTCTAAATTATCTGTTGCAGTCAAATAACTCTGTTAATGTTGCTTTAACTATATAACACAAACTGTGACCATGGTTAGTAACAAATAAAAAACAA
This sequence comes from Macrochelys suwanniensis, assembly GCA_033296515.1. Classification (NCBI taxonomy): domain Eukaryota; kingdom Metazoa; phylum Chordata; order Testudines; family Chelydridae; genus Macrochelys; species Macrochelys suwanniensis. The sequence goes on along the minus strand of CM065775.1, from coordinate 41,373,371 downwards.
GTATGGCCCATATTATGCAACTATAACCTCACTTTTGCCATATTTGGAATATAATGCAACTTATAGTGTCAATTCCTGTGAGTGTTAATTCTCTCAATAAACTAATAAATATAGCAGTATGTGGCATGGCCCTGTCTATGCAGGCAAAAAATATGCCTTGTTTTTTAATTTTTCCAATCGAGATAGCTCAACTCGATTGGAACCCGCTCCCCTCCCTTAAGACCTGTGCAGACAGTTCAACGTCTTTTGAGATAGTTCGAAGCTACCGCACAACCAAAAGTGACTCCACATTACAGTATTAACTCAAGTGATCCACCCTTGAGATTCTTTCCTTGTGTTAGCTATGGGAGTTATGTTCTGCATCCACATGAGCATTCTGTTTACTTGTGTGTGATGCCAAGGCTTTTGAGGACCCATCTCATTGTAAGTGCTACATTAAACTGCAATGCTCTGTGACTGCTTTTGCAGTGTAATGAGGGAGAACATATCTGCCCCTTCTGGGGATTCTGTTTGGAAGTGGTGTGAACCTAGTAACTCAGTGAAGTAAACCAGTTCCATCTGGGCTCACTCCAGATTTCTCTCTGGAGAAACATTCCAATGGGTGGCAAAGCATGTATCCAACTTGTGGGTCCTGATAGCATCACACCAAAGATCCACCGGTACCTTGCTGTCAGCCTGTGGCCAGCTGGCAGCATGCTGAGGCGGTCCTCTTGGGGGTCATTGTTAACAAAAAGAGCTCCGGGCTGCATATAGATGAATGAAGTTGATACTGGAAACTGTGCAAGTGGGGGGGAGGAAGGCTGAGAAGGCCTATGTGCAATGGTAGGTGGTTTCCAATCAGAAAACAAAGAGAGGTAGATGGCAAGAAAAGGGCACGGGTGGGAGGTGTTTGGGGGATTGTTGGAAAGCATTGGAGAACTAGTGGTTCTTGTTGTTGTCATGGCATTAGCCTGTATCCAGGCTACAGATAAGACACGTTAGCAACTGTTGAGGGAATCTCACTGGAAGTCTGTCCTATACCCCCCGTTACGTCAGCCAGGTTATGTTATATCACCACCACACATGAGTGATTGGGTTTTTGTATGTGAATAGCGTCAGGAACACTCAAGCTCTGCCTTGTGTTACCTTGCTAGTGGTCCTGTCTACATGGATCTTAAAGGGAGATGGGGGTCTCAGCTGAGTTGAGCTAATTTACTTTTTGGAGAGGGTGAGGGTGGAGAACTTGCTCTTGTAGTCAGGGCCACTGTTCAGATGTGTTTCATCTGAGTTCTGGAGCTGATGGGTGGTTGGTGGGTTTTTTTAAATTGTTTTGATCTTCTTTTGTGAACAATTTAGTGGAGTGGAAGCTGGGGAGAGTTAGGGCTTCAGATATTGTGAAGGAGTGCAGGGCTTTGGAGCTGTGCTCCGGCTCTGCTCCAGCTCCAGGCAAAAACCTGCAGCTCCACTGCTCCGGAGCTGCTCCACGCTCCACCTCCGGGCCCCGCTCCAAAGCCCTGAAGGAATGTACTTGCATCTGCACATTAGTATTTCCCCACCTACGTGGCGCACCAGGAAGAATGTAAAAGTTCACTCTTTGGATGCCGGGAGAGACTGTATTATTCAAAGTATATGACTTCAGTCAGGATCCATGATGGGGCTGTAAATGAATGTTGCATAAGAAACAGATCTAGTTCTTTCCGTGTCTTTATTTTTATTTGAGCTTTATTTGCAATCAGAAGAATACACACCTCATACCTGAAGGATGGTTTTGTGGTTAAAGTTATTGCACTTAGATACAGGTTCTAGTTCTGGTTTGGTAGTAGATTTCCTTTGAGACCTTGGGCAAATCACTCAACCTCTCTGTCCCTCACTATGGACTTACTTCCCTACCTTGCAGGGATGTTGGAGGTGCTTGGATACTACTGTAGTAACCATAGAAAAGTCTATAAATAGACTCATAGACTTTAAGGCCAGAAGGAATCATCATGGTCATCTAGTCTGACCTCCTGCACATTGCAGGTCACAGAACCTCACCCACTTATTCCTGTAACAGACCCTAAATTCTGGCTGAGTTACTGAAGTCTTCAAATCATGATTTAAAGAATTCAAGTTACAGAGAATCCAGCATTTACACTATAAATCAGTGGTATACATTCTGAAGTCCCTTGAAGTGGTACATGTATTTTCAGAGGGCGAATGCTTGACACTTTCTGAAAATAGGGCTCCTCTAAGGTGTCTCGGTTTGGACATCCAATTATAGAAGCATCCAAAATCACTAGTCACTGCTGAAAAATTTGACCTTTTTTACGTCTGATTCATTAGATCATCCACCAATCTCCCTACCACTGCAACATTGTTTCCTGTGATCATGGGTTGTGGGTGGAGCCCCCCGTTTGGGGAGGCTAGCCCCAGCTCTGCCCCTTCCTCCCACCGACATTCCCTCCCGGCCCCCACAGCCGGTGTAGTGCGATAAATTGCTATCTGTAGAAATTTGCTACATTGGATATCAGTTTTTTTACAGTAGCAGTTTTTTACAATCCCTTACATACAAGTAACTGCTACAGGTAGCAAATTCCTACATGTAGCTGTTTCTCGCACTACAACTCTGACAGTATAATAGATCTGACTTGAATAGAAAATAGGTTCACTTTATAGGTTGGTGTGAGTTGCTTTTGGTGCGTAAGTAGGATTAAGTCATGTTTGAAGAATGAGGGTTTTCTTTTTACTTCTTTATTTTATTTTGTTCTTTGCGCTTCATGTTGAGAGAAGGTAAAAGTTAGACACAAATTTATACAATGCTGTCAGCTAAAACATTAGAGACCTTTGGGTTTATTAGGCCTTTGTTGAAACTTCAAGATTTCTGTAGTGCCCGGTAGGCACTTTATGAGCTGTTTACAGAACTTCAGCATGAATTATAGCCACAGTTTTAGTCCATATTTTTAGTATTTACTAGCAATAACTTATTAAAACATCGAATTACTGTAGCAAGTTGAGATTTTAATATTTAATACGTTTTCAAGATGCTTGGCTTGCTTAATTTCCTTTTTTTTTTTTTTTTTTTTCCCCCCTTTACCTCTCTAATTGAACAATAGACCAAGAAATATATTTCAAAATCCTCAGTTCCCAGCAAGGACAGACTGAAAGCAGATTTGCAGTACTTAAACTTGTGATATATTGCCTTTGCTCTTCACTGCAGCTCTCAGGGCACAGATGCTGGTTGATACATTTCATCGTGTTCTTCTGAGATGTAGGTGCTTCCATGCAAAGGTTTTGGAAGCATTTTGACTTGTTTTGTAAAAAATCAATAGGGCAAAAAAGCAGCACTGTTTGATATCTTTCTCACATGTAGAAAAGATTTTAAAGTGCCTGAAGTGGAAATACATTTCATTTCACTGGAGAGCCACTGCAACAAAGCACATTGGTCAAAGGCAGCACAGGTAAGGATTTGAGTTTGCATTTCTGAAGCAGAATTTAAAGGCTAGGATGATTGACTGGCTGGCCAAGTAATCAGTGCATGTTTAAAGTTCCTAGTGGAAACAAAATAGTAAATAGTGCTATAAATTTGAAATAGGACTTCATGATGTAATATAGATACATCCTGGAAAACAGTTGACTCGCCTCTTGCTTGCTGTGTGACTTTGGTCAAGTCATTAACATTGGTGCCTCAGGACTGTGCTTCAGTTTATCCATCCATAAAATGAGAATAACTGTGGAGTGAGAGTAATCTCTCTTTAGCTAAGGTGGTAACCAACTTTACATTTTAAAACCAGATTTTTTTTTAGTCTTCCCCTAAATTGGCTAGAACCTATCAAATTGTCCTCATACCTTATGTGTACTTCTCTGCCCAAACGGCTGTTTTTTTTAATTTGGTGGTGACCAGATATCATCTTGAAATGAAAACAGTATGAGAAATCAGAAGGATTTCACTATTAGGACATACTTCAGACTACACGATTTTGTTACCCATCAGACCATGCAGAGCAATTTTAGGGCATGCATGTTGGCCTGAGGGAGCTGGCTAGGAAAGGGAGAGATAATTAGCTTCCTTCCAGGGTTATGAGGTTTATTTAGTGTTTGCAAAGTGCATCCAGCGTCCAGCATCCGCCCAGGCAATTTAAAAGGGCCCGGGGCTCCTGGCAGCCGCCGCTACCACAGCACCAGCAGCGGCCGGGGGTCACCGGGCCCTTTTAAATTGCCCAGGCCCCTGGGCAATTGCCCCCTTTGCGCCCTTCTCCTCCCCCCCTCCGCCGTCAGCAGGCCTGGCATCCAGATCCTTGGATGAAGTCTCTATAAGTGCAAAGTAATATGATGATATCTAGGCTTAAGCTGATTATGTTCAAGAGGGAAAATATGATTTTTGAAGCATCATTCTGAATATTCTCATAAAATATAATTAAGTTGAATTTGCTTGATATAGTACCTGTATAGACCACATATTACAGCACTTTTTGACTGAAAATGTGATGTGAACCTTTATATTTATATATATATATATATATATATATACATACACACACACATACCTTTTCTAAGTTGGATGCTTAGTTTCTTTCCTTTCAGAAACCAAGTGGAATTTTGAATTTATCTTGTCGCAGAGAATGCATGTTTCTCCAGCTCTATGCAAAGGTGTTCACCCAGAATAGAGCAGTAGCTAGAAGCAAAATTCAGTCTGAAAATACATGTTGTCATTTTGAAGTTCATTGTTTAGGAACTCCATCTTGCAAGAAAAACCACTTTTAATGTTTACCTTCTGCTGCCTGTAATGTTCACCTTTTTATGTTGGGAAAAAATGTGAAATCATTAAGTAAGCAATTTAATATGAACAAGAAAAGAGAAATATAATACAGTAAATTAGAACTATATTGTTTTAATTAAACTACAGATATCACCAGAGTTTCAAAAAAAACCAACCCCAAAATAGAAAATAACTTGAAACTAGGGCTGATTAAAAAAAAAATTAATCGCACTTAATCATGCAATTAATCGCACTGTTAAACAATAATAGAATACCATTTATTTAAATATTTTGGATGTTTTCTACATTTTCAAATATATTTATTTCAATTGCAACACAGAATACAACGAATACAGTGCTCACTCTATATTTATTTTCAATTACAAATATTTGCGCTGTAAAAAACCAAAAGGAATAGTATTTTTCAATTCACCTAATACAAGTACTGTAGTGCACTCTCTTTATCATGAAAGTTGAACCTACAAATGTAGAATTATGTAGAGAAAATAACTGCATTCAAAAATAGAACAATATAAAACTTTAGAGCCTGCAAGTCCACTCATTCCACCTTCTTGTTCAGCCAGTCGCTCAGACAAACAAGTTAGTTTACATTTGCAGGAGATAATACTGCCCGCTTCTTGTTTACAATGTTACCTGAAACTGAGAACAGGTATTTGCATGGCACTGTTGTAGCCGGCGTCACAAGATATTTACGTGCTAGATGTGGCAAAGATTCATATGTCCCTTCATGCTTCAACAACCATTCCAGGGGAAACGCGTCCATGCTGATGACGGGTTCTGCTCGATAACAATCTAAAGCAGTGCGGACCAGCGCATGTTCATTTTCATCATCTCAGTCAGATGCTACAGCAGAAGGTTGATTTTCTTTTTTGGTGGTTCAGGTTCTGTATTTTCCTCATCGGAGTGTTGCTCTTTTAAGACTTCTGAAAGCAAGCTCCACACCTCATCCTTCTCAGATTTTGGAAGGCACTTCAGATTTTTAAACCTTGGGTCGAGTGCTATACCTATCTTTAAAAATCTCATATTGGTACCTTCTTTGCATTTTGTCAGATCTGCAGTGAAAGTGTTCTTAAAACAAACAACATGTGCTGGGTCATCATCTGAGACTGCTATAACATGAAATATATGGCAGAATATGAGTAAAACAGAGCAAGGGACATACAAATCTCCCCCGAGGAGTTCAGTCACAAATGTAATTAATGCATAATTTTTTTTATGAGCCTCATCGGCATGGAAGCATGTCCTCTGGAATGGTGGCCGAAGCATGAAGGGGCATACGAATGTTTAGCATATCTGGCACGTAAATATCGTGCAACGCCAGCTACAACAGTGCCATGCAAACACTTGTTCTCACTTTCAGGTGACATTGTAAACAAGAAGCGGCATTATCTCCTGCAAATGTAAACTAACTTGTTTGTCTGAGCGACTGGCCGAACAAGAAGGTGGACTGAGTGGACTTGTAGGCTCTGAAGTTTTACATTGTTTTGTTTTTGAGTGCAGTTATGTAACAACAACAAAATCTACATTTGTAAGTTGCACATTCACGACAAAGAGATTGCACTACAATACTTGTATGAGGTGACTTAAAAATACTATCTCTTTTGTTTATAATTTTTACAGTGCAAATATTTGTAATCAAAAATAATATACACTTTGATTTCAATTACAACACAGAATACAATATATATGAAAATGTAGAAAAACATCCAAAATATTTAATAAATTTCAATTGGTATTCTATTGTTTAACAGTCAGATTAAAAATGCGATTAATCATGACTAATTTTTTTAATTGCAATTTGTTTTTTTGAGTTAGTCATGTGAGTTAGGGCTGTCGATTAATCGCAGTTACTTGAAACCTCTAAGCGCTGGTCTACACTACTATCTTATGTCGGTATAACCACGAGCAATGCAGCTATACAGACTGAACTCCCGGTGTAGATAGTGCTTCTCCCATCAACATTGCTACCCCTCTCGGAGAGGTGGAGTACTTATGCCAGTGGGAGAAACTCTCCTGCAGCGCTACAGCAGCTGCCCCACTGTAAGCGTAGACAAATTCTAACTCACAAGAAGTTAATACTGACTCTACTGTCCTATAGCATGTGAGCCTGTTCTTAGCAGTTGTAACTTGTCTTTGTACATATTGACTTGCTTCGGGACTATTTTATTGTGTTACTGGTTCATGTTCTCGGGGGAGAGGGGAGAATGCCCTAAAAAAAATAGCACTTAAAACAGAAACTTGAGTTTTAATCATACCCAATAGTTCTTTCTAATTCAGTTTAAAACCAAACTTGCTGTTTTTTGGATGGTAAATAAAGATCCTTCCCTTAGAGGGAAGGAATTAAAAAGTTGCCAATAAAACTGCTTAAGGGAATGGACATGGTGCTGAGCAGGGGAATTAAAGGAAAGAACGACCAGCATAAGCGGAAAGGGAGCATCTGAACCTTGTGAGAGAAGCCAGAGCATTTTATTTATATAGTTTTTCTTTGGTTAGGTCTTATTACTGCTAAGAATTACTAACTATTTGGAGGCATCTAGACAATCAAAAAAGAGTGTGGTGCCAGTCCTAATGACAATGGAAGGACAGACAGACAAGTTGACAGAGATTAGGAGGAGTGGGAAAACATACATTTTACTTACACATAGCAACAAAGTTCACTGTAGACTGCATGACTGAAGTGGGTCTTAAAGGGGGATTTAATGTGGAGAGGGTGAAGGCCTTGCAAACAACCACAGGAATTCCCTGCCTGTGCAAGGGGGAAAACGCATGGCTGTATCTGTGCAAAGCTGACAGACTGTGGAAATTAGGAAAGTTGGCAGAGTAGGGAGGGAGAAGACAATACAAAGTGAGACCTGCTCAGGTAGGTAGGGAGGGGCAGAGCTTTGGAGATGGTGATGACAAACTTGAATTTGATGCAGTAGCAAGTGGAGAGCCAAGGAAGGGATTCAGAGAGGGGCGTGACATGATCAAAATCACAAACAAGGAAAATTTCCAGTGCAGTATTTTGTCTGGGCTGAAAGGGTTGGTTTAGGGAACCCAGAGAAGAGGATGTTGCATTAGTTAAGGCAAGATATGAGGGCCTGAACAAGAGATTTAGCTGTATGGATAGAAATAAATGGACAGATCTTAGAGATAGAGGAGGAAGAAGTGATGAGACTTTAGAGATGAGCTGAATGTGTCAGGCATGGGAGAGGGAGTCAAAAATAGCCTGTAAATTACATGCCTGCGTGATGGGGAGGATGATTGTGGTGTTGAAAGTGATAGAGAAGTGTGGAGCTCTTAGAAAGTAGATTGGATGTGACTAATACAAAAAATTGTACAGGGACTTGTGTAAAGGGCTCTGCAATTATTTAAACTTCCCTCTGTATCTGCCAATAGAAGGGTTTTATTCATTTAAGCTTTTCTGTAATCTCTGTAGGCAGTAAATAAGCTGTTTGGGTGTGTGTACAACCTAAGAAGGTTCAGAAAGTATAGTACGTGTTCATGGCAACATGTTTAATTGTTAAATCATGATCTAATTAAACATATGGATTAATGCTTGTGAAGAGCAGCATGCTCATTTGGCAAGAGCAGGGAGCTGGGGCTCCTGGCTGTTCATAGCCGTCACTGACTTTTGAGACTGGGAATCTAGAGGAGAAGTGTAATGAGTGTTTACCTCACAGGGTTATGGAGGCGCCATTAACATTTGTAATATACTTTGATCTTTAAAACACAATACAGATATATTTAACCTTTTCTTTATTTCTTTTTTCCTAGTTACGATTACCTCAACTGGAGAAAAAGGTAGGAAACCTGTATTACTCATCCTCAATAAATAAATTTAAAGTTTTATAAATAGGAAAGTTGCCTACTTCTTGTCTCCTTAATATAAATGTACAGTGTGTTTCTGATGTATAATTTACACCTACTTACCAATGCAATTTTGTATGATTTTATGTAACTCTCTAGGTAGAGTGAGCAGATAGGAACATAGAGGGAAAACATAGAGAGGCTGGATCTATCTAGCTTTTAGTGCCACAAGCTTGGGATGATCATATTACCTGTGAGCAATGGAACTATGACTTAGTTATGCAGATCTTTCAAAACAAGTGATGGAGGGGGGATCAGACCCAGATCATGTTTTCTATATACCACTTAATGTGTGCTAGGTCTCTTTTATCTCTCTGGTTTTCCCCCTTGTTTTTAAAGTGCATTAATTGTTGTGGTAACCATACTATTGATATCTGCTATGGCTACGTCCATTGCAGAATAAAATCAGTCATATGGTTATTGAAATTCTGGAGTTATCATAGTGATGGTTCTGACCACATTTGTTGAGTATATGTATTGTATTACCCTGAAATAACTAGAAAAAACTATGTTGAAAGAACATTATTAAGGTTGCAAAGTTAGGAAATGCCAGAATTAAACTTGCCCATGGAGGCTTATTTCAGCCCCCTTATGTGCATAAGTTACAATACAGTTCTTAGGTACATGTTTACATACTATTTTTTCTACGAGACCCCAGTCTCATTAACAGGCTGGAGCTACTCTGGGGCTCAATCAGGGTTGGTAGGGAAGCAGACTTGTTTGTAGGACTCCTGCAACAAGGTAGGGGAGTATGGTCCCATGGTAAAAGCAGCTCAATGCTGCTTTGGTAATTAGATTTTATCCCTGCGTCTGCCATAGAGTTCCTATGAGATGTTGGGCAAAGCACTTCAACCACTTTTCACAGGTGGTCACTAATCGTGTGGTCCTCGTTTTCTGGGAGCGTAACTTAAGACCCTGCAATCTGATATGCGGAGGAGCTGAGCACACTCAGCTGCTACTGAGGTCAATAGGAGCTGTGCTTTGAACATATAAAATGGTGTATAATTCCAAGCACTGTGAAAAATCAAGTCCTAGGCATTTCAACTAGACATACAAAATTAATGAATCCTTTTTACCTCTAATCCTTCTGTGCCTATCACCATCTGTAAAATGGGGATAATAATACCCCCTCACCTCACAGGGGCTTGTGAAAATACCTTTGTGAAGCACTCTGATACTGTAGTGATTAGCATAATCGAAAAGCCCAGGAGGAAATTAATAATTCTGAAGAATGAAGAGCTGAATAGAATCTAGTGTAGTTTGTACCTATAGGCCCAGGAAATCTAGATATTTAAGACCTGATCCTCAGGTCACTGAGCAGCCCCTTCTTTTCCTATAGTTGAACATATATTTACAGGTTGTTGTTTTTTTTTGTTTTTGTTTTTGTTTTTTTTAAGGCACCAGTAGAGGAGAAACCTTGCTTGTTTTTAATCTTCCTGTTATTTTTTGAAGAAACAACAAAACAAGTCTGACTTGCAGGAAAACATTCACATTTAGGTCTTGGTATGAAATAGGAAATCTCCTTTACTTGAACTTTATAGCTCTTGTAGTCAGGGTTGGGTTTTTTAGTTATTCTTTGTTGCATCAGTAGAAAAATGAGCCCTCTAGCAGCCAAAGTGGTATCAATAGATTCCTGTGATTTTAAACTAAAAGCACATATCCTTGCAGATACATTTCTGCCTCATATTTCAAGTGTATTATGTTTAAATCTTGTTACAGCAGTGCTTAATTATAATTTTCTATTTAATTTAATAATAGGTAAATAGAACTACGTGACTGATCTATCTCTTGTTTTATGTGTGTATTTTCTCCCCTAATTTGACTTACTTTTAAACATGTGAATTGTTTTAAATCTGATATACAACCACGTAAAAACCAGTAGACCCTAAGCCTTATTCACATGCAAGACTCTAACGATAACCACACAAGGAAATCTAGAGTGGTGTGGTGTCATGAGTGTCTCTGGGTGTGCATGTCTAATCCGTTTCCCAAAGTTGCTTTCTCTATCTGAAGATTATCACAAGAGTTTAAGAAAATGTTTTTTATTAATCAGATACAAATTGTGCCTCTGTTCTCCCACATGTTTTGTTTCTGTAAGACCGGTTGTTAGGAAACATACTAAATGTAAGTGGCAAGCACATTTTTGTTTTGTTTGGTGCAGTGGGAATTCTGTAGGGTTTTCGATAGAGTTCATTCTGTCAGTCTTGAACCTCTCATCAGTGTAACCCTTCAGCTGAAGAAGATTTCATATAGATCCCTCAAAAGCCTCAGCACTACTGAGTGATGCAAGACCTTCTCTTCTTCTAAGCACTCAACTACTCCCTGTGCAGTACTGCCAGCACCTGTTTAATTAATGAACAAAGTCTGAGCAGGGGCCCTGAATACATTCCTCTTCCACTTGTCAGCTCACTGTCACTATACCACTTAGTCTGCCAACTTACATTTGTTCAGTGAAGACAGCAGAAGTAACTCTGCCAATCCCTTTAGTTGACTGCAGTTAAAATGCTGTTAAATTTACAGATTTTTTTCTTAACCATAAAGTCTAACTTTGAAGTGTATGACCTCAGATTATGTTAGAACTGTGAAATGTCTTTCCCTGCTAGTTGGTGCTGGGATTATTTTTTTTTTTTTTTTTTTTTTGTTCTTTCCTTTATCTGGTTTGTACTTATAAGAAAATAAACAGATCTTAATAGGAAACCAGCTAATGCATATTTATACTTGGAGCCAGCACAAGGATCTTTAAAGGGTTGCCCTCAATGAGTCCTGCTGCTACTGCCTTTGCAGGTTGGGTGGAGTCTAGAGGGGAAGCTGCTGGACCTGGTGTCTTCCACCCCACCCCACCTTTACCCCAAGAGGTGCCTGCTTGGCAGAATCCCTCTCCCAACAGCAGCAGTAACGACAACACATGAGGCAGGATGGAGAGGCAGGGGCCTGTTCAGCATTGGGCCAACCTCCAAAGGACGGGACCCTGATCCCCGGGACTTCCTCCTGCATGTCATACAGTGGCAGCTGGGCCCATCGGGGCAGGACACTCAAAAGGCTCCTGTTCCCCTTGAAGAGTATAGCTGCAGAGGGCTGACCTTCAGCTTCCAGTGCTGTACGACATAGAAATCATAGAATCGTAGGGCTGGAAAGGACCTCAAGAGGTCATCTCGCTCAGCCCCCTACACTGAGAAAGGATTAAGTATACCTAGACCGTCCTTGACAGCTGTTTGTCTAGCCTGTTCTTAAAAACCTCCCAGGGATGGGGATTCCACAACCTCCCTAGGTAACCTGTACCAGTGCTTACCTATCCTTATCGTTAAAACATTTTTCCTATTATCTAACCTAAATCTCCCTTGCTGCTGATTAAGTCCATTGCTTCTTGTCATACCTTTAGAGGACATGGAGAACAATTGACCACCGTCCTCTTTATAACAGCCCTTAACATATTTGAAGACTCTTATCAGGTCCCGTTTCCTCTCCCTCTCCTCCCCTCAGTCTTCTCTAGAATAAACAAGTCCAGTTCTTTCAACCTTTTCTCATAAATCAGGTTTTCTAAACCTGTTACCATTTTTTCTTGCTCTCCTCTGGAGACTCTGCAATTTGTCTATGTCTTTCTTAAAGTGTGGTGCCAAAAACTGGACACAGTACTCCAGCTGAGACCTCACCGGTGCCGAATAGAGTGGGGCAGTTACCTCCCATGTCTTACACAAGACATGCCTGTTAATACAGCCCAGAATGATGTTTGCCTTTTTATATAACAGCATCGCACTGCTGACTCATATTCAGTTTGTGAGTCACTATACCCTCGCACCCCGATCCTTCATTGCTGCCTAGCCAGTTATTCCCCATTTTGTATTTGTGCATTTGATTTTTCCTTTTTAGGTGTACTACTTTGCACTTGTCTTTATTGAATTTCATCTTGTTGATTTTAGATGTTCTCCTGTTTATAAAGACCATTTTGAATTCTAATCCTGTCCTCCAAAATGCTTATAACCACTCACAGCTTGGTATCATCTGCAGAGATCGCTATCTTCCTGATTTCATCACTTTTGCAAGAAGTCTAGACAGTTTTCTCTTTCTGCTAAGTATTGCTAGCATGGCCACAAATTACTGCCCTTATTGCCACTAACTACTGTCTGTACTACCATCTGTTGTTGCTTATTTGCATTGCAGTAGCGCTTAGCCCCAGTAAGGGTTTAGGGCGTGTGTGTGTGTGCGCGCGCTAGAGAGGCCCCCCACCCTCAAAGAACTTGCATTTTAAGTGTAATGTTCTATGTTTTAGTTAACTCCCTACTGCTAAGACAGTTTAGTTGTACCCTGCCCTCGTGCATCCATCACTTCCTCTTTCTGGTTCCAACTATTCCACTCTTCTCACTCCCTTGCACTGATTTACCCAGACACCTCCAGTGTAATCTTAAATTTACTTTTGTCCTCCTTCCCCAATCCACCTTCCTGTTTTTTATCATGCCTCCTATTATGTCTAAACTTAGATTTTAGGCCTTTCAGAGAAGACCCCATCTTATTTGTTCTGTATAGTACTAGTACCCTGGGACATTTCATAAAGAAATAAGCGTTCATGTAACATGTGGCAGTTTTTTAGGACTCTGCATACTCAGTTATTTTTGCTGACTGCTATGTCACTTGAGTCCCACTAGCTTTATTCTATGAGTGTTAAAATCATTCTAATCTCTCTCTAAGGCTATGTCTACACTACGCAGCTTTTAGCGACACAGCTGTCCCACTACAGAAGTGCCGTTAAAAGGCGCGCAGTGTAACCGCTGTTTGTTGGCAGAGGAGAGCTCTCCCGCCAACAAAAATCTTCCACCCCCAATGAGCGGCAGTAGCTTTGTCGGCAGGAGAGCGCTCCTGCCGACAAAGCGCTGTTCGCACCGGCGCTTTTCCTCAACAAAACTTTTGTCTTTCGGGGTGTGTGGGTTTATTTGTTTTTTTAACACCTCTGAATGACAAAAGTTTTGTTGTTCATTTGCCAGTGTGGACAAAGCCTAAGGCAAGGGAGTTAGGGGCAGAAGGGCCCTGTGAGGAAAAAACCCTAGGAACAGCCAAGCGCATGAGAAAGCTTAGGTTAAGGTTCATGTTGTGTGCAACAACATACCCTCTCTCCCCCTTTGGGAGTTAAGTGTGGACCATATCCAGTGTGTGTGTGCATTGTTTGGAGCAGGTGGAAGTGCCCCAAACTTACTGTCTACTTCATGCCATCCTTGAAACATTAAATATAGCTTCTTTAAATGTTTATTTCTATATCAGCATAGCAAAGTAGGTCAAGCTTCCCCCTGCTTGGAAGAGAAGATAACATAAATGTTTGATGTTATTTCCTCATTTTAAGAGGGTTGCTGCCTGATGCCACACAGCTGTTTAATCTCAACAGTAGGTGGGAGCAGTTGTTCATAGTGGCTAGTTTTAAGAATCTTGCATAGTAAGGTATGAATATAGTAACTAGAATGCTTGTGAGGGTGACAATTTGGGATTTAGGTGGCATTGACATGCCTGCTAATTAGTGTTCCATTGTCTTCCAGCGCTGTTTAGATTGGAAATTGAATTGGATTTAGGCTGGTGAAGAGCAATGAAGCCAAATGACTATCTCTTGCCTCATGGCTGCAGTTTTGCTGCTGTCCACGTTACTTCAGCCTAATTTCATCTGATGGGGAAGGGAATTCAATGGGAGATTGACAAGCTGGGCCACTCTTTGGTTTCTCTTTCTTAGCTTAATTTGGGTTAAAGAAGTTCTTGTATCTTCTTAGAAAGGAGTGTACTTGCTGCTCAAAATCAGTTAGAGGATATCTTGCCTTGATGCTGCTTGAGTCACAGCAGCTTGATGATTCAGTACTTTGATTTCTTTGACTAGATAGATATGCTGGAAGAATTTAGGCTACAGTCTTTGATTTAGCTTAGTTGCTTTGCTCATATAGGTCCTTAGGGTTGGTCTTTCTCCCTATTTGTAAAAGCCTTTTAGAGTCTGTCTGCATCATACCAACAGTCAATGGTTCCTGTTTACTTCTGGTAAGAGGTACGTAGGTCATGTGCAAGGAGAAGCATTGCTAACTGTCCCTAGGTCCACACGTCAAGTATGTTGCTCGCCTGATTTCTAATGGCTTCTTCAATTCCCAGGGACAGTTTTTGTCAGGAAGGACGTTCCAGTCGATTTTCTTCCAGTAAGGGTGTCTGACCAGATCAGTTTGCATTGTGTAAGCTCTACATTCATCTTTAGGTATTCTTACATTCTCAGTGACATTGCCTCTATAGATCTCTAGGGGTTGGGGTGCAGCCTCCCGCCGGGCAGCACTTACCTCTGGTGGTGTGGCGTGGCTGCCGCTAAGGCAGGCTCCCTGCCTTCAATGGCCCCACGCCACTCCCGGAAGGGGCCAGTGCGACCTGGGAGAGGGGGGGCGGCACATGGCTCCGCGCGCTGCCCCTCTCTGCAAGCACCATCCCCGCAGCTCCTATTGACAACAGCTTCCCGTTCTCGGCCAATGGGAGCTGCTTGCAGGCAGGAGCAGCGCACGGAGGGAGACCCCCCGGCCACGGGGCCACACTGACCGCTTCCAGGAACAGCGTGGGGCTGGGGCAGGCAGGGAGCCTGTCTTAGCGGCAGCCTCGCAGCGCTGCCAGAGATCGCTATCAACTGGGAGATTCTCTAGGATCGACCAGTCGATTGCAATCGACCAGTTGATGACCACTGATCTAGATAAATGTTCTTCACAAGATGTTACAGAGAAGTAGAAACTGGTCAAAATAGTTTTGGATATCATGACTTTGTTCAGCCCTGGCCACCAATATTAACCCAAGCACCATAAATTGTGGTGCTATATTCATCGTGCCATTTTAAGCACTAGCTCAATTTCCTGTGATGGCTTCAAATCACCCAATGGATTCTCTTTTTCCAGCACCATGAATCCAGTTATAAATCTCTGATTTCATTCCTACCAAGGATGGCTGTGGTCTATAGGTGTTTCTGCTTCATACTACAGATCAGTGGCCAACTGCTGCTTGGTTTCCTTCCCCTCCTACCAAAATGCTAGAGATGATAGCTCCCGTTAAATTATTTTGATATCGTCCTGTGGTATATTAACACGAGAGAGCCCATCTTTCATCTTCTGTCACAAGGGTCCTGCTTCTGCTTTTGCACATGAGATTATATACAATTCTTTCAGGAACCTGATCAAAATCTTTCAGAAACCTGACCACGAGTTGTCTGCAGTGCTGATGCTTCCCTTTAATCCAGAAGAGAGCCTAGAAATACTTTATTTTGCAACCCTAAGGAGAAGTTGGGTCATCCAGTTCTCATGTGTCTCCCAGACACTGTTAACTAATCATAAACATATCATAAGATATCTTGAAATTAGCTACACCTTTTCCTTAGGTCAGCACCATTAAAAGAAATTGAGTCCATTTTGTGTTAAAGGCCCGCAGATCCTACTTTCCACTATGGCTGTGAGTTACAGTGCTGAGTCTACATTTTAGTTACAAATATTCCTTTTTATTTGGCAGGTGGAGACAGAGAAGGCACCAAGAGTTATACAGACAAAAAATAATCAGAAAGGCTGAAGTTCTCACTATCACAAATGTTCATACAGTAATAAGATGCTACATCAAGAATTCCCATTATCTAGTCCCCAGCCCTTTATTATAAATATAAAGAGTAGCTTTTCCAAGATGGAATCAGAGTGGGAGCCTAATATATGAAATACTACAGCAAAATCCAAATGTGATTAATATTTACCTTGTTTGAATTACAGTACAGGTACATTTACATTTTAATATTATTTACAACCCCTTTTCAACACCTAGTAGTAATAAAATATAGTTATAATATTGGCATGTAACATTTTTTAGTGCAATGCTTAGACTTTATAGACTCTATCTATTGCATAACCCAAATTTTACATTAACTTGAGTGTTTTCAGTGTTCTGGAATCATCTACTTCATTTGCTGACAATATATTATACTGTACATGGACTGAATTTAGTAACCAAACCAACTGGAATATACTGTCGCCTGTCTATCAAGATAATTTAAATGTATGCTTCCAGCTTTTTTATTTTGCTATTCCAGACATCAGACACTTTATTTTAATTTTCCTGAGGGTGGATACATGGGAATGAAGGTATGTTGCTAAAGTTGTGGGTTGCTGCCGTCATGATGAGATTCATTCAGTTGTAAAAAAGTGGGAGTATAAGTGGGGAAATTGTTTCATGACCAAGATTTTGATCATCATTATTTTAGTAGCCTATTAAATGATTCATTCTTAGGATGAAGTAGTATTCATCATATCTGGTGGGCTCTCAAGTGGATTTAGACAACTTCTTTATAGAGTTAAGCCCACTCATGTGCTAGTATTATCCAGTGGGTTTCAGTGCAATTTATCTTACTGGCTTGCAGAAGAGAAATAACTTGTCTACATCCAAAACCATTGCATTTTTATGTTATAGTTCTAGGTCTTTTCAGCTATACTCACTGAAATCTTATTGTATTTATTTTTATTGCAGTTGTCTACCTTGTGGTTTTTCATCTGTCATTTGCCATGTTTGTATGGTCCTATTGGAAGACAATTTTTACATCTCCTGCTTCCCCCTCCGATGAGGTAAATTTAATGATAGAAAAATGCCAACATTTATTTATACCACTGAACTGTTTTCAGCAGTGATACTTGTTTAAAGTACAATGTAATTCATCTTCTCTGTTCCCATTAACTGAAATAAATAGCATGCTTCCATATTGTGAATGTAAATAATTAAATTACTTTTAAAATCATCGTAACATAATGACATTTTTTCAGATTGAATGCTTGTTTCTAAGTGGTCACAAGTTTGACATTCAGGTATATGTTCAAGTAATAAGGTATGCAAGTATATATGACACTACAATGTTTTGCTAAGCAATAACTTCAGTTTGGTATTTAGAATAAATAAAATATAAGTAGGCTTGAAAGGATTCATTTTTATGGGTAAATGTGGGTAAGCGTTGATTTCACCACACAATCTGACTAAAAATATTTCCTTCGATTAATCAACATTTACAGATAGGAAAAGGAAGGAAAATGCTGCTTGAGAACTTGAGGTTGATTGAATGATATTTACTTTGTGTATTTTGACACGTGACATTGACAATTTGGTTATAAAGCTTTAACTTTTTGAATCCTAATGCTGTACGATGGGGTATACAAACCCCACACTGGGACCGAAGGGGTTAAAAGGCTATACTGGGCCCAGGCAACCCCATCCCTATAGGCCTGCTGAGCATGTGCAATGTGGAGGAGTGGGTTAAAAGGCGCTCAGAAGCCCAGGCAAGCGGTGGATGGGTTGCAGGAGAGAAGAATCCTTCTCCAGAAAGCCAGACAGAAGGTGGAGCCTTGAGAGGGGACCACAGAGTGGGTTAGGCCCCCAGGCAGTGACTTCTCCAACCACCACCCACGTGGAGAACCAGCAGGTCTTGCAGGGCCCAGCTCATTTGGACTTTGTGAAGCTATTGACTGTTCGGACTAGTGGGGCCATGCCCCTAAGTGAAGGAGCACTAGCCCAAGGCAGCAGACTTGGGCTCTCTACAGGGTAGAACCTGCTGATGTTACTTCCCAAAGGGCTCTGGCCTAGGACCTGGTGGAGCGGGAGGGGCCGGGTCCCCCATTATGGCCCACTTAAGAGAAAAGGCCCAGACGAAGGGGGAAGACCCCAGCACTCTTGACCTGGGGTCAGGAACCAGGCACCGGTACTCCACTCCCCCAATAAAGAGACAAGAGATTGTATGTCAGATGCACTAACCAGTAGGCCACCCACCAACCTCTCTATCAGTGTATCATTAATTCCTGTCTGACACTGCCCCTAATTTCGCACAACTATGAAAATGTAAATTGATAAAAAAAAAATGCTTAAAACCCATAATTTTGTGCAACTGTGAAAATTTACATCAATGAAAACTGAAAAATGCTTAAAAATAAACATATCTGTCAAAATTATAAAAAAAATAAAAATTCAGTTCTGCCAAAACAAAATATAAGTTAAGGCACAACAAGCTCAGTGACTCAATCTGTATGTATTTTCATTATACACCCTTATTTGAACCCTCTCAATGACATTTCTTTAGGTAAGTTACAATAAATACTCGTAACTTTAAGAGGACTGTAATGCTCAGTGATAAGTCTGTTTAGAAGCTCAAGGCGTGGTGAGCACTGTTAAGTTAAGATAGAAAGACATCTCTAAACACTGACATAAAAAGTGCTAGCTTTATTGACAAAGGTAATTGTAATATAATCATCTCTCCAAGGAATCTATTAGGTGGATTAATTTACAACCTGATGGCTTTTATTTTTTCCCCGTAAATCAATTAATCTATGGCTTAATATCAAAACTACAATTCAAGTTGTCCCTCTACTTCCTGTAACTTTAAAACTGGCTAAACAGACATTTTTGTGTTCTATTTTTGGCAGGGATGACTCTCTCAAAGCCAGCATTTAGCCCGAAGCAAATTTGTACAGCTGAAAACATACTTGCAATGGAAAAGCAGACACTGTGGTTCTATAAAGTATCACAGAAATATACAGTAGGGTAGGAGAGGAAGCTGAAGAGAGTTCTGCTGGTTAGCTGAGCAAAGGAAGTAGTACTGAATATTTTAAGTTGTAAATTCACTGCGGAGGCTGGCCTTCAAATCATATGACTGGTTTAATTGGAGCCTGTTCTGTGTGATGACGACAAAACACTTGGCAGATCAAACAGTTATCTCAACCAATCAGTTGCTCCAACATTTGTAGAGTCACATGAACTTTAGCTTAAGCATCAGTGTATTTTATAATTATTTTGGTGCTTGCCTGGATTCTTCTGTCTGCCAACATCTATTTATAACTAACTGTAATAAAAGCTGTAGCAAGGCTTCAACTTTCAGTGAGTGACAGAGTTTGAATTTGCAGCAGACAGTTAAAAAGAGAGTGCCCATTTTAACTGTTGATAAAATGAGGTCTGAATTGGAAAATTTCTACATATGAGCTTATCCAAAAGCCATGTTCCTCCTTAGAGCACTCTTCTTCCACAGTCTCTGTGTGCCATCTCCGCTGAGGCACCAGGGAAGAATATAGTATTGTCTCTAAGCTGTTCCAACTTAAATCTTTTCCAATTGTTTTAAAACATAAATGTATATATTTTCACGTAATCTTCTTATTTTAAGTACCCATTCTTGTAAAATGAGTGGCATCCTGTGATTTTACTAATATGCTAAAAAAAGATTTCACACCTGTTACTGTGCAAGTGTAATCCCTGCACATTGTATAATAAGGAAGAACAATCAACATTATGTGAGATCCCAGAAAGAGAGAGGAAGGAAACAAAGGGGCTCTTTGTTACTGTTTACATTAAGAGCTGCTGGAACTTTGTCACAATTGTTTTGTTGATCTGTAACTTTCATCCCTTTGAACATTTACATCTGTTGCCCAAAGAGAGGGTAGATTTGTGACCCCATTAATATTCAATAGACATAATAATGTAAACATAACTCTTTTGGTAAATTGAACGTTTGTTAGCCAATTTGTTATGGTTACAGGACAATTTAAAAAAAAATTAAAACCACGCGATGTTAGAGGTTTATGGTTTTGTCTATGCATTACTTGGATGGCTTGTTTAGCTGTGTCGGTTAAGTAGTGTTTTAAGGCTAGTTTTACTCGCTTAGTTAATTGCCCACTTCTCTGGCCCGGGGTTGAAAACACCAAGCAGACTCCTCCTAGCAGCAGTCTCTGCTTGACAAGGCCTCCTGAGAGGCGGCAGCAAATGTGTACTACGGTACTCCTCGTACTTATACGGTGTTGCCAACTCTCACAATATTTAATCTTTTTTTAAAGCCCTGTCTCCTGTAGGCAAATAATTATGTGAGACTCTGCCTTTATTTTTTAAAAGGTAAGTTTCTAGCCCTCGTGGTTGTGGAAAAAAAGCTTGAAAAGATGACCCAAGTGCATGCTGATGCCTCAAAACACTGAAGGCAAATAAAAAGAATACAAGATGTATTTATTCTTTTTTAAAATTCATGATTTGAAGCCAATTTCATAATTTTTGGAAATTGACATTTTATGACTTTTTTAAAAAATTGAGTTGGCAATACTGCATACAGCAGTGGAATCTTGCCTGACTACTGTGGGATGTGGGTTGAATCTTCAGCCTTCTGGATTTAGGAATTAACATGGGGAGGCAACAGCAGTCTCTCATACTCTCCCTGTAGTAAGAGGTACCATGTCTTGGAAAAAAATTTGAAGGCGAAAGTAGTTAAGGACCTTGAGGTCAATGGCAATTGGGACAAATTACAACATGGTTTTACAAAAGGTAGATAGTGCCAAACCAACTTGATCTCCTTCTTTGAGAAAGTAACAGATTTTTTTAGATAAAGGAAACGCAGTGGATCTAATCTACCTCGATTTCAGTAAGGCATTTGATACAGTACCACATGAGGAATTATTGGTTAAATTGGAAAAGATGGGGATCAATATGAAAATTGAGAGGTGGATAAGGAACTGGTTAAAGGGGAGACTACAGCGGGTCATACTGAAAGGTGAACTGTCAGGTTGGAGTGAGGTTACTAGTGAGGTTCCTCAGGGTTCAGTTTTGGGACCAATTTTATTTAATCTTTTTATTACTGACCTTGGAACCAAAAGTGGGAGTGTGCTAATAAAGTTTGCAGATGACACAAAGTTGGGAGGTATTGCCAATTCAGAAAAGGATTGGGATATCCTACAGGAAGATCTGGATGACCTTGTAAACTGGAGTAATAGTAATAGGATGAAATTTAATAGTGAGAAGTGTAAGGTTATGCATTTAGGGATTAATAACAATTTTAGTTATAAGCTGGGGACGCATCAGTTGGAAGTAACGGAAGAGGAGAAGGACCTCGGAGTCCTGGTTGATCACAGGATGACTATGAGTCGCCAATGTGATGTGGCTGTGAAAAAAGCTAATGCAGTCTTGGGATGCATTAGGCAAGGTATTTCTAGTAGAGATAAGGAGGTGTTAGTACCGTTATACAAGGCATTGGTGAGACCTCATTTGGAATACTGTGTGCAGTTCTGGTCTCCCATGTTTAAGAAGGATGAATTCAAACTGGAACAGGTACAAAGAAGGGCCACTAGGATAATCCAAGGAATGGAAAACCTGTCGTATGAAAGGAGATTCAAGGAGCTTGGTTTGTTTACCTTTACCAAAAGAAGGCTGAGGGGAGATATGATTGCTCTCTTTAAATATATCAGAGGGATAAATACCAGGGACGGAGAGGAATTATTTAAGCTCAGTACCAATGTGGACACAAGAACAAATGGATATAAACTGGCCATCAGAAAGTTTAGACTTGAAATTAGACGAAGGTTTCTAACCATCAGAGGAGTGAAGTTCTGGAACAGCCTTCCAAGGGAAGCAGTGGGGGCAAAAGACCTGTCTGGCTTCAAGATTAAGCTAGATACGTTTATGGAGGGGATGGTTTGATGGGATAACATGATCTTAGTCAAAGGTCAATTAATTGCCATCAGTGGTAAATAGGACCAATGGTCAATGATGGGATGTTAGAAGTTACTACAGAGAACTTTTTCCTGGGTGTCTGGCTGATGAGTCTTGCCCACATGCTCGGGGTTCAGCTGATCGCCATATTTGGGGTCGGGAAGGAATTTTCCTCCAGGGTAGATTGACAGAGGCCCTGGAGGTTTTTTGCCTTCCTCTGCAGCATGGGGCACGGGTCACTTACTGGAGGATTCTCTGTATCTTAAAGTCTTTAAACCATGATTTGAGGACTTCAATAGCTGAGACATAGGTGAGAGGATTATTCCAGGAGTGGGTGGGGGAGATTCTGTGGCCTGCATTGTGTAGGAGGTCAGACTAGATGATCATAATGGTCCCTTCTGACCTTAAAGTCTATGAGTCTTCCACTTGTCCCTATTATTACTCCCTCCCCCAACCACTAAGACTCTAGTGAATTCCAAAAGAAGGGGATGTTACAGGGCCCAAGGAAAACCCACATGAACTAATCAAGAAGTACAACATGGTTAAAATGATACACCCTTAATCCGATTTGCATCTTTTCCTCACTGGAGTGGGAGTGGAGACACTGAGTAGTGCATATAGAAAAGAAAGGGCACCTTCAGTGATTCCTGCTGGGAGCTCAGAGTTTAAAAGATTTCATCCCGTTCAGAACCTAGAGCTCCCTAGGGAAGCAATAAATTCTGTGCCAAGCCCTCTGCCAGAGAAGCTTGTAACTGCCTTGGGCCTCATGGACGTGCGGGGAGATGAAGCTTATAATTTTAGTGAGTACTAAACCATGGGTGTCACAGGAGTGTACAAGCTCTCCAGGAGATTCTGGCAAAGCTTCTAACTGGTGAACCTTAAGTATGGTTCTTCTCATGCCTTATAGAAGTTGGTAACTCTTACCTCCCCCTCCCGCCCCAGAATTACCTTTGAGGCTTCACTGACATTACTAGCTCTGTCAATATAGCTAATGGAGCTTGAGACCATCACTGATGGTCTCATTAAAGTTACCAGCTGTATCCCTTCAGCTCGTGAGCTGTGACTGTGAAAAGTTACTTATTCTCCACTTCAAGAAAGCTTTCCCTGTTCCTGCTGGACCTGCTTCGTCTGCAGGCCCTCCAGAGATGGGGAGTGGCAGCCATAGAGCCTGACCTCTTCTCCCTGTGGCAAGAATGGTTATTGAAGAGCCCTCTGAACTCATAGGATCCCCAAGCACCACTGGGAGAGGGTTTACACCCATGGTTTCAAGGGAAGTTTCACCTTCATAAAACTCCACTGAGTACAAGCCTTCATCTTGTATAGCAAAGGGAAATCCAGTGGCGGGAACTAGGACAAAGTTCTTTAAATTTAGCATTTTAAAGTTTAGTTACAAAGGATCAATCATGTAATTTCAGAATGTATGAGGGACAATTCTTGCAGTACCTCCTATCGTTTACTACTTTTTCTCCTGTGTTTGGTAAGATGATAGGCAGATATTGCTGCTTCTTAAGGGGTAAAGTATTCAAACCCTTCTCTCTTAACATAAACCTTGATTGGGCCATGCAGTTAAAAGCTATTCTTCTGTCCCCCTCTTGCAGTTCTGCTTATCAAAATCTGATAAAGAACAATATGAAAGAGAAGAGAGACCAGAATCCCAGCAGGACATTTTGAGAAGAGCTGCTAAAGACTTGCCTATCTATACCACAACAGCATCAAGGGGTGAGGCATGCAGACAAGTCCACTTGTCCAAAAGCTGCTAGTCTAATTCATGAGATTTATTTTGATGTTGCTGTGTGAACCGTCTGCTAAACAAATACTGCAAAAGGCCATGACTTCATATTTCCCCATGAGATGCCAGAGTTCTTTTTTGTCCGTGGATCTCTACAAGCAGACAATAAATAGAACAGTTTTCTCAAAAAGATCATGTTTTGCAAAAATAAATTCAGCGTGAAAATATTTATCTTGCGCTCTGCTTATAATAATCTTAAATAGACTAAAGGAACAGAGCTGAAAGGCTGAGTTTTTAATATGCATTTCTATTTAATCCCAATTATTGCTTCGGTCCTCCAAGTATGAACATTTAAGGCTTGAATTTACTTCCACTACAGTGTCAGAATTGAGGATATGGAAGCTAAAATGCCAGTAAATTCTTCTTCCAATATCAGCTGTAACTCTCAGGACAGAGCTGTTTAATCATGTTTATGATCCTTCAGCTATTTCTGTCTTTACCTTCACTGTTTTTAAGTAACACTATTGCAATTTCTTTGAAAATATCGTGAGACTGTTAAATGACTCTCTCTGATGCCTAAATGCAATATAGCTAGATTTCTATAACCATGTTACTATTCTAAAACTAGTGGTATTATTGATTACTCCCAAGACCTGTGATCCTTTTTAATAGAAGTTACAGATGTTATACCATTTAATATGCAGTGTGGTTGTAGCCATGTCAGTCCCAGGATATTAGAGAGACGAAGGTGGGTGAGGTAATATCTTTTATTGGATCAACTTCCATTGTGTCTCCTACCAATAGAAGTTGGTTCAATAAAAGATATACCTCACCCACCTTGTCTCTCTTATCACTTACTATTAAGTCATGAGATATGTTAATGGTTATCTTGAGTAAATTCATTTTGTATTTGTGATTCCCAAACTATGGTTCCTGGGCCATTAGTGGTCTGTGGGGCACTTGCTGGTTGTCAGCACAGAGCTGCCTGGTGGTGGTGGCTTTTCTCCTTCTTTATAGCTGCCTCTATAGGTGTGCCATCTTTTTATCAAGAAGAGTCTGGAGGCCTGTTAAAAGCAACTGCTGAGAAGGAGTAGGAGCCAGCCTAACTGCATCTGCTAGATACCACTTCAGCAGAATAGGAGAGAAATATGAGCCACCCTCAAGGACTAGGAGAAGAGGACTAAGGCCATTGGGGAGTATGTCAAGAGGCACATGGGGAGAAGAGGATCCGGTGTCTGGGTAGCATATCCAGAGGAGAAGGAAACCAAGTGGCAGGGAAGCATGTGCTGGAGGATCAGGGGAGGGGAGACTGAGGAACAGATTAAATGAAGAGGAAGAGTTGAAAAAGCATTTATTACAATAGAAACAGATACTCCTACACTAAATACTTTCATGTTACATTTTTCTGTAAGCAATTGTTGTAGTTGCCACAGCAATCTTATGCGATTCAGAATGGCAGTGGGAGGGGAGATGTCCTTGAGACAGTCTCTTGAACATAGGGAGCTTCTGTGTGTATGTAATTTAATTTTACAAAGACGTGTTTAACAGATTGACTTTTAAAATTTGAACATAGCAATCAGATATTGTGATAGATGCCAACTAATCAAGCCTGACCGCTGTCACCACTGTTCTGCATGTGACCTGTAAGTAGCTGTGATGATCTATTATTTAAATTCTCATCTTGAATACTTGTGCCTTATTTTTATTGCTTGCCAGTGGAACTGCATAATGGTAGATCTACTATCTCTGTCCCTCTCCCAGCCCACAGAGCCTGGGCTTCATGTAAGATGTGCAAATCTCTGCATTTCCATCTGCTGGAACTGCAGCAGTTCTACTGCATATGGGGCCCTCTGCACCATGGAGAATGGGACAGGATTTGTCCTAAATGTGCTTCTAGCTTTGTAAAATGTGTTCAATATGAAGGATCAGTGCTGGAGAGTGAAGTGGGTCTGGGCTGTGATACATATGCCAACAGAAACTTCTGTGCATGGAACCTAACTTGCTTCCCTAGCTGTCAGGCACAAGCATGCTGTGGTAGTAACAACTTTGTTTCAGGAGAGCTACAGTAGCATTACAGGTCTTCATAACGTCAGAGGTATTAGGTTATCCACCAGACACATTCTGCTCCACCTGCAAAATCTGTTCTTACAGGCCATTTAAGATTGGGAAATAAATTGTTAATTAGACTTCAGTGACAGCTTGGGTAGATCTATTTAATTAAGAAATCTGGTGAATGCATGTGTCTGTCTGGAATTACTACCCTTTGACCATGCTATACTAAAGTTGGGAGAAAATGGAATATAGACCATTAGAACTATTGATTATATATTTTTCCGTCTTCCTCTACTCTATCCCAAAGTTATTTTTCTATCCAGCATTTTGATCAGCTTGATTAAGTTGAGTGCCAGGTTGCCATATTTTCCATGCTATCCACAGCAGCTGTAAGGCATGCTGGTTATTAAAATCAATTCTGAATGTTGAATTTTTTTCCTCCTCAAATGCTAATGCTGAAGTAAGTTGGTGTACAGTGAAAACAGCACCTAATGGTCTATGGAGACAGAGTGCCTTGTGCAGTTCAATAATATCCCCTCTTTCTGATTCATGGGCTTTTTAGAGTCCTATCTTCTGCTTTTCCTGGGCAGAAGGTCTGACAGCTGTGAAATGGGGCCACTGCCTGAAAGGGTGGGGTTGAAAAGCAGAAGTAATGGGTATTAAAAGTTGTTTCACAACTTTAGGAAGTTTGAGACCAAATATTTGAATTAGAAAGTAAATGTATTTTGTACTTTAATTTTTATTTTAATTAATTGGAAATGGACTTTTTCTTTTTCAGATGTGTACTAAAAATGGACCATCATTGTCCTTGGTATGTCTGGTTTTTTTTAAATGAATATAAATAATATTGAAACAATTGATCAAATTCTGCAGTCTTACACCAAAGTAAATATGTAATAAATCCACTGATTTTCAGTTGAATTTCTCCAGATTCAGATATGTATAAATGAGAGCAGCATATTTCCTAATGCTTATTGCAATGTATATTGGAAGCCAGAATTGTAGGTCTAAGAAACTTAAATATGTACTTACATATAGATGCACATCAGAACTTACCGGGTTAAAAGAAATGAGAGAGGCTGAGATGCTGCTTTATTGTGTTTAATTCAGTACTGTAAGTGTCGAGAGATAAGAACCTATTTTACTAAATTGTGAAAATCAACTTCTTAAATGAATTCACTCCCAGATATCAAGTTGATCAGCTCACTAACAGGTACAGTAACTCCTCACTTAACATTGTCCCGGTTAACGTTTCGTTGTTATGTCGCTGATCTATTAGAGAACATGCTCGTTTAAAGTTGCACAATGCTCCCTTATAACGTTGTTTGGCAGCCATCTGCTCTGTCCACTGCTTGCAGGAAAAGCAGCCTGTTGGAGCTAGCTGGTAGGGGTTTGGAACCAGACTGGACCATCAGCCCCCCACTAGCTCCCCTAAGTTCCCTGTGCTGCAGCTGCCCAGCAGACTATCAAATATCAGGTAGTTCAGGTGTCTTTCCCCCCACTGCCATGTGCTGCTCCTGCCCTCTGCCCTGGAGCTGCTCCCGGGAACCTCCTGCTTGCTATGCAGGAGGTGGAGGGGAAGTGGGGTGCTGATGTCAGGGTGCCCCCTGCTCCTGTACCCCATTTCCACAGGGCAGAGGGGGGACACGACGGCTCAGGATGAAGGGAGCTTGCTGGCAGCAGCTGCTGTCTCAACTTGCTGATCTACTTAAAAAGACATTGTACTTAGAGTGGGGTCAGTGTACTTAAAGGGGCAACACGCGAGTCGCTCTCTCTCTTACACACACGGTGTGTGTCTCTCTCTCTCGCACGCACACACCCCCAGCACTTTGGAAAGTGGAGAGAGTGATGCGCTCCAATGGGATAGCGTGGGTTCATCATCACGTTCAGTTTCTGTAGGAAATGTTTGCAGCCGCTGCCATGCGACTATTGTGTCTCCTCCCTCCATTCGTGCTGCATTGTAGAGTGTGAGGCTACATTAACAACAATGTGTTAACACTTGCGGGCTCAGCCAAGTGCTAGTTCATCATTTAGCAGTAAGGCATTCCCTGGGAAATATCCCACCCTCTGACTCCATCACCTCAACCAAGCTTCACAATCATCATTGCTATGTACAGTATTAAATTGTTTGTTTAAAACTTATTGTGTGTGTGTGTGTGTGTGTGTGTGTGTAATGTCTTTTGTCTGGCCAAAAAAAATTCCCTGGAACCTAACCCCCCCTATTTACATTAATTCTTATGGGGGAATTGGATTCCCCGTAAAGTAGCATTTTTCAGGAACATAACTACAACGTTAAGTGAGGAGTTACTGTATTGCTATATTTCCCCGTGCAGGATTCATTTCAGGGTGTAGAATTGCAACCTGGATATGTAGTCCCTAGTGAATATCATGCAGTTTTTATTTCCCTACACATGACGTATCATCCCAGCAGATATTGCTAGTTGTGGTAAACATTAATAGATGTTCTAGGGCCTAATGTGACACCCATTGAAGTCAATGGAAAGGCTCCCAGTGGATCAGGTCCTTGATGTCTGGCAAGACTTCATATTTTTATATAAGAAATCTGGCCAGAAATGGTGTTGGTCATCAGGCTGATCTTTGTTCAGCAAAATTATTTCAGTGGCAGGAGTGATGGGAGGAGCCCAGATCACCTGTGTTACGGGAATATTCTTTAAAATGGGGATTTTAAAATGTTAAATCTTAACTTTTTGATTGATTGAACATTGTCCCAATTGACAGACTGCTGAAACCATGCAGATACAGTGGTGCCCCATGAAAACAGTTTGATTAATCTTTATAACATAGTGATCTCTCTCTCTCTCTCTCTCTCTCTCTCTCTCTCTTTTTTTTTAGGGTGAATAACTGTGTGGGATTTTCTAACTACAAATTCTTCCTCCTGTTTTTATTATACTCCTTATTGTACTGTCTGTTTGTTGCCGCTACGGTCTTGCAGTACTTCATAAAGTTTTGGACAGTAAGTTTTGCTTTTTGTTAAATTTGCATGCGTTACTGAAATCTGTATCAGAGCATCATGTCATCCATTTTTGTCTGTTTTGTGGATCAGTACCATCAACAACAGCATCACTTGAGGTGACTGAAGCAAGAGACCCTTCCAAAATTAAGTTCTACATTGAGTAGAGCTGGACAAATACTGTGGGAGAGTAGAGAGGGTGGAAATTCAAAAACAATAAAGTGCAACTTCTCTGATGCCCAAAATTGAGCAGCACAGCTCAATTTTTCAAATATGTGTGTTGGATACTTAGAGACTGGCTTATAATCAAACCACGGAGTAAAACAAATGATGGAAAATATTGTCAGATTTGAATAACAAATTCAAGGAAATAGAAATCTACTTGTAGATATTCTGCGAGCAGAAGAGACAGCTAAATTTGCCTATTCATTGTGAATTTGTTTGGTTTTAATACTGAGTGCTTATAATGGCTAATTTCAATTTGAGATTAATAGCGTTTACTAACCAGACATGGCCATCATAAGAAGTTATGCAAAGTATGTGCAGTGTTAATACTGTTTACTTTCAGTGTTCAAATGGACAATATGCACTTACTCTGTTACACAAATTTATTTGAATATTGCCTTATCAGTGGAAGCATCCTTCTAAATTATATTTTATACCAATTCTCTTCCAGAGAGAAGTGCGCATTCCAGACTCAATAGAGTATCTTCTATTTCATTCCCTCTCTTAATATTAAAGCCTTGCATTGTGCCTACTGTCCTTCCTGATACGTAGGACTAGATGTAGTTACCTTCAGAATTCAGTTAATGCTACTGAAAAATGATTGGAAGAATTGTCATCAGTGAAAGGCTCTTCACAACTTTTGACTGCCTCTTAGACAAGTTGCCATCTGTGCAGCTGTGCAAAACAGTAATTATCCTCAGAGCTGTAAGGATGACAGTTTTTTGAGCCTAAAGATGTAGCTATATCAGGAATCTCTTTCTTTGTATAAGACTACACGATACGTTCGGAGTAGCTACACTTGAAACAGTTGTTCTTTTGATGTCAGACAAATGGTATAAATGGTGTTAGTAGTCATCCAGGCTGTACACCCAATTCTACGAAGTGCTACCTTTCAGTATGATGTATCGATTTTACATTGTGCCCCATCTGTGTAGAGCAAAAGAACTCGGGAGGAATTGAGTATCAGTGCCTTGCAGGATCAGGCTCTACGATTGTATTAAATCGGACATGTTACTAATTTCCTCATTAAAACATTGCCTTGGCAAAATTCTCAAAATGTAATGGTCTAACTCTGACATTCAATCTTATTGAATATACACTATTTAATCTTTAATTTGTTTGTGAATGTGGTTCAGTGTGGATGTGACCCTCTGTATTTTACAGATTAGTGGGGGAGCAGACATGCAGGAAAGAAAACTGATTTGCTTTGTCACCTCACTTCATAAGTCTTATTACAGTGGAAGTCTTGTGTTTGGACATTTGCCCATAATGAGCATCATTTAATACCACCCGTTTACAGAAAATCTCTTCCAAAGCCCATCAGACACAATGGTGGAGTGGACTTCTCTGAATGGAGAGAGGGAACTTAAGAGTTTCTTGTATAATCATTAGTCTTCACTATTGCCTACAAGAAGGTGTCATTTCTGATTTAAAAAAAAAAAAAGTGGTCTTATCTTACTCAGCAGTACTGCTTCATTTGTATATTCAATTATATTTGTTTGCTTTAGTGATTTAAAACAGGTATGTGATGCTTTTTATGTCTGGTAACACTGCAGAGCCAACATACTTAGAAAGATTGAGCAGTATTCAGTGCATCATCAACAGAACGGTTTTGATTATGAGAGTGGGTCTAATTTGGCATGCAGAACTTTGATATTCAAGAGTGGAAAGAACCCATCTTGACAAGTTTCAAAATGAGGTTGCTGGACTTGCAGTAGGAAAAACATATTTTAATTGTAAACCTGCACACATTTGTTATCGAAATCACTGAGACACAAAATCCTGAATTCTTTCAATGCCTTTCTTACGATCACTTTTCAGAGTAAAACTATACTTGATTCCTATATTCAAGCCACTTATACACTCCTGCATTTAATGTACCTGAAATAAATTATTATGAGACTAAAAGAGTAGACCATTTTAATAAGACTTCTGTAGAGCAGTGGTGGCACCTTCATCAGCATGGCTTGCAAAATTCACTTGCCTGTGGTGTGTAGGAAGCTTTTCTAGATGAATGCCATCAACTTCTGCAGAATCTAAGACTTGATTGCTATGTGTGATTTGTTTTCTTTAAAATAATCTAGTCTCAGTAGTTGTAAAGAAAACCTTCCAGATATGAACCAGATATAACTGATGTGCTGCTGTCTGAAGACTGTCAGCTTCAGTGTCTCTGCTGCTGCTCATATCTTTCTCACAAAGCAAAGTGAAAATTGATCAGGCTTGTTAGTTTTCACTGTTCCTGCTGGGGACCTTTGAGAAAGGACTGACCCAACATGGACAAGTTTCAGATGAAATTTACTCTGCTGCATCTTGGGAAAGCTCTGAAAGGCAGAAGATGGATTCAAAAACAGAGCCTGGTACAGGGGTTCTTAGATTTTAAAGTGATGAGACCATATATAGGTACATGGATAAGTGCGACAGCACCACCCTCACAACAGCCAGTAGGCTCTGGGGCCAGAGTGCGGGGACAGAGCTATTTCTTTCTTCCAGCAGCCAGTGGGGAATGGGAACTTCATACTTACCAAGCATACATTATCTGGACACTACAAAAATGGAGCCCTCGAGCAAGTCTAGGGACAACATCCTAGTAGAAATCCCAAATCTCCTTTTGCAACAGCTGCAGGCAGGGAAAGGAAGACTGGGAGGAGCTTAGATTCTTACGTGGGCATTGCTACTAGCCAATAGGGCCCTTCATTTTAGTTGAGTCCTCAGACTATTAGATGTTTAGAAAATCCCTATAAATGAGTGCCTGTGTGGAATGAGGGCAGTATGAAGAGAACAATGAGATAAGAAAATATTCCATGGGAAAGATTAATAGAAATAACAGGAGAGGAGGAGTTTGAAACAACTTTTTTTTTTAAATCCATTTGGCTATTTTGTTATGTGAACAATCAAAAAATATCTTTACCAAAATGAGTTCTGCTCATGTTAGGTAAACAATTTCTAAAGTTCAGAACAGCAGCAACAATTTAACCACAGTATTGACCAGGTCCCGATCAAATTTTATTTCAAAAACTAAATATTTTGCTTTGAGAAAATACTGTTCTCTGAGAATTACTTTCTGTTTTACAGAAATATAATTCCAAAATAGCCAAGTGGATTTTTTAAAATTGTTTTAAAAAAAAAAGTTGTTTCAAACTGTAAATGTGTGCCATGTTTCATGAAAGTTGTATTATAATTGCTATGAACCCTTGAAAATGTGTTTTTTCCAGTGGAAAAAAATGACATACCTTGAAGTTCTAGTACTTTTGCAGTTTTGAGAATTTTTCTCTTATCACTTAGCCTGCAAACTCTGATGACAGAGCCTTTGCTATCCTGCCCTCCTGGAATAAAAAGCACCTCTGTAACTTTCTTGTTTACTCTGTCGATCTGTATTTCTTAATCTTCAAGCTGTGTCCCCCAGAAAGAGGGCCACCTATCTTGGGTTGGAAAGAGGCTTGGCTACCCCAGCGTGGAGGTCAACAGAGAGAAGCAATTACAATATCTCCTCCACTGACCCTGATGTCAAGAAGTCAAAACATGGCTGGTTCTCTTGAAGAAAAGAGAGAGAGAATGGCAGCCCTAAGAAATGGAAATGATCAGTAACTAAAATGGCCCTATGTAAAGATGTTGGGAGGTCAAGGAGCCTAGCCTTGATGTGTTGGTGGAGAGAGCAGTTGTACCTTGCTCTCTTAGGCCTTGTCTAGACTTGGATGTAAGATGTGATGTTAACTAACACGTTTTAAAAGTCTAGTGTAGACAAGGGACGCTGCCTTTAACATGTGCTAAACTGTTCAAGTTCAAGCTTAGGCATTTATTTGATCAGCTTTACATATGTTTAAAGCAGTGGGTCTTGCCCACGCTAGACTTTTAAAGTTTTAGCTGACGTGTGCTAACATCACACTTGAAATCCGAGTTTAGAGAAGGCTTTATTGTTGCAGAAGGGGAAGCCTAGAGTTTTTCTGTTAACTGGTGGGAGATATCCCAGATCAATGTGTAAGACCCTTTTGCCTTCACGCAAAAGGACACTGCAGGAGAGGGAATATTATCATACATGCATTTATATGGACAGTTTTTTTTTATTTTTTTAGCTATGACCAGAGAAAACGAGAGAGAAACCATTTTATTCTGCCTCATTTAGAGCCCATTCCTAAATGCTTTACTTCCCCAGCATAACTGAAAAACAAACATCATGTTTGAGTGGAAAATTTTTCCCTCTTCATATTTACAACCCCCTGATTGACAACTCCACCCTGTGGTAATGAGTATATTGGAAATGCAGATAGATGTGTAATCAGTAAACTGTATAGCATTTGTTTTGTACCTCTGAGGTATGCTGAGCTTGAGTTATTTTCCTGACCCCTGAATATTCTGTTCATATTCAATGTTTTTTAAACCTCAGTTACAAAATTAAAAGACCGCTAGATGAAAACTACTAATGGAGAGAGCGCCTGATGCAACTGTATTGGGAAAGCTGAGGAAACATGTTGAAAGCGCCCTATACATGGTATAAATGTTGCCAGTTACAAACACCAACAGAGCACTTTAGGCTTTCAGAAAAGTGTTGGTAATCTGCTCCTGTGCACTTTGCTCCCATTTTCTTTGTGAATGAAAGATAAGACTTCTAATGGGCATTGGAACGTTGCATGTTTTAGAACACATGTGCACACTAACCATTGCTTTCCGAACAAAGCCTGTGCTATTTTCAAACATGTGTCATGAAGTAATACTGGTATATAATAAAATTGTCTTTGTTTGCGCAAAGCTTTGCCGCAGGAAATCTGCAGAGAATTGTCCAAAGGTAAAATCCTGTGTTGATGTGATTAATATAGAAATTGTTCCTACTGTGTTTTTTCTAGTCCATTCATTTGTGATAGCTGTTTACATTGTTACCTAATGGGGAAAAAACCTGTAATCCTTTCTCCGTATAGGACAGGTGATATAGAGTGTTTGTGTGTTTGATTTAATTGAAATGTGTGGCAGATAACCTAGAAAAGAAATCAACATCAGATAAGTGTGTGTTGGATGGGCTAATGGAAAATTAAATGGCAATAATGCCAACTACACCTCTGAATAAAAATAGATACTCTAATTTCCAAATGCTGTTAAATGTCAACTTCTTAAAAGTATTGAGTTTTTGAGCTTATGTAATTAAACCATTTATTGTTTAAAAAAACCCATTGGCCTATTGCAAAAGTATACAGCAAAGCCTAAAAATAGATAGGGAAGAAAGTGAATGCCTAATATTTTTGTTTGTTTTTTAAAATCATGTTTTGTACCTGACATACTGAAATTGTAGTTCAAGAAAAGTTGATCTACATAAAAACGTGATCTCCATAATTTTGCCATGGGCACAGGCCTGTTGTGGTTTGCTGTGTAAGTGCTGGCTGTGTTTTAAGCTGGTCTAACTCAAGCAACTAGGCTAGATCAACCAAGGGGAATTAGCCCTGCTGCCTAAGCTAGCCAGTAGGAATTGGAGGAGAGGGGTGGGGCTTAGGCAGCTCTCTCATTTTGACATTCTTGACCCTGAACCTCATAGATTCCAAGGTCAGAAAAGACCATTGTGATCATCTAGTCCAACCACATGTATAACACAGGCCATAGAACTTCCCCAAAATCATTCCTTTTGAACTAGAACCCAGGTCTCCCACCTGGTGAATGCCCTGACCACTGGCCTATTGGGGGGAGCCACAGGCATTAGCAAGTCCTCCTCCTCTGTTTTGTGCAGAGCCCAATCCAGTAAGTGTGCTCTTAGGTGACCTTTGAGAACATCCAGGATGTGGGCGCTGTAGGTAACCTAGGTGTTGGAATGCCCAGTTTGAAGATCCCGCTGGGGCTTAGGCATTGAGCAACTCAGGACTTGCACAACTTTGCACATGCCCACTGGCAGAAATTTAGGCACCTAGGGCATTTATGCACTTTCAGGGTTAAGCGGCAGCTGAGCAAAGGTTTGAGGATCTAAACTTTGGACTTAGGCACCTAAATCCCTTTTCTGGATTTAGCCCCTAACATTTCCAACATTTAAAAATATTTTAGACAAGATGTGTAACTAGTCCAGTTCCTCTCTACTTTTGCCGCCAGTTTGGGGGCATGTTAACAGGGACACTGTCAACTTAAAATCTAGTCCGTTTTAATTTAAAAAGTAATTTAAGCACCTTCCCTGAGTCCCTCTGTTGATTCTTGTGGTTTCACAGTCCAAATTTTCCTGTTTCTAAAAACAATTTCTCTTTACAAGGAACAGTAGGTAAAATGCTGACAGAATGGGGTTACCATCAGGCTAATCACTGATCCACTGCTCTGAACCAGTTTCAGATAATATGGAAGAGAGGCTTAATAGTGATGCTGCATATTATGCAAAGTGAAGGGGGGAAAAGCTTCAGAGGGGAATAAGTGTAGAGTAGAATGTTTAGTGAAGATGCTGGATTATTTGCCAAAAAGGGTTAATATTAATCTTCATTTTTTTTTCTCCCCCAGAATGATCTGCCAGACTCACATGCAAAATTCCATGTACTTTTCCTTTTCTTTGTGGCTGCCATGTTCTTCATCAGCATACTGTCACTTTTCAGCTACCACTGCTGGCTAGTCAGCAAAAACAGATCAACAATAGGTCAGTTAATTGGAATATGTAGTTGCCTTTTGGCCAGAAAACTGATACTGATGTGAGCATGAGTTCTGCAGGAAGTGGCATAATGTTTAAGGGAAATTCTAAAATCCTGCGGAGAGTGGAACATTTTCAGTGGAAGTAATTTAATTGAAAGGTTCTGTTGTGAGATAATGGAGTGTAAAGAGTTCTCTGTCTGGAACCAAAAGTGTGGGGGCACGATGGATGTCAGTTATTTGTTTTATCTTTTTGTTGTATTTTTGTATAGTGCCTAGCATAATAGGTCCCTAATCCCTGGTTGGAACCCATAGGCATTATCACAGTACTGTATTACAGAAGCACCCTAGGGCTCCAACCGAGATCATGGCCCCATTGTGCTAGGTGGTGCACGTAGACGTAGAAAGACACAGTCCATGCCCCAGAAATCTTATGAGGTAGATAGGAAATAAAAGAGGGGACCTTGCTACTAGAAAACTTTTTGTAAAACTCTCAAAGTAATATGGAAAAATGGAAATACTGACAAATATTTCCTGACTAACATAATGATGCTTCCCTTGCCTGCTGTAAACTGAGTCTTGCTGGTCAGTACAATGGGTATTTTTTCTACCATGTGTTCAAGTTAAAGCACTTGGATAACATTTTCAAAAGTGCTTACGTGACTGTGGAGCCCAAGTCCTATTGATTTTTTTTTTCCAGATTTTTCATCAATCAGTTTATTCACTCAGCTCTAGTTGCAGCCTTTCCTTCTGATTGTGGGCTTTGCTTCTGTTAGACAGGCCTTCTCACATCAAGATTAGACTATTGCAATGCGCTGTACATGGGGCTATACTTTAAAACTATTTGGAGACTGAAGCTGGTACAGAATGCAGCGACTCCCTTATCAAACAGCATCTCACTGGGAGCATGCAACACTGGTGCTCCAAGATTGGCACTGACTGCCTAGTGGTTAATTTATTTGTAGATTAGTAGTAATGCTGCAGGGTAGTTAGTATACGCCTAATTATAGTCAGGGTCTCAGATTTTGTATTAGTATTTTTTTACTGTCAAATGTAAATAAAATAGACATGTTATGAAAGCACGTCCCATATCAAATTTAAAATTTTACCCTTCGCTGCTATGATGTCACTTACCTTGTTAGATCTTTGCCATATTTTTAATTGCTAAAACTTGACATCAGTGTTTTACTGTAATGAATTTTAAGGCATTGTTGATATTAGTTTCACTAAACTCACTATCTGAATGCCATGTATCTTCCCGTTGCCTACAGTAATCATAGTAATGAATAGAAATTGTTCGTTCATTTCCATGCTTTCTAAGAACGTTGCTTTGTTTAAAATTGTTAATTTCCTTTTTTAAACAGAAGCATTCCGGGCACCCACATTTCGAAATGGCCCTGACAAAAATGGCTTCTCTCTTGGATGTAGCAAAAATCTGAAAGAGGTTTTTGGAGATGAAAAGAAGTATTGGTTGCTGCCTGTTTTTACAAGGTATTAAGTAAGACTTGCTACCCCTTATGGGAACCATGGATTCCACTACTTTAAAAAACAAACTATACATAACTCCTGGAATTTAGGAGTTGGTGGGTGAAAGTGTACAGTAAACAGCTGAACAAACTTCATTGAGGACCCTAATCTGAAGAGTTAAACCCTGAGCACAAGGGAGTTTAGGGCCTTGCCAAACTGAGATGTTGAAAACACTTCTTGAACAGTGTTTAGAAAGATGCTAACAGTTTCAAATGACAGTGGGCTGGTGCCTTACATACAGCAGGAGCCCAGTAACACAAAAGACCAGACCAGTGAACTCTCAGGCTTCATCTATGCTACAAAGAACACTGATGTAAGATGACATTTTTTAGAAACAATTTTAAAAATAGCTACGTCTGACAATTTTGCCTTCGGTGTGGACCGCACATAATTAGATTAAAAGTGTTATGAGAAAATGTTCCGAGACTAAGCACTACAAGGTCTGGTAGAGAAATTGACAAATAATTTCCCACCAGTTTTAATACCATTTCAGCTGAACCTGTGTTAGAATGGGTGTTTTAAACCACTGGCATTTATAGCATAGATGAGCCTCTGGCAGCCAGACCAGGTTTTTTTTTTTTCTATCATTTTAATTTAGACTGGCTTCAAAAGCAGGTTTATTGAAGGTGTGGTAAAAATAGGTCTGGCCACTGGAGCCTTGCCTACACTACAGCTCTCGCCAGTTTAAATGCCAGATCACCTGCATGCATTTGTACAATGGGATGTGTGAATCTCTCTCACGTGCTGCCATGCACAATTTTATACAAAAGAAATCAGTTACTTTTGGGTCACCTCCCAAAGAATCATCTCAGTAGTTCTTACTAAAATCTGTAGACTGGTGCTGGGACTCAGTCATGACAGACAGCAATCTGTTTAGGCAGAGAAGGGCAAAAGTTATTTCATAGGCCTGCCCGAAAACACAGAAACTGGCTCCAGTATTAAGTGGCCTGGCCACATAGCTTAACTGTAGAACTTTGCACTGGCATGCGGGAGACCTATGTGCATTTCCTGTTTTCACTGGGGTTTGGAATGCTAACTAGTTAAGCTAACTAGTTCTGACATGTGACATTTGATTTTCATGCAAGTACCTATTCAACTGGATTTACCTAGCTCATTTTAATACACCTCTAATATTGATTTACTTAATGTTTCCTTCATCGTGTAGCTTGGGTGATGGTTGTAATTTTCCAACTCGCCTGGTGATTATGGATCCAGAGCAACTTACTGTCTCAAGCCAAAATGAACCCGCCAAAAGGTATTTAGTTTTAGCTATTTATTTTGTATTTCTGTGCTTTTATTTATGTCTCATTTCATCTTTCATCTGACGAATAAACGAAGTGTAAGTTTGAAAGGCCACTTTAAACTAGTTGCACCCACCGGTTTGGTCCTGAATTAGTTTGCAGTCCTTCAGAGGTGGATGGGGTGGGTTGAGGAAAAATGGTGGACAGCACAATGAAGATGTTTCCTCAGTGCAAAGCAGTGATCAAAAAAGAAAGGAATAAGTTATTCACATGACAGTATTAAGGGGATAGACACCAATACCAAAAATATAAATGGATAGATTGATGATAGGGCCCTACCAAATTCACGGTCCATTATGGTCAATTTCACAGTCATATGATTTTAAAAATTGTAAATTTCATTATTTCAGATATTTCGATCTGAAATTTCATGGTGTTGTAATTGTAGACGTCCTGACCCCAAAAGAGGGTGGTGGGGAGAAAGAGGGTTGCAAGGTTATTGTAGGCGAGTCGCAGTATTGCCACCCTTCTGCCAGAGAGCAGCGGCAGCTGGCCGGGAGCCCAGCTCTGAAGGCAGTGCTGTCACCAGAAGCAGCGCAGAAGTAAGGAGGGCATGGTATGGTATTGCCACCCTTATTTCTGCGCTGCTGCTGCTGACAGGGTGCTGCCTTCAGAGCTGAGCGCCTGGCCAGCTGCTGCTGCTCTCCGGCCACCCAGCTCTGAAGGCGGCTCAGAAGTAAGAGTGGCAATACCACAACCCTCCTACAATAACTTTGCGATTTCTTCCCACCCCTCCCCCTCCCTTTTGGGACAGGACCTACAGTTTGAGAAACGCTGGTCTCCCCTGTGAAATCTGTATAGTATAGGTTAAAAGTACACAAAAGACCAGATTTCACAGCCCATGATGTGTTTTTCATGGCCGTGAATTTGGTAGGGTCCTAATGATACATCTTCACCTTGAACACTTTCGGATTGTGTTACTTCTCAAGAAGAACATAATAGAAAAGTTTCAAAGATTAGCAAATAATATAATTTGAAGGCCTATGAGAAGGGTTTTGAAAAGACTAAAATAATATAATTTTAGAGAAGGATTTGAAAGAGGTAGATGTGTATAAAGTAACAAATGACATTGGTGGTGTGTTTACCATTTCACGTCATTCCGTAAATGCATAAACAAGGGGACACTCAAGCCCTGCCTATTTGAGGAAATTGAACTGTTGCTGGCAACGATTTTTAGTAGCTTGCTGATATTGAAAAGTGTGCTAGTTTTGAGAGGACACAACTGTCTTCAGTATTCTTCAGAGAGCTGGATTCAGACTTGGTGAAGATTTGTACATGTCCATGGAACTAAGTCTTTCTGAAGTGGTATTATGGTCCAGCCTACACTAGCACTTAAGGGGGATCCATGGCTTAAATCATTTTGGCAACAGTTCTGTTTTCTAGTGTGGATGGGCTTTAGAGAAATTAAAAGCCAACTTTTGTAAAATAGATTAAATATACTTATTTTATGCAACATAACTAACCTGTGGAACTTGCTTAAACTTAAACAAGGGAGCAGGATCATGGCACAAATAATGCAATAGCCTATTGCATTAGGCACATGCTGAATGGAGCCCCTTAACGTTAACTTGTCCCGTTGTTATACACTGCTTTTTCTTTTTCAGGAAGTACTGACTATGTTGTTTTCGTAATTTATATGGCAATCGTGTAGGTGAAATCACAAAATGAATGCAGCATGGAGTTCTGAACAAGGCATTCCTCAGTGACCAATTTTCCATTTTCCCTATGAGAATAGTAAATGGCCTTAACCAGTCCAGACAGAGGCTATTTTCACTGAAGCAAGTCTATACGTGAATTAGGTTTCAAACGGGAAAAAATATACTTAATTTCTAGTTACATTGCCTGGGCTGTTTGGTGTTTTTGTTTTACTTTTAAGTGAATGTATTAAATTTTTCAATAACTTATGACTTGTAAGCTTATTACAAAATCTAACTGTGGACAATACTTCTGTGTACTCTGTTTTCAGCTCTGGAGCCAGTCAGCCCTTTCCTGTCAGGCCACTCAGTGAGTCACAAAATCGATTGTTGGACAATGAAAGTCAGTGGGTGGAAGGTGGCTCAGAAGAAGAAAATGTTAAATCAGGTAGAATTTATTAAGTAGAGGATCACATCTCATCTGGTATCATACTTTAAAAATCCCTTAGGAAAACATAGCTGAACTATAAAGTTTAGTAAAAAAAAATATTAATGGGTGGAAAATTTGTCAAATGGAATCAAGTCAATATTTTATTTCTAGAATGAGGCTAATTTGTTCCTCATAATCTAATCCAAAACAGATTAGTGCATTAAGGAAATCGAAGAGTTCCAACTTTCTAGTCTCCTGTTCTGGATGTTCTAGTTTGGGATGGGTTTGTGCGTTGGTTTAAAGGGAGGGAAAATTTACATCTGTAAAATAGAGAGAAAAGGTGGGTGAGCCAATATCTTTCTTTAACCAATTTCCGTTGGTGAGTGAGACAAATATATGCAGCACTGTAAACTTTGTGGTTTAAAGCCAGTGACACTGTTATCACTGCTCTCTTGTGCATTATATACTTTATATGGTGATCCTCTCACTTTTTAGGTGCAAAAAAGCATGTTATAGTTTCATTGGAAAGCTGATCTCAGTCTGTTAATGACCAATTATCTCAATGAGAAAAAGGTAAGATCAATGTAATTGATTATTTTACACAGAAACAGCAAATACATTACTTCTGGCCATCTGAAGCCATAAAATATCCAGTCTGTGAATTCAGATAACTTCTCAAAGCTTCTTAATAAAAAGTTCCCTCCTCAGTGTATCAGCAGTGCTAGATGTGTAGCTCTATGGAGCGTTCTGTCTGCAGAGTAATATGGGGGATGGCTAGTCTCTTCCTCTGTCTGATTAAACAGCAGAGAACCTTGCCTCTTAATAGTATCATCCTCTGATTTATTTGCTTCAGAAGTAATTAAGGTCGGATAGTAACTCAGTTCAGCCTTCCCTGAGCAAGAGTAGATTTAAGGATAGAGTCTGTGGATAAATGAACTGGAGGCTCATTTGTAGAGCTGAGCATGAGGTTCCTGGGACAGAGCCATAACAGCTGGAGGGGGTGGAACTGGAGAAGTGGATAGGAGAAGCAAACCCCGTAGCAGTTGATTTGTGGGCTGAGATGACTCAGCCCTTCCCCACTCTTTGGTCTCCGAGCAGGCCAAACAATTCCAGCCTTACCCACCAGTGGAAGGAACTCGCTGCAGAGGCAATTCCAGGCTAAATGCTTTCTTGATGTTCTGGAGCAGCTTTTCCTAAACAATGTATTGTTTTGTCTTGCTCTTGCTTATGAAGTCAGAAAAGCAGTGGGTGTGAGATAGATCCTGCTTCAATGAGCGATCTCTGTACACAGAACAAATGGCTCTGCTTAGTCACACTTCAAATTGACAGTAATGTTATTTTTCTGTGTATGAAAGGGTTTCGGTATATACTTTTCTTATTTGATATTTGGGAAATAGGAGGTGTGCTGCTGCATACATGAAAACTGTATTTCCTGGGTACATTTACCATGACTAATTTAGATTGTAATAGTGACCTTAAAAAAAGTTGGTGGAATTCTGTACGGAAAATGCAATGAGAAAGTATTCGTAAGAGCAACAGATTGTATACAGACTACAAAGAACAGTTTTGTATTAGTTATGATGTACTATTGTATGTTGTTAAAGAGACTTTAGAGGGACCATCTGTTGGCGTCCTGTTTTGCAAGTTGCACATTGCACTTCCCTGGTTGCCAAAGTCTATCCTTTGCAGGAAGCTGGGCAACTGTTGTAGGAAGATAATACAACTGATTCAGGAAAGCAACACTACTTAGGACAGCCCATAAGCTTGTGCTTAAATGTTGCCCTGAATAGAGATGAGTACATGCTTAAGTACTTTTATGAATCAGGGCCTTACCATAGGCAGAGAGCTTGAAATTACATGTTTTAAAATCTTATTTGTAGAATTAATTATAAGGTAGGTAGATATAATTCTTAAATAGAAACTGATCTACATGTTTGTTAAAGTTAATGTTACACTTCCACTAATTAACTTATTTCCTTTACTTAGGTTTCTGCGACACATTCGTGCTTGAATATTAATTTTGTTTGGAAGATGTTGCTCAGTAAAATGGAACAGTGTGAACATGTTAAAGAAGATTTATGAGAAATTGTTTTTGTACAGTACAATGGATGCTTGTAAGCACTGCTGCAGAGCAGGGAAGTAAGACAGATGCCTTAAGATTATTAATATGCATTTATGCAACATTGATTTATACTGC
The DNA here is from genome assembly GCA_033296515.1 of Macrochelys suwanniensis. NCBI lineage: Eukaryota > Metazoa > Chordata > Testudines > Chelydridae > Macrochelys > Macrochelys suwanniensis. Next base: position 41,330,687 of record CM065775.1, on the reverse strand, counting down.
TACAAAAGAGCCAAATCCTGAAGTGTCCTGTGTGGGTGAGCAAGGCCCAAACAGAGCAGAAACTATGCATTGCTGCTGTGGGGGGATAGATCTGCCAAGACCCAAGCAGGCAGATCCCATATTCCTGTGCACTGCAGAAGTTACTTTCATAGCAGGTCTCCAGGGGACCAGGAAAGGGGAAAAGTGGATGTGTTGCCCACAAACACAGAGCATGGCCAGTGAGTCTCCACAGTGTAGCTACATGTGGCCCAAACACCACGCAAGGGAAGAGCAGCACGATGTATCTTCACCTCTTCCTAGTACCCACTGGTAGCTGGTCACACACTTACTACCCCTGTACCCTGGCTCTGTAGTGCTATGGGGGTTAAAGACTCCTTCCTTCAGCCCTGCTTTTGTTGCAGCAAAATGCCAAGCAAGTAAAGCTCTTTCAGTTGGGCTCCACGTGTTTGCTTCAGGATTGGGCCCCCTAGTAATTTGATTTCTTTAATCATATCAGGAATGTAACTCCGTAAAGTGAATTTCCATTTAGATATCGGAACCTAAACAACAATTTTACTTTTCCTACAGTTGCCTCTCAACATACAAAACACTGTCAATCCAGAAAGGAGCTAACAAACTAGAACACTTTTCTGTTAAGGGGTGCAGAATGGGATGTACAAGGCAGTAACAGAGCAGCAAGATCGTAGTAGCAGCAGAAATCTTATTGCAAGTTTTGTATTGTATTAGAAAATGGAACTGGAGGAGATTACTGCTTTTTATATTGAACACTTGATGGTTTATAAACATTGTTTTATATTTGCTTTAGCTTTTTAATAAAGACAGTTGTTTTTTTTATTGTTGGCTCTAAAGTACCATTTAGACACAGTTCAAGTATCTGTGATGAAATGTCAATGTTGGATCATGCATTTGGAGAATGCATTGGAAGTTTATTGTATGCTTTAGTCTGTTTTTAAGTGGAAGTGACTGAAAAATAGCTGAAATAAGCACTTTACATAATTCTTTATCGTGTTCATGAAAGGCAAGTTATGTTTCCTGTGTAGGGAATATAGTCCATCCAAAGCTAGAGATACACATCAAACAACATATCCACATTTCTTACTCCTATTTAGAAAAGACTACTAATATTTATTTTTCAGTGGCATTGCACTGACATTGCACCCAGCAAACTTGAAAAACTTCCCTTACTTGTCAATTTCTTTATTCCACTATATGGTATCTGCTGATCCTGATTAGGTGCAATTGGGTCCTCTTGAAACTGGGACTGGAGGCAGCAGAGCAGTTTATCGGGGCTGAAGGGACGCACCTATATGTTTTTGTTCCTGGGCTGATTACTTCCAAAACCGAATGTGTATTTTATGGAAACACTGAAGTTAAACTTGGGGCAGGATTTTGCTCTCACAGGGACCGTAAGTCATCTCTGGAGTTAAAACAGTACCTATTCCTTTATATTTTTAAGTAATGTTTAAAGTGGGAGGAATCTGAGAATTTTTAAGCATGCTCTGGTCACTAGCAAGTGTACTCATGGAAGGAAATTAATGGTCCAAAATTGCACTTTTCAGAAGTCTTGCAAAATGTCCCTCCAAATTTTGTACTCCTTTTGTACAAAGAGTGTAGCACCTACCAATTTCAGAATTCACAAAAAAAATCATCTGCCTTCTTTTGAGCTACAAACTCCTTTTCCCTGAAATTTTTCAGCCCATCTCAAATATTGGCGGCAACTTCTTAACTGAAAATAAAAAAACAAAGTCACCAAATTCTAGCAATCAACATGTTAGGTTTGGAAAGAGATATCGCCCCCATCAAAATATCCTTTAGCTTGGGGAAAGGTGCACTGGGTTGAGAACCAGAAGACCCTGATTTCATCTCCCCTCTTCCACTGACGGGTGTTAAGGGCTGTGAAGCACCCCAAGCTGTCATTGTAGAAAACATGACTATGGGTATTTCCCCCTGCATTTTACAGATGAGCTAATTGAAGATCTAAGAGGTTTCAGAGGGTCATTTCTGGCAGAGCAGGGAATAGAACCTAGGTCTCTACTGTGGCAAGCTCTCCTACTTAACAGTACTGCCTTTAAGAGTCTAAAAACACTGCATTAATTATATCTGTTTAGTACAGCAGAATAATTGCATCCACACTAGAGGCTAACACCAATTTAACTATATTGGCTTCTAAACTGATACAGTTTAAAGCAGTACAAAAGCTACGTATAGACAAGCCCTCAGAGATTAAGCCAAATGTCCATATGTGGTTTCCAGTGAGCAATAGTTTCTTTGGGAGCATTCTTTCCTCTGCATCTCAGATGAGCCACTAACAATGAATTGAGACTTCCATACAGAACTGGTGCTCCTGATATATAGAACTAGATACAGATATCGATTTTTAGTGCCATAGTTTGCCAGATTTTCTGACGTTTTGGGTAAGACGAGTATGAGAGTAGCACACTCTTGATCCTGGTGAAGGAGCTGTACTTGGATGTAAAAGCAGGTAGTATCTGAGGCCACTTTTACAGGATGTAACACATCATTGGGTGGTTCAACAAAGAGCCCCCTAGTTCAGCTCACCCTTCTTGGAGAAGTGATCGCCACAAAAAAGACCATATTGATGGAAAGGAAATACCATGAAACTGATCTTAAAGGGTGCCCAACTATGGGCTCATAGAACTAAATAGAATCCACTGGCCAAAGTGGTGCATCTCTCTGATACAGGGAGTCACCTTTGCTGGCTTTTTTGAGAACTGACACAGGAGCTCTGGGTATACAACAGATACAGCATCTGAAACAGGATCATATCTTCAGGGCTGTCATTTGGAGAGCAACCCTATTGGCAGTTCCCCATGCACAGGCAAGAGCATTCTGTACTGGAGTGAAGGAAAGTGAATTAAAGGCAGAAGGGGAGAGCCAGGAATAAAAGTAAATTTGGCAAGAAAGAGAGAGATGGGTGGGGGGAAGCTGTTTTGCTGCTGAGTGGAGTTATAAGCTCACTGCTTCCATGCTTTGCCTTACAGAGGCAGGACAATCTGTGAGAGCAACCTACTGAGCAAGTCCTTTCAGCCCAGGCCTTCCTATTCAACCACTCAGACTTCCAGTCACTGCATCAAGGGAACCCCACCCATTCAGGATCAGTGGACGTGTTCTTGAGATAATGTGATTATAGTGAGTGCTGGATTGTGTTTTATAAAAGCTGTTCCATATGTGCAAGTACAGAAATACCGAGATGACAACTAAGGGCTTGTCTACACTGGCAATTTACAGCGCTGCAAATTTCTCGCTCAGGGGTGTGAAAAAACACCCCCGAGCGCAGTAAGTTTCAGCGCTGCAATGCGCCAGTGTAGACAGTGCGCCAGCGCTGGGAGCCACGCCCCTTGTGGAGGTGGGTTTTGTAGAGCTCTGGGAGAGCTCTCTCCCATCGCTCTGCCACAACCACACAAGCCACGTTCAAGTGCTGCCACAGCAGCACTTTAGCGTTGCCAGTGTAGACTAGCAGTTCCAATGCTTAAGCCTTCAGATCCCTCCACACTGCAGCCACAAATAGTATTCTAGTTATTTGATTACTGGAGTATATTGGTACCATTAGAATCAGTGTGCTTAATGTTTCTTAAAGCTTTTTGTATTAAATATGTGTCATATGCTTTAAACTCCCAGTTTGAGGACAAAAGCCTGACATAAACCTCTTCTCTCTTCCTATGTAAGGGTTTCCTCCCATTTCTGAATACTTAAGATAATAAAGTAGTATCCTTAAGGGGGAAAGATGAAACAAGTGAATCTGAGAGAGAATTAATTCAATTTGGAATGCTTTTGCTTATGTAACAATAGCTGCATTTACAATTTATACCACATAATCAGACTGTTTTAAATAGTGGTCTTCTGATTCATGGCAAATTTGTATGATGAATGTAGGAAGACATGCTATCTCTTATCAACTAAATTCTTGGAATACTCTCTCAGAATTTGACATCAGTAGTTCATAAAAAGTAATCTTTGAGCCCAGACTTCCACTGACTGATTTTTACTAGGTAATTCTAGAATAAATTTTTTGACATTACTAATGTTTTTAGCTGTCTGATTTAAGAAAGTACACTCTAATGTGTTAGTAAGCATACCCAAACTGTGTGGAATGCATAGGTCATAAGCTACTCTTAGTACAGTATATGTCAGAATTAGGCACACTAACACTTGCACTTCTATGAGTTTTAATTATCTAAATTTTTCAGGTACTATTCAAGTCTAAGTTCATGCTTGAAACAGATTTTAGAATGTTTATCGTAATTTTTGGTGGACATTTGTCTGCATCATTGAAGCATTGCAATTTCAGCTCAATGGAGCCCCAACAGTGGAATGGAAGTAGCATTTGTAAGTAACAATTAAGGTCTATTGCCAGACTGTCTAATGAAGGATACGGCTAGTGCAATCAGTCTTCAGTCTGAGCAGCAACCAACCAAATTCAAAAGTATCTTCTGAATATGAAGGTTTTTCATTACAATATGGTTTGTGGAACCCAGGACAGTTTTAGGGATTCGTACATCTGTTTAAAAAGACTCCAAATATTTCAATTACTGAAATATCTGTAAACACAGATCAACTGGGAACCATTGTTCACCATACCTGAAATGTAATTAGATATTCAACACATATCTTGTCAGTATCACTAATTGATACCAAAGAGAAGCTGCAGTATATAAAGTTTAGTATAATACTGAAAATGTTTACTAAGTTCATTTCTATCCATTTATTTTGTATGTAGGGACAGCTTTTGTATGCATATTTTTCTTTAGTATAGAGCTGCAATAATATGTAATAAAAATGCAGAATGTAGTTATAGTGCATCTTAACAATGATAAAATTTGTTTTAGGTTAGTCTTAATAAAACAGTGATTTTTGCAGAGGTTACTTGAATTTTGTTTCTAATAGGTAGCAGAATCTGACCATGTTTACAAAATTGTTTTAATTACTTGGTTTTCAGAAGTTATTTACCAGCAGAAACTCAGATGAGTGCATAGCACCCATGCAAATGTGCTGAGGAAAGAGTATCAGGATCTCCTGCTTGCTGGCACCAAAGAGTTAATGGTGACCAGCAGACTTCATACTGTTTACATTATTTAGGTTACAATATACTAAAGTGCTGAACATGCCTCTGAGCTCTTCTCCTGCTGCATCAGTTCTAGTCAGATATTCTGAGAAAATCAGATTTCACAGTAATATTTTTAGGATCAATCTACATTATGGTTCAGACAGAGGATAGATAAGTATGCTGTCCTTTTATTAAGAATTTGCCCCATTTAAATTGTGAAATAAATATCCCTGGGTTATCTCTGCAGCTCCTATATTTGCCAATGGGTATATCATCTACATTGCACTGTAATGGCAAAATCCTGGGTGTCTGCAAATATCTTACTTTCATGTAGTTATTTTCAGTGTGCTGCGTACACTTGCAATTAATTGTTTGAGTCTCTGAAGCTAATTATACAAGAATAAATATGTAATAATTGACACTTGTATTTTTTGTATGTTGCCGGTAGGAACATTCCTATGCACAAAGAAAACATGTTGCCATTTATAGTTTAATTCTTTGAAGTGGTTTTTTTAAATGGGCTTTTATAAATGAATGAAATATACAACAAAACCAATTTTGCCTGAGTTCCTTCATATTTTAATCGTACCTTGTAACTTCTCCATACGTATATTTTTTTCACCACTGTACTCTTAGGTTATTACTTAATGTTGAATGTTTGCATTCAGACGTTTGTAAATCAAAGTTCAGACCTACATATTTTATCTACATTACAATTCACGGTTTAGGCAAAACTTGCACCTTTTGGGGCCCTCATTTCCCAAGTGGTAAAATATTAAGTTTTGACACTTGACCTCACTGAATGCAAAAGTGACTAAATAAAGAATGTGAAATATTCTGAAAATAAACTGTTTAAATGTGCATTTGTGTGGCAATGAGGAAAGCTTGTTTGACCTGTTGATGGAAAGCTAAATCATTTGTAAAGGGAAGACAAAATTCTCCTCTCTAATTTTGTTAGAGACGGGCATATGCATGGTGTGCTTTGAAGTACAGATAAGACACTCTACCCCACAGGGTTTACAGTCCAAAACAAGAGCAAATGACAACATGGTAACTGTTAGTTCTAACTCATCCTGTTTTAATCATCATACTGATCTGTCTAAAGGAAAATCTGGTTCTGCAATTTCAGAGTCAGAGCTGCCACTATAGAGAATTAAAACAAATATACATTCAGAATAGTCCAAGGGTAGCTCGGATCTATTTTCTACAGGGTACTCAAAACAAATGTTTCACTTTTTGTGTGTGTAACTTAAGCATTTGGAGGCTTAGTTTGTGACACCGTCTAGTCCAATTGAAGAGTAGTTTTGTTTCCTCTTGAACAGAATTTATCCCTCTTAAAGAAAATATACCAGGTCAGCTGTTGTACATTAAAGTAAACCGGTTGAATCTGAAATACAAACTCAGTTTTAAAAAGAAGTAAATGATGGCTTTCAGCTACTTATACTAGTTAATTTATTGTGCCCCTTGCCACTACTAGGGTCATTATGAAGTGATAGTACAATTGGGCCTCTATCAGCTGGTATTTCAGGTACTATAACATAATAAATGGTAATTAAAGCTTAGTAATAGTGGTCATTTAAATTCATACTCCTGGAGGAGTTCTGCACCACTGCATATGCGCAGAATTCATGTCCCCTGAAGATTTCTTTGCATAGCTGAAGGAAAATGACGTTCTGACAGGGAAGCTGCAAGAGCAGGCATGCACCACTCGCTAGTTGCACAAGTACATCATTTCTGGCACCCGGAGCAGCTGGCAGAGATGTGAATCACCACAGGGCTGAGGACACCCCAGCCAATGGCTTCTACTCTGAGCAAGGATCAGCTGCTTGTCCTAACTGGGCTGGAGGCAGGAGCAGATGGGACATGCCCTGCAAGGAGTGGCTGGGGCTGTGTCAGACCCTCCCCCAGATGCAGGAAGCTCAACATCTTCCCCTGCTTCCTGCCTCCATCACTCCTCAGCTGCAGGGGGAGAAGTCACTGTATGGGGAGCTGCTCCCTCATGCATCTGGACCTCCCATACACACACACTCCCGCCAAGCCTCACACTGTACACCCAGAACCCTCCATACCTGAACCCCACCCCACTGAACCTCAACCCCTGCATCTGGATCCCCCTGTACCCAGACCCCAACCCCTGCACCCAGATCAAACCCCAATGAGCTCCCTGTACTATCGTGAGCCCCCACATCCAAACCCCCTTGCCATTGACACCCCCCCAACTAGCTGCACTCAGACCCCCACCAAGCCCCCACAGCACCCAGATCCCCCTGCTGAGCCCCAACCACTTTCTACTGGAAGCCCCTGCAGAGTCCCATTGTCCCTGTACCTAGAACCCACTCCCTCCCCAAAAAAAGCCTCTGTGCATCCAGATCCCCCCCACTGAACTGCCTGCACCCAGATTGTCTGACACAGAATCCTCTCAGCTGGATCTCCCACACTGAGCCCCTCCACACTTGGATCGTGCCTGCCACACACCTGGTGCTCCTGTGTAGAGGGACAGGGCCACAGGGTGTTTCTGGCACAGGCACAGGCCTTGTGCTGTGTCGGTCTGGTGCAGTCTCATCACTAAATTCATGTCCCAGGTGGGAGGCTGCAAGGTGATCTCCCACCTTAATACAGCCAGTGGCCTGTGCTCCCCAGTGCTATGTTGGAGCCTCTGCATTTATTTATAGACAAAGTTTAAAGAATGTTAATAGTGTGCAGAATTAATTTTTTGGTGCAGAATGCCTTCAGGAGTAAAATTCACTATAGAAAAAAATGGGTTCACACAATATAAGACTCCCTGCCCTGGAGCATTTGTAATCTAAGTTAAGGAAGACCAGACCAGACAGCAACATAATGAAAGCAAGTATGTGAAAGGACTATGTCTACAGGACTGTGGAAGTGAGGGGGAAGAAATTGGGGGTGCAGATAGTGTTCTCCTGCATCCTCCTAGTTGAGAGTAAAGGCCCAGGCAGGGACACGTACATCCTGGATATAAATGCATCGCTGCATAGATGGTGTTGACTTTGGCTTCCTCAACCATGGAATACTGTTTTGGGAAGAGATGGGTCAAATAAAACATACCCATAAGTGTGACTAAATCCTTATATTTAGTTATGAGAAACTCTTAATACTAAAATGGCCTCAATGCCTTTTGTTTCTCCAGATTTTTAGATAATTTTTTTGGCACTGATCCTATTATTCTTGCATATCAATCTGCCCAGAATAGTGTAATCAGACCTTTTCATGCCCACATCAGTTATTCATGTTCATCTCATCATAAAGCAAAGTGACTCGGTGGTAGGAATAACACTGGTTAACCAACTAAGGTTGCTTTTCCCACACTTTTGAGGAGGAAGCTAGTGAAGAAAAATACTGGTTTACAGTGACCCTGCCCAACTCCCACTACCCAACAGCAATTGTCTTACAGTAACTCCCACTGCCCAAATGCAGCATGGCCCTATACAAAACCCCTTCTTTAGAACAGAAGATAGGCATATACTGGAGATGCATGGAAAGCTTTCACTGTGTGAGAGCCAAGATTAAGGAAAAAACCCTCCCATTTTTCCTGTATGATTGATTTTAATGTCATTAACGCTACATATATTAACAGAAGACAAATGTTCATCTGATTCACATCCTTATCCCCACATTTTTATACCAAGTACAAAATTTTCCACAAGGTGTTGAACAAGTTACAACAGATCAGATGGTAGAGCACTGCAAATATGCCAAAAGTGAACAGATAAGATTTAAGAGTGTGTCCATTTTTTAGTCACATTCAAGTGATTCAAATGATCCGCAACATATCTATGTTCAGGAAATTTAGATGTCACCTGGCTTTTAAAGGCCTCCCATTTTGCAAGTCTCCGCTCTGCATTATGTTTATATTCCTGCTCTTGTGTCATGTATGGTCGACTCAGCCAATATTCATTCTCAGTTTCAACTTCCAGCCTTTGAATCATTGAACGCTTCATTGAAAGAGTAACCACTCTTGGTCTTCTGTATTTTCCAATCCATTGTTTCCCAGGAATCCTTTTTCGGAGCAGTGCTGTGGTCAGAAACATTACCTTAAAGTAAATAAGATTATGTATAAGCTTTTTAATTTATGAATCATTAAAGCCATTTTAGAAATAACAAGAGTTACTGTACAATTAAAACACTTGCTCAAAACACTTTTAAGCTATTAAAGCAGCCTTTTCTCTGCCTTTCCCAACCTTTACTCTGCCGCAGCACATCTTGAGCTCAGGGGCTCTTCCACGGGTCCTCGGCCAGCGGCTGCAGGAGGGATGGGGCAGAGGAGCCCAGTCATTGCTGGCAGAGGAGGGGAGAGTAGAAGAGAGGGCGATTGAGCTCTGATTGGTTGCTCTGTCCCTGAAGGAGGCAGGGCAGTGAGACAGACAAACAGCCAGTCAGAAGGCAGCTTTCCCCCCTCCTTGTTCTCACATGTACTTTTTCAAAAAATTCCACGGCCCACCTGTTCCTGCCTAATGACACACTGGTTGGGATTTGGGAAACACTGCATTAAAGTGTTACAAAGCTGAACATTTACAAACTTGGCACCCTGAAATAACCACCATTCAGACAGATTCTACGGTGATGGATGCATCAGTGTTTCACAGATTTTTTTAAGGCCAAAATGGACCACTAGATATTCTAATCTGATGTCCTGTACAACACAGGCTACTGAATTTCACCCAGTTATCCCTGCATCCAGGCTAATAACTTCTGTTTGACTAAAGCATATTTTCCAGAAAGGCATCCAGTCTTAATGTGAAGACAGAGATAATCCACCACTTTCTGTGATAGAGCCAATGGTTAATCACCCTCCCTGTTAATGATATGCCTTATTTCGAATGGATATTTGTCCACCATTACCTTCCACTCTTTGGTTCTTGTAAAAGAACCTTTTAGTACCTGGAATTTTCTCCCTGTAAAGGTACTTACACACCACAATCAACTCACCTCCTGATTTTTAATTTATTTTTAATTTAGCTAAACATTAAGTCTAACTGTAAGGCCCCCCCCCCCCTTCATGTTTTGGCTCTGTGCATCCTCTCCAATAACTTTTTGTCTATGGGGACCCCAGAACTAGATTCCAGTATCAGTCACACCAATGCCATATAAAGGGGCATTTACACATTCAAAGCTTGCAGCAGCCCGTTTTGCCTCCTGCTGCTAATAGCTCTCCTTAATTAGCCTTTGAGTTGGTATGGCAAATTCCACCTTTTCATGATTCTCTGAATGTATATATATATCTTCTTACTATATGTTCCATTCTGTGCATCTGATGAAGTAGACTGCAGCCCATGAAAGCTTATGCTCAAATAAATGTGTTAGTCTCTGAGGTGCCACAAGTACTCCTGTTCTTTTTGTGGATACAGACTAACACGGCTGCTACTCTGAAGCATTACACTGGGCACTCATCATCTTGAATTACTTGTTCACATCCCCCCCTTAAATCCTTGCCAGCGTCACCGCATGCAGGTGGCCCCCAGGCTGGATACCGTTCCCAGGGGTGTCGCTTTGCGCCCCGCGGCACTGAACCACATCGCTTGCATGGGCCCAGGTTACGCTCCCCATCGCGCTGTGTGACTAGTCCCACGCCAGTCATAGAATCTCAGGGTTGGACGGGACCTTAGCAGATCATCTAGTCCAACCCCCTGCTCAAAGCAGGACCAAGCCCCAATTTTTGCCCCAGATCCCTAAATGGCCCCCTCAAGGATTGAGCTCACAACCCTGGGTTCAGCAGGCCAGTGCTCAAAGCACTGAGCTATCCCTGCCCGCAGAGCGGCTCAGCCGTGAAGTGTTAAGCCCCCTAGAGCCTCCCTCGCTTTTCCCCGGAGGCAGGGGAAGCCGGGTCTCAGCAGGCCCGGCCGGGGAGGGGGGGTTCCCCCGCCGAGCCTGAGCTGCGGGGGGGGTCACGCTAGAACCGCCGGGAATCAGGGCTCCCCATGGGGGGCGGGGCGGGGCGGCTGCGGGCTGGCCCGGGCCGGGCCGCGCGAGCTAGGGAGTGACAGGCCGGGGGCTGTCCGCGCCTGGCGCCCTTTACCCTCAGGCGAGGTCCGGCCTCACGAGCCTCACCGACTTCACTCCCGCGTGGGCCGGGGACAAGACAGCAACGGCCTACACCAGGCGCTAACCGGGACTATCACCGCGCGAGCGCAACGCGGTCCGCCGACGCTCGATGCTATCGCGAGACGAGGAGCGCCTCAGCGGGAGGGGCGGGGCCTCGCAGCGCCCAATGGCGTGCGTCCTGCTCAGGCGTTCAAACAAAGTTCGAGGCGCGCGGCGGCGGCGGGTCTTTTTGCTGCTACTCGAGCCGCACGGGACGGAGCCGGGCGAGCAAACCTAGAGCGGCTGCGGGTAACGGCTCGGCCGCGCGTGCGCTGTCGGGTGGGGCTGGGGAGCCTCGTCTCTGGGCTGTGTCCGGGCTGCCGGGCCCGACTCCCGCCGAGCTAAGCCGCGAGACAGTCCGACCGGCGCGGGCGCGGGCCCTGCCCCTGCGAGGAGGGGAGAGCGGGTGCCCGGCGGAGTCGTTAGCTGAGCCCTCGCTCCCCACCCATACGGGGGGGGGGGGGATTGCATTAGGTGAGTGTCCGTCCCCCCCCCCCCCCGCGCGCACACACACACACGGCTCTGAAACTGCTTTAATTTGCACCATGCCTTGGGGCGCCCCCAACATCTCAAACACTCGGTGCCGTCCGGTCAGGGAGTGTCCCTCTGTAACATGGAACAATGGCATCCGGACGGCAACGGGGCCTGGGGGTCAGGGCTGAAACCTCTGGGTTCACCGTCACTGCAGAGATACAGATCCCAGGACATTTGTGCTTTTTCCGCTCAGAGAGAGTTCCCAGGCCCCTCTCCTGCAACTGGTGGGTGAAATGCCACATGCACATTGGTCCTCTCTGGGTGCATTTATGGGGGGGGGGGGCTTAATTGGCTTAAGTACTTATGGACTCACAGTAAAATAAATGCCTCAGGAAGCATAAAATGTGTTATGTGTGTCTTGTAACTTGAAAAACACATGAAACGTGTCGTACATGACATTCTCATCTGTGTTGCTTTTTCTTCTTAGCCTATGCATAAGGTGCCTGCCTCGGGTGGCACGTGACTAGGATTCATCACTGAATTTGGTCCACTGGTTGGCTCATTAGCTTCCCCATGCTGGGTACTGACAGCCTGGGAGCGCGATGGCAGTGCTGATCCACGCCCCCTCTGTGCCACTGAACTGCTGTCAGTGACTTGACTTTAACTTGTCTAATTTACATTTAAACTACATTCCTGCTAATTCTCATCTGGCCTATTATTGAACATGAGCCAAAGTCCCCTTGGCTTCCGGTTGAATGAAATGTAAGGCAAGGACAATACAAAAAATTTAAAGTAGCTCTCACAGAAAATGGGGGGGGTGGGAAATGGTATTGGTGAGAAGAGGGTAAAATGGCAGAGGACTCTGATGGGGGAAGTTTGGTTGGAAGTGGGGACTTTATGGGGGCATTCTGCCCTCTTGAAGCTTCCCTTGCTCCTCCACACCTTCCAAGCAGGGCCCCTGTCTACAGTTGCTGGGTAAATTGCACAGCTGTTGCCCCTACTGGGAGGAGGCTGGAATTGCAGTCAGCTAGTTCTTTATAAGACGCTCGACGTGGCTTTCCTTAATTCTATAGCCAGGCTTTATTTGCTGACCACCCTTCCCTTCCATCCGCCCAATTCCCCTGGGGAGATGGGAGGAAATTCCACATGTGTCCCTGGCCTCCTAGCCCTGTTGTGGCAAGTCTGCAGCTTCTACAGTGGATTTCTGTGTGGGAACCTCTGTAGCTCAAGGTGTACAGTTTGGTACTGTCACTGTGTTTGGTATGGGTCACCACTGAGACTACCAAACTGAGGACAGACGTCAAGAAACAGGGCAGACACACCCCTAACTGGTGGTTTATTCTATACTAAGATTTCACAAAGCCAGTTAACAACAGTGACTCCTGTACCACCACACTAGTTATCAAGAAGCCAAAACATAGTTTCCTTAGGCATTCTAGCCCCTGACTTACCACCCATTCATTTTTGTTATGAATGATTATTAAAACTAGAAATCATATATAAAGTTCTTCCAATCTCAAAGGACCAGCCACCTCCCCAGTTCAGTATATACTTTCAGGATCTTACCAGATACCACACTGCAGCCAATTCCTTTAGTGAACTGAAAACTAAAGGTTTATTAATAGAAAAGAAGAGAGTTATTAAATGATTAAAGGAATCATATACAGTTGATTTCACAGTTTAGGTCAGGATAATAGCAGTGATGGTGATTCTGCTACCGTGCAATAAATCTCCCTGAATCACCCAAAATGATTGGGGATCATCAGCTTCCTTGTTAGAAATCACAATCTAGAGAAGTGGAGCAAGAAAGAAGACAAAGCAGTGATATCACAGTCTCCTATTTTATGCCTCAGCCCATGTGCCTAGAAAGTTATTGGCAAAAAGATAGTCTTAGCTCACGTGTCCTTCATGCCTCACTGAGTCATGGGGCAGCCATTGTCTGGTGCTTGCTGAAACGTCTCCAGGAGAGGCTCACTGGGTGAGCTGAGTCTCTTCAATGGCCCATCAACACAGGGATGGCTAGTATGGATGTAAATTTGCCCTGTGGGTGTCACCCAAGAGCAAAACATATTTGATATACAAACCCAGCCCAGCGGTTCTCAAACTATTGGTCGGGACCCCAAAGTGGCTTGGGACCCCATTTTAATGGGGGTCACCAGGGCTGGCTTAGACTTTCTGGGGCCCAGGGCTGAAGTCCAAGCCTCACCGCCCAGGGCTGAAGTCCAAGCTTCACCGCCCGGGGCAAAAGCCCAAGCCTGAGGGCTTCAGCCCTGGGTGGCGGCGCTCAGGTTACAGGCCCCCTGTGTGGGACTGAAGCCCTTGGGCTTCAACTCTTCCGCGCCCCCCTTCCCAGAGCAGTGGGGCTCAGGCTTTGGCCCCCTCCCCACATGGGGCTCGAGTGGGCTCAGGCTTCTGGCCCCCCTTCTGGGGTTGTATAATACAGGCAGTCCTCGGACTTAGGACACAATTGGTTCTTGAAAATTGCGTCGAAATTCAGAACCGCAATACAATCCATTATAGGACCGAGCATTGTAAAGTCAAAACCAATTGTCGTAAGTCAGATCAGGGTGTCAGTTCAGAAATGTTGTGCCATTCACCGTAAGTCGTAAAGTTGAGGACTGCCTATATTTATAACTTCAGATACAATGATGATACTTGGATTTAAACAGAATAATCATACTAAACATATTATAACTTTTCCATTGATGCATGACATACTTTGTACAGGATTTATTGCAATCTGTAACAGTGGTGACTATATTAGTGTAACTAGTTATCTTTTTATACAGCATCACAGATACAAGCTAAGGCTAGGCATAGTAGGAAGCCAGCCAGCTTGGTGCCACATGAGAGTACAGCACCCATCTGCCCAGCCTCAGTGTGGAAGGATAAACAAAAATAGATCTGTGAGTAGGGTTTTTTATTTCAAAAGGGCTAACTTTAAAAAATTAAGGAAATTAGTTAGGGAAGTGGATTGGACTGAAGAACTTGTGGATCTAAAGGCGGAAGAGGCCTGGAATTATTTCAAGTCAAAGCTGCAAAAACTATCAGAAGCCTGCATCCCAAGAAAGGGGGGGGGGGAATTCATAGGCAAGAGTTGTAGACCAAGCTGGATGAGCAAGCAGCAAGGAAATTGCTTATTGAGGTCAGAACATGTAGGGATAAAGTGAGAGAGGCCAAAAGCCATGTAAACCTTGCAAAAGAAATTAAAAACAATAGTAAAAGGTTCTATAGCCATATAAATAAGAAGAAAACAAAGAAAGAAGAAGTGGGACAGCTAAACACTGAGGATGGAGTGGAGGTTAAGGATAATCTAGGCATGTCCCAATATCTAAACAAATACTTTGCCTCAGTCTTTAATGAGGCTAATGTGGAGCTTAGGGATAATGGCAGGATGACAAATGGGAATGAGGATATGGAGGTAGATATTACCACATCCGAGGTAGAAGCCAAACTCGAACAGCTTAATGGGACTAAGTTGGAGGGCCCAGATAATCTTCATCCAAGAATATGAAAGGAACTAGCACATGAAATTGCAAGCCCATTAGCAAGAATTTTTAATGAATCTGTAAACTCAGGGGTTGTACCGCATGACTGGAGAATTGCTAACATAGTTCCTATTTTTAAGAAAGGGAAAAAAAGTGATCCGAGTAACTACAGGCCTATTAGTTTGACATCTGTAGTATGCAAGGACTTTGAAAAATTTTTGAAGGAGAAAGTAGTTATGGACATTGAGGTCAATAGTAATTGGGACAAAATACAACATGGTTTTATAAAAGGTAGATCGTGCCAAACCAACCTGATCTTCTTTGAGAAGGTAACAGATTTTTTTAGACAAAGGAAATGCAGTGGATCTAATTTACCTCAGTTTCAGTAAGGCATTTGATACGGTTCCACATGGGGAAATTAGTTAAATTGGAAAAGATGGGGATCAATATGAAAATTGAAAGGTGGATAAGGAACTGGTTAAAGGGGAGACTACAATGGGTCATATGGAAAGGTGAACTGTCAGGCTGGAGGGAGGTTACTAGTGGAATTCCTCAGGGATCAGTTTTGGGACCAATCTTATTTAATCTTTTTATTACTGACCTTGGCACAAAAGGTGGGAGTGTGCTAATAAAGTTTGCAGATGAGACAAAGCTGGGAGGTATTGCCAATACAGAGAAGGACAAGGATATCGTACAGGAAGATCTGGATGACCTTGTAAACTGGAATAATAGTAATAGGATGAAATTTCATAGTGAAAAGTGTAAGGTATTACACTTAGGGATTAATAACAAGAATTTTAGTTATAAACTGGGAACGCATCAGTTGGAAGTAACGGAAGAGGAGAAGGACCTCGGAGTATTGGTTGATCACAGGATCACTATGATCTGTCAATGTGATATGGCAGTGAAAAAAGCTAATGCGGTCTTGGGATGCATCAGGTGAGGTATTTCCAGGAGAGATGAGGTGTTAGTACCGTTATACAAGCCACTGGTGAGACCTTATCTGGAATACTGTGTGTAGTTCTGGTCTCCCATGTTTAATAAGGATGAATTCAAACTGGGACAGGTACAGAGAAGGGCTACTAGGATGATCCAAGGAATGGAAAACCTGTCTTGTGAAAGGAGACTCAAAGAGCTTAGCTTGTTTAGCCTAACCAAAAGAAGGCTGAGGGGAGAGATGATTGTTCTCTATAAATATATCAGAGGGATAAATACCAGGGAGGGAGAGGAATTATTTAAGCTCAGTACCAGTGTGGACACAAGAACAAATGGATATAAACTGGCCATCAGGAAGTTTAGACTTGAAATTAGACAAAGGTTTCTACCCATCAGAGGAGTGAAGTTCTGGAACAGCCTTCCAAGTGGGAGCAAAAGACACATTTGGCTTCAAGACTAAGCTTGATAAGTTTATGGAGGGGATGGCATGATGGGATAGCCTACTTTGGGCAATTAAGTGATCTTTGACTATTAGCGGTAAATATGCCCAATGGCCTGTAATGGGATGTTAGATGGGGTGGGATCTGAGTTACTACAGAGAATTCTTTCCTGGGTGTGTGGCTAGTGAGTCTTGCCCACATGCTCAGGGTTTAGCTGATCTCCATATTTGGGGTCGGGAACACATTTTCCTCCAGGGCAGATTGGCAGAGGCCCTGGGGGTTTTTCGCCTTCCTCTGCAGCATGAGGCACGGGTCACTTGCTGGAGGATTCTCTGCACCCTGAAGTCTTTAAACCATGATTTGAGGACTTCAGTAGCTCAGAAATAGGTTAGGGAGTTACAGGAGTCGGTGGGTGAGATTCTGTGGCCTGCATTGTGCAGGAGGTCAGACTAGAATGATCATAATGGTCCCTTCTGACCATAAAGTCTATGACTCAAATACACTGCTAAGTAGAACTTTATGCCAGCATGGTTGTTGATGTTACTCACCATCATGGGTGAATATGGCCAGGAGAGTGCATTTTGTTTCATGGGCGTATTCTGGAGCACTGCACTCCATGCAGCAACTGTTCATTTGAAACTGAAACACTTTTTAGTTTTTTGGCATCCCATTTCCAACATGCTCACAGTTTTGTACCCCCTGTCTTAGTGGATATATGGAGTTCTATACAGTTGCATCTTTCAGAGATGACCTTAAGCCACTTATATGCAGTGTTGTTTGTAGCCATGTCAGTCAGTCCCAGGATATTAGAGACACAAGGTGGGTGAGGTAATATTTTTTATCGGACCAAATTCTGTTGGGGGGAGAGACAAGCTTTCAAGCTATGCAGAGCTCTTCTTCAGGACCTGAAGCTTGTCTCTCTCCCCAACAGAAGTTGGTCCAATAAAAGATATTGCCTCACCCACCTTGTCTCTTGAAATCACTTATGGCACTTTGTAAGAGTGTGGTTTTCCTGTGGTATTCATGAGTAAAATTTCCCCTCATACCCCACTGCTGTGCTTCATGCTGTAGTTAGTTAGCTCTGGGTAGTTTATGCAAGAGATGGCCTATGTAAATATCAACTATTAAATTGCTGATAGGTGTTTGCCTTGTCTTCTCTAGTGATTTTCTTCATCATGGAGGTGACTGGAAATTTCTTCAGCAAACTGCGTGCTTTAGCTGTCACTTTGGAGAAGGAGGCTCAGCAGCTTGAACAAGCATTAAATAGAGAAGATACAAGTAAGTGTGTGAGAGGCTGCACCTCAAATCTGGTACTTCAGTGAAAGCTGTTAGCTTTGTGCTCTCAGCAAGAAAAACACATTACAAGAGCGGTCAAAGTATTTCCATCCTGCTCTTTTGTATGGAGATGCAGATTCTAGTTTCTGATGTGATCTAAATATTTGGATTAAGATGGAATGTTGAATGCTGAGATCTATAGACTTTGAAGGCCACATGCCTTGTTCAAAACTTTAACTTTTTTTGTCTTGCAACTATTTTTCTTTGTTGAAATTTCTGTATGTTGTGGGTTAAATCTTGAATGGTACTGTATGTTCCTAGAATGGCCTTTTTAACATTTGATAATTTTAAAAAAAGGAAAATTTGTGATTATCAGATGTGGAAACTGGCAAATTGTTTAAAAATATGATACCGCTCTTCTAGAAAATAATAATGATGCAGCATTACCTACATGTGAAAAGTTTGCTTAAACTTATTTTGTTAACCTCGTTAGCGCATATTTTAGTTGTGAGCTGCGGCACGTGTGGTGAAGCTCTCCCTTTGGCATAAAAAAACCACCCTGCAAGTGGCAGAAGCTGTGTAGGCGACATAGCCCTATGCACACTAGCTCTTACACTAGTGTAACTTATGGTGCTCAAGGGAGTGGAATATTCACACCCCTGAGCAACATAACTTTTGCCGACATAAGTGATAGTATAGACATAGACTGAGTTCCTTTTACTGAAATATCAAGTCTCACGAACCCCCTCCTAAAAATGAATATTTCCAGAGATTTTCTCCTTTACCTGAGTATAAATTATAAAAGCAGTGATCTTGGAAATATAAAATTTGTTTTTATGACATGCTTATTACACACTATTTTTATTATTAATTATTTATCATTACAGTAAAACAGCAACACTCTTCCAAGATCTCACTTTCGTAGCGTGTATCACTTTGAATAACCCTGTTATAAGACAAGGCTCCTATGTTTCATCAAGGAGTATCAGATGTGAAATAGCATGAAGGTATTTAAGAAGCCAACTCAAAGAGTTCCTCCTACACAAGCATTCAGGTCTTGAGCAGTCCTGGCAAACAACACATGTTACAACAAAGCTTAAACTTGTTCTTAATAATAATTTTAAAAACAATACTAGCTGCCTATTTAATTTTAAAAACAGCAAAAAATATCCACCTCCCTTTCTATTTCTTATAAGCAGTCTTGAAGTTTAAATCTCCTCAGTGTGATAGAGATGCTTGCTTTGATCTGCTTAGCTCTTCGAAGTCCAGGGGCTCTGGGCTGCTGATCTCGTGCTGCCTGGGGTTCCTAGGAACAGCTTTTTCCGCCATTAGGGAATTTTTTCCCAAGAACTCCCTGTAACATTTTGCGAACCCCTAGGGGTTCATGAACCCCAGTTTGGGAACCACTGTTCTATAGCATTAAAGTCACCCATCACAAGGAGTAAGTCATGTTTTGGTATTCTGCCAATCCTCTTTGGAGGAAATTTTAAAACTCATCTTTATCGTCATTGCCATGTTCCTCTGTCAGAGCATAGCACTGTATGATTGACATTTTTAGGAATCTGGTTTGGAGTCTGGAGTATATGATGCACTGGTTTATATGTTCCCAAATGATGAGTGATTACCTTGCGTAGAATCTGCCATAATGAGCACTACTCCCTCTAATTGTTTGATGTCACTCTAACCTGCATGAATGAGATGTGGCTTCTCTTGCTTGAAGCGCTTCCTGTCCGCACCTGTCAGTCTGCTCTCGCTGATGCCCAGAATTTCGAGTCTAACGTTGTCCATCTCCTTCATGATCTTCGATATTTGAAACATCATTCTCATATTTCAGTAACAAACTTTGAAGTGTTTTCTTGCTGCCAGCATCAAACTTTTCAGGGTCCTGGTTTCCACAGACTTGGTTTCACCAGGAGCCTTCATGCAGCACGCGGGTTCAGCAGTGTTCTCTGCTGAGCAGCCATTTTTACCTGAATGATACCTTGGTTCCATTTCTATAATCAGTGTGGGGTTTTTATGAGGCTAGGTGGTTAACCTTGTGCTCAACCCTCCCCACTTTATTTATGCTTGGGATGAGCAATCACATTACAGTGCAGCAGGCCAGCTTAACCTGCAGAGTCCAGTGCTGAAAGGAAGGATACTAGAGTTCTCAAGTACACTTGCATCTCTTTGATCACACACTCAGGGGTCAAGAGAGACTCCCAAACCCCCAGAGACTGCAGCCTGCTAGGTTGCCTCATATCACAATCATACCTCTTCCAACAAGCTGCTCCAACTAATTTATCCACCATTCAGTACCGCTACATCTAACACAACGAACGCAGCTGGGGTGCATGCAGATAATTCCCAGTGGTTACTGCCAGTTCCAGGTGGGCAGAGTTAAGATTGCATGGGCAGGTATCTCAACTTTGTATTTCTTGGTTTTCACAAGTTTGAGTTTTGCTGAACTTGGAGTTTTGGAGGGGCATGAGAGACCACCGGGCAACCTTAACTCTGCATTAGTGAAGTTTTTTGCTATTTAATCTTTGATGACAATTCAGTACCTTGTTCCATTACCTCTAATCCTTAAAGTCAGTAGGTTTTACTTACATTTTCTGTTTCTTTGTAAAACTATTGCTGCTTGTATTGTCCTTATTGATCCAGTCTGTCCTATGCTATTTGTCTATCTGCATTGCTTGCTTGCTTTATAGTAGGGGTGGGCAAACTACGGCCTGCGGGCCACATCCGGGCCCGTCCTGTCCGGCCCCTGAGCTTGCTGGGGAGGCTCCCCCCTGCCCCTTCCCCGCTGTCCCTCTGTAACTACGCTGCCACGCAGGCAGCGCTCTGGCAGGGCAGCGCAGAAGCGTGTCTAGCTCCAGCCGCTGCTCTGAGTGGTGTGGTAAGGGGGCCGGGGCCAGAGCTGGGGGGTTGGATAAGGGGCAGGGAATCCCAGGGGGCAGTCAGGGAACAGGGAGCAGGGGGAGGTTGGATGGGGCGGAGGTTCTGCGGGGGCGGTCAGGGAACGGGGGGGTTGGATGGGCATGGGAGTCCCGGGGTATGGATAGGGGTCGGGGCAGTCAGGGGACAGGGAGCAGGGGGGCTTAGATAGGGTGTGGGGTCCCGGGGCAGGGTGGTTAGGGGCGGGGGGGGGTCTCTGGAGGGGGCGGTCAGGGGACAAGCGGGGGCATAGATAGGGCGTGGGATCTCGGGGGGTGTGGTTAGGGGCGGGGGCTCTCTGGAGGGGTAGTCAGGGGACAAGGAGCGGTGGGGATTGGATGGCTCAGGGATTCTGAGGGGGGGCAGTCAGGGGACGGGAGGAGGCGGGGCCAGGCTGTCTGGGGGGGGCACGGCCAGGCTGTCTGGGGGGGGCACAGCCTTCCCTACCCGGCCCTCCATACTATTTTGCAACCCCAATGTGGCCCTCAGGCCAAAAAGTTTGCCCATCCCTGCTTTATAGCACATCTGCTCATTTGATTCAAGGTTTTAATTTGATTTATCAACTCATACTTTTCCTGGTCTGTACATTGCTGCGTCTTGTCACATAGCAGATGTTCCCTCTTGCTTCATCTATTCATATTAACCTCAATTTCCAGTATAAGGGACAAAGTCTGCCTGCTTTTGACTTCTGCATGCGTAAGTGGGAAATACTGGCATCTGTATGCAAGCAAACAAGTCAGATGAATTGATACTAGATTCTACTTTTCGCAGGTATAGATGTTTGTATCCATGTTTCTGCCAAACTTAGTTGAAGGCTAACTCTGATAGGTGAAATTTGGCACAGGTATCCCACATTTTCATGGAATATTCTTATAGGAGTAGATTATACCTGTGGTGATACTGCTTCTATAAACAGGACTCTGTAGCATCATTCACTGAAGTAGTAATGGAGTGAACCTAAATCGATCCTCATCAATTTCTCTCCTCTTCCCCCTGTGGCTTTGCATCCTGTGCAATGTCAGTTGTCACTGTCAGTTGTCACGCTGCAGTTTCATGATATGTGGGGCATTTGGTTTTTAATATTACACTTAGTTCTTTTATATATATTTATTTATTTGTTTTGTTTTTCATCTTGACTCTAATAGCAGTATATGTCTGTGGTAGAAATAATTGAGATTACCGACTAACTTAATGAAAAGATATTAACCTCTGTTTTTCTTCCAAAATTGTTTTCCATTATCATGCATATTGAAGAATATGAAGATGAATCTCCAATGAGAGTTTTACATGACCTGCATTGTGAAGTCAGGACTCTAAAGGTAACAACTGACTCATCACTTGCTTGTCAAACTATACAGCAACATATCTTTTTATTTTCCATAACTTTACAGATCATATATTAAATATTTTACAGTTCTAACTTATGAATGTTAGCTCAGAATTTGACTTGTTTTCCTTCAGTTTGCGAGTTCTAATTATTTGTTTTCCAAACTAATTACTTCAGTAAATTCTTTGTTTATAGAGTTGCTGGCACTGAATTTATAATAAACCAATTTGTGCACTTCATGAAAGGGAGACCAATTTCAGTAAGCAAACAGATCCCAGTTTCAGGCTTTCAGATGGTGGTTAAAAATGGTAAAAAGATTTTGAAATAAACAAATATTTTGTCTATCACTTTCATATTTAAATATTGAATTAATAGATTCTAAGGCCAGAAGCGACCATTGTGATCATCTAGTTTGAACTCCTGTATAAGACAGGCCATACAACTTCCCGAAAATTATTCCTAGCACAGATTTTTTAGAAAAACATCCAATCTTGATTTTAAAATTGTCAATGATGGAGAATCCACCATGACCCTTGGTAAAGTGTTCCAATGTTTGAATTGACAGTGAACTGAAGTGTTCCATAGCCCAAAATTTCTAACAAAAATGTTCAGCTAGGGAGTAAATTGTAGCACTGATGAAGTTCAGATTAGATGTACTAATGTATACTCCAGTAAACATGTTATCTTGCTATAAGAGTTTTATGGTGAACTGCATAAAAATACAATGGAAAATATGGAAGAAACTTATTATCATTGTCTAATGGTTTGTTCAAACTATTCAGTGGGTGTTTTACTAATGACTTCAATGAGAGCAGGCCCTAAGCAATTAAAATCTTCTAACATTCTCATTTGTTTGACAGTTCCAACACTCTTAAATTTCCTCCCTTCTCCACTATCTGGCATTCTAGCCCGCTGCAGGTATTCTGGTTGAAATATGCAAAAGGGCAGTATCCAATCCTGGAGCCTTAGATGAGAAGAAATGCTTCCTTCCCACAATCTGGAACTCTAACTGTACTTAACTGCTGTGTGGGCAATGCTCTGATCTTTTGCCTCCCATAATATCAGAGTAGCAACATCTCGGGACCTTTCCTCAGTGAGAAAGTAGAGACAAGGACTGAGAATTACAAATTCTGTTTGAAGTCAACTAAGCATCTTAGATTAAAACTTCTTTTTTAAGAGCTTCCACTATCTTCTGGTTAGTGTAAAATATGGTGACAATTGTGCTGTAATGTTCTGTCCTGCCAGCAAGTTTTAATAACTCTTCATTTCTGCACACTGGGATTGAATTTGAACCAGATTAGTCTATTTGAATTACTGACTTATAGGGGAAAGTCTGAGCCTTCCAGTCCCCAAATTCCCAACACATTTTATTGCTACCATAACTTTGTACATATTTTTATAGTTCTGCTGTAGGATATACTTTCAGACATAAGCATGTTCCATATAGCAAGGTGACAAGTGGAAATTGAAGGCTGTGAATATTGTTTTCCATTTCCTTCCCATTATCAAAGCAAAAAAATTGAGTTTTTACACTTTTTGGTTTCCTTATTAATATACAGGTAACTTTGTGAAGCTGGTATGGTTGTGACACATACTTGACACAAACTCCCCAAAGCAATTCATAGAATAGAATATCAGGGTTGGAAGGGACCTTAGGAGGTCATCTAGTCCAACCCCCTGCTCAAAGCAGGACCAATCCCCAATTTTTGCCCCAGATCCCTAAATGGCCCCCTCAAGGATTGAACTCACAACCCTGGGTTTAGCAGGCCAATGCTCAAACCACCGAGCTATCCCCCCCCGAGGGATAGAATGAAGTCCAACTGAATGTCCAATTGAATGAAGTTAACCCACCTAATACACCTAATATATTCCACTCCATCATGTATAGGCACCTGTTTACCATTACCACAACTACCGTACATAGCACACCACTCCCATAACTGCCTCACTCACCCCAGCCTTCTTCACATACCCCTTTAATCAAAGTACCTCCTCCCAACATTATTAGTTGTGGATATTAGGCAAGAGTGTTGGGTTAGTAGAGGGTAGTTTGGTAAAGTGGGTGGTGGAAGGCTGGCTTTCCTAGGACAGAGTTGTGGTACATGGACTGGGGTACAGTTGTTTTGATAATGGTAAGGGTTGTGCCTTTGGATGGAGGAATAGAACATATGTACTGTTAGGTGGCTTAACTTTTCATTTACTGCTTTTGTGTCAAATATGTTGTGTGTAGCAACCAAACTACCTCAAGACAAAGATCTGTGCATTTCCTAGGTTTGTAATGATTAAGCAGGGATGGGGAACTGGGTAAGGGGAGGAGGCCTGCGTGGAAGCAGAAGTGCAGCTGATGATGATTTTATCTATTGGCTCTTAGGTGCCAACAGCTGCACATATTTATTAACACTTTTTTTACTGGCAACTTTGGTGTATAAACCTTCAAGAACAACAGTTTAAAATTACCCTCAAAGGAGCTCAGGTATTAAGTGGCTGAGCTTCTAGCAAAAATATGCAATCTCTCATTAACAACAGCTACTGTGCCAGAGGACTAGAGAGTAGCAAATATTGTATTTATGTTTAGAAAACGTTCTAGGAGTGATCTGCGGAAGTACATACATGGTGGTGGGGGAGAGGTCCAGGTACATACCACCCACAGTCAGGAAAATTTCAACCAAAGCCCAGTGTGTTCAGAAGGGAAGATGTTTAAAGACTTCAGATATTTTGCTTTTGTTTTTTACATGTGTATCTTCAGTGACTAGCCTTTTGAATAAAAGAAGCCTTTATTAAAATTCAATACACTCACCCATTTGATGAAGCATGCAATAAATATATTGTATACTTTATTCCCCACTGATCTTTGAACAAAACTAGGGAAGAACAAAGCTATTTGTAAATTAGTATTTTAAATGTCACGCCTCTACTTTTTTCCTTCAAAGGATGATGTTAACTCTACCCTGGATCAGAGTCGCTCTGAAAGACAAGAAACTTATGATTTCATGAAGGCCGTTAAAGTACTGATGCAAAGAAATACAACAGATCTTGAAAAAATAAGAGACCTGTTCCAGAAATATGGTTATCAACCACTTGTTAAAGATAACTCAGGTAATACTTCTTGAAAATACTGTAGAACCTTTGGAAGATTAAAAATATGATTTCTGATAAAACATTGCCCTAATTGTAAGCATCTCTGTATTAAAGAACAGACCAAATGTGTTAATATTATGAACTAGTTACAAAACATAATACAGGCTTAGCCAGATTTCTTTGCATTAACATTTCTAACAGTAGGTCTCTGCTGCAAAATCCTACCTCAGCGCCTCAACGTGGTGCAGCGGTGACCCTGGCCGTCTGACAGCTATGGTAGCAGGGCGTATGCCCTGGTAGGTTTTACCATGCTACAAAGGTGTCGGACTATCCAATCCAGGGAGGAGGGTTGCTCTCTCAGAGGAAAGAGCGCTTTTCCTTCTCCTTAGAGGTTGAAGGCTAGCTAAGCTTGAGGAGGTACGCATGCCTGCCCACCTAGCCAGTGGGATGGCTTGAAGTTAACGGCTAAAACAACACGAGTAAATGCACGTTCTACAGTGGCGGAGCGGAAATTGAGCGACAAGAGGTTGCTAAAAAATGTCATGTGCTAGGCCAACATGGAAAAGGACAATCCTCGCTGTGTGTACTTACAATTGTAGGTCACTGGCAAAGGAGGAAACTTTAAACCATCTGATGGAGGAGAAGAAAAGGATAAAATGCGATATTCTCGGTGTCTGCGAAACCCGACGAAAGAAGGCGTTGGAAGTCAACTGGAAGGATGGAAGTGCTGTGAGGCTCGGAAAGGGAGATGGCGCTAGAAATGTTGGAGGAGTTGGATTTATCGTCAATAAAGATTGGTCTTCGAAAGTCATATCATGCCAGCTAACATCATCACGTATCGGTGTGCTGCATCTTCAGATGGAGTCAAAAGCTACCCTCAAGGTCATCCAGGCCTACGCTCCCACAAGTGCAAGTGAGGACGAAGAAGTGGAAGAATTCTACCAAGAGCTTGAAAGAGCTCTCGCGCAAAAGTCCACTTACACTGTCACGATGGGAGATTTCAACGCCAAGGTCGGGCGAGGGAAAGCTGGCGAAAAGTTCATAGGGAGATACGGCAGCGGCGAAAGGAATGAAAGAGGAGAGAGGCTGGTAGCGATAGCAGAAATGAAAGAACTGTACGTGGCAAACACCTGGTACAAAAAGAAGATCTCAAGAAGGTGGACATGGATCGCACCAAACGCTAAGAGTAAGAATGAAATCAACTATATTTTAGTCAATAAAAGGCGCATCGTTCAAGACGTCTCTGTGGTGCAGCCATTCAACACCGGCACTGACCATCGCCTGCTTAGAGCGAAGTTGATTTTCGACGAAGCGGTGGAAAAGAAGGCATTACAGATGGCAAACAGGAAACAGCGGCCGAAGACATTCGATGAAGCAAAGCTGAAAAAAGCGATTTCTGGGTTTGACTGGAGCCAGATGGAAAAGTGTGATGAGGACTATAGTATCTTTGCTGACAAGTTGAGATGTTGCATAAAAGCAGCTGAAATTAAAAAGCTGAAGAAAGCGAAGGGAAGAATCTCGATTGAAATGAAAAGCTTGTTGGAGAAGCGGAGAAACATGAAAAGGAGCTCGGATAACAACCTCGAGTGCTCCATTCTGTGCAAGCTTATACGGCGAAAACTGAAGGATGACTTCGAGAACTTCCGGAAAGAAAAGCTCCTTAAAACAGCTGAATCACGCAAGAGCCTCAGGACATGCAAGCGGGAATTGACGCAGTATAGATTGAGCGTAACAGCATTGAAGAACAAGGATGGAGAGACAGTAATCGACAGAGCAGGGATGGAGGAGGTCTGCAAGGACTTCTATACAGAACTGTTCAAATCAAGAATCAACGTCCCCCTCCCAACCCTCGAAGAGTCAGAAGAACGCATCCCCCCCAATAATCGTCAGCGAAGTCCGAAGCGCACTACACCAGATGAAGAAGGGAAAAGCTCCAGGCAAAGATGGAATAACGTCAGAAATGATTTATGCAGGAGGCGAAAAACTTTGGAAGGCCCTCGCTTTAAGATTCAGTCAATATCTTGAAGGAAAAATACCATCAAGCTGGAAGGAGTCGAATACCATCTTGCTGCACAAGGGTGATCGAGAAAATCTTGATAACTACCGCCCTATATGCCTGCTCTCTCACATCTACAAGCTCTTCACAAAGGTGATAACGAATCGACTTTCGCAGAGTCTGGATGAACAACAGCCGAGAGAGCAGGCAGGGTTTTGAAGAAATTTCAGTACAATTGACCATATATTTACCCTTAGCCAGCTCCTAGAAAGAGCGAGGGAATACAAACTCCCACTGTGCGTTGCTTTTGTCGACTATGAAAAGGCCTTCGATAGCGTTGAGTTTAACGCAATATTAAAGGCGTTCGCAGAGCAGGGCATTAACACGCAGTACATTAGTTTGTTGAAGGAAGCGAATACTGGATGTACAACAGACATTACTCTCCTTGAAACTCCCCTCCGCATCCCAATCGAGAAAGGCGTAAAGCAAGGAGAGACAATTTCACCGAAACTATTCACCGCCTGCCTCGAAATGGTTATGAACAAGATCAATTGGAGGAGTGGGGTCAACATAAATGGAGAGAGATTCTCATCTCAGATTTGCAGACGACATTGTACTAATTGCCGAAAGCACCAACCAACTGCAGAGCATGCTATGAAGACTCGACAAGAAAAGTAGTCAGGTCGGCCTGAAAATGAACCGCTGCAAAACGAAATATATGCGATCAGACGTCTTACGAAAAGCCCGAATAACGGTAACAGGAGACGACATCGAGGAAGTGGAACAGTACATATATTTGGGCCAAGAAGTTAATATGCGCCAAGACCTGAATGGAGAACTCTCGCAAAGGATTCGGGCAGGATGGTGTGCTTTTAATTCCATCAAGGACGTCCTCAAAGGAAAGACTGACAAGACCACACGTAAAAATATTTTCAATTCAGCAGTGCTGCCAGCCATGCTGTATGGCAGTGAAACGTGGGCACTGACGAAGAGAGAAGAGCAACAGCTGTTGGTAGCTGAAAGGGCAATGGAACGAGCTATGTTGGGAATCTCCTTTCTGGATCGTATACCAAATGAAATCATCAGAGAACGCAGCGGTGTGAAAGATATTGTCATGGAAAGCAGACATAACAAGATGCGATGGGCGGGCCACACAGCACGGCTCACAGATAACAGGTGGACCGCAATCATTGCTGAGTGGTACCCCCGAGAACAGAAAAGACCCCCCCGGTCGGCCTCCAAGAAGATGGGAAGATGACATCGTTAAACGTTTCGGACGAACGCGGAGAAGAAAGGCAAGAGTGCGAGAAGAATGGCAGACATGTTGTGATCGGCGCGGTCTTAACGACAGCTGAAGTCCGATCGATCCAGGTGAACAGTAGGTCTATTCGTAAACCCTTGAAATAGTATACAACTCGAAATTTTTACCCTTGTTGCATGGACAAGTTAAATATCACAGTAACGTGCATAAAATTACACTCCCTGACCTTGTAATCTATCTTTCATTTCAGGTGTCATTAATGTGGACTATAGTAGTATTTGTTTTACAGTAGTACCCAAAGATTTGTGGTCCCCTTGTGCTGGGTGCTGTAAACACATGGACAAAAAGACACAGGTTCTAGAGTTAAGAAAGATCATCTGATGTGGTTTTTAAACGTAACTGTCTTGTCCTATATTGAATACTAACTGGTAATTAACAGCATGTTAAACCATGTAACACATCTTCTTAACCCAATTTGTTATCCTAGCGGAGGCTTTGTCTACATGAGCTATTGCACTGGTTTCACTTTAATCAGTTCATACCCCCGTACTTTTATGTTGGTTTGAATGGCTTTTTTCAGCTTACCTTAAATCAAACTGAAATAAAGCGGGTTTAAACCAAAATAAGTGTCCACCCAGCGGCTTGCACCAGTTCAATTAAATTGTTTTAAAACCACACTGTTAAAGCAGTGCAACTGTTTGCATAGACAAAGGCCTTAGACAAAACCAAAGGACTATCTAGTGGTGTCTCTTCTTCTTTAATGTTGTTTCAACTTTTCCCAGTCTATTCCTTAGTGATATAAAAATCCTAGTAATGCTTGAGGATTAATATAAACCCTTAAAGGTATTATATTAAATTTTAAAGAAAATCAGTAAATGTGTAATACTAAAGCATTTTCAGAAGTGTCACCACTGTCAAGTCTCCTTATACTATCAATTTAATGGCTTTCTTTTAGTTGCTATAATTTGTAGGAATTTGCCAGTGTTGTTTTCTTGAGCGTCTTAGTTTCTGAACATAATGTAGGATTTGGGCATTCAGTTACCTTCGCACTGGGATCGTTAGTTCCTCTTGATTTTTTTACATTGTGCCTCGTGCACATTTTCAGAGTTTTCTATTAACTCTTTGTCAGTGTTGTTTTTCTTAAGGGCAGTCCAGCTGTTGCTACACTTTCTTCTATAATCTTTCCTCTTTCTCCCCAAATAATATTCCCTGACTTTGAGAAAATGTCTGTTTTTAACCACCTTTCCATTGTAGGGTTTCATGTAGTTTCCAGTGGCACCTTCTACTATCAAGAAAATATTTACTTCATTTTTCAAATGAATTACTTTTTTGTTTAAAAGTAAACATTATTCTCTCTCCCTCCATAGCCCTCAACATTTTGGTAGATATTAATTTGCTTTCTATAGTTTTCAGAGTTTAGTGATCATTGTGTAGAAGAGTTAAAATATTCTTTTCTCTTAACCATTTCTTTATTGAAATAAGTACACTAGGAGTTCCTTCGGATTCCTGTTACATTTAACAGGATTTCAATTTTACAAACATAGCCATTGACTACATGGCACCTCTGCACAAGAGCAGGGGGACTGTGCCAGCATATCTGATCATAGAGATTAAGGAGTAAAATGAAAATAAGTCCATTTTATATCATATTTAGCCTAGCATTACAAAACAAGTCTTGTTTTCTTAGTCTATAAAACAGTTCTTAAGTGGTATACTGAAATTTCTGAAGTATCCTTTGTTTTTAATAAAACAGTGGAGGACGAGGAGGAAGTTAACCATGCATCTAAGGTATCTGACCAAGCTAATTCTGATCAAGAGAAAGTGGAAGATACGTCTAGCTTTCCTGCTTGTATTGGGAAAACATCTGTGCCTAAGGATCCCCTGCGTAACCCACAGCTTTCAGATTTCGGTCTTTCACAGTACGCATTCTCCAGGACTTGGGATGTGATGGATGTACAATCCCAGACCAATATGCATAAAGAAGATTCAAGAAATAGAATTCCAACTGACAAACAGACCCCATATATAATGCCCAAAACCCCAAAATGTACATTAAAGATGGATGATTATGAATGTTTAACTCCAAAGCTTGAACATTTTGGCATTAGTGAACATACCATGTGTTTGAATGAAGACTATACAATGGCACTTATTAATAAAAATGTTCAGACAAGAAAAAAGTAAGTAGATGTTTTCAACTTCAGACTATCCTGTGTTTTCTGTAGTAGTTTCCTCTGTGATTGTACTAGTTTAGTGCAATTTTCTGATGGTACGTGATCCTTTCTTTCATATTGATTTCCAGCTTTGTTAGTGTTGCATTTTTAAAAAAAAACACCTTTAATATCCAGCTCTCTATATACACGCACGCACAATCTCTTTACTGTGCCAGACACTGCTGTGTTGGATACCCTAGATAAATTGTGTCTTCCTGCAAATTTTGTGCCTTCTAAAGATTTTAAATTTTCCAGTTTGAGTAGGTTCCACATGATAGAGACACTGACTATCTGAAAACCTTGGCTTTCATTAATCTCAGATTTGGGTTCAGACATTAATAAACATGTCCTATGCAGTAATCATTGGAGAACTGATTTAAAGCTATTTCTTGATAATGCTGTCTGAGTTATGGATGGGCAATAAAAAGTGATTATTTTTTTTTAAGGTAGCACTTCTAAAAGCAGTTACCAGCTGTAATGTAATCCAGTTTTTGGTTTTTTGAAAACTAATTTTTCACAAAACCAAAGACTGATAAAAATGTTTACAATTTTTAAGTGTCATGGAAATATTTTTATTAAATAGATACTCCCTTGTAGTAGCTGCAACACAAATACAGCAGTATGGAGAACTTCAAAGTCAAATTGGTATTTTTAAAGGCCTGACTTCTAAAATGGGTACACCTGGTTTTAAAAGTCAGGCCCCCATTGTCCATAGCTGAATTAAACAGAAGAAATACACAGCATAATAAGTAAATTACATTTTTAAAATCATTTTGGTTGTAATAATCAAAAGTGAGGTTATTAAAATAAGTGAAGTGTTTTTTTCACAATGTCCTTTTAAATTCTACAATTCAAACAGTTACTCAACGATTTATTTCACTTAATGAAAGAGTTAGCATATGGAGTGACAAAAAAGGGCTGATAATGAAAATTGTCACAACTTTAATGTCAGTATTAGTTCCATGGGACTTCTATAATTGACTCTCTATATTCTTCTAAAACTCAAATGGAAAGTTTGTAGTAGGATTAAACAGAAATCACTACATAGCTGGCTAGTTTTCCTTCATACTTACTGAGTAGGTGGATTTTTTTTTGTATTGATCAGTCTTAAAATTCAAATTTTTAAAAATCAAATCTCCAGACAGACATTATGCTCTTGCTATGATGTATGTTAGAACCAGTGGCTCTAATTGCAAGTACTACAAGCACAGGCAATTGTCATTTTGTCTTTTTCTATATATATGAAAAATTGACACGATTTCCCACAAATATTCCACCATTGGCTATTCTGTGGCTCCTATTTCTCTCCCCACTCTGTGGACTTGTAAAGGAACCAGTCTCAATTCATGTCTGGATCATTCTGTAAATGGCACAAACATGCCCCTTGTATTTGTATGTCATAATATTTAACTTTTAGTAAGGAGAGAGCTCACTATGCTGTGACTGATGTGACTTTTTTGTAGCTGTTTTTTTTCCATGTACTGTGTTTAAAGGGATGCTAATTCAAAACCTAGTCAGTTTCAAAGAATTCATTGAAAGTATTTTCAGCTAGTGGACCTCACTGGGTATTTATAATAATAATATATGGAGATATGCCTGTCTCATAGAACTGGAAGGACCTTGAAAGGTCATAGAGTCCTGTCCCCTGCCTTCACTAGCAGGGCCAAGTACTGTCCCCTGACAGATTTTTGCCCCAGATCCCTAAATAGCCCCCTCAAGGATTGAACTCTCAACCCTGGGATTAGCAGGCCAATGCTCAAACCACTGAGCTAGCCTCATTTATAAATCACACTTCTTTTTTTTCTTCTATCTCCTGTTGCTGGGTGAAAAGATCCAAACTTATGAACTATGATCTGCCGCCTTACCTGTGCCCATAAATATAATATACCAATGCATCTATAAATTCAGACTTCAGTTCTGTAACTGTAATTACATTTAGAACAATTGTTGACACACATCACCCTTTCCTAAACATATATATTTTTTAAAAAATCAACTGCCATTGGCAATCTGACAACATACGTCTCTTATTTACAAAACCAATTCAAAATTGTACAGGGAACTATATACAGTATAAGTTATGCTAGCCACACAAGCCCTATATTAAATCAAAGTAGATTAGCATAAAACCAGTAACCAGGACTGTAGTTAGGGCTGCACATTGGTAGTGTTCAGAATTAAAGTAATGATATGTGGATTATGAAAGGTGAAAGTGGTTCAGTTTGAAAGGAAACTAAATGAAGTGTTTGGCTTAATTTTTTATTTCCTTGCTTCTTACAGTTTGCTAACTTTGAGTTACGGTTGTTAGACTGCATATACTATGAACAAAGTTTTCTTAGCGTGGTGTGTGTATCTATGGCCACTCCCTCCTTTGTAGAGTTTAGATTACAGTAACTCCTTGCTTAACATTGTAGTTATGTTCTTGAAAAATGTGTTACGCAAATCTAATTTTCCCATAAGAATTAATGTAAATAGGGGGGGTTAGGTTGCGGGGGGAAACAATTTTTGCCAGACAAAAGACATTATATACATATACAGTATAAGTTTTAAACAATTTTAAACAAAACAACAATACTGTACTCAGCAATGATGAGCGTGAAGCTTGCTTGAGGTGGTGGAGTCAGAGGATGAAAGAGGGTGGATCATTCGGCTGCTCCTCTTGCTGTTCTTTCCAAAGTGCTTGGGGGTGGGTGCTCAACTCCCGGCTCTGCCCCAGGCCTGACCCCACTCCAACCCTTCCTCCAAGGCCCCACCCCTGCTCCACCCCCTCCTCCCCAAGCATGTCACGTCCTTGCTCCTCCCCGCCAGAGCCTCCTGAACGTCATGAAACAGCTGATCTCTGCGGGTGGAAAGCTCAAGGAGGGGGGAGGCTGCAAGCCTCCCGCCTGCAGCAGTCAGCTTTTTTGTGGCATTCAGGAGGCTCTAGGGCAGCGGTTTTCAAACTTTTTTTCTGGCGACCCAGTTGAAGAAAATTATTGACCCAATGGAGCTGGGGATGAGGGGTTTGGAGTGCGGGAGGGGCTCAGGGCTGGGGCAGAGGGTTGGGTTGTGGGAGGGGGTCTGGGCTGGGAGTGTAGGCTCTGGGCTGGGGCTGGGGATGAGGGGTTAGGGATGCAGTGGGGGCTCAGGGTTGGGGCATGGGTTTGAGGTGCAGGCTTACCTTGGGCGGCTCCCAGTCAGCAACACAGTGGGGGTGCTAAGGCACCGCAGACTCACTGTGCCCCAGAAGTGGCCAGCAGCAGATCCGGCTCCTAGGCGGAGGCACACAAGCAGCTCTGCATGGCTCTAGCCCACAGGCACCGGGGCTTGGGGTGGGGGCAGTGCACAGAGCCCCATTGCCCCCCCAGGAGCCGGACCTGATGCCGGCCACTTCAGACACTGCACTGCACCCTGGAACAGGTAGGCACTAGTCTGCCTTAGCCAGGGGTCCGGTCGGCGGTGCTGACCAGAACCACCGTGACCCAGGACCTGACATTCCGCGACCAAGTACTGGGTCACGACCCACAGTTTGAAAACCACTGACCTAGGGGGAGGAGCGAGGATGCAGTGTACAGCCTCCCTCCTCGTGCCTCCCGCCTGCAGCAAGCAGCTGTTTCAGGGCCTTCAAGGGGCAAGAGGGGAGGCTGTGTGTTGTGTCCTTGCTCCTCTCCCCCGCCTCCTGAATGCCACGAAACTGCTGATTGCTGCAGGTGGGAGGCGCAGGGAGGGAAGCTGGAGTTGCTGATCTGTGGGGCTGCTGGTGGACAGGTGTTGCTGGGGGGGGTGAAGGGGAGCTGATAGGGCGGTTGCTGGCCTACCATGGTTCCAAGGCTCCATGGCCAAACCATGTTATAAGCAAACATTGCACAACTTTAAATGAGTATGTTCTCTAATAGATCAGCAACGTAACAATGAAACAACATTAACCAGGACGATGTTAAGTGAGGAGTTACTGTAGTTTAATTAATCTTTGTTTCATTTGCCCTGCAGAATAGCAATCCTCTTCTTGCATTTTCTTTCCTGAACTCTGTCAGCCATACAGTGCATAAAGTATGCAGAAAGACTTTACATGCATTGAAGCAGGCTAATTTTTGTAAATAAGAAAATTTAATTAGTTTATTAATTTAATGGGAAGAACCTGTATAAAGCTTGAGATTTGTATGTAGCCAGTGACAAAGTAGACTTATTAAATGTCATTTTAAACACCTATAACTTAAAATGGTTTGACTAATTGCTTTCAAAAATAGTTCTAGCATAGTTAAAGTATTTCCCCAATATTTTTTAGCTAGAAATACTTTTCCAGTGCAAAGTGTAAGGGATAGGAAAATGGGTCTTGTAATGAAACTCTGGTTGCAACCTTCATGGAACTGTTATTAAGTAGATAATCAGTGTAACATAACCTGTAACTCAAACAACTTGACCAATTTTCTTTAAGCTTTGGGGGAAAATAATTCTCCTTAGGCTTGAGTAACCTTGGCAATTTTCAAGCCCAACTTTCCTTGCCAGTAGGGAGATAAATATATGGGTCTTTAAGGTTGCAACCAGGCTCCATTTTAAGAGACATCAACTTAAAATCATATAACCACACTTTAGGTATAGTCATGGGAATTCCTATATCAGATCAGACCTGTCAGTACCTTATGTTTCAGAGGAAGGTTCATGAATCCCTGTTGTACAATTATGGAATCCGTGGAGGTAGGGAAAACAGGGCTGGGAAACAACTTCCTCTGTCCTTCTCATTATTGCCAATCTTCCTCCTCTGCTGTATAGATTTCAGGCAAGAGGGAGAGACAATGTAAAATAAAATGGAAATGTGGACTCTAAAATCAGATCAAGTGTGGGACAAGACCACATGAAACTACTGTTAACTTTTTTTTTTCCCCCAGAATGACTAGGTTTCAAATCTCTTGGGCAATTGATAGAGCATGGATAGATTGTGCACTTGCATGCTACGAACTGTGGGATCTGAACCATAGCTTTCTTGAGGAAGAGAATGTGTCTCGTCTTATGTATTTATACAGTGCCTAGCACAATCCTGATCAGGCCTCTGGGTGTTACTGCTATATAAATGTTTAGTAAGTTGACAATATACCTTTAATCATGGAACCAGAGTCATGCTTTTTAATAGCACTTTTGGTGTGTTTTTTTAATCCCAATTTTTAGTTTTCCTAAGGAAGATGATAATGAAATGTGTGTGGCAGCAGCAGCAAAGTCTGGGGAAATCATGGTTACTCCTAGGCCAGCAATGAAAACAGCTAACAAAAATGGTAAATTCAAACTATTTGGAATGAATAGTGGTAATTTTCAATTAATTCTGAAGTAAACTTTCTGCATTGACAGTTCAGGCTTGATATTTGTTTGCATTAGAAGGGATCAGAACATTAATTTTTAGAGGGTACAAAAGTCGGTGGGTTTGGCAGTGTGTAAATCTAGAATCTAGACTTAGGAGCGAAAGCAAATATTTATCTTTATCTCCAACACCATCATCCACAGAGACCAAATATGTTATCTCTCTGACTCTTTCACCTTCAGAACTTAATTGTTGCTTCAATAATTTTAAATTTTGATATTAAAAGCTTAAAAGAACAGGAATGAAGTTATGTTAGAACAAGCGGATAGTATAACTTGTAACTCTTTCAAGAATAGCTGTACAGTATAAGAAAAATTAGACATACTTGAGAAGGTGTATGAAGATCTTACAGCAAAATTGTACACTGGCATATTTAGAATTTGGAAAAATGTAACCAATGTTTATGTAAGATTTGTTCAGAAATGATGTAGATATGTTTTAAGCAAGAGAACTGGTTCTTGAATGTGGATATTGCTATGGATTTGAACCTAAAATTTGCATTTGTATAGATGGCCTAAAGCTTCTAACCTTAAAGATCCTACTAATTTAGTTATGTCTTCACAGTGGTAAAATGGTCAGCTAGTATTATACTTTCATGCTGTTTTGGGATGTGTAAATACAGAAAAATTGTTACTGCAGTCTCTAATACAGAATTGTGAAATTGAACGGTTATAGATGCCCTTTCAAGTATGTAAAATTATTTCTCATATCTATTATTTTAGCTGTTGATTGCATGGCTTCTCCTTTGCTACCTGTGTTCTGCACTCCTGGTTTGAAAATTCCTTTCAGAAAAGACAATACCATCTTACCCAAATCCCCGAAGATGAAAGAATCAAATGTTTCTAATCAGACAGTAACACCCACTCTTCCAGACTTTGAAACAGGCCAGCTAAAAACAGAATCTAAAGTAAGTGCTTAAGTGCATTTTAGTAATCCTGTGTATTGAGACAGGTGAAAATGTACTTAGATATAATTTTTAAAATGAGTCAGTAATGGGCTTCCCTTCCCACACTGCTTTTGTGAGCAAGTGTATCTCCGTAACATCAACTTTAAGAATGCTATTACTTCATTTGTCTAATAAAACTAAACTAGTTGAAGACATTTTACAGTAAGTTTGAATATGATTATCATCTTTTATACAGCCATTAAAGGGGAACAAGGCTGAGTCACTGCCAGAGATTGATGGGACAGTTAAACACAAAGAAGATTGTGCTCCTCCTATTTTAAGTTCTGACAAATATCTTGAACATCTTAGAAGACCCTCTCTTACAAAAATATCTGACTATGAAAATCTCGTTAATACTCCTCCACCTCCAGAAATAACAAAGATACCAGAAGACATTCTGCAGGTTGTTTTTACTTATTTGTGTGTGTTTGTGCCTGTGGAATCTGCATTCTGTTATCAGATCAGATCAGTGGTGTGGAAAGACTACTTCATTTTACCAGATTTGAATCTGGAAATTCTTTGCTGCATTCAGTTGAAAATGTATAAACCATAGTCATGCTCTGAATTCTTGCTCAGATAACTACCTCTTTAATGTTTTATTTTAGATATTATCAAAGTATAATCCAAAAACAGATACACCTAAAGTAATGAAAATGGAGACCAAAACAGGAATTGCTATAAGATTTTAAAGGAATATCCCAAATTATTGCAATAAAGAGAACAGGTGAGAGTGAATTCCCCCGATGTCCTAAAGAAATTGAATTTATACAATTTAGGGGAGTATACTTGTTTTCAGATCAGCTACTAAAACAACCCTTTGTTGTATCTTAATAAATGTGCAATATTTGGCATGGTATTTATGGTGAATGTCTTAAGGTTCCTTTTCTGTTTGGTCTGTAGTTCATACAAATATGTATTTGTGTACATCTAATAACTTCATTTTTTATAAATAGCCAGAATAAATTGAGAGAATTTAAAATGATCATGTTCAGCTGTATAAATATCAAAATCGAAGGGGCTGTGACTTGGCAAATATATAAAAGTGAGTGCTATATCAGTGGTGGGGGATACACAGCAGCTTCCCTTACCACCTGGCCAGAACTGTGGCAGTCTAGCAATTAAAGACAACACAGGACAGATTACTGCTCCCATCCCAAAATAGCATGTGTGTATACATGCAAATACAATTAGTCCATTCTCCCAGAGTCATGAAGTAAGAAAAATGTAAACGGTCAAGAAATACTGCTTACGCCTTTTTTTAAATCAGGAAGGAACCCAAATATCCTTTAAATATGCAGTCCAAGGACTTAATCAGATCTAATGCTGGTTCTTGTACAAAGGAGTACAGGAAAAAAAATAATGTCCTAAAACTAACTTTTTTACCTTTTCTTTCTTTAAGGGCTCTTTGCCCACTCCCTGAGAACCAATGCCCCAATGGTTTCTTCAGACGTTCTTCTGTTCAAGGTTAGGTCATTAAACCCAGGGAACAAAAATAACCACCTGTGACTTAAATGACCAATCACACAGCCCAAAACATCAAATTTTGAATACTCAGATGCTTGCAGCAAATAGTTTGAACAAATCCATAGGCTGAAACTAGTTTGCACAACATATCTGAGCAATTCTGCATAATGGATAAATTAGTAAAAGTCCTGTTCAGATTGATCAGGAAAAGGATACATTTGTGACAAATAACTTGACCTACTATGGATATCTCACACAAGATGATATTCCTCTGCTTCAGTGTTCTTTATTGTGCTTGTTGCTTACTATGATATTAAACTTGTATTTGCTACAGATTTTACAGTATTGATGAGGAAAAGACAAGTCTTCTTCAGAGTTAAGGCCATCATACCACAGTATTCACGAGAGCCCTGAATGAAACAGAGAACACTCTGCCTTACATCAGCTAGTATGTTTGAAATTGGGATCTACCCTAGTACTGTATCAAATAGAATAAAGCTTTAATTTAGCTGGACTTTTTCCCTGTCAAGCAAGATTTACAAAGAAATGCCTCTTTCAAAGGCTCTGTTTGAACTGACAAACTTAGTTCTCTTTGTTGAAGACACTACTGAAATGTTTAATAAACTTCTGTTCTGGATATATCTGCAGAGGATATTCTGAATCTGTCAAATCAAATGATTGAGTGAACTGGGCATGGTTCTGGATTTTGATCCACATTCATGGATCTTCTGAGTCTTAGAGTTTAAGAAGTTGGAAGAAATAGAAAACCAATGAAAAAAGACCTATATCTCAATTTCTAATAACTTTCAGCGAGTTCCAAGGAACTAGTTATGCAAAACTCATGGAAAAGAGATGTACATTGTCATAACTTTGCCTTTCTTCAACAAAATACAGCTCCATGGCACTAGCTGCAAACTTGGAAGTGGGAGACACAGGACTTCTTATACACAGGACCTGGGGCGAGTAAAATCATTTTAATTAACAATTTGTACTAAATCTCATATTAAAATAAAGCACTGAAAAACATATTTGTGCTACATTTCTATGTTAGTGATGATGTGCTTCAAAGAGCTTTGCAGAATAATCTTTCATTTAATTCCAAACTGGTGACATATTCCATATGATTATTTCTGTCTGCTTACACATGTGCTTGTGCAATATGCTGCCTTAGAAAGTAAAATCTCTAAATCTTTCACTTACAGTATACATCTTGTTAAGAACACTGAATTTAAGGTCAACATTTTATTAAAATATCTGTTTTTTGTCTGTAACCAGGAAGTTGAAAGCCACTCCAATGACTGGAGAACTAGAAAGAGGAATAAATAATGCTATTATAAACAGCTTCTAAATAAGGAACTGCTAATGCACATACACTAAGAAATTGGTTCTCTCTTTGGGGTGGGGAGAGAAACAAGATGAAATGAGAGAACTGTACTGAAAAACATTTTGTAAAAAAAAAATAAATGGGGAAGTGTTAATATTTGACCCACTTTAGATAGATAGTTGTGAATGCTGAATTGTTTTAATGAATGTTTGAAAAGATCATTCCTAATCACATCACTTTTGATCCATGCAAAGTGATGGTTGGTTTGTAGTTATCAGCCAGAATTCCAGCACTCTCCTTCCAAGTAGTCGTTATTTTCAGAGGCCTTGTTATCCAGTTCTTCTCTCCTTTTTCTGAGCTGAGGACTTACTGGAGCATTGAAGTCCTCTAGTTCCTCCAGTATAACACTTCTTTACTGGACTCCCTCTGCCCTGCACTACAGCAGCAAAGAAGCCCAGTAAGCATTGAATCAAGTTCAAGAGGTGCTGTACACTGCTTTTGAGGAGCATCAGAGGGGGAGCTGTGCCCTGCGTCCAACAAGCCACGACCCTTGCTTTGCCAATGCATGGGGCTTCAGAGGCTGAGCTAAGCATAATGTGCTATCTTTCTCCTGTAAACAGTCAGGATAAGTAACATACACATTACCAAAAGAGAGAAAAAACACCTACCCCTAAAAAAAAAAAAAACCACACACTAAAAACACTGACTCCTACAAGACAGGAAGCCCGTTGCACGTGAGGAACTCATTATTAATAATAATAAATAAAATTGCTTCAACTTAAGAAAAGTTAGAGTCTCTCTTGCTTTGAGGACATCAGATCCAAAAAGTGTGCCTCTGATTAAAACAAAATGCTAAATTGAAATGTTATGTAAAACCTAAAATTTCCTAAATTTAAGAACCTAAGTTTGGTACAGCACTAGTCCCACAAATAAAAGATATAGTCAAACCTTCCAAAAGATCCTAAAGACCATAAAAATGATGACAGTACACCAAAATTTCAAAGCTTTAACTGACTGTTCAGACAAGAAATGATTCATGTACTTAGTAAGGAAAATTTACTACTTGGCAATCAAATGGCTCA
This sequence comes from Macrochelys suwanniensis, assembly GCA_033296515.1. Taxonomy (NCBI): domain Eukaryota; kingdom Metazoa; phylum Chordata; order Testudines; family Chelydridae; genus Macrochelys; species Macrochelys suwanniensis. The sequence goes on along the minus strand of CM065775.1, from coordinate 41,289,974 downwards.
TCTCATAAGGATATGAATCTTGCTTTGGGTGTGAAGTCTTGGATTTACATTCAGATCAGATCCTTGCAGATGTGTGTAAAATATTCTTAGCAATTTTTCCTGGGACTTGATGTGATTTGTGGCAAGAGCAATGGCTCCTAACTGAGTGGCTTCAAGGAAGTTGTGTTATACCTATCACTGTTCAGGAAGGACAGACATGACATTAAATAATAATAAGTGTTGCATTACAATATATACACACTTGTTCTGATGAAGGAGGTGAAAGGTACAACAGTTGAAAGTTTTTGGGTAAAAGTAATAGGGGTGACACCATGATAGGGGTCTACTATAGACCAAGTCAGGAAGGGGAGGTGGAACAAACAGACATATCCACATACAAGACCTGGTAGTAATGGGGGACTTTAACTACCCAGTCATCTGTTGGAAAAATAAAATGGCAAAACACAAAATTTCCAATAAGTTCCTGGAATGTATTGGAGACAATTTTTTGTTTCAGAAGGTGGAGAAAGTAAGCATAGGGACAGCCATTTTAGATTTGATTCTGACCAACAGGGAAGAATTCGTAGTGAATCTGAAGATTGAAGGTAATTTGAATGGAAATGATCGTGAAATGACAGCTTTCATGATTTTAAGAAAAGAAAGGAGTGAGCAGCAGAATAAGGATAATGGACTTTAACAAACTCTGAGAATTGGTAGGGAAGGTCCCATGGGAAAGAAATCCAAGACAAAGGATTTCAAGAGAGCTGGGAGTTTTTCAAGGAGACGGTATTAAAGGCATAACTGCAAACTATCCCACTGCGAAAGAAAGAGGAAGAATAGTAAGAGGCCAGTCTGGCTCCATCAGGAGATCTTTAATTACCTGAAAAATCAAAAAGGAAAGCTATAAAAAGTGGAAACGAACAAATTGCTAAGGAGTACAAAAGAACAGCACAAGCATGTAGGGACAAAATCAGAAAAGCTAAGAAAGTGAATTACCCTAGCAAGGGATATAAAAGGCAATAAGACAAGGTTCTTTAAATACATTAGGAGCAAGAGAGACAACGGAAATTGTAGGTCTTTTATATAGCAAGGAAGGATAGCTAATAACGGACGACATCAAGAAAGCCAAGATGGTGAATGCCTATTTTGCTTCAGACTAAAACCGTTAATGGTCACCAGATACTCACCACAATTAATATTAACAAGGGGGAAGGAATGCAAGCCAAAATAGGGAAAGAACATGTTAAAGAATATTTAGATTTATTCAGTTTGGCAGGGCCTGATGAAATTCATCCTAGGGCATTTAAGGAACTATCTGAAGCAATCTCGAAATGGTTAGCAATTATCTTTGAGAACTCCTGAAGGACAAGAGATGTCCCAGAAGACTGGACAAAGTTCAGTAAACATAGTATCTAGCTTTAAAAAGCAGAGAGGACCCTCAGAATTATAGACCAGTCAGCCTTACTTCAATACCTGGAAAGATACTGGAACAAATTATTAAACAATCGGTTTGTAAAAACCTAAAGGACAATATAGTTATAAGGAATAACCAACATAATTTTATTCTTTAATAGGATTACTGGCCTAGTGGATAGAGGAAAAGCAGTAGCTATGTGTCATGTCTTGATTTTAGTAAGGCTTTAGATGCAGTCCCCCATGACACTTAAAAGCAAACAAAGGAAATGCAATTGAGATTAAATTATTTAAGGTGGATGCATGATTGGTTGAAAGACCAGACTTGGAGAGTAGTTATCAATGGTTTGCTGTCAGACTTAGAGGGCATTTCTAGTGGGGTTTCACAGGGGTCTGTCCTCGGTCCAGAACTATTAAATATTTTCATTAATGACTTTGATAATGGAGTGGAGAGTATGCTCATAAAATTTGCAGATTACACCAAGATGGGAGGAGTTACAAACACACTGGAGAACAGAATCAGACTTCAAAATGACCTTGACAAATTGGAGAATTGGTCTGAATTCAACAAGATGAAATTCAGTAAAGATAAGTGCAAAGTAAAAATTAGGAAAGAAAAAATTAAATGCACAACCTATAAAATGGGGAATAACTGGCTAGGTGGTTATGCTGCTTGAAAGGAGTTGGGGGTTATAGTGGATCACAAATTGAAAAAGTCAACAATATGATGCAGTTGTGAAAAAGGCCAATACCATTCTGAGGTAATATTTGATAGGAGTGTTATGTTAGACATGGGAGGTAATTGTCCTGCACTACTTGGCACTGGTGAGGCCTCATCTGGAGTACTGTGTCCAGTTCTTGGTGCCACACTTTAGAAAAGATGTGGACAAACTGAAGACAGGCTAGAGGAGAGAGACAAATGATAAAAGGTTTAGCAAACCTGATCTCTGAAAAAAGGTTAAAAACAGCATGCTTAGACTTGAGAAAAGAAGACAGAGGGACCTGATAAGACTTCAAGTATGTTAAGGGCTGTTATAAAAAGAGGACGATCAGTTGTACTTCATGTCCACTGAAGGTAGGACAAGAAGGCTTAATCTGCAGCAAGGGCATTTTAAGTTAGAAAGTTTTCTCCTAATCTTATTACCCTTACAGTTAGATCTGGAACAGGTTTCCAAGGGAGGTTGTGGAATCCACATTAGAGGTTTTTATGATCAGGTTGGACAAACATCTGTCAGGGGTGGGCTAGATTTACTTGGTTCTGTCAACACGAGGGTGTACTTGACTTCTTGAGGTCCTTTCCAGCCCTATATTTCTATGATTCTATAGCAATCGGCCATCCTAAACAGACACGCTGTGTATCCAAATTTACAAGTGTTGAAGATGTTTGAGGAATCTGAGAAATCACTAAATGAGAATTCAGAGGCCTTGATCCTCACTATCAACTCCCACATAGCAAATCTGTCACTAGCAAGAGTATTCCAGAAGAGGCTATTCCCCTAGCAGAGGGAAAAATCTGGAGCTGAAGCTCCCAAGGAAACCTAGATACATTTTCTTCTGATACCACTAAACTCCTTACTAAGAGAGAGACATGATGAGCATTTATGTACAAGAGCTTACAGTTCTTCCACAAGACTTCCTTTAGATCTACTCTGTATACCCATAATCTTAAGCAACATCTGGTGGTATTCACAGCATGTCTCAGCTTGAAGAGGTATAGTGGGATAACATCCCATTCTGTTGCTCAGCTTCTCTCCTCATTCATTGCTAATGGGTTAATGCCCTCCACCTATGGAGCTTAGAGGTGTTCCAATGTTGCTGAAAACTCCAGGGTTAAGCCCTGCTCTTCTGCTCAGGCTACTGGATTTTCTACCTCGGGTAGTGAAACCAGTTGGAAATTTAGTTTCCACTTACCCATTTTGTTTTATAACTTTAATTTTTATTTTTCTGTGCAATACTTAGTCTTTCTCCCATTCCCCCTATATTAGGTGTTTGGCAGTGTGGGGGCTTTAACAACCTGGATCTGCTGCTGCAGCACCTGCCCCTGCCAGACTCCTCTGCGTCAGGCATGGCAGAACTGTCTTGCAAACAGCAGACCAAAGGCCTTTTGGATAAACAGCCTGAGTTTAAGCTGGCTTAAGGCCTTTTTTCTGATCCAGCAAACAGTCAGGATATTCTGTCCAAAAGGGGTCACAATCCTTCCTGAAAGGGTTAGAAGGACATTGACCTACTGAGGTGCCATAAGACTCATGAGTGACCTCTACTAAGATTTTAGCATGCATGTAGGTTCTTTTATTGTGCTGGGTTTTTTTCCTCTAATGCTTTAAGAATAAACATGCTTGCTTATAAAGAGCTGGCAGTTACAGCTGTTCATAAGCCTTCGGAGAGAAAGCAAAGTGCAGACGTTCCAGGGATATAGTATAGGCTGGGAACTGTGCAGCCTGGAAAAACTCTTGGTCAGGAGGGAGAGAGATGCTGGTCTCTGCCCAAGAAAGATGACAGCTGAGAAGCTGGAAGCCTAGAGTGGAATTCCCTAGAGAGGGAATTCATGCAGTTGCTGAGAACTGTGATGATAATCATTCAGGTGTTCAGAATCCAAACCACAATAGAGAATGCCTCTTATACTTAAGGCTGTGAGTTTGTCACAGATTCTGTGACTTTCTGGCAGGGCCGGCTCTGGCTTTTTTGCCGCCCCAGGCAAAAAAGCCGCCGACCACCCCGCTGCCCTGGCGGGGAGCGTGGCACAGCCGCCCCCCCCGCTCCCCCGGCCGGGGCGCCAGGAAGAGGGGTTTTTTTAATTTAAAAAAAAAAAACCCCTCAGCACCGCCCCTCTCCAGGTGCCGCCCCAAGCACATGCTTGGTCGGCTGGTGCCTGGAGCCAGCCCTGTTTTCTGGGACCTGTGTGACTTCTGCAGTGGCTGGTGCAGCTGGTCCGGGGGCTGTCTGAGCAGCTGCACCGGCCACTGCTGGGGCAGTCTCAGGCCACTGTCCCCAGCAGCAGCAGGAAGAGTTTGAGTGTGGGAGAAGGTTCAGGCTCTGGGTGGCGTTTACCTTGTGAAATCTCCCTCCCTCAGCTCCTAGCTCCATGCACTGCCTCTCTCCACAGGCACTGCTCCCACTGGCCGCAGTTCCTGGACAATGGGAGCTGCGGAGCTGGCATTTGGGGTTGGGGCAGCACACAGAGCTAGGAGCTGAGGGAGGGACATGTCAGTGCTTCTGGGGAGCCGCGAGGTACTGGGTAGAGAGCCTGCCAGTGTGCCCCCCTCACCCCCCCAAGCACCAGTGGGGGTCCCAGGTCATGTGCTGCCACCTGCAAACACTCCTCCACGCCCAGCACCTAGGCTACACCCCTTGGGCTGCCTTCCCAAGCTGCCCCCCCACACACACAAGCACCCACAGCCCCCCCCCCCCCCCCCAGGCAGGCCCTCCCCCCAAAGATTTAGTCAGGGGTATATAGTACAAGTCATGGGCCATGAATTTTTGTTTACTGCCTGTGATCTGTCCATGACTTTTACTAAAAATACCTGTGTCTAAAACGTAGCCTTACTTATACTCAATCATTTTATCTTGAGAAGGTGATTTTATTTAGATTTGTGACTAAGTCCCTCAGAATCATGTCTCACTTGTGCCAATATTTAACTCCAGTGTTGCTAACACAATGTTCCTTAAACACTATCTAGTTTGCTCTGGTCAGCAACTTACTTCCTCAAGTTACTTTCTGTGGGTCCCTTTGGAGCACATCTATTAACCAACTTTGTAGTTATTGTTCAAGTTGCAGTTTCTTCATCAACACTGCTACCTGCTGAAATGTCCAGTTTAAAGTTCATATCATTTATAGAAAGTTCCTCCATATGCTTTGATGCTCTTTAAACTTGTTTTAATAGTCCATTATACTATGCAAGGTCACTTCAAGAACTGTTGTTCTCCAGCAAGCCAGAACAGCTCTATAAATCTTCCATTTCTCTTCTCCTTGTTTTAACAAAGGTGGAACCTTGGTAGCTATGGAAGAGCTGAGTCTGCATTATTAATCAGTTAAATTTCTGATTAGTGCACTCTGATCAAATGTCCTTATAAGGACATTCTTTGGTTTTAATTCCTTTTATTTAGTTTCCTCTTTCAGCAGTTATTTCACTAGCTTGATTGCAATCAAGCATGCTTATGCTAACAGCCTTAGTTCTTCACTTTATCACTTCAACTAAAAAAAAAAATATATGAACATAACCCCTTTCTTTCCTAAAAGGATTACCCATGAGGTAAACCCCTATCATTAAAGTTTACAATATTTGGCCCACAGCTGTATCACTTATACTTGACTTCCTTTTTATATACATTTAAATTATAATTAGATTCCATCAAGTTTCTTATTTTACTACTGTATCTGGCATATACAATATCTTAATGTTCTTTGAGTGCTTTTCTAATAGTTTAAATTAAAACTGCAATTAATTGTGATTAATTTTTAATCACTTTACAGCCCTAATAAAAACAAAGAAATTAAATGAGTTTTGGGAGCCTAAGGTTGGTGCAACAGTAACTCCACCAGTGAAAGACAGTCACACCTTCTGAAGGGGACTAGGAACTTCCTTCCAAAAGATGCAATAGACCACAGGAGTGATGACCCACTGCACAGTAATTCAAAACCTCAGCTATAGTCATTTAGTCCAAATGTTTTTCATATGATTAGAAAAGAAAGCCTACATGGTGGCATGCAAGTGGCGCCTCATCTAGGGGTACGATTCTTGTTTGGAGTGAGACATCAAGGGTCTGACCAGAACAGAACCTGAGATGTGATTTGTGACAAGAGCATGGGCTTCTAATGTGGTCACTGGGAATAGCAATCAATCATCAAATGGATATCTTGTGCATCCAAATGTAAAGGTGAGGAGCCATTTGGGGCACCAGACACATTAGTAGCTGAGATAACAAAGGCCTCAACCCTCATGATCAACACCAGCACAGCACTACATTGGTTGCTACCAACACCACAGGTAACCAAGAGGAAACTTCCAGAGCAGAGAGAAAAATCTGCAGCTTCAAAACTAATGCATGTGTTAGTGTTATATGGGACATTATGAATTCCCTCAGTATAACGTTACTAGAACATGTGTAAAAAGACAGCCTAGCCTAGGCAACGAACAGCTCTGCCCTAGACAAAGGAACATGGGTTTACCTCAATTTACATATTAGCTATCAAGTAAACCAGCAAGGGTTGTTTGAGCCTGAATTCAAGAGACAGTTCATATTGCTCCTGCACCCTAGAGAGACACAGGAGACAATCCCCAGGAGGCCTTCCTAATTTTGAGAATAAAGATAATTCACTGGAAATACAGTAAAAGCTTTGTTATCGAGCATGTTGGAATGGGAGGTGTGGGTTAGTCAAAGATTCCAGTTAACTAAGAGCAGAGTGGTTGGTTTCTTGAAGCACTTGGGTGTAGACAGGTAAAGTTTTCTATACAGTAGGTTATCTTATGACACTACATGTCACCTTGCATGGCATACTCCAAGATTACTAAAAATACACAACACAAACTATATTGAACATAATTTAATCTTTGATGATTCAGAAGGCACTTCAGGATCTTGCAGTGCCTCAGAGTCATCATTATCAACATCAATTATTGTAAATGTAGAAGGTGTATGAGATAGAGTCGTTACAGATTCAGCCCAATGACATACCCTGGAAGCTGCTTTTTTAAATAAATCCCTGATCGCTTGCTTACTTGTCTTCTGCCTCTTTGCATAAAAGTAGAGTGCAGAAAGTGCTACTGGATAATGTCCTGGGCAGTATACTACTCCCGGTTACTAGATTGAAGATTTGTATTGGGAGATACCAGAAATGCTAGTTAATAGAGCTTTCTGGTTGATAAAGTGCCAGATAACACAGCTTTTACTGTATAAAGGACAGAGAGAGACTCCATCTTTCTCTTAAGACAACACTGGAAGCCAGCACCTCGTACTTCTATGGACAGTCCTAACTAAGAGAGAACCAGCCATGGCTGGACCACAAATAATTGGTGAATGAAACCATTTTAAACAACACTGTGCCTTGCTAGATAATGTTGTAGACTTTTAGATGTGTTTTCACTTTTTATTTACTTGTAACCATCTCTACCTTTATTTCTTTTACTCTGCATCACTTAATCTGTGTCCTGTTAATAAACTTGTTTTATTTTAATCTAAACCAATCCAGTGCTGTTTTTGAATTGAAGCAATTGTTCTTCAAGTAGTGTCCCTATGGGTGCTCCATTTTAGGTGTCTGTGTGCCCCTGCACCTCTAATCGGAGATTTTTGGTAGCAGTGTCCCATTGAGCCTGTGCATGTGCTCTCCCGCCCTGGTGGTCTGCCTCGAGCCTATTTAGTACTGCACTGGCGAACCCCTCTCACTTCCTTCTCTACCGCCTTTGGCCTCTGATGGAACGAGCAGTCATCCCTTCCTTATCTGTGTCATTAGCATAAGTAGTGTTTGTTTTGTTACCTTTGTTCTCCTTAAACGTAATTAGGCTAATGTGTCTTTGGTTTTAAAAAAAAAAAAAAAAAAAAAAAAAGAAGAAGTAGAGAGAGAAAAGAAAAGAACTTGAGTTTCCTGCCCTGTCTGGGGGCATCCCCCCCCCGGCATCCAGTAGACTCAATTATTTTCTTTTTCAGTTTAAAAAAAAAAGTTCTTCTGCATTCCTCCCTGATAGAGGATGACAACCCCCTGCCCAGGGGCTTGCCTGGCTCGCTCTCCTCCAAGCAGTGCCTCTCCTGCCAGGAGTCGGTTCCTGTAATGACCAGACACTCACTGTGCCTGGGAGAGCTGCACCATACCCAAGCAACTGGCCAGCCAGAGGGATGTTCCCCAGTGCGGCCATCTCCGTCCCCAAGTAGCTGGCCAGTCAGCAAGACTCCCCAGAGCGGCCACCTCGGTAGGACAACAGCAGCAGAGGAACCCCCTGATGTGAGCTCAGCTGCCGCATGGTTCGGCTCAGAAGCAGAAACCTGAGAAGGGGCTTCCTGCTGTGAGTTCTGAGCTATGCTCTCTGCACCGACACCTCAGCACCACAGATGTGAGGTTCTGAGAAGGGGCTTCCTCCTGTGAGCTCTGCTTCTCTGCTCTTACAACACCAAGAGGGGACAGTTACCATACCATCTCTAGAAGAGCAGCACAGAGCATGCGCCGGCTCAATGGGACACTGCTACCAAAAATCTCCAATTAGCGGTGCAGGGGCACACAGACACCTAAAGTGGAGTACCCATCTCAAAGAACCATCGTTACTGCGCAAGGTGAGTAACTTCCTCTTAACTCGTTAATGTGGCAAGCTGCTGGATATTGCCTCGTTAAAGGAGCAAACAAACCTTATTTCTCTGAGTGGTCCTGGAGAAGGCTGGACACTTCCAGTCCCCAGTTTCTGCCCCAAACCATCTGCCCTGAAGTGTGTTGGGGCCATCTTGCCAAGCGTAACCAAAGCTGTTACTAGGTGGGGCTGCTGTGTTGTGGCAGGCTGCTGGGGTCAGAAGTGCTGAACCAAGACTGCACAGTGCACAAACACTCATACACATACTTGTCTGCTGGCTGTTCATGTCTGGGCTGTGAGCTGCAGCAGCAGAACATTTAAGGCACCTAGGATTACAGGGCAGGCGGTGACAATCCCTTACTGGTCTGGATTGCACCCCAAAATGTGACATGAACACCGTGCAGAGAATTACTCACCCAGGGTTAAAAACAGACACGACTCTGGCCATAATTTTATCACCATGGTAAAGATTTGCCAGTATCCAAAACTTCATTACATCAGACATTTCCTGGTAGTGGTCCTCCATAGCCAACTATCTCAAACTGATATTGTCATGCATCATGTCATCCCAAGTGGTTTTCTCAAAATATACCTATAGAAATTCCTTCTGACCACATGGCATTACTCACCTGATGCAATATGAAATTAGGGGTCTTTCTGATCATATCAGAATGTCCCTTTGTGGGGAGTTAAGTGCAAACAACATGCTGAAAGCCAACCCAATTTTCATTCAAGACCCTTGTATAGTCACTATGGAAGCAAGTCTCACAGGGTGGAAACATACCTGGAAGACAAACTTCCAAAAATCTCAGAGTACACATCTTTTTAGTTCACTTTGACAGTTCCATCAGGGGCGAGTCTGCATATGTCAGGGTTCCCTCCCCACTCTAAACTCTAGGGTAAAGACGTGGGGGCCCGCATGAAGAGCCCCTAAGCTTATTTTTACCAGCTTAGGTTAAAACCCCCAAGGTACAAAATTACCTGCACCCTGAGAAATGCTTCTTCCACCGCCACCATCAAGTGTTCTAAACAGGAATCCAGGAAAGGGGACCACTTGAAGTTCCCTTCCCCCCAGAATATCCTGTCAAGCCCGTACCCGCCCTTCCTGGGAAGCTTGAGAATAATCTCCTAACCAGTTGGTTACACAGTGATCTAAAAAACCCCACCCCTGGGGTTTTTTACACCATAGAAAACAGTCAGCTTCTTAAAAGAAGGATTTTATTAAAACAAAGAAGGTAAAATCAGCTCTGTAAAATCAGGATGGTAACTATTTTACAGGATACTCAGTTTCCAAACTCAGAGGGATTCCCCCCTCTGGACAAACCCTTAACGTTACAGAAAAAGAAAAAGGAATAACCCCTCCCTTTAACACAGGGAACACACACCAAGCAAAATGAACAGAAATCTACTTGCTATGCTGACTAGACTTACTTTAGAAAAGTGAGGATTTGATGAAAAGATGACTGATTCCTTTTTACTCCAAGATCACGCCGTGTCTGACAAAGAGCCACACACAAAGCTTTTCCCCCTCCCAAGATTTGAAAGTATCTTGTCCCCTTATTGGTCAGATGCCAGCCAGGTCAGGCATCAGACTGGCTACCTGCATTTCTTAACCCTTTACTGGTAAGAGGATTTTATCTGCATCAGACCATCACCCCTTTCTCTTTATATTTATGACAGCATTAAAAAAAAAAAAAAAACAACCACACAAACCTGGCCACATGGAATCAGACCAGGAGTTCATTGAGTCCAATATCCTGTCTAAGACAGTAGTCAGTTCCAGCTGCTTCAAAAGAACGTGCAAGAAACCAATATCGGGGAAACCAGAGGTAAAGGCTTCTCTACAGCAATGGAAGTAATGCCTTGGGCAGAAAAGAATTTGCTGCCTATCAAAACAGCTCACATAAAAGGTTACAGAAAAGTTGAAATCCCTTTCTACTCCTGTGCTCACTCAAAAGGCACTTGGAACCTCTTAGACAGCCAAGCACCAATGTTGCATCTGCAGAAAGGACCAGACCTCATGAGGCAGGGACTCCCTCATTCTGACTGGGAACATCTACAGTTAACAGCCTGGGCCCTGGAAGAGAAGTGTACTTCAACAAGGACTCTCCATTCATGTCTGATGCATTTTGGTATCCAGACAGAACTCAACAAGGAAATTTTGCTCACTGTTCATGGTTTCTGATGCAAGAGGATTCAGAAAGCTTTTTGACACAGGGGCTAACTCTGTTTTTGCAGTGCCCAGCACAATGCATCCCTAACTTCTAGATGCTACTAAAATATAGTTTATAATAACGGCAAAGTTATGGTGATTTCAGCTACACTAGAATTTCTCCAGAATAGTTGATTGGTGTCCAGAGAACCATAGAAAACATGGGTACCAGCCCTAGTCACATTCTGTAAGTAGGCACACTGGACTCTCCATGTGAGGATCATCAAATGCTAAGATTAACCAGAATGACAGATTAGACAAACCTGTTGCTGGCCTTTCTAGTCACCATTGTTTTGGCATTAGTTCTTTTATCTATACAAGAACCACATTGCTTCTGTCATACGGAAAAAGTTATTCTTATAGCTTCAGAAATCTGCCCAATGTAAGTTCTGCTTTCCCCAGTTCTTCAGAGAGAATTCTGCCATCTTTTTGTTCCAATCCTTAATACCCCCTTGGAAGGTTGTGGCATAAATAGGCTTTCCTAAAGCTTTAAAGATATATCTCAAGCACGTGGAGTACACATGCCAGTTGTACCCTGTTCATCTTATTCCATCCAAAATGCCAAGGTCTTAGAACCTCAGAGTTGCTGCAGGCAAGATGTTAAAATCCTGCACCAGTTGACATGTAGACAAAAAAGTGTGCTTGGGTGACAGAACTTTAATTATCAATTAGCATGAGTGTAAATTGTTCCCAATTGCTGTTTTCACCACCTGAAGAGCCTGGGGGGCAGAGGGCAAAAGAGGATAATTCTAACACACACACACACACCCCTCCACAAAAGACTTTCCATTGACTCCGAATCCCCTTGGTGCAATACAATACATTTTCTGTAGAAGTCCAAATCCCACCAAGAGTTTTCTACATTACTCTTTGGGATTTCTCATTTTCTCTATCAAAATGGTACATACAGTTTTTTTTTCCCCCCCACATCATCTTTATTAGCAGTGAATGGGTAGCAGGCATAGCACTTTACAACATGCTATAGAAGTGTGGGTGTGCAATTCAGATTGACTTTAAACTGACCTTGTGGTAGGTGTAATTGACAGCTTTAGTATGAGCATTAATTCATATGACAAGGTGTTAGTATCTTCTCCCTACAGGCATATTTTGAATATGTTAATATTTGTGTGGTCTTTTCAAAGTGCTGTGCAAACACTAAACTTCACCCCACTCCTGTCATGATCTCCCATGTTCCCATTGGAAGATTGAGGTTAAAGGCTGTGACTTGGTCAAGACCATGCAGCAAATCAGTCCAACTTTTGTTCTGAAATATTCCTGATTTAAGCTATGGCCAACTCCAGGATTCCTGTGCTGGCTACTCTGACAGCCTATTTAATCAATCATGCCTCTTCCACTAGCAGCTCCTATCCTCCCCCCCTCCACTCATTCAGAACCTTGCAGGGAACTCATTTGCTTCCCATTTGTGAGTTTGCTCCAGTACTCTCTCAATAGCAGAGAGTCTTTCACACAAACTCCCTTCCCACCTTTCACTGTACACTTCCCTACTGGTCTAATCCCCACAGTACTTCACTCTGGAACATTTCTATTCCATCCAGAATGGGTAGAGTCAAATCCTAGTTTGGGGCAGGGAGACCTTGAAAGATGACAACACCACATCTTCTGGGGGACTGAAATGAGAATCCTAAATGCATTTTTATAACTGGGGGAAACAGTTCACGAGGAAACTTTGTTGGGCCTTATTATGGGAAGGAGGACAGTAGAACTATAGCGAGTCCTGTAACAAGATGGCTAATGTTAGTATGGTGGGTCCTGTGCTTTTCTTAAGGGGGGGGGGGGAGCTAAGATACCACCCCTTGCCACTGCTCTTGGGGTGCCAAGGGTCCTGCTAGTGGTCCAGGAAGGTGGTAAAGGAGGGAAGCAGGGGAGGGGTCTGGGTTTGCTCCTTACTCTGAGTCCCAGCCCCTCTCAGACCCTGCCAGTTCTTATCCTCCTCCCCCTCAAGTGGGGTACCTGCAGTCCTTAGATGCTGGGGCAGGGTCTCCCTTACCTCAGTTCACTAGTCTTCCAAATCACACCACCAAGCTTCGCTTCACTCTCCTTTCTCCTTCTCCCTGACTGCCTGAAGCAGGGGGATTTATTAGGTTCCTGACAGGGCCTTAATGACTACAGGTGCTCCAATTAACCTGTAGCCATCCTCCCTAGTCTACAGGGAACCACACCTTAATTAGCCTAGGGCTTATATATTTCCCCTCTGCCACTCTCCTACTGCTCTCTGGCCCTCTTGTATCATAGTCCACAGACTAAAGTTTGGGTCATTCTTGCCTATGTTGAGTAATAGCCATATAGCACCATATTCAACATTCTGAAATACATTTGTAGAATGGGACTATTCATTGGAGCAGGTACTTGAACCTAATTCTCCCCCATGCCAAGTGAGTGCCCCTCTCACTGAGAGAGAGAGAGAATCTCTCTCTCTTGCTAGCACCCGCTCCCAATGAATATTTAATACAAAGTGGAATAGCTTCAACAGTAGAGATTGAGACAGTCTTAACCAGAATACTCTGCAGACTGTGGGTAGAGCCCACACCTGGGATATAGTAGGCCTAAATTCCAGTCCCTGCTTTGAACCAAGCACTGTAGGGATTTGAAAACAGTTCTCCTGTATCCCAGCTGAGTACAGCAATCTGGATTACTGGCTATAATGGCTGGGTCTCTCTCTGTTTTGATGTGAGAAAGAGCTGGTCTGTTTTAGGAACTTAATTCCAGAAGTATGTTCACAGCTGTGAATCCTGAGTGAAGATAGGTGCCTCCCTCCAGCCTGGAGTTAGGGGCATCTAAATGCTTTTCAGGGATAGCGGATATGCCCCACCCCTCTTCTTAGTGTTTCCTACTGGCTAGTTTAGTTAACTCCCCATTCAATGTGTTGGTTTCTGTGGATTCCATTCTTAAGTGCCTGACTCTCCCCATGTATTGTATTGAGAGCCCGGGTGCCTAATTCAAGACTCTGCAATATCAACATGTCTTTGTGGATATAGCCCTGTTTTCTCTATTGTCTTCACCTTTTCTGCCTGTGTTTCAATCCCACTTTCTGCTGTTCCTCTTTTCAATCACTCTGCTTCTTTTTGCATGCTTCTTGCTTGAGTTGACTCCAGTATCATTAGGTTGCTCAGCAACCAAGCACCAGCTCCTTTATCCCTCCTTCACCTCTGCCAGTCTCTTGTGCAGCAGATGAGCGCTCCTTGCATGCATGAACTGGGGAGCCATGGCTCTGATCAAAAGCACATGGAATAGATCATTTCAAGCATTCTCTGGAGCTGCAGGCACCTGAATTGACTGTGGGAGTTAATGGCAGATATGTTTGATTCAACTATCAAACACAGTAGGGTTTTCCAGTGTAAGTGCAGCCTTCAATGTCCTTTGTTTTCTACATTAAAAACAAAATAGGCATCCCAGGGCCTCTTGAAGCTTTAAACCATGCCCCACTGCACAGAGATCAACACAAGTGGAAATCACACAAAATAAATAGCTCACATTCAGATGTTACCTCTAGTTTTCCATGACCATACACACAGCCTTTCCTGCTGAGGTGGCAGTTGTGAGGAGGGCAAGTGCATTTTCCAGGCCAGAGCGTCTCTGCTTAAGCCTGTCAATTTCTGTTAAAATATAAAAGATTCCAACTCAGGTGTTTGGGTAACTTCTCAAATCTTCAGACTCATGTGAGACCAGACCTTAAATGGTTTTTGATATCCTGTGCTGCAGCACCCCGCAAGTCCAGTCCAAGCCACCTGCCTACTCAACGCTGTTCGTAGTAGCCACCCAGTTTTGTGCAAGAGAAGCAAAGTCCTTTACAAGTCATATACTTCAGTGTCCCATGCTGTCAGAGGAACTGCAGCACTTATTTCTTTTTAACCCAGCTCATCTGCTGTAATGTCTAGACACACAGGCTCAGGCAAGGGACCGGCAGTAAAACTTCAGAATCTCCTTGCTTTTGACAGTTTATGTCTCAGCTGTCACATTATTTTAAAGTATTGTTTTGTTTAATAGTAGCATAGCTATTAGTTTGTTCTGACATAATAGGTCTCTGAGACCTTGTACTAAAGATGTTTTTCACTCTGTATATAGCAGACTAATAAATTGCCTGATTACTCTCCAGTCAAAATCTCTTATGAAAATAGCATTTGCTGCTCCATATAATGAGGCATTTTTGTAGATAGACAACGAGGTGGTCCAGGTTTGGATTAGTTTGGCACATAGTGAGGGGGCGTTATAAGTATGTAATTGTTAATTGCTAATAGTTTGCTTGTCATTGTCTTTAATGGTACTGGTCTTGCCACAATATTTTTAAAAGTTGAAGCAGAAAAGAAGTCTGTAAAACTCGTAAGCGTTTCTCTTTTTGGAGCTAGATGGTTTCTCCCCTATTGCAAGCTCATTTCTTCCACAAATATACTTGTTTGTTACAGTAACTAGAGCATTTCAGAGCTTCACAAACAAAGGCACTTATCAAATTACCACTTCTCAGCAGCCAAAGCACCGATCTAAACCAGGCGGGATAAGATGAGGCAGAGGAGAGCAGCCCAATAACCAGGCTTACCTGAAAAAGCAGAGCAGGATGGTCACTGAAGAGCCCAGGCCTGCAGCAGCAAGGGGCATACTGGCTCAGGCAGCGGGCAGGCAGGAGAGAGAAAGCTGGATAGAGCTACAGCAGATAATCCAGTGACAAAGGTCAGGGAAGTGAGTGAGTCCAAAGACGTTACAGTTGTAAAGTTTTTATAAATTATGGTTTTTATTCTGCTGCCTCTAGTGAAGGCATATCTGGCTTGAAGTCATCCCCTGTAGGAATGTGAGGGAAGAGAAGGACCAGGCCCCCATTACTAACCACTGTTTTAGGATTAGTGGTGTGGGAAAGAGGAACCTTATAGTAAGGTTTAGGGTAGCCAACTTTCTAATCACACAAAACTGAACACCCCTCCCTTTCTCTGAGCCCCACCCCTGCTCGCTCCATCCCCCCTCCCTCCATTGCTCGCTCTCCTCCACCCTCACTCACTTTCAGTGGGCTGGGCCAGGGGACTGGGGTGCAGGAGGTGGGTGAGGGCTCCCTCTGGGGGTGTGGAGTCTGGAGTGGGGGCAGGGATGAGAGGTTCAGGGTGCAGGAGGGGGTTGGAGTTGGGGGAGGGTGCGGGCTCTGGGAGGGAGTTTGGGTGTGGGCGGGGACTCTGGGCTGGGGCAGGGGGTTGGGGTGTAGGAGAGGATGTGGGGTCCCAGTGGCACTTACTGTGGCTCCCGGGAAGCAGCCACCAGGTCCCTGCAGCCCCTAGATGCATGGACTGCTAGGGAGGCTCCGCTTGCTGCCTTCATGTCTGCAGGTGCCGCCCCCACAGCTCCCATTGGTCACAGTTCCCAGCCACCTAGGGGCTGCACAGCCTCAGCGGCCACTTCCGGGAGCCATGCGGAGCTAGGGCAGGCAGGGAGCCTGCCTTAGCCCCAGGCGCCTGCTGCGCTGCCGACTGGACTAGGTGCCGACTGGAACCACCAGGGTCTCTTTTCGGTTGGGCATCTGGTCGAAAACCAGACACCTGGCAATCCTAGTAAGGTTGCATGCACACACATTAAATAGCATGGAGGAGGGGGCGGAGTGTCCCCAAATGTTTCTCTGTGGTGGTAGTTGGGGACAGATGCGGCTCCTACGAGGGGCACAAATCCTGTTGTGAGTGGATTGGGCCTGGAGCGCCATCTACTCAGTCTGCTGTGGTATCTTTGTGGGAAAATTGGCCAACAGGACAAATTCACTGGTATCTTGCTTGGTTATGGAAGGCTGTGATTGCTGGCTGATTGTGGGTGGGGTCTGCCAGGGTTTGGTGTAAACAGCAGAAAATGAAAATAGGGAAAAGACATATTTAGATAGTACTGTCAAATTACAAAAATGGTGCCTTTAAAAAACAACTATGGTTTATGATTCATGTGTTAAGAAACTTGCATTTCTTCATACTTGATTTGAATATTTATGCTTATCATGTGATTAGAGTAATACAGTGTCATTAAGTTTTTATTTCCTTGCTTTTAAATGCTTGGTTTTTGTAACAGGTGCAATAGGTAACTACTATACATTTACTATACACTTACCACCTTCCCTAGTTTAAGTTTTTTGGGTTTGGAATTTGTATTAGAGAATTTCTGGGTAGGGCTATGGGACTCTGAAATGAAATTGAGTAGTTCTATAACAAATGTCCCATGAATGAGACATCCTCTGTAACAAATAGAGGCATCCTGAAGGCATATACACCATACATGTAAAGCACTGAAATAAAATTTGTAAATCAGCTTCAGTGCTGAAAAATTACATGCCATTGTTGAAACCTTACCTATAATGATACCATTTCTCCATAACAATTTGTCTTCCTAATATCTTATAAAATGGAAGGAATTTGGCTCCATGTCAGCACTTACAATTACTGTGGAGAAACAGGTCATTATAATTTTATCCCACTGATTCTATCAGGAAGTTTTATGGTGAGAGGTTTGAATTTAAACAGGCTTCTGAAGCAATTGGACAGGAGTTAAAATATCAGCAAACTTAGCCCATTGAAGTTACAGTCCACTTTGGAAAACAATTCAGAAGGCTTGGGAGCACTGGAAAGTATGTGCCATGTGGACAGCCAGAATAAATGTGACTGAATGGATGTCCTAGCAAGGTTAAGTTATTCATTTCACATTTTGATAGCCCTCCCCCCTTTTTTTTTTACATTCTTACAAAATATATTTTCTAAATGGATTTTGCTGCAGCACAAAAAGAAAAAAAGAGGATGGTTTGGTTTTGCCTTTTGTTTTTATAGTCTCGCTGTTCAATTCAAATGAGTTTTTGATTTTTATGTTAAACCCTTTTGGAGTATTGGACTCCTTGATAACCTACATCATAAGCTAATTTAAATGACATTTTCCCTAGGATGATCTTCTGAAGTATGCCTCCCTGTTCACTTCACAGGGGAGACTCCCATGTGCTCTATCTTCTTCCCATTTGCTGGGTGGGGTCTCTGTTCCCCATCCCAGTAGAGGTATTCTCCTCCACTGTCCCTCTTTCTAGTAGGGGTACTCCCTCTTAAAGTGGCCCTTCTGCCCACAGGCATAATATTGCCCTACTCGGGCTTCTGGCCTCCCGCACTTGGGTCCTTGCTTCTCTACTCGCTCTCTATGGCATCTATGGACCCTCTTTCACAGCAGCTTAAGCATATACATCTGCTGCTTGGCTAGCCAGGCCACACAGACTCTCATGTAGTCTGACTCCATTTCTCCACCACCACTGTCTAAGTCTCGTAATAGTCCCCACAGTGTTCTAGCTTCACCTTGTATTGGGGTGACCGCGTGCCCACATTCTCCACCATGTATAACAGGGCGGGACTCACCACCGCAGAGCCTCCTGCTGGCCATCCTGGGAATTAGCTCTCATTTCACCAGAGCGTCCTCATCTAGTAGTGTCTCACCCGTCGTCACTCTCATAGGCGCCAACTCCGTGGGTGCTCCGGTGCTGGAGCACCCACGGAGAAAAAGTGGTGGGTACTCCGCACCCACCGGCAACTCCCCGCCCGCCCCGGACCCGCGGCAAACTTACCGGAGCACCGGGAGACGTTGCGGGGCCCCGCCTCCAACACTGGGCAACGTCGCGTCGGCGGCGGGGCCCCGCCCCGTCGCGTCGGCGGCGGGGCCCTGCCCCGTCGCGTCGGCGGCGGGGCCCCGCCCCCGACACCGGGTGACGGCACCCACGGGCGTCGCCGGAAGTCAGCCCCTGTGGTCACTCTCGCCTCCACCTCTAGGACGCACATCGCTCCCCAGACTGCAGTGTCCTCTGGCTGTGCCCCACTCAGTTCTCTCCCCACTTCCGGGGGACTCAACAAACCTCAGTCCAGCCACTCACCTCAGTGTCAAACTGCAGCCTCTGATCTAGTCACTCATCTCAGTGGCAAACTGCAGTCCATGCACTGGCTACTCCCCTCAATGGCAAGTGGGGGGCAAAGGAAGGGAGACCCAGGCCCACCTGTTACTCCAGGTCCTGGCCCAGGGACTCTATAGTCGGCAGCCACATACTGCCCCTCCTACTCCACCATCTGTTTCCCTGGGCCACTTCCCCGCAGCCCTAGCACCTTCTCTGCCCTTGTATCAGGGCCTCAGTCTGGCAGCCATCAGGCTGGAGTTCCCTCCTGCTCCCCTGACCCTGCTCAACTCTGCTTTGTCCATGGTGCTGTCTCTCTCAACCCTCCTACAGGACAGCTAGTCCTCCTTCCTGGGCCTCCAGACTCCCTCTGTTCTACTCCGCAGCCCTTCTTATATCTGCCGGCCTGGCCCTGATTGGCTGTTCCACTAAGCCTTCTCTCTATTGACTGGCTCAGTAAGCCCTCTTCTGATTGGCTGGGTTCTGCGCAGCCTCCCCAAGGCTGCTTTAACCCTTCTTCTGCCTGTGTGGGGCAGCCGCCCAACCACAGATTCCAATGGCTAACCTATTTACCAGTCACTCTTATCACTGAAAAAGACATAAAATGGTGATTTCCTTCCCTTTAAAAAATAGCTCTCCTCCACTGTTTTTTTCTTTTCAGTTATATCCATGCTGAGAACTACACCGAAAAACATTTAGAAATCTGGCTTAAAAAAATCACACTTGAATAAAAAAAGGACTATTGCTTGTTACTGATTTCAGCTGCTTCTGCTGAGTCACAGGGGAACTTTGCTCTTTGCTCTCTGTAAAATGAGATGAACTAAGGAACAAAAAGGCAACTGAAGCAGAAATTGCATTTTTAATATATTCAACCTTTAATATCACATGTACTTTTTGCTTGTTAATTCAAAATAGAATTCATACTCTAATTATCAAACTGAATTAATTAATCAAACTGAAGTCTGCCCATTCCACAGAAGAATCAGATGTCAGCAAAGCACCACCAGCAGTCAGGATTGGCATGGATAGGCATCTTTCACAGATGGTGTCAGTCACAGCAGCAAAGAAAGTGGGGTTAAGGTGTTATAGAAAATAATCACTAATGCAAATGGAGTAGAACCTGGCACCCCATATTACGCACAGCTTCTGCTGAACTTGGCAAATTAATCTTGTGCCTATTAATCCCATTGTTAACAGGATCAGATGCTTAAAGCCATCCTTCCCTTTGGAGACTCCCTGTTAATGTCTCTCCAGTTCTAAGTAGCCAGGAACAGAGATGAAGAACCTACGTCACTTTGATCCTGTTCTTATGCAACTGTCTTGATGAAGAAAACTTCATTTTTAAAAGTATGTGATGCAAATTCATGTCTATGGTTCTCTCCTGCTGCAGGGACCTTGCTGTGTGTCTCTCCCCACCTTTTTGTTCTATGGTTCTCTAAGGACACTCTCCATCGTGTGACTGAGCATTACCCAGCTTCACAACCAGGTTAGACAGCGCTATGGCATAACAGATCTGCAGGAGACTGGCCCCCACAGTTGATCTCCCCACACCAAATTGGCTGGCTACAGATAGTAGCATTGCTGGGTGGCCAGCTTCCAGATGGCAGTGGCAACCTGTTTCTCCATGTATACGGGGTACTGTATGTGGATACGCTGTCACTGAAACTCCGGGGCCAGTTCTGCACAGATCTCAAAAAAGGTACGCCCCTCCCCCACATCATGAAGTTCTCTTGCTAGTGCTGGTCATCCTAGCTCTGCAGAATGATCCTCTCACACCAATCCGTGCTGATTTCCCAGGCCCAGAAATGGTGCTGAATGCTGTGTAGGTGATCCAGGAAACAGTTCTCTTGTTCTAACAGCTTAGCATCCTTTGGGTCTTCCACCTCATCCTGCTGCCATCGTTGCAAATATCCTCCTACTATGGGAGGAGCTGCTGCTGCTGAATATTTTCCTCCTGCATCATCTGCTCAGTGGTGGGGTAGGTGAAGTCCAATGCCAAATTCTTCTGGCTTTGAGTGCTGTAATACAGCACAAGCAGTCTGTGCACGTTTGCACGTATCACCATAGCAGCACGGAGCATTGTAAGGTCCATGCTGACTGACAGCAATTTGAAAATGGCGGACGCCAACCCAGAAAAGATGTATGGGCTCAAGACAGTGGAATCATGGATTTTTAAAAAAATTTAAACCCACCTGACTTCCCACAATTCACACCAAAACCGATCGCAGGATGCATGCTGCTCAGAGGTGAAGCAAAGGACCACGGAGAGAATACTACGCCCTCAATTCACAGCTCGCTGCTACCATGCATTCATACAATGCCAATTGAAAACAGAACAGGTGTTCCATCTGCATATGAACCGGTGAGAATGTGTCCTGCGAGTTACGTGATGTGATTAACACCCCCTATCTCCTGGGTGGGCACCACCCTAATTAACTGCCTGTCCATAAAAAAGGGAGGTGCATGCCACTACTTGGGAGCCCTGCGGAGAGTACACAAAGGTGGGAGCCTCCCAGGGAAGCTGGGACACCTAAGAGGTATTTGGGAGGGGAATGTGGAGCCTAGATCTCATGATTCTGCATACTGGGCTGAATTTAATATCTTGGCTTTGACAATCATACCAACCCAGTGCTGGCTCCAATGCTGCCTTGTTAGAATCCTCCCAGAGACTCTGCCTTCGCCCTGGGAATGTGTGTTCCTTGGGGCCATGTTGCCCATCCCCCATCTGAAGTTGTAGCCACTGGAGGCCACTTTCCCCGCTCTGCTCTTTCCCTCTGAAACACTCCAACTCTCCATCCCTTTCGGGAGATCCTGGTCTGCCAGATGAGGCAGTAACAAACGCTGGGGTTGGGGGAGACACTAAGGATCTTATGATGCTCTCTGTAGGGCAGGGATTTGCTCTGGTGCCACTGGCCAGAACTTCCTCTCTCCTCCTGTGATGCAGCAGGCTCTGGGGGTTAACATTCCTGGCTACTGCCTTGTCACCCCAGATGGGGATGAGTGAAGGGATTCTTCTGATGCAGTTTGTAGAGTGTTTTGAGATCCTTTGTGTGAAAGATGATGTGTACCTGTAAGAGAGTATTACTTCTTCCCACCTCCCCACAAAATACCCTGAGCTGGAGAGATATTGAGGGGGGAAGGAGTGTGCTTTTAGCTCTCCTCATCCCCACCAGTTTAATTCAGGAACCCAAAGGAAAAATCCCACCTTGCTTGAAAACAGCTTTTCCTCATAGACCTGTAGAATAACACAGGATTTATTAGGTCGCTTAACATATTCCTTGGGTAGGGCCAGGGCTAGATTAATCCCTTCAGTGCATTTCTAATGATTTTTGTCCAGTCTGAGTTTTAATGACCAGCTGTCATAAATATAAGGGGAAGGGCCTGTGTTCCTTTTTTTTTTTTCTGTAACTTTAAGGGTTTGTCCAGAGGGGGAATCTCTCTGAGTTTGGAAATTGAGTACCCTGTAAATTAGTTACCATCCTGATTTTACAGAGCTGATTTTACCTTCTTTGTTTTAATAAAATCCTTCTTTTAAGAAGCTGACTGTTTTCTATGGTGTAAAAAACCCCAGGGGTGGGGTTTTTTAGATCACTGTGTAACCAACTGGTTAGGAGATTATTCTCAAGCTTCCCAGGAAGGGCGGGTACGGGCTTGACAGGATATTCTGGGGGGAAGGGAACTTCAAGTGGTCCCCTTTCCTGGATTCCTGTTTAGAACACTTGATGGTGGCAGTGGAAGAAGCATTTCTCAGGGTGCAGGTAATTTTGTACCTTGGGGGTTTTAACCTAAGCTGGTAGAAATAAGCTTAGGAGCTCTTCATGTGGGTCCCCACGTCTTTACCCTAGAGTTTAGAGTGGGGAGGGAACCCTGGCACCAGCACTGGGACTCCCCTTGGGGATTATTCCTTGCTCCAATAGGCCTCACTTTTAGAAATGTTTCTCCGTTCTTTGACCTACAATTTCTCTTGCTGGATTCCATCTCTTCACTTGAAGTTCAGTCTCCTTGTACTACCCTCACAAATTCCCCTCCCTGAAATTGTTTGCACCCTAGAAACACTTGCACTTAAATGCCATAAAGAAGAAACAGCCATTGTAGGCTGGAGTCTAAATTTGAGTGAACTTTACTGAACTTTTTTCCAGACAATGGATCTTTTAATGAAATCATATCCGTACATCTTATACAAACTGGATGATAATGCACATTGCCACAATATACTCAGTTTGTGTATAATCCTGAACTTGTAGGACAGTTGTTTATTTGTCATAATACCCTTGCTCCCTATTTGTCAAGCCCAGTTTAAATTGAAAAAACTCCAGGATATCAAACAACAAAGCACAAACATTAAGAAATTAAATGAGACAACAACATATTCCATATTATCATGCTCATTATATTTGGATTGTACGTTAGGAAGCACTCGTACAATGCAGGCAGAATTCTCAGCACAGCATGGCCTACTTGATGGGGCTCAGCACTAGGGATTAGAGGACTTAAGTACAAATCCCAGCTCTGCCAATGTCCCATGTGACATTGGGGAAGTCACTTCACCTTTCTGTGCCTCTATTTCCCCTTCCCTTAGGCTTTTTGTGGAGGGCCTGTTTGTACCATACGTAGCTCACTGGGTTAGAACTTCAATTAGAGCCTCTAGGGGCCACTGTAATAAAATTATATTTCATAGAATTTAAGGCCAGAAAGGGGCCATTAAATCATCTAGTCTGTCCTTTGGTATATCACAGGCTATTAAATTTCACCTAGTTACTTCTATATTGATCCTACTGATAATAATATCCCATTCTTAAAATATTAGCTAAAAATAGTCCAGTTTCAGTTTAAATTTCTGTCTATTTCTCTTCTGCAGAGCACAAGGATGTTTTGCCACATAATTTAAAAAGGAGTCAACGCAGCTTTAAAGTTTTTCTGGTTGTTTCAAAATATAGAACTTATTACATCACTTCCTGGAAACCCTCTTGTCTCTTATGCAATGTTATGGTCTGTATATTAAACTTGCCGCATCCTCATTACACTTTTCCTCAATTTTGTCATTGTTCAGTTCTGTAAGAACAGTCTAATGAAAACAGTAATGGCTGTAGCAGACAACTGAGAACCGTTGATGGACTTTCGCTGACGGAGTATAGTTTGAGTTGTTTCCTCTAATTTGGTTGTTTCGGTATTTGCAGATAAGAAGTCTATTACACCGTTCTCATTTCAGAAGAATAGATCCGTTGCCTCAAACTGCAGGACCTCAGGAAAATTGGTTGACATCAATATTTCTGTTGGTTAAAACTGCAGTAATTGGCATATGTTGCAATTTTCCATTATTCTTGGTTATGGGTTGACACTAATTCCCACGTTAATTAAAAGGTTTTGTCATGACATGTGTTTCTGCTTCAGTGTTCCATGTGAATTTTCAATACCACCCATGCTCACAATTTGTGGTATTGCTAATTGTTATTGGTCTTGTAACTCTCAAAATGTATCATAGAATCATAGAATCTCAGGGTTGGAAGGGACCTCAGGAGGTCATCTAGTCCAACCCCCTGCTCAAAGCAGGACCAACCCCAACTAGATCATCCCAGCCAGGGCTTTGTCAAGCCTGACCTTAAAAACCTCTAAGGAAGGAGATTCCACCACCTCCCTAGGTAACCCATTCCAGTGCTTCACCACCCTACTAGTGAAAAAGTTTTTCCTAATATCCAACCTAAACCTCCCCCTCTGCAACTTGAGACCATTACTCCTTGTTCTGTCATCTTCTACCACTGAGAACAGTCTAGATCCATCCTCTTTGGAACCCCCTTTTAGGTAGTTGAAAGCAGCTATCAAATCCCCCCTCACTCTTCTCTTCTGCAGGCTAAACAATCCCAGTTCCCTCAGCCTCTCCTCATAAGTCATGTGCTCCAGCCCCCTAATCATTTTTGTTGCCCTCCGTTGGACTCTTTCCAATTTATCCACATCCTTCTTGTAGTGTGGGGCCCAAAACTGGACACAGTACTCCAAATGAGGCCTCACCAGTGCCGAATAGAGGGGAATAATCACGTCCCTCAATCTGCTGGAAATGCCCCTACTTATACAGCCCAAAATGCCGTTAGCCTTCTTGGCAACAAGGGCACACTGTTGACTCATATTCAGCTTTTCGTCCACTGTAACCCCTAGGTCCTTTTCTGCAGAACTGCTGCCCAGCCATTCGGTCCCTAGTCTGTAGCAGTGCATGGGATTCTTCCGTCCTAAGTGCAGGACTCTGCACTTGTCCTTGTTGAACCTCATCAGATTTCTTTTGGCCCAATCCTCTAATTTCCCTAGGTCCCTCTGTATCCTATCCCTACCCTCCAGTGTATCAACCACTCCTCCCAATTTAGTGTCATCTGCAAACTTGCTAAGGGTGCAGTCCACACCATCCTCCAGATCGTTGATGAAGATATTGAACAAAACCGGCCCCAGCACCGACCCTTGGGGCACTCCACTTGATACCGGCTGCCAACTAGACATGGAGCCATTGATCACTACCCGTTGAGCACAACCATCCAGCCAGGTTTCTATCCACCTTACCGTCCATTCATCCAGCCCATACTTCTTTAACTTGCTGGCAAGAATACTGTGGGAGACTGTATCAAAAGCTTTGCTAAAGTCAAGAAATAGCACATCCACTGCTTTCCCCTCATCCACAGAGCCAGTTATCTCATCATAGAAGGCAATTAGGTTAGTCGGGCATGACTTGCCCTTGGTGAATCCATGCTGACTGTTCCTGATCACTTTCCCCTCCTTTAAGTGGTTCAGAATTGATTCCTTGAGGATCTGTTCCATGATTTTTCCAGGGACGGAGGTGAGACTGACTGGCCTGTAGTTCCCCGGATCTTCCTTCTTCCCTTTTTTAAAGATGGGCACTACATTAGCTTTTTTCCAGTCATCCGGGACCTCCCCCGATTGCCATGATTTGTCAAAGATAATGGCCAATGGCTCTGCAATCACATCGGCCAACTCCTTTAGCACCCTCGGATGCAGTGCATCCGGCCCCATGGACTTGTGTTCGTCCAGCTTTTCTAAATAGTCCCGAACTACTTCTTTCTCCACAGAGGGCTGGTCACCTCCTCCCCATACCGTGCTGCGGAGTGCAGCCGCCTGGGAGCTGACCTTGTCTGTGAAGACAGAGGCAAAAAAAGCATTGAGTACACTAGCTTTCTCCACATCCTCTGTCACTAGGTTCCCTCCCTCATTCAGCAAGGGGCCCACCCTTTCCTTGACTTTCTTCTTGTTGCTCACATACCTGAAGAAACCCTTCTTATTACTCCTAACATCTCCGGCTAGCTGCAACTCCAAGTGTGATTTGGCCTTCCTAATTTCACTCCTGCATGCCTGAACAATATTTATATACTCCTCCCTGGTCATTTGTCCAATCTTCCACTTCTTGTAAGCTGCTTTTTTGTGTTTAAGACGAGCAAGGATTTCACTGTTAAGCCAAGCTGGTCGCCTGCCATATTTACTTTTCTTTCTACACATCGGGATGGTTTGTTCCTGCAACCTCAATAAGGATTCTTTAAAATACAGCCAGCTTTCCTCGACTCCTTTCCCCGTCATGTTATTCTCCCAGGGGACCTTGCCCATCAGTTCCCTGAGGGAGTCAAAGTCTGCTTTTCTGAAGTCCAGGCTCTGTATTCTACTGCTCTCCTTTCTTCCTTGTGTCAGGATCCTGAACTCGACCATCTCATGGTCACTGCCTCCCAGGTTCCCATCCACTATTGCTTCCTCTACTATTTCTTCCCTGTTTGTGAGCAGCAGGTCAAGAAGAGCTTTTCCCCTAGTTGGTTCCTCCAGCACTTGCACCAGGAAATTGTCCCCTACACTTTCCAAAAACTTCCTGGATTGTCTGTGGACCGCTGTATTGCTCTCCCAGCAGATGTCGGGGTGATTAAAGTCACCCATGAGAACCAGGGCCTGTGATCTAGTAACGTCTGTTAGTTGCTGGAAGAAAGCCTCGTCCACCTCATCCCCCTGGTCTGGTGGTCTGTAGCAGACTCCCACCACGATGTTACCCTTGTTGCTCACACTTCTAAATTTAATCCAGAGACTCAGGTTTTTCTGCAGTTTCATACTGGAGCTCTGAGCAGTCATACTGCTCTCTTACATACAACGCAACTCCCCCACCTTTTCTGCCCTGCCTATCCTTCCTGAACAGTTTATATCCATCCATGACAGTACTCCAATCATGTGAGTTATCCCACCAAGTCTCTGTTATTCCAGTTACATCATAATTCCTTGACTGTGCCAGGACTTCCAGTTCTCCCTGCTTGTTCCCCAGGCTTCTTGCATTTGTGTATAGGCATTTAAGATAACTCACCGATCGTCCTGCTGTCCCAGTATGGGGCAGGAGCCCTCCCCTCTTGCACTCACCTACTTGTGCTTCCTCCCGGTATCCCACTTCCCCACTTACCTCGGGGCTTTGGTCTCCTTCCCCCGGTGAACCTAGTTTAAAGCCCTCCTCACTAGGTTAGCCAGCCTGCTTCCAAAGATGCTCTTCCCTCTCTTCGTCAGGTGGAGCCCATCTCTGCCTAGCACTCCTTCTTCTTGGAACACCATCCCATGGTCAGAGAATCCAAACCCTTCTCTTCGACACCATCTGCGTAGCCATTCGTTGACTTCCACGATTCGACGGTCTCTACCCCGGCCTTTTCCTGCCACAGGGAGAATGGACGAGAACACCACTTGCGCCTCAAACTCCTTTATCCTTCTTCCCAGAGCCACGTAGTCTGCAGTAATATGCTCAAGGTCATTCTTGGCAGTATCATTGGTGCCCACGTGGAGAAGCAGGAAGGGGTAGCGATCTGAGGGCTTGATGAGTCTTGGCAGTCTCTCCGTCACATCACGAATCCTAGCCCCTGGCAAGCAGCACACCTCTCGGTTTTCCCGGTCAGGGCGGCAGATAGATGACTCAGTCGCCCTGAGGAGAGAGTCCCCGACCACCACCACCCTCCTCCTCCTCTTGGGAGTGGTGGTCGTGGAACCCCCATCCCTAGGACTGTGCATCTCATGCCTTCCAATCAGTGGAGTCTCCTTCTGCTCTGTTCCCTCAGATGTATCATTCATTCCACTCTCTGCCCTAGTACCTGTGGAGAGAACATGAAAACGGTTGCTCATCTGAATATGCCTTTCTGGTACATGGATTTGTCTCATACTCTTTCCTCTTCTGGAGGTCACATGCCACCAATTATCCTCACTGGCCTTCTGTCCCCGCTGCGTAGCCTGCTCTGAATCCTCAGAACACTGTGCCCGCTGAAGCCTATCCTGACGTCTATCCAGGAACTCCTCATTTTCTTTTATGGAACGCAGGGTTGATACTCATTTCTCCAGACCTTGAATCTTCTCCTCCAATATGGAGATCAGCTTGCACTTTGTACAGACAAAGTCGCTTCTATCCTGTGGAAGAAAGACAAACATGGCACATCCTGTGCAGGTCACGACAGCGGATCGCTCAGCATCCATAGTCCCTTCCTTCGAAGAGTTTCCTCACTCAGCTGGTTCGCAGCTGACTGTCTTTTTAGAAGAGCCTGGAACAAAGCACTCCCAAATCACACTATTCAAACAGGAAATCAAACAATCAAGCACACGGTCAAACTGCCAATCTGTCCCCTCAACAGATACTCACTCCCCCGTCTGCAGCCCCCTGGTTGCTCTGCCTCTGCCTTTAGTTTGGGTTAAAGGAGTTAGGAATGGCAAGGATAGCTTGCTCCCTTCGCACTCCCCTTCCAAACTCCCTCTCAAACTCCCCTGTTTGCAGCCCCTGTTCGCAAAGCTCCCTGGTCGCTTGCTCACTGCTTTATGTACTTCAACCTCCTGCCCTCCTTTTGTCAACTGGTGCTCCAGAAACATTCCTTTTGCCAGCATCATTTTTGACACATGTACTATTTTTGTTGGTAAATTGGAGGTGTCAGCAAAAAAAGAAGGTTGGAAGCTCATCCAAGAGGTTTGTTTAAAGAAAGGCAAGCACAGCTCCTGTGGTGATTAGATAGTGAATGCCATACGCAACCAGAAAAGGCAAACATGATGACTTGCCTGAGTGCTCCCTCTCCTCCAATATCCAAATATTATGATTCTGCTTCTGCGAGGCCCTAGGAAATGAAGGAAATAGGTTTCCAGTCTCTTTCTTGTTGAAACTGCACAAAAGCTTTCCCTGAGCCATCTGCCACCATCATCTTCTGGGCCTTGGCAGCCTATATTTCCAGAACAGACAGAGGCATTTGCCCTCTGAGTGGCTGTGTAACTTGTACAAGGCTGAGTATACATTTTCTTATGTATTTGTTCATGCTCTGGAGTCTTTTAATTACTCCTGATGTATTTTGTTTGCTGGAAAGTCTTACCAGTTTTATTGTATTTTTTATGTTTATTTTTTATTGTTTGTTTGTATCCTTACTTTGTTTAGATCAGATTAAAGCCCCTCACTCATACTGAGCACATCTTCCTCATATCTGATCTCTCTCCTGTGTACTTGTTTTTATTATTTGAGGTGAAATGACAGCGTCATGCACCAGAGTCCTTTATAAGCTTTCAAGAACAACTTAGCTTGCAAAGACTGTGCTGTTGCTTTGTTGTGGTTGCATCAGAACTCCTAGCATAGTAACATTTTTGCTAAATAATATCAGATCCTCAAACAATTCTGTTATTTATTCCCAGCTTCTTTTGAAAGGCCTCATGAATCACCAGTTGCTGCTGTCCATCTCTTGAACTGCCATCATCTGCTGTGATCAGGTGCTGGATTTGGGGTATTCTGTCTGAGTCAACAGATACTTGGACTAACTTCTCAAAGCTCTCGTATTCTTCTGAAAAGGCGGTTATAGGCATTTCTGTCAGCATCAACAAAGGTTTGGGCTCTGTTTCAGTTGTGAACTCTGTACCTAGGCAGTAAGGCTAAACATGTTGTCATAGACACACATACTGCTGGCATCAGGAAATGAGGGCAACTGGATGCCTCCGTTTATCTCGTTGAAGTTGCATAAGGCTTGTAATTCCTGAGGTATCAGACTTCTTTTATTTATATTGGTGTCTCTTGTGGACCTTCAGTTGCAACTTTGCTAACGAAGACTGTGGTATTACTCTGTGGTGTTGCATCAGCAGAAGACCTTGTACTCTGGTTATGTTCCTTCCAACAAAGGGCAGAACAGTCTGTGGATTTGTTACTATGTCCCTAGCTTCTTATGCGAGGCCTGAAGAGGCATATGTTGATATTGGCTGTCTTTTGAACTGCCATTATAGGTGGTGATTGAATGATGGATTTGGGGATATTCTCTATCTCATTCTATAGACCATTGATACGCAAACTGAGGCTTGTGATGTGTCTACTGCAGCTCTTTGCAGCACATGATATTAAAACACTGATTTAATTATTAACCAATCAGGATGCTTTTACTATGTTATAAACCAATTGTAGTGGATAAAATGATAATGCTTGGTCAGGTATTTTGCTGTGAGAATAATATAGATATAAACTAAATATTTCTCCTGTCATACTGTTTAAATATGAATAGTACTATACTAAATGAAACAATGAATGGCTCTTTTGGGTAATGTTGATCGCTAATTTGGCTCCTGAACCACTGAGGTCTGAGTATCACTGATACAGACACTTGGACTTGGTTACATCTACACTGCAGTAAGAAACCTGTGGCACTGAGTCTCAGAGCCTGTGAGAGACTCAAGATCACAGGGGCTCAGACTGCAGGGCTAAAAAATGCAGTGTAGACATTTGGGCTCCAACTGAAGCCTGTGCTTCTGAGACCAGGGCATCTCAGATGCCAGACTCCAGTCTGAGCCTGAATGTCTACAATGCAATTTTTAGTCTTACAGCCAGAGACCCTTGAGCCTGAGTCAATTGACCTAGGCTCTGAGTCTTAGTGCCACAGGCATTTTATTGCAGTGTGGATACACCCTTAGAGTCCTGTCCTTCCTCTGGAAGGATAATTACTGCTGTTAACACCTTTCTTTGCCCATGAAATATTTTTGTATATACAGTGCAGTTTTCTAAGGTCTATTTTTTTTTCAGAAGTTCATTTAAGCATTTTAGTGTGAGAAGGGCCAACCAAGGCTTTCACTAGTGAATTCTGTACACATGGAGTAAAGATAAACATGTTGGCACATCCCCCCCAAAAAAGATTTTCCCCACCTAGAATCTACATACCACTGTTCTGCTTCTACTAGGCTTCAGGAAATGAAGGCAATGGGCTGCTTCTTTCTTTCTCACTGACATTTCATGACGACATTCCCCAGGCCTTACAATACAGCGGTTGCCACTAGCCATTTCAACACCTTGGCACACTCTAGTGCCAGACCAGGTAGAATCATTAACTCTCAAGTCGTGTCACTTGTACAAGGCTGAGTATGAACTATCTCAAATACAGTTTCATTACCTGGAGCCTTCTCTTTACTCCTCAAGTAGTTTTATTTGCTGAAAAGTCTGTATCCAACTTTAGGGTAGGTGGTTTTTATTTGTTGAGATTAGGTTTGATCTGCTGTCTTAAAAAAATGCATTATAGAAATTCCAGGAACTCCAATCAAAATCAGGACCCATCTGTGCTAGGACCGTAAAGGGGTTTCTGTCTTTCCTAGATTCCAAAGCCAGGGACAATTATGATAATCTAATCTGACCTCCTGTATAACACACACCATAGAACTTCCCCAAAATAATTCCTGTTTGAACTAGAGCATCTCTCTTAAAAAAACATCCAATCTTGATTTAAAAATTGCCAGTGATGGAGAATCCACTATGAACTGTGGTAAGTTCTCTGAATGGTTAATTACCCTCACTGTTAAAAATGTACGCCCTATTTCCTATTTGAATTTGTCTAGCTTCAACTTTCAGCCATTGGATCTTGTTATACTTTTGTCAGCTAGACTGAAGAGCCCATTATCAAATATTTGTTCCCCATATATAGGTATTTATAGACTCTGATCAAGTCATCCCCTAACCTTCTCACAGGGCTCAGTCTATTTAGGTTATTACCAAAAGGCATGTTTTCCAATCCTTGAATCATTCTCCTGTTTCACCATCCCCTTACTTAGTCATATCCTTATTTTGGATTGTCACTGCTCTTTGCACTGCTCTCTACTGTTGTGGTCAGTGTTATGAACACAACACACTGATCATGCAGTATATCATGAGCTCCAAATCTGAACAGGAATCCATGGTGCCTGCCCTGCTGTGTGCCATGGAAAGAAACAACATCAGGTTCCTTTTGGCATTCATGGATCAGCTTCACACAGTGGACCATCGCTATTGGGCTTGGGAAACAAGCACTGAGTGGTGGGATCACATTCATTATTGCAGGTGTGGGATGATGAGCAGGGGCTGCAGAACTTTCAGATGTACTAAACCATCTTCCTGGAACTGGGTGCAGCGCTCGCCCTAGCACTACAGTGCAAGGACACCAAAATGAGTGCTGCCCTCTCGGTGGAGAAGCGCATGGCGATTGCTGTATGGAAGCTGGCGATTCCAGACTGCTACTTGGTCAGTCACAAATCAGTGTGGAATCGGGAAGACCACTGTGGGCATTGCGTTCATGCAAGTGTGCAGGGCCATTAATTGCCTCCTGCTACAAAGGACTGTGACTCTTGGAAATGTGCATGAAATAATAGATGGTTTTCCGGCAACAGAATTCTTTAACTGCAGAGGGGCGATAGATGGAATGCATATCCCAATTTTGGCCTTGGACCATCTTGCAATGGAGTACATCAATAGAAAGGGGTACTTCTCTATGGTATTGCAGGTGCTTGTGGCTCACTGGGATCATTTCACTGCTATCAACATTGGGTGGTCAGGGAAGGTGCATATGACGCATGGATCTTCAGGAACACTGGCCTGTATAGAAAGCTGCAAGCAGGGACTTTCTTTCCAGAACAGAAGATTCCAGTGGGGGATGTTGAAATGCCCATAGTAATCCTGGTCGACCCAGCATACCCCTTACTCACCTGGCTCATGAAGCCTTACACGGGAAACCTGGAAAGCAGCAAGGAGCATTTCAAGAATAGGTTGGGCAGGTGCAGAATGATCACTGAATGTGCATTTGGCAGATTAAAAGCTTGCTGGCGCTATCTTTATGGCAAGTTAGACCTAAATGAGGAAAATATTCCCATGGTCATAGCAGCCTGCTGTGTGCTGCATAATATTTGTGAGGCTAAAGGTGAAAAGTTTCCCCAGTGGTGGAACGTGGAGGTGGATGGCCTGGCAGCTGATTTTGAGCTATTCGATGGGCACAGCAGGGGACTATTCGAATTAGGGAGGCTTTGAGGCATCATTTTGACAATGAACTCCAGTAATGTGTCTTTCTATAAAGCATTCTGCCATGCTTTGTTAACTTGCCATGTTGCATTAAAATTTTGCTGATTGCTTCCTCATTCTGATTTGTAGTTTGTAAATGTGCCAATTGCCACTGTCTATTAATTTCAGCAGCAACTACCGTGTATAGGAAACAAATAAATATTGATTATCTTTCAGAGAGCATTTGTTTCTTAAATAGCAATAAACAACTCTCAGAAAATACATTGTTGAAAGGGACATAACACTGAGAAGAGCACTCTCCCAGTGGAGGCTCTAATAACTTTGTGTAACTCCAGCTAGCATTTTGGAAGCTGTCTGAAGGGGTGGGGTGAACTGGGTACTGCGACAGGCCGGGAAGATGAAAGGAATGTGTGGGTGGAGTTGGGGAGGGCATGGCAAGCAGTTCTGTAGGGGCTGGAAGGGAGGGGCGAGCACACATGTGTTCTGCCTGCAGCGCAGTTAGGGACTTCAGCATCTCTGCTCCTCCATCAGTTCTTTCATCAGCTCCTGACCCACTAAAATTCACTCCTGGCCTTGCTTCCTCTCATGCCTCTCTATTTTTAAATTTTCATTAACTGTCTCTTTCCACATCCTGTGTTCTTGTTTTGCAGCGTCAGAGGACTGGAGCACCTCCTGGAACACCTCCTCTTCAGTCGCTTCCTTATCTGGTGGAGGTGCTCTGCTGGTGTGTAGTGGATTCCCCTGAGGCCACATCTGAAGAAGCACAATAAACAATAAACAGAAGCATGATTGTGAGTGCACTCGCAGCATCGAATCATAATAGTAAAATACACCTCTTTCTTACTGTCCCTTGGCAAGCACAGAGCTCAGCAAATGCCCTAAACATGGTGAGTTCAGCTTGAGGAGGGTGGGGGGTAAGATGGGGAAAAGGATCTTGGTGGTTTTTCAAGAGGATCGCTGCAAGTGACATGGGGCAATATTGTAAATTCTGCCACAATTTTCCACAAGTGGGGAGATCACTGAAGCCGATATCTCACTCCTGAGGGTAAGGAAGGATTCCAGGGTGCATCTCCAGAATGGGTGCAGCTGCAGACCAGGTCCCTATGGTGCTCACCTGTGTGCCCTTTGATCCCTGCACAAGTGATTGCTGATTGGTGTAGGAAACTTTCCTACAACAGGGGAAGGAACAAAGCAGTTCTGCTAAGGAACCTTTGGCAGAGGATTGGAGTGCCTCCAGGAAAGTTTTCTAGAGAAATCTCTAGAGAATTCCTGTGAAAGCTCAGTGTGCATTAACACACTGTTCCTCAGGGCCCCCACTGCATAGCTGCAAAGAGGAATGTGAAGCGGATGCAAACACAACTAGTCTTGTACATTTCTATCCCTTAACTCACTTCTACCAAACGACAGCTCTACCTCATGTAACCCAGCAGTATCAACTCAAAATGAGCACTTACCAGAGCTCCCCTCTCCTGCATCATGCACACCAGAGATGGAGTGCTGGGACTTGCTCAAACCCTCCGGGGTTAAGAAGAGGTCCTGGCTTGCCAAGGTACCGACGACCCTGTCGCCTGTCCCACCTCATCCTCCAACTCCACTTCCTCATCCACCACTTTGTCCTCGGGGTTGAGTCCACTGTCCACTGTCTCCAGTCCCCACAAAGTATCCATAGGGCTCCTGGCGGTGGAGAGGGGGCAGTCATCATTAAGGATGGTGTCCAGCTTCTTATAGAAGTGGCAGGTCTTTGGCGCAGCACCAGAATGACAGTTTGATACCCTTGTGTTCCGGTACGCCAGCTTCAGCTCCCTTATCTTTGCACGACACTGATGCATGTCCCATTCGTAGCCCTTATCCAACATGCCATGAGAAATCTGACCATAGGTATCGAAGTTCCTACGGCTGGAGCAGAGCTGGGATTGCACAGTCTCCTCTCCCCACAGACCCAGTAACTGTGGTGTGCTCCAAGAGGAGAGCATTCTCTGCATGGAGCTGCCATGTCAGCTGGGAGGATGCGATGTGAGCTGTCCACATTGACTAGAGCGGTCAGGATGGGCATTGTGGGATACCTCCTGGAGGCTATTTACAGCGACATAACCATGCGCAGTGTCTACACTCACACTTCATCGATCTAACTTTTCCGCAAAAAGCTCTACGCCTCTCATCAAGGTGGTTTTATTTTATCGGCAAAGCAGGAGAGCTTTTTCAGTTGGAGGAGCACTGTAGTGTGTACACCTTCATTCTTTTGTTGATGAAAGCTGACTTTGTTGACAAAACTCTGTAGATTAGACAAGGCCTAAGATGGCTAGCCTGATCAGACACAGGCTTTCTTTATTCCATCTGTTATGCTAGTCATAGAAGCTGCCCTGGTCTCACGGCAGCTTGTGAAACAGAGAACATCTGTTTCGTCTGCATGGGAACAAGACAAAACAGTGTCTTATCCTGAGGAAGGAAAGAACTGGGATAGAACGTTGACAAAACAATAGGCTCACTGAGATAAAATTCAAGTGATCACTAAGCAATCAAACTTTTAAAAAAGGCATGTTAAGAGAACTTGGCGTATATATTCAAAGGAAGGTCCCCTAAGAATCAAGGCTGGGAGGGTCAGCAAGGTGCCAGCAATAGCACCTTCACCCTGCTCACCCTAACTTTCTGAATGAAGTGGGGGACCTAGCTCTGTACCCCAATCACAGATGAATGTGTCTGTGCACTGGGATCTGGGAGCAGGAATGGAGAAGCTTAATAGCCATGAATGTAGCAACCAACTAATCAATCACAGGAGTGCCACATTTGAAAATGTAGAAAACATCCAAAAATATTTAAATAAATGGTATTCTATTATTTTTTAACAGCGCGATTAATTCATTTTTTTAATCACTTGACAGCCCTCATTAGGAGTTAAAGTTCTGTTCTCTTACCAGCACTTGTGTGTGTGAAAGCCTTATTACTTTATGTTGGGCACTGTTATGAGTCACAATTATGACATTAACTAGAAAGAAAACCTTTTGTATAGCTTCATGATGGAATAGCAGTAGTTTGGTTTTAAAAACAAAATCCTTTACATGTTCTGGATCCAAAATAAAGTTTTAATTCTTTTGATAAAACTCCACTTTGTTTTAAACTGATATTTGTGCCAACAGCAGGCAGAGATAAAGGACAGAGCAAGATGCTAGTTTCAATGGTCTTTAAAATTATAACCATAATTGTATAGTAAGTAGGGCTGTCAAGTGATTAAAAAAATTAATCACGATTAATCGCACAATGAAAATAATTGTGATTAATCACACGATTAATCGCACTGTTAAACAATAGAATACCATTTCTTTAAATATTTGTAGATGTTGTCTACATTTTCAAATATATTGATTTCAATTACAACACAGAATACAAAGTGCACAGTGCTTACTTTATATTTATTTTTTATTACAAATATTTGTGCTGTAAAAAAACAAAAGAAACAGTATTTTTCAGTTCACCTCATACAAGTACTGTAGTGCAATCTCTTTATCAAGAAAGTTGAACTTACAAATGTAGAATTATGTACAAAAAATAAAATTCACGTAGCACTGTTGTAGCTGGTGTTGCAAGATATTTACGTGCCTGATGTGCTAAAGATTCATATGTCCCTTCATCTTCAGCCACCATTCCAGAGGACATGTATCCATGCTGATGATGGGTTCTACTCAATAACGATCCAAAGCAGTGCAGACCGACGCATGTTCACTTTCATTATCTGAGTCAGATTCCACCAGCAGAAGGTTGATTTCTTTTTTGGTTGTTTGGGTTCTGTAGTTTCCGCATCACAGTGTTGTTCTTTGAAGACTTCTGAAAGCATGCTCCACAACACTTCATCCCTCAGATTTTGGAAGGCACTTCAGATTCTTAAACCTTGTGTTGAGTGCTGTAGCTATTTTTAGAAATCTCACATTTGTACCTTCTTTGTGTTTTTTCAAATCTGCAGTGAAAGTGTTCTTAAAACAAACAACATGCTGGGTCATCATCTAAGACTGATATAAGAGTCCAAAGAAATACATATTTCCTCAATACAACCTTCACTCAGACACAAACAAAATTCTTTCGTCGGCTACCTCAAAATATAAACACACCATAAGTATATAAATGACGAGCTGAATTCTCCTCTGCCTTTGTCCTCTTGTGTTGTCATTTAGACCTGTGCAAAGTTAGACCAAATGCTACCATTCTGATTTAGGATTGCTTTATGTTCTCTTTACAGAGGTGTAAATGTCCACACAAGACACAAAGTAGTTGAGAATCAGACCCATCAAAGGGCCAAATGTACTATTTTCAAGCAATGTATATTTAGAATCCTTGTCTTGTGAGCTTGTTTTGAGGAGCTTATAACTACAGGGCTGGGAACGCCCATATGTAAATGGAGCATGGCCTACAGGCGCACTCACTCATCTGTAGCATTCCACCTGCAGAGTTTAGGAGGACAAGTGCTGCTCCTGAGAAAGCTATGAAGGATGAGCCCATCAGCTTTTTGCTCTGTTCTCACTTCCCCTCTTCTTCAGGTCGCTACCAATGGGCTGACAGGATGGAAAGGGCCAGTGGATCACCCCTACCAGCCAATCAGATTGCTACTCTGCTCTCAGGTCTTCCTCTCTCTTCTAATGAGGAGCCCAAAGCAGGGAATATGAGCCCCAGAAGAAAGAAGCAAACTCTGGTCTAGGTGGTGGCAGTAGCATCAAAAAGAAGATGATCTGATGCCCAAGGAGCTCAACCTAGCCGGTGTGTGAGGTAACTGGGGAGGAGGAAGGGAGTTGTATGGAGAACGATGACTAGGAAACCGAGGCCAGGTCTATGCTAGAAACTTTCGCTGGGATAAGAGTATTGATTAGAGGTGTGTGTGGCGGGGGTGGTTATGACATTTCTATACTAGCGAAAGCTCCAGTGTAGATGCAGTTATAGCAAAAAGTGGGCTTTTGCCAGTACAGCTTATGTAGTTTGGGGAAATGGTATAAGCTTATACCAGTGTGCTGCTTCTCAAGCCACCCACGGCTGTGAATCATCTTGTTGCCACCTGCCTCCAGCCCACAGGAGTCTTTCTGTGCCAGCTGGGTGTTAGCTCCCTAACACCACCAGTCTGGCAGCCCCCCAAGCACTCTCCTCTGGGCTAAGTCAGTCCTGCCTTTGCTCTGTGGGTTGACAATAGATGCACCCCAGCTCCCAAGTCCCTTTCTGCTGTCCCCCTGTGGTATCCAGCTTGACCTCTGGATACCCACAGAAATTTCAGGTCCTCCATTCCTAAAGGAACAGTGTACCCTAGTTTTCCCATTTTACCGTAGCCCTCTGTTCCTGTATTACATACAGCCTGTGCATTAAATTATCCTAGAACAAAAGAAAATTGATCCAAGAAAGAATAGAGATTCAAATCCAGACAAGTTGGAGTGGTTAAAACAAATGGTTACATATAAAACAAATTCACAAAACACTAACTAGGG
Organism: Macrochelys suwanniensis; assembly: GCA_033296515.1. Lineage (NCBI taxonomy): Eukaryota > Metazoa > Chordata > Testudines > Chelydridae > Macrochelys > Macrochelys suwanniensis. Next base: position 41,251,504 of record CM065775.1, on the reverse strand, counting down.
CCTACACTTATTAATAGTTACATTTCCTAGCTAATAAAGTAGATTCCCATCCCCAAAGTTGAGTCTTTTGCAGAGGTTGCTAGCCCCAAGGAGCTAGGCCCCAGACTTTCATGAAGCAGTCCCACTCATCAAGGTACTTCCTCAGTGAATGGATCCAGAGTGTCTTTCCTACCCTGTGATATACCGAATTCGTTTTTTGTGACTCTCCACAGACAGGGTGATCCTTTCATTGTCATATTATTCCTTTTCACTGCCAGGTGGTTTTGATGTTGGTGTTTGATAGTTTTGCATTGACTTTTCTGAGTTGGTGCAGCTGTGGACAATTGAGCAATATATTACATAATTAGCTAACTAGTAAGGGGTGACTACTCCCGCCTGCTTGAATGGGCCACCACCAAGACATATGATTCCCAGGTGACTCACTTTCACTCCAAGACCATAAGGACCTATTTTAATATAGTTGTGTTATTCCTTAAATATTATCTGTACACACATCTCACAATGATTATGAGTACTGATAAACTAAAAGCTTTCAGTATCAGAGGGGTAGCCATGTTAGTCTGGATCTGTAGAAGCGACAAAGAGTTCTGTGGCACCTTATAGACTAACGGACGTATTGGAGCATAAGCTTTCGTGGGTGAATACCCACTTCTTCAGATGCATGCAGTGGAAATGTCCAAGGGCAGGTATATATGCTTTTTTTATACCTGCCCCTGGACATTTCCACTGCATGCATCTGAAGAAGTGGGTATTCACCCACGGAAGCTTATGCTCCAATACGTCCGTTAGTCTATAAGGTGCCACAGAACTCTTTGAAGCTTTCAGTAGAGATTCCATATGCTACCCTTTATGGATAAATACCATGACAGGGGTTTATTAAGTGTAGTGAACTTGTCAGGTCTGAGGCAGGAGTTGCTTGTAAAGAACAGTGAACCCTTTGCAGCTGGCACCAAGGAGCCTCTCCATCACAGGTGGCAAAAGCACATTTTTGCCAGTAGAAGCTGTCTCTCCACTGCAGGGGGTTGCTGGTACAACCACATAGGCAAACTTTTTTGTATAGAGACGAGACCTGAGAGTTGCTTTGGGTATACTCTTTGGAAGCTCTCTGTTTGAGAGCCTAGCCTCTCTATAAGCTACTGCTAGCTGTGTGTGTACAGGCAGTTCCTTCTGTGCATGTATGCGTCAGGCAGGGATTGTACTCTCAGTGAACATTATATCTGAATTACATTTTTAAAAAATATTAAGTTTGCAAAGTCAAGCATTCAAATGTTTGGAAGTGCTAGTGTCAAGATTGTCCAGGCAACCTTAATTCCCACCCCATATGTATTATGCTAGTGTTTCCACAAGGCCCCAGCCTCATTCAGTGCACAGGAGGTTACTGCTTGGTGAATGACCAGCTATTTGATATTTCTTTTTATCTTTATTTAATGTGTCTTCAGTCCTTATTTACCACACACCATGCAAACATTGCACTGAATATACAATTATTAATTTCCTCATAGGCTTTTTCTGTGGTGCTCTCATTGCAGTATCTGAGTGTTTCGCTAATCCCTCTATGATGGGCGGTGATATTGTTTCCATTTTACACCTGAGGAACTGAGGCACAGAGAGATTAAGGCCCAACCTGTCAAAAGTGTCCACTAAATTAAAGGGCCCACTGTGGGACTAATTTCTAAAGTAGTTCACATTTTATAGCACTTTATATATTCAAAGCACGGCTACTGCTGACTTCATGTGCATTGTGAGTGCTCAGCGCTTATGTAAATCTGGGTCCCAGGTGCCTCCAGTCAGGAGCCCAGAAAAAGCAGAAACTCTCACCCAGTGACAAGTTTGGTTTAAGTGACTTGCCCAGCATCACACAGGAATTCTGTACCAGGGATGGAATCCAGTTCTCAAGGGCAGCATTCAACAGCCTTAGCCACAAGTCCATCCTGTCTCTTCCTACATTGTTTGGTTTCATTTACTACACACCTTGCACTTTCCAAAACAAATGATGTACTACAAATAACTGCCTCACTATCTACACATATCATTAATTCCCAGGGCACGGCACACCGATGCACTGAATGAGGCAGAGGTCTTGTGGAATAAAATAGGATATTATCATGTAATTAAAAACTATCATAATACATATGCACAAAGGGGGGCAAATTAAGGTTGCACAGACCTTTTGAGGGCTTGACTTTGCAGACTAAATGTTCTTTTAATTTTTCTGTATCCTAAATTTTTAAAAAAGCGAACTGAAAAACTAGAAATTCCATCATGTGGAACCATATTGGCCCCCAGCTGGATCACCACCAGCTTTGGGACCTATGGATTGGCAGCACAGAGCTTGAGGGTTCAAGCTAATGAAGTAATTGGTAGCAAGAGTGATTATTCCCCTTGTAGACTAGAGTGGGATGAAACACAGTTGCAGTCAGGATCCATAGCTTCAATACCAACTTCTGGAGAGGAGTGTTCTCTAGTGGTTCCAGACCCTTCTGTCCCCCATGTCCCTCTGCTCCTATTCCCCTCTTTTCTCAGTCCCAGTCCCCCTCTGTTTCTCATACCGCTCGAGTTCTGTCTTTCTTCCCCGGCACTGCCTCGGCTCCAGTAGACATGTGCTCTCTCTCTCAGCTTCCTTAATCTAGTGCCTGATGTCACAGTGACACCAGGTGGCTGTAATGAGCAATTGCATGAAAAGTCCTACTCTGCCTTGGGACAAGCTCAGTTCTTTTGAAAAGGCTGTCAGCACCCACCTACCCCCACCTGCCAAGTCAGAGAGGCTGCAGCTCAAGCTGTCAGCCCCAAACCTGGCTGGGAGGCTGCCTAAAAAAACCCAGACATATGGTAACCCACCGCCCATACCATGTGACCCTCACTTCTGCGCTGCTCTCTGGCTGCCTTGTCTAAAGGCAGCGCCCCTGCCAGCAGCAGCACAGAAGTAAGGGTGGGAATCCCAAGACTCCCCTACAAAAGCCTTGTGACCACCACCTCCTTTTGGGTCCCGACCCCCATGGTTACAACACTGTGAAATAGTGACACTGACCATTTTTAAAATCCTCTGACCGTGAAATTGACCAAAATGGACCATGAATTTGACAGGCTCCTATTTATTTTGAATTAAACAAGCAAAAAGTACATGATATAGAAGTAAATACTATAGGTGAGGGCAGTAGCACCACCCACCATTAAAGGTGCCTGACATTTGTTATTTTAAGACCGTTTTCAATTGCTTACAACTTTGCTAAGCTAACCCTTTGGGGTGAAATTTTCTAGACCAACTGTCTGCCTCAGGCTGAATTTTTTTTTTTTTTTTAAACTTCAGCCAAAGTGGTTCAGCTGTTTCCAAGAACAAGGTTGTGGAAACATTCATTGATTTGGCCCTTAAATGTTGGTGACCTCTTTGAAAAGCTCTAGTCCCCTCAGAAATGTAGGGCTGAAAGAGACCTTGAGAAGTCAGCAATTCCAGCACACTGTGCTGAGGCAGGACCAATGTCTTGAACCAGGGACTTGAAATGTGGCCTGGGGGAGGTAGCATTTGTCAGGGAGGTGGTTTTTGCTGTTCCCCTGCAAATTTGGCAAAGTTATAAGTATCTGAAAAACTGCAGTGTGCATGCTCTCCCTGGCTAGAGAGATTTCCCCAAAGAGTCCATCTGCATGAGCCGTGCTGCAGGGAGCTGAAAAGAATTTTCCTTGCAAGTGCAGTTCTGAGCTGCTGTGGACCATGCCAGATCTAAGCACCAGAACTGAAAGTAGGGAGATTCTCTCCTCTACTGTCAATGACCACTCACTCCCAGGCAGCATGAAGGAGTAAGTTGCCTGAATCAAATACAGGGGCTTGGAACAAGAGGAGTGCATGACAAAAGCTATTTGGAATGGTCAGTAAGGGGACTGGGCTTGCACAAGGTCAGGGAGGCAAACTGGCAACTACTGGTGAAGGATGGAGACATCTGACAAGGAGCTATAGGATTGCAAGGCAAAAGACTAGGACAAGGAGCAAAGGGGGTGGGGGAGGGGGGAGAGACACTAAGATTGGGCAAGGAGAACTGGGAACAAGGAGAGACAGGAGGAAATGGGGTAGGGAAAAGGCAGAGCAGATGAGGATCTGGGAGCAGGAACTCTGGGATGGGGAGCCCTTCCCCCTCCCTATATAGCCAGATTTCCCGGTCCATGACGCGTTGTTCTCGCCCATAAATTTGGTAGGGCCCTAAAAATAAAGAACATACTCATAAAACTTATGTCCATTCCTTCCATAGAAGAATCAGAAACCAGTGAGGCAGCACAGCACTCTGGCAGGATATGGGATGGGCACCTTTCACAGAGGGAGTCAGTCATGGGAGCACTGGTATGGTAGGCATGGCTAATGTGTTATCAAAGTGAATTACTAATACATATAAAGCCGAATCTCACAAGCCATGTCAGGTGTAGCTTGTTCTGAGTTTGGCAATCACTCTTCTGCTCATTAACCTCCCCATTAATATGATCAGACCCTTAAAGTCAGTCTTTGCTTTCGGGACTCCCTTTTAACTCCCACAGTTCTAAGAATCAAGGAACAACAGGAAAGGGGGGCAGTGGCTAAGGAACTATGGTGTTTCCAGACACCTGTCTTGTTGAAAAGAAAAATTTGTTACATTATTTGAACACATTCAGTTTGGTATAAGCCACCATCAGGATTTTCAAAGACTTCTGGTACTTCACATATATGGTAAGAATTAAGTTAATTTAGAACCTGCCCCTGATTTTCAGTACTTACATTATCACTTTCCAGTGAAGTCACACCTATGACCTTAGAAATGCTTGTTTTAAATTTTACTAAATAATTTAGCCTTCAGACACTGAAAAGCCTTTTGAGCTGCAAGTTGTTAACATACCATACACTGAGTAAAGTGGATATATTTGAAGAGTAAAGAAAAGCAGACTCTAGCCCAGGAACCCTTGCCACTAACTGCTTTTGCTGTAAACTGTAGACAAAAGGAAGAAATGATAGGGGATGGGGGGGGGGGGGGGGAGAATCTCATTTTTAATATAGGAAGTGTTTTGGAGCTGTCTTTGCAGAGATTACAGCTGAGTTTTAAAAGGTGACTATTTAGCGTTTAAGACACAAGTTCTTTCCAACTGAAATTTTGTAATTCAAAAATGTCAACAACAGCAGTTTACAGGAATTCAAAGTGAAATGAGCAAGAATGGGATTGTTTACTTCTTCAAAAGGTTAACCAAGGAGCATGACAAATACTTTGAACAGTGAAGTTTCGTAGTATAGTAACATCCCTAAGAAATACTCTTAATGTAAATTTAGCATTTGGAATTTAAGATTTTTAGATCTCTCACCAACTGACATTTTACAATGTGACGTATATGTCTTAGATCAAATAGCTAACCAGTTTTGCCAGTTTCTCTACAATCTGAAAAACAACTACATAAATTTAGAAGATACCAAGTCTTTTCCCCAAATCTCACTCAGCTGGGAAAGACGTACCGCTATAGATGAAATTATCTTAAAGACTTATATCCCGATTTTCTACTGACTTTGCACAGAGTTAACACCGCATTAACTCCATTCACCCCACAAAGGAGTCAGTTACAGAGTCATTCAGGGAAAGCTTCACCCCTCATTTTAGAGGCCACAATTTGTTGAAGCAACTCCTGACATTAACAGCTTAATTAAAACACTTATTACGCAGACCTGATTTAATCTTTAAACACAGACACTAAATTTTGGATGACATAGCAATATATTTGTTCCAAACATGACAGTTTCTAACAGAACTATAAGAACACTTCTATGTTATGCTGCTTGTATTTTAGAGACCTTGAAACACTGAATATTCCTACTTTTCAAACCATAACTACAATGAAAAGGATTATGAAGCTGCTGAAAGATATTTTCTTCTAAACAGAGTAAAATAAAGATTTAAAAGTAACCCATGTTTCCAAGGCTTAAGTGTGTTCTCAGATGTTCTTGCTTAGCAATAAAAACAAAAAAAGAGCGTGTTTCAAGCAGCAAGTACTATCAAAGGGAAATATACGTGATCAGTTTTAAACACAGTGACACATTGTCACTTAGTATGGTCTCATGCGTCCTGATGGGGGCGGTGCACGATTTGGAGGAGTAATTGCTATATCCAAGTAGTCTCCAATCTGGAACTTCTGAGACTGCAGAGTCATGGAATCATCTGTGCCCTTTCTGCCTGACATTGTGCTGCCAATCTCCTTCACCCTACAGGGAGGAAGTGAAATGCAAATTAATAATTAGAGGCAAATAGTCCATCTCTCTCTAAACTGCAAACTCATTTAAGGCCCAAATATGATCTTCTAGTGAATGGTTTTAGTTCTTTTCCCCTCACGCTGTCTTCAACTAGTTGAATACAAAGGTGGCACCCCCTCACACTCACCATGCTCTGTCTTCACTAGAGAAACAGTACAACTTAGGATAGAACAATTACGTAAACTTACATTATATTTTAGCTCAGAAAAAACTGTCTGCCAAGTTAAAGGGAACAAAACTAGTAAAGAAAACACTGCAGATGACATAGCAGGACACATTCACTGCCCTTTAACTGGTCACTGATGAGTGAATGCCTACATCACTGGTTGACAGAGGATAGTTATAGCAGAAATATCAGTCCTAAGATCATAAGTAGGACCTTACCAAATTCACAGCCATGAAAAACATGTCACAGGCCATTAAATCTGGTCTCCTCCCATGAAAACTGATCTTTTGTGTGCTTTTACCCTACACTATACAGATTTCACAGGGGAAACCAGGGATCTCAAATTGGGGGTCCTGACCCAAAAGGGAGTTGGGGGGGGCCCCACAAAATTATTTTTTTGGGGGGAGGGGTGTAAATTCTTACTTCTGCACTGCTTCAGAGCTCAGCAGCCGGAGAGTGGTGGCTGCTGACTCAGGGCCCAGCTCTGCAGAAGTAAGGGTGGCAATACCATACCATGCCATCTTTACATCTGCACTGCTGCTGGCAATGGCTCTGCCTTCAGAGCTGGGCAGCTGCCGCTCTCCAGCTGCCCAGCAATGAAGGTAGCGCCGCCACCAGCAGCAGTGCAGAAGTAAGGGTAGCAGCCCCCCCTACAATAACCTTGAGACCTCACACCCCACCCCACCCCCGAAAAAAAACAACTCCTTTTTGGGTCAGGATCCTACAATTACAACACTATGAAATTTCAGATTTAAATTGCTGAAATCATGAAATTTACTATTTTTAAAATCCTATGACAGTGAATTTGGTAGGACCCTAATCAAAAGCACTTATTAGATAGAGGATCTAGTCACTCCCCATACCACCTGAGACAACAAGCCTTCCATTGCTACTCTAAGCTACAGGTACACATCCTGGGTGGTTGCCTATGAGGTGACCAGCAGATTAGGCAAACACATGTTCATTGTTTTGGGAAGAGGTGAACAGAAACTTTAGAAGCGTTGCAGTCACCATGGAGTTTGCTCTTTATTAGGACTAGATTTCAGAGGATACCAGACTTTAAATTGATGAAAAACAGTTTACAGCTCTGCTGACTGAAATATTCTGTGAATCTGGAGAATAAATGTCATTTACCTATAACCGGGTCTCTTGAGTTCTGTAAAAACTATTGCAAAATTGAAGTGTGTGCCCTTCTTCCGCGCTTCTGGGTAGACCTCTTTCACTAAACTGGTCAGCTCTTTTAAAGTTGCATCCATCCTAGATTTAAAAAAAGACAGACACATTACAACTTATCAGGATGGTTCATATTGTTGTCAAATATATAAAAACTTCAAACACGGTTTAAGATAAGTGACAATTGTTTGTTAACGATGTACTGTCACTTACAAAAGCAGCACATAAAAGGAAATGTATAGTTCAGATTTGGGCAGTGTAAGATTTGTATATACTTCTGTATTTCCATGTACTATGCATTTCATGTTAGTCACTTCACAAGCTTCAATGAAGATGCATTTTTAAAGTATTTAATCTACAAAATTCAGTTATTTAAAACATTCTGAGCATGTTTTGTTGTGGTCAGTGAGGACTTACTCTAAACATCTGAAGACATAAGACACCAATTAAACCCCTGAGGCAAAATGGTCTAGTAGATAAGGCACTGGACTGGGATTCAGATTTGGGTTCTAATCCTGGCTCAGCTACTAATTTACTATGATGTTGGTTAAGTCACTTCACCTCACTGTACCTGTTTCCCCTCCCCCTTTTGTCTAGTCTATTTTGATTGTAAATTCTTCACAATAGGGAACCATCGTCAATATGTAGTTGGCAAGGTGTCTACTGCAGAGAGGCCTTGATCTCAGTTGAGGCCTCTAATATAAAGTAAAAATTGTAATTTGAAGCTTTTTTAATGTACATACACACTGTAGAGGAAGTCAAAGTCAGCCTTATAATAAAATCATCGTTACTATCCCGACAGGAGACAGAATTACCTTTACAGTCAGGACTAAAACCTTGAGTCTAAGGTTCCAAGAACAAAAGGATTCAATTATCGGAGCTAAAAAGAAGAGCTAATAGGTATGCACAATCAAATAATTTTTTTTGTTCATACTAGCTCCAACCAGTCAATAGCGGGCATTGTGTTGACAGAGCCTGATCTGGCTTCTGCTGAAGGCAAAAATTTCCCAGACATCAATGACCAGGTTTGGGTCGATAATTCCCATTAAAATGAATACAGCAGGACTGGGCCTCCAACCTATTCACAACAAAATTTAGTTTATTCAACTAGGTCACTGATGCACAAGTTTCAAGGAAATTTTGCCATATGGGAAGTTTGGAGTAGTAACAAGATACATGGAAACAAATAAGTTTTAGACAACGTTCATTCCCAAGTCAGCATCAGCAACACATAACTAAGTTTGACACTCTTCAAACGTTGAAGACATAAGAATGTTTCTGAAGAGTAACTCTGGCAACTTTTGGGCCAAACTAGTTTTCCAAACTAAACTGAAAGGACTAAAAAGCGTTCATAAAGAACACTGGTTGCCACCAGAGATAACACTTTCTCCACAATACACGAAATACCACATGCAATCTGCACACATGAAAGGTATGCAAAACATAGCACAAAAATCACCAACACACTTTCTATACAATACTCCACATTTTGAGATATGTTTTTGGTAGTCTTCAAGAGACATGTAAATGTAGTCATGGCCTAAGTTCCAAGCTTACAGTGGCACAGCTGTACCTCTCACGTAGCTGCTCTGTGCTGACAGCTCACCCATCCACATAAAAGCAGCTCAACCAGCCATAGCTATGTCAGCAGCAGAGTGTCTCCCACCAACATAGTGCTGTGCACATGAGTGCATATGTTGGCAAAACACGTCACTCGTCACTCGGGTGTATTTTTTTCCACATACCTCAGCAACAAAAGTTTTGCCAACATAAGTGCTAGTGTAGACACGACCTTAGTTACTACAGACAGCCAAAACAACCAGTTTTCAGGACATGTTTAATGTTTAGGCCTACTTTGGAATAAAGAATTTCAAATGCACAAGGGTGTTAAGTGTTTTGTATTGTGTATTTACAAGTTAATTAAGCGTGTCATAAACATGCAGATCTTTGAAAGTCTGAGGCAGTCAGTTGACACATCAAAGACAGAATCTCTACTAATGACCTATATAGATCGTTAAGTTAATATGAAATTCGTTGCTCCAATCTCAGGAATGAGATTCCGTCACTATGACTACAAACGCTACAGTATCATAGCAGGACAACAGCAGCCTTCTTCCTTCTAAGTTCAGCTATTACAGCCAACGGTTGTGTTTAATAAAAATGCACATGCCTACAAGTGCAGTGCAAGGCCCTGATAGAAACCTAAGGAAAAAGGCTGCTTAACATCTATGGAAGGTGGCAGATTTTATGCAGTTCTGGATCACGGGTGTGCTGGGGCCCAGCGGCTCGCCAGCGGGGAGAACACACGGCCCAGACGGCAGGGCCTATACGGCAGCTCCAGCCCAGGGAAAGGCCCGGGCGCTGCAGCGCGGCTGGTCCCAGGGGCGGGGAGGGCAGAGCTGCCGGCCGCGGGGCGCTCACCAGGTGTAGATCTGCAGCTCGCTGGAGGGCACGTTGCCGCGGGAGAACTCGTCCATGCGATGGTGCCTCCCGTTGTTGGTGGTGAAGACCCTCAGCAGCAGCGGGCACGTCTGCAAGGGGGAAACACGGGCCGTCAGCCCCGGCCCCTGGCGCCGCCCTCTCACCCCCACCCCCACGGACCTGCCCAGCCGCCTCTGCCTCGCCCCGCGATACCTTCTCCCTGTCGATGGGCTTCTCCGGCTCCTTCTTAATCTCCTCCTGCGTAACCCGCGACTCCACCGCCATCTTCCCTCCGGGCGCCGGCCGGGCCAAGGAGCGCGGGGCGGCGAGGAGGCACCCGGATGCCTCGGGGGCGCGCTCTGTTAAACTCTCGCGAGAGAGGAGCGCGCCAGCTGCGCCGGGATACGGACAGAGAAGGCCAGACGCCCGCGCGCGCGCGCTAAGTAAGGGGCAGGGGAGAGCGGCTCCCCCAGCCGGGCTCCACCCCCTGAGTGCCGCGCGCTCACCGCTTGTGTGCGGCCGGGCCGGGGGAGAGGCAGCGCTGGAGCTCCCAGTGTGACGTGACGTGACGTGACGTGACGTGAGAGCGTCCCGCAGCAACGGCCTCTACACGCGCGTCTCGCCCTCGGGGGGCGCCGCGAGCGGCCTTCTGACGTCACACACACCCCGCCCGGGCAGCCCGCGCCCTGCTGCTCCGCGGAGCCCCCGTGCGGGGCCTTGTTAGGGCTCAGTTGCCCAGCGGTTACCCCGCTCAGAGGGGGTCAGGGTGAGCGCTGGTGACCTCCCCAGCGCCGCCGCCCCCGGGGGCACCGACGCGCCTCTACGCTCGCAGCCGCTTGTACGCGTTGTCGTGGAATGGGCTCGCCTTTCCTCCGTGCCGCGGTCGCGCGTCGGCAAGGAACTAGTTAAACGGTGTTGTTGTAGTTGGGTGTTTGAACCTGCTCCTAAGACCAGGCAACGTGCTGTTTCGAGCGTGATTTTATTATTTACATCCCAAGCAGTTATATGCCGCTTTTTCAAAACTCTGTAATATTTGTGCATCTTTACAATATATGTCCAAACCCATAGGCTGTGTTGTTGCTCCAGCCAAGTTACTGTTGGGGTAGCTGCATTCTGGGGCATCTCAGTGATTAGTAGCTGGTTAGCAGGACTTCACAGGACCTAAAGAGAATTGTTTCCAAGGTAAGTGCAGAATCACTTGTGTGTTGAGTGGCATATCATATCTGTCACATCAAGATGAAATGTTGCTAATGTTCCAGAATAACTCTCTGTTCTGCTCAGTTTCAAGTTCACAAATTGAGTCTCAAGATTTGCAGGATAAATCATCCCAGCATCTTCTAATACTCTGAAAAGCTTGTAATTGGCTAATATTACTTATGTTTTCTACAGAATGACATACATTTCTTGAAGGGAGAAAGATTGAGAGATGTCTGCTGCAGATAAAAGTGTAGTAATAACCTGTGGTAATTTCAAGTATTTGAAAAAATAAATTAGAATGGGGTAAATCATAACTTAGTTCCCCTTAACGTCATAGGCTGGAACACAAATAGTTGCGCTCTCCATTTCATGCTTTTGTTTTTCCAAGAACTGAATATTATGTTCTGTCCTCTTAGCTCAACTATTGTGTGCTGCCAAATAGGTGGGAGAAAGATAGATGTATGTTTCTGATATGAGGATCAGCAATAAAACAGTCCTGATAATAGGCCCAAGGGATTAAGATGAATGAGAAAATGTCACATTTATAGGTAGAAAAGAATGAAAATATATACTAGTTTAATTATCATACTGGTCCAGTATGTTTTTATGCATGGGTGGGCACAAGTTAAAATGCATTAAAACAAAGAAATGCCAATATATCATAAAACGTACTGGACCAGTATGATAATTAAACTAGTATATATTTTTATTCTATTACCCTGTAGAGAATTTACACATTGTGAGAAATCAATGGGACTGCTCTCAAGGCATAAAGTTAGTTTTTGCAGGATTGGGGCTTTATAGAATATATCTCATATGGACTATCCTTGATCAATAAAGTTAAAATATTACTTTCACCAAATATTGAACTTAGTTTAGGATTCTTTTAAAGAAAATGTAAAGAAACAATGTCAGAATTTTTTTTGGAACTTTCTCTTCCACACTACTTTGAAAATTATTAATATATTTCTAACTTCACAAGTACAAGACATTGAATTCTGCTGTAAACTGACATAGAAATATATGTATGTTTGCTGATTCACAGTATTTAACTATATTTAATATATTTTCCTTGATTTTATTTGTGAAATATCATTAATAATGTAAAACGAAAATAAGAAAGAAAAACTTGTAGCACCTTAGAGACTAACAAATTTATTTCAGCATAAGCTTTCGTGGGTACAACCCACGAAAGCTTATGCTGAAATAAATTTGTTAGTCTCTAAAGTGCTACAAGTTTTTCTTTCTTATTTTCGTTTTGCTGACACAGACTAACACGGCTACTACACTGAAACCTATTAATAATGTAGGTATTGAAAGAGTTAATGTTCTAATTGTAAGTACTTATATAATGCTTCTTATTAAATCTATTATAATTGATTTGTAGCATGTTTGTTCATTAAGTATGTTCAGTAAGTATATACAGAGTAGAACACCCTACTAAAAACTGTAACACCTGCCTATCCAAGGCCTGATTCAGCAAAGTACTTTCCTGATATGCTTAAATGCTTTTCTGAATCGTGCCTGAATATTATAGAAATATGTATGATACATTGTGTGTTTGTTTAAAAAGGAGTATATGATCACATAAATTGTAATACATATGCATAAAGGGATAGAGTTACAGTTTATGCATACACTTTTGCATTTTCTGGCCTCAGTACATTGACATTCTCAATACTTCAACGTTCAAAAAATAGGCAGGCAAAAAATCCATACACCTTTCAGACTTTTTTGAAAACATAAAGCATGAGTCCAATTGCAAAACAAACAAGCAAAAACCTTTTGTGGGTCACATTTAATGTAAATAACATAAATTGATTTTTTTTATTTTGATCTATGAGACGAGAACCAACACAATCCAGCTCTGTGCACCTCCAATTCCTTTCTTTTGGGGTAGATAAATATTTAGGAAAAATCATAAGAAATTAAGTTATAATTATATTTGCCTAAATTATCAAAGGAAGTGACTCAGCATCACCACCATTTGTAAGAATGAATTCCAAGACGATGCAGTTTTTCACATTGCTAAAATTAAATTTCTCTGGCATAACAGGCAGATATAATTATGTCTGGATTCAGGTATCATAAAAGAACAGCTGTAACAAATAAAGCACTGCTTTATGAATCTAAGTAGTTCCTGCTATTAGATTTTGAACACTTTACTTATGTGAAAAATGAACCAACATGTCTGTGTTTTAAGAAAGCTCAAGTATGGTTTTTTTTAATTGTTCACGAAATACACTCACAATCAAAATTAATTGATTTTGAATGTGAAATTTTATATTTTTTTAAAAATGAATATATTCTCATATTTGCAAGATAAAGTTAGGAATATTTTGAATTAAAATATAAGCATGCAACTTTTAACATGGGTTTAAGCATGAAAATATTAATATTGTAATCTTGTAAACCGAATAAAGAGGTGGGAGTCAGGAGTTCTGTGTTCTGTTCTGTCCTGTCCCACCACTTGCTATGTGGTCTTAAGCCAGTCAATTAACTTTCATTTACAGTTTTCCCCAGTGTTCAAATTTGAAGGTGTATAGTGATATTGTGTTACTCTCCCAAGTTGCAACCTTGTGCTCTAGAATAGACGCTTTTGTTTTTTAAAAAGTAAATCTCTAGCTTTCAATGTTGCACGGGAAACCTTAATGTGAAGGTTTGAGTTTAGGAGCAACTTCTGTTTGAGTTTGGGAGAACATGAAACATTAAGTCTGAGGAGTATGAGTTGATCCCCAGTGGTGTTAACTCAGAGGTGTCAGCTCAGATTCCCAGCAATGATTATTTAAACATCAACTAATTTAACGATTTCACTACTGATCAAAGCATGTAACAAAGGAGTGTGTAAGCAATATCTCATTTTAGTGTTGTGAGTGGATGGAACTTGAGAGAGTTCCACCATTTATTTTTTCCCCAAGAAGGAAACCAGCTCAGGCAATCCAAGGGAGACAGCCTAACATGATCATGTTTTAAACATCTCCACAATCTTCTTACGGACAACTCATTTTTCTGTTTCAAGTGTGTGGAGTTTATTTTGTGGACAAGGATTGGTTTGTGGGCAGAGCTTGGAAGAGTACCACTACCTTTTATTTTCAATTTGACCCCTGCTTTTCCCCATTTGTAAAATAATGGTAACATTACTGACACACCATTGTGGGCTGAAAAGTGCCATATAAGTGCAACATTTTATTAAATTTCTTTTTCTTAATTTATTGCAACAAATTCAGTGTGGATTACAAACAGTGAAACACAGACAGTGTTTGCACTGCTGCAAAAGAACAATATTAAAACTACATTTCCCTTGTAGTTTCAGTAAATAGATTAATAAATTAAAAGGCCGGAAGGGGTCATCTGGTCTGACCTCTACTATAATACAGCCCATGGGACTTCCCTGAATTAATTCCTATTTGAATTAGAACATATATTTTAAGAAATCTTGATTCAAAAATTGTCAGTGATGGAGAATCCACCACAGTTCTTGGTAAGTTGTTCCAGTGCTTAATAACCCTCATTGTTAAAAATGTACACCATTTTTCTGGTCTGAATTTGTATAGCTTTTACTTCCAGCTATTGGATCTTATGATACATAGTCTGCTAGACTGAAGAACCCATTACCATTTTGTGTTACCCATGTAGATACTTAAAACTGCGATCAGTATAAATAACACTGGTCTACAATTTTTGAGAAGTTGTCTGCTTCAGAGATAAAATGTGCTATTTAGTATGTATTTTGATGTGCTGAATTCAAATATGACAATTAAAACAACTGATTGGCTACTGTTTCTAAGATATTTAAGTTTTTACATTTTATGTCTATGTATATTGTGTAGATGATAGAGTTTTAATCATAAATTGTAAACCTAGGTCTTTTCATGTGTTTATGGTTGCTTTACATGATACTATTTCACCTGTCCTGTTTATGTAACACTTTAAAAATCAGCAAAGGGGTTATATAAATAAAATTTATTATGAAACAAAAGGCAAAAAACTATTATGTCCATAGTTTAGTCCTATTCAGTGTCTACTCGGCGCTTCTTGGCTTGTCTCTTGTATTCATTAAATGGAGCGTCTCTTGTCACTGTCCAGCAATAGTCTGCAAGCATTGATGGGCTCCATTTGCCCTGATAGCGTTTCTCCATTGTTGCAATGTCCTGGTGAAATCGCTCGCCATGCTCGTCGCTTACTGCTCCGCAGTTCGGTGGAAAAAAATCTAGATGAGAGTGCAAAAAATGTATCTTTAGTGACATGTTGCAACCAAGGCTTTTGTATGCCTTGAGGAGGTTTTCCACCAACAACCTGTAGTTGTCTGCCTTGTTGTTTCCGAGAAAATTTATTGCCACTAACTGGAAGGCTTTCCATGCCTTTTTTTCCTTGCCACGCAGTGCATGGTCAAATGCATCATCTCGAAGAAGTTCACGAATCTGAGGACCATCAAAGACACCTTCCTTTATCTTAGCTTCACTTAACCTTGGAAATTTTCCACGGAGTTACTTGAAAGCTGCTTGTGTTTTGTCAATGGCCTTGACAAAGTTCTTCATCAGACCCAGCTTGATGTGTAAGGGTGGTAACAAAATCTTCCTTGATTCAGCAAGTGGTGGATGCTGAACACTTTTCCTCCCAGGCTCCAATGACTGTCGGAGTGGCCAATCTTTCTTGATGTAGTGGGAATCTCTTGCACGACTATCCCATTCGCAGAGAAAACAGCAGTACTTTGTGTATCCAGTCTGCAGACCAAGCAAGAGAGCAACAACCTTCAAATTGCCACAAAGCTGCCACTGATGTTGGTCATAGTTGATGCACCTCAAAAGTTGTTTCATGTTGTCATAGGTTTCCTTCATATGGACTGCATGACCAACTGGAATTGATGGCAAAACATTGCCATTATGCAGTCAAACAGCTTTAAGACTCGTCTTCGATGAATCAATGAACAGTCTCCACTCATCTGGATCGTGAACGATGTTGAGGGCTGCCATCACACCATCGATGTTGTTGCAGGCTACAAGATCACCTTCCATGAAGAAGAATGGGACAAGATCCTTTTGACGGTCACGGAACATGGAAACCCTAACATCACCTGCCAGGAGATTCCACTGCTGTAGTCTGGAGCCCAAAAGCTCTGCCTTCCTCTTGGATAATGCACAGTCCACTTTTTCTTCTTTGACGCACCTTTCCCAACTGGAGGTACCATGCAGAAGTAACTATTGCTGGTATGATCTGTTGGCTCTCTCCAAATCATTGGCACTGCAAAAGGCATAGATTTCCTTTTCCTGTTCAACCACTGGCGAAGATTTGTTGCACAAGTGTTGCAGCATATGTGTGGGGCCCACCTCTTGTCCTGATCTCCAATTTTGCAGCCAAAATAAAGGTGATAGGCTTTCTTAACCGTAGTGGTTATACTGCGCTTTTGTGATGCAAAAGTCACTTCACCACAAACATAGCAGAAGTTATCTGCACTGTTCACACAAGTACGAGGCATCTCTGCTCACTTTGGCTAAACAGAAATGTGTCCCTTTGCAAAATCAAACACTGACAAATAATAGAGAACGACACTGTATGATTTCTAGAGCTGATATAGGGCAGTTTGTTCAGCAGAGTGATGTAAGCTTCGTTATGATTGCATCATCCATGACTTCTAGGAATAACATGATGCAATTCATCTCATGTATGATGCAATACCAGCTTCAGATTGCATCATTCATTGTTTTGCCTAAAAAGCAAGTACTGTCCAAACCCAGTCATAGATTTATTCATAGATCCAGTCAAAGATGTATTTTAGTCATTTCTGGTTTAAATTGAGATCCCTTCCCTTTATAACTCACTTATCCTCTGCCATTCCCAAGTCAAGGGTCGTATATACTGACCCAATAGCATGTCTTGAAAACTAGAGCCAATCAACAATTTTAAGCATCATTTTCGTTCTCAGTGACCCAGAATTAGTAAAGTTTGACTACATTTATTTCAGAAGCATTTTGGCTGTAGAGCAGTGAATAAATTGAGCTCCATGAGTCTGTCATTTTAAGGCATAGTTTCCAATCCTTTCATCATTCTCGTGGCTCTTGTCTGATTGATATATAATATTCTTCACTTCCTATCCTACTGTGACCTAAAATGGTTTTAGTCTTTCCTGGAGGAATGCACCCAATGATTAGGGATTTGAAACTGCACCTCCACTACTAGATCTCTCACTTGAGGAGTACCACAATTATCAATTCTCTCCTCTGTCCTATTCAACATCTACGTGCAGCCACTAGTGAACTGGTCAGATGGCAAGGACTCAAGTGCCAACAATACACATATGACCTTCAGCTCTACCTATCCTTCACCACACAGCCACGTAGCCAGGTCCTGAGTACAGGGGGAGCGGAGCTAAAAAAGGCGCCTCCCCTTGTATTCGCCCGGCTGTGCTCTGGCGGCGCTCCAGCTATTCGGCGGCACTTCGGCGGCAGGTCCTTCACTCGCTCCTTCACCCGGGTCTTCGGTGGTACCCACCGCCGAAATGCTGCTGAAGACCCAGAGCAAGTGAAGGACCCACCACCGAAGTGCCGCCGAACAGCTGGAGCGCCGCCAGGTGAGTGCAAGAAGCAGCGCCTTAAAAAGAAGTGGTGCCTTTTTTTAGCTCCACTCCCGCTTTTAAAAAAGGCGCCGGTTCCTTTTTAAGGCACTGCTTCTGCTCACAGGGGGAGCAGCCGTTACCTCTGCTCCCCCACCCGCCTACGCTACTGTCACCACATTGATCACACTGTTATCGCCAAGATGGTTCGGTGTTTGGTGACCACCTGCTTGAAGCTGAACCCGAGCAAGAGAGAGTTGATGTTGATGGGCAGAAGAAACCATTTTGAAGAGTATGAAGCCATGATACAGTCCTCATTAGTTACAGGGACACACCCACAATTGGACAATTTAGTCTGTAACTTAGTGCTCCTGGATTCCTCACTGACACCAAGCTTTTGCACAGTACCATCCATGAGCAATGCTTTCTGCCATCTCTGGTTGATTAGGAGATTCCATCCCATTCTAATGAACAATGAGTTAGTCTCAGTAATTAATTCCTTCCTCACCCCTTGGCTGGACTACCGAAATGTGATATGCCTAGGGATGAAGCCTTTGGTCCTTAGGAAACACCAAATGGTACAGAATGCTACAGCACATCTCAGTAATGCAGGCTACGGCAAACACATCAAACCTGTCCTCTGCTCCCTAAGTTGGCTTCCCATAGAACATCAAGTCAAGTTTAAAATCACAGTCCTTATCCTGGGGCCAGGTGATGGAGGGCATTGAAGATATCTAAAAGATCAACTAAACCTCCAGGATGAAGACTGCAATCAACAACTTTGCTCCCCTCGAACAATGGAACTCGCTCCAATAAGGGTAAAGCTTGTCTGTGCATGAGGGTGTGGAATGAACTCCCACAGAAAGTAAAGACCATCACAAACCTCACCATCTTTTGCTCTAAGTGGAAGCCCCATTTCTTTACCGTACCTTCTTTAACATAAAGCTATAGCTCTGTGTGTGTATTGTTTTTAAAAATATACTTTTAAAAATAAGATACCCCATTGCACATATTTTCTCCTTGGGAAGAAGGTGAGAGAACAAACATCTGACAGATAGTAGTCATGTTATTTGATGGACTACTGCTCAGAGACTATGGTGATAAGCACAATAGTATAGAATAGACACTGTTCTACACTGCTGGATACAGTTAATTAGATGCTACTCTTTAGTGGTGTGTGATCACAAATTACTTTTTAAAAATATACAGGGATTTGAACAGATGAAGTGCTATATAAAGTACTCTGGAGAATCAGCCTATAGGCATCTCAACTTGGGTGCTTAAAATTAGTGTACGCTTCTGATTAATCTCTGTGTAATTCCACTTCAGAGTTCTTGTGAAATTAAATTAAATTAATTTCTGTAATCCATAACTGTAGTGATGAGCACCATGGAAAAGTCCAGGATGAAATTAATAATACTGTCTTCAGAAGAAGGTTTCAGTAGCATGCAATAAATAAGGCATGGGGCCACTCATTGAACAATGAAGATAAAACAAAATACTGAATAGCTGCTCATTCAATAAGCCCCATCCGCCTTGTGCACTGATCATGAGGCAGTTCTGCCAGTTTTAGTTAACCAGGCCCCAGTTCCAATGGATAGAGCCCTGCATGGATACAAAATTTGTATTCACATCCGATCCGTGATCTGCAAAAATGATCCACGGGCATCCACAGATTTGCAGCGCTTTACATAAAAAATTTGGATCCCTATCCGTCTGCAAAAATGGTCCAGAGTGGATATAAAGCAAATATCCATAGATTTGCAGGGCTCTACCAGTGGAGGAGAGAAATCAGATGAAAGGCAAAAGGCTCAGTTCTCTAGTGCAGACACACAAAGAAGCACCAATAATAACCATTCCTTCCACTATTTAAATGCAAAATATTTGTGTTTTCTAAGTAATGTTTGTTTGCTCTAATTACAAAGGCCTCTATGTTTAGACCATGGAGGGGAGTTGTTAGTGTTGAAAGCCTTTTGTTGGAAAAGACCAGTTTCTTGCAAGGTGGATTTGGTTTAAATCAAATTGATTTAAATCATGATTTAAATCACTAGTCAGGAAGACTCGATTTAATCATGGATTTTACATAAAAGTGCATTCTTGTTGGTTGTTATAACCTTAATATATATTCTTCACAACTCAGAGATAGATGTAGGTTTCATTTTTAGAAGGTACACACTATACAACTTTTAAAGTGATTTATTTTGAAAACTTTTCAGATTAGTTTTACAGCTATATCAGAAAATGAATGAGTGTTTGGTTATTTCATTTACCAAAGGTAATGGAAGCAGATATTTATGAAGTCACTGGGAGGTAAACTATCTCCAGTTCAACAGGTTAATCATTAATATTTGGAGGATTTTCTTGCCATGATGTATTAGGAGGAGACATTTAAATTGTTTTATTTAACTAAAAAAACAACGTTATGTATTCTGGATTTTTTCTTCAACTGCAAACATAATATTTTAACAAAACAAGCATATTAATTTTTGAATTTAGTTAAACATTCACATTTTTTAAAATCAGGTTTGTTTTTGTTAAAATTGTTTAACTAAAATAGTTTATTGAAATATTTTAAAAAAATTAAATTGACTGTCAGCCAGGTCAACATGAGAAACTTTAAATATTGGCTTCTGCAGCTAACTCAGTTGTCTTCACCTTCATTTTCCTGTTTGTTCATAATCTGAAAAAGAAAAAAAAGCTTTCCTGCTTTTTCAGGTCCCAAACAATTTCTCAATTTGGAATGAATTAGTCCAAAGGAAGAAAATATTCTTTCTACACTGGCAGAAGAAGCTACCGCTGTTAAAAGTGAGATTATCACTTCAACAGTCTCTGAATCCAAGTGCTTAAGTGAATTCCACCAGTTCACTGGTGTGACTTTCTTTAAAACATCATCGGCAAACATATATTTCTTGAATGGTTCACCCTTAGCTCTGAAGTTTATTATAGTTGGCATCATGGAGGGACGATTGCTGGATGTCCATGTCATAGCCAACTCCTGTTCTTCAGCAGTTAAAGTTTGACCCTGGTACCGAGTATTGAGAATATTTGCAAGAAAATGAGCTGGAGCTAGTGCTTGTCCCATTCGGTTTTTTTTTGTTTTTTTTAATGCTTGTAATTTAACTCATATGTCATTGCATATTTCTCTTTTTAAGATGTCACTCAGTTCCTTCCAGATTTCAACAGCATCAGCAATAAAACAGCTATTTCCCTGCATTTTGTTCAAGGCTGCAGAAATAGGCTTCAGGGTACTCAGCATGTGTTCAACATTTCTCTTAAGCCCAGTGTTGAGAACTTTGGCTGTGACAGTGCAATTTATTTTTTCACAATTTTGTTCACAAACTGTCATCAGATTAGGCCAGTTCTTGATATAGTGCTCAAAACAGTCCACTACTGAGTTCCATCACATGTCTTGTGGTAGAGTTAGCTTGGTTCCTCCCAAGTTTTTCAGAGCAGCTGCTGCAAAGTGGTTGTTACGGAAGTATTTTGCAATTTCAACAACATTAGCCTTTATTTCTGGAACACTGAAGTGTTTGGCTAGGAGGTGCATCAAATGAGCACTGCAAAGCTTGGGAGTCTCTTCACTCTCTCTTCTAAAGAATTTCTTCTCATCTTGGATACATTTGCAGCATTGACAAAGGGTCCTGTGGCACCTTATAGACTAACAGAGATATTGGAGCATAAGCTTTCGTGGGTGAATACCCACTTCATGAAGTGGGTATTCACCCACGAAAGCTTATGCTCCAATTCCTCTGTTAGTCTATAAGGTGCCACAGGACCCTTTGTCGCTTCTACAGATCCAGACTAACACGGCTACCCCTCTGATATTTGCAGCATTGTCTGTGACCAAGCTGTGTACTAGACGTTCGAATTTTTTTTCAGTTTGTTATAGCTTTTACTGCTACTTCTTGTTAGTATTCTGCTGTGTGTGCATTTCCTGATGTCTCAATTGTTTCTGTAAGGAAGACATTCCCTTCTTCTGTTGTCACACAAGCACATATAACAGGATCATTGTGGACATTGCTCCATCCATCAAGATTCAGGTTAACCATTTCACCCTCTAGACCTTTTGCACAATGCTCGATTTCTCTTTCATACACTTTATCCAGCAATTTGCCCGCAACATCTGCTCTGTTGGGTGGACTGTATCCTGGTTTTAATGACTGAACCATGTTAATGGAGTGTGGGTTCTCAGTCATACAGAAAGGAGAGTTTGTTGCATAAGCAACCCGGGAAACTTTTTAATCAATTACCTCTTTTTGTAATCTGCTGGTTCTTATTACCAATTTATCTATGGTTGTTTCTAGATGATGGAGATTTTGTTTTCTTTTTGCTACAGGTAATATACTGTGGCTATGTGACATACATGATGTGACTGAAACACTATCATTAGCAGATAGCTCTGAAACTATAGAAAATGAAGGTGATCTTGAAGGTCGATAGTCTTCAGAATCCTGTATCTTGAGGATGGATTCTCCTAAAAAAAATGTCAGTGCAGTTATTTAATTATTCTTACCATACTGTTCATTTAGTATTATTCATTGCATTCACTGGCAGTACTACTTCAAAGGTGAAATTGTAAAAGGAAAATCTACCTATTTCAGCTATTTATTTTTTATCACAACTGCATCTAAAATGATAGTACTGTACCATAGAGTAACAAATATATTTTTTGTTCAAACATGAGAATTCAAGAATAGTCCATAAGGAAGACAGGCAGTCCTTAAGAAAGAAGTATGAAATAAAAAAGTTTACCAACCTGAAGATCCTGCATGTTCAGACATGTTCCTTTCATCATCTTCAACGCAGCTTCTTCCTGAGAAGGAACCTTCTCATGATGTTTCATTGAGGCAGCCAGGCCTTGCATTTCTTTGTTGCACTGTTTGCATTTTGCACGCATGTCTGTCTTACCCATGGGTAGAGGAACTTCATTAAAATATTCCCAAGCTGGGTCTCTTTTACAACCTGCTGCCATTATGGGTTTTCCCTTCTAGTGAGAGAATGGTATGATAGATCTCAAATCAATGAAGGCTACACTCAGACTTCAAGACTTCTGGAATATGCTACTTAAACAGTTTCACTTTTGTTTCTGCTGCCTGTCCCTCCCTTCTCACATTCATCTCCAGACTTCTTCTCCTTGTCCAGATCTATTCTGCCCCCAACAATCTTCTATTCATTGAACTTTTTAAAACTTTTCACTTTTAGAGAGAGGTAAGGGATTGACTCTGGGTACACAAATTTGCAGAGGGACAATAGGGTTGAGGTCTGTTATTTCTCACCTCTATATATTATTTATTTATTTTAAAACATTTTTGCTGTTAACAAGCATGTTATCTCTGGAGACACAAATCCACAGTTTGAGAACTGCAAAACTAAGCATCTCTGATGGTATCTTTTAGACTGAGCACTGAGTCCCATTGGGTAGATAGAAAGATTAACCTAAATAATCTATACAGAAGCCCCTAAAACCCCATAAGATTGGGTCCCTAATCCATGAACTACTGGAACTCATTTACAAAACTTCTCTTAAATGTTGTTACATAAATATATTATCTCATACTATAGAATTAGAATTTATATAATCCCTATTAGAATTTATAATCCCATGATGAGATATCTTTGAGATGTATTATATCTTTATCTTTAGATAGGTTTTTTCCTCAAAAAGCATTTTATCAAAAAATCCAATTTAAATTAAAAAAAAATACGATTTTTTTTTAAATCATTGATTTTTATCCACCCTGGTTTCTTGCCATGAAAACTTAATGAGGATGATAGGTATGATCTTAGTTGCTTGCTTGTATTTAAATGTGTGATTATATTCTAAAAAGACACTGTAAAATGGTATTAACATGCTCTGTGTTTGTTGTGTCTCAGTGACTCCATATCAAATTTGCTAAATTTATAGGTATAGAATCATAGAATCATAAAAAAGGTAAAAAGATGGAGTCTCTTCACAATAGTGCTATTAAGTTTTATATCATTGTAACTCCACTGGAGTAACTCAGTGGAGTTACACTTCCATAAAACTAGAGCAGCGGTGTCCAATACGTTCACCACTAGCTACGTGTGGCTAATAGGCTATTGAATTGTGGCTAATGCATGTGGCTTTTTTATAATGTGGCTAATAAGAAAAATTCAAAACCACAAGTGTGGCTAGCAGTGTGGCTAGCATCAAATTTCTATTGGACACTGCTGAACTACAGTAATGAATCTAGGCCCTAGTCTTCCAACCGTCTGCCCTACAGACATGGTTCTAAAAGTCTACCTTGGTTCTTTCTGGCTTGTGCACTGCTACCAGTAATAAAGATTCTACAGACCATATTCTGCCCATAAGCCAAGTCTACACTAGATAGTTTTGCTGGCATAGCTATGTTGGTTAGGGGTGTGTGTGAATTTTTATTATTTATTATTAATGACATTTCTATGACACCAAAAGCCCCTAGTGTAGATGCAGTTATACTGGCATAAAAGTCTTTTTGCCGGTATAACTCATTTCATTCAGGGAACTAGAATGAGCTATACTGGCAGATGTACTCTTGTGCTGGTATAAGCTACATCTTCATTAAGAGGGTGTGCTGCTATAGCTCTTCTGGCAAACTTTTCATAGTGTAGATTAGGCCATAGTTAACTGCACTGGGTAAAATCCCAGCCCCATTGACTTCAATGGGGTCAGCATATCGCTATTGCCTTTAATGGAGTGGCACAGGCATCAGATTCACAAAGGGACTTAGATGTCTATGTCTGGTGTTTAGGCACCTTTGAGGGTCTGGGCCTAAGTTGTTACTACTGTTTAGTGCTGTCACAGTTCAGGGCAACTGTACCTAAGCTCCAGTTTCAGGCCCCACTGTGATCCACGAAACCTCCACTTGGCTGCTGCCTAATGCTGTAAGCACTTACACTTATTTAACACCTAAGAGTCTGCTGTAGAAGTCCCCTAGGCACCTGTGTTTCTGCATCTGTGCAGGCACACTGCTGCTTCACTCTATGCATTGTTCAGATGCCTGTCTGCTGCTTAAGCCCCAGTGCGATCCACAGAGCGGTGGAAGATAGGCAGAGAAGTGCCTAGCTCATCCATGGTGATTGATACCGTAGGTGTGCTCAGAGGCTTCCTGCCGAATTGGGTCCCATCAGAATCTAGCTGGCAGAGGAGTGATGCCCACATGATAACTTTTAGTACAATGTTGAGGGCCCTCACCTGAGATGTGGGAGGCCTGGGTTCAGCTCCCCCATCTGCCTGAGAGGGAGAAAGATTTGAACAGGGGTCTCCCACACCTCTTATGAGAGATGTCTAGCCACTGAGCTGTGAGATATTCTGGTATGGGTCCCCGTCAACTGAAGCTATTCTGCTTTGGATAATACTTATTCATTGGAGCAGGGAGACTGGAATGTGGATCTCCCACCTCTCAGGTACGTGCCTTTAACCACCAGCCTATAAAGTCATTTGCTAGCTCACTCTCTGGCAACACCAACATGGCCCAGTGGTTAAAGCACTGTCTTGAGAGGTGAGGATGACCCTTGTTCAAATCTTTTCTTCCCCTCAAGCAGAGGGGGGAATTGAACTTGGATCTCCCACATCCCAAGGTCTGACTACTGTGCTGAAAGTTACCACCACCTCTGTTTTATGTGTATTAAGACAGATGCTTAACCCATTCTCACAAGAAATGACTTAGGCACCAAAGCCACCTGACTCCAGGAGAGGGGTTCAGGGCTGTGAATCACTAGCGGAGATAAGCACCTCCCTGTAGCCTGGATTTAGGCATCTATCTCCATGCTAGAGGCCAGACTTAGGATACACTTCTCTTATTGGTGTCTTCCATTGGTCAGTTAGGTCAGTGGTTCTCAACCAGGGCTACTCAGAGGTCTTACAGGGGGAACTCAACTCATCTAGATCAGTGGTTCTCAACCTGGGGATTATGGGATGAGTTTAGGGGGATTTCAAGTGCAGGGCTGGCATTAGGGGATGGCAAGCAGGGCAGTTGTCCAGGGCCCCGCGAAGCTAAGTTACATACTTCAGCCCCACTGCCTGGGGCTCTGGCTTCAGACAAGGCTCACAAGTGAAAAACAGGCTCAAGTATCACACTGAAACGCAAATACAATATTTATATTCCAATCCATTTATTTTATAATTATATGGTAAAAATGATAAACTCAGCTATTTTTCAGTAATAGCGTGCTGTGACACCTTTGTATTTTTATGTCTGATTTTGTAAACGAGTCGTTTTTAAGTGGGGTGAAACAGGAACGCAAGACAAATCAGACTCCTGAAAGGGATACAGTAGTCTGGAAAGGTTGAAAGCCACTGGCTTAAGAGGCTCCCCGCCTAGCATGCTGTCTTTGTGGATTGCGTTCTAAGGAGCCTATCTCTCCCCATTCATTGTATAGGGAGCCTAGGCACCTAACTCAGGCTCTGTAGATCAGCATTGTTCTTGTGACTTTTCTAGGCACCTAAAAGTTTTGATGCTCAATCTCTTTGTAGGTTTGGCACTTAAGTCACTAAAGTGTGCAGATAACACCAAGGAGGCAGATCTTTGGAAGATACCATTCTTACATAATCATTTGGAGCAGAACTGTGCTTTAAGACAAATATAAAATAAAACCCCCTATAGCTCTTGGTCATGGATTACATGCCTGATACATTGCATAATTAAGTCTGAATGTAAATAGAAATGAAATTTACATGGTTTAACCAAGTATTATGCTTAAATGAAGCAAGTAGTATATTTTAAGAGGTTTGTATTTATGTATTTGATTTTTAAAAAGCATTGCAACACCACACTGCCGGACCAGGCACGTTGTAAACCTAGGAGTGAATTGCTTCACCATCATTCACCATAATTGATGCTTAAAAATCACTTGTGTCTTGGGCAATTATATATTACAGATTATAGAAGAGGGCTCAGTGATAAAAATTGGAATAATTACGTGAGTTTGAGAACAAAATGCATACTAGAAAGAGTAGATGGAATTTGTTTGAAAATTAAATTTAACAAAGTAAATTTTATCTCAAGTGTCACATACAATAACCTCCTCCTATGTATATTGACTAAAATGTAGTCATAGTGCTATACATTAAATTCTGATGGACAGGCATACTAAATATTCAGTTGATTTTTTCCCAGTGGGGCAGTAGATTTAAAGCTACAAAAATATAAAATTAAGGATGAATTTTTGCCAGAATCTGAACCTGGATTTCATTAATATATGCTGTCATTTCACTGTAAAAATACATCTGTTTCAGTGCTCCAGAAATGTTAGGCACACAATAGAGTAATAAAGTGATTTTATAACTTGGGTAATACTCTACCAATAGAATCTTATTTCCCTTACTGCTTGTATTGAATCAACTAGGTACTGAAATTGTGATATACTGTAGGTAAGGAATAAACAGGGTTGTCACTGCAGTAAATGGAAAATTGAAAAGCAGCATATGAGATCATATGTTGTAGAGAGGGCATCCAGAATCCTAAGAATATCTCACCAAAATTTAGTATAGCTAGTAAGGTTGTCACTTTGGAGTTTTTTTGTGGGGGGAAGGAGGGGTGTACTATCCTATGTCTTCGTCTGCATTTTTCTGCCCACCAGTTCAGCTCCACTAGTGACAGCAGTAATGGGAACCCTAGTGTAAAGAAGTTGTCTTTTGTCATTGGCATATTTTTACATTGTCATCCAACCCTCCAAAGGCATTGTAGTGTCCTCTAATGACATTGTAGTGAGGTGGAGTGGCCTCCCACTAAGCCCAAGGGGATGGGACCACCCTCTAAACCCTGGTGGGCGGAGCCAGGCCGTGATCACCCCTCCCACCAGAAGTCGGGGCAAAACAGGAAATATAAAGGGTGGGTCCTGGAGCTCAGTTGGGCTGCAGCTACCGAAGGAAACAGATGCCTTCTGCCTACTTCCAAGCTGGGAGACTGCACCCTGCCGCGCTGAGGACTGGCCAGAGGCTCTGGAGCCACACGCTGACCAAACCACAGAGGAGTTGCTGGGACTGCCCCGGCTTTCTACCCTGAGGAAATAGAGGACCTCCCTCCTCAATCCAGGTACACCCTGAGGGGAGGGGAGGAAGTGGTCCGGGGCAACCAACCCTAGTCTGGTTTTGCTGCTGCTGGAGACACAGTCAATGTGTTGCAGCTGGATTCCCCGCTGACCCAGTGGTGAAATACTCCACTAGTGTTAGGGCCCTGGATCAGGGCCTGGTGGAGTCGGGTGGGCCCAGGCAATATGCCTTTACCATCCAACACCGGGGCAGGTAAGGATAATGCTAATGCAGACTCTCACCTGGGCAGAGTCAAGATGCCAGCCCTGAAGACTGGGAGCTGGATTTAAGGGGTGGGGGATGGTGTATGAGGTGGAGTGGCCTCCCATTGAGCCAGAGGGGGAGGGACCACTGTTTGAACCCTAGTGGGCGGAGCCAGGCCGTGCTCACCTCTCCCACTGGAAGTCAGGGGGCGGAACAAGTATAAAGGGCGGGTCCTGGAGCTCAGTTGGGCTGCAGCTGCCGAGGGAGCCAGATGCCACCTGCTCACTCCTGAGCTGGGAGACTGCACCCAACCTTTGCGGAGCTGAGGACTGGCCAGAGCCACTGGAGCCACCCCCTGACTAAGCCACAGACAAGTTGCTGGGACTGCAGCTGGCCGCCTACCCTGAGGAACTGGAGGTGTATACGCCGAGGGGAGGAGAGGAAGTGTCCCAGGGGCAACCAGCCCTAGTCTGGCTGCATTGCTGCTGGAGACCCAGTCAGCGTGTTGTGTGTTGGTGACCCAGTCATGGAATACTCCTCTACTGTTAGGGCCCTGGGTCGGGGCTGGGTCGGGCCCAGGCCCCCCTGGCCACCCCACCTCTGCGGTGGCAGCCTCCCCTCTGCAGGTCAAGAGGCCTGCATTTGTCAGCTGTCTGACAGAGCTAGGATGCCCAACCTCTGTGCTCCTCTGGCCTGACTGTAGGCCAGAGCCTTAAAACTGTTGCTGCCCCGCACTGACTGACTGCCAGGCCTTAGAGACGTTGGCAGCCCTGCCCTGACCGAGGGCCTGGGCCCACGGAACGTGGCAGCCCTGCCCTGACTATACGCCTGGGCTTTAAACTATTTGTTGTCCTGCCCCAATTGAGGGCCTGGGCCCAGGCCCTCAACTATTTGCAACTCTGCCTAATTACAGGCAGAGCCATCATCTCGTGCCATGCCCTGCTAATTCCCTGACTGTAGGCAAGGACTCTAGTGAGGCGGGGAGTGGCCTCCCACTGACCCAAAGAGCGAGGGACTGCCGCTAACCTACCACAGACAGAGTGAAATCCTGGCCAGTTGAAAAAGGAAAACTCCCATTGACTTCAAGAGGGCCAGGATTTCACCCATTGTGTTAAAATTGCTAGTAATTAAGGGATCTTTATCTACACTAACATGTCTAGAGTTGTTGCTGCCTGTGATGCTAACCAGATCCATAGGTGCTGGAATTAGGGGTGCTAATGAACCTCCTGTCTTGAAGAGATTTCCATCATATACAGGGTTGACAGTTTGGTTCAATGGCTTTCAACACCCCCACTATGCAAATTATTCCTGCACCCTTGACTGGATCCTGGGCTGTTCTGGAGCCCCTGGTATAATTTAGGGCTTGTCTATATGGGTACATTCAGGAAAATAAATCCAAATTAACTAAAGGTGTGAATTTAAATAGGATTAGTTTAAACTGCATAAAACCCCTGTGTGGACGCTCTGATTCAGAATTAAAGTGCCCTTAGTTTGGTTTATCCTATTAAGGTCACATTAAACCCCTGCAGTAATGTTCTTATTCAAAATTAATGCAGTTTAACTAATGCACTTAAATTGGATTGATTTTCCTGAATGTCTCCATGTAAACAAGCCCCGGGGAGGGGGAGGGGGGCTCTGCCTAATTTAGGGAAACCTACCCTAGTGTCTTATGAGCTGCAGTGTTGGCTCCAGAGTGCTACATGCTGAGGCACCACCCTTGATATGTCCCTCCTGTTCCTACTCACACCACAATGCCAAGGCTTGCAAGGGGTTCTCAGAAGGCCACCTTAAGGCTGTCCGTGCTTACACTGGCAAATCCTCTCTGGATGGATCCTGGCCTGGATTTTTAGAGCCCATTTACTCTACTCCTGCCCTTTTACCTGGCATGAAGGGGTCTGAGCAGAGGTAAAGATCTTACCTCCTGGGTAGACACAGCTTTATTCACACAAGTCCTTATTCACACTGAAGTGGGACTGTTTACATTAATAATGTTACAGGATCGGGTGTTTGGTTACTCCAACATCTCCCTGAAAATGTCTGTTCTCCTTTGCCCCCTCCCATGATATTCTAAGAAAGAGGAAGCCCTTTCTCCCAACACCTTACCAGACAGATTCCAAGGGATTGGACTGAATAGGCTCCTGCTCATAACAACACTCATAGCCACCTTCCTGGACATGCTGTGCATCAACTTCAAATATGTTACTGGACATTTTCAGCAATTCCTATTGAAAATAATGGAGGATTCATGGTTACCACAACACACAGTTCTCCTTTGTTTTCCTTGCTGTCCTAGGACAGCAGGATTTTAGACAAAGAATTAATCTACTCATATTTATGGCATTTCACATTGATTTTTTTTTTCTTACGACAAACATTGCTGATACAAATATCCCCTCCTGTCAAGCTGCAGTCATAATAATAGAGCTATACACAGCTTTATTTAGTATTACACTTTGATACTATTATTCACAAAATCTGAATGTGTAATGGCTCACATTATGTAATGGCGCAATGCTCTGGGCAGTGGGGCTGCAAGGTCTTGCCAGGCTGCACAGCTGCAGAGCCACGGCCTGACCCGGTGCTCTGTGCTGCACAGTGGCGTGGCTGGCTCCAGCCAGGCAGCGTGGCCTCCTGTCCTGGTGCTCTAAGCCGCGCCGCCAGCCAGCCAATGGTGCTCCAGGCAGCGCGGTAAGGGGGCAGGGAGCTGGGGTGGGGGGTTGGATAGAGGGCAAGGGAGTTTGGAGTGGTGGTGGGAGGGTAGATAGGGGTTGGGGCAGTCAGAGTGGGGGAAATGGGAGTTGAATGGGGGCAGTCAGGAAGGACAGGGGGAGTGGATGGGACAGGAGTCCCAGGGGGCGAGAAGCAGGGTGGGTCAGATAGGGGGCGGGGGCCGAGCCACACCTGGCTGTTTGGGGAGGCACAGCCACCCCTAACTGGCTCTCCAAACAATTTTGGAAACCCGATGTGGCCCTCAGGCCAAAAAGTTTGCCTGCCCCTGATCTAGACCATCCCCGATGGGTATTTGTCTAACCTGCTCTTCAAAATCTCCAATGATGGAGATTCCATAACCTTGACAAGAAGTTTTTCTAAATGTCCTACCTAAACCACCCTTGCTGAAATTTAAGCCCATTGCTTCTTGTCCTATACTCAGAGCTTAAGGAGAACAATTTTTCTCCCTCCTCCTTGTAACAACCTTTTATGTACTTGAAAACTGTTATCACGTCTCTTCTGAACAATTCTGAACCACTTAAAGGAGGGGAAAGTGATCAGGAACAGTCAGCATGGATTCACCAAGGGCAAGTCATGCCTGACTAACCTAATTGCCTTCTATGATGAGATAACTGGCTCTGTGGATGAGGGGAAAGCAGTGGATGTGCTATTTCTTGACTTTAGCAAAGCTTTTGATACAGTCTCCCACAGTGTTCTTGCCAGCAAGTTAAGGAAGTATGGGCTGGATGAATGGATGGTAAGGTGCATAGAAAACTGGCTGGATGGTCGTGCTCAACGGGTAGTGATCAATGGCTCCATGTCTAGTTGGCAGCCGGTATCAAGTGGAGTGCCCCAAGGGTCGGTGCTGGGGCCGGTTTTGTTCAATATCTTCATCAACGATCTGGAGGATGGTGTGGACTGCACCCTTAGCAAGTTTGCAGATGACACTAAACTGGGAGGAGTGGTTGATACGCTGGAGGGTAGGGACAGGATACAGAGGGACCTAGACAAATTAGAGGATTGGGCCAAAAGAAATCTGATGAGGTTCAACAAGGACAAGTGCAGAGTCCTGCACTTAGGACGGAAGAATCCCATGCACTGCTACAGACTAGGGACCGAATGGCTGGGCAGCAGTTCTGCAGAAAAGGACCTAGGGGTTACAGTGGACGAAAAGCTGAATATGAGTCAACAGTGTGCCCTTGTTGCCAAGAAGGCTAACGGCATTTTGGGCTGTATAAGTAGGGGCATTTCCAGCAGATCGAGGGACGTGATTATTCCCCTCTATTCGGCACTGGTGAGGCCTCATTTGGAGTACTGTGTCCAGTTTTGGGCCCCACACTACAAGAAGGATGTGGATAAATTGGAAAGAGTCCAACGGAGGGCAACAAAAATGATTAGGGGGCTGGAGCACATGACTTATGAGGAGAGGCTGAGGGAACTGGGATTGTTTAGCCTGCAGA
Organism: Macrochelys suwanniensis; assembly: GCA_033296515.1. Taxonomy (NCBI): domain Eukaryota; kingdom Metazoa; phylum Chordata; order Testudines; family Chelydridae; genus Macrochelys; species Macrochelys suwanniensis. The sequence continues at coordinate 41,219,344 of CM065775.1, read as the reverse complement.
AGAGAAGAATGAGGGGGGATTTGATAGCTGCTTTCAACTACCTGAAAGGGGGTTCCAAAGAGGATGGATCTAGACTGTTCTCAGTGGTAGAAGATGACAGAACAAGGAGTAATGGTCTCAAGTTGCAGAGGGGGAGGTTTAGGTTGGATATTAGGAAAAACTTTTTCACTAGTAGGGTGGTGAAGCACTGGAATGGGTTACCTAGGGAGGTGGTGGAATCTCCTTCCTTAGAGGTTTTTAAGGTCAGGCTTGACAAAGCCCTGGCTGGGATGATCTAATTGGGGTTGGTCCTGCTTTGAGCAGGGGGTTGGACTAGATGACCTCCTGAGGTCCCTTCCAACCCTGAGATTCTATGATTCTATCTTCTCTTCTCCAGACTAAACCCAATTTTTTCAATCTTCCCTCATAGGTCATGTTTTCTAGACCTTTAATCAATTTTGTTGCTCTTCTCTGGACTTTCTCCAATTTGTCCACATCTTTCCTGAAATGTGGTGCCCAGAACTGGACACAATACTCCAGTTGAAGCCTACTCAGCACAGAGTAGAGCGGAAGAATTACTTCTCATGTCTTGCTTACCACACCTCCTGCTAATACATCCCAGAATGTTGTTTGCTTTTTTTGCAAAAGTGTTATACTGTTGGTTCATAATTTTATTACTGAAATAGTGAGGAAGAAAACACTGTGGAGATGTAAGTTCCCTTGGGAGTTAGCTAGATGGCGCTAAAGCATACTTAAGTACTGCCATACTAATATGAATGTTTACAGTGCCAATTTAGTTGTTGGTTAGAAATTGTTGCACTAAACAAACTCTTTAGCTCCTACTCTATCCTAATTACAGACTGTTTTCTCCATGAAATTATGCTGTATTTCTCTGACCAGTTCTTTAGTTCTCCATTACATACAGAAGAAAGGGGAAAGTGCTATAATTTGGGCCTGCTGCTGACAAGGTAACCATGTCAGAGATTGGAGGCAACCTTACTATTTCAGTGTGCTTTACTACTGCTCACAATTTACATCAAATCAACTACAAGGCCTCTGGTGATAACATTTCCTTGTTCTAAAAATAGAAGATAGTATTTTAAGAATTCTAGTTGTCATGCAATTAATAGCACACTTTGTTCTGAGTAAAAAGACTTACTTGTTTTGAGCAGTAACAGTATTTTGCATGTTTAAAAGGGGAATGGAGAGTGCTTTATTGCCAGCCCTTTTCCTTACAGGGGGATGAATCACTTGCATTCTTGGCAGTCCAGCTTAAATTCACAAGAATGTTCAGTTTGATCAACTTCCTTCAGAACACTAAGCTCAAAGTAAAGAGGAAAAAAGAGATCGAAATTTGGATGCGCCTCTATGCAGAAGACATTACAAGATGGATATCCAAGCAGGAAGACAATAAATCTAGTGTACAAATTGTTTTGCCCAAAGCAAGTGACTAATTTACTGTTAAAAGAGTGGCTAGACTAATTTAAGAGACTAATCCTGCAAGGAGAAAAATGAGGGGGAAAAGCCAGTGGGGAAAAATCCAGAATTAGCAGAAATGTGGGACATTGTGTCCAAAATTAGTTTAATAAAATTATAACAGATTATTCTCTACAAAAACTATGTGAGGTTTCAAATAAAATGAAAACAGCCCCCCTCAAAATGGAAGAGTTATGTCAATAATTCTTACACAGAAAGCATAAAAATGTAAGAATGTGTTAATTAGGCATGAAGAAAATCAATACTATGATTCATTTTTTTCTCTCTCTCTCTTGTCAACCCCATTGCTAACTTTTGCCCCGTCCCACCTCAATACTCTCCCACAATTGATTCTCACTCATGGTGCAAGGGAAGTGGGTGGCAATGCAGGTGCCAGTCGCTAATCATTAGCTGTCTGTATATGGAATCAGTGCAGCTGTGGGGTCTGTTTCTGTTTAAGGGATTGGGGGTTTGAGGGGGATGTTCAGTATAGGCTTCCCCCGAGGAGAAGGTGGCAATATTGTTGTGAGACAGATCTGGGTGTTGTCCAGGTGCAACAGCAGCATGTTGTCAGTTTCACCAGCTCAGCTGGCTGGTAGCTCCTTCCTTGGGATGGTCCCTCTGCTGAGGCCAGGGCAAAAACCAGGACAAATTTTTGTGAAACTGACAGGGCCAGGGCATTCCCAGTTTTCAGAGAAATGTGGTTACCCATTGTATTTGTCTATAAAAATAAGGTGGTGGTGGTCCTTCACATTTAGGCAGACTCATGGTTTTTCATGGGGGTGGAACAAGAATCAGTCAGTCATTTTGTAGGGACAGTAAAGGGAATGGTGTTACAATGTTTGACTTAACAAAAAATGCCAAGTCTGGCCCTGCTTGGAGAGCCCTTTGACTTCAATGGGGCTTAGCACTTCCTACAGATAGTCAGATGAGGTTAAATAACATGCAAATCTATATATGAAGGATTCACTGATGCCATGTTTCTAAACACCGCTGTCTTATGTTCCATCAAATCAATATTGCTTTGACTTGTTACACACATAGAGAGCCCCGTTCAAGACCAGCATTAGAAGTATTTGCTTAGACTCACAGAGCTGAGTTCTTAATGACTGATCATGATCCACAAGAAAAATTCTCTTAAACAAATTGTCAAGGTTTCGCCACAATAGAGTGCCTGCTGCTCAAGAGAGGCCTGTGACTCTGAAACAGGATGCAGGCTGAATAACCCTCCATTCCTGGAGAGGGTGGTCCCTGTAGGTCAGGGTTGTGTTCAATGGTGTGGCAGTGAGAAAGGAAACTGGCTCAGCGGTTGCTTTCATAATGCTTGAATTATGAATAAATTCAGCTTCTTGTACTCTTGGTTCCCAAGCATTAGTGAGTCAGAAACGTGAATAGGAAAATTAGGGTAGTAAGAACAATTCTCTAACTGAACTTTTATTATAGAATAATGTTTTGTTTCAGATACAGGACGTTGCACACTGGGTAGGGGAATGTGTGCAAATGCGTACATGTGAGAAGACAGTTGGGCAACAAGAGGGTCAGCTGGTATATTGATTAAAAAAAAATACTGGGCCTAATTCCTCCCTATAACTCCGCTGACTTAAGTTTGGCCCTATAGATCTCAATGTTGTTCTATGTCAGGTAAAAGGGGTGGTGCACAAAAGTCCTTTGTACCTCCCACAGCAATAAATCTAGTAAGACCTTGGAGGTTTCTCTGTTCAAACCACAAAGAATTTCACTGGAGGATTTGTCGCACCAAGTTTAAGAGAATCAGTGGGGGCACTGGCATTCTGCTCCCGTATTTGTGAGCCAGCAGTGTTCCTGGATCGTCATTGATACAAGGACATCTTTTGTGTTCTGGCAAGAGATCTCATCTGATATCTTAACTGAGCTGCATTTAAGTTATCCAAGGCAGTTTTTACATTGCTCAAGCTAAAGTCATTGAAATGTTTTAATTAGAGTGCAAACGCAGTCTGTCACTTTCCTCTCTGTGACGCACAGAAACCTATCTGCTTCCCCCGTGAGTGCAGTACAGTTAAATCATAGCGATTATCATTATTATAGTGTTAAGCATTTATATGGTGCTGTAAATGTGCTTTACAAATGAAAAGATTTAATCTCATCCCTGAAGACTTTATACTCAAATGTAGACAAGACAAAACATGGGGCAACAGTTCAGGTTAGAGATGATTCAGAGAAATGATTCCCAAGGAGACCTGTGGAAAAAAAGGATTTAAGAAAAAAAATGTGTGGGAGGGTTAAGGAGGAATTTGAAGGAGAGTGAAAATTGTGAAACTGTTTAAAGCACTGGCCTGGGACTCCGGAGTTCTAGAATCAATTTCCAGCTCTGCTACAGACTTGCTGTTTGACCTCGTGCAAATCATTGAATCACTCTGTGCCTGAGTTGCCCATCTGTAAAATGTACTTCACAACACGGTTGGAGTGTTATGAGGATAAAAGCTATAAATTCTTGGGAGGTGCTCATATATTAAGATGATACAGATTCTCCCATCACTTGAAATCATCAAATCAATATCGAATGTGGGTCTAAATGAGATGGTCTAGTAGCTCAACCACATATTAGTGGATGTGAAGCAGGAATTACTGGATGAAGATCTATGGCCTGTATGGAGGAGGTCAGACTAGATCACAATGAGCTCTTAAAATCTATGTGCTAGGGTCTGTATAAATACCTATAGAAACATTGTTAAGCTGCAAAACAGGATGGGAGGAGACAGAAAGAGCAGTTAAGAGAGAATCGTGAACATTGGAAGCAAGTGGGGAAGTAGGAGAAAATTAGAGCAAATATGTAGGTGCTAACAAGTGAGTTGCTCATGAGTGAGGACAAGGAATTTGAATTTGATGCAGCCAAAGACAGGAAGCCAGAAAAGGGATGCAAGAAAGGGGGCAATGTGGTTGAAGTGGTGAGAGAGGTTATAAACAAGCCGGCAGCCAGTTCGAAGGGAGTTACAGTACTGAAAGTCAGAAATGACCAGGGCATGGACATGAGTTTTAGTTGTGGAGACAGAGAGGCCTGAGCAGATTTTAGAGATATAGAGATGAAGAGACAGGATTTGGGGCCAAATCTATATTGCATTAGAGTCCATGGAAAGACTCTCATTGACTTAAATGGGCTACAATAGGTCTTTAGTGAGAGACTGAATATATGAGGGAGAAGAAGAGAGAGAGAGAGGAGTCACAGATGACACCAAGATGGTGAGAATAGGAGAACAGTGCAATCATTAGAGGAGATAAATCAAGGCTGTGGAGAGGGATTGGGAGAAGAATGATGCTTTATAATGAGAATTTTAGTTTGGGGCTGAATGAGGTTGTGATGGTAGCAGGAATTCCGGAAGCAGATATCTCAGAGATGGGGATATGTAACTGGACAGGGTAGGGTAGAAAAGTAGTTTGAAGACACAGCCAAAGACAGACCTGAATGGACAGCAGCTATCAACAGAGGTTGTAAACACTTTGAACAAGACAAATGCAAGAAACTGATTGAAAAAAGGGCCACAGGTCTTCAGTGGGAGCCTACACATTCCTATATGACAACTGTTTGTGACCTTGCTCCTTGCGGCTCAGACTATACAGCCACAACACACGAGATGCCATGACATCATCGTCAGCTACAACAGACAGCTATATGTCTGAGAGATGGGGATATGAAACTGGACATTGATGGAGATTAGGATAGAAAAGTAGTTTTGGAGGTTAGGGCCACAGAGGTGGTGGTAGAATTGATGTGCTCTGTGATGGCACATGCCCCCATCCCACTGACAGGAACCCTAGTGAGTGTCTCTACACTCAGGCAGTGTCAGGAACACCTGTAGAGCATGCTCTACCTGGAGAAGGGGATATTAAAAAGGTGAAGCTGGCCACAGAGCAGGGGGGAAGAGGCTGCTAGGGAGCCCAGTAGCTGGGGAGCACAACCTGAGGCAGCGACTAGCCTTCTCTTTCCCCTGCCCCCTTGTCTAGGACAGACAGACACTGCAGCACTGAGAGGGCTCTGGGCGTCTGCTCGCCATCAGTTCCTGGCAGCTGGACCTGAGGAGCAGTGCCAGGGACTGGAGATAATAGGACTCAGAAAGGACCCTGGGAATGAGCTCAACTACTGTGGAGGGTGTGATTTTAATCAGGAGTGGGTGTTCCAGAGGGAACCCTGGGACAAGAGACATAAAGAGAGGGTGGCCAAGTCCAGGCTGAGAGCTGGCCAACTGAAAGCCCCCTTGAATAGGAGAGATTACAGAGCTATTAGCAATCAAGGGTTCAGTAACCATTAAACAGATAAATGACTCAGACAGGCTCAATATAAGCTACGGTAGTGTGTCATTCATTCCATACATGCTTCTACTAGGGACCTGTAGAATGAGGCTTTATAATGATGTTTCTAATGGGCTTGAAGCACAGCATGGTGATAAATGTGAGGTTCTAGTGGTGAAGGAGATATACATTACACACACACGCACAACATGCACACTTTGCTTGGGAAAAATAGCATTTCACATGCTTTTTTCAAAAATTTACATTCACATCTCTTGCTCATACAGATGTGAATGTTGGAAACACATAAACTTGGGTCACTCAAAAATGTGTGTGTACATTTTGGGGAGGGGGAAATGTAGAGAGACCAGTTAGGCAACACGGTCCTGTGTTTTCATGCTGTCATGTGCTGTTTGCTTTAAAATAATGTGTGTTTTTCTGTATTCATTTTGATTTATAGTATATTAATATTGCTCCTTATGTGCTTATGATATTTTAAGATTTATAATAAGCCTTCCTCATTTAGTCACTGAATCAGATAATTGGCAATCCTTATTATAGCTTCATTCTGTGTTTTATTTGTTATTTGCAAACCACTTATTATCCTCCCTGCAGTTTTGGTGACTGACGATGAATAAATGCCACCTGTGACATTCAAAGTCTATTTTCTTTAATCCTGGATTTTAAATTTCCTGAGATCCTGCACAGTATGTGATGGTAACATACAGTGGAGACTGAAAGGAAAAGACTCAAAATTGAAAACATTTCTGGGACTGCTGCAGAGCTTTTCAGATAAGCAAGCAAGTATTCCTAAAGTGAGCTAAAAACAGTGACTGGCATGGGAAGAAAGTTCAGAATAGATGTAGGTTGGAAGATTGTGTGGAAGACTAGGAGACAAGCAGCGATAATAATCAAGTCATCGGATTGGGAACAAATGGTTGTGAAACATTTTTAGACTGAAAAATCTCACAGTTGGGGTACTGTTTGCATATTTATATTGTTCTGTGATTATATTCAAGTAGAGTGTGGTAAGCAGTTCAGGACTTTTCACACTCTCCTAGGGCTGGAACAGTCAACATTTGCTCATGGGCTTCATTGGCAACTTTCTGAGAATTCTAAGGCTGAACCTAATTTCCATAAAATCTCAATTTTATGAGGAAAGTGTGGCCCGTTGGGATGACAAATCCCACCACGCAATGCTCAGTTTTGATTGGAGAGATCTAGCTAGTGCTAGCTGGAGCACTAGCTAGATCTCTCCAATCACAACCCTCCATCTTGAATTTACATGTACCAAATTGATTTTCAGTATCCAAGCCAAGTTTTGTATTCATTCAAGTTACTCACTCTATAGACAATAGTATATATTTTCTGTAGCTAATTAGTCTTTCTAGTGTCTTCTTTGCTAATAGAGGTAAATAAACAAATGTGTAGCTTTAAGGATCTTGGTTAGTTCACTTAATAAACAAGAGGTTTTACTGAAGCTTTTTTCCCCACTCAGTACCTTTCCTCCTTCCAAAGGAGGTCTAAGATATGTTTGCTAGAGTTTCATATGCTGTTATGAGACATTGTGAGGCAATGTTCTGTATGACAGGTTGTACACTGAGAGAGACAAAGTAGGTGAAGTAATATATTTTATTGGCCCAACTTCTGTTGGTGAAAGGAACAAGTCTATTGAGCTTAACAGAGCTCTTCTTCAGGTCTGGAGAAGATAACCAGGGTTTCCAAGCTAAATGCAAGGTGGTACCATAGGCGCCAACTCCGTGGGTGCTCCAGCCCTGGAGCACCCATGGAAAAAAATAGGTGCTAAGCAGCCAGACTCTCTCCCTCTCCTGACAGCCAAACTCCCTCCCTCCCCTCAGCGCCTCCTGCACACCGTGGAACAACTGTTCTGCAGCGCGCAGGAGGTGCTGGGAGGGAGGGGGAGGAACAGAGACAGGGCGTGCTCAGGGGTGGGAAGAGGCGGGGCAGGGTGGGGGATTGGGGGAAGGGGTGGAGTTGGGGTGGGGGCTGGGACTGAGCGGGAGTTGAGTTCTCCCCGCGGAAAATTAGAAGCCACTAAGCCAGTGTCTGTTGGTGGTACACACTCTTGTCCAGAGAGACCATGCTGTATTAGAATGATACTTTGTACATGTGTGTGCGGATTTGCAATTATGCTGTTGTTGACTGTACCTAGGAGAAGCAGACTGACTTACATGTAGTTTCTACTCAGTTCCTTCTTACCTTTTATAATCACTTCAGGTGGGAACTACTTCTCTTACCCCAGTAGGTCATATCAACTGGCGTATTGACCAAAAACCCCCACCAAAAACTGGGTTTTAAAATGTTTGTACTTGGGAATTACAGTAAAGGAATTAGACTTTACAGAGCAACTGGGCTATTACTGAGCAGCAAAGCGAGGTTAGCTGGTGGGACTCTGAAATCAGACAAATTGTCCAGAAGAGGAGCTAAGACCTGACCACAACTGTCCCAGCCCTAGGAGAGTGTGAAAAGTTCTGAACTGCTTACCACACACTACTTGTAAATGTGGTGTAAAGTGGCCTCAGTGTAAATGAAAATCAGGACCAACATTTCTGGAATGGTATAGTAAAAACCAAAATAAATATAAAAAACATACCTAGATTCTATTAATCTATCACACCTAATACAATAGTATTTATCACCATCTTATCATATTTTGGGGAAAATCATGGTGCAGGTAATGGCTGATTAGTGCCCAGATACTTTCTATCAAAAATACCTTAGATTTCAGCACAAAGAGGATGGAACAGATAGATATTATTTTTAAACTGACTCCCCATTATGGAAAAACATCAACATGGGTTTATATTACTGGAAAATAACTCAGACTATTTTTGCAAATAAAGAAAATAACACAAACTCAGATTATTTTTGCAAACTTCAGAAATAGTTTGTGAGGTCCACACAATCTTGAACTTCATAAGGAGATATGTAATTATCCAGGCACTCAATCCCCCGCCACATAAATCGGTGACTTTAATTGGAGCAAGATCAGAGCCTATGTGGCTAGGACTGAAAGAATGTCATGACTTTGTGTGGAATTTCACTAATGGTAGGTAGCTGTATTCTATGCTGGCTATCCAGTTTTGTAATTAACTTGATGGCATTTCTCTGTAATTGTCTATTGATTAAAGATCCAGTTGATAACAAGCCTCACCCACTATAGCTCTGCCTGTCCTCTCAGTAGAGTTTCATGTGTTGATGCCCTGAGTGACTTATCTCCCTGACAGAGAGAAAATAAATAATAATGGGGTGGGGGGGGGGAAGGAATGAGTGTGCACACACAGCCCCTATTGTGGAGGGGGAGAATGGGGAACCCTGGTATGGTGGAGGTGGAAATGGAGGAACAGAGCCGCTGACATGTGGTAGAAGGGGGAATGATGGGACATACACAGCGTGTGCTGGAGGGAGAAATGGGGGGGGGCACACAAAGACCTTGACATGGGGGATAATGGGGGACAACCAGTATGAGGGGAGGGGAAGACAAAGGGTACCTTGCATGGGGAGGAAAAGGAGAATGGGGAAGTTTGGGGGAAAGAGGAAAGGAGGGGCACACAGAGTCCTTGGCATGAGGTGGGCAAGGAATCCTTGAAACCGCAGGGGGATAGGAGGGAGGGTGGGACACTGGGAGCTTGTGGTGGTGGTGGGGGGAATGGAGGAACGAGATCAGCCTACAGAAGCTATGAATTCTACCACACCCTAGTCTTTAGCCTTCTTAAAGATTTCAAATAATTTTGCAACTACTCAGAGACATGGTGTTGTGAGAATGTGTGAATGGAATGTTCCTCAGTACTAGGACTTCAATTCATTAACAGTCAGCCGATGTTTTCAGTTCTGCTTTTCTGAGGAGGACACAACAGTGAATTACAGAAGTCACTCCAAGTTGGTAGGGGTCAGTGACATTCTGCTAAAAGGCTTCACACTGCTGACTTCTTGTTGTGTGGCCTGCACTGTTGATCTGAATATATTGGAGCTGAGCCTTTCCCCTTTCACTGTCTCGCTGTAGGAGCTTATGTACGTCATTTAACTTCCCTGCGCCTCAGTTTCCCTATCTGTGAAGAAGGGATAATGAAACCCATCTTTGTGAAGCATTATGAAATCACAGGGTGAAGAGCACTATGTGACAAGTATGATTATTATAAAAGGAGGTTCATGCTTTCAAGCCCAATAACAGTCTATTTTGAAGAAAGTTGTGTAGACATCTACAGCAATCTATTTTAGGTATGTCTAAGGCACCTCTCACTTGGATATCTAAGTGCTATGTAGCCCTGCACATCTAAGAACTAAATTTAGTTTTGGTAAATCTGCAAACATTTCACATTACACTGACCTCTCAATTTAATACTCTGTGCATCTAATGCATTTAAACTATACTAAGGACTCAACAACAAACTACTAACTTGGGCTTTCATTTGAGGAAATTTTTAACATGTTTTTAATTATTAACCCATTGGCTCCAGCAGTTAGGTTGTGTCTCATTACTGGCAATGGTCTTCAGGATAAGAAGTCTTCCACTTCCAGTGATCTAGTAGGTATCTGGGATGTCTCAGATCAGGTAAGTGGGCAGGGGTAGGGGGGAAAGGGTGTCTCAGTTTAAGCAGAGGCAGCAAGAATGAACCGGTTTGGGAACCTAGACTCCTGACTTCTAATATTGGCTACCAATAACTCATTGTATGGCCTTGGACACACCACTTACCCTCCTATTTTTCAGTTTTATTTCACTCACAGTGGTGGTGTTTGGCTTACCCGGTTTATGTGTGTAAACTGCTCTGACAGTGACAGTGTAAAATGCTATGCGTTATTATTGTACAGTCTGGTCAGTCTACTTTGTATAATGGTGACATGAGTTTAACTTAGTTCTGAGTTACCTCTCATGAGCTCAGAACATCAATATAATCAGTCACAAGGTAACCACTGCCTAACTCACATCACTACTGTATGCAGAGGAAATCTTGAGAATCATTTGAGATAACAAGACCTTGGTGAGACAGACTGAATGGCTCAGGTGACTGGTAATATGATACAGGGACTGTCGTGTTTGAATGAAGCCCAAAGTAGTAGTGACCCAAACATTTCTGGAAAATTGTTATTCTGTATTACCTGCCTATGATCTCAGTCCAGTTCCTAAAGTGAAGTGTTCACAACAAAAAAACACACTATCATAACTGCACGTATTAGCGGTCTCAACAAAGAGGCCCAGGATAGAGTTGCCATAGGCTACATTGAGGATTTTCTGAAAATCTCCTACCATCGCTATAACCCAGATGCAGCTCCACCAGTCACAGCACCAGTGAGAGCACAAACTGTAAGCAAAAGTTAAAGACTTTCAGAAAAACCTCAGATAAAGCCCTAGAGACTGAAAAAACCTTGCCCCAGGACAAGGTTGAGGGCCATTGCAGGGGAGAAGAACATAAGAACGGCCATACTGGGTCAGACCAATGGTCCATCTAGCCCAGTATCCTGTCTGTTGACAGTGGCCAATGCCAGGTGCTTCAGAGGGAATGAACAGAACAGGTAATCCTCAAGTGACCCATCCCATTGCCCATTCCCAGCTTCTGGCAAACAGAGGCTGGGGACACTTCAGGGCATGGTTTTGCAACCCTGCCCATCCTGGTTAATAGACACTGATGGACCTATCCTCTATGAAACTTGAAGGAACTTGTACTGTTGCTGCCTGTTATGTTAACAAAGCTTTTCTGTAGCTAAGACTGTTAATCCAGCACCTTTGAAAAATAAAAAAGATAAAATAGAACCATTCTATATAAATAAATAAAGGAAGCATTTTCAATAGACTGCCTGACCAGAAAGTAACAGAAAGAAAAGGTAACATCAAAAGGTTTTTAAAAAGAACAAGCTACATGCAGGTGGCAGATTGTTAGTTCTCCTTAGTGTTTTCCAATTATATCCAAACTATATAAATTTTTGGACTAGATATAGAACTTATATGGGAGGAAACTAGAATGGAGGTAACTCTTGATTTAGTCTGTCATAACACACAGTTGGAAATGATTCGAGCCATGGATGGGGGAGCATCAGCATAGTAGTGACCGTGCGATGGTCTTTTTGTTCTGTAATTGTACAGCACCTAGTACAGTGGAGTCCTCGTTCATGACTAGGGGCTGTAGGCACTACAATGATACTTAATAAATGGGTCTGATCCAAAGCTTTGATTTCAGTGGGATTTGGATCTGTCCCCATGTGTATTTCTGACTAAACGAGTTCAAAAGGGAAAATAAAGGCAGGGGATCTCAACAGATTAAATTGTGGAAGAAAACTGGATACAGTAAGTGAAATGGAAAAGAATGAAACAATGTATGGAAGAGAACCACATGAGGACTGAAATTATTTACATGTATATGAATATATGGTCAAAAGCAATAAACAATAGCCAATGTTTATGGATAAGGAAGTGCTACCAGGAATAACAATAAGAAGAAGTACATACAAAGTATTATAGAAGTGCAGAGGAAAAAAACTAGACTGATCAACGATTAACATTAGTAATGCAAAATAAAAAGGTATAAGCAAAAATGGAGAATGAAAGCAAAATGGTAAAATAAACTGAAATAAATGTTTGTTTATTCTCCAAACACAATGAACAAGAGGCCCCTGGAAACTGTCAGAGATAAGGGTTATGTATTGACAGAAAAGTTATTCTTTGCTAAAAATCCACTTCCATCTTTGTGTCCGCAAAGAAGGATGGAGACAGGTGCCAGAAGTGAACATAAATTTTAAGAAATAACCAAATAAGCAATACTAAAGGAATCAGGCTCACACTGAGTGATGAAAAACACAGAACAACTGAAGAATAAGAAAATTCTAGAACCAGATGGAATCAATTATTAATTACTAGTAATGTGTGTTACAGGAACACTTACAGGCCTCAATCGACATCATCCCATTATCCTAGGCACTGTACAAAACACATAGTAAGAGACAGTCTCTACCCTGGAGAGCGTACAATCTAAACAGACAAGATAGACAAAAGGTGGGAGGGAAAACAAGCACAGACAGCTGATGTGACTTTCCCACTGTTATACAGCGGGTCAGTGGCAAACCCAGGACTAGCACCCTTATCTCCTGAGTCCAGTGTTCTGTCCATTACATCACACTGCTTCCATTTCAGTTTCTTTACATATTCTGTAAAACAAAAGCGAACCACAATGGATGCCAAACCGCTCTTGTTCTAGGCTGTTCACCCTGCTACAGGGTTATGATATTATATTTACATCCACGCTAGCACTCCTTTACACTGCCAGAGAATTCAGAATCAAGCCCATTGATTTTACCTCAAGGAGTTGGGGTTGCCACAAAAATCAGTGAACAAAATATGGTAAAATGGTTGAAGCAAGCTTAATATTGAAATGATTGGTAACATCTATGGAAAAGGAAATGCATATATCATGTCCAGATGATATGGTTTAAAAACATGGTTTAAAAACAGCTTAACCATGTTACCTACGTCTCTTTCTTGCAAATATCCCATTTCACTTCATCATTTTTGTCTTTCCATTTTCTATGTACAATCAATACCCTGAAAAGTCTGTTAATTCTTCATAAAATCTGATAATGTTTCTGCATCACAAAAACCCTTTCATATGTACTTAGAATCCTCTTTGCGGAAAAATGTGCAGAAATGAATTTGCAGTTGCAGGTCATATTCCTGTTTCATCATTTTTGTTTGTTTGCATGTGATCCAATTCCCCCTGGCCACCACTACTGTGTGTGGGGTTGTTTTTTTTAAATTTCATCTACCCCTTTGAAATTCTTTGACTGTTAGGTGTGTTTTTGGCAGTAAGATTTAAATTAAAATACAATACAGTTGTTTTGTGACTCAGCTAGCATGATGGCACTGGAACATAATGAGGGGACACAAAGCTCCCTTCATCATGGACAGGCCTAGAGGAGCAGAAAAGTTCCATAGAGCCACTACTTCCCAAACCTGTTCAGGTGGGTGGGAGGAAACAGAATGTGAAATGGGTGGAGCCTTGGCTATCCCCCTCCACCCATGCGCTTGGCAGCATAGCTGCACAGGTGTATCAAGTGGGAACTAGAGCATGCTGTGCTGATTATAGATCTGACACAATTTACATCCTACCCAGAGTAGCAGAGAACCACATTACCCCTTGCTCAGGGCAGATCACTATTTTATGCTCTAGCCCTTAAATGATTTTTCTCATATGTGCAATGATACTGTTTTTACTCTATAACTCTACTATCCTACTATGGAAAACAATAGTGGGAGAGGGAACCTAGGTAATACGCAGTAGTCCTCTGTTAAAATATGGTTTGGTCTTTATACATTCAGTAACTGTATAGTTGGGCTGAAAACATGTTTTAGCAGTGTTCTGAACTCCAAGACTAGCATTATTGAGGAATGTGGTTAGCACGCAGTTAGGTCTCATTGTCGTTGCAAAAGTGAATTGTGTGTGGAGATTATGAGTTTGTAACAGGTCGTCCTGACATTTTCTACAAGGTAGATGTGACCTTTCTCTCCCCTGCCCCCCATTCCCATCTCTCTCACATGTGCAGTTCTGCTGTTGGAAAACAAAGCACAACAGCTTTCTGCTAGTACATGAGACCCAGAAAGTGAAACTGCTTAAAAACAGAAAGTGAAATTGTCCAGTCTAGTTTCACTGTCCAAATTGATTGAAATGCAAAAAGAAAGCAAACCGTGTTAATGGTGAAAAATAAATTAAGTTGGCTTTTTTCAGATGGCAAATGTAGATGACATTAGTGTCTCAGGTAAAGGAAATTTTTATGTATAATATGTGATTTTTATTGTGACAGTGCCCCTTTAAGCCAGCCTGAGCTTTGTCGGGAAAAGGTCTCCAGCAATTGAGCAATACCCTAGTTTAGGCAATCACATTGCTATGCTTCATTGGTTAAGCACAGCAGTAATTCAGAAAATGAAGCCATGCTACATTTCTCATATTATTTAAAGTTTACTTCAGTTTTGCAGGTATTTGAAGATTGCAAAATGAACCACTTCAGCCGATACTGCAATCTTCTATGAACTGTCCTAATGGGTTTCTCTATCTCCCTTGAGGTTAGGGGTTCTTTTCCCCCCTCAATATATTTCAGTCTATATTTCAATACACTATTATAAGTCTGATATGAATTCATATAAAGTAACTGGCAGCCCTTCAGATGAAACACTGAACGATTTCTATTCACCTTTTTCCTATGAGACATGGCAGTGTGTTTGTAGTCACTTCAAGTTAATTCCCTTCTCCTCAGAAATAGGGGTTTGCAAGCTGTGGTGACAATTTGGTTGAGAGAAATTGAAAAAGCAGAAGACAAGTGAGATTTTAAAAATGTTCTGACAGGGCCTGATCCTGCAAACACGTAATGTGACTTTACTCACATATTTACTTCCTTGATTACATAGCTCCCAGCCTGTAAACAGTTAAGCACAAACTTAACTTTATATATGCAAATAATTCCATTCAAATCAGTGGAACCACTGACATTAGTAACATTACCCATGTGCTTAAGTATTTGCAGGACTGGCCCTTAAACATACACACGCCGAGCAAAATCCTTCCTCCCCAGAAGAGACTTTAAAACCTTTAAAATGAATCCAGAATGAAGAAGTCTCCCTTGGACTTTGCAACAGGACTGCAGGATTTGTTTATTTTTATTACTACTTTCTGATTGTTATTAATGTCCATATCTGCCACAATGCCATCAAAAGACAGTTTTGATGGGCCTGAACCAAATCTCCAAATAGAAACACCTCAGTGTTTTAGGAGAATTTGGATCTCCATCTGAACTTGGTGTCAGGTCTCTATAATGGGCTAAACTAAACAGGAATCCCAAATGCAAAAACTCAAGCACTTGTAGAAGGCATGCTCAGATACACACTTCATGGCTGACCATTAGCTCTGTAATGGGGTTGAATTCAAACTGCGAATGTTTGATCCATAAGTGAACTGCATGACCATATCTACCTAAAGTGAAAACTGAAAACTCCTCCCAACACATTTCCAAGACTTCTCTGTGCCATGACGAGAATAAACTAAACCTTAACATAAATTGCTGTTTTTTAAACTGGGAGAATAATTATATATTGTCCACTATGTGACCCCAGACAATAGGTCTCCAGTTCACATTAGACTGTTTTCCAGTAAGTTCCCAGTTCCAGGGGTGGGCCAGGCCCTCATTCTTCTTCATAGCCATCTTAAACTTGACCTATCCCTTTGTTCTACCTCTCTTCTGTCCAATGCCATTTTCACCCTCTGACCACTGAAGGACCCCAAGATTCCCAATCAAACCTGACTCTCAAGCCCAAAGGCCAGTGCCAGGCAAGCAGTGTGCCAGCCGCTCTCTCCGTGATGGCCAGACTCAGAAACCATAATCCTAACTTTGGGGAAGTTCAGCTCTAGATCCAAACTTTGCAGCTGGGCCCTATCTGTAATTGAAAGTCAGCGAGGTTGGGAAGAACTTGCACACATGGTTTCCGGGAGGGATGGTCCGTGTATGGAAGAGGACAAAGGAAATGAGGGTATCACAGGCAACAGCCCCTGGCTCCCCCTCCACCCTCAGTGCCCAGGGGAATTCTCTCGCCGCAGCAGCGGGCTCCAGCCTCAGCCAGACGGCGGCGGGGGCGCCAGGGCGCCGCCCCGCGCTTGCTGGTCGGGCGGCAGAAGCCCCGCCCCCCGCTGGTATGTGAAGGGAGGGGGGCTGGAATGACGCGAGCCCGGGTCACGTGACGCGAATGGAATGCTAACAATGTAGCGAATGTCCCAACTGTGTCCTGCCGCTGCCGCACTCGGAGCCCGGGCGGGGGACGGAGAAGATGGGGAGCGAGCGGCACCGCCGGCAGAGGCGCGCCGGGGAGGGCCCGGGCGCTGCTCCCTGACCCCGACTGCACAGCGAGACGGGCGACGCGGGGGCTCGGCACTTTGTCCCCCGGACTGGAGGTGAGGCCAGGGCGGGGCGGGGACTCCCCCGGGACGGGCCCGGAGCTCGCCCCTGCAGAGGTTGCTCAGGGCAGCGCGCAGGGAGCGGGCCCCGCGGCGGGGGGCGCTTGCCCCAGGGGGTCCCGGCAGCAGCAGCCGAGCACGCCCTGGAGCGGCACGGGCTGCGGGGCGAGGCTGGGGGCGTCGGCGCTCCCTGGAGCGAGGCAAAGGCAGGACTCAGGGAGGGCGCGCGTGCTGGGGTGGGGGTCGGAGTCACCTGGGGCACTGGCGAGGAAGAGCCGGACCCAGGGCGTGCCTGCAGCCGGGGCAGCCAGCGGGGCTGACTGCAAGTGTCTGCGAGGCGGGCAGGGGCAGCTGGGGGCTCCCCGCCCCGGGACGCAGGGGCGGGGAGCAGAAGTTCTCGGCAGAGGTGGCTTGGGGGGAGTCGGTTCTTCCCGGCGGCGAGTGGCTGGGTGGAGCCGGCGGCTCTAGGGGCCGGGGGCTTGCAGCTCCCTGGGGTGACCCGGGAAGGGGCTCCGCCGCCGCTGAGTGTGCGCTGTGCTCGCGGGGAACGCCGCGCGCCCTCCCCCGCTGGCCGGGGCTGAGCCGGACTCGGGCCCCTCCTTGCGGTCCGCGTCGGAAGAAAAGGGACGAGAAAACTTTGGAGCAAGTTGGGCGCCGGCCGGAGCGAGCGTCTGCGGGGAGCCGGGCCCGGGGGCTCGCCCTGTCCCGGGCCCGAGGGCAGCCGGGGAACGTGGCTCCCCTTGCCAGCCGCGCTCCGCAGTTACTTTCCGACATTTTCCCGAGCGCTGCCTCTGGAGCGGACATGAACGTGATAGCCCGGCCCGGGAGAGGCCCCTGCCGGCCGCCTCGGACACGCACTTAGGCCTCAGTGCCCCCAGCTGGCTCTCCCCCGCCCCAAATAGCAGCAGCCTGGTGGCTTGTCGCTCTGGGGCGGACGTGCCTGGCTCATTTCCCGGGGGTGTGGGGGCTGCGTTTCCAAACCGACTCTTTCCACGTCCCACCTGCTCGGAGTGTAACTGTTACATCCCGGAGCTCTCCCGGCTCTGCCTGCGCCCTTCCCCGTGGCCTCTGGGCGCCCTCCATTTCCTGCTTGACAGCTAAGGAAAGTGGAGTAGAAATGTGTGGTAGGTTTGATTATACTTTGGGGTGGGCTCTCACCGCAGCACTTTGCCTAAAGAGGTTGTGGCCTCTGTACAAATTAACTGTGGATATTGGGTCACTTTAGTCATCTCTACTGTTTAGTCATACAACCGTTTAGAGCACTTTCTGTTTAGAACGGGCTGGTGCAATGCCTGAGACTGGCGTTCGTAGGGTTTCTGTCTGCTGAGAGAAAGTGTAGTTTGATGATTTAGATTGAACAAGGGACTTTGGAATCAGGACTCCTGGGTTCTGCTTCCAGTTTTCCACAGACTTGTTTGTTCTGTGACTTTTAGCAGGTCACGTAGGCCAACGTTTTTATTACCTCCGTTTTTCAGTGCCCAACTTGAGACACCTTGAATTTGAGTTTTCAGAAGCTCAGAGCACCCAGAACTTCAACTTATTCAAGGGATTGGGTCCCACTGAAATTCAGGTCTTGACTATTTCAAGTCAGACACCCAAAATCAGAGGTGACTTTTGAAAAATCCTGATTGAACCTCTCTATATCTCATCTGTACAATGGGTGTAGTGAAAAATAACATATTTGAAAAGTAAGTTGAGCTCTCATATGACCAGCACTATGAAAATGTAAAGTCTTTGCAAGATATCACTGGCAAACAACGTGTCGGATGGGTAAGTATGGGAATTAACTTATTTAAACTTTATGACTATTTTTATGGTTTTGGCAGGGTGCAAATCTCCAGTCCACGGGGGCTTCACAGTAATTTTGTATGGTACTGTGGGATAGAGGAGAGTGGGAGAAGTGATATGACCCTGCCTTCATTCCTACTCCTCACTTCAAATATGCTGCTGTGGGTAACACAGTATTATTATTTGTACTATGGTAGCATCCAGAGACCCTGAGATTATGCCCCCTTGTTCTAGAAGCTGTACATATATTTAGTAATAGACAGTCCCTTCCTCAAAGAGCTTACAGTCTAAGTAGACGAGACCAGATAGACAAGCAGATGTCTCTGCTCGTGAAACATGCAGCTGATCTGCAAGAGCATGTGTCCTAGTCCCATATCACCACCAACTGATGCTCCTTTCCCCCTTAGTAGCATTTAGCCTGCGTCAGTAGAGGAACAGGGAGGCAAAGTTAGATCCATAGATTCCAAGCCCAGAAAGGACCATTGTGATCATCTAGGCTGACATCTTGTATAACCCAGGCCATAGAATTTCCCCAAAATAATTCCTAGAACAGATCTTTTGGAAAAACATCCAATCTTGATTTGAAAATAGTCTGTGATGGAGACTCCACCATGTCCCTTGATAAATTGTTCCAGTGGTTAATACTCTCACTGTTAAAAAAATACTTTATTTTCAGTCAAGCTTCAATTTACAACCATTGGATTGTGATACACCTTTCTTTGTGAGATTGAAGAGCCCATTATTAAATATTTGTACTCCAAGACTAATCCAGTCACCCCTTAACTTTCTCTTTGTTAGGCTAAATAAGGGAGCTCTTTGAAGCATGTGTCTGGGGACTTTGGGGCAAAAACCCCCAGAGCAACAATGAATAAGAATAGCAAGAAAAAACAAGCAGAGAAGGGGAAAAGGAATGAAGACAAAGGAGTGAAAGAGAGAATGGGTATAAGAAAGTAGGCAGGGCACCTGTACCTAGGGCATGACACGTGGGGATTTTGGTATATGAGTGATGACCCCCCCCCCCCCCCCGGTGGCTCATCTCCAAAAAAAGAAGCCATGAGCCACTGTGCTTGGTGGGAGGGTGTACCAACGTACATATGGATCCAGCTCAGATGAACCAGCATGTGGCCTTTTTGATTGGATTTTACTCAGAAGGTGGAGCAGAACTTCCAAGGGAGCACGTGGGCTTGGTCTACACTACAGCTTCAGGTGACCTAATTATGTCAGTGTACACACTACAGCCTTGCTCCTGCCGATGTAAGTGCCCTGCTACACCAACATAATAACTCCATTGCCATGAGAGGTGTAGGGCTTATGTCCATGTAGGACTCAGTGTCTGTGTAGACACTGTTACTTACATCAGCTGCTGGCTATCATTCTTGTCAATTTCGGGGCTCCATGCTGGGGCTGTGAAATGTACAAGAAAATTGGGCTGTCACTGGGGCAGGTAGGTGCTGGAGCTATAGCCAGGCTGCCCCCCGGGCTCCCCTCTCCCAGCCGGGCTGCGTCTACCCTGCTTGGAGCCCAGCTGCCCCAGCTCCTAGCCCAGCTGCTGCCCGTGCTCCCCTCCTTTCTTTCCTCCCCCCTCCCCCGAGCTCTCGGCTCCCCGCCACCAGGAGCTCAGATGTCCCCCCTTCCCTGGCTCTTGGCTCCCCACTGCCTGGAGCCCAGCTCCCACCCCCCTCGGTTCCCTAGAGCCCAGCTTCCCCTCTTCCCCCTGGCTCTTGATTCCTCACTCCATGACACCAGGAGCCCAACTGCTCCCTGCCTCTTGGTTCCCTGCTCCCTGCCGCTGGAAGCCCTACTGCCCCATCCCCCACTGGGCTCTCAGCTTCCTGTTCCCGGGATTTGCCCGATGCTGGGCTCAGAGCTTGGAACTGGGAGCCCAGCTGTGGTGGGGAGCCAAGAGCCCCGGGGGGCAGCTGGGCTGCAGGCAGTGTGGAGCTGTGTGTGGGGCTGAACGCCCAGGTGGAAGCACTCCTGGTGAGAACATGCACCACTGACAGAAGGAGGGTATTGTGGACATGCCCTTCTTGGATAGATAGGCCAGCAAAAGTGAACCCATCAGCTTGTGTTTTTTCGGTGTGGGGCTATTCAACAATAACTTGGCCAACACTAGCTAGAGCCCCCTATTTCTATATGGCTCTGGGGATTAATTAATTCTGTGGATGAAACACAGCTCTGCCTCATTTGTTGACAATGCAGATTTGGTCTCTGCTCTGGAGGAATACTTGAACAATATTGTCAGCTGTATATGTCAGAACTAGCTTGTATTTAGCCCTGGTCAAACAGAAGTCTTGCCATTGGTTACTCTTGCTACCTGTTTTTATTCCTGCTGGTGGAGGGGATTGACTGAAAGGCGATGAGTGAGGTTAAAAATCTTGGTGTTGCTTTTCATCACACCCTTCCCAGAAAAGCCATGTGGCACAAAGAGGTATTTTTCAGTTGTGATGCTTACATCTGACTTTGTTTATGACAGTAGTATTCTGTGCTCTTGGGATGGCAAGGTGTTAGTATTGCTGCCGTTTTAGAGGGACGTGAGGTGGACACTCATTTCAAAGACAGGTTGAACGTTAGAAGGATACTGAATTTTCAAAATTGGGATAGTACCAACTGTACAGACATGCTTATAAATAGAAATTGATATTTTTGATATTTAATTCTGTGTTTTTTTAAAAAGTACAGCACAGCTATTTTCCCACCTAAAAATACAACTAAGTCCACCATTTATGAAGGTCACAGACAATTTGTTTTCCTTTGCAGATCTGTAATATTTAAATGCTATTCCAATACTTGGCATATCTTGCATACTAAGTTAACTTTTCTTTCTGCTGGAAAATATAAAACACATTTAGAGTTATCCGGTGGCTGCTGTTGCTGTTCTCATTCATGCTGTAAATGTAATGCTGATCACTCAGTAAGTTAATGCTGCTAAAACAGAAAGAAAGCTCAAGAAGTTGCCCGCTGACTTGACCCAGCATTATTAGAATCATGCCTTGGATCATGGGCCACAAAATTTCTTTCTATGAGACATGTTGTGTAAGCAAGAGGCCAATTCTTGGGTTGCAAGGAGTTGGAGGAATTGAATTCCTCTCTATCACATCCCATGCCTGAACATTGGCACTGAGTCTGAGAGAAGTCCTTGTTTGTTCTTTCTCCTAAACCCAGCCATACGGTATCTGCTGCTGTCAGGAAAGGGAAAGGAAAGACCGGGTAATAAATTGGACTGTAAGTGTATTTTTCATCTATGAAATGCTATTTAGTTATGGTGTATTCCTAAAATGGCTTCAATGATATTGTTTAAGTATCTTTTATTTATGAAAGTCTATTTTAGCTGCTATTATCTCCTTAGGGGGACCAAATCTTACCCTCAGAAACCTGCATGCACTTCCCCATGCCCCTGACTGTGTTGGCAGCCACACTGTGTGTGTCTGAGCAGGATTTGTCCCTAACTGATGATTGAATTGTTGTTTAGGAGCAAATGTCACAGTATGGATGAGTAGCTTTTTAACCCTTTTTCTTATCACAAACTTCCTCCCACCATCAATTGCAGATTTAGACACAAACAGCTTATTATTAAGGATTTCAGGACACCACCAAGAACTGGGAGACAAAGAGTTTGAGATCTCTGGTTGAATCCAGCTCTTGTATAGTGTATCCCTGAGTCTGGTACTAGGTCATCTGGATAACCACTAAGGCACATTTTTTATTTAAATGTTTGTTTAGATAGTGACAACCTACCACGGATCTTCATCAGGTTTTGAACATAGGACTTTTAGCACCAAAGCACAGAGGTCTACCACTTGAACTAATGTGTAATTCTAGACGATAAGTGTAATAGGCTATCTTCTGTGTATATTAGCCGCTAGAGGGGCATGTGACACATTATGTGAGGATGTTACTCCTGTATGATAATCTAACACAGGGGTCAGCAACCTACGGCACGTGTGCCAAAGGTGGCATGCAAGCCGATTTTTTAATAGCACGCTGCGGGTCCCGGCCGCCGGCCCCGCTCAGCCCGCTGATGGTCTGGGGTTCGGGCTGCTGGCCCCTTGCCAGCTGGGGTCCTGGCCACTGGCCCCGCTCAGCCCCCTGGACCCGCTCAGCCCCCTGCCAGCCTGGGTGAGCAGAACCGCAGGCCAGCAGTGGCTGAACCGCTCAGCCCGCTGAAGCTTCTTAAATATTTTAAAAACCTTATTTACTTTAAAGATGACAATAGTTTATTTATGTAATATACACGTATAGAGAGAGACCTTCTAAAAACATTAAAATGTATTACTGCCACGCGAAACCTTAAATTACAGTGAACTTGGCACACCACTTCTGAAAGGTTGCCGATCCCTGGTCTAACATATTAGTGCTGCCACTGTTTACAGAGATGCAGTCGTACTGGAGACTTGGATTTGATTCCAGTGTCCTGTTTTCCCATTTAAAAAGGGTTCAGCCCATGGTTAAGAGGAAAGGCTTTATGTCATCTTTGCTATCCCTCAATGCAAGGATGATGTCTGCCATGGGGGTTCATTGGTGGGTTTTTAAGTGGCTGAGGAGCCCAATTGGTGCCCTGCAGATTTTCCCACAGAAGTGACAGGTGTGATCTTGGAGGAGACATAGTTGTTGGCTGGACTATTGTGTCCTTTCTTTCCTCCTTTGTCGCTTCTCTGTCTCATGAGCACATCTATTCTCCTCAAAGTGAGCTCTGGCTTGGTGTATGGTATGGCACCACTGTATTCTGTTGTACTCTGAGTCCTCCTAGTTTATATCACTTAGCAATGAACCCTCTGCCAATTAGGGAGTGATGTTGGGCTTCAAAGATAGACTTGCCCAGACCCCCTTGGCCTTCAGGATAGTGGCCAGCATGATGGGTGATAAGGATGTTTGGTGTAAATCTGGAAATGTTCTCCAAGCTCTGTGATGGTTCCATTGGCCCCTAAGTTGGGGAACAATGAGCAAAGTTAACGGACGCATTTGATTTGAAGCCCTGGCAGTACTTTTTTTGGCAGCCAGCTCAAGATAAGAAATACTATCGTTTTCACAATAGCAGAAGCTAGAGTTAATGGTTGGTTTGCACTTTGATATGATGTGAAAACGATGGGTTATAATCTTTATGGAAGAACTCTCCTTTTGGGGCTAAAACTTTCAGCCAAACAGTAGCAGCTGCAGAGCTGTGGAAGCAGTTTCGGTAGTGTGGTGGATCTTTTAATCTTTTGAATATTCTATTTAATATTTATTATTATGGTAATGACAGGAGACACCCGCCCCTCCCCCCCTCCCCCCCGCCCCAATCAGGGTCAGAGCCTCATTGTGCTAGGTATTGTATAAAGACACATGATGGTACAAACACTCCACCAAAGAGCTCGGAAACTGAATTGAGTGTCCTTCTGTGTGTCAGAGTAAGCATACTTGTGATTGACAAGCTAGCAGTCTTTCCTTGTTTCCAGATTAGGGTTTTTATTCTTTGTCACTGCTCATTTTAATTTAGATTTGGCCACCTTTGTTCAAGATTAGTACGCAAAAACCTTACACTGCAAGAATCAGATTAGTTACTCACACTAAATTGTACCTGACTCAGTGGCGAAAGGTATTACTCAAGGAGAGTAAAGGTTCTTCATCTTCAAGATTTATTTAGATGTTAAAGTGGAATGTCAGAATGTCTTGTTCCTAGTGACCTTGGTTTTGAAATAGTAGGAAATGCTATAGTTAGAGTTGTCAGTATTGCCATTATAAATCTCCTTTTCTGGGATTTATAACTCAGCTATTGTAAGACAAACAAGAACTTTTCTTCAGGCAAGATCTTGACATACAAAGCCTCAGCATGAACATACCCTTCACTAACTATGAAATAAAAGGTAGATTTGGCCTGTTTTTAGTTATGCAGCTATACAGGAAACTTGCCACCAAGCTTTTTAAATAGTGAGATTTTTAATGTTTTAAGTTTTTGGTTGTCAGTTTTGAAAACTGAAAATATTTTTGGTTTTTGGAAACCAAAAATTTCCAGAGAAATAACTATTTATAAAAAAGGTCATTTTACATTTTTAAAAAAAATGTACCTGAAAAATGTTGACCAGTTCTTGTGTTGCAAAAGCATTTTGAAATCCTTGAATGGAAAACAGATAAGTGAAATTTTATTAAACGATGTTCAGCTTTGAGGACTTGTATAGTCAGGTTCTATACTGCTTTCAGGTTCTACTGCTTTCACTGGGTAAACCGCCATTGTTGTCATGTTAAAGTCCCTAAGAGGCAAACCATTTAAAACAGGCAGAAAAATGTGTGAGACTATATTCATATTTTCTTTTCTTTTTCAGGTACAAACAGTCTGCACAATGATGATTCCAGGGTTTTTCATTCTCTGTAGGAGCCATGAAGATTGTGAGCTCAACTAAAACATTGAGTGGAAACTGTTTGTTTAAGGATCATCAAGAGAGGAACACTTTATTTTAAAACTATTTTATTCTAAAAAGAAAGAAGATTGTATTTATGCTGAAAAAAAACCTGGATTAACAATGAGGCCAAAGACTTTTCCTGCTACAACTTATTCTGGAAATAGCAGGCAAAGATTACAAGAGATTCGTGAAGGTTTAAAGCA
Source organism: Macrochelys suwanniensis (assembly GCA_033296515.1). NCBI lineage: Eukaryota > Metazoa > Chordata > Testudines > Chelydridae > Macrochelys > Macrochelys suwanniensis. The sequence goes on along the minus strand of CM065775.1, from coordinate 41,194,312 downwards.
GCCTTCCAAATCATCAGGTCAGGGATTACCTGTTGGACCAGGCAGCGAAACTTCTCTGGACCCTAAAATTTTAATAGGGAAAGATGCTGCCAGGCAGCAGCAAATGAGACCAACAGCCAAGTTTGGACCTTATCAGAAAGCACTACGAGAAATCAGATATTCTTTGTTGCCTTTTGCTAATGAGTCGGGCACCTCAGCATCTACAGAAGTAAATAGGCAGATGCTGCAGGAATTGGTGAATGTAGGCTGTGATCAGGTATGTATGAATTTGGGGGGAAGGAATGTTATACTGGGTTTACAGCAAGTATATGTACATCTATGGAAATTATATCAGCTGGTGGTTGACCCAAGGAAATGTTGTCAAATTACGAGTGCCGCTGATTCTTCTAGCTGTGTCGGCTGCCTTTGCTGCTGTTGGCAATGAAGTACGGTTGCTGGAGGCTTTAGTAGGGTAGATAACTTATTGTTGAGTGGATCTGTTCCTTCCTTTGAGTAATTCCAGTGGGTAGCATTGGATGGCCGTTAATCTGTCCCATGGCCTATCATGGGGTCCCATAGGTTTCTGTTCTGTCACTTCTGTTATTTATCTTGTTGGTGTGTCTATGGGCACAGTTGGAGTAATAATAGGATGTATGCTGGGGTGCCTGAAAGACATAGATGACACTCAGCTGTTCATCGGTTTCATCAGAACTGGGCAGTGCAGTTCAATGGTTTAGCTAGTGTTTGGCCATACTGTGACTTGAATAGGAATTAGCTGTCAGAGACTTAGGTGCTTTTGAAAATTTTACCCTTAGTGACCAATGTTCCCTCTAATTTTTGAGAGGCCGTGTGCGCAAAAAAAATTCTTCTATACAAATTGTTGTGCTTCTGTGCAAATTTTTGTGCGCGTAGTGTTTCGCCATGTGCGCGGGATTTGGAATCTGTGTATGCGCGCACAGCTTAGAGGGAACAGTGTTAGTGACTTACACCCCAAGTCTCATTGACTTTCAGAGGCAACCAGAAGAAAGGGACTGCATCTGACTCCTTAACTGAAATATATGCCCACTGTTGCATAGCCAGGTTTACGGAGGGGCGGTATGGGGTGGAGGGTACACAGTGTGGCTATTTCTGTGTTAAACAGTATCTTTCATTGGAAGTATTTTACATATGTGCTCTGGAGTTGGCAGCATCTTCCCGTTTGTGTGCGGGACAAATTTGAGGTGTTGGTTTTGACTTATAAAGCTCTGTTTCTGGTTCAGGTCCTGGTTGCATGAGAAACTGTCTTTTACCACTTATGCACAAAAGGCATTTGTGCATCAAGCAGAAACACTTGTGTTTTTACAGTCCCCTGATTTAAATGGAAGAAGGTGGTGGCAAGGTGTTCTCAATCATGGTTCTTCGATTCCAAACCTTATTTCCACTTATTTGTCTATCAAAGCTTGACCTTCAAGGCACCTTTCAAAAACTATCAACTTCTTAAAATTTTCCCTGATGTGCAGGGGTTGCTTGACAAATTCATAATAACAACCATTGACATTTACTTGGAGCTGCACAGGACAGAGATATTTAGACAATCTGCACCAGTGAGTTTATGTTCTACAAGTTGGGTAGAGAGAAGACAGGATGCAGACCCAGATGATAATGGGAGGATTGCGGGGGAGCAACTAGATGTTACCTGGTCCAGTGGATCAGATGCTGACTCGAGTTCTCTTCCTGGATGTGAACTGACTTGCTGCGAAAGCTTGTGTGTCATGAAGGCCTACATTTTTAAAAGTCTGCACTACATTTTTAAAAGTCTGCCAAAGTTCCTATGGCACTTCTGAATGCAAACACTTGATGCACATAAATGAGTGACGGTTAAGTGAGCACAGCGGGTTCCCTGATTTGCACGTAAAAATTGGGTGTATTACAAAGACATCATGCACACATGCTTTTGAGTGACGACTTCTAAAACTTTCTGCTTTAACCACACTTCACTCATCTATAAACAGGGATGCTTGCCTATCTTTCAGAATGCTTTGGGACTTATGGCTAAAAATGTTTCGTGAAGTTCAGTGTAGTATATGGGGTGTGTGTATAATTTTTTATAACTATTTTTATATACCAGGTCTCAGGTATTGGCACAAGGTATCTGAAGCGCTGTACAACAATTAATGTCAGCTCTGATTGTGCTCTAAATGGTCATGTTCTTATAGGCTCCCTAGATCCTAGAGTGCATGTTTGTGGTTTTTCCTCCTCTCCATGATTCCGTCCTTGTGTTTCACTTCTTTCTATTCAGTTTCCCCAGTTATGACTTGGTCCTGTGAAGATGCCATTATTAGCGGCAGCCATATCAGGTGAGTATGGCAGTTAGACCTGAACATCATTAGGGTCAGATTCGACATAATCTCCTGTTAGGGATTCCACAACTGGTGTCCTGTTTCTGAAAATGCTCTGTCCCTGCATCTCATAATTTTACCCGGTCCAATCTAAATGAAGTATACATGTCTTGGAAGGTTGAGAATGGATGGGAGGTCCTTGAGGAAGCTTGGCCTCTGTTAACTGCTTTAAACGAGGACCCTAAATTCAACCAAATAAATAGCCAGTGAAGCTTGTGTTTTTACGCCTGCCTTTACTGGCTAATAAGTGTATGGCACGAAAATAGCTCCTTGGGGGCAGTCATGTTCAGCCCAGACGGAGTCTAATCTGGAGGTGGTGAATGCATATTTTGCAGTGTTTTTTTCCTCACCTGAAAAGAGAGGTTGTGGTTTCTCCTTTTCTTTGTCCAGTCAGGAAGATGTCCCATGCCCCTTTCCCAATCCATGCCAGGAGTGAGTGTTAAAAAATTAAATAAACCCCTGATGGAGCTAATATTTCTGATACACAGGAAACAAGGATTTAGAAAACGATTTTATAAAAATAGAAAAACGCTGGGCCTTAAATGGCCCAGTGGCGAGGTCCCTCTTAACTTTCCCATACAGAAAGCCTACTCCTGCTCACTGTATAAAATACTAACCAGCCACTTAATGATCAGTAGTGGAAATCAGTGATTTTTGCCATCAGTAAATCTAATCTAAGGTGTTCAGGTGGATTTTGAGAACACCCAAATGCTGTGTGATGTTCATCATAATGGTCTGAAAGATCAATATTTTCATTCTTTCTGGTCACTGGGCCAGGACCAGTGTTAGAAAAAAATCTACCCGTACTAAAAGGAATTTTTAAAGGTCCACCACTAGGTACCTCTGTAGTATGTTTTCAATTTAGCAGCAGTTATTAACACACCTATCGAGATGGACCGGGGTGCTGGAACAATGTGTATAATGGGGGTGCTGAGAGCCATTGAACCAAACTGTAAACCCTGTATATGATGAAAACCACTTCAAGCCAGGAGGTGCAGCAGTACGCCTAGTTCCAGCACCTATGGAGATGGAGAGAAATACTTAATACCATTTGAAAGTTGAGCTTCCAAGCCATCAGATAGATTAAAGCAAGGGTTTTTAGCTCTCAGCTCTTGAGGCTTACTGCTAAAATCGTATTGGAATTCAAGCATGTGCGGGCGAAGGAAACAAGATGGCAATCAGAATGATGCATTTTTTAAAAGGGTACCATGAAAAAATGAAACGTAGTTTCAGGTCACAATCACATTTTATTCTCTTTATTTTCTCTCTCGCTGTGTGAAAGAATGACAAAAAGGGAAAATTGACTGCTGGAGAATTAATAAAATAACTATATATAAAGTGCTATCAAATTAATGAAGTAAATGCAAAATAAAAAAAAAGTCTTTGTTTCTATAATTTTAGGTGTTGCTTGTAAAAACAGATGGAGTTAGTATTAAAGTTGATTAATAACTGATGTTGGGTACATCACTATGACTGTAAATTGAAGTTTAGATCTGAGATTCTGAATAGCGTAATATGCCCATTTCCAGAGTTGGTGATGCTTAAGATATCAGGAATGAGACCCTGGTCCCACTGAACTCAGTGGAAGCTTTGCTATTGAATTCAGTGGATCTAGAATTTCACCCTGGATCTTAACTTTATTTTATATTAACCATAACCCTTTTAACAAATTACAATCCTGGCAGCTAAACGGAGTCACTCTTGCTAAATAATAACTGTTGTAGACATTACTTAAACAAATAGCATATGAGTTGGAGTCACAAATATTTCAGATTAAATAGTTGTAAAACTTGTAAAACTTGACAGCAAAAGGCATGAACTTTCTCAGTGTGAAAGCATGTAGTCAAAAACACTGCTAATACACTATTCCCCCTTTAAACAAAACTTGCTGGGCTTGCTTCAATCACTGAGAAACAGTGGAGAAAGATTGTGGAGAGACTTCTTGCAGCTCAGTAAGCCACTTGGAATCACCTGAGGCAATTATTGTTTTTCAGTTGTAGCAAGTAGATGCAATTGATCACATGATCAGCCACATTCCATCAGCCTGAAAGGAGCTAGGTTTTTTTCTTGCCATACTTCAGAATTAAAAAAACCCTGACATAAGAATGTTGTTTCCTGTTCTAAATTATGTAAATACACGCTGTTAAATAACTGTTCTATTTTACTTCAGTGGTGGCTGGGATTCACTTGGTGAAGATCCCTGGCTATAGTTTGTGTATGTAGTTTATTCTTAACAACAGTAATTCAGAATTTTTCTTACGCTGTGCATTTAAAAAATGACACATTGCAATGGTCTACGGTGAGCAGTATGAGTCATGATGTATGAAATCTCTGACAGCTCACTTTACCTTTACAAATGCCTCTGAAATAAAACACACACCTCCTACGCTGTGCCAATACCTGAGCATTCCTTAAGGGCGGCTCTCCCCTTCAAACTCTAATTATGGTGTCTCTCAAGGAATTGGAAAGATAAAAGATGTTTGTGGGAACTCTAATATATCTAAGAGTATCAAGCTGACCATCTTGTCATCTTTATTACATTGAGGTCTTGGAATTCAGTTACAATTTTTTTATTTTTTTATTGCATTCCAGGATCCTTTGATCTTTCTGTCATGGATTACATTTTTTTGAAGAAAGTAATATTTCTCCACTCCTCTCTCCCCCTTGGCAGAGGCTGCTTTTTTGAGGGGTGCGTGGGAGGGGAATCACTAACTCAGCAGTGCAATTGGGGGCAAAGGGGAGAGTTTAGGGGGCCCAGGCCACCCCCTCCACACTCCCCTACCTCTAGCCATAGAAGTTCATATGAACATCCTTGAGCTGCAATCTCCCCTTCCAGAGCAGGCCTGGAAGTGGAAAAGAGGGAGGAGACAATGAGGAGATGGCAGCCTGGGGTTCTGGGAAGTGGGGAGCCAGGCCCCAGCTCCAGCCAGTTTCTGGCGGTTCAGTTGCCGGTTCTTGTCCTCCTTCAAGGACTGGACCCAGGTGAGAGAGACCGGCCAGCACATATCCCACCAGAGAGACCGGGACCCCTGCCTGCCATCCTCTTCCCTCCTCCCCAGCCACCCATTTGGAGAGACCAAGACAGGATGGTATCTCTTCTCCTCCTCCATCCCCCTCCCCAAACCAGAGAAACTGGGACTGGATGGGACTTCTGCCCCTCTCCCCCAGAAGGGATTGATACCTCCCATGCCCAGACCTGGCTCCCTGCATCCTAGAACCCTGGGTCGCTGCCATCTCACACCACCTCCTCCACTTCTTTCCCTCAATACAGTTATCCCTTCTCTGGATCCGGGAGACTGGTTCACTGCCCTCGACATGGAAGATGTGTACTTTCACATAGCAATTCACCCTGCACACAACCGCTTTTTAAGGTTCACGATAGACCAAAAACGTTATCAGTTCACTGGTCCTTCCCTTCGGCCTGTCGACAGCCCCAGGAGTGTTCATCAAGTCTGTTGGTGGTAGCAGCCTTCCTCTGAAGAAGGCAAGTACAGGTATACCCTTACCTCAACAATTGGCTGCTCAGGGGGCACACCAGAGAACAGGTGGAGTCGCAGATCTGTCTGGCCACATCCACGTTGGAGAGACGGGGTCTCCTCCTCAATGTGAACAAGTCCACCTTGTCTCCGGCCCAGAGGATGGAGTTTATCAGAGCAGTGTTGAACTCGGTCCAGGCAAGAGCAAGCATGCCGGAGTCCCGATTCCAAGCCACACCAAGCATCATTCGATGCACGAGAGAGTACCCGACCAGTCTCCTCGGTCACATGGCGCCCTGCACGTACGTGGTCCGACGTGCCAGGCTGAGACTCAGGACTCGATAAACATGGCTCACTTCAACATACCACTCGAGGTGTGACAGCCTGGGACTAGTGGTCACGGTGCCAATGCCGGTGCTAGAGTCACTCCAGTGGTGACTCAATGCTCGAATAGTCTGCGAATTAGTCCCCCTCAGCTGTCCTCGTCTCTAGTTACAGACGCGTCAGCTCTAGGTTAGAGCGCACATCTGGGAGATCTCCGAATGCAGGGTCTCTGGTCACAGGACAAGCTCTCTCTCCATATCAATATCAAGGAGCTCAGAGTGGTGTGACTCGCATGCCAGGCCTTTCAGCCTCGTCTGCAAGGCCAGCACTTGGCAGTCCTGATGGACAACACCACTGCAATGTTTTACGTCAACTAGCAGTGTGGAACCCGGTCCTCGCCCCTCTGTTAGGAGGCTCTGGGAATTCTTTATAGCCCACTCCATTCACCTGGAAGCATCATATCTGCCAGGAGCCCAGAATGTACTGGTGGGCCACCTCAGCAGATCCTTCCACAGCCACAAGTGGTCCATCCAGCCGGACGTCATTCACTCCATCTTCCAGAGGTGGGGGTTTCCCCAGGCCGACCTGTTCGCTACTCGGAGCAGCAGGAACTGCCCAGTGTTTGCTCCTTCCAGAAAAGCAGCCTGGGCTCAATCATGGACTCATTCCTGCTACCCTGGGGAGGCTGTCTGCTCTACACCTTTCCCCTGATCCTTTTCATGCTCAAAGTCATACTCAAGGTCCGCAGAGACGTGGCAGAGATAATTCTGGTGGCCCCAGCGTGGCCTCAACAACACCATGCTTCTGGATCTGTCGGTCGATACTCCGATCACGTTGCTGCTCCTCCCCAACTTGATCACTCAGGACCACGGTCGTCTTCATCACCCAGACCTCCGGTTCTTCCACCTCATGGCCTGGAAGCTTCATGATTGAATCCTATGGAGCTCCTGTGCTCGGAGCAGGTAAGGGAGGTCTTGGCAACAGAGAGCCCTCCATGAGGGCCACATACTTGGCGAAGTGGAAGAGGTTCACTTGCTGGTGTGACCAGCGTCATACCCCTGCTTCAGGTGCCATTTCCTCTTATTCTGGAGTACCTTCTGCACCTGAAACAGCAAGGCCTGGCAGTGTCATCCGTAAAGGTACACCTAGCGGCTATCTCAGCTTTCCACCCCGAAGTCTCTGGACGCTTCATCTTCGCCAGCCCCTGGTTGGATGGTTCTCCATGGTCTGGATCGGCTACATCCCCAGATTAGACAGCCTGTTCCTGCATGGGACCTTAATTTGGTCCTCTCTGAATTAATGGGGCCCCCATTCAAGCTGCTGGCGACTTGCTCCCTTCTCTACCTATCGTGGAAGGCAGCCTTCCTAATTGCCATCACATCAGCAAGAAGGGTGTCTGAGTTAAAGGCCCTTACCTCCTACCTGCCTTCTACAATTTTCCACAAGGACAAGGTGCAGTTCAGATCTCACCCGGCCTTTCTGCCTAAGGTGGTATCACATTTCCATACCAGCAAAGACATATATTCCTGCCTGTGGTTTAACTGAAGCCCCAGTAGCCGTGAACAGAGGTTGCACTCCTTGGATGTTGGGCGACCGTTAGCCTTCTATATCGAATGCACCAAGCTGTTCAGGAAATCGAACCAGTTGTTCATAGCAGTGGCTGACCGCATGAAAGGCCTACCGGTCTCAACTCAAAGAATGTCCTCCTGGATAACATCCTGCATCCACGCGTGCTATGAGCTGGCCAAGACACCAGCCCCGGCATTTGTGGCACACTCCACGAGAGCACAGGCCTCATCAGCAGCGTTCCTGGCCCAGGTCCCGATACAAGAAATCTGCAGGGCAGCAGCTTGGTCCTCGGTACATATGGGTACATACGTTCACCTCATTACTCCATCGTCCAGCATGCCAGAGATGATGCAGCTTTCGGCAGAGCGGTGCTCCAATCTGCGATTCCATAACTCCGACCCCACCGCCTAGGTAAGGCTTGGGAGTCACCTGATTGGAATCGATATGAACAATCACTCGAAAAAGAAAACGGTTACTCACCTTCTCGTAACTGTTCTTCGAGTTGCTCATATCCATTCCAAACCCACCTGCCTTCCCCTCTGTCGGAGTAACCAGCAAGAAGGAACTGAGGAGGTGCTGGGTTGGTGGGGTCATCTATTGAGTGCCATGAAGGCGCCATTCCAGGGGGCTCCACAGCCAAGCCGACGGGTGCTGCTAGGGAAAAACTTTCCAACGACTGTGCATGTGGCGTGCACACACCTGATTGGAATGGATATGAGCAACACATCTCGAAGAACAACAGTTACAAGAAGGCGAGTAACTCTTTTTTTCCCTTAACTGAGACTGATTCTGTTACACTAAATGTAATTTATGCAGAAATCTTTTTTGTTGGGACGGGCACACAGAATTAAGCAGTCACTGAAAACCTCCCTCTGGCAGTGGGTGCAGAATTTTGGGATCTGAGTGCATGAGTAGTACAATGTGGTGAGGATGGAAAGACATTCGTTTTTTCCCTAGAAGTAGAAAAGAAGAGTGAAAATTGAAGAGTAGCTGCAAAGAGACCTGTTAAACCAGCCTGGATTGCTCTGTAGGAAATGCCTAAACAATGGCATGTGGGCCATCACTAGCAGTGTTGCAATTTGGCAAGGACTAGATCTCATTTCATTTTAATTGGTGGGATGGGATCACAAATAAATGAGTGTGTTGCTGAATGATAAACACTCCAGCAGATAAAATAAAACCTGTATCTGAGGATTACAACTACCAATGTCATGTCTGTGCTTCCCCCCATCCCATCCCAGTTTGGAATTAAGCCTTTCTCTTTCCCTTCCTTTGGATATTGATGTTGTGTGCTTGTTTCTACCCTTTCCTTTTGTTACAATCTCGTCTTTTTTTTTTTTTTTTTTTTTTTTTTTTTGGAGGATCTTCCGGGATCACGCATTTTCTCCCCCCCCCCCCCCGCCCCCACTAGGCCACATATCACACTTTCTCACCCCACATGGTTGAAGACAACGCCTTCAGTTGTTTCAATTTGGCTGCTAAAGAATGAAATGAGTCACAGCTTTCCCCTGGGGGCTGAAGGCAAGAGGCCAAGCCTACTCCTGAACTCTTATGTGTTGACATTTCTCCCTGTCTCTATTCCTACTCCACTTCTCTTTCTTGTCTCCGGTCTCCCATGTTATTGCTGGCAAGAGGGGCAGCGTCATAGTTAGTGAAAATGACCGGATTCTACTAGGCGTTGCTATGCTGCTGCTGTGCGACATTGAGGGGTCCATCCGTTCTGGGATATGCTTTGCACAAGAACTGCCCAGGAGTGTTCTTGTGCTGGGAAATCTGGGGCAGGGAGCAAAGAGAATTTCTCGTTCCTTTCTCTTCACCCTCTCTCTCTCCTTATACAAGTGTGTCCAGCAGTGGTGGATGGTGCCTATGCTGCTTTTGCATAGCACACTGTAGAACACCAGAATGAAACTAACCAGGATTGCATTAGTTTTAAACTTCTGCTGCTGTCCTTATCAGTCCTCCTTCCCACCCCTCCCTCTTGGGTGACGCTGGACAGGAGTGGGAATTCCTTGTAATGTCACCTTTGAAATAACAGGATGGGAATTCCATGCCAAATGTAAACCGTTAAATATATACTAAATGGTCAGTTCTATCGAACCAATGGAGACCGCCCTTCTCCGTGAGCATATGCATGCACGCGCACAACTTGTCTCAGATGTTAATGAGAGTTCTGCATGTGTAGTAAAGGGAGAGTGTCTATGCCCAATTATTCAATGTGGAGCTTATATAAAGCACTATAACCATATATTTCAGTAACAAGATACTATTACGTTTTTCTTCTCCGTGCTTGTCTACATTAAAGATTCTTGTGTAGTAATAAATACCAATTAATGGCCAACATAAGGTTTGCTGGTAAAATAACACATGGCTTCATCAGGTCGTTGGAAATTCTGTAGAAGTGGTAACATAAAGCTTTTAAAAAAAATCTCACTTGTAACCAAAAGTTTGAGAGTGCCACTAATGTAACAGGAAGTCGTATCACAATGATATTAGGGTGTAGCAGTTCCTTTTGTATGTTTTATGGTTCTCAGCTTAAATCTCCACTCTTCTTGACAGCTTGCATTTGATAGGAGCCAGAATAGTTTTATGTTAAGTCAGAAAAATTTTACATATGTGAAGAGGTAAGTGAAGTTTATTAACTTTGAGACAGGTTTTATTAGAAGGACCAGATGCAAAGATTTTGCAGAAATAACTCTTTAATCAAATGTATTACATGTATATTTGGAACTCATTGAACTCCTAAACTGAATAAACCCTCATCATACTAGAACAGTTAACATGTGGAACGTGAGCTGTGGGCATGCATTGTGTTTATCTGGTACACCTTTTTTTAAAAAAGAAGTATTGGCCATATTTTTTTATTTATATATAGTGTATGCATATATGTATGTTTCTACTGGCTATCTAGATAGATTACAAGGGGATATCTTGTTTTTCTCTTTCCCCTCCCTCCCTTTCTCCCTGCTCATATCTCAAGCAAACACATATATTGTCTGAAAAAAATACATTAGTGCATCAGTAAAAGTGAGAGGATAGTCTTGACCTGTCACTGTTGTGATACTCCCCTCCTCCCAAACTGCAGAGAACTGTGGGGAAGGAAGTGCCTTTTTAGACCAGATTCTATTCCAGTCTCAATGGTCAGAGTCAGGGAGAACATTTCTTGTTGACTGTGATCCTCTCCTAGCTCCATAGGGGGGAAGACAGAAAAGGAAGACTTATTGGTCCTCTTGCTTCCCACCAGTCAGTGTAAGAGTTGGATCTTTCTAGATGAGAGATCTATGAGCCTCATTTTGAATAGAGTCCAAGTAACTCAAATATTCCTTGTGAAGAAAATACAAAATGGAATACAAAAACATTCTAAATAGCCTTTTTAAGTGGGTTACTTTTGAGAAGGCTGAAGTCAAGGAGTGCGTAGTTCAGGGGTGGGCAAACTACGGCCCCTGGGCCACATCCGGCCCATGGGACCGTCCTGCCCAGCCCCTGAGCTACCGGCTGGGGAGGCTATCCCGGCCCCTCCCCTGCTGTTCCCCTTCCCCCGCAGCCTCAGCTCGCCGTGTGGGCAGCACGGTGGCGTGGCTGGCTGCGGCTGGGCGGTGCGACTGCCAGTCCTGCCGCTCTGAGTGGCATGGTAAAGTTGCGGGGGGGGGGGGGTGTTGGATAAGGGGCAGGGACTCCCAGGGGGCAGTCAGAGGATGGGGAATGGGGGGCGGGGGCTGGATAGGCGTGGGAGTCCCGGGGGGCCTGTCGGGGTGTGGATAGGGGTCGTGGCAGTCAGGGGACAGGGAGCGGGGGGTTGGATAGGGGGTAGGGTTCCAGGGGGGCGGTTAGGGCTGGGGGGTCCTGGGAGGGAGCGGTCAGGGGACAGGGAGCAGGCGGGGTTAGATGGATCAGGAGTTCTGAGGGGGGCAGTCAGGGGACAGGAAGTGGGAGGGGGCTAGGGCCAGGCTGTTTGGGGAGGCACAGCCTTCCCTACCTGCCCCTCCATACAGTTTTGCAACCCCGATGTGGCCCTCGGGTCAAAAAGTTTGCCCACGCCTGGCCTAGTTACTGTGTACTTTTAGTTCCAGGGGAGAGGATAACAACCATGCTGCCTATGCTACTGCAGAATGGAGCCAATAAAAAATAACCGTTCTCTCAATTGCTGTGCCTTGGGTGCTTTTATGCCATGTTGCCTTTAACTGCTCTGTGTGTGGGGGAGAGGCGGAGGAAGGGTTGGGGTGGTATTTATTATGTGCTACCTAATATGTGTCAATATTTATAGAACAAGGGGTGTCTGCAATAACCCCCCTGTTCCTCCATGAATGGGAAAATATAGACATTTACAACTCCAGTGTTTAAATGACTTAAGTGTATTTTTGTGTTTGGTTTGTGTATCGCTGCATTCCTGTGATAGATGCTTTGGACCTTTAAAGTCGCATGTTTTCATGCTTAAGTTGGAATACTTTAGCTCCCACATACATAGAGTTCCAGAAAGCAATAGATTACTTATTGCAGGTGATGATGGGTATCTAGGCTTCTATCTTGCAAATACTTGTGTGTGCACAGTCCCATTAAGTGAGACTACTCTGTGCAGTTACTTATGTGTAACTGTTGGTAGGATCAGGGCCTACATTTGTATAATTTAATCCATGTATTAATGATTTCAAATCTATATAATAAGGGAAAAAATGTAAACTGTAAGATCACCCTTCTTGTCTGTTGCTCTGAGCAGGTCATCCCTATCAACTCCTTTAAATCCCACCACTGGCTCCCTGTTTTCCACGGCATCCAACTTTGTTTCTTGTACTTCCCTTGAAGGCTCTTTACAACTCTGCACCTCCCTCTTTACCTGCTGTTTTGCACAGCCCTCTGCTCTGCCAATGATGCCTGCCTTAACTGCCCATTTTCCCACGTTCACAAATGTGTCTCTGCTTTCTTCCACGCTTGTCTGAATAGTTCACAATTTAATGAAACCTCTGTTAATTTTAAACTCTTGGAAAATATTCTCTCTTCAAACACGTTCTTCCTTCCTTTTTTCTCCTTGCTGTGTGGTGTAACGTTGTAAAGAATTGTGGGTATGATTTTTGACAGAGTGGGACATTTCTCTATCAATTATGACTTCCGTTTTTGTACCCTGTCTTCCATTTTGTGTGCTGATTAACATTTTGTATTCTGTGTTTGAAAAAACAGCATGACCTTGACAAGGTCAGTCTATGGTGTTGCATTCCGGACAGGTGCCCAGCCCAGGAAAGGTTCTGGACACCACATTGAATGACTATGACTTAGAAGCAATCACGGAACTTTTTAAGACCATCATCTTTGATTGTCTCTTGGCTGCTGGCCCAATCCCATGGAGCAATGAACTCTACGCAGGAACCTGACTGGAGCGGGGCTGGGGTTTCTCCGTTTGGGCACATAGCTAAAGGGAGAACGACTGCATTTAAAGGTAGTGGGGGTCCTCTCTCAGAAGTGTGGCCATCCACCGCCACATGCAAGAAGAGCTGGGTGGATAGAGAGAAGGCTGGAGGGACTTGGCCTAGCCTGAAATGCTGATAATACTTTGGACTTACAGTAGGGGGTGCATCTAGGACTTCTGTTACCTTGAAAAGATCTATACCTCTCTAGTCTAGTGCAAATTCCTCTGCCAAGCCTGTGTTCCTTGTCTTCCTGCCACGTTGTCCCTGAAAGGGTTAAACTAGAAACCCGGAGTAACCACAGCCTAGGTGGAACTCTGAGGGAGTATATAAGCAACTGGAGGGCTGAGGCACTGACACCAGCGTCTAGGGCAGGGGTGGGCAAACTTTTTGGCCCAAGGGCCCCATCTGGGTATAGAAATTATATGGCCATGAATGCACACAAAATTGGGGTTGGGGTGTGGGAGGGGGTGAGGGCTTTGGCTGGGGATGTGGGCTCTGGGGTGGGGCCAGAAATGAGGAGTCCAGGGTGTGGGAGGGGGCAGAGGGGTTCGGAGGGTGGGAGGGGGCTCTGGGCTGGGACCGAGGGGGTTGGGGCATGGGGAGGGGGTGAGGGCTGCAGCTGGGGGTGCAGGCTCTGGGGTGGGGCTGGGATGAGGGGTTTGGGGTGCAGGAGGGGGCTCTGGGCTGGGGCAGGGGGTTGGGGAGCGGGAGTGGGGGCAGGTGACGCTTACCTCAAGCAGCTCCCAGAAGCAGCGGCATGTCCCCCCTCTGGCTCCTATGCGGAGGTGCGGCCAGATGCCTCTGCGCGCTGCCTCATCTGCAGGCACCGCCCCCGCAGCTCCCATTGGCCATGGTTCCCGGCCAATGGGAGCTGTGGGGGAAGCATGTGGAGCGGAACCCCCTGGCTGCCCCTATGCATAGGAGTCGGTGGGGGCACATGCCGCTGCTTCCAGGAGCCGCGCAGAGCAGTCCCTGACCCTGCCTCCGGCTGGAGTGCTGGAGTGGGGCAAGCTCCGGACCCCACTCCACAGTGGGAGCTCAAAGTCCAGATTAAAATGACTGGCAGTCCGGATGCAGCCTGCGGGCCATGGTTTGCCCACTCCTGGTCTAGGGTGCCTGGATTGTGGAGGCCCATGTCCCAAGGAAAGGCTCAGACCCCTTGTCCGAGCCTGGAATTGTGCCACTGTGCCTTGCAGACTCAGGGCTAAGAAAACTGACCTAGGCCCGGTTGATATAGAACAGTGATTCTGAAACTTTTGAAGTGGTGACCCCTTTCACAAAGCAAGGCTCTTAGTGAGACCCCCCTTATAAATTAAAACACATTTTTATATATTTAACACCATTATAAATGCTGGAGGCAAAGCGGACTTTGGGGTGGAGGCTGACAGCTCATGACTACCCATGTAATAACCTTGTGACCACCTAAGGGGTCCCAGTGCCCAGTTTGAGAACCCCTGATTTAGAAGCACATGAGATCCAGCAGTTGGGTTAGCCCACATCAGAGTTATGGGACAGATTGTGATGTAATTAATGCTTTGCTGTTTTAGTGCTTAATTGTAGTGGTACAGATTTCTCATGGTTTTATTGTGGTGGTTTTTTTTAATTGTAAAAATTGTTTTTTGTGAAGAGCTAAACCAGCAGACACTGCTGAGCATAGCACTTACTATCATGAGTAGTTTGACTAATCCTGTTCAAGATTTTCAGGATTAGGTCCTTATTAAAGTATAGTACCAGTAGAATCACAAAAACAAATCATGCCCATGCACACAAGTGTCTGTGTATATGGGCACATTTTGGACAATATTGCTCTATACTTATTTGGATGTACTTTTGGATTTTATTCCCTGTAGTAGCTGTTTGTAACTGACTTCTGGCTCACTGCTATATACTGTATAATTTATATGAAGGTATTTTGGGGTTTGTTTGGGCTTTTTTTGTCTTGTATTTTCAATAGTCAGTAGTGTAACTTCCTCCTTCTGTTTTGTTATTAGAAGTATTTTTTTAAGTTAGTTTTACAAAAACCTCCTACATTAATTTCCCCTCTTTCTTCCTTCTGCAGTGTACCCTTTTAAAAGGTAAAATATGGATGGGGGTGGCTGTGTGACCACAGATACTATTAAATAGAAATTCTTACTGAACAGATACAGACTTAATATGAATTTAAAAACTCCGCTCTGTTTCAGAGTTCCAAAAGCTTTTATTCACCAGAGAACGGTTAAACTAGTCATTTTTGGCATAGTATAGGTCAGGGAAGCATGACAAAGTACAATGGAATGTACTGAGCGCTGTGCCAGTTTGTAGTGATAAATTACTTTAGAGTAGTATATGGAGTATTGCAGGAAGTGTGTTTTTTGGTGTGGGGGTGGGGAAGGGGTGGTTCTTTCCAGGCTTTTCCAGTTCATTAACTAACAAATAGCCATACAATAAGGGATCAGTCGTGCCTTCACACCCCATCTGCAACAACAGAGGGCCCCATATGTGCTGGGTTGGGGGCAGGATTTGAGGAGCCCACACAGCTGTATCTCCTGTGCACTGTGGCGTCCAGCTCCACAGAGGTGAGCTGTGCATCATTGCTCAGCGTTTTTGGGGTGTGATATGGGGGCAGGTGAGGGAAGCAGTGGGGTTTGGCTGATGCATCTACTGCTGTATAGAGACACCTGGACAGTGTCCCCACCCCCACCAAGCTGGGGTGCAAGAGCAGTGGGGCTGTGTTGGTGACTGAGGCCTAGAGAGATGAAATCCTGGCCTCATGGAAGCCAATAGCAAAATTCCCATTGACTTCAATAGGACCAGGATTTCACCTCGTATCTCTAGCCCCTACAGATCCATTTAGCATTTGTGGTTTGCATTTCAAAATGAATGGACAAAACTGAACACAGTTATATACAATAATTGATTAAAGATCCTTCCCATATCTTAAAGTGTAGAAGAGCACTTTGTTTTTGTGATAAATAAAGGGAGAGGGTAGCTCCCTTGGATGGACACCCAGCCAGCCAGTTAGTTGTAAGATCCCTCTTGATAGCTGTTCTTTACTTGCTTTACTTGTAAAGGGTTAAAAAGTCCCTCAGGCAAAGCAAAAAAGTGGGCACCTGACCAAACGAGCTAATGGGAAGGCTAGAACTTTTTAAAATGGGGAAAGAAACTTTCCCTTTGACTGTTGGTCTGTCTGGATTGCAGGCACACGGAGCAGCAATGCTATAAGCAGGAATGCAGTGTAAGGTTTGAACCAGGTATGAAAAATTATTTTCCATACCTAGCAGGACTCAGTGGGATAGGGAATGTTTAGGTAGACACGATCAGGTTATTTCTTTATTTTGGCTTGTGGATCTCTTCTGTGCTCATCTCAGATGCTTTTGTTTGCTTGTAACCTTTAAGCTGAACCCCAAGAAGTTATTTTGGGTGCTTAATTTTTGGAATTGCTCCTGTAAAATCTATCAAAAGCCTAAGTTCCAAATGTATTTTTTTTCTTTTTTGTTTTTAATAAAATAAATTTACCCTTTTTAAGAAGAGGGTTGGATTTTTGGTGTCCTAAGAGGTTTGTGCATATGGTGTTTAATTAGCTGGTGGCAACCACTAATTTCCTTTGTTTTCTTTCTCAGCTCTTCCCCGGAGGGGGGTTGAAAGGGCTTGAGGGTACCCAACAGGGAGAAATTCCCAAGTGCTCCTTCCTGGGTCCAAGGTTTTTTTGTTTGTTTATTTTTTGCATTTGGGTGGTGGCAGCATTTACCAAGCCAAGATCAGAGAAAAGCTGTAACTTTGGGAGTTTAATACAACCCTGGAGTGGCAAGTATTAATTTTTAGAATCCTTGCGGGCCCCCACCTTCTGTACTCGAAGTGCCAGAGTGGTGATTCAGCCTTGACAGCTTTGTTGCACAGGGTCCTTTTAAAATTTGAATGTTGTGTGTAATGTTCTGCAAAAACGATTAAAAACGTTATTTTAAAGTTATCCAGCAAGCATAATCTCTGCAGTGCAAGATAAACTGTAGCGGTACCTTTCACGTAGGTACAAAAACTCAGGCCAGTAATACACCTTGTTTGTTAGAAACAGGAAAAACTTGGTTTGGTCGTAAGTTGTGTTAACAGCACAGGTACAAACACCGAATCACGTTGCTATCTCAACTAGCAGCTGCACATTCACATTGTTGAGTTAGAAGGGTACAGACAGGATTCCGCAGAACTTCTCATAAAATGCAACTTCATTATTATCATTTTTATTTGTATAGCACCACATATGTGCTAGTCAATGAGTGGGCAAAAAGTGAAGATGAGATACCTGACCTAAAGAGTTTACAATTTAACTAGACAATTTAGAGTCTAGCAATGGGGGAAGGGATGCAACATAAAGAATACAAAGGGGCAGTGAAGTTTAGTATGTTTTTGGTGCCACAATGTATGTTTTTGTTTCTTTAATCATCCTCTGTTTAGTTAGAGCTTCCTTGAAGGGAAGGACAAGAGGTCTCATTGAAAAATTGTGGGTGTGTTTCCCAGAGAGATTTGGAGAAAGCGAATAGTTACATGATAGACCGGACCAAGCTGGGAGTTTCCACATAGGGGATGCGAAGATGAAAGTGGGGGTAAGGATCATTTAAATCTAATAGGTTTTTGGGTATCGGTTGAAGGCTCATTTGACAGTTAGGGTACAGAATCAGTTTGAAGACAGGATTTCAAGCATATAGGAGTCTAGAACAAGACACTCCTAAATCTTTGTATGTGTGCGAGTGTGAGTGAACTGTGCTGAGCCAGGCAGAACTGACCACTCAAGATTGAGTGTTGTAGCTGTGTCAGTCCCAGGATGTTAAAGAAACAATATGGGTGAGGTAATATCTTCTACTGGACCAACTTCAGATCTGTGTAAGCTTGAAAGCTTGTCTCTCACAAACAGAAGTTGGTCAAATTAAAAGATATTGCCTCACCCACCTTGTCACTCAAGATTGAGTCAGTAATAGTGTACAGGTTTCAGAGTAGCAGCCGTGTTAGTCTGTGTCAGCAAAAAGAACAGGAGTACTTGTGGCTCCTTAGAGACTAACACCTTTATTTCAGCATAAGCTTTTGTGGGCTACAGTCCCACTCATCGGATGCATAGAATGGAACACACAGTATGCAGATATTTATACATTCAGAGAAACATGAAAAGGTGGAAGTACACATACCAACTGTAAGAGGCTAATTAATTAAGAGGAACTATTATCAGCAGGGGAAATGTATAAATATCTGCTTACTGTATGTTCCATTCTATGCATCCGATGAGTGGGACTGTAGCCCACGAAAGCTTACGCTGAAATAAATTTGTTAGTCTCTAAGGAGCCACAAGTACTCCTGTTCTTTTTAATAGTGTACAGATACTTTCACAGAGAGTGATGTGAAAATGAAAGCATTACATCCACATTATGACTGTGTACCATGTTATGTGTATGTTATGTAGGCCATGTCTACACTGGTGAGCTTACAGCCAATGGGAGAGAGCACTCCCATTGACAGAATAAAACCACCTCCGCGAGTGGCGGTAGCTATGTTGGTGGAAGAAGGTCTCCCGCTGACATAGCATTGTCCACACTGGTGCTTCTGTTGGTGTAACTTATGTCGCTCAGGGGTGTGTGGTTTTTTTTTCCCCACACCCTTGAGCGACATATACCAACAAAAGTGGTAGTATAGACATGGCCTTACTTGTACTAAGATTACAAGTATTGACACACAACATAAATCCATTACTCCACTTAAATGAGTGAATGGCAACTGTCTGTCTTGAAAGATGACTGTGTAAGCCCCAAAGCAGTTCAGTTACTGTATGTTGTGCTGCAGGTGGCTAAAAAGTCTAGTTCTGGAGTGACAGTCTTTGCCACAGATAATGCAAACCTAAGGCGGAGGGCCAGAAAATGGAGCTGGCAAGCTGCTAGTGCTTGTGGCCTGCTGCCCTTTCCTCTTCACTCTCTTTGGTTTCCTCCCTCTCAGCCACTTCTCTTCAGTATTTTAGACTCCCTGGTGCAGCACAGCCCTCCAGGGTAGCCTGTTGGTAGCCGCATTTTCCCAGCTTGCCGTGTTGATGCTGAAAGTTTTCAAATTCCTCTTGCCGACATCCTTGAACCTGTGCCTAGGTCAGCCCAGTGGCCTTGTGGCATTTGCTAGTCCTCCATACAGGAGATCCTTTGGAATGACTCTATCGTCCATCTGGTGCAGATGACCAAGCCAACAGGGACATCTGTGTTTGAGAATAGCGATTAGACTTGGTGATTTTGCTTTCTCAAGTACATAATGAAATTTTTTTCTAGTTTTAGGTTTTAAATTGTGCTTATTGCTATAGACTCTAAACCCCAATGTATGTGAGGAATCTTATGACAGTTGTCAATGTGGCTACGATTTCATCATACTTTTTTTTTCTTTTTTTAGTCAATTTCATAGCAGAGGTATGGGGATAAAACCCCTAGTCATAGAAAGGTCTGCGTATGGGGAGGGTGTTGGAGAGAGCCCACTACAGTGAGGAGAGGAGGCCCATAGGCGTAAGGGTAGGGGGCTGCTGGAGAGAAAGCCCGGGCTGCACTCAGCATGCAGCTGCGGCTCCTGTCCCACAGGGGCTGGGCCTGGCTCCCCACTCCAAACATTGCGACCCTGTGTGCTAGTCACAGCGCCAATTAAATTGGGCCCATCTGCTCCTCTGTCTCCGTCTCTGGAGGGTGGATGAGCCAAACATGAGTGGCACTGTGACCACATAGGCCAGTTCTCAATGCCCGGAACTGGGAACCCAGCCCACAGGAACTGTTGCTCTAGAGTCATTGACTTCATTAAAGTTCATGATTCCTGTCAACACTGTGACCTTCACACCAAAATCACAGCCTTAGTCATCGCCAAATATTTGCAGACACATAGTGAAAAACGTGAGGGTTAGGGGGAGGTGAGTAAATTGCAATTTAGATCTTTTTCAGCTGCTTAGAGAGGCAAGCAGATAACTAACTGATCCCCACTTTGGGGCATATTAAGTACTGAGGAGGAAAAGCGCAAGCTATCACATCACCCACATTATGAAGAACAGAACTCTGACCTCAGAAGCAGACTGTCTTCAATTCAAAAGAATGTGTCTGTCAGACTCACTACAACTTGGGGCACATACAACAGCATGGGCAACGTACACAGAGATGGGAACCCTAACAAGATAAGCAATAAACCACACCCTCACCCACCCACAAAAGTGAAGAAAGAGAATAGGTCCAAAACTTGGTCCTGGCATACTCCCATGTAAGTGAGGGCTAGTGTTGAGATTTCCTCTTGAATCTACAGGAATCGCTTCACACGCTGCTGCAGTGCAGTGTAGTAGAAATGGCAGCTATTTGGCGGTGCTTAGCAACACGACACACTAGTTCAGAAAAGGAAGTAACATGGTCTCCAAACAATAGCAGAAAGAAGAATTTAGGAATTTGGAGTATAATTGCCCAACCAGAGCTAATATTCTTATCTTTACTCTTGGAACCTCTACTGACCTGTAAGTAGGCAGGACCTAGTTTTTTATGTCTCCTCCAAAAGAGGAGACCACCACCAATACATTACTGCCTAATACCCTGCTGGGCATTAGTTTGTTGAGTGCCATGTAGTGAAATTCCACAACCACTTCATGCAATGTCCCACTTGTTACGCTTGGTGTTCTCCTAAGAACTGATCCGGTCTCACTCTGCTTCGCTTGTGATATTTGAGAAGACTTTAGCCCAACATGTGAAAAAGTTTTAAGTAGTAAAATGCTAACATAGGCACCAGTTCTAGGAATCCTTTCACTCACTGTAAGAAAGATGATTACCCATCCTGTTGTCTCTTGGTACCTAATGTTCTGCATCCGGTAAGGAGCTAGTAAGAAGCATTTGACCATATAAAAAAATATGCTTGTCAAGCAGTAATCATGCAAAGAACCATACCTTGTAATATAAATATCTGCTGATACACCATAAATAAAATGTGGTTGGTGTCCTGTATAGTGACACAGACTGAAAGTCTTAGGAAACAAGAGGGTATCTCAAAATGTTAAGTAATAGGCATGGAAGAGGAAACTGAGGAAGACAATCCCCTTATTTCATTGCCAGGATTATTTGAGAAACTACTAAAATAAAATGTTGACAGTAAGTTTTCTATACAAAGGGGCTTTTTCTTTATCTGCTTGAGCTACTTTAAGCTTTCTTCTCAAATGTCAGCTGTGGAGGGGAAAAATTAAAATCGTGTCATCCTGATTTTATTTATTTATTTATATATATATATTTATTTATTTTAAATCAAGACAAACCTGATTTAGAATTTTTCATAACCAAAAGTATGTTTTCATCAGGAATATAGTTGCTGTGGAGGGTGTAATACTTATTAGTGATGCTGTGACTGGTTTTTGATTAGCATAATACTGTGCTATATGAGGGTTTTCCCTCTGGTTTAAATTTTATACTCATCTAATCTGTTGATTATGGCCTATTATGTAACACTGTTTACCCTTGTCTGTATCTGTCAGATTATAAGTGTGTTTAAAAAAAAGTTGCTTTGTAATATTAGGTGGTAAGTTTACTAGTGAAGGAAAATTAGCCATGACACTAAAACCCAAGACAGTGCAATTAAGACAACTTCCCAAGGCAACATGAGAAAAAGATTGAAAAGTTTTGGACCAAAACTTTATGGTCTGATGAAGCATAAACGTACGTGTTCCATTCTGTTATAAAGGTTATATATTTACATGGAGGAGAGAATGGGAGACTCTCAAAGACAGCTTAGTTACCACTGTTCAGATTGCTGGAAGATTGCTGTTTTGCTTATCTAGTTTTTGAGCTGTGTTTCACTGATGGCATAATATAGTGCAGTTTGTGGAGGGGTAAGAAAGTAGCTCTAAAAAAGTATGCCACTGAGGATAAGCTTAGAAGAGGATTTACTTTTCCACAACAATTCAAAGCATACATCCTAACACACATGTATTGTTTGGATGGAGGGCAGGAAGGGCACTGATCTAGTGTTCGTTGCCTTGGCCTTTAGTTACGTTATTTGTATCTAGAAGAAGTAACTTTGGAGTGAGCTGAAGAAAGCTATAGCTAAGAAAATATAGGGCAACAAAGAACAAACATGATGTGGACACCTTGAAAGAAATTGCCTCCTATTTGCCAGAAACATTGCTAAAGAAATTTAATGTGTAATAAAACCTAATGGTAGATGTACATCATATTGAATAAAATGACTGACAAGAATTCTCTATCATTTACTTCACTTTACTTTTTGGTGTAACTGAAGTCAGGTGTCCGATTACAAGGTTTTTCTAGATTCCCCAATTAAATTGTTAGTTGATGTTTGGCTATCTTTAATTTCTTACACTTACACTCCAGATTAACACGGAGAGGACACAATATTTTTGTTGTTGTTACAATGATCCCTGAGATTCGGAGACTGCAGCTGTTCTCTTGAGGAGGAGTTTGCCTCTCTGTGGAATCTTCTCCTGGTCAGTTATGCGCTAAGAATTTGAATAATTTTGCTGTGACTGCTTTAAATGTAAAAAGCCTGACCGTAGGATATTTTATCCAGCTGGTTTTTTTGCTTCCAGCGCTGTGTGACTTGAAGTTTTATCATGCAGTTGTGGAAAGCTGTACTAACTATATAGGAATTTCTATAGAAAGAGGTATTTTGAGGTTTTTCCGAACTGTTCTCTGAGAGCCACTCAGTGGGAATCCATGGTGCTCAGCATATCACAGGATACATGTGTGTTTTATAGAGCTAATGTACATTAAGTATTGCGTCGCAAGTTTCTAATATGATCCCTGGTGTGCAAAATTTGATCATCCACGTTTTTTTAGAGATATCAGTTGAATGCTATCTTTCATGCTTTTGTTTTCAGTTTAGAAAGAGAAATACAGGAGTATAATTCATATGAATGAATTGCTAATGAATTTAAGTTGAGATAATGTGTCTTAAAAATAGGTACAAAGATAACGCTAGTGAATTTCCCAGTTTTTGAACAGTAAAGAGGCCAAGAAGTCTCTCCTGATATTTTTTTAAAATAAAATATTGAGAAAACACGAGGATAGGTAAGATAAAACCCAGATGTTTATTCAGTCTCCTTAAGTTTACAGAGAAGTACCCTTCATTTGTCTCGCAATAGAACTCACGTTTTTTAATTGGAATGTGCATTACTACTTGACATTAGTTAGGATCCCATGGTAGTGTAAATCCCCAAAGAAGAACACTTCAGTTATAATGCATTCCAAACAGATATCCTGGAGATTTTACAGTTCTATTAAAGTATTCCCAAAGGGAAAATTAAGGGGGAGGGAGCCCTCCTAAAGTACTAAAATCCATGTCAGAAACACTTTTTGAACAGATACATTAACCTTGTTTGAAGAATTATGTTAGCATCTGACCTAGAATTTGATTAGGTGACTTGCTCTTACCAACTGTCATTACTGGGAAGTTGTTAAGAATTTTTCCTCTCTTGGGGGAGAGGGTATAAGAACACATTTGAAAATGAAGTGCTTTAAAACGGAATAAAGATGTGTAACATTACACGGTAAAAGAAAGTGGCATTATTGCTCTTGTATGTTAAAGTCCTGGAAAATAAATACGAATTGTAATGCATTATGTAAATAGCATTAAGAAATCTGAGTGGAGCATCAGGACCTCCTGAGGTCCCTTCCAACCCTGAGATTCTATGATTCTATGACCTTGGGTAGATTCACAATTAATTAAGCATGGAGATGTGAGAAATTAACAGTGCCCATGAACTTCAAGTTGGACGGTACAATATGTCTTTATTTGGGGCAGATTAGTTAAGGTTTGAGGTTAGCAGCTCAAGGAAGGCCTTTCTGTCTTTGTTAGGCCATTCTTCTAGCCTGACACAGCTCTTTGGGGTCATGGGGCTGTTAGATAAGAGGGGCTCTTGCAGTGAATTTCTCCTGGTCTCCTGTCATAAATTCCTCCCGACCTTGCTTAAATCCCTTTATCTTGTACAAATATTCTTGCGGTGTTCCCTCTCCTGCTCTGCCTAAATTGAATAACTATAGAAACTAGTTTGAACAAGGTCAGCCTGAGATGATGCAGAGGAAAACACGTGCTGCCCAGTACCCCTCCTTCTGTCTTAAAACTATAAATACTGATCCTTGTCACTAATAAAGTTGCCGTACGCCCCTGGGGGGGGTACATGCCCTTTGATCAAAGTTACTGGTGTTGGTGCATTGCTTTTCTTGGTCTCTGACAGCTTTGGAGTTCCAAACCAACTCCGCCCTACCCGGGCAGTGAGGGGTAAGTAGGACAAGCTGATTTTTACCTAACATCTTTGTATATATTTTTTGTATCCTGATGCTTTTATTTCTGGACAGTGAGCCCAGTGAGTCACCATATTGGATCTGGATGCCCAGTTAATGATTCACGTACACCCAGCTTGGTAGAAACATTATTCTTGAACCCTGTGAACATTTGTAAACAGCATGACTATTTTTAATATACACTCTGTTTTGTAGTAGTAGAGGGGGGAGGAATAGAAGCCAGTCACTTCTAATGGCTGTGTCTGCAGTAAAGAATGCTTGGTGTACTGTGTTAGCACTCTCATGCGTAATGTTAGCCAAAAGCATTTTTGGCTAGCACTTGAGTAATAAAATTAGCAAATACATTACTTACGGCTGATGAAGAGGAATAATCTCCTTATGGAACCTTCAGTGAACTGCTGTTCTATCCAGACTAATTACTTGCTCTCATAGTTGGGTCAAGAAATTGGTACTTCAGTATTAACTGCAAGATGTGGGAGTTGGAAGGGGGGTTATTTTTCCAATGGCCTAATGACTATTCTGCATGTGAAGTGCTGCTCCGGGGGGCAGCTAGTACGGCCTACTATGGCGCTATGGCCTTCTCTGCCTATATGGCCTGTACATGGCTGGTTAAAAATATAAAATAGTAAGGCCCCAGAAACCTTTTTTTTTTTAAATAAAAAATTAAGTGTTAGGACCTGATCCAAGAGGTGCTGGGCACCAGCAATTCCCATTAAATTACAAAGCTGACAAAAACATACCTGCAGTGCTTTTTACATAGCTGTGTACCTGTGTAGGTAAAGGCAGTTGTCTTGCTGGGAGTTGCCACCTTGCTGTTATGTATAATCCAGTTGAAATGTGTACAGCTAAGGCTAGATTTTTGAAGACTATATGTTCAGAGCACAGTTGCGACTTCAGTGTACAAAATTGTTCAAATTAGAATTAACGTCTGATATGCATAGTGCATTCACTATGGCAAAATGCTAAATTGTTCACACCTAATTATCTAATGACCACTTAGCACATACTTTCCCACACATCTAATACTTAGCTATAGTGAAATTGGACTTGTGCCCTTAGATGGCCACATCCCAGATGCATCCACATTAGGGCTGTCAAGTGATTAAAAAAATTAATTGCAATTAATCGTGTGATTAATAAATTAATCACGTGGTTAATCGCACTGTTAAGCAACAATAGAATACCATTTATTTTAAATATTTTTGGATGTTTACTACATTTTTAAATATATTAATTTCAGTTACAACACAGAATACAAAGTGTACAGTGCTCACTTTATATTTATCTTTTATTACAAATATTTGCACTGTAAAAAACAACAAAAAAATTGTATTTTTCAATTCACCTCAAGTATTGTTGTGCAATCTCTCTATCATGAAAGTTGAACTTACAAATGTAGAATTAGGTACCAAAAAAAAACTGCATTCAAAAATAAAACAATGTAAAATTTTAGCGCCTATAAGTCCATTCAGTGCTACTTCTTGGTCAGCCAATCGCTCAGACAAACAAGGTTGGTTACAATTTGTAGGAGATATTGCTGCCTCCTTCTTGTTTATAATGTCACCTGAAAGTGAGAAGAGGCATTCACATGACACTGTTGTAGCTGGCATTGCAAGATATTTACATGCCAGATGCGCTAAAGATTCATATGTCCCTTCATGCTTCCACCACCATTCCAGAGGACATGCTTCCACACTGATGATGGGTTCTGATCGATAACGATCCAAAGCAGTGCGGACTGATGCATGTTCATTTTCATCATCTGAGTCAGAAGGTTCATTTTCTTTTTTTGGCGGTTTGTGTTCTGTAGTTTCCTCATCGGAGGGGCATATGAACGTTTAGCATATCCGGCATGTAAATACCTTGCAACGCCGGCTACAAAAGTGTCATGGGAATGCTGTTGTCACTTTCAGGTGACATTGTAAATAAGCAGGCAGCAGTATCTCCCATCAATGTAAACAAATTTGTTTGTCTTAGCGATTTGGCAGAACAAGATCTAGGACTGAGTGGACTTGTAGGCTCTAAAGTTTTACACTGTTTTATTTTTGAGTGCAGTTATGTAACCAAAAAAAACCCCTGCATTTGTAAGTTGCCCTTTCACAATAAAGAGATTGCACTTCAGTACTTGTATGAGGTGAATGGAAAAATACTGTTTCTTTTGTTTATCATTTTTATAGTGCATATATTTGTAATAAAAATAATATAAAGTGAGCACTGTGCACTTTGTATTGTGTTGTAATTGAAATCAATATTGAAAATGTATTAAATATTTTTGTTTTTCTTACATTTCAATTGGTGTTCTATTGTTATAAGTGTGATTAATCACAATTAATTTTTTTGAATTAATTGTGTGAGTTAACTGTGATTTAATTGACAGCCCTAATCCACATCATTTGGCTCTCTTGGGCATGCAGTAGGATTTGCATGTTTAAGTGTCACCTACTGAAGAAATGTTTTTATATGCACAACTCTGCATTTTTTGAGTATGATTCAGGCGCACCCCTGGGGAAAAAAAAATTGTTACAGGCATGCCGCCGAAGGAAAAAAAAGTGGAAGAGCTACTACGTAGAAGAGCTGCCACAGGCGTGCCAGCGGTGCTTCTGCCACGCACCCCCAGGGATCGTCTTGCGCACCCCACTTTGCATTTATCTTTATTGAGTTTCATCTTGTAGAGTTTCAGACCAACTCTCCAGTTTGTCAAGATCATTTTGAATTCTAATCCTGTCCTCCAAGGTGCTTGCAAGCCCTCCCAGTTTGTTGTCATCTGCAGATTTTATAAGCATGCTCTCCACTCCATTATCCAAGTCATAAATGAAAATAATGAATAGTACTGCATCCAGGAGTGACCCCACTAGACACATCCTCCCAGTTTTGACAGCAAACCATTGATATTTGTGTAGCTTGTATTTATTTTTAAACTACGTCAACAATAAGTATGCCACTAACAGTCAGGACACTGGACTAGATGAGAACCATTACTGTGTTCTGATATGTAGTATTTACGCTACTTTGAAAGGCCTACTAATGTCATTGCTTAAACTAGCGAAATCCTGTACATGCTCCTATTAGGTGCTGTGTTTTTTTGGGTTATTTTGTTTTGTTGTCATTTTGAAAAAGAAGTTTTACATGTTTATGGAGAGAGAGAATCTATTGATGTACAGCTATTCAAAGAGGTTAACCTCTGGGTTAGCATCTCCCAGGGAAGGGGGAATAGAGACAACATACAAGCATTATTGGGGGCAGAAAGTCAAGGATGATTCTTTTCTTCTTAGGACCTGAATCGAGGATCATCTGATCCAAAAGCAGTACGCTCTCACTGCTGCTTTTCTCTCCTACTACTTTCCATTTTCCTCCCTTGTAGGAGGAGTGGGAGCTTCTGTCTGTCAAAGAGCCCAACTGGCTGCGTGCTTGAACTGAGGAGTTTTCTATTCTCTCTCTACTTTCTCTTCATCAAGCAAGTTGGGAAGTCCCATTCCCATTTTGGTTGTCAACACCCTCATCTCTGAATGCGCAGGCCACTGTTTTCCTTGTTGTGTTATTTTTATTGTCCTTTCATTGCACCATGTGTTAACTTGGAGTGTAAGCTCTTCGGGGCAGGGCCTGAAGATAAATATTTAATATGCTTCCAGGAACTGTTGTAATACAACAGTAAATTAAGCCCTGGTCTACGCTACAGAGTTAGGCCAATGTAAGGCAGCTTACATCAGCATACACACTACAACCTTGCTCCCGCTGATGTAAGTACCCTACTGCACTGACATAAGAACAGCGTAGGGCTTATCTGAGTGTAGTTAGGGCAACGCAGAGTCCATGTAGACACTGCAGGTAACTTACTTTGGCTGTTGGCTGTCATTCTTGTCAATTTCATGGCTGGAGCTGTGACATTGACAAGCAAGCTGCTTACAGCTTGGGCTGTCACCCTGAGATGGGTGGTGGGCTCCAGCTAGAGCCGGGCTGTGCCTGCCCTGCTTGGAGCCCGGCTGTGCCAAGGCTCCCTGCCCCCCACTGGGAGTCTGGCAGCCCCCCAGACTCTCAGTAGACAATGTGGAGAACTGAGCCAAAAGCCTGGGGGGCAGCCCCCCACACTGCCCCTCTCCAGTCAGTGGAAGCACTCCTGTTAAAGACACACCACCACCACCAGAAGGAGGGTAGTGTGGACGTGAACCACCATATGCATAGATGATTGGTGCCTCCCCATACTGGGGAGCGCTCCACAGTCTAAAGGGGAGGACATGTGTATTGTCCCACGTGTCCTCTGCCCAGTGACCCCCGCCCTGAGCCCCCACGCTCTCCCCGCCACACGTTACCTGTGGGAGCTCTGTCCTTCTTTCCCTGCACCTCCCCCACAGGACTTTTGATCGCTCTCCCTGGCAGCCGGGCGGGAAGCAGGATGGAGCCGTTTCTACCTTGCTGAGAGACTGGGGTGTCCTGCTCTCTGCCCGGGCTCAGCTGCCAGGGACAGGGGCCAAGCAAGCAGGAGCCCATCTCCCTCCCGGCATGTTTCTGGCTCGCTCGGCTCCTTTCCTCAGCAACTGAGCAGCCGCCGCCCGGGCCCTGCGCCTGGGGATAGAGGCTGAATGAGTTGGAACTGCCCTTCTCTTCCCCGTAATGCTGAGACCCTGTCCCCGGCAGCCAAGCTTGGGCAGGGAGCAGGCAGCTGCTGCCTCCCAGCCAGGCACTCTCAGGCAGAAGCAGCTCCGTCCTGCTCCCCACCCTGCTACCAGGGAGAGCAGCGAAACGTGCGGAGGGGGTGGAGGAGAGAGGCACAGGGAAAGAAGGACAGAGCTGTGCTCCCTCCCCACGCTGGCAGGCCAATCTGGGGGCGGGGGGGGGGCACTTGACACCCCCCCCACACTCCATGTCCTCCCTACGCATCACCTTTAACCACAGGTCAACTTAGGGCATGTCTACACTACAAACATATGTATCTTAACAAGAGAGTGCATCTTCATGTTTGGCCTAAAATACATAGAGGAACAGTATTTTTTTTTTTTTTTTTTTTTCATGAGAGAGAGAGAGAATGCATGGGGCTTTTTTCATGTGTTGCCTTCAAGGGATTTCTAGGCCTACTACAATGAAAACCATTTCAATAAAAGTGTCTATATACATACACACGCACTCAGATATTGACTTTAACAGGAGTTATGTAATTAACTCTTCCTGGGTTTGAAAGCCTCGTGTAATTTTTTTTTAAAAAAATATGCAACATCTCTTGAATGAAATGTTTACATCTACAATCTCTGTCTAGAAATGCCTTGTTATAAGTCATCACTGTATCTTACAAGCAGTTGTTTGGAAATGATGAGCAGCCACACTTGGGGTACGTCTATACTTACCCGCTGCGTCGGAGATGTCCAGTCGATCTTCTGGGTTCGATTTATCGCGTCTTGTCTAGACGCGATAAATCAAACCAGGAAGTGCTCCCCTGTTGACGCCGGTAATCCTGCTCCACGAATGGAGCAGGCAGAGTCGACGGGGGAGCCTGCGCGCCGCCGTGTGGACCAGCGGTGAGTACTTTGAAGTTCGAAATAAGATACTTCGACTTCAGCTACGTTATTCACGTAGCTGAAGTCGCGTATCTTAGTTCGAACTTGGGGGGTAGTGTGGATCAGCCCTTGGAATATTTCCAAATGGCTTAACTTCAGGACCTTGGATCTAAGTCTAAATCTTATACCTGGCAGGTTTCCTTCATGAGACACTGGTGATCAAGTGCCGCACATGTTACCAGAATCTACCATTTTGGGATGTACTGTATGAACTCAGTTAAGAGAACAAACCATTATGTGCAATTTATTACTTTAATACTAATATGTTACATTAAAGTTTTTTAAAACGATTTGTATTAGTTGTGAAGTTTCTTAGGTAATTTTGTCATTTTCTGATTCTTATTTTCGTCAGCCCCTTTCTGTGTCCGTTCCAGGCAGCTGGCATGATGCTTACTCTGAGTAGGTATAAATATACCTGCCTCCCAACTCCAGAGGCTGGAGCTTCTCCCTGCTGGGGATATTTAGATGGTGTATGAATTCCTGATCCTGGGTAGAGCTGGTTGAGAGAATCAGTAAATAAACTTCATGCCAATCTTTTTAAAATTTTTACTGTCTTTTGTGAAATTGATCAAATTTTTTGAAAATCAGAGAAGTTTGACCAGCTCCATAGTTTATAAAAACCTGATAAATAGTTTGAAAATTATTTTATTATCAAAAGCAATTTTTGAATGAAAATATTTGCTGAAAAATTTAAATTTTAATATTTTTTTTTTGAGCAACTCTAATTCTGGGCATCTGAATTGGAAATCAAGCCTCTGTCTTAGTTTTACTTTGCATTACTCTATTCTCTCCTGATACGCATGTTACCATGGCTATTCTCTGGGAGGACTAAAATAAGTTTCCCTTAGACTTCAGTTAATGGTGCTAGTAGTAGTCCTCTTTGTGTCCTGGGAGCTGAAAACATTGCAGCTACAAGTCTTCCCTGCTTCCACCTGCTTGAGTCATAAGGAAAAAAAATAGGGTTATGAACCTTGGTTTGCACTTTAGTACTGCATAACATTGCCTCCATACCAGGTCTTTCTTTATTAGTTTAGTACTGTGCTGGGGAATGTACAGACATTCAAAGATGGCCAACTCTTCCTGCAGTTTATTATCTAAGGGCCAGATTGTTCTACACTTCCTCACAGTGAGCACTCCACGGATAGTACTGTTCATCCTGAATGATGCTATTGCAACCTTGCTGTAAGAAACCAGGGAGGAAATCCTTTAGTAACCTACGTGCCTGTCTGTCTGTCCTGTCCCATCCCTCCCCACCTCATCTTCTCCTTTCCACCTCAATTTTAATCCCCTCAATGTTCCAGACAAAAGAAAATTATTTTTTTCAGATCATTAATTTGAATATTGAGTAAAGCCATTTCTGACATGAATTTCTGAGCACTGATCATCTTATTATGAAATGTGAAATGTCTGTTTTTGCTATCCAAACCAGTGCTTCATCCACTCAAACAGCTTGACTCCCTGTCACTGTACCCGACATCCTGATCTTAATCATGTTTATTACAGTAGCGCCTAATGACCATCCAAGAATGGAGCCCATTGTGCTAAGCAGCCTACAAGCACAGGGTAGTAGTAGATTCTCCTACCCCAAAGAGCTTACCATCTAAATAGACAAGACAGGCACAGGGTGAGGGAAGGGCTATAACACACACACAGAGTGAACAATATGATGGCAGCAAACATCATGTTGGTTCCACAACTTTTATCATCTTGATTTAGGCATTTACTAGTGCCTTGAAAAGTGTTCTAAATTCTAGTTGTCTCTTGGCAATAGCCTGTTTTTGTTCATTCTTTAAAGCTTATTAGTCCCCAGGCTTATTTTTATTTGTGTGATAGTATGTGTGTATGTGTGTGTGTTATATGGGCTAAGCTTGAAAGGCTAATTCTCATGTCTCGATCATCTGTTCTGGCACAATCTTGATCTTCTTTTCTTGGGGAATTTGTATCAGTTTCCTGCATCTGTCATCCATCCTTATTTATGAATGGAGAATCAAGTAATTAATTTTGTTGTTGTTAGCAATTAATTATCCTTGCCAAATCTTGGGGGACCTATTGTCTCCTTCAGATGCAGTGTTCTCAGAAAAAGTATTACTTACCTCTTGAGCAATCTTCAATTCAATGATAAATATGTTTTGGTGATTCGGAGCTTTTTGAATGAAAAATGTTGCTGGACAACCCCGTAGTACAGCAAGAACGCTAGGCTCTGCCAATGATGTTGGCTTCCAGCCATGCAGGAGGCTAAAATGGGGAAAGCCTTCACTGCACACACTAAGATAGTCTATACACTTACATATGCAAATATCTGTGTACTGTCAAACACAGATATTCCCTGTTGGGCATCAGAGCTTAGAGGTGTCTTTCCTTGTGGCAAAGTCTTGCTGCTTATTGTAGAGCAGCTATCTACCAGCTCAGGGCTTGTAGTAGTGGCATAGGGATGGAACTAGGGGTGCTGACACACTCCCTGGCTTGAAGTGGTTTCCATTATATACAGGGCTTACAGTTTGGTTCAATGGCTTTCAGTACTCGCACTATATAAATTGTTCCAGCAACCCTGAATAGTGGGGGTGAGAAATGGATCTGGTGATTACCACTGTCTGGCTATGCAATCCACTGTCACTGCTTGTAGCTGTGGGGACTGGAACGCAAGCAAACACCTATTCCTCTCTGTACACCACCAAACATGGAAGACAACTTCCCACCCCCTCATATTGAGTCCATACTTTACATAAGATGCTGACCTGGTGGCTGCTTAAATACCATAGTTTTTACATTACAAACACTGAAAGTCACAGGTATGTAGCTGACCACTTAAATCTCCTTGCTCCTTGTTTTAACAGGTAACAGTATTTTTAAAAGCAGGTTCCCTTCCCCCCCCCCCCCCCCCCTTGTTTTCTTTTTTCAGCCACAGCCAATGCTAAGGAAAAGGTGCATGGAAACGCTGCACTGAGAGTTTGAATTCTCAGAAGAGAATACATAGAATGTCAAGAATGATGTGCGGCTGGGACTGATCTGTTCCCTTGTGATTCCTGTGCACACTGCCCCTAGCTTGTGTTTCTTATTAAAGTCTGGCCGCTGGCTGTAGTGTTAGCTTAAAACACAATCATCAGCTAGATTTCTCAAACCGTAATGCAACTTAAAGTATTTGGCTCAGTGAAAAGAAAATAATCAGCAGCTAAGGGCCTGATCCAACTCCCATTGCACTCAGTGGGAATCTTTTTGTTGGCCTCGGTGGGAGCTGGATTGATTCCTATGTCTAAAAGAATGTTTTGGCCCTGAAATTACCATTGGTTACTGCACCAAGCAGATTTTTTTTGCCTCATTTCTGCCTTTTCTGTTTATAAAAATACTTTTGCCTGAGGACCATATAACTCAATGGTTATTTTGATTTTAAAAGGGGGAGTAGATCCTCAGGAGTTGTAAATCAGTTTAGCTCCAAGAACTGTTCTATTGTTTTCCGAGAACCTCTCTACTCTATGGTAGCATGTAATCTATCACTCCCACAAAAAAGAGTTGAGCCTTATTATCTGTGCTGCAAGTCCCTGAGATGTGGCCTTCATTTGCATAGACATGCTATCTCATGAATCAACATGATAGACGAGGGGTGGGCGAACTATGGCCCGCGGGCCGTGTCCAACCCACCAGACCTTTCAATCTGGTCCTCAAACTCCCGCTGGGGAGCGGGGTCCGGGGCTTGCCCTGCTCCAAAGCTCCAGCCGGGCAGTGGGATCGGGGGCTTGCCCCGCTCTGCGTATGCCATGGCTCCGTGCGGTTCCCAGAAGCAGCAGCATGTCCCCCCTCCAGCTCCTACGTGTAGGGACAGCCAGGGAGCTCCACACACTGCCCCCCCACCCCAGCACTGGCTCTGCAGCTCCCATTGGCAGAGAACTAATTAATTATATTGACACCCCCCCCCACCTCCCATGTAGACAGTGCTACGTTGGCGGGAGAGCTTCTCCCACTGACATAGCTACCGCCTCTTGAGGAGGTGGATTAACTATGCCAAAAGGAGAGTTCTCCTGTCGTTTTAGCACTTCTTTAGTGCTACAGCAGCGCAACTGCATCCGTGCAGCTGCGCTGATGCAGCATTTTGAATGTAGATTTGCCCCAAATTAGGTGCAGAGTTGAGATTAGAACCCAGGAATCCTGAGTTTGTCAAAGTACGTATAGTATTAAACTCCAACTCCCAGTTGCTTGCTTCAAACACTAGCTCTCTTGGCTACAGCAAATGTATAGCGGTCCTCCTAGGTAAGCAGCTTTTCTTGCAGCCCCAGCCTCCTGGGCTACGATGGAGGAGGGCGGGGGGCAAAGCAGCGGCTCCTCCCCTTCTCTGTTGTTCCTGGATGCACTGCCTTGGTGTTGCCTGGTGGGGCTGCAAGCAGGGGTTGGGCCTGTCCCCGCTCTAGAGAGAGCTGGGGCACAACGCTGGAGGAGCAGGCAGCCACTGAGTTCTCCACCTTCCCAGAGGATGTTGGGCTCAGGCTTTGGGCTTCACCCCAGGGGTGGCAGGTTCCAATCGCAGGGCTTCAGCCTCTGGCTGCACAGCAGTGGGCCCCGGGCTTAGGCTGTGCAGCTTTGGGCTCCATCCCCATCCCCCAGTCACGGGGCTTCAGGCTCTGGCCCCCCACTGTCTCCTCCAGCCCCCACAACCTCATCACCCCTGGCCCTTGCTGCCTACCCCATCCAGGTCTTAATTTGTCCCCAGGCTTGCCAGGACTGAGTAAGTCTAGTGTGAAAAGTGATACTTGTATGTTTGTTTACTGCTAGCCAGTAAGTCTGCTGTGAAAAGTGATACTAACAAACATGCAAGTGTCACTTTTCACAGCAGACTTACTAGCTAGCAATAAATAAATTACTATGATTTGTGCATATTTATTTGTTTTTCCTAAAGCTAATTAAGTATTTTAGGAACAAGTGTGAGTGACCACCAGCAAGAGTTGGTGGCCACACTCTGAGGCCACCAAAAATTTGTCCCGAGAACCCCTGTTCTAAAGAGACCTAACTTGTTGTTGTCATGAGGTGGGGGGAAGGGAGAAGAGACACGGTGGGAGGGGGGGGAAAGCTTACAGGATATGGTGGATGGACAATGTTTATCCTTAACAAATCTCCTGGCTTTTTAGCAGGGCTTGCCATTGAAACAGTACCTGTGCCAACATGTATGATGAGTTTTACTTGAATTTTCCTAAGACATGTGTATGATTCTTGTTTTCTATGTTTATATGAGTTTGTTTTGAATAGCAGCAACATTTGAATTACTTTTTTTAAAATGTACTCTAATGTAGAACTATAGCAAATGAGAAAATAATATTAAAGAACCGTAGCTACCAGAATTTTTAGCTCTCATTTGGCATACCACAGAACAATGCAATCCCTTTTGGGAGTGGAGTATCAAATACCTTGCCAGAATTTGAGTATTTAAAAAAACAAAACAAAAGTCACTTAACTCTCACAAATATTTTGAAAACATACAAGTCCAATTGGTCATAATCAGCCCTGATTTGGTATGAATTGTATAATATATTATTTTAAATATAAAAAGTCCTGTTGATCCCTAGACTAAGAGATCATTCTTTATTTTTGTCTGACTGTATGCTTTACCTCTTACTCTGCTTTTAATTTTATTTAGGAGATGGCTGTACGAGCTCTGAAGCAGACAGGCAGCAGAAGCATTGAAGCAGCTTTGGAGTACATTAGTAAGATGGGCTATCTGGATCCTAGAAATGAACAGATAGTACGTGTGATTAAACAGACCTCGCCAGGTAAGCATAGTTTCCTTTAAATTAGACCCCTCTTTCTTGCAATATATTTATTTTTTAAGTGCATTTGTCGCTGGTGAAAAGAGCTGAATTGACCGTAGAGGGCAGGAGTTTTCCGTTCACAGGAACAACACCACCAGCTTCTCCACTCAGTCCGGCCTGTGTGCCTCAACCTTGTTCTGTGTAGTCCACTTTAAGGAGAAAGAGGGCGAGGCCCTGCATGCACCACAGCAAACTGGACATACTTTCTGTGGCAAGGTCCCTAGATTCAACAGGAGTCTGATCTCGCAGACTGGAAATTCCCAGCAACTTCTGGCCTTCAATTCTATTGAATCCATGAAGGGACTGTTAGATCATCTGCTCAGACTTCCTGTATCACAGGCCATTAACTTTCACCCAGATACCCCTGTATTGAGCACAGTAACTTGTTTGACTAAATTATAACTTGTGTTTGACTAAAGCATATCTTCCAGAAAGGCAAAGTCTTAATTTGAAGACATCAAGAGATACAGAATCACTTCCCTTGGTAGTTTATTCCAGTGATTAATCACTCTCACTGTTTAAAATTGATGCCTAATTTACAGAGGTAGAATCACCTCCTACTCCTAGGCTTACTCTACTCGACAGAGGTTTTGCCGGCATAGCTATGTTGGCTAGCAGTGTGAAAAATATCACCCCTGCAGCAGACATGTAGTTACGTTGGCAAACCCCTGGTGTAGCAACACCTGTGCCACCAGAAGAGTGCTTTGGTAGGCATAGCTCATGTCATTCAGGGAGGTAGGGTAGCTATGCCAGCAGAACTCCTGTGGGCTTACATACCCTACATTTCCACTAGCGGGCTCTGCCAGCATAGCGATACCAGCAAAGGCTCTGTCGTGTCCACAAGGCTACTCACTCTTGTTTACATTTCCAAGGATTACATTATCCCTTTTTGCCACAGCATCGCATTGGGAGCTCATTTTGAGTTGCTTCTCCACTATGATCCCTAAAACCTTTTCAGAGCCCCTGCTTTCCAGAATGCAGTCCCCTGTTCTGTGGGTATGGCCTGCGTTCCTTGTTCCTAGATGTATAACGCTGCAGATGGCTTTATTAAAGTGCATTTTATTTGAATGGGCCCAACTACTAAGAAATCCATTTGCTCTCTGTTAGAGCTGGTTGGGAATTTTTTCTGACAAAATATTTTTTTGTTGGAAGATTCCAATTCGTTGAAACAAACTTTTTTGCAGGAATGTGCTAGTTTCAACAAAACTTTCATTGGGAGGAATTCTCAGGTTCTGGATGGAATTTCTGGTCCGAGAGAGACCCACCCACCGCAGAGTAACCAATAGCCTGGTAGAAAATGAATAGCCATCCTCTAACTCAGTGGTTCTCAACCAGGGGTACGTGTAGCCCTGGGGATACACAGAGGTCTTCCAGGGGGCACATCAACTAATCTAGATAGTTGCCTTGTTTTACAACAGGCTACATAAAAAGCACTAGCGAAGTCCGTGCAAACTAACATTCTATACAGACAAAATGAAAAGTAAGCAACTGTTAAGTAATTGTGCTGTGACACTTCTGTATTTTTATGTCTGATTTTGTAAGCAAGTAGTTTTTAAGTGAGGTGAAACTTGGAGGTACGCAAGACAAATGAGACTCCTGACAGGGGTACAGGACTCTGGAAAGATTGAGAACCACCTGATCTAAGTAGCTCGACCTATGGGATCGGATAGCATTGTCATTACCAGGATGGGGGAAGAGAAGTGAGATGGGCTTAACAGCAACCTTGGGATGGCCACTCCTCTGGCCAGAGGTGGGTTTTTATATGTCACGGGTGACATGTAACTTTCTAAGGGCTTGTCTGTATTGGGAAACTTGTACCCAACTAATTAACCAAATCAACTTAAAATCAGTTTAGTTACAGTGGCACAACCCCCAATGTAGATGCACTTAAACTGATTTAGCTTAATGCAGTAACTTCACTCACCATCCCTCCCCGCTCCAGATCCCAATAAGAGCACTCTGCATATCCAGGGGCTGTGCTGGGGAGGGAGTTACGACTGGGCAAGTCTAATGAGGAGTGGCTGGGAAGATGGAAAGCTGGGAGAAGGGAAAGGCCCATGGAGGTTACTTGGAAAAGCTGGGGACAAAGTCATTTCTCCTGTTGGGGTGATAGAGTGCAGTCCCTGGTAGCCACTATGAGGGAGTGGGGTAAGGAGGAGCTGCTTATCTAGTGACATATGGTTCTGGGTTCTGCCATGTGTGGGGATGGGCCCTGCTGCCTTTTCTACAAATCCTGCCCTTCCAGGGGGACAATGTATGGGAGGGAGGGGGAAGTAGGGTACTTGCAGAGATTTCGTATCCCAGGCCCCCCCAGGAGTTTTGTACAGGAGAAGATAATCTGGCAAACAGGATGGTAATTGCCAGGGTTCCTCACTCCTTTTTTGGACTTGGGTATAAGGCATGTGTAGACAGGGCCTCAGATAAGCATTA
Organism: Macrochelys suwanniensis; assembly: GCA_033296515.1. NCBI lineage: Eukaryota > Metazoa > Chordata > Testudines > Chelydridae > Macrochelys > Macrochelys suwanniensis. Next base: position 41,156,164 of record CM065775.1, on the reverse strand, counting down.
GGAAGAATTTAAAATAATATTGACAGAATTATTTAATAACAGTGTTTTGCCTTGTGTAGAGTGGGGTTTTTTCTTTCAAATATATTAAAATCCTTATCCCCTGAATGCACATATTCCCTTTGGTAGGTCAGTTCACATTTTTGAAACCCTGTTCTTGCAATCTTTCCTGCTTAAAGGTTCTAGTTACCCAGCTGTTTTTCATTTTCTTTTGCTTTTACTTCCTGATCACATCCTGATCTCATTTAAACAGAATGCCAGACTATGGAGATTTCAGGATCAAATCACTACTGAAACTATTTAAAGCCCTTTTCTTTTAAGTTCTGTTTAAGCCTTCACTTTGTTATCCTCAAAAAAGCCAAACTCAGGTGTCTTGTGATTGGCGTGTGTCTGTTTGACATGCCAGAAAAACATTTTGATTTGTTTGGTATTAGAGTGCTTATGCTAGGTTGTGTAGGCCTCCTGCAATTGATTAGATGGCATACAAGCTTTGCTGGAAGCGTTTAGATTCTTAATGTGAGCATTTAAACCCTTGCTTCAGAGATTCCCAGTTACGGTCTATGGCATGTACGTTTTCAAATCCTTTTCCTTTCTTCATATGGTTTTAACTTTTAATATTAAAACTGATAGGCTCCATTTGGCTCTCAGTTGAATGCTAAAAATGTGCTATCTGACATCAGCTTTGGATGAGATTGAAAGAATCACTGTTCTCTATGGCCGTAGTTAGTGAACGCTACAAAATATACTAAGACGTAAACCCTTCCAGATGAAAGATATGTAGCCTCAAATTTTGCCATGCTAGGTAGGAGGATGTGGGCAAAAATCATTTCCAGTAAGTCATGTAGTTAGTATCTCCACAGACCCAAACGCTCCTGTCTGATCACATTCACTGTCCCAGGAAATGGAAATTACATCTCTGTACCAGCAAGTTCCTGTGCACAACTCCAAAGGAGGACAGTAATGTTCACACTGTTGCTTTTCTCCAGGGTTCCTGATGGGGAAGCAGCTTCAGTTTGCAACCAGTGCTCCCTATGTGCCGTGACAGCAGAGATGCTGAGTGGATATACACTGCATCAATACTGCCACAAGCCACACCCCCTTCCAGGCCAGTGCCAGCCACTCTTCTGGCTGTGCTGCCCCAGCACGACTCCACTTCTACATGGGAGATTTCTGCTCCCACATCCATATGTATCCCTATGGATGTTCTCCAGGGGATAACTGTTTACTCCTGGGGGAATTCTGTGCCACTGTGCATGTGCAGAATTTATGTCCCCCGCAGATATTCTTTGCTTCCCTTCAGAGAAATGAGTTTCTCTGGGGAAAGCCACAAGAGTGGTCATGCAACCCTCCCCAGCAGTATGTTTCGGGTGCCCAGGGGAGCCGACAGACAGGTAAATCACTGTGGGGCAGGGGATGGGACTGGGGAAGACCAGGCTGGTGGCTCCTACCCTGCGCCAGGCTCAGCTGCTAGTTCCAGCTGGGCTGGGAAAGACCAGACTTTGTCTCCAGGGCCGTGTCAGACCCACCCCCAGATTTCTCCCCTGGCTGTAGGAAGCTCTGCAAACTCTGCCCTCCCCTCCCCCACACTTCCTGTACCCATCACTCCTCAGCTGCAGGGGGAAGGATCCCTGTACAGGGGGGTGCTCTCCCATCTGCCCAACCCCCATGCATCCAGACTCCTTCATACCCAAACTCTCCCACCGAGCCTCACCCACCTCACACCCAGAACCCTCCCTGAGGAGCTCCACTCCCCCCGCACCTGGATCCCCACCCTACCGAGCCCCAACCAGCTGCACCTGGATTCCCACCCCACTGAGCCCCATTCCCCCAGCATCTGGACCCTCCCACAAAGTTCCCCAACACCAAGACCCCCTGGCGAGCGCTGTCCTCCCCACACCCAGACCCTGTCCCCCGTTGAACCCCAACCACCTTCACCTAGACCGCCCTGCAGAGTCTCATTACTATTGCAGACAGAACCCCGCAACAAGCCCCTGTGCATCCAGATCCCCCTGCCACATCCAGATGTCCTACTGAGCCACCTGCACCCACATTGCCCCACACAGAGCCCTCTCAACCCACACCTGGATCCCTCCACACTAAGCCCCTCCACACTTGGATCCGGCCTTGCTGAGCCTGCCTGCCCACACCTGGTGCACCCGGCACAGAGGGGCAGGGCCCTGGGTTGTTTCTGGGGCAGGTCCTGTCCTTGTGCTGTGTCAGGGTTGAGTGCAGCCTCATTGCTGTGTCTCGGGGGGGGGGGAGCTGCACAGTGATCTCCCACCTCCGTGTAGCCAGTGGCCTGTGCTCCCAAATGCCATGCTGGAGCCTCCACATTTATCTGACAAATAAAATTTGCAGAATTTTAAAATATTATTCGCAGAATTTTAAATTTTTTGGTGCAGAATGCCCTCAGGAGTAATAACTGGCACTGGCATAAGCCACAGTAAACCCTTGATGAACTCTGCCCTGTTTTATCACAAAAAACAAACAAAAACCCAACCCAGCTGCATGTAATAGGAGACTTAATTTTATAAAATAATGAAATGTTGGCCAGTTTTATTAGGTAGTGCATTGTTTTGAATGTAAGCGCTGTGGCGTAGGGGCTGCTTCATATGTGTTGTATATATGTAGATGTACATATATACACACACACACACATTCGTGTGTGTTGCACCTAGCACAATTTGGACCATGTTGTAATACAGATAAGTAATGGTAGTAATGTTGGACGTTCTGCTAGCCTGTTAGTATTCTCTTCTCCCATTGGTGCAGCACCCCTAGACTGCAGCATTTCAGGTTCTCCGGACCTCAGCTCTGCTCCTCCCAGCTCTTTGTGATTCATGACTCTGATACTGTTTCAGCTTTTAAATCCAAGCTGATGATTTCATAACTAAAATATTTGAGCTTCTATTTTCATGATTTGGTAAAACTACTGGTGATTCATGTAGTGAAAAGTGCTATAGAATTGCAATGTATTGTTAATAATAATACTTAGTACTTCAAATGGTCAGAGAGCTTAATCTAGTTTGGTTTGATTTTGGTAACAGACACAATACAAAAATATTTGTGTATAGATGAATGGATTATGTAATATAATTTGTTCAGATGAATTGTTTCCTAACATTCTTTTGTCTTTTTATAAAGGAAAGGGTATTGTGCCAAATAACGTAGCCCGCAGGCCAAGCTTTGAAGGATCAAATGAATCTTTTCCGTCCTATCATCAAATCAGTAATACAGCCTATGAAGGAACAAGCTTTGGAGCAGAAGGTGCAAATATGCTTAGTGACGTTCCCAGGACATACATGGACTATTTACTCTCTGCTTCGCAGTCTGCAGCCATGAATGCTCCAGTACAAAGACCTTCAGGAGTAGGCTCTCACAGCACACCTGGGAGCCATCAACAAAAAACATATTCTGCAAATATGGACTCTCCTGTGATTAATTATCCAGTGTCTAATCACAGTAGCCAAGCTTTACAGTTGCAGGCCACTCATGGCTCAAACAGCCCACATTACAGCAGGCAGCATATGATGGTGCAGGGGGAACCTATGGGGTATGGTGTTCAGCGGAGTCCATCTTTCCAAAATAAAATGCAGCAGGAGGGTGGATATGCAAATCTTCCAAATAAAGGGACCGTTCAAAATAACTCTGGTCATGCATTTCAGCAGGCACCAGCCAGTCTGTATATACATACTCATCACAAACAAACAAGCCCTTCCTCTCACCAGATGCATGTGATAGCGAGAGGTCCAGCATTTGCTAATGATTTTTCAGACAGCCCACCACAGAATCTAATAGCTCCATCTAGAAATAGCTTGAACATGGACCTGTATGACATGAATAATCCTCAAGTTCAGCAGTGGCAAGCGTCAGCACCATCACACCGTGATTCTTTACAAAATCCAGGGATAGAAACATCCCCACGGCAACATGTATCCTTCAGACCAGACGCCTCAGTGCCAAGCAGAACTAACTCCTTTAACAACCACCAGCAGCAGCAAGTGCCGGTAGCTATAAGACAGGTTCCTCCAGGAAAAACTGATCCTTCAATTACATCTCCAAATACCATCACAGCAGTCACATCTGCTCATATTCTCCAACCAGTGAAGAGCATGAGAGTGATGAGACCTGAGCCTCAAACAGCTGTGGGGCCTTCCCACCCTGGCTGGCTACCTGCACAAGCTCCACCTGTGGATGGCCTAGAGATCATTGAACAGCACCCACTTCCTGTTGGAGGAGCTAATGCCTACCAACTAGATGTTGATTACAGTAATCAGGAGCCCAGGTGTCCACCACCACCATATCCTAAACATCTGTTACTTCCCGGTAGCTCTGAGCAATTTGATATAAACTGTTTGTGCATGGGTGTAGAACAGACCCTCCGGGGAGTGCCCAATTCAACGTGCAATAAAGCTGAGGAAAATAGTGAAAGGAATGACAAAAGTAGCAAAAATGCTAAAGTGGAAAAAACAAGCAAGGATAAAAAGCAGATCCAGACCTCTCCTGTGCCAGTGCGAAAAAACAGTAAAGATGAGGAAAAAAGAGAATCCCGAATTAAGAGTTACTCACCATTTGCCTTCAAGTTCTACATGGAACAACATGTGGAGAATGTCCTAAAGACCTACCAGCAAAAAATCAACAGAAGGTTACAGCTAGAGCAAGAAATGGCCAAAGTAATTCTTTTTTTTCTTTTGTTTTAATACAAGCAAATCATGGTCAGATTGGTATAGGATTAACATTAATCAGCCGAAAAGAATAAAATGTTCAAATCAAGGTGCCGAAACTTAGGATCCCATGGGAGTTACAGGTGCTCAGCACCTCTTAAGTCCAGGCCACTTTTATTTAGGAGTTGTGTATTTAGGAGCCTATTTTAGGCACCCATGTTTTGTGTGTGTGTGTGTGATATATAAATAAAAACTGTGGAAGTGTTCCTCCCCTCCCTACATACACATGCATATGCACATACTCCTTGCATTAAGGAACAGATGAAGCGCTCGCTTAAACTTTTAAAAAATAAATCACGTTCAGGAAGAAATCAAGCATGAAATATTTCTGCCAAGTGAAACTTTTGAAAATTTCAGCAACTGAAAAGTGGAGATCAGACTAGAAACTTATACACACCCCAAGCTATAGTCCAATATGTCTAGTATCTTTCTATATTTAGTTTAAAAAATTCTAAGAGTGGGCTTTTTTAATAGGTAATTAATAATGCCCCAATCTTGTAAAGTACTCAGCTTCCATTGAAGTCAGTTGCATCAGGTGCTAATATTGCACTGGGAAAGCTCAACATTGCAGCCAGGAGTTAAACATTAGAATTGTAGTGACTACATTAATGGTGTAGGATTCTCATTACAAACTGCAGTTTACGTTGCATTGTTTGGGTTTTAGTGTAGTGTCCTGCCACGGATCTGTTCAGAAAATGGCCTCGAAGGAAGCAAGTTGCATTAATTTCTCTTTTTCCAATCTCTCCGTGTCTCTCCTCACTTTGTTATTGAAATGGAGTTTGCGCCAAAACAACCCCCCCACCACACACACACACACGCAGCCCACCCAACTTCACCCACTGCCCATTAAAATAAATGGGTAGATAGTGATGTACTGTGACATTCTCCATCCTGAATATCAAAGTTTTCCCCCTAGATTGAACCACCAGCAGTGCGCACACGCCCAGGAATCTCTAAAACAGCAAGAATCATTTCACATGAAAATAGTAGATGCTGCCTTTGTATTTCACATACGTATGTACCTCTGCTCACTTTTAAAAATTTTAATAGGTTTTTTTGGCTTGAATCTGCCAATTCATCCTATCTCTCCTGCAGGTTTCCCTTAATCTCCCCTTCTCTTCTTTTTATTTATTTGTAGATTTCACTGTTATACAGACTTCACATCAAAGCTTTGCAAGCCTTTGACATATGTCTTAAAAGCACCAGGGCACACAAGATGCAAAATAAATATCAGCCAAAGCGGCAGCAACACCCTTTCCTCCCACCCTCTGGCACACTTGACCTCCAGTCCTCTGAACACTACAGCTTAGCGGCCCCGCATTGCACTTTCCCATCAGACAGAAATCCCACTCTCAGTTGGCTCAGCCTTCAGCCAATGCCTGCTTAAATAGATGGGTTTTGCAGAGTGCCCAGAAAGCCAATGAATTCAGGACCTTGGGGGCAGAGCATTCCAAAAGAAAGGGACCTTTATAGAGAATGCTGTCAGCAGCTCCCTCCCTTGTATAATAAAGGAATCAAGCTCAAGGGCCTCTGCTGATCACATCTGTGGCAACATGGCACAGGGAGAAAGGTAGTCTCTTCAGCAGGCAGGTCCCAGCCCATTTAGAGTCTTAGGTCAGAATCAACACCTTAAACTCCACCCAGAAACCAACAGAAATCCATTGCAGATAACAAAGCGCTGATAACTGATACTACCACTGAGAAGCACCACTTAATAAGTGGACTGCTGCATCTTGCACCAGCTTAAGTTTCTGGATAGATTTAAGGGGCGTGTACAGTAGTAATACAGTCTCAAGATGACCAAGGCATGGATCACAGTAGCAAGGTCCCTATCTGAAAGAAACAGTCATAATCTCCTGGTCAGACTTGTCTTGTTAAAATAAATTCCTCCTGTCAGTCACTCTGGAGACACTGGATTCAGTGCAGTGGTCAAAGATTTACAGAAAATTGAGGTGATAGGCCAGGATGCAGTGACATTGCAAGTGTTTCAAAAATATATCTACAGACAGAGAGCAAACAAATTCATGTGTCTCTCTTCTAGTTCATGGTTAATTTCTCCTAACCACATGCTTTCAAAATGCTAGTTTGATTAGTCTCTGGCTGTGAATGTAATTATACTGGCTGTTCTGATTTGTTTTTTCTTATGAAGGCCGGCCTTTGCGAAGCAGAGCAGGAGCAAATGAGGAAAATTCTCTACCAAAAGGAGTCCAACTATAACAGACTGAAGAGGGCCAAAATGGACAAATCTATGTTTGTAAAAATCAAGACCCTAGGTATTGGTGCTTTTGGGGAAGTGTGCCTTGCCTGCAAAGTGGATACCCATGCCCTCTATGCCATGAAAACCCTGAGAAAGAAGGATGTACTGAATCGTAACCAGGTGGCTCACGTCAAAGCAGAAAGGGATATACTTGCTGAGGCAGACAATGAATGGGTGGTAAAACTCTATTACTCTTTTCAAGATAAAGAAAATTTGTACTTCGTGATGGACTACATCCCTGGTGGGGACATGATGAGTCTGCTGATACGAATGGAGGTCTTTCCAGAACATCTAGCTCGTTTTTATATTGCAGAGCTCACTTTGGCCATAGAGAGTGTACACAAAATGGGATTTATCCATAGAGATATCAAGCCTGACAACATTTTGATAGACCTTGATGGGCATATCAAACTGACTGATTTTGGGCTCTGTACTGGATTCAGATGGACTCACAATTCAAAGTACTATCAGAAAGGTAGTGTTCTTATGTGTACTATTTGTGATGCGTGTTGTATTATTTCACCTTGAAATAAATAGTGGTCTCTCTGCAAATGTGCTAGCTTAGAGTATACTGAACATTTTATACATGATAAAGGTGAAGAGACCTAAGCCAGTGGCTTGGTGACTCTCATGCTAAATTTGCTGTATTTAAGGATATGTCTACACAGCCAAAAAAACCACAACAACCCAATCCCATGGCAGCAAGTTTCAGAGCCCTGATGTTTAGGCTCGGGCTCACACTACAGTGCTAAAAATAGCCATGTAATCATTCAGAGTCGGGCTCTGAAGCCTGGGGAGACAGACGGTGGGCTTCACAGTCTAAGCTCCAGCCCAAGCCCACATGTCTAAACTACTATTTTTAGTGCCGTAGCACAAGCCCTGCAAGCTCAAAGGATTCTGAGACTTGCTGCCACAGTTTTTTTTGTTTGTTTTTTTTTTGCCGTGAGAAGACTTACCCTTGGTGTGTCAGTCCTTTGCTTTCAACTACTGCTAGTTTAAGTCCCCATCAGTAGCTTAAACTGCTGCAATAGCAATAAATTTCCAGTTCTCGCTGGCTTCAAGGTGGGGGGGAATCCCTACTGGTGGCAAAAGGAGCTAATCATAAAAGAAACTCATTTGATGTATTCCTGGTCCCAGTGATCATATGCATGCCATTGATCAGGAATGAACGGTGCCTAAACAGTAGTCATAGGGCAATCTGTACAGATACCAAACTTATTACACCCGTCTGGTCTTTACTAGGAGATGTGTTTCTGAAAGGTTTAGTAAGGGACTAAGAAGTGGGGCTCATTATGGAAAATTAGCCAAAAATGGAAAATTTTTCAGATTAAACCTATTTTTGTTTGCGAGAGAGGGGGAAATACTGGATGGCACAACTAGCCATTTAGTAATCTGTTTTTTTCTTTAGTTGACAATGGTTTTATAAATAATTATATTAAAATAAACTTTTTTTTTATTTCCTCCTTTTTCCGTTTGAAAGGGAGCCATATCAGACAAGACAGCATGGAGCCCAGCGATCTTTGGGATGATGTGTCCAACTGTAGATGTGGAGAGAGGCTGAAAACCTTGGAGCAAAGAGCCAAAAAGCAGCATCAGAGATGTTTAGCCCACTCGTTAGTTGGGACCCCTAATTACATAGCTCCTGAAGTACTGCTTCGCAAAGGTAGATGAGCTCTATTTCGTTTTCTTTCTGTGAAATGAATGCTGATTTTTTTTTTTTTTTTTTTTAAGTGAATATAATTTTGGGGAAGGGAGTCAGTTTGACAGCCCTGGACATTAAGTCACCCATTTGACCAGTGCAAATTTCTTCATGTGCCATACCAATGTGCCTCAGTACTATTCACTTGAGGGTTGAGATGGTACTTCTGCCTCCATGGCCATTCAGTCCTTCCTTGGCTTTTCTGCTGAAGCAGCTAATAAAGGTGTCAGCAATTATATTGTTTTACTGTGAGACAGATAACCAACCTGGGCACTAGGAATGGCACTGAAATCACTAGTTAATTCCCGTAGGTTAATGAGCAGCCAACGGAGGGTATCTACTGACTAATTCAGACTGTGGCATGGAAATTATAATGTCCTAGGGATATCTCTTCCTGGCCAGGATTTTGGGCAGCCAAAGAAGAAAAAACCTTTCATGTTTTACAGCGATCAGGTCAGAGCTTGGGGACTTTAGCCAGTGCTTTGTGGATGCCCCAGTGCTGACATGATCTCTAAATTGTATAGTTATGAACTGAGATTTTCAAGTTCACTGGAGGCCTGATCGGATGTCCATGGGCACCTTTGCATTAGCTTCAATAGACTTTACATCATGCACTAGAGGATTTAGCCACACAAACTTCCATTGACATCAATGACTAACTCCTCTAGTTGGCTTTAAAATCTCAAACTTGTACCTTACGGTGTAGTCTCAGGAAATGACTAATTTAAATTGCTCCTGTTTGCATGGAATCCAGTAAAAGATTGTGTCCTTTCACCTGAGCCCTGCTGTGTCCCTGAGCTGTATTTTAAAATTCAGCATCACCTCTATATAATCTTGATAGTAGATCAGTCATCAAGTGTTTTATTTTCCTCTGAGGAACAGTCTGTGCTCCATGGCAGGATAGGGCCAGAATGATTCATGACAAAATCCTTGCTCTGTCCAGTTATGTGCTCCCTGTCAGTCCTCAGTCACCAGTGTCATGCCTAAAAATATGGAGAATGATCTCTAGCTGCCAGGATTAGGATTTCTCTGCTCTCAAGAGTAGAATTTGGGTCAGCCAGCAGAAGGCACACAAGAATATGGATTTTGAGTAACCTAATTTTAGGTCACAAATCACACTACTGAGAATGAAAACGTGTGAGAGAAGATGAAAACATAAGCTGTGTTTTTCAGTATTACTTAAATTGGAAGAGGAAACAATGTCTGTACTCAAATTCTTACTGGTTGCGGGACACTGTCTTTTGCCTGTCTTTCAGGATACACTCAGCTCTGTGACTGGTGGAGTGTTGGGGTGATTCTCTTTGAGATGTTAGTGGGGCAGCCTCCCTTTCTGGCCCCCACTCCCACAGAAACCCAACTAAAGGTAGGTTAAAGCAGAATTCCAAATAGACCTTATTCTTATTTATTGGCTCCCCTGTATCTGAGCATGTCACAGATGTTAATTTATCCTCGTCCCGCTGCTGTAGGATAAGGAAGTGTTATCCCCATTGTACAGAGCGGGCAAAGAGAGATTAAAGGTGTGACTTTCAAAGATGTTGAGCAATCACAAATTTCCTCCAAGTCAATGGCAGCTAAAAAAAATCAGGCCATAACTGACTTGTGGAGCTGGGAATGAAACCCCAGTATACCACTCTAGTGCTTTAACCACAAGATCAGCCTCCCAGGGGCTGAATATCACATTTTAGCAACTCCTTTATAAAATGCTTAAATTTTTCCTGCTTTAAAATGGGGTGAGGGAAGGAGGAGGATTCCTCTCTCTCTTGATGGGACAGGTCCTAATTCAAATACTTACTTTCCTTTACATTGTGACTGCACAACTCTTAGGTGAATGCTGTCTGGATTTTTATTCAGCAACCTGGTAATCTGCTTGGGAACATTGTTTTCAAGTACCACACGTAAAGAGAAGAACCTTCTCTTAAATTGTTCACCATGGATTTTGCTATTAAAAATCGTATGTTAATTGTAACCTCACAGTTTGCAATGTCAGTATTCCAAAGTTGAGCAGTGGTTGCAATTCTTTTTATTAGAAGGAGGAATCTCGCCCTCTATCTCTTTAAAAGCAAATTGCAAAACTAAATGAATATTGAATTTAGCCTAGAAATGTCTGTGCTGCGTATCCATTCAAACTCGGCTGTGGGGGCATTCAGCAAGGAATAAATTTGAACTTACACTGTTAAAATTTCTTTTTTCTCCTGTCTGTAATGCAGTGGTATTTCCATGTTCACTAAATACATCCCAGAAGACACAGTTCTATAGCCGCAATGATACCATAGGTTGCATGTGTTGTATTCTGGGAATATTTTAGTGAGCCAGAAACAATTTCACAGAGTGGGAAGAGGAGCAGAGCAGGAATAACTGTTTTTAAAAACAAGTTAAATGTACACTTTCTCTTCTTTTTCTGCTTAGAATGCCCTCTACAGTCTGCCCTGTGAGGAGTATTCAGTATATACATTTCAGAGCTAAAATCTGTTTTCCTTTTAGCTTTGCAGCTGTTCTCTAATATTTGTATAGGAAACAGGATCAAATCTTTATTGTTGTTTTCATGTCCATTCCTCACAATTTTTCCTGTACTGCTCACAGTGAGCAGCAGTCATCAGACCACTGGATTCTTGCCTTTCACGAATCCAGTCAAAAATTGTGGGTATGAGCTGACCTTTAGCTCAATCAACATTGACAAATGAAGAGCTTTTGTTCAAAAGATTAAAAGAAGATGTTGAATATCTTTCTCCTCTTCAGGTAATAAACTGGGAGAGCACACTGCACATTCCCTTGCAGATCAAGCTAAGCCCTGAGGCAAGTGATCTTATCACAAAACTCTGCTGTGCTGCCGAGGATAGACTTGGAAGAAGTGGAGCAGATGATATTAAGGCCCATCCTTTCTTTAACTCAATAGACTTCTCCACTGATATCCGCAGACAGACAGCTCCCTATGTTCCAAAGATCAGCCATCCAATGGACACCTCAAATTTTGACCCAGTTGAAGAAGAAAGTCCTTGGAATGATGCTAGTGGGGACAGTACGAGGACATGGGACCCACTAGCCTCTTCAAACAGTAAACACACAGAGCATGCCTTTTATGAGTTTACTTTCCGAAGGTTTTTTGATGACAATGGATATCCATTTAGATACCCAAAGCCTTCTGGAATTGAATCCAGCCAGTCTGAGAAATCTGATGCAGAAAACAAAGATGTGGTGGATCAGACTGGAGCCTGTCAGCCTGTATATGTGTAAATTATTGTACTGAATACTCCCGATAATCTTATTCACAAATAGAAGAGGACCTTTAGCTGACCATTTAGGACCTGATCTTGCAGTTCTTATTCAGGCATAGATCCAGTTGAGGCCATTGTGAATTGGGGAGTCAAAAGATTGCAGGACCAGGTCCTAAATGAGCATTCTAAGTTCAGGTCAGTTTCATTGTAAATAGCTATGTTGATAATTACACTTGAATTCCTTGTCTTTACCAAAATCTGCAAGGCCAGCAACCTATCCTTGCCAGGCCTATTTTTGTCTGAAGTCAACATCCCCTACTCTGATCAGCATTTACAGACTTACACAATGTTATTTTTTAAACGAGTAAAGAGCACTTATTTTGTTTATAGCAGTTTTTTTCCTACTAAATTATAGGGATTAACTTTGACAAATCATGCTGCTGTTCTTCTTTTCTGTGTTTTTTATTTTATCCATGGCACTTATTGTTTCACATTTAGGAAAAATGCATAAAGCTGAAGAACATGTGTTGAAAGGTCTCTGTGCAATAATGTTAAGAAACTAAAAGAAAAACTGCTCTCTAATTTTTCTAAATTTACAGATGCCATTTTATTCACACCGTGATTTTTGTTTAATTTGTATTTTCCACATTTCAAAGTTGTGACATAACCTTAAAGCTGCTTTATTTTTTTCTGCTTGTTGGGGTGTAATAGAAAGTGTGAGTAAGTGACAATTTGGGTGTGATTTCAGTGTCTGGTGTGTGAAGAATGTTGCATGAGCAGTGTTTTTCTATACGAAATGGCCGTTTCTTGCCATTCACAGGCAGGTCCTGTGAATCCATTTTTACTGAGGGTCTAAAATTAGACCATTTTAAACCTGTGTTGATAATGTATTGTGTGGATGATTTTCTCTTTTATGATTGTATCCAATATTAATTTTGGACAAATTGCAAAGTTATAACTGATTAGTGATTTTTGTGGTCTTGATGTAATAGGTCAATTTTAGTAAACATGTATCATCTGCACACACATCTCCCTAAGAAGAGTAAATTACAAACCATTATTTACAGTTTTCTTGTGGCAACAGTCTAAATCTAGCTCATTCATGTAGCACACAAAGCACAGTGATCAGTAGTTAAAACTTCACCATTTAACACTCACTATCCGTAACACACAGTATCCAGGCTAAAATATTTAGGTCCACATTTTCAAACCTTAATGCCTAATGCTAGGTGGCTAAATCCATATTTAGGGTCGTAAATAAAAATGGACTCACTTTATAAAAGGTCTTGAGCACCTACAACTCACGTTGACATCAGTGGGATTTGGCGGTGCTCAGCACTTCTAAAAAATCAGACGACTTATATTTTGTTGTCTGACTAAGGATTTGGTAACCTAACTTTAGGCACTAAGGTTTGAAAATGTTAGCATTGTTAGAAAGTTATTCTGTCCTGTTGTCTCTTCAATGGAAATATTGCTGTGATGGAACACAACAGTCCCTCATTCCTATCAAATGATAGGCATACTTTGAAATATCAAATCTTAATTTTGTTAAAATATGTATTTTTCTTCTATATATAGATGTGAGAATTATTCAAAGTGATATTGGAATACTAAAGATAATTAAGCCATACATATTTACTTTTATTATATATAACTAAATAGATAAACAAAAAAAATCTTAATTCAGATTGGTATAATAGTCCTATTTAAGTGATTGACATAATAACATTGAGGAAAACACTCCTTCGGTGTGTCTTTGCTTTATTATTATTATTATTATTTTATTTTAAATCTGGAGCTTCAGAATTTTTCCATATATTACTCCACATATTATTCCTTAATGTTTTTAGCATATCCTATCCTATCCATTGTTTAGATATCTAAGCAACAACACATAAATTAATCAGTTTGGACAAAACAAAAATGATTGTGTATTTGTTTACATTTGTATGAAAGGAGTGCTATGAGGTATGCAGTGCTTGTGTTGTGACAGTCCATGTAAGATTCAGTATTACTGCTTTTTTGTTTGTTTGTTATTTACATCTATCTGACATTCTTTCATGTGGTAGGTTCTTTCTCAGGAACTCAATTTAACTGTTATTTATTGATATATCATTGCCTTTGAAAGCTTCTACTGGCACAATTTATTATTAAAAAAATTGAATCAAAATCTAAACTGCATTGTGTGTTCTTGAAATAATCATTTCTGTGTGTTTGTGCTGTGAGGGCTGGTTTGTAACGTTAGTGGTGGAGTTGAGGCATAAAATTCAGATCCAAATCTCAGTTTTCTTCAAACCTGCATCCAACATTTGGTTTAGATCCTTTTATATCCAATGGCCATTTTATTTTCTACACTCACAGCTTATTTCTTCTGTAGACTCTCAGTCCCTAGCTGAGGAGTCCCCTGGCATGGAAGAGTCACTAGCTGGCATAAAGCCACCATGACCATGTCTTTCATCTTTCTCCATCCTCAGTGTAGGGGGCAAAAGTTTGAGCATGGTGCTGCTACACTAGGGCAAACCCCAGCTAGCATGCTGGTCCCTTGAGGTTGTAGCCAGTTGGCATCGTGTAGAGCAGCTCCAGAAATTACACTGAGGCCAGTGGAAAACTGGCCCCTGGATTGGAAGCCACAAGTGGTTCTTTGCAGCCACCATTTTAGCTGCACACACTGGATGCTGGACACAATTGAGATAATCTGGTCCAAAGTCCTTTATTGGGGAGGGGGAGGAGGAGGGAAGGCAGCTGCTGTCACTACCATGGCTCCCAGGATGAACACTTACCTTGTTTCAGAGTGTGCTGTTGATCTGGCCTCTCTAGTGTACTTAGGATGTCCTGGTTTGGGTCTGCAGAAACTGTAGGAATGAAAGAATAAAAAATAGAAATGAAGGGACATGACTGAGGGAAAATTTTAGTAGTAACCTATTTTGGATCTTTGATCTTCATTATTACCAGAATCCCTGAAAGTCCCATCCTATTGTGACCTCTCCAGGCTAGTACAATAGACGCATGCTAAAATATTAAATTTCTCTTCCTTGTTGTGCTACTACATTACATTCATTCTTGCACACTGCTTTGGAATATGAACTCTTCAAACTGCATTGACTAGAAAAGAGAAGATTATAGGAACTGTGGTCAGACTCTTCTCAAACCTTTGCCATAGCAGTGTGTAGCAAACGTGCCTCAAGTAATCCTTCAAATAAAGGATTATTTTCCATGAGCACCATTGAATACTTCTGTTTTGCAAGTGTTACAATTTTTCTTTCTCACCTCATGGCACTAACGCAGGGTACTTAAAACCTATCCCTATTATTCCTACTGTTGTTGTGTATTACTACTTTAAATTAATGCAGCTTTCATAGATTATAAGGCCAAAAAGAACCAATGTGATCATCTCATCTGATCTGTATAACACAGGCCATAGGAGTTCCCTGAATTAATTCCTGTTTGAACTAGGGCAATGGTTTTCAAACTTTTTTTTTCCTGAGGACCCAGTTGAAGAAAATTGTTGATGCCCACAACCCAACTGAACTGGAGATGAGGGGTTTGGGGTGTCGGAGGGGCTCATGGCTGGGGCAGAGGGTTGGAGTGCCGGAGGGGGTCAGAGCTCTGGGCTGGGGGTGCAGGCTCTGGGGTGGGGCTGGGGATGAGGGGCTTGGGGTGCAGGAGAGGCTCCAGGTTTGGGCGGGGGCTCAGGGCTGGGGTAGGAGGTTGGGATGTGGGAGGGGGTCAGGGGTCTGGGCTGGGGATGAGGGCTTTGGGGTGCAGGAAGGGGTTCCAGTTTTGGGGGACTCCAGGCAGGGGATTGGGGCACAGACTCACCTCTAGCAGCTCCTGATCAGCAGTGCAGCGGCGGTGCTAAGGCAGGCTTCCCACCTGTCCTGGCACTGCAGACCATGCTGCGCCCCAGAAGTGGCCAGCAGCACGTCCGGCTCCTAGGTGGGGGCACACAAGTGGCTCTGCATGGCTCTCGCCCGCAGGCAGCACCCACCCAGCTCCCATTGGCTGGTTTCTGGTCAATGAGAGTGTGGAGCAGGTGCTCAGGGCGGAAGCAGCGCGTGGAGCCCCATAGCCCCCCTGCCTAGAAGCCGGACCTGCTGTCCTGGCCGCTTCCAGGGCGCAGCATGGTGTCGGAACAGGTGGGCACTAGCCTGACTTAACTGGGCAGCACCGCCAACGGGACTTTTAACGTCCCGGTCAGCTGTGCTGACCAGAGCTGCTAGGGTCCCTGGGTGCTGAGCAAGGCAACTCAGTGCCTTACATGTCACGACCCACTACTAGGTCGCTACCCAAACTTTGAAAAACACTGAACTAGAGCATATATTTTAGAAAAACATCCAATCTTGATTTTTAAAATTGCCAGGGATGGAGAATCCACCACAGCCCTTGGTAAGATGTTCCAATGGTTAATTACCCTCACTGTTAAAAATGTGCACCTTATTTCCTGTCTAAATTTGTCTAGCTTTAACTTCCAGCCATTGATTTTTGTTTTACCTTTGTCTGCTAGATTGAAGTGCCCTCCATTATCAAATTTCTGTTCCTCACGGAGGCACTTCTAGACTGTGATCAAGTTACCCCTTAACACCTTTGGTTGAGCTAAATAGATTGAACTCCTTGAGTCTATCACTATAAGGCATGTTTTACAATCCTCTAATCAGTCTCGTGGCTCTTCTCTGAATGCTTTTCAATTTATCAACATCCTCCTTGAATTGTGGACACCAGAACTGGATACAGTATTCCGGAAGCAGTTGTACCAGTGTAATATAACCTCCTTATTCCTAGTTGATATCCCCCTGTTTACACATCTAAAGACTGCATTAACCCTTGTGGCCACAACTTTGTGCTGGGAGTTCATGTTCTGCTGATTAGCCAGCGCAACATCCAAGTCTTTTTCAAAGTCATTAGTTTCCAGGATAGAGTTCCCTCAGCCTGACAGGGTGGCCTAAATTCTTTGCTCCTATATGTAGAGCTTTACATTTGGTCGATTCATGCATACTATTTGCTTCTGCCCAGCTTACCAAGTGATCCAGATCGCTGTGTCAGTGGCCTGTCCTCTTCATTATTTACCATTCCACCAATCCTTGTGTCATCTGCACATTTTATTGGTGATTTCGTTTTTTTCCAGGTTCTTGATAAAAATGTTATAGTGTAGGCCCAAGAACCAAACGTGGGACCCCACTAGAAATACACTTGCTCAGTAATGATACTCTGGTTTTAGTTATACGAGGCCTGTCAGCCAGTTTTTAATCCATTTAACATGTGCCATGTTAATTTTGTATCATTCTAATTTCTTAATATGTTGTGCAGTAACCAAGCCAAATATCTAGCAGAAACCTAAGTATGTTACATCAACACTATTACCTTTAGCAGCCAAATTTTATATTCTCATTAAACAAGATATCAAATTAGTTTGATAGGATCAATTCTCCATAAACCCATGTTGACTGGCATTAATTATATCAAATCACGTATCAGTCCTTCCATTATTTTGCCCAGGATTATAGGATGACAGCTTATAATTACCCCAGTCATTCTGTTTACCATTTTAAAATATTGGTACATTAGCTTTCTTCCAGAGCTCTGGAACTGTCTCAGTATTCCAAGAGTTACTGAAAATTATCATTAGGAGACTTAAGAGTCGTAAGAGTGGCTCATCTCCAACAAATGCCTAAACAGTTTACGCCATGTCAAACATCCCAAGCAGAACCCCTCTGGTTATTTTAGAAAGCGAACGATTTACCTATAAATACAGGTTCTTGGGAATTGAGCAATGCATGATAAACTAGCCCAGAAAGTAAGAATGGAACCACTAATATGCTATTAATCTTAAAACTATCTCAGTGTGCAATTGGAAAACAAACTCCTACTTCACCTAGAGCAGAACTGAACTGTACAACAGTCTTTTCTGTTTAGCCTCTCTCTATAGCTAGTTTGCCTCCCTTCGTACCAAAATCTCAGAGGAAGCTAGAACCCAGAATAAGCTGAATGCAAGCTAGCAAATTAGACACATGCAATACATATGAACTGGCTTCTATATGGTCTCTAGTTTATATATTTCCTACTAAGATACCTAATATTTTATTTGAAAAGTTAGAACTGTAATTAATTTTGGGGGGACTTTAAAACCCCTTCCCACAAAGAAAATATTTGAATTACCTTTGGCTACAAAGAGGCTCCCACACTTTAAACCATATTGGGCAGCAAATTGAAGATTACAGCTACATGGAAAGAGAGAGGGATAGGTTAGTCCAAATATCCCTTTGCCTTACCACAGAGAGAGAATAAGGAATCTATTCTGAAACAGCATGCTTCATTTATGCTAACACTTGACATTTGGGGTGAAATCGTGGCCGCACTGAAGTAAATAGCAAATTCCACATGGACTTCAATAAGGCCAAGAATTAACCCTTGGATTTCAATTTTTAAAAAGTAGACAAGGTTAACATCAGGTAAAATAATCACTACGTTTCCAGTCTTTGTCCTGGAAGGCCTAAATAATTGGGATTATTTAGGTAGTCTAGCACTGAGCAGTGTATGTGATAGTGTGTTGCTACAGAGAGGTAGATCTATAACACAGTAGTAACGGTGTTGTAGGAACAAAAGGGGTCTTCATATTCTCCCTTTGTACCTATATTGCCAGATGTGGAGTTTTGCAATGAGAAGTAGCAATAATTTATTAGAGGCAATTTTATTCCTGGTTTCTCAGTGGAAAAGAATTACAGGTAGAATTTATAAAAGTATATATAATTTGAACAACATTAAAGGTAAACGAGGAAGAAAAGCATTTGACTCAAATGGCTGAGGAAGAATACAATTAACTGCACAAGAAGTAGTGCTATTGCCTGTAATTTGATGGAAACTCTCTGTAATAACTTTACATAAATTCTATTTTACTCCCTACAGATTGGGTTATGATACAACTGCCTCATATAGTGCTGGAGAAACTCTAGTGGAGAAGGGAACTTAGAACATATAATTTGGTTCTGTCCCAACTACAGAAATATTGGCAGAAAATAGTAACCGCTACCGAAAATATTGTTGGAATTAGAAGTATTTAATTCTCCCCGCAGGAAATAATCTCAGGAATAGATAATGCAGGAATAGCAACTGCTAACACAAAAAAACTTTTAAAAATGTTTTTCCTGGAAAAGAAATGTGCTATTGTAGAACATGGAACCAGTGCCTTCCTCTAGTGGCTTTTAAGCAGCGTATGGCATGTGGTGAAAATGGAAAGCTGAACTTGTTCATATCAAAATAAACCAAAGAACTTTAAAAATGTCTGGTCTCCTTTCTTAAATTATGCAGCAATAGCCTCAAGCCCTGCAGAACAAATGACCGATTTAACCTGAAACTGGTCTAATACTCTGCCTTGTAAATGCTTAATCTTTTAGGGTGCTTTTAAATAAGTTCAGTAAAGGTGAAAAAGTACTTGCAGATAATGAGTTTTAGATGTATTGGTGTGTCAACTTTCAATTATTTGCTTTTTGGTTCAATGTTTCATATCCATGTTTTTGTTTTAGCTCTACTGTACGGTTAAGGAACAAATGTTAGGCTGTCAACTTTTTTCTTAAGTCACTGTTGATTGATAATTCTAAAACTTTACAAAGTAAGGTTTTAATCTGATGTATTGATAAGACTGCAATAAAAAGCTACATTTTTTGTAAAGTTTGAGGTTGGTGGAGTGGAAAGCAGGGAGGTAATGGAGGAGCTTCAAAGAGCACAGTTGGCGACATGATAGAGCAATGGACAGGAAGGTGATTGTAGCAGCTGCATTTCCTTTGTTTCAGAAGGGAGTGACGTGTGTGTTGGGTCAGCTGAAGAGTAAGAAGTGGCTATCATCAAGACATGACATTATGGAGGGCCTGAATGAGAGGTTTAGCTATGTGGACAGTCACAGTGCTGCTATTATTTATTTGTATTGGGATCTCACCCAAATGTCTCAATTGAGATCAGGAAATTGTGCTAGGAACTGTACAAATACATAAGAAGAGACACAGCCAAAACACCCTGAATGTTTTGTTGCATGATAGATGTGAAGTTGCTGCGGTATCAGCCCACAGATCCATCTCTGACGCTTCTAATAGTGTGGCAATTTTCCAACATATCATTTTTGTTGGACAGATTGAGGATTGTGTTGGTAATTCATGATGTCCTCCATGGCAAAACCCAGATTCTTAAATTAACTAAAGGCGGAAAAAGGATTATTTTTAGAACAGCAGTTGAATTCACATCATCCCAGATAGACCATTTATCTGTTTAATTGGGGTGATTGCCAAAGAACAGATTCTTTTCAATGCATGAAATGGATGGAAAATACTGAATTAATGGCATGCTAATAGCTATGAAAAATCTGCTTCAATGTTTGCATCCTATTCACAGTGTTTTACTGTTCAAGTAATGCTTTTTGCTAGATTCAGCTTCTCGCTGTGTGGCTTGTCAGGGCTGCTAAACAAGTCTCTTACATTCATGTGATTTATTGCTTTGACTAAAGTGCTTGTTATTAAAGGAATTTATTAAATACAAGCAAATATCTCCCAGCAAAATGCACTCCCTCTGGCCCCTGACTGAAAAACTGAATTTCGATTGGGAAGGATGTGTGTGTATGTCCCAAATGAGAAAAAATCTGATGCATCCAATTTGTTTTTATCTGAATTGCATCCCACCTTAACTGAATGCTGCTTCTCTGGGAGGAAGGGGATTTGCTTGGCCTTTCCTGCTGGACTGCACCTTGAATCCAGTGGTCTGAGGGACATGGTTTCATCAGTTGGGAGTCGTGGGACAGAGGAAGAGATGATAGCTGGAGCTGGTCAGAAATTTCCTGATGAAATAGTTTTCCATCGGAAAGTGTTGATTTGGCAAAAGTGAAACATTTCATGGGAATGAATTGATTTGTGTGAAAGTGTTCCTTGAAAAAATATCAAAATGTTTTAGTTTTGATAAGGGCAAAGTGCTTTACTTTGACTGTCATCTCAACTTTTCTATTACATAAAATATATAAAATCATATATAATTATTTCTTAACAGTCAAAATTTATAGTTGAAGTGAACCACTTCGATAAGGTCATTTTGATATTTCTAAAAAAAATTTTTTCAACTTTTCATTCCAATCCATGACTAAAGGAAATTTTGAATGTCAGAATTTCCCACAAAACAGAAATTCTGAGCTTTGACCAGTTCTAATGATGATGGAAGCAGCAGACAGCAAACCGACGTGAATAATATCTGAAATGTAACTGAATCTAATAGATCACATTCATCCCCAGTGTAATTCCATTGATAACAATCACCTGATGGTCTCTCTAGTCACCTTATCTGCTCTCCATGTTTTAGCAATTCCGATTTCATATGATACTTAGTTGTGGAATTTTTAACACTGCTGTGTGCTCAATCTGCTTTAGTTTACTGAAGCTGTGCAGGTTGCTGATTTACATGACTACATTTTCTCTTATGACTATGTGTGGTTGATGGTGGCTACACAAATGGCGGTATGTATGAAGTAACAGAATAACATTTTATTTTCTTCCTTGTTATCCATGGAGACAGTAGCCCAAAACTGAGTGACAGAGTTTGACAATACAAGACAGCAGGCTAGATTACAGGCAATAGTGATGTAAATATATTGTATGCTTGGTAAGTTTTAAGGCCAGGGGTGGGAAGCACGGGGGAGACAGCAGTGGCGTAGCCAGGTTTAGAGCACAGGGGGAGCGGAGCTAAAAAAAGGTGCCGGGAGCAAAAAGCGTCGGGCGCAAAAAAAGGCGCCAGGAGCAAAAAAAAATGCTCCGCTCTGGCTGCAGCATAGGAGCAAAAGGCATCGGGAGCAAAAAATAGGTGCAGGAGCAAAAAAAAAAAAAAAAAAAGCTCCGCTCTGGCTGCAGCGTAGGAACAAAAGAGCACAAAAAAGGCACGGCTTCTGCTCAGTGGGGGAGCGGCCGCTCCCCCTGCTCCCTCCCTGGCTACGCTACTGGGAGACAGTGAGCATAATGCAAAGGAATGAGGCCTCCACCTGGGAAAAGCAGGAAGAGATTTCAGGGAGGGAACTAGGTCCTAAACTAACTACATACTAAGGTGCAGGGGGGAAGACAGAGCTTTTCAGACCCTACAAAATCTAGAGGCACTTGGCCAACAACCGCCTCCCCCCTTATTCTGCAGCTTCAGGGAACTTTTGCAAGCTACAATCAGCATCGTCACCTAACACTGAAAGTTGGATTCAAGTCTTTTCTCTTTTGCTGTATTACCATTGGGGGAGCTGGTGGGCCTGAAGTGCCAGCAACACAATGATGAAACACAGCTCTACATTTCCTGAATACCACAAGCAAACAGTACAGTGCCTAGCTGAGATCTGCAGATGCATTAAAGCTAACTGGCCTGAAGCTGAACCCAAGCAAGGCTAGTGATGCTGGTAGGAAATGAAGTACTTTGAGGAACTCACCCCCTTCATAACACCCACTTCCACATATAGACAGACAGAAAACTGTGTCCTGGCTTTTCAGGTTTGAACCTGATACTTGTGACTCACGCACTCATAACCTCAAGCCTTAGTTACTGCAACTCGTAACATCTAGGAATGAAACCAGACAGCCTGGAATCGCTCCAACTGGTGCAGGCTGCAGCAGCCAGTCAGCTAAATAATGCAGGTTGCTGTGAGCACATAGCTCCAGTGCGCCGCTTTCTGCACTGGCTCTCCATTAAACAGAGTCAAATTCAAGGCCTCTGTCCTGAGAGAGCAGTTTTCTTCTCATGACCAGAACTTCCCACAACTACATTACACTGGAATTAGGCAACTATTGTCCTATAAGAGAAAGTCATGGATGTAAGAGACAGGACCTGGATTAAGGCTTGGTCTACACTTAAAAGTTAGGTCGACATAGCTATGTTGGTCAGGGGTATGAAAACCCCCCCACCCCGACTGACATAGCTCTGCTGACATAACCCCCAGTGTAGACAGAGCTATGTCGATGGACTAATTGATGTATCTACCATCAGTCAGGGAGGTGATGTTCCTACACCAATGGAAAAACCCCTTCTGTTGCTGTTGGTATGTCTATACTATGGGGTTATGCCAACATCACTACAATGACCTAGCTATGCTGGTATAGTCTCTATAGTGTATTATAGATATACCCCAAGGCAGGGCTGGTGCAAGGAAGTTTCGCGCCCTAGGCGAAACTTCCTTGCACCGGCCCTGCGCCCCCCCACCCCCCAGCTAACGCTGCCCCCCCCCAGCTGCAAACCACCCCCCCGCCCACGGCAGCCTCCCCACCCATGGGCCGCGGTGGGGGGGAGGGAGGGCTGGGCTGGGCTCCTCACCGGGCTGCGGCAGGCTTGGCTCCCCGTGCCCTCCCACGGCCCCCCCCCCCCCCCCCCCGGGCGGCCAGTCCCCCGCCCACGGCAGCTCACCTCAGCCGGGGGCAGGGGCAGCAGCTCAGGGGAAGCTGCGTTCTCGGCGGCGTTTTGAATCACCACCGGGAGTCTCCACCCCCCAAATGCTGGCGCCCTAGGCAACTGCCTAGGGTCGCCTAGTGGGCACACCGGCCCTGCCCCAAGGCTATGGAATTGACTACATGAAGAGTGAAGAATGACCACCAACCTCAGTGGATTCAGAAATAAAAGCAACACTGATTACTTTCAAGTTGACTTTGTCAATAAGAATGTTTCTCTTCCCTTTTCCTCCCACACGTATATTATAGGCACAATCTCTATGATTTTCAATTCAGGATTTTATTCCTAGAATTGGGAAAGAAAAAGCTAGAGTGTGTGCATTTATTGTTATTTTTTAATACTTGGGTGCACACGTGCTGCCAGGACCATTTAAGTAGAAACATAAATTAAGATTTTAGCAGATGTGAAGTCAAAGAAATACGAATGAGAGAAATGTTTTAAAAATAGTAATACACCGATTTACAGAGCTTTGAGAGGAGAAGGAAAGTTAAAGGATTCAAAAGAACACTAAAATTATCAAGAGGAGAGGCGGGTAGGTGGATTGAGCTGGGGAGTGAGATGGAATTACGTTTGAGGATGAACTTCTTGCCCCAGAAATGCTCTTCTGTCTTCAAGACATTTCGCAAAAGGAAGTTGAGAGAAAGCCACAAGTCTACTTGATCAAGTCAGGCACTGTGAGCAGGGAAGAGCCATTAAAGATGTCAAACGATATATACAAATTAGAATCACCAGTGTGCATATTAATCTAATACAGAGGGAGGATCCCTGTCCCAGGGTGCCTTTTAAGAGAAGTTGAAATCCCAGCTCTAACCTGTGCTTAGTTTTCCCCGATCAAGGGAATTTTGGGACTTGTAGGCCAGGTGCCACTAAAGTTTTGGGCCTGAGAGGATGTGGTATTAAGGATAGCCACTTTTCTCATTGGCAGAGAGAGCATCTCAACTGAGGAGCTGACCAAGACCTGGACCTGTAGTGCAGTTCCCAGCTGAGATGGAACTGGGAAAGAAGCCTCTGAAAAGGCTGTGGAAAGATACCTAAAAGGCAGGCAGGAAAACTAGGGGGAGGGGAGGGATGTGGCAAGAGTGAAGTGGACTACTGGAGGCTGGAGTGGATAGCTGCCTTACTCTGTTTAGGGCCTTGGGATTGCCTTGATTGGAGGAGTCCATGGGCTACCCTACACCTCATTTGTGAGCTCCTTGATGCAATGAACTTGTTCCTCCTGTGCCCAAGGGCTTAAAAGGGCTCTTGTAAGCCCCTGGGACTGTGGGATGAAAGTCACACAGACCTAAAGAGGGATCTGTGGCCTGCGGAAGATGAAAAACGATTTGTCTGCAGAGCTAAACAAAAGCTGAGCGACGGATAACTAACAAGGAAAATGAGACATAGCTGCCATCTGACAGCAGGAGGTATATGACTTTTGCTCAACCACCAAGAGGGTGAAAATAGACAAGATCAGAGGACTAAGAACATAACGGTACAGGTCCTGATTGAGGCAGATTCTTGGCACAGAGAAGGAACCATCACCAGAGCGTGAGTGCATAGAGAATGCAGCACAGGAGAGTGTAAGAGGCGGGCAGCAGCCTTTCTAAAAACATTTGTTCTTTAGAACTTTTGTTATTGATTTAAGTTAACTGTTTGATTAAATTATTTTACAAATTTTACTTAAAGAAACTCTGAAAGGCTCCTTTACCTTGCTTCTGAATTCAGCTACCAAGCTGCATTTTGTGTGTCTCGCACTACATAATGAGAGTTGGCTTCCTATTGAGCATTACCAATAAAATACCAGTTTGCATTGTCAGACACTGGCTGTATTAGTCGTAGTTATTGAGCTAGTGGACCAACGGTGGCCATTTCTAACAGTTTTGAAAAATATATATTTTTAAATATGGTAATGAAATGGGTTTTGTGTGAAATGGGTAATTGTTGCCCTCTGCTGGATAGAATCAGCACTGCTCAACTGTGTGTCACAGACTCCATACTGCTAATAGCCTTCTTTAGCTCAAGTTGCTGGGGCCTGTACTTTTTGACGCAGGGGAATCTTGCCCTGTCCACACTGTTGCAGCATACTGATACGCAGCATACTGACAACTATAGTGCCCTAAATTGCCAGTGCGTTCTTAAAATCTTTAGCAAAGTTAAAATAACTGATCATTAAGATCTTTAAGCAACTGAAAATTTCCATCAGTCCTGCTTCTTTTACCATGTTCTATGTGCATGTGAACTACTGTATGTGGCTTAACATACTTTGGCTCACAATCACTTGTGCTGGTTTAAATGTTTACAGGGAGAGGAGAGAATAGCATGTTCTCATTCTATTTCCGTAGTTTGAGTTTCCCCTGTAATGAGAAGAACAGATTATATTGTACTTTAATCTTTTTTTCCTAACCTTTGTGTTTGCTTTTCAAGCAAACAGTAACAGTTTATAGGTCACAAAAGGGATACCAGCAAGTGACAAACAGCATGTCTTGATAAATATTTATTGTCAAAACTCGAACACTTCCAAGTTCTACAGCCTCTAGGACACGCAGTACAAATAGACGGTAATAGTAGGAATGTTCAAAGTCAGAGGGAGTTAATCACTTAACTGCCATTTGTGCCATTAAAAATCAGCCCTGGGAGTTTATTTTAAATACCAGGTTATGAGTAAAACAGGGCAAAATTTTTCAGCCAAAACTTTTTTCACTGAAAAATGCGCATTCGGGTTGACTGAAACATTTTGGGAGTTTGTCTAATTTGCCAAATTGTTTTAGGCAACAACAAAAAAAAAAAAGTGAAAAAGATGAAAATGTTTCATTTCAACAAGGTCAAACCACAAGATTTCAATATTTTTATTCAAAATTACTTTGTTTTGAAAGTTACTTCCATTTTATTAGAGCTAAATTCAACCAAAGAAAAACATCTCATTTCAGAGCAAACAAGATATGTTGTTTGACCTGGAACAATTCTTTTTTCCAATTTTTTGGAAAGAGCCAATGAACTGAAAAAGCAGCTATTTTCACAGTTCTAGATAAGAGCCCACACACTCCTGACCCTATACAAGGGACACCTAGTTAACCTGACCCACTTAGCAGCCTCCACGAAGAAGCCAAGAGAAGGGGAATATAGTTCTGTGCAGGTATATTTGGAGCGCTCCAGATACTGCTTTGGAAACTGTTTTCTTCTCTCTCTTCATAGGTGGACTCTCCTGGAGACTGGAAAGCAACAACTCCATAATTAGAAGAAGGGAAGGAACCCTGATTTAAACTGAAAGCAAAAGCATACATTATTATTCTGCTAAGGTTACCCATAGAGGGAACATTCCACTCCCACCTCCTCAGGTGCATATAGAGCACATAGAGGGGCACAGTCTACCCCTGGCTCTTCGGGTGTGGAATGCCCCTGCTAGCAACACCTGCTTGTTTTGCAAAGGAGAGGTTGAACTGGGGTGGTGATGTCATGGTTCTCTAGTCCCACTTGGCTTGGACTCCAAATAAACTCTGCTGTATGCTTTGGGGTAGAAGTAATTTGAAGGGAGTGGTGGAGCCAGATCTGCTGCAGTGTGACCTACCACTGAACCTATTCTACCACTGAAGGGATATATTGGGGTGCAGAGGCAGAGCATCCTTGAGGAGAGGATTTATTTTCCATTTTCCCAGCACACTGGTGAGAGTTCAGATTGGAGATTTGCCTCAGAGGGCCCAATAGTGTAATGAGCTGAGTGCCCTCAGCAACCATGGATGTTGGCTGGCTGAGGAGCTCGCTGAATCATTAGTGTTGATTTTCGATAAGTCTTGGAGCACTGGGGAAGTCCCAGAAGACTGGAAGAGAAGCTAATGTGCCCATTTTTAGAAAGGATAAATGGGATGATCTGGGTAATTCTAGGCCGGTCAGCCTAATATGGATCCCGGGCACGATGATGGAGTGGCTGATATGGGACTTGATTAATAAAGCATTAAAGGAGGGTGATGCAAATCAACATGGGTTTATGGAAAATAGATCCTGTCAAAAACTAACTTGATATCATTTTTTAAAATGATTACAGGTTTGGTTGATAAAGGTAATAGTGTTGATGTAATATACTTAGACTTCTGTGAGGTGTTTGACTTGGTACCTCATGACATTTTGTTTAAAAAACTAGGACGATATAAAATTAACGTGGCACACATTAAATGGATTAAAAATTGGCTAACTGATAGGTCTCAACATGTAATTGTAAATGGGGAATTGTCATTGAGCAGGTGTGTTTCCAGTGGGGTCCCACAGGTCTTGGCCCTACACTATTTAACATTTTTATCAATGACATGGAATAAAACATAAAGTCATAATTGGTAAAATTTGCAGATGACACAAAATTTGGGGGAGTGGTAAATAATGAAAAGGACAAGTCACTGATTCAGAGCGATCAGGATCTCTTGGTTGCCTGGGTGCAAGCATTTTAATATAGCTAAATGTAAATGTATACATCTAGGGACAAAGAATGTTGGCCATACTTACAGGATGGGGGATTCTATCCTGGGAAGCAGTGACTCTGAAAATGATTTGGGGATCATGGTGGATTGATTAGCAGCTGAACATAAACTCTTAGTGTGATGCTGTAGCCAAAAGAGCTAATGTGATTTGGAGGAATCATGAATAGGAGTAGAGAGGTTATTTTACCTCTGTATTTGGCACTGGTGTGACCACTGCTAAAATACTGTGACCAGTTCTAGTGTCAACAATTCAAGAAGGATGTTGATAAATTGGAGAGGGTTCAGAGAAGAGCTATTTGAATGATTAAAGGATTAGAAAACATGGTTTATAGTGATATACTCAAAGAGTTCAATCTATTTAGCTTAATAAAGAGAAGGTTAGGATGTGATGTTATTACAGTCTGTAAAAGTATCTACATGAGGAAAAATATTTAATAATGCACTCTTCAGTCTAGCAGAAAAGGGTATAACATGATCCAATGGCTGGAAGTTGAAGCTAGACAAATTCAGACAGGAAATAAGGTGAACTTTTTGACAATGAGGGTAACTAACCATTGGAGCAATTTACCAAGGATCATGGTGGATTCTCCATCACTGACCATTTTTAAATCAAGATTGGATTTTTTCCCCAAAAGATATGCCCTAGGAATTATTTTGGGCAACTTCTATAGGAGGTCAGACTAGATGATCACAATGGTCCCTTGTGGCCTTGGAATTTAGGAATGAAAGCTGAGAGTGTTCCAGGATTTCACAGAATTGGGCCTCTAAATAACGAATAGCTTCTGGTGTGAGTGCTAACACTCCTGCAGTGTGTAAGGAATGAAGTTCTGGAAGTTTGATTTGTTTTCCTAGAGTACTGTCTGTACGCTTCACTGCCTCTTCCAAACTCCTCCTACAAAGTTCTGCTGGACTCTGCCTCCTAACTGAACAGCTCAGCTGTCTTCTTTTTCTTTTCTTTTATATTCATACACACACACATTCGCAATTTATCTTAGAGCTGATTTTTTTAATGTAATCTATTCCTCACATATTTTAACCATTTTATTTGTTGGTGGTTATGTTCAAAATGTGTATTTCACATCACCTCATACATTTTTTAGACAGCTAGCAGAGTTAGGAATAAATCATTCTGAGAACCCAAGGATGTAACACACAGGTTTGCTTTGTTAGAATGTTTCAACAGAGACAGGAAGTAAATTATTGTACTTTATATTTGCTATGAAATGGATAGAACCATGATATAAAGAGCACAGCAATTTAAGTTTTAACATCCACATATATCAGCTATGGTTGGTAAGGGCCATCTTGTGGTAATATTGTTGAATACGTCTTTTAAAAAAGCTCTGCTTTAAATGGATACTGTTACATTTAAAATCTTAACTGAAAAAAATATAATTATCTTGTGTTGCTGCTAATACCTTAGATTGTTAAAAGAGAAAATGGATGACTTGACCCCCTTTTAATTCAGATTAGATAACAAATCTGTGGGTTGAAAACGCTGCATAGTAATGTTTAAATTCCATAAAAACTAATTTCATTGAGCTGAAAAAGAAAACAAGACATTTCTATTCATACAAGTTTTTAAATAAAACTTATATTTTAATATTTCAAAATTGGGACCTAATTTGCCTAACAATGTCTTTTTAAGAATGGTATGCATGATTAACATATTTTATAAAATATACGGTTATCTATAAGAATTCCATGGAAATGAGAAATTAATATCTGACCACTTACCAAACTTTTTGTTTGTTTGTTTGGATCGTTGTCCACACATTGGATGATATCCAGAGCCAGCTCTAGGCACTAGCTAAGGAAGCTGGTGCTTGGGGCGGCACTTCGGCCATTCTTGGGGCTGCACTCTGGGGGTTTTTTTTTCTGTTTTTTTCCCCTTCCTCAGCGGCACTTCGGTGGCAGCTTTTTAATTTTTTCTTCTTCAGCGGCCGCTTTTTTCCCCCTCTTTGCTGGTTGGGGTGGCAAAAAAGGTAGAGCCAGCCCTGATGATATCCTAGCTCTATTGGAAGCAATGCCACTAACTTAATTTGGGGCCAGAATTTTATTCACTTGTTTGTTGTTGCAGTTTGACCATTTGAGGGAATGACAATGGAGGCCTTAAACCTGAATGAATCATTGATCTTGTGATGATAGTAGTTCGTGTTGCTCCCTCTGGCAGAGCTAAGACATCTGCAACTCAGCTTCCTTTGAATTAGAGTAAGCTAATTAGTATTGTAATGTGTATTTGGAGAGAGGATGGGAACCCAGGCAAGTATTCTCATTCTCTTTCTCTCTCTGGACTAATGAATATTTAGTTTTACAACATGGAACAGTTTCAACAGGAGAAATTGAGAGAGTCCCATAGCCCAGTGGTTAAAGCACTCACTTAGGCTATGGGACAGACTGTCTCAGGTCCCAACTCTGATTCACTGCAGGGAACTTGGGTCTCATCCTAGGGCTATAGGGTATAAACAGAGTGGTGGTGGTTGGCAGCACTGCTACCAGTGGTGTCTTGTGAACGACATTTCTAAATATAATTTGCTTTTAGTGAAAAAGCAGTTAAATGCCTGAAATCAAAATGAAATGAAAAAAAAACTGGGTTTGCCGAGAAAACTAAAAAATGTTTGCTTTGGGCTGATCTGAAACAATATTTTAAGAAAAAATATTGGTTTGGACAGAGAAATGAAAAGTCGATTATTTGCACAGCTCTAGCTGTAACTCATATCTACCATTCAAATATATTGTCCTCAGCCTTTTAAAGACTGGTTCGCTACTTAAAATCTGCCCAGCATTAGCCATTTAAAGATGACAGATTTAATATCCAATTTTTTTGAAAGTATCCATTTTCAGTGCAGATCTTCTAAGAAAAATTAAGCCTCTACCTAAAATAACTTCCAGCAATAAAATGTTTCAAGAGTGGCTTCAAAAACAAGACAAGAAATAAGGAAAAGCTACCTATGAAGAACACCTTACCCTAATGCTATGAAAAGCGATTAGGGAAGTCAATGGATGACTTTGGAGACTGGTAATGGGAGATAGATGTCCACAGAATTAAAACGTTTGAGAAGCCCCAGCCTATGAGTGATTGTTTTGTAGCCACTCCCCTTCTGTTCATGATTGTACAGTGGTGAAAGTAGATTGAAACGGGGAGCAACTCTCATTGCACTGGGGAGGAGGAATTTATAGGGGAACACTTCTCAGCCAAGACTGAGAGAGGAAGAAGAGCTCTCCCTCTGCTTTTAGCAGAGGAATGCTGTGCTCCCCTCCCACACCCTATTCCCCCATTGGTGTAACAGCTGCAATCACATAACATTCCTGTGGGAACTATAGCAATTACTTACATGGGAAAAATAATATTAGGAAAGTAAATGTATTTTTATCTGTCTCTTGATGCAATTTAGCAACTTGAAACAAGAAGGGCTGGCACAATGTGACCAGTCTGCTCACCATGGACCATCAGAAGGTGCTCCGAGAAACCCCAGTGGTCCATGGACCAGAACTGCTAATACAGAACTTTTCTGTTCTAGACTGATAACTTGTATCCAGCACAGGTAAGAAGTAATCAGAACGTGTTAAGGGATTAACTGATTACACTGGTCTACAATTTTTGAGAAGTCGTCTGCTTCAGAGATAAAATGTGCTATTTAGTATGTATTTTGATGTGCTGAATTCAAATACGACAATTAAAACAACTGATTGGCTACTGTTTCTAAGATATTTAAGTTTTTACATTTTATGTCTATGTATATTGTGTAGATAGTAGCGTTTTAATCATAAATTGAAAACCTAGGTCTTTTCATGTGTTTATGGTTGCTTTACATGATACTATTTCACCTGTCCTGTTTATGTAACACTTTAAAAATCAGCAAAGGGGTTATATAAATAAAATGTATTATGAAACAAAAGGCAAAAAACTATTATTTACATAGTTTAGTCCTATTCAGTGTCTACTCGGCGCTTCTTGGCTTGTCTCTTGTATTCATTAAATGGAGCATCTCTTGTCACTGTCCAGCAATAGTCTGCAAACATTGATGGGCTCCATTTGCCCTGATAGTGTTTCTCCATTGTTGCAATGTCCTGGTGAAATCGCTCGCCGTGCTCGTCGCTCACTGCTCCACAGTTCGGTGGAAAAAAATCTAGATGAGAGTGCAAAAAATGTATCTTTAGTGACATGTTGCAACCAAGGCTTTTGTATGCCTTGAGGAGGTTTTCCACCAACAACCTGTAGTTGTCTGCCTTCTTGTTTCCGAGAAAATTTATTGCCACTAACTGGAAGGCTTTCCATGCCTTTTTTTCCTTGCCACGCAGTGCATGGTCAAATGCATCATCTCGAAGAAGTTCACGAATCTCAGGACCAACAAAGACACCTTCCTTTATCTTAGCTTCACTTAACCTTGGAAATTTTCCACGGAGGTACTTGAAAGCTGCTTGTGTTTTGTCAATGGCTTTGACAAAGTTCTTCATCAGACCCAGCTTGATGTGTAAGGGTGGTAACAAAATCTTCCTTGATTCAACAAGTGGTGGATGCTGAACACTTTTCCTCCCAGGCTCCAATGACTGTTGGAGTGGCCAATCTTTCTTGATGTAGTGGGAATCTCTTGCACGACTATCACATTCGCAGAGAAAACAGCAGTACTTTGTGTATCCAGTCTGCAGACCAAGCAAGAGAGCAACAACCTTCAAATCGCCACAAAGCTGCCACTGATGTTGGTCATAGTTGATGCACCTCAAAAGTTGTTTCATGTTGTCATAGGTTTCCTTCATATGGACTGCATAACCAACTGGAATTGATGGCAAAACATTGCCATTATGCAGTCAAACAGCTTTAAGACTCGTCTTCGATGAATCAATGAACAGTCTCCACTCATCTGGATCGTGAACGATGTTGAGGGCTGCCATCACACCATCGATGTTGTTGCAGGCTACAAGATCACCTTCCATGAAGAAGAATGGGACAAGATCCTTTTGACGGTCACGGAACATGGAAACCCTAACATCACCTGCCAGGAGATTCCACTGCTGTAGTCTGGAGCCCAAAAGCTCTGCCTTACTCTTGGGGAGTTCCAAATCCCTGACAAGGTCATTCAGTTCACCTTGTGTTATGAGGTGTGGTTCAGAGGAGGAGGATGGGAGAAAATGTGGGTCCTGTGACATTGATGGTTCAGGACCAGAAGTTTCATCCTCTTCCTCTTCCTCGTCTGACTCAAGTGAGAATGATTCTGGTGCATCAGGAACCGGCAGTCCTTCTCCGTGGGGTACTGGGCGTATGGCTGATGGAATGTTTGGATAATGCACAGTCCACTTTTTCTTCTTTGACACACCTTTCCCAACTGGAGGCACCATGTAGAAGTAACAAGTGCTGGTATGATCTGTTGGCTCTCTCCAAATCATTGGCACTGCAAAAGGCATAGATTTCCTTTTCCTGTTCAACCACTGGCGAAGATCTGTTGCACAAGTGTTGCAGCGTATGTGTGGGGCCCACCTCTTGTCCTGAGCTCCAATTTTGCAGCTAAAAGAAAGGTGATAGGCTTTCTTAACCATAGTGGTTATACTGCACTTTTGTGATGCAAAAGTCACTTCACCACAAACATAGCAGAAGTTATCTGCACTGTTCACACAAGTACGAGGCATCTCTGCTCACTTTGGCTAAACAGAAATGTGTCCCTTTGCAAAATCAAACACTGACAAATAAGAGAGCACAACACTGTATGATTTCTAGAGCTGATATAGGGCAATTTGTTCAGCAGAGAGATGTAAGCTTCGTTATGATTGCATCATCCATGACTTCTAGGAATAACATGATGCAATTCATCTCATGTATGACGCAATACCAGCTTCGGATTGCATCATTCATTGTTTTGCCTAAAAAGCAAGTACTGTCCAAACCCAGTCATAGATTTATTCATAGATCCAGTCAAAGATGTATTTTAGTCATTTCTGGTTTAAACTGAGATCCCTTCCCTTTATAACTCACTTATCCTCCGCCATTCCCAAGTCAAGGGTCGTATATACTGACCCAATAGCATCTCTTGAAAATTAGAGCCAATCAACAATTTTAAGCATCATTTTCGTTCTCAGTGACCCAGAATTAGTAAAGTTTGACTACATTTATTTCAGAAGCATTTTGGCTGTAGAGCAGTGTTACAGTTTATACGTACCTACATGGGGAACAAATATTTGATAATGGGCTCTTCAATCGAGTAGAGAAAAGAATTTCATGATCATGGCTGGAAGTTGAAGCAAGACAAATTTTTAACTGTAAAACTAATTAACCATTGGAACAATTTACCATACATTGTGGTGGATTCTCCATCACTGGCTAATTTTAAAATCAAGACTGGATGTTTTTCTAAAAGATATGGGCTAGGAATTGTTTTGGGGAAGTTCTATGGCCTGTTTTATATAGAAGGTCAGCCTAGATGATCCAGTGGTCCTTTCTGACCTTGGAATCTATTAATGTGATGTCTAGTGATTCATGTGAAACGAGATGGTGATCTCAGTCTAGTTCCCAGTGGATAGGTGTTTAAATCAAGAACAGCACTACAGATTGCCAATAAAACTTGCCATTTATTGCTGTGTCTGCAGAGGGTCAAGGATTAAATGGACCATGGAGACTGAACTGTCCTGTCACTCCTAGAAGGGTCCTGTCAAGTCAGGGTTAGAGCTGATTAACTTGGAAGCTTGTATTGTTGCTATTAGTGAGTAGCTCTTGGGATCTCCTTGTCAAAAACTCTGCCACAAAACAGAAGGGAAGGTGAAGATGATTACCCTGCTTCTGGGATTTCACCCCTCCCAACATTGCTAATTCATCCTTACCAGATATGATTTATCCCTGAGGCTCATTATATTTTTAGCCTTTAAACGGGACAATGTTGCACCAAATAGCAAATATTAAAAAATAAATTCTCAGGAAGAATACCCAGGATCATGCAGTCCCTCACCTTTCCTTCCTGTGAGCACAGGTAACCCTTATCCATGGGCCTTGTCACAGATTAAAGGGAAGTATTTATTAAGATATTGCTAGCTTGTTAGTGGCTGTTCTGCAAACAGGCAACTTTGGACTCTAGGTGTGTAATTCTGACAACTTTCACCAGTGCTATATTGAGAAATAATAATTAGAAAGGAAGCAAAGCAGCTGAGTGTGTCCCCACCAAATAAGGGGGGGACATACTGCAGGATTAGCTGAGGGGGAAAAAACGGACTATTCACACATACACACAAAATCTAAACACTTGGCATCAGTCCTCAAAGATGTCAATGCCACTGTGAAAATCACTGAGTGATCTATACAACTGTGAAGAGGGATGAGTGATAGATGGGAGGTCTGGGAAGTAAGGAAACTTCAAAGACTATTATGTTGACACATATTACAGACAAATGCAATATCTCTGAGACTCTTATATCTATTTTATATATGTATCTTTGTGAGCCAGGGATTGTATTCTGGCTCCATGGGGGAGAATTACAGAGCTTCTTGCAGGAACTAAAATCGCTGCAGTGTAAGTACTGCAAAACCCTGTACAGGTAAACAGGTCTAGAAAGGACCACCCCCCTGGGGCAGGGATTTGCATATACTCGGGTTGACCAGGTTCAAGAGGCCCAGCAGACAATAAATGGAGAATTGGAAAGGAACAGTCCAAACTAATTCAGGACAGACTCTGCTGGAACAAAGAATTAACAAACTTGTGTACAGATCTACTGAGTCTAATGCAGTATAATAGCTTTGTGTGTATGTGTGTGTGAGAGAGAGATAGTGATATTACTCTCTCCCTTGTCCACCCCAGATGCATAGGAATTCTTGAAAGCATGGCAAGCTTAATGTGCGTGTAGACGGTTTATTGTATGTTTTCTCTGTAATGATTTTGTCCTAAATCAATGTACTGTGATTTGTAAAGACTGGCTGGTCACTAGTAAACTCTGTCATTGTCTCTGGGAGATAAAAGGGCTGCAAGTGCTCAGGTAACCTCAAATTTGCTAAGGTTATCACAGTGAAGCACAGGAGTAATTGCAGCCTAAATCCCCAGTCTGGAGGCAAAACGTGAATTCTCAACTTAAGAAAGGTGATGACTAGAGACCTGAGATGTAGGTGGGGCTGCCTTCAAAGGGGCTATGAAGGGATCAGCGGTGCAGTTAACCCAGAACTGTGACAAACACATTCTGGCTAATAAACTCCTCAGCCTCAGAGCTCCTTTGCCTTAATCATTTCTGTCTTCTGCTCCAGAGATCAGTTAGCCTTAGAGAATTATTTTGTAAAAAGAAAACACCCTCAAGTTAGAACTGCAGAAAGTAGAAGAAATTGAATCAAGAATATAAATGTATCACATTACTGGATCTCACCAGATGGTGCTATTGCTAATAGTTGTGTTGAGTCTCAGAAGACGTGTACCTAAGTGACTCCTTGTCAGTATGCTCGCTTTTGTGAATCCCATTCTTAGACATCTAGCTCTCTCCATTCATTGTACAAGGAGTCTAGGTGCTTAACACAGGCTTTGTGAATCACAGTGTGTTCCTGTGATTTTCTAGCAATCAGGCCCAAGATCACAAAGGAAGACTGCGGCAGAGCAAGGACCTGAGTCTCCCAAGTCCCAGGCTAGCACTCTAACCACTGGGAAAGCCTTCCTCTCTTACTAACCAATAACTGGGTAGTGGGTCCAGGGCCGGCTCTAGGCACCAGCAAAACAAGCAGGTGCTTGGGGCGGCACATTTCTAGGGGCGGCATTCCGGCGCCGGCCATGCCGCCCCTAGAAATGTGCCACTCCAGCTCGCCTCCGCCTGCTCCCCCGAGTGTGCTGCCGTTGCTCCGCTTCTCCCCCCTCCCTCCCACCCAGGCTTGCTGCGCGAGGAACAGCTGTTTCGCGCAGCAAGCCTGGGAGGGAGGGAGGAGAAGCCGAGTGGAGGGCACTCGGGGGCGGTGGTGGTGGAGCGGAGGTGAGCTGGGGCGGGGAGCGGTTCCTCTACCCCCTGTTACTTCCTGCACCCCCACCCTAGCTCACCTCCGCTCCACCTGCTCCCCTGAGCGTGCCTGTCAGGCGAGGGAGGGGGGAGAAGCGGAGTGGCGGCGTGTTCAGGGGAGCAGGTGGAGTGGAGGTGAGCTAGGGCGGGGGGTCATGGGGGGGGGCTGCAGGAAGAAATGGGGGGAAATGTGGCACGCCCGGGGGAGGAGGTGGGGCCGGGGATTTGGGGAAGGGGTTGGGAAGGGGCAGAGTTGGGGCAGAGCCGGGGGCCGGGGGGGCACAAAAAAAGGGGGGGGCGGACAAAATTTTTTTTGCTTGGGGTGGCAAAAATCCTAGACCTGGCCCTGGTTGGGTCTCAGTTTTTCCTTTTTTTTCTCCTCTCCTCATCTGAATGAGGTGATTGTGTGGGAGATGAGAAATATCATACAGAGCCAGGTGACCTACTATCCTGCTTTTCCTGGGCATCCCACAGCCTATCAGATAAGCAGGCAGTGAAGCAATCCAGAGAGACCCTACAGTGTATCAAGCTGTCAGTGAGGGAACCACCAGTGAGCAGCTGCTCAGAGTACTCTTAGCTCACATCAGACCTACTACTGGGGTGCTAAGGTAGGGTGACCAGACAGCAAATCTGAAAAATTGGGACAGGGGTTGTGGGGTAATAGGAGCCTATATAAGAAAAAGACCCAAAAATCGGGACTGTCCCTATAAAATCGGGACATCTGGTCACCCTATGCTAAGGTGACATGATCTTCCAATGCTTCACATCTCCTCCCTGTACCAACAGGGCTAATTAAAATATTAAGTTTCATTAATACTTTTTCTGGGTTGGTGAGAGAGCCTTCCAAGTTACAACCCTATCATTTTAGCTTTTGTGTTCTTCTGAAGGAAGTTTTTGGAAATTCTGAGTTGGCATTGTGCAAGTTTGAGTGGAAAGCAAACTATTGTGCAAAAGGATTTCTAAAAATGTGTCATTCAAACTTGTCAGTCATAACTCACCAGCCTCTTGTGTAGCATATTAGCAAAACTTTTTGGAATACTCCAGAATTCACTTCGCAGTGAATAGAAACGTTATGTGAAGCGAAACCAAGAGCATGTTGTTCAAATACTTACTGAAAGCTATTGCTGATAAATTTCTCTATAAGCAGTCTGTACTAGTTAACCAGCTGCAAATCCTAAAGATAAGATTGAAGGTCAAAATGTCTAAACCTGGTGATGATGATGATGTGCTTCCTTCAAGCTCCCTCTGCCAACACATACACGCCCACGCTAGATCAGAGCCCATTAGAAAAGCTGAGTGACAAAAGAATGAGCATATTTAAAATACAAGAATGAAGGTGGTAAGCTTACCATAAAATAACAAGGTAATGTGTTAAATAATCAATACAGCTGAATAAAAACATACAATAAGAATTTATTATTTATGGCCCAGTGAGAGAGCTGGGATTAGAAGTCTGTCATAAGATTCCAGAAGTCTGGTTCTAGCTGCATTATTGCTATCCACCTCTGTCTTTGTGCTCTGTCCACCAGTGTTTTACACTGACTTTTTTTCTTCTGGAGGAATCTACATCTACCCCTGCATCTACATCGGGATGCTCTGTGATGCCTTCCTTATACGTGAGAAGAGAGCCATAGGATGGCCTAAGAGAAATCACCTATGGCTCAAGATCCTCAAGTTGAATATTACTGCAATAGACACTGCAATGTTATGTCTGAAGACTCAGCCTGCCTTAGAAAACTGTCGGGGCTCAACAACATGCTCATGAATTCCCCCTTCCACAGATTCTCTGAGAGAAGGATGGGTCTTAGTACATCCCCCCCTCATCAAGAAACAGTTATGGAAGTTTAACTGCCACTCAGTGAGCATTCCCTGGTCTCTCTCAGTCACCCCTGCTGCTGTATAGTGGCACATTGACAGAGGCTCTTCTTCCTAGAGAAATAGAGGAGCTGGGCAGCCATCTAATGTGTTGGCCTGCATCCTGTCAGGATGCCGGAAGGAATTGTGCTCTTCAGTAAAGGGATCTGCTGCCGCCTCCTCCACTGACCTAGGACCTGCTGCTGCCGCGGTCAGTGGGAGCTGCTTCATGGGGTGACTGGTGCCAAGCTGCTGGGACAGGATCTGCTACCACTGGAGCTGCCATCCTGAAGCCATTGCTACTGCAGGACTGCGGGAGCAGACACTGCAGAGGGAGAAGCATGATGAGACATTCAGGAAGAGAGGTACTGAGGAAGCCACCACCAGTGAACCAGAAGGTTTTTCTGGGAAAGTTAGGCTGGAGGAAGGAGGAGCTGGGAAGTGGGAGATGTGAGGGGGAAACTATAAGGCCAGAGCAGGCACCCTGCCTAGGAGAGGAGGCCAAAATGCTTGCCTGGGGACTGCAGCTAGGGTGACCAGATGTCCTGATTTTATAGGGATAGTCCCGATATTTGGGACTTTTTCTTATATAGGCTCCTATTACCCCCCCAATCCCTGTCCTGATTTTTCACATTTGTTGTCTGGTCACCCTAACTGCAGCCCCCTATTTAGATGGGAGGAGGCTCCTAAAAGAGCCCCAGAGTTAGGTAAAGGAGGAGAAGCTAAGCAGAGGAGGGGAATTAGTGGGTACTCACCAGGATTAGGGAAGGGAAATGACTATGCTTGGGATGCTAATAGCAAGGCGTCAGGGACTGGCTGGGTAGCTGCTGGGAGGTGGGCGTGGAAGCAGTCTGGGATAGAAAGTTTACTTGAAGTGACCTGTCTCCATTCTCATTCTCCACTGCCTTCCCATCCCTGCAGCTGCCTTTCTTACTCCCCCTATCCTAGTGTGTAATTTTCCTGTTGAGTTTCTGTTCCATGGCTCATCTTCTCCTGTGCTCAACCACTCCTTTTATCACCTTCCTCAAGAGCACTTTTTAGGAGCCACTCTTTCTCCCTGCTGCTTCCTACTGCCTGTACAAATAGGAGGCTTCCAGTTTGTAGCAGCTCATTCATGATTTTGTGTCTTATCATGAATTGTTGGTCACAGTCTGGCAGCTTGAGCCAAAGTGCCAAGGAGAAAGAACCAATCAAGACAGAGCCTAGTATTAGCTATGACAATGTTTTGTGACAGACTGACAATATCCCGTAATATCCCAAACAAACCTTAGGGAATTAAGATAGACCTTATTGAATTAAATTAATCCATACTGATTTAGGGTTAATGGCTTTGGGGTACATTGTATTAAAAATCCAATTGTGTGTGTGTTATTGTGGCACTGTATGCACCATCTTTAGTAGGAGGGGAATGTTATTGTACTTCCTCTATCAGCTCTTTGAAGCCTTGCCCCTGGAGAGCTTTGCATATACTAGTTCAAACTAGATTCTTCAGGGACCAACAGACAAAGAAAGGATTTTTGGATAAATGGCCTGATTTTAAACTGTCTCAGGGCCTTATTCCTCATCCAGCAAACAGACAGGACCCCTGGTCCATGGAAGATAGGGTTGGAAAGACTGGGCCTATTGAGGCCCCATAAGACTAGGTGTGCGTTCGGAGCTGAAGCTGTGATGAACTTGCAACCATGAGAAATGCCCTTGGGTTGGGATTTTGAGGACTGCTCCTGCCAAAGCCCATGTTAGGGAATTCCAATAAGCTTATTAGTAGGTTCCTTTGTTGATTTTAATGTGTTTTTTTCTGTAATGCTTTTCCTTTAAGAATAAAATAGGCTAGTATAGAACGAACTGTGTGGTAACATAGAACTGTAGCAATTAACCATCTCTGAAGAGAAAGCAAGCAGGTGTGCTTGGGTAGCCTGTCTGCGATTGAAATAATAGTGAAAGCAGAGAACTGTGCAGCCTGGAAATACCCTGGGAAGAAGGGAGTGAGACGTGGTGACAGCTGGAAGCCTGAGAGTGCCCTTGCTAGACCAATAAGGGGAAATACAGATGCAGTTGCCCTGAACTGACTGAAGTGTCTTCAGCTATGGAAGAAAAATGGAACTAAGAGAAGGACCGTCAGAAAGTAGGAAGGCAAATACATGGAGATGGGCCATATGTGGACTATATCTAGATGAGTATCACACCAAAGGTATTTGCTGTGAAGTGTTGGACACTGAAAACCTCACCCCAATCCCTCCAGTTAATTTGAGACCAAACATTCTTACTTGAAAAACAAGCGTTTGGTTTTTTCCTGCACAAGTTTACAGAGTAATATAGCCAGAAACAAAAGTGCAGCCAGTGTCCAAAAGCTTTGAAGACATCATCTTGTGAGTCTTTACATCACAAAAAGAGGGAAATATCTTATAGGGAAGAGTTTCTTTTTTAATCTAGAAACTGAAGCGGCATCAGTGGCATCTGATGTCAAGACTAGCAAACAGTGGGACATATTAACATTGTTAGACAATAGAGAATTAACAAGACTCTCCAACATTGCTGAAAATATGAAAGAACGTGCTCTCTCAAGTTTGGAGTAGTCATTTAACTTGACTTGACTTAACATTACAGCTTGACTAAACATTGATTTGCTTTCCACTGGAAACCTTTCCACCTATGTGAGATATGCATCTGATGGCAAAGTGCATGATTTTCTTTTTTGTCAATCTCCCAATCTACACAACTAAAAAGTACATGTTCTCAAATATTGAATGGATATGTGAAGGAAAGTGAGCTTAAATAACAAAATAGTATCAGGATCTTCATGGATGAGGCACGAGCAGTCATTGGGAGGCATAGTGGTCTGGTTACATGTACTAATCGTACCCACTCATTCTACTCCACACCTGAACATAGCCATTATATATGAACAACTTACC
Source organism: Macrochelys suwanniensis (assembly GCA_033296515.1). Taxonomy (NCBI): domain Eukaryota; kingdom Metazoa; phylum Chordata; order Testudines; family Chelydridae; genus Macrochelys; species Macrochelys suwanniensis. The sequence goes on along the minus strand of CM065775.1, from coordinate 41,114,682 downwards.
CTCATATCTCAATCTCTGTACTTTGACCCATTAAGCCTTTACCCCCAATTGGGGATGTTGCAGATTATGTATTCCTTACGTCATCCAATCCCAAAACCGAACTTCGCTCTCCTTGATAATCTGTACCTTATCCCCTGATAACCAGAAACTTCTATGCTTAAACTCTGTACCGTTATTTTTATTTTTAACATTATCTTAATAAAATTTTTAATTCTGCTGCCCCCATGACTGCTGAATACACCAGGAAGCCTTAGCTATTCTAATGCCAACAGAATAGAGAACTCTTATGGAAGCTGTCAGTGAAGATAGTTAACTTTATCAAAGATGATGTTGCACTCTAAATGGGCAGAATAATACAGGTATAGAAACATTTACTTGGGAAACTGAACAGACCTTTTTGTAGTACGACTGCTGCACACCCAGTATAGGGAAGTCTCCTTGTCCTGTTTAAGGGTCCAAGCATTCTCTCACACCTTTGCTAATACCTGTGTCTCAGTTTCTCCCCTCAAAATCAGTTGTCCCTGCACCCATCCACTCATTCTTTTCAGCTTGGTACTGCTATTCTTCCAGATGGGGGCCAAAATTAACAGTTCCCCATCATGATCAAGTTTGGAATGATACCTCATGTATTAACTTTATCTTGAATACATGTAATTTAATATTGTTTTAAATATGCTTCTGATATGAATATCACTATGCATAAACATCAGTACAAAAATATAGCCTGATTCTCCCATGATCCTGTATCAGCTCATTAATTCCCTAACTTTTGCTTAGCAGCGAACACAGCCAGCTCCTCCTTCACATTGAAGGTCACTGGCTTTCATGAGGGAAAATGCTAACACTCCCTCTGAACACCATTCTGAAATGTATTTTTGTCAGATCACTCATTTGTGTGCTCACATGCTTTGATTACCTCTTTTGCCTTGAACTACTGACCTCATCCAATACTTTCACTCTAGTGAATGAACGTAGTTTGAGTTTGCAAGGGCATTCTGTGAGTGTTCAAGAAAACCCTGTAGACCTGTTGAGTAAATGAAGATAATATTGACGTCTCATTTCAGATGATTTCCTCTCTGAGGCCAAGGAATGCTTTCCACTCCAAGTAGGGGGAAAATGTAGTCAAGAACATTCCTTTCTTTGGAAAGAGCAGCTGAGAGAATTAGCAATTCTTTCACTGCATCTTTTTTTTTTTTTTTTTAAAAACCAGATGATGACCTCTTGCAACTTTCTTGCAACAAAATATTGAAGACCGCATTCAACAACTGGCCCTGAAAGAGTTCTGGCTGCAGCTAAGGGAAAACATCAAACATTTGTAGATCAAGCTTTGAAAGCTGTATTGGCTTTCACCTCAATGTACCTGTGCAAGAGTGGATTTTCAGTGCTTAAGACAAAATACAGGTCCAGATTGTGAACAGGTTTTGGTTTGAGACAGAAACTGAGAATGATCTCCCCCAGTATGTCATAATTCTGTTCAAGAAACCAACCAGATCTATCTCATGACATGTACATTTTAATATTTAAGTAGTGTCTCTTTTTTCTGTGCACCCACTCACTGTATCTGCCATATGGATGATATGATTCCAAATCTGAATGTAATTGAGAAGGTGAGAGGGGAAGTGGTCCATACCACAAAAATATTTGGGGACACTCTGCTTCACTGCAAATGTGAAATGAAGTTTACATGCACTAATATTTTATTATTCGTGTATTATTCACTTTGAAGTACAAGCCCACTTTTATTATTTTCCCCCTAGCCTCAGGTGGGCAAAAATTAAGTGCCTCCTCCACAACTGTAAACTAAAATAACCACTAAGCTCCTCTGAGCCCATGCCCTATCCACATAAAAATGGCCACGTCAGGAAATAAATTCCCTCCACCTCAGGAAGCTCCAGCCAAGCAATGGGACTCAGCACCAGGTCCTCAAACGGTGGACTGTCACAGGCAGAAGCATGATGGCAAGGTGGCTGCCTGGTCCTGGGCAGTGATTCAAGTGAGTAGGTGCAGAGCTGCTTCACACAATGTACAGTCAACCTGTGGAACTCATTGCCAAAGGATGTTGGGAAGGCCAAAACCATAACTGGGTTAAAAAAAGAATTAGATAAGTGCATGGAGAATAGGTCCATCAATGGCTATTAACCAGTATGGTCAGGGATGCAACCCACATGCTCTGGGTGGCCCTAGCCTGATTGCCAGCAGCTGGGAGTGGACAACAGGGGATGGATCACTTGATAATTGCCTGTTCTGGTCATTCCCTCTGAAGTACCTGGCACTGACCACTATCCAGGGACAGGATACTGGGCTAGATGGGGCATTGGCCTGACCCAGTGTGGCCGTTTGCAAATGACACTAAGCTGTGGGGAGAGGTAGATACACTGGAGTGTAGGGATAGGGTCCAGAGAGACGTAGACAAATTGGAGGATTGGGCCAAAAGAAATCTGATGAGGTTCAACAAGGACAAGTGCAGAGTCCTGCACTTAGGAAGGAGTGAATCCCATGCACTGCTACAGGCTGGGGACCAACTGGCTACGCAGCAGTTCTGCAGAAAAGGACCTGGGGATTACAGAGGATGAGAAGCTGGATATGAGTCAGCAGTGTGCCCTTGTTGCCAAGAAGGCCAATGACCTATTGGGCTGCATTAGTAGGAGCACTGCCAGCAGATCGAGGGAAGTGATTATTCCCCTCTATTCGGCACTGGTGAGGCCAGACCTGGAGTATTGTGTCCAGTTTTAGTGCCCCCACTACAGAAGGGATGTGGACAAATTGGAGAGAGTCCAGCAGAGGGCAAAGAAAATTATTAGGGGGCTGGAGCATGTGACTTACGAGGAAAGGCTGAGGGAACTGGGATTATTTAGTCTGTAGAAGAGAAGAGTGAGTGGGGATTTGATAGCAGACTTCAACTACCTGAAATGGGGTGGGGGGAGTTCCAAAGAGGATGGAGCTAGGCTGTTCTCAGTGGTGGCAGATGACAGAACAAGAAGCTATGGTCTCAAGTTGCAGTGGGGGAGGTCTAGGTTGGATATTGGGAAACACTATTTCACTAGGAGGGTGAAGCACTGGAATGGGTTACCTAGGGAGGTGGTGGAATCTCCATCCTTAGAGGTTTCTAACACCTGGCTTGACAAAGCCCTGACTGGGACGATTTAGTTGGTGCTGGTCCTGCTTTAAGCAAGCTAGATGACCTCCTGAGGTCTCTTCCAACCCTAATCTTCTATGATTCTAAGGCCCTGCTGAGGTAACTAGGGAGCTGATAGAAGAACGAGGAGTACTTGTGGCACCTTAGAGACTAACACATTTATTTGGGCATAAGCTTTCAGGGGCTAGAACTCACGTCATGAGATGTACAGAATGGAACATACAGTAAGAAGATTATATATATATACACACACACACATACAGAGAACATGAAAAGGTGGAGATAGTTGCCATACCAACTTTAAGCAGTGAATCAATTAAGGTGAGCTAGTATCAGGAGAAAATTTTTTTTTTGTAGTGATAATCAGGATGGCCCATTTCAAACAGTTGACAAGAAGGTGTGAGTAACAGTAGGGGAAAAGCAACAAAGGGTCCTGTGGTACCTTATTGACTAACACAGGCATCTGTTGCTTCTACAGATCCAGACTAACACGTCTACCCCTCTGACAGTACAGGAAAAATTAGCCTGGGGAAATAGTTTTAGTTTCTGTCTCACTGTTGGAGGCATGGAAGAGAGCTGAACCTCATGTTTCCTATTGCAGAGGTTCTCACCCTTTTCCATTCCAGGACCACTTCTCTATGTAGCTGGGACTCCCCCCCCCCCGATATTTAGCAACGCGGGAGGATGGTCACGCTTCCCCACTTGTTTGTGGGCCGCCTGTTGAGCATTCCTGCCCCGCTTGCCAGCAGGAGGAGGAACCAGGCTGCTGGCTGGAGTGTGCGTGGGGAAGCTGAGTTTACTGTTGAGTGGGAGGAGGAGAGCGGTAGCTGAAAAGAGTGGAAAATTGAGCTCCCCACCCCAAGTGGGTGCGTCGAGGGAGCCAAACTAACAGCCCCCTCGGGTCGGACCAAGCTAGGGTGTGCGCGTGCAGCGAGGCAAGTCCCCCCTTGCAGCAGGCTGGGTTTGCGCGTGCAGCGAGGCAAGTCTCCCCACCCCGTAAGCGCCCCCCGGTGTAGCAGGTGTCAGAGGAGCGCTGCAGCCGGCCCCCAGCGAAGTTAATCAGAAACCGCAGCTGAGTTTCCGAGGCGATGCGACCCCTCTCACTTTAGGCGGTGCTGCCCCAGGCGAACTCTGTATTGGGACTGGATTAGTCCCACTCCCCTCTGTGGCCGCGTGCCCTGCGCCCGCCCCGGGGGAGAGCGCGGAGGGGTGGCTCTTGCTACAGTCACGCCCCGGGCTTCCGCCTGTCCCCGCCACTGCTCCGGCCGGTCACGCTGCTGCAGGTCGGCGCCGGGACTCTCGGTCCTGGCGCTTCCCCGCCGGGCCGGGGGATTGGCTGTGCGACTGCTTCGTCCCAGAATGCAGCGCATGGCGCGTCATTGAAGAGAGACCATGATGGCGGCGGCCGTGGCTGCGGGGGGGGCTTCTGAGGTGATCGCCCAGCTGGAGAACGCAGCCAAAGTGCTCATGGTGAGGGCGCCCCCCCCGGGCTGGGGAGGAGAGGGGTAGGCAGCGCCGGGCCCGCGGACCCATCTTGCCGCCCGTATAGCCCCCTCAGTGCCCTGCACGGGCCCCCTCCCGTCTGCCCTCCTCAGAGCTACCCTAGATGCCCCCCGATGCTTCTATGCCCCCCATAGCCGTTTCCGTGCACAGTTCTCCGGAATACCTTCCCCGCCTCCTTTTTATTACCTTGGCTAGTCTGTCGCCGTCCCCTCAATACCTGTTTCCTTTTAGGTAGTTGTCCCTTTAACCCTCGTAGCTTTCCTTGGCTCCTTCTTTGCCTTCTGGCCCCTTCAAAGCACAGCCCTCCCCACCCAGGAGCCTGCCACTGTAAAGTCTCACGGGGGGGGCGGGGGCTTACATGCCTTTATTCCCATGTGCTCCCACCCATCTCCATCAACCAACGTTCTCCACTCTCCTGGTCCCTTGTCGCCCTTTCCCCCCTTCTTTGCCGATCCCCTGTACTTGCCTCCCCCTCCCCACAAAACTGCCCTCCTGTCACCATCAGTGTTTCCGCCACTCCACGGGAAACTAGCAGAGAAATCCCTGCTCCCCCGCCTATCTCCTCTCTCACTCTTGCACAAACTATTGTGTGTGTGGTTTACATAAAACATAGCTATAACTGCCTGTTCCAGCTTTCCCTCCTTGCATCAATGGGAACCGGGAAACACCAGGGGTGAATTGCAGACATGTCATATGAGAGGTGGCTGGTGTTAGTCGTGGGTTGAAGTGGTTCCTGAACAGTTTGTAATGTGTTCTGTGGTTATAAAGGCTGCATTAAGGTATTGTGTGTGAGATGTATGGAACATAAGACCTTATGAGTGTGACTCTATCTGCCCTGTGTTGTGAAATACACTCAAGTAGTCAAGGGTTTTGTAGTGAACAAACAAAAGTACTCCACTTAAAGTACTAGCAGCACTACAACAAAGCTAGTACTTAGTATTTTGATATTTATATAGTGATGGACTGTATAAAAAAACTCTTAGCATAAAATGTTTTGTGAGCTGTTGTCTGAGTAGTGGGTTGTTTTTTTTTTGGTATTTTCAGAGGTGTTTTTGTTACTTCAACTAATGCGGAGTTCGTGAAGGGTAAAAATCCTCATAGGATTATTAAATATTTATGAAACAAAGCTGGATTAGAACTATGCAGTTATTTAACTGACTTTTTATTTGTGGTGGTCTGATTTTTTTTCACCATCACTTAACTGAAAATTGCTTTGGTTTTTGGAACTGAATGTTGTATAATATTGAGAATACAGAGGAGAGAATTTCTGTATATGGAGAAATTTAACTATTTTTTTCTAAAACAGAAATAAATGCATATAATAGTCATTAGGTGTTAGACATTTAAACATCATATAAAACTGATGAGTGCCTTTTGATTTTTTCTTCTGTATGAAAAGTTGTATATAAATAGTTTTAAACTTAAACCTATTTTAATAATGCTTATCTGTGAAGATTTTCCTTCACAGTGTTATTTTCCGATTGCCGTTAAAATTCTGACCTTATTGATAATTTGAAAGACTGACCATTTGGTGGGAGTTGAGTGAAGCTGAATACAATTTAATTAGGAGTCTGGCTGAAATATTTAATATTTATACTAAAGTAGTGCCCAGAGGCTGCTTGGCACGAGGTATTGTGCACATACTGAGACTGTCTCTACCCCAAATACAGTAGTTAACAATCTAATCTCTTGTAAATTAAACTAACCCACTTTAATTCTGAATAAGAGAGTCCACACAGGGATTGAATGTGGTTAAACAAATCTGTTTTAAATTCACACCTTTAGTTAATTTTGGATTAATTTTCCTGAGTGTTCCCTTGAAGTTAAACCCTTAGAATCTAATCCCATAAACTCACATCTTTATGCATGTGAGTAATCCTTTTGAATTTCTCATCGGTATAACTGTTTGCAGCATCATGGTCTAAAAAAATTAAATGTGTATTCCCAGACAAAAAACTGCGAATTTAATTAAAATTGCCCATCAACGTTCTTGTCTTTGGAAATGTATCAAAATAGCTATTCTGGAATAATTATTCCCGAACAACGCCCCATGTGGGCACTCTTTTGTGGAGTAAGAGTGTCCGCATGGACTTATTTTGGGACACTCTTATTCCAGACTGACTGTCTACATAGGGAAGTTGTTCCAGAATAACTCTTCTGGAGTAGTTATTTTGGTAAATTTCCAAGTGTAAACAAGTCCTTAATAGGAAACATTACAAAAAATAAATACCAAGAATTATAGATAAAATATAACAACTAAAGTATGCAAATAATAGTAAATTAAGGTAATGTACATCACCTTGATGGATCGGTCCAAGGTAATGTATATAAAGATTTGAATTGCGTTACATCTCATACACATGCTTCTGAAACTCATGAGTAATATTAGACATTCAACTACCAGTCTTAGACTCCCTTTTTTGAGCATATCTGATTATGGTGTTGGAAGGACTCAGTTGTATAAGGGCAATTTAATAATAGGATTGTATTGTTATTATGTTAGATGTTACAGGCAGGACTGGGGCAGGGGAGAGAGATGATTAGGAGTCTTTTTTTAGGTGAGTACCATTAACTTTTGCAGTCTCTAGTTGCATGTTGGTAGAATATAACCTTCCAAATGTTTAACTGAATTTACACTAGCGAATGTTGTATCTGATTGTCAGTATTGTGTAGTTTCCCTGTGCTAGTAGTAGTGTAAATGTTAGTGTAGACCGGCTGAGGCACTTTCATATGAAGCTTTCATTAAAGTGGTGGTAAAATATGTGAGCCCTGTTTATGGTAGTGCTTACACAGATACAGAAAAATGGGCAATACATTCGCTCTTGAATATACAGCTTTAGTACCTCTGCTGCTATTCAGCATTTTCAAGATGAAAATTGATCAGACTTTTATTCACTACTGTTACTGGAAACCTTGTGGAAAAGATTTAAACTGAAAAGAATTAGGGCCATTTTACTCTTCTGCAGAAGGCTAGGGTAGCAGACACAGAGGCAGGCACTAAAGCTATTCATGGGGGATTTGGAGGTTGGAGAGAGGGGTAAATTAGCAGAGACCACCATCCCAGCAGCCAGGAAGCTCTCTCTAATGCTCCTTTCCCTCTCCGGTAACCAGAGGGTATTTTAGGTGATGGAGGGGAGAATTCAAATTGTTCAGACAACTCTGAGTTGAAAGATAGGATCCCAAAGCTGGGCCCAGGGACAGCATGATGAAAGGAATCCCAGGAATTGTGGAAGCGCAGTTTGTGTCTCACCAGGAAATTATTCATGGTCAGTGAGGTAAATTTTTCAAGTCATTTGTGTATAAAGGGAATGATGAATGAGGGCAGGAGCCTGTGTGAACGGATTGTCCATATCCACACCTTCACACACGTGGAAGAAACAAGTGGAGAGCCATTGATGGGGGGAGGGGAGGGGAAGTAGGAAGAAAAAGTATTGAAATGTTTGTGTGAGAAGCTAACGAATAGGAGGTGAAACTGGCATTATTAGTGGAGATAAGCGAGTGGGACCCTACAATAAGAGATGAATGGGCAAGCAGGGAGGAGCAGATGGTGAGGGCAGTAGGTGAGGGCAAGAAGGTTGAACTTTTCTGCCTCGTAACTGGGGGTGGGGTTGGGCAGGTGGCAATGGTGAGATTTAGAAATGTGTTGTGATGTGTTCAGTATGTCAGACAAGGAAGATGGTCTTAGCAGCTGTATTTTATATGGATTAGAAGGGGATGATATGGATGTCAGAGATTCAGGTATTCGTAATGGGAGATTTATGTGCTGAAATTAGTATTTTAAATATCTTTTGACTTTATCCTTTAAAAAGTGGAAGTTAAATCCTATTGAGGAAAATAGAAAGGAGCATAAACTTTAGCAAGTGAAGTGTAAAAATATAATTAGAAATTATCCTGGCAATTACAGGCAGGTAAGACTAATTTCAGTACCAGGCAAACTGGTTGAAACTATAGTAAAGAACAGAATTATCAAACGCATAGATGACCATGATTTACTAGAATTCTTTGAGGGGTCAACAAGCATGTGGACAAGGGTTATCCAGTGGATATAGTGGAATTAGATTTTCAAAAAGCCTTTGACAAGGTCCCTCACCAAAGGCTCTTGAGCAAAGTAAGCTGTCATAGGATAAGAGGGAAGGTCCTCTAATGAATCAGTAACTGGGTAAAAGTTAGGAAACAGAGGGTAGGAATAAATGGTCAGTTTTGAGAATGGAGAGGTAAATAGTGGTGTCCCCCAAGGGTCTGTACTGGGATCAGTACTGTTCCACATATTCATAAATGATCTGGAAAAAGGAATAAACAGTGAGGTGGCAAAATTTGCAGATGATACAAAACTACTCAAGATAGTGAAGTCCAAAGCAGACTGCAAAGAGTTACAAAGGGATCTCACTAAACTGGGTGACTGGGCAACAAAATGGCAGATGAAATTCAGTGTTGATGAATGCAAAGTAATGCATGTTAGAAAACATAATCCCAATTATACATATAAAATGATGGGTGCTAACATAGCTGTTACCACTTAGGAAAGGGATCTTGGAGTCATTGTGGATAGTTATCTGAAAACATCCACTCCATGTGCAGTGGCAGTCAAAAAAGCTAACAGAATGTTGGGAATCATTAAGAAAAGGGATAGATAATAAGACAGAAAATATCATATTGCCTCTATATAAGTCCATGGTACATTCACATCTTGAATACTGCGTGAAAATGTGGTCGCCCCATCTCAAAAAAGATGTATTGGAATTGGAAAAGGTTCAGAAAAGGGCAATAAAAATGATCAAGGGTATGGAACAGCTTCCATGTGAGGAGAGATTAATAAGACTGGAACTTTTCAGCTTGGAAAAGAGATGACTAAGGGGGGATATGATAGAGGTCTATAAAATCATGACTGGTGTGGAGAAGGTAACTAAGGAAGTGTTATTTACTCCTTCTCATAACACAAGAACTAGGGGTCACCAAATGAAATTAATAGGCAGCAGGTTTAAAACAAATAAAAGGAAATATTTCTTCACACAACGCACAGTCAACCTGTGGAACACCTTACCAGAGGATGTTGTGAAGGCCAACAATATAGCAGGATTCAAAAGAGAACTAGATAAATTCATGGAGAATAGGTCCATCAATGGCTGTTATCCAGGATGGGCAAGGATGGTGTCCCTAGCCTCTGTTTGCCAGAAGCTGAGAATGGGTGATAGGGGATGCGTCACTTGAAGATTACCTGTTCTGTTCATTCCCTTTGGGGCAGCTGGCATTCGCCACAGTTGGAAGATAGGATACTGGGCTAAATGGACCTTTGATCTGACCGAGTATGGCCATTCTTATGTTCATATTTAAATACTGTGTTTCTTGCATGGCAGAGTTTAGACATTCTGATAAGTTTGTTAATTTTTATACTTGTCGATCTTTCTTGAGAGAATGTATAAGCTGTAAAGAAATTCAAATAGGTTAGTAGATTACCTTAATCTCTCTACTTTTTAAATGTTTTTTTTTAAAATTAGCATTCTTGATATTTATTTCAGAGGGGTAGTGTGTTAGTCTGTGTCTGCAAAAACAACAAGGAGTCCTTGTGACACCTTAGATACTAACAAATTTATTTGGGGACAATCTGATGAAGTGGGTTTTAGCCCATGAAAGTTTATGCCCAAATAAATTTGTTAGGCTCTAAGGGCTGGTCCACACTAACCCCGCAGTTCGAACTAAGATACGCGACTTCAGCTACGTGAATAGCGTAGCTTAAGTCGAAGTATCTTAGTTCGAACTGAAACACACTTACCTTGGGTCCACGCGGCGCAGGCAGGCTCCCCTGTCGACGCCGCGTACTCCTCTTGGCGAGCAGGAGTTCCAGTGTCGACGGGGAGCGGCTCTGGGATCGATTTATCGCGTCTAAACAAGACGCGATAAATCGATCCCAGAAGATCGATTGCTTACCGCCGAACCCGGAGGTAAGTACAGACGTACCCTGAGGTGTCATAAGGACTCCTCATTGTTTTTGCTGATACAGACTAACGTGGCTTCCACTCTGAAAACTGTTCAGTGAGTAGATGACTTTTCTAAATGGTCTAAAATCCAGATGCTGACTCAGGTTGTCTTGAAAATTGTTATGCCATATGGTCGGGGAGAGGATCCTGGGTAGGATAAGTGAACCTAATTTGGAATTATTTCTCAAAAGGTGTTCTCCAAATAAAGCCCTTCTAAAAATCCTATCAGATTCCTTTGGTTCTTATGGTGCTTTTTTGCACACACCTGGGCCTCAAACTATTCTTCTAATCCTCCTGAAATTTATATCACCTGCTCAGGATTTATCTCAGCTAGGCCACGGCACCCACCGTCCCTCTGGAGAAGCAATATTTCAAATAGAAGCGAAAAAAGAGTCCTGTGGCACCTTATAGACTAACAGACGTATTGAAGAAGTGGGTATTCACCCACGAAAGCTTATGCTCCAATACGTCTGTTAGTCTATAAGGTGCCACAGGACTCTTTTTTCGCTTCTACAGATCCAGACTAACACGGCTACCCCTATGATACTTGACTATTTCAGATGTTATTGAGGGTAAAGTTGGGAACTCAGGCATGGATTGACTCAAACTGATGCACCAAAGAGAATGAAATAATGATGTGCAGTAAAAGTAGGACTCTGCTGCAAGCCAGGAGGTCTGCAGGCAGCCTGACATTAAAGTAAACGGGTGGCTCAAAGTCACATGCTATAGTCATTGAACTTGAGCAGCATACCTGCACTGAGAGTTCAAGTTCTACCTTTGGCAGCTTCTTGAGAATGTGTTGTGCACATTACTTGCTTTTACTTGGATTCTACAGCAGCTCCTTTTGAAAGTTTTGCCCTGAGACAAAGCTGTTTAAAAGTGTTCTACAATCCACATACATACTCCAGTTTTATTTAGAGGTATTGTCAAGAAAAAATAGCATTAATTAAATAGAGGGAAGGTGGAAAAACTCTTGTGAGCAGTTAGGATAATTAAATCATGACTCCTGCTCCTCAACCTTTCCCTGAACAACGGTACTTTGTGATCGAAGAAAAGCAAGTAACTGAGTCATTTTGTCTAGTGGTTCCTGATACATTCCCTACTTAGAAAGAGCTGTTCAAAACGTTTTCAGGTTCTTACTACTTACAGTATTTCTACGGGAAATCTACAACTCCGTCCTTCATAAAATTTATAGTATGGACTGCCATTGCGATCAGGTATTGGGTGGTACAGTTTAGAAATATTTCAAATGCTATCGCGTTACAAAAGCTTTAGTTCCTCTTAGAGACAATAAGCATGTGTACGCGCTATTGCTTCCTCCGAAACTGTTTGGAGTGACACACACCGAGCAATTTACTCGGTGGTTTAGGGGAACAATTGCTGTCCCTAGAACTCAAGCACAATGAGTTCAAATCTTCTGCTCAGTTCAGAGGCAGTGACTTCCTGAGTTCCCAGGGCATGCTCGACCCCCACGCTGCCCCAGGCCCCGCCCCCACTCCACCCTTCCCCCAGCCCTCACCCTGCCTCTTCCTGCCCCCCGTCCCGTTCCGCCCCCTCTTCTGCCCTCACTCTGCCTCCACCCTGCCTCTTCCTGCTCCGTTCTGTCCCTGCTCCTCTCCCTCCCCTCCAGTGCCTCCTGCACACATCTGAACAGCTGATCACTGGCGGCTGGGAAGCCCTGGGGAGGAGCGGATCAGTGTAGGTGTTGAGCACCCACTATTTTTTTTTTTTATTTTTTTTTTCCGTGGGTGCTCCAGCCCAGGAGCACCCACTGAGTTAGCACCTATGATTAGTGTTCTTAGCCTGCCTTTCTGCTTGGTGTCTGGGACCACAATCAAGCTCCTTTTGGAAGCTGTGGAAATTCAGCACTCTACAAATGCACCCTCAGTGCAATCTACCTGAGTCCTTCCTTGGGACAGCTTGTTGGGCTGTACTGTGTCAGGGAGTCAAAGCCAGCGGATGCCTCCCTTCTGTGTGTTGGAGGGCTGGGAAGGGAGCATTGAGCTGATCTGGGCAGACACAGACTAGAGATGAGGAGCTAATGTAGGGGCAGGGAAGGGACCAATCTGCAGTCACTATCTTTTGTGCCTGGGGTAATCATTGCCAAGGAGCCAGAAGCAGTGGATGGTGAGAACTGAGCTGTAGTACACAGGGATGCTGAGAGAATTTCTTATTATATATTTTAAAATAATTTAACATCCTGTAAACTTAACACAAAGTTAAGATTGCTCAGTGCTGCCTATGCCCTTCCAGAATGTGAAGAATGACTAAACCTATGCTTCTGAAACCCAGAAATTACAAAGTTAAGGTACACGCTAACCATGCAATGCAACCTTAACTCTGCCCCGCCCCAGAGATGGCAATAGCCACTTGAAATGGTTCAGTAAGGGTGGGGCAAAGGTTGAACTACCTAAGGAAGTGGTGGACTCCCTATTCCTTGAAGTCTTAAAATCAAGACTGGATGCCTTTCTGAAAGGTATGCTTTTGTCAAACACATTATTAGGCTCAAACAGAAGTAATTGGATTAAATTCTTTGTCTTGTGTTGTGCAAGAGGTCAGATGAGATAATCTAATGATGGCTTCTGGGGTCTTAAAAATCTATTAATCTATAATAAGTGGACTTAAGTAAGGACTAAAGATGAGTCACTGTTTTGAGTTCTACAGGATTGAATTCCAGTATTTGTCAGTATGCACTCCAGCATGCTCACAGTATTAGGTGTAGCTGTATTGATTAGTCGAGGGGTTAGCTGGAGCGGGTTGGCAGAATTACCCCTGTAATATGACAGGAGGTGCAGAGATCAAGTAAGAGCTCTCCTGTTGCCATAAAAACCCCAAACTCTGCGAGCAACATAAGTTACATTGTAAGGAGAAGCTCTCCCGCCGACATAGCACTGTGCACATGAACGCTTATGTCAGTGTAATTTATGTTGCTCGGAGGGGTTTGTGGAATATTCACTTCCCCCCCGCCCAGTGACCTATGTTTTTTCGACATAGGCTGTAGTGTAGACATAGCCGTAGCCAAGTCCCAGAGACTTTACTCCATTCTCATTCTCGATATCTTGGTGGCTTTTCACGCTAGTGATGGTTTTTTGTCTTTAAAATCTGTTGTCTATTGGCTTTTATAGCACCGTTTACTCATTACTTTTTCCTTACCTCTTCAGTTACTTCTTCCAATATTTAAAAAGGGCTCTAGAGGTGATCCTGGCAATTACAGACCGGTAAGTCTAACATCCGTACCGGGAAAATAAGTTAGTTGAAACAGTAGTAAAGAATAAAATTGTCAGGCACATAGAAGAACATAAATTGTTGGGCAAAAGTCAACATGGTTTCTGTAAAGGGAAATCATGCCTTACTAATCTATTAGAGTTCTTTGAAGGGGTCAACAAACATGTGGACAAGGGTGATCCAGTAGACATAGTGTACTTAGATTTCCAGAAAGCCTTTGACAAAGTCCCTCACCAAAGGCTCTTGCGTAAATTAAGTTGCCATGTAATAAGACGGAAGATCCTTTCATGGATTGAGAACTGGTTAAAAAACAGGGAACAAAGGTTAGGAATAAATGGTAAATTTTCAGAATGGAGAGGGGTTATTAGTGGTGTTCCCCAAGGGTCAGTCCTTGGACCAATCCTATTCAACTTATTCATAAATGATTTGGAAGAAGGGGTAAACAGTGAGGTGGCAAAGTTTGCAGATGATACTAAGCTGCTCAAGATAGTTAAGACCAAAACAGACTGCGAAGAACTTCAAAAAGATCTCACAAAACTAAATGATTGAGCAACAAATGGCAAATGAAATTTAATGTGGATAAATGTAAAGTAATGCACATAGGAAAAAATAACCCCAACTATACATACAATATGATGGGGGCTAATTTAGCTACAACTAATCAGGAAAAAGATCTTGGAGTCATCGTGGCTAGTTCTCTAAAGATGTCCATGCAGTGTGCAGCGGCAGTCAAAAAAGCAAACAGGATGTTAGGAATCATTAAAAAAGGGATAGAGAATAAGATGGAGAATATCTTACTGCCCTTATACAAATCCATAGTGCACCCACATCTTGAATACTGCGTACAGTTGTGGTCTCCTCATCTCAAAAAGGATATACTGCATTAGAAAAGGTTCAGAGAAGGGCAACTAAAATGATTAGGGGTCTGGAACGGGTCCCATATGAGGAGAGATTAAAGAGGCTAGGACTTTTTAGCTTGGAAAAGAGGGGATATGATAGAGGTATATAAAATTATGAATTTTATATGGTGTGGAGGAAGTGAATAAGGAAAAGTTATTTACTTGTTCTCATAATAAAAGAACTAGGGGCCACCCAATGAAATTAGTGGGCAACAGGTTTAAAACAAATAAAAGGAAGTTCTTCACACAGTGCACAGTCAACCTGTGAAACTCCTTGCCTGAGGAGGCTGTGAAGGCTAGGAATATAACAGGGTTTAAAAGAGAACTGGATAAATTCATGGAGATGAAGTCCATTAATGGCTATTAACCAGGATGGGTAAGGAATGGTGTCCTTAGCCTCCGTTTGTCAGAGGGGGGTGATGGATGGCAGGAGAGAGATCATTTGATCATTACCTGTTAGGTTCACTCACTCCGGGTCACCTGGCATTGGCCACTGTCGGTGGACAGGATACTGGGCTGGATGGACCTTTGGTCTGACCCAGTATGGCCTTCCTTATGTTCTTCACTGTCTTATTTGGTGGGTCTTTCATTTTCCCTCTCGTTCAGTAGACATCCCCCAAAACTCTGCCCTTGGGCCCCCTACACTTCTCTCATCCACAAGCAGGGATTAAAATGCCATCTTTAAGCTGATTTTACTCTTTCTGCCCTTAAGGTCAGTCATCATTTTGCTCTGTCCTGTCAGATCTATTAATTACTGAGTCAATGATTCCCACCTTTTGGTCTGCCAATGTCAGCCTTGATTGCCCCTTCTTTCCTTCTCCTTCAAGCTCTGTCACATTCCCTTTTGGTAGCTTCCTATATTACAAAGTAGTTTTACATCATTGTCAAGGAAATGTACCAGCCTGGTACAAAATCTACTAGTCCAGCTTTTACTGTGATGACTGATAATAAACAATTAATGATACATTGCTCACTATGTCTACAAACAAACATACTCTTCCCAAGGAGATAGAGAGGCTTAATTATAAAGCCTTTATTTTGCTAGGCTGTTTTAAGTGGGATTAATAACAGGTGTTTGATAACTTGGCTACAATGAATTGTACATCGGGGGAATGTGTTGAAATGAGAGGAGACAATGGTTGCTATTTTGGAGCTATCCTAATGCTCAAATGAGAACCATTTTCTCTGGATACCAAAAAAAAAAAAAAAAAAAAGTCTGGTGAAGAAGTTTAATATTAAACTGGTCAAGATTTCTTTTTTTTTAAGTGGGTGCCTAAATCCTATTTTCAGTACCTGAATAAATGTTCTGATTTTCTACAATGCTGAACACCTGGAAACCTGTGTCCGGGGAAGCTATTGAGTGTTCAAAACTTTCAAACATCAGGCAGTTTATTTAGATATATGTGTAGGGGGATACTCACCACTGATGCTGCCTGCTGGCTAGGGGGGTGTAGCAGGCTGTCTTCCTCCTGAGCATCCCCCTTTCTTATAGCTGCTCTGCACTGCAGTAGTCCGTCCTCCCAGTGTGAAAAACAATAACCCCTGAGCATCATAAGTTTCGCTGGCATAAGTGGTAGAGTGCATAGCACTGTGGTGGTGGGAGAGCTTCTCTCGCTGACATAGCTATCGCTGCTCATTGGGGATGGTTTTATTGTGTCGATGGGAGAGCTCTCTCCCATCAGCATAGAGCAGCTACTCAAGTGATCTTACAGCGGCGCAGCTGCATCGGTACAGCTGTGCTGCTGTAAGCTTGCTAGTGTAGACATGGCCTTAGTCAGGTCACTCTCGCCAGGCCTCAGGCAGCGAGAGCTCCTATGCTACTCCTAAGATCTTGGAGTGTAGATCCCCTGCTTGCCTGCTACTGAACTATTCTGTTCACCTTTTTAAGCTTCTCATCCAGCCTGTGCAGCCTAGGCCCAGAGCAGCTCTTTAACTCCTTCCTTTTCAGTGTGTGGTTTGTAAAGTCTGTCATTGCAGTTTAGAATGGGGTCAGGAGTCTAACTTCAGGTGCTCATTTTTTTGAAAATGTTGCTTTTTTTTTTTTAAAGCAAAGAACTAATTATCCAGAGAGAGAGGAAAAAAAGCATGAGCAGTAAAAGAGCTGTATTTCTACATCTGATCTTAAAGCTGTGTTAAAATGTAGTATTTTCTTTTTAATCTGAATATAATGTAATAAAATTGAAGATTATTTCTGCAGTTGCAAAATATCATTTCAAACTTTTTCCTTTCATTCTGCCACCGTTTTGGCCTAAAACTGGATAAAGTTAGACATTTAGTAGTCTATAGGTGGGGTGTTTAGTTTCCTTTGTAGGGTGTGTTTCTGTACCTCCTCCAAAATTCTGCTCTTTTTCTGTTGATATCGTATTCTCCCTGGCTGGAAGTAAGATAGACGTCTTCCTTTCAAGCAGATGTCAATACTTTATTGACTGGCCAAGAAGGATGTTAAATGAATAAGGAAGTCTGTGTTCTTATTGCAGATACTAGACATACTCTATAATTGTGCTTGGAGTGTCTGCTTGCAGATGATGAGGGGGAGCTTTGGCAAGTACAGGAGGATGGAAAGCCATCGATTTCTGCAGAATTTAAGATTTCATAATTGAAAATGGATTCCTTGGGTAGGAAATGGATGTCATCTGTTTTGACTTGGTGTATATTTTTGTAAAAATTTGGGTGGGCATTGTGAATTGGGTAAAGATTTAATATGACCAAAGGTTCTTATGGCAGTGGAGTTTTTAACGGGATGTAGAATTTTTGAAGAGTGTAATATTGTTTTTGGTGTTCTCTGCAGTCTGTTGAAACACTTTGTCTTCACACACAAACTTGATTTAAAGATTAATTTTCTGAATTTTTGAATGAGCATCAAAAATATATGCCAAGGCAATTTAAAAAGTCCACAGGAAAGAAACTGTGCTCTGACAGATCTTTTGATCTGGGTTCTCCTCCAGGTTTTGGTAAGTCTATAGAAGTGGAGTATTGGGGTGGAAGAAGTTGTGTGTGAATGTGATATGAGGAACATAGATTATGAAACAGAATGAATTGGAAGAGATGGAGTCTTTGAAGTGTTTAAAGTTTTCATATAAAAGAATTTTTAAGCAGTAAAGTTCAACCTGAATAAGACTCTCTACCTTTCCATGCCTCCCTGTCCCTCCATCTCATTTTGCCCTTCCCAGGACCCTTTATTCCAAGACCAAGTAACACAGCTCCATACTGTGTCTGCTGCACCCTTTCCATCTACTTACTTTCTTTTCGTCTTCAGTGTCTTAAGTCCTTAGGAGATCAACTTAATTTGTAAATATTTAAAAATAAACTTAGCTCTTTTTAGACATGAAAGCAACTCTGTAGTCTGTGACCCAGGCTGTCACCATAGGTAACAGACAAGGAGAGAAACCGAAAAACAAAAATGAGCTGCATCCTGCCACTTTACCATACACACAATTCTGCACAGAATATTTCTTCATCTTAGACTAATATTGAGAAAATCAGAAAAAGCCTCATCCAGAAAAAGACCTGCAAGTAGCTGACAGTTTAAATTTGTTTCAGGTGTGGGAGAGAAGAGTTTTTAATATGCAGAATTTCTCAATATAAAATTCTTCAGTTTCCCAGTACTACTTTGCCTCCTGATGCTATAGGGTCGCTTGGCTGGGCATGTACTTCTCTTCATTTTTTTTCCTCCTCCAAGCACTTCCTGGAGCATGCTTTCACAAGCCCCTGTTTACATGCTGCTTTGCCTACCTCAGGCCTAGTATACCCTTAAAATTTAGGTCCGTATAGCTAAGTCTTTGAGTCCTGTAGCTATGCCAAACTTAACCCCTAGTGTAGACACAGCTGGGTAAACAGAATAATTCTTCCATTATTAAGCTGTCATTGCTTGCGGAGGTGGAAAACCCCCTTCTGTCATTATAGCCTGTGTCTACACTACAGGGTTGTGCTGGCATAGCTACAGCATCATGGTTATGCTGCTCCTGTCCCCCTAGTGTAGACATGGCTTAGTGTAGTGCGTCACAGGTTGTTCTTATGTTTTTCTTTTGTGCCTTTGTAACTTTTCCACTAATACACTAAAATTCTGAAGGGCACTTTTCAGCAAGGCTAACAAAACAAGCTTGACCATTCTACGCCAAGTCATCTTGGATATACCATATTCTGAGTAAAAAAAAAAGAAGCTTTTTAAAAAGTGAACTTCAGGTGATTTTTCAAACTTTAAAACTCCTTTTCTGGCTTTTATCAAACTTCCTTAAATTCTATTGTGAGATAAAATGATGCCTGTGAAATTTCAAAGATTGGTGGAAGAAGGGTTGAAAAGTGGGATTATAATGGGAAGTTAGCTTCAGCCTTAACTGTGGAGCACCTATTGTTGCTCCATAATTTGGTAAACAAAAGTACTTCCAGCTTGAGACACTGTATATCAAGCTTCCCTCTGGAGAGCATATTTAAAAAATTAGATTAAATATTCTGGCGGTGGTGGTCTTGGTTGAAATTCACCCTCAAGTGAAAGGCTCAGGTCTCTGCACCATGTACACACATTTGCGTGTGTCTGCACTGGCCGTACAAAGGTTGATTTAGACTCTAGACACTGAACGTGCACATAATGAAGAGGCTGTGTCTGCCCAAAAGAGTGTACAATTGGTGGTTCTCAAACTGTGATCCATGAGCCCCTGGTGACTTGCAGAGAACTTGCCCTGGAGAATTAGCTGATCACATGGTGTCATCTTGTTTCCAGTTGTTGATACATTAAGACAGCTAAAATATGTTAAATATGTTTTCTAATATTGGTTTAACATGTAAGTAGTTGCAGGTCATGAATAGGAAGGAAGATGGTACCTGAGATTGCTTTTATTTGTGATATACAGTACAAAAAATTGAAAACCCCTGTAGTAATGAATTTCATAGCTAACGGCCCCTTACTGAAAATGCCCTACCTTGGGTATGTTTGAATCTGGGTTCAGTCAGCTTTAGCTTTTCTGTCTAATGCAGCGGCCATGTTGGGTCTGGAGCAAGAGGTGGCCCCTCAGATACCTATGCTCTAGGGTTCAAAGATGTGGAGCAGAATCTTGAAATACATCTGATTCGGAATAATATTGGGGACAAAAGTTTGGTGTGAATTTAAAGAGTCTAAGGGCTTGTCTACACATGGAGTTAAGTAAATTCCTGAATAACTCTGTGTGGATAAGCCCTTATCTTATAATTTACTTTTCAACATTTATGTTTTTTACTATTTCATTGTCCAAGCTGAGAGGAAATACAAAACTAACTGGTCAGTTTTACTTTCAGATTCTCATACTAGCAGTATATAGCAGTGTTTCAGTTGCAGGGGTTGTCAATTTGACTTTTTAAAGTTTCCATTGGAATTTCTAGAAATTATTGAAAAGTTTGCTGGGTGTAAGTTCATAAAAACATTTTTAATAAAAATTCTAAACCTACACTGAATGTGTCACTTGAATCTTAGGCCCGCAACACTTTGTATATTGACACAAAAGCTGTAGCTATGTATGTACATCTGCAGTGGTGTACGCTTTGTGTGGGCTGTCTGAATCTGGTTCAACATTGACAAGTTAAAGTAGTGAATATTGGGGGAGGATTTCATTCTTGTGGGAATACTGCATTTTTTCCAAATTCTCTTACAGTAGTCTTCCATGGAGTGGATGGAATCTGGACTGCTTGTGTTCTAATAGTACTTGCCAAGAGGCTGGCAAAAGAATTATCTAAAGAAACTGATGCAATTTTAGCTTGTTCTGCTCTGTGGACACTTGCCCAGCAGTATTATGCACTGAACTGAAAATCAGAGATTCATAAAATTAGGGAATGTGAGGAGACTGACAGTAAAGGTCAGAGTAGCTACACTGGTGATTCTGTGGCATTATGTATTATTTTAGCGCTAAACTTGGAGCCCTTGACCTCCGTGCTAATAAATATACTGTAGAACCTCTGAGATACAAACACCCGAGTTATGAACTGTCTGGTCAACCGCACACTTCATTTGGAACCGGAAGCATGCAATCAGGCAGCAGCAGCGACACACAAAGGCAGATACAGTACAGTACTGTGTTAAATGTAAACTACTAAAAAAAGGGAAAGTTTTTTTTACAAAAAGATTTGACAAAGTAAGGAAACTGTTTCTGTGCTTGTTTCATTTAAATTAAGGTGGTTAAAAGAATTTTTCTTCTGCATCTAGTGTAGCGTTGAATCAGGCAGAGCAGGGACATGAACCTGGGTGTCTCATATCCCAGGCCAGTGTACTAACCGGATAGATAGGCAGGTGAGTTTGCATGTCTATGTGCCTGAATCAGAAAGCTTAGGTTTTAGTAAAAAAACAGATATTTTGACACAATTCTGTTTTCGCAAAAACATTAAGAAGGTTTTGGTTTTGTTCCAGTGCAGAATGAAAATAAATTTTGAAACCTCAAAAGTCGCTGCCTGCCATGACATGAAATTGACTTCTTCTGGTCCGCTCCAATGCTTAACCAAAGCAACAGTTTCTGCGATTTAGGGCTTTGAGGATGCGGCGTCCTGAAAACCCTCCTATCACTTTCTTTAAGAGCACAATCAAAAAAGGAGGTAGAGATTGCAGTGAATTTGGGAAGAGAGAAAACGTATGGGAATAAGAAGTGAGTGAATGTGTAAAGGTGCTGAGAAACACCTCAGTGCTAAAAAGTGGTATAGGAAGGAGGTGCAGGTGTATATTGCTTTTATATGTATTAAATGAAAATATTATATAGAAAGAATGAAAGCAAACTGCTGGTCATAATAAAATTTAGCACATACTTCAACTTGCAAAGGACTTAATTAAAAGACTACTCTAGTAAAAGCAGAAGGTGAAGAAGGCAGATTTTGTTTAAAGTTAAAAATCATCATGATGGCAAGAGATGAGATAGTAAGTGTGTAGGAGGTAGTTCCTCTGACAATCATGTGTGGGTTCCAAATATAAATTGAAAAATGCTCAGCAATGGGGAGCTTAAGTAGGTTGTATCATAATTCATTTTGGAAGACTTTCAGAAAATGAAAGTCCTTTATACTTTTAAAAAGAACAAGGAGTACTTGTGGCAACTTAGAGACTAACAGATTTATTTGAGCATAAGCTTTCGTGGGCTACTGCTCACTTCTGTATGAGTTTTTTCATTAGCTGATGGATTTCCACTCCATACGGCTAAATTCAGTGCCTTGCATAGTGACAGGTTTTAGAGTAGCAGCCGTGAACGCTTATGCTCCAATAAATTTGTTAGTCTCTAAGGTGCCACGAGTACTCCTGGTTGTTTTTGCGGATACAGACTAACACAGCTACTACTCTAAAACCTTTATACCTTTTAGAAAATCTTAGGTCCCCTTACATTGTCTTTTGCAGATATAATGTATAGCCTTTGCTCAAATCTTAGACTTCAGCTCAAATTGAAATTCTCTTATGGACATGCCGATTCAGCTTGGCTAGCTTCGCCTGGTTTTTGCCTGTTACAGGCTTCCAGGCTCTTCTTCATAGCAGTGTCTAGATACCATTTTGAAGTCTATGGTATTGAGGCAGAAGAGCCCCTACCATGTGATCACCTATATCTCCTCAAACCACCAGTGGTCCACAGAACTCCGGAAATAACTGTGTTTGACTTGACTGCAAGGAAAGGCAAGGCTTTTTCCAGTATTTAAGCAGGATCAGTTTGGAGAGTATGCAATGTAAATTTAATTAAATCACACTTTCATTAGAGCTCTCAAGGATTTTGTTTCTTTCTACTCTTGACAAGTTTGCAATTCACTTCACTTGCAGGCATAAACGTTGCCTTTGGCAAGACAGTTCCTCCTAGCTTGAATAGTAGCAGGTGGAAGCAATTTGATCAGTTTCTTTCAAGAAAGTCCTCTGGTAGGCATATTTGCCTTCCCTTAGTACTGTGTTTAGGCTACACTGTTCATATGAGACATTTTCTGTAGATGGAAAGACTGAGAGTACCAGTCTAAAGCACTGCAATGCACCATCCCTGTCATTCTTTTTAAAACTAGTAAGGTCTGGAAGAATGCTTAATTATTCTGCTGTTTAGCCAACTAATTTTTAGAGTTCCCTTCTAGTAATTATAGAAAGAGACATTTCTTAAATAATTAAATTCAGCCATGATTTGCTGTATTCTTGCATTACATAAGGGGTGTGAAAATGCACAACCCTTAGAGCTAGTGTAGTAAATCTTTCTACAAAGAATGAAAACAATACATCTGGTGCCTGCTTACTGTTATGCCAGATGTTTTTAACAAAAGCATGCAGCTCTGAGATAATGCTACAAACTGGTTAACTAAAACATGCTTTAATAGAAAACGTAATCAAGTGATTATTAAAATATGTAATGGAAAAAATATTAGATGCTCTAAATTTCGAGATACTGCTATACGTAACTGGTCAGCCATACACCCAGTGACAGATGGAGGTAACAAGGGAGCTGAAATTCATGTAAAAACACAAGAGGCTTGTATTGTTTTTGTTTAATATAAATAGTCCAAAAGTGTGTTGGGCACTTTGGGACAGAAATTTGTTTTCTTAGATATCTAGAGATACTTGTCTGTTCAGACAGCATACGGATGGGGTAGAAGATGTGCTTAGGTTATTTATTTGTGAGCATGTGGGCTACATATGCAGATTTGGGTGTTCAAAAAAATCTTTTCCTCCTTTTAAAAACGTTCTTTTTCTGCTCTTGAGTGCTCTATGTTGACCTATTGGCCTTTTTAGATTTTTAACTTGTGCCCACTTAACTGCTGATTATCAGGTTATCCAACCCTTGTCCATTTTTGTTTAAACCTTTCCCTGTTTTAAGTTTCATTCTTGTAGACTGATAGATAGGGCCCTACCAAATTCACAGCCATGAAAAATGCATCATGGACCGTGAAATCTGAACTCTGCCCATGAAATCTGGTCTTTTGTGTGCTTTTACCCTATACTATACAGATTTCATGGGGGAGCCCAGTATTTCTCAAATTGGGGTCCTGACCCAAAAGGGAGTTGCGAGGGTGTCACTGGGTTATTGTAGGGGGGGTGTCGCGGTATTGCCACCCTTACTTCTATGCTGACTTCAGAGCTGGGCAGCCAGAGAGCGGTGGCTGTTGGCTGGATGAGCAGCTCTGAAGGCAGTGCCCTGCCAGCAGCAGCGCAGAATTAAGGGTGACAGTACCATACCATGCCACCCTTACTTCTGCATTGTTGCCTTCAGAGCTGGGCGGCCAGACAGTGGCAGCTGCTGACTGAGGGTCCAGTTCTGCAGTTAGCAGCGCAGAAGTAAGGGTAGCAGTACCGCAACACCCACCCACCTCCACCTAATACAATAATCTTGTGACCCTCCCACAACTCCTTTTTGGGTCAGGACCCCTACAATTACACCACCATGAAATTTCAGATTTAAATAGTTGAAATAATGAAATTTACAATTTTTAAAATCCTATGACCATGAAATTGACCAAAATGGACCATGAATTTGTTAAGGCCCTACTCATAGACTTTAAGGCCAGAAGGACCATTGTTGTCATCTAGTCTGACCTCCTGCACATTGCAGGACACAGAACCTCACCCATCCACTCCTGTACTAGATCCATAATCTCTGGCTGAATTATTGAAGTCCTCAAATCATGATGTAAAGACGTCAAGTTACAGAGAATCCACCATTTATTCTAGTTCAAACCAGCAAATGTCCTGTGCCCCATGCTGCAGTGGAAGAGGAAAAAACCCCAGGGTCTCTGCCAATCTGACCTTGGAGGAAATTCCTTCCTGACTCCAAATATGGTTGTCAGTTAGACTCTGAGCAACACATACCAGCCAGACACTTGGGAAAGAATTCACTGTAGTAACTCAGAGCCCTCCCCATCTAGCATCCCATCTTTAGCTGCTGGAGATATTTGCTAATAGCAGTCACAGATAGGCCACATGCCCTTGTAGGCAAGCTCATCCCACCATCCCCTCTGTGAACTTATGAAGCTCGGACTTGAAACAAGTTAGGTTTTTTGCCTTCACTGCTTCCGTGGGGAGGCTGTTCCAGGACTTCACTCCTCTGATGGCTAGAAATCTTCATCTAATTTCAAACCTAAGTTGTTGATGGCCAGTTTATATCCATTTGTTCTTGTGCCAGTATTGACTCTTAACTTAAATAACTCCTCTCCCTCCCTAGTGTTTAACCCTCTAATGTTTTTATAGAGAGCAATCATATCTCCCCTCAGCCTTCATTTGGTTAGGCTAAACAAGTCAAGCTTCTTAAGTCTCCTCTCGTAAGGTACGTTCTTCATTCTTCCGATCATCCTAGTAGCTCTTCTCTACACCTGTTCCAGTTGGAATTCATCTTTCTTAGGGCTAGTCTACGCTTACCAGCTCTGTCGGACGCATCGGATCGATCTTCTGGGTTTGATTTATTGCGTCTTGTCTAGACACGATAAATCGAACCAGGAAGTGCTCCCCCGTCGATGCTGGTAATCCTGCTCCATGAACGGAGCAGGCAGAGTCGACGGGGGAGCCTGCGCGCCGCGGTGTGGACCAGTGGTGAGTACTTTGAAGTTCGAAATAAGATACTTCGACTTCAGCTACATTATTTACGTAGCTGAAGTCGCCTATCTTACTTCGAACTTCGGGGCTAGTGTAGACCAGCCCTTAAACACAGGAGGCCAAAATTGCACACAGTATTCTTGGTGAGGTCTCACTAGTGCCTTTTCATAATGGTGGTAACAGTTCCACATCTCTGCTGGAAATACATCACCTGATACATCCTCAGATTGCATTCGCCTTTTGCATGGCTTCATCAGATTGATGGCCTATAGTCATCCTGTGACCGACCAATACACCCAGGTCTTTCTCCTCCTCTGTCGCTTCCAACTGATACATCCCTAGCTTTAGCAACAATTCTTGTTGTTAATCCCTAAATGCATGACTTTCAAATATTAAATTTGATCGCATTTCTATTACTCCAGCTTTCAAGGTCATTCAGATTTCTTGTGTGATATTCCATTCCTTCTCTTTATTGGCAGTACCTCCCAATTTTGTATAATCTGCTAATTTTATTAGCACGCTCCCACTTTTTGTGCCAAATTCATTAATGAAAATGTTAATTAAGATTGGTCCCAAGACTGATCCCTGAGGAAATCCCCTAGTAATCTCCCTCCAGCCTGACAGTTCACCTTTCAGTATGACCTGTTGTCTCCCTTTAAACAGTTCCTTACTCACCTTTTTGATTCTTCTTATAATCCCCAGATTCTCCAATTTAACTACTTTTCCACGTGGAACGGTATCAAATGCATTACTGAAATCCAGGTAGATGAGATCTACTGCATTTGCTTTGTCTAGAAAATTGGTGACCTTCTCAAGGAAAGAGATCGGGTTGGTCTGGTATGATCTACCTTTTGTAAAACCATGTTGTATTTTATCCCAATTACCATTTACCTCTATATCTTTAACTACTTATTTGTTGCCAGACCTTGTGTACAATTGAAGTCAAACTAAAGGACCTGTAGTTTCCTGAATCATGTTTTTTCCTTTCTTAAAAATATGTACTATATTAGCAATTGTCCAGTCATAGCGTCCGACCCTTGAGTTTACGGATTCTTTAAAAATCCTTGCTATTGGGCTTGCAAGTTCATGTGCAGGCTCCTTTAATATTCTTGGGTGGAGGTTATCCAGCCCCCATTATCCATTAAGCTGTTTGAGTTTGACTTCCATCTTGGATGTAGTAACTTCTGCTTGCATATCCTCGTTCTTATTAGCCACCCTGCCACTTCCCCTCAGTTCCTCATTAACCTTATTAAAAACTGAGTCAAAGTATTTATTTAGGTGTTGGGCCATGCCTAGGTTATCTTTAATCTCCACCCCATCCTCCGTACTTAGTGGTCCCACTTCTTCTTTCCTTGTTTTCTTTTTTATTTATATGGCTAAATAACCCCTTTACTGTTGGTTTTAATTTCCTTTGCAAGTCCAAACCTGCTTGGTTTGTGGCAGGTCTCACTTTATCCTTACAGTTTCTGACCTCCAAGAGGTAGCTTTCCTTTCTGTTCTATGCCATCTTTCATTCCTTATTGACTTTCTGCTTTCTCTTAATCACCTGTTTGAGATATTTGTTCATCCAATTTGGTTTGCAACCCTTCCCTATGAATTTCCCCCCCTTGCTTGGGATGTATCCAAATCCGATACGGGGATCTGTAACATACCCCAAGCACTATCCTAGTGGAGCCTCTGTTAGCTTTCTTCCCAAAAGTAATTTTGACCCAAACAGATTCCGTTTTATCCATTCCATCACTTCTAATTTCTTTACAGTCTAACTCATCATTAATATACAATGCTGCTCCACCACCTTTACCTTTATTTCTGTCTTTCCTGACAAGCACATACCCTTAAATACCTTTTCTCCAGTCATGACTACTATTCCACCATGTTTCTGTTATGCTATAATGTCTAGTTTCACTTCCTGCACCAGCAATTCTTGTTCCTCCATTTTGTTACTCAGGTTCCTTGGTGTACACACATTTTAGTTGCTTCTGCTTGGGTTTGCCCAGATTCTTGCCCAATTAGTCATTCTGCTACCAACGTCACCTACCTGACTGTCAGTGTCATTAGTATTGGCGCTGTCTTTCCTCAGAATGTCCATTTTCCTGCCCTCTGTTGTTTCTTTCTCGATTGTTGTATACTCTTACTTGATTTTCCTCCTGCTCAATATTAGCATTGGGTGTAGAGATTACATGAGCATCTCCTAGTTGTCTCACCTGGATTCCTTATTTAAAGCTCTTTTAATCAGTTGTACCAGCCTCCATCACAGAAGTGTATTTCCCTCCCTACTCAGTTGGAGTCTATTACATGAGAACAGTCCTCAGTCTGTGAATGTCTCCCAGTGGTCAAACATCCCAAATCCCTCTTTATAGCACTGCTGCCTAAGCCATCTGTTGATCATTATAATCTTGTCTCACCTTCGCTCTCCTCTAGGGACGAGTAGAATCCCACTGAAGATCACCTGAGCCTCATTTCTTCAAGTGTCTTCCCCAGCCTGGCATAGTCTCCTTTGATGTGTTCTAGTAAGAATCTAGCAGTATCATTTGTTCTCACATGAATGACAATCAGTGGAGTCTGTTCTGATCCCATTAAAACCCTCTTCAGCCTCAGGTCCACATCCTGTATCTTAGCTCCCGGCAGACTGCACACCCTTCTGGTCAGGTCTAGTGACAGGCCTGTCTATTCTCCTTAGTAGGGAGTCCCCAGTCCCATAGATCTGCCTCTTCCTGGTATTAGTGCAATTATTTGGCCTTTCCCCTTTCTGTTCTTTCTGGCTACAAGTCGTCTTGTCTTCTGTTTTTACTTGCATTCTGTTTTTCTTGTGTTTTAAAATACTTCCTATTTTAGTTTTTTGACTGTAGCCTATGTAGCTAACCCTTGCTGAATTTTACCGTCTTATTATTTGTCTCTGTTAGAGCTGTCCCTTTTTCTTATGATAGTATGTAAATGATTGGTACACCTTCTCCTGGAAATACTGTGTTCAGTTTTGCTCACACTCCATCTCTAAAAAGGTTATGTTAGAAACAGAAAGGGGTTCAGAGAAAGGTGAGTAAAATGAGTAGACGTGGAAATTCTCTAATGTAAGAGAAGAAAATGAAAAGATTAGGACTGTTTTTATTTTAGAGAACAACAAATAAGAGGGAACATGATAAAGATATACAAAGTAATGAATTGTATGGAGAAGTTAAATCAGGTACTTTTATTTGCCTTCCCTCAGTACAAAACGGGTGGGACATATTCAGTGAAATTGGAAAACAAATTAAAAACCTCAAAGGACTTGCTTTTTTTACATATGTAATTAACCTATTGGACTCTCTACCCCTGTATTTGTCAGACCAAGAAATTAATAGGATTTCAAAAACAATTAGACATTTTATATGAAGCATGAAAACAACCAGAATTACTCTAGGGGAAATGTTTATAAGAAAAATATATATCCTCACATTTCAGGGCATAAGCTGCTACCTGTGGTTAGGAAGACACTTTCCTTATGAGCATGTTATTTTATAATTGTCTTCTATAGGTCTTATTGATCTCCCTCTGGAATATCTGGTACTGTCCACTATGGGTATGAGGACACCAAAATAGAATGACCATGGGTCTGATCTAGTATGGGAATTCCTATGTTCTTATTAGGACCCAGTGTGACTTTGGCAACTTAAATGTAATTCCAGCTTCTTCTTCTTTCGTAAAAGAGAACTTCCCCTTCTCTTTGCACCACCTAGTCCCATAGCTAAGTGAAGATGTATAGCCCAAGTCTGAAGTTCAGTAAAGACTTGTCCTGATGATGTCATCTTGCTGCTGGTGCTATAAAGATGCACTCCATAGGCTACTTCCAGTGCTCGACTTGTATCTTCCAAGAGAGCTAGGATCCTTTTTATGCCATTCTTGGGAGCTTGTCAGTGGATCAGGTGCCCCATGTGGTTGTGCTGAGGGAGTCATTGGGGGCACAGTGCCCTGAAGCAGCTCTTTGTGCTGATCAGTATGCTAATTGTGGGAAGAAAAGGGCTGTTGGGTTTACTCTCTTCTCTGCTCCATGTGCTTCTGGATTGATGCCTCTAAAGGGGTGATAAGGCCATTTATTGGGGATTGCTGATGGGACTACTACCCCATATGTTGGTGCTTGGGTATGGGGGAGTTTCTGGGGCTTGGACTGTGGCATAGTTGCTCTTACTAGTCCTGGTAAGAATGGGAGGAAGGGGAGAGATGCTGGAGTCATTACTGAATGGGGGTGGTGTTAGTAGGATTCTGCAGGGGTTGGTTCTAGGCCTGTTCAATATTTTTTCAATGATCTTGAAGAAAATATTAAATTATTGCTGATGAACTTTGTGGTGAAACACAAAGGTTGATAGTGTCAGTAATAATGGATGACAGGGCAGATATATGATCTGGATCGCTTGGTATGCTGGGCCCATTCAAACAAAATGTGTTTTAATATACCCAAATGCAAGATCATACATCTAGAAACAAAGAATGCAGACCATACCTACAGAATGGAAGACTGGAGCCTGGAAAGCAGTGACTGATAAGAATGTGAGGTCATAGTGAACAAAGAATTGAACAAGAACAGTTTGGCGTTAAGCAAGGCCAAGGAACCACAGGTGCCAGGTTTGTACTTTAGCAAGGGATACAGAAGTGACTAGAGTACCAGTAGAATAGCTTCTGGGCTTTTATCAACGTGGGAAAGGTATATGATAAAGTAGACAGAAGTATGCTCACACCAGTGCTGAGGAAACGTGGAGCGTCTGATTTATTAACTATGATGAATACCCTATATAGATCACCTAACAGTGATCCAAATATGTTTTGAAATCTCAAGTCCCTTTGAAGTGAATGTTGGACTGCGCCAGGGATTGGCCCTAAATCTGCTGCTGTTTATCGTATTGATGGACTATGTCAGCAGGAAAATCCCAAGAGGAAAAGATGAGAAGCTGCGGTATGCAGATGACACAGCAATAAGAACATCCTCAAAAGAAGACCAAGAGGAAATTGTAAACCAGTGGTATGACCAGCTAAGCTGCCATGGGATGAAAATGTGCATGACTAATACTGAGATTTTGTGGGTCAGTAGAGGTGCCACAGGGAAATTGGATGTAGAGATTAATGGAATGAGACTAAGCCAGTCTGACCAGTTCGAGTACCTTGACGGCTGGGTCATGGAAGATGGTGAGCTGGAACATGAAACAGTATAGATAGGGGAGTGCTGCAAAAGTGGAGAGTAATATTTCAGGGGTTGTATATGACCAGTGTAAGCCACCTGAGAATTAAAGCCCAACTGTATAGACTAGTGGGGAACCCTGCAATGCGGTACGGTGCAGAAATATGGATGATAAAGAAATGGCAGGTTCAGTACCTACTGATGTTTGAGATGAGATGTCTTCACGCTACAAGAGAAGTTACACAAAGAGCTACTTTCATTTCAGAATCTGTTAGGATGAAAGTCAGTGTCTGTGATGTGGCTGACAAAAATCTATGAAGTGCGACTTTGCTGGTTTGGACGTGCAGAGGATGGATGAAGGGGACCTGGTGAAAATGGCATGGCAGGAGAGGGTGGTAGAAAAGTGACCCCAAGGAAAGCCAAGAAAGCAATGGATGGATTGCATCAAAGAAGATGGTAAGCAGGTGTACCTTAGTGCCACCTCAGACAGATGAAGATGGTGGATGCTTGCATGACAGCTCAACCCCATTTGATGGGATCAGGGGAAGAGTAAGAATAAGATTAATGTTAATACATGTTTTCTGCCAAGTTTAAAAAAAAAAAAATGAAGTCAATGGCTATTGTGACAAAGCTCTGTCCTTGTCTACGTGGGTCCTGCATTTCCTGGCAGATTTGTGCTAGCCTCAGAGGCTCACTGTGACCCTCCTTGTGGCCCTTCTCTCTCTAGAGGCAAGGGTCACAGCCTACTGAGCTATTTTCTTCACAAGCCAGCGAGGGAGGTGAGGAGAAGCTATCCTCCCTTGCACAGTCTCTGTTGTCTCCCAGTCTTGGTGATTAATTGGTGGGGAGGCAAAAGTGGGGGAGCCCGGGCCCATCCTCTACTCCAGGCTCCAGCCCAGGGACCCTAATAGTATCAGCTACGGTAGCTGACCTTTTAAAAACAGGAGACATACAATTCCCTGGGTTACTTCCCCACAGCAGCCCCACTTCCTCAAACTCCACTTCACCCTTACCTCAGGGCCTCCTTCCTTGTGCCTAATATGGTGTGTACAGCTCAGTCTCTCCAACAACGCAACTTTCCTCTCACAGCTCCTGACATGCACGCCTCCCTGACTCACTGGGAGGCTTTTAACTAGTTTCAGCCAGCCCCTGATTGGCTGCAGGTGTCTCAATCAACCTCCCTGCCTTCTGGAAAGTTCTTAATTGGCCCCAGGTGTCTTAATTGACCTGGAGCAGCTTCCATTTACTTATCCTGGTCCCAGGGATTTGTTTAGCCTGGGGCTAATATATCTATGTCCCACTCCTTTCCTATAGCCATCTGGCCAGGAGGGAGGTAGAGGGCTGCTGCTGCTCCTCCTGCTCCCCTGCTGGGGCTGCTGCTAGGCCCTAGGCCTTCCCAGCTGCTGTTTGCTGCTGCTGCTCCAGCTACTCCCCTGGCTGAGCCAGACACCCCTCCCACTGTACTCTGGTTGCTGGCTGGCTGGCAGCTGAACGCCCCCCCCACCCCCAACACCTTGGTTGCTGCTACTCCTGCTGCTGCAGCAGCCCCTTGTGGGGGAGGGGGCCCGCTGGCCCTCTCCCCAGAGGAGGGGTGTGAGGGGCCCCTGCTCCAGCCGCTGCTGTGACCACCACCACCACCACCCGTGAGGGGTCCTGCCTGACCACCGGACCACCGCCTGGAGTTGCTGGAGCTGCCCTATTTGCTTCCAGGAAGCTGCTGGAACCCAGAGGAGGAAGAACCAGGAAGACCGTCGGCTGCTGAGGGAGCACAGAGACTCTGCAGACCACCGTGGAGGGCGCCTCCAAGAACTGAGTATGTTTCGAATTGTGCTCTCGTGGTGGGGGTATTGACTGTGTTTGTAGGGGCACAGGGGGTGTGGCGTAGAGCCTGCCCCCTGGTTCATCTGTGCCCCCCCCCAACCCCCACCACCACCGCTGCCCCCTCCACCACCACCACCACCTCTGCTGGCTGCTCACCGTCTGCCCTGGTTCCTGCCTCTGGACTCAGCCGCTTGCCTGGCTAGCCGAGCCCGTTTCCACCTTTTGGGCCTGAAGCAGCAGCCAGCCCACCTATTGACTTTGCACGAGCCAACGTGGGTGCACGTGCCCCCTCCCCATACCCCTTGGACTGACCCTCCCCCTCCATCAGCACGCCCCTTGCTTTGTCCCTTGCCACCCGCCCCAGTTCCCCTTGCAGCTATCTGGGCCCCTCTCCTTTTTTGGTCCCCGCCCCTTGCTAGTTTCAGTTTTGCCTGCCCCGGCCCTCTCCCTCTGCAGCCTTGTTTGTTTGCCTTGCCGTAGCCCTGAAACTAGTCCCTTGGTTTTCTGCCGCATTCCCAGTTGGTTGTCTCCCTCCCCCTGAAGCTCCATTTGCCCTGATTAGCCCCCCGCTTTCGTGAACCCACGCCCCCTCCAATGCGCTTGTGCCCCTCCCCTGTTTAATTTTGACCCTATCTCACTGCACCCCCATGCCATTATATCATCCCCTCCCCTAGTGCAACAAGAGGAACCAGATTTCCCATCTTGAGTTGGTGACTGAACCCTACCCCCGCACTAGTCCGAGATAACCCTGAACCCAGTCCCCACTTTTAGTGCCCTCCTTCCCTGCCTGCAGCCTAGCAGGGAGGAGTGGTCACCCCAATTCCTCCCCCCCTCAAGAGTTTTCCCTTCCTCCCCTGCTCATCATGGCAGGCGACATGGAGGGAGGAGCCCCTCCAGACGGCACGGCCGCCCCTCCTCCGCCTGTTCCCCCGTCACCCTCCCAAGCCTCTACCTTAACCGCCGCTGCCAAACCACCTGCTCTCGCCCCCGCTGGGGCACCGGCAGCGGTGGACACTGAGCAGACCTCCGCTGCTGCCACGTCCCTCACCCCCCCTGATTCTGGGGGAGCCCCCCCAGCCGGCAGGAAGGGCCAGGGTAAAAAGAAGGGTAAGGGCCGCGCGACAAAGGCCAGGCCCTCCATGGCAGAGGCAGCCACTACTGCTGCGGCATCCTTCCCTGCTGTTCCCTCTACCAGCTCTGCGGGGGTTCTGCCCCCGACCCCTAGAGCGTACGCCCAGGTGGCAGCAGCCCCCCCCACCTGCCGCGACGTCACCTAACCCACCCACCGCCTCAGCTACCATCTATAGCGGCCGGGGCCCCTTTCCCACCTTGACCAGGAGGCATGGCGTCCGTTGCCTCCTGGTACCCGCCTCGCCCCACGTATAAACCTATGTGCGGGCATTGGCGAGAGTGGTGGGACCCACAGCCATCGTAGCGGC
Organism: Macrochelys suwanniensis; assembly: GCA_033296515.1. Taxonomy (NCBI): domain Eukaryota; kingdom Metazoa; phylum Chordata; order Testudines; family Chelydridae; genus Macrochelys; species Macrochelys suwanniensis. The sequence continues at coordinate 41,081,052 of CM065775.1, read as the reverse complement.
CTCCAAAATGTACGGGAAGGTAGTCTTCTTCCTAGCATCGGAGGCCGCGGCCCAGGAGGTGGTGGAGAAGGGCCTGGCGGTGGGGGGCGTGTTCGTTCCATTAGAGCCGCTGGAGGACTTGGGTGTCCGCCTAGTCCTCACTTCCGTCCCTCCCTTCCTCCCCAATGCCGCCCTGTTACCTGCCCTCTCCACCCTGGGGAGACTCATCTCTGTAGTCAGCCCTCTCCCACTGGGCTGCAAAGACCCCGCCCTCCATCACATCATCTCGTTCCGCCGGCAGGTGCAGCGCCGAATGCCGCCGGCGGCACGTGACGGGGAGGCGCTCGAGGGGTCCTTTATGGTCCCCTATCAAGGGGCCCGTTACCGAGTGTACTATTCTACGGGGGAGGCCTGGTGCTACCTCTGCCGGGCGATGGGACATGTTCGGAGGGACTGTTCCTTGGCCCGGCAAGGAGGAGCATCCGAGACCCCCGAGCCCCGGCAGGGCGTCGGCCCCGTCATCGCCGGCGCCCCTGAATGCCCGGTGCCCAGAGCCGCCCCTCCTCCTTCCCAGTCCACCGCTGCTCCCGCTCGGGCCCTGGGAGTACCTCCCCCAGTGTGCCCAGATGAGCAGGAGAGGCCCGTTGCGAACAGTCTGATGAGGCCTGTGGAGGAGGGTGAGGCAGGGATACCGCCGGGCGTGGGAGAGGGCCCGCCCCAAGGGACTTTTCTCTCCCTTATGCTGCCCCACCACTACCTCCCTGAGTCCCTAAGAAATCCCCCCTGCCCCCCGACCCAACCCCTGCTAGCCAGCCCCCAGGTGATGCCATGGAGGGCTGGGCCTTAGCACAGGGGAAGCGAGGCAAGCGGAAGGCTCGAGCTCCACCTCTTACCACGGATGCGGAAGCCCCCTGGAAGACCAGGAAGGGGGGCACTGATGCCGAGCCTTCCGCTTTGCCCCCGAGTGGCTTTTGTCCGCCAGAACCGGCTGGGAAAGACGTGGCACCGGAAGGTATTACCGCCCCTCCCTCGGAAGCCCCCGATAGAGCCCCTTCTGCCCCTTTTGTCGACCCTGCGGGCCCCGACCCAAACATCGCTTCAGGTGCCGGCGGGGAGAACCCCGGGGTGGCAGAAGGTGACCTGTCCTCCATCTACGAGGAGATTGAGGCCCTGGGTCTGACCCCAATCACCCAGGGGGAGGACGACCCTTTACCAGCAGGCCTCGATCTCAACGACCTCACCCCGGTGCCCCTTTCCCCCCTCTCCCCATGCTCCCTCCCCCTGACCGCCGGTTCCGCTCCCACCTCCGAGGATCCCCTAGGCTCTTCCACCTGCCCGGTCGCAAGTGGCACCTCGCTGACGGCCGCCAAGCCTCCTGAAGCGACGGCCAGTGCCCTGCGGCCGGGACCCGAATCCCAGGGGGTACCCCTCATTGGGGTGGGACAACAGTTCTCCTTCCCAGGCGGGGACCCCGCAAATATCTGTCCACCTCCCGATGCCGTGGCTGTTACACAAGCCATCATACTAGAGCCCGGCATCGCGGGGGGTCCCCTTCCCAATTCCCAGATCCCTGAGCCACACCAAGAGAGGCCACCTCCCAGTGGCCCAGCTCCTGCAGCTCAGGATCCTATACCTGTTCCTCAGCCCGGCCCTGCTCATGTCCCCCTCCCTGTCCCTACTTCTGATCCCTGCCCCGCCCCTGATGCCGTCCCAATCTCCTCCACCTCCCACGATGACACTGCCGCCCCTGGGGCTGTCTCCCTCCCTTTCTCGGAGGATGAACCCCAGGGAGCGGCTCCAGTATTTCCTCGTCCCGACCCACCAGGGGCTGCTCTTTTCCCTCCGCCGCCTCCCCCCACTAAGCCGAATTTCGGGGTGGGCCCCAAAGCGCCAGCCCAGCAGGAGCTGTGTCGAGGGTCTGCCCCTTGCCTGTCCGTTTCGGTGGGCCACAGGGCTGTGTCAGGGGCCCCTTCTTTAGATAGCCGGGAGCCAGTAACCCCGGCCCCTCATACGCTGCGAGAGGAGCTGCGGGAGTTCCTGGAGGACGTCCGGGGCTCCCGCAACAAAGTACAGCTCACTCTGCAGCGATGGGGGGATTTCCACCAAATCCTCCGGGTCGCGAGGGCCCTCATGGGGAACGGTAAAAGGACCGGGAAGCAGGCCGCTGCGGCCTACCAACGGGTCCACCTTTTCCGTGACTCACTACTCGCCTACGGGGTGGGTCACGGATTGTTATGCGGCCCGACGGGGGCTGTGAGCGACCCTGCCGGTGAGGATCCCCCCCAACCCTCCTCATGGCATCTCTCTTCTTCGCAGCATTGAACACCCGGGGCTGTAGGATGGGTCTCCGCAGGAGCCAGGTGCTCTCCTTCCTTCGGGAGGGGGGGTACTCTGTAGTATTCTTGCAGGAGACCCATACGGATCCAGCCGCCGAAGACAGCTGGCGGCTGGAATTGGGGAACAGAGTCTACTTCAGCCATCTCTCTGTTCGCCAGGCTGGAGTGGCAACCCTGTTCTCCCCCGACCTACGGCCTGAGGTGCTGGGGGTTGCCGAGGCTGTGCCGGGCCACCTGCTGCACCTACGGGTCCGTATGGAGGGGCTCGTGGTCAATCTCATCAACATCTATGCCCCGACATCAGGCCCGGAACAGCTTCGTTTCTATCAGCAGGCGTCCACCTTCCTCGGCACCTTGGATCCTCGCGAGTGCCTGGTCCTGGGCGGGGACTTTAATAACACCCTTGAGGAACGGGACTGCTCGGGGATTGAGCAGTGCCCGGCCGCTGCGGACGTCCTCAGGGAGATCGTCGGACATCACTCCCTGGTGGACGTCTGGCGCGACCACCACCCGGATGACATCTCGACTTTCACCTTTGTCCGGGTGGAGGCCCATCGGTCGCGCCACTCCCGGTTGGACCGCATCTATTTATCACGTTTTCACCTTTCGCGGGCCCACTCCTCCAGCGTCCGGCCGGCCCCATTCTCTGGTCATCATCTCGCTACCGTGATGGCCTCTCTCTGCGCGGAGAGGCCGGGGCCAGCCTATTGGCATTTTAATAACAGTTTGCTGGAGGATGTGGGTTTCGTGGCATCCTTCCGGGAGTTCTGGCTGGCCTGGCGAGGGCAGCGGCGCGCCTTTCCCTCGGCGCGGCGATGGTGGGATCTAGGGAAGGTGCGCACCCGGCTCTTCTGCCGTGACTACGCCCGGGGCGCCAGCCGACGGAGGGATGCGACGATAGAGCAGTTGGAACGGGAGGTCTTAGAGCTGGAGAGGCGTCTGGCTGCCAGCCCTGAGGATCCATCCCTCTGTGAGGCGTGCCGGGAGAAGTGGGAGGAGCTCCGGGAACTCGGAGACCATCGGGCCCGGGGCGCCTTCGTTCGATCCCGCATCCGTCTCCTTCGGAAGATGGATGGCGGCTCCCGCTTCTTCTACGCCCTGGAGAAAAAGAGGGGGGCTAAGAAACATGTCACCTGCCTCCTCGCAGAAGATGGCACCCCTCTCACGGATCCAGCGGAGATGTGCGAGAGGGCCAGGGCCTTCTACGCAAGCCTTTTCTCCCCGGATCCGACCAATCCTAATGTTTGCAGAGTGCTCTGGGACGAACTCCCTACGGTCAGCACGGGCGACTGAGACCGGCTAGAGCTGCCTCTCACTCTGGCCGAGTTCTCGGAAGCCCTCCATCGCATGCCCACCAACAAATCTCCGGGACTGGACGGGCTGACCATGGAGTTCTACCGCGTGTTCTGGGACGTCCTTGGCCCAGACCTTGTCACCGTCTGGTCCGAGTCCTTGCAGGGCGGGGTCCTCCCTCTTTCGTGCAGGCGAGCCGTGCTTGCCTTATTGCTGAAGAAGGGGGACCTCCGCGATTTACGGAATTGGCGTCCCGTCTCGCTCCTCAGCACAGACTATAAAGTCGTAGCAAAGGCCATCTCGCTGCGGCTGGGGTCCGTGCTGGCGGACGTGGTCCACCCAGACCAGACCTACACCATCCCGGGCCGCACCATCCTCGACAACCTGTATCTGGTCCGGGATCTCTTGGAGCTTGGGTGTAGGGATGGTCTGTCGTTCGCCCTCCTGTCTCTGGATCAGGAGAAGGCGTTCGACAGGGTGGATCACGGGTACCTCCTGAGCACTCTGTGAGCGTTTGGCTTTGGGCCCCAGTTTGTGGGTTTTCTCCAGGTGCTGTACGCCTCCGCAGAGTGTCTGGTCAGGCTCAACTGGACCCTGACCGAGCCGGTCAGCTTCGGGCGAGGAGTATGGCAGGGGTGCCCCCTCTCGGGCCAGCTGTACGCTCTGGCGATCGAGCCCTTCCTCTGTCTCCTCTGCAGAAGGTTGACGGGGTTGGTGCTCCGAGAGCCGGAGCTGGGGCTGGTCCTGTCGGCATACGCCGACGATGTGCTCCTCGTGGTCCAGGACCCGGGCGACTTGGTGCGGGTGGAGGCTTGCCAGGCGATCTACTCAGCGGCCTCCTCCGCCCGGGTCAACTGGGTCAAGAGCTCTGGCCTGGTGGTAGGGGAGCTCCCTCCCACCCACGCTTCAGGCCATCAGGTGGAACCCGGGTCCGCTGCTCTATCTCGGCGTTTACCTTTCTGCCACGGATCCATCCCCGCCGGAGGACTGGCAAGGTTTAGAGGGCAGGGTGACCGAGTGGATCCGGAGATGGACAGGACCATAGGCGCCGACTCCGTGGGTGCTCGGGGCTGGAGCACCCACGGGGAAAAATTGGCGGGTGCTCTGCACCCACCGGCAGCCATCCGCCATCCCTGGGCCCGCACCTAGCTTACTGGAGCACCAGGCGATGTTTCGGGGCCCCGCCCCCGACGCCAGGCGAAGTTGCGTCGGGGGTGTGGCCCGGCGTCGGGGGGCGGGGCCCCGCGATGTCACCCGGCGTCGGGGGCGGGGCCCTGCCCCCGACGCCGGATGTCAGCCCCCACCGGCGCCACCGGAAGTCGGCGCCTGTGGACAGGACTACGGTGCTTCTCCTTTCGAGGGAGGGCACTGGTAATCAATCAATTAGTCCTGTCCATGCTCTGGTACCGGCTCAACACCCTGGTCCCAGCCCCGGGTTTCTTGGCCAACCTCCGGACGTCGATTCTGGAGTTCTTTTGGTCAGGACTGCACTGGGTCTCTGCGGGATTTCTCCATCTTCCTCTGGAGGAGGGTGGGCAGGGCCTGAACTGTCCACACACTCAGGTCCATGTCTTCCGTCTCCAGGCCCTGCAGAGGCTCCTTTATGGTGCAGGTAGTCCGGCGTGGAGCGTATTGGCGCACGCCTTCCTACGCCGCTTCCGAGGGCTCCGATACGACCGGCAGCTCCTTTATCTCCATCCGAGAGGTCTTCCGCGAGACCTCTCTGGGCTGCCGGTCTTCTACCAGGACCTCCTCTGGACCTGGAAGCTATTCTCAGCGACCAGGTCCGTGGCGGCCACCGAGGGGGCAGATCTCCTCGCGAAGCCCCTGCTACACAACCCCCAGCTCCGTGTGCAGGTGGCAGAGTCCCCCTCTGTGCTCCAGAGGTTGGTCCTGGCAGAAGTCACTAGGGTCGGAGACCTCCTGGACTACGACCAGGGAGACTGGCTGGATCCCCTGACGCTCGCTCAGCGCATGGGGCTCTCCAGATCTCGTACTCCCTGGCACATACTTCAGGAGGTGAAGGCCGCTTTGCTGCCAGCTGCTCGGGTTTACCTCGACCGGGTCCTGCGAGAGGGTACGCCCCGCCCTCCCTTCACCCCAAGCCCTCCGGACCTTTTTATTGAGCCCCTGCCCCGTGGACCCAACCGGGTCCCCTGTCCCCTCACCGTGAGCCGGCTGCACGAACTGCAGCCAGTCTGCTTCCAGACCGCACCAAGGAAACATCTTTACACGCTCGTGCGCCACACCCTTCATCTCCTCACCCTCACGTCCCGCCCCGATACGAAATGGCGGGACCTCCTGCCACCTCTAGAGGGTGAGAAGCCCCGGTGGGCCAACCTTTACTCCTCCTTAGTCCCAACGCCCGCCGGGGATGTCAGTTGGCGGCTCCTTCACGGAGCCGTGAGCACGGGGGTGTACTTGGCGCGGTTCACCCCTATCCCCGACACCTGCCCCTTTTGCGGCGTGAGGGAGACCCTGGCGCACATTTATCTGGAGTGCGCCAGGCTGCAGCCCCCGTTCCGGCTCCTCTTAGACATTTTGTTGAGGGTTTGGTTGCACTTTTCCCCTCACCTTTTTATTTATGCACTTCCAATCCGCGGCCCCACGAAGTCGTGGGACCTCCTGGTCAACCTCCTCCTGGCCCTAGCTAAACTGGCCATCTACAAAACCAGGGTGAGGAGGTTGGCTGATGGAGGCTCCTATGACTGTGGGGCCTATTTTCGATCCTCTGTTCGTTCACGCATCCGGGCAGAGTTCCTCTGGGCAGCGTCCACTGGCTCCCTTGACGCCTTTGAGGAGCAGTGGGCGCAGTCCAGGGTTCTCTGCTCGGTGTCCCCATCTGGTTCACTTCGTTTGACCCTTTGACCGCACTCCCGTTCCTGTTTGTTCATTTTTTGTCCCCCGGAATCACTTGGTATCCAGGTCCTGTGGATCCCTCCCCTTAGGCTGGAGTGGGGGGATCCTTTAGCAGTGTGCGGGCTTTGCCCGCCCGCTTCCCGGATCCCAATAGGACTACTTTCCTATAGCCATCTGTCCTTGCCCCGTCACACTATGCATCTAGAACTAGAGTTTGATGAAGTGCTAAATCAGGTTTTGACAGGAGAAGCCGCTTCTGTGGGGGCAGAGAAAATATATTTTCTTCATTTCAATTCAGCTAGTTAGTTCAGTTCAATGACTAGTTATTCAAAGTTAAGAAACCAATTCGGAGTCTGAAAAAGCAGGAAAGCTTGTTTTCCTCTTAGAATCTATGAATAAAAACCAGGTCTGAGAGGCTGAGACCTACTAGGTTTAAAATCTTGAAGGACATGGTGACCAGAAACAACTAGTTCAATTTACTAATTACATATAATACTTCCTTTGTTTAATAAATCAATTTTAAAAGCAAAATATGTTTTGATAACTTATTTATGTACCTAGCATATCTAAGGTTATTTTATTTAACTACAATAATTAAAATGCTGTTTGTGCATTTGTAATTCTGAATTTTCATCAAATAGAACTTGACACAAATTACAAGAAACAAATTAATCATCTAGTAAATAAGAAATGCACCATCCACCATCTTCTAACATCATAAAAATGTAAAAATTAAGAATATGAATAAATGTAAATTAAACTATATAATTGCTTAAATAAATATATATAGATATAGTCTGTCTTCTGGGTTAGCAAAAAGAAGCACCACGTTTATTGTAAATGCTATATTTAGTTGCAACTCAACATGTGTTAATGGTTACCAACCAATGAAAATCAGAATGGCTGAAAGTTAAAGCCAGACAAATTCAAGTGAGAAATAAGGCACAGGTTTTTAATAGTGAGGAACAAATACCAAATGAAGCTCCTAAAGTCTTCAAATAAAAACTAGATGTCTTTCTGGTAGATGTGCCTTAGAGTGAAATATTGGTCGTCCTATATGATCTGATGGTCCCATCTGGCCTTAAAATCTATAAATCTGCTAATCCATTGTATAGGTCAGGCCTGCACAACTCGTAAAGCGGCGAGGGCCATATTACTCAAAAGAAAACAGCTGATGGGCGAAATCCCCCCAGCCCCGCAAAAACGCCTCCCCCCGCCCCCCAGTGCTACCCGCCCCGTGGAAACAACCCCTCCTTCCCCAGTGCTGGGGTGTGGAAGCCTGTAGAGGGGGAAAGAAACAGCGCGCATAGGGTGACCAGATCACAGCAGTAAAATAGGACCCGCCCCCTCCCCGCTCGGCCCCACCATCACCCCCCTCTTCGCCCCCCCCCAGGGGTCACTATATTACTGCACACAACAGTCAATCATTGCAGTTGTAGATAAATCTCTGCATTATGCATTTTTGTATAACTTTTATATGACTTTGTATTGAACCTTGGTAATATGTTATAGCGGTCCCCTAAGGTAGTATAATTAAGGTAAAAGAAAAATGTCTTTTTGCTAGAAGTAGAATAAGATCTTCCCCCCACTTTGTATTCAATTGCCCTATTGAATGAATGAGGTGTGAATGAGGAAGGCGTGGAAGGCAGGCACCTCCAGACAGCTGCAACCCTTGGAGAGGGGATGGGAACCAGACCAAGGACAATCAAACTTGTCAAGTGGGCTGACTAGAGAAGAGCAGACATACTGACGGCCTCAGGGGTTAGAAGCAAGCACCTTCCTTTGGGAACACCCTCTTTGCAGTATTGGGACAACCCCCAGCCCAGATATAAGCAGCAAAAAAGACCAACAGACACAGTCCCAGATTTTGAATCTGGGAGATTTGCCCCCCTCCAGCCACCGACTCGCCACTCGCCTCCTCACCCCCCCCCCCCCAGTATAAAGCCTCACCGCCACTGCCCGCCTGCTCGGCTTATCATCCCCCCCACCCCCCAGGCTCACCTCAGCACCCCCCGCTCGCCGCCTCCAGGGCCCCCCCCCCCCCCCCCAGCCGCTGGCTCACCTTCCGCCCTGCCACTGCCCGCCCACTCGGCTCATCATCCCCCACCCCGCTCGCTTCCTCAGCCCCCTGCCGCCAGTTCACCGGCTCCCCCCGCCGCCAGCTCACCTGCCTGCCCGCTGCTGGCCTCTTACCTTCTGCCGCTGCCCCCACCCCCTGCCGCTGGCTCACCCTCACTCCCCAGCCTGCCACTGGCCTCTTCACCAGCCCACCCACCAGCCGGCCAGCCAGCAGTTGGCTTGCCCCACCCCGCCGCTTGCCTACTCACCCCCCCCCCCCCCCGCGGGCCGCACAGTGAGCCCACCTACTCACCCCCCCCCCCCCACGGGCCGCACAGTGAGCCCACCTACTCAGCCCCCCCGCGGGGTGCACAGTGAGCCCACGCAGGTCGCATGCGGCCCCCGGGCTGCATGTTGTGCAGGCCTGGTATAGGTAAACTACTAAAAAGAGAGAGTGTGCTAGACAAGAGAAACTAGCAACTTACTAATACAGTAAAATAGGTATGAGCTGAGGCATGTGTCATTTATGCGATTTGTGTGGTAACTGCAGAATAAGACTCATCGGTTAATAGTTGTGAAGCGATATGTTTGATGTAACTTTCATTTCAAAGTTTTCAAAGTGCTTTGCAGATTTATTTTCTGTATGCACAAATCATTTCTCTAACTAATGGAACACGGCAGCTGTTGACCAATACAAAACAAGTCTCAAGTTTAGGACAGGAATTGAAGAATATTCTCTCTGATTAAAACTTTAGGAGAAATGTAGATAGGCACAAAGCAGTTATTCAAATTGAAGTTTGCTATGACACCCAGGCTAGCACCTTCACGCCTGCAAATAAATTAAATAAATAAATTTTCCTGAGTGGAAACATTTCAAACAGCAGAGTGCCCTTAGTTCCATGTTGGGGCACAGATTAGGGAAAAGTGCTATTTGTTGAACTGCTAACATAGCTTCCTGCAGAACTGTTTTTTGTTTGCTCTTTTATGCAGGAACTGACCTTGTTCAGTTTGAGGGGAATAGACAATAGCAGTCTGAGGTGACACATTTCCTATCTATTCATATAAACTATAGATAAGTCTGACCATATATTTGTAAAGAAGCAGCAACATGGCAGGGTGTGTTAATGAGCATACACGCAACCTGGATGTGATGAAGCACTAAGAATAGTAACCATCTTAAATCATAATACTTTTGTTAAAAAATTTGGAACTTAGCATTGCCTTAAAATAGCTTTTTGGATAGTAGGAGTTATTTCTGGTGTTAGGCCATGTACTAATTATGATTGAGTCATTAACTTTAGCTGTAGTGCCATCAGCAATTTTGGAATCCATGCCAAATCTGTTTCAGTATAAAAATTACTATCTCCGTGTGCCTTATGTGTGGTGGGGTTTTTTAATCACATTTAAGTGCAAATGTGATAAAAACACTGACTTTTCTATGGATCTGCAACCAGTGACTCCATAATGTAATTTTTAAACTTGAGCTCATTGTTGTAACATTGTTATAGTCTTACATTGCCTACTGTTTGAGGAGATGCTTTACGTTATTGATTTGATTTTGTTTTTGTACCAAAACAAAATGCCAAATGTAGGATAACATAAAAGTCTGTTAAATGGATCTAGTGGTAGGCTAATGAAGCAGTTCTTCCATCTGAGTAGGTTCCTCACTTTTCCTTCTCACCTGGTCTACTTTCAGTAACCTCATGGTCTTTCTTTTTAAATGTCTTTGGTGGTGGTGTAGATGAGGGTGAGGGACGTGTGCAGGTTATTTGCGTGAATATAAAAATTTACTTTGTGTTAAATAAAGTCATGTAGAGTAGCCACAATATTCGATTGGTTAGCACCTGTAGTAATTTTCCATACATATTCAGGTTTACTATGAAAATCTAAGCCAACTTGTACTGCCTAAAAAATACGTGCCATATCTTAAGATGCCATGAGGGCAGGGGACTGGACTATGTGACCTCTCGAGGTCCCTTCCAGTCCTATGACTCTGATTATCAGCATTTCCTCTGTCTTACCAGGCTGATCAACTGCTAAAAAACTCCAGTACTACTATCCCTGTCCTAATGTGAAGAAGTTTCTTGTTTTGAAGTTTCTTTGTTTTTTAATGGAGTAGGGGGACACAGGAGTTTCTGTCTGCACATATTCTGTGTCTTGTCACAAGATTCTTATGGTGTGTTTGCTGCTTTTCATAATCAGCATTTTTCATTATGCTGCTACTTATGGTCCTCCATTGAACATCTCCAGCAGAAGTACTTGTGATCTGTTAATGGCAGTTGGCAAATTGGAGAGTTTCTTTCCTTTTCCTTCTTTTCTCACCCATTCAAATCCCTGAATAGTCCCAGCAGCAGCCACCAAGGATTGTCCCAGAAGAAGTGTGAAGATACTGGATTTCTACAAGCCTGTGTAGAAATTTAAATCCTCCAACACATGCTACCCTACTCTGCTGCAGTTTTCCCTCAAAAGTTTGTACCCCATCTGTTCCTGTTCTCCATTCAGATTTTCCCCACCAGTGGTAGTTGGATATGACTGAGAAGGAAGAATTAGTTTTTCTAGAAACTCTGGGATATAAAGGTGGGATAACAGAGTTTTTTCTTTTTGATTTTATGTACAGGCTCATAGTTACTAGTCTGCCAAACTTTTTTAAACTAACAGACTAAGTGTTTGTAGCCTTGGCAGGTTTCACATGTCACCTCATTGATTTATTCATTGCTTTTGTTGTTGAATTTCAACTGTGTAAAACTTTTTTGAAAAGTTGAACAAATTGTAAAGAAAACATTAATGATCACTATCCTGCAACCTTCATGTAAATAATCTTTATTCACGGTTGTAGTCCTATGTCATCTGTCAGATTGTTTCCTGTGCTGCTGTAGATGTCTTAAGCAGTTCCAATTTCTCCATCCAAAAAAAAGTTAACAGTAGTCAAATAAAGTGGCAAAATCTCAGACATAAGACAGCCTATATTCTTTTTAATACCGATGGAATTTGCATACACTGATTTTCTTCTTAGACTTGGCATAACTATAACTGAAAATATTTTATTTGTGCACCAGAAACACTGTTATCGTCATATAGTAGCTTTCAGACTAGGGTTACCTATCTTTAAGCTCCCTCTCATGGTGATGCGTTGCAGAACATACAAAAATAATGTTTTATGGGTGATCTAAAATTTCTCAGCCATACAGTGAGGATTTAAAAATAAAATAAAGGCAGCACCTTTAAAGAAGGCCAGATTTGAGAGCCTAATGAGGTTAATGCATGTAATTACACTTTGAATTATAATTAACTGAGTAAACACTTTGTTAATGCAGAGGTAAGGTTGCTCAGTGGTGCTGTATTGAATGATGGAGGGATTATTTGGAGTAGATTGGTAGAGTTGTCACTGTGCTATCAGAAGAGGTCCATGTCTACCTTGAGGGATCAAGTATGCCTCATTTCAGCACTGAGGCCTGTAGGTTGCATCAGTATTAGCAGACAGGCAAGTCTTGTCATGGTGATTGTCAGCAGTGTAGTGGAATACATGACTGACTCCGGGGCTTAGTGAGGGGCTAGTGAAGGCAGTGTCTTAGAAGAAGTCCTTAAGGAAAGGGTGAAGGGGTGGTAACATTTTGCAGATCTGGGCAGTGAGTGTGGAGGAGGTTTTAGTGTTAGAGTGTAGGTTGGGTGCAGGTAGCTTCTGTTTGCTATGCCTGACCTAAACCAGAGCTTTGCCTTAGCATGGAGAAGGTGCTCATGTGCTCAGTTCTCAGAGTGTTCTGTAGCACCTATAAGGGTAGAATGCTAGTATGTGTGCTATAGGTAGGGCTACAATTTTGTCATGGAAGTCACGGGGTCCGTGACTTCCAGAGACCTCCATGACTTGAGCTCTCGGCACCTGGGAGCAGCAGGGTCCCCCCATTGCCGGTGGTGGCTGGGAACTGCAGGGCCCTGAGCTCCTGGCTGCCCACTGTGGATGGCTGGGACGCTCCGAGAGCTCAGAGCCACCGCAGATGGCTGTGGCACTCCAGGAGCTTGGAGCCGCCGTGGGTGACCGGGGCGCCCTGGGGCAGTGTGGGAACCCCACAGCTCCCCATTTTGTCATGCATATTTTTAGTAAAAGTCATGAATGTCACGGGTTTCAGTGAATTTTTCTTTATTGCCCGTGACTTGTCCGTGATTTTTACAAAATATGCGTGACAAAATCTTAGCCTTAGTTATAGGCATATTGGGCCATCTCTCAGAGGGAAGAGTTAAGGTTGCATTGCAAGGATGGTGCATACCTTAATTCTGTATTTCTGGTTTTCAGAAGTTTGCCTTACTGTAATTTTTCATTTCCTGTTTTTCAGAGGTTTGAGTATAAATGAACTCCGCATTCTGGAAGGGCACAAGATATTACTGGACAACCTTACCTCTGCATTAACAAAGTTTTGGGGGAGTTAATTTTCTCGGTTGTTTTTGTTTTTTGGTTCTTTTTAAACTTCTCTCAGTACCTCCATGTTCCCCCTCTGGGTTCTTGGCATGATTAAGGTGGTCAGAGAAGACCCTGGGTCCATATTTGTCCCTTCATTGCCTGCCCAGCACAGACTGATCCTCCTCCCACAGAGAAACGAACATTGATGAGGACCCCACAGATTGAGGATATGGGAATAGAAAGCAGTTACAGTACAGTGACTGATATAGTCAGTGGGTGCATGTTTTGAAGGGCGGACAGAAATGGGGGCGTCTGGGTTGGTTTTGTGGGACAGAGCTGAAGCCTCCACACCTCCCACTGCACATCTGCCTCCCGCATTTTCACCCATTGTTCCCTGCACTGTTCCAGCACCCCCACCTCTTCTCTCTTACTGGTTTGAGGTTCCCCCTCCCAATTTTGCAGATTCCCCACCACATCTGTAACTCTTCCAACATTCCCTCCATCCATTCCTTTGACCACTCCCCCACATCCCTCCCTGTTCTTCTGAGACCACCCCTCACCTACACGCCAGCTCCACCCTCCTCCTTGCCCTCATAAGCTTGGAAAGGCAGGGAAGGGGTTATACATATCCACGTGCCGCATAAACAGTTCAGAGAGGTGATCTCCATGAGCTGTGCTTAGCTGAATGAGAACACCTATGAAGATGAATACAGCCTGAAACAATAGCTCTGAGAAATTTGAACTGCTCCATTAATCTCAAGCGTTGATCTCATCTCCACCCCCCCAAGGTTTCAGCACCTGTGCTGTTCTATGAGCATACCTGTCCTTAACTCTCCACCCCCTCTCAGCACTGGGTATCTATTTCATGCATTAAATGAGCTCATTCCCAGCCCCCCATCCTGGGGTTGTTGGTTTTTTGGCACTTTGGGGCATGTTTTGAAGGGGAGACAGAAATTGGGTGTGTGTGGATAGGGGGAGGTTGATTTGTGGGTATAGCTGAAATTTCCTAGATTCCTCCACTTCACAGCTGTGACCACCTCATTTTTTCCTCCCCATGCTCCCTTGCACTGCTCTGACCTCCCCTTTTTCCCTAGAAGCCATAGGATCTGAAGGGAGGGTGATTGTGGAGTCCCTTCCTCACTGATGGAGGCAGGAGGGGAATTCTGTTTTCCCTCCTCTGGCTGGGGACCTGTGGCAGAAAGAAGAACCCTGGAAGTCACTCCCTCAGCCTAGTGAAATAACCATGGAGGAATTGTTGGAATTTTTTTTGGGGGGGGGAGGAGGAGGGGGAGGTAAAGGGAAATCATGCCTCACCAATCTACTAGAATTCTTTGAGGGGGGTCAACAAGCACTCGGACAAAGGAGATCCAGTGGATATAGTATATTTAGATTTTCAGAAAGCCTTTGACAAGGTCCCTCACCAAAGGCTCTTAAGCAAAATAAGTAGTCATGGGATAAGAGGGAAGGTTCTCTCATGGATTGGTAACTGGTTAAAAGATAGGAAACAAAGGGTAGGAATAAATGGTCAGTTTTCAGAATGGAGAGGTAAATAGTGGTGTCCCCCAGGGATCTGTACTGGACCCAGTTCTATTTAACATATTCATAAACAATCTGGAAAAAGGGGTAAACAGTGAGGAAGCAAAATTTGCAGATGCTACAAAACTATTCAAGATAGTTAAGTCCCAGGCAGACTGCGAAGAGCTACATAAGGATCTCACAAAACTGGGTGACTGGGCAACAAAATGGCATTTGAAACTCAATGCTGATAAATGCAAAGTAATGCACATTGGAAAACATAATCCTAACTATACATATACAGTGATAGGGTCTAAATTAGCTGTTACCACTCAAGAAAGATCTTGGAGTCATTGTGGATAGTTCTCTGAAATCATCCTCTCAATGTGCAGCGGCAGTCAAAAAAGTGAACAGAATGTTAGGAATCCTCAAGAAAGGAATAGATAAGACAGAAAATATCATATTGCCTCTATATAAATCCATGGTACGCTCACACCTTGAATACTGCTTGCAGATATGGTCGCCCCATCTCAAAAAAGATATATTGGAATTGGAAAAGGTTAAGGAAAGGGCAACAAAAATGATTAGGGGTATAGAACGGCTTCCATATGAGGAGAGATTAATAAGACTGGGGGTATGTCTACTCTACGAAATTAGGTAGACTTTATAGTAATCAATTTTTTGGAAGAGATTTTATACAGTTGATTGTGTGTGTCCACACTAAGTGCATTTAGTTGGTGGAGTGCGTCCTCACTACTGTGGCTAGCATCGACTTACAGAGCGGTGCACTGTGGGTAGCTATCCCACAGTTCCTGTGGTCTCCGCCGCCCATTGGAATTCTGGGGTAAGCTCCCAATGCCTGATGGGGCAAAAACATTGTCGCAGGTGGTTTTGGGCACATGTCATCAGTCGCCCCTCCCTCTGTGAAAGCAACAGCAGACAATCGTTTCATGCCTTTTTTCCTGGGTTACCCGTGCAGATGCCATATCACGGCAAGCGTGGAGCCCGCTCAGCTCACTGTCACCGCTACAGTTCCAGGGTGCCTTCGCAGCAGACAGGGCAGTAGGATTGCTAGCCGTCCCCATCCACGGTGTACGGCTCCATCGCTTCCACTGCAACTCTGCAGTAGGACTTGTAGCCGTCCTCGTCAGACATGTAGCTTTGCCGGGGGTTCTGGGAACGTCTTCCTTGCCCAGCTCCTAATAACCTCTGGGGCATGGGGTATGGCTTTCGCTGCAACTCTGCTCTCCTGCGAGCTGGAGGCTTCTGCCTCAGGCTGCTCTCCCAGCTGGCAGCACCACGTGGTCACACCTACCCCAGCCTACCCCTTGCTCTCATGGCTCATGAAGCCTGGACAGTAGTAAAGAGCAGTTCAACTATAGGCTGATCAAGTGCAGAATGGTGGTAGAATGTGCCTTTGGACGTTTAAAAGCTCGCTGGTGCTGTTGGTCAGACCGTAGCGCAACCAACATTCCCATTGTTATTGCTGCTTGCTGTGTGCTCCATAATATCTCTGAGAGTAAGGGGGAGACGTTTATGGCAGGGTGAGAAGTTGAGGCAAATCGCCTGGCGTCTGATTTTGAGCAGCCAGATACCAGGGCGATTAGAAGAGCAGAGCAAGGCATGCTGCACATCAGAGAGGCTTTGAAAACCAGTTTCATGACTGGCCAGGCTACGGTGTGACAGTTGTGTGTGTTTCTCCATGATGCAAACCCGCCCCCTTTGTTGATTTTAATTCCCTGTAAGCCAACCACCCTCCCCCATTTGAAATAAAGTAACTATTGTTTTGAAACCATGCATTCTTTCTTTATTAATTTTTAAAAAATGAGATAATGGACAAGGTAGCCTGGGTGGGGTGGGGGAGGAGGGAAGGACAAGGCCACATTGCTTATTGTAGCCACACTAAAAATCAAACTGTTTGAATGACAGCCTTCTGTTGCTTGGGCCATCCTCTGGAGTGGCTGGGGTGCCCGGAGCCTCCCCCCACATTCTTGGGTGTCTGGGTGAGGAGGCTATACAGTGGCTGCAGCGGGGGTCTGTGCTCTTCTTGGCTTTCCTGCAGCTCCAACAGATGCTTCATCATGTCCGTTTGCTTCTCCAACAGACGCTTCATCATGTCCGTTTGCTCCCACATTAGCCTCAGCATCGCATCCTGCCTCCGCTCTTCGCGCTAACATAATTATTTCCTGGCCTCTGCCACTGAATGCCTCCATGCATTAAGCTGTGCCCTATCAGTGTGGGAGGACTGCATGAGCTCGGAAAACATGTAATCACGAGTGTTTTTTTCGCTTTCTAATCTGCGATAACCTCAGGGACGGGGATGATAGGGGGAGCATAGAAACATTCTACGCTCTACGATTCTGGGTGGACTAAGATTCTGGGCTTGCCTGAGCTCCTTAATTTTCATGCGACACTGTTGTAGCCTCTGTCCATCAAGCCCTGGAGACTTTGGCATATATATTGGCATTACGTCTTTTGGAACGGAGTTCTGACAGCACGAATTCCTCTCCCCCATACAGCAATCAGATCCAGTACCTCCCGTTCGGTCCATGCTGGAGCTCTTTTGCGATTCTGGTGGTTGATTGACTGCATGGTCACCTGTGCTGATCAGCTCGCCACGCTGGCCATACAGGAAATGAAATTCAAAAGTTCCCGGGGCTTTTCCAGTCTACCTGGCCAGTGCATCTGAGTTGAGTACTGTCCAGAGCGGTCACAATGGAGCCCCCTGGGATAGCTCCCGGAGGCCAATACTGTCGAATTGCATACACACTATCCCAAATTCGACCCAGCGAGGTCTATTTTAGTGCTAAACCCCTCGCCGGGGATGAGTACAGAAATCGATTTTAAGAGCCCTTTAAGTTGACAAAACAGGCTTTGTTGAGTGGCCGGGTGCAGGGTTAAATTGCCCTAATGCTGCTAAATTCAACCTAAACTCATAGTGTAGACCAGGGCTGGGACTTTTTAGCTTGGAACAGAGGTGACTGAGGGCGGATATGAATGGTATAGAGAAAGTAAATAAGGAAGTGTTATTTACTCCTTCTCATAATACAAGAACAAGGGACCACCAAATGAAATTCATAGGTAGGAGGTTTAAAACAAACACAAGACAGTATTTTTTCACGCAATGCACTGTCAGCCTCTGGAACTCCTTGCCAGAGGGTGTTGTGAAGGCCAATACTATAACAGAGTTCAAAAGGGAGCTAGATAGATTAATGGAAGATAGGTCCATCAGTGGCTGTTAGCCAGGATGGGCAGGAATGGTGTCCCTAGCCTTTGTTTGTCAGAAGCTGGGATTGGGTGACAGGGCATGGATCACTTGATGATATGTGGTTTATAGTTTCTGTTTATAGTTCTGTCTTGTCAGCCCTTCTGAGTTCCCAGAGCACAAAGGTCCATTTTTAGGGCGATCCCTTATTTGTTGAGGTGTCATAGAAGAAAAACTACTTTTCTGGAAACCCAGGTCTTCATCAAAGCTCTAGCCATCCTATTGGGTTTTTAAAAATGTAACATTTTGAGTGATCCCTGGTACTAATAAGGGTCAATGTCTAAGAATGTGCTGGCTCCTCAGAAGCTGTGCCAGAGCAGCTCTAAGGGGTGAAGGTTGGCAAAGGGGCAGAGCCCTCACACTGTACCCTCCCCAATCCCTGGTCTCTGAGCAAAACTTCCAAAAAGATTCCCTGTAGAATGCAGGCAGAGAGCGAAGACCATGTCTAGCGCATTATTTGAAAGCTGCCAAGGGTAGGGCTCAAACTCACAGTGCATGGGTGCAGCTCTTATCGGGTTTTTCGAGAGCTTGTCCCTATGTGTAGTGCACTTCAGGTGTGCTTGCACCTGAGACCGAAGACTTCTTACTGGTAGCATCCACTTGGTCTGCGCATGCACCCTTGCTCTTCCTGTGCGCCATACTGAGGATACAAGGGATTATGCCGGACTTCCACCATCTCAGTTCTTTCTCACTGCTTGTGGTCCGATATAGAGCCCCAGTATTTGCTGTGCTATCTGGAAGTTTACCTGCAGATAGCTATTTCTTTTCAGTTCAGTTAGGCTTGCTTTTCATTACTCTTAAGGGTGCTTCCTCCACTGAGGGCCTCCCCCTCTCCCCCACTTCTGGTGTTACATTTCTTCATCTACCCACTCCATTTGTTTTGTCCAGTGGGGAAGGGACAGCATGACAAAGAGCCCCAGTATTAAGAACTGTGTAGTCTGTCTGCGCTGCTTCTGGGTAAATGATGACCATGACTCCCTGTTTGTACTGACTGGGAGAAACCCATATTCCATCCAGATGCAGTATTTGCAGTTTATTTCCTTGAAGCAAAAAGAAATTGCAGGAGATCCGCCTTAAGATGTTCCTCATGGACAAGTCTATGAGAACATAGTTGGATTCTGAATAGGAAGAACCCCCGTACGTCAACCTGAGAATGGTAAGAGCACCCCTTCGCCATCTCCCCGCTACTGAGGGTCCTGTGGAAGATCAAGCAGGACAAGGCACAGATCATTCTCATAGCTCCATGGTGGCCATGGCATTTTTGGTACTCCATGATGCTTCAGCTGTTGGCCTAACCTCCAGTCAACCGCCTCCTTGTATGGGATCCCCTGACCTAGGACAAGAGGAAAGACTACCCATCTTGACCCATCCTTATGACAGCATGGTATTTGGATGGATGTCAGATCTAGAGAGCTGTTACTTGGCAGGCATGCAGGCCATATGGAGTAGTAGCTGGAAAAAAATCCACCAGGAAGTGCTACATTTCAAAGTCTGTCATGATCAGTGGGGAGTTTCTTCGTTGCTGACCGAGACCCCAGATGTGGTGGATTTCCTGCTATCCCTTAAGTCCACAGGATTATCCCTTAACTCCCTCAGGGTGCTCTTAGCTGTTGTCAGCACATTTCATTCCTCAATGGACAGCTGTACTATCTTTTTGCACTAGGTTACGTTCTGGTTTCTGAAGGGGATAGTGAGGGTTTTCCACCAGTGATAACGCCTGCACTGGCTTGGGACTTCATCTTGGTCTTACTGGCTCTTATGGGGCGCCATTTGAACTATTTTCATAATGCTCCCTTCTGTACCTTTCCGTGAAGGTGGAGTTTCTGGTCATGATCTCGTTAGGGGAGCTTATGGTGGAGACCCCTCCCCGCCTCGATCTTCCACAAGGACAAGGTGTCTGAGGTTGCACTCAAGGTTCCTCCCTAAGGTGGTGGTAGATTTTCAGAGCATTAACTTACCTGTGTTCTATCCTAAGCTATGTGTCAACAGGAAAGAGGTGAGATGATGCACCTTGGATGAGTGTAGGACCCTGGCCATTTACCTTCAGAGGACTAGGATGGTTTGGAAGTCATCAAAGCTGTCTCATTTGTGGAAAGAAGGGGGTCAAAATGGATCTCTGGCTGCATAATACTCTTCTGTAAGGTGAACAAGGTCTCTCGAGGGCAGCATGAAAGCACGCTCAATGAGAACAAGAACCCAGGCAACCTCGATAGCATTTTGCAAGAATGTTCCAATCATTGACATCTGAAGGGGATGACATGGGGCTCGGTCCATGTCTTCAGAAAGCCCACTATGCTTTGGTACAGGCAGTTGCCTTAGATGCCTCCCTACGCAGAGAGTAGTCCTTCAATCAGCACTTGGGCAATGCTCTGGGCACCCACCTTCATAAGAGGGGTCACTGCCTGTGAATCACCTGAAGTGTGCATTGAATAGGGTCAACCACTTGAAGAAGGAGAGGTTACTTTGTAGTAACTGGAGTTCTTCGAGATGTGTTGTCCCTATTTGTAGTGCGCTGACTATCCTTTTTCCCCTCTGCCTCAGATCCCAGTCTCAGGACTTTTGGTGATGAAGGAACTGAGATAGCAGTGGTCTAGTGCAGCGCGCCCTGTACACTCAGCATGGAGCACAAGGAGAGCAAGGATACTTGCACAGAGCAAGTGGACACTGCTAGGAAGAATTCTTCGGTGTCAAGTGCATGCTCAACTTGAAGTGAACTAGTGCATAGGGACAATGCATCTAGAAGAACTCCAGTTACTACAAGATGAATAACCTCTCCTGCAGTGACCACCGCATGGTACCTCAAGCCACCCAGCTTCTCGGACTTCATGCAAACCCTCTACCTTTAACTGAGCCCTAGTCCTGCTGCACATGTGCATTTCATTTTTAGATGCATCAGTTTAGTTCATGCCAGCCTGGAGTTAAGAACTTTACCCTTAACTTTTTCAGTATTGTTTTCCCCAAAAGGGTAGTGGGTACCATGCACTAGCTGAGATAAATCCAACATGGCTGAGATCAGTTAGAGGAGTAATAGAGGTATAGTGTGTGCTAATGAATTAGAACCAGCTGATTTTGTAAACATCACATTTTTTGGAGGGGCTGTATTTTAGTAATCCCTTGCTCAAATAGCCCCAAATTTGGTCACTAACCCTACCCACCAGCAAATTTCATGAAACAGCAAATTTCAAGGCAGACTAAGCATGTAGATTTTAGAGTGCGTAGAATAGTCAACTTTTGAGCAAAGTGACTCTCAACTCTAGAAGATCTTTTGCTCCACTATAATGGATATAGGAGGAATAAATACACTTTTTACAGAGGATAGTTATTGAGGTGGGTTTGAGTTTTCAGTTTGAAAAGCTGATATCTACTCCAATAGATATTTTAGTAAGCAGATTCTGATTTAATTTTAAGGTGCTACTCCTGCTTGTAACAAAAAATATTGAAGTATTAATTTTTTTTTCTACTGAGATTTTAAAAGGGAAAAAATACTCTAGAAATTTCTGCAGTCTCCCTCATTTCTACAAATATGGATGTAATAAAATGACAAAAAATATTATAATGTAGGTATGAAAATATGCCATGGCATGTCATCCTAAAGGAATAGAACCTTGAATTGAAATATTTGATAGAAAATTCCTCTTGCTAGATTAATTGGTTAGGATAGCTTTAATATTTGTTAGATCCAATAAGGCTATTAGTACCAGTAAATCTCCCTATGTGATCACTTGTAAACAGCAAAGCATTTTGATCATGTCATTTTGTGTAACTTTCTGTAAGGGATGATTGATTACACTGCTCTACAGCCAAAATGCTTCTGAAATAAATGTAGTCAAACTTTACTAATTCTGGGTCACTGAGAACGAAAATGATGCTTAAAATTGTTGATTGGCTCTAGTTTTCAAGACATGCTGTTGGGTCAGTATATACGACCCTTGACTTGGGAATGGCGGAGGATAAGTGAGTTATAAAGGGAAGGGATCTCAATTTAAACCAAAAATGACTAAAATACATCTTTGACTGGATCTATGAATAAATCTATGACTGGGTTTGGACAGTACTTGCTTTTTAGGCAAAACAATGAATGATGCAATCTGAAGCTGGTATTGCATCATACATGATATGAATTGCATCATGTTATTCCTAGAAGTCATGGATGATGCAATCATAACGAAGCTTACATCACTCTGCTGAATAAATTGCCGTATATCAGCTCTAGAAATCATACAGTGTCGTGCTCTCTTATTTGTCAGTGTTTGATTTTGCAAAGGGACACATTTCTGTTTAGCCCAAGTGAGCAGAGATGCCTCGTACTTGTGTGAACAGTGCAGATAACTTCTGCTATGTTTGTGGTGAAGTGACTTTTGCATCACACAAGCGCAGTATAACCACTATGGTTAAGAAAGCCTATTACCTTTATTTTGGCTGCAAAATTGGAGCTCAGGACAAGAGGTGGGCCCCACACATATGCTGCAACACTTGTGCAACAAATCTTCGCCAGTGGTTGAACAGGAAAAGGAAATCTATGCCTTTTGCAGTGCCAATGATTTGGAGAGACCCAACAGATCATACCAGCAATTGTTACTTCTGCATGGTGCCTCTAGTTGGGAAAGGTGCGTCAAAGAAGAAAAAGTGGACTGTGCATTATCCAAACATTCCATCAGCTATACGCCCAGTACCCCACGGAGAAGGACTGCCGGTTCCTGATGCACCAGAATCATTCTCACTTGAGTCAGACGAGGAAGAGGATGAAACTTCTGGTCCTGAACCATCAATGTCACAGGACCCACATTTTCTCCCATCCTCCTCCTCTGAACCACACCTCATAACACAAGTTGAACTGAATGACCTTGTCAGGGATTTGGAACTACCCAAGAGTAAGGCAGAGCTTTTGGGCTCCAGACTACAGCAGTGGAATCTCCTGGCAGGTGATGTTAGGATTTCCATGTTCCGTGACCGTCCAAAGGATCTTGTCCCATTCTTCTTCATGGAAGGTGATCTTGTAGCCTGCAACAACATCGATGGTGTGATGGCAGCCCTCAACATCGTTCACGATCCAGATGAGTGGAGACTGTTCATTGATTCATCGAAGACGAGTCTTAAAGCTGTTTTACTGCATAATGGCAATGTTTTGCCATCAATTCCAGTTGGTCATGCAGTCCATATGAAGGAAACCTATGACAACAGGAAACAACTTTTGAGGTGCATAAACTATGACCAACATCAGTGGCAGCTTTGTGGCGATTTGAAGGTTGTTGCTGTCTTGCTTGGTCTGCAGACTGGATACACAAAGTACTGCTGTTTTCTCTGCGAATGGGATAGTCGTGCAAGAGATTCCCACTACTTCAAGAAAGATTGGCCACTCCGACAGTCATTGGAGCCTGGGAGGAAAAGTGTTCAGCATCCACCACATGTTGAATCAAGGAAGATTTTGTTACCACCCTTACACATCAAGCTGGGTCTGATGAAGAACTTTGTCAAGGCCATTGACAAAACACAAGCAGCTTTCAAGTACCTCCGTGGAAAATTTCCAAGGTTAAGTGAAGCTAAGATAAATGACTTTGTTGGTCCTGAGATTCGTGAACTTCTTCGAGGTGATGCATTTGACCATGCACTGCGTGGCAAGGAAAAAAAGGCATGGAAAGCCTTCCAGTTAGTGGCAATCAATTTTCTCGGCAACAAGAAGGCAGACAACTACAGGTTGTTGGTGGAAAACCTCCTCAAGGCATACAAAAGCCTTGGTTGCAACATGTCACTAAAGATACATTTTTTGCACTCTCATCTAGATTTTTTTCCACCGAACTGCGGAGCAGTGAGCGACGAGCACGGCGAGCAATTTCACCAGGACATTGCAACAATGGAGAAACGCTATCAGGGCAAATGGAGCCCATCAATGCTTGCAGACTATTGCTGGACAGTGACAAGAGATGCTCCATTTAATGAATACAAGAGACAAGCCAAGAAGCGCCGAGTAGACACTGAATAGGACTAAACTATGTACATAATAGTTTTTTGCCTTTTGTTTCATAATAAATTTTATTTATATAACCCCTTTGCTGATTTTTAAAGTGTTACATAGACAGGACAGGTGAAATAGTATCATGTAAAGCAACCGTAAACACATGAAAAGACCTAGGTTTACAATTTATGATTAAAACTCTACTATCTACACAATATACATAGACATAAAATGTAAAAACTTAAATATCTTAGAAACAGTAGCCAATCAGTTGTTTTAATTGTCATATTTGAATTCAGCACATCAAAATACATACTAAATAGCACATTTTATCTCTGAAGCAGACGACGTCTCAAAAATTGTAGACCAGTGTTATAAGTGCTCAGCACCAACCTAGTCTCTTTGTAATATGCTGACTCAAAACACTAGAGGGCAGCATATCACTAACAATGACTTTGTTTCCTAAAAGAATCAGTTACACATTCTTCAACCCAACCTTTCAGGATTACTATACCATTTAAAATCTCTAATCTAAATTGAAACCTTCAGAAAAATTGTGTACCACAATTAAAGCTTTTTTGGGTGAATTTAGGTATAATTTATCACATTTCTCTTGGTTTACATTTCAATAGTCCATTATGTTTGGTGATGATGTTGGGTTTTTATCTGTACTAGAGTGTGTGCTATTATTTGGTTTGGGCTTTCAATCCAGTGCAAAAAGGATTGAGTAGAACCTTAATCTTCCTTTCCTTTCACCTTACCTTAAATGTGTTTTGGTATTAGTAGTGTTAGCAATGTAGAAGCATTTAGAATGTTTTATTGTCTGCCTGCCGTTTGAATATGCACATAGAAGGAAGGCTATGTCAGACAAATAAGAGGCACCTTGTTTTAGCAGATTTATATTTCTGTTGTTTGGATTATTCACCAAGGCAAATATTTATCAGCTTATAAAATTTCTCATAAAATGCATATGTAGTAGGAACGATACTTCGGAGATTACCTAAATGCAAGTAAACTTTATTTTCTTGTAGGCACCACCTTCCATGGTCAATAATGAACAACGCCAGCATGCAGAGCACATATTCTTATCATTTAGAAAATCAAAATCACCATTTGCTGTTTGCAAGCATATTTTGGGTAAGTCTTCAGTGTATTATTTGAATGATTTTGAAAGTATTTTGAAAGATTAATTTCACAGTTAATAGAAAAATACTAGTCTTTTGCATCTGGGAATGTGAACATTAGGTTAGATATTCTTTCATTTTTATTGTACAGTATTAAATTTGTTGGTGAACTGCAAAGCATTTAAAAAGTAAGTTAAATAGAACTCTTTAAGATCCTGAGTTAGTAACGCAATACAGTATGTGTAATCTTAAATCCTTTATTTTTAGCTATAATTTTTGTGGTGTTTGCAGAGCTACTAGTGTTTTTAAAAATGGTCTGCTAAGGAAAAAAAAAGTTTAGTGCCCCCTCAAAATTTCACAGGTTTAGCAAAGGGCTTGGTACAACTTTCTTCTGTTAGAGAATTTCTAAATTTGATTTAGAAACAGATTTAGTAAAGTAGGTGCTACTCGTTTGCGAGGACACTCTTATTTTAGTTTGAAAATACTTTGTATGTGGAGCTGGTAATGTCACCTATAGTTAAGTTGCTTGTCACTTTCCATTGTAAGACCCTCTTTTCTGTTGCTTATGATTTTGCCAAACTTTAACCATACAGGTGGAAATTTTCTATGCCAGTTCTCTGCCTCAGGCTGAATTTTTTTAGTAAGTTTCAGCTAAAATGATCATGCCATTACAGAGAATGAGATTATGGGGAAATATGCTGTTTTACCTGTAATTAACCCCCCCCCCCCCACTTCCATTCATTTTGTTAAAAAACTCTAGGGCCTCTAAGCTTTGGAGCAGGGTCTTGGAATTTGGCAGGAAGGTTCATGTTGCCCTGGTGTCAGGGCTGTATCTTTTGTAATGCCTGTGAAAAACTGCTCACATTTGGGCAGACTACAAGCCTCTGAAAAAATTTCAAGCAGGAGAGACTAGATAGCTTGATAGCAAAATTACTCTACTGAGCACAAAACATCCCCACTCAGCTCCTATATGCTGATCAAAGTCTGTGTGTGCCATCATCACAGAATGAGTGGACATGCTTCAGCTCAGGATGGCAGGGGCTGAGCAGGACATTCCTTACAGTTGCTTCCCCTTGGGCTGTTGTGATGTTGGTAACAGGAGCTGATGATAGACTCTTTCCTGTGCTCTGTGATCCCTCTGTCACCCAGGCAGTGTGGAGGGAAGGAGGAAGCAGTTGATTTGAATGCAGAGGGGTGAGAAATGAGGGACAGCGAGATGGGGTTGGAGGAGCCAGAGTGGTGGTGGGGGGGCAGTACCTGGAACATGGTGGGGGGACATGCATGCAGAGGGATGGAGACAGGAACAATGGGGTAGAAGAATAAGCTCAAATGGGGAGGAAAGCAGCAGCCAGGAGATGGAGTTGGGGAGGATTGTGTAGGAGCGGAAGGGTAAGAGATAGAAGACCGGGTGGATGGTGATGAATAGGAAGAGAGGGGGACAGGCTGGGACAACAGGATAAGAACAGTCTTTAACCACTAGAGAGCACTCCTCTCCAAAACTTGGAATTAAACCTAGGAGTCCTGAATCTTTACATTCCACTGCTAATAAGTTCATGGAGGGCAGGTCCATGAATGGCCCTTAGACAAAATGGTCAGGGATGCAGCCCCATGCTCTGGGTGACCCTAGGTCTCTGTGCCAGATGCTGCAACTGGATGATGGGATGGATCACTTGATGATTGCCCTGTTCTGTTCATTCCCTTTGAAGCATCTGGCATTGGCTACTGTCAGAAGACAGGATACTGGGCTAAATGGGACATTGGTCTGACCAAGTATGGCCGTTCTTATGTCTGGAAAAAACTCTGAAACGCACTGGCAAAGTGTGTCTCTTATCTCTCTCTCTCTAGTGGGTGGTCCACATAGAGAATAACAGCCTACTATTCCCAGTTATTCAGTTAGCTTAAGTGGCCCCAACCCTGTTGACGAGGGTTAGCTTAGCTCAAGAAAGGATTCAATATGATTTGACATGATAGAATTTAATTTTTCAGGGTTTTTTGTTTTTTTTTTAATTAGGAAATTACATTTAAAAAATGTTAAGGTTACAAAGTCAAGCATTCAAATTAGGAAATACCAGTATTAAGGTAGCCCATGTCACCTTAATTCAGCCTCCCAGTATGTATGCGTAATGATGTCTTTAATTACATGATCACATACTATTTTTCCAAACTAAGCTACATTGATATAAGTCAGGTTTAAATCTATTTAAGTATCTGCTTAAGGTTTTCTGCCAGTTTTGAATCAATTTAATAACAGATTCTAGCTAAACCAGTACAACTTTAAATATAGAGAAGGCCTTTGTCATATATATAGGAAACATGACTATTGTGGGCTCTTTTAAAAATATTTTTAAGTCTCCTTTCATAGCCACCTGCGTTCCCTTTTAACAAGTAAGTGGTGCTTCTTAAGACAAGCCAGCATGTCACCTTCTGGTGAGGGTGCAATCTGGACAAGTGAGGGGTTGTGTCATGCCCTGTATGCTTTACTGTTGTAGCTTCCAACTTAGGTCACTCACAGCCAGCCTGCAGGTAACACCGTGTGTGTGTGTGTGTGTGTGTGTGTGTGTGTGTGTGTGTGTGTGTGTGTGTGTGTGTGTGTGTGTGTGTGTGTGTGTGTGTGTGTGTGTGTGTGTGTGTGTGTGTGTGTGTGTGCGCTAGACAGCCCTGGTTTAGCATCTCTGACCCCAGCAGCCTGTCTACAGCCCCACTCTGGCTTCCACCAGTCGTGGTTACTATTTGCAGGGTGACCACAACACACTTCCAGTCCCAGATTTTCCCAAAACTGTGTTCTACAATGTCCAGCCCTCTCCTGGGCAGCTCAGAGAAATAGTATGGTTCATTCGTTCCTCTACAAACTCAGGAACACATTATAGCTTATTAACTTAACTGGGGGCAATAAACCCTTCCATTTAAATACAGAACTGAATTCGTTTATGGTAAAAAATTAATTTGTTGACAAATTATACATAGAGGTAAATGAATTCAAATATAAGGAATGAAGATACAAAGTTACAAGTAAAACAAAACATGCTTCTAAAAGTCTAAAACGTAAATCTAGCAAGATACAGACTTTGTTTGAGATGGTTTCTCTCACCAGTCATTTTTCTTCTTAATCATGGCTGACTTTCTCCTCAGTTAAGACCTTCCACAAAAGTACAAGGTGCTGGCTTCCCTTTTCTTCTTTGCCTAAGCATGTTTCTTGCCTATATTCAGTTTCAAAGACTTCAACAGTGCCCCTCTTGGTGGAAGGACCCATCTTTCTTAGCTTGCAGGAACTCTGGCCTCTTGTGTCTGTCTAGTGATGGATGGCAAAGCTGGCTTCTGTCCTTACTTGTATCTTCCAAAGTTTAATGACCTTGTTTCAAGAGGCAGGATGACTTCATGCTAGTCTTCCCTTCCTGTGTGCTCTGCTCCCCCAGATGGGGCTTCCATTGTTTGATTCCACCATGCTTAATTTATAGGAGATGGGTAGATAGCTGTGCCATTTCCTCCTGTCTGGGCAGACTGTAAAGTAGGGGTGGGCAAACGTTTTGGGCTGAGGGCCACATCTGGGTATAGAAATTGTATGACGGGCCATGAATGCTCACGAAATTGGGGATTGGGGTGCGGGAGGGGGTGAGGGCTCTGGGGTGGGGCCAGAAATGAGGAGTTCAGGGTGGTGGAGGGGGCTCCGGACTGGGGCAGAGGGTTGGGCTGCGGGGGGGTGGGGAGCGCTCAGGTGCAGGCTCCAGGGGGCACTTACTGGAAGCGGTGGCATGTTCCCCATCCGGCTCCTATGTGGAGGCGCGGCCAGGTGGTTCTGCATACTGCCCCGTCCGCAGCCACCACCCCTGTAGCTCCCATTGGCCATGGTTCCTGGCCAATGGGAGCTGCGGGGGATGGCACTTGGGGTGGGAGCTGCGTGCGGAGCCCCCTGGTCCTAGCTGTCCCTACGCATAGGAGTCAGAGAGGGGACATGCTGCTACTTCTGGGAGCTGTGCGGAAAGCCCCCAACCCAGCTCCCCAGCTGGAGCACAGAGAGGGGCAAGTCCCCGACCCCACTCCCTGGCGGGAGCTCAAGGGCCTAATTAAAAGGTCCGACGCGCTGGAGTTTGCCCACCCCTGCTGTACAGCCTAATATCAATGAGTATCCATAATTCCTTACATAGTGTTAATATCATTGTGAAATATATGTATTAATCACTAGTGTGTCATTTGATTTCAGAGGAGACCTTACTCTCTACACTTTTATAATACAGTACTATTGTGTGCAATCAGTGGATTCAGTTGTTTATTACTTGAGGGTCATCCCCCCAGTCTTTTACAGACAAGTAAACCTTTGAAATGGATTCTTCTGAAAAGTGAAACCCAGACCAAGCTGCTGGGTGTAGACACCTCCTGTCTTCTCTCCCCGCCCCTCTTTGTTAGTATGAGGTTTGCCTCCAATCCTTGTTAGCTTGATGGGTCTGTTTACTGCTTATATGTAAATTGAGATAAACACACATTCCTTTATTTAAGATAGACCTGTTCAAGTCCCCCAACATACCTGGTTTTTTGTTTGTTTTTCCTCTCTCTCTCTCTCTCGCGCACACACACACACACGTTGTAATTCCAGGATATATTCATAATTATTAATACACATTGCATCCATACATCTCAAAGAATATTAATGGTCAGTGAGTGACTAGTTTCCAAATGATACCTCACAAGGCATATTTTGTACAAAGATTATTACAGTAGTTTGTAGTGTGTGAGTACAAGGGTGCTCAGTGTCACACAATTTTCTTGCCTGCCAGCTAGCCCACCAAAGCCAAATGCCAGGTACAGCTCTTTATCCTCTTACCCTGCCCATTTCTGCCCTTTCCACTCTGTAGCCACTCCCCTGCATACTGCTCCTTCTATGCTTTTTTTGCAATACCCCCAAATAAAAAAAAAGAAGTAGAAATTCAGAAGTCAGGAGTTGATGCTTTTAAATCTTTTTTTAAAGTTATCTGCAAACATCTGAATAGGTTTAAGGGGATGCTTATAAACATAGGTTATAAAATCCTAAAAAATCAATGACCTTTAACCGTATATATAAACACACCCACAAACTACATTAAAATAACATTAAGGTTGCAAAATCAAGCATTCAAAAGTTAAAGATGAAAGAATTAAGGCTGACTGTGTAACATTAATTCCTGGTCCTTGTGCATAGGCATTATGATACAATCTTTAATTACGTGGACATAGGCTATGTGTTAGTCAGTGACCAGTCTAGTCTCTTTCCCCCACACCCTTCCTGCCCCCTGGTTCCTCATCCCAATCCCGTTTTCTTTGCCTAGCCAGTCAGTCTCCACTCCTTTGGCTTCTCATCCCAGTCTCCATCTCCTCATGTCATTCATAATGATATATGATGATGTGATAATTCTGGTAATTTATCTCCTTGTCACATGTGAGAGGAACTAACCCCTGAACTAGCGAAATCAGTTAACATTTTTTCATTTTAACCAGCACGAGCAGTGAAAACATCAGGTGGTAATTGAATAATGTCTTTGGTCTTAACAGAAACCAGTAAAGTGGACTATGTCCTTTTTCAAGCTGCCACAGCCATAATGGAAGCAGTTGTGCGAGAATGGATTCTCTTGGAAAAAAGTAGCATCGAGTCACTGCGAACATTCCTTTTAACCTATGTCTTACAAAGGCCTAAGTAAGTATGGATGGAAGTACTTCCACAAATATTTGCATAAATTCCTACATAAACCACGATTTACCTTTGTTTAATCTTCCTGGGCTAACAGGTAGAAACATTTAAATGGTAGTGACACTTCTAATTCCTTAATGGATGGCTATTTGACATCTGTAGAATTGTCAGTTTTCATTTAACCTTTCATTGTATTCTTGAAAAAATAACCCAGATTTAAAAGTCTGTTTTACGGAAGCCTTGTACTGTTCAACTTAATGGCAAGAACTTAATATTTGTATTATGTTTACAGCCTTCAAAAGTATGTTCGGGAGCAGATTCTATTAGCAGTAGCAGTAATAGTGAAACGAGGATCATTAGACAAATCAATTGACTGCAAGAGCATTTTCCATGAAGTCAGCCAGTTGATAAGCAGTGGTAACCCCACTGTGGTAAGTTCTTGTTTTTAAAATATAATATAATCATTATATGTTGTATATTAAGTATACTAGTTTGCTGGATTATTTTCATATCCAGAATGTGAAATTAGGAAGCATAATCAAATAAAATAGTAAACGGCTGCTTGAATATCTAAATCTGGGATTTTTTTGGTGAGAAATGGGTTTTGAGGCAGTTTGTAATGCATGTTGTATTTACAGCGCTTTACCCTATTACACTATGACAAATATCTGTGTCCTATGGAAAAGTGTAGATTTTCATTTAGCATTCTAGAGACAAATCTTAATGAGCACTTTGAACTTGTATTTTAATACTAGCGTGTTTGATCCCATTAGTCTCTCACTCATATAGCTAATCTTTACTAAAAGCTAGAATTAAACCAGTGTACTTGTTTCCATTCTGAGTTGCTTCAAGAGCCATGACACTTGATATAAAAAAAGGATTTTCCATTAGCTGGCAGTGGTTCTGTAAGGACTGTGTTCCGCTTACATCTGTCCATTGCTGCACCCTGTTTTGGTTCAGCTGTTGGAATTGTCTACGGAGCAAGAGCCATAGACCTTCTTCATTCTCTGGGAGTTGGGCCAGGTGGGGAGAAAGGGTTGCGAGGAAGTAAAAACTGGAATGGAAATACAAAACTTGTTCACTCTAGATTTAGAATCAGACCAGGGTAAGTGTTCCCTTCCTTATTGTGTTCAAAGTGGAAACAAGGTGTCAATGTCTATATTTGCATTTAGTTAAATTCCATTTACTATGCCAGGAGATAAGATTAGAGTAGTTCGTAATGGAGGCGTTAGTGATAAACTTGATATCTAAATATATCTAAAAACTAAACTAAACTTAACTACAAATTAAATAAACTAGATTATTTGCCTCCCAAATGTAGATGTACGATTATGCAAAAATATAATATATTCAACTAAAACTACCCACATCCCATAAAAAGGGGCTTGACTGTTAGAATTGCTGAGCACTTAGGACTCCATTCGAGGTAGATGGGAGCTAGAAATTCTCAGCACCACTGAAAATCACATCAAAGAAGTGCAGTGAGAGTAATGCAGCTCCTGTCATGATCCTAAAAAGTGTGCCACCTTTGTAGCACATCTAACAGATTTCCCTAACTCATAGAAATGGAAGTTCTAAGATTGTTTTTAAACTCAGATTTCCTGTTTGGCAGCACAGTATTCGAATGTCTGTATAAAGAACAATACCCTCACCTCATTAATTAGCTGCTTAAAACACATATTAGCCTATAATAGGCAGTTGTGTGGAGATTGTGTGGAAGGAGAACTATGCATATTAATCTCTTTTTTAAAAGAAACATTCAAAATATAGTTTCCCCCCTGAAAAAGATACTTAAGTTTCCAAAAGTTTTCTATACACTCATGTGTATATGTATAGGAAGTTATTTGATTTTTAACTAATGATACAGGAGTGGGACAAGTAGAAAGCTGCATATCAGAGGACTAGTCACTGGACCAGCTCTTGCACTCAAATACAATACACAGACACTAGATTGTATGTCATTTAAGTTTGCTGTCTATATATATAATATACAAAACCTAAAAAGTAAGGAAATAAGTTAAGGCTACCAACAGTAAATACCTCTGCTTCCCCATCCATAGGCTCACCTTACCACCAACATAGTCACCATACACTATTGACAATGTATCACAACCTTATCTCTGTCTTGTAGTAACGCCCCAGTTTTCCAGCACCTCCTTCCTCAATTTCCACCCACTTCCACTATAAACAGACCGGACTTCACCATCTGTTTCTCTTCCTCCTCTCCCCTACCCGCAAACATATTACCCCCTCTGCACAAGTTCTTTGGAGCTATACACACACAGGCTTAAGAAAGGGGGTGATTATAAACTTAGGTTATAAAATCCTCCTTAATTATAAAATGTCACTTTCTACTCAAGGGATTTCCATTTCCAATCCACTATAACATATGCTACACTATTTGCAACCGAAAGCTTTCATTTGTTGGTATTTAAATATATTTATTATATTGTGTGATACAAACTTCCAAGGCCTAAATACATGTGTATAAACCTACTGCGCCATGCAATTAATATGCTTCATAACATGAAATAGATCATTGATTCCAGTTCTAGTAATAAAAATATCTACTATTCTGCCAACACACTACACTGAGAGGACTTCTAGAACTACATAGCTTAATGAGCCCTGGAACTGGATTCCTTTTGAAATCTTTACTGCACATTAATAAACAATACATACATTCAATAGTATGCACCCAACAGTGTGTTTCCGTTACAGAACGAATCAAGAAGACGAAGTTAATGTTTGATGTGTGATATTGAGTTGGTCAGGAATCACATTGGCTGGTGGTTGTACAGCACCCAGCACAACAGAGCCTGTTCCTAATTGGGCCCTCAAAGAGCTACTGTAGTATAACATTTAACAAGACTGAAGGGTTGTATGGCAATGAGGAACTGGCTGGAACCATTAACTGTAACTTTTTTTTAAAGTATGAAATCTTTGTTGTTCCGTTTAAAATGAGTTAATAAAGACTACAAAGGAAGCCATGCTCCAACAGAACTTATGAGACCCATTAAAGTGGGCTTCCATTGGGTGGGGAGGAAGATATACCTGACTGGGATATAGGGTATGGGGGAGAGAAGGTCTCTGCCTCACTAGTCCCTTTCTCTTCATTTCACACCTTTCATGCCTCCCCAGGCTCCTCTACATACTCTCATCCAAAGTCTCCCACATTCTGAGACCAGAGAGCATGGCTCTGTCACCCATTGATGGCCCCTAACTCTCTCCTCTATTTAGTCCTCCTCCCTCTTCCCCACCTCTGTGTCTCTCCCAGACTCCTGCTCCAGAACATTTCTCTCTGGTCAAGTACCTACCCTTCTGTGTCCTCCAGTCTCTGGCTCAGCTCAGCAACTACAGCAGCACAGTCGGGTCAGCAACAACTCAGCTTATATTTATAGGTGTTTAAACATTGCTCTATATACATCTGAAAACAGCTTTGTACAAGTGTAGGCTGGGGCCATATCTCTTGAGTAACAGGAACGGAATAGGAAAAATAAAGATAAAAATAAATAAAATATTGCCACTATAAGGTAAAGGCATCTCTGTGCATATCATTCCTCAGTCTGGCCCAGAAAAAGGAATATTATGGAAAATAAATAAATAAAAGAAGCTTGCTCCAGCTAGTGGAACAGTATTTTACTTATAAAGTCACTTGTAAGCAATCTGGTCCTTCTGTGGAAGCAAACGGATATCTTCCCAGTTCCTGCTTGCTTCCTTTCCTGTAGCTGGACTCAAAGCTACCTTACCTTTTTTCCCTCCTTGGGCTGTGAGGACAGTGAGTGTGCATCATCTTTCCCACCAGGCCCCTCCTCAGCCTTCCATGGCTACTTTTTTTTATATCAGTACTCTTTAAAATCAGTGGGACTACTTATGTGAATGTTGTTAGAACATAAGAATGGCTGTACTGGGTCAGACCAAAGGTCCATCCAGCCCAGTATCCTGGCTACCGACAGTGGCCAATGCCAGGTGCCCCGGAGTGAGTGAACTTAACAGGTAATGATCAAGTGATCTCTCTCCTGCTATCCATCACCCCCCTCTGACAAACAGAGGCTAGGGACACCATTCCTTACCCATCCTGGCTAATATCCATTAATGGACTTAACCTCCATGAATTTATCCAGTTCTCTTTTAAACCCTGTTATATTCCTAGCCTTCACAACCTCCTCAGGCAAGGAGTTTCACAGGTTGACTGTGCGCTGTGTGAAGAACTTTCTGTTGTTTGTTTTAAACCTGCTGCCCATTAATTTCATTTGGTGGCCCCTAGTTCTTATATTATGGGAACAAGTAAATAACTTTTCCTTATTTACTTTCTCCACACCACTCATAATTTTATCATATTCCCCCTTAGTCTCCTCTTTTCCAAGCTGAAAAGTCCTAGCCTCTTTAATCTCTCCTCATATGGGACCTGTTCCAAACCCCTACTCATTTTAGTTGATCTTCTCTGAACCTTTTCTAATGCCAGTATATCCTTTTTTTGAGATGAGGAGACCACATCTGTACGCAGTATTCAAGATGTGGGCGCACCATGGATTTATATAAGGGCAATAAAATATTCTCTGTCTTATTCTCTATCCCTTTTTTAATGATTCCTAACATCCTGTTTGCTTTTTTGACTGCTGCTGCACACTGCGTGGATGTTTTCAGAGAACTATCCACGATGACTCCAAGATCTTTTTCTTGATTAGTTGTAGCTAAATTAGCCCCCATCATATTGTATGTATAGTTGGGGTTATTTTTTCCAATGTGCATTACTTTACATTTATCCAGATTAAATTTCGTTTGCCATTTTGTTGCCCAGTCACTTAGTTTTGTGAGATCTTTTTGACGTTCTTCACAGTCTGTTTTGGTCTTAACTATCTTGAGCAGCTTAGTATCATCTGCAAACTTTGCCACCTCACTGTTTACCTCTTCCTCCAGATAATTTATTAATAAGTTGAATAGGATTGGTCCTAGGACTGACCCTTGGGGAACACCATTAGTTATCTCTCTCCATTCTGAAAATTTACCATTTATTCCTACCCTTTGTTCCATATCTTTTAACCAGTTCTCAATCCATGAAAGGATCTTCCCTCTTATCCCATGACAACTTAATTTACATAAGAGCTTTTGGTGAGGGACCTTATCAGAAGCTTTCTGGAAATCTAAGTACACTATGTCCACCGGATCCCACTTCTCCACATGTTTGTTGACCCCTTCAAAGAACTCTAATAGATTAGTAAGACATGATTTCCCTTTACAGAAACCATGTTGACTTTTGGCCAACAATTTATGTCCTTCTATGTGCCTGACAATTTTATTCTTTACTATTGTTTCAACTAATTTGCATGGTACGGACGTTAGACTTACCAGTCTGTAATTGCCAGGATCACCTCTAGAGCCCTTTTTAAATATTGGCGTTACATTAGCTATCTTCCAGTCATTGGGTACGGAAGCCGATTTGAAGGACAGATTACATACCATAGTTAATAGTTCCGCAATTTCACATTTGAGTTCTTTCAGAACTCTTGGGTGAATGCCATCTGGTCCCGGTGACTTGTTACAGTTAAGTTTATCAATTAGTTCCAAAACCTCCTCTAGTGACACTTCAGTCTGTGACAATTCCTCAGATTTGTCATCTACAAAAGACGGCTCAGGTTTGGGAATCTCCCTGACGTCCTCAGCCATGAAGACTGAAGCAAAGAATTAATTTAGTTTCTCCACAATGACTTTATCGTCTTTAAGTGCTCCTTTTGTATCTCTATCGTCCAGGGGCCCTATCGCTGTTCTTGAGCTTGCTTGCAGAATCCGGTGTGCAGCCAGGATGGTGACAAAAGTTGAACATTAAGAATATGTGGTTGACCATGAAGAATACATTAGGTCTGCACACTTCTCAAAGGTTCCATATATTTAATGTTTTTTACATATTAATTAAAATTATTGATAGAAATGGGGTTATTCTGAGGATGGAGCTTGAAGAGGAGCATTGAGGTAAAGGTTGTGGCAGAGAGGGGCACGTGCAAGACCGTGAGAAATGAGGCAGTGATGAGGAGATGGAACAGAGCAAGAGGATACAGAGAGGTTGGATGGGAGTGTACAGGAATGTCAAGTGTATGGATAGGAAAGAGGAACAAGAGGATGAAGGACAGAAGGATATGAGATTGGTAAACTGAATTGTGGGCAGGTGAGAGTGAGTCTGGGCAGGGGAGAAGAGCATTCAAGTTAGGGAAACAGTAAGATGTTGGAGATGAGTGTTATCACTCGTTATAGAAATTCCATCTGTGGGATTAGATGTTATAAACTGTTGGTGGAAGGGAAGGTGGTATAGTGTGGGCCAAGATTAGGATCTGGAATGCTGAGTTCTTCCTTCTGGCTATTTTTGTTGCTTCTGTGACATCTGGACCTTTCCAGGAGGTCCTTAAGAGTCCTGGGCTTGGTAGGGAGAGCCTTGTGGATAGTAGGGTGGCTATTTGTTCCCAGAGTAGCTTTGTAGCAATCCAATGTGAGGCAAGAAGGGGTCTTGGTGTGCCTGCATTTTTTCTTTCAGGTCTTCTCTCTGGCAGTCAAGAAAAAGCACTCCTACCAGTAACTTCAACATTTCTTGCTCTGTAGCCTGCATTTCTGAGTGACAGAGTTTATGGTAGAAGCCTTGGAGCACTTGGATAATTTTAGCATGTGTAATATGTGTTTTCACCACTGATTTCTAGATGTTAGGGCAGGGATAGTCAATTCTTTTTTGTCCAGGTCCAGATTTCTTGGTCAAGGTCCATACTCCAGAGAAAATAAAAAAATGATAATAAATAAATAAAAAGATTTCAGGGTCCGTTCAAAAGCATCTGGTGGTCCAGATTTAGCCCATGGTCTGCCTATTAACCCCAGTCCTACAGTCTTTAGAAGCAGGGCTCCACTTCTGCACACCTTAACAGCTGCCAGAGTGAAAGGAATCGAGGAGAGCGAGGAGCTTGGAGGGGCCAAAAAGAGGGCATGCCCCCATGATGTGTGCAAGAAACACAGAGTGAACAGCCTCTCATCCTGCCTGTCTCCTCCTGTTTTCCAACCCTGTCTTCGGAGCTGCAAGCAAGGCAGAATTAGCTCAGCATCTTCCAGTATTACCTTTTAAAATATAATAACCTTCTAAAATTAGGTTTTAATCAACTGAACTTGATCTTGTGCACTAGGTCTCCACTAAGTCTGTACTATATGAATCTAGTAAACTGGATTTGATCTTTTGTTTTTGCTCTAGTTTAATTGTGTCATTTTAAACAATTTGTCACCATTTATTGGTTAGAATTAATTCAGTATAGGTATGTGTGACGGGAGCCCCGGGATGTAGCCTGGGACTGTGGGACCACTGTGCCCCCTGAACTCTCTCCTTTCTGGGCTGTCTCTCACAATGCCTTGCTAGTGACCAGCAGCAAACCCCTCCAGGTGCTGTTATCACTCAGCACAACCACATGTGGAGCCCTACCCCCAGCTAGATTGCATGTATGCTCCCAGAGCCACTCATGAATCACCCTGAGAAAGGCAAAGCCAAATCCCCCCTGTTCCTAGCACTGTACCTCAGGAATATACCGTCTGAGCAATGCAGATTTATTGATTGGTTCACCACTTCATTAATGGAAAGTGGATATACACCAGCCTTTGCAAAACCTGAGCAGATTTGCCACACACTTCATATAAACTCACTGGTAAAGATAAACAGTAAAAGAAGTTTGACTACAAAAGATAGATTTTAAGTGATATTACCTGATAGGCAGAAAGTCAGAGTTAGTTGCGAAAAGAAAAGAAAATATAACCACGCAGTCTAAACTCTCAACCTTATTAGACTGGGAAACATCTAGATTAAGCATTTTTTCTCACCCCCACTGGATATTGCAGTCCATAGTAAACAGATTTCACCCTTGAAATCTGGGCCAGTCCCCTCAGTTGGAGTCTTCTCAGTGTCCTTGTTGCTTGGAGCATAGGTGGGGGTAGGAGAAAGGCCAAGCATGGGGCCCCCCATCATCTCTTTTCCAAGATGAGCAGTCTGTCTTTTGAATCACTCATATGGAAGCTGGGCGATAATCCTAATAATTTTTACCACCTTTTTCTGTACTTTTTCCAGTTCTAATATATTTTTTGAAATGAGGCGACTGCACCTGCACTCAGTACTTAAGATGTGGGCATACCATTGGTTTATATAGTGGCATGATATTTTCTGCGTTATTATCTATACATTTATTAATGGTTCCTAACATTATCTTTTTTTGGCTGCCACTGCACATTCAACAGATGTTTTCAGTGAATGATTCCAAGATCTATCTAAAGTGGTATAGTTGGGATTATGTTTTCCAGTGTTCATGACTTTGCATTTATCAATACTGAATTTCATCTGCGATTTTGTTGCCCAGTCACCCAGTTTTGTGAGATCCCTTTGTAACTCTTCAGTCAGCTTTGGACTTAACTATCTTGAATTATTTTGTATCATCTGCAAATTTTGCCACCTCACTGTTTACCCTTTTTTTCTAGATCATTTATGAATATGTTGAATAGGACTGGTCCCAGTACAGATCCCTGGGAGACACTGCTATCTACATCTCTCCATTGTGAAAACTGGCCATTTATTCCTAACCTTTGTTTCCTATCTTTTAACCAGTTACTGATCCATGAGAGGACCTTCCCTCTTATCTCATGACTGCTTACTTTGCTTAAGAGCCTTTGGTAAGGGACATTATCAAAGGCTTTCTGAAAGTCCAAGTACTATATCCATTGTATCACCTTTGTCCATGTGTTTGTTAATTGCCTCAAAGAATTGTAATAGAGTGGTGAGGCATGATTTCCCTTTACAAAAGTTGTGTTGACTCTTCCCCAACACAAATTGTGTTCACCTATGTGTCTAATAATTCTGTTCTTTACTATAGTTTCAGCTAATTTGCCTGGTACTGAGGATAGGCTAACAATCCTGTAATTGCCAGGATTGCCTCTGGAGCCTTTTAAAAATCAGCATTACATTAGTTATCCCCCAGACATGTGGTATAGAGGCTGATTTAAGTGATAGGTTACATACCCTGTTTAGTAGTTCTGCAATCTCATATTTGAGTTCC
Source organism: Macrochelys suwanniensis (assembly GCA_033296515.1). Classification (NCBI taxonomy): domain Eukaryota; kingdom Metazoa; phylum Chordata; order Testudines; family Chelydridae; genus Macrochelys; species Macrochelys suwanniensis. Next base: position 41,041,559 of record CM065775.1, on the reverse strand, counting down.
TTCAGAACACTTGGGTGAATACCGTTTAGTCCTGTTGACTCTTAACTGTTTAATTTATCAATTTCTTCCAAAGCCACCTCTATTGACACCTCAATCTGGGACAGTTCCTCAGATTTGTCACCTAAAAAGAGTGGCTCAGGTGTGGGAATCTCCCTCACATCCTCTACAGTGAAGATGGATGCAAAGAATTCATTTAGCTTCTCTGCAGCGGCCTTATCTTCCTTGAATGCTTCTTTAGCACCTCAGTCATACAGTGACCCCACTGATTGTTTAGAAGTCTTCCTGCTTCTGACATCCTTTACAAAAAATAGCTGTTAGTTTTTGTCATTTGCTAGTTGCTCTTAAAAAAAAAATGTTTTTGGCCTACTTAATTATACTTTTACTCTTGACTTGCCAAAGTTTAGGCTCCTTTCTATTTTCCTCAGTAGAAACTGACTTCTAATTTTTAAAAGATGTCTTTTTGTCTCTAACCGCCTTTTTTGCTCTGTTGATTAGCCATGGTGGCATTTTTTGTTTGTTTGTTTTCTTACTGTTATTTTGTATTTGAGGTTTACATAATTTGAGCTTCAATTATGGTATTTTTAAAGAAGTTTCCATACATTTGCAGGCATTTCACTCTTGTGACTGTTCCTTTTAATTTCCACATAACTAGCCTCCTCATTTTTGTGTAGTTTCCCTTTTTGAAGTTTAAATGTTACTGTGGTGGGTTTCTTTGGTATTTTCTCCCTTAGAGGGATGTTAAGCTTAATTATGTTATCGTTGCTTTTACCAAGCAATTCACTATATTCACCTCTTGGACCATATCCTGTGTTCCTCTTAGGACTAAATCAAGAATTGCCTCTCCCTTATGGGTTCCATGACTAGCTTCTCTAAGAAGCAGTCATTGATGGTGTCTAAAAATGTTCTCTGCATCCTATCCTGAGGTCACATGTTCTCAATCAATATGCGGATAATTGAAGTCCCTCATTATTACTGGATTTTCTGTTTTTGTAGCCTAATCTCCCTGAGCATTTCACAGTCACTGTGACCACCTTGGTCAGGTGGTTGGTTGTATATTCCTGCTGCCATACTCTTATTAGTCAAGCACGGAATTTCTATCCATACAGATTCTGTGGTATTCTTTGATTCATTTAAGATTTTTACTTAATTTGACTCCATGCTTTCCTTCACATATAGTGCCACTCCCCATCAGTGTGACCTGCTATGTTATTCCTATATATTTTGTACCCTAGTATTACTGTGTCCTGTTGATTTATCATCATTCCACTGAGTTTCTATGATGCCTATTATATCCATATCCTCACTTAATACCAGGCACTCAAGTTCACCCATCTTCACATTTAGTTCACCCATCTTCTTGCATTTGTATATAAGCACTTATAAAATTTGTCAATATTTAGTTGTCTGCCTTTCTGTGATGTAATTGTTTCACTGTTTCTCTTAATTTCCTACCTGTCCTTTGTCAACTTATAGCCTCTCCTCTTTACTAGGATATAGAATATCCCCTTCAATAAATCTTTTCCTAAGGGATGTGTGTGTCCAAACCATATGCTCCTCTGCACCTGTCAGCTTTCCCCCAGCCTTTAATTTAAGGACTCTTCTATGGCCTTTTTAATTTTACATAGCAGCAATCTGGTTCCGTTTTTTGTTCCATGAGTCCATCCGAGTGCCACATTTCTTACTATTCCATCCGGGGCTTCCTGATCTAGTTGAATTATATGACTGCAGAATGTAATTCATGTAGTAAAATTTTCATTGCCCTCGGAGTATGAAATTGTTTGAACTGTGCCAAGCTCCTCAAGAGAAGCTCCAGCTGGCTTTTTTATTTCTTGTAAGTGTTAGTGAGGATAAAATAATCACAAAAATTTACAAGGCTTGTATAATCACCAATTAAACTGAAGGTCCATTCAGTGTGGTAAGACATCATATAATATAGTGCACAAGTTAATTTAATTTCATATTTTTCATTATGAGTATACAGCTACTTGACCTGAGTTTTCCACAAGGATAATGAGTGAAAATCAGCTAAAGGGAAGGCATTGCCTAAATAAATGAATGTGCTTTGCCTTTAATTTATTTAGTTTTAGCAGACTTATAATTAAACCATCTGAGCAAGAACTATGAAAGGTCTCTAGGTAAGCAATCAGTTCATCTTCATTCAGACCCACAGTGATATGTGACTCACTGTTCATCAGACAACACAATAATGAAACACTCTCTGAAGACAGATAAATACAGTAACAGTGACTGAAGAGTTTCTTCGTTCTCGCTATTCAGTTTTCAGTTAGATGTTAGGTGCTTAGATAACTACAGTGATAGGTGTGGTATTAAAAACTAAGAGGCATGGATGTATAACAGTTAAGTAGTATATTAGATAGAATGGTTGTATTGGCTGCAGCATGTGTTGGGGATAGTATAAGTCCTCTGGGAAGATGAGGAAGCAGGTTTGAGAAGTTAACAAATTAAGCACACGTTCCATGAGTGTGACCTGCCAAAACTAGAATTTGAGTGTATACAACAGTTGGTCTCAAATGAATATCTGATACCAGTGACAAGCTGTGTGGTTTTGTTTTGTTATTTTGTTCCCTGATATAACTGTAGGGCTTCATTTTGTTTGCATAACTAGTGGAACATCAGAAGGTCCAGCTGTAAACAGAGCGCTTTGGACAGAAACTGTTGAAGAAAGTCAGTTCTGTTATGCATAGATGATCTGAAAATGATGTTAGTAAATGTAGTAGTTTGTCAGAGGACCGCTGGGGAGGGAGTGGGAACATTGTCCTTTCTCATTGTAGAACTGTCTTGCAAGAGAAGTCTCACTTTTGAAATACTTGGTGTAGAAAAACCTTTTTACTTATACCCATGAAAGTTTATTAGCCAGGAATAACACAACTATTTCTGCCACAATGCCTCTTTTCTACTCTATCACCTATGTGCTTCTATACTAGTTAACATCTCTGAAGAATTACTTTTATCACATTACTTCCTGTGACCCTGAAACATTGGCTACATTGACAATAGAGATTCCATTGTGGGAGGGGGGGAAGAAAACTGCAGCCCTATAAATCACTAATAAGAATAATCCTGTTATCTTAAATAATTTTCAGTTAGTTTCATATTCTAACTGTGAAGGGAATAAGCCCCTTGTGCTGTTAAATTCATTGAAGTTCAATTATCTAGAATACAAAAGGAAATATAATAAGATATTGAGATTTCCCAAATGGGATTTCTTCTTTAGTTTGATTTAGAATTTGTGGCGAGATTAATATGACTAATTTGAACCAAGCATCTCTCAACATGAAAGTGTTCACACACTGAAGTTCAAGACTGGGATACAAGAGTTTTGTTGTGCAATTAATTCTGCTTTGTCTGGGTTAGCTTCTGTGATTTAGACAGTTGTGTGCTAACTCGTATGTTTCCCTAGCCCATAATTGAACTGTTCTTCTTTCATACACTTTATAACCTAATTATCCTCAAATAAATCAGTTCACTTACTCAGTGAGCTGCCTAGACAAAAGTGTGAAATCCCACAAACGTTTATGATGGGTTTAACATTCGGTGTAAGTGACATTCCTTTGGAAGGAATGAATCACATTTTGTAGAGCATGCATATATCATGAAGATTACTCTGCGAAAGCTGATTTGCAAAATAAGGTTCAAATTGTGCATATTTTTCACATAGTGGCGCTATTCTAGTATTGTGTATAGATTTTTAAAAAATCTAATTGTCTAAAGCCATGCTTTAGGGTTGTCTGATTGCTAAATTAATCTCTTATCACAAGTCTCATTGATCTTCTGTTCGAGCAGCTGAGAGTGTTTTATGTATGTCAACCTTTCAAAAATTTATTACTGGTAATAAAGCTAACTGGGGTAAGTGCCAGGCTATTCTAAGAGACAATCCATGCTCTGAAGTATTTTATTTTGTCAGATGGGGTTATTGTTTGAGTATGTTCTTGTGACAGAACTAATGAAATTGCTGGTGAGTGAGACAAGCTAGGTTCATGAGGTATACTCTTACTGGTATGAAGTTAATGACACTATTGGCAAATTAGAACATTGATGTTTGACTTTTAATATGATGATCAGAATTGCTCACATTTTCTAGCCATTAGTACATTGCATTCTTGAATCTGATTATCTGTATTTTGTGCTATGATACTAAAAGTGAATAACCAAAAAACCTAAAATGTGGTTACTTTAAAAGCATCTTGTGACTCTGATGTACAGTTTATTTTTTTACCAAGCACCGTGTGCTCTCCTGGTTGATCTTAAATAACTTTGTTTTTCAAGTTTTTATGAGGTTTTTCTTAGACTTAAAGTAATGCAGTTAGTGTTCATGTCTAGATATGCTTTGTAGATCCCTCTGTACAAAAGACACTTGTAAGCTTAGAATACTTAACTTTCAAAAGATTGTGTGATTAAGTTGCTGTATATCAAGTGAACTCCTTTGAAGGGTCTTATAAATGTGATTGTTCCTCTTTCAATGAGCTAAAGAGGTGGCTATATGTAGCTCCCTTTAAAATTGTTGGACTGATTTCCCTTCCTCTATTTGTGTGAAAATGGTAATATATCATGTATGAATATATTTAGTCTTATAGCATTACTTTGTTTTGGAAAATAACAGCATTTTTAGAGTGTGTCTACACTGGAAAAAAAAAGTGTTCTTAACCTGGGTTAGGAACACACCTTTTAAAAAAACCCAAAACATTGTAGCTGGAGTAGCATGGACTGCTTAGCCACCTAAGTATGAACCCAGGGGGTCTAGGCATGTACATATTTGCAGAGGCTAGCCTGAGCTGCTGCTGTGCTACCATGGCTACGCTGCTGTTTGTAGCATACTAGCACAGGTACGTCTATGCAAACTATGAATCATCTCCCCAGCTCCAAGTGTAGACTTTGCCTAAGGGTCTGTCTACAGTGGTGCAGCTGCACCTCTGCAGCACTTCAGTGCAGACACCACACCAACAGGAGGGCTTCTTCACCAGACACGCTGTTTCCTTTTTTATTTCTAAAGCCTTATCTAAAGTGCACATGGAGCTATTTAGGAATGGCTATTCCCAAATAGCTCTGGGACACTTTTATTTTGGAATAAGGCTGCCTTGTTCCTGTTTAGTGTGGGTTAAGCTAAACAGGAACAAGGCTGTCTTACTCTGGAAAAAGAGTGTCCATGTGTGGAGTTATTCAGGAACAGTTTTCCCTGAATAACTCCATGTGTAGGCAAGCCCTAATGCTATGAATGGCAGTCCATAGTGATAGGATCTGTTCAAGTTACATCTTTTAAAAACTAGTTTGTTTAAAGGGACAAACTTGAATATCCTCAAACTTACTTAAAATGTTTTTCTGATAAAGCCCCCTTAATTAGTAAGTCCTGACATTTCTTTATTTTTTTAAATTAAATTTGTTTTGAAATAATTCTCTTTTCTCTTTGTTGCTGCTGCTGCTGCTGCTGCTTTTAGGAAGGGACTTTTGAGGTGGGTCTGAGTGTAATGGCAAACCTGCTCAAGACAACCAGTCAGCTGCTGCTCTTTCCCCTCACCCCCTCATGTTTGACTGCTGCCATATCAGCTTCAGACTTACGGTTGCTGTTATTGGTACACAGGCCCTTGCATGAGCTCTATCCCAGAGCAGTACAGGAGAGTAGTGAATCATCCATCATGCTAATTCAGTGTTTCACAAACTTTAGGTAGCTGACTTCCCCCTTCAGGAAAAGGAAACCAATCTCTCACCCCCTGGAGACTCACCTTGTCTTTTGGGGAATCAGCATGCTACTGCATGAGATCAGGCATGCAACTGACAAAATGATGAAACTTACACAGCACAAAGTGCTGTCAAATGCACAAAGTAAAACTGAAAAAAATGGAAGAAGAAAATAACTTTATTCTTTCAGTCAGAGTAATCTTGGAAGTTTTTAATTACCACAGTAGGTACCAAATCTCTCCCCCTCCCCTTTTCCTATTTCTTTACTCCCATTATACACTGTCGCATTGTGGCTCTGTAAATGGTGCCAACTTGTATCATTGCTCTAGTTGTAATCTGTTGGGAGGGTTATCAGATCTTTGTATGATAAAGCAGAGGTGACTTAATTTGTATGCTGTTGTATCACAAAAACAATATAGCATGCTTATCATATATGGAATTAAAGTAATTGCCATTAAAGCTGTCTTTGCATCAGTGCTTCCTAGAGCCTACAAATATTGATGGCTTGGTAATTCAAGTAATAAATGAAAATGTTTTAAGTATTTATGGAAGTCTGGAGTAGGCATTATCAGTATAGCATACAAAAATGTATAGCATCTTCTGGCAACTCTGAATTATTCTTTAAAAATATATATCTTGCAAAGGCATGAAAAATCCTTGACTGTAGAACAGTGGCTCAGTCAAACTTTAAAATTTATTTTTAACTTTTTCAAATAATTAGTTTTTATATGGTGGTCTCATAGTTTTGATGTTTGATTCAAAATGGAAGTGCTTGCTTTGATTAATTGTCGTATTGATTCAATTCTGAATTAAAAAAAAAAAAAAGCCCAACAGTCCCTGCAGTAACTACACAAAGCCTTGAGATTGTTAAAACTGCTGAATCATTTAGGAGATCCCTGAATTACTGTATAATATAGGGTTGACAAGTAGAGAGACAGCGCTGATGTTCTAGCAATTTAAGGTTTTGATTTTTTGTTTTACACTGGCAAAGATACAACCTTCACAATTTAACAATAGTAAAAAAGGAATATTCAAGTAGAATTGAAATTAAAAGAATTACTTTGAACTGAAGTAGAAATATTTGAATTTAGCAATTAATTACAGTAAGCTGACATAAAGTGCATTTTTAATGTACTGTAGGCAATTGTCCGCAAAGATGCATGAAACAACCAAGTTTGCTTGATCTGGCTGGGATTTATTTAGCAAGTAAGAATTTTAATTTAATGTGTACTGACTAAGATAACTAGTTGTCTGTAGGGTCAAGGTACTGACATCAGAGGCATTTCTGAACAAAGATGTTGCAGTTGGTGGGTGGATGGCACTGCTTTCAGCTGTTGTATGAGCTTGCATAAATAGTATCTCAACTTTAATCTTTCGGGTGTTCAGAGGTAGTGTGCATATTTCCATTTAACCCCTGGACACTTGCCGGCATGTATGACCCTTTAACAATTCCTGCCCCTCTGTCCATCCTTGGCACCTTGGCTCCAAACAGTCTAGGAGTAAAGCCAGTAACTTTGAAGTTGGGTACATCTATTAAGCAAAAATATTTTTATTTAATCAATACAAGGTGCCAGTTATGTTTCCTGTATAATATGTTGATCATTTGTGAAATGTAATTCACCTCCCCAGTATGAGATGTTTTCTTTCCTTTTGTGTGTGTTGATCAATCATGGTAAAATATAGGGGGAAAATGAGAACTGAAAAAGATGATTAATGGACTTTGGCATCAAGAGTAAAGCTTGTTTTTTTTGCAAAAATCAATTGTTTTTGCAGCATATTTCAGCAAAGAAGAGTGTGGCCTTGACTTGTATTTTAGGATGATACATCACTTTTAAGTAGTTCATCTATAAAAACTGTTGAAGTATTGACTCTTACCTTAAATTTTATGAGTGAGAAAAAGACAACCAGGGCCCAATCTGATTAGAGCCTTTGGGAGCTACCTCAATATAATGACTGATGTGTTTTCTGCAGTCCTACAAGCTTTCTGTGTTTGACAAACTGTAGTTGGCAAGGTACTTTTATTGTGGCTTGAATATCTACTTCTGTCAGTAGGGAATCATCTGTCAATCTTCATGCAGTGATACTTTCTGCTAATTCTGTCCCAGTTCTGGACTTTTTTTTAGAGGTGCGGGAGGGAGCTTGGACTTTGGAGGTGCTTTTTTGACTAGCTATATCTCATTCTCTGTCTCTTTGGTATAAATTTAATCATGATCAGACACCAACGTGGGAAAGTAACAAACACAAAAGAGGGCCAAAGCAAACTGCAAAGAGACCTGGATAAATTAGACAAATGAGGCAACAGGAAGCTGAACCTTTGCTAGTAATAGGCTTGGTACGCACTTAAAAGCCATGTTGGCATAGCTTGGAAATAAAAAGCAAAACACCCCATACCAACATAGCTATGCCAACAGAAACCCCAGCATAGATGGGCCTATGTTGATGGAAGAGGGCTTGTGTCGACATAACTAACGTCATTCAGGGAGGTGGTGTTCCTAAACCAACAGACTCCTGTAGGCTGAGTCTACACTAGGGCTATGCTGACATAGCTAAGCCAGCATAGGTTCCATAGGGTAGAGATACCCCTAATGAATGTAAAGCCTTCTGCACAGGGAAGGAACTAAACAGCATATATAGAAAATGGGTTGAGCTGACTAAGCAGAAACATGATTGTCTTAAAGCAAATTTGTTTTCATCCCGTGTTAATACTCTAATATTACTTTTTCATGTTACCCAAGTACTAAAGTTCCCTTGGAGAAGGTGTGAAATCTGCACAGGGAGAGATGTCTCATCCAAGGAGCTTTACTTTAAGTGCTCCAGAATCTGAGGAAAGCTTGAGCTACTGCTCTAGTTTGTGGCTGAAGTAACTGAAGTCCGTAGAAATATTCTAATACAATAACTTAAACTGCATCTTAAGCAGTATTACCTTATTGAACAACTTTTAATTTAAATTATTTCTTATATAGCAAACTTTGGCCTGTTCCATTTTAACGGCTTTGTTGAGCGAGTTCTCAAGTTCAAGTAAAACCAGCAACATTGGACTAAGCATGGAGTTCCATGGTAACTGCAAACGAATATTTCAGGTAAAAAAAAAAAAAAAAAAAAGTAACGTATGCTAACTATATTTCTGAGAAATAGAAATGTTAATAAAGGAAAACTTTCATGCACCAACAAATGCATTAATAATTATGTTATGTGCAAAAGACTCCTATATATTATAAATTAAAATTAAAATTAATTCCTTGTTTAGTAAACATCTTAGTAATGTTAGGAATATTTGTTTCAGAAAGTGTAATGCATTTTTGTCCATTTTATGAATGTATCTCTGAATCTATACACAGTAGGAATCTTAATTCCCTGTCTACCAATAGCAAATAAAACTAATACTCTTTGGAACAATGATAGTCTTAAATATAGCTTTGGTTGAAAGCCATGCATTTAAAAATATTATTGCAGATGGTGCGGTCTGGTTGTCTCAGATGTATTGTTTGGCTATGGATAAACGTTTTTGTGAAGGCATAGCTTTAAGTTCTGTTACTGTTGTGGAACAGCTTATCAACTTCTTCCATGCCAAAGACCAAATCCCTCCTCCTCTGCCAGTTGTTAGAGAAATGCATTACCAGTTTTTTCTCTTAATGACAAATATTTATAATTAGTAAGATTTAAGCTTTTTTTTTTAAAGTGTTACATTGTGTAGGTAAAGGCCTTGTTTCTATTCAAATATAAGAAATGTTCCAAATTAATGAAAGAATCTCAGATTTTGTAAAGAAAATTTAATTGTATTTCTCACTATTTGCCTGATCAAGAACTTCTTACTCCATGAGTGGGAGACTCCATTAATAGTACGTGTATTCTTCCTAACACTAGGAGGATGACCTTCGGCAGATCTTCATGCTAACAGTAGAGGTACTTCAGGAATTCAGCAGACGTGAAAACCTCAATGCTCAGATGTCTTCAGTGTTTCAGCGTTATCTTGCACTAGCCAATCAGGTCTTAAGCTGGAACTTCCTTCCTCCAAATTATATCCTTTTAATGTTTGAACCTTTGCTTCAGCTAATTAACTTCACCTGTACTTGATAACTGGAGCCTTTGAAAAATGTAACATTTGGAGATTTTTTTTTCAAGTGGGGGTAATTTAGACCTTTTTTGCTATGCACTCTACTGGTCACTCCCATACTTGCTCATATTTACTATATATTCAAGGTGTTATTGCAGTTTTCTCTTTAAAGTTGTAAGTATTTGTCAGAAGGGTAAAATTAGCTCATAGAAGCAGCAGCTAGTTATGGGCTGCTGGACTGTCTGGCAGATGTCAGGATGGTGCAGAGTGGGAACTTTCATCTACTGCTTTAATGTGAGACTAGGCAGAACCAGCAGGGATAGATCAGAGCTCTTGTTTTACTTTTAAAGCCTCTCACTGTGGATCTGTCACCTCCTTCTCTCCACCAAGAAAAGGAGAGGGTGATGTAGAACTAACACTATCTAAGAATTACCCCCTCTGGCTTCTTTGGGAGCTAGAAGACCAGTTCTGTACTACTTTTTCCATGGGCAGAAGAAAAGCATCTTGGGATCCCACCAAGAAAAGCATTTGCCAGCAGGCAGGCAGAACAGACTGTACCTGGTACACTTCTCCTTCCTCCTGACAACCTACAGGTTGCCTTAAGACAGTCCCTTAGCTCCTCATTCCTCTGTGTGACAGGTTGCTGATCTTGGGATCCCAAAGAAGTGGGAAGAGATTAAAAGAGTAAAGACAAAGGGAGGGACTATAATGTGGGGACTGAAAGGGGAAGAGGCATGGAGGAAGGGGGAAGGAATGAGAGGAGAGGAATAAAGATGCCTCTATATAGATTAGATTAGAAGAAAATCAGTGTAGATATGGTAAACTGCATTTTGTATTTATCAAACAAAGAGTTAAATGGCAAAGCTTCACTGCCAGGGGTGACTTTTATCCCTGACTCATAAAGCTGTTTAAATCCTTTCAAATCCATTTGCATCGAATGACATACACTACAAAAAAACTCAGATGTTATACCTGAATCCTCTATAAGGACTTTATTTCACTCCCAGAAATATTGTTGGTTGTGGGTGATCAAAACATGTTGTAGGGGTTGTTTTGGCCCTGTTTTCTGGGGTGTGTGTACCTATCGTCCAATAGATAGTAAAAGTGAGATTTCCATGCTTGAAAGTGGACATTCTTAAGGTCTTGTCTGGAAGGCTGAGTTCGTATTATGATTTCTAAAGTTATAGGGAAAGTACCATGATTTAAAAGAAAATATCCATTTGCAGTTCTGTTAAAAACCACTGAATTCAGACTGGACTAATGGGCCATATTCAGCCCTAATGTAACTCAGCTAAAGTCAATTAAGTTAATCCAGAGATGAGGTGGGTCCAAGGGCTTTGAAGACTGATTCTGGAGGCTCAATGGCCAGTGATGGGATGTTAGAAGTTACTACAGAGAACTTTTTCCTGGGTGTCTGGCTGGTGAGTCTTGCCCACATGCTCAGGGTTCAGCTGATCGCCGTATTTGGGGTCGGGAAGGAATTTTCCTCCAGGGTAGATTGGCAGAGGCCCTGGAGTTTTTTCGCCTTCCTCTGCAGCATGGGGCACGAGTCACTTGCTGGAGGATTCTCTGCGTCTTGAAGTGTTTAAACCATTATTTGAGGACTTCAATAGCTGAGACATAGGTGAGAGGATTATTGCAGGAGTGGGTGGGTGAGATTCTGTGGCCTGCATTGTGCAGGAGGTCAGACTAGATGATTATAATGGTCTCTTCTGTCCTTAAAGTCTATGAGTCTATGGAGGCCAACCGCTGAATGGGCTGAGGCCGTGTAAGGAAAATTTGGGATTTGCAGAATATTGGATGTCTTTTGGGATCACCTGTGGACACTGTCAAATGTACCTCTTCTGTTGCAATCTCTATGCTGTCTTGTGTTGAGGGTTTTCCCACTGCTGTAGCTTTACCTCAGTAACAGACCCTAGTGAAGATGAATACCACAGCTGGAAACTGGGGTATGCTGCACCACCAGTGCAAGTCATAATGCACATGAGTGCTGTGCATCTACACTGTGGGTTTGAAATGATGCAGTTACATTGGTGCAACTACACTGATGCAAAGAAAATTGGAGCATTAAATTAGTGACCTAGCTTACATTTTTAGCTGTATGTAATCAGAAAATGGCTTGTTCTGTGCCAGTAAATAGGTGTTAATTGAAACAGATAATCAGGCCTTCTCACTGCATTAGTACTAGCAATAATTTCAGTCACTTGGATACTTTCAAGATACAGTAGCTAGTAAACTGTATTTTTATAATCAAAGGGAAGAGAGAATTGTCTATTTTTCCCCCTCTCTCTGCTGGTGTAGTGGGGTGACTGCCCCACTCCTGAAGAACAGGGGTTAAAACAGCCAATCTAGGCTGATTTGAGTAGCAGCCACAGCTGTGGCCAGCTCAATTAGGGCCCAGCTAGCCCTGATAAGAGGGCTGTGGGCCAGGAGCAGAGGAGTCTCTCTCTGGCTGTGGAGAGAGAAGAACCTGGCTGCCTGGGAGAAAAGGGTACCTGAAGTGGAGCAGGGCTGGGGAAAGGCAAGAGGGGCTGGGGAGCTCCAGCCTGGCAACTCCCCAGGCTGCAGGCCTTGCTAAAGGCCCAAGAAAGGTACTGGGGGCTGCAGAGGGGCAGCCCGGGGATAGGCAAAGGCAGCAGGTCCTAACCCCTTGCCAATAATGAGTGGCCATAACAGACTGCAGTCTACCCCAGTGAGCGGGGGCTAGATGATGACTGGCTCACTGAGGCAAAGTGGGTTTAGAGGGTTGGGAATTCCCCTGGGAGGGGAGGCCCAGAATGTGGGGGTACTGCTGGGGCAAAACCCCAGGGCAAAGGGCTCCGGGGTCTGGGAGGGACACGGGGGGCCAGCGGCAGGCGAGACACCGGCCAGCAGAGGGCGCTCCAAGTGATGAAGAACTAATTCCCAGGACGACCAGCAGGAGGCGCCACGCCAGTGAGTTAATTACATTTCATTAAGAAAACATTAAATAATTCTACCAGTGTAATGTCTTAATCTTTAACTTAAAAAAAATGACAGTTGGCCATAGGTCTTGAACATTTGGTCCCCGGTTGTTAGACCTGAATGTGGGTGCACTTTTAATACATCAAAATACATTAAATGAAACTTTAAAATTTTTGTAGCAGATGTTCTCTTCGTTCTCAGACAGTTAGCAGACCTCAGAAATGGACTTGTACAATCATCAGTTGTGTGTGTGGATTTTGCCATAGCGCTTTGTATTTCCCTTGGCAAAATACACTGTTGGTTATTCCTGTGTTCATCAAGGACAGAGTGCAGTTAATTTGCAGTAGATCTGTTATCTCTAGTTAAATGATTATTGTATCTTTAAAAGAAGTGGCAAAAATGTGATGAACTCAATACTAATCAAAGAGTTTTAATCTTCAAGGGTCATATAATTTAGTGTAATCTCTTAAGAATTGTATTAAGGCAAGTTGCTTTTAGTCACTGCCTAAAAGTGTTCATACTGTAATAGGATGCTCACTATTTTGCTTAGCTAAATGCAGTTTCTCACATGAAGCATCTGTATGTCACAGATGACACATGGCAGCATCATGTTTAAACTGTAGTACCAGTGACGGCAAGAGCTGGTTTGAGAGATGCCACTTCTTCCATCTCACTTTATAACATGCAGACGATCTATCAATTGTTATTTTTATCCATTACCTCCATGAATACACAGTAATTCACCTGGTGTTTATGAATGCTTGAGACATTTCTTGGCAATGGTAATTGTAAATTATGATAACAAGGAATTCCTATTTTGCGCTAAGACTTTATGGCAGTCTGCAGTGGTATATTGGCTTCTGTAGCATTGCTTTTTTTGGTACTGATACAGCATTGTTTATTAGCATTGTTTTGTTTACTTGGATCAAGCTGGTTCTGATCTTTTTTTTTTTTTTTTAATTATTATTTTTAAATTGACCTCGGGGGAGAGTGGATAACTCGGGACTAGTATTGTGCTATATATCCATCTTTTTCATAAATTTGCCTCTGCTGATTCCCACTCTGGGAGCCACATATTGTATCTAAAACATCCCATTTCAGAGCTATATATCATTGGCCCATGTGTACCTTGACATATGCAACTAAGCTGTCCTTCATGGTCCCCTTGTAACCCATCTCTCATGAAATTGCCTCTGCAGATCCTCTTGATTTCTCTACAGTAAGTCACATGCTTTTAGTTGCAAGATATGAAACCACTGACAACAGTAAAATAATTAGGGGCCTGACTTTGTGAATTGTCCGCAGATCCAAAAGTTCTTGAACAGAGAGCATAAGATTTTTGTCCTCCTGTCTCCCCCCAAAATTGTATTCATTTTTTTGTTAGCAAATTCAGCCATGGAACTTCAGGCTCATTAAGACATATATTTTTATAAGTTTTAGTTAATAGGTTTAGTTTAAAGTTTGAACAGTAGTTTAGCAAGTAGTTCTATAGTAATGATTGCTTTAGTGCTAGTTTTTTGTTTGTTTTAGGTTTAAGGTCTGGAGGGCTTGGGTCTCTTCCATAGTGAATGTTGAGATGGGATCTGGGTTAAGACCTCTGCTGCTTTTTAGTAGCATAATGGTGCAGCTATTTAACTGATTCAGATTGTCATAGTTGCCTTCAATGGAGCTATGGCAGTTTACACCAGCTGAAAATCTGCCTTTGTCTTTAATGGTTCAGCATGCCTATTGCGTTAAATGCACAAGTGAGGGACATTCTCCTTGAATCTATTCAGTGGTTTTTATTCCTTGAGCCACGGTAAGACCTTTAAAGGAGGCTTTAGCACTCCAATCATTGTCTCTGAAGACAGTTGGAAACATCTATCACTAAATCTAACGGAGCAGTCAGAGAACCAAATGGAATGCTCTAGAGAACATTGTCCAGAAGAAACCACCATAAGAGTCCCTGACTACCAGAGGAAGAGAAGAGGCATGTAAATATAGCAATTGTATGTGGGCAAGACAAATAAGGCCCGGTTTAAAAACAAACCCCTCACCACCACCAGCTAAATCATCGTGAGCCAGTCCATGGTCTCTGAATCAGTTGTTTTCAGCTTAAGAAGATCTCCAGGGAGACCAGCATGAAAAGAGAAACCATTCAACATGTGTGCAGAATTCTCCACAGCACCACAAATTCACAGTGCATTCTCCTGTATGCAGCAGCCATGATTAGTCTTGGTACAGTGAACTACTCCACACCTGAACCTGTTAAGCTGGTTCCAGAGGCAGCTGGGGGTCCAAAGCCAGGTAATCAGTCATACGGCTTGATGATGATGTAGGAGTTCCTGGGAGTGGGAGAGGCTCTCTCCCATTTGGTCTGGCACAGTGAACTGATGTCAACTGGATGGAAAGTGTGCAAAACTGTCCAGGTAGGATTTCTGCTTTGCAGTCAGTGGTGGAGTCCATCCCATATATCCCTGAACAGTGCTCAGTGTGGCATTTACTGTACGTTGGTGATTGGTTTGTTGACTGCATTCAGACACAGAGTGTTAGGTGGAGGAACAGTGGCTAGGACTAGTAACCATACAAGTTTTGTTGGCTTTGACGTGCCTGTGATAATGACATGATTCAGCTGTGTGTCTGCTAGTATAGTGCGGGCAGAGTTTAACCAAACTGGGGCACAATATTCTCCAATTGAGTAGCAGAGAGTTAAGCCCTGAACTATGTAGAGTTTCAAGTATCAGAGGGGTAGCCGTGTTAGTCTGGATCTGTAGAAGCGACAAAGGGTCCTGTGGCACCTTATAGACTAACAGAGGTATTGAAGCATAAGCTTTCGTGGGTGAATACCCACTGGGGTATTCACCCACGAAAGCTTATGCTTCAATACCTCTGTTAGTCTATAAGGTGCCACAGGACCCTTTGTCGCTTATGTGGAGTTTGTGCATTGACTCCCCAGGTGGGCCCTACCACTTAGTTCAAGAGACAATTTCTGCTTTTGATCTTTTGAGCTACTTTAGTGAGATGGTATTTGTATGTAAGTGTGCAATGTAGGGTAACCCCTAGATACGCTGACTTGGAATCGTGTGCCAACCATTAACCATTCAAAAAGACGTTAAGCTCAAGTTGGCGCTGAGCATGGTGTAAGTGGAAGCATGTTGACATGTTCTTTGATATACAGCAGAACCTCAGAGTTACAAACTGACTGGTCAATCACACCTCATTTGGAATGAGAAATACGCAATCAGGCAGCAAAAGAGACTAAAAAAAAAGAGGAAATACAGTACAGTCCTGTGTTAAACGTTAATTCCTAAAAAAAAATAAAGGGAAAGTTTAAAAAGAAAATAAAATAAAAAGCCAAGCAGATGATGTCAGTCAGTGTACATGAACCACCTGGAGATTCCATATCTAGATTGAGTTGCTGGGCCGTAAAGAGAATTCAACCAGTGCTACCGATGGTGGATGCAAAGAAGTGCCAAAGTGGTCATAAAAATAAGAGGCTGTCAATCTCAGCACCCTTGGGTAAAAGCTGACCAGACTTCAGCGCTGAAACCATGCAGTTAAAACTGCTTTTTGAAGGCATGTGGTCTGTGGTCCTGTGTTCAACTTAAGTGTTAATCCTATCAATAATGTCTCAAGAGATACTGAGCAGAGTGTGAGAAGAGGGGTTCAAATTTAATGAATTTTAAAGATAACTAAACAAAACTTAAACACCATATTGAAACTGAACTCAACCATAATTAGTGCTTCATCACTTGGGTTTTCCTAGACATTTTGTTGCAAACTATTTAAGACCTAGAACATAAGAATGGCCATACTGGGTCAGACCAATGGCCCATCTAGCCTAATATCCTGTCTTTTGACTATGGCCAATGACAGGTGCTTCAGAGGGAATGAACAGAACAGGTAATCATCAAGTGATCTATCCCCTGTCGTGCATTCCCAGCTACTGGCAAACAGAGGTTAGGGTCACTTTAGTGCATGGTTTTGCATCCCTGCCCATCCTGTCTAATAGCCATTGATGGACCTATCCTCCATGGATTTAGCTAATTCTTTTTCGAAATCTGTTATAGTCTTGGCTTTCACAACATCCTCTGGCAAAGAGTTCCACAGGTTGACTGCATTGTGTGAAGAAATATTTCCTTTTGTTTGTTTTAAACCTGCTGCCTATTAATTTCATTTGGCGACCCTTAGTTCTTGTGTAATGAGAAGAGTAAATAATACTTCCTTATTTACTTTCTCCACACCAGTCATGATTTATAGACCTCTATAATATCCCCCCCTTAGTAATCTCTTTTCCAAGATGAAAAGACCCAGTCCTATTAATCGCTTCTCATATAAAGCTGTTCCATACCCCTAATTATTTTTGTTCCCCTTTTCTGTACCCTTTCCAATTCCAATATATCTTTTTTGAGATGGGGCGACCACATCTGCACGCAGTATTCAAGATGTGGGCATACCATGCATTTATATAGAGGCAATATGATATTTTCTTTCATCTTATATATCCTTTCCTAATGATTCCCAACGTTCTGTTAGCTTTTTTTGACTGCTGCTGCAGATTGAGTGGATGTTTTCAGAGACCTCTCCACAATGACTGCAAGATCTTTCTTGAGTGGTAACAGCTAATTTAGATCAGATCGTTTTATATGTATAGTTAAGATTATTTTTTCCAATGGGCATCTGCCATTTTGTTGCTCGGTCACCCAGTTTAGTGAGATCGCTTTGTAACTCTTCACAGTCTGCTTTGGAATTAACTATCTTGAGTAGTTTTGTATCATCTGCAAATTTTGTCATCTCACTGTTAACCCGTTTTTCCAGATCATTTATATTGAACAGTACTGGTCCCAGTACAGACCCCTGGAGGACGCCACTATTTACTGCTGTCCATTCTGAAAACTGACGATTTATTCCTACTCTTTGTTTCCTATCTTTTAACCAGTTATTGATCCATGAGAACCTTCCCTCTTATCCCATGACAGCTTACTTTGCTTGAGAGCCTTTGGTAAGGGACTTTGTCAAAGGTTGTCTGAAAATCTAAGTACACTGTATCCACTGGATCCCCCTTGTTCACATGCTTGTTGACCCCCTCAGAGAATTCTAGTAGATTCACGAGGCATGGTTTCCCTTTACAAAAAACATGTTCACTCTTAGCCAACAAATCATGTTAATTTATGTGTCTGATAATTCTATTCTTTACTACAGTTTGCCTGGTACTGAAGTTAGGCTTACTGGCCTGTAATTGCCAGGATCACCTCTGGAGCCTTTTTTAAAAATTGGCGTCACATTAGCTACCCTCCAGTCATCTGGTTCAGAAGCTGATTGAAATGATAGTTACATATCACAGTTACTACATTGCAAAATCAGAACTACTATCTGAGCACCTTGCAAACGTTAATAGATCTTGCAGTGCCTATGGGAGGTAAGGAAATAGTTTTATCCCCATTTAAAAAAAGAAGTGAGACAGCGAGATTAAAGGCCTGACTTTTCAAGGTGCTGAGTGCACACGACTCCAGTTTTGGCACCTCTGAAAACAGGGCTGTAAGTGACTGGCATACAAGAAGTCTGTGGCAAAGCTGGGAACAGAACCTAGGTGTTCTGAGTCATAGTCCAGTCCCTCAACTGCAAAGTAATTGAGCCTTCCTCTTAACTGTTAATTATGCTGCCCTAGAAAAAGTTTAGTATTTACAATTGTAGGGATAGATTTTTATTTTTATTTTTTTAGCAGAAGATGCTAAGCATTCAAACATGGGCTTTCCTCATTTTATTACCCAAACCCCAAAACCCCAAAAAAGTCAGACATGAAAGGCTTATCCTGTACGGACTTGTGAGGGTTTGTAAGATCCCTCATAGACTGAGAGTCCCTTTCCCATAGGGACCAATCCCGGTCCGCCTGTGTATCAGTGTTAGTGAGTTGTTCTCAGATCCTGGCCATGTGCTTTGCATAGTTGCAAACCAGAAACCACAGTCTTTAAACTCTAAATATAATCAGTATACTGGCATTACAAGGTTGTACAGCAGACTTCTAGCTGTTAGATTTTATTTAATTTTTTTAATTATCAGTAAAACATATGTATAGGAGTACTTCTATTGTACTTGAAACACTTTCTCCAAACAAGTTCTAAAGCTTGATTAAAATGACCTTTGAAACAAATACCCCATATGCTCCAGATCATCCTCTCCTGGAGAAACACCAGTGGGAGAAGTCTGTCAGAGGAAATCAAAGCATTGATTGTGAACTACTCCCCTATTGTTGTGTTAGGAAGAGGCAGGGTTTGCTTTCACCTGGAATAGGCTGTGGAGACCCACTGCCAAACCTGGTGGATCTGCAGAAGGCCCTGAGCTACACCACTTGCTCTAATCCCCAATGGCTGCCCTCAGACCATGGAGAAGTTTTGTGAAATGGACAGGATATGCACTGCTGCCCCTCTTACTCTCAAGAGGTGGGGCTATATTATCTTGTTTGGAGAAAAAGAGATTCCCTTTGAAAAATTGAGTTAGTTTCCCTGTGATATTACAGGGTGGTGCAGTGGCATTTTTATTTTTAAACTATATTGCTGTCTGAACTCCTGGAAAAAGTATTGCACAAGTTAGTCATATTTCTATTGCTTTAAGAGCATTGACAGTCTTCAAATTCATTTTTGATAACATGTTACAAAGCCAGCATTTATCATGGGTAGCATCAGAAGCTGCATGTGCACTATCAAATTTAGTACCCATTTTTCAGCTCTGCTGCAGATGGACCAATGCTAATAACAGTGTAAACCATAGCATAGACCAGGAATTTCACTGTAGTGTCCCTGAAGCAAGTTTTTATGACACTGTGATAAGCATGCCTGAGCCCTATCTACACTAGCAGATATACATTTACTAGCACTAGTGCAATGACCTGTTCTGGAAAATGGGCTCTAGGTTCTCTGCTGTAGCTGCAGTCTCATTTTGGATTGTTTAGTGAACATACACGTTATTTCACCTACAAATCTTTTATTGTCAGATGTGTCATCAGGCCATTAGTATGAGATTCAGTTCTAAAAATAACAGGATATGACTACTAAGTACTGAGGCTTGTTAAAATAGTGACAGTAAACCAGCCCTTCTTTCATTCCAAATTAGGTGTGTATATGTAACTGGTCCCATTTGTAAATTAAACTGACTAATGAGTAAAATGAATCTCTAATCCTCTTATGGTACTTCTATATTTCATATTCATTTGGTACAGAATTAAGGAGAAGAGCACTTTTACAAGTAAAGAATAACTTATCTTGCTGTATTTTCTTCATCAGATTACTTAGCATGGGTGGAGAAAATCGTTCTAATTTACTGTACAATTTAGACTACTACTAAGTGCTTTGAAATACACCTGAGAGTAACTATAAAGTTTTGGTGAAGGATTGTTACTTCCTATAATAACTTACACCAATATTTTATTTTCACCCAAAAAGCTGAAATACTTTCATCAAGTCACTTTATAGATATCTTAAGCTTTTATTTATCTCTAATATAAATGAGATCAAAAACTCCATTATCTTATATTTCTGTATGAAACAATCTATTGTGTGTCTCTGAGTCCAAACTGTTCACATATACATTTGGTAAATTTGTATGTAATAAAATTCATTTTGTATTGAAGTAGTATAAAAGTCCTGAATTGTTTCAGTTCATTATGTGTTGATTGCAGTTCTGGTTATAGTGAACCTCCCACTTACAATGAAATTGCTCTATGGAAAAAAATTACTTCACTAGAAGAGGGTTCAACTGTGTGTGATGGTGGTGGGGTTCTATTTTGGTTGCTCCCATATGGTTGGAGTCACTGTGGTACTCACGATGTCTCCCCAAACAAGTGGCAGTAAAAATGTTGCACCCTGCTTTATGCTCACACTTTTGTTTATGCCACTTATATTTGTTTTTGTCTTAAAAAAAAAATCCCCACTTGCAGTCTTTTGAATAATGTGATCAGTATGGGTAGAGCTTACAGACTTCTACTAGTGTAGTATAAACTCTGTCTGGAACTTTACATGTTTTGAGAAATCTGGAGTATATAGGATGCCTTTAGCCACATGTAGTAGTATGTGTAGTGTATTCTCAATGTCTCTAAATATTTATATACTTTAGTATAGTCATAGACTGACACAGAGTGCAGTGGATTTACATGCTTAAGTGTTTTCTCGCATCTCTGGTTATCCAGCACTAGAACATTTGCAGATTTCCATGCTTGTAATTTAATGTTGAGCAATTAGATGGTGCAATGAATTCATAGATGCAGTGTGTCTTGGTTTCTCTTTTAAGAACATATGCTTAATAGAACAATGACTTGTGGTGCCGTATGCTTTTATTTTTCGTAGCATGATAAAAAAAATTAGAGTAATACAGGAGGAACATATTTTCATTCTGTGAAGCATATTTGGCTATTTAGAAAAAATAGGATATATGTTTCAAAGAGCTATCTTTAGCAATCATAAGGCCTTTATAAAAGCTGCCAGGAAAATTTTTTAGAAAACGACTTCCTATTTTGCATAAATGTTAACACCTGTTAATTGCGGTTGCTTTTTTCCCTTCTCCCCCTGTCACATTAGATATCCTGGTTATCAAAGTGATCATATCACTATGGTATGTCTCATAATTATGATCAAACTGTTATCTAACATTCCTGGAGCATTCTTTTTTTCAATACTTAATACCTTTTATTCCTTGGCCTCATGCATGAATTATGCTGTGTATGTGGAGAGGCTTAAAGATTGTTTCCATTACATTCTTTCTGAATGGATCCTGTTGTATCTAGGATTTTTTTTAAAGTCAAGTAGGAATGTTATTGTTGACCTTGACACCAGATAACTGGGCAGACATTATATAGCTATGTTTGAATCCTCACAAAATGTGATGCTAAAGCCAACAGAGTTGTGGCGTGAAACTCTCCTGGACATCAGAGTTATGGAGCTTTTCTTTACAGTAAGTCTCATTCTTCTTCAACTTTCATAATACAGGTCACAGAGAAGCAACTCCTTCCTCTTTTAAAACATTATTGTTGGATTCTTCCTGTTGTACCAGGTAAGACTGATTCTGTTAACATCAATTTTTACCCTAGCAAGTTTCTATGGTGATGATGGACTATTGAATTTTTTTCCTGTCAAGAGATGAAGACATGCTTTGCATATAAAGTATCTTAAATTATTTTTCTTTTACAAATTAATCATATATTAATTTAATATCTTGGCATATCTATTTGCCAGATGAAATTCTAAGCATAATGAGTGTGCAGTGTTATCAGATACCTTTTTAGCTAAGGTGTTGCCGCTCTACGAATAACACCCGAATAATAGGTTTTCACTGCTCCTGTCACACTTTGCTCGACAGAACAGTCGAAAACTAGCAATATCTTTGCATTTCTCCATCCAAGTTTAGCATAAAACTCCATTCATTATAAGCTGGATATAAACCAAAAAGGTCAACAGTGGATCTGCTGACTGAAAAACAGTTGAGCAACACATTGTTATTTTGCATCTTTTTTAAAAAACTGATCTTAAAACTGGGTAAAAGTAATTTTCTACCACTAATTTTTGTTAATATTTCCTTAATTTGCAGTCAGCCCAGCAACAGCATTAAAATTATTTATGTAAACTGCTGTGCTAATCTTATTTTATATCACATCTCTTGGGATCTTACAGCTCAACATTCTTCAGGCTAGGGTTCCTTTTGTAAAGCAGAGAAATAATATACTCAAAATTCTGTTGGGGTGGGTATTATGTAGCGTATATAAATCTCTAGAACCAAAAGTGATTTGTCTGACGTGAGTTTGAATGCACATCTATCTTCAGTGTTTTATAAAGGAGATTCATTTGTTTGATTGAAAATTTATCTTGCTCCAGCAGTTCTTGAAAAGGTGAAAAACTTCCTGGCAGAACTCTTCACAGCCACACACTATCTGAACAGCTGTCTAGATGATCTAGACAGTTGCTACTGTCAGCTGTGAACCTCCTAATGCAAATAACTTTTGGGTTTACAGGTTAACCCTTTCTAGTTTAACTGTATTAAGAAATCCCTGAGTTAAATGTCTGACTTCTCATTTGTTCTTCAGTGTTAAATTTTGAGTAATTGCCTTATCCATCGCATACAGAAGATGAATGTTTCTGAATACTAAACATTTATTTTATTTAATGGAAACTAAAGAATATATCCATTTGTTAAATCATTTGTGAATGAACAAAAATCAAAACAGCACATTGTTACTTTTGTTTTAAGTAGCACTGCTTAAGTCTTACAGCATTAATTTTGCATTTGAAGTAATGCAGCCTTTGCTTCTGTAGATATCAAATTCTTGTTCAAATACAAAAATTAAATGAACAGTGATAATTTACACACTTATTTGAACTAACAAATTTGAATACTTCTAAGTTTTGTAAGACTGCCATTTTAAAAGGGAAAAATCCTAATTTCTACATAGTGTAAGATTTATTTTAATAGGGTGGAGTGGGGAAGAATTGTTTTAAATTCCAAAATTGTATTTTGATCTTTGATCTTTCAGAAGTTGTGATTTGATCTTTCAGAAGTTAAAATAGTTGTAACTTGTCTTTCTGTATCGTTTAGAGGTCCATGTTAGTTGCACAATTATCACTTGGATAACATTTGAGATGGGCTAAATAGATAAATGGTTATAAAGATTTAACTTTGCTTTTATATATATCAATTCAACAAGACTGGGTTTTTTTGAGAGGCCGACTATACTAGTATTTATTATACCAATATATTATACTATTTGTTTTGTCCTGTAGAAATAAAATGCTTGTCTTAATAAAAGCCTTAAAGTCCATATTTCATAATTGCAATAAATATGTAAGAGTGTGTTTTAAATCTATTGATACGTTAGACTTATTTTAATCCAGAATTGATAACCACATAAGTAGTGATGTAACACTCCATTTGCAGAAATGAGAAAAGATTACTAATGGTCTCAGAGATGTTGCCAAGGGTGAGGTACACTTGTTTTGTGTGCCAGTGTTTACCTCTGCTAAAGAAGCATCTATATAATCTTGATTGAACTTATCAACTAACTTTAGCAAGACGCTGTAGCTTAGGCATAGTTAGCATAATACAGATGACTGTCATTATTGCTGTTTTTAGAAGGAGCAGTATGTCTGACTGGCTGGCATCTGTTTCTCTCTTTAAGACATAACATGCACTAAACAGTTCAATTTCTAAAATGTAGGTAGGACCCAGTTAAGTGTTAGTTTTGGTGAGTTAAATCATGGCTCATGATGCTAATAAACTGAGGAGCAATCTTGCAGTTTACTCTGGTTTAGGGAGATGCTATAGAAGCCATGTCATTTCAGATTGACTAGAAATTAGGGTAAGTTTTTTTTGGTGTCTGCTCTTTTGGATTGAGAGCTATATGACTGTTGTAAAAACACGCTATTTTTCCATGCATTAATGTATTTCATTTCATAAAAGGTACATCGAAAAATCAGAGAGGATACAGATATGGCACAAGACTCTCTACAGTGCCTAGCACAGCTAGCTTCTCTACATGGGCCAGTTTTTCCTGATGAAGGTTCACAAGTTGATTATCTGGCACATTTCATTGAGGGATTACTGAATACTATCAATGGGTACGTACACTTGCCCTTTACATTTAGATGGCATCTTTTAATCTTTACTTTGGAGTGAAGGGAGAGAGCCAGTATGGCTTATTTCTTTGCATAATTTGTGTTTGGAGTTGGACTGTTAAAATGGAATAACGTTTTTTAAAAAAAGAGTATTTCCTGAAAAGAGTATAAAGTATATGTTGGTTTGTTAAATGCACAAAATTCATCCATAAAATGAACAATTACGAATTTCTAAAAAAACCCCAAAACCTGCTGTTTCTATCTATAGAATTGAAATAGAGGACTCTGAAGCAATGGGAATCTCCAGTGTTTTCAGCAACCTGATAACTGTGTTTCCTCGCAATGTTTTAACTGCCATTCCAAATGAACTTTTCTCTTCATTTGTTAATTGCCTCACACACCTCACCTGTTCTTTTGGGAGAAGTGCTGCACTGGAAGAAGTGGTGAGTACTGTTCTTGAACTGCAATTGATTCTTGAAAGAGTTGAGTTCTTTTTATTACATGTATGATGAACATCAAATTAACAAGAGACATAAGAATGTAATAGATTTGTAATGACTTAGTAATGTTTGGATGTCTTAGCCCCATTCTGTAATATATTTTTTCTGAGATTCATTAGTTTTGTTTGAGAGAAAGTTGCTGTTAACTTTTAGTTTATTTTTACATTACTGTAATCAGATGTAGAAGAGCTATGTGTAGACCAATATAATTAATAATGAAGAACAATAGACATAATTATGCACCTTTAAATAATTGTCTAACAAATTTAAACTTGAATTTAATTTTTGATTAATATACCTGTTAAACTTCCTCATTTTAAATTGACAGCTTCACTATCAAGTATAGTAGGCATTAAATATTGCTTAAGTGTTCAGGTAGGACTTCTAAGAAGTGCTTATAAATGGTTAACAATTTACAGATTTGAAAGCCTGGAATGGCTATGTGCACATATGGGCAAATTGAAACTTACCTGAAGCTTGAACCTCTGTTTAAGTGAATGCATCTGCTATGATATTCCCTATTACTGCCCCCATCCTATGTCTTAGCGGCTGTTTTAAGTATCCCTTGACTGTTGACTCAGTTCAGATGACATTTTTACAAATTTAGATGGTCAGGTAATTCAGTGTTTTGTTGTTGTTATATCAAAGCTGTTGGCTATAACATACATGAGCAATTACTATCCCTCTACTTCTCTGCCCAGGAGAGTAATATTAAAAATGAAACAATCCAAAGAGGAGCTATTTGAAGAAGAGACATAGTCAGTAAGGCAGATAAATTGTACAGCTCCAGTTTAAGATAATGAGAACTAAAATCTGTACATTTGCTACACAGTGATGTAAAAATGGAACTTAAGAATATCAAACTGTCCTTATTTATTAGCAATGTTTTTAATATTTTTTTCTTAGCCACCTTTTTATAAACATATAATCTATCTATTTGGGCTTTACCAACAAAAAAACTCCAGAAAGATCCTATATTGAAAAGCTTTTAAAATGTATTATGTGGAGGTTTTCTCGTTGCCAGAAGGGCCTGAGTTCTCCTACCTTTGTTGTTGACTGACCTTTACAATTAGCACTTACATTATAAAATACTTTTCCACATTAGTTATGAAGTAGGCAAATATGTCTCTTTGCGTTTTGCAGTTTGGGCAACTAAGGCTCAGATGTTAACTTGCCCAAGGTCAGAGAGCAAATCAGTACATTAGAACCCTTATCTTGGCCATTGTTAGACAAATGCTTATTCCACTAGACCACAATGTTCTCCAGGCAAGTCACTTAACCTTTCTGAGGTTCCATTTCCTATTCTGTAAAATGGGGATAACACTTACATACCTCTTCGTGAGAATCTTAAATGCTGTACATTTTCAAACTTCATCTCTGGTTAAGTTGCCCCATTTTATAGATTTGTGACAAGGATGTTAAATACAGTTATTTCTGGGACTGATGCTCTTTGACTGGTTACATTTATAAGGCTTTCATACAGCGGTTCAGCAGAATCATGAAGATATTTCATATGATGAATGTTTTGGAGAAAAGATGAAGACCGAGTCTTTAAAGCTAAAGGGAGGGAAGCCATCCATTGACCCTCAGCCACCCTCCTGTTCCCGAGGGGCTGAGAAAAAGGAACCAGCCTCAGAGCCAGCCTGCGCATCTTAAATATGGTATCAGAAGTGATTAGTATACTCAGAGTTGGGGCACTCCATCTCGCAGTAAAATCACAAGCAGCAAAAACCTACAACAAATTGCCAAACTGTAGTAGTATCTGCCTGGGAGGATCTATCTTTTTGGAGGGCGACTAGCGATATCTTATCCCTAATGGCTTGTGGTTACCTAGAGCACATGAATCCTCAGCATTGTCTAATGGGATACAGAATTGCTTTAGAGAAATTATATCAAAGTATTGTTCTTAAATATTCTCAGATTCAACACCCCGAGGAAGAGAGATTGCAAGAAATTAAATTACTCTTAGAATAGCACGCTGCCAGGTGAAAGAACAAAGCGGGTTTATTCCAGGGGGTTGCTGATGTTCATAACAGCTGGGTTCAAACCCATTCTAGATCTTGGAAACATAGGTGGTTTTTTTATCTGTCAAAAGTAACAATAATGGTGTCACTAGGAAAAATTGTACCTCTTTTGTATGCCCTGGATTTTACCGTGCATGTATGGATACATTTCAACCACCTGATGTATCTCAGATTTTCGGTAGGAAAACAGCTCTACCAGTTCTGAGTTAATGCCTTTTGGGTTTGTGTTGACACTGCATGTTTACAAACATGTAACATTTGTGGCCATGTACCTGACTGGTCCATAGGTATATGTGTGTTCTACAGAAACAATCTGGGAAAGGCAGGATTGTGATTAGAGAACTCTACAGGTGTGGAAATGGATGGTATCACCCAGGACATTCCTAATGACCAATTAGCTAGCAGGAACGGAAGAAAAAACTAGTACAGCCAGGCAAAAACCTACTGCCAGTGGGCCCTCACAAAAAACCAACTGTATACCTGTGAGCTTAAGTTTCTTAGAGACCACTTTCCTGTTGGCAGTGACATATTCAATGTGGTGAAGTGAACTTCAGGTCCTAGTGAACAGTACACCTTTTATTATAAAGTATTTGAAGACTGGTAAAGTGGCTTTACCAGAACAGTGATATAATATTCCAGGAACTTTTCATAACACCTGAAAGTGCCCTAGCTTTTCATTTAATCAGTCAGATGTTTTTGTTTTAATTCAAGACTTATTCCTGTATAGCAGGGGTAGGCAACCTATGGCACGCGTGCCAAAGATGGCACGCAAGCTGATTTTCAGTGGCACTCACACTGCCTGGGACCTGGCCACTGGTTTGGGGGGCTCTGCATTTTAATTTAATTTTAAATGAAGCTTCTTAAACATTTTAAAAACCTTATTTACTTTACATACAACAATAGTTTAGTTATATATTATAAACTTATAGAAAGAGACTTTCTAAAAACGTTAAAATGTATTACTGGCATGCAAAACCTTAAATTAGAGTGAATAAATGAAGACTCGGCACACCACTTCTGAAAGGTTGCCGACCCCTGCTGTATAGTGTTAAATTTACACTGTGTTCACCACGAACAAGCAGTCCAGCAGAATGATCAGTGTTTGGAGTGAAAATTCAAATTGTCATAAATGAGAGAGATTGGAAACTTGGGAGAATATCTAATATATTTGTGGTGGGGGGGAAGATAGAGGGTGAGAGAGAGAGAGAGAACCATTATTATGCAATGTAGAAAAATGATATTGAATGAAAAATAAAGACTGTGAAAAGATAGTTGTATGTTCGGGGGAAGGAGGAGAAGAGCAAAGAGTAAGGGTACATCCACACTACCCGCCCCATTCGGCGGGTAGCGATCGATGTTCTGGGATCGATTTATCGCGTCTCATATAGACGCGATAAATCGATCCCAGAAGCGCTCCCCGTCGACTCCGGAACTCCAGCTTGGCGCGAGGAGTAAGCAGAGTCGACGGGGGAGCCTGCCTGCGCCGCGTGGACCCGAGGTAAGTACTTTGTAATTCGATCTAAGATACTTCGACTTCAGCTACGCTATTCACGTAGCTGAAGTTGCGTATGTTCGATCGATCCCGCCGCCTAGTGTGGACCAGACATAAGAGTATGTCTTCACTAGCAACGTTAAAGCGCTGCCATGTAGTCATGACACCAGCACTGGGATAGAGCTCTTCCAGCGCTATAGAAAAACCCCCACCCCCACAAGGGGAGTAGCTATCAACGCTGGGAGCGCGGCTACACTGGTACGCTGTCTATACTGCCACTTCACAACACTGAAACTTGCAGCACTCACGGGGGGTGTTTTTTCAGATGCCTGAGTGAGAAAGTTGCAGCGCTGTAAAGTGGCAGTTTAGATAAGGCCTAAGTAAAAAGAACTAATGCAAGGGAAACCCAGTAAATTTTAGCAAGTTTTTACATAATAGAGAAGGTAAATGCACAATGATGCAATAAGTAACCAGGCTTTAAAAATTACTTTAAAAGGAAAGGATAAAATGTGCGAGGAGGATAGAAATTTGCCTTGGGCCAGCTCTGGTTTACTATGCTGTCTGTCTCCCAATTTTGTCTTTATGTTGAATAAAATTCTTCTTCTTCCCCCTGACTTCCCCCCCTTTCTATGGTTGAATCTATGAATATCCTGTGTTTTTTATTTTGAAAATACAGTCACCTTGAAGATTGAATGGTGCTGAAAAAATGTCTTAAAATGCTTCCATCTTGTTCGGTCATCCCAACGTTTTTTTTCCTTGCCCCACGTGTCCGTCACAGTGAGGACTTTCACTACAAGCCTGCTGTTAAAAGATCACTAAGCTTTTATCTGGAGCAGACTTAAGGCCATAGTCACTCACTTTTTATTTTATGAAGACATCAATTCATTATGTTCTACTGTACCAAATTATTATACCATGGTAGGCCTCCTGCTCAAAGGTCATAAGGACCATTTATTAAAAGGCAGGTCTTGCAGCAGTACACTTACAATGTTTTTCCAACTGGACTTTAGCAAGGCAGCTATGTGACATTTGGATCTATTTACTAAACATTATTGTTTAAATTCAGCCTCAGGATAGTCATGATTTGCTCCAATAGTGTTAAAGAAACTTTTCGGACAAGAGCTCCTCATCTGTCCTGCTGCTTGGTAACTTCATTTTGACACCCTTTTTTCCCCCTTCCATTCTATGGCATCTTATTCTTTTGTGTGTATAATTGTAAACAGTAACCTCCGCTCAAGTATTTTGAATGTTACTCTCAAATGTATGTTCATATTACCTACGCTTTCAATTGTCTATTGTGTGTGTGATTTTGTGGCATGATCCCTGCCATTTTTAGTCTCCAAGATTGATGACCTGTTTTGAATTATCATAAAAATATAATTGTTTACCTGTAATTGTGTACTGTGAAGATTCAAATCCTAATAGTGCTTCTCCCCAGAATAGAGGATGCTTTCACCTTTTTGTCTTTCTTTTTTTTTAAAAAGTGTGATTTTTATATATTATATGTAAGGCTAAGATTTAGTCATGTGTATTTTTAGTAAAAGTCATAGACAGGTCACAGGCAATATACAAAAATTCACGGCCCATGACCTATCCATGACTTTTTTACTATAAATATCCATGGTGACTAAATCTCTGCTCATGTGACCCCACTGCTCTAGGGGTCCCCTGCTCCAGGATTGGGGGCTGACTGCCCCTACCGGCCCGCTGCTCCAAGGCCCCCAGGAACCACTCCTCTGGCGGCATCCAGGGTCGCCGCTCCGCCTACCACCAGGACAGCTGCTGCTCAGGCGGTCCTCGGGGCCAGGACTGTCTGAGCAATGGCCAGTGTGTCTGGCCCCAGGGCCGCTCCAGCAGCGGCCGGTGTGGCTGGCCACGGAGTGCCCGAGCAGCTGGTCCCAGGGTCAGATGCACCAGCCGCTGTAGCTGCGGAAGTCATAAAGGTAGCAGAAAGTCATGGAATCCGTGACTTCCACAACCTCCGTGACAGAAACGCAGCCTTAATTATGTGTGTGAGATTATAATATATTCTATATTTTATGTATTATAATATTGATATCGAGAGGAGCTGAGAGTGCACAGCATCTTTGAAAATCAGGTTACTTATTTATGTGCCTATCTCTAGGCACCCAGGTTTGAACATTTTGATCTAAATCATAAGTATATTAAAGTGGTAATTTGGGAATAGGATTTTGGTGTTAAACTTTTAGGTGCAGGGAAGAATCTTCTTAAGTTTATTTTTATTTTTTAGAGTACCAGTTTTTAAAAAAAGTATAACCAGCATGAAAACGTGCTGGCCCTTGTCATGTGATATCACTTTGGGGAATCCATTTGAATTCTTGTGTGTATCTTTTATAGTGGTTGTAACTGAGTTCAGCTCAGATCTTTGTATTAATTGTTTATAAAAACGTGTAGGATATCTGTTAAAGATTTATGATTACTAGTGCAATTTTGGTTTGTTTCGCTTTGTTTAGTTTGGTGGTAATCTTTTTCTTACAGCTTGACAAAGATGATATGGTATACATGGAGGCATATGATAAATTGCTGGAATCCTGGCTTACCTTGGTACAAGATGACAAACATTTCCACAAAGGCTTCTTTACCCAACATGCTGTTCAGGTTTTTAATTCTTATATTCAGTGCCACCTAGCTGCTCCTGATGGTACAAGGAACTTGGTAAGTTCTTAATCTGAGGTTCTTGGGGTAATAATAAGCACCCTGTTAGTGTATACAGTAATTAAACATTTCTTAGATATACACTACTTAAGTAACTATTAAAGGAGGTAACAGAAATTTTTTTACATGGTCTGCAGTAGTGATGAAAAAATTTGATTAGCAGTTACACTGTGCTGAGTTTGACACACGAGAGGGTTCTTCAACAACCTTTTTCTCTCATCTTAAAGAGAAAATAAGGGGAGAGCAGTGGTGGAGAATGCTTTTAAAACCTTGGCTTTATTAAATATATAAAATAGCCCTACAGTTGAAAAATTTGCTTGCCTCTTATCCTTCCATCTTTGGGTCTACCTTTTTTGGGGAATTATGATGGAACCAAATATCCTTCAATGGAATTATAAACCTGATAGTGCTCTTCTTTGTTCTCTCTGTACTTAATCACCAAATTCTTATTTAGTTGTCCCCTTTTAAGTGTATTTTATATGTGTAAACTTATCAGATACACAGTAGGACTCTGGGCTCAGACTAGGAGAAACTGCTTTTGTAGAGATACTGTCCTTTTGGATAAAATGGTAAACCAGGGTCCATACAGCCCTTCTCTGGTAGCTGTCCAGGAGGAAATTTT
Source organism: Macrochelys suwanniensis (assembly GCA_033296515.1). Taxonomy (NCBI): domain Eukaryota; kingdom Metazoa; phylum Chordata; order Testudines; family Chelydridae; genus Macrochelys; species Macrochelys suwanniensis. Next base: position 41,009,981 of record CM065775.1, on the reverse strand, counting down.
AAACATTCCATGGCATTTTTGTGGGAAAAAGAAAATAACTGTTATCCATCCCAACATTCTCTCTCTTAAAACAGGTTCTGATGTAGACTGTTGAATGTAAATCTTGAGCATATTAATGATTGCCCAATTTTTATACAGTAATTTTATCAACAGTATCGAACTTGATGGTATTTAAAGGGCTTTGAGATACCTCACTTCCGAAAAATACCATGTAAACCTACTTCGTTTCTCTTGATACATAACAGATGGTGGTAAGAGTGTCAGTATAGAGAAGAATATTTTACAAGAGACCTTGAATTCATAACAGACAGTCTTGACATAACTTGTATACACAGGTTAATTTATGTCCTTCTGTGAGATAAGTCGTATATCCCATGAATAACCCTTTAAAAGCCACAGCTGGCATTTCAGAATGCTGCTTGTTCAATATCAAAGCAGTGACTGGAACTTTCAAATAGGAAAGCACTCTTCAGTAAGCAGCTGCAACTTTGAAGTGGCCAAAAGAGAATTATTTGCCAGTTTAGATAAAGAAAAGAGGCATTTAAAAGCACTTTGGGAGGACTTAAGGTTTGGATTCAGTTTCCCAGCTCCTTTCTAGAATGACAGCAAAAAGATATTTTTCTCTGACACACAATCTTCTCTGTTTCTTATCAACTGCTGCAATTTCATACTTAACTTTCCAATTAACACTGAAATCCATTTCCCCAGAAATGTAGTGTATTTGTTCTTGGAAATAAGTCATAATGTTACTCAAGGGGTCTTTGCAATATTGCCAACCTGAGTTTTCAAAAATAGAGATTTACTAAAAATCGTGAGATTTAAAAAAAAATAATAATAATTAAGGTGGTTCTTATTTCCGTTCTGATTTTTTGAGCTTTTAGTATTCACTTTTTCAACCTTTACTCTGTAAACAATGAGGGCTGGAAACTTTTCTTTTCCTTAATGAAAGCTCTCATTCTTACGTAATAACAAGATTCCAGGACCTAGGATTTTAAAACACCAAACATGATAAGACTCATAATAAAATCTCTAGAACTGACAACGTTGTCTTTGTCATGACTTGTGTATGAAGTTGGCAAACAAAATATCCAGCTTCAGAGTTTTCATAGCTTAGAATATTAGTTCCTGGCCTCTTGGGTGTGTGACTCAAATAGCAAATGTAGTAATTCAGTCTTGGTTAGTGTCTAAACTTGTGTATCTGCGAGCCAGTAGTGGTGTTTGAATTTTAGAATCTTTTTGCTCAGTTTGTCTATTGCAAATTTTATTGATATGTTGGTGACGTATTTCAAGCTTAAAGCTAGCCCTTGAGAGCAAACTGTATATTTTGCCTCTGTCCTTGATTGATTGAGCCTGTTCTATGTGATTAGTAGGGTCAGCCAAATGCACCTAAAGCCATTTTCACTTGGCCTATCATAGGTTGCATTTTGTTTGAGCTCCTGATTCAGATAGAAAAGTTTGGGAGATAGGGTGGGATTTTTTTCCTCCTATTTTTTTCTCCTTCTGTTTCTCCTGTCATGTTTTGTCTGTTACTGGCATCCAGTGGGCAGTCTGTAATTCCTCCATTTATTAGAAATAGTCTCATTTAATATCTGGGCTTATATTGCATTCCAGTTTTATAAGAGAATTGAGTTCAGAGTTCGGTGATTGTTTCAGAGGTAAGACCTAGTCCCACTCCTGATTCCAGAAAACCATGGGCATTAAGTCACCAACTCCTTTCTTAATTGTTCTACATATATTTTATTAAACTTAAACTTACATTTCTGACTTTCCATCTGGAACACCCCCAAAAATTGAATAGCATGTAGAAAAGTGATTTTTTTTCTTCTTTGCATAATGTGATATTCTTAACACAGTAGATATCTTGTATAATATACATTGATTGATGACTTTTAACTTATTTAAAATCACAACAGACTGCCAATGGTGTAGCCTCTCGAGAGGAAGAAGAAATAAGCGAACTGCAGGAAGATGATAGAGACCAGTTCTCTGACCAGCTGGCCAGTGTAGGCATGCTAGGAAGAATTGCTGCAGAACACTGTATACCTCTTCTTACAAGGTACAAGATGTAATTATAAAAGTGTACTGTACTTTAGTCAGATGATTAAAACAAAAGAATCTTATGTTAAGCAAAGTTTAATTCTTTAATATAACCTTAATTTATGTAATGACTACATAAAGTTATTTGCTCATTGTTTTTCTTCAGTTTATTAGAAGACAGAGTGACAAGGCTCCATGGTCAGTTACAAAGACATCAGCAGCAGTTACTTGCCTCACCAGGATCAGGGTCAATTGACAATAAAGTGCTTGATGACCTGTATGAGGATATTCATTGGCTTATTTTAGTCACAGGTTAGTGGAAAGTGTTAAACACACAAAATATTGGTATACTGCATCTGAAACTGGAGCTCCTCAGACAAAACTGCAATGTGTCTATCAGCCCATATGTCTCATCCTTGTAATTGATTTGTATGTGCTCATTATCTTTAATTTCAGATAGACGCTTCACAAACTAGAGGCAAACCTATCATTTGCCCTTCAACAATACTGGGTTACTTTGTCATTCTTTTTCTTGTTTCCTTATGTTAATTTTAATAGAAATAATTTGTTTCTTATAAAGATGCTTAGAAAAATGTTAACAGAAGACATCTTACTTTTTGTGCTTGTACTGATTTTGTCATACACTTTTGACCTGTTTGTTCTTAAGAATAGTCAGTCACCATATTCAGGTAGCTTGCTGTCAATAAAAGATCATAAATAGAGAATATCTGAGGTATGTAATGGCATAAAGAACTTACTGGCATGAGTTTATGATGGCCAGGTTACTGAGGAGTGACAAAGACCTGAGTGAGTTATGCAGATCATCCAAAATAGTGTCAATGAAACACTGATGCAACCACACAGCCCCATACATATTTTGCTACATTTTAGGGCAATTTATTTTTGAAACATTTTTAAGTTTCAAACTTTTTATTGGTACTATCTTTTATATCGATTCATAAAACCAAATTGCCTTAGTTACTATGCCCATGCCACAGTGGCAGATATATTGGAATAAAAATGTACATCTTTTAAGATGTTTAATAAAACAGGTTTTTGTGATTTTTTTTTGAATGTCGGATGTCTTAGTGATTACCAGATCTTGATGCAAATATGGTACACAGTTTACTAGCCATACCATTATCCCCTATGGGATAAAGATTTTATTTCTAGTTCTGGTGAGTTATGATACATCGGACATTACAGTTGTCACTAGACCAGGAATGAATATTGCCTGTCCTGGACATCAGACTGTTGTACTTTTAAATACCTTCTTCTACCTGAGCTACACTTGCTATGGAAAGAAGGAAACTTTTCTGTGGCAAGTTTGTTTGGCATTCTTTTGAAAGCTGCTAAGAGGCTTGGATTGTTAGCAAACTCAATTCAGATTGATTAGTGGGCAGAGTGCAGATGAGTCAAAACTGTAAAATGAAGATACTTTATCACAGGGCTGCAGAAAGAGAGCTATTAGAAATGTAGTGTAAAAATTTATTATTCTACAGAGGCATTGGTTCTGGTATCTGCAGGTGAAACAAGCATGTGTTCTGGATTTTGTTTATTCAGGGATTACTTTTCATTTTTAACTTCGTGTTATAATTTTAGGATCTCTTCTCTCATCTATACGCACAGTACTGAAAAACATAATTGATTAAGATGTATATTTAGCATTGTTAGTCAGGATTGATTCCAGTGCCATTTAACATCTGTTGTAAAGCCAATAGACTTTAAAAAGCAAAGTCCTAAAATGCAAAAACTTAATCTAGGGCAAAAAACTTGTGGTCATTCATTCTCTCTCTCTCTCTCTCTCTCTCTCTCTCTCTCTCTCTCTCTCTCTCTCTCTCTCTTTTTTTTTTTTTTTTTTAACTTTAGGCTACCTCTTAGCTAATGATACTCAGGGAGAGACTCCACTAATACCTCCAGAAGTAATGGAATATTCCATTAAGCATTCAACTGAGGTTGACATCAATACAACACTTCAGATCCTGGGATCTCCAGGAGAAAAGGCCTCTTCCATCCCAGGGTACAACAGAACTGATTCTGTAATTAGGTAAGAATACAACACAGTCTATAGCAACTTCCATTCAGAGTATTTCAAACAAATGTATAGGTAGATAGGAGATAAAACTTGAATATTGATGGTCTCATGCATGTAGGAAAAAGGGAAACAATGCATGAATGTTGAATATGGGAAAGGAAAAGAGATCTTTCTTTATATCTTTTAAAATTCAGGTAGATATTCTGTCAGATTAGTTATAGTACAGGTAGTGCTATAAAGTACGGAAAGAAAAGGTAGGAAGGATTAAATCAATTGTAGGTTAAAGCAACAGTCTTAAAGTAAAATTTTAAGCTAAAGGTGACTCAGTGGCATGGGAAAAAGTAGGATTGAAGATGGGGCAAGACAAATAAAAGTGATTACTTCTCTAACTCCAAAATGTGAGAGACTCAGGAGAGTCCCAAGAGTAGAGCGCTAGAGTAAGTGGACAGGTAAGTAGGTAGTCATCAGGGGACTGTGGAGCAAGTTCCTGGAGAGAAATGCAGAATTCAGTTTGCGGTAGAGACGGAGAAACATCTTTGTAGAAACAAATATCTTTTGCTAGTAAATATCAAGAACCAAAATAAATGGTGTTTCTTTTTTGAACATATGAGACTAAATGTTTGAAACATCATTGAATTAAAATTTCTAAATAAGACTATATAGATTAATTGCATACTGCCTTCTACAGCATGCATAAACAAAATGACCGTTTGCCAAGCTTTCCAAAGTATTAAATGGGACTGTCTGCTAATGTCATGAACTGTTGGTCCCTGGGATTGCTCCAGAAGCAGCTCTGTTGGCCTTCAGTGGGGAAAGAATGCTGTCGCTCAGACACTCAGTTACTGGCCTATTTTAAGGACCAGTGTGAGGGGTTCAGAAGGGATTTCCATCCTTTTTGGGAAGAAGAATGATGTGTATGGTGCTCAGTGTTGGGCAACAAAGAAGAAACATGAGCAAATGATCTGTTGAACAGAAATGCAGACGTTAAGATGGATGAGTTGGAGTCAGAAGAAAGACCACACAAGGAATGTGTATGTTAAAGACATGCTCAAAGTAAGACCCATTAAAAAAAAAATGAGGTAGTGTGGGTTCAGATGGTTTGGTCATGTAAAGTGCAGTCCTGACAGGTATGAGGATAAGAGAATCCCAACAGATCAAGACTGAAGGAAAAAGACAGAGGCCGGCCAAAGAAGAAGTGGTGGAATGTCATAAAGGAAGACATGTTAACATGTGTTGTGATAGAGGATATGGTATTAAACAGAGCACTTTGGAGGGAGAGGACTGAGCACTGACCCCGCTTGATGGGATTAACGCAGGAAGAAGAAAGAAAAACGATGGCTCAGAGCAGAGTCTCAGAGTTTGAGGGTTCAAATTAAGGGGATCATGTGGCACACTAATGGATGTGGAAGTTACTTCACCCAGGGTTAAAATTACTTTTCTGTCTGTCTCATGCCAGCCTTAATCTACTGTAGGAGGCTAGAGATGGCTTTTCATTCCCATTAATTTGGTCCCTGGATTGACAGGTCCAGAAGTAATGTGGAAGCGTTATACTTTGTCCTTGAAAGGTAAAGAAGTACCTTTATGTTGCTCCTTGATGACCCCTCCCTCTAGCTGGCAAAAAAAAGAAGCAGCAATACTGTCCAATTGTGTTCAGTGGAGTAGGGAATAAAATCTGTTCTAAATGAAGAGAGTCGCTAGGGTCCATCAGGGATATGGTCAAGGGGGAGGAAGTATATACACTGTACAGTAACAAAAATAGTGAGATAATTTACAGTTTCAGTGTTTGATTTAGTTTGCACATGCTCCAAAAGGAACTCCTGAGACTATCCAAGGTTTATAGGTAATAATGCGAGGGAGGGGGGAAATACCGATGTCTCAATAAAAGCTTTTTAAGTCCTCTAGGCAGTGTTCCAATTGGAATATTTCCCATTTCCCCTGATGTCAGAGTACTGGAGAGAATTCTTCCTGCTGCAGTGATTTCAGAGTCCAATTTCAAATGCATTCTCTTGGACTTCACTAGGATATTCTAGCATCTCTGTCCCATCCCACCATCCATGTGTAAAGAGAGAATGTCCTGAGGGTTCTTACACTCCATCAGTAGAGAGAGGAAATACTTGGTGATGTCTTGCTTCTTCCACCCCATTCCATGAAGAATGGAAATCTTTGTTGTGGCCATGCCACCCTGCTTGGGTAATTGACCCTGCTTAAACCCCAAAAGATAAAAATCCACCAAAAGTCAAGTATCTTAATTATACTTCATATCTGCAGGTTATTATCTGCTATTCTAAGAGTTTCAGAAGTAGAATCTCGAGCAATAAGGGCGGATCTAACACACCTTCTGAGTCCACAAATGGGAAAAGATATTGTATGGTTTCTTAAGCGTTGGGCAAAGACCTATCTCCTAGTGGATGAAAAACTGTATGACCAGGTAAGACTTTAACTGTAGTTTTGGTTGCATTAATGGACTGTAAAGTATATAACACTAACACTACTTTATGAAAGTGGATGTTAGAGTTTGTTTTAAACCTCCAGTTGCCGACATTTATAACATTAGCTGTGGTTTGTTTTAGAATTTAGTGTATATAGTTATAGCCTGAAAAATTAGTGTTTTCTATTTAATTTTTTTTTCTAAGAGGAAATAGCTACACTCATAACTTACAAATAACTTTTGTGATTTTTAAATGCCATTTTGCAGGCTTTAATATAGCAGATATACTTCCTCCATGATGTCACTTGGTGAAATATCTTCTCTGAATAAGCGATCTGAGCCACTACTGTCTTCAAATCTCTTGAGATTAATCTCCACTGTAATAGTCATGGTACATGGCCTAATGATAATGGGTAGGCAGGTGGCCTGGTAGAGATTCATTAATATTTCATATTCACTTAGTTGGATTTTTTTTAAAAAGCAGGGATGGGGAGGGACCCCCAGAACCTAAGAAGAGTCCAAATTGTGTGATCTTGTGTTCCTGTTCGTCATTTTTTCGCCCTTCCCACTCCATTATGTTCTGTGCCCATGTCCACGTTGTTACTATTTCAGTATGCAGTGTAGTTGTAGCTGTGTTGGTCCCAGGATAATAAAGACAAGGTGGGTGAGATAATATATTTTATTGGACCAACTTCTGTTAGTGAGAAAGACAAGCTTTTGAGCTCTTTTTCAGGTCTCTCTCACTGGCAGAAGTTGGTTCAATAAAAGATATTACCTCACCCATTATTTCATTGGCAGTCCTTGTGGTATGGACAGTCTTATTTGTTGTTTGAACAGGACAAAAACAATGGAGCTCTGAAGCTGATTGGAGTCTGTCGACACAATTGAACTACAGATCAATAATAGAGGACTTGCTGGACTGCACTGACTAAGGAGGGCATAGTGACTGCATTTTTATAGCTTCTATTGCTGAAATACTCAGGGATATTAAAATTCTCAGAGGATCATCCTTAGTGAAATTTGGGATACTGAAGGCTCCTTCTTAGTCTTTAATAGTTTGTATTCTTTAGTTATTTTTGTAAAGAGAGACTGATTCTTCTCTGATTGATGAAGTGCACACGTGCCATGCGCTGGAGCCGGAAGGTTTTCGGAGCAATGTCCATTGATCCACACGTGCGCAGTGCACTTCCTCATGCTCCCAGCACAGGTTATGATAGGCCATGTTGATCAACACCTCTTCAGTTCCCTCTTACTGCTGCATGGCTGGAGTCAGAATTCCTGGTCCTCTGCGATCTTCGTCTTTACACTAAGATAGCCTTTACTCTTCCTATATATAGTACTACTTTCTTGTTTTTGTAGTGTAGATAGTTTTTCATAGTTTCATGTAGTTGCGATAGTTCATTAGTGATAGTTTCCCCAGTTGGGGTCATACAGGGTCCCTCCTGGGGACTATGCCCCACAATCTGCGGTTTAAGAACTGTGTTTCCTGCCCTCGCTTGTTCTCCATGAATGATGAGCACCTTGGGGAAGCACCATAGTCTACTGCCTCAGGGAAGCCTGTATTGCTGTGCCATCAGTATGCCATTGCCTCTCCATCCTCGGCCACATGGCGGCCTGCACGTTTGTGACACCGCATGCAAATCTACTCACGCGTTGCCTACATATCTTGCTCCTCTCCATGTACAGACCCCCAGAGATCATGTGACGGCCAGGCTTGTGGTTCCTCGGACAGTTCTGGTCTCCCTCACCTGGTGGACCGACCCTTCCAATGTCATAGTCAGTAGCCCCCTCACCATCCCCTCCCCACAGGCCACCATCTCAACACATGCCTCCCTTGTGGGCTGTGGGGAGCACCTCCACCAACACACAGCCCAGAGTATTTGGACACCGCAAGAGGCCAGGCTCTACATCAATGTTCTGGAGCTCTGAGCAGCTTGCCTAGCCTGCCAGGCATTTCTTTCTCTGATCGAATCACTGCATATACAGCTCCTCTCAGACAGTATAGCAGCTCGTCACTTTCATCAGCAAACAAGGGGGTGCCTGGTCTCCATCCCTCTATGCAGAGTCAATACACCTGTGGAACTAGTGCATCCACCATCATATCATGCTCCAGGCTATGTATCTGCCAGGCACCCAAAATTCCATGGCCAATGCGCTCAGCAGAGCCCTGCACCTCAACCATGAGTGGGAGCTGCATGACCCTGCTCTCCGCTACCTATTCTGAATTTGGGGCACCTCTCACTGGGATTTTTTTCGCCACTCGCAAGAATTGCAAGTTGCCTATCTATTGCTTCAGGGGAGACCTGGGCTAGGACTCCCAAAGTGACACACTTCTCCTGTCCTGGACTGGAGATCTCTGCTATGCCTTTCCCCCCATTCCCGTCCTACTACAAGTCCTCTGCAAGATTCAGCGAGACCATGCTACTGTCATATTCATAGCCCCATATTGGCCATGCCAGTTTTGGTTCCCAGACCGCCTCAGATTTTCCACCTGGGCACCTCTCTGCCTCCGAACTCTCCTAGACCTCCTCACCCAACATCAGGGGTGAGTCTGGCATCCCGACCTGAACCCACTTCACCTTATGGCAGGGGTGGGCAAACTATGGCCCAGGGGCTGTATCCAGCCCTTCAGACGTTTTAATCTGGCCCTCGAGTTCCCATTGGTGAGCAGGGTTGGGGGCTTGCCCTGCTTCGCGTGTGCCATTGCTCTGCACAGCTCCCAGAAGCAGCGGCATGCCCCCACTCCGGCTGCTACACATAGGTGCAGCCAGGGGGCTGTGTGCGCTGCCCCCGCCCCAAGCACTGCCCCTGCAGCTCCTATTGGACGGGAACTATGGCCAGTGGGAGCTGCAGCAGTGGCACACGCATACGGGGTAGCGTGCAGAGCTGCCTGGCTGCACCTCCACGTAGGAGCCGGAGGGGGGACATGCTGATGCTTGAGGTAAGCGCCACCCAGAGCCTGCACCTCGACCCCCTTCTGCACCCCAACCCCCTGCCCCAGCCCTGATTCCCCTCCCGCCCTCCTTAACCCCTTGGTCCCAGCCCGGAGCACCCTCCTGCACTCCCAGCTGGAGCCCTCACCCCCCCCCCCCCCCGCACCCCAACACCCTGTCCCAGCCCAGAGCCCCCTCCCACATCCTGAACTCCCCATTTCTGGCCCCACCCCAGAGTCCGCACCCCCTCCCACACCCCAACCCCAATTTCATGAGCATTGATGGGCCACCGTACAATTTCCATACCCAGATGTGGCCCTCGGGCCAAAAAGTTTGCCCGCCCCTGCCTTATGGCCTAGTTTTTGGATAGAGCTTGAGGCTAGACAAAGCATGCTCTACCCCAGTATGCCACATCCTTACTCAAAGCAGGAGGGCATCCACCACGGCACAGTACCAGGCTAAATGGAAATGTTTCACTGCTTGGTCTTACTGCCATCACCACCATCTTGGTGAAATTTCCATTCCCATCATCCACAATTACCTACTCAAGCTCAAGACGCTGAGCCTCACCATCAGCTCTTTCCAGGTCTATCTGGCAGCACTTAGTTTGGTCCATGGGGTCCTAATCAAGTGCCAGGTGCCATACACTTCTCACTGAGGTGGAGTATTGCGTTGCTCGGGGAGGAGTGCTTTTTCCCACCCCTGAGCGACATAAGTTAGATCACTTAATCAGTAATATAGAACTGCCCTCAGAAAGACAGTCTCCATTCGATTGCACCCTAACTTCCTTGTAAAGGTGGTGTTGGAGTTCCACTTCAATCAGTCCATTCACCTCCCTCTCTTCTGTCTGAAGCCATATGCCTCCAAGGCAGACGCTACCCTTCACTCCATCAATATTCACTGTGCCTTAGCCTTTTATCTCCAGAGGACCCACGCCTTTCGGGCATCACCAAAGCTGTTTGTACCAATTGCAGACTAGTCCAAGGGCCAAACTGTCTCTTCCCAATGAATCTTGAAATGGGTCTCCGGGTGCATCCAGACGTGGTACACACACTCCAACATAAAGGTCTTAGCCAGTAACTTCCACCAGTTTAGTGGTTTCACTTTCTTTAAAACTTGGCAGCGAACATGTATTGCTTAATATTATTTTTGTGTACAAGTTTAGCCCTTAACCTAGTGTGTCAAATTCAAATTTAATTTGAATACATCTATGTTTGATTTAAATTACAAATACTGATTTTATTATTTTTAAAAAATCCATTTGTATCCATCTTAATTTGTGTGTAATATTGGTCTCTGAAGGTGATGAGACAAATTTTTTTTACTGAAAACTAATACTGAAACTTGAAAATAGATGAGAATTTGAAATTGAACCTGCTCACAGGACCCAGAGGTCCAGAGCCCCCCTGCAAAATTATCAAATTCCCGAGATTCAATTTTCAGAAACTTTATTTTTGCAGAGAACAGGAAATTTGAATACTTGGAATTTCAAGGGAGTCAGCTATTATTGCACCAGAACTTGAATATGGAATCATGGAATCATAGGACTGGAAGGGACCTCAAGAGGTCATATAGTCCAGGCCCCTGTACTCATAGCAGGATTAAGGATTATCTATTCTAGACTATCACTGACAGGTGGTTGTCTAACCTGCTCTTAAAAATCTACAGCCATGGAGATTCCACAACCTCCATGGGCAATTTATTCCAGACCCAGTGATTAACCACCCGGACAGGAATTTTTTCCTAATGTCCAACCTAAACTGCCCTTGCTGCAATTTAAGCTCATTGCTTCTTGTCCTATCCTCAGAGGTGAAGGAGAACAATTTTTCTCCCTCCTCCTTGTAACAACCTTTTATGTACTTGGTGTGACAGGTTGGATCACAGAAACCCCCTTTGGGACTGCCACCTGATGTGCCAAGACTACCTCTGAGCCCATTTTCCCTGCCAGCTTGGGACTTCAGTGCCCTGCCTGGTTGTGGCAGACACGCTAGCATGCTACAAACACAGACCCAGTTCTGAACCACGTCCTGCAAAAACTGGATGTTTAACTGAAAACAGCTTAAGAAGTGTTCCTGTCTCCAGCACTCAGATACCCAACTCCCAGTGGGGTCCAAACCCCAAATAAATCCGTTTTACCCTGTATAAAGCGTATACAGGGTAAACTCATAAATTGTTTGCCCTCTACAACACTGATATAGAGGTATGCATAGCTGTTTGCCCCCCTCCTCCCGGTATTAATACATACTCTGGGTTAATTAATAAGTAAAAAGTGGTTTTATAAATACAAAAAGTAAGATTTAAGTGGTTTCAAGTAATAGCAGACAGAACAAAGTGAATTACCAAGCAAAATAAAATAAAACACAAGTCTAAGCCTAATGCAGTAAGAAAGTGATTACAGATGAAATCTCATCCCCAGAGATGTTCCAATAAACTTCTTTTACAGACTAGCCTCCTTCTAGTCTGGGTCCAGTAATCACTCACACCCCTGTAGTTACTGTCCTTTGTTCCAGTTTCTTTTAGGTATCCTTTGAGGGTGGAGAGGCTACCTCTTGAGCCAGCTGAAGACAAAATGGAGGGGTTTCCCCAGAGGCTTAAATAGACTTTCTCTTGTGGGTGGAAACCCCTTCTCCTCTCCTATGCAGAATCCAGCTGCAAGATGGAGTTTTGGAGTCACATGGGCAAGTCACATGTCCATGCATGACTCAGAGCTTTTTACAGGCCGATGCCACATTCCCAGGAAAGCTCAGATGTGGATTGGCGCCTCTTAAACTTCATTGTTAGTTTAAGTGTTTCTTGATTGGGCACTTACTGAGAATAGTCTTTTCTCAAGAAGCTGACCAACTGCTTCACTGAGGCTACTTAAAATCAAACAAGTACATAGCCAATATTCATAGCTTCGAATACAAAAATGATACATGCATACAAATAGGATGAATATATCCAGTAGATCATTACCTTTGCAGAGATATGTTACATGGCATATCTAGCATAAAACACATTCCAGTTATGTAATATTTACACTCATAAGTATATTTCTATAAAGCATTATGGGGTGCAACGTCACCCTTGAATCCTCTTCTCTGCGCGCCTTCCCTCCCTCGATAAAAAGAAGCAAACGGAACAAATTCAGGGAGCAATTGCAGCTGCACTGCTGTAGCACGTCTGGGGAAGACGTGCAGTGCTGACAGAAGAGTGTTCTCCTGTTGGCAAAATTCCTCCACCTCCGCAAGACAGAGGTGGAAGCTATGTCGGCGGCAGAGCGTCTCCCGCCAACACAGCACCAATATGGATAGCGCTTGGGTTGACATAATTTACGTCTTTCAGGGGGGTGTCTTTTTCACACCCCTGAGCAATATAAGTTTCATCGACCTAAGAGGTAGAGTAGACCAGCTTTCAGTATTAGAGACTTCAGTTCTGAAGAACTGCAGGAATTTCTTCATGGCCACCTTGAACTGTGCATGGGAAATGTTAAAGACACAAGGTGGGTGAGGTAATATCTTTTATTGGACCAACTTCTATTGGTGAGAGAGACAAGCTTTTGAGCTTACATAAAGCTCTTCTTCAGGTAAGAAGAGTGAGCTCAAAAGCTTGTCTTTCACCAACAGAAGGTGGTCCCAACCTTGTCTCTAACTCATGGGACCAACACAGCTATAACAATGCATACATGGGAAATCTTTCTTTTAAAAGGTCGTGTTGAAGGTTAGATGTAAGGATACTTAAAATAGGGTTTTATAACAAAATTGATATTGTTTCCTGGTTTTTGGCATAGAGTAAGAGGTAAGTTTGGTTTCCTACCTATTTTTACTGATACTTTTTCCTTTTTGTCAACATAACTTTTGTACGTTAAGTAAGCAAGGACTGTGAAAGTCTGAAAATGAGTTACTATTTTGACTTTTTATAAAATGCACTCATTTAATTGTTTTCTTTTTCTTATAGATAAGTCTGCCATTTAATACAGCATTTGGTGCAGACACAGAGGGTTCCCAATGGATTGTGGGTTACCTCTTAGAAAAAGTAATCAGTAACCTGGCAGTATGGAGCTCTGAGCAGGACCTTGCAAATGACACTGTACAGTTGCTAGTAACATTAGTGGAAAGGAGAGAGAGGTAAACTGCAGGCTTATGCAAGTCAAATTTTTCTTTTGCATTTTTTAAAATTATATTGGGCCAAAAATAAAGTGAATACAGAGTATATTACCTATTAGAGTATTTGTACTGTTCAAAATGTTTTCCACAGCTAAGAGCACTTTCTGTTGAGAATTAAAGCATTCAGAATTGTTCAAGCCCTTGCATAAAATGTAAGGTATTTTATTAAAAATATGTACATACTTGCACATAAACTATATAACATGAAGTTTTTCTCCTTTTATGAAATAATAACCATGTTCTGTACTACATAGACTCAAGACCTGATTCTCTACTCTTACACCAGTTTTATGCTTCTGTAACTCCAGTGGAGTGTCACCAGACATAAAACTGGTGTAATAGAGAGGAGAATCAGCCCATCGGTACTTGTCAGCCCAGTTAAGTGAGCCCCCCAAGTTTATATTGTACTTGAAAAGTGCTCTCCTTCCCCTATGCCTCTCAACCACCGGGTGGTTAGGAAGACTTAACTCTGCCTTTCCCCCCACCCTCCCAATCCCATAATGAGGATTTCTACATCGCTATTTACTTTTGCAGAATTAACTGTTTAGGGTTGAAAAATCAAATGCCAACATAGTTATGTTGTAAAAGAATATTAAAATGGTGTAATTTTAAACATCTAAAATTATGTAGAATTTGGAGAACGTGATAAATTTCAAAGCTTTGCTTGGAGCTAGAAGCTGTAAAACAGCAAATTCTTGAAAGTTTTATCCTTTTGTAGACTGACACAAAATAGTTTTTTGTGTGTAATACATATGTACTGTGTTAAGAAAAACATTATTACGGTTGCCAAGTCAAGCACACACGTTTAAAAATGCCAGAATTAAAGTTGCACTTGCAACTTTAATCCACCCCCTTTGTGCGTATGCATTATGATGCATTATTTAATTACATGATTTTTTTCACACAGAATCCTTGCCTCAAAATGGACAGTGCTCACTTAACAAGCAACTATTCAGTATTGTTTTCTGCTTGATGTTCAGTGTGTGGCCCTATGCCTTATTACTACACACTGTTCAAACTCTGCTCTGAAGACAGAATTATTAACTTCCTCATTGGCTTTTCTGTGGTGCTCATCATTATAGCATCTGAAGTGCTTCACAAATAATAGTGAATTTATTTTCACAATACCTCTCTAAAATTAAGGGGTATTGTTCCCATTTTATAGATGGGGCCCTGAGGCACAGAGAGAGTAAGGTCAAAAGTAAATACTAAACTTTGGATGCTAAATTTGAAGTGCCTAGGCCTTGATTTTTTTAGAATACTCAGCATTACATAGCACTTCATAATTACGCTCAGAGCAGAGCTCCCATTGACTTCAGTTACAGATGTGAGTGCTCAGCACTTCTGCAAATCAGGGTTTCAAAGTCAGGCATGAGGAACACCCAATGAGTGAGTGATTGTAAAAGGCTTGGTTGAAGTGACTTGCCCAGTATACTCTGGCAAGAAAGGAGTAGAATCCAGTTCTTCACAGCAGCATTCATCTGCCTTAACCATGAGACCATCGTTCCTCAACATAGGAAAAGCATTCAAGTGCCAAAGTCAGTTCTGAACTCCTTAGTGTTAGCTGGGAGCTGACACTGTTCAGTGCTCTCTCCAGGGTTCCCATAACCCTGCCTCTCTCATTTCTGCTCCCAGCCCTCTGTGGCGTTCCCTCAGAGGAAGCTTGATA
Source organism: Macrochelys suwanniensis (assembly GCA_033296515.1). Lineage (NCBI taxonomy): Eukaryota > Metazoa > Chordata > Testudines > Chelydridae > Macrochelys > Macrochelys suwanniensis. The sequence goes on along the minus strand of CM065775.1, from coordinate 40,994,734 downwards.
ATGATGTGGGCTTTTTAGTTAAGGCTGGCAGGGGATTGAGTCCGGTCTGGAATCCAGGCTTAAAGCATGTGCTCTCAGCCTAGAGGGGAATTTTAAGGGAATCACAACCACTCTCCATTTCTTTGACTACATGGGGCAGTGTCCCTGGGTTCCAAAGTTTGTTTTCTTCTGTGTAAAATGTGATCACGGTATTGAAAGTTGAGAACCATTGGATTAGGCATAGGTAGGTACTACAGCGCCATGTTGAGCTCCTGGAATCACATGATGAGGTCAGAATCTCAACTTTGATTCCCCCACCCCCCCCAAAAAAAAAAAAGGTTTATACCCACCCCCACCCCCCATTTGTAAAGAAAATCTTGAAAACATTACCAGAGTATAACTAACACATTGCCTGACTGTATCTGCAGGCAGCCACTAGCAAGGGAAGGAGGTTTCCTGGCCCCACTCCCACCACCAGATGGCGCCAGTCCTGTGCTGTTTCAGTTCTGGGATGGTCACTCTGCTGCTCTAGTGGAGAGGGGGCCCTGCCACTGGCCAAAGGAAAGGAGGGGTTTTCCCTGCTGTTCTCTGAGACCAGAGGAGTCTGTGAGAGGTGCTCCCTACAAAGAAAGGGAGGACCAGCCACTGGGTTTGGTGCACTCTGGGTAGACTGAGAAGGAAAAGAACCCATGTTTTGCTGCTTGCAGCCTGTTGGGGGTTTGGGAGTTTCTACAGCTCCCCCTTTTCCTTCTCACTCCTCCCTCTCCCTCACTTTTTTGTGCTTTGAAAAAAGACCATGAGAGCTCAAGTTTAACAAATGTGTGAGGTGAGAGAGAAGATAAAAGCAAAGGGAAGATGAATGATGGAGTGAAAAGGAGAATATAGTGAATATGGGATCTGTAATGCATCAAGGAGGAAGGGGAGGGAATGAATAAATGAAGGGATAGGTGAAATGACAGAGGCGAAGGAATGGGAGTGGGAGAAGCTGCATTGATAGGTTTGAAACTTGAGCTTAGGCAGGCATTTGTTCTACCCCATCATAAGTTGGTTGAGGTGGTAACAGAGAGTCCTGTTCTGAGGTGGATGCAGACAGAGCCCTCCCTTACTCTGGAGAGGGCCCAGTTCACCTGAAGGCAGGGACTGATGATCCAGAAATGAGGAAGGCCCCAGTTTATGCAAAAAGGAGCAGGGCAACCAGCCTAGCAAAATTTACTCTTCGCTTTTATGTTGGTGGCCCCTGCCACTGCTGGCCAAATCAGAGAGAGCACCACAGTGCAGGCGGGGCTCCATGTGAGGGGGTGGCAAGAGCCCTGGTTTGTCTTAATCTGGTCCTGCTAGAAATGCCTCCTTGAGCAAAGGCAATCTCTGTGTGGTGGAGTATAGCTTGGTTTAGACTCTTAAAGGGGCTGGACTACTCTTGTGACCAGAAGAGACAGAAATTTGTTGCCCAGACACTGGCTGAGGAGCTCTGGAGATACACAAGAGATGCCCTGATATTGTTTTGATGTGTACAGATTGACAAGATGCAAGAAGGAACAGTGGCTAAAGACTTTGCTGGTTTGTGTTCTTTTGATTAAACAGAACTCTGTGATAAAACAGATTTTCTTTTGCTTAATCTGAATCTCCTGTAAATTCTCTAAAACTTGAGTCTCTAGGCTCAGAGTTAATACAACAAAACTCAAAATAAACTGCTTGAACTCAATACATGCAAGATGTCAAATAAAGGGTAGTATGCGACTCTACAAAGTACTTTCCCATTTTTTCTCTCATAAATTAAATGATTTATAAATTAAATTTTACAGAAATCTAGAAATGAGACACAAATAAGATGAATGTCAAAAAGAATAGAGACTAGATATAAATCCTAGGTTAAATGAATATAAAAACTTTAACAAAACTTCTAGTAAGAGTACTTGGTAGAAGCAGTCAGATTGTATGTGTTTCTAAAGGATTTTCTATGAGTAAGCAATTTTTTTACTTTTTTATTTTATTTTATTTTTTAGGGCAAATTTAGTAATTCAGTGTGAGAATTGGTGGAATTTAGCTAAGCAGTTTGCAAGGCGAAGCCCACCTCTTCACTTTTTGTCCAGTTCTGTGCAGAGAACACTAATGAAAGCTCTAGTTTTAGGAGGTTTTGCTCATATGGACACAGATACAAAACAACAATACTGGACAGAGGTAAGACATTTTAAATTTCTGTCACCTTCATTTGAGCAAGCAATGAAATTGAATTCAAAGTTAGCTTTTGAATTCAACACTACCGTTGCACGCTCAACACCTTTTAAAGGCTTTTTTAATATTCGAGGTTCATTGTGATTCTTATTTTACCTAGACATTTATAAGGCACCAATTACAGGGCATGTAAGATACCAATTATTTAAACATGACCAATTAATATTACATTGAGGGTCATTTTATAATCATATTTCATAAATGTTGTTTTTAAAAAGTTCTGAAATGGTCAGATTAAAATGACTGGTTATCAAAAAGGGAAAAAAGAGCGTTCCTTAAAACTGACGTCTTGGAAGTCTCACTTCTTTCCCTGTTAATCTTTTAGTTTATATGATCCTTGTAAGATTCCATGTATTTTGTCAGGCTTAACAAAGTGCAGTACAGTAGAACCTCAGAGTTACGAACACCTCGGGAATGGAGGTTGTTCATAGCTCTGAAATGTTCGTAACTCTGAACAAAACATTATGGTTCTTTCAAAAGTTCACAACTGAATATTGACTTAATACAGCTTTGAAACTTTACTATGCAGAAGAAAAATGCGACTTTCCCTTTATTATTTTAGTAGTTTACGTTTAACACAGTACTGTACTGTCTTTTGGTGTGTCTGTGTCTGTCTCTCTCTGCTGCTGCCTGGTTTTGTACTTCTGGTTCCAAATGAAGTGTGTGGTTGACTGATCAGTTCATAACGCTAGTGTTCGTAACTCTGAGGTTCTACTGTAAAATAATAATATGGAGAGAAAATAATGAAGTATCTTGGCCCTAGAGGATAACTGAAACGAGCAATAAGCACCATAGGTTTATAAAGAATAAATCTTATGAAAAACTTGATTGCTTGTTTGATAAATTACAAAATGAATGACTGAAAGGGAACATGATGGAGGAACTGGCAATATATTGTGGTTTTGTAAAGCGTATGACTGTCTTGAAAAACTAAACTCAAAAATTAGATCATATTAGCTTAGCTATCAACAGTATCATGCAGATTGAACATAGGTTTGAAGATTAAACAATGTTTCTCTAAACAAAAGGTCACTGTTATAGTGATTATTGTATTGACTGGTATTTACATGGCAAGGATTTGTAAACTTGTTAACTTCCTAAATAAACAGTTTTTAAAAAAATTAATGATAGATGGCAGTATCTTCTGTGGTACCACAAAGATAATTATTAAGACTGATCTTATTTAACAGCTTTATTAATTAGCTAGAATAGAAAAGAAACTTTCAGATGATACAAAATTTGGAGGAGATTCAAATACCAGAGAGGATAGAAAAAGGCACAGTAGAGAGGAATTTAAGCGCCATAAGTTGGCAGAAAATAAGTTGGCAAGAGATAATGCTAAAACAGACCCCCAACGGCGATAGCGCTTGGCAAGATTAAGTTAACATTCACTTAATGGGTCTGATTAATCACTGTGTTACCTCAGTTTTTTGCCAGTTTTAATTCCATTGAAATCAATGGAATTGCACCAGTGTAAAACTGGAGTAACACAGTGAATTATCCCAGTGCTTTGGAGGTGAGGAGAGGGGGAAGGGTTGTGTGCCATAAAGACTTGAGTTTTTAATGAATTGATAGAAAACTGTGAGTACTACATGTATTAAACTGGAAGAATACATTTATGAGAAATGACTGTTTAATTTTTGATTCTGTAGGTTCTTCAGCCACTTCAACAGCGATTTTTGAATGTGATAAACCAAGAAAACTTTCAACAGATCTGTCAAGAGGAGGAGGTGAAACAAGAAATCACTGCCACACTAGAAGCACTTTGTGGCATTGCTGAGGCTACCCAGATAGATAATGTAGCAATCCTCTTTAACTTTCTGATGGACTTCCTTACCAATTGCATTGGATTAATGGAGGTGTACAAAAACACACCAGAGACTGTTAACCTCATAATAGAAGTTTTTGTTGAAGTTGCACATAAACAAATATGCTATCTCGGAGAGGTAAACGCGACCAAAGAGTGTGTGTGTGTGTGTGTGTGTGTGTGTGTGTGTATCCACATGCACGCAATGCAAAATAAGATCCTATTCTCTAAATCAAGTAAACCACAATGATTTTAGATGCTGAATAGAAAGAAACATTGTAGAGCTGAGCCCTCTTAAATGAATGCCTGTTAAAGGAGTGAACATATTTAAAACGTAGACATCAAAAGGTTAATTGCTCTTTTAAAATAATACATCTACTAACTTATTTTTTATATAATCCATTAAAGAGCATAATTCACTGAAACTGATGTTATTAAAAGGAAATAGACCTCTTTAAAGGAAAACAGATTTGATAAAACAAGCAAATCCATTTACAGGTTTCTGCTATAGTAAAACCCAAGTACACTGACTGGAGACTGGAAAAAGAGAGAGCATCCCACAGTTCTGCCTCTTATATCATTCTGAAAACTTGTGGATGTACTAAATAATCTTTCCTTGTCTATAAGTGAGAGTGCATATATTGTCTCTGAAAAGGTAACCCAAAAGTACAGCTAGACTATGCATACACTAACAAATTTACCTATAATTCATCATTAGTCCAGCTCTAGCAGCTCAGGGTGTTTTTGCCATGTTTAACTTTCTCTGAAGGTTTGTCTAGGGAAACTGGCCACTGGTTTAACTTCTGGTGCAAACTTGTAATGTAGAGACACCGCATTGGTGCTAAACAGGGCTTGCACTGGTGTGATTTACCCCAGTGAGTTACCAGGTAAGTTGCATCAGTGCAGTGTACCTACGTTAGGACTTTGCACTGGTATAGTTCTACCTATGCAAATTTCCCTAATCCGGACAAAACTCTAGCTACCACCTTTGGATCTGCCATAATCGTGGATTAAAGCTACAAAATGTGCTGGTGTGAACAAGACCCTAGAGATTCGGAATCTGCAATTCTGTACTCTTTCATGAGTTTGGCAAGAAATGTCAGCCTGTCCAGAACCATTTTATATAGAGACTCCTGATTTACAATTTTCTTTTTAAATCTGGGGGAATCTGCCAAAAGTATGGTTATACCACTAAAGTATTTTAGTCACTGGTGCATGAGTAAATGGGCAAAATAGTTACGTTCTGTAAGGAATATCTATTTCCTTAACACTTTTATGTGTAGCTATTACACCAAATAGTAACATAATAGAAATGAAATCAAAATCACTGGTGTATTTTCAGCCAAGCAGCACAAAAAGCAGCTCTAAAAACTCAATATTAAATGTGCTAGGATATATAGTATATAACCTACTTAACTTGTTGTTGTTTCTTTGTTGCAGTCCAAAGCCATGAATTTGTATGAGGCCTGCCTGACTCTACTTCAAGTATATTCCAAGAATAATTTAGGTCGGCAGCGAATAGATGTTACAGCAGAAGAGGACCAATACCAGGATCTTCTTCTTATTATGGAGCTTCTTACTAACCTTCTGTCAAAAGAATTTATAGATTTCAGTGATACAGGTATGAAGGAATTGGAGATGAAAAGCTTCAAGTATTGGTGAACTACTCTGGGTGGTTTTGAGCAAAAATTATGGGCTGCAAAATAAGCTAATTTTCTTTTGAGGAACTATCTTACAATGATTTTTTTTTAATTAGCAAAAATATTGTGGAGAGAGAGAATTAAGTATCCAAGTAGTGTAAGAGTGGAGATTAGAGAGTCTAGTTTCCACATTCTGAGATAGTATTTAATATTCAAACTCTGGTAGTCGAGGTAAGCGTGCATATAATTCATGGGCCATTGTTCTTGTTGCATTGCTATTGTATACTGAACAACTTGAAATCTGAACTAGAACAGGGTACCAATCTGGAAATAAAGCAATGGTAGTTATAAAAAACAAGGTCAAAATCAAAGGTATAGATTAAAACAGAGACATTTCAGTATGTGATAGAAGGGCTTGATTCTGTAAGGTATTGAGCTTTATCACTCCAGCGACATTTTAGGGGGATGTGTAGATGCTCAGCAATTTGAAGAACAGGCGCTGTGGTATGTAGTTATGGTTTAGTTAAGTTTTCTCTTGTGTATCCCAGTCTTTTTTTTTCTTCATGATCTCTGCTATTTACAATTGAATCAGTTGAAAACCTGATATGCCAGGTGTAATTTAAGTATATTGAACAGGTTTTTAGATGAGCTAAAAAATGTAAACCCAATGTTCAAGCTTTACCAAGTCCTAGAAAGTTCTGTGTAGAAGGCACAGAACAAAAGGAAATTCTATCTATCTATCCAGGTATTTATATTAATTCCCATCACTAGCTCTGAGTGCCTCCCAAGATATAACCAACTGCAGTGCGCGCACAGTTATTTACGGTCTCAAATGCACTGAATTCTGGCCCCCTATTTTTAATCTATAAATAATAGACAAAGACTTTACCATTAGACCTAGATCTGTAGCCAGCATATCTTAATCTAAAATCAGAATACAGGCTGGGTTTTTGAGTCAGGGTTATGAGGAACTGAATATCCGCATTGAGGTTGGTTATGTGGAAGAATTTGAAAGGGAATTTGTCATGAAACTAAGGAGTCCGAATACATTTTGGTATTATGATCAAGTGGTAAGACATGAGTTAAGGTTTGTGTGGATATTAGTATCACCAGTTAAATCAATATTCTTGCTTTTTAGTGTTCCAGTTGATAGGAAATGCAATTGTGAAGCCTTACTTTGAAATAAACTAACTTTTCTGTGTTTTAACATACTCCTAAATGCTAAGGCATACTCATAGTATTTGATATTTCCTGTTCTTATAAGATCTTTTAGAGTACTGAATTGTGATGCCTAGACACAATGGGCCTAAGCATAGGATGAAGTTGCAGCCTTTACTATTTTAAGATAGTGTGTTTGCTGTCCTTTTTAAAAAAGAAATCTGGCCTCTTGCATAAAAATGTGACACGTCAGTATGTCTGATTTCTCCTTTTACATTTAATATGTTAACAGTAAAGGTTTACATGTTTTCTATAGATGAAGTATTTAGAGGACATGAGCCAGGACAAGCTGCAAATAGATCTGTTTCAGCAGCAGATGTAGTCTTATATGGGGTTAATCTAGTTCTGCCATTAATGTCACAGGATCTTCTGAAAGTAAGTATATTTTAACATATATGTATATGAGCGGGCACACATAATAAATGTGGAAACTTCTTATAAAGATATATAAGCTTTTAAATGGTTTCTAAACTTTGAAGTTGTTAGAGCAGTTTATGTAGTCTGGCAGTTAAATACAATGCATTTTCTAGGGTTTATTTTACTGTATATGCAAGGAATATTTCTCTGGCCCTGAGATCCTAAGAAGAGAGAGATACATGGAAGACCTAGGCAAAGTTTGTCTTTTTTTAAAAAGTCAGTCTTGCCACAAGTCGCCTTATTTTGAATTGAGTTGAGATTTTATCATAGATTTCAAAAAAGGATTAGACATTTATATGGAGAATGAGAATATCTACTTTAACATTAGGATAAAAAAGGATATAAATCTTCATGCTGCATGGCATAAATCAACAACTAACTGATGAGGCTAAGGAAGAAACTTGCTCTATAAGCAGGTTATTTCATAATTGCCTACTGTGTAGTTTCCTGCATTTTCTCGGGGAATACATTACGATCTAAAAAGTGTCTGCATTGCTGTTCATTCACTTGTCAGCTTTCCCATTGTGGGTCCCTTCTCCTGTACTTTTCTTTTGTCATTTGCCTTGTGAAAGTTTGATTTATTACTTTGCTCTTATCCATATTTGACAATTATTAAAACTATTCACGTTTTGAAAAACATGTAATATTATATATTTTGCATTTGTGATTGATCATTACTTTTCTATTTCTTTACTAGGATAACACTGATTTTGGCGGGGGGAGGAGTAAGGCTTTCATGTCATATGCATAGATCTTGTATATGACCATAAAAATCAAATGAATGGAATGGCAATATGCTGAGGACTGTAACAATGAAGTTTGTATCTGCTAATAATTACCTTTCTTTTCAGCAGAGTGCATCAGTCTCAGTCCTGTCTCTTTGTTCCACAGAAATTTAGGAGCAGTATTAAAACAGAACTCTTTGAGTCTAAAATTCCCAATATATTTCTTTTGACAGTTTCCATCTCTGTGTAATCAGTACTACAAATTAATCACCTTCATCTGTGAGATATTTCCTGAGAAAATTCCTCAACTTCCAGAAGACCTTTTTAAGAGCCTGATGTACTCATTGGAATTAGGGATGTCATCGTATCCTTTACAATGAATGGTGTCCAACTTAAAAATGCCTTTCCCTTTTTGTGAAGAAATTTAGAAATTTGAACTTTCGTCATTTTTTTTCCATTTTTTCTTCTGTTTATCTCTGGTTACATAATAGTGTTATAGTTAGTTTTTCAATTTTGCCCTTGCATTCTGTTTTTTTATTATTGGACTTATTGGAATGTCAGCTGAGTTTCTAGCCTTAACTGAATTTAATTAGACCCTTAACATTTATTTAATGTAGCTTTTAAGTGGTTTAATAAGTGTATGTTCTTGCTGGCAATCTCTATTGCCTCCTCCCTACTATTTCATCTCACAGAAAATCTGACTTTATAAGCCTTCAGGTGGTATCCCAGAGCTATTCCTGAATTAGTTCCTCAGCTGGTAATGCAAAATACTACTGTTGTTCTACTGGGCTGGTTCCAGAGTATTTCCTGTCATATTGCCAGTGGGTTCTCCCTTTATAATAGGGAGTACCATTTTCACTAACCTACAGCACGTGTCCAAAACAGATGAGAAGCTTGGCCATAAGGGACTGTTTCTGAAAATGTTACGTCACAGATGACTGAGTTATTTTACAGTGTATAGCCAATAAAAGAGGGAAACAGATGCAATAGATTCCTATCTTTTTGTTAAAGTAGTGAAAAATAAATAAAGTCCTGGGACATGTACTCATTAAAACATTTTCTAATGATGCTGTTTAGAAATTTACCACAACTTAAAAAGAAAATCTGACTTTTATTCTTTGATGCTTTTTCTTTGACACTTCGATTATCAGGATGAGTTCTGAGGTTTGCCAACTCTGTCTGGAAGCTTTAACACCATTAGCAGAACAATGTGCAAAAGCACAGGAAACAGACTCATCACTATTTCTAGCAACAAGGCACTTTCTTAAGGTAAAATGTCTATTTGCAAGTTATGCTGCCATATTTTATTTATTATTTGTTTTACAGTAGTGTCTAGAGGCCTCAACTGAGATCAAGGCCCCATTAGGCTAAGCACTGTACGAACACAATATAAGAGACGATCCTTGCCCTAAAGAGCTTAGTCTATTAAGACAAGACCGACAAAGGGTTTAAAGGGAAATAGAGGGACAGAGAAGAGAAACAACTTGCCCAAAGTCATGCCAAATCAGTAGCAGACCTGGGACTTTTCAGTCAGTAGCTCATGTTTTTGTGTTATGTGCATGGGCTTCAAAATGAACCTTAAAAGATTTTAGTAAGAATCACTGTGAAGTCTGAGTAGATGACACAAAGAACTAAAACAGAATGGGCAAGGTTGCTTGTAAGCTGAAGGATGGAGTGGACAAGAGGCAACAGAAATAGGTAGGAGAAATGGAATAGATGATTACTAAAACAAGAAAAGAAGAGAATCCTGCTCTGGTTGGTCTTCTATTTAAAGAAAATTACATAGGTTCTCAGTCCAGTGTCATGTTTAGTGTCTACTATTCTGGACTAAGTGCTCCATCTTGTTCAGCTGGGTCTTAGTGCAAATTGGGAGCATCCAATTGCCTCTGGCCATGAGCTGGATGCTAGGAAAATCTTTGTGCTTAACCCCAGGTTAAATGTTTAATGAAAAATCTCTTACATTACTTTTCCAGCACAGACTGAGTCTTGCTTGGGATCTTAATTTTCTCATAGCAGGTTCATTGACATCAGTCCGGCTGAGAGAATGAACAACGAGCCTTAAATAAAGGTTGATAAAGCTGTTATCTTCCAAATGGACGTACCTGTTTTTTCAATCCCTTCCCTAAATTTCTACCTTAAATTCTCTGACTTCCACCCCATTCAGTCATTCCCTCACCTACTTAGTTTTCATTGAGCCTTAGGATTCTCCAAAGTCACATCTTTCACAGACCTGATGAATGGGTTCCCCATTTTATTCTGGAAGAGCAAAACCTTACATTCATTCTTCCCCTTGTTTATAGACTCATAAAAGTCTAGAAGGGACTTTGAGGTCATCTAGTCCAGCTTGGTGTGCTGAGCCAGGACCAAATATACCTAGGCCATTCCTGGCATGTGTTTGTCTAACCTATTCTTAAAAACCTCCAATGATGGGGATTCCACAGCCCTCCTTTTGCATTCTGTCTCATGCTTAACTATTCTTATAGTTAGGTTTTCCTAATATCTAACCTAAAACTCCCTTGCTGCAGAGTAAGCCCATTGCTACCCGTCCTACCATCAGGAGACACGGAGAACAATTGATCACTGTACCCTTTATAACAGCCCGTATATATTTGAAAACTGTTATTGGGTCCCCCCAGTCGTTTCCTCTCTTGTATCATAAAATTAACATATAAATAAAAGATTATTTATGACTGTTACAAATTAAGAGAATATTAAGAGTGTTTAATTTTGTGTGAAGACAAGGACATGGTTATCCTACAGTTTGCACCTTTTACAGTGTTTGTTGGTATTTGAGTGTACCTCTTAATAGACAAACAGTTAATTCACAATAGAATCTATACTCGTCTTTCTATTCAAGAAATTGTTGTGTTTCTCCCCCTTTCTAATAATCAAATCTTCTCCTCAGAAAAGCCCCATTGTATGTTAATATAACAAAAAACATTTCCAAAGACAAACTTAGTAAATATGCCCTTTTGACTGCAAAGAAGTCAAATTTACAGAACACAGTAATAGTCCTACATTGTTTTCTTGCTCTAAAAGCATAAACTATAAATATTTCCAGAAATCCTCATTCAATAACTCATATTCTCCCCAGATCCATAAAGGACTTAGACTTGTCTCAGGAGGAGGTCTTCAATAGGTCTGATCCTTTTAGCTTCCTAAACAAGATTTCCCCTTCTACTTTTGTTACATAGTGGCAGCCTAACAGTCTGCATTTTAGATAATTAAATAATTTGTTTTATCACTTCAGATGGTCTTTGATATGCTGGTACTACAAAAGCACAATACAGAGATGACAACTGCAGCAGGTGAAGCATTCTACACATTAGTGTGTTTGCATCAGGTATGGTATTTCCCCATTTTTAAACAATGTTAAAAAGCTATTTTGCATGCACAATAATGCTCAGGTTATTGGTATACCTAGTTGAAATGCGATAGTTATAGGACAGTACTTGGCAGCAATTATTTTTCCTGTGCAAGTAAGACATAGGAAGAAACTTAAATAATTTCAGAAGAGGTGGGATTTTCAGTTTATATCCTTTTCCCTGGGTACAGTAACTTCTCACTTAAAGTCGTCCCGGTTAACGTTATTTCGTTATTACGTTGTTGATCAATTAGAGAACATGCTTGTTTAAAGTTGTGCAATGCTCCCTTATAATGTTATTTGGCAGCCTCCTGCTTTGTCCACTGCTTGCAGGAAGAAGCAGCCCATTGCAGCTAGCTGGTGGGAGCTTGGAACCAGGGTGGACCAGCAGCCCCCCTATCAGCTCTCCACTGCCCTAAATTCCCTGTGCGGCAGCCGCTCAGCGGGCTATCAATTGCTGGCAGTTCAGTTGTCCCTCCCTCCACTGCCATGTGCTGCTCCTGCCCTCTGCCTTGGAGCTGCTCCCAGGAGCCTCCTGCTTGCTGTGTGGGGGGCGGGGGAAGGGGAGAGAAGAGGGGTGCTAATGTCAGGGTGTCCCCCTCCGCCCTGCTCCTGCACCCCACTTATCCCATCTTCCATAGAGCAGGGGGGACACATGATAGGGCTCAGGACAGAGGGAGCTTCCTGGCAGCAGCTGTGGTCTCAGCTTGCTGATCTACTTAACAAGGCAGTATACTTAAGAGTGGGGTGAGCGTACGTAAAGGGGAAATGCGCATCTCTCTCGCACGTGCGCGCACACACACACACACACACACACACACACACGGTGTGTGTCTCTCTCTGCCATGCTGTCTCCCCTCCCTCCATTCGTGCTGCCTTGTAGAGTGTGAGGCTACATTAACAACAGTTAGTTAACCCTTGAAGGCCCAGCCAATTGCTAATTCATCATTTAGCAGTAAGGCATTCCCTGGGAAATATTCCACCCTCTGACTTCACCACCTCAACCAAGCTTGACAATCATCATCGCTGTGTACGAACAAAATTTCCCTGGAACCTAACCACCCCCTATTTACATTAATTCTTATTGGGAAATTGGATTTGCTTAACATCGTTTTGCTTAAAGTCGCATTTTTCAGGAACTTAACTACAATGTTAAGTGAGGAGTTACTGTACTTGACTTCATTGTAGTCAATCTTTACTTGTACCCTTTTGATTTTTCGTTAGCATTTTGAATGATCTATATTATTCCATGAAATGTTCACCAAGACATCCAGCATCTTTGTAGAACCAAAATGAAATCAAATTTACTGATCAGATTTTTGCCAATACACATTGTAGAGCAGTGAAGCAAATTTATCTCCAGAGGGACTTCCATCCTGGCTTCCATAGTTGGAATGGTTGTTAAAATTAAATAAGGGTCTGGTTAATTTTATTTCTAGATATGTATTAACTTAATGGTTCTAGGAATACAATAACACATGTGCCTAGAGTGGTTCTGTGGAAAATTTCTTGTCTTCCACACTACAAATTTGTCCCATATTAACGTTTTAAAATCACTATACAAAGACTTATATTATGTAGGTTTTATGGCTTCCCCTGTGCTCACATTGACATAAATCCAGTTTTCTTGAAACACCCTTCGATGGAAAAAAGTTCTGCAGTTCTCACGTTGTCTGTTACTCCTTTCTTCTGCTTCCACCTTTCTTAAGGTCAGAAGTCAAGGTTTTTCTCTCATGAGTGTCCAGCAGCGCTTGTCTCCTCAAACAGTTGCTAAATCAGTTTAGGAATCTTACAGCTAGGAGTCAAATTGAGGGGGGGGAAGTGATGGTTCCTCAAGTGGTTGCAAACGTCGTCCACTCAAGTGTGTTTACACTTAGCACACTGAGAGCCGGAGACTTTTCCCTCAGCAGCAATACCCACTGGGGAAGTGTGCACATCCTGCACCTCCTTGTTGCCCCTCCTGAGGCTACATAAGGGTAGCAGTGCACCAATCCCTACCCCATTCCTTCTTACCACCAGTGGCTTAAGTCTAAGATCCCTCTGCAGTTCTCGCCTTACAATTTATTTCCTGTGTCACAGCTACTTTCTGAGAATTTGTAGTGTAAGCAGTTAGTAGCAGTTAGTACCAGTCATGAAGTGTAGTGTAACATTAGTTTAGTTAGTTGCAGTAGGTTATGCAATATTCTGAGTTTTAAGCACCAGGCATCATGTGTGGCCTCTGTTCCTTATAGTGACCTGCACACATGCTGCTTACTGTGTCTCAGTGAGGAACACATTAAGGTAAGGTGTAGTATCTAATGTTCATTAAAAAAGTTAACACTGATTTCCAGAGACCTTCACTTGAAACAGCACCTGATGGAACAGGCTACAAAGCCTGTGTTGGCACCAAGGTATTTGTTGGATCATTCGACCAGCCACCCTCTGGCACCATCTACTTGTATGGTAGTTCCAGTGGACCCCTGGATTCCAATTCTACTCCAAGAAGAGAAAGGGCTTGTTCACCTTCCCCAGAAGACCCATAAAACTAATCGGTGCCATCAGAAATTGAAGAGAGATTTTTCATTCAGAAACGTCTGTCAGCAACATCAAGACCCATCGACCTATTTCTCCCCAGTAACGAGGTGGAAAGATCCTGGTACCGTACCGTTGACTCGAGAGACAGCTGTCAAGTCTGCTACCTATGGATGTCACAGTACGCTGTCTGGCACTGTTCCTTTTGGTACCTATCACCTTGCAAGCCTTTATGGCAGCAGTAGATTTATTTCTCTGTGCTGGTATATTCGATAACACAGAAGGTCAGCTGTATATCAGTACCTGCAGCAATTCCAGGTCCATCAGCTCCTTCAACTTTAGGACACAGTTTGCAAATGCTGACTGCCACATTACTGATGAAGAAACAGGTACTGTCCATGGTCTTTGTGCCTGTTGAGCTGGTACTGATGCACCCTTTGTCCTCAGTGTGCCCAGCACCTATGAGCTTGGATATCTGTGACCTTGGTACAGAGTTACTTTTCAGAGTGTGGACGGATTCCATCAGGCAGTACACTCCTCAGTACCAGACCCATTTGTATGACCTCTACCTCCCTGGGATGCCCTTACATTAGTGACTGAGGTTCCACCTCCAGTACTCACGGTAGCGCCCCTTCGTTGGTCAATAGACAAATATAGGTATCCAGCTGGAGTGGGCTCCACCGTTGCTCATAGACTACTCAAAAGACTCATCAGGTTCTGAGTCAGCGTCCTCCAGCTCTTCTTTCTCTCTATCTCAAAGAAGTCGCGCAAGTCATCCAAGTGTTGAGGAGTAGACAACGATACCAAGAGTGCAGCCGCTCTTGTAACAAGGACAGACCATCCTGGTCCAACATGTACTGGACTCCCATGCTGTATTCCTTCCCACAGGGGCCTTCCTGGAACCTGTGGGGTGGTCTTGCTCCAACAGGTCAGGCTCTCCACCTTGGTCTAAGGATATATCCCCTGGTCATAAGGCAGACCAAGCTCCAAAGCACCTATGCACATACAGGAAAATGCCTGTACTCCTGAACTTCTTCTTGTGGGGGAGACCTTGCCAGACAATCAACCTCTGCCTCAAGAGGTGCCATCGGCTCCACTGATTCTTTGCCCTCTCCTCATGATCAACGGTGCCAACTTACTCTTTTCCAGTCCTAGAGGATTTTAAATCCTATCTCCCTTTTTTCCCTAAGCCACATTCTAATAAGGATGAGGAACGTGTATGTACCATGGATGTTAGGAGGGCGTTCGCTTTCCATCTGGACAGGACCAAAGCATTTAGATGATCTCCTCATCTTTGGTGTCCTCTGTGGATTGTATGAAAGACAAAGCAGTATAATCCAATCTCCAGATGGATCAATTCCTGTGTGATGACGGTGTATGGGATAGCCAATACTCCCCCTTCTCAAAGACTTTCAGCCCATTCAACAAGGGCTCAAGCTACATCAGTCACCTTCCTGAGGGATGTTCCTGTCTGACATTTGTATGGCCATTCCATGGTCCTCAGTGCACACATCATGCGTCGTTATGATCACTAGTGCATCCAGATCTGATGCGAATTTTGCTAAAATAGCATTATAGTAATTAAGTAAACTCTAAGCCCACCTCCAGAGGGAACAGCTGATGAGTGACCTGACTAGAATACACCTCTGCAGGTGGACTAAGAAGATACAATGGTTACTTACCTGTTCTGTAACTGTTCTTCAAGATGTGGGTGCTGACGTGTATTCCACAACCCACCCATCGTCATTGGAGACTTAGTCTAGCTCCCTGGGATGCGAAGGAACTGATGGTAATCAGGGTGCCACCACCCTTATATAGCCCAGGGAGGGGCCGTAAGGAGGTGCATGGCATTCATGCCATCCTGATGGGCGCTGTTTCCAGCTCTTGGTTAGGATTGCCAACACTTGCCAATATTTGATATTTTCCTTAAAGCTCAGCTCCTGGAGACTAGTTGTTACATGAGAAATTTCAGCCTTCATTAAAAACAGAACTACATTTCTAACTTCCATGGTTGTGAAGAAAAACATTTGACAATGTGACCCAAGTCAAATAAAATCAACCCCAAAATTTATAATCTCATGATTTTGGGTGTCTCAGATTTTTTAATATCTAGGATTACTATGTTGTCACCAATTTATTTCTCTCCCAATCAAGAAGGAGCTAAACCCAAGGAGTCCAGCAGGTATCAGGGATATGTTCAAGCCCCACCTAAGGAGTCCAGTGGTGCTCAGAGAGCACACACAATCATGGTTTAAACATCAGCATAATCTACCATGAGCAGTGGCTCATTTTGATGACTTGCATATGTGATAGAGAGAAAACCAAGTTACTTACCTATCGTTCGACCTATCTGTCGTTCTTTGATATATGGATGCAGGCATATAATCCACTCAGGTGTGTTAGTGCCTAGCACACCAAGGCTGGTATGCCATACTAGCTCAATCTGAGCCCTGCTTAAAGCCAAGTATTGGGGAATAAAGAGAGAATAAAAACAGGCAGCTAACATTCCTCACTCAGACTAACTGTTAAAAATATCACTGAGGGAAGCAATAACTTTATAATACAAAAATAAACACTAAAAACCTTACATGGTAGAAAGTCTGGTATTTACCCATATGTGGAGGTGTCCCAGCAAAAAAAATTGTCACGGTACCAGGTTGTTCATTTAGTCCTTGTTTATATACACATATTATACCATTTTAACTATACTAATAATGGGAACACCCCCCTCCCCCCCAAATGTTGACACATTAAAACCAGTAGAAAAGTGCTCTTTCTAATATAGTTTATTCCCATATGGGAAGGGGAATAAGCTATACCAGTATAGGGATTGTACTGGTACAACTATATTTTATATAGATTATAGCTATATCTCAGTACAGGCGATATCGACACTCCAGACTTCTGCTGGAATCACTGTCGGTCAGGGGCGTGAGGAAGTGTGATCCTGGACCCTGACCGGCAGAAGTCCCCAAGGTCAAAGCAGCTATACCAGCAAAGCTGAGCTTGTCCTGGTGTATAATGTGTTTCACCTAGGGTGGATGGGTGGGTTGTTATTCTGGTACAAAGCACAGTTTTGCAGGTATAGCTGTGTGCAGAGGAGCATTTGCTGGTAAAATTTACCATGTTCCTGTATTGGTAAACTGCTCCTAGTCTGCATGTGGCCTGAGTGTCCAGTCTCAGCTCCTCAAGGTGTTTTGTGTCTGTTACAGCAATTCACTGCTTTTATACTTTCTTTGTGAGCCACCACTCCTCTGTTCAAGTCCAGTTCCATATTAACATTAGGGTATGACATCCTCCCTTCCAAAAAAAAGCTGTTTTCTGATTGATTCAAGTGTCTTTACAATCTCCACTCTAAGTGGTCTGCTGAATAAACCCTTTTTCTGTGACTGACTAGTCCAGTCCTGCACATGTAGTTACTAGTCTTAATTCTCCTTCCATAATACTTTCAGGTACGATTTTTATTCTCCCTAGTGATACCCATTATTTATTTGTAGATAGCCACGACTGGACATGACCCCACAGGCCATCCTTTGAGTTGTTTGCCCTGAACAGAAATGCAGTTTACTCATATGGAAATAATGTAAACGTTCAGAAGTGCAAGGCAAAATTGTAAATGAGATGTCCAGAGTCGTATGTTACACACAGACTTTCCATGCTCAGAGAAAAAAATGAAGAAAATTTGGCAACCACAACATGCAATTCTGATCCTCCTCTTTTCCCACAATCCAGTCCCTCATGGGGCTGAAGGAAAATGGTGGATTTGATTAACCTTCTGGGCACCAAACAAAAGAAAATTAAAAAGACTAAAATCTCCCAGATAAATTTCGTTCATTCCCCTCACCCCATTCAACCTTCCCTATGAGCCTACAGATAGTCGGAAGTGTAATTTTCACTTCCTAGCAGTCGTTTGGGCTGTCTTCAGTGTTTCACAGTTTTTTTGTTTAATGCCTCTCAACTGAAAGGAGGGCATTTTTTCCCCACAAGTGCCTTTTTGGGCCCAGACCATCATTAGTTTTTGTTTGTTTTGGTTTTGGTTTTGGTTGGTTGATTTGGTGATTTGCTTTTTTGAGGCAAAAACAGCTTTTAACAATCTTTTTGTGAAGATCTGAAGTGCTAGTCTCTCATGATAACTCTTCTAGGATTTTCAACTGTTTCTTACTTGGGAAGTATGGATTAACTGTATAACTGAGGAAACGGCCTGTGTAAGAAAAAGAATGATGTGAGTTGTAGTAGGGGTCTCATGCGCCCAGGGCTCTGACGATCAGTGCATGAGTTTGAACCTCGTAGCCCCTAGCTCTCAGAGAATACACCCCTCTGGCCAACACCTTGAGAGCTAGGGGCTACGAGGTTCAAACTCGCACGCTGATGTTCGGAGCCCTGGGCGCATGGGACCCCCCAGTAACTAGCGAGTGTTGAGAGAATGTGGAATCGGTCAACGCTATACTCGGCTGATGTGGCAATTCGTGGTGTCAGACGCCATCAGGTGGTTGAGACACATCTACCTGGAACACATCCCCGGACATCGGCAACTCCAGGGGAGATGAGCTGCAGTGCCAATGAGAAGCGCAGACGGGAAGGTAACTCAGATACTTCCCTGATGGCTTGTATTTTCTAGCAGATAACCTACCCTAAATTCTCAATTACTGAGGGACAATCTTCACTTGTTGATATATTTGCTTTTCACAACCAACTCTCTGTATAACTTTTCATGAGTAATGTACCCGAATATTGTGTGGTGAGTGAGCATGAGACTAGAAGGGAAAGGAAAAGGGTGCAGGGTGGGGTTGGAGGATGCCAAAGATACTGGATGAAGGATAAGATTGGGTCAAAGAAAAGTGGTGGGGAGACAGTGAAAGACTTTGAGAGAGAAGCAGTTTGTGGGGATGAGTCTGACAGAAATGGGAATCAGGAAGCAGTCTTGTGTGAGGGGACTCATTACAAGCAGGAAGAGCAATGGCCCTGCACTCACCTCAGCTGCAGTGTTGTTAATGGTGGTTGTGACCAGTGTTCCCTTTAATTTTTCCCACGCGTGTGTGGAATGAATTTTATGTGCACTGATTTGGAGGCGATGTGTGACACATCGCCTCCATATTGGTGCACCTAACAAAATTCATGTAGCGGGGGTGGGGCTAAGGGGTTCGGAGTGTGGGAGGGGGCTCATGGCTGGGGTGGAGGGTTGGGGTGCAAGGGGTGAGGACTCTGGCTGAGTGTGCAGGCTCTGGGGTGGGGCTGAGGATGAAGGGTTCAGGGTATGGGAGGGGACTCAGGGCCGGGGCGGGGTGTGTGAGCTCTCGGGTGGGGCCGGGCATGAGGGGTTTGGGGGTGCAGGCTGCCCGGGGGCTACAGCGGGGAGAGAGGACTCCCCCCAGCTCTCTCTCCCCAGCTCTCTCTCCCCGCAGCAACACCTGGGCTGGCAGGGGGAGGGGCATCTCTCTCCGCCGCAGCAGGTCCGGAGCTAGGGGAGAGGCATCTCTCCCCGCCGCAGCCCTGAGCACCTGTGCAGCACTTAATAGGCTGCTGCGCAGCTTAGAGGGAACTTAGGTTATGACAGATGTTGCAATATCTTTGCAGACCTTATTGTATTAAATTTATGAATGGTTTATGTATCACTGTGGGCCAGGGCTTGTATTCAACTCCAGGGGGCAGAGTTACCACAACCCCTCCAGGAACCAAAAGAAGTGAGGGTTGTTTAAGGTGAATAACTTAAGTTGTGAATGCCTCCAGAGAGGCGGTACCCCTGGGGAGGCTTGCATATACTGGTTCAAACTGGGTTTTTCCAGAGACCAACAGACACAGAAAGGGCTTTTTGATTCAAAAAGGCTGGGTTTAAAATGGACAAACACTTTCTGTTCAAAGGGAGCCCCCAACCCTTGCCGAAGGGTTGGAGAGACTTTGCCCTATTAGGGCCCTATAAGACTTGTGGGTGACTTCTGGTAAGCTTTTATCATGCATGTAGGAACTTTTGGGGTTTTTTTTAATGGTTTCTCTGTAACACAGTTACTTTAAGAATACATGTGCTTGCTTAGAAAGAGCTGTGAGATAACTTGTAGTTGCTGGCCATACATTATTCATAGCCCTTAGAGAGAAAGCAAAGCACAGATGCTAGTCTTTAGGTAGACTGGTTTGGTGGGGATAGCACAGTGTAAAAGCAGGAGCTGTGCAGCCATAAAACCCCCTCAGAAGGGAGTGGGATAACGGTCCTTGCCCAGAGACACGTGGTGGCTGGAGATCTGACTGGGCACGCCTGGAGTGGACCACTTGGGGGAAAGAGGGAAATACAGGTGCAGTTACCCTGAAATTGTGACAGCAGTGGCTGGAGCTGAAGGTTTTTAGAGCTTTATCAAGGCAGCCAATTGGTCTGGCTGAAGATCTTACCTCATTGGGAACAGGTGGAGGGTATTGCCTCCACATTCACCTCTGGTGCCTGTTTGTGAGCCTGGCAGTAGCAGATGAAATACTGTAACTCGGTATTCTTATCTAAATCTCTGGAAACAACTTATAACTTTCCACCACAAACTAAGTTTGTGGGAGTTTTTTTCCTCCTGACAAAGGAAGGTGTGTGGATATATTTGCATTCTATTTCCTGTGAAGTAATCACTGCTGTTTCTTCAACAGGCTGAATATTCAGAACTAGTTGAAACATTACTATCAAGTCAACAAGATCCAGTCATTTACCAACGGTTAGCAGATGCATTCAACAAGCTTACTGCAAGCAGCACTCCTCCTTCACTGGACCGTAAGCAGAAGATGGCCTTCCTAAAGAGTTTAGAAGAATTTATGGCAAATGTTGGTGGACTCCTCTGTGTAAAATAAACAACAAAACTCTATGCCTAATTTAGACCCTTTCTGCAAAATGCACTGAGAAATGCTGAAAGCTGACTAAACCTTGTACCTGTTTCTGGGTTCTTTGCAACCATCTCAGATTTTAGAGAGCCTGGAAGATTGATATAACACAGTTGAATAGGAGAGGTCAACTTTGAATCAGCTTCTGCTATTGTGTTAGTCACAATCTGTCATACTTGTATGTTGTAGAGAATGAACAACAAATTGAAATTTAAAAGAAAATTCCATATATGTGCAAACAGATATGGGCACAGTGAAAAATAGTGCCTTTTCCCCATTAGCTTAAAACATAAGTGGCTGGACGAACTTTTACAGATTTTTTTTTCTGAAAACCATATTAGAGTATGATGTAGACACATAAAAACTGTAAACAGTGTAGCTGATTGAAGCTTTATTTTTTCTCTCTGAAGATTGAGTTTATGATCCAAGGGAAAAACACCAAATGGTATTTTTTAACTTGTGTTTAGTTTTGTTTTCCTACATCACCTGACGTTGCATGTTTTATGTAATACAGGTTTCTACATTATATTCTGCTGCCTAAAGTTCAAAAGGAAAAAGGTGTATATTTTTGTTCCCCTAAAATGAACTTTAGGAACTGTAGCCATTTCATTGCCTTAATTTAAAACAAAACAAAAAAAAGTGATATACTTTAGACAAGATAAGGCAACATTTGAGTCTTCAGAGTTGCTTCAGGATGTTGGCATTAAGCTGCTGTGTACCTGTTGCAGCCCTTTGTGTTGACATGTGTGTTATGTTGGGGTGTGAGTCTAATGCAATGTTCATGTGTAGTTTTACTTTCAGTATCTGTTTTAATCCACATCCAAGTCGTGCACAGCTGCAACGTATTTCTACACTGAACTGTTTGCTTAAGCAATAACAATTCAAAGGGTGTAAATTATTGATTTATACAAACTGTTTTTAAGTTGGGGCATTAGATAAAATAATTATGCTAGACTAGGGGTTTCAAACTCTATTTTACCCAAGGGCCATATACATTTGATTCAAGAGTTGGAAAGATAATTAGGATTTGTGGTGGGGGGGTTTTCCTCCACCACCACCTCCAGATTTGTGGTGCTCTCCTCTGCTCTTGCTCAGTTTTCTGTGTCAGCACTTGAGCAGTTAAGATGTACGTACGTTTCATCCTGCCAACTGATGGATATATTGGAACAACAAGGGAGAGTAACACAAGAATACGGAAGCAAGGCATACTTTGCCAGTAGTCATAAACCTGACAAAACTGAGGCAAACGCACATTCTGCATGCCAGATAAAATTGCTTTTTGTGAGGGGTGTGGGTGGGGAAGAATTTGGCCCTTGGGCCTTGTGCTTGATACCTCTGCTAAATTGTGCTGTTGAATGTTTTCCATGTGGTTTTTACATTTATATAAAATGTACAGTATATACACCTTTACAGTGCTGTGTATAGCATCATGTTTGCAACTCTGTGCCGTCCTTCAGCTGTTCATCTCAAAACCAATCATATTATCCAAAGTGGCATAAGTCTGTAGCACTGTGCTAGTCATAGTGATTCAGGACGTACTTTTTGAGTTAAATACATGCATGTAACAATATGATGTAATACAAGGGCAGAAAGTGCCATCTTTTCAACAGAATTTTTTCACTTTTAATTTAATCCACTGTTAATATGAAAACTGGGCTGGAGCAAACATACACTTTAAAAGGTAACCATAAAATTTGTTAGACAACATCCCTCACAGTTAATATTGTATATCGTCTGTTTGAACATATTTTTAGTAATATTTGCAAGACGGAATTGTCTTCAAATTTCTTCCTAGAAACCCTATCGCTTTCATTAAGAGATTTCTTGTGTGTGCAACAAAACTACTCTTGCACTAGTGATGGGGAAATACCATTGTATCCTTCTGCATTATTCCATCTTTTTTCCAATTGTTCCAGCAAATGGATGACAGATTTATTGGCGCTGCTTTTAGAGTTCATGTCTGAGTTTTTACTTTTTATAAAAGTAAGTGTGTTCAAAACATAGTCCTTTAGCTGAAGGGCATTAAGTCCTAGAAACATGAGCAACAGTAATAATTGTTAATCTACCTGGCAATACCAAGAGTTGAACCTCTGGGACAGATTCTTCAAAGGGATAATGACAAATAATTTTATTTTTTCTAGTTCTTATTGATTGAGTAATAACCACTGTCATAACAAATGGCTCCAGTATTTTCAGAACTACTTTATTTACTTAAAATTTGCTCAATATAAACTTCTAAATTTTTATAAACTATGGAAATTTGGGAATTCCCTAGAATAATTAAGTCAGCAATAAATCAGCCTACTAATCTGTTAACATTCAAACAATATAGTACACCTACCTTTTAGATGAATCTGTCCCATTTTGTGTTCAAGACAACTGACACAATGTAGCTGCTTTCGTAGCTACATTGATGTTCAAAAATTGTCAAGGCTTACTTAAAATGTTACGTTTGTTTGCTCTTTCATTTTAAACATATGTTTTATGTT
Organism: Macrochelys suwanniensis; assembly: GCA_033296515.1. Taxonomy (NCBI): domain Eukaryota; kingdom Metazoa; phylum Chordata; order Testudines; family Chelydridae; genus Macrochelys; species Macrochelys suwanniensis. The sequence continues at coordinate 40,971,506 of CM065775.1, read as the reverse complement.
AAAGGGACACTGTCCAGTGTTTTTAATTTGCAATTTTTTAACTTTGTCACATATATCTCATAAACTTGACAACATATTTTTCCTGTTTTTTTTTTTTACTTTCATGTCAGAATGTTAAACATTGATCTTCCCACCCCACCTAGGGTTTCTTGTAGAGCAAATGCAAAGATATCTCTGCATGTTTGTGTAACAACCTCATAGATATCACTAACGTTCTGGGAATACATTTTTGTTAATTTATGCCCTTTCTGTTGGCCGTTTCAGTACCTAAACTACTTGATCACATTCTCTTCTTAAAAACAGCCTTCAATGAGACTCTTTGAAACTCAGCCACTAAGAGCAAGATCCAAAGTCCATACGACAGACTCCCAATGACTTCAGTGGACTTTGAATCAGGTCCCGACCCTCTGTTTAGAGACACTGATGTGATTAACATCACTGCATTGAGTTTCCACTCACTGTACAAAGTGAATAATGCTTTTAAAAAACGTAATCAAACTGATTTAATTGATTTAACCATGTATCATAATTGTACTATATTTTTGTCAAAACTTAAGATGATTTTTTTTACCAAAATAGATTGCTATCAGAGAGTCTTAATTCTCAAGTTAGAGATCCAAATAATTTTTCTCTTCCCTGCACCTCCCCTTCTTTTTGGTTTAAACAACAATTTCTAGCTTCAGGGTTTCCCAACCCCACACAGCTACGGTTTAGCACTAACCTACCTACTTCCCTATGCTTCAACCCACTAGAAGCTAGAGTCCTGCAAACAAGGGGTATCTAGTTGGGTAATGAAATACAAGGACTGGGAGAGCAGAGGTCCATGAGGATTAGGGAGGAGTAGTCTTCACTGAGCCTCCACTTCCAGGCCTCATTATATCTTATCTATATTTCGCATAGGAAGTTTGTTTAATGCTGTACCAGTTGACAAGAAGTTGTTTCTCCTTGAGTGATAAAGGGCTTTCTGTTTTCCTCAGAATTTGGAAAAAAACTGTTTCCTCTGTGCATCTAAATCCTGCTAGTCAAGTGTGTCTGGGATTTGAATTTGGGTCTTCTGCCTGATAGTGTATAGCATTTACCTAAACCACAACTTCTAAAACATGCCTTGTTTTAAACGTTTAGCTGGATATCACCCTATATGTTATTTAAACCATATAGTTTTAGAGAACAAGCTTGGTCCAAAATCTCCAAAAAGTCCATTGCATTTCTTAAAGAAGTCTAATTATAAAGAAATCATCTTGATTTCTAATTACAGAGATTTTTAAAAGTCTGTTCAAAAATAAAAATAAATTTAATACTCCTATTATAAAACATTTTATATAATTTGAAACTGAAATGACTTAGTCACCTTTTAAAATAAAGGTGTGTTGTTTTTTTATGAGAATGGTCAAATGGACTGAGCACAAGAGAGGGAGACAAACTCCTAAATTCTAACACCAGCTTTGCCACTAACTCTCCCTGTAACTGTGGACACATCACTGAAATTCTCTCTCTCTGTTTCCACATCTGTACAACTAAGAATACTTACATATCTCATGGGGTATTGTGAGGATTAGCTGAAATCTATAAAGTGTTTTGAAGATCTAAAATGCTATGTAAGTGCTAAATATTTTTCATTTTACTGCTTATGTAAGGTGGAAGATTGACCACACTGAAAATTAAAGTGCTTTGTAACCATAAGACAGATACAGCACAGGCAGCAGTAGTACTGCAGTAATTCACACTAATAACACCTGCTGTAAAATTTAGTTGCTTGTATTGCTACTGTAAAATGTCTTCTTTTTTTTTTTTTTTTAATTAAGGGAAGCTTCCCTACCAGTGTACCTCTCAGTTCTGTTCTAAAGAGTGAGATGGTGGTAGTTTCTGTGCTGACTCAGTCTTTGGTGCCTCTACTGAGATTGCCAGCAAGGGTGCCAATTACATTAGTATTTGCTTTTTGGGGGGAGGATGGGCAGTATGACATGAACAACTAGCTCGATTAGGAACTAAAATCACTTAGCTCAGTTTTACAAGGTCCCTGTCTGTGCAGATGAGAGAAACAGTGGTCAGTGTATCATGTAGTTTAATGAATCAGCTTCTAGCATGTTTAGCTCTTATCATGGTTGAGGGGGGGAAAGATAGTGTTTTCTAACAAGCACAGTTTTATTAGTGAGGTGTTAACATGATTTCCCTGGCCGGGATAAACAGGGTCATAAGTTATCAGTTAATTGTCAGAATCTTTCTCACTAGTGTTTTGTGGTAGTGCCCTAGGAACCAAGGCATGAGCCATCCATTCTGCTCAATGGACCAAGATTCTACTTTTCCACCCCCTTTTTTTCAGTTTTTATAACTTGTCACATCACACTCTTTTGAAAAGTTTAGAATATATTGGTATATGACCCTCACCTCTTCAAATGAAAGATGTTACCTGCACTATATTCCCATCCACTGTGCCTGATGGTGGCTAAAATCCTTCCTGAGCCCAGTTCTCATGACGCTGCAATCTGCCATTGGATTATTCTGGATTTTACAACTAGGAAAATATAAAATACCTTTTTCAGTTGTTCCCTTTGTACAAAATAAGGAACCTCCATGCAGTGAACTTGCAGTTTTAAGGTGACAAATGTGTGTGTGTCAGTCTGTCTGTGTGTAAATATTGTAATTTTTAAGAAAACTGTTTCCAGTTTAAAAACAGGGATTGAAGTGCTAGTTAATTTCAAGTATAATTTTACCTGAACATAGTTGAACATTACGATTGAAGGTATGAAGTTGCATAATAATACTTCACATATTGCAGCAATAAGAACTTGGGAAACAAATGGCTATGTAATCAAGCCTTGTCACAAACTAATTTCCAATTTTAAAATGAACACTTTATGTATTTTTTAACATCCATAAATGGGGGAGGGTAACATTTTCCACTAAAGATTTTTGTTACATTTTGTTTTGGCCATGTGTGATTTGTGTGTATTCTTGTTTGATATTTTTTCTAGTATTTAACTTGCATTCAAGCCCTCAAATAGGTGTTTGTTGTACAGTCATATAATAGAAACAGAATATTATGAAATCACAATCCAAATTTTGATCTTGATTACATCAGGGCAAATTTGGGGTAACTCAACTGAAGTTAATGGAATAACTCTAGATTTACATCAACATAACTTGAAGCAGGAATTTGGCCCTAAATATCCAAAAATGCAACTTGTATAGATGGTACACAGTAAAACAAGTATTCAGTATCTTCATCAAGAGGGGGAAGAGACAAATGTAAAATACAATTGCTCCCCAAAAGCATGTAATGAATTTTCAATTACATACTGCATATGAACAGAAATTTGTGATCTAGAAATCTGTATTCATCCTGAACATCTAAACAGTTTATTTCACTTCTTGGCACTGAAATGTTTTCCAAACTTTATCCTTCGGCTGTGGCACATAAAGTTACACCTACATATGTTACAGACGTCTTTCAGAAATGTTCAGTTAGCAGCAGCGGTTTCTCATATGCTGTAAGCTAATTGCATTTGGGTTAATCAGTAGATACTCTGAATCTTTCTCCTTTCTCCTCTGCTCATTTAAATGTTCCAAAGAACCACTTCACAAACCCTGAAAGTAAAATTACACTACAGCTTGCTATATATCTTGACTATGTATCACTTTAAACTTACTGGTTTCAGAAGTACAGTTATGATCACAATTGTTTTATATTGGCCTATTTTAGTCCAGGGAAAGCCTGGGTAAAGGAGAGAAGAGTTTTAAGTAGTTTCGAGCAAATCTCAGAGAGCAACTGACAATTTTAAAGCAGCAGCGTATCAAAGAGCCTTTCATGTAGATATTGAGTTATTCTGCTTTACATTAACAAGTGAGGTCTGGAATAAACTTGAATGATTTGGGTACACACTTATTTGTGTAAGTGTGTGCACACAAAAATTCATTTTGCCTTTATGCACTACTTTCCTTGACTGTGCATTGTAGATTTCTTAAATTCAATAGCTTCCCTCCGCCTCTCCGCTCCCCACCCGTTGCCATTTGTTGTAAACAAAAATGTGGGAAACATAGTCTTCCCAGTGAACTGATTTAATCAGCTATGTTTTGCAGATCAGCAAAACAAAGCTGAAATCAGCTAGTGGGAACAAGCAAAAATCTGCAATCGTGCTGTGAAAAAATATGAAGTTAATCTTTAAAAATAAATGTCACTGAATTTGTTATCCAGTTTCATCTTGGTGGGATAAGGAATCATAGGAATTTAAATTAATCAAGCACATTTTTAAAAAACACAAAAGGCACATTTTGGAATTGCTATTTTTTGAATGCAGATCTCCAGTGCATCATAGTAAGGCTGATACTGCCAAAACAAGTGTCATTAAGTAAATATTTTCAGTTAAGAGTAATAAAACCTATTCCTGGGTAATACAGTAGTCAAATTACTCTCAGATAATACTGCAACTATAAATTGTGATTTGTTACTAATCACAATGCTTACTTCCACTCACATATTTAAGTCTCATGAAACAACTTTTCAACTTAAAATCTGTTAATGTAGTCAAATTATTTTTAATTGCCTTTACAAATTAGCAGGGTAATATAGTAGCTTTGCATATCATGTGTCTTTTCCCCCAAGCAACTGGCCCTCGGGGTTACTAGCTATTGTTGCAAACAAGTAGACGTTACAAACTTTATTAGCTTTATCTCAGTCGTTGGTATTATTGGTAATAGAAACCAGTTGGGACTATGGTATGTCAGAACCATCACAGATCTGTTGCTGAATATGGTATTTACTGCATGGAAAGAAGTCATAAACCCAGCAAAAGTGTATTGATTTGAAAGCTACCTTCAGATCTATTGTTCTAAGAAGTTGCCAGGACACTCAATATTTTTAGTACTGTATCCACGTTACTTAATTCTTGGTTTATGTCTCTACTCTTTTTAGTGGCATTTTGTTACTTCAAACCATTGTTGTAATTGCTAAAAACACCATTTGAAGTCTTAGGAAGATCACTGATGTCCTCTCACAAGATCAACACTATACTGGAAAGGCTCACATTCTTCTGCCATTCAAAAGAAAGACTGTTCTTCTAAAGTACTCTTTGCCTGCCTTCAGGCTTTTATGCACTTTCATGATTTCTTAAAAACTGCTGTTGAAAATGTACTGTATCTTGCATATGGATTTTGATAAGCGCACATGTATTTAAATATTAACTCACTCAGACTCAGGAAAACAAGAAAAATTAGATACCTGTTTTGTATCTTGGTTAAAATGTTTGTTACCTACATCCTTGAAGGTGGCCAGATCATGTCTAGATCCAATGAGTGTAATTGTATTTAATTACTAGTGTAATCTGTAAAAGAAGGGCAGTGTAGTTGGAATTTATGGAAACTTCTGTCTGTCTCTTACTTTTGTTGGACCTATAATCTGAATTGGAGTTTAAAAAAAATCCCATTTACTTTTCAGAAAAATACCTTGTTTTTTTCATAACATTAGTTTATTTCTATTTGCTTCCTCCTCCTTAAAAAGAAAGTATGAAATAAGTGCAGAGATATCTGTAGGAAAACTTGTGTAAAATCTGCTGCTGTACAAAATGTTTGCTACTTGACTGCATTTTTGTTCCACTTTAATTTTACTGGTTTTGCTAAATATATTTTATATATTTTTCTTCCTGCTTCTTGTGATGGCAGAGTGTGATTACATCGTTGCTTGAAAAAGACCACTTGAAGACACTTTTGTCAGCCTCTGAAAGGCCAACAAAATCTGCATGTTACAATAGTATTTATATTGTAACTCTGGGAAGACCTTGAATAGCTTATGCTGGGCTTTCAGAGAAAACAGGATGATCTCACATTTATGCCATATAGCACAGTCCACTGATATGGGAAATGTTCTGTTAGCTCATTTAGATATTGGAAAGTCTATATTTTCATTTGTAACAAGAATTTATAAATTAATCCTTTGGTTGCCATTCAAAAATCAAGTTTCCCCACAATTTTCCCCCATATTTGGAATGGGAGGTCTGTGGTAATGGCTGGCAAAGGTGGATTTATTAATGGCTTCTATGGTAGTCTGACCACAATCACCAACACAGCCATTGTGGTAGGCTCTAATTTACACCTTAATCTGCATTCTCAGCAGAGGGACTAAGAATTAAAGGACAGGTGCAGTGAACTATTCTCTTAGCTGTAGCAGTTGTTCAGCTCTCCCCTGGCCTGAGGGGAACAACGGGATATGCATTTGGTGTGGTTGTGTCATTCTGCTATTTTTCGCAAACTTTACAGTGAGATTCTAGTTGAAGTGACTCTCAAAATGGTTGTGTGGAGCTGCATATTTGTGTTTCAGTGGCTTCCAAGTGAAAGTCGCTGTTACAAATGAAAAGCGTTTTGTTCATCTCCCTCTCCCCAACTACCAGCCTTGAAAATTCACCTAGAATATGAAAATCAAGCTCTGTTCTTTCTGGCTTACACAGCACTAACAATAAAGATTTTGCAATTGTAATTTAGTTAATTTTATTGATGTGCCAGTCAGGATAGAATACCACTTATTCTTTCATAAGGCTGTGGTCACTTTTCAGAATAGAACTGCATTGTTTAAAATTCATTATTTTTCCTAACAAAGCAAAAAGTTTCTTTCCTTTATGATCTCTAGCTAAGATCATCAAAAATAAGCAGAATTGGCATTTGCTTACAAGCAGAAATTCTCTACTGCATCAAATCAGTTTTTAGCATATCCAATTTTAAAGATAGCAACATCAGAGGAAATAAATTGAATTCTGTTGAATAATTTACTAATAGTCAGTGATGCATCTATAAAGAGAGGAAACCGAATCTGTTTTTGTGATTGATTTAACTGGAAATGAGTTTACTCACAAAGAGGGAGTAGGAAACTGAGAAAATGACCCTTAGTAAGATCCTGCTTTTGGCAGCACACAGTACCACAGACACTCCTTTTATTCATCTCTTATGATGGCTTTTGAGTTTGACCCTACAGTCATATAGAAAGGACCCTGCAACTCATGGTTCCTAGTCATCACATTTGATCTCTGGTTTTGTCTGCCACCAGATAATGTCCAAACCCATAATCAATGATTGTCTGCCAAATCCACACATCTTTAATTCCATCCAACTTCCAGTAACTTTTTTGGGAGGGAAGAGGAAACTTTTAGTCATCGGGAGACCATGTTTCAGAGAAATCTGGATCAGAAGTAGAGCTCCTCCGTTCTTCTGTCTTGTATCTTTTATGCTTATGGTGCCTTATAAAGAGCCTTATAGCCCTTTCTGTAGAGCTTTACATCTTAAATACTTTTCATTAAATCTTCATGGCATCCCAGGGAGGTAGGTAAATAACTTAAATTGGGAGCGGATCCCTAATATGCAATATTCTGTACCACTAATAGAGGTAGAAAGTTACCTCATTTAAAATGTCAGCTATTTTTGATTATTCAGCAACCCAAAGGAAGTTTTGGAACTGAAATAACCAAAGCTGTAGTAGCAGCGGACTTCCCCCAGGCTAATTGGTGCCATGTGGCAGAATCCTCCACAGTGGGATGAATGTCCTATTTTGCTGGATTTTCAATAAAGGCAAGAAGTTATTTTGAGTCAGACACCACATTATATTGAAGTATGGGACTGGTGAAGGGTGTAAGAGCCTTCAACACAAGAGCTTTTAGTCCTCTCAAGGATATATGCAATCTCCAGGTAATGGCCATAGAGAATAAAGTTTGGTTCCATAGCCAGATTCTATTTCTACATTCAGCAGGGGTGAGAAAGAGGATTAATAAACTGTTGCTTGATAGCTTATATTTATCTTCTCAAAATATTTTGAGTAGCTTAATGTTTCTTTAAATAGTTAAAAACACATTCCAGTTTACTAGTCTCTTGTGCTACTTGCCTCCTGAACTGGAAAATGGCACTGAATGTAAACAAGGTAAAGGAACTTAAAATCATCATCATCTACATATAGTCTACTGAAGACTGTTGCACCAGCCACTGGCTAGGGTTGATGGTGTCGCACCATGCATTGTGTAGTAAAGTTCCCAGATCTGATGAAGCGCTGTCCACATGGACACTTTTTGTCATTAAAACTTTTGTTGTCCGGGGTGGGGCGTTTTTTCACACCCCTGAGAAACAAAAGTTTTAACACCAAAAGTGTCAGTGCAGACAAAACCTTATTCTTGAAAACTGATGACTCTGAATCCACAACCTCCCTAGGTACCTGTTCCCATGCTTAACTATCCTTTTAGAGTTAGAAAGATTTTCATAATACCTAACCTGAATCTCCCTTGCTACAGATTAAGCTGATTACATTTTATCCTCCCTCCTCCCCTCAGTGGATGTGGAAAACAATTGATCACAGTCCTCTTTATAACAACCTTTGACATATTTGAAGACTGTTAGTGGATCCCCCCCATCCATCTTTTCTCAAGACTAAACATGCCCAGTTTAACTTTTCCTCAGAGGTCAGGTTTGCTAAACCTTTTATCACTGTTGTTGCTCTGGTCTGGATTCTCTCTAATTTGTCCATTTTTTGAAGAAGAAGGGAAAAAAGGTGTGGTGCCTCACCACCACTGTGTAGAGAGGGGTGGTAATTGTCCCGATCTTACATATACTGCTCCTGTTAACACAACCCAGCATATTTTCCTTTCACTGCATTACATTAACTCTCAGTAATGATCCACTGGAACTCCCCAATCCTCGTCTACAGTACTGCTGCCTATTCTTTGTTCTCTATTTGGTTTTTCCTTTTTAAGTGTAGTACTCTGCCCTTGTCTATTGAATTTCATCTTGTTGAGTTCAAACCAATCCTCCAGTGTATCAACATAATTTTGAATTCTAATTCTGTTCTCTAAAGTGCTTATAACTCCTCCCAGCCTGGTGTCATTTACAAATTTTATAAGCATACTCTTCACTATGTCATCAAAGTTAATGAAAATATTGATTACTATTGGTGGGATCCTACTTGATAAGTTCTCACAGCGAACCACTGATTACTCTTCAAGTATAGTCTTTCAACCAGTTTTGCACCCACTTTATAATAATTTCATCTCATGTGGGGCTGGCAAAAGCCTTGCGAAAATCAAGATGTATCCCAGCTACAGCTATGGGCAGCACGTGAACCCCCATTTGGGGCACTATCCTGAGCTCCAGCCCACGGGCTGGCCTGCCCCAGCCACCCTGTCCTGGCCCAGCCGACCCAAGCACCAGCTGGCCCAGCCAGCCAGCCTGAGTCCCAGGCCACCGGCCCAAGCACCGACCTGCCCCAGCCACCCAGCTTTGGGGGAGAGGCTGTGCCAGGGTGGGAAGAGTCGGACACGGGAGAAGGGCCTTGGGGCAGAGACTGGGCAGGGCTGCAGCCTGGCTATTTGGGGAGGTTTAGCCTCCCTTGGACTACTGTACCTGCTGCCCCTGACTACAGCTTCCCCCCCGCTGCTGAACAGGTTGCCCTGTCATAGGGTTGCCAACTGTCTAATCACACAAACCTGAACACCCTTGCCCTGCCCCAAGGCCACGTACCTGCCCTGCCCCTTTCCCAAGGCCCCATCTCCTGCTCACTCCATCCCCCCCCTTCCCCGTCCACACTTTCACCGGAGTGGGGCAGGGGGTTGGGGTGCGGGCTATGGACTTGGGGGTGGGTCTGAGGGGTTTGGAGTGTGGGAGGGGGCTCTGGGCTGAGCCTGGGGCAGGGGGTTGGGGTTCTGGCTCTGAGATGGAGTTTGGGTGCAGAAGGGGGCTCAGGGATGCGGGTTGAGGCATGGGAGCAGGTGCAGGCTCTGGGAGGGAGTTTGGGTACAGGAAGGCACTCAGGGCTGGGGCAGGTGGTTGGGGTGTGGGCTCCAGCCAGACAGCACTTACCTCGGGTGGGTCTTGGGAAGTGGCCGGCATGCCCAGTTCCTAGGCAGCTCTGCATACTGCCCCTGCCTGCGGGCACTGCTCCTGCACCTCCCATTGGCTGCGGTTCCCGGCCAATGGGAGCTGTAGCGTTGGTGCTCGGGGCAGGGTGCAGAGACCCCCCTGAGCCTAGGAACTGGATGTGCCAGTCGCTTCTGGGAGCCGTGCAGAGCCAGGACAGACAGGGAGGAGCCTGCCTTGGCACCATTTCCAGTGGCCTAAAATCTCCCAGTTTGGCTTCAGTAGCCTCCAGGAGATCGAACCCAATTCTGGGAGACTCCCAGCCAATCTGGGAAGGTTGGCAACCCTACTTGTCAGAGAAGGAAATTAGGCGGGTTTGGCATAATTTGTTCCTGAGAAATCCATGTTTTTTACTATTATTTTTATGACCTTATCATCCTCCAGGTTTCAATAAACTGTTTAACAATTTGTATTTTACCATGTATTTTGGGGGGTATTGAAGTTAGGCTGGCCTATAATTCACCCCAGAGCTTCCTTTTGCCCAGTTATGAAGACAAATACCCTGATAGCACCGTGAGACCAACCTTTAGCAGGGAGGATTTAAGTAAAAGCCAGAGAGCAAGAGAAAGCAACTCAGAGGCCCAAAGTCAAAACTAAAACAAAACTAAAAACAATCCAACTCCTGGGGTTGCAGGTGGGGCCAGGCAGGGCTGCCCCAGGAGAGCTGAAGGAGCCAGGGATTTCCCTACACACCCCCTGAATTTCCCCAACAGCCTCACCAGTTTTGTGAACTAGTTACATGCAGTGTTGCCAATTTAGTGATTGTTTGGACGTGAACTGAAATTGAAACATTAATACATATTTTAAAAGCATATAAAGTGTATGATAAAATACGTGTATCTGAAAAAGTATAATAGATTTGAAAAGTATGAACATAGACTAGCTTCCTTATACAGCTGTTGTTTTTCATGACAATGGTAGTGCATTCATTTCAGTGATGTTGGCCAACCTAATAATTTCAAATTATGATTTGTAAGTGAAGTCTAAATGAGCTCTCCCTGACAGCTAGTGATGAGCTGGGGGCTGGAGGGAAAGGCTTCAGGACCAGATGGTATTTACATTCACACCTAATCTACCTAGGTATCCAGCAAACAGAGCTGTGTTGCCCAAGTGATAGATTTTGGCTGGGGTTGGGTTACAAATCACTTGAATGTGGGGGGGAGTGGCGGGGTAATGAAATGTTCTTATTCTTATTGTATGAGTAAAGAGCAGTAGAACTGTACTTGGCCTGTGCTGATTGAGGGCCTCAAGAGAGAGGGTGGGGACAGGTGTTTTGCTTGATGGTCTGCCTGAGTCATAAGTACTATTTGACCTGCCCGTCTCCACTGTTTAAAGACAGAGCTGATTAGGCTCCATAGATAGTCTTTTGTTTTGTTAAGTGACCACTGCTGCCGAAATCACTGATAATCAGGTCTAGTGCTTAGACCTGCTGTGGGACAGTGTTTCTGTGGAAGAGATGGCCCAGCCTGCACTAGGAGCGAGGTTCCCCCACTGAGAACTCAGCTAAAATCACTGAGAGCTGGGTGGTACCTCAAGAGACCAACTCGCAGAGGTCACGGTGGCAGCAGAAGGTGACCACGCAGAGCCATTGGCAACAGAGCGATGGAGTGAACGGTGGCACAACGAACAACAGTGGCCAGAGCGAACAATGAGCAGCTGGAGGAACGAGCAAGGTGCCTTCTTTCCCCCCCACCTGGAAGGTGAACTCATGTGAAAGCACCTCTGAACTCTGAGTCTCCACTGACCAAGGACAACACCGGTGAGTGTTAATGAGGCTGTTAAGAATGCTGGAGACACAACACAGTTCACAGCCATGTTTGTTCACATGGCATCATACTTTCTATTTAAGCAAGAGATACCACACACTACAAACTGGAGGCGAATGCTAAGTGCATTGTCACTTGTTTATCCTGAAGTTGAACACTGGTTCCGAACAAGACCAGCAAATGCTCACTATCTTTCTGCAACTCAACTGACTGGCTAAAAGCATGTGGTGAAACAGTGAAGGACTCAACAGTTGAAAAAGTGAAGAACTTTCTCACCACATTCAAAAAATTTGCATACATGGCTGATGAATGCATCGATGCAAATGGGTATCAAGTATGAAGTCATTGTGTACGTTATCTTAATGTCCGTGGTAGGCCAGTAGATGCATTTCTAGATGTTCAAGTTATAAAAGACACATTGGCTGCTTCTGTGACAACCCACATCTTAGAAGAGTTAAATGCTTGTCAACTGGACCCCAAAGAGATGGCTGCTTGTGCACTTGATGGAGCTGCAAACTTCTCTGGAAGACATGGTGGAGTACACTTTGCTCAGAGAAAAGTGTTACTCTAATCTCTCCTATACAAACTGCAGAGGCCATCTACTCCAATTAGCACTAGTATGAGCTGCAGACTCTTCAAAAGACATTTAAAAAGCTATAAATTTAATGTCTTCATTATATTCTTTTTTCTGCAAGAGTCCAAAAAGACTGGATATCATGGAAAATATAGAAGATACACTAGGACTGAAGTTCAAATTAGTCCAACCTGGGAAAACCCTCTGGCTTTCTCATGTACGATCCTTGACTGTTGCCTTAAAATTACTCCAGCCGTTATTACTGGCTTTGGAAGTTATCTACCACGATGGAATGGATCTAAGTAGTGAGGCTGATGGATTACTTTTTCTATGTTCAGAGAAGACTATTGCCATTCTCTCTCGTAAGTCTACTGTTGAAACCACTTGGGTCATTAAACAATGCCATCCAGGCATCCGCTACAACAGTAATAGATCTTTGTCCAGCAATAGAAGCTACATTTGGATCAATCAGAAAGCTATCCATTGAAAACGTACTGGAAGAAGCAAAGACTTCAGTCCTGAAGTTGACTAATGAAGGCATTTATATTGAATCCTTTAGTGAAGAGGACAAGAAGTGTTTGCTAAGACAACTGAAAAAGTACCCAGACTTGATTCTTAAAAATCTACAACAGCAACTTCTAGATTCTATTAAACCGTTACATAGCTTTTACAGATCCCTCTCATATAAAACTCCAACAGTTGAGTGGAGTGAGGCACTATCAGTACTGGGGCTGCCATGTGCTCAGGACAGTATAGAGAATTTGAACACAGAGTGGATATCGTACAACGAATTAATGAAGATTTGACTTCAACTTCTTTTTTATCATCTCTACTGACTCGACCCAATCTTTGTGTTGTTTCCTGGGATGAAAGAAGTAGGAATTAATGTCTTGCTACTCCCAGTCACAACAGCTACACTTGGGTGTTCTTTTTCATCAGTGAATAGAACTTTGTGTTCTGAAAGAAGTCACCTTCTACCTGATCATATGAATGAACTAATGAGCATATCAATTGAAGGAATGGAAGTACCGGACACATGAGAAGCCACCAGAGATGGACGCATTGCATTCAAGTTCATTAACAGAGTTGTGCAAAATTGTAACAAGAAACCACCAAGGATGTAGATGTAGTGCTTCATAGAAGGAATGAGTAGCCAACTTTAATTTGTGTGATGATTTTAAAACATGAGCTAAAGCTAATAAAATGGTCATGAAACATTTTTCAGTTTTTACGATGCTGCCATACAGCCCACCTTCACCCTCAGGGTCTCACCCCTCCTCAGCCCTAACACTCCCTCCCCCCCGGAATTTCAATTCCTGGCGAAAACACTGGCAGGCGCTGACGGCCCTGGCTCAGACCGGGAGCAGGATCCCCGGGGGCTGGAGGGCAGGGCAAGGCTGGAGCTGGGCCGCCCCCTTCCGCCGCAGGCCCCAGGGCGCGTGGTCAGCCCTGGCCAAGGCACCGTGCGGGGCTAAAAGCGCCCTGGGCAGAGCACGTGACCGAAGCAATGAGCGGGACCCCGCAGAGCTCGGGCCCGGCACCGCCCCTCGGGGCTACAGTTACTTAGCCAGGGCGGCGCACACGAGGAGCGTCGCGCTCTCAGCCACAGCGGCGGGACCCGCCCACTGTCACGCGCCCAGGGGGCGGGGACGATGAGACGCCAGACTCAGCAAGACCGGGCGTAGCCGGAAACGCGTGCGCGCCCCCGTGGGCAGGGTCATGCACGCGGAGCGGGAGTGCGCCTCCTCGCTCGCGTAGCTCTCAGTCTCTAGTGCAGGGTCGGGGTGTCGGGCCTGCGCCTGGAGCGAGCCGTCTCCGCGGTGAGTGACGTGATGAGGCCGCGCCGCGGGTTGATTGAATGAAGGCTCCAGGGACGGGAGGGTTTGCGGGGAAGCATTGGGGTCCGGTTGGGTTGGGGGAGAGGTTGGTTTTTGGGGGGAGCGTTAGGCTGGGGTTGGGGGAGGGGTGGTTTTTTGGGGGGAGCATGGGGGTCAGGTTGGAGGGAGAGGTGGGTTTTTGGGGGGAAGCATGGGGGTCAGGTTGGAGGGAGAGGTGGGTTTTTGGGGGAGCATGGGGGTCAGGTTGGGGGGAGAGGTGGGTTTTTGGGGGAGCATGGGGGTCAGGTTGGAGGGAGAGGTGGGTTTTTGGGGGGAGCATGGGGGTCGGGTTGGGGGGAGAGGTGGGTTTTTGGGGGGAGCATGGGGGTCGGGTTGGGGGGAGAGGTGGGTTTTTGGGGGGAGCATGGGGGTCGGGTTGGAAGGAGGGGTGCGTTTTTGGGGGGAGCATGGGGGTCGGGTTGGGGGGAGAGGTGGGTTTTTGGGGCGGAGCATGGGGGTCGGGTTGGAGGGAGAGGTGGGTTTTTGGGGGGAAGCATGGGGGTCAGGTTGGGGGGAGAGGTGGGTTTTTGGGGGAGCATGGGGGTCAGGTTGGGGGGAGAGGTGGGTTTTTGGGGGAGCATGGGGGTCAGGTTGGAGGGAGAGGTGGGTTTTTGGGGGGAGCATGGGGGTCGGGTTGGGGGGAGAGGTGGGTTTTTGGGGGGAGCATGGGGGTCGGGTTGGGGGGAGAGGTGGGTTTTTGGGGGGAGCATGGGGGTCGGGTTGGGGGGAGAGGTGGGTTTTTGGGGGGAGCATGGGGGTCGGGTTGGAAGGAGGGGTGCGTTTTTGGGGGGAGCATGGGGGTCGGGTTGGGGGGAGAGGTGGGTTTTTGGGGCGGAGCATGGGGGTCGGGTTGGGGGGAGAGGTGGGTTTTTGGGGGGGAGCATTAGGCTGGGGTTGGGGGAGGGATAGTTTTTTGGGGGAAGCATTGGGGTCAGGTTGGGGGGAGGGGTGGGTTTTTGGGGGGAGCATTGGGGTTGGGTTTTTGGGGGGAGCATTGCGGTCTGGTTGGGGGGAAGGGTGGTTTTGGTGGAGGTGTCGAGTTGCGGGGGAGCATTGGAGTTCTGTTAATTTTGATGGATTATATGGGCCTAAAAAGCGTTAACGTGACCCAATCACCATCCAGCATCAGACTCAGTGTTAAAGAAGGCTCAGGGTTCGGTATACAGACCTCAGGCTGTTTAATACCATGGCAATTGGCAAACACCTTATAAATCCTCTTTAAGCTTTCAATAAAGGTACAGGAAATGAAAGGGGAAAAACAGTTCAGCATTTGAAATGTAAAGTATTTAAATAAGGTTTTCTTTTAACAACATCCCTTGTTCACTTTTCTGTTAGCTATAGAGAGTCTGTAGAAGGAAAAACCCCTTTGTTAGTTGAGATGAGCTGCTGGTGGTGGTGATATTAAAATCCAATCCAATTTTCTAGAAGAAAAAACAAGACAAATACAAGAGAGCAGAGGAAAAATAGCAAAGATGAAAAATGCAGATTTTGTCTCCGGTGTTGACTCACTTACTGGAGAAACACAGGCCTAGTCCGTGGTCTTGTTGGCTGCTCCAAGAACAGGCAACTTATACCAGCATCAGCCTGTTTACGTCCGCGGTTCCCAACCTTTCCAGACTACTGTAGCCCTTTCAGGAGTCTGATTTGTCTTGCGTACCCTACATTTCACCTAATTTAAAAACTACTTGTTTACAAAATCAGTCATAAAAATACAAAAGTGTCACAGCACGCTATTACTGAAAAATTGCTTACTTTCTGATTTTTACCATATAATTATAAAATAAATTGATTGGAATATGAATATTGTACTTACGTTTCAGTGTGATACTTGAGCCCATTTTTTCACTTGTGAGCCTTATCTGAAGCCCAAGCAAGCCCCAGCAGCAGGGCTGAAGCATGTAACGTAGCTTTGCAGGGCCCCCTGTGGCATGGGGCCCTGGGCAGTTGTTCTGCTTGCCACTCCCTAATACTGGCCCTGTACTTGTGATCCCCTGAACCCATCCTTTGGTCCCCCCTGGGGGCTGCAACCCTCCAAGTTGAGAAACACTGATCTAGATGAGTTGAGTACCCCCTGGAAGATCTTTGTATCCCCCCAGGGGTACGTGTAACCCTGGTTGAGAACCATTAATCTGCAATTATGTCATTTTTATCCTGACTCTGATCTGGGCTTCAGAGTGATTCGCTCTAGATAGAATTGGGCAAATTCAGAACCAATAACAATAGTAGCTTTGTGGACTTGCAGTTTATATTAGTAATAATTTTATAGGTGTTTATGCTAGGTAATTTAACAGAATACTAAGAACAAAATTAGTCTTAAAAAGATGTATTTGTGTTGGGTAGCTTGACTGCAGAATTTTCTGCTTGTGTGAAAGCAGTGAGCCAGGCGTCTTTACACTCTAAAGCACAGGGTTTAGCCTTTAGGCCCTGTAAAACTGAACCAATTTTTTTTTTTTTAAATGGGCTGGAGAAGAGAGGACATAAAAAAACAATTTTTGGAACCCATTTTTTGAACTTATTTCTACATTCAAATTGATAATAAATATGTCCCCTTTCTACCAAACCAGTCTGAAAACCAAATTAACTACTACATGATAGTCTGAAAAGGCTTGTGTGTTCGGACAGGGCTCTGATCTATAGAGACAAACACTTCCATTGAGTCTGTGGAGTGACAGACTAAATATTCCCAATGAGCACTGTTCAGTTGACCATCTCACAGTGGTGGGTTAATGAACATTCCATGTTAAATATAGCCTCCTCTTAGCAAGTAGTCTGATGGCACGTGCAATCTTAGCAAATCAAGTTTAGAATGCATATTTTGATCAGAGTGCTGCAAAGAGAGAGAAGCAAAGAATTATGGGAGGTGAACATGGGTTTGTAACTAGGATATTGATAATTAAGGGTGGGAAAAGAAAAGGGCAGATCTTTATGTTTAAGAACATCTATATTTATGGCTAATTATCATAAAGCAATTATACATTTTGTAGGGCTGTAAAGCGATTAAAAAAATTAATGGCGCGATTAATTGCACAATAAAGAAAATTAATCTCGTGATTAATCGCACTTGTTAAACAATAATAGAATACCATTTATTTAAATATTTTGGATGTTTTCTACATTTTCAAATATATTGATTTCAGTTATAACACAGAATGCGAAGTGTACAATCCTCACTTTATATTTATTTTTTATTACAAATATTTGCACTGTAAAAAAACAAAAGAAATACCGGTAGTATTTTTCTGTTCACCTAATACAAGTACTGTAGTGCAATCTCTTTATCATGAAAGTTGAACTTGCAAATGTAGAATTATGTAAAAAAAAATCTGCATTCAAAAA
Organism: Macrochelys suwanniensis; assembly: GCA_033296515.1. NCBI lineage: Eukaryota > Metazoa > Chordata > Testudines > Chelydridae > Macrochelys > Macrochelys suwanniensis. The sequence continues at coordinate 40,954,077 of CM065775.1, read as the reverse complement.
TAAAACAATATAAAACTTTAGAGCCTACAAGTCTACTCACTCCTATTTCTTGTTCAGCCAATCGCTCGGACAAACAAGTTTGTTTACATTTGCAAGAGATAATGCTGCCCACTTCTTGTTCACAATGCCACCTGAATGTGAGAAAAGGTGTTCTCACGGCACTGTTGTAGCTGGCGTCACAAGATATTTATATGCCAGATGTGCCAAAGAGTCATATGTCCCTTCATGTTTCAGCCACCATTCCAGAGGCCATATGTCCATGCTGATGACAATCCAAAGCAGTGCGGACGATGCATGTTCATTTTCATCATCTGAGTTAGATGCCACCAGCAGAAGGTTGATTTTCCTTTTTGGTGGTTCGGGTTCTGTAGTTTCCGCTTTGGCGTGTTGCTTTTTTAAGACTTCTGAAACCATGCTCCACACCTTGTCCCTCTCAGCTTTTGAAAGGCACTTCAGATTCTTAAACCTTGGGTCAAGTGCTGTAGTTATCTTTAGAAATCTCACATTGGTACTTTCTTTGCGTTTTGTGAAATCTGCAGTGAAAGTGTTCTTAAAATGAACAACCTGTGCTGTGTCATCATCCGAGACTGCTATAACATGAAATATATGGCAGAATGCAGGTAAAACAGCAGGGGACATACAATTCTTCCCCAACGAGTTCAGTCACAAATGTAATTAACACATTTTTTTTTAATGAGTGTCATCGGCATGGAAGGTGCATACGAATGTTTAGCATATCTGGCATGTAAATACCTTGCAATGCGAGCTACAAAAGTGCCATGCAAATGCCTGTTCTCACTTTCTGGTGACATTGTAAATAAGAAGAGGGCAGCACTATCTCCCTTAAATGTAAACAAACTTGTTTGTGTTAGCAATTGGCTGAACAAGAAGTAGGACTGAGTGGACTTGTAGGCTCTGAATTTTTGCATTGTTTTGTTTTTGATTGCAATTATGTAACAAAAAAAATTCTACATTTGTAAGTTACACTTCTTCGAGTGATTGCTCATATGTATTCCAATTAGGTGTGCGCGCGCGGCGTGCACGATCGTCGGAAGATTTTTACCCTAGCAACACTCGGTGGGCCGGCTGGCGCCCCCTGGTGGCGCCGCTGCGGCACCTGATATACACCTCAGCCGGCCCAGCGCCCTCTCAGTTCCTTCTTACCGCCCGTGACGGTCGTTGGAACTGTGGAGTGCAGCGTAGCTGTTCTACACCTCCCTAGCTTAGCTAGCACTCGTTTATCTTTGTTGATAGTTTTAAGTACTTCTTACGTAGTTGTTAATAGTTTCTGATGGTTGTTTGTTTGAAGTTAGTGTAAATAGTAGTGGGAGATAAGGGGTTTCTCCCCTGTCTCCCTCCCGGTACTGGGCCGATGCCTGGCTCTCCGGGATTCAAGCCGTGCTCGGCCTGCTTGAAGCCGATGCCCCACGGGGGACCCCCACGACTCCTGTCTGAAGTGCCTCGGGGAGTCCCACCTTCCAGATAAGTGTCATATCTGTAAGGCTTTCAAGCCTCGAACCAAGAAGGAGCGGGACTTTCGATTGAAGCAGCTCCTCTTGGAAGCGTCTCTTAGCCCGATGTTGGCCCTGCACCGCAACCCGGTACCGACTGCGGTGGCAAGTACGGCGTCAGCGGCCCCAGAGCGCCCGAGTTCGAGCAAAGAGCCCCGGCACCGGCCGACTCAGGCCGCGATCCCTCAGAGGCGCCGGTCGATGTCTCCGATGTTGAGAAAGCACGGCCCAGCGCCGGCACCACCCCCAATGCCGCTACAGCCACAGCCAATTCAGGACCGCCCGGCCAAGTCTTCCCGCCTGGCGCCAGCACCGACGACTCCGGTACCGCAAGGTCCGTTGAGCTCGGTATCCCTGCCTAAGGCTCCCGCACGGACGACTCCGGTACCGAAAGGTCCGTTGAGCTTGGTGACCCCGGTGATGCCGGCACCGGCCCCATCGACTCCGGTACCACAGAGACCGTTGAGCTCGGGGCCGCCAACTGAGACTCCGGTACCGACGACTCCGGTACCGCAAGGTCCGTTGAGCTCGGTGATGTCGGCACCGGCCCCATCGACTCCGGTACAACAGAGACCATTGAGCTCGGGGCCGCCAGCTGAGACTCCGGTACCGACGACTCTGGTACCACAAGGTCCGTTGAGCTCGGGGACCACCAGCTCCCCGGTGCACGCCGAGGTAGAGCTTACGCTGCCGTCCACTCCGGACACCTCGGCAGCAGGAGACCTGATCGCGATGACCGATCCGGCACCGCATCAATCTCCGGCACCGACGATGAAAGTCATCTCGTTCCGAGGCAAGCCAGACAGGCTACGTCCGGTGCCGCATGCGGAGATCAGCCAACATCTGTCCAGATCTCCCCCTCGATGCCGCTCGCAGCCCCGGCACCGATCACCTTCTCGGCGCCGGTCGTACTCGCGGCACCGCTCCAGGTCAACCTCCAGACACAGTCGACGATATTACGATTCCCGGTACCGCTCCCGGTCCCGTGGCCGGTCGCAGCACACATCTCTGGACGATTGACCTCGCTACCACTCGCCAAGGCGTATGTGATCCAGGTCAGGCTCCCGGTACCGAGACAGCCATAGGTACCGATCCAGGTCCCGGTACCAATCCCCGTCGTTATGGCACAGCACAGCTCCGCGGACCAGCCCTCAAGGCCACTCCGCTCTGCCTTGGCCCTCCTACTTGGCCTCTCGGTCCTCCAGGGCTGGCAATAGCTACTATATGGACCAGAGCCACGCGGTAGAGGGCCCTAGCCGTTGGCAAGACGATATGCAGATCCCGGCCCAGGGATCACAACAGTGGCCTTTCTGGACACCGATGGTGTTCCACCAGTCCCAGGGGGCCCCCTCCAGAGCTTCCCATTCGGCTCATTCGGAGTCCCAGGCGCCAGAGGTAACGGTGTTCCGCCCTCCCCCGGAGGCCCCAGAACCCCCGGTCCACCCATCAGCCGAGGCTCCAGACCCTGAGGCCATGGAATTGGAGGCAGTAGAGCTCCCACAACAGGACCTGCCCCAGGACCCTCTAGTCCAGGGATTGTCGTCGTCCTCCCCGGATGAGGCAGTGGTAGGAGTATCGTCCTCCGGCCCGCCTCCTATTGATCCCCAGGACCACCAAGACCCACTTCGCAGATTGGCTGTCATTATGAACCTGCAGGTGGAAGACGTGGTGGAGCTCGAGAACCCGGTAGTGGACCCCTTGATGGCTGGTGCCCCCACCTGGGTAGCCCTACCATTTGTGCGGGCGTTATACACCAACGCCACTACAATTTGGCAGTCTCTGACTTCAAGACCCCCCACTGCCAGGGGGGTGGAGAGAAAATACATGGTGCCCCCGAAAGACTTCGAGTACCTGTACACTCGCCCCCAACCGTGCTCCCTGGTTGTCCAATCTGTGAACAAGAGGGAAAGGTATAACCAACAGGCCCCTCCGCTGGCTCTGTTCGGCAGAGAAATCTACTCTGGGGGCAGCCTTCAGCTCAGAGCGGCTAATCAGCAAGCCGTCCTGAGTCGTTACAATTACAGCACCTGGAACTCAGTGCTAAAATTCAAAGAATTTGTGCCCCAGGAGTCCAGTCAAGAGTACTCGGCCCTAATAGAGGAGGGCAAAGAGGTGGCCAGAATATCATTACAGGCCTCCTTCGACATGGCTCTCTCGGCAGCCAGAACACTGGCTTTAGGAATTTCCATATGGCAGGTCTCCGGGCGTCAGTCCTCCCCTCTCCCCCCGGAGGTGCAGTATACGATTCAGGACCTGCCCTTTAATGGGCAGGGCCTGTTTTCCGAGAAAACGGACTCAAGGCTGCAGACCCTAAGTGACGGCCGCATCACATGAACACTGGGGATGCCTACCCCCATCACGCAGCACCGGCCGTTCCGGCCCTTTGCGCGGCGCCCCTACACCACACCCAGGCCTAGACAGGACTTCTCAGGAAGGCGAGGCCGGGGTGGTAGGAGGAGGCAGTCGGGTCATCACACGGACCAGAACCAGGGCCTCCCCTAAAAACCATCGGCGGGGCCCGAGCAAGCTTTGAAGCCACGCCCGAGGGCGGAGCACCAGTCTCCATACAAGACCCGCCCCCTCCCTTCAGAGACCACCTTTCCCGTCTCAGGGACCTGTCTCCCGAGCAACTCCTGATTCAGGACGTGCGAACGCTCCTCTCTATAGGGGCAATAGAGGAGGTTCCAAGGGAGTTCAGGGGTGAAGGATTCTGTTCCCGCTAATTCCTGATCCCCATATCAAAAGCGGGGTATTACGTCCTATCCCGGACGTTCGCGGACTCAACAAATTTATGGTAAAGTTGAAGTTCCTCATGGTTTCCCTGGGCTCTATGATCCCTTCCCTGAATCCTGGAGACTGATACGCTGCCCTCGATATGATGGACGCGTTTTTCCATATTGCAATCTACCCACCACACAGACGTTTTCCTCCGCTTTGTGGTAGACCAATGACACTTCCAATTCGCCACCTTTCCCTTCGGCCTATCCATGGCATCAAGGGTGCTCACGAAGTGCATGGCCATTGTAACAGCCGCTCTTCGTTGACGGCGGATTCAAGTGTTTCCATTCCTCAACGACTGACTTATCCGTGGCAACTCCAGTAGCCAAGTCCAGTCGCAGGTTCAGACGGCCATGAGCGTGTTCAGATAGCTCGGCCTGCTCCCAAATGTTGAGTAGTCCACTTTGGAATCACCCCAAGGTTCGACTTATACCGGTAATCCTGGTGACTCTCGCGACAGCTCAAAGCTGCCTAAGCCTACTGGATCACATGGCGTCCTGCACATGCGTGACCAGACACGCCCAATTACGCCTCTGTCCGTTCCAGGCATGCCTCTTGGCAGCATGCCACCCACGCAGAGACAGCATGGACGTGGTACTGCAGGTGCCACCGAAGCTCCTAGCCTCCCTAGATTGGTGGCTAGGCCCCAAGAAGGTGATGGAAGGGGTGCCATTCCAGGCCCCACAGCCCTCCCTGGCCCTGACCACACATGCGTCACCCCTCGATTGGGGGAGACCCACCTGAAAGGTCTTCAGACACAAGGTCTGTGGTCGGCTCAGGAATTAGCCCTCCACATCAACGTCAGGGGACTGCGGGCAGTACACCTTGCCTGCCAAGCTTTTTCCAAGTACCTTCAGGGTTGTTCTGTCAGAGTCCTCACGGACAACACAACGGCCATGTACTATATCAACAGACAAGGAAGGGCACGTTCGTCCCCGCTCTGACAAGAAGCCATACGCTTGTGGGAGTTCTGCATAGCCCACTCCGTCCACCTGGTGGCCTCCCTTCTCCCAGGGGTTCAGAGCACCTTGGCGGACCGCCTCACCAGGTCCTTCCAGGCACACAAGTAGTCCATTCGCCCCGATGTTATCCACTGTGTCTTTCGGAGGTGGGGATTTCCCCACATAGACCTGTTCGCGACTCGTGAGAACCGGAAGTGCCATGTGTTCTGCTTGCTTCAGGGACCCTCCCCAGGCTCCCTGACGGACGCTTTTCTCCTGCCTTGGACACACCACCTGTCCTATGCCTTCCCACCTGTACCGCTGGTCCACAGGGTCCTGCTCACGTTACGCAGGGACAGGGCCTGCCTAATCCTGATCGCCTTGGCGTGACCCAGGCAGAACTGGTACACCACTCTACTAGAGCTCTCAGTGACCGCCCCAATCACTCTTCAGTTGTGGCCGGACCTGCTTACTCAGGAACCACGGCAGGCTTCATCATCCCAACCTGCAGTCTCTCCACCTCACAGCGTGACTGCTGCATGGCTGAACCAGTCTGAGTTGCATTGTTCCAGCCCAGTTCAACAAATTTTGTTAAGTAGCAGGAAGCCCTCTACCAGGTCCACCTACTCAGCCAAGTGGAAATGTTTTTCCTCCTGGTGCGGCCCTCGGGGTATCAACCCTTCGCAGGCGCCGGTGCATGCCATTCCGGACTACCTCCCATCTCTCAAGGAGCGGGGTCTGGCACTTTCCTCATTGAAAGTCTACCTGGCGGCAATCTCGGCCTTTCACCCTGGCGAGGATGGACGTTCGATCTTTTCCAACCCCATGGTCAGCAGGTTCCTCAAGGGGTTAGAGCGATTGTATCCTTTAGTTCGCCATCCGGTCCCTACTTGGGACCTCAACCTTGTGATAACCAGGCTCATGGGGGCCCCATTTGAGCCTATGACTACCTGCTCCCTCCTGTACCTCTCCTGGAAGACTGCCTTCCTGGTAGCCATCACCTCGGCGAGGCGCATATCTGAACTCAGAGCGCTCTCTTCGGAACCCCCTTACACGGTGTTCCACTAGGACAAGGTACAGCTGCGACCATACCCGGCCTTCCTTCCCAAGGTAGTGTCGGCCTTTCATATTAACCAGGATATTTTTCTGCCGGTCTTCTACCCGAAGCCACACGCCTCTCCAGGGGAGCAATAACTTCACTCCCTGGACGTCCGTAGGGCCCTCGCCTTCTACATCGAGCGGACAAAGCCCTTTCGTTAAACGACTCAACTGTTCGTTGCTCGGGCAGACCGGATGAAGGGCCTCCCGGTCTCCTCCCAACGCATCTCTTCCTGGATCACGTCGTGTATCCGGGCGTGTTATGACTTGGCTGGTGTTCCCACCACGCACCTTACTGCCCACTCCACCCGAGCTCAAGCCTCGTCCTCCGCCTTCCTGCTGCATATACCTATACAGAAGATATGTAGGGCAGCAACCTGGTCATCGGTGCACACCTTTGCCTCTCACTATGCCATAGTCCAGCATTCCAGAGAGAACGCTGCGCTTGGTTCAGCAGTCCTACATTCTGCGGTATCTCACTCCGACCCCACCGCCTAGGCAAGGCTTGGGAGTCACCTAATTGGAATACATATGAGCAATCACTCGAAGAAGAAAAGATGGTTACTCACTTTAGTAACTGTTGTTCTTCGAGATGTGTTGCTCATATCTATTCCAAACCCGCCCTCCATCCCCACTGTCGGAGTAGCCGGCAAGAAGGAACTGAGAGGGCGCTGGGCCGGCTGAGGTGTATATCAGGTGCCGCAGCGGCGCCACTCCAGGGGGCACTAGCTGGCCCACCGAGTGTTGCTAGGGTAAAAATCTTCCGACGATCGTGCACGCCGCGCGCGCACACCTAATTGGAATAGATATGAGCAACACATCTCGAAGAACAACAGTTACTAAGGTGAGTAACCGTCTTTTTCATGATAAAGAGATTGCACTACAGTACTTATATGAGGTGAATTGAAAAATACTGTTTCTTTTATCATTTTTACAGTGGAAATATTTGTAATAAAAATAATAATATAAAGCGAACAGTGTACACTTTGTATTCTGTGTTGTAATTGAAATCAATATATTTGAAAATGTAGAAAAGCAATCAAAAATATTTAATAAATTTCAATTGGTAGTCTATTGTTTAACGATGCAATTAAAACTGCGATTAATCGTGATTAATTTTTTTAATTGCGATTAATTTTTTTGAGTTAATCATGTGAGTTAACTGCGATTAATTGACAGCCCTAATTTTTAGATAATATATAAACATATTTCTGAGTTAAATGATAGTTTCCATTGATGTTGTGCATAGCTTCCATGAACAGTCATTTCTGCATGTAGAAGAGGCTATATTTCTCAATTTACAGTTTTACATATACTATTGTGTTCTTTAATATTAAATATTAGTATTTCATTATTTTGTTGAATCCTTCAATCAGAAGTAGGGGAAACACATTTGTTGAAAGAATAAACTTCTTTATCACTTCTTCCTAGTAATTATCAGGTGTCTAATGATTTCTATTTGACCTATTACTCCACCAGATGGCACTGTTTCCAGTGAGAGAATGATTGTGTTTAACTTTCACACAAAAAATTATAGTTCTTCCAACAAATTCATAGAGTTTAAGGATAGAAGGAACCACTAAATCATCAAGTGTAACCTTCTGTATATCACAGGCCACAAAACTTCATCCAGTTACCCCTGTATGTGTTTCAGTAATGCATAACTTCTGTTTGGCTAAAGTGTAACTTCCAGAAAGGCAACCAGTTTTGATATGAAGACATCAAGAAATGGAGAATCCACCCCTTCCCTCAGTACCCTAGTCATCACAATTATACAATCTTCTGCTTTCAGCAAGGGCAGTCCTTGTAAACCTACCTACTTACCATGTTGTGTGAATAATATCTATAACATGTTACAGAAGAGACACTGAGCACATCTGTGAAGGAAGAGACTTGTCCACTCAGTATAGCATTTGGCAGAGAAAAGAAGAACGTAAACAGATTTGCAAGAGATTACCTACAAACTGAGAAGTATCGACAGCCAAGGAGTCCCACTTTGAACCTGGCAGTTTATTCAACCATGTTTTAGTATGAAACATCATCATATATGTTTAAAATAATTCTTTGACGCAAAAATAAAAATGCATCTCAGGATTTAAGATTTTCAGCCAAAGAATCCAATCCAATCCAAAATGGGCATTAAGGTATTGGGGAATTATATATATTTTGGAATAGGCACAACAGTGCTATCTATATAAGGTAAAGAAATAATGTTTGAATACACATGCTGCTTACAGAGCACGAAAGTACAGCAGTATGTTTCTCTCAGGTTGTTTTGGTTTGATAAACATTAGTTAAGCATATTGATGCTTACTGCTTAATTAACCTGTTCCCCAGATAACTACAACTTGGCCAGTCATGCTTCCCAATATTAAAAAAAGAAAGAGAGGTTCTGCAGCACGCAGCAGGATCTCTTTCTTTCTCACATCATTACTCAGCATCTCCAAAAAGGTACCAAGTTTGCTGCATTTTGTCCAAGGGAAGCATGCCAGTGTTATGAATGTTTAGGTAATACAAACACCACTGTTTCTAAAAATAATGGTGGGGAAGGTGCCTTTTAATTCTGTAGCAGGTAAGGATTGGAGTTAAAGAAAGCGGTACAAGATGATATAACTCAGTTGAAGGATTCAGATGTCATTTATAAAAATGCCAGAACTTCTCAATTGATGTACAGTGTGCCTGTTCATCCAGCTATGGCCCCCATTCATATATGTAAATATACAAATTCCTAGCCATGCAGTGGCATTTGGGAGAGATATCTTCATGAGCCTCCCATCTGCTTTGTTTTGGCTTATGAAGGACTTCCCAGCATTTAGGGACGTCTTTGTATAATGTGATATTAGAGTGAGGTGAGGGCAATGTTGATCCTAGGACACAAGTTTATTTCTTGATGACTTTGGAGCATCACTTATCAAACTGACTGCTGTGCAGTTTTGTGCTTAGTTTGTTAACATCGAAGTGGCCATTAGTACCTCCAAAGAGTTTGTTGACATTTTCATTTTATTCTTAGGGCCTTTTATTTTACATGCTCTGTTTAATGGGTTTAAATGCTACCATTTTGATTTGGTGGCATTTTACACTCAGATTTTGCTGCTGGAAATGACTACACAAGGTGAAGGGCAACAGATTCAGGCCCTAAAATTTTAAAGGGCTTATAATTCATCCAAAATACATGCTTTAGACATAAACTCAATTTATACATTTTAACACACTTTTTACTGAAAAGGATATTTAAAAATAAATCTACATAATATGGTCATTTTACAATATGTTCTTAATAGTTTGTAGCATTATCTCTGTACTGGGTGGCTGCTTTCTGCCATTAGCGTGTTAACGCTGAAAAAAATCCCATGTAATGTGGTATGTTAAGTGACTCAATTTTCATTATGATAAACACCGATGGGAGTCTGCTTTCCCCGCCCCCTTCACTGCTGGTAATGCAGATCTTTCGTGTCAGTTATTATTCCTGCAGGCAACTGATCATTTTCCTCCTGATTAATAACCATGAGCCTGTTCCAACAAGTTAACAGAGGAGAACATGCTTTATATTGATGAGCTGACAATATGAAATGTGTTCTAGTTCTTGCTAATTATTTAGCACTAATTGCATCACACTTTTTAGGTGGAAGGGCAGGAGTAGAGTTCTACGGGACTTGAAAAGTACACAAAAGGCCTAATTAGCTAGAGGCTGATAGGAAAAAATGGTGAGTGGTCCTGGAAGAATAACACACCAATAAGATCAGTCCGCTCTCAGCTGTATAGAAAGGGAATGGTTCTGGGACTCCTCCTTGGACTCTGCTTGGAGACAAACTATTTCATATCTGGCTGGTAGGTGTTTGATACATTTTAATATTACCCACCCAATCCAACCTCCATCTTATACTGCAAGAGAGAATGTGCTTTATTTTGTTGGCTCCTGGCTTCAGGAAGTTTAGTTTTCTGGTTAGTAGGTGTGTCACTGTTTGTTGTTTTATCTCAAATGAGCTGGTCTTTACTAAATGCTGTTATCATTCAGAAAAGCTGAGTTTAAACACTTCTTAACATTTAGAGAATGGGTGGTGATGATGACGACGACGACGTCCCTCAGCTTTCATCCCATACGCTGGCTGCCCTGAAGGAGTTCTATATAGATCAGCAACAGAGAGAGGGCACAAAGATCTCCCAAAGGTTTAAACAGTATTCCATTGGCTCAATAGAGGAGGACTGGGTAAGAAACTAAACTTCAGAGACTGCAATTCAATTACTTGTAGTGCCCAGTTACAGAGGAGCAGAAATGTGAGGCTTCTTTTGGGAAATGAAGAGGAAGGGGGAATGAAAAAGGGCATTTTCAAGAGGGGGGGAATCTAATGGTACTGCTTCCACACTATAAAAGTCAGTCTCCTTGACTTGTTATTGAAGCTGGATGTGGTGTTTTTTGTTGGTTTGTTTTGCTCTATCTGGCGCTAATTGAAATTGGCACGGGGGGAAGAGAGAAAAGATGCCAATTGAAGTAGCTGCCCTCTCTGGAAATTTTAGTTCCAGACTGGGAGGGTAGAGGAGGTACAGATTTTTCCTTTGGTGCGTGTGTGAAAGAGATGCAATTGAGACATTGTAATGTGGAAATAGCACACTCTTCCCTCTCTTCTCCCATCATGCCTCTCTGTTTTTAACCTACCTTATTTGGACAGGTGACTTGTCCCTTCTTACCTGTGACTGACTGATTCTGGCCATGAGGTTTTCTGGCTCTCCTTTTTCTGTTCTCCCCCTCCCACCCTGCCTTTTTTTCCCCGATTGCTGTCATCTCTGACTTTCTCCTTCCTACCTTCTACTATCTCATCTTTCCTTTTCTTCACTGCTACCACTTCCTTGACTTTTTCCATCTTTCCACTCTGGCTGTCTCCTTGCCTCTCATAATCCTGAGCTGGTATAAATTGTTCCCAACCTCAAAATAAATGAATGACTTCTTAATAACACAATCTTAAACTACTTGAAGACTGGGAGTTAAAATATCTGCACACTGAGGGTAAAGAATATCTTTGGATTTGGATTCAGCATTGGTAACAGGGCAAAGGTACTAAATAAAGGAATGATTTAAATAGTCTGGTATAGCTTGGTTTTGTGGAAATAGTAATAGATTTTTATAAAACTCTGGCACAGTCAGAAGGACCGATGCTGTCAGTAATTGTTTGTGCATGATTTTCCCCAGCAATTGAGCCAGTTTTGGTATGATGATGAAACTGCATTGTGCCTGGCTAAAGAAGCTGTTCTGGCAGCTGGAAGAGGTGGCAGGTAGGTTTTATTAATTATTTTATAAATTAAACATTTTGTGCTGCTTCTTACTTAAAATGTTCTAGGTAGGTTACTTTCAATCATCTTGTTTCTCTAGACAGTACAGAAAAATCAGAATTTTGGTAGTAAGAAATAGAAATCCAGATTAGACAAACACCTGTCAGGGATGGTCTAGAATAGATAATATGTAGTCCTGCCATGAGTGCAGGGGACTGGACTAGATGACCTCGCGAGGTCCCTTCCAGTTGTATGATTAGCAGTCAGTTAGTGGTTAAAGCACAAGACTGGGAGTTAGGAGGCCTGGATTTTAATCCTGGCTGTGACTGATTCTCTCTATGACACTGAGCAACTCATTAACCAGCCTAGTTGATCACACTTACCATATCTACCTCACGAAGTGTTTTGCAGCTTAATATTTGTAAAGTGCTTTGTGGTCCTTGAGTGGAGGTGCTGTACAAATGCTTATCTTTCATTTTATTAATAACTAACAACACCACACCAGTCAGCATGTCCATTATTTTAAACTTCTGCTCTTAGGACAGGTCTACGCTACCGCTTGAGTCGATCTAATTTGCGTCGTGTAGGGGTGTGAAAAAGATACCCCCGTGAGCAACGCAAGTTACAGCCACCTAAGCACTGTCCACACCAGCACTATGTCAGCAGGAGATGCTCTCCTGCCTATATAGCTTCCGCCTCTCGCAGAGGTGAAGTAATTATGCCAACAGGAGAGGTCCCTCCCCTCAGCATAGAGCATCTTCACCAGACCCTGGATGTAGTGCTCCTAGTGTAAACCTGCCCTTAAGCATGTTTTTAGGGAGAGAGACTGGAAGCTTCACTCTGGATTCCGTTCTTCACACAATAAAAACCACAGACTAGAGTCCTTTTGTGTGTTTTGTTTTGGGGTTCTGTTTGTTTTTATTTGTTAAATTGTGACCTAGTTTCCCCTTTTCTTGTCCCCCTCTGTCCATTCTGGAAAAATAACGTAACAGGAAATCTTGTTTGCTGCTACCAGTTAACGTTCTGTTGTGAACAGATTCAGCCAAAGGGCTGTAATTACATGAGCACCTGTATTTTATGAACTAATTGGGGATTTAAGAGTTAATTAAATCAAAAATGTGATAAAATGGAACATTTCAAAATTGCAGTAGATATTGTCCATAGGGTGCAGTATGGTGTACTGCATCACATTCTTCAAACCACTGCAAAATCATTCCCAGTGCACTGAAGGCATTGGAGTGTGAAGGGATGTTCACTTCTTCTTCAGAAACATAATTGTCATTTGTGACTTTCTCCCCATGCCCCACCCCGCCTCAGTCGGGAAAAGTGGTTTGTTGAATGTAAGATTGGTCTTTATAAAACCAAGGTTCTACTGTAATTTTAAAGGACGTGTGAAGGCAGGTAGGCCTCAAAGAAATCAGAGCTCTCAGGTTTGTTTTGTTCGTGGATATACACATGCATTTTGCTCTGCCTCTCTTTGTTCTTGTGTGTTGGCAGAGTATTGCAGTTAGAGCTAGGTGGGAAATGGTTTTCTCGTCTTGTGAGAATTTTTGAGATTTAATTTTTTTTCTCATTCTGTATCAAGATGAAACCAAGACCTTTTGACATCTTTTGACAAAACATACAGACACTCCCTACTCCCTTGCCTCCTGGAATAGCTTGGTGATCAGGGCACTGACCTGGAATGTAAGAGATCCCGGTTCAAGTCCCTGTTTAGCCTGATTCAGACCAGGGACTTGAGCTGGGTCTCCCACGTCTCAGGTGAGTGTTCTAACTACCACACTGTTCTGGAGTGGAGTTAGTTTGCTGAATCACCATTTTCTGACCAAAGACAAATGTAATTGAAAAATTCCTGACCAGCTCTAATTGCAGTCTCAGGAGCCTTGTTAATTACAATACCCTGTTTGCTCAAAAGAGCAAAGGGAATAAACAAAGCAGAGGGATGAGGCAACATACACTCTTATATCTGGATTGCATGTACATGAAATTGGCACTCTGTGTAGAAGGATCACTCAGATGAGAAACTAGGAATACATCTATAATGTAATCTAGATTTAAGTTTAGAAGGTTCTTCCTATGAAAATAGATTAGGAGGAAAATAGAATGTTAAATCTTAGGGTGTTTTCATTTTTTGGTTATTTAACCATGGCATAGTCTCTCTAATATTTATTTCAAAAAGCAGACATAAACATTAGAATTGATGCCATTCATGACCAGTGTTTTTAACTTATTCTTGATGTTTCACCTTGTTGACTGTGTCAAAAAAGCTGTAGCATTTTATTTGTCCTTGTGGAGTTTAAACACAACCATGGGGAAATCCATGTAGTTTAATAGACTTTTCTGAGGTTAGTCAGCTTGGTACTACAAGCAGCCATACTGTTGATTATCTCTGCTGCTAGTACTCTATTATCATTAGCATGTTGTAGTTCATTATTAACCTTCATAACTGTCTGCATGTAAATCCTGTCATTTTTAATATAAAGAGGCAGGCCTTGATCCCTGCTGCGGGACAACAAATTCTGCTCAAATTAATGCATCATTATGGCTTTTATACTAAGAGGCTTGTTGTGGTTGGTTGATTTGTTCAATGCAAAATTATAGTGAATGTATTAAAAGCAGAAATCCAAGTAAAAGAAAAAAGGTTATAACTTAAAAGTGAGGTCCAAATCAAAACCCAGGATTCAAGTACCCCAGAACTTTTGGGCCTTGGAAGAGAGGTAAAAATCCAGATCTAATTTTGCAAATAGACCTGACTTTGGGGTGTTAGAAATCTAAATCTTGTGGTCTGAGCCCAATTCTAATATAATCTTTGTCTGTTACCTTTTAAAAAGAATGTTCTGAATTATTTCTTTTTCTTTTCAGGATAGCATGTGTTAGTGCTCCAAGTATTTACCAGAAACTGAAAGAACAGGATGGCAAAGATTTTTCAGTGTGTATACTGGAATATGACAAAAGATTTTCTGTATATGGAGAAGAATTTATCTTCTATGATTACAACAATCCAATGAATTTACCTGGAAATATCATACCACACAGTTTTGACATAGTATTAGCGGATCCACCCTATCTGTCTGAGGAGTGTCTCAGAAAAACGGCAGAGACAGTCAGATACTTAACAAAAGGAAAGATTCTGCTCTGTACAGGTATAGTATCTGTGTCTTTTGAGAGAGGAAAAAATATACTCAATGTTGTTGCTCTAAATATTTCTATCTATTTTGGTGAGTTCCAGTGGAACCCAGGCAGGGGTCCAACAGAACCCTGTCTGCCAGGCAGGTTTACTTCCAGCTTGCCTGCCCAGTTCCTGCCTGCCAAATTGCCCTGGAGTCAGGGACTCCAGAGTCTTCAGGGTCCATGGCTCTGGGGCAGCCCACCAGGCAGACTGGCCTAGGGCAGGACTCCATTCCCTTTCAGGGAAAACTTCAAAAATTCTGGGTTTTGTTCTGAATCAGAACTAACAGGTACTGTTTTCATAGTTTCATAGTTTTCATAGATTCTAGGGCTGGAAGGGACCTCGAGAGGTCATCGAGTCCAGCCCCCTGCCCTCATGGCAGGACCAATTACTGTCTAGACCATCCCTGATAGACATTTATCTAACCTACTCTTAAATATCTCCAGAGATGGAGATTCCACAACCGCCCTGGGCAGTTTATTCCAGTGTTTAACCACCCTGACAGTTAGGAACTTTTTCCTAATGTCCAACCTAAACCTCCCTTGCTGCAGTTTAAGCCCATTGCTTCTTGTTCTATCCTCAGATGCTAAGATGAACAAGTTTTCTCCCTCCTCCTTATGACACCCTTTTAGATACCTGAAGACTGCTATCATGTCCCCTCTCAGTCTTCTCTTTTCCAGACTAAACAAACCCAATTCCTTCAGCCTTCCTTCATAGGTCATGTTCTCTAGACCCTTAATCATTCTTGTTGCTCTTCTCTGGACCCTCTCCAATTTTTCCACATCTTTCTTGAAATGCGGTGCTCAGAACTGGACACAATACTCCAGTTGAGGCCTAACCAGTGCAGAGTAGAGCGGAAGAATGACTTATCGTGTCTTGCTCACCACACACCTGTTAATGCAGCCTAGAATCATGTTTGCTTTTTTTGCAACAGCATCACACTGTTGACTCATATTTAGCTTGTGGTCCACTATAACCCCTAGATCCCTTTCTGCCGTACTCCTTCCTAGACAGTCTCCTCCCATTCTGTATGTGTGAAACTGATTGTTCCTACCTAAGTGGAGCACTTTGCATTTGTCCTTATTAAACTTCATCCTGTTTACCTCTGACCATTTCTCCAATTTGTCCAGATCATTTTGAATTATGACCCTATCCTCCAAAGCAGTTGAAATCCCTCCCAGTTTGGTATCATCTGCAAACTTAATAAGCGTACTTTCTATGCCAATATCCAAGTCATTGATGAAGATATTGAACAGAACCGGTCCCAAAACAGACCCTTGCGGAACCCCACTCGTTATACCTTTCCAGCAGGATTCGGAACCATTAATAACTACTCTCTGAGTACGGTTATCCAGCCAGTTGTACACCCACCTTATAGTAGTCCCATCTAAGTTGTATTTCCCTAGTTTATTGATAAGAATATCATGCAAGACCGTATCAAATGCCTTACTAAAGTCTAGGTATACCACATCCACCGCTTCTCCCTTATCCACAAGACTCGTTATCCTATCAAAGAAAGCTATCAGATTGGTTTGACATGATTTGTTCTTTACAAATCCATGCTGGTTATTCCCTATCACCTTACCACCTTCCAAGTGTTTGCAGATGATTTCCTTAATTACTTGCTCCATTATTTTCCCTGGCGCAGAAGTTAAACTAACTGGTCTGTAGTTTCCTGGGTTGTTTTTATTTCTCTTTTTATAGATGGGCACTATATTTGCCCTTTTCCAGTCTTCTGGAATCTCTCCTGTCTCCCATGATTTACCAAAGATAATAGCTAGAGGCTCAGATACCTCCTCTATTAGCTCCTTGAGTATTCTAGGATGCATTTCATCAGGTCCTGGTGACTTGCAGGCATCTAACTTATCTAAGTGATTTTTAACTTGTTCTTTTTTTATTTTATCTTCTAAACCTTCCCCCTTCCCATTTGCATTTACTATGTTAGGCATTCCCTCAGACTTCTCGGTGAAGACCGAAACTCTGCCATTTCCAAGTTTCCTGTTACTGTTTCTCCCTAGTAAGAACTGTTACTATGCTGTAAGTTCTTTAACTGTTTACGTAGGTTCCCTAACATTTTAACTGCCCCAAGGGCTGAGATTTTTAACAGTGGCAGAATTCTTCTACATTACCTTTAGCAATATATGGGTCTACTGATACATTTATGCTCCTCCAGGAAATGGAATTACCTTTCTTAGTACAGCTCTAGTTGTGTCCTAATTAGGACAAAATACATTATTTTTTAGGAAATCCTGACTACTGAGCTGTATAGTCTTATAGCCTGTGTATGCCTAATGCCCCTTCCTTCACATAAGAAATATGTATTCAATGCCTGGGACTCCCTATATATTTCTGGAGCTGAACACCATGGGGAGTTTGTTCTGTTTATAGAGAGTGATTTGTCTAGTGCTGTGGATCAGGACCCCAAAATGGGTTGTGACCCCATTTTAATGGGGTCACCAGAGCTGGCTTAGACTTGTTGGGGTCCGGAGATGAAGCCCGAGTCCCACTGCTCAGGGACGAAGCCCTTGGGCTTTGGCTTTGCCTTCCCCCACACACACCCTGCCGGGGCAGTGGAGCTCGGGCTTTGACTTTGGCCCCTTCACCCGGGGCAGCGGGCCCAGGCTTCGGTCTCCCGTCATGAGGTCATGTAATAATTTTTGTTGTCCGAAGGGGGTCACGGTGCAATGAAGTTTGAGAGCCCCTGGCTTAGAGCAAGAAACTGAAACTCGGGACTCTTGAGTTTTCTTCCCACTTATGCCACTGACTTGCTGTGTGAAGTTGAGCACACACTTGACCTCTGTGCCTCAGGTTAGCTAACTGTTAAAAAAGAATACTTCACAAGGGTATTATGTGCTTATTTGTTGCTTGTAAAGTGCTTTGAGATCATCTAAGAGAAGAATAGTGTTCCAATCAAATACGAATTCTCTGACAGGAACACACTCTGTAATTAAGGGGGTTGTTTAAGTTTAGTTACAGTAACATGAATACCACTTACAAAGGTGATTTTTTAAAACATAGTTTTAAATTCATCTGAACTCATTGAAAATAAATGAAAAATTCTGCTGCCTTTAGGAATTTGCAAATTCCTAATTCTGCAGCTGCTGGCTGAGGTTTAAGCTGCCACATAGCTCTTCCCCGGGGAACTCAAGCTAAGCTAAAATGACAAAGTGAGCGGTGACTAGATTGTAATGGCCTCTAGATCTGATCAGGGGAAAGGGAAGTTTTTAGCAATGACGACTTCTAAAGGAATGAAAGCTTTAGAGTTTCACTTTGAACACAAATGTATTGATAGACACATTTATTGTTAAAGGTAACGTCTAAGGATTCTGCTACTGTCAAAAACCTCAGCCCTTGGGCAGTGAAAGTGCGTAAAGGCAGTTAACATGTTAGAGGACACATGTGAACAGTTAAAGAACCTGCAGCATAGTAACGGTACCTGTTAGGGCCTCTTCTCGCTGTGGAGCCCCATGTTTCAAATGCTATTAAGGCTTGCTTTGCCCTTGCTGAAATAGTGCTCTAATGAAGAGGTTCCCAAACCGTGGTACGTGTGTGAGCTTGATGTTCCACCCATTCATTTCACAGTTTTTTTAAGAAGGTGGTACTTGAATAAGTAAAGTTTGGAAGCCTCTGCTCTAGTGCACCAGCTGTGTTACTTCCCTAGAGCATCTCTGGTTTTGAACTGGGTAGCTTTAAATATGACACTCTGGAGTGTACTCATTCATCAAATGGCAGCAGTGTGTGGAATTCAAGTCTGTGTCTCATTTGGCTCTTGATCTACAGTCGAGCACGTTCAAAGGAAAAGAATCCACCCCAGGGGAAAGGGATAGCGGAGAAAGCACCTAAAACCATTCTCAGACACTTTCCCTCCTTCCTTCTCCCTCCCTCAGGACTCCAACGCTCTCTGTGGCCCAAGAGTGCTTGATGCCACAGAGCTTTAGAGAGGATTGTGGAAGGGAAGTAAAAATAGGGGGATGCTGGAGGAACAATTTAAAGAAAAAAGCATAGAATGTGCTGTTACCTTTCTTTTGTCATCAAATCCTAATTTTTTCTGCTTCAGGTGCAGTCATGGAGGAGCAGGCAGCGAAGCATCTTGGTGTGAAGATGTGCAATTTTACTCCAAAACATACGCGAAACTTAGCCAATGAATTTCGATGTTATGTGAATTATGATTCTGGACTAGACCATGATTCTAGCTGTTCAGAGTGTACATAAAATAAGTGAAACAGTATATCAATCAAGTCCATTTATTCCTTCTTTCAGTGATGTCTGCAATCCTCATTGCTTTATTAAAGGTGTTACTCCAGGTAATGGTTTCTGGGTTAGCTTTAGACATCTAAATGTTACCGACTCTGTAATCTGTTAAATCTGCAAACATTTATAACTGATTTCTTTTGGTACCCTACTTAGGGCTTGTCTTCATGTACAGCGAATGCTACTGAGTCACAGTGCAGCTGTAGTGCTTTAGTAAAGGTGCTCCAGTGCTGACAGGAGAGCTTCTTCCATCAGCATAGCACTGTCTACAGGTTAGGTTGGTATAAGTACGTCACCCTGAGCAACATAGTTATACCAGTATAGGTCTGTAGTGCAGACCTGGCCTTAAGTAGATGAACGGGGACTGGTTGGTTCAGATGACTTGGCAATGGAGCTTTTCTATTCTAAGTCACCAGTTAGACCTGATTGGTAGCCTTTCCTATATGAGGGCTGTTCCATGGGTACAACGAAGGGGGGCGGGGTCCAAGTGGCCTGTTCCAGCTGCCCCTCCCCCCAGCCATAGATCAATGCTACTACAAATTCACAGTCCCAGTCTCTCCAGTGGGAGGGTGGGGAGAGGTCCAAGCCAATCCTGGTCTCTTTGTGGGGGCTGGTCTCTTTGTGAGGGAAGGGAGAGATCCTGGTCTGTCCAGGAGGAGGGTTTCCTGGACCTGGCTCCCTGCTTCCCAGAACCCCAGGCCACTATCTCCTCATGTTTCCTCCTCCTCCACTTCATGCATGCCCAGGCACACAGGGCTGGATGAACGCATTGACAAACCAGGCACATGCCAGATTTGTTGGAGGCGGGTGTCCCAAAATGTTGTGTCATGCACCCTGGCGCACACAGTCATATTTGCAGTGTCACTCAAATTTGACTTCGCTGCCCCTCTGTCATAATGAGGGGTGGCCAGGCCATATTTCAGTGAGGTTACAACTCCATGTGCCAGGCTGTGACGGAGTAGAGAGCGAGATGGATTTGACCTGAGAGGCTGGCTGCATTGGGAAAGGCTGCATCGGGAATGCGAGACTTTACCTGAGGCTGTAACATGAGCCAGGACGGGGGTTGGGAGGTGACACCTTTGGCTGGGAGAATGGTAAAAGGCTAGGGGAGGGGCCCCGGGGGAAGGGGAAGAGCCTGCTGGAGGTTTGGCTGGCTCTTGGTCAGTTTGGAGCTGGGTGGTGAAACGCAGGGAGCCCCAGAGCTGGGGTCTAAGCTCCCTGCCCCCCAGAAGGGCCCAGCTGAGGGGTGCTGGTCATACTTACAAGCTCTGTTTGGACTCTTTCCTGACAACCCTAATAAACCTTCTGTTCTACTGGCTGGCTGAGAGTCACATTGAATCCCGGGAAGAGGGGTGCAGGACCTGACTCCCCCACACTCCGTGACACAGGCCACGGCACCACTCACTCAAATGAGTGAAATTCTTTCAGTTTAGTCACAAATCTGCACCAGTGGAGGAGTGGGCACAGACAGGCCTCGCACACAGCTGAGATTGGTTCTGTTGGGAATGGCAGAGGAAGGCACTGGGTAAAGAAATCGCTTCCTTCTCAAACAGCAGTAAGTGAACAGGCTGGGATGGGAACTTACTGCAGTAATATGTATGGGAGAAAACAGCAAGGAAGTTTTTTTCCCCTTCTCTCCATTCACATTAGACGGTAGGGACCCAGAAACATGTTTTTGCCTAGGGCCAGTGATGGTTAATTCGGCCCTGTCTCTCAGAATGCAATGCAATGCATGCATAAAGCAGGGTCCCACGGATGAAGAAATTGGGAACATAGCGCATGTATAGTGAGCTCTGCTTCTTAGCAGGTAACGTGGGCCCCCTTCGTAGGAAAATTCTGGTTGTGCCTCATGTCTGTTCAATGGCCTTGATGGAACGAGTTTGTGGACGCAGTCCAGTTTCTGATGCACAGGTGTCTGTCTCACAGGAAATCACCATCACAATTTGCACTAATTAGTCTCAGCAGCCACCCCAACTACTAGGCACAAAGACTGATTAATTTTTTTTTCACCCCTAGGTATGGTCTCTCCGTCTGCACTGTACTTGTCCTTTTTGGTCTCCCTGGTTTTCAACCTGGCACCTTTCACGAGCAATAACTATTTGAGTGGAGGGGAAATAGTGATGTCATTGATATATTGTTAAAAGCAAACTTGAGAGGCCTCTTCAGAAGCAGAACTAGCTAAAGTTTATCAATTACTTTACACCTAACCAGTAATGGGCATAAGTGAAAAGGGATTAATTTGGAATTTGCAGCTGTTACTTTTTCAGGAAGCCATTTCATTTCGACACAACACATGCCTGTCATCGATTTATGCATAGTTTTAAAATTTGTAGTTATTTTTCAACTTTTCTGAATAGTTAAAACAAATCCATACGTTCTTTTATTAGCAAGATCTGTATATTTTCATTATTGCTTCCCACCTTGTAAGCTGCTCTATGGTGAACATCTGCTATTCTGAAGAAAAGAGTTTTAACAACTAGTAAAACAGCTCTCTGCAGAAATGGAGTGCATACATTTGGAATGTTCTGTATTAGATTTTTTTAAAGAGCCCATTTTAGGTTCTTAAGCCAGGCATACTCCTGTTCCAGGGGTACTGTAAACCTGACATTTTAGTGAAAAAAACAAAATACTTATTTCCCCATTAGGGGGAGCTTGACTTTCATTAACAATTCTACACAAATGAGGCAATAGCATTTTTGTTTACTAAGGAACCAGCCCATATTCACTTTACTGCTTCATACTGTGTTCATATATTTTCAGTTTGAGCTAGCGTAATAGCTGGGCATAAGTTTTCTAGGCACTGCACTAAAGCTCACAGTGCACTCTGGGGTGTTATGCACAGCAACTAATCTGGGTAAAGAGATCTGCCAAAACGCTGGCACTATGATTTTTAAAATCAAGGTGAAGACAATTTATAGGGTGAGTCAAGTGTGTAGCTTCAAGAACTTGCTGCTTTATTTCCAAAGTCCCATTTTTAAAATTTTTGCTTCTTATTCCACAAACACATGCACCTTAGAGATATTTTAGACGTAGTTGGAACTTATAAAGTTACTGAGGCATAATGGAACCTATTGATAAACTTGTACCATGAAATAGACAGATGTAATGTTTTATATTTGTGGAGTTTGGCTATACTTTGAAAAGTTAAAACAGATATTCATTAAAAACATTTTCTCCTTTAGAATACCAGACATTTTTGGTAATCGGGGAAACTTGAAAAGAGAATTTTATCTAGCTCTTTGGGTTTATGTAGCAACTTTCACCCAAAAATCCCAAAGCACTCAACAATTTTATAAGCTATATATGTACATATCTTCCTGCACACACATTATATATAGGGATTATATTAAAAAAACGACACTAAAAGAAATGCTAAGGTTGCATAATCAAGCTCTCAAAAGTTAGAAAATGTCAGAATTAAAGTTGCCTGAGCAAACTTAATCAGCCCACTTGTACATATGTGTATACATATGATAGTCTTCAATTACATCATCACATATTTCCTTTTTTCTCAGGACCCCGGCCTCATTCGCACACTTTATATATTTTTGCAATATGTGAGCATTTGGTAGATGCCAGGTAGAAACTAAAAGGCGCATATTGAAGGAGAGTGCTGCATGATGATAAGTTTGAGCTGAGCTGTGCTGCCCCTCAAAGCAGCTATCTACCCCCTTTGTGACAGAGGGACAACATTATTGAGCCCAGCTACGTTCTCTGAATAATAATATAATACTTTTTCCTTTGTAGATAAAGTAGTTCTTTCTATATCAAATGATAGCTCTAGTGTATCTAAACTGGATATTTTTACAACAGTGGTACAAGTGTAAGCTAACAGTGTGGTAAATTGCCACTTTGAGCTCTATTTGCATTAATGCTCTTGTAAAAAGATATAGTATGTATATACCAACTCTTAGTCTTTGGCTAGTCTTATGTTACAATGGTAATACAGCAAAACACAGAATGTCCACTACGTTCTTGCAATGTATTGGGGATAACTTCTTGTTTCAGAAGGTGGAGGAAGTAACCAGGAGGACAGCTATTTTGAGTCTTACCAACAGGGAGGCATTGGTTGCATATCTGAAGATGAAAGGCAATTTGAGTGAAAGTGATCATGAAAATATAGATTTCATGGTTCTAAGGAAAAGGAAGGAGTGAGAGCAGCAGAATAAGGAGAATGGACTTTAAAAAAGCAAACTTTAACAAACTCAGAGCACTGGCAGGGAAGGAAATCTAAGAGAGAAGGAAGTTCAAGAGCTGGCAGTTTTTCAAGGTGACTATTAAATGCACAATTGCCAACTATGCTGATGCTCAGGGAAGATAGGAAGAATAGTAAGAGACCAATATGGCTCCATCACGAACTCTTACTTACCTGAAAATCAAAGTCCTACAAAAGGTGTAAATGGATGAATTGCTAAAGAGGAGAGTCAGTTCAGGCCAACTGCACCTTTATTTCCCCTCAGTGACCCAACAAAGTCACCTGCTCTCAGGCTTCCAGCTCCCCAGCCATTGCCTTTGTGGATGAAAACCTGCACCTCTCTTCCTTCTCACTGGGGTATTTCCAGGCTGCATGGTTCCCTTCCTTTATTGTGTTATTCTCAGCACAGACAGGTTAACCAAGGACACCTGCTTGTTTTCTCTTCAGAGATAGTTAGCAAATGTGATTGCTTCAGTTATAAGGTATCACACAGCACTTCCTATGCAAGCCTACTTTATTCTTAAGGTAAAAAGCATAACAGAAAAGATATTAAAAACAATGAAAGAACCTACATGCATGCTAATAAGCTTAATAGAGTTCACCCTAACATGGGCCCTGGTAGGAGCAGTCCTTCAACCCTCCACCCAAGGGGATTCCTTGTGGTTACAAGTTCATCACAGCTTCATCTCAGAACACACACTCAGTCTTATGGGATCTCAGTAGGCCCAGTTCTTCCACTGCTATCCTAAGGATTGGGGCCCTCTATAGACCAGTCATCCTGTTCCTTTGCTAGATCAGGAAGAAGGCCCTGAGCCAGTTTAAAACTAGGCTATTTATCCAAAAACCCTTTTATGGCTGTTGGTCCCCTCTGAGAATCCAGTTTACTAGTATATGTGAACCTCTCCAGGTCTGGGGCCTTCTCTGGAGATGTTACAAGCTGAGTAAATTTGCTTAAGCACCCACTGCTGTTCTCCTATTTACCCTTTCCATGAAATGCATACAATTCCACAATACACACACACAATTGCATTTTTAATACATTGTACCTCAAATGTATTAACCGGAATTCAATAAGGTTTAATTTAATTCAGTGAAGTTAATTCAGGATATTGTAGGAAATTGTCATTCTGTCACATGGAGTACAAAAAAATAGCATAAGCAGGTAGGGACAAAATCAGAAAGGCTAAGGCACAAAAAAAAGTTTTAAAAAAGAACTAGATAAGTTCATGGAGCTAGGTCCATCAATGGCTATTAACCAGGATGGGAAGGGATGGTGTCCCTAGCCTCTGTTTGCCAGAAGCTGGGAATGAGCGACGAGATTGATCACTTGATGATTGCCTGTTCTGTTCATTCAAAAAGTGTCTTTGTGAAGTAGGATTCTTCAGCTTTCACACTAGTCTTCTTAATATTTAAATGGTACGACTTTACTGGAGATTATACAGTAGCTTGGGTAACAGCATTCACAACTGGAGCTGGGGAAGGGGAATGGTTTTCTCACCCCTGAAAATGTTCCAGGTTTCAAAAATTTTCCCATTCTGAAGTGGGACAACACCAAGACCTTTCAAAGTGTTTCACTGAAAAAAGAGAGTGAGAGATGCCCACCTCAGAATAGCCAATAGCGTGGCGCTAGGGCAAGTGGGTGTGGGAAACTGTGACTGAATGCACCCCCATATTCACTCCCTAAACTCTGTTGTAATAATCTTTGTACAAAATATGCCTTGTGGGGTATCATTTGAAAACTAATAACTCACTGGTCAATAATATCATGGTAAAATCTATGTAGCAACATTATATGTAAAGTTATGAACATAAGATGAAATTATGACTGAAATGTGTTTACCTGACAAGTCTGGGGAGGGGGTAAACCAGTTCCTCAAAGACAAAGGACAAGCTGACGCCTCTAGCCAGGTGTCATCACAGCTGATTGGCAATCACCTGCCAAGGGGCCATGCTTTGGCAACGAAGGGGGGCAGGAACAGATGTATCTGCATTTTGGCAAGCAACCACACGGACCCTCTTTCACCATGAGACGCCATATCTCCAGCCTCACTGTGGGAAGGAACTTTATCTAGGGGTGACCCTCAGGAAGATTCATTTCAAAGGGTGGTTGGTCTATAACAATGAGGGGCAAAACCACCCCAGCTTCTCTCTCCCTACCTCGCTCTCTCAGCCAAGGAGACAAAGGAACCAGCCCTTCGTGGGGGTGGATCCTGGCTGGAGAATTTGGTCAGCAGTGTTGCTGGGAACACGTGGTAAGGATTTTACCTTGAACCAAGTCTAGCTTGTTAAGTTTTAGTTCCTAGCAAGTGTTTTGTCTTCATTTCTCTTGTAACCGTTCCAGACTTTAATATCTTGTATTTGTTCTCACTTAAAATCTCTGTCTTTGTAGTTAAATAAACTAGTTTTATTTTTTAATCAAAATGAATCTACTGCTGTGTTTAAACTGAGTTGTGTGGGTAACTCCAATTAAAGTAGCAAACTATTGGCTATTGACCCCTTACAGGGGCAACGGCCCTCTAATAGCTGAACTGTCAATGAGAGGGCTGGAAGTGCAGAACACGGGTTTGGGGGAAAATTCAGGCCTGGGAGTGTGTTGGGGTCACCATGCAAGTAGTAATCAAGGCTACTGGAAGCCAGAGTGTGGTCGGTGTGTTGCTGACAGGCTGCTGGGATCAGAGTTACTGGACCAGGACTGCAGCTATATACAGATACTCAAGGTGTGACCTGCTTGCTGGTAGGCTGTATGTGAGTGACTCAGGTTGGGAGCTACAGCCGCAAAGCATTGGGAGGCACCCACGGTTGATTGGCAGGTGGTGACACAACCCTCACTGGTCTGAATTGCAACTCGGAATATGACAGACTCTAGTCAAGTCCCTGGTCTGCATTAGGCAGAGAGAGAGACACACCCACCTAAGCATATCCAATAGTCTAATGTTAGTGGAAGTGGGAGACCCTGGTTTAACTCCCTGGTTTGGGATGTCTCCCCCACACACAAACTACCAGCTATCCTGGGGTGAGTGTCTACTCTTGTCCTCTCTGGGTTTTGACCAGAAATTCCATTTTGGACCTGAAAACCTTTCATGATGCAACATTTGTCAAACCTGATACAGAAGTTTTGATTTCACTGAAAAATTCCCACCCACCTCTATTCACGACTTACTCTTTGTTGCAGTAAAGCAGTGAGCAGTTCACACTATTGTGACCATGAAAGTGTGTGCATCAAGTGAGGTGGGACCAAAGGCTGCTCTAGCCCCTAAGCTGCATTAGCAGGCTCTGGGCAGCAGAAGGGTTTCTCCAGGTCCTCACAGTCATGTATGTGGTGACCGAAATGTGGCATTTGGAGGAAAAAATGTATCCATGGTCCTTGGGCGGAGTGTAACAGTCCTGTGTGAGACAGGCCACAACACAGCTCCGTGCACTCCCTTCAGGACACTACTGACATCGTGCAGCCAATCACTGTCTAGGACTGGCCGTGCTGCTTTTATGAAGGCAGCATCTGTGGGCGGGCGGGCGCGCGCGCGCGCACACACACACACACACACACACACGATATCTGTATCTGTGGGGTGGCTGTGTGCCACTCCCTCACAAGTAGGTCACCCCACCTCCAGCCACAAGCACAGACCTCAGAAAACATGGGTCTGAAATGGGTCATAGCTCCACGATCCAAAAGCCACTGGTCATCCCAGCTGTGCAGCCTCGCTGTCCCTCATTTTGCATACTGTCTCTCCCCCCGCCCCCCGTATGCGAGCATGGGCTGGGCTGTCCTCTCAGCAGGAGCTAGGGTGACCAGACAGCAAGTGTGAAAAATCGGGACAGGGAGTGGGGGGTAATAGGAGCCTATACAAGAAAAAGACCCAAAAATCGGGACTCTCCCTATAAAATCGGGACATCTGGTCACCCTAGCAGGAGCCATTGTATACACAAGAGGATGCTGACTGATGCCACCACCCAATACATTATCTATGAATGGCTAAGTTTCCCTCACATGTGTCTTGGCCATTTCTAGCAGCTGACCTGTTGCCTAACACTTCAGATGCCCATTTATGTAGATGTCTACCAGCTTGCTGCCTGGCTGCAGGATTTTTTTTTTTGGTGATTCCACATATATTACTGTCTAGCATATTTTCACTATAGTGACTGGCTAATCAAAACAAAACTAGCCTCTCAAGATGTTCTCAACCTTCTTGCATGACCTGAATTTTCCAGTGTCTCTTTGGTTTTTACTATACAGAAGACTCTCTTTACTAAGGAGAGCTTTCCATGTTTTGAAGCTCCTAATTTATTCCAGGGTCAACCTCAATAAGGGAAAACATTTTCCTGGCACAACAGAAAAGGGATCAGATAGTCTACAGTTGCCAAGTAGTTTCAGCTTTGAATTGTTTGCATTTATTGGACCTGAATTGGGTTCAAAGAGGTATATCATGCCTTCCTTGTGTCAACAATTTGTGCGCCTTGAAGTAACGCCAATGAACCTTCCCCCCACCTCTTTCATGCAAACATAAGGCAATTCTAACGTAGTGGTATCTGAGGGCTAGGAGCTGGAATATGTCACATCACAGCTGATGTCAGATTGCGATAAATTCATAACATGGTAACTTTAAAAAAAAGACGTGGCTAAATTTAAGCCCCTAACGCTGCAGCAATAAAATGGAAATGGTAATAACTATGCATCAAAGGAGTGCAGTGAGAAGTAATATGTGTACAGTGCTTTGGAGATGTAAAATGCTTTTGATGTTAAATAGCACTATTAGTAGCAAACAACTGCTCACTCTAAAACAGCCAGCATAGTTCTAAAAACCAGGCACCTCGCCTGAAAGCAAACTGGTGCCACCAACAAATTATTCATACAAGTGACTGAGAAGTGGATCAATAAAGGAGGTTTATAACTCAAAGTTCTACATGACCTCACTTGTAACCTTGAGAAGATGCTTTCTGCACCTGCACAAAGAGGAAGAGGCCTCCAGAACACATAATTTATTGATCCGCTGAGATTTTGCACTGGTCTAATACTTTCCTCTGACTCAGCCAAGTCTCAAAACTTTCAAGTCTAAGCCAAGGCATGTGTCATTTTTCTTGGTTTGAGTTGACCAGATCATGTTCCACTTACCTGATCGTCCTTCAGCCTGTTATTCCCAGTGGCTCTCAAGAACATGCGCTTGTGACTTGAAAATCTGAAACTGATCTCAGTGCTTGTGCCTGAAAGACTGGAGAATTGCTTAACAGGTGGTCAGCACATAGCAGCAACTTAAACACCACAATCACTGAGATACTTTTATGAGAAATAGATTTTCTTTCCTCCACATCATGTGAATAAATCCATGTCTGCTGATAACTGATTTGTTGTAGTTGGCAGTGTTGTTGTAGCCATGTTGGTCCCAGGCTATTAGAGAGACAAGGTGGGGGAGCTACTATCTTTCATTAGACCAACTTCTGTTGGTGAAAAAAACAAGCTGTCAAGCTAGCCAGAGTTCTTCCTCAGGTCTGGAAAAGGTTCTTGGAGTGTCATAGCTAAATACAAGGTTGGACTAGATAAAGCGTTAACCCAGAGACCATTCCAGGTGACGTTAACAACTCATACAACAAAGGAGGATTAGTGGGTTATAGATTGTTGTAATGAACCATAAATCCAGTGTCTTTATTAAGTCCATGATTTTTGGTGGCTAGCAGAGTTATGAATTTAAATTCCCAGGCTCATCTTTTGAAGATGTTGTGCAGTGTTGAGATTATTAATAATATTTGAAATTATTAATATTAATGGGAAACCACCCAACACTAATTTAACCAGACATTCCTTTATTAAATCCAAAGGCCAAATGGTACTTTATGTAGTTGCTCTTAAAAAGCCTAACTAAATAGCAATTTTCTACAGCCAAATAGTAACAAAACATGTATAAGCATTTGATCAAGATATATACAAATGCGCTAAACCCAGGTGCTGAGATCCATATTGGCTGGCTCCAGTGTGGGTGGGCAGGTATTAGCAATGAACCCTTTAAAAGATGACTTTTTATATCCTTTAACAAACAAGTGATGTCATTGCCATTTACTGACTTCAGCTAAAAACCAGTTTGAGACAGTTCACCCTTAATTCCAGTCTTAATCCGGATAAGATTTACAACCTCCTTCCTTCCCAAGGCCTTTCATCCTTATCTCTTCCCCTCCTTTCTGAGGCCCAACAGCTTTTTCATTGAACCTGGGTTCACATAGGAGATGATGCGGATATGTGGGGTGGGAAAGGGCCCTGTTGTTTCATTTTAAGACAGATTCTTTGTTTGATTTTAAACCATCTGCAGTCACCCCTATCGGTCAGAGGCCTTCTTTTTAGAAACTTCCTCTTATTTCATTAGTTATTCTTTGAACCAGATATCCTCCCTACTTCATTCCTTTTGGCCTTATCACTTAGTATTTTTGAAGCCTTCTTCTTGCTAGTCAGGACCTTTCTTTATAACACATATATATTTCCTTAACCAATAAACTAATTTTAATTCTTTAATTTTATGCTTATCCTACATTCAGGTTTCCTTTGAGGATGAGTACTGAGAGGTCAGATATGGAGTGATCATTTTGTGAACCATAGTCACCTATGGGTCAGATGGTGAGTCTGTCTTTTATCATTTTTCTGTATGTGTTTATTTGCGAGTGTAGTGATTGTCTGGTTTCACCCACATAGTTGTTATTGGGGCCTTTAGTGCACTGGAGGCGGTACACTACATGTTGTGATAGGCATGTGTAGGACCCATGGATTTTGAACGGTGTGTTGTGGAGGGTCTTGATCATTGTAGTAGTGGAGATATATCTACAGGCTTTGCAGCTATTGTTCTGGCAGGGGCTGGTGCTACTTTGAATTGGTGTGTCCTGCTTGCTTTTGATGATGAACTTGATGAGGTTGGGGGATTGTTTGATGGCCAGAAGAGGGGGTTCAGGAAAGATTTCTTTCAGAATATGGTTCCCATCAACTATGGATTGTAATTGTTTAATGCTAGAATGATTGATTGGACAAAAGTTGGCCAATAAAAGATACTACCTCACCCACCTTTACTATCTGAGTAGTGGCAGACATTCTGAATATTGTGCCCGAACAAGGTCTGTACAAAAGAATGCTTGTGGTGGAGATTGTCTCAGAACCCTGTGATTTGGATATGGTGCTGATGAGCTCCTACACCAGGTCTGCACAACATGCGGCCCGGGGGCCCCATGCGGCCCGCGAGAGCTCACTGTGCGGCCCGGGGCGGGGGGTGAGTAGGTGGGCTCACTGTGCGGCCCAAAATCTGGGATTGTGTCTGTTGGTCCTTTTTGCTGCTTGTCTCTGGGCTGGGGGTTGTCCCAATGCTGTAAAGAGGGTGTTCCCAAAGGAAGGTGCTTGCTTCTAACCCCCGAGGCCGTCAGTATGTCTGCTCTTCTCTAGTCAGCCCACTTGACAAGTTTGATTGTCCTTGATCTGGTTCCCATCCCCTCTCCAAGGGTTGCAGCTGTCTGGAGGTGCTGCCTTCCACGCCTTCCTCATTCACATCTCATTCATTCAACAGGGAAACTGAATACAAAGTGGGGGGAAGATCTTATTCTACTTCTAGCAAAAAGACATTTTTCTTTTACCTGAATTATACTACCTTAGGGGACCGCTATAACATATTACCAAGGTTCAATACAAAGTCATATAAAAGTTATACAAAAATGCATAATGCAGAGATTTATCTACAACTGCATTGACTGACTGTTGTGTACAGTTATATAGTGACCCCTGGGGGGGTGAAGAGGGATGTGATGGTGGGGCCGAGTGGGGCGGGTGCGGGTCCTATTTTACTGCTGTGATCTGGTCACCCTATGCGCGCTGTTTCTTTCCCCCTCTACAGGCTTCCACACCCCAGCGCTGGGGAAGGAGGGGTTGTTTCCACGGGGCGGGTGGCGCTTGCGGGGGTGGGTGGGGGGTGTTGTTTCCGCAGGGCTGGGGGGTTTCGGCCCTCAGCTGTTTTCTTTTGAGTAATATGGCCCTCGCCGCTTTACGAGTTGTGCAGGCCTATCCTACACATTAGCTGACAAATATCCTTTTTTGGGTGGTTATCAAATGCTACCTTTTTTTTTTGGTTGCAATTTTGTAACAGTGGAAAATGACTTCACACAGGGTTGAGCCTAAAGGATCAGCTTCAGCCTCAGTGAAAAAAGAAACAATGTCATAAAGAAATTTAGCACAAGAACAACAACTTCAAGCTCTATATCCTGCAAAATTTAGGGAAATGCTTAGTGAAGAAACATATGCATGTAAAATTCTGAAATTACAGTATAATCTAAACAAAAATCCTGAAGAAGCCTTTGACCAAGGGGATAGGATAGTCTATAACTGTTAAACAAGTGTATTGGATATTACTTTATTAGAGACTGTTAAATATTTTACTCTTATATCACGAAGGGGGTTCATTCCTACCTAATGTATTACAGAATTATTGAGTTTTAAATATTCTAGAGGATTAACTGCAATACAAAAATACTGGTTTACAATACCAAGGTATTAAAGGCATAGTGAATATTATTAAGGATCCCTAGCCTCTGTTTGCCAGAAGCTGGGAATGGGCGACAGGGGATGGATCACTTGGTGATTCCCTGTTCTGTTCATTCCCTCTGGGGCACCTGGCACTGGCCACTGTCGGCGGACAGGATACTGGGCTGGATGGACCATGGGTCTGACCCAGTACGGCCGCTCTTATGATCCATCCAATTCAGTCATGACAGTCACGGATTCCATGAGGTCAGTGGAGCTCTGTGGCTTCTTCGACTTCAGCCCACCACAGCAGCGGAGCTGGAGCAGCTGTCAGCCCCCGCCCAAGAGCAGCGGGAGGGCCGGAGTAGTGGCCCAGGCAGAGCAGTGGCTAGCGGTCAGCCCCCACCACAGGAGTGGTGGTCTGGGGCTGCTGGATCTGCAGCTGCCGCCGCCCAAGCAGCAGCCTAGGGCTGGGTCAGCCCCTTGTCAGAGCAGTGGCTGTCACTGCAGAAGCAGCAGCCACCAGAGCCGGAGGAGCAGTGGCCTGGGGTCA
The DNA here is from genome assembly GCA_033296515.1 of Macrochelys suwanniensis. NCBI lineage: Eukaryota > Metazoa > Chordata > Testudines > Chelydridae > Macrochelys > Macrochelys suwanniensis. The sequence goes on along the minus strand of CM065775.1, from coordinate 40,921,840 downwards.
GCCCCCGCCCCAGGAGCAGTGGCCAGGGCTGGAGCCACCCCGGGGGAGCTGCCCCAGGAGCAGTGGCCAGGGCTGGAGCCACCCTGGGGGAGCTGCCCCAGGAGCAGTGGCCAGGGCTGGAGCCACCCCGGGGGAGCTGCCCCAGGAGCAGTGGCCAGGGCTGGAGCAGGGCTGGCTGTCAGCCCCCGGTGGGGCTCCAACTCTTAGTCTCCCCGCTGCCCCCAGGGTATTTTTAGTAAAAGTCCAGGACAGGTTGTGGGCGTCCGTGAATTCTTGTTTATTGTCTGTGGCCTGTCCATGACTTTTACTAAAATACCCATGACAAAATGTTAACCGTAAACATTATACACTAAAAGACAGAAAGAGACACGTAATGTAGTATGACTGATTTTTGATCCTCTGCTTATTTAGCTTGTTAAATTCTGCTTTGCTCATGGTCTTTCCTATGCCCCACAACCACCCCTATGTACTGTGGGGATGCAAGAAAAGGAATGTTGGTCTGGGTAGTGTCTTGCTTTCTTGGCAGCATTGGAGACTCTGTCTCATATAAAGAACACCTGCAGGAACCAAGTATCATTTTGAGGTTGTTGATGCAGCAAACATATTACTATACAAGTACATTCATCCTCAGCTCTCCTGTAATGGAGTTGCACAGGCGGCAGCCTCCTGCTGAAAAAGCTCAGTCTTACTCTCCCTGTCAAGAGAGCCATTGTCACTGGCAAGTGCAGCTTCCTTGGGTGGCTGTGGTCACACAGTGTGTGTCTGTGCTACAGAAGTCACTTGGTTGATTCAGCCTGTGTCACGGCCCCTTGAGAGGGAGACATACAGTCTTTCAAACAGCTAGGATGTGTTAGCAACATGTGGATACCACTGTTAGGTCCACCAACTAGAACATCAGACCTCTGAAAAAATATGAGATCTTACTGCCCTCCAGTGACTGTAGCCTGCTGGGGATATAAGACTAAATGCTACTACATGCACAGGTGCCGGAACTAGGGATGCTCAGGGTGCTGCCACACCCCCGGGCTTAAAGTGGTTTCCATCATATAAAGGATTTACAATTTGGTTTAATGGTTCTCAGCAATCCCACTATACAAATTGTTCCAGAGCCCCTAACTACATAATCATAAATCTTTCACGGGTTGTTAGCCAATTATTGATAATGCACAGGAAAGACAATAACACACATTGTACAAATATCTGAATTTCATTAGTTCTCTTTACTATTGACTTTCCCGCAGTGGGATTTATTGTCAACATGAGAAGGCTTGCAATGTTACAGGATACAGCTGTCATGACTAACAATTAAGAGATTGACAAGGAATGGGGTATAATGTAGAATACTTGTGTCCCAGGGTCTGTCTCTTTATTATATTTGTGTCTTTTTACTACTAGAAAGATTTAAACCCTATCAGAAAAATTAATATTACAGTTTTGTAACATTCTAGTCAATGTTTTATCAGCAGGTTTTGTACTCGTAGCAGCGTGGAGAATTTAGCAATAATAAAGAGAGTTTATTAACTCAATTTATTAAACAGGCTTCAAAAACCAACTAGATAAGTTCATGGAGGATGGGTCCATCAATGACTATGAGCCAGGACAGGCAGGGATGGTGCCGCTAGCCTCTGTTTGCCAGAAGCTGAGAATGGGCGACAAGGGATGGATCACTTGATGATTACCTGTTCTGTTCATTCCCTCTGCGGCACCTGGCACTAGCCACTGTCGGAAGACAGGATACTGGGCTAGATGGACCTTTGGTCTGACCCAGTATGGGCATTCTTATGTTCTTATGAGTGTTTCCTTTTAGAGAGTATTGTATGAATGACTTTAGCAATTCAACACAGTTGAAAAATACTAAGTGGCAAAGGTTTCCCATTTTGTAGACTCGAAATAGCTATGGTTGTAGCAGCCAAGAGCATCACTTGGAGTTTTAGTCTGCAATGTAACAGGAGGACCCCAGCAATCAGAATGACTGGCTTCCTTTCTACTGCTAACATGGGACATGTGGCGTAGTTAAGTGACTTGTACATAGAATTACCAAAAGGCAGAATATAAAATTATTGGAAAGTATTTGCAACCAGTAGTTTGTTATGAAAGTAGCTGGTATGTTACACGGTTACAGCCCCTTCTAAAAATCCATCCCAAATAAGCAAGGATAGAATAAAATTGTGTTCAACTCTCAACAATACAAACTTAAAGAAGCTGAACTTTGAAAAGATCCTTCTTACTTGATGTGTCTTGTCTGCCATGGCTGAGTAACAATCTACTGAACACAGCCCCCCCCCTTATAACTGCAACAGTTGCAGATAGAAAGACAGAACGATTTCCCCCCTATTGCTATACAACCTCCTGAGTCAGTGAAATATTAACTTGAAGCCAATGTTGTACACAGGGTTCCTTGAACGCTTCTCATTCAGATGCTGGCTTGTCGTTCTGGTTTACCAACAACTTCATTTCTTGCTTATCTATGCTGGAATTGACACTGTCTGCCTCTTTTTCCTGCTCCGGTACACAAGTGCACCCCACAGGGATAGTGACGTAATCCTCTGTGTACACGTAGCGACCCCCAGCACAAGCTGAAGTGCGGCGCAAGATGACGGTTGGCATGTACACTGGGGTGCTGCGGAAGTGGAAATTCTCCTCGCCGTAAGTCCCAATGAGACAGCCCTTGCACAGACAGTATGCTTCAGGAATGTATTTGGGATACCTTGTGGGATCGTAGGAAATTCTGCATGGAAGTAAATAATAAATATTCATTTCATGCTCTTATGTAAGCCATCTGGAAAACATTATAACAAATATTGACCTCAAATCACATTATATAATGTGTTGGGGTTTTTGCCAGGCAAAATAGCTTTAGCTATTACTATCATTCTCTTAGTTGTAAAGTGGAAAGAAAAAGTACTGGGCAGCTTACTGAACTGATCAGGGTCTGGGACACGGTGATCTGATTTGCCTTATTTTCTAAAACCGTCAGATCGAGACAGTCGGACTCAGAACTGTTTTGAATCTTAAACTCAGCAGAAAAGTAAGGGGTACACCAACAGGAGACTCTAACGTGTTAAAATTTTGGGGCTGTCTTTCACAGAGGTTTTCTGCAGCCACAGCTTTGCGGTATAAATACCCATTATTACTGCTGAACCCTCTCCTGGAGTTAGGCACCTTAGCCAGGTCAGCTGTTTTCCACAATCAATTAGAGAGAGCCTCCCCCCCACCCCATTTCCCAGTGGGTAGGGTACTCACCTGGGCTGTGAGAGGCCCTGCTGCTCTGCCTGAGTAGGTACAGGTACTTGAACCCAGGTCCCCTGCAGAGTAGGGGAGTGACCAAACCACTAGGCTATTGGGCATTCTGGGACGCTAGCTCTCCATCGGGCTTGGTGAAACTGTTCCCATTATTTATACAAAGGGACCGGCTTCAATAGGTGAGACTGCGAAAGCTGCACCCTACACTGCCCGATAGCTTGGTGAGTAGGGCATTCTCCAGGGATGTGGAAGACTCGGGGTCAAGTCTCTGCTCCAAATCAGGCAGAGTGGAGATCCCAGGCTCTTGGGTAGCCTATGGCATGGGCGTGTCCACCAGCCGCAGAAATTCCCCAGCTACTGTCCCCTGGGTGGGGAGTGTGAGTTAGGTGTGCTCTGAGCAGCAAGCCCTGCTAGTGTGATAGAAAGGGGAATGAGAATCCTGCAGGGCTTAGATATGAGCATGGGGCACGGAGCAGCTTGTTAGCTGTGGGACAGTGTCAGGACTTAGGCGGATTTGCCCACTGGTGGAAAGTTGGATGATTATGGGGATTTAGGTGCCTTCGGCATCACCTGGCAACTGAGCAGCATTTTGTGAATTTCAGTGGCATCTAAATAGGCAGTTGCCTAAGTCCCTATGTGACTCTAGCCCCAAGTGCCCACTTAGAGGTGAACTGCAAAACCAATTTTGTTTTATTTTTCGCCCTCTCCTGCTATTTTATGAGGTAGCAGTTGTGTATTATTCTCATAGAATAATTTTTCTGAGGGGAAAAAATTCAGTTAGTTAGACTGAGGGCAGCTTGTAAATAAAGATTCATCCACAGGCCAACTACCCTCGCCTCCAAATCCTTCCACTTCTGCTGTGCCACTTACAAGAAATCAGCCACGCAATGATGGGTTAGTTGTAGATTCAGGGAGAACTGACTACTTAACCCAGGGATCTGTTTAAGTCAGGGATCGGCAACGTTTGGCCCGCGGCCCGCCAGGGTAAGCCCCCTGTTGGGCCAGGCTGGTTTGTTTACCTGCCGCGTCCGCAGGTTCGGCTGATCGCAGCTCCCACTGGCCGCGGTTCGCCGCTCCAGGCCAACGGGGGCTGCGGGAAGCGGCGTGGGCCGAGGGATGTGCTGGCCGCTGCTTCCTGCAGCTCCCATTGGCCTGGAGCAGTGAACTGCAGCCAGTGGGAACTGCCATCGGCTGAACCTGCGGACACAGCAGGTAAAAAAACTGGCCCGGCCCGCCAGGAGGCTTACCCAGGTGGGCTGCATGCCAAACGTTGCCGATCCCTGACAAACTATAAGAAAAGTCCATAGTCCAAGACCCAAGCTGGTGCCTGCCTTGTTCCCACTGGCAGGACCTGATCTCTGCTGAGTTGGCTTAGACTGTTTTATCAGAGGACCTTACTTATCCCTCACCTAAAAGGACAAATGAATATGCAGAACTAGATTGTTTAACTCATTGTTACAGGATGTTATTAAGACCAAGAAAACAAAAAATCATCACTAATAAAGTTTGCAGGTGACACAAAAATTGGGAGAGTGATAAATAATGAAGAGGACAAGTCACTGATTCAGAGCCATCTGGATTGCTTGGTAAACTGGGGGAAAGGAAACTGTGTGTTTTAATATGGCTAAGTGTGAATGTATACCTCTAGGAATAAAGAAGGTAGGCCATAATTACAGGATGGGGAAATCACAGAATCATAGGACTGGAAGGGACCTCGAGAGGTCATCTAGTCCAGTCCCCTGCACTCATGGCAGGACTAAGTATTATCTAGACCATCCCTGACAGGTGTTTGTCTAACCTGCTCTTAAAAATCTCCAATGATGGAGATTCCACAACCTCCCTAGGCAATTTATTCCAGTGCTTAACAGTTAGGAAGTTTTTCCTAATGTTCAACCAAAAACTCCCTTGCTGCAATTTAAGCCCATTGCTTCTTGTCCTATCTTCAGAGGTTAAGAACAACAATTTTTCTCCCTCCTCCTTGTAACAACCTTTTATGTACTTGAAAACTGTTATCATGTCCCTCTCAGACTTCTCTTCTCCAGACTACACAAAAACCCAATTTTTTCTATCTTCCCTCATAGGTCAGGTTTGTGACTCTGAAAAAGACTCGAGGGTCATGGTGGATAATCAGCTGTAGATGAGCTGCCAATGTGACACTGTGGCCAAAAGAGCTAATTTGACCCTGGGATGCATGAACAGGGGAATCTTGATTAAGAGCAGGGAGGTTATTTTATCTCTATATTTGGCACTGGTCCGACTGCTGCTGAAACACTATCTCCAGTTTTGGTGCCCACCATTCAAGAAGGATGTTGCTAAATTGATGAGGGTTCAGAGAAGAGCCACAAGAATGATTAGAGGATTAGAAAACATGCCTTAGACCTTGTCTACACTGGCAAGTTTCTGTGCAGTAAAGCAGCTTTCTGCGGTGTAACTCTTCTTTCTTCCCCCTTTGCATACAGAGAAGGTGATAAATCTCCTTTACTTTCTAATGCCTTCTTCTTCATACAGCATATGCACTTATTATAATCTAATGTTCCATCATCCCTTTCCCAGGTGATAATGGTTTTTGTTAGTGTGTTTGTTTTGTTTTTTTACAAATGATTTTTCTCTCTATAAAATGCCAGTTTTAGTGCTCATCTATTTAAAATTCTAGTAAAGAATTACAGGAAGAAATCCATCTTCATCTTTGCTAACGCTCAGGCTGGCTTTAAAAACTTCAATATTTTTAAAAAAAATTATACAAGGGAAGGGATTTTTCTTGTGCGTAAACTTCCATTGACTTTTTCAAGCACCATATCCAGGACATTTTACAGAGTTCAGCATTATCGTACGATACAGTGGAATAGCACAGGGTGCAGCAGAACACAAATCTTCTATTAATTAGATCCTTATTTTAATACATCTGTATAATGATCAGCTGGACCTTATCAGAGTTCTAGAATGCAGAGCATCCTCCCATTACTGAACATTCTGAACAATTTACATGATGGAGATTTCAGTGCTGCTAGTTTTGTTATGGAGAGGTACCTCCTTCTCTACTGGAAGTGTTGCTAGGGTTCTTTAGTTAATTCACTTTACACTTAATTTGTTTTACATATATATTGGGCCAACTCACTGATGGTGTAAATGGACACACTAACACTGACTCTGCAATTCAGCGGGGTTGCATGTGCTCATCCCAGCATTGAATCTGACCGAGTGCATGTAAAGCGCTCGGAAATTGTAAAGTGCAATATAAGATCACCTACAGTCACAGCACTATAGGACACCCAGATCTTTAGACAAGCCAATGCTTTGCAAGTGTTGCCGCTTCTGACAAAGTGGCCTTTCAAAGTTTGCAATCATACTAAGCAAACAGCAGGAAGTTTGCTTTTCATTGAGAGCTCTTAAAGCACTCAACAGGGTCACAAGAAAGAGCAAAGCCAAAAACTAGTCACATTTCACCAGCCACTTCAGTTCAGTGGGGAATTTAAATTTATTTACAACAAACATTGAACACAGCATCTGTGTACAGCTGACTGCCAGGAGAGCATTTCTGTATGTTTGGATTGCTGTCTAAAGGCCAGGTAGCATTAACCACCAATAACACAGTGATTGCATGGTCACATCTTTAGTCACACGTGGAAAAGCGTTCATGTGAAATTAGAGCATGCCCCCAACCTATTCAGTACTGATACTTCTTATAAACAAATAAAACATTTTTTAGTCCTTTTCTAGGGAAAAAAACAAGCATGTTATGAATTGCAATCCTATGAGCGATGTAGCTACACTGATTTGCCACCGTCGAGGATGTACCTGGACTTCATACTTGAACATTCATGTTCTACACATGAATACAGGAACAGGTGTGCAGTGGCACAGATTGTATGAAAGGAAGACATTAAAACTGACAGACTGTTCATGACAGCAGCCCTGGCAATCTCTGAGCAATTCAAACCAAAGGAGGCAAAGCACAGAAAGACAATGAGGCTTTAAAGTAAAGGTTTCCTATTAAGATTTGGGCTGAAGCCTCAGAAGCTTGCCTCCAGATTTAAAGTTCAGGGACATTTGGGTCCAGAGGTTAACTTCAGCCCATTTTATGGAGAAACCAGCCGTGTAGTTCTGGTCTGGCTCCAAAACCTTTCCAGAATTTGGATCCAGGCTTTGGCTCAGAATCAGCTCGGATTTCTTCCATTCCTTTTATTACTATGGAGCTAGGGTAGCAACCCCACAGTTCAGCTTGTAAGACACTTTCCATACAACACCCATTTTGATCCCCAATCTCTCTTTCCCAAGTGCCCCTCCCCAGGAAATTTAGAATATATACCCCTCTGCTTAGAGGATATTTTTGGGGAAAATTCAGGGTGGATCAGTGAAGGTAAAAAACAACTAAAAACATATCTTTGCATGGGGCAAGAAACCTCTATTAGCCAGTCAGGAAGTGTTTTCATGGGGTCCAATAACAGCCTAAATCAAGTGGCAGAGGTGTGTGGCATAGAAATTACTGGTCACAGTTCAGTGTGAGGTGAGGGGTTTACATATATCAGTGTAGGAGATGAAGATTATTCATATTCTGCATTTTGCTGGCCCCAAAATCTTTTTATTTCATGGTGAGCTGAATTGTGGTAATTTTGAAACACATAGATATTACCCAGAGAAAGAGAGCAGGCATAGCGGAGAAAGAGAAAGGTTGCAGAAGGCCTGTAACATTGTTGACATTTGAGTTTAAAGGAGTTATTCATGTTCTGTGGGAAAAGTCAACACTTAAGAGAAAACAATATACCATATGGTATAACCCAAACTATGCCTCAATTGCCAAATGTACCTTATTATGGCGCTGTTGAAATCAGTTGTGTTTCCGACTTAGGGGGATTCCCTGCAATCTACCCACAACAGCATGCTCCTTCAAATAAAGAGACACCAACAGGCTGGGGCTTTTATATCTGGGAACTGGGTGTGACCCTTGACCCTAGGCCTGTGGCATTCTGGGAAACATAGTTTAGGAAACCAGTGTGACGGCCAGCATGTTCAGCTTACAACTAGTTAATTAAGAGAATGTAAAGAGGTAATGAGTTACCTGATTAGTTTGCATCACACATGAGTAAATGTCTTCATTCTTTGTAATGAAGAGGGAAATTTTAACTCTCTTATAGGAACACAGGAGTTGCCAGACTGGATCAGATTTGTGGTCCATCTAGTTTTGCACCCTGTCTCCAACAGTGGCCAGCACCAGGTATTTCAGACAAAGGGACAAGAACCTCAGAGTAAGCAGATGAAAGGTAACCTGCCCTCCATGAAGGTCTAATCATGATCCCTTTAAGAGGAGATCAAATCACAATTGGTGCTGCTGTAGCAAAATTCCATCTGACTCCTACCTTAAATATTTTATTTTACTAAGTGTTATTCAATAGGACTCAGCGGGGGAATAGGATGGTCAAGAGGAACCCAGCAATTTAGCTCCTGTTTAGGACATTTTGGAGATGTTTGTTAATGTATTCATCTTAGGGTAGATCTTACTATGTAACCCACTGCTGAAGTAATAACCTCTAAGTATGTTGTAAAAAGGAGATGGTGATTATTTCATTAGCAATGATAATGTGCTGGATATTGTACAGAACACAAAAATAAAGGCAGTTTAAGGCCTCAAACCTGCTTCAGGATCCACTAGTGTGGACACTTTCCCCCAGGCCTGGGGGCTGCAGAAGCTGATCCTGATGCAGGATTGGGTCCCTAAGAGACAGACACACAAGAAACTATACTAGGGAATCCAGAGGTGAGAGGGACTTCATGGTTATTTTTGTGTAATGTAGCTAGCCACTTCTTGTGGGACTCAGTGAGAAATGGATTTTTTGGAGGGACTTGAATACATTCCTACCAATCAGCTACAAATGATTATTACACTATTTATATACTGGAGGATAAAAACAAATCTGATTAATATACCCACCTTAGTGGAATGCCTCATGCACCCACAAATAACTATTGGGTGGAAGTTTTGCCATGGAGGTCAGGGGGACCAGGATATACCATGATTCCTAGATTGAAGATCAGAGCCTGCAAACATTTAGTTTTGTGTAACGTAACTCGTGTTGCGTGGCTCTGCTCACATGAAGGAAGTTGCTCACGTGTCTGTTGATACAAATTTAGTGTGTGGGGCTTCTCTTACTTTAAGTGAGCGCAGCCCCTCCTGTTCAGGGCAAGCAGCACTCTGCAGGTGGCAAACCAAGCACTAGTACCAATGTTACTGAAGCAGTGCAAAACCTGAGCAATGACCAAGAAGCACAGGGCTTGCCAGCCCCTCCTAAAAGCAGATGTCAGTTGACCCCAATGCATATCCATGTAATATCATTAGAAAGGAAGAGCAGCCATGGAGTAGAAATATGACCATCCAGAGCATAGGCAACCTGCAGGGCTCACTGTTCACACGCGCTCTTGCGGTTGGCGGCATTTTAAAAGGGATGGATAATTCTGGGCACCATCTTGTGAAGTGCTCAGCAAATCCAGTGAGATCCTGAGCGTGCTCAAGTCCCATTGATTTTAATTTAGTGACTTCAGTTTACTGGCTCTTTATAGCTCTGCAAAGTAACAGAGTGATATGGGTAATTAAATTTCATGCTACAGGTCATATACTGATCTTTGGCCAGCAGGATGGGATTTCAATATCAGGCAGATGTACTTTATGCATCCCCCGTCCAACAACCTCCCCCTGAAGCACCACGGGTTAGATACTGCCAGCAGCGAGATCCTGGACCAGATGGGCCTATGGTCTGATCCATATGGCAACTCGTGTGTTTCTGAGGGGTAGCAAGCCAAAAATGATGTAAGTCTTGATGTCTGAATAAGAAAAATGCAGGACCAAAGGATAGGAAAGCAGTAATAAGTGCAGAACAAAGACAAGGGAAGAGGCTGCAGATGGATCGTGCATGCAGCCTTCCAGACTAAGTCGATTGCTTTGAAAATATATCTGTGTAGATGGATGTAGAATTACACACTTGGATGAGGGGATGTGGTAGGTGAGCGTCAGACACTAGGATTTCAGTGCACTGATTCTTTCTCAGGAACTCTTATATGACAAATCTCAGGTGGTTTGGCTTGGAATGCTGTCATGTGAACTGAGAGATTAAACAAGGAACTGTGATAAACGGCAGTGTGCTGAGCTGGGGGCAGGTGCCCTGGGAGGTACTGCAGGTCTTGGAGCTAGGCCTGGACTGACTTAACCTCTTCATTATTAATTATGGGGGATAGAATTAATGATGGGGGTATCAACAGGATGTTCATGATAATGAAATCTGCAGATGCTGCTGCATTGGGAGCTGTTGCAAATGTCAAATGAAGACAGAGAAATAATACCAAAGATCCTAGACAGATTAAAATCGGGGTAGAAATGTAAGTTTGAGAAAAACTAAGCTAATGCACCTGGAAAGAAAAAAAAACTATAATGTAGCTCTTTAATGGCAGAGAGAAAACTGGAGAGCACTAAAGCTGCTGTACATCAGGGTGATAGTGTGTTTGTGGTATAATCTGAGCGCTTTTAGACTGCATGTTCAGTGGTGTCATGTCATGGAGTAGGGAAAGGGACAGTCCCTCAGCATGCAGCATCAGTGTGATCACACCTTGAACTCTACACTCATTTCAGGGCACCCTGCCACCAGAAAAACACTGGCCACTTGGCAGAAATTCAGAATAGAGCAACAAATGATGTTCAGAGAGGTGGCAGGCAGTGGCTTGCAAGGAAAGTTAGAGAGAAGCTTGGCTAGGAGACTGCTAAAGTGGGGATGATCATTGTCTACAATGACTCAAAGAATGAAAACATCAAGGAGGGAGAGGAAATATTTAGCGTGGCACTTGCGAAGCTAGTTAACCACTGCAACAACTTACCCAGGGGTGCGGTGGATTCTCCATCACTTGAAATCTTTAAATCAAGACTGCATATCCTTTTAAAAGATACGCTATTGCTCAAACTGTTACGGGCTGGATTCAGGAATTACAGGGTTAAATTCTATGGCCTGTGATACACAGGAGGCCAGACTAGATGAGCTAATAATCCCTTCTGGCCTCAGACATCTATGAAATCATAGGCGGACATTAAGAATTTACAGTACCATAGACAGTAGAGGACAAGAGAATACATGTCTTAAATAAGATAATACATTTTTATTGTTTGTCTTATGCTGGCTCCTGGAGTCCCATTATAGTAAAGAGCTAATAAAAGACTGAATATCAGGCAAATCTCCCTGCCAATTAGATCTATTTTTAGGCAGTGAATGCTAGGTCTCTGCATCACTGGGTCAGTACGTTTGCAGCACAGCCCCAGGATTCCCCTCCAATTATGTATTACTTTCAAACATTTTTTTGCCTTCATTATGAGCTCCAACTGAAAATTTAAACTAAAAATAAAAAAAACAGTCATTATAAAACATGGGAGGCTTCTCTGTTATTCAACACTTTCTCCCAAGCTGCCCCCACGCTACCTCATTAACACCTCCAAACCACCTCATTGTCATCCTTCAAAACCCTCAAAATTCTCCTTTGCCATGATGCCAACAAAAAGTGTGAGGCCAATGACATGCCACTGCTTCTCACACTAACCAATACTGTCTCACTGTTTCCTTGTGCTCCCTGTCTGACTGTATCCATCTGTTGTCGCTTGTCTTATACCAAGAATAGCTTGTAAACTCTTGGGAGCAGGGAGTGTCTTTTTGTTCTGTGTTTGTACAGTGCCTAGCACACTGGGGTCCTGGCCCCTGACTGGGACTCCTAGGTGACACAGTAATACAATACTGTAAATAAATATTAAAAGTCTATGTTTATTGAATGGCTAGAGAGAGGTTGGGGCTGTCTGACGGGCACAGTCTGAGATGTCTGGAGGAGAGTGCAGTGGATTTACGGCTTTCTGATCCCCCTTTTCGTAAGACTGGCCCCATTCCTATGATTGGTGCTGGGTGGACAGACTGCTGTGCCTGTGCTGAGCTCCACTGAAGTCAAAGAAGTCTGCCCACACAGATACGATGGCAGAATTGAGGCCTTGCTTTGTTATTCTTATCCCAGGTCGCCCAACATCCGGAGAAGACCAATATATGGCAGAACAAATGGGTGTGAGTTAGTTAAGTTGTTGGTATGTGCTATTCTCAGCATTTCAACATATTTGGGGTTTCTGTGCATATTTTATGTAGCTATAAAAAAATCCTCAATGTTTACAAGAAAATGTAATATTCCTAAATATATTAGTTTGTTTATAAAGGCCTCATTGAGCAAATTAACTGGTTTTATCTCACATAGGATTATTTTTTGAGCTAAAAACAAGCAGGGAACATGCCACAAAGTAAATATTTATTGGAGGTCCCTAATGAGGTGGTATTTTTATCTTCAAACCTGCTGCACGACTGTGACTTTGTCCTTCACTCAGGGCATCATAACAGGAGCACGTATGAAATTTAAAGAGAAATACAAGTTCTTTTGGGTTTGGGCTTGTTTTTAACTCTCTATTGTTCACAATCTCCTCTTAGATTTCAGAGTGGTAACCGTGTTAGTCTGTAGCAGCAAAAACAAAGAGGGGTACTTGTGGCACCCTAGAGACGAACAAATGTATTTGGGCATAAGCTTTCGTGGGCTAAAACCCACTTCATCAGATGCATCAGATCTCCTCTTAGAAGTCTGAAAATAAAGGACCTAGTCCTATATTCCTTCTTCCGGCACAATGCCCAGAGAAGTACAGAGGGCAGGATCATGGCCTGTTTTCAAAGCTTTAAAAAACTTTCATTTTATTTTACTTCCTTGTGTGTGGCCTGGCATCCTGAGAGAGAGGAGCCAACCCCTGAGGACAGTGTTTGCAGTGGGCAATGTGAAGGTACCTCCTTGGAACATCATAACCGTAAACATGGCACATGTTGCATTTTAGATCCCAGGACAGTGGTCTGGCTTAAGGACACTAACTGCTATGAAATCCATGGCTCTCATTGTTATGCTGTGTCCACACGCATTCTTTCACTACTATTTTTTTTTAATATTTTTGTTACTCAACAGGATTATCACCCATAGCCCCATGGGGGTTTCTGACCTAAATCAAGGCATTGTGAAAGCACAGGGCCTCCTGCCTGAGCTTTTCTGGATTTCTCAACATCGCTGAGTTTCAGTGGGAAAACCCTTCTGTCGGAGTGAGAGTGGCTGCCCCAAAAGGAAGGATCAGGTGGCATTACCAACCCCTACACAGGAGTAATCTACACAATGTGGACCTAAATTTCAGCTTAACTTTCAGATTCTAGGCTGTCTTCAGGGCCAGCAGTTAGGAAAAACACCTTTTTATTTCTGAGTTTCAGATATGGCATGGAAGACCTTGAGAGCCAAACATGAAGCCCCATAGTATTGCTGATACCGAGGGCTTGTCTTCAATACGGGCTAAATCAGCACTGCTGCGTTCGATGCAGCGGCGTCAGTTTAGCGGGTCTGGTGAAGACGCGATAAGTCAATGGGAGAGTGCTCTCTTGTTGACTTCTGTACTCCACCTCCCTGAGAGGCAGAAGCTGTGTCAACAGGGGAGTGTCTCCCACCAACATAGTGCTGTGTAGTCGATCTAAGCTACGTCGACTTCAGTTACATAACTTACGTAACTTAACTAGTGTAACTTAGATCGACTTACCTCGTTAGTGTAGACAAGGCCTAAATCGCCATTTAGGATATGGTAGCTTTTCTTTATTTAGTAACAGATTTTTTTAAGTGTACAATAATGTCTCTCTCTTTGAGGAAATCATCTAACATATTAATGTTTCCACCATTGTTGGTGTTCTGCTCCTGCTTTCTTCATAGTTTATTTTCTCTGCTAAAGGCCAAATGCCTCCTAAATGTTTAACTTTACCTTGGATTGGATTTCCTTTATTTATTTTCAGTGAAATTTTAGGTAATCGAGTCATATTTCCACCCCACATTTCTCTCATGCATGTTCCTGTTATTTCCTGCTGTAACTGAAAAAATAAATGTACTGAAAATTCAGAGCTCTTCACTGAAGAGGTTACTGTCCCTTAGTCCCAGTCTCTGGAGTTATATCAGATCCCTGCACTGTCCTAGGCGCTGACAGCCAGTCAGATGCTTCCTTTCACAAGGTGCAGTTTATTAAACAGGAAGGATTGTGGAATTCGTAACCAATGTTCCCTTTCCAAACAGCATCTATATCATGTTCCACCTGGTATAAAGCTTCGTTTCAATGAGGAGTGTAGGAGTGCTCCTAAACTACAGGCTGACGTGACCAGTTGTGGGTGTGTACCTCCAGGGAACAGCTGCAAAATCATGGGGGATTCTTGGTGGCAGTGTTATAGGAGGGAGTTGATTCTGCATGGGGCAGTGTGCACCATGTGCCACCTTTTGGATGGTGGTGAAAAACTTTCTAGGTAAGAAAAAAGCTTAATGTCAACTCCATTTTCATGTTCATGTCTCTTTCTAGCCTGTTTTTATGCATTTCTCTGGCCGCTTTATATTTTTACCTCACGCTATGCTATTTTCTAGCATATTTTAACTCTTTAAAGCTCTGTCTGTTTTTTTCTAATATCTTTTAACCACTGTGCTCCCCAAGATGATTCCTCACACCTCAAGATCAATGCCACTGAATCCAGCCTTCAGCCATTCACGTAGTTCTTCGGACACTGCAGCGCAGCAGGCCAGGCCATTCACACCCAACTGAGACATCAAAGGAAGGTCAAAGTGACTCCTGAGTCAGCACTGACAGCTGGTGGAGAAGTGAGTGGGTTTCAGCCTTTTTCTTGGGAGGAACAAGGAACCTTGACATTATTGTCAATGTTAGGGGTAAAATCCTGGCCCCATTGAAGCCCATGGCAAAGCGCCCACAGAGCCAGGATTTCACCCCAAGAGTTTACACTCTTGTGTGTTCCAGCATCACTAGTCCAAGTGCAAATTATTGTGAGACATTCTCTTAGAGACTCTGATGCTCAACACATCTCTGTACCGGGAGGCTTGTCTGAATGGAGCTAGGTCTTTACATGAAAAGTAGAATCATGCCAAAGTTACAGAAACCTTTATGCATGTTAATTAAGGGATCTCAGGTTTTCAGAGGCGTAGATTTTAAACCCCAAAGGGACCATTATGATAATCTAGTCTGACCTCCTGCATAATATGGACCATACACCCTCACATCAGCAATTTCTGCATCAAGCCCATAACTTCCTACTGGGCTAGAACTTATCTCCTAGAAAGACATCCTGCCTTGATTCCAGCCTTCCTTCTCTACTGGCCTTTGTTGTGCCCTGTGCCAGGGGAATAGCTCTGATCGGACAAGAAACTCAGCCTGTGACGAAGACAATGGCAGTGGTGGCCGGGCCCCATACTCCCCACACTCGGCTTGTGCCACCTTTGGGAGTGTAGCAAAGTAAATAAGGGCTCTAGTCACCTGTAAGACCAGGGGGAGACGCTGTGTAGGTTGATAGGGAGGCGGTACTTTCTCTCACTGGCTGCTCTGCCCCCTGCTGGACAGCTCACGTTATGGTCTTTCTCCAGCGGTTCCAGCTGCAAGGTGTGGTGGAAGGCGCTGAGCATTCCCGCGCTGAGCCTCCCATACAGCTGCTCCAGCAGCTCCTCCGGCCGGTCGGCGCAGGTTCGAGTCCGCACGGGGCGCCTGTTCACCTTGAAGGCCTCGGATGTGGGGTGACCCAGGCCAGCGAGGAGCAGAGCTGCCAGCAGCACCCAGCCCTATAACAACACAGCGAGAAACGACGCTTCCTGGTGGGCTGCTGCCGGCTGCCCTGCCCGCCAGGGCGGCGCGTTCCTATGGCCCCTGCCCAGCGGCCGCCCCTGTAACCCATGGGGGCTGGGGCAGGGCGATCCCTGGGGCTTGGGGCACGTCTCTGTCCCCGAATCCCCCCCGGCACAGATCTCTCTTGCCTCCCTGCTGCCGGGCACCGACCGAGCGCGCCGCTCCGCTGGGACAGGCGGGGTCTGCCTCCAAATCCTCCCGCCGGTTTCAGCTCATCCCAGGCGGCTGGCAACGCATCGGATCTGTAGCGCGGCAGCTTTTACTGCCCCCCCCCCCAACTCTGGCTCTGAATCAGCCCGCGCCAAACGGGAATGAGCCCCCCCAAGGCAGCAGCTGGCAAAAGATGGGGGGGGGGGGGGGGAGACGATCGCAAGACAGAGAATTACAAGTGTCTGCCCGGTCGGCTGCTTTCCCCGGCACCGTGTAACGGAGCCGGCCCCCCCCCGCCCCCGCCCTTACCTGGCCTCGCTGCATGGTGGGACTGGCGCTCGGGCGACCCTGGCCGCTGCCGCTCGCCCCTGCCAGCGCCGGGGTGTGAGCGAGCCGGACTCGCGCGGTGGAGGCGCGGGAGCGAATGTTGGACAAGTGCCCCGCGTCTCGCTGCAGCGCCCCGGGCCCCGGGTGCCAAGAACATTTTAGACGCTCACAGCGGAGGCTAATTTTCAAAGCCTCGAGCTCGCCTGGCCCGGTGTATGGGGGTGGCGGGGGAGGGGGGTTGTCAATGAGCCCGTGTCCGAATATGGCAAGCACCCAAGGACGCTGCGCTGAGCTGTGCCAGGAGAAGGGAACAGCTGGATCTACCTGGATCCTGCCAGATGTTGCCCGTGTCAAAACCCAAGCCCCTAAATTGTACCGTCAAAATAGAGACCAGGCTTAATTGTTCCTGATGCTCCCAAAGTCCCGTTGCATCCCGAGTATCAGCTTGAGCACTGCAAAAACCCGGACCCGGCACCTGCCTGCTGCTGGATCCTTAGGCCCTAACCTGCAAATTCGAAATGCTTGAATAGGGAATAAGTCCAGTTGCTCCTACTGTACCTTGTAGTTTGGAAACAGGCGCGAGCACCACAAAAATTTAGTGATGGCCCCTGGATCCAGATGGATTTGGGGCTTTTGGGCCCAAATCACAATCTGTACAATGGACATGGAAAACAAACCGAGCCACTCCTACATCCCCTGAAAAACCTGGGTGCGGCCTGCATCATGGTGCATGTACCGCATGGATCCTGCTGATTCTAACATTCCATTGAAATTAATCTAAAAGATGTCCCAGTCCCTGACACTGCTTTGAAACGTTCACTCAAGACAAGAGCCAACGATTGTAGCTGCCACACATAATGTGACCAGTCCCTCTGCAGAATGTAAGAGTGATGGTTTGCAATTTAGCTTTATCAAGAAAGAGCAAGATAGGAGCTCTGGGCTGCTATAGCTTCCCTGGAACACAGTAGCTTGGAAAGTCCTTTAATGTTCAAGATCCCTGTCTAACCAGAAGGTAACCCTTTGTGGGCCAATGGAAAAATAGGCACAGCCCTCCTCGATGCAGGCCCATTTGTGGGTTTTTCAAGTGTGCCAGGACAAGCATTTCATATGGGGCCAGGAGCTGCTGCACATGGTCTCTATGTAGTAGAATTTAGAGGTTGGTGGCCCCCAAAATTCTGCATTTGGCATGGTCCAGGTGCCCCATGTTTCTGCATTGCTCTTGCATGGAGTTGTGCCAGAACCCCTGCTTTCTGTTATCTTTTTAGATTTTGATGGCAAAATCTGGGGGGATTGGTGCCCCAAAATAGTAGGACCCAGCAGGCTCCAGCTGCTGGCTATTTGTCTATGCAGAACCGCTGCAGAGGGGTGCATTGGGGAGTCTGGTTTTTTTTCCCCAGTGAATTTGGAGAAGTTGCACTTCTCTATGTAGCTGGGATTGGAATTTATAAAACTAGCTGGCTGTAGGCAGATGATCTATCTTGTGTTTGTTGTGCTGCTGTACCACTTTGCTGGATGGTCTGGATTTTTGGTGCACTAAGGGCTGCTTCATTTTTCTTGCATTTAGACTGTAGAATTGGAGGATGCAGGGTTGAAAGCTTGGCAGGATATGTACAGTATCCAATATGTTTTACCAGTCTGTTTGGGCTGGGAGGCATCAGCATCCAGATTTTCCCAGTGAAGCAGCAGTGGCTATGTTCACTTTCTCTCTCTTTTGCCTTGGGACCCAAAATTGCCAACTGGGGTTTTGCAGTGCACATGCTCCAAGTTCCAGAATATGTATGTGCACTAGGAGCAGCAAGGCTAATTCTCTATTTAGGTATTTGAATTTGGGGGCTTGAGGCTGAAAATATGGCAGGATCTAGGTTTTTGTAACCCTCCTGCACTAGCCTCCACTGAGGTCAGGATTGTTTTGGTGCAGAACCATTAGAATTGCTCTTTATTTGGATAGTATAATTTGGGAAGTTGGGCCAAAGACTGGCAGGATTCAGATCCAGCTTTTATCTTTTCCCCAAAAGGATTATCAGAAAAGCAGTTGGAATTCCTTTCAGTCTACATTCATGTGGGAGAAATGAAAGGAACAGGTAGTTTATACACATGCAGCTCTACGGCTCAGAATAAAAAGATTGTGTCACCGCTGCCTTCAGAGTATGGATGGTGGAAATTCTAAGCAATGAGTACAAACCTGATTGCACATGGCTAGGATAATTCTTAGAGACCATAGACTAGGATCAGCACTTCAGAGCCAAACACCTTAGAACTGGATCTGAGCTTTGCTACTCGCCCTTGCCTCTAATGGATGGTATTCTATGGGCGTTGTTATACTGTACTAATTACTGTAGTCTCCTGCACAGACAAGATTTACCCTTATTGGAGGGAGTTCCCTTGTGCCAGAGGAGCGAAATTGTTATCACAGTCTTCATCCTAGCGCTTTAGCTGATCTTTTAGATGCCATGGAGCCTTTTTTAGACAAGGACTGAGATTTTGAACTTGATTTGACATTCTGTGGGAAGCCAGTGTAGAGAGCAGAAGACAGGGTTGAGGTACAACCTGTTGCAAATGTGGCGGATAAGTGTTCAATAATACTTGACATTTCCTCAGTGCTGAAAGTTTCATGCCCAGGTATATTGCATTGCTGTAATCTGGCTGCGAGGTGACTAAGGCTTGAATAACAGGCCAGTTCATTGTCCACGAGGATGGGACAGAGTCTCCTTGCTAACCAGAGACAATAGAAAGCATTGCTTGCAGATGCTGCTATGTGAAAACCTAGTTTCAATGAGGCCTGTAGGAGTGCTCCTAAACTACATGCTCACTTGACCAATTGTGGGTGTGTGTGTACCTGCAACCAAAGAAGACTGCCTCGGTTGCAAATCTTCAAAATACTTTCTTCTGACCACCAGCATCACCTCTGTTTCGCTCAGGTTCCGCTTCAGCCAGCTGTTCTTTACTGATAAGTTGATCGCATCCAAGCACTGGGCCTTCTTGGTGGCCAGTCTGTACGTGCTGAAGGATAGGTAGAGCGGTGGGTCATCTGCACACACTTTGGGAAATTTCAGATGTAGATCCAAATTGTCACTCAGGACCATGACTATTAATTAAAGGCCCAATCGTCTTTATTCAATCAAAATTCCCATTGAATTCTCTTGTAACTTTGCAGCTAATGGAAGTTTTGCCTGAGTGTGGAGATCTGTCACTGTATCTAGCTCTTTCACCCCTATTTATTAATAAAAGAGCTCATGTTTCAAGAGGGTAAACAATAAGGTGTATCGATATGTTTAATATGCACTAGTGTAGTTTGACTTCAATGGGCTTTGGATGAAGCCCACAATAGCAGCTGCATTGCATGCCCAGTTTTCTACATCATGGGAGGGTCAGAGAAATGCAAAATTCTGACCTGACCATTGTGTAATGGCCCCAAGTACGAGCAAGGTACTGAGTCGCTGTGCGTGCCCTAAGAAAGGCTTCCAATCCCTTCTGATGCTGCAAGTCTAGGACTGCAGGAATTGCTGATGGAGGCAGCTGAGGCCCCAGAGTTACCTCCTTTGTCATGTCCCAAATTTCAAAATTTTGAAACAGGTTTATATTTAATGAAAACTATTATGGCTGGATAGAACCCATATGGGAAGCTAGGCTCAGCTCGTCGACAGCTAACTATCTTTGAGGATCTCTGGACCCTAACGCCTGGCCATGCAGCTGTCTTTGATGCAGCATTCTACCCCAAAGACTTCTCCAGTGGGTGATCCTTCAGCCCAAGGATGATGATGTCAAGTGATTTGATTCTACCTCTTGGGTTTGGAAGTTGGTTCGAATGCCTGTTTGATTTTGTGGTTAATATAAATCCGTCACTTGTGGTTATGAATGTCAAATAATTAAGGCTACGTTTACGTCATGGACTTCCAGAGACCTCCCTGACATTCTCTGCTTCAGCCCCAGGGGCTGCAGGACTCTGGAGCCGACAGCCACCAGGGCCCTGGCAGGGTTCCAGCAACAGGCAACAGCAGTGACAAACAACAGGGGGCCCCCTGCAAAGTTCCAGTGACAGATGACAGACTCCTGAGGGCCTCTTCTCAGGGTTCCAGCGACAGGCGACAGCCTCGTTTGAGGATAGGACACCGCCTTGGGTGAGCGGCTGGGGTGTTCCATTTTCTCTTTGGGAAATATGGTCACCCCGTCAATATCTCCATATCAGACTTATTTGGTTCACAAGTAAAATTATGTTTTTTCCGTCAGTTCTGCGCACACAACCAGGGATCTGAAAATCAAGCTCAGTTCTCAATAACTCAGATTCTGCAACTGAAATCTAGTTACCAATTCTGTTGATGATGCACATGCTAGAATAAAATCCAGCGCATTCTGACCACACACTGGGCTAACAGGAATAAAATGACAAAAATATGATACTTCGCTTTTAATCTCCCAAGAAGCTGACCTCTTGAGCGAGGAGGTAGGTGCCAATTTTGAAGTCTGAGTTTAGCTGCATTTTGGCTCAGATTCAGCAAATCATTTAAGCCTGATCTTAAGTATGTTCTTAAGTCTCATTCAATTAAGCATTTGCTTATGTGCTTTGCTGAATTGGGCCTTGAAGATGACCGTATAATGTGTGACACTATTAAAGTAGATCAGTTCATATTGCTTATGAAATAAATTCTGCTCTCTCATTAGGCCTGTGAAATTCCCAACCTTCTTGCATGATCTTTGAGGTATTTGGGGTTGAAAGATTCTATAAAAATGTAAACCACTGAACAGACATCTATGCTTGATACTGTTACAATGTGTAATATCTGTGCAAACAAAAGCTTTCTAAATTTGCTACAATTCACAACCGGTTTGTTAGAAAAGTGTCTGAGCACTGCTTGTATTCATGATCAAAACAAAAAACTAATTTTTTATTGTTTTTATTGATTATAATAGAAACTCTTGACTCCAAATTCACAATTTTATATATACATTACCATAAATACAACATGAATTTTTCCTCAAACATTTTATCAAATTCTAATACAAAATTATCATTTCTGAATATTTTTCTGCTAAAACTTTCAAAACACATAAATGTTATCCTTTACTGTGCATTATTCTGGAAGCAAATCCTCTCCTAACTCTTCATCAGCAAACTCATCTTCATCCATTCTTTTTCTTGCTGCAGTTTTTGGTCTCTCTGTTTGTGGTCCAAGTGGATCTACATAGGAAGCATCTAGGATTCAAAAGAAAAGACTTGAAACATAAGCTTTATTTTAAAGCAACTTAGCTTGTATCAATCACACGAGACTCAAATCAAGAATTATGTGGAGCATGTTATAGCTGTGCATGATGCTTTACAAGACATATGAATGACACTGATTTCATGCCCTGAAAAGTTTACCGCATTGGGATTTAATAGCTCAAACCATTATACCCACGTGCAGTCTCACTGAACTCAATGAAACTGCATGGGTGTAAGAGTATATGCAGGTTTGGGGTCTACATTACCCCATTACAGAACAGGAAGAGATAACATGGAGAGGAGGAAGAGAACAATAGTGGCCATGCATATGTTCTGGTGGCTAGAGTTTCCTTTTCAAAATTATTTCTATTGCTTTATTACAGCTATATAGCTAATATGCATGACTTAGAGAAATAGGTCTTAGGAAGGGGCTTGGCAGAGGAGGAATGGTGGATGAGTTCAGTAAGAGAATTCCAGGCATTAATGAATTTTAATGGGATTGAGGTGCCTATCTCCCTTAGGCTCTTTTGAAAAGCTCCCCTTAATAAAATAAGAATGTGTGATTGTGAAAGTACAAAAACTGGCAGAGGATTGCAGTGAACAGATTTGGTAGTTTAAATCACTTTTTGAAATGGATATGTCCCTTTGACAACATACATGCATAAGTTCATGATTTTATGGTAGACCTGGGAACAAAGAAACTATAACTATTTTTCATCCATGTTTCATGATGAAAATGCTTCCACAATTTGTGGAATTCAATATGATTTTCAGCAACTATTTTTTTCATTCCATTTGTCTAGGCAAGATGGGGCAATTCAGAAGGTACCACAGTCCACTTGCCTATTTCTTTATTACTGCTGCTTTCATAGGGCTCATTTGTTCCAGGCAAAGCCCTTAGCTTGGCACTTAGTCGTTCCCCTTTAGCACTACCGCCACTATCTGGAAAAAAAAATTAGAAAAACCACAATATAACACTGTCGCATACTTCATGAAAGCAAGATAGGCAACTGAAATTGGACTCATTTGCATGAAATACGTTTTTTATATCTTACGCCATTATTTTCCTGATGGCCATCATATTGAATTTTAATACAGATTTCTAAAAATATGACCTCTGATCTGTGTATGTGGGTCAAAATACACAGTGCCACTCATGCTGTGGGATAGATAATTAAACTTTTATTTTACATCTTTTTAGCTTCAAATTCTAACATCTTAAAACATCTATTAAAATTAAGGAAAAGTAATATTTGAGGGTTTAAACATGTGGTTCCTACAAACGATGCCTGTTTTACAATGCATACAAACACTTCAGACGTATTATATTGGTGTGATCCACCTGTCAGACACTATCAGTCTTAAATCTAGAACACTTACTTTGCCTTTCATTAGAAACGTCTGTGTGGCATGTGTTGTTAGCATGGCAGTCAGGCACAGTTCATACATACAGTACATCTTGGCTCTGCATCTTGCTGTAAACATTCTATTCACAGCTCAGTTTGCAATGGGCCCCCTGGAATGCGACTGTTCTGACGGCTGCCTAGTACCCCAGACACTGTCAGATTAACATTCTACTGCCACAGCAGTATTCCAGATCCTCTAACAGTCTATTCACAGGGCAGCCTTGAATCTTTTTCACAGTTTATAGGAAGCTTTCAATTTTGTCTGCTGGAACAATTTATGATTCAATATTTTGCTTCCAGGGGAAAATGCCCCTTGTTTTGGACTGGTGTATTTACAGAGCAGCTTATGCCATGCAGCCAAACATAAATATACTTCTTTGCAACATGCAACAATGCTGTTATTAGAAATGTTCCCAGCTGAAAGGGAACAGGCAACAGGTATGAAGTCAGGAGTTGGCTACAACTCCATATTTATTACATATGTTCTGTTCATAAATTGTTATAATTTTTACAAATATATTCTTCCCCAAGGAAGACAAATATTTATTTTACTCTAATATGACTGCTGAGTGCAGCATGCTCAGCCATTCACAAGCCCTACAGGAGGACATTGCCTCTGCTCCAAGGAACATATAATCTAAGTCAGATGGAGAAAATATAGTCTGGGTATAGGGTGAGGAGAAAGGTTTATTATTTATCTATCTTTGGTGGATTATTATCAAAAGGCTTCATGGATGAAATGTGTTTTAAGGAGGGATCTGAATAAACAGAAATCAGTTGGGAGGCAAGGGGCCTGATCCAAAGCTCAGTGAAGTCTCTTACTAACTACAACGTGCTTTGGACAAGACCCAGGGCCCACGAAGCGAGTAGCAAGCTGGAAGAAGTATGGAAGAAGGTGTGAAGATGAGAATCGGAGGAGGATTAAAAAGGGTCTGCAGGGAGAATTGAGACAGTAGGTAGGATCTGTGTATCTAGGTGTTACAATAATACAAATAATAAATAATAATAATAAGGCCTTAGGACTCTGAAGACAGTAAGTTTGCACTTGATGATGAAAGTGACAGGAAAGGAAGGGATGTGAAGAGGGATAGTGAAGGGATGTGAAGAGGGGAATCACATGGCTGGGACTGCCAGAGGAAGACTACTAATGGCAGCAATTGTATAGATTTAATAGGTTTGTTTCAGAGAGGAGGAGGTTGCTGAAACCAAGATAAAGAAAATCAAGGTAGCATGTGAAAGGGTTCTGACAGTTAGAAAGGAGAGGGATGCACGTAATTTAGAGATATTGCAAAGAGGCAGCAGCAGGGTTTGACATAAACAGAAAAGCAGGAGAAGAGCTGAACATAAATAGGAAAACCAGAAATGCAGACAAACAGACTATAAATAAACTGAAGACCTGAAGAAGAGCTCTGTGTTGCTCAAAAACTTCTCTTTCACCAGCAAAAGTTGGTCCAATACACCTTGTGTCTCTCATAAATAAACCACCCACTGTACTTTAGCACCCTAAATTGAGCAGTTTTAACTATGAGGCCTCTTGGACTGAATACTAAGGTCCTTATGTAGCTTTTACTTAGTCCTTACTCAGGTAAAATTCTCATGACATTAAGTCAATGGGACATGTGACTGAATACAAAAACTAGGGAAATCCACAGCTACTCAAACACAAGAAATCACTTCTTTCTGGCAAAACAAAAACTAGCAGACTGAAAAAAATTGAAGGTTTTCTGAAGTGAAATAAAACATGCACTACGTGATTTGCTTTGTCTGCATACTCCTTACACATAAACCAGCACCCATTGTACAAAATGAAAAGCTTTCAATTCTCAAGGCAAAACACGGGACTATAAAAAGAGTTCATTCTACTAACTAGTGAGACCTACCACTCTTTTGTATACGCCTTTAAATACCGATACATCAAGCCTATTACCAAGTTTCAACCAAACCAATCTGAATTTGCGAAAGACATGCTCTGTTTATCCTGAGTTGGCTGGACAGAAGTGGAGGTCTGTTAATAATTGATACAATTCTGAAATCAACTGTCCTGTCTTCCATAGCTTTACTTCCATAACTAAGATGCTCACCTTCCAGACCAACAACCTCCCAATTAGCAATGACTCCACCCATTCTTCTTCCCCTCTGGGCTTCTAGACATTTTTTTCCCTTTTGTTTCTATATAGGCATAAAAAGACCCATTCTTGTGTTTTCATCACTTTCCTTTTAACTATTTAGAATAAACCTTTTACTCACAGATTGAAATTAGAGCTTGATTTAAAAACTTTCATATGAATGCTATATTTATATAAATACTTTAGAGTGACACACAAGTTCAGAAAAGGAACACTTTCCAAAAACTCTGCTGGGTTGGGTTTTTTTCTGGAAAAAACCGAGTAAGGACCTGAGGAGTTAGACCTCTATGCTAATGGGGTGCATATCCATGAGCAAAACATTAAAAAAATTAACCCACAAGATGGAATAAGCTTGGCCGCAAAACCCATAAAACAACGTAGAACACTTTTTTGTATCTTCTATATAAGCAGTACAACACAAAATAAGTGTTCACCTCTCATTGATTTTTTCAATCTTAAAAACATCATATAGTTAGTGAACTACCAGAGTCAAACCAACCAACAAACCGATCGTATAAGTTTCTGCTCAAGCAAAACTCCCATATCCTTGGGAGTTATGAACAGAGTTTGAGAGGAAAAGCTGCTCCTACTTATCATTAGGGTAATCTTTGCTTTCGGGAGGTGTTAAACCCTAGCAAGGAATGCATGACTTGGCCGTCACTGGGTAGTAATTAATAATCTTGCTGACTGAGAGCTTTATAATATGATTGCTAAGTAGTGAAAACTTCTGTCATAAAATTTTACATTTTGCAGTTCTCTTTGCATATAAATCTTATATATATATTTTTTACTCTCTCTAAATGTGTAATTTGGCCAACTTCATGGAACTTAATTTTGCAATGGAGACTGTAGGATCTTGGGACCCCACACTGGACAGAAGAATTTCAAAGGAGGAGCTGGCTTTTAAATCATTTTAGCACAAAATGTGCATACTTTACAGAGGTGAGATTTCTAGTCTGTAGTCAACAGAAAATCTGGTTTGCTTTAATATGCATTCCACACTTGTGGGTTATGGAAATAACACCAAACTTCACCAGAAATGGCCACTGATTGTCTGCCTGTCTAGCCAAGGAAAAAAGGAAACGGCTGTAAAATTAAATAAAAATGTGTTATTAAAAATACATCACCTTTGATTAAAGAATAATTTACACAGACCTTTTAACACTTCTGAGAAAGGACTGCACCTATTTTCAGGGAAAAGACAGCTGCCAAAATGGGAGGAAAGACAGAGATCATGCAAAGAAAGAGTCAAAAGAAACCAAAAGCAGGACAAGTTCACAAATCTATTATAACCACTGGGTTGACAGAAGGCATGTATAAAGAAATAAAAATATAAAGATAACATTAAGACAAAGGATGACAATGGAAACTCTATGGAAGCAAGGAATTTCCTTAGAGGTTTTATCTGCTATAGTATAAATTCTGAGTTATAATAATTGTGTAATTGTTGGAAAGACTAAATAAGCACTTGCAGTAAAGATCCACTGCAAACATTTGTCAGACTGCAAATAAGTTCTGCCTACATTATTCTAGGAACAGTACAAATAGTAAGAAGAGCAATTTTATAATTTACTTTTAAAATAACAGAAGTTACTGCCCATAATGAAAACAATATTCTATGCAGTCACAACATTTTAGTCAATTAACTTTACTTTATTTATTTATTTAACAATGGCACATATAGTGAAGAGTCAAACTAGCTCTGTGTGTCAGTGACTAACTTCCAGTGAAAGTAACGTGACTTTAATCTGCAAAGGAGAAATTTATCATTCTCTATTAAAAAGCCATTAGTACATCATCACTGTAATTAGTCTAGCAGGGCCATTCACACTGCATTGATTTTTGGTACATCCAAAATGCCAATAGCCCAATACAATATTAACTGAAGGAATGTTTTTCTTTGGTTTAAAGAACCAAAAAATAAAAAACCTCTAAAAGAATTTGAGTACAAAAAGCAGGTTAAGATATTTTATAAATTTGATTTAAAAATTATATTTAATCATGACAAGCAAGTAAACTTGGAATTATGGCTACCACTCTCATAATCTCCCTTGCTTCTCCTCTCAATCTGTGTGCATAATGGTTAATCGGATTTATACATGCATAGCTCAGTGGTTTGAGCATTGGCCTGCTAAACCCAGGGTTGTGAGTTCAATCCTTGAGGGAGCCATTTAGGGATCTGGGGCAAAAATCTGTCAGGGGACAGTACTTGGTCCTGTTAGTGAAGGCAGGGGACTGGACTCAATGACCTTTCAAGGTCCCTCCAGTTCTAGGAGATTGGCATAATATACTCCGAATCCTGGCATTTATTACTGTGCACAAAATCCTGTGCCAATCCTCCTGGGGTTTCATAGCACAAATGGTCACACAAAAGAAAATAAAGAATTAACCTCGTAGCTGCTAGGCTACTGATAGACTATTTGTCATTTTCAAGTGTGAGGTTAGCTCTAGAGGAAAGGTCAACAAAAAACCGGAGGTTGTTATGGAAAAATCAATGCACCAATTACATTCACAGCAAAATAGATTTGGTGACCATTTATTCAATACTCAGACAAATTACATTCCCCTGTGAAAACACTACGCCTAACCAATTTTTAAAATTGACACAACTAGTCTGTTAAATATGAAATCAGAGATTTCACTTAAGTTCATAAAATCACTAGAAAAGACAAATCATGGACCTTGTAATCATGCTCACTCAGTAATATCATAACACCCTGTTAAATAGAGAGATCGGACGACTGTATTCCTATATGTCGCTCTACACAAGAACTCACTGTTGTAATGATTATTGCTTTGTTTTTTATATTTACATTTGTAAATCTGTTAAAACTTCCTAAATAAACAAAGCATTAAAATAAATAAATCATATATGCTTTTATCTGACCTTTGCAATACTGTACACAAAACAAGGTGGATTAAGGGTAGAGTGGCAGCCTTAACTCTGATTTTCCTATATGCAGTATTGTTGTAATGGTGTTGGTCACAGGATATTAGTGAGACAAGGTGGGTGAGTTAATATCTTCTATTGAACCAAGTTTTTTTGGTGAGAGAGAAAAGCTTTTGAGCTTACACAGAAGAAGAGCTCTGTGTAAGCCTGAAAGCTTCTCTCTCTCTCTCTCTCCAACAGAAGTTAATTCAATAAAAGATATTACCTAAAACACCTTGTGTCTCTGCTTTTCCTAGCTACTTATGTCATACGCTAATGTAAAATTTAGTGTAATTACATATTATGCATAATGTGCACATTTATTAATATTCACTCATATACTTTCAACTGCACTTTAAAAGCAACTGTTGATTATTGTACATACAGATGGTGCAGATTGCTAGAAGGGAAAATTAAACTAAAAAGAATGCACATATAAAACAAAACCACTGGTAATTTTTATGTGGAAGAATGATTAGTACAGCAAAATATTGTATACGTAGTTCTACTTTGGAATACTTAAAGGTTTTGGCACTTCTATATCCAGCTGAAAAGTTTCTAATTTCTCTGCAAATGTTTTTGTGCTTCTTAGTTGGCAGATTAGATACATGTGTAACGTCGACAGACCCCGGCTGTCGGTGGGAGGGGTTACATACTTCCCCTAACTGAGGAAGTGCGTCCCGGGCTTCAGAGACTTCCCAGTTGAAATTCCGGATGAGCCCCCACTTGTTACACCAACAGACGCTGGTTGTCGGCGGGCGGGATCAAACCTGAGACCTCTGGAGCTTAGTGCATGAGCCTCTACCACAGGGGTGGGCAAACTTTTTGGCCCAAGGGCCCCATCGGGGAATAGAAATTGTATGGCGGGCCATGAATACTCACAAATTGGGGTTGGGGTGTGGGAGGGGGTGAGGGCTCTGGAGTGGGGCTGGTGATGAGGCGTTTGGGGTGTAGGAGGGTGCTCTGGACTGGGACTGAGGGGTTCAGAGGGCAGGAGGCGGATCAGGGGTGCGGGCTCTGAGCTGGGGCTGGGAACGAGAAGTTTGGGATGCAGGAGGGTGCTCCGGGCTGGGATTGAGGGGTTTGGAGAGCGGGAGGGGGATCAGGGCTGGGGCAGGGGTGTGGGGAGAGGATCAGGGGTGCAGGCTCCGAGCGGCACTTACCTCAAGCGGCTCCTGGAAGCAGTGGCATGTCCCTTTTCTGGATCCTACACGGAGGCATGGATGGGCGGCTCTGCACAATGCCCTGTTCGCAGGCACTGCCCCTGCAGCTCCCATTGGAGTGCCGGAGGGGGCCATTGGAGAGCATAGGAGCTGGAGCTGGGCCATGCCACGGCTTCCGGGAGCTGCATGGTCCGGCTCCTGACCCTGCAAACCGGCTAGAGTGCTGGAGTGGGGCCATGCTGCGGAAACCAGGTGGCCCGGCCCCCAAACCTGCGCCCCGGCTGGAGCACTGGAGAAGCCCCAGCGCCCTAGCCAGAGCAGCCCCCAACCCAGCGCCCCGGCCAGAACACTGGAGTGGGGCCCAGCCGCTGGTTGGGGCTCCCAGCCAGAGCGCAGCCATGCTGCGTGGTGTGGCCCCCGACCCAGTGCCCCAGCCGGAGCAGGGCCGAGCCACATAGCAGAGCCATAACTAGGAATTTCTGCGCCCGAGGCAGGGGCGCAGAAATTCCTAAGGGCTTACCCTCCGCCGAATTGCCGCGGAAGCCACAGCACCGGCGGACCTCCCGCAGGCAAGCGGAAGCAGCTTCGGCGGCAGGGCGGAAGTGCTGCTAATAATACCCTCCGCCGAAGCCTGGGGAGGGTATTATTAGCAGCACTTTCGCCCTGCCACCCAAGCCGCTTCCGCTTGCCTGCGGGAGGTCCGCCGGTGCCGCGGCTTCGGCGGAGGGGGCCTTCTCCACACACACCGACGGACTTCCCGCAGGTAAGCAGGGGCGGCTTCGGTGGCAGGGGAGGACGGGCGCGCCCCTGGCAGCAGGCTTTTGCGCCCCTGCCAGCAGTGCGCCCCGAGGCGAGTGCCTCACTCGCCTCGCCCTCGTTACAGCCCTGCCACATAGAGCATAGTGTGGCCCCCGACCCGGGGGCCATAGTTTGCCCACTCTTGCTTTACCACATGAACTAAAAGCCAACTGGCTCTTAGCTAAGCCTGTAGAGCAGACTCATTTAACTCTAAGTGGTCTCAGTGCCACTAGATAGGACAGAACACCATATCCAGGAGGTGTGTGGGTTACACATGTAGACCACATCAGTCAAATTGTATAGATTTACAGCTGGTATTTCTAAGAAAACCTTCAGTGGTCATAAGTTAGAGAGGTGGGAAGAACAATTACAACACAAGCAATTCCTCCAATATCACAGAATACATTAATTCTATTTTTAGTACTATTTTACACAATGTATAGGAGGCACGGAACATGCATGAAATACTTTCTTTTCCCAGGACATTAAGGGTGAAATCATCTAGTTAGATCTAAGTCACCTTAAAAAATTCAAGTGTCTTAAATAAAGTGCATA
The DNA here is from genome assembly GCA_033296515.1 of Macrochelys suwanniensis. Classification (NCBI taxonomy): domain Eukaryota; kingdom Metazoa; phylum Chordata; order Testudines; family Chelydridae; genus Macrochelys; species Macrochelys suwanniensis. The sequence continues at coordinate 40,891,207 of CM065775.1, read as the reverse complement.
GTGGGCTAAAGTTCTTAACAGAGAATCAGGTTGCTTCCCCAACCCAAAATGTGTTTAAATGCATCACACTATGTCCTTCACACTTTGGGTGATGGTGGTGGGGATGGAGATGGGCGGTGGGGGGGTCCATGGAGAAAAGGGAGCTTGGTTTGGTTTGGCCAAAACCCATGAATTCAGCTCTCTGCCCAGCTAATGCAAAGGCTTTTCTAAAAATCTGCATAAGTGTAAACCATTTCTAGCATGGAAGTTAAGCTAACCCGTAGGGTGTGTTAATACGCAGAAAACATGTTCAGTTTATTCTAATGTGAGGATTTGGAGTTAATGGAGCATGAAGGGGAAAACAGTCCTCCCCCTCACAAAAGCCAACTGAAAATGCAACTGATTGTGAAGCTCTTGCCTTAAGATAGCGAGAAGACTTTCTGCAAATCTCTTGCCTTAGAGTGCGGACCTGAACTGCAATGCCTATTGTCCTTCAGTGCTCTAAAATCCATGTGTCCCTTTGTTACACAAGGAGCTTCCTGTAGGCTCTACTGAGTGTGTACAGATATGAAGAGCCAACCCTATTCCACCCTCCGAGGTAACTGCAGGAGGGATGGAGAGGGCAAAGAAACTCAGATTTTCCTGTGGAGTTTCCTTCACTTTTTTCTCTTTTGGGGTCTGGGGAGTCATGGAGAAGGCAAGCAGTGCAACCTTTCAATCCCATGGAGTCTGGAGATGGATGGGAGAAGGGGACCAACCCACCCTCAGACAACTCACTCGCTCTAAACTGCCTCTCTGGGCCACTACCTCCTCTCTGTATTTTTTTTATTACAGAAAAGCATTGTAAGATGAGGTACCAATGATATCTCTTCCTGTCACCAAAAAAAAAGAAGATTTCAAAATGCAAATCTGAGGCTTGCTGAGGAAAGATAGGTTTTCTGCATATGTTAGGAGAACCCCAAAGTGGTCAAATTTTGGATGTTCGTTCTATCTATAATCTTTGAAATTGCCAGATCCAGACTGTGTCTGGATCATTTAGTGATACTTCTGGGTCTTCCTGTAAAAGAAAGAAATAATTCCATGCTTATTTCTCATCTCTCTGTTGTAGCAAAATGCTCCTTAGTTGTGCATTGGAAAAAGAACGCTGAAACTGTTTAAAGGGTCGAGAACATATTTCTTCTGGAAAAGCTTGCCAACAATACAAAAATAAATCATAGTGATTTCAACACAACTTGGTTCCCTTTTTTGAAATTTGAACAAATTAAATCTTCAAAAGTAACCGAGACTGGATAACTTTTAACTGCTTTTCTTTATGATATACAGTCCTCCACTGAACACACTTGCAGATCTCTGTTTTTCTAGTCTCCCTTTTTTGTACTCTGCCTACCATATATATGTACACAAGAGTTGAATTCTTACGATTATGCTGTAATGTTTCTCCTGCATCTTCTGTATAGTTTTATTTCTGAAAAGTAGCAAATTATTTTTAAGTTTTATGGGCAAACCTAGCTCACTTAATTTTCCCAGTAGTCTCTCCTCTGCATGTGTTTTCAGTGTCACTGTCCAAAACAAGGGAGCCTTGTACTATTATTGATTCTACTATAAGCAAGCATACAATTCTGTCACAGATTCCGGGACCTCCATGACTTCTTCTGGGGCAGAGCTGGAGCAGCTGTCAGCCCCAGGGTGGCAGCCAGCCCTGGGGCAGCAGCCCCCGGAACGGCAGACAGCCTAGGGGCTTGCCAGAGCAGTGGCTGGTGTTGGGTCAGTGGGCTGGAGCAGCAGTAATCAGCCTCTGCTGCAGGAGTAGCAGTGGGGTTGGAGCAGCTGCAAGCCCCAGGGTATTTTAGTAGAAGTCTGGGATGGGTTGCAGGCTTCTATGAATTTTTGTTTATTGCCTGCGACCTGTCCCTGACTTTTAATAAAAATACCTGTGACAGAATCTTAACCTTAAATAAGTAAGTAGATATGGATAAAACATTTGAAAAAGTCTATGAAAACTAATAAACAAAGAAACATAGGCATGTTTGGCTGCAAGAGAGTAAAGTTAAAAATTATAAAAAATAGTATGCAAAAACAATCCCTTTTTACTCAGCAGACAAGAACTGAGTTCAGGATTCCACATTTCTCCTGGATCAGCTAATGACATCAAATCTCTAAAATAGTTCAGGAAAAGGATCCCCACTGGTCTTTGCAAGGAAACAGAGGAAATGAATCCCCAAATTCGTGTATTTAATTTTTTTTAGCAATAAACATATCCAAAAATCTTGAATAAAGTAACCCACGTTTATGTTATTTGTGTGCCTCAGGCAGATTGTGTACATAGAATTTTTAAACTGTGAAACACAGACTTGCAATCCTGTTAAGCTACGCCAAGCACAGAAAAAGAAAAGAGTATTTAGGGCTTCTGGTCCCACTGGATCTTAGTGCAAGTTTGTAAATGGGAGCTATACTACAATACAGTCCTTATGTCTATTGCCTCTTTTGTGCCAACTTCGTCACTGATAGTGTTTCCCAGGGCTAGCATTTCCCAGGGCTAGCATACCCAGTTATCAAGCTGTGGTATCTTTGACTGCTTCTGAAAAGTTGAAGTAGTACATCTTGCCTCAACTTTTAATTGGGAGCCCCAGTAGAAATACTTCCAGGCTCAGTACAGAGCCTCCTTTGTAATACTGCTTATTAGTTGAGCTGTTTAAAAAACTGTTTGATCTTTGGTCAGTTGCACCAAATTTGCATAAATGAGCATCCTTAGAACCTTTTCCTACAAAGGTTTGTTCCCAAAGCATAAACTCTTTTCAGTCTCTCAGGAGTTAAATACAATAACTGCAGAACTTTGCACAAAAATCGAAATCAATATGGAAGAGCGCACAGCTATAGCTCAACTCAGACCCCATTGCTCTTATGAGATTTGATCTCTTATCTTAATGTTCCAAGGGTCCATACGTTTCTCTGCATGTGGTCTATAGCTGATGTATGAATCTGTGGAATTGAAAAAACTCAGTGCCTTAGAATTACTAGAGCTTGTGGTAGAAGTTCCTAACGAGTTCAACTGTCTTTCCATTTTCCACATATATTCTTTGTCCTTAAGAGAAGTATTGACAAAATGCTAGCTCAGGGTCTTTAATGCTGTCCTAACGTCTTCTCAGCTAGAATATTTCTTATTTCTCATATTTAGCTGTCCTCTTGCATTTACATCCTTATTTATTAATCTACCAAACATTCTTTTCTTTCTCAGGTAATGTTCCATTCTTTCACTAACAAGGGCACATACGATGACAGAATATAGCTGTGAAAGAGGAAAGGGCCACTTTGCAACACTTACATGGATATCAGGGCCATGGTTTTACACAAGTCTGAATCCCTTGGTCTGACCCCAACACTGCCCTCCATTTCTACCTAAACAAGCATGGGGTCCACAGGACATCCTGAATGGCTACTTTGTGACCAGACCATAGGTGCAGAGAACTTTGTCTGAGCCCAGCCCACTATAGTGAATTTCTTCCTTAGGGTTCATAAGTAGGGCCCTACCAAATTCATGGGTCATTTTGGTAAATTTCACAATCATAGGATTTTAAAAATCTGAAATTTCCCAGTGTTGTAACCATGGGGGTCCTGACCGAAAAGGGGATTGTGTGTGTGTGTGTGTGTGTGGGGGGGGGGGTTTACACTCTCCAGCCACCCAGCTCTGAAGGCAGCAAAGAAGTAAGGGTGGCAATACTGCGAGCCCCCCTACAACAGCCAGATTTCACAGGGGAGAGCAGAGTTCATGGTCAAGAGCAGATTTCACAATTCATGATGTGTTTTTCATAGCATGAATTTGGTAGGGCCCTATTCATAAGGATCATGAATCTCCAAGATTCATATAGGTGACAAGAACCCAAAAATCAGTTAACAGAAAAAGAGGCAAGCTGAAATGATATTATTTGTATGTTTTCTAAGTATAACAGTTTTCTATAACTTCAGATTTAATTAATGTGAATAAATGTTTAGGTGACAGTACAGGTGTGCATGATAAAGCTGACTAAAACATCCACATACATACACGTGTGGCGGTCATATCTATGCAATAAATTGCAGAACTATGTATTGTTTACCATGCACTTTGACTGCCTGACCTGCACTTTGCTCACTAATCTATCTCTGTAGGATTTATTCTAATATTTCAAATCCCTGAGCAGATTCAAAAACCTGTCCCAGAAATGTTTTCTTCTCACCCTCCTTTCCCTCCCACCAACATGAGGAATTTCCCCTTAAAATTATCTTGGCCTGAGGCCCAAAACGGCAATATTCAATCCCCGACAAATGATTGGGTTTCTCTATATAAAAATGTAATTAATTCAAAGTCTATCTCGTAGGACTGCAGAGCTAAAAACGGGGGCTTCATACCACTGCAAAATAGAAAGATAACCCTTTTCCTAAAGCACCCCAGGACTCCGTTCTAACCCCGTAAGATCCTAAGATAGGAGACTTAATAGATGTAAAATGTTTAAGTATTGAAAAGCTATTTTGGGTTTTGTTAGTGGTTTTCATGGATCTCTCTGAGCCTTGTACAGTTGGATAAGTGGTAAGTAAGACATCTGGCTTTGCAGGTGGAAGGATAAGAAAAAATAGTCTAATTTTTATTAAAAAAACAAACTTCCTGAACCATTCCACACATTGGTTTTCTGTACCAGGAAGTGTAAGCAGAATGTACAATAGGTGGTATGAAGCTTTTCCAAGCACGTATTTGGTACCCGCATAAGTCATTCATGGCTTTGCCATTCAGCAGTAATGTGATGTGACCATCCACACATACACAGTGGCATTCACTTTTGTGTGTGATCAGTCCAAAATGTCTTTTTTATAGCATCTATGAAAAAAACCCTGTATTTCCTACTTTATGGCACTATGCTAAATTTCTCTTGGGCCACTTACACATTATAGTGATCACCTTTGTTTATAAAATCCTCTTATCCCTGCTAGATTTTTGAAAAGCTGATTTTCTGTTGCATCTGCATCTATTGGACTTGACATCTGTAAATCAAGGTGGTTATGCTGAATTGCAAATCTTTCTGAATTTGTTCCAGTATTGTTGATTATTATCACACTCGTCCTCCAGAGAACTAGTTCCAAGTTTTAGGATTGTGAGGAAGTGTCTGCAAGTCATTGCAAAAATCTCCCCAATTAAAAACAATTCACAGAAGCATTTTACAAACCTGCTCTTATAGCTATTTTTTCTCTTTCTCAGGGCACTTGGCAATGCCTCTTTAAAATAAGTGTTGTTCATCCAAAAAATTTTACATTCAAAGAGTGTTCAGTTAAACTATTACAAACAGGTCACAAATTTATTTTTAGGAAAACTGTGAGACCTGTATGTGCCATATAAACCCTAAAACAAAACAAAAAAGCTACTGTATTAGTGGAGATTTTACAGCGCAAAGATGAATATTCACAATACTAACACCAAAGGAGCTAAAAAATTTAAGAAGTTTGCAAAATAATATTTATGCATTACTCAATATGTACTTATATAAATATAAAAGGGTTTACAACACTTTAAGAAAAACTCTTTTAGAACTTTGACAACTCCAACACTTAAGCAAAGCTGTTATTCCAAGTACTTACCCCCGCTACCACTCCCTTCTCTGCGGCTACGTGCACTGCCATCTCTGCCAGATTTAACACGCTAGAACAACAGTGAAGTAAGTTTGAAGGAACAAACACAAAAACCCTATTTAGCATAATTATATTAGATAGAATTCCTGAAGCTCAAAATTCAATTTACTGCTATAAACAGTAGAGAACACTCAATTGGACTTAAATTACAGTAATATTGTATTGTGCAACTAAAATCTTATTTCTTCAGTACAAAAGTTGCATTTAATATCAGTGTTAAATACAATGTTTACACAGAACTAATGAAGTTCAAACAAAAAAATTCAATAAAATCTGTTCTTTCAGATAACATTTATATAAGAATAAAAATACCTTACATGAAGTTTTGATTAGTACAGCTGAAAAAATTCTCAAGGTATCCCCCTCTACATGAGTTCAAAGTAGTATTTGCCTACTAACATCTTGTAAATCCAAGAAGTGTTTTATTATTGTAAAGATTCAAGTGGAGAGGAAGAAAATTTAGAAAGAGAAATATTTACCCCACAGGTCTTAAATTTCTAATATTTGGCACAGCACTGTATGTCAGAAAAAAAGTTAATGTAATTTGTCGCTGAGTGCTAAATCTAACATGAAGGCAATGGTAAATACTATAAAAACTATGTTTAAAAAGTCAACTTTCTCAGAATGAGGAAAGGACCACAAACACCTTCCAGCTGTGTTATTTTTAGGATTATTTAAAAATGTTACTGTTATTTTGTCCAAGCAATACCTCTTTTGTCCAAGCAATACCTGTCCCAAGCAATACCTGCATGATTGACTGGGCCTCTGATTTCGTAATCCCAATATTCAGATGCATATATCTTGTCAATTACAGAAAATATACATCTTAATAAGGACCTTTTGATGGACAGTTGCAAAGAATCAATATTTAGAGCCTCCATCTGTTAGAGCTTTTTTTAAAAAAAAAAAAAATTATCTAAATTCAGTGTTTAAAATTAAGAGCCTGTTTAAAAAAAGATGTGTGGACTATATAGGCCCTTGGTTGAAAACCTAGATCATGTGACATAAAATGACTTTCCTAAACAGTTTATTTTAATATTAGTTGAAATGTTTAGCTGAGTGGAGATTCAGTAATAACCAGCTAGTTGAGGTTCTTTAAGGCCTTAATATTTTAGGACCTGATCCTGGAAACATGATGTACATATTTAACTTTAAAGGATGAAGCATAACCTAGTTAAATTCCAATTAAGGGAGTAATCCCTTTGAACTCAGTGTGACTAGTCTATAAGGTGCTACAGGACTCTTTGTCGCTCTTGCAGATCCAGACTGACACGGCTACCCCTCTGATACTACACACGCATGAAGTTAAGCATCTGCATGATTGTTTGCAGGATTGAGGCCTTTGCCATCATCTACGCTATCACCAGGATCAGATGGTATTCACCCACGAGTTCGGAAGGAACTCAAATGTGAAATTACAGAACTACTAACTGTAGTCTGTAACCTATCATTTAAATCAGCTTCTGTACCAGATGACTGGAGGATAGCTAATATGATGCCAATTTTTAAAAAGGGCTCCAGGCAATTACAGGCCTTTAATCCTGACTTCCATTCCGGGCAAACTGGTTGAAACTATCATAAAGAACAATATTGTCAGACATATAGATGAACATAATTTGTTGAGGAAGAGTCAACATGGTTTTAGTAAAGGGAAATCATGCCTCATCAATCTATTAGAATTCTTTGAGGGGGCCAACAAGCATGTGGACCAAGGGGATCCAGTGGATATAGTGTACTTAGATTTTCAGAAAGCCTTTGACAAGGTTCTTCACCAAAGACTCTTACGCAAAGTAAGCTGCCACGGGATAAGAGGTCAACAAAATGACAGATGAAATTTAATGGTGATAAATGCAAAGTAATGCACATTGGAAAACATAATCCCAACTATACATATAAAATGATGGGGGTCTAAATTAGCTGTTACCACTCAAGGGGGAGGGATAGCTCAGTGGTTTGAGCACTGGCCTGCTAAACCCAGGGTTGTGAGTTCAATCCTTGAGGGGGCCATTTAGGGATCTGGGGCAAAAAAAATCTGTCAGGAACAGTACTTGGTCCTGCCTAGTGAAGGCAGGGGACTGGACTCGATGACCTTTCAAGGTCCTTCCAATTCTATGAGATAGGTATATCTCCATATATTATATCTTATATTAAGAAAGAAATCTTGGAATCACTGTGGATAGTTCTCTGAAAACATTCACTCAATGTGCAGCAGCAGTCAAAAAAGCAAACAGAATGCTGGGAATAATTAAGAAAGGGATAGATAATAGGACAGAAAATATCATGTTGCCTCTATATGAATCATGGTATGCTCACATCTTGAATACTGTGTGAATACCCATCTCAAAAAAGATATATTGGAATTGGAAAAGGTTCAGAAAAGGGTAACAAAAATTATTAGGACTGTGGAATGGCTTCCATATGAGAAGAGATTAATAAGACTGGGACTTTTCAGCTTGGAAAGGAGACAGCTAAGGGGAGATATGATTGAGGTCTATAAAATCATGACTGGTTTAGAGAAAGTAGATAAGGAAGTGTTGTTTGCTCCTTCTCATAACACAAGAACTAGGGGTCACCAAATGAAATTAATAGGCAGCAGGTTTAAGACAAATAAGAGGAAGTATTTCTTCGCACAATGCACAGTCACCTTGTGGAACTCCTTGCCAGAGGATGTTGTGAAGGCCCATAACAGGGTTCAAAAAAGAACTAGATAAATTCATGGAGGATAGGTCCATCAATGGCTATTAGCCAGGATGGGCACGAATGGTGTCCCTAGCCTCTGTTTGCGAGAACCTGGGAATGAGTGATAGGGGATGGATCACTTGATGATGACCTGTTCTGTTCATTCCCTTTGGGGCACCTGGCACTGGCCACAGAATACTGGATAGATAGACCTTTGGTCTGACCCAGTAGGGCCATTCTTATGTTCTATAAATACAATAGTGTCTGGTCATGATGGAGGTAAGAACTAATCCACCAATCTTCTCCAAGTACCCTAAAGACGTACGTAAAATCACATCTATTTTACTTTAAAATATTAATTTCCCTTATGAAATTCTTGCAAACTAATGTTATGCAAAGGACCTAGTTTTACTTTGTGCATGGTTTTTATTGTCTGATTTTAATTTATCTTGATCTCCAGTTAATGGCTGCATCATGTATAACTGAAAACAAAACGCTTCCTCAGCTCTCGTCACCTAACACCCCTACTCTACTTGCGCTACATTGATGATATCTTCATCATTTGGACCCATGGAAAAGAAGCCCTTGAGGAATTCCACCATGATTTCAACAATTTCCATCCCACCATCAACCTCAGCCTAGACCAGTCCACACAAGCGGTCCATTTCCTAGACACCACTGTGCTAATAAGTGATGGTCACATAAACACCACCCTATACCGGAAACCTACTGACCGCTATACTTACCTACATGCTTCCAGCTTCCATCCTGGACACACCACACGATCCATTGTTTACAGCCAAGCTCTAAGATACAACCGCATTTGCTCCAATCCCTCAGACAGAGACAAACACCTACAAGATCTCTATCAAGCATTCTTACAACTACAATACCCACCTGCTGAAGTGAAAAAACAGATTGACAGAGCCAGAAGAGTACCCAGGAGTCACCTACTACAAGACAGGCCCAAAAAAGAAAATAACAGAACACCACTAGCCGTCACCTTTAGCCCCCAACTAAAACCTCTCCAGCGCATCATCAAAGATCTACAACCTATCCTAAAAGATGATCCCTCACTCTCACAGATCTTGGAGGACAGACCAATCCTCGCTTACAGACAGCCCCCCAACCTGAAGCAAATACTCACCAGCAACCACACACCATACAACAAAAACACTAACCCAGGAACCTCTCCTTGCAACAAAGCCCGATGCCAACTCTGTCCACATATCGATTCAAGTGATACCATCACAGGGCCTAATCACATCCGCCACACCATCAGGGGCTCATTCACCTGCACATCTACCAATGTGATATATGCCATCATGTGCCAGCAATGCCCCTCTGCCATGTACATTGGCCAAACCGGACAGTCTCTACGCAAAAGAATAAATGGACATAAATCTGATATCAGGAATCATAACATTCAAAAACCAGTAGGAGAACACTTCAACCTCCCTAATCACTCACTGACAGACTTGAGGGTAGCAGTGTTGCGACAGATTAACTCGAAAAGCAGACTTCAAAGAGAAACTGTTGAACTCAAATTGATATGCAAACTAGATTGTATTACCTCAGGATTAAATAAGGACCTCGAATGGCTCGGCCATTACGTTAATTGAATCTATTTCCCTTAAGTTAACGATCCTCATTCACACCTGTGTGACCATCTTGTTTATCACTTCAAAGGTTTTTCTTCCCCTGCTGTTATGGTTCCTCTCAATTAATTAGCCTCTTAAGGTTGGTCTATGCACCTCCACCTTATCATGTTTCTCTGACTGTATAAATATCTGTCTACTGTATGTTTCATTCCATGCATCCGATGAAGTGGGTACTAACCCACGAAAGCTTATGCTGAAATAAATTTGTTAGTCTCTAAGGTGCTACAAGTTTTTCTTTCTTATTTTCATTTTGAAAACAAAAAGGCACTTAAATTCTGGAGACTGAGCAACTGCAAAATGATCCTAACAGTCTCTAAAAGGTATGTACTGTATAACATACAAAGTGCAGGCACATGCATTCCAAGTTCACACCCACAGCACTGTGTAAAGCTCTTGAGTATTTCAAACATAAGGGCAAATTTAAAAGAAAAAACTGAAAATGAAGGAAGTGGGTCTAATGTGGAACAAGTAGGTTTTATGTGTTGGCGTTTCATTTGTGAAAACGCAAGATCAAATTCTCTAATGGGTCACAAGTGGAAATGAGTTTGCTTTATATCCTACTCCCACGTGGATGACAGAATTCTTTTTGGCACAACTGGCAGCCTCTGGTCAAGAGAGACCCAGGACTGGAAGAGCAGAAATGTGTTACACATTAGAACTGAGATGCACTGAGGAAAATCATATGGTGTCTGTACATATTATCCCTGGCTCACATCACAGCTTATCAGGCGCTCATTTTCAGTCATTAAATTCACGTAGAGAAATAAATATGCAATGCTACTACCTGTATATGAACCAATGCCAATAAGGTTCTGTGAATTTGTGTACCGGTACCAGTGTGTGTGCATCTCTTCTAAATGAAATACCAGGGAAATGTTAATGCACTAAGGAATATTCAGGGGAATATTCACCAACCCCACAGATGTTTCCAGATTCTCTGGCTGGACACCTTTAAGCGCTTGTCTACACTTGGAAATTTACAGAAATAGTTGTTCTAGAATAGTTATTTTGATATAAGCCCCTGTGCGAACACTCTTATTACAGAATAAGAGTGGCCACATAGGAGTTTTCCAGAATAGCTATTTTGGTAAATTTCCAAATGTAGACAAGACCTTAGTAAGACCCATTGAAAAGCAGGGCATATTCCACAAGTATTTAATTATTTATTTACTGCCTCACCACTTGGCACAGTAGTAAAGAGATCATGGCTTGGTCTGAAATATTGAGGAAGGGAAACTGAGTTTAAATTGCTGTTAAAAAAAAAAAGGGAGCAATAACTGACCTGTGCCTTTCTTTGTGGACTGAAATCAGTATTTGGCAGGGAAACATAAGGGGTGAATTTTATAATTTCTGAGCAACAGAACTCAACCTCTAACAACTGGAGAGGCACAAAGTGAATCATAGCATGAGACCCTTATTTTGCATTGCAATGCTGGTGTTATGACAGAACATGTAGGAATGATGCACTGTTGTGATTAACATAACATTCCAGTCATCTGCAAATTAGCCTCTCCAAATTATGGTTAATTTACCATAGCAGTATAAAATGATTGTATTAGAGTTTGTGCTTCTATATACCTATCTTGTGATTAAATGGAGAACTATAGTATTCAGCAGCTAGTCCCTGGACTTTCAGTGATTAATGTATCAAGTCAAAATGAAATAATATATTTTTAACATCATTGACATATTATTATAATCTTAAACAACTAAGTTAAACAATCTAATTGTTTAAATATTTTCACTAGTAGTTTAATGCACAGAAGTAGTAAGTGTTCAAAAGTGCCCAGAAAACTCAGGTTCACATCATCAAGTAAAGATGTTAAAAACAAAAACACCCAACCAAACAAAAATAGTATTTGTATAAAAAGTGTGAATATTTTTTTTTAAAAGGTGCTCTTCTTTGTTTTTATTTGCAGGCCTATGCTGCATAATTAAAAACTCAGGAAAAAGTAATGCTGGTATTGTATACAAGTGAGTAATTACCTCTCCAACCCCAGGGACCTCTGACCTCCAATTAAGAATTAATCCAGTTTTTATACAAGTTTAGTTCCTGACCTTTCCTGAGTAGAGTTTACCAGTTATTTCATATTGTGGCAAAGTGAGTGTGTTTGTAACGTGGACCATTACCCACTAGAGATAAAACAAAATCAATTTAACTAATTTCAGTAAGAACCTCTTGGAGTTGTACTCTGAAAAGGTAATGTTTTATCTGCTTAGCTGTTTCATTACTAATGTCATTATAGTGGGGTGGCAGTACCAAAGTTAAGGCTGAACCTTGCTTACTGTTTAGTAGTCAATTTTTCTAAATACACTAAGTCCCACATGCTTTGGGAAATTTTCTTCAAACTGTTATGTTGCAACAGGGGCTGCGGTAGAGTTTATGGTGCAAATATGGGGTCATTTGACTGAGGAGTTCCCAATAACAAGGGCTCTACCAAATTCATGGCCATGAAAAATGCGTCAGACTGTGAAATCTGGTCTCCCCCCGTGAAATCTAGTATTTTACCCTATACTATACAGATTTCACAAGGAGACCAGCGTTTCTCAAATTGGGGATCCTGACCCAAAAGGGAGTCGCAGGGGGTCGCAAGATTATTTTTTTTGGGGGGGGGGGGGGCGTCGCAGTATTGCCACCCTTACTTCTGCACTACCTTCAGAGCTGGGCGGCTGGAGAGAAGCAGCTGTTGGCCAGGCGCTCAGCTCTGAAGGCAGCGCCGTGCCTGCAGCAGCGCAGAAGTAAGGGTGGCAATACCATACCATGTCACCCGGGTAGCTGAGTGACACTGAGGTGTTCCCAGTAAGCTGTCTTGTGCCCCTCAGCCACACCCCCTTCACTATTAGGACTTCCTCAAAGCCAAGGGAAATTCACTGCCCAAAAACTTCATTAAGGCAGAATGTTAAGGTTGACTAGATGAGCCTTGTACCCTTCCAGAATGCACCTATATTTAAACCTCTGAAAACCAAAGAATCCAAGAGTTATGGCAAAACCAACTTAAACATCTATAAACCAGGAAGTGAAGGTACAGTCTAGCTAGGCTAAAGTACTATAGCAAACATTATTTTACTGTTCATTGTGCTAGACAGTGAAGTTACATAATGAAAATGAAAAAAAAATCCACTTTTCACAGGAGAAAACAAACATACCTGTTCCCTTATTTCTTTTAGTTTTTCCACTCTCTTGAGCTTTGTCACATATTCTTGAACTTCTTTCAACCCCATATCTGTGCAGAGACGAACTAAGAACCGTAGACCTAATTGTACATTAAAAATATATTTAGAAAAGGGCTTGAAAGCAGTGAAAAAATAGCAGTGTGTTTAACCTAGTAAAACTGAATTTATAGAGTAGCAGCATGGTCTTCTGGACATAGCATAGGACTGGGGATCAGGGGTTCCTACTTTTTAATACCAGCAACTCAGATTGGAATCTTATGCCAGCAATTTTAACTTTTCTGTGATTGACTGTAGAATGGTTAATAATACCTGAGGGGTGTTTTAGTTGCTTAGTGTTTGTGAAATGCTTTGAAAATAAAAAGCATTATACATATGCTAAACTGTTATCGAGAAACCATTCCCCAATAGCATTTTATTGAAAATAAGTCATCAATGCCAAATGAGCTGAAAAGAATGGACAGTTACATTTTCTAATTACTCCAGTGTTGAGTCAGCACTTCATACGCATGGTGGGTGGCCTTTTAGCTCCTGCGTTAATATCAATCTCTATAGAGTTTAAAAATTGATATGAAGGTTAAATGTGACTATGGTTGTCTATGACTATGTCTACACCACAGACTTTACAGCAGCACAGCTGTACTGCTGCAGCTGTGCTGCTGTAAGGTCTCCTGTGTAGCTGCTCTATGCCAATGGAGAGAGCTCTCCCGTCGACATAATTAAACCACCCCCATTGAGCAGCGGCAGCTATGTTGGCGGGAGAGCATCTCCACTGTCCAAACCGGCTCTTTTGTCGGTGAAACTCATGTCAGTCAAGGAAGGGTGTGTTTTTTCACACCCCTGACTGACAAAAGTTTTACCGACAAAAGTGCTAGCGTAGAGAGAGCCTATACCAGCATAGCTATGCCGGCATAGCTCCGTAGTGCAGACGCAGCCTACACTGACAGAAAGGGTTTTTCCTGTCGCTGTAGGAACACCACTTCCCTGAACAAAGCCCTTTTCCATTGACACAGCTGCGTCTACACTGGGTTTTTTGTCAGAATAGCTGTGCCAGTCAGGGGAGTGGTTTTTTCTCACCTCTGATAGATGTAACTATGCTGATATAACTTTTCAGTGCAGACCAGACTTATACGATAAAATTGGCAGAACTAAGGGGAAGAGAGAACTCCTCTGAGCCACAGTTCCCAATTTGGAAAAGAGCTGCCACTGTCTCTGTGTGCACAGCAGCGTGGGATGACACCTATCTAAATACCATACTAAACTGTCAATAACCAGTAAACAGAAGAAAACCTCAACAACTAACTAGTTAAAAGGTGATTTAACAACAGCTGATGAAGCACAGGGAGATGAGAGAGCTTCTGACTCATTGCCTTTACGAATTAACAGATCAGTGGAATGATGAACAGTGACAACTTTCCTGGCAGTTCTGTACTGCATCCTCAGTGTCATGGATTTGTGCTGGCAACGTTCAAAGAATGTTAGAATTACTGAAAGATTTTCAAAATAGTCCACTCCTTTGATTCACATACTACAAATATTAACATGCCTTATATTTGTTTTACCTATAGTTCTTAAAGTGAGAAACCATTTTGTAAAACTTGTGTTGCCCACTGTTGACTTAACTAAGGCAAAAGTTTTGTTTTCCTACTACAGTAGACCTCCGTAAAGCTTCCTCTTCAAGAGAATTTAGGAAAATTGGTAACATTTCTAGTAGCCGGAAAAAATGCTGCAAGTCTACTTTTAAAAAATAGTAAATGTTCTGCCTTAAACTGTTTAAAAATGTAATTCTGGTAAGTGGCAAACTGACTGTTGTAGTACTGAGGTTTTAAACAATGAGTGAGGTAAGGGGGCTGCTACAATAACATAGAGCAATGGTTCCCAAACCGTGCTCTGTGATGCTCTTCTATTAACCCACAGAGCTGCTTCTGCCAGTGGTGAAGCATCTATCAGTCTTCAAGAAGTGATGTTTCCTGCTACACGTATCCCCAGTTTGGCACTCTGTAAGGATTTCCAGAGACTACTTGAACAACTAAACTTTAAAAAAATGCTTCATGCCTTTTTGAAATGCTTGATTTCGGTAAAAGTTTTAATCACAGTAAGATTTGTAGACTATAAAATTTGTAGACTATAAAATGTAAGGATGGCAAACACAAGAAGAGAAACAATCTGGCCTGGGGAGATTAAGGTAGTAGGGTCTACGCTGATAGGAGAACTCCTCCCATCAGCATAGGTAGTGTCTACACTCGAGCACTACAGCTATAAAACTGCAGGAAGAGGATAGGAGGAAGGAAGTCAGTAAGCAAGTTTATTTTGATCTTCTTTCCTCAAAATTGCCCTAGTATTACTTTAGTCAAGCCCTAGAGTTGTCACAAGGAATGTGCAGAATTAGTATTGGGAACGAAGGTAGTCTGTGAGAATATTTTCTATTTATAAAATACTGACATAATATGGATTACTAATAGATATATTCAATATAGTGTGGAGTTTCCTTTACCTTGAAAGCTGCACCACTCAATGAAATAACTTACATTCAACATTCTCTGGAAATTTTCTGTGAATCTCCTTATATGTATCTAGAGCTTTTTGGTAGTTACCTGCAAACAAAATAACAACATCACACACACACACACACACAATGGCACAGTATCAGACCAGAAACTGATGCGATTCAGTACCTCCCAGCTTTTTTCAGCTGCTTTATTTTTAAGAGTACATGGTTTAATAATCCTAGATCACAATTATAATCTGACTATAATAATTAAGGCTGGTTGTGAACAGTTGAAAAAAAATTCAAGTTTATTTTTTTAAAATGATGGGTGGGGCTCAAACTGAATTGGAATGTGCTGGTAGGGCATATGCTGGGAAAATCCCCAGTATATCTAAATGAACATAATGTTGGCCAAGTTGTCTTGCTCTTTTGCAGGGAAAGCTCTTCTGTGCTGGATTTTGGTTGGGTGCTGACTTTATCTTTCAATTCACATAGTCACCCAGCTTCTACTTCCCCAACCCACAGAATCAGGTAATGGGGCAAACAACATAAGAAAATCTGCAAATTTGTCATTCGGTTCTTCTCTGTAAGGCTCTAAAGGAGCAAGGGAAAGAGTGCGAACAATGGGACAGCATGAAAGAAAACTATTATTTATTAAAATATCTTAAGTGTGTTTTGGTGCTGAACAATACAAAGAGGAAGACACGGTCTCTGTCCCAGTGTGGTTATGATCAATAGCAGATTCAGATTGTAGAATCCCAGTTATAAAATTCAGCAGGTGAGAGCTCAGTCTCGAAGTGGCAGTGTGTATTCTGTTTGTACAATTTACATTTTCAATGTTTTTTAATATCTAGAAATTGTACCCACTACATATATTGTAAATGTGGTCTGTTCATCTGAGCAACTCTAGAAACTTCCTACTTGGCTATTGTGAGATCATATGGTCAGTAGCGGCGCCAGGGTTTTTGCCGCTCTATGTGGCGGTGCTTCGGCGGCTGCTTCTCTTGCCGGTGAAATGCTGCCCCCAAATCCTGCCACCCCAGGCAACCGCCTAGGGTCGCCTAGTGGAAGCGCCGGCCCTGCATATGGTGCTCTGACATAAATCAAATACAATATGACTATTTATACTAGTTTGGCCTGTTCTCTTTACTTGCACATGACTGCTCCACTCATAAGTACAAGACAGTACAAACACGAGTAACTAAATCCAAGACTTCAAGAAAGGTCATGCTTTGTTATACAGAAAATTCACAAAGCAGAAGCATGCTACTGACTAAGGAGATTTTAGAACCAAGACCTCATAGAGCAGATGTACAAAAGATCAGTAGATAAAAATTCAAAATACATAAAGTAAAAAAATATCAATTATAAGAAAAATCACAGAACAAGTAGAGACACTTACCACTTCTTCTATAACAACTAGCAACCATCAATTGCCATTTCACTTGTGTTGGTCTGTGTATAAATAAATAAAAACATTTAGTATAACTAGCAAATGATGAAATAAACGAATTGTTCTGCGAACTTCAAAGTATTGGTGTACATCCACTATTAAACCAGTCTCACAAAATTCTACTTGTCGGCTCACTCAGGGTGAATCCTTTCTAGGAAGGGCACATAAACTAGCATTTTTTTATTAGTAGTAAGTTAAAAGATAATAAAGATATACCTATGTATGGGCTGGTGAGTTGCCATGTCAATTCTTCAAAGCTGACTGAAACCACATGTGGAAAGCTCTTTGGACTGTATAGTTCTGTCTGATTGTTACGGTGTCCTAGAAGATATTGCATTCTAACAATTTGTAGGGAGGTTTCTCAAGTGGAAATCTAGTATTTTTCTTTACCTTACTGGCTATACTGTTCATCCATTATTTATTTATTTATTATTCAACCACAGGTCGAGCCAATTTGACCTCCAAACAATTTCTCTATTTGTTTGCAGTCTAGTGCTTTGCAAAATAAGCTTATGTAAGACAAGTCTGCTGCATATTCCTCAGTTGCAGCACATGTGTGTGCCTGCTGCACACAGCAATGGAATCCGAGCGAGCACCTAACACACCTCCATTGTAATAAAAATTATTAGTAGGCAACTTGGTATGAAAATCCTAAATTTTTAGGGCACAGAATTAAGCTCCACATCTCCCACTACTGTTTGAACTGCATATATTGCTAAAATTTGCCCCTGCAAGCTTCTCAAAAACAGAATTTCTCAATTCATTTCAAAATACATCTTAAAATGCAAGTTAAAGGAGGTGATTTAAATATAAAATATCACTGAATGATTGGAATTAATATTCCACCAAAACAGAACTGAGAACTGGGGATCGGGGTTGTGGCAAAGTTATCATTTAAATGTCATTTTATTTACAATCAGCATAATAACAGCTGTTAAATTACTGTGGCCTATTTTTAGGATTAACAAATAGCATGTACAAGTTTTAGCGCCAAACAAGCTCCCAAATATTTATGTTCTGTTAGTTATAATTAACAAATCTCCTCTCCAGGAAAATGAATTCTTACAGATACTTTAATTACACAGAATAATCAAGAATTTCAGAGGTTAATAATTCACAGATACTTTTCAATCCATATACAATACACAAAGTTTCATGCATTGAGTGGTTAGAGAATTAGGCCTTAAATGTTTAGGTCTGTGCCAGAAGATTATGAAATCAGTATGAATTTTTTTCTTGTTTCAGCTGTGTTCTTTCCAGTTTTTTAAAATGGGCTAAGAGTGCCAAGATATGTGATCCAAGAGCTTGACTGCATTACAAATTTTAAGGGGTTGGCAGCTTCACTGAACAGCACGCTAGCAAGTCTTTAAATCAGTGTTTCACAAATATTTTCACTGGTTTGTCTCCATTTTTTAAAGCTATTTATTTTAAAAAAGAAGCCAATGGGTTGGGCATTTCCTTGTAGTAAATGACTAGCTGGAGAAATTGAGGCCTGAGGCAAACAACAAGACTTCAGTTACCAAGCAATGTCCAATCTGAAGATAACATTTTGATGAACATTGTTTCCTTCCCCTCTTTCTGTGTCTGTTGTGTCTAGAGCTGCATGCTGCTGCATTTGTTTTTATTTACAGTACCAGTCCTTTCCTTACAATTAATAACAAACACAGTAACCAGTGGGAAAGCAGAACTTAATTTTGAGCATTTTACTAGAATTTTATTTCAATTATTATATTTTTAGACTTTCCATATAGTAGTGTATGTTAGTAAATGGGGCTTTAAATACAAAGAACTTCCCATGTGGACCTGACTGCAAGGACAAAAGGGATAATGGAATATTTCTATAAATTACCTTAATTATTCATTTCCATATTTAATGTTTGGGATTCTTTTGTAATTGTAATTTTCTTGTTATAAAGTTTGTAGAAGAGTCATATAAATATACTGTCTCAATCTTAACTACAAGATGAAAGGTTTTTGCTGTTGACTTTCATTATTATTTGTAAAGGAAAAGCTAAAGTGACAGATGGTTCTTGTATGTCATCCTGGAGATGGTGAGATTTGAGGTCATTCTGGTCTCAAGAGGAAGGGAGTACCCAACAGTAGTGGGCCAGCCAGAAAGCTGTCTCCATTTCTCATGAATTGTGGAGCTATGGTGGACAGTCCTAGTCATGGGGATAAAGGTGATCCAACACACTCAGCTACCTGAAGGAGATCAGGAACATGATCTTGAACTGGATCAGATAATCAATGGGGAGCCAGTGTCTCAATACAAGGGTTATATAGTCCTGTTTACCAATGTTGCTTGGCAACATTGGTAGGCTGTCATATTTTGGATCAGTAGAGCATTTTTAAAACCAGGGCTTGTGCTTTTAGTATTATTATTAATAATAATTTATGTGCGTTGTGGTGAGTGCCCAGAGGCTCCAAACAGTATTTGAGGCCCCAATGTACATGTGATGTACAAACACACAGAGAAATCTCTGCCCCAAAGGATTTAAAATCTACAAAGACAATGCAGACAAAAGGTGGGAGAAAGAATCCAAAAATACAAGATTTTTGCCAGTGTACTGACAGGCAAAAGTCCTGTTAATTTCAGTTTTATTTCCATTTTTTTGTTTGGTTATTTATGCTTATCCCTTGCCTATTTTTTTTTAAACGATGTGAACTATTGTCTTTATTCTATATATATTTTTGCATTTAGCCTATGTCTTTCTATTTTTGTTTACAATTTACTCAAACATTTGAGTTTAACTTTGCATTTCCCCCCTTTTTATTACATTTAACCCTAGCCTTATTTGTTTTAAATAGTCTCTACGCAAAAGAATAAACGGACACAAATCTGACATCAAGAATCATAACATTCAAAAACCAGTAGGAGAACATTTCAACCTCCCTAATCACTCAGTAACAGACTTAAAGGTCACAATTTTGCAACAGATAAATTTCAAAAACAGGCTTCAACGAGAAGCTGTTGAACTTGAATTGATATGCAAACTAGATACCATCAACTCAGGATTAAATAGAGACTTGGAATGGCTTAGCCATTACGTTAATTGAATCTATTTCCCTTAAGTTAACAATCCTCATTCACACCTGTGTGTCAACTGTCCGCAATGGCCATCTTGTTTATCACTTCAAAGGTTGTTTTTCCCCCCCCTGCTGTTATGGTGCCTCTCAATTAATTAGCCTCTTAAGGTTGGTATAGGCACTTCCACCTTATCATGTTTCTCTGACTATAAATATCTGTCCACTGTATGTTCCATTCCATGCATCTGATGAAGTGGGTTCTAACCCACGAAAGCTTATGCTGAAATAAATTTGTTAGTCTCTAAGGTGCCACAAGTATTTCTTTCTTTCTTATTTTCTTTTTGCTGACACAGACTAACACGGCTACTACACTGTAACTTGTTTTAAATAGTTTTCTTTTTTAATACTTTTATTAAATATTTATTATTTTAATTGAATGGGTGAGGAGATATATATATATATATCCGCCCATTCAATTAAAATATTAATTTCTGCTGCATTTTTAATAACCTTTCTGCAGTATAGTCTTTTGTTGAATGGTGTCTGGATTGCCCAAATACATAAATAGTTCCTTGTACTTTCAGGGGCATTTTAACCTGAGTGTCTTACATGAATCAGACAGTAGGTCAAATTTTAGATCATCATAAGCAAGTCAAGTAATAACTGAGTTTGGCTAAGTCTGATTTTGGATAGGATTCCCAAAACACACACAAAAAGAGAAATGCTACCTCTGGGTTTCATGGGGTTATGTGAATTTTAGCTTGTCTGTTGACACAAATTCCACATGGAAATATGTATGTGGTCCTTTTATGAGAAAATATGTATTTTTTTATAGCTATAAATAATTTTGGTTGAACTCCTAGCTCCAGTTTCAAATTTGGCAAAATTTTTACATGTAGGTCACGTGTATGTTAAACTCTCTTTGTCAGTCTAGAATAAAATATGCAGACTACCTTAAGTAGCTCATTCTGTGAAATTCACAAGCACAGTTTCACTAAGGTCAAACATCACAAACACAGTTTTATTAAGGTCAAATATAAAATTCAGAATAAATTAGATTTGACAACATATATCCATTGTTAGCTGTTGATACTGTACTGTTTGTGATTTTATTTAGTGTTTGATGTTTTCTGCAATGCCACTCTTTTTATGAGAATAGGAACAATATGAACAAGGAAACAAAATTAATTGCTGAAAGATGCTTTTGTTTATGAGGTTGAATCAACAGTCTTTACCAGATGAGGAAACCATGGAAAGGAAGTCTTTCACTTTTGTTTGCATTACAGCTGCCTAATAGAAACAAAAACACCCCTCCAAACAAATACAAGGTGAGGAATCTGATGAAACAATACCTAAAGCTGTATTTAATGCTGATGTAGCTTATGGCCAATTAACGTATGTCTCCGAGATACAATTACAAGAAGAAAAACCCTCAATACAAGACATTTGACTAAATATACAATAACAATCATTACTTACTGAATAAGCGCTGCTCTCTCAAAGTACTGAATGGCTTTTTCACAAAACTGAGTATCAATGTAATAGGCTCCAAGCCATTCAATGACCTCAATGTTCGAAGGGAAATACCGATATGACTGACAAAATAAGGAAGGCGAAAGAAACACAATTTTAGTGATAAACAACATCTTTATTTTACTTCTGGAATATCTTACTTACTTGTTTAATTCTCCAGATGCCAAAAATATGTAATACATGAATGAAAGCACTGTACTATACCAACTAATCCCTAAAGAGAACTTGTCAGGTTTTGTAATTACAAAATACTTTTTAGAAGAGTTACCTGAGATGAGTTTCACATTTTCCATCTGTCCTTACTAGAATTATTATTTTAGCATAGTTAGCAGCAGCAAAAGATTATTTTTCCACACAAAAAAGTTTGCTTTCTTAGATTACTACTGTATGTAAATTAGTTAATTAAAATGCTAAGCAAGTTGTTTCTATAACAAATTACACTAATCAGTTTCAGATAGCCAAGTAATCTGCTGGAAAACTCACTGAAAAACATTTTTTTACTATAAACATTTTCATTTATGTTTGTACAAATAAAATTAGAGACTTTCATTAAAAATAGCCATTTCTGAGAAAAATACTGGGCCAAATTAATCCCCAATTTAACGTAGCTCCACTGACTTTCAGAGTTACACCAGCGATGGTTGTGGCCCACTGACTTTACAACCTGAGGACTACTTGATATATGTGAGATGGGCTGATAGGAAAAGGAATGAGACTAAGGGAAAGGCATCTGCCTACCTCGCACAAAATACCCTCTCAATTGGCACCTTTGTGGGCAGTCTCAGAAAAGATACCAAGGAAAAAAGTAAGCATGATGAGTTTACTACTACTATGTCAGCTGGTCTCTTTCAGAACAGGAGTGAGGCACCCAATCAGAATAGCGCAAGGAAGCTAGTGCTGAGTGCCCTTGCTTTATGTGTTCTGTGGATAAAGAGGCCAGCCTACAGAGCTGTCAGTCCTACACTTAATAAACTAACTTTAAATGTCTGAAAGAGAGAGTCGAGTGTATGCACAAATCTACTTTATTTCAGTGGAATACTTCTAATCTGTTTTCAATTAATTTTGGGATTAATGCCACATAAATAAGCAAAACTTTTGTATTTACTATAGATTTTAGTTTTACTGATGGGGGGTCTTGGATATTATAACTAGGACTAATCTCTGGATTTACTAGAAACAACATTTGTTACAAGTGTTCTATTGACATCAAGAGGAAATTTCCTATAGCAGGCCTGCACAACTCGTAAAGCGGTGAGGGCCATATTACTCCAAAGAAAACAGCTGAGGGCAGAAACCCCCTGGCCCCGCAGAAACACGCCCCCCTCCAGCGCCTCCCACCCCACGGAAACAACCCCTCCTTCCCCAGCGCCGGGGTGTGGAAGCCTGGCTCACCTGCTGCCCTGCCACTGCCCGCCCACTCGGCTTGTCATCCCCCACCCCGCCTGGCTTGCCTACTCACCCCCCGCTCGCCTACTCAGCCCCCCCGCTGCTGGCTCGCCGGCTCCCCCCACCGCCAGCTAAGCTGCCTGCCCGCTGCTGGCCTCTTACCTTCTGCCGCTCCCCCTGCCGCTGGCTCACCCTCACTCCCCAGCCTGCCACTGGCCTCTTCACCAGCCCGCCCACCCGCCGGCCAGCCACCCCGCTGCTTGCCTACTCACCCCCCCACGGGCCGCACAGTGAGCCCACGCGGGCCACATGTTGTGCAGGCCTGTCCTATAGGCTCTGTACAAAATGTTAATAATTCCAAGGGAATTAATACTAAGGGAACAGTGCTAAAAAATCTGGAAGTGTACATATATCTACAACCTATCTTGGAAAACGATTCCCCACTCTCACAGGCCCTGGGAGGCAGGCCAATCCTTGCTTACAGACAGCCCCCCAACCTGAAGCAAATACTCACCAGCAACTACACACCACAGAAACACTAACCCAGAAACCAATCCCTGTAACAAACCCTGTTGCCTTCTCTGTCCCCATATTTACTCTAGCAATACCATCATAGGACCCAACCACACCAGCCAGACCATCAGAGGCTCATGCACCTGCGCATCTACTAATGTGATATGTGCCAGCAATGCCCCTCTGCCATGTACATTGGCCAAACCAGACACTCTCTATGTAAAAGGATAAATGGACACAAATCAGACAACAGAAATGGTAACATACAAAAGCCAGTAGGAGAACACTTCAATCTCCCTGGACACTCAATAACAGATTTAAAAGTAGCCATTCTTCAATGAAAAAACTTCAAAAACAGACTTTAAAGAGAAACTGCTGAGCTACAATTCATTTGCAAACTTAACACCATCAATTTGGGCTTGAATAGGGACTCATTGCAAAAGCAATTTCCCCTCTCTTGGTATTGACATCTCCTCATCAATTATTGGGAGTGGACAACATCCACTCTGACTAAATTGGCCTTCAAGATTGTTTCTCCACTTGTAAGGTAACTCTCTTCTCTTCATGTGCCAATATATATTTATGCCTGTATCTGTAATTTTCACTCCGTGCATCTGAAGAAGTGGGGTTTTTTTACCCACGAAAGCTTATGCCCAAATAAATGTTAGTCTTTAAGGTGCCACCGGAATCCTCATAATTCCAATGAAGTTACACTTCATATTTCATAAATTGTAAGCATGATTTTTATACTATATGGTCACACTCTGACCTGATTCTTTTAATTTTCCCAAGGATATTTATAATCCCTGTGCTCCAGTCAACTCTATATTGTTTGATGCTGTCAAACTGGGCTTGACTGGCTTGAAGACCTTGGAATTCCTGCTCCTCCCCCACATATGCATATTATTTCTTTACATTCTTTATGCTGACAGTATTAGGTATCCTCTACTTAAAAGCAGAAAGGCTTAAAAATTATGAAAACTCATGTATTTTCTTTTTGTTTTCAATTGCAGACGAACATTTTTTCAAACTTTCAACAAGACCAAACTTGATACTCAATGGACAGGACTGCACAATTAAATACAAGCTTACATTTATAGAATGCATTTCAACTAAAGTAGACAATTTCAAGCATAGAGTTACAGATTCAAGACAATTATAGATATATACACAGTAGACAGGTACAGTGGAAAACCTAAAGAAGGTAGCATTCATCTGACATTATAAGTAGTGAAAATTGCCACAATTTATCCTGGTAAATCATTATGACCCAGATTCAGCGAAGTGTGCAAGTATCTGCTTAACTCTAAGGTTGTGAATAAGTTCTACTGATTTCACTAGGATGTACGAGTAAGCACATACTTAAGAGTTAGGCACACACTTGAGTGTTTTGCTGAATCAGGGCTTATAACAACAAGGCAAATGCTTCTTTTTAACACTGATCGGGGGGGGGGGGTGGTTGGGGCGGGGTGCGTGTGTATGTATAAGTATAAATAATAATTTTACCTACTTCTAAACTAAAGCCAACTATGGGGAAGAATGTGGTATGTTTACCAGTGCCAGTCAAACTACAAAACAATTTAGGACAAGAAATGAAGAATAATTTATCTAATTATCACTATGGGAGAGATTTAGGTACAGTAGGCCAGGATGTAAATACAAGAGTTGGAATTTTGCCAGGGTTACATTCCTACTCTCCTGAAGAAAATGTCATGGCATCTTTTAATGGCCATAGGTGGTCAGAACTTCAGGAATTTTATTTCTGAGTACTAAAAAAAGGTTTAGAATTGTACAAACAAAAATAAATGCTTAGAAATGCTTAGATAACAATAGAATTATTGTTGCAAATTGATTGCATAATAAAGGTAAACAGAATGCACAATCAACATAGCACAAGAGGCCGCATTGTACAAACATTAATTAGCCTTAGTGAATTAGGTGTTAACACAAATAAGAAAAGGTAGCCAAATACCCAGATCCTGGTCACTTTTTAATCAAGTTTCATATTAGTAAGTTTCCATGGAAAGAATATCATATACTTTACTTTTTCTCCTATCAGCATTGCTGGGGCTTTGGTTCACTTCAGATTTACAGAGAGGAGGGATATTTACTAAGGCCCTGATCCATGAACAGACTAAGGCCATGTCTACACTTACAAGCTAGCGCTCAGGTAGCCTCATTATGCTGATGTGAGAGAGCTCTCCTGTCGACATAATAAAACCAGCTCGCCGAGTGGCAGCAGCTATGCTGGCAGGAGTGCGTCTCCCACTGACACAGCGCTGTGCACAGGAGCATTTATGCCAGCAAAACGTATGTCACTCAAGAGTGTGGTTTTTTTACACTGCTGAGTGACAAAAGTTTTGCCGACATAAGCGCTCATGCAGACATGGCCTTAGGCGTTGTGATGCTGAGCATCCTAGTACCTAACTTTTAACCCTGGTCTACACTACAGACTTATGTCAGTCAGTACAACTAAATCACTCAGGCGTATGGAAAATCCACACCTCTGAGCAACATAGTTATACCAACATAAGTCTACAGTGTAGACCAGGGCTATGTGAATGGGAGGGCTTCTCCTGTTGACATAGCTGCCACCTTTTGGGGAGGTGGTGTACCTATGCTGACAGGAGAAACTCTCCCATCGGTGTAGGTAGCATCTTCACTAAGCGCTACAGGGGCACAGCTGCATTGGTACAGCTGTGCCGCAGCAGTGCTGTAAGTGTAGATAAGCCCTTAGGTGCTGAAAAAAATCTCAGGAACAGCACTGTTATCCACAAAGCCTGCGTTAGGGGCATAGGCTCCTATGCAATAAATAGGGAGAGACAGGTGCCTTAAAATGAAATCCACAAAACCAGCATGCTAGACAGGGAGCCAGCTAATCTAGCCAGTGGGAGATGCCAACCAGAGGGGTGCGTGCACTACTGCTCCCCTCCCCTTGGAGTCTTTGGTGCCTAAACCCAGGCTACAAGCAGGCACCTATCTCTGCTTGTGATTCACAAACCAAGGGAAGGTAAGCATTCAGTCACCTAAGTCACATGCAGGGTCTGATCTGGTAGGTGTGCTCAGAGAGCACCTACCAGATTGGGCTCAGGGGGTGGAAGGGGAGGGGGGAACTCTTTTATAGACGCGGTTAGGATATACTCACCAGTTCAAGTCCTCCCTTCTCCCTGATGAGGAGAAGGAAATGAGGAGAAGTGATCTGAACAGGAATCTGACATCTCTCAGATAAGTGACCTAACCGTTAGGCTATAGAGCCATTTCAACTCTTTTCACTGGCCCAGTTAATATTTAATTATTAAATTACAGTGAAACCCCACTATAGCGCCCCACGATAACGCGAATTCGGCTATAACGCGATCATAAAGTGGCTCCCGCAGCCCCAAGCAAAAAAAAAAAATAGCATCCAGAGTGTGCTTCCTTGCCTGGAGCCGACCCTGGCTCCATCTCCTCCCCATCTCCCCCGTTCCTTCCCCCCTGCCTCTCTCCCCCTGCCCCCATTTCCCCTTTTGGCAAGAAGAGACCGGCTTGAAACTCAAGCTAGTCAGTTTCAAGCTGGTCAGTTTCAAGCTGGTCTCTTCTCTTCTGCCCAAAGGGGAGAAGTTTGACCAGCTTGAAACTGACCAGCTTGAAACTGACTAGCTTGAGTTTCAAGCTGGTATCTTCTCTCTTATCCCCAAAGCCAGAAGTTTCAAGCTGGTCAGTTTCAAGCTGGTCAAAATTCTCTCTTTGGCCAGAAGAGAAGAGACCAGCTTGAAACAGTAAATTTTCGTAACCCCGCTATAATGCGAACCCGCATTTATCGCGATGGAATTTTTTGGACCCAATTATCACGTTATAGCGGGGTTTCACTGTATTTAATTACAGAGGAAAAACTTCAATAGGAGAGATTGAGGGAGCCCCGCATCAGAATACCCCATAGCCTTTTTTGGTGTGCTCCTTATTATAAAGATCTGACAATAAAAGCCTGATTTACAAAGAATTATACTTTCCTAAGAAAAGAATCTGATTCTCCTTACTTTCTGTATGTACTTTAGGCAATTTAAATACTACTGTAAATAAACATTGCCTTGTCACATGTGCCTATTGCACAATTTTATTTCTATAAATATTAGAAAATGCATAGGTCACATACCTCATAATAATACTGAAAAGCTTGGGATTTATCGCCTTCATTATCATACAATTCTCCTAGTTTCGACAGTGCATGTGAATCAGTTGGAACTACACTGATAAGCTGCATGAGCCACTCTATGGCTTGGTTGGGATCCTCCATTATTTCATATCTGAGGTATTTTCAGTTAAGGATAATTCAAATGGTGATATTTTGGTTCATCAAGAGGAATTCTTATCATGTTAAATAATGTAAATGTAATCCAAAAGTTGCATGTTGAAAAGATTTGCCAGATATAGCAATGTGGACATATATTTTGGTTTTTTTGCACATTTACTTAACAATTTCTTCCCACTCAGATGTAATTTAGTTTACTATAAATAACATAATAAAGTGTTAACAGTCTAGGCTGCTCTTTCAACCTTAAAAACACTTTCAGCCTGGTTCTTCTCTCTCTCACTAAATTTTACTTTGGTATAAATTCATTAACTTCAATGGAGTTGCTCCTGATTTATAACAGTGCAACTGAAAGTAGAATTAGGCACCTTATTTCTATGCCCCACAAACTTTCTAGGTTTTCTTAGTGTGGTTCTGTGCTAAACAAAATGACGAGGCAAAATTGCCACCACCTTATGCAGTACATCTGTTCCTTAGGTGCCACTCTGTGCTGCATCTCTAAGAAGCACAGCACAGAATTTGTAGCTTAGGGGAAGAGGGCTTTAACCCACCTTTGCACTCTTCCACTTCTAAGCAGCTCTGAGGGCTGGAGCAGCCCCCACTCTAATTAGACAGCCTTAAGGGGCCTGTTTAGTTACAGCAGCCTCCCTGGGCTGCCCTATGGGTGCTAGCACAGTTCATAATCCCCACAGAATGATGTAGCTCCTCCCCCACACACTCCTCCTACTCTCAATCCTGTCCCCAGAATGCCCCCCATGCCAGAGCTTGCAAGGGGGATCCTCTGAAGGCAGAGTTACCCAGTGTCAATACAGGGGAATACTTCCCCAGCCAGAACCAGGGCTTTAGAACTCCTTTATGCCACTCCAGTGCTTTAACCCACTGTAAAGAGGCAGGAGCAGGAGTGAGGACCTCACCCCTTGTGTATAGTTAGATTCTTATCTGCTTACTTTTCTGACTATAATAAGTTTTATCACTTTCACTACTTTTAAAAATGCTGAGCCAATACTGCAATGGGATTCTATTATGCCTTGGAAGGGATTCTATTGTGGTTTGCACATCTTGAACAGAATGCTTAACTAAGTTCTGGCTGCAGAATCTTTACTGCTGATGAGGCAGAGAGCCAAGAAAGACCCCAACTTGGCTTTCAGATCCCAGGCTAAATTTGCAGGATTGACAGATGATTATGCTTTTACATGTAAACTGAGCAGACCTGGTCTGGAAGCCACTGAGACAATAAACAAGGAACCCTATGAAGCTTTTTTTACAAATTCCCTTGTCAGAGTAGAACTTCACTGTAATGAATTATACTATTTTGTTTAAGGTTTTACACCCATTATGCTTATATCTGTTATATTATTTTCAAAATAACATCAGTTGCATATTTAAAGGGTTACAGGGCTCTCTTCAACTTTAATTATCCTTATACAAATAGACCTTCCTCATGTGTGAGAGTCTACTGGCTTCAATGAAATTGCTCACCAAAATAAAGGGTTGCAAAATCAGGCCTTATTTTTACACACCAAATATATTTTAACCCCACATGAATGCCTCCTGATTAAAAAAACAACTTTTATGTCTTGATTAAGACTAATCTCATCTAATCCTCTAATATAGACTAAATTCAAAATTTGGCATCAGGACCCAGAAAAAGATACAAGCTTGCTATTTGGTAGAGAACTTGGGCACTGTTTCGAAGGATTGCCTGAAGTTTCAGAAAACAATCCAAAGCTTCGTCTATTCTGTTTAACTTTTTATATGTTAAACCTAAAAATAAAAGTTACAAAATGAATTCAACAAGCAAAATAAAACATCAGTACAGGCACAGTAATTTAGCAGAATAACTAAGGAGAATGAAGCAGATATTCAATATTTAGAGGGATGCTATCAACTTAAAAATCATATTTTTGTCTGAATTTTTTGTTCCTGTATTATTGCAATAGGGAACACATGAAAGAAATGGAAAAAATATTGTTCTCAGTTTTCAGTTTGTTTGTACGTTTGGCAGTCCTTTTTGGATAGTCAATTTCACTGTTTTGATAGTCGGTCAGTTTTCCTTGTTTATTTTGGGTTTTCATAAAGCAACAAGAGATTTAAAAAAATGTTTTTTCTAAAAATAAGAAAACATGATTGCAAAGCCACAGGGATAATCAAGGCAGATGTGGTATTTGAAACTACCTTTAACTTTTTTTTTTTTTTTTTAAGTTGGAGTCCTTTTTTAAAAGCAAGCTGCATCACTGCTTAGAGGTAAATGCAAAATAACTGTGCTTTCCCCAATAATCACTCTCTCATCTCAACTGCATCTCAGTAGATTTGCTGTGCTGCTTGCTTAAGAACCATCCTGACAGTCCTTTCAGGTAGTGTGACCTGAATGAACCAAAGCTGATTAGAGCAATGGTCATGATTCCAGTCAAGGCCCACAGCCATACATAACACCATCCCTTTAACAAGGAGCATCAGAAAGGGAAGGGGAGATAATTTGGTTGAGTAGTACTATCCAAATTTGGTTGAGTAGTACTACATTATGAATAGAAAATAGTTCTTAGCACTTATAGCAATTTTCATCTTCAAAGTGATTTACCGACATCAATTACTCTAAGAACAGATGAATAATATTGGTGCAGAGTTTCTGTGGAAGAGGTTTGAAGCAAAAGATATTATCTCACTTTACGTCTTAAATCATGAGGTAAAAGAATTAACAGTTTAATGGAAATGACAGAACATATTTTAATTTCAATTAACATTTCTAAAAAGGACAAGTTTGAAAATTAGAATCTCAAACCCATTAGTACTAGCCTTATCCAAACTCTAAGCCATGCAAACACTTCTATATTACCAATATTGTAAAGTGCTTCAGTGCATGACGAATCATTCCTTAGAGCTTCCTTATAAAACTCTGCTGCTTTTTCATAGTCTCCATTTGCAAACACAGTATTTCCTTTATTAGTGAGAGCTGATGGGTTGTATCTATCAGAATTCACAGCTAAATCTGCATAGTTGGTTGCTTGTGCGAATTCATTCTCCTGTGTAAATAAAATATATATAGTACATTAACAACTTGTCAATCAATAATTTTCTTTGGAGCGAACCTTAGTCGTTTATGGTTGATATAACAGCAGTCTGAAAAAATATGTAATAATCTTCAATCCTAATACTATTTTTATGAGCTTGTAGAAAACAGATCACTCACATTTTTCAGATCATAGAAACCTGAAAATTACAGAGTGAGACCTATATTGTCATCTTGTCCATCTCCCTCCCAATGCTGGCTTGCTCCTTATATTGGTAGGAAAGGTGGGGGAAACACTGTAGAAACATTTAAGCCTCCAAAATGAACTTATTTTATAGTCCACTTGAAAATGAATATTAATCAGAGAGGCAGAGCAGAGAGCTTAGAGCAGTGTTCTAAATGTCATTGTCTCCACTCCTCCCCAAGTCTAGTTATGGGAGTTAAGGGTGGGATCACAGCCCTATTACTGATATGCAGGTGAACAGCACCCTGCTAGAGATGGAGGGAGATAAAAGTGTGGGTGAGCCCAGCAGGAGACAAGGAATGGGTGACCGGCCAGGCAGCTGAATACATACATTCAGAGAGCACAATGGCAGTAGGAAGCCAGGAAACAAATAACTAGAACATACATATATGAAGAGCTTCATGAACATTAACTAATTCACCTTCACAACATCCACATGAGGGAAGAGTCTCTTATACCCCAGCAGGGGCTCAGTCTCACTCCTCCTGGCAGCAGCAGCCAGAATTCTTCACCCACTTTCTAATTGCTGCTGCGGCCAGGAAAGGGGGTCATGGCATAGCAGTTGGAACACTCCTTTCTGTCTGCTCTGCTTCCTGTACCTCTGTAAAAGCAGAGAACTCCCACACATAGGCACCGATACCATGCATGCTCTGGAGCACCCATGGAAAAAAAGTAGTGGGTGCTCAGCACCCACCGGCAGACCTGCCAATCAGCTCCTACTCTTCCCACCCAGCGGCTCTTAACTGCCAGTGATCCGCTGTTCAGCAGCGTGCAGGAGGCACTGGGGGGGAGGACTAGGGGTAGGAAGAGATGCGGGGAGGGGGCAGAATGGGCCAGGAAGAGGTGGGGTGGGGGCGGAGCCTTGGGGGAAGGGGTGGAGAGAGGGCGGAGCCTGGGTAAAAGCAGGGGTCGACCACCCTCTGGGAACTCAGGAAGTTGGCACCTCTGCTCCCACAGCCCCTACTTTCAAGTAGGAAGTGAAAGCAACAATTGAAATTTAAATATTTAACATTTATAATCAAAAATAATAAAGTACTTTGCTCTTGCATAGCACTTAGTTCAAAACATTGAATAGACATTGACTAGCTAAAATGGTGTCTTTTCTTACCTCTCGTTTTCATGAGCATTATCTCTTAATGCTGAGACAGAACATGTAGATAGATACAAAAATTGCTACTGAAGCGTCGGCTCTTCGGAGCTCATAGTTAACAACAACAAAGCATACTTACCAAATAATAAAGAAATGAAAGGTTTGTTGCAGCTGCACTTTTTACTCTGCTATCCTTTTTTTCAAACATTTTTAAAGTCTCCACAGCCTAGAATTAATTTACAAGCAAGTTATTAAACTGTAATAAACTTACTCAAACTATTACTGTGCAGGTCAAGTCTATGTTTTTCTGAAGGAATAAACAACTACATTTACTACTTGACTTATATTACTAATTACTAGTTAGTAATTTATTATTTACTACTTAAACAACAATTATACATAACCTTTTCTACTGCAAAATATTTGATATTTCATACTTTTAAAATTCCCACAGTACTGGCAGTTTTATTATCCAGCGTATGCATTACATTTAGAAAATACCTGAACTTTCGGTTCCGATATCCACACTTTTCCATAGAAGTTCCATTCATTAAAAAAAATTTTTTTTAAAAAATCTTCACTGACATGTTTTCATTTTGTCATCTACCTATATTGTGTAAATATTTTCACTTTTTCTGTACCTTTACATAAGATTTTTTTCTTAAAGATGCACAAACAAAGATATGAATGTAACAATACAAAAAGTATGTAACACAGTACGTTTGGTGAATAAATAGAAATTTTGCTTTGTGTACTTAGAAATGGCCAATCACTTTCAATTCTCATATTACACAACATGCTCAGAGAAGTGAGGACTGAGGACAATACATATGCTAATCTAAGGAGTTTTACAGATACCTTTGTACATGAGAAATTAATTTCATATACTTTGGTGAGGGTGATACTGATATGGGAAAAGAGTAACAAAAATGATATAATAATTAACTAACAAATTTTAAAATAGAGGGCAATTTTTTCAGCAATATAAGAACGATTTATTTCTAGAGACCAAATATAACAAAATCTTTGACTAGTTTCTACTAAATATTTACATTATGTACATATAAAACTGTTTAATGATACTTTTGCCTCAGTTCCACTCTCCATTACATCAATGCAAATGTAAGGACTTCAGGTTACCCACTATTTGTACAATTAAAACTCCTCCTTTTTCCCTACACAAGTTAAAATCTTTGCTTATCTTAGTAATGTGAATGCATAATGCTCTCTGGTGGTGTGCCAACACAGGGGAAAAATACAAGGTTTTAAAATGATCCATGTACATGCTATTTTTACATTACTCAAAACGCATGACTTGGTGTGGTGTAAAGAGGACATGTGAAGTTTACAGTTAGCTGAAGTTTATTGCTCCCTAGCCAACTACATAGGAAGTACAAACTACTACGAAGCAGAACATTTTTTTAATTATATAGAATTCTCTGAGGAAAAGTACTAATTTGAGAGTCAAGGAAATAGTTTCAAAATGCATGACTTCAGATTTTATGGGCTTTGAAACTCAAGACTTTAGCTATACGGATTTTGGTTCTCGTTATGTATTTGACTGAATCAAAAAAGAACTGGTCCCATAGATCTACCAGTACAGTACTGTTATGTCTGAGATATTCTACCATTAAATTGTTTCTTCAAGTTTCGGCTGCACATCTCAGTTACAATGGAATTCTGGTTTAGTGACCTTTCAGCTATATATATATCGAGTTGCTCTCCTAAAGTCACTTCCTATTGTTGCTGATTTGTTTGCCTTTTCCTTCTACTGATATGGTGGCACCTTTGGTTATAAAGATTAAAGTGGAAGTAATTTCTTTGTTTTCAAAGGGAGAAAAGTTCACACATGATTTTGAGTGCTGCTCAGCTGCTGGTAAAGCATATTATAGAGTGTGTGAGCCAGATGAAGCCATGACTTGCCTTGACATTAAAATGCCTTAGGGTACTCATTCTATCATAGTGGAAGGTGGAAATGTTGATTCTAGATACATGTCTCAATTTGGGAAGTTCACTATTTATGTATCTTGAGGGTAATGGTCAATTAGACAAATCCATCAAAACACATTGTCAAAACCAATCCTTATAACTGGATTCCTCTGTACACATTATATATGTACAAGGGCTAAGTTTAAATGTAATGCACCTGGCCTAAGCTGTGAATTCCCAGTAACGGTAGTAGAACTCGCAAGGCTAAATCCCAGTGCTCTGCTTTAAAATTGTATACCAAAACCATCTTGAAATTAAGAGAGATTCAAAACACCACTAACACACAAAGATTATTTTAAAACAATATGTAAGTCTGAAAATGGCTAGGTAGATGGCCAGTAGAGATATCTGATATCTATTTTACTTATTAATTTATTTGTATCTTTGACCTGAAACCATTTAATTGTGTACCTATATAGTCCACAGAACCATGTGCTCATGTCACTGCTACTCTCATGTGTTAAAATCTTTTGTTAAATTAGATTATAAAGTCTTCTGGGCAGATACACCCTTGCTATATGTTTGTACAATGCCTAGAATGGTGAGGCCCCAGTCCTACTCAGGGACCTCCCCATTGCTACCATACTACTAACATTAATAATGCTCCTCAGATTGTGGGTCCTTCGTATTATTTCATAATTTAACTGTCCTCTGACTTCAGATTGATGCTACTGTTTCACAGTACATCATTCCAATCTCAAACTCTGTATAAGGTTTCAATTCAGCATTCCAGAAGTTCACCAGTTCCTGTACTAGCCCCACAGAATAGACATACCATTTAAATCTCACATCTGTAATTTTATTTCTCTTGTAGTTTCCAGTAGACTTTATGGAAAAAACTGTTGGATACAATAAAGCATGGAATTGGAGAAAGGAAGTGGAAACTCTAATTGATAATTACTGAATAGAAAGGAAGTGTGTCAGATAGTTAGAACAGGTGACTGGGAGCTAGGAGTCCTGGGTTTTATGCTGGTGTCTGCCACAGACTCACTGTATAACCATTAGAAAGTCATGTAACCTCAAGATGCCTCCTTTTACCTACTCTCCTACCTTAGAGGGGTGCTGTTGTGAGGTTTAATTAAATGAATTTTCACAAAGGTCTTCGAGACAGTGTTAGAAGGTGTTACATATGTAATTTTAGATAAAAATATACTTGAATTAGAGGCAAACAGTTCTAACACTGCATAAGATCAAGAAATTCAAAAGGGAAGTTCCCACAGCAGCTTTAGGTCATAGTTTATAATTATATTTTTGCTGCTTTAAAAAGACCCATAATATGGAACAGCAAATTTTGTGTTATTATTTTAAGGTGAATTATTACTTTTTTCCTCTTATTTTTAAAGTTTTAATGTTTGCATCAATGTATGCTCTAGTGAGTGCTCAGTTACACCCATTATAGTTACAGTAGCAGAAGATTTTCATTGTGACCTCTCTTTTTACACACACAAAACTTTTTGAAAAGTTTACTTTGGGGACTGAAATTTTCCATGTTTGTTCTTCAGCCAAAGGTGAATGGTGGTGTAAGGTGGCTTTGTTATTGTTTTTGGAAGTTTGAGCAAAAATCCCATCAATTGTTCTTGAGTTTGCTGTGTTTCAGATGAAGCAATTTTTTTCAATGTTACTAAATTGTGTCCAAGCCTTTACCCATGGAACAGGACCTCTCTTCTATATTTTTCTTTGAATAAGATGATAGAGTAATGCAAAGGTAAGATTGGAAATCTATGACACGTGAAAGTTAGGGAAGAGCATAGTATGTGTATACTGTCTCGGTGTACATTCTCTAATTACTATACATAGTTATGGGTTGTATTTAAGGTTATAGAAAAATGCATTTTTCATTATATATTTGAGAAATTGTATGATCACATAAGTAAAAGACTATCCTAATACATATATGCATAATTGCAGTGTTAAGGTAGTTCACTGTATCTTAACTTTCACATTTCCAGTCTTCTGAGTGTGGAGTGCAGCATAAAGGATGTAAAGCTACACACGTGTTTGCATTTGTAAGGGGTATTCAGTTTAAGAAAATGATTCACTTATGTGAATATGGAGGAGCAAAAGGTATACTATGATCAGGAATGAGGCACTTCAAAAAAAAATTGCAGCTTTCTTGTCTGTGGTTCTTACTTGCTTTGCCCAGGCTAAGCCCCAATACCAAGGCACTGAGAATAGTGACAGTGTCATGGAAGCAGTAGTCAGGTCACAGGATGCCTCCTGGTTATCTTGTTGATATAACTGTGTTAAAAGAACAATTGAAAAAAGGGACTTCTTGGCTCAGTTTACATCATCAAGGCACCCGATCTTTTATAGTCAAATAGAATTTGTACAGGCAATTCATTGGACTCAAAAAGTATGAAAGAAGCATAGAACTTATTTATTGGGAAGAGTGAGTAGATGTTTGCATAGTGCAGCACAGGTTGGAAAAGACAAGATCCTCCAACATACTACTTCCAAACTTCCTTATTTTTCATGTTGATGACTTTCTCTCATTCTTTATGCTTCCAACAATTTTAATAATTCAGTAGGAAACCAAGACAGTAGGGTTTCTGCTTTAAAACATACTACTATTCAATTCTTGATGTTTCTTTTTTCATTTTAGGCAGTGAATCTTCTACAGTTAAACAATGATAGAATGATAATGTAGAATGTTGACTATCACTCTGATGGGGACACGATACACTAATATCTTCCATCTGTCTCAAGCATTTGCCTCAGATTTTCAATATAATTCTACACCACTTCATTTATTAAGTGAAAGTTTATTTCAGAAATAAAAAAAATGTTAATATTGAATTAAGAAACACAATCGATAGCTATCCCAGTACCCCAGCCAATAGCACATGTAGATTGGGGGGGCGGGAGAGAGAGAAGAAACTCGGATCCAAAATCTCTCTCAAGACTTGTGTATTGTGGATCATCAGAACTGGGTAACATCACATTAAATTAAATTAAATTAAATTCAAATAAATGGAGATATGCCAATCTCCTAGAACTGGAACAACCTTGAAAGGTCATCAAGTCCAGTCCCCTGCCTTCACTAGCAGGACCAAGTACTGTCCCCTGACAGATTTTTGCCCCAGATCCCTAAATGGCCCCCTCAAGGATTGAACTCACAACCCTGGGTTTAGCAGGCTAATGCTCAAACCACTGAGCTATCCCTCCCCCTCAAGGGGAGGCCATGATCTATCACAGGACAATATTGCACTGCTCTGCAAAAACTCACCACATCAACTGTAAGAATGCGTACTAATGAATGCATTATGGAGGGAATGGGAAAGAGAGAGACTACAAGCACCTTCTTTTAAAGAAGAATTGTTAGAGACTAGGGACTAAGATGAGCTGCGGGGGGAGGTAAGGCACCACCATTTGGAGTATTGAAGAGTAGGTAAATACATACACCTGAGAGGCCAATGTAGAGGAAACTCCTGCTCCACAAAAATGGCTAGACCAGGTGACTCCAGAGGTTTTTTTCACCCCTGTTATCTTCTTCCAGTACCCCATTATGGCAGCTGCAGCTAGTTTGAAATGTGTCAGCCATTTGACTCCAAACACTGAACTGTTAAGGACTAGGAAAGTGGTGTTCTCAGTAAAGGACACTCAATTCTGAAATTAACTCCCAACAGAAACCCAGAAGAGTTTGAAATTTACGAGGTTTAGGGTATGATATACAGTAAAATGCAGCTCTTTCATTAAGGTTTTTTCCTAAAAATGGGTATCATAGGAATCAGCAACTGGACTTTACTATTTGAATACAAGA
This sequence comes from Macrochelys suwanniensis, assembly GCA_033296515.1. Lineage (NCBI taxonomy): Eukaryota > Metazoa > Chordata > Testudines > Chelydridae > Macrochelys > Macrochelys suwanniensis. The sequence goes on along the minus strand of CM065775.1, from coordinate 40,853,284 downwards.
AAGAATATAAGAATACAAGAAAATGGCCTAGAATCTGAATGATAAAATACCACTTTCCTGAAATAGTTCCTCTAGGGTCAATCCATTTGTGTCAGGAAATGGGAAGGTAAACTGGGTTTGTAAATGAAACACAAAACCTTCATAATACTTCCACTAGATGTACTGTTTACTTACTCTTTTATTATGGGCATAGCAAGGAAACTTTGCCAAGTTACAAACTATTCTAGAAGACTAAAGCTAATTAAGGGCTATATTTTAATACTGTACCTACCTCTTCATACTTACAGTATCAAATAAAATGCGAGACACACAACGAAAGTAGCAATATTGAAAGGAAAGCAAAAATTACATTTTTTAAAACACAGTTAAACTAATCTTACCATCAAGACACTGAATGTGTGAATGGAGACATATAGGATGAAAATACCTACTAAAGCATCAATCAACATGTGAGACTTTTGTGGTCCACTAAGAAATTGTTCAAATTCAACCAAACTTGAAATTTCTGAGTTTAGTCCTGGTCACTAATCTAAAACCCCAAATCATTGCACAGCTGCTGTCATTACACATCAGACATTGAGTCAGTTGTCAAATTCTAATCGGAGAAAAGCCAATATAAAGATAGAAACCTATCCTAAGAGGCAGAAATGAAAAGCAAGTTTTGCAATGTGTCTATGGAGGAAAAAGTAGGAATACTTGTGCCTCTTTTGTCAATTCCTTAAACTTCCAAACAAAACAGAGTATATTTGTCCTTCAAAATTTTAAAACGATCCTGTTCTATACTACAAAATAGTACAAAGCATACTGTAAAATCAAATGGGATGATGAAGCATTTGAATATACCTATATTGTGAAATATTGCATATTAATATATTAATGTTCTGAGTGAGTATAACTATCTGGCTGCATCTATATATTCAAGACAATTTGTGCACATGCTCCTACTAGATGATCCTCCCTATTGGCTCCTACACATCCACGTGTAAATCACCCATAATACTAGTATCAGCACTAGAACAACGGTGACTTATACTACCCCTCCCTGGCAGTTCCACTGGAAGGACAGGCTTAGGACATAGATGCAAGGCACTGCCCACCCAAAATTAATCACTACTGTTTTTTTTATAGGAGGAGATGGACTGCAGAAAGGGTGGTCTTGTGGTTAACACACCAGACTCAGGACAATGGGCTTCAAATACTAGTTCTACCACAAACCTGCGTGACCTTGGACAAGTCATTTAATACCACTGTGCCTCAGTTCCCCATCTGTAAAATGGGGATAATAATACTTCTGTACCTCACAGTGACTTTGCTATGATAAAGTCATTAATATTTGTGAGATGCTCAGACACTATGGTGATGGAAGCCATATAAGTATCTGTGTAGGTACTAACATAGCCCCAGAACCAAAAATACCCAAGTACTTTGGGGAACACTTTCCATTTAAAAAGTAGTATGTTTTTAGAGGTTCCTATATTATTATTTAAAAGTTCTATTGGCGTAGAACCTAGAAACCAGTCAGACCATGGCCCCATTGTGCTAGGTGTTGTACAAACATATATTAAATGACAGCCCTTACCCTACCTTACAGTCTAAAAGACTGTACCAGGTAGAAGAGATAAGTGGGTCTGGGTGGGGTCAGAGAAGACAGGGTAACAAAGATAACAATTCTTAGCCAGTTAGGAGCTGTACTCTTTCTATATACTAACTAAACTATAGGAAAAGTAAGACCTTGTGTACATACAAAGTTGCAAGGGTTTAACAAAAAGTGAGTTTTTAAATTGATTTAGTTAAGTCAGTGCAAACTCCCTGGTGAACACTTTTACATTAAATTTAAAACTAGCTTATATTTAGTTTACATTAATTCCCAACTGAATTATGCTAACAATAAGCCAGGTTTAAATCTGAGTGTCCACACAAGCATTTGCACTGGTTAAACTAAATCATTTAAAAACTGGTTTTAGTTAAACCGGTGCTACTTTGAAGATGGACAAGGCCTCAGAATACCAAACAAACAGAAAGGTGACCTCTAAAGCCCTTTATTGTTAAAATATATGTATTTTTAGGTTCACTTTTTTTGTCCTGGTAGAATTAATTTTAAAATATCATAGTAAAGACACACACCCCTCTCTCCCTACCACCAAAAGTCTACTTTAAGTATGGAAAAACTATATTCATGCTCTTCCTTTATAAAGATGTTACAGTGTTTAATTCTTGGGGCCACTGCCTTACCTCTATTTCCTAAGTTTGTCCCTGCATGGAAGGACAAGAAGATGGACTGCATTCTGACACAAATTACAGTACCCTAATGGGGTGCAATAGTACATATGAAGGAATGGAGGCAGGGTATCACTGTTCCAATACCACAAGCAATAACAGCAAGTGCATCTGCTCATACTCTTGTCTACTATTAATTCCCTCCTGTGACAACAGACAAATTTAATGTAGATAAAGCCCTCCCCAATCAATGTTTTTTGTAGAATTATTCTAATAAAGACCAATATCACTTTTATCAAGGTTCTGAGCAACTATTAAAGAGGAAGCTCTTGCTAGAAAAATATGGCCTTGCTGCTTTAAAAAGGTATGTCTACACTCCCTGGGAGTGCGCCTCCCAGTCGAGATAGACAAACTCAAACTAGCTTGAACAGAGCTAGTACACTAAAAATAGAAGTGTGGACATTGAGACATAGGCAGGGGTTCTGGCTAGCAACTCAAGTACAAGGCTGTCAGAAACTTCTGGGCCCAAGCTTGGTTGGTTAGCTTGAGTCACTGCGTGTCACAACATCCATGGTACTATTTTGTGCACTAAGTAGCACGAGTCTGTCTACTCCCAGCCACATTGTAGACATACCCTCAGATGCCTCTGCCAATACAATATTCATAAAAGTGTTTTTTTTAAAGTACAATACCTGATAGAAGTCCTTTTGCCTCAAATATGTAATTGCTTTATTTATTTCCAGGTCATTGGCTAACTCTACATAGTGGGAAGCTTTTACTACTTCAACACACCTACAACAAAAAGAAATCCACAGAAATAATTATTATAAATAATATGCATCTGTATTAATGTCACTTGAACTCAGGTATGCTGCTAATTAGTTATCCAGAGGAAGTTTCTCTGCTACGTTAGGTACTCCCCTTTTTGCAGACACATACAGTGTTTCCATACATCAAAAATGTTTTAAAGAACAGTTCAAATTTAATCAAATTTGGCTTTTTGGATTCTATGAAAGAATTGGTAGTGGTAAAACTGTACAAAGCTCGGGACACATCTATAGTTTGGTCCTTGGGTACTATAATGACATAACCCCTAAAAATAAATATGTATTGATTCGATAAATTAATTAGAAACGATAGACATGTCCCAGAAGTTGTGTAGTAAATGTGTACTGTATGCGAAAGTTAATTACAAAAAAAAAAATCTCTAAAAAAATACTCTCAGACATTATAATATAGCACCAGCCCCGCTACAGTAGAGCCTGGGTCTGGCAACACATTTAAAGCTCATTTTTCCAACATCTCTCAGAACAACTCTCAGAAGGTTCTTTTTAATTATTCATGCCTGACCTCAGCTCAAGAGAGAGAGAGAGTGAGTGTGAGTGTGTGTCACCATCATCTCTAGAACCCAACTTATTTAGCCCAAACCTCCAGCTGCATGATGCTAAACAGTCATCCCTTCTTCCTGTTCATCTCCTCTAGGGCAGCCTTTAATTATACAGTGGTACCAGGAAAAGAAAACTGACATGGAACTTAACATTTATAGCTTCCCATCCATTGAGGCACTCTCTTCCAGTCAGCACTTCTTTGGGCTTTATTAGGGTGGTATGTTCTGGAAAGAACTGGTGATATGGGCCAGGATCTTTATTGCATAGACAGTCTGAGCTTCTAGACGGTCTGGACTTTAATTAATTAAAGAAACCCCTCTCTGGTATGTCTCTGGAATCTCTCATTTTCCTTAGGAGCTGGAAGTGAATGCTTTTTTATTACTGCAGGTTTGGCTACTGCCTTTTGAGGGCCTTATTAAATAACTTTTCATCATCAAACCCAGCAGATGCTATAATTAAGGCTGTGTATCTATCACAGAAGTCACGGATTCTGTGGCTTTCTGTGACCTCCATGACTTCTGCAGAGTGTGGCTGGATCTGGCTCGGCCCACCCCTGGGCCAGCAGCAGTTTGGGTGTGGGCTCATGGCTGGGGCAGGGGTTTGAGGTGCAGAGCAGCACTTACCTCAGGGGGGCTCCCCAGAAGCAGCCAGCATGTCCATGTAGCTCCTAGGCACAAGGGGCTCTGTGCGCTGCCCCTGCCTGCAGGCACCACCCCCACAGCTCCCATTGGCTGTGGTTCCCAGCCAATGAGAGCTGCTGAGTCGGCGCTCATGGCGGTGGCAGCACGTGGAGCCCCCTGTCCTTCCCTCTCCCTAGGAGCTGCAGGGACATGCTGGCCACTTCCGGGGAGCTGCGCAGAACTGTGTAGGGAGCCTGCCAGCCCTGCCAACCCTCCCCCCACCGCACCAGCAGGGGTCTTGGGCCGCACACTGCCGCCCGCTTCCCCCCCCCCCCAAGCACCCACGATGCCCCCGGACCACCCCCTCAGAACACCCGCGGCCCAAGTTTTAGTTAGGGGTATATAGTACAAGTCATGGACAGGTCTGTCCCGATTTGGCTCTGTCTCGATATCGGGGCTTCTGCGTTTTGTTTTGTTTTTTTGCTCTGAGAACTCTGCTCCAGCCATATTTTTTTTTGCTTCCCCCACCTGTCCCAATTTTTTGTTTCTTTAATCTGGTCACCCTACCTGTCCATGACTTTTACTAAAAATACCCATGACTAAAACGTAGCCTTAGCTATAATTTGTTTGGCATGTGAATCAGCTCTCCATAGCCAAAGTCTATATATACACACCTCTCGGCATCAGAGGAAAAGGATTGTATTGAAAACATTACAAAACAGTCTGCTATGAGAGAAGAGGCCAGAGATACTTTGATGGCACACTTATTTGGGGGTGGGTCTTTTGCTCATGGTTAATGTTTATGAACCCTGTTTGCGGTATTTTCCCAAATTAATGCAGTTACTTCCCCCCCCTTTTATTAAACGTTTTTTTTGCTACACTCATACTCTGTGCTTGCAAGAGGGGAAGTACTGCCTCTTGGAGGCATGCGGGGAGGGTGGTGTGTAATTGTCCCAGATCACTGGGTGGGGGCTCGAGCCAGTTCTGTGTTGTATTGTTGAAAAGGAACCCCTAGATACTGAACACAGCCCTTGTTGCTGCCAACTCTGACTGGCAGAACAATTACCTAATATTTAAACTAAACTATTGGTTTGCACATGGAATCAGAGGCCCTGATCTTGTGTGAAGTCATTCCCACCAGAAGAGTGAGACACTGTATGTCTTCAGCATGTCACGTTCAGACCTTTAGTGAAGAGTGCAGAACGATTGTCTTCTGTATGTGATTTGTCTAATCAGGAATCTGTAAGATTCTTGTATGAGTACTTTGTATGAACGTAAACAGTCATAAAGCAGCTCAATAACTATATGACTGACATTTGAGTTTCTATGATCTGTGATGCAATTAAATTGTTTTGTAGATGGATAAAGCACAGTGTTTCTGATTTTTTTTTTCAGGGCCTTGCTATCAGAGCTGACTGAACTTTAGGTGCTTTGTTTGAGAAACACAACTCAAATGCTACATTTCCTAGGTTTCTAAATTTGTGAACTTGGTTTTCGGATTATGGACAGAAATTGGCATGTAGTTAAACTGAAGACAACCGTCTCCTACCAGTCATAGCCTATGGCAAAGGAGGTTTCAATCGCTGGTGCAATCAATTTTGCAGCTGTCATGATATATTTTTCTGCCATGCCTTTCCTTAGGAATTAAAATAGATATATATCAGTGTTTAGAAAAAGTATATATGAAAATATCAAAAACTTAGTTACCTTATCCTGTGCCTTGAATCGCTATTCACCAACTAAGTCTGAGCAACATCTATATTATTGTTTAATCAAGACATCAGTAAAATAATAGCATGATTTAAGGATAATATTACATCTTTCAATGAATAATATATAGATTGGGTAGCTAGTAACGCTACAGTATTTCTTAAGGCAAGAAGTTTTGTGAGACTTGCATAAATTCAAGAGAGAGGTTAGTCAATATATTTCATTATACAACAATTCTATCCTAGCATATGAATAGGAGCATAATAATTTATAACACAGAAACAAGATCTGATAATACAGTATCAAAATAATAATGTTTATATTGCAGCTGGTAGTGAGGTAGGTAGACAGACTCATGCTAGCGGGGCTTGCAGTAGCATGCTAAAAATAGCAGCGTGGACTTTGTAGTTCACATAACAGCTTGGGCTCTCAAGCCCACCGAACCCCTGGTTCTGAGGTCAGGTTAGCCACTTGACCTCAGAACCGCCTGAGTCTCTGCTGGAGCCACAATGTTCATACTGCTATTTTTAGCACACTAGCTTGATCCCTGCTAGTTCAAGTCAGTCTTACCCCGGCTGGGAGGCTTGCTCCCAGCTGCACTGTACAATATCCCTACAGTAGAACATTTATATGACCTTCCAGTGACAGCAGGCCACATATGCTGGATGCTTTGCAGTGGTCTAACATACTCATATGCAATACAGTATGGCTTTTGCACAGGGCTCAGAAAATTAAAAAAACAACAAACAAAACCCCAACCCCTCCCCCATCAAGCAGCATATGTCACTGATGGGGAACTCACATAAACAAGTGTTTTGTAACTACTACTTCCCCATTTGTTCGTCTTCCCTATCCCACTCCCTAGGGATACACAGGACCGTGACCAAGGGCCAGATTTTTTTCCTTTTGCTTCTTTATTTTAAACCAAATACCTCCCCAGTTCCTAACTAACAGTTAGGAGGTGGAAGAAATCTTCAGAATAATGGGGCCCTTTGTTCTACTTGGCTGAGCTTCAAAATGGAGCTGTTAGCCAAGGACACAAGATTGGTTTCTGAAGGTCCCTTAAAATCTTATTCCCTGGCTCTTTTTCAGCCAACCAGGCCAAAAACTGTCCACCTGCTTTAGCATATCTGGTATTTCTCCTGACACTTTCACAAGCCCAACAGTCATCACTAGGGAGTTTATGTAGTACTTTAAAGCCATCCCATCCACAATAAGGAATAGCTCTCAGGCTTTGCAGCTTGGAAACCTGGTGTCAATTTCCACGTGCTAGCAACCACGGAGGCATATTTGGAATGGATAGGGACCTATGTTTCCAGTATTACCTTTCACGTTCCATTTGCCTTAATTGGTCATTTTTAATGGCTTCAATCAATAGGTTAGTATGTGGATCATCCTAAAAAATCAAAACAAAATAAGTTATGGAAATATATATTTATATATAAGGTACAGTCATATATGTACATTAATATAGAGTATAAGAAGCAACTGACATATTACACACTATACATTTTTTAAAAGGCATATTTCAATTGAACAATTAGCCTGTCATTTTTCAAAGAACTTATTATGTACAAAACATTTTTTTTAACCATTTTATAGGTTGATACCCTCTGACCTTTGGAATAATGAACTATTGGTTGTGGTTAAAAAATTCTAATTACAAAATTAAAAATAATTACATTTGTGACTAGTAGCCTTATATTGTTTGTCTGCTACTGTGTGGATTGCACTTGTTGTTAACCACATAGATCACATAGATTACCAACTATAGTACTCTGTGTTTCAAATCTAGGGCCCTGATTCAGCAAGGTACAGAAGCATGAGAGTCGTCCCATTGACGGCAATTGTGTATGCCAGAACTGGACACACTAGTCCAGGGGCAGTCACACCAGCGCCAAATGCAGAGGGAGTATAATCTCTCCCATCCTCCTCCTTGATATTCTCCTGTTTACACATCCAAATATTGCATTAGCTCTTTCGGACATAGCATCACAATGGGAGCTCATGTTCAGCTGATTATTTACTGTGATCTTCAAGCGCAGTGGTTCTCAAACTTTTGGACTGGTGACCCCTTTCACATAGCAAGCATCTGAGTGTAACCCCCGTTATAAATATATTAAAAAGTGTTTTTAACACCATTATAAATGCTGGAGGCAAAGCAGGGTTTGGGGTGGAGGCTGACAGCTCACAAACCCCCATGTAATAACCTTGCGACCCCCCTGAGGGGTCCCAATCCCAAGTTTCAGAACCACTGCTCAAGCGTTTTTCAGAGTCACTGCTTCCTAGGATAGCTCCCTTCCATCCTCTTAATATGGCCTACATTCTTTATTCCTAGAAATGACTTAACATTTTGGCCACATTGAAACACACATGGTTTGCTTATGCCCAGTTTACCAAGCAATCCACATCACTGTGTGAGATAAATAAATTTGATTTGCCTTTGAGCATTGATTTGCATTCTGCCCATTAATCCAGCTGTCTAGGATTAATTTCTAAATGAAATTAGAATTTAAAACATCAAATTTCTGAGTAGATTAAAAGAGGTTCCTTTTTTCCCCCTAAATCAACCAGTCACAAAAATCTTCTTTTTTTCTAACAAATGTGGAATTTTATTCCAAAATTATGCTGAGTGTCAGTGCAGGACAAGCAATATTTAGTCCTACATCAACAACAACATCTTTAAGGTCCATTATATCATCATAATGTAGGGCTAGAAATGGAGCTTTACACCAGAAAAAGATTTCACAGCTTTCCCATGTGATATCAAGGACTTTCTTATAGCCCTACTAAATCATGACCTTGGATAGAAAAACTATTTTAGGCTATTTTCAGAGGTGTCTTACGTTTATTCGTTATTTTTTCTTACCTCAGAGTCAAGAATAGTTGGTCTCATGGTACAAGGGACCCTAGCTTTATTGGTGGAGGGATATTAAGAAAATAGTTCCAATAAACAAAAATGAACCAAAACCTCTGTAAAACTTTAATAAAATTGTTTTTCTGTATAATGTGTGCACTGTGGTATTATAGGTTTTACTGGCACTCATTTGAGATAACTTGCATAGCTTACTCATTGATTTGTCATTTTTATTATTTTAACAAGTATTTTATGTAAATGTTTTATAAATACAAGTGGTAAAGCAGTAAGTCATCCTAAATGAATGCCAACTCTATAGTACAACACACAAACACATATTTTATGTATGTCACATTTTCTAGAAAAACTATTTTGAAAATGTTTTCAAGAGTATTATCACTAGTGAGTAGTACTGCCATCCTCATCTCATACTGGTAAAACATCACACCATCATGTGTGTATGTCTACACAGACATGTATGTACACATTATACACAACAGATTCTTTTTCTTCAACATTCAAAATTTTCCCTCTCCGCAAATAAAATTTGTAGATTTTGCTTAGTTCATACTCACATTTGGTGAAATATATTTGTCATCATAATCAATTTCCAGTGGAACAGTGATCAGTTTTTGGAAAGCTTTTTTCATTTGTTCACGGTCTCCAATGGCAAAATAACAAAGGATCAGGTTGAAGCCTGCTTTCAGGTTTGGAGATGTGCTCATTATGTGTTCAAAGGAACTAATGCCATCAGTGTACTGGCCAGTTTTAATAAATGCAACTCCAATGTTCTGCATTATTTTAATCCTAATTAAAGAAATCATTAAGTAATATTTTCAAATCATATGTAATACTGTATATACAAAACAAAAGGAATTTCAAAACTTTTACAGTATAAACTCACCTCATTTCTTTATGGACACTTGGAATCTGATCTAGAGCCATGCGGTAGAATTTGATAGCTTTTGAATAGTTTCGTTGTTTTAAATAAATGTTTGCCATATTCACCTTCAGTCTGCCTATCACAAAAATAAAGTGAATGAACTATGTGCCAACCTTTTAAAATATTCGTATCATCCCTCCTCATGCAAACTTTGAACCAGTGAGACTGCAGAAGCACCTTTTTCATGTATCAGTACCTGTATCAGGGTTTACTGGCCCTTTAAGCTAAGACTTCCACCCAGAATGGAGAGAATTCAGGGAGAGACAGCAAGGAATTCTAGGAAAGGAAGGACTATATAAAACAAGCTTCTTACTCAGTCTAGGAGATCAGGGATGAGACAGGATTTGCTGTGGTGTTCTCTGCTGAGAAAGCTTGGGGAAGCAGACCAGGAGGGGGTCTGGGAAGAGACCTAGAGACAGGTAAGATACAGAAGGAAACTGGAGAGGGTGGGGAGAAGGGAATGAAGAAAGTGGCACAGAGGGTTCAAGATGGGAAGTGTTAGCTTCCTAATTTGGGGCCCATGGCTAGGGCTTCCAGAGGATGGGAAGGAACCTCCCCTTCACTTCAGAATCAACAGCGGAAAACCAGGGCAGACAGACAATGATGGAAAGGACTACTGAACTGTTCAGGCTAGGAAGGGAAAACTACTGTTGGTACTGACCAACCCTGCATCAGTAGTGATGAAGTGTGGCCTGTGGAGGGCAAAGGATGTATTTTTTTTTTTATTTGGACTTATACTTAGCCTGGAAAGGGTTTTTGGATTAGCTGGAGGACTAAACCACATCAAATCATCCAAGGACATGGGGTCTGATGTTACAAGGTGGTGTTTGCTGTCAACCTTGACTGGCTTCCATGGGAGTTGAGGGCACTCAGGAGGTGCTCAGCATCTCACAAGTGAAGTCAAATAGCTGGTTAGTGAATGCGTTGCCATCAATATCAGGCATTTTGGTGTGCAACTTACCTCCGTTGCTGAACATCTTATTTTTCACTATGACTTGATATGTATTTAGTGCTTCAGCGTACATTTCATTAGCAGAATATTGGCTGGCCAAGTTGAAAAGAACCTGTAGGGAAAAAAAAAAAAAGAAAAAAAAAAAAGGAGAATACATAACAATCACATCCCTCTCTCAAAAAATAACCAATATGAATAAAAGCAGCCATTAGAAAAATTACGATATACAAAATAGAAAGATGTTTTAATATATTTGTTGACTGAGATATTTCCTTAGTTGTTTGCAGTGTTATTGTAGCTGTGTTGGTTCCAGGATAGGAGAGAGACAAGATGGCGGAGGTAATAGGTTTGACTGGACCAACTTCTGTGGGTGAAAGAGACAAGCTTTCAAGCTCTACAGAGCTCTTCTTCGGGTCTGGAAAAAGTAATCAGAATATCACAACTAAATACAAGGTGTAACAGATTGTTAAGCATAAAGAGTTGCAAGAACACTTCAGAAACCATTGAAAATAAAGTGGGTAATTAACACCTCTCAGCCATAGGTCAAAGGTGAGTTAGTGGGTTACAAATTGTTGTAACTTCATAAACCCACTTTATTTTGAATGGTTTCTTGCAATGTGTTAATTTCTTATGCTTAACAATCACCCGAAGAAGAGCTCTGTGTAGCTCTTTCATCAACAGAAGTTGGTCCAATAAAAGATATTACCTCACCCACCTTGTCTCTCTCATACTTCCCATTTTCCCAATTATCTAAGGAAGAGGTAGCAAACATTTTGCATCCTAAATATGTCTGTACATAAGCTGTGGAGAACACATAGGACAAACATAAAACAGGGATTTTTTAAATCTGCAAATGTATCTTGTAGTAATGCATTCCATGGTCTAATTGTGTGTTGGGTGAAAAAGTATTTCCTTTTATCATTTTTGGACTTTCAATTGAACTGAATGCCCCTTGTTCTTGTATTATGAGACAGAATGAACAGAAGTTCCCCATTTACTTATTCTATACCAGGGGTGGCCAAACCATGGCTCCCAAAATGCATGTGGCTCTTTTACAGTTAAAGTGAAGCTTGCAGAAAACCATATGGCCCTCCCCACATTCTCTGCCTACCAGACTTGGGGGTGGGGGAAACTTGGGGCTTCTTCCCTACGGCAGGCTGGTGGGGCTTTGGCCCCACAGGAGGCACTTGCCAGGGCTTGGAACTTCAGCAGAAGCGGGGCTCAGGGGTTCAGTAAGTTTGGCCACCCCTGCTTATACTGTTTGTTATTTTGTATACTTCTATCATGAGCCTCATGATAGCCACCTATTCAGAGGAAGCTATCCCTTGGCAAAAGAACTCTCTTCAGTTAATGTTACTTTTTAGGCCTAAATATGAGTACATTATGAGGTAAGGTTGTTATTAAAATGTTTTTTTATTTTTAACTCATAGAACGTGTGTAATTTTTAGCCTAGTTCGACAAGGTGTAGGCCCCTATTTGTAGTCTATCTGCTCATGAAGGGAGACTTCTGCAAGATGCTATTAAGAAAAACAGAAAAGCCTTATCTGTATCCAGATAAATAAAAAAGAGAGTGATGGATATAATTTTTTAACCTGACTTCAAATATATCATCAGTTTAGCCTGGCTTGACATATTCTTAGTGAAATACTTCCAGTACAGTATTAACTTATGTACAACTTTAAATTCTCCTTAAATATTAAGGCAGAGACCCTACATAATCTTTTCTTAAAGCCTACTACCAATTTAAAGAGTTGAAGACAAACCCTTAATTTTTAAATTATAATTAAAATGTAGGAATATTAACAAAAAAAGTACCCTTTAATTGCTATTTTCCATAATTACAGTAACTATTTTCAAACACATTTCTAAATATACAGTGTATCTGATTTGGAAATTTGTTCTGGGAACTCAAACAAAATATGTGCATTACAGCAGACTCAATTTCATTAAAAAGCCATGTTACTGGAAAGCACACTACACCCAAATCTTATTCAGGCACACAGACATTTCAGCACTTACTGAGTAAGTGAGATCTAAGTTGATGTTTTCTGGAGATGCAATTTGTTCACGTTGCCTCACCAACACTCTTTCCTTTCTTCCAGCATCTTTTGCCTTTTCCAGAGCCTTAGAGCAGATATTACAGTTTAGTCTTGCCTTCTGTCTTCCCTCACAAGACTCACTCCCATATATTTAAAATAGAAATTAATACAGTATTTTCATACATATTTCCTTTATGCACACAGAACATGTGCGCGCACACACCTTACAGCAAATAAGCAGCAATATTACACAAAAAAGCATGTTTAGATTACAATAATATTCCAAATGAAAATTCAGGAAAGCAACCTCCATAATATACTAGTCACCCTACAGTTGATGCACAATCTCAAAAAGAGCATGAGAAGTAATTTTATAAACAAAATACGAAAATCAAAAATCAGTCATACCATTTGACTTAGGGCCAGATTTTTAAAAGGTACAGTATTTAGACCTAACGACTCTAAAAAAAAAAAAAATCTAGTCTTAGGACACTATGGCCTTGTCTACACTGGCAAGTTTCTGCGCAGTAAAGCAGCATTCTGTGTTGTAACTCCTGAGGCTTACACACTGCCAAGCCACTTTGTGTGCAGAAATTGCGCAGTTGCAGCGCTGTAAAAAAGCCACCCCGAGAGGCGTACAGCTTTCTGCACCGGGGCTACAGCGTCACCGTGCCAGTGTAGACACCCTGGTCGATTATAGCACTGAGATTGGCCTCCGGGAAGTGTCCCACAATGCCTGTTCTCACCTCTCTGGTCATCGGTTTGAACTCTACTGCCCTGCCCTCAGGTGACCAACCGTGAGCCCCACCCCTTAAATTACTTGAGAATTTTGTAAGTCCCCTTCTTGTTGGCTCGGTGATATGTGCAGTGGTCTCAGAGCATCTTTCCAGATGATCATGCCTGCTCCACACACCAGGCAATCCCCCACTTGGAGCAATGTTGAGCTGCTGGACCTCATCAGCATTTGGAGAGAGGAGACTGTCCAGTCCCAGCTGCACTCCAGACGTAGGAATTATGATACCTATGGCCAGATTACACGTTGCATGACAGAAAGGGGCCATGACCGGGATACACTGCAGTACAGGGTCAAAGTGAAGGAGCTGCGGAACGCCTACCACAAGGCAAACTGCCACTCCGGTGCTGTGCCCATGAGCTGCCGGTTCTACAAAGAGCTGGACATGATATTCAGTGGTGACCCTACCTCCACTGTGAAGGCCACTGTAGATATTTCAGTGGCTTTCATGCCAGTTGAGAGTGGACCGAGCCAGGAGAAGGAAATCTTGGATGAGGATGGGGACCCAGAGGCAGAGGATGACTTGGAGGTCAGAGATGCATGCAGCCAGGAGCTCTTCTCTACCCCGGCAGAGGCTAGCCAGTCACAACTGTTGGATCTTGGTGAAGCGCAAACAGGAGAGGAGGGCCCTCGTAAGTGGCTTTGATTTTGGGAATTGCTGAGGTGAGTTGTTGGGGGTAGGAGAGTTGCAGAAATCAGGCTTATGTCTGTATGATGCATGTACCACCACATGCCTAGTCTGAGCGGCAGAACAGGGCATTGATTGACTCCCTCACTTCATGGGAATCTGCCTCAGAGATCCCCATGAAACTCTCATGGAGATACTGGGCAATCCACTGCCACGGGTTCTTTGGCAGAGCTGCTTTGTTTCTTGCCCCATTAAGGGTAACTTTCCCGTGTCACTCTGCCACCACTGGGAGGTGGGGGGGGAAAAGAGGAGAAGAGACATTGTTGCACACAGGCGAGCCGCATAAGGGCCAGGGCAGAAGCCGCAGTCTTGGAGAAGACCCTCCCTTGATTCCCTGCTCACCCTCAGCAGCAAGATATCTTCCATAATAAATACTGCCTGTGGAAAATGTGGGGACAGGAATGATTATAAGGCCCCCCACTACAGCGCTGGCTCTCCCTAAGAGCCATTTCCCCATTGTACAGTACGGTCCTGGAACACTGATTTCCCCTGCCCCTGCGGTTACTCACCATTTTGGGGGGTCTTGTGGCTCATGTGTGCTTGCCTGGGGTCAGCCAGTTAGTGATAGGTATGTGAATAGTGGCTGTGTTTTAAATCACTGAATCAGGGTCTGTGTGTTGCAAACAATACTGCTTCTGTAAAATATTGCATTTTGATATGACCTTGGGAGCGCAGCCTCCCTCTTTGTTATTGCCGGCTGAACGGCTGCGCAGAATTAGAAAGCAGCCATGAAGAACTAAAGAGGACTTTCTGCATGATGTCATGATGCACTCCGCCGCCAAAAAACAAGAATTGAAGGAGTGGCAGGACAGCGAGAAGAGGGACAAAAAGGAGAACGTGGCACGCCAGAACAAAGCCACGGAGCGGCTTTTAAACGTTATAGAGCGCCAAGCAGACACGCTCCAGGCGATACTAGCACTGCAAACCGAGCAGCTTCGCACCCGCCCTCCCCTGCAGCTGCTGTCGCAAAACTCTTTCCCATGTGCACCCCAGAAACCGCCAACACACTCTTATCAACCTCCTGGCTCCAGTCTGTACCCACTGCATTCCACTCCTGCCCCATCAAAATCCAGCACTGTGGACTCCCAGTACCCACTGCACTCAACACCCGTCCCTCTGCAGTTTTGCCCTGCTCAAGTACAGTACCTGCTGCACTGTACTCCAAAGGAGAAGGTTGGATATGATACCTAGACATACACAAATCTTTAACTGTGCCGGGACCCCACTTCCTCCTGGGACCCTCCCTTTCCCCATCCCCCTCAGTGCTGATGTGTTTTCTTGTTTGTCTCTCCTCCAGTTGTTCTTTAATAAAATAATTGTTTTGGTTTGAAAGCAATTTTTATTCCATTAATTGAAAGCAAACAGAGCCCTGCAAAGCAACAGGCAATTTTCTTAAACCTTCACAGTGCATCATCTGCACCAATCACAATCACCTTCTAGTATTACAAGCACTGCACTCCTGAGCATAGCAACAAATATTAGTGGCTTTGAGCTTCAAATTGCTGCCTCATGGCATCCCTGATCCCTATGGCCCGGCGCTGTGCCCCTCTAATAGCCCTGGTCTCTGGCTGTTCAAATTCAGCCTCTGCGGTCCAGACTTGAGTGAAGCTTTCACCCTTCCCTTCACAAGTATTATGGGGCGTACAGCACGCGGCTATAAGCATAGGAATATTGTCATCGGCCAAGTCCAGCCTCCCATATAGGCAGCGCCAGCGGGTCTTAAATGGCCAAAAGCACACTCAATCGTTATTCTGTACTTGCTTAGCCTGTTGTTAAACTGCTCCTTGCTGCTGTCAAGGTGACCCATGTATGGCTTCATAAGCCATAGCATTGAGTAGGCAGGGTCTCCCAGGATCACAATGGGCATTTCAACTTCCCCTACGGTGATCTTCTGGTCCGGGAAGGAAGTCCCTGCTTGCAGCTTCCTGAACAGGCCAGTGTTCCGAAAGATGCATGCATCATGCACCTTTCCAGACCAGCCTCCGTTAATGTCCGTGAAACTCCCACGGTGATCCACAAGTGCCTGGAGAACCATAGAGAAATACCCCTTCCGATTAATGTACTTGGTGGCTAGGTGGTCTGGTGTCAGAATTGGAATATGCGTGCCATCTATCACCCCTCTGGAGTTAGGGAAGCCCATTTGTGCAAAGCCATCCACAATGTCACACACATTGTCCAGAGTCACGGTCTTTCGGAGCAGGATGCAATTAATGGCCTTGCACACTTCCGTCAACATGAGTCCAATGGTCGACTTTCCTACTCTAAACTGGTTAGCGACCGATCGGTAGCAGTCTGGAGTAGCCAGCTTCCACAGTGCAATCGCCATGCGTGTCTCCAACGGCAAGGTAGCTCTCATTCTCGTGTCCTTGTGCCGCAGGGCTGGGACGAGCTCATCACACAGTCCCATGAATGTGGTTTTCCTCATCCGAAAGTTCTGCAGCCACTGGTAGTCATCCCAGACGTGCAGGATGATGTGATCCCACCACTCAGTGCTGGTTTCCCAAGCCCAAAAGCGGCGTTCCACTGTGGTCAGTACCTCCATGAATGTCACAAGCAATCTTGTGTAATAGCTACTACGTGTGGGGAGATCAATGTCAAAATCCTCTTGCCTTTGTAGTTTAAGGAATAACTCCACTGCCACTCGTGACGTGTTAGTGAGAACGAGCAGCATATTGGTCAACAGTGCAGGATCCATTCCTGAAGACCAAAGAGGCAGAGTAGAGCGTGCAGTACACAAACCATTGAAAGATGGCGCCAAATGCAGACGGAAGCACAGGGATTGCTGGGATGCGAAGCAATGCATCATGAGGCATTGGGACAGGACCCAGGATGCCCCGGGCTGCGACCCCCTCCATCTTCCCCAACTCTTAGCAGCAGAAGAGGAAGAGATGCACTGTGGGCAGCTATCCCACAGAGCACCACTTCGAATACTGCCACAAGTGTGAACATGCTGTGTGGGAAGCTGACACTGTGAACACACAACAATGGTTTCCCTTCAGTGCTCTCTGAGCAGCGTTGTAACTCTTCCAGTGTAGACATACCCTATGTGACAGCAGAGTGATTACCATTATATAATATTAGGTACATTATCTCCAGCATTTCCAAATATCACTGACTTGGGTGGAGAGACAGACACTAAGCATCAAGCTTCTGTCTCCTTTGTGGCAATGCAGACTATGACCACATGACTACAAGATCAGCCATAACAATATCAAAATTAAGACAACCTAACTTTAACAACTGGAAATTTTATAACCAACTGTGGTGGAATGGAGCCCCACCCCCTGAGAAAAAGGGCTGAACCAGGCCAGAGAGGCTGCGCGAACCAGCAGCCAATCAGGGTGGGGGAAGGGGCAGCCATCCAGGACCAGGCTAGGTCCTATATAAAGGCTGCCCAGCTAGGGAGAAAGCAGTCACTCTCTGGCCAGCAAGGGAGAAGGACTGGCTCCAGCCCATTACCTGCCAGACTGCGGCCCTGCTGCAAAGAGTCAGGAAGGTGCACAGGGCCAAAAGGGAAGTGGCTCAGGGAAACTGAGCAGGCAAAAGGGGAAGTAAGAAGGGCAGAGAGAGGCTGCCACTAGAGGATCCATGGGTCAGGGCCCAGAGTAGCAGGTGGGCCTCCCCCCTCCCCTTCCCCCCTTTTTGCTGCACCTGGCCATTGAGGAGAGGGGCCGAGACAGACCGCGACTGACCCCTGAGATAAGGGGCTAGACTACAGGATTGCGGTTGGCCACCAAGGCAGGTGCAGATGGGAGGACTGCTGTTAACAACACTCCCCCGGAAGGGGGTGAGATGGGACTAGTGGGCACTGCCGGAGGGCAGTGTCCTGAAACAGACGAGGACTATCCAGAGGAGGATGCTGCCGGGCAGGGAGCAACGCGGGTCCCAGGGAGAGCAAATGATGAGCCCAACACCATGAGTCGAGGGCGCTCCGGAGCGGTCAAGAGCTAATTCTCGGAGTGACTGATAGGAGGCACCAGCGGTGGTGAGTCGAACCCCGTCACACCAACCAAAAGTCAATTTAGCATTTAAAAAGCATATTTGCATGTATGAGATGTCCCTGCATATAATAATATTAAAAGACAAATGAAACCCAGATAACTTACCAATTTTAAGTCTCCACAGCTGTTGGCAATGCAGCTTTCTTCAACCAACTCATTCACTTTTTTTTCTAACTGTCTAATCTTTTCTTCTGGACTAAAATTGGGAAAATAATGGATCATTTGTCTTATGCAAATACAGTAATATAAAGATTTTTGAATATAGTTTATTAAAAAGAATTATAGCTGTCTTGGATCTCATTAAAATGGCATAGCATCTGACATTTCTTGATGGACAACACAACTGTAAAAGTGGCCCTTTGTTACTGCATTATCAGAAGTTCTATCAGAAATGTGAGCAAGTGCAGGATCTTTTTACTTTCTTCAGTTTTACCGTGTTCAGTGAGCGATCCATTTAATGACGGAAAAGAGGTTATTGGGCTCTGATCCTCTTAATGTAACAAGCCTTAACTTGAGCTGTTTGCGTAAAGATATTATAGATACATGCATTGGGTGAAACTTTCAAGCACCCAATGGAAATCCAATATTGCATATGTACCATTTTTAAAGAGCTAGTTTAATCAAAAATAGAAATTCAATTTGTAATAAGTTGTGCTGACACTGTTTAAAAAATTGATCAGAATTACAGATTTTTATCAAAAGCTGTGATTGATCCAGAATTATTTAATCTGTGACAAAAAATTAGCTGCATAATAATCTGATTATGTCCCTTCTTTCTCCACGTGCAGCATTCCCACTTCCTCTGGAATTCAGGAAGCCCAATGGCCCTGCATGAATCCCTCCTCCCCAATTTGTTTTGTGCCAAGTCTCTAGCACCATCCAACATTTACACTAGACTAGTAACATTCATCACCTCAATTCTGGCATATGTGAAGTCTGTTTGGGTTATGAGATCCTAGAAAGAAGGAACAGAGGGAAGAAGTGGTAAAATTTACTGTGTCTTTCCTAGAGGGAAGATACCCCATAATTCCTGCTATCAGTCTACAAGCACCACTGACATCCCTTGCCAAGCAAGTACTCTTCCAGTCCTCTAACGGACCTGATCCTCTTCTGTACCACAGAGTGATGACAAAGGCCACACCTATATTCAGGATCCTGAGCCACAGACAGAGCACAAAATACAAGAGTGGGGTGGGAGGAAAGCTAGTCATGTTTTTAACCACCAGAGGCCCTATTCTCTTTCTGCAGGATATGAACAACCACCACGATGTCAACAGGAATCACATTTAAACCCCAAGCCTGAAAAACCCTACAGACACGCTTAACTTTATTACCGTAATCAATAGGACTATTTATGGTGGTATCACATTGTTGATAAATATTAAATAATGTTGGACCAATCTAGATGATTACATAAAACCTTTTGTGGTAAAGTCTACAGATGACAAATTGCCGGGGTAGTAAATAAGAGGGATAGGTTACTGTTACAGAATAACATGAATCACTTGGCAACCTTGGAATCCGTGAATTCCCCGATCATCCCCTTCCTCCATGGGCCATGGAGCGAATAGGATCACTGCATTGCTCTGAGCATGCTTGTAATCAGGGGTGAGTAAACTACAGCCTGTCAGGGCTTTGGATCCGGCCCGCGGGATTGCCACCCCTGTAGTGCCACGGGGCTAAGGCAGGCTCCCTGCCTGCCTCGGCCCCACGCCGCTCTCGGAAGCAGCCGGCACCACGTTCCTGAGGCCCCTGGGGGAGTTGGGGGCAGAGGGCTCCGCACGCTGCCCTCACCTGCAGGCACTGCCCCCTGCAGCTACCATTGGCCAGGAATTGGGAACCGCAGACAATGGGAGCTTCAGGGGAGATACCCGCAGGCAAAGGCAGCACGCGGAGCCCTCTGCTCCCCCCTTCCCCAGGAGCTGTAGGGACTTGGTGCTGGCTGCTTCCGGGAGTGACGCAGGGCCAGGGCAGGCAGGGAGCCTGCCTTAGCTCTGCTGCACACCACTGCCACCCCAGAGCCGCTCAAGGTAAGCAGCGCCGGGTTGGAGCCTGCACCCCAACCTCCTGCCCTGACCCCCTTCCTGCACACTGCACCCCCTCCCACACCTCGCACTTCCTCCTGCACCCCAACTCCCTGCCCCAGCCCTACATTCATGGCCCTGCAGGCAATTTCCCCACCCAGATGTGGCCCTTGGGCCACAAAGTTTGCCCACCCCTGCTCTTAATACTTGCAACTCCACATTAGGACAATGAAAATAATCAAATCCCATGTTTCAGGACTTCAGCTGGTCACCTGCAGGGAACAGGAAGGAATCTCCTGACCTGATGCACTACTGGTCACATGTATTCTTAGGGTGGGGATGGGGTTCACTTTCTTCTGAACCATCAGAGACTGGCCACAGCTAGAGATGAAACACCAGATGGAGTGGACCAGTGCTCTGAGATGGCACAGAGAATCGTCTTAGATGCCTGGCTGGAGTTTCTTGCTGACATACTGAGGGTCAAACTGATGGCTAGATTTGGGGTTGGGAAAGAATTTTTTCCCCTAGGTAAGACTAGCAGGAAATTTAGGGGGTTTTCATCTTTCTCTCTGTAGCATGGGGCGTGGATCACCTGCTACGATTATCTGGGCATAATCAATTCCCTGCCACTGCAAGGGCTTAAAGTATTGGTGGCACCTTGGTTTCTCCTGTTCTTTGCCTGAGGTACATAACAATTTAGTTTCTCAAGGACCGAAATACTTTAGTCTCTCTAAAATAACTAGACTGCACATAAGGATATCTGGGTTACAATTAATAGGGAGGCCAGAGTAGATCTAATGGTCCCTTCTGTCCTTGAACTCTATGAAATCTAGTAAAGTTAAGCATGTGCATGTTTGCAGGATCTGGGTCTCTTCCTGGAGAAAAGGAAGCCTAGGGGCCAGATTCTCGGGTACCATGTTGTTGTGATTTTTCGAAGAACCCTGAAAGCATTTGTTGCAAAACAGAACAACAAAAATGTGGCTACATACGTATCTTCATTTTTCATTTCTAAAGGAGGAGCAGGACCTCTTGCTTGACCAAGGGGATCAAATACAGAACCTGCAAATTAACATATGGCACTGAGAATATTAAATTCTATGACAGACTGTGAATTCCATGACAGACAGTGAATTCTATCCATCCTACCTCTCAAAGCTGCTTTAGTGTAACCTGCTGCATGAACTGCTGTCAGAGGTCGAGCAACTCCATCCTTAAATTAAGAGACATTTTTATGATTGAAAATATTCTGAAAACCAAAAATGGGAGGAAAAAGCAGGGGGATAAGTTACATATTGGAACTTAAGTGCGAAGCATGCTTTACGGTTGATACAGATCGACCTAGTATTAGTAAGCCTCTTTTACGCTGACCAGTATCTTTCACAACCCTTAGGTATATTGTAATAGACTCTACAGCAGCAAAATACATATTGGAATTATTTCTAAGTAATGTTACAAACAAACTTTTATTCACATATCTTATTCCAAATGCCTTTTTACATAGATAACCCTAATCTTTTTTTGTTTTTGTTGACGATAATTTTAACGTATGCTGTATAACTGTCTGACTTTTAAAATATTCTTCTTAAGAGCTAACCTGTTAGACTAGTGGCTCTGTAATGTGCTGTCACATGCTGCTATGCTGAGTGTCAGTTCTTTTTTTTTCCTGGGCAGCAAGGATTGAGAGCCCTGAGAAATTATGGGTCAGATTGAGTCTAATTGGACAAGACAAAGAGACACAAGCTGTTTAGAAACCAGCTGTAATTCAGTCGCTGAGAATGGGAGAGTTCACAGCTGGCAAAGAGACAGCATATCCACCTCCTAGAATAGTTGCATTAAAAAGAGAACATTCACAGTATAATTTCAGCATACTGAGCCCACACTCAAAGTAAATAAAATATTACCTGTATAGCTCCTGTCATTGGTCTTCCCATTGATGATGCTAATGCTGTCTTTGACTACCAAAATAAAAAAATATTAAAATTAGCAATCAAACTCTGGTTGAAATTTGTCAATTTGGCAGTTGTAAATTTCATTATTGACTTTTTATAATTGTCAATCAACACAAATTAGTAGAGAGGTGCATTCTGATAGACCCGGTACAACAGGTAGTTTTTATTTTTTAATTAGATTTAGGAGGACTTTGGCTGTTCATGTTATAACTGTAAGTTAAATGCTTTATACCTAAACTAGAGACGTAAATATTGTTTAAAAAGTTAACCGTTTAAACTATTTAAATTTTATTGTTTTAAACAGTTAATCGATTAAATGGGGAGGAGCTGGGGTTGCTCTGGCCATCGAGGCAGGGGCTGGGGTCGGTCGGATGGCCATCCAGCCGGCTGGACATAGTTGGGGCCAGTTAACTGGCTAACATTTTACATCCCCAATCTAAACCTGATAAGATGGGGCCAGGGGCCCATAAAAGCTTTCACTGTGAGCTATGCTTTTGTCAGATTTTATCCTACAACAGAGAAGGTAAATGAGGGTTAATTTGCAACAGCTAATTAATATGTTCTCCATCAGCAGATACACTTCTACCCTTTCCCTGCCACTTAAGCATCTTAATTTATAAACCGTTACAGCTGCTGCATGCATAACACACATGACAGCAAGTAAATGAAAAGTTAAGCCACCTAACAGTAAAGACCATCTACTTCTCCACCCACAGGCCCCCACCTTACTGTTGTGATAACTACTGTATACCATAGACCATGCACCACAGCTTAAACTCTGTCCCACTATAGATTCTTTCTGAATAAGATATTTAAGTATGTCCTTTCCTATCTAGTCACACAGTTAAAACTTGTCACTGTCACTATATTGCATCTTGATTACTGCATCATTCTTCTTTCTGGTCTTAACAAATACAATCTTGCCCCACTCACATCTATTCATAATACGCTGCAAAGATCATTTTCCAAGCCCATTGCTTTGACCATGTCACTCTTCTCTTTGAATCACTCACTGGCTTCCTTTTCTCAACTGTATCAAACATAAGCTGCTTGTCTTTGCTTTCAAGAGCTTTCATGACATATCTCCCATGGTACCTATCATCTCTCTTCCAGTATTGAAAGGTTGACTCCTGCCTCCAATCACCTCATTATGTCAGCCTTTATCACACACTTGTTAAACTTGGAGAAATAATGAAGGTGCTTGAAAATTTACCCCACATGCTTGGGACAAGCTCCCTGTAAATGTCTGCAAACTAAATCATTATCCCCCTTCACGACCCCCCTTTGCAGTGAGGCCTACAAAAATACTGACAACGGTTAGACTGTTGGAGTGCTGAGACCACAGCGTACCAGTCTGACCATTTTGTTTCATTACTTCCTTGTACTTTTCCACTGGTCTGTTTATCTCTTTTTTCTCGTCTTCTACTTGGACTGTAAGCTCTTCGGGGCACAGAGTGTCTTTTTGTTCCATGTTTGCACAGTGCCTAGCACAATGGGGTCCTGGTCCATGACTGGAGCCCTTACCTGCTATAGTACAAATAATAATGACAGTCTTCCATTACTGGGGGAACTGCCCTTCTGCACATGGCCCTTTACCAAACTAACTTCTCCAAACACCACTAATTACTACACCAAATATCCACAACTATGAGTGTTGGTGGGGGGGCGGGAAATAATTTGGTAAAGGGGTGTGTCCAGATCAAAGGGCAGGGGCAGAGGAAAGCCTACAGTGCAGTGATTTTTCAATGGGACTTAGGCACTTTTTGAAAATTCTAACCAGTGAGCTTGCCTAAGAGATAGCTAAAGCAATATACCTGTTTAGAGAAGCACATACTTAAAGGGTCTAAACACTGAGTAGGATGAGGAATTTTAAGGTGTTCTGAGAGGGTGTAACTAGAAGTAATGACATCAAATTAGACAACAGGAAAATTATGACTATTGGGAAAAATTTCCTAACAGAAATCCAATGCACTATGGAATAGTTCATAAGGGTAGATCCATTGCTTGAGTTATTTAAATAGGACTGGATAAAAAGCACTCAAGAATGTGCCTTCAAATTTAATCTTGCATTGGAAGTGGGATCCACAAGATGAATGAAGATAAATTAGGCATCAAAAATACCTATATATTAAAGTAATAATTAGTTAGTCAAATGATCGTCTATATTTAGAGTTTAAGAACTAGAAAGAAATCTGTATTAAAATTAAATGTAATTCAAAAATTCTTTTAAATTTAATATTTACCTTAAGATCATGCAATTTCTATAATGTACTTCAAAACAGCCGACCACATAAACGCAAAGGGTGCAGTCCAACTCCCACTGCAGTCAATGGAAGTCTTCCTATCAATTTCAATGCAAGTTCAATTAAACCTTTAATGTTGGATTCTGCCCTCTAATACTCAACCGTGCTTCCTAGGTACTGTATCTTGAAAAATCAGTAACTGTGCCTTGTCTAAGTGCACAGTCACTGATATTTAAAGTTAAGCAATGAGTGTGGCTCACTGGAGGAAAGGATTGAGACAAAGAGACAACACTGTACATAGGATTTAGAGGGTTATATAGACTCAAGACTCCAGGTAGAGCCTCTTTGATTAAGTTTAAAACACAGAACTAAAACTTACCCCAAACCCCGTAGCTAAAGGTCGTGAAGCTGATGTGCCTGGAATTTTGGCTGTTATCTTCATAAAAAAACAAACCATAATTAATCCAAATGTGATTACTCAGTCTTTTTACATATGTTAATAAAACAAGTTCACAGAAATGATCATGCATTTAAAAAAGAGTACAGAAAGTTCTATAGTGATGTCTCTATGTTCAGTGTTATTTGTATAAACCATAGCTCCCTCTTTAAAATATGTACCTTTCTGGTGATTAAATTGCACATGATTCTTAACAGTTTAGCTCTTGTTTAGAAGCGCACAGTCCTTACAACAGAATATACATTTCAAAAGTAGGGTCTACATATCAATTTTCCTTTTTTTTTTTGAAAAGGGGATGTAAAAGATTTGAAGTAATAACTAAATAAAAGTAACCAAAGTCATTTTGAATAAAATTAAATTGCAACAACACTCCAGAGTTCTGTATATTATACTCCATTCTCCATCCCACCCTTGAGGTATCATGTCAAGGCCAACTTCCTTCTGGTTGGATGCATTATGTGGGGATTTTTTTTTTTTTTTTTAGAATCTGTCTTTTTCATTCTAATCAGTATCTGGCTCATTTTTATCATACAGGAATAAGGCAGTAGTGCCCAGTGGTCAGGCCACTCTGCCATGTAGCATGGCCCTTTTAAGGGTTTGAAGGATCCAACAAAGACCTAGAGGGGATATGTAGAGGAAGTGGACCTGGGAATGAACAGTACCTGGAAACAAATCCTGTCGTATCTTTAAGGGCCTGGGGCAGGAGCCTTGCAGAGAGGGCAGAGTCCCCCATCGATTGGGAATGATCTGGGGGAAGGGGACTAGCATAAATGCTGTCTCCTCTGTCATCTGCAGACACTGAAGAGAGTAAGAAGGCCCCTGAATAAGTGAGGAGAAGGCTGCCTTCTGGATCCTGCTAGCCTCAGGATTAACTGATGGAAAAAGGGGCCAGTTGAGACAGAAGCTGGCTAAGGCCCTACAGCTGGGTAAATTATAACCCAACCCCAAGAAGGAGGGCTGGGGCTCTTGCTATGAGGAGAGTGACTGACTGGCTGTTTCATTATTGTATACTCAGCCCCAGGAGGGGCTTTCTGAAACATAACCTGAGCTCCAGGAGGTCTCCTGAAATGGGACAAAGAGCTGATGAAGAGTCTCATAAGGAGCCAGAACAAGGTGACTTTTGTTAGTTCCTCCAGGTAAGTCACAATTTGTAAAAACTTAATAAATCAGACCCCACAGAGGGGTGCAAGCTCTTAAATCAATGTAAATCTGGTAACTGATTGAAAGAACCCAAGGGGGAGGGCACATAGGGATGTGCTGGAGAGGCTCACCCCCTGACACGTAAACATAAGAACGGCCATACTGGGTCAGACCAAAGGTCCATCCAGCCCAGTATTCGGTCTTCCAGCAGTGGAAAATGCCAGGTGCTTCAGAGGGAATGAATAGAACAGGTAATCATCAAGTGATCCATCCGCTGCTGCCCATTCCCAGCTTCTGGCAAGCAGAGGCTAGGGATGCCATCCCTGCCCATCCTGGTTAACAGCTATTGATGAACCTATCCTCCATGAATTTATCTAGTTCTTTTTTGAACACTGTTAGTCTTGGCTTTCTCAACATCTTCTGGCAAAGAGTTCCACAGGTTGACTGTGGATGCCTTGCCTTCTTCCCCCCACCCTCACACTTTTCCCCCATCCAAATATTTAAGAAATAATCGTGTATAAGAACTATACTTATTGTATGGTGGAAGTTTAAAATCTCATGCTGTAGCTCTAATAATTTTGGCCTTATCTCACATAAATGGCTAAACATACTATCATCATTTTAGCAATAGGCTGAGCTTGAGACTTGCCCAAAGGCAGTGGGTGGCAGAGTCAAGATTAGAACCCATATCTAATGAGAATGTTTAGAAATATAGCAATATATTTTAAAATTTACTTACTGGGGGTCTTCTACCATGACTAGTTCTTACAGCCTGCTGAAAAGCTGTGTCATTTTCTAAATCCTGAAACAAAACAAAAATGTAAGAACTAGTCAAAGAAGACAATAAAAATAGGTAACTTGCTCCTATAGTTCTTTACTATTGCCAGGGAGAGGAGGAATAGGAAGGGGAGTTACTGAGACTTGGCTGGGGGCAGGGGGGAATCCAGTTCCAGGCTGGAAAAGGGAGCTTGGGATTCCTATCTGCTCCCAGGCCTGATTTTTGGGCCCTGCAGCAGTCCCTTCAGCCCCTCTTGGTCCCACCCTACCTCTACCTCCCCTTCATCCCCACCAGACATACACAAGTATATGTGAGGGTGGAGCTCCCACGATATTTCCACTGTGGAGGCACTAGCCCCTATGTTAGGATGCCCTTGGATATTGCCAAATTACAGTTTGTAGTGTCAATAAGCTATGATTATACAACTTCAAGAACTTTTCGTTTACACAGAGCAATATCAAAACAGAGTAACCACTGAAGAATAGTAAGACATTGGGAGAAAACTGAGCTTGAATTATAATACTTAGTAGTTACCAAACACAGCATTTTTATTTCTGTCTAAAGGACTGTACAGGCACTAATTTGAATGCTTAATTGAGCCTAGTGTGCATCTCATATTGCTATTCCAGTGAGCAAATTTTAAAACATATATTGGGTATTCTGCTATTTATATATTTAAACATGCAGGATGTAATATAAATCTCACTAACTTATGGTGGAGGAAATAGTATACTGAAAATACACTACAGTATAATGATCAGTGAACTAGATGACCTATCATGGGGGTAGGGATAGCTCAGTGGTTTGAGAATTGGCCTGATGAACCCAGGGTTGTGAGTTCAATCCTTGAGGGGGCCACTTAGGGATCTGGGGTAAAATCTGTCAGGGGACAGTACTTGGTCCTGCTAGTGAAGGCAGGGGACTGGACTCAATGACCTTTTGAAGGTCCTTCCAGCTCTATGAGATAGGCATCTCTCTCTATATATATAAAATGTCTTTTACATCACTTATTTCTACCATTCCATTATTTCATATAAAGGTACATGTGATGTACAGCTTTAGGGCAAAATAAATGAGTTCTACAATGCTGGACCTAAGAAGTTCAAGTAGTTCAACATTGAATAGAAGCTATTGACTGAATGCTTAGTCTGCATTCTTATTTAATGGGGTTAAAATGATTTTATGCAACAGTAGTTTTCCAAATAATTGTATTTTGATAAATTAGTGATTTTATTCGATTTAATGTGTAAATTTGACTCAAAGAAAATGACAATGTTAAAATTCCCATATAATTCAATGGGGCTAGGATTTCATCCCAGATGTCAAGACACAAACCTACTAAACCTCTGCTTTTAAACAGTTACAATTTAATATTTCATAAATTCTAATCTTAACAGCAAATAGACTCTGGTTGAAGGTGCATAACAAAACTATCTCAGAACAGAAAACCACCGATGAAATTATAACCACTCAAAATGATCTCTGAGATTTTTGATAAATCTGTATGGATGGGTGGAGGAAAACTAACTTCAAAGCAGCAATGCTTGCTGGTTTGTTTCTGATCATATCTAAAGCACCATCAGAATGTCAACTCCAGTGAAGATTGCTTTATATCATACACAAAAGCATGGCCTACATACATATAAAAACTGAGAAAGGGTAAGTCATTTTACCTCTGTGTCAAAGGTGGGGTTATAGTCATTGTAGCCAGAATAAAGATCATCTTCATCTGCTTTAGGTGCCAGGTGGACATTTTGCATCATTTTTTACCTGAGAAACATTAATTATGCCAAATATTTTCTCAGCATTACCACAAGTCTCCTTACAATTGTACAATTATGAATAGGACTAAGCTTTTTTCGTTCAGGAGAACTAAAACTTTAGACCTCATCCAAACCTCCCTGAAAGCGAACCCTGACTTCAGCAGGTTTTGAATTAAACCCTGACAAAAAGCTTCAACGTAGACTGAAAGGGACACGGTCTACTTGAAATCTGGTCTGTTTGAGAAAGTAACAAGCCCCGCTGAAGTCAAAGAGCTTCGGAGCCGATCTGACGTGCCCGGGGTAAGGAAAAAGGCCTCATCACGGGCCCGATGCTCTAGCTAGCCTGGCAATTCCTGGGATCGGTCTCTGCCGGGGCAGAGACACAGAGCTGAAGCGCGACCGGGCCGATCTCTGGATGCCCGCCCGCTCCTCACCAGCGCTACACAAAGAGGCGGCACTTGTGGAATTCCTCGAACGTGGGGCCCCTGCCCCGGCCGCAGGGCGAGGGGCCCCACCGCGGCACGCAGCGTAGACCCAGCGGGAGACATGGGCTCTGGCCCAAGGAGCCAGGGTTACCCAGGGGAGGGAAAGGAACCGTTAGACGGTGTAACGGCGCGATACGCCGTTCGCCCCCGGCTCCCCAGCACCGCCCCAAGCCCGCTCCGCAGCTGCTCCCGCATCGACTCCAGCCCCATTAACTTCCCGCTCCTCAGCGCTCCGCCTTCTACCTTGTCCGGGAGCCCGCCCTGCGGCCCCGCTAGCAGGGGCGCCGGTCACAGGCTAGCACCGCACGGGCTCCGGGCAGCGGTCGCTCACACGATCCCATCCCACAATGCACCGCGGCGAACGGAGCGGGAGGGGCAGTGCGTCCGGTTGCTAAGAGACGAGAGCGACTCGTGCGGGCCCAGACCCTTGTAGCGTCAGAAACAGCCTCCTGCGAGGCTCTGCACTCGCTGAGCGTGCGCGAGCGATTAGCGCGTGCTCAGTAGCAAGTCTGGAAGCCGTGGCTCACACTCTGCCCCCACCCTCAGAATCTGCTCCCTGAGCAAAGGGCGGGAGAAGAGCGGGGCCAAAACGCGGAGGCGATAATTCCGCGGGGCTTGTGCTGCTGCGCAGCGCCCTACACAGGGCTGTGCTGATAGAGGTGTTCTCTGTCTAGTTCTTGTGCCCCGGGCTCTAGCTGTGCCACTGCCACCTCAGGGAAGCTGTAGATACCTGCCTGCTGGAGGCTTGATTCCGAGGCAGGTCTTCCTCTTCCCTGCTGGGTTAGGCAGGTTCAGACGTGAAACCCCGTCAGTTTCAGCAAAGCCAACCCCCGTCCCCAAAACACACCGAACAAGTAACGCCGGCCTTGCTGAATGTGGAGCAGAGAAAGGTGGAGGGAGCAACAGGCACAAAACCGAGAAGCTCCTTCATGACCCACAGTCCCTAAAGAAAAAGATTTCCAGGGGTGGAGGTGGATAATCAGCTGAACATGAGTGCCCAGTGCCAGGCTGTGGCTGCTAATTTTTTGGCTGCCCCCCACCCCAGCCCTGGGTGCCCCCTGCTGCCCAAGCCCTGGGCTCCCCCGCCACCCGCACCCCCCTGCCGCCCCAGCCCTGGGCTCTCCCACCCCAACTGCACCCTCCTGCCGCCCCAGCCCTGGGTCACTGGTAAGTCAGTCCCAAGGCAGGTCATTCAATAGGAATTTTGGATGTGCACAGAACACAGACAGGATTTGGTCTCATATGGTAACAACTGCAGTAAAGTGGAACAATTTTCAGCTTGTGTGACTGAAGGATATCTGGATGCATATTATAAGATTGTCCTACATTAATGAGGAAAAGTTGAGGTGCCTTTTTTATTCTTTAGTTCCACTCTTTGTTTCTATGGGGAATTTGCCAATGCAATATCACTGTCTTCCTTTTAAACAAATAAAACAAAAAAATGCTGTTACATTCACCAGAGTACTATCTGGACTGCTGGACAGCTGTGTTCCCTCAATTCTCCAAGCTGGGGTGCCTTTTACACTGCTCTGAGAGCAACCTCTCCTGGCCTGCTCACAGGCAGCCTCTAGCATGTAAATTACTCACAGCAGAGTTATAGGAGTGTTCCTAGCCAGCCACTCCTGAACTATATTGCAGAGCAATACCAGCAAATTCTCAGTACCAGACTTGTCCCCAGAAATGTGCGTCTTGTACTGCCAAGCACCCTCTGGGACAATACAAGCTCACAGAAAATGAAATGACAGACTAACAGAAAATAATATGCACAAACCCTCTTATCTCACATGGAGATTCCAAACACTTCAATCCAAACACACACAAACATGTTTATTAACTACAGAAAGATAAATTTTAAGTGATTACAAATAATGAGGCATAAAAGTCAAAATTGGTTACAAAGAAATAAAAGGTAAAACACAAACTAATATCTAAGTGAACTTGAAGCAAAAAGGTTTTTCTCACCATGTGCTCACAGCACTCTGGCTGGATCCCTTCAGCCAGGACCACGCCCCCAGTTCAATGATGCTTCATTTGTCTTTCAAATGTTGTTGATGCCAAGAGCCAAAATGAGGGGTGAGATGTGTTTTGTGTCCTCTGTTCTCCCTTCTTATAGCATTTCTCTTCTTTGAGAGTATCAGAGGGGTAGCCGTGTTAGTCTGGATCTGTAGAAGCGACAAAGGGTCCTGTGGCACCTTATAGACTAACAGAGGTATTGAAGCATACCTTCATATGCTTCAATACCTCTGTTAGTCTATAAGGTGCCACAGGACCTTATAGACTAACAGAGGTATTGAAGCTCTGAAGCATATGCTTCAATACCTCTGTTAGTCTATAAGGTGCCACAGGACCCTTTGTCGCTTCTTCTTTGAGAATTATCTCCAGATGGGGTTAAGGAGACAGCAAGGCTGTTAGCCAAGATGTAAATTTCTCGCTCAAACTCTTCTTCCTGCCAAAGAATGGCCGCTTAACCAGGTGATAGTCCTTTTGATTTTGTTGACACTTGGTTGAGGCATCAGTTTGCCTTTTGTCTCTAAGGAACTGGTGTCTTCCTGCTTTTCTAAACTTGGAGCATGTCTCAGCAATGTCATACAGTAGACTCTTATAACTTTACATACAATGTTGTCATACACATTTTACGAAGACAACGATGATCAGCAAATTATGAGGTTTCAAATTATATGTCACAAGGCATACTTTGTACAGGATTTATCATAGTTTTGTAAAAAGGATGAACACCAGGGTACAGACTGTCACAAATTCCACTAGTGATTCTGGGGAAGCTGCCCTACCCTTTGTATCCCTGGCTCATGAAACCATACACCAGATACTGGACAGCATCAAGGAACAATTTAATTACTGTCTGAGCAGGTGCAGGATAACTGTTGAATTTGCATGTGGCAGATTGAAAGAACACTGGCAATAGTTCATGAATAGGTGGGATCTTAGTGAGGCAAACATTCCTGTTTTGCTTCTATTGATTTCAGTGG
Organism: Macrochelys suwanniensis; assembly: GCA_033296515.1. Classification (NCBI taxonomy): domain Eukaryota; kingdom Metazoa; phylum Chordata; order Testudines; family Chelydridae; genus Macrochelys; species Macrochelys suwanniensis. Next base: position 40,821,250 of record CM065775.1, on the reverse strand, counting down.
AAGTTAGGAGCCTAAAAACCCTTAAGTAGCTGGGCCAAAGGTGCTTCTTAATCTTTAATGAAACAAACTAATCAAGATATCTTTAATGAAACAAACTAATCATCTCCATATTGTTGACTGATACATGTTTTTAAATAGTTATGGTACATTTTAACCTAGTTTAGATTATAGCAGGGAACAAGTTGTACCATGTTTACTTAATAGAAGAACATAGGTCAGCTGTAATTGTCTGGCTGTCTTGAGGGATGGGAAAGGCTATACTGTGAAGGTATTGGACACTCAGGTTAATTAATGACACTAACTTATAGGAATTGTACCTTTTATTCTTTCCATAGCTGTAGTGGCTCAGGACTCCAGACAGGAATTAAGACCTTCTTGTACTATATCTTATACAAATAAATAACAGAAGAAAATCCCTGCCCTAGAAAAGTGGTTCTCAGCCTTTTTGGGCTCAGGAACAATTTGTAAACTCAATAGCCTGTCACAACCTAATAAATAGCTTTAGAGCAAAACAAATAAAAGAACCTCATTTACTTAACATTCTTACCCACAGTATATGATATACACATTAATATAATAAGTACACTATGTGTACCATAGTGGGAGCTCCTGCCCCACAGGTCTGGCTGGACTTGGCTTCCTGCTCTGGGTGTTATGACATACAGGGTCGTAGCATCACTCAGGGGGGCCAGCCAGGCCAAATTTCTATACGTGGCATTGTGAACTGGCACCTAGGATCACAAATGCCATTCACTCAAATTTGGCATGGCTGGCCCACAATCATCATGATGGAGGGCCAAACTTGAGCGGTGCTATGACCCCTGCAAGAGGTAGCAACTCCCAGAGGGGAAAGCCGAGCCCTGTCAGCCCCAGGATTGGAGCCGCAGGAGTTGCTGCTGTGACATAGGTGCAGGCTCTGAACCCCTTCCACCACAAGCCTCCCACACCTCTGTGGGGACAGGACCCAACTCCTCTCCTCCCCTCAAGGGCCTCCATGTCCCTTTGACACATTCTGGTGATTCAATTTTGGGTCATGACTCATGACCCACAAGTTGAGAAAACCTGTCCTAGAGAGTTTGCAATCTAGGATTTAGACATTTAAGTTGATACAATTTTATAAATAAATGGCCCAATTGAGAGCTGGTTTCTAGGCCCTGCAAAGCCCACGGCAACTCTTCCCCCTTCCACTTACCCCACTACTTCATTTTTAAAAAATGTAGTTTTCTGTCCGCTTTCCTGGCAAAGATATCCTGATATAAACTGTTTGCTATGATTACTGTTTGTCATCAAATTATAGTCTTTCTAAAGATCATAGTATTTATGGTCCCTCCCTGTAGCTGGCCCCTGCTGTCTATGTAAACCAGAGCCAAAGGTACTTTGATTTTTGGCAGAATGCCCATTCAGTTCATGGCTTTTTATGAGGCACTGCCTTTCAGGATTCTGTTGCTGGTACTACAGCTGCCACAGTTCACTTCTAGCTGTCTGCTGGTAGCTGAGCTGACTCAGCTGTTGATAGCCACTGTAGTGTCAATAAGAGGAAGCCAAAAATAGCGAGAGGAATCGTGATCTAGTGGACTAAGCACTGGACTGAGAACAAGGGACTTCTGCATTCCACAGCCCCATATATACAACAGAAATAAACATGTTTAATATGGTTATAGCTAAGCCATGTTATAACATGTTTATTCTTTCCCATGTGGAAAGAACCCCTCCCTCCACTGTTATAGCCATGTTAAGGAACAATATTTTAGCCTAGGTAGCTATCAGGGTTAAAATATAGTTTTCTTACAGATTTCTGGTACTGTTTTTATTTTTTTGTTTACAGAGGCAGTTTTAAAAAAAGTTATAATGTGGTTTGTCTACAACCATGTTTAAATATGGTTATCTTTGTTGTATAGACAAGGCCTAATCCCAGTGTTTATAACAACTCCTTCAAAGGGAATGAACAGAAGAGGGCAATTATCAAGTGATCCATCCCCTGTCATCCAAGCCCAACATCTGGCAGTCTGAGGCTTAGAGACACCTAGAGCATGGGGTTGGCTAATTGGCCATTGATAGACCTATCTTCCATGAATTTATCTAATTCTCTTTTGAACCCAGTTATACTTTTTGTCCTTCACAACATCCCCTGGCAACCAGTTCCACAGATTGACTGTGCATTGTGTGAAGAAATACTTCCTTTTCTTTGTTTTAAACCTGCTGCCTATTAATTTCATTTGGTAACCCTAGTTCTTGTGTTATTAGCATGAGTAAGTAACGCTTCCTTATTTACTTTCTCCACACCAGTCATGATTTTATAGATCTCTATCACATCCCCCCATAGTCATCTCTTTTTCAAGCTGAAAAGTCCAAATCTTATTAATCTCTCCTCATACAGAAGCTGTTTCATACCCCTAATAATTTTTGTTGTCCTTTTCTGAACCTTTTCCAATTCCAATATATCTTTTTTGAGATGGGGTGACCACACCTGCACGCAGTATTCAAGATGTAGGCGTACTATGGATTTCTATAGAGACAATATGATATTTTCTGTCTTCTTATCTATCCCTTTCTTACTGATTCCCAACATTCTGTTAGTTTTTTTGACTGCCGCTGCACACTGAGTGGATGTTTTCAGAGAACTATCTGAAGATAGTATCCAAGATCTTTTTTGAGTGATAACAGCTAAATTAGACCCATCATTTTGTATGAATATTTGGGATTATGTTTTCCACTGTGCATTATTTTGCATTTATCGACAGTGAATTTCATCTGCTATTTTCTTGCCTAATCACCCAGTTTTGTGAGATCCCTTTGTAGCTCTTCACAGTCTGCTTTGGACTTAACTATCTGGAGTAGTTTTGTATCATCTGCAAATTTTGTCACCTCATTGTTTACCCCTTTTTCCAGATCATTCATGAATATGTTGAATAGAACTGGTGCCAGTACAGATCCCTGTACTGGCACCTCTCTCCATTCTGAAAACTGACCATTTATTCCTACCCTTTGTTTCCTATCTTTTAACCAGTTACCAATCCATGAGAGGACCTTCCATTTTATCTAATGACATCTTACTCTGCTTAAGAGCCTTTGGTGAGGCACCTTGTCAAAGGCTTTCTGAACATCTAAGTACACTATATCCACGGGATCCCCCTTATCCACATGCTTGTCGACCCCCTCAAAGAATTCTAGTAGATTGGTGAGGCATGATTTCCCTTTACAAAAAACTATGTTGACTCTTCCCCAACAAATTATCTTAATCTATGTGTCTGACAATTCTGTTCTTTACTATAGCTTCAGCCAGTTTGCCTGATACTGAAGTCAGGGTTACTGGCCTGTAATTGCCAGGATCACCTCTGGAGCCCTTTTTAAAAACTGGCGTCACATTAGCTATCCTCCAGTCATTTGGTGTAGACGCTGATTTAATATAGGTTACAGACTACAGTTAGTAGTTCTGCAATTTCACATTTGAGTTCCTTCAGAACTCTTGGGTGAATACCATCTGGACCTGGTGACTTCGTATTGTTTAATTTATCAATCTGTTCCAAAACTTCCTCTAATGATACCTCAGTCTGGGACAGTTCCTCAGATTTGTCACCTAAAAAGAATTGCTCAGGTTTGGGAATCTCCCTCACATCCTCAGCCGTGAAGACCGATGCAAAGAATTCATTTAGTTTCTCTGCAATGGCCTTATCGTCCTTGAGTGCTCTTTTAGCATCTCGATCATCCAGTGGCCCCACTGGTTGTTTAGCAGGCTTCCTGCTTCTGATGTAGTTAATTTTTTTTTTGCTATTACCTTTTGAATCTTTGGCTAGCTGTTCTTCAAATTCTTTTTTGGCCTTCCTAATTATATTTTTACACTTCACTTGCCAGAGTTTATGCTCCTTTCTATTTTCCTCATTGGGATTTAACTTCCACTTTTTAAAGAATGCCTTTTTGCCTCTCACTGCTTCTTTTACTTTGTTGTTTAGCCACAGTGGCACTTTTTTGGTTCTCTTACTATGTTTTTTAATTTGGGGTATGCATTTAAGTTGAGCCTCTATTGTGGTGTCTTTAAAAAGTCTCTATGCAGCTTGCAGGGATTTCACTTTTGGCACTGTACCTTTTAATTTCTTTTTAACTAACTTGCTCATTTTTGTGTAGTTCCCCTTTCTGAAATTAAATGCTACCGTGTTGGGCTGCTGTGGTGTTTTCCCTGCCACAGGAATGTTACATTTAATTATATTATGGTCACTATTACCAAGCAGTCCAGCTATATTCACGTCTTGGACCAGATCCTGTGTTCCATTTAGGACTAAATCAAGAATTACCTCTCTTCTCGTAGGTTACAGGACTAGCTGCTCCAAGAAGCAGTCATTTAAGGTGTCAAGAAACTTTATCTCTGCATCCCATCCTGAGGTGACATGTACCCAGTCAATATGACAATAGTTGAAATCCCCCATTATTATTATTTTTTTTAATTTGTATTGCCTCTCTAATCTCTCTAAGCATTTCACAGTCACTATCACCATCCTAGTAAGGTGGTCGGTAGTATATCCCTACTGCTATATTCTTATTATTTGAGCACGGAATTACTATCCATAGAGATTCTATGGTACAGTTTGGTTCATTTAATATTTTCACTTCATTTGATTCTATGCTTTCTTTCACATATAGTGCCTCTCCCCCACCAGCACCGCCTGTTCTGTCCTTCCGATAGATTTTGTACCCTATTATTACTATGTCCCATTGATTATCCTCCTTCCAACAAGTTTCTATGATGCCTGTTATATCAATATCCTCATTTAATATGAGGCACTCTAGTTCACCCATCTTATTATATAGACTTATAGCATTTGTATATAAGTACTTTAAAAAATTGTCACTTTTTATCTGTCTGCCATTACATGATGTAATTGAATGGGACTCTTTTTAATTTGACTGTTTCTCATCAGATCCTAACCATATTTCATCATCTTCCATCTCCTTCTCCTTACTAGGCCATAGAGAATCTCCATTAATAGATCCTCTCCTAAGGGATGTCTCTGTTCGAACCACATGCTCCTCTGCACATGTCAGCTTTCCCCCAGCCCTTAGTTTAAAAACTGCTCTACTACCCTTTTAATTTTAAGTGCCAGCAATCTGGTTCCATTTTGGTTTAGGTGGAGCCCATCCTTCCTGTATAAGCTCCCACCTTCCCAAATGTTTCCCCAGTTCCTAATAAATCTAAACCCCTCCTCCCTACACCATCACCTCATCCATGCATTGAAACCCTGCAGTTTTTCCTAACTAGCCCTGCGCGTGGCACTGGAAGCATTTCAGATAATGCTACCATGGAGTTCCTGGACCTTCAATCTCTTCCCTAAATTTGGCCTCCAGGACCTTTGTCCTTTCCTTCCCCATGTCATTGGTAATGGTACGTACATGTACCATGACCACCAGTTCCTCCCCAGCACACTTATCTAGATGTCTCGAGAGATCTGCAACCTTTGCACCAGGCAGGAAAGTCACCATGCAGTTCTACCGGTCATAGCAAACCCAGTTATCTAAGTTTTTAATTATTGAATCCCCCATAATTATTACCTGTCTCTTACTAATACCTGGAGTTACCTCCCCCGGAGAGGTATCCTCAGTGCGAGAGGATACTATGACATCATCTGGAAGGAGGGTCCTAACTATGGGATCGTTTCCCTCTGCTCCAGTTGGATGTTCTCCTTCCCTGAGACTTTCATCCTCCTCAACAGCACAGAGGCTGTCAGACCGGGGGTGGAACCGTTCTACTGTGTCCTGGAAAGTCTCATCTATGTACCTCTCTGTCTCCCTTAGCTCTTCCAGTTCAGCCACTCTAGCCTCCACAGCCTGTACACAGTCTCTGAGGGCCAGGAGTTTTTTGCACCAAATGCACACATACGCCACCTGCCCATAGGTGCAGATAATCATACATGCTGCATTGAATGCAATAAACTGGATAGCCCCGACTCTGTTGCTGGACTTCTGCCTGCATTCTCTTTTTACTCCTGCCGCTCCTTCCTTTGTTGTTTTATTTTTATCAAGGGTGTTGATTGCCTTAAGTTTAAAGAATGTTAAGTATATCTAGTCCCCCCTCACGCTCCTCTTCTAAACTTCCTTGCAAAACTCCCCTGTTCACTAACTGCTCTGGTTGCTTAGGAGCCCTAGTCTTCCTCAGTAGCCCTGCCTCCTGGTTAAGAGTTGATCCGAGCTTAGGGATCAAAGCCTCGTTAAGCTCTCAGCCTTGCCTAGCAGGCCTCTAGGCTTGGCACATGATCCCTCAAATGAACAGATCACACCATATTTCAGTCAAGCAGAAAGTACACCACAAACCATATGCTGCAAAGGCTATTGCTTATGTAGTTGGCTACTAGACAGCTACAATCAATACAGATAATGTGTTGAATGAGTCTTTTAAAACTTTATTTAATAAATTAACTGATAAGCTTCTTGACTGCTATATCTTGGGGAAAACAGCTTCAAGATGTGTCAAATGTTGACTGTTATATGTGTATGCTTTCTGTTAGAGTACATGAACAATATGGATATTTGAATCTATATACATCAACTCATTATCCATACTCACTTTTTTTCACCATTCTTGATATTCATTTCTTCCAAATGCCTAGTACTTACTATAGCAACTTTAACTTAAAAAAGCCTTTTTTTGTCTGTGAGTATGCAATGTGGTCCAATTAAAGTAATGGTAGGAAGTATGTGCATGCCTGACTTTCTAAAAGGTTTATTTATAAAGTGTATTGATATTATTTTGTTTTTTGATTTAAGAGAATAAAAGTCAGAAAATAGAACTGGAGTCCATAAGGTTACTCATGGTACCAGCAGTAAGCACTAGGCCCAATAATGTTTTCAGAATTGGGCCCTTTAATGAGAGAGTACTGCAATGACATTTTTTCTTGTCTTCCATATTACACTAAAAATGGTCAACAGCAGATATTTTTTTAAACTGATCTAGAAAAGTAAAATATACAGCACAAAAGCAAAATTAATCACAGTAATATAGTGATGAGCCTAGGTGATCTAGAGTATATATAATATTCTATTCCAAACAGCAATTCAGTGTAGTCTCACTTTACCTAAATACATAAACTGATCCAATATGGAATTTGAAAATAAATAAATGATTCTAAAATATATAGTGAAGAAAATCTTGATTATGAATAGTGCTTGTGTTGTAGTTTGTGTGTAAAGCAGATGTTATCTAACAAGGAAATCCATCTTTAAGACATTTTTCTGTTAAATCACATTTATAGCATGTCCTTTGTAACATCTGCCTTCCTACTACACTTGCTCTTTTGCCTCATGTAGACAGCTTTATACAGGATCATAGTATTTTTACATATAATATTGGTACTAAGTTAGAATCACATAATTTGCATTGAACATTACCTGCTACATTTAACTTTACAAAAGATGGATAAACGTTACTAAAACAAAAGCATTTTAATTAACTTTTCATTCTTCAGCATGATCAGTTTTGTCTGAGCTTTTAGTATTGTAATTAGCAACATACCTTAGTTTGCGTCAACTGAAACACGCTGTTTCTGATTGCTTTAGTGACCAAGTAATGCATTTAATATTTAACAGATGTGAACTATGCCTCTGTTTTCATTCCATACCAATGGGTTTTGTAAATTTTTCCTAGCTCAAGAAACACTTTGTATTTCAGAGATACACGATTCCTTGCATTCCTGGGAGAAAACAAACATTTACTTTCCTGCATATTTCCATTTCAGCCTGTTTAAAGTAATACTTTGCTCTGCCCTGCTTTGCTTTGTCCAAGCTACTCTTATAGAGCCCTAGCTCCTCCCCTTACAGTAAGATCCTGCCTACAGTCTTCAGCCACTAGCAGTTTTTTTGCCCTTATATGGTATAGAAGTGGAGCATGTTCAACAGAGAACACATATCAAAAAATAATGGAGTGGTCATCTTTGCTACTGTCAATGAAACTGTGAAAGGCTACTCCTACTGCTTCTAGACTAAGGAGAAAGAATCTCTGTATTGCGAGAAGAAAAGAACGCCCAGTTTGGTGAGTGCATGTTTGCTCCACTTGGAAATCTCATATGTCAAGATAAACTTTGCTTTCTTTTTCTAATTATGCCCAGAATCTTTCATCACATCTCTGCTAAATAGGCTTAAGGTTTCTGATCTTTCCACAGGGATCACAGGAAAGAGAAGAGTTACCAGACATCTACTCAAATTAACGGGCCTGCAAATATTTATGCTGTGATAGACAAGGGAACTCTTCTTTCCTTATTCCACTCTCTCTCCTGTCATTTTGACCTTGAAAATCTCACCTCCTATGTCCTCCCCTTTTCCTTTTCTAATCTTTTCATTGTTCTTCTTTTTCCCGTTGTTGCCCATCTATCTATTCATTGGCCACATGGAAGCATTAGACTGTCTGATCATCAGTGACAGCAGGGAATATGCCTGTTGTCTTCTTCTTACACAGCAGAATCTATTATTGTCTTCTGTGGAAGTTTTGCCTGGGTAATGACTAATGGGGTCAGGCTCCAGTATAGGGTTGCGAGGCATCAGGTTTTTGACTGGAACGCCTAGTTGAAAAGGGACCCTGGCAGCTCCGGTCAGCACTGCTGACTGCGCCATTAAAAGTCGTTGGCCGCCTGCAGCGGGGCAGGCAAAGTGCCTGACCATCTCTGCGTGGCTCCCAGAAAGCTGCCAGCATCTCTCTCTGGTTCCTAGGCTTAGGGGTGGCCACGGGGGCACTGCGTGCTGCTCCCCACCCCCAGTACCGTCTCCACAGCTCCTATTGGCCGGGAATTGGCCAATGGGAACTGCAGGGGTGGCGCCTGCAGGCAGCGGCAGCATGCAGAGCTGCCTGGCAATGTCTCTGCCTAGGAGACAGAGGGAAATGCCAACGGCTTCCCGGGAGCCGCCTGAGGTAAGCGCCACCAGGAGCCTGCACCCCAACCCCCTGCCCCAGCCCTGAGCCCCCTCCTGCACTCTGAACCCCTCGGCCCCAGCCCAGAACCTCCACCTGCACCCCAAACCCCTCATCCCCAGCCCCACCCCACGGCCCACACCCCCAGATGGAGCATTTAGAACATTTAGAAAATGACATTTTAAATTAATTTATTGGAGAATTAAAAAGAATATGTGAAAAATACTTTTAAAATGCGAGGGCATTTGTGAATTATCCCAACAGGGGTTCACCAGACTCTACCAAGAAAACAATAAACATTCACATTTGGTCTGAGTATAATAATTTTTAAGCCAAATTTTTCTGAGACTTATAAGCTATGGAAAATAGGTGCTTAAAATGGAAGTGTCTTTTCAACCACTACTGTAATGCTAATACCACAATGCTAAAGCTTTTAAGAGCAGGTGTGACAAAAGAAGGTTAAGGGTGATGTGATCACAGTCTATAAGTACATACAGGGTACAAATATTTGATAATAGGCTCTTCAGTCTAGCATAAGAACATAAGAACATAAGAAAGGCTGTACTGGGTCAGACCAAAGGTCCATCCAGCCCAGTATCCTGTCCACCGACAGTGGCCAATGCCAGGTGACCCGGAGTGAGTGGACCTAACAGGTAATGATCAAGCAGGCAAAAGTATAACTTAATCCAATGGCAAGAAGTTGAAGCTAGACAAATTCATACTAGAAATGAGGTGCAAATTGTTAATTGTGGTGGATTCTCCATCATCGGCACTGTTAAAATCAAGATTGGATATTTTTTCTAAAAAAGAGGCTCCAGTTCAAACAACAATTAATTGAGGTAAGTCCTAAGGTCTGTGTTATTCAGAAGACCATGCTCAGTGGTCACAGTGGTCCCTCCTGTTCTTATAATCTATGAATTTAAAATATTAACCTTTTAATGTTTTGTTTTCAGGGAAATCCAGCGTAAGATTACAAGAGAGAATGCTTAGACAAGTACAGTAGCAAATTCCATAGGATTAGTGCACAATAGTAGGAGATGCAGCACTACAGTAGGAACAGAGGATATTGTAAACCAACTGAAGGCATTAAATGAATATTATCAAGTCAAATGTAGAACAACATTTAGTTTTTTAAAGAAATAAGTTTTTACAAAACCAGATCAACAGAAATATTTCCATTATTTTTTATAATGAAAATTTACTATTTCAAAACAATAAACCTCTCCTGCCATACAAATGCACAGAATGGATTTTGAAGGTCTCAACTTCAGTATGGAACTGCTATCAAGGCACATCACTGGTTAAGCTTAAGACAAATAGTTAATTTGGAAATGAGGACAATCAAGGTCTGACAAACTACAGTATTTGTTTCTGTCCAGACACTGTGTTCGGAAAAGACCTGCCAATCTCATTATTGGGAACTTTTAATTTAAACGAAGAGGATCAGCTCAGCAATTCCTCTTTCTGAGGTAAATACACTGAGTACCCTGCAGTTTAATGTGTGTAGCTCTTTCAAAGGACCTGAAACACTCGAGTCCTGCCTGTACTGCATGGACATTATGGATGGCATGGCAAAAAGGTAGGAGTTTGTCATTTTTGTAGGTAAAACAGTGGTGGGGTAGAGGGAAGAGGTGTGATATTCCCAGAATGACAGGCACACCAGTCAGGGCAGAACAACTGGGGAAGCATGTGCTCCTTTGTTCTTGCTTATGGGCAATAGCTGGAATCCATGTTCACACTCTGCAGTGGGATGCTGATCACCCGCCTGTGCACCGTGCTGGTGCCCCAGGCCTCAGCAGTGACTGCACTGCCTGGTGGGGAGGGCAAGGGGATGTTTCCAGTGCACCCTCCTGCTGCCCATGGAAGGCTAGGAGAAGAGACACTACTAAGGGGAGCTGATGTGAAGGCCGGGGCAAGCAAGAGAGAGGGGGCATTCCTGTGGGGGGAGCTTTGGGAGGAGTTTGGGGGGATGGGAGGAAAGATGGGCGTGAGCTGTATTGGGGGGGAAGGTTGCAAGGGGGAAGGAATTGAGAGTAGGGGATTTTGTATGGGGGTGTTTGGGGATTTGTGGTGGGGATTGGGAGATGGGGCTCCCCAAAGATAACCTTGCTGGAGACTCTCTGCCTCCAAATTTCACCCTCCCCAGTCGTTCTCACAATGAGCCTGGAAGAGAATCACTCTCCTAACGCCTGGTAATTACGGGTTGACGGGTGAATTGGTTGTCGTGCCCGCCCGCCCCTCTTTTCTAACTCCCCGTCGGGTAAGCGAATCATCTCGGCACAGGGACTCTATAGGAGCAGCTTCTTAGGGGCCCTTCGGGTAGCCAATCGGAACGCGTGTACAGGGAGCCAATCAGAGAGGCTGTGACATCCTGTGAGGGGATGGGGAGAGCGCGTCCCAAAGCAGGCGGCTGCCCCAGGAGGTTACTGCTCTAGCGCCTCTCCTGCAGCGGCAGGGGTCCCTGCAGGGCATGGAGCCTACCCAGGCGGGACAGGTTGTGGTGATTGGCAGGTAAGTTCCCGCGGTCTCTCTTGTTTGGAGGCAGGGTCTAGGTGCAGTGGCCACAGGGAGCAGCAAGTAGCAGCGGTGCTGAGAGCCACCAGGGGCTCTGGTGACAAATGCCACAGGAAAGTGCGAAGGGCTTGGGCATTTCACTTCAGCCCTGCCAGTGAAACCACAGCCCTGGACTTTGGGCTGTTGGTATTGATTCCTGGTGATGTCTATGTGCTGCCAAGAGGTGCAGGCACAAAACGTTGCCTTAGTTTTTGCTGCTGTAACAGCAGCCAGGTACCACAGCAAGGTGTTAACTGAGAATAATCTATCTACATTGTGCAACCGTGAAAATTATTCAGAATTAGTACAAAAGGTGTCAACTTTAAAATTATTCTCTAACTTTTGCTCTAATGCGATTGTTCATATGTCATTCTGTTGCTGATAAATTTGGATCCGTCTGAAAACTTTGTGCAGCTGTCCAGTGCAGAGTCTCTTTTGTTACGCCTTTTTATAGCTTGGTGAGCATGTGCTCATTTTCTCCATATTCATTTATTGTGAAGCACAACCCTCCATGTATTTGTCTGCATTGTGTGGGTGAATAAAGTTGTGTTCAGGTTTATGTAAAGGTCATAAAGCATGCAGAGAAACTTGGAGATAAGATACAGTATCACAATGGTACTTATTTGAAGCAAGACATGAAGAAGTAGCATTTTGGGCCTGAGGCATTTATACAAGTCTCATTTCAATTTGTTTTTGAGATAAAACCGATTAGCTTTTTTATTTAAAAGGTTGCTCTTTCCAGTTCAGATTCAGTGGCTATGAGTAACAACTGTAAATGCACACCTGCTGCTGACTGGCTAAAGTACTCTGCCACCTGCCTTGAGAGACCATTTGAGGTGTGAGTTATATTTTCCAGCACGTGTCTTTATGCTGTCACATGACAGTGACCAGACTAATAGCTAGTGGTCACACTTAGTTACCCATCATTTGCCATTGGTATGCTGAGGGTCAGAAAGCTGTCTGATAATATGTAATGCCACCATACGACATAGCCTAACCAAGACAAAGTATGGGAATGTTGTGAGAGGTGGGCACACTTATAGCTACCTGAAACTAAGGTACCTGGTCTCAAGTATCAGAGGGGTAGCCGTGTTAGTCTGGATCTGTAGAAGCGACAAAGGGTCCTGTGGCACCTTATAGACTAACAGAGGTCTAGCTGGGTCCCTCTTGCACCAGTATTGTTTTGACATCTTACAAGTGCTGTGCTCTCTGAGTGTGTTAGTCAAAGTATGGGACGGAGATGTTAAAAAGTATGCCAAAACTTGACTCCTTTCTTGGGATCAAGACACCACAATATATGGATTTTTCCTTAATATTGAAGATGCAAAATAATAAGAAGCTTATAATAGTTTAAGAAGCACTTGACAAATACTTCAGTGATAACCACGATATAAGGATGCCACAGTGGCTAACAAGTTATAATCCCATATCTGCATGGGTTCAGTAAACTGCTTAGAAGTTGATGAGAACTGGGTGGGTTTTTTTTTATTTTATGAAATCCTGTTTCTTTTTTCAGAGAGAGGAGAGAACAGCTTTGCGCCAGCTCAGCAACATTTAATGTGAAGTTAAATTCTGTTTTTGTTCCAATTATTTCCACTGTTTCCTTCTGTCTCCTTGAAAAGCTTCCTGTTTTGTTTTTAACTGAAGGCTGGAGCAAGACTTTTCCGGTTTTCTTTTCTCTTCTGCCTTTCCTGTGCCCCCTGGCCTATTGCTGGTTCTCTCTTTCATTACCCATGTCCTTCACTGTTGGTCACATGGCCTTGTAGAATGAAACTTTCCAAGTCTGTGACACTCCTGCAGTTCAATGGAAAATACAAGAGCAGTTCCTCTCTTGAAGCAACAAGAGGAAGCATGGTGTAATAGTTAAAAAAAACACATGAATGGAAGTAAGGAGATCTGGTTTCTATTTTTGGCTTTGTTACAGATTTTCTGTGTGATGATAATCAAGTTATTTAACCATTCTGTACCTTAGTGTCCCTATTTGAGGATAATGGGCATTGTGAAGCTTAATTTATTAATGTTTGTGAATCGCTTGGAGATCCTGGGAGACTAGATGCTATAGAAATATGAGCTATCATTGTGTTCTTCTCCACTTGTTTGTACCATGCATGTTGCAAGCTGTGACATGACCTCGCCAAAGGCTGTTGACTGAGTTCTCCTGCACAGGCTACGGGTGGCACACCTCAGCGTGGGAGTTCTTAGGCTGCTCTAACTCAAGTTTAGGGGTGTGTCCAGAATTCAGAGAACACAAAGATGCCTTAAAGCCATATTTGCCCCTCTTCTCATCCCCTGCTGTACCTCCTGAACTGCTCTCTCCAGGAGGTATAGCTCAGAACAGAGTACTATGTTTTCAGTGACTTGTCACATCATTGAGAGCTTATTTTAATAGTTTAAATAAAAAACAAAACCACAAATTATTTGTTCCTCCCTCTTCTAACCTTTCACTATTCCTTCCTCTTCTCTATTTTCCCCCCTACCGGCCCACCCCAAATCCTTTGGTGGCTGTGCTGCAGCAGTTGATTACTCGTATAAATTATTATATTGGTGTTCAGACAAATAGAGGCCATATTGTAGTCTACTGTATTCAATGCACATTTTTCCTAGTTAGGAAAAGTCAATACTCATTTAAATCAACAATCTTTTTGATGGTGAAGAAGTGAATTATGTAGTTACATGCATAAACATTTTTATTTATTTCCTCTTTAGCGGACTCATTGGTCGCAGCTGGGCTATGGTGTTTGCTGGTGGAGGCTTCAGAGTGAAACTTTATGATATTGTGCAACAGCAGATAACAAGCGCTCTGGAATACATTAGGTAGGTCACCTGATTTCTTCGACTGAGATAAACTGGCACTGCAACATAAATCTCTGTTCAGGTCTAGCATTTACAATTATGAAAATATTCTGACCACAATCCCTTTTCTTAAAAAAGGAGCCTAAAGTTATCTTGTCGGGTGGTAATTTTCAAAAGTGCCTAAGTGACTTAGGAACACAAGTACCATTGAATTCAGTGGGATTTTGCTCTTAAAGTCATTTAGGGGCTTTAAAAATTACTACCTGTAGGTGCCTAAAGATGGATATGGAGCTTAATCTCCTATTTTTGAAAACTTCGGCCTACAGGATCTTAGGGTTTAGTCACCCACCAATTCTAAACTTGGTGATTTCATAATTCAGGAATGGAGTACAAGAGAGAATTTGGTACCACTCTACAATTGTAAGCTGAAAATATATGCACATAGAGGCTTTTGAATGAAAAGGAAGCAGAGTCTAAATAGTTTCCAACATGGAAGGATTCAATGGTTGTGTTCCTCAATGATCGCTACTGGGTTCAGTGTTCTGTATGTATTAACAACCTGGCAGAAAGGGTAACTAGTGAGGTTGCAAGTTTTACTGAAGACTCAGTTATTGTTAATTAAAATGGGGGAGTGTTATAAAGAACTGTGAGCCACCTTAGGGCTAGTGACAATCTAGCCCTTATATGATCATGCAGGAGAGAGGAGGCAGGGGAGTAAAGTTTTTCTCCCTCCTTCTCCAATTTGTCTGCCAAGTTAGAGCTACATGGATTTTACCTCCAAGTTCTGTGGGGAGCACAGAGGCTGAGAGCCAGATATTACATCCCATGGAAGCAAGTGGGAGAGGTGACGTGTAGGCTGAGCCATGGTTCTGGTGGGTGGAATGTGGGGAGGCAGAGCCAGCTGACTGTGGAGAGAGAAATATGAACCAAAAAGGGTCGTCGCAGATTATACACCAGTGAACTAGGGTGGGCAGAAAGGCACAACATCTTCTGTGGTTTGTGGTGCAGTCCAGCTACCCACTGTTTTACTCAGGGCTGTGCTAAAATGCATTGTCTAGCCCTAAACTAGGAAATTGGGCAACATGATGGGAGATGAGTCCTCCACTTACTGTAGGAATGACATTTTGTTGTTGCTTTGTGATGTTTGTTGTGACATGAAATAACTTCATATGTTCTGGTGACGCCATAACCCAATATAAATACCTTTATACCACAATATCACAGGTTGTGCCTTTCTGAATTAGAGAAATCAGTGGTGGCCGTGAGGGAGTTAGAGTATCTACAGGAAAGTAAAGGCTGGACTACACTGAAAAATTCCATCGGTATAGCTATGTCTCTCGGGGTGTGAAAAATTTGCACCCCGAGAGATGTAGCTGTAGACAATGTAGACAGTTCTAGGTCGACAGAAGAATTCTTGTCAACTTAGCTACTTCCTTTTGGGGAGGTGGATTAACTGCAGTGATGGGAGAACCCCTTCCGTCACTGTAGTAGGTGTCTACACTGAAGTGTTACAGTGGCGCAGCTGCAGTGTTTTGAGTGTAGACATATCCTAAGAAAAGGTGCTGTGTGAAATGCTGGCAAAACTCCCATAGACTTTAATGGGGTCAGGATTTCACCCAAGCACTTTGAGCACAGAAAAAAAGAGCATAAAAGGAAATAGACTAGTTGGATGTTTCCACATAGTCTCTTCCTTCATGCATAACTCTCAAGGCACTCCGTAGTAAAAAGCAATACATGTCAAGAGACTTAATTCTTCTTTAACACAATATAATTAATCGGTGAAACTCAGTGACACAGCATATTTTAATAGAAGTAGATTGCTGAATGATTTTCTGAAATTCATTCAATATTTATATGGGTAAGAACAGATTGTGCAGTTACATTAGCTGATGATAAAAATTATTTTGATAGTTAAAATTCACATTAGCATAAAAACTTTTAACACTTTGACTTTACTGCAGACTGCTATAATTCACTCTGAACCACTGCCATGATGCTGGGTTCTGCTACAGGAGCTGAAATATTTAATTGCAGTGGAAGCTGAGTAAAATGATTTTACATGTTCTTGAATGCATTGTACTGTGTCCCCTACAAAACAAGTTGACAGCTACTCCTTTGTGAATTTGGTGTTATTGGTTTTCCTTATTTTTAACTCCTGTAAAAGAAGATGGGGGAAGACGTCAGCATATCTATCATGTTACACACCTTTAAAACTGAAAAAGGGAATTTTGTTCCACTATAATTAGCTTTTGTATCAACTATCTACTGTTTTATGGTTCACATACCCTGAATTTATTGTATGCAATTGTTTGAAACCATAAGAAATTTGAGTATACCAAAAATGTTTTGCAGATCACCCTTTTTACCAAGAGAGAATGTGTTTAAAAATAATACATGACTGCAGAAGCCAAATTACTTGTACAAAGAAATGAAATAAAACTTGGGTATTATTCATCATTTTTTAGGACGTAAACCTTGTTTATAAAAGGAAAACCCAGAGTAATGCTTCAAATATGGTTTGCAAACCAAGTGTTTCAGGTTTTATGCAAGTCTTACACAATGGATATTAATTACCATGTATGCATCTGCAAAACAGACTAAATTATTTCAGTCATACGTAGCCCTGTGACTGGAGAGGAGATCCGGGTGGAACTAGAATATCAATAAAGCTGCCTCCATAATAATGTCAGTATTGAAAATTTAAAGCATGCCCTGTGACAGGTGTGTTGACTAATAGCATAGGAAATAACAAATGAAATATTGAAATTTGGGCCCACTGTGGCAAGACTGAAAATATGGAGGTGTATCAGCAGGGAGCACACATAAAGCACACCAGCATAAGGTAAGGAAACAGGAATGTATAAGGCATAACTAAGTGAGACAGACTTCCTGCCTAGTTAATCGTTATCAGGCACACAGCAGTTAGAGCCCTAACACAGAGGAAATAGGAGGAAAAGGGGAAGGTCATGCTGTAAAAGTGACATACACCCAGCTAGAACTAACACTAGTAGCATTCTTAACAAGAATTCACTATATTGGAACAGCCTAGAAGCGCTCAATTGAATGGACAAGTTCATGAAGAATTCTACAACACAACAATTGCCAAATTCTCATGGTCTCTGTTCAGTAATAGTGCAACCTGCTGTGTAAAGTGTATACTGTAACCTTTTTGCCATTCATTAAACTCCTTTCCTGCAAGGAGCAGTCCCTTTGGTTTATGAGTACAGTATTCTTTGAGGACAGCGTGTTAAAGTTGAAAGTTAGTGGGTCAGAAGACCAAGTAGAACCCTATTTCTGAGACTAAACACAGAACTCAGCATTTGCTTATGAAAAGGCAAGAAGGAAGCTATATACAGTAATCAGAAGTCAGATTCCAGAAAGACTTTGCATGAATATGGCTTCATATTCTGTTCTCTAAAATGTTTACACATTAAACGTGTTTCATCCCACTGTGCACTGCTTAACTATGCAACTGAGATAAGAAATGTCTGAAAAGGATGAGAAGTATTTTCCCTTAGGTCACTGATTCATGTTTTATGGAGCAATTTTTGTTCCACATCAACATTTATCTTATAAGGAAAAATAATGTAAAGGAAAAAGTGAATTACTGGGGAAAAAGAGGGGGAAAAAGGAACTTGTTAGTTCTGTGGTCAGTTTTTCTTCTTGCATACATGTTACGTTCGTGGGAGGCTGCGGGCCTACCCAGGGTGCTCTGCAAGAACGAGGCCCACACACTCTGAGTTATTGGCTTTATTGAAGGCAAAGTGACACATCCGCAACGGGGACTCCTGGCGTTGCTGTCACGGAGACGGGGAACCCAGCTCACCGAAGTTACAGGCCTGGTAAGGAGTCCAAAAACGGGGCGGACTCATAAAGCTATATACAGACATCTCATACAGAAGCAAGCAGGGGCCGCCTCCTGGCTCAAGGCCATGCAAAGCAGTTCTAACTAATTCATAACAAACTGCAGCTGGCAGGCCTTGACTTGCAATAACCGGCCCGCTGAGACAACGTGAGAAAGCGAAAGCACCCTTGCTATGCCGTAACACAATCTTCCGTGGTACCCTACAATACACTAATGTATTGTATTCTGATTGTAGCTGTGTGTGGCTGGCTTTTACCCATATATTATTGTATGTATTTGTAAGGATGCCACTTACAAAATTGCACCTCAGCTAACACTTAGAGATATAGAGGCAAGACTGAGTAACATTATTCTATATAAATAAAACACTTTTCTCTGTATATCCAATTAATTAACTTTTTAAAAAGAATTCCAAAGCCTAAATTCAATAGAACAGACTCTTATGGAATCTTGAGTGGTAAAACATTAGACAGTAATCTTTCATCTCCTAACTATATCAATGGAAGTTATTGGCAAAATAAGCAGAAACAAATAGCGTATATATCTTATAAAAGTTCTTTTTTTTGTCCCCCCATTTCTCGCTCATATTCACCAAATAAATAGATACCCTGAGAAGTTTGTCACTTTTCGAAGTGGTCCCGAGTAAGCTTATCTGAAAGTTGTTTTGTTGCTCATGCATTTAGTGTACAAGCCAAAAGAAAAACTAAGCATTTGAGTTAGGAATTTAGAACACTGCGGTAAAAAATGACCTAAGTATTAGAAGCTGGAAATATCTAGCCATAGCACCAGCAACGTGTTTAATTTTGGCTCTTCCTGGGGCTTGTGGTGGCTGCCCAATCAGTAAAGGAGAGCTCCACTAGTCTGTGTGTGTGGCCTTGCTTAAACCAACAAACTCCCTAGCTACCCACTACTCTCAAGGCTGGTCTACACTGTGGTGGGTGGGGGGGATCGATCTAGGATACGCAACTTCAGCTACGAGAATAGTGTAGCTGAAGTCATTTCCTAGATCGAAAGTAATTTTACTTACATCGGGTCCACGTGGTGCAGGCTTGCTCCCCCGTCGACTGCGCTTCCTCCTCTCGCCGAGCAGGACTTCCGGAGTCGACAGGGAGCGCTTCTGGGATTGATTTATCGCATCTAGATGAGACGCGATAAATCGATCCCCAATAGATCGATTACTACCCGCCGATTTTGCGGGTAGTATAGACGTACCCTCAGATACAGGGGCAGGGTGCCCTCTATCACTAGGCCATGGACTTTTACTTTCTGTAGGGCCTGAATCTATAGGACAAGTTAGGATAGTCCCTCCATCTCTCTTCCTCCCCACAGCTACAGGATATTCTATCACATAGGATCCCACAATATGCTATTCCAGAACAAGACTTCATGAGCTCTACCTATCCCAACCTCACAGCTTGAATTCAAAAAGAACAGGATTACTTGTGGCACCTTAGAGACTAACAAATTTATTTCAGCATAAGCTTTCGTGGGTTAGAACCCACTTCATCAGACGCATGGAATGGAACATACAGTGAGCAGATATTTATACATTCAGAGAAACATGAAAAGGTGGAAGTGCCTATACCAACTTTAAGAGGCTAATTAATTAAGAGGAACTATATCAGCAGGGGGGGAAAAAACTTTTGAAGTGATAAACAAGATGGCCCATTGCGGACAGTTGACACAAAGGTGTGTGCCTTATTGCCACTGCTGTTCAAGCCAACCATCCATCTGCACACCTCTCTAATTTGAGTCACAGCAGGAAGGAATAGACAGAGGAAAGACCAGCTTCTGGGTTGTGATCTTGCCATGTCTCAATGCCACATTGTCTATACTTAAGTTTTTATATATGTATAAAAGAATCACGTAAAGAAATTCTTCCTTCACAAAACTTCTGAAAATTCGCTTGTTCTGGGAAGTATCCTGGTTGTAAATAACATACCCTACCCATAGTTTTGCATTGTTTTTTACACTCTAAAATGTGATCTCCAGGCAGGGTCCCTGGTCTCACTGTGTATATGTATATTTTGCCCACTCCAATTGCCGCTCCTCCTAGCATTATTTGTTGCTCTTTCTTTTAAAAACAGCTATCCACACAACTCTCTTGAGCAATGGGCCCTCTTCCTTTACATAACATCTTAACTTCTCTTTCCCAACACATGCATTTGGATGCTTGTCTCAGGAATCTCCTGCTCTCTTTTTGCAGTCTAGGGGTCTAGGGTGGGTCCTTACAGCCACTGGACAGAAGAGGGCAGAAAGTTCATTGGTCAGTTTTGGAATGTAAGCTCATGTGTCACTACTGTCTGGGGCTGTGAAGTTGCCACTGGGGCTTGTCCTTACCTACCCCTCTTCCCAGTTATCTACACTCGCCCCTTCAACCCCACACAACTATCTCACACCTCTCACCCAAGCCATCACTCTTCCAAAACAGCTCACAGAATCCAGAATTGCTGACTGAATGGCTCTTGTCTGTGTAAATGTGGTGCTCTCTGGTGCTGCTGGAAGGAGGAAGGCAGACTGCTGTAGCTACTGGCTCCTTATCATAGAATCATAGAATATCAGAGTTGGAAGGGACCTCAGGAGGTCATCTAGTCCAACCCCCTGCTCAAAGCAGGACCTAATCCCCAACTAAATCATCCCAGCCAGGGCTTTGTCAAGTCTGACCTTAAAAACCTCTAAGGAAGGAGATTCCATCACCTCCCTAGGTAACCCATTCCAGTGCTTCACCATCCTCCTAGTGAAAAAGTTTTTCCTAATATCCAACCTAAACCTCCCCCACTGCAACTTGAGACCATTACTCCTTGTTCTATCATCTGATACCACTGAGAACAGTCTAGATCCATCCTTTTTGGAACCCCCTTTCAGGTAGTTGGAAGCAGCTATCAAATCCCCCCTCATTCTTCTCTTCTGCAGACTAAATAATCCCAGTTCCCTCAGCCTCTCCTCATAAGTCATGTGCTCCAGCCCCCTAATCATTTTTGTTGCCCTCCGTTGGACTCTTGCCAATTTTTCCACATCCTTGTAGTGTGGGGCCCAAAACTGGACACAGTACTTCAGATGAGGCCTCACCAATGCCGAATAGAGGGGAATGATCACGTCCCTCGATCTGCTGGCAGTGCTCCTATTTATACAACCCAAAATGCCGTTAGCCTTCTTGGCAACAAGGGCACACTGTTGACTCATATCCAGCTTCTCATCCACCGTAACCTCTAGGTCCCTTTCTGCAGAATTGCTGCCTAGCCACTCCGGTCCCTAGTCTGTAGCAGTGCATGGGATTCTTCCGTCCTAAGTGCAGGACTCTGCACCTGTCCTTGTTGAACCTCATCAGATTTATTTTGGCTCAATCCTCTAATTTGTCTAGGTCCCTCTGTATCCTATCCTTACCCTCCAGCGTATCTACCACTCCTCCCAGTTTATTGTCATCTGCAAACTTGCTGAGGGTGCAGTCCATGCCATCCTCCAGATCGTTAATGAAGATATTGAACAAAACCGGCCCCAGGACTGACCGTTGGGGCACTCTGCTTGATACCGGCTGCCAGCTAGACATGGAGCCATTGCTCACTACCCGTTGAGCCCGACGATCTAGCCAGCTTTCTATCCACCTTATAGTCCATTCTTCCAGCCCATACTTCTTTAACTTGCTGGCAAGAATACTGTGGCAGACCGTATCAAAAACTTTGCTAAAGTCAAGGAATAACACGTCCACTGCGTTCCCCTCATCGACAGAGCCAGTTATCTCATCATAGAAGGCAATTAGGTTAGTCAGGCATGACTTGCCCTTGGTGAATCCATGCTGACTGTTCCTGATCACTTTCCTCTCCTCGAAGTGCTTGAAGCCCTTGTTTGAGCTTATTTAGTCCTTGCCCTTAACACTGCTGAACATTGCTTCTGTTGCTCTTTTCTTCATGCAGGATGCTGGCGGCTCACCCTGGGAAATTCTGTGGAGGGTTCCATCCACAGAGTGCTCTGATGAGGGGTATGGTGGTAGCTCTAGCGTCATGTTGGGGCTCCTGTGACAGAAACTTTTTATCAGAGTAGCCTTCCCTTTTAACATAATATAACCCCTTCACTGCCCTTCTCCCAAACCAGCAATATTTTGTTTCTTGCTCACTTGATCAGAAGCAATCGCTAACTAACAAATCTCAAGAAGTATGCAGTACAACTGTAATAATTTCAAGAGCTTTCAGAGGGAAGAAATGGGAAGGGACAGCATTGCTAGGAATAGTATTTTTCAAGCTTCTAAAAATCAGAGAAGGTGCAAAATGAATAATCAGTAAAGCCAGTAACTTGACAGTGTATCTTATTATAATTTTGTTTATTATGATACTGTCCAAGAACCAACCAAGAATGTGGCCCCATTGTGCTAAGCACTATATAAGTACGGGGTAGTAGATGGTCCCTGCCCTGAAGAGCTTACCATCTAAATCAGGCCTGCTCAACATGTGGCCAGGGGGCCGCATGTGGCCCGGGGGCTTACTGTGCGGCCCGCGGGGGGGTTAGTAGGTGGGCTCACTGTGCAGCCCAAAATCTGGGACTGTGTCCGTTGGTCCTTTTTGCTGCTTGCCTCTGGGCTGGGGGGTTGTCCCAATGCTGCAAAGAGGGTGTTCCCAAAGGAAGGTGCTTGCTTCTAACCCCCGAGGCGGTCAGTATGTCTGCTCTTCTCTAGTCAGCCCACTTGACAAGTTTGATTGTCCTTGGTCTGGTTCCCATCCCCTCTCCAAGGGTTGCAACTGTCTGGAGGTGCCTGCCTTCCACGCCTTCCTCATTCACACCTCATTCATTCAACAGGGCAATTGAATACAAAGTGGGGGGAAGATCTTATTCTACTTCTAGCAAAAAGACATTTTTCTTTTACCTTAATTATACTACCTTAGGGGCCCGCTATAACATATTACCAAAGTTCAATACAAAGTCATATAAAAGTTATACAAAAATGCATAATGCAGAGATGTATCTACAACTGCATTGATTGACTGTTTTGTGCAGTAATATAGTGACCCCTCGGGGGGTGAAAAGAGGTGTGATGGTGGGGGACGAGCGGGGAGGGGGCGGGTCCTATTTTACTGCTGTGATCTGGTCACCCTATGCGCGCTGTTTCTTTCCCCCTCTACAGGCTTCCGCACCCCAGTGCTGGGGAAAGAGGGTTTGTTTCCACGGGGCGGGCGGTGCTGGGGGGGTGTTTCCACGGGGCCGGGGGTTTCTACCCTCAGCTGTTTTCTTTGGAGTAATATGGCCCTCGCCGCGTTACGAGTTGTGCAGGCCTGATCTAAATAGACAAGATGGACGCAGGGTCGGGGGAGTGGGTGTCATGCACAAGCAGAGTGTACAATGTGATGGCTGCAAAGTTTTGTTAGTTCCACAGTTTTTTGGGGGTGTGGGTTTATTTAGGAGGGGATATGCTAAATGGAAAGAGAAGCAAAGAGAGAGGGAACATTGAAGGGACAGGGTAGGAGCGAAGAGAGTAAGAGAGGCAGGTGTGGACTGAACTGTAGTGACAAGACTATGAGGGAAGGCTGGGAGAGAGGGTTGGTACAAACAGCCAATCGAGACAGAGAAAGTCCAGTCAAAACAGTTATTAATTAATAGGATATGTTGTTACATACCTCAAAATGGACGCCATCTGACATAGATTGGTAATGTGAATATTAATAATCAGCAGAATTCCAGATGTGGTAATACAGTGCACTTCGCAATGCCAAAATATTCTTGCCTCTCTGAGAGTAATTGAAAATACTAAATGCTTGTGGAAAAGTACAGAAAACGATATCACATTTCTTAATCCCTTATAACACAGTTCATTTGAACAGGAGGTAAGGTATTTTGTTCCTTACCTTCACCTTCAGGGTGCTTCAGGAATCTCTCTTGCCCCATGCTTCAACTAGCCTAAGCAAAATGTGTAAACATGGGATTAATATATCACACCTAATGCCTTTGGCAAGTTACTAACCTCTCTGTCTTAGTTTGCACACCTATAAAATGGAGAAAATAATATGTAATTACCTGGTCTACAAGGGGTTGTTGTGAGGATTAAATAATTAATATTTCTATGGAACTTTGAAGATGTAATGAGCTAATTATTAATAATTAGTGGTGATGATCGTATTGAGTGGAGGCAATATTGTGTAGTAAAATATGGCATGAGACTGGAGCCCAGGAGACCAAGGTTCTGTTCCCAGCTCTGCCACTGAGCTGCTGTGTGACCTTAGGCAAGTTACTTCACCTCTTTGTGCCTCTGTTACTCTCTAACCCTTTGTCTCTCTTCTTTGTTTAGATTGAAATCTCTTTAGGTCTGCGATTGTCGCCTGCTCAGTATATATACATTGTTTAGCAAAAGGGGGCCTTGATCCTGGTAGAGGCCTCTAGGTGCTACTGTAATATAAATAGGAAAAACTATATTGCTACAACCCAAAATTGATTCAGGCATCACAGTGGTGACCCCTCCTTTTCTGTATTTAAAAAATGATTGGTAGCAAAATTTTGGCTCTAAAGACTTTTCCTTTGGATGTAGTACATATCAGTGAAGGGAGTTCTCCACTTCTAAAAGGTAGGATTCACTCAGCTCAGTACAGGGATTTCCCAAACACTTAGGTCTGGTCTAAATTCAGAGGATGCTAACAAAAGGTTTAACTAAAGGTATTCCTTTTTAAAAAAAATTGATTTAGTTAAACTGGTCCAGTTTCGTGAGTGGTGAAGCTTACATTGGTTTAAATCTGGCTTACAGCAGTTTAACAAAATATGTTTACAAATAAATTACACCAATTTAACTAAAGGTAACGTGTGTATACAAGACCAAAAAAAAAAAGGCAAATACAGTACAGCACTGTGTTAAACATAAACTGTTAAACAAATAAAGCAGCATTTTTCTTCTGCAAAAAATGGAAATCGTTCAGAAAAGAGCTACAGAATGATTGGAGATCTGGAAAACCCATTTTACAGCAAGAGACTAAAAAGCTCAATTGATTTAGTTTATCCAAGAAAAGGGTTCAGAGGTGACTTCATTACTACCTGTAAGTACCTACACGGGGAGAAGATTTCTGATGATCGAGAGCTCTTTAATCTAGCAGACAAAGGCATAACAATAAGCAATTGCTGGAAGCCAAAGCTAGACAAATTCAAACTAGACACAAGATGCATTTTTAACAGTGAGGGTAATTAACCATTCAAATCATTTACCCATGGGTGTGGTGGATTTTCCATCTCTTGAAATCTTTAAATCAAGATTGAATGTCTTTCTGAAAGGTATATGCAATAGCTAAAGTTATGGACTTGATGCAGACATTACTGGGCAAAGTTCTGTGACCTGTATTATTCAGAAAGTCAGACTAGATAATCATTATGATCCCTTCTGGCTTTTAAAAGTAATGAATCTAGATGAGTTTGTAAGTAGAATTAACACTATGTCCAGCAGAGGTCATTGGTGCACAATACTATACATAAGCAAGCCAGTGCATTACAAACTATTTAAAAATAATATAAGGAATAAGAGAGGCCATGGGAAATCTCTCTTCCTTGCCCACCAAGAGATTCCAGTCTAAGAAGACACTGCCCATGATCCAAAGAACTAACAGTTTAAGACAAGATACAAGTAAGTATTCTAAACCATACAAGAGAAGGGGGGAAAAAGGAGACAAAAGTGATACTAATAACTTTTCTTCATTATATAGGGTAGTTGTGTGCACCTTTTGATGTATTTGAATAATAAGAGGTTTTTAAAAAATAAATAAATAGCAGTTAACACTGACCTCTAGTTAGCCATTGTTAATTGGCTGGGTTTTTTTGTAGACATAAGAGTAGAAATGGGTCTTGAGGCTGGATTGTAAGGATAAGAGGGCTGTGGCCTTATGGGTTAGTGCAGGGATGGTGTTTCATTTGCACAGAGAGGTGTTTAAGAACGAACCTGGAGGGTTAAAGGGGAGCTGAGAGCCTGGAAGCTCAGTCTCTATGAAATGTTTCGATTTCAATAAATCTGTATTCTCTAACAGAAAAATATTCCATCAGAGAATTTCCAGCCAGCTCTAAGCTTCAGGCAGAAAAGGTCTGATTCTTCTTCGAGGGCTGGTTCCTGTATGTATGGGCACACATGCGCTCGTGTGTGAGACTGGAGATTTATAGCAAGTAGTGTCTGTTGGTCCATATGTGCGCAGTTGCTCTCCTTGTGCTCCGAACCGAGGGCATAAAGAGTGGTGTGGACCAATGTCTCTCCAGTTCTTTCTTACCTCTGTTGGGCCTGAGTCAGAATACTGTGTCCACTATGATCTTCCTCTACTGTAAATACATATTGTAAAAAGTTTTGGTAAGTTTAGACTTAGTGTTTAATGTTTTTATCGTTGGTTTAGTCTCCCACCTGTGGAAGCTTCTACCCAAGGAGAACTATGCCAAGAACCCTGTGTCTCTTGCCCCTCTTCCTTATCCATCAGTGACAAGCTCCAGCACTATGTTTACTGCTTTGGGGAGGCTCACATTGCCACCAAGTGCAGCACCTGCGGCTTCCTACCCTCCTCAGTCTTGTGAGGGTCAGTAGCACCTCATGGATCAGGCCATAGGCCCCAGTTGGATCAAGGCCGAGGAGACCCCCCCCCCCCCATATAGACTGTGAGCAGTGCTCCTCTGAGCACAAGCTCCAGAGTAGAGGCAAAACACTTAAGCCTAAGAAACCCTCTCATGAGAGTTGAGGACATGACCATAGCATAAGGACAGATCCTCATTCAGATCTGCCTCTAAGAAAAGGATTCCCTTCCCATCTTAGTCCAAATCGGGTGAGTCCTTGAGCACAGGTCCTAAGGAATTACGCCTGCACATACCTTCCATACAAGAAGGAAAGACTCAAAGGAAGATGATGTATTAGTGCTAATTCTGGTGTGTCCACAGACAAAAAGATCAGCACCCACCAGTCCGGTCTGGAAGCTCTGTGCTGGACCCCCATTTGACAGTTCCAGCACATTCCCGGTGGGATCCTCTGAGCACCAGACCATTGGACACCCCTGATTCATTGGTTCCCACCTCAGGAACTCCTCAGACCCTGGGAGGGACTGCAACCTTTACCTCACCAGAGGATATTTTCACTCTGCCCTATTCACAGTCTCCTCTTCTGTTGGCCCGAGTGCTCCTTAGAAACATTTCTACACCCAAAGAGACCATCTTTACCTGCCCTCCTTCCCCTCTGCTTCGGATCCCACCTGATTTGCAGTAAGAGAAGGAACTGGAAAGGTGTCAGTCTGCGCTGCCCTTTGTGCCCTCAGTTCGGAGCATAAGGAGAACAACCGCACATGTGCGGACCAACAGACATTACTTTCACAAATCTCAGCTGCATGGAACACGTGTACCCACTTGTGGAATATAGATAGGAACAACACATCTTGAAAAATCTCCAATTACAGGTCAGTCACTTCCATTTTGTCATACTTATGGTGAACTCTCAATATTGTAGATACATTTGCAGTTAAAACAGGCAAGAATTTATGAATAGAATAAAAGTCTCATTAGAAGGTTAAAAATGTGCATATACTAAAATGTAAATTCTAATGCCGATTATGGATTTAAGCAACTGCAGGGAGTTGCAAGCTAAACTGACCCCAGAAATTTTGTTCTCATTTCAGACTTCTGGTTTCATTCCCCTAACAAAGAATGAATTATTGGATTTTTTTTCAGTACAGATGCTCAAGAGAGAATAGAAATGCAATATCTCTGGCTGTTCACCCAGGCTTGCACTTCTTAGATTGGAAATTAAAGATCATTGTGTCATTGATCCATTTTCTTTTTGTTTTTGTCGGCATTGTCGACTCAACAGCGCAGTAAAACTTACCCAGAGTTACTTACAAAAAATATGTAAACTCTATTTAAAGCAAAGGCCAAAGTCAATAGGAAAAAGTTTTTTTAAAAAAACCATGAGCCAGAGTACATGCTGACATCTTGCATGTTCCATGCAATGACTAGCCTCACTTGTTCTTTCTAGTATAATAAAAATTCCACCTTCTTTATAATCCATTGAGGACATTTGGAGTTAAAGTCCATAACTAGAGCTTTTTTATGGTTTATAAACTTTATTTTTCAAGGTTTATTTTTTAGCAATTTGTGTTCTATATAGATGTACAAAAATCAGGCATTTTGAAGGGTTTCTCTTTGATACTGTAATGGGAAGACTTTCTCTTGATAGCTTGTTCCAATGGTTAATCACCCTGACTGTTAAAAATGTGTCTTATTTTTAATTTGAATTTGTCTGACTTCAGCTTCCAGCAAGGTGGATTTGATTTAAATCACTAGTCAGGAAGACTCAATTTAATCATGGATTTCTACATAAAAGTGCATTCTTGTTGGTTGTTATAACCTTAATACATATTCTTCACAACTCAGAGATAGATGTAGGTTTCATTTTTAGAAGGTACACACTATACATTTTTCAAGTGATTTATTTTGAAAACTTTTCAGATTAGTTTTACAGCTATATTAGAAAATTAAGGATTGTTTGGTTATTTCATTTATCAAAGGTAATTGAAGCAGATGTTTATGAAGTCATTGGGAGGTGAACTATCTCCAATTCAACAGGTTAATCATTAATATTTGGAGGATTTTCTTGCCATGCTCTATTAGGAGGAGAACATCACCAGACAGACATTTTAAATTGTTTTATTTAATTAAAACAACAATGTTATGTATTCTGAATTTTTTTCTTCAAACACAAACGTACAATATTTTAACAAAACAAGCATATGAATTTTTGAACTTACATTCAAGTTTTTTAAAATCAGGTTTGTTTTTGTTAAAATTGTTTTTAACTAAAATAGTTAAATGAAATATTAAAAAAAACGCTCAATTGACTATGTCAGCCAGGTCAACATAAGAAACTTCAAATATTGGCTTCTGCAGCTAACTCAGTCGTCTTCACCTTCATTTTCCTGTTTGTTCATAATCTGGAAAAGAAAAACAAGCTTTCCTGCTTTTTCAGGTCTCAAATGATTTCTCAATTTGGAATGCATTAGTCCAAAGGAAGAAAATATTCTTTCTACACCAGCAGAAGAAGCTACTGCTGTTAAGTGAGATGATCACTTCAACAGTCTCTGGATCCAAGTGCTTAAGTGACTTCTACCAGTTCACTGGTGTGACTTTCTTTAAAACATCATCAGCAAACACATATTTATTGAATGGTTCACCCTTAGCTCTGAAGTTTATTATAGTTGGCATCATGGAGGGATGATTGCTGGATCTCCATGTTATAGCCAACTCCTGTTCTTCAGCAGTTAAGGTTTGACCCTGGTACCGAGTATTGAGAATATTTGCAAGAAAATGAGCTGGAGATAGTGCTCTTGTCCCATTTTTTTTTTAATGCTTGTAATTTAACTCCGTCATTGCATATTTCTCTTTTTAAGATCTCACTCAGTTCTTTCCATATTTCAACTGCGTCAGCAATAAAACAGCTATTTCCCTGCATTTTGTTCAAGGCTACAGAAATAGGCTTCAGGGTACTCCGCATGTGTTCAACATTTCTCTTAAGCCCAATGTTGAGAACTTTGGCTGTGACAGTGCCATCTAGTTTTCATGATTTTGTTCACAAAGTGTCATCAGATTAGGCCAGTTCTTGATTTGTGCTCAAAACAGTCCACTCCTGAGTTTCATCGTACGTCTTGTGGTAGAGTTAGCTTGGTTCCTCCCACTTTTTTCAGAGCAGCTGCTGCAAAGTGGTTGTTACAGAAGTACAGTAACTCCTCACTTAACGTTGTTGTTATGTTCCTGAAAAATGCAACTTTAAGTGAAACGATGTTAAACTAATCCAATTTTCCCATAAGATTTAATGTAAATGTGGGGGGTTAGGGGCTCCAAGGAAATTTTTTGAGGGCAGACAAAAGGCATTATATACTGTACAGTACTGTACTGTGGTTGGGAGGTGCCCCTGGCTTACCCCACACAGGCACAGCCCACTGCAGACAATGAGGCAGGCAAGGATGCTAGGAAGCACCTTGCGCAGCAGCAGCAGCTTCCCCGCAGAACAGGCGCCGACTTTGCCGGGGGATACTCCAGGCCCACCTCTTCCCACCCCCGCTCCACCTCCTCCCCTGAGCATGCCGTGTCCCTGCTCCTCCCCCTCCCTCCTATCGCTTCCCTCCTGCCCAACAGCTGTTGGGCGGCACTTAGGACTTTCTGGGAGGGATGGGGAGGAGCGGAGACTCGGCGCCTCCCCGCTCCCTCCCAGAAAGTCCTAAGTGCTGCCAAATAGCTGTTTGGTTGTAGGGAAGCTCTGGGAGGGAGGGGAAGGAGGCGGAGAAGAGGAACTTGTGCAATGCTCCCTTGTAAAGTCGCTGCTCTTCCACAGAATCCTACAAGCAGTGGACAGAGCAGGCGGCCAAACAACGTTATAAGGGAGCATTGCACAACTTTTAAACGAGCATTCTCTAATGGAGCAGCGACATAACTTCAAAACAACGTTAAGCGCGAGGATGTTAAGTGAGGAGTTACTGTATTTTGAATTTCAACAACATTAGCCTTTATTTCTGGAACACTGAAGTCTTTGGCTAGGAGGTGAATCACACTGAAGTCTTTGGCTAGGAGGTGAATCAAATGAGCACTGCAACCGTATGTTGTTAGCTTGGGACTCTCTTCACTCCTAAATAATTTCTTCTTATCTTGGATACATTTGCAGCATTGTCTGTGACCAATCTGTATACTAGACATTTGCATTTTTTCCCCACAGTTTGTTATAGCTTTTACTGCTACTTCTTGTAAGTATTCTGCTGTGTGTGCTTTTCCTGATGTATCAATTGTTTCTGTAAGGAAGACATTCCCTTCTTCTGTTGTCACACAAGCACATATAACAGGATCATTGTGGACATTGCTCCACCCATCAAGACTCAGGTTAACAATTTTACCTGCTAGACTTTTTCCACACAGCTCAATTTCTCTTTCATACACTTTATCCAGCAATTTGCCTGTGACATCTGCTCTGTTGGGTGGACCGTATCCTGGTCTTAATGACTGAACCATGTTAATGAAGTGTGGGTTCTCAGTCATACGGAAAGGAGAGTTTGTTGCATAAACAAACTGGGCAATTTTTTCATCAATTACCTCTTTTTGTAATCTGCTGGTTCTCTTCACAAACTTCTCTATGGTTGTGTCTGGATGATGGAGATTTTTTTTTCCTTTTTGCTACAGGTGATATACTGTGGCTACGTGACATACATGATGTGACTGAAACACTATCATTGACAGACAGCTCTGAAACTATAGACAATGATGGTGATCTTGAAGGTCGATAGTCTTCAGAATCCTGTATGTTGAGGATGGATTCTCCTAAACAAAATAAGTCAGTGCAGTTATTTAATTATTATTACCATACTGCTAATTTAGTATTATTCATTGCACTCACTGACACTCAGTACTACTTTAAAGGTGAAATTGTAAAAGGAAGATCTACCTATTTCAGCTATTTATTTTTTATCACAACTGCATCTAAAATGATAGTACCATAGAGTAACAACTATATTTTTTGCTCAAACATGAGAATTCAAGAATAGTCCAGAAGGAAGAGGGGCAGTCCTTAAGAAAGAAGTATGAAATAAAAACGTTTACCAACCTGAAGATCCTGCATGTTCAGACATGTTTCTTTCATTATCTTCAACACAGCTTCCTCCTGAGAAGGAACCTTCTCATGATGTTGTTTCATTCGGGCAACCAGGCCTTGCATTTCTTTGTTGCACTGTTTGCATTTTGCACACATGCCTGTCTTACCCACAGGTAGAGGAACTTCATTAAAATATTCCCAAACTGGGTCTCTTTTAAGGCCTGCTGCCATTGTAGGTTTTCCCATCTAGTGAGAGAATGGCATGGTAGTTATCAAATCAATGAAGGCTACACTCAGAAAGACCTCAAGACTTCTGATATATGCTGCTCAAACAGTTTCACTTTTGTTTCTACTGCCTGTCCCTCCCTTCTCACATTTATCTCCAGACTTCTCCTTGTCCAGATCTATTCTGCACCCAACAATCTTCTAGTCATTGAACTTTTTGAAACTTTGCACTTTTAGAGACAAGTAAGGGATTGACTCTGTGTACACAAATTTGCAGAGGGACAATACGATTGAGGTCTTTTATTTCTCACCTCTATATATTATTTTATTTATTTTATTTTAAAACATTTTTTCTGTTAACAAGCATGTTATCTCTGGAGACACAAATCCACAGTTGGAAAACTGCAAGACTAAGCATCTCTGATGGTATCTTCTAGACTGAGCACTGAGTCCCATTGGGTAGATAGAAAGATTAACCTAAATAATCTATACAGAAGCCCCTGGAACCTCATAAGATTGGGTCCCTAATCCGTGAACTATTGGAACTCATTTACAAAACTTTTCTTAAACATTACATGAATATATTGTCTCATACTATAGAAATAGAATTTATAATCCCTATTCCATGATGAGATATTTTTGAGCTATAATATACCTTAATTAAAACTATTTTTAGATAGTTTTTTTTCCTCAAAAAGCATTTTATCAAAAAAATCCAATTTACATTAAAAAAAATCTGATTTTTAAAAAATCATTGATTTTTATCCACCCTGGCTTCCAGTCATTGGTTCTTTTTATGTCTTTTCTTCACTAGAATAAAGAACCTTATAGTACCCAGTATTTTCTTGCTGTGAAGGTACTTACACCTTGAAATCAAGTCACCTCTCAATCTTCTTTTCAATAAGATAAACAGATTGAGCACTTTAAGCCTCTTGCTATAAGGCATTTTCTCCAGCCCTCAAATCACTTGTGTGGCTTTTCCCTGCTCCCTCTCCAATTTTTCAATAGTCCTTTAAAAATATGGGCACCATAAATCTACACAGTCTTATCAATACTGTATAAAGATTAAAGATACCGTACACCTCCCTGTTCATACTCCCCTGTTTATATATTGAAGGATCGCATTAACCCTACAGTACTTCCAACATCATCACACTGGCATTTCATGTTGAGTTGTTTGTCCACTATGACCCTTAAAACCTTTTCAGTGTCATTGCCTTCCCGGACAGACCCCCAAATGCAGTAGGTATGGCCTCTGTTCCTTCTTCCTAGATCTGTTAATTTGCAGTGTATCACAACCATTACAATAGAGATTAATCTTAAAAAAGAGATTTGAAAGAAGACAGAGTAGTGGCTCAGATAATTGATTTGGAGAAGTTACATAAGGGACAGCATAGGGACAAGCCCCACAAAATTGCATTTAAAAACATAAGTATTTCAAAGTTATATGAGAGTAGGAGATTCTTCTAACAGTGGCTCCTCCCCCCCCCCCCCCCCCCCCCCCGCCACAAGAAAGCAAAGGTTAAATAGAAAATGCCTTCTTTCCAGGCTATGACCGTGTACTAAGTTCTAAAACAAACCATAGTCACTTCATGTTATAAACACATGAAATAGTAGGTTTAAAATAGAACAGACCTCCACTTTCATAAAATAGTGCTTGATGCTCTACAGTCCATTAATTCAATCAAAGTATGTTCTTTCTTTATGTAGAAATTGATCTGTCCTAAAATACAGACACTTTATGTGTAGTCAGCTTGGTGATACAGGCCCATTTCAGGATGGACCATTTATTAACCATGACTCTTACCACCAGTGCAACCACAGTAAGGGCCTAATCCTCTTTACATTGAAGGGAATAGCAAAACTCTCATTGATTTCAATGGTGCAGGATCACACTATTTGATTATTTAAAAAATTGATGGAACCAAGAATGATCCTAGAGCCACATTGAGGAGGACATAAGTAGGGTAATAAAAAGCTGTGTGTAGGGGTCATGTACCTTTCACCCCTCCCTCCCCAGTGATTTCACCTGTGCTCTCCTTATCTCTTTTCTCTCTCCCAACCCCGGGAAGTATTAACTGTTAACCATGCACTTAAACTTATCAAACTCATAAAGTGACATTGGTTGCCAACTGGTAAAAAGAGCATGCGATGTAACAAATTTATATGCGTATTCTGTGTTTTCACTAGCAAAGAAATGAAGGAGCTGGAAAACTCAGGAATGCTGAAAGGAACTCTGAGTGCAGAGAAGCAATTCTCTCTCATCAGTGGCTGTACAGACTTAAAGACAGCAGTAGAGGGTGCTATGTTCATTCAGGTGAGTTGAGGACTTTTCCATTTCTAGCAAACTAAGGTTATTGCAATATTTTGTGATGTTCGTTTGGGGGCAAACTGTTGAATACACACCGAAGCAGTAAACTTCAAACCTATATATATCTTCATTTATCTGCTTAACTCATTTTTATTTGAAGAAAAAATTGTCATGCAGCTAATATGAGACTTAAAATCCTGGCGCCTTATCAGGCCTCATAATAATATTTGTTAGCTAAGCTCTGTTATAACCCATTAGCAAAGTTTGATCATTTAGAACCTTGTAGTTGGCTAAAAGTGAAAAATTATTTGAATTCATCTTATTCACTTTCTGCCAGAACTTAAGAATCTCTGCACTAGACCATTTTATTCCTTTTGTCTTGGTTGTCATTCTGCACCCTTCACTGTACACAAATTTGTAAAAAGTGGCCACACTAAGTTCTTTGTGTCTCGTGCAACAAAAATGATTAGAGGTCTAGATAAAATGACGTATGCGGGAAGACTGAAAAACTTGGTTTGTTTAGTCTGGAAAAGAGAAGACTCAGAGGGGACATAAGTTTTCAAATACATAAAAGGTTGTTACAAGGAGAAGGGAGAAAAATTGTTGTTCTTAACCTCTGAGGACAAGACAAGAAGCAATGGGCTTAAACTGCAGCAAGGGAGGTTTAGGTTGGACATTAGGGAAAACTTCCTAACTATCAGGGTGGTTAAGCACTGGAATAGGGAGGTTGTAGAAGCCTAGGGAGGTTGTGGAATCTCCATCATTGGAGGCTTTTAAGAGCAGGTTAGACAAACACCTGTCAGGGATGGTCTAGATAATACTTAGTCCTGCCATGAGTGCAGGGGATGGGATTAGATGACCTCTCGAGGTCTCTTCCAGTCCTATGATTCTATATAAACAAAACAGTAATGAGGTAGAGATTTTACACCCACAACTATTGATAAGTGACTCCTTGCTAGACAGAATGCTGTCAAACAAAGTTTTCTTTAAACATCTTGAGATCTGTGTCTTTATCTGGTGATGATAAGTACTATTAGGACAGGATCTCCCTCTTAACAGCCTAATATTGTATTATTCTAATGTAATTTAGATGGAATGTGAGGATGTGTCTTTCTGCTTCTTGGCTCATGACTGCTGCTCTCCTAATACGGTCGCAGAAAAAGGCCTCACAGCTTACCTTATGCCGCTAGTGATGGCTTCCGTCGTTCGGTCAGTAATGGTGTTGAACAAATCAGGGGCAGCCACACTTGACAGACACTTCTATTATACTCAAACCAGGTGGACATCCTAGTACCTTAGCAGACACAGCTCTCGCTATGGCAGTGCATTTCTCAAGAAGATTAAGGAGTTTGCCAGGCAGGTAGCGCCAAAGGGAGTGATGATCAACAGAGGGAAAGAGAGAGGCAGCTTTTAAATCAATAAAGACTATAGACACCTCATCCTTCCTGGGACAAAACTCTTGGGCTTTTACTATTACACAAATTATTGAAAAAATCTGGACTGTGGTTGATCATCCAGGCATAAACCTGGTTTGCTGTCGACGGTGTAGATTGCTTTTGGCAGGTATAGCACATTCAAGAAGAACCAGCGTGACTAGTTTGCTTGGAATGGAAAGCAAAGTGATGCTGTGGCGATGGGAACACATCAGAGCATCGCCTTTCCCTTTCCAAAGTGGGAGAATAATCCCTCAGCACCAGTCGTTGGGTCATGTGACCGAGTGCAGGGAGTGAGTAGGTGAGCCTGCACTCTGATCCAGGAGAAGCTGATTGGGGATAATGATCTAATTGGGCTGGGGAGGGGGTAAGAACTCAATTGGCCCCATCATCCCAGGGCTGATAAAAGAGGCACAGGAAGAAAGTGCAGAGGGGAGAGAGGGAGAACCAGAGTTAGCTGAGTCTAGCCATACAGAGGCCTCAGAGTTGGGAGACTTCTGTTCCCCTCAGGTCCTGCTGAGAGGGCCTAAAGCTCAGCAAAGATTGTAAATAGGCAGGAGCACGGGGGACTGTGGTGCCATTGGTGAAGAGAAATAGAAATAAAGTGTCACTAAGAACACCCCTTGTGCAGTCTGTGAAGTTTCTGCAGCAAACTGGATGGGGGAGGAGCCGGGCCCCTGTTACAGGTAGTTTCTCATGAATCCGTATATTGTTGCTAATATGAGTCAGCCGCTCCAATATGAAATCCCTGTCACGCTTGATCAGCTTAGCAGCTATAAGACAAATACTGGCAGCATGGCCATTCTTGAGCTTACAGGCTGCACTTTGAACTTCCTTGACAGGGACATCCTCTATGTTACATGGAAAGGCAGTCACTGGACTCTCGGGTACTCCTGCAGCTGCAGATCTGCAGCTCTGTTCTGGTGGTTAAGAAGCTTGTGAAAGTTTTCTTTCCATCTACTCAGACGTTCTGCCCTGGGGTTCAGGATGTTACCACGCCCATCTTTGACAAGCAAACGTTTGTTTCATGGACTGGCTTTTAAGTTGTGCAGTTCTTTATAGACAGTGCTGTAGTTGTTCCTGGCAGATGCAGCTTTTGACTCTCCTATTTTAAAGCTGAGTTATGCAAGGTATTGAGGACTTGGTATTCTTGGTTGGTCCTGTTTAAGCAAGTCATACATCATTTTTCTATGATATCCAGGGTCTGTTGACCGATCCATTGATGTTTGGGTCTGAGATGCTTTTTCTCCAGCAGTTTGTTGGTGACAGACATAACAGAAGACTGGAAACAGTCCTACAAATTGTTTATTTGCTTGTGTTCAAGGCTTTCATCTGCAAGAGCTAGAACATCAAATCATTTGCAGATTTCAGCCTGGTATTCCATTTGACAGCAGCCTCAGCATTTTAAGGGCTTTGGGGTGTGGAATTGCATCATCTCCTCTCTTCCAAGATTCCCCCACCCAAAATAAATAAATACAACCTAAAATCCTCTAGAAGATTTCCCTGCATAAGATCATGCTGGATCTCTCTGTCTGTTTTATATGTTTGCAATGTTGTTGTAACCGTGTTGGTCCCAGGATATTAAAGGTTTGAAAGCCTGTCTTTTTCACCAACAGAATAAAAGGTCCAATAAAAGATATTACCTAACACACCTTGTCTCTGATATACATGTGTAAAGCACTGTCTAGTTAATAGACTATTTTAAAGGATACAACATAGAAGCGGAAGACGGGGGAGATTAGTTAAGTAATGTAATTCTGAAAATTAGTGTCCATGTACCCTTTCTTGTATTTTATATCGAGTAAAGTTGAACAGACACTTGTAAGGCAGTTACTTGCTCTGAACAGCGTGCAGTAGATTTCAAGTACAGTAATCTGAAACTGAAGGAACTAGAACACTGATAGCCTATTTGTTTTCTGAACTGTAGAAAAGTACAAAATGTTTCTTTCAAGATTCTGGGTTTCACCTTACTGAGTTAGTGGTTATCTGTACAGTATCATACGGGTAGAGATTTTTCTGTCATTTTAAGAGCCAGTGTATTTAGCAAGCATCAAATTTCACATTAGTATGAGCTAAAGCATTTTGGATATCTGAGGAGTTGTTTTTGTTTCTTCAGCCTTGAGAAGACTTGCAGCAACTGAGTTAGGAGTTAGTCATTATATTAAAAAACAACTCGATTGACCAACACTTTAATGGATGCTTTATAATACCTGTATAATAAAAGAAAGTAACTAGTGCTGTCAATTAATCACAGTTAATTCATGCGATTAACTCAAAAATTCATTGTGATGAAAAAAATTCATTGCAATTAATCACAATGATAAACAATAGAATACCAATTGAAATTGATTAAATATTTTTGGATTTTTTTTTACATTTTCAAACATACTGATTTCTATTACAACACAGAATACCAAGTGTACAGTACAGTTTATATTATTATTGTTACAAATATTTGCACTGTAAAAATGATATAAGAAATAGTATTTTTCAATTCACCTCATACAAGTACTATAGTGCAATCTCTCAATTGCGAAAGCATGACTTACACATGTAGATTTTTTTGTTACATAACTGCACTCGAAAACAAAACAATGTAAAACTTGAGAGCCTACAAGTCCACTTAATCCTACTTCTTGTTCAGCCAATTGCTAAGACAAACAAATTTGTTTACATTTACAAGAGATAATGCTGCCTTCTTCTTATTTACAATGTCACCTGGAAGTGAGAACAGGTGTTCGCATGGCACTTTTGTAGCTAGGCATTGCAAGGTATTTGTGCCAGATTTGCTAAACATTCGTATGCCCCTTCATGCTTCGGCCACCATTTCAGAGGTCATGCTTCCATGTTGATGATGCTCGTTAAAAAAAAATGCATTAATTAAATTTGTGACTGAACTCCTTGTGAGAGAATTGTATGTCTCCTGTTCTGTTTTACCCACATTCTGCCATAGATTTCATGTTATAGCAGTCTTGGATGATGACCCAGCGCATGTTCGTTTTAAGAACACTTTCCCTGCAGATTTGACAAAACGCAAAGAAGTTACCAATGTGAGTTTTCTAAAGATAGCTACAGCACTCGACCCAAGGTTTAAGAATCTGAAGTGTCTTCCAAAATCTGAGAGGGAGGCATTGTCAAGGATTATCCGGCCCTCTGACTACTACCCCATGCTACTCATCCATGCGGGCACAAATGATACTGCGAGATGTGACACTGAGCAGATCAAGAGTGACTACACGGCTCTGGGAGTACGGGTGAAGGAGTTTGGAGCGCAGGTGGTATTCTCTTCGATCCTTCCTGTCAAAGGTAGGGGCCCGGGCAGAGACAGGTGCATCGTGGAGGTGAATGCCTGGCTGCGAAGATGGTGTCGCCAGGAGGGCTTTGGCTTCCTCGACCACGGGATGCTAATCCAGGAAGAACTGCTAGGCAGAGATGGCGTTCACCTTTCGAGGAGGGGAAAGACCCTATTTGGATACAGACTGGCTAACCTAGTGAGGAGGGCTTTAAACTAGGTTCAATGGGGACAGGTGAGCAAAGCCCACAGGTAAGTGGAGAACATGGGGACCTGGGAGATGGGTCGGAAATAGGAGGGGGCGTGGGCTCTAATGATAAAGAGATAGGAGGGTCAGGGCAAAACTGGGAGGCAAGATCAAATCAGTATCTTAGATGCCTGCATACAAATGCGAGAAGTATGGGTAATAAGCAGGAAGAACTGGAAGTGCTAATAAATAAATTCAACTATGACATTGTTGGCATCACCGAAACTTGGTGGGATAATACACATGATTGGAATGTTGGTATGGATGGGTACAGCTTGCTCAGGAAGGACAGACAGGGGAAAAAGGGAGGAGGTGTTGCCTTATATATTTAAAATGTACACACTGGGACTGAGGTGGAGATGGACATAGGGGATGGAAGTGTTGAGAGTCTCTGGGTTAGGCTAAAAGGGGTAAAAAACAAGGGTGATGTCATGCTAGGAGTCTACTACAGGCCACCTAACCAGGTGGAAGAGGTGGATGAGCCTTTTTTTAAACAACTAACAAAATCATCCAAAGCCCAAGATTTGGTGGTGATGGGGGACTTCAACTATCCAGATATATGTTGGGGAAAATAACACGGCGGGGCACAGACTATCCAATAAGTTCTTGGACTGCATTGCAGACAACTTTTTATTTCAGAAGGTTGAGAAAGCTACTAGTGGGGAAGCTGTTCTAGATTTGATTTTAACAAATAGGGAGGAACTCGTTGAGAACTTGAAAGTAGAAGGCAGCTTGGGTGAAAATGATCATGAAATCGTAGAGTTCACAATTCTAAGGAAGGGTAGAAGGGAGTACAGCAAAATAGAGACAGTGGATTTCAGGAAAGCGGATTTTGGTAAGCTCAGAGAGCTGATAGGTAAGGTCCCATGGGAATCAAGACTGAGGGGAAAAACAACTGAGGAGAGCTGGCAGTATTTCAAAGGGACACTATTAAGGGCCCAAAAGCAAACTATTCCGCTGGGTAGGAAAGATAGAAAATGGGGCAAAAGACCACGTTGGCTTAACCACGAGATCTTGCAAGATCTAAATAATAAAAAGGAGTCATATAAAAAATGGAAACTAGGACAAATTACAAAGGATGAATATAGGCAAACAACACGGGAATGCAGGGGCAAGATTAGAAAGGCAAAGGCACAAAATGAGCTCAAACTAGCTACAGGAATAAAGGGAAACAAGAAAACTTTTTATCAATACATTAGAAGCAAGAGGAAGACCAAGGACAGGGTAGGCCCACTACTCAGTGAGGAGGGAGAAACAGTAACAGGAAACTTGGAAATGGCAGAGATGCTTAATGACTTCTTTGTTTCGGTCTTCACCGAGAAGTCTGAGGGAATGCCTAACATAGTAAATGCATATGGGAAGGGGGAAGGTTTAGAAGATAAAATAAAAAAAGAACAAGTTAAAAATCACTTCGATAAGTTAGATGCCTGCAAGTCACCAGGACCTGATGAAATGCATCCTAGAATACTCAAGGAGCTAATAGAGGAGGTATCTGAGCCTCTAGCTATTATCTTTGGTAAATCATGGGAGACTGGAGAGATTCCAGAAGACTGGAAAAGGGCAAATATAGTGCCCATCTATAAAAAGAGAAATAAAAACAACCCAGGAAACTACAGACCAGTTAGTTTTAACTTCTGCGCCAGGGAAAATAATGGAGCAAGTAATTAAGGAAATCATCTGCAAACACTTGGAAGGTGGTAAGGTGATAGGGAATAACCAGCATGGATTTGTAAAGAACAAATCATGTCAAACCAATCTGATAGCTTTCTTTGATAGGATAACGAGTCTTGTGGATAAGGGAGAAGCGGTGGATGTGGTATACCTAGACTTTAGTAAGGCATTTGATACGGTCTCGCATGATATTCTTATCAATAAACTAGGGAAATACAACTTAGATGGGGCTACTATAAGGTGAGTGCGCAACTGGCTGGATAACCGTACTCAGAGAGTAGTTATTAATGGTTTCCAATCCTGCTGGAAAGCTATAACGAGTGGGGTTCCGCAAGGGTCTGTTTTGGGACCGGCTCTGTTCAATATCTTCATCAACGACTTGGATATTGGCATAGAAAGTACGCTTATTAAGTTTGCAGATGATACCAAACTGGGAGGGATTGCAACTGCTTTGGAGGATAGGGTCATAATTCAAAATGATCTGGACGAATTGGAGAAATGGTCAGAGGTGAACAGGATGAAGTTTAATAAGGACAAATGCAAAGTGCTCCACTTAGGTAGGAACAATCAGTTTCACACATACAGAATGGGAGGAGACTGTTTAGGAAGGAGTACGGCAGAAAGGGATCTAGGGGTTATAGTGGACCACAAGCTAAATATGAGTCAACAGTGTGATGCTGTTGCAAAAAAAGCAAACATGATTCTGGGCTGCATTAACAGGTGTGTGGTGAGCAAGACACGAGAAGTCATTCGTCCGCTCTACTCTGCACTGGTTAGGCCTCAACTGGAGTATTGTGTCCAGTTCTGGGCACCGCATTTCAAGAAAAGATGTGGAGAAATTGGAGAGGGTCCAGAGAAGAGCAACAAGAATGATTAAGGGTCTAGAGAACATGACCTATGAAGGAAGGCTGAAGGAATTGGGTTTGTTTAGTTTGGAAAAGAGAAGACTGAGAGGGGACATGATAGCAGTCTTCAGGTATCTAAAAGGGTGTCATAAGGAGGAGGGAGAAAACTTGTTCATCTTAGCCTCTGAGGATAGAACAAGAAGCAATGGGCTTAAACTGCAGCAAGGGTGGTTTAGGTTGGACATTAGGAAAAAGTTCCTAACTGTCAGGGTGGTTAAACACTGGAATAAACTGCCCAGGGAGGTTGTGGAATCTCCATCTCTGGAGATATTTAAGAGTAGGTTAGATAAATGTCTATCAGGGATGGTCTAGACAGTAATTGGTCCTGCCATGAGGGCAGGGGGCTGGACTCGATGACCTCTCGAGGTCCCTTCCAGCCCTAGAATCTATGAATCTATGAATAAGGTGTGGAGCATGGTTTCAGAAGTCTTAAAAGAGAAACACTCAGATGCGGAAACCCGAACCACTAAAAGAGAAAATCAACCTTCTGCTGGTGGCATCTGACACAGATGATGAAAATGAACATGCGTCGGTCTGTACTGCTTTGGATCGTTATCAAGCAGAACCCATCATCAGCTTGATTGCATGTCCTCTGGAATGGTGGTTCAAGCATGAAGGGATATGAATTTTTAGTGCATCTGGCATGTAAATATCTTGCAACACTAGGGTGACCAGATGAGAAGATCCGAAAATCGGGACTTCCCGCCCAGAAGTTGTCGAGCAAAAAAAACGGAAGAGCCTCTGCCTCCGGAAATTGTCGAGGGGAAAAAAAACAACCGGAAGAAGACTGAAAATCAGGTCGGGACACGGGACAAATGATCAAAAATTGGGACGGTCCCGATTTTATCGGGACGTCTGGTCACCCTATGCAACACTGGCCACAGCAGTGTCATGCGAACACCTGTTCTCACTTTCAGGTGACATTGAAACAAGAAGCGGGCAGCATTATTTCCTGCAAATTGTAAACAAACTTGTTTGAGTGATTTGGCTGAAGTTTCAATTGGTATTCTATTGTTTAACAGTGTGATTAATTGCAATACATTTTTTTGAGTTAATTGCATGAGTTAACTGCAGTTAATCGACAGCCCTACTTAAAATCTATCTCTTTATATTTAATAAACTTTTTTATTGTTTTATCCAATCCAATGTGTTCAAGCTGAAGTGTCTGGGTTGCTCCATTTGGGGTAACAAGTTGTGTGCATATTATTCTGTTAAAGCAATAACAGACTTAGTGTATTTGTACTGTCCAGGAGAGTGCTGGGGAATACAGGATATATGTTTCTGGGGAAAATCTGGAATTGGGAATGTGTTGGGGTCACCCTGTGATAGTCTTTAAGGCTGGTAAGAATCAAGGTGTGGCCAGTTGGCTGCAGCGCACACAGACAAAGTTGGGAGTGATTTATAGGCTGGAGGCTGTTTGTGAACAGTCCAGGCTGATGCTACAGCAGCAAGGCATTGTA
Source organism: Macrochelys suwanniensis (assembly GCA_033296515.1). NCBI lineage: Eukaryota > Metazoa > Chordata > Testudines > Chelydridae > Macrochelys > Macrochelys suwanniensis. Next base: position 40,778,059 of record CM065775.1, on the reverse strand, counting down.
AAGTGCAACCCCTGTTACAGGGCAGGGATGGCACAGCTACTCATTAGTCTGAATTGTACCCTGGTATGGCACAGTGGCATCCGGTCCTGAAATTCTGTGGCCTGTGTTATGCATCAGCTCAGGCTACATAATCATGATGGTTCCTGTTGGCATGGAAATCTGTGAAGCCATAATATATTCCCAAACAAAAGTGTCACTAAGGTAGCTGCATGTGTGAATTATACTGCATATGTGGAGGCGACATCCATGAGATAAGTTGCAATGTCATGTATTTATCATGCACTTTGGAACACACAAATCCATCTCCCTTGAGGCTGCTTCCAACGTTACAAATGTCTGAGTTGCTTCCAACATTTATTTTGGAGTTACTTTATTTTATTTTTGACAATGTGACAGAAAAATGTTTCCTTCTTTCCCTACATATTCCACTGTCCCGACCCCCTGACATGTGATATGAGTCTGATAGTCAGGGCAGGCAATATTCAATCCTGAAGTTTAAAGTCTTTTATCTCACAATGCTGAAGGATTAGAAATGGGAGCTTTAAGGCAATGGAAATGAGAATGCTAGCTTCCCAGTGCAACACACGGCACTTGCTTCTGGGCCTGGAATGTCTTGAGATATTGGACTTTTTAGATGTTGTTTTTTATTGTAGGTGTACAAAAGCCATTTTTTAAATCATTTTTAAGGTTTAAATTTTTTTTTCATTCATTCATTGTCTCTCTCTGTCTGTCTATGTGTCTCTCTGTGAGACCTGTATAGTCTGATGGATTAATGCAGGAGAATTCATCCCTGTACTAGAGTCCTATTGCACTGTCTTAATCGGTGCATAGGGACCCTCCGGCCCTCCTGGGAATGCTCCTATATGGAGCATTCTAGATTTTTATGGCGGGGAGTAGTCAGGGCGGTCCTGTGGTCCAGCAACACTACATACTGCAATAGTCCTTAGGGGCCACGACAGCAAGGGCAAGAGATAGGACAGCCCTCAGAGCTGAAGCAGACATAAGTTGCCTCTCCTCTTGCGGTGAATCTGGTCCAGAGTAACTAAGGCAGCTGGCTATAGAGATAGAAGGGATACAAAATATTAATTTTTGTAAAATGTTTAAAACTCTCTAAAATAGTCAGTACACAGACAGGTGTCAAAACTTATCACACATGACATGCAGGAGTTTATTTGTATCATACCATACATGTATACAGCCCCTTCACATTGTGCATCGCATAGAAAACAAAACACAACTGTGGAACGAACAAACAGTTACTCAGCAGGAAGATGATGCAGCTGCCAACAGTTGTACAGTGAAGCATGGAAAAATGTGTGCTTGGCATTTCATAGAGACAGAAGCCACCATCTGATTTCTATCAACTTGTCTGTGATGGTGTATTCTGCAGTCTTGGCAAGCTCTCTACTATTTTTTTTAAATCAATGACTTCTGAACTATCTTCTATGTCCTGGAGATTTAATAAAAAGCATTCAAATAAGTTTATCTGCAATTTTTTAATTAAAAACAAAACCATCCCAAAAGTGTATCAGTGGAAAAATTCAAAGGTATTCCCATTTTCACAATGCTGAAGGTTTTAACTGATTTGTTAAATAAGTGTAAATCTTTGGAAGTGCTTTTAACTTAAATAAAGAGATTAGATATATTTTGGTATATCCATCATTTAACTGTTTGTTAGAATGGCAGTGAAAACTACATTTGCCAACAATACATTTTTTTTTTTTAGTTTTATTCATGATATTTTTTGCAAAAGGAATGGGCACAATAACTATATAACAATAATCATAGGATTGGAAACAAAATTGGTGCTTTCATCTTGGCTGTAATAACTACAAATAGCAATTCTGTTTCTCTGCTTGTTCCAGAAGCTGCTTTAGAACAAACAGCAAAACAAAACGTTGCAGTCTAAATGCACCACTAACGTTCATTTTGTAATCCTTCTTATACACTAACCATTTAAAAAAAATTGTTGTAGACAATAGATACTGGTATATGAATAATCTTCTTAAAATTCTAGGATTTCAATGTGTGAATTGCTAGCCTCAGGCAGATAATTATTGTTCACATCAGGATATGATATAGAATGCAAGAAAAATGGCTGCCTGTTCCCTAGCTCTAATTTACATTTCCGGACTTCTAGAAGAAAAGTACCATATAGGTCCCACTCCTGCAGCAGAGGCCTGAGCTAGCAGAGCTCAGAATCATAAGTAAAAGACTTTGAAGTTGGATGACCTAATATTTTAAAACGATTTTACTTAAAACTTCTTCAGACAAGATCAGGAAACTACATGTAAAACTTTCTGACGTGAAACAGCTTTTTAGGGAATATGAGTTTTTCGTGATCCTACCACTATCAAAACCAATATGCCAGGTTTACCTTTGTTCATTTACTCAGTATGCATGCCCGCTGTGTGTTGCTTTGGGACTCATTCAAAGCCCATTGAAGTCAATGAGGAGCCTCTTCATTAGTTTCAGGGGGCACTGAATCACACCCTTTGTTAGTCCCATTGTACCTTGCACAGTTTCACTGGTCTGCGGTGTGTGGTTCACCTATTATGACTGATCGTGCAGGTCACTGGTGCCATACAGACACAAATCTCTATTGTGCTTGTGGCTTTGATCATAGACTACACCTCTTCAGCATTCTGGTGAACTCTTGCTGGGCATAGCCTGTAGCACTGCTCAGCAGCCGTAGAATTATGGTTTCTGTTTCAGTGAACATCCTGTTTCCTGATGTGCAGCCTAACCACATTTCTGCTTATTCTCCCCGTTTCTAATAAGCACATTAACAAATCAGGACTCCATAGCTTGGTTGCATGGATCTTAGTCTCTTGTTTTCCTCACTGGAATGTATGAAAGTGTGTGTGCAAAGAGGGGGTTCTACATATGTACTACCATCTGTTTGTTGTACTGTTGAATCCACTTTTGTCAGTATCTTTCTGACCCACTTGATAATGAATGCACGGCTTCTGCAGTTATCTCATCATGTATGTCAGCTCTTACACATGCATCCTTCCTACTGGAGGGGTTAGTCAAAATATGGCTGTACTCCTGTACTGCCGCTGACACTTACATACTCCCCCCCTCCCCCCGTCCCAAAAAATCTTAAATGCTGATTCTGGAAGAAAACCAGAATTTGCTCATAAGTTATAATGTTCAATTTGCATAGAGCTAAGCTTGGACTATTACTTGACAGTAACTTTGGAGTGTGCACATTATTTCTTTCCAAAGTGACCGGCTTTCTACAGGAGTCACTTTTCTAGTGAAGATATGCTGCAGTTTTACAAAATTATCTTTAACTTACTATGGCCACCAGCGTTATAGCTAAGTGACACAATGAGAGAATTTCAAGGGATTCTTGACTAAATTTCCAAATATCTTCTCCAAATATTTGGTGGTGCCTATCAATACACTGATAAGCTGCCTCCATATTCTTTATGTAGGCTGACGCTTATCAGGCCTTTTGTTTTTAAATCCAGAAGGCTTTTTTAACTATTTCAGTAGCTGGATGATGAAGCAATAACTATGCTTGAATTCTCTGTTTATCTTTTCACACTGTTTTTCTGAGTGGATTTTATCTATGAAACAAGATGAAAGTATTTGGAAAAAGTGATTAGACTCGTCACTTTATTTCCCAGCTGGGGTTTATTGAGTCTGTCTTGTGTTTTAATCCTTCCATTCACTGCTGCATCTCAACAACTGTCCCACTAGCTGAGGGCTAGACTGGACCTGGCTCCTGTCACAATAGTGCTGCAGTAGTCAGAAAGATTAATGATCTGCTGTAAAATATCACCTGGATCACCTGGATCGATTGGACTTCAGCTGTCGTTAAGACTGCGCCGATCACAACACGTCTGCCATTCTTCTCGCACTCTTGCCTTTCTTCTCCATGTTCGTCCGAAACGTTTAACGATGTCATCTTCCCATCTTCTTGGAGGCCGACCGGGGGGTCTTTTCTGTTCTCGCAGGTACCACTCAGCAATGATTGCGGTCCACCTGTTATCCGTGAGCCGTGCTGTGTGGCCCGCCCATTGCATCTTGTTATGTCTGCTTTCCATGACAATATCTTTCACACTGCTGCGTTCTCTGATGATTTCATTTGGTATACGATCCAGAAGGGAGATTCCCAACATAGCTCGTTCCATTGCCCTTTCAGCTACCAACAGCTGTTGCTCTTCTCTCTTCGTCAGTGCCCACGTTTCACTGCCATACAGCATGGCTGGCAGCACTGCTGAATTGAAAATATTTTTACGTGTGGTCTTGTCAATTTTTCCTCTCACATCTACAAGCTCTTCACAAAGGTGATAACGAATCGACTTTCGCAGAGTCTGGATGAACAACAGCCGAGAGAGCAGGCAGGGTTTTGAAGAAATTTCAGTACAATCGACCATATATTTACCCTTAGCCAGCTCCTAGAAAGAGCGAGGGAATACAAACTCCCGCTGTGCGTTGCTTTTGTCGACTATGAAAAGGCCTTTGATAGCGTTGAGTTTAACGCAATATTAAAGGCGCTCGCTGAGCAGGGCATTAACACGCAGTACATTAGTTTGTTGAAGGAAGCGAATACTGGGTGTACAACAGACATTACTCTCCTTGAAACTCCCCTCCGCATCCCAATCGAGAAAGGCGTAAAGCAAGGAGATACAATTTCACCAAAACTATTCACCGCCTGCCTCGAAATGGTTATGAACAAGATCAATTGGAGGAGTGGTGTCAACATAAACGGAGAGAGATGATCTCATTTCAGATTTGCAGATGACATTGTACTAATTGCCAAAAGCACCAACCAACTGCAGAGCATGCTACGAAGACTCGACAAGAAAAGTAGTCAGGTCGGCCTGAAAATGAACCGCTGCAAAACGAAATATATGCGATCAGACGTCTTACGAAAAGCCCGAATAACGGTAACAGGAGGAAACATCGAAGAAGTGGAACAGTACATATATTTGGGCCAAGAAGTTAATATGCGCCAAGACCTAAACGGAGAACTCTCGCGAAGGATTCGGGCAGGATGGTGTGCGTTTAATTCCATCAAGGACGTCCTCAAAGGAAAAAAGCTATAAAATATATGTATGAGAAATTATCCTGCCAGAGTCTGTAGCGGGGGTGGGCAAACTTTTTGGCCCGAGTGCCACATCTGAGTATGGAAATTGTATGGCAGGCCATGAATGCTCATGAAATTGGGAGTTGGGGTGCGGCTCCAACTGGGAGTGCGGGCTCTGGGTGGGGGTGCGGGATGAGTGGTTGTGGGTGCAGGAGGGTGCTCTGGGCTAGGACCGAGGGGTTTGGAGGGAGGGAGGGGAATCAGGGCTAGGGCAGGGGGTGAGGGTGTGGGAGGGGGTCAAGGGTGCAGGCTCCAAGTGGCGTTTACCTCAAGCAGTTCCCCGAAGCAGTGGCATGTCCTCCCTCCGGCTCCTATGCGGAGGTGTGGCCAGGCAGCTCTGCGTGCTGCCCTGTCCACAGGCACCGCCCCTGCAGCTCCCATTGGCCGCGGTTCCTGTCCAATGGGAGCTGTGGAGGCAGCACTTCGGGCAGGGGCAGTGTGCGGAGCCCCCTGGCTACCACTACATGAAGGAGCCAGAGGGGGGACATACCGCTACTTCTGGGAGCCGTGCAGAGCCACAGCATGTGTGGAGCATGGCAAGCCCCTGATCCCGCTCCCTGGCTGGAGCACCAGAGCAGGGAAACCCCTGGACCCTGCTCCCCAGTGGGAGCTCGAGGGCCGGATTAAAACGTCTGAAGGGCTGGATGCGGCCCCCGGGCCGTAGTTTGCCCACCCCTGGTCTGTAGTGTAGGGAAACCTCGATCTAACTTCACATAACTAGAGTACACTTTGCAATCATCAGAAAGTGATCAGGATTTCTTTGTCACAGCTTCCTTGGTTCAGCAGTTACTCCCATAGCCACAGGAAAGACATTATGGGCTTGATTTTTAGAAGTGCTGAGCACCCACAACTCCACCAAAAGTCAATGGGAGCATCTGTAAGTGCTCAGCATTTCTTGAAATCAGGCTTTATATACTGAAAAGCAGAAGAGTGAGGTAGTGGTTAAGGAAAGACCACAGGTGCCATTATGCCCCGGCAATGTTTATTTGTGCTTTTCCTTTGAGAGGTCCCCCACCCTCCCAGGTTTTTCATTAAGAAAAGATAAACAGCTCTTTGAGGCTAGAAGCTGAGACTCTCCATTACATAAGAGTTGCTCAACCCCATCCAAGAGGAAATAGGGCAGCAATGTGCACTGTGAGATGTGATTTCTAAAGCGCACTAATGTGTTGCGCATTAATCGGTCAGTGTAGACGCTGCGGGTGCAAACTGAAGGTTCCCTAACATGCTTCTGAAAGCAGGCTGGGGAACCTTTAATTGGCTTGTGAAGATTCTACCAGTGTGCATTAATGTGCACCTCATTAGTGAGCTTTAGAAATCACTCCCCCCCCCCATAGGGTGCACTACCCAACTGTACAGACAAGCCAATAGTGAAAATTGTGTTTAGGATTATTGTAGCCACAATCCTGCAATGATATCTGTGGGGTCAGACCCCTTTGACCATGCAGAGCACCACTGCAGGATAAAGGCCAAGATTGTAAGCTCTTTGGGGCAGGGACTTCTTGTTATATATGTGTTCAGTGTCTCTAAGAATGGAGCCCTGGTCCCTGACTGGGGCCAGGAGATGATACTGCATTACAAATAATAATAATTACTTGCATGCACATGGTGGAAACAGCAACTTTGGAATAGGCATGCCCATTTAAACATGAAAATTTTTAATGAAAGTGGCCCATAAATATTGTAACAGCCATGAAATATTTATTTTAGCAGATGGTTATGTATTACTGTACATTAATGTTAGGACTTAACCACAAAAAAACCACTGATTGAGTTTTTGAAACGACTATGTTTAGTAGTTTTGAATAAAAACAAGGATCTGGGAGAATGTCCTGATTGCTGTGTCTTACAAAGAATTGATCTAGTATCAGAAGACCATATCAATAATAATAATAAACACCTCTAGCTGTTATAGCGTACCAGACATTGACATAGTACTTATGAATTTGCTTTTGGCAGGTACAGTATGTTAAGGTTATGAAGGCTGGAGTAGACTTTTAAAAGGTTTGTTGAATGCACAATGTAGCAAAGTTGTGCAAGATAATTCAGTCTATATCGAAGTCTTTGGGTTTGTCTGCACTAGACTTTCTGACCTCAAGTTAATTGATTGCCAATTAACTGGAGGTAGCTACGTTTTTAGAGGCCTTTTGTTCTGGGTTACAAACATTTGTACTTTACCCAAGGCTGAGGCATAGCAATAAATTAACTTGAGGTAAAAAGTTCTAGTGTACAGCTACCCTTTTAGAGTTGCTAGATCTCTCAGGATCAGGCTCTTAATTGGCAGGTGGAGTCAGTGTTTCCAGCTTGAACATGTATTTACTCTGAATTGTTTTAATTTATATTTTAGATTCACAGAGAGGTTTTAGATTCACTGGAAAGGTTGCACTGTTCGGAAGTTGGTTAAACTCTAGAAGGTATTAAACAAACTTCTGTACAGTGCAGCCTCTCCAGGGCATTGTTGTTGAAAGCCAACAAATTGGCATGTTCTCATCAGGCTGTTACAAAATATGTTTATTGTAAGGTTTAATTAAGTTGAAAGATGGGTTATAGTAACCTTATTCAGGTGTTAAAGCCTTGGAATAAGGGTGTACTATTTGCAGCAAAAGAGAAGTGTGATAGTCTCCAAAAAAAACAAAAAAAAAAAGGCTGCGGGGAGAGGCACAGGTATATACAATGTCACTTAAAATGCATTCAGATGCACTCTAACCTTTTTGCACTGAGTATTCCAGAGAGCATATGAGAGGCTTAGTACTGTATTTTAACTACCTATTATTTGATCTCCTTTTTCTCAAGGTAAACGGACTACCTACAGACTTCTCCAAGTTTTCTAATTGACAGCTAGTGAAGTTCCAGATTAATAGGTTGTTTAGGGCTTAATTTTCTCTCTGTTCTTCAGGGAGTCAGGATCCCTGATTGAGAAAATAATTCCATGCTTCACAAGGACAGAAACTTTATTCCTCTGGTCCAACAAATTGAATACAATTGTGTCACTATACAAGAAACTTCAAGCAAATGTTCCATTCAGAAACCTTACATAATCATAGCTGGTTTGGGTTTCCTACAGTTTTGAGCTTTCCCCCTTTGATTATCCTATGATCTGAAAGAAGGCATAGTGTTTCAGGTAGAGAGACTCACAATAAGTTCTCACAATAAAGCAATTCAGTGCAACTCTTTTATTAGTTTGAACAGTATCTGCAGAGTTCTCTTCATCTGTGGCTTTGATAAAAGAAACTATTTAAATTTAACCAACTTGCTAGCTTAACTGATCCAGGAATTACAAGCAGAGTATCATTTTGTTTTGATAATGGAATTTATTACAATGGACTCTATCTACGTTCTTAAATGACCTCACTTATCCTTTCTGAGTCATGCACATTTTATGACTTAGAGCTTAGTAAAATTCCACACAAACTGATTTAAAAAAAAAGTTTTTTTACCTATTTGTATTCAGTCTGGAGGAATTCCTTACCCCAAACATCCACAGAGTCCATCTGAAGTTATATAAACCAAATGTAAGCCTACTCCCCCATCTCTTCCCATAATGTAACACAGGGGAGTAATGCTGATGGGTGGGTTGGGGCTCTGACCCCAGGAGATGATGGAAATGTTATCTGCCCTTTTATTGAAGGGATAGACCTGCCTTTTGTTACAGAAATTCTGAACCTTGCCTACTGTTGTGTGTCCAGAGAGCAACCATAGCCTGTAGAAAAGAGTTGTGTGTGTTGTTTTTGTTTTGTTTTGTTTCTATTTTTTGCCATCTTCACTTAGCAAAGAGGTTGCGACTTTTGCTCTTGGATATGGACTCCACTGTAGTCATCCTCTGTGCCTTCGTTACTGCTAGACTGGCTTACTGCAGCATGATCTGCACGGGGTTGCACTGGGAGACCATTTAAAAACTTCAGTCAGTAAAGAACATGGATGTCCACCCATTTAGTAAAGTTTTGTACATGTGCTCCACAGACTACATTGTCAGAGGGGTAGCTGTGTTAGTCTGGATCTGTAGATCCAGTTACAATGTCATTTCCTCTGCTTGCATCCGATGAAGTGGGTATTCACCCACGAAAGCTTATGCTCCAATAGCTCTGTTAGTCTATAAGGTGCCACAGGACGCTTTGTCGCTTCTACAGACTGCATTGACTTCCAGCTGGTTATTTTGAATATGTTGACCTACATTGCCCATTAAGATTTGGAGACCTCTTCTCTCCTTCACAGATGAGGTCATCTGGGGCACTTCAGATGACAGTCCCTAGTTTTGCATGTCTTAGGGCCACTGGCACACATTTCCAGTGCAGGGTCCTGATCTCCGAAACTTGCTTCATCCCCCTTGGTCCTACAGATCCTGAGTTCGTCTACCTTTTAAGGCACACTGCAATGCCTATCTGTTCACTTATGGCTTGCCTACATAGAGAGATTGACCGGCATTGCTATAGCAGAATTATGCTGAAGAATAGTAATTGTTCTGAAATAAAGTCCCTTTCATTCCAGAATAGAGCATCAACATGGGGAAGTTATATTGGCCTATCCATAGCAAAAGAATTATTTCACTATAGGTATGCTTGTCAATTTCTTCATGTAGGCCTGTCCTAAGTGGATGAGTTAATCTGAGACGAGTATTATGGCTGGCAGGTACCTCTATATCTGTTTGCATACGTATTTTAGATTGTTGGTTTGCCTGGGTGCCTAGATCTCTTTGGAAGCTTCAGTATATACATTGGAAAAAGAAATAAATGTATTGATAACTAGTATTAACTGGAGGATTTCTAATGCTATTATTACTATTTTTTATTCCAGGAATGCACGCCAGAGAAACTAGAATTAAAAAAGAAGATTTTTGGTCAGTTAGATCTTATTGTCAATAATGATGTTATCCTAAGCAGCTCAACTTCCACGCTTTTGCCTACTAAGCTGTTCACTGGCCTTAAACATGTGAAGCAGTGTATTGTTTCACATCCTGTAAGTATTCTGACAGGCTCTGTTAATTGCTTTATGTTTAATCCTACATGTTTAATCTGAGTTTTAATGCTAGGGTGGTATCCTGCAGGCTGCTGAGTGCTCCTGAAAGAAGCCCAGAGTGCCCAAGGGCTAATGGTGAGTGCTCAGGGCCCAACTTTCAGAAGGGTAGAGGGGTCACAACTCCAGCTGAAGTCAGCAGGAGATTCAGGTACCTGAAAATCAGGCCTCCTGTTAGCTCAGGATCGGTGTAGAAAGGCTTCTGCATAACAAGAAGGATGGTCCAGTGGTCTGAGCACTAGTGTAGAATATGAGAGACCCAAATTCAAGTCCATGCTTGGTCACAATCTTTCTGTGTGATCTTGGGGAAGTCGCTTAGTTGCTCTCTGCCTCAGTTCCCCCTCTGCAAAATGGGGATAACTGTATTTTCCTAATGTTGGAGTGTGAGGTGCTCAGGCACTGTGGTAATGAGGGCTATAGAAGTACCATAGATGGATAATTTGGAGAAAGGTGCACATTACTCACCAAAGTCTGCACTGAGATGAGCACAGTTGAGGAAAAGTGAATGTAATTACAATTGCAATAGGGGTTGGGGGCAGCATTGGTGCTTTATTACAATCCAGTGTATGCAAATGCTATGTATAGTGGCCAGTTGTAGCATTTCAGGTGCTCTTGCTGGACAATGCTATTGTTCATGAGAACTGCACTTACAAGAACTTGAGAGCAGGGCATGAGGACCAGCCACTGACAGAAATGTCCCATGCCCATGCAGTCCTTGAACTGTCTGCTGAAACTCACATGAGTGCCAGTTGTTCTGTGGCTCCATGGACTGCTGGAAAGGAACATGGGTACAATTTCCAGCTGTTTATAGGATTTTGTTTCAGAATTTGAGAACATTAATGAACTGTTTATTTAATTATTCCTTAATGTTTACATAATAAAGTTCTTGACGGTGGTGAGAAATGCTGTTTGGGATTGGGATATGGCTGGGAGAGAGTTCTCTTTTGTTAAATGAATGGGTGTAGTTTTTGGAGGCACTCTATCTTGTAGCTTTCTTGGAATAGTGTTTTATGTCATATTCACTAATGCACCCAGAGTATGTTAGAGGGGCAGGTCAATATAAATTAGTAAGTAAAATAAATGAATCTTGAAAAGAAGTTGTGTAGACTGCTTGGAAGTGTAGTTCACTTATGACAACAGCAAAACTATTGCAGAAAATCTTTCCTTTGAGATGCTCCCTTGAAAAGAGGCATGTTATTTATAATCAGCATCTGAATAACAAACAGTTTTGAAAATTAGAAATGAATGAATTGAATTGGCATAAAGTACACTGATAATATTGGAGTGAACTCATGCTTGGTGTAACTCCATTCACTTCTGTGCAGTTACAACCGTGGTGGATTTGGCCGTCTGGGCCTGATTTTCTGATATGTTGAGTGCATGCCATTCTTGTTGTGATCTGGCTTTGTGAGTGCTCTGTACTTCTGAAGATCAGGCCCATCCTGTTTATTGGAAAAGGCCCATTCTGTTATAAAATTGTATGAACAGAAATAGGCTTTACATTTAATTGATTCAATGTAACAATGTTAATTAATACAATTTTTTTTGTTGGTCCTTGTCAAGGTAAATCCGCCCTATTATGTGCCGCTGGTTGAACTGGTTCCCCATCCAGAAACAGAGCCTTCGACAGTGGATAAAACCCATGCTCTGATGAAGAAGATTGGACAGTCACCTGTCAGATTAACCAAAGAGATAGATGGGTTTGTTCTGAACCGTCTCCAGTATGCAGTTATTAGTGAGGCATGGAGACTCGTAGGTGTACGTGTAACTTCATTTTCTTTACATACGCTACTAGTTTTATAGGCACAACAGACAGAGTATTGTAGTATTTAAATTTCCTTTAGCTTTCTGTCTTCATCATTACTAAACATTCAGCCCCTTAGATTACATGAAAATAAAGACAGGTATGTAAATTTTACAAAAATTAGAAGTTTTGATGCTATTAAATAGAGGACAGAGGAAGAAAAGCTAAATGATAGCAAAACGAGAAACACTAGAGCTGTTCCAAAATATGGAACATTTTCAAAATATCCAGAAGAGCAAGGTTAAAGGGTCAGAAACCACAATACTGATTTTCAGGTTGTCTCTTTTCATTTCCTGCTGCTTTCAGAATGTTGTTGGCATACTTTTTGCGCTCAGTGAAAGGGTAATGAAAATAATATTTTAAATAGAAATCCATTTACCTTTCAGGAATTCCTCTCTCGGGTAGCTATTTGATACTGGTATTTAAAGACAGATTTCTCCACCTCCTTCCCATTCAGACTTTTAGCTCATAATCATCTGTTTGTGACACTGCAACATTTCCCACAGTTACATGTTCTGTGCCACAAAGTACGACCTTTCAGCAGGAGGAGATGAGTATGCACCCACTATTCCTGTGGGAGATTAAATTGTGTTTTGAACAGGGCCAGGTTTTTGTTTTGTTTTTTGGGTTTTTTTGGAAGAATGTTCTGATTTTTCAAGCTGTTTTAAAAATAAAAAAGCACAGGAACCTCAAGTTTGTAAGTCGTCATAATTAGAGTAATAATAACTAGATGTTTATTTACCACACTTCCTGAAGGATCCCGAAGCACTTTACAAATTTTATATTTATATTTCAGTTCACCTATAACTGATGCTCAGCCTCTGTTCATAGTCCCACAGGAACACCGTTTAACAGTTTAGATCAGGAAGTGAATAAGAAGGCTGCAACCAGTTTATACTATGTTTTGAGGTATTGACTGACCTTAAATGTATAATGGGAATTGCTTTTTCTAAACAAATAATTCTGACAAATAAGTTCAAATAGTGAACAAAATGGTGCTTGAAGTTCTGAAGTATAGGATATTTCAATGTTTTAGTTAAAGAAGAAAGTGTAACAATGTTGTGATTCTAATTGCCATGTATTATGGTATAGGTTCCCTTCAGATATGTTAGTTTTAAGTTGTCCTCCATTTGTGTTAAGTGGGATAAGAAGACAATTACTCTGTCTCAAATCAAAAGAGAGTGAAATGTAGTGAAGTGTTTAAATCATTGACAGTTTAACCTCCAGGAACAGAACACTCATCCACAAATGTCAAGCTGCACTCAAGTTTCTAAGGACACAAGTTCATAGGGCCATTTTGGAATCTTTGGTTCATGTGTTCCCTATGTGCTGGAAGAGTTTGGAGTATATTTTTGGTTATTTTTCCTGAATTTCATTATCAAAGCCCTCAGGGAGACTATTAGTCTTCACTTTTTCCAGCAGCCTCATAAGTGAGTAATGCCTGCAGCATTGCAGTCTCACCAGTGGATAATTGTCTGAAGTGAGGCTGAGGTTTGGAAAGTTAAGGACCTTACTAGTGGCATATGTTAATCATGCTTGTCTTTTTCTACTCTCAGCAGCTAGTCTCACTTTTGTCTACCATTATACTTGCCATAATTTCTGCACTTGGATCAGACTCCACTGACTTTGTTGTATAATTGTATAGTTCTTCTCTATATAAAGACACGTGTATTACTGTTGTCAACACAATTAATGAACAATGTAGATTAACAAGTGCTTGGGTACCTTGGTGATATGTGCCTTTACATACCTAAGACACAGACAGATCCCCTCCCACCAAAAACCTACATACCTGCAAATGCCTTACCCTGGCCTGATTCTCCAGCATTTTTATGCAGGGCAGGTGCACTGTAGACCTTTAAATAGACATCGAAGAGTCCCTAGTCTGTCATCTCGTGCTCTGTGTGGTTAGTAGATGGATCTGTTCTATTTATACTTTGTCAGTTCCCATCCAACAGTCCATTAAGAAGTGAACTTTGAGGAGGAATTTGAAGGAAGGAGATTGAATATGTTATTGCAAGTGGAGAGGAGAGGTTAGAGAAATGACAGAGGTGCTAGGGGATGCAAAGAGGACACGAAGAGAAGCAGAATTAGCACAACATAAATCCTGAGTGACAGAGTGGTGCAAGAGGAAAATGTAGGAAGAGCAGTGGTATGTAGAGCTTTGAAGGTGAGGGATTGGAATTTGAGGAACTAATGTGAAAGGGAGATGTAGAGCCTTTGAAGAGACTCAGGAGGAAGAGGATGTGCTCAGAGGGGCAGGAGAGCATCTGGCTCCCTCAGGGATTATGCTTTAATGGATTTTCCTCCGTATTTTGAACTTTTGATCAAAAATATAGTCCACAGGTCTGAGCTATTTTTATTCCAGGTGCTTCCAACAGATCCTGGAAAGCTAATGAATTCCTCCCCCTCCCTTTGCCCTGGGCTACACTGGGGGGGGGGGGTGTCGATCTACGATACGCAACTTCAGCTACGTGAATAACGTAGCTGAAGTCGGCGTATCGTAGATCAACTTACCTGGCTGAGGACGGCGGCGAGTCGATCGCTGCCGCTCCCCCGTCGACTCCGCTTCTGCCTTTCACCAAGGTGGATTTCCGGAGTCGACAAGGAGCGCGTTCAGGGATCGATTAAGTGCGTCTAAACGAGACACGATAAATCGATCCCCGATAGATCGATTGCGGGGTAGTGAAGACAAGCCCTTAAGTGTCTCCAGTAACATAAGCATCACATCAAAACCCTGGAGCTGGGTAGTACTGAATGCTCGCTATTTAAGATCATTTTTAATGGTGCACAATTTTAAAGTATTTTGAAAGATAATTTTTAAAGAACTGCATCCCCCTCCCAGAGCTTGATTACTTTATGCTGGAAGGTCTTTGCAGCAGTCAGGACAAAATCAAACTGAGAGTTGGGGTAAGTTAAATGAGCTTTCCCTTAAGCATGTGTGAACCTCTTTTGAAGAATTCCTCTAGGATGGCCAGTGTTTTAGTTGGTGCACCCAGAAAAGTACACATTACCTATTTCTCCCACATAATCTGTAATTGTGAGTGCAAATACTCTTTTGTGGTCCTAAAGTGAATTACTGCACATGCAAATCAGTAGTAGTAAAGCAAACTAGACTGTGCATGCAAATACAGGGTATGGTAGGCATGTGTGCACTTTTTATGCACATGTTGCTCCCACAGCTGAAAACTTTTGCTCACTACACTCAATATCCAAAATTCTGGTTTGTGTGAAATAATGATACTAGAACTTTAATTGTCCGTGGTATTGTGTATATATGGCCAAAATTTTCAAATTTAGGTGCCTAAAGTTGGGCATCTAAAATAAATATATTTAGCCACCAAAATAAGTGGCTTGATTACCAGAGATGGTAAGAAAACCAATCCCCTTTGAATTCACTATAAATTACGGGTGTCCAGAATTTTGGAAAATCAGGCCTCTGACTTTGTGCCTAAAGATGGATTTAGGTGCCTAACTCTAAAAGTTTTGGCCATATTTGACAGAATACTGACGGTAAAGTGTTAAGAACTTGAAAGTTCCTAGTTAATTGTTAAAATGTTGACTTACAGTTTTGCATTCTCTAGGTTGCTTTTAATTAGAGTTGGACTTTGACCACAGAGGAGATAGTGCTGACAGAGACATGAAACTTTCTTGCTTAGGTTTTACCCAAACCTTCAAGTTTTACACCCCTGGCCCCTGCTATTCTGTTCTCTTATAACATAACTATATTTCAACTTCTGCAATTCTTGGTGTTTTTTGAAACACCCCAGCTCTTGGAGTCATGTTGCTATGTGAGAATCTCAGCTTTCATTTTAAAAAAGTCACTTTCTAGCCCTCAAGGATGAGGAGAAAATCTTGAAAATGTGAACGCTAAAGGTACAAAAAACAGTTAAACGAACCCCCAAATATATATATACGTATATTGTGCCAATGGCTTGATTTTGGGAGGGCGTCTGACTCATGATTTTTGAACCCTTGGGGTTGGCAATATTACTGCTCTTAATAAAGAAATATTATATGCCTCACACAACTTGCTGCTTAACTCCAGCAGGTGTGCGAGCGAGGTAAGGCAGTGATTACGCCTTCTTGGGGGCAAAAGGCATCACTGGGCATGCTGGCTGGTCAAAAAGGCTAGCACTTAAGGGCATGTTGTGTGTAGAATCTGGGTGCCTCCTGTGACCTCTCCTCATCCACTACACCCTGGCAGGGGGATCCACAATTTATTCCATAAAGTATTGTTGATGGAAATGTGCCAGTAGAGAGACAACGCATCCTTGAAAGTGAAATCTGATGTAAGAGCTGTAATTTAAAAACTATATAATTATTTAACTTGTTTAAATTTTGTGCAGTTTCTCTCACTTTATGCTATTTTTAGGTGGCGATCATTACTTAGCATGAACTCATTCATGGCACTTTTATGTTACAGAGCCAAATTCTGTTCAGTTATATAGGCGCAATCCCACTGATGTCCGTGAAAGGACACCAGTGTAACCTTGGTTCCGTTCCTGCAAACTCTTACGCATCTGCAGAAAATACACGGTCACATGCATAAGTCTTTCCAGGACCGAGGTGTATGTGCAGTATTCAGCTCAGAAGTATCAGAAAATTTTAGAGGAGAAATGAACATACAGTAGAACCTCAGAGTTATGAACTGACTGGTCAACCACACACCTCATTTGGAACTGGAAGCACACAATCAGGCAGCAGCAGAGACAAAAAACCCCCAAACTAAATACAGTACAGTACTGTGTTAAACGTAAACTACTAAAAAATAAAGAGAGATTAAAAAAAAAGATTTGACAAGGTAAGGAAACTGTTTCTGTGCTTGTTTCATTTAAATTAAGATGGTTAAAAACAGCATTTTTCTTCTGCATAGCAAAGTTTTAAAGCTGTATTCAGTCAGTGTTCAGTTGTAAACTTTTGAAAGAACCATAATCTTTTGTTCATAATTATGAACATTTCAGAGTTACGAACAGCCTCCATTCCTGAGGTGTTCAGAACACTGAGGTTCTACTGTATGTATCAGATCCATCAAATATGTTAAGCTTAAGGCCTGGTTCTGATCTTCAGCACTTAGGTATGTTTATCTTGACTTTCATTTGGTGATGTATCTTGCATGTGATTTGAAGGATGTAATTCCCACTATTTTGCTCTTTACAGCATTGCAAAATGGCAAGTAGGAGAAAATTTAGTTCAGGACACATTTTATTCATTTTATATTGTGCTATGGTTAAAGCAAACTTAAAGAAACAATGCAAATACATGTGCATAATTAAACAAGTAATATTATTCCTCTGTAAATATGCACTGTATGCAAGGGGGAAACAGGAATATTTTAATCATACTGTCCTAAAAAAGAAGAATTCTTCTGGAGCTGGAAATGTTGTCAGTGGTCCCCTGTGACTTCCAGAGCCTGGTTCAGAAAGCTGCATACACCTAGTCCTACATCCCCACAATAGATCATACTCTAGGAGATGTTACACTAAAGCAAATGGTATCTCTTATCAAGTGCTACAATGTACAATCAATGTCGGGTTAAAGAGAAATTTAGAATATTTATTTAAAAGTAGATTAGATTACAAAAGAGGTGAGTTTTAATGCAAAAGAAAATCATTTTGTCCAATGATTCCAAGGTTACGATGAAGAGAATATGATGGTATGAATAAACTGACAACACAGTTTATTCAACCTGTTAGCATTTTCTTTGTTTCTTTGCTTTAAAGGGATGAGAAGCTAAGGAAAACTGCTTACTTTGTGCACTTCCTAATCCCTTTTAAAGGTGAACAGCAAAACAAAAGTAGAGTTTATGCCTTTTCCCCTCATTTATGCTGTAGAAGATATCCTTTAAAAATATCCTGCTTGTTTTTCCATATTAGGAATATCAAGCCTCTCCTCTTCTAGAGTCCTTAATTAGGGCTAGGGAGAGAAACAGCTCAGGTTTCATCCTCTTATGATATCACCATGCAGGCCTTTGAATTATCTTGCTGAGGTCCTCCAACAAAGAGAGGGAAGTCTAGACATGATGGGGCAGATCCTTAGCTGAATCCAATAGAGTTATGACAATTTACATCAGCTGAGAATTTGCCATGGTATTTCTAGAATAAACAAGCACACAATTTTTGTGGGCAAAACTCTGAAGACTTTATATATTTCAGCTAGTTGAGTTGTGAATTCTTAAACCTCTCAAAATTCTAGATACCTTGTTAAAATTGAATATTTAAAACACATGCATATCACACAGAAAAGAGGTGATACCTTCATTGCTTTTGAGCAGGTGCACTGTTGATCCAATTTTAATGCTAGCCTACATCACTTAAACCTCTCAGTAATATGTATGAGTTTTATATGCACACAAATAAGACAAAATTATCTTCTTCAAACCTAAGATGTTTCAATCCACATTTGATTTTGCTTTTACCCATTCTCTGGGTCAATATTTACATATTTCCATTGCCTCAGCACATTAATGTGGTATCCACCGTGAACTTAGAAAACATAAAAAGTAGAAAGTTCTACAGCTTCAGCTGTAGTTGCACATAGTGGTTATCACTATAAAATGTTAGGCGGGTGTCAACTAGTTAATAGAGAACTTGCTTGGAGAATTCAGAAATAAATATTAAAAGATGCATGTTTTTAACATAGAAAATTGTTTGACGATCATCACCCCAGAAATAGTGGGCTATGCCCTTATTCCAGAAGCGATCGGTTCTATTTGATGTAGCTTCTGATTCCCTGATGATCAAAAAAGTACCTTGACTGCTTAGTTAATAGGTTCCTATTCTCATGTGGTAAGAGTCCCATGTGTTTTCTCCTTTCTTGGCATGACAAATAAGCTATTCCTTTCTCTTCTCAGTAAACTCAAAAGAACAGTATGGATTAGATTTCCACAAGCATACACACATCTGTGCACAAATCAGGGTTTGCATATATACATCAGAGTTTGTATCAAATCAGGTACAAGCACTTCTGAAAATCTGACTCTCTCTAAATTTTCCCTCTGTAGCAGGGAAAAATAAAGACATGGGTTCCTTTCTCAGCAGGATCAGATAAACACACTGGGCCCAACCCACAGATAGTGTAAATCAGCAGAGCTCTGTTAATGTCAATGAAGCTATGCTGACTTACACTAGTTGAACATCTGACTTACACTAGTATGTCTTCACTGCACAATTAATTTGACTTCTTACCTGGGTTTTAGCCCACCCCCTCCATGATATGCACAGAGAAATCTCTGACCTTAGTTTGATGGTGCTTTAAGCCAGTTTGGGTAGTGGGTTAGAGCCAGAGCTCCACTTTAACTTGGGCTACAACACCTCTCCCCCACCCCCACTTTAGAATGACCATGCAGGAAAAATCACTCAAGTGCTGATAGTACTCCAGTGCCCTTCCCACAGTCCCCCCGAAGGACAGACAGGTTCTCCTGCAATTCACTGGGAAAGAATCCTGGAGTGTCTCAGCAAACAGATTCCTGGGATGTGCCCCCAGACACACACATGAGAATGCAGAAACAGTGAGGACACAGTTGTGCCAATAGAGCTTTGCAGTGGGAATGCTCATACTTGGGTTAAGCTAACTCAGGTACTGAGATGCAGATGCCAATCACACAGGCTAACTGTACAGTGAAGACATACCCTGTAAGTCTTCCTTTTGCACCCAGAAAAGTAGCCACCCAGCTTCATCCCTTGTTTTTTTTAGATCATTCCATCATAGGCCTTCTACTCAATGTGAGACACAGTTCAGACCTTTTGCTGCCAAAAACTACTCTCTCCCTGCACCCTCTTTATGGTTGTCTCTTAATGAGCCACACCTGAAGGTTCATTAAGAGATCTAGCTCCTTTCCTGTTCATATGGTTCTGAAGTATATACACTCCATCACAATATTCCATTTAAAATTTCAGACAATTTGAAACTGTTTGACTTACGTTTTAGTGAAATATTTCACATGAAATTATCCCAGCAGTAAAATATGTGTGTCTGAAATTGGGTTTTACATCTATGATGCAACAGTTAAAAGTAATGCACCATCATTATTAGTCAGCAACATGCTCATGAGCAACTGAGCAAGAATGTTTGTGTTCTGCATCCAAGGATAGTGTAATTCTAATATAAGCAATTTACATATTTAACCACAAAGGCATGAGTAACATGGCAATTTTGAACATACATGTTTCATTATATTTTGCTTTTAATAATTTCTTTTTGGCTCCCACTCAGCATGCTTCTCAGCATGAACAGTGACTTTATCACAGTCTTCTAAATACTGCTCTGCTCTGGGGCAATGGAAGGGAAATGTGCTTAGATTAGTAGTGTTAGGTAAGATTCGCTTTTAAGGAGCATGCTGCAAAACATCTACAAAGGGAATTATGTTCCAGGGGAAAAAATGGATATTCTTGTTATTTTGGGTACCTAGATCCTGAAAATACATCA
The DNA here is from genome assembly GCA_033296515.1 of Macrochelys suwanniensis. Classification (NCBI taxonomy): domain Eukaryota; kingdom Metazoa; phylum Chordata; order Testudines; family Chelydridae; genus Macrochelys; species Macrochelys suwanniensis. Next base: position 40,757,717 of record CM065775.1, on the reverse strand, counting down.
CCCCCTTCCCACCCCCTGTTGGCCACAGCCCACCATCCAAATTCCCCAGTTTCAAAGGTTTCAGCAGAGTTTTTAATGGTTAGTTAATAGTCCTGGAAGCATTTGTTGAGGGACCAAATGGGCACAGCTTTTGTCACACTCAGTTTCTAGGTAGTATCTTAGCTGGGGTACAGTTAATTGGGGTACAGTTGCAGTGTTCTGGTTTTTCCATGCAAGTTTCTCTATTGCTCAGAGATTGACTCTGCCAAAGTAGTGCTCCAAAAGGAACAGCACATAATCAATCTACAAAAATGATTAGCATTGAATAAATCCTATTTCCAAATATATTGTGAAGCGCCAAAGGAGCTATACGTTTTAACATTTTCCAGAAAGCCTGTTGGCAGCCTGCGGAGCACTTGCCTGTTTAATGCAGTCAATGAACTAACAATCAGCATGTTAGGTTAAGGATACTTTTTATGGTGGCTGGGGACAATAATTTTATTTAGCCACCTGTCAAAATGTGTCTTTCTTTTTTTTCTTTTCTTTTTTTTAACTGACTTGCTTTTGTCTGTGGTGGGTGCTGAAGAAATACATAAATAAAATATACATTGTTGATGGAGTACCACAGTATCCATGTACTGTAACAGTTCCTTGGTGGTATTATCAGGTGCTCAGATGCTGTGGTGATGAAGGCCATACTTGTACCTAGATAGACCAGCAGTCTTCATGAAAGTGTCTTGAGTTGACTTGAAGAATACGTTAGTGGTCCATATAACAATATTAAACCAATCTCTTTTAAACAAACAGCTGCCTCCTCAGTCTGCTGAGGACTGCCTCTGCTGGGAACTGAGCTAGGGAGCCTTGGGCCAGTTCTAAACTTAAAACTTTTTCCAGTACAATAATGTTGATTAAGGGGTATAAATTGCATCTAGACTAGGAGAGTTTATCCCTATAGGTTTACCAGCAAACCTTTTCTACTGTAGACTAGGCCTTAGATTCAAAAGCAGTAGCTTTACCAATTGAGCTAAAGGGAGTATCCAATAACTGCTATCAGCCACTGTGAGGCAAGATCACTGGAATGAGATGCTTAGTAATATGCTGTGTCTGACAGAAGAGAGGCAGACCATTCAAAGTCTGTCAGATATCCCTTTCTAACACTATTTTGATTGATATGTCACTGCAGCACTCAAACCACACAAGCATTTGTGGCCATAGCACTTCAGTATCACTTGCCTCCCCTTACTCCAGATTCACAGTGGTCCTACTTTTGCCATACTTGGGATCAGGATGTTTCAAGCTCCACGTCTCTGTGTCTGTGTTTTCAAGGTCACACATCACCAGGGGTGTCTTCCATGAGACGTTAACACACAAGCATCCCTCTCTTCCAGGCTTGCTTGCAGGAACAAGCTTCATGTTGTTGGGATTTTGATATAGATCAACTATAACTATTATAAATTTTTTTAAAGGGAGGAACAATTAGCATATCTCAAAGACTTTTTGCTGTTTTAGTCCTCATAGAATCATAGAATCTCAGGGTTGGAAGGGACCTCAGGAGGTCATCTAGTCCAACCCCCTGCTCAAAGCAGGACCAAACCCAATTAGATCATCCCAGCCAGGGCTTTGTCAAGCCTGACCTTAAAAACCTCTAAGGAAGGAGATTCCACCACCTCCCTAGGTAACCCATTCCAGTGCTTCACCACCCTACTAGTGAAAAAGTTTTTCCTAATATCCAACCTAAACCTCCCCCTCTGCAACTTGAGACCATTACTCCTTGTTCTGTCATCTTCTACCACTGAGAACAGTCTAGATCCATCCTCTTTGGAACCCCCTTTTAGGTAGTTGAAAGCAGCTATCAAATCCCCCCTCGTTCTTCTCTTCTGCAGGCTAAACAATCCCAGTTCCCTCAGCCTTTCCTCATAAGTCATGTGCTCCAGCCCCCTAATCATTTTTGTTGCCCTCCGTTGGACTCTTTCCAATTTATCCACATCCTTGTAGCGTGGGGCCCACAACTGGACACAGTACTCCAAATGAGGCCTCACCAGTGCCGAATAGAGGGGAATAATCATGTCCCTCGATCTGCTGGAAATGCCCCTACTTATACAGCCCAAAATGCCGTTAGCCTTCTTGGCAGCAAGGGCACACTGTTGACTCATAGTCAGCTTTTCGTCCACCGTAACCCCTAGGTCCTTTTCTGCAGAACTGCTGCCCAGCCATTCGGTCCCTAGTCTGTAGCAGTGCATGGGATTCTTGCGTCCTAAGTGCAGGACTCTGCACTTGTCCTTGTTGAACCTCATCAGATTTCTTTTGGCCCAATCCTCTAATTTGTCTAGGTCCCTCTGTATCCTGTCCCTACCCTCCAGCGTATCAACCACTCCTCCCAGTTTAGTGTCATCTGCAAACTTGCTAAGGGTGCAGTCCACACCATCCTCCAGATCGTTGATGAAGATATTGAACAAAACCAGCCCCAGCACCGACCCTTGGGGCACTCCACTTGATACCGGCTGCCAACTAGACATGTAGCCATTGATCACTACCCGTTGAGCACGACCATCCAGCCAGTTTTCTATCCACCTTACCGTCCATTCATCCAGCCCATACTTCCTTAACTTGCTGGCAAGAATACTGTGGGAGACTGTATCAAAAGCTTTGCTAAAGTCAAGAAATAGCACATCCACTGCTTTCCCCTCATCCACAGAGCCAGTTATCTCATCATAGAAGGCAATTAGGTTAGTCGGGCATGACTTGCCCTTGGTGAATCCATGCTGACTGTTCCTGATCACTTTCCCCTCCTTTAAGTGGTTCAGAATTGATTCCTTGAGGATCTGTTCCATGATTTTTCCAGGGACGGAGGTGAGACTGACTGGCCTGTAGTTCCCCGGATCTTCCTTCTTCCCTTTTTTAAAGATGGGCACTACATTAGCTTTTTTCCAGTCATCCGGGACCTCCCCCGATTGCCATGATTTGTCAAAGACAATGGCCAATGGCTCTGCAATCACATCGGCCAACTCCTTTAGCACCGTCGGATGCAGTGCATCCGGCCCCATGGACTTGTGTTCGTCCAGCTTTTCTAAATAGTCCCGAACTACTTCTTTCTCCACAGAGGGCTGGTCACCTCCTCCCCATACCATGCTGAGGAGTGCAGCCGCCTGGGAGCTGACCTTGTCTGTGAAGACAGAGGCAAAAAAAGCATTGAGTACACTAGCTTTCTCCACATCCTCTGTCACTAGGTTCCCTCCCTCATTCAGCAAGGGGCCCACCCTTTCCTTGACTTTCTTCTTGTTGCTCACATACCTGAAGAAACCCTTCTTGTTACTCCTAACATCTCTGGCTAGCTGCAACTCCAAGTGTGATTTGGCCTTCCTAATTTCACTCCTGCATGCCTGAACAATATTTATATACTCCTCCCTGGTCATTTGTCCAATCTTCCACTTCTTGTAAGCTGCTTTTTTGTGTTTAAGACGAGCAAGGATTTCACTGTTAAGCCAAGCTGGTCGCCTGCCATATTTACTTTTCTTTCTACACATCGGGATGGTTTGTTCCTGCAACCTCAATAAGGATTCTTTAAAATACAGCCAGCTTTCCTCGACTCCTTTCCCCGTCATGTTATTCTCCCAGGGGACCTTGCCCATCAGTTCCCTGAGGGAGTCAAAGTCTGCTTTTCTGAAGTCCAGGGTCTCTGTTCTACTGCTCTCCTTTCTTCCTTGTGTCAGGATCCTGAACTCAACCATCTCATGGTCACTGCCTCCCAGGTTCCCATCCACTATTGCTTCCTCTACTATTTCCTCCCTGTTTGTGAGCAGCAGGTCAAGAAGAGCTTTTCCCCTAGTTGGTTCCTCCAGCACTTGCACCAGGAAATTGTCCCCTACACTTTCCAAAAACTTCCTGGATTGTCTGTGGACCGCTGTATTGCTCTCCCAGCAGATATCGGGGTGATTAAAGTCACCCATGAGAACCAGGGCCTGTGATCTAGTAACTTCTGTTAGTTGCTGGAAGAAAGCCTCGTCGACCTCATCCCCCTGGTCTGGTGGTCTGTAGCAGACTCCCACCACGACATTACCCTTGTTGCTCACACTTCTAAATTTAATCCAGAGACTCTCAGGTTTTTCTGCAGTTTCATACTGGAGCTCTGAGCAGTCATACTGCTCTCTTACATACAACGCAACTCCCCCACCTTTTCTGCCCTGCCTATCCTTCCTGAACAGTTTATATCCATCCATGACAGTACTCCAATCATGTGAGTTATCCCACCAAGTCTCTGTTATTCCAATGACATCATAATTCCTTGACTGTGCCAGGACTTCCAGTTCTCCCTGCTTGTTCCCCAGGCTTCTTGCATTTGTGTATAGGCATTTAAGATAACTCACCGATTGTCCTGCTGTCCCAGTATGGGGCAGGAGCCCTCCCCTCTTGCACTCACCTACTTGTGCTTCCTCCCAGTATCCCACTTCCCCACTTACCTCGGGGCTTTGGTCTCCTTCCCCCGGTGAACCTAGTTTAAAGCCCTCCTCACTAGGTTAGCCAGCCTGCTTCCAAAGATGCTCTTCCCTCTCTTCGTCAGGTGGAGCCCATCTCTGCCTAGCACTCCTTCTTCTTGGAACACCATCCCATGGTCAAAGAATCCGAACCCTTCTCTCCGACACCATCTGCGTAGCCATTCGTTGACTTCCACGATTCGACGGTCTCTACCCCGGCCTTTTCCTGCCACAGGGAGAATGGACGAGAACACCACTTGCGCCTCAAACTCCTTTATCCTTCTTCCCAGAGCCACGTAGTCTGCAGTAATACGCTCAAGGTCATTCTTGGCAGTATCATTGGTGCCCACGTGGAGAAGCAGGAAGGGGTAGCGATCTGAGGGCTTGATGAGTCTCGGCAGTCTCTCCGTCACATCACGAATCCTAGCCCCTGGCAAGCAGCACACCTCTCGGTTTTCCCAGTCAGTGCGGCAGATAGATGACTCAGTCCCCCTGAGGAGAGAGTCCCCGACCACCACCACCCTCCTCCTCCTCTTGGGAGTGGTGGTCGTGGAACCCCCATCCCTAGCTCTGTGCATCTCATGCCTTCCAGTCAGTGGAGTCTCCTTCTGCTCTGTTCCCTCAGATGTATCATTCACTCCACTCTCTGCACTAGTACCTGTGGAGAGAACATGAAAACGGTTGCTCATCTGAATATGCGTTTCTGGTACATGGACTTGTCTCATACTCTTTCCTCTTCTGGAGGTCACATGCCGCCAATTGTCCTCACTGGCCTTCTGTCCCCGCTGCGTAGCCTGCTCTGAATCCTCAGAACACTGTGCCCGCTGAAGCCGATCCTGACGTCTATCCAGGAACTCCTCATTTTCTTTTATGGAACGCAGGGTTGATACTCGTTTCTCCAGACCTTGAATCTTCTCTTCCAATATGGAGATCAGCTTGCACTTTGTACAGACAAAGTCGCTTCTATCCTGTGGAAGAAAGACAAACATGGCACATCCTGTGCAGGTCACGACAGCGGATCGCTCAGCATCCATAGTCCCTTCCTTCGAAGAGTTTCCTCACTTGTGGCAGTAGCTACTCAGGGAAACCTTCCACTTTACTTCCATTATCATCCTCGCTGTGTTATATCTAATTTAGACTGTAAGATCCTTGTTGCAGGGACCTATCAATTTATTTGTTAAGCACTGTACACACCCGCAGCGTTGTATAGATAACAGTGGAATCCGTTTGCAGTTCCTTATCAGTACTTCACCTTTGTACAGTAGCATGGGACTATATTGCAAAATCAGACAGCTGGGCTCTATCTTACTCAAAAGATAACCATAAAGTTGTAGGGAGCTCTTCCTACCACCCAAGACCATTTATTACAATAGTCGCTTTGAGATAGTTTGGTCTTGTTTTGAAAATTGAGGACTGTCTTCCTTTTGTTGATTGATGATCAAGACCTTATTATAAATGCCAAGCTGGTGTTTGGAGTGGTTCATATGACATGGCCACAGAAATTGTGAGGAGTAATAAGGCAGTTTTTCAGGAGGTAATGATCTGCCCACACTAAGGTTCTTGAAAGCAGCATCAAACTTGAGCTCCCGGTTAGAACCTCCCCCCGCCCCCCCCCACCCCCCGCCCCGATGGAACTTGAGTGTACATCTTAGGATTCTGTAATTTTCCTCTATATGAGACCCGCTGACCGTTTCAATTTATTTTCTGTTTAAAAGTGGGTTACTTGTGGCTTGTCTAGTCTAGAGGAGGAGAAGGGAAGAACTGGAAGCCCTGTCATTTGGGCCTTTGTTACCAGCCTCTTGCAAAGACAGTCATTTTTGTGTCCATTCAGTTAGCTTTCATAGCAACCAGGTGCACTGGCTTCACTCCCTAGCCTCTGTACCTCTCCATTCTCAGTTGAATAGCTTTGACATTCCCTGACTATTGACAGGGATCTTTATTTCTATAATCATTGTTATCTGTTGTTTTATTTGTATTACAGTGTGACCCGGAGGACGTTTGAGACAGAATAAGGAGGACAAGGTAGTGGCTTCACTGGCTAGTTTGGGAAGGGTGTTCCATACATGAAGGGTGGCATGAAAAATGTTCAAAGATGCCAGTGGGAAAAATGGGACAAATGGATGACATAGGCTAATGTTGTTGGGAAGTGGGGTGGATGAAGGGGCAATGGAGTGAGGTGCATGAGCAGACAGGGAAGGAGGAGCGGAGCTATTCAGGGCCTTAAAGACAAGAAGTTTGAATGTGATTAAATGGAAAATGTGGGAGTTGGTGGAGGGATCAAGGAGAAGAGTGACGTAGTCAGAGTGACAGGACAGGAAGATGATCTCAGCAGCTGTGTTTTGAATGGACTTGATGAAGATGACATAGGTGTCAGCGAGGCCAGAGGAGGAGGTGGCAGTAGTCAATCTGGGAGATGAGGGCCTGGATGAAAGTCTTAATGATGTTCAGCCAGAAACGGCTGGATCTTGAACATGTTGTGAGGAAAGAAGCAATGGATTTGGAAAAGGGAGCAAAAGAGAGGACTGAGTCAAAGATAAATCTCAGGTGCCTGAGTGAGGATGGTGATGCTGTCAACAAAGAAAGAGGCTGGTATGCAGGGTTTGAGAGGAAAGGTGAGATTCAGCTTTGGCCATGTAAAAGGTATGTTGCCATTGTCAGAGTGACGGGCCAAGATGTGGGATTGGGTGAAGAGATGGGGTAACGGTAGACTTGTGAATCACAGGCATATGGATGGTGGTTAAAGCCATTCAGTGAATAAGCTCACTAGAGCAGTGGTGCAGAGAGAGAAGTTGGGGACCAGACGTGGAGCCCTGAAGGAACAACAAGACATCAGAGAAGAGCTGGGAAGGGACAGAATTGCAGCAGCATAGGGAGAATAACATTTCAAGGAGGATGTGATTAGTGGCGTCACAAGCAGCTTACAGGTCAAGGACGGAGCAAAGGCCCTGCAGCATAACCAGGAAGAGGTCATTAACAACTGTGGTGAAAGCACGATCTAACTAAGGCGCCGATCCTATAGCCGGTAAAGTCAATGACAGTGCATGTTGCAGGGTTACCACCAGCTCCTGATGAACACGCATTTCACTATAGCTCAGCCTCCTCTTGTCATTTGCATAAGTGCTCAGCTGACGGCCTTATCACTGACTGCTTGGGAGGCAGAGGTGAACAATGCCTTCAGAAAGGTTGGGTTCCACACCCAAGCACAGTGGGTTAGGAGTCTTTCCTCTTTAGTTTCTTCCCATAAGCACCAACCCTTGAGGAAAACACCTTGCTGACTGTAGCTCTTTTTCTTTCCCCTTTGCTGAATCATTCCACTGGCTAACACTCTCCTTCACTTTAAATGTGAGCCAGAACATTCCCTACGGGAATTAGTTTAGTGGGTTCCTTATTTGAGTCTCTTTAATTTCTGAAGAAGTCATAAAGCTAAGAAAACAAAGGCTTTTGTTTTTATGGAGCTCTGCCTGGCAGCAGAGAAGCAAACATTTGTCTTTGAACAGCTGAGCCCACTTCACTAGGGTAATGTGAAACCTCAGCTGAAGGAATCTGTCATGCATCTAGCTGGAAGGCCATCTATTTGTTGTTCACATTTTGACTGGACGAGACAGGTCTTCAGGTTCAGCGAGCCATAAAGTTTGTGGAAGATATGGACTGAGAGCAGAATCATAGTTGAATGGTTGTGAGTGTATTGCTCTTCATATCTCAGCATTGTGAAACTGATGTGTCTACAGTAGCAGAGAGACTCATTTATTTCTTATTTGAAAATGATCTTACAGTGAGTCAGAGCTGTTGTGAGAATCCTGCCTGATGCTGGAGTGAAATATTATACCATTATGTTTACAGTTTTTAATTTAGATGAAACATTAATCAAAGCTCCATGTTTCCTTAGAACATTGGCATTTGTTATGTTTATATCCAAAGTCTACTTCTATTTGCAAACAGTTTTGGGTGGTTAACATGGTTTCACTGATCTGCCCCAGGTTGCAAATGCAAAAATTCCATAAACAGCTGGGAGTGCCTAAAAATTGTTTCCGTTCCAAGTGTGATTCTAAGCTGCTCTAGAGATGAAGGATGATCTTGTAGATGAACCACTAGCAGGGCCGGTGCAAGGAAGTTTCGCGCCCTAGGCAAAACTTCCTTGAACCAGCCCTGCGCCGCCGCCCCCCGCCCGTGGGCCGCGGGAGCTCAGGTGTCCATTGTGGTGAAGGGGGCTGGCTTGATGGAATGGGATAGAACATTGTCTTAGTTCAGTCTTAGTTTTCTAATCTGAGAGAGGGCAAGAAATATCCTTATAAAGGAAACATTATTCTCAGGAAAAGCTTCGAGGCGATACACTGTAACCTGTAAAAAAGAAATGATGTGCCTGTCCCAACTGGTTATGAGGGTGTGATGGGTTCTTTGTAAGTATGACTGCTGTCCTGAGCTTTCAACAAGAAGGTTCTTCATTTCACGGACTCGGAGTCCTGCCAGATCTGAGACTTGAGGTTGGCAGTGAACTCGAGAACCCAGGCAGGTTGACAGGGCCGGCCCACAACATTTTGGCACCTCAGGCAGGGATCTCAAATGATGCCCCCATGCCCCCTCGCTTGGGCCAAAACTTTGAAAGGTCTCAATTCTGCCTTCTTCCTGTTCTACTCCTCTCATGGTACTGCTCTGCTACTACCCCAACTTAAAATGCCTTGTTCAAAAATTTTAAGTAACACTTAACTGTCAAACGCCTGAACAACAAATGTAACTTTTCTTGTCTGCATAGTAAACACTGGCATTTTTATCTGTTTGAATAATCAAAGTGGTGCTTTCCGTGCCTTCTTGGGTGCAAAGATTTGAACTGCTTCCGGAAAGTCCACAGTCTGGGCCAGCTCATGCTCTATTGAGATGGTTGGAAGGCCGACTAGCCTCTCCTGTGTCATTGTGGAGCGTAGATGTGTTTTTCTTAACTTTAGCCTGGAGAAGGTGCGTTCTCCACTGGAAACTGTTACAGAAAGTGTTAGAAGAATGTGCAGAGCAACAAAAGCATTTGGAAAGAGGGTGGTCATCTTATTTGTGCACATATATTCCAGAACAGCCTTTGGAGTTAATCCTGCTGAAATGTATCTTGAAAGGGCTTTCAGTTCATCATCTAAATCACTCACATCAATAGCGTGCATGTCATCATGTGTCAACACTCTCTCTAGTGCCCTGCATTGCTGGTGTAGGTCTTCTTCAGGTATAGTGAGGAGTTTTGGAATATCATATGTGATAGACCCAGGCCAGTTTGGTACAACAGAATAGTAGAAGGCAGATATACTGGCCATTGGGTTAACAGTTTTCTGTTCCCTAACTGACCAGAGCAGGGACTGCTCCAGGCTAATGAGAACACCTAACTCTAATTAACCTGCAAAGAGTCAGGTGAGGCCATTAAGGTAAAGTGAACACCTGACCCTAATTAAGGCTCTTCTGAGCATATAAAAGGGCTCACTCCAGTCAGGCTAAAAGAGGAGCCAGAGGAGAGGAAGTGCTGTTGCTATTGAAGGACTGAGTAAATGAGGATACACTCGCGCCATCAGTAAGGGAGCCCTAAGGTAAGGGTGAAGAAGTGAGAAGCAGGAGAGCTGTGGGGAAGTGGCCCAGGGAATTGTAGCAACTCTGGCAGTGAGAGGTTGGCTGCCAACAGCTGCTACCATTAGGGTCCCTGGGCTGGAACCCGGAGTAGAGGGCGGGCCTGGGTTCCCCCCACCAACCTGCCACTACAAGGAGAAGACAGGCCTCTGGCAGAACAGGAGGCTAAACTGTTCTGAAAAAAAGCCCAGAGGGACAACAGGGACTGTGGGAGTTCTCTCACCATCCTCTGAGGCTAGCATAAACCGCCTAGAAGCGCGGGACCCACAGGGACAAGATCGGAGCTCTGCCACACATACAACATCCCAAATATACTGCCGAGTTCCTTGAGCTGCATGAAACATTCTTCAACTGACTGTATTGCACAATCTAGCACCTGGTTAAAGAATTCAACTTTGAATTGTTGTTTGGGGTCTCTTATGGGATTATCCCATGCCTCGTAATCAAAATGTCGTCTTCTTCGGTGACTCTTGTATTCTGAATGGGTGGGAAAATAGCTTCAGTGTGAAGTTCATCTGCCAACTTCTGCGCACTCTTCAGAACCTTTTGAAATCCCTCATCTGACCAGTAAGACTGTAGGTATGACTTTGCTTTGTCCAGTTGTTCCATTGCTCCAGATATATCTAGGTCAACACCTTGGAGTCTCTTGCTTACAATATTGATTTCAAACAGTATGTCATGCCACAACACTAAGCCACACAGAAATTTGAAGTTATGTATGTTTCTGGTGATTCCATTTCCCTCTGCCACTGTTCTCCCATGAACAGTTCATAGCATTATCTTCCATAATGGCAACTATGGCATCATCTATCTTCCCAATTTGGTGTTTGATAGGCTTTATCACCTCCACTCGACTTTCCCATCATGTGGCACTCAGTAGTTTCAGTGTCAGAGAGGATGTTCCCAGATGTTGCTTCAAAATTTGCCATCGATGAGCTGATGCAGAGAAAAATACATAGATGCTTTGAATTACATTAAAAAATTCAGCAGCCTCACTAGAAGCTAACGCTGCATCACTGACCACCAAGTTCAATGAATGAGAACTGCATGGGACAAAAAAAGCTCGAGGGTTTAACTCTCGGATCCATGTCTGAACTCCTCTGTTCTTCCCTCTCATGTTGGCACCATTATCGTAGCCCTGATCTCTCATGTCAGCTATCGCAATTCCCGTATCTTTCAGCTTTTTAAGAAGCACATTTGTCATACCAGCTCCTGTAGTATCATCAATGTCAATACATTCTAGAAAATGCTCTCTGACAGTCACCATTGCAGGGACATTTTCACTAGGTTCTGTTGTTGTTACAAAACGCACCATTAAAGTCATTTGTTCCGTATGGCTGATGTCAGGTGTGCATTCCAGAATAACAGAGTAATATCTTGCTGACTTCAGATCTGCCACAATCTTCTGTTTGACTTTTGTTGCCAGCAACTGTATGATCTCATTTTGAATTGTTGTTCCAAGGTAGTGGTGTAAGTACATTTCTTGGGTGGTGACTCTTCTTAGATGCTCCTGGAGTACAGCATCAAACTCAGCCATCAGCTCCACAATTTTAAGGAAGTTTCCATTGTTTGGTACATATAGCTGATCTGAAGTGTCATGCAGTGCTAGGTTTTGGGTAGCAAGCATTCTCACAATGGCAAGGAGCCTCATCAGAACATTTTGTCAGTAAAGAAACTCTGATGCAGTCTTCTCTTGATGCTGATCATCTATGGTGGCCTTTAACCTTAGTCTCATCTTAAGCTCTTTCCACCTATCGAATGCTCTCTGGTGATTTGCTGCCTTCTCATGGCATGCTAGATTTCTAGCCAGATTTTTCCAGTGCTTTGTTCCTGTAGAACCCAGTGTGGCTGGAAGATTAGACTGGAAGAGTTTGCAACAAAAATGCAGCATTCTGAGTTTTTGAGTACGTAAGCCGTGGCCTCTTCACTTTGTCACCATTGGGGATTTCACGCCAGTAATGTGTTGGATAGAAACTTCTATTTTCATTGTCTTTGAGGAACATGAAGTTTTTCACTTGCTGTGGCCCATGCAGTACAAGGAAGTCCCTCAGGCTACTGCTCAAGTGGGTCCACAGTCCTGGATCATCTAGACTTAAGGAACTAAACTCAGCAGCAGTAGCTGTTTCTTACACCTCCACCACACACTTCTCTGATCGATACTTTTCTTCAGGAATGTGCATGGTTATATCCATTTGAGATGAAGATATGGATGTTGCAGTAGCTGCCAGGTCACCTGGACTAACTGGAAGATCAAGCATCTCCTCACCACTCACATCCTCACTGGGGCCGTGAACATTTTGTGTCTATGTATCTCAGGAGAGCTCCTTCCTGCTTAGATAGAAAAGCTTCCCTTGCTTGCTTTCTTTTTCTGAATGCTGCCCCAGAGGGGTATTTTCTTCTTTCATTCATGACTGCTGTTCTGTGCCAGCTATAGTGGCTCTCAACACTCAGCTGAAGGGGACAAATAAGCAGGCCGGTAGCAGGACCTGAGTGAGGGAAGATATCAGCGTCTTAAGGACCTAACTGGCTCCTGCTACTTCAGTTGACTGCCTGTTCTCCTCAAGTGGGTTCAGGGAAGCAGCAGGAAACAGGAAGCTCCCTGATCAGCTGGTGTTAATCAGTCCAGGCTCCTTGGGGTGCTAGAGAGGTACATAAGAGGCTCCTCCTCCTCTCTCTCCCTGCAGCTCCTCTTGCTTTCTGTTGTTCCCTCTCACCTTTTCTCCTGCCTGCCTGTTATGTCTCTTGTGCCCTCCTTCCTCCAGCACAGCACTCCACCATCTCTGTGCATCTAGAGCAGAGAGAGAATACATATGCACCAGCAGCAGACACAATTTTGTACACTCTGGGTCCTAGTGGTGCCCCACCACAGTCTGGCACCTGAAGCGGCCGTCTCAGTTCGCCTCATGGTAAGGCCAGCCCTGCAGGTTGAGACCAAGCAAAGTTCCGTATGTGATGCAACCAGTTTCCAGTTAAATGGGTGACAGCTGCATTGTCTCTCTTTAATCATCGTTTTTCCAGCTAATTCCTTGGAATGGCTTCAGGGACTATGAGAAACCTGCCCCCTCTCTCAAAATGATTATTTTGCAGTAAGAGCCAGCAAATGTGGGGGATAAATGCTAGAGAATAAAAGGGGGGAATGAACACTAGCTGAAATTCCTGTATTCAAAAATTCTGCTGCAGTATATGGATTTTGATAAAATAATCTCTTGTCCTGGTTCTGTCCATGATGATATGCTCAACAATACTATCTTCTTTGCTCCCTACCTCCTAAGAAAAGCACATAATGACTAAAATGAATTAAAGTGGGTAATATGCAGATGTAGTAAATAAATAATAGAATGTGGTCTGACAAGTTAGTGAATGTGCTTCCCCAAATACTGTATGTGCTGAGAGATCTCCCAGTTACTGTTCCTCAGTTTTATTTTAGGAAAACTTAACAATTTTTAAAAATATTTCTCTGGGGGTGAGGGGGCCAAGACTGGCTTTGTGTAGATTGTAACTCCCAATCTCATCTGGATCATTATCATACAGCCCATATCTTTAGCCAGGCAGCCTGGTGGCTCCAGACGGAACAGAACGGACCTTTCCCTGGCTGCTGCCGGAACAGGAGCTGGTCCATCCCCTCCCACTGGCAGGAATACTGGGTTCAGTGTGTTAATGTTTTGATTGTAAAATGTCCCCTATGGTATTGGCTACCATTACAGTCACTCCAATGACAATACAACCTACCTGGTCCAGCTGCATGGCATTGCCTGCATCTTAAGCATCTCTTGAAGGACATATTTGGTCCTGATGCATTGGGAGCATGAGAAACTTTAGAACTGTTGTTGATGTGGAGAGAGCTCCATAGGGTCAGCCAACCAGCTGTAGCCTGTTACAACTTCCTGGTCCAAAAGAACCTCCCTAATTTAGATTGTCTGTTCCAGGCCTGGAACTAAGATTTGTGTATATATTGAACCCTAGCCAATTGGGAGCTGCTTTGCAATACATTAATAACTCTACTATTGCTCTGTGATGAAGGTTGATCCATCAGATTATATTTTGTTCACATTGGTCCTTGGATAGGTTACAGTGCCTAGACCTTGTCAGAACAAACTGCTGCTGGACATATGGGTCTGTCAGAGCCACACTGGCACACATGTTTTGGAACTGTCCCAGGATACAATCTTTTTGGCTAGAAGTAGGCAGGAGGATTAAGAGATAATGGATGACCCCTTAAAAATTACTTCCCAGAATTGTGTTCTGTGGTATATCCCATCATCTTGGAAACTCTCCAACTCATGGAAAGCTTGGTTCTCTAGAGCACTGCTTGTAACCAAATAACCCGTGTTGCTTAGGTGGAAGAGCAGACTGCCTCCCGCGATAGAAGCGTGGCTCAGCAACTTGGCTGCCCTGACAGCTAAAGAGTGGGTAACTTTCTGGAGAAGAGGAGCTTTAGACACATTTGAAAAGATTTGGTCTGACTTCTTAGAAATTTTTAATTAATCTCTAGTGGATGGAAACTGAGATGTCGCTCTCTTTTCCCATTCCTGCCCCCTTCCCTTCCTTCCTTTCCTTTTTCCATTCCTTTATTTCTTGTGGTTTTTGGGTCTTCCTTTATTGGGGGCGGGGGGAATAAATAAAATATTAATACACTTAAACAGAACTTCAAAGCAATTTCATATCTCTTTCTGGTTATTTCCCCCTTAAAAATAAATACTGTCCTGAGCAGCCCCTGGGATCACAGAAGAGACTTGTTTGTTTAGATTTACAAAGAATATAACTTGGTACTAAGACATGACAATCGTATGCAAAAACCCCACCTCTTAAATTAGCTAATAAATATAAATGTTAAACAATAATAAGTCCTGTCATAAGAGAGAGATGTCTGGGGATCTGTTTTTCTATTTGCAAATTATTCACTATCTCTAGTGGTAGTATTTTGTATTTTGCTATAACAGATTATATTCTAAATAAAGAAACTAAGTGAAATTCTGTGAAATTCTTTGCACTGAGATTTTTCTGTCCCCCTTTTGCCACTTAGGAAGGAGTAATATCTCCTGCTGATCTAGACCTTGTGATGTCTGATGGATTGGGAATGCGGTATGCATTTATAGGGCCGCTTGAAACGATGCATCTCAATGCAGAAGGTATGCAGTTTTTTCCCCTTAAGACTTGAATATAATACTTTTCAAGGCAAGGATTTCTTGCGTAAAGCTTTGCTAATATTGTCTTAACAGTTCAGGCTAGTGTAAAATTGACTGTAAATGTCTTTTCATAATAAGGTAGGTCTGAAGTATTGAAATTGTATGAAAACTTTCACAGTTTCAGGGTAATTGCACCTGTATTCCCCTTCCATGTCCTCGAGGGCACTCACTTGACGATTTCTGGCTCCCAGTCATCACCTCTCTTTGGCAGAGACCTGTGTGTCTCTGCCTCCTTACTGGGGTTTTTAGGCTGCATAGCTCCCTGGATTTACACTGCGATCCTCAACAAGCCAGTCTGCCTAAACAGGCCAGTTCCTGCACTTTGCTTTCTTTAAGAAGGTGCTAACCAGTGTATTTTCGGCAGTTATAAATTATCATGCAATTTCTAAGCAAGCACATTTATTCTTGAGGTAATAGCATTACAGAGAAAACACATAAACACCAATAATAAAAACTGATAAAAGTTCCTATACACATGTTAACAGCTTACCAGCTTACCCATCAATCTTATGCAACCCAATTCCTTCCAATCCTTCCACAAGGATTACCCCCCACCCCCTTCCTTTTACCAGTCTGCCTAGCCCAGCAGATCCCACCAACCCAACAACAGCTGCCTGCAGCCAGCCAGCATTTCTCTTCAGCCAGAAATCCACTCTAGCAGCTCCTCTGACGCCTAGCCTCACTTCAGGTCAGTAAGCAAAGAGGGAGTCAACATAGGATTTGGGAGGTGAGAAGCTGAGGTGAGATACAGGAGGAATTAGTGGGGATAAAAATGGAATTCTTTGGGAGGGGGCTGTAGGATGAAATTTTGGGTGTGGAGAGAGATGGGTTTATTTTGGAAGTGGAGGGAGTGATCTTCTTCTCTTTTAGGAGAGGAGAACCTGACTCATAATGATACTCCTGGAGGACAGTGTTGGTTTCTTTTTGTTTGATTGTGGGAAGGTTACCCCAAGAGCTTCCTACAAACTACCCACCTGCAAATGCCCCAACCTCCCTTACTCTGCTTCTTAATTTGCAAAAATGGGGGGAAAGAAAATGACTGACCAAAGGGTATTGCCTAGATCACTTTGCCCTATTATTTAAGCAAGAGATTTGAACATACAGTACTGTGCCAATAGTCTTGAATACAGAACAAAATGCCAGTCTCAAGTCACTAACGGCATTGAGATAGAAACTTGAGAACTGAATGGGAACAGACAAAAAGGAAGCCCATTAAAAACAAGGGAAGTACTATAAGGACATCCAACTTAACGTGAAGATGGTGAATGTTGATTTCAGATCCAATAAGTTCCTTACCTCTGAGTTGGTTATTTTAAGATTTGGCATGGTGCCACCACACAAAAATGCCATCAGCAATAAACCTGGCAGTAAACATCAATATAGTTCTTTAGAATCTTTTCTCATTTATCTATCACAGTATTATTTTAATACACACAGTACCTCCTTGTATGTGTAGTGAGCTATCTGTTAATCTCTTGAAGTTTGTCCAGACTCTGTAAGATTATATGTTTGTTTTTAAGCTTTCAGAGTTACTTCAATCTCTGTGAAAAATCAGCTGTAAAACGAGAGCATAGGCAGTCATAAATATAATTTTTTAAATGCTTAAATCTGTAAAAAGGGTTTGGGGGGGATATGGGCTCTTCTGATCTCATTTGCTTCAGTGTAGTTACTCCAAATTTATACTAGCAAAACGTGAAACCAAAATCAGAATCTGGCCCTAAAACTGCTAACTCTAGCACAGTGGTTTCCAAACTTTTCACTAAGGCGACACACCAACTGCATTTTTTCTCTTTTTGGGGGACCAGCCATTACTCCTACCAGCCGCTGCCACCCCCTATCTCCCTCTGGCTGTTGGCTGCTTGATGGCTCCAGCTGCTTCCTCCATGCTGCTGCTACCTGGATCCTGCTCCCCACACTTCTGCTTGCTGCGTGAGAGCATGTGGGAGTTCTTCTGGGGCATGAACAGGCTGGTGACTGATCTGCCTTGCCTGGCTCCAATTCTCTGCATTGCTGCCCATTGCCCAGGGTAAGTCAGAACAGGATACAGGCAGCAGCGAGCAGACAGTCAGCATCCTCTCCCTGCCCCACCTGTGTCCCAAAGGTGCTTCTTCCATGTTGCTGGTGCTGCCACCCAGATCCTGCTCCCCATAGTGTTATCTGCTGCCCAGGGGATGTAAGAGTAGTGCAAGAGGGGGCTGCAGAGAGCAGCTCCAGGGCATGTGTGACCCACCTAGACCCTTCCCGCAACCTACTGGAGGGTCTTGACCCATAATTTGGGAAGCAATGCTCTAGCACATATGCAGGATATTGAGACTACGAGGGACTTCTAAATAGTGTGAGAGTAAAAATAATAATATGCAGTTTTAGGGTTATGCGCTGTCCACCATCCACTGTGGGGATTTCCACTGGTATCAGCAGGAGTTGGATGGAGATTAAGAGCAACACATGGCCCTCAACTTTATGGTGAAACTTATGGTTTTTCTACCACTAGTGGGCATTCTTACTCATTTTAGAAATCTCTCCAAGATGGGTAGGGTTGTGGTGAACAGGGTGTGAAATGTAAAAAGGACTACATATCAAAATGAAAAAGAAACATCAACCACAAACAATGATTCAGTCACTTTCTTTGCTGCGCTTCATAAAATATAGCTGGGTGTGGCTTTTGTGTACTCAACTATAGTTGAAATGTATGCTTGTTATTAATACATTTCACTCAACAGTACAGATGATTTGTATTGTCATGACCACTGGTTCAATGCTCAAGTGTTTTGTGCTACCATGTACGGAACTAGTTTTCATCAAGTTCTGGATGTTTGCTCCACAGGCAGGCGAGCAAAAGGTGAGAGCTTCCCAAACTTAATATGATCCACTCTAGGGTGAGGAAGAACTTTGTGCCTCTGTTATGGCAGTGCCTAATGAATGATTTGAGTACTAATGGTATCTGATCATGCCATGAAATATCCTCTCATCGACCAGTCATTTATTTCTCACTTTAGTAGGATCAGTAAAGCTGAAAAATTCTGTTTAGGTTCTCCTGAAAATGGAATTTTTCTTAAAATCCCTTTCTGCAAAAAGTTTCATGTTTTTAATGTTCATCTCTTTTTGGGATTAAACTTTTTCTTAAAAACATGAAAAGTGTTGTGG
Source organism: Macrochelys suwanniensis (assembly GCA_033296515.1). Taxonomy (NCBI): domain Eukaryota; kingdom Metazoa; phylum Chordata; order Testudines; family Chelydridae; genus Macrochelys; species Macrochelys suwanniensis. The sequence goes on along the minus strand of CM065775.1, from coordinate 40,739,341 downwards.
AAAGGTGTTCCCCCTTTACGGCCAGCTCTATTTGTGACCCTACTCGTGGTGCTGTGTTGATTGTAGATTCCATGCTGCTCTGGGCAGGAACCAGGTTTATACATATTTTTGTGAAACATCTCATTTTGGGGTGACTGAAGAAAAAAGTACAAGTCTTTAAATTGTTTTAAAGATCTGTGTCAGACATTCCTTTCCCAGATACCCCTGCCTCGATCCTGCATCAGTTCCACCTTCACCATAGATATCCAGGTTTACACCACACTAGCTCCCTGGATTTTCATAAACTGAGTAGTATAAGAGGACACACGAGTCTCTTCACTGAGAGTCAAACAGTCGCCTGTTTGTGTCTCGGAAAAGGGAGCAAACTGATCTGCCAGTAGTGGACACCCTTTGGTAAAGTGCCTTCATGAGGCAGGCGGTATAGGGTTGACCTTAACTAACTACCTCGAGGTAGAAATTACAGTGCCTTAGCTGTCTCGATGTACAGTCCTAGTGAAGACGTCTCGTTAGCTATCTCTGTAAAAATACTCCTTTTTTTTTCAGTGAAAACTGATAACATAGCCTAAGTGACTTGCCCAGCATTATATAGGAACTTAGTGAGAGTGGCTGGGATAGAATCCAGTTCTCCTGGGTGGCTTTCAACAATCTTAATCATGAGACCGTCCTTTCTGTCTTCGTCCAGTGTCACTGTTTCCCAACCCCTCTCCCAAGTGGCAGGGTCTCTCTATCCCATGGCTCCTTTCCATGTTTTGTCCCAGTCTGCCCCCACCAACTTACTCCTGAAACTCCAGCTTTGCAAATCACATTGTAGAAATCCACAAGCTACTGGTAACCAATCCAACTGCAATAGCAATAGTACAGCAGTTCTCTCCTGTCTCCTTCACTACATACGTACCTGTCAACTTCTGTAGCAAATGACCCTGGGGTCCTACAGGCAACAGCCTCATTCCCTGTGCAAGCCTGATTAATTCCCAGAGCACCGTCTCTCCTATGCACTGAATGAGGCAGGGGTCCTTTGAAAAAAAAATGCATAAGTGGGGATGAATTAAAGTTGCACCGGCAACCCTAAATCTGACATTTCCTAACTTTGGAGTACTCGACTTTACAAATTTAAGTGGTTTTTTTTTTTAAACATAGGGGTGTGTGTGACTTTATATCTATCAGGACAGTCCTTAAGCACAAGGTTATATTATTGAAACAAACTCTAGGAATTTCTATTTTGGAACAGACCAAATACATTTTTTCACTCCTGTTTTAGGAATGACAAATTATTGTGAGAGATACCGTGAAGGAATGATACATGTTCTGAAAACCTTTGGGCCAGTACCAGATTTTTCAGGTGAAATTGAGCAGCAAATCAGCCGGGTGAGTGTACAAGACTGGATTGATGTGATGTCATAAGGACCATCAAAATAACAAATGTTGGCTTTCATTTCTTTGTAGTGATCACTTGTTTGAGTGACTCTTGGAAGTACCTCTGATCTGTTTTTTCTCAGTGAGGGTATGCACTTGGACTGATTGAAAATGCTAAAATAGAATCAACATAACATAAATCCCTTTGTAAAGCGTTTTGAGATCTATGGATGAAAAAATCATAGAAATGTAGGACTAGAAGGGACCTAGATAGGTCATCTAGTCTAGCCCCTTGCACTGAACTAAGCATTATCTCTGGACTGTGCCTCACAGGTGTTTGCCTATATGTTCTTCAAAACCTCCAATAATGGAGATTCCACAACCTCTCTAGGTAATTTGTTCCAGTGCTTAACTACCCTGACATGCTTACCCTTAAATACTATCTAAGACCTACATAGCATTATTATAAGCTTTTAACTATGCCCTGGTAGAACTCTGAGAGCTAGCGTAGATTCATCTCAGTGTTCATAGATAATTAGTGGTTGTACACAGCAGTAAGAGAAATGCTTTCTGTATGTTTTGTTCCCATCTATCTGTTCTGATGAGCTGAACTTGGAGGTCTGATTGTTCGCATACCTATGTGACAAGTTATGAATAATATTTGATAAGTTTCTTGTTTTTATTCCCGTATTTATATATTCTACAAACAAAAACCCTAATCTGCAAAGCGTTTAGGCACATGGTTAACTTGGTTACTCACATGCTTAAAGTTAAGCACCTCCTTATGTACATTGCTGGATTGGGGCCCAGGTTGTTTATTTTGCCTATGAGTTCTCCACCAATATGATTTCAAATATATAATCACTACATAGGTTTATTGCTGAATCAGTATAAATCAGGAAACAACAATAGATAGCAAACTCTGCCTTTCCATCTATCATCCTTCTTAATGCCTCTATAAATGAAAGCATAGAAACAGAGGGGTTTTTTTATCCTTTCGGAGTGCAATATTCCCTTTTGGCCTCATGCTGATTCTGTCTCCTTTTTCCTTGGGCTTCATAAAAGACATTGACAAAACTAGGCTTACAAGGAACCTTCCCCAAAGGCAAAACATTAAACACTTTTAATGCTGCTTTCTGCCCCCCATGTTGCTCTGGAATAACTGCAACTTGTGAATTATTATTACCGTCACCAACAGTGCTGCAAATGACGTGGGCCCAAGTTTTATCCAGCTTTTGTTATATTGCTCATTGTTTATCTCTTAAATTTCTGACCTATGGGCTGCTCCTTTTGGCAAAGATGGCCTTGGGTCTATCTCTGCCCTTTCAGAAATACTTCCCTCTGTGAGAGCACATCAGTCAGTAACATGCAACTGGCACGAGCCTACTACCTACTGTTGCTCTTCTTGCAGTGGTCCATTTAACATATAGATCTTCAGGTCCTTAATCCTTGCTCTCAAACACTAGGGTCCACTTTCCTGCACGTTGTTTTAGGTATTGTTTTTTGCCTCCGGGTGAAGCCTGCCACCTTGGCATGGTTTCTAGCACGGGAAGCCCATTTAATAATTTCAGCCTGCTCCTGACCCTACCTTTGCAAAAAGTGATAGCTTCATTTCTTGGATGTGCCTCACCTTTATAATTTTATCTCTCTAAGGCTGCACTCCTAAAAAATGACACCTTCATAAACATGGTTTATGAGGTGTAAAAAAAAAAAATCAAGTCTTCAAACTCCTACATGTGTACTTGGATTAGAGCACGTATCTAGCTGCCTAAAAGGCCAAGGCTGGGTCTCCTCCTTCCTAGTTAATAAAAGGGTTTTGTCAGAAGGACTTGACAACTGCCTCATGGGCAAACCAAGCAGACAGGTTAATGACGAGTTGCTGCTGATAGACTTACATGGCCCTGTGTGAGAGCTGGTGTACACTAGAATGTTAGGTTGACCTAGCTGTGTTGCTCAGGGGTGTGAGAAAGTCAAATCCCTGAGAGATGGAGTTAAAATAACCCAAGCCCCAGATGTAGACAGCACTAGGTTACCAGAAGAATTCTTCCATCAACCTCACTGCCGCCTCGCAGCAAGATGGATTTACTACAGTAATGGAAGAACCTCTTCCATTGCCATAAAAAGTGTTTACATTACAGCACTACGGGGCTCAGCTGCAGTGCAAAAAGAAAAAAAAGTATGAATTAACGGTATCCTCCTTTCCATGGAAAAGAGGCATGTTGGCCTTAAACAGGCAAGGGATTTAAACAGGCCCTTCTGATCCTACTGTCTGTTGTCAACAGAATCAGAACCCATATGACAATTACCAGCACGAATGTTAATCTGAAGAGGGGAGAAAACTGACAAAACAATCTTGGAAAGAAATTTCCAACATGCAACATGAGGTTTAATCTTTTTTCTTTATTTCAGGCCATGAGTGAAAAAACTCCAGCTGATCCAGAACATCTAAATGCCAGGAGAGCATGGAGAGATGAATGTCTTATGGGTCTTGCCAAGTTGAAAAAACAAATGAAATCCAACTGAGTTGCATCCTCTGTAATACACAAAGGCAAATTATCGGCAGGTCTCCACAAAAATGGGTGCTTCCATTTCCACAGGCAAAAATCTGTATTTGCAGAACAGGTGACTCAATATGCAAGCAATGATTTTTGCCCATGTGCAAATGCAGAGGCTGATTCAAAATGTGATCCAAATTGTCATTACATTATTAATTAGTGACAGGAACTGCTTAAGAAACTAATTCATAAAAAACTTTTTATCTGATTATTCTAAATGCTTTAATACTAGCTTATGCAGATTTGTTGTAGCCGTCAGTCCCAGGATATTAGCGAGACAAGGTAGTGAGTGAAGTAATATCTTTTATTGGACCAACTTCTGTTGGTGAGAGACCTGAAGAAGAGCTCTGTGTAAGCGCAAAAAACTTCTCTCTCACCAACAAAAGTTGGTCCAATAAAAGATATTACCTCACATACCTTGTCTCTTTAATAATAGCTAGCATCAACATTATTAATACTGTATAATAGACAGGCACACAATAGTTTTAAAAATGATATATTTTATAATCTTGCTTGGAGATATGAAGCCTCAGCAGTGCTTGCATTTGCTGGGGTCCAGGAACAGGCAAACATCAGCTGTTTGTCAAATTCTGCTCTCCATAACCTTCTGTGGGCACAGTGAGCTCTGTCTAATTTGACTGCATTGAGGTGAGAGGAGAATTTGTGGAATGCATACAGGGAACCTCCTTGCACCTCTCCCAGGGAGAATAGGGGAGGGATCCACTGGCCATTTTCCCCACAGAGTAGACGCACAATAGCTTCAGGGGTTGCTGCAACCCACCTCTGTAGCTGTTCCACAATCTTGGTGAGCGAATTACTTTTTCCTTCCCTTCCCCCCTCCCTTAGGCACTTAGATACCATGGTGATAGACAAGGCATAAGTACCTGAATAGAATAGAGCAGAATCCCTCCCTGCCCCCCAGCTCCTATAGAATTCATCAGAGCCTCACCCAGTTTTTCAGGCTGTGTGCTTGACAGCCCATGATTTTGCCCTGACCAAAGTGAGCAGTTTGATGTCACCAGTGGTTTATTGCTACCTAAAATAAGTGTGTCCCATTTAGGCCCTCTCTAGAAGAGAGAAAAGGGTGGTTAGAGTTATTTTTAAATTGAGTTAGCTAACTTAAGAGGCAGTAGGGTCTAGTGGACAGGGCACTGATCTGAGACCTGGGTTCTTTTCCCAACTGTGCCACTGACTTGCTGTGTGACCTTGGGTGAGTCACATCTCCTCTCTGCCTCTGTTTCTTCTCTCACCCATTGTCTATTTAGCTGGTTCGTTCTTTGGGGCAAGGACTGTCTCTTGTTATGGGTCTGTATAGTGCCTAGCATGGTAGGGCCCAGATCTTGATTTGAACCTTTGGGCACCAGTGTAATATAAATAATAGATAAGACTGATTTGAAACACCACATAGAACTTAATATAGCCACTGCTTAACATCTTTCAAATTCCAGTAGCTGATCATATTGTAACCTAGGTTACCACATAATGTATAAGGTGTGAAGCAGTGGCTATGCTAGGTGGTGCTTCAAATCCTGTTAGCAAATATAATTTTAAAAACACCTCCCTATTCTAGACAAGGTCATAGAAGGTTTTAATAACTCTTTTTAAACATAAGATTAATTCCTTTTTGCTATGTGCATGTCCACAGTAACAGCCTCATGTCTTAGCTGGTTAGTTGCTCTGCGTTAGCTTGTTTTGAAATCTTTGAAAATCTATCACATCATCCAATATCTGCCTCCATTTCTGTTCTTTGCTTCTGAATAAAAGGTTGTAATGAAATATACTGACTTCCACAAAGGTCCTGTGTGATATTTTACTGGTTACACTCAGAGCCGTAACCAGGGCGGGGCAAGTGGGGCAGCCACCTAAGGCGCAAAGCCGCGGGGGCGACTCTGGCCTTCGACACCAGCCACAACGGGGCTCGGTGGGGCTAGCCCTGCATGGTGAGACTTGGGGAGGGAACGCCACCTTCGCCTACTGACTCACCTCAACGGACCCACCCATCCTGTCTGGGTTGGGCGGGGGCGCAACCAAAAAAATCAGTGGGACATGTGACCCTGCGTGTCCCCCCATGCGTCGCCTAGGGGGTGCAAATATGGTTGCTCACTCCAGGTGCTAAAATGCCTAGTTACGGCTCTGGTAACACTGAACATTGGTTTGAGATGGTGCACTCTGTAAGTGTGCTGAATTAAAATGTTGCTGAGGTCAGTTTGGAATCAAATCATCAAGAAATAATGCACAGTCTCTCAGAAATGGTTGCTAGTTACCAAGTATGCACTATTGTCACCTAGTGCAAGTGCGAGGCCTTTAATAACAGTGAGTGACTTCATGTCAAATTGCCCCATGGAAAGCCTGAGAAGGAGGGACACAGTGCAGAACAGTGGCCAAAAAGGGAGGTACTATGCTGTAGGATAGAGCTCTGGGGAGTGACAGTATTAGTGTGATTCCAATACCTCTGCCTTCCCATCCACTCTGAAAATACCGTTCTTCCGAGTGCTTGCTCATGTCGATTCCATTCTCGGTGTGTGAGTGCCCACGTGCACAGTTGTCGGAGATTTTTTCCTTAGCAGTATCCGTAGGGTTAGTTGTGGCGCCCTCGGGAGCGCTGCGCTTATGCACCGGTATATCAGGCACCGCCAGCCCTATGCCCTCTCAGTTCCTTCTTACCGCCCGTGACAGTTGGTCGGAGCACCTTCCCCTTGCCTAGCAAGTGGATAGCGGCTCTTCCCATCTTCGTTTCTCAGTGCCCTGTAAATAGTTTGTTTACGGTTAGTTAGTTAGTTAACAAGTTGTTAAGTAGTGTAGTTAGTGAGTTAAAGTCCCAGCGGGGACTTTGCCCTAGGCAGAAGGCAGGGCATGCCCCGGTCTCTGGGTTTTAAGCCCTGTTCTGCCTGCAACAGAACTTGCTCTTACTGAGTTTTCACTGGACTTGTTAATCTCCGAAAAGAAATTTCTTTGCTTGGCAAATGCTGCCTTAATTTGCCGAACTTTTTCGTCTCAGATTTTTCCGGTAAATACATCATAATTTTCACGGTGCATCGTGTTGTAGTGCCGACGCACGTTATACTCCTTGGGAATGGCAATAGTTTGCTGACAAATAAGGCATTGAATTTTATCCTTTACCTCTGTGAAAAAATATAAATTCTCCCATTTGTCTTGGAAAACGCTCTTTTCTTCCATGAGTGTTCCTTTTTTCAACAAAGTCATTTCCGAGTGGTTTTAATAAAATATAAACACTCAGTAATGCACCTCACTCAAAGGACAAAACACACACTTACTTTTAGAATTACGTCTGTTTAAAGCGCCCCCCTCTGCCCCAGGCTCCGTCCCCACTCCACCTCTTCCATGAGTCCCCACCCCTGCCCTGCCTCTTCCCACCCCTTCCCTGCCCCCCTTCCAACCCCTTCCCCAAAGTCCCTACCCAACTCTGCCCCCTCCCTGCCCCTATTCCAACCCCTTCCTCAAATCCCTGACCCGGCCCCGCCTCTTCTCCACCTCCTCCCCTGAGCACGTGGCTCCCCGCTCCTCCCTCCTAGAAAGCGCCAAGTGCCGCCAAACAGCTGTTTGGTGATGGGAAGCACCTGGAGATAAGCAGAGGCGTGGGGAGGTGGCATGCTGGGGGGGAAGGAAGTGGGGCAGGGGGGAGGGGAGCTTGGCAGCCACTGGAAATAACTCCGGGGGGGCGGGGGGAGCTAGGCGGCTGCAGGAAATAACTCCGGGGGGAGCATGGGGAGATGCAGTCCACGGGCCGCATGTTTGAAACCCCTGGTCTACATGGCCTGTCTATATCCCAAACAAGCACAATCTGGACCTGGCAGTCAGAGTACCGCACCACATCCGGTCGTCACTGGAATGGTGTTGGACCCCGGGTCAGTGTTGGAGGGAGTTCCCATCGCAGTCCTGTCCCTGTCACTGATCCTGACTTCCGACGCCTTGGATCTGGGTTGGGAAGCCCATCTGGGCGAGCTCATACGCAAGGCCGCTGGTCGCGGGACGATCACTCCCTCCACATAAATGGGGGTTCAGTTGGCCTGCCAGGTTCAGTCCCACTTGAAGGGCAAAGTGTTACAAGTCCTGATGGACATCATTGCCGTGATGTTTTATATCAACAAGCAAGGCAGAGCCAGCTTGTCGGCCCTTTGACAGTAAGCTCTTTGGCTCTGTGACTTCTGTGTGCAGCATGCCATTCATCACTTGGCCGCGCATCTTCCGGGGGCTAGAAATGTACTAGCGATTGCCTCAGCAGAACCTTCTTATCTTGCCATGAATGGTCACTGTGATGCTCCCCTGATATTATCTGGACCAGTGATCTGCTAGGCCACTCCAATCCTTGATTCTGGGAGCCAGCCTTACCCTGCTCTGCTGTGATAACCTCCACACCTGGGCTGTTCACGCACAGCCTCTGGCATGTAAGCTGCTTGGATTGTGCAACCGAATGACACTAGCCAATATCTCTGGTCCCAGACACAACCCTAGGAACCTCCATCTTGCAGTGTCCGGTTATGCCCGCTGGATGCTGCAAGCTTATATGAGTTTGTCAATTTAACAAAGAAATTGATATGCACCAGGCTTGTTATCCCAAGGGGAGTCTCTGACATGCTTCAAACCAAATGCACTGCTTCAGGTAGAATAAACAAACAAATTTATTAACTACAAAAGATAGATTTTAACTGATTATAAGTCAAAGCACAACAAGTTAGATTTGGGCAAATTAAATAAGATCAACTTAGAATGCATTTTGTTTTTAACACTTTCAGTGCCCTTACAAACTTAGATGCTTCTCATCACAGACTGGCTGGTTTCCCTTCAGCCAGGCTCTCCCTGATCAGCACTTCAGTCACTTGGTGGTGATGTCTGTAGATGGAGGTGGAAGAGAGAGGAAGAGCATGGCAAATGTATCTCACTTTTATCATGTTCTTTCTTCCCTCTTGGCTTTGCCTGCCCACCCTTCAGAGTCAGGTGAGCATTACCTCTTCGTAGTCCCAAACTGACCAAGGGAAGGGGAGTGACTCACTTGAGAGTCCAACAGATCCTTTGTTGCTGCCTAAGCCAGTGTCCTTTGTTCCTGGGAGGCTGGGCTGGGTTTGCCCCATATATGCCTTGATGAGGTGTGAACTGCCTCTCTGTTCCTGGAGAGTTTTGCCTGGGCTTGTTTTAAGCCACGAGGACACATTTCAGCCTCATAACTATATACATGAAATTACAATCTATAGCATTACTATAACAACAATGCTCAGTGCATCATGAGGCTTCTGAAGACACCCAACATGACAAACTTTGCATTGGATACTACACAATCGTATTATAAAGATGAACATGGGGGTGCAGGGTATTCCCCCGAGGTACAGAACATCACAGTCACTCCACCCTGAGGTGGTCAGCATGATCTTCCAAAGGTGGGGAATTCCCTGAGTGGACTTGTTCACAACTCGTCAGAACAGGAAATGCCACATGTTCTGTTTGATTCAGGAGCTCGACAGGGACTCCCCGTCAGACGCCTTCTTACTCCCTTACTTCTTGCTCCAGAGCTGGAGCACCCATGGGGAAAAATTGGTGGGTGCTCAGCACCCACCGGCAGCTCCCCGCCAGCCCTGCGCCCATTACCGGAGCACTTACCTTTGCCCCGGACGCCGGGCGATGTTGCGGGGCTCCGCCCCCGATGCCGGGCGACGTTGCGGGGCTCCGCCCCCGATGCCGGGCGACATTGCGGGGCCCTGCCCCTGACGCCGGGCGACGTTGCGGGGCTCCTCCCCCGACGCACCCAGCAGAGCCGACAGAAGTCAGCTCCTATGCTTTGATGTATGCCTTCCCGCCGGTGCTGATAATCCACAGAGTCCTCATGAAGATCAAACGGGACAGGGTGAAGGTAATCCTGATAACCCCGGCTTGTCCTTGCCAGTACTGGTTCGGCACGCTGATGGACTTCTCAGTGGCAGCCCCGCTGCAGCTGCCTCTCTGCCGGGGTTCTGGGACAGCAGATCCAACCAATCTCCTGCACCTGAACCTGATGGCTTGGCTGCTGCATGCTTAAATGCAGAAGAGCAGGAGTGCTCGGCCCGTGTTCAACAGGTCCTGTTGGGCAGCAGGAAGCCCTCCACCAGGGCGACCTACCTGGCCAAATAGAAACGGTTCATGTGCTGGGCCTTGGACCATGGTATTAGGCCTGAACAGGCCTCGCTGCAGTCGATCCTGGACTACCTACTGCATCTCAAGCTCCAGGGCTTGTCCCTTTCATCAATTAAGGCCCACTTGGCCGCTATATCAGCCTTTCACCTTCCATTTTCAGGGCAGGTTGGTCTTCGCTCATGACGTGACGATCTGGTTTCTAAAAGGTCTGGAGCAACTCTACCCCCATGTCCAGGACCCTATCCATCCTTGGGACCTGAATCTAGTGCTGGTGCAGCTCATGTGGGCCCCCTTTGAGCCATTGTCTTCCTCTTCCCTGCTTCTACTTTCCTGGAAGGTGTCCTTCCTAGTGGTGGTAACGTCTGCCCAGAGGGTCTCTGAGATTAGGGCACTTACATCGGAGCTGCAGTATACGGTGTTTTTCAAGGAGAAGGTCCAGGTGCAACCATACCCAGCTTTCCTGCCCAAGGTTGTTTCACAATTTCACATGAGCCAGGACATATTCTTGCCTGTCTTCTTCCCAAAGCCTCATAAGTCTCAGGAGGAAGCATAGATTGCACTCTCTGGATCTCAGGAGAGCACTGGCCTTTTACATCGCAAGGACCAAGCCATTCTGTAAGTCAACATAGCTGTTCGTCATGGTGGCAGACAAAATGAAAGGTCTTCCGTTGTCCACCCAATGGATTTCGTCATGGATCACTGCCTGCATCCGGTTTTACTATGAACAGGCAAAAGTGCCTCCACTGGCGATTGTAACCACCCACTCAACTAGGACGCAGGCCTCCTCAGCGGTCTTCCTGGCCCAGGTGCCAATTCAAGGTATCTGCAGGGCCCCTACCTGGTCATCCATTCACACGTTCACATCTCACTACACGCTTACCCAGGAAGCCCGAGAAAACACCAGCTTTGGTAGAGCAGTATTACAAGCCGCACGTCTGAACTCTGAGCCCACCTCCATGGATATTGATTATGAGTCACCTAGAATGGAACTGACATGAGCAAGCACTGGAAGAAGTAAAAACGGTTACCTACCTTTTGTAACTGTTGTTCTTCGGGATGTGTTGCTCATGTCCATTCCATTACCTGCCCTCCTGCTCCTCTGTCGGAGTTGCCGATAAGAAGGAACTGAGAGGTGCTGCCAGCCCTACACCCTGATATATTGACACATGAGCGCGGCACTCCAGAGGGCACCACAGCTGAACTACAGATACTGCTAAGGTGTGCATGTGGGAGGACACTCACCTAGAATGGAATGGATCTGAGCAACACATCTCGAAGAACAACAGTTACGAAAGGTAGGTAACCGTTGTTGTAGGCTGCACTGGAACCACCGACATGAACAAAAGACTTAGGCCTGGTCTACACTGAAAAGTTATATCAGCATTTCCACAGCATAGCTATGACAACAAAACCCCCAGCGTAGACGCAGCTATGTTGATGGAAGATAGCTACATTGACAGAAGCCAACTTCATGCAGGGAAGTGGTGTTCCTACATGACAGACAGACCCCTTTTGTGTGGGTAGGCTGCCTCTATACTACGAGGTAGCTGGCATAGCCAGGAGTGATGGAAGCTCCCTAAAAGTAGGGGGGCCACTGGCAGGGCACCTGAACCATGGCTCTGCCCCCCACACTCCTCCTTTCCCCGAGGCCCTGACCCTGTACTGCCTCTTCCCCCCGAGATCCCACCACCCCTCTCCCCCCATTGCTCACCCTTACAGCTGGTAAAAAGTGGTGGGACCATGGCCTCCTGGCCCCCTCTGTTCTGGTGCCCCTGGGCATAGCTACACTGACATAACTATGCAGGTATAGTCTCAGGCCTGGTCTATGCTTAAAAATTAGAATAACCTAGCCACATTGCCTAGGGCTGTTTAAAAAAAAAATTCACACCCTGTGCAACATAGTTAGGTTGACCTAACCACTGGTGTAGATGTGGCTAGGTCGATGGAAGAACTCTCCCATCAACCTAGCTATTGCCTCTGGGAGAGGTGGATTATCTACGTCAATGGGAAAGCCCCTTCTGTCGATGTAGGAAGCATTTACATTACAGTGGCACAGCTGCAGCACTGTAGCTGTGCTGCTGTAGTAGGTGTAGTGTAGACATGGCCTCAGTAGTGGTGTCATACCCTTACACTACCAATCAATGGTGCCAATGCATGTAAAACTCCTAGGATGGCACTGGGGTGTGGACACAGTTTTACAGGTGATGCTAATGCTCAGTGCTACAGCCAACCATTGCTTGATCTCCATTTTGCCTACTGTAGACAGGAACCGTCTGTCTTTTCTGTTCTCACATGCAGACAGGGTATTTAAGTACACAAGAATCCTCCTTGGAGTTTTTCAGGGAGGATGGAGCTGTGTGCAAGGACATGCCTGCAAAACAAAGCTCATTTAGGGTCTTTATTTTCTTTCAGCCCCTTTTAGAAGCCTGGATTTAATGAAACTCGCCTTAGAGGGGAATGAAATGAATTTTGAGAATTGTTCTATTCCCATTCCCTGGGATTTTCACTCCACTCATAGCAAAGCTTCACCTGATTTAGGCCTTGTTTATATTAGAAAAATTTCACTAGTTTAACTAAATCAACTGAGATGCATTCTTGTAGATGCACTTACACCATTTTAACCCTCACTTTTACTAGTTTTTCTTAAATTGGTCAGTTATCAATGCAAGACAAAGTGATTTTAGGAAAGGATAAACTGGGTTAAGAGCATTTACTAGATAGATTTTGAATTGAGTTAGCTAAACTCTTGCAACTTTTCTCAATAGGAAAGCCCTTGTCGTAAGTGCCTCTCCACCGTGCTGTGGTAATCCCCTGAGGGTGCAACCGGCTGGTAAATGATAAATGCTGTATTCGCATTGGGATTAGCATCTCCCCTTTCTCCTTCCTTCCCCTATCAGTCAGAGCACTGGGAGAAAGTCAGAGGACGGAGAAGAGATCGTATTGTCACTACCCCATCGGAAGACCAGTCTTTCCAGAGACACCCTAAGACTGCTGTGCAGAAGAGAGGATCTTCTATGAGGTAGGACTTCTCTGCTTCTAGGGAAACTTTGTTTAAAGGTGGGTTTTTGTGTGGAAATAACCAAACTAACTTCCATCATAGAGCAGGGTTACTTTCCTTTCAGAGATTTGTCAGCATGGGGCTATGTCACATTAGTGGCTACAGGTAGGAAACAAATTCTAAAAGTAACATTCAGGCTCCATTTATTTTCTTACCTTAAATCAAATCGCCTGTCACTCCTGCCGATTCCCAGTGTCTGAAGTGGCTTTTCAGGGCTCAGGCTAATGAGCTCCTTCCTCTGCCAGGAAACATTATTTTCTGATTTTTCTCTTGACCCTGTTTTCTCTCTTTTCCTTTTTCCCATTCCTTTCCCTCTTCCCTGTTCTCTCTACCACCAAGTGCTTCCCAAACTAAATGTTGATAGAACTTCCAGTATCTAATGTTAATACTACTAGCAATTCCCTGCTGGGATAGCACACCAGGGTGTTCCAGTTGGAGGGAAAGCAAGTGGTAAGGCCTGGATTGTGTGTCTGGGGTAAAAATCCTGGCTCAGAAATTAACTCTGGTGGAGGGAATCAATTTCATTAAAATAATTCTAATCTAATTACTGCCCTTCCTTTCATCCCATCAGGGAGTTTTCTTAAGGTAATATACAAATGTGTTTATAAATTGTACCTGATCTGTGTATTGAGTGTAATCCATATGCCTACATAACAATTCATGTTTAACAAACCTAATATGGCTGTGTAATATTAGTGGGTATTATGTAAATAGATAACAATTGTCTCAATCACTTGCAATCTACTACCACCAAAACAAAATGATACTCCCACTTCTCTTTTCTGAACAATGACAACAAACAGACAACCCCCCCCAACTATTATAAATGTCCCAGTTGCCATCATACATCTTTTTTTTGGTAAGTGCAAGAAACAGGGTAAGTTATTCTTATCCAACTTGGGATAGTAGTATTTAAAAAAAAACAAGCAAACAAACGTAAATTTGTGTAATTAGTGTTGCATCATAGTTGTAATTTGACAGTTATGTTATGAGCACATGGTGATGAATTTGGCTATCCTAATGTTAATAAATGATGTGTTACCCTATGTACCTCTTCTTGTAGGCCAGGGGATGGTGTACCTGATGTCCTGTATATATTAGAAACCAGAACTATAATTATGATTTATAAAACGTTTAAATAATAATTTGAGTCAAAACAAGACAAGTTTAAGGTTCAGATTTTCAGCAGGTAGAAGCCCTGGTCAGCCCCAGTTGTGCGTGCAGCTACATCATGCTTTCATTTCATGGTGGCATGTAATCAAGTAAATTCCCCTAGTGCATGTAATTGCAGTAACCTTGCATAAATGGAGGTATAATGTTGTATGCACTAGTTTCCACAGGGACAAAGATCTGGAAATTTAAGCATGAATAATTTGTATTTGCTGATGTCATTTAAGCTTTATGATATGTTATGAACCAGTGCCAGGACTCCAGAGCCCTTGCAGAAGTCCCAAACTAAATAAATATGCAGTGGAATTTGGTTTTACTGACTACCACTTGAAGTGTCGTTTGGCTGTGTGGGTTAACTCTTACTTTACAAGATCCAGTTCACATTTTGTGCTGACATATTTGCCCCTCACTTATACTGCTCAGTGGGTTTTTCCATTGTAGAGATGTGGGTCCTAATCCAAAGTCCATTGAAGACAATGGAAAGACATACACTGGAATCAATGGGAACGCTCCCAATTACTTCAGTGGGTTTTGGATCAAGCCATTTGATAAGGATTTCTTTCAGGTTTCTTCAGTAATTTCAAAGGTAGGAAAAAAATCCTCCCAGCTTTGAGTGGCCACTAATAAGACTTAGACAATGGTACAGCTTGATAGGCTGCCAATTAAAGCCAGTTTTAGCTTGATCAGTGTTTTTTGTACTGACAATTATTGATACAATTTTGCTCCACCCTTCCAAGAGGAAGGTTTTCCTTTATGTGTCTCTGATTTGGAAAACAGACACTTTAGTAAGTCTCACAGACAGCTCATTTTAGATGTGAGGATCAAATGGAAGGAGTCTGTATTGATCCTTATAATGTATTGTCTATGTACAGGAGAGAGAGGAACAATCTGAACTCAAGTATGTGCACTTAAATGTAGATAACCAAACTGCACAAAAGCAAAACTTCGGAGACAAGACTTAGCTGGATAGCCTAATATTAGTAAGGAATGAAATGTTACCTACAGAATCCCACTGGGGAAGGTGTTACGGAGGCCTGAATCTCCACTGCCTTGTTCCTTGTATTGTACAATGCTATCAAATCAGAAAAGTAGACACACTTTCCACTGGTGCATACGGTGAAGAGTAGATACACACACACACTATGCACAAGGTGCAGCGCAATAGAGAATGAGACTCCAGATTTCTTGTATAAACTGGAGATCAGAAAATAATCTGAATATTAAATGTAAAACAGGACAATACTGGTAGTTTGACAAAAAATTGGAGAAAAAAAATGTCAGTGACCTGCATTGGGGCACATTAGACTTAAAACAAGGTGACCTTGAATGAGCTGAAACCAAGAATTTGTTTTTGCATTCATGATTTACATACTCCGATATGTTATCTTGAGCCACTCTTAAAACAGTTTCTGGCTCTGATCTGATTGTGGGTGACTGGAGGGCAGCTGCAGGTGAAGCCTTGACCGATGCAGGTGGGTTGACAGCCCTGTGTATACAGCACACCAAAAATTGGCTGGTTACACCTTTTATAGTGTGGGAAAGGCATGTCTCATTCTGCACATTTTCAGGGCCTCCTGTACTGTGGGTAAAGGTGCATTTCTGTACAATTCAATGGGTTGTTCTGCAAATGCATCAAAGAGTTTAGTTTTTTGGGGATTTTCCACATGGGGCTGTTCACCTGTATGAAGCATTTTCTTAATATCCCTTTAAATTCAGAAAATTGCTCCCCAATGTTACCGCCTTCTCAGTCCTCCTCCTTTCATATTGCTGAGGCATCACAGGAGAGCACATTCTGGTAGGATCGGTCCCAGAAAGCCCTCTCCTCTGCAGTGATGGTGACATACTGTGCTTCAGAAGAGGTGTAACGTTGGGCCTATACAATACAGTTCAAAAAAGCAGGAAAGGTTGTGGTGGTTACGTGCCTCATAGGTAAGACTGCATTGCAAGCAGTGGCAATCACTTAGGCCAGGTGTGCAGTACAAAGTTTTGTTGGCATCGCTGTGTCCGTTGGGGGTGAGAAAAAGCCGCACCCCTAGCTGACATAGCTGTGGTAGTAAAACCCCCCGTGTACACCCAGCTATGCCAGTACAACAGGGCTTCTATTGGCATAGCTTACGTCATTCAGGGAGGAGGTGGTATTACTTTACTGGAAGCATTCCTTCTCCTGTTGACATGCACTGAGTCTATATTAAGGGGCTCTGCCGGTAGCGCCAGGGCCGGCTCTAACTTTTTTTTGCTGCCCCAAGCAAAAAACAAACAAACAAACAAAAGAACCCGAGCGCCGCCCCGCCGAAACAACACCCCGCCCCCCCGAGCGTCGCCCCACCCCGCCGAAACAACACCTCCCCCCACAGAGTGCTGCCCTGCCGAAACAACCCCACCCCCTAGCGCCGCCCCGCTGAAACAAAAACCCTGAGCGCCGCCCCAAAATTGGCTGCCCCTTAGAAGGTGCCACCTCAAGCACGTGTTTGGTTGGCTGGTGCCTGGAGCCGGCTTTGGGTAGCGCTATACCAGTATAGTATATCAGCAGAGCCTGTAGTGTAGGCAAGGCCTCAGTATTGCTCCCTCACTCAGTATTGCTCTGGTTAGTGGGGACACCAGGATTCTATTCCCATTTCTTCAACTAGCTTATTGGTGACCAGGGGCAAGTGACTGGGGACCAAATTTTCAAAAGTGGCCTCTGATTTTGGATGCCTTGGTTTTTGAGTGTCCTTCTGTAGCTACCCAGGGTATGATTTCACAGAGGTCTTGTGTATCCACAGCACCTTCACCTACCGTCGCTCGTTGGGGGTGGTTTAATTATGATGATGGGAGTAGGGCGACCACACAGCAAATGTGAAAAATCGGGACAGGGGGTGGGGGGTAATAGGAGCCTATATAAGAAAAAGACCCCAAAATCGGGACTGTCCCTATAAAATTGGGACATCTGGTCACCCTAGATGGGAGAGATCTCTCCTGTCAGCTCAGAGCGGCTACACAAGGGATCCTATAGCGGAGCAGCTTCATGGGTACAGTTGTGCCGCTGTTAGCTCTCTAGTGTAGACATAGCTTTAGTAAATCCACTCGTAAAAATCCTGTTTTTATCATGGGATCTGTTAAAACTTTAACATCAGATTTTGCTTGCCTTCTGGCAAAGTTACAACCGTAAAGGCTTGCCATGTGGGACCATGCCATCTTGTCTGTCTGGAAAGTACCAGCACATTGTGAGTGCTGCCATAAAGAGTAAATACAAATAATAATGTGGGTCACACTTCTCGCAGCCCAGTGATATGATGATGATGAGAGAGTCACTCTGGGACTGGCCCACCTCCAAGTGAAAGCTTTGTCATGTGTCTTGCATTACTCGTGAGGTTTTGTTTCTTGTGAAATGGGACTAGCCTTTGGTGAGTGTTCCAGGGAGCTGGGTAAAGATTAAGAGTTCTCATAAAGAAGGAACAAACCCATTTTTACTTTCCCAAGAACTGTTTGTTAATACTTGAATTTAAATTGTTGCCATTCATGAAAATGTATGATACAATTTCACTGTGCTTTAGTCATGCAGCCCACGCAGTGGAAACCTTGGGCATTTTCACATAGGGCATGTCGGCTTATGCAACGTGCAACCTGTGCTTTCACATGGATACCAAATGGAGAGAAACTGCATAGCAAAGCTACAACTCAACTTTCATTATAACCTTCTCTTGTCACTTTTTCTTGAATGTCTCTTTTTTAACTGAAACTTTATATACCTGCTCCCCACTAAAAAGTTATTTGTGTGGGGGAAGTTGGGTCCATTCAGCTGCTTTTGAATTAGGCAAGCAGGAACCATACATACTGTCCCCATATTTAATGTATTTTAAGACTTTTTTAATACACACAGATAGCTCAAATGGCTGAGTTTTTGAAACATCACGTGTATAATCTCCTTGAGGAATAGATAGCTATTTATTAAGTTGGAAAGAAAATATTCTAAAGTGATCATTAAAAAAATCTTCATGTGCTGTTAAAAACAAATTCTCTTTTGGCCTCCATTGCAGTATAGTCTGCGGTTCTTTGGAGCGGCACAGCTCTGTATCTGCCACATTGTAGTATCAGAACTAGGTTTTTCCTATATCTACAGTGCAATGTCATTTAAACCCCGCAATACTGTGGAAAAATACACTGCATGGGTTAGTGGGAAGGGTTTGTGTGCAACCCAGAGTTCTGCAGTTAATGGCGTTATATAAAACAGAATTGCATAATTCTCTAAATCAGAACTGTGTCTTCATTTTTTTTCATTAGGAAGAAGGAATTAAAAGCAACAGCTCCACCCCCCAATATGTATCAGTGGTTAAGGATGACTTTATATGTATGTATATTAAAACCTAAAACATGAATTTTGAAAAAGTTAAGGTTGCTAAATGACAACAATGTAGTTACCCGTTACTTCTTTTGCAAAATATAGCTATTAAAGGCAAAGAAATTAATAGTTAAGGACATCATAAATGGTACAGTCCCCACATAAACACATTATTCTTATCCACTGCAAAGGTAAACATATTTCATCACAGTAGCACAACCTTACCTTTGACCCCTGGATTATTCTTATATATTATTTTTATTACTTTATGTTAAGGGGAAATAATCCATTAATATATTTATCAACTGATAATAAAAATGTTGGTTCTTGTAATTATTATTGATGATGATTGTAGTTATTTATGTTGAAGTGGTACAGAAGTCCTCTCTCGGGATTGGCGTCCTATTGTGCTAGGCATTGTACCAATACCCATATAAACACTCTGCCTTGAAGAGTTCCCAGGATGCAACAGAGGAATGTGATTAAAAAAACAAAAGGGTCTAGGAAATTGAGGAGTGACATCACGCAATTAGGCTTTGATCGGGTAAAGAATATTAGCATGTGCTTAACTTGAAGTACATGAGCAATTTTTGTATATGAATGGGATTGCTCAGATGGGCTATGAATGAGATAACTCAAGTTCAGCATGTGCTTTGCTGCACTGGGGCCTTACATGGATTTACATAGACTTATTACACAACTTGATGGTTTTAAATCTCATATTTTTTTTAACAATGAATAAATAAAATTACCTATCCCTAATAGCCACACTAGCTAGTTGTAATTGTGGTTTTATGAGAATACTGTTTTATTTTATATAGCTGTCTGTTACCGGGTTTGAGATGTGCAATCCAGACCATGCAAGTCACAGCCTGAGTGTCTGTGTGCTAGCTGGCCGTGGTTCAGCAGCTCTGACCCAGCAATCTGTGTACAGCTCCACAGCCCCACTCTGGCTTCCACCAGACTCAATTACTACTTGCAGGGTGACCCCAACACACTCCTTGTCCTGAATTTCCCCAAAACTGTGTGCTCTGCAGTATCCAGCCCATTTCTGGACAGTTCAGAGAAATAATAAGGTTTGGTTATTCCCCTAAAGCAGTGGTACTCAAACTATTTACCATTGTGGGCTGCATATGCAGCTCCCTATATGTTAGTTGGGCTGCATCCACGCAATATGTATACTACCTGTATGGCCCTGAGAATGGCACATGGGCTGCACCTGTGTGCTGATTGGGCTCAAGCAGCCCAGGAGCTGTGGGTTGAGAACCACTGCCCTAAAGACACAAAAACACATCACAGCTTATTAACTTAACTGGGTACATATACCTGTCCATTTAAACACAGCACTGAGTTGGTTTATAGTAAAAATAAAGGTTTCAGTGTAGTAGCCGTGTTAGTCTGTGTCAGCAAAATGAAAATAAGAAAGAAAAACTTGTAGCACCTTAGAGACTAACAAATTTATTTCAGCATAAGCTTTCGTGGGTTAGTACCCACTTCATCGGATGCATGGAATGAAACATACAGTAGACAGATATTTATACAGTCAGAGAAACATGATAAGGTGGAGGTGCATAGACCAACCTTAAGAGGCTAATTAATTGAGAGGAACCATAACAGCAGGGGAAGAAAAACCTTTGAAGTGATAAACAAGATGGTCACACAGGTGTGAATGAGGATCGTTAACTTAAGGGAAATAGATTCAATTAACGTAATGGCCGAGCCATTCGAGGTCCTTATTTAATCCTGAGGTAACGCAATCTAGTTTGCATATCAATTCGAGTTCAACAGTTTCTCTTTGAAGTCTGCTTTTCGAGTTAATCTGTCGCAACACTGCTACCCTCAAGTCTGTCAGTGAGTGATTAGGGAGGTTGAAGTGTTCTCCTACTGGTTTTTGAATGTTATGATTCCTGATATCAGATTTATGTCCATTTATTCTTTTGCGTAGAGACTGTCCGGTTTGGCCAATGTACATGGCAGAGGGGCATTGCTGGCACATGATGGCATATATCACATTGGTAGATGTGCAGGTGAATGAGCCCCTGATGGTGTGGCGGATGTGATTAGGCCCTGTGATGGTATCACTTGAATCGATATGTGGATTCTGCGTGGACTCCTCCTGAAGGTCGAAACAACAAATTGGACTTCTACATAGACTGCTTCCGTCGCCGTGCTCGAGCTGAAATTGTAGAAAAGCAAAATCACTTGCCCCATAACCTCAGCCGTGCAGAACACAATGCCATCAACAGCCTCAGGAACAACTCTAACATCATAATCAAAAAGGCTGACAAAGGAGGAGCTGTCATCATCATGAATAAGTTGGAATATGAACAAGAAGCTGTCAGGCAGCTCTGTAACTCCACATTCTACAGGCCTTTATCCTCTGACCCCACTGAGGAGTACCAAAAGAAACTACACCATCTGCTCCAGAAACTCCCTGGAAAAGCACAAGAACAAATTTGTACAGACACGTGCCTAGAACCCCGACCAGGGGCATTCTATCTGCTACCCAAGATCCATAAACCTGGAAATCCTGGACGCCCCATCATCTCAGGCATTGGCACCCTAACAGCAGGATTGTCTGGCTATATAGACTCTCTCCTCAGGCCCTATGCTACCAGCACTCCCAGCTATCTTCGCGACACCACTGACTTCCTGAGGAAACTACAATCCATCGGTGATCTTCCAGACAACACCATCCGGGCCACTATGGATGTAGAAGCCCTCTACACTAACATTCCACACAACGATGGACTACAAGCTGTCAGGAACAGTATCCCCGATACTACCACGGCTAACCTGGTGGCCGAACTTTGTGATTTTGTCCTCACCCACAACTATTTCACATTTGGGGACAATATATACCTCCAAGTCAGTGGCACTGCTATGGGTACCCGTATGGCCCCACAGTATGCCAACATTTTTATGGCTGACTTAGAACAACGCTTCCTCAGCTCTCGTCACCTAACACCCCTACTCTACTTGCGCTACATTGATGATATCTTCATCATTTGGACCCATGGAAAAGAAGCCCTTGAGGAATTCCACCATGATTTCAACAATTTCCATCCCACCATCAACCTCAGCCTAGACCAGTCCACACAAGCGGTCCATTTCCTAGACACCACTGTGCTAATAAGTGATGGTCACATAAACACCACCCTATACCAGAAACCTACTGACCGCTATACTTACCTACATGCTTCCAGCTTCCATCCTGGACACACCACACGATCCATTGTTTACAGCCAAGCTCTAAGATACAACCGCATTTGCTCCAATCCCTCAGACAGAGACAAACACCTACAAGATCTCTATCAAGCATTCTTACAACTACAATACCCACCTGCTGAAGTGAAAAAACAGATTGACAGAGCCAGAAGAGTACCCAGGAGTCACCTACTACAAGACAGGCCCAAAAAAGAAAATAACAGAACACCACTAGCCGTCACCTTTAGCCCCCAACTAAAACCTCTCCAGCGCATCATCAAAGATCTACAACCTATCCTAAAAGATGATCCCTCACTCTCACAGATCTTGGAGGACAGACCAATCCTCGCTTACAGACAGCCCCCCAACCTGAAGCAAATACTCACCAGCAACCACACACCATACAACAAAAACACTAACCCAGGAACCTCTCCTTGCAACAAAGCCCGATGCCAACTCTGTCCACATATCGATTCAAGTGATACCATCACAGGGCCTAATCACATCCGCCACACCATCAGGGGCTCATTCACCTGCACATCTACCAATGTGATATATGCCATCATGTGCCAGCAATGCCCCTCTGCCATGTACATTGGCCAAACCGGACAGTCTCTACGCAAAAGAATAAATGGACATAAATCTGATATCAGGAATCATAACATTCAAAAACCAGTAGGAGAACACTTCAACCTCCCTAATCACTCACTGACAGACTTGAGGGTAGCAGTGTTGCGACAGATTAACTCGAAAAGCAGACTTCAAAGAGAAACTGTTGAACTCGAATTGATATGCAAACTAGATTGCGTTACCTCAGGATTAAATAAGGACCTCGAATGGCTCGGCCATTACGTTAATTGAATCTATTTCCCTTAAGTTAACGATCCTCATTCACACCTGTGTGACCATCTTGTTTATCACTTCAAAGGTTTTTCTTCCCCTGCTGTTATGGTTCCTCTCAATTAATTAGCCTCTTAAGGTTGGTCTATGCACCTCCACCTTATCATGTTTCTCTGACTGTATAAATATCTGTCTACTGTATGTTTCATTCCATGCATCCGATGAAGTGGGTACTAACCCACGAAAGCTTATGCTGAAATAAATTTGTTAGTCTCTAAGGTGCTACAAGTTTTTCTTTCTTATTTTCATTTTAGTAAAAATAAAACAATTGTATTTGCAACAGGACATAAGTTAAGTGATGCCAAGTAAAACGAGTAAAGTTAGAAAGGGTTGCAAGCAAATAAAAGTGAAAACACGCATCTGAGAGTATAAAACTTAATCTAGCAAGTTACAAGGTTTGCTCAAGATGTTTTCTCACCTATATTCGGTTTCCAGAGACTTCTGGAAGGACCCATCTTTCTCAGCTTGCAAGAGCTCTGTTCCTTTGTGTCTGTCTAGTGATGGATGCCAAAGATGGTTTCTGTCTTTGCTTATATCTTCAAATGTTCAGTGACTTTTGTTTCAAGAGGCAGGGTGACTTCATGCTGCTTTTTCCCTTCCCGTGGGCTTCCCATCATATAAATGGAGCTTCCATTGTTTTGATTCCATCATGCTTAATTTACATAGGAGACAGGTAAATAACTGCCTTCTCTCCTGTTTGAGAAGGAACCTGTTTCTCCCTGTGTGGCTGCATACTTTAAAGCATAATATCATTAAGTATCCATATTTCCTCATATAGTGTTAGTACATACATTACGCAATTATATTAATCACCAGTGTGGTGTTAGCTTCCAGAAAATACCTCGCTATCTACACTTTTATGATGCAGTAATATTGTATACAATTCGTTGATTCAATTGTGTTTCAGTCCCCCTGTCTTTATAGACCAATACATCTTTGAAATGAATTCTTCTGAAGGTTACCCCTCCAAGTAAACCTTATTCAAGCTGTGAGGAAGGCAACATGGAGTTTAGTGGTGAAGAAAATTCATCAAGTGATCCATTCCTAGCTTCTGTCAGACAGAGGCTAGGGACACCATCCCTGCTCATCACTATTGATAGACCTAGTCTCAAAGAATTTATCTAGTTCTTTTTTTGAGCCCTGTTATAGTTAAAATCCTGCTTACTCCAGATGGGACTTGAACCCACAATTCCTGGCTTGGAAGGCCAATGCCTTATCCATTAGGCCACTGGGGTTGCTAGCATCATGAAAAAGGACAGGGAGTTGCATTTTTTCCATTAAATTGCAAGTTAGGAATGGAAGGGACATTTCTGTTTAAGAGTGTAATTCCCTGCCCAGGAATCGAACCCAGGCCATGGTGGTGAAAGGACCAACTCCTAACCACTAGACAGACTAAAAGTTCACCCACCCCGGTCTACTTCAAAGTGCTATAGCAGTGTCACAGAAGCGTTTTAAGTGTACACAGTCTAAGAGTGAGACCCGGTCCGGCTCCAGTTGGCTCTGTGGATGCTCAGGCACTAAGAGCACTGTAATGCTTCCATAGTTGGCAGGATTCAAACCTACATGGGGAGCCCCCAATGGATTTTTAGTCTGTCACCTTAACCACTCAGCCACCACTACTTGATTGACAAGACTACAACTCGGGTCTCCCGAGTCCCAGTCCAATGTTCTATCCACTAAGCCACAATGTGCATTCGAGTTCGATACTTTTTCTCCTCCCATCAGAGGCCCGCTTCAGGATTCTTACTCCAGGCCCCACAGGCCATCTATTGAATTACAAGCTCCTTACAAGCTGTCTCCTTATAATCCCTTTGTGTGATAGGAATAGGCTCTTGCATGGGCTCCTCCTATTAAGAGCTGTGTAATCAGGAAGCCATTTGCAGTGCACCACAATAGCGTCAGTAATGCCAACAGCAAGCATTGAAAAATCATGTGATTGGCTTAGATTAAAAATAAAGATCTGTTGGGTTCTTTCTCTTTGCTTTCTGATTTTGAGTCGTTGTGGTATATTCTGGTCACAGTTTCCAGCTTTTATCTCAGCCGGAAGGGCCATAAATTTACGTTGTTTTTTTTTTTTTAATTAAAGCTGAGATTCTTACCTACTCACATAACCCCGGAGACTGTGGCTTTAAGAAAATCACCAAGTATAACAAGACTCATGATAAAATGTGAGAGTTGGCAACACTGTAAACTTTATTAGTCCTACAAATTTCTGAACAAAGTTCCATAATAGTGTTGTGCGATTTACTTGCTGTTTGTAAATCAGTTTGAGATCATTCGAGAGAAAGTGCTATGCAAATACAAAGACAGTATTTGCATAGCCTAGACCCTCTCAGTACCTGAGATCAGAATTCGGTGAACATGAAATGTTTGGCTTTGATTAGGAATAGAGTAAATGTAACACTTGCCTCCATTCTGCATGCCCTATCTGTGATTGTTGCAACTGCAAATTATATCTAGACCGTAGTGATGTACTTGGCCGTGTCTATGTATTGCAGCATTTTGCAGTTATGCTGCAAAATAGCATCACCCTGTTTCATGTCCCTCAGTTAAATTAAGGGCATGAGGTGAACTGGCTCTTCTTTCATGTCACACCACTGATCCTGTTCCGTGACTCTGTAAAAAATTAACAAGTCACGTGTTCCTTCTGAATGGCTGAGCCCACCCCACGTTGTCAGGAGGGTGTGAGGGAGCCATCTTTACTCAGTGTCTTGGAAGGAGTGACAGTATTTATTGTGCTCTCTCTGAGCCTGGTAAACAAAATCTGAACAACCTCCCTCCCTGCTATTCTCTGGATCAATTTGACTTTGCCAGTAAGTGTACCCGGACCTTTTGCATGCTCAGAATCCCCTGCTTTCTGATTATTGTTCATTTTACTTGTAATCCTTCCTCACAATTCACTCCTATGATCACTGCTGAGGATCAGTCAGAGGTCCCATATCTCTGTGTATTCCTCTCAGAGGCTCACACTCCCCTTGGCTGCTCCTCCCACCAGGCAGAATTCCCTCACGTCCTACTGCCTGGGCACTGCTGCTTTATTATACCTTATTTTATGGCATCTGAGTTTCACCATCGGCTGATACTCTGAAAATACAGAGGGTCAGGAGCAGCAGCAGCAGCAGTCAAGGAGATTCCCCAGTTCCCCAAAGAGCCAAGGGTGCGGTCCATGGAGAAATGTAGGTGTCTGAATTCCACAGTTAGGTGCCCAAGTCCCTATGTACAGCAGCACTGTGATCCACAAAACTCCCTTTCAGCTGATGCCAAACTCACCTGGCTTTGTGCGGTAAAAGTTCCCTACCTGCCTACATTTAGCCCTTGGGGCATGCACACTACTGCCCCACTGTAGGCATCTGGATATCTATCTCCTCCCTATGCCACAGATCTCCCGCCTACACCACAAAGCAACTCAGAAACTGGGGGGAGATGGGTATTCAGCCACCTAACTCTCCTGTGGGCCCCGAGCTGGTAGGAGCTTCTGAGCACACCTGCCAGATTGGGTCCCATTCAAAACTGAGGCAGAGGAGGTAGTGGTGCCACCCACATTATAAATTTTAGCCCAGTGGTTAGAGCCCTCAACTGGGTGTGGGAGACCCAAGTTCAATTCTCCCTTCTCTTCAAAAGGGGGAGAAAGGGTTAGAATGGGGCTAAATAATGAAAGAGTCATTGGAGCAGGGGGACTGGCCCTACGGTCTCCCACCTTCCAGGTAGATGTCCTAACAATTGAGCTACAGAGTCATTTCTAGCCCAGTGACTATGTAAGTATCCACAATGGAGCCGTTGTTGGGCCAGGGAAGTAGAGAGTGAGGGAATGACTTTAGCTCTATTGTTAGGACAGCCACTTGGGAGTGGGGAGACCATAGGGCCAGTCCCCCTGCTCCAATGATTCTTTCATTATTTAGCCACAGTGAAACAGCTTCAAGAGCAGAGACCAAGGAAACCGCACCTCAGAATAGCCCATAGCTCAGCAGTCCCAGAACTCCCCTGAAAGGTGGGAGACCCCAATGGAAAAGCTTTCTCCTCCTTTGGCAGGGGGGCGGAATTGGTCTCCCACATCCTAGGTTGGTGCTCTAACCACTGGGCTACAAGTTACAAGGTAGGTGACATCACCCCCACCCCCGAGTTCTGCGTGGAGTATTGCAGGTGCCTACCTCATTCCCACAGGGAAGTGGCTTACGTGTCTCAGCCACCTGACTCCAGGCAGTAGGTTTATGGTCATAGATCTCAAGCAGAGATAGGTGCCTCCCTGCAGCAGCCTGGAATTAGGCACCTATCTGTGCACCATGAGGCACACACCCTTCTCATCAGTGTCTCCCATTACGTAGTGTCGGCCACTCCTCCCCTAGCGTGCTGGCTTTTGTGGATCATATTCTCAGGTGCCTCTCTCTCCCCATCCAGTGTATAGCGCGCATAGGCACCTAGCTCGGCTTTGTGGATCTCAGCGTTGTGACTGATTTTCTAGATGGCTAAAAGTTAGGCATTGTGACAGTCAGCGTTGCTACACCCAAGTCCCTTCGTGGATGCCACCCCAGGTGCTTTTCTTGAAGCATTATCAAGGGACTGTGGCTGGACACAGAGTAAAGCACAATGGTAGGACCCCATGGATTCCTCAGCATTAGCTACTTCCTAGACTAGCAAACCTTAACGAACTGCTGCCTCAAAGCATACTTGTAATTTACCAAACCTAATCAGGGTGAAGCAGCAGTCACGGCCTGAATTGTGGTAAATAATGCTCGCCAAGTACAGAGTTCCTTTTCTCTGGTGCTGTGTTGTCTCCCCTCTACCTAA
The DNA here is from genome assembly GCA_033296515.1 of Macrochelys suwanniensis. Classification (NCBI taxonomy): domain Eukaryota; kingdom Metazoa; phylum Chordata; order Testudines; family Chelydridae; genus Macrochelys; species Macrochelys suwanniensis. Next base: position 40,711,872 of record CM065775.1, on the reverse strand, counting down.
TGCCCTGCAGAAATAATAACCAGACAAATACCATCAGGCACCAGAGAATGGGGGCCGTGAGGAGGAGCATGCCACTAGCCCTCCCTTGCTGTGGACTAGCTACTCCCACCTGACTGTCCTCTTTCCCCACTGCAGCTCATACAAAATACTCTTGTTTTATGCCAACGGGAGGTGATGCTGATATTGAGGCTGGTATCCTAGAGACCACGGGAGCTCCAAACAGGGTGGGTGGGGGCATTCCAACCAGCTGTATTGGAGCCTCTGCATTCACTGTGGCTGCAGGTGTTACATAGACCTGCAGGAATTTCATCATTATTACTGCCTGAATGGAAGCACGTATGAAAAAAATATAGTAAAGTTAATTAGGTCTGTCTGAGGCCATTACTCATCAGTGGTTTCCTTGTTTTGTAACTACGCTCTAAAGACATGCGTGACTCACCTTATTTAAAACATCTCTGACGGGGCACTGGTGCCAGCATGCAGCGACCACACCCTTTTCTTGCCCATGTTCTTATGCCCTGGCAATGTCATTTAGAAGAGAGGAAGCCTTAGGTGACTCTAACGACTGACTTCTAGTTTGCTCATATACACCAGCTGGCTAACTCACTGTAGAGCAAAAAAGCAAGTTCTTATCCTGACTACTCAGTCCAAGGAGCTGGTATACTTCAGGGATTTAAACCCACACCCACATGGCATGTGCATTTCAATATCACTCAAATAATCTTTCATCATAAATTAGGCTCAAGCCTGCATGATCAGATACGGTTAGCTGAGCAACAGAAGAGAGAAATATGAGTCCCTATTAAAAAAAAAAGAAACCGACTTGCTTGAAATGTCCTGTCTTGTAAATAAAGGTTCATTCTAACAATGCACTGATGTTCATTAAAAAAGAAATTGTATTTCTTTAAATACATTGGCTGGTTTATATAGAATAAGATCACTACTGCAGTGTATTCTGGGACATTGCATGTAAGAATCAGACTTTCTTGAGCTATTTGTTTTGAGTGATGTTGCCTATTTCCTGTTCCCTTCTATTTGTGCATGTGCAGCTGCCCTGCATGTTAAGGGAAGTGGCTTATGCACACTTTGAGAGGATAATTGAGAATTTTATATGCAGGAGGTGCTGGGCATGAAGGGTTGAGTTGAGGCTGGCAGGTCTCCTTTTCATTGTCTTGTGTTAACTGGTGCTATACATTTCCTAGGGTTATCTCTTACAGGACATTGTTTTAGTTACAGATCCATAATAGGGACTGACTGAAATTTGGATCTGAGTTGCTGTATTCAGATGATAGAGCATATTTGGATGCCCCTGTATGTAGGCCCTCAAGTACTATGCACAGCCAAGTATTGGCCTATTGGACCACCAAATACCCCTCTCTAACAGTCAATGGGACCTTCCTGTGCCTGTAGTCATCATCTTGGGGGGGGGGGGGCAGTTTGGAGTGGTGGCGTTGTAACAGTTTGTATAGTGGGGGTGCTGAGAGCCATTGAACAAACTGTACCCCCTGTATATGATGGACACTACTTCAAGCCAGGGGGTATGGCTGTTCCCCCAGTATCCCTAGATTCAGCACCCCTGGCTTGGAGGCCTTGTATATATTTTTTCAAATCTCTTTGAGGCTGGCTCGCTGGCATGCCCCCCACCCCCATCCCATTTCTCATCAGGTGTCTATCTGGCCCATGGCTCTCATGCACCTGATCCTTCCAGCAGCCAGCAAGCACACCCACTGCCAACCCCAATCCCCCAATGATCTTCGTGAGAGGGGGAGAGTAAGGATGGACAGCCCTCCTACCCTCACCCTTCATTCAGCAGAAGTGAGACTGAAAGTCTCCTCCTGGCCCTGCCGATCCTGCTCTCTCAGGCTGACTGAAGTGCTCTGGGCTGTAGGATGGAGAGAACAATATTAATACTGATTAAGCGAATAAGTGACTCTGGTTTGGACATGCTCCTGGCAAGCATCTGCTTCAACTCTGCAAGACTATGCTTTGGCGCATTCACCTTCGGAGACATTCCCAGACATGCACAGTGCAACCCCACAGTGAGGTCATGGGCCTGTGGAGCAGCAGTGGCAGCACTGGGAGGGCCTATCCTGTCCCATTGCTGCTGAGTGCGGGAGAACCAGGCCACCTCACAGAACAGGACATGGGAGATCTTGCGGAGGCAGCAGGCCTGCTCATTAGCCTCCCAAGCAGTCAAGCTAACCAGCTGCTCTGACCGTGCTGAGAGGAGAGTCGTGGGGTTCAGGGCCTCTGGGTGGTTCCTCTAGAATGTGGTGACAGGTAATGACCAACAATTAGGTGTCTATTGGAGGGAACAAGTGAGAGCATTGCCACGCTCTGTGTGTGCTGTGTAGGTCAACCTAGCTCAGACCTATGAGGCTGGTGGAGGAGGGGTTCTGTTCTCTCTCATCTCCAGGAGGCCAGCCCAGAGGCACCATGGGCAGGAGATTCTTCATTCCTATCTCCATACCAGGGAAAGTGGGGAAGGGGGCCATGATCACTGGTCTCATTTTTAATCTCTCTCTGCCCTCACACAGCTGAGGGGAGAGGGAGAAGCATTGGCCTCCAGGGAAAGCAAAACAGCTTCTGCTGCCAGCAATGCACTGTCAGCAGCCATGGGATGGGCCAGTCAAACTCTCAGCCATCCAAATGCAGCTGAAAATTGCTGGGCTGAACTGATGGGCCAACAGAGCCAATATTCATGCGGTTTAACGCATTTTTATATTCAGTTTGCCTCTCCCTGCATTCTGCATCCCCTCAGCTCCCATGCTATAAGAGGTGTCTTATATGATAGGCAAAGAGTCCTGGTGTATGGAAGACACAGTGGATCGACCTGTGCTCTCACTTGCATCTATGCAGTCCCACTGAAGACAGCTTTGCTGCATTTATGCAGCTCAGGGCTGAATATGGGCCCTGTGTATTAATCATAATCACATCCTTCCCCAGTACTTGGGAGAGACAGAGGAAAGAGTGTTTAAAACTACATGGGATTGGCCTAGAGACAGGATAGTCTTGGGTTAAAACACAGGTCCATGGGTCAATAGACATAGGGTCTTTTTCTGGCCTTGTTACAGATCTCCTGTGTGACCTCAGACAAGTTATCTAACCTCTCTGGGCTTCATTGTGCCCCGAGGAAAGAACACTTCCCTGGCTGAGAGGGCCCTTTCATTAATGTTTGTAGATGTCTTTGAGATCCTTAAGTGGGAAGGGGTCCATAAACATAGTGTTTTCATTAGTGTTCTGCAGTGCCACGAAGGGTTCAAGCTTGATTCTGGCATTGTATCCAGAGGTCACGTGTTCAGCCCTTCTGGATACAGTGCAACTGATGTCACTTGACAGTCACCCCCCCAGCGACTGATTAAAGAGGTGATGGGCATCCCACCTTCTCTCTTGCTTAAAGGAGTTGCAGTTGCAGCTTGGGTCCTTCCGGGTGGGAAAGTAGGAGGAGGGGTCCAAAGAATGCTGATCGTTCTCTGGAAGAACTCTCTACCCACAGGGATAAAAGCTGCTTTTCTTTTTTTTTCTGTTTTATGTGGAATGAGACCTTTCCTCCCTCCTGAGATCCTCTCCAAAGATGGAAACTCTAGAGAACAGTTTCAGTTAAAATGAATCTTGGATACAGAAATGCAAAAATCTTGTCATATTAACTTGTCCAGTTAAATCTGCATGTTTCAGGGCAATAGCCAACCTCTAGCTGATCCTCAGCTCATCCCCTTGTTATGTTCATGGCAGCCAAACAGAGAAATTAGATACAAATCTCAAATACTCTTGCAGGAAGGTTGCAATGTAATACTACTGTATTGCTTAGAATTCAGGACAATAACATACAAGAACCCCAAATCAGAGAGACACAAAGCAGGCTGCTCCCTAAACCAGTGGCACAATACACCCTGTCTTACTCTATGCTGGCTTTCTGAAAACTGACTCTGGATCTGATTGCATGCTTCCCTACATATAGCCCCCTGCCTGCAAGCAGGGCCAGGAAATCCCTGAGCATTTAAAATGGTAGCTTACAATTTTAATACAGAATTCCATACTCCACACCCCTAAGAGCAAGATATCTCATAACTGCCCACTGCAGGGTTTCTTTCATCTTCCTCTGCAGCATCCAGTGTTGGTCACTATCAGACAGAGAATACTGGACTAGATGAATCATGGGTCTGAACAGGTTTTGCAATGCCTATGTACCTGTCAGTATTGTTTCATTCATTCCATACATCTTTGAATTTCCATCCACAAAATGTGTTTTTGATTGACAAAGAACACATTGGTCTAGTCCCTGCTACTATGAAGATAAGATCTCTGTTTAGATAAGGCTTCCAATTCAAAATGCCTGTAATCATATACGTAAACCAGGGACATGCTTTGTAGATAATTCATGTAGAAAATCACCACCGTGCAGTAATTGTTCACAATAAAAACTCCTGAAGTCTTTCCCCTAGCACGAGAGTGAAGTGAACCAGGCCCCTGGGGCGGAGCCTTCAAACCAACACACCCTGAGTGGGCAGGCATTTTGCAATATGGGAAAGCCACACCTTTTGTTGTTGTTCTGCTGCAGTTGAAATAGCAGGAAGAGTTGGGAACATGTGCTTTACTGGCCCACAGGGAATGTTCCCCAACTTTTTCTGCTCCTTTGCATGCATCTCTGTGTAGCAATCTAATCCTTCCAGAAAGTAGAACTTCAGGATTGCCAAACAGACCCAGGTTGCATTAAGGTTGACACTTATTCTCTCATGACGCACAGATAGTCCTCAGATCCATGTCCCAGTGGCACTGTGGAGTTCCCTGTTTATTGTGGCTCAAGATTAAATGTGCTCAGCTGACAAGTAAATGGATGGGTTTTCTAACACCCATCCCTGCAATGTCATTCTGGAGTTTGAGAGCTTTCCAATTTGTACATCATCATTACCACGGTAATAAATGTTCTGCAGGCCAGACTATGCCCTTCGTTTCATAGATTCTAAGGCCAAAAGTGAACATCTAGTCTGACCTCCTGTGTAACACAGGCCATAGGACTTTGCCCAAATACTTTCTAGAAGAAATCAGTGCCTGATGCTTCAGAGGGAATTACCAGAACAGGGCCATTATCAAGTGGATCCGTCCCCTGTCATCCAGTCCCAGCTTCTGGCAGTCAGCTCTTTTGTCTCTGCAGAGCTAGCTAGAAAGAGTAAAAAGTGGCACAGAGTTATCTGAAGTCACTGCTGTCAGCAGATGTGACTCTGAACATACACATCAGGTGAGTAAAAAGCTGCCAGTCTTACAGAATCACTTTCCAGACTAGAACCACAGCGTATTGGACTGGACCCACTGTACAGCTCAAGTAAATCCTGAGGAATCTTCCCTACCAGGCCACTGTGTGTAACTACTGCAACCTAAGAGTTATAGTAGCACCTGTGCCTGATAGTCCCCCCATCAGAGACATGGGAGGGTTGGGTCAAGAAATCAGTATGATCACAGATCCGCCAGCCACACCCTTCCCTCAGCCTGCCCCTCACATCTCCCTCCACATTGGGACGCAGGTGGTGTATTTTATGGGTTCCAAGGCATGTAAGCCCCTTGGCAAACTCCTCACCCTGCTGTCCTTGCCCCCATGCAGCAGAGCTGGTCAGTTTCCTCTGTGTTCAGGGTCTTCCATGAATGAGGAAGCAGGATTTGCCCCTTCCTGAGGAACCCAGGACCAGGGTCTTCTGTAGTGACACTTTTCCCTCCCTCAGTGACTGCAAAGCTGTGGATCTTTCCCAAGGCTTGGCTGTCAAATCAAAGATACTGTGTTCAAGTTTTTCTGAGACTTATCATGGTCACAGACTGGGGACACTAGGGAAAGGGAAAACAGGTCGTCTTTTCTACTGATTGGGCAGCCAGGCCTTCACCTGATGGGCTAGCTATCCCCTTTTATGAACCACAAGGCCAGATGTGTGGCCAGCTCAGTGGCGTGTTAGCCTGAGCAGAGGGAAGTACCAAGTAGTGCTCCTGCTCATCCTTCATATAGTTCTATGCTGAACCCCCAGAACCAGTGTACATTGGTCTCCCTGGTACTGGAAAACCCATGACCTCGCCATGAGGGGTGAGAAAATGTCTTAGCGGTTTTGTGTTCTCTGGCCCCCAAAGGGGAATGAGAACAAAGCATCACCTACTTCCGTAGAGGCCTCCCTGGGCTTGGAGAGGAAGAGGAGATGCCCATGTCTTTGGCCACCTTCTCCTGTGGGAAAGAGGAGAGAAGGCTTGAGCTGATTTTCCTGGCTGGAGCCCCTCTCATTCCCTAAAGGGGCCAGGGAAGAGCCTAGTGCTGCTCCCCAGGCTGGAAGAATCCTGGGACCAGCTGCCAAGTCCCTCTCACCCTACTTGTGATTGGGTTGGGGAAGAGGCATGGATTGGAGGGGGTGCATGGTGAGTGGTTGTGGGAGGGGAGTGAGATGGGCCATGGTGCCAGGAAGTGGTGAGCGTGTGAGCGTAGGTGCCCCCTGCTAAACTGCCTTGGTTTTAGGTTACAAGGGTAACTGAGGCAACGACTGCCTGTGTTTGCATTGTCACGTTTTCATGTTGGCATTGCCAGCTACTCTGAAATAATTTCTGTCTGTTACTGTTTGGTTTTTACCAGGCTCAGCTGTCAAAGGCCCCCCCTTTACAAACACAGTTCCTTGGGGCACATGCTGATGCACAGACTCTGGTTGGCTGCTACATGCCTCACATTAATCCCTCCAAATCACTGTACAGTACGAATCAGCTGGGTGTCATTGCTAGCTAGTATTCCCATTGACCCTTCAAGTCTGGCAAGCTCATAATAAGCAATGTTTACAAACCCATTAACTTTCCCCTCTTTACAATTCACCAGTGATCATTTTAATCCCAGTTGCATGTTACGATGACAGCAGATATCATATTCTGTAAGATGCTGCTGTGCAGAGCAACTTTGGGTTTCCATCGATGCGGCACTTCTGTGCTCCATAGTACTGCTGCAGGCGTTAGCTCAGCTAGTCCATTCCCTCTGCAGTGTAGGTTCGCTCCTATCGCAGAGATTTAAGAGCCACGTATGTAAGTGAGATCTCATATTACCAAGAGTTTACTAATGATCACAGAACAAGCAGTATTATCATAAATGGTTGCTGAATGAACAGAGACCGTTCTGTGATGTTGTATCACAGAACGTGATACATGTTCACAGAGGTTAGATAAATGTCTATCAGGGATGGTCTAGACAGTATTTGGTCCTGCCATGAGGGCAGGGGGCTGGACTCGATGACCTCTCGAGGTCCCTTCCAGCCCTAGAATCTATGAATCTATGAATCACTGAATCACTGCTTGTATTATTGTGTTTGCTCTTTTGGGTTATGTCTACACTACAAGTGCTCCAGTGACTCAGCTACAGCTCTGCAGCTATCCCGCTGTGGCATAGACACATTCTATATTGACTCGACAAAAGGTTTTTTTCTGCCCATGTAGTAAATCCACCTCTCCAAGAGGAGGTAGCTAGGTTGAGAGAAGAAGGGAGCGAGGTTGAGGGGAAAATTTCTTCCATCCACCTAGCTGTGTCTGCACCAGGGGTTAGGTTGACCTAACCAGTGCACTAGAGACATGACATTTTTCTCAGTCCTGAGTGACATAGGTAGGTCAATCTAATTTTTAAGGGTAGACCAGGCCTTATTTTGTTATTTTGTTAATTTGCTGATTCCCGGGGAAAGGGTCTATTGTGGTATATTCTCCGGGGCTTTGCTCAGTCTAGTTTTAAATTACTCTTGTTACAGAACTTCCACCACTCTCACTAAGAGGCTTGTAAAACTCACCATTAGATCTATGTCTTCATTCTCAAGCCCACATTTTCTTGTGCTCAGTTTCATCCCATTGATCTTTAGTTCTACACTCGTGAGCCACCCTAAACACCTCCTCTCCCTCCCTGGCATCAATATTTGGGCATGAAATGGAAGGGTGAGAAGAAAGAAAGGGAAGAGCAGGAATAGTTACATTTCATGCACGGGGCCAACAAAAATTGGCTGCTCCACCAAGGTGGCCACCTAATAGAGGTGTAGCACAGGCGTGGCCAAAGTGCAGCTCACAGAGCCCCCCACATCCCTCCCATTCTCCACCTACCAGACTTGGGGGGAGGCGGGGGGAAGAGAGCTTGGGATCTCTGCCTTGCAGTGGGATGGTGGGGTAGGGGCATCTGCCCAGCGGGGGCAGGGGGTGTCTTGGGGCTTCAGCAGCTTGAAGCCCCAAGCCCTTGCAGGTGTGCCCGGCTCTCGAACTTCTGAAGATTGTCAGATGCGGCTCAGAGGGTCAGTAAGTTTGGCCACCCCTGGTGTAGCAGAACTGAAGTGAGATTTTTGGGCTGTCTCTTAATTCAGGAATTTGCCTTATAAAGGTAATTGCTTGTTTCGCTGGGTAGTACAAAAGTAAGCGGGAAGGGCATATGCAAATATAATATTGTTTGCTGGAAGGTGTTAATGGCTGCCATCAGGCATGTCTTTGATCTATAGATAAATTACAGACTTATTAAATACTGTGTTATTGTAGCCGTGTTGGTTCCAGGATATTAGAGAGATGAGGTGGGTGAGGTAATATCTTTTATTGGACCAACTTCTGCTGATGAAAGAGAGAAGTTTTTGAGCTACACACAGCTCTTCTTCAGGACTCCAGACCCCGGTCTCCAGACCTGAAGAAGAGCTCCATGTAGCTAGAAAACTTGCCTCTCACCAACAGAAGTTGGTCCAATAAAACCAATCAGACATGGTTGAAGTCAATGGATGTACTAAGTACCCTTCATTTAGGCTAAAGGAAGGGAACGATTTAGCTTCTTTAGTGTAGTGATAGCTGAAGCAATAGAAGTCACTGGCCAGTATGGCAAGTCCTGAACAGAAGGGGAGGGATAGTTCAGTGGTTTGAGCATTGGCCTGCTAAACCCACGGTTGTGAGCTCAATCCTTGAGGGGGCCATTTAGGGATCTGGGGCAAAAATCTGTCAGGGGACAGTACTTGGTCCTGCTAGTGAAGGCAGGGGACTGGACTCGATGACCTTTCAAGGTCCTTCCAATTCTATGAGATAGGAATATATTATTAAGACAAGATGGGTTTTCCTGGGGACTGATTACAAATGCAGGAGATTGTGGATTGATTGGTTGCAGCTGTGTGTGTGAGAGACCAAAAGCAATGAGAAAACCAAATGAAAGCTAGCTGCAGCTCTAGCAAGAGAGGAAGTTGTCAGAGATGGAGCAAAGGACATAGTTCCTTGGAGCACTGGACTGGCTGTAGAGGCAGGTATGGAAGTTGTGAGCACGGAAACTACCTGGTGTTGTTTGTTCCTACTGTGTTCAAGGAAATAGGACTTTGTGTACAGTCTTTGTAAGTAAGTTGGATTGCACCAGTATCGCCTCCTAACAAAAGGCAATAGAATATTACATAATTATTAATCTTTTGTATAAAGCCAGCAGTGCATTAGGCACCCTCCTGAAAGACAAGAAGACAAAATCTCTTCCTTTAAGAGCTTACAATCTGAACAGACATGATGCCAATGCCAAAAAGGGAGGGGAAGTTTGGCTGAATTGTGAAGTTTAGCTCATACCTTGTTAATACTGCTAAATTTTTGTTTGGATTGTAAGATAACAAAGAGAGTGGAAAGAGGAGACAGGTTCAGGCCCAGCAAATTTAGCAAAAAAATTGCATTTAATAATGTTGGAATGTGAAGGATGCAGCTTTTGAAAAACCATGACTCTTATGCCTAAGAGGGACCTGTTAGTAGCTCACTACAGACATTCTTGAGAGCAAAACCTGCCCAACTTACTCTCTGCTTATTTGTCCTCCTAGTCTTCCATGTCTCCAGTCTCTTCTTCTGAAGATGGAGCCTCAGAAGTTTTCATGGAGTTCTTCTCTGACTATTTTCTTGCAGCCATTGGGTTAAGTATTATACTCACATCAGTATATGGGCAGGGGGCAGGAAAAGCATTTAACTCATCTCACATTCCAAAAAATTCCTTTAAACTTTCTGAACCCCACTTTCCTCAGGCAAAATTGCAGTTTTCTGGTATGTTATTACTGACACTCCCTTTCAACTGACATTTTTGCCTTTGTTCAGCAGATGCTAATGAATGCTGAATTTTTAAAGAGGAAACTTACTGATTCCATCCTGTTAAATCTCTCTGCAGTTTTGCGCAAAGGGAAGAATCTCTCTCTCCCTCCCCCCACCTTCCCATCACCATAGTGCGTGAGCTTCCATGTTTATCAAATTAATCCTAGAAAAACCGGAATACAGATTATCCTTGCTCCGCAGTGCATACAAAATGCTGTTGTCTTTTTAGTCATAGAACAATGACATTGATAAAGGAAACACATTCAAATTTGGCATTTCCTCTAAGGAGGCCATTGCCTGCTCTGACAGCAAATCTTTACAATACAGTAACATGACAAAGAGCATTGTCCATCCATGGAGGAAAAATATAATATAATGCTAAAGAAGAAGATAATATTTTCTCCTATCCCTTTCCTTATGTTCACATGTGGCTATATACTCCATTAGTCCAATCAGCTGCGATTTAACTAAGAAAAAAAATATAAAAATGTCAAAGTTCACCTAGCTGCCTGATGGTTCCATTCTAAATGGTAAGCACAGAGTTAAACTGAGAGCCATAGGTGTTCTGAAAGTTTCAGTATGTCTGTGTATTTATTTGAACCAGTTTCCAATGTGTCCATCAGCCAGGTATCCCTGCGATCTGGGAAGAATGGTAGCCATGCTTAGCTCTTACATAGTACTTTTGAGCCATAGATCTCAAAGCACTTTATAAAAGGAAGCAAGTACCATCACACCCATTTTACAGATGAGGAAGCTGAGCCACAGTTACTTGCCCAAGATCACATAAAAGTTTGGTGGCAGAACTAACCCTAGCACCCAAGTCTCCAGACTCCCAGTCTAGTGCTGTATCCTCAGAACCAATGCTGCAGTTTTAGCAGCTTAATAAAATATTCTATCATTGCCATTTTTGCCACCCATATTCTGTATCTGTCATGGGACTCAGACAGTGTCTCAACCCTTTTTTTCCCAGTTTTACAGCCCTTTCTATTACACTTTCCCCCCCTGGCTTTTTAAAAAAAAATCTTTTGTGTGAATAGTACTAAATTGGCAGCCCAAACCTAACACAGACTCAGAACCTTTAGTTTCCCCCATCACTATCTGCCCTCCTGCATGACCTCTTCAACTGTACTAGTGACCTGTCTGTGGTTCCACTTCACTTATGTATAATAAAGATCACACAGGACATACAATGGGAGTAGCTCATAGTTGGCATGCCTCATTGTTTTTATTATGATACGAGGCCTCCCACTCATCAGCACTGTTGTGATATATAAACAGTCTGTTTAGAAAATTAGATCGTTTTCTTGATCTCCCCATTTCATCATATGTTCTAGGGACAAGGGTGCGCCAGCCTTCTCATTCAGTGGACCACTTTATCAGGAAGCATGTTTCATGATGAGGAAAAGTTAATACCTATTATTTTATTATTACTCAACTCTTTTCTACTGTAGATGCTGGATAACAGCTTTAGCTCAATTTTAGATGGTCAGGGATTACTCGTCTGCTTAAAATTAAACATGTGCTTAAGTGTTTCTCCAGACCGAGGGGTTTGGTGTTCAGGAAGGGGTTCCGAGCTGGAGCAGGGGGTTGGGGTGCAGGAGGAGGGTGAGGGATGTTGGCTCTGGGAGGGCGTTTGGGTGGGGGAGGGCGCTCAGGGCAGGGGGTTGGGGCATGGGAGGTGGTGCGGGCTCCAGGCGGGGCTTCCCTCAGGTGATTCCTGTGAAGCGGTGACATGTCCCTTGGCTCATAGGCGGAGGCACGGCCAGACAATTCTGCGTGCTGCCTCTGCCCGCGGCCAATGGGAGCTACGGAGCCGCTGCTCGGGGAGGGACAGGGGCAGCACACAAAGCCCCTGTGGCCGTCCCTCTGCCTAGGATCCAAGGGACATGTCACCACTTCCGGAGAGCCATGTGGAGCCAGGTAGGGAGCCTGCCAGCCCCGCACCAACTGGACTTTTAATGGCCCAGTCAGCGGTGCTGACCACAGTCACCAGGACCCCTTTTCGGCCGGGCGTTCTGGTAGAAAACCTGGCACCTGGAAACCCTAGAGGGGGAGGGATCGCTACTTTGCCCTCCCCTCCTAGCCCCGGAGGCTGTGGCCATAAGAAAAGCCCCTAAATCTCATATTTGAGAAACGCTGGCCTAAATCCTAGATTGTGATCCCTTGAGTATGGATTATCTTTATGATATGTGTTTGTATAGTACCTAGTACAGTGGGGCCCTGATCCTTGTTTTGGGCTGTTTGGTACTAACACCATTGATAAAAAAAAACCAAAATAATAATAATAATGCCTATCAGATATACACAGGTTGAGGATGAAAGACAGCAAAAAAAAGTTAATGAAAACACAAATCCTAGCAAGCATAAGATACTACTTTCTGGAAATAGTGTGTTACTTATTGCTTTAGGGTAAAACCTATGCTGTTTACCACACTGACAAAATCCTTCTTGGTTTGCCAATCAAGTTCCTTGGCAATGCAGTCATAACACCATACATGGCCACAAAAATGTGCATATAACAATCACTTTACAATACAGTCCTATGTATTCAAGACTGCACTGCAATCTTTTTACAATTCATTTTTGTTCCGCTGATATAGACTCCAATCCTTCAAATTTAACCTTAATCTGATGAGTAATCCCATTGGGTCAATAGGACTTCTCATGTTTAAAGTTAGGCATAGTATGTGTAGGATTGGGATGATATTATATCTCCAAGAGCTGGAAAATATAGCTAGTGTTTTGGCTCGGTTTTGTGTTTTATGACAGAGTTCAACCTTGCCAACTTGAAAAAAATGTGAGCATGGTAGCTGAACCTGGAAAAATGGATCTGTACTTTTCAGAGTTATTTTATGAGGGAAAACTTCTCTGAAAAAATGAATTAGTAATAAGAAAGGCACATTCTGGGCTCTATATTGCAATATTTTTCTCTTTACATATCTTTTCTATACTGTACTTTTCACACAAAAGTGCTTCCCCCCATCCCTTTAAAGCTTCCATGATGTTTCTGTGAATAGACGGCAGCACAATGTGTATACGCTGGAAATAGCTCATGATAAAAATTTGGCACGTTACAAAGTCTTGCAGTTGATGTAAAACTGGAGAATCAACAAATCTAGTGTCATAATTAGTGGTAACTAGTTTTAACAAATGCGTCACAAAAACAAAAAATATGATCCTTGCCCTGAAACGTGCTTTTTCTAGATTTGACATAATACCACAAGGGGCATAAACAGACATGGGGTGATGTGGAGAAGGAAGAGCAAGGGCAAGGGTGACAGTAATAAGACCATGTGGTAGCTCAGGCATGTACACATCTTCAAGGTTTTGTCCATTGTTTTCTTTGGGGGTTGTTATTGTTCCCTCCAGTGAGATGCCAAAAATGAGATTAATGTGCAATTTTTGTTCCTTGAAAAAATAGTAAAGAAAAAACTATTGCAACACTTTGGAATCCTGACAGTCCATAAGAGTAGAAATACAACACAGAACTCAAACTGAGCATTGCAGGAAAGCTGGGAACTGATTCGGGACAGTTTCTTTGCTCTTTATCCTGAAAAAAAATAAGAGTAAGCAACAAGTTAAACACTGGTAAATATTTGCTTTAGTTAATGAGAAAAAGTGGGATCTCAGCTAGATTTTCTATTCTTGACGACTAGAACCACTTTCTGACAGGGAGCTTACTGGCTACTCTGTCTTGTGCTCACTTAGTCAAAGATCGTAGTGGAGATTTCATATATTAGGACAGTTGTAACTTTGGTTAATGCACCATGAAATCACCATGACTCAGGATAGGTGGCATTCCATAGTTAGGGCTCGATTCTGCAAATACTTCTGTATGTAAATACATTTACTTATACCAGTAGTCTCGATGGCTTCTCACCTAAGTCTACATGATTTTGCAGGATCAGGCCCTCAGGTATTAAGGGGAAGATACCCAGCTGGTGTAGATTGTACCAGAGCCCCATTTGAAGTCAAAGGAGATATGACAATTGATGACAGCTGAGGATCTGTCATTTGTTTTTTCCTTATCTGTCCTCCAGGACGTTGGGGAAGTTATAAGTGATCACTTACAGAGTTAGTCCCCCACCTACTCCCTGTAATAGTTAAGGTTATTTTGTTATGAATAATTATACTTTCAGCAGTAAACATGGACTCAGGGTTAACAAGTCAGAGACTGATGAAAATATTCAATACATCTTACCATAATCATCTTTTTCTGATCTTCTCTTGTGACTGTAATATACTGGTTGTTACAATTCAGGGCAGCTGCATCTGTATTCTCCTTCCATGGTTCATAGAAGGCATCCACTCTAGGCTCCCAGCTCCTAAGCCATTGTCTCTCTTGGGCAGAATTATGTGTTTCTCCTCTTGACCAGGGTCTTTCCAAGTTGCGCGGTTCCCTGCTTACACTGTGGTATCTCCCGCAAGCCAGACTGCCTCAGCTAGCCAGCACCTGGGCTTTGCTTTCTCTCCCAAGGGTATTAATAGCATAATTGCCTGCAGTTACCACACAGCTCTTTCTAAGCAAGCACATTTATTCTTAAGATGAAAGTGTTACAGAGAAACATATTAAAAACAATAAAAGAGCCTACACACATGCTAAAAAGCTTACCAGAGATCACCCGACTCCAACCTCAGGCTCTGGTAGGTGTTAGTTCTTCAAAACCCACAACTGTGTTTTCTCTGTGATTACAAGTTCATAACTGTCTCAGATTCAGAGCCAGACCTCCCATGAATAGCTCAGTCTTTCCTTTATACAAGTGGGGCCTTTGATCTTGGCCTCATCTAACAGGCAATCAGCAGACAATGGCCCACTCTTCAGCGTGTAGCTCCAAAAGGCTGGGGTTTTGTATAACCAGAGGTAGGGAATTTGCATTCACTTCCCCATAGATATTCCCCAGGAAAATCACTTAACACTTTTTGTTCCAAAAGTCCATTCTTGTCTGGCACATTGTTCAGTACAATCCTTTGAACCCCCCTGGTCTCACCTCTGTTACATCTTCCCCCCCCTTTAGAGGTTACATACAATAATACATAAACCATTCATTTTATACAATGGATCCCAAAGATACTTAAATGTAATTCGTTAAGGTCTCCCAATGATATGATAGGAAATTGCCTTATCTGTCTGGTCTGGTCATAGCTGCCATAGCTAGTCTGAACAAAAGCCTTTCATTTATTAAAAAAAATAAGCAAGTTGGATAAAGAACAGCAGACTGTATAACAATGTGATGTCTAGAAGTAGCCATAGAAGAAGGGAGTAAACAGTTTAAGGAGCTAAGGTTTAGCTCCTCAAAGGTATTTAGCTGCCATTCCCATTGAAATCAATAGGAGCCTAAATATATTTGAGGACCTGAGCCTAAGTTAATCAAGACACATTTAGAACTAATTTGGATCACACTCTCCTGGGTTTCATAAATTCATGCACAAATTACAACTCTAGGACTTGATCCAGCAACTGTTTAAGAGTTAACAATCAGTCCATACGTTGTATAGAATCTGTCCTGCAGACTATAGTTCATGAGCACAGTGACAAGCATTTAATAATATGCTCCCTGCAGAGAGAGAAAAATGAAAATTAGTAGGCCTTGGAAGAAAGATCTGTTTTAATAGTGCTGAGTTACTATGGTGGTGAGTGCTATAAAATCTAAGATAGCAATTAGGTTGGAGTTCTGAATAAGGAATGTCTGGAATTAAGATGCAGCAATTGTTCTGTTAAACTTGACCATTGGAAAATGGCTCTCATACCTAACATGGCTTTTGTTTCATATCTTAAGATGGCTTAATTTATTTTAAACTAGTTTGTTTTCTTTTTTTACATATGATCAAGTCTAAAGCAGTCATTTTTCTCCCTCCACAGAATGGAGCCTAATCACAGTAACACAAACAGCATGTTCAAAATAAAGCTATAAATAGTTTCGCTAACTCACAAAGCTAAGCATTCACTTCAGTTTTGAAAAAGCTGATGGTAACTGCACCTGACTGAACCAGTGAAGACAACAGATAGCCTATCTGTAGAGGAAGTGTGTGTCCTTGATCAAACTCCTCTACCGGAGCTGTCTTATTTTTAGCAGATAGAAATGTTTAAAGTTCTTGGGCCAAATTCTGCTCTGGCTTACATCAAGGTAAATCTAGCGTAACTACATGGACATTGAGTTACTCCAGGTTTAACCCACTGTAAGTGAGAGGAGTAGTTGGCCCTTTGACTCTGTGTGCATGCATGTGTGTGATGTACAGATTTTATCCTTATTTTGTTATTATAACATTTGTTTCTTTTAAAAGTGCTCTTGTATGCGGGTCACTAGTTATGAGCCTGATCCCACAACCCTTATTTGCACTAGTCAGGATTATGCACGTGTAGAAGGGTTGTACGATCAGGTCCTGTGACTGTTAGTACAAAGTAACATTTTCTTTTTAGTTCTGTGGTCCCCATGATCCCAACAGCAAACTACCTTTGAGTGCTGTGGGGGGGAGCAGGGGGAGCGGCTGCTCCCCCACTGAGCAGAAGCGGCACCTTTTTTTGCTCTCAATGCTTTTTGCTCCTACGCTGCAGCCAGAGCAGAGCATTTTTTTTTGCTCCTGGCGTCTTTTTTTGCTCCCGACGCCTTTTGCTCCTACACTGCAGCCAGAGTGGAGCATTTTTTTTTGCTCACGGCGCCTTTTTTTGCTCCCAACGCTTTTTGCTCCTGGCGCTTTTTTTAGCTCCGCTCCCTCTGTGCTCTAAACCTGGCTACGCCACTGGTGCCGTGGTGGACAATGAAGCAAACATACTTAAACTAATATTTAACCCGGAAGGCTTAAATTGCCAAGAAAAACGTCCTTCCATTTCAATAGAATACAGCAATGTATTCCAAATGGAGAGTATTGAATCACTCCTGGATAGATTCAGAGTGGGTATTTCCCAGCACTAATTACCTGGAAAAGTTTGAGATAATAAACATACTCTGGTGACATTTGAAGATGGTATAGTGCAGTGGTTCTCAACCAGGGGTCTGGGACCCCCTGAGGGGCTGCAAGCCGGTTTCAGGGGGGCCGCCAAGCAGGGCCAGCGTTAGACTCGCTGGGGCCCAGGTTAGGGAGCTGAAGCCCCACCAAATGCCATTGAACCCTGGGGCCCTGAGCAACTTAGCTTTGCGGGAGCCCCTGTGATATGGGGTCCCAGGCAATTGCCCTGCTTGCTACCCTCTAACGTCAGCTCTGGCTTTTAGATGCAGAAAACCAGTTGTTGTGGCACAGATGGGCTATGGAGTTTTTATAGCATGTTGAGGGGGTGGGGGGGCCTCAGAAAGAAAAATGTTGAGAACCCCTGGTATAGTGCACATGCATAGGCAGAATCAGGCTTCCCCAGTTACAGCTCAGCTTTGAAAGGATCAGATTTTTATAGGTAAATGTCAATAAACATTGATTTTACCATACATGCACAAACTGACAAAAAATGTTTCCATTGATAATAATTGAAATTTACAGACAGGCAAAGTAAGAAAAATGCTGCTAGAGAAAGTAGTGTTTGATTTAAGGCTGTTTAGTTTGTATATTTTGACATTGACAATTTGTTATTAATGATGATAAAGCTTTCACATTTGAATCTCAACATCTCCTGTCATTAAATGATTGTCTGACCTCCCCTAATTTCCTACAACCGTGAACATTTAAAATTAGAAAAATTGAAAAAAAAATGCTTAAAACCCATAATTTTGCACAACTGTGAAAATTTAAATAGATAAAAATAAAGCTTAAAAATAAACACTGATATTGGGGGGGAGGGCTAGCTCAGTGGTTTGAGCATTGGCCTGCTAAACCCAGGGTTGTGAGTTCAATCCTTGAGGAGGCCATTTGGGGATCTGGGGCAAAAATTGGGGATTGGTCCTGCTTTGAGCAGGGGGTTGGACTAGATGACCTGCTAAGGTCCCTTCTAACCCTGATATTCTATGATTTGTCAAAAATAAATGAAATAAAAATCTAATTCTGTCAAGCTTATTTATATTGTTAATAATAACATTTGTAGCATTTGGCATTTTCAAACTGTTGTGTAAGTTAATTAACAATTAGCATGTTACTCAGAGTCCAATACTCACAGTACCCCTCTGAGGTAGGCCAGTATTATTATTTTAATTCTCAAATCTCTGCTTTTGCTCCTAAGACAAGACTGAGGAGAGTTAAAACAGGGAGATTCCCCAGGTTAAATTTTTGCAGTTTGAACAATACCAATAGTGGGGTTTTAGAAAGCTATGGGACTATTCTCCCTTTCATACATGGGTTTCCAGTGTTAAGCCTCAAAACATGAATGGTCACCCAGTCGTGATACTTCTGAATGTGATGCTTTGGCAGAAAAGCTCTAAATACTGTAAAACTCCATACAAATTATGAGACACTCTTGTTTAAAAAGACTGCTCAACTCTTAAAATATCCCAAAGCTAACGACAAACCTCTTTGAAAGAGCCTCCCTGAATGAGTTGTGTTTAGAGATTGGTAATTTGGAAGGTAGGTTATCTGCACAACAGAGGTGTCTATTGATAAGATCCCACGAAAAACCTAGGACTGGAAAAAGAAAAGCTAATAGTGTTACAGCTGTCATCCAGGATTGAAAAGTGACAGGGAACTAGACACTACTTTTCCACCTGTAGGGAACAGGTTTTTTAAATCTTCACATTCATTCCCCAACAACAAAAATCTACCGTGTACTCACAGAGAACTGATCCTGAGCCATTGCAGTCAATGGGACTTTTCCCATAAACTTCAGTCAGTATTATTAGTTTTTTTGAAATGTATCTGTATTGCACTAAATCAGTGATACTCAGGCTGAGAGTCATGAGCCACAAGTGGCTCTTTAATGTCTCTCATGCGGCTCTTTGCAGCACATGATATTAAAGTTATTAACTAATCAGGATGCTTTTACTGTTATTAACCAATTAAGGTATCAACTTGCACTAAGTTATTAACCTATTTGCTGTGAGAATAATATATAAAATGAAATATTTCCCCATCATACTGTTTGAATATGAATATGTAGTACTATAGTAAATGAAACAATGAATTCATACTACTGTGGCTCTTTTGGGTCATGTTGATCGCTAATTTGGCTCCTGAACCGCTGATGTCTGAGTATCACTGCACTAGATCCTTGTTCAACGGATGCAGCTTCAAGCCCATAATGAGTGATGCTTATGAGGGTCTCTACAATGTTAAGTTTTCCAAGGACACTGTTCTGCTGTACTATAGCCGTAACTAGGTTTTACAGTTTAAGATGATGGACTATAGGTTGGGTTTTTTTCCATTTCTTTACTATCCATATTGTCTGATTCAGGCCTATTGGAAGTGTGTGGAAAAATACATTGAAGAGCCTGAAGTTTACTCTTCTGACACAGGCACAGAATACAAATTAAGCACTGGAGGGTTCAGTTCAGTAAATAAGATCTACATATATCCACAGCTATTGTCTGCTGGTGAGCACCACCATTAGATCACTGTGATGGTGTGATGCTCTTTGGGGTACCCAGGACTGTGAATCACCTTGTGTATCCCTCTCTCCCCCCTTGTTTCCGGCGAGAAGGAGAATTACTTGTAGGGTGACCAGATATCCTGATTTTATCGGGACAGTCCCGATTTTAGAGGACTTGTCCCGCGTCCCAACCTTGCATCGGTCGGGACGCCCTTTGTCCCGATATCGGGACGTCCCCCGCTCACCGCTTCTTCCGGCAGGGCTGGGGCAGCTCAAGGTGCCCGCCCGCCGGCAGGAGCCTGCAGGGCAGCCAGCAGGCACAGAGGCAGCAGGCAGCGCCGGCCAGGAGGTCTCCGCGGCTGCCGCGTGCTGCGCCTGCAGGGGCGGGGCAGCAGGGCTTGCAGGCACCGGCCGTCGGGACCGGGCAGATAGCCCCCCCGCCACCCCGCCCCTGAAGCACATGGAGACCTCCTGGCCAGGGCTGCCTGCTACCTCTGCCTGCCGGGCAGCTGTGGGTCGGGGTGTGGGGGGCTATCTGCCCGCTCCCAGCAGCCGGCGCCTGCAAGCCCCGCTGCCCCGCCCCTGCAGGCGCAGCACGCGGCAGCCGCGGAGACCTCCTGCGGATGCTTCCCGGGCCGGGAGCCGTCCCAGGTAAGCACCGCCGGTCGGGACTCCCCACCTCGCCCCCAGGTCCCTCTGGCTCTTGGGGGGGGGCTTTCTGCATGCTGCTGCTACCCCCAAGCCCCGCTCCGCGGCAGCTCCCATTGGCGCTTTTCCCGGCCAATGGGAGCCTCGGAGCTCGTGCTTGTGGCGGGCGCAGCACGTGGAGAGTCTGGAGACTCCCCTCCCAGCTCTGACCCTAGGAGCCAGAGACCTCCCAGCAGAGACCTCCCAACAGGCCAGGGGAGGGGTCAGGGGTGATGGTGAGTGTCTGGGAGGTGTGTGGAGGGTGCTGGGCTGTGGGGGAGGTTTGTGTGTTTTGGAGTTCCAGGCAGTGGGGGCCTGTTGGGGGGTGCTGGGCAGTGGGGAAGATCTGTGTGCATCAGGGCACTGGGCAGTGGGGGTCTGTGTGGGGCAGTGTGTAGTTGTGGTGGTGGGGCTGTGGGGAAAGGCACTGGGAGGGAGGGAGGGGAAATCTGTGTGTATTGGGAAACTAGTGAGTGTGGGGGTTCTGTGTGGGGTGCTGGGCAGCTGTGGTGGGGCTGTGGGTGGGGGGGGGCGCTGGGTAGCGATGGTGGTGTGCACAACACTGTGCATTTGTTGTGCGGGGGGGGCTCTAGGCATAGTGGGTTCAAGGGGTGCAAGACATAGTGGATCCAGGGGGCACTGGGCAGGGGAGCTGTGTCCTGCAGCATAGGCCCACCCCCAACAGGAAGGGGCATGCTGGTAGCACAGGGTCAGGCGAACCAGTGTGCCTCTGGCCATGCCATGCCATGCATGCCCCATTGCCCCTGGCCGGCCCCGCCCTTCCTGCTGCTCACCTTCTCCCAGGAAGCGGCCGGCAGGTAAGTGTCAGAGGCTGCATCCTCCTCCCCAGCAGAGCGTGTGCAGACCGGTCGACCTTGCTCATGGCAGAGCCAAGGAAAGGGGGCACCTGCCTCTGCACATGCTGAGCCTACCCAGGGCAGGCTGTACAACCCCTCTTGCAGCTTCCTAGGGCTGTGTGCCCCCTCTCATGGCTCCGGTTGGGGTTGTGCACGTGTGCCTGTCGTCTTCTCCTCTCTCTCCCCTTCACCCCCCAGCTCGGCCAATGTGTCCTGATATTTCACTCTTGCGATCTGGTCACCCTAATTACTTGTGCTTAATTTGGTGTTAGCTCTCTGACATCACCAACCTGTCAGCCACCCAATCTCCTCTGGGCTATGCCAGCCCTTACTTTGCCTTGAAGATTAACAACAGGTGTACCCCAGCACCCGAGCCCCTATGAAATGTCTCCCTGTAGAGTCCATCTGCTTATCAACTGAACACTCACAGTAATAACAGGTCTGCTATCCACAAAGGAACAATGTTCAATGATTCAACTCAAGATCAGCACCTTGTATAATACCACAGCACTGAGATATATTTATAGTGAAAATAGCAATACGTTTGTTATCAAAGATTCAAGATATAGTGAGAAGGAATAATAGAAACAGAAGGGTTACATATAAAATAAGTTTAGTCTCTAGAGATAGTTTTGATTTTAACAGACTAACCTTCTGTCTAAAGAAGTTTATCTCACCCAAATGTCCTTTTCAGAGTTTCCAACCAGGGAATGGAGAATGGAGTGAAGAATATGGGCCCCAGTCTTGTTCCCACAAAAGTCTATGGAAGTTTGTCTTCAATGAGTGCAGGATCAGGCCTTATATCTATGAACACTACTGAAGTGAGTGGGATTGCAAAGGACAGGACTAACATGATCCCAATAAATTGAAGAAATGGGCTGAAATCAATAATGTGAGGTTCCATAAAGATAAATGCAAAGTGCTACACATACGCATGAATATTATGCAACACCTGAGACTGGGGAAATACTGTCAAGGCAGAGCCTGACTATGGGAAAGAGACTGGGTGTTAGAATGGATGACAAACGACAGGGTGGAGTCAGTACACTGATGCTGTCACAAACCGGCAGCTGGCATAATAGGTTATATTAATTAGGTGTAAACAGGTTCATTATTCTGCTTTACTCATCATCGGAGAGGCCTCCATTACAGAACTGTGTTCAGGTTTGGGCCCCACATTTTTTAAAAAGAGAGACAAATTGGAGAGAATTCAGAGGAGAAAAAAAGAATTATAAAAGGTTTGGCAAAAATGAGGCCTGTGCATGGGATTTTCAAAGGTGCCTAAGTGACTTAGGAGCACAAGTCCCGCTGGCTTTCAATGGGACTTGTGCTCCTAAATCACATGGGAAAGATTTAGGAAAGACTAAGACAGAGCATGCTCAGTGTAGGGGAAATTAAGACAGCAGGGAGGGAAGATAACTGTTTAAGCATACTAAAAGGGATATTATAAAAGGGACAGGAACCATGTATTGTCATTAGCTAATGAGAATGGGAAACAATGGTATGTTTGAAGACTGTGGGGAAGGAGCCAGTTGAAAGGGAGAGGGTGAAGTTGTGGGAGGCAGATGAGGGGAAGATGAGGAGTTGGGGCTGCATAGCAGGTGGGGGAGTTCTTCCAAATCAGAAGCTGTGGTGGAATAGAGTAGATGAAGGAATGAATGAGAGGAAGGGGGAGATGAAAGCACAGTGCGGCTAGTCAATTTTCTCTTTGAAAAAAATTAAGATCCTGGGCAGAAAGAGACCACTGGGGGAAGTGTCTTAAAGAGAATCAAAGATGAAGGAGAGGCAACCGGGAATGAAGTCACACACCCTAAAAGAGCTCCAGCGGTCACAGAAGACAGCCACCAGCCTACATTCTGAGCAATATAGGTAGGTCTCTGTGTAAGAATAGACTTGCACTACAGGAAGTCCCAGTGCCTCTTGGACTTTCTCCAGAGTTGCTCAGCAACATGGAGCAAGAGGAGGCTATAAAGTGTGAACCAGGATTGTTGGAACAATAGGGCCATAAAAGGGACATGTCCACACAAGGAGAAATGATGTGGTTTTACACAGACATAGCTAGTTATTGCTAGCACATTGTAGAATAATAGTGTAGACAGGACAAGATGTTTGTGTTTATCTTGATGCAGCTGGTTGAGGTGAGCCATAGAACGGAGCCTAGAATTCATCTTAACCAGCTACATAGAGGACAGACTTTACAACATGCTAAGTATCTTGTTGTAACAACATACATTTATTTACAGTTTAGATATGACTTAAGAGAGTGGAGAAGAAAAGGAGTTCAAGTGGAGAAGAGAAAGAGGGTCGAGCTGTAATCAGAGGCCATGGACTCAGCAGAGCAGAGGGAGAGAAGTGAGAAAGGTAGGAGATGGAGAGAATCAGGGTGCTTAGAGATGGGTCTTGGAGATCACAAAAGTAGGAGATGAGATGGGAGTGGGAGGAAGGTGGAAGAGGAGAGTACGTAACACACAGGGAGATAAGGAATGGCCAAAGAGTGGAAATTCAGTGAGGTAAGGGTCATCCAGAGAGCATTTTGGGGTGTGAACTAAAGGTCAGAAGCCCAAGAATGGACTTGGATGGGGAGCTGTTTCAGAGCTGCAGGTTGAATGGGTAAGTTACGGAGAAAAACTGGCAGGTGGCAGAGTTGGAGGGATCTTTAACATGGGAGCTGAAATCCCAACGAATGAGAGTGGAGCACATGAAGGAAAGGAAGAAAGAGGAGCCAGGAGCTGAAATCAGAAGAGGAGCGGGGAGAATAGTAGCTAACAGCTAGCTATACAGTGGGAAAGGGGAGAGAAAATCTGGGTGGAGGGTGCTTTGAAGGAGGCAAAAGAGTGGCTGCAGAGAAGTGTTGGAAGTGGGAGGGACAGGAAAGCACCAGGCTGGTGCTGCTGCAATGTGAGAGGAGGGGAGACCACTAGTGGAGGGCAGCCACTGAAGCAGAGAGGAGAGCTAGGTTTTGATATGGGGGGAGTGAACTGTAAGACAGCTTGCTGAAGATGGAGTGGGAGTTCTAGAGTGCACAGGGAAGGGAAGGAAGGTGA
Source organism: Macrochelys suwanniensis (assembly GCA_033296515.1). Taxonomy (NCBI): domain Eukaryota; kingdom Metazoa; phylum Chordata; order Testudines; family Chelydridae; genus Macrochelys; species Macrochelys suwanniensis. The sequence goes on along the minus strand of CM065775.1, from coordinate 40,687,789 downwards.
TGTGACTGGTTATTGTGGGCCATGGTAGAAAATGGAGAGAGCTATGGGAAGACACAGAATTGGAACTAGGCAAGTATGAGACAGAGGAAGAGATGTGCTGAGTACTTGTAGGATGGGGAGAGGATGGGGTGGGGAGAGAGCTGTTGCGGCAAAGCAGAGCAGCATGAAGAGAGCAGAGAATATTGGGGGGAATAGAGAGAGACAAGGGAAGGGAGCAGGAAGATAGAGGTGAGGCACCAAGATAGGAATGTTAGAAACATGTGGGGCAGTGATTAGCAACAAATTTGGAGGGGAGCAGTGAATTAAAGTTACAGTCGAGTCAATCCAGTGAGGCAGCAATCTGTCCGTTAAATCAGGTAACAGTGTCTCATTAAATCAAAGTGGGGAACAATTAACCAATTACAGTAGCTTGGAGCCTTCATGGGTACATTTGAAGACTGGCTTGCTGCCACAGAGTAAAAGAATGAATGCTACAGCTGGCTGCTTCATTCAAAATATCACAGAGACAACCTCGTATTAGTGATGACAGCTCCAGTTGCTCCTCATTTCCTCATGGAAAGGAGAAGGGTGTTCCAGACTGGCAGTAGGTCTGAAGAAATCATTTATAATAACCCCTCCTCCCTCACTAGTTTCGGAAGGGGCCATCAGCCTTCCAAACTGGCAAACAGCATCATAATGTCACCAGCCTATCTGAGGGCTGAGTTGCAGCTGGGAAGAAGGCCTACCCTTCAAAGCAGGCTGACAATTGGTATCCAGAGCTGTCAGTCATAGCAAGTCACCTAAGGGACTGAGAGGCTCAGACAGCATGGTGACAGGCACGGTATAAGAAGGATAGATAGATTGTGCAGTCCCCAGATTTGAGTATTTAAAATCAATGTGGAAGCAAGACTAGAGACACCAGTGAAAGAAGCTAGCAGAAAATCAATCAACCAAGGGAAAGTAAGAAATTAGTTTATTGCACTTCTCACACATGGCCAGATTCTGCCACCCTTACTCCCATTGAGTAGGACCTTTCACAGTGAATAGTCCCATCTGAAGTCAGTGGACGTATTTGACAAGTAAGGTACTTCTTAACATGTGTAAGGGTGGCAGAATTTGGTTCAAAGTAATATTAAGATGGGATTAAGAATGTAGCAGAAGCCAGGAACATTAGGATAGAAAGGTGTAAAACACGGCAAAATCAAAATATACAACCGAGTAGGATATACTACAGATATCAGTAATACAGATAAGAAAGAAATAGTTATAACAGGTAGACAAGGCAAAAGAAGTAGGAATTATCTTTACCAATGTATATAAGATCCTTAAAGAAAGCAGTGTAAATTCTATTTTAAGCAATATAAGTTTTATTCATTTCCTGGTATGTAAGTTTAAATTAGAACCAACTTCAATTCTACAGCCACAGCATTAAGGAGAGAACACCACAGCACCACCTAATGTAGAAGGACAACCTACTTTTATGTTTATCTGGCCAGTGTTCAATGTGTGGGGAGCATGGTTTACTGTTTAAGGGGAGAGGGTTAATTGTCAGGTTGTGGGAGAAAAGAAGTAAACACCTGGAGCAGACTGAGCTGGTAGTGAGATGGCCATTCCACTAGTTATCATGAAGACAAATCACTGAAAAACCTGTACATCTTGCTAATTAAACAGCAAGTTACTTAGATGCCAACTAAAACTGTTTTTTAATTGCCTGGTGTCTGTAAGTATCAGGAGTAACCTGGTGACTGTAGATAAAAAGCAACTTGGGTCTACAGGTTTGTTTTTTGACTACCTCTTCCCACATCTGCAGAGAGATACAGTATTCCAATCCTAACCCCTGTCCACATCTTAGAATGGTTTACACATTCTCATCACTTGTTACTAAGAGCTACCTGTTACAGTAGGTGAATCTCAGTAATTAACAAACAAGTGATTTTTAATTGTGCATTACACAAAGAATGTTTATAATACTACAAGCTCTTATTAAGGTGATTATATTGAGAAGGAAGTGAATGTTTAGATGTCACTCTTGTGTAAAAAAAGTCTTTGGCTATGTTGGTCATGACCATAGTTCAAAATGAATTTTCTCCTTATCCCGGAGGGCCCAGTTGAGATTATTCTTGAGGGTGCCTGTCCTCTCAACGTAGTCCTCCCTTCAACAAATCCCCTTTCCCTCATGTCTACTAATCCTCTCTCCTCTACTTTGAGCTTCTCTGTGCTTAAAAGTTGTACTGCTTTAAATATACCAGTAGAGTTAATGCAGTACAACCCCCTAGTGTGGATAGAGTCATAGCAGTATAAGGGAAGGAGAATAATTGATACAGTATAAATTCAATTTTAATTTTTTTATAATTTTGACAGATAATACTGTTTATTGTTAAGCATTTTTATCTATTTTAAATTTTCACAGTTGTGGGACATTATGGTGGAGGGTCAGGCGGGTGTTAGACACTAATTTTTTTAATGTGGTGTAGATATTGAAATTCAAAAAGTTAAAGCTTTATAACCATTCAAATGCCAATTGTCAATATCACATGTCAGAATATACAAAGTAAGTATCCTGAAATCAAACTCAACTAAGTTCTCAAGCAGAATTTTTCTTACTTTGCCTATCTGTAAACTTCAGTTATTATCGATCGAAATATTTTTAACAGGTTTGTGTGTATACAGTGAAGTTGACACTGACTGACTTTTACTGATAAAAATCTAATCCATCCAAGACTAAGTATAAATCATCTTTATAGCAGTATAACTATGTCCACACTATAGGTTGCACCAATATAACTTTTGGTTAAAAAAATAATATTAATCAGACCCCATTCAACATATCAAAGCTGTGTATAGAGCAAGCCTTATTCTTTCCTCCACATAGCTGAGAGGTGGCTCTCCCCTTCTTTCCTCTCCAAATAATCTCTTCCTCTATACACAGACTGGTTAGTAAGAAGGAGAAGATTGAGGCCTTGTCTCTATGGGAAAGGAGCATCAATTTAACCTAATGTGTGAATTTCAACTGGTTTAATTAAACATGTGCAACTCTCCCATACAGACAAGTCCTAGAGACCTATTTCCCAGCGTGAACCAAAGGAGAATACCTTATACCTGTTTATAGCCATATTTACATTAGAACAAAAGGTATATTTTAACATGTGTTAACTAACATGTTAAAATCCTAGTGGAGACAGGGCAAGGTGTAATTTTAACATGTTAGCTGGTCAAAATAAACTTTAAACTCCTTCTGAATTTACCTACAACTGCCCTGTCTGCACTAGGACTGTAATGTGTTAGCTAACAGGTGTCAAAAATACACGTTTTTTCCTAGTGTCCTAGTGTAGACATGGTGTTTGTGTAGACTGTGGAATTCCACCATTTGACCACAGTCGTAGGTGGAGTACTGTGGGAACAACCCCATGTCTAAGATAAGAGTGACTGGAATCTGCTCTATTTTATTCAAATTAGGTGTAGTCCTAATCCTCCAGTCATATTGCCTAGGAAGCTACTTCAGCTGAGAAAAATTGAGCACTCCTCATATTAATATAGATGCTTGAACTACATGTAAAATATTAGGATGTCTGAGCTGCAATGGGTAATAAAGAGGTGACTTTAATAGTGCATTACGTAGGAGATCTTTATGATACTGCATGTTGTCATTAAAGTAATTATACTGAAAAAGATGTGACTCTTTGGGCGTCATTTTTGGGCCTAGCACTTCGTTGTGATTTGCTGAGTGTGTGTGAAGAGCCCAGTGAGCATTGTATGCCAGACCCTTCCAGCTAGTCCAGCAGATTATACTTATGCAAAAATTACCTCCTGCTACTAATTAAAATTAAACAGTTATATAAAAAAATAACTCACCAATGTAACAGACAATATTAATAGTGTTGTACTCAACAGTTAGTTTATAGCATTAACTCCACATGAAAGCCTTGGGTGCCCCTAATAAAATGTGTCAGAGGAAAGTATAGTTTTAGCCATGTCAAAAGATATCCCCTCACCCACCTTGTCTCTCAGAGAAAAATATGCATTTGAGATCTATCTTCACGGCAATTCTAGGTTAACTTTGTACTTGCTGGAGTTAGATTTTCTGACTGGACTACACAGTCCTCCTTTGGTCCAGTTCTTAACTGTCATACACTCTGCAGCCTACAGAGACAAGATGGGTGAGATAATAGCTTTTATCGGATCAACTTCTGTAGGTGCTTCTGTTGGTGAGAGAGACAAGCTATCTATCTTACACAGAGTTCGTCCTCAGGTCTGGGCAATATGCACCCTGAATAATCATTTATATAACTGCAAAATAGGTGTAGGACGCTACCAAATTAGAATGGTAGCATTTTACACCCACTTGACAGTTTGTAGACATACGTAAATGATGACAAAAAGTGCTAGGCAGTGGAGAATTACAGCCCTGCATCCACCCAATGCATAGTGCTTCCCAGATGCAGCTCCAACACTTGGGGTATGTCTACACAACAAAATTATGTCGAATTTATAGAAGTTGATCTTTAGAAAGCAATTTTATACAGTCGATTGTGTGTGTCCCCACTAAGCGCATTAAGTTGGTGGAGTGCGTCCTCAATACCGTGGCTAGCATCGACTCACAGAGCGGTGCACTGTGGGTAGCTATCCCACAGTCCCCGCAGTCTCTGCTGCCCATTGGAATTCTGGGTTTAACTCCCAATGTCTGATGGCGCAAAAACATTGTCGCGAGTGATTTTGAGTACATGTCCCCTCTCTTCCTCCCTCCCTCCCTCCGTGAAAGCAATGGCAGACAATCATTTCACGCCTTTTTTCCTGAGTTAGCCGTGCAGACACCATAGCATGGCAAGCATGGAGCCCGCTCAGCTCACCGCTTGTTTTGAGCATTGTAAACACCTCGTGCATTATCCTGCAGTATGTGCAGAACCTGGCTAGGAGATGCCAGCACAAGGACGATTGTGAGGAGGACATGGACACAGACTTCCTGAAAGCACGGGATGTGGCAATTGGGACATCATGGTGGCAGTGTGGCAGGTTGATACAGTGGAATGCCGATTTCGGGCCTGGCAAACAAGCACAAACTGGTGGGACCACATAGTGTTGCAGGTATGGGATGATTCCCAGTGGCTGCGAAACTTTCGCATGCATAAGGCCACTTTCCTGGAACTTTGTGAGTTGCTTTCCCCCACCCTGAAGCGCAGGAATACCAAGATGAGAGCTGCCCTGACAGTTGAGAAGTGAGTGGCGATAGCCCTGTGGAAGCTTGCAATCAATTTGGAGTGGGCAAATCTACTGTGGGGGCTGCTGTGATCCAAGTAGCCAAGGCAATCACTAACCTTCTGCTAGCAAAGGGTAGTGACTCTGGGAAATGTGCAGGTCATAGTGGATAGCTTTGCTGCAATGGGATTCCCTAACTGTGGTGGGGCTATAGACGGAACGCATATCCCTATCTTGGCACCGGACCACCTTGCCAACCAGTACGTAAATTGCAAGGGATACTTCTCAATGGCGCTGCAAGTACTGGTGGATCACAAAGGACATTTCACCGACATCTATGTGGAATGGTCGGGAAAGGTGCATGACGCTCGCATCTTTAGGAACTCTGGGCTGTTTGAACAGCTACAAGGGACTTACTTCCCAGACCAGAAAATTACTGTTGGGGATGTTGAAATGCCAATAGTTATGCTTGGAGACCAAGCCAACCCCTTGCTCCCACGGCTCATGAAGCCATACATAGGCAGCCTGGACAGTAGTAAGGAGCAGGTCAACTATAGGCTGAGCAAGTGCAGAATGGTGGTAGAATGTGCCTTTGGACATTTGAAAGCTCACTGGCGCTGTTTGCTGACTAGGTTAGACCTCAGCGCAACCAATATTCCTATTGTTCTTGCAGCTCGCTGTGTACACCATAATATCTGTGAGAGTAAGGGGGAGACGTTTATGGCGGGGTGGGAGGTTGAGGCAAATCATCTGGCGGCCTATTTTGAGCAGCCAGACACCAGGGCAATTAGAAGAGCACAGCTAGGCATGCTGCGCATCAGAGAGGCTTTGAAAACCAGTTTCATGACTGGCCAGGTTACGGTGTGACAGTTGTGTGTGTTTCGCCTTGATGCAATCCCGCCCCCTTTGTTAATTTTAATTCCCTGTAAGCCAACCATCCTCCCCGCTTCGATCACAGCTGGCAAAGGAAATAAAGTCACTATTGTTTTGAAACCATGCATTCTTTATTGATTAAAAAAAAAGGGAGATAACTGACAAGGTAGCCCAGGTTGGGTGGGGAAGGAGGGGAGGAGGGAAGGACAAGGCCACATTGCTTATTGTGCCACACTACAAATCAAAACTTATTGAACGAAGCCTTCTGTTGCTTGGGCAATCCTCCGGAGTGGAGTGGCTGAGTGCCCGGAGGGTCCCCCCCCCCCCCCGTGTTCTTGGGCATCTGGGTGAGGAGGATATGAAACTTGGGGAGGAGGGCAGGCGGTTATACAGGGGATGCAGTGGTGGTCTGTGCTCTTGTTGCCTTTCCTGCAGCTCCACCAGATGCCTGAGCATGTCTGTTTGCTCCCCCATTAGCCTCAGCATCACATCCTGCCTCTTCTCATCGCGCTCACTGTATGATTTCCTGGCCTCTGTTACTGTATGCCTCCACGCATTCAGCTGTGCCCTATCAGTGCGGGAGGACTGCATGAGCTCGGAAAACATGTCATTGCGAGTGCGTTTTTTTCGCCTTCTAAATGCGATAACCTCTGGGACGGAGATGATACGGGGAGCGTAGAAACATTTGCACCTGTGGGGGGATAAAAAGGGAGAATAGACTTTAAGAAGATACATTTCTGAGAACAAAAGGGAGACTCTTTCACAGTGAATCAAGCAATTCACAGCAGACAGCACATGTGCTTTAGGTACAAGGTCGCATTTTGCCTTTTATATTGAGCGCCTGCGGGTATGGTGACACATCACACATGGCTGAGCAACAGAATTCAGTTTCCAGGCAGCCATGGTAAGCCAAAGAGTACGCGGGGTTGGCTTCTTCCGCCTTCATAACGTGTGAATGGTTTCAAACTGCAGCACCCTCCTTTCCCATAGCAAGCAATGCCGGTTGGGTTGGCCATTTAAAAGAAGGGGCTGCGGTTTTTGGGTGGATGTGCAGCACAACCCCCCACACTCCACCGCGTGGCTATTCTCTGGGATGATCCCTTCACCCCTCCCCCCACCACATGGCTATTATCAGGGATTATCCCTTTTAGCCAAACGCAAACAGCCCAGCATGAACCATGTCCTTTGACTGTTCCCTTACAAAAATTCCTCTATTTCAACCAGGTGACCATGAATGGTATCATTCTCCTGAGGCTAACACAGAGAGATAAAGACTGAATGTTGCTTGAATGCGACCAAAACCCAGAACCATTTGCTGCCATGCTTTGTGCTGCAATGATTCCAGACTACTTGCTACTGGCTTGGCATGGTAAAGTGTCCTACCATGGAGGACGGAATAAGGCAGCCCTCCCCAGAAACCTTCTGCAAAGGCTTTCAGAGTACCTCCAGGAGAGCTTCATGGAGATGTCCCTGGAGGATTCCCGCTCCATCCCCAGACACATTAACAAACTTTTCCAGTAGCTGTACTGGCCGCGAATGCATCCCAAGTCTTCAGGGTAAATCAGACATTAAACACACTTGCTTTTAAACCCTGTAGTTTAGTTACAAAGGTGCACTCACCAGAGGTGCCTTCTCTGGCTTCAGGGTCCGTGAACCTGCCTTGGGAGAGTATTGGCTCCAGGGTGATGAAAAGGTCCTAGCTGCCAGGGAGAATGGATTCTCCACTTGCCTGCTGCACATTCTCCTCCTCCTCTTCCTCATCCACAAAATCCTTCTCCCTGTTGCATGAGACTCCCCCTTTGCAGATGTCCATGGATAGTGGTGGGGTAGCGGTAGGGTCCCCCCCTAGAATGCCATACAGTTGATCATAGAAGCAGCACGTATGGGGCTCTGACCCGGAGTGACCGTTTGCCTCCTTTGTCTTTTGATAGGCTTGCCTGAGCTCCTTAACTTTCACGTGGCACTGCTGTGTGTCCCTGTTGTAGCCTCTCTCCACCATGCCCTGTGCGATTTTGGCATATATATCAGCATTTCTTCTTTTTGATCGGAGTTTGGCCTGCACAGATTCTTCTCCTCATACAGCAACCAGATCCAGTATCTCCCTTTCGGTCCATGATGGAGCTCGTTTGCGATTCTGGGACTGCATGGTCACCTGTGCTGCTGAGCTCACCACGCTGACCAAACAGGAAATGAAATTCAAAATTTCCCGGGGCTTTTCCTGTGTACCTGGCTAGTGCATTGGAGTTGAAAGTGCTGTCCAGTCCAGAGCGGTCACATTGGAGCACTCTGGGATAGCTCCTGGAGGCCAATACCATCGAATTGCGTCTGCACTACCCCAAATTCGACCCAGCAAGGTCGATTTTTAGCACTCGTCCACTACTTTAGGGGAGGAGTACAGCAGTCGATTTTAAGAGCCCTTTAGGCCGATGAAACAGGGTTGTTTGTGTAGACACATTGCTTATAAAATCGACATAACGTGGCTAAATTCGACCTAACCTCGTAGTGTAGAGCAGGGCTTGGGCACTTTTTGAGCCTAGAATATGACTAAAGTCTTTGTCTTCACTGCCAAAAAAGATGTTTTTACTGTGAGATAATTAAAGCTAAGTATCTGTAAAATTCTAGTGGAGACAAAGCATTGTCATTTTTACTACAAGGTAGCTAGGTGAGATCAGCTCTATATCCCCACCCGTGTTTGACTTCATCTAGCCTAACTTGCAGTGAAAACAACATGTTGTCTCAACAAGGAACAGCTCAACAAGGCACTTTTTTGCAGTGAAGATTTAGCCCTGGTCTACACTACAGAGTTAGGTCAACATAACATAATGTGGATGTGTAAAACTGATTAAATTACTACCATGACTGTATGTCAACGTAACTTAGGTAGACTTAATTTTGTAGTCTAGACTTGCCCATAGCTAGAGCCCTACCAACTTCACAGTCCATTTTGGTAAATTTCACAGTCATAGGATTTAAAAAATCTTAAATTTCATGGTTTCAGATATTTAAATTTGAAATTTCACTGTTTGTAAATGTGGTGGTCCTGACCCAAAGCGGGGAGATGAGGTAGTTGCAAAGCTATTGTGTGTGGGGGGGGGGGTCATTGTATTGCCACCCTTACTCCTGTGCTGCTGCTGGCAGTGGCGCTGCCTTCAGAGCTGGGCTCCCAGCAAGCAGCAAGGGAGCTTCCTGCAGCGGGGAGTGGGGGGAGGTTCCTGGAAGTGGGCCTGACCTGGCCCCGGGAGCAGCCCGTGCAGGGGAAGAGGAAGTCCTGTCCCTTCCCAGCCCAGCTGAGACTAGCAGCTGGAGCCAGGGACTAGCAGCAGCTGCCACTCTCTGTCCGTCCAGCTCTGAAGTAGCGCAGAAGTAAGGGTGGCAATACTGCAACCCCACTACAATAGCCAGATTTCATGGGGGAGACCAGATTTAACCAGACAGACCAAATTTCACAGTCCCGTGATGCGTTTTTCATGGCCATGAATTTGATAGGGCCCTGCTTTCTCAAGGTCCTCCAATTCAGCTAAAACAAAAAGTGTCCATTGTTCACCGTATTGTTGACTTTTGAATGAAAAGGGCTGATGGAAGGGGTGGATTAGTGAACTAGTGTAAATTGTAATGATCTGTTAATGGGACTAGGGTGTGATTTTCACAATGACCCATAGTGCAAGTAACGAAAGCTCCAGTTTTCATTTTAAACCTTTTTTACATTAGGAAATGGGTTCCTCTCTTCCAAAGCGAGGACATGTTGCTACAGAATCAGAAGTTCATGGCTTCTTTTGTGACATATGCTTGAATTTTATGGGACTGATCCTGTAGGCACTCCACGCACATAGAACTCTCAATGAGTTTAAGAGAAAGATCAGGCCCCAGATATTTGCTTCTTGTCTAGTTCAGTTTGCTGTCACAAAACTGTGGGCATGATCCTGACCCCACTCGAGTGAATGGCAAAATCTCTATTGACGTCAATTTAGAATGGTCCTAGTATATGATTAAATTGCTCATTCCAGGTATCCCCACCTGTTTTTGCTTGATGGATTGATATTGCCTATCATCTATTGGCTGCTGTAGAACATTTCTCTGGGATTATTTGTTATTCTTGTAAGTGAAGGGCAGAGGAATTTATCTAGATGGTGTTGATAATCTGGGCCCTTATGCTGGTATTCCTAGCAAGTACAAACACATCCTTCATCTAAAGCGAGGGGGAACTGTGCTAGCTGCAGCACAGATCCAATTGTGCATTTTGTTTGGAAGGGGAAAGGGTTTAAAACCATTGCAGAGAATGAAAAGTGCAAGGTACAAAGTACAAAGACAAGGAATTTTGTTTCCAATAGATATGAAAAATAAAGTGTTTCATCAGCAATTTGAGGGGAACTGAAAACTGGGTTAGCCATAGCCTTGCTCTGATGTTTTTGCACTGGATGAAAAATTTAATTTCTCCATTTATTTCTATAACATCTCAGTTTCCTTCACAGTAAACCTCAAAATCCCAATACATTTCCCATCCAAAACAGACTAAAACCTCACAAACCAAGGACTGAGCCTTCTCTCATTTGCCAGTGGCAAAATCCCTATTGGCTTCATTGGGAGAAAGACTGGATCCCTTTTGCTGAGAAAATTGCAAATTTCAGTATTTAGATTTGGAGGAAGAGGCATTCAATCCTTGTAATTTAAGATAAACGAAAAAGAAATGTCAGTAGCAAATCCACTTTGGGAGATTTGATAGTCCAAACCAGAATTCCTTAGCCCACGCCAGATTTTTCTGTTACACCAGGGCAAAGCTAATGAAAAGTGTAGAGGAGAAATTCTGATTGGTGTTCCATCCTGAGAGGAGAGTTTAGCACTCAGTTAAAACTCCCATTGACTCTAGTAAGGACTTGAAGACTGGGACATTTACCTGCACTTCCTGCCTTCAGTACTTTGAGTTTTGAGCATCCCCAGTTCAGCCTTCCTGTCCTTGAATAGTTTGGCAGAAGGTTGTCTTAATCCAGACTGCATGCTAGACACTGTCCTGGCAGGAAGGGAGCCCAGTGAGGTGCAGCAGTCATTGCTTAACCTATGGTGAAAGGAGCAAATGGCTAATCTCCTCTTTTCCTGATGCAGGGAGTTTGAACTTGGAGAGGAAACTCCCAGAAAGGGCTGCAGCATTTCCAAGGTTTTGCTCTCTGGGGGAGTGGTGATATCAAACCTGCCAAATGGGGAGTGATAGAATTAACTTGGAAAATAACCTGACTCCTAGAGAGGGAGGGAAAGTTCCCCTGACTTTAGCTCCCCATCCTGTCGGTCAGCCCCCACTACACTGAAACCAATGGTCCAGGGGCCCAGGGCTGCTTGTTGAGTAGGGCAGAGTCTTCACTGCAAATATGGTGTTATACCTCCGCTGGGGTGGCCAGCAGGCCTGCAGATTTGACCTGGCCCTAGCGAGTGGGGGAAGTAGGTGAAGAGGCAGTAGGGGGGCAGATGTGGCTCTTCGTCTCCTGGCACGCAGCCCCCTTGGGGACGGGGGAGATGCCCGGCTGTCATGCGGGGGAAGGGGGGGCCCACTGGCCCGACCAGTTTGGCCGTAGGTTCCCCGCGGGTGGCTGGGCTGGGAGAGGGGCTGGGGCGGTGCGGCGGGAACGGCTGGAGCCAGGCCAGACGGAGGAGATGGGGGCGGGGGCGGCGCCTCAGCCGGGCTCGCTCTGGGGATCGGGACAGTCCTCTCCGCCCGCCCCCGGCCCCGGGCTGCGGCGCTCAGGGGAGGAGGCGGGCATGGGGCGGGTTAAAAGCAGCTGCCGGCCGGGGAGCGGGCAGGACCCTGAAAGCTCCGCGGGACTCAGGCACCGACACCGGAGCAAGGACCGCGCACAGCGGGGCGTGAGCCGGCTACTCCTGCCCCGGGCCCCCCGCCGGCCCATGGTGCCCGGCGCGCAACAGGGGCTCTCATCTGCGCGCGGGGCTGAGACAGGTGAGCTCGGCGCCGCTCTCCCTGCAAGGCGGCTGGGGCGGGGGAAGCCCCTGCGGCGCCGCCTGGGCGCCCGCTTCCAGCGCGGGGGGAGACGAGGCGCCCAGCCACGCTGCAGCCGGGCCGGGGAGCCGGGCTCCGGGGGGGCAGCCCTGCGCGGCCGGGGGCTCGTCTCTCGTAGCGCTGAGGGGCGAGGCGTGGGGCGCTGGGGCTGATCCCCTCGCGCCCTTACTGGCCTCTCCCGGGGACCGCGGTGGGGACAGGAGCGAACTACCCCTTTGTGGCCAGGAGTTAGGGCCCGATCCTGCTGGCTCCTCCCTCAGAAAGCAGGGGGCGGAGGCGGGTTGGCAGGATCGGGCCCTTGAGCCGGAGCTAACCCCGCGTTGTGCTATAAAACTGTCCCGTTCGGTGGCTCCTAGAATCTGTTCTTTGTTTCAGAGCTACGTGAGCCCTGAATCTGAATCCTCCGTGTCAAGTCCCATAAGTTCTCCCTCTTAAAGTCCAGTTCAGTGAAGGGCTCTGTCTGTCAGGCCATTATGTGTGTTTCTTCAGCTGCCCAGTGACCTTCTGCCATGACTGTCGCTCTGGGTTCATCTTTCACAGGTGTCTCGGGGATTTCCGTCTTCTTTTCTGGCTAACCGTAGGGTAAGGAGTTGTTGGACTCCCAGGAATCTCAAGCGTTCTTCTTCTAGTGATGGTCCCTATTGTAGTCCGTGAGGGTTTCCACGTGCACCCCATGCACCCAGAGTTGGAGAAAATTTTTTTTAATAAATTCATTCTATTTGTTACTCATTGAGCAGCTTTTAACTAGTTTAAAAGGCCTCAGCCTCTGTCAACAAGACGGTCTTACTTGCCCATGAATGTATACAGGGTTTTAGTTAAATTGGACAAGATTTGTAATGCACTCTACATCCAAAGGGCAGGGTAAATAGGGTGAAGTGTCTGGCTGAGTTTTGTAAGAAGACTGGTTTTTAATTTACTTGCATGACAGGTTTGGTAAATTGACTGTTTGAAAGGGCTCCCTGCTGTAATCTCTATTTTTGTATGCTCCTCTTGCTCTTAACTTTCTTTCCCTCTCTGCTAACTTTAACCCAGGGAAAATGAAATACTCCAGTGCTGCCCTTGAAGGGACACATTGTAGATTAAATGTTACATTAATTCCTGAGAGAAAGGATAGTCTTATGGTTAAGGCTTGGGAATGGGAACTAGGACACCTGCATTCTTTTCCTGGTTCTGCACAGAAGTCTGAGGTAAACTTTGGAAAGTCAAAAGAACAAGGAGTTCTTGTGGCACCTTAGAGACTAACAAAACTCACTCAATCTTATCTATAAAATGGGTAGAATAATACTTAAACCTACTTCACAGGTGCATTGTGAGGCTAAATTCATTGTTGCTTGTAAATCACCTTGATATTCTTGTAGTAAAGGCTCTCCAGAAGTGCAAAGAGTGTGTGTATACAACATATGCATTCTTTACCTTTTATACTAATAAATGGATGGGAGGTTCAGATCTGACTTTCTGTGGCGCATGAAAGCTTGTCACTTTCACAAACAGAAGTTCCACCAATATGAGAAATTACCTCCCCACCTTGTCTCTCTCATATCCTGGGACTGACATTACTACAACAACACTGCAAACATTAAATATGAAAACATTTAAAATATCTTACTTTTTCATTCCTTCACTCAGCTTTGAAATGTAAATAGATTAGTAAATTTCACTTTTGCTTCCATTCTCCTTGTTTCTGGTTCTCCTGCACCAATGCAATGTTGCTGGTTTTGGGATGAAGATATTTAAGGGAAAGTTTAAATCCAAAAATCTGCCTTAATTTAACTTTTTTCATGAGACTTACTTTTTTTAAACACTTCTATTACTATTAGCTATCCACTTAACACTGGACAGTGTCTCTATAAGTTCACAAAACCATGACTTCAGAGAATTAAAGCAACAAGCAATATAAAGGCAACAGCTATTAAATGTAATTTGTGGCATGCCTATGTGTTTGGCTTTGTGTTTTAAAGAGATTCTCAGGCTTGCATCAATGGACGGGTCTTATCCGCACCCTGTTACCCCAGCTCAGAGTGGACCACTCCTATAATTTACTGAGGAAATAGGAAATGAAAGGTGTGAATCAGGATAAATGTTTCCTGCTCACTGTGGCTGGCTTTGTTGACATCAGCAAGAGTCTTGCCTGAGTAAGGGGTGCAATACCTGGCCCTAGACCATAGGCAGTTGAGGTGGATGGTGGCTGAAAGCTTCTCCAAGGCACTTTGGATAGAGCTGCCTTGTTCCAATCAAGGTCTCTTGGCAATCAGGTCACAATATTTGGGTCTTTGGATTGCGGAATCTGGTTCTGTCCTATTTCCTTTTCCATCAATAGAGCAGAGTGTATCCATTTTTCTCTTGTGTCACAGAAATGTTCTGAGTGAAGAAGGATGGTTGAAGGGATTGGGTAATGGGCTAGAGAGTCTTTCATTTTGAGGGTGCTGGTTTCAATCCACCCCTTGTTGATAGTGATCACAGATTGTTACCCTCTGATGCAAAATATAATTCTGTTGAGTTCAGAGTCGCTGCATCCACTTACGGTCAAAGTGAATTTGTCTTGGGGAATTCAGAACTCTTGCAAGATGAGTTTTGCAAGAAAAAACATGGTTAACTTAACAGTGACTGAATTCAGGCAAGAATTCTTCTGCCTTGTGTCCTACTTTGCATCATGAGAATGGATCTCGTATGGAAAAGTATTATGAATGGCACTTCAAAGTTCACTTTAAATCTATATTTTTAGACATACAGTATCAACAGAGCCTTGCCAAATCCATTCTTTGTGGTGCTGAGTCACTATGGGAGCTGAAGACACTTCATCTTGTAGGACTGAACCCTTATTCAGTAAATAATTAATTGACAAATGTATATTTGCTTGCTACGTGCTTTGCAGTGTTTCATTTTAATCCAGCAAGTAAAGGTCTAATTATCTCTGAGTCTTTTGCTTCTGGGTTAATTAGTACAATGGCTCTCAATCTTTTCAGGTTATGTACCCCTTTCAGGAGTCTGATTTGTTTTGTGTGCCCTGAAAATTACACCTCACTTAAAAGCTACTTGCTTACAAAATCAGACATAAAAATGCAAAAGTATCACCGCACACAATTACTGAACAATTGCTCACTTTCTCATTTTTACCATATAATCCTAAAATATTTTATTTTTATTTCAGTGTATAGTATATAGAGCAGTATAAACAAGTCATTGTATGACAATTTAGTTTGTACTGACTTCGCTAGTGCTTTTTATGTATCCAGTAGTAAAACTAGGCAAATATCTAGACCAGTTGATGTGCCCCCTGGAAGACCTCTGTGTAGCCCCAGGGGTACACATTCCCCCGGTTGAGAACCACTGAATTAGTTCACACCAAGCACCTGTTTTCCTAAGGCTAGAAGTGCTTGAGATTGAAGAAGAATAAGGAAAATATATGGTTTCAGCTAATGCTCAAGCCTGCACCTGTCACACTCTGGCTGTGGAAGGTACTCAGGGCAGACAGTAGACTTTGCCTACCACTGATTGAAGTCTGACATATGATCCTTACCTGTCATTATAAATTTGCTATAAATTTACCTTTCTTTCAGTTACCAGCTGCCTTCACTTGAAGACAGAACTGTTACTGTACTTGTAGAAGAGCACTTAAGAGCTGCTAGAGAGAACTGTCCTGGCTTCTAAGAGGGTGGGACTGTTTTGATCTTTATCAACTACTCTTTAATTCTTTAATAAAAGTTGATCATTTTGTTTTGGGTGTTCCTGTTGGGCACTCTTTGATTCTTCAGTACACAGCAGCAGAATTACAAATTGCTGCAAGTTTCTTTGCATTGTGAAAGGAAAGGCTTTTTAGCTGCCAAAACCTGAGTTCAGAGTTAAGTTTTCTTCCACAATAGAAGATGCTGCTTAAAATTAAAGCAACGTAGGGAGTGTCATTCTCTTTCTGGGTGAGAACAGTGTCGTCAACTGCTGTTATAGCTGTGTCTACTATAGGGCTTTTACCGGTAATTATTTTGGCAAAAATTGCACTCCTACCTGAGTTATGGTGGTAAAACTTGGAAGTGCACACCAGCCTTCAGGGTACCATAGAACTACTGGTTTGAATGGGGGTTGCAACTAAGATCAGGCTCATTCTGTCAATGATTTGGGATCCTAAGCAGTTTAACAATGCTAAAGCTTTGCTGATGGAAAAAATTAGCATGAGAATTGCCACACCAAGACAGAAAATCCAGTATGGTGTCCTGTCTCCCAACACTGGCCAATGTCAAATGCTTCTGTTAAACATCTGATAATGCACTTAAGTGTGTGATGGCTGGTTTAACTGCAGATGCTATCCTTAGTCATATTTAATATCTAAAAGCATGCTTATAAGGCAAGAAAGGGGCAGTTCAAGGCACACCCAACACTGGAGGAAACCTGAGCCTGACTAGCCAGTGGAGGAACCATAGACATCCATGCCCATATGCAAGCCTGGGGAAACGAGTACATCAGGATACTATTTGTAGGTGTGGGGAGAAGGGCATGATCTTATTCTGAATTTGTATAGTGCCTAGGGCAATAGGATACCATTACTGACTGGTTCTTCAGGTGCTACTGTAATACAAACAAATAATATTACAATACATATGCTGCTTTTTTAATCTTACTAGTAAGTTGTTTGCCTGGGTAATATCCCATGGCAATGAGTTCCACAAGTTAGCTTTACATGAACAGAATAAACTTTTTGTTTTATCTTTTCCCCCATTTTATTAATACAAACCCAGCATGCCTAAATACACTGCAATCTCTAACACCTGGTTTGTTGAAGCTATATTGTTAACTTCTGATTAAAGACCGCCTGCTGTACCCAGCTTTTAACCGAGGCCTTATCTACACTGCCACTCTACAGCGCTGAAACTTTATCGCTCAGGGGTGTGAAAAAACACTCCCCATAGCACTACAAGTTTCAGTGCTGTAAAGTGCCAGTGTAGACAGTGCACCAGTGCTGGGAGCTTCTCCCCTGGTGGGGGTGGGTTTTTTACAGCTGGTCCCGTGACTACACAGCTACATTAAAGTGCTGCCGCCTGAGCGAGAAAATTGCAGCGCTGTAAAGCGCCAGTGTAGACAAGCCCTAAGAAAGGCATCTGCTAAGGGAGGGAGTGACTATAATCTAATCACTGGGTCTTAATGATTCCAGCATTAAGAGCTAGTGTCATAGGGGTTAGCAGGGCAAGCACATCGTGCCCTCTTGCTTTGCAATTGCAGCTCTCAACTCTAGTATCCTGATGCTGGTTTATGTAGGTGTGCAGTACCCCTCTGCCACTGGTGATAATGTTGATATCCTGGACCCCCTGGTAGCTCAGCTGGAACAGCAGAATAACCAGTGGGGTAGTGCAGCAGTGACTGGTGCTGAGATGTGCGACAGCTTGATCCCCATTTCAAACCATTTTTTGATACAGAAATGCTCTTTTAATTTTTTATGTAAAGGATGAGTTTCTTTACAGTGGAGACTGAAAGCTCAGTTACTCAATGTCATTGAGTTCTGTGGCTCCCTCCCTGTACTGTGGTCTCCCCAGCTCCTTCCTTTGACTCTAATCTCCCTGTATATCTCTGCTTCCCTTTTCTGCCTCAGATTCCCCCAGACGCTCTTGCTGCTGCTTCTGCTGTTGCCTTTTGCAGGAGATGAGGGGTACACGCCCAGGCCTCAGTCCAGCAAAGAATTTAAGTGAATGGGGCTATTTGTATGCTTTAAGTTATGCTCACGCTTAAGTGTTTTGCTGGATTGGGGTCCTAATGCATGTACAGTGGCATGGCAGCTACAGAGCTGTGCTGGCTATATGAAAATAAAGACTGCTATCAATTAAACTGAATCTTAGTTTTCCTTGCCTTAGTTTTTCATTCTGTCAGAGAGACGGTTGATATTTTAGTTGCTTTGTCAGTAAAAGGGTCTGAGAAGCAAATATCTGGAATAAAGATGAACAATGATACTGAGTCAGCAGAGTAGCCCATAATACTTCCACCTCGCTCTGAGTAAATTAAAGCAATTGAACTCTCCCAGAACTCTCTTTCAGTTGGGACAACTATAATATTTTGTTGTCGTCTGCCCCACATGTTGTTGTGACCAATGTTTGATTCAGGGTTTGACCAGAATGGGGATAGCTGGTGTGACCTATTTGGACTGACTGGTGGTCTGATGGCACTAAGGGGTTGATCCCTCACCCACTGGTGTCAATGGCAGTATTGACACTGACTTCAAAGATTTTAGGGTCAAATTGTAAGTGGCTCTATCACGGGGGAATGTTCCAGGTGCCACATGGCTTTCAGCCAGCATGAAAGCAGGAGTGGAGCCTTGAAAGGTAGAATAGGAGAGGGGCAAATGGAGGCTTATGGCAGGACCAGCTTTCAGGAGAAGAGGAGAGATACCTGGAAGGGAGAGATGGGTTTTTAAGTGGTGAAGGGGCAAAAGAGATTTGGGTATGTGTGTGGTGGGGAGTGAGACTTTTTATTATTGGGGCAGGAGGAGGCAAAAGGAATGATGAGACTTGGGAAGCTGAAGTGGAAGGGGGAGAGAGAGATGGTGTGGTGGCAGTAAAGAAATGCAGGGCTGGGTGGAGAGACGGCAGTGAGCCAAGTAAGGCCAGGTCTACACGATAATCTTGCATCCGTATAACTATGTCACTTTGGTGTGAAAAATCCACACCCCTGAGCAACACCGTTATAATGACCTAAACCCTACCCCACCACCAGTGTACAAAGCTACTGCCTCTCGTGGAGGTGGGTTAACTATGCTGACAGGAGAAGCTCTTCTGTTGGCGTAGTAGCATCTTCACTGAAGTGCTACAGTAGCGCAGCTGTACCGCTGTGGTGTTTTAAATGTAGACCTGCTCCAAGAAAAAGGGCATAGGGAGGGGAAGGGAGGAGATATGAGAGGTGGGGAACAACTGGTAGAGACAGGAGGAGGAAAGGGAAACAATAGACAGGAAAAAAGATGCAAGAAAGCAAACAAAACTGGGAATGCAAAGAAACTGGTGGAATTCAGAGAGGAGAAATGAACCTGTGTTTGTGTGTACAGCGACAAACTTCTATGTGGCAGTTCTGTTTTTTTAAATGATATATATTTAGCGGTATAGAAGCATCTTTAATCTGTATAACAAAAGCAATTACAACATTCCAATATCTAAAGCTCAGGTAGAGCCTGATCCAATGCCTATTGTGATTGATGTGAGTCTTTCCATAGACTTTAAAGGGCATTGGATCTGGCCCTTGTCAAGGAAAGATTCACAATACAAAGTTGAGAGTCTTACAGATATAAAAAGAAAAGATTACTCAGTTGTAAATTCACTATCAGAAGAGAAGTTGCAACACATAATCCCCAGGGTAAATCCTGACATTCAGTCTTGGTTAAAAATCATGCAGTATGATAAATAATATAACAGGTGAAGTAAAGCTAAATATTCAGCAATCTGACTAATTATCCCCTAAAGAATCTTCTGGGAATTCAGGATCTTTTCTGTGCTGCCATGAGGTATGAACCTAGAGAGACTTTTTCTTTGATATGATCATGCACATGAAAAATCTACTTTGCCGCTGTAAAATAACTTAGCGGGATATAAGAATGTGGCCTGTTCCAAGGGCTCCATTTTGCAAGGTGGAAGGTCCTGGGAATTGCATGTTGGCATTGTGAAGGAGAATGTCTCAAGACGGGGTTAGTTTAGTCTAGAAAGAACTTGATCTCTAGCCTGCAGATAATGGACAAGAAGTCTTTCTAAAAACGTGCATCTTTGAAGTAATCCCACCAAATCTTCTAGATTTACTATATCCATCTGTAGGGGGCGATTACATTTAATTGCAATAATAACTCAGAAAAAATCTTGTATTATCTTCAAAATTCAATGTCCTTGTTTCCCTAAGATTTTTGACTCTACTCATTCTCTATACACTAGCTTCCAACTCGCAGTGCAGTTACCTTTAACCATTAGAGCACAAAGGATTTTGGCGCTGCCTGGAAATAAAGGTGTGACACAGAAGATTTCTGGTAAAAGACTGAGCCTTATTTCCTGGCCCATGCCATGTGACCCTGGGTCAAAGTTACAAAAGGTTTTAGCCATGTTACATGATGGTCAGTATCCACCTAGGCAGTAGCTCTGTTTTATCTTCCTTTTTATGTATTTTTTTTTATGTATATAATATCAACCTGACATAAACATAGCCAACTAATGACATCCAAAGTAGAAGAAATTGTTAAAGGGGAAATCTAGGTTATTGGACTTGAATCTCATTGGCTCACTGATCACATGGCTGCTCCTTGTTCACAGACATTCCTTCTGCCGTGGCCTGTTCAGTCACAGGTTTATTTGCTATGGTGAACCTGTGTTTGCTGCTCCTGTTGTCCTTTCCTTGCCAGTGACTGGATGGTTACTTTTGTCAGTGCATGAGATTGTCCGCAGCATCCTGAACATCCTCAAGAAATGAAGCTGTAGTCCTCTTTGGTTTTGTCAAGTGCTTTCTGACCATCTGGGGCGGCTGTGACCTATAAACCTTGGTGCAGATGGGGGTATAGCTGTTACGTTGGCATATTGCCAGCCACTTTCTGTTTTGAAATCTAGCATTTTCTCCTACTTGCATTTGGAGTGACTGTCATTCTCTTGATAGTATTTCTTCTATGTTCGTTTCCTGGTAAACCAGGACCTTTTAATATCTAAATCAGGGTTAACAATCTTTGTTGGATGTTGGCACTAAGGTTTTGTCCTAGTGCCCATGGATCTCTGAACCAGTGATTCTAATAAGGTGTTGTTAGGTGTGATATACATAGCTAGAAGTTCTTTGCTATTTGTATTCACTCGAGCTAGTCAGAAATTGTTCAATGAAATCGATTTCTGATGGAAAATGCTGTTTTCCACAGTGTTTTGTGAAACCAGGTCAGATGCAACAACAACTTTGTCAGAGACAAATATTGCAGCACAGCAGTTAAGGCACTGGCCTGGGAGACCCAGGTTCAAGCAGAATTAAGCAGAGACTTGAATTTGGGTCTCCTGTGTTCCATCCCAGTGCCGTATAAACCAGGCCAGAGTGTCACTTGTATCAAAATGAGAATTTTTTTAGAAACGTTGAAATGTTTCACTAATAAGAATTGTCACTTTCAAGCCAGTCCTATGATTGATCTTTCTACTGACCCATGCCACAGTATGTTTGGTGCTGTAAATGACACTAAACAAAAAAAGACTGACTTGGAGAGCTGACAGTCTAGAAACTCAACACCATTTTAAAAAAAAAAGTAAAACCAACATTAGAAAAGTCTCTTTGTATAGAAATTTCAGAGCCAAGAGAAAACATGGAGTGAGAACTTCAAAGGATGATGCCTGACACTGATAAGGGGGAAAAAAAAGACTAGTAAGCCAGCGTTGTGGAATGCTTTGTTTTGGTTCATTTGTTTGTTTGCTTGTTTTTTCTGGGGTCTTCCTCTTCTAGGAGGTATTAAGATAATGAAAATAATCTCCATAAAAACCAATAGCCCAGTACAGGCAGTCCTCACCCATTTCCTTCTGGGTTATGGAGAAAATCTCTGGAGAAAATTGAGTGTACACCAAATTCAAAACTTTCTCTCCAGCTCAACGAAAATTCATTTCATGCCGGGTTTGGTGCTAGTCCCGCTCCCCCAGCATTTATAGCTCAAAATGTTTCTAGGGTTCTTATTGACAAAACAGTATTCTTCAGTTTCTAATGTGTGTCTTTTTATCCAGTAAAAAATAAGTGAATTAAGTTAATTGCTACCTGGACTTCAAACGAAATTTCTGTAAATCAGTGACGAAGAGAAATAGTAGTCTATATTCCATGTGAGGACAACCCCATTCAGGTTATTGTTTTTTTCCTCCGTTCCCATAATCTATTGCAATGCTTCTGTATGGAGACAAAAGGGCATAATCCATACAACACTATCTCATTTATCTGAACCTCACCTATTGGAAGCTCACTGTTTGAAAAGTTCCTGAGGTTAGTGTTGGTGATATGACACTTATCAGCTTAGTGATATTAGGTAATGGAGCTGGTTGGCTTTCCTGGTGACTCAGCAGGACACGAAGGTGTTTATGGCTAAAAAACTCAATAGCACAGAATGGCAAAAACACTTTTTGGCTCAGAGGTGCAGAGCTGACTAGCCTCTCTGAGGATACTGGCCAACAGGCTTTGAGTCCCTGCTCAGGGTCACAAACTTCAAATTCTTCCAAGCCAGCTCCCCTGATTATCTGAAACCCCAGTTACTTTGGGTGTCCCCTGAGATCTCTGGTTGATTGAGGTTTATAGCATAATATCATACATTTATATGGTTCTTTGGTGGATCCTATGAGATAGAATTTGCCCAGAACTTTATGTGCTACACGTAAACGAAGGGAGGTTGGTAGCCAAGTGGACAGCACTTTGCACAGCAGACAGGGGAGGGGAAAGTTTGGTGCAGGACACCAGGTTAAGCCCCTAGAACATAAGAATGGCCATACTGGGTGAGACCAAAGGTCCATCTAGCCCAGTATCCGGTCTTCCAACAGTGGCCAATGCAGGTGCCCCAGAGGGAATGATCAGAAAAGGTAATCATCAAGTGATCCATTCCCTGTTGCCCATTCCGAGCTTCTGGCAAACAGCCAGGATGGGCAGGGATGGTATCCCTAGCCTCTAATAGCCATTGATGGACCTATCCTCCATTAATTTATCTAGGTCTTTTTTGAATCCTGTTATAGTCTTAGCCTTCACAACATCCTCTGGAAAAGAGTTCCATAGGTTGACTGTGTTGTGTGAAGAAATACTTAATTTTTTTTGTTTTAAACCTGCTGCCTATTAATTTCATTTGGTAACCCCTAGTTCTTGTGTTATGAGAAGGAGTAAATAACACTTCCTTATTTACTTTCTCCACACCAGTCATGATTTTATAGACCTCTATCATATCCCCCCTTAGTCATCTCTTTTCCAAGCTGAAAAGTCCCAGTTTTATTAATCTCTTCTTATATGGAAGCCATTCCATACCCCTAATCATTTTTGTTGCCCTTTTCTGAACCTTTTCCAATTCCAATATATCTTTTTTGAGATGAGGTGACCACATCTGCACGCAACATTAAAGATGTGGGCGTACCATGGATGTATATAGAGGCAATATGATATTTTCTGTCTTATTGTCTATCCCTTTCTTAATGATGCCCAACATTCTGTTTGCTTTTTTGACTGCCGCTGCACATTGAGTGGATGTTTTCAGAGAACTATCCACAATGACGCCAAGATCTTTTTCTTGAGTGGTAACAGCTAATTTAGACCCCATCATTTTATATGTATAGTTGGGATTATGTCTTCCAATGTGCATTACTTTGCATTTATCAACATTGAATTTCATCTGCCATTTTGTTGCTCAGTCACCTAGTTTTGAGAGATCTTTTTGTAGCTCTTTGCAGTCTTCCTGGGACTTAACTATCTTGAATAGTTTTGTATCGTCTGCAAATTTTGCCACCTCACTGTTTACACGTTTTTCCAGATCATTTATGGATATGTTACATAGGACTGGTCCCAGTGCAGACCCCTGGGGGACACCACTGTTTACTCCTCTCCATTCAAAAAACTGACCCATTTATTCCTTCCCTTTCTTTCCCATCTTTTAACCAGTTACCAATCCATGAGAGGACCTTGCCTCTTATCCCATGACAGCCTACTTTGCTTAAGAGCCTTTGGTGAGGTACTTGTCAAAGGCTTTCTAAAAATCTAAGTACACTATATCCACTGGATCCCCCTTGTCCACATGCTTGTTGACCCCCTCAAAGAACTCTAATAGATTGGTGAGGCATGATTTCCCTTTGCAAAAATCATGTTGACTCTTCCCCAATAAATTATGTTCATCTATGTGTCTGACAATTTTGTTCTTTACTATAGTTTCAACCAGTTTGCCCGATACTGAAGTCAGGCTTACCGGCCTGTAATTGCCAGGATCACTTCTGGAGCCCTTTTAAAAAATTGGCATCACATTAGCCATCCTCCAGTCATTTGGTACAGAGGCTCATTTAAATTATAGGTTACCGACTACTGTTAGTAGTTCTGCAATTTCACATTTGAGTTCCTTCAGAACTCTTGGGTGAATACCATCTGGTCCTGGTGACTTATTACTGTTTAGTTTTATCAATCTGTTCCAAAACCTCCTCTAATGATACCTCAACCTGGGACAGTCCCTCGGATTTGTCATCTAAAAAGAATGGCTCAGGTTTGGGAATCTCTCTCATCCTCAGCCGTGAAGACTGATGTAAAGAATTAATTTAGTTTCTCCACAATGGCCTTGTCATCCTTGAGTTCTCCTTTAGCATCTTGATCATCCAATGGGCCCCACTGGTTGTTTAGTAGGCTTTCTGATTTTGATGTACTTAAAACATTTTTGTTCTTTGATGTAATTTCATATATATATATATATATATATATATATATATATATATATATATATATATATATATATATGAAATTACATCAAAGAACAAAAATCACTGCCTGCAATACACTACAACAGAACAAGTTAACTTTATGGATACAATCCAATTTGTGCCCCCTAGTTCTTCATCCTTCTGAAGAGGATAAATGGAGCACTATGAAGTTATAGTGTGAAGTCTTTTGGAGGAGACCTCATGTCTTTTGAGGTCTCCTCCAAAAGACTTCACACTATAACTTCATAGTGCTCCATTTATCCTCTTCAGAAGGATGAAGAACTAGGGGGCACACATTGGATTGTATCCATAAAGTTAACTTGTTCTGTTGCAGTGTATTGCAGGCAGTGATTTGAGGTTTGGTGCGTGATAACACAGCTACCATTATCAGTTCTTTCTGTTTGATTTGATCAGAAAATTAGAATTCATGGATTACACAAATCAGCTATTTTGGTAGAGAGCTAAAATATGATCTCTTAGCAGCATGAAGTGCTTTGAAGGAGTGACAGAAGGTATTGTTGCCCCTTCTTCTGACACCAGTGCCCCCCCCCCCCTCTGCTGGGTGAAGCAGAATTCTGGGGCCTTGCACGTAAGC
This sequence comes from Macrochelys suwanniensis, assembly GCA_033296515.1. Lineage (NCBI taxonomy): Eukaryota > Metazoa > Chordata > Testudines > Chelydridae > Macrochelys > Macrochelys suwanniensis. Next base: position 40,662,768 of record CM065775.1, on the reverse strand, counting down.
TTCCCAGTGAAGTAGAAAATCAGTGACAGAGCTTCATTTATTATTCTAGGCATAACTTGTTTTATTTACATATCTACACTAGTGCTGGAATGGAGGTGGTCAAACAGCATGCAGACAATCCCTTCTGACCTTTATGGCTACTTGTAGTGACAGTGTAAGACAATGATATGCCAACAAGCTGTGAAACAGTTACTGTAGCCCATAAATATTCTGCCATTGTACGTCTTATATCACAAGTTTTATGGCATTGATTTCCTAATCCATGATTTAGAATCATTTGGTGTATTCTTTTTGTCTTGTTAGGTCAAAGGATTCAAATGAGACAATGGACTGGGGAACATTGCAGGCCATTTTAGGAGGTGTAAACAAACACTCCACCAGTATCGGAAAGATCTGGCTCACTGTCATGTTCATTTTCCGTGTTATGATCCTTGTGGTGGCTGCGGAGGAAGTCTGGGGAGACGAACAAAATGATTTTGTCTGCAACACTCTGCAACCGGGATGCAAAAATGTTTGCTACGACCACTTCTTCCCCATCTCTCATATTCGACTGTGGGCCCTTCAGCTCATCTTTGTCTCGACTCCTGCACTTCTCGTGGCCATGCACGTTGCGTACAGAAGACACGAGAAGAAAAAGCAGTTCAGAAAGGGAGGGCAAACCTGCGAATATAAAGACATTGAAGAAATAAAATCACAAAGATTTCATATTCAGGGTCCCTTGTGGTGGACCTACACCAGCAGCATATTCTTCAGAATGATCTTTGAAGCCCTCTTTATGTATGCGTTTTACTTCATGTACGATGGCTTCCGAATGCCGCGCCTAGTGAAGTGCAATGCGTGGCCTTGCCCCAACACAGTGGACTGTTTTGTTTCTCGACCCACTGAAAAGACAGTGTTCACTATTTTCATGATCGCTGTGTCTGGTATTTGCATTTTATTAAACGTGGCTGAATTCTGCTATCTGCTGATAAAAGTTTTCCTCAAAAAGTCTCGAAGAGCAGCATCTCCAAGACATCACCCCAACCATGAGACTAAAGAGGAAACTAAACAAAATGAAATGAATGAGCTAATATCTGATAGCTGTCACAACACAGTCTCAGGATTTCCAAGAAGCTAAGGTGATGCAAATGTGAGGGGTCACTTGGTGTGGAGTGAATATTCCTCTTACAAAGCTGCAAATGAAATCAGCTACATTAAACAATAAAGTGGGGTGACGGTTTAATATGTAATGTCAGGTGGGAATTAAACACCTAGTTCAAAAGAGTCAAAGCAGCATAAAAATGTGAAAAGTATATAAGGATTAAATAGGAAACTGTCTCCATAAGAATATCCTTAACAAGGCAACTATGACAAGCAGAAACTCACTAGTACCTCTGGGCTAGAGTCACAGAAGGGACTTAGGAGTTAGGCAACACCTAGGGACCCTGCTGCCAATACAATTCACAGTGCATGGGGAGAGTTAGGTGACCAAGAAGAGGTTTCTCAGACGCCTGCATGCTGAGTGGGGAGCTGCCTAAGCTAGCCAGACGTGAAATGCAGAGGAACAGGGCAGGGCTTAGGTGCCTAAGCACCTTTGAGGATTTGGACCCTAACTCCATTTGGAATTCTTGGCCCTGAACCCTCTCCTGGAGTTAGGTGCCTAAGCCAGGTCAGACCTTTTTCATAATGAGAGCAAGACAGAACCCATTAAGCAATTGCCCAGCAGGGTTAAGGCACTCACCTGGGACGTGGGAGGCCTGTTTTCTTTAAATCCCTGCTCTGCCTGATCTCCCCATAAAGGTAGGAGACCCGATCAGGTAAACATCCTCACCAGTGGGCTATAGAATAGATCTCTCATGGGCCTACTAATTATTTATACAAAGGGGACCTGTTTCAAGAAGAGAGACTGAGGCCTGGTCTACACTAAAAAGTTATGTTGACCCAGCTATGTCGCTCAGGGGTATGAAAAATCCACATAGTTAAACTGACTTAATCCTGGTGTAGATCGCGCTAGGTCAATGGAAGAATACTACCGCCTGTCAAGGAGGTGAATTAACTACAGCGATGGGAGATCCCCTCCCATTGCATTAGTGTCTACACTGACAGCGCTACAGAATGTGGACATTTGTTGTACTTTGAAGATGAAAAATGTTCTATGAACCTGAAGTGTTAACAATAATAATAATCCCTTTGGGAGAAGCGAATACCTTGTAGACCGCGTCTCATCCCTGAATACCCAATAGCCTGGTGACTAGGGCATTCTTACAGGACATGGGAGACCTGGGTTTCAGTCCCTGCTCCAAATCCTTGCTCCACACGGATTTAAAAACAGGTCTCTGACATTCCAGGTGAGTGCCCTAACCACTGGTCTATTGGGTTTTTGGAGGGGTGCACACTGGCCAGCCAGTCCCCAAAATTCCTGACTGTCTCTTGTGCAGGTTAGGCATGCTCTGGGTGTGCCTACCAAATTGGTCTCTGGAGAGATGGGCAGGGAAACACCTAGTTTGAGAATCCTGTTATGCCTTAGGTGTAAGGTAGGACTCCAAGCAGCTCATTAGCTGTGGGGTGGCGTCAGGTGGAAATCTAGGCACCTTCAGGGTTAAGCAGTAGCTGAATGGTGCTTTTGTGATTGGTCATAAGCACCTAAGGCAATAAAGCACCTGAGTCCCTTTGTGAAGCTAGCCCTTCATGCATATTTGAGTCCTGAAAACTATACATTCAACAGCAATAAGAGCAAACTTTTTTCGGGCTAGATATTCTAGTATTACAAGATGTTTTTACTTACTTGTGAATTCATAACTAAGGTATTTTTGTAAGGTCTGAAATTCCATGTTATTTAGAGTGTGATAGTGTATGATTGAATAGTGCGTTGTTTGTTTGTTTGTTTTTGTTTTTACCAGAAAAGCAGATGTAACCTCCAATGCCATTTTAATAAAGTATATCAACTTTAAACATCTAGCAGACCTGCTGCAAATAATTCTAACAACATTTTACATTGCATACTGCCCATGTTATAAAATCATAGCTATTATGAAAATAACCTTTATCTTCTGTTCATTTCTCAAATGAATTGTTTCTTGTACTGTAGATAGTCATGGAACCGTTTCGTGTTTTTTTAATTGTAGACTAAAAATGACAAAATGGTATGAAACTAGGAGCTATCTGGTTAGAATTAGCATGAAAAAATGTCTCAGCTAGTATAAGGAAAAAGCTAGAATATTAACGAGGTTTTCTGAATAAAAGACAAACACTGTAACCTTGTGCAATGGAGTGGAAGTGTATGTGAGTGTTGTAAAGTTTTTTGCCCATGACCTATAGCACTTGGTGAACCTTGATTTTACACACTAGAGAGTTTTTTCACTTTCCCTGCTTTCAAATACTTCAGTTAAACTTCAAAGCAAACCCTACAGCCAAATTCTGTCTGGTGGAAGTTCCTCTGTTGTGCATACGCAGACATGTTAAACAAAAAAGCTCCATTGGGAATGGCGAATCACAGCTACTAGGAGTTGCGGGCGGCCACGCCGTGCCTGCGGGTGGTCAATGTAAGCAAACTGTCTTGCAGGCTGCCAGCGGATTACCCTCACGGGCCCCGCAGGTTGTCCACCACTGACCTAGGAGCTATTTACTGGTTAGGGGCTATACAAGCAAAAAACACATGGCCCATACCCACCATACCATACCATTCTAGCTTCACCATAGAATATCCCTTTGCAGCCCTGTCACCAGGGCCGGCGTGCCCATTAGGCGACCCTAGGCAGTTGCCTAGGGCGCCGAGATTTGGGGGGCGGTGGGCAGCTGCCTCCTGGCTCCCCGCTCAGCCGCTGAGCGGGGAGCCGGGGGCAGCCGCCACGAGCCGCCCCGCCACCCCCCCCAGCTCAGGCGCTGAGCGGGGATCCGGAGGTAGCCGCCGCAAGCCGCCCCGCCCCTCAGTGCCCAAGCGGGGAGCTGCGGGAAGCTGCCAGAGCCGCCCCACCGCCCCCCCGCTCAGCGCCCGAGCAGGGAGCCGCAGGGCAGCCGCCGCGAGCTGCCCCTGGGCTCCCTGCTCAGCTTCCGCGGCTGGTGAGTCACAGGGGGGGCTGAGCTCCCACGGGTGGGGAACCTGGCTGTGGGGGGAGGCTGAGCTCGGGCGGGTGGGGGGGTGGCATTGTGGGGGGGAGGAAGGCTGAGCTCCCGTGGGCGGGGGAGCTGGGGGGGGCGCGACGCAGGGCTGGTGCAAGGAAGTTTTGCCTAGGGCGCGAAACTTCCTTGCACCGGCCCTGCCTGTCACAGAGAGCTGGGAGAATGGCTTCTACCTGGGTTAGAGGGGAGCCAGGATTATAGCAGCATATTTCTAGCCTGTTAACCCCCGGGTATGTACATGCCATATGGTGGAGCACCTCGCCAGAGTTTAGCTATAATGATGATTCTCCTGCACTTAGGAGAGCAGTGCAGTGCTCAGGGTGAGGGCAGGCAAAGCAGAGGTCACATTGCATTGGTGTCTTTTGTTGTTTGTTCTCCTTTTCTGTCTCCACCCAAAGGGTGTGAATTTTCTCCTACCAGTATAAACATGTAAACCCATTTACCTCACTAGTTACTGCTCTCTTACACTAGCATAAATGACTATACTGTTAGCTCCCATGGGTTCATTATGGTGATCCTCCTTAAGATGACCCAAGTGGGTCCCTAGAGAAAGCAATGTAAAGTGTGTTTTGGGGGGATTTTTTTCCTTTCTTTAAATTACTAGGAACAGAGGATGCTGCCAATGAATGATCCTGATCTTAGATCCCTAACTCACACCCTCTATTCTACTGGGAGAATCAATTGCTTGTTGATATTGCAGAACTCTGGTAGAAGAAAACTGCTGTTAATTTCTAAGCTTGTCTGCAGGCAACTGGGGTAAAAGCAACACTGTAAATTACAGAGGCCTGAATTGCTCCCACTGAAAATACCTACCCCAGGAGGATCTGCTTGTGGATGTCTTTCTGGAATTATTCCTAATCTCTTTAGCTGTGGTTCATTAACCCACCAGTACACTGTGCGTAGGCTGAAGGGCATAGGGAACAATGTTGTGACAGTGTATGAATATCCCTGCCTTAGAAGGAATGAGTGGAAAAATATTTCTCCTATGGATGAAAGAACATGGCCCCAGATCACTGAAAGAGTTCAGAGAGCACCACATACAACAAGCTTGGATGGGGATGCTTTTGCAGCAGAGTGATATTCCTCAATGCAATCCTTTCTATGGGCTTTCATGTATGAATCATATACCACTGTAGGTAAATAAACTAAGGTCAGTTAGACACTATCAGAAATAATCATTAACCCTCTTCAGTAATCTACTTGAAATAACCTTAAATTAACCCTCTCTCCAGAACAAGTCACAGTATCTTCCTTACATTACGCTTTCCTTAAATTGGACATTCAGTTAGTTCATATTTAAACCAAAGTGCAAACAAAGGTGCAAAAATTGGATGTGGCAATAACTCTGCATGTGGTTGGTTGTTGGTTTTTTTGCACTCTCAGCTTCTAATATTTATAAATGGCAGTTTTATTCTAGTTTTCCAGCAGAATTCAGTGCAGTGTTACATCCTGTGCTGCTGTTCTTACTGTTTCATTATTTTAAGCCTAGTTAAATGGACAAGAGACTGAGCAGTATGCCAGCATTACCTAAAACTGCAACAGATGACAGAAATAGAAGTGGAGTCCCTATATAAGCCGCATTCTGTTCAGGCTTGTATCCCACACACGTTACCTTGGTATCCAAGGCCAGAAGCTAATGTACTTATAACCAGCTCCTGTCTAGTCTGTGTTCAGGCTTATCATAAATAGGCAAATTCTCTTTTAAGATACACTGGTACAAATTCATTGACTTTAACAGAGTTGTTCAGTTGTCACTGAGAAGAGAATTTGTCTCTGAGGTTGTGAACGATGCAATGATTGAACTGCACACCACATACCCTTCACATCCCCTGACTCCTGTTAATTACACAAAAACATCTACCTACACTAAAATTGGAATTGCATCAGAAACCTGTCTGATTTCCTGCCAGCATGCTCACTCAGCAGCCAGCCTGATGGGGAGCTAACAGCCTGGAAACTCTGGCTCCCAAATCTCTCTTAGGTACTCATATGATCCCTAGCACTGTAGCATCTGAGCCTCTCAGAATCTTTAATGGATTTATCCTCACAACACTCCTGTGAGATAGAGAAGTACTATTATTGGCTCCATTTTACAGATGGGAACTGAGGCAAAATGCTATGCTAAGATCATAGGAAGTCTAGTAGAGCAGGGAATTGAACCCAGCTCTCCTAAGTTCTAGGGTAGTACGCTGCTTATGTACCCACCTTCCTCTGTAGCTTGGTTAGTAGGGAACTGGGGAGTGCTGGCTCCCAAGCTCCCTGCCTTGCATTGCCTGGACTTCCAGGGCCTACAACTTCAGGGCAGCCAGCCCAGCAGACTGCCCATGTCAGGATCCTTCTTCTTTCAGAAAGAATTTTGGAGTTTTTGGTTTTCATTCCAAATCAGAATGAAACCAGATTTCAAAATGTCAAACTCCTCCACAAAACGGAATGACCTTTCTCCTCCTACCTGTACATCTAGGGCAGTGGTCCCCAACCTTTCCATTGCAGTAGCATCTTCATGTTCCCAGAAAAGTGTGGCGGGCGCCAGTTGACCAGCCGCCAAAATGCCGCTGAGAAGTGGCATCATCGAGTAGTGTCGCTGCCAAAATGCCGCTGAAAAAGCGGTGGCGATGCTTCTTGGTGTTACTGCTTCTTGGAGGCATTTCGGCAGCTGGTTCGCCCGCGCTCCTCGGTGACAGGTTGTCCAGCGGAAGCGCTCCCTTGTCGGTAGGCGGGCACACATAAATGCCCCGGCGGGCACCATGGTGCCCGCGGGCACCGCATTGGGGACCACTGATCTAGGGTATATCCTCTAGCTCTTGCCTCACTACCAGCTGACGACTAATGCCAGAAAAAAAATCAAACAGTGTCAGCTGGAGATGGGCAGAAGAACATTCGGATAATTTCTCTTTACATCTATGGAAGTATATGTCAAAGAGAAACATGTATGTAAGATCCCACTCCAACTGAACAGTTTAGATGTCTAGCAACACAGTTTGAAAATCTGGCCCAGTAAGTGTATTCCTGTCCCTAGTAGCACATGCCACGTCTGGCGTAATTCTGATTCGGCATTTACTCCTATCTTCTGCACCTGCCATTATCTTGATTTCAGACACAGACAGAATGATTGAATTTGAAACAGGGGCATGTTAAGGTAAAAAACCATCCATTTGGCCATTCCATGCCCTCTTTTCCCCCCAGTCTTGCTAATGCCAACACAGATGTGGTAGACAGTCATAGCTTAGGGCTTGTCTACACTTACCGGAGGATCGACACTGCAGTGAGCGATGCATTGGCAGTCAATTTAGCGGGTCTAGTGGAGACCTGCTAAATTGACCATTGATCACTCTCTCGTCAACTCCTATACTCCATCTGATAGAGAAGAGTAAGGGGAGTCAACAGGAGAGCGTCTCCTGTTGCCATCATGTAGTGTGGACCCCGCGGTAAGTAGATTTAAGCTATGTCAATTTGAGTTACTCTATTCACATAACTCAAATTGTGTATCTTAGATCGCCTTTTCCCTTTTGTTTAGACAAGGCCTTAGGTCAGCCATCCCCATAACTTTAGAAGTTGAGGTCTTCTTGGAAGCCTGAAAAGACTCTGATGGTCTCACTCTACTTTCAGCGGATGAGTATCCACATCACAAACACTCCTATGATGATTGCCACTGCTGGTGGATGTCTTAGCAGAGACCTCCAAGGAAGGAACTGGCCTGGAAATTCAACTACCCTTCCACCTCCTAGAAATGATTCCTTCAGGGCAGGCATGAGGCACATTGATGGGCCTCTGTGGGGAAACTTGGGTTGCTGCTGCCCATTCTCAAAGTCTCTTGTTGAGACTAAATAGCTGCATCTCCAGGGCTTCCAACCAAGAAATTTACAAAAGCACTAAATTCACACTATACTACACAGGCAGCCAGCAGCACTCAGGGATCATTTCAGCAGCCATGGATTGTAGGGTCTCACCAGTCATGCTCTATTTCTTCCAGCCATGCTCACCCCACAGTCAAGGGGAAAGAGGGCCTGAGCAGGGTCCTATGCAGGGATTGTCCCATGTTGGGGAAATCCTCAGTAGGCTGGATCCATGGGTTTTTTCCCCCCTCTTTACCACCCCTTTGTCTCTGCACCCTGGAGCACAAGGGCCACAGGAGGCTGAAGCAGCTGGCCCATTGGATCTGGCCATGACAGTCATTGAAAAGTGTTCCATTGTGTTCATCATCATCATCATCATCCCGCTGGGAGAAGCTAATACCTTGTAGTCCGGCTCTTACTGCACTCGACCATGCTCTTTCATGGCTGACAGGCAGTCCTTTCTCCTAGCAAGGCTTCCCACTGTTTCCAGGAAAGACCTCCCAGCTGCACTTGCTAAAGTGGGCCTGGGTCATTATTAACATAAGAGACCTTCCATGGTTTCAAGCAGCATCTCATTGCCCATTTCCTGACCCATCATATGTCCAGGGGTGACCACCCGCTCCACTGGGGTCACCTCCCTTCCCCAATCGATGGCGGCCCATGGAAGAACGATAGTGTGAGGTGACACGAACTATGTGGGGAGAGGGAACACAGCGACACTCACAAGCAGCCACCTCAGCAAGGGCTGTTGGACACTGATGAAGGTGTTAGGCAGTTTGCTGCCATTTTCACTTTGGACAGTCTCTCCCCTATGCTGTTTGGCCGTGCCCTCCAAATTCCGCGCCCCTCACCCCCCCCCCCCCCCCCCCGGCTCCCTCGGCCCCACCAGTCTCACTCCACCAGCCCTGCCTGCTCTCGGCCCTTGTCTTCCCCCTCCCCTCCGTTCTTTGTGGTTTTTTCCATTTAGCTCACAGGGTCTCAAACTCAATTTACCTCAGGGCCAGTGCCAGTCCTCAAATCCTCCCAGTGGGCCAATAATGTCACTGAAGATGGTGTTCAGAAAAGAAAATGTTTCTATTGTATTTTTATTTCGAATTTCTTAGAAATAATAAACCTGTCATACAACTTTATACAATTCTATGCTTGCCAGAGAGTTTTTAGTGTTTGCCAGACACCTGGCAAAGCTTCAGTTCTGTCAGTTTGTTGATGTTTGGCCTCAGTGACTGAGCAGTTGAAACCTTCAGGATTGCAGTAGGTGTGCATCAGATAGTTGTGTGTATTTTGACTTGTTTATATTTATTGTGGAAAAAAGTGATGCTGTCTCCATGGCTGACTCTGCCCGGCGACTAGTGATGGTATCTCTATTCCTCTCCCCCAGCCAATGGGAGCTGTGGGGGACGGCGCCTGCAGCCAACATTGCCGGCAGCGTGTCTGCATGCATCTCTCTTCCACGGGACGCAGTGGGCAGGTTCTCGGGCCGCAGATGGCGAGCAGGCCAGAACTTTGAGACCCCTGATTTAGCTAATCCCAAGCACCAAAACCCCTTACAAAGCATTAAATAAAACTTGTGGCATTAGTATGTTTTCAGACCTTCACACTACTTACGTGCTATACTCCCTCCCTCCGCCCAATGTCTGTCAGGTCTGGAGTGTAAGATCTTCCAGGTATGGACTGTCTACTCCTCAGTGTTTGTACAGTACTAGTATAGGGTGGAGGAGGCGGGGGAGAGGGGTAGGCAATCTTAGCTGCTCCCTAAGCATTACCATGATAAACACGAGTAATAATAAATCATCTGCTGCGGGACTAAACTACTGCCCCTTATTGCCTCAGACAGTTTTCTTGATTAGTTTCCTGTTTCTAAATTATGCTGTCACCCGAGTTACTCCCTGGCGGAAAAGACCGGGTGTGGTGGCTACTTTCTGTCACTCTACTTCTGAGAGGAATCAGGTGCGCTTCACCAAGTAATCCTGGGTCAAGTCTCTGTACTGCCCTCTACTGTAACCGTGGGTCTCTGCAAGTCATGTTATCGTTCTAATGGCATCATCTGATTTCATATATCTGACAATAGAGTCCCATTATTTGGCACCTATGGGTTATAACTGCTGTTCCTTTTAAATTCCAGCAGTTGGACCAAGTTAGCTGATTTGTGGCAAAAGTAACAACTGATGACCCAAATCGATAAAAGTTACCTCGCCTCTCATCTTTGTCATCTGACGCCTGCTGGACTTCCCTTACTGGCTGTGGAATCCATGGAACTCTCCTCTCACTAGTGGTTTGTCTTCACTGGTGAGTTATCACATTACAGCTCAAGCATTCCAGCAACTTGACATCCTCCACACACAGCAACTCAACTCCTGTCTCTCAGCTGGTGATGGTAATAGCATGAGCTTGGCAGCACAACCGGGAGGGTATAGAACACACACTGAGTGAGCTCAGCTGCTAACACCACCTCTCTGCAGCGTGCATACAGGCTAGTGCTGCAACAGAATACTCAAGGACTGCAAGTCCGCCAATGTCTTCCCGCAATTCTGCCAGGGCCCTCTCACCCAATGGTGTTGTCTTGCCATCTACCTATTCCCTGCTTCTGAACCAGAACTCCCCTATCACTGCATATAGGCCTATTCAGCAGTCGCTCCCCATGTTTGCATGCAGCTTTCAGTACCAGCAACTGCAATTGCACTCATCCAGCTTTTTACAGAGCTCCATAGTTGTGTGTGGCCAGGGTTGAGTCAATGGGACACAAGCTACAGCATGTGGTAACTCACGGGTAAAGACAGGCCCACAGCTATCCTCTGAATGGGAGAATGAGAGCCTGTGGCTGCAGACTAGCCCATGTTTGACTGAGCTTCTGCCTCCAAGCATTTCTCTGATGACATGTTGAGCATAGAAAACTTCTCCAAGGCACAGCGCTGGTGTTTTTGCCCTGAAAACCCCCTTTTTGGTGCAAGTATAAGATGATATAAACATCACTCAGGCTGAAATGACAGTGATAAGCAGCTGTGTTCTACTGCTGCAGCGGAGGCTGGAATTGAGTGAACGCACACTTTTATGTAAAATTAGTTCATTAAGGTATTGGCTGGTAGCGGGATAATAATGGACAGAAATATATTCTTTTTTCAGAGAGTTTAAAATCAGAAGGGACTATTAGATCTTCTAATCTGACCTCCTCTATATCATAGGCCATTAACTTTCACCCAGTTAGTCCACTGTTTAAACCAGGCTTTAGGAGAAAGGAAACCACCAAATGTTTCAAAAGTGCTGATGACAGCTCAGCCAAGGCCAGAGGCAGAGACCGTATCCACTCCAGAAGCTCTCTGTCCCAGCATCTTGGGCAGCTGACAGCTAGTGTAGGGCCACTAGTGTAGGAGCCTATCACCTGTTCGAGGCAATGCTTATCAAGTCTCCAAAGGCAGCCCTACATTTTACTCCACATATCAGGAAGTCACCAGACAAACTCTGAAAAGATGTAGCTGTTTAAGCATACGGAAGGAGTAAAAAATGGCACAGAACAAAATTTAAACAGAGACTTATGCACACACACAGACGCACGCGCGAGTATAGTTGCAAAATCATTCACAAGCAGCGCAACAGTCTTAATAAAATCCATTCCATGTTCTTCTTATTCTGTTGCACACCAGAAGCAACTACAACAATACACTGTCAACATCAGGAGGGTGCTCTCTGATCATTGGGAAGGAAACTGCAGTCCTCTGCTCATTGGGAAGGGCGCTCTGTACACTGCAGCCCAAGTTGGCTGGGGTTGGTTAATTTCAGCTGAGTCTCCCTTTCTTTCTGGCTGGGGGGGTGCAGGCTCAGGGGTGGGGCTGTGGATGAGAGGTTTAGGGTGCAGGAGGGGGCTCTGGGCTGGGACTGAGGGGTTTGGAGGGCAGGAGGGGGATCAGGGCTGGGGCAGGGGGTTGGGTAAACAGTACATTTGCAGACTCAAATAGTTAAGTCCAAAGTGGACTGCAAAGAGTTACAAAGGGATCCCACAAAACCAGGTGACTGGGCAACAAAATGGCAGATGGAATTCAATGTTGGTAAATGCAAAGTAATGCATATTGGAACATATAATCTTAACTATAAATACAAAATGATGGGGTCTAAATTAGCTTTTATCACAGAAGAAAGAGATCTTGGAGTCATTGTGGATAGTTCACTGAAAACATCTGCTTTATGTGCAGCAGCAGTCAAAAAAGCTAACAGAATGTTAGGATAATGCCACTATATAATTCCATGGGATGCCCACACCTTGAATACTGTGTGCAGTTCTGGTCGCCACATCTCAAAAAGGATATAGTAGAATTGGAAAAGTTACAGAGAAGGGGAACAAAAATTATTCTGGGTGTGGAACGGAGAGCAATTAAAAAGGAGGAAAGATTTAAAAAGTCTGGGACTTTTCAGCTTGGAAAAAAGATGACTAAGAGGGGATATGATAAAAGTCTGTAAAATCATGAATGGTGTGGAGAAAATGAATAAGGAAGTGTTATTTACTCCTCCACATAACACAAGAACCAGGGATCATCCAATGAAATTAATAGGCAGCAGGTTTAAAACAAAGAGAAGGAAGAGTTCTTCACACCACACACAGTCAACCTGTGGACCTTGTTGCCAGGGGATGTTGTGAAGGCCAAAACTATAATGGGGTTCAAAACAAAAAAAAGCTAGATAAGTTCATGCAGGATAGGTCCTGTGACGTTGCACTCCATAATGTTTTATGGAAATATGCTTATAAGGTCTCTTGTAAGATATCATTACAAAGGTTATAACCTACTGAATATATTCCTCCTATTTGTATGCATGTATCATTCTTGTATCTGAAGCTAGAAATATAAAGTATAACTCTGAGGTCCTATTGCAATTATGCAAAGTGTGGGCCACTAATGGTGGTTTAAAATCTTGATGGCTCCCATTGACTAGGACAATTGGTTGTAAATGGCTCTGTTTACTTGCAAACCTTCTGGTGTATGTGCGGGCCAGCCCTGGAAGAAGGGAGGCTGGGGGTCTCACAGGACATGAGAACATATCACCTGATACTGGAATCCATCTTAAACCTGTTGATTTTCCATTTAGAAGGAGGGGTGTGGACCCAGAGAGACAAAAGATTCCTGCCTTGTGCCAAAGCTATATAAGGGGGTGCAACAGAACAAAGGTGGCTGCAGTCAAGAGAAAACCCCTAGTTTCCACCTAAGATGTCTGCTAACAAGGACTGTACCTGGGGAAAGGATTGGGCCCAGACTCGGAAGGAGTCTAGTCTGTGAAAGAAACTTATTGGAACCTCTCTGAGGGTGAGATTTACCTGTAATCAGTTTCCTAATGTATTAAGCTTAGACTTGGGTGTTTTTGCTTTATTTTGCTTGGTGACTTACTTTGTTCTGTCTGTTATTACTTGAAACCACTTAAATCCTACTTTTTATACTTAATAAAATCACTTTTGTTTATTAGTAAACCCAGAGTAAGTGATTAATACCTGGGGTAGCAAACAGCTGTGCATATCTCTCTATCAGTGTTATAGAGGGCAGACAATTTATGAGTTTACCCTGTATGAGCTTTATACAGAGTAAAACAGATTTATTTGGGGTTTGGATCCCATTGGGAACTGGGTGTCTGGGTGCTGGAGATAGGTGACCTGCTGAGCAGTGTTTAGTTAAAGTCTGCAGCTTTGGGGCCGTGGACCAGATCTGGGTCTGTGTTGCAGCAGGCTAGCATGTCTTGCTCAACAAGACAGGGTTCTGGAGTCCCAAGCTGGCAGAGAAAATGGGCTCAACGGTAATTCCAGCACATCAGGTGACAATCCCAAGAGGGTCTCTGTGACCGAACCCGTCACAGGTCCATCAATGGCTATTAGCCAGGAAGGTCAGGGATGCCACCCCAAGCTCTGTGTGTCCATAGCCTCTGATTGACAGAAGCTGGGAGTGGACAACAGGGGTCGGATCACTCGATGATTGCCTGTTCTGTTCATTCCCTCTGAAGCACCTGGCATTGGCCATTGTTGGAAGACAGGATACTGGGCTAGATGGACCATAGGTCTGACCCCATATATCTGTTCTTATGTTCCTTTTATTTAGCAATTCCCCAACAGTTCATTAGGTGCTGTCCAGACATGGAATAAAGCCTGGTCTACACTACAGAGTAAGGTTGAGGTATGGCAGCTTATGTTGATCTAACTCTCTAAGCGTCTACACTAAAATGTAGCTCACAGCAATGTAACTCACCCACTACACTGACTTAATAACGCCACCTCCACAAGAGGCTTAGGTTGATGCAGTGTCAGTGTAGACACTGTGTTATTTACATCAACTGTTGCTGCTTTTCAGAAACCATCCCACAGTGCCCAACACTATCAGTTAAATTGACACAAGCACTCCTGATGAGGACCCTCACTGCCGACACTAGAGTCAACATGCAAAAGCAATGTAATTACTGCCATGGCTGTATATCAGCGACTTAATTTTGTAGTGTAGACTTGCCCTAAAACAGGCCCATTACCCTGATGAGTTGACAATTTAAAAAGGACATAGAGGGAAGGACTGAGAAAAGGGATAGAACAGAGATTAGATTAGCTAGGGCCTCTGTGTATTTTATAATAGCGAAGTAATGCTGTAACATGTTAAAATAAATATTAACTGATAAAACTAGATAATACTTAATCCTGCTTCGGTGAGGGGTTTGGACTAGATGACCTACTGAGATCTCTTCCAGTCCTGCATTCTATATCAGTCCTGCTTCGCCAGGTTTGAACAAAGTACATGAACCTGATTCTCCATTGCTTTGCACCTTGTGTATGCATTTAACCCTTTGCAAAATGAGTGTAAAATACTACTTGTCTGATTTGAAAGTATTTTATATCCACTTTGCACTTACTTAGCACAGGCATGGATGACTAAACAATGTGCAAGGCATTAGAGAATCAGGCCCCATGTTTGTTTTAAAGGGCTCACATCCAAAGCATCTTATCAAGTCCGTCTCTTCCATACACTTTGATCCATCAAGCAACAATCCTGGAGAGTTTTCTACAGCAGTCAGTGGCTATTTTGCTCAGTTGCTCCATGGCTGGAAATGACTAGAATGAGTTTGAAAGGGTAAATAGATATCCAAGTAGGAGTGTCAGTTAGAACTGCACCTGGACAGCATTAATTTCTGACAGGGTGGATGCCTGTTTAAAGGCAATAATTATTTCTTAGCTCACAAGGGCGTTGTGAAGTGTCACTAGAACTAGATAGTTGTGTGTAAAAGGCTTTGATGATGCAAAGTACTACACAGTATGTAATATGGTGTCAGGAAGGGGTGACACCCCTTCTTAAGGGCCTGAAGGTCCAAACCCACTGAAGTCAAACTCAATGAGAGTCTTTCAAGTGATTTCAATGAGCTTTGGATCATGTCCTAAAATTTTAGCGCAGCTGGAAAATTTTAACATTATTTTAAAATACCTCAATTGTTGTGGGAGATAGAAGTGGAAATTGTGGGCATATAACAGGCAGATCCAGCTCTGTACTACAGTCAGGCTGTGCATCTGCCTAGGGTGGCAAGACTAAGGGAGTGGCAGTGCTGTCTATGCACCTGACTTGGCACATAGAGAGCAGAAGGCTGACTGGTGCCCCGAGTCCACTCTCTGCAGCTCTCTTTCCCTTTCCCCACCTGTCTACAGTGCTCATGCTAGCGAAGGAGTTAGGTTTTTATACTTGAAGAAACCCAGTCTGAGTGGCACTTGCTCTGTCCTCCTGGTTCTGGGTTCTCCCTTTCACTAACCCCTCGGCTCAAGCCCTCACCCCGCCTCTGTGCCCTAACCCCCTTGGTCCCAGCCTTGATCCCCTTCCCACCCTCCAGACCCCTCAGTCCCAGCCCGGAGCACCCTCCTACATCCCAAACACCTGATCCCCAGCCCCACCCCGAGCCTGCACCCCCAGCCAGAGCCCTCACCCTCCCCTGCACCCCCCCAGACAGAGCCCTCACCCCCTCCCACACCCCAACCCCAATTTTGTGAGCATTCATGGCCCGCCATACAATTTCTATACCCAGATGTGGCCCTTGGGCCAAAAAGTTTGCCCAGCCCTTCTATAAGTATACATATTTGCTAGGTAAGGAAAAGGTATAAGTTAAGGCAGAAATGCAATGAACCTACAAGCCTCAAGGCCTGTAAGACAATAGCTTAGCTAAACAAGGCATACAGCCTCTGTGATAAATGAAGGCAGGGGGAGCTTCCTTTTATGGACACCCAGCCAGCCAGTTAGCAATAAAGTCCCTCTTGGTAGCTATTCTTTACTTGCTTTACCTGTAAAGGGTTAAAAAGTCCCCTAGGTAAAGAAAAAAAAAAGTGGGCACCTGACCAAAAGAGCCAATGGGAAGGCTAGAACTTTTTAAAATGGGGATAGAAACTTTCCCTTTGTCTGTTGTTCTCTGGGCTGGGGGGACAAAGCAGCCATGCTATAAGCAGCTTAAGCCAGGTCTGATTGTAAATCATCAGATAATGCCTAGAACTACGTATCTGAACTCCAAATGTGTACAGTAAGTAGATAAGAATGTTTAGCTAGATGCGATCGGGTTTATTTTCTTTATTTTGGCTTGTGGAGCTCCTCTGTGCTAATCCCAGAGGTTTATGTTTGCTTGTAACTTTTAAGCTGAACCCCCAAGAAAGCTGTTTTGGGTGCTTAATTTTTACAATTGTTTCTTTTAAGATCTAGGAAAAAGCCTAAGTTCCAGAATGTATTTTTTCCTTTTAAGAACAGGATTGGATTTTTGGTGTCCTAAGAGGTTTGTGCATGTTGGTTGATTACCTGATAGTCACAGCTAATTTCCTTTGTTTTCTTTCTCAGCTCTTTGCCAGAGGGGGGGGCTTGAAAGAGCTTGAGGGTACCCCACAGGGAGGAATTCCCAAGTTCTCCTTCCTGAGTTCAAAGGGTTTTTTTTTTGCATTTGGGTAGTGGCAGCGTTTGCCAAGGTCAGAGAAAAGCTGTAACCTTGGGAGTGTAATACAAGCCTGGAGTGGCAATTATTAATTTTTAAAATCCTTGTGGGCCCCCACTTCTGCACTTGGAGTGACAGAGTGGGGATTCAGCCTTGACACCCCAAAAGCCTAATCATAAGCTGCTAACCAGTAGTAACCCTAGATCGTAAGCTACCACAAGACTGAATGCTATAATACCCAAGTTTGACTAAACAGCTGACAGGTAACAAGAAGATGCTAGTTTATACCAGGTTGAGACATTTTAAAGTTAGGAACATCAGCAGATGTCTGACCACAAGAATGCCATGGTAACTAATGGACATGTAGGCTAAGGAACTTGAGGTAAAAGGCCTAGTAACCTATGGGAGAAAGGCACCCCAGCATTAGTAGGGTGAGGAAATACAAATAAGGAAAAACGGATGAATCCCCTACTGAATATGCACTAGGCTATATCCCAGCCTGGAAGTCTTGGGAGGGGCCTTAGACGTGTGCACTATACCTGCATCTAGCCTCAGAATTTTGACCTGAGACTGCCTTTTGGGTGATGTCTCAGGTCTGCCTCCAAAACCTTAGAGGCCAATTTCATAGTTACTCTAAGGCCCCTTTCCCCTGGCTCATCCATTAGGCGTCCCGAGGGAATATCCCTAGTGCAAGAGGCCTTTCTAGCAGGCATAGAGCCAGCAAAGCCAGATCTGTGAGCCCTTTCCCATGTGGGGGCTGCACTGGGGGAGGGGCAGATCCAAAGTGGGAAGGTGCAAGCCAAGGAGGGATGAGGCATGGCCAGGTCATTCCCGTGCCCCAACTATTGCACAGTGCTGCAGTGTTCATAAGGATCATCACAGCCATGGTACAATGTAGGATAATTTAGGGCTCCCCTTAACCAGGGGCCAAACTGGACTCAGGAGTGGGGAGGCACAAACCACCTCCCCATAGTCCCATCAGCAAGTGCTGAACCAACGTGGGGATGAATCGAAGCCCAGTGTTTGTGTTGCTGCCACAGCTGTGAAGTTAGCAGGTGTTGCAAATAGGTAAGTAACATTAAATAGAATGAACAAGAGGGAAAAGATGCCAAAAAGAAGCCAATCCCTGAGTCTCACCATTGTCCAGACTCACTTAAAGTAGGAGCTATGTGCCAGATTTACAAGGATATTTAGGCACCTAAAGATGCAGATAGGCACCTAGTGGGATGTACAAAGAACACCTAAGCAGGTTAGGACCTTAACTCCTTCTAAAATCAATGGGGCTAATGGTGCCTAACTCACCTAGGCACTTCTGTAAGTCCTAGTTGCCTCTGGGAGGAAAAATTCAGGAATTTCATATTTGCATATAGTGCACTAGATGTGGATGGGGCGAGAGGTGTGCATGGTGCTTTACAAACAAAACATGTTACAATTCGCAAGGTCATTGAGTATGTGCACAACTGTAAGTATCTGAGCAGTCCTAGTGATAGGATGGCTCATGCCCTTGATGATACACTCATGCGTGAGTACTTTGCTGAATTGCAGCTATTGTTCCTGCCCCATGAATTTTACAATTATTCTAGAATTCATCATGTCTTCACAGAAGGAGAAATGATCTCAGGTAAGAAGGAAGTTTTCCATTTGGAAATAAAAACAAAGTATTTCATCAGCAGTTGTAATCCCTAATGGGAACTGAAGACTGTGCAAGAGACAACTCTACCTTTAAACTTTTCTGCAGCTTCATGCAAATTGTTGCCAGATTTTATCCCTTTGAAATATTTGGTACAATTTAAAGTACACACTTACTTTCCTGAACAATAAATCTAGAATCTAAAACAGCAGTGGGCAAACTACAGCCCGGGGGCCGCATCCGGCCCTCCAGATACTTTAATCCGGCCCTTGAGCTCCTGCTGGGGAGTGGGGTCCGGGACTTGCCCCACTCTGCATGGCTCCTGGAAGCAGCGGCATGTCCCCACTCCGGCTCCTATGCATAGGGGCAGCCAGGGGGCTCCGCACACTGCTCTTGCCCCAAGCACTGCCCCCGCAGCTCCCATTGGCGAGGAACCACGGCCAATGGGTGCTGCGGGGTGGCACCTGCAGACAGGAGCGGGAGGGGGGACATGCCGCTGCTTCTGGGAGATGCTTGAGGTAAGCGCCGCCCGGAGCCTGCACCCCTGACCCTCCTCCCGCCTTCTGAACCCCTCAGTCCCAGCCTGGAGCACCCTCCTGCTCATCCTCAGCCCCACTCCAGAGCCCACACCCCAGAGCCCACGCCCCCAGCCAGAGCCCTTACCCCCTCCCACAACCCAACCCCAATTTTGTGAGCATTCATGGCCTGCCATACAGTTTCCATACCCAGGTGTGGACCTCAGGCCAAAAGGTTTGCCCATCCTGATCTAGAACAATAAAGCATGCTGAGGAAAGTGCCTCCCACGGTATTTGGCTAGGAAGTCTTTTTTTTTTTAATAGGCAGCCCTCTTGTTTTAACAGCTAATGACATATTAGTCAAGTTTGTTTTGCAAGACCTTTGCAATTCCTTCAGTTCTATGTGACTTTTCCCTAGAACGTGTTTCCACAAACCCAGTTCAACTTCCTTGTCTCTGAATAGTTTGGCAAGAGGAGAATGCACTGGTCATGTCTGCGTGCATGAAAGTATCAGGTAAGTATGATGCATAGACAGGTGGAACCATTTAATTGTCAAACCACACTATTCCTGTTTTTTCTGATTCAGAGTTCTTGAACTTGGAGTGTCAGGTATCATTCTTTGGCATATCCTGTTCAATTACTTTCCCCTCAAAGTGAGCCAGCTGCTGACAACAGCAATAAAATAATTATTTTAAATATCTAATTACAATAACGATTAAACACATATAAATATCAAATCTCAGTTTCCATGGAGGAATCCTTCTACCAAAATCCCACACACTGCATCTAGCTAGTGTGTCAATCTGGCTTTTATGCCCCCCATGCCAATGAAACCACCATCATCAAGGGTTTCAGTGACCACTTCCTGACTAAATCATGGGGCTTCTACTCCAACCAACCCTATCCTCCTGACCTCATTGCTGGTTATGATTGAATCGATCGCATCCTCACTCATGACATCCTGTCTGCTTTTGTCGCACTGCCTCCTCTTGCTAGTCCTTCTGCCTCTATAACTGCTCCTTCAGTATGGCCAATAGCAGTTTCTCCTTCTCAGCGCTGTGGATTCCTAGAGGGTTCTGTCTTTGCTTCCCTACTGTACACCTTAGGTCTGAACAAGCAAACTCACATGGCTTCAGCTATCATCTGTACACCCTTTATATCTCAAAGAGATGCAGCAGAAATACAGGGGTGGGGGGGGGAGATGGACAATGAAAATCATTAGATATGTGCAGGGACTTCCATAGGAGGAAAGGCTGAAAAGATTAGGACTGCCTAGTTTAGAGAAGAAACAAATAAGAGGGAACATGACAGCAGTATGTAAAATAATGAATGGTATAGAGGAGATAAGTTGGGCACTCCTATTTATCTTTTTGCATACTACAAGAAAAGTGGGTCTGTCAATGAAGTTGAAAGACAACACATTTACAAATGCTAGAAGGAAATGTATTTTGTGCACCACAGTTCCTGTGGACCTCATTTCTGCAAGATATATGGCTCAGTTTAGTAGGGTTCAGAAAAGGATTAGGCATTTTAGTAACATAATCCAGTTACATTAGATAAACTAGAAATAAACCCTCATGCTTCAGGGCATAAGCTTCCCCAGTTGCCTGGGGTTAAATGAAAGTTTCCTCTCTGGGCTGGTTACTTCATAACTGTCCATTCAGAGGGTTTCTTACACCTTCCTCTGAAGCATCTGGATCTAGTCACTGACAAAGAGGACACCAGACTAGATGGACTGCTGGTCTGATCCAGTAGGGTAATTGCTTTGTGCCTATGTTATGTTTATAAATCTACGCCTGTCAGGGATAGTCTAGGTCTTACTCCTGCATGGGGGATAGACTAGACAACCTCTCAAGTCCCTTCCAGCCCTACATTTCTATGATTCTCCACACCTGACCTGTTCCTCTCTGTCTGGTGCCACATGTCAGTTGTCGCGCCAACATTTCTTCCTGAATGTCTCTAAGACAACAAGTTGAACACTGTTAAAAAAGAGCTTCATATATTCCATTGTAAAATCTCTGTTATTATCTCCTGCAATCTCTGTAATTATTGGTGAGAATACTATCATCCGCCCAATTGCCCAGGCTCAGAATATGGAAGTGACAGTCAACTTCTCCCTCTTCTTCACCCAACACATTCAGATTGTGTCCAGATTTTGCCACTTCTTCCTCTACAAAGTAGTGAGATCCAATCTCTCCTCTTTGCCTGACCACTAAAATGCTTGTCCTTGCTCTGATCATCTCTTGTCTTGATTACTGCAACCTCCTCTTCTTTGGAATTCTCAATGCCTTCATCACCCCCTCTGGTCCATCAAGAGCATGGCCACTAATATTATCTTCTTGGCCTGTTGATCTGATATCAGTTCCTCTCTGGATCCCTTTCCTAACTTCCCCTTATCCACTACATCAAGTTTTAAGTTTCCTGTATTCACCATTAGCCTCCTACATAATCCATCCTAAAATTATATCTCAGAATGTATGTCTTATTGTGTTGCCATACCCTTCTGCTCCACCAAAGATGCCAGCCTATTCATGTTCCCCTACTCCTTCCTCTATGTGTGTTCACATGCTGCCCCATTTGCATGGCAGGCCTGCCCCATCCTTACTTCCCAGCCCACCAACCTCTCCTTTAAATTCCTCCAAAAGACTCACTTATTCTTGGGCTATGTCTTCATTGCAGAGTTAATTTGATTTATCTACACTCAAGTTTTTCCTCTCTGAGTTAGCCTAACTCAACTGAAAGCAGCCACACTGAGGACTAACAGTCAAATGGTTGTGTATGCATGGGCACTGCATTCACTTGTGTGGGGCACTAAGACTTCTGAGGGAACATCCCATAGTCCTTGACAATACAGTAAGCAGAGTCACTCTTTGAATTCTTTCCCAGTGAATTGTGGGAGAACTTATCTGTCCTTTCTCAGCGCATGGGATGGGATGGGGGATGAGGGTGGGGACTGGGGGAAGCCATTGGAAGACTAGTAGCACTTGAGTGTCACTAGCCCATCCTCAAACTTGCAGTGTGGTTGTGTTAGCAGCTCACAAGTTGTATTTACTTGAGATTTAGGGCTGGTCTACACTGGAAACTTACACTAGCATCGCTACATCTCTGAGGGGTGTGAAAAATCCACTCCCTGGAGAAACATAGTTCTACTGACCTAATCCCCAGTGCAGACAGCACTAGGTCGACAGAAGAATTCTTCCATCAACCTAGCTACAGCCTCTCAGTGAGGTGGATTACCTACACCAACAGAAGTAGTCATAACAACCCAAATGCATGGTCTCTGCCTTCAGCACCTCCACAATAAAAATTGTTCAAGCGCCACTGCTAGGTAGTGTCTACACCAGGGATGGGCAAACTTTTTGGCCTGAGGGCCACATCGGGGTCACAAAACTGTATGGAGGCCGGGTGCCTCCCCAAACAGCCTGGCCCCTGCCCCCTATCTGCCCCCTCCCACTTCCCACCCCCTAACTTCCCCCCTCAGAATCCTCGACCCAGCCCACCCCCCCTCGCTCCTTGTCCCCGACCACCCCCTCCTGAGACCCTCCTGACCCTAATCACCCCCCCAGAACCCCACCCCTATCCAACCCCTCTGCTCCCTGTCCCCTGATTGGCCCCCCAGGACTCCCACGCTTATCCAACGCCCTCCTCTCCCCATTCCCTGTCCCCTGAATGCCCCCGGGACCCTCTGCCCCTTATCCAACCCCCCGGCTCCCTTATCACGCCGGTCAGAGCATGCAGCCCTGCCCCCACAGAGTGCTGCCTGTGTGGGGGCGTGGCTTTGGGGGAGGGGGAACAGCAAGGGAGGGAGGAGAGGCTAGCCTCTCCAGCCGGGAGCTCAGGGGCTGGGCAGGACGGTCCCATGGTCCGGATGTGGCCCGCAGGCTGTAGTTTGCCCACCCCTGGTCTACACTGAAGTGCTACAGCTGCAGTGCTGTTGCTGTAGTGGTTTAAGCATAAAGCTAAGGGTTTTGGGTATGAACTGGAGTCAAATTAGGAGTAACACAAATTAACTGGAGTTAACGGTATAGTGAAGAAATGCCCTCTGATGCCTCAGGGCAGGTCTTCACTACCCGCCGGATCGGCGGGTAGCAATCGATCTATCGGGGATCGATTTTTCGCGTCTTGTTAAGACGCGATTAATCGATCCCCGATCGCGCTCCCCGTCGGCTCCGGCAATCCACCTCATCGAAAGGCGGAAGCAGAGTCGATGGGGGAGCGGCAGCGATCGACTCGCCGCCGTCCTCATCGCCAGGTAAGTCGATTATGATACGCCGACTTCAGCTACGCTATTCACGTAGCTGAAGTTGCGTATCGTAGATTGACCCCCTCCCCTAGTGTAGCCCTGGGCTCAGTGTAATCAACATGCAAAACCCCCAAGTGATTCCATTAGACCTGGTCTAAACTAGGAAATTAGGTCAATACAAGGGCACCAGAGCCTTCCCCAAATTTGGGGGGCTTGGGGCCCTGCCCCTCCCTGAGGCCCCTTGCCCATGTCCCTACCCTCTGGGCCCCCCATGCAGGGCAGGTGGAGGGATCTAGGCACCCTACAGCTGCCCACGCATCTCTCCCCGACCTGGCTCCAGCCAGGGATGTGGGGGCCTCGAAGCCACAGCCCAGCCATGATAAGAGCCACACGGGCAGCTGTGGGGAGCCTCCACCTGCCAAGAGCAGCCCCCAGCCCGTGTCCTCACCCAGGGCAGGTGGAGGATCCACCATGGCTCCCCACAGTTGCTCAGGGTGTAAAAAATCCACACCCCTGAGTGACTGCGTTATACCAGCCTAACCCCTCCGTGTAGACAGCACTATGTCGGCAGGAGAGCTTCTCCTCCTCACATAGCTACTGCCTCTGGTCTGGAGGCGGTGGATGAACTAAGCCGATGGGGGAAGCTCTCTCCTGTCAGTTTAGTGCCTCTTCATTAAATCACTACAGAGGTGCTGACACAGCTGCGCAGAGGCAGCCTGTAAGTGTAGACATGTCCTTGGTTTCCCAGTGCATGGCCCTGTGTGTCTCTTGGGCTGTAAACTCTTTGGGGCAGGGCCTCTCTCCTTTCCTGCCTTAGGCAGCTCCAAGCACGCCGTTGGCAGCTAGCAAACACTAAAGAGCCCCACAATAATAATATGGTGGCAGTAAGAAAGCCTGCGGGGGCTGCAAGCCTGTTTTTGCACCCAGGGAGACGCCAAGGCATTTTGGCCCAAATCCATTGCTTTAGGGGCTCCGAAAGGAGGCGCGGGGGAGGCTGTGAAGCAGCCGGGGGGTTGCGCGGGCTCGGTGTTAAGGGTCACTTTTCATGCAGGGGGCAATTGCCCTCTTCCCATGGGTGGCTCGGCCCCTCGGAGGGGCTGGGAGAGGGACTGCGGGCGGTGCGGCGGGAACGGCTGGAGCCAGGCCAGACGGAGGAGATGGGAGTGGGGGCAGCGCCGGCTCGCTCGGGGGAGGGGGAGGAGGCGGGCAGGGGCGGGTTAAAAGCAGCTGCCGGGAGGAACCTGTAGGTTTTGGAGACAGCGACCGCTGGGACCTGAGGCGCCAGCAGCCCTGCCTGCTCCGGGGCGCTGATCTCCCGCCGCCACAGGCTCCGCGCGCTGCTGACACAGGTGAGGGTCCCTCGCGGCGGGGAATCCGGAGTAGAGCGAGAGCGTGACGGCGTGTGTGTTTGCGCCCACAAGAGAGGAATCCGGATTAATAGGTGTGGGGTGTGCTGCTCGCACACGAGGGGGGATGCGGAGGGAATACGGTGTGTGTGTACACTACACTGCAGCGTGTCTGTGACCAGAGTGGAGTGCAGGACTGGAGGAATCCGGATTAGAGGGGTGCTGTGTGTGTGATTGAGGGAGCAATCCGGATTAGGGGGCACTGGGGGTGTGTGACTGCTCGAGGAGTCTGCATTAAAGAGGTACTGGGGTGTGACTGCGGCAGTTCGGATTAGAGGGTTTGAGGCAAACTCTTGCTGTACTTAGATGAAATTTCTTTTTTCAGTTCTTTTTCTGATTTGGGTCTCCTCTGTGGCTATCCCAGCCCCGGAGCAGTGAGGGTGCCTGGTGGCAAGAACCTAGGATTTGCAGGCTCTTTATTAAACTGGGACATCTAATTTAAAAAGATTAACCACAGCAAAATATACCAGGGAAGGCTGAATTGAGGAAGGGGGGGGGGGGGAGTTCAGGTTTTGGGGATAAAAGGGAATTTTTCAGTGTTACATTTAACCCAGTGCATTTTGATCTCCTTCATTCTTGTTAATACTTTACCGTGAAATGAGTGCACAGAGGTTAGCAGCCCTAGGACTGAACTGCTCAGCATTACTTCAATGACTAAAGCAGAAAATGTGCTTCGACAGCTCAAGCAATACTGACACGTCAAACCTTACTTGGCATGTACATGCAAAGTCTTGTATGGGAGAAACACCCAGTTTCCTTCAGGGTGAAAGGGGTGAGCTCTTGAGGAAATTATCATACATTGCTGCTCAGTGGCAATTTGCTTTTAGTGTCAATATTTTAATTAAACTATCTGGCATTAATCCATCCTACTGTTTACAATCTTGAATTTTTCTAGGAGTTCTGCTATTGATTTAAATAGAAGTGGGACTAGACACATGAAAAACACATGTTGTGATTTTTATAAGATGTTTATCACTCTGTATATTTTAACTATAAAAATGGGATTTTCTAATAATTTCTGTGAAGGTAGTGACAATGTGAGTATTCAGGGTACATGGCCTCAGTTCCAACAACTGATTTAAATGCTGCTGTGGTGGAAGGTGAGAAGGAAAAAGTGCTTCATGTCCAGAATCTTTACAGAAACAAGTGAATTCATAGCCACAATGCAAATTTGCTCTTCTTCAGAGCTCATGTTGGATATCACACTGGCAATTTTAAAGAGGGAAGGTGGGAGAGATAATATCTTTTTCTGAAAGAGACAAGCTTTCAAGTTTACATAGAACTCACACAGAGCTTTTCTTCAGACAATTTTAAAATCAGATATATGATAGCACATCAAATATTTGCAGTTCTTTCCTATGTTCAGTCAATTCTGACTAGTACAGTGTTGGTTTTTTTTCAATTATCGTTTTTTGATTGCTGAGCTTTTATGTGATGAGTGAGAGTAGGTTGTTAGCAGAAGTATACAGCATCTGATCATGGTCAAGGGAATAGGTCATCACAGCAAGCAATACAGAATGTGACCAACTTGCGTGGTGAGAGAACAGAGGGAGGCTAAGAATTTCAACCACCCTTTCAAGGCTGCCTTTTCTCCTTTATCATTCAATTTCTCCTTCCCTTATCATGGCAGTAAATCTCTGATATCTCCCTCTGCTTTAAAGCCTATCCGCACAAGCACATCTGCCATGTCAAGGGATTGTATTATTGTTATAACATGCTAGTCCTCTTTGTTGGCATACCGCTTGGTCTTGCCTGTGTAGACTACAATAAACCCTGTTATAATATGTTCAGGGAATATAGTGTTATAACATGATCCTTGAGTACAGTAGACTTGCATGTGTATACAGGCCTTTAGGATAGACATTCACCTCTCATGAGGTAGAGAAGCCCAATAATTGCTGGGTGTTACAGGGCAAACACAGTGCATGTTTCCTTCCTCCTCTGGAGGAGGGTGTATCACCTTCCAACAGGCTTTTATCCATGTCCAGCTTGGGTCTCCCACACAGCAGAATTTAGCATTATTCCTAACAGATGATGAACCAGCCCTGCCAGAGTTTTAACTGCTGTTTCAAAGTACTTTGTCTAGTTCATCAACAATTTCCAACAGCTGTGTTCAGTGAAAGATCCATGTGTCAAGGCAACATATCAGCATCAGCAGAATTTATGCTTTCATTTAAAAAACAAAAAGTTTCTCTACTGGTTGTGAAGAAAACTTTCCAAATGGGAAGTAGTGTAGCACTTGCTGTGCTTTAGAGAGACTGAAACAGCACTAATGAGAGGTTTGACTTACTCCCAGGGCTTGTCTACATTTAAAACGCTACAGCCAGGGCCGGCTCTAGCCACCAGCTAAGGAAGCAGGTGCCTGGGGTCGCAAATCTGAAGGGGTGGCATTCCGGCTGTTCTTGGGGCAGCACTCCGGCTTTTTTCCCCCCTTCTTCTTTGGTGGCACTGCTGCGGCAGCTTTTAAATGTTTTCTGATTCAGCGGCGATTCGGCAGCAGCTTTTTAATTCCTTTTTTTTCGGCGGCACTGCTGTGGCAGGTTGTTTTTTTGTTGTTTTTTTTTTTTTGCTTCGCCGCTTGGGGCGGCAAAAAAGGTAGAGCCGGCCCTGGCTACAGCGGCACAGCTGCACCGGTGCAGTGCTTCAGTGTACACACCACCTATGCTGACAGGAAGGATTCTCCCATCGGGTAGGTAATCCACCTCCCTGAGAGGCGGTAGCTAGGTCGACGAAAGAATTCTTCTATAAACCTAGCGCTATCTACACTGGGGATTAGGTCAGCTTGACTGCGCAGCTCGGGTGTGAATTTTTCACACCCCTGAGCGACGTAGTTATGCTGACCAAATTTTCTAGGGTAGACCAGGCCTTATTTATCTCATTTTGGCCTTAGTTCTGAAAACTAAGGCCACATCTTCACTAGCGAACTTACAGTGGCACAGCTGTACCAATGCAGCTGCGCTGCTGTAAGATCGCTCATGTAGCCGCTCTGTGCTGACGGGAGAGAGCTCTTCATCGACATTATAAAACCACCTAAATGAGCGGCGGTAGCTATGTCAGTGAGCGAAGCTCTCCTGCCAACATAGCGCTGTGTACACCCCGACTGACGTAAGTTTTGCCGACATAAGTGGTAGTGTAGACATGGCCTAATTACATTTCAAATGTCAACATTAACTATTTAGCTGATTATTTTTTTAGCATAAACATCTACCTCCTATAATGTCTGTATCCAGTCTGTGGATGGAGGCAGTGGTGATGCATGGAGGTGGATCAGCCATATCCGTCTGGTCCCTTCAGAAGCTTAAAAAATTGCTCTAAGTGGGTGATGTCCTGCAGTGCCAGCCTTCCTTTCCCTGACTCTGGGGTGGAGGAGGGTTCAGAGAGAAGCAGCAAACCACTGCAGGGCTTTTCCCACAGAGATGGAGAGCTCTGAGAAAGGACAGAGGACACAGGTGAGAGAAAGAGGACTTACTTATTTGGTGACCTAACCATGTCTTAACCAACAGCTCCTGTAGAAATGTTAGCACCATCAGAGATCAATATAATTAATGCATTAATAAAACGTTTGAGTCCATCATCTTTTTAAAATATGGGCAGTGCAAATTAAAATGACTTGTGCTTGCCTGTTAGTCTCTTTACCTGCAATGCTGGGCTGGTGCCAGAAAAGCTCCCAGTTCATGGAAGTTATTGTATTGATTTTCTAACCCTTGATAACTGGTCCTTTGGTGTATTCCTCTTGTCATATTAGGTCAAAAGACACAGAAGAGAAGATGGACTGGGGATCATTGCAGAAGGTTTTAGGAGGTGTGAACAAACACTCCACCAGTATTGGGAAGATCTGGCTCACTGTCCTGTTCATTTTCCGTGTTATGATCCTCGTGGTGGCTGCAGAGAGAGTCTGGGGAGACGAACAAAGTGATTTTGTCTGCAACACTCTGCAACCAGGATGCAAAAATGTTTGCTACGACCACTTCTTCCCCATCTCTCACATTAGACTGTGGGCCCTTCAGCTCATCTTTGTTTCGACTCCTGCACTTCTGGTGGCCATGCATATTGCACACAGACGGCACGAGAAGAAAAGGCAGCTCACGAGTAGTGAGAAAGTGGATATTGAAGAACTGAATAAACAAAAGTTTCATATTCAGGGCCCCTTGTGGTGGACGTACACCTGCAGCATATTCTTCAGAATCATCTTTGAAGCTGTCTTCATGTATGTGTTTTACGTCATGTATGATGGATACCAAATGCCTCGCTTACTGAAATGTAGTGCATGGCCTTGCCCCAACACAGTGGATTGCTTTGTTTCTCGACCCACTGAGAAAACAATGTTTACTATTTTCATGCTTTCTGTGTCTGGGATCTGTATGCTGTTAAATGTGGCTGAAATGTGTTATCTGGTGATAAAATTTTGTATGAAAGCACCTAGGAAACCAGCAACTTTAAACTAGCTCCCCACTCATCAGAATGTTTCCCCCTCCCCTCCCCCCCAACTTCCTGATAGGTATCAGAAAACAGTGCTGTTTTTCAGGCTGAATGAAAATAAAATGTAAACATAAAATGTAATTTATTTTAAAAATCTGATAGCCCTCCCATGAAACTTACTGAGTTTTTAAAGATCTTAAAGATCATGGAATACTCCCTTAGCTGAATACTCAGCCTGATCCTGCAAGCTGTAGCTTTTCAAATTTGTGGCTGGTAGAAGAGTAAACCCTGCTGTGATTCTAGTGTTAAGAAGCCAGTGGAGTGTAATCATTTTAAAAAGTGATACACTTGTGTGCATCTAGCTGTGGGAGAGGCCAGAGAGGGGAGATCCACACGTTCCTAGCACATTAGCGTGTGTTGCACCAATCACTTTCAGTGATGAAGCTGCGAAGAAGGGTTTGTGTCTGAATGGGACAGAGATTTGGTTTCGGGCATTTTTAGGCATTCTCTAGTTTTAGAGACTTTCCTTGCTGCACTGGGGAAAGAGGAAGGCAGAGATGCAACTGCATCTATGGTAGGGTATTTTTCAGCAGATTCCTTCTAACTGCTCTCAAAGGGGGTGGGTTGTTCAGTTCAGCCAGTGGTGAAACAAGCCATGACAGTATTGCTTCCATGGAGGCAACCACATGGAAGTTAGCATTGTAGGGGGTGGAATTGGAATCCCTTGCTCATTCCCTGGGAGAGGCAATAAGGCAAACACTGCCTTCCCATATAATAATTTAGAGAAAATATGAGGCAGGAGTGCCCAAAGGGACTTTCTTCTTCCACTCTTGCCCTGCAACACGTTTTTCCAGGGAAAGGGGTGGTGCTGAGGGCCTCAGTTTGGTAGGGTCAATTCTAACATTTGAAAAAGATTTTTACCAAATATCTGGCCCTCCTTCAATGGCTTATTTTAAAAATTTGTGCTGACTAAAGAACAAGGAAAATTGTTTCTTTATCATTCCATTTTGTATTGCTCAGGACAACTACTGTACTTCAACTCTTATTGCATAATACATAGCAGGACAAACCCTCCTAGTGTTCCGACACAGTTCTCTTCTTTCTATCCATTCTGGGTAGCACTTAATTGTAAATCCTTCTCCAAATCCTCAACTAACCCACAGTAGGGTGTATGACTCTTCAACACTCCCACTTACAGCGTGAGTCACTCGTCCCCCATTTCACAATGTACACAGGAGGAGTTAGAAGATCCCTAAAGAGCTAAAATAACAGGCTTGACATGAGAGATGTGTATGTTATAGGAACCTGCTTTTTCTTTTAAAGTTCCCATTGTTAAGATGTAAATTGCATGTAACCAAGTGGAGGAATAGCAAGAGTGCATCTGGCCCTGTATCTTTACAATATTCTCAGTAACCATTAAAGTTTACATATTTTCATAGGGAAATGCAGCATTACATGTAGCAATACAATTTCAGCACTTCTCCCAAGTGCCTACCCATTAGAAATAACTGTAGAGAGTCAGTTACTCCTGTTATGGGCTGCAATAACTTGGTATGCCCAGAGAGGACATATTTTAGGGGCAGCATGTAGCGTATCTAGGTTTCTCCCCTTACATCTGTTGTCTCCTGCAATACATCCCAATTTACTGCTGTTGGAGGAAATGAGGATGCACTGATTTAGGCAGGGTAGTGTGTGAAAATATTGCTAACCTGCATCACCTCATTGTGCACTGAAAATGGAGCACAAACAAGTTACTACTACTGATGTATTGAGTATCAGCTGGTACATCTGGGCCCCAAGCCAGGTCTGTTAATTACAGGCTTAGGTTGGGTGGACTTTCAAAATGTACAGTCAAAAATCTGATACCTAATGGAGGGAGGAAAAGAAATCAAAGCAGCATTATCAGAAACATGAGCAAAACTTGAAAAATAAATAAGAATTAAATGGGAAACTGTCTGTATGAGGACATCCTTAATCGAACTGTGATGAACAAAAGCTTTGGCATGTAGCATACTTTTGCTTGGTTCCTGCACAGTTACGTGTCCAACTACAAAAAGAACAAACTGTTTCTACACTCCCAAAGCTCTAGCATTATGTTGTTTTGTAACAATTATCATTTTTACTTCATTCAGAACCCCTAACTAAAGCACTTGTAATGTCTGAGGTTCTCTGTTACTTAAAATGCTACGGTGTACAACTGTCTAGTGAAAAAGTAAGTTTACTATCGAAGGAAATGTAAGCTCTAATACCACTTTAAATAGCCGAGAGATACTGTAAATAGGGACATTTTAAACTTACATGACAGGTTAGTTAGTTTTGTAAATAGTTACACGGCGTGCTATATTGCCAACTTTATGAGCTGGTAGTGGAATGATGTCTATGTAACCTGCAGCAAAAATTGGTTGTCCCATCTACAGAAGGTTTTACAGCAGCAGAGCAACAGCTGGAAAGACTGGTGATAAAAGGTTTACCTCCTTAGTGGAAAGGTTGTTTTACTACTGTCTGGCATTGGGGGAGGGGGATGTGTTAGGACATGCTAGCAGGACAAGCTACAGATTTAAAGGAATTTGCAAGTGGATGAAATGAAGATGGTTCACAACTGATGAGAATCTCAGGTTAATTATTTTCATCTAACAATTTGGCTGCTAGGTCTCCTGAAGCAGTTAAATAGAGGGATTGGAAAAGCAACTGGGAGTGCCCAGGCATGGTTCTGATCCTGAATTGTAGTGTTAGTGATACTAACCCTAGTTGGGTTTTATCTGTGAGATTTTCTTTGTTTATATTTTTATTTAGCTAAGGAACTGATGTGTAGAAACATGTGTGTTTGGACATTTACATGGGAAATAAGCCTTGTGAACCCATTTTTGTGTGGCCCCATTGCATGCCTGACTTGTTACAGAGAGATACCGTTCAAATACAAATATAATTCTCTACTGGAGTTGTCTGTGTTCTTTCCTCTAGTGCATTAGAAATGTTTGTTTCTTGTACATGTTGCCTAAAATCTTTTCAGATGAGTTCAAAGGCTATTTGCAGCAAGCCTGGAGAAATGGTCATCAAGGGGGCTGATTCTCTACTGCCCTGAGTTTTGTGTAGTCATTTACACAGTGAAAAGTGTATCTAAAATGCAAGGTGCAACATAATGGAGAATTAAGACCAAGCAGTATGGGAGTGGGGATGGCTAGGAGTTCCACAAGCGGTGCAGTCTAGCCCCACTGAAGTGAATGGAGTTTTGCCATTACCTGAAGTGGGGTTCCAAAGAGGATGTAGCTAGGCTGTTCTCACTGGTGTCAGATGAGAGAACAAGGAGAGGTCTAGGTTGGATATTAGGAAAACCTATTTCACTAGGAAGATAGTGAAGCACTGGAATGGGTGACAAAGCCCTGGCTGGGTGATTTAGTTGGGGTTGTTCCTGCTTTGAGCAGGGGGTTGGACTAGATGAACTCCTGAGGTCTCTTCCAACCCTAGTCTTCTATGATTCTATAGGGTCAGAATGTCACGCAAAATCTAACTAAAACTACAAACAAGGCTATAAACAATCCTAAAAGAAACATTCAATAACACTCCAAGTAAGGAGGGGAAAATACTAACTTCTTTTAATTCACAAGCCAATTTTTTTTGGTTTGGCTTTGTGTTACTGAAAGATTACATCCTCACGAGATTCAGACAGTTATATGGAATGAGCAGAACTGGCATGCTTCATTTACAGTCATAAACCCTTTATTAAAGGGTTTCTCAGACAAAGCAACTTGCAGAGCTATATAGTGCAATGATATTTGATCTTAGCCACAATATTTTGCAGTATTTCCTCTTCTAAATGCCAAATCTTGAAGTCCATACAGAGTGTTTACTCACTCCTTAATCTATTAAAGTCAAGTAGAGTTTTGCCCAAGTAATGCATGAGTAAGGACTTGACTTAACTAAAAAAAACCCACAATAATCAGGCAAAAGTCAAAATACCAGAGTCTGGTGAAAGTGGATTTAAAAAAACAAAAAGTTTTAGTCACCACTGGAGCAAATATGCATAAATAAGAATACAAAAATCCCTTTGTTGTAGAAACTGTAATTGTGTTGTTTAAAACCACAATTACACACCCTGTAACCAAGGCTCATGCGTCCTAACAGCCAGTCAAACTGCAAAGAGACAAGGTGGGTGAGGTAATATCTTATATTGAACCAACTTCTCATCTTCAAGGAACGTCAGCAGCCACACACTCTTCACATTATTCAGCATCCACTCTCATCCTTGGCAATAGCCTTTTCCCTGTTAAAAAAAAACTACTATGTGCCCTAGTGACAGAGATTGCCATAAAGGCTCGTCGGGGCTTCCATTTGTAGTTCTGGAATAAAACAGCAGTTGGTAAAAGCTTTTTAAATTTAGGAACATTAATCTTGATACAACAAAGCTATTTTCCCCACAGATAATTTCCTACTGATGCAAAAGCTCTAAAAACAACAGTCACAACAAAAAATGAACAGAATTCCTGCTCCCATCCTTCGCAATCTGAGCTGAATCCCTGTCTCCAATCAATCAAAACCTCTCCAGTCACAAGGTCCCTTTGGTCTTGAGTTGAAAGCATAAGACTGGACTCAGAACATCTGGGTTTCAATCCTAGCTCTGTTACAGACTCATTAAACCAATCATTTAATCTCACTGTCCACAGTTTCCCCATTGGTAAAGGAGAAACACTATTTACCTAGTTGACAGGGAAGTGTCACAGGGTAGCAGGTCCCTGTGGATAGATTGATCCCAGTGCCCCTGGACTGGAGTAGGTGAGCCCAATCCAGCTAATTAAAGAAGGTTAGGCTACTGCTGGGCCTAGAAAGGGCTGCTGGTAGGCAGCTGGAAAGGAAGGACTGAGACAGGCTGAGCCTTGGGGAGGGACAGCCACACGGGAATGGAGCTAGCTCCTGTGGTGGGTCCCTGAGGCCAGAGGCTCAGGGAAACAGCCTTGTGGCTGCTGCTCCAGGAAGGGAGCTGAGCTGGCTGAGGCTAGGAAGCTGCCTAGGAGCTGTAATGCCAAAGAGGTGACCCTAAAGCCCGGGGCCAAGGATGGAGCTAAGACTATTTTCTGTTTGTTTGATACCCTCTGTTTAAAGGAATAAACCTCCTTGAAAGGGCTGGGCATGGCAGCATGTGTGTTAGAGCCAGGGATAAGTGATGGCCACTGGTGACAAGCGGTACCAGAAGCAGGGTTCCAGCCCACCCCTAGAATAAGGGGAAAGATGAAGGAAGCGATGAGCCTGTGCGTGGCAAGATTGTAGCAGCAGGTAGCCTCAATGCAGCAAGAGCAGCAGCAGCTGCAGTTGATGGACAATCAATAGAAACAGCAGGAGGCCCAGTTTGCTGCACAACAGAGGTGGCAAGAAGTCCACTCCAAACTACAGGAGTGGATAAGGCTGTAGCTACACCCAGTAACACAATTGGTGAGGGACTGGAGTTGGTTGGCTCTGGGCCTGGCAAATCTCCGACTGAGAAATGACCCTAGCGCCTTCCTCCAGACATCTGAGAGGGTGGCAAAGGCAGCAGATTGGCAGGAATGGACTTGGGCAGCCTGCATAGCACCATTCCTGATGGGGTGAATTGCAGGAGGTTTACCGGGCAGTATGTAATGAGCAGGCAAACTCCTACCTGGTGGTGAAGAGCGCCATCCCGGACATTTCATGATCACTTTCACCCAAGCTGCCTTCCACCTTCAAATTCTCAACCAGTTCCTCCCTATTTGTCAGAATCAAATCTAGGACAGTCTCTCTCCTAGTTGCTTTCTCTACCTTCTGAAATAAAAAGTTATCTCTGGCGCATTCCAAGAACTTGCTAGATAATCTGTGCCCTGCTTTATTATTTTCCCAGTGGATGTCTAGGTAGTTGAAGTCCCCCTTACCACCACTCACACCAATCCAGTTGGGCCTCATGGGGGAGTCAATTCCACTCCACTCCCAGGTGGTGCAGTTCCACAGATTCCTCTGTACAAGGGACAGAATGTCTAGGTGGGGAACCCAGAGCCAGTCAGTTGGACAACATTCCTGTTCCAGGGGCTAGAGTTCTTCATCTCCAGAACACTGCCCTTCCCCTCCACCTCCCTTTCCCCCCCACCCCCGCATTTGAACAATTTATTAGTATGTCTGTTTTACAAGAATCCCAGGATTTTATCTCCTGTGTGTTTTCCCTGTGCTTCCTCATG
Source organism: Macrochelys suwanniensis (assembly GCA_033296515.1). Taxonomy (NCBI): domain Eukaryota; kingdom Metazoa; phylum Chordata; order Testudines; family Chelydridae; genus Macrochelys; species Macrochelys suwanniensis. The sequence continues at coordinate 40,627,541 of CM065775.1, read as the reverse complement.
GTCCATGATGCCAGCGGAGGTTGTCAGCACTATGTACCCAAAATGACATGAGGAGCCCTTGTCATGTATAGTCAGGGTGAACCCACACCTATGACATACCCTGCACATACCCGATGCCCTTTCATAAATATAGCAATGATAATAATCTATCATCACAGTTACTTATCAAAACACGTGAATTCCAACCAAAACAATGAAAATCAGTAGGCAGAATGATGAGGAAACAACATATCATTCATGTAAATGAAGTTAGCTAGTGCTGGGTTTAACCCTTCTTCCCAATAGAGAGAGCAGAGAGCTCTATCCCTATAGGTCTTCTAGCCCAGAAGCTTACACATCCATGAGCTACTCATCTATATAAGCCTTTTAATCTTTTTGGAGCGGCTCTGGAACAACCCGCTGGTCAATATTCAGTTTCAATAAATTGTATTCAATTTATTGTATACAAGTGTTGCTATAGTGCAGCCTAGTCTGTATCTAGTAGAGGTTTCACATCAGTAATATGTCATTGAGCAGTATCTTTCTCTTCTACTGCAGTGGCAAGCTGTCACATATTGTGCCGCTGTTCCTTTCCGATTGTACCATCTCCAGACATAGGCACAGGTTGTCTGTCTCACTCTACCAGGAGATCTCTTACTGTGCCTGTCTGAGAAAATAGTGTTGCCCCATAGTTCAGAGCGGTTAGCCAGTCATAGAATCATAGACCTCAGGAGGTCATCTAGTCCAACCCCCTGCTCAAAGCAGGACCAACCCCAACTAGATCATCCCAGCCAGGGCTTTGTCAAGCCTGACCTTAAAAACCTCTAAGGAAGGAGATTCCACCACCTCCCTAGGTAACCCATTCCAGTGCTTCACCACCCTACTAGTGAAAAAGTTTTTCCTAATATCCAACCTAAACCTCCCCCTCCGCAACTTGAGACCATTACTCCTTGTTCTGTCATCTTCTACCACTGAGAACAGTCTAGATCCATCCTCTTTGGAACCCCCTTTTAGGTAGTTGAAAGCAGCTATCAAATCCCCCCTCACTCTTCTCTTCTGCAGGCTAAACAATCCCAGTTCCCTCAGCCTCTCCTCATAAGTCATGTGCTCCAGCCCCCTAATCATTTTTGTTGCCCTCCGTTGGACTCTTTCCAATTTATCCACATCCTTCTTGTAGTGTGGGGCCCAAAACTGGACACAGTACTCCAAATGAGGCCTCACCAGTGCCGAATAGAGGGGAATAATCACGTCCCTCGATCTGCTGGAAATGCCCCTACTTATACAGCCCAAAATGCCGTTAGCCTTCTTGGCAACAAGGGCACACTGTTGACTCATATTCAGCTTTTCGTCCACTGTAACCCCTAGGTCCTTTTCTGCAGAACTGCTGCCCAGCCATTCGGTCCCTAGTCTGTAGCAGTGCATGGGATTCTTCCGTCCTAAGTGCAGGACTCTGCACTTGTCCTTGTTGAACCTCATCAGATTTCTTTTGGCCCAATCCTCTAATTTGTCTAGGTCCCTCTGTATCTTTAGGTCCTTGCAGGATTCTTTCCATTGTGATGAGAAATTGATGAGGCAAGCCAGCTATATTCTTGGTGTAATTTTGTTTACTTACAAAGCATGTTTCCCTGAGCACAGCAGAAACAAACAGCAGGCAATTTCCTTGCTCAGAAATCCACAAGTCTGCTACTCCAGTGACCTCTATGCTAAGATGTTCTGTCTCTGCTTCTCAAGAAAACACACACAACTGCTTCACACAGATTGTGCAAAATCCAATATCCTAGCCCCTACATTTTCAATCAATCAGGCAAACCCCTCAAGCCCCCCAGTTTAGCTCTGACCTTCCATGTAGCTTCGGCAGTCCCTCCATTGTTTGTAGCTGTCTCTACTAGTAAAGGGGCTTAATTTCTCATTCCATTAAATTTGAAAGAATGTTTGGCACACCCATTAATTTTAACTCCATCTTGATTGTCTTTGGATCAAAGACTTTCCTGAGGGCAGCCATTATTACCTTTCACAATAATAGTATTTTTCTTGTACCTCTTCATACTTTTGCCAATGGGGTAGAGAAAAAACTTGCAGTTTCAATCCCTCCCATGACAGAATCGTTAAAAGCCATTCTTCTCAGGGATCCCAGGGTGTTTTGCAGCTCCCATTTCTAGTTCTTTCTCTCACATGTAGCCACAACTCTTCCTTTGCTACTTCTAACAGACAGTACTTTCTCCTTAGGAAGGTCCCACAAAGTCAAAAAAAGGCCTCCTTGCTGCATATCCTAAAATAATCCAGTTTAATCACAAAGAGACTTTCCATGTGTAACCCTCCCTCCTGTTCACCATCCGAGTATGAGATTGTTCAGGCTAGGGTTAGGGTTCAGGCTTGTGGCTTTTACAGAACTTCGGGGACTGGGCCTGAGGTTCCTCAATGTGCTCTGAGTTGTGTCTCAGTGTGTGTTCACCTCAGACCAGACCCACTCAGACAAACCACCAGGAACAAATTTTTATTCTGTAAGAAAACACAGAACAGGATTACAGGCCAGCAGCCTCCTCTCTGCTTGCCTCATGCTCACAGCTTCAGTCAGTACTAAACCTTCCTGCTGTGAGGGCAGAGACACTTTGAATAACACAACACAACCCTCTTACAAACATGTTCAACCCCCATGATAACTAAACCGCAAAAGAGAAAATCCCATTTTCTCCTTTTCCATCATTTAAACTCAACTCACTGTGCTCCGTCTGCCCTTTCTTGGTACTGCCTGTAAGGAAACAGTGTAGTAGCCGTGTTAGTCTGTGTCAGCAAAACAAAAATAAGAAAGAAAAACTTGTAGCACCTTAGAGACTAACAAATTTATTTCAGCATAACAAATTTATTTCAGCATAAGCTTTCGAAGCTTATCCTGAAATAAATTTGTTAGTCTCTAAGGTGCTACAAGTTTTTCTTTCTTATTTTTGTTTTGTAAGGAAACAGAATACGATTACTCCTCTCTGCTTTCCTTGTGTCTGCCAGCTTCAGTGCTACAACTTCTTTAATCTCTCTGTATCCTCCTTCCTGTAAAATGGGAAGAATAATAATTCCTTTTCCCCCACTCCTTGTCTATTCAGTTTGTAAAATCTATGAGACAGAGACTATCTCTAACTAGGTCTTTGGAAAGTACTTAGTACAATTCAACTCTAATCCCTAATGGGGCCTGTAGATGCTTCCAGCATAATAACCTCCAGTTGCTGTGGGATTGAACTACTACCCCAGATTGCATCAAACTATTTTCTTTATTAGTTTCCTGTTTCTAAATGATGATGTCACTTGAGTTACTCCCTTTATTTAAAAAAGAAAGAAAGAAAAGAACAGGCTTGGTGTAGCTTCCCATCAATTCTGCTTTCAGGAGGAAACAGGAGCTCTTCCTGCTACTTTAATTCTGTGTCAAGTCTCTCTTCTGCCATCTTCTGTGACTGTATGGCATCTCAAGCAATGCTATTTCTATTAGTGTACATAATACACACTGCAGCAGTCTACTAAACTGTTGTGCTACACATAGGTGTATTGTCACCTCCAATCCAGAACTGAAAGAGTCCCCAACATTTAAAATAGAAATAATGTTGTACATTTTAAAACTGTATACAAATAATATAGGATAAACCTCAATTTGTATTCAAGGCTGTTTATAAAATTCCATTTTCTTGTACTTTATATTCCTCCCATGAGGAGAGAGGCATCTTATCCTCAGACTAAAACCAAAACATATCCCCTCATCCTATCATATCTCCTTAGAATATAATAAAATCGTATCTTCATTTCTTTAACTCTTTTCCTAGCGCTTTAAGACCAATACTATACTCCATAGAGCTTTTTGTCCTTGGTTCCCTTCTCTTTTCCTTCTAGACCCCATTACTTGATGGCCTCATTCACGGCTTTAATTATTATCTTTATGTGAAAACTGCTAATTCCAATCCTCTTCCCTGAGCTCTCCCCCTCCATTTGGTCCCATATTTGCAACCACTCAGTTCTCTCTGCAACTCTCTCTCTCGCTCTCTCTCTCTGAAATCTGTCACACCACCAACTCCTACAAAACATGACAAACAGGAAAATTGCTTCTTGGTAATTATGTTTACCACAGTCCAATCTTTTCCTGCATACAAGCAAGAGAGTTCCATATTATTCCAGGCAGCTAATATGATGACTGTACTTAATGGAAGCAAAAAGGCAAAGAATAAATTGGCTTCTTCTAGACAGTATATAACCCATAGTTCCCTCACTGTAGCTTCAGTAAACTGAGAACTAACATAGGATGGAGTGCCACCAGGGACGGCTCTAGGCACCAGCAAACCAAGCACATGCTTGGGGCAGCACATTTTCAGGGGCAGCATTTCGGCCAGCCTTTTTTTTTTTTTTTTGCTTGGGGCGGCAAAAGGACTGGATAAGGACTGGGACACTCGGGCTGGGGGCCGCCCCACAGGGCACACAGAGCTGCCCACAGGTGCCACAGGGAAGCTGCCCCCCCAGCACCACAGCTGGGGCTGGGTGAAGTGCCCGAGACACTCAGGGGCTGCGGCAGGGTGGCCAGGAGCAGCAGCAGCAGCGGGGCCATAGAGGGGACCGGTGCCCAGGGTGCTGCCGTGCGGGGCCTGCGTCCCGCTCTCCGAGGCCTGCGTCCCGCTCTCCGGGGCTCCACTCCCTCCGGGGCTGTCCTGCCCTGGCTCCTCAGCCCCCTGCCGGGGCGGTCTCCCCGGCTCTGCCCTCCTGGGTCCTGGCCAGTCCTGGAGGCGGGAGCCCCGGCTGGAGGGACCCTGGGCTGAGGTGCGGCCCGCTGCTTACCCCAACCCTGCCAGCACTGGACAGGCTGGAGGTGAGGGGGGAGCAGGCAGAATCAGCACTGGTGGGGGGGAGCCCAGGGCTGGGGCAGCAGGGGGTGCAGGAAGGGGAGAGAGAGCCCAAGGCTGGGGTGGCAGGTGGTGTGGGGAGGGGAGAGAGAGCCCAGGGCTGGGGCGGCAGGGAGTGCGGGTAAGGGAGGGCACTGGTGGGGGGTGGGGTGAGAGCCCAGGGCTGGGGTGGCAGAGGGTGCGGGGGCGGGGGGAGCCCAGGGGTTGGGTGGGGGGCAGCCAACATTTTTTTTGCTTGGGGCGGCAAAAAACCTAGAGCCGGCCCTGAGTGCCACAGATAAGAAAGAAGGAGAGAGGGATACAAGATGGGAGAAGAGGAAGGACTATAACAAATGGAATTAGTGATAAGTAATTTTCCTCTTGAGAATATCCTCTTCTTCTGTCCTTAAAAGAGAGTTCCAGACAGAGAGCGAAGTAATGAGCAGTGAGGAAAAAAGGAGGGTTTATCTGAGAGAGACTGTAGCACCTGCTGGCCAAAAGACACTGCAAATGAGGAACACAAATTCACCCAAGAACAACGGATGGAGTGAGAACAGACCTGAGTCACAGACCTACATATACCCGGTGCTGATGTCTCAGCCCCCTCTGAAATAGCGATGTCTCCTGTGGAATGTACTTTGATGTTAAGAGGAGTTTGCTTGACAGCTTGTTTGTAAACTTGGTTGCTGCAGTCTCTAATCCAACAAAAGATGGAGGATTTCAAGGCTCTAAACCTTTTTTAGGACTGTGGAAACAGACAAACTGATTCCAGGACAATAGCAAAGACTAAATCCAAGTGTAATAGAGTTTAAAACCATGCTTGATATCCAACAAATGCAACTTCCTCTGGTGAGGAAATTGGATTAGAACAGAAGGTAGATGAACATACAATTAATTGACACACAGTTTCATCATAACCTTGGAAAGGAATGCTAAATAGGAAACATCACCTAGAAAAATCTGTAGGTAAAGTGGAACAATCACTAAGAAGTTCAGTTCTCTGATATGGCAGACAGACTAAATGGTAACCAAAACCACCTCCTTCATGGGCAACATGGTGCCCACTTAGAACTTGAAGAAGGAGGAGAAGGTACCATGGGGACAGCTACTCTGTTTATGGGCCTCATTAAGCAAAAGGCTCTAAAAATCTTGGGAACATAAGAGTGAAATACCAGAAACTGGTGGTCTCTGTTGGAAATGGCCTTGTCTCTAAACTCTTCATTCTAGCAGGCTTCTATTCAGCTATTCAACATATTCATAAATGAGCTGGGAAAGGGGTAAAAAGTGAGGTGGCAAAATTTGCAGATGATACAAAACTACTCAAGATAGTTAAGTCCCAGGCAGACTGCTAAGAGCTACAAAGGATCTCACAAAATTGGTTGACTGGGCAACAAAATGGCAGATGAAATTCAATGTTGATAAATGCAAAGTAATGCACATTGGAAAACATAATCCCAACTATACATATAAAATGATGGGGTCTAGATTAGCTACCACTCAAGAAAGAGCTCTTGGAGTCATTGTGGAGAGTTCTCTGAAAATATCCACTCAATGTACAGCAGCAGTCAAAAAAGCGAATAGAATGTTGGGAATCATTAGGAAAGGGATAGATAATAAGACAGAAAATATCATGTTGCTCTATATAAATCCATGATATGCCCACATCTTGAATACTGCATGCAGCTGTGGTTGCCCCATCTCAAATTGGAAAAGATACAGAAAAGAGTAACAAAAATGATTAGGGGTATGGAACAGCTTCCATTTGAGGAGAGATTAATAAGACAGGGACTTTTCAGCTTGGAAAAGAGACGACTAAGGGGGGATATAATAGAGGTCTATAAAATCATGACTGGTGTGGAGAAAGTAAATAAGGAAGTGTTATTTTCTCCTTCTCATAACACAAGAACTAGGGGTCACCAAATGAAATTAATAGGCAGCAGGTTTAAGACAAACAAAAGGAAGTATTTCTTCACACAACACACAGTCAACCAGTGGAACTCTGTGCCAGATGATGTTGTGAAGGCCAATACTATAACAGTGTTCAAAAAAGAACTAGATAAATTCATGGAGGATAGGGGTCCATCAATGGTTAGTAGCCAAAATGGGCAGGGATGATGTCCCTAGCCTCTGTTTGCCAGAAGCTGGGAATGAGAGACAGGGAATGGATCACTTGATAATTACCTGTTCTCTTCATTCCCTCTGGGGCACCTGACAATGACCACTGTCAGAAGACAGGCCACTGGGCTAGATGGACCTTTGGTCTGACCCAGTATGGCCATTCTTATGTTCTTATGTTTAGGTTCTGTTCAAGTTCATTTCAGTCTTCTGTGTTGTTTCATTGATAGTACACACTGAGGACATGTCTACACTACAAAATTAAGTTGACTTAAGTTACGTTGACATATAGCAACCGCAGTAATTAAATACATTTTTAATGTCCACAATATGCTCCTTCTGTTGGTGGTGAGCATCCTCACCAAGAAGGCTTGCACCAATGTAACTATCAGTATGGGGCATTGTGGGGCACTGACCTCAGTCAGACCCCCGCCACCCATCAGCATAGACCATCTTCACTAGATGTCCTACAGTGGCAAAGCTTTATTGATACAGCTGTGCTGCTGCAGTGCTGTACATATAGACATGGCCATAGGGTAGCAAGACAAGGTAACAAGCCCTGTGGATAGGGGGGAAGTGGTAGACGTGGTATATCTTGACTTTAGTAAGACTTTTGATACTGCCTCACATGACCGTCTCATAAACAAAACTAGGGAAATGCAACCTAGATGGAGTTACTATAAGGTGGGTGCATAACTGTTTGGAAACCATTCCCAGAGAGTAGTTATCAGTGGTTCAGTCGTGCTGGAAGGACATAACAAATGGGGTCCCACCAGGATCAGTTCTGGGTCCCGTTCTGTACAATATCTTCATCAATGATTTAGATAATGGCATAGAGAGTACACTTATAGTTTGTGGAAGATACCAAGCTGGGAGGGGTTGCAAGTGCTTTGGAGGATAGGATTATAATTCAAAATGATCTGGACCAACTGGAGACATGATCTGAAGTAAATATGATGAAATTCAATAAGGACAAATGCAAAGTACTCCACTTAGGAAGGAACAATCAGTTGCACACATACAAAATGGGAAATGACTGCCTAGGATGGAGTACTGCAAAAAGGGATCTGGGGGTCATAGTGGACCACAAGGTAAATATAAGTCAACAGTGTAACACTGTTGCAAAAAAAGCGAACATCATTCTGGGATGTATTAGCAGGAGTGTTGTAAGCAAGACATGAGAAGTAATTCTTCTGCTTTACTCTGCGCTGATTAGGCCTCAACTGGAGTATTGTGTCCAGTTCTGGGCACCACATTCCAGGAAAGATGTGGACAAACTGGAGAAAATCCAGAGAAGAGCAACAAAAATGATTAAAAGTCTAGAAAACATGACCTACGAGGGAAGATTGAAAAAAATGGGTTTGTTTAGTCTAGAAAAGAGAAGACTAAGAGGGGACATGATAACAGTTTTCAAGTACATAAAAGGTTGTTACAAGGAGGAGGGAGAAAAATTGTTGTTCTTAACCTCTGAGGATAGGACAAGAAGCAATGGGCTTAAATTGCAACAAGGGAGGTTTAGGTTGGACATTAGGAAAAACTTCCTAACTGTCAGGGTGGTTAAGCACTGGAATAAATTGCCTAGGGAGGTTGTGGAATCTCTATCATTGGAGATTTTTAAGAGCAGGTTAGACAAACACCTGTCAGGGATGGTCTAGATAATACTTAGTCCTGCCATGAGTTCAGGGGACTGGACTAGATGACCTTCTAAGGTCCCTTCCAGTCCTATGAATCTATGATTCTATAGCCAAAGTCTTTCGTCTCCTGATGTTCCACAATAGTTAATCTGGTGTTGATGGGCCTTCTTTGTTGGTCAGAAGAAGATAACATCTGCTGTTGGAAACTAGTATGTCACACTTGTTAATGCTTCTCTCCTGTCTGGTGATTTACAGTTACAGGGCAAACAATTAAATATTACCTTAAAACATGGGCTACAGATATTATAAGCGAGATTAATGCATGCAGCAACTTATAAGCATTTCATAAAGTCTAAACACATTCTTATATTTATAACACCTATTTTCACAATATTAACACACAGGTGAGCCAGACTGGTTCCAGCTATGAATTTGCCACTGTTCAGTTGAGATCTAGGGGCCTTGGCATGAGCTGGCACCTGGTCTGCCAGCATCACACACTTCATTGAAAAACACACCGTTTGCTTCTGTTTGTGACTTGGGTTTTTTAAATGTTTGTGCCAGCCTTTTTCTTTAGTTGTTAGGCACGATGGATATTGCTGCACAGGTTTAGATGAAAATTCAAAGTTTAAATAGTTTGGATATTCGTGTCTTATACATCTTAACTGTGTTGTCTGTTAGATTTAGGTAGCAAGCTCCTTGGGATAGGGACTATGTTCTCTGTGTTTGCACATAGCTGAGTACAATAGTAAGCACTTAATAATTAATAAAACAAATACATAATAATAAACAAGCACCTCTTCTAGAAAAAAACTAATTGCTTTGGTGCTTTTAACATAAAACTCAATTTCAGCACATCTGCCTGATTCAGCAGTAGCTGTTCTCCCTACTGTTTCTTGTGGTACAGTATGCTATTGGATCCAAACTTCACTTCTTACTGCACTTGTCTGGTTGAACTAAAAGGGTGTAGATGGGATCGCAACCTCCAATGTTGGTACAGCCAGTGAAGCTGCACCGATTACTGAATTATAGAACTTAATTTTTCTAGTGTAGCTGCCTGTAACATTACACCCCATATTATTTATGGAAATATGCTTATGATATGGATATGGCATAACTGAGGTATATTTTATGCAAGATGGGTCTTGTAAGGTATAATTGGAGAGGTTATAATTTAATGAATGTGATTATCCAATTTGTATGCATGTATCATTTCTGTATCTAAAGTTAGGAACATTGACTATGTAACAATTACAACTGTGGTTATATTTGGAGATGCACACCAGACAATAAGCAATCAGCCTTAATGGGCCATTAGGAAAAAGACAATGAGTCTTTGAAGATGTGGATCCTCCATCTTCCAGGAGTTCCTTCCTGTGGATATTGCAAATAAATCTGGTTTCATGGTTTCTTTGACACTGAAAGGTCAAGTGATAATGTTACCTGGTAAAAAGTGCCATCCTGGACACTGCTGGTACTTTTCCACTGGAAACAAAGGCTTCCCACCTTATGCAAATTCTATTTAAGGCTTGGGAGTAAGGAAAACAGGACTCTTCTCCATTGCCTTCCTGCCCAAGAAGAAAGTCTGCTGAAAGTACCTAAAGTGCCAAAGGAACTGAGCGCTGGGAAAGGCAAGGGCTGAGTCCAGACTGAGACAGAGTCTAGTCTGTAAAGAGAAATACCTGGAACTCTAAGCTACAGAAACTCTGCACATTGCCTAAAACAACTTTTAGAAACCAGTCTCTTTAAGATCTTAAGCTTAGTATGTGTGTTTTGTTTTATTTGCTTAGTAATCTGCCTTGTTCTGTTTTCTATCCCTTATAATCACTTAAAATCTGCCTTTTATAGTTAATAAACTTGTTGTTGTTTATTATTAAACCCAGTTTGTGCAATTTCTAACTGGGGGAGGGGAGAAAGAATTTGTGCATATCTTCCTCCACATTGAGGGAGGGGGCAAATTTCTGAGCTTATGTTTTATAGATTTCTCTACAGAGCAAGATAATATTATTTTGGGTGTACTTTCCAGAGGGGAGCTGCACTTGAGTGCTGGGTGATTTCCTAGCTGAGTCTTCTCATAGAAAGCTGTTTGCAGACTCTGTGATTCTACAGCTGGTGCGTCCCTACCTGTGTGTGTGCGCTGCCAGAGGCCGGAGAGCCTAATTCAGCAAAACAGGGAGAGAGAGCCCAGGCTAGTGGAGCAGGCAGGCTCAGTGAAATCCCAGTATGTCAGGTGGCATCCCAAAAAGGGGGTCCAACCTGTCACATTGCCCTCAAAGTGTTGCTAGTCAATTTGCATGTCTCTAGACTAGATCCACTGCACTCAGTTTTGTCTTTTTTCAACACCACCAGCTCCATCTAGCACAATACACTGACTGTGGCAGGTTAGCAAGTCACTTGCTGGCTATGAGTTGCCATTCAGGCCTTGTTTATGTATATAAGAGAATTTTGGTGTGCTAGCTATCATGAACACTTGTATCACCCGATGTGTCCACACACAAAATTTAAATCTCTCTCTCTGAACTGCTGCTGCTCTGTGTGAGTTAGATGCTAATACCACTGAGCATCAAGAAAGAGACCAGGAACTTCATGAAGACTAATAATAATAACAACAATAATAATAATAAATAACAACACATGGACTAAGCCATACCAGCGGGCAATGACTACTTTAATTTTAGAGAACTACTCAATGTATAAGAGTAGTAGAATCAGCCCCTATCTTAATATAAACCACATTATTATTATTTTCACATGTGGGGTAAGGAATAGGATAGTCCTTGAGTAGTCCCACTGAAATCAATGGTATAAAGTACTACTCAGTGAATAAGGTTAGGAGTCTCATCCTCTATATTAATAACAATAAAACAATAATAATCACTTCTATGATATCATGAATGTACATGCTGATTTACAAGAGCTAGACATATTTCACATCCCAAAGAGGTTATAATAAAAGAAAAAGGCTAATAATGGGGTGGTGCCAAATTGGTGTGGCCATACTGAATGAATGGTGTGAGCATAACTTGATATGACTTGAACATGGCTGAAGGGCTGCAGAGGATCCTGGGAGCAGGTTCCCTTTAAGCAGAAGCAAATTTGATAAAGAACTGGCAAAGTCTGCATGTATGATTGATATTGAAGCTATTGGTTGGCAAATATGGGTCTATGCAAAAGTAAATATCACATGTATTCAGTTCCAGTATGGCACACAGATCAACCTGGCTATAGTGACCTTACAGCAAGGACACCAAGCAGAGAGCCAGAGTGAATGGTGGATGAGTGAGTAAATGTGGGGTGATCTTCATTCGGTACCACCCCCTTCTAAAATACCAATCAGGTAAAAATTAGTAACCACACACCCACTGGGCATGCTTTAAGACATGTGACTCCTTTGAGGAAAAAGAGTATAAGAATCTTTACTGTGGTTGGGATTCCCTAATTGACGCTTGAAGAAGCAACTCTGCTAGATAGAGTAGCCAAAACTCTGCTCCGTAGGCTCGAGTGGTACTGTGAACCAGAGGAGTCTCAAGGCAATCAAGGCCTTGCCTTGAGGGAATCCGAGACAGACCAGAGGGCTGAGAAGAAGCTGTCTATAAAATTGGTAACCTCCTTCACTGTTTGCCAAGCAGGAACTGTGTGAGTCTAGCGCAGGGCCTGTTTGTGTATGTTTGTGAACGAGAGACTCGTTAAGAGAAATGTATAGCTCTTAATGAATAGCTCTTAATGTCTAACATAGGAGTTATGTGCTTAATATAACTCTTTACTGCTTGTGGAATTACTTCTCAAAAAACTGTTGTGTATTGAAGATAATTACTGTGGACCTTTTTCACTGGTATGACCGTAATCTGATCCACCAGGAGCCAGTAAAGATCCATTTCAGGGGTAATAGTGCCCCCTGTTGTCAACAGCTAACACAGGACAATAATTCCAAGAAGGGAGAGCGAGGAGAGATTATACTGGTGAAGAGAAGAGGAATGGAAGTATTCTTGGGGGGAAAAGGTTTTATCGAGGGACTTAAAGGAGGAGAGAGGGCCTTGACAAAGCAGGAAATGAGAGATTGTTTCAGGCCTAAAGGGAAATAAATAGTGTTTATTTATTTGAGACAAAATGAGACAAAATGAGCAGTAAGGCAAAACAAATGGGAAAAATGAAGTGAATGAAGAATAGGAGGCAAGAGATCAGAGACATACACAGGATGCTATTATGTAGGGTCTTGAAAATGAGGTCAAGGAAATTGAATATCAATGCAGAAAAAAGACAAGAAGCCAACAGAGTGAGTTGAGGAAGGGGGTGATGCCGATAATGATAGGAGAGGAAGCTAAGTTTAGCAGTATAAAATTTAGGAAAACTGGATAGAATAAGAGGGGTGTCTGGAAAAATAGCTTACAATAATCATGCTGCAAGATTACTATAACATAAACCAAATGAGAATTTTAAGTGAGGTTAGCGAGAAAAGAGCAAATCTTAGGGATATTAAAAAGCAAGAAAAAGTGATAAGATTTACCAAGAGAATAGATATGGGATAGGAGGAGAAAGAAGAGCTAAAGATCATACCAAGATTGTGAGCCTGAGTTATAGGAAGGATAATGAAGGTGTCAAAGAATGCAATAGAGAGAGATTAAAAAAGAAAGGTAAGAAGTTCAAGGACTTAAACGTGTGTGTGTATAGTTTGTGTCAATCCTTCTCCGGAATTCTTTGTTATACACTCTCCTTCAAACTGAGTGAGAATACAGGGTTGTCAACAACACATGCTCTTGGAATGTTGACATAAAACTTCCAGAAACCTGCAAGAGTAGCTTCAAAGTGTATTACAAAGTTTTAAAATTGACAATGGTTTAAAAAATGGATTCTTAAGACTAAAGTATTCTTGAATGACATCTTTTTGTTGTATGGAGCAAAACAAGAGGACTTATGAATGACCTGCCTGTTTCTGGCTGATGTGATTAAATTTCCATCTTTCTAACTGTAATGAGGTTCTCTGTTATCAGGAAATTGTTCTTGTTGCTGTTCCTCAGAGACAGGATTGTGCCGGTGGCGAAGTGAGCCAAGGCTGCGGAGGAGAGGGAACAGCAGGGAAGGGGCTGGGGGCTAGCCTCCCGGGCCAGGAGCTTAGGAGCTGGGCAGGAGGGTCCTGCGGGCCGGATGTGGCCAGCGGGCCATAGTTTGCCCACCTCTGTGTTAGAGCCTTTCTGAATGATTCCCAGGATAAGACCCAGGCAGGTCAAGAGGAATGCAAGAGACAAAGTTGTGCTCTCAGAGCCATGTTGGGAGAGCAGAAGGGAATAGTGGCTGCAATTCAAGGGAGTCATAGTCTGGGAAGGGGGGATGGGTTAGAGGAGGACGGCGACTTGTATCCTTCTTATTATGATGAGGAGAGGGATGGTCCCCAGGAGCTTCCTTTTCCCTTGGGCTCTTCTGGGCAGTTCCCGTATGGTCCCTTGCTTGAAACACTGGAAGAATTGCAGACGCCCCCACCCAGAGTCACCACAGTGAGGAAGATTGTTTCCCACGGGGGTAACCAAGGAGGCAAAGAATGGCTAGCGGACTGGGCTTTCACCCCTGACCAGCCGCAAGGAAATCGGTTGGCCTGTTAAACTGGAGCACAGATTGGGATGGCTGGCAAAGATAGCTAGCACCCCGGTCTCACTCTGGTGGATTTGACGGCAACCCCCTCATTCTCCTCTTGGAGCCAAGATAGGGGCTAGGAGTGTGGGTTCCCAGATGCTTTGGCTCATGGAGCCCCACATCTAGATTTGTTGCTGCTGTCTGTATTTTTTCTTAGCTTAGGTTTTCCCTCCTTCCTAAGTCGTTCTTCACACAAACAAACACACACACAAACACACACACACACACACACACCTACTGCTTCCGCTACTCCCCTCCTTTTTCCGCTCCCCCACGCCTTCCACTTATTCTTTCTTCTCACACAAACACCTGCCACGTCTTTTTTCTTTTGTGCGTTTTTGTTTGGAAAGTTAAGGGTTAATGCCACAGCTGAAAATATTTTACTGTCCTTAAAGATGTGGTTGCCAAGCAATAAGGAATGTTAACTTTGCTACTGATCCTAATTACTGCTTAGAAGCAGTTTTGAGAAAAGCAGTAAATGAACAAAAGAAGGATCCGCCCCAAAGATTGCTGCTTATGTTCATGGCCATAAGGGGATCTGTGGCGCCGCATGAAGCAACATCATTTAAAGCAATAGCCCTCCCAGATCAGACTCTAAAGGAAGGCAAGGGCTAAAGGGGAGAAGGGAGCCAGGCCCTACAAAAGTTGGGGCAGAGCCCATCCTGGCGGGTGGAAATTTGGAGACGGCTCCTAAGGTACAAGCCAAAGGAAAACACAGACGGCTTGTCCACTCTGAAACATTTGTTAAGCCTGGCTGAGCATGAAGAGAAGACCCCGAGTGCGCTTCTATCACCTCCCTGTGGGGAGGCCAGGCTTCCCTAGACCCCGCCTCCCCCAATAGTGGCATAGTTGGACACCAATGGGTGGAGGAGAATGTCACAAATTATGTGGTGTTTGAAGGAGGGGCATTCAGGCAGAATTTGTTGTTAGATACAGGTGCCACTTATTCCTTGATAAGTCCCCAGAATGAGAACCTGTTTGAATCTCAGAATGGAGTTAAACCCTTACAGGGGTTTAATGAGGCACAGAGTATTGTTCCCTTTTGCAGGGACATTCTGTATTGGGTAGGGAAGAGGAGACATGAAGGGTAATTTGACTTAATGGATTGGGGAGGCGAAGGGATCCTGGGAATTAATGTTTTGAAGAATTAAGAGTGTTAGCCCTGGTCTACACTACGAGTTTAGGTCAAATTTATTAGCATTATATCAATTGATCCGTGCACCTGTCCACACGACGAAGCCATTAACATCGACTTCTAGAGCTCTTAAAATCGATCTCGCCACTCCACCCCCAACGAGGGGATTAGCGCTTAAAGCGATATTGCAGAATTGAACTAGGCTTAGTGTGGACGCAATTCGACGGTATTGGCCTCCTGGATCTATCCCACAGTGCGACATTTGACCGCTCTGGACAGCAGTCTGAGCTCAAATGCTCTGCCCAGGTACACAGGAAAAGCCCCGCGAACTTTTGAATTTCATTTCCTGTTTGGCCAGCATGGTGAGCTGCAGGTGAGTGCAGATCTCATCAGCAGAGGTGACCATGATGGAGTCCCAGAACCGAAGACGAGCTCCAGCATGGACTGAGCGTGAGGTACGCGATCTGATCGCTGTATGGGGAGACGAAACCGTGCTAGCAGAGCTACTGTCCAAAAGAAGAAACGCCAATACATATGCCAAAGTCTCCAAGGGCATGCAGGACAGAGGCTACAACAGGGACACGCAACAGTGCCGCGTTAAAATTAAGGAGCTCAGGCAAGCCTACCAAAAAACCAGAGATGCAAACAGCCGCTCTGGGTCAGAGCCCCAGACATGCCGCTTCTATGATGAGCTGCATGCAATTCTAGGGGGTGCAGCCAGCACTGACCCACCCATGTGGTATGACTCTGTATGTGGATCATCAGAAACCACCGAGGAGCATGTTCGGGAAGAGGAAGATGATGATAATGATGCTGAAAATAGCGCACAGACACAGCAAGGAAGTGGAGAAGCCCTTTGCCCCGACAGCCAGGAACTCTTTGTCACCCTGGAGCCAGTACCCTACGAACCCACCCAAGGCATGCTTGATGCCGGAGAAGGGACCTCTGGTGAGTGTACCTCTGTGAAATTAATACATGTTTTATAAGCAAGCGTGTTTAATGATTAATTCGCAGCCAGTACAGCTACAGCTGCTGGAAAAGTCTGTTAATATGTTCGGGGATGGAGCAGAAATCCTCCAGGGACATCTCCAGAAAGATCTCCTGGATGTACTCCCAAAGCCTGTGCAAAAGGTTTCTGGGGAGGGCAGCCTTATCCTGTGCTCCGTGGTAACACACTCTACCACGCCAGGCCAGTAGCACGTAGTCTGGAATCATGGCATTGCAAAGCATGGCAGCGTATGGTCCGGGTGTTTGCTGGCATTCAAGCAACATCTGTTCTTTATCTGTCTGTGTTATCCTCAGAAGAGTGATATCATTCATGGTCACCTGGTTGAAATAGGGGAATTTTATTAAGGGGGCATTCAGAGGGGTCCGTCCCTGCTGGGCTGTTTGCCTGTGGCTGAACAGAAATCTTCCCCGCTGTGACCCACGCGGTGGGGGGAGGGGGAACAGTGAACATCTTGGATGTGTGTCTGTGTGTGTGTGGGGGGGGGTGTCCATTAGGTTCGTGCTGCACGTTAACCTGAAAACCGCAGCCCCTCCCTTTTCAATTGCCAACCCATTTTAAATGGCCAACCCAATGGCTGTTTGTTATGGGAAATGAGGGGGTTGTTGTTTGAAAACAATCCCACATGTTATGAAGGTTAAAGAAGCCTATAGACTGTGGCTTACCATGGCTGCCTGCAAGCCGAATTCTGTTGCCTGCCGGACCTGCTTGTGTGATCTCTCACACCAAACCGGCAGACCCTCAATACAACAGGCAAAGTGCAACCTTGGACCAAATTCACATGTGCTATGTAATGTTTGGAGCATTGTTCTCTAAATATGTGTCTTTTAAACTACTCCTCTCCCGTTTGTTTCCTCCCGCAGCTGCAAATGTTTCAACGCTCCCCCTTTCATCACCGTCCCAGAGGCTAGCGAAGATTAGAAGTAAAAAAACCCAAAACTCGAGACGATATGTTCTCAGAGCTCATGCAATCCTCCCACACTGAAACTGCCCAGCAGAATGCATGGAGGCAGACACTGTCGGAGTCCAGAAAGGCACAATTTGATCACGAGGAGAGGTGGCGTGCTGAAGAGAGTAGGTGGCGTCAGCATGCTGAGAGAAGGCAGGATGCAATTCTGAGGCTACTGGAGGATCAAATGGAAATCCTCCGGCTTATGTCTGAGGAAAGGCGTATGGTTCAGGAAAGGCCGCCTGAGCCCAGACCGCCGCTACAGCCCCTGTGTAACCAACAGCCCTCCTCCCCGAGTCCCATAACCTCATCACCAAGACGCCCAAGAACGCGTTTGGGCGGCCTCCGTGCACCCAACCACTCAAGCCAAGAGAACAGTCCAACCAACAAAAGGCTGGCATTCAGTAAGTTTTAAAGTGCTGTGTGTCCTTGTCCTTCCCTCATCCCCTCCTCCACCACCCATCCTGGTGCTTCCCCTCCTCCACCACCCATCCTGGTGCTTCCCTTCCTCCACCACCCATCCCGGGCGACTGTGGCAGTTACCCCCATATTTCCCCCTATTTGTTTGACGAATTAATAAAGAATGCATGATTTTTAAGCAACAATGACTTTATTGCCTCTGCAAGCGGTGACCGAGGTGGGGAGGGCAGGGCGGTTTGGTTAAAGGGAAGTAGAGTGATTCAAGGGAAAAGTAGAGTGATTCATTAATGGGAAAAAACAGAACTTTCACACAGCATCCTGGCCATTCATGAAACTGGTTTTCAAAGCTTCCCTGATGCACAACGCACCCTGCTGTACTCTTGTAATAGCCCTGGTGTCTGGCTGTGCATAACCAGCGGCCAGGTGATTTGCCTCAACCTCCCACCCCGCCATAAACGTCTCCCCCTTACTCTCACAGATATTGTGGAGCGCACAGCAAGGAGTAATAATAATGGGAACATTGGTTTCACTGAGATCTAACCTAGTCAATAAACTTCGCCAGCGAGCTTTTAAACGTCCAAATGCACATTCCACCACCATTCTGCACTTGCTCAGCCTATAGTTGAAAAGGTCCTGACTACTGTCCAGGCTACCTGTGTATGGCTTCATGAGCCATGGCATTAAGGGGTAGGCTGGGTCCCCAAGGATAACTATAGGCATCTCAAGATCCCCAACGGTTATTTTCTGGTCTGGGAAGAAAGTCCCTTGCTGCTGCAGCCGAAACAGACCAGAGTTCCTGAAGATGCGAGCGTCATGTACCTTTCCCGGCCATCCCACGTTGATGTTGGTGAAACGTCCCTTATGTTCCACCAGTGCTTGCAGCACTATTGAAAAGTAACCCTTTCGGTTTATGTACTCGCTGACTTGGTGGTCCGGTGCCAAGATAGGGATATGGGTTCCGTCTATCGCCCCACCACAGTTCGGGAACCCCATTGCTGCAAAGCCATCCAGTATGAGCTGCACATTTCCCAGACTCACAACCCTTGGTACCAGCAGCTCGGTGATCACCCTGGCTACTTGCATCACAACAGCCCCCACTGTAGATTTTCCCACTCCGAATTGATTTGCGACTGACCGGTAGCTGTCTGGCGTTGCAAGCTTCCACAGGGCTATCACCAGTCGCTTCTCTACTGTGAGGGCTGCTCTCATCTTGGTGTTCTGGCGCTTCAGGGCAGGGGAAAGCAACTCACAAAGTTCCATGAAAGTGCCCTTATGGATGCGAATGTTTCGCAGCCACTGGGATTCATCCCAGACCTGCAGCACTATGTGGTCCCGCCAGTCTGTGCTTGTTTCCCGGGCCCAGAATCGGCGTTCCACTGTATCAACAAGCCCCATTACCACCATGATGTCCACCTTGCGGGGGGGCCTTTTTTGAGAGAGGTCTGTGTCCATGTCCTCATCACTGTCCTCAGGGCACTGCCGGCGCCTCCTCGCCTGCTGTAGCTGTAGCAGCTCCTGGTTCTCGTTCTCCATATACTCCTGGACAATGCGCGTGGTGTTCATAACGGCGATAACAGCCGCGGTGATCTGATCGGGCTCCATGCTTTCCCTGGTATGGTGTCTGCAGGACAGCAGAGTGGGAGCAGAAGCGGCGGGTAGATAACAATGGTGTCAGCAATATGGCGCCCGCATGAAAAAAGGCGTGAAAGGATTTTGGGCTCCCCCCTCCGCTGCTTTCTTGGAGGGAGTGGGGAGCAAGGGTTAGGCTCCTTTCCTTCTAACAGCAGATGGTGCAATATGCCGGGAAGCAAGGGTTAGGTGCCTTCCCTTCTAGCAGCAGATGGTTCAATAGGCTTGATATCCATCATCATCTCCTGGTCCCCTCAAGGATTGAACTCGCAACCCCAGGTTTAGCGGGCCAATGCTCAGAACGCTGAGCTATCCCTCTGCCCGTATTACAGCATGACTGAATCCCCACTAGACCGAATGTCCAGGCGTACGCTGGAGATGTACGGTAATTGTGAGCTGAGCAGGCTTCCGTAGCAAACCCGGAAACCCCGGAAACCCCGTAAAAAAGGCGCGAAAAAGATTGCTTTCACGGAGGGAGGGAGGGACATTTGATGGCTTGACGACATGTACCCAGAACCACCAGCGACAATGTTTTCTGCCCCATCAGGCTTTGGGATCGCAACCCAGAATTCCAATGGGCGTCGGAGACTGCGGGAACTGTGGGATAGCTACCCGCAATGCAACGCTCCGAAAGTCAGCGCTAGCCCCGCTACTGTGGACACAGTCCGTCGACCTCATGGTCTTAATGCTCTTTAGTGGGGACACACACAATTGATTCCATAAATTCGGGTTTTAAAATATCGACTTCTATAATTTCGACCTAATTCTGTAGTGTAGATATACCCTTAGTTGGTTTTGCTAACAGGGCCCTATGGGAAATGCCTCCTAGCCCACCCTGGGAGCCAGTGGAGATTTCAGCAAGCTACAGGCTAGCAGCCCTTAAGGCATCCAAAAACTGGAGTGGTTCATGTCGCTCCCAGAAGTCCTAGCAATTGCAGAGAAACACAGTTACAGGCCCGATCCTCCACCCCAGAAGCAGTATAGGTATCCAAAGAAGGCAGAAGCCACCCTGAAAAAAATAATTGATGGGCTTTTTAAGCAACAGGGTTTTAGTGGAACAGTCAAGCCCCAATACCGCTGCCCTCTGGCTGGTACTTAAAAGCAGGGCCGGCTTTAGGAAGTGTGGGGTCCGACTCGAACAGTTTCGATGTGGCCCCATCCCCTCCGCCGAAATGCCGCCAAAGACAGCAGCAGCGATTGAGCTGCCGCCAAAGTGCCGCCGAAAATGGCAGCGGTGCCGCTGAAGGCAGCGGTCCAGGGCCCTCTTAGGTGCGGGGCCTGATTAGGAGGAATCGGAGGAATCGGCCTAAAGCCGGCCCTGATTAAAAGTGACAGTGAGACTTGGAGCCTCGTAGTGGACTTTTGCCCCTTTAATCGGGTGACCCCAACGATGGCCCCCGTAGTGGCTACCTATCAGGAGATGATGGACTCTGTTGTAGGAGGGGCCTAGTTGTTTTCAGTTTGGGATTTGACAATGCTTTCTTTTGGGACAGCTATTACAAATTGGCTTTTACCTATCAAGGGAAGCAGTTATGTTTTGCCATGGTCCTCATGGGCTGGAATAATGCCCCTATTATTTGTCACACCCATGTAGTCAAGGTGTGGGCTGGGATGCCTGAAAGGGACAGTGTGATTTTTTTTTATGTGGATGACATCCTGGTTTGCACTCAGACCATGGAAGAGAATTTCAAAGTATTGGATAGGATGTTACAAAAGATTCAGGAAACTGAAAGCCCAGTTGTGCTCCCACTAAGCAAATTACCTGAGCCCAGGGCTACACTAGGGGAGGGGGTCGATCTACGATACACAACTTCAACTACGTGAATAGCGTAGCTGAAGTCGGCGTATCGTAATCGACTTACCTGGCCATGAGGACGGCAGCGAGTTGATCGCTGCCGCTCCCCCGTCGACTCCGCTCCCGCCTTTTGATGAGGTGGATTTCCGGAGCCGACGGGGAGCGCGATCGGGGATCGATTAATCGCGTCTTAACGAGATGCGAAAAATCTATCCCCAATAGATCGATTGCTACCCGCCGATCCGGCGGGTAGTGAAGACAAGCCCTTAGAGTGATTTTGGGACAGAAGGGGCATTCCCCTTATCAACAGAGGGTGGAGCTGAGTCTTAAACTTCCAGCTCCCACAGATGTCATGGCTTTTAGATCCTTTTTGGGAATGGTTAATTTCTTCTGAGATTTTATTGAGGGATTCTCAGAAAAAGCAGCCCCGCTGCATGAATTGTTAAAGGAGGGAGCAGAATGAGATAGCCATTTGTGTTGCAGTTGGCAACTACAGAAAGGGGATGGGAGATGTACTGGGTCAGAACCATGGAACGGGGCTCTGGCCTGCAGCTTATGCCTCTAAAACTTTAGGTGAAGTACAGAGGGGATTCAGCCCCTGTGAAAAAGAGATATTGGCACTACTTTGGGCTTTGCAGCATTGGGAATATCTAGTGGGATAGTCCCCTGTGTTACTGAAAACTGCCTACTCCCCAGTGAAATAAGTATTCACTGGCAAGATTAATAACTGTTATGTGTCCAACCCCAGCAAGCCCTAAGCAAATCAAGACAGATGAATTTGCTGAGCCCAAGTGGATGCTTAAAGCATAGTTAAAATTCAAGAGCCCCCTCCCTGGGAAAAAAAGGAGGGGAGGAAGAGAAACTCAGACCCAAATGGGTCTGAGTAAAAGTTAATAAGTTTAGCTTAAATATTTAGTGATACCTCCCACTACATAGGGAGGGGGCGGGAAAGTTTGTTTTGCTTCATGTTTTAGATTATTAATCATGTGGATGCTGGAAGATCTTGGAGACGATGCACTCCTGTGTGCTGCTTTTGTTGGTGTTTGAACTGCAGACCTGCTCCTTTGGTGGTGTGAATCCAGAACCTGTTGTATTCAAGGTGTGGGGAAACTTCCATAGATGACAGTGGAATGTAAAGTGAACAATACCCTAGACATCAGTACTGATCCCAACATCCTTGGAGAACAAATCACTCTTTTAAGCCTCCTGGACAGATATGATGCCACTTCAGTAAAATTGAAAGGCTTGGACTTGGACAAAGTAAATATTAGCGTGGGAATGAGTGAGAACTGGCAATGTATCTTGGTTTGGATTGCAAATGGTCTATGCCAGGGGTCTCAATCACGTGGCCCGCGGGCCACATGCGGCCCGTGGAGTTATTTCCTGCGGCCCGCCACAGGCGCCGACTCCACTGGCAGCCAAGCTCCAAACATTACTGAGTGTTTATATTTTATTAAAACCCCTCTTTGCATTACAGTTTAAAAAAGTTAATACATTGACTTTTAATATAATACTATACTACTCTTTATTTTTTTCATTTTTGACTATACTTTTGTATCATTGTATGAAAACGTTTCAGTGATGCGGCCCTTGGGCCAATTTACTGGTTCTTATGTGGCCCTCGTGGTGATTTGAGTTTGAGATCCCTGGTCTATGCTGTCAACTACGGAATCCCTACCACTTCACTGGCAACAGCACCATCCTCATATATACACAAGATGTTAGTGGGAGAGTGGATTTGTTAGTGGGAGGAATTGGAGGCTACCCAGGTGGGTACGGGTGTCGCTGGGTGGAAACTGACAGGCTGCAATTTAATTGTAATGAGCCCAAGTAGGCATTCACTTGCAGAATGACATCCCTACATGGACATCTCCAGGGGAAAAGACAATTCATTTTAGGCTGAAACACTCCCTTTCATTCCCAAATACCAGACGAGAAGATTTAAGGAAGGCAAGACTATAGGTATTGACACCAGGCGGGGAATGGGATGTTATTTTCCCCTTATTTTGGAGGCTCCAGGTGCTCAGGAAATTTATAATAGGGACAAAGAATGTTTGGCTAATAAAGTACAGTAACTCCTCACTTAACGTTGTAGTTATATTCCTGAAAAATGCAACTTTAAGTAAAACGATGTTAAGCGAATCCAATTTCCGCATAAGAATTAATGTAAATGCGGCGGGGGGGGGGGGGGTTAGGTTCCAGGGAAATTTTTTTTTGCCAGACAAAAGGCATTATATACATTTTAAACAAGCAATTTAATAGTGGTATGTGTGGGGGGTGCAGGAGTCAGGGCAGGGGGCTGGGTGTGTGTGAGAGGGTGCAGGGGTGAGGGCAGGGGGCTGGGTGTGTGTGAGGGGGTGCAGGGGGATGGGTGTGTGGAGGGTGCAGGAGTCAGGGAAGGGGGTGCAGGGGTCAGGGCTGGGGTGTGTGTAAGGACAGTTCAGGGGGCTTTGGGTGTGGGAGGGGGTTCAGGGGTCAGGGCAGGGGGCTGGGGAGGTGTGAGGGGGTGCAGGGGTCAGGGCAGGAGGTGCAGGGGTCAGGGCTGGGGGGTGTGAGGACAGTTCAGGGGGCTGGGAGGTATGAGGGGGTGCAGGGGTCAGGGCAGGGGGTTCAGGGGTCAGGGCAGGGGGCTGGGGGTGTGTGAGGACGGGTCAGGGGGCTGGGGAGGTGTGAGGGGGTGCAGAGGTCAGGGAAGAGGGCTGGGGGTTTGGGCTGGGGTTATGGGGGTGCTCACGGCAGGGGGCTGGAGGGGGTAAGCCCCGATTCCAGCCCCTTCCCCAAGGCCTCACCCACACCTCTTCTCCTCCTCCTCCCCCTCCGCCCTGAGCGGCGAGCGCCCCGAGTCCTCAGTCCTCCCTCCTCCCTCCTAAACTCCGCCAGCCAGCTGATTGCTGTGGGCAGGAGTGGGGGGAGGCCCGCTGAGTCCTCGCTCCTCCCCCCTCCCTCCTGCCTGGGGCAATCAGCTGGCTTGCGGAGTTTAGGAGGCAGGAAGGAGGACCGAGGACTCAATGCATTCCCCCTCCCCCCGTCCGAAACAATCAGCTGGCTGGCAGCGTTGAGAAGGCAGAGGAGGGAGGGGGAGCCTGCGCGCGCGGAGTCCTCGCTCCTCCCCCAACCCTCCTGCTCCAAAACGCCGCCAGCCAGCTGATTGCTGTGGGCAGGAGGGAGAGGGGAGGAGCGAGGACTCGGCGCACCTCCCCCCCCTCTGCCCATGACAATCAGCTGGCTGGTGGCGTTGAGA
This sequence comes from Macrochelys suwanniensis, assembly GCA_033296515.1. Lineage (NCBI taxonomy): Eukaryota > Metazoa > Chordata > Testudines > Chelydridae > Macrochelys > Macrochelys suwanniensis. The sequence goes on along the minus strand of CM065775.1, from coordinate 40,603,166 downwards.
AGGCAGGGGAGGGAGGGGGAGCCTGTGCGCACGGAGTCCTCGCTCCTCCCCCAACCCTCCTGCTCCAAAACGCTGCCAGCCAGCTGATTGCCGCGGGCAGGAGGCGGGGGAGGAGAGGGAAGGCGGGCGGGTGGCGCTATGGGGAGGGGAGGGGAGGGGGCGTAGGGAGGCTGCCAGCTGTAGAGAAAGCAGGCAGCCAAACGACCTAAGAGCGGAGCATTGCTCAACGTTAAATGAGCATGTTCCCTAATTGATCAGCAAGGTAACAAGGAAACAACGTTAACCGGGATGACTTTAAGTGAGGAGTTACTGTAAACCTAAATTATCCCTCACAGGTGTTTGTCTAACCTGTTCTTAAAAACCTCTAGTGATGGGGATTCCCCAGCCTCCATTCATAGCCTATTCCAGAACTTAACTACCCTTATAATTAGAAAGCTTTCCCTAAACCTAAATCTAAATCTCGTTTGCTGCAGATTAAGCTCACTACTTCCTGTCCAGCCTTCAGTGGACACAGAGAACAATTGATCACCTTCCTCTTTATAACAACTCTTAACATATCTGAAGACCTTATCAGGTCCTCATTCACGCTGCTTTTCTCAAGACTAAACATGCCCGTTTTTAAAAAATCTTTCCTCAAAGGTCAGGTTTTTGAAACCTTTTGTCATTTTTGTTGCTCTCCTCTGGACTCTCTCCAATTTGTCCTAAAGAGTGGTGCCCAGAATTGGACACATTACTACATCTGAGAACTCACCAGTGCCAAGTAGAGCGGGACAATTACCTCCTGTGTCTAACAGATGTTAATAAGCCCCAGAATATTAGCCTTGTTCACAACCGCTTCACATTACTGACTCATTCAGTTTGTGATCTACTATAACCCCCTTTTCAGCAGTACTATCACCTACTTAGTTATTAGCCATTTTGTAGTTGTGCATTTGATTTTTCCTAAAGTGTTGTACTTTGCACTTGCCTTTATTGAATTTCATCTTGTTGGATTCAGACCAATTCTCCAATTTGTCAAGGTTGTTTGCAATTCTGATCCTGTCTATTGGGAATCCCTTGACTCCAGTGGATTTTAGATTAGTCCCTAAAGAAGACTGTCAAGGCTTTATGTATGTGGCTCTGATGTAAAGAATAGTTAAATAAAGATGAAGGGGAAGATTTTCAAAGGCAAAAATGGGAGCTAGGCATCCATCTCCCAAGAGTGCCTTTGGAAAATTTTCCACTAAATATTTTTCAGCAGACTATGATGCTGCAAATTTACCATTCTCTTCGTAGTTGTCTTTGTTACAAAAGTAATTGCCTCAAGCTAAGGAAACAGAAAAGTGAAAGATGCCAGAGACTCAGAAAGGTCTACTAAGACCTTGAGAAATAGGAACAGACAGAATAATTCCAATGTTTTTTTCCTCCAAGGAATATGAGACAAAACAATCAGTACAATTCTGAAGTTCAGAGTTTACATTTCCATGGCTAAAACCCAAAAAGAACATAGGAACACAAAACAGTGAAAACATCATGAGTGTTTCAGACCAGCAAATAGAAAAAGAAATGGGTGTAAGAAAAGATCTCTACAGATGTGAAGTTAGTTCAGTTTCCATGTTTATTGAGTCTTTGCCCGCTCCACCCAGTTAGTAATTCCTGGCAGTGCATAGCTATTATGAAGATGTTTTCTGTTCTGTGGATAAAGGTCTTCTAGGAACTGGACTGGAACCACCAATCCATGTCAGGTTGGCCACCAAACAGCCACTGATGGGGTGGTAGATATTTTGATTGTTGGTCAAATTGAAAACTGTGATATACAGGTGAAAGGCTCTGATGCATCCACAAACTTACATATAGGTTATGAAAACATACAAATAACTATCCAGTTAAAGCGACAAAGGGTCCTGTGGCACCTTATAGACTAACAGAGTTATCCAGTTAAACTAAGCTTGCTCTGGTGTTATTGAGAGTTTTTTACTCTTTTAATATAAGACCCCCATCAGAGTACTGAAGGCTGATCAGGTGTCCGCATATACTCTTGGAGGTCACTGGGTGGCGCTATTCCTTTCAAAGTATAAATTTTACCAATACATAGACGTTGGTGAGCGTGAATTTTTAAAAGCACGTTCCTCCCGAAATATTATGATTACTAAAGTACCTCCATATTCCCTCCAAGATATGAAGTTATCGAAATAACCATGTAGTTCTTTATTTGCAAGGGATCAGTGAGAGCAAATATAAGCACTCTCCGTTGCACTGGAGATGAGGAGGCAGTGGCTATGGGAATGTGCAGACCTAGGCTTTAAACTCACCTGACTGCCTCAATGGAACTGTACCTGAGACAAAGGCATGTCCCCAGAACAGCTGTATGGCCTCTCCAAGAGGAGAGAGCCAGCGAGATGGTTTGTGCCGGGCAGAGTCCCGTTCGGAATGGCCCTGATCTGTGAAGGACGATATTTCCCCCTGCTTTATGACCGCTGAAGAAGCGTCAGACCCAGCAACTCGGGAGCCATTCGCCTGCTTCTCGCAGCCCCAGGGCAGAGCTTTGGAAGGAGCAGGGGCGTGGCGTTTGCCCAGCCGGTTGCTAACTTGGTGGGTTGAGCCAGGCAGGGGCACACAACGGGACAGCGGAGATGGCTGAAGAGGAGACCCTGAATTCGGTGGGATTCAAACCTCTAGTTTCATCAAACTTTTCCACGTCCAGCTGAGGGGGGGATTTGGTTTTACCGCCTTTCTTCCTTTTGTTTATTGCCCTCTTGAGCGTGGCCTGAACTTCCATGTGCCGGGAAGGAGCTTTGGGAGCGACCGAGCTGGGCTGGCTGGGGCCAGCGCTGTTTGGTAAGCGGGCAAGGCTGCGGCATTGGGCCTGGGGGAAGAGGTGGAGGGCGGGACGGCTGCCCGCTCAGCCTATGGGCGAGGCTGTCTGAAATCCAACTCACTCACACTATGGCATGGGCAGTCGCGTATTGCACGCGGTAGTTAACTACTTGTGGCATCCCCTCAGGTATGAGTTGGTATGTGTGTGCCCACCCCTGGAGCAGCGCAGGGGCGCCTGGGGCTGGCGGGGCTGGGCTGGGCAGCATGTTTGCCATAACCATTTATCTATCTTTTGTAGCATTTCCCTCAACTCTAGAAGTGTTAGAAAGTAACGGTTCTGTGCCCGGGGCCTGGCAGCGGTCTAGGTAACTAACTTTCTAGAGCTTTTTAGTCCCCAGGAGAGACTGTAGCTCAGTAGCATATCCCTCCCCCCGCCCCTTTGATTTTATACTTTTTATTTGTAATAATCTGATGAAAGTTTTTCCTTTGGGGATTTTTAAAAAAATGAGCCATGACTCAAGGCTCTCCGGATTCTTCTGCAGAGGTTAAGTTTTTACTACTTGACAGCAATGCTACTACCGCAAAGCGTAAGTAACATTGGCCTGCCTGCGTCTGGGGAGTAATAACAACACGCTTACTAGGTTTAGTCGCGGTTTTGGTTTCTGCAGATTCAGCCTAGCGGGGGAAACACAAGACGATTTTCTTTGACCATAATCACACGTTGATTTCTGGATTGTTACTAGGTTTTTTGGTTTTGCTGAGCGTGATGTGTTTATTTAAAAGTGTTGATCTAAATATGCTGCTTGTTGTTGATTGTGTTTTGGAACGTTTCAACGTAGGATTATGTGTCTGTGCTATAGTAGTAGAGCTACGTATTTACACCATATATTCTATAGATACGCTATATGTGCGCGCATATGTATATAGCAACAGAGGTATCGTTCCACCTGTGTGATTGTTCCTCACTTAAGATGTGATCAGACCGAGGTTTACTCTTGAATATAAACAAACTCTAAAAATGTATCCAGCCTGTACGTCTCGGCACGAATGCGAAGGTCAATTCAGAGAGCTGGCACAGAGATGCCAGTGCAACTGCTGCACCAGAATGGTGTTGCAATTGTCTTTATTGCCTTACAGCACAGTGCCAGGCACGGTCTGCCAATCATATTATGAAGAGGCGAGGGCAAGTAAATATGAAAAGACGTAAAAAGAGAAAGGAAGGGAAAGTATGTTGTTTTAAAAACGTCGCTCTGTTCAGAATAAGCAGCAGTTGACCTGGCACTAATTGCCCTGGCTCAGCAGTTTTCTTCCTGCTGAGATAAGCACCTAACAAGGGTGGTACCCAGAGACCTATAATGGAAGGGGATTCATAAAAAAGCATGTTGATATAATGAAATGGTAAATTAAGCATTCTTTGGACAATGTTAGAACAATGTTACATATATAATATACTAAGTCATGTTTAGCTTTATGTAGCGGTACCACATCGTTGGTATTATCTCGTGAATGATATTATCTGTTTGTCTTTTATCCCCACCCCCCTTCATTTTATTTACCGGAACTATTGCCAAAGTACAGTTAGGAGACTATATTTATTTTGTTAAATAAGTTTAGCACCACGATACTTTTTAGTTCCTGTTTAATCTTGTAGTGGTGGAAAATTCTTCAACCAACTGGGTATTTCTTTTAGCTTCTTAAAAGGCGCAACAATATGCGATAAATAAAATGTATCTCAACTGCCTTCGGCTTTTCTTCTTTCAGTTATATCGTAATATTACCTTGAAGGGTATAAATGCGTTGGGTTTTTTTTCCTATGCTGAAATACATGTATTTGAAAGAAAAAAAAACCTATAATGTTGTGAGCATCCATAATAATAGCAAAAGACTGAAAGGTACTTTAATACATACAAACCCATTTGCTTACACTAACAACAATCTTTGATCTAACCGTTACGAAAAAGCTGCAACTGATGAACATTCAATTGGTCAAAATCCCAAAATATAAAATACTTGAGACAATAATATTTCGAATCCCCAGAAAGATTAGTGGTTCAATTAGGCAATGCTTGCTAATGCAAGACTTAAATAGTAGGAGTCTTTCTTTAGGCAGAACCCTTTCTCCCTGAAGAAATCACATAAGATTGAAATGGTACCTGAAATCTTGACAGCATGTACGGCATTATAATAAAATGTAATCGAGAGGAGCAAGCATTGAACTGAATGATCCCCCGAAAGGTAAAATAGCACGCAGTATAGAATAATAGGCATATGCAAATATTTTCTTCTGGTAAAAATATGCCCTAAAGGGGTTGGAACATGGTTACTCAAAAAAACTAGCTCTTTAGCTTCTCTCCGAAATTGTATCAATCACAGTCACTGTTAACTGCTTTGAAACCCCCTTCCCACAAACCTTTCACATTCCTCCCGGGGTCTCTGCAAGCCATTAATGAGAAGGGGGTTTACGCTTTTAACTCAGAATTTGACGGGGCTGGCCATCCTTCCTAACTTTCTGAATTATGCAATTTTCAGATCTAGGCATCTGACAGATGCGTCTCATTCATGCTTCTAAAAGTAGATTTAGTTTGATTTAAACTCCAAAGTGTTTCTGCAGTGGCCTGCTCGCTGCCCATTGTTCTACATCTTTAAAATATAATAATTTGCCAGTAAAACGCTCTTCACTTACAAATAGCAATCTAAAATGGCAATAAAACATTTTCCGGGTTTTTTCCCTGAGAGTGATAAACAGCACAGATTTGTTTTGCGATTAAATAGAAGGGTGTAGCGTATGCGGATTAATGGGCTCCCTTCCCGAGGTCCTTCTGCCTTTCTTTTACTCAGGGAAAACTTTCACGGAAGTCAGTGGGAGTTTTGCCTAACTAAGGACGTCAGGAGCAGGCTCAGAACTAGTAAAACATCTAAGGTAATAGTAAGGTCAGGTGAGATACACAGATTTTTTTTTTTTTACAAACTTTTACAAATATAAGAGATCCAAACGCTGTAGTATTCCTTCTGTATGCAACTGATGTGCTGTTCTCATCAAGGATTTAATATTAAAACCATAACATTTTTAATGAGTTTGCAAGGTGAATTTAAAGGAAATATTGGGGTTACAACCCCTCCCCAAGAAAGGAAGAGTTTGGTTCAAAAACATTTGTTCTTTATGTACAATTTAAAGCCATTTCTGTCCAGCTAAACTGAAAAGTGTATTGACTTTCTTTTTCAGTTTAACTTGAAGACATCTGATCATAAATATAATAAAGATGACAGGAAAAAAATCTTAATATTGTGACACACTGGAAACCTTGTGTAATGTCATATCTGTGAACCACTTATACTAAATTAAAAATGCTATATTCAACCAATGGTTAAAACTACAATGGATAGTGACTGAGGTGTCTGGTAATTTAACTAAAAATTAGATGTTAATTTCATTTTTCAAAGTTCTTCTCTCATTTACATGCCATTTTCTCTCAAACACGTATAGAGAGATCAATGTAACAATCTAAAACAAACAGGAGATAAAGATAACAAAAAAGATATAACTAGGAATAATAGAATGAAAGGAAATTTAGATTTTATTTCAGGAAAATTCCTGACCATGACATCTATTAGGTTTCAAAATAATCTTCCACAGGATGTTGTAGAAGCCTCATCTTTTGATATATTTAAAATGAGATTTGACAAAGTATTACACGTACACACATTCTCTCTTTTTGGGGACAATCCTGCACTGTCCGGGAATAATAGCCTTATGGTTGTTTAACGTTTCTAATTTCGAAGATCCTTATAATCAATTTTAAAGATGTTTCCATCGAAACTGATGAGGAATTTTGCTTAATAAAGGATGTAGCAATATAATTCTTGACTAATATATTTAATTAACTAAATGGTTCTGGTGATATAACATGGGGATAAAATTTTGAGATTCTACAATTTATATATACACACAATTATAAATACAATCATTAGTCATACTCCTTCACACACAATGTACGTGATGTGCTGTCATGACATCTTCAAAAAATATGGCTAGAAGTAATAACTGTAAATGAATTATCTTTTCTCTCCTAAATAATAAATGTAATAAGAGATCAGTCATCATAATTATAAGGCCCTATAATAATCATGGGATGATCTTCAAATAATTGCAGCTGAGTTGCGCACAAGACATGGAAAAATCTCAGAAAAATAATAATGGACCTTTATTAATAGCAGTAATTTGGAAAAGCCAGAAGACCAATTGTTTAAGAAAAATTTGCTGGACCAATATAAGCACTCAAGTATTATGTTATGCCCGCTAATTTTATTGAGAACCAGATATATTGCTGCAATTATAAAAAAAAGTGACTGGTACAATATAAAATTCAGAAGACTAAAAGCCTTAAAACAACTGATGTACAAATTGAGTCCAGTAACTTTAGCCTTTTACATTTTACAGGCACTGAATGTTAGTGCAGTACTAACTGAATACTCTAAATGTACACAAAATCATAGACTGTGCAAAATAAGCTAATTAAAATAAAGATTGCAGTGGAAGCTATGAAGTAGGGCCATATATATATGATATATATATATATATCATATATATATGTCTCTCTCACTTTACAGACACGCACCCACCCACCCACCCACACCCACACACTTGATCTCATACCATTTTGTAGTACCGAAACTTGTTTCTTGGACAGCTATGATGCTTGGACAGTACAAGGATGGAATTTTCTGAATCTTTTAAAATTGTTATGGCCAAGTTCTTCTCTCTTTATTCATGCAATTGCTTCCATTAGACTAAATATATATTACCATCCCATTGATTTTTAAACCAAATTCCTCATTGATTTTTAAGCAGAACTCCGTATTTTTCAATGGCATGATATGGCCCAAAGGAATTACCGTTGAGACCGTTGCAGTTATTGTTTCACCAGTATTTTACTAGCATGTTATCTTACTCTGCTCAGAGCAGGTCCAGATAACAGGTGGCAAAGATGAGTGTCTCCACCACCATTGCTATCACTGACAAAGCTACACAGACAAAGCTAGGACACTGATGGGAGATTTAGGGTCTGATTTGCAGGGGTGATGAGTGACCCCAAGTCAATTGGAGATGCCAATGTGCAGCACCTTTGGAAATCAGGCTTCTAACATTTTTTATTTCTGAAATATATACATTATGGAGGCACTGGTTACAGCTGCATAGTTAAGACTGAATTGAGTTTTACACTTACGGCAGGTATTCAACTGCTTTGTTATGTTTAAAGATTATTCTGTATCCTCCCCACACTTACAGCACTTTTTATTTGAGTACTGAATACATTTTCTGATAACATACAAGGAAATCCATTAATTAGTTTATGAGTTATAATTAATTTTTAAAGGTGTCCTTTAAGAAATTTAATATTCTGTCAGACCATTTTTTGTCCCCGCTAATCTCAATCCAGGCATTGTCTATCTTAAAAAAAATTGTTTAATAACACTGATACAATAGGAAATTATAGAAAATAAATTGTTTAGGATTACTGGTAATTTCCTCCTGTACTTTGTGTAGATGAAAGTTTCTTTTTCACCAGAGATTCAATAATATAATTCTCCTTCAGAGAAACCTCACCAAAAAAAGCCTACTTTCAAAATGGCCACCATCGCCTATTGTTCTGAACAGGATTGAGACCACAGGTGGCCCTTAGCAAAGATGGCCATCACTCCCATTCACCAGATCAACTCAGTTCTCTTTTCTACTTCCTGACAGCATAGGGGCCATCACCTTTCATTAGGATTGCTTGGTGTCACTTTTATTGGGATCAATGGGAGACAGTGGCTGTCTTTACTAAAGATAGCCTGTGGACTCAGACTCATTGAGAACAATGGGTGATGTAAACCATTTTGAAACCGGGTAATTCTGAGTGAGTTTCTGTAAAGGAGACAATTTAATGAGCCAGACTCTGCTGATGGAGAAATATAGGGATAAAATGACCCTTCATCTTAAATACTGATCTTCCAAAACTATCTATTTCACTAGGTTTACTCAACAGAGAGAGCAGGGAAGGAAAATCTTGTGTGTGCGCACAGAGGTATGTGAAATACAGGAGGAAGGAGGTAACCTGATTTAAGGTTGATTGATACTTCTAATGATTTGAAAATATGTACTAACTCTAGTTTTACTGTTCACGTATAACCATTTTAATAATTAAAAAACCTCTTACACAAAATACATGAAAATGGAGCTATTATTGAGAGTACATTAATTTAGGACAAAAATTTACAAGGTTAATTATCTCCCCAAAAATTAACACTCCCCTTAATTAAAAAATATCCTTAAAACAAGTATTATAAACTCAGGAAATTCAAAGCTAAGATTAAATTTAGAAGAAATGTAAACATGTTCAAGTACAGAAATGTACAGTTAAGATACTCAAATACCCTTAGTTCTGCCTTGAAAGACAATAATACTTTTTAAAAAATCTAATGTGTCTTTAAAAAAATTAGTTTAGTTTAATCACATAGTGCACAGTGTCACTATTACTAACAGGGCTGGCTCCAGGCACCAGCCGACCAAGCACATGCTTGGGACGGCACCTTCTAAGGAGCGGCCAATCTTGGGGCAGCGGGGCAGCGCTTGGGGTTTTTTTGTTCTGTTTTTTACTTTGGCGAGGTGGCGCTCGGGAGAGGGGTTGTTTTGGCGGGGCGGCGCTCGGTTTTTTTTTTTGCTTGGGGCGGCAAAAAAGTTAGAGCCGGCCCTGATTACCAATAACACTGTATTAGAAAAGGAGCTGATAAGCTAAAAGGGTTAGTGTTTTAATAAGCAGTCTAATAGCTAATTTTTCTAGAAGACCTAATTTTTAAGTGATGAAAGGAAGAAAAAATTGTTAGCACTCTAAGGTTTTCTTAAACTATAAAATAACAACTTCACATTGTTACTAATGTGTATGAAAGAATAATATCCTGAAAAACCAAGCATTTAATTTCTTTGTATTAAAATAGATAGCATCGTAATTGGAATTGCACATCTAAAATTGAACATACTGTATTTTAACTGAATATTTGAAAGATATAGTAGAATATATAATATAGTACAATTCATAAACATGGTTTTTGTGGGGAGGAAAGGGGAATGAGATTTTCATTTCTGAAAAAAACAATGGTCTGAATAGAATCAGAAATAGAATGTAATTTAACTAACAAGTATTCACTTGCACTACTGCATTCCTTACAGAAAATCAAGTGGTGCATTTTACATTTGGTTACAATGCATTCAAGAAAATCAGTTCCTGCAATGAAACAAAATGTTAATGTCTAGATAATTACGTACAGAAGCTGTTAGACATGTTACAGTTTGTCATGAAGACTGTTACACATATTTTGAAAAAACAGGGCTTTGCAAAATATTGGACACTACAGCTACAAATCCCTGTAAACTAAATACAGTCAGTCCTTGGACTTACGACACAATTGGTTCCTTACAATTGTGTTGTAAGTCGGAACGTCGGAACTCGGAACCGCAATCTACTCCATTGCGGGACCGAGTGTTATAAATTCGAAACCTATAGTCGCAAGTTGAATCAGGGTGTCAATGTAGAAGCGTCATAAGTGCCATTTGTCGTAACCTGAATGTTGTAAAGTCAGTAAATAGAATAGCATTTGACTGTGGTAACCACTTTGCTAGTTGAGAAGTAAACAGCACACACACATATAGTATGTATGTAGTTTCTTCTTTGTGCTAAGGAGTGAAGATTTAAGAGTATTTTCTTTGTAGATGATCTGATTCCATCACATTAAAACTTTAATTTAGCCATTTTAATATCAGCATCTTGAGAATTTAAAAACCAGACTAAGGGCTAGATACCCAAGCTAATCTGATAATATACTAAGGGTTTTATGTGTACAAATTACTTTACTGGGATTCCAGCTGGTGGGCAAGGGGAAGAGAGAAGCAATATGACACAGGTTTTTCTGAAGTTAGCCTTATTGACTGCCCTTTACACTTTTTTAGAGGGGTGTTGACATGTAAAATACAAAACATGGTCTGAAGTATCAAAGTTTAGTAGGCTAGTGAGCTGCACTACCTTCATCCAGAAGCAAAACAAAAATAATGGTTTCTATTTTCAAAAGTGACTGATGATTATGGGTGCTTCCATTTTTGGTGCCCAACTTGAGACAAGGGGTCGGATTTTGAGAAAGTGTTCAGTACCTGCCCTCTGAAAATCAGGTCCCTTTAAAGTGTCTAAAGTGGGCACCCAAAAACAGAGACTCTCAAAATCACTAGACACTTTTGAAAGTTTAAACTAACAGTTTTTCTCACTAAGAATAAGGCCATGAGGAATTTCTCTGCTAAATTATAACTTTATATAGCAAAAGCCTGGGTTCCAACATGATGTTGTTTGGCAAAATAACCTTATTGAAGCACAAATTCCCAATGGGAACCAATTGACAGGATACTGGGGAAAGTATAGTTCCTTTATACTATTCATCTCATGGTTTCTAATATTGCATTCCACATATCTGAAGTTTCTTTTATCAAGTGTTCTTTTCCAATCAAAAACAAACTGAACTATTACTTGATATTCAAGAAAACATGCTTATTTTCAATGTATACATTCACAGTCATAATTACAGAACTAGGCTGTAAACTCTTCGGGGCAGGGACAATCTTTTTATTCTGTGTTTATACAGCACCTAGCACAATGAGATCCTGGATCATGACCAGGACTATATTATATTATTATTAATCTAATAATGTCAGCCAAACTTTGTATAACTTGGCAGTTTTATCCCACTAACAACAATATTAAGATTCAAGTAAGATTTTCTAAAAATAGGCAAGAACAATTAGATGCCTGGTCTGCATATCTGAGATGGGGGAAGTAAAAAAACGAGCAGGCTAGTACTTCGATATTTAAATCCATCTATTAGAGATTACAGGTCTGACTCTCTGCCGCCTACCATCTTGCTGTTGACACTTACACAGTACAAATTAGGTGTAAGACACTAGCAAATCAGAATTCTCTATTCACTGCACAAGCGCCAGCTTCCTCCAGGCCCTAGGCCCCGCCCCCACCCACCTCTTTCCCCAAGCCCCCAGCCCTGCCCTACCTCTTCCTGCCCTGTCTCTTTCCACCCAGTTCCTCCCCCAAGTGTGTCCCCACAGCTCCTCTCCCTCCCCCTGCCCAGCGCCTCCTGCATGCCACGGAACAGCTGATCTGCAGCAGGCAAGAGGTGCTGGGAGGGAGGGAGAGGAGTTGATCGGCAGGGCCACTGGTGGACAGGAGGCTCTGGGGGAGAGCTGGCTGCTTAGCACCCACTAATTTTTTTCCGTGGGTGCTCGAGTCCTGAAGCACCCACAGAGTCAGTGCCTATGATTCACTGACACAGATGGTCACATTTTACACAGGTCTATGCAATTCTAAACACACACACATATACATGTAATATTCTGTAATAGAAAATATACACCCCAATATATATATATAGATAGATAGATATTTTAATACATGTCATATGACATGAAACATAATAGTCAAGTATTTATTTGGGGATTTATATAATTATCTACTTCTCTATTTTCTTTTAATAACACTGCTATAATGTTCTTATTGTAGGTTAGAGATCTGAAACAATGGGTGACTGGAGCTTTCTGGGGAGACTATTAGAGAATGCACAAGAGCACTCCACGGTTATTGGCAAAGTTTGGCTGACGGTACTATTTATCTTCAGGATCCTGGTGCTGGGGGCTGCTGCTGAGGAAGTCTGGGGAGATGAACAATCGGATTTTACATGCAACACGCAGCAACCTGGTTGCGAAAATGTCTGCTACGACAAAGCCTTCCCCATTTCCCACATCCGCTTCTGGGTGCTGCAGATCATCTTTGTCTCTACGCCAACCCTCATCTACCTGGGCCATGTGCTGCACATTGTGCGCATGGAGGAGAAGAAAAAAGAGGAAGAGCTAAAAAAGAAGGGAAGCAGCAGGGACAGCAACCACCAAGGGGGAGCAGCAGCAGCAGGTGGCCGAGGGGGTAGCAACAGTAGCAGCACCAATAAGGAGCCACTCCCAAAGAAGGAGAAGCCACCAATCCGTGATGAGCGGGGTAAAATCCGCATCAGTGGTGCCTTGCTCCGCACCTATGTCTTCAACATCATTTTCAAAACTCTGTTTGAGATAGGTTTCATTGTGGGCCAGTATTTCCTGTACGGCTTTGAGCTGAAGCCACTCTACCGTTGCAGCCGCTGGCCTTGCCCAAACATTGTGGACTGCTTCATTTCACGGCCCACTGAGAAGACCATTTTTATCATCTTCATGCTGGTGGTGGCATGTGTCTCGCTGCTGCTCAACATGCTTGAGATGTACCACCTTGGATGGAAGAAGCTCAAGCAAGGCGTGACCAACCAATACCGCCCTGATCCACTCCCCACTGCCATTGCACCAGCTACCATTGCAAGGGACTCCAAACCTGTCACTCTGCCACTGCCATCTCCAGCAGTGTTCCCTACTGTCCCGCCTGCTCTGCCGGATTCCCGTGCCATCACTCCACTGCTCTCTTCACGGACTGTGCCACCTTACTATGCTGAAGCCACTGCTAGGGCACAACCAGCCACCACAACTTCCCTGGCTGGCTACCCCAGGGCTCCTCCATTCTCTGAGGAGCGACACAATACTGCCACTCCCACTCCAGCCTCCACCCCAACCCCCATCCCAACACCTATGCAAGCCATCACCCCCTACTTCAATGGCAGCAGCCAGGCCTTAGCTGCCGAGCAGAACTGGACCAATCTGGCAGTCGAGCAGCAGAGGAAACCACCAGCCTCCAGCTCAGCTGCCTCCTCTCCCCCCAGCAGCATCGGACAACAATCTCCAAAGCAAGAGGCAGCCAGTGAGCAGCCGCTGCCATTGCCACCTCTTTTGCCACCTGTCGCAGCAGTCAATAGCAGCAGCAGCACCAGCCTGAGCAGAGGAAGCAGCAGCAAGTGGGATGTAGAAGGTGAAGAGGAGGCCACAAAGGAGTGGCAAGTGTCAGCTGCCTGCACTACAGTAGAAATGCATGAGCCGCCACTGCTCATAGACACACGGCGCTTAAGCAGGGCTAGTAAGTCAAGCAGCAGTAGAGCCAGGTCAGATGACTTAGCTGTGTAGCATGGTCCACAGCACTGGGAGAAGCAGATGATGAAAGCAAAGTGCGATGGGGAGCTGCACTGGGGATGAGGTTATGCCCCAGCACAGGGGGTGAGGGAGGCTGGGGTTCCAAACTTTGAAGCTTGCTGTTCTTGCACTCTGTGAGTTGTAGTGGGGATAAATATCTACATTTTCTAGTAGGTCAGGGGTGGCCAAAGTGCAGCCCGTGGACCAAGGGACCAATCCCCCTGTCATTGACATCAATGACAGACATCCCAATGGCAGCCATATGGAGGGCTTCCACAGATGACAAGTGGTGGCAGCTAGCTAGCCATGTGCCTTCAAAGGGAAGCTCTTCCAAGAACAATGTTAATACTATTAGCCCTCACCTTCACTTCCACTCATCTTATGTAAGCACTTCATGAGCAGAGGCCTTGACTTCTTTCCTTCCTCTGAAACCCCATGCAGACCTGTTTAACCACCTCCTTGAAAATGAGGATGGCATATTGCCTGCTGGCACATGTCATCTCTGTAGACCAACCTGCCATATTAAACATCAGGGTGACAACAGTCTCTTCCATTTAATGCAAAGTAGGGCAGCCTTTGCACTCATGACAAATTGCCAATGCGACCCTGTTAACTGGGCAAAGTTTGGGTAACCCCTGTAGTAGCTTTTATCATTCTGAGCTTCATCTTTGTATTATAATAATATTTTTTTTACTCTTTACCCATAAAGAAATGTCCAGTTTGACCTTCTGTCCAGTGTTTGCCAACTGCAACCACACAATGTTTTTAAACCCGTGTATTCCTTTGAATATGTTTGGTAAACTAAACCACACACCCCGAAGTATTACACAGAATAATTGTAATCCAGAAAGAAAGGATTATGGTTTCAGTACACTGTGACCCCTTATGTTGCTCGTGAACGAAACAATAGGCTAAAGTAGGGTTCTGCATTTTAGACTATTAGATACATACTTTTATCAGCTTAAAGTAGTTGGAGAAATGCTTAATAGAAGTAAAACTAGAGTGCATACCTTTAAAGTATTTGAGCAATTTTAGAATAAATTTTAATCTGTAGTTTTAAATTACTTGACAGTGTACTTATACATTTTAGTTTGATCTTTGATCGCACAGGAAAAATTAAGGGGAAACAAAAGTAAAGTCCAAAGCAATATTGTTTCCTGCTGTGTGCTGTAAGTGATTAGCCCTGTCCTACAACAATCTGTAATGTCTTACAAACCAATAAACAGCAGACATAGAATATACTGTACTGCAAAAAAGGTGACTAAAATATCATGGCAACATTTTAGGAGCCTCGGGGTCAGAAGTCAATGGCAGAATTCCTATTGACTTCCATAGGAGCAGGATTGGGCCCTCTCATCGTGCAGTCCTTATTCAATCAAAACTCCACTGGAAGTCAAATGAAGTTTTGGGTGCAACAAGGAATGCACCCAAAGAAAAGTGATGGGTATTTTTCTAAGGAGTCAGCTTTCCTTAAAAGAGACTCTATTTTTCAATCCCATTGTAACAAATACTCTCACGTAAGTCAGTCAGAAGTTTGAACTCCTGATAAAGTTGGTGAGAGATTTGGGTATACAAAGAATGCAGAATCAGACCCAACTTTTGTTCTTGTAGTTGAAAGGATCATTTCAATTAATTGAAGTCCAGCACTATTCCTCTGGCTGCTATAAAGCTGAACTTGTATTTAGCTGTGACTTTCTGAGTACCTGTCCCAGACCTGAAGAAGAGCTCTGTGTAAGCTCTTTTTCACCAACAGAAGTTGGTCCAATAAAAGATATTACCTCACCCCCCTTGTCTCTCTAATATTCTGGGACCAACACGCTACAACAGCACTGCAAACAAAGCTGAACTGCCATATGAAAATAGTTTAGCTAAGTTCACTTAAATAATCTTTACATGTTCAAAGTGTGTTGGCCTGGCCATGTAGTGCTTACTTAGGCAAAGTTGAGATCAGTTCTCTATGTAGCTAAAGACTACAAGTGCAACTAATAATATATGTTTTCCTGAACATGCTGATTTTATTAAACTATTAACAATATTTCCCATCAATACAGACTAAAATGTTATACTTTTAATATTTCCTGAACAGACTCAAAATTATTTCTGAATAACCATGGAGCAGGGTTGGGGTTCTGTCTTGAGACTCTTATACAATTTGTCTCATTGACTTCAGTTGACCTACTTGTGTGAGAAAGGGTTGTGGGATGCAGTTTTGGCCTGCTAAAAGTCTTGGGGCGAACACTACATATATAATAAAGTCAATATGCATTTGTTAATATGCTGATTAACAAGTAAAAACAGATAGCAACTATTTAGTAGTCAAGTTTAAGGCATCCTCTCATGAGCAGGGCCGGCGCTTCCACTAGGCGACCCTAGGCGGCCGCCTAGGGCGGCAGGATTTGGGGGCCGCATTTTGGCGGCCACTCTTCCTGGTGGCAAGAAAAGCGGCCACCGAAACACTGCTGAAGCGCTGCTGCCTAGAGTGGCAAAAACCCTGGCGTCGCTACTGCTCATGAGCTGTTTTCAGCCATTAAAAACAAACATACAAGCTAAAAGAATTCTGCTCTCAGCTACACCCATGCAACGCCACTGAAACGAGCACGACGTTAATAGGGTTATATTAAATGTACATAAGGACAGAATTTAGCCCTCAAAATTTTTAGATCTAATAACATTTATAGCAGTTTCTGAATGTCAGGTCATGATATTGCTGAAGTAACAATGTGCACCTCTATATTTTAATGACACATTAGAGAACTGCATCAAAATTCATAGGGCCAAATTCTTCTCTCATTTACACTAATATAAAGAGTAAGGATCTCCAGCTGTATATTCATATAACTAGGGCCTTGGTTCAAAAAAGCATTTTGAGTACATGCTTTGCTGGAGCAGGGCCATAGAGCAGAATATGACACCACTCCCGTTACATATTGTCACTAATCCTGCAATCTTTACTCAGGAATACCACCATGGAGTTGAGCCCATACTATATATAAAAACCTAAGAGGAGCGATTGTTATAACTTGCTTAAAATCAACTGATATTTCATCTACCATTTTCAGATTAACATGTGTGGTTAGTCCTGCACAGAGTTCAAAAAGTTTTGTGGTATGTGGCATTTTCAGGTATAGTAAGGACTGGAAAGCTGTCCTTGCAAAAGACCCATTTATTTCAGTTATACAGGCTCGGTGTGGGGAAGGAGAATTGCAACTCTAACTGTACTCCCTGGGAGAAACCTGAACTAATAGTCTCCAGACCAGATCAACAATAGTTTGAAAAAATAGATAAAAGCAAAACTACAACTCACAGGTTGTGTTTTTAACACTGGCTTCTTTAAGTTCTACCAAAACAACTGTAAAATCACAAGCTTCTTGGTTAATCACACTTTAATTTAGAGTGTTATAAACTGTTTCTTAATTTCAGTCATGATAACTAATCTTGCAGAGGCAAAACTTCAATTGATTTCAGTGGACATTTTGTCTCTTTGAAGGCTGCAGGATCAGAAGAGGGAAACAAATTTCTTTGAAAATATCATTGGTGGGGCAAATACTGAGAGCTTTACTCAATCTTTACTCATGAAAACTGCCATTTAAATCAGTGGGAGTCTACGAAGTAAAGAATAAAATAACCTCAGGATTTGGCCTGGTATGCATAATATTTTAATATGCTTATTGGGCCTGATCCAAAGCCCACTGAAGTCAATGGAAAGATTTCCATTAAGTTCAGGGAGCTTTGCCTAACACCCCATAATGCTATTGGACCTGATTCCTGAACTTCTTACTTAGGCAAATCTCCTGGTGAAGTTATAGAGTTTTCCTTGAATAAGGAGCCCTCATATAAGCTATAGAGGATAGGATAGTTATGGGTTTTTTCAGTACGTGGAAAGTGATTAGTTTATGCCAATAGGTATACATTTAAATCTTGAAAACATTTGTCTGAAGAACATGTTTTTGAATAAAAATTAAAATCAGATTCAATTTATACCTTAAATTAATTGTTTTCTAAAACTGCTGTAAACACCAAGAAGTAATAAATGTTGTGAAATGGAACTGCATCTGTGGATGGAAATATTTGTAAGTTTTTCAGATAAAGTATGACAGAGAAAATTGTTTCATTTGTCTCAAAAATGAAAATGGTAGCAGATGTTACTGTAGATGGACCTGATCCTGCAGCCCTTACTCAAGCCTCAATCCTGGAAATCTTACACATCTATTTAACTTTAAGTAGGTGTGAAGATCATTGGAGGATGGGAACACGAATAAGGACTACAGAATTGCATTTGATATTATTTTAAAGTTGAAGGAAGTACTCATCTTCACTGTGTGGATAGATGGGTGGTGGGAAGGATTATTACATGTGGTATTAAAGTTTAAAAGATAAAAGGAAACGCTAAAATATGCAAAAGATAAAAATAGAACGTCACGCTTTGAACAAGTTACCAGGTATATATATAATGTTATATTTTTTGCAATAATTCAAGGAATTTGACATTTATTGCCCCCCCCCAAAAACCCACTAAATTTCATCAGTATATTTTTCACAATATTTTCACAACTGAATGTGTAGCAAAAATACAAACATTTTATAAAATTTATTAGCACATAAATACATTGTTTTTTGGCCATCAGAATATTTATATTATTTTCAGTAGCTGGGCCTGTGCAGCTATCTGTTAATACCATAAAGTGGATAGTGCAGCTATCTGTTAATACCAAAGAAAATGGAGCATAGATGATTTATAAACTACGTAGTTCTTTTCTTTACATTTTGATTCAGTGATAGAACTTCCTGGTAACTCTCCCTTAATTAAAATTTGAATATTCTTGGTATGAAAATCTAACTCATGATCTTTCAGAAAAAAAAGTGATCTTTAAAATACTGAGATTTCCCAGCATTGGTCTATAGCTTCTTGAGAACATGTAACATGCATGTAACACGCACTGAAAAGACAATATGGGCCAAACTCATCTCTGGTGTAACAGTAGAAGTCAACTGTTATCCAAAGATGAACTTAATGGCCTTACCCCAGGGATTAATTTGGCCCAATATGTTTGCCATCCAATAAAGGCACTCATCACTCATTAAGTGCACTGATATACTGTAATTCTTCATATTATTTTCTTGTCTGAATACCTAATAGTAGGATCAGTAAAAAATTAAAACAATCCTTTAAAAAATAATATTTCAGTCTTTTTTCCTGTTAGATCTGGGGTGAGTTACTCAGCTGGTATAAATTGTCATAGTTCCATTGACCTTAATTTAAGATATGGCAGTTTACACAAGCTGAGTATCTAGCCCCTTGTTTTTTATTTATTAAATTCCTTAGTAGAACTGAATTAAACAGGCTGTTCTTCCCCCCCCCACTAGATACATTTATTTTATTTTACTGTGATTTTCCTTGTGAAATGTGTGCTCTGTTTGTAACTTTGGTTTCCTGAAGTTTACATTCAATTTTTGATTTCAGAATTGTACATTTGAACTGAATACGCTGTTTTGGAAGTTTACATTGGTATAATACAAATTAAAGCAATGACCCTGCCAAGGTGTTAATCCTAAAATGAAATGTCTTAATATAAACAGAACTCTTCAGATGTAAGGCAGTACCATTAAAAAAAAATTCATTTCATATTGGGAATTCTTACCAGTAATCTACACTATCCGTTTCCTGAATAGGCTTAAAGTACAGGATCTTGATATATGGTATACAGGGAGCACACTATTATGGAAAAAAAATAAAAACTCTTAATCATGAACTGAATTATCACAGCATGAAATGTAGATTTTACTATTATCTATTTACTTTGTGTGTGTGTTTAGGATGTTTAATGGCAAAAATTAGCTGTGACATCAGTTCTCTGTGTCAGAAATTGACAGTATGGCTTGAAGTCCCACACAAAACAATATTTGTGGCAAAATACTGCACTGTTACATTGTGGAGGATGTTGTAAAAGGTAAATGTTTTGTTTTCCAGATAAAAACAAGGGTCAGGTCCTGCAAAAACCCTCTCATGTGAGCGATCTTTACTCATGCAAGTAGTACTGTAGAAAGCAATGAGATTATTTGCTTACGTAAAAACATACTCATGTGAAAAGTAATTTGCAGGCTTGGGCCCTACATTTGTTTTAATATGCTAAGCTAATTGCTGAGGTTTCAGCCCTTAAAAAGATATGAAACAAATGTGGACATATTTTAAGATGGGGAATATATTCCTATTTCCAGTTTTCTCACAATTAAAAGGTTGTGTTGCATAAGAAAGTTTACTCAGAGGTTTCTTGTTGCTGAAAGGCTGTCCGTCTTTTACATTACAGAACCTCACAACAAAATAAAGTTTTCTGGGAAGTCAGGGACTTTTAATAACATTAAAAGCAGCAAACTGTTTCAAGTGGTGTCTTTGAAGAAGTGCCTTATGTATTCATTTCTGTAAGAACAAGTTGATGTAAATGTCAATTTACCTCAAATGTTTACAAAACTGTTACTAAATAAACTTTTTGTACCATAAGAGCATCTCTTTTTAGATTAAATTTACAGTGATGTGTAGATGATCACTAAAAACATTAAAATGCAGGGGGACCAAACTAAATCAAATAACTTCCATTATTCAGTTAATCTGCTTTCTTTTAACATTGAGTCTTATTCAGCTGACTGAATAAGATCTGTCTGAAAACTGAAGGCCGAATCCTGTGAACCATCCACATGCAGATCTCCCACTGACTTCAATGGAAGTTCTCATTGCAGAGGAGAAGCTGGGGATGCAATCCTGATCTTCTTGCAGTCAGTGGAAGTTTTCCCATTGACTTTAGTGGGTTCAATGGGTTCAGAATTTCACCCTAGATTTTGACTGACACCCGTGAGTCACAATTCCTCCCATACTTCATCTTTGCTCCTAGGAGTAGTAAGCTATAGGTGGCCATCCTCCCCAGCTACTTTAAATGGGGAGTGTGGCCAAGTCTCTACCCATTTCCTGCTCATTCCCATGCCCTCCACAGACAGCAAGTAGGCCTGCTTAGGCCTATGTGCTCATATGCAAGGTCCTGATAGTTCAAACAAAGGTGTAAGGGCATTTTATTCTCTGTGTGGAAGAGTAATCTCAGTCACAGTCTAAGTAATGTAATCTGGGCATGTATTTAAAACATGGTGTTTTAGCAGCAAATTATCCAAGTGGTGGTTTTTCTTGAGCAGCAGTACGACAAGTTTCCAGAAGAATAACTTTCAAAGAATAGCAGAATGGGTGAGTGACAACTGTTAGGAGAGTTTGCTTTTTTGTTTTGTTTTTTTTCCTGTCTATTTATATGGGTAAAAGTCCCAAATTCTGCTTGCCTGAATCTAATAACCTATCCCATTGATTTTAGTAAGACAATTCACATGAGTAAGATGAGCTGAATTTAGTCTAAAGTATCATTTACATGACTGAAAAAATGCCTAGCCAATTGGTATTCCCGAAGTCAATGAGTTGCTTCTCTACTTAAATGCCAAACATACATGCATTTTGAAAGCTAAGAAGCTGATCCTGCAACCTTTACTAAAACAATACTGACAGGAGAAATCCCATAAGGTTTACAACGAGACTATTCATGTTAGCAGAAGTGTTTGTAGGCCTTATGCTCTAATTTCTATTTAAAATATAGATTCATATGAGCACCTAGCATCTTATATTAGTCTACATTTGCACAAAACACACCAATGTCACTGGCATGTAGTGGCTACAAGCCACAGTAAAAGCAAGCTGAATCCACACTCTGGTGTGTAATTACATGTGCCAGTGAAAGACTTCAGCAGCAGGGAGAGAGCAGCTCCTCACTACCGGCACCTTTGACTGCTAGGAGGAAAACCTCTGGCAGGGGGAAGGCCGCGGAGAAATGCCCCTGCCAGAGTCTTTCCTGGCTGTGGGAAAAGGCTCCAGCAGGAGGGAAGTGGTGGAGCCTTTCCCTCTTGTCTCGCCACTGCTGGAATCTTTTCCTGTAGTAGGGGAAAGCTCCAGCAGCAGGGAGGAAGCAGGAAACTACAATGCTGGAAATATCAATATAGCTAGGGAAACATGGCTTGGCCAAGTAGAGAGCATGTAGGGTCCATACTCGCATACATATAACCCACACCCTTCAGGCCTGTCTTTCCTCTACTTGCCTAAGTCACGCCTCACTGGCTACAGGGCTTTTTATGCCCATGCTGGGGGGAGTCACAAGGGTATGCAGTGTAGCTGAACCCTTACAAGTTAGTTGCTTGAGCAATTTGAACAAGACCGGAGGACAGCAAGTGGAGGATGAGCAACTCTGTCTTGCCTATACTGAATAAAGCAACAATCTAATAATGAGATATTGACAGATTACGCCACTGCATAGTATCAAAACATCATACAGCTTTGCATATTTTAGTTTATCCTTTCATTTCAAAGTTAAGAAAAATGCCTCATCTACTACTGAGCTGTGACAACAGAGCAATCCATCGTAGGAGGTCATCTCTCTCCTGAAGAAAGATGCTAGAAACATATGATTAAGGTCTGACTTGAACTGCTGGAGGACTGTCAAATAATTGCAGCTGAGTTGCAGACAAGAAATGGAAAATCACAGAAAAGTAAGAGTGGACCTTTATTAATTGTGGTAATTTGGAAAAGCCAGAGAAGACCTATTTGTTTAAGAAAAATTTGCTGGAAAAATATAAACACTAAAGCATTATGTTATGCCTGCTAATATTTTTTTTTTTTTAGATAACCACACATTTTGCTGCAACTGTATTACAGTCATTAATGCACGAGGGCGACAGCAGGAGCCCCACCATGCGTTACCATAGAACAGTAGTTTTCAACCTGTGATCCACAGACCCCTGGGGGTCCACAGACTACATTTAAGATTTCCAAAGGGGTCCACACCTCCATTTGAAATTTTTTAGGGGTCCACAAATGAAAAAAGGTTAAGAACTACTGGTTTATTGTAAGTGCCCATCCTGAAAGTTTATTAAAAGAAGACATGCTATTTTGTTAGTGTGTGTTGGTCTCACCTTGCCCCAGGCTGAGAAAGTAAACCTAATGTTGCCCCAATTTGCGGTGTGGGGGAACACTTACTGTGCCACAAGAGAGCATGCAGGGACTGCCCTCACTTTTACATACGGTGTAGTTGGCAGAATCCTCCATCCCCCCTCCCATTAGGGGTATAGAGAGGTGCCTACACAGTCTTTGACTGTGAAATGTCTTGCCTACACCAAGTTTGTGTGCAACATAGGTAGCTTCAGGACTAAATGATTGACGCCAGGCTGGCTGATGGAGCAACAGTAACTACTCCAGAAGTTCAGGTCCCTGGCTTGGCAGGGGGCCCAGCAGCAGCAACTGGACAGGCTGGCCCATCACAAATACCAAAGGGAAGAAGAAAGAGTCCTGCCAGTCAGTGTGTGGATTGTCATCAAGAGGGGCAAGTAAATCGGATCTGCCTTTGGGGAGCCAGAGAAAAGGTTCCTGGCCAACACAGGGTGCGGAGTTGACCTTGGGAGATTTGGACTATTAAGAATGTTGGTAAACAGAGTAAAGGAACCCAGATAGCTGCAAAAAAAGGACGGAGGGGACAGTTTTGGGCCAAGAAGAGG
Organism: Macrochelys suwanniensis; assembly: GCA_033296515.1. Lineage (NCBI taxonomy): Eukaryota > Metazoa > Chordata > Testudines > Chelydridae > Macrochelys > Macrochelys suwanniensis. The sequence continues at coordinate 40,579,675 of CM065775.1, read as the reverse complement.
GATACCTCAGTGTGACGGGGTGTATAAGCCCCACACTGGCGAACTGAGTGTTAAAGAAGAGCTCTGGTCCCAGAAGGCTCCACCCAGCTGCACCTGCTGGGCATGCTCACATTGGAGGTGGGGCTCAAAAGGAAGCAGCTCAAATCAGTGGTCAGAGTATGGGAGTAGTCATGTACAGCAAGCTCCTGCAGAGAAGCTGCTAGGGCTCCACATGACCAAAGACCAGGCCCCACTACCAAGCTGCCATGGTCCCTTCACCCCACAGAGACCAGGAATGATGGACCACTGCTGGTACAAGACCACCCTCTGGAGCATGATCAGAGAGAACTCCAGGGAGAATCCAAAAACAGACCATGGGGGTGTGAACTGCAGCATGCACTAGTGTGTAGCTCTCCTGTGTAGACCCTGTGGGCACAAACTAAAAGGTATCTAGTTCAAGTTGACTTAGTCCTGTTTGAAAGACTTCTGGTCTCTACATATGTCAGTGATGAGACTAAAAATATGGCTAAAGGTCTTGCAGACTTCCTTGGAGCTGCTAAACAGGAAGTACTCCTCTGGCTCGAGGATATGATCATGAGAAGGTGGCGAGGCCAGCAGCCTAGTAAAGGCAACCAGGAAGATTGCCCAGTTGGAATGTTGGGCATGGACAGACATTAGAACTTGTCCTAGGACCAGGCAAGGTTCTGGGTGGTGGGGAGCATGTGAAGCAGTGTATTACCTGTATAGTCTGGAGTCCACAGCTTGGGGTGGAAAGGAGACTTCCCCTGCCTCTTCCTTCCTAGGGCAGGTTGTTTAAACCAGAACAGGAAGCATAGTAAGAGGGAAGCAGAAGCCATGCAGGCTGCAATGGGTTTTGGTTGTGGTTTTCTCTCAGGATCTAGGAGACTAGCCTAACCAGAGGCTTCATTTTGAGGACTTTGGGAGCTGAACCAGGATCATGAGGTGAGGACTTGTGAATTGTTTATTGTAAATGCTTCTATCCTGAAACCTTATTAAAAGGTGACAGGATATTTGTAAGTGTGTGTTGGTATCCTAGCACCAGTCTGTTAAAGCCACCTATCGCTAACCCACTTGAGGGAAATTAAAGGTGGACACATCTGCAGTGCCACAAGGGGGCATACAGGGACTGCCCACATGTTTACAGAGACCCAACTTACATCTCTACATGGTTGGCATAGAGATCAGTGGCAATAAATATTTTTTGTAATGTAGTATTAATATATACAAATGGAGAAATTCATTCCTGATGTGTGCGCTTTAGTAGTGTTGCTTCTTCCTGAACTCAGAGTAAGAACATCTTGTGGGATGCTGAATAATTGCATTATGATATTTCACCTGTGGGAGAAAAAAAATCACATCGTAAATTTTAAAAGAAATAAAATATGTATGACAATGTGATCCTTTCCTTTAGGAATTTAAAGGTTAGGATAACTGAACAAATTATTCACTGTGGGCAGAATGTAGGGTTAACTCTTTTGAAGTCAAAGTTGCAACTACTTAGGACAGTGGTGAACTTGTCCACGCACCAGTTTTTCTCCACAACACTTTTTGCTTTGCGTGCTTACAGCGAGTCATGCCAGTAAAACTCAAACTTACATCTTTTTGGTTTAACTAAAATAGTATTTTTAGTACAGACGGGAAAAATGAAAACAAACATTTTCTTACTATTTATCTTTCAGTCCTCCCCTTTATACTCTAATAGAATAACTAATTACGGTGATTCAGGAATGACTGGCATCACTAATCTGTGTTAAGAGATTCTAAAATATTGATCTAATCACGTGGTATTTCTAAAATTGAATTATTTGAAAATTAGTCAAAGATGTAATTAAAGACTATCTTGTAACTTACATACACAAGAGATCAGAGTACACTAACATTTCTTGATGTTTGAGTACTTAACATGCAAGTAATATTCTTTCAACGTCGTTATGAGTAGAATTTCCTACTTTTTTTTTTTTTTTAAAGGAAAGCACAATGAAGGCGGGGCATGCTGCAGGACTTGGTCAGCTTTTTAGTAAACCAGTGGAGCTTTCATGTAAATTCCATAATCTGGAACTATTTGGCTAGATGCCACTGGAATGCCCTGTGGCTTAGAAAGTCCACAGCGGGAATCTACTCTCCTGTGAGCCTGAAGAGCTGTGCAGTGATAGGTTCAGCAGACTAGTACAAAGGCTCCAAAGTGCCAAGCATGCAGCAACCCTCTCCATCCCCTTCACACATCAAAGTTCACGGAGTCGGATTCAAGGGCAACTTTTGAGTTCTTGCCTCAAGACATACTGCAATACCCTTTTCAAAATGCAACTAAGGCCACGTCTACACCACCACCTATGTTGCTCAGGGGTGTGAAAAAACACCCCCAAGTGACAGTTTTCCTGGCGTAAGTGGTAGTGTGCAGTACTATGTTGGCAGAAGAACTTCTCCTGCCAACATAGCTACCACCACTCATTGAGGCGCTATTATGTCGACAGGAGTGCTCTCTCCCATCAGCATAGAGCGGCTACACGAGCAATCTTACAGTGGCGCAGCTGCATTGGTACAGCTGTGCTGATATAGGCCATGTCTATACTAGCGAGCTTAAGTGATTATGGAAACACAAAAGTGAAGCCTGCCTTACCTATGCACATGCAACCTTAATGATAAAGTTCATGCAAAATGTACTATGCATGTACAGAGTTTTCCAAAGCTCATAATTCAGTCAAATTCAGTCAAATAAAAGTCAGTTCTTAGCAGAACACTCAAAGGCAGTTCTTAGTAAGGACTGTTTCTATGCCAAATTTCAATTTTCTCCTGTTCTTTACGCTATAGATATAGATTTTTATGACTGGGGAGGCACCTTTTTCCACTCACCTTACACTCAAACAGATGAAAAAATTTTGTTCAGATTTTCTGAACTTTAGGGAGAGACCAGCCCTACAAAATTTCAGCCCCCAGAAGGTGATTTTTTCCCCCCCAGAAAGCTATGAGTCACTGAAGACTGGGACTAGAATGGAATTGCTTAAACACCTGTATAATCTTTGTTTTATATATATCATTTATATGAATACAGCAAGCACTAAATGGTATTAAAGATCAAAGAAATTAATAAAAGTAAAGAACCTCAGAGTGAATTGGATTTTACAAAACATACTGCTAAGTACTTTGACCTCAATCCAGAAAAATACTTAAGCATGTGCTTAAGTGCTTTGCCTGATCAGGCCCCAGTTGCACAGAACTTGAATATACATAAATCACTTGAAGATTTAAAGTGATCTTATTTCATGTTTAAGATTCATTGATGCCCCATGGAAAATTTGAGAGACACTGTAATTTAGAAAAATGCTATTTAGAGATCCAACTATGCAACCCTGAGTCAGGTTGGTAAGCAATCGAGCACATAGTACTTGTTTCTTTTCCTACATTTTTACACAGGGATATTTACATGGAAGAAATAGGTTTCCTGTGAGCTTATCACTTCCTGTTGTATAACCCCTAAATCAGTGTTCCCAAACTGGGGTTTGTGAACCCCTGGGGGTTTGCAAAATGTTACAGGGGGTTCTTGGGGAAAAATTCCCTAATGGCGGAGAGAGCTGTCCTTAGCGACCCCGGGCAGCATGGGGCCAGCAGCCTGGAGCCCCTGGACTTCCAAGAGCTAAGCGGATCAAAGCAAGCATATCTATCACATTGAGGAGATTTAAACTTCAAGACTCCTTATAAGAAATGGAAAGGGAGGTGGATATTTTTTGTTGTTTTTAAAATTAAATAGGCAGCTAGTATTGTTTTTAAAATTATTATGAAAAACAAGTTTAAGATTTGTTGTAATGAGCAGCCTAGGCAAACAATGTACAAGACCTGAATGCTTATGCAGGAGGAACTCTGAGTTAGCTTCTTAAATATCTTCATGCTGTTTCACATCTGATACTCCTTGATGAAAATAGGAGCCTTGTCTTATAACAGGCTTATTCAAAGTGATACAAGCTACAAAAGTGAGATCTTGGAAGAGTGTTGCCATTTTCATAATGTAATAAAAATACTGTAATGATTAATAATTACTAGTGTGTGGTAAGTATGTCATAAAAACAAATTTTATATTTCCAAGATCACTGCTTTTATAATGTATACTGAGGTAAAGGAGAAAATCCCTGGAAATATTCATTTTTAGGAGGGTGTTTGCGAGACTTGACATTTTATTGAAAGGGGTTCATAGGTTGTTAAAGTTTGGGAACCACTGCCCTAAATGAAGTCAGAATCCTCTTCTTGGAGGAAACAAATGCAGAACGTCTAAGTTTGAGTGTTTGTCAGTGAGTCTTGAGTTTCTCAGGAAACTTCAGGATATGATTTGAGTTAGTTCCACCCCCTTATTTGCTGATAAAAATCGAGCAAGGACTTATAAGGTGCACTATTGGGCAGAATTATCAGTGCCTCCTTTTGAAAAGAAGGGTGCAGGGAGAAGGTTGAGTGAATGGGTTGGGGTAGTTGGAGACTCTCAATCTTCCTGGAGATTGTTTAACACTTATCCATGCAAAGTTACACTTTCAACAGGTTGAAATAAATACATTTTAAAAAGTTGCCCTTAAAGAAGTCAAAATGGAGGAAATTAAAAATGGGTGAGGGAAAGTGATCTTAGACCTTATGCTGCATTTTGCCTTCCAATCCATGCTCATCCCACAGATGCAGAAAGTATATTGGGTATAACTGAAAAACATTTACAGAGACATTAACAAGGACTCTAAAAAAAAAATCTACAACTTGAAAATTTAGACGAAGTCTACACTAGAAACTTTTGCAGGTATAACAATGTTATTTAGGGGTGTGGATTTTTTAAAATGACATTTCTATACTGGCAGGCTCCCTAGTTTACATGCAGTTATACCAATATAAAAGTGTTTCTGCTGGGATAGCTTATTTTGCTTGGGGAACTCTCTATATCAGCACTCTTTTGCTGAGATAAACTGGTCTGCACTAAGAGGTTTTGCTAGACTAGCAAACCTTTTCTAGTGTAAACCATTTTCTCTTAGGCCAGGTGTCAGGGTTCCCTCCCCATTCTGAACTCTGGGGTACAGATGTGGGGACCTGCATGAAAGACCCCTTAATATTATGTTCCACAAGCTTAGGTTAAACACTTCCCCAAGGCACAAATTCCTTTCCTTGTCCTTGGACGGTATTGCTACCGCCACCAAGTGATTTAGACAAAGATTCAGGAAAAGGACCACTTGGAGTTCCTATTTCCCCCAAATCTCCCCAAGCTCCTTCATCCCCTTTCCTAGGGAGACTGGAGAATAATATTCTAACCAAAAGGTTAACAGAGTGAGCACAGACCAAATCCCTGGTTCTTAGGACACTGAAAATCAATCAGGTTCTTAAAAGAAGAATTTTATTTAAAAAAAGTAAAAGAATCACACCTGTAAAATCAGGATGGAAGATAACTTTACAGGGTAATAAAAGATTTAAAAACACAGGAGAGTCCCCTCTAGGCTCAACTTTAAAGTTACAAAAACAGGAATAAACCTCTTAGCACAGGGAAAATTCACAAGCTAAAACAAAAGATAATCTAACACATTTCCTTGCTATTACATCTAAAGTTACAGAAATTGTAAGTATCATTTCATTAGTAGCTGGATTACCTGTTTGGTTTCTCTTTGTCCTGACAGGGAACAAAAAAGCGAACAAAAACCTTTCCCCCCCGCCCCGCCCCCAGATTTTAAAGTATCTTCTTTCCCTATTGGTCCTTCTGGTCAGGTGCCAACTAGGTTAGTTGAACTGATTAACCCCTTACAGGTAAAGGAGGGATTTTATGCTACCCTTAGCTGTATGTTTATGACACCAGGTCATTCTGGGGTGGATGGAGAAAAGAAATTGATGTTATGTTTGTGTTCCCTGTTCCACTCTCAGATATCAAGGTAGTACTTTGTTTTTTTTAAACTCAGCTCAGGACCCCTTCACACAGGTTTCTAGCATGCTTACAGCCTTGAGTGTTTGGACTGAAAATATCTACCATCAGAAATAATGCAGAATAAGACTCCTCAACTTATGCACTCAGACATGGGGTCTTGAAGGAGGGTCCCAATGAAGGCCAACTTGTTCTCTGAATAGATTATTCAGTCAACCCAGGAACTACAGTCTTCCAAGGTTTGACTAGCTTGAAGATTATGGGTATTGTCTGCTAGATGAGGTTTCAAGGTGTAGTAAAACAAACTCCTTGCGGTTCAAGAGTTATTTAATTTCAAAATATGCTCCTGTTTATTATTCACTATATTGCTTATTATAGGATTCACTTTACCCATCACTGAAATACAGCCACTTCAGCTGTAAACTGTAGCAACTGGTTAACCAGGGCACAATACCACACAATCATCTAGAAGAGGAGATGAATACTACTATAGCTAACTAAAAGTAACAGGAGAATTTTAGAGAGGCAAAATAGAATTATACAAATTAGAATTTGCAAGGACCGTGGACTGACACCCCTACACTTGTAAAAGCGATGGGATCAATCTTGAATGATAAAATTAACTGAAAATAAAGGCCTCAACAAGCTCTCTTTTTAAAGCCCCAATAAAGTAAAACGCATTCTTAACTTTAAGCACAATAGTAGTTCCATTGAAGCCTAGTACAGTTTAAATATAAAAAACTTCATTACCACTCTATACCTTAAAGTAAAGTTTTAACTCTAATTTAAAAAAAATTCTCATTGTGGGTTTCCATCTTTATTGCCTCAATGATTTTTATATTTATAGATGCCAAGACCAGAAAGGATCACTGTAATAATCTAGTATGACCTTGTGGATAACAGGCCAGACAACTTCCCAAAATAGTTCTTAGCACATATTTTAGAAAAACATCCAATTCTAGATTTAAAAAATTCTGATGGTGAACCCACTGACTCTTAGTAAATTGTTCCAATGGTTAATTAATTACACTCACTGTTAAAAGTTTGCCTTACTTTCAATCTGAATTTGTCTAGCTTCAACTTCCAACCATTGGATTATGTCATACTTTTCTTTACTAGACTGAAGAGCCTATCATTACATTTTTGTTCCCCATGCAGGTACTTGTAGTCTACTCATGTCACCCCTCAATCTTCTCTTTGTTAAGGGGCTCAATCTATTTAGCTTAAGTCAATCGCTATAAGCAATGTTTTCTAATCCTTTAATCATTCTCATGGCTCTTCTCTGAGCCCTCTCCAATTTAGTAACATCCTCCATAAACTGTGGGCACAGTAATGCAGCAGCAGTTGCCCCTGTGCTACATAGAGAGGTAAAATAACCTCTACTGCTATGCCTGAGATGCCACTGTTTATGCATCCACTGGGAGCTCATGTTCATCTGATTATCCACCACAATACCCAAATCTTTTTTCAGAGTCACTGCTTTCCAGGATAGAGTCCCCCATCCCATAAGTATGGCCTACATTCTTTGTTACAAGATGTATACATTTAGCCATTTTAAAACGCACATTGTTTGCTTGAGCCCAGCTTTCCAAGCTATTCAGATTGCTTTGTACCAGTAACCCATTGTCACAGCCAGGTTGTGGACAGCCAGAACTAGCGGTCAAAGCCGGAGTCCACAGTCATGAGACAGGAGTCAAAAGTCAGAATCAGGAGACAAACTGGAAATCGGAACCACAAATCATAGATTCATAGATTCTAGGGCTGGAAGGGACCTCGAGAGGTCATCAAGTCCAGCCCCCTGCCCTCATGGCAGGACCAAATACTGTCTAGACCAGATCAGATGCCAGGAGTCAAGCCAGGTCAGCATGCCAGGAAATCAAGCCTGGGGAACAGGAGCAGAGTGGATCCCAATTGTTCAGACAGCTTCCTGTTCCTGCTGCTGACTTAAGTAGGGCCACCAGACCAATTGGCTGTTCTGGAACTTCACCAATAGGACCTCAGGGGCAGAGCCTCAAACTGGGGCTGGGCTTCATGGATCCTGAGTAAGCAGCAGTGAGCAGGCTGCCAAGTGGAGGGTTAGAGCATGGCTGCTCCTGTGAACCCTGCAGACCTAGATTCGAGGCCTGTGGGTCATGACACCTTTTTCTTCATTATTTACCACTCTCCTTATTTGGGTCATCTGCAAACTTTCTGTAATGTTGTTTTCTTCCAGGTCACTAATAAAAGTGTTAAATAGCATAAGTCCAAGAACCAATCCCTATAGGACCCCACTAAAAGCACACCTGTTCAGTGAGGATTCCCAGTTTACAATTATACCTTCAGACCAATCAGTTAGCCAGCTATAATCCATTTAATGTGTGCCATGTTCAATTTATACCTTTCTAGGTTATTTTAATCAAAATGTTATGTAGTACCAAGTCAAATGCTATACAGTAGTCCAAGTGTATTATATCACTATTACATTTTTCTACCAAACTTGTAAGCTCAAAAAAAAAAAAATTAGTTTGACAGAATCTATTTTCCATAAACCCATGTTGATTGGCATTCAGTTATAACAACCTCCTTTTATTCTTTATCAGTCAAGGCCTGTTTCAGCTGCTCCCTTATCTTGCCTGGGATTGATGTCAAGACTGAGAGGTCTACAATTGCGTGGGTCATCCAATATTTTAAAAGCGCAAACAGGAATAACATTAGCTTTCTTTCAGTCTTCTGGAATTTCCCCCATGTTTAAGATTTATTAAAAATCAGCATTAATGATCCATCAAGCTCCTCAGCCAGCTCTTTTAAAGTTCTTGGATACAAGTTATCAGGACTTGCTGATTTTAAAATGTCAATTTTAGTGGCTGCTGTTTAACATTCTACTGAGATACCAGGGAAATGGAAAGAGTTATGATATAGTACTATATCTGTTTGGGATTTTTTTTCCAAATACAGAAAATATATATATTGAACACCTCTACCTCTTCTGCATTATTTATATTTCTACCATTTCCATTTAATAATGGACTAATACCAAATATATGTTTTATTACAGATAAAAATACTACTTTTAATTGCCAAAGCTGTAAACTCAAGCTGAGCTCTGAAGCCCAGATTCTGCAAGGTATTTAGGCACCAAACTCCCATTGAAATCATTAGGCACCTAAATACTTTTGAGACCTGGGTCAAACAGTCTTTTCTCCTCATTTATCACTAACTGTAGTAACTGTTCTGCAGGCCAAATCAGACCCCTAGTTACAACATGTACAACCCCCATTATGTGCAGTGGGTTTGCAAAGGTGTAATAAATTGGCCCTGGAATTGGGATTTATTAAGAATTTCTGCTGCTAATGCACACAGAATAAAAATTTCAGCTAAATCTCCTTGCTATGTAGTATTAATGGAAGTAAAATGCTGTAGAAGTTTACTTTTGTCTCCTGAGTAAGCAGATGAGATAGGGAATAAGAAAAAAGGTGCTATTTTTATATAGTAGAATCAAGCCTGATGATCTTCTGAGGTTCTGGCCTCCCTTAACTCCCACTGAAGCCAATGACAGTTGATGACATTCATCACCTGGTAGGACTGGCCCCTTAGTTTGTAATTTTTGGCAGACAAATTTACAACTCGTGCCACTAGTAACTTATGCCGATTTTCAGTTAAATAGAGTGTGAAGCAGCTGTATTAAATCTCAAAAATGTGGGAGACAGATGGTAAAAGTATGTTCTAGTGATACTGTGTTACACTGAGAGCAGTGTAAATGAGGGAAGGTTGGTGTTCATGTTTTGCTCCAATACATGAGCATTCCCTTGAAGGAAACATCCTTATACTATAATTACATGCATCTTAGGCTAAATTGCAGTGACAAGACACTTGTGGGGTTTTTTTCTATTAAAAAAAGGGTGTCCATACTTTAAATCAGTGTCATTGGCACAATGACAATTGTGAAATTTTCCCCTTCCTTTTCTGTAATGAGCTACCCTCTTACCAGAGTGATTATCTGTCTGCCTGTGTGTCACGGCTAGTGGAGACCATAGGAAATATTGTTAGTGTAAGAGGTGGATTTGAAATTAGTAAAACTTGTAGAACTCAACTTTTAAAAATAGGATACAGTACTTCAGATGCTGGAGATATGGGGCCAAGATACTCAAAGGTATTTAGGTGCCTAACTCCCATTAATTTCACTAATAACGTTGAGGATCTGTGTCTTGGCAATGATGTCAGGGGCTAGGAGGAAAAGATTCACAAACAAATGTTGTTAGAGAGGAGGGAGAGACATCTTCCTTTTCTGGCAGGTCCCAAATCTATACAAAAATTACACAGCCTAACTACTAAGAGATGGATGGCTCAGAGCACCCTGTTCTGGTCAAAACTGACTCCGCCATATCATGTTACTATTAGCACCAGGGGATTTTGTGGCACCCGACAGTTGCTTCATGCTTGCCAGAAGTAAGGACCCTTCCTGAAAAGGGACCCACCTGCATGGATGGCTGTGTAAAAATGGCCAAATATTGCCACCGGTCATCCCTCTTCCCCACTCAAGGAGGCTCTGCATGAGGCTTTGCCCTTTGAGGCTTAGAGACAGAGGAGGAAATTGTTCATGTTTAAACATAACTGGTCAGGCAGCTGCTCAGCCCCTTTCTGTGCCTTCTGTCTCTGCATCCAGAAGCCAGGAATTCACCTACTTTCACAGGTGTCTTTAGTCTCTCTCTGGCTATTTTGCCCAGGTTTTGTTCCTCTCTTTACTTATGTCCCTAATGTGGTCCTTTTCACCCTCATTACCCAACTCCCTATTAACACCTTCACACTATCCCTTCCTCACTTTTCCCCACCCAGCACACTTTCCTCAAGCCTCTCCAACTGCCATTCCCAACTGCAATAGAACCTTCAGATTCCAACATTCTAATGCAGATTTCGACTTACAGTGAGCATGTACTGTAGATGCTCACTACTAATTCATGTGGCATTTCATGGAGAAAACTAGAAATGAAGGAAACAAAGTTTTATAAAAAGCCCAAATTTTGATGGGCTTAAAAATTACCCAGCATTTCATCAATGTCACAAATGCAATGTAAAAATAATCTTATAAAGAAAGGGCTGTTGTACTATTAAAACCAAGAGTCTCAAAGAATTGGATAACAGCATGGCAGTGATGCAGATCTCTATGGGTGAAGCAACAAAAACTGCACGACCATTTCAAATTGACATGTACAGATAAAAATTAAAGGCACAGCTGTATCCTTTAAACTAGATCCTGGAGTATACTGCAATACTGACACTAACGAGAGGATTCAGAAATCAAAGCAAAACCTGTACTGATTTTATGTCCTGAAAATGAAACAAGACCAAGCAACTGTTAATTTTCCTTAAAAATCAGTATTAATTTTCAAAATGTGGATGTGCCAGCTATGTTACAATTAAAATCTTGTCTGGGTTTGAGATGTTTTCTGTAAATGTCACAGAAATGCATACAGAGCACAAAACATCTTAGTAAGAGAATTATCAGATCTCAGGATGTCTATGGGGGGAATATTACATTAAAATAGACATCTAATCCCATACACATTTGGAAATGACCTATGCACTGGGTTAATTCTTTGGCTGTAATTCAAAAGGCAAATAAGGTTTGTCTATGTACACATCTCGGATTTAATTAAAGCAATAAAACTGCAGCATTATTCAGTGAACACTGTTGAAAGGGTCTGCTCAAGCCTTAATTTCTTTGACAGTTATACATTAGTTCTGCTCCCAAGGAATTTTTAGAGTAATCTGACTGATTAGACGCAGGCATCGGCAACCTTTGGCACGCGGCTCGCAAGGGTAAGCCATGTGGCTGGCTGGGCTGGTTTGTTTACTTGCCGTGTCCGTCGGTTCTGCCGATCGTGGCTCCCACTGGCCGTGGCTCACCATCCCTGGCCAATGGGGGCTGCGGGAAGTGATGGCCAGCAGATCCCCCGGTCCGCGTCACTTCCCACAGAACCCCATTGGCCGGGGATGGCGAACCGCGGCCAGTGGGAGCAGGGATTGGCCGAACCAGCGGATGCAGCAAGTAAACAAACTGGCCCAGCCCGCCAGGGGGCTTACCCTGGCGAGCCGCATGCTGAAGGTTGCCGATGCCTGGATTAGAGGGATAGCAAAGCATTGAAATTATAATGGCCGATGTTTGAATTTGAGCTGGGGATGTTCAAGAACACAATAAAAGACCTGGTCAAGATTTGTAGTGAGAGAGAGAAACACACCAACAATGAAGTTAAAAACAGCAAAAAGCAGTCTAGGATTTTTATTTTTTTAAAATACGTTCTGAGCACCTACACTAAATGAAGTAAGAGGCAGCTGTGGGTAAAATCAGGTTCTTGCTGTATTGGACAGAATCGGAGCATAGATGGCTTATTCCTGATTCAGATAAAATAAAACAAAACAAAACAATAATTGAAATGTCTGCTCTGCAGTGTGAAGTGGATCCTTATAGGATGATAAACAATTATTCAAAATTCATACCAATACTGGATATGGTCAAACATTTAAGGAAGTTACTGGGAAAACTACAAGACAGAAATGAACAGGCATTTGAGTGATTAAAGTCCATGATGGAATAGAAATAATTGGACTAAATCAGTTGCATTGCCAGTTAATGAATACTTCAAAGGATGAAGTGCAGAAAGTGCAACAAGTTGTATTAGCACTGAGATCACTAAACTACACCCACAGGACTGTTTGGTTTTCTTAAATTCCACCAAAATGCATGTGAGAAAGATGATATGAAGAAAGTGATTATAAAATCATTTGCAAGTTTGTTTAAAATGCTTTGTCTTTAGCACAATCTAGAATTACATTTTTTAGCATTATGCTGAAGCAGCAAAGTTATGGGGCCAGATCTTCAGCTGGTGTAAATTGGCAGAGCTACTCTGATGTAGAGTGATAACTACACAAATAAATACCTAAGACACAAATATCAGAATCAGAAGTACAACTGAAAGAAAGGCAAATAAAACAGTTTGCTATGACAGACATAAAAAGATCACTGCTCAGACTAAAAGCCTGGCAAGTAGACTATCTGGAAACTGAAGATTTCTGGAAGTAAAATCTTGCTGGTTTCCAGTTGACAGGTACAATGGTATATTTGGAATAACCTACCTTTAGTGGAAGTTTGTGTCTGACCTTCTTAGTAGTTGGCTCATGCCCTGAATCATCAGTTTATAGCCCTTATCAGGATAAGTAACTGGTTAAGAGATAGGAAACAAAGGGAAGGAATAAATGGTCAGTTTTCAGAATGAAAAGAGGTAAATAGTGGTGTCTCCCAGGGGTCTGAGACCAGTACTGTTAAGCATATTCATAAGTGATCTGGAAAAAGGGGTAAAACAGTGAGATGGCAAAATTTGCAGATGATACAAAACTACTCTAGATAGTCAAGTCCAAAGCAGACTGCGAAGAGTTATAAAGGGGTCTCAAAACTGGGTGAGTGGGCAACAAAACAGCAGATGAAATTCAATGTTGATAAATGCAAAGTACTGCACATTGGAAAACATAACCCCAACTATACATATAAAATGATGGGGGCTAACTTAGTTGTTACCACTCAAAAAAGATCTTGATATGGTTTCCTGAAAACATCCACTCAATGTGCAGTGGCAGTCAAAAAAGCTAACAATGTTGGGAATTGGAAAAAGGTTCAGAAAAGGGGAACAAAAATTATTAGGAATATGGAGCAGCTTCCATATGAGGTGAGATTAATAAGACTGGGACTTTTCAGCTTGGAAAAGAAACGACTAAAGGGGGGAATATGATAGAGGTCTATAAAATCATGGCTGGTGTGGAGAAAGTAAATAAGGAAGTGTTATTTACTCCTTCTCACAACACAAGAACTAGGGGTCACTAAAGGAAATTAATAGGCAACAGGTTTAAAACAAACAAAAGGAAGTATTTCTTCACACAAAGCACAACCTGTGGAACTCTGTGCCGGAGGATGTTGTGAAGGCCAAGACTATAACAGGGTTCAGAAAATAACTCGATAAGTTCATGGAGGATAGGTCCATCAATGGCTATTAGCCAGGATGGACAGAGATACAAAACTACGCTCTGCAAACAATGCTTAGGGACACTTCAGAAGCTGGGAATGGGTGACAGGGGATGGATCACTCTATGATTGCCTCTTCTGTTCATTCCCTCTGAAGCACCCGGCATTGGCCACTGTTCGAAGACTGGATATTGGACCATTGGTCTGACCCAGTATGGCCATTCTTATGTTCGAAAATGGTGCAGCTTATTAAAGTAACTTTGGATGTTGTAAGTATCCATCTAATAATAGCTAACCTTTTTGAATCTCAGTAAGCTCTTGGTCGCTATCCTGTGGCAATGGGTTCCATAGATTATTTATGCATTTAGTAAATAATGTACTTCCCATTATCTGTTTCAAATTCTGTTGATGCAGAAGAAAGAGGTGAAAGCTGGAGTTTTCAAGGATGAGAATCTGTAGCAGTGAAATCCTTACAGACACCAGCATCAAGTTCACCAAACACAGAATCATTGCATACATCAGCATCATCAAAGCTGGCAAGTCCAAGTAGCACCTGGCTGATACTACAGCTTTCTTCAGGACAGAGCCCTTTTAGTGGCTGTGTCTAAGGAAAAACAGCCAAAAACATTCAATAAGCTGTAATTAGCTTATTATGATTTGTATTATAGTAGTAACTAGGAGCATCTTATGGACCAGGAATCAGACCCCACTCTGCTAGGCACTGCATAAACACAATATAAAAAGACAGTCCTTGCCTGTGATGGGGTTGTTCTACTCACCACCAGACAGCATTGCCTCATGTCAGTTCTGGGGTTTAGCTTGGTCAGGCTGATGCTCAGTCAGTGGTTACGCCCTAGAAGTTTCTCCTCTGCAGCCCCTTTCTCACTCCAGGAACTGCAGCATCCTCTTTGTGACTCAGCCCAGGTCACTAAGTGGGTTACCCTTCTAAGGTAGGCTTAAAGTCTCTTCGGGTAATCTTCTGCTTCACTGTCTCAGAGTGCTACTTGTACAGTGGCTGGCAGAGGAACCTGAGCCCACCCTCTATTCCAGGTTCTGGCTCAGGGACCCTCTACACAGCAGCCAAGCTTCATTCCCTGCATCTTGCTGCCTTTCCCTGAGCTGTTTCCGTACTGCATAGCCCTCACCCCACTCCTCTGGGTTTGCCAGTCTCTTTACTCCCTCCTCCCAGGGAGTAACTTTAAGCAACCCATCTCTGCAGCCCACCTGCTCCCCTCTAAAGCAGCAACTGTAGATTCATTCCCTACAGCCCCTTCTGCTGCCAATTTCCTGTCTTTTGTAGAAGCCCCACCTGTCCTTCACAGGTGAGTTTCTCTCTAATTAGTTGCCTCCAGCCTAATGTGCCTCCCCCCAGTTTGCAGCCTAATTAGCTGAATGGACCCACCTGGCCCAATTCAGCTCTTGCAGGGCTAGTGTGGGGAGCACACACCATGACACTGGCCCAAAGAGTTTATAATCTAAGCAGTTATTTTGAGAAATATTTAGTGTATTGACCAGTTTGTGTTATTTCAAACTTGTGTCGTCTCAGATCCTAGTATGGAAGTGTCCATACTACTGTTCTGGCAAGTCTCTTACCATGCCCATTGTGAACTCCTGTAAATGTTCCCAAAAGACTAAACAGACTCAGATCAAGGTTTTGTCTTAAAATGCCACAGTGGCACAGCTACGCTGCGGTAGGCCGTCAGTGTAGACACTGACTACAGTGACAGGAGGGGTTCTCCTGTTGTTGTAGGTAATCCACCTCCCCAAGAGGCAGTAGCTAGGTTGACGAAAGAATTCTTCTGTCAACCTAGTGCTGTCTACAGCGAGGGTTAGGTGTGCTCAAGTATGTCTCTAAGGGGTGTGGATTTTTACACCCCTGAAAGATGTAGCAATGTTGGTGTAACTTTTCAATGTAGACTTGTCCCGCGGGCATGTCTACGCTACAAACGCTACAGCAGCACAGCTATGGTGCTGCAGCTTGTCCCACTGTAGCGCCGTAGTGTAGACACTTGCTACAGTGAAGGAAGGAGTTTTGCCATGGCTGTAGTTAATCTACCCCCTCAGGGGCGATAGCTAGGTCAATGGAAGAATTCTTCGGTCAACCTAGCAGTGTCTATACGGGAGCTTAGGTCAGCTTAATTACATCTCTCCTGATAGTGAATTTTTCACATCCCTGAGCGACGCAACTAGGTTGACTTAAGTTTCATGTGTAGACAAGGCCAAAGTGTATGTCTACACTCTGAAGACTATATGGACATAGCCCCATAGTGTCAGTCAGCACGGACGGAAGGGGTTTTGCTGGTGGTGTAGGAACACCACCTCCCCAAAGGACAACAATTACCTTGATGGAACCATTCTTCCATCAATTTAGCTGTCTACATTGGGGTTTAGGTAGGCATAGTTACATCGATCAAAGGTGTGGATTTTTCATGCCCCTGGGCAATATAACTACATCTACCTAACCTTTAAATGTAGCCCAGGCCTACATAGAGTGGCCCTGAAGTTAACACACTTGCAGTGCCTTCTCTCCATTCAGCCTGTCTCCTGAGCACTTACTAAAGCTACACTACTGTATGTGAATGATGGGTGGAGGACTTCCCCACCCTGCTCGTTTAAGAGGGGACAGAAAGCTCCAATAACATCACCTTCTCTGGTATGGGGAAGATGCTGTATGTCTCCAAAGAATATAATAATTTTTAAGACCAGCTGCACCTTGTAACTCTGCAAGGTGGTCAATGAACCTAAGGCTGCAGTAATTCATGTGCACTGTGTCTCGCCAGCAAAAGAAAGAAAATAAAAGATCTGACCAGGATAGGGAGCTGTGATTCACGAAGCAGGAAGTTCATTTACAGAAGTTCCCAGCCTCCTTGAGCATCTTGAACTCTTTAGAATGGAGCTATTTTTTCCCCATCAAGTTTTCAAAGCCTGAAAGGCCATGTATAATTTTGGCTGGATACAGCTCTTAGATTTCCTCCTAAGTGCCAGGCATTAAAATAAATTCAATAATTCTTATGAGTAGGTAGGGAATCCTTAGTTGACCTAGACTGTCAATGGCCACAGCATCAAAGGAAGGGAGCAGACAACAATTTTGGTTAATGAAGTTCACATATTCTTAGATTATGATTAAAACTGATTTTAAAAATTTTCAAGATAGCGTATAGAGCTGTGTATGCAACATAACTCATTCGATTTATGCTGAGTAATAGAAGACATTGCATTTTACAGGAGAAAATGAAAGCTGTTTAACGAAAGAGTATTTTAAAAGATTTAAAGCATTCTACAGATTCAAGCCATCAAAAGTACTAACAAGTTACACATTTCTGTGGGCCTAATTTCTCGCTCACACAGGAATAATTCCATCATTGAAGTCAATGTATAAAACTGGATATACATTGGGTTCTACATATTTTTCTGAGTTTTTATTTTATCTTTCTAAAGCAAATGAAAAACATACCATGGTATAATGGAGGAGCGATCAGCTATTGGCTGTGATGAGTTCTTGTTTCAGTTTGACAAGGTTAAATAGTTTAAAGAATGTTTTGGTTTTAAAGAATGTTGTCTTGTGAGCAGAGACTAAGGATAATATGGTTGAATTATCTGATCCCTCAGAGGAACTTATTGTTTGTTTTACGTGGCTTATGTGATGGTTTCTGCTATGTGAGTTCTGCAGAAAATGCAGAAGTAAGCAGATGGGCTGGTTTAGCTAACTAAACTTGTCCTGGACTGGATTTAGCTGTGAATCATGTGGCCATGTCTACACTTACAAGCTTGCAATGGCACCAATACAGCTGTGCTGCTCTAAGAATGCTGGGGTAGTCACGTTATGCTGATGGGAGAGAGCTCTCCCATTGTGACGCTCTGTACCTCGGGGAACACCCAGTACCCCCATGTTCATCCTTATAATATGATTGTGTGGTAGCTAGGGCAAAGTTTGTCATGTCGGGTATCTTCAGAAGGCTCATGATGCACTGAGCATGGTTGTTATAGAGATGTTATAGAGATGTTATAGTCATTGTTGTTACAGTAATATTATAGCTTATAATTTCATGTATATAGGCTGAAAATGTATCCTCATGGCTTAAAAATAAGCCCAGGCAAAAACTCTCCAAGAGCAGAGAGGCCGTTCACACTGCAACAGGGCATGTATGGGACAAACCTAGCCCAGCCTCACAGGAACAAAGGATGCCGGCCTAGGCAGCAACAAAAAGATCTGTTGGACTCTTGAGTGAGTCATTCCCCTTCCTTTGGTCAGTTTGGGACTGCAATGAGGAAATGATCACCTGATTCTGAAGAGGAGGGGGCAAAGCCAAGAGAGAAGAAAGAACATGATAAAACGGAGAGACATTTGCCATGCTCTCTCTATCTCTTCCACCTACATATACAGACACCACACCAAGCGACTGAAGCGCTGATCAAAGGGGAGAGCCTGGCTGAAGGGCAACCAGCCAGCCTGTAGTGAGAAGAATCTAAGTTTGTAAGGGCATTGAAAGTGTTACGATCAGCTTAGAATGCGTTTTGCTTTTATTTCATTTAACCAAATCTGGCTTGTTATGCTTTGACTTATAATCACTTAAAATTTATCCTTGTAGTTAATAAATCTGTTTGTTTATTCTACCTGAAGCAGTGCATTTGGTTTGAAGCGTGTCAGAGACTCCTCTTGGGATAACAAGCCTGGTACATATCAATTTCTTTGTTAAATTGACAAATTCATATAAGCTTGCAGAGTCCAGCGGACATAACTGGGCACTGCAAGACGGAAGTCCTAGGGTTGTGTCTGGGACCGGAGATATTGGCTAGTGTCATTCGGTTGCACAATCCGGGGAGCAGCTTACATGCCAGAGGTTGTGCATGAACAGCCCAGGAGTGGGAGTTCTCAAAGCAGAGCAGGGTAAGGCTGGCTCCCAGAGTCAAGGATTGGAGTAACCTAGCAGATCACCGGTCCACATAACACCAGAGGGGAATGTCACACGCGTCGACATAATAAAACCAGCTCAATGAGAGGCGGTAGCAATGTCAGAGGGAGAGCTGCGCTTATGCCGGCAAAACTTATGTCGCTCAGGGTGTGTGTGTTTTTTTCACACCACTGAGTGACAAAAGTTTTGCCAACATAAGTGTCCTAGTGTAGACATGGCCTATGCAAAAGAGTCCCTGTGGCTGTAGTTAAAGTAGTGAGTGCCTCCTTGGAAGCCACCTGTGTTCCATCCTTATTCCGACAGTAACCCCTGATGAAGTCCAGCACAGGAACAGCTCATACATATATATATAGCCTTCGGCTTAGCAGCACTTCATAGGCCCAAGTTTCTCTTCTCTCTTTCTTAACTCAGGCCTGGTCTACACTACATAGTTAGATGTAAGCTGCCTTTCATCAACCTAATTATGTCAGTGTATACACTACAGCCTTGTCCCGCTGATGTAAGTGCCCTACTACACCGACATACTAACTCCACCTCCACAAGAGGCATAGGGCTTATGTTGGTGTAGTTATGGTGACACATCCGTTTTTAGCTGTCTTGTCAATTTCACAGCTCCAGGCTCCTGGCTTGGGATGCTGCCTGGGCTCCCCACTCCCTGCGGAGAGCCCTGTGGGCCCCCGTCCCCCAGCTCTCAGCTCCCCAGACCACTTCCCCTCTGCTCCCAGTTGGGAGCAGGGAGGCTAGAAGTCCGGAGGGCAGCTGGGCTCCCAATGGGGAACTGCACAGAGCTGAGAGCCCTGGCTCTCAGCCCCCCAACACTGCCCCTCTTCAGTCGGTGGAAGTGCCCTGGTGAGGACACACAACACCAACAGAAGGAGGGTAGTGTGGACATCAGCCACTGCAGTAATTACTAATCACTGCGGTGGCTGTAAGTTGACCTAACATAGGTCGATTTAAGATTGTAATGTAGACATGCGCACGGATTCATAGATTTTATGGCTAAAAGGAATCATTGTGATCATCCTATCTGGCATCCTGCATAACACACACCATAGAATTTCAAACGATGATTCCTGCATCAAGCCAATTGTCACAGAATAGGGCAACTGCACCTCTATTCCCCCTCATAGTTCATTCAAAGCATCCACATTTAGGTTCCTCAGCCATCAGCTCTCTTGGTTAGAGACCCGCGTCTCTCTCCTTCTTGACTGCAGTTTTTCCAGGCTGCACAGTTCCCTGCCTGTACTGCTTATACTAACCAGGCCACTGTTTGCTTTCTCTCTGAAGGCTATGAACTGCTGTAATACAACCACACACCCCTTTCTAAGCAAAAACATTTATTCTTAAGGTGAAAGCATTACAGAGAATATATTAAAAATAATAAAAGTTCCTATATTCATGCCACCAGTTTACCAGATATCACCCATCAGTCTTATGGGGCTCTACTAGATCAAGTCCTTCCAACCCTTCTGCAAGGATTAAGGCCTCCCCTTGGAATGAAGGTCCTGTCCATTTCCTGGTCAGAAAGAAGGCCCTGAGTCCGTTTAAACTCAGGCTGTTCATCCAAAAGACCTTTCTATGTCTGTTGGTCTCTGGAGAATCTAGTTTGAACTAATTTGTGTGACCCTCCCCAAGAGGTGGTACTCCTTTGCTGGTGGGGTGGGAGGTTACAACCTGGCTGACTTGCCTTAATCACCACCCAGTGTTTTTAATTCTTGGAGTAGCTGTGGTGCCCTCCCCACTGGAGTAGAACACAATCATACATAAACCATTCATTTTAAACAGTGGGCCCCAAAGGTATTGCATGGGGTTGCAGTATTTGTCACATCTTTCTGATAGTTGTTGAAGTTACATACAATTGCATCTCACAATAATATATAAACTTAATACCATAATGTTCTTCAAGAATATTACAAGAAATTGCTATATCTGTCACACCCGTAACTTCTGTTTGAGCTATATTATCCAGACTGGATTTCAAACTGTAAACTAGACTGGTCAGACATTCTTTTGCAATGATACTTCCAGTTTCTAAAGTGCTTTGAAATTCTTTGGATTGAAAGGTTTACTTATATATGAAAGATTTATCCAGCTCGATGTTACATAATATAAAAACCGTGTGACATTAAATGATAGCATAAAATAATCAAAATTTCCTGGTGACCAATAATATATTCATATAGCAACTAAAATACCAATAATATAGTAAATACGACTTCTTTTCATATTGGCACTTCCTGTAAAGTTTAGTTTTTCTGGACAACTACATTTTAGACAAAGGAAAGGCCATTTCAAATTGTAACTCCGTAGTTTGGGCTTTGTTTTACTTTGGTTTTAAATTCCATGATGAAGTGTGATGCAAGTGAAATCAAGGTAAAACTTGCAGTTGTGGTGAGAAGGCAGAGTGTCACTAGCGCCATTCATATTTTACAGTTAAAAACCTAGATAGGAATTTGGTAAATTGACAACTAGGGGATTTTTCTTGCAGGGGGATGGGGGAGGTGGGGGTTGTAGCTTTGAATGTAGAAGGAACATAATAATTTAATTTGCACCACAGTCCCTACTGATGAGCAAATCACTATTAGGAAATGGAATAAACTCCATCCTGTTTGCTCATTGTTTTCACTCAGCCTTCCAACATTGAAGACTGTTCAGTGAATGAATCACTCCATTCTTCCTGCCAAACTCTGCTCTGTCAAGCTACTACACTTTAAAAGTCTTGGAAAAGTGATTTTAGCCTGGTTTTGATGGCCAATGAGCTAATCCCTGGTGCTGTGGGGTTTTTTATCTGTGAAATAAGATTTCATCACTGTAAGAGATAGTCCGTTACATCCTGGACACGTGTGTGCACGTGAGCATGCACATGCATCTGCCCGCTAGTGGCTGGACCATGTAAAGAGGTTTGAGTGTGCTGCTACCTCCAAGTTAATAGACATGGTCCTTTAGCTCAAGCAACAGCAACTCATGCTTTTAAATACAGCGTTCTGGGGTTCAGTTCCGGTTGATAATCTAGCCCTGGTCATTGTTGAATTGTTTCAGGGTAGAGTGGAGGAAGTAGAGGTTTCCTGTCATATATGCCTAATTAAGAAGTTTAAAAACATTTGTTGGGTGTTAAAAGTTGCTACAGCTTTTTGCAAGAGCAGGGCAAATAACTGACTTTTCAGTTCAGTAGCCAAATTTTAAAAAATTAGTTTTGGATTGGTCAGAAATTTTTCAAAATTTCAAATTACTTAGCAGAATGAAAAAGTCACAATATTTTAGTTGAATGGACTGTAGAGACATATGTACAGTATATATGTTGGGGTGTGTCAGTCTCCATAAATCTTTTAAATCAAGTTCATTCATTAATAATGTGGGTTGGCCCATTGTGCTTTCAGAGCAGGGCCTCATGTAATTGGATTAGTCTGGATGTCTATCTAGCATAGTATTCCAATCGTCTCCCAGTTTTATAGGAATGTGGTTTTTTATTAGAAAGAATATCTGTTACTGTAAGGGCTGAATGCATAAAGTATGCCTCCCAAAAGGAGAGAGAGAGACTCAAGTTATAAGAGACTCTCTGGTCAAGGAAATAGATGGGTTGCAGAGAATGCACAAGACTGACTCAAATAATGAAAACTTCCTACGTTCTCTAATCAACACCAAATATAAATATAATGAATGCTTATCCCGCCAAGTTGAATTTACACTCAAAAGGGTCAAACAAAGATACTATGAATGGGGAGATAAAGCAGGTAGCCTACTTGCCAGAAGACTTAAGATAGAACTAGAAAACAATAGTTCTTCCTTATTACAAGAAGAAAGGAGTGCCATCCTTGAATCAATAGATATAAATAATCAATTTAAGCAATTCTATCAGGCTTTATGTAAATCAGACAACCCATTTGATAAATTTGATCATTTTGTTGAAAGCCTACCTTTTAATACCTTAACTTCAGAACAAGTGTTTGTTTATGGACAAAACTTTCACAACACAAGAGACAAAACTGGCTATAAAAATATGAATTCTGGAAGGCCCATGGGATGGATGGCTTTCCAGCAAATTTATAGAAAACATTATGCATCCGATGAAGTGGGTTCTAACCCACGAAAGCTTATGCTGAAATAAATTTGTTAGTCTCTAAGGTGCCACAAGTATTTCTTTCTTTCTTATTTTCTTTTTGCTGACACAGACTAACACGGCTACTACACAGTAACCTATTTTTCAATCAGCTATCCTCTGTTTTTTCAAAGGTCTTCACTGAAACATTCCAAAAAGGAATTATGACTCATGGCATGAAAACTGCATTAATTACTTTAATATTAAAGAAGAACAAAGGTGGTAGCAACTGTGGTGATTTCTTCCCCATAATCTCTGTTATGTTTATAAGAAGCACACAGAATTTTTTAAAAAGGGGATAAGGCAATATGCATATGAGGGAGGGGAGCTGGGCCTTTGTTGAACGCGTTTGAAGCTTTGATATTGATGCAGAATGAACTTAAAGTTGTATGGCAATATCTTTTTTATAGTAATAAGTTTTTATATACGTTTTTGGATTTTGTTGTGTTATATTGGAGCTGTTAATTACGAAGTAGTTAAGGTTGCTTTAATTAGCATTATTTGGGTTGTTATTGGGAGTTATTTGCAGCTGTTTTTTATTTTGTTTGTTTGTTTTATTTTTTATTTTGTTTTTGGGGTGTATGTTTTTGCTTTAGGGTTGTTAATTTGCTATTTGGGTGATTAATAATAAAGTTGGTGCCTCTTGACTCCTCCACTCCTTTCTTGACCGTCTCAGTTAATGACCATACGTTCTTCACTTACATACCAAACAGTAAATAAGGCAATAATTACAGCCATAACACTTCTATTCTTCTAAGAACAATCATTAATACAATCAGCAAAGAATAAACTCAGAACAATTTCTTCTTATTAATTTAAGGCTACAATTTTCTTCTTACTAATTTAAAGCTAGCAAAATGGAGTATAAAGCAAAATAAGCAAAATGGAGTACAATTTACTTGAGACAATTTTTTCCCATTAGGCTTTTGGCCTACATTGTCCCCCTTTTGACCCTTTAATATTAATATATTCAATGGGTCAAATTTTGTGTAATTGCTTTAAGGCAATGTATTGCAAAGCAATTTGGGCATGTGGTTTTAATTTGAGGTACTTTTTTAATTTAACAGTACATAAAACACATTATGACAAACATTATTTTAATTAGTACAAAGAAAACAATGATGGGATGAATTATAATATTTAAAACTGATGTCCATGAGGGGGAACAGCCTTTAAAAATGTTATAGAAATGGTGCACTATTTGTTGAGCTTGTGTGGATACTTTTAGAATTTTAGTTTTTTGGTGCAATATAGCTAGACTTTGTGTTAGTATTTTTGTTTGGGTTGCTGCAGTTAATTGATTAATTTGCTTATTTTTTCTAGCCATTGGTATGATGTGGTTTATTTCAGTATTCTCATGCTTGATCACTCTACAGCCGTGGTTCCCAAACTGGGGTTCGTGAACCCCTGGGGGTTCACGAAATGTTACAGGGGGTTCTCGGGAAAAAATTCCCTAATGGCGGAGAGAGCTTTCCCTAGGGACCCTGGGCAGCACGGGTCCAGCAGCCTGGAAGTCCCTGGACTTCCAAGAGCGAAGCAGATCAAAGCAAGCACATCTATCACACTGAGGAGATTTAAACTTCAAGACTCCTTATAAGAAATGGAAAGGGAGGTGGATATTTGTTGCTGTTTTTAAAATAAAATAGGTAGCTGGTGTTGTTTTTAAAATTATTATGAAGAACAAGTTTAAGCTTTGTGGTAACGTGCGTTGTTTGGCTGGACTGCTCAAGACCTGAATGCTTGTGTAGGAGGAACTATGAGTTGGCTTCTTAAATACCTTCATGCTGTTTCACATCTGATACTCCTTGATGAAACATATGAGCCTTGTCTTATAACAGGCTTATTCAAAGCGATACAAGCTACGAAAGTGAGATCTTGGAAGAGTGTTGCCATTTTCATAATGTAATAAAAATACTATAATGTTAAATAATAATAAATAATAACTAGTGTGTAATAAGCATGTCATAAAAACAAATTTTATATTTCCAAGATCACTGCTTTTCTAATTTAAATATTCATTTTTAGGAGGGGGTTCGCGAGACTTGACATTTTAGTGAAAGGGGTTCACAGGTTGTTAAAGTTTGGGAAGCACTGCTCTACAGCTTTCATTTATTCCAAAAGTGACACATTGTCCTATACAATACTGTTAGTTAAAAAGAACTGTGACTTACCCTGCAGTCATTATGATTCTTCAAGATGTTGTCAGTGTGAATCCTAGTGAAGGTGTGTATGCATGCACCTCATGCATGCAAAATTGGATTTTTTTTAAATAGCTCTGTCCATCAGGGCTCTGCATGCACCCTTTGCCTCCTTGGGCTTCTCTACAAGGGCATAAAGGGCAGCTGCAACCCTCCCTCAATTCCCTTGTAATTTGAAGCCCATGGTAGCTGAGGACTCCTATGATCAGAGATGGAGGGTGGGTTGTAGGATTCACACTGACTACAACATCTAGAAGAACCATGGTTTTAAAACAAAACAAAACTCCCACCTACTATTAAAACAAGACACTCCACTGCATGCACTTACCCTTTTGGGGGAGATGATGAGAGAATAACATGTCACTGCCTTGCTGATCTCTGAAATTAGCACATGTGTGAAGCAGGCAGAAGACTTCACTTGAGCTTTAGATTGAGCCTTTATGTTCAGTAGGAGAGGTACATCAGCCAGCTGGTAACTCAGAGAGATGCATTATGTGATCCATTTCACTCTACTTTTAGATAAGATAGCGTGGCCTTTTGAATACTTGGCTACAGCAAGAAATAGAAGGGTGACAGTCCGAATGGTTTAGTCCTGTCAATGTAATAGAGGCCTGGAAATGTCTAGTGCATGCAGTTTCTTTTCTCCCTGCACCAAATGCAGTTTTGGGAAGAAGGCTGGTGAGTTTGAGCCACTTGCAAGTCCTAGATGAGAATGATTTGCCCACAGTGTGGTGTTCATGGATCACTCAGTGCTTAAGGCACTTGCAAGAGACCCTTTTATTCTGTGTCTGGTTGCAACTCCCTGAACATAATACCAACAAAAGCTTCACGGTGCCTGACCCAGACTCTCTATCTGGGATGCTCAGCCCTTAAAGGCACAGTCCCCCAAAGACACACACCGCACACTTATTTAGGATTTGACTGTCTGCCAAACAGAAAAGACATTGTCTAAGCCAGGGGTTCTCAAACTTCATTGCACCGTGACACCCTTCTGACAACAAAAATTACTACATGACCCCAGGAGAGGGGACTGAAGCCTGAGCCCAGCTGCCCAGGTGGCAGGGCCAAAGCCCGAGCCCTACTGTCCCGGGTTGGGGGGGCCAAAGCCCGAGCCCTACTGTCCCGGGTTGGGGGGGCCAAAGCCAAAGCCCAAAGGCGTCAGCCCCAGTCAAGGGGCCTATAACCTGAGCCCTGCCACCCAGGGCTGAAGCCCTTTGGCTTTGGCTTCAGTCCCGGGCGGTGGGGCTTGGGCTCAGGTTTTGGTCCCAGCCCCAGCCCCCAACAAGTCTGAGCCAGCCCTGGTGACCCCATTAAAATGGGGTCCCGACCCACTTTGGGATCCCAACCCACTGTTTGAGAACTGCTGGTCTATGCCCATCAACAAGAGGAATGAGGTTATCACAGGTCGGACAGGGCTTAAATCCAGAAGGCTTGGAATCTACCACAACAGTTGGCATGAAGCACCATGCCCCACTGTACAGGGACAGTCTCCCCCAGCTTTTTCCTCTTTCCTTATTTTGGAACATCCAAATCAAGAGAATTAAAAAACATGGAAGTGAAGAAGGATTTCTTCCCAGAAACAAACTAATCTGGAATGCATGTAAAGCTCAAGGAAGAGTAACGGGTCAGATACTTGCCAGATTCTGTCTCGTTGCACGGGTGGTAAGAGGCAACTGAAGGAGGGTTGCAACTGCCATGCCTTTTTAAGCCCTCAAATAGGAGCACAAAGCGCATGCGTGGCCCTGATGGACACTGTTATTTTAAAGAATTCAAGCTTGTCTGCATGAGACACTGGGATCCACATTGACACATACTTAAGGAAGACGTATAGTTTCATTAGTAGAGAGTTTAACATTTCATCATTAGACGTAAAACTGAAAAAATTTTGAACGTTAAATAAGTTGCTGCAATAGATCTTCTAAGTATCAGGAAAAAGAGAGCTAATTTAAAATTTCCTTTCCTAGTCTCTCAACGCTTATAGTCTAAATTTAACCATGCCACATTCTACACAGCTGATGCCTATTTTATCAATGTTTTAACATAGTGTTATTTGCTACAGTGCAATTTGTTTTAGTAGCGCGTGACATTTTGTTATGTGATAAGATTAAAACAAAGTCTCATTTAAAATAACTAAAAATCATTCAAGGCACAGTACAAATAGGATTGGGAGGAGCAGTTTGAATAGCACCATAAAAGTGGTCATTACTAGAGTTAAATCAAAATATTATACAGATTATAACTCCATTTAAAGTAAGAAAAATGGTGGACCACATTTTTCAGACAGTTATGCTTTCTGCAATCCCAGTGAAGTCAGGGGGGCCTTATCAGGGGGTCTAATCACTCTAAATATTTGTTAGTAAATAAAAAATATGTGTATGATATTCCTACAAAATACTTACATATCTATTTTTTATATGCATGTAGCAGGGTGGCTACTCCGTGCCTGCAGTGAGGGGCTTAAAGCAGGCCTGGAGAGGGCTGTGGCTAGGGACAGCTGACTGGGGAAGTAGCCGCAGCTGGGCCACGCCCCAATCAGACCGCAGCTGGCCCTTATAAAAGGCTGTGAGCCAAGAGTTCAGAGCAGTCTCCCTCTAGCTGAGAAGGGAGATGGGCTTAGATGCTTGGGAAGCCTAAGAGTACCAAAGTGAAGCAGGGCTGGGGAAGACCAGAGGAGCTGGGGAGCTCCAGGCTGGCAACTCCCCAGGCTGCAGGGCCTTGTCCAAGGCCCACAGAGGTACTGGGGCTACATAAAGGCAGCAGGCCCGAACCTCCCTTGCCTATGATGACTGGCTAGTACAGACTGCAGTCTGCCCCAGGGAATGGGGGCTTGATGATGACGACTGGCAGTAGCCCATAGGCTGAGGCAAGGTGGGGATAGTGGGTGGGGGTTCCCCTGGGAGGGGAGACCCAGCAACTGAGGGGGTACTGCCAGGGGGTGGGCACCAGGGTCTGGGAGGGACATGGGGGGCCAACGGTGAGCAGGACAGCGACTGGCAGAGGGTGCTCTGGAGGCTGGAAACACTAATTCCCTGGACAACCAGCAGGAGGCGCTGCTGGGTGAGTCCCACACCGCTACAATGCATAATTATAACTCCTGTGGATCTCAATGTTAATTATGGCCCTGTTCCTGCTCCCACTAAAGACTTCCATTGACGTTAAAACTTCATTTCTCTTTGTGCTTGTGACAAGAGGAGACATCATAGAAAATTCTAATACAATAGCTTTTGGATTCGACTGGTTTATGGTCATTCATGTGGGAGTCTTCTGGGAATTGGAGACAATCAACTCACATTGCCTTTGTTGACCTTTAAGACATGCTAGAAGGCCCATCTTTCCTGCAGTTGGCTGAAGAGGTTGGGGACTAATGCTGATGGATGATTGTGGGGAATGGCGGTTTGGTGGGAAAATCCCACCAATCGGTGATATTGGGAGGGGTGGAGTTTCGCTGGAATTTTCTGCTGGGGTCTTGCTGCTGTCGTGTTGTTGCTTTGAATAATGGGTGCCTTTTTATATGCTATAAATCACAATAAATAAACATACTATTTTAAATATTCATTCTTAATTAATTTATATTTCGAATCCCTGTCCCATAAACAGTCTGTCTATAGTTTTAATTTTGCTCTGAAATTTAAACTTCCAAGGCGCATATTTTGAAGATGCCTGTAAATGTTAGCCTGGGCATATGCCTGTGGATCCGGTTCTGCCCTGAGCTGCTCCCCCTGCAGGAGTTCCCAGGAGGCCTAGAGATGTCCCTGGGAAAGCTATGGTGGACAGAGCACTTCAGGCTGAAACAAATCCAGAACTCCTGCGAGTCTAAGGACTGTCACTCTTTCCCCTCTTCTCCCCCGCCCCAATCCTATGTGTCTGCACTACCCCACTTTTTAAATTGGCAATGGTAATGGTAGTAAAACAATTGTGTTAAACTCCCTATTCTGAAGCTTGTAAAGTACATATGACAGGGCATTTTGGTGGTATCTAGCCTATTTTAAAAATCCCAACAGCATCGGAAGTTCATTTTAAAAAAAAAACTATTACAATAAGATTATAGTTTCAGCTACAATTCCAAAAAACAGAAACATCAAAGTGAAGGTGGTACATTCAAGCTTAACTCTGCCCCCTTGTGTGTATGCATTTGAAACATTCTTTAATTAAAATAATCAGTCTTTTTCCCCTGCAACTCGATTCAGATGTATAGCATTTAGTAGTGATGTGCATTCCAGACAAACATGAAAGTCATTTCCATGCACAATGTGCAGTGAATGAGGTGAGAAGTAGAACATTTGCCTCTTTCACCAGCATGTTACAAGATGCACCTTTCAAAGTTGTCAGAAAAATTATATATTTTCTTAGTTTCATAATGCCATGGTTCCCAAAAGTTTTAGTACTGTGGTCCCCTTATAGATATTTTAAAACTCGGTGGCTCCCCGCAACCAAATACCTTTTTCCCCCCTTTTCCAACTCAGGATACTAGATTCAAGAGGAACAATAAAATGTGAATGGTTTTGCAACTTTATTCAACTACATACAGTTTGTTTAATTATATAATCTGATCTAATCCAGGTTTTAAAAATCATAATTGGAAAAATATGGATTTTTGGCATGTTCAGACAGCCTAAGATTTTAGTGGAAGAATGGCCCTGTTTCGAACTGCATAGTTGCGCAGTGTTTGGTTGACTCTCTGGTAGTGTCAGATGTATGTAGTACATGATGTAGTGTACACGAACGCAAGAAGCCTGGGAAACAAGCAGGAGGAATTGGAAGTCCTGGCACAATCACAGAACTATGACGGGAACAGAGACTTGGTGGGGCAGTTCACATGATTGGAGCACTGTCATGGATGGGTATAAACTGTTCAGGAAGGACAGGTACGGGAGGAAAGGTGGAGGAATTGCATTGTATGTAAGAGAGAGGTATGATTGCTCAGAGCTCCAGTTTGAAACTGGAGAAAAGCCTGCTGAGAGTCTTTGGGTTAAGTTTAGAGGTGAAAGCAACAAGGGTGATGTCGTGGTGGGTGTGTGCTATAGACCACCGGATCAGAAGGATGAGGTAGACGGGCCTTTCTTCGGATAACTAACTGAAGTTTCCAGATCACAGGCCCTGGTACTAATGGGGGACTTCAATCACCTTGATATCTGCTGGGAGAGCAATACAGCAGTGCACAGACTATCCAGGAAGTTTTTGGAGAGTGCTGGGGACAACTTCCTGGTACAAGTGCTGGAGCAACTGACTAGGGGCCGTGCTCCTCTTGACCTGCTGCTTACAAACAGGGAAGAATTGGTAGGGGAAGTAGAAGTGGGTGGCAACCTAGGCAGCAGTGACTATGAGATGGCTGAGTTCAGGATCCTCACAAAAGGAAGAAAGGAGAGTAGCAAAATACGGACCCTGGACTTCAGAAAAGCAGACTTAGACTCCCTTAGGGAACTGATGGACAGGATCCCCTGGGAGAATAACATGAGGGGGCAAGGAGTTCAGGAGAGCTGGCTGTATTTTAAAGAAGCCTTATTGAGGGCGCAGGAACAAACCATCCCAGAGTGCAGAAAGAATAGCAAATATAGCAGGCGACCAGCTTGGCTTAACAGTGAAATCTTCAGTGAGCTTAAACTCAAAAAGGAAACTTACAAGAAGTGGAAATTTGGACAGATGACTAGGGAGGAGTATAAAAATATTGTTGAGCATGCAGGGGTGTAATCAGGAAGGCTAAGGCACAATTGGAGTTGCAGCTAGCAAGGGAGGTGAAGGGTAACAAGAAGGGTTTCTACAGGTATGTTAGCAACAAGAAGGTGGTCAGGGAAAGTGTGGGACCCTTACTGAATGGGGGAGGCAACATAGTGACAGATGTGGAAAAAGCTGACGGAATCAATGCTTTTTTTGCCTCGGTCTTCACAGACAAGGTCAGCTCCCAGACTGCTGCACTGAGCAACACAGTATGGGGAGGAGGTGAGCAGCCCTCAGTGGTGAAAGAACAGGTTAAGGACTATTTAGAAAAGCTGGATGTGCACAAGTCCATGGGTCCAGATCTAATACATCGCTGAAAACTCATAGCAATTTGGGGAGGGCCCGGATGATTGGAAAAAGGCAAATATAGTGCCCATATTTTAAAAAGGGAAGAAAGAGAATCCGGGGAACTACAGACCAATCAGCCTCACTTCAGTCCCCAGCAAAATCATTGAGCAGGTCCTCAAGCAATCCATTATGAAGCACTTGGAGGAAAGGAAGGTGATCAGGAACAGTCAACATGGATTCATCAAGGGCAAGTCATGCCTGACTAACCTAATTACCTTCTATGATGAGATAACTGGCTCTGTGGATACGGGGAAAGCGGTGGATGTGATAAAAGCTTTGCTAAACTCAAGATATGATACAGTCTCCCACAGTATTCTTTTCAGCAAATTAAAAAAATATGGATTGGATGAATGGACTATTAGGTGGATAGACAGCTGGCTAGATTGTCTGGCTCAATGGGTAGTTATCAACAGCTCAGTGTCTAGTTGGCAGCCGGTATCAAGCTGCATGCCCCAGGGGTCGGTCCTGGGGCCGGTTTTGTTCAACATCTTCATGAATAATCTGGATGATGGGATGACAACTCAGCAAGTTCGCAGAAGACACTAAGATGGGGGGAGAAGTACATATGCTGGAGGGTAGGGATAGGGTCCAGAGTGACCTAGACAAATTGGAGGATTGGGCCAAAAGAAATTTGATGAAGTTCAACAAGGACAAGTGCAGAGTCCTGCACTTAGGACGGAAGAATCCCATGCACCGCTACAGGCTGGGGACTGACTTGCTAAGCAGCAGTTCTTCAGAAAAGGACCTGGGGATTACAGTGGACGAGAAGCTGGATATGAGTCAGCAGTGTGCCCTCATTGCCAAGAAGGCCAACAGCATATTTGGCTGTATTAGTAGGAGCATTGCCAGCAGATCGAGGGAAGTGATTATTCCCCTCTATTCAGTATTCGTGAGGCCACACCTGGAGTATTGCATCCAGTTTTGGTCCTCCCACTACAGAAGGAAAGTGGACAAATTGGAGAGACATAGACTCCCTTAGGGAACTGATGGCAACGAAAATTATTAGGGGGCTGGAGCACGACTTATGAGGACAGGCTGAGGAAACTGGGCTTATTTAGTTTGCAGAAGAGAAGAGTGAGGGGGGATTTGATAGCAGCCTTCAACTACCTGAAGGGGGGTTCCAAAGAGGATGGAACTCGGCTCTTCTCAGTGGTGGCAGATGACAGAACAAGAAGCAATGGTCTCAAGTTGCAGTGGGGGAGGTCTAGGTTGGATATTAGGAAACACTATTTCACTAGGAGGGTGGTGAAGCACTGGAATGGGTTACCTAGGGAGGTGGTGGAATCTCCATCCTTATTGGTTTTTAAGGCCCGGCTTGACAAAGCCTTGGCTGGGATGATTTAGTTGGTGTTGGTCCTGCTTTGAGCAGAGGACTGGACTAGATGACCTCCTGAGGTTTCTTCCAACTAGGGTGACCAGATGTCCCGATAAAATTGGGACCGTCCCAATTTTTCATCTTTTGTCCCGCGTCCCGACTGATGCTCAGTCGGAACGCCTTTTGTCCCGATTTCCGGTCGTCTTCCTTTTTTTTTTTTGCTCAGTTTCAGGCAGGAAGTCCCGATTTTTGGGTCTTCTCATTTGGTCACCCTACTTCCAACCCTAATATTCTATGATTCTATGTAAGCTGTTTTCTGAATTGGCATTATTAGATTTCTGATAGTTGTCACAGAAATCATTGCTGAAAACCCAGACTCATAGAGTTATCTGGAAGCAGCACTTTCATCACTGAGTTATTCATACTCTCCTTTAACAGAAATTCAGAATTCCTGGTTTGTTGGATTTGCAAACTTGGTCTTCAGCGCGAGATCACTTGACAGTTCTGATACTTCCTTGGAATGGAGTCAACTGTTACCAAGACTGGGTTTCAAATCCAGTTAGTATCTGGAGCTTCATAGTCAATTCCAGGAAAATATTAATCAAAATGGGAATACAATTGTAACCATGCCTCAGTGGGTCACAACTGAGAATACCAAATTCAGGACAAACTGCTTAGAAATAGGGCAGATACACCCCAAAACTGGAGGTTATTTTCCCATGAGATATACCAAACCAGCAACGAAAGTAAACTTCTGTTTCACCACACTGGATAACAAGAAGTCAGAACAGCAGTTTCCTTAGGTATTCCAGTCCTTGTATCACCACCAAAAACACTAGACTTACAGATGAGTGGTTCTTTAAAACCAATTTAATCAAATAACAGGTTCTTCTGATTCCAAAGTACCAGCCACACACCCAGGTCAATATACAACTCAGATCTTATCCCAAAATCATGCCAATTGCCAATCCTTTGGTATCTAAAAGTTTATTTATAAAAAGAATGAAAAGGTGAATTAAAATTGGTTAAAGGAATTAAATACATAGAACAATGGCAAAGTTCTTGGTTCAGGCTTGTAGCCGTGATGGAACAAACTGCTGCTTTAAGTCAAGTCTCAGCTTCCAAATCATTGGAAGGACCTCAGTCCCTTGGTTAGAATGCTCCCATTAGTATAAATCCATAGTCCAGAGGCTTGAGCATGAAAGATGCAGGAGCAGGATAAAGGCAAAATGGAGGTGTTTCCAGGGCCTTCTATAGCTTCTGCCATGTGGAGGGATTGGGAAACCCATTGTTTAAAAAAAAGCCCTCAGCATAGCTAGTGGAAAATTACAGGTAAAAGATGGGAGTTTGGAGTCATAGAATCATAGAATCTCAGGGTTGGAAGGGACCTCAGGAGGTCATCTAGTCCAACCCCCTGCTCAAAGCAGGACCAACCCCAACTAAATCATCCCAGCCAGAGCTTTGTCAAGCCTGACCTTAAAAACCTCTAAGGAAGGAGATTCCACCACCTACCTAGGTAACCCATTCCAGTGCTTCACCACCCTCCTAGTGAAATAGTGTTTCCTAATATCCAACCTAAACCTCCCCCTCTGCAACTTGAGACCATTACTCCTTGTTCTATCATCTTCTACCACTGAGAACAGTCTAGATCCATCCTCTTTGGAACCCCCATTTCAGGTAGTTGAAAGCAGCTATCAAATCCCCCCTCATTCTTCTCTTCTGCAGGCTAAACAATCCCAGTTCCATCAGCCTCTCCTCATAAGTCATGTGCTCCAGCCCCCTAATCATTTTTGTTGCCCTCCGCTGGACTCTTTCCAATTTAGCCACATCCTTCTTGTAGTGTGGGGCCCAAAACTGGACACAGTACTCCAAATGAGGCCTCACCAGTGCCGAATAGAGGGGAATAATCACGTCCCTCGATCTGCTGGAAATGCCCCTACTTATACAGCCCAAAATGCCGTTAGCCTTCTTGGCAACAAGGGCACACTGTTGACTCATTCAGCTTTTCGTCCACTGTAACCCCTAGGTCCTTTTCTGCAGAACCGCTGCCCAGCCATTCGGTCCCTAGTCTGTAGCAGTGCATGGGAGTCACATGGGCAAGTCACATGTCCCTGCATAATTTTGCTTAATCATAGCGGGAAAGTCCGTTATCTGTAGATAGGTGTCTCCCATGGTCCATTGTGAGTTAAGTGTCCCTTGATGAGCCACTTAATTTGAATAGTCCCTTTAAGATGTGCAGGCTGAATACTTTGTGAGTATTACCCGAGGAGCAAACATTTGAAATCCAGGTATAGAGCCAATACTCATAGCTTCAAATACAAAAATGATACATGAATACAAATAGCATAATCATATTCAGCAAATCATAACCTTTCCATAGACCCCTTACTTGACAACCTTTGTACAAGATTTGTTGTGTATATATACAACAGTGGTTGCAACAATGATCTATATGATCATATTTTAATCAGATAACGTCACAACAATATAGACAAATGAGTTAATATTGGTCTTTAATAGTGTTTTGATCATTTTTACTCTATTATTTTAAAAAGACTGAAAACATCTTGGTAATTCCCTTTCCAATGTGTCATCTCCAAAGACAAATTCCCCTGATTTTTCTTTCACATCTAGTATGTTTATAGTCCTACCTTGAAGTGTTAGGTTCAGTGCATTCAATTTGCCAATTATGTCCACCATGTAAGCTAACATAGTCAAGAAGTCCATGTGACAAATGTAATCTACAAGGACCGTGTTCCCAATTCCCCAGGAGAAAAATTCAGATTTGTCACATAATTTGAAGAAATGTTGTAACGTTTCCGCATGTTACAACCAGCTAACTTCACTGTGAAACAGAAGCTGAGTGTTGTCAGAGCCCATCTCTTCATACAGCATACTAAACGGCGTGTGTTGACTGCCCAGGTTTTTATATAGCTCTTTTAATAACAATGTTGAGGGCCTCGTGTACTTCAGGTTGGAACTTCTTCCATGCCAAAGTTTGGCAATGAATCATGCAGCGCGTCCAAAGTGCTGCTAGAGCCACTTTACTCATGCTGCAACCTCACTGTTCTGCTCAGGCATGGCTGTTGCCTTATCAGAGCACAGCCCCCCCCCCCTCCCCCCCACACACACACACATTGTCCAGTTAAGACCTCCATCCACTATGAATTTGTCAAGGATCTGGAATATTTCCTTACCGGTTGTTTGGGTTGGGATTTCTCTGCAAAATAAAAGTTCTTCAACTATTGTACTTGCTTTGACAGATCTCACAGAACACAGAAATTGAGCCATGTTGGCGATGTCTGTGCAGTGTATAATATGGACTCTTCTTAACTTGTTCTAACAACCGAACTGGCCCTGCATGTTTCTGCAAGGTCATCAGTTCCTCAAGGGATGCTATTATTTGACATAGGAATGGTGTTTTCAGTGACCTGGCTGCTTGTTCCCAAGTCATAACTCTACATATGGCTATTGGTGCTGGAAGTAGAAGGCTCTCACCAAAGGTGTGTGCTTATTTGCATTTTGCAATTCACCTGGGCACAACATAAGATGCTTCTAAGGCTTTTTGAAGAACAGTTTGCTTCTTTAGACATGACCCCTTTTTTTTTCTGCTTTACATTTTCTTGTTTCTGAAGGAAATAATCACTGCTCTTGTTTATTGATTCTGGCTTTTGGTTTCTAAATGTCTCTGTAGCTTCCACGGCCTCCTGCTTTCATTTACTAACACGTGATACATTGTGGCTGCGGACTTTCCGCAGTAATATTGTGACACAAAAATCCAAACATAATATCCATCATTGTCTACTTTTCTTCATTTTCTGTTAAAATATCTTCAGCTGACGGTTTGCTACATTTGCTACATGTAGGCTTAACACCTGGTAAAAATCATTCCATTACAGAGGTTAGACATGCCTGTCTCTCCCTCAGCCCCCTTCCTCTATCTGCTAGTGCTGCTGCTGCTATAACCTGGGCTGGGAGCCTCTCTTTGCCCTCCACCGCAGCACGGGGTTTTCAGCTGAGAGACTTCCTACTGAACGCCCCCTGCAGGAGCAGAGGAAACAGAGAGGCTCCCAGCCCCAGGGCAGCATAAGATGCAGACCCACAGATACTCGCCTGAGGCACCAGGCCCATGCTTCAGTCATATGTTTTTTGTACTAGAAAAATAAAAATGGACCCAAGTGACATGCATACTTTACGGTAAAGGAAACTTCATTATGCCTAATATTTTGAAGGTATTGTCCAAGAACTATGCCTTCTGTCCAGGGACAGATTACTGGAGTGACTCCCTGGTCACACAATAGCAGATTTAAAGGTAGCCATCCTGCAGCAAAAAAACTTCAGGACCAGACTCCAAAGAGAAACCCTTTTAAAGCACCCAGGACCCTGGGCAATTTCCCCCTTTCCCCTCCCCCCCGTCGGTGGGCCTGTGCACACCCTCGTCTTTCATCATTACTTTTAGTTCTCTGGCTAGTAGGGGGTCTGCTGAATTTTTCAAGCCCTGCTTTTGCTAAGATCCTGAATTTCTACATGTAAGGAACAAATATGAATTAACGTTCTGCCTGTTGGTTCCAAAGGGTTAATTGCTTGTCCGTCTTGCAGTAGCTGTATTAACTGAAATATAGCCACACTGAACAGGACATCTAAAGAGTTACAACTAAAATGTACAGTAGTTACCAAGCAACTTTCTTCCTGTAACGCACAACACTGTGTTATCAATATGCTACTCAGCGATAGGAATGTATGACACTGAAGTGGACCCAGAAGTGCAATCTGCTTTGTTTCCCTTACTAATAAGTGCTGTACTGATTTGTTTGTTTTAATGCATAGCTGCAAATCATCGGACACCCATCTATAAAAGCACATTTTGAGTTTTAAAAATACAATTGACTTGTAGACTTTATTGACTAAATTATCTGTGGCTCTAGAATTCATGACATGAAGGTTAGGAATTTCAGACTGTCTATAGATGAAAACCCTGTAGTTCCAAGGGAATGTGATTTGGCTACAGTAACCCCTTATAAAAATGACCTCCTGCCAATCCTGGATTCACACAGTAGTGGAAGCTTTTATAGTACATCATTACTTACTACATTTCTTATATGAAATAAGAATAATAGCATACACTTAGTGACTTTCGCCTGAAAGGATCCCACAGTATTGTTGACTCCAGTGTATATAGACAACATGGTTAAGGGTCTAATGCACTGGCCTAGGAGTGGAGAAACTTGAGTTCTATTACTAGCTCTACTACGTGTAGGGTGACCAGATGTCCCGATTTTATAGGGACAGTCCCGATTTTTGGGTCTTTTTCTTATATAGGCTCCTATTACCCTCCACCCCGTCCCGATTTTTCACATTTGCTGTCTGGTCACCCTAACTACGTGGCCCTTAGCAAGTCATGTCACTGCTGTGTGCCTCAGTTTCCCCATCTGTAAAGTGGGGATAAAGATACTTGTATTGCTTTGTAAAGTGCTTTGATATCTACAGATCATCACTATATATGGATTAGGTATATTGTACAGAAATGATTTCAGCTACTCTCTGGGGTGGCGGCATTGTAGTTGTTTAGATGGGTAATATGGACCCAAAGAGTCAAAGGTGTTAACAAGACTGTTACTGTTCAATATTAAACAGTGTGAAATAAGGTTTGGTATACAGAGAGCTCAGCCTACTTAGTACAATGGCAAACACACTGTTAAAAATCCTTTAAACCTTTTATTAACAATACCGGAAAGAAGGAAAAACCAGTTAAAGCATCTGAAATGTAAAGTATTAAGTGAGGCTTTCCTTTTAACCACATCTCTTGTTCCCTTTCACCTTAGCTGGACAGAGTTTTTAGAAGGAAAAAAACTAGGGCTATCGATTCATTGCAGTTAACTCACATGATTAAAAAAATAATAATCACGATTAATCGCACTGTTAAACAATAGAATACCAATTGAAATTTATTACATATTCTGTGTAATTGAAATCAAAGTGTATATTTATCATTTTTACAGTGCAAATATTTGTAAATAAAAATAGTATTTTTCAATTCACCTGATACAAGTACTGTAGTGCAATCTCTTTATCATGAAAGTGCACCTTACAAATGTAGATTATTTTTTTTGTTACATAACTGCACTCAAAGACAAAACAATGCAAAACTTCAGAACCTACGAGTCCACTCAGTCCTACTTCTTGTTCAGCCAATCGCCAAGACAAACAAGTTTGTTTACATTTACAAGAGATAATGCTGCTGTCGTCTTATTTACAATGTCACCAGAAAGTCAGAACAGGCATTTGCATGGCACTTTTGTAGCTGGAATTGCAAGGTATTTACGTGCCAGATATGCTAAATATTCGTATGCCCCTTCGCGCTTCTGCCACCATTCCAGAGGACATGCTTCTGTGCTGACAACACTTCTTAAAAAAATGTGTTAATTAAATTTGTGACTGAACTTCTTGGGGGAGAATTGTATGTCCCCTGCTCTGTTTCACCCACATTCTGCCATTTTTCATGTTATAGCAGCGTGAGAATATTTCTACTCTACAATGGCCACATTTTGAATTCCCACTACTGTCATCACTGAAGAGAGACAGAAAGCATATAAGTGAACAGAAAATACACTGTTTAGCAATCAGCAGCCTCCTTGATCATTTCACTTGGTAAGTGACCAACAGAACAGGATGGCTTAGGGAACTGGTAATGGAATATAGACTCTTTCACCTCTAGCTCACTGGTATGGTCACTAGTGACTGAAAGTTCTGACCATCTGATGGCTGTTTGGAGCACTTTCTGAATGAGTGAGCAGTCTGTCTTCTACTGTGCATATGTTCACACAACAAAAACCACCATCAGAGTGAAAAGGCTAAGCACTGAAGGAGCAGAGAAACTGAATTCCCTTTTCTCTCCTCGGTTAAATTGTCTCACTAGAACATAGTTGAAGGCACTTTGGATAGAAGTTTGTACCATTGATCCCATGCTTTATCTATTCTACTGAGAAGTGGAGGACTTCAACGTCTAGCATTATCAGTCTGACACTTCTCATCAATGCCAAACAAAACTTGAGAGAAATGTCAAACATAAAGAAGGAGCTAAAATATTTTCAATGTATTGTTATGAAATAACTGTATTCTAAAACATTGGGAAAATATCAGTTTTCTTAGCACTATGTCACACGAACAGGGTCATCAGTGATTCAGACCCCCCAAAAAGATGCTGCAGAAATATGGAGTTAGATTTCACAACACCTATTGGAAAAAGATAATCTATCAAAACAACTGCTGAGATGCTCACCGATGACGACAAAGCAATGCTGGCAAGTTAAATATGAGCATGTTTGATCTGAGAGTTGCATTTCCATAAGAGACCAGAAATAAAGAGCCTGTTGTATTTTGCTTTATTTTGAGGCGATCGGGGGGGGAAATACTCCCCAGTGAGGTAAAAATAGGATCTTTATGTAGCCATTATAGCTTGTATACTGATATCATACTGCTTATAATTCACTTCCTCATGTTTTCATAACAGAGATTACTATTACAGTTACTGACATTACCCTGTTGCAGTCTGTAAAATAGATGTTTAAATCACTGACATAGTGGGAGCAAATCCTGAATCAACTTCTAGCTGCCTGCCCTGTCATTCTAGCAAAGATTGACTTGACTTAGAAATACAAATTACCACTGACTTTCCTTGCTGTTGTGAACAGACTTTAAACAGGATTCTTGCTACCCTCAGAATAAACTTTTAGATGGAGCAAGTTATCCCTTACTTGCCTAAAGATGAATAGTCGGCATTTAAACAAATCACAATCCCTATAATTTTGTATAAAATATAAATGCTCCCTTTTTTCTAAAAAGCTGATATTTTATCAGTTTATCACATTTTTCCATACACTATATGAAAGTATTAAAACAAATTTAAATTTCTGCCTAAAGAGACTGGACATAGAGGGGCAGATTCTCTGGCCTGATCCATTGCCTTAGCACTGCTCAGAAATTGCAAAGGGAGTGGAAACCACCCTGAATTCCCTTGCTGTAGCTACCCCTGCCATGGGGCAGTCCTTAGCAGATATACAGCCATCTGATTGGCAGATATACAGCTTCCTGGCAGAGGTGGGCAGGGAGGGGCATGTTAGGGGTACTCCAGCCATTCCTACTTGATTTTCTCTAACTTGTGTTGTGCCCTGGGTAGAGAAGCAGGTGGTTATAAACAGACAGCCTCCCCCGCACCCACACACCCCTCTCCTCTCCACTCTGCTTCAGTCAGCATCTCCTCAGTGTAATCTGCCCAATAGCCTTTCAAGATTTACTGTTCCAGTTTATTGAAGAATAGATTTGATACCCCTAAATCCGCCTGATTAAAAAATGGAAAAATTGGAGGCTGCACCATTTATTTGCCAAAATACGTATTATCAAAACCAAAATGCTTTTAAAGTTCTGATCGATTCAGATAGCTTTATGCTGTATCAGTCTGGCATGAAATGGTTTGAAGAGACAAAATGTCTATATGATGTAAAGGTTTTGGGCATGATTCTTCTCTCAGATGCAAGAGAGACATAGCTATGTATTTGAAAGCCCAGGCTTTATGTCTTTTACAGTTTAAATTTATTTGGATTTCTGTAATTTGTTATATAAATAATCACTTAATTATGTGACATGGGAATACGAAGAAACAGGAATACTTACAAAAAGTAGAGGCTTTTTTCCTCTATAAATTATCTAAACCAATTGACTTCTTACCAAAAATATACCAATTAGGGATACCCTTTCATAGTGAGCGTCAAAATAAAATATAAACTTCTAATAATGCATCTAGTGCTGTTACTGTTTTGGAAGTGCATAATGAATAGAGATGGGCATTTTATTTTCATTTTTTGGCTGAAAATGCAGTTTTGGTTCAACTGAAATTGCTCACAAATTTAAGATGAATTTGGCAAATAGCTTTGGCTGGAAAAAATGGGGGGGAAATTGGAAGAAATCTAAAAACATTTCATTTTGGCATTTTCAATATGAATTATTTGTCCAGCTCCAACATGGAAAAAGAGGGGTGCACTCTTGCATCAACTTTAACTCAATGAACGAATTTACTGTATGTGCACCTGAGCCAATTGACTTTCCATTGACTTCTACAAACCCTCAAACTGGACTTGGATTAAGCCCCAAAACTGCATTCTTTAAAAGAGCGTGATGCTACTTTAAAAGCTGATGGAAGATGCCTTCAAACAGTTTTGTTTTCTACTTTTCAAATTTCTACCTTGACACTATACACCAGTAGTAAGATACTGGATGATTCTGAATACTAATAACTTCTATTTGCTGGGGACTAGAACACTATTGTAAATACAATCAATTCTATTAGGGTCTACCACATCCATCACCAAAGATGTGTGTGAACCGCACGCTTACATACCTAGAATGTATACAAGAATTTTACCTGATATGTGAATTTCTGCATGCTTATCTTCCAACTCAGAATGGATGGGCTCCTGTTCCCCTCAGACTATGACAGGCCACAGCAATATCCTGCTAATCCCTCCTTTCAAGAGCTGCTAATCCCATCTGAGACTTCCAAAGCAGAGCACTATAATATCCTTAAACAGACGCTGTACACTGCTTATAGTTTGAGGCTAGTCATCTGCCTCTATAGAGACATTTTCTCCCACAACCACATGTCCTGGAATTTACCCTACTTGCACTGATACTGGGTCACAGATGTTAGAGATAGAAAAGTCCCTTATCTCACCAAGACTATCCCTTAGCAAGAGAAGTCTCTAGTTCCCCCAGTACAGAATATATTAGCTATCAAGTCCATCACTCATGGAAATACTTATGAAGATGCCTTACATAGCAATGAGTGGGGGAAGGTTTGTGATCAATCTGTGTTTAGCGCAAAACGGCACATATGTATACATATATATGAGCCAAAACAGGTTCTACTTGGTTTGCTGAGCTTGACTCCTGCCTATTTTTAAAAAGCCAACGCCTGCTCCAGGACGAGAGAACAAACCGAAAACTCCACAAGTATAAACTAGTCAGGTTTCCTGTCAAGTTTCCCCCTGCAGATTTGGAAGGTAATATTTGTCCTAAAATGTTGATTCTCTCAGTTCCTCTAAGGGAAGAGAATTCTCAACACTGACTACCCAGTGAGAAAAGAAGTCCTCTTGGGTACTTACCTAAATTCTGTCTGTTTTGCTTTTAATGTTCATGATCAGCCAGATTTTCTTCCATTGCTGCTAAGTGCCCTTCTAGGTTCATCCCATAGTTCCAAACAGACATGTTCATAACATGCTTTTGTTAGACTGATCTTTCCTTTGGTGAGCTAAACTTTATACATTTAAGGCATGATAAAATTCCATCATAATTATTTGGATAGGATATAGTTTTGGTGTTATTGTGTTAACTCAGTAATAAGTCATATAGATCAAGTGTACTAGAAATCACTGAAAAAAGTTCTTATAGCACATAGTTGCGTTCCTTTCTTGTTGACCTTAGTTTCCCTCCTCTTCCAGCACAGCAGTGTGAGAATATTTCTGCTTTAAATGGCCACATTTTGAACTCTCACTGCTGTCATC
Source organism: Macrochelys suwanniensis (assembly GCA_033296515.1). Taxonomy (NCBI): domain Eukaryota; kingdom Metazoa; phylum Chordata; order Testudines; family Chelydridae; genus Macrochelys; species Macrochelys suwanniensis. The sequence goes on along the minus strand of CM065775.1, from coordinate 40,536,675 downwards.
ACTGAAGAGAGACAGAAAGCATGTAAGTGAACAGAAAATACTGTATGTTTAGCAATCAGCAGCCTTCATCATTTCACTTACACTTTTCACAATGCTTTGTTTTCTGTCACTTAAGTACAGTACAGAATATTACTTTGTGTGCACTTGCCAGATGCTCATAGACTGAAATTCTGACAAAGATGAACCAAGACCCCAGACCCAAAAACATACATATGTAATAAAGGTGTGATGCACAGGAGTGCTGTGAATTTTATTGCTTGGCCCCAGTCACTTGAGCTTGATGAGGAATATAAAAGTCAATATGCCCATCACATGACAGGGATCAGTACTCCAGTATCTGCCATTACAGCCTGAATTTCAGCTCAGGCCTGTCTCTACATTCCAGTATTTCCCTAGCGCTTAATGAGCTAGAATTTTATATACAACACCAAAGCTGAAAAATCTGTGGCAATGTCTCTTGATCTTACTTCTGTATGCAGCAAACTTTGTAAATATGTTTTAAAGCATATTTTAATTATAGTCACTATAACTTTAGTAGAGGTTCACTTTTATTAATGATGATGATGATGATGACTGGAAGGCTGCTCTTGTGGTTAAGGTGTTAAGACACTGGACTGGGATATAGGCTCAATTCCCAGCTCTGCCACAGACTTCCTGTGTGACCTCAGGCAAGTCACTTGGTCTCTCTGTGCCTCAGCCCCCATCTGTAAAATGGGGATAACCAAATTTTCTCTCTCTCTCACCCAGAGGTGAAAGTAAGCCAGTACAGGCCGGTACGGTGTACCGGTAAGAAGGTGGCTGAAGCTGGACAAGTAAGCTGGTTCGCTGTACCAGCAAGCTATTTATAGCCAGTACAGTGTACTGGAAAGACACCGTACCGCCCCCAGCCCCTCCACAGAGTTACCTCTCAGGAGGAAGAGCTGCTGGCGTTCTGCTCCTTTCCCCGTGTACTGCTGCCCCTCACAGTGGGGAAAGGAGCAGAACCCCTAGCCCTGTCCTCTGGCAGGGCTGCCACTGTACAGAGCCAGAGGAGAGACAGCTCCATCGAAACATAGGGGACGGCTGCAGATTCTGCTCCTTTCCCCGCTGGGAGGGGCAGCAGCACGCGGGGAAAGGAGCAGAATGCTGGCAGCTCCTCTGGCTGTTGTACTGCCCCCAGCCTTCTCTCCCCCCAGGTAACATGGGGTGGGGAGGAGAGGGGAAGAGCGTGGGGGCCCCGTGTAGGGCAGAGTCACATGGCCCTTCCCGTACTGGGAAGAAATTAATTTTATTTCTCACCCACTATGTGTCTTGTATACTTAGACTGTAAGCTCCTTGAGAATGAGACTTTTACTATGTGTTTGTATGCTGGCAAGCATAATGTGGCCTTGATCTTTGTAGGAGCAGCTAAGCACTAATTTAACACTAACAAATCATATTGTCCTCTGCCAAGTGGTAGCAGCTGTGAGGCCTTTCAGATCAGCTTCCCATTGGAGGAGAAATTAGTAATGTGAGGATACCTTACATTAGTATAACTTTAAAAAAAAAAGCAATCAGTCCTGGAACAGTGGTGGTCACAAACAGCATGAAGGGAAGCCCCTTTTTGGGGATCTCAACCCAAAAACCAGTGCCCAGTTCCCAGGGAGTAGCTCTGCCTCAGGAATACACTCTAATTAGCAAGATTAACTCAAATTTCCTGCTGCTTCCCATGGCTCTCCCGAAAGATCCTGCAACAACAAAATTAACAATAATACACCTTTTCTTCAGACACTAATAACTTGCCCACACACTGGGAAAAAGAACTTGTAAGACAATGTGTAATAGCACTATCTGTCGATTCCTTCCATAACCATATTAATTGTTAAGTATGAAAGGGTGCTCATATAACCCTCTCTCCCCAGCCTGCTGCCCAAAATTGGATATGGAAGAAACCTATACAATCTATTCACCTGTCACTGCAAGACTGTTCCCCACACCACATTCTAGTGGTTTACGATACTGGTTTTAAATTTCCCAGGTTATAGAACTTTCAACACTCCTCTAAACAAACTAGTCAACAGTCTGTTACAACTCCATGTCAGGAAGATTTATGCAACTACTTAGCCTAAATCAATGCATTTCATGTGACTGACAATAATTTAACACAATACAGACTAGTGAAAAATATACTAAGATCCATATTAGGACAATAGAAGACAATACAGTATGAAGGTCCTCCCAGATTTCTGACTGGGTCTTTGGAACAAATGAAGAGACCATGATGAGAGAATATAGCCCATGTTTTACAATGGGCCTACCACATGAAGGACAGGACTGCATCAGTTCAGTGCTATGTAGAAACTCTCAGAGCGAGAATATGTTGAAAGTGCATTAGCATGGTACAAAAAAGTGTCAGAGGCTAGGACTTTATAACGTTGTTCTCTCATAATCCCAACTTTGTTTTTCCTCGTTCTTCTCAAGGGGTGCTTTTGATTTCCTCAATTATGACTTTCTTTCTTTCTGCAGTCTCAAATATCTCACTGTCCAGGTTTCACTCCTAACCAACTGCTCTTTTTGGTGACTGGCCTCACCAGATTTTTCCCTTAGGGTGTCTCCCAGTAGAGCTGGTCTTTGCAGAGCTAAAAAGCCCTTCCCATGTGATTCTCTCTAATATAAAATATCTTGAAATACAAAAAGAGAATCTCAACTTTCAGTTTTATAAAGTATCTCTTGTCCTTATGAAGACAGCCTTGAATGGAAACTCCTCATTGGGGTAGAAAGTTTGGTGCTGTTCCTCACAGCCACCCCGGGCAGGCATTTGGGGTTCATAAAACCATAGTCATAGGTCCCTTGAGTTTTTCAAAGATCCCAGGTTAGTTGACAGTTGTAGGGGGGCAGCACTAGCTAGGCTACTGCTGATGGAACTAGGGCTGCTCCAGGTTGCCTGGGGCTGAGCCAACACTACTGCTGAGTTGAGGCCACGGCGTCTGGCACAGAGAGTGGTAGCTTAATAGCACAAGAGGCCACACGGTGTAGTGAACTAAACCAGTGGTTTTCAACCTTTTCTCATTTGTGGACCCCTAAAAAATTTCGAATGGAGGTGCAGGCCCCTTTGGAAATCTGAGCCATAATCTGTGGACCCACAGTGGTTCATGGACCACAGGTTAAAAACCACTGAACTAAACACAGAACTGTGAGCAAGGGACTAATGCCAGGTTTAGAACCAAATCCTTCTGTGACCTTTATTTAGTCACATGGTCTGACTGTATATTTGGAAAATGGCTGCCACATTGTGGGTGCCATCATATGTAAATATTTTTTCCATTTTTCCACTGAAAAAGGTGTGAGGGAGTTTAAAGGAGGGAGAAAATGGAAAGGGGGATGTTCCTTTACAAGTTTAACTGAAAAAAATATATCTAGGGGAAAAACAATTTGTCATTAAAATTTTTATTTTTCAGAAAAGGCCATTTTATGAAGAAAAATAATTGGTAAAAAAAACAATTTTTGTACTCTTAATGAACTGTGTCCATGCTATGTCCTCTTCCATTTCACTGCAGCAGTTCTGTTTCACAAGAATGACAGTCCCTAGGGTGACGCTCTTGGGTTCAAGAGGAGGATGTGGTTGTTGAGCGAGACCACAAATCTGGGTACTAAGACACAATGCAAGACTCCTCTCTGCACAGACTGGTCCCAAATAACGGAGCTACCGAAGGACATGGAAAATGCTTCTGGAATGTGATCACCAGGGTAACTCTGTGCAGGTTGACAGCTAAAATGAAGGATGAGCTGAAGTCATTTAGTCCTACACTTACACAAATTCTGTGTCTACTATTGCAAGAGATGATGGTGATAGGCATTAGAACAGATATAGAGCAGATATAGGCTGAATTGCTACAACAGGCCATGTTACAGGCAATAAATCAGACCACATACACTAAGCCACTTATATTAAGATATTTTAAAAGGAAACAATACAGGTGCAAGTGTTTCTGCAAACACAAAAAATCCCAAAGTGTCTGCCAAGAGTTCAAATGAGATTATGCAGGACCTTGTGGCCTTAAGCCCCATTGTGAGTTAGTCTAAAAGATGTCACTCTCAGGATATTTTCCCTCAAAACCAATTAAATTATTATTTTCTTAATTTTATCCAGTTATTGTCCCAACACCTATCTTTATGCCACCATACATGGTTCCTCAATTCAGTTTAGTACAGTATGAATTCACTTCCTTTTCTGCTGATCGCTACAAAAATCATGATTACAATCAGAAAGACAAACACACGTTGGCAAAACCCTCAGCAGCTTGGTTACAGCAGTTTAGCAATATACTTAAAACAAAAATATAGCTTGAAATGTACATCTATTATATTGATATTAATTTCTGATGTCATCTTAGAATGGTATATTTCTGTTCTTATTAGACAATTGTAGCCATGCATGTACCAAGTTAAATTCTCAATTCTGCAAAAACTTCAGGATCAAGGTTATTATCATTATTCTAATTGGTTTAATTAAAACTGATCTAACAATGCATATATTTCATAATGATAGGTTTCAGTGTAGTAGCCGTGTTAGTCTGTGTCAGCAAAACGAAAATAAGAAAGAAAAACTTGTAGCACCTTAGAGACTAACAAATTTATTTCAGCATAAGCTTTCGTGGGTTAGTACCCACTTCATCGGATGCATGGAATGAAACATACAGTAGACAGATATTTATACAGTCAGAGAAACATGATAAGGTGGAGGTACATAGACCAACCTTAAGAGGCTAATTAATTGAGAGGAACCATAACAGCAGGGGAAGAAAAACCTTTGAAGTGATAAACAAGATGGTCACACAGGTGTGAATGAGGATCGTTAACTTAAGGGAAATAGATTCAATTAACGTAATGGCCGAGCCATTCGAGGTCCTTATTTAATCCTGAGGTAATGCAATCTAGTTTGCATATCAATTCGAGTTCAACAGTTTCTCTTTGAAGTCTGTTTTTGGAGTTAATCTGTCGCAACACTGCTACCCTCAAGTCTGTCAGTGAGTGATTAGGGAGGTTAAAGTGTTCTCCTACTGGTTTTTGAATATTATGATTCCTGATGTCAGATTTATGTCCATTTATTCTTTTGCGTAGAGACTGTCCGGTTTGGCCAATGTACATGGCAGAGGGGCATTGCTGGCACATGATGGCATATATCACATTGGTAGATGTGCAGGTGAATGAGCCCCTGATGGCGTGGCGGATGTGATTAGGCCCTGTGATGGTATCACTTGAATCGATATGTGGACAGAGTTGGCATCGGGCTTTGTTGCAAGGATAGGTTCCTGGGTTAGTGTTTTTGTTGTATGGTGTGTGGTTGCTGGTGAGTATTTGCTTCAGGTTGGGGGGCTGTCTGTAAGCAAGGATTGGTCTGTCCTCCAAGATCTGTGAGAGTGAGGGATCATCTTTTAGGATAGGTTGTAGATCTTTGATGATGCGCTGGAGAGGTTTTAGTTGGGGGCTAAAGGTGACGGCTAGTGGTGTTCTGTTATTTTCTTTTTTGGGCCTGTCTTGTAGTAGGTGACTCCTGGGTACTCTTCTGGCTCTGTCAATCTGTTTTTTCACTTCAGCAGGTGGGTATTGTAGTTGTAAGAATGCTTGATAGAGATCTTGTAGGTGTTTGTCTCTGTCTGAGGGATTGGAGCAAATGCGGTTGTATCTTAGAGCTTGGCTGTAAACAATGGATCGTGTGGTGTGTCCAGGATAGAAGCTGGAAGCATGTAGGTAAGTATAGCGGTGAGTAGGTTTCCGGTATAGGGTGGTGTTTATGTGACCATCACTTATTAGCACAGTGGTGTCTAGGAAATGGACCGCTTGTGTGGACTGGTCTAGGCTGAGGTTGATGGTGGGATGGAAATTGTTGAAATCATGGTGGAATTCCTCAAGGGCTTCTTTTCCAACGCTTCCTCAGCTCTCGTCACCTAACACCCCTACTCTACTTGCGCTACATTGATGATATCTTCATCATTTGGACCCATGGAAAAGAAGCCCTTGAGGAATTCCACCATGATTTCAACAATTTCCATCCCACCATCAACCTCAGCCTAGACCAGTCCACACAAGCGGTCCATTTCCTAGACACCACTGTGCTAATAAGTGATGGTCACATAAACACCACCCTATACCGGAAACCTACTGACCGCTGTACTTACCTACATGCTTCCAGCTTCCATCCTGGACACACCACACGATCCATTGTTTACAGCCAAGCTCTAAGATACAACCGCATTTGCTCCAATCCCTCAGACAGAGACAAACACCTACAAGATCTCTATCAAGCATTCTTACAACTACAATACCCACCTGCTGAAGTGAAAAAACAGATTGACAGAGCCAGAAGAGTACCCAGGAGTCACCTACTACAAGACAGGCCCAAAAAAGAAAATAACAGAACACCACTAGCCGTCACCTTTAGCCCCCAACTAAAACCTCTCCAGCGCATCATCAAAGATCTACAACCTATCCTAAAAGATGATCCCTCACTCTCACAGATCTTGGAGGACAGACCAATCCTTGCTTACAGACAGCCCCCCAACCTGAAGCAAATACTCACCAGCAACCACACACCATACAACAAAAACACTAACCCAGGAACCTATCCTTGCAACAAAGCCCGATGCCAACTCTGTCCACATATCGATTCAAGTGATACCATCACAGGGCCTAATCACATCCGCCACGCCATCAGGGGCTCATTCACCTGCACATCTACCAATGTGATATATGCCATCATGTGCCAGCAATGCCCCTCTGCCATGTACATTGGCCAAACCGGACAGTCTCTACGCAAAAGAATAAATGGACATAAATCTGACATCAGGAATCATAATATTCAAAAACCAGTAGGAGAACACTTTAACCTCCCTAATCACTCACTGACAGACTTGAGGGTAGCAGTGTTGCGACAGATTAACTCCAAAAACAGACTTCAAAGAGAAACTGTTGAACTCGAATTGATATGCAAACTAGATTGCATTACCTCAGGATTAAATAAGGACCTCGAATGGCTCGGCCATTACGTTAATTGAATCTATTTCCCTTAAGTTAACGATCCTCATTCACACCTGTGTGACCATCTTGTTTATCACTTCAAAGGTTTTTCTTCCCCTGCTGTTATGGTTCCTCTCAATTAATTAGCCTCTTAAGGTTGGTCTATGCACCTCCACCTTATCATGTTTCTCTGACTGTATAAATATCTGTCTACTGTATGTTTCATTCCATGCATCCGATGAAGTGGGTACTAACCCACGAAAGCTTATGCTGAAATAAATTTGTTAGTCTCTAAGGTGCTACAAGTTTTTCTTTCTTATTTTCGTTATATTTCATAAGTGTGTTTATTTTTTGCACAAATTGCTGCTACACTCTTTGACTTGTTTGTATTGGTATTTGTCACAGTTGTCATGTAAGTTACTATAACATCAAATGTTTCAAAGTCATAGAATTACATATTCTATGTACTTTATTAAATATTTGTATCTCATTCCTCTGGTTCTGCCTTACAGAATTAGGCCCTCACCTTGAAAAGACTTGTGCACATTTAACTCACATAAGTAAAATTATGCATGTGCTTTAAGTCTTTGAAAGATCAATACCTTAGAGAAATATCTCCCACTTTCAATCAGCAATATGAAATCAATGTGATATTTGAACTCTGTCACCATTATCAGTCTAACATTTGGCTGGAAAAGACTGAAGCCACTTCTTTCTTCTCCCAGTTCACATTCATCACTAGGTGTCTGTACCATTGAAGTCAATGGGAGTTTTGCCATTGACTTAATCGGTGCATGATCAGGCCCCAAAGACCCAATCCTGCAATCTGTTGTTTGTGGACAGACTTGTGCATCCATTTGGTGCCCCATGGACACTATTGGGTCTGTATGCATTTGCTCATGTACAACAAGTTGCAGTTTAGTCATTGAGTTTTGATATGGCTGTTTAACTTCGCTAAGGCAATCTTATCCATATGGCTGGACCCTAGTTATGGCTAAGCAAAGTCCATTTGAAGTCAGTGGTGTAGTGCCCGGAGGGACCAGAACCCAGATTTTATATCACATTCCTCATTGTGGTATCTGAGCAACTGCATTGTACTGGCCTGCTGCAGTGTGTGTTTTTCCCTCTAACACCACGAATTTCTGAGTGTCTCAGCACATAATCAATATTTTGAAACATACCAAAATCTTGTGATGTGTTTGAATCTTCATCTGATCTTCTAGCTGAAGATGTCAGACAGCAAAGGGTTAAAGCATTATCCAAGTGCTGAGAGCAAATGCTGTAGCTTAGAAATTAAGAGCTGAGCCACAATTAAAAAATAATTTAAAAAAACCCAAAAAACTATGGCTGGTGCCTTGTGCTTTTTAATTCACACCAGTATTGAACCTTGGAGTTCAATAAATAGTTAAAATAAATTAAACGATGTACTTTTGATAGTAACAACACAGTTCAGTTTTCACTTCTCCCAACTGAGACCAAATATTATGATCCATACACAGTGCGAGAATTGTAAAGAATACTGAATCTATAACCTACTGTAAAGAAATGAAACACTAGTCCTAAAATGAAACTCACTGAAAATACTTGCAATTATTTTAACTTTGTTTTTTCTTTGTCTAATATGATCATACTGTACTTGCTTAAACAAGAACATTTAAAAACATTTAAATGTTAAAAGCACATTTAAAAATGCAGTTGTCATCCATTCTATTCCTCCTGTAGCGGGACACTTTGTTGTTTTATAATAAATGGTGACATTAGTTCATATCATGTGATTAAAAAGGATTCATCACACATTAGAGCCCATAATCGCAGCCTATAGTCTCATTTTCACGTTTCTCACTGGCATATCCTACTTGACCCTGCTTACTGAAGCACTTCTATTATACTGACTAAAAGGACACGGGATTGAACAGAAACAAAAAATGCAGGGGTGAAAATTGCTTTCACACTCACAACTATGTGTTCAGTACTGTTATAGCTCTAGATGAATAGAAAAAATCTGGAGTCTGGCCAACACCATTTGATAGAAATCTCCATCTTCCAAAAAAAACTTTCTGATGTGTTTAAAATGAATTGAAACAACCCAACCAGGGAAGAAATACATACCTTTTCAGAGATAAAGGACATCTACTCAAGACAACCTGATTTAATATAGTATCAACTATACTGCATACACCATTACTGCTTACTATGGTTAATTCTCTTTTTGCCATATAAACAGTATATGACTAGTATCAAAGGATTGATGTCTACATTATGGTGTTGACTTACAGTTTGTGGAAGAAAGCAATCTATAAAAGAAAGCGCTTTTACAGTTTGTGCATTTACTTTTTCCCAACAGCTGGAAAAGCAAGCTATGGGTTATAAGACCTGTTCAGTAATAGTCAATGTTGGATTCATTTAAATACAGACTGCTTCATGTGAAAACTAAGCCTTCTCCAAAACTTGGGGAAGGTCTGTATACAAATAAATCAGAACCTTCATGGTTCAGGTCCAACTAGTACAAAAAGAAAGTGATGCCCTAGGAAAAAAGGCTTTTGTGTTTCTGCAGAGTGGCACCTAAAACAAAAATAGACTTTTTTTTTTTTTTTAGGAGAATCACATGACAAAATAGCATTTGAGAAAGTAATAGGGAGTGACCCAAATCTGGCATTACCATGAACAAATCAGAAGCAAGGGTTGCTTGAGCTCAGATCCTGATAAGTTCATTTCTTTGGAGCTGTGATGTAAGCTGACAAGCCGAATCAATTGCCCCATGGATCACTGACAAAACTTCAGTTCTATGCTATGGACAACTGTGAGCATAAAACTTTTAATAAGATCCTACAACGATGACAAAAATAATTTAAAAACTCCTATACTTAATAGAATCCTCGAATGTTAGTGATGGAATCCATTTGAGATTATCTAGAGCAGTGGTTCTCAAACTTTTGTATTGGTGATCCCTTTCACACAACAAGCCTATGAGTGTGACCTCCCCCCCTTATAAATTAAAACCACTTTTTAAATATTTAACACTATTATCAACGCTGGAGGCGAAGCGGGGTTTGGGGTGGAGGCTGCCAGCTCACGACCCCCCAAGTAATTACGTGACTCCCTGAGGGGTCATGACCCCCAGTTTGAGAACCCCTGACTTAGAGTATCACTCTGCTAATGCAACAATGTCCCCCTACAGTATATTACAACTGAACCAGTGGATTGTGTTCAGATTTTCAAAGTAGCCCTTACCTGCTTTTTATCAATTACCGGTAATTATTTTTACTGGATTTTTTTTCACGTTTTTAATATTTTTCTTGTTGAAAATAGTTTTAAGACTAAATGAAAAAAAGCCAAAACTCAGGCCTTCCTCACCCTCCACTGTTTTCAGTATTAGTGACTACTCTCTGCCCCTTGATATCATGTCCTCCCTCAGCTTTAATGCTACAGTTCTATCTTGGTTCTTTTCCTACTTCTGTGCCCGCTACTGCAGAGTTCTCCTCAGGATCCCCTGGCTAGATCCACCCTTTCCTTTCGCTCTGTGAAGGGGTCTTGCAGGGCTCTTTCCCTGGCCCTTACTGCTTTTTCCTCCACACACTATCATCTTTATGCTAACAACTCACAAATCTACCTGTGTGCTCCTGATCTGTCTCTGTTAGTCCACTCCTGCATGTTGAGTGGTCTTTCTGACATTTCTTCCTGGATGTCAAGCTGTTAATGCAGCCAGAGCTGAGCGCCATATTTTGCTTTCTAAGCCCTTTCCAATTCCCCCTTTTCCTGTTACTATTACTCTTGACATCACCCCAGCTTCCCAGGTGCACAGGCTCTTAACCTCTCTGCTCCTCTCCCCACATATACAGGCCGTGTCCAAGCTTGCTGTTTCTGCCTCTCCAACATTTCAGAGACCCAGTCCTTCCTCTCTGTCCCCACTGCTAGAACTCTTGTCCATGCCCCATTGTCTTCTATCTTGACTAATCAGACTCTTCCTCCCTCCTGTCTGACTTCCCCAATACCACATTGCATCCCTGCAGTCCATTCAAAATACCACTACTGTGATTATTTTCTTATGCCTATATGACCACATCATCCATTCCTCTAATCCATCTGCTGAATGCCCCTTTCCTGCCATATCAAGTTTGAACACCTTATCCTCACCTTCAAAGTCCTACTTATCTCTGCTTCTTCCCACATATCTGACGTAGGCTCATGCTGCACCACTTCTCACTCCCTTTTCCCCACCAATTATACCAGCCCCAGTGCCCTGTGTGTCTGCTATTCCCATAACTATCTCCAAGCTTTTTCCCATACCAACCTCTAGGCATGGCATGGCCTCCCACTTCCAGTCCACCCAACTGCTATTCTCTCACTCCTACTTGTTTCTCAGTGCCCATGAGAAGCATCTCTAATAATACATTTTTAAAAATACATTGAATCACCAAGTTGTACACACACCTAGACTAAGTAACTGAGCTTATTGCTGTTACCTTGGTCCTTCCTCCCTGTCCCCTGCTTATTGCTATCACGCTCGCTTGTCATATCCTGTCAAAAAATTGTTAACTCTTGGGCCAGGAACTGTTTCATTCTCTTTGTTATGTGAAGCTTCCTGCACACTTTTGGGCACCACAAAAATAAATAACTCTCCCCTATGAGTCAGTCTCATTACTTGTCTCATTTATTAGTGGATTTGCTTTCTGACCCTCGTATCCCTCTTAATGCTTTGGCTAGCATTAAACACACATTTTTCCAAGAAGCCTCACCCATCTGGGTATGTTTGTTTGGTGGCCTGTCCTGTTCCATTTCCATTTTTCAACCTCACATCTCTGAGAATATGAACATGGTTCAATAAGAAAATCAGCCTGGATGATCACTCTCTCCTCTCTGAAACTCTCGCCCCACTAGCCCTCAGAGACTGACTGCTCTCCACTTTCACTTCCTTTCTCTTCAATAGCCTCTTCAGTATCTCCTATTGGCTTTCCTCCTCTCTCTTTCCAGGGTCACTCAGGACTCAACCTTTGCCTCTCTCCCCAATCTAAACCTTATCCTTTTGCTGAGATCCACAGTTATATCTCTTCCATCCCTATTCTATCTCCCTCCATCAGATTTGCATCTCTTTGTGACTTCTAAGAACACTTACTTCCACCACCAACTCAGATCTAACCGTAAAAACTGAACTCCTGAGCCATCCTTCCATGATCTCCCCGATCTAGCCTTCTCTTTCGTTCCACTACCTCCTTGTCCTTCATGCCCCAACCATGGCATTATCAGATCTACTCTCTCCTTCTGCCACAATGGTCCTGTGTATAACTCCATTTACGAGGCATACATAGATGTCTCTAATTCCCACTCATCCAGCTCCATTATCACAGAAAAGGCCCTTGTCCAGATCCTGATTATTTCTCTCCTGCAACCTTGTCTGTCCTGGTCTCCCAAATGCCCACTTTGTCCCCCATTTAATCTATACAAAATGAAGCCACAATAATTTTATTCACCATGGCACATGCCTGCCCCTTTCCTGACTTCCCGGACACAGAAAACCAAAACACTCTTCTGGATAAGTGGCCTCCTGCCAAGCTTGGTGTGTGCCACAAAGGCCACATTTTTTTCATGAGCTCTTATTGGTAATGAGATCCCCCACCATCACTTACATAGAAGTAAGGCACACGTTAGTTCAGTTGAACATCAGATTAAAGCTCTTTGAATACATTAAGCACCTATTAAGCAAGGTAAGAGCAAATTAAGTTTGAATATAGAATTGCTGTTTTTCCCGCTCTTCCTTAAATAAATGGATTTTAAAGACTTGTTTGTTGACATCAACATTTAAGAATTCATGCATTACATTTTACTTTAATATGAAACTCTCTGAAACCTGCTTTGCTTAATGATCCTGAGTTTTCATGCAGTTAACAAAAATGTGGTTACATCAACCTTTCATTGTATGTGGTGTCAATTATGTGACTGTAGTCTTTGTTATGTATTGACTATAAGCTTGGTAACACAATAGAATTGAGAGACTCCCTTCTTGTCAGCATCACCAAATTTGCTGGGGAAAAAATAAAAGATTTTAAACAATTACCTTTCATTAGAGAAGACTATATCTTAATAGAAACACCTCTGATAGTTCATTTATCTTTTTCATGTCCCTGAAAAAAATGCACTTACAGCACTAGCTTTTATTTAGAGAGTTGACTTTAATCATATGAGGTTTGCATTTAAAACGAATTCATTGCAGAGAAACACTCCTATAATCCTGAAAATCTTCCCCTTTGTTGTTTGTAATACATTTTCAGCTATCTAAGAAATATGTAAAAAGTGCACTGTATTCTGTATTAATGAATTCACAAGCTGTTTTATCTGCTCAAAATAAAAATAAAACCCAGACACCCCATCTGGTAAGAATTTTTTTAAACACTTGAGATTAAACAGTTTCAAATACAAGGTATGCAGTAGTATCATGTTTATCTGTTTATAGTGAGACAGGTTTGTTTTTTCTGCATATGTGGTAGCTGAACTCTGTTTGAACCAGAACCTATGCGAGACAAATCCAGCAGAGACAACAGCAATAGATATAGAAAACGTCAGTTGTGCTTCTGATGTACAGCAAAAAACTATCCAATTTAGGGTCTTATTATAGTATAGGAACATAATCGCAACAATATGTGCATAGGGCCTGATCCAAAGCCCACTAAAGTCAAAGGGAGTCTTTCCACCAACTTCAACAGGCATTAAAGCAGGCTCATATTGACTGCATTAAGATCAGCCAGGGCCGGTGCAAGGATATTTTGCGCCCTAGGTGAAACTCCCACCTTGTGCCCCCCGCTCCCTCTCCCCTTCTCCTGACAACCTCCAAAAACTAGTAAACTTAGCATTATAAACAGCCTGTCAGAACGAGTAACTGCTGTTGTAAAGTTTCTTTTTTACCTTTAAGGCGCTTCAGTTGTTTGCCATTGCCTTTGATGGTGTCCCATTCAAAGTCTTACTATTGTGCAAAGCTAAACAATTGAGCCTTGCATTGCATCACCAGCCAGGTTAGGCAGGGTGACAAATCCCCCTTGCCCCAAAGGGCCATTATCCCCTGGTGAATAATTTCTACTCCAAGTCTATAAAGCAGACTTTTAAGGTAAATACATTATTCCTTCAATATTACCCATGCACACATCTCACAAAGATTCTCACTCTTGACAAGTTACCAGCCTTGTGTAGATCCCTTCCACGTTCCTCTTTGTGGGTAAGTGCCCCGTAAGACACGTGTGAGATGAAGGGAGTTTGTCAGGCCTACAGTGACAGCTGTTTGTGAAGATCAGGGGGTCCTTTGCCAAGGGGTGCTAGTGTCACAGTCAACTTGGGGTGGCTGATAGTATGGGGCAGGGCACTGATGCTGGTGGGGCAGGTAACACTCACTGGGCGGGGGGGCAGGCAGTGCCGGGATGGGACAGGGGCAGGTACCTGTCAGTCTCCAGCACTTGGGCCGCACCAGGGCCAGCAGCCTCTTCACCTTGGAGTCTCCCGCGCTTGCCCGGGGGCCCCTCCTCCTCTCAGGCTTCCCAGCCGCTGCCACCACGACCTCCCGGGAGGACGCGGACGGGGGGGTGGGGGCGCCGCTGCAGGGGAGACACAAGGGGCCCAGCTCAACTGGGGTCCTGCACCTGTCGGCCGAGAGCAGCAGGAACCAGGCGCCGCTCAGGGGGAGCTGTGCAGCCCGAGCCCAGGGCAGCGGCAGCCTCCACAGCAGCAGGGGCAGGCTGGGAGTGTAGCCCGCCATGGAGCAGCAGAGGCCACACTGTTGCTGCTGTTTTCTGGCCCTGCCCCCTGCGCCGCACGGCCTCTCCTGCCCTATGGCGGGCTACGCTCCCCGCCTGCCCCTACTGCTGCGGAGGCTGCCGCTGCCCTGGGCTCAGGCAGCCCTGCTCCCCCCAGCGATGCCCGGTTCCTGCTGCTCTCGGCCGGCAGGTGCAAGGCCCCAGCCGAGCCCGGCCCCTTGCGTCTCCTCTGCAGCGACGCCCCCCACCTGCATCCTCCCAGGTGGCCGCCGCGGCAGTGGCCGGGGAGCCTGAGAGGAGGAGTGGCCCCTGGGCAAGTGGGGGAGACTCCAAGGTGAAGAGGCTGCCAGCCCTGGTGAGGCCCGAGCACTGCAGACTGACAGGTACCTATAAAAAAAAATTGGGGGGCACCACTTTTTGGCACCCCCAAATCTTGGCACCCTAGGCGGCCACCTAGTTCGCCTAGTAGTTACACCGGCCCTGAGATCAGCCATTATAATATGCACTTTTTACATAAGTGAAATAGCATATATTACATTTATATTATGCAGGTAATTTGTATACAGTAACTCCTCACTTAACATTGTAGTTATGGTCCTGAAAAATGCTACTTTAAGTGAAATGATTCAATTTCTCCATAAGAATTAATGTAAATGGTGGGGTTAGGTCAGACATGCGCGCACACACACACAGACGCATGCACGCACACAGTTTTAAACAAACAATTGAATACTGTACACAGCAATGATGATTGTGAAGCTTGGTTGAGGTGGTGAAGTCAGAGGGTGGAAGAGGGTGGGATATTTCCCAGGGAATGCCTTACTGCTAAATGATGAACTAGCTTTTGGCTGAGCCCTCAAGGGTTAACTCATTGTTGTTAATGTAGCCTCACACTCTACAAGGCAGCACGAATGGAGGGAGGGGAGACAGCATGGCAGACAGAGACAGAGAGACACACTGTGTGAGAGAGAGAGATGCGCATTGTCCCTTTAAGTAGGCTGACCCCACTGCGGTACACTGCCTTGTTAAGTAGATCAACAGGTTGAGACAGCAGCTGCTGCTGCCAGGAAGCTCCCTCCGCCCTGAGCCCTGTCGTGTCCCCCCCCCCACCCCATGATGATGAGGTAAGCGGGGTGCAGGAGCAGGGGGGAGGGTGACAACCTGACATTAGTCCCCCTATTTCCCCCCCCACACACACACACACAGCAAGCAGGAGGCTCCCGGGAGCAGCTCCACGGCAAAGGGCAGGAGCAGCATATGGCAGCGGGGGGAGGGACAGCTGAA
This sequence comes from Macrochelys suwanniensis, assembly GCA_033296515.1. NCBI lineage: Eukaryota > Metazoa > Chordata > Testudines > Chelydridae > Macrochelys > Macrochelys suwanniensis. Next base: position 40,520,680 of record CM065775.1, on the reverse strand, counting down.
CTGCCGGAAATTGATAGCCTGCTGGGCAGCTGCTGCACAGGGAACAGGGGAGCGGGGAGCTGATAGGGGGGCTGCTGGTCCACCCTGGTTCCAAGCCCCCACCAGTTAGCTCCAACGGGCTGCTCTTCCTGCAAGCAGTGGACAAAGCAGGCAGCTGCCAAAAGACGTTATAAGGGAGCATTGCACAACTTTAAACGAGCATGTTCCCTAATTGAGCCACAACGAAACAAGGTTAACTGGGACGACTTTAAGTGAGGAGTTACTGTATTAGAAAAAGGAGGTAAATAATTCAAATATTTAATACAGCGGACCCTTGCTAGAACGCATGTCTACATAGCGTGAATTCGCTTATATATCGCTTATATTACTTTAATTGGAATCCATGGTAACGCGGTCCCCGCGTTAATGCAGTACCGTGCATGGATCTCAAACCCCGCGTTTTAGCGAGGGTCCGGTGTAGTTTTAAAGTGTGCTTTCTATTATAGGAATTAGTAATACATCACACACATGGAATTATAGAAATGTAGTACTGGAAGGGACCTCGAGAGGTCATCTAGTCCAGTCCCCTGCACTGAGGCACATGCACACCTCAAGTGGAATACACATAGGGACCGTCACAAGGTAACACTGTAAATGGAAGTTCTTTGAGATGTGTGGTCCCTATCTGGATTCCAAACATGGGTGCGCATGCGCACTATATGCCGGAGCTGGAATGTTCATAGTATTGTCCGTTGACCTGCGTGTGCATCATTTGTTGGCCATAGGTCAATGGCATAGGTTGGAAGGCATAGCGTAGGCCAGGGTCCAAGGAATGAGGCGGGTGTAGCCCTGGGACTTAGGCCAAGGGCTCATTTGGAGCAGAAGAGAAGTTTGTGATTGACCAGCATGTCGAAGAAATCCCAAGTCAGTGTGCCCCACAAGGGGAAGAGGAACTGGAGAGTGGGGTCATGAAGTTCCTACTCGTGATTGGCATGGAAGGAGCAGCTAAGCATGTCTGCCAGGGAGTTGCTGGTGATGGGAAGATGAACTGCCTGTAGCATGATGTCATGCCGCAGGCACCAGTTCCATAAGAGGATGGCCTCTGCGCAAAGGGTGGGGCATCGGGCTCCGCCCTGCTTGTTGATGTAAACAACAGCAGTCATGTTATCTGATAACAGCTGCACATGACGAGATTGAAGGAGAGATAGGAAGGCTTGGCAGGCAAGGCGGTCGGCTCGCAGCTCTAAGATGTTGATGTGCATCTGCACTTCCCTGGGTGACCGCCCTCAGCCATGCGGTCATCCAGATGAGCATCCCAGCCGACGAGCGAAGCATCCGTTGTGTGGGAAGTGAGAAGGGAACACCGGTCAAAACTGTGGCAGGGTTGTGCCCTGAAGTGAGAGAGGCCAGAACTGAGGAGGGAATGAGGACCCATTTGTTGAAATAATCGGACTGTGAATTGTAGATGGACCAGAGTCAGAGCTGGAGGCAGCACATGTGGAGATGGGCTTACGGGATAGCGGAGGTGTGGGCTGCCATATGGCCCAGAAGGGAGAGGTAATGACTGAGGCGGGTACCCAGGCAGCCGCAGAGCTGCATGATGAGGGCAATGAGAGTAGTGAAGCGATCTGAAGGGAGGAAGGTGCGGGCCACCACGACCGAGTCCAAGAGAGTGCCTATAAAGGTGAGGGAACAGGTAGGGGTGAGGATAGACTTGTCTTCGTTGATGCAAACCCCTAGGATATTAAGGAAGGCACGCAGGGTTCAGATAGTGGTGAGGAGATGGGAACAGGATGACACCATGAGGAGCCAATTGTCCAGGTATAGGAACAGAGAATGACCCAGGTGGCACATATGAGCTGCCAAGACGGCAAAGACCTTCATGAAGACACAGGGGGGTGGTAGTGATTCCAAAGGGCAGGACCGGGAACTGCTAATGGGAGTGTTCGACCATGAAGTGGATGTTGATATGGAAATATGCATCCGTCATATCGAGAACCGCAAACCAGGCTCCAAGGGGAAGGGAAGGGTGACCATCCAGAAACAGAACTTGCAAATGAACTTGTTCAGAAGGCAGAGGTCCAAGATAGGGAAGAGGCCACCCCTTTTCTTCAGCACAAGGAAATAGGGAGAATAGAAGCCCTAGCCATAGTAGTGCCATGGAATGAGTTAGAATCATAGAATATCGGGGTTGGAAGGGACCTTAGGAGATCATTTAGTCCAACCCCCTGCTCAAAGCAGGACCAATCCCCAATTTTTGCCCCAGATCCCTAAATGGCCCCCTCAAGGATTGAACTCACAACCCTGGGTTTAGCAGGCCAATGCTCAAACCACTGAGCTATCCCTCCCCCTATAGTGTTATAGAGTTCTATAGTGCCATTCCGGAGGAGGGTATCTGCTTCCTCACAGAGGTGGTGAGAGTGCGATTACATGGTAGGGCACCCCAGGGCGGGCAGCGAGGCGGGGAGAAGAGAAATTCAATAAGGTACCCTTGGTGAACAATGTCCAGCACCCAGCAGTCAGTTGTAATCTTTTCCCAGTTGTGAGTGTAGAGAGCAAGGCGACCCCCGAAAACTTCGTGCGGAGTGGCGAGAGAGGGGTGGTGAGGTTCACGAATCTCAGAGGAGGAGTCAAAAGGGCTGTCTGGAGGAACGTTGAGAAGGATTAGAGGTGGATGAGGAAGCTGTGGCAGGGTAGCGAGGTCACTGGGCGCACAGGCGGCACTGAAAAGAATCCTGTGAGCGCTGGGAGAAGGGCTGGTGGTAAGGTTGGTACGCGGCCCATTAGCTGGGTTGGAAGGAGGGCCGTTGTTGGTGACGAGCAGGGTTTGGGGTATACAAGTCCCAGAGAATGGAAAGCAGCATGTGAGTCCTTGAGGGAATGTAGGGACCCATTGGTTTTGTTGCTGAATAACTTACGGTTGTCCAAGGAGAGGTCCTCAGGAGTGGTTTGGACCTCTTTAGGGAAGCCACTGGATTGAAGCCAGGAGTCCCAGCAAAGTATAAGCCCAGAAGCTAGTGAGCAGGATGTAATATTGGCAGCATTGACCACAGTCTGGAGGGCAACCTTGGCCACTAGCTTGCCCTCATCCAGTTGACACTGGAAATCTATTTGCTTGTCTGGGGGAAGGAGGGTCTGGAAGTCCGCTAGCCTGGAGTATGACAGGAAGTCATAGTTGGCCAAGATGGCTTGGTAGCTGTGATGTGGAACTGAAGGCCAGCAGATGAGTAGACTTTACAGCCCAGGAGGTCCAACTTTTTAGCTGCTCGATTGGAGTGTGTGGACCGCAGATGTTGCTGGCGAACACGCTTGTTGGTAGCTTGAATTACCAAGGAGTTAGGGGGCGGGTGGGTGAAAAGAAAGTCTGTGCTTTTGGAGGGAATGAAGTAATGGCATTCTGCCCGCTTTGGTGTCATGGCACAGGAGGCCAGGGTGTGCCAGACATTTGGGCCGGTTGCAGAAGGGCGTAGTGGATAGGAAGGGTGATACGGAGGGTCCCAGAGATTGCAGGATATCCAAGAACTGAGCCTGCGGGTCCTAGACATCTTCAACAGGCAAAGTGAGGGCAGTGGCCACACGCCAAAGTAAGTTCTGGTACTGCACTAGGTCGACAGGAGGTGAGAGTGTAAGGGGAATGATGGCATCGTTTGGAGATAAGGAAGCGCCCATAGGTACCGGGGTTGATAAAGGTGCCATTGGCACTGCCAGTGCCGCCGGAATGGGGTTGGCCTGAGGTTCTTTGAAGACAGAAGGAGGGACCATGTGCGTCAGAGACGGCCAATGCTGCAAGTGAGGTGGCATGCCGTGCTCATAGTGGGGCTTCCAAGTGGTCCAGTATGGCCAGGCATAAGGGTCGCCAGGCGGCAATGGTGCCAAGGCGTAGTGGTACCACGGATCAGCCGATGGGGGTACGGATGGGGTCGAGGGTCTTGGCTGTAGAGCTGTTCAGAGAACCACTCGGAGTCAGAAAATGGGTCTGGTAGAGGCGGATTGGTGCGACTGTCGGTGCAGGGCAGTCCATGAGTAACTATCACTGCTAGTCAGACCAGTTAAATGCCCTGTCTTGTTGGCTACAATCTTGCTGTATACGACAGGTTTGATAACTCTACTTCTCCTCTCCTCTCCCCCTCCCCCGCCCATTTCTTAGAACATTCACAGTTAGCCTTAAACGTCCATTCCCCAATATTTGTGTTACTCCGTAGCATATTTCAGAGCTGCATTAAGTATTCTGCACTGAGAGCCACTCTGTTTTTCCTTACTGAAAACAAAGTGTTGTTTAACCCACCCCCATCCAGACATATATGTACATAATCATCTAACCTAAAACAAGCCTACACTAGGATTAATATGATCAAGCAGATATTGGACAGTGCCATGAACCTCCTGTATCACTCCACTGGAGAGTCAATTCTATTCATATTAGCATAGAATTCCTCATAGTACTGTATGATCTTCCTGAAACCTTTTCTGAGTTTCCAGACATTCCAGAAACACATGAGATTGGAGGTAGATCTTCTACACCAATATCTCCAGGGACATTTGGAGTGTGTAGGTGTGTGGAGGGGGTTGGGGGGGGGGAAGTGTCCTTCTAGTGCAAGACTTCAGAGATCTTCAAGAGGGTGTATCTGTGGTTGTAAACCAACCCATATTATGTCTGTGACTTTTGTGATCAGGTTCCATGATTATAGGTGCCAGACACTATATCACTGTGGCTATGCTGAAGGGCTTGTTTGGTTGAATGCACAAATTGTCCTTGAGAGTAACTCTCTTTTAGGCTTTTTCACTTTCAGAGCTAACTACACCCTTAGTTTATGTATTTTTTTTAAACCAGACACCCACTTACCCTTTGCTACAGTCAAATTCCTGTTTTTAATGCTTAAGATGCATACCCTCCATTTTTCTAGTGCATAGTATATATCCTTGAAAGCACTTCTATCAAAATCTGGAGAAAGTGCTTTATTTCACTTGGAGATTTGTTGAACTCATTTGCCACATCATTATTAAAAGTATTACTAATTTTGTATAGCGTACCAATTAGGGTGACCAGACGTCCAGATAAAATTGGGACTGTCCCAATTTTTTGCTCTTTGCCCCACGTCCCATTTATCCCAATATTGCGGCTTCGGTTTTTTTGTGTTTTTTTTGCTTCGGCAACTTCGCTGCTGCCAGTTTTGCTTCCCGCCTGTGTCCCGATATTTTGTTTGTTTCATCTGGTCACCCTAGTGCCAATTTTTGTAGGGAGAGCTTATAAACTAGAAAAATATTAACATAATTATCAAGCTTCTGCCATCACAGCTCCTGAAGAATCTGCTTTGGAATGGTGAAGTTTTTGTGTGTGATATATTAAGGCCACTGTTTCCACCCCACAGACTTGGGGTCACCACTACTTTAAAGATGGGCAGAAAAACAAATTAAAATAATAATAATCACAAAACAGCTATCCAGGCTGTTTCCTTCCTGGGAGGCAAGTAATCTCTCAATTTTTAGTTTGTCCATGTGGATAAACAAATTATAAGGGAAGTAGGTTTCCCATCTCAGCATGGTGCCCCCATAGTCCTGGTTCTTCCCTGGTTTGCAGGAGAGAAAAAATGAGAGCCCTTGTCCCCTTTCCAAATGCTGATCATCCCCTCTGTGTCTAGAAGTTATACTCTTCCTTCCCAGGAACACGCTCTTCTCCTGCAAGCCAGTGCTTTTTTTTTTTTTTTTGGCTTCTACCACATCATGAGGCATGGTTGTCAACTCCACCTTTCAAAAGCCTTAGTAGTGGACCACAGCTGTCCTCTCCTTTCTCCAGGCCCGACACCTCAGGCAGTCTCTATAGTCTAAGTGCAGTGAAGGGGGTTAGCCTCTTCCTAATTCAGCCAAGGATTGCGTACATAATAGCCTATCACAAATAATCAAATTGGTCAAAGCTTACTGAAATTATTACTGCCAAGGAGCCGTGCTGTGTGAACAGTATCTTTTGTTACTGCATTTCTTGGTTTTATCCTTTGGCTTTTGTAAGATAGGTGTTGTGTGATCTTGATCCTCTAGAAGATCTCTGTTTTGATGGCGTATCTGATGCCATGTCCATATCTGCAGGACAGCTGCACTGTTCTGTTAGTGAAAATAGCAATATACTGATTAAATATTAAATGTAACCAAGTTACAAGCACATAAAAGCACCTATGCTTAAAATGATAAAATATCCCTTTCTTCTTGAAAATATGATCAGTGAAAAAATGTTATTTTATTCTCCTGGGACCATTTTTATTAAAACAAATCTGTCCGAAGCTGGATGAAAAATAAATATTTTATTCACCATCATCCCCCATCAGAATGTTCACCTGTGTTGCTGAAGAGTTGCTGCTTTCTGTTTTTGGATAATTTTTACTTCCTGTCAGTTTGGGCCCAGGCCTGTCAGACTATTGTGAGCAACATTATTATTTCATTATTATGGTCTATGCACCTCCACCTTATCATGTTTCTCTGACTGTATAAATATCTGTCTACTGTATGTTTCATTCCATGCATCCGATGAAGTGGGTACTAACCCACGAAAGCTTATGCTGAAATAAATTTGTTAGTCTCTAAGGTGCTACAAGTTTTTCTTTCTTATTTTCGTTTTGCTAACACAGACTAACACGGCTTCTACACTGAAACCTACACTGAAACCTATCATTATTATTTCAGTGCATTCAAAATTATCCTGCATAAGTGTTTATTAATATCTATTACTTTAGATAAGAGTATATTCTACAGGAAAACCACACATACAACAGTTTTACTATAAAGACTCCAGAACAGTTATTGATTCTAAATCAAATTTTTTTTTTGACAAACACAGAACACATAAGGACCTTTCAGTTTTAAAAACTAAGTTTGTATTTCCCACCCACCACAGATTTTATAAACATTTACCATGTGGTGGGAGAGAATTAATGGGACTACAGGGAGCTGGAGAATGAATGAATGAATGAATGATTCATTGATTCCAAGGCCAGAAGGGAGTACTGTGATCTGACCACATCTAACACATGCCATGGGACTTCCCTGAACTGATTCCTGTTTGAATTACAGCATATCTTTTTTTAAAAAATCCAATCTGATCTGGGGGAGGTGGGAAAAATAATGGTGGGGAATGAAGGAAAATTGGGGGGGAAGGTTTGCTGGATTTGGGGGATCTGTGTTATGCAGGTGTGCCCCAACATTCTGCCTCCTGGCACCTCCCCACATTCCTTTATCCCCAAAGAATCCCTACTTTCCCATTCTACCTACTTTACTGCATTCCCATGCTCTTCTCAGCCTCCTGTTCTGCCACCCCATATATTCCCCTTCCCTTAGTCTCATTCCCATCTCCTCACTTTCTGCAATCTCAGGCACCTATGGTGAATAGCAGGTAGCCTTCTCACTGCAGAATATTTTGACTTCAGTCCCTTTTGGAAACAATGGCAGATAGCAGGCAATTTTTCTAGATGCAGCCTCACCCTCACCTACAAAGGATGAAGAAAAATGGTGGCCTCTTTGGGTGAGGACAGCCTGGCTTCAGTCTCATTGAGAACAATGGAAGACAGACCATTTTTTAGTAATGGCAAAAGATCACAAGGAAGTCTTCAGCTTTTCCCGGTAGCTTTAAGAGAACCTAAAATTGCAAAATTCATGAGAATTGGCAACTCAGATCTCACCCAGAGTTTGGCATAATCTGAGATGGTAGAAGGCCCTGTATGAAGCAGAGTTTTCATAACCTTTTATAAACCACACTCTTCTTAGGCCTTTGCGTTCAATACTCAGGCTGCCAAGCTCAGCTAAACTGGATAGGGGAAAGCAGTGAAAACCAGTAGAGTAGTTCAGGTTTGTTAGGGGTCATGATGGGAGTCCTGAGAAAGTTCTACTAGATCCAAATACCATAGCCTTCTTGGCCGGTTTGAGACAACTACCATAACCTTCTTGGCCAGTTTGAGCGGACTGATCTCTCCCTTGATCATTCTTTCTTACTATTTATCCCAATAAGGATTGCAGAATTGGTTTAGCCAGGGAGGTGCCAAGAACATCTGATCCCACTGGATATACTTCCTTTGTGAGGATTCACCCTCCTTTGTTCTTCAGGTTTGGAGAAATTGTGGGTGACCAAATGACTGAATACATGTTGCAGGACTTCCTTGTTTGGTGTCGATTCTGATTGGCAACCTGGCATCCCAGAGATGGTTCCTGAATGGGCTTCTCCTGGGACGCAAGGGGGAAGAGGGTTGAAGCTCTCGGACATTCTGGTCCAGAGAGCAGAGAGTGCCCGGACTGGACTGGACCCCCAAGGGGGCAGAAGTCAGCGAGACCTTGGGAGGAAGGGGGGCTGAGGTGATGTGGCCCACTTTGGGTCTCCCTGCCGCAGGTTGGGGGGAGAGGGGCACCGGGGACTGAGACCGGTGCCTCACAGAAGGTTGTCTATGGGCAGAGCCAAGTCTCCTTGGAGTCCTTCCTCGGTGACAGTGCACTCTGCACTGATGAAATGCTAGGCATGGGCTCTGCTGACCCAGGATCAGATAGTGGCCGGAGTGCAGCATCCATGAGGAGGATCTTGAGCCTTTGCTCCTGGTCTTTTAAAGTCCAGGGGCTAACCCCCTTACATATCCTGCACCTTCTTTTGGTGACTCTCCCTGAGACACTTCAAGCAGGAAGTGTGTGGGTCGCTCCTGGGCATAGATTTGCCACAGTCCCCACAGAGTTTAAACCCCAGAGATCGAGGCATGCCCCGGTGCCAGGGGAGTGTGGGGGAGAGGGGAACCCCACCCCAAAGGAAATTTATGAACTATAAACTAACTAACTACAACTATATACACCAAAAAAACCCTGACACTGCCAAAAAAGAGGCAAGAGCAACCGAGTGTTCCAGCTAGCCATCACTGGCAGTAAGAAGGAACTGAGGGGGTGGTGGGTCGGCAGGGCTGTATATCGAGCACCATGAAGGCACAACTCCAGCGGGGATACTCCGAGGGAAAATCTTCCGGCTGTCGTGCATGGAGCCTGCGCACACCTAATTGGAATTGACATGAGCAATCACTTGAAGAATATTTAACAAAATCATCATTAATCAAGTTTGCATATGACACAAAGTTTGGGGGAGTGGCAAATGATGAATAGGACTGATCGCTGATTCAGAGCAATCCAGATAAGCTTGGTAAACTGGGCTCAAGCAAACAATATGCACTTTAATGTGTCCAATTATAAATGTATACATCTAAGAACAAAGAATATAGGCCATACTTACATGATGGTGGACTCTATCCAGGGAAGCAGTGACTCTGAAAAAGACTTGGGGGGGGGGGGGGGCTAGTGGATAATCAACTGAACATGCACTCCTAGTGTGATGCTGTGGCCAAAAAGGCTAATATGATCCTTGCACACATAAACGGGAATCTCAAGTAGGAATAAAGAGGTTATATTACCTCTGTATAAGGCATTAGTGCAACCTCTGGTGGAATGCTTTGTCCAGTTCGGTGTCCACAATTCAAGAAGAACGTTGATAATTTGGAGAGGGTTCAGAGAAGTGCCACAAGAATTTGGAATTGGAAACATGCCCTAGTCTATTTAGTGTAACAAAGAGCAGGTTAAGGGCTGACTTGGAAGTCTACTATTTGATAATGAGCTCTTCAATCTAGAAGACAAAGATGTAACACAAACCAATGGCAGGAAGTTGAAGTTAGATAAAGTAAGACTGGAAATAAGGCACACATTTTTAACACTGACAGTAATTAACCATTGGTACAATGTATAGAGAGTCATGGTGGATTCTCCATCATGGGAGATTTTTAAATCGAGATTGGATGTTAATCTAAATGGTATGCTTTAGTTCAAACAAGAATTATTTTGGGAAAGGTCTATGACCTGTGTTATACAAGTCAGTCTAGGGGTCTGTGAAAGGTTGTCGTTACCACAGAATAGTGGTTTTCAATCTGTGGACCCCTGGGAATCCACAGACTATGTCTAAGATTTCCAAAGGCGACTGCACCTCCATTTGAAATTTTTTAGGAGTCTGCTAATGAAAAAAACAGTTGAAAACCAATGGACTAGATGATCAAAATGGTCCTTTCTGGCCTTAGAATCTGTGAATGGTAGGTTGCAGATATTTCCTCTCATTAGTATACGGTCATGCTGTTCTCTCAAGTCTTGCTCACTGTTTATACAATGCACTCATATTTTGAATACTTGCCTTCACTATGACTATAGAAAGCACAGGAGTACTTGTGGCACCTTAGAGACTAACAAATATATTTCAGCATAAGCATAAATAGCCTCTTAGAATTGGTATGGCAACTTCCACCTTTTCTGTGTGTATATATACACCTCTTGCTTCCGTGTGTTCCATTCTATGCATCCGATGAAGTGGGCTATAGCCTATGAAAGCTTATGCTGAAATACATTTGTTAGTCTCTAAGGTGCCACAAATACTCCTGTTCTGTTTACGGATACAGACTAACATGGCTGCTACTCTGAAACCTATGACTATAGAGTTTACTACAACAAAAAACAACCTGAAAATTAGGAAGGAATGCTCTAAGTACTGGTTCCCCCCTAAAGGAACTAAAATGTCCAGCTTGTATGTATGCTGGCCCAGGTCAGAGTGTCTTATACATCTTTGCTGTTGAGCATTACATCTTTAAGCTTATGAGGTGGCCATAGTTCAAGTGTATCCTATCATCAAAAAAGAAAGGTGTTTGGTTTTGTTCTTTGCAAGCCTCTCAAATACAAACTCTGATCCTTGTGGTTTGTGTTCATGTTGGCGTGTTTTTAAATAAATTTCCCCCCTGCAGCAACAAGAGGGGATGCCATTTTAGATTTGGTTTTGGTGAGTAGTGAGGATCTCATAGAAGAAATGGTGTAGGGGACAACCTTGGTCCGAGTGATCATGAGCTAATTCAGTTCAAACTGAATGGAAGGATAAACAAAAATAGATCTGTGACTAGGGTTTTTCATTTCAAAAGGGCTAACTTTAAAAAATTAAGGAAATTAGGGAAGTGGATTGGACTAAAGAACTTGTGGATCTAAAGGCGGAGGAGGCCTGGAATTACTTCAAGTCACAGTTGCAGAAACTATCAGAAGCCTGCATCCCAAGAAAGGGAAAAAGGCAGGAGTTGTAGACCAAGCTGGATGAGCAAGCATCTCAGAGAGGTGATTAAGAGAAAGCCGAAAGCCTACAAGGAGTGGAAGATGGGAGGGATCAGCAAGGAAAGCTACCTTATTGAGGTCAGAACATATAGGGATAAAGTGAGAAAGGCTAAAATCCATGTAGAGTTGGACCTCGCAAAGGGAATTAAAACCAATAGTAAAAGGTTCTATAGCCATATAAATAAGAAGAAAACAAAGAAAGAAGAAGTGGGATCACTAAACACTGAGGATAGAGTGGAGGTTGAGGATAATCTAGGCATGGCCCAATATCTAAACAAATACTTTGCCTCAGTCTTTAATGAGGCTAATGAGGAGCTTAGGGATAATGGGAGGATGACAAATGGGAATGAGGATATGGAGGTAGATATTATCACATCCGAGGTAGAAGCGAAACTCGAACAGCTTAATGGGAGTAAATCGGGGGGGCCCAGATAATCTTCATCCAAGAATATTAAAGGAACTGGCACATGAAATTGCAAGCCCATTAGCAAGAATTTCTAATGAATCTGTAAACTCAGGGGTTGTACCGTATGACTGGAGAATTGCTAACATAGTTCCTATTTTTAAGAAAGGAAAAAAAAGTGATCCAGGTAACTACAGGCCTGTTAGTTTGACATCTGTAGTATGCAAGGTCTTGGAAAATTTTTTGAAGGAGAAAGTAGTTAAGGACATTGAGGTCAATAGTAATTGGGACAAAATACAACATGGTTTCCAAAAGGTAGATCATGCCAAACCAACCTGATATCCTTCTTTTAGAAGGTAACAGACTTTTTAGATAAAGGAAACGCAGTGGATCTAATTTACCTCGATTTCAGTAAGGCATTTGATACGGGTTCCACATGAGGAATTATAAGTTAAATTGGAAAAGATGGGAATCAATATGAAAATTGAAAGGTGGATAAGGAACTGGTTAAAGGGGAGACTACAACGGGTCATACTGAAAGGTGAACTGTCAGGCTGGAGGGAGGTTACTAGCGGAGTTCTTCAGGGATCGGTTTTGGGACCAATCTTATTTAATCTTTTTATTACTGACCTTGGCACAAAAAGTGGGAGTATGTGAATAAAGTTTGTGGATGACACAAAGCTGGGAGGTATTGCCAATACAGAGAAGCACTGGGATATCATACAGGAAGATCTAGACGACCTTGTAAACTGGAGTAATAGTAATAGGATTAAATTTAATTGTGAAAAGTGCAAGGTCATGCATTTAGCGATTAATAAGAATTTTTGTTATAAGCTGGGGACGCATCAGTTGGAAGTAACAGAGGAGGAGAAGGACCTCGGAGTATTGGTTGATCACAGGATGACTATGAACCGCCAATTTGATATGGCCGTGAAAAAAGCTAATGTGGTCTTGGGATGTATCAGGTGAGTTATTTTCAGCAGAGATAAGGATGTGTTAGTACCATTATACAAGGCATTGGTGAAACCTCATCTGGAATACTGTGTGCAGTCCTGGTCTCCCATGTTTAGGAAGGATGAATTCAAACTGGAACAGGTAGAGAGAAGGGCTACTAGGATGATCCGAGGAATGGAACACCTGTCTTATGAAAGGAGACTCAAAGAGCTTGGCTTGTTTAGCCTAACCAAAAGAAGGCTGAGGGGAGATATGATTGCTCTCTATAAATATATCAGAGGGATAAATATCAAAGAGGGAGAGGAATTATTTAAGCTCAGTACCAACGTGGACACAAGAACAAATGGATATAAACTGGCCATCAGGAAATTTAGACTTGAAATTAGATGAAGGTTTCTAACCATCAGAGGAGTGAAGTTCTGGAACAGCCTTCCAAGGGGAGCAGTGGGGGCAAAAGACCTATCTGGCTTTAAGATTAAGCTTGATAAGTTTATGGAGGGGATGGTATGATGGGATAGCCTAATTTTGGCAATTAATTCATGTTTGACTATTAGCGGTAAATATGCCCAATGGCCTGTGATGGGATGTTAGATGGGGTGGGATCTGAGTTACTACAGAGAATTCTTTCCTGGGTGTCTGGCTGGTGAGTCTTGCCCACCGGAGCTAGACACGAGGCCCCTCAGGAGCGCACAGCCCCACCCCCTTACCACACTGCTCAGAGTGGCAGGAGCTTGCAGCCCCGCCACTGCAGCGCTGCTGGCACGGCGCACTGAGGCTGCGGGGGGACAGCAGGGGAGGGGAGCCTCCCCAGCCGGGAGCTCAGGGGCCAGGCAGGATGGGCTCGTGGGCCCCCATAGTTTGCCCACCCCTGGGTTAGGGGTTTATTGCAGGAGTGGGTGGGTGAGATTCTGTGGCCTGCACTATGCAGGAGGTCAGACTAGACAATCATAATGGTCCCTTCTGACCTTAAAGTCTATGAGTCTATATACATAACAGAGCATGAGCAGGGATGTAAATTTTTGAAATGTTTGTCCTTATGAGAAAAATGTTACATTGCTATTTTCACATCTAACCGTGTGCCAAAATCCTTTCATTTTCATACTTTGGATAGGAAGAAAGATGACAGTGATAAGAGGTGTGGAATAAATATTTAAGCTTGGGAATGAAGTCTGGGAAGGTTCTTGACACTGATATCATTGTGGAAGATGCAGTAGGGTTCTTGTTCCTGTATTTCATCTCCAAGCCCAGAAACGCAAGGAGCAATGAGACTCGAAGAAGACAAAGCAACACCGCTCCAAGAAATCCATATGGTGCAAAAAACAGATTGTGTCTCGTTCAGTTCTAAGTTAGACAATTTGGCAAATTAGAAATTCCTTTTGTATCTGCTTTTCATGTTCATAAAGTCAATTTTCAGACCTGCCCCTGGAATTAAACAGACACATTTTGGTTTAGGAAGAAGTTGTAGACTCCCCACTTTTCCCAGTGAGCTTATCCAAAACGAAGAGTATGTGTCGCTGTTTCTTTGCAGACTATTGGCAGAGTCTGATACTAGCAAAAGTGAAGTATTGTAGCAGAAATCTATGCTGACAGCTCTCATGATAGGTCTGCCCACTGAAGACCCCAAAGAGCTCAAATCGTATGTTTTTAGGAGACCGTTTTCTCCCTTTCATTTTCAGAGCTGACAACTAGGAAACTCAGTTGCAAATAGAAGTATACTTAGACAAACTAGTTGAAATATTCTCCAGACTCATGAACAGTTAGAGATATAACTGCATCCCCAAAATAGAGGTATAACACAAATCTGGAGTCCAAGAAATAAAAATATTCCTTTGACAAATGACTTTTTGCTATTTATCTGTTTGGAAGCACAGACACATTGATGTGAATCTTGAAAACTAAATTTTTTTTAACTGGCCTGACAGTTCTTTTGAACAACTGACACTACTACATGGATCTTTTAGCTAATTCCAACTCCACTGATTGCATACAAGGTAAATGATTGAAATTATTTTGCCTGTGACATACAGAAGGTCAGACTAAATGCTCTAAGGGTTCCTTCTGACTATAGAATTGGTTAATGAATTCTGCCATCCTAAATTCCACTAGCTTTTCAAAATGGATATTCTGACTGATCTCCTTTCGCATTTACCCCTCTGCCTCTATCCATCAATGCCACCAGCCTCAATACCTAGTTTGCATCCCTAAATCTGTTTGTCACACCAGCTAGTCTCATTCAAATCCCGCCTAAAAACTCAGTTCTGCCATTTTATCCAATAGAACTGAAAGCAGGGAGTTTATATACAAAAGGTACAGCAAGATGTAATGATAGCTTACTGAGGGCTTGTCTGCATTACCGGGGAGATCGACACTGCTGCAATCGATGCAGCGGCTGTCAATTTAGTGGCGCTAGTGAAGACCCGCTAAATCGATGGCAGAGCACTCTCTGGTCAACCCCGGTACTCCACCTCTCCAAGAAAAGTAAGAAGTCAACGGGAGAGCATCTTCCGTTGACGCAGTGCAGTGAAGACACCAGGGTAAGTTGATCTAAGCTACATCGACTCCAGCTTTGTTATTCACATAGCTGGAGTAGTGTAATTTGACTTAACTCAGGGCTAGTCTTCACTACTGCGGTAAGAAACAGATGAGATCATCACCCTGGTCCTTCCTGTCTCTATCTACCCCTTTTTGTCTGTTGATGAACCTCAGTTGTATCATGTTACATTTTTACTTTTCTGGGCATGGACCACGAGCTAAAATTTTGCTGTGGCCAGGAGTTGTTCAGCACAACAAAGAGGAAGAGACATCATGGAAACTGTTACAGTGCCCAGATTTTCTGCCCAGCTGCTGAATTAAGTTAGAGCATCTTGAAGTTGTCTAATATTTTATAACACTACACACAGTTCAGGACATGTTATTTTTCAAGCTCCAAACTTGTGTTCAGCATCTCACAAAAACAAAACTGAAGACAGAGCCTTCAAACTGCTCTAATCTACCCCAACTGGCAAGGACCCCCATGGACTCTTCACAAATAGAGTGTACAGCATGCCCCAGCCATCTCCTTTTATACTGAAGAGGGGGTGCTGTATACCCACTGGGGATTCCCCCACCTTGAATCTCCAAGAGACAGTTTCAATTCACTTTCTGCCACCTGAGCAATACAAAAAGCAGAGCAGAGCTGAAAATCTAACCCCCACATCTTCACTTGATTTTGTGAGGTGCCTAACATACTTCCTGTGCTCAAAAAGAGTAAATATTAATCTCTGTCAAGCAGTTTGTAGTGTTATTATGCACTGTTAGAGACTTGCCACATTTCATCCCAAGATTGGGTGCATTGGAGCAGTGGATTGTGGGATTCTTGGTATAATCTGCATATCATGCAAGGTCTTTCAAGCAGAGGCCTTTCAGGCAAATTAAGAACTGTTACACTGGTTCAGACTTGAGGTCCAGTTAGTCTCGTATCCTGTCTTCAACAGTGTCCAGTACCAGAAGCTTCATGGGGAAGTGCAACCCCCCTCCCCGCCGCAGCATGGCAGATCTGAGATCATCTACCTTGATGAAGGTCTCATCCTAAACCCTAATAGTAAGAGGTTTTAAAGTTTTAAGAATAACATTTAATATCCCTTCCAAAATTTTGTCTATTTAATAGAATATTAGACCAAAATTAATAAAAAACAGAACAGGCAAGTAGTTAAGCTAAAATGTTTATATATATAAAAATATATTAAATTTATATATAGATTATATATATCTATATATAAATTAAATATATTTTTATATATATATAAACATTTTAGCTTAACTACTTGCCTATTCTGTTTATTAATTTTGGTCTAATATTTTCTTAAATAGACAAAATTTTGGAAGGGACACACACACACACACACACACACACACACACACACACAATTAAGATGTGTGCCTAGCATCATTCTGCTTGTATGTTATTTTTCTTCCTCTCCATACACATGCTTTTTGTCTGTGTCCTTTTTCTAGAAGGCAAACTCTCTGGGGGCAGGAATCAAGTTTTTTAAAAATATATATATATTTGTGCAGCATACCTAGCATAATGAAGCCCCCAAGCAGTACAGTAATACAAATAAATTATTATTGCATTCTAGGTTTGTTTTTAGTCTTTTAAAAATCCTTCTGAATTGATATGTTAAATGTTGAGGTTATCTACGCAACTACTTTTTGCCCAATTAAAACTTAACTCTTACAAGTCTTCATTGTGCTTGATATCATAAGCCAATAATTACAAAAGCTTGGCTTTACTTATATAGCATACATTTTCTTTCCATGCCCAGAATGCTACCGCATAGCAATAATCATTTTAATAGAAAAACAAATATTACTACTTACAATTTTCAAAAAGGAACTTTTCCTGTGTATAAAATGTTCACTATAAATTGTATTTGCATTGCATCTTTTCTGGTGTTGCCACACTAATTCTCGCAATATCTTCAAGTTGCCATCTTTGTTTTAATTATTATTTAAAATATAGCTTTCTTGGGAGATTCAGCTCTCTACATAAAACTTTTCCTTCATGCAGAAAAGGAGACATCTAGCACATGCTGACAGATTTTGGGAAGTGGCAGAAAAATCATGTATTTAGGCTAGCACATGCTACCAGTAGAGTGAGTGAGTGAGTGAATGTGTGTGTGTGAGAGAGGGCTTGTCTTCACTACCCGCCAGATCAGCGGGTAGCAATCGATCCATCGGGGATCGATTTATCGCATCTCGTTTAGACGCGCTTAATCGATCCCCGAACGCGCTCATCGACTCCGGAAATCCATCTCGGTGAAAGGCAGAAGCGGAGTCGACGGGGGAGCGGCAGCTATCGACTCGCCACCGTCCTCATGGCCAGGTAAGTCGATTACAATACGCCGAGTTCAGCTACGTTATTCAACGTATAATTGGGGGGGGGGGGGGACTGAGAGGGTGTCAAGCAAATTATTGAAGCAACAAAAAGAGTCCTGTGGCACCTTATAGACTAACAGACGTATTGCTGCATCCGAAGAAGTGGGTATTCACCCATGAAAGCTTATGCTCCAATACATCTGTTAGTCTATAAGGTGCCACAGGACTCTTTGTTGCTTCTACAGATCCAGACTAACACGGCTACCCCTCTGATACTTGATAAGCAAATTACTGATGCATGCCATTAACCTAGATACCTAGTATGAAACAAGACGGCTATACATTCCTACACATGAAAAAATAAATTAATGTTGTTCCTTGGAACCAAGATAGTCAAGAACTGGACTAGCAATAGTCTTTAAAAAGAAAAAAGTATTTGCCCTCAACTCCTAATTATTACAAAATTGCATTTATTAATTTTTTTAAAGCTAAGGCCATTTATTGCAGTTTGCATCACCATTAAAATTTAGAAATTATGTAATAACATGTATACATTGAGGCATGAGGTGTACTTGACTACAGTATCTCAACAGTTTACAATGTTTGATCTAAACACACTAAACACTTGAATAGACATTATTGCTAATGATGGAATAGCTCCATCTTCTGGAATAAGTTATTTTCATGTCAGCCATCTTTGTATTACCAACTTGGATGTATATGTAGAAACTTCTATTTTAAAGCCTACCTGAATTATGTTTTTTTTTATTGGGGAGTGGAACTGGGGTAGAGAATGGGAGAAATTTAGGGCAATAATTTGATTTTTTTAATAGACTTCAGTCATCACTTCCTTATGAAATAGAAAACAATGTAGGTTAGTCTCCAGTATGCCATATTAACAAGAGTTCTTATTTGCTCAAAGGGTATCCATAATCTGATTTTGAGGACACTAGGTTAGCTTCTGATTCAGGAAAAACATACCAGCATATCCTTAATTTAAGCACAGAGTCAAACATTAAGTGCTTTCTTGAATCAGTGCTAAAGTGTTGTCCTCAACAGGGATGGACATAAGCACATGCTTATGGACCTTCCTGAAACTGGGTCTCACTGCTTTTAGCAAAGCACTTAGGCACACACTTAGCTAGTTCAATATTTATAGTTTAAATTTCTCTCTCCAAGTTAAGCACATAAGTGCTTTGCTGACCTGAGGTTTCAAGCACATGCTTAACTTTAAGCTGGTTAGTAACACTGTAGTCCCACTGAACTCAATGGGACTATTTATTTGCTTAAAGCTACGTTTGTACTTATGTACTTCACTGAATTGGAAACTTAGTTCCCAAAACACAGAAATATTAAAATTGTGATGATAATGCTCGACATTTGTTTTACAATCAAGTAACTTCTATCTGATGAGTATTTTATACTGCTGTTGCCTGGAAAAACACAGGCATTAAGGAATGTTTTAGTTACTGAAGTTGCAGCATTGCCTGGGAAATCAGGCAACATTTCACAGCAACAGTCAACAGATTACTGAACATTATGTGTTAGATAATCTATTGACTATTGCTGGGAAAGGTCGCCGGATTTCCCAGGCAATGGAACAACTGCAATCACTTTGGGGGACCTAGTGCCAGTACATCCAATCAAAATACAGAAATTAAAAAAGCATATATTCATCTGCTTTTCTATTAGTATATCTAAAGTTAATACATACTCATGGTCAGAAGAGAATAGCAGAAATTTAAATAAATTTCTTTATCAAAACAAAGCACTAGCAGCTTTATTTCTTTGTAGAAGTAAGCATCTCTATGTCCATTCTTCTATAATAAGGAAAATGAAAAAGTCGTGCATCTTCACAGGAAATGAACCTCATGGTGATGAGAGCTATAAAAACAATTTTCTTTCTTTCATCTCACTAATAATTAATTCTTATCAATAGATTCTTAAATCATTAGGAATACCATACCAATTACCTACTTTATAGTAGAATGCTGTACTATGATTTCTTGAGTACTATGGGAAATATCATTGCACAAACCACCATATTGCCTGCATTAGTCAAACAAGAGCAGGGAACAAACAAAACTTTAGAGGCTAAACATATACATAGGAAATCAGATTCCTTATGCAAAATAAATATATTGAACAGACATAGAACAAAGGACAGATTTTTTTAAAATTATCTTTTGACTTTCTGCCACTTCATGTGTCTTCTGTTTTTTTAATGGAGACATTATTTAAAAGAATTCTCACAACCCATAATCAAATGTTAGTTGTATTTAAGTACAGCATAGCAATGACAAATGAAAAAAGTTTTAAAATGTAGTATACTGTATTACTTTTTGTAATACTGCATTAAAGTCCCTTTTGCTAAGGCTATGAAGGACAGATGTACAGATTGTTTGGCAAAATAAAAATGGAAAAGGAAATTATAGCATTGCCATCAGACATTTTTACAAAATAAATGTCTAGATGATCACATGCCTTACGCTTATACTCATTTTTAATATATATTTTATTTGAAGGGGCAATTCAGAGAGTCACAAATAAGGAAAGGACACTAAGGTTTTAATAAGGGCAACAAAAAAGTTGTTTTCACCAGTATAGATTCACATTACAGTACACCAATATTGACAGCATTCTCTTTTGTCTATTTTTGGTACATAAGATGGAATCTCTCTACAGAACCGTATAAGGCTTCAGTAACTAAAAAGTAAAAAAACCTATTAGTTTACAGTTTATTTAAAAATTCTGAAAGACACAGCAAGTTCTAAACTTTAGTAGTGCTACCCATACACAACCATCTGGTTGAAGAACCCAGTAAAAGAGCCTCCTTTCAAGGAAGCTTGCAACAGTAGAGTTGTGCAATATGGATGTTTCTTACTACAAGAAAAAAAATTACACATGGCACATTCTCATTCATATTTCGCAATGTAAAAAGTTACAAACATACCTAATCAAATAAATAAAAAAAAAAAAAAGAATTTTAATGTGTTTGTTAAGTATCCTAAAACCACTACATAGGATAATGGCAACTTTCACTCACGGATTATTTACATGGTAATACCCAGGTCAGGGTACACTGCTACAAAACTCATAAAACAAAGAGTAAACTTGAAATGGTTTCCATAATAAAGGTCTAGCAGCATGACTATCTAATGCTGTTTTGTTTTTCCTGACAGCTTTTGGAAGTTTGTTTTAATCTATATCTTCATCCAGTTCATAATTGTCTTTATCATAAATATCTTTTACTAAAAGAACCCGTACAAGCATGTGTTCCAAAGTGTTGCGATCCAGTGAAGTAGAAGTATACCAGACAGGGCTATCTGAGGAAACAGAGCATTCCGGTTGTAAATAGAACACATCCATTCTCTGATTAAGATTCTGTGGGCTAAAAGGAAAAAAAAATGGTCAAGAGAGTCAAAATTTCACATGACAAATCTATACAGGTTTCGATTTTTAACATCCTGTGCATACAACTATAACTGTACATATACATATTAGGAGTTGAGGATTAATGTGGAAAAATACTGCCTTCTGGTTTGAAAATGGGACCTTATGGTGGCATAAATGGCTTCAAGCATTCTTGTGCAGCTGAGGTTGCTTTTTGATCTAAGGTGCTGTAATTCTCTATAAACTAAAAACTATTATATATTTCCTTAAAATTAAGAAGGTTGAGGCACAATCAACATGTGGAACTCTTTGCCAGAAGATGTTATGAAGATGGCCAGGACTATAACAAGGTTAAAAAAAGAACTAGATAAATTCACGGAGAATAGGTCCATCAATGGCTATTAGCCAGGATGGGTAGGTATGGTGTCCCTAGGCTCCATTTGCCAGAAGCTGGGAATGGGCGACCGGGAATAGATCACTTGATGATTACCTGTTCTGTTCATTCCCTCTGGGGTACCTGGCATTGGCCACTGTCAGAAGACAGGATACTGGGCTAGATGGACCTTTGGTCTGACCCAGTATGGCTGGTCTTTCGAGAAAAAAACCTCAAAAACCTGTTTCCTGCCTTTTCTCTCCATAGGCCTTACAATCTTGCTCCCTTAGCTCCTGGGTCCCTATTATATAGGTCCTCTTGTTTCTCCTATGAAACTGCTTTGCAGTTTCCTACAGAGCCCTGCAAATCTGGTGAACTTGGTGCTGTTGCGGCTCAGATACATCTCAGAATTCTTTAAGCCAGTGGAGAGGATTCTTAAGGAAATTCTCAACACAAAGCTGCCCATCTAGAAGAGTCTCAGAGAAAGTTAATTTTACTATTATATTTTTAAATTATTCTCCTCTCCCTTAAATACTACAGATTTTAAGAGCCAATAGTACTGGGACATGCTTTTTGGCTCAAAGTATTTAGCTGGCTTTTCCAGACTGGCACTTTCAGATTACAGACATTGAGATCTCAGGGTAAGTCTACACTACAGCCGGGATCGACGCTCTGAGATCAATCCACCAGCGGTTGACTTAGCGGGTCTAGTTAAGACCTGCCAAATTGACAGCAGATCGCTCTCCAGTCAACCCCTGTACTCTACCCCCCGATGAGAAGAGTAAGGTAAGTCGACGGGAGAGTTTCTCCTGTCGACCCCCCGCGGTATAGACCCTGCGGTAACTTGACCTAAGGTACATAGCATAGGTCAACTTACCGCGCTAGTGTAGACATAGCTTCACTCAGCTGCAAGAGCAGCTACTTTCCTACTTTGATAGAAACGGACATCATTGTTGGAAGTTGGTTTGAAATATTACATTTAAACATTTTAATATTCTCAACTGAGTCTCAACAATCAGACCTGTTTCTGTTGAAGCAGGCTACGAAATGATGCCAGCAGCTGAAAGTGAAAGGCGTCCCTTTAAAATTTCAGCTCCAAGTTGTCAGCTGATTCTCAAATACCAGTTTCAAAACCCACTTACAGAATGTAGGGACCATTACTTGAAAATTGAGAGAACAGTTTTAATTAAATATTGTTTTAAAGAGGTATTTTACAAAATAACTTCAACTGTGCAGGAAACCTCTTCTCCATTGGGTCAGGGTATTAACAAGGTGTGGCAGCAAACAAGACCAGGAGACAGAGCCTGCAATTGCTGTAGGGAGAATGAACAAGACCCATTCTAAGATATTGTACTTTAAAATGACGACATTATTAGGAACAGAAGAGCTATTTTGGAAGCTTCTAAAATTGTTTGCTTTTCTCTCTCCTTTCACTCTTGTCAATTAAGTTTCTTGAAAGTGTTTTTTATACTCCATCTACTGGCTACATTGCAGTAGTTAACAAAAAGCTACCTCTACAATATGCAATTACATACGATCCTCCCAAGGTGTGTGATTCTAGTGTCCAAGCAAACATATTTTAGCAGGGCAAGGACTATTTAACGGGAACTGTTCAAATATTTACTAGAACACTGAAAACCACAGTGAGAAACTAAAAAGAGGTAAAATTCTATACTTGGTCTTTGTTTCTCCCATACATTCAAATTATATCTTCACTTTTTAAGGATAAAGTGCTAAAATATTTGGGGCTTTATATTATACTTCGTGAAATTTCTATGGAACTTTTTAGATTATTTAAAAGTTGTAAAATGTTTCCCATTTTAAGTTCATTAGTTTTCTACCACATATATATTTCCAAAACATTCAACTTTTGAAATTAAATTTTCTAAGTTTAGTCTGCTGAAGATTTTTTTTAAAAAATTCGTTTTTTGAAAAATGACTCATCCATTTCTAAGTGATGGGCTAGTGAAAAAATTGCCCTTTCTCATTGTGAAAAAATTTGAAGCATGTATTCTGCCTGGGCTACAACAAAACCATCTGAACTTAAAATCTACTATATAAGCAGTAGTCTTCAAATGAGAATAAACTCTAGAATTTTTTTTAAAAATTACTCCATAATATTTACCTGCATAATAGACTTTTTCATTAAATTGTAACTAATGTGCAATTTATTTTCAGTGGGATTTTTGCTTGACTGAGAATTACAGAATTGGGCCCTTAACACCAATTCATCAATTTACAAGCAATATAAAGACTGAAGGGGAAGACATAACATGATCATGTTTGCTCAAATTAATATTTATTTAATTCTGAGGAAACCAAAAGAATATTAGAATGCAACTGGAGTCCGCTAACAGCAGAATTACAGCTGTTTGAGAGTCTTTCAATCACGAACAGAAAAAAATTAAAAATTTTCTTCAATAAAAATAGAGAATATTTGCTTGGAATAACCACATATCACCACAAATAAAAGGTACTACCTTGGGGTTGAGTATTTGAATCTTTCCCAAGTTTAAATACCTTGTGGTTTTCTTTTACATCATTCACATTCTTATTTAACATCTAAACAGAGGGAATCAAAAGATAATGGAGCTTAATAGGTCTAGGTTACCAAATCCAGAAATCAGTAGTAACTGAAAGTTGTGGTCATCACATGACTTCCTGAAGGCCTATATAAAATAAGACTGTTTTGCAGTCCAATTAGTGAACAGATATGCACACCACAAGACACATCATCAATATCTGAACCAACTGGGTCTCCTGTTGGCAAGTCTGAGATTCTCATGATTTAATAGATATTGAAACCAAACCATACTTTCACCCCTAGATGGGGTGTCTTTTTGCGGAGCAGAAGGCAGAAGTTTGTGCTGCAAATTTCAGTGCTTTCAATCTGTCACTTTCCGCAAGCACTACATTCACTTTATTTGTGTAAACATTATTTCACATTGCACCATAATAGTCTCTCCTTCTGCACCCTCACAACTCTAAAAAACATACCTATGCTAGTCCATGAAACACTTACCTCTTAGATAGATAGCACTCAAACATTTTCACAGGACATCTAGCAGGATTTGATGTGTTTTCAATTTGTTCAAACACTGGCTCATCATCTTCATGTTTCCTTTTTCCAGTAGTAATTTTATCTTTAAAAAGGAAAAAACCCACCTAAGCCCAAACTTGAAAACATCAGGTAATTTAATGTTTATATTTAACATAATAGATTAGGGTGAACAAAAGTACAACCCAGAATACTGCAATGCAGTCACTTGCATCTCTAAACTGGAGATGTAGCCCATAGACAAGGTTCCAGCATTTGACACAGAGGCTACTTGGATCAAGATGGAACATTTAATGCAGGGACCTTGTAGTCGCTGCAGACCACACTTTCATATTCAAGATCCAGTAGCTACAAGATGCTCAGTTTTATGCAAATGAGGTACAGTCCCCTCAGGCTCCTGGCAAGGTGCCAAAGTGGCCCTCAATTGGGCAAAATTTGGATGCCCCTGCAATGCTTATTTTGAAACCGTCAATAATACCTTCACTATCAGCTCCACATAGGGAAGAAACTTGATATCGAAGACAAGCTTTGCTGTCCATTGTTCGAGGATTTTTTTTCCACTGTCTAAAAACAGTGCCAAAGGAAAGTCTTAAGTGCTGCTCCACTGTTTTCAGGCCAAAATATTTAGTGTTAAAGTAGAACAGTGTATTCAGAAGAGCAAATGGAGTGTGTGATCCTAGCTGTTTTATCCTCCAAAGATAATCTTCTTCAACTCGAGAGAATATTGACCCTTCCAGGAAAAAAAAAATGTATTAGAGGAAATACAATGAGGCAAACAACCCACATTTAGAAGAATCAGTAACTTCTATCAACTGCAAAAATCAAGCAATGTTCAATATTCAATGGAAAACTCTGTCACATCCCTAAGAGGAGAAATTGAAACCCACTGATTCAGAAAGAGAAAATGGCAATTTCCACATAAGCAAGACACACATGCAACGCTTCTTTATTAAACTATTTCAACAGGATTCTTAAATTGTCACTCTCATAACTGATGTTACTTCATAAAAAAGTGAATGTCAGAGAAAGCGACCAACCTTGGTCCTTTCATAAAAAAAACACTCATGTTTTTGGGTTGAGTTTTTGGGCACATGTAAGGACACCTGACTGACCCTCTCAATTTTCTGATTGCAGATAGAAGCCTCATCCAGAAAGTACTCCTGTATCACTTCAGGTGTGATATGGCCGTGAAAAAAGCTAATGCGGTCTTGGGATGCATTAGGCGAGGTATTTCCAGTAGAGATAAGAAGGTGTTAGTACCGTTATACAAGGCACTGGTGAGACCTCATTTGGAATACTGTGTGCAGTTCTGCTCTCCCATGTTTAGGAAGGATGAATTCAAACTGGAACAGATACAGAGAAGGGCCACTAGGATGATCCGAGGAATGGAAAACCTGTCTTGTGAAAGGAGATTCAAGGAGCTTGGCTTGTTTACTTTAACCAAAAGAAGGCTGAGGGGAGATATGATTGCTCTCTTTAAATATATCAGAGGGATAAATACCAGAGAGGGAGAGGAATTATTTAAGGTCAGTACAAATGTGGACACAAGAACAAATGGATATAAACTGGACATCAGGAAGTTTAGACTTGAAATTAGACGAAGGTTTCTAACCATCAGAGGAGTGAAGTTCTGGAACAGCCTTCCAAGGGAAGCAGTGAGGGCAAAAGACCCATCTGGCTTCAAGATTAAGCTACATAAGTTTATAGAGGGGGTGGTTTGATGGGATAACATGATCTTGGCAATTTATTGACCTTTGACTATCAGTGGTAAATAGGCCCAATGGCCAGTGATGGGATGTTAGAAGTTACTACAGAGAATTTTTTCCTTGGTGTCTGGCTGGTGAGTCTTGCCCACATGCTCAGGGTTCAGCTGATCACCATATTTGGGGTTGGGAAGGAATTTTCCTCCAGGGCAGATTGGCAGAGTCCCTGGGTTTTTTTTGCCATCCTCTGCAGCATGGGGCACGGGTCACTTGCTGGAGGATTCTCTGAATTTTGAAGTCTATAAACCATGATTTGAGGACTTCAATAGCTGAGACATAGGTGAGAGGATTATTGCAGGAGTGAGTGAGTAAGATTCTGTGGCCTGCATTGTGGAGGAGGTCAGACTAGATGATCATAATGGTCTCTTTCTGACCTTAAAGTTTATGAGGTGGAGGAGTCAGCTAGGGCAGCAGTTGCTACCTAAAGAGGCTACTGTAGACCTAAGATAACTGGAGATAAGGGAGAAAAGAAAGGTGCATCTCCCTCCTTCTCACGGGTTTACTGTAGAAAAATTCTAGTGCAGCTTGACAGCCCACAATCTCAAGAGGGAAGAAAGGAGAGGGGCACTTTAAAAAAAAAAAATTTAAATTTTTTAATTTTTTTTTAAAAAATAGCACTTTTACCCCTTCCTCTATTCCCCAAAAACTTGCAGAAGTTTGAGAGATGGGGAGGGAAACAACCCTATACTCCAGAAATGGGGGAGACAGTTGGGAAGGTCTGGGAAGGAAAAATTGTGACTGCCCCATCCTACTGGAAGCAAGGGCAACCCTGAAAATAAGACTATAAACAGCCCGCTCCAAAGAGAGATGGGAGAGTGCTGTGGGAGTGTGGAGTACAGCAGGGAACACAAGAATTACAGAATCTGGTCTTGCGTGCTCAGCTCCCTGACTGAGTGATGCTGTTAAGCTGGACCACTGAGCTCGTCTCTCCTGGCAGCACTCTGATCTACTGGAAGAGAGGGCAGAGTAGACTAGAAATGAGTTCCTCTCCTACCTCATATCCACCCCGCTCCAGACTCATCACAGGAGATCTGCCCACTCCAGCTGAGACTGAGAGGTTATGGGGGTGGGTGCATTTGTGGGACTCACCAGATACTTAAATTATTCCTTATCACCACAGTACCCAAGTGCCTAACTTCCCAGCCTCTCTGACCACCCTACAATGCTCTTCACACATACTAAACTCTCTCCCACCTTTTTTCAGAAGTGGGTTGTTTCTCCTCTTATTCTCAGGGCTGCTCCAGCTTCAAAGGCACAGTGATGGCCATAAATGCTCCTTCACATTCCGGGGCGGGGGGGGAGGGAAGAGAAACAATGGGGTTTGTTTCACCCCCTATATTCTGAAAAAGACCCAGATTCCTTTTGGCAGAGAGGAGGCAGCACAAGTGATGGCGCCCAGGCCTTCTGTTCTCTCCTCTGTTGGGTGTGCATGGCTAGAGCAGGTGTTCCTTCCCTAAACTGTACCAGATGTCTTACAGGAGTGGAGGGATACAGGTTCACCTTTCCCTGCCACTTCCTAAGTTGTCTTAGTGCTGATGCATCTTCTTTTCAGAGCTGCTGCTCAGCAGGCTGGCCTTATCCCCTGCAATGATTGGGAGGAGGGAGTAGCGGGGTGCAGGTAGGCGAGGTGAATGAAACCTACAATTTTATTTATTTATTTTGTTTTAATGTTATCAATCACCACCACATGGCACAAAATATTTGTGTATATCTGCATGCTTAAGAGTACAGAACTGTTAATAGAAGACTGTACATGACAAAAAAGAAAATTACCATCTGGAAGTATGCTTGGCTGCCAACTTTTAAGGATTTTATTTAATTCCTGCTCAAATGTCTGGTAGCTTGGATTAATAAATATATTGTCTTTTCGATTGCTTCCATACAAGTACTAAAAACAAGAAGAACAAAGAATATTTACTGTTTTGGGAGAATTAGTGACAAAACAACGTATGTTATGAGCCAGCATTTCTTCTCACAAAACAATGAAATTTTTTAATAGTTTAGCAGTTGTAGGCTGGCTCTAAAACAAAGTAGCGTAGCATTTAAGTCACATAACATCTAATATTGGGTACAACAAAATTAGAGAGAGAAAAATATTGGCGAAAATATTAAAGATAAAAATATTGGTTTAATTAGAAGCCTAATTCACATCAATGAACAGGATTTTTAAAAAAATCTCTAAAAACCAAAGTATTTAGTTATGGCACCAACACTTATTTTTCATTTCCAGCTAGGTCTTCAGAGTAGATACATTTTTAGCAGAACGACATCTTAAATGTAAAGTGTGATTATTGTCAACAATACAAATGACAAAATTACCTTTACTTCTAATACAGAGTAAAGAAAAATATTTACTCATGCAGCATTACAAGAAAACTGGTAGACTGTGCAATGCGCCGGAATATTCTGCAGTCTAATGTCTAATTATCTTAAACCTCTTGATCTTACAGACAGAAGTGGTTGCTCTTTTGAACATTGACCAAGAATTAATTATGAGGGATATACTAGTATTTGACATTATCCTCTCTGGAGACATTTCTAAGAAATGGAGTATTGGCTTCTTAAAACTTCCACTTCAATATTATCTTAGTGAAAACAAGCCTGTTGCTAGTGAATACAATAAAAGTGATACACTGAAAAACATGTGCTCACTTCTGGAAATGGCATCTATTTCTGTACACATCCTTGAAATAACATTAAACATAGCACTCATTTATATTAAGCAGAAGTTCAGCATATCTTGACTACCTTATCTTTGCACTTAGTTTTATAAGGAAAAATGAATCCGTACACTTTCTTTGAAGTCTTAAGTCTCTGAATACACAGTACCTTAATTCAGAGAACTGATCTGTAATGGATACATTTACAAAAATGCTTTCTTGAAAACTTAAAACCCTTGCAAATATTTTCAATACTGCAGATATGCAATTTTGAATTTATTACAATTCTAAATCAGATATTGCAACAAGTCCGTATAAGAAATCTCAAGAGGATCCCTCCACTTATTTTTTATCCTTGTTTTGGTTAACACATTTACCTAGTCTTGAACATGTTAATGCTTTTTTCCAAGAGTCCCTTTTAAAAAAAATATTCTTACGTGCTTTCAAAATATATCAAAGTCAGAAAAACTAATACAAGTAAGGTTTCTACACAACCCCCATTATGCTCAAAGCCTATACCTAACAGAGAATAAGGCTCATCCCTGCAACACTACCTAGTCCCAACAACTATGGTAATTCTACTGGGGGGAAGAAATGTTCTCTGCCCTTCCCTCTGCCTTCCCCAACAACCTGTTGGACAGTATTAGTACAAGTTCCGATACTAAGGCCTGGTCTACGGGGGGTGGGGGGCGGGAGGGTATCGATCTAAGTGTAGACATGCCCTAAGTTACTAAAACACTGCTGATTAGATTTAGATCCATGGGAATTTCCACTGTATCTGAGTGAAGGCTTAATACTGTTCTCAATTCATTAGGGTTTTTTTGCCTGCTTTGATACTTTCTCAGCTTTCTTCCTCAATATAAATATTACCCCTTTGATGTGAAAAGAGCATACACTTTTCTTCCGGTAAAATTTGTTGCAATCATAATTTTCCCTAATATACTGATCTCTCAATTTAAAGTTTCCTCCATAGAGTAGTTATCTGGTTTATTTGAATATACAAGACTAAGGTTTTTTTTCCATATTAATTTTATTACTAGCAAAATCCTTTAACAACTAATATCTGACAGAAACCTTCCTGGCTTATCAAAGCCCCTTCTGCTTAAGTCCTTTAACAGTTTTCCTGGAAGTTATATTTATTCTCCATTCCATGGATTCCAGACTAGGGTTGTCAGCTGGGAGGAAGGGATGTAATGACCCAAGAAGTGAGTTGGGTTTTGTTCCACATAGGGACAATGGGATCAAATTTAGTACATTGTAATTTAAAAATATTCTCAGTTCTAGGCCCCAGGAGAGTGCTAGGCCCCAGGAGAAAGTCTGAACCTGCTTCTGCTTGTAAGGAAGGGGAAAGGCACTTGAGGATACTCCCTTAAAATGCACAAAATCTGGCATTAACAAGATATGTACTTGCTGTCACCCTGACAGCTCGTGTGTGTGTATATTCTCCAATCCCCAATTCATTTTTGTCTTTGTGGACTGTAAGCTCTTCAATGCAGAGACCATATCTTCCTATGTTTGTTAACAAAATCTAGCACAACTGGGCCCTAAACCCCATTGGGACCTATGGGCACTATCCCAATTGAAATATGAAACACAAATACAAACAATAGTTGCAATGGCATGATCAATAAAGAATGCTACTCCAGTGTCACAATATATTATTTTTGTATTAGGATTCCTGGTATTCATGTCCATGCAAGACAAAGCACTTACTATAAACTGAAAATTAAATACATGCCTAACATTTGCAACAGAAAAATAGGCAGGGTAGAGGAGATAAAAAAACAATTTGGAGAGAGTACAACTACTGGGAGAGCACTGTTTTATAAGCAGATGGCTTATTTTTTCAGTACTGTATATCTGATTTTTTAAAAAATTTAATAAGAAGTTCTGTTGTCCGAGTGATAGAAGATCATGCAAGGACAGTAGTGGAAAGCTACCGGAGATTAAACTACATTTTCTTAAACATGTTGTATATTTTGCCAAATAAAGGATGTTGTCTTTTCCTCATGGTAGATATTTGGAAAGTTATCAACTAGCATCCACTAGAAACTAAATAGTTGGAGAAGAATTTTTTAAAATATTTTTGATTGTTTAAGGGATTCATTATTTGATTCCAGTCCCTTCCCTTAACAATAAGAAAGTTTAGCTAGGGTGATAGCTGATTAAAGAAGAGCTGGTGCTCTATATTAGACACATATATAAATGATGTTTGGACTGACTAAAATTTTCAGACTTACCATTTTCAGCTTGGAATTTAGAATGTTTAATCTACAGACTGCTTTCTGCACCACAAACAGAAAATAAAATTGAGATACCTCTTAAAAGATAAAAGTTACGGAACATCTTCTTTATCTAAGAATCTAATGGTCTTTTACTGTGTTTATCTGCAATGGAAATATAGTTGGTCTTTTCTGACCTGAAGTATGATAGAATTTTAAATCACTTTGTGTAACTATTAAACCTTTTTACATTCCACAAAATAAGGCAGGCTAACAAAAGTGCTCAGTATTCAGCAAAGGCAGCTCTGCCCAATAAGCATTCCACCACATAGCTGTTCCCTCCATCCACTAATGAATAAATTAGTCATCAATATCGTGATCAAGGTTGCTACCAGTTTGTGAAAATTCTCATTTTCTGTGTAGATACGGTTAACTGTTTCATTCTGGTTTATCATTAAATCATCTTAGGCAATTCACACAAATTGCAATATTTGAAAAATTGTTTTTGCCAGATGTAAGTGAATGTAAGACAACTCATTCCTTACCTTCATTTAGAACAACGTTTAAAAGTATCATGTTGCACCACCTTTCTTTCAAATTTCCAGATGTATTTGCATTTCATCATCAAAACACACACCTTTCCATTATGTAATTTATATCATCTCTCTGCATTCCAAATTAACACAGCTCCTATGTTCATAATGCCTCTTAGCCAATAAATCCACATTTTCTTATCCCCATTCTTTCATTAAAGCAGGGGCAGGCAACCTATGGCAAGCTGATTTTCAGTGGCACTCACACTGCCTGGGTCCTGGCCACCGGTCTGGGGGGCTCTGCGTTTTAATTTAATTTTAAATTAAGCTTCTTAAACATTTTGAAAACTTTATTTACTTTACATTCAACAATAGTTTAGTTATACATTATAGACCTATAAAAGAGACCTAAAAACTTTAAAATGTATTACTGGCACGCAAAAGCTTAAATTAGAGTGAATAAATGAAGACTCGGCACACCACTTCTGAAAGGTTGCCGACCCCTGCATTAAAGCATATCACAGAGTCAAATCATCAGCTCCATAGTCTACTGCATCTTCTAGATTACTAACCTCCTGAATCCCAAGACACAGATAATAGATGCTGTCAGGTGTATAGTTCTCTCCATTCGGTCTTCGAATTTCATTGACAAAACATGCCAAGCCATAGTTTAGCTCAGCTACCGTATGTGATAGCAGATCTTCCTTTAATTTCACAGACTTTGCTGTAAAATAAAGATAAAACAAATATAACATTACACAACAACATTAACATTACTTGCTATGAGAGGGGAAATGGTTTAGATCAGAGGTTCTCAATCTTTTTCGTTCTGAGGCCCCCCCAACATGCTATAAAAACTCCATGGCCCACCTGTGCCACAACAACTGGTTTGCTGCATATAAAAGCCAGGGCCGGCGTTAGGGGGTGGCAAGCAGGGCAACTGCCTGGGGCCCCACACCACAGGGGCCCTCACGAATTACATTGCTCAGGCTTCAGCTTCAGCCCTGGGTGGCGGGGCTCAGGGACCTGGGCTTCAGCCCCCTGCAGTGGGGCTTCAGCTTTTTGCCCTGGGCCCCAGGAAGTCTAATATTGGCCCTGCTTAGAGGCCCCCTTGAAACCTGCTCGGGGCCCCCCTAGGTTGAGAACTACTGGTTTAGATATTCTCTGCGCAGACTAATAAGTACGTTCCAGTGTTGTACCTGGCATATTTGACCTAAATTATGCAGCAAAGCCACCAGATTCAAGGCTATGTTAATTGACTACACTGCACTGTGCCATGATGGGAAGAATATCACCCACCGTGGAGAATTTACTGTCATGCCAGGCCGAGGAAAAGGTGGAGTAAGACAATAGCCCAAGGTATTAATTCAAATACAGGGAGTGGGAGAGGAAGGTTTCAGAAAGAATGGCTGCATTTCTGGTGTATATGGCTCTGCAAAGGCACATGAGAGACTAGCAGAAGAGAAGATTAGTGGCCCCAGGGGCCAAGGTAAATGCCGATATCAGAAGAGCCTTGCAGGAAGGGCAGCTGCATTCTATAGCCCTGAAGCTCACTTGAGCAGAGCCCCATATTCAGGTAGAGGTTAGAAGCTGTGCACTGCCAACTCCATCCCCAGCTGAAGACCTCTTGAGATGTGAATTCTGGGGCTGGCTAAGAGATAAGGAGAACCAGTGGGCTGCTAGAAAACCAAGGGGCCACAATAAATGCTGGTCCATCCTGTTTCACACCAGGAGCACAAAACCCAGGACTCAGAATCTAGTGCAGAAGGTATCTTTAGGAAAAAGCCATGTTTGTGGGAACTTGGAAAAAGAGTTAAGCAGCCATTTTCAGAAATAAATAATCCTGTTGTACACAGGATTTGATTAAAACTTGAAAACACTAGTTAATATTTTATATTAAGGATTAGTTTATAAAAGGTGAAGAGTTCACGAAAATATAAAAGTGCTTATAAAAAAATAAAAATGAATTACAAATACGTGGGCAATACTTACTTGATTTCAGTTCCTCTAATACTGGCAGATCTTCATCTAGACTCCTAGTTTTTACCCAGTGTTTCCACGCATTTACACCATATGCATATTTGAAAGGAAAACTACACTCTGAATTCTCAGAGCTATCATCATGAGACTGGTATTCTGACACTGCTTTTCTCTTCACTCCCTGTCATTGAAATAAATCTGTAAATATTACTGCTTATTAAACTGATCTAACTCACAGTCAGTAATATTACCCTTATCTAAAAACATAGAAACTAAGCAAACTATAACAAACTGCCAGCCAGATTTTGAATTATAAAATCAAAGTAGCAATATTTGTTTCATTCAGATAGAGTCAATAGGTGGGTCCTTATACTGAAGACACTTCCAAGGACAGTTCTACCTGTGCTGACTCAGGTACTTCTAAGACACCTAACAAAGTGATATCTAAGATACATGAAGTTAGATGGACTTTTTTTATTACAAAAAAGCTGTTGAATTAGTGAATTACACTAAGAAAAACACACTTCTGGCACCACAGTTCACAGAGTAAGATTATAGGATTAATTTTCAAGTCCTCATTTTGCGAGTATGCAAATCAGGAAGGTAGAGGTGCAACTAAAAGCTGAGTCCATTGTTCATTTTGCAAACCGCACTGAAAAACAGGGAGACTGGACCTGACTCCTTTTGAAAATATACTAAATACTGAAAGAACAATTTCAGCTTGTGTAGGCCCCATATTTAAATTTAGTAAGCAAAATATAAAGAAGGTTTAAGAAACCCTAATATTAATAGCGACAAAGGGTCCTGTGGCATCTTATAGACTAACAGACGTATTGGAGCATACGCTTTCGTGGGTTGCATCCGACGAAGTGGGTATTCACCCATGAAAGCTTATGCTCCAATACATCTGTTAGTCTATAAGGTGCCACAGGACCCTTTGTCGCTACTACAGATCCAGACTAACACGGCTACCCCTCTGATACTTGATAAGCAAATATTAATAGAATTTTCTTCATCATTTAAAAAAAATGCTATGAAACAATTTGCTATACTACAGTTCTTGTATTCCAAACACTGCACATTTGTGCTGGTGCCTGTGTGCCACAAGGGGAAACAGACTGTGAACAAAAGAATCTGGTCAATCTATTTTCAGTGCCTAAACTGAGTGAAGTGCAAAAATGGATATGAAGAGCATAAACAATGAAAGCCAACACTTTAATGATAAGGATGTTACTAGTAGCATACTTGTAAGGACATTTCTTTTGGAGTATTTATTAATGTTATACACTCTGTTTCAATTATTTTGCACACTAAGAGTAGGATTGTCAGATAAAGTAGGGCATCTTTATTAAAAACTTATGGCCTTAGAGAAAAGGATGACAAATCTTACATAGTTAGAAGTCTGAGGATTTTCCTTCTGTGGACTGGCGATAGTTGGTATATACGACAACTTTCCCCATAAAAGGAAGCTGATGCTATTTCTTTAGTAATGTTTTTGCCATATTCTTCCAAATCTCTCCCTCCAAAATGTGGATTTAATGCTCATAATGCATTTCCCTATTTCCCCCCAGATGTCCCATTTTATAGCTTTTCGATATTGACAGGTATAGGCATGGAACAATTCTGAGGTACCATCCCAAAATCTCTAGGAGAGGAGTTAAAACATGTGACAGTGCATCTATAGGGTAGGCTCAAAGAACAGCATCAACAACAGAGACTATTTACTTGGCACATTTAGGCAAATCTACTTGGCAGGAGCGCCCTCGCCTGCAATGAGTCAAGACTGGCTCCTATGAACTCTAAGTGCTATACAGGGGATGAACATTGATTTTTGGACATTGATCTGGAGACCCAGTTCTGTGAACAAGTCTACAGTGGTTTGGGTAACCTGGTGGGCCTTGTTGAAGTGAGCAGGCTCTGAGGAGACAATTGTCCAGGTAGAGGTAAGATCATAATCCCCTGAAAGCATAGGTGAGCCGCCACTACGACGAAGACCTTAAAGAATACTCTAGAAGCCGATGAGAGGCTAAAGGGGAGTACTCTGTATTGGTAATGGTCCTGGCCCAGTGTAAGGCTATTTCTACACTAGCACTTTTGTTGTTATAACTTATGTCACTCGGCGGTGTGGTTTAATTATGTCAACGGGAGAGCATAGAGCAGGTACACAGGACTGCAGTTACATCATGGTGCAGCTACATCGGTACAGCTGTGGCACTGTAAGCTCTCTAGTATAGACATAGCTTAAATCTGAGAAATCGTCTGTGGGAAGGTAGGATTGATATGTGGAAATAGGCATCCTGCAGGTCAAGAGCTGAAAACCAATCTCCCTGTTTCAAAGATGGAATAATTGCTGCTAGTGTGACCATCCTGAATTTTTGAGCTTTGACAAATTTATTCAGTGCTCTGAGGCCCAGTATGGGTCTCCCACCTCCCTTCTTCCTGGGTATCAGGAAATAACAAGAGTAGAAACCTTTGCCTTGTAGATGTAGAGGTACAGGCTCTATGACTCCTAGATGGAGGAGATCTATTTCTTGTCGTAATAAACTCTTGCGAGAAGGCTTCCTGAAGAGGGACAGGGAAGGGTGCTGGGGAAAGGTGACATGGATAGAGTACCCATTGTGGATGATTTCCAGGATCCTTTGGTCAGATGTTATTCATTCCCAATTATTGTGGAACGAAGCAAGATAGTACCCAGATGCGTGCGACGGGTTGGTCAGTTGCAGTTGATGTTGAGGGGAGTGGTCGGTCGGCGCACCGACCAAGATCGACCGTCAAAACTGATGTTTTGAGGTGGATGTTTGTGATAAGGAAGACCGGGACCTGATGGTTTACATTTGGAAAATCTGGATTTTTCCTTTGAGGCTCATAATAGCGTTGAGTTGGAAAATGTGGAGTGCGGGATTTATGCTTGAGGCTGCAAACTAAATGACCGGAGAGTGGCCCTGGAGACTTTAAGTGTATGGAGGGACAGGTCAGTCTTCTCGGCAAATAATTTGGTGCGTTTGAAGGGAAGGTCCTCTACAGCAATCTGCCCTTCTTTAGGGAAGTCAGATAGGTGCAACCAGGATGATTGCTGCATAACCCCCGCTGTAGAGATGGACCAGGCTGCTGTGTCGGCTGCATCAAGCGCTGATTGGAACACTGTCTTGGCCACCAGTTGTCCCTCACTAACAATGGCCCGAAAACTGTTCATGGTGCAACTCTGGGAGCTGATCAATAAAAGCATTAAGCTTCGTATAATTGACAGTCATATTTTGCTGTCAGAGTTTGATAGGTTGCAATTCTAAATTGCAGTGTGGTGGAGGAATAGGCCTCTCTCCCAAATGGGGATTGGAAGCGCTTTGACCGATCACAGAAGGTGGACCTCACTTGGTGTTGGGAGACCCCAGGAGTCTACTGCGTCCACAACAATAGAATTGGGGAAGGAGGGGAATGGGAAAAAAGAAATTCCGGATCCCTAGCTGGGATGTAATATTTTTTTAACAGCCCATTTGCAGGTGGACGTGACCAATGCTGGAATTTTCCACATAAGCTTGGCTGAGTCCAGAAGGGCCTCGTTGATGGGGAGGGTTATTCTGGAAGAAGAGGAGTACAATATGTCAAAGAGCTTATAATAGATGTCTTACCTCCTCAAGGGGTATCTGCAGTGTGTCTGCCACTCTTTTAGCTAGATCTTGAAATACCTGAACTTGTCGGCTAGAGATGGTGGAAGGGGCATCACTGCCTCATCCGGGGAGGAGGAAGAGATGTTGGTCTGAGATGTGACTTCCTCCTCAAATCCACCCTCCTGCCTGTTCCTCCATGATCTCGGAGGCTCTGGATGCCATGGCTCAGGGAGAGCGCCTCAAAGGCTCACGGTGGGTCATCCTGTATGCTCAGAAGGCATGTAGCCTGTATGCTAGTCAAGGATCCCAGTAGGGCCACTGGTGCAGTGGAAGAGATCTTAGTGGTGGTGCCTATGGCTAGCCATACCATGGTGGTTGAGGAGCAGGTGGAGGGTATGACTGAGGGGGCTCAGGTTGATAGCAAGCACTATAAGGGTGAGAGACAACCTCCTCCTACTCACTATCTGATTCATCACAGGAGACTAGAGGTGCATGACACAGTGCTGGTGAAGATTCTGGTGCCCAAAGTAAACTTGGTATCAGAGCTCTGGTTCCAAACAAGGGAGACTCTGGTATGTCAGATACCATGAATTCTCTAGAGTGTCTGAATTCCTGTGGTGTAGACCTAACCGGCGCCAATGACAGCTGTTGGGGGGCCAGCGGCACAGAGAGGATTGGGGATCTTGGCCGTACCGAGTGCTCCAACGCTGGAGGGCTTGCTGTTGATGGTGCCGATGGTACTGCTCATACTGGAAGTGTCTTCTTAGTGGTGGCACGGTCTCTGTCCTTGCCTTTATCTGTTGGTTCCGTTGCTTTGGCACCTATGCCCAACAGGTCTTTAGGCACATCAATGGTACCTGCCACTTCAGACCCTCAAGGGCTATGGGTACCGTTTGGACTATCTCTGTACTGATGATACCAAATGTGCCGGTGATCTTTTTCAGCTAGCTCAGGGCTCACAGCTCTCTTTTTTGAAGCCTTAAGTGAAGGTTCCATGGTTGTTTTCTTTGACCCATAGTCCTTAGATGTTAAGAAAGAGAAACTAAAGAAAGCTCTAGAACTAAGAGAAAAGTATTAACTAACTACTGAAGTCCTAAGAGAGAAAGAGAGAGAACCTGAAAAATCGACTGCTAATAGCTCTATCTCTAGCCGGGGTTGTTGAGAAGGAACTGAGAGGAGTTCACCCGTGAGTGCTGCTTAGCCTCATGGTAGAGCATGGGGTGGGGGGGACAATGCATGTGCGGCCAAATGGACACTGCTACCAAAGTTCTCCGATCGGCAGTGCAGGGGCGCAAGCATACCTGGAGTGGAGCACCCATAGGGATACTACTCTAAGTAGGCTAGGAAAAGAGCAACCCAAACACTGCACCTTCTTAAAAAGAGAGCAAGCAAGTCTTAGTTTTGCACCTTATGAGTTTAGCAAAAAACAAACAAACAAACAAAAAAAACCAAAAAAAAAAAACCCCCAACAATCAGTGCAAAACATACTGAGCAACTGCATCAAAACCAATTTTCACCAGAACACTCAAAGACACTTCTCAGCGAGGGGTTTTTCAATCCAAATTTCATCTTTTTTATACCCCACCATTGTCTTTAGAACTGTTAAATGCAGCAGCATTTTTTAAAAATATATCACACTTTCAAAAAATAGGGAGGGAAGATATATTCCCCCTGACTTAGGCTCAAAATCGTTAGAACTGTTTTTGCTCAGATTTTCAACAACCAAAAATCAAACTTGGTCAGCCCTCAAACCTGGAAAATTTCAGAGTGGAAACAAAGTCTGGGAAAACTTTGAGCAACTGAAAAATACTTATAATCGTTACTTATAGTTTTTTCTCTAGTAAGCAAATACATTTATATAATTGGCTGAGCAAAGGAAAGTTCTATGCTCAATGGAATTTCTTGGAGGTCAGTAAGTTTGGCCACCACTGATTTAGTATTTCCACTTTACAAATAGGTGAACTGAGGCAGCAGGAAAGTGATTTGTACAAGGCTATACAAATCAGTGGCGAAGATGGGATTAAACCCCAGAAATTAACTGGCAACCACTCTCTTCCTCACTCTACCCGATGACAAGTCAGGAGTAAGTATTACACTGAATTAATTGCATGGCACTGAATTAATTTTACTACTTGAACAAGTGTACTATTTCATTCCAAAGCAATTAGACATATTAATATTTTAATTAGCAATAACTTCAGTTCTTACAGTAATCTAAAATTTAGTCAACCTGCAGTGTACAAAGTTTTTTTTGTATTTGAATCACATGATCTATTACAGGGGTAGGCAACCTATGGCACAGGTGCCAAAGACAGCATGCGAGCTGATTTTCAGTGGCACTCACACTACCTGGGTCCTGGTC
The DNA here is from genome assembly GCA_033296515.1 of Macrochelys suwanniensis. NCBI lineage: Eukaryota > Metazoa > Chordata > Testudines > Chelydridae > Macrochelys > Macrochelys suwanniensis. Next base: position 40,481,399 of record CM065775.1, on the reverse strand, counting down.
ACCGGTCTGGGGGGGCTCTGCATTTTAAATTTAATTTAATTTTAAGGTAAGCTTCTTAAACATTTTAAAAACCTTATTTACTTTACATACAACAGTAGTTTAGTTATATATTAAAGACTTATAGAAAGAGACCTTCTAAAAACATTAAAATGTATTACTGACATGCGAAACCTTAAATTAGAGTGAATAAATGAAGACTCGGCACACCACTTCTGAAAGGTTGCCGACCCCGATCTATTACCTTCTTTTTGGATCGAGGTCTTGGCTGTTCCTCATATTCTTCCCCAAAGACAAGAGGCAGCAAAAATTCATTTTCTGTATCAAGCTCCTCAGCTGCTGCAAATATATTAGAAATTTAAGTTTCATAAATCTTCTGAAAGATTACATGGTCCAAGGTTATGAATTACATAAATCTGCACTAATACAAGGAGTCTGTTAGAGTACACAGATGATAATGTTCTGCTAACATTTGTTGCAGTACCAAGTATAGGATTTCAGAACAGGCAATTCATTCTGTTTTGGTATTTTATATGAAATACCAATTTCAAACAAATTAATGATGAAAATTTTTCAAGTGGTCTGTTACATCACGAAGACAGTGTAAGCCTACTAACTGTGATATGTAACCTACTGCATAAATCTATCTCTGTATCAGATGACCGGCGGATAGCTAATTTAACACCGATTTTTTAAAACTGCTCCAGAGATGATCCTGGCAATTACAAGCCAGTAAATCTAACTTTAGAACAAGGCAAACGGGTTGAAATTATAGTAAAGAACAGATTTATCAGACCCACAGATGAACACACTATGTTGGGAAAGAGTCAACACTCTTTTTTATTGTTTTATTAAGAGAGGCGCATAACACATCACTTTGCAGTTTTTCTTTCACCTATGCAAACTTTGGATCAGACCTGTGATCCATTGTTTGACTTAGCAAATAATGGTATTTCTACAGAGCAACTAGACACCTACGGCTGGCCCGTGCCAGGCTACTCAGGCTCACAGGGCTTGAGCTGTGGGGTATCTAGTTAATGTATAGACATACCCTTAGGGAATAAACAGTAGAAAACAAATTAGGGTGACATTACAAAATGTACTTTGTTCATTTATTTTTGTTTATAACAAAATGTAAAGTTAACATTACTAAGTCTTAGATTGCCTTTTTGGAGCAGTGTAGTGGGGTGGCTGCCCCACTCCTGGAGAACAGGGGTTAAAAGCAGCCAAGCGAAGCTGATTGGGGAAACCAGCCACAGCTGTGGCCAGCTCAATTAGGGCCCAGCTGGCCCTGATAAGAGGGCTGTAGGCCAGGAGCTGAAGGAGTCTCACTCTAGCCCTGGAGCGGGAAGGGCTAGCTTCCTTAGTGCAATGTACCTGAAGTGGAGCAGTGCTGGGGAAGGGCAAAGGGAGCTAGGGAGCTCCCGCCTGGTAAACCCCCAGGTTGCAAGCCTTGCTAAAATCCAGGAAAGGTACTGGGGTTGCAGAGGTGCAGCCCGGGAATAGGCAAAGGCAGCAGGTCCTAACCCCTTGCCAATGATGAGTGGCCATTACAGACTGCAGTCTGCCCCAGTGAGCGGGGGCTAGATGATGACTGACAGTAGCCACTGAGACAAGGTGGGTTTAGAGGGTTGGGGGTTTCCCCTGGGAGGGGAGACCCAGAGAGTGGGGGTATGGCAGGGGGCAGCACCTCAAGGAAAGGGGGCACCGGGGTCCAGGAGGGACACGGGGGCCAGCAGCAGGTGAGCCACTGGCCAGCAGAGGGTGCTCCGAGTGCTGAAAGAGCCAATTCCCAAGACGACCAGCAGGAGGTGCCGCGCCGGTGAGTCATCGCTTTGCTACAAGCAGGCACAAACTTTTTGTTCTGTGTTTGTAAAGCACCTAACACAATGAGATCTGGTCTGTAACTAGGGCTCCTAGTAGCGATGGTAATACCTTATAATTATAATTAATAAAGTGTAAGGCCCCAATACTGCATCTCTGATTAACCCCTCAGAGGTGGAAAGAAGACACCAATTTTTGATCAGGACACACAGCAAAATGAAGACTGACTGGATTTAAAGCTACAGGCTATAATTTTATTGACTTTTAATATTAAAAAGAGGCTGACTTCCCCTTTAACTACCAAGCACTGACTAAGTTCAGAGTGGGGCTTAACGGCCTTATGCCACACATCCAAGGAAAGGATTACTCAGCTGTTCAGCCACTGATATTCTTCAAGATGTGTAGTCCATATCATATTCCACAGCTTGTGATTGTGGAGGCAGTGCATATGCCAGAACACTTTCTAGTCCACAGCGTCCGTGTGGCAGTGCATGCACCCTTACACTGTAAAGCATTCCAGTGAGGGTCTAAAGACTGGAGTGACCTCATCACCCTCAAAGCTTGGGGAATTCCAAAGTAGTAGTAACAGCGGGTGGGTTGTGGAGAATGTGTGTGTGTGTGTGTGTGTATATATATATATATATATATATACACACATATATACACACACACACATACATAAAAAGACAACACATCTCAAAGAAAATCAGTTATTGTACAGATAAGTAACCTCCTTTTTTATTTTGAGTGATAGTTCGTTATATTCCATAGCTGGTGACTTCTAAACAGTAGTCCTTACAGTCCTGTCAAACCTGGCCTCATCCTTGGTCACCTACACCAGTGTGTAATGCTTCATAAGGGTGTGGACAGATGACCACTCTGCTGCTCTGCAGATATCCCTGATGGGAAGGCACACCAAAGAAGCCACTGATAGAGACTGTATATGGTGGAACGCGCTAACACTTTGTATGGAAGTAGCGTCCCTGCAAGTCAAAAGCATCATGTGATGCTCCAGCTTGATAGTCGCTGGGTGGGTACTGCTTGACCCATAACCCTTTCCCTATAAGCAAAAGAGGAGGCTGAGTGATTTCTGGAAGGGCTTGACCCTGTCCAAGTAATATAGCAGCGCCCTTTTCACATCCAGCGTGTGTAAACTCTGTTCCACTCTCCCTGCATGAGGTTTAGGTTGATGGTCTCACTGATATGGAATTCCAATGCTACTTTTGGCAGGAATCTTGGGCGGGGCTTCATTGTCCCCTCATCCTTATATATGCTGGTATCTGGAGGGTCCCACCATTAATTCCTGAGTCTCTCCAACCCTCTTGGCTAATGTGATTGCCAACTTTTATGGTGAGATTGAGCCATTGGCAACAGGCTCATTGCCCTAAAGGGCTTCCACTAGCCTGGAGAGAACCAGATTAAGGTCCCATGCTGGGTCTGGGTCCTTAAGTAGTGGAAAGAGTCTAGAGACGCCTTTCAGGAATCTCTTTGCCATTGGGTATAAGAATATAAAGGAATGGTCCATCAACAGATGGATGGCCTGCTGATATGGCCACTAGGTGCATCGCCAGGAGCCTTAGGAAACACTCACTTGCTTTAATTGACACAGGTACTCCAGTGTATCATTCTGGATGCTTGCCTGAACAGGGGGAATATAGCACCTGTTGGCCCAGCTGGAGAATCTCATCCATTTAAAAAGATATGTTGTCCTTGTTAACTCCTACATGCTGTTTATCATACCTCCTGCACCTCCAGCGAGCAGGACCTTTCCGCTTGAGTCAACCAGAAAGCATCCACATGGTTAGAGAGAGTGGAGGTTTGGTTGCAGCATCTCACCTCCATTCTGAGCCAGAAGATCTGAGACTACTGGAAGCATGACTGGGGGTGCTATGGAGAGGTTGAGCAGGTCTGAGGTACAAGGTGTGTCTTCTTGATCATGCATCCAACAATATAGGGGATGTTTCATTTTCGTCTTTCACAATGACAGCCAGGATGTGTCCAGAGTCTCTGAGGCAGCCTTAAGAATGCTTTCCCCAAGTCCACTCTCAAGGCCAAATGGTGCATCTACCTTCTTTTGTCTAAGACCCGCTCCTTCCAGGAGCTAGACTGTAGTGCTCTACTTGGAAAAGTTTCTTTCCAAGGATGAGGAACTCACTCATATACCCTCACTCTGCCAAAGCTGAACAACCAACCGCCCAAAGAAGCAAGACAGTAAAATGTAAAGGGATGACATACAAAATGATGGGGTCTAAATTAGCTATTACCACTCAAGAAAGAGAACTTGGTCATTGTGGATAGTTCTCTGAAAACATCTGCTCAATGTGCAATGGCAGACAAAAAAGTTAATGTTAAAAACCATTAAGAAAGGGATAGATAAGAAAACAGAGAATATCATCTTGTCACTACATAAAGCCACTGTATGCCTGCATTTTGAATACTGAGTGTAGTTCTGGTCGCCCCATCTCAAAAGACATATTAGAATTGGAAAGGTAGAACAAAGAAATGATTAGGGGAATGGAACAGCTTTCATACGAGGAGAGATTAAAAAAACTGGGACTGTTCAGTTTAGAAAAGAGATGACTAAAGGGGGAAATGAGGTTACTTACTTGTAACTGGAGGTTCTTTGAGATGTGTGGTTCCTATCTGTATTCCATTGAGGATTATGCGCATGCACCACGGGCCCAAAGCCAGAGCTTTTCAAAATAGTAGAATCCGTGGGTCCATCCATGAACCCTCGTACAGCCTCATGGTTTCGCCCAAGGTGATAATGGACAGGGCGGAATGACCGTGCCTTCAGTTCCTTCTCCACCAAAAAACTGACCAGATTCGCAGCAGAGGGGAAGGAGGGTGGGACTGGAATACAGATGGGGACCACACATCTCAAAGAACCTCTGGTTGCAGGTAAGTAACCTCCCCTTCTTCTTCGAGTGATGGTCCCTGAGACCCACTTTGAGATTCTCTGACTGGAGATGGCCTGCCTCTGAATTCTCTCTGCTATGGCAACAGTCTATGAGACTTCTGGAACGACCTCGTCCTTTGTAGGTAAAAGGCCAGGGCCCTCCATGCATCAAGGGAGTGAAGCTGCCGTTCCTCCTTTGATGCTAGCGGTTTGGAAAAGAAGGTAGCCAGATGTATGGGTTGGTTGAGGAGGAAGCAGGAAACAACTTTTGGTTGAAATTTGGGGTGCAAGCACAGTGAGACTTTGTCCTTATGAAATGCGATGAAAGGGGGATGTGTTATCTTGGCATGTAGTTCATGAACCCTTCTTGCAGAGATAATAGCAACAAGGAAAGCGACCTTCATGGAAAGAAGAGAAAGTAAGCAGGAGGCCAGAGATTCAAAGGGTGAGTTCATCAGTGCCGTCAGGACTAGACTGAGGTCCCACTGAGGAGCGATAGGCTGAATGGGAGGGTATTTACGTACAAGGCCCTACCAGAATCTGGGAGTCAAAGGCTGGGTGAAAACCCCTTCTTCTTGGGCACCAGGAAATAACGAATATAATTCTGTGCCCTGAAAGGTTGTGGGCACTGGCTCTACTGCTCCTCTCTGCAAAAGGGAGTTCACCTTAGGGCAAGGATACTGTAATGAGAGGGTCCCCCGAGACAGGACTGGGGCAGAGGATGTGGAGGAGGTAGCATCATAAACTCAATCACATAGCTGCGTCGAGTGACATCCAAGACCCACTTGTCCACTCTTATTGCACTCCATGCTGGCAGAAAGAGTTTGAGACTGCCCCCAAAGTGGGTGGCTGGCTCATAGACTCATAGACTTTAAGGTCAGAAGGGACCATTATGATCATCTAGTCTGACCTCCTGCACAATGCAGGCCACAGAATCTCACCCACCCACTCCTGGAATAATCCTCTCACCTATGTCTCAGCTATTGAAGTCCTCAAATCATGGTTTAAAGACTTCAAGATGCAGAGAATCCTCCGGTAAGTGACCCGTGCCCCATGCTGCAGAGGAAGGCAAAAAACCTCCAGGGCCTCTGCCAATCTACCCTGGAGGAAAATTCCTTCCCGACCCCAAATATGGCGATCAGCTGAACCCCGAGCATGTGGGCAAGACTCACCAGCCAGACACCCAGGAAAAAGTTCTCTGTAGTAACTTCTAACATCCCATCGTTGACCATTGGTCCTATTTACCACTGATGGCAATTAATTGACCCTTAACTAAGATCATGTTATCCCATCAAACCATCCCCTCCATAAACGTATCTAGCTTAATCTTGAAGCCAGTTAGGTCTTTTGCCCCCACTGCTTCCCTTGGAAGGCTGTTCCAGAACTTCACTCCTCTGAGGGTTAGAAACCTTCGTCTAATTTCAAGTCTAAACTTCCTGGCAAGAGTGTTGGTGTGCAAAGTGGTTGACGGTTCTCTAGATGCACTCAGAAATATTGTTTAAAAGAAGATTGAGTACATTGCGCACAGGACTGTCCCCGCAGACGGGATCTTTGTACCTTTGGGAAATTCTGTGGAGTCTCAAAGACTCACTGGTGGTAGAACTGGGGAGCTCTGTAGCGTTGTGTAGATGGCAGGCAATAAAATTTTCATTTGGGCACTGGCGTATAAATGCCTAGTGATCACAGGTTGGCTCTAGAGTCTTTGAATGAGCGTAAGGAATCATCCATCTTCTGATGGAAAAGGTGTGATTCATCAAAAGGGAGGTCCTTAATTGTGCGCCGTACCTCCCTAAGGAAGCCTGAGGAGTGTAACCAGCATTCCCTACTCATGACAATTCCAGCTGCCATTGTACAAGAGGACATGTCTGCGGAATCAACCGCAGCCTGAAGTATAATTCTAGCAACCAACTTGCGCTCCTCCAAAACAGCTTGAAAGCGGGCACAATCTTGCTGCAGTAGCATGTCAACAAAGTCCACCGTCTGGCCAAAGCTGCGTTCCAAAGTCCTTAATCATAAGAAATTACTACAAAATCACTAAAATGCTATGTACAAGAATAAAAACAGTTTTTCTGTAAAGTTTAGAAAGTACATCACGAAGGACGATAAAACAGCAGAAGCTCCAACTCAAACCATGCAGCAGTGAGAAAGAACTGAAGGCATGGTCGGCCCACCCCACCCTTTATCACCTCAGGCGAAATCATGAGACAGTATCAGGGCACATGCATGGACCAATAGATACTATTACTTTGAAAAGCTCTGGCTCCGCGCACCTGGTGCTTAACCCTTAGTGGAATACAATAGGGACCATCACTCGAAGATGATGATGGAGGTCTATAAATTCACGAGTAGTGTGGAGGAAGTGAATAAGGAATATTTATCCTCTTCACATAACACAAGAAGCCATGAAATTAATAGGCAGCAGGTTTAAAACAAACAAGGAAGTACTTCTTCACACAATGCACAATTAACCCGTGGAACTCATTGCAGGGGATGTTGTGAAGGCCAAAAGTATAACACGATCAAAAGAGATTTAAATAAGTTCATGGAGGATAGTCCATCAATAGTTATTAGTCAAGACGGTCAGGGATTCAACCCCATGCTCCTGGTATCCTTAAACTTCCAGCTGGCAGAAGCTGGGACTGAATGACAGGGGATGAATCACTCGAGACTATCCTCTTCTGGCTCATTCCCTCTGAAACATCCGACACTGGCCACTGTCAGAGACAGGTTACTGGGCCAGATGGACAAGTATGGGTGTTCTTATGTTATAACAGTATATCACAACCAAAAATACTACGATGTCAGCCCATAAAGACTATTTCATTCAGAACATTTGGTGAAAGAATAGCAGAAATACCTCTTGGAAAATCAATTTCAATATCGAGGGCTGGTTCATACGGAATATCAGGCAAGCTTGTCTGCATCTTTGTATCAGAGTTTAGCAAGTCTGTTTCAATTATTACATCTGTAATTAAATAAAATAAGATTATATTACCATGTAACAGTTAATTTTCATTTTGTGGCTCTGCCAAGACAGCGCAGATACTGAATTCCTCCTCACGTACTCACTGCTAGGCAGGATGACAGAAATCACCAGCCCAGATTTTCTAATTCTGGAGCACTCTATTCTGCTTCTCCAGTATGATTCCTTCCCAGCTAGAATGATATGTTAGCCTACTCTGCCCTGCTTAATTATGGAGAATTTCTTGTCGAAGTCCAGGTTTGGAAAGCTCAGGACTGGGTAATCTAGGCTGTCTCAACCAGCCACAGAAAGCACATTAGTATAAAGTGGGAATATAATTTGTCTTTCTGCAGTTTTGCCTGCAACAGCACAGATCCTGGACTTCTTTATAACAGGGAGGAAAAACAAGAGAATAAACCAGAAAAGGGAGGGGACATGAAAGAAAACAGGAATCTTTGATCTCTTCCCCAACTTCTGTCAGAGGTAGAGCTTCTATGAGCACACACATCAAACGCAGTGCACACAAGCTCTCCACAGTCAAAGGGCTCTGTCTGCAGATATTTATATGTTCTGTCAACAGTATCTAGTGAAAGAGCAAAGGGAACTTGAGGTGGCAACCTTGCAAAGCTTGTCCAGTAACACCTTCAACTCTCCAGCTGAGGTGGTGGCCCTGGCTCTGGGTTTGTGAGCGCTAAGTTTTAATGGACATGGAAGTTCTACAGCCTTGTAAGCCTCCTGTATCCCAGACATAAAACATTTGTCCATATCGTCTCTGGATACTTTGAGGAAACAGCTGAAGAAGTCTAGGGAAAAAGCTTCTAGGGACCTCTCAAAAGTTTTTTAGGCTACTGTTTGAAGGAGAGGTTTTTTTCTGGTAAAATTTAGAAGCCACGTAAACATATCATGATATGTGGGGAGAAAAAAAAAGTGTGCATGGCAGGAAAGTTTTCAGAAATTCCTCTCCTAGTGAAAGTCTTGAAGCATCTCATCCTCGGAATCGGAGGATGCCTCAGTGAGAGTTTCTCTCCCCATTCAGGTGAGATGGCAGGGGGAACGGGAAGAAGGTGGAAAAGCAGTTTCACTGTCTCAGCCCCAGAAATTGCATCAACTGCTTCCTTGTTCTGCTTCAGGGAGAGACTCTGCTCTTGCAGATTTTCATAGATTCTAATGCCAGAAGAGACCATTCTGATCATCTAGTCTGACACCCTGTATAGCATAAGCCATAGAACTGCCCCCAAGTAATTCCTAGAGTGTATGTTTTAGAAAAACATGCAATCTTAATTTAAAAATTTAGAATCCACCACAAACCTTGGTAAATTGTTCCAATGGTTAACTACTGTCACCGTTAAAAATTTACCCCTTATACCGAGTCTTTAAGCACCCTGAGAGGCTGATTTTGTTAGTCACAACTGCAAAAACTTGTTTCAGCCACTGCCTTGCTCCACTGAGATAGTGGATTTTTCCCTCAGCTAATAAATAATTTAAGATGTCTACAGGAAAGTGCTACTGCAAGAACAACAATTAATTTGTTCTTTCTTTAGCCTCCTTTGGTTGATAAATGATGGTTGGACCCAGCTGCAGAAGTCACTTTCCTGAGTTTGTGGTTTTTTTTAAATGAAGCAGCAGTCACACTAGAGATGTGAAGGAAGGAGCTCTACAGAGTGAGAAAATCCTGGGTGACAATTTGTCATCCTCCTGGCTCTAGGCGCTCCAGGCTCTAGGAGCAAGTGAGGAGGAGGATTCCAGCATCTACACGGCTGCCAGCCAAGCCACAGAACAGATTTCCAAAAGTTACCTGCATCTCAAATACGATGAAATATTATAGAAATTTGTTTAAACAGGTAAAGTTTTCAATTAATTTTAGAATTCACAAGTAGCAATTTTGTATTTAATTACTGTAATATAAGATACATACACACACACACAAGTAAAAACACGTGGATTCAAAGGCCACAGCAATTAAACATACTGTTCAAATCTGTAGACACTGTTTTTCCATCATCTTCAGGCATCATTTCAGCTATAGTCAGTAGCTCAGCCTCCAAAGGATTTGAAGGAACTTTACCCCTCAGCTCTTCTATTGCTGCAAGGATCTTTTCATTGCTATCCAGAGTGGTGGGCAGAAAAACTGGAACTGGCACCTAAGCAGATAGGAATGAATAACTCTTTAAAAATTTCATTGTTAACAAATGATTACCAATGATGCAGAGTTAAATGCAGAAGCTTTACATCTATCTTTTAAAAGAATCAATAGCCCAAGGCTTAGGAAACGGCGCCCTCATTAGGGTCTAGCAGAAAAGCCAATAGTTGATAAGACCGTTGAAAAACCATGAATACAGATGACCGGGGGGGGGGGAAGAAATGCTATGAGAAGTACTGTAGTACAATTTAGTGGTGAGAATAAAGAACAGTGCCAGGAGACTCCTGACTCCTAATCCCAGGTCTGACTTCATCTACCTACTCTTTGTGGCCTTGGACAAGTCATTACCCTCTTTTGGTAGCCCAATTTCCCCATCTGTAAAATGTGGAAAATTCTTTTTACCTTCCCAATCAAAGAAGTGTTGTGAGGATTATCACCTGAGTAAATCACGTAGAAGATGTAGAATGCTATGTAAATGACAAGTATTAAGAAGCTTAAATTTGCTAGAAATTTTGAAATCCAAATCTTATCCTGGTTTCCACTGCAACCCTGTCATTCCCTCTTTGCGTCTACTCCCTCCTGTTAGTCTCTCTCTGCCATCCCTAACACAATCTTTCACTTCCCCATCTTAGACCATCCAGCAGAGATGCACCAGTCAAAACTGTTGCTGGGGCAAAACAGCACTGTAAGAGCTTATATGTATGCAAGCAGGCAGGTTGCTTACTGAAGAATAGTGAGGAAGCTGAAGTGTCACTGGGAAAGTACTGTTCTACCTAAAAAAAAAAAAAAGTGCTGCAGCACCACACAAGCAACATGGTACTAATGACTGTAACACGCAAAATAATTAATAATACAAATTATTCTCTTAGCTAAAGTTGAATTAAATTCAGCTTAAAAATAAGGCACGACTTACTGGAACAGGAACCATTGTCGGAACAGGAACATTTTGACTATACATGTGCATAGGCACCGGAACATAAACAGGTACAGGAACAGGCACTGGGACATATTCTTTCTTCCAATCATCTTCTATAAAAATAAGCCAAAATACTGATAGGCACTTAAAAGTGTCTTACAATAATAGCTTGGAAAAGTTAAACTTTCTGTAGCATATTCCAAGCTAATATAATTCAAATACATGAAAGGTAAAATGAATGAACTGGTACTTCTACTAATATTCACTAGTTACCTGTCTGACAACACTTTGTCTGCATATGAGGTTTACAGTATGTGGCTTTTGTCATTGTCAAAGGTTTGCAAAGAATTGCCTTGTTCTTCATCTCTTTGTTAAGTGTTGGAGAAGGGGGTGGCGCTGAACCCTATAGACAAACAAACAATTGCATCATTATTGATTTGTTACAGCTTTTGATTTCAGATACCAGTCAATATTTGTGTTCTAAACATATACAAGTCCTGGAAAAGAAAGCAAAACTCAGCAGCATTGGTGACTGCTCTTTAATTAAAAGTTGTTTTGTATTTCCAAATGAGCTCCTTCTGTCAGAAGCATAATACACCTGTTATTTTATTTGCTCTGGGCTAATATTTTCAGAATAACTGCCTATTCCAGAATTAATTTTTAAATTTTAGTTTAAAACTACAACATTGACTTCACTGCTGTTACCTTATGATAGCAAAGAAATTGACTTGTTGGTTTACAACTTTAAAAACCTCTAGCTTTAAACTACTTCATTAAAAACAACACAATTGAAAGGCTCAAGGCTCAAAATTTGACCTTCTTTAGAGGTGTAATAATCCATAATGAAAAGTCTTCAATTCTAATTTTTATTTTTAATTTCAGCATTCCACTGCTGGTTTTATCATCCTAAAAATATGCAACCTGGGTTCTTTAGCAGTAATCCAACTCTATTTCTAGAAATGCACTAAAAGTGATGATAAATAAATCAAGGTGGTTTTGCATGACAGAACACTACATAAATTTCAATTGCTGTTAAAAATAAACCCACTGATGAACAGAGTTCTCTTCAAAACAGATTTACACCTATACATGGCAGTGTGAACTAAAATAAGTAGAGGAAAGAAATACTTAAGACTTACAAACAGATATTATAACATAGTAAAATATTTTTTAAAAATTACTACAATAGTTAACCTTTACTTTTTAGGAAGTACATTGCCAAGTCATGAGGGCTTTTAGCTGCTTTTTATTTTAAAACTGTGAACTGAATCAGTGCGTCTAGAAGCAGTTTTCTATGTATGTGCTCAGAAATTTTAATCAAGATGGTTTATGGTTGACAACCCCAATTACTACAGAAATCCCCAAAAGTTTAATGCATACACATTTACACATAAACTAAATATAAATTAAGATACTGTATTATATATGTCTAACATTTAGCTCTATACAAGCCTAAATATATTTTTCTATGACAGTAAGGAATCTGAAGGAGCCAATCTAGTCTAGTTGGAAAATAAGCATCCCAAAGGTCTCAACAAGAGAGAAAAATAATCGGATACACCTAGTAAAATTCAAACTTGAGGTTACTCCATGCTCCACTCATGCTGTGCCTTGCTCTCTGCTACACAGGCACCAGTCCTGCAAAAAGTTACTCAGTTATTCCCACTTACAGTCTCAATGTAGTCAATGGGACTCTGTACAGCAGTGACTGTACTTCTGATAATAACTATTTGCATAATCAGAGGCCTTAATTTGGGACTTTCTGCCATTCCAAAATGGATCATAACCTTAAAATGCTAATTAATCAGTGTTTTTTTCCCTTGTACGTTTATTATATACACCTCATTCATTAGGAACACAAAACATACACAAACTATATTTTCTTGTGAATTATCTTTAAAGAGACACGCTCATATAATTCAGCAATAAAATACACAGTAGTTTGTTTTAGTGGAAGTGCTTTAAAAAGACATATGAATGCAATTTTTTTTTTTTTTATAACTTAAGCTAGCCAATTTAGTTTCACTGATCATGATGACAAAAAACAGCAAAACCCCAAAAATTGGATTGTTTTCTATTTTAATCATTTTAAAATGTTGCTTATTTTTTGGATGTTTCTTTAAGAGTTCAAGATATCATTTTAATATATCTAATTATATTTTATATACTTACTGTCATTTTTGTTCGGGAAATCTGACAACCCTGATCTAAAATGTAAAGAGATTTAAAATTAACAGTGTTTATCAGTTTATATAAAAAGTACATAAAATAATTTTTCAACAAAAAACATTAAGACTGTTACTATAATCATGGTAGCACCATAGCAGCACCACTGATTGCTGCTTTATCACAGTATTACCAGACAAGCACAGCCAACTGTCTGACAGTTGTGTTCAGTCCTAGGCCCAGTCTACACACAGAAATTACACCCTTTTAACTACACGGGTTTCTAAATCCACTGAGTTAAATCAGTGCAATACCCATGTGAATACACTCTCGATCTGGTATAAGACTGCCTTATATCAACTTATCTTAAATTGAGCTTATTTAATAGTGACCACTCAGGTTTAAAAGTGTACACACAAAGATGTGGCACCGATCTGAATGAATTGATTTAAAAACTGATTTAACTAAACTGGCGTCATTTGTGTGTGCAGACAAGCCCCTAAGTATCTCTATGATCTCCACATGCACATGAGCGTCCTGATCTTTCAAAGGATCTAGCTGCCTCCTTGTATTAAAGCAAGAGAGCACTGCACAATTCAAAGAAGATGTTTCAAGTTGAGTTCCCACGTGGGAAAAAAATGTTTTTAATGTTTTCACCTCTAATCCCTAGTGTCCCCCTTCTCCCCGTGATCTAAGGACACTTGGAAAGGAAAAGACCCCAAATGCAGGGTTTGGGATCCATGCACAGTACCGCGGTAATGTGGGAACCGCGTTATAGTGGGGGGGGGGGAGGGGGCGTTACCATGGAACTCAATTTAAATAATTTATTTTGGGATCCATGGTCACCCCCGCGCTAATACCAAATTCGCGCTATGTTGACACACATTCTAGCAGGGGTCTCCTGTCCAAGCAAAGACAAACTGGGAGCGAGGGAGGAAGAGAGGGTTCCCTGCCCCCTATTCACCATATTAAATGCAAAATTAAGCTGGAGCTGAAGAGAAGCTAATATGAGTGTAAGTATGTTCTACTATCCCCTATCCTCTTGAGATTACTTGGTTTCTTCTGAGTTCTGTTTGGACTCAGGGCTAAACTTCAAACTGTGACTCCTGTAGTACAAGTAAGTTTTCTATATGAACAAACATACAGTAAAGGGCAATTATTTAGCATGATCCGCTGGGAATTAGTCTCTTTTTTCTTTAACATCAAACAGAAATTGTGTGTTTAATTCTACCCATGCAATGTACTGAATACATGTCCACGGAATCAGAATATTAATTGACAAGTTACAGAATTTTTCACTCTAAAAACTGGCAATAAAATAAAAAGCTAACATTAAAAATCCAATACAAATAGCACAATAACCAAATTTCTGACAGTAAAACAAATGTTTGGACACTGTCTAGCACAATGAGGCTGGTGCTCTAGGACTTATCACAAGAAAAATATATAATTTCATCAATTTCTCCTTTAACAGAAGTCTCTCCTTTGTAAATACAAGTTCATATTGCTTGTAGATGTCATCTGAGTGAAAAATATTGATCCACAATTGAAATTTGTAAATAAAAAAAAATGTCCTTTCAGAATAATGAATGTATAGTTCTGCTATTTATGATCTATGAAACATCACATACCATAATGCAAATTTTCAGGTCCTTTTTGTGTTGCCATATTAGGTTCATTTTGTTGACAGTAGAAACGCAGTAAGCAGTGCTGATCACAGAAATGTTTCATTTCTCCACGCCACTGTACTTTCTCTTTGAGAGTTCCTTGAGACTTACAACAGTCACACCTGGCAGCCTTAACATAAAGGGAGATTTTGACATTTTTTAAAAGAAAAACCTCAAAGAACTAAACATTTTACATTTTAAAAGGATACTTAATGATGAGGCTATTTATCATTGATTCTAGAGTACTTTTAAACAATTAAGTTTCATTTTCAATTGAGACAGCTACTTTGCCACTTCCACAACATTTGTGTTACCTTCTGTATGTATAGACACATTAGTCATTTGGTTTTCAACTATATCAAACTGAAAAAAGGATCAACAAGATTCATTTGTTTACATGTTTTTAAGTCCATAAAAATGGCTCATCTCTGCATATTCAGCAAGATATCTATGTGTCATGGAACCATTTTTAACAAGGTCCACTGAAACATTCTGCAAAACAAGAGAGAAGGACAGAGATTGAGACCTCTGAAAGGATTCTTTCCAACCCACAATGAAATAGTAATTAAGCAACAATATTGTTGTCCAGTGTTTTGTATTTGAATTGTATTGTGAGCTCCTTGGTGCAGGGACCTTGTGTCTTTATTTACTTTGTGCTATAGCAGTAGTAGTAAACTTGTTATAAATAAATAATATGATTGTTTAATTTAAGTTTCGCCAGTTTTAGAGCAATACAAATGTATATTTTGCAAATCTAACAGGAAGCTCAAGTTGCCATTTCAATGTTTCTGGTCAGGAACCCAATGATTAGCATATAACTAAAGCTCCTAAATAGAATCTTGTAGGTCCTCCACACTTGGCTTTGCATGATATTATGTCTACATCAGGTGGCATGACAACTTTACTTGGGCATCTACACCAACCAAAGATAGGTTTCCTTCCTAATAAATAAAGCTTTCATTGAAGGGAATCAGTCACACTAAGTTATAGTATGAACGTTGATGGTGCCAGTTGCAGTCCCTCAGCAAGCAAGCAAATCCTCATAACCACAATGCTCTTCACATCTGTTGACACCTGCATGCCAAATGATACCAAAAACAGAGGTGGGGGGGGAGAAAATACAAGGTTTAAGGGTACTTGGGAATACCAGATAGATCTGTTGAATGAGATACCCTGGAAAACCCATTTAAAGCAGTACATGGTGCAACAGATATGATAATTTGTCAAAAGACATGTAGCACTGAAGTTACATATGAGGATCTGATCGCTGAGGAATTGAAATTTGCACCATCGGTGTTCACAGGGTAACTAGAGAATGACACCAGGCTAATTAGTTCAAGCACCAAAGAGACTAAGTGGTGTGCTTTTATGTATATAGTGTGTATGTGTATTAGGCACAGTATTTAGTCTCTTCTGCTTGAATTAGTGGCTTGGTGTCATTCTCTAGTGACCCTGTAAGAATTGCTGCAGAATATAAAATTTGAGCCAAGATTTTGAAA
This sequence comes from Macrochelys suwanniensis, assembly GCA_033296515.1. Taxonomy (NCBI): domain Eukaryota; kingdom Metazoa; phylum Chordata; order Testudines; family Chelydridae; genus Macrochelys; species Macrochelys suwanniensis. Next base: position 40,465,329 of record CM065775.1, on the reverse strand, counting down.
TATTAAGGTGCCTATCTGTGGACTTAGGAATTGAATTTTAGACACCTGTTTTTGAAAATACTTGCATTAAAAGTGTTTCTAACCCTTCTACATGTGACTCAATGCAAGCCCCCTCTTCCAGAGTCAACAGGAAAATTAAAACATTAGCTTTGAGAGTTGCAAACTGCTCCATTTCTCTTCAACAGGTGTTAATTTGTATGCCTCTTAATGCTAATATTACACTAACTTCTCAGCTAACCAGTTTAGTAGAAAGATCCATCTACTTTGGACTTGTAGATGGAGCTTGACAATAACAGCATACGTTTCTTTCCCCAATCTGATTCCTCATTGCAAATATAAAGAACCAGATCTTGCAAAATACAGTGGAAGTGGTTCTTTCTGCTGATAATTTATTTCTCCCTCCTTGCTCTTCTCCCCCTCAGTGAAATCTTTGACATATGGACCATTCTACCCTCTAGGACGGCCCCATATTTACTTTATGCAGAGACATTTGTTTCTGCTTCTACCTATCGAACTCTGCAGTCTCTGGCAGTAGCTCCAGCTTTGTCCCAAGATGCCTTTCTCCATAGTGTTCCTCAAGGTTAAATTTTAATCTCCATGATTTTCTACCTTCTCTTATCTTTATACCTCAGCTACCTCTTCCACACTAATCACTCAATTCCACATAGCCTTCTACACTTTTAATAACTCCTCCCTATAAACACCCTTTCCCTGAACCAAATACATTTGCACCGTTGTCTCAAACAATTCTGTTTCCCATCTCGCCCCTTTCCCTTCCTTTCATCTATATCTAGAATATTAGCATCTTTGACCGGGAATTCCCACAATTATTTGCATATCTGCCTACCATCACTTTTCCAATATTGTCTGTCTATGCCTCAGTCTTGGCTCCACCTCTGCTGAAATCTTTACCCATTCCTGACTCCCTTCTTGCTGTGATTAGCATAGCTCTCTCCCCAAGTTCCAGTTCTCTAACTCCAGCATGTACAAAACACTGTTGCCTTCCTTCTCACGTGTACAAAGTGTAAACACATTATTATCCCCAGTCTCAAACTATACTTGTCCTCACTGGGTTTGAGGATAGTTTTCAATTTCTCTTTTAAAAAACAAATGTGCTTCATGGACTTGTTCCAAACTATTTCGGGACCTTTTGTCTCTTTGCTTCCCCTCCCCTCCTCCCCGCCCCCCCCCCCCCCCCCGCCTTTTCATGCTACATTCACTTCCTCTCCTCTCACCTTTCATTAGTCTGTTGATGCACTGTTAATGCAACTTCCATCTTCTACATCTTGCCTTCTGGAATAGTTTACCTATGTCTTTACCCCTGAAACTCTCAATCTCCTTTCAAGTCTCAGTTCAACATGTATCTTTTCTCCCTTAGCTATGCTTAAATTTTCAACCTATTTTTCAACCTACTTTTGTTTAACTCTGTAAACTGTAATACTGCTTGTATGAAAGACCCCCACACAAAAAAAAGTTGTGCTGTATAGTATACTCAGTCAACATTTGAAAGAATTCCTCTCAATACCTTCACTGTTATCCCTATACATGATTAGCCCAATCATTAACCCATGGTAAATTTAGGTCACCCTCTAAATACGGGCACAAGAGAGGTGCAATTTCCTTTTCAACAATGGTTCAGAAGCTATAGTCAAAGAAAAACCATTTTTATCCTAATTTAGGGCTTGTCTACACACTGGCACTTTACAGCGCTGCAACTTTCTCACTCAGGGGTGTGAAAAAATACTCGTGGAGGTGGTTTTTTTAGAGTGCTTGGAGACCTCTGCCATGACTACACAAGCCACATTAAAGCACTGCTGCGGCAGCGCTTTAACGTTGCCAGTGTAGACTAGCCCTCAGAATTGAGGAAAACCCTTTAAGTTATCATCCTCAGTTTTTTCAGCTAGTGCTCTTACACAGTAAAATCAGATTACTTTATTGGAACTGTGGCCAAGTGTCACAAATCAGCTAAATAAGATTATCTTTTATATTTCTCATCTACACAGCTACTATAGATGTAATTACACTGATATATTATCATAAAGGGATTCAATAGTTTAGGGAGTTAGCCTCAGGATACAGAATCCTTCATTTTCAGATCACCTTTTTCTGAATAGGTATCCATATTGTACGAGCTATCACTACATTCGGCACTGACAAGCTCGTAGGTCTCTCAGCAAAGAATGACGAGGGCTGAACTACTCTTACCCTTCGAACCTCCAGATCTGGGTTGACTCATGATAGAGTTGGACAGGGTGGGGACCTTGACATACAGCTGCCTTTGCCATACTTGCTATCTGAAGAGAGGATTTCATCCTCCAGGGTTGCTATTCTGGCCTCTCATGAGCATTAATTTCATGTAAAAATTAAGAGGCCCCAAACCTGCTAATTACAATACACGTGAGAAATTTTTCCAGTTTAAAAAAGTAGACAACAAAGAAAATGGAAATAAACTCTTGTTTAATTAACATAATGCTGGTATTAAACATTATTAGGTCATTACTACTTATTTTACTAACTAAATATATTTAAATTTCTTGAAACTCCAGTATAACATTGGACACTGCATAAGTGAGACTAACAACTCAAGCATAAATAACTGTTCTTTTAACTTTTTTTAAAGACAAAACAGCAAAAGAAGTACAAATCTGGGGGGATGGGGTCAATATCCATTCTTTCTTCCTACATTTTTAAATTATCTTTAGCTACGTGTAGTTAGGAAAGGATATTAACTAACAGTTAAAATGTATATACTGCAACTGTAGAACGCAAAAAAAGCAAAAAAGATACATGCAATGGCCTTTTTAAAAAATTTTTTTTTAAAAAAAGGCATTTGGCAAGTGTAGGCAGAGAGACTTTCAGCAAGATGCACAAATTTCCAAAAACCTGTGAATATATGCATGTCTTCCCCACTGAAAAAAACCCCAAACTTTATAAGCATAACTGAATTAGGAAAAGGCACTAAGTAGCATCAAAAAACAATGCAACTGCAACAATTAACAATTCAACAGTGTCACATAACACTAGTTTTCACTCAGAAGTGTAAAATCCCAAAATATAAAAATATCTGACAAAATTTAAGACCAACAATACTATCAAAAGCATGTAATTACCAATAAGGCTGCTTAAATTACATTGCCTTTGCCACACCACGGCACCAAGGCAAAAAGCCACTATAATGAAAATTTCAGTTCCTTGTATCACACTAAGTACAGCAATTCTTTTAAGCAGACTTATTGGGTCCATCTGAGGCATATCCTTATCACACAGACAGAAGTGCATCTGAAGTAATAGTTTAAGTAATTCCCAAACCCAAATCAGAATCCCATCTCCATGGAAGTTTGGTTATTTTAAGCCAGTCATGTGAATGCCCAACCAAGAAATTGGTTCAAGTATAGCAGGGCTGCAATAGATTTTCATATCAGTAGGCACTTCTTATATATGGGATACATTTCAATTCCTTACTCTGAGTTTAAAAACTTATTCATCCAATTAATATAATGTATGAAATAATGTCTGTAGTAACTTTTTTTAAACCTGAAGCCAGTTTTTAGCCTCAACCTTTTACATGAGACAGCATTGAAAAACAACAACAACACTGTAGTCTGCAGTGGTATTCTTTCAGGGATTCCTAACTGGATCCTACATACATTATTCTATATAAAGACTGTACAACATTTGGCTGTAAAACCTCTGGAAACTGCCATTCAAAAATATCAAATATCTCTTCAGATTTGGTTCTTTTTGGAAGGCTTATCTTGGATAACTGGACTGTACCTGGACCTCTAATATTTCATGCTTTTTATTGCCTTACTTCCAGGCTGTGTAGGCAGTTTTGGAAAGATGATGAATTTTGTAATCCTTTGTTTTTTGCATTTGCATCCACAAGTGTAGCTCTTGTTTTGGTATATCAAAGTAGTTTTCCAGGCTGTTCACACCAGAGGTCAAATATTTTATCCATGGTACCAATGGCAGGTTAAACCCAGTCCAATTTCACTTTAACTTCTTTCCCAAAAGCTCTTAAGGCATAATCTTGGCTGGCTGTGCGTGACAAAGTAGTTAAACGTCCAGGGAATTAAAAAAGAAGTCACCACATTTGCTTTACACTTTTATAGGAAATCCATTTGGTCTCATTTTTCCACTTTGGCATCCTTTGTACTGGGAAATACTGAACAATTAAAGCCTCTGAAGTTCACAAACAGGAAGAAGGGGACAGGCAAAAACAGGAACAAAGAGAAAGAACTCCGTTAACCTAATCTATCATCAGTCTATTTGAGGTACCAGTCAGCTACTATTAATGGGTTTTTTTACCAACATTTTGAATATAAATTAAAATAATTTTTAATTGGCAAAAGTATTTATCAACTGAGGACAAAGCACCTTTTTTGCAACTGTAAAGTAACAAACATATAGCAGTTCTTTATTAGTCTGTTTAGTAAACCACTTGGCAAGGGAAACGGGTTACAGAGGTAAAAATGCTACTCTAAATTATGAGAAAACTGAAATGATGGAAAGAACATTTGATTATTGTGTTGCAAATGCTGTGCTGAAGTAAGCCATATTTGCTAGACAGTCCTTGAACATATCCTCAAGTGCATTTTGTCTTTTTACACTTTGGAGCTCTTGTCAAAAATTCTAAGTTACTTGCCTTGAAGTACCAGTCTTGAAATTTTTTACAGCACTCTTCACTGCAGAAATCTCTTATTACACCATCTAGTTCCTTAGTTGCTCCCTTTTTACAAAGCTGTGAGCAGTAATTACAAGTAACACATCTCAATCCTAACCGTCTTGCAAAATCTTGTTTATATAGCAGCTTGCATCCTGGAAAAAAGTTTTTAAAGTTAAAACAATGCTTAGGAACAGAGTCATTGTTATAGAATTTTTTTTTTCAGAATCAGTTAAAGTTACAAGATATATTAAAACTGAAACAGCAGTAATAGCAAAACAGTTGGTGCTTCAGACAAATTCAGATTACACTGTACACTATCATCTAAACTATCAAACTTACCTGAATATATCCCCTGCACAACTTTAAGGTTATATATAATTATTTGTATTCTTATCTCACAATATGTAATGCTGTGGCTACTTAACAGCATTTAAAAACACAAATATCACAAGTAACCATGGAGTTGTATTTAGTTTTTGCCCTTTACATAAGCCCCCACAAAAATCCTTGGCTATGGGTATGTCTAGACAATGATAAGAGACTCACAAGCGGGGCCACGGCAGGCCCAGGTCAGCTAGCTCAGGCTCATGGGGCTGACTGTGGGGCTATAAAACTGCAGTGTAGATGCTGAAGGTTCAGGTTGGAGCCCAGGCTCTAATACCCAGTGAGGGGACAGGATCTCAGAGTCCAAGTTCCAACCCAAGTCTGAATGTCTACATTGCAATTTTATAGCTCTGCAGCCCAAGCCCCGCAAGCCAGAGTCAGCTGACCCAGGCTCTGAGACTCATTGCCGCAGGTTTATCACCACAGTGTAGACATACCCTGAGAGTTACTATTGCTCAGGTGCATTTCCTTAGAAGCAAACAATAAAAACAAAGCTTAGACTAAAACAATATTCACACCTTATACAATACAGTGATCTTCAAGCATCAGCTCACTATCATCACTACACTCACCCCCATTAACACTCCAGTAATCTACGTAACTCGTTCATTTTCAGTTTAACAATACTAACACAACACACAGAACCAAGAACTGAAAATCACATTGCAACACAATCTGAACTCAAATCTGGCAACTGGTTATTTTGTCATACAATTATCAGTATACACATGAAGCTATGAATATTAACAACAATTTTATATGGTTTTGTTTATTATGTTATAGTACTTTAGATTTTTTTGAATAATGTAGTCACAGCTCCAAGTACTCTAACAGCATGCTGGACTTGGATTCTTCAGTCATCTGGTGTAACAGACTAGAAAATTCTGTCTTCATTTCAATTGAAAGGAGGCTTTTAATGCTTTAAATATGAAAAAGATTAAGAAAACAGCCATTATGTTGTTTATTTTTATATTAAATTCTACCTTTTATGCTGTCCCCACATTTTCAGTTTTCAATATGCCACAGATTTCTGTCCTGACAAGGACTAAATGCATCATAAAAGCTGTCATGGAAAGATGGAGGTTTTGGCAGCTGAGTAGGGGACATATGGGTTTTTGGCACCTGGGGAAGCAAAGGTGGCAGTTTGGGATTGCTGGATAAATGCATTAGCTGCATGTAACTGCTAAAATGATCAACACTAAAATAGTTAACGTTAACAATGAAATGGTCATCTTCACACTCCAAAGTTAACAATCCATTGAGATGACTGAAAATTCACATCTATCACACTGTTCAGGTGATTTGTAGACTCAGGAAAACAACAGTGCATTGTTCTACAGCCAGTTCACATTTTTCAGGTTATTTTTCAATAGCACGAGGGCACTGTTGTGTGGCAAAAATTAACCAAGAGATGGCGTCAATGGCTGCGGAATACATTTTTTACCTAGTTTTTTCATCAGTTGATCTCAAGTCCTTTTACAAGGTCAGTATCATTAACCTCATTTTACTTAAAGGGGAAAGTGAGGCACAAAGGTGAAGTGATTTGCCCACGATGACACAACAGCCAGTGGCAGCACTGGAATTAGAACACAAGTACCCTGAGTCCTTTAGGCCATACTTCCTCAAAGTGCCTTGTAGTAAATAGCAGAACTTTGTGCTTATAGTAAGTCAAGAAATTTTGAATATGTAATAAAATGTGTTTTCTCTCTAGTGCATAATGTGGAAATGCTATAACAACTTAATTATTAAACAATATTACACTGGAAGACTGAGTTAAGGTTGTGCATTGTGGTGAGACTCTGTGATATTGGATCACATGGTTCTCTCTTAGAGCCTTGATTTTGAAGTCATTAAGAGGTAAATAGGGGCCCCACAATTCCATTTTTATAATCAGTTTACAGAGTACAAACACATTTTATGGCACTTCCACCAATTTTGATACATTACCATTTATCATTATCTTTTATTTAATGAGTCATTTAGGGTATTTCTACACTGCAATAAAAGACTCGTAGCTGGCCCGGGTCAGCTGACTCGGGCTCAGGCTGAGGGGCTATTAAACTGCAGTGTAGATATTTGGGCTCAGGCTGGAGCCCGGAATCTGAGAACCCACAACAGAGGACTGTGCTGGAGCCTTGGCTTCAGCCCAAGCCCAGATGTCTACAATGCAATTTTATAACCCTGGAGTCCGAGCCCTGTGAGCCCAAGTCAGCTGACCTGGGCCAGCTGCATCTGTGCTGTGGGTCTTTTATCATACTATGAATATACTCTAAGACACTCAAATCCACAATGTTTCTAACCAAGATAAACTGATTTATTTTTGAGATATTATGATTTCATTAAACAGTATTGTTAGAGGGCTTTCCCTTCACCCTCCCACTTCCTTGGTTCTTGTCACGCAGACAGCAAGCAGCAAAAGACCAGAAGTCCAAAGTGCAGATAATGCAATGTTTATTGGGTTTAGTTTCCAAGCAAGCATATTCTTAAGCCCTTCACACCAGTCAGGCTTATCTCCATAGGCCAATAGAGTCTGTTCCCCAGTGTTCCATTCCCAGCTCTGACGCCACAGAGCATTTACCCTGTGTCACCCGTACCAGTTCTGACGCCACAGAGCCTTGCCTGTGTCCATTCCCCGTTCCCCCCACTTAGCAAACATGATTCCAATTTCCCTTCCCTACACTTCCTCTTTGACCGAAGTTTATATAGTAATATTCTCAGCTATACCTTAACCAATCATTTTACTGAAATTTAACTAACCAATCCTAACATATTGTAACATAACTCTAACCAATTATATCCCACTACCCTAATTAACTTGCACCTAGCAAAATTAATTATACAGCAGACAGAAACAATTAGAGAACCAGATAGATTAACAATAGAAAAGTGGGGGCCATAAAGATAAAACAATACAGAAATGAAGGTTTCACATCCACACGTAAGTGATTTCTTGTCAGACAGGATGCTATCAAACTAAGTTTTCTTTAACCATCTTAAAATCTGTTTCTTTATCTGGTGATGGGCACTATCAGGACAGAATCGTCTTCCTAACAGCCCAATACCACCTTATTTCAGTGTAACTGGTTTAAAATGTAAGGATGTAACCATATGCTTCCCAGCTTATGGCTGACCCTGCTGCTTAGTCAAAGGCCTTAGTCTAAGGACAAGGCCTCAGACTATCCTAGTGAGAGAAGGCCCATACACAGGCGGACGTGTGATTTTGATTCTTTGTTTTATATCTCTATAACTATCTAAGTGATAAAAATACACCTACGTTCTTAAAGTATAGGCCTTTATAGGAAGGCCTGCATATCTATACTCTAACAAGCATCAAATGCTTCACTAAAATCCAAATATGCTGTATAAACACTGAATGCCAAATACAGCACAGATACATAATCACTTTTTTATTTATTCTAACTAAAAGACAATCAAGTTAATCTGAGATGGATTATAGAAAATCTTGGGAGTTTAAGGACACAGGCAAACAGCAATAAAAAGATTTAGTTTCTATCAGCACATGTAATATGCTGTTATGATTTTTAGAAGAGCTGAGCACAAATAAATCTCACTGAAGTCAACGGAAACTGCAAGTGCTCAGCACCTTGGAAAAAAATTAAATCATCACGGAATTCTAATACCCGGCAAAATATAAAACAGAAAGTTTGCTTAGGAAACAGTTACGCAATGAAGAATTTAGAACACTGCTTGCAAATAAATTAGACATGATCTTGAAGTGATGCTATCGCCAAAAATACTATATACAGGGGGTATCACTAAAAATATTGGAGGTAGTAACTGCCTTCTATGCAGACTTGTTAAAGCTATGTTTGTGTTAAAAGGATTAGAGAGCAGAAACTATAGAAGAGATTATGGAAATATGACATGCATAATTTAGAGACAATGCAACAATAATTATAAATACTTGAGTTACTAAATAAACAATTCCTCTTCCTTAAAAATAGGACACATCACTTTTAAGTAGATTGGCTTAGAAAATAAACTCTTCAAAAGAAATAAATCCAATGCAATATCCCTGAAGATGTCAGTGTGTATATTCATAATTTACTAAATTAGCTGTTCGGTTGTGGAAAGTTTCTTACCTGATTATTTCTTTTCTGCTAGCAGTGTCTCCTACAAATCTGTAACATATGGGACTGTTCCCCTCCCACCTACAATTCCAGAGGCGGTTCAGCATTGCAGCATAGACTGTGGATCACCACATACAGCACTTTTCTTCTCAAAGAGGCCTCTGAGAGAGCACCATGTTGCTGCCCTACAGACTTCCACAACTGAAACAGAAGGTTTCGTATTCCCTCCACAGATTCAGAGATTTCAAGTCCTGAAGGGACCATTGTGATCATCTAGTCTGACCTCCTGTATGGCCACAGAAATTCCCCAGTTCCTAGAGCAGATCTTTTAGATAAACATCCAACCTTGATTTTAAAACGGTCAGTGATGGAGAATCAATCCATTATGACCCTTGGTAAATTGTTCCAATGATTAAGCACCCTCACTGTTAAAAATGTACATCTTATTTCCAGCCTGAGTTAATCTAGCTTCAGCTTACAGCCACTGGATCGTGCTATACCTTTCTCTGCTAGACTGAAGAACCCATTAGTAAATACAGAAGAAACAAATATTTAATAACAGACTATAATCAAATCAGCCCCTAACCTTCTCTTTGTTAAGATCAATAGATTGAGCTCCTTCAGTCTATCACTATGAGGCTTTCTAATCCTTTAATCATTCTCATGGCTCTTCTCTGAACTCTCTCCAATTTATCAGCATACTTCACAAATTACGAACACAGGAATTGGACACAGTATTCCAGTATCAGTCACACTAGTGCCAAATACAGAGGTAAAACAACCTCTCTACTCCTACTCCCCCGTTCAAACATCCAAGGATCACACACATTAGCCTTTTTGGCCACAGCATTGCACTGGGAGATCATGTTCCGCTGATTATCCACCGTGTCCCCCAAGTCTTTCAGAGTCACTGCTTCCCAGGATAGAGTCCCCCATTATGCAAGTATGGCCTACATTCTTTATTCCTAGATGTTCCTACACTTTTTCTGCCTACAATATAGCTAGCGATCTTATAAAGTGGGCTCCAATTCCTTCAGGGATAGGTTCACCCAACAATTTATATGCCTGCACAAAACATAACAATCCATCTGGATGCTGGAAGTCCTTGGCACTTCAGGTGACAGGAGATAAACAAGGAACCTGATCATCTTGTCAATTAGTGTGCTTGAGGCAGCTCATGTACATACAGATTATGCCACAGCTTTTCAGTGGGATGATTTGGATTTGGACACATTGGTGGGACGATTACTTCCCACGAAACATGAAAAGACAAATCACTTTTGATATGAAAAATTCTGGGCTCCTTTGAACCACCTTGTCATCAAGGAACACGCCATGTGGTTCCTGCATAGATAGAGCAGCTAATAACAAGACTTGTCTGAAAATGTGATACTGACCAAGCAGCATGTTTTGATTAAAAAATGGCGTAACAACCATTCGGAGGGGTGGATAGTTAGGGCTTTGAGCAAAAGTGACTTAGGAAAGAATAGTCTGACTACAGGTCTGGCAAGCCTGTCTGAGCTGAGAAATCTTGAATGATTGTGACCCCATGGGTGGTGGTTGAGGTTGTGCAGTGATTGTAGAAGCACAGGAAGCCATATATGTGGGGCTTTGAAACCTTTGCCTCGTACGTATGAGTTCATATAAGCACTGATGATAGAATGCTTAAGGAGGTGGTCTGGGTCTATAGGGTTGCTTATGATGTTTCCTCTTCAGGACAGAGGTGTAAATCCCTAAGGAATGTAAGGTTGTTTTGGAGTCTTTTAGAGTATGCAATCAGTCCTCGTATTAAAAAGGTTAGACTCAAAGGGAAGGTCCAGATGGTATTCTGGACCTCTCAGGGGAATCCCAAAAATTGTGAGCATGACATATGCCTCATGACTGTAGCTATAGCAATGGCTCTAGAGGCAATATCAGATGTGTCAACCGCCACTTGAAGTGATGTTCTGGCCACTTGCAGACCTTTTTCAATGAAGGCTTGGAACTGGGCCTGGTCTTTCTGCCGAAGTTTGTCTTTAAACTCTGTAAATTTGGTGTAATTAAAGAAATCATATTTTGCTAACAATACTTGGTAGTTAACAACTCTGAATTGGAGACTAGCCGATGAGAATACTTTCCTATCCAAAAGGCTGGGGCGTTTAGCAACTTATCAGTTGGTGTAGTCTTGGAGTATTGTGCCCCGGATCTTTCTGTACCCACTTGCACCACTAAGGAGCTGGGCGCCAGATGGGTGAATAAGAACTCACCCCTTTAGCTTGCCTCACCAATCTGGTAGGTTCCAGGCTGGCTTGATTACCTAGAAGAGCCACCCTCGAAGGGCCAGAGGATGTCCAATAGGCCCTGTTATAATGTCTTTGACCTCTTCGAGAGGTATGTGCAGCCACCCTCTGCAATAATGGGTACAGTTTGTGGTAGACGGATGACAGGATTATGAAGGAGCAACTGCCTCATCTGGAGAGGACAATAATATGCCAGTCAGAACCAGCTCGATCTCTTCCTTCTCTGCAAATTCTGATGGAATTGGCTGGTATTGGCTAGGAGAGGAGTATCAATGCGATTCCCTCATGGATCCCAGGCTTCTACTATATAGATTAGTGATTCTCAACCTATTTACCATTGTGGGCCAAATATGCGGCTCTGTCTGTGTTACATGGGCTGCAGCCACACAATATATATGGCCTTGAGGATGTCACATGGACTGCAGCTGTGTGCTGATTGGGCCACCGGATGAGAACCATTGGTATAGATCTTACAGACCCCAGTAAAACCAGCAGGGGATTGATTGAAGGAGGACCTCAAGACATTACCTATAAGCAATCCCCTGCATAACGATATTCGGAAGTAATGTGTGCCATTATCTTATCCAGTTTCTCTATAAGTAGAAAAGAGAGCCTGTGAACTTGGAAAAGCACAGGACATGTTTACAATGGGGTGTAGCCATATGTGGTGCACTTTGATGTTGAACTAGATGCCATAGCGCTGGCTAAGAACCTTAGTGAGTCCATTAAGGTGTCTACGGTAAAATATATTGCTAAGGTTATTTTTAAGGGTTGAAGTGAAGCTAGGATGGTCCCTGTTGTTCAGAGCCTTTAGGTCATCCAATCAGAACACTGTAGCTCTTGCAAAGAATGTAGTGGCCATGGACGCCCTGACAGTGGCTGAGGAAGCCTCAAAATTGCTCCAAAAAGTGTTGTGCCTTTGGGCAAGAAATCCCTATTTGATGGTATCATCCTTCACTAAGGATGCCACCGCAGCATATACTGTTGCTATTTCTGTGAGGGTATTTTTTGGTTGTTGCATTTTGTAGTTATTTAAATGCTTGTCCACTTAAATGCTTCCTCCCCTTGTCAGAGTATTCCCATTCATATTAAAGGAACAGTAAAGGGGAATTGCTGTCTCAAGCTGGGATTTGGCTACTACGTATTTGCCTTAAACTGGCAAAGGAATCAATCAGGATCAAAACAAACCATGACTAACTGCTGCGTAGGGGCTACTCTGCAAAGCTAAACTGCTTCTATAGCGGCAGAGAAGGGAACAGCACCATGCACCACAGAATTGTGGGAAACACTAGGCTACAACGCAAAATGTCCAGAAGCTTAGAGCAACTTAGAAAGGGAAAGCGTTAAGTAAGAATTACAATAGGGTCTTTCATTACATAAACAAGACACAAACATGACATACAGTTTGGCAAACACAATAAACACAGGAATTGCCTTTTATCTATAACTACATTTTATATTACATATATATCTTGTGACATTTAACAAAGGATAATATAGCAAAAGAGAATTAAAATTGCTATAGAAATTAAATGCTAAAAATCTTGTTTTGTGTGATTAAAGTGTAAACCTTAACATTGCAGGAGCAGTTTTCTGCATATCACCAAGGATTCTGCATGGCATTTATATTATTTCTTAAAGGTACATTATTGGCATTAAAAACACTGACAGCATCCCCTTTAAGTGTCTATGGGACACAAACAAGGAAAAATTAATTGAAACAAAAAGCAAAAAAAATTAATTTGAACTTTTTCTAAAGTCTGACAATAATGAGATTTAGAAGACAAGGCAATAATGTACATGAGTCAGGCAGTTTTCATCCCTATAATTTACAATTTTACAGTCAACGATGAGCAACAGTATGCACTTAAAAAAAAAAAAGACAGCATACAAACTTTTCCTCAGTACAGTTCTCCATCTAGTGGTCAAACAAACAAACAAACAAAAAAACAAGGAAAAAAAAACCCATAAGCAGAATCATTTGCTATATCATTTTATTTAAGCTATGATATTTTTAACAAAGTTAACGACAAAAAACTATTCCAGCATCAATAAGATTTGAAGCATTGTGTAATGAGACACTGAATTTTCCACAAGGTGTTGACACCTTCTCTTGTGGATAATTAAAATACATAGATTTAAGGTCTTTCCAGTATTTTCATTTTAATTTACATAATCTAAGATTTCTTATATAAAAAACAAGAAGTCTATAGAGTCACAACTCAAAACATTATTATGCACTGTACTAAAACTTGAGTGTTTAGACTATTAGAAAATATAAAATCTGAATGATCTTATGGTTAAATCTGATTTATGGTTAGAATCAAGTGTTAAAACTGCAGTATGTTACTCAATGGATGTGCAGCCAGTAGGCATTCAGTGTCAAAGCTACTTAGGTCACGTCTAGACTGGGCAGGCGGGTGGGATGGGGGGTTGTTGACCTATGACACGCAACTTCAGCTACGAAGTCAGCGTATCGTAGGTCGACTTACCTGTCCGTGAGGACAGCGGCGAGTCGACCGCTGCCACTCCCCCGTTGACTCCGCTTCTGCCTCTCGCGGCAGTGGAGTTCCGGAGTCGACAGGGAGCGCGTTCGGGGATCAATTTATCGCGTCTAGATGAGACACGATAAATCGATCCCCGATAGATCAATCACTACCCACCGATCCGGCAGGTAGTGAAGACGTACCCTTAGTTTTCTGAGAAAGTTTATACTATTTTTTACTCCTGTTTGCGCTGAAAAACCAACACAATATTGCTAAAGTAAACTGGATTCTGTTTGGCTGAAGCAGCTACAGAAACATCACATTAAGCTCCTATTTGCACAATGTTTATACCTGAGTGCTGTTGGGGGTGAATCATTATTTCTTGAGTATTCTGATGTTTAGACCCCTAATATTCAGCAATCTTAAGCGTGTATCCTCTTCTTCCTTATTAACTTAAACTCAGGCAAATGCTTTGACCCTACAAAGGGCTTAGAAAGAGATGAAACATCCCTTGCTCAGAAACCTTACCCAGAGACAACAGCTACCAAAGCAGTACACACTCTAAACTTAACAGCATTATTAATTTGAAACAAAGCCTTCAAACTTCAGAGAATTAAACTATTTTAACCTCATCCAGCTCTCTCCTTTTAGGATAGCTCAGACATGAAGTTGCTTAAAAAGAAAATTCCCTGATAAGAATATAGCTTTCCTTCTTCTAGATTGTTAAGATATATAACAGTGTGATGTTAATAGCAGTGAGTACCATCTCCAAGAGAAAGAAAGATTAACTATATACAGATTCTGGGCTTATCTACACAGCTAGTTAACACGCAGCAAGCCAGGCCTGCCACACATTAATTGACCATGTGAATCCTGTTGCCATGCGCTACGGAACTTCTGACACACAGCAAAACAGGATTGACATGGGATCTGACAGTCTCGCACGCTGCACATTCACTGCCCAGCTTGCTGTGAACTAACTAGCTATTTAGACACGGCCTGTGAGTCCATAAGGAAAGAAGTTACTGAGTCACAGATTGTAGCAACATGTTCACGACTGGATGTGTTCTCAGGGGACGTCAGAGAAAACACGTACTGATTGCCAAGTTGCCGTTCTGCAAATTTCCTCATATTTGTTCATTCTGTCTTCAATATTGCCACCTATCTGATTGAGAGCACAGGAATATCCACAACTGGGTCTGCTCCTCTTGCTTCAGCCTTTGCAATGCCCACCTTGTCACTGAGGTTTTTAAGCTTTTTTCCCTGGAATGCAACGTGGCAACGCACTATGAGGTCACTTTAATTTCCACCAGTCATTGGTAGACAGATTTTCTTGGCTCTTTTACTGGTCAATTCATGCTGTTCAACCTGGAGTGCTTGGGATTTGGACAGAGGTCTGAGGATGACCTTATCTGGGTGGAAGGTTTGGGTATTCTCATTTCATGGATACTGCATATATTTCCAAATCTCTCCTAGTCGAGAAAGCAAGATTTGGAAGTAAAAGTACAGAGACACTGATCCCAGCAGCACGAGTGGGTATCTCAGTGCCTTAAAAAAATAACTAAGGCTCCAAAGAATGTGAACAACAAAGATGCTGCCCTCAGGAATGTGGTATCATGTCAGTGACTAGCACAGCCAGTCAAGTTTTTGTTTGTTTTGTAGCTGATCAAGTGCATAATAGACAAAGTATGTTTCTTGACAGCACTTGCTTTGAAACCCACAGATAAGCAGCCTTGCAAAAATTCCATGCGTTTAACTTCTGTTGACTTTGCTTAGAATACCAGTTCATATATAATACCAATATCTGAACTTTGTCCATATTTTCTCTTTCAATGAGTTTAATTTCTTGTAGGAAGCTAGGAATGTGTCCATATCTTTGTGACTATCCAAGGGAGCACCAGTTCATCCCTCACAAACTCTGAGTTAATCATAGCATGTTAGAATTTAGTGGATGATTCCACACCACTCCCCACTCCGCATGTCAGAAGACTTGTATTGGACCAGATTACTGGAGGGTGATCTGCATTGGGATTATGTCCAAGAACCATGTACCATACCCTTTGGGGCCAATCAGCATCATTACAGCTTGTTCCACTGCAATCTTTTTAAATATCAGAGGGGTAGCTGTGTTAGTCTGGATCTGTAGAAGCGACAAAGAGTCCTGTGGCACCTTATAGATTAACAGACGTATTGGAGCATAAGCTTTCATGGGTGAATACCCACTTCTCCAGTGCATCTGAAGAAGTGGGTATTCACCCACGAAAGCTTATGCTCCAATACATCTGTTAGTCTATAAGGTGTCACAGGAATCTTTTTAAAGTCATTCCCAGGAAAGACATACAGCTATACCAAAAGTGATATTTGGAAAAGAAGATCTATCACTGTCATTGGATCTCTCTGCTTGTTAAGAAAAAAAAAAAAACTTTGAGTCTGTTTGAAGTCCTGACTTGACCCGTCCACCTGAGTCAAAGACCTGGACAAAACTGCTGGCCATGACATCACCAACGAAGACATGGCTTATCCTTGGTATACAGGACAAACTGATTTTATGTGGCCTCTGCCCAGCTCAACAGTTTATTATCCTTACTGTGTAGTGTGGACAACTTTGATCGTATGTACCATCACCTCAGTGTTGTCAACTATGAGTACCGTGTGTGCGCGGTACAGATATATCTAGAATTTAAGCACAAGTTGGATTGCCCAAGTTACAACCAGTTTATGTTCCTTTTTTGACTCTTGGTCTGCCTATACGCCCTGAGTAATTTGGTAGTTCAAATTATCTCTATGGGGAGGCATGCATCCATTGTTAGCATTGCTCTAGTGGTACCATGGATGCGTGTCACCTTGGCAGAATCATCTGAACTATCAGCAACAGTCTGACACTGACAAGTTAGGCTGATCTAATTTTTTTTGGGGTGGCTCCTCCTATTTATTGTGGGCCCATTAAGGTGGGGGTCCTCCACTTTGTACTTAAGGCTGGAATATGAGAGGCTCTGCAACTCTACAGCTTTCTCTTAGGGAAGCACACCAACTGAAGAGATAATAGCATGCCCTGAGCCTGCCTTCGAAATCTTATTTGTACCAGTCTTGCAGCTGACAGTGTGTACGTCTATACTTCACACTCCTTACGACAGCATGCTGAGTACATATGCTGCATGCCCCCCTAGCAGGGGCATAGATAACACTATAGACAGTGAGAGACTGCTTAGGCAAGTAAAGACATGCATGAATCCTTTGGGTACATACCCTAGACTGCTCTCTACATGCCCAAGCAAGTCCTCTCCTGTAAGCACTGCTATGTTTAACAATGTAGTATCCTGCTGCCTCTCCACTGCCTGAGTCTTTTGCCACCACAGGGAAAGTAGTTGGGAGTGGCTTGGATTAGTTTATGGATGCTTGTCCTGCAACTCTAAAACGCAACAAATTGGTCTTTTAGTGTCTTATGTTCCACTGAGTGTCCTCCCTCAAAACTCTTGATTACCCATGTGTTTGAATTAGTCCTCCCTCATGAGCAAATTTCTGACACCTCTTTCCTAAGAGATGTCTCTGAGTTTTGTTGTTTGGTACAGGAGACTAGTCTGTTCCCCCCTTCCTCCTGTTCCAGCAGCCCCTGCTGGGAACACAGCTGCACCTGTGTGCTCTAGATGAGCAATGGTCATAAAAGGATTGCTTCTCTGAAAAAGACTACTTAAATTCCTTCTCTGATGCCTCTGAGGCAGGTAGCATCTTGTACATATCCATCACCTCCATGACAGCTCTGACTTTTACTTCCCCATGCATTTTTGCGCTTGCATATTTAGAGGCAGTTTGTTACGTATATGCATCTACCTTCCACAATCTAAGCCAACAATGTCTCCTCACCCAATATACTGGACACCACTGTCGAGAGCAAGCAGCATGATCCCCAGAATTCATCCCTTGTAAAGGAGGTGTCCAAAGATATGTTCAGAAGAACTAATTTTAATTTCTACCTGTTGGTTGAATAGAATCTTCCAGTTCATCAGTCAGACCAGTATAGCTTGAGAACAGAATGAAGTTGTAGAGGCTTGCAGTGAAGATCCTTTAGAGTCAATCATCTGTCAAGGATGGCCTCCTATCCACAATCATCCTGTCCATGGACTCCTTGAGTAAGAATTCCCCCTCTAAGGATTCAGCTGTGTCTTGGGGCATGTCTATAATGCACATTAAGCCCAGGCTCTGACTCAGGTTTGAGCCCAAGTCCTGCTTCCGTCCACATACAAATCAGTCTGACTTGGTTCCGCAAGCACTCAGGACCTGGGTCGCAGGAACCTGTGAGAGGGGTGAGTCAGAGCCCATGTCCCACTGTGACTTGGGTCTAAGCCCTGTCATTTTGCAATGTGGATGCAGCTCAAGCTGTGGACCCAAGTCAGAATGTCTAAGTAGTGCAGTATTAGCATGGCTGTAAACCTGGGTCCAGCAATAGTATACCCAAGTGTAAAAAGCAGTGTGAATGCTCAAGCATGGGCTTGGAAACACTGACAACCACAAGCCCAGGTCCCACAGAACCACGGTTATAGTGCAATGTAGACATACCTGCAATTGAACAGCAGTAGCTACACCTAACTTCACCAAAGTTACATTGACCATTTTATTCTTTAGGAGCAAACAGGACTTCTGAAGTGATCTGATTGTTCTATTTTGGTATTCGCACTCTGTATTTATAATAAATATGTTGGATGCTGGGACATTATCCAGGTACAATCTGGACTACTGAACAGCTGTGTTCCCTCAATTCTCCAATCTGGGGAACCTTTTGCATTGCTTCACTCTTGAGAGCAACCACCCCTGGCCTCTTCATACATAGCCTCTAGCATGTAAATTACTCCCAGCTATACTGCATGAGCGCTTAGCTAGCCACTCATGAATTACATTGCAGAGTGACACCAGCAAATCCCCAGTCACAGACTTGTCCCCAGAAATGTGCATCTTGTACTGCCCAGCTCTTTCCTTCTGGACAATACAAGCTCATAGAAAGTCCATATCATTTTCTATAAATAAAACGATGCACAAATCCTGTTACCTCAAATGAAGTTTCCCAAACACTTCAATCCAAATACACTGGTTTAGACAAAACAATGAAACAAGTTTATTAACTACAGAAAGATAGACTTTAAAGGATTACAAGTAATGAGGCATAAAAGGAGAATTGGTTACAAAGAAATAAAAGGTAAAATCACTTCTTAAAGTAGGTATTAGTTTGTAAGTGAACAAAGTAAAAGGGTCTCTCTCTCACCACGTTCTCTTGTAGTCTTACTGGCTGGATCTTTCAGCCAGGATCCCTCCCCAGTCCAATGATGCTTCCCTTTGTCTTTCAAGTGTTGTAGGTGCCATGAGTAGATATGCAAGGAGAGAGAATTTTTGTAGCTTGTGGCAGGTTTGCCATGAGTAATCACAGCTCACCGACTTTTATGGCTGATGTTATGGTGAGTAGGAAGGAAACTCTCAGTGAAAGATGGGACACACAACATCAGGCTAAAGGTTTCAAGGGAGGTCTGGTGAGAGAGCAAAGAACAAAAATGAGGTCCCACTGGGATGAGAGTTTCACCAATGGTGGGAAGGATCGAAGAAGCCCCTTAAAAAATCTACTTGTTGCAGGATGAGAAAAGATAGTGTGGCTGTCAACAGGAGAATGAACTCTAATTGCTGCCAAATGAACCCAAAGGGAGCACAAGAAGCAGGAGTGTGCCACACCATTTCTGCTGGATCCACGATGACCTCATTGATCAGGCAGGCACTCAACTGGGGTCTGAGTGTTGTAAAATGCCTCACAATCTATGCTGGAGCTCCTGAAATTCAAGTTGTATCTGCAGCTTGGACACCACCCTGTGCAGGAGGGGTTCCTGATATTCATCAGCCAGAGACCATGAAGATGGGGTAACTGCCTCATCAGGGGAAGATGACCACCACCCAAACACCAAGACCTGAGTTGCAACAGTTCCGGGTTAGGGTGCCTGAAGATGTCTTTGTGTTATGTCAGAAGGTCCAGAAATGGACAGATTCTTATGGGCGGACGAGATGAGAGCTTCAGTATATCCATGAACCAGAACGGTTTTGGCAAGTTGGATGCAATAAGGAAGACTCAAGCTCTGTCATGACAAATTTTCCATACAATCTGTGGTAGTAATGGGATTGGAGGTAAGACAAATCTGAGGTGATCCCTCTATGGTAGCAGAAGGGCAACTTCCTTTGAGCCCTTGCCTAGAGCAACTCTGGGGCAGTACAGAGGGAGCTTCCTAGTCATCTGTGAGGTGAAAAGTTCCCATGATGGCATTCCCCACTGGGTGAAGACTTCATCTGGAACCGAATCATGAATCTCCCATTCGTGGTCCACAGAAAAATGGCAAATATGCTTCTGAAAGGATTATTTGATGGCTGGTGGACCAGTCCCAAAGATTAAATGACACCACACAAGGAGGGAGGGGGATCTCGTTCCCCTCTGATTGTTTGTGTAGAAGACAGTTGTCACATTGTCCAACATTATTTGGATATGCTGGGATCAGATGAATGGGAAGGAAGGAATTGCAGGCCCAACGCACAGCTCTCGGTTCTAGTACATTGATATGCATCTTGGACTACCTGGGGGTATGATCATCTATATGAACTCCCCAACCTGAGAGGGAGGCATCAGTAATGATGGTTGTCTTCGGTATCAGTGTGAGGAAAGGGATCCCCACTCAAACTTTCTTCGGCTTTATCCACTGGACAAAAGCGTCTGGAACCTTAAACAGAGCTGTCATTTTGGCATTGATGTTGCCCCACTATGGTGAGTACACAGACAGAAACCAGGTTTTCAGACAACAAAGATGAAGCCTGAGAAATGGTTTCACATTCATGCATGAGGCCACAAGGCCGAGGAGGGACAGGCATTTTCTGACTGATGTCCAGTGCCTGAAGGTGACCTGGTTTATGACGGCGCCCAAGGAATGGAATCTCTCAATAGAAAGGCTCTTGTTGCGGTACAATCCAAGGTAATTGCTATGATGTTTGCGAACCTCGTAGGAGTCAACGTGGACTTCTCATAGCTGACACAAACTTCTAGAGAAGGACATAGGCGGAACAGGAATCAGGCTGACAACTGGACTTCCTCATATGATCTGCTCATTAGGAGCCAGTCATAGAGCTATAGGAAGATGGTGAACTCATTCCTTCTCATCCAAGCTGCCACCACTGAAAAAAACATTTGCAAAGACTCTGCGTGCTGTGGCTAATACAAATGGAAAAACCCAGAATTGGTAATGGTTTTGACCAAAGAGGAACCTGAGGAACCTTCAGTGGGATGGGCAAATGTCTATGTGAAAGTATGCCAAGACAAGGCGGGTTTTATTGGACCAACTTCTATTGGTGAAAGAGAACAGCTTTCAAGCTACACAAATTATGCGTTTTTCATGTTGAGAGCTACCAACCATGTGCCCTCTTCCAGGGAGTGAATTATTGATGCCAATGTCATCATGTAGAATTTTAATTTTCAGATGTATATATTTAGTCAGTGCAGGCTGAGAATAGGCCTCCATCTCCTATTCTTTCTGAGAACTAAGAAGTATGGGGAGTAGAATCTTTTCCCCTGATATTGAGTGGAACTTCTTCTATGGCTCCCAAGTGGAGAAAGGAGTCCACTTCTTGAAAGAGAATTTCCTCATGAGACTGGTTCCTGAAAAGGAAATAGGAAGGGGGTTTGTGGGTAGGAGCTGACAGAAACAATCAGACAGCCGCAATGAATCATTTTCAGTACCCATCTGTTGGTGGTTAGGGTCCTCCACTTGCAGGCAAATTTGGTAAAGCAGCCATCAAAAAACAGAGGGGAGGATGATGTGGCATCAATAAAGAGACACGGTCTCAACAGCCTCATCAAAAACCTTATTTGTTTGAGGGTTAGAATGAGGTGACGCAGTGGATGTCACAGGACCTGTGTGTCTGGGCCTGTGCACGCTCGGTCACTTATGTGGCGATTCCTGAGGGCATAGGTAGTAAAAAGGTTGAGGGGGCTGTCTCACTCTGTATCCTTGCAATGCTGTCTTGTAGAGGCAAGGGTATAAATGCCCAGAGAGTGAAAAGTTGTTTTTGAGTCCTTGAGGGAGTGGAGAGGTTAATCTGTCTTCTCTTGGAACAAATTAACTGCATTTAAAGGCAGATCCTGAATGGTGCTCTGTACCTCCCATGGGAAACCTGAAAATTGTAACCAGGAAGGTCATAGCCATCCCTCTGAACACATCATCTGCAGCATATACTGCAGCTTGGAGGGAAGTCATGGCCACCAATTTGCCCTCATCAATTAAGGAGTGGAAGTGGGCTCTATCCTCCTAAAGCAGCTTGTCTTTAAAATCTAAAAATGTCATATAATTGGTAAAAATCATATTTAGCTAGATGAGCCTTGAAATTCAAAATCCTGAATTGGAGAGAGATGGAGGAAAAGATCTTTCTTCCCAGGAGATTCAGCCATTTGGCACCCTTTTTTGAGGGAACCGTTTTTGGGCATTGCAGCCTGGATCTCTTAGTGCTGCTTGTACTACCAAGGAGTTAGACAGTGGGTACAAGAATAGAAACTCTCTCCCCTTGGATAGAACAAAGTAGTGAATAAACTGAAAGGAAGAAAATATTCTCTTTGCATCTGCAGAAGAGAATACTGCTGTCAAAAGCAGGCTTAGCACTTCAACAAATTCTGGTTCCAGGTGCATAGCCAGCGACTTCCATCAGTTTAAAGGTTTCACTTTCTTTACATTTAACAGCAAACAGCTATTGCTTATATTGTTTTTTGTACATAATTAAAACAATGTTAATAGATTACAATAATTTTAGGCCTTAACATAGGTTGTCAATTTCAAATTTAGTTTTAAATAAATTATTTTTTTAAAATAAACTTGCATTTAATTTAAATAAAAAAGACCGATTTATTTTTAAATAATCCAATTTTATCCACCCTGCTAAACAAAGTTTGTTCAGCCCCTGTGTAGGGGTGTAGGCACAGCCATCCAGGTCTCAACCTTTCCTGATGGAGAAGGGTGTAGAGCACTGAAGGGCTTTAAAAAAAAAAAAAAAAAAAAAAAAAAAAAAAGAGTCTTGGCCAAGTCTTCTTCAACCTGAAATGAGCATTGCAGAAACTAAACAGAATGGAATGCATGGGAGTGTCTCAGGGCTTCAACAGGCCCACTCACCAGGAGGGGGATTGGGGGGGGGAGAAGAGAGACCCTGTTCCAGCTCAAATACTGCTGAATAAGTTAGTATTTTATATATATTTTAATGTGAAAAAACTTTCATCATCATAAAGCAAAGGTAAACACACTACAGTAAAAATACAATAAATGAGATCAATACCATAAAAAAGAAAAAAAACATACCTTCACTACAGAATGGTCTTTTGATACCAGAGAAATTCACCATTTCGTGCAGTGTTTTCTCCTCTTGGCAGTATTCACAGTATGTAACTATGCAGTGCAGTTTCTTATAATCATCAGAACAAGTTCTGCTGCAGAACTGGAATACTTTGTTCTAAACATAAAATAAAGTATAAAAAAGTATTAAGACTGGTATAGAGCAACTTTTAAACAAGAATCTGTCTTTAATACACAAATGCTTAAAAAATGTGGCATGAGCAAAGATGCAAGTATATACAAGATAGTGTGACCTCTACCAATAGCGGTAACAGCTTTTGATTAAACTGACACTCAATGCTACAGAAGTTACTTGTCATTAAGTATTTCACATGGAGAAAGTGACAACTGGGAAGGAATACATATTGGTGGATCTTAAAAAACAGTGTATTTCCTTTAGCTATTTTCCTCTTTTTCAATTTATAGACAAGTTTCAAGAAGGTCTAAGATCAGCTATAATCTCTAAAGCAGAGTAGTTGAATAGGAGATGAAGGTAACTGTGACCTACCTGTACTATAATTGTTGTTCTTTGAGATGTGGATACAGACGTGAGATCCACTCGTATGCATGCAGCCAGTGCACCGAAGCAATTTGCTTAGACGTACCCATTGGGGCTGCACACATGCCCTCTGGCCCCCTCATAGCCCACCCAGGGTTATTTAAGGTTGGCACCACTCTGACCCCACTCAGTTCCTTTGCACTGGAATCCAAGACTGGAGACTTCAGCATAGAGGGGACAGAAGGTAGAACATGGAATACATGCCTGCACCCATCTCTCAAAGAACAACAGTTACAGAGCAGAGGGTAGATAACCACTTTTTCTTTGAGTGGTTGCAGACGTGTATTCCACCAAGATGACTTACAAGCAGTAATAGAAGGAGATGGGGCTTGGGATCTTCTTAATAGCAACTACAGAACTGCCCTTCCAAAGTTTGCATTTGATCAAGATGCAGTTTTAACAGTGTAGTGTTTGGTAAAAGGATGTATGGTAGATAAGCTAGCACCTCGGCAAATATCCAATATGAGGTTACTTACTGTAACTGGAGCTTTTTCGAAATGTGTGGTCCCTATCTATATCCCACTCGTTGGTACACATGTGCACCAGATGCCTGAGTCCATAAGTTTTTCCAAGCGGTGTCCGTTGACCCACACATGCGCAGTTATCTCCCCTTGTGCTGCTGACCAAGGGTATAAGGGGCAGTGCGAGTTGACACCGCTCTAGTTCCTCCTCTTACTGCAATATAATCAAGTCTGAAGCAGAGGGGAAGGAGGGCAGGCAGTGGAATACAAAAAGGGGCCACACAATTCAATAAACCTCCAGTTACAGTTAAGTAACCACCTCTTCTTCTTCAAGTGCTGGTCCCTATGGGTATTCCACACATGAGTGACTTGCAAGCAGTGATCAGAGTGGAGGAGGGTGTGCAGATGCTGGTAGCAGAACGGTTTGTAATACAGCCCTTCCTATTGCTGCATTCGCAGCTGTCAGTTTCATGGTGTCAGTTTCATGGTGAGGTAGGTTATGGCACAGGTTGCCATAGGTTTGAAGGGTGGCCCTGGGAGAATTGACAGGATAAGGTTAAGGTCCCACTGAAGCCTGAACTTGATGATGGGTGGTAAGTTTCTGATCAAGCCTTTCATAAAGAGTACAGTCATCGGGTGCATGAAGATAGAGCATCCCTACACCAGGGAAAGGAAGGTGCTAACTGTTGGTAGGTGTACACGAAGCAAGCCAAGGGATAAACCTGGTGTTTTTAGGGCAAGGAAATAGTCGAGGATAACCAGAATGTCTACCATGGTGAGGAAATGGTGGTAGTGGCACACCCAAAAGGCCAGGCATCACTCAAAGCTCCAGGACATTTATATGAAGGGAAGCTTCCTGTTCAGTTCATACACCCCTCTACTTTCAATGTCACTAAATGCACCCTCCAACCTATTGTGGAGGCATCAGTAACTATAGTCCTGGTCACTGGAGGACAGGCGAAGGGAACACCTTTACATACATTGCTCTGATCTCCCCACCACCGTAAAGACTTCAGAATCACCACTGGCACTCGGACATGCCTGTCTAAATATGGGCGACAGACCAAATTCAGCTATGATTGAAGAAGACAAAAGGCACAACATCACACACTGGATTACATAAGTGCCTGCAGCCACATGGCCAGAAGTTGAAAAGTGAGATTGGAGGTACAGACACAGGCAATAAATTGTTCAGTATCATTCATGCAGGAGATAAGCCCTCCAACTTGTGAAGCCTATTGGGCCCCAATGAACTTGATTTTTTTTGTTGACATTAATTTGGACTGTCCTTTGTTCAAAATCAACCCCAGCCAGACTAAGAGATCCAACATTAACTCAATGTGACAGAGGACTTGGTCTTTTCACTTGTCCCTCACTAGCCAATCGTCCAGATCCTGGAAGATGTGAATTATCATCCTCCTGACAGGCCAAATGGGAGAACTGTGTTACTGATAATGTTGGCCTACCACTATGAATTTCAGAAACTTTCTATGGCATAGGAAAACCTTCACATGGAAGTAGGCATCCAGAAAATTGAGGGCAGCAAACCAGACATTCTGCTCTCATGTTGGGAGAACTGTAGCTAAAATTACTATATGGAATCTCATATTTTTGATGTACTTGTTGAGACCTCAGAGGTCCGGAATATGTCTCATCCCTCCATAGGGTTTGGGGATCAGGAAATAATGGAAGTAGAATCCCTTTCCCTGATGCTGAATGGGAACTTCCTCTACAGCAGGGGTCGGCAACCGGCGGCACACGAGCCAATTTTTACTGTCACGCTGCCACCGGCCAGGACCCCAGCTGGCAGGAGCCGGCAGAGGGAACCCCAGACCAGCGGCAGGCTGAGCTGCTCAGCCCGCTGCCAGTCTGGGGTCTGTCCACTGGCCCCGCTCAGCCCACTGCCAGCCCCTTGCCAGCCAGGGTCCCAGCCACCGGCCCCACTCAGCCCGCTGCCAGCCTGGGTGAACGGGACCCCCAGCCAGCAGCAGCCTGAGCGGGGCCAGCGGCCAGGACCCTGGCTGGCAGGAGCCGGCGGATGGAACCCCGGGCCGGCAGCGGGCTGAGCGGTCCCGGCTGCCGGCACTGCTCAGCCTGCTGCCAGTCTGGGGTTCTGTTCGCCGGCCCCCGTAAATGTAAGATGTTGCACACCAAACCTTAAATTAATGTAGATTTGGCACGCCACTTCTCAAAGGTTGCCGACCCCTGCTCTACAGCTCCCAAAGTGCAGAGTCTTGATTTGCTGTGGAAGCACCGATTCATGAGAGGGTTCCCTGAGAAGGAACAAAGTTGGGGTGTGTGACAGGGGTGGGGGGACAGACAGGAATTGGATGACATAACCCAATCCTACCATGCTTAGAATTCATACATCTGTGGTTATTGTTTCCTAAACACTGTAGAAAGGGGACAATCTGTCCCAAAATGCAGGGAATTGGTATGAAAGTTGACGACTGGTATGTTGGCCTCCACAGGAAAGCCAATTTGACTGCTTGCCTAAAACTGATGGGAGTACTTGCTAATGGAACACTTCTCCTTAATATGCCCCTCTCCAAGGCACAGTACGTACTGATAATGGGGACTGCTACTACAGATAACTACTTCACACGAGGGATAGTACTGGAAACCTTGTGAAGGCATTGCACCAGGCAAAAACCAACTATTTAACTAAACTAATCTAACACTAAGGGTCTACTACTTACTGTAACTACATCGAAGGCTAACGGCATTTTGGGCTGTATAAGTAGGGGCATTTCCAGCAGATCGAGGGACGTGATTATTCATCTCTATTCGGCACTGGTGAGGCCTCATTTGGAGTACTGTGTCCAGTTTTGGGCCCCACACTACAAGGAGGCTGTGGATGAATTGGAAAGAGTCCAGCGGAGGGCAACAAAAATGATTAGGGGGCTGGAGCACATGACTTATGAGGAGAGGCTGAGGGAACTGGGATTGTTTAGCCCGCAGAAGAGAAGAATGAGGGGGGGATTTGATAGCTGCTTTCAACTACCTGAAAGGGGGTTCTAAAGAGGATGGATCTAGACTGTTCTCAGTGGTAGAAGATGACAGAACAAGGAGTAATGGTCTCAAGTTGCAGAGGGGGAGGTTTAGGTTGGATATTAGGAAAAACTTTTTCACTAGTAGGGTGGTGAAGCACTGGAATGGGTTACCTAGGGAGGTGGTGGAATCTCCTTCCTTAGAGGTTTTTAAGGTCAGGCTTGACAAAGCCCTGGCTGGGATGATTTAGTTGGGGTTGGTCCTGCTTTGAGCAGGGGGTTGGACTAGATGACCTCCTGAGGTCCCTTCCAACCCTGAGGTTCTATGATTCTATGATACATATAAAAAAAACCCAGAAAACTCTCAGACAATAATATATGAGGTAAATACCTTATGAAATGCTCTAACTCAAGCCGTGGGTGGTGAGAGGGAACTGAGGAGGGTTAGGGCGGCACCACCTTTAAAAAGCCCTAGAAGCTACAAGGGGCCAAAAGAAGCATGCACCACCCAATTGATATTACTAAGCAAAGTTCTCCAGCATTGGCACGCACACACCTGAGTGGAATACATGTCTGCAACCACTCAAAGAAGCAGGCTTCAACCTCTACAGCTGAGGTGAGAAAAGAGAATTACCTTTTACTTTAAATTCTAAAGTATTAGTATAAATTCTAAAGCATTTCCACTGCATGCATCTGAAGAAATGGGTATTCACCCACGAAAGCTTATGCTCCAATACGTCTGTTAGTCTATAAGGTGCCACAGGACTCTGTCGCTTCTTTAAATTCTAGATCCATTTTGCTCTATATAATATGGTATTTGAGTACATGAACATGCACGCGCACACACTCTCTTGCAAAACCTTTTGATTCTATCAGTAAAATACAAATTTAATTATGGGTTTTTAACATGATTAATTCCCAATTTCTGCTAATTAAAACATTAAAAAGAAAAGTTATTCAAACTTTAAGGACTACCCCACTATTAAGAGGTACACATTTAAATACAATATAGGTTTTTAAAAAACCCAACCCTTCATAAGTAACACTATTTGGCAAATACATCTAATCACCCCTACTTCTGCTTCAGTATTATCAAGGAACTTACCTCCCACTCCAGTACTTCTGGCTTTGAACAAAAAGAACTTTTGCAATAATTGCATTTCAGCTGAATGTCACTTGGAGACACAAACTGACCATTGGTTGAAGACTGCACACTGAGAGTCTGAAAAATATAAGAACGTATACACATCACTGTAGAAAGTATGTTCTACAAATTTACATTTTTCTTAATTAAAATATGGATAATTAAAGTTACACTGTGAATGACAATATGGGTTTTTATATTATTGAATTCAGGAGCTTTCCTTATAGAAGGCATGATAAATCTTTCCACTTTTGACTGATTCTCCCCACTTCTCTCAATTGCTTTACAGGTCTTTTCCTCTCATCTTCACAATCTCCTATTCTTGCTCTTGTTATAATCCATTTGGTTCACCTCTGATGATCTTCAGTCTTGTTTCTCCTACAGTCCCATCTACTGCACTCAATGTTAAGGACCTCTTTAGGCTTCTCCTTGTGTGTATGCATAAAGCTGAAGAGCACCCCTGCCCCCCATTACTGATCAGCGGACACAATCAGTCATGTAGCTTGAAATAAACATAATTCCCATCTAGAACTATCAAACTATCATTTATATCAGAGGTTTTGTATGAAAGGAACTAGACAAGCAATATTTATAAAGAATCACTCCTCCCCAAAAAAACCCAACAAGGCTGATTAACGCTACCTTGCCCTCAGGCAAAAGCCTGAGAGTGGAGAAGCCATATATCGTGTCTTAAATGGTCAAACTTGGGTTCTAGCACATAATATGAGGAAATAAATGCCAGAGTAGAGGGCCATCTACTGAGAATACCCTGCACCCAGTTCCCAGAAAAATCTGGGAATACACGCTGTGTCCCAACGAACTCAACTGCCATGGCAAGAAGAGGCACTCGTTCAGATAACCAGATCCCACACCATTTAGGGCTTTTAGATTAAAGGAGACATCTTGTATTGCATTTGGAGGTGTACAGGAAGCCAACATCACAGCTGAAGAATGGATGTAAAATATTCCTTGCCACAAATACCACTTAGATGAAAAATTCTGTTCTATACCAGAAGCTTTCCAATGGTCTTATATACCCATTATAGAGATCAGCCTTTGCGCATCAGTAAATCAACCACCAACTAGTTTGGCATATTCTCTGTGCTGTGGTCATGCCAGAGTCTCAATCAAAGGTGACCACAGAAATCTGAAGAAATCTGAGATAGCACTAGCTTCCCCACACCCACCTTCTTAATAGCCTTTCCCAAAAGGGAAAGATTATAAACAGGACAATAACAAGTTTGCAACATTTTTTAAAATTATTTTTAAGTAGGGAACTAATCAAAGTTTGGGATAAGCTTTAACCTCAAACAATAATGGACTCATTACCACTGCTCCAGCTAATTTTGAAAGTCATGCCAGTCCAGGGTTTAACTCACATTTCTCAGGACAGCTCTCCTTGAAACTTCAAGTTCATACAGATGTGCTTCACTGGCATAAAACTGGCCAACACTGGCGCATCTTTATCAAGTAACATACCGACGTACACTGGACTGGTGCAAGACCCAACTTTGCACAAGTGCAACATCAGGAGTTTGCATGAGTTTTCATTCTGGTGCACTAATGTAGATGAGGCCTCAGAGTAAAACTGGCCTAACCTCAAACAGAAAAGATGACCTTTTGTTTCTTCAGACAACTGTGTCATTATAACTTGAACCCAGTGCAAAATCCACAAACAGTACTCCATGCAAGCATTTCAGAGCCTCTGGATCTTCACACCTGTCACATTATGTCCAGCACAGATCTTTGCAGTATTATGTAATGGGTTTATTTAAACTTGATCACATTTTGGCTTGGTCTATTGCCTGCTTTAAATGGTTCTATTCTGCACTGGGAGTTGTGCAAGTGCTATGAAGAGTAAGATCAACAACTTGATACATCCTCATACTTGCAGATGCCAGGACAAAGTCAGCAGCTTCCCCCGGCACGTTACTGGACTGGTGACCACAGTTTATTCTGATAAGCAATCATGCCTTTGGGTGCTGGTGCTCAAGGAGTAAAATAGTATGGGGGTTTTTTAAGTTTAAGTTGAGGTTTTCTTGTTCTGTTCATTTTTTCCTTTATCTTATTACTGAAAATCCCCTCTTGCATGTTTCTCTCCAGGATCCAGAGGGAGGAGTAGTCTGAGTCTAGAGAGAAGATCTCTCTCCAAGTCCTTCAACTTCCCATTCTGTTCCTCTCCCCACTATCCACTCCTCCACTAAGTGCAGGGGAGGCCCTAGGGAGTTGCACTGGGTGGGATATGAGCAGGTACTAAAGCAACATGCAGAGGTAGGTGGTTCCTTTTTATCAGAGCTTTGGAATGTAGGAGATGTTGCTGAAACAGCTGACAGGCACTTGTGACAACCCCTAGGCAATAAGTACATTAGAAAGGGTGTGTTGCCATGACCACTGACCATTGATTTTTGTTTTCCCAAATTGATCACTAAAAAGGTAGGGCAAAGGAATATTTTTTTTATGTTAAAGGCGATCTAAAAAAAACTGGTTACATGGCTTTTTTGCTTCTTTTGATATATAAAAGTCGTGAAAGAATATTTAATGTTCCCCTGCTCTTCTTTATATATTAGAAATTCAGGTCCTATCTAGGCTGGAAGACTAATGACTGGACAAGTAGCAAAATGGTTACATGACAAAAGTGAAAATTAAAGAGTTGAGAATGGAGGGGATTTTTAGTCAGACAATTCAAAATTTATTTTTAATTAATATTTAAAGTTTAATGACTAACATTTTAGATAATAATGGAAATCGTTGTTTATGAGATTTAATATACACACATCTTCAATTAAAATACAGCTCACAACAAGCACCACAGAGGTCTACCAGATTGCCAGGGAAGACCAGAATTTACATTCCCGATATTTCTAAAATAAAAAACAAGCAAAGAAGAATTTTTTTAAATATCAAAATAATCCTTCTGGCCATTTATAATACCTCACTGAGCTCATCTGTAAGACTTCTACCCCACTCACAATTATTTTTGTCTTTAAAGTTAACTTCTGCCATGTGTTTACAGTTGATCGAGTGGACTTATAAGTTGCCTATTGTTGTTTTTTTTCCCCTAACTCTGTCTGTCCTTACATTGCAAGCTGTTCAAAGAGAACATCCTTCTTGAATGTCTGGAAAGTGTCTAGCACATAGTGTATACTAGTTAGAATAAATAAATAAAGCAGCAAAAAAAGGGCACAGGCCCGTTTAAAAATTTTTTTCCAGACACCTTTAAGTTGTTATTAATATTTTTATTTTAAATTATACATTTATTCCCTTCTTTGTTGAGCTGTCATCTGAGCCAAGAATGGTCATGTTTCGTTGCAGCTTCTCGAGGGCTTGCCCTGAATACAGAGGACATAGGAAGTGCCAGGAACAGATGAGACCATCAGAGACCACAATCAGGCTTGCATCCAAGCAACTTTAACAGGTGACCGAGCTAGTGCTCTCACTAAAGAGAGTAACAAGAACAGTCTCGGATTGCACTGGGAGAACTGAAGCACTAATGCAGTTGCTAAACCCAGCACTTACATTCTACACTGGCACTGCAACTGGTGGAACGTGCTGAATAACATGGAAGTTAGGGTTGCTCTGAGCAAGGGCAGTTCAAAGAGCAGTAGCAATTTTGCATATGGATGCATGTGTTACAAGTCTTCTTTCTAGGAGGTCCAAACAGTAGTTAGCACACCAAATTTTTCTGGTTTTGACAAAGCTAAAATGAACAACCCAGAAAGAATCAAAGTGCTCCAATCAGTGAAATAATGTAAACTAAAAAAATATCAAAGTTCATAAAATGTGTCTGTTCCTTAAAAGAGCTAATTTAATCAGTCACCCATCCACCCAGGAAAGAAAAAAACTACCTCCATTACAGCCTCAGTGCAGGAACGTCAAATATTCTCTCCACTACTATCAGACTCATAGCATGGATTTCCACCACCAGCATGCCAACCTCCCATCACACGCATTCCATGGCAGAGGATGAGAGAGAACAGCATACTACCTGGCCACCAACAAAATGGGCAACAAGCTGCAGGATATTCTACTTAAAGAAGTCTGAAACCCACTAGATCCAGCACTCTCTAGGCACACTCAAAAACTGGAAGACTAGAAAACATATGTCGAGACATGACGAAAGATAAGTATTTAAGTAAAGAACTTTGCTCCCATTCAGGACTGATGCTACTGGCAAGATGACCTGCAAGCTCATATTGCAGCACCACATCTTCATAGAGAAGGAATTTCCTTACATATCATGTTCAGACATATAAAAAAAAAAATCTTCAGTTGTCCCAGTGAACTTAATGGCAGCACAATGTTGGATGGAGACATTAATATGATATGGGAACAACTTCATACTTAACCCTGCAACATTATTAGCTTCAGAAGACCAAGCAGAACGTTTAGGATATATGGAAAGGCCTCAGACATTCTTGCATAACCTTTCACTAGCAACCACCTATGGAACAACAGCCTTAGGTAAATATGCCTGGTCTTCTCTCAGTCACAAGGATGAATGCTTACACTCAACTGTTCAAGGAAAGGAGAACATTATTTATGTACTAGCATAAATGCCATAGCATATACCTCAAGTGAACTGTTCAAATGCTTTTAATATGTTAAAGTAATTTTTATTTGGAAATAAAAGGATTATTCAAGAGAAGATATATTATCAGAGTGGGAAACATAGCAACCTACTTTAAGAGTAGAGTGAAAGAATAAGATTGTGGATCAAAGGGATTTGATCAAAGTATCGCCTTGCATTTTCTCTTAGTGCAGAACCACCCGTGACTAGTCAAAATAAAAATTACTGGTGGAACCCTATATCCACTCCTTTCTGCAAAACTTTCAGCCCTTTAGGATTAAAAGCAAACTGCACAGAGTGGCTGGATGACAAATTGTTGGATAATAGTTAATACTAATTCATGTCAAACTCATTTTAACTGAGTAAATCCCAGTTTGAGAGGATTCACTTAAAGACTATTAAAGAAAAAAAAGGTACACTACTAAGCATATTATTAGCTATTACTGTTGATATGAGTAAAAGGTGAAGCTAAATTTACATTAGCAAACAGAAAATTCGAAGTATTATATTAAGTAAATTATTTAATCCATCACATGGTTTGTAGTACTGCTGCTCACATGGTTCATTAAATAAGTAAATCCATCACCCACTGCTTGAAGCATTGTACATGCATTTGGTGGCTGAGTGTCCCTCACTTTTGTCAGGGAATCTCATATTTTGTGAATAAAATCAAGCAGATTCAGAATTAATTGTCTTTTTCCATAGATGAAGGGCAACATCTTGATTGAAAAGGGCGAAAAAACCTGGTTTCCTCTTCTTGAGTTCAGTACCATGTAGTTTACTCTGGTATTAGAGATGCCAGGAATACTTCATGCCACAACCTGTGCTTCAGATCTCCGTCCTTCCTCTCTGAGTAAACCCTGAGTAAAGGTGGAACATGGGTGAACTGTTGACAGATATTATCAACTTTTCCTTCAGAGGAGTTGGCTTCTATTAAGTGATTATATGACCAAAAGTCATCACCTGAAGTGGACGATTTAGCCAACTACCACTAAGTATCTGACCTTCCATCCCTGGTTAAAAGTATTTAAAAGATTGTGCCAAGACAATTTGTGGATGCCTCAGATCACCTTAGTACATGTTAACCTGGGCTGGGAATAGACCTAGGATAGCACAGACATTGTAATGGTAGCACTGGCTGATCTCCTATGAAAGAGGAACAGCTGGTAGCCATTCCGACATTTGTAGATTATCAGCTGCTTTCAGTATTGTGGATGAAACACTGTCTGGTCTGCAAAGCCAAGCAGGAGCAGACAGGATTGTCCTTCAGTAGCTTTCTCTCTCAAGCAATACCAAACTGTTTTGTGTAATTGCTTTTCAGCCTCAAGAGCTCTCACATGTGGAATTCTGCACGAATACATCACACTGAACAAGGGAGGTAGGTGGGAATGACAAATATACACGACTGCTGGAAGGGTTAGCAGGAGGCATGGGTTACAGTATTCTCAATATGCTGATAACACTAGGATGACCAGATGTCCCAATTTTATAGGGACAGTCCCAATTTTGGAGGCTTTTTCTTATATAGGCACCTATTACCCCCCACTCTAGACGACACCCAGCTCTATTTTGTTATTTCATCCAATCTAGACTGTGCTGCTGGATGCCTTACCAGATGTTTGATAAAGACTGGGGCACAGATGAAGGCTATCTGGCTGAAGCTCAATCTGGAGAAGATTGATGTGATGCTGGTAGATTTGTGAGAAGCAACCAGAAAATGCAGGGCGGATTACATCTGCTCCCATAAATGTGCAAACATTAATAACATATGGGAAGCCATTTGGGGGTATTGCTGGATCCCCAGTCACTGTTGGACAATCATATAGCAACAGTATAGGAAGACTTTATTCCATTTTTGTTTAATCTGGAAATTGCAACAATTTCTTTCAGATGCAGACTAGGCTATTGTCATTCATACCTTTCTCACCTAAATATTTAACTACTGCAATGCAGTCTATATGGAGGCTACACCTTAAATCAAACCAGAAACTGAAGCTTGTGAGGAACGTCACAGTCCATTTGGTAAGTAGTGTATCCCACCAGAAGAACAGGGTAACAGTGCTCTTGGATATGCATTGGCAACTTATTTGTTTTCTGGGTGCAGTTTAAGTGGTTAATTTTCATCTACAAGTCCTCAATGGCACAGGATGTAACAGTTTCAGAGAGAGCCTCTGTCCCCATGACATATTACTGTAGTTGCAGTCAGTGGAGCCCCATATGGTAGGTATTCAAACATGAAGGACCCTCAACTTTGGAATTCACTTCCCCCACTTGGTCTGAAAAATCCAGAATTTGTTGTCCTTCAGGGCACGCTGCAGGGCTCATCTTTGTACACATGCTTTTTTTTTTTTGGGTGGGGGGGGGAGAGAAGAGGATGTGGTGAGGACTGATATTGGTGGGTGTGCCCACATATTGCTGGGATATATTTTTTATTGGTTATTTTCAGATTCTGAGTTTTATTCTTTATAAAATTGTTCTTTTCATTATGTTAAAGTTGCCTGTGGCCCAAGACAGGCTATTTTTTAGTTTTAGTAAAAAAATCAAACTAAGCTATATAAAAGCCAGATATTTTAATATGCACATATTTAACACACGCATAAACAAATATACACATATATATTTTTTCAGGGAGGAAAAGATTTAACACAACAGCTAACCTGAAATTTAGCTACACAACTGGAACTGCAAAAGTTGTACAGTTTTCCATCAGGCATTGTGGCTTGATATTGAGGTAAAGAGTTTCGTTTACAAAAGTGGCAAATAATTCCCATACCTAAAAGAAAAACGTAGTTTACAAAGAAAATAAATACAAGTAGTAGTGTAGAAATTTACTGGGTTATAAATTTACCACTTCCCCTCATTTTATTAATGTAAAACCTAAACGTCGTCATTCAATTTTCCTACCAAAAAAAACTATTAGGCTCTGAAAATCTCACACACACGAGACAGGAAAATATACATTTTAGTTCTTCCTGATCTTCTTTGTTAAACCTCAATGTTAAAGTATTTTTGTGTTCCTATCAAAAACTTATTAGTATTTCCAATTTCGTGATCAAACTAATTCACTCTGTCTCCTTTTCCCACTCAGACAACTTGATAGATTTATACACCCCTTTCCCAGAATAAGACTTGTCTAAACACATCTTGTGAAGGAGAGACAGTTGCAATGTCTCATGCATATGGACGGAATTTATTCAGTATTGGATGGTATCAAATATGAAAGAGTACCACCTACATGCATGAAGACTGTACTATATCTGACTCTGTAGCATCACTAGTGTACACTATTTATTATGTCTCAGCGTTCCCTCCCCCCGCCCCAGGTAATCTACAAGCCTCAATACACTGGGAAACTTTGGGGTGGGGTGGGGGGAGACGACAATTTGGGAATCAATAAGCTAAAAGGAAGAGAGGGCTGCAATATTTCAAATGGGAGATGACCAGAGCAGGGACTAAAATATTACAAATCTAGAATATAAAAAGATAGTGTGTTTTTCTTTTAAAATCTGCAAAACACTCAGATACAATAGTGATGAGTGTAATTTTAAAACCTACATGAATTTATATTCTAAAACAGAAAAAACAAATCTTAGTACAAAGTGAGACTACTTTTGCAAATCTTATGTCTTTTCTTCTTCACAAGAGAAATAAACAGAAGTAAAACATGGAAGTCAAAAAAATTTTTTAATTCAAGTCTACTCTTATCAATGATGAAAAGCCACCATCCTTTTCACTTACTTTGTGATTTTGCATATTTTGCTTTGTGTGTGTTCATGCATGTAGTTGAGCAGTATGGCTCCATATATCCATTAGGTCCTATGCACTGAGTCATTTCAAAAAACCTGCACTGAGTTCTGCAACCAGTACAAGTTGTTAATTTGCCATATTTCTAAAACATAAAACAAAGCAAAACAATGCATTAGTTATGACTTTAAGTTATATTACACTAAGTACATAGGAAGATACATTTTCTGCTATTCTCACCTCATTAGAATCTTCCTGTATTACATAAAAGATCTAGAACATTTCTTTTGGCAGGGAAGGATGGCTTGGCTAAAAAAATTTTTTTTTTTTAAATTTAAAGAGTATTGAAAACAATTTTGTGAACTGTGTGAGCGCTTAGGTAAGTCTGAGTGGTTACAATAGTTTGGAGGTAACCATATTTATCTCTTCCTGCTAGTGGAGAAATGGTGTAATGAAAGAGGAGAGTCTTTTCTTGGAGGGAGGTGGGGCAGAGAACTAAAGTTTAAAATAAGTGATACTCTAAGCTCCAAAAAGGACATCACCCATGCAGGAAGAAAGGGCACAAGCAATTAGGCACCAAAATAGAACTCAGTAGGATACACGGAAAGTGGGATTTTATGTTAAATGCTAAAAAAGAAACATTAAAAATGCTTTCATGTAGTTGAACTAAAATACATGGGATCTCTCAGCTGTTTAGACATGCTTACCAGAAGCTGGGAATGGGCAACAGGGGATGAATCACTTGATTACCTGTTCTGTTCATTCCCTCTGGGGCACCAGGCATTGGCCACTGTCAGGAGACAGGATACTGGGCTAGATGGACCTTTGGTGTGACCCAGTACAGCCACTCTTATGTAAGCAGTAAGACTGCTTTCATCTTAAACCGCTCCCAAGGTAATTTTAGATACAAAATGGTCAAGCTCTTGTGCACCAGTATCTTATAGAAATACCCTGAATTTGACCTTCCACCCTTAATGATTCTTATAAGACTATCAGTAGCAAAATAATTACGGGTGAAATACAACATACTTTCAGTGGGACCAAAGGCTACACTGAGGTTGTCTGATGTTATGATATACCATGGCTACTATGAATACTGTTGCAGCCAGCAGAACTAACATTAATATTGTTAGAACTGAAACACCCTGGCTCTGACAAATCCTGAAGAGTGGATTTCTCTTAACTTTAGAATATCTTGGGGCTCCTGTCTTGATACAGTTGAGCCATGTCTAGAAGAGTTTCTATGTACATCAACTGATCACCCAATGACAAGTTGAGACTTTGGGTGAACTCTAGGTAATTACAACACCGTGATGGTGACCAACTGATTTTAGACACTCCCACCCCCATCAGTAGTATCATTCCATCCCACAAGAGCACTCTCAAACCATGCAGATAAGTCAAACTAGGTCAAGGTAATCACTTAGTGAACACAAGAAGTACAGATGACAACACAAAAGGCAATACACAAAATGGATAGTCTTATACGAATTTGATACACATCTCAGTTAAGTAAAGATCCAAATGTACACAAAAGCATCAACAAGATACAGAAAACAAAGCCAGTGGACTCTATCTAGCAGTAGTATACTTGCTCGTAAGTGACCATCTTGAATTTTTCCTTTGAGGGATTACTGATTCATGTATCACCAAGTTGGATGAAGCCCTTCTAACATTTTAGGCATCTGGAAGCACTTGGAATAATCTGTTCCCTAATTTTGTCCAGCAGCCCATGCTTGATGGTAGACTTTTTCAAGAGGGATTTTCTACAGCATCTTTTCCTAGTATTTTCCAACAATTAAAACTGCAGCAGCTGAGGACTGCTTGCAGGTTGACAATATGAAGCTGGAGCCCTCCAGTAGAGCAGATCTTTCGGCTGAAGAGGTCCAGCTTCTTCGCCTCTTTATATTTGGGCATTGGTCCCTGCTGCCCTTACACCTCTCCTTTTCATTTGCGGCCACCACAACTAATGTGCCCGGCTGAGGGTGAGTAAATAGGAACTCAACCCTTTTGAGGGTACAAAGGACTTTCTTCCCCCTCTTTGGCTGGGGGTGTCTGCCAGAGTCTTAGTGGTGTTTTGGACGGTTTTAATTAGGGGTCAGGCCACCCTTGAAGGACCTTCGGGTGTCAGGATGTTCACCATAGGGTCAGTCTCCTTCGACACCTCTTCTGCCTGGAGGCCCAAGTTCTAAGCCACTCTTTTGAGTACCTCCTGGTGTGCTCTGTGGTCCATAGCTGGTAACGTGGCAGACGAGCCCGTCATTGCCTCATCAGGGGAGGATGAGGATGATGCCCTTGGCGGCAACGGGTCCTCTTATCTCTCCAGTTTCCGGGGATCCCCCTGCGCGGATATCTCTTGCATAGTGCCAGGGGTGATACCAGCCCTGGTGCCGGCTTTGGAGCCTCACAGTGGTTCTTCGGCTATAGATGATGTTGGGGGAGCCTGCCTTTCTGAGGCGACCGACAGCGACCTCGAGCCTGGGCCCTGGGCTTGGTGGTACACCCACATAGTCCAGAAGGGCCACTGTGCTGGCCCCTGCCATTGCGGTGGCCAGGGCATCATGAGGAACTACTGCCCCTCCTCCTGCCTTGATCAGTCCTGAGAGCAGTGCTGGCTCTGTTTTGACATGTACAACTCCCACTGAGTCCAAAGATGACTCCATTCTTGGTGACCACAGTGGTGCCGAACAAGGTGGTGCTGGAGAGAACTGCCGATGGGAAGGTGACCGGTGCCGCATCGTGGCCAGTTTGCCATTGGAAAGCATGGCACTTCTCTGTGGTGTCGGGGGCAGTGCCAAGGACAGTGAAGCTGTCATAGCTATAAGGTCCCTGGCCACCCAGAACATGTCCGGGGTAGACAGAAGATCCAGCTCCTCCACCTGGCTCTCCCACACAGGGGAATCCACCAGTACTGGAATTGACAGACCAGTCTGTGAGGCCAGAGTCAAGAGTGCCAGTTTAGCTGGAGCAGGGGCTCAGTGTCCTGCCACGAGACGCACTCCGCTAGCGCTTTCATTCTCCACTGCCCTACTTGTAGACGAATGCCCTCTCTTAGATTTCTTTTGCTTCTTGTGTGGCACCAGTGAATGAGAGCAGTGCTTGGTAGCCGCATTGGAATTGTTCGGTGTTGGGGAGTGGCAGTGCTGAGAGTCTCTAGACCCAGAGTCCTTTTATGATGCTGCAGCCTCTCACTGAGGCTGTTGTGCTCCGTACTGAAGCACAGGGTTTCAGATCCAACATGGACTGGGGACGGAGAGCTGGCTCCATGAAGAGCAAGTTTAACCCAAAGTCCCTCCCCTTCTTGGTTCTTGGGCAGAAGCCTTCAACAGGTGCAAGATCTGCAGTCTGGTGGTCTTCTCTCAAGCACTTTAAACAAGAGTGGTGGGGATCGCTCCTGGGCATAGGCTTCTGACAGGAGCCACATAGTTTGAACCTTGAGACTGAGGCATGCCCTGGTCGGGGAAGAATATGGTAGTGGGAGGGAACCCTAACAGAAACTTACCTAACTATAATACTACTTTAAAACACTAAACACTAAACTAACTATTTACAGGATACAAAGAAAAATCCACTAAGGGATTGTTTGCCATAGCACGAGAGAAGGAAGCAGATCCAACGACCATCACCAGTGGTAAGAAGGAACTGAGGAGGCGGTGGGTCATCAGGGACTTGTATATACCACCATGAAGGTGTAACTCCAGGGGGCTTCACAGCCAACCCAACGGGTACCACTAGGGGAAAAAATCTTCCAACGACTATGCACATGGCACGCGCACACCTACTTGGAATGGACGTGCGCAAGCACTCGAAGAAGAATGAAAGGCTATTATCGCAGTCAAATGAACCTTGATCAAGCTACCTGATACACACATTTTCTTCAGTTGTAGCGGGTAATCCAGAATACGTGAAAGTGAGGAAGATTCACGTGTGAATCACGGATGTCCACATCAACAGCTAAATCTTTTCCACTTCTGAAGGTAAGTACTATGAGTAGATTCTTTCCTGCAGTTTAACAACACCTGCTGTACCTCTACTAACTAAATTGGTAGATTCTATCTCTGAAACCATCATGGAGCCAAGCCTTGACGTGGAGAACTTCCAGGTTGGGATGAAGCATTCGGCCAACATCTTGGGAGAGAAAATTAGGGGTGATCGTTGGATGAGGAAACAACTGAAGCAGATAAGGGTACCACATCTGTCTCGGCCTCATTGGGACTATTAGGATAACCTTGGCTTTGCCCTGCCTGATCTTGTTCATTTCCTTTAAAATCAGAGGCACCTGATATTAGAAGTGATCATTGCCCATCACGAAACACAAGTATCTTCTGTGAGATAGATGTATTGCAATATGAAAATGTGTCTTGTAAACTGAGGGCTGAAAACCAATCCCCTGGGTCTAATGAAGGCATTAACACTATCAAGAGTCATCACCCTGAATTTGAGACTTTACAAATTTATTTAGGAGCCTAAAACCTCAAAATCAGTCTCCACCTTCAATTTTTCTTTGGTATAAGTACAAACCCTTCCCCTTTTGTTGAACAGGACACGCTATTGCTCCTAGACAAAGAAGGGAGTCTATTTCTTGTCTGAATAGGAGCTTGTCGTGAATAGGAGCTTGTCGTGAATAGGTACAGGGAAGGATGATGGGAAGCTGGGAAGGATGTAAAGAGAATGGCGTAGTCCGATGCAACAATCTCCAAAACCCATGTTTGTAGTAATTTGCTCCCATGCATGTCGAAACTGGGAAAGAAGGAGAAGCAGGCAAATTGTTGCAGTTGGCAAACTAATGAGTGGGACAGATCTGAACTCTCAACCGGTCTGTCAAAACTGGTGTCTTGACAATGAAGCTGGTTGCTTCATCACACAATGCCAGGGATCAGCAGAGACTCCAGTTCCTCTGCCACAGTTAAGTCTTTTGAGTATCTAAACTCTTGAGGTACCAAATGGAGTGTTGGTACCGGCACGTTGGTCTCACTAGAAGCGGACAATATCAAGGAGATAGAATGCTTCAATGGGGGCACTGATGGAGGTGGATGTTTCGATTTGTACCTTACTGAGGGACCCATCAAGGGGTGTATCAATGGTACCAATCTGGACGAACGTCTGTCCTTTCCATCTCAATCATACCTGGGCCAGTACTGAAGCGGACTCAGAGCTGTTTCTGCTCTTAGAATAGCTTTGGAGTTTTCTAGCTCTGCCAGTACTGGGAGGAACCTGTAGCCTGTATGGTATCAGGTAGAAAAGCTGGCTATTTCAAAACCGTCAACTTAGTGGGAGACAGAGGTCTTTTTGGAGCAGATGCCTTACGAGGTGAGTCAGCGTTCCTCTTCCTGGGACCTCTGGGTCTCTGGATCCTTCCCCTTTCTGGAGGAGTGCTGAGCCGAGGTAAAAGGGGCACTAGATGTGCCCGCAGACTGATGTACGGGGGGAGGGGATTCTGCCAGCTGGCTCTGAAGCAGCATGAAAGGGCGCTCCATCCTAAGAAATCTGAGCTTGATCTCCCAGTTCTTCCTGTCCCTGGATTTAATGGCTAAACAGAAGTTGTACATCCCATGGGATGTACAACTTTCCTAGACAGCAAATGCACTTGGAGGTGCCATCGCTAACTGCTTCCCTAGCAACCAAGACAGAGTTTGAAGTCTGAACAGTCATGCATGTCCTCCTGAGGAAGGCAAGCATCTCCAAATGGAGAAGAGAGGGGGAAAGGCACTCCTCTCACTAGTAAAACTAAACTAACAACAACTACTACTATACTAAACTGACACACTAAGCAAAAAGTTCTAATTTGACAAGACATGCTCAAGGCAGACACACTAAAGTTGGGTCTCAGGCCGAGGTAACTGAGAAAAACTGATAGCAGTTCATCCACGCAGCCCTCTATAGCCTTAGCGCAGGGCCAGAGGATGCGTAGGCTGCACACAAGGGACAAATGGGTACTGCTAGTGAAAATCTCCAATCGACAGCAAATGGGGTGCATGTGCACCTTAACTGAAGCACCCATAGGGACACTACTCAAAGAAGAAGGGGGTCAAGATAGCAAGATTCTTTCCTGAGGGTCTGAATGTCAAGTGCCTCAGAGAACAAGGAAAGTAGAGAAACAAATACCGAGTGGGGACTGGTACTAGAATGGTAGAAGATTGTTACTTGTATTAACAGAGTCTTCTGTGAATTTAGCTACAAGTGTGGTAAAACATTAGGAGGCAAGGGCAACCTGCGCTTGTACATAGAAGAAATTGTAAATGGCATGGTACAGTATTACCCAATGCCTTTAGAAAGGAGATGGGGACTATTTTGTAACATTCTTCTATCCCCCAATTCCCCTAGCAAGTGAAAAAATTAGAGTATCTGATGACGTTTTTAGATCTGATCGTGGACATGGGCATAGGACCTCTATTTTTCAAGTTGTTGATATGTGTATTTGACGGTCCATAGCTGGTCCATATCCCAAGAGGAATTTGAAAGTGCAGAAAGCATTTATCTTTATAGAGAAGAAAGCAACCATAACCAGATGTATTGGCTGTATAGGAGAATGAAAAATCGGGGAAAGATTAATCTAAATTTGATGGCAACATGCCATGGTTTCTGAAACTCACTGACTAAACTGACCAAGTTTTGCAGCAGCTCACGGTAAATTAATGGAGTTTTTACTGAACATAAAAAAAGAACAGTACCATATCTTTAGTGACTGTGATGCTTTTTCAAATGTTATTCTGCCCCGAAATCTTCAATATGCTACTTATTTTTGTACTGACAAGGCATAACTGCTTACAGAAATTATTTGGGGGAACTAAGATTTTGGTGGCTAGATAGGTGAAAATTTACACTTGTAGCACTTTGATGGGATAAGCATATTAACTGTATAGCTCTGCTAAAATGAACAGACATTAAAGTTGGTATTTATATTACCAATGTTACATTTCAAAGATAACAGCTATTAGAAAGAAAGGGCAGTTCACACCTCACATCTTTGTTTAAAAAATTATCTAAATTCAGGAACACACTGCATATTTTACTGTTCACTCTTGAAAAGTTCTCTTCATCACCATAAAGGCTTGAAACACTTTAAAAATGGAAGATTAAATCCTAGTAAACTCTGCAACAAGTGGTAGATTTTGCAGCTAAACTTAACACCAAAGAAAGCACAATTCTCTCTCAACAGAATAAGAACAGAGAAAATTTGTCTTGTTCATGATATTGAGGGTGGAGGTGGGAAAGATTACAGATTACATGAGACTACAAGATGAAGAGGAGAGTCAAGAAACTCAATGTGCCCAGTGAAGTCCCCTGTGTTGATAAGTCTGAAAGTTGTCAGAGAAAGAAGGAGGCTAGCAGTAAAGCAGAGTCTGAAGAGAGG
The DNA here is from genome assembly GCA_033296515.1 of Macrochelys suwanniensis. Lineage (NCBI taxonomy): Eukaryota > Metazoa > Chordata > Testudines > Chelydridae > Macrochelys > Macrochelys suwanniensis. The sequence goes on along the minus strand of CM065775.1, from coordinate 40,421,218 downwards.
TGTGTGATAAATGGAGAGAAGTTCAAAAGAGGAGACTAAGGGATTTGAGGAGAAAAGTGAGTTGCCTTCTGCTTCTATGGCAGCCTCAGGAAAAGGTGCTGCACAGATGCTCTATGCAGATGCTGAGTTCAGTGCAACTGGAGAGATACCAAAGTTTGAGCAATATGAAAGATCTGTCAGACTTTGCAGCAAATTATTTCCCTGTTGGGTCAGTACAGGAAGGGCAATTTGTATCAAGGACATTGGGACTGGAGGAGGAGGGACAAGCCCACAAAGTATCTGGGTATACTTTCTGCACAGGTTTCAACCAGAAGCACTAAAAAAGAATGGAGAAGGGAGGTCCATTCCCTTAAGAACTAAAGATCAGGACAATCTTTAAGATTTTAAATGAGCCTCATGATACTTTATCCATATTCTGCTTTTTAAACACTTTGGGGTTTGACAATACACGTGAGAGTGGACTAATAGAGCTTTCCCCAGGCAGTTAAGATTTCAGCACAATTTGGAAAGCTACATTAATCCTTCGATGAAACATATTTATAATCATACTTCAGACTGCCACGTACAACAGTTAAATTACTCAACTCTCCTACATTAGATGCCAACAGCCACAGAAATTAGATCTGGAAGATTAGGTAATCCTATCCCTTCCCTTGCCAAAGTAATGTAGTGTTGGTTTAATAGGGCTCACACCCACAGATGAAACACTCTCCCAAAATGCAGCCACATTAGCATTTATGCAAAATAATAAATGATCGGCACTTTAACAGCAGAACAGACGTGCATGACACTGTACAGACAAGGTCCTTAATTCAAAGCGTTTACAGCCTAATTTGAAGGCTCACAGAGCATGGTGTGATAGAGGCCACCAAATAAACCCATTTGCAGTACTGTTCTGATGAGAGCAATATTTTAAGGTTAGTTCAACATGTTTATTTTTTGGTGTTTTATGGGCATGAGCAGGTGGGAAAGGAGAAAATAGTGCCAGTGTGCAAGTTAGGAGAGCTGGAAGATGGAAGTTCTAAGAGGGATTTCAAGAAGTGAGGTTGCTTGGTGAATAAGTAAAGCAAAGACCCTTCCAGGCACAGGGACCAGAATTTTAAAAAGTAAGGAGTTGTGAGTGAGAAAAGATAAAACATTAAAGAAGAATAGACAAAGGAGAGAACATGACAGAAAAATAGATTCCTTTCATGCAGTACTTGTCACAAATGAACCACTAGGAGGGGCGGGGATGTGTAGCTTTTAGTTTTGCACACGTGTTATGGTGATGGATCTTTGTTTAAACAAGGAATACAACCAGAAGCCCTGTCACTCCTTTACAGTTCTCACATTTGAAAGGAAGGTTATGACTAGATAAAGAACTGGGATTAAGTCCATTCTCTCATTTGGCAATCTCTAAATGGCTTGTGCTCAATTGGTTAGCTCTCACCACAACAGGCAAGATGAACAGGTTTTAAAGTAAGCCTCCACGAGTCGAGTGGGGCTCTCCCCATTTTTCCTGTCAGCATACCAAGACCTCGATTGCTGGGAAACAGCCTAGAGAGTTAGGTCCAAATGCACATTTTAACAAGGAGGCAGGGAAAGAAAAGAGTATTCTGCATAAGAAAAAAAAGCCAAATTCAAGACACTAAAGGGGTGTTCTGACCTGGAAAAGGGATTAAATGTTAACTCATGTGATGAAAGGGCTGAGAGAGAGACTGAATTGGTACTAAGGCCAGGAACCGAGAATAGGCCTGGTCTGCAGTACAAAGTTAGGCCAATGAAAGACAGCTTACGGCAACCTAGTTGTGTATGTGTCTACACTTAAATTAATCTCCCACCACTGTAAGAGCCCCATTATGCCAACAAGTAACACCACCTCCCTTAGTAGCATAGAGCCAAGATCCATGTACTTAGGTCAACACAGTACATGTAGACACTGTTACTCATGTTGACCCTTACTGTCCTCCAGCGGCTGTCCCACAATGTCCTATACTGACTATTCTGGTCATTGTGAACTCTACTGCTCACCAATTTTTGAAATTCCCTTTCCTGATTGCCTGGCTTGGCAACCACACCTAGCAGCTCTACATTATAGAATGCAACAGGACAGCTGACCACACTGGCTACACACTCCAGATGGGGTCCTGCCTGTAGTAGACATGAGATATTGGACCTATTAGGCCTGTGGAGAGAAGCGGCTGTGCAGGCTCAGATCCAAACCAGCTACAGAAACATTGACATCTACGAGCAGATTGCTCAAGGGATGCAGCAGGAGGAGTATAAATGGAGGACAGCAGCAGTGCCATATGAAACCAAGGAGCTGTGGCAGGCATACCAGAAGGCTAGGGAGGCCAACAATTGATCCAGTGCCAAGCCGCAGATCTGCCGCTTTTACGAAGAGCCACAGGCCATATTTGGTGGAGACCCCACCACCAACCCCTACAAACACACCCACCCCAGCACAGTGGATACCTCCAAGGAGCCCAAGTCACAGGTCCCTGCCGTGAACAGTGAGGCTGAGGAGGTGGTGAGGGATGAGGAAGAGGCGGCAGCATATGGGGGCTGAGTGACGGGGAATCCAGTAAGCAGTGAGCCACAACCTGTTTTTGACTCCACCTCAGTCTAGCCATCGGAGCATGGGCTAGGACAATGTATGGAAGGAACCTTGGATAAGTGTGTACATAAACTTTCAATTACAGGGATGGCCCCACCCAAAGTAGCAGGATATAGCTTTTGATTTTCATTAATTTACTTGAAGACATACTGGTACAACCAAGAGAGCTGCTATCTGCTTTTCATTCCCCTCTAGAGTTAGGCAGGGGAGCCCATGAGGAGCAGTTTCTTGATGTACATAGTGATGGCCCTTGAATCCTCCTGAGAGATCTCAATGAAACTTCATAGAGGTACTCTGCAATCCACTGCAAAAGGTTTGTACGGAGGGCTGCCTTATTTCTTCCTCTGTGTTAGGACACTTTCCAAAGCCACTCGGCGGTAACTTCAGCAGGCACCACTGCAGTGTGTGGGTGGCTTCAGGAGACCAGCAGCAGCTCTGCTCTCTTCTCTGCCTTTGCTACCCTCCAGAGTGAGATATCAGCTAAAATCACCACTGCCAGTATTCAGTGTCATTGTCCTATACTACTAGATTCATGGAACTGAGCCATTCCCTTCTCATTTCTTCAATCCCCGGTGGGCCACACTTACCATAGCCATTGCTGTGACTGGGACCGTGCACAAGCAATCTCGAGCAGAATTGAGAATGTAGTGCCTAAAATTGTAGGGGAGCAAGAGTGAGTTCAGCATTTTAAATTTCACTTTCTGTAGTGGATACACTGACAATGGTACCAGTGTGTTTTATTCACAGCTGCTGACACTGCGGCCTTCAGGATCTTCCCCTCCACACCCACAGAATGCCTCAGAGAGACAAGGAGAATAAGGAAGAGGACTCAGAATGACATGTTCAATAAGATCCTGCAAGCCCATGCTGCACTGGACTGTGGGCATAGGGCCTGGAGGATGAATATTGTAAACAGCCTGGAGAAAAGAGTGGAGAGGAGAAAGGCCTAGGAGTCCCAGCAGGAAAAGCATAGGGAAATGCACCAGGACATGATGAGGCTTCTCAGGCAGCACAGATAGATGCCGCAGACTCTGGTGGACCTGCAGGTTCAACAATACGGGGCTCACATCCCTCTGCAGCCCATTAAGAACTCAAAATCAGGACCTCCCTATACCCCCACAACATTTCACAGGGCGTCGGGGGTCATTGCACTACCCTTACCCCTGCACCCCAGGGGACACTGAAGACAATCACAGCTTCAAATACATCAACCATGTCTTTCAAGTGCATCTGTAGTTGAAATAGACATGGAGTGTTGTTCCGCCTTGGGTAAGTTCTGCTCTATTAAGTTTTAGTAACTTTGGAATGTGGTTTTTTGTTTTTTTTAATTGCACGGGGTTTTTTGCACTAATTTTGTTACAGAACAAAATTCTATTATTTGGAACATAATTTATCTTTTATAGTTCACAGCATATGCTGCTGAGTGCTCAGCAGTTCTGAAAGTAACCAATTACCGTCACACAACTCAGAGGATCAGTCACTAACAAAATTAATAGGTGCATTGATGATATCTTCCTACATGTACAATAATCACTACACAATTCCTACCAGTCCACAAAAGTGCAGGCCCAGAAAGAGCACACTACTACAATACACATTACTCTGGCTCACTGTTAAAATGGTCTTTCAAAGCCTCCCCGAGCTGTATAGCTCTACATTGAACTCTTCTAATAGCCCTTTTGTCTGGCTGTTCAAATTCAGCAGACAGCCACTCCACCTCTGCCCTCTACCCCAGCGGAAACTTCCCCGCCTTTGCTTCACAGATATTATGCAGGCAGTTATAACCATTTGCATATTTTTCTCACTGAGGTCCAATCTTTTGAGTAAACACCAGGGCCACCTAAAATGACTAAAAGCACATTCAACTGTCATTCTGCACCTGCTGAGCCAGTAGCTGAATCATTCCTTGGTATTGTTGAGGTGGCTGATGTACAGCTTCATGAGCCAAGGGAGCAAGAGGTAGACTAAGTCCCTACAAGTCCCTGCTTGTAGTTTTAACAGCCCTGTGTTGTCACACATCTTCCAGGACCAGCCCATACTGATGTCAATGAAGTGTCCCTGGTGAGACACCAATGCTTACATAACCATAGAAAAATAGTCCTTTTAGTTGACGTACACAGTGGCAAGGTGATCTGGTGGCAAAATAGGGATGTGTGTGCAGTCTATCACTCCATTGCAGTTCGAGGACCCCACTGCTGCAAATACATCCACTATGTCCTGCACACTGCCCAGAGTCACAGTCCAGGAGACAATTAATGACCCTGCATGCTTGGATGACAATAGCCCTCCACGGTGGATTTCCTGACTCCAGTAGCAATCGGGCCTTGCACGTTTCCACACTGATCACCACTCGCTTCTCCACGGTTAGTGCAGCTCTCATTTTGGTGTCCCTGCATTGGCTGGGGTGATCACGGTGCATAGATCCAAGAATGTGGCCTTGTGCAGCCAAAAGTTCTGCAGCCACTGCTCATCATCTTAAACCTGAATTACAATGCGATCCTGCCAGTTAGTGCTTGTTTCTCGGGGCCAGAAGCAGCACTCTACCATCTGCAGCTGCTCTGTGAATGCCACCAACAACCTTGAATTGGTTCTTGCTATGTCCCAGAGCAACCTGTCCTCCAAGGAATAGTCATGTTCCCCACGCATTCGGTTCTTTTTGGGGCTCTGCAAATACTCCAGGATCATGCATCTGGTGCTTACAGTGCTCATGACAATAGTGGAGAGCTGTGCAAGCTCCATGCTTCTGTCAGAGATGGTGGACAGTGAGGAGGGCCATGCGGAATTGTAGGCTTTTGAGAAAAAGGCACAAAAATTATGGGATACTGATAACAATGAGATGGAGACAGTTGCAACTGGGAAGTTGACCCCATGCTCCCGGTCACCCTGAGGGACTCATTTCAGCCCCATCATGCATTGCCAAAACTTTCCAAACACCTAAAATTCTCCAGTCTCCACTTTGCCTTTCTAAATCTTTATTTTGAATAAGCAAAAGTCACTCCACCATGAGATGAATGCTGCAGAGCCTCAGCATGCTCAGTAAGAATTCAGGATTTCTAAAATGGTGCCCTGGCAATGTGTGGATTGGCAGAATCACAGCTCTGAGGTAAATGAAAACAGTGAACATGTGCAAGATTGCTGGATATTGAGCATGTGCAGTAAGGGTAATAGAGACGTGAGTTAACTGAGCCACTAGCTGGTCACAGCCCACTCAATACCGGTCACAACTTGTTTTGAAAGGTCAGAGCTGTCAATCATAATTCTGAGGTAGCAGTTTGTACTGAACATGTGCAAATGGCTAATTGCTTAAGGGTATATAAGGAAGTCCCAATAGCACAGTATAAAAAGCCAGAAACTTAGAGGAGAGCAGCCAGTTGATGGGGAGAGAAAAAGAATATCTGGACCAGAGAAAGGAGAGTTTCGACCGGAAGACGACAGAGAACTGGAAGCCAGCAAAGAGAAAGCTGTGTAAAACGAAGTGAAATTTAAGATCTGCTGTCAGCAATTTGTTACAAAACTGGCCACTTGTAACAAATGGCTTCGCTTAGCATCATTTGAACTATATGCAAAGGGTGGCCACACTGCAGCTCTTTCACAGTTAAAGTATCAGAGGGGTAGCCGTGTTTGTCACTTCTACAGAACCAGACTAAGACTCCTATGGCACCTTATAGACTAACAGACATATTGGAGCATAAGCTTTCGTGGGTGAATACCCACTTCTTCAGATGCACGAAGAAGAAATGAGTATTCACCCACAAAAGCTTATGCTCCAATACGTCTGTTAGTCTATAAGGTGCCACAGGACTCTTTGTCGTGTCACAGTTAAAGTGCGGCTTGTGGACCACACTCTACACCACGCACCCCCGCATTCTCCACCTACCAGACTGCAGGGGAGAAAGAGGCGGGCGCTCAGGGCTTCTGCCCTGCAGCAGGATGGTGGGTCTTCGGACTTCATCCCTGTGGGGCGCATCTGCCGGGGCTCGGAGCTTCACCAGGAGAGGGACTGAAGCGCCGAGCACCGGCAGATGCTCCTCGCAGGGCTGAAGCCCCAGCAGACGTGCCTTGCAGGGCTGAAGTCCCAAGCCCCGGCAGACGCGCCCACCTCTTGAACTTCTGAAGACTATCGTATGTGGCTCGTAGGGTCAGTAAGTCTAGTCACCCCTGCTATATGCTATTGGAGTTTGAATGCTCTTTAACTTGTAATAAGGGATTAGTGTCAGGGATTTTGTGCTTTGTTTAGGATTTTTAGATCATATTGTAGTAGTGCTTAATAGTCACTTTAATAAAAAGATATTTTGTTTGGAAAGAACACTGCATGTGTCAAGTACTTTATTGGAAAATTATATTTGTGTCCTTTAGTGTTTCCTTAACAACCCCGGAAACTTTTACCTTGGGAAGAACAGATTAAGGGGACAATAGGCAGGTTATTATAGCAATGTCCCAAAATTCATTTTTCAGGGTAACAATCCAGTGCGCCAGACAGTGGTGAGTTGCACCATGGGATACCCGCCCACACTGCAACGCACTCTGCATTGATACATACAGTCCTGGTGATCATGTGCATCACTGACACAAGGAGCCAAGTATGCACATACACAGTGATGTACTAACTATGGCAGCCGTATACAGACGTAATTTCAATTGGCATGACTGCGGTGTAGACAGGGTCATAGTGCTATAATGGCAGATGCACTCTAGTAAAAGCAGGCACACTGAATTCAGTCAAGCTTATACTGAGCAGGCTAAGATGAAAGGTATAGCTGCTATCATGACCAAGATAACTGCACTGCTTTGTGACCAAAGAGGAGAATGCCAGGCCAGTGCCTGAAACCCACCAGCACACCTAGGCACAACCAGGCACTGCCACTTCCTTGAGAGGATCTTCTCTTGATTGGTTTGTGGAAACAAGGAAAACATATTGGTCACAGGTACAAATTAACAAGAACCAAAAGATGATGTCACTTGTCTTGTTAGAGCTAGTTATACAATGGACATATTCAGGGGTTGTTTAAACCTGTTGGTAAGGATAATACTAGAATTGGTAATATTCACCATTATAACTACAGCACCTGCTCAAACCAGTAATAAAGGTAAAAAAGTTTAACTGCATGCACTGTAACTTAGTGTAACAAAAGTGTGGCCAGAGTAGGGTGGCCGTGGCAGGGTGGCTAGCCAGAGCAGTGTGGCCAGGGCAGCGTGGCCAGGGCAGCGTGGCCAGGGCGGTAAGAAGGAACTGAGAGGGCGCTGGGCCGGCTGGGGTATATATTCAGCACCGCAACGGTACCACTCCAGGGGGCGCCCAGCCAACCCACCGAATGCTGCTAGGGTAAAAATCTTCCAATGATCGTGCAGGCGGCGCGCGCACAACTGAAGCTGTAGCAGGTACTCTAAGATGTTCCAGATAGAAGCCAGCATCGTCTGGAGTCTGCAAGCTAGTGACCACTTCCATTTCACTGAACAGGCTATCATGGTAGACAACTTTCTGCTATTGAGCAAGACTTGCTGGACAGCCGCTGAACACTGCTCTTCCTGCTCCTTATTCATACAGCAGCCACGCCATAATATGCAGGGAGCAGTGCATGGGATGCAAGGTGGGGCTGTGATTCTGAGTGAGTAGGTCAGGATAGAAAGGAAGCGGTATGGGAAGCTCAAAAGACAGCGTGAGAAAGTCAGAGAACCAGCACTGTCTCAGCCATGCCAGGGGCAATGAGAATGAGCTTAGCCCAGTCCACCTTGATCTTCAGGATGACTTGAGGAATGACTGGGAATGAGGGAAACACGTACAGGAGAGCAGACTGCCAGCAGAGGTGGAAAAGCATTGGACAGGGAGCCTGGATCGAGGCCCCATCAAGAGCAAAACAAACATTTCCTGTTGTCAATCGTTGCAATGCGCCAAGCTTTGAAGATGACCCGGAGGATACTTGTCTTCAGGGATCATACGTGATTTAGGGAAAAACATCTGCTAAGATTGTCCACGAGATGTTTCTGAACCCTGGGCAAGTGAACAGCTATTGGAGTAATGTTCTCCACAATGCAGAACTTCGACAGCCTGATTGCCTCTACGCAAAGCAACCTGGAGTGTTCTTCACCTTGTTTGTTCAATAATACATCACGGTGGTATTGTCGATAAATATGTGAACCAGTGTCTCTGATACAGTGCCAAAAAGCATGACATGCATTGTAGATGGCCCAAAGCCCCAGCAAGTTGATATGAAGTGAAACCTCCTACTCTGAACACAGTCCCTGTACTTTCAGTGATGACAGGTGCGTCCCACAATCCATCAGGGAGGCACTGGTAACATCTGACCTGGCTGGTGAGGGCTGGACACCTTGGCAAACGTTCTCTGGATGCATCTAACACTGCAAGGAGTCCAGGACCAGTGGAGGAAGATGAATCAGTCTGTCTAGAGGATGAATAGCAGGACAGTAAACCATCCTGAGCCACATTTGAAAGGAGCAAAGGTGCAACCTTACAAATTGGTCCACCTGCATGCAAGCAAATATGTGACTGAAGAGCCACAGTGATGTCTGAACTGTTGTGGAAAGCTGAGACTGCAGACTAAGACAAAGGTAGCAAATGGTCTGAAACAGTCGGGTCAGCCAAAACATTCCCAATGTTGTGGAATCTAACAGGGCACCAGTGAACTAGACTTTTTGCGTGGGAGCCATGGTTGACTTTCTAGTGTTCAGGATGAGACCAAGATGGTCGAGCAAGCACAGTGTGGTGCCAACATGAGCAAGAACTTGCTCTTTGGAGCTGCCCCCTAAGTAACCGGTTGTCCAGATACGGGAAGATGTGAATTCCCTTCTTTCTGAGATGCATGATCATTGTTACGATGTATTTGGTAAAAACCTGGGTGGCACAGGAGAGGCTGAATGGTAGCATTGTGTACTGAAAGTGGCGTTTCACCACAACAAACTGAAGGAACCTTCTGTGGCTTGGCAAAATAACTACATGGAAGTGACTGTCCTGAAGGTCCAGAGCTGCAAGCCAGTCACTGAGAGACAACTTAGGGAGGAGAGTCAATAGAGGGACCATTTGAAACCTCATGTACCTGATATATTTATTGAGGCTGCAAAGGTTGAGGGCAGGTCTTACCCCTCCTAAGGATTTGGGTACCAGGAAATACCAGGAGTAGAAGACATGTTTTGCCCTATGTTCTGGCAAAACTTCCTCCACCACTCCCAAAGCCATCAGAAAATAGACCTGCTCGCGGAGCAATATCTTGGGAGAGGGTTCCCTGAAGAGGGACACAGAGGAAGGGTGGGGAGAGGAACTGAATGGCATAACCTGATCTGACAGTGCTTAGGACCCAGCTGTAGGGGTGGGCTGAGCCCCAAGCATTGTGAAAGAGGCCACCCTGTCACCAAAGGGGGGAGATGAGGAGGGACAAGCAATGAGTGTTACAGTGCTCTGAACCAAGGAATCAAAATAGGCGCTCGCAAGGCATTGGGGTAGGTGGTGTGAACTGGCTGAATCCCAAGCCCAACTATTTTCTCCTGTAGGACCTATCAACCTCTTTCTGGGGTAGTCCCATTGCCTCAGGGGAGGGAAAGGCTGCCCAAATGTGCACTGTGGACAATACTGCTACTGTTGAACGCCATAGTGGCACCTCTACACCACCTGCATGTACACCCCCAAGGAGCTCAGTGTAGCCCTGGAGTCCTTGAAGGAGTGCAGTGTCTTGTAAATTGTGTCCGAGAACAGCTTTTGACCATTGAAGGACAAATTCTCAATGGCTTTCGGGACATCAGGGTAAATACCAAGATTCTGCAGCCAGGCAGCCTCTCTTCATGGTGACTGTGGAGGCCATCACCCTAGCTGAGGTGTCTGTGACGTCTAGTGCAGACTGCAAGGACATCTTAGCCACCAAGCAGCCCTCAGTGACAAATGCCTGAAATTCCTCTGGTGAGGTCTTAGGCAGCTGGTCTGCAAACTTTGACATAGCTGTCCAGTTTAAAAAAAATCATAGCTGGACAGCAAGGCTTGCTGGTTAGCAATTCACATCTGTAAAGAAGAGGAGGTATACATCTTCCTGCCCATCTGGTCCTATCATTTAGAGTCCCTATCCTCAGGGGTGGATTTAAACCTGCCCTGATGAGCTCTGTCATTCACTGCCGTTACATCTAAGGAATTTGGGGCTGGATGCAAGTAAAACCCCTCAAATCCCTGCACAGGAATAAACTAGCGCTTTTCCATGCACTTAGCTGCAGGCTGTACCAAACCTGGCATGCCCCAGAGGGCCATAGCTGATTCAAGGAGCATGTCACTGATAGGAAGGGTAACTCTCCCGGGGCAGACAGCTGTTAGATGTCCACCAGTTTGTGGATGTTCTCTTGAAAGAACTTTACCTGCATATTGAGGGAAGCAGCTACACACCGCAAAAGGTGTTGGTATGGCTTAAAGTCCTCCGGTACCGAAGGAAAGGATGAGCCAGGCAGCACAGCACTGTCCACAGACAAAGATGAGGCGCTTAACTGAGCCAAAGCCAGATCCTGTTCCAGAGCTGACAAACCTGGACAGGAAAATTCTGGGGGCTCTGCAGGAAGAAGTACAGCTGGCATCTGGACCTGCAGAGGATTGACGGTCATCACCACAGACCTACCCAGCAATCTCACCTTCGAGCAAGACAAAGAGCAGGACACCCACGATTAAGGAGCGTCCCACAGATTCCAAGGAAGCCACTAACATGGATATGGCACTGGTGGCCAGCCCAGTAGGCACTGGGCCAGGAACCTCCATCCCAAGCACAAGATGCATGCCAATCCTGGTACCCATAATGGTCCATCAGCAGCCCTCAATGCTGGTTGGGCAATGGAGAGTGGGAGGATGACAACCCTAACTCAGACGCAGAGGGGCCTCAGGATCGCAGAGATAAGAGCGGAGTGAGACCAGAGAGAGCAAGGAGGTGGTCTGACTCATCCGTCACCCAGAACAAGGCAGGAAGCAGGGCTGCCAATGGAGGCGGTACCATCGGTTACCATCATGCCAGTGCTGGAAGCAGTGTCAGTCCCAAAGTGAACAGTGGTACCAGAGCATCTGACAGTACCAATATCGAGGGCGGTGAAAGCCACCATGGAAGCATTTGTGGTTATGACTGCAGCAGCGCAAAGGAGGGTCCTGGTATGAAGGCCCTCCATACCAATCCAGGTACCAGCCCTGCTTACATAACTTGTGGAAGGGGAACATTGGGTTGCAGTGCTGATAGACCCAAAGGCTCATTCAATCAAAGGGGCTATAGTTGGCGCAGCCTTGGCAAAGTCCTGAACCAAAGGAGAGGTCAGGACTAAAAGGCAGAGGAGGTCTATAGCTGCCCGGTATGCTGCCAACGTAGAAACAGTCAGTGCTTGCATCTCCCTCTGGACATAACCAACACCCTGAGTCAACGATACAGGGTTTCTACACTCCCAATTCAGTACCGGGGAAGGGTTAAGATACCCGCACCATCACACGAGCCAGCACCAACTCTGCGCCTGTCTACACTTTTCCTTGGGGAGGAAGAAGAGTCACCCTGAGACCTAAAGCAACCTCAGTGGTCTTATGCGATCTTTTCCTCAGCACAGTTGACAGGGAACGGCTTCTCCATTTCTCTGGAGAGGCGCCTGCTCCAGAATGTGAAGCAGCAGCGCTCCTGAAGTTCAAGGTCAATCTCCAACCCAATGAGGGCCTTGATACCAATGCAGGCTGCATGGCCTGTTCAAGCAGATGCTTCTTCAGGCAAAGGTCCCAAGCCACTTGTGTCCATTTCTTAAACGATCTGCAGATCACACAACACTCCTTGATGTAGGCCTCACCAAGACAGAGCAAGCACCAAGTGTGGGGATCACTGTTGGGGGGGGGGGGGGGCATTGTTTAAACCCCACCACAGGCAATAAGAAGGAACTCAGGGAGGGTCAGGGCAGCACCACCTCATGTAGCCAGGGGAGGAGCTACAGCCACGAGGTGGCAAGCATCCCCCTCTACTGGTAGGAAAATGTCTCTAGTTCCACTGCACTGGGCACCCACACACCTAAGTGGAATACACTGCTACATGTACTCAAACAATATCTTGTTTTCTTCTGGTAATTCATTTACTTTTCCAGGGTCATTCTCTGAGTTGCTTCCTACCTCTCCCAGTGCTGGAGAGTATGAACTTCAACAACAAATAAGACCGGAAAGGGTTCAGGGTCTACTTCGCTTGGAAGTGTTGAAAGTGTTTCAAGAAAGTTTTCCTGACATTTAACCTAAGTTGTCCTTTACTTAATATCATTCCATTTCTTGAGTATACCCACTTGTGTCACCATAAATAATTGGTCTCCCTCGTGGGTGTCAACACACTTTAAATGATCATAGTTTGGTCAAGCTATACCTATTTTGTTTTTTTTACCGTTCCTCATCTTTCCATTGCCTATTTGTTCATAACTTTTCCCCAGTTATCCTTTAGTTTAATAGATATATTTGAAGCGCTGATGCATCCAGGTGTGTACAGTACAGTTTCACTAGTGCCATATTAAAGAGGGACCAGTTATCTCCTTAGTTATGAAGGACAAAAAATTTTAAGAGTACCTAGGCCCTAGAGTCCCATTTTCAAAAATGACATGTCTATTTAGGAGCTTATGTCGATGGGACTTCACCTCCTAAGTGCATTCATATTTTTGAAAATGAGACAAGAGCTTTTGACTATTTTATCCAATGTCCCTCTAATTCAAAAACAACATTGCCTCCTCTTTCCCGGTCTCCCCCACCACAATGTCAAATAAAGGAACAGCCACATCAAATCATGACCCACTTGTCCTGGGTCTCTACCACCAATCTCCCTGCCAAAAGGCATAACATTTTGGTTTGCACATAATTTCACTTCAATCCTAAGAAAAACTGTACATACATTATGAAAACTAGTTCCAAACATTTTTAAGTAATATTTATTTCACACAAGGATTAAGTAGGTAGGTACAAATATTGTGTCAATTCTAGTTTACTAGTACTACATATTTATAAAAGACCAATTGGTATATGACAATTACAGTACATGATATACTAGTTTTATACAACTCTCATAGCAAAAAGATAGACCCCACTTATTGTACAATTGCTTGCACTTAAGTGGAATATATTCACTACAAATTTTAGTTATATCACAAACCTGCTAAAAAAATACTAATGTAGCCAAATGCTTCCCCATCAACTCCTGTATTACTGCTTTGACAAAAGAAGGATTATTTCTATATTTAGACGTCTGTCCCTCCTTTCCTATGGTGCACTCCCCTTTAAAATAAAATGACAGAGAAAAATCCCCAGAAAGAGGTCTAGTACTATCGTGTGAAAGTAAATATATTTTATCTATAACTACCTATTGCTAGCAGTGATTGAGCTTTCATGGTCAAAATTCCTTTAAAAGATTAAATTGATACACATATTCCATACAAAAACCCTTTGCTGAACAAGACTATACATTTATGCTTCTCAAAAGAAGCACCCACTTAACAAAAGTTAATCATTTCCCAAAATTTCCTCAAATGATTTAAAATTCAAGTTAAAACGTAAATGCGCGTTGCTAGACAGATGTGTCACTATAAAATTAATTATGGCCTGAGACACTTTGCCACCCACACCATCGGAACAATTATCCTCTTTTGGAATGTACCTCATTTAAACAAGAATTTTAAATCCACCATTCACTGTCTAGAATATTTGAAAACCTACTATGAATTACATTTGGTCACAACAACCTGGGTGGATGCAAACTGGCACTAGAGATTAATCTTTTCACAGCTCATTACCATTCCATAAGCCATTCAGCTCCCCAACATCAAATACATAATAATCCTTTCACAACGCAAGAGATTTTGCTGGTACAAAGTCTGCCGATGGCAATGGATGCAGCAAAACTATCCAGGTGAAGAAGAGAGAGATTCACTTCAGGATCAGCATGCTATTGCATAATACCCACTACTAATGGTGAAGTTTACTAATAATGCAATTCCCCAGCACACAATAGAGCACAACACCCTATCAATGCCATGCCACCTCATCCTCTCATTAGCATATGGGGATTTAATGTCTGAACACAATAATACAAAAATATCTAAACAGACAGATGACAAAGTACACTTTGCAATGAATGTATAGATACAGAATTGTCGTTCCACCTCTCATAATTCCATGCTCACATGGCATTTCATCAATGCACATTTTTAGGTTGTGTGGGACAGTCCCAAGTTCAAAGTTAATCTTGTGTCTTTTTGTTCCTTCATGAGTGCTTATTCAACGTTTCTCCAAGTCTTTCCATGGCTTCTGTCTATGCCTACATTTTTAGTATCTCGAAAACCTATTTTGCCCTTTTTTGGTTTTGCTGTGTGATAAAACAATAAGGCTCATGTTATGTTTTCAGTTGTGCTGTTTATACATGTATACATTCCCAGAAAAACTGTTTGAGTTCTGTACAAGCTCAAAGAAGCAGTCCAAAAAGGGTAAAGGCAAGCAGCACTTGACATTCAAAAATGAATAGCAATATAGAACAGAGATCAAACATTATGGAGCTTTTTATTAATCAAATATAATGGAGCTCTGTTAATTCAGTACTGGGCTCCCTCTGACGGATTGTATTTCACCAGCTTCAAAAAGTGAAAAGAAATGAAGAAGAATCCTCAACGCAGCTGGGTGCACAACCATCTCAAAGAAGCCTTGGTAAAGTAACACATCATCTCACGTATATAAAGGTTTACTCCAAAACTACAGAAAATATAGGCATATGTTACAAGTGGAACATTCATTTCAGAAGTCCTAAAACAGTCCCTAGATGCTTAACACTGCACATACGAGGCCACCATGACATCTCAGATAAAAGATGCACGCTATAGAAAAAACTATATTTCTACAGTGGACCAGCCTAAAAATAAATAACAATGGTTGTGAATTATCCTGCTAGGTCATAAATAGTTTGACCAGCACTCCAACCTTCCCACTAGTGTTAAGTGATGGCTCACCGCTGCCTTCTAAAGCAAATGCAGGGGGCAAATATTGTCTGAAGACTGGAATGTAAAAAACCAAGACTTGTTTCAAATGCTATAATAATTTCAAGAGCACACAGAAGCTAAGCAAAGGCGGACACAAAATCCTTCAAACCTTCACTCATGAAGGAATATAGGTTAAACCCTAGCTTTGGACTTGGGATGGTCTACACTGAAAAGGAACTAAAAAGTATATCCAATGTACAGGTAAACAATGTGATTAAGGGAGTTAACAGCCATGTCCAGACTGCATGGCCCATATACATTTTTAACTTTACGTAAATGTCTAAAAGTGCAAGTAAGTGAGCTTCTATATCTAACCAAGCACTAGTGGGTTGCACAATAGGTATGGAGTTGTCATGTTCACCATAAATAAGTACATTAAGAATTAAAGCCTTCACTAAAAAGATAGAAGTTTTCTTCCTCAGACTGTTTTAAGTCACTAGTATTTTTGGTTAAGATACATGTCTCCTTTTACAATAATAATTTATGAGTAGAGTTCCACTCCCACAAATGCACATACAAATTCACATAGGTTAAACAGCTGAGTCTTTGAGGTTTGTTCGTATTCTATATTTAGACAGTCTCAAGCAACTCAGTTAATCAAGAACAGAATGCATCTCAGCAGTACTAATGTTTATTTTATTTTTTAATTTTTAGGCTAAATTTTATTTTTATAAATAGAAGTAGTTACCTGTTTATATTCACCAACACAGTTTTGGCAGCAGAATCTTTTCTGCTGACCGTCAATCGTAAGGATATTGTTTCCAGCTCCTTTACTGGGCAAGTACTCCCCACAATGCTCACAGCAATTCATTATTAAACCATTCGCCATTCTGTATCTATTGAAGCAGTGGTCACTACACAGCTTATGAGTCATGTTCTTAAAGCTAACTTCATGGCGAATCTAAAAAAAACCAAAACAGATTCTTCATCAGTGCACTACACTTGACAATCGCAACTTCAAGAACAGTATCTGGTTCAACTGGAACCCTAGATAATATCATGACAAATGCATTTGAAATAACTATAACAACAAACAAAGCAAACTCTGTCTCCTTGCAAACTCTAGGCAAAAACCTAGCCCCAGCTGTTCTTGCAGCCCTGTAAGCCAATCCAGGGTCACAAGGTGGAATTCACACAAGGCTGCTCAAGAGAATGGGGAGTTAATTTACATACATTTTCCTGACCTGTACTTATATATGCTTTGTTGGCAGTGAGCAGGATTTTTAATATATTTGGCTTTTAATTTACAAGGTTGTCTTGGGGCTAAAAGGATGTATATAGATGGCTATGTACACTGGGCCCAGTATTTGCATCCAGAACATAGTAATCCCAACTCAGTAGAATTTAAATAAGAGTATATTCTACTATACAAACCATCTATACATTACTCAGGGGGATTCTCCAAAATATGCAATTAGAATAGAGAAAATCCTGAATTGTTTTGATGGCATCATTTGTATGTAATGTACTGATTAGTATCAGCAAAAAGAACAGGAGTACTTGTGGCACCTTAGAGACTAACAAATTTATTTGAGCATAAGCTTTCGTTGGCTACAGTCTACTTCATCAGATGCATAGAACAGAACATATAGTAAGAAGATATATATACATACAGAGAATCATGAAAAGGTGGAATTTGCCATACCAACTCTAAGAGGCTAATTAATTAAGGAGAGCTATTATCAGCAGGAGGGGGGGAAAATGTGTAGTGATAAACAAGATGGCCCATTTCAGACAGACAGTTGACAAGAAGGTGTGAGGATACTTAAGATGGGGAATGATTAGTATCAATTACTATTGGATTTATACTTTGAGGGCCCTCAAAATAATTAAAAAATAAAATATGAGAGAAGCAGTAATGGTTTCTAGTTTTCTCCCTTTTAAGAATGCAAGAAACCAGGGGCCACCGAATGAACTTAATAAAACAAAACAAACAAAAGCACAATGTACAGTCAACCTGTGGAACTCATTGCCCTGTGATGCTGTGAAGGCCACAAGTATAAATGGGCTCAAAAAAGATTTAGATAAGTTTATGGAGGATAGGGCTGTCAATGGTTGTTAGCCAAGATCGTTAGGGATGCAACTCCATGCTCTAGGGGTCCCTAAGCCTCTGACTGCCAGATGCTGGGACTAGACAACAGGAAGTGGATCACTCACTAACTGTTCTGTTCATTCCCTCTGAAGCATCTGGCAGCGAGCACTGTCAGGAGACAGGATACTGGGCTAGATGGACCACTGGTCTGACACAGTATGGCCATTCTTATGTTCTTATGGAGATCAACAGTGATCAACTCAACAATCCAACATAAAAATTTTAAATGACTAGCTGTCTAAAGAAAAGCCTTGTCTGCAATAATCAGCAATGAAAGTGAACTCCAAAATGTTAGCTGCATGACTACAAAAATGTCAGTAATGCACAACTGTCTTCATAAATTTCTTAAATTTAAATATGCAATAAAGCAATTTACAAACATTAATGTTATCTAACCATTATAAAGCATGACTGAAGATGGAAAGAGCTATAAAATTGCTAAATATATTAAGCTTAATAACTGTAGAAATACAAAAATCCTGGACAACTTAAAAAAAAATCAACATTTTACCACTCTTTCCAATCAACTTTTTAATAATAAATGTTCAATTAGTAAGTAATTTAAGAGTTGAGACCAAAAATTCAACCAGACCTCAGTTAGTTTACCACAGATAGTGCATCTTGATTTATTCAAGATTCCTTTTGAGGGATTATGCTTCTCTTCATAGAAGGACAAACATGATGTACTGCAAAACTCCTGGAAAGACTCACTGGAATCAACTTGAGCAACAATGGTGCCTTTCATTGTTGTTATATCTCTGAAAGACAAAAACGCTAGAGCATAAAACTTTTTTTTTAAAAATAGTATTTTATAAAATATAATTGATTCTTTCCCCTTCTCCCCACCCCGCACCATGCACTTTTAATTTCTCAGATTCCAAATAGTTTTTGGTTCAAAACTATTTTCAAGATGGTCCCACTGTATTGACATCAATTAATCATGCTATCTGTTGCATTTGTTTCTCTTGAGTTTAATACTACTTGCTAAAATATAAACAGTTATGAGCAACTTTACATTAACATTGTAAATGGACCATTAGAATCATAGAATATCAGGGTTGGAAGGGGCCTTAGGAGGTCATCTAGTCCAACCCCCTGCTCAAAGCAGGACCAATCCCCAATTTTGCCCCAGATCTCTAAATGGCCCCCTCAAGGATTGAACTCACAACCCTGGGTTTAGCAGGCCAATGCTCAAACCACTGAGCTATCCCTCCCCCCAACAAAACAAAGCAATTTCTGTTGTATATCCAAAAGAATAGCAGGCTATGTTTTTCCCTACATTACTTCCAATAGTGAAGATACAGTATTTGTAAAACAGCTTTTACCAATGAGCAGTTACTGGTTGAGCATATCTAACTTGTTTTACTTAGTACATGCAAAAGATTAAAATTTTAAACATAAAACCATGGACTTTTTTTAAACAAAAGCTGCTTCCCAACAATAAAAAAAAAGTATTTAAAAAAACGAACTTAGTCAATAAACATCTACTTCCTGCTCCTCAAACATCCATAACACTGCTACAACTAATATCAGCACTTTATTTTATTATTTTTGAAGATTCTTTTCTTCTGAAATATGACACTGAAGAGCTGTCTTTTTAGATGTAGCCAGAAATTTCTGTTAAGAGCAAAACTCCACTCTGAATTTGCCTGGTATGCTTGGATGGTACAATGCATCATTTTAAGTAAAAAATAGGCACAATTTATAAAAATAATCAGGTTGGCTAAAGAAGTTCCAAATCACCAATCTGAATATGGACTACCTAGCTGTAACTGATTAAACATTCAATTGAGACAGCAGATTAATTTTGGACTAACCAAATGAATAGTAATAAATTACTCTGAACTAGTCCTTCACACCTCTCCTCATTAAAAGTCAATTGCACTATTGTGTTCTGTGCAAAAGTAGCAGGGCACAATATTATTTTTAACCAATTTACCAACTTCTGGTTGAATCGGACATCTAAAGTTACATTAAAATGTTCTTAAAGTAAGCTTTGTTCAAACTCAGTCAGTTTTAAATACAAGGTGTCTATGAATCCAATTATTTCAACGTTAGGTTACTTGGTTTTCAGATGGAAGCAGAGTTTTTAAGAGATACTTCTAGCTCCTAAAATGAAGAGCCCCCTCCAAATCAGATCGACCATACATTGTAGATATTCATCAGAAAGTTGTGGTTAACATTAGACACAGAATAATAAGCAAACTCAACTGACAATGGATTAATTTAACTGCTTTGAACACTAGTGATATTTGCTAGTGAATTTTGCTGTTACTTCACAAGAACCTTATTCCCATAAAAGTGTGAGTCTCTACAGCTTAAAGAGCCAGATTTTGTAGCTGGGGCTGTAGCTCATCCATATTATCTGTGCATTGGGCACAAAGAACTGTAATACACATGGACCAGGGGGTTCTTTTCTCCCTCTCCTCCTCCTCTCCTCCCCTACCCCATACATCCCCCACTTATGAGAGGGAAAAAATATCTCCCTTTTCCTTGCAGGCACACAGCTTTTGTTTTTTATCATTACTGATGCAATGGAAATACCATTCAGCAGTATAAAGCAAGAACTGACTGGGAAGATCTGGAGGTCAAGTGACAGCATGTTACAGTCTCATGTTGGGGACCGACATGTCCCAAAAAAGTCTATCCCATATAGGGTGACCAGATGTCCCGATTTTATAGCAACAGTCCCGATTTTTGGGTCTCTCTCTTATATAGGCTCCTATTACACCCCAACCCCTGTCCTGATTTTTCACATTTGCTGTCTGGTCACCCTAATCGCATATTCAGTTCTAAATTTATAAACTGGGAGGAGCTGAAAATACTGAAGACATACAGTCTCTGGGAAAAGGGAATGCTGTAGGCTACTCTTTAAAGATTGCTTCTGGAAAAGGCGTGGAATGCCTGTATAGTGAGACACCTTCAGATCTACCCTTATCTGAAAGGATGTCAGCATGAAGCTGGGCCTTTTGCAGGAGGAGTACAAGAAGACTTGCTTGTGTACTACCACAGAAACAGAACACCAGCACCCCTGCCCTGACAAGCTTACCATCTGTGGCACCAACTGGGCCAACATTTACAAACGTGCTTAACTTTTACCATGTGTAGTTTCACTGACTATGATCAGAGAGAAGCAAGAGCATCAAAATAGGAAAAAATTGGCAATCTTTAATAAAAGTTTGAGGGGGAAAATAATGAACTTTTAAACACATTAGCCAAAATTTGTATAAAGTGACTAACAATTTTGAGTGCTTTAAATTTCTGATTGACCAACTTAAGGCCTACTAAACAGCTAGATTTAAAAATATATATATCCTCTAAGGGGTCTTATGGGGGACACCCAAAATTACATCACTTCTAGCAAATCTTTACCAGCTTCCCTAAACTTAATCTTCTTTTAGAAGTCAGTTGACATCACTCAATTTACAAACAGCCATTATAAACCTGAATTAAAACCTAAGTTAATGTGTTGTATCAAAAAAACACTAAACTCACTGTGCAATATCAAAGTTCTGAGCACATGAAAAAAAGTAGGAACAGATGGTATTGCCATCTTAAAACTGGCCAACTTTCCAACAGCTATGGCATTGAGACAGTGCAGCAAGATTACTACCTATCCAGTAAATCTGATACTGAGGGGGGACCCCCGGTGGAGGACGGGATTGCAGGAAATATAGGATCACTAACTAAAAAATATAGGTAGCATAGATTTCTTCTCATTTAGACATGAAGCTAAGGCAGTGTTAAACAAGGGCAACTTTGTCCAGGCCCTGGTTTCAATACACAGATTTACTGAGCAGTTGAAGACTAGCGGGAGAATTTAAAAGACTAGGGCTATGTCTACACTTAAACCACTACATCAGCACAGCTACAGTGCTGCAGCTGTAGCGCTTCAGTGTAGACAACTCACTATAGCAATGGGAGGGAGTCTCCCATTGCTGTAGTTAATCCACCTCCCCAAGAGATAGTAGCTAGGTAGACAGAAGAATGCTTCTGTCGACCTAGCACCGTTTACACTGGTGGTGGTAGGTCACCTTTGCTACATCGCTCGGGCGTCGATTTAACTTTTTTAGTGTAGACCTGGCCTAAGATATCCTCAAAAGAAAGAAGTTCAAAGATGACCTCATAGGACTTCTCTACAAATCTGAGTCTTTTGCATTCAAAGACTTATATAAAACAGATTTGATAGACTGTCCAAAATAATGAATGAATCAATAATCTAAAAACTGGATATTTCAAACTTTTTCTGCTATTTAAAAATGAAATGTTTTTAATGTGGGTGTTCTTTCTTGCAATCTGTGTCATCATACCCTCTTAGAATCACCACAGAATTAGTTGCAGGAATGGGGAGTTGAAAAAGAAGAATTAGCCATGAGTTTTGAACATCTTAACCCTGAGAAAGAGAAAGGTTAGATTCAAATCTTGTTTATAAATGGTATAACTAGCTGAACAATTTAGAGTTTAGAAGCAGCTAGAAATTGTACTATTTAATTGCATTTTCAGTCCGTCAGTTATCTTTACGCAAAAGACTCATCTATAGCGAGATATATTATTTTCTACTATGGCAGTCAAGAGATTAAACAAGTTAATAGTGCGATTAATCGTGCTGTTAATAACAAAACCATTTATTTTTT
Source organism: Macrochelys suwanniensis (assembly GCA_033296515.1). NCBI lineage: Eukaryota > Metazoa > Chordata > Testudines > Chelydridae > Macrochelys > Macrochelys suwanniensis. Next base: position 40,398,903 of record CM065775.1, on the reverse strand, counting down.
GATGTTTTCCCATTTTCAAATATATTATTTCAATTTCAACACAGAATACAAAGTGTACAGTGCTCACTTTATATTTATCTTTATTATAAATATTTGCACTGTAAAAATAAAATAGTATTTTTCAATTCCCCTAATACAAGTACTATAGTGCCGTCTCTTTATCATGAAAGTTGAACTTACAAATGTAGAATTATGCACAAAAAATAACTGCATTCAAAAATAAAACAAAGTCCACTCAGTCCTATTGTTCAGCCAATCGCTCAGACAAACACGTTTGTTTACATGAGCAGGAGACGATGCTGCTGCCCACTTCTTGTTTACAATGTCACCTGAAAGTGAGAACAGGCGTTCGCATGGCACTGTTGTAGCTGGCATTGCAAGATATTTACATGCCAGATGCACTGAAGATTCTTATGTCCCTTCATGTTTAAACTACCATTCCAGAGGACGTGTCCATGCTGATGATGAATTCTGCTCAATAACGATCCAAAACAGTGCAGACTGATGCATGTTCATTTTCATCATCTGAGTGAGATGCCACCGGCAGAAGGCTGATTTTCTTTTTTAGTAGTTCAGGTTCTGTAGTTTCTGCACTGGAGTTTTTCTCTTTTAAGACTTGTGAAAATATGCTCCACATCTTGTTCCTCTCAGATTTTGGAAGGCACTTCAGATTCTTAAACCTTGGGTCGAGTGCTGTAGCTATCTTTAGAAATCTCACATTGGTACCTTCTTTGCATTTTGGCAAATCTGCAGTGAAAGTGTTCTTAAAATGAACAACATGCTGGGTCATCATCCGAGACTGCTATAACATGAAATTTATGGCAGAATGCGGGTAAAACACAGAGCAGGAGACATACAATTCTCCCCCAAGGAGTTCAGTCACAAATTTAATCAACACAAAAATTTTTTAACAACCATCAGCAGCATGGAACCATGTCCTCTGGAATGGTGGCCATAGCATGAAGGGGCATACAAATGTTTAGCATATTAGGCATGTAAATACCTTGCAATGCCGGCTACAAAAGTGTCATGTGAACTTCTCACTTCCAGGTGACATTGTAAACAAGAAGCGAGCAGCATTATCTCCCATAAATGTAAACAAACTTGTCTGTCTTAGCGATTAGCTGAACAAGAAGTAGGACTGAGTGGACTTGTACACTCTAAAGTTTTACTTTGTTTTGTTTTTGAGTGCAGTTATGTAACAAAAGAAAAAAATCTACATTTGTAAGTTGCACTTTCACAGTAAAGAGATTGCACTACTGTACTTGTATGACGTGAACTGAAAAATACTATTTCTTTTATCATTTTTACAGTGCAAATATTTGTAATGAATAATATGAAGTGAGCACTGTACACTTTGTAATTGAAATCAATATATTTATAAATGTAGAAACATCCAAAATATTTAATACATTTCAATTGGTATTCTATTGTTTAACCGTGCGATTAAAACTGATTAATCGCGATTAATTTTGAGTTAATCGTGTGAATTAACTGATTAATCGACAGCCCTATTTTCTACACTTGGCCCTTTAAAGAGACTGAATACTCAAACTCTCCCCAAAGGGGATTTAATAGACAACATTTTTTCTTTACAGTTAACACTACATTTTTGAATTCAAAAGTCAAGACTCCTTCACACATTACCACATGAATCTTTGGAGGCTTCCTCTGATGGGGTGAACCAGGCCTTTGTGGCCCTGTGCTGGAGGCCCCATGATCCTACCACACCATGCCCCAGTAAAAGGGCTGCAAAAGTGAGTCCTCCAGGCCTTTCTAGAGAGGCTGCTTCTATACAAAGCCCAGCAGGCCCAGATAAATGAGGCTACAGGGGCTGAGCAGGTCAGGACCAGAGGAGCAAGGTAGGAGGAGATGGGGCTCTGCGCGCTGCCCCTGCCCTAAGCACAGGATCCGCTCTGGGGAGGGGGAGGTGCCAGCAGGTGAGAGTCGTGCCTCTGCCTAGGAGCTGGACCTGCTGCTGGCTGCTTCCGGGGTGCAGCACGGTCCGTGGTGCTAGCACAAGCAGGAAGCCTGCCTCTATGCTGACCGGGAGCCTCCAAAGGTAAGTCCACGCCCCAATCCCCTGCCCCAGGCATGAGCCCCCCCGCCAAACCTGGAACCCCTTCCTGAACCCCAAATTCCTCATCCCCAGCCCCACCCCAGAGCCTTCACCCCCAGCCCAGAGCCCTTACCCCCTCCTGCATGCCAACCCCCTCAAACCCTGAGCCCCTCCCTGAACCTGGAGCCCCGCTTTCCCAGCCCCACCCTGCACCCCAACCCTCTGCCCCAGCCCTGAACCTCTCCCACACCCCAAACCTCTCATCCCCAGCTCCATTGGTTCACAGGCATCAACACTTTTCTTCAACTGGGTCCCCAGAAAAAAAGTTTGAAAACCACTCCCTTAAGCCACCAATACCTCACACTGCATATTAACCTTAATACTCTGCTTAATCACATACTTTAAAAATGCATAATAATAACATTATGTACTGTAATTCTGCTCCCAATTAATTCCATTAGAATTTATCATGTATTCAGTTTGCATGTAAAACACCAGACTGTAAGGCAACATTATTTAATGTGCATAGAAGAGGGAAAACTAAGCTGCATGCAAATATCTTAGAGATAAAGTATTTTGAGAAATCATATACATATAACTAGGGCTGTCGATTAATCGCAGTTAACTCAAAAAAATTAACTGTGATTAAAAAAATTAATCGCAATTATTCACACTAATAGAATACAAATTGAAATTCAAATATTTTGGATGTTTTTCTACATTTTCAAATATATTGATTTCTATTACAACACAGAATACAAAGTGTACAATGCTCACTTTATAGTGTTTATTACAAATATTGCACTGTAAAAATTATAAAAGAAAGTATTTTTCAATTCACCTCATAACAAGTACTGTAGCGCAATCTCTATTGTACAAAAGTGTAATTTACAAATGTAGATTTTCTTTCTTACACAACTGCACTCAAAAAACAAAAACAATGTAAAACTTTAGAGCCTACAAATCCACTCAGTACTACTTCTTGTTCAGCCAATTGCTAAGACAAATAAATCCATTTACATTACTGCTGCCTGATTCTTATTTACATCACCTGAAAGTGAGAACAGGCATTCACATGGCACTTTTGTTGCCAGCATTGCAAGGTATTTACATGCCAGATAAGCTAAACATTCATATGTCCCTTCATGCTTCAGCCACCAATCCAGAGGACATGCTTCCATGCTGATGATGCTCGTTAAAAAAACTAATGCGTTAAATTTGTGACTGAACTCTTTGGGGGAGAATTGTATGTCTCCTGCTCTCTGTTTTACCTACTTTCTGCCACATATTTCATGTTATAGCAGTCTTGGATGATGATCAAGGCCACGTTCATTTTAAGAACGCTTTCACAGCAGATTTGACAAAAATAAGTTATTTTTTGTACGTAATTCTATATTTGTAAGTTCAACTTTCATTATAAAGACACTGCACTACAGTATTAGGTGAATTAAAATATACTTTTTTTTACAGTACAAATATTTGTAATCAAAAATAAATATAAAGTGAGCACTGTACACTTTGTATTGTTGTAATTGAAATTAATAGACTTGAAAATGTAGAAAACATCCAAAAATATTTAAATAAATGGTATTCTATTATTGTTTAACAGTGCAAATAATCGTGATTAATATTTTTTAATCGCTTGACAGCACTAAGTATAGCTATTTTGCAAGTCTAATGTTACTAATGTACAATTCTTAAGCTCCCCAGTAGTTCTTTTAGGCATTGTGAGTAATGAATCAATAATAAATTTCAAGGTGAACTATGACCTTTAATTATTTATGTCTAGTGTTCTGCATTTTCAGTTTTTATTTGTAAAAAAATTCTGAGATTTTTTTTGTTTATTTTCCAAACATTAAAACTAGGATGAAATCAGGTTAAAAAAAATTTTTAAATGGGGAAATAACTTGCATAATATACACATTTTACTACAGTGTAATTGAAACTTTTTTCATGAACAAAATGTATTTTTTCGTCTCTCTAAGAGACAACAGTTTTTCCAGAAATCCTGGTTTGCATATGCTCACAATTTTCTTCAAAGTATTCTTACTCATGTTGAGCCTCTTGCTATCTTGGAGGTAGTCCAACTTTAAAAATAAGTGCTTTGCATCAGTAAGATCCAGGGGATCCACTCAAAGCTTGCCATGCCACTCTGCTGAAGTCTGGAAGTTTGTTTTGAAGAATGTCTCAAAAAGCCGGCACATCCAGTTTCATATTGTCAGATGAGGCATGCTTGTGTAAATAGTAAATTCCCCTTTCAGATTTGAAATTCCATCTTTAGTGGCAAATGGTTGAAACACTCTGGCATAACTGTCATAGTCTGCTGCAAAATTCACCTTGAGGAAGGGGTGCAACACCTGGATGACATTCCAAAAAGAATCTTTGGCACCAAACATTTCAGGGGTCAGATTATGGGTCATGATAGTCTCCCATTTCTCGTTGAGTGTCGTGTTAAAAGTTTTGAACACTTTTGGAGTTCGTCTCCTGGAGTCAGAAGGATCTCCAGAAACAGCTCGGTTTTCTCACCGTATGTTTCTCCTGCAGCTTTTGTACTCAATTCAGCTGAGATTTTGGTTGAGAGGATCTGGTAAAAATCTGTACTGGCAAACGTGTTGGCAGTAGTCAGAGAAAACTCCAGGCGTTTTCTGTGTGTCACACAGTGATTCCAAGTTTTCAGCAATGAACTTTACCTTGATGCGCAGAATCTGGCGGTCACATTCTGGTTATTTGCCAGTCTCTTCAGAGTTGCTGCTTTGGAACCAAAAAACTCAGGATGATATAGGAGACACATCAGCACAGTCCACGTGTTATTTACATGACAGGCAGCGAAGTACACATTCATCCACCAATGTGGCACAACACAAGTAGGTAATCGGCAGTCAGCTCTGCACTCATCTCGCACTGTGTAACACAAAGCTTTCAAACTTGTTTGCATGCTTGAAAACAGCCCCAAACCCAGTGATGCAAGATTTCACGTCTTTCATTTTTTCTGTAACCGTAGTTGCTGACAGCACAACATCAATCAGATGAGCAGGACAGGTAATACGTAGCAGCTCCAGTTTCTGATTGAGTTTAATCTCTCGTGAAAACTTAGCCATGTAAAGTAAACACAATCTGTGTTAGTTGTGGCCACATTTTCCCAAGTTAGTTGGTATACCTCAAACATATCAGTTACTGCTGTGTTGACAAAACAGCTGTCAGCAGAGGGGATGAATGTCACATCAGCACAAAACAATGTGGGTTTGTTTTTGTATTTCAAAGTGAATAAACACCAAAGGCCAAGCATCAGACAGTCCAAAGCATCAGGAGACTGGTCAAATCAGACTAGACACAACATTTCCATCAATTTGTTCCATCAGTTTTGATACTAAAGCATCATCATCATTTTCTTTCAGATACTTACGAGTGAGGTTGTCTGCATTAGGAAGGACTTTTGCTGCTGGACAGTACTGTCACACAAAGTCATCACCAGGCCCCTCTACAATTAACAGTGATTGTTCAGCGAAACAGACTATGCACAAAATCATTGACCCAATCATGCTGTGACCTCTCTTTCATTAAAGCCCTGGTGGAAACTCCTGATATTGACTGTTTATCTCAAAGCTCACTTTCTTCTTTAAGCTTCTTGTGTCACTTGCTTTCGATATGCTCCTTTATTCTGTCAGCACGAGCACGGACCTCAGTGCTGCAGTACTTGCAGCGCAATGCATCCTCTTCAATCCCGTCTTTACTTTTTTTGAAAATTTCTAAGCACTGATTTTTTGTTGGTATTCAGGCACAGATTTGCATTTTTGCCCCACGCTTACCTTTTTATCTTATCTATCTTATCTGTGGAGGACTGTTTAAATTTAGCACCGCTCTAAAGAGACGCAAAACAATAGGCAGGCAGCATGTCTTTGTGAGCCAATCATAGCACAATATTAACATTGTTTGATTTTCTGACCTCCACTGTGTGTGTGTTCTGAGTTTTACACTGAGTGACTGCTTCAATCTCAGAGATGCAGGACACAACAATCATGTAAAACATTAGTGTTTAACAAAAATAAGTACCCCAAAAAATATTGAGTGGATTGATGAGGGTGGAAATCAATTAAAAAAATCTAACTCTTAATTTTAAAAAATGGTAATTTATCAGTGAAAATCAGTAAAAACTGAAAATGCAGAATACTATGTCTAAATAGATTTAATCACTTCCGTAATACTGCCCATATTACAATGCCTTGACCCCAAAATGGGATGAAGCCCTCAACCCTTCATTCATGCCTTCACTATTTCAACTCTGCTTTCTATAGCTTCCACAAGGCCCCATTCTCCAGACTCTGGCAGGTGCCCACCCCTTCACACATACAGAGAAGTGTGACCCATCTGGCTCCTGAGAGATTTCAGGATGGAGTTCATAATTCCCAGGCTTCTTTTTAAGACTTTCTATATATATTTGCAATGGGCCCTCTCATAGGCTTGCCAGCTTATTTCTCCTCTCCCTTTCCCTTCCAGCCATTGCCTAGGCCAGGGCTTTCCCCCTTGACTCCCAGTAGATGGAACTGTCTTCCTATGTTTCTCTGCTATGTCTTTCCAAATCTCAATTTTTTTTCTCCTATGGATTTGCCCTTTGATTTCATCTTTTCCCTCTCACAATGGAAGCATTTATATAATAAAATATTTTCACTATTTTTTCTTGTGAATTTATACCGTATTGTTTACTGCGCTATATTTTGTAAACTCTTAGAAACTGTTTATATGAAAAAAAAAAATCACTAAACCAAAATTATTGATTTGTATCTTTAAAGAGAAGAAGCTCCCCTATCCTGCTTTATTTTGAACTAGAGAAAATTGACAGTCAAGGAGGGTTATTGTACTTTCCTTGATTGTCTCTAGACATGCGATAGCCATTTAAGGTGGCCCTACTTTGTGGGGAAAAATATTTTTGTAGTCAGATCTTACAAGCGTCAGAAACTTAGTTATTACAAATGCTCCTTAACATTCATAAAGCAGATATTTTTGCATTTAAGTATTAAGGAAACGAAGAATAAAACATCCCTTACTTTTTGCACATAACACAGAGTTTCTTTGGAGCGGGTTTATGCGAGAATGATGAGAGGCAGGCAGTGGAACAAAATAGGTGAGCTGATCCTTTGCGCTGATATGCAGTCTGTCCCTTCTGCAAGGGCTTTTTGCAATTTGCACATGTGACTTTAACCTGTTTAGAAGGTTGTTGTTGTGCAGACGGCTGAAAAATCTGTTTAGGAAGGGAGGCCACTGGTGACAAGGAATCCACACCTGGTTGCTTCTGATTTCTAGGGAATGAAGCGGACTGGGATATCCAGGAATCTTAAAAATACAAAATACATGGAAAATTAAGTGAAAAGACATCTTTCGATATACAAACAGATTTGATATTAGGATAATTTGCTAACAAAAGTGATTAAGAGGAGGAATTGGTTATCTTGGAAGTATATGTAAAAGCACATGCTCAGTCAGTATATTTAGACCAATGGCATTGTTCTCTGCCATCACAGGAAATCCCAAAACAGGGGAGCATCTCAAGGTGCCCATTTCCTAGACCTGGAGACATCAGTCAAGAGTGATTAACACATGTGTAGTTTGTCCGCAAACTGTCATTGAACCTTACTCCTGAGGGCATTCTGTGCCAAAAAATTAAAAATTCTGCACACATTTTAAAATTCTGCAAGTTTTATTTGTCAACAAATAAATGCAGAGGCTCCAGCATGGCAGTGGGGAGCACAGGCCACTGGCTGTACAAAGGTGAGGATCACTCTGCAGCCTCCCCATTCCCAGGACAGGGACTCAGTGGTGAGGCTGCACCTGACCCTGACACAGTACAAGGCCTGGCCTGCCCCAGAAACGCCCTGGGGCCCTGCGCCAGGCGCACTAGGTATGGGACAGGCAGGCTCAACCAGGCAGGAACCAAGTGTGGAGGGGCTCAGTGTGAGGAAATCCAAGTATGGGGTGAGAGGATTGTGTGGGACAATCTGCGTGCAGACAGCTGTGATAGGTCTAGGTGTGGAGGGATCTGGATGCACAGAGGCTCGTTGAGGGGATTCCAGGTGCAGGGGCAATGGGACTGCAGGGGCTTCCAAGTGAAAGTGGTTGGGGCTCAGCGGAAGGGTCTGGTTGTGAGGATCTCAGGAGGGGGATCTGCCAGGGAAGTGGGGCTGGGGTGGTGGGGAATCTGAGTTCAGCTTGTTGGGGGTTAGTGGCATGGGGGGGTCTCGATGGGGGGGGCTCAGGGTAGTGCAGGGGGTGGGGCTCTTCAGGGTGGAGGTTTGAGTGCAGGGAGCTCAGTGGAGGGTGGTCTGGGTGCAGGGGTGGAGGTGGGGGTTTGGAGGCGGGGGGGTCCAAATGCAGGGGTTGAAGTTCAGTGGCGTGGGGTTTGGTTCTGGAGGGCTGGGGGGTTCTGGGTGTACGGGGTGAAGCTTGGCGGAGATTGGGTATAGGGTGGAGCAGCTCCTCATACAGTGACCCCTCCCCCTGCAGCTGAGGAGCAATGGTGGCAGGAAGCAGGGGGGGATGCTGAGCTTCCGCAGCTGGGGGAGGTTTCTGGGGGTGAGTCTGACACAGCCCCAACCACGTCTTGCAGGGGGAAAGGAAGTCCCGTTCTCTCCTGCTTCCAGCCCAGCCAGGACTAATAACTGATCCCTCCTCTGAGTAGGAGCCACTGGCTCAGGTGTACCCAGCCCTGCAGTGATTTACCTCTCCACCAGCTGCTCCGGGTGCCTGAAACAATGTACCTGCGCAGCTAGGGAATGGTGCGTGACTGCTCTTGCAGCTTCGCTCTGCTTCCCTGTCAGAAAGTCATTTTTCTGCGGGGAAGCAAAGAAATCCACTGGGGACATGAATTCTGTGCACGCACATTGGCGCAGAATTCCCCCAGGAGTAGAACCTGTAGACAAATAAAATTGTGCCAACTGCAGTTAAAAATTCAAAGCAGAGAAGTCAAAGCAGAATTTCCATTTTGAAGATTTCATCTATTAGAAATTTCCATTTTCTAAAATATTACTGCAGAGGTTTATAAATTTGGACCGATCAAATGTCTTATCAGACTTGGGTTGTTATCAAAGATACTTCTCATGATTTTATTTTAAAATCAAAACCCTGGATTTTCAGTAGATAGAAAGATTGTTTATAAGGAGATTAGAATAAGGTTTAAACTCTTCTGATTTAAAACTTCTGGTATTACATACAAAAATAGTACATTTGCAACTTCTGAAGTAGTTTCCAAGTCCAGACTCTCTGGCCCCAAGTCTGGCCCAAAGAATTTTTGTATTACAATTAAAGACAGGCAAAAGAGATTCACACCAATCACCACATGTATCTATATCATGATTCTTATGGGAAGCAATTTCTATTTTACTCTAAAACCCATTTCAAGGCAATGGCTATCAATTAGAACAATGGAAATCTGCAGGATAGCAAAAACTGATTAGTTCTCAAGATTTTGGTCTTCTCAGTAGGGAATAATGAACCTAGAAGTTAATAGTTCAAGTCCTTGCAGTACCGAAACTCCTCCCCAGAGCATCCCCTCCTCCCACCTAGCTCTGGACAACACAGTCCCGGAATACAGAGCCACTCTTAGACAATCAGTCATTTTATAGTTTAACATGTTGCAGGGCCGTTTGCATCACAATTTAATTTGTCCCACAGGAAAAGTAGTAAAAAGAATAGCATCCCTGTGTCTGATGAACTCAATTTTTAATATCTATCTTAGGTTCAGAAGACAAAGTTCTGGCAAAACTATTCTCCTATAAAACCCTCTTTTCTAGGCATTTCTCCAGAATTTAAGTTTCCATTTTGATCAACTAAGTTTTTAGACCCTGACAATGAAGAAAGTTCTATAGGATGCCAAGAGTAAGAAATATTATTTTAAGTATGAAAAATGTCATTATAAATTAATTTCCTTTACATTTGAATGATCCAATTTATTTCACTTAAAATACCAACATGCCAACTATGCTAGAGCCCAGCATGTATAAACCGTCTTATCTTAGATAACATGCATTTGCCATGGTCCCTAAATTAGAGCGAATGGTGGCATTTACCCTAACCTATAAGCTGAAAGTACTGACATCCTGCAAACTGCACTGCAGGATCTTAAAGGTCTGTGGTATCTCTATAGTTTGGTCCAGTATCAGCAAGTTAGTTTAAATGCATAAACATTTTTAGTGACTCTCCTTGCACCTTAGAACAGCTGGTATCAAAATAGCCATATAGGGGAAAAAAATAAAAAATAAAATGTGTGTGTAAATTCTGCAGATTTTGGATTCTTCATCCCTGCAGTCTTTAGGTGAAAATGACGATAGCTATTCTGGATGCTTTCTAAGGAATCCATCAATCAACCTAATGAAAGACTGCCATATTTTCTAATAAAGCACTGTATTTCTAAGAGACCATAAAGATCAAGCTTTACTAAGTCTGCTGCACAATTCTTGGATAAAATTTCAAGTTTCAAGGACTCAAATTTATTCTTTAAATGCCCAAGGAGTCCAATGTTCTTGTTTGGAAATCCAGGTTACTGTTTGGGACTGCGTGTTTGCCCGCCCTATTGTTTGTCATGACAGCTGTCATGGATGTCCTATTTCCCAGGCATACAAGCCAATTTACATTTAGTGTGTCTATTAGAAAGCTTCAATTAACAAAGTGGAGGGGTTATAGGGTGGACGGGGGAAGCAGTGCAAAAACATTCTTTTTGACCTGGCAGGCAATTTTTTTTATTTATTTTTTTAAAGAATGTGCCCCCCACTGACAAATCTAGATATGTTACCACAGTACTTACAGTTTAAGGAGAATCATGCAAATGTAGACTCCATTTTTTGTCAACTACCATAGACTGACAGATATATTTCTAGAAAATACCTCAATAAGCCAGAACATTGAGACTCTCTCTTTTTCATGTGTTTGGAATGGGAGTTCACACTGGTTCCTTTCCATCCAGACCAAGGAAGCACATGCCCAGAAAGGTTCCTGTACATGCAACTATACCACCAATATTACTTAACTGGTGCTTCATGGGCTCTATGGTTTGCACACTTCATTTTCAGTTGAGACTCCAACTTGCCACTCACACCTCCTAGCCCCTTCCACAAGGCTACAGTTGGCCTTAAGATTCCCCTCACACCTTAAGATTTCAAGTAGACTTCCCTCCTTTCTGCAAGGGAAATACCATAAAATGTAGAAACAGTAAGTGTCTAATCTTAAAATGGGACTTCTTGCTTTTTCCTCCTGTGTCTTTCATTCTTTATTCCACTCTTTTCTCCCTCATATTTGCACTCCATTCACTTTATTCTTCTCTACCAACTCTCTTCACATCTTTGAGCCTCATCACTTTTTCCTCCTTCATCTTTTCTTGTATTCCACCACCCTCCTTCCTGTCTTCAAAACCATTCCTAAAGCCTGATTTCAGCACAAAAAAAGGTGTCTCCTCTTCCTTGGTTCATTCCCATGTTATCCCCAAGTCTCCATTTCTTCAGGTTGCTCTCCTCCCCACCCCACCAGTGCTCTGTTAGGCAACATCCTCTTTTAGTGTATGCCTTCTGTAATGCCCTCCTGGAGTGACAAGCTTTATGGGTGCTCAGACTGATACTGTTAGAGCTTATGGCTCTCAGGTATTCTTTTTTAAAGGCTGCTCCCCAGAGACAGTGGACTTACTTCAAGTCTTAAGACCACCCTAATTTAGAGTTACAATGGACTTAATACAACAACGGGCTAGACATAAGATTTGCAAAACTACTCCAGTAGCTGGAAACAGTATTCTTTACGCCAAGTTTTCAGTTATGGTGAAAGTCAGGAGCAGCAATCATTAGGGGAGATGGTAACATCCGAGAGCATGTAAGATTTTTCTATCCACTTCTTCCACCCTATTCCTGCACCACAGGATGTTGGGGAACACATCCTTGGGTAGCTATATTTAAGACTGAAATGCTTCATAGTATACAGATTTCTGACCGGGCAGGCCTAGCTTGTCAGATAAAATGCTGACACGTATTCGCTGGAGAGTCATTTAAAAAAAAAAAAAAAAAAAAAAAAAGAGTTATGAAAAGGAGAGCAGAAACAAGTTACCCAGAAAATGTTTCCCCTACTTTTGTAAATAAAACCTATAAGAGATCCACACCTACCGTGTTTCAGTTGCTTCTCCTGTAAAAGTAGTTTCCACTACAGTTCTCTTCTCTTTCCCCCTCTCCTTCCTTCTTCTTTTGCTTCTGCTCTCACCTGTCTTGTTCCTTTTTTTCGCTTGCTCTGTCTCTCCCCCTTTTTACCTGTGGTAGTCCTTTCTGCTCCCGCTTCTCCCTATTTTTGTTTACCCTCACTGTGCTCTTTTCATGTGAGGACCACAAGCATAGCAAAGACCTTTTTTATTCCCTTCAGAACACAAGCAACATATACAGATCTTTGCAACACTCTCTCAGCATCCACCCCATTCTGAACCAACCTTCCTTCTTCCTTCCCATAGTTGGCCCTTTTCACTGAACCCCAAAGAAACCTTGTCTCCTCTGTTCCCCATTAATCCAGGGTGCCAGAACTCACTCTACTTCATGCTGCTAGTATACCAGATTCCATGTTTTGCAGATTTTTGGTATGCACCTGACCTGTCAATCAAACTAGCAGCCATGCACAAAGCCTTCTGCGCCAGCAGTAAAAGAAGGAATTTTCTGGTGCCTTGGGCAAAAGCATGTGCTGGTTTTGAAAGGCATACAAAGACACTGTTTTGCATTAACAGGTACCAGAAGTCCCCATGTCTTCCACTTGTAACGTCACAAAAAACAATGCATTTTGATGTCTTTAGTGTATCAAGTATCACCAGCAAATTTCACAAAAACGGGAATGCATTCTTCCAAAGAGAAGTTAAAAATGGAGGTGAACGTCCAAGCTATCTATAGACACTTGACACAAAACAAAAACTCTTCAGTTTTGAGTTTTGCTTTTTGTTACAGTAGATATGATTGATTCATAAGAATGGACAGAGTCATCAGCAAACTACAGAACTTGTCAAGTTGACATGAATTTTGCAAGTTAGTCAGAAAACATAGCATTTCCTTTGCTCTTATTTTGAGAGAAGTATTTAGTTTTAAGTTAATACTTCTATAGTACTCTATAAAATGTATTAATACACTATGAAAAGTAAGTTTTAGTGACACGAACTAGAGAACTCTGCTATCAAGATACTTGTTAAGATCTGGATAGAAGCTACCAATGTATCTGAGAATTATAAAATTAACATATTAGCAAATTGTATTGGAACCTAGCACATCTGGATTCCAACTGAATGTTTTAGATCACCTTTGAAATGATCCCAACTAGTCTCCAAAGTTATTACCTCCACAGGGAAATGAGGGGAAATCATACCTTTGCTACTGGCTTCATTTGAGATGGTTTTCTACAAGGCTAATTTAATAGGGCAGCAGTGCACTGACAGACACAGAGAACTTCATCATAATGTAAGATTAAAGCTTCATTATTTAGGTGAAAGCTTAAATTCTGCAGAATGTGAACTCTAGAAAACTGCAGTTGCAACTGTCCCATTTTGCTTTTAGTGGACCCTGTTAGCTAAGTAAGGTTTACTGCTATTCCTGCTGTCCTAAACAAAAACAAATTACCCCTAACAGCATATAGCATGTAAGTTTTAGCGCAAGTAGCGCTAAAAGGTAACATACATATAACTATTAACACTTATATTATGAGAACACCTAGAAGCCACAAGCAGGTTAGACCTCAAATATACAAGACATCATACAAACAAAAATTACATACTTCACAGAGCTTAAATTTAAAATGCCAGCTGCTACTATGATGATTTGATTAATGTTCTAGGGAAGGGGTTCTCAAACTGGGGGTTGGGACCCCTCAGGGGGTCGCAAAGTTATTACATGAGGGGTCACAAGCTGCCAGCCTCCACCACAAACCCTGCTTCACCTCCAGGGATTTATAATGGTGTTAAATATATATTAAGAAGTGTTTTTAATTTATAAGCGGGGAGGGGTCGCACTCAGAGGCTTGCTATGTGAAAGGCGTCACCAGTACAAAAGTTTGAGAACCACTGTTCTAGGGTCTCACACTTAATCCTTTTGCATATCAAATACTATTCAAATAGCATGGACAACAAAACCTGTAAATTAACGCTTTTCCACTTTGAGGGAAAATGGCTTTGATGCATACTGCTAGTCACAGAACAAATGTGCACTAATTATCTAGGTGCACACATGCCACCTTGACTGCACGCACACTGGGTTCCATGCATCCCAAGTCAGTTACACACAAAAATGTACACTGTCTTTTTGAAAGATTAGGTAGCTATACACAAAGTATTAATTGGGGGGGTTCAGTTTGTTAGCTAGTTGCTAATCCAAGACAAGTTTACTGATGTATAAATTCATCTCATTGATAGAACAGATTCTACTAACGCACAAAATGACAGATTAAAAAAAACCAAGCTCCTTTTCTAAGAATAAAGTTAAGAGTGTATGTGTGCATGTGTGTATATTAGTAGCTCTGTACTTTATATATAAACAAATTAATATTATGGACAGTTCAAATTTTACACATTTTATAAGCTTAGCAAAGTATTTAAAGGTATGACTTACCAGGACTGTGATGAGTCACAGATTCTCCATTTTGAAACACATCTCCAGCCACATTCATTCTACCAGGATTGAAAGGTCCTACACCAGTCTTGGTCTGTGAAGTTAAAGATGGGGTGTATGTTTGTATATTAACACCAAAATTACTTGACTGCAGTCCGTTAGACACATCTCCCAAGTTGGTATTCTGCAGTGATGTTACATGTGTAATCATTAAGTTCATGTCACGCCCTTCAGTATTTTCTAAATGACCATCATTCACAGAGCTCATACCTGTTTCTAATGTGGTAACATTAGCAATCTGAATTTCAGAGTCTGGTTCTGTGGTTATACCACTATTACCTATTCCTGCATTTACCTTACTTCTTGAAAAACTGGAAGCTGAGAATTCCGTATCGCTGGATCTATTTTTACACTCTGGAAGTCTTCGTTCATTAAAACTGGAAGCATTCTTCTCTTGTCCTGGATTTGTTTCAATATCTTCTTCATCATCAATAATAATAGTCTCGCTTATACTTCCCTTTTGAGAAGTTAAGTCTTTTGAAGGAGGAAGCATTTTGGAATCATTTCCTTGAAGCTCGTCGCTTTTTGATGAAATAAATGCAATGTTTCTCTGATCTGATATCAGTGATGTAGAAGTCTGTGGAGGTTGTATAGGTTCAATAAAAACAACATCATCATCATCTTCTATGGATGAGTTTTGGAATTTATTAGATCTAGAAACTAGAGTATTAGGCGGACCTCCAAAAGAATTTCCTATATTTGCAAGACCAGTTGCCATGGCAGTAGTTCCTAGTAAACCAGAAGTATGTTCAGACAGTTCTAATCCTCCCAGAGAACTTCTGTCCATTCCAGATAAGCTGTTTTGTAAGTAAAAGAGAAACAAAAGTAATTTAAGTACAAGGTTTAACCTCTTTAAATACCAAGTATTCCATAAAATTTAAAAAGTCTAGTCTTTTACTTATTTCCTCCTCTTAACTAGATCTTAATGACAGCTCAATATTTCTATCTACCTTCTCTTTCAGAAGAACTTTTACTCATTATGCTACCTAACACCACTCCCACATCATAACACACTAGTAAGAATTGAGGTCCATTACCAGTTTCACAGAACTTTTGCCAACAGAACTATGTGCTGTTAAGTTTAGCAAGATACATGTTGGAAACATCAATAGAATTTAGCACAACTGTCACCTTTTTGTTGTCATTTAATACTTAGGCTTAATTTCCTATCCTCATACCCCACACCTCTCTTGTATGCACAATAGGTCAAACAGCATTGCCTCTGCTCAACTGCAAGGCAAGATCAAGAGCACGGATATTTTAAGTTGTCAGTTTTTATTTCTCTTAAAATGGTATGAAAACATCTCAACAGCAAATGCAAATATTACGTGCCTAGTAAAGGACTTGCTTTGCATGGACTAACTAATGTTCTCAAGGTGTAGGCTAACCAAGTCTACATCACAGTCTGAATTAGAAAGCACAACCCCCATCACAAGGTTCCAGCCCAGCTGAAGAGTGGTGGGGGAAGGAAGAGAGGGTAAGAGTACTTAGAGTACTCTTGGATTAGCTGGAGGCTAAAGGAAGAAGGAAACCGTTGACTCTGCCAACCTTCAACTCTGACCACTGCAAGGGAGCAGTGAAAGGAGGCTCATTTGAGGTCCTGGCTCCTTCGCTAATATTCTTTAACAAGTTGTAGGAGATGCACTTCCTATCTCCTCTCTTCTCAACATCAGATGCTGCTGCAGGTTCCTTCATCCACTACTCATCTTGCACATGGCATTTTGTTTTCAGATAGTTATTTTGTGGTTTGGGGGAGGCTGCTGGGTTTATTCTTGTGGATACTGGCATGAGTACAATTGTATTTTTAATATGCCAAAGGAAAGTTTAGCCCTGGATATTTGCTTTTATGTATTATACAAGACTAAATATACAATCAGGGCCAATGGAAAGGACATAATAGAAACAGTTCACAGCAGCTGTTAGTAAATGAAATGCATTGGTGCTGCTGCAGGCACTGAGAAGAGGGATAGCTCAGTGGTTTGAGTATTTGCCTGCTAAACCCAGGGTTGTGAGTTCAATCCTTGACGGGGCCATTTAGGGATCTGGGGCAAATATTGGGGATTGGTCCTGCTTTGAGCAGGGGGTTGGACTAGATGACCTCCTAAAGTCCCTTCCAACCCTGATATTCTAAGAATATAAAGATAACTGCATGATAGTATACTCAAACACATACCTGAATTTGCATGTGTGATACCATCAAATCTGTGTGTACTTTATGACAGAAGATTATTCAAGGCTGGAAAAAAGTCTTTGTGGATTTCTGCAAGTAACTTTTTTAAAAAAATTAAAAAAAAAAAGGGGGGGGGGGGAAGTATTTTCCCCCCAATACTCACCCATCCAGAAATCCACTGCAGCCTGTTTACCTTAATAAGTTGCTCCCAAGTGCTCCAGTGTAAGGTCTAATTCCTCTTATACCAATTAACTTGATGCCCTTGGTTGAAATGTCCTGAAATAGAGCCAAAAATAAACTCTCATGATCCTAACATACATAATAACAGGTTCTTCCCCCACCCCCGCTGCCCAAAGTCTTACCAACCAGGATAACAAGTCTGTTTCCTTCGCACCAGCTGAGACAGTTTAGAAAGACTTTTTCTTAAAAGTGATGTCATCCTTCTGTATAAGAGGTGCTGTCCAGCTCATAGTACTTAGAATTATTTGTGCTCTGGGTGGTTAACCCACTATTACACAACAGTTCAATCATATAATGCTAACAAAATGCACTAATATCAGTTTAGTTGTTCCTGGATGACAGATAAAACCAATTATGCTATTAAATTGTCCTAGCCGAGTCAGGAACTGAAGCTGTCATCTCTCCCAGAAGGTACCCATTCCAGATTTTACACTAGGTACAGTTTGTAATTGGAGAGCTCTTTAGTTGATACTATATAGATCCACGGATATGTTCATTAAAAGCAGGTGGAGATGACTGCAATTATTTTAAGCAAAGGGTACTAAAATTCAAGCAGCTCTCAGGGCAAGACTACATTTAAAAAGCTGTAGCGGCTGCTGAAGCACTTTAATGAAGATGCTACTACACCAACAGGTGAGCGTCTCCCGTTGGCATAATTAATTCACCTCCACAAGAAGTGGTAGCTATGTCAACTGGAGAAGCTCTCCCATCAACAAAGAGCTGCCTACACGGGGGTTAGGTCAGCATAACTGCATTGCTCAGGGGTGTGGATTTTCCAATGCTAAGAAGAGGTTTATAAATTGTAGGGAGATCCTGCCAACTGTTATCCAGTCAATATTCTATTCCATCAATTTCAGTGCATCATCTTAAACAGATGTTTATCAACGTCTATCAATGAAAATCAAATCCTCCCAAGCCTACACATGTGTAGGTACATAAACTGCCGTAACGTCAATGAAGTTGCATCCACTTACCCCAGGTCTGAATTTTGGCCTTTGACTACAAGGTTGTTACAATGTGTTAGTCAAGGGAATTCACATACAGATTATACTTCACTTGGCCCATTTAGGGTCTGTTAAGCCATTTGGTTATATTAGTCAGGCTTGAAAACAGGTGCTCCTCTAATCACAAACACTTTAATCCCCTTAATTCAGTTTCCCCTCATTTCTTTCTAACCAATGACATTCATTTCTTATGCATCTTCATTGTCTGACCCTTCTTGAGTTTGGCTCTCTCAAAGACTTAGCCTATTGTAGAGCTTTACTGTATGATGCTGTCAAGGAACATTTTCCAGTTTAATAGCATGATGTGTAACATTTCTTACAACTTCTAAACCTCAAAGAGCAGGTACTGAAGTGCACTTATGCCCCATTGATTGTAAGATTGCCGCCTGTATGTATTGAAAGGCTATGTTTGAATTTTCTTCGTATTTTAAATACAAGAATATTGACATTTTATTTTAGAAGAATTGCCGAACTTCGTAGAGAAGAAATCAGTCATGTTTTGGACCTACCCAATCTCAGTGAATCAAAGTTACTGATTGTGAAAAAGTTCTTTAAGGAAAGCATTGTGAAACAGCAGTCAATGCCAAAGCAGATATTAATTATTTGGACAATTTTTAGGTATTTTTTTGTGGAAGAGAAGAGGAGAAATGGATCAGCTCAGAAAGGTACTAATATCACAGGGAGTCCCAGGCGCTTATACGTATTCATAAAATTGGTTGCATCCTGAATCTGGCATTTAGGCTGAGGGTAAAAACTCAGTGTTATGAAGGTACTTGGGTGGCTTCAAGCTACAGCGTGAATTGAACCTGTTGCCCTACCTGGGTGTTGACAGCCATCAAGTAGTTACTGGAGCCACTGCCGATTGAGATTTAACAGTTTTTTAAGTGGAAGGCACACACTCGTAATTCTTAAAGAATTTATTGAGGCCCCTACTCAAGAAAATCTTTTTCCAGAGATTATCATTAGTTGGTTTCTTAATTTCCCTTATCCTGTCCAACTGGGGTTTAAGCATAGGTATAGGCTAAAAACAGCTTTGGTGGCATTAGTCGATGATTTCCTCCTTGCAATGGATGAACCTAGAACATCTATCCTCACCAGATCAGTCAGCAGCTTTTTAAATCATTGACTATGAGGTTCCACTAACTTGCCTATTGACCTGGCAGGCATGAATTCTGTTTGGAGTGGTCCCATCTTTGAGAGATCAGAAAGTTACAATTCCACACCAATACCTTCTACTATGAGGCTTCTCTCCTATGAAGGAGATAAGTGTCTGTACTGTCAGCCCCTCTTGACCAACATGCAAATGAGGCCCTTGGAAGAGTTAGTGAGGAGATATGGACTGTGATATGATCATTATGTTAATCACCACCCTGTAGTTGGAAGAAATTATACTGGGGCTCCTGACAGAGCATTCAACCAATATTTCAACTACAGGCAAGGACTTAGGTGTATTATTAGATTGAGGATGTGGCCATGAGCACTGTCTACATTCTCTCTTCAAATGGACCTTGACACAATTATCTATGCCTCTATCACCTTGATATAAAAACTGCAGTAATGCAGCTAACTTGAGCCTATGAAGAGACCACTTAAACTTTACCTTTTCAGAAAAGGGGAGTCCACTCATTAAATGGAGTATTACATCAATGCTCGAGGATCTACATTGACTGACAAAAGGTTTCTGGGTGAAATTTAGGGCATTACTTTTAATCTATCTACAGAGTAGAACAATTTAAATCACCTTAATTTTTTTTTAAAGCATTTATTTAAACTAGGCTTTGTGAAACTAATTTGAAATAACCAATTTTAATCTAAAATTAAAATTGATGATGAATTGTGGGGGTTTTTTTTTACAAAATTCCACTGTCACAACCTGCCCCCAGTCCCTCTCTCTGCACAGACACCAGTCTTGTGATTAAACACAACTAATGGATCCCATATGCTTTTAAGTCATCTGAGCCTTGTCCACCCCCACAGACCAAATTGTGACTAGTCACTTTTCCTAGGAGTATGGAACAACTTCCATGTGAGGAGAGATTAATAAAACCGGGATTTTTCAGCTTGGAAAAGAGATGACTAAAAGGGGATATGATAGAGGTCTATAAAATTGTAAATGGTGTGGAGAAAATCATAGAATCAGAGGAATGGAAGGGACATCGAGAGAACAAATGGATATAAACTGGACATCAGGAAGTTTAGACTTGAAATGTAAATCGGCTTGTCCTTTAAGTCGGCTTCTGTACCCAATGACTGGAAGATAGCTAATGTAACGCCAATATTTAAAAAGGGCTCTAGAGGTGATCCCGGCAATTACAGACCAGTAAGTCTAACGTTCGTACCGGGCAAATTAGTTGAAACAATAGTAAAGAATAAAATTGTCAGGGGGCAAAAGTCAACATGGTTTCTGTAAAGGGAAATCATGTCTTACTAATCTATTAGAGTTCTTTGAAGGGGTCAACAAACATGTGGACAAGGGTGATCCAGTAGACATAGTGTACTTAGATTTCCAGAAAGCCTTTGACAAAGTCCCTCACCAAAGGCTCTTGCGTAAATAAGTTGCCATGGGATAAGAGGGAAGATCCTTTCATGGACTGAGAACTGGTTAAAAAACAGGGAACAAAGGGTAGGAATAAATGGTAAATTTTCACAATGGAGAGAGGTAACTAGTGGTGTTCCCCAAGGGTCAGTCCTAGGACCAATCCTATTCAATTTATTCATAAATGATTTGGAAGAAGGGGTAAACAGTGAGGTGGCAAAGTTTGCAGATGATACTAAGCTGCTCAAGATAGTTAAGACCAAAGAAGACTGTGAAGAACTACAAAAAGATCTCACAAAACTAAATGATTGGGCAATAAAATGGCAAATGAGATTTAATGTGGATAAATGTAAAGTAATGCACATTGGAAAAAATAACCCCAACTATACATACAATATGATGGGGGCTAATTTAGCTACAACTAATCAGGAAAAAGATCTTGGAGTCATCGTGGATAGTTCTCTAAAGATGTCCATGCAGTGTGCAGCAGCAGTCAAAAAACCAAACAGGATGTCAGGAATCATTAAAAAAGGGATCGAGAATAAGACGGAGAATATCTTACTGCCCTTATACAAATCCATAGTGCGCCCACATCATGAATACTGCGTACAATTGTGGTCTCCTCATCTCAAAAAGGATATACTGGCATTAGAAAAGGTTCAGAAAAGGGCAACTAAAATGATTAGGGCTCTGGAATGGGTCCCAGATGAGGAGAGATTAAAGAGGCTAGGACTTTTCAGCTTGGAAAAGAGGAGACTAAGGGGGGATATGATAGAGGTATATAAAATTATGACTGGTGTGGAGGAAGTGAATAAGGAAAAGTTATTTACTTGTTCTCATAATAAAAGAACATGGGGCCACCCAATGAAATTAGTGGGCAGCAGGTTTAAAACAAAATAAAAGGAAGTTCTTCTTCACACAGCGCACAGTCAACCTGTGGAACTCCTTGCCTGAGGAGGCTGTGAAGGTTAGGACTATAACAGGGTTTAAAAGAGAACTGGATAATTTCATGGAGGTTAAGTCCATTAATGGCTATTAGCCAGAATGGGTAAGAAATGGTGTCCTTAGCCTCTGTTTGTCAGACGGGGTTGATGGATGGCAGGAGAGAGATCACTTGATCATTACCTATGGGTCCACTCACTCCGCGTCACCTGGCATTGGCCACTGTCAGTGGACAGGATACTGGGCTGGATGGACCTTTGGTCTGACCCAGTACAGCCTCTCATGTTCTTAAATTAGACGAAGGTTTCTAACCATCAGAGGAGTGAAGTTCTGAAACAGCCTTCCAAGGGAAGCAGTGGGGGCAAAAGACCAATCTGGCTTCAAGATTAAGCTACATAAGTTTATGGAGGGGATGGTTTGATGGGATAACATGATCTTGGCAATTTATTGACCTTTGACCATCAGTTGTAAATAGGCCCAATGGCCAGTGCTGGGATGTTAGAAGTTACTACAGCGAACTTTTTCCTGCGTGTCTGGCTGGTGAGTCTTGCCCATATGCTCAGGGTTCAGCTAATCGCCATATTTGGGGTCGGGAAGGAATTTTCCTCCAGGGTAGATTGGCAGAGGCTCTGGAGGTTTTTCGCCTTCCTCTGCAACATAGGGCACGGGTCACTTGCTGGAGGATTCTCTGCATCTTGAAGTCTTTAAACCATGATTTGAGGACTTCAATAGCTGAGACATAGGTGAGATGATTATTCCAGGAGTGGGTGGGTGAGATTCTGTGGCCTGCATTGTACAGGAGGTCAGACTAGATGATCATAATGGTCCCTTCTGACCTTAAAGTCTATGAGTCTATGAGGTCATCTACTCCAGTCCCCTGCATTCATGACAGGACTATTATCAAGGCCATTCCTGAGAGGTGTTTGTCTAACCTGCTCTTAAAAATCTCCAATGATAGAGATTCCACAACCTCCCTAGGCAATTTATTCCAGTGCTTAACTACCCTGACAGTTAGGAAAAACTTCCTAATATCCAACCCTAAACTTCCCTTGCTGCAATTTAAGCTCATTGCTTCTTGTCCTATCCTCAGAGGTCAAGAACAATAATTTTTATCCACAGCCTTTTATGTACTTGAAAACGTATGTCCCCTCTCAGTCTTCTCTTTTCCAGATTTAAAAAAAACTAAATTTTTTTCAATCTTCCCTCAAAGGTCATGTTTTCTAGACCTTTAATCATTTTTTGTTGCTCTTCTCTGGACTCTCTCCAATTTGTCCACATCTTTCCTGAAATGTGGCGCCCAGACCTGGACACAATACTTTGGTTGAGGCCTAATCAGCGCAGAGTAGAGGACAAGATTTACTTTTCCCATCTTGCTTACAACACTCCTACTTCTACATCCCAGAATGATGTTCACCTTTTTTGCAACGGTGTTACGCTGTTGACTCATATTTAGCTTGTGGTCCACTATAACCCCCAGATCCCTTTCCGCAGTACTCCTTCCTAGGCAGTCATTTCCCATTTTGTATGTGTGCAACAACTGATTGTCCTTATTGAATTTCATCCTATTTACTTCAGACCATTTCTCCAGTTTGTCCAGATCATTTTGAATTTTAATCCTATCCTCCTGCAGTGCAACCTTCTTCTGACGACAAAAATTACTACAGGACCCCAAAGGAGGGGGGACCGAAGCTGAGCCCGCCCAAGCCTCGCCATGCCAGGGGGCGGGGGGGGGGGGGGGGGGGGGGGGGGGGGGGGGGGGCAGGGAGGGTAAAGCAACGCCAGCTTGGTATCGTCTGCGAACTCTGGGAACAGTTTTCCAACCAGTTTTGCAAATTGACTGCTTAATTATTTGCTCCATTATCTTTCCGGGTACAGAAGTTAAGCTGATTGGTCTGTAATTCCCTGGGTTGTCCTTATTTCCCTTTTTATAGATGGGCACGATATTTGCCTTTTTCCAGTCTTCTGGAATGTCTCCCGTCTTCCATGACTTTTCAAAGATAATCGCTAATGGCTCAGATATCTCCTCAGGCAGCTTCTTGAGTATTCTAGGATGCATTTAATCAGGCCTGGTGACTTGAAGATATCTAATTTGCCTAAGTAATTTTTAACTTGTTCTATTCCTATGAAAACGAATAAGGAAATGTTATTTACTCCTTCAAGTAGCACAGGAACCAGGTGTCATCTAATGAAATTAATAGGCATTGGGTTTAGAACAAACGAAAGGAAGTATTTCTTCACACAACCGACCTGTGGAACTCCTTGCCAGAGGATGTTATGAAGGCCAAGACTGTAACAGGGTTCAAAAAAGTACTAGATAAGTTCATGGAGAATAGGTTCATCAATGGCTAGTAACCAGGATAGTCAGGAATGCAACACTATGCTCTGAGTGTCCCTAGCCTCTGTTTCCCAGAAGCTGGGAGTGGCCTCCACTCCCAGGGGATGGATCACTCAATGACTGCCTGTTCCCTCTAAAGCACCTGGCATTGGCTACTGTCAGAAGACAGGATACTGGGCTAGACGGACCATTGGTCTGATGCAGTATGGCCATTCTTATGTTCTAGTTCTGGGTCTCTCAGGACAGTTCCCTGATGGATACCTATGACCTCAAAAGACCTCAGCGCCCCTCTCTTGGGACTTTTGGCTTTGTAGCCCGGCTGCTTTACACACCAGAACCAGTGCCTCAACTCTTTCAAATGCTAATACATGTGTCACCAGCTACTTCTAAAGGGATCCCTCAGAGTGTTACCTCGCTGCGGGTGCTCTGATCGTCTCCATTAACCCCTTCAGGGACAACATGACAGGCAATCAAAGAATACAGGCTTAGCAAAGGAATTTCTTAACCACGGGCATTTTACTCTTAACAGCACTACAGGGTTACAAGTCTTTGAAAAACAAAATCCCAAATGCAGCCCACCCCTTTTCTCTGATCTCACTCTTCCTATAACTGCTGGATTTGGTCAGCATCCTTCGGCTAGATAGCCCTTCCTGCCACCTCTCCCCTTCACCTGGTCTTCCAGCAGATGTCTGTGAACATAACCCCTTAAATATAATATTTGATCCATTTTGGCCATATGCCCAGTCTGAGGAACTCCAGCCCCTTTCCCCAGCCAAGCTTCTGTGTAGAATGTTAACTGTTCTTGTATATGGGCCAATAACTCAGACTGAGTTGATAGACTGCTCTATACCAGCTTCCCAAATAGTAATTCAACTAGGTGTCGAGCCTCTACTACAAAATGGATGCGCTAATCCAGGGGTTCTCAAACTTCATTGCAGCACAACCTCCTTCTGACAAAAATTACTACAGGACCTCAGAGGATGGGGGGACCGAAGCTGAGCCCGCCCAAGCCTCGCCATCCCAGGAAGGGGGGGCAGGGAGGGCAAAGCCAAAACCCCACCTTCTCAGGCTGGGGAGCCAAAACCCAATGGATTCAGCCCCAGGCAGAGGGCCTGTAACCTGAGCCCTGCCGCCCAGGGCTGAAGCAAGTCTAAGGCAGCCCTGGCGACCCCATTAAAATGGGGTTGCAACCCACAGTTTGAGAACAGCTGCAGTCTAATCCACAAGGAAGGCTACAATACATCATGAAGGTCATACTCCAAAATAAAGATTACAGTACAAAATGGAGCCTCTGAAAAGAAAAGGTGTTCTCACAACAAAATGGAGTTCAGAATTTGACACAGACATTCCCAATCTGTCAAACATTACTAGCAGGATATTTGAAATTCACAAAACTGTTATAGGCAATGTAGAGGAATAATGTTAGGGCAATGTTTTGTGGCCTACATACTGCTAGCATTTTATCCTAAGCCTGTTTTCCTAAGCCACAAAATATTGAAACTTAAGAACGGCCATACTGAAACAAACTAAAGGCCCATCTAGCCCAGTATCCTGTCTTCTGACAGTGGTCAATGCCAGGTGCTTCAGAGGAAATGAACAGAACAGGTAATCATCAAGTGACCTATCCCTTGTCACCAATTCACAACTTCTGGCAAACAGAGGCTAGGGATACCATCCCTGTCCACCATGGCTAATAGCCACTGATGGGCCTATCCTCCATGAATTTCTCTCGTTCTTTTTTGAACACTGTTATAGTCTTGGCCTTCACAACATCCTCTGGCAAGGAGTTCCACAGGTTGACTGTGTGTTGTGTGAAAAAATACTTTCCTTTTGTTTTTTAAGCCTGCTGCCTATTAATTTCATTTGATGACCCCTAGTTCATGTGTTAGAAGGAATACATAACACTTCCTTATTTACTTGCTCCACACCAGTTATGATTTTATAGACCTCTATCCTATCCCCTCTTTAGTCGTCTCTTTTCCAAGCTGAAAAGTCCCAGTCTTATTAATCTCTCCTCATACCGCAGCCGTTCCATAACCCTAATAATTTTTGTTGCCCTTTTCTGAAACTTTTCCAATTCCAATATATCTTTTTTGAGATGGGGTGACTACATCTGCACACAGTATTCAAGATGTGGCCGTACCACCGATTTATATAGAGGCAATATGATATTTTCTGTCTTATTATCTATCCCTTTCTTAATGATGCCCAACATTCTGTTCGCTTTTTTGACTGCCGCTGCATATTGAGTAGATGTTTTCAGAGAACTATCCATGACTCCAAGATCTCTTTCTTGAGTGGTAACACCTAATTTAGACCCCATCATTTGATATGTATAGTTGGGATTATGTTTTCCAATGTGCATTACTTTGCATTTATCAGCATTAAATTTCATCTGTCATTTTGTTGCCCAGTCACAAAAGATCCTTTTGTAGCTCTTCACAATCTACCTGGGACTTAACTATCTCATCATCTGCAAATTTTGCCACCTCACTATTTACTCCTTTTTCCAGATCGTTTATGAATATGTTGAATAGGACTGAGCCCAGTACAGACCTCTGGGGGACACCATTTACCTCTCTCCATTCTGAAAACTGACCATTTATTCCTACCCTTTATTTCCAATCTTTTAACC
The DNA here is from genome assembly GCA_033296515.1 of Macrochelys suwanniensis. Classification (NCBI taxonomy): domain Eukaryota; kingdom Metazoa; phylum Chordata; order Testudines; family Chelydridae; genus Macrochelys; species Macrochelys suwanniensis. Next base: position 40,372,329 of record CM065775.1, on the reverse strand, counting down.
CAGTTACCAATCCATCAGAGGACCTTCCTCTTATCCCATGGCAGCTTACTTTGCTTAAGAGCCTTTGGTGAGGGACCTTGTCAAAGGCCTTCTGAAAATTTAAGTACACTATATCCACTGGATTCCCCTTGTCCAATTGCTTGTTGACGCCCTCAAATAAATCTAGTAATTTGATGAAGCATTATTTCCCTTTACTAAAGCGATGTTAACTCTTCCCCAACAAATTATGTTCATCTGTGTGTCTGACAATTTTGTTCTTTACTATAGTTTCAACCAGTTTGCTCGGTACTGAAGTCAGGCTTACCGGCCTGTAATTGCTGGACCCCTTCTTAAAATCTGGCGTCACATTAGCTACCCTCCAGTCATTTGGTACAGAAACTGATTTAAGGGATAGGTTACAGACTACAGTTAGTAGTTCCATTTGAGTTCCTTCAGAACTCTTGGGTGAATACCATCTGGTCCTGGTGACTTATTACTGTTAAATTTATCAATTTCTTCCAAAACCTCCTCTAATGACACCTCAATCTGGGACTGTTCCTCAGATTTGTCACCTAAAAAGAATGGCTCAGGTTTGGAAATCTCCTTCACATTCTCAGCCATGAAGTCCGATGCAATGAATTGATTTAGTTTCTCCGCAATGGCCTTATCGTCCTTGAGTGCTCCTTTAGCAAGTGTGTAACTTTAGCCACATGAATAGCACTGTTCACTTCAATGGAACTACTCATATATTTAAAGTTAAGCATGTGCATAATAAGTGTTTGCACCACCAGGGATAAAGTTGTATTTTTATTCTAAAAAGTGTTAGTGGCATAAAATGTTTGACAATTCAAATCAAAATTTCTTCAGAATTAACAAGTGTTATTCATACTTTCCATACACAGAAGTTTTTAAACACACAGGCCAAAACTTTCAAAAAAATAGAAGCCTAAGTTTAGGTGCTTAAGTATGGGTTTAGGAGCCTATAAGTATGGTTTTCAAAAGCAAGCCTCATTGACTTCAAACTGCAAACACTGATGAAGGCAAAGAATTTCAGCTTTCTTGACTTGTGGAAGTTCAATACACTGAAAGATGATGCTGAATGCAAGTATAGCATGGACTTGTGTTGTTTTCACTGAAAGAATGTTAATGAAACACTGGATTTATCTTTTTCAACATGCACAGCATTTTAAGTGTGAAATTTCTTAGGAAAAAGTTCTCTATGCAAAATCCTAAATTCTACTAACAGCTGAAAAACTAAACAAAAGTAGAAAACACTCACTTTAGCAATAAATCTGAGTTTTAAAACCAGATTTAGAAAATTGAGTCATTTTTCTCCATCCTGCCTATCTATTTGTAAATGGCATGGATCTTTCCTCATGTAGTACTACCACAGTTGAGTCTAAGAGGGGCTTCAGCCCCCTTCTTTATAAACAAGACGGAAAGCCATTCTCTGCAAGAAGACCTTGACTTTGGAATTTGCTCCCATACCTGATAAATTTGGACATGCCGCAAAGCTCATCTTTTCCCTAGGCTTTTAGGGAGGGAAATGGATTGAAAGAATGTATTAAGTTAGGGACTTATTTTATGTTAATATATACAATAAACATCCAGAGCACATTGTGGACACATATGACAACCTATGTCAAAATAGAGTTAAAAAAAAAACTTAAATAGCAAAAATATAGAGAAGCTGCAGAACAGCAAAATAAATGGGTAGGCCTATACAATGAAAATACTTCAAAGCAAATGTATCAATCAAGTTTCAATTTGATTCAAAAGATGAACTACTTAAAAAAGGCAAAAAAGTAATGCTCACTGGGAAGCTGAGAAGTAAAGTGACCATGAACTTCACTGTTTACTGAATATCTTGATACCTTTGCAGACCGCCTGTAGTACGCACAATGAAAGTTGTCTTTATTGCACGGCTAATGTCAAGTGAAATGTATGAATGCAGTAGTCCGGAACTGTATCCAAACTGGGCTTTCAGGTATACTTGGAACAACTGACACCCAACACAGCTTCATCCCTTGGTGCTCCCTCTCAGCCAGTGGTGAAATGGCTGTCTCCCTGTGTGGACAGGATCACCAGCACTCAACGTCTGTTGCAGCAAAGCATGCCACACCCCTTAATACTATCACAATGTTTAACTTTTGACTCTGAGCCACACCAATAGCACAATCACTTTCAACATCAGTTGAAGGGAACAAGCACTGTTTGGCAAAGTTGGCCAGTGTAGATGAAAATTCTAGTATAGACACACAATTAGTCCATGGTAGCCATGTTAATCACATTAAAGCGTGTATTTTCCCCACTCTCAATACATTTGATGTAAATTTAGTCATGAACAGATACTGGTCAGCTAGAACCTGAAGTCTTCTATCTGTAAGAAGCATATATGTAATGGGGTAAACACCAAAATTATTCTTGCCCCATTACTGCTATTCAAATATCAAGCAGAACATTTTAGGTAATGCCCCTTTAATGGCAGGAGGAAACAGAATGATGAAACTAGAAAATTCCACAGCAGTTAGAGAGGAGAGGTCCAAGAAAAGAGCAGTGACAAAACCTGAACCCACTTTGGGTTGCGAGAGAGAGGAGAGGGAGCAAGGAAGAATTAACAGATATGGTGGATGAGAACCATGTTAGGGACATGACAAGAGGAGAAAGCACAAAAAAGGAAACAGGATCTGAGAGAGAAACACTGACTGAAACCCATCTGTAAAGGTTAGTGAGTTGCTGGCTTCTCTTGTGCTGAATTGAAGGCATAGGAAGAGGCTGAACTGCTATTTGATCCATCTTGATTAAATACAGGCACTATAACTTAAAGGAAAATAAATGAATGGTCTAAGACAGAGACAGACCTAGGAATCACAAAGAGGTATTTAAACATTATGGGTCATCCATACCCAGATAAACATGAGCAGTGCCACTACATTTTAACTTCTAGATGTACTTCATAACTGCTCTGGAGAGATCAGCTCCAAGATCCAGAGGATAGTTCAGTCTCCAAATTCCTTTCTTTCTGGACACTTGAGAGAATCAACTAAGATGGTGACACATGACATGGATTACAGTCTTCTAGGAAACTGAACTGAAACTATTCATTTCCCATGGCCAAACAGATGTTACATGCCAGTGATGGTCACTGACACAGTCCTAAACATTACTGAATGAGGAGGCGAAAGACTCCATATTCCATTTCCCAAATCATTTAGTCCTCTCTCATAAGAAGTCCTCCCATCAGTTACCAGTAAGCAATTAACATAAAAAGTGGAGCCACACTGTACTTTAGAATTGCAAAGCCATCCGTGTTTGTAGTCATTTCACACGTAAAAGTTAACCCTGCAACTGGAAATGAACTCTGAATCACCCTATCCAATTCTTGTCCTCTGAGCAGACTACCAAGACAGACAAATTTTAAATACATCTTTATAGGTAGCAGAGGTAGCAGCCCAACAGCTTAGTTTGCCCAACACGTTCCATTATAAATATCCTGTTAGTTGCATACAACTTTGCAAAACCAACTGTCCAGGGTGAAGTATTCCATGCTGAGTGTCTGCCTCAGGCTGATCTTTAAGACTGAACTAAAATGGTTCATCCTTTTCTCAGGACAAGGCTAGGGAAAAACAACAAATGCAGCAGAGATCCTACAGTCTCATTCACTACACGACCCCAATTCACTCCTAGAGCACAGAATAAGGTAGGGGGCCCAGGGAAAAAAATTAAAAGGTGATCATGCAAATTAAAGACTATCACAATGAACATGCATAAAGGGGCTCAATTAAGGATTTGCACAGGAAACCTTAATTCTGGCATTTCCAAATTTAGGGAGCAAAGGAGAGAGCATGTGTGTGTGCATCAGTCAGAAACAGAGGAACGGCCAGAAGATTAAAGTGAGACCACCAAACTATTTCACTTGTGAAGAAATCAGAAATTTGAACAAAGATCATTTATAAGGCTAAAGGAAGCTGTATCAATCCATGTTGCCTAAAGTCAGATAGCTAGTCGAGAAGGTTTTGTTTTGTTTTAATGTATAAAATGAGGAAAACTGAAGTAGGACTAGGAAGGCTACACTGCCTACATTTGGCACTGGTGCAAATCACTACTAGAACGCTGTGTTCAGTTCTGATGTTTACAATTCAAGAAAGATAATGATAAATTGAAGAGAGTTCAAAGATCCACAATAATAATTAAAGCAGAGGTTCTCAAACTGAAAGTCCTGACCCCTCAGGGGGTCGCAAAGTTATTACATGGGGGGTTGTGAGCTGTCAACCTCCACCACCAAGCCCCACTTTGCCCCCAGCATTTATAATAGTGCTAAATATTTTTTAAATGTGTTTTTAATTTATAAGGGGGTCACACTCATAGGCTTGCTGTGTGAAAGGGGTCACCAGTACAAAAGTTTGAAAACCACTGGATTAAAGGATTGGAAAACATGCATTATAATGAAAGACTCAAGAGCACAATCTAATCATCTTAACAAAGAGATCACAGTCTGTAAGTTATCTACACAGGGACCAGATGTTTGATAATGTATTCTTCAATATAGCAGAAAGAGGTAAAACAAGCCCCAGTGGTGGAAAGTTGAAGCTAGAAAAAGTCAGACCGTAAATAAGGCAGACAATTTTAACGGTGATGGTAATTAATCATTGGAACAATTGGCCAAGGGTTGTGGTAGGATTTCCATCTATGGAAACTTTTAAAACAAGATTAGAAAAACATCTGAAGAGAGAATTCCTTTTTGAACTAGAGCATATTTCAGAGAAGTTCTGTGGCCTGTGTTATCATAGAATCATAGAATCTCAGGTTGGAAGGGCCCTCAGGAGGTCATCTAGTCCAACCCCCTGCTCAAAGCAGGACCAAAACCAACTAAATCATCCCAGCCAGTGCTTTGTCAAGCCTGACGTTAAAGACCTCTAAGGAAGGAGATTCCACCACCTCCCTAGGTAACCCATTCCAGTTCTTCTCCACCCAACTAGTGAAAAAGTTTTTCCCAATATCCAACCTAAACCTCCCTCTCTGCAACTTGAGACCATTACTCCTTGTTCTGTCATCTTCTACCACTGAGAACAGTCTAGAGCCATCCTCTTTGGAACCCCCGTTTCAGGTAGTTGAAAGCAGCTATCAAATCCCCCCTCATTCTTCTCTTCTGCAGGCTAAACAATCCCAGTTCCCTCAGCCTCTCCTCATAAGTCATGTGCTCCAGCCCCCTAATCATTTTTGTTGCCCTCCGCTGGACTCTTTCCAATTCATCCACATCCTTCTTGTAGTGTGGGGCCCAAAACTGGACACACTACTCCAAATGAGGCCTCACCAGTGCCAAATAGGGGGGAGTGATCACGTCCTCGATCTGCTGGAAATGCCCCTACTTATACAACCCAAATTGCCATTAGCCTTCTTGGCAACAAGGGCACACTGTTGACTCATATTCAGCTTTTCGTCCACTGTAACCCCTAGGTCCTTTTCTGCAGAACTGCTGCCCAGCCATTCGGTCCCTAGTCTGTAGCAGTGCATGGGATTTTTCTGTCCTAAGTTCAGGACTCTGCACTTGTCCTTGTTGAACCTCATCATATTTCTTTTGGCCCAATCCTCTAATTTCCCTAGGTCCCTCTGTATCCTATCCCTACTCTCCAGTGTATCAACCACTCCTCCCAGTTTACGGTCATCTGCAAACTTGCTAAGGGTGCAGTCCACACCATCCTCCAGATCGTTAATGAAGATATTGAACAAAACCTCCCCCGATTGCCATGAGTTTTCAAAGATAATGGCCAATGGCTCTGTAATCACATCGGCCAACTCCTTTAGCACCCTCGGATGCAATGCATCCAGCCCCATGGACTTGTGCTCGTCCAGCTTTTCTAAATAGTCCCAAACTACTTCTTTCTCCACAGAGGGCTGGTCACCTCCTCCCCATACCGTGCTGCGGAGTGCAGCCGTCTGGGAGCTGACCTTATCTGTGAAGACACAGGCAAAAAAGCATTGAGTATACTAGCTTTCTCCACATCCTCTGTCACTAGGTTCCCTCCCTCATTCAGCAAGGGGCCCACACTTTCCTTGACTTTCTTCTTGTGGCTAACATACCTGAAGAAACCCTTCTTGTTACTCCTAACATCTCCGGCTAGCTGCAACTCCAAGTGTGATTTGGCCTTCCTAATTTCACTCCTGCATGCCTGAGCAATACTTTTATACTCCTCCCTGGTTATTTGTCCAATCTTCCACTTCTTGAAAGCTGCTTTTTTGTGTTTAAGACGAGCAAGGATTTCACTGTTAAGCCATGCTGGTCGCCTGCCATATTTACCTTTCTTTCTACACATCGGGATGGTTTGTTCCTGCAACCGCAATAAGGATTCTTTAAAATACAGACAGCTTTCCTCGACTCCTTTCCCCCTCGTGTTATTCTCCCAGGGGACCTTGCCCATCAGTTCCTTGAGGGAGTCGAAGTCTGTTTTTCTGAAGTCCAGGGTCTGTGTTCTACTGCTCTCCTTTCATCCTTGTGTCAGGATCCTGAACTCAACCATCTCATGGTCACTGCCTCCCAGGTTCCCATCCACTATTGCTTCCTCTACTATTTCTTCCCTGTTTGTGAGCAGCAGGTCAAGAAGAGCTTTTTCCCTAGTTGGTTCTTCCAGCACTTGCACCAGGAAATTGTCCCCTACACTTTCCAAAAACTTCCTGGATTGTCTGTGCACTGCTGTATTGCTCTCCCAGCAGATATCGGGGTGATTAAAGTCACCCATGAGAACCAGGGCCTGTGATCTAGTAACTTCTGTTAGTTGCTGGAAGAAAGCCTCGTCCCCCTGGTCTGGTGGTCTGTAGCAGACTCCCACCACGACATTACCCTTGTTGCTCGCACTTCTAAATTTAATCCAGAGACTCAGGTTTTTCTGAAGTTTCATACTGGAGCTCTGAGCAGTCATACTGCTCTCTTACATACAATGCAACTCCCCCACCTTTTCTGCCCTGCCTATCCTTCCTGAACAGTTTATATCCATCCATGACAGTACTCCAATCATGTGAGTTATCCCACCAAGTCTCTGTTATTCCAATTACATCATAATTCCTTGACCGTGCCGGGACTTCCAGTTCTCCCTGCTTGTTCCCCAGGCTTCTTGCATTTGTGTATAGGCATTTAAAATAACTCACTGATCGTCCTGCTGCCCAGTATGGGGCAGGAGCCCTCCCCTCTTGCACTCACCTACTTGTGTTTCCTCCCGGTATCCCACTTCCCCACTTACCTCGGGGCTTTGGTCTCCTTCCCCCGGTGAACCTAGTTTAAAGCCCTCCTCACAGGAGCCCTCATTATACAGGAGGTCAGATTAGATAATCCCAGTGTTTCCTCCTGTCATTATAATCTGTGAATCTCAGAACACTCTTGGCCCACTCTGAAGCACAGATGCACTCTTCAGCCATGCAAATTGCTGTCAGTGGTCACTATTATCCAGTCGTGATTCAAAGAGGGAATCTTTTGAGGTTCTTCTCATTCAACCACTAACAAGAGATGTGTCCTCATTGCACTCCAATGATATAAAACCATATATTATGAGGTAAGGACAAGTGGCCAGTGGATTAAAAAATAAAAAGCTGCAATGGCTTTGTGTGAAATCCTCCTGGGTTCATTGTCTAGTCAGTGGTTCTTAAGCTGGGGTGCACGCACTCCCTGGGGGTGCAAGATGCCCTTTCTGGGGGTGTGAGATGCCAGATTTGTTTAGAAGGTAAATCACTGAAAACACAAATTAAGCACAGGCATGTAAGTACAACTATTTTGTTTCATCAAACCTATGTATTTAACATTATACATTTAAACGATTACTGTAATATACAAACAAAAAAATTATTTTCAAGTTTTTAAGCTAATTGTAGTGATATTATCTCGCTACAAAATACAGTATACTGCCACGTTGCGGGGTATTTCTTGACGCATGCTGCCTAGCGTACATGGCAGATGTATTCACACACCTAAATGAACTTAACACATCTATGCAAGGAACGGGATGAACGTGGTAACGGCCAGAGAGACTTTATCTGCTTTTATTCGGAAACTTCCAGTTTGGATAAAGCGTGTTGAGAAAAGAAATTTCACTAACTTTCCTTTTCTTGAAGAAACAGTTGTTTCGGAAAATGAAGGAATAACCATCGCAACTGAAGTGACAAAGCATTTGCAACAGTTGAGTGACTCTTTCCAAGGATATTTTTCCACTGGAGATCTTGATGTGGCAAAGAAATGGATACTGGATCCATTTCTTTTTAACCTGGATTCCATCAACAATAGTAATTTGATGCAACATGATCTCATTGAATTACGAGCCAATGGCCAAATCCGAATGGAGTTTGAGACAATGAAGCTTGAGAATTTCTGGTGTGCTTAACTAGCACCATTTCCACAACTGGCAAAGACAGCGCTGGAGATCCTTGAGCCATTTGTGACTACATAATTGTGAGAGATTGGATTTTCATCACTTTTACACATCAAAACAAAGGCCAGAAACCGTCTAAATGTGAGTGATGACATGCGTGTGGCTATTTCAAAAAAAGTTAGTCGTTTCTCAAACATCGTTGAACAAAAGCAAGAGCAGAAGAGTCACTGAGCCGGTAATCTTAAAAAAAGTGTGTAATTTTTCATGTATTCTTAATTTTACTGCGAAATTAAAATAAATGTATAATTATCTCTCTTTCATTCTATATAGTTATGACATATCTAGGTTTGAAGAACTGAACTACTTCAACAATTTTCGATAAGGGGTGCGAGATCATATTTTGAGAACCAAAGGGGTGCAGGCTGCAGTAAAGGTTAAAAACCACTGAATTCTAGATAATTGGGGTTTGTCTCCATGTGTCAAGAAGATATTCTGAAGGATTGGCTCACATACTTCAGTTAAATAACTTAAGAAAGCGAACATCTTGAAAGAAGAGACGATAGTTCCGCTTTCATGCCCCTTTCAGTTCTCAGCCTCTTTGTTACAACTATCAACAAGATTATGAGTTAGGACAGTAATTATATAGAAACCCATCTGCTGAAAACTGGTCTGAGACCACTTTTCTATATGGGATGTCTTTGAGTCATAAGGTGTTCTGAAGTTTTACACATTGCCTGCACCTTTTCCCATTGATTCAACGAGCACAGAGAAGGAAAAGTTACAGTATCTTTCTCCAATTCTGTGTCAAAGTAACTGCCTTTCATGATTGTGAACACAATCAGTTTTAAGGATCCTCATATGGACAAATCAAAACCCCCACTCCTAGCAATAGGCTAGGTATAATATGACTCAACAGGACTTAATTCAAAAACAGGTCATTTGTATAGTGGCAACTGTGTGCCAGAAATATGACAACCACCATCCCAACCTTCAAGAGTTTAAAAACTAGATAAACACAAACAGAAGAAAAAGAAAGCAACAAAAACAGTTAAGTATAGCACGTGTCCACAACTGTTTGGTTTTTTTTTCCTAGAATGGTAAAGATTCTACCATCTAGTCTGGTAACACTGATCAGATAAGAGGACTAAGGAGGAAAAGACACTGGTAAGGAGTGAGTTTTAAATAAGAGATTTAAGAGGCTGTGTCACAGAATTACTGGCCATTTTAAGGGGAATAGGCCAGCCACACCTGTACCATAATTAATTAGCGGCTTCCCAGCCTGGAGGGGTGGGATTAAAGAGGGTCAGGTGGTAGTTTAATGAACATCTGCACCTTATAAAAAAGACTAAAGATCAATCTGGGGAGTGGAAGCACACACAGCAGATAGGCTCGTATGGAAGGCCTTGAGCTAAGGTCTACAGAAGAGTAGTACGCCAAGAGAACCAGCCTTGGGGGCAATGCTCTGGTATAGAGCACAGAAGGACTCAAAGAACAGAGTCCAGGAGGGGCTGAGAACAGTACTCCAAGGGAACCATAGGACTGAGTGCTCTACCCAGGGCCAGAAAGACTTTTAAAAGGTAGCCCAGAAAAGAGCTGGGAACAGGGCCCCAAAGGGGGGCTGAAGAGAAGCCCTCCCCAAAGGGCAAAAGAACTTTTTTGGTTGGGAATTTTAGTTTGGTCTTTTGATATTGCAGGACATGGGGGGCTAAGTTTGTTTGTGACTTGGCTGAAGGGCTAAGCCACCTCTCCAGCACAGACCTTGGTGTGTGGAGTGCCTAGAAGACCCACCTCAGGGAAGGAAACTCAGGCAGTTAAAGTCAGTAGTGCTGCCCTTGGCTAATGGGGCACTACGGGGCAGGCATACCCCCGTATCAGGATGCTTGCACACCAAATTGGGTAAGGGAGGGACTCCTTGATATAAAGGGACCACATGGAAGAAGGCCTGGAGCCAACAGTCAGATGACAGCACAAAGGAAGGAGGTTATTCAGGCAGCAAAGGGGCAGAGATTACCAGCAGAAAGATAAAAGCAGAGAAGCTGAGGGGCAGGCTGTATGGTGTCATTGTCCATGAAAGGATGATGAGAGGAATGGAAAACGTACCTTACGAGAGGAGACTCAAAAGAGCTTGACTTGTTTAGCCTAACCAAAAGAAGGCTGAAGAGAGATAAGATTGCTCTCCATACATACATCAGAGGGATAAATCAGAGTGGGAGGAGTTAAGCACCAATGTGAACACAAGAACAAACGGATATAAACTGGCAATCAATAAGTATAGGCTTGAAATTAGAAAAAGGTTCCTAACCATTAGAGGAGTGAAATTCTGGAACAGCCTTCCAAGAGGAGGAGTGGGGTTGAAAAACCTAGCTGGCGTCAACACTGATAAGTTTATGGAAGGAATGGTATGACGAGACTGCTTAAAATGGCATGCAGCCGATCTGCAACTACTAGCAGCAAATATCTCCAACAGCCGGTGATGGGATGCTAGATTGGGAGGGCTCCGAGTTACTACAGAGAATTCCTCCCCAGGTGTCTGGCTGCTGGGTCTTGCCCACATGCTCAGGGTCTAACTGATCATATTTGGGGTCAGGAAGCAATTTTCCCCCGGGGTTAGATTAGCAGAGACCCTGGGGGGGTGGGGGTGTCTTAGCCTTCTTCTGCAGCATGGAGCATAGGTCACTTGCAGATTTAAACTAGTATAAAGGGTGGATTCTCTGTAACTTGAAGTCTTTAAATCATGATTTGAGGATTTCAGTAACTCAGCCAGAGGTTATGGGTCTATTACAAGAGTGGGGTGGGTGACGTTGTCTGGCCGGCAATATGCAGCAGGTCAGACTAAATGATCATGAGGGTCCCTTCTGGACTTAACATCTATGGCTGATGCTAAGACCAACAGGAAACTAGTGAAGGAATCTGAGGAGAGGACGGATGTGGTCACAGTGTCGGGCAAGACAGGTTTTTGAAGCTGCATTCTTTGGTTGGCAAGGGCTTAGATTATGCAACTGATTCCCCAATTTATAAACTGAAAACTGAAGATTAAACAGGTAGGCTTCCAAAAGTACAAAGGAGGGTGGTGTTTGAATTTTTTAAACACATAGCAGATATGTATATTTTTAGTTCTCTTAACGCTGGTCTCCAAGTACTCCATGAGGTACAGTAAACTTGATGGCATTTGTATTAGTCAGTATAATAAATGTTTAGACCAGAGAGACAACTGATTAGTCTGATATCCTGCAGAACACTGGCCATAACATTTCACCCATTAATTCCTGCATCAAGCTCAAAGTTCTATTAGAAAGACATTCAAATCTTGTATTAAAGATTTCAGTGATAGAGACTCTACCACAACCCTTAGTAAATTGTTCCAATTGTTAATTACCCTTAAAGATTAAAATAAAATTGTTCCTTTTATATAGTTTGTTTTTCTAACGAACTCTAAGCAATGGATTTTGTAATGCCTCTATGTGCCATATTAGAGCTCTGATATCAGATATCTTCTCAGGCAGGTCCTTGTAGAACTCAAACCTTTCTTTAGCTTATTGCAGAAAAGCTTAATAGACTGATCTTAAGTCTCTCATTGTAAAGCATGTTTTCCAGTCCTCAAATCATTCATCTGGCTCTTTTCGGAAGTCTCTCCAATTGTTCAAAAATTGAATGGCATCTAAACTGGATGCAGTATTCCAATACTGCCCTCGCTGCCACAAAGGTAAAATCATCCCCCTGCTTCTGTTCAATATTGCTTTGTTTATTCATTTAAGGAATGTGTTACCTCTTTGGCCTTAGCCACACATTGGGAACTTGCATTCAGTTGATTATCCACTATGACCCCTTAAATAATTTTCAGTCTCATATTTTCCAGGGTAATCCCCCCACATTTGGTGTATGTGGCCTATATTCTTTGTTCCTAGTTACAGGACCTTACTTTTAGGCAGCCATTTTCTCTTTTCTGTGGTTCTCGGCTTTTCTTTTCTTAGGGAAGGAAGGAGGTTAAGGGCAGAAATAACAGCAGATTCTGTTGATATCAAGTTGTTAAGCACTTCTAAGAAGTTTTTTGCTTCAAGGGCAGGTCCTACTAATGGACTGGATGCTACACTGAACACAGTGTCAGAGGGCCCAGATTGTTGCTTATATGGCAGCTACAGATATTATGGATGCTCCAGTGTCATATAGAAGATTTCATTAGAAAGATGAGAAGAGCTTTAGTTCAGCCTATTCCAAGGCCTTTCAGGACTTGTCCAGGTTTCCTTCCTGAAAAATCCTTCCCAGGTCTAAAACAAACCAAACTCTTCTTGCAACTTATTTTTCTATACATCAGATGCAAGTGTAGGTTTGGAAGGATTAGATCTGTCAGTAAATATTGTGACAAAGTTCCTCCTCTACCTCGGTGGGTCCTGCGCTTATTGGCGGATTCTGCTTGCCTCAGAGATCTTCCCCTCTAGTAGAATCCACAGTCCAGGTTAACTCCTCCTGTGTCTGATCAGGAGTTGGGAGTTTTGGGGGGAACCCGGGCCCGCCCTCTACTCCGGGTTCCAGCCCAGAGCCCTGTGGATTGCAGCTGTTTAGAGTGCCTCCTGGAACAACTGCATGACAGCTACAACTCCCTGGGCTACTTCCCCATGGACTCCTCCCAACACCTTCTTTATCCTCACCACAGGATCTTCCAGCAGTACGTCCTCTTACTCTCAGCTCCTAGTGCCTCTTGCTCCCAGCTTCTCACACGCAACCTCCTTCCACAGCTCCTGACATGCGCCCCTCACTGACTCACTGGGAGGCTTTTAACTAGTTTCAGGCAGCCCCTGATTGCCTGCAGGTGTCTCAATTAACCTCCCTGCCTTCTGGAAAGTTCTTAATTGGCCCCAGGTGTCTTGATTAACCTGGAGCAACTGCCATAAGGTATCAGGGATTTGTTTAGCCTGGGGCTCACATACTGGTTCCTTACCACTTTCCTATAGCCCTCTGGCCTTGCCCCGTCACAATATCCATTTCACCATACACACAGACAAAAAATATTTCCATCGATAATCAGTTTTTGGATAAGCAAAGAAAAATGCTGCTTGAGAACTTGAGTTTGATTTAAGGATCTTTACTTTGCATAAACAGCTATCAATATTATAAAAAAATACAAACTGAATTCTGCCAAGTGTAGATATACAAGAGCTCTACCCCATTTATGTATGGGTTGGTTATTTTCATAAGACTGAATCTACTCTAAGAAACCTCATCCTTTGGGAGGGCATAGTTTTTCCTAAACTGAGTGAGAGGGTAATAAACAACTCATCAATTCAACAAATTTCTAGTTACTGCAGAAAAGACAGTTACCGTTTCCGTAACTGGTGTTCTTCGAGATGTGTTGCTCATGACCATTCCATATTAAGTGTGTGTGCTCACCACATGCACCGGTGCCGGAAGTTTTTCCCTTAGCAGTATCCGTAGGGGACCAGCTCTGACACCCTCTGGAGTGGCACCCACATCATGCTGTATAAGGGGCACTGCCGGCTCCCCCCACCCTCAGTTATATCTTGCTGGAAACTCTAACAGTGGGGAAGGAAGGCAGGTTATGGAATGGACATGAGCAACACATCTCTAAGAACACCAGTTACGGAAAAGATAACTGTCTTTTCCTCTTCAAGTGCTTGCTCATGTGCGTTCCATATTAGGTGAATCCTAAGCAGTGCCCCTGGAGGCGGGTAGGAGTTCACGGACGTGTAAATCGTAACACAGCACTGCTGAACCCAGCGTTGTCTCTGGCCTGCTGATCGATGGCATAATGCGCCGTGAACGTGTGGACAGAGGACCATGTTGCAGCTCTAGAAATGTCCTGGATAAGGATGTGTGCCAGGAAGGCCACCGAGGATGTCTGAGCTGTAGTCGAGTGGGCCCAGACAATCGGCAGCAGCAGGACCACCGCCAGATCATAACAGGTCCATATGCAAGAGGTGATCCAGTTGGAAATCCTCTGTGAGGACAGCGGGAGGCCCTTCATCCTATCCGCTGCGGTGATGAAGAGCTGAGTCGACTTACGGAAAGGCTTGGTACATTCTAGGTAAAAAGCCAAGGCCCTTCGGATGTCCAGGGCATGCAGCCGCCTCTCCTCACTGGTCTTGTGCGGCTTAGGACAGAACAGTCGAAAGATGATGTCCTGGTTCATATGGAAGGTAGACACCACCTTCGGCAGGAACACCGGGTGCGGCCTCAGCTTGACTTTGGTCTTTGTTGAATACCGTGTATGGTGGTTCTGAGGTCAAGGCTTCAATCTCAGAGACTCACCTCGCCGATGTCACCGCCACCAAGAAAGTGACCTTCCATGACAGGTGGGAAAGGGAGCAGGAGCCCAGTGGCTCAAAGGGCGGGCCCATGAGCCTGGAGAGGACCAAGTTAAGATCCCACTGTGGGACAAGGGTCCATACCTGCGGGAAGAGTCTCTCGAGGCCTCAAGAATCTGACCTTCAGGTCATGAAAAAACACTGTCTGGCCTTGGATCAGTGGGTGAAAAGCAGAGATGGCCGTAAGATTGAATTGGCCTTCAACATTGGTTCTCCACTTGTAAGGTAACTCTCCCTTCTCTTCATGTGCCAATATATATTTATGCCTCTATCTGTAATTTTCACTCATGAAGAAGTGGGTTTTTTAACCATGAAAGCTTATGCCCAAATAAATCTGTTAGCCTTTAAGGTGCCACCAGACTCCTTGCTGTTTCTAATAGAAGAGCGTGCCGGGCCCCGGTTCCTCAGATGAAGCAGGTAGTCTAAGATCGCCCTCATGCTCTTCCATACAGGCTAAATGCCAAGCTCGGAAGCCCAGTGGGAAAACCTCATCCACTTGGCCAGATAAGTCAGTCTGGTTGAGAGCTTCCTTCTTCCCAGGAGTACCTGTTGGACCTCATCTGAGCAGGTCCGCTCCTTTGGGTTCAAGCACACAGCATCCACGCCAAGAGGTGGAGGGACAAGGTTGGGGTGTAAGATCCGACCATGGTCCTGTGACTGCAGGTCCGGTCGGTTGGGCAGGGGTCAGGGAGGGGCTGCTGCCAGGTTCATGAGCATTCTGAACCAGTGGTGGCGAGGCCACGTCAGGGCAATCATGATAACCTGGCTTTGTCTCTCTTGATCTTTGCTAGGACCCTGCTGATGAGAGGAATTGGAGGGAACGCTTACATCAGGATGACAAGAGGAAGGCATCGGAGAGGGAGTCCTTCCCCAGGCCTTGTGAACAAAACCGGTGGCATTTCCTGTTTAGCCTGGTGGTGAACAGGTCCACATAGGGAGCTCCCACCCTCTGGAAGATCATGCAGGCTACCTCCGGGTGGAGCGACCACTTGTGGTGAGAAAAGTCCCTGCTGAGATGATCCACTAGCGTGTTCTTGATGCCAGGAGGTGAATAGCTTCCAGATGGATTTCGTGGCTGATGTGGAAGTCCCAGAGACAGAGTGCCTCTTGGCAGAGAGTCAACAAACGTCCTCCCCCTTGCCTGCTGATGTAGAACAGAGGCCGTGTTGTCCGTCAGGACTCTCACCACCTTGCCCAACAGGTGAGGTAGGAATGCATGCCAAGCGACCGCCCTGAGTTCTTTGACATTTATGTGTAACGTCATCTCCTCCGGGGACCACATACCCTGGATCTGCAAGTCGCAGAGTGCACGCCCCAGCCGAAATCCGAGGCATCCGATAACTTGGAGTGTTGGGGGTGTCGAACGGAACTCCCTCTAGGACCATTGTGCAATCGGTCCACTATCACAGTGAGGCGAGTACCGTCGGGGGAATGGTAACAACCTTGTCCAGGTGATCTCGGGACTAGGAATAGATCCCCACCAGCCACTGCTGCAGGGGCTGCATCCAGAGCCTGGCATGGCGGACAACGTATGTGCATGCTGCCATGCGACCCAGCAGGCGCACACAGATCCTGGCCATAGTCAGGGGGAACGCGGAGGCTTCCGCGATAAGGTCTGTCAACGTCTGGAACCTTTCTAGCGGTAGGAACGCTCTGGCGCAGGTCAAGTCGAGCACCGTGCCAATCAACTCTATCCTTTGCACCGGAACTCACGTAGACTTTGTGTCATTCACCAGTAGGCCCAGGGAGCAGAACGTGGGCTTGCAACACCACGACATCCTCTTGGACCTGAGACCGGGAGTTGCCCTTGACTATCCAGTCGTTGAGGTACGGTAGATCTGGATACCCCGATGCCTGGGGTAAGGAGCCACCACTGACGTGCACTTGGCAAACACTCTGGGTACTGTCGCCAGACCGAATGGGAGGATCTCAAACTGGTAGTGGTGGGGACCCACCATAATCCAGAGAAAGCTATCTTTTACGGTCACAGATGCTATGTGGAAATATGCATCCTTCAAGTCAAGGGCAGTATACCAGTCTCCTGGATCCAAAGAGTAGATGATAGAAGCCATGGAGACCATGTGGAACTTTAGCTTCTTTAGATACTTGAGATCCCTCAGGTCCAGGATGGGCCGCAGACTGCCTTTGGGATTCAGAAGTACCGTGAATAGAACCCCTTGTTCCTGTACTCGAGAGGAACTTCTTGCACTGCACCCAATTGTGGCAACCCCTTTATTTCCTGCATGAGGAGACTCTCGTGAGAAGGGTCCCTAAAGAGGGAAGGAGGGTCAGGGGGGTAGAAATAAACTGTAGGGTATAACATTCCATCACAGTATTGAGGACCCAGCTGTCTGCAGTTCTGGTGGTCCATGCGTGGAGGAAAAAAGAAAGGCAATTAGAGAACAGCGGGACAAACGGATCTGGGATATAGTCTTCTAGGTTGCCCTCAAGCGCACCCTCAAAAACATTCACTTGTCCCCCTGCTTATTGCGAGTCGAGCCCGACTAGGAAGAGGGTGGAGGTGAGTGGCTCAGGCAGCATGTGTAGTCCCTACTCTTCTTATGGGCGGGAGCTCCTGGCAGGATTGACTCTTTTGGCCCTGAGATTGCTGCAGTTTGAACCGCTTACAGGCTGGACCGGTAACGTACAGCCCTGAGTTTTCAGAGTTGTGCGGGAGTCCTTTAGGCCATGCAGTTTACTGTCCGTCTGCTCTGCAAACAGGGCCTGGCCATCAAAGGGGAGGTCCTGCATCAATTGTTGAGCCTCCGTTGACAGATCCAAGAGGAGCAGCCAGGCTGCCCTTCGCATGGAGATGACCAGGCCATTGTGCGAGCCGCGGAGTCTGCTGCGTCCGAGGCTGCTTGGAGGGCCACTCTCGCTGCAGCTGTGCCCTCTTCGAGGATCGCCCAGAATTCCTTCCTGGACCCTTCAGGCAGCGAGAACTCGAATTTGGCCATAGACTGCCACATATTGTAGTCATAGCAGCCAAGGAGGGTTTGGGTGGCTGACCAGCCACTCTCAACTGAAGGCTGGAAGACAAATTATTCGCCCAAACAGATCTAGTCTCTTCAAGTCTTTATTCTTGGGCATAGCACTGGGTTGACCATGCCTCTCTCTGTGGTTACTGGCTTCAACTACAAGGGAGTTTGGGGCTGGGTGAGTATAGAGATACTCATGGCCTTTAGCTGGCACAAAATATTTGCGCTCAGCCCTTTTTGAGATGGGTAGCAGGGAGGAGGGGGTTTGCCATAGAGCATTAATTATTTTCAATACCCTCTCATGTAAGGGTAAAGCCACTCTCACGGGTGCCATGGAGCAAAGTACGTAGAACAGTGAGTCCGATGGCTCCTTAAGTTCCTCTGCCTGGAGCCCCAGGTTAGAGACAACCCTCTTCAAAAGCTCCTGATGAGCCTTGGTGTCATCTTGCGGAACTGGGTGAGGGGGACCTGTAAATCACTTAGTCTGGCGATGATGAGGATGAAGCCAGCGCTGAGGGATCCACCACATCCCCGGTGGTCCAATTGGCTGCTCCCCTACGTCCTGGGCCTGGGGGGGGTGGGGGGTGTCTTTCCCTGTGGGGCCTCCACCTCTGGAGGAGGGCAGGATGCTGCGGCCAATGGCCTGAGGCCCCCACCACTGATCGGGCAGCCTGGAAGGCTGGGTGAACCCCCATAGATTTCAGGGGTATCAAGCTGCCAGCCATTGGCCCGGAGGCCATGGGGTCGGTTGCGGTGCCAGTGAGGTTGACGGTACCACTGGTACCGAGGCCTGTCCTGCTACCAGGGACTCCTAATCAGCACCAGAGTCATGAGCAGATGCTGTGGAGTGACCATGACTGGCTGGTCCGGTGGCCCTCCTCCCCGCGGTGCCTTGAAGCCGACTTGTCCGATCAGGATGAGTTCCTCCCGTGGGACCCCAGGGATCTTCGACGTATCTGCGTCAGTAGACTAGCGATATACACCTCACGCTGCTTGACCTGTACAGGGATATAGAGTGGGACCGGGAGTCGGAGCAAGCTGGTCGTTGGTAGAATCTTCCCAATCGAGGAGATTCGCATCTCAGCGACAGGCACCAGCGGGCGGGTGACTGGTGACCCCATTCCACCGATCAGTCGCAGGACTGGTGCCGAGGCACTGGAGACACGATGGGTCTGTCTCAACGCTCACGCCGGGAGGTGCGTGCCTCCGCAGGTCTGCGCTAGGTTACCGGTGAGCCGCACCTCGAATCCTGCTATCAGTGCCCAAGTCCGGAGACCGAAGAGGGCTTCTTTGAGCCTGCCTCCCAAAGTCCGAGACATGATGGCTCAGGTGGGTTTACCCCTGGGCTTGGGTACCACAGGAGCCGATGTGGGCGGCACCCATGGCATCAGGATCTCCTGCGCTGCCTGGAGGGCCTCAGGTATCGACAGGACTTTGAGTTGACAGAGGCCCTCGTCACTGTCTGGTGTAGCAGGCATAGTACAGGAGGGGCTCGACCGCTCGACATACGCTGGGGCCCGACTCCCTGACGGAGGTATTGAGCTGCCCCGTGCCGGTCATGGCTCTCCTTCAGCTCTCCTTTCCCTTACGTGAAGTGGGAGATATCCCCCTTGAGGACCTTTTGGGCTTCTTGGCCGGGAACCGACGCTGCAGTGCTCAGGGCTGAGTCAGACCTCTGCTCCAGCGCTGGGGTCAGCACTGACTCCATCAGGAGTGCCCTGAGATGGATGTGTCTCTCCTTTTTCATTCTGAGTTTGAACAACTTACAGATGTGACACTTGTCGCTTATCGGTCCTCCTAGACACCTTAAACAACGAACGTGCGGGCCGCTGATGGGCATGGGCCGCTTACAATGATCACATAGTTTAAAGCCTGGGAACTGGGGCATGCCCTGTCCCTAGGCTGAGTCCCTGCTATGCAGGCACCACTCCAGAGGGCACCAGAGCTGGTCCCTTATGGATACTGCTAAGGGAAAAACTACTGGCACCAGTACATGTGGCGAGCGCACACACCTAATATGGAATGGACATGAGCAAGCACTCAAAGAACCGCCCATTCTTTTAACCTAAATAAAGTCTTACATTTATGGTGAGGTCTACATAAAAGCCAATCCACCTGATATGAAATGATACATGTCACTACTAACTAGAGTATTAGTCTGAGCATAAAGCGGACACACATTAATATCCTACTTTTCAGTTAAAAGTTAAAATATTTAACCTGAGATCAAAGATTATACAGAATGTTTTACAGAAAACTAGGCCTATTCCCCAGCACCACCAAAAAACAGATCTAATTGATAGTGGTTCTTTACCAAAACATTACCTTTTTTTTTCTTTCAAATTATCATTGTAGCCCTTTGAAGCTGTAGTCATTGACTAGGACTCCACTGTGTACAAACACAGAACCCACCCCAAAAAAATAAAAAAATAAATAAGTCCCTTCCCCAGAAGCCTACAATCTAAGACAAGAGATGGGTACAAAACAGGAGACTACAAAGAAACAATGAGACAGTATTGGTCAGCGTGACAGGCAACTATCTCAGCCCAGCAGCCTCATTATTGTTAAGTTTTCTGTAGGCATCACAGCAAAGGAGAATTTTAAAGGAAGATAATGAGATAGCTTTACAGATGTCTGCAGGGAGCCTCTCCTAGGAGAAAGCAAGAAGACATTTATTTGAAAATATAACAAGTGGGCAATGGAGATTGCTATCATGGTCCAAGGAGAGGCAGGAGTGGACATCTCAATAGCGAATGAGATGATGACAGACAGGGTGGGGATTGGCCATGCAAATGAAGACAAGCAGTTTATTTCTGATTAGGTAAAGAAAGAGGAACCAGTAGAGGGATGCAAACAGAGGGGTGACCTGATCAAAGTGATGGGCTAAGAAAACAATACACGCAGCTGCATTCCAAATGGATATGAGCCAGGCAAGACTGCATTTGTCAAGGCCAGAGATAAAGATGTTGCAGTAATCAAGATGTAAAGTGATGAGAGCCTGCATAAGAGTTTTAGCTAGGTGGATGAATAAGAAAGGCCATATCTTAGAGATGTTATGAAGAAAACCTGAAAGATTTAGCTATAGCCAGGATGGGAGAATCTTGAAAGAGGTTCAAGTCAAAGATGTCACTGAGCTCATGGGCCTGAGCTGCAGGAAGGATAGTGGTGTTGTCCAAAATGATCAAGAAAGGAAGTATTGGAGAGGGCTTGGGGGGTGGGGGGAGATTAAGCGCTCTGCATTAGCCATACTGAGCTTGAGCCGACAACTAGACATTCACAAGGAGATGTCAGAGACACAGATTTTAGTTGGGGGGAAAAAAAAGACACGGGTCTGGAGTAGAGAAAGATTTACATATCAGTACAGAAATGGTAGTTGAATTTGTATTTGTAGATGAGATTACCTAGAGATAAGGTGTATAGGAAGAAGAGAAGAGGACCAAGGGCAGATCCCAAAAGAACCCTCTCTCCCCATCCCAAAGTTGGAAGTGGAGCTAGGGAGATGAGGAAAATCCTCAAAAGGATATGCTGAAGGAGTGATTTAAAAAGGCAGGACGAGAACCAGGAGAAGATAGTCATGGAAGTCAAGGAAGACCAAGAAGCGCACAGACGACTGTGTCGAAGATGGCTGCAGACGGGAGCACTGAGTCTCAGATTTGGCTAGGTAGAAATCATTAGAGAGCAAGTTTCAGTAGCTTGCAAGGGGCAGAAACCAGAATGGAGAGCATCAAGGGATCTCCAGACAGTGATTGTAAACAGCGCAGTCAATGAGCTTAGAGATGGAAGGGAGAAAGGGCACTGGCACAAGTGGAGTCAAAGGAGGGTTCTTTTTAAGATAGGAGAGAGAAAAGCATGCTTGAAATTGTGCAGAGGAGGAGGGCATGTGGAGCCAGAGGAAAGAGCAAGAATATTTTGTAATATTTTCAACAAAAGAGTTAATAAAAAAAAAAGAAAAGGGGCTCCACATTGTCAAGGCGTAGTGATTGTGACCCCCTAAAAAGGGCCCAATACAAAAAATTCTGAGCACCTGCCTCTTTTTTTATAGCCCCTTTAAGGTCTCTCAACTTGGGCATCCAAAAATCAGGAGTCACTTGACCGCTAACATTGGAGTTTCTGTGGGAGTTTGGCCTGAGAGGACAGTGATGACTGTGTTCTGAAGGTTCAGTGATTTCTTACTGGTGTGTGGCCTGGTTCACTGCTTTCTGAAATCCTTTAATGAGGTGGTGGTGCTGTGAAAGTTCCATCCCCTTACATTTCTGTTTTTCTGTATAGGACCTAGGAAGAGAAATCAACAAGGGCTACTGAGCCAGCATTAGAAGTAACCCGGAGAGGAGATGAAGATGGACAGATGCAGAAGCTGCAGGATGTATTTCATCCTTGAGGGGTATCTGATGGAAGACTATTCTCAACGGATGCACTCAACTTTGAAAACCTGGGGTATTAACCTTCCAGGATCAAGGCTGGCATGACCGATAAAGAGAGCTTTAAAACTAGGAGTTATGGGAGTAGGTTGGAGAGACTCATGAAATCTCCATGCCTGGCTTCAAAACGGGGGGGGGGGAGGAATCAGCTAAATAGAAGATATAGTGATGTTCCGTTATCCTTTACCAGAAGATTATGGACAGCCAGGAGAAAGAAAGTGAAATATTGATTGCAGTAGTAGTCAGGTAACTGTTATACTTAGTGAATGGGCTATATCTAACAACTAGAAAGCTGGACGAAATCCAAGGAAAACAACTGAAATACCTGTACATAAATGCGAGGAGTCTGGGCAATAAAATGGAGGAACTGGGTCTACTGGTGCGGGAGATCAAGCTAGACATAGGGATTACAGAAACATGGCGGAATAGCATTCATGACTGGAATACAGGTATCAAAGAACATGTGCTGTTTAAGAGAGAGAAAAAGGTAAAAGGTGGTGGGGTCTGTTCAGGTCAAAATCACTTTAGGGATGGATTGTAAAAGAGGTTCTATTTGAATAGCGTTAGTGGTCTACTATGGACCCCTAGGGTCAGATGTGGATATGGATAGAGATCTCTAATATTATTAGAGAGAGAAATACTTCTGTGAATTGTGCGTAATGAGTGATTAACTTCCCAGATATAAATTGGAGAATAAATTATACTAGTACTGGGTAGAGCCCAGATATTCCTGGATGTGATAGTTGACAATTTTCTTCATCAAACTGTTCCTGAACCAGCAAGAGGTGATGCAATTTTACACTTAGTTTTGGTAAGCAGTGAGGACAGCATAGAAGAGCTGGGTGTCGGATAACCTTGGATTGAGTGATCACAAGTTGATTCACTTTAAAAAAATTGGAAGGATAATCAAAACCAGGTCATTAACTGATTTTTTTTATTTCAAAAGACCAGACTGAGAAATTAAGGGAATTTATTACAGAAGTTAACTGGACTCAAGAGGTCAAGGACTTAAATGTGGAGTAGGCTTGCAATTTCTTCAAACCAACCATACAAAAACTATCAAATCTGCATACCAATCAAGAGGGGGCTTGTAAAGAACAGCTTCACCTCCAGACCCAGCTAGATGAATAACCAAGCTCAAAAAGGCTATTAGGAGTTAGCAGAGAGCATATAGGGAATGGAAAAAGGGGTTGATCAGCAAAGAAAGCTACATTGTAGAGGTTAGAAAATGTAGGGGAAATGTGAGAATAGCTAACAGTCAAGTTAAATTAGCTCTTGCCAAGAAAATTAACATAAGGGTTTTTAGTTATATAAATAAAAAGAGGATAAGGAAGGATGAGGTTGGGCCATAATGCAGTGAGAGTGGGAAGAAGATTAAAAATAAGGTATGGCCCAAAAACTAAATGAGTACTTTGCCTTGATTTTCAGTTAAGGATGATAATAGGGAGCACATGCATGAAGGCAGTACAGCTAATAGAAATGAGTGTCTAGATATGGAAATTATCACTTCTAAGGTGGAAGAAAAGCTTTAGAAGCTTGATGCGCTCAAGTTGGGAGGACCAGATTCAGCATTCTGGGATAGAAAGTAAGAACAGGCACATGAGATTATTAAAAATCCTTGATACAGGAGTAGCAAATAGTTATTCAGGGGAAGTACCATATGCTGAAGAATAGCGAACCTATGTTCAAAAAAGGGAAAAAAGTGATTTGGGCAGTTTCAGACCTGTTAGTCTGACCTCCATAGTATGTGAGGCCTTAAAACTGTGAAGGAAAGAATAACTAAATCCATGGAGATAAATGGCTCTAATGAACACGAGTTTACCAAAGGTAGATCATGCCAGACTAACAGGATTTCCTTCTTTAAGAAAATAAATTATTTTTATAGATAAGGAAAGCGCATTAGATTGAATATACTTGGACGTCAGTAAAGCTTTTCACATGCTACCACAGTCAAATTAGCAGCTAAATTAGGGGAGATAGGGATCAGTACAAAAATTGTAAGGTAGATAAGGAACTAACTAAAGGGGAGAAGGCAAAGAGTTGTGTTCAAAGATGAATTACTAGACTGGATGGAGGTTACTAGTGGAGTTCCTTAAGCATAGGCCTTGGAACTAATCTTATTCAATATTTTGATAAATGACCTTGGCACAGGAAGTAGGAATGTGCTAATGAAATTTGCTGATGACACAAAGTAGGGAGGCATCATCAATATCAAGGAGGATCAGAATGTTATACAGGAAGATCTGAATGACCTTGAAGACTGAAGTGACAGAAATGGAATGAAATTCAATAATACAAAGTGCAAGGTCATGCACTTAGAATCTAATAATAAGAATTTCTGCTACAAGCTGGGGGATAACATGATGGGATAACATGATCTTGGCAATTAATTGACCTTTGACCATCAGTGGTAAATAGGCCCAATGGCCGGTAATGGGATGTTAGAAGTTACTACAGAGAACTTTTTCCTGGGTGTCTGGCTGGTGAGTCTTGCCCACATGCTCAGGGTTCAGCTGATTGCCATATTTGGGGTCAGGAAGGAATTTTCCTCCAGGGTAGATTGGCAGAGGCCCTGGAGGTTTTTCGCCTTCCTCTGCATTGTGCAGGAGGTCAGACTAGATGATCATAATGGTCCCTTCTGACAAAGTCTATGAGTCTATGCGGGCTTATCATCTGGAAGTGAGAGACACCAGGGTGCGTGGGTTGATCAGAGAATGATTATGAGCCGCCATTGTGATGTAGCTGTACATGAGACAAACATGATCCTAGGATGCATCAGATAAGGCATTTCCGGTAGAGACAGAGTAATATTAATGCAATTGTACAATGCATCATAAGACCTCATCTGGAATACTGCATACAATTATGGTCACCCATGTTCAAAAAAGATTAATTCAAACTGAAACAGGTGCAGAAAACTACTGGAGTCATCAGGGGAACGGAGGGCCCATTTTATGAGAGAATGGAAAAGCTTGGCCTTTTTAAGTCTAGCAAAAAAGAAGGCAGAGAGGCAATATGATTACTCTCTATAAATACATCAGGGGATAAATACCAGGGAGGGTGAAGACCTATTTAAGCTAAAGGACAGCACTGACACAAGAACAAATGGATATAACTGGCCAAGAACAAATTCAGGCTGGAAATTAGAAGAAAGTTTCTAGTCATCAGAGGGATGAGATTCTGGAACAGCCTCCCAATTGGGGGGGGGGGGGAGGACGACGGAGTTTTAAGAGAGCTGAACAATTGTATATGACTGATTGTATGATGGGGTTGTTTTTGATAAAAGGCATGACTCAGCAGCCCTGGGGCTCAGGGGCTTCAGGTTTATGTATTAGGGCTAGTCTACACTTACCCGCTGCGTCGGATCGATCTTCTGGGTTCGATTTATCGCGTCTTGTCTAGACGCAATAAATCGAACCAGGAAGTGCTCCCCTGTCAACGCCGGTAATCCTGCTCTGCGAACGGAGCAGGCGGAGTCGACGGGGGAGCCTGCGCGCCGCCGTGTGGACCAGGGGTAAGTACTTTGAAGTTCGAAATAAGGTACTTCGACTTCAGCTACGTTATTCACATAGCTGAAGTCACGTATCTTAGTTCGAACTTGGGAGCTAGTGTAGACCAGCCCTTACATTCCTAAAAGCTCATGCTTCAGGATTTCAACAGGCCGCTGCAGAGGTCAGGAAGGGATAGCCTGCAACACACACAAATGTATTCTGGGAGGGGCTTTTTTGTCTCCTTCCTCTGAAGCATCAGGGATGTCCACAGCCCGGAGATGGGATATTGGACAGGGTGTGCCAGGGCTCAAAAGTGGCATGGAACATTCTCTCTCAGGTACTTGGCTCTTGCTCACATGCTCAGGGTCTAGCTGATTGCCATATGTAAGGTTGGGAAGAAATATTCCCCCAGGTCAGACCGGCAGTGAACAGGAGGGGGTTCCACCTTCCTCTGCAGTGTGTGGATCGTGATCACTTGCCAGGATTATCTGGGTATATCTAACAATAATTTCCCTGCCATTGCAGGGGCCTCAGCACTGGAGTACCTTGGGCCCCCCTATTCACTGCCTGTGACACAAGTCTAGTCTTTGTGAGCTGTAATACTTTGATCTAATTTTGGTTGTTGGATTTAATAAGCAGTTGCTGGGTGGTGCTGTTGGCCTGTGATATACAGGTCAGACTAGATACTCTGTTGGTCCATTCTGGCCTTAAACTCTATGAAAATTGATCCTGAACTAAGGTAAAAGATATGTGAAGTTAGTATAGTAATTTTTTAATAGGCATGTATATAGCATTCATTACCATGGTGTCAATGTACACCCAAATGATACAAATCAAAGAAATACTTCCCAGTGTGCACCTTTTTTTATTGGAAGGAGAAGGAGGGAGAAAAGAGAGATGACAGATGGTTCAATTTATGCCCCAGTATGCTGCTGCAACTGTAATTATAACTATCAACCTTCCTGCTCTGCCACAATTATGCCAACCTCAAATGCCAGTTTGACCTCTTCTGACAGCCCTCTTCATGCTTTTCACACTATGATGCCTCATGCAGATAGAATGCCCTCCCTAAACTGAT
The DNA here is from genome assembly GCA_033296515.1 of Macrochelys suwanniensis. Taxonomy (NCBI): domain Eukaryota; kingdom Metazoa; phylum Chordata; order Testudines; family Chelydridae; genus Macrochelys; species Macrochelys suwanniensis. The sequence continues at coordinate 40,345,711 of CM065775.1, read as the reverse complement.
GTAAGGCCACTACCCACTTCTAATGACCTCCTTCTGGTCCAACTAATGACAACTAAGTCAGGTGGGAGCAGAGTGGAAGGACAATACTTTAAGTGATTTGGTATTGTTAAAATGTGCACATGGCTAATTCACATAATATCCAAGACTGGGGAAGGAAAAAAAAGGGGGTAACACTTGTTTTTCCACATTCTCATTAGCATGAGACAAATGTGACAAATGGAAGAAATTCTTTGTGGCAGGGACCATGTCTTTCTAAGTATCTGAATTGAACCTGTCACACTATGGGGCTCCAGTCCAGTTTAGCACCTTTGGTGCAATCACAGTAAAAATAAAATTCTTCCAGGTAACCCAACAATAAACCTTTTTCAGCATGGAAAAAAAAATGGAGTGATACATTTATTTAAATGAACAAATATAGTATTCCATCTATGCAGTTTCTTGCAATAAATCAAGTCTGCAAAAATGTTTTAAGCATTCTATGAAGGGGCAATACATTTAAACGCTGAATGTTCTAGAGATCTAAAACAGTGCACACCTGAAGTGCAAAGCAAGAGTCAAATTTAAGTTACTGAAAATCTTGAATGTAAATTTTTGAAGTCTGACTATCACTCAAAGCATGAGATCATCATCAAATAATAATTCACTGTGACTGGGTGCAGGATGGGGACAGAAGGGAATTTAAATATTTAAAAAAAACACACACACTTTGGAACTATCACCCACACAAGATTCTACTTCAAATGGGTTTTAATGACAAGTCTATACAGGCTATGCATCAATCTGAAAATGCTCATTTGAGTACAGAGTTGAATGACCTTGATTCATTTTGGATATGTTGAATTAGTAAGATTTTCACAGCCTAAATTATAAACATTAACAGAAATAACTTTGTAAACATTTCCCAGTTAAAATAATTTGAACACACACCAATACAAGTCAAGCTGTCAACGAGAGCCCCAAATTAGACTCCCGGCAGAAAGAAGCTTGGTTGTTTCAACACCACAGGAATTGCCATATAAGATAAGAACAGCGATCCACATAAACCACTATCCTGTCCATGACCAGTACCAAATGCTTCACAGGAAACCCCGTAGTGGACAACTATGAAATAACAGTCTATAAGAAGTCTCTTAAGACAATCACTAACTGACGAGAGTTAAGTCCTGAAGCATTAAGTTTTTATTCCTTCTTTAAACATTTTTTAATCCTATCATGTAACTGTGGATGTTCTGTTACACACACACACACACACAGTTCTTGGACTCAATGATATCTAGTGGCACTGAGTGTCACAGATTACTTAAGTTTTGTCTTGTAACTGATCACTTCCAGAAACTGGAAGAGAGGCCGTAGACTGCAAAAAATCACTATTTAAGTAAATGCAAGTTGAGTTTAATCAATATATCAAGGTACCAAGTGAAAAGGGGCATAAAAGTTAACTAAACACCATAAGTCTTTATATTCCTAGTCCATTTCTTAACTTCTTTCAGGTAAAGATTTCTCCTAATAGTATTAGGACTCAAGTGACTAGGAAATGAGCTTTGATCCTGCACGAAGAGCACAAAGGACAAGAAACCAACAATACAGGAGGACATATTAATTTCCACTTTTAGCAACATTTGAGACTAGCAGACACCCTACAAACAGTAAGGAACAAAGTTCAAAGAGAACTTAGTCTCCCAGCCATAAGAAAGCTAGTAAGTTACAGGCTCCAGGAAAGCAACATGACTAAGGCCATGTCTACACTTACAAGCTTATACAGCTTACTTACACAGCAATTTAGCTGTGCTGCTGTAAGAGCACTCATGTAGTCACACTATGCCAACAGGAGAGTTCTATCCTGTCGACATAATAAAACCAGCTCAATGAGCGGCGGTAACTATGTCGGCAGGAAAGAGTCTCCAAACCACAGAGCACTGTCCACACAAGCGCTTATGCCGGCAAAACTTAATGTGGCTCAGGGTGGTATTTTTTCACACTCCTGAGCAACAAAAGTTTTGCTGACACAAATGGTAGTGTAGACATAACCTAAATCACTGAGACAAAAATTTGGCTTTAATAATAAAACAAGTTGCAGTGAACTGCTTTTGACAGGAAACAAAACTGAACTCTGCTAGCCAAGACTAAACACACAGTTATAAAATCTACATTAAACAAGCTTTTAGCCAGCTTCCTGGAGGAGACAAGTTCTCTCCCCAGCAGGTCTGGTCCAACTAGGCTGTACCACAACCTTTCATCATTCTAGGGTACTTTAGATAGAATTAATTGCCATTTGAGGAAAACAGGCCTTTTGGAAGAAAAACTAACATAAAAGGCCTGCTTTGCACAAGTGTCGAAGATTTTGTAGCATTTTTCATTAGTAGCAGTACTGGCCCTAATGTCCTTGATCAAATTTCCCATTCCCCCTATTATCCAGTGTGTCTGTTTGGTTGCCATCCATCATAAAAGATGTATGCTAGATTTCAGTAGTTCTCTGTACAATACATAACGTTTTTGTATGTTCTAAACGTTTACATGCCACAGCAATGTAAAAATGGCAGTACTGGACAAGGCACAACAAATAGCCAAGACCAAGTCAACAAAATCTACTAAAAGAGTTGGAAAATAAATCAACTGAGACCTTGGTTCCACACGCCTTCACGTATGTTTTGCACAAGCTCAATTCACAGAAGATACAGAATTTCACATTCACTTTGTTTTTATATACTTGTCAAAGTATTTTATTTCAAAGAAAAAACAACAGTAGAATGGAACGAAAGATTTAGGGTCAAAGAAGAATTAAGAGTGACTTAGTTTATTAATATGGTTAAATAGAGGCTTTGTAAAAAGGGATTTGCTCTATACATCTGCCTTTAGAACACCATGATGGTTCGAGATGTTTGGCTCTTACCTATACTTTTATATAGAAAGAGTATTGCATAAGGCTATTCTTGTCTTCTAGTAGGCGGCCATGCAAGACTGTCATGAAAATGTACTAGTCCAGGCTCAATAATATACTTGCCTTCCCTTTGCCATTGTGACAGTACCTAATCATATTTACTCACTCATCCAAAAAAAAAAGTTACTTGCCCTGAGTGAGAAGTATTTTGCAATGCTGGCATAAACTATGTTACTCAAAACTTAGATATTACAGCAATATGTACTACAGACAAAGCCCAAAATAGTTATTACACTGGAATATATAATGAATCAGAGCAGAGGCTGGAAGGTAGCCTTATACCACAGACAGAATAGAAACAAAAAAATTAAAAATAAGGTACTGCAGCAAATCAGAGATTATATTAGAACAAGCTCTGTAATAGTTAGAGGCTGTGTGAGTTCTAATGGTCAGTGCTACTGTTCATTTTAGAATTTCAGAATAAATCCAAACATGAATACCAGAGAATTAGAGCTGTGGATTTATTTAGGGAGCCACCTAGTCTCTGCATCTATGTACATAATAAAAAGTGCAAAGTAAAGTTACTGCCCAATGCTACTGGAAAAGAACTTCCTTTTTACTTTCTTTGACTATCCTATGTAATATTTAGTTATCAAACAAGATGTAAACGTTCAGGAATATTTTCAGAGTTGGAATCCTTCTACACAAAACCGAGTTTACTGCCCAAAGTATGTACTGACTTCTTGTTTTGTTCTGCCTCCAGCACGTTTGTTAACGAGATGTTTCAGTGCAATCAATAGATCGTTGCAGCGGCCTCCAGTGGGGAAACCCTGCAGCACCGACAGCATCCAGTCTCGTGAGCTCTCAAAATACATTGTGTCTATAGATACTAATATTACTTTCGCCTTCACTGCGCTACTTTGTAATTTTGGGATTCGTGATTCCACAGAGCGCAGAAAAGAACATTACTAAAAAGGTGCAAACCTGCGACAAGTTACAGAACCTATGTGAACAGGGATCAATAGTCAGTCTCTCCTTAGGTGACCTAACACCTAACAGAGAACACAATCTGCTTCGAAAATCCCATATCGATGAGACACTGAAACGGATCAGTGACAAGGTATGGGTTTCTCAGGTGACCTCAGGGGTTTTGGGAAAAGAGCAAGGCAGATGGTTGCTTAACACAGGAACATTGCTGTGACACGTGAAACCCCAATGGCACCCGACAGAATCACCCAAGCAAACCCGCAGGCAGCAAGAACTGATCCAACTACACAAAGGCCAGACACTGGAATAGGCTCTGCGAATTACTGGATTATTTTAGATCTCTGCCTTCCCCCATACTCCTACAGGCAGGTTACAGGAAAGATATAAAATTAAAGATGGCTAAATGTGTCACGTTGTGTATTTTAATGTACAATCTAAAACTCTAGAGGGCAGCCGAAATATGCCCTCCCCCCCTCCCCAGCTGAGTAACGTGAGCAGCGGCAGCAGCAGGAGCCCGTCGTCTGCTTGCTGGAGTTGGTATTGCAGGAGCAATGCCTGCAGCAGCGCCCACCCCGAGGAGGAGCCGCCTCACAGCCATTACAGGGGCTTCGCCCCAGGGCAGCAGCTGCTGCACCCAGGCATCTCCCCCACCCTATCCCGGACGCTCCTCCTCTTACCCCGATCCCCACACCACAACGGAGAAGAGGGTTGACCCCTCCCCAAAGGCAGGGCTACTTGAGACAGAAATAGATACATAAATAGCACTCACAATGGAGCTCCTCTCCTTTCTGGTCTCTGCCAAGGCTGCACCAAACTGGGCTGGAGCCTAGGGGAAAGGCATGGGGGTTAACATGCGGCCCGGGGGGAGTGAGCAGCGTCCCCTTTGCCTGGGCAGGTATTACCTGCATTGCCCGCCACTTCCCTCCCCCCACTTCTACACATGGCCTTCCCAGTGGGTTATGAGGTATCACCCCAAAGAGACATCCAGCTCCCCGCTGAAGGAAGGATTGCATGGATCTGCCCCGGGGCCTTTCCTGGGAAGGTGCAAGTAAGAAGCAGCCCGGCAGCAGAGGAAGGGGGATTATTACCTGCTAACTTGCCCAAACAGCCCCTCAGCAGAGCCCCCTGCCGCGGGGGGCACAGAGCCCTCAGCAGCCACCCCTCTGTGCTGGAATAACGCCTTTGCGCCACGCACGCTCCCTCAGCAATTGCCCCGGGTCTCGGGTTTGCCCCCCTGCAGTCGGCCGGCAGCACTGCCGCCTCCTGTCCGCCATTAGAGACACCCAGCCAAACAATACGGGAGGGGAGCAGCGGCGGCACGATCCGCGGAGCGCAGCGCCGGGCAAGGGAGCGAGACACCCGCGGGCGGGAGGGGGCAAGGAAGCGGGGCACAACAACAGCCGAGGGCCCGGAGGGGGAGGGAGCGAGTTAAAATAGGAGGCGCTAAAACTGAACCACCCCTCCCCCCCAAATGCCCCTGCGCCCCCGGTTCTGCCCCAGCCCACCTCCGATTTACCCCCTTCGCCACCACCAGAGCAAGATTGTCAGTGGGGCTGCCCCAGCCCTACCCGCTCCCCTCCGTGGTAAGAGGAGGCGGCAGCAGCGACGCCACAGTGGGGCACTTAGCCCGGGTGGCTGTGAGGCACGGCGGCTCCCCTCCCATCCCCGCCCTAGGGGCAGCTCTGAGCCTCCAGCTGCCCCCCTGTCCACCCCTAGGGTGCGGCACTCCCCGTCCCCACCTTACCCAGCTCCCCACCGCTCACAGGCACGGGTCTCCCCCTCCCCCCGGTCACACGCACTCCGCGCTACTCCTCCGCCGCCTCAACTCTAACTCGGTCCAGTCCCGGGCTAAGCGCAGCTGCTAGCGAGGGGAAGGAGGAGCAGGGCCAACCGAGCTTGGGGAAGAACGGCCTCCTTAACCCGCCCATTGGCTTCCACAGAGGGAGAGCTTTAGCGGTAGACAAGCCGATTGGATGGACCGTCCGTCCATCAGAGTATCCTGCAGCAGGTTGGGTCTAAAAACTGGCAATCTTTCTTCTAACCACGCCCACCGTTCTTCCTACTTTAATCCATCAGGTTAGAGAAACCCGAATTTCATTGCCCACCAGCAGCAGCAGTTCTAATAGCCGGGTATTGGGGCTGGGAGGCGACGGGGGCTCTGCTCCGGTTCCCAGTGCTGCTGTTTGACAGTAACTTGCAGAAGTTTAGGTGCAAGGCTGTCCACACGTATCCAGACAACTGCTGGGGAGGGGAGAGTATTACCCTATCCCATCCTTCTACTGAGTCCCCATGGGCAACAGCCCTAGTCGTGGGCACGGGGTAATCACCCCATGCTAGCCGAGGGAAGGGCAGGCGCAGCTCGCCCACAGCTTCTTATAGGTTGGGCCCCGCCCCCCGGCAGGGCTGTGAACCTGGGCTGGAGCCATTTCCATGAAGGACAGAGTGTGCCTAATGGAAACCCTCCCCCACAGAAGAGCGAGAGAGCGTACAGTCCCCTCCCCCGGGGCAGAGACTCTCCACACCCATGCCCCACTCAGCAGTCTCCTCGCTTCCTCCACTAAGGACTCCCACCCACGCTGGGGGAGGGAGGCATGTCAGCAGCCGCCATGGCTCCTGGAGGAGCTGGTGGTGGTGATGGTGGTGGTAGTGGTGGTAACGTCCTCCATTTTGTCGGAAGCTGCTGCGGGGAACTTGGGACCAATTCAAACCAAGCTGAGGCTCAGAAAGGGGCTAGTTTGAAGCGCCTCTGCCTTGCAGTAACACACGTAGGGCGCCCCAGGCAATGCCCTGGGGGTGGTCCGCTGGGCTCAGAGCGGCAAAGGCGGCAAGACACCGAGAGCCAGGCTCTCCTCGCTCCCTCTGCCAAAATGGAGGCTGCGCACTTCCTTTGCGCGGCTGCTTCCCCCTCTCTAGCCATGGGACTCACACCCGCTTCTTCGAGGACCTGGAGAGCTCAGCCTCTCGCACTGCTAGTTAATCCAGCTCTTTCTCCTGAACGGCTTCCCCCTGCCCAGAAAGGAAGCAAATACCAGCTCTCTCTACCCTGCGTCAATTCATGTCAACCACGCTGTGCAATACGCCCCCGGAGAGAGCCTCATGCCTGTGTAAGGAGCACGGGTCAGTCGAGCTGCTTGCCCCACTTCCATCCCACCTCTGCAAGCTTCTCACAGTGCAACCACAAATGCCAGGGGATCTGGGCGGGTAATGCGCGGAGGAGCAGTGCCTCTGAGAAGGAGCAGAAGTGACTGAAGGGCTGGGCTCTTCTGCGTGTCCTTGGTGTATTGGGCTAATAATTTTCATGCGGGGAATAGACTAGAAATATTAAAGCTTCTTTTGTCTCACTACAACTAATTCGTTTCTAACAACAGCCCCACCCTGAGACTCAGACTGAAGTCAACAGCCCAAGCCAAACACTTGTGTGACACCATTACTATATGGTGGTGGTAGAAAAGGGTGATTAGTGCCCTTCACCCTAGCTGTAGATGCCCTGGAAAGACGAGAACACCTGTTGCTATGGGGAAAAACATATGTGACCCATGGTTAACGGCACCTACGGTACAATGTCATACATGCCATTTTTGTGTTTGATGCAAGAAAGAAATGAAGTGATAATGAAAAAGGTCTAACTCAATGACTATGAAAGGTGACGTTTTTAATTATGTTAATCACCATCCACAGTGTGGGATTCTTTTGAGTTTAATTATTGTAAATAGTTTGAACCAAAACAGAAAAATGTTCAGCTAAATAAATACATACAAACCAGAGAAATGTTTAAGATTAAACAAAAAACATAAAATTATATATTCTACCATTTCTACATTTAGAGTTTTGTTTTCTTTGTTTGCTTTATGGGTTCTTTGTATCTGAGAATCAAACAAATTTAACTTATCCTCAATGGTCCACATACTTTGGCCACCCTTCTAGTAGCAGAGGAATAAACATGACTGGTCTCTCTGTTCATTAAAATATCCTTATTCTGGAACTGTGTTTAAGTACATGCTTAACTTTAAGTATGTGTTTAAGTCCTAATGAAGTCAATGGGACTTAAATGTGATTTTAAGTGTTTGGTTTTTTTTTAATAGGGATGGACTTCAGCATGTGCTTAAGTGCTTTTCTGAATCAGGATTTGTAGCTGGAATCTGTAATTCTATTTAATCAGTCAAAAGAGTAACCGCTGAGCACTCTGCCTCTACAAAGTCCCAGCAAGAGACCTGAACTAGCAATGTCATGTGGGTCACTCACACATTAGTACAGATCATTATCACTAGGACACCAGAATGTAAAGTTTACTTTTAAATTAGAACATTTGTGCTTGCAATTTAAAAATGTATGTATTTTCTACTGGAGTTTTGCTAGTCTTAATTCCACTAAAGGATCACAAATCCTAGCTTTGAATTCACTGTCTCATTACTCAAGCTTGGAAAAAAGTTATGGCATATACCAATTATCTTTTAATTATTTTTTCAACTGACAGCAGTGAAAAGTGAGAGTATGGCATAGACACCTATACTTCCCAATTCAAGCATTGTTGTATCAAGTTTTATCTGTCTTGTCATCCACAGATCCATGGTGAGACTGACCTTATTTAAAAATACCATTAAAATTAATCAATTCCATCTTATGGTTTGAAAGTACTTGCTCTCGCTCAAAAACTAAAAAAAAAAAAAAGTATAATATATCTCTTCATAAACACCATGGATGTGAAACTGATGTATTTATACTCTCCACTCTACAGCTCATGGATAGGTCTGATGTCAGCAGCGTCACTACAAAACTTCTAAATTATTGACTGGAAGTAGATAAATTCACCAGAGCTGAACCAATAGTATAAGTAATGACTTATGTGAAGAGTGATAACCTTCTATGTCTCATGAAGTAAAAGTGTGGCAACTAGAAGTCCATTGTATTTTCACTGAGAAGGCGAAATCAAATATTTAACATATTTTTAAAAGGGTTTAGGCTTTCATGGGAATCCTGATGAGTGTATCAAGCCAGCTTCGAATCAGGTGTAATAAATTGTGGGATTGGAATGTATGTAGTTTAAAGCTTCCTCCTACTACCGCCAACATTCCCAAGTGTTCACACATGCGAACGAATGGTTAGACTCTTGTTCCAGAATTAGAATGTGAATATTCTATTTATTCCGGGGCTCCCTCTTCAGCCTAAACACCATCAAGATTTACAGCACTGTAACTGAGGACAGAATCTGGCCCAGAGCCTCTGGAACTATGACCGTTTTCAAGGAGGAAGAGGGAATATTTGGATAAAATAAGTGTCTACCACTGTTTGGCATATGTGAACACTTGGAAAGTGGTAGGGAACAGGAAGCTTTAAACTACATAGACTTCAAGCCTACAATTTATTACAATTGATTTGAAGGCTGGCTTGGAAAAGCATCTGTCTAAAACCCAAATAAAGCATATACCTTTTAAAATGTCAGTGCAATTACTCTGACCAGTGTAAGTGAAAATAGAATCTGGCCCCTTGTACAAGTTGTAACAAAAATAATTATTTTCTGTGTACTAATTCATTGTTTTTCCTCTTCTCCTATCTCCCTCACAATCCCTCTGTTTCCAGTCTCACTATCCCTGCTTCCATTCTTCTCTCCTTCCTCTCCTTATTTCCTGTACTCATTTCCATTTTTCCTTCCTCAGTTTATTTTTCCCTTCCTTATTGAATCCCACTTTCTTGCTCCAATTTACTCAACTCCTTCTGCCATTTCTCAGCCCAACCCCATCCTATACTAAGTACATACATACATACATACATACATATATACATACATACATAAAAATGAAAGAAAGAAGAAACAGAAGCTTATAAATTCCTTCAGACTGGAACAGTCTTTTTTTGTGTGTTCATACAGTGCCTAGCACAATGGGGTACAGGTCTATGATTTGGGTCCCTAAGTGCCCTGGGTAATCATTCCAAGGGGCAGCAGCATCTATCACCGAGCATATCCATGGTTGCAGATAGTGGAACGGCCTTCAGCTATGAAGGCTAGGTGCAATATAACCAGGGAGACATGTCAAATAAGCAATTGCAGGCAATCTGGCACAGTACTGACAAGGTGCGGTGGAGCAGCAGTGCCATGGCACTGCTGCCCCTATAAAATACCACAAAAGCCCAAAGACAGTACTGGACATGGCAAATGTAGGCTGCAATTAAATAAGCCTGCAGCCAATCTTAACCATAGTGGCATGCAATTGCCCTATCAAAAGGAATTCTGGAAAGGTTGATGATCCCCAAGGCATCAATGATATTTGCTCATAGAAGATATTTGGGGGCCTCCCTGTGAAACTACCCGCTAGTACCACCTGACATGGAAAGTTGTACAGTATAATTAAACCTGCAAAGAAGCCTTGCACTCTGACTAGCTTCCTTGTACCCAGGCAAAACAGTGTAAAATGGAGTAGTGGGTGCACTGATGTGGGTGACCAGGCATCATGTATAAAATCGACTACTGGAAAATTGGAAAAATAATATAGCTAAATAACCAGAACTATAGATGAGATGATGAGAAGGATGAATTTAAAAATAGCACAATTACTTAAAATCCTAGGTAGGAGAATAACATATTTCTGTGAACACACTGATCATCAATCGCAGAGTGACTTGATTCCAGCACTCAGACTGTCAGGCAAGATCACAGGCAAATCAAGAAGAGGAAGAAAGCCAGTTACATTGGAAAAATCGTCAGATGGGCTGGTATCCAAAGAAGAGTCGAAGTATTACAATGCTGTGCCTGTCGTGACAGCAAAAGATGGAAGGTGGTTGTTGATAACCTCCATATTAGAGATGTCACTTGAAGAAGAAGAAAAAGATGTCACTGCAATTAATCATAATAATAAATGATAAACTATAAACTGGGCGGCCGCGAACCGCAGCCACTGGGAGCTGCGGGCAGCGGTGCCTGTGGACAGTTAATGTAAACACTGTCTCGTGGCCCGCCAGTGGATTACCCTGATGGGCTGTGTGTGGCCCGCGGGCCGCAGGTTGCCCACCACTGTCTTATAATCATTTAAAATCTACCTTTTATAGTTAAGAAACTTGTTTTTGTTTATTATTAAACCCAGTTTGTGCAATCCATATCTGGGGGCGGGGGGTGGGCAAGAAGCTGTGCATATCTCTCTTCACATTGAGGGAGAGGGCGAATTTTTATGCGCTTGCGCTGTTCAGATCTTTCTAAGCAACACAAGACAATATACCTTTGGGTCTGCACTCCAAGGAAGGTGAGCACCTGAGTGCTGGGGCAAGTCCCTTAAACTGAGTCTTTCCAGAGCTGATCTCAGTGTGTGTCTTTCTGCAGCTGGGTGTGGCCCTGCCTGTGTGTGTGCAGGAGGAGGCTTAAGAACCTGGCTCAGAAAGACAGGGGAAAGGGGGCCCTGGTGGAACAGGCAGGCTCAGTGGTATCCTTGTACATCAGGTGGCACCTTAAAGTGGGGCAACCCGTCACATACACAATTAACAATATGGGCCCATTACACCTTAATCACTTTGTATGCTGTAATCATTTCCACTACCCTTCTCTGTTTTATTGAGCTGCATTAGGCACTGAGCTGTTTTTTAGACTTAAGCTCTTCATGACAGGCATCTTATGTTTGTATGTGTTTACACAGTACCTAAAGCAATGGGCCCCCAATCCTGATAGGGGTCTCTGGGCACTAACACAATCTTGAAAAAAATTGAAATTGCTTTCAACAATACGTTACCTGTATTTTTCATTATGAGTTTTAACTAGGCTTGTAAGGATTAGATTTTTATCAGTAAGTGTTGATAAATATCAATTTCACCATACATACACAAACTGATGAAAAAAATTTCCATTGATAGTAATAGAAATTTACAGATGGGCAAAGTAAGAAAAATGCTACTTGAAAACACATTAGAGTTTGATTTAAGACTATCTACTTTATGTATTTTGACATTTGACGTTAACAATTTGTGTTTTAATGGTTACAAATCTTTAACTTTTTGAATCTCAACTACTACTGTCATTAAATAATAATTGTCTGATTCCCCACATTGCCTGACCCCACCATAGCTTCCTGCAACTGTGAAAATTTAACTAAATACCAATTGGGAAAAATGCTTAAAAATTAATATCAATATTATCTGTCAAACTTATTTAAAAATGAATTATGCCAAGCCTAATTTTAAGCTATATATATATTTAATGATATTTATAAACAAATTAATATGTATCAAAATATATTTTACATTCAAGTGTTTTCATTGCATGTATCTTATTTAACCAAAAATGATCTCTCAAAAGGTCATATAATGTGACATTATACACTCGATAGCAGGTTACTATACAGGAACTCCTCACTTAACGTTGTAGTTATGTTCTTGAAAAATGCGACTTTAAGCAAAACGATGTTAAGTGAATCCAATTTCTCCATAAGAATTAATGTAAATGGGGGGGTTAGGTTCCAGGGAAATTTTTTTCACCAACAAAAAAACTGTATACACACACATTTTAAACAAACAATTTAATACTGTACGCAGCGATGACGACTGTGAAGCTTGGTTGAGGTGGTGAAGTTAGACAGTGTGATATTTCCCAGGGAATACCTTACTGATAAATGATGAACTAGCTTTTGGCTGAGCCGTCAAGGATTAACATTGTTAATGTAGCCTCACATTCTAAAAGGCAGCATGGCAGACAGAGACACACGCCGTGTGTGAGAGAGAGATGCACATTGCCCCTTTAAGTATGCTGACCCCACTCTTAAGTACATTGTCTTTTTAAGTGAATCAGGAAGTTGAGACAGCAGCTGCTGCCCCAAGTTCTCTGTATCTCTCTCAGTCCGTGTCCCCACTCTGCTCTATATGGAGAAGGGGTAAGCGGGGTGCTGGAGCAGGGGGAGGGAGACACCCTGACATTAGTCCCTCCCTTTTTTCCCTCCCCTATCCCCCCCGTCCCCCAGCAAGCAGGAGGATCCCGGGAGCAGCTCCAAGGCGGAGGGCAGTAGCAGCACATGCAGTGGGGGGAGGGACAACTGAACTGCCGGCAGTTGATAACCTGCTGGGTGGCTGCCGCACAGGGAACTTAGAGGAGCGGGCAGCTGATAGGGGGGCTGCCGGTCCACCCTGGTTCCAAGCCCCCCACCAGCTAGCTCCAACGGGCTGCTCTTTCTGCAAGCAGTGGACAAAGCAGGCTGCTGCCAAATGACTTTATAAGGGAGCATTGCACAACTTTAAACGAGTATGTTCCCTAATTGATCAGCAACTTAACATCAAAACACTGTTAACCAGGGTGACTTTAAGTGAGGAGTTTCTGTACAAGTACTCCTAAATTTAATATACACACATTTAATTATAAGGAGGAGCAGGGAGCCAAAGAGGAAATGGGCCTCCATAGCTTAAGTTAAGAGACAAAAATGACATTTCCATACTTTTAGTTATGAAAATTTTTTGTTTTAACTGAAATAGTTCTTAGTATACAGAAAAATAACTTTAAAGTTTTGGTTTTTTAATTTGTTAATTTCCTTGTGGGTTTTGTTTATTTTTTAAGTATGAGCCAATGAAGCTCCACAAGGTTCCCAGGCCCAGCTCTTCCTATTCCATGCAGGGTGGATCATAAGAGCTTTGCAGAATCTCTGCCTGCAGTGTAAAGGAACTGAGGAATAATATCCCTTTAAATGGTTTGGGAAACCTCTACTGCGCCACCCTATCTTTCATTGTAGAAGCCACCTAGAACTCTACCAGAGCAGTAGTTTACAGTTTTACTGTATGTTGCCTTCACCATAATTACACATATATAGATTTCCTCCTCTATATATTGTTAGATGCACTGAGGTTTTCTGCAACATCGCCTTTTAAAGTATTCTCTGATAATTCTGCAGAGAAATTACCGAAACAGAAGATCCTGTGTCAAACTCCATTGTAAGTCATAAGCCTTCCATTTGTAAAGAAAGTAAAATAACATTCCATTTACTGTCTTCTAAACAGTTGTAGAGATGCTACAACATTCTCAGAAGATTCCATGTTATCTGCAGTCTGATTCATTTAAAACTCTCTGGAATTGCCTTTGTGAGATAGTGTTTGTATTTTTTCCACTGACCTGCTCATCTTCTGTGTATACCCCAATTTCTTGCAGTTTCTACATGGTTTGTCTTTACACCAACAACCTTTAGCATTGTGAGACTGTGTCCCACAATGAAAACACACAGTCTTTGAATGTTCTCCATGTTGTGCTTTCTGTTTGATGCACAATTTGTTGCATAGATTACATGCTGTTGTTGCAACTCTCTGCCAATTTTAGCAGTAATCTCCATTGAAACAGCAATTTATAATGCACATTTTAGAGTCAAATCAGACCCCACCCCAAGAAGCAGCAAGCTGAGAAGAAAAGAGCAGTATAGATAAATCCTCCAAGCTTGGCTAGAGAGAACTGTCTGGAGCAGCCATTTTGGAAGCTAGAGAGACCTGGTCCTCCACAGGCAAGAGGGGCTAGTAACAGCCAATCAGGGACCTTCTGGCCCAGATAAAAGGAGCTGCTTGGGCTTAGCACTTTAGTTCTTGGCTGGGAGTGAAAAGAGAAGAAGGGTGTTCCTTTCTGGTATGGTACCAGCGATGACCCTGAGGATGCTAGTCCTGAAGTAGAGCTGGAGACAAAAGAGGCCTAGTAAGAAGAGGCCTAGGGAAATAGAAGTGATGGACTGGAGTAAGCGGTGCATGGCTGCTGTGTATAGGGTCCCTGATTGGACCCTGCTTCACAGTGGGCCCAGTTTCCCGTACTGGCCACAGGCAAAATGATGTAAACCCCAAGAAGGGGACAAGTCTTATTGGGGAGCCTGAACAAAATGTTGAATTAAAGGACTTGGAGCTGGGGCTGAAAACCCTGTGAAGGGGAATAAACTGCTTATTTGTTGAACTCTTTAATACCCCAGAAAGAGTTCATTTAAATTTTGTGACTCTGCCGGAGGGCCAAGCCACGGAAGCCCCACCAAGCTCTGTCTGCAGAGGGTGAGAAAAGGACTGCAATACCACACTCACCTGGTAGGAGGTGCTTAAGAAGTGAGTTCCCCCTTTACAGTAATGTTAAATAGATGTCAATATTGGAAAGTAGGGTGATGTTTCATTTTGTTTTGTCTTGGGTTTTTTTTTTTTTTTTTGTGTCCTGTAACTCTAAACCACTTTGACCAATTTTTTTTCCAATCACTTCAGAAAATTCTCCTTTTCTTTCAGAGGGAGGGAATAGCATCTTTGCAAGCAGGCTGGCTAACCTAGTGAGGAGGGCTTTAAACTAGGTTCACCGGGGGAAGGAGACCAAAGCCCTGAGGTAAGTGGGGAAGTGGGATATCGGGAGGAAGCACAAGTAGGTGAGTGCAAGAGGGGAGGGCTCCTGCCCCACACTGGGACAGCAGGACGATCAGTGAGTTATCTTAAATGCCTATACACAAGTGCAAGAAGCCTGGGGAACAAGCAGGGAGAACTGGAAGTCCTGGCACAGTCAAGGAATTATGATGTAATTGGAATAACAGAGACTTGGTGGGATAATTCACATGATTGGAGTACTGTCATGGATGGATATAAACTGTTCAGGAAGGATAGGCAGGGCAGAAAAAGTGGGGGAGTTGCATTGTATGTAACAGAGCAGTATGACTGCTCAGAGCTCTAGTATGAAACTGCAGAAAAACCTGAGAGTCTCTGGATTAAATTTAGAAGTGCGAGCAACAAGGGTAATGTCGTGGTGGGAGTCTGCTACAGACCACTAGACCAGGTGGACGAGGTGGACGAGGCTTTCTTCCAGCAACTAACAGAAGTTGCTAGATCACAGGCCCCGGTTCTCATGGGTGACTTTAATCATCCCGATATCTGCTGGGAGAGCAATACACCAATGGACAGACAATCCAGGAAGTTTCTGGAAAGTGTAGGGGACAATTTCCTGGTGCAAGTGCTGGAGGAACCAACTAGGGGAAAAGCTCTTCTTGACCTGCTGCTCACAAACAGGGAAGAAATAGTAGAGGAAGCAATAGTGGATGGGAACCTGAGATGGTCGAGTTCAGGATCCTGACACAAGGAAGAAAGGAGAGCAGTAGAACAGAGACCCTGGACTTCAGAAAAGCAGACTTCGACTCCCTCAGGGAACTGATGGGCAAGGTCCCCTGGGAGAATAACATGACGGGGAAAGGAGTCGAGGAAAGCTGGCTGTCTTTTAAAGAATCCTTATTGAGGTTGCAGGAACAAACCATCCCGATGTATAGGAAGAAAAGTAAATATGGCAGGCGACCAGCATGGCTTAACAGTGAAATCCTTGCTCATCTTAAACACAAAAAAGCAGCTTACAAGAAGTGGAAGATTGGACAAATAACCAGGGAGGAGTATAAAAGTATTGCTCAGGCATGCAGGAGTGAAATTAGGAAGGCCAAATCACACTTGGAGTTGCAGCTAGCCGGAGATGTTAGGAGTAACAAGAAGGGTTTCTTCAGGTAGGTTAGCCACAAGAAGAAAGTCAAGGAAAGTGTGGGCCCCTTGCTGAATGAGGGAGGGAACCTAGTGACAGAGGATGTGGAGAAAGCTAGTGTACTCAATGCTTTTTTTGCATCTGTCTTCACAGACAAGGTCAGCTCCCAGGCGGCTGCACTCCTCAGCACAGTATGGGGAGGAGGTGACCAGCCCTCTGTGGAGAAAGAAGTAGTTTGGGACTATTTAGAAAAGCTGGATGAGCACAAGTCCATGGGGCCGGATGCACTGCATCCGAGGGTGCTAAAGGAGTTGGCTGATGAGATTGCAGAGCCATTGGCCATTATCTTTTAAAAATCATGGCAATCGGGGGAGGTCCCGGATGACTGGAAAAAAGCTAATATAGTGCCCATCTTTAAAAAGGGGAAGAAGGAAGATCTGGGGAACTACAGGCCAGCCAGTCTCACCTCAGTCCCTGGAAAAATCATGGAACAGGTCCTCAAGGAATCAATTCTGAACCACTTAAAGGAGGGGAAAGTGATCAGGAACAGTCAGCATGGATTCACCAAGGGCAAGTCATGCCTGACTAATCTAATTGCCTTCTATGATGAGATAACCGGCTCTGTGGATGAGGGGAAAGCAGTGGATGTGCTATTTCTTGACTTTAGCAAAGCTTTTGATACAGTCTCCCACAGTATTCTTGCCAGCAAGTTAAAGAAGTATGGGCTGGATGAATGGACGGTAAGGTGGATAGAAAGCTGGCTAGATGGTCGGGCTCAACGGGTAGTGATCAATGGCTCCATGTCTAGTTGGCAGCTGGTATCAAGTGGAGTGCCCCAAGGGTCGGTGCTGGGGCCGGTTTTGTTCAATATCTTCATTAACAATCTGGAGGATGGTGTGGACTGCACCCTTAGCAAGTTTGCAGATGACACTAAACTGGGAGGAGTGGTTGATACACTGGAGGGTAGGGATAGGATACAGAGGGATCTAGACAAATTAGAGGATTGGGCCAAAAGAAATATGATGAGGTTCAACAAGGACAAGTGCAGAGTCCTGCACTTAGGACGGAAGAATCCCATGCACTGCTACAGACTAGGGACCGAATGGCTGGGCAGCAGTTCTGCAGAAAAGGACCTAGGGGTTACGGTGGACGAAAAGCTGAATATGAGTCAACAGTGTGCCCTTGTTGCCAAGAAGGCTAATGGCATTTTGGGTTGTATAAGTAGGGGCATTTCCAGCAGATCGAGGGATGTGATCATTCCCCTGTATTCGGCACTGGTGAGGCCTCATTTGGAGTACTGTGTCCAGTTTTGGGCCCCACACTACAAGAAGGATGTGGATAAATTGGAAAGAGTCCAGCAGAGGGCAACAAAAATGATTAGGGGGCTGGAGCACATGACTTATGAGGAGAGGCTGAGGGAACTGGGATTGTTTAGCCTGCAGAAGAGAAGAATGAGGGGGGATTTGATAGCTGCTTTCAACTACCTGAAAGGGGGTTCCAAAGAGGATGGCTCTAGACTGTTCTCAGTGGTAGAAGATGACAGAACAAGGAGTAATGGTCTCAAGTTGCAGAGGGGGAGGTTTAGGTTGGATATTAGGAAAAACTTTTTCACTAGTAGGGTGGTGAAGCACTGGAATGGATTACCTAGGGAAGTGGTGGAATCTCCTTCCTTAGAGGTTTTTAAGGTCAGGCTTGACAAAGCCCTGGCTGGGATGATTTAGTTGGGTTTGGTCCTGCTTTGAGCAGGGGGTTGGACTAGATGACCTCCTGAGGTCCCTTCCAACCCTGAGATTCTATGATTCTGGCCAAACTAATTTGCTAGCCAAAGTTTTATAAATGGTCTAAACATAGGGCTTACTATGAAACCCAGCTAGCACCTTAACTATGACAAGACTACAGTCTCTCCGTAATATTGTAAGGACGCAGATTCCATAGCTAATACTGATCTGAGTTGCACACTTAACTAGCTTAAGAATGAGTTTGGGCTAGTGAAATGATCATGAGCCAAAAGATCCATCACAACTTAAAATGAGGTGGCACTCAAGGGTTAATATAGCTCCCATTTACTAAAATAAGGTAAGGAACCAAATTCTGCACAGCTACTCCCATGCAACCCACAATAATTTTATCAATTATAACTGAGAAAAATTGTGGGATTTTCCCTCTTAGATCTTACACCTGAAAAGAGGAAAGAACATTCTCTTTGTGGCAGGACAGATTGTGGCCAGCACCAGTGGCTTTAAGCCTCCTGAAATGGAGATGAGCACAACTGCAGCCCTTGTATGCACCTAAGCACAATTAGTGGCACAAGCCTCCCAAGACTGGTAGAGAAAGGCAGGTCCATGGATGCCCTGCCCTACCCTTCCACAGTGGTCAGCAGAATTGGCTAGCTGTAGAAGGAATTGCATGCATTTTTCAGGGTGGGGCAGCAGCTGCACTCCCAGAGCTTGCATTTGGGTAGGGTCACTTATGCTTCCATTTTTGACACCATAAGCCCTCTTAGTTTACTCCAAAAGATTTTTGCATACCAAGATACATATTATTTCTTCATTGATTCTTCAGTCATGTTGCGTGTCTCTCTCTGTAATGTGTAAGTTGCTACCCTTTCGCTTTAACTACTCAACGAATAAGTTTGCCTGTTCTGCCTGTTATCCACACTATTAAACAGAGAATGCCTTTCTTTGCCTTATTGCTTTCCTTTGTATTATATGTGGTTTTTCTATGTTTCTACACTGTGATCAGCTGTCCTTTCTATAGCTAATCCTGTTTGCGCCCAGGGATGGTCCTGAAGCTCTCCTGGTTCCATGCTGTGGGAAGTAAGGGATTGATATTTGAATTCTAGATCCATCTTAGAGTGGCTTGTCATCCACAGGTCCTGAACAACTCAGCAACTTTTGTCATTCTCTTAGCCCTGGTCTACAGTACGAGTTTCGGTCGAATTTATTAGCATTATATCGATTGATCCGTGCACCTGTCCACACGACGAAGCCATTAACATCGACTTCTAGGGCTCTTAAAATCGATCTCGCCACTCCACCCCCAACGAGGGGATTAGCGCTTAAAGCGATATTGCCGAATCGAACTAGGCTTAGTGTGGACGCAATTTGACGGTATTGGCCTCCTGGATCTATCCCACAGTGCAACATTTGACCGCTCTGGACAGCAGTCTGAGCTCGAATGCTCTGCCCAGGTACACAGGAAAAGCCCCGCGAACTTTTGAATTTCATTTCCTGTTTGGCCAGCGTGGTGAGCTGCAGGTGAGTGCAGATCTCATCAGCAGAGGTGACCATGATGGAGTCCCAGAACCGAAGACGAACTCCAGCATGGACCGAGCATGAGGTACGCGATCTGATCGCTGTATGGGGAGACGAAACCGTGCTAGCAGAACTATGGTCCAAAAGGCGAAATGTCAATACATATGCCAAAGTCTCCAAGGGCATGCAGGACAGAGGCTACAACAGGGATGCGCAACAGTGCCACGTTAAAATTAAGGAGCTCAGGCAAGCCTACCAAAAAACCAGAGATGCAAACAGCCGCTCTGGGTCAGAGCCCTAGACATGCCGCTTCTATGATGAGCTGCATGCCATTCTAGGGGGTGCAGCCAGCACTGACCCACCCATGTGGTATGACTCCGTATGTGGATCATCAGAAACCACCGAGGAGCATTTTCGGGAAGAGGAAGATGATGATAATGCTCAAAATAGCGCACAGACACAGCAAGGAAGCGGAGAAGCCCTTTTCCCCAACAGCCAGGAACTTTTTGTCACCCTGGAGCCAGTACCCTACGAACCCACCCAAGGCGTGCTTGATGCCGGAGAAGGGACCTCTGGTGAGTGTAACTCTGTGCAAGTAATACATGTTTTATAAGCAAGAGTGTTTAATGATTGATTTGCAGCCAGTACAGCTACAGCTACTGGAAAAGCCTGTTAACATGTTCGGGGATGGAGCGGAAATCCTCTGGGGACATCTCCAGAAAGCTCTCCTGGATGTACTCCCAAAGCCTGTGCAAAAGGTTTCTGGGGAGGGCAGCCTTATCCTGTGCTCCGTGGTAACACACTCTACCACGCCAGGCCAGTAGCACATAGTCTGGAATCATGGCATTGCAAAGCATGGTGGCGTATGGTCCTGGTGTTTGCTGGCATTCAAGCAACAGCTGTTCTTTATCTGTCTGTGTTATCCTCAGAAGAGTGATATCATTCATGGTCACCTGTTTGAAATAGGGGAATTTTATTAAGGGGGTATTCAGAGGGGTACGTCCCTGCTGGGCTGTTTGCCTGTAGCTGAACTGAAATCTTCCCCACTGTGACCCACGCGGTGTGGGGAGGGGGAACAGCCAACATCTTGGATGTGTTTCTGTGTGTGGGGGGCGGGTGTCGATTTAGGTTCGTGCTGCACGTTAACCCGAAAACCGCCACCCCTCCCTTTTCAATTGCCAACCAGTTTTAAATTGCCAGCCCAAAGGCTGTTTGTTATGGGAAATGAGGCGGTTGCTGTTTGAAACCATTCCCACATGTTATGAAGGTTAAAGAAGCCTATAGACTGTGGCTTACCATGGCTGCCTGCAAGCTGAATTCTGTTGCCCGCCAGACCTGCTTGTGTGATTTCTCACACCAAACCGGCAGACCCTCAATATAACAGGCAAAGTGCAACCTTGGACCAAATGCACATGTGCTATGTAATGTTTGGAGCATTGTTCTCTAATATGTGTCTTTTTAACTACTCCTCTCCCGTTTCTTTCCTCCCACAGCTGCAAATGTTTCAACGCCACCCCTTTCATCACCGTCCCAGAGGCTAGCGAAGATTAGAAGTAAAAAACAAAACAAAACTCGAGATATGTTCTCAGAGTTCATGCAATCCTCCCACACTGAAACTGCCCAGCAGAATGCGTGGAGGCAGACACTGTCGGAGTCCAGGAAGGCAGAATTTGATCGTGCGGACAGATGGCGTCCTGAAGACAATGACTGGTGGGATGAAGAGAGACGGGGCGGGATGAAGAGAGTAGGTGGCGTCAGCGTGCAGAGAGAAGGCAGGATGCAATTCTGAGGCTACTGGAGGATCAAACGGAAATCCTCCGGCTTATGGCTGAGGAAAGGCATATGGTTCAGGAAAGGCCACCTGAGCCCAGACCGCCGCTACAGCCCCTGTGTAACCAACAGCCCTCCTCCCCGAGTCCCATAACCTCATCCCCGAGACACCCAAGCACGCGTTTGGGCGGCCTCCGTGCACCCAACCACTCAAGCCAAGAGAACTGTCCAAGCAAGAAAGGGCTGGCATTCAATAAGTTTTAAAGTGCTGTGTGTCCTTGTCCTTCCTTCATCCCCTCCTCCACCACCCATCCTGGTGCTTCCCTTCCTCCACCACCTATCCCGGGCGACCGTGGCAGTTACCCCCATAGTTCCCCCTATTTGTTTTACGAATTAATAAAGAATGCATGATTTTTAAGCAACAATGACTTTATTGCCTCTGCAAGCGGTGACCGATGGGGGGAGGGGCGGGCGGTTTGGTTAAAGGGAAGTAGAGTGAATCAAGGGGCGGGGCTTTTCATTAATGGGGAAAAACAGAACTTTCACACAGCATCCTGGCCATTCATGAAACTGGTTTTCAAAGCTTCCCTGATGCGCAACGCACCCTGCTGTACTCTTGTAATAGCCCTGGTGTCTGGCTGCGCATAACCAGCGGCCAGGTGATTTGCCTCAACCTCCCACCCCGCCATAAACGTCTCCCCCTTACTCTCACAGATATTGTGGAGCGCACAGCAAGCAGTAATAATAATGGGAATATTGGTTTCGCTGAGATCTAACCTAGTCAATAAACTTCGCCAGCGAGCTTTTAAACGTCCAAATGCACATTCCACCACCATTCTGCACTTGCTCAGCCTATAGTTGAAAAGGTCCTGACTACTGTCCAGGCTTCCTGTGTATGGCTTCATGA
Organism: Macrochelys suwanniensis; assembly: GCA_033296515.1. NCBI lineage: Eukaryota > Metazoa > Chordata > Testudines > Chelydridae > Macrochelys > Macrochelys suwanniensis. The sequence continues at coordinate 40,323,500 of CM065775.1, read as the reverse complement.
GCCATGACATTAAGGGGTAGGCTGGGTCCCCAAGGATAACTATAGGCATCTCAACATCCCCAATGGTTATTTTCTGGTCTGGGAAGAAAGTCCCTTGCTGCAGCAGCTGAAACAGACCAGAGTTCCTGAAGATGCGAGCGTCATGTACCTTTCCTGGCCATCCCACGTTGATGTTGGTGAAACGGCCCTTGTGATCCACCAGTGCTTGCAGCACTATTGAAAAGTAACCCTTTCGGTTTATATACTCGCTGGCTTGGTGGTCTGGTGCCAAGATAGGGATATGGGTTTCGTGTATCGCCCCACCACAGTTCGGGAACCCCATTGCTGCAAAGCCATCCAGTATGAGCTGCACATTTCCCAGACTCACAACCCTTGGTACCAGCAGCTCTGTGATCGCCTTGGCTACTTGCAACACAACAGCCCCCACTGTAGATTTTCCCACTCCGAATTGATTCGCGACTGACCGGTAGCTGTCTGGCGTTGCAAGCTTCCACAGGGCTACCGCCATTCGCTTCTCTACTGTGAAGGCTGCTCTCATCTTGGTGTTCTGGCGTTTCAGGGCAGGGGAAAGCAACTCACAAAGTTCCATGAAAGTGCCCTTACGCATGCGAAAGTTTCGCAGCCATTGCTGATCGTCCCACACCTGCAACACTATGTGGTCCCACCAGTCTGTGCTTGTTTCCCGGGCCCAGAATCGGCGTTCCACTGTATCAACAAGCCCCATTACCACCATGATGTCCACCTTGCGGGGGGGCCTTTTTTGAGAGAGGTCTGTGTCCATGTCCTCATCACTGTTCTCAGGGCGCTGCCGGCGCCTCCTCGCCTGCTGTAGCTGTAGCAGCTCCTGGTTCTCGTTCTCCATATACTCCTGGACAATGCGCATGGTGTTCATAACGGCGATAACAGCCGTGGCGATCTGATCGGGCTCCATGCTTTCCCTGGTATGGTGTCTGCAGGACAGCAGAGTGGGAGCAGAGCAGAAGCGGCGGGTGGATAACAATGGTGTCAGCAATATGGCGCCCGCATGAAAAAAGGCACGAAAGGATTTTGGGCTCTCCCCTCCGCTGCTTTCTCAGAGGGACGGGGGAAGCAAAGGTTAGGCTCCTTTCCTTCTAACAGCAGATGGTAGAATATATGGGGAGCAAGGGTAGGCGCCTTCCCTTTTAGGTGCAGATGGTTCAATAGGCTTGATATCCATCATCATCTCCTGGTCCCCTCAAGGATTGAACTCACAACCCCGGGTTTAGCGGGCCAACGCTCAGACCGCTGAGCTATCCCTCTGCCTGTATTATAATGCGACTGAATCCCCACTATACCTAATGTCCAGGCGTACGCTGGAGATGTATGGTAATTGTGAGCTGAGCAGGCTCCATGCTTGCCGTAGCAAACCCGGAAACCCCACACCGCTGAGCTATCCCTCCGCCCGTGTTCCAGGCAGTACTGAATCTCCCTTAAACAAAACGTGAAAAAGAGAATGACCAGAGTCACTCTGGTCGCTCCCATTTATGTCCAAGCACCCCTGGCCAGCCACGAGCACATAGGGACAATTAATTTCAAGCCTATTGCACAATCTACCGCTAGAAGGCAAGGACCTTCTGCTGTGTAGTCCCATGACTACAATTATTTATGGCATATTGCACCATCTGCTGTTAGAAGGCAAGAAGCTTATACTGTGTAGTCCCACAACTACCAGCCTCAGGCGGAATAGCCCCCTCAAGGATTGAACTCGCAACCCCGGATTTAGTAGGCCGAGGCTCAGACCGCTGAGCTATCCCTCTGCCCGTATTACAGGGCAACTGAATCCCCACTAGACCTAATGTCCCGGCGTACGCTGGCGATATACGGTAATTGTGAGCTGAGCAGGCTCCATGCTTGCTGTAGCAAACCCGGAAACCCCAGAAAACCCAGAAAAAAGGCGCGAAAAAGATTACTTTCATGGAGGGAGGGAGGGAGGGACGGGGGATGGCTTGACGACATGTACCCAGAACCACCAGTGACAATGTTTTCTGCCCCATCAGGCTTTGGGATCGCAACCCAGAATTCCAATGGGCGGCAGAGACTGCGGGAACTGTGGGATAGCTACCCGCTATGCAATGCTCCAAAAGTCAACGCTAGCCCAGATACTGTGGACACAGTCCATCGACCTCATGGTCTTAATGATCTTTAGTGGGGACACACACAATCGATTCCATAAATTCGGGTTTTAAAATATCGACTTCTATAATTTCGAACTAATTCTGTAGTGTAGACGTACCCTTAATGTAGTGAGCATAAAACATACAAAGAAAGCTTTATAACAGGGGTTCTCAAAACCATCAGGGGGGTCACAAGGTTATTACATGGGGGGTTGCGAGCTGTCAGCCTCCATCCCAAACCTCGCTTTGCATCCAGCATTTATAATGATGTTAAATATAAATTAAAAACACTTTTTAATATAAGGGGTGGGGTCATACTCATAAGTTTGCTATGTGAAAGGGGTCACCAGTACAAAAGTTTGAGAACTACTGCTTTATAACCATACACAGTACTTCTCACAGGCAGCTCTTCTCTGAGTTAAATATGCACATTGGTTGGTTGTTCTGCAGTCTGAATTCACAAATTTATGCTTATTTTTCAAATAAAGTATCACTCATTTTGCACAGCACAGTCTTCTGAGAGTTCACGTTGCAAGAAGTCAGATTGCAGGCTTTACATATAGCAAGCAATGCAATTTTGATATGAAAACTGGCATTTTTGAGCCTACTCCTGCCAGCAATTCTTACTGAAATGAAGTAAGAGAGACAATGTGGGTGAGGTAATATCTTTTATTGGACCAACTTCTGTTGGTGAGAGAGAGAAGCTTTTGAGCCACACAGCTCTTCTGCAGCTCTGGAAAAGGAACTCCCAACGTAACAGCAAAATGAAATGTGGAACAGATTGTTCAGCAGCAAAATGAAATGTGGAACAGATTGTTTAGCATAAGTAGTTAGCACATATTGTAAGGGACCCTTTAATGTTAACACCTCTGCAGTCCTAGGAGAAAAAGAAGGGGTTAGTGGGTTACAGACTGTTGTAATAAGACATAAATCCAGTGTCTCTGCTTAGTCCATGATTTTGGTGTCTAGCAGAGTAATGAATTTAAGCTCCCAGACTCATCTCTTGAAAGTGTTGTGCAGGTTTCCTTTGAGGATAATGATTGATAGGTCAGGTATAGAGTGATCACTTTGTGAAAAGAAATCTTTCCTGAACCCTCCCAACCTCTCCAAGCTCATCAGAAATAAGCTCCCCACAGACCAGGACACCAACTCAAAGCAGCACCAGACCCTGCCAGAAGAACAGATACAAAACCTGCTGACATCTCTCCACTGCTACAACGATCAACAATCCCCCCCCCGCAAACAGTTTTCAAAATCTGTAGATCCACTCCACCTGGAATGGTCCCTTACAATATGTGCTAACTACTTATGCTAAACAATCCCTTCCATCTTGCATTTTGCTGTGACGCTGGGAGTTCCTTCCCCAGACCTGAAGAAGAGCTGTGTGTGGCTCGAAAGCTTGTCTCTCTCACCAACAGAAGTTCATCCAATAAAAAAATATTACCGTACTCACCTGTCTCTCTAATATCTTGAGACTGACATGGCTACATCTACATTGCATTAAATGCAGTAACACCATTTGTCCTCAGTAGTATTGAAGCGCCATGTAAGAGGGTGGAAATCAGTTTACAACATCTTCTGTATTATTACTACAAGCTGAAAGGCCATGCTGTTGCACAGGTGTAATTAATAAAGTCACCTGTGTAAAAAAGCTGAAAATGGCCGAGAACTGGATGGTAACAGACTGTGAATCCCAGTGATGATTGAACCTGATGATATTCTAAACAAAAAGAGCTCTGTAGCTGTTTCCATAACTTCACACTGACTCAACAGATCTTCTAGGCTTCAACCTGATGTTTGAGGTTATTGTGTGTGCTGATTGTGTTGGGAGAGTACTGTGGATGGCCAATATGGGCTGTGTGAGGAATGAGGGGCTGTTGTGTTTGGTGTTATCGTGGATGATGGTTGTGTTGATTTGTGTCTAGAGGGTGTAACAAGGTTAGTTGCCTCCTCAGCAGCCCCTCAGAGCAAGAGGTCACTTTACAGCACCCTGTCTGTTTCCCCCTCTTCAGGCCCCCTTAAGAACCGCACAGTCCCATGGATTGCATTGTTATACGCAAACTCAGTGTAACACTGCAAGGGAAGCCAGTCATCCTAGTGGTAGCTCAAAAAGCTGTGAGGTACTGCTCCATGATTTGATTGATCTTCTCTGTTTACCCATTAGTCTTCAGGTGGGAGGCAGATGAGATGAGGGACTCGATTGATGCCAAGGAGTCTGAGAAATTCCCACCAGAATTGGGAAATGAACTGGGAACCCCAGTCCGACACAATGCCTGTTGGTAACCTGTGGTAGCTGAAGGCATTTTCCAGGAAGTGCTGAGCTGCTTCCTGTGTTGTAGGAACAGTATGATACAGGATGAAATGTGCCATCTTTGTTAGAAGGTCAATGACAACTAGGATTATTGAGGGTCCCAGGGAGCATGGCAGTTGTATGATGAAGTCCATTGAGATAGTAGACCAAGACTACAGAGGTGTGAGCAGGGCTGGAGGAGAACTGGGGGCATTGATTGTAGGTTCTTGGTACAAGCGTAAAGGTCACAGGACCTTATATAATCCGCCACCAGAAGCTCATTGAGACTTGATTCTAGGTCTTGAATTGGCCAAAATGGCCAGGAAGCAGCAAATCATGGCATAGCTTCAATATCTAAAGCCTATGTTGTTCCTTCCGAACATAAAATCACACTTTGTGATGGAGGAGGCAATTCTGTAATTGGAACTTGGAGTTGGGTCAAGTACCTGCCTCATTATGGGTCTGGCAGATCTGGGTCACAAATGGGTTGTTGAGGCGCAGGGAGTGGATGGAGGACATCAGACTGCTGTCCACAGTCCCATTGATAAAGCTGGATGCCTTGAGCATGCCAGATTTCAGATATTCATCTTTGCAGGATAGGTCATCTGCCTTCCCATTTCTCATCCCTGAGCAATAGGTTACAACAAAATGAAAGCAAGCAAAGAAGAGGAACCAGTGGATTTGACAGGCCATAGGTATTTCAGGTTCTTATGGTCCATCAGGACATGGACCAAGAATCATACTCCTTCTAGGAGATGGCACCACTCCTCAAAAGCCACATTGATGGCCAGTAGTTTCTTTTCACAAATATTGTAATTTTTTGTGGCTGGGGTTAGCTTCCAAGAATAAAAAGCACAGAGGTGGAGCTGGTTGTGGGGGCTCACATCACAAGATAGTACTGCATCTATGGCAAAGTTTGAGGCATTGGCCTCGATCGTAAATGGGTTAGTGCATTCTGGCTGAATCAGGAAAGGTTCCAAAGTGAATGCCCTCTTCAGTCGATCAAAAGCTGCCTGAGTCTCCAGAGACTAGATCGGGTCGGCAACCTTTCAGAAGTGGTGTGCCGAGTCTTCATTTATTCACTCTAATTTAAGGTTTCGCGCGCCAGTAATACATTGTAATGTTTTTAGAAGGTCTCTTTCTATAAGTCTTTAATATATAACTAAACTATTGTTGTTTATAAAGTAAATAGGTTTTTAAGATGTTTAAGAAGCTTCATTTAAAATTAAATTAAAATGCAGAGCCCCCCAGACCGGTGGCCAGGACCTGGGCAGTGTGAGTGCCACTAAAAATCAGCTTGTGTGCCGCCTTCGGCACCTGTGCCATAGGTTGCCTACCCCTGGACTAGATGAACCAGCCCCTCTTTTGTAGGAGCACTATTATGGGTGTAACCAGTCTAGAGAATCCTTTAATAAATCAGCTGTAGAAATTGGCAAACCCCAGGCATCACTGCATCCTGCTTACATCCTTGGGTGCCACCTTACGCAGATCCATGTTGAGTCCCTTGGGTGAGACATAAGAACAAAAGAACATAAGAATGGCCGTACTGGGTCAGACTAAAGGTCCATCCAGCCCAGTATCCTGTCCACCGACAGTGGCCAATGCCAGGTGGCCCGGAGTGAGTGGACCCAACAGGTAATGATCAAGTCATCTCTCTCCTGCCATCCATCACCCCCCTCTGACAGAGGCTAAGGACACCATTCCTTACCCATCCTGGTTAATAGCCATTAATGGACTTCATCTCCATGAATTTATCCAGTTCTCTTTTAAACCCTGTTATAGTCCTAGCCTTCACAGCCTCCTCAGGCAAGGAGTTCCACAGGTTGACTGTGCACTGTGTGAAGAAGAACTTCCTTTTATTTGTTTTAAACCTGCTGCCCACTAATTTCATTGGGTGGCCCCTAGTTCTTTTATTATGGGAACAAGTAAATAACTTTTCCTTATTCACTTCCTCCACACCAGTCATAATTTTATATACCTCTATCATATCCCTCCTTAGTCTCCTCTTTTCCAAGCTAAAAAGTCCTAGCCTCTTTAATCTCTCCTCATATGGAACCCGTTTCAAACCCCTAATCATTTTAGTTGCCCTTCTCTGAACCTTTTCTAATGCCAGTATATCCTTTTTGAGATGAGGAGACCACATTTGTACGCAGTATTCAAGATGTGGGCGCACCATGGATTTGTATAAGGGCAATAAGATATTCTCCGTCTTATTCTCTATCTCTTTTTTAATGATTCCTAACATCCTGTTTGCTTTTTTGACTGCCGCTGCACACTACATGCATCTGATAAAGTGGGTTCTAGCCCATGAAAGCTTATGTCCAAATAAATTTGTTCGTCTCTAAGGTGCCACAAGGACTCCTCTTTGTTTTTGCTGACACACACTAACACAGCTACCACTCTGAAAACTGTTACCTCTGCTGCTACTCTGCCCTGTTGTGAGCGTCCTCCACCTAGCCCAGTTCTCAGTGATTTCACTGGGTAGTGGGGAACCTCCCTGCTGCTGCCTCCTTGGCATTGTTTTCACCACAACACTGTTCACACCACCTGGACTAAGGTCTGGTCTACACTTAAAACTTAGCTGGACCTAGATACATTGGTCAGGGCTGTGAAAAATGTCCTGCCTTGTGTGACATAGTTAGCTGTATCTACAGTGGAGATTAGGTCAACCTAAATCAGTGGAATAATTCTTCCATCCTGGCTGTGGGCAACCATGATCAGGTTTTCATCAGTGCCAGGGTATGGCTGCACTTGGGTGATATAATCAATACTACCTATGCCAATCTTTGTCTTGCACAAGAGAATGGTCTCTATGTTCGGTCCTATACACAGAGAGGGAATATCCTGGATCTTAGCCTTTCGAATTTCATCATAGGTGTCAGCAAGATGCTGTTAGTTCCATATTTTTTCTAATGGTATTTTGCCACACCCTTCTCCCCTAGAGAGGTAGATGAGGCTCATGTGCCCGCAGTGCCTCTAGCAGTTTGTCATAGCAGTGCTGGACCAGGTTCATGCCTAGAACAACAGGGGCTAGGAGTAGTTATCAGTGTCTCTTAGAATGATCCCCTGTTGATGAAGCATCTGGGAGCCCAGCTGTACGTCGACAAGCATGTATCCCGCATAAGGGATGCTGAGCTCAGTCCTAGCAACTAGTTGAATCCAGTTGTAGGGAGGGTTTGATAAGTCCTCTGGCCACCAGTGCTGGAGAAATGTCCTCTTCTGGACAGTAGTCACCTGGGAGCCAGTGTCCAGTATGGCATTCATCCGCACACCATTGAGGACAATGGGAACTATTGGGCACCTGTTGGACTTAGTGGTTGTCCCTTCAGGGTTCAGTTCCATGCCCGAAGGACCCCCTGTTTTACATTACCACCTGGTGGGAGCAGCTCTTTGTGAGGTGGCTTGCTTCCCCACATTCCCAGCAGATGGGTTGGTCATCTTAGTCAGGGGCAGAGGGGGGTCGAGCACGCACTGGCACTATTAGAAATCAGTGCCTATGCAAACTATGTTCTCTAACTGGACAAAAACCCACAGAGCTTTACAACCATGTTGTAACTAAACTCAGTTGTATTTGTAGTATGGACAGGCTTCTTATCAGCCTGAGTTCCTGAGATCTGAGGCAACACTTTAGGGAGGTTTACTTCCCTTCCTTCAGGTTAGGTTTTTAACCATTCTCCCATTGCCAAACACTATATGAGATTTAGACAAAGTTGCAAGCCTTCTTTTCTAACCCAATTTGACATCAAATCTTCAACTTGGAAGCAGCAACAATGACCAGGTTCCATATCTAGGGATTCCTCTTAAAATTACAAAACCAAACTGATTCATGCCCCACCCAGAAATGTTGGAGAACCGAATACCTATCCTAGGTGCCTCTAATAGGTAACATTTTAGTTCCCCATTCACAAGCACTAAGTCTGCCTATCACAAAAAGAAATTTTTTATGAAGGGGAGAGGGAACACAGTATTAATTTGGGAAAACATAGCAACAATTATTCAAAAGTATGCAAACCATAAGTAAAACACCCACCCTACAGTATCTTGCCTCAATTTTCCACCTTGCAATATGAAAGTCCAATGGACAAATGCCTCTTTAATACACCACTCCCCCTTTCCCTCACCTCATTAGTGGTTTGTTGTCCAAGGTAAGCAAAGTCCTAGAGTCCAGTGATACATTCAGAAGGATTCACCTCCAGCCCCTTTGGTGCTGTTGCTGCCTCTCACCACTGTCACCTCTGCTGTTGCTCTGCTGTGTCTTGTGTGCAGTCCAGTTCCACAGCACCATGACCACCTAGCACAGCTATTAATAATCACAGCTGTAGGATTTGCTGGGTAGGGGGCACTTGTGCTGCTGCTGCATCTCTCATCATGCACTGCTTTCAGCTACAATGCCATGTCCCGTGGTTCCACTATCTAGCCCAGCTCTTAGTGATTTCAGTTCTAATAATTTCACTGGGTAACAGAGAACCTCCTTACTCCTGGGGGAATTCTGCACCACTGCGCAATGCAGAATTTTGCAGAAATTAATGTTATGCATGCAAAATTTCCTTTCCCCCACAGAAATGGGCTGCAGTGCTGCTATCTGCCACTAGGGGCCACTGGACCCAGCAGAGCCCAGCTCACAAGAAGACACTGCTGGAGGGGAAGAGGAGGGAGCTAGAGGGTTCCTGGCAGCTGCGCAGGAAACTCCACACAAGCCTGGGACTGAGCATCAGTCTGTTTCTCCCTCTGGATCCTTGGGCGCTGAGGAGTAGGGAGCGGGTGTCTGTGCTGGCGGGGGCATGGCTGGGCTTTGTGGGGGAGGAGGAGGGTATCTTGGAAAGGGGGGACCCTGCAGCTGGGCTCTGGGGGGGAGGGGGTGCAGATATCTGAGCCGGGGGGCCCTGTGGCTGGGCTCTGTGGGGGAGGGGATTCAAGTCTATTGGCTGGGGGAGGGCCGTGGCTGGGCCTGGGGGGTGGGAGGGGTTGTGGGTGTCTGACCTCCCGGCTGAGTTCTGTGGAGGGAGAAGGCAAAGACACAAGAACTGGGTTGTCATAGCGGTTTCTTTAACTCTCTACTCCTGGGGGAATTTTTGTGTGTGTCTGTATTGTTACAGACATACTTGCTGGCAGGTATTTTGAAATAAATTACTAAAATAATTGAAACTGGCGTGATTATGTAGCGTTATTTTGACAAATAAAATTTGCAGAATTTTACAGGATTTTAAAATATTGTGCGCAGAATTTTTAATTTTTTGGTGCAGAATTCCCCCAGAGTACCTCATTGCCACTTCTCCATTGTCTTCCATCAAAACATTATCTCCATACTGGGTCTAAGGCTTATCAGTGACTTCAGCTCCAGTGGTCAATGAGAAAAAGACTCAGTTAAGTCTATTTAGCTCTTCCTTTAAACACTGGAGAGTCAAATAGCACCTAGAACCCTTAAACAGTCCTCACCACCAAATAGAAACATCTATTCCACCCCTTGTGACTTTAACTTGGATTTGGCTCAGTACCCCACACTTAGTAAATGAGGATTAAGTGTACATCTGGAAAAAAAAGTTGCAGCAGTGAGTCTCAGTATCCAGATCTACAGTCTTGGGCTTGCATTATGGCACTTTATAAAAAAGCAGTGTACATGCATCTACTCAGGCTGTAGCTTGGGCTCTGAGACCCACCCAGCCTTCACAGGGTTTCAGAGCCCAAGCAGGGGCATCTACATCACTATTTTTAGCACCATAGTATAAGCCCCATGAGCCTGAATTTGTAGATGTGAGTTCTGAGACTCTCTGCCACAGGTTATTATTGTTTTTGTTTTTTTGCTTGCGGTGTAGACATTGTGTCCCCCTCATTTAGGGCATATTAAGTACAGTTCTGATGCCCTTTAGTCACACAACAAAGATAACATCTCATTAGATTTGCATCCCACACTTAGGTGAATTTTAATCCAAAATGGGCAACATTGATCATCTTGGCAAAGTAGGTATGTCTAGGCAAATGTCTATGCGCATGGGGTCTTTTACTCTATTTCATCACTAGATGACAAGAGAGAGCTCATTCAGACCACTAGTTTACATCCATGATAACACATGAATTGTTTATCTTAAGTTATCAGATATGCAGTGTATTTATTAAAATCTATAGAAAGTGATAACTATTGGAAATGGAAAAACGTTTGTTAATGCAACGTTAAATGGTTACAATTTAAAATGCAAATATATATACTGGCAGGAACTTTAACTTGACCACCTTGGTGTTCTAACCTTAACACACATCTGGCTTTTCTTTTTTTTTCTTTTTTTGACCTTCACTTTGTAAAGAAGTGTGTTCTTCTCAGTTTATCATATATCTGCCTATTAGGGAGTTCTTATTCCTTCCTCAGAAGCATCTGGTATTGGACCGGACAGGACAGTGGAGTAGATGGACCCTGGGTCTGGTCCAATGGGGCAACTCCTAGGTGTTATACTGTAAACAAATCTTAGTCTTTCTTTTTAAATCTGCTTATATTCTACCTTACTTTACCCCATTATTTGCCATCTAATTTTCTCTTTTTCTTCCTGATTCTCAGAAAAAACCCTGCAGCATGCTAATAACATAATAGTTTTATCAACACTAAACAAATTCACTGTTCAAAGAATTGATTGAACCCCTTTAAGTCTGAACAATTGACTGCTGCTGGAGTTATGATATCATCAGAAGGGGTGGAGCTGCTTCTTGCAAGAACCAGGAAAAAAGGGAGAAAACAAAAAGAGGTAACATTTTTTAAAAGATTGAGTGCTATTGTTCTCTTTTTCTTTAAAGACTGGGTATGTCTATACTACCAGTGTGCCCTTGTTGACAAGAAGGCCAATGGCATATTGGGCTGTATTAGTAGGAGCATTGCCAGCAGATCGAGGGAAGTGATTATTCCCCTCTATTCGGCACTGGGGAGCCCACATCTGGAGTACTGCGTCCAGTTTTGGTCCCCCCACTACAGAAGGGATGTGGACAAATTGGAGAGAGTCCAGCGGAGGGCTACAAAAATGATTAGGGGGCTGGGGCACATGACTTACGAGGAGAGGCTGAGGGAACTGGGCATATTTAGTCTGCAGAAGAGAAGAGTGAAGGGGAATTTGATAGCAGCCTTCAATTACCTGAAGGGGGGCGAGGGTCTAAAGAGGATGGAGCTAGGCTTTTCTCAGTGGTGACAGATGACAGAACAAGAAGCAATGGTCTCAAGTTGCAGTAGGGGGGGCCTAGGTTGGATATTCAGAAACACTATTTCACTAGGAGGGTGGTGAAGCACTGGAATGGGTTACCTAGGGAGGTGGTGGAATCTCCATCCTTATTGGTTTTTAAGGCCCGGCTTGACAAAGCCTTGGCTGGGATGATTTAGTTGGTGTTGGTCCTGGTTTGAGCAGGGGACTGGACTAGATGACTCCTGAGGTATCTTCCAACCCTAATATTCTATGATTCTATGTACCATGCAAAATCCATCGATATCATCACTTTGTTTGGCTTGTCTAAACTGGGAAACTATATAATTTTATAACACATCCTTGAAGAGTCATAAATAATACAGTGTTAAACATCGAAGGCCAGATTCTCTGGTACACTATGTCCACTATCATGCCACTTTAGTCTAGTTAACCTCAACCACTGACACACCTTTAAACATGATAGTCCCTTTCTACACTGAATACCACATCATGTTTAACATCGCAACTACTCCTCGGGGTTGTTGTGTTCTTGCACAATGTAATTTCCCAAAGTAGACAAATACATTCTAGTGTAAACCTTCTTTCCAACCCTTGCCTGATGTAATATCTTACTTGTTATATCATATCTAAAGACTTTTAAGTTATAATCTATACAGTTAAGTAGATCTTCTCAAATGAATAAATAATTGCAGTTCTGCTTAAGCACAGAGAAAATGTTATAAATACAGATGCCTATATTCTGTCCTCCAGAAGAACCTATGGGAAAGAAAAAGTAAGCAGAGAATTCAGTTTGGTAACCTTCCTGGAGAATCCTTACAGATACTTGCCCCAGATGCAACGATTTGAGTGCAATGGGTGTGACATTCTGAGGGTACCTGGTATGGATCATTAAGGATTACAAGGAAATGTTGGTTCTATCCTGGCATATCTGAAGGTATCTGAATGGAGAGCCTTCTCATTCATATTGCTCCCCCACCACGGTTGCATGCTATCCCTTTCCTCAAGTTGTGAGCGGGGATGAGATGCTGTGGAGAGGTTACTACTTAAAGGACAATTAATATCTGTGCAGATTTCTGCTGGAAAATCTGCTGGGTCTTTTTGGTTTTGGGGAGTGCATGTGTGTGTGAGAGAGAAACATAATCATAGAGTTTAAGGCCTGAAGGGACCACCAGAACATCTAGTATGACTTCCTGAATATTACAGGCCACTAAACACCACCCAGCCACTCCGCACCAAATCCAACAACCAGAATTTACCAAAATATTACAGCCCGCAGGAGGCTAAGCTATTGTGTGACATAGGCTGTGAACAGAAGGGACCCAGGTGTACCAAGGCCTGAGGTGCCTGCAATGAGCATGCAGCATAGAACAGCAACTCCTCTCTTTTGTCTGCCTCTGGCCAAACATCCCCCAATACTCCTGGAGCCCAACCTCACAGTCTTCATATAGAAAGGCTTCTGTGGGTTTGTTATAAATATGAAGGGAGTGGGTCTGATGCAGTACGATAAAATCCTCTTCCCAGTAAAGGGTTAAGAAATGCAGGTAACCAGACTGACACCTGACCTGGCTGGCATCTGACCAATAAAGGGACAAGAAACTTTCAAATCTTAGGAGGGGGGAAGGCTTTGTGTGTGTGTTTTTTGTCTGAGAGAGGGTGATCTTGGAAGACAGAAGGAACCTACAGAAAATCAAACCTCCCTTTTCTGAAGTAAGTTTAGATAGCATAGCATATAGATTTCTGTTTATTTTTGCTTGGTGTATCCCCTGTGTTAGAAAGGGCAAAGGGGGGGGGGGTTATTCATGGTTTTCTGTAACGTTAAGGTTTTGTCCAGAGGGGGAAATCTCTCTGAGTTTGGAATTATAGTGCCCTGTGAAATAGTTACCATCCTGATTTTACAGAGATGATTTTACCTTCTTTATTTTTAATAAAATCCTTCTTTTAAGAAGCTGACTGTTTTCTATGGTGTTAAAACCCAGGGGGTGGGTTTTTAGATCACTGTGTAACCAATTGGTTGGGAGATTGTTCTCAAGCTTCCCCAGGAAAGGGGGTGTACAGCTTGAGGGGGTATTTTGTGGGGGAGGGAAGTTCAAGTGATTCCTTTCCTGGATTCCTGTTAGACATTTGATGGTGGCAGCGAGAAGCGTTTCTTGGGGTGCAGGGAATTTTGTACCTTGGGGGGTTTAACCTAAGCTGGTAAAAATAAGCTTAGGGGCTCTGAATGCGGGTCCCCACGTCTTTACCCTAGAGTTTAGAGTGGGGAGGGAACCCTGACAGGGTTCATAGCAGTTGAAGAACACATTCCATAGACTTGCCCCCTGGCTCCAACCATCCTGGGTTATAACTCCATTTTACCACAAAGTCTACTCCTTATGCTGCCCTCTTTAGCACAGAACTGTGGAGAGTATGGGAACCAGAGTTTCCTGTAGTGAGCTTTTCTCCCACCTGGTTATTACACTACTTACTTATACTAACTGACTGGACTATAAGGTTTGCTGCTGCAGATGAATTTTACAGGCATTAGAGCTGGTTGGGATTTTTTTTATAAAACATTTTTCTGCTAGAAAATGCCAATTTGTCAAAAACTAAACTTTTCACAGGAAAGGGTTGGTTTTGACAACCGTCCTGTTTCCAAAATATTTTGGGGAAAAAAAAGTTTCAAAATTGTTGAAATATCCTGTTTCAACATTTTCTAAACAAAGTTCTGTTTTTCATTTCAAAATAACTTCTTGTATCGAAATTGAAATTAATTTATAATTTAAAACATCCGAACAATTAAAATGTCAAAACTGAAACATTAAGAATGTATCAAAATGAAATGTTTTGATTGACCCAAATCTGAAAGTTTTTGCTTTTTAACAAAAATTTGACTCTTCATCCCAATTTGGGACTGGAAAAATGGTCAACGTGTCAAATTCTCACAGGATGACAGGGAAACCATTTCCCAGCAAGTTTTATCAGACACCTTCCATTGGCAGACATCAGTAAACCCGAAGATGTTTTGTGAGGAGCCAGAGCCAAGGGTCAAAGTGGAGGCAGGAACTGGGGTTGTTGACCGAAACAGGAGGCCAGGAGTCTCGGACTCAGGTTCGCCTCCTTTCCCGTATCTATCACTGGGGGGTTGTGCTCCCAGATATGACTCAGATAGGATAAAGGTACAACAAGATTCTTAATGGGGTGGCAAGGACTCCCCAGGTAACAAGGTGAGATGGATATTAAAACAAGGCAGGCTGTACTAATAGGGATCTATATACGAGGATCAAAATGACTATGACACTACCATCTCTGGCAGCTTGATTTGATGGTGTCTTCTCCTCTTCAGGATGGATGCACCACGACAGGACGGCCGGATCCCTCAGATGGAAACAGGACCTCAAGGCAGAACCAGGTGAGCCTCTTCTCGGGTAAAATGAGAGTATTCAGGTAATTAAATGCCTCCCCACAGCAAGCAGAAGTCTCAGGGAGCACCTTCAAGGCAGAGGGCAGGAGCAGCACATGGCAATGGGGGAAAGGACAGTTGAACTGCTGGCAATTGATAGTCTGCTGGGCAGCTGAGGACGTTAGAAGGGAGCATTGCACAACTTTAAATGAGCATGTTCCCTAATTGATCAGCAATGTAACAATGAAACAAAGTTAACCAAGAGGACTTTAAATGAGGAGTTCCTGTATTTACATAATCAGCAGTCGCCATAGTTACTAGGGCAAATTGAAGCATCTGAACCTATGCTCAGCCTTATTAAATCTGGCCTTGGTCTAGGTAAACAACAATATATACAAAATAAACAGAATTAACTGCACCACCAATATTACAGAAAACGGATATGCCAACAAATGCCATTCCTCAGACATACCAGTTGGGTCAGGGAAAAAGGAGCTCCACCAGTGGGTTACTTCTGCTGTCTTGAGCACCCTGTTTAAAACTGCACCAATTTGATTGGTGGAGTGATGGACAGCTAGCATGGTGACTCTACCCTGTTCCAATATGTTACTGATTTGCCAATTCGGTTGGTTAGCGAGGTCTTTCAGCAAAGAAGCATTAATACCAAAGCTTACAGGTCCTAAATGCTTATACAAATGGTATGCTATCCTTATGGTGCGAGATGTTAACTTTTCTGACTTAAACATATCACATCCCTCAACTGTTAACACAAAACATAAACACAAATTAGGATGTACAGGATTTGACACATTATAATAAGAGTTAACAACAAAAACCTTGCATGTACTTCTTATATACACACAGTGGTCACACACACTTGTGAATGAGCCCTTGGTTGTGGATGTAAAACATAGTGGCACCTGCCTTCCTCAGGACTTAAACAGATGGGTGCACCTGGCATTACTTCAGCAGGGCAGTTGTACCCAATAGATTGTCTCCATAGACAAAAACTTACATCTATGGCATGGTACTCCATGTTTACAGTGGTTATCCATTTAGGAACATCAGTAGGTAACATAACTGAATTCTGAGCTATTATTCCTAACGTGAGTAAAGGGTACACCCACAGGACGGTGGCATAAGTTATGGTTAGTACTCTGGCAGTTATTTGCTGAGTGCTGGGAAGGAAGTAAAAACTCATAAGTTCCCACCAAGCTGAATATTGCTTTTCAAAAGGGGAAATGTCCTTAATCATTTTATTTGTAATCTCTACTGAGAGAATCCCTTGAAATCCAGATCTTAGTATGTTACTTGCAATTGACTGCAACCATAACTGAGCTTGAACACATGAGAGTGATCACGTATTAGAGTTTTCTAATGCTTTAAATGCCTCTTCCACCTTATGCCAGTCCTCCAATTGTGTGGTATACCACGACTTAATGACATCGGTGATATTACATGATAGATCTTCCACCTTGTCAAGGGCAGATGTTAATGGCTGATTGAGAGATGCTAGCTCATGACCCAGAGTTCCAATTTTTGCTAATAGAGACCCTACACCGAGGGCACTCACAACCCCTAAACCTGCACCCGCACCTCCCAGAATTTTAGCAGGGAGGTCTCTTCTTACCCTACTATAGCGGCGTTCAACACTTAGGAGCCAAGATTTCCAGCCCGAAATGGATGGTGCCACAAATGGGGTGCAGTTAGACATGATCCCGGAGATTAGGGCTTGCACATCCACAACCTCTCTTTGAATGGAATATACGGGGTTGAATATGACCATTCTTTTGAGATTCTGGTTGATAACTAAATATCCAGCATGATTGATATGTGGAGATGGTATTATAGTTACCTCAATGGTTTGCAGTAACCCAAAAGGACCCGCTAGGGACCAGATTCCAGAATCTTTAAATGTCATGTTTGCATTAAGGACACCAGTGCATTCAACCATAAATATTACTTCTGGCTGTTCACTTAGACAAAAACCATTGTTAACACTGGGAGATCTACAGACTTGAGAAGGACTGCTGGCTCAATCAACAATAATTCCATAAGATTGCATAGCAGTGTGTAACCTAATGTACATTGAAGACTGATGGAACTGAGCATGAATAGAGAATTTGAATAAGGAAGGCCCCTCTCTCATGAAAGATTCAATATTGGAGGACAAGCACATGCACCATTGGTAATAGCTAGAGGTAACTAGCCCCCCAAAGCATTGTTGTTTTGGTAATGTGATATTCCATGTACAGCTTTCTCTGGGTAACAGAACTTGTCCCAGTGGACCAGTTTCACTACTCTCTATGTTACGAGAAGTAGGTTTGGTACCTATGACTTTGCCCACAATATTTTCAGTTTCCAAAATCCAAATCAGGTCACATTGACACCCATCCTGAACTGTATAGACCAGGGGTCTCAAACTCAAATTACCACGTGGGCCGCATGAGGACTAGTGCATTGGCCCGAGGGCTGCATCACTGCCCCCACCCCTCACTGCCCCCGGCCCTGCCCCCACTCCACCCCTTCCATTAGGCCCCACCCCTTCTCCGCCCCTTCTCCGCCTCCTCCCCTGAGCGTGTGGCTCCCTGCCCCTCCCCCCTCCTTCCAAGAAACTGCGAAGCCGCCAGACAGCTGTTCTGGCAGCGGGAACTGCCTGGGGGTAAAAATAGAACCTTGGAGCAGCACGGAGGGAACGGGGATCTTAGTGATCTTAGTGGCCACAGAACGTAACTGGGGTCGGGGGTGAGGGGAGTTGGCGGTCACAGAATGTAACTGGGGGTGGGGGGTGGGGGTGAGGGGAGTTGGCGGCCATAGGATGTAACTGGGAGGGGGGGCGGGGGGAGCCTGGCGGCCCGCCTCTTCTCCCCCCCTCCTCCCCTGTGTGCGCGCTTCCCGCTCCTCCCCCCTCCCTCCCAGAAACCGCGAAGCTGCCAGACAGCTGTTCTGGCGGTGGAACTTCAGAAAGTAACTCGGGTGGGAGGGGGGGTGGGGAGCCCGGCAGAATGCTTCCCTGTGGCCCACTGGGCTCCCTGAACCCCACCCCACCCCCCCGTGTTACGTTCTGACGTTCCGCCACCAGAACAGCTGTCTGGCGGCTTCGCGGTTTCTGGGAGGGAGGGGGGAAGAGCGGGAAGCGCGCACACAGGGGAGGGGGGGGAGCTCCGCCTCTTCTCCCCCTCTCCTCCCCTGTGTGCGCACTTCCCGCTCCTCCCCCTCCCTCCCAGAAACCACGAAGCCGCCAGACAGCTGTTCTGGCGGCAGAACTTCAGAACGTAACTCAGGGGAGGGGCGGGGGGCGCGGGGAGCTAGGCAGAGTGCTTCCCTGCGGCCCGCTGGGCTCCCCGCGCCCCCCCCCCCACCTCCCTCTGAGTTACGTTCTGAAGTTCCGCCGCCAGAACAGCTGTCTGGCGGCTTCGCAGTTTCTGGGAGGGAGGGGGGAGGAGCGGGAAGCGCGCACACAGAGGAGGAGGGGGGGATCTCCGCCTCTTCTCCCCTCCTCCTCCCGTGTGCGCGCTTCCCGCTTCTCCCCCTCCCTCCCAGAAACCACGAAGCCGCCAGACAGCTGTTCTGGCAGCAGAACTTCAGAACGTAACTTGGGGGAGGGGCGGGGAGCCCGGCGGGTCGCAGGGAAGCTCTCCGCGGGCCACGTGTTTGAGACCCCTGGTATAGACCATTACAGGGACTGTATTGTTCGCTCGCTTCATACTGCGGGTAGCTTCCAAGGATGTTAAAAACTTTGGAGTAGCCCACCCGATTGTTGCGTTGTGTGTCAGCTCAATGTTACAAAAATAATATTCATTAGGTTTTACATAAATTGTAGTATTTACATATATTACGAAGACAAACATCCAGAGCATTCGATGGATGAGGTTTTCCAACAGGTAACAGAAATAACATTTGTTAAGTACCTGAGTCATATGGCTCAGCTCACTTCCATGGCTTCAGTTGGCTAGAGTGAAACTATTTCACATGTCTTTTCTTTTTGTCAGGGACCTCTATTTGATATACATTGGGCATGGCCTTGTTAACAATTGTAGCTGGCCTATTCATGTAGGACTCAAAGCATGACCCTTGTCACAGTAGTATTTGTAGAGGACCTTATCACCTATGTCTCACTCAACAACCTTTACATGCTCGAGTTTCCTATCCATCACTTTAACGTTAGATTTCAGTTGGGCAGCCACTTGTTGTTCTATATCACTGATATTATGTAGTATTTGAGTCATATAGATGTCTATTTTAAGCCTAGGTTGATAGTTATCTGGAGGCTGTTCCCATGTCCACCAGTGTTCTGGGGTTCTCATGGGTCATCCCATCATGGCGTCAGATGGGGTAAAGCCGTGAGATGTTATCGTTGACCTGATAGCCATGAGCACAAGGGGAAGCCTCACATCCCAGTCTTCTCCCTGGAGGGAGACGACCTTCCTTAATGAAGATTTGAGAGTTCTGTTAGTTCTTTCAACTGAACCAGAGCTTTGAGGATGGCCTGCAATGTGTAGGCATTGTTTTATTCCTAAAGCCTGGCACAGCGCTTGAGCATTTCATCGGCGAAATGTGGACCTTGGTTCGAGTCCATTTCGAGAGGCAGTCCGAACCTGGAGAAGGTCTCTTCCAGGAGAACCTTAGCGATTGTTTTGACATGCAATTTTTAGTTGGGTAAGCTTCCACCCATTTAGTGAAAATATCAATGATCACTAGGCAATATTTGTGGCCTCTGCCAGTGCAGGGGAAAGGGCCAATATAGTCAATTTGGATTTTACACCAAGGACCTTCTGCGATATAGTGCTGCAGGGGTCCTTTTGCAGTTCTTTTGGTGTTGCGTTGTTTTCCGCGCATTTTAAACAGGATTGAATGTGCAAGGTAACTTCCTTCCACATTCCTGGCCACCAAGCCACAGGTGTTATGCGCGCCATAGTCTTTTCGGGACAAAAATGGCCTTGCTGGTGGGCCAAATTGACTAATTCCTTTCTTAAACAACTGGGCATTACCAGCACTGGAAGCACGTTGTTATAATTTTTCCTGAGAGCTAGGATAAGCCCATGCTTATCTAGGTAGACAGAATAACCTTTATACTCCTTCTTTTCCAGCAGGCTTTTGATTTGCTGGTCTTGCTGCTGAAGTTGCTTGATGTCAAACTGACTGTTCACATTAGGATTTGATGGCTGGACCTTGGAGATAAGTGGCCTCATGTGTATCCAGAGATGATCTTCATTGAGAAGTGCAGCTTCCTTTGCTAGAAGGTCCGCTTGATGATTCAGATTTGACACTTCTGTGTGGTCCTTGCTGTGGGCTTTTACTTTGCACAGGTAAATTTGTCCTGACCTGTTGGATGCCAGATCCCAGGCATGCTGAAGGTAATTAGCATACCGTATGGGTTTTCCGTCCACCGAGTGCATCCGACGCTGAATCCACACAGGCATCCAGTCACTTAGGGCTCGGATCACCCAATCTGAATCAGAGCAGATGCAAATGTCTTCTTCCTGTTTTTCTTCATAGAGGACGGCCACAACTGCCACTATCTCGGCTGCCTGAGCTGAATATGGCCTGACCATGCCTTGTAGTATCCTTTTCAAGGTCGGCTGTAGAGCAGCATAACCGGCGTGGGTTTGGCCATCCTGGTGGTAATAACTACCATCTACAACCCACACAGTTAGCTCCATCTTTTTTACCTTTATGAAGCTATTCTCAACCTTGAAGGGAGACTCAATCGGTGGAGTCAATGGTGGCAAGGGGCACTCATGGTCTTGACCCTCTGAGAGTAATGCATACGGAAGAATACTGAACTGGGGCGACTTGTGAACCTTGATGTCCCGGTTTACTAAACTTAGAGTCCAGTTGGCTAGTCGGGGGGATGACACTCGCCCTTCGTTGAATTTTCCTGACACCACGTACTTAATTGGAATGTGTGTTGTTCTCAGGACGACTGGAGCCAACCCCATTAAATACTCCCAGTGGCTGATCGCCCATACCAGCGCCAGGACCTCCTTCTCACAGGGGCTGAATGTACGTTCCACCTGAGTAAGGACCCTTGACCCGTGGGCAACTGGGCATAGTCCATTGCCTTGGTCCTGTAGTAACACCACACTGATCCCTTCACCATCAGTAGACAGTTGCAGGTGAAAGGGATTCTCAGGTTTAGGAAAAGCTAAGGCCGGAGCCTTTGCCAATGCTTGCTTTAAGGTGTGGAATGCCTGTTGATGAGAATCTTCCACCTCCATTCTCGGCCTTTCTGGAGCAATCTATAGAGGGGTCTGGCGATGGTGGCATAGCCCTCTATAAATTCTCGGAAGAATCTCGTGAGGCCCAAGAATGATCTCAATGCTGAGATGTCTCTGGGTATTGGTAGCTTACAGATTAGCTCAACTCTTTGCCTGTCCAGCTGCTTCCCATTTGGGGACAAATGGATGCCCAGATATGTTACTTCAGTTTGTAAGAGGTGGGCATTCGCCGGGTTGACCAGGAAGCCAGTGGAGTTGATTTTCTCCAAAACTTCTTCTAAATTCGCAGATTCTCTTCACGGTCCACTGTGGCAATCAGGATGTCGTCCACATAGCTCAATATCTGGTCTTGGTCTGACATTCCTCTCCACATCTCGGAGACATAGCGGTGGCATATACTTGGGGCGTTGTGGAGGCCCTGAGGAAGGCGGGTAAAAGTCAGTTGATGTCCCCCGAAGGTGAAAGCAAACTTATATTGGGACGCTTGGTGCACTGGTATACTGAAGAATGCATTAGACAAGTCAATTACTGAGAAGTTCTTGGCTCCTGCAGTGATGGCAGCCATGATGTCATTAAACTTTACCACTACTGGGGCCAATCGAGGAGTCACCTGGTTCAACTCCCTATAATTTACGGTGAGACACCATGTTTTTTTGTCGGCTTTCATCACCGGCCAAATAGGTGAGTTGCAGGGACTTTCTACTTCGATCAACAACTTCTGTTGCACCAATGCTTCAATTGTCACCTTCAAACTCTCTGCAACTTCTGCTGGGTATCTGTATTGTTTGAGGCCATGGGTCAGGTCCGTCTATCCGCTCTTCCGCATGTACGCGTCCGCATTGCAGTTTGTTATTCGCAAATGCTCCAAAGTGTTTTTGAACTACACAATTGACATCGTGCTCTAATTGAGGTATAATGAGTTCTTCAGGAGCCTTTAAAGCAGACACTCTATGGGAAGCTGGGATGACACCGTGCTGTTTACCCTCGCCTTCCATAAGCAGTTGTCTATTGGGGAGATCTACTATACCTAATCTCTTTAGGAGATCAATCCCTAAAATCCCGTCAGGCAATCTTTGTATACCAAAGGTAGCCTTGATGGTAACTGCTGTCAAAGTGCATAATATGGGCACCGTAAATGGGACAGAGCAACTCCCGCCACTATAACCCTCCAGTGTCTTGCTTGATAATATGGGAATGTGATTGATTCCTGGATCTCCACAAGAACTCAAAATGGAGACCAAAGCACCAGTGTCAACCAACATTTGCTGACTGAAACAACCAAACCCACCCTTAAACAGAGCGGTTGTAGTAGGCCGTCCCCACCAATCTAGATTAACTGGCACTTTAACAAGGGAAAAAAAGGGGGTCTTGGCCCTATCACAAAAGGTTTGGAGATGCCGGTGTTGTTGGTTTCCGCAGTTCTTTGTATGCCTAACCAAATTTGCCAGCAGCTCATCTGTTGAAAGCCCATCAATATCCTCCTTACGCTCAAACTGAAGCAACTGCCTCCAAATCATGGTGCGGAAAGACTTGGCGTCATCTCTAGACAGTGTTTTCCCTGAATATTTCACTGAGCTAGGTTTTTGTGCAGCAGGGCTCCTGGGGTAGCAAGAACTTCTTGGGCTATACTGGGGGTTCTCTGCCATACGCTGGGAGCTTCTCAGGTTAGCGCAAGAACTTTTGGTGTACTCCTTCCCTTTGTCGATGATCACAGACACCCGTTTCTTAAGGGCAGTAGGGAAGGCCTTGCTGGGGGTCTGTCCTGGGTCTGGTAATATTCAACATTTTCATTCATGACTTGGATAATGGAGTAGAGTATGCTTATAAGATTTGTGGATGATAGCAGGCTGGGTGGGGTTGCAAGCACTTTGGAGGACAGGATTAGAATTCAAAATGACCTTGACAAACTGGAGAATTGATCTAAAATCAACAAGATGCAATACAGAAAAGACAAGTGGAAAGTATTTTATTTAGGAAGGAAAAATCAAATGCACAAATACAAAATGGGGAATAACGGGCTAGGCAGTAGTACTGCTGAAAAGGATCTGGAGGTGGTAGTGGAAAACAAATTGAATATGAGTGAACAATGTGATGCAGTTGTGAATCAGACTTACATAATTGTGGGGTATATTAACAGGATTGTTGTATGTAAGACATGGTAAGTAATTGTCCCACTCTGCTCAGCACTGGGGAAGCCTCAGCTAGAGTATTGTGTCCAGGTTTGACACCACACTTTACGAAAGATGTGGAGAAATTGGAGAGAGCCAAGAGGAGAGCAACAAAAATGATAACAGGTTTAGAAAACATGACCTATGAGGAAGGGTTAAAAAAAGTGGGCATGTTTAGTCTTGAGAAAAGAAGATTAAGGGGTGGGGATCTGATAACAGTCTTCAAATATATTAAGGGCTGTCATAAAAAGGATGGTGAGCAATTGTTCTCTATGTCCACTGAAGGCAGGACAAGAAGTAACGGGCTTAATGTGCAGCAAGGGTGATTTAGGTTACATATTAGGAAAAAAGGTCTAACTATAAGGATAGTTAAGTACTGGAATAGACTTCCAAGGGTGATTGTGGAATCCCAGTCACTGGAGGTTTTTAAGATCAGGTTAGACAAACATGTCAAAGATGGTCTAGGTATATTTGATCCTGCCTCAGCAGGGGGATGGACTAGATGACCTCTCAAGGTCCTTCCAGCCCTAAATTTCTGATTGTACCACACATTTCCCTATTTGACTGGGATTCAGCTGCACAAAAAGTTCCAGATGACTTATTTGTTTGTTTGGGTAAATTGCCTGTCCAAGTCCATCTCCTATTTTTGAACACAGTTTAAGTGACTGGTAAGAAATAGCTGAGGGTATATTATATTTCAGATGTTGCTGCATTACACAGTGGAAGGATTAGTACACTGCTTTCTATTTTACTTGGGAGTCTGATTATATCCTTCTTGTAAGCTGGAGTACAGGCAAAGTACTTTAGTTGGAAAACATTGTCAAACATATATTTGGTGACCTAGCAATGTTTGTGAGGGATACAGCTTTCAAAGTTATTTCTTTAGAAAAGCTGGGATGCTTTCCTCAAGCTCAAACTGATGAGTCTGACAATCAAATTTCCGGCAGCCTTTGTTTCCTTGACCAAGATCAGCATTAAAAGGGAAGATATATTCAGAGACATTGGCTTTCCCCCTCACTTTTTCCAGATTCTAATGACATGGCCTGCAAATAAATGTTGTACTAACTACGCTTGGTTAGATTTGATGGAGCATATTGTAAATGTGGTATGTTTAGAAAATTACTCTCTCCATTTAGACCCAGCAGCCATACATTGTATAATTATGCTTAGTAGTGAATTGAACAGAGAAAGGAAGCCCACTAATACATTTTAAATTAGAAATCCTCGTCATCTTATTTCTCTAACACCACAAAGGATAGACCAATTTATTCTAGGTTTCTCATTTTTTCTTTCCACTTGATTTGATTAAAATTCTTGAGACGATCCTGGATTTAGTCACCAGATGGCACTGTAATGCTATTCTCTTGTAATCCTCTCTGAATAATTATTGCAATTTTTTAAAAAGAGTTCTAACACCTCCATTGTTTGCAGTTTTACTTTGAACTTTGGCAGGGAGATAGTTCTGGGAAGGGCTCTTTATTGGCCTCATGAAAATCAATTCAGATTTTTCCAAGTTAAAGGGTTTGACAATTGCCACTGCCTGTCTTTGTCTCACACAGCACAGGCTATTTTTGGAAATAAACCAAAATCCCATAACATGCTATTAGCATGGCACATGCAGCTTCCTGGCACTTCAGCATTTTCCACTCAGAGCCCAATCTTCAGATGGGACAGACAAAAATGCATGATGATGGTTATTATCCTCTTCAACCTGCCGCAGCTTTTCCCTATCCCTATACATTTTGGCCTAGGTCCAGGAAAATATATAATGTACTAAGACCTAGCCCTAAACAACCACAGATTCTAATCTAGACTTACCTGTTTTACTAACTAGTGTTAATAATTCTGTGCCTTTCACAATACTGATTACTGATCACAAATTTACAGATTATACAAATTGGGAATACAGCACAGATCTCTATCTAATGCAGCAGAACCTTGTCTCAAAATTAAGAATGAACTGGCAGTGTGAAACCATGTTTATGTAGCAGTCGTGCATCCCATCTCTCCCTACTCCCTGCTTGTTGGTTTTGAGTCTTGTTTATTCCAAGGGCCTGATCCTCCAAATATACACATGCGACTTAGGGAGTACTGCTAGTAATGTGCTGCACGTGTGTTTGCAGGATTATGGTCTAAAAGCGAGTAAGCACCTTAGAGCAGTGACTACTATAATGAAACCCCAGACTTTTTCAGGCCTTTAGCTATAACGTAGCTTTACGACCAAGGACCCAAACCTGCTTCACTCACTGTAGAGCAGTGGTTCCCAAACTGGGGTTCGTGAACCCCTGGGGGTTCGCAAAATGTTACAGGGGGTTCTTGGGAAAAAATTCCCTAATGGCGGACAGATCTGTCCCAAGGAACCCCAGGCAGCACGGGGCCAGCAGCCCAGAGCCCATGGACTTCCAAGAGCTAACCAGATCAAAGCAAGCATGTCTATCACACTGAGGAGATTTAAACGTCAAGACTCCTTATAAGAAATGGAAAGGGAGGTGGATATTTTTTGCTGTTTTTGAAATTAAATAGGCAGCTAGTATTGTTTTAAAAATTATGAACAAGAAGTTTAAGCTTTGTTGTAACGTGCATTGTTTGGCTGGACTGCTCAAGACCTGAATGCTTGTGTAGGAGGAATGATCTGAGTTGGCTTCTTAAATACCCTCACTCTGTTTCACATGTGATGCTCCTTGATGAAACATAGGAGCCTTGTCTTAGAACAAGCTTATTCAAAGTGATACAAGCTACAAAAGTGAGATCTTGGAATAGTGTTGCCGTTTTCATAATGTAATAAAAGTACTGTAATGATACATAATAATTAATAATAAATAGTGTGTAATAAGCATGTCATAAAAACAAATTTTATATTTCCAAGATCACTGCTTTTATAATTTATACTCAGGTAAAGGAGAAAATCCCTGAAAATATTCATTTTTAAGAGGGGGTTCGCGAGACTTGACATTTTAGTGAAAGGGGTTCACAGGTTGTTAAAGTTTGGGAACCACTGCTGTAGAGAGATCCACTAAACCACAGCTAGAGGGTGGCTGCCAAGAAGGGTGCGGCAGCAGGGATTTAAAAGGGCAACCCCCTGCTCTTCTGAAAAGCGCCACCGCATGAATGTCCCAGCACAGCGCGCGGGGCATTCCGGGACGCAAGCAAACCTACCCCACATTGGAGTGCGCCCCAGCCCACACACAGTCCCAGCTTCCACACGCTCGGCTCGCACACTCCCCCTGCCCCCTTCTTCCCGCCAGTGGGAGTCACTGCGCAGGCGCAACAGCTGGGCAGTTGGAGGGCGGGGCTTTCCTCAGAGACGTTAACTCGTTGGAGTTGGCGCCGCCGCCATTTTGAATTCGCTCGCTGGTGGTTCGGTCAGCGGCCGCGGCGGCTAAGTGCGGCTCTGTGACCCCCTGAGAGCGCGAGAGAGGCCGAAACATGGCAGCGAACAGCCGGAACTTGAAACAAGTGCGGATCGAAAACAGCTCCCCGGCTGCCCCGCTCGGCATGGTGGGGGGCGGCGGCCTGAAGGGGATGCGGGGCCTGGAGGCGGACAGCGAGGTAGGGGCCATGGCGCTGGCGCAGGGCAAAGAGGCTGGCGACGAGGAGCAGGAGGCCGGGCTCACCATCGACATCAAGAGCTTCCTCAAGCCTGGCGAAAAGAGCTACACGCAGCGCTGCCGCCTCTTCGTGGGGAACCTGCCCACCGACATCACCGAGGAGGACTTCAAGCGCCTCTTCGAGCGCTACGGGGAGCCCAGCGAGGTCTTCATCAACCGCGACCGCGGCTTCGGCTTCATCCGCCTGGTAAGGACCTCTTCCCCCGTACGTGTCTGCGAGGGAGTGGCACAGGTCTCGCCCCTCCGGCCGCCTGCCCCCCTCCGGTACAGGCACCGTGTGTGGGGCAGGGGGACAGGCCTTGTCTCGGTGTTTGCATCCTGTCCAGACCTGGGGGGATTGGGATGGACCTCGCCTCTACAGGCGCCTAATCTACACCTCCCGCCCCGCCCCCCCCGACACCGTGTCTGTGTGTGGGGGGGCGTGGGACAGTGCTTGTGTCCCCCTCCTCCATGGTCTCTGTGTGCGTGTTGGGGCGGGGGCGGAGTGGGACAGATGTTTCCCTGCAGCCTCGTCTCCTTTCCCTTGCCAGTACAATCAGTGCTAGTGTCACTGCCGCCAGCCTTATTGCTTCCCTTCTCCTGCTCCTCCGCCTGGTACAGGTCTTTTTTTTCATACCTTGCTATGGTCACTCTTCCATACACTCACTGCCACCTGCCTCACCGCCTCTCTTTCTGTCCCCAAGATAGAGCTGATCCTGGAGTTTTTCCCCAGGCACTGCTGCCTGTCCACCTGCATGTCCAGCTGCCTTCACGTCCCACCCACCAGCCTCACTTGTTCTACACAGATAACCTGATACTCTACTCTTATTGCCTTTTAATTTTCAGTAGTAGAAAATGGAAGATGCTTCCTTGAATAAGAAAGCATGTTTAGTTGGATTGAGATAGTTGGCCCACCCTCGCACTGCATTATTTCCAGAAGTTTTTGTGTGATTGGATTGTTCCTGTTTATGATGTAGCATGAATTAATGTTTTATTATACTTTAAGGAGAAGAAGACTCTGGATACTTCTCCCACTCCTTTTGTTCTTTATTTCTTTGAAAGCCAAATATGCGCAGTCTGAGCTGGGTAGGATTATTTGCTGTAGGCTACCATTTATGAAAGCATGAGCATCAATTTCAGAGGTATACTGATTTATACCATTTGCAGTTTAGTGAAATATATTGTTGAGAGATGCAATTGCTGTTTCCTTGAGATCCTTTTGAAAAGAAGGGCCTACATTTTCAAAAGTTACTAGTACCAGTGTTTTTGTATGCCCTACTTAATGGTCTCCACTTTAAGAAACCTTAAAGAGGCCTGCCTGTTTTTTGGATGATGTGTGCTCATCATTTCTGAAAATCTGGTTTCTGGTATCTCATGAAAAAATGGGAGGCAGTCAAAACTAGGTTATTGCCCATAGGTTTTAACATGTCAGTCTGTCTGCTAAGCTGGGATGCTTTTCATAGCCAAAGCTGTGGTAAATAGAGAATGCACAGGGTGGTGGGCATAGAAAGGCAGAGTTAAGTTTTTTTGGGTACTTGAATTGTCAGTTTCCATAATTTCCAATATTTTAGATTTTTTAGAAAATTGTAACTTTGACATGGATTTTTCTAATGTTAAACACTTGTATTTTTTTAAATGTTGCTTATACATAGGCTTTTTTTCCCCCTAGAAAATATAACTGGGATAGAATACAGTCCCTTTGCTAGTAGTAGCTGAGAGGATTAAGGAATGGAGCATCTTTTGCAGCCTTTCTGACCAACTGAACAATTTTGCAGAGGTTGTGGAGAAAGCTGTATCCCACTTTCCTTGGCTTGAGGAATGATTCCTTTAGTACAATAACTTGGGGTATAGGTGAAAGAAGTTAAAGGAAAAACTCCAGGATAAGAATGAGAGGGCAACATCAGGAAAGACTGACATTTGGGTTAGATAAATGCAAAAGGCACAAAAACAAGTGAAGAGTAATAAATACAACGGGCATAATGAAAATCCCTAGAGAAAACAAAACACTTTGCTTCTAGGATGTAGATTATATTTGACTTTATTTCAGCAATCAGTTGAATCAAAAGTGATAGTGGATAAAAAGAATGGTAACAAATAAAATAAAAAAAAATCCCTATAAATTTTAAAATTTCTGTCAAAGAATGAATGAGGGAACCCCCCCCCCCAGGCAGAAATGAAAATAATATATATATCTGTATGAAAAAAAGTCGTGTGAAAGTTCTGAACTCACTTTGACTGTCCATATAAAGAGTTGAGTAGTTTTCTGGGGTAGGAATGTGTTTGGGGAATCATCCTCTAGCACATGCAAGCAAAACTCATGGATTTTTAAAGTATGACATTATTAGAACAAATTGTATGGAAAAACAAATGCAGATTGCTGAAGTCATTGAACAAATGAAATCTGAAAAACTCTTGCTTTGGGAAGAGGATACTTTGAATGTTGACCAATCCCCCCTAATTTTAATATGCTCATAACTTTAAAAAAATGTTTTAAGTAATGGTTAAATAGCTGAAAACTAATAAATTGACTCAGTATTCTTGAGGAATGTATAGAATGGATGCATATAAAATGTTTTTTTTCCCCCCCTTGGATAGGAATCTAGAACACTGGCTGAAATAGCAAAGACAGAACTTGATGGTACTATTTTGAAGAGTAGACCACTTCGAATTCGATTTGCTACACATGGAGCTGCCTTAACAGTCAAGAATCTTTCACCTGTGGTTTCCAATGAGCTTCTGGAACAAGCTTTTTCTCAATTTGGTCCAGTGGAGAGGGCTGTTGTTGTTGTAGATGACCGTGGCAGAGCTACAGGAAAAGGTTTTGTAGAGTTTGCAGCAAAACCTCCGGCAAGGAAGGCTCTGGAGAGATGCAGTGATGGGGCATTCTTACTAACAACGTAAGTTAAAGGGTTGGTTTTTTTTTCTGGTTAGATTTGTGGGTGAGTGTTTTTTATAATGTATAGAAAACTACAACCACAGGCATTGTCATACCTTTTATTGTGTTCTCAGAACTTGGACACCAGATTTGCTGTGAAATAGATGTCAGCTGGAAGGTCGTTTTGAGTATTCACACCAACCATCTTACTTTGCTCAAGAATTTTTCTCTGAAAACCAGCTAGTTATGAACTATATTTACAGCCATAAGATTTATTTGATTATATGTAAATACAGTATTTTCATGAGTAGGTGTTACTATTTTATTTGTAGTTTCCAATAACAGTAGTGAAAACTGACAAGATTCTAGTTGGTGTTTACTTTGTGGTATCTTGGCAAAACCATAAGCAGAAGCACTGAAGTTTTCTATTTGCAGACTTGGGAGGAACATGACCTTCCATCTATCTGTTCATATTTTGAAGGTTATGTTTGCAACTGTATGGCTTCCTACTAACTGTGGGCAGGTAAATTTCTCAGGTCTTGCTATCATTGATAGCATCTCATCACCTTTTTTAATCTCTTCCTTCATACTTTTGTAATTCCGCCTTTCCACACTTTGCCATAATGACAGAGGACTATCAGTGTTGTTGTGACTGCTTGCCTACATGCATTTGCTAGCAGCAGTTTCATGCTGCTTTGCTGAATATGGTTGAAATTGCAACTCCTTAGGAAAAAATGTATTGTGCGATTATCTATAACTTTTCTCATTTGGGTGAGTGACATAATGTTTGAGTGAATAAAAACACATGATTTTGGCCTGAATTAAAAATCTGAAATGTTCCCTAATCGACTAAGTTACAGGCATATTTAGTAGGTACCTGTTGTGGCTGCTACATTGTGTTGCAGGCACATTACATATGGCACTCATTACAGGAAGTAACTAATAATGGAATCATTATGCAACTGTTTTGTAAATATACTTTTGTGCAAACTGCTGTGCTACAGAGATGTAGGATACAGAAACAAGAAGAGCCATGGAAAGAACAGTGTGGCCACCAGAACTTTACATTACCAGTTTTAGTATTCCAGAAAACTATCATACAATGAAACAATTTGTTACACTCTAATTTATGTAGCATTTGGGGTTCTTTGTGAAGATCTACATAATGGGATGAGATTTTTCACATTTTTTACCCACCCTGATTGGTTTATGCAATTGTATTGAAAAACTTTTCTATTATATGTTGGATGCCCTTAATAATCGGGGATCGAGGGGGCTTTTCAGACCATTGAGGGCCAGATTCTGCCACCCTTGTGTTGATACCTTGCTCTGCGATTATTTCCATTGAAATCAATAGGCCTGCTCATGAAGCAAGGTACTACTCAATTTGAGTAAGAGTGGCAGAATCAGGTACTCATGGTTTAATTTATTCTTTTTTCATGAAATGAGTTCTTTCTTCCATTAACATTTGATTCTCTCCATAAATTGAACATGAGCATGCACTATGTTGTAATGGCTATGCCATCATATCACTTCGAATAGTATTGTGCAGTCCTGTAGGTTTTTCATTATTTGAAGCCCCTCTACTGTACGTAAAATAACCAATATTAAAAAGTATAGAACTGACAATGTTGGGAAAGTAATGGAATTGGCTTTCTCACAAAAGTAAATCTCTATAATTTGTCGCTTGTTTGTGTTTGATACTCTGGTGTGCATGCTATAGAGGTATAGCTCATGAAGGGAAGATGTTGTTTTCTAAGAATATGGCACTTTACAGAACAGGACATTTAAAAAGTCAGTTATGCTGAAATTATTTTCTAATTGTAATGGGAACGCTGATGTCTACTTATCAATTCTGTTTTTAATTGTGCAGGTAACTTTCAAAACCATCTCTATATTTCTTGTACATTTGAACAAAGCTGCTGTTGTTTATTTGTATTGTGATAGCTTCTAGGAGCCCCTGTCATGGACCCAGACCCATTTTGCTACATTTGTACAAATGCATAATGAAAACATGGTTCCTGCACTAAAAAGTTTAGTCGCCTGTAAACAATATTTTTAGTTTTTTATACATTCTTTAAATTGCTTAATTTATTTTTCCATCCCGGAAGGGCAGTAGTGTTTTCTAGATAAAATAGTTGGCTTATGTGTAAGACAAATTTATTGTATTCACTAAGACAATGCTTTTTAAAAATTTCATTAAACGTGAAGGAGTTGTAGCTAACAGGCCCTAAGAAGTCATTTTTTAGAATGTTTCCCAACAATTACAAAATGTAACTTGTTTCAATGTAGAGTTCCTCGGTTTAATTAATGAATTAAAATATTAACACAAAAAACCTTTAATATTTCTTTCAGAACACCTCGACCTGTTGTTGTAGAACCTATGGAACAATTTGATGATGAAGATGGGCTACCAGAGAAATTAATGCAAAAAACACAACAGTATCATAAGTAAGTTGGATTTAGATTCAGATTTCATTAAACATTATTAGGTTTGGCTTGGTGAACAAAAGTTTATTATATTCTACCTTGATGTGTGGAGTGAGGATGGGAAAGAGAGTGCTGTTTGTCTAATAAGCAGTTTTTTTTTTGTTTGTGTGTGTGTGTGTGTGTGTGTATATATATATATATACACACACACATACACACAATTGTTAAACTTTCTGAGATTAGATGTTAGGTTTTCCTGATTATGAAGTACAAACTCAGATAATAGGCAGTCAGTCCCTGATCCTGAAAAGATTTGTGCACATGTTTATTTTTACTCTGAGCAGTCCAGTTCACTCTACATAAAGTCCCTGCAGGATCAGGGCTTCAAATACCAAAGTGATCGGTGCAATAAAGTAAACGGTGTGAGTCTTGAGTGTCAGGAGAAATCAAAGTTCTTTTAAGTTTAGTGTTGAAATTTGAGACTGTCCCCAAGAAATCCTGATTGCTGGAGCCAAAATACTTACTCAGATGACAAGCAAAAATAGAACGATTTATTTTTAAAATAATGTGTGAGATAAATACTTTGGTTCATTGCTCTTTAATGAATTATTACAATAGCACAAGCATTTGAAAAGGATATTGTGAACTGAAATTTTGATGGGCTTTAGTTTTTGAAGGCTTTGAGTAATATTTTAATACAGCAAGCCTTGACACTTTTTCAAACATTGGTGTTAAAAAAACCCATGTTTATAAGTCACTTTCTTAGCAGCCTGATAATTATTAGTTTAGTTGCATAGCCTTCTGCTAAAGCATCAGAAATTTTCAATATAATGCAAAACAAGTCTTCCTTAAAAATGAATAAATGTACATGGGGTTTGATTTGGACTATTTCTCTGGTCATGCAGAGTAATCTTACTGCAGAGTCCTACCATAAAGTTTTGGGACTGAGTTCTGAAAATGAGCTAATAATATTTTATAATTACAGAAATTGGCTACTTGATTTAAAGTTAGAAATTAAACCGGAATGCTTGATTAGGAATGTATTTTGCTACTGCAGCTAGTTATAAATATATATTTCTGTACATTTTAACTGTGTACATTTTTATTAGGGAAAGAGAGCAGCCTCCACGTTTTGCTCAACCTGGAACATTTGAATTTGAGTATGCTTCCCGATGGAAGGCTCTTGATGAGATGGAAAAGCAGCAGCGAGAACAGGTTGACAGGAACATTAGAGAAGCCAAAGAGAAACTAGAGGCGGAAATGGAAGCAGCTAGACATGAACATCAGTTAATGCTGATGAGGCAAGGTAAAAATCAGATACTCGCCTACTATAAAAAAAACCACTTTTTCTCATAAAAGGTCCCTTTGCATAACACTAACTCCACTTACATCTAAATACTGTGTGTGGAGAGGCTGGGTAGCTTCACAAATTCAGTAGGAAGGGTTTTTGAGTTTGTTAATGTTGATTGTGATCCTGGGCTGAAATAAGTTAGATTTTGCACACTGTGTATAGAGAAATTGTGTAACTGGCACTGCTCTTTTGTTTTCCATTTCTTATACAGATATGAGTGTTGAGGGAAATAATTTTATCGTTTTAATAGCTGGAAAGCCTTTTGCTTTGATGCCCAACTTAGGAGGCTAGTGCATGTAGGATTCAAGGAGTATTCCATCCTCACCTTCTTGATTTTTAGTTTATTTTTTTCTTCACAGTTGGAAGGACTTTGAGACTTCTGAGTAAATAACACAATAGCATCTTTCATTAAAAAGGATCCAAAAACTTTTAACAAACCAGACATGTACAACCTGTTGGATAGTGGCAGACCACCAGCACAGTGCACAACTGTGGAAGTAGGGGAAACTGGCCAAGGGCATCTGGGTAAACCCTACAAAAAGTGTTGTGGGATCTTTTGATCCACATTGGGGAGATAATTGCTGGATTTTCAAGTTCTTATCCAAAACACCACTACACTGAGCATTATGCAGTTTTGCTCTGTTTACTTGGATAGGCTGAAAGTCTGTATCAACACTTAAGGGATTTGAACCTCCAAGGTTTCAGAGCATGTAGGTGTTTCAGATCTTAAGCCTAGGTAACCAATAGGTCCCCTCTGTCACAATTGTGTGTCTTTTCTTCATGTTTAGTTTTAACAAGTAATCATTCCATGACCATATAATTTCCCTCCTCTTCAAAGAACAAGATTTTCTTGTTTCATGTGATTTTTCTATAGATTTGGTTATTCCATTTTTTTCACATCTAAGATGTTCATGACTGGGGTAGACTTAAAGATGTTTCCCAAGTGGCTTTACCGACAAATGCTTTGAGAGACAGCAGCTTAAAAAAAAAAAAAGTGATTTTTATCTGCTGTTATTAGAAAGAGTTGATACAATGGGAAATGTCTCACTTAGGCCTTAATCTGCCATTATCTGTTACGCAAGGGGAAGAAGTCCCCTCTAGGTCTCCTTAGGTGATGTTCTGCTTAGGACACCGATAAGTGTAGCCACTGTGTTACCCCACTGCCTCAGTAAGTGAGAACTTTGCTGCTGCTAAGCTGTGTGTCAGCTCTCTGACACACTAGTATTGACTGCCTTGCGAGCAAACTCCGTAAGGTTCTCCTAGTCTAAACTTTTCCTTGAAGATAATCAGTGAATCCCAGTTCCCCCGAGAAGTCTCCTTGCAGTGTCCAATCCCACTAATTGCACACTCACAGAAATTAAGTTTGCTACCTCCAAAGAGATAGTGTATACATCATCAGCCTGTCAGGTTTTCTGAAGACTCACACTTACTTCTATATAACGGCACTGAGATAGTTTGTAATAAAACTAAGAAAAAGTTTATTAACAAGGAATAGAGATTTAAGTGATACTAAGCAAGAATAAAAGAGACAGGTATAGTTACAAACAAAACAGAATGCAATGTCTTGCGACTAAAACTCAATGTTAGCAAGTTGCAATCTTTGCCTAAGCAGATTTCTCACATCAAGTTACCAGCATCTTCTGCCTTTC
Organism: Macrochelys suwanniensis; assembly: GCA_033296515.1. Taxonomy (NCBI): domain Eukaryota; kingdom Metazoa; phylum Chordata; order Testudines; family Chelydridae; genus Macrochelys; species Macrochelys suwanniensis. Next base: position 40,288,240 of record CM065775.1, on the reverse strand, counting down.
AGGCAAGAGGATCCAACATTTGCAGTTTCAAAGAGTGCTGTCCCCGAAGTGCTGGATAACTAAAGTGTTTTTTTTTGCCCTTCTTACGTTACCCAGAGTCCATTGTGTCAACCTCAAGAGCCAAGAAGACTTCCAGGTGGTGGGGAGACTGTCCCCTGGTGTGCCCAAGTGTGCTGCTTGCTTAATTGCTTTGTTTACCTTATCTGTAAATGTATTTTCATTGTCCTCTAGCTTACAAAGCTTGACTTTACCCGGTCAGGCAAATCCACATTCCTTTGTCTAAGGCAGGCTGGTTTATCAACTCTCTCCACAACATATCTCATCGACTTTAAGGCCAGAAAGGACCACGATGATCATCTAGTCTGATCTCCTGTACGTTGCAGGCCATAGAACCGCACCCACCCACTCCTGTAATAAGACTCATAACCTCTGTCTGAGTTACTGAAGTCCACAAATCATGATTTAAGTTACTTAGAATCCACCCTTTGCACTAGTTTAAACTTGCAAGTGACTTGTGCCCCATGCGACAGAGTAGTGCAAACTCCCCTCCCCCCCGGTCTCTGCCAGTCTGACCTGGGGAAAATCCCTTCCCCACGTCAAATATGGCAGTCAGTTGGATCCTGAGCATTTTGGCAAGATCCAACAGCCAGGCTCCCAGAAAGAATTCTCTGTAGTAACTCAGAGCCCTCCCCATCTAGTGTCCCATGACTGGCCATTGGGGATATTTGCTACTAGAAGTCACAGATCGGCTATATATCATTGTAGGCACTAGTCTCATCATACCATTCCCTCCACAAACTTATCAAGCTCAGTCTTGAAGCCAGTTCGGTTTTTTGCCCCCCACTGCTTGTCTTGGAAGGTTGTTCCAGAACTTCATTCTGATGGTTAGAAACCTTCATCTAATTTCAAGCCTGAATATGTTGATGGCCTGTTTATATCCATTTGTTCTCTTGTCAACATTGGTGCTTAACTTAAATAACTCCTACTCCCTTGTATTTATACGTTTGATGTATTTATAGAGAGCAGTCATATCTCCCATAGCCTTCATTTGGTTAGGTTAAAGAAGCCAACCTCTTTGAAAGCCTACCTTATGAGATGAAAATCATTCCTCTGATCATCTGAGTAGCCCTTTTCTGTACCTGTTCCAATTTGAATTCATCTTTCTGAAACATGGAGACCAGAACTGCACACAGTATTCCAGATGAGGTTTCACCAGTGCCTTGTCTAATGGTACTAACACTTCCCTATCTCTACTGGAAATATCCAGCCTGATGCATCCTAGGATTGCATTATTCTTTTTCATAGCCACATCGGCCACTCCTAGTCATCCTGTGATCAACCAATACTCTCAGGTCTTTCTCCTCCTCATAGCTTCCAGTTGATAAGTCCCCAGTTTATAGCACAAAAATATTTTATCTTAAGAACATATTTCTAACACACACATATAACTGTACATAAATCACACAATATTCATGACCAGCATGTCACTAGCTTTCATAAAAAACCTTACTTGATGCTCTTAATTCGATTGCTTATTCTTTGGGGTTCAGATCCACCGTTTTTCCGATGGGGTGGATGGACCCTGATTGTCAGACCTTACTATTAAGGTTAACATCCATTATCTCCCGTTCTGCTTCTGGGTCAAACAAGCCACGGTGGTTTTTTGTGGAGTCCTTTTTTCTTGAACTGGAATTGGGAATTTTTCTACACATTCTGTCTGATTCTGCTGGTTTGGAAGATCAGCTGAGACTGAGCCAAGCCCAAAATGGGTTTTGGTAGATTTGTCTTCAAAGGTCCTAGGTCTGATGTTAGCACCACTTTCCAGTTTACCGGACCTTCATTTTCAGACTGGACTAAGAATATCCACGTGAATCTCAATCTTACCAGGTTCTTGCTCAATTTTGGATTGCTGATATGCTTGATGAGGATGTTTTTTAAAAAGTTGATCAAGCACATCTCTTTAATAAAAAATTATCTATTACATTTTGAACATTAAGATCTGAAACTTCTAACAAGCCACCTGAGTTGTGGTTTCAGCTTCCACCTTCCATGCTTAGGCCACAGTTCTCAAATGGTACACATCCAAGAGTTTGATGGAGCTGTGTTAAGTTTGATATTAAATATATTAACAATCTGGGAAGAGTGGTGAGCAGTGAGGTAACATTGTGCAGATTGCAAGTTATTTAGGTTATTCATGTCCAGAGAAGACTTTGAGGAACATCATAGGGATTTAACCAAGCTAGGTAAATAGGCAAAGAAATGGCAGAAGAAATTCAAAGTTGGTAAGTGCAAAGTAATGCACGTTGGAGGTAAAATTTTCACTATTCATACACTTTACAGTGTTCTAAATTAACTGTATGGATTCAGGAAAGGAATCGGCATCATGTTGGCAGCTCAGTGAAGACCTCTGCTTAGTGTACAGCAGTAGTCAAAAAGCAAACTGATACATAAGAAAAGGAATAGGAAATATGAGAAAAATATGTCGTCATATAAATTCATGGTGAGGCCTCATCTGAAATACTGCATGAAGTACTGGTCACCTCATCTCAAATGAATGTTGCAGAATTAAAATGAGTTCTGAGAAGTGCATTGAGAATGATTAGGGGCATGGAAAAACTCACATGAAGAGGGATTGAAAAGGTGGATTATTTAGAGGAAATATGTTGAAAGTATATAAATTAATGAATGATAAGGTAGAATGAGAGCTTGTATTCTCTCATAGTACAAGAAGAAGGCAAGGGGACAGTCAGTGAAATTTAAAGTTGCAAATTCAAAACCGATATAAAGGAATGATTTTTCACACAGTGTGTAATTAGACCATGGAACTCATTGCCACAGGATGTGGTTGAGTCCAAGAACTTCTTTGTATTAGGAAAGGACTGGATATTTATATGAACAAGAGTATCCAGAGTTGTTGTAGTTAATGGGGAACGTGGTGATGATGATGAACTAAAGGAATACTGTAAGGGAGATAAAACCTCAGGTTTTAAATCATTCTCTGTTTGGGATTAAGATGAGTTCTTCATTGAGGGCCAGTTACTTTACGTCTGCCTGTTTTGGGGGTTCTCATACATTCCTTTGAAACATCTAATGCTGGCTACTACTTGGAGACAGGAATTGCTGTATTAAATAAGACCCATGGTCTATTTAGTCCAGTAGCCTATGTGCTCTTGACCCTAAAGGTAAATGACATTAGTTAAATGCATTGACCATTTTGATATGAGTTAGTAACTCATTCCTTAATCACATTCAGATTAAGTAATAGAATGGTAATTTTCTAATTTAAAAATGAAATCACTTTGTAATGTATGTATGGTGTGGTGACAGGGTGTATTTGATTTAAATAACATTGATTTAAATCATTACTTAGGTAAACTTGATTTAATCATGGATTTCTACATAGAAGTGCATTCTTGTTGGTTTTTATAACCTTAATACATATTCTTCACAACTCAGAGATAGATGTAGGTTTCATTTTTAGAAGGTACACACTATACATTTTTTAAATGATTTATTTTGAAAACTTTTAGATTAGTTTTACAGCTATATCAGAAAATGAATGATTTACCAAAGATAATGGAAGCAGATATTTATGAAGTCATTGGGAGGTGAACTATCTCCAATTCAACAGGTTAATCATTAATATTTGGAGGATTTTCTTGCCATGCTGTATTAGGAGAAGAACATCACCAGACAGACATTTAAATTGTTTTATTTAACTAAAACAACAACGTTATGTATTCTGGATTTTTTTCTTCAACAGCAAACATAATATTTTAACAAAACAAGCATATGAATTTTTGAATTTAGTTAAACATTCAAGTTTTTTAAAATCAGGTTTGTTTTTGTTAAAATTGTTTAACTAAAATAGTTAAATAAAATATTGTAAAAAAAATTAAATCGACTATGTCAGCCAGGTCAACATAAGAAACTTCAAATATTGGCTTCTGCAGCTAACTCAGTCGTCTTCACCTTCATTTTCCTGTTCATAATCTGGAAAGGGAAAACAAGCTTTCCTGCTTTTTCAGGTCCCAAACGATTTCTCAATTTGGAATGAATTAGTCCAAAGGAAGAAAATATTCTTTCTACATTGGCAGAAGAAGCCACTGCTGGTAGAAGTGATAATCTCACTTTTAAACAGTCTCTGAATCCAAGTGCTTAAGTGACTTCCAGCAGCTCACTGGTGTGACTTTCTTTAAAACATCATCAGCAAACATACATTTCTTGAATGGTTTTTATTCCCAAACTGGGTCTGTTTTACGGCCTGCTGCCATTATAGGTTTTCTCTTCTAGTGAGAGAATGGTATGGTAGATCTCAAATCAATGAAGGCTACACTCAGAAAGACCTCAAGACTTCTGGAATATGCTGCTCAAATAGTTTTGTTTGGAACTTTTGTTTCTACTGCCTGTCCCTCCCTTCTCACATTTATCTCCAGACGACTTCTCCTTGTCCAGATCTGTTCTGCACCCAACAATCTTTTATTCATTGAACTTTTTGAAACTTTGCACTTTTAGAGAGAGGGGAGGGATTGACTCTGTGTACACAAATTTGCAGAGGGACAATACAGTTGAGGTCTGTTATTTCTCACCTCTATGTATTATTTATTTATTTTAAAACATTTTTGATGTTAACAAGCATGTTATCTCTGGAGAGACAAATCCACAGTTTGAGAATTGCAAAACTAAGCAACTCTGATGGTATCTTCTAGATTGAGCACTGAGTCCCATTGGGTAGATAGAAAGATTAACTTAAATAATCTGTACAGAAGCCCTTGGAACCCCATAAAATTGGGCCCCTAATCCATGAACTATTGGAACTCATTTACAAAACTTCTTAAACATTACATGAATATATTGTCTCATACTATAGAATTAGACGTTATAATCCCTATGCCATGATGAGAATATCTTCGAGCTATAATGTATCTTAATTAAAACTATCTTTAGATAGGTTTTTTCCTCAAAAAGCATTTTATCAAAAAATTTCAATTTAAATAAAATCCAATTTTTATTCTTTTTTAAAAATCACTGATTTTTATCCGCCCTGGGTAGTGAACATTTTGCTATTTGCATTCCACTACTGACAATGGAACGCTTGCAACCACTGAAGCCAGAAGAATAATTGAGGGCCCTGTATAATATTTAACGTTTTGCAGATCTCATGAGGCGCCAAGAAGAACTGAGACGTTTGGAAGAACTTAGAAATCAAGAGTTACAGAAACGCAAGCAAATACAATTAAGGTATTTTGTTTTATTTGGTATTGATCCAGCAATGTGCTAGACATTCTAAATATGTAATTGATATTCTAGGTCTAAGTGAATGAAGGTAGGAATTCTAGTTTATAGGGACTGATTATGAAATCTAGCGCAAGCAGTTTTTTTAAAAGAATGCAAGAATGCGTCTCTGCAGGTGCAGAAGAATATAAAAATGACATTTCAATCCAGATATACTTAAAAATTAGCAGAATATGAAACAGAGGGTTTACACCAATTAGGAAGTGGTATGTTTAATAATTCTGTGGGTTTATTATTTCTTATGGTCAGCTGCATTCAGTCTAAATAGCATAGGATTATATTAATTTGTTTTCTACATTCCTTGTGCCAATTTCTTTTAAGATTGTGTAGGAGGTGCATTTGTAGTCAGATATGAAGTTGCATTTGACTCATTTTGGGGCACTGTTCTTCAGTTAGATTTAAAATTATGATACAAAATGATGCAGTCTCTTTAATTTATGCTAGAGATTTTTCTGCAATAATTACCCAGTTATAACTTTCTCATATGCATCTGTGTGCTCTGTGACATCTGCCTCTGAATACCAAAATAAACATGCTTTTTAAGATCCATTTTTACAAACGTGGATGATATTTTATTAATGTGCTAAGATTCAATAAAATTGGAGAAGGGGCTTAGTTACTTGAATTGAGTTTACCAATGCCTTTTGGAAGAACTGTTTTCTGATGCTCCTATTGCTTATTTTTGCATTTCAAAGTAATTTACTGCAGTGAAATATGTACCAGAATGCAAAAAACAAATTGCAGGAGTTATTGATGAATTATAGTTTTTAATGTTAAAAAAAATCCTTTAGGATTCTGAATCACTCTTGGAAATAATTGAATTTCTTGCAGCAGAGTCTCTTCTGTATTTATAAATTTGAACATGGTAAAAACTGATTTCCCTGTCTTCCCTCCCAAACCCATTTTTCTCTCAGTTTTCACTGTTGACAATACCATCATGTTCTCAGTTACCCAGGCTTAAACTATCATAACCATGGCAAGCAGAGAACACACCTATAATGCTGTTAGGTATATACCAGGTGTGTGCCAAAATACTTGAGTGAAATGTCAAAGTGCAAAAGGTGGAGTGGAGGACTAGTAGTAAAATGTTATGATGCTATATAATGATTTAAGCTATAAGAAGTTTTTTTTAATTAGCTTGAAATTAATTCATTTTAGCCCTGAAAGTCTATTGAAACACATGTATGAAGAGATCATGAACATAATTTACACAAGTTTATGAATAATTTTAGACATGAAGAAGAACATCGACGTCGTGAAGAAGAGATGCTACGCCAGAGAGAACAGGAAGAACTGAGACGACAGCAGGAAGGAGGATTTAAACCTAATTTCTTGGACAATGTAAGTAGAATTCTAGTTGATTAAAATGTGAAGTGCAGAAGAACCTTTGGTTCTTTTCCTGTATTTTCAAGAATGACCAGATTGAAATGACTTCCTCTCCTGCCTACTTGTACTGCTTTCCTGTGGATGCTCTTATTTCTGTAGCAAAGAGACCACCGTGATCAATAGTATGGTCTATTTTATCCCCCATGATTTTGCCTAGGGTACATATTGACAGTGTTCTTCCTTCAAGTCAGTTATTCAAAATTTTAACTAAGTGAAGGTTTTTAGATATTCATATGTTTTGTATATTCAGGAAGTAGTATCTCCTGAATAATCCCACAATCTAAACACACTACCACTTTTTCCCGAGGTCAGACAGTGTTTCCCTTCTGAATGGAAATGCAGATAATAGCTAAGGCCATGTCTACATCGAGAGTTGCACTGGTTTTATTAAAAGCATTCAGTTTAAATCACTTAAGTTAAAGTGGTGCAAACCCCTGTGTGAACACTCTTATTTTAGTTTGAGTGGTTTATTTTGGTTTAGATTAAGTCTTTTAGGGAAAATAAGACACTTTTAAAAAGAAGTAAGAGTGTTTACACAGTGGCTTGTACGCTTTAACTAAATTGGTACAAGTTTGTCTGTAGACAAATTCTAAGATTACAGCCCATCTTGATTCTATCACTGTGGGTGAAAAAAGGAGAATCTTTTTAAAATTAGGCCTGCAAAGATAAAATGGGCATATATCGCTTTTCACCAACTGGGTTAGGTGGCCTAGTGGTTAGCCCACTAGTGTCACCACCCAGTGGGTAGGTCTTACAGTTCAGGCCCTCTTTTAATTAGAGGTGCAGTGAGGTGGACAGATGGCTTGGATTCCTCATGTAGCAGAGGCAATAGTAGGGGGCCTGGGCCTGCCCACTCCACTAGACTCCGACCTAGGGGCCCTAGGAGGGTCAACCGCATGTGGCGCACAAAGGTGCCCTCCAAGTTACCTTTCGTGGGTCACTTCCTATTGTCTGCTTTTCTCCCGCCCCCCTCCAGTCCAATATAAAGTGAAAAGAAAAAGAAAAGGCAACCAAACTATCAGCCACAGCAGTGCTCTGCACACAGTCTTATTCCCTCTGGAAGTCTTCTCCAGCTCCCTTGTCAGGAGCGTTCAGGGTAGGTCTGTCTACCTCCCTACTGAGCTGGGTTGTTCCCCTTTCAATCCTTTCTATAGTTGGAGCATGCTCTGGAGGGGTGTGGAAACCTGGGCCCAGTCCGTTCTTTTAACCCTTTCTGGCCTAGTATGGAGTTTGTATACTCCATCACATTTGCAAGATACTGATGTCTGGAGCACTAGTGAAATGATGACATCATGAGAGAGAGGGAGAGTATTAGACAATTTTAGACTCTTAGGCCTGGTCTATGGATAATTATTGTACTGATCTTTCAGTTGGGGAAGAGGTGACTTTTCTACAGAAATACTTAAATCAGTACAACACCTTGTGAGGACACAGTTGTAATGTTAAGTTATAGCTATTCTCTTTGGGAAGGGGAATAAGGTATGCACGTTATAGATGCTATAAGCCATCTTTATGCCGATATATTTGTGTCTGCATTATGGGGCTTGTACCACTTTAAAAATATCCTGTATATTTAAAGCAGTACAATTTATGTATAGACAAGGCCTTAGCTTTTGGGTTGTTTTTAGCATGTATCCTCAATGATTTCACATTTTGGAGAAAGAATATCATTGTTAAATATTCAGCACCATCACACTAGCTATTAAGGTTGAAGAGAACTCAACATGCATGTTCTGAGACATCCTAGGAGGTTCTTTAGCAAAACTATACAGAATCACGTTTGCTATTCCAAGCAGAACCCCTTTTCTTCACTGTTGTTTTTTTTTGAGGGACGGTGGTGATAGGAATGGAGCAAAAAAAGGCATGGGTTATAGTTTTCTGTGTGGCATTGCCAAGTGCTATTAGAGGTTTTGGCCAGATCTGTATTTGATTACACCTCTCTAAGAAGCTTGTTACAGAAAATATTTCCGATTTTTTCCTTCGTTTCTATATGTGCTTGCATTGTGAAAAAGAAAAGGCGTAAGCCTTGTGCATGTTTTTTCTTTTGGGTGAGGGAAGCGATAGAAGAAAAAGAGATTTCAGAAGTCTGTAAGGTTAAAATATTGCTATTGCCCCTTCGTTTGTAGTTTTTAACGTAGGGTTATATAGGACTTATGTATTATAAAACTTACAAAATTATATTTAAATATAGGGATTAAGTATTTTATGATTGATCTTGAGACTGTATTTGTAATGCCACATTTGACCCTCTAGTTCACATTAGTGTCTAAAGACCCATAGCGTATAATCTGTTATATATATATATACAGCATGTGTTGTACCTATCCTTATCTTTAAGGCTGTATGAATGTGAACGTCAGATCTTGTCATTTCACTGAAATTTAACCCTCTGTTAAAGCTGATGTCTTGAACATATAAAAAAATGCAGCATGAGAAGGGAAAGGGATGGTTTAAGTGGAAAGTATTTTAATCTTTGTTACTTTATGCTGTTTCACACATTGAAGTAGTCAGGATGCCTTTTTTGGGGAGCAAAGAGGTGGTGTACTTACTGTAAACTCTTTTTGGAGAAACTTGTATAACTGTTCCATTGAGTTCCACTCTGAGTAATTTGTGATCACCTGAAACAGTGCTTCTGCAGGAAATTGTATGTATATTTTGTAATAGTCATACAAGTATGAAGCTACTAAAATTGGTATGAGTTGCACAAAAATGGTTGCACTTACATTTATTTATTTTAAATTGGGATATGTCATGTGAACTTGAAATGGCAGATTCCAAATACTACTATTTAACTATCTCATGGTTTTCAGGTCAGGTTTAGTGATTCTATTATTGTAGGGATAAGTTGGCTTTCATTCCAATAGCATTTTTAAAGCTGTGCAAAAATTAAAATACAGTAATTTACATGATTATGGAACTTTTCCTCTAACAGTGGTTTCTAATGGAAGGAATCCATATTATACTTACACAATTTTTACTTTTGAATGTAGTAGACGAAACCAATTTCATATATGTACATTACAGCACATCTACAAATAACTATAAGTAACAGTAATTTTGAAGGGCGAACAAGAGCTTCTTTATTAAAAACATCTGGTTTTGGAGTAAACCAGAAAGATGAACAACTAATTTTAGGATACTGTGAAGTGGTGTATCTAATGAATTTCTGCCATCAGATTAATTAATAGGATTTTTTTCTATAATCATATTCCCTTTTAGTGATCACTTTCTAGCTCAGACTTGTTGATTGTAAGCAGACTTGATCTGCTAATTTGTCTTGGCATTAGACTGCCATTTTATCAATATTGAGAACGTTCACTTCTGTATTTGAAGCCTCAAACTTTGATTGTCGTGGCTGAAACAGTAGTTTCTATAATATATGAATATATTCATGGATGTTTTTCACTGTATCCAGTCTTTGCCAGCAAACTCTAATTATGGCATGTTTCTTTAATCCTTAGAAGATCATACACTCTAATATCACCTTTGTATATGGAAAGAAATTGGTAATTGTTTCTAATACTTGTTTTTGTTTCTTAAAAGCTTTGAAAATATAAGCTTCCTTCACTTATATCCTATCCTTTTCACTGTTCAGTTTTAAAGAAGGACCTAAATGGTAAGTGTAATAATTACCAGAATTGGAACCCTTCATGCAAGGATCTTATATCAGGCTATCTTCATTCATTAAGGTTACTTTCCATATCTTTAATTATTTTTAACTCTCGTAAACTTTGATTTTCAATATGGTTGACTAATTTTGAAAAGAGCACTTTGAAAAGAGTTTGATAGCTATTTTTTAAATATACTCTACTAATTGCATTTGATTCAGTTACTAGTCAGTGTTTCTCAGTTTTATTTTTAACTGATAAAAATATAAGCCAAACAACATTATTTTCTAATTTAAGCTGTTTTAAGTCTTTGAAAGGTTGATTCGGTCTACTTCCTCAAAGAAGTAATATTGAATTTACAAAATTAGGAATCTGCTTGCTCTCTGGCTTAATGGACGACCTTTTCCGAGGGATAGCTAAGGATTTATCTCGGTAATTAGTGTTACGTGTAATGCAGCGAGAGTTACCCTTAAATCCCTTTTTTATACTGTTTAGGGTTCTGTTTTCTTAATGTCTAAAGGGTGGCGCTCATAGAAGTCTGCCTTTATAGTTCAAAGATAACTTGACAACTGAAAATTGTATAGAATGTATATAGTTTTGTTCTAATTTAGTTTGGAAATTGTTACCTTTTTCCTACTTAATCTCTTCAGATACCTGTCACTTTGCATAAATACTATTCCTTGCTAGAAGGGGAACTTGTCTACAGTGGATAACAAATGCAGCATTTTATTTACTAGCCACATAAATACTTGCTTTTTAATGTGATATTTCTTACTCTTGAGCACAAATAACTTCAAAAGTTATACTTAGTAAAGCTATTCAAATTGCATAATGTTTAAAAACCACTCAATTGGATGCATGTGTATCAAAACCATTTCCCCAAATGTTCGTTTCAGTGCTTAGAATCTGTTCTTTTAATTCACTTTCCTCATTTGGGTGGGAGACGTGGAGATCATCATTCTGAACCAATACTAACAAAAATATTGAGCTTTCTGGGCAGGTCTACCACAAATAGGCAGAATATGCAGGAATTGTGTTCTTAGAGATATGGTTCTGCAGCAGCAACATAAAATAAAGTATATATAATAAGATCAAATGGAGTATTGTAACCTGATAAAACGCTAGTTACAAGGATTGAACAGTGCCATCACACTTAAGATCTGTGTACTGATCTTTAAAAGAGGAAATTATGGTATAGACTTCGGTGTTTTTGAAAATTTTACCCCAAGTTCCATTTTCAAAAGTGACACAGGCATTTAACTGAAGTGTCATAGAAAATCAATGGAATTTAGGCTCCTAAGTCACTTACTCTTCTAAGAATTTTACCCCTTGGTCTTTTAAAAAATTGTTAATTGTAGACGTTTAGTTGACTTCCCATTTGTTTGCTTACCTGAACAGTGGGGCTTCTACCTATGTTCCATAGGCTTCAGAGTAAGGAGCCCGCTATAGCAGAGGTTGCTTAAATAGAGGAGTCTTTAGTAGCTTCAAAATGCAGAAGCTCTAAAAGAGCTGGGAGCAGAAAAGAGAAAAAGAACGTATAGTGCAATCCTCTCTTCTTTCTCCCCACCCACACAAACAAATGGTGGCGAATTTTTTTTAAGGATTTTTTCCTTCCAACGTTATTCCAAAACTGAGAGTAGGGAAATAACTTGTTTCCCCATTTCTTTTCTCTCTTGAAGGTGCTGCTGTTGTGGCTGGCCCTGTCTCATGCTCATGTACAAATAAATGCCAGTAATAAGCGTGAGTTCTACTTGTGATGAGATAGAAAAGGAGAGGGTCAGTTGAGGGCCCCTGAACATGAAAACCAGGATTGGTCAATTACACATCCTGGCCCTCATTTAAAAAAACAAAAGACATTAGTGAATAGAACTGCACTTCAATCATTCTGATTTCCTTGTACATCTGAAGGCCTTGCTAACTTTGAGAATTGAATGCAGGATTGGGCACTTGTGGTAAAACTAATAGTCTTTTCTTCTCTTAACCTTTTTTTGTCCTTTGAAGAAATTGTCTCTTGTGCCACATATATACTTTAAGTAAACAAGGTCTGTAAAATATGTCTGTTCAAACCAGTGTGTGACAGCGAGCCGCCTACTGTCAATAAATGCCAATTAATTTCTATAATAATTTGATCAACTTAGTGTGCTTTTCAGACTGACTCATCCCAGTAGTCCATGAATATAGTCTCTGTTCCTCAGCATAAACTTCTATAAATTAAACAAACTGCTTTATAAAAATTGTATTGAAGTGTTTCACTTAGAAATTTTCTCCTCATTATAATCCAGTGTACATACGGATGTATGTAATAAGTTGTTTGTTTGACACCTTAATAGCTTTTATAGGTCTTTTAATGTAAAACTGGGTTCTGAAAAGACAGATTTGACTAAATGAAACTGACAAAACTAAATGAACAAAAGTCATGACTGCGACACTTCCCTGCTGTGGCTTTTTATTGAGCGATGGATCAAGTTATTTCCCGTAATAAAGTCCTGTAGGTTGGGGATAGGGCAAATGTTGTTTTTAAATGTGTGGCATATTTCTGCATTTCTTTGTAACTGTGTTAAATTGGTTTGGCAATACCATTAAAACGTTTTCTTTCAAAAAGATGGTGATGCACGCTGTAGGGAAAGCATTTACTTTTTTTTTTTGCCCTTACACTTCATCCATGCACAAAACTCCCACTGAAATATATACTGCAGCCTGACAATGGTAATGGACACAATTCTGCAACAGCTGTTAAACAAACATTAAGAATACATCAGTTTTATTTTCAGAAACAAAACATATCTGTTTTCAGACAACAAAATAATTAAAAAGACTATAAATGGTGCAGTTATTGCATTTTCTTACAGTAGGGCAGAACACTGCATGCATAGTGCAGATCCCACTTGTTACAGCAAAATGTCTATTTGTGTTTAGCCATTTTACATATATATATTTTGTTTAGCAAAGCTATATGACAGTTGTCTTCCAGTTTTGCGGGTAGCTGCTATATTAATGAAAATAAACATTTTTTGAGTATTAGTATGGGAGGGTACTGTCTAAAATTCTTAACCTGTTTCTCTCCTTTTCTCATTGTTTCTGCAGTGGGAGGGGTGTAAAGCAGGTAGAGTCACCACCCAGCTACATGGGAAAGCTGTATGTTCATAGAGAGAGCCTGCTTTTATTAACAAAAATGTAATTCCAAAATAACACTATGAACTCCAGTCTGAGCCTTCTCTTTAGAACTGAGTGCTCCTGAAATTCCTACCATCAGGACCTGTCTGTCTGTTGTAGATTCTCGTCCCCTCTGCCAAAGGTTTATTCCCACATTCCATATATTCAAGATGAAGTCAATAATTAGCCGGCAGTTCCTTACAGGTTTCCCACACCTGCTAATATCAGTGGTTCCAAAACTTTACTGTTTGACATATCTCATTTAAAAAAAAAAAGATATTGAAGTACCACATGCAATTTTATTCCTTTTGTGCACATTTATTTTTGGCTTTAATAGGTTCACTTGAATATTCACAAACTCATACTAAAATAAATTTTTTGAATTTGGTTGGTGGAGATCTGCCTGGGAAAAAATTAGAAGAGAACAGGGGTTAGCTGGGGGGAGTTTGGGCGGGAGAGTTAGAGGATAGTTGGTCAGGAATTTGACAAAACATTTTTTGTCCGAAAATGCCAGTTTGTTGAAATTGAAATTTTGCAGGAACCCACCTGCTTTGATGAAACTTCTGTTGGAAAAAGGTTTCTCGGGTTCAAGATGGAATTTCTGGTGAAAACCAGACTCTGACCCATCCCTGAATAGCTTGGTGGTCAGGGAACTCTCCTGGGATGTGGGAGACACTGGTTCAGTTCCCTGCTCTGGCTAGTTTAGATGAGTGCTTTTAACACCAGGCTATTGACTATTCTGGGATTTGTCTCTCTTCTGAAATTTGTTTTTGTGAAAAACTTCAAAAGCTTTAATTTTTTTCCTGATGCACAATGGGAGAATTTTTTAAAGTCAGACGTTATACTGAGTGTTGGTTGGAATGCAGGGAAGGCTCTGATGGTGGGTATGTGGGGGGTGCAAGGAGGGCTATGAAGGGAGGAGCAGAGAGGTAATGGTGGGGGATGCTTTACCTGGGAATCAGGCAGCTTCAGCTCCTATCAACCTTGTTCCTGGTTCCCCTCCAGTTATTTGAACCAAAGATTTCTGCCAATTCCACTGCAGCCCTAGGCTTCTGTGGAGAGTTTCCCACAGATTTCCTCTTACCCTGGTCCCTGGACTCTCAATTCCTTCCTCTTGGTTAAGGGATTCCATAGTCGTCCTTCACTGGATTATGCCAGGATTCAAGCAGGTTTCCCCAGCCCGCCAGTATCTAGGTTACAGCCTTTTCCACAGAACCTCCCTTGGTCCTTGGATTGACACACTTTGTCCTCTTTGTCTCAGGCCCCAACAGTTGTCCTCTCTGACAGGAGTGACCAAACTTACTGATCCTCCGAGTAACATACAATAATCTTCAGAAGTTGGAGAGTCGCAAGACACGCACAGCCTGTCCCACTGGGCGGTGCCTGCCAGGGTGCTGGGCTTTTTCCCCAATGCCCCCCTGCTGGGCTAAAGCCCTTAGTCCCACCGCCCCACCGCAAGACAAAAGCCCTTAGTCCCACCGCTCCGCTGCAGGGTAGAAGCCCCTAGCTCCCCCATGCCCAATCTAGTAGGTGGAGAATGGGGAGGGGATACGTGGGGGGGCTCTGGGAGCCGCACTTTAACTATAAAAGACCTACATGCTGCTCACGAGCCACAGTTTGGCCATGCCATGGGTTTGGGTGGTGATTCAGGCAGGCTTCCCCAGCCTACCAGCTTCCCTTCTGATTCTGGTTCCCCTATCAGGGAGTGTCTGTCCTGACTCAGTGCTCCCCTGCAGTTCTGCTCTCCAAGATGTCTACCCTCTCCTTAATCTTTTTGGAAGTCACCTAATAGCTGGATTTTATGGTATTAAGGAGGTAACTATCTAACACCTGCCTTCCATGCCTCAGTTAGTTTGCTGCTCTCCTGAATATCTTTTTCCTTAAAGGGGCTATGTAATGGAACCGGGTTTGGCTGGCCTTGAGCCTCACTTCTCTTAAAGGGGACAGACCACCCTCTTCCAGTGTACCACTTCAAACAAGGTTATGTACACAGTTTGGGAATGTCGGGAATATGTCAGTAAGAGAATTCCAGCATCCTGCTTTGTGGTAGGAAAACTTTCAAAAACAAATCAAGCAGAATTTTTTCCCCTGCTCAGATAGTATTTTATGCAGGTTGGGAACTGTTTTCTAGTCTTATATTGGGCTCCTAAACGCATGTCATTAATGTCATTTTTCAATAATATAGTAGCCACCAACTTTGGCTCAGATGTGCTCATTTAAAGAAAAACTTTAATTTTAGTTGTAACTTGCACCTCATACAGGGTGAAGTAGGAATGTTTAGATTCTTTAGAACATAGTGTTGAGCAAAAAGGTTTTGATTTTCCTTTGATATGTTCAAAAATAGTCTTAGCCCGGTTATTTGCAGGTATTCAGTATACAATTTTAATCTTGTTAGTTTTTTTTAGTTTAATGTTGCAGTCAGATTTTCAGTGTTTGTACAAAATATTTTTGAACAAAATACATTAAATTTCAGTTTTTTCATAAGAACATACAAACAGTAGGTGATTTTATAAAATAGAATTTAGAAGACTTGTCAGTCCATACACACTAAGCTTTTGTCTGCATCATGGTGTGGGCAGGATCACAGTGAAATAAGCAGAAATCACTAATGTGAATCCATGCAACTGTTGTTTCTTAGTTTTCTTAGTTTAGTTCTTTCAATATATTTGACAAATCAAGAAACTGAAGGAAAAACTCTTGTAAATGTATTTCTTGTGTATGGAAATGCAACTCAAGGTGAGTTGATAAACATCTTGTTTAGAGCCCTAGACAGCACTAGCATGCCAACAGAGACCTTAAATACAGCTGACACAAATTTTTGGACTTAATTGTGGTTTGCCTGCTCATTTTATACTATCACATGATTATATTTACTTATGTAGTCCTGTTTCATCCATTTTATGCCTGATAACAATAAACTCTCCTTTTCTGTGGGGCAGATGAAATCAAATGATGCAGTTTCATTCCACCACTTACTGTTAATGCTCAAGTCCTGGACACTAAATTTACATTGCCAGTTGTGAAGCTCTCCATAAGTGACCACCAGGAAAGTCTGATTCCGAACATTGGACTCCTGCAAGAGCAAACTGCTCCAGCAAATCTTTTCTCTCTGAGGATAACACTGCTTCCAGGACTTTATCAGCAAATTAGAGAAGCTTTTTGAAGAGATGAGGACCAGGTGGTCTGTCACTAGAAAGTGTAAATTATTTTTTTTAAAGGGACCAAAGTTATTTATTTATTCACCCAGTCCTTCCCCCTGCCCAATTAGTGAGGATCAGTTTGCTTTGAAGACCCCATATATATTTACTCGAGGACCAGGTGGTCTGTCACTAGAAAGTGTAAATTATTTTTTTTTTAAAGGGACCAAAGTTATTTATTTATTCACCCAGTCCTTCCCCCTGCCCAATTAGTGAGGATCAGTTTGCTTTGAAGACCCCATATATATTTACTCAAGCTGAGAAGAGAGAAACTTTTCAGTTTTAGCACGATTTGTCCATCTGTCTGAGCTATAGAAATCATATCTGTGCAGATTAGATTCTCTTGAGATTAACAATCTAGTCTCCTGTTCTGTGGTTAGGAAAGTTTATAATTGTTTTAAGAATCTATTATCTAGAGTGAGGGATAAACCCTCTAGCAGGTGGGATAAGTATTTCCAGGGGAATGGTATCTTTTCTTGTCAATGTTCACATCTCTGGAATTCAATTTTGGCACCCATTGATGGAACTGTTAACATTCTCAGTGAATACAAGGAAACCTGGTTTGCAGATCTGGGTTACCTGTTTAGATACAGGTGCAGACTCTCCCACAGATTCCCCCCCTCCTTTTTTTTCCCTGGGACATGGACCTCCTTTTGGACTTACAGACTCCAACGCTAAAGCTTGATGTGTGAAAGTTTAACTATTCAGTAACAGTGGAGTTAAATTACTTAATTTTAGGAGAACCAGGATTTGCATTAGATGATGATTTTGTGAGTGTCTTTTGGTGTAAAGGTGAGTGCTGTCCTTTTAAGTAAAAATCCTTTATCTTTTGTGTAAGTGTTTTGATTAACATTGAGAATTACTCAAGCTTCAGTTCTGTGCTTTACAAACCTAAGCTTTATGCTGTCACTGGTTATTCAGTAGAGGCTAATGCTCTTATGGTCTGATAATTTGAATCTCAGACCCCCCATAAGAAATACTGAAATTAGTTCTTGCACCTCTGTATATGTCTCCCTTTGAGCCTGTTGGCACCACTTTTAAATTTAGTTCTAGTTGCCATTGTTTTCCATAGATGAGTGAGCTGCTCTTTTTTTCTAGCAGCCTTTTACATGATTATTAAGACACACAAAGTAAGTTTGTGTACTGGTTGTTTTTCCTAAGTGTTCAGATGAATGGCTGACTAGCTCGATGAATCCAGAAATAGTTTTAAAGCTTCCAAAGGCTATCAACCAAATGGGTTAAAGTCTGCAATTTAAAGAAGCTTGTTTTTAGAAGGTGCCCACTGCAGTGTTAAGGGTCACTCAGTGAGATCAACAGCTGTCTTGTAAGCTAAAAGGGCCTACATTATAGAATTTTATGCTAGAACACAGTTGGGAGCACTCGGATTAGATAGCATGTTGCTGAATGCATCTTGGTGATCAATATAGATAAGGATATGTTCTGTTCAGTGTTGTCATCTGACTTGAATGCTCCAAGTTAAAACATAAAATTTTCTAACAAAGACCAATCCAGAAAGAGGAGCCCTTCATGAATAATACCTACAGAGCTGCATTTTGGTCTTCAGCTCAGCATATGACAGAGATTAGAGTCCTACCCTCACTTTATTGACACTACTACTTGCGTCCTAATATCTTGCCCTTGCTTATGTATTACACTTACGTTATATCTTTAATTAGGTTAATTGTAAATTCTTTGACAGGGATCATGTTTTTTGTATATTTGCATAATGCCAGGTGTAACCCACTTAAATATGATTATACAAGTACCCCTATAATTCCATTTTACTGCAGGAATAGCGAGTGGGTTCAGTCTGATTTGACAGTGGAACGGCCACCTGTAAATAGTAACACACAAGATAAATGTGCAGATTTGGACAGTAGTGGATGTCCATCTTCTGAGTTGCTCCAGTTTGGAATAAAGACACAACAATGTAGTAATTTTTAGTCTGAGCAGTTTTATGGGAAGACAGTTTGCGGGTTAATTAAGACTCCTTATAAATTTAAACATGATGTTATTACAGCAATACAGTAAATACCGTGCAAACAAAAACAGTATCAAACATACAGATTTCTTCAGTACCACAGTACACAGGACATTTAGAACTGTGATCTGCTGTTTTGGCATTTATGTCGCTGCACCATCTTGCACTGAACAAGTGACAGGTGCCCAATTCTTTGAATAAGCTCGAATCCTTCTCCTTGTAGTTATCTTCTTACTGCAGCTAGTAAAAGCAGGTCTATCACCATTAGCCCTCAGGGCAAAGAACTTCACCTCTCCTCCATAATGGCTGTCTCCCTCTGGGTTTGGCTGAACTCACTCAAGAATTTTGAGCAGCTGCTCCCGCCTCCCCCTCCCCCCAATTATATATGCATTACAAACACACACAATACAATATTCTTAAACATCTAACTAATTCCTATCAGGCAATCCCTAATTAAGTTTGGCTCCAATGCATACCTGCAATTTGTAAAAACAGGCCTGCAAACATCAGCAGTCAGGGCAGAGATCTCAATAGCTCTCCTTTGTAAAGCTACCTCAGATGTTTGGATGAAAAGTGCTGATTTCATGCTTAAGAGAGATTGTATAGACTGGTCGGAATCAGTGAGGCGGTCATATTTTTAAATTGTAAACAGTATTTCACTTCATTTGGATTAGTCCAAATGATCAACTTACTTTTTTTCAGTACTCACCTCTATTTTAGTATAGTTTTTGCTTACCATATAGTTGTCTCAGTTTAATATGTTGCATTTTTGTCTAGTGAATAAATTAAAACGCTTTTCTGTATTCGTTTCATATACTTTGCTTCCTCGTTTGCTGAGACTTGTGTTATACACCCTTCTCTCTGTTTGAATAGTTAATAACGATATTCTAATCTGTATGGCAGTGGTTGTTGGAAATTTAGGGAGAGATGGGATGATGCCTGGCTTCGTGCCAGTAATATTTTCCATGTCATTGGTGGTGCTTTCTGCTTTACAGCGTATGGTGTAGATAAAGGTGGTGTATGTATGGACTGATCTGAAACCTGTCGGAGAAATAGAATTTGCAAGTAAAATATTTTTACTTCCCCAAACAGGTACACTTCCTTTCAGTCTGCAACATTATTTTATATGTAGCTCCCTACCAAATTCACAGTCCATTTTGGTCAATTTCATGGTCATAGAATTTTAAAAATAGTAAATTTAATTATTTTAGCTATTTAAATCTGAAATTTCATAGTGTTATAATTGTAGGCGTCCTGACCCAAAAAGGAGTTGTGTGTGTGGGGGGTGTCACAAGGTTACTGTAGGGGGAGGTTGCGGTACTGCTACCCTTCTGCGCTGTTGCTCGCAGCGGTGCTGCCTTCAGAGCTGGGCAACTGGAGAGCTGTGGCTGCTGGCTGGGCGCCCAGCTCTGAGGGCAGAGCCACTGCCAGCAGCAGCATAGAAGTAAGGATGGTATGGTATGGTATTGCCACCCTTAGTTCAGTGCTGCTGCCTGCAGAGCAGGGTCCTCAGTCAGTAGCTGCCACTCTCCGGCCACCCAGCTTTGAAGGCAGCATCGCAGAAGTAAGGGTGGCATGGTATGGTATTGCCACCCTTACTTCTGCACTGCTGCTGGCGGGGTGCTTCTTTCAGAGATGGGTGCCTGGCTAACAGTTGCCACTCTCCAGCCACTGAGCTCTGAAGGCAGTGCAGAAGTAATGGTGGCAATACCGTGACCCCCCTAAAATAACCTTGCGACCCCTCCCTCCCCCGCAACTCCCTTTTGGGCAGGACCCCCAATTTGAAAAATGCTGGCCTCCCCTGGGAAATCTGTATAGTATAGGATAAAAGCACACAAAAGACCAGATCCTTATAAGAACTTCATTGTGATTATGAGAATTGCTGTGTTTCCACCTCTGTTTGAAAATTTGGCTTTCGGCTATATTGTGGTATACAATAAATAATTTGCTTGTGATGCTGCATGTCCAAAATGCTTGGCACTACCCACGTTGATTGTATGATAAAACATATTAGAAATATATAACTAATTACTAATATATGCTGTGAAATAGTACGTGTTCTGTTGTAATAAAGGCATTTAAACTGGAAAAAAAGTTAAGATTTCTGCTGAAAAGAAACGTGTTTGCCAGGCTTTGAAATTGGCTCTGCTGCTGTTCCTCTCTTTCAAAATTTTCTAAAAATATTGCAGTGGGGTTGTATTTCACATTCCATCTAAAAATAGTACCAGAATTTCATTTTATGTCTGTTGGACTTTAATTATGAGAAGTGATTTTTTTTTTGGATTCTCCCTGGAACCAATTGGGAATATATTGTATACTTTTAATTCAATTTTTTTATCTTGCCATAGCATCTCATATCTTAAATTTAATCTTCAGAAGATAGTTCTTTTCAAGTATCTACTGCCCCCTCTATCTGGATTCAAAGATTTAATTAGCTCCTTTGTCATATGCATTATAGAAATAGTTAATGTATGTAATGTATTAAAATTGCATTGTTTTAAAATTTTGTAATTTTAAAGTTAAGAATTTTTTTGCTGTATTTCTACATGTACAGGTGGTACAGTTAGTCCAGCTTTCTCTCTTACTGGGTAAGACAGCTCTTCATCTCTGCAGCCTCCACAAGTGGGGATTTGTGGAGTATGGAATTAATGGAAAAGTTTGTAACTGAGGTTCTATGAAGGTAATATATACTCTATATTGCCACACATCCTCCAGTTTTCCTTGAGATTCAACTACTGTGGTTTTTATCCTTTTTTCATTTGCAGACCCCTAAAAATATTTCAAATGGAAGTGTGGATCCCTTCCTAGCCATTGTCTGCTGCCCCCAATGGTCTGCGAAACGCAGGTTGAAAACCACTGCCCTAAACCTAGTGTTAATGGAATTAGTATGCTGAGTGATTTCTTGTTTCAGCTGATGCTCCATTAATTCTTTTCGATATACTTATTAAGCTTGCCCTTTCCCAAATGGTACTGTTGTTTCCTGGGAGCTGAGCCAATGCAATAATATTTTAAATGCTTTCTAGAATTTATTCCCATATTTTAGGAAAGGGTAGTGAGCCGCGCTGTAGAGCATTAATCAGTGTGTTTTTCAAAAGTAGGTAACATCTTCAACTACAATAGCCCAAATCATTTGTTTTTATTATAGAATAAAAAGTGGAAATTTGTGGGCAAAGCCTTCAGAGTTTTGGAAAACAATTTGCACTTTCTGTTGGTTTCAGTATATTCAAAATATGTAAATGTTTTTACAAGATAAAGAAGCTAGTTTTACTTTAATATCTTCCCCCCCATCTAGAGGCATTTAACAACCTATAGTTTTTAAAATGAAAATTGGTGGATTTTTTAAAAGTAGATGTAGTTTTCCATCTGAAAGTAGATATTTGTCTTACCAAACCCATAAGATAATATATTGAATTTCATTAATTTGTATATTCCTATTCAATCTTTAATGGCCTGCCAATGGGTGAGACACTTGGATACATTTATGAAGAGTTTATTAATGAAATAGGGTTTCATTAGTAGTGTACTATCTAGCTTTTGGGTTGGTCGTGTGTATAGTGTATTTTTAGCATTATTTAACATTTAAATTATAACACATATTTTTACTGTGTATTTTTACACAACACTATACCCTACTTGACTTGCATGGTGTTAGAATTAAATGTCAATGTGTATTTTCAATTACATTGTAACTTTTTAGAAATTTTTCTGTTTGGAAGTATTTAAAATATGTTGTACTCTTTCTGTTCAAGGAAATATCTGTGTTTGATTTTAACTTCTCTTTTTAAGAATAGCAGAAGACTGAACACTAAATACCTTAGGCAGCAGTAACTGGTCTTATATGCTCTGTGGGGCTTGGGTGATTAAGGTTCTATCTCAGCTAAGGTCTAGATTGGGAGTAAGGGAAAGTTCCACAAAAGTGGGTGACGGGGTCCCCCGTGTACGTCCCTCCCAAAATAAAACACACAGGACAAGGGAGTTTAGCATGGAGGTTTCCTTGAAAGTGATAACTTTTGGGGAATGATGAGTTCCTCTGTAAAAGTGCAGGCCTAAATAACTTGTACTGGTTTTCCTGCTATTCCTGCCCACCTGATTTTAAGGAAGTTGTTACATTTCAATTCTCGGGGTGTGTGTCTGTGTGTGTCTGTGTGTGTCTGTGTGTGTCTGTGTGTGTGTGTGTGTGTTACACTTTGGACAGTTTATTAATGTATCTTTTTCCCCTAAAAGAGATCCATTTTTTTGACCAGGTATCTTTACCCTTATTACTAACATTAGTCATATTTTTCCTAACATAAAGATTTCATGGGATATCTATATGTGTATATTTTATATAAAGTGTACGTTATTTGTTATAGGTTTCATTGATTTGGTTCTTACCGTATCAGCATTTGCAGTAGTTTGTAAGTTGGTTGAATTTAATACTTAAAGGCAGGCTTGGCAGAATTAATTGTTTTTAATTTCAACAGATATCAGTGTTTATGTGTGGGGGAAAAGTTAGACTTTGATTTAAATTTTCATAATTGTGGGAAATTCTTGGGGGATGTCAGACAATAGTTCTTAATGACAGCAGATATTAAGATTCAAGAAGTTAAAACACAAATTGTATGTTTTGACATGTGATGTTGACAAAGTATAAATATCTTTAAATCAAACTCCGGTAAGTTCTTAAACATTCTTTCTTTGCTTATCTGTAAATGTTAATTAACATTGGTGGAAATATTTTTCATCTGTTTTCGTGTGTGGTGAAATAGACATTTACCAGTATTTATTGGTTAAAAATCTAATCCTTTCAAGTCTACTTCATCAGTTTGGTCTTAAAAGCTGACCTAATCTAAAATTTGGCATAATACAACAGTTAATATTTGCTGTTCTATCTCCAACAGTCTGGGTTGGGAGGGAAGGGAATGGCTCCTTTTTAGGAACAGTAACACCAAAATAGAATTTGTGCTACCCAAGGTGATCTCTGGAATGGAGTTAATATTGCCACTCTACATTGAAGTTTTAAATGAAATGGACTGCAAGCTTCTGAGCTGGTCATTTTCCTACTAAACAATACATGCTAGTGCACAAAGGATTATGTTCAGTCTTATAATGGAATATTGACAACTTTTTCTAGAGTGTTTCTTTTAAACTTGGTGGGAGATACTGAAGTGCTAAAAAGCTGTACTTATCTGACGTAGTCAAAGTGCCCTCTGTTGTGGAAAGAATCCTATTGTCTATTTAACACATCAAATATCCTTACAGTGAGAAAAACATGTCACCTGAGTGTTGTTTTGCTTGAAAAATTAAAATGGTCTGCTATTTTTGATAACTGCACCTATATTTAGAAAAAATAACTTGATATTAATGGATAACATTTAAAGTGACTTCACAGGAAATGTTCTGGGACCAAAATTGCAGTTTCTTTTTGAATTCCCTTCTTTTCATTTTGCCGCTCTTGTGATCACTAATCTCAGCTGGGAAGGTGAGTGATTGGCCTTACATGAAGCAAGATTTGCATTCCCTGCCACTGGGTGCCGACGAGGATTACATGGTTTGCCTTCTAATAAAAACCCAGTATAAATATTACATTGCTGGTATTCTTGCTTTCTGCCATTGTTATTCAACAGAATATTCTATTTCAAATATATTTCTATTTACAACTTTATTATGATGAATAGTGTAGCATATGTAGACTTGAATTTGGTTCCTTAGGCTACTGAAATTGGAAGGCAAATTTCCTAGGAAAAAATGCGGTGATTACCTTGTTTTGTCTGTATCTTAACTCTTGCATTCTGATGCTTTTTTAATACTAAAGGTGAGATGACCTCTAATGATGATGGAGATGCTTTCATTCCTCATCTCTACAAACTTTCCCCCATACCTCTTAATTTCATGAAGTTTTGTCGCAATGGACTTCAAAATATTCTTTTAATATTTTTATATTTTAAAAAGATGTGTATATTTTTAAAGATTCTCAGTGTATTTATTTAGCTCAGTGGTACTGATATTCCTGCCCTTAAAGGTCTCTCTTTTTTTTGTAATTAATGTAGAGGAATGGCAAGCTGCAAGTAGATTTTAAGTTGTACATGAGGGTACACATTTGGTACATGCTTCAGGAATTTCTTTTGTATAAAATCCTAAAAAGGGGGGAGAATACATAAAATTAAAATGTTATGAAGATACAAAAATCTTGAATGCAGGGAATACAATATAACATCTACAGTGTTGAAATAAGAAAGTCAAAAACCTACAAGAAAACTCTCTGTTTTGGGTTCATGTGACTCTTACAGATACCCAGGACTATAACCATAATTGCCAACATACCAGGAAGTTTTTTAGGGACACATTTTTCAAATAAATCAGGGCCACCGGAGCTTTTTAGTTGCATTCCAGCACATTTTAAATTATTTTCTTAGAAGCGTGAGAGAGGCAGGAAGGAATAGCCTAACATTTGCAGCTAAATCACTCCAGACCAGGGGTGGGCAAACTTTTTGGCCCAAGGGCCACATCAGGGTTGCAAAACCTGTATGGAGGGCCGGGTAGAGAAAGCTGTGCCTCCCCAAACAGGCTGGCCCCCACCCCTATCTGCCCCCTGACTGCCCCCTTCAGAACTCCGGACCCATCCAACCCCCCTGCTCCCTGACCGCCCCCTCCCAGGACCCCCGCCCCTAACTGCCCCCTGGTGACCCCATCCCCTATCCAACTTCCCATGCTCCCTGTTCCCTGACTGCCCCCCCCTTCCAAGAACCTCCACCCCCTGTCCCCTGACAGCCCCCCCGGGACTCCCATGCCTATCAAACCGCCTCCTGCTCCCTATCCCCCCGCCCCATCCAACTGCCCCCTGCTCCCCATCCACTAACTGCCCCCTGGGACCCTCTGCCCCAGAGAATGTCCCGGGTCTGAAGAGTCTAAAAACTAAAATTTAACAAGACACTTACTAAAAGTTAGTTATAACCAGACACAACTGGGGAAGATGGAAGAATATATTTGTTGGAATGGTGGCAAACAAATAGACATCAAACAATCTGCAGGCAAATTTTGTGGTTCTGTGGTCTGCTACCTGAAACATTACCTCTCTCCTTTAAAAGTCAGCAGCAAAGCTAAAATGAAAGTTGTATGAAACCCAGGAGAACCGGTTGAGTACTCTCACTAACACTTTTTTTTTTTTTTGGGGGGGGGGGGGGGGAAGGAGGAGAAAGGGGAGTTACTTAAAAAAACCAAACCCCTAAAACATCACCTTCTCACCTTAAGTGAAATCCTTTAGCATTAACTGCTTTATTGAAGACATGTAGTATTACGTAGCAAGCCAAGTAGTGCTGGTGTGTTTGGGGACAAAATGATTTTTTAAAAGCCTAAATTAAAACACATGTATATGCTAAATGCTTCCTGTCTCCAAAAACAACTCCCCCATAAAATACCCCTCAAAACCAAACAGCAAAACTGGTTGCTTTTGGATATTCACTGTTTTTGGTGTAGTTCAGTGTTCAGTACCATTGCAGCTTGCTTTAACTAAACATTTGGGGTCTACATTTGGCTCTGGCACAGCACCTTTCATCAGACTTGCTATGTGCAGTGGAGTCTGATATGGCTGTAAAGTCTGGTCGTGCGTGCTGTGGGGATTGGGAATACCTCATACTAGATTGTGTGAAGTAATTTCACCTAGATGTTGCTGACTTCCAAGTTTGTTTTAAGGGCAAAATAAATGGGTTGGGATTGGTAATGAAACGTGGGCCATTTCATCTCTAGGTCATCTGCTTTAGTCTAAGCCGGCACCTGAGTCAGTTATAACTGAAAGTCATTTTCTGCCCAGTGTTTTGTGGCCCTTATGTATTGGTGGTCTGTCTAGTTCCTAACAGGTTACAAAACCAAAAAATATCAATACGATTGGCACAAATTGACATCCCTGCTGGCATTTTCCCATAAACTAATGATTGAACGGGCATAGATACTGAACTACTCACTCTTTGTGGTGATCTTTTCAGCTCCGTAGTGAAGCATGTTAACAGAGCAGTGTGGTACTGCTTCTATGGATAAGAGGTTGACAACAGTGTTTCAGGATATGAATTGGCACCTTGTAAAAACACTAATTTTGCCTCTCTTCCCCCACCCCCACCCCTTTTTTTTTTTAAGATAGGCAGCAGTAATTGCAGGGGAAGGGCCAGGAGGAACTTTGGGGCTCCAAAACCTGGTGATAGGGTTATAAAGGCTGGAAGGTGGATGCAGTAGTCAGGAGAGAAGGGTAATAGCTCCTGCCCTTATGGCAAATGCTCCTTGACCAGCCTTCCATTCCAGTTACCCAAATCTGCCTACATCCTTTAGTGATGAGCATCCTAATTCTTCGTCACCTCACTAAATCATGACTCATCCAAAATAAACTGCCAAATCCTTCTACTCACATCAGTTTACAGGAGCTGTCCACCCAAACCCTGCATTTTCCACGTTCAGAACTGCCAATGACAATGTCCTGACCTCAGTTAGAACCCCCGTTTGTACCCTACTCATAACAAGTTCCCGTATCTGGACATCATTACAGAAATAGTGACCCTGTACTATTAAATGTTCGTGATTCCTGCACTAGAGCATCTGAAGTCAGCAACTTTAAGTTCACATGGCATATGTGGGAGACTGAACAGCTCTCTGATATTAGGATAATGGAGCCGTTAATCTTTGTTGCCTGTTGCCAAGACTACTTTAAAAAAAACAGTGCCTAAAGTGAGACTTCCAAATCCGTAATAAGGGGTCTGGTTTTCAGAAGGTAAAATACATCCTTGAATATTTACCAATTGTATTTTAAAATGTTAAGTACATTTTCCCTTCTGTTTGTATACAACTCTAATTCTCAAGAGTCATGCATATCTACCAAGAATATATGTTTAAATTTATGGAATCTGCTTTCCTCACGGGGAAAATAAGGCTAGTTGTCTGTCACGAGATTTCATTTTCTTCTCCTGTAAATTTGTTGATTGGTTTAATATAAAGCTCTGTGTGTGCTGTTCTTTCAATACTCCTGGGGGAATTCTGCACCAATTCTGTGCACAATATTTTAAAATTCTGCATGTTTTATTTGAAAAAATAACTCAATATAATCACTCTGGTTTCAATTATTTCGGTAATTTATTTAAACTACAATATAATGGATGGGGAATGTAAGTGGGGATCATTGAAGGAAATCCCCAAAGTCCCTTGCTTAATGTAGCTAGGTTTGACCCTTTATTTCTAGTTATTAGTCAACAAATATATGCACCCATATGCTCAGTGTTACATCACAGGCAACTGAGGAGCAAGTGAGGGCTGGGGAATCAAACTCACAATTTATATTGGCTACTGACCATCTCCAGAAAGTTCAGTAGCAAACAGTTCATGGAGCACATTTTGATAGGACATTTTTTCAGTCCAAAAATTTAGACAAGTTCTAATCACAAAAGCTCCATAAGCATTTATAAGGCCATACTGGCCTTTACACCCCTCTGGCAATGTGAAGGAGCATTAAAATTTTCACACTTGTTTTATGCTCTGGGGGGAATTCACAGAAACAATGGAAACAATTCATTAAGCAGGCAGGCCACTACATTTTGCTCTGCCTGAGGGGACAGAGCCTGCCCCACGCCCACCTCCTCAGAAACATCCTGAAGCCTTACCCCTCCACACACAGAGAGTGCTGCAATAGCGAGCCAGAGGTACAAAGTGTCTCTCTCTCTCTCTCGCACAAATGCCCAGTCCCCGCCTCCCGGTGGTGATTTATGTCTCCATCGGCTGCTCCAGGCACCCAAGCCAACCTGTCTGTGCTGCCAGTGAGGGGCGCACGACCACTCTTGCAGCTTCCCTTTGCTTTCCCGTAAGAAATCATTTTTCTGCGTGGAAGCAAAGAAATCTGTGGGGGACATGAATTCTGTGCACGCACAGTCAGGCAAAATTCCCCCAGGAGTATTTCAATACTTTTTTTGTTTTCCCAAAATGTAAATGGCAATGTGTAAATCATTTTGAGTGCTAGTGATCTATGATAGACACCACACTTGTGTTTTCGGTTAGTTTTTTTTTTTTCTTTTTTATTGATACTATCTTTAGTTTTGAATATTGGGAATCTCAAGCTACAAGGCAATCAGACCTCACAGCCTGATTAAAAAATAAAAAACATTTCCTTTTTTTTTTTTAACAAAAGCGCAAACTATTTTGAGAGAATACTCTAAAGCAATGGTCTAAAAATAGAATTACTTTAGCATCATTAGACCTTTGCTTCTGTTTAATGAAACTTCTCTAAGATTTATATTAGGTTGAAGGGAAACTTTTAATAAGACTTATGCACTTTTGTCTTGTTTGTTTATTACCAAATAATCCCAATTCATATCAATTGAAGAATATATTTAATTGTATTTCCTGTATTTTTTTTAAATATGACTAAAGAAATTGAAACTTAAAAAAAAATTGTGCTTTTTTTGTAATAGATGGGAATGTTAAAATAATCATGATAGGTTGACCATGAAAACTATGTTTACTTTCAGAGAGAACAGGAAATGAGAATGGGTGATATGGGTCCTCGTGGAGCAATAAACATGGGAGGTAGGGATCTGAAGCAAATAGGCTTCTGTAATGTAAGACTACAATTCTTTGGGACTGTACATGTTACTCATTGGTATTATACATTAGTGACAATAGCTAGTAGTAAGGAAAAAACATTTCAACGATAGGTAATATAAAATCTCATCCGTTTTGTTTCAGAATAATTGATTCTTGCAGTAAGTATTTACTGTATTTGCATTTTATTATTTTAGTCTGTGTGTGGGAGAAAATTTTGGATATTTACAAAGTAGGAAAACAGGAGAAGGCAGTGAAGATGATATCCTGAAAAATGTTGTTTGATGGAAAACATGAAACAGTTTCTGCTGTTTATAATAAGTCTTGTGGGGCGGGGGGGGGAACATTTTGTATCTGAATACAAAAGTTAAATATAATGTATATTTAGTAAAACAGATTTAGAATAGTTCCATTCATGGCTTTATTAGATCACTTCTTGGTGCTGTGTTACTTAAGAAGTTAAATACTTGTTGGGGACTAAACTTTAATAATTTTATCCCAAGTAATAGCTGCAAATGGTCTTGCAATTTCATTGTTGCCTTCAGTGATATTGTCACTGTTACAAACCTGCTTTTATTAACGGAATGTTCGGCTAAAAATATAAAACTATTTTGTGTATATATAGCATGGGTAATCTATATCACCACTTCTATTTCATACTGAATCAGTCAACATGAAAAAAGTGTTCAGTTAGACTAAGCAGAATATCTGCTTTTAAACTGCACTAAAATTCAAGTAGTATATCTCTTTAAGAATCAATTATATTAAAATATATTAATCATGAATATGTATTTTCACTGGGCTTCATAATCTTTGATTAAAACATCTTGAAATAAACTTGAATAGTATTCGTTAAAGAATAAAATTGTCATACCTTTTAAACTTTAAATTATGTATGAACCGTATATCATTCATCTTATGACTTTTAATACCTTTTGACACTTGGTAAAGAAACATTCTTTTCATTTTCAAAATAAGCTGTATTTTACATCTTCCCCTTAGTGCCTTTTAAAATATAACAGGCTTGGAAAATTAAATTTGACAAGTATACTCTAAACTTTAATCATAGGTTTACATTAATATCCAATGATACTTGATGTGATCTAATCCAAGTTCTAAATATATTAGTGCCTAATGTCATGTACACCAATAGAAAAAAAGATTTACAACTTCAACATAACCTCATTTGCCTTTAAAAATGTATCATCCAAGAAATGAATAATAAGAAATTCAAGCAAGACAGTTCAGGAAAAAACTGAGCTAGAAATATAACACATCTAAAAGACCATTAGTCTTGGATCTAATACTCAAATAATTGAATATATAATTACATTTAAAAAGGGATTCTGCTTATGTTTATTTAAGAAATTGAAGAATATTCAGTTTAACAAATTCAGTTTCTTAATATGTTTGTTAAATTCAATATTCTTCAGTTTCTTAAATAAGAGCCAGAACTTCCCAGGGTGTAGCTCATACACTCTCACAGGTGTGTGCCCTTGTAGAAAAGCATAGTCTGTTTTCTTAGTAGCGTTGCAATAGTGATGCTCTGTGCTGAAACCACAGTCCTAGTTGTATATGCACCTATTGAGTCAGCTGTGATACCAGCACTGAGCACTGCCGTCATTATAGGCAGTGTGCTGCTACTGTCCGAAGACGCATGTGTGTGCCTGTTATGACTCTAGCAGTAGTATTAGCCCCTCTCCCTTTTTCTTTTTCTATCTGCTCCTGTGGAATGGCAAGAGTTAGCAGAGGATCCATGGTATGCTCACGAGGATGGATACTCAGAGCAGACTGTTCTTATGGACGGAGATGTCTGCTTCTCTCCTTCCCATGAACTAGTGTTGCTCATGATTGAGTGAGAAGCTCCTTAAGCTCCACTTATTCACCGCCCTCTAGTGCAGCATCGATCTATAGTGGGTCAGGGAGACATCTGCCAAAGTTCACGTGGAGGAACAACCCTTCAGAACTGTGATGAATTCAAGCTTTAATTAAAGACTAGTGCCTCTTCTCCAAATCCTCTAGCAGAAAGTCCTGTAGCACTTATCCCTAGTACCACAGATCCTTTGCCAAACCTGGCCCTCCCGCAGAACTAATATAAGAGGATCAGGGTGATTCTGATTTTAGCACTCCTCTAGTATCAGAATCATGCACATACATCTTTGGGGGCAATGATTCACTAGTTGATCACTGTGATAACGAGCAATCAGTGCTAATAGCACAGAGGAAGTGTCATGTATAGTAGTAGCAATATTATAATAGTCCTGAATGACCTATTTACAGTTAATGCATTTATTATAATTTCTTCCTAACATGAAAGGTGGTAATCTAATGAAGTATGGGAAGGACTTTACTAGGTATTTCAGTCCATTCAACATGTCTGAGCCTTGGGTTGTATTCACATACTACAGTGATGGACATGGTGTAAAACCCTGGAATTTGGCATATTTTCTTCTGTTTTGTTTGTCAAAGAAGATGGATACATATAGTTGGCTGAACGGGATGGATTGTCCATCTGAACAAATACTGTTCTATTTCCATTCTATTTGGATTTTTTTACATTACATCTCGTATGTCTAATTTACATACCCAAGTATTTTTTCCCTTATAATGCAACCTTGCAAATGTATACAATTAGTCTTATTGTATCTGCTGATTAGTTTAGTTGTTACTGACGAATCACATATGGTAGCTGAATTTTTATTATAGATAAACTTTCTGTCCACCTCAGATTGCTGTTTCTTTTGGTTTTGCTTCTACTTTACCTCCTACTGTTCCAGCAATGGATCAAAAGTTTTAATGGTTTAGTGTTAAGTGTTCTATTTGTTTTGTTGTATCTTCTTAATTTCAGAATCTATTGATGTTTATAATATTAGCCATAAATCTCTTTACAATCCTTTTCTTAACTTTCCTCTATCCAGTACTTCTGTAAAACACCACGTCTTAAAAAGAATTGGAAAACCTAGGTTTCAGTATTGCAATTGATTTGTAATATGGAATAAAGTAGAGTGTTGCCTTTTCTGATGTAAGGTGCTTGAAACCTAAATGGCCAAGATGTGTAAAAGTTGGCCAGTTGCAAATTGACTAATTTTTCTTGTCTATTGTAATTGTGTATATTACTCACAAAATATGAATACATTTAGTAAACTTTTGCGCAAAACCAGTAGAAGTACATTTATTTGCATACCTTGAGCTTCTCAAATTAAAGCAAGAAAATGTTTTTGTTCAGAAAGCAAGTTGTAAAATAAAAAAACATTTGAGCAATAACTTGAAAATTAAGATCAATATAAAAGTAGATTGAGATAAATGTACAGTCTCAAAGAATAAAAGCAACTTTTATATTTCAAGTAATGAAAGTCTTGTATAGTTGGTTTCTTAAATATTGTAAATTGTTTGTTGCTTCTTGTAAAATTCAGATAGGACAGCTCTAAGTATAGATTGTTTTGCATAGATGCGTTTAGCCCAGCACCTGCTGGTAACCAAGGTCCTCCTCCAATGATGGGTATGAATATGAACAACAGAGGAACTTTACCGGGCCCTGCACTGGGTCCTGGTCCTTCCATGGGACCAGAAGGAGCTGCAAATATGGGAACACCAATGATGCCAGATAATGGAGCAGTGGTAATGTATCCTTATAAAACTTAATTACTTTGAACAGTTGTCATGTCTCATGGCACATCTTTTGCACCAAAGTTAACTTCACACTAAAGTGACTTTACAGTCTCACACATTTTTAATCTAGTGACAATACTTTCCTGAAAACATTTTTAGGAAGTTTTTTAAAAAAACGTTTTGAGTCTGTTAAAGGCAACTGATAGGTAAATCTTTTATATGCGTAAATTAAATATTTTTGCACAAGGAGAACCTTTTTCACTTTAAAATCTGTTGAGGATATAAACTAGGAATATTGAAAGTCCAGAATTAATTTCCCCTCTGGAACAGGGATGATTATCTTCAAATGGAAATGTAGCTATTAGTGAACGAGTCTTCTAAGAAGTTGTCTGGTCCTTACTTTAAATGAACCTTAGACTGAAATTGTCACTTGTAGAACTGTGAATGTAAAATCTATCATGTAAAAATACATTTAATCTAGCAAAATATTAATTTTCTTATAGGGTATCCTGCATGTGTTAAATATACTTAAATAACTATATTGTGTTACCTGTTCTCTATTCTGTTAGTTATGAAACTAAAATGTATTTATTAACCTCTGTTATGAGATTTATTTTTAAATAACACCAAATACAATTGTGATTAAAGGTGTACATAGTGTGAAGATATCTTTGTGTAAAATACTTTTTAAAATTATTTTAGTATATAAACATATTATTACAAGGGCACTAGCTAAAGCACCCGTAAGAGCTATGGCTGTGATTGCATATAATTGTAGAATAGTTATCTTATCTGGCAAAAATTATGTGGGATAACTGATGTACCAAGCTAGGAAAAGTCCTATTGTCCAGAAGTTCAGGGTAACCAAAAACGTGGTCTGGACAGTTGGAATTTACTTACTGAACAACAGAAGAGCTCCTGGCCTACACTTAAAAGGGATGGTTATCTTGGCTCTGCCCATTAACCCATGCACTCTCTTTTCCTGTCTAATATCTTTTGTAGAGAAACAGCCATCTGTTTTTAATAACTTTTTAATATTGCATATTTCTGTTTCTGGGTGAGTGCATGTCTGAGGGGATGTTCTGGTGGCAATATATGAAGAGTAGAACAGGCAGCTTACAGTATTCCATGATCGCTTTGCTGGAGCACTGAAACATGTAGCTGAATTTTTTCTTCCTCTATCGGTCTCCTCAAAGGAAAATTAACTTGAGAAAACAATATATCACTGTCTCAACAGCTGATTTGGCGAGGTAGACGTTGACAAGAATGCATGCTCCTTCAATACCAGATTCACATTTTTGGCTTAATGCATATTGTGCACTGAACCTAATCTTTTCTAGTGAGAATGGAGAACCTCGTTCACCTTCACGACTTTTACTATCAGTGCTCACAGGAGCCAGCTTGTTCCCTCAGTAGTGAACATAAGAGCAGCCATACTGGGTCAGACCAAAGGTCCATTTAGGCCAGTATCCTGTCTTCCGACAGTGGCCAACGCCAGGTGCTCCAGAGGGATTAAACAGAACAAGTGATCCATCCCGTTTTCCATTCCCAGCTTCTTGCAAACAGAGGCTAGGGACACCATCCCTGCCCATCCTGGCTAATAGCCATTGATGGACCTATCCTCTATAAATGTATCTTTTTCTTTTTTGAACCCTGTTATACCTTCACAACATCCTCTGGCAAAGATACTATCTCTTGCAAATGGCTCACTTCCTTCTCCATGGGGCAGATCAGCCTAAAAGCTAGTGAAGAGAGTAGATGCTCTCATCAAGGTAACAGACTGTTGCTGGTAACTATTGCACTGATTAAATGGGCCTTTCATGCATTTACCAAAGTTTTGGCTTCATTATGCTCACTGAAGTCAGCTTCTCCAAACTGGTTTCTTAAAGAGGGAGAGCAAAGGAGAGAAAAAGTATATTAACTATTGCAGTGATCCAGCAAAACTGTTGAACACTGAAAAGTCTTTATTCTGCTTGCTCAGCTCACCTCTGGAACACACCCTTAGGGTTGCATAAGATCAGAAACTGAAGGTGTAGAAAAAGACAAGATTTTATTTTAAGTGTATTTGAATTTAACACCCCCCCCACACACACACACACACACAAATGGTAATTTCAAATATTGACACTTCAAAACTGCTGGATATAATGACATGTCAGCTTGACCAGCCTAAAGCTGAAAATTAAAACTGCTGACATTTAGAAGGAAATGGGAGTTTAAAGAGCAGAATAAGTGGATGATTTGCTCGTCTGGCCCTCTAATTTTAATAATTCCTTTTTTGGCTTTGCTCAAGACTTTTTTGTTTTGTTTTTTGGGTTACATGATGAAAAGAATGTAGCTGGCTAATCCTTGTGATCTCCTCAAAGGACTGTAATATAGAGTAATTGCCATTTGGTGGGTACAAGAAAACAGAAAATGAGGGATGGAGGGAGGGGAATCCAGTTTTCATTTTCAACTTCAGATGGACATGCACCTAGAATTTTTTTTTTAAGTGCAGGTCATATCACCATACTGTTATTGATGTAGACATATAACCATAATTTCATTTAAAATAAAACACCTCGCTTTGGCTTCCATAAATGTTGGACAGCCATATTTTCTTCATGCACAACCAAATTTGAGATCCAGATTGTCATTGGAGAAATCACTTTAAAATGTTCTAGCTTGACTCAGACCTTTACCATAGAAACTTAATAGTCATGGAAGTGACAAAGAGTTCTGTTACACCTTATAGACTAACAGATGTATTGGAGCATAAGCTTTTGTGGGTGAATACCCACTTCTTCAGATGTATTCACCCACGAAAGCTTATGCTCCAATACGTCTGTTAGTCTGTAAGGTGCCACAGGACTCTTTGTCGCTTCTACAGATCCAGACTAACACGGCTACCCCTCTGATACTTAATAGTCATAGTTAGTTTTTCAGTCTAGAAGTAAAAACCTAATTAAAATACCCATTATTAGCTTCTGACTTTCTGAAAATTAGACCAGCAGTAAGAGTTACATTATTAGGAGTATGGGAACCTTGCATTAGACAAGCCGTTCTTTCATGTCTGGGTATATTCAGTGTTGGCAGATTTGCATTGATTACAAACAAGATTTTATTGAAAGTACTTTGTTATATTTTAAAATTAAATACCTGTGTAAATAATTATCTCCCAAAATTACCTAGAAGGGGGAAAAAAAGGAGCACTGCAGCATTAAGAATTAGGAGCTAGATTTTCAGAAGTGGTTAGCTCCCAAAATCTGGCCACTTCATTAGGTGTCTAAAGGGGCTGAGCTCTTTTGGAAAGTCTGACCCAATATGTAACAGTACATATTATATCCACATCGTATTTAGATAAAACTTTTAAAATGTTAGTGACTAGAGCCCTTATCTTGCAAATGCTTATGTTTAAATTAGAATACTTAGATGTGTAAGTATTTGCAGAATTGGCGCCTAAGAAAAGACTTTTAAAGGAGGATTATGGTACCCACATCTGTATTAGTTTATATATAACTTTTAATATGGCTCAGGGAGCTAAATAAAATATGTCCTAGAACACTCATCTGATTTTTATCTTACATCTGTATTTCAAGTTGGGCTACATTTAAATCTATCTGGAGAAACTTAGATGTATAATATTCTCTGATGAGAGAAACTTTATTCCTTGAGTCAATAATCTTTGGAAACATTGAAGCTACAACTCACAGTCTCATTTTTTTTTCTACTTTGATAATGCTTCAGTTTCTGAACAAGCTAGTGAATACAGGAGCATTGAAATACGGGAAGATTCACATAAAATGTTTGCTCCCTGTCTTCTAATAGACTAAAAAAATATGTTTACTGTTACATGGAGAATAAATACGGCTTTGTGGAGAGGCAAGCGTTAGAGTGTAAATTTTAAATTATATACTCTATAGAAGTGGTTGCTGATACAGTCTGTGTGGGACGCAGCTCTTTATTTAATGTACCTTTGTCTTAATTTTACAAAGTTGGAGCATAGCATTTAATAAGCTTTTATTTTCAGCTCCTTTTTGAATAACAACTAATTTAATTGCTCCTTTCTTCCTTCTATGTATGATCCTGATTCTGCTGGACTATCTGCCGAACTTCATGACAACACCACTTGGGGTTTTGCCATTTTTGTTATAATTTACATTTGGCGCATTCCAAATGGACTTAATATTCATTGTATGTTGTTAGCATAATGAGAGATTCCCACAAGGAGGCCCATCACAGATGGGTTCACCTCTGGTTAGTAGAACAGGCTCCGAAACTCCTCAGCCGCCAATGAGTGGTGTAGGTGCCGTGAGTGGTGGACCTGGTGGCTTTGGTAGAGGAAATCCAGGGGGCAACTTTGAAGGACCTAACAAACGTCGCAGATATTAAAACTTTCTTTCATTCCTTACTGTTTAGAAAATTCAGTACAAATATCCGGTGGTATGCCTTTATAATTTTTAGCTGTTATCTGGAAAGCAGTTTTATTGTTAATGTAGTCTTTAAAACAATTTCTTTTGTAATTCCTAAACTTTTTTGTATTCCATCTTAGGCTTTGTAGTGTAGAGCAGAAATGATGCATTATGTAAGTCAGCTGTGTTTGTGACTTCCACAAAATATCAATGTGTGACCATGCTGTAAAACTTGTGCAGTTATTTGATCACAATAAAATATAAAACAAATTACTTAAAAGGATTTTGGAAATGTTATTACAAATACTGATGAGGAATTTTAAGTTTAATTGTAAACAGCTTCATTTTCATTCATCTTACTACTTAGGAACTCCCACCTTAAGTGTGAAGAAAATTCCATACTTAATCAATTGCAAATGTGTGGAAATAGAATTGTAAGTTTCAATCCGTGGCATGAATACTTGTTATAACAAGTGATTGAAGCCAATGCAACTTTTGAATGGTATCCCAGTATATATATAAACCCTTAATGATCTGTAAAAAATACTGTTAATCTATTTCTCACCTTCCTGTACAAACTTAGTCACAATAGGATTGTCAACAAAATATCTTGTGTTGAATTTTTCAAATAAATATTTTGAACCTTGGAAAATAACTTCTGTGAGAAGGTAAATCTTCACCTGTGCTTATTCATTCATAAAACGCAACAAATGGTATTAAGGATATTTTATGCAAAATAAGGTTTTATAAAAATTAAGTTATTTCTGTGCATTTGTGAAATATGGTGAGCATTAGTGAATAGTGTTAAAGTATCCTGTCATAACAGATAATGGTGCATTATTTACACCTAGTTTATTTAAGGCTTTTTACCAAGTTACACACGGGGCAAATGTGTTTCCCCTTCTAGCAGCTGGTCCATATAGCAAATCTACCAATGGCTTGTAAGAAGACACTAATAGTATCAGTGACTTTCCCATGCTTATTTCAGAGGGGGAAATCATCTTTGTTTTTCCAATTTATTGTTGGAATTACTGGTATTTGCCTCCAGTGGAGTATCAAGTATTTTTTATTTAGAAATAACTACAAATTAATACCAATTATTCTAGATTTTGAAATGAATAATTACAATTTGATTATTTAATTAAGTTTATTCTGGATAAAATTTTTTTTTTTGAAGTGTAAGACTTAAAACCCACACTTCCAGCACAAGTACCCAAGAGCAAGTAATGTGACAGAATTATTGAGACAGTCTATTATGATAAACAACTTGTTTTTGTGTAAATTCACTTCTGTAAATGATGGAAGAGATGGAACGACCTATTAGATTATCTAGTCCTCTGTAAAGGCAAGTGGGTCTAAATCTTGGCTGCCTTGCACTTTTTTGTCACTTTCGCCTGTGCAAAATGGGTATAAAATGCTACCATTTTGATTTGGGATGATTTGCATCCATTTTGAACAGGTAGAACTGACTACATGGGGATTTGTGTACACACAAGCTGCACTGGTTTAAAGGTATGGTGTTACACAGATTTAGTTAAACACTTTTAATTGAACATCATGCCTTTTAGATAAATCAGTGCAGCTTCTGTGTGTAGACCAGCCCAAGGGTACAAGGCAGCTGATAATTGGGCCCAAAGGCTGTATGTCATGTTAAACTTTAGATATAGAGGTGTGGTGATCTTGTTGAATTTCTTTGTAAATAAATGGATAACAATTTAAAATTAGAAGTGCTGGGAATTGAAAAATACTTTTATGCACACCATGTTATTGAGTTGCTTAAGGGAGATATTAACTGATTGCCACAAACATAACACAAAAATCAAGAATACTGCTCAGCAAATTTACAGCTATGTAATTTGTAAATCCATTAGCAACATCCTTTCTCTTAGGCTAGTGCTGTATTTTGTCTAACAGCACAAACTTGATTCAGTTCCTGACAGTTTGCTATGCATTACAATTAGTTTGATTAAAAGTTTGGTATATTTTTGTTGCATGCTACAAATTGCAAAAAAGAATACCCATTCTTAAAAGTAAGCTGCACCCAATTTACGGAGCATATTATTCTTAACCTTAACACGGTGATAAACATTACTGCTTGTCCTTGTATTAAGTGTAAAAGCTTTCCTAGTTGGCACTCATTCATGGCGGAAAATTTGTAACAATGCTATTGTGGGGGACCAGTGTTGGAGATTAACTTTATCCCATCCTTTCAGGCTGCATTAGTTGAAGATGTCAAATTTTGCCTGAAGATTAAGAAATATATTATTTTTACATTTAATCTGGCCAATGATAAATATTTTTCCAATGTGTGTTTAAATGTATAATTTGAGTGAGAGGCATAATGTGATCTTCATCAATTGATAAAGATCCAAGAGTATTTTTTTTCCCCCCAGTAGGGGGTTTCATTCTGAGTGTCATGGCCAAATCCTTATGTATTATTCAGGCTCTTGTATGGCCATCATAACTGTAGTATCTGAACATCTTCCAGAAGCATATTAAGCAGTGTAACAAAGAATCTGTCATGTGGTTCTTTCTTTTTTTCTTCTTCCTCAAGGAGAAATTCTTTTTTTCAATATGTGGATTTACACTGATTGCACTGTCTTTATAAGCAAAAGTAAGGTCAAAGAAGTAAGTACACTTTGTGCTTAGAAGTGAGGTTTATGGTACATTTTAATTCCTGTGGGAGTTAGTTCCAGTGTCTTGAACTGGTCCCCCCGAAAAAGTCTCCTGCACACCCTTGTGGTGGGTAGTTCCATGATGCCTGAGGAGTAGAGCTGTTGTCTGCTGTGTGTGTGTCCGAACAATAGTGATCTTACGTGAACTTTTAGGTATCCTGGGCCAAAACCATTGACTGCCTTAAAAATAACATAGATTTTAAATTTGACTCCTCATTCTGTGAGAAGCCATCTTAAAGACTAGAACACAGGTTTGAAGTGTGTGCAGTTCCTGGGTTGTTGAGACAGGCAGACACATTCTGTGACAGCTGGAACTTCCTGAATGCTAACTGCTTCATGCCCAGTTGTATGTAGTCCTTTGCGAAGATGATAAAAGCAGGTATAACTAAGGCCAGCTGTAAAGTGTGGGTCCTAAAGTATTTGTTTAAAATGGTAAGTAGAAATGGCTAAGGCTGTTGGTGTGTTGACTACTGCCTGTCATGCTTATCAATATTGTCTCATTGTTTCCTTTTACTCCCCTGTCTGTCTATCCGTCTATCATATCTTGTTTTATACTTAGATTGTAAGCTTTTGGGGGCAGGGACTGTCATTTTGTTCTGTGTTTTTGCAACACAATGGGGTCCTGCTTCATGACTATGGCTCCTAGGCTCTACGGTAATATAAACAATAAATAGTAGTAATATATATATTTTTATTCTGTAAAGGAAATGAGAATTTATATAATTCACATAATAGTTGTCTAATGTAATGCCCTCGAGTTATACATAAGGAATCAGAAAGATGTTCCTGAAATTTCTTCCCAAAATGATTTAGTTTTTGTGTGAGACAGTTTATCTTCCTGTAGTGTCACCCAGAGGTTTGGACAGCATTAACATTCTATTTAAACAAGTCACAAAACTTGGGAGAAACTACCACACTTTTCATTTTGATAGAATACAACAAATGAGATTTTGCATTTTGGAGTCATTGAAAGCTATTCTCTGTATTATTGTGCTGAAAACTGTTAGTAATATTTAATTTGCTGCTTTGGAAAGAAAAGGAAAGCTAGCATCCATGCAGAAGAGGACACAGTACATATGTACAGGATTTGCAAGAAATGTGTCAATTCTTATTGTAACACAATTTCCCCCCAAGTATCACAGGCCTTGATGCATGATGATGTGTGGCATGCAGATGCCACATTTGAGTCTCAGTTACTTTGGTTTAAGGGGGACTATCTGGCGTACATATTGCGACTTTGATTTTCACTTTTGAGTTCATTACTATTTAGTACCTACCTGACCAGCTTTCTGGTTCTTA
Organism: Macrochelys suwanniensis; assembly: GCA_033296515.1. Lineage (NCBI taxonomy): Eukaryota > Metazoa > Chordata > Testudines > Chelydridae > Macrochelys > Macrochelys suwanniensis. The sequence goes on along the minus strand of CM065775.1, from coordinate 40,247,095 downwards.
GAAAAAATAAATTTATTTGGAGATTAATTTTTGTGATTCAAATCCACTAGGCTGGATTTCGCACAAAACAAAATATTTAGAAGAACATCCTAAAGAACTGTCCAGTTGAGTGAAAGTTCCTGAACCTATCATGCTTTTTTATTGGCTACATGTCTTTCAGACAGAAGAGATCCAGTTGGACATAGAGATGCAATAAAAGTTGAAACCAAATTTTCTAAATGACAGACCTTTTCTCCTTCTCTTATTTACCATTTTGAATATTGTACTAAGAAAGTGTCCTCCTGAATATAATACAAGCTTTGTAATAAGATCAAGTAATCTGAATATGAAGTATTTACATAGTTCACTGACATAATTACTTAACTCATTATAACATATACTATTTTGTTTCAGCCCTACTCTTAAAGATATTTCTCTATATACTTCACTGTTGCCCCTTATCCCATCTGCACTTTTATTTTTTAATCATCTTCCTGGCTTGAAAAAATAGAACCATTTTAATTGGCCTTTGAGTTGGTTTCAAATAGTTTTTGTGAAGCACTACTTTCTTAAATAATTCTTGTATTCTAACTGGAAATAACCTCAGGAGTTATAAGAGACACAGCAGTAACTTTGTGCGATAGAAAGTAGGAAGTCCATTTTTAGCACGTGCTCCATACTTTCAAAAATAATCCACTTTTTTAGAAGAGGTGTGCTCATCTGACTTCTGCTACATAATGCAAGAGCTAGGTAAGATGTGATATTACTGTGATTTGCCTGTGATGGGGAATGGGAAAATTTTACGTAAGGAGCAGGTTGTAGGAAACAACTTTTTGATACAACTGTTTAATCTACTATGTATATGTTATGTTTAGGCAAGGTGAATGAAAATTCCTTTGAAATCCTGTTTTCACATTTTAAACAAATCATGAAGTAGGCTTCTGAGTCACAAAGTGAAATGAGTGTCTTGTATCTTCTTACTAGACTATGAGCTATCACGTTTCCTTTATAGCAAATGTCTCAAAGAGACTTTTCATTATTTAGATGCAATAATTTTTACTAAAATCCATTTGGAATGATGTATACAAATGTAACAGTAAGAGAATAGCATAAAGAAACTTGCAGTATTTAATCTTGTCTATAACTTATATTGAATGTTTAATTTTGATTCCTGTGACTCTCAACATAAATGATAGACTTTTCATCTTTTATGGACTTTTTTAATAGCAGGTAATGTCTTCTTATCAATGAATTGTGCCAATATGAAGAATTAAAGTATAAGTTTATCAATAGATTTTTTTCTATAAAACGTCTATAATTTTAAAAGCCTCACTTCAGCTATATAAATTTCAGAACTTCATTTCATTTCTGTGACAATCCATGAGATGTGATACTTTTACCATGATTAATCAATCCATGAGGAACTTTTAACTAGTAAAACTTCTGTTGTAACTTTCTGAAATATAATAAACTGAATTTTGTCATAAACAATACTTATGAATACATTCTGAACATATGGAAAGAAACCTTTAATATAGATACATCTTTTATCTGCATTTTCAGGAGGATAGATTTAATAGGTCTTTTCCATCTTAAATGTACTTTTATCTACAGTAAAAGTTAAAATCAGATTTAAAGTTTATATTTTAAAGCATTTTTTATGTTCCTGTTTTATAGAATGGTTCTACGTTTAAGTCATGCAGCATTAAACAGCTGGTTGACATGGGGAAAAATCCCTTTTTGTCTTTTGTGCTGTACCATTAATTGGAACAAAATGCTTCTGTAATCTCTAGCAGTAATCAGAACAAACATAACCTTGGTATTTCATGCACACACATCTGAGAGTTAATATATTTTTGACTTTCTTTACTGGTGCATAGTGAATTTATTGATCTAAAAACTTCTAACTGTGCCTAATTATTTTAGTTCTTTCATATATAACTCTTGTAGATCTGACCACTGTCAGAAGACAGGATACTGCGTTAGATGGACCATTGGTCTGACTCTGTATGGATGTTCTTATCTAGTACATTGCTGTGTAATTTGATTCCTTCGTTGACTGAGATGAGAGTACTTATTTCTGCTATCCTGCTCGATGTGGGGCATGTGTTTAATTTTTTTTAAAATGCAGTGAATATGGGGTACTGTTATTGTCCCTGATGAAAAAGGTTGAATATCTTGAGAATAACATAAGCACAAACAGTTCTGTGTGTAAACTGCAAAAAGTGAAAAATAAACAAACATGCAATGAAAATAAACCAGGACTGTGGTTTAATTTTGTATTTATATCAAATGTAAAAAAGTTTGTCATACATGAAAGTTTATAGGGGAAAAAATTGAACCGATTGCTGTCGGGGATACTGGAAAGAATGTTCGTTTGAGTTACTTTTCCTGTTAGTGTCTGAAATACTTGGTTACATTTAAAAAAAGTTAATCTTTGTGTACATTGTCAGTAAATATCAAAAAAAGTACTGGATACAGAGTAATTGAAACCAATTAAATATCTGTAAAGAATTTTGCTGTGAAACAAATAGTGAAATTTCTTACACATCACTCTTAAGGGACTGGTGGGTGGGTCAGACTCAGTTTCATGGCTGAATGTGTTTTGCCCACAAGAGTAACAAAAGATTCCAAAAATGTAATTTGAACCTGCTCACTGTCATGTCCAAACAGTATGGAATATAAGACTATCCCTACTGACCTTATTATAATTGAAAAAATGTGAACAGAATGGGGTACAAGAATATAACTTGGCAGTTAACAAATTTTAAACCTGGATACTGAATAGAGCTGGGATGTTTTGGGGCCAGGGTCTGCAAATGCCCAAGCCCCACTCTTCAGCCTATAAATTCTAATCATATGGTTAAAAGGGAAACTACAATATTATTTCAAGTGAGGATGTTTGAAAGAGGCAAACTAAAGATAAGTAAAAGTTCAGCTTTCTGTGTACCCATACATGTTTACCAGTTAACCTAGGTAGCAGAGAAAATATGTTATCAATAGTCTAAGGGCAGGTCTACACTAGCCCCGAAGTTCGAAGTAAGATACGTGACTTCAGCTACGTAAATAACGTAGCTGAAGTCGAAGTATCTTATTTCGAACTTCAAAGTACTCACCCCTGGTCCACACCGCGGCGTGCAGGCTCCCCCGTCGACTCTGCCTGCTCCGTTCGTGGAGCAGGATTACCAGCGTCGACGGGGGAGCACTTCCTGGTTCGATTTATCGCGTCTAGACAAGACGCGATAAATCAAACCCAGAAGATCGATCTGACGCGTCCGACAGAGCTGGTAAGTGTAGACTAGCCCTAAGCCATAGAAGATTTAAAAAAGAAACATGAATGTTCATTATAAAATGAGTTATTTATGTGGCTAATTATCCTTACTCATTTTGGGCTTCCCACTATGCCTGCTCCCTTGGTTTTCTTAGTATCCATGCTGGCTACATTAATTCTTTGATTAGTGAATATTAATACTTCCTCTGGGGTTAAAAATACGTATGTTTGACTGGCATATTTTAATCAGACTGTTCTATCTTGGTGGTCCAATAGTCCATATGATTATTGTTCTGCAGTTTTTCTATTTTGTTATTTCCCAGGGAGTTAAATCAGACATTTTACTTATAAACATGTCAAATGTCTGTAACCACCCTCCCCAGCATCATCTGCGTCCGCCATCCACGTTGTTACTTCCTTCCTCATTTTCTTCAGTACTTCATATTTAAAAAAAAGATATTCTCTGGCTGGAATTGTGCTTCTGTTGATCCTAGATATTTGTCTAGCATAAAATTGAAAGAGTTCCATGTAAACCAGCTACTTCACTGTCAAAATGTAGTTCCAATACAGTTCCAAACATAAGTGGCCTCTTAAACTGCTAATACATGTGCTTCATGTAAAGATTTTTCTGTTAATTAGAAACAATTAAACAACATGGATGTCTAAAATCTAAATATTCATGAATCAGCCTAGATAGCATGAGTGAGCTGCTTGTCAGCTATTACTAATTTTTATTTGTGGGTAGATTGTCCATCTGTTTGTGACTGAAACTGTAAGAAAGCTGTTTTCAGTCATAGGTAAGACGCTTTTTGCTTGTAAGTGTCCTCTGTCCACAGTAAATAAATATTTCATGAGTAACTGCGAACTTTGTGTGTTAATCCTTTTCTGCTTCAGCACCTATTGTACAGTAGGAACTATGAAAATAAATATTCATTGCTATCATGTCCTGTTTAAGTGTCTTTTCAGTACTTTCAGGCAAATACTTGGCTTAGAAATGAGTGGATGAGAAATGATTTGGGAGCTTCAGTCCCATTCTTCATCTTCAAATGTCCACATTACAGAAAAATCATAAGTGGTACTGTTAATGTCAATCTCATCAGAGGTCAAGAATTAAAGGCATGGAGAGTTAATTAACCTATAAATGATCCCTCCAGAATTTGCTTGTGTGCTGTCTTTGGGAGGAAGCTTGCCTATTCGCTGTCTGCACTTTTATTCTATCTGTGGAAAAAATAAGAGCTTTGATATTCAAAGTTCGCAATATGTTATTTGTCAAGAATGCTAAAATTCATGTGAAATAATTTTTTGTGCAAAAAATATTGTAATATTAACAAATGAATGATTCATAGACTCCAGGCTGGAAGGGACCATTGTGATCATCTAATCTGACATGATATGTATGTAATCACTTAGAGGGATAAAGTATATAACAGGTAAGATACAGTTTTAATCAGTTTGAAGCAAAAATGTTTAAAGGAAAAATTACAAGAAAAGAATTGAGTATAATATGAAGCAATAATTTTATGTCCTCTATTTTTGATGCAATTTAGACTTCAGACTCCTAGAATTTACTGCATTATCAGTAACTGTTCTGCATCTGAACCTGTTTGGAATAACCAGTGCTGTTCCAAGTAATACAAAGAATAATATTTTTGATTTAGTGTTGGGGAATGTGATTTTTACTTTTCAAAGTACAATATTTAGAGATCAAAAATCTAATTTATAAGAGAATTACAATGCTATATCAACATGTAAATTATTACAATCACATTAACAAATGTTCATATTTTAAGTATTTTGATTTACAGTAATGAAAGTGATAGGCAATTTAACTTCATGTTGGCATGAGCTGTGAATGTTCTTGTAGAACCTTTATAATGTCAGTGTACTATTGCCATGTTATGTCTATCTAATGTCTCTGATTTTTATGTTCGCTTTTTTGCGTTAATACAATTTCAGCGCAATTAACTGATATACACTGTGTGCAGTGTACATACATCCTACTCACCCATAGTTTTGAATGGTAATACACCAATGTTGGAGCAGGTTGTTAGAATATTTATTTCAACCTTTCTACTGGGACTTACTGTACTAGTAACTATGAGGTTTATATTGCTAAACTTGCTTTCCTTTTTCCTTTGAACAATGTACATGTTTTGTGGATGTTGAACCTATTGCACGAGGATGAATAAAACATTGATTATTTAAAAAATCAGATTTGTATTTAAATTGGATTTTTTAAAATTAAATGTATACAGATTTTTTAAAAAACAAACCTATTTAAAATTACGTTTAAAGTTGACAACGTATGTTAAGGCTTAAACTTCTTATAATTTGGTAAAATCATTTAAATTGAATACCAAAAATAATATTAAGCAGTACATGTTTGCTGCCATGTTTTAAAGAAAGACCACTGAACTCGTTGCCTAAACATCTGGAACCAGAGTTTTTCAAGTGCTAAACCAGCTGTAGCTGTAGCTTCTTTTTTGACAGCTGTAGCTTCTTCAGAATATTTTCTTCATTTATTCAATTAGTTCACTTCAATGACTAGTTCATTCAAAGCTAAGAAATGAGTTGGAAGCTTAAAAAAGAAGGAAAGCTTGTTTTCAACTTCCAATCTCTGAATAAAAATTAGGTGTGAAAGGATAAGATCTAGTACTAAAATCTGGGACATGGTGACCAGAAACAATCAGTTCACTAACTAGGGACAAGATTTCCTTTTTTAATAAATCATTTAGTTTTAAAAGCACACAGTGCTGTGATAACCTTTCTGAAACTTTTTTCTTATATAAGCAGCACATTTAAGGTAGCTTTATATAACTAGATAATCACAATTAAAATGCTGTTTTTGTGCATTTTTTAATTGAATTTGAATTTCTATCCAAATAGACCTTGACACAAAACAAAGTTAAAAATTAATATAGTAAATAAGAAATGCATCCTTCACCATTTTTCATCACAATAAAAATTAAAAATCAGAATAAATGTACGTTAAGATGTTAGGTTTGCTTAAATAATGTGTGTATATATATATATATAGATGTAGTGTACTCTCCCGACTAGCTAAAAGAAGCACAAACTGTAGTGTAAAGGCTATATTTAATAGCAAATAAACATGTTTTAATGGTCCCTAACCAGGGAGAAGTAACCTTTCTTTAGGAAAATAAACGTACCATTCATTTTGTTTTATTGGGAAATACCACTTTACATTGCAGTGGGATTTTTCATTATAAAAAGAGTTGACCAACTGGTGTACCAAGAGAGTTGAAATCAGGAGGTCTAGTGACCATTCTTAAGTCTGAAAATGAACCAGTTGGGTAAAATTGCAACTAATTATGTCAACATCTCAGGCACTACGTCACCTATAGTAATAAAAGCATGCTTTGAGATGGGGAGAAAAAGCACAGCAATGTCAGAAATCAGAAAACAATTGAATTTAAGTGATGTTTCCACATACTGAATATTGTGATTCATTTATATTCACTGTTCCTAGTCTCAAATTAAATAAAACAGATTTTAAGAATAGATGAGGATTTTTTCCCTCATGACATCATTATGGAGCAGAGCAAAGGTTGTTGGGGTGCCTTAATTGTGTGCTTTAAAGAAATCCAACATATTAAAGTTTAATCTTAACTCTGACTTTCCAGGGTTTGTAACACTTGCTTTGGGATAATTACAGCACTCTTGTAATGTTTTTACCCTTAAATTTGATGTGTGATCATAATCTTAGAACCCAATCCTGTAAACACTTAGACTATGCTTAACTTGACTATAGTAGGAAAGTTTTGCATGTGTGGGTTTGAAGAATCAGGGTCTTAATGTAGATCTTACATCTGGGAGTAATTATATATTCATATATATAATTATGTCCATGCCTTGGAAGGAAGGAAGAATTATAACGAATACATTTGAGAAACCTGAATATTACTTCAAACGCTTTTTCATATAATCTCTCTTAAAAATTGGATATTTTGGGGACTTTCTAAGGCGACAAAATCAAGAGGTGTATCCCATTTGAAAGTTGGTGTCTTTCTTTTCTCAGTGATACTAAGTTTTTATGACACATCAGAGCCTTAAATCTTTTACTGGTCTGGCATTAAATATAGAGTGTCTTGAGCCATAAATTAGTATAACAGGATGATGGAGAGGGAGACTTCCATGTTTTGGGGGAAAGACAGAATTTTTTTGGAAAGCTGGCTTCAAAAATAAAAATGGTATCTGTTATGCAGGAAGGCAACGTGGCCTAGTGGATAGAGCATGGGATTCAGGAGATCTGGGTTTTGTTACCAGCTCAGCCACTGGCTTGCTAGTCACCTTGGGCAAGTCATTTCCTGTCTTTGTGCCTCAGTTTTCCCATCTGTAAAATGGAGTAATGATACTGTGACCTCATCTGTAAAGCATTCTGAGATCTACTGATGAAAAGTACTATATAACTGCTAGGTGGTTGTTCATTATATAATTCAGAGGGTTGGAATAATAAACCAGGCAGAAGTTGATTAGTGGGCAGCTGAAGAAGAGGAGGTCGAAGTGCATGGTAAATACAGTTTTATCATATGGTTTTATCATATGCAGGATATCACCCCCACCTATGTATTCTCTGTGTGTATCTGTGTTATACCTTGTGTGAGTATATGTATATTTTATTTTCTCTTGTTAATTGAGGTTAAAAAGAGGGGTTGTGAGAGGCTTTGGTGTGCTGTAATCCATAAAAGCCTATGCTTTAACTTCATTATAAGGGTTCTGAACTATAGTTATGCTAATGAGCTCCCAAATTTATATGTTTGAATGCACAAGAATTGAGCTACAGAATATATAGTGACAATTCTAATTAAAAGTAGTAGGTAGTATCTTTTCAATGTCTCATGGGATGCTTAGAGATATTCATATGAAAAAAGCACCATTGCAAGATCTGATTTGACTATCATTTTTTCAGTCTCTTTATCTCCCCCTCATTCCCTTAAAAATTTGGAAGTCAAAAATTAAAAAATCAAGCAAGCAAGCAAACCCCCCCGCCCGACTAAGCTGATCCATCTCTTCATAAACTTCATCTGTGTAAAATTCTTCAACATTTTAGAATGTTTATTTACATAAGTACAAATGCATTTAATGTACACAGCATAAATAAATATATGTACCATATGCTATGGCGATTGGCTCTTTTAGGCTTTAATTAAGCCGTTCTTCAGATATGAAGAAGGAAACTAGGTAGTTAAAGGGTATTACTCATTACAGGGCAAAAGGGGGCAACTCTAGAATTTTCTCAGATCATCTTTTCACTTAAATTTGTTTTGGCAACAAACAGACCTACCTAGGTGGAAATTTCATGAACGCTTGAAAAGAGTCAACTTATTTTTCATAATTCTAATGAATTTTTACTTTATTTTAATATTACATGGTGCTGAAACATTACATAAACCACAAGTTGTATACTTAATAAAAGTTATGTTGGTTTCCTGGTTTGGCAAATGATGAGGATTATAACTAGTAAACGAAATACTTAGCACGTAAGAGTCAAATTGGTCACAAAACTAGTAGGGTATGACCATTGTCAGTGCTTCTGATGTTTTTATAGTCTTGTGAAGATAACGCTACTACTTTCTTCATGGATGTTAGTGAAATGGGTAAAGAATGGTGACATATAAGGGAGAGAAGAAGACACAGCCTGGGACCAGTCTATAAGTCAAAGGGCTGAGTTCAGAACATGTGAAATTGGACATGTATGTTCTATAGAAAATTGGAATGTTAATACCGTTTTAGAGAACTCTTCACTTTATAGAAACAGACACCGCACAGCCCTGTTACCACTGTGCTGTTCTTACGACTGTCCCAGCAGAAGTGCTTCTTGGAATTCTACCCACCTCTGCAATAGTACTGATATCGTGGTGGAAGCTGTGATTGGTGACTTCCAGAACAATGAGAAGAAATAGTTATAACATTGCTTTGGCAGAAAAATGCCTCCTTCAGAGTTATAGGTTTGGAAAAACTAAGGTATACTCTTTTAATTCTCACATTCCTATAATACTCGAGTTTCTGCCAGTAACTAGTAATGTGACATCATTCTCAGTAAGGGATAGACTCAGTTAAATAGGAAATAGAAATTGAACTGACTACCACATTCCAGTAATACAAAAATGTAGATAAATGGAATGTGGCAACAGACAGCTCTCATGGGTTTAAAATTCCTTATAAATTATTTCAAGGCAAAAGCCATTAAGCTAGTATTACCAATTTTATCAACTCTTTAAGTTTTAAAAACACCTCATACACGTAAAGAAATGGAGCCAGACTGGGTGAATGTTCCTTACTAGATATATCTCTCAAGTCTTCCAGTAAAAAAGTGAGGTCAGAGTTAGGAGTAAAAAAAATCCTTGCCTTTCATTCTCCAAAACACAATTCTAGACTGTTTTGACATCTATATTTATTATAATTTTAGTTTATAGAAGTCTTGGTGGTGATGGGGCTTTTTCTGGTCATTTGCTGTTACAAGATTTTATACTGCCTTCACAAGAGAGAGAGCAGAAACAGGTCTTAATTACCACTTAAGAGTAAACCTGTTAAAGGTGAGCAGGAATATGAATGTAGAGTGAAGGGAGCATAAAGCTCATAGAAAGATTTGCTATTTTAGCACCACTGGGGGGGAGACTGATGTCACAAGAACAAACCATGCTGTAATCTTGATAACGGCTTTATGTTCTATTCACTTTCCAAACAAACCAATGTATCAAGTTAAACAAGACTGTAGATTTCATTTGCTCCAACAGTTCTCTTATAACTCAGCCTGAGATAAATTTCTGAATTGAAAACTCTGTGTGCCTTCACAGTAGAAAAGTTTTCAAGATGGATGGCAAAGCATGCTAAATTATACTAGAATCAAACATAAGATTGGAGAACATTCCTTGTTTTGCATGATGGCAGTATAAAGTGAAGGTTAGAAAAAGGTAGCTATTAAGCGTTAGCTCTCACTTCACTGCATATTTCACATGTTGCTTCATATATACATTTATTTTAAATGTATAGTCGATACTTTTTTGAGTAGTGTCCCTGTATGTGCTCCACTTCAGGTGCACCTAAGCCCTATGCCTTTTGACTGAAAATTTTTGGTAGTAGTTCTTGTCCAGCCTGCTCATTTATACCCCACACATTCTCATGCCTGGTGCTGAGGCTACATGGGGCTGTGTAGGCAAACTGCCCTCAGTTCCTTCAGAGCTCCCTTTGGCAACTACTGTGTGCCTGTTCTCTAATATTTAGCTTTTTCTCACTTAGTTACCTGATAGTGGTAGTTGTTGGAACAATTGTTCCCTTTGGGCTTTTTTTCCATAAAAAAGCCAAACATTTTATTCACAGAGACAGTTATATAGTTCGGAGATTTCCCCTTCCAGGGGTTAAATTTTCATTAGTTTTCCTTGGGATTGCTAGGCTCCCATTCAAGAGGTGTCTCTCCTATTGTGAGGCTATTCCAATAAGTGATGGACATTCTCAGTGCCTCTGCTGTCTGGATGATACTCATATCCCCAGTAAATGCAGGATCTGCACTTCCTTCAAGGATAGATTTTAAAAAATTAGAGAAAGTAAGTATCAGCTCGTAATGATGGAGCAAGCTTTAGGTCCTGCTTTGGATGTAGGAGCAGAGGACCCCCTTTCCCCCTAATACATAGAACTCCCAGTCTAGCCAGTGCCCTGTTCACATCGATGTCTCAGTCACTGGAGACTGGTAGAGAGGTAGGTGGTACTGTGGCACAGAGTACATCTATGGTCCTTATCTACATCTGGCTCTAAGCAGGAGGAGGAAATGAATAAATCTCATGTGCAAATATGGCTATTTAAATTATAACAAATTATATTCTTCAATGAGCATCTGCCAGAAGGACATCAAGACCAATTTAAGTCCCTTATACAAGAGGTCAGCTCCTGGCAAAGACATCACTCCAGTCCCCCTTGGATGGGGCGCACAAGACAGCACAGTCTAACTCCATTGCAGTAGTTATGAGAAGAGCATCTTGGCTATAGCTGTCGGGCTTTCCAAGAGAGGTTCGTAGTACTGTCGAAGACCTCCCCTATGACAGTCGCAGTCTCTTTGAAGACTTGATGGATGCATCTCTCCACATTTTAAAAGACTCAAGAGTCACACTGTGATCCCTAGGGATTTATAGATCTGTAAATAAAAGATTTAGTAGGAGTCTGGTACTGCACAAAGAGCATACCAAGCCCTGTATTCAACATACCATAGACAAGCAATATTCAATTATTTTTTGTCAAGGTTCAAATTTCTTGGTGAAGGTATAGTCCAGTCTGCAGAGAAAATAATAAGTAAATTAAAAAATTTCAGGGTCTATACAAATGCGTCTGGCAGTCTGGATTTGGTCCGTGGTCCACCTGTTTGACTACCTCTGCCCTAGACCCTTTGAACCCCCAGCCAAGAGATGATCAGATGTTATGTCCACCAAATGACAGTTTTGATGGCTTGGTTGAGAGTCCCAACCATCCAATCAACAGAATGGAGGGTGGAAGCCAATTTTAGACTTCAGGTCTCTTGACAAATATCTAAAGCAACAAAAATTCAGGATGGTGACCCTGGCAGCAATAATTCCTTCATTAGAAGTAGGAGATTGGTTTGCAACTTTCAACCTACAAGAAGTGTATTGTCATGTCACTATTCACCCTTTTCGTTTTCTAATAACACACTACTGATACAGGATGCTCCCTTTAGGCTTATCATCGGCATCGAGGATATTTTCAAAGATTCTGGTAGTAGTTGCCGCTCACCTATGTCATTTGGGTATACTCGTTCTCCCATCCTAGACAATTGGTTGATCAGGGATGGATCATATCAGGAAGTGTTGATGTCAGTAAAGATCATGTGTTCCCTGTTTCACAGCCAGAGCCTTGAAATCAACCTTGAAAAGTCCATTTTGACTCCTCTACCATGTCTAGATTTCATAGGAGCTTTCCTGGATGCAGTGACAGGCAGAGCATATCTACTGTTGAGCAGATTTCTCCCACTAGTGAATCTCATCTCAAAGATTCAGGGTATTCCTCAAGTAACAGTAAGAGATTGTCTTCAACTCCTGGGACATGTCAGCTTGTGTCATTGTAGTGCAACATGCCTGATTACACCTCCAGAGTCGACAGGGATGGTTTTAGTTTGCAAACACAGTCTAGTCAGGTTACTGTCTGTTCTCCAGTGGGTTCTGCAATCACTCAATCGGTGTAAAGACCAGACAAAAACCTGTGTAGGTGTTCCGCTTTTGCAAATTCCCCCTACTGGAGTGATCATATCAGATGCTTCACTTTTGGGTTGGGTGGGCACATCTGGGATCTCATAAGGTATAGGGGAAAGGGTCATTATAAGAACAGCTCCACATCAATCTTTTGGAATTGAGAACCATCAAAAATGCTTCGTTACGCTTTCCACTGCTAATCAATTTGAAGTCAGTAAAGATAATGACAGACAACTAGGCATTAATTTATTATATCAATCGTCAAGGAGGTGCACTTTTCCCAGCTGTCTGTGTGGTAGCAGTAGAACTCTGGAACTGGTGCATAACCAACAACACAGTCATCTCAGCTTTTTACTTCCCAGGTATTCAGAACACCATGGCAGACGACCTCTGCATACATTTACTTCTAAATTATGAATGGGAACTGAAGAGTCCTCCACAAGATATTCTTATCCTGGGGGTTCCCACAGGTCAATCTGTTTGCCGTAGCAGCCAATACAAAATGCATCAGGTATTGCGCCATAAGAGGGCTTGATCCTCAATGCATAGGAGGCATGTTCCTCATCTCATGGACAAAAGGACTTCTCGGTCCATAACCCCTGATACCGTTACTATTAAAGGTTCTTAACAAGATCAAACAAGATTGAGCAGAGTCATACTGATTGCACCAATGTGGCCAAGTCTGTTATCCCTATTTGATCAGATTCACCACTTGCTCTTGTGGAGGTTATTGGTCAGTGCTCATCTACTGACCCATGATGCCAGTCGATCACTTTACCCAACTGGCAGATTTTGAGGCTACAAGCATGATTCCTCAGTGGTTCTCGGTAATCGCAATACCCTGTTTGTCAGAGGTACAACATGTTTTATTAAATAGTAGAAAAGAATCTACAAGAAATACCCCTAGAAAATGGAAGCAATATTATCTTTGGTGTAACATTCACCAGATGTCCCCAACTTGCTCTCCTTTTCCCAGGGTATTGAATTCCCTATTGGAACTGAAAACATTGGGTCTTTAAATTCTGTAACAGCTTTTCACATACCCATAGGGGTTTTTTCGCTCTTCACTTACCCCGCTATGGTAAAATGTCTAAGAGGTTTATCGAATATCTCCCCACAAAACAGAGATCCTACTCCAAGCTGGGACTTGAACCCGGTATTTACTTGCCTTATGAAACACCCTTTTGAGCCACTAGCTATATCTTCTTTGGTAGATGTATCAAAGAAGACAATCTTCCTGATATCAATAACTTCTGCCTTAAGGGTGAGAGAATTGGGGGCCTTAATGGCAGACACAACATTTACAGTATTCACCAGAAAGAAAGTATCACTACAGGCACTTCTAAGGTTTTTTTTTACCTACAGTGTCCTCAGAATTTTATATTAATCAAACCATTCATCTCCCAGATTCTCTCCCCTCCCCCCCCCCCCCCCCCCAACTGCAGTGGACTATCGGGAAACCAAATTTGATAGCCTAGATGTCATGAGGGTGTTAGCCTTCTACATAGGACCAAACCATTTAGAAGATCCCTTAGATTATATCCATTGAAGACAAAAACAAGGATACAGTAACAATTCAGTAAAATTGATCTCTGGTTGTATTAAGATTTGTTATGACAGAACTCATGTTCAGCCCCCTTTGAGAGTGGTAGCACATTCCACAAGAGCACTATCTACATCTATAGCCTTACTTAAGGATGCACCAATTGCAGACATCTGTAGGGTGGCAACTCGGTCATCTGATTATATTTTGTCTAATCATTATGCTTTGGTACCTGCAGCGAGATCAGATGCTGCTGTAGGCAATGCAATTCTCTTTTCGTGTTGTACTCTGCTCCGAACCTGCCATCTCCTTAATGGGGGTACTGCTCACAAGTCACCTGAAGTGGAGAACCCACAGGGACACTACTCGATGAAGGAGAAATTCTGAGGACACCTTAGGTAAAAATCTTGGACACTTTCTCACTTTGTGCAATAACTGGAGTTTGAGATGTGTCCCCCTTTGGTGCTGCACTACCTGCCGTCCTTCCCCTCTGTTTCGGAGTCTCTGTTATGGGTCTTTGTGGTGGAGAAGGAACTGAGGGTGGCTTACCTGTGCAGCCCCATAGAATCTTGGCACAGGGCACAAGGATGTGTGGGGTACACGTGCAGGCTGAACGGGCACTGCTACCAGAAATCTCTGATCAAAGGTGCAGGGCACAAGCGCACGTGAAGTGGTGCACCAACAAGGGGACATATCTCAAAGAGCTCCAATTACTGCTCAAGATGAGTAACCTCTCCTCTCCTTCCTCTGCTATGTAGCTGGTACAGGTGTGAGCTATATAATTGATTTGATGCACTAATATTTAAGCATTATATTGAGAACTTCTAATATTTTGGAAGTGAAATTTTGTTGAATGCTATGTACAGTACCAAATAATGCTTACAACAGTTCTGTGCCTTTTGTTTGAAATATTTCAGTCTGGGTAACAGTTTTACAAATAATAGTTTAATCTTGAAACTGGTATCAGCTGATCTGCACTTGGGATAGGGTGGGAAGAGGGGAAATTGGTATTTTTGCCTCTTTCAGACCATACATCCAGGGCTAGTGCCGGGGAAGGTTGTTTTGCCAAGAAAGCGCTTGACCTGGTCTGCCAAGGCATATTTAGGCATGGTAAGTTGCTGTTAGTGGAGGGATTATTTTATGGCTAATGGCATCAGACAGAGTCAAGAGACTTCTGTTCCCAGTTCTGCCACTGACTTGCTGGTTAATCTTGGGCAAATCAGACCTTTTGCTTCAGCTTTTGCCAGCTGTAAAATGGGGATAAAATTTACCACTTTGCTGCGTTGAGTCTTTTTTCATAGACTGATAGCTTTTAAGGTGAGAATGGGCCATTATGGTTCTAGAATTTCATCAAGTAATTCTAGCGTCAAGCCCAGTAATTTGTGCTTGAACTAGAGTATCTTTTAGAAAGTAATCAAACATGTCTTAATTCATGTCTGTAAAATGCATTGAGATGCATAATAATGTTACTAATATTACTACTTTGCTATTATTATCAGAACTTAAACTCACTTTATTGCTATCAGTGTGCTTTTCAATCCTCAGTTATGACTTGATATTAGTGATTATGTCTCAAACTCCAGGAACTAAAGACTAAGGGTCAGATTTTTAAAAATGGATTTCAAAAGTTATTCCTAATTTATAGTTAACAGTTTACACCTATTTTAAAAATATTTCTAAAATAGTTTGAACATTGATTTCTGGTTCTAAAGATAGTGGCAATTCTATAAGAATTGGTATGGAAAAAAAAGCAAGATAAACTGTTGTGAGCTATCAGAGTAACATCACAACTTGCCAGGCTGGAAATGGATGTAGCATATTAGTAAACCTGAGAACGAACCTCTTCCTTCTAATGTTACGTGGGGCATTAAATTCTAGCCCTAATATTTCACAAGATATCCAGACTTAACTTTATCACTTGTTCCTTGCTCCTTGCTTTTAGTAGTGCTGTTTAGATGATGGTCCAAGGCTGAATATCAGTTGTCTCAGATTCTGTACTAGTGCAGTTTTTGTCCCCTGGGAAGTCTTAACGCAAACACATATATGCCTCCATCCCAACAAAATATGTATTTTGACTATTTATTTGAAACATATTTCATTTTTTCTGTTTGTTTTTTTGTAAGCTGTCGGATAAGTCACATCTAGATGGACCTATAAGATGTAAAGCATTTGTGGCATATGCTGCCATTTATTAAAGATGCTTGTGTATTTTTTGTGGCTATCTTGAAATACTGGCTTAGTTCCTTGTTTGAGATCAAATTTAGAATTTTTTTTCTTTCAAGCAGAAGCT
Source organism: Macrochelys suwanniensis (assembly GCA_033296515.1). Lineage (NCBI taxonomy): Eukaryota > Metazoa > Chordata > Testudines > Chelydridae > Macrochelys > Macrochelys suwanniensis. Next base: position 40,230,797 of record CM065775.1, on the reverse strand, counting down.
TTAAATAGTTATTGTGTGCTTATATAATAAAGAAATTCTTATGAAATGGAAGAGACTGCATACGCTAGTGAAGGAGTGACGGGAGTACAGGACTTCACTGCAATGAAAATAATTTCTTTCAAAATATAGGTCAAGTGAGATGCATTAAATAAAATTTGGTCTAATTTTCTGACCTGTGTGAATTGGCATAAATTATACACCCGCTGCCAAATAGGTTTCCTACTTGTTCTCCTTTTCATGCATATATGTATGTATTTTCAGTATCTCTATAGATATAATTTTAAATTAAGGATTTAAACGATGGGGGTTCTTTGAATAAAACGTCTTGAACTTATTGATCTTTACCAAGACATGCAACACAGCCCTTCCTTGCCCTTCCCCCAGAACATTCATGTCATGGTTTAAGAAGTTGTAGCCCTACAAAGACTTTTCAAATCTGCTGTCATTATTTTGGAAGAGGATGTTAGAACACTGGCCTTACTTGGTACCTGCTGCAAAATGACAGGTAAGAAAAAATACACAGGAGGGAATGGGAAGCATCGAGTTTATTTGTATAAAGCAGCAATATTAAAATATTCTGAAAATTATTTTAATACTTTAACATGAGAAATGCATTTAAATAACTTAAATATTGCTTACTTTGAAATGCTGACCTGATTTATGACCTATAGATAAACTCAGATTATATGTAATTCACATTATCCAAAATTCAGAAATATCCCCATAACTATAATTTTGTTTTCCCAAATTTTATAGTTTTCTGAAATTCATATCTGTCCTCTTAGCAATTAAGATATCCAGGGTTCAGCTACACTTAAATACTTTTAGTATGCTGGAAAACTTGTGCTTGTTTTGTAAATTTTACATAGTGTTACTAAAGTGTAAATATAAGCAAACCTTCTCCTAGACTTTGTCTACACACACATCTTGCACTAGTTTAACTAAAATCAGTTTTAAAATTCATGTAAACTGGTTTACCATCTATCTTATATCAATACAGTTTAATTTGATAAGGGATTGTTTTAAATTATAATGTAGACATCAGTAAGGTCAAGTTTGCTGTTTGTACAGTGCCTAGCAGTGGAGTGCTGGCTGTGAGTAGGGCTCCTAGGAGCTACGATAATACAAATTATTAATAATTTCAGTAGATCCATGTTTGTGCTAGTTTAACTACATCTATTTCAAAACAGACTTTAGGTAAATCAGTGCAAGTTGTTTTTGTAGATCACACTTTAATCTACAGGTTTCAGAGTAGTAGCCATATTAGTCTGTATCCACAAAAAGAACGAGGAGTACTTGTGGCACCTTAGAGACTAGCAAAGTTATTTGGGCATAAGCTTTCGTGGGCTAGAACCCACTTCATCAGATGCATAGAGTGGAACATACAGTAGGAAGATAGATAGATGCACACACACAGATAACATGAAAAGGTGGAGATTGTTGCCATACCTCCTTTAAGTGGCTAATCAATTAAGGTGATATGCCATCATGTGCCAGCAATGCCCCTCTGCCATGTACATTGGCCAAACCGGAAAGTCTCTATGCAAAAGAATAAATGGACACAAATCTGACATCAGGAATCATAACATTCAAAAACTAGTAGGAGAACATTTCAGTCTTTCTGGTCACTCAGTAACCGACTTAAAAGTGGCAATTCTGCAACAAAAAAACTTCAAAAACAGACTCCAAGAAACTGCTGAACTGGAATTAATTTGCAAACTGGGTACCATTAAATTAGGCTTGAATAAAGACTGGGAGTGGATGGGTCATTACACAAACTAAAACTTTCCCCATGCTAATTTTCCCCCTACTGTTACTCACACCCTTGTCAACTGTTTCAAATAGAGTGACAACCATCAGAGGATGGCTACCTTCAATCTCCCTGGACACACAATAGCAGATTTAAAGTGTTCTCCCACAGGTTTTTGTATATTGCCATTCCTAATATCTGTTTTGTGTCCATTTATCCTTTTACGTAGGGACTGTTTAGTTTGGCTGATGTATATAGCAGAGGGGCATTATTGGCACATGATGGCGTATATTACATTGGTAGACGTGCAGGTGAATGAACCAGTGATGGTGTGGCTGATCTGGTTAGGTCCTGTGATGGTGTTGCTGGTGTAGATATATGGGCAGAGTTGGCATCGAGGTTTGCTGCATGGATTGGTTCCTGAGTTGGAGTTACTATGGTGCGGTGTATAGTTGCTGGTGAGAATATGCTTCAGTTTGGTGGGTTGTCTGTGGGCAAGGACTGGCCTGCCTCCTAAGGCCTGTGAAAGTGAAGGATCGCTGTCCAGGATGGGTTGAAGATCACTGATGATGCATTGGCGGGGTTTTAGCTGGGGACTGTAGGTGATGGCCAGTGGTGTTCTGTTGGTTTCTTTCTTGGGCTTGTCCCGCAGCAGGAGGCTTCTGGGTACATGTCTGGCTCTGTTGATCTGTTTCCTTACTTCCTCATGCGGGTATCGTAGTTTTAAGAATGCTTGGTGAAGACCTTGTAGGTGTTGGTCTCTTTCTGAGGGGGTTGGAGCAAATGCAGTTTTACCTCAGTGCTTGGCTGTAGACAATGGACTGTGTGGTGTGTCTAGGATGGAAGCTGGAGGCATGAAGGTAGGCATAGCGGTTGGTAGGTTTTCGCTATAAGGTGGTGTTTATATGACCATCACTTATTTGCACTGTAGTGTCCAGGAAGTGTGTGAACTGGTCCAGGCTGAGGTTGATGGTGGGGTGGAAGCTGTTGAAATCGTGGTGGAATTCTTCCAGAGTTTTCTTCCCATGGGTCCAGATGATGAAGATGTCATCAATGTAGCGTAGGTAGAGAAGGGGCGTCAGTGGACGAGAGTTGAGGAAGCATTGTTCCAGGTCAGCCATAAAAATGTTGGCATTTTGTGGGGCCATGCGGGTGTCCATAGGGATGCCACTGGTCTGGAGGTATATATTGTTACCAAATTTGAAATCATTGTGTGTGAGGATAAAGTCACAGAGCTCAGCAACCTGCTGTGCTGTGGTATCATCAGGGATACTGTTCCTGACAGCTTGTATTCTATCTGTGTGTGGGATGTTTGTGTAGAGAGCCTCTACATCCATGGTGGCTAGGATGGTGTTTTCTGGAAGATCACCAATGCATTGTAGTTTTCTCAGGAAATCAGTGGCGTCACGGAGATAGCTGGGCGTGCTGGTGGCGTAGGGTCTAAGTAGAGAGTCTACATATCCAGACAGTCCTTCAGTGAGAGTGCCAATGCCCGAGATGATGGGGCATCCAGGATTTCCAGGTTTGTGGATCTTGGGTAGTAGATAGAATAATCCTGGTCGGGGCTCTGAGGGTATGTTGATTTGTTCCTGTGCTTGTGTGGGGATTGTCCTGAGCAGATGGTGCAGTTTCTTAGTGTATTCCTCAGTGGGATCTGAGGAAAGTGGCCTGTAGAATTTGGTATTGGAAAGTTGTCTGGCAGCTTCCTTTTGGTAGTCAGGCCTGTTCATGATGACAACTGCTCCTCCTTTATCAGCCTCTTTGATTATAATGTCAGGGTTGTTTTTGAGGCTGTGGATGGCATTGCGTTCTGCACGACTGAGGTTATGAGACAAGCGATGTTTTTCCACAGTTTCTGCTTGTGCACGTAAGCGGAAGCATTCTATGTATAGGTCTAGACTGTCATTTCGACCCTCAGGAGGAATTCATGTGGAGGAGTTCTTGTGCTGTTGGTGGGAGGTTGCACGGTATCAGTGTTGTCTTGAAAGTATTCTTTGAGTCGGAGATGGTGAAAGTAGGCTTCCAGATCACCGCAAAACTGTATCATGTTTGTGGGGATGGTGGGGCAAAAAGAGAATCCCCGGGATAGGACAGACTCTTCTGAGGGGCTGAGTGTGTAGTTGGACAGATTGACAATATTGCTGGATGGGTTAGGGGTACCATTGTTGTGGCCCCATGTGACAGCAGATTTAAAGGTAGCCATCCTGCAGCAAAAAAACTTCAAGACCAGACTTCAAGGAGAAATTGCTGAGCTACGGTTTATTTGCAAATTTGACACCATCAGTTCATGATTAAACTAGGACTGTGAATGGCTAGCCAACTATAAAAGCAATTTCTCCTCTCTGGGTGGTCACACCTCGAGATCAGCTGCTAGCAGTGGACCTCATCCCCCCGATCACATTAACCTTGTTATCTCAAACCTGATTCTGGCCTGCATATTTATACCTGCCTCTGGAAATTTCCACCACATGCGTCTGACGAAGTGGGTCTTCGCCCACGAAAGCTTAAGCTCCAATATATCTGTTAGTCTATAAGGTGCTACAGGACTCTTTGTCGCTCTTGCAGATCCAGACTGATACGGCTACTCCTCTGATGTTTGAAATAGGCCATCCTGATTATCACTACAAAAGTTTTTTCTCTCCTGATAATCGCTTACCTTAATTGATTAGCCACGTAAAGTTGGTATGGCAACCATCTCCACCTTTTCATGTTCTGTGTGTGTATAGATATATCTATATCTATCTATCTATCTTCCTACTGTATGTTCCACTTTGCATCTGATGAAGTGGGTTCTAGCCCACAAAAGCTTATGCCCAAATAAATTTGTTAGTCTCTAAGGTGCCACAAGTACTCCTTGTTCTTTTTACTTTAATCTACGTTTCTGTAACTGGAAAAACTATCATTCAGAATACTGTAGGAACATAATTTTTAAAAAATTCCTTAAGTTTATAAATACATTTTTAAGACCATGATTGATTGCACTGACTTTAGGTCCTTTTCATCCTAAAATTTACTGATTTATTTTTCATTTCAATCTAATTATGTCATAGCTACATCTCAGAATGTTTGCAAGTGAGAGATTACCATGTTGGGGAGAAGTTTGTATAGTCTCAGTCTCCCTCTTTGAGCAGCTTTGTATTTCATAACTATCTAATAATAATATAAAATATAATAATAAGCTTGTGTACAGTTAAGTGTAAAATTGATCGGTATTAATCACTGCCTGTGACCTTTTTGAATGGAGAAAGCCTCCTTATTCCTTTCAAGATACCACTATCTCACATTTATAGTGTGGAAATTATATCAAATGTCTTTTTAAAATTCCCTTTAAAAGTCCCCTCGTACATATGTAAAGTGTGTAAAATACTATTGTAAATACACCCTGCTGTTTTCTAATAATTCCAACAGATATTTGTAATGAATGCTTACAAAAATCACATGGTGATACATCAAAGTATTCCACTGATCCATAGGTTAAATGAACAGTCTGACCACAAATTATATTGACTCAGCAGAATAAACCAACAATTCAGACTCATTTCTGCCAGTCTAGTAGACCCAGATTCAAAATGTACCCATTTAAAACCTGTTGTTTCATATACATTTATTTTAAAATAAACCATTTCAGTTACAGACAACTTAAAATCCATAAAGCTTTTTGTAAATATTATGTCTTGTATAATATCTTCATTACACATCACATGGCAAATGGAAATCTTTGTGATACAAACTGCATTGTCTTTGCTTTTTCACTGATCTATTAAAGTCAATTTTTTTAACAGTTTATTTTTTGCTGGTCAGATCCAAAGCCCATTGAATACATTGGAAGGCTTTGCATTGACTTCAGCGGGCTTTAGATCAGGCTCTAATTTAGGCAAAGTAGGTTTTGATAACAATTGTAAGATACATGGTCTGACATCTAGAAACACCTGACTACAAGTAAACAAATTGTGGGACTTTTCAAGAATTATTATTTTTAATGTCCAAAAATGTACAGCGTGCTGTAAATTCCATTCTATCCTCAAATCTACATTTCAGTTGAATTATGTTGTGTAAAGCTCTGCAGCTGCTGTGTTTCAGGTTTCATAAATATTTTCAAATAAATTCAAATATCTTTCAGAAAGTAATTGCTTTAAATTCTAGCATGAATAAAATATGATGTAATAGGCTAAATACAGTGAATGTAATCTTTCCCTTGAGCATGCTGTCTTTTATCCCCACTGACATTTGCTTTAACATTATTAAATCTCCCATTTTTTCTTATGATTAAAATTTCTGCTGGAAAGAAAATTAGTACTGTATTCACATCTCCTCATTCCTTTCAAGAATGATAATTTTGCAGATATCTCCTCATCTGTAAACTGAAAACTGTAAAATAGATGGAAAATGTCTCTCCAACTTGCAAGCCCTTCTCTGCCAATAAAAATGCCTTGTTTGGCATCAGTTGATGCTGTATTTACCCTTGATATATGCAATAGTTTAATTTTGGTCTGTACTGTGTAATTAAGTTTTAATTATTCCTTCAGCTATCCCGCCTTCTTTCAGCTGTCTGCTGAGATACATTTGTTGTTCTTAAGGAACAAATTATGCTTGTTTTATTGACAGTAATGCACCAGTTGGTTTCAGTAGGGTCTATTCTCATGTTTAAGTTGACCAGGATTCAGCCCTGAATGAATAAGAAATACTTAAGTAAAAGTGATAGAAAGCTAAGAGAAACAATCATTGGTTGACAATTTTTAAAACGTATATCGTATTTTTTTTTATTGCTACTTCAGCAACCAGCGTTCTCCGTCACCTTTTGCTAGGAAGTCAAAAGGACAAATGCAAATACGAACACAACTGTGCGGAATATCTGGCTGAAGGTTTCTTTTGGATAACATCTGTTTCCCCAGATACATAATCACAAAGGAGTACATGTCCTGAGTGCATCTCAAAAATGGAGTTCTTCCTTTCTGTGTGGTGGATAGTGGGTATGCTGATCATAAAGTGATTGCTTTTCCTGCTGGCTAAGTCAAAGTGCCGCATGGCCCATTTCAGTGGAAGTCTGTTTGCTCTGCAGTTCTATATGTTTAAGTTAATTTTATCTAGACACATAGTAAAGAGGTGGGTCAGGGTGGAAGGAGAGACTGGATATAAAGATTACCCTTAACATTGTCATTTATGTTAAGAAAAAAGTAGGAAGCAACCTCAGCCTGTGCACTCAACCAAGCCAATGAAGCGGTGTAAGGAATTATGCCCAGGGAGAATGAGGGCACAGTACAAATGTTAAAACAGAAATACAAGACTCAGAAGGTGCTAGGTGTAAGTGATGAGTGTGGTATAAAATCACAGATAGACTTCTGCTGTGTATTTGGGATTTTAACTAAGATTCATACCAAAATTGTGTATTAATTTTTAAGGAAATAATATATTTTAAATAAGTTCTTAATTAAACTAAACATACCAGTATTTGCAAGTTATGCACAACTCATCCACTGAAGAGCTAATGCTTTCATTAGATTACTGAAGAGAATAACACCATACCTCCATGAGCCTTAGAATGAAGTAATATTTTGCTACAGTAGTATACTTGCAAAGAGTCAAGAGTGTTTAGCTTTTTATATTCATTCTACTCTCTTCACATAGAGCATATTTTTCGTGCTGTCAACTTCATGAGTGTTTAAATATTTAAGTATTACTACTTATTGAGTAAGTAACCACATTCTGGGCTTAAAAAACAAAACAAAACCTCTTTAGCTTAATTAACATAATGAAACTTCCAGATTTTGTACCAAAAAGTGATCTTTCCTCATCTGTACACTCCATCTAGCTATTATAAATCTCTGAGCTCAGCTGTTGCCATCAGAATACTCCATCTAGTCCTCACTAACAAAGAGTAATTCCTTTTTAATTAAATTCTACCTCATAGTTTGGGTTAGAGTGACAGGGAGGGGTCAGAGTTGAGAGGGGATAGTTTATTGTGGGGATTTGGTTCTGATGAGAGTAGCCAGTCAGAGCACAAAGAGAGATAATCGTAATGATTGAACTGTATGGTTATTATGTGAATCTGAGTGTAGGGATCACTAGCGTTGTAATATTCCTGTGCTCTCACTAGCTGAGACAATTCTGTTTCAGTATTATACATGCTTTTTAATTAAAATACGTGTAATTAAATACATTTTGTGTAATCAATTTAATGATGGAAAAATGCACTCTATAAAATATCACTTCTTACAGATTTGTTTATTGGCATTCAGATTTCTGAAAGCCACTGACATTGGTTTGCTAAAAGGATGTTACCTACCTATTTATTTTGCCCTTGTGGTTAATCCAGTTTTAGCTAGTCTCACTTTTGGCCAAAGAGAACAGTTCTAAAGCAGAACTCACCAACACTGGCCATTATAAAGTAGGTGAACTATGTGGGGCTTCAGATGGAGATTGGCTATGATGGGGGAAGCAGATTGAGGGCTCTTATCTGTTAGTGTGGTACATGAGAATGTGGAAGTTGTGAAGATTGCGTTGCTTGTAATGAGTGTACAGGATAGTTTTGGAAGCTGGGAAGGTAGTAAAATTTGGAGGTTTGCTATGGCGTCTTTTGGAGGCTGGTTCATATTGGGAAAGTTACTTTCATTGTGTCTTAGACCTTTCACCCTTCTTCCTCCTTTCCTGTCACCTATATCTGAACCCCTCATGCTTCAGCCAGCCTTCATCTGCATCGCTGGCCTCCATAACTTGACCTTGTGGCCCAGTTGAACCTGTGCTGAGATACACAGCATTTCTTTTTTAAATCACACCCAGACCCTTTCATGTATCTGATATATGTGACAGCTGCTTCTAACAGCTCTTTATTCTGATCCTGCTGCGTTTAACGTATTTTGGAGGATTTTTAAAATAATATCTGAATGTAAACATCTACAATGGAAGAGTAAATAATTTCAACTGTTCATTTGAAAGTGACACAAAAATGGCTGGTTATGAGAATCCAGAATAAGGGTCTATTACTAATTTGAATAGGATACATATATCCTGGGTGTGATATTCTTAAAATTAAGGAGGTTTATGGAAAAGGACTAAGATTTGGTTAGGTGGAATGCGGGAGAGATTTGTTTGGTTGTTTCCAGATGGAGAGAGAGGTTTTAAAGATTAAATGAGTTGGGGAGGTTGATAAACAGGATCGGAGGTGTGTATTGAGCAAGTGTTGAAATTATCTTTTGAAGCTTGACCAGGAAGTTATGTGGAAGCCTAGTTCCAGAGCTTTGTTCCTTCAGTAACTACTTCTAGGTGGCTAAGTAAGTGTATCAATGCTATCATGCCCTGAGAATCTTATAGGAAGTTGAGGGGAACTCATTGCAGGCTTTGGGTTCCTCAGACTTTGTGGTGATGGGTAGTAGGAAGATCAGGCAGGATATAGCAAAAAGAAAATCATAGTTACAGGCTAAAATGCATAATCTCTGTTATATTAGCTTTGCTAAGTATAGTCATGGGAACATCAGATGATGGCTCACAAGGATCTTTGGCTTTACCTAAAGTTGGTGTACAGATTACGCTCCTGCACCCCATTATTCCTTAGCTGAATTTTAGGCACCTCACTAAAATGGTGTTGGAAGTGATGGCAAATAGGGTGATGCTCAGAGACTTCAGTATCTGTCCAAATGACAGTTCATCTAGATTGATCCAGGAGTTTGAGGCAGTTATGGGAATTATCCCACACAGGTTTTGGCTTTATATGTATAGCAATATAACTACACCGGACCCTCGCTAGAACGCGCGTCTATATAGCATGAATTCAGATATAATGCGGTCGCGGCTATGGAGCCCAAATTTAATTACATCATCGCCATGCATTTGCGCAGTTGCGTTGCCAAAATAATGTAGTCAAGTCCCTAAGACGATTGCTGTAGGCCTAGAACACCATACTTATGTTTAGAAAGATGTCAAAAATGTTGGGCGAAAGGAAGGCTTACACAGTGCAGGGGAAGTTGGATGCTATCGAACGACATAGAAATGGCGAAACCCAGGCAAAGATTAGCCATAATATTGGCATTAACGAGTCCACTTTTCGTGGATGGCTAAAGAATGTTGGTAAGCTTGGAAGTTACATGCATAACCTGGATAAAGAGCATTGCCTTCTAAGAAAACGAGCTTGTTTAGTGAATAATGCTGATCTTGATTCTGCGGTGTACACGTGGTTTGTGCAAGAACAGCAGAAATGCATTCCGATCTCTGATCCGCTTATAGCCAGAAAAATTTGACTGGGAACTTAATGGTGAATGCAGCAATTTTAAGGCTAGTTCAGGTTGGCTATGGCGATTTCAGAAAAGACACGGAATCTCTCAGATTGCAATTTCGGGAGAAAAACGCTCTGCTGATGCTGCGGCCGTGCAATTGTATCCCAAGAAGCTGAGGGAAATTTTACAGGCAGAGGGTTACTCGGAAGAACAGGTTTACAATGCAAACGAAACAGGAATTTATTATAAAATGTTGCCCGATAAAACCTGGCTATCAGAACAGATGAACGCAAGAAAGGAGGATATAAACAGGCAAAAGATCACCTTACTTTATTGTTTTGTGTGAATGCAACAGGCAAGCATAGATTAAAACCCTTGTGCACTGGAAAGTCTCGCATGCCTCGGTGCTTTCATCACGTAAATATGAATTGCCTGCCGTTTTTGTACAAGAACTCTAAAAATTCCTGGATGACAGGTGAGATTTTTGAACAATGGTTCTTCACCGAAATTGTCCCTTGTGTGCGAAAGCATTTGCGGGCAAAACGCTTAGAAGAAAAGGCCATTCTTTTGCTAGACAACTGTCCAGTTCATCCTCTGGCCAAAAGACTCAGAACCCATGACGGTAAAATACAGGTTGAATACTTACCTAAAAACACAACTTCCAAAATCCAGCCACTTGATCAAGGTGTTATTGCCATTTTAAGCAGCACTATCGACGGAACTTGGTACGACAAATAATTTTCTGAAGAAGTTGACTATAAAAGACTTCTTTTACATTGGCGGCGATTCCAGAATTTATTATGCGCTGAAACGATAAACCACTGTTGGATGGTAGGACTGAGAGAGTCGTTTGGCCACCCACCCCTGGAAGAAAATGAAGAAAGCAGATCACAGTCTGACGAGGAATTCAATTTCGAGGGATTTACAGAGGAGGAAGTTGGAGGAACAGACATGGAGTGGATGCAGGAGCTGCGCAGCAACTGTCTGGGCTCGGGATAACTGTTCTGCCACAAAATATCGAGTCCTGGATAAGAGGCGACAATGAAGCAGAAGAATTTTGTCCCATTGCTGAAAGTCTAACCGATGGCCAAATTCTTCAGGCAGTACAACCAAACAATGTTCCAGAAGCTGAAGAATTGGCCTTTGCCGTGGACAGAGAAGAGGAAGAGGAAGTGGATGTCATTCCAACATCAACTGTGACCGTAGCCGGCTTAGAGACTGGTTTGAGACGCAAGACGTTGAGCCTATAAAAATTATGCAGCTACGTAGTCTTTTGCAGTTTGCTAAGCGGAAGCAGCACAGCAGCAAAAAGCAAAAGCAACTCACCGACTTTTTTAAGAACTAGACTAGTTTATTGTAATGTCTACTTTAAATCTCTAATAAAGCAACACTTTTTTTCTCGTTTATTGTTTCCTTCAAGTAGGAGTTTATTTTATAAGGTTTTCTATACTTTATGGATGTGAAGGTAATTAGCGCTACAAACATTTCTATATACAGTACATATTTCATTATAACACGGTCACCGCTATAACGCGACACTTGACATGGATCCCAAACCCCGCGTTCTAGCGAAGGTCCGGTGTAGTCACCTTCTGGATCTAGTGTTTGGAGGTTGGAGATGTAATGTTTATGTCCTTATGGGACAGCCGTGACCTCCTGTGGTTTGAGGTTGGGGTTCTCCTTTATTCCATTGCAGGAAAGGGACATGATTTGATGGTCCATTCAAGGAGATCGATGAAACTGGATAGGTTTCATGGGCTCTGTGGGCATGTGTTGTGCAGACAATGGGCATACTTGAAGGTCTTTGGGAGATCTTTTCTCCATGACTAGTGATAGAAGTGAAGGCTCCTAAATGCCTTTTCCTATAGTTTTGTCCTTACATGTCATCCTGGTTTTCAAATATCTTGTGATGGGTGAAATGAGGGAGCAGACAGTGTCAGTACTGGAAGTCCTGAGTGGAGACTAACCATATTTGATATAAATAATTTTAAAACACTCAATCCATGGCTGTGCAGACAAGAGTTCCTTTGCTTTAGCTGTAGACCTGTTGTTATCTGAGGTTTTCAGAACCCACAGCAGTGATAACTTAGCTGTTTCACTCCGGGTGATGTCAGGAATAAATCAGTGGGAACACAGCCATTCCATCTGATGGTAATTGATACAAGTGTGCTCTTGTCTAAAACTGCAGTTTATTAGATTTAAGCACACATAGACATAAGCAATAGGTTTAGAACATCCCAAATATTTATCTAAATTCTGGCACGATATTGAGTAATTAACAGCAGGTCCATGATGGCCATTTGCTTCCACCTTGGGGAGTTAAAGGTATCAGAAAAAAAGTCTCTCCTCGGATAGCTCTAGAGGACTCCTCTAAAATACACTACATTGGCTAATCTTTTATAACTAACTTTTACAAAACACGTAGGTCATAGTGACCTCAACTGGGTCATCACTTTTCAGAAAACTACGTATCAATAAACATTCCTAACCATCTTAGTCATAATAAACTTTCTATATTGAAGGTGCCCAGATTCAAGGCTTTTTGTCCATTTCTTTTATTTCAGTCTCAGTTTTAATTACTTTTCTCCTCCCCCCCCACCCCAATTCTGATTAGCAGATCCTGCCAGCATGCAGCTAGCATTTGACCTTGCCTTCAAAAGCCTGCTTATTCCAATTAACCCTCAACTAGGTGGGTTCTATTTTATTAATTCATCGTGGCTGAATGTACATAATATGGTTGCAATTAGTTTAATTACATTCTGGGGTCCACACACCCCTCAAATCTAGGGCAACACTGCAAAGTCTCAGCCAAATTCTACAGCGCCAGTGGATAGTTTGGTAAATGTGAGCTGTCTTTATCTGAGTTTTTCTTAGCGAGGATTTTTCTGGTTACATTGCAGATTAAAAAAAAACCCTGGTATTTCACATGGAACTTGCCATATCTGAGGGTGCAGAGCAGTGTCTTAGTATTCAAAAGCCAAGTCTTCTCTGATTGATTGAATTTTGACCAGTGTTGCTCACTAAACACCTGGAAATGCTGGGGCATCTGCTTATTCCTCTTTATCTGAGAGTGGAGTTGGGACTGCTACATAGAAAGGAAATCAAATTTTGACTCTAATAATCTCACCCAGGGTTCAACTGAATCTCCCATGCATGGACAAGTTTACAGAAGGTGGCGGTGAAGCAGAATGGAAATATTTCCAGTATCAGAGGAGTAGCTGTGTTAGTCTGTATCCACAAAAACAACAAGGAGTCTGGTGGCACCTTTAAAGACTAACACATTTATTTGGGCATAACCGTGGTCAGTCTGGTTTTAGACCTGGATGTGGGATAGAAACTGCACTAGTGGTGTTAGTTGTTCTTCTGGGTAGGGTATCAAAGGCATGCCCAGGCTGATTTTATTAGAGAGATGTATGTATATGGTCTACTTTTGATATGCTTGATCATGAGAGAGTGCCGCTAGAGCAGTAGTTCTTAGTAGTATGAGCCCTTTAGAAGTGTTAGTAAGAATGTATGGGCTATAAAATCTGTAGTAGGCAGAGGATACCCAGCTGAATAATTACATTATGGCTAGTCTCACTGGTGTAGTGGAATGGATGACCAGATGTCTATGGAGAATGGGATGTGAATGAAGACTAGCTAGCTGAGGATCAGTCTAGATTACACAGAAATAATTTGAGTAGAATAGGGGAAGCAATTAGAAAAATTGGCTAGAATTATATTCGCACTTCTAATTGGATGCAGCTATTATTTATGAATCATTTTTCAGCTTTGGAGTCATGTGCTTAGCAAGATATCCTAGGTGTCTGTCAGCTTCAGACTAGAACTCAGTGTTGGTAAATTACCTTTTTAAAAAGCCCTGGATGGTTTGAGTCTAGGTTACTTGTGAGCAAATCCATATCCTTGTGTAATACTACTGTAGTTGTAATGAACACAGACCCTCAAATCAGTTCCTTCATGTAGAAAAGAGGGTTTCCTTAGGGCTTCTTGACTTTGGAACATGTGTCTCTTTCCCTCTGCCTCCCTGGTCTGCCAGTGCCACGATTTGTTAAAGACCTGAATACTCTGCAGTGTTCTTAAAAACTTAATTACAAAAACAAAAAAAACCTTAAGTGTTTGTGGAGAGAAGATGAGGTTTTTTTGTTTTGTTTTGTTTTTGTAATTAAGTTTTGGGGCCAGATTGATTTGTGGGGGCAGTGGATTTAAGCGGTCTGAATTTTTGATGATTCTGAATGTTAAGTGTTCTAAGGGGCACCCAGAGTTTGGGATGCATACCCCTGTTAGTTTTTAAAATAACTAATTACTTTGACGTTTTTGTTCTTTATAGTAACATTCATTGTAAAATACGAATTAGTACTTAATACAAGTTATAGTTTTATTTGAAGTGTTGCTGCATTTATATTTAAAGTGAACAAATCTTGTATTTAAGTTGAATATATATTTATAAAGAATTTTAAACTCCAAACCAAATGTCTTAAACTTGAGTATTAATCTTTACAGTTTAATATTAAAGGTCTGCATGGATTAAATGTATCCTATTTAAATATATTAAAATATGATTCTGCTTTGAAATGTTGCTAAAAATGTGGTGGTTCCTTATGCCACAGATTTGCTCCCTGTTTGTAATTCAGAGATATCTGCTGATTTTAGATAGTGTTTATTGCTTTGTATATCTGTTAGTTATATTCATTCTGCTGAGCTAGTGGGGAGGGAGCTGAATTCTATTCCTGCTTGCACACCAGCAGCAGAATTATGTACAACATTGCAATACACTTGTGCAATTCCACTGAAGGCACTGGGATTGCACAGATGTTACTGAGGGCCTGCTTTGGCAGAATCTTTTACTAGTGGTAACATGAGAAGGAAAGAACCTAGTTTGATTCTCAAATCCTTCAGTGTGTTTGAGTGAGCAAAGGAAACTAATGTAGTACACATTTTTCATAGTAGAACTACACTTTGAGCTGAAATGTTCATAGCAATATAATGACAAAGGAACTCATGACTGAAACACCAACTGGCTGTTAGCTGACTGGTACAAGAACAGATTTTGAAGATCTTAGTAATTAAGAGTAGGGAAAACTGCTTATAGTGGAGGGAATGGTTAGAGACGAAAATGAATTTGTGAGGAGGTAATTTCAATTTTGGTCACAAGTTGTGTCCTATAATAATTCTACCTTTTAAAAGTTCATATGTTAGGGAGGGGGGAGAGTTATTGTACTTTCAACAGTATGGGGCCCACTACCACGTAGATAATTGTTTTATTTTGCTTAAAATGCCCCAGATATTTAATTGACTATAACTACATATTATTTTTTTTCTAGGTTAAAATTAAAATGCTAAAATGCAGATGAAGATTGGTTTAAAAACAAAATTCTGCTCTGTCTTAAGAGTACAGAGGGTCAAGATCCTGAAGCCATTTTTTTTTTACTTTCAGGTATGTATTTGCACATTTGGCTTTTTATTTAGTAATTACTGACAGTTATGAGACAGTTGGGTTTTTTGTTTTTGTTTTCGCATTTAATTGATGAAGCAATTTGTTCATACATTTACACCAGTACCTTTGAATCTTATCTTCAGGTAATAATTACTATATCCTTTGACACTTACCATTTCTATCAACCATTAAGTTAACAGACTTAGTCTTTTAAGATGTTGAATTTGTGTTTCCCTTTGCTTCCTCTGTGAGGAGAGGGCTTGAGTAACAGTATGTTGATCTAATACATATACAGAACATATGAAAGGCTAGTGTTGTGGAACACACAATGTGTAAATGTATGTTGTGGCACCAAGTTCTCCCACTTGGTCTAAAATTGAGGCTTTGTGTATATTACAGGTTGCACCAATTTAACTAAAGGTGTGGTTTTTTTAAATTGATTTAAAGTGGTCCAAACTTCTATGTGGACACCTCAATTTACTGTAAACCAGTTCATTAAACCAAATCAGTACAAGCCAGGTTTAGATCATGCAGGTTTGCACTGCTTTAACTATGTTGATTTTTAAAAATCAGTTTTTCAGTTAAACGGCTGCAACTTGTGATATAAACAAGGCCTAAATAGATTCTATGAAAACTTCATCCAGTCTAAAATGTGTCTAATCTCTGAAGATACTCAACAAACAAATGTTTGATTCACATCCAAATTGAAAGATAATTGAAGTTTTATCTGTTATGGCATCTCCCATAAAAATAGAACAGAGTATTCCACATTTTTACAAAAAAAAACAACAACAAAAACCATTATGGAGATGAGATAATTGTGATTGATGTTTGGTGTTTCATTATTTAAGAAATCTTAAGCAAGATTTGCAAAGGTTGAAATGATCAGTCAGGATGAGTTCAGATAGATAATTATTTCTCTGTTTTTATACTCTGCCTGTCACTGTGAGGTAAGAGAGCCTTCCCAGTGGTTTTCCCTTCGTCAGTAAGTAGATAGGGAGAGGAGAATTGGGAATAGCCCAGTGCACCATGAATATGGGGTGCAGTGGAATACATAAGGTTAAAGGGTGAGGCTGATCAAGAATTTTAAAGCCATGGACAAAAGGTGTGGATGAGAAACCGTAAAACTTGGGGAAAGTTGCTTTGGCAGGGAATGGATCTAACAGGCCCCTTCTATTTCTAACTGCTGATTCTGTTGGGATGGGGTTTTTAAAGGGAGGGGAAGCTGAAGGGAGATGTCAAGAAGAAAAAAGGACGAGAGAAATTCTAGGGCAATGGATAGGGTGAGAGCCAGGGTGGTGTTTTTGAGGACCATGGCACCCCACCACAACCTGTACAATCAAGCTAACATCCTGGAAAATTTGATTCACAAAGTATATGAATGAATATAAACATTGGAAAATCGCATGTGGAATCCTAGAATTATTCTGTCTTGGGAGTGAAAATTAGTACTTTTGATACAGGATCCTTCTCCTACTTAAACAATAATTTCCCACTATAAGCTTGAGTCTCCTATTCCTACCACTCCTGTGGAGTTGCAGCTTTCCATATGCCCCTACCACTCCTAGGGAGAGAACTTCAGTTTTCAGGGCTGTATATCCATCATCTTTCATAAACCCCTAATTCACTGGGTAAAAAATAGGGCTGTCAATTAATCACAGTTAACTCATGTGATTAATTTAAAAAAATTAATCGTGATTAAAAAAATTAATCATGATTAATTGCACTTAATAGAATACCAATTGAAATGTATTAAATATTTTTGGATGTTTTTCTACATTTTCAGTATTGATTTCAATTACAACACAGAATACAAAGTGCACAATTGCTCACTTTATATTATTATTTTTTATTACAAATATATGCACTGTAAAAATGATAAACAAAAGAAATAGTATTTTTCAATTCACCTCATACACCCTTCCATGCTTCGGCCACCATTCCAGAGAACATGCTTCCATGCTGATGATGCTCATTAAAAAAAAAGTGTCAATTAAATTTGTGACTGTTCTCCTTCGGGGGAGAATTGTATGTCTCTTGCTTTGTTTTACCTGCATTCTGCATATATTTCATGTTATAGGAGTCTTGGATGATGACCCAGCACATGTTTGTTTTAAGAACACTTTCACAGCAGACTTGACAAAACGCAAAGTAGGTGAGGTTTCTAAAAATAGCAACAGCACTCGACCCAGGGTTTAAGAATCTGAAGTGCCGTCCAAAATCTGAGAGGGACGAGGTGTGGAGCATGCTTTCAGAAGTCTCAAAAGAGCAACACTCTGATGCAGAAACTAGAGAACCCAAACCACCAAAAAAGAAAATCAACCTTCTGTTGGTGGCATCTGACGCAGATGATGAAAATGAACATGGGTCAGTTCGCACTGCTTTAGATTATCAAGCAGAACCCATCATCAGCGTGGAAGCATGTCCTCTGGAATGGTGGTTGAAGCATGAAGGGACATATGAATCTTCAGTGCATTTGGCATGTAAATATCTTGCAACGCCAGCTACAACAGTGCCATGTGCACGCCTGTTCTCACTTTCAAGTGACATTGTAAAAAAGAAGCAGGCAGCATTATCTCCTGCAAATTGTAACCAATCTTGTTTGTCTGAGTGATGGGCTGACCAAGAAGTAGGACTGAGTGGACTTTTAGGCTCTAAAGTTTTACATTGTTTTATTTTTTATTGCAGTTTTTTTGTATATAATTCTACATTTGTAAGTTCAACTTTCATGATAAAGAGATTGCACTATAGTACTTTCATGAGGTGAATTGAAAAATATTTTTTGTTTTTTTACGGTGCAAATATTTGTAATCAAAAATACATATAAAGTGAGCACTGTGCACTTTGTATTCTATGTTGTAATGGAAATTAATATATTTGAAAATGTAGTAAACATCCAAAAATATTTAAAAGAAATTATATTCTAGTGTTTGACAGTGCAATTAATCGCAATTAATTTTTTTTTCATCGCTTGGCAGCCCTAGTAAAAAACACGGGAAATTTAACAGGAAATTAGATTCAACCTGAGGAGTTGCAAGTTAAAAAAGAATCTGAAGAGAGAGACTCAATGAGAGGAAAAAATGCCTGGAAAATAGTAATAGTGAAATGAGTAAGGCTACTTTTTAGTCATAGGTATTTTTAGTGAAGTCATGGACAGGTCACAGACAGTAAACAAAAATTCATGGTCCATGACTTTTACTGTATACCCTTGACTAGAACTTGGGCTGGGGCGCCACATGTGCTGGGGTGGGGTGGGGTGTGGGCTGGCGGGGCTGGCAAGCTCCCTACCTAGCTCCGACTGACATGTTCCTGGAGCTCCTAGGGGGAGGGGCTGCCAGGGTGCTCCGTGTGCTGCTCCTGCCGGAAGCGCCGGCTCCACAGCTGCCAATGGGAGCTGCAGGGATGGCACCTGTGGGCATGGGCAGTGCACGGAGCCCCCGGTCCCTCTGTCTAGAAGTTGCAGGGACATGCTGTTGGGAGCCGGGGACCTCTTCTCTCCCTCCCACCCCCCAGGTAAGAGCCACCCCAACCCTGTGCCCCAGCCCTGAACCCTCTCCCACACACCCAAACTGCTGCTAGCCATGGTGCTGCCTGGCTTGGGCAGCTCCTGAGGCAGCACCGGAAGCTGCAGAAGTCATGGAGGTCACAGAAAATCACGGAATCCGTGACCTCCATGACAGACACGCAGCCTTAGTCATGACAGATAGATCTGATGTTAACTGGTACATTGTGGAAAGGAAAATAACCTTCTGATTTCTTATCGGGGCTGTTGGGGAGAAAACTGTACTCGTTCTAGGGCTAGAATAGGCATGCCATGCTCATGTACCTCAAACCTGAAGTAGAAGGATCATGGGGGGGGGAATGAAAATGTAATTAGCTTCTATGTCTGTTCAGTCCTGGTCCCTCTGAGACTGCTGACAAGGCTGGTGGTAGTTGGTGCATTTTGTGACGTGGTTATTTGTGCCCATACAATTAGATGGAGACCAGCAACCCCTCTAGTTCCCTTTGCATTATTTTTGTGTGTGCAGAACCTCTTGTGTTGTTGTAATCTGTGAAATTAACCCCTACCCAGTGCTTCACTACACTGTTTGGGTTTTTTTCCTCCTCATCCTTTTTAAGGCCCTTGGCCTGAAAACTGCTCTGGGACAATACTCAAATCTAAGCCAGTTCTAATTAATTTTTCAAGGTGGAATGAAATGTTTTGATACTTCCTTCCCCTACAGTAAGTGAATTAAAGGAAGACTTTGTAGAGAAAATAGTATCTTCAAAGTAATGATTGGCATCCTCTGTAGCTCAATTCACAGAGCAGAAATGATCATCGTGCTTAAGGCCTACTCTGTTTTGCTTTTGAACAGCTGCTACATATTAAAATAGCACTGCACTGATGGTGGAGAGTGAGGAAATTATAAGTTGTTTGTAAAATGGTGGAGAGCAGCCAGATAGTGACCATTCACCTGGAGAGGTTTATACTTAAAATATGTATTGTTTTGCAGGTTGGAAAAAGGCAGTAATGAAATCATTCATCTTCACCCTGAGGAATACTGTGCAGAGCATTGAGCAACAAACATATTGTTCTCCTAGTATGAAGGAGATAGTGGCAGACATGCTTCAGCTCTATCAGCATCCTCAAAAAAAAAAAAAAAAAAAAGCCAGCTTTTTTCAAATAAAACTGTGCTGAACCAACAGTGATTTATAACTTTTGATTTATGATGTGGGAGCTATAAGCACGGAAAGTACTGTTAGAACCTCTATTTATAGGATTGATAACAGTAGGGTGACCAGATGTCCCGATTTTATAGGGACAGTCCCGATATTTGGGGCTTTTTCTTATATAGGCTCCTATTCCCCCCCACTCCCTGTCCCAATTTTTCACACTTGCTATCTGGTCAGCCTAGATAACAGGGTTTTTAAGTTTGTAGACACTGTAACCCAAGGCAGGTTAAACAACAACTCTTTATTCCAGTACAAAACTTATATGACTGAACTGCATTTATGGTGTTTCTCCAAGATAGAGAAATAACTGAGTTAAATGACCATCAATTCTTATAATCAGAAAAAGGATGGGAGTTAAGTGTGGTAAAATTAATGGAAGTGGCAGGAAAATCAGCAAACTTGACACCCGCTGATATACAAAGTTTGGAATAAGTTGTTATATGCTGTACCTCAAAGTAGCACCCTGTAACCCCCATATTCATCATTTGTATATCACTGTGATATCTTATAAAAAGCATGCCATGTAAGATACCATAACTGCTGAAACTCATTGTTCTGTCAACCTGTTTGTATCACTATTGTGTATGAAGTTATGAGATTTTGCTGTATGGTTGTGGTTGAAATACGTTGAGAGAGTTTGGGAGTCGCCCACTGCTAGCTCTCCGGTGACTGAAGGTGGTGACCCACACCCAAGCGTGTATTAAAACTACAATTGATCAGAATGGTAAACAATAAATCTACAATTCAGACAGTTGCACAAGAACCACACAACTAGGATTGCTCAACTCTGACTCAGCAAGGCATGCCTGGGCCAGTTTCTTTCTAGGGACATGGACTAAGAGTATAAAATAAGGGATAGTGACGACATGAGATGACCTCTCTCGTCCCCCACTTACGCCAAAGGCAACAAGAATTCTGGGAAGACAAAGACTGAGAAGGAAATTCAGACTGTAATAAGAACTGCAACCTATGTGCAACATCCAGTGGGGTGAGAAGAGCAGTTTCAACTCTTGCTTAGGCTTTGTCTACACTACCACATTTGTCAGTAAAATTTTGTCAGTCAGGGGTGTGAAAAAACACACCCCTGGCTG
Organism: Macrochelys suwanniensis; assembly: GCA_033296515.1. Lineage (NCBI taxonomy): Eukaryota > Metazoa > Chordata > Testudines > Chelydridae > Macrochelys > Macrochelys suwanniensis. Next base: position 40,209,602 of record CM065775.1, on the reverse strand, counting down.
ACATAGCTAATGTGGCTCAATGAGGGTGGTTTAATTATGCCAGCAGGAGAGCTTTCTCCTGCTGGCAAAGAGCGGCTACATGGGAGACCTTGCCACTATGAAGTCTGTAGTGTAGATGTAGTCTTAGTGTAAAGGTTTAGCATTTAAAATGTTTACTTTTTCCTCTGACCTATGTCTGCCATGTAAAAAAATCTATTTTCTGTAGTTAGTAAACTTGTTTTATCCTTACCAGCAAGTTTGTCTAAAGTACTGGGGGAATCTGCTCAGATTACAAAGGCTGCTGCATGTCCACTCTCGTTTGATGAAATGGCATACTAATTAATAAGCTTGAACTGTTCAAGAGAAGGTCTTGAGCAGTGTAAGATGGTATATTACCGGGGTGTAAGGCTTGGGAAGATTTGCTGTTGTTTCCCTGTGTATGGTTCATGAATGGCTTGGAGAACATTCATGCAGCTTCGATGGGTTTGCCTCTGCATGCTGGTGGCTGAGTGATAACAGTCCCTGGAGAGATTTGCTGGTTGTCACTGACAAAGCATTGGGAGAGACAGCCCAGGTTGGAGAGTTAAAGGGACACAGCTGTCCCACAGTTCCTGGTTGCAGCCTGTTGATCCTGTCACAATGTACAGTTAGGTGTTCAGGTTGTCATATGATGGGTTATGGAAATTCATGTATGTAAAATGTTTCAGGGGTTTATTAGATGAATTAATTTAGAGAGCTAATTATTTAGTATATTGAAGAGTTGGGATAAGTAAATGTAGTCCTAAAGGGCAAAGTTTCCATGGCGTGGAATTTGCAATTTCTGTACCCCTTTACAGTAAAGTTTATAAAACCACCAACTCTAGTCACAGGCTCATTGCAAGTTAGACCAACTATAAAAGTAAAATTGCTACTTGTTGCTATTCCCACCTATGTTTGGGGGAGGAGAATGAATCGATAGTGATGGAATGTTGTGACCTGAAACTACTAAAAATAGTCACATGGTTACTCTGGTCATATTAGCAATCTGCTCCAGCAAAAGACAAAACTACATATGGCATCAGCTTTGAATGAGCTGTCATTCTGATAAATATTTCATACTTTCACACTAGAAACTATTTTTCATTGTTGAATGTGTTAAAGACTAGCTGACATTTAGTGTTTGCCTTGTTTTTACAAATTTAACTTAACTAAAAGTAGGAAATAACCCTTAACATGAATTGGAAACAAGACCACCCCATAATGACTAGAGTCTACATTTCTTTCCCCCGCTACCCCCCATGAAAGATGGCTCTAGTGTGGCTTTCTCTGCATCTATTGGAAAATGAACACTGCTCCTCTAGGCTATGATTATGCTACAAGAGGTATTATTTCCTTAGCTCACCTGCATGTATTTATGCTCTCTCAGCCCGTGAGAGTATAAAAAGCAATGTAACACAAGTAGTAGCAGTGGCAGCACAGGTGAACTGGGCCAAGTACATATGTACCAGTGCTACCAGGATTCCACTCCTATTTATACATGCATTACCTTGATGAGAGCTACTGTGAATATCTGTACAGCAGCCAGGGAATCATAGCTCCCACTCTAGCTGTAGCCTGAATATTCATCCTATAGAAGTGAGAGTAGGAAACTTCTTCCATAGATATGGTAACATACCTGCTTTTCATAGCCTCATATGATTTATCTATAGCATTTAGACTTTATTAAATCCAGGCAGGGATCAGAACACTTACACATAAGGGAAAAGAAAGCCAGTTCAAAGACTGCAGGATCCTCACAATTGCAAAAACAGCTGATTTACAACTGTGGTTAAAGGCTCACAGTAATCTCACAAATAATTAAATGAAGTGTTAGATGTGAGCTGTTTTCCATCAACCCTGGTTGACTGTCTTTAATTCTTTCAATTGAATTCCATGTCAATTTTCCATTGTTTTGCCTGGGTTTGAGTGTTAGATTAACCAATAGAGTTTGTCAGCTCATCACACTTGTCCTTTTTGAATCTTGAAATAACAGTTGCAGTTTTCTGGAATTCCTTCTAGGGTAAGTCAGTAATATAGTCACTTTCCTAAAGATGGAAATAACTTAATTCTTGTTTGTGTGCAGATCCAGATGTGTAATGCACTTCTGGATATGCATGTGCTGAGATGAGAGTTTTGTAGCAGGTAGTATCCATTGGTCAACACACAGTTGCTCTCATGCTCCAACCCAAGGTTATAAAACGCATGGATTAACCCTGCTTCAGTTCTAGCTCAGACCATGCAGCAGTAGGAGAGAATTCTGGGTCATAAGAATGGCCATACTGGGACAGACCAAAGGTCTATCCAGCCCAGTATCCTGTCTACTGACAGTGGCCAATACCAGGTGCCCCAGAGGGAGTGAACCTAACAGGTAATGATCAAGTGATTTCTCTCCTGCCATCCATTTCCACACTCTGACAAACAGAGGCTAGGGACCCCATTCCTTACCCATCGTGGCTAATAGTCATTAATGGACTTAACTGGATAAATTCATGGAGGTTCTCTTTTAAATCCTGTTATACTCCTAGCCTTCACAAACTCCTCAGGCAAGGAGTTCCACAGGTTGACAGGGCACTGTGTGAAGAACTACTTCCTTTTGTTTTAAACCTGCTGCCCATTAATTTCATTTGGTGGCCCCTCGTTCTTGTATTATGGGAACAAGGAAATAACTTTTCCTTATTCACTTTCTCCACACCACTTATGATTTTATATACTTCTATCATATCCCCCTTAGTCTCCTCTTTTCAAAGCTGAAAAGTCCTAGCCTCTTTAATCTCTCTTCATAGGGGACCCCTAATCATTTTAGTTGCCCTTCTCTGAACCTTTTATCATGCCAGTATATCTTTTTTGAGATGAGTAGACCACATCTAGCCGCAGTATTCAAGATGTGGGCGTATCCCTTTTTTAATGATTCCTAACATCGTGTTTGTTTTTTTCATTGCCACTGCACGGACATCTTCAGAGAACTATCCACAATGACTCCTAAGATCTTTTTCCTGATTAGTTGTAGCAAAATTAGCCCCCATCATATTGTATATATAGTTGGGGTTATTTTTTCCTATGTGCATTACTTTACATTTATCCACATTAAATTTCATTTGCCATTTTGTTGCCCAATCACTTAGTTTTTTGAGATCTTTTTGAAGTTCTTCACAGTCTGCTTTGGTCTTAACTATCTTGAGCAGTTTAGTATCGTCTGCAAACTTTGCCACCTCAGTGTTTACCCCTTTCTCCAGATCATTTATGAATAGGTTGAATAAGATTGGTCCTAGGACTGACCCTTGGGGAACACAACTAGTTACCCCTCTCTGTTCTGAAAATGTATTCCTACTCTTTGTTCCCTGTCTTTTAACCAGTTCTCAATCCATGAAAGGCTCTTCCCTCTTATCCCATGACAACTTAATTTACGTAAGAGCCTTTGGTGAGGGACCTTGTCAAAGGCTTTCTGGAAATCTAAGTACACTATGTTCACTGGATCCTCCTTGTCCACGTGTTCGTTGACCCCTTTAAAGAACTCTAATAGATTAGTAAGACATGCTTTCCCTTTGCAGAAACCATGTTGACTTTTGCCCAATAATTTATGTTCTATGTCTGACAATTTTATTCTTTACTATTGTTTCAGCTAATTTGCCCGGTACTGATGTTAGACTTACTGGTCTGTAATTGCTGGGATCAGCTCTAGAGCCCTTTTAAAATATTGGCGTTACATTAGCTATCTTCCAGTCATTGGGTACAGAAGCTGATTTAAAGGACAGGTTACAAACCGTAGTTAATAGTTCCGCAATTTCAAATTTGAGTTCTTTCGGAACTATTGGGAAACTGTAACAAGTCACTGGGACCAGATGGCATTCAAGTTTATCAATTCCAAAACCTCTTCTAGTGACACTTCAATCTGTGGCAATTCCTCAGATTTGTCACCTACAAGTAGAAGGTCCAGTAGAAGTTAGTTTTTTACGTTATTGAAAACAGACATTTCCCATCAAGAAAGTTTAGGGTTTTTTTTTAGATTTAGTAGAGTTAGTTCTCCACCCCTAAGGAGGACTATGCCACAAGTCCCAGGATTTAGGAACTATCTCCTGCTGTGTCCCTTCTCAGTGACAAAAACCAGTAAAGGCCTTTAGTGCCTTGGCAAGGCTCACATTGTCACAAACCCAAATGGACACATTTCACTTCCTGGGTCTAGGGTTTTTAAAAACTGCCTCCTGTTCCTGCTCCTTCTCAGTCAGTGACTACCACTACCACTGCCTTTACTAGCTTGGGAAGTACATATCTCTGACAGGTGCAGTATTTATCACTCCTTCCTTAGCTGCACCTGCTAGGCATGGAAATTTCAGCTTTAAAAGAACCTCCTGGAGAAGGCTATGAGGCTATGGCCCAAGCCAGGAGACCTACACCCCTTGCTGATTCTAGCCAATGCAAAGAAGTGTGCCTCCTACCATGAGGTCTGACTTTTAGGAGCGAGGGAATATACACCCATGGACTTACTCTCAGGGTCTCATTGGGAAGACACGGAAAACTCTCCACATCTACTCTAAAGAGAACTGATTTGACCCTGCCCAAGTCAGCTAAGTCTTTGCCCTAGGCCCCCAAGTACTCAGAATGTTCTAAGTATAAGAGCCATGATAAAAAGGCTCATAAGAACAGGGCTCCATCAATACCAGACCCTGCACCTCCTTCACCGATGCTAACGATACCACCCAAGTCAAAAAAATGGAAGTCAACAGTACCAATGAAGAATACCCATCAGGAACTTCAATCACTGATGGTACCACCACTACCCTGTGCATCATCAGAGCACAGCTTCCCAATATTTGGTCCATTGGTACGGGCAGATGGAACTGTAGTCTCTCAAAGGAGAATGAAGACATGTACCACACAGAGGACATATTTGTCCTTCCACATCCTTAATCTCCCCTGCTATTGGGACTGTCCTTCACCAGAGCGACCTTGACTCCGTCAAGGGACATGAGCTATGAGGGAAGTTTATCCCCCATCCCCAGTTACCAGTCACAGCTTCACTCTGATGGGACCAGCTCCAACAGAATCAGTCACAGGAGGAACTGTAATCACCTCTGCAGGACATGAGCTCAGGCAGGAGGTTGAAAGCCTCCTGGTATCACTTTGCATCAAGACATTTCCCTCAGGCAGTGGTACCATGCCTCAGGGACCCTCCTCAACCCTTCTTACTGGCCAGACTGCAGATCATGGGGGACATACTCATGGCACACAGCGTGGGGGTGATCCATCAGGGAGTCTCTCCATACCTTCCCTCCTAGGGAACAGCCAGAGCTTCCACTTGATCCTACAGAAGAGAGAGACTACAAACCACTTCTCCTGGAATTAGCAAGGCTATCCTTATCTCCAGATGAAGCAGCCACCCCAGCATCTCAATCTCCTCCAGACACCTGTAACAACTTTGGGAGCTATTATGCAGGGTGCACAGGAGCTCCAGATCTTCTTAGATCAGTGGTCCCCAACCTTTTTGTGGCCAATAGCACATTCATGTTTTCAGAAGTGTGTGGTGGCCGCCAACAATTTTTCAAGACTTATTTTGTATTTGTACATTAAATAATACGAAGACCATCATATTTAATATTACATAATATATTAATCCATAAGATAAAAAAGGTAATTTTACATGTAAAAGACATTAAATTATTCAGCAATTATTCTTTCACCTTACCATGTGAATGTGCTCTTTTTTATTTACCTTTTTTTGGGGGGGGAGTGCGCAGTTTTGGGCAGCCCTTTGCAGATTCATTTGCACTGGCAGGCAGGCATAGTGTTCACAGAAACTTCATCTCGGTTCTGCTTCCCGCGTCCCTTGTTGCAGGCCAAAGCTGCAGGACGCGAGGTAAGGAGGGGGCTGCTGGAGAACAGCCCAGGGAGAAATAAAATGCTTAAGATAGAAACGGGGGGGCTGAAGGGAGGCACGGGGAAGAAACAGGCTGGAACCTGGCAGAGGGTCGGGGAGGGGCAGACAAGCCTGCAGCCCCAGAGTTCTCTGTCTCCGGCAGGTGAGGGGCCGTGGGGCAGCGCCTGCCAGGGACAGAGAACACCGGCAGCCTGCAGCCCCGGAGTTCTCTGTCCCCGGCAGCCACGGGGCAGCGCGGAGAGAAGCCGCGGCCCCGCGCCTGCAGCCCCGGAGTTCTCTGTCGCCAGCAGGCGTGAGGCTGTGGGGCAGCACTGAGGGAAGCCGCGGTCCCGTGCCTGCCGGGGACAGAGAACACCGGCGCCTGCAGCCCCAGAGTTCTCTGTCCCCGGCAGGCCGGGGCAGCGCGGAGAGAAGCCGCAGCCCCGCGCCTGCTGGGGACAGAGATCACCGGCGCCCGCAGCCCGGCCTGCCGGGGACAGAGAACTCCGGGGCTGCGGGTGCCGGTGTTCTCTGTCCCTGGCAGGCGCGTGGCTGCGGCTTCTCTCCGCGCTGCCCCGGCCTGCCGGGGACAGAGAGCACCGGCGCCCGCAGCCCCGGAGTTCTCTGTCCCCAGCAGGCTGGGGCAGTGGCTTCTCTCCCCTTCTGAGCACTAGTTGGTGGGCGGATGCCCATAAATGCCCCGGCGGGCACCATGGCGCCCGCGGGCACCGCGTTGGGGACCACTGTCTTAGATGATGTCCAGGCTACACAACACAAACTCCTAGACATTCTGAAACCTAGAGAGTCCAGCTTCATAGCACTTCAAGTAAATGAGGACATCCTGGAAATTGCCAGAGTTGTGTGCCATACCCCAGCTAAATGTACCCCTACCCCAAAGAGGGCTGAGAAGCACTACTTCATCCCGGCTAAGGGAGCAGAATTTCTTTTTACTCATGTGGCACTGAGCTCCTTGGTTGTTCAGTCTACCTAAAAGAGGTCTAGGCAGCCACCCCCTCCAAATGTCTAGATTTGTTGGGGAAGAAGGTTTTAACATCGACTTATCTTCAGTTTAGACTATCAAAGTATCAGGCACTTGTGGCTAAGTGTGATTTCCTGCACTATTCCAAGTATCTGGATTTCATGGACAAGCTACCCCAAGACAACAGGGCCAAATACCAGGCCCTTATCAAGGACGGCAAACTGGTGGCTAGAACCACATTACAATCAGTGGTTAATGCAACAGACACAGCACCAAAGTCCATGGCAACTATGATTGTGATGCACCATGAGTCATTCCCCTGAGAGGTCCAGACACTGTTGAGGATTTGCCCTTTGATGAGGCCAACCTTTTCAACACAAACACTGATGAGTCCTTGCATTCTCTAAAGGACTCCAGGGCAACCCTCTGCTCCCTAAGAATGTAAACACCTGCCCCAAAGAAGAAATACCACTAACACTCTACAAACCAAGGCCTATAATGCAACAGTTCTACCACCAGCAGTCCTATTAACTGCTTCGTAAGAGATAGCGTACAAAAATTATGATACACTCCCACCCAAGCTAAAATATAATTTTTGACAGGACTCTCAGGAGCTGCAAGCCACTAGTTTTGCCACCCCAACCAACTCCACATATCCTTTGATGGCTCCTAGCATTCTTTTTCCACAACTGGTGTGCAAAAACAATGGACAAATGGGTATTGGATATTATTAAGGTTAAGATTTTTTTCATGGTTATTTTTAGTAAAAGTCAGGACAGGTCACGGGCAATAAACAAAAATTTACTGAAGCCAGTGACCTGTCCCTGGTTTTTACTAAAAATAAGTGACAAAATGGGGCTGAGCCTGAGCCCTGCTGAAGGGGGGAAGGTCCAGGCATCCGCAAGCTGTGCCGGCCTCCACAGGGGTAGCTAGGAGCTGTGGCTCAGAGCTCCAGGGCCCCTGTTGGCTGACAGCGGAAAATGTCACGGAACCCATGACCTCTGTGACAATCTTAGCCTTAGATATTATCCATTCCAAATACACAATAGTTTATCTCCCTATCCCCTCCAAAATAAAAATACCTCCCCTGCCCCTTTTCAGTGACCATTCTCACAAGGAGATCTTCCATCAGGAGGTAGAATATTTCCTTCAACAGCGAGCTATAGAACAGCTGTTTCTTTGACATCAAGAAAGGGGGTTCTATTAGACATATTTTCTAGTACCAAAAAAGGGTTACCCATTCTTAATCCTCACTAACAGCATCTTTATTTGTGAACTGAGTTTTGTACGATTCTGTTGGCATCAATACTACCATTCTACGGAAATGGGACACATGGTTCACAATTCTCGCTATGAAAGATGCTTACTTTCACATGGACATTCATCCTACCCAGAGAAGGTTCCTCAGGTTTACGATGGGCACCAACCAACCACTTTCAATACAGAGTGTTCCCATTTGGCCTAGCAACCGAAGTGTTTCTAATAGTAGCAGTGTAATTCGGACGGAGCAGTTTCACTGTCTTTTCTTATCTGGATGATTGGCTTCTTGCCACAAAGAAGCCCTCATGTCAACCTCATTGATGCTTCAGCTCTCATATTCCCTAATCCGTGGGAGTTTAGAAAAGTCTATCCCAACTCTATTGCAGACTATAGAAGTCATAGTAGTGACCCTAGATTTAATCTGGGCAAGGGTTTATCTCCCAACCATCAGATTCCACTCCCTAAGCAACCTGATAGACCAGGTTATGTGAAACCCTCCAATGTCAGTTTGGATTTGCCTCTCTCTCCTGGGACACATGGCTTCGCACATTTACATCACACTGTTCGCCAGATTCCACCTTTGCTGTCTGCAGGCTTGGCTGTGAATATTATACACACCAAACACAATAGGAATACCATAGTAACAACTCCCACCAAGGTCAGGTCCTCACTATCATGGTGGGAAAGATACCAAAAGAGTACGTATGAGTGCTCCATTCCTCTCCCCCACACCTGACAAGATGATCATTATGGACAGTCACAGGGCACTTTGGACACCCCAAGAAGAATGCACATCAATCTTCAGGGACTCCAGGCAGCCCAAAAAGTTTGCAAAGCCTTTCTATCATTCGTCTGTTTTCATCATGTACTCAAATCACACAACATAACTGTAACAAACAAGCAAGGAGGAGCAAGAACTAGCCCTCTCTATGTAGAAGCAGTCACTTTATGAAACCGTTGCATCAGAAACCAGATCACCCTATCAGTAATGTACCTTCCAGGAACGCAGGATTCATTGGTAGACAGCCTCAGCAGACATTTCAATATCGCTCATGAGTGGAACATGCTCACTACTGAATTGTGTAACATTTTCTCTGAGTGGGGAATGCCCCACTTTGGACTTGTTTACCTAACAGAGAAATAGGAAATGCAGCATTTACTGCTCCGGGGAGCTTAAAGGCAGCATTCCAGAGGCAATGTTCTCCTAATACCTTGAATCATGCCTTCACATCGCACTACTGCCTCACATAGACTCATAGACTTTAAGGTCAGAAGGGACCATTATGATCATCTAGTCTGACCTCCTGCACAATGCAGGCCACAGAATCTCACCCACCCACTCCTGGAATAATCCTCTCACCTATGTCTCAGCTATTGAAGTCCTCAAATCATGGTTTAAAGACTTCAAGATGCAGAGAATCCTCCGGTAAGTGACCCGTGCCCCATGCTGCAGAGGAAGGCAAAAAACCTCCAGGGCCTCTGCCAATCTACCCTGGAGGAAAATTCCTTCCCGACCCCAAATATGGCGATCAGCTGAACCCCGAGCATGTGGGCAAGACTCACCAGCCAGACACCCAGGAAAAAGTTCTCTGTAGTAACTTCTAACATCCCATCGTTGACCATTGGTCCTATTTACCACTGATGGCAATTAATTGACCCTTGACTAAGATCATGTTATCCCATCAAACCATCCCCTCCATAAACGTATCTAGCTTAATCTTGAAGCCAGTTAGGTCTTTTGCGCCCACTGCTTCCCTTGGAAGGCTGTTCCAGAACTTCACTCCTCTGATGGTTAGAAACCTTCGTCTAATTTCAAGTCTAAACTTCCTGATGGCCAGTTTATATCCATTTGTTCTTGTGTCCACATTGGTACTGAGCTGAAATAATTCCTCTCCCTCCCTGGTATTTATCCCTCTGATATATTTAAAGAGAGCAATCATATCTCCCCTCAGCCTTCTTTTGGTTAGGGTAAACAAACCAAGCTCCTTGAGTCTCCTTTCATACGACAGGTTTTCCATTCCTCGGATCATCCTAGTGGCCCTTCTTTGTACCTGTTCCAGTTTGAATTCATCCTTCTTAAACATGAGAGACCAGAACTGCACACAGTATTCCAAATGAGGTCTTACCAATGCCTTGTATAACGGTACTAACACCTCCTTATCTCTACTAGAAATACCTCGCCTAATGCATCCCAAGACCGCATTAGCTTTTTTCACGGCCACATCACATTGGCGACTCATAGTCATCCTGTGATCAACCAGGACTCCGAGGTCCTTCTCCTCTTCCGTTACTTCCAACTGATGCGTCCCCAGCTTATAACTAAAATTCTTGTTATTAATCCCTAAATGCATAACCTTACACTTCTCACTATTAAATTTCATCCTATTACTATTACTCCAGTTTACAAGGTCATCCAGATCTTCCTGTAGGATATCCCGATCCTTTTCTGAATTGGCAATACCTCCCAACTTTGTGTCATCTGCAAACTTTATTAGCACACTCCCACTTTTGGTGCCGAGGTCAGTAATAAAAAGATTAAATAAAATTGGTCCCAAAACTGAACCTTGAGGAACTCCACTAGTAACCTCCCTCCAACCTGACAGTTCACCTTTCAGTATGACCCGCTGTAGTCTCCCCTTTAACCAGTTCCTTATCCACCTCTCAATTTTCATATTGATCCCCATCTTTTCCAATTTAACCGATAATTCCTCATGTGGTACTGTATCAAATGCCTTACTGAAATCGAGGTAGATTAGATCCACTGCGTTTCCTTTATCTAAAAAATCTGTTACTTTCTCAAAGAAGGAGATCAAGTTGGTTTGGCACGATCTACCTTTTGTAAAACCATGTTGTAATTTGTCCCAATTGCCATTGACCTCAAGGTCCTTAACTACTTTCTCCTTCAAAATTTTTTCCAAGACCTTGCATACTACAGATGTCAAACTAACAGGCCTGTAGTTACCCGGGTCACTTTTTTTCCCTTTCTTAAAAATAGGAACTATATTAGCTATTCTCCAGTCAAACGGTACAACCCCTGAGTTTAGAGATTCATTAAAAATTTTTGCTAATGGGCTTGCAATTTCATGTGCCAGTTCCTTTAATATTCTTGGATGAAGATTATCTGGGCCGCCTGATTTACTCTCATCAAGCTGTTCAAGTTTGGCTTCTACCTCGGATATGGTAATATCTACCCCCACATCCTTATTCCCATTTGTCATGCTGCCACTATTCCTAAGCTCCTCATTAGCCTCATTAAAGACTGAGGCAAAGTATTTGTTTAGATATTGAGCCATGCCTAGATTATCCTTAACCTCCACTCCATCCTCAGTGTTTAGCGGTCCCACTTCTTCTTTCTTTGTTTTCTTCCTATTTATATGGCTATAAAACTTTTTACTATTGGTTTTAATTCCCTTTGCAAGGTCCAATTCTACATGCCTTTTAGCCTGTCTCACTTTATCCCTACATGCTCTGACCTCAATAAGGTAGGTTTCTTTGCTGATCCCTCCCATCTTCCACTCCTTGTATGCTTTCTGTTTTTTCTTAATCACCTCTCTGAGATGCTTGCTCATCCAGCTTGGTCTAAAACCCCTGCCTATGAATTGTTTCCCCTTTCTTGGGATACAGGCTTCTGATAGCTTCTGCAACTTTAACTTGAAATAATCCCAGGCCTCCTCCGCCTTTAGGTCCATAAATTCTTTAGTCCAATCCACTTCCCTAACTAATTTCCTTAATTTATTAAAGTTAGCCCTTTTGAAATCAAAAACCCTAGTCTCAGATTTATTTTTGTTTATCCTTCCATTTAGTTTGAACTGAATTAGCTCATGATCACTCAAGCCAAGGTTGTCCCCTACAACCATTTCTTCAATGAGGTCCTCACTACTCACCAAAACCAAATCTAAAATGGCATCCCCCCTTGTTGGTTCAGCAACTACCTGATGAAGGAATTCATCAGCTATCACATCTAGGAAAATCTGAGCCCTATTATTATTACTAGCACTTGTTCTCCAATCTATATCTGGGAAGTTGAAGTCTCCCATGATCACACAGTTCCCATTAGTATTTACTTCCTTAAAAACATTAAAGAGGTCTCTATCCATATCCAAATTAGATCCCGGTGGTCTATAGCACACCCCAAGCACTATCCCAGGGGAGGCTCTAGTAGTTTTCTTCCCCAATGTGATTTTTGCCCAGACAGACTCTGTCTTATCCATTCCATCACTTTTTATTTCTTTACAGTCTACCTCATCATTGATATACAATGCTACTCCCCCACCTTTACCTTTATTTCTATCTTTCCTAAACAGCACATACCCTTCAATACCTGTACTCCAGTCATGACTGCTATTCCACCATGTTTCGGTTATTCCTATGATATCTGGTTTCACTTCCTGGACCAGTAGCTCTAATTCCTCCATTTTGTTACCTAGGCTCCTCGCATTGGTGTACAAACATCTTAATTTTTGCTGTTTGGCCTCACTCACATTCCTTACCCAATTTGGTATGGACATTGTACTGCCAGTATGACCTATTTGACTAGTATCCACTCTGCCCTTCCTCCTTATGTCCATTCTCCTACCCCCGGCTATATCCTCTCTTACTTGGTTGTCTTCCCTCTCAATGTTAAAATCCAGCGTGGAGATTACCTGGACATCTCCCAACCGTCTCCCCCACATTCCTAGTTTAAAGCTCTCTTGATCAGTTGTGCCAGCCTCCATCCTAGAAGTCTATTTCCTTCCCTACTCAGGTGAAGTCCATCCCGAGAGAACAGTCCTCTGTCCATGAATGCCTCCCAGTGGCCATACATCCCAAAGCCCTCCTTGTAGCACCAATCCCTGAGCCATCTGTTGATCATCATAATCCTGTCACACCTTTGTTGCCCTTCTCTAGGAACAGGCAGAATCCCACTGAAGATTACCTGAGCCTTGATTTCCTTAAGCGTCTTCCCCAGCCTGGCATAGTCCCCCTTGATTTGTTCCAGTGAGAATCTAGCCGTGTCATTTGTTCCTACGTGAAGGATGATCAATGGATTCTTTCCCGCTCCCTTTAGGATCCTCTTCAACCTCAGGTCCACATCCCGTATCTTAGCACCCGGTAGACAGCACACCCTTCTGTTCTCTGGATCAGCTCTGGTTACAGGCCTGTCTATTCTTCTCAGTAAGGAATCCCCAATCACGTAGACCTGCCTTTTCCTGGTGACAGTGCGATTCTCCAGTCTATCCCCTGTTCCCTCTGGCTGCAAGTCCTTTCCATTCCTATTTTCCCTTGTAATCCTCTTCAACCCATCCTGTATCCTCCTGGGGCTCATGTTTGGTGTTGTCCCCATCGACTCTTCCCCTTCTTCTATGGGACTAACCGCTCTTCTCTTCTTCCTTGCCCTTCCACCTTCAGTGACCACCTGCTGTACCCCTTCTTCATTCTCCAACTCTGCAAACCTGTTCTTGAGCTCTATTTCTCCTTCACTGGCCTGTCTTTTCCTCTGCCTGGTTCTCTTAGTCACATGCTTCCCCTGTGCATTTTCTTCACCCGGCAGTCCCCCCTCAGAGGCCTTTGATCCTGCTTCCATCTGCATCTCTGAGCTTTCCCCGTCAGCCACCTCGTGCCTTTCCTCCATCAACTGCTCGAACCCCCGTCTAAACTCAACCAGAGTTTCCACCTGCATCTCCAATCCTCGGATCTTTTCTTCCATCAGCTCTATCAGGCGGCACTTCATGCAGACAAAACTCTTATCAGGTACCCCCTCCAGAATCATATACATACCGCAGGTGCCACATCCAGTCATCCTCATTGTGTCCTCCACTGCTTGGCTCATGACCACTGCTGCCTCTATATCTGCCAGCCTTCTCACCTAAATCCTGTTAGTCCGGAAAACACAAAACAAACCACAACACCACCACCTACAGCAGAACAAACACCAAACAAATCCCAAAATACAGACTCCCCTTAGAAACTCCCACTCAAACTCCCCTGTTTACAGCTCTGTTTGCTGGCTCCTGTGCCGCTGCAGCTGCCTGACTGGCTGGCTGCCTTTATAGGACCCCTGATCAGCGAAGCCCCGCCCCCTAATTAGGGCTCAGCTGCTCTCCCAGCACACTGCCCCTACAAGCCTCTACACATCCAAACAATACAAATACAAGACCAGAAACAAATACCTTCTCACATCCTACAGAAGATTCAACAGGATAAGGCATGAGTCATCCTCATTACCCCCAGACAGCCCAGGCAGTTCTGGTTTCCAAGTCTTCTATGAATGTCATCCTGCCTGCCAATTAACGTTCAGTCCTTCCTGAATCTCTTGACCCAGGAGAGTGGTAGGGTCCAGCATCCCAACACTGCAACATTTCATCTCCTTGCTTGGTATTTGGCTGGGCATCAAGCCCAGAATGTCCCTGCTCCGAAGCCATGTAAATTGTCCTTAATTGCAGAAAGGACCCCACCAGAAAATGCAACTTAGCCAAGTGAAATGTTTCTGGTATCTGGGCCCAGCAAAAGCATACATCTCCAGCAGCAGTGGCTATTCGTGTTATTCTACATGATCTTTTTTGCTCAAAGCAACAGCTCTCTCCCTGAACTCCCTGCAGGTCCACCTGTCAGCACGTCACCCATCAATGGATAGGTACTCAATTTTTATTCACCCAGTAACAAACACCCAATAGAACCTTCCCTCCAGTGAAGAAACCAACTCCTTACTGGGATCTTACCATAGTACTTTCAGAACCCACTAAGTCACCCTTTGAACCGCTAGCTACATGTTCCCCATCCCTCCTGTCAAGGAGGATTGCCTTACTCATTGCCATCACCTTGGCCAGAAGGGTAGGCAAACTCAAGACCCTAACAGCTGGTCCTCCATACACACTATTCCATAAAAACAAAGTCTTGCTATGACTACACCCAAAATTCTCTCGTAAGATAGCTTCAGATTTTCACGTAAGCCAGTCAAATTCATTTACCTGTGTTTTTTCTGAAGCCCCTTGTCTCATGAGGAGAGGAGACATTATTTCCTCAACATGCGACAAGCACTGGTGTTTTACCTGCAAAGGACAAAACCCATCAGAAAATCACCTAAACTAGTTGCTGCTCTAGCAGAATGAGTCTGGGGCCAAACCATGTCTGCTCAGAGAATTGAGGTGGATCTCTGGTTGTATGCTACTTTAGTTGGCACAGCTTTTTCCTCCACATGGGGTAAGGGCTCAGTCTAGCACAAGCAACTTTAGTGGCATTGTTCCTGCCCCTTATACACTTGTGTTGAAACACAAGGAGATCTGGGGCATAGGTACAGACCAACAGCTACAGCTTGCAAAAGTTTGCAGGCTCCAGGTACATACGTACCTACAAAGGAAGACAGGGACCACACATGTCAAAAAACTCCAGTAACATAAAGGTAAGTAACTTCCCTTTTGGAGAGTCCCTTCTCTTCTGTCCTGAGACAATACTATATAAGCTAGTGCTAAAGCAACACCTATCATGTAGCAAGCAGGTACAGAAAGAGTGAATAATTGAACTAAGTTTCTGGGGGTCATGTACTTCTAACAGTATTAAACATGCTGAGGCCTCTGGAACCTACTGCTTGAAAAATATCATAAGGTAGATTAAGGCAGGCTCCCTCCTCTCATATTACCCCCTTAAAGCATAATTGAGCTCCTCACTCAAATACAAGTCCAAAACCCCATTGCGAGGACTCCCAGCAAAACTACCACAGCAGTATTATCTGGGAGGGAAAAAAAGAATTGAATGCACAGATTCTGTTTCCACTTCCTGAGCCAATTAACAGAGAGGTTGCACCAGTGGAAAATTGCACCTCTTCCCCATGTAGGAAGCAAGGAGGTGTAGCTAGTGCTTTTCCAACAAGAAGATATAGCAACAGGAAGCACTAAATGTGGGAAACAGTACACCATGGACATCAAAGAGGAACTCTACCAAGTTAAATTGGCTGCCGTGGGGTTGGGGGGGGGGGGGGGGGGAGAAGCAAACCAGACTTCAAATGCCAGAGTACTCACAAGTACTGTACTCACAAGTGCTGTAGCTATTTTTAGAAATCTCACATTGGTACCTTCTTTGCATTTTGTCAAATCTGCTGTGGAAGTGTTCTTAAAATGAACATGTGCTGGGCCATTTGCTGAGAAAAGCTGAAACGTGCAGGAGGAAGTAGCATATGTTTATGGAGGCTTTGTAAAGGGCTGAGGCAGAGCAACACTAAGACACCAGGACATCATGTCACCACCACTGGAGACTAATCTTATGGGGTCAATAAGGTACAAGGTAGCCTTTCCTCTTTCTGGGCACTGGGAACCTGGACAGTAGGTGCTTTACTTCAGCCTTCTTCCAACTTTTCATTCTGTCCATTGAGTTCTTTGAGTACTGAAGCATTAGGATGGAAGTTATGTGCTGAAATCGGCTCCATTCATCAGGGCCAGCTTTAACTTTTGGGTTTTTTTTGCTTGAGGCGGCAAAAAACACCTGAGCGCCGCCCCGGCGAAACAAAAAAACCAACCCCCCCCCCCGAGTGCTGACCTGCCGAAACAACCCCCCCTCAAGCGCCCCGCCTTAACAACCCCCCCCCGAGCGCCCCGCACCTACCCCTCCACCGAGCGCCACCTAAGGGTTAAAAAAGACCAACCCTGAGCGCCGCCCTGCGATTGGCCGTCCCAAAGGTGCTGCCCCAAGCACATGCTTTGTCGGCTGGTGCCTGGAGCCGGCCCTGCCATTTATCCAGGAGAGGAGACAAAGCATAGGGAAGAGTTGGGGTGTTGGAGACAACTTTTATTAGGGCTGTTGATTAATCGCAGCTAACTCATGCAATTAACTCAAAAAAATTAATCGTGATTAATTGCACTGTTAAACAATGGAATACCAATTGGAATTTATTAAATATTTTGGGATGTTTTTCTACATTTTGAAATATATTGATTTCTATTACAACAGAATACAAAGTGTACAGTGCTCACTTTATATATTTTTTATTACAAATATTTGCCCTGTAAAAATGATAAACAAAAAGAATTTAAAGTACTGTAGTGCAATCTCTTTATTGTGAAAGCATAACTTACAAATGTAGATTTTTTTTTGTTACATAGCTGCACTCAAAAACAAAAATGAAATACTTGAGAGCCTACAAGTCCACTCAGTCCTATTTCTTGTTCAGCCAAACACTAAGACAAACATTTAAGGGAAATACTGCTGCCTGCTTCTTGTTTACGTCACCTGAAAGTGAGAACAGGCGTGACACTTTTTTAGCCAGCATTGCAAGGTATTTATGTGCCAGATATGCTAAATGTTTGTATGCTCTTTCCTGCTTCCATGCTGATGATGCTCGTTAAAAAAAATAAATAGCGTTAATTAAATTTGTGACCAAACTCCTTGTGGGAGAATTGTATGTCTCCTGTTCTGTTTTACCTGCATTCTGCAATATATTTAATGTTATAACAGTCTCGGATGATGGCTCAGCACATGTTGTTCGTTTTAAAACACTTCCACAGCAGATTTGACAAAATGCAAAGAAGGTACCAATGTGAGATTTCTAAAAATAGCTACAGCACTTGAACCAAGGTTTAAGAATCTGAAGTGCTGTGTAGCGAGGTAATCACCCCGCTCCAGCCTGAAGGGGACTGGCAGTAGCCACGGAGGCAAAGTGGGGGTAGTGGGTTGGGGAATCCCCAGGGAGGGGAGACCCAGAGACTGCAGGGATACTGCTGGGGCAGAACCCCAGGATAAAGGGGCACCGGGGTCTGAGAGGGACACGGGGGCCAGCAGCACGTGGGACGGCGAACAGCAGAGGGCGCTCTGACAGCTGGTGAGCTAATTCCCTGGACAACCAGCAGGAGGCAGCGCAGGGGTGAGTCCCGCGCTGCTACATGCTGTCCAAAATCTGAGGGGGAGGTGTGGAGTATGCTCTCAGACATCTTAAAAAAGCAACACTCAGATGCAGAAACTACAGAACCTGAACAACCAAAAAATAAAATCAACTTTCTGTTGGTGGATCTGACTCAGATGATGAAAATGAACATGCATTGGTCCGCTCTGTTATGGATCGTAATCAAGTAGACCCTGTCGTCAGCATGGATGGTGGTTGAGGCATGAAGGGACATATGAATCTTTAGCGCATCTGGCATGTAAATATCTTGCAACACCGGCTACAACAAAGCCTGTTCTCACTTTCAGGTGACATTGTAAACAAGAAGTGGGCAGCATTATCGCCTGCAAATTGTAACAAAACTTGTTTGAGTGATTGGCTGAAGTAGGACTGAGCGGATGTGTAGGCTCTACAGTTTTACATTGTTTTATTTTTGAATGCAGGGGTTTTTTTTGGTAAAAATTCTACATTTGTAAGTTCAACTTTCATGATAAAGAGATTGCACTACAGTAGTTGTATTAGGTGAACTGAAAAATACAATTGCTTTTGTTTTGTACAATGCAAATACACGGACCCCTGCTAAAATACAGGGTTTGGGATCCATGCGCAGGACCGCATTAACGGGGGGACCGTGTTATAGTAGGGGGCCGCATTACCATGGATTCCAATTAAAGTAGTTAAATTTGGGATCCATGCACGGTACCACACAATTTTTCCGAATTCGTGCTCTGTAGATGCATGTTCTAGCGGGGGCTCTCTTGTATTTGTAATCAAAAATAAATATAAGGTGAGCACTGTACACTTTGTATTGTGTTGTAATTGAAGTCAATATTTGAAAAGGTAGAAAACTTCCAAAAATATTTAAATAAATGGTATTCTATTATTGTTTAACCAGGGCTTTGGAGCTGTGCTCCAGCTCCAGGCAAAAACCTGCAGCTCCACTGCTCCAGAGCTGCTCCGCGAACTCTGCTCCAAAGCCCTGTGTTTAACAGCGTGATTAATCGCTTGACAGCCCTACCTTTTATGTATTCTCACTATTTACCTCATTGTTTGATAGGAGAAAAGAACATTTGACCAAAAAAAAAAGAAAAAAGCATCAATTCACTTATTTCTGCCCCCCAAAAGCAAAACCAAACCCTGACAAACCAGTGACTTTGGTAACTTGAGAGAGCAGCAACAGATGTTCCTGAAAATGTTTTACATTAGTTTTATGTACCTTGCACTGGAGAGAGTAATTTTCAAGTGGTGGCTATGTTTATAAAATAAGACTGCTTAAGGTAATCTGTTCAAAGATCTTTTGTCCCAGTCCTCACACAGCTCTTGAATTCTTCAAACCTCCATCATTGAAGGTTTCAGTATAAAAGAGATGTCACTCTGTAATGGTCTCTGGCACATCAATCACATTTTGTTGAAAGTACCATGCATACATATGGAATTGTAAAACTAACTGAAAAAATGACTACCCTAGTCAATTACACATATAAAAAACCCTCTGAAATAGGAAAATTGAGACAGTCAGGAACAGATCCTGTTCCTATTGAAATCAATGCAAGTTTTGCTTCCGACTTCCATTGGAGCAAACCCTCTGAAACTCAGGGTTATTTCACAACAGCAGTGTTTAAGATGAGTAAACTGCTAACAAGGTGACTCACGTAATGTGAAAAGTGCACTTATCCAAGATTCCCAAATGCATGGGGTTGATTGCACTTGATCCTGAACTGGTGTTCACTTTCACACATCATCTATTATGCTGAAGTAATAAATTAGGTATTTAACATTACAAAATTTTTGCAGAGTAGCTACATCTCCCCTAGAACAGATTTGTTAATTTCCATACATAGTGTTTAAATAACAAAGGATAAACAGCTATTTTGATACAAAGTAGAATGTATATTTGTGACGGGCGTGTGTCACTGTTCTAGTTTTATTTAGTTTAATGTGACATTCCACAAGATTGAAATCATGTGCTTTAATTAAAACTATTGTAATTTGGTATCTAAAACCCTTTAGCTTTTCTTTCAGAACCAGAAGTTAATCTGTTTGAATGTACATAAAATCATAGTTCTTAAAAAGGATACATAATACAGTTGCACCATTTTAATGGTGAGCACTCTAATACAATAAGCATTTCTTCCACAATAGTTTTGGTAACAATATAGGCACATAGCGGCATGTAAATTACACATAGCAACCAGAACAGCAAAGGCACAATCTGGATTTTTACCTTTCAAAGTGATGTTTAATTTACAAACAAAAATATTGTTCTATACTTCATGCAGAAGTTTTACATTTGTATTTAACAGCACAAAACCATTACAGAAATGCTGTCATCTGATAAAACAGGTCATTTAAATAAAAGAGAGCAGCTCTTTGCATTGAGGAACTAATGTCTCGATTAGAGGGCAATATATGAAATCCCACTTCAAAGGTTTTAGATGGTCTAAACCCTGTGAGCATCCTTTTGTCTACAAAAGTATCGTCTGGCAACTGAAAGTAATTACAAGTTTTCTAGTTTATTGGTAGGTATGTATTTTCCTCTATGTCTACACAAGAAGACCTGAAAGATTAAGATTATCTGTAAAACTATCAATTGTTTCTCCAATATAAAAGTAGATTTTAAACTTTAATATAAACTATACTTTCAAAACAAACTTAGGCATTACTTAAAGGAACCATCATTTAGTGTAACTGCTAGCTTATTCTTGACATGAAGTCCCACTGATGACAGATTTCCTTTATCCACCATTAAGAATGCAGCCCTTAGCAACTCACGGTTAAGTCTGTAATGCAGCAACTTTGAAGTTAACTCTGCCCACTGCTCCAAGAATATGACAGCTCGGCATTTCACACAGAAACATTACCATTAAGACAAGTAGAAAATTTTTGTTTACAAATAAAGATCTTCATAATTACTAAAAAAAGATGTTTCTTCTAATTTTCGTAACTAGCTCTTATATGCACCATTCCACACTGTGGAAAAGCTGAAATATGCAGTCTGGACTCACTCTACAAATTAAAGAAAAAATGGAATTACAGGTATTGGCACAAATACTTACATCTACACCTGTACAAAATAAAATTGACAACTCTGTCCCACCAATTAGAGTACAACATTCCTCTGCTATCGAACAGGTACTTTCAAATATAGATTGCCTGTTTAAATGTGCTAAGGTGGGAACACAATCTGAGAATAGTGGATGTGCCAAAAGTTCCAAACCGCTTTATCAGTCTTTAAATGGAGGAGGAACCAGAAGCATGTCCAAAGAGTTCAGTGAAGTCATTATCCTTGCAACTTCATAAGGTCACTGCAACTGCACTCTGTATGCTCCCATTAGCAACTTTACCTGTAAGAAGGGAAAAAACGCTTCAAATGACCATCCATATATCTTGCACAAAGGTAAAAATACTGAGTAAAAGGGGAGGTGGAGGAAACTTGCTAGTAACTGAAGAAAATGGAGTTTATATAACATGTACTTGGTGGATCAGAATTGTTTGGACACATTCTAAAATGAAGTTTGAAAATCAAAATTCAAAGGGAAGTACTTAAAAATACTCTGAAGTATCTTAAGCATCCTCTATTCATACAGCAAACAAATTTGTAAATTAGCGTACTCCAAACCTTGACTAGGAGCTTCAATAGAATTACCTCCCTTTATCATGTTAGGCAGTAATCAAGTTTTTAGAAAAGCTTTTTGGATGAAATGCTGGTGTATTTGATAGGCAGCATAATTAAATACAGGAGAACCTCATTATTCTGTAGTGCTAGAGAGAATAAGAACCACAGCTCCTCCTCCCAGAAGTGTTATCAGGACAGGATCAACCTATCATTACTCTTGTGATGACTGTTGTGACCACTGCAGGAGCTATCTGGCAGCATCTAGCAGACTTTCTACACTTCTAAAAAGGAAATTGCACATCCTCGCGTCAGTGCATGCTTTTGGGTAAGGCTTCTGAACTTTCCATAGCACTGAAACCAGTTACACAGGTTTAACAAAAGATGGCTGGTAGTTCCTCTGTGCCCACAAGGTCATTCAGTGCACATCCGGCAGCTGCTACCTTTACTTGCTCCCTATTACTGACCATGTGCAATATTTAGTCCTACTGCAATTTAAGCACTTCGTTCTGGGGTATGAATTACTCTGGCTATTGTTTATTCATGATGGAAATATTTCCATCTTCAAAGTGAATCTCATCAGCGGTAACCCTAAGTGACTTTTGGCAACATCACAGATAGACTGGGACAGGGGCTGAAAAGGGTTGGCAACTGAATTGAAGGGAAGGAAATGAGGAACACTTTAAATAATTTTACATTTATAGGCCAGGCCTATAATTTGGAGTACTGAGACTCCTGGAAGAGAAAGACATTGAAACTGCTGTCAAAATAAAAATCGCTCTACCACCACCTCATTACATACATTTTGTACAGGTAAGCATGTCCCACCTTGGCAGTAGGCGCTTCTGTCAACCGTATAAAAAGCTTGTTAAGGCCTGTAACAGGACTGAAGGAATAAATAAAGTGACTATCCTAAAAGAAAAAACAACAAGTTAGTGTTGGTGTGTGGCAAACACTTCTGCATTTCACTTCAAAGTGCCCAGAGAAGCACTGAGAGATCGGAGTTAAGAACATCTCATCCATAGCTACAAGTGTATTTTTTGGAAAGATAGTTCTGAGACAACATTAATTAAGCCCTTTGGTGTAAGTGCATCATTCTCTGAAGAAACAGAACTAGGGAATGTGATTATATTGAGCTTCTGAAATTCTCATGTCACTGATTGAAGCTGACCAGAAAAGGCACTAAGACTGACAATTTGCCCACTTCCTGCTCAACTCCCTACTGACACCCTGATCTTCACTAGCCTTGAAGACAGGAAAATGGAAATATTTAATAACCATTTCTACTGTAGTTTCTCTATAGATCTTTTTTTTTTTAAAATTCTGTTGTGAACAAAGAAACCTCTGCCGTTTACTATATTAAAAGGCCTGTCACGAGAAACATGCTGGGACTGAAGTACACCTCAAATCCCTTGAAATTAAACAAATTACAAGTTTGTTTTTTGTAGAGGTGGTATAAAAGCAGATTAACTAATTAAATGAACAATACTTACCAAAAATACAGGAAGCTGGAATTTATCATTTAAAACCACTGCTTGCACGCTGCATGGTCCACAGAGCCGAGCAATGACTTCTTTACCAAAGAAGTTTGAATGGAAAACAAATAGAAGAATTCCAGATCCTAAAGAGAGGACAATTAGATCACATTTTCTTTATGAAATTGATCAATTTAAAAGAGTTACACGCCCGTCCCCGAACTGGTAAAGGAGACCTAAAACTAGATCCACTGTACCTTGACTAAATCCTCATTTGGAGTTTATATAACAATGGGGGTATTATGGTTTTTGGTTTTAAACAAACCAGAACTTCACACTAATACACTGAACATTATTAGAAGATCGCCATTTTGGTTTTTGATGCTGGCAAATATTGACAAATACTAAACTTTACTGTTTTGGAGATGCATAACCAGTCCATAGTGTTGCTGTTCAGAACTACAAAGATTCTAGACTCCCAAACCAATGGAAAGCAAGCTCATTGCAGGATGACTGCCTTTGTCATTGGGGCAAGGTGTAGGATAAATATGAAATTAAAGAATTAGAGTTAGCTTAAGTTTGGTAATGGAAATGTATGTTGTAAAGAAAGGCCCTGACTAACAAGTAGAAGAAAGGCCTTGAAAAATAACAAGTTATAAGGACAAAAGGAATGAAGTAGGGAGGATGTTTGGTTTAAAAAAATAATTCATGAAATAAGGGGAAGTTTCTGAAAAGATGGAATTTATGGTTAAATTAGCGTTGTGTAATACCATACATTGTTTTAGCTGCAGATTAGAAACAGGTTCTAATCTTACCTTCTGGCACATTCTGTGGGGGTTTATAGTTGAAATCCATAGAAAAATCTGGTCCTTCACAGAGACGGTGACATGCAATCGGAAAGACAGGCTCCAGCAAGGCAAGACGAGCTTCAAAGTAATCCCTAATTGCATCTTCTGCTACTCTTGAGAGCCTAAATATGCAAACGAATGATGCTTACAGTAGATTTAGACCAACTGTATTCCCTTCTAGATAAGGATCATATCACTGTACAAAGATTACTATCAGTAACAGATGCACCAGTTATTGAAGCACAGAAGGATTCTTGATGGCAAAATTTAGGATTCCGAATTCCAAAAGCTAACACATTCTGCTTTACATTTAAAAGGAAGAATATCCCAATTCCTGGAAATGAGGAGATGCTATCAAATTTTGTCAGGAATCTAGTTTGGTTGTGAGATTTGCTTGCTTATGTTGGTCTGCAGATGTTAAATACCACAATGAGCTTACGACAGGTACACCGCAGAATTTTCAAAACATTCAAATTGGTGACAGGTCTGGAAAGTTCTCCAATACAGAAACAAAATTCCAACAACAGGAAATACTCAGGTCTCTCGGAATAACTCAATGGCCAGGCAGAGACAGCATCTCTACCAGCAGTGCTACTATGCTGATTAGCACTTTGCTTGCAGCCAGGCTGATTTGTAGTTTTACTTATGATGCTGCATGAGAGAACAGAGAGTTCCCAATTCATGTCGAGTAAAAATTCCATTTGAGAGAGATAAGACTCCTGCTGAAGAGTTGATTTGTGCAGTGACTGTGATGAGGGAGTCAGACAAAGCCTTTCTACTAGCAGCAGACAACCAAATTTTCAAAGGGAAAGACAGCATCTGTCAATAATACTTAGCATTTTAGACCTTTACAAGTAGTTACTAAACACCCATGTGAAACAGGGAATCTTGAAACAGACAGGGGTTAAATGACTTAACCAAGGTCAGGGGCTGAATTAAAACTCCAGGGTTCCTGGTTCTCAACTTTATAGATGCTGGTTTTAAATTTAAATCTTTAAATTATTTCCTATTCAGCGATCGCCCTCTCTCGGTCTGTGGTAGTTGAGATTATCTCCAGAACTCAAACCTCTGGTTTTATCATTAGAGACCTAGAGGGAAAATAGTGAGTTCTGGATCTGAAGGACTTTGAGGATTTGGAAGAGCTTAGTTTGCTTGATATTGGTCTATTTGTTTAGTTTTAATTGTTTCTTCCCCTCTACCTAGCATTGCTACAAGATATTAGTCAACTAATAAGCAGACAGAAGGGCAGGTGGGAATAACTGACACTTATATAAAGACGTATATATTTTAACTACACACATTTTTATATCGCCTCATTTTATACCATAAAGGTGGTGGTTTTATACTGAAACCTCTTCAGCTCACAGATTGTCTTCATGTGTTTGACTAGTACCTAACATACTGTGGGTGCTACTGAGTAACAGTGCCCCCAAAGCACTACACAGGCACACTTTTATAAAAGTGAAATACATTAGCTCATGCTGCTCGTCAGTTGCCTCCTCATTCTGCACCTTTATTCAATGTTTCAAAAATGGTTGGGTTGCCTATCCCTGTGAGATTTTGGTACCGCTTAATTTATTTTTTCTGCCTATGGGAAAATTGCATTTTTTCCTAGCATTTCTGACTTTCTTTTCAGTGACTTAAGCCAAAATCATGAAGCACATCTGAAATTTTAGACAATAAAGAACTACGCAGACTACTTACGTTTCCAAGTGACTTTTGAGCAGGTCATACACAAGTACATTATTACACTGTTTAGCAAAATGAAGTGCACTGTTCTGATGCTTTGACAAAATGTTACAATCTGCTCCACTTTCAATCATAAGTCGTACAATGTCAGAGTTTCCTCTTTTACAAGCCTATACATGAAAGGGGGGAAAAAAACACACACACACACGAAGTAGCAAAATACTTTGTAATGAGAACTGAATTACAGCAGAATCAGTATTTTAAAAACTAATTGGGGATTGAGGAGTTCATAAAATTGAACTCAATCACAACATTTACAGGTTACACTCCAGGACTTTTAATTCTTCTCTGGATATTAATTTCATATTTTAATTACAAGTCTCCTACTTATAAACTTATCATACAGGTCACCCATATTCTTTGATTCCCTCTAAATAGATTATGCTGTACAGAAAAGTTATGCATTTCACTTACCACGGACAATCTAACCCTAGTATGAGAAATTCAACACATGGAATTCCTTGCGAGAGGTGATGTAATGGGTCACTGGATAGAACATTAAATATATTCCACCTGTCTGACCATTCTTCCCAAGTTGTATGCAGCGTAGTTGTAGCCAGGTTAGTCCCAAGATATTGGAGAGAGAAGGTGGGGGAGGTAATATCTTTTGTTGGACCAACTTCTGTTGGTGAGCGAGAGAAGCTTCCAAACCACACAGAGCTCTTCTTCAGGCCTGGGAAAGGTACTCCCAGCATCACAGCAAAATGCAAAGTAGAACGATATCATACTCAAAGGACACCTGCACAGCACTTTCAAAAGACGAGCCTGGGAGCTTAAATTCATTACTCTGCTAGACACTAAAAATCAAGAACTGAACAGAGACACTGAATTTATGGCTTATTACAACTCTTTGTCCTATGGCTACAGAGGTATTAATGGGCCACTCTACCTTGAACGGTTCCTTGCAATATGTGCTTGCTACTTACGCTAAACAATCTGTTCTTCCTTGCATTTTGCTGTGAATCTGGGAGTACCTACCTTTCCCAGACCTGAAGAAGAGCTGTGTGCGTCTTGAAAGCTTGTCTCTCTTGTAAACATAAGTTGGCACAATAAAAGACATTACCTCACCACCCTTGTTCTTCCCAGGGACATTGAGGGTCTCAGCATTTCCTCATTACAACACTGACCAACCTTCTCTTGCTAGAAAACAAGTACAGGAAAACCCTACTATGAGTTATCATCCGAGGGCAAAAATAATTGGGTGTGGAGGCATCTCTCACTTTTTGGAGTTTTTGCCTTTCTGCTGAGGAACCAGACTGGCCTGCAATCCTCAACTCACATTCTCTTGATCTGGGAAATGAAGAGGGAAACCAACCTGCAGTTAAACCCATGTGTAGATGACACGTGTATTTTGGGATTACATGCAACATGCAATTTTAGTGTTGTATTATCATAAGCTTTTCCATTTGGTAAGAGATGCATTAGTACACTGACTGAAAGATTACTGCACTAATGACAGTGGTCTGAGGGCTTTGACACACACAGTAGATCTTTGTCCTATATTTAAAGCCTAAAATGTGGTTTGAGAAAGAAGACCATGGAAACAGACCTGGCCACAGACATACCTGTACATACCACACTGTCGTCGTCCTATAGTACGTTTGCTAAAATGCTGAATATTAGACAATATCAAACAATGTCAGGACAAAACTGCATTTACCTTCATTAAAGCAGTTTCACCATTGCTCTGCTGGACATTAAGATAAGCCCCAGCTTCCAAAAGAATAGCCACTGTAGTTAGAAAGTTCTTAAAAAAGAATAGAACAGAACAGTTAAACTTTAAATTTAAAAATGTTTCAAACAGTAAGCTAAATACAGACTGTAGAATGATTAAGATTTTAGTAGTGTGTAAGACCCTAAAGTAAGGTTGCTCCTGGATGTCAGGTTCATCTGAAAGCTTTTAATTGCCCCTCTTCCGCCCCCTCCCCCCCACAACTCATCCCCCCCAAAAAGTCATGAACAGGAGGATTTTCATTCTGAATCAAGATAAGATAAATTCTTTACGAACAGCTAAACTTCCAAATGAAATAGCTGACATTTTGTTACATATAAAACTTTAGAGTAAGGTGTTTTATCTTTTGAAGTTTCAAATAAATTGATGCTGTCTTATTTCATTTACTTAAACACAGTAAGAAAATGATTAAATAAAACAGAAGTTTTGTCATAGGATCAGTGTTGCCTGCTTTGTCAGTAAGTCTTGACAAGCAGCAGTTTGATATTTACAATTTTCATACATTCATATTGCAACAGATTATCTTCATTAACTACATTCAGAAATATCAGTTGAAGGTCAGCAGTCAACTAACCAATCTGAGTAGCTGGTGCAGATGCAAATTTGGAACAAATACTTCAGTTAACTAGATGCAGCAAGCGGAGCAATGAGAGTTTGAACATAAAGTAAAGGACAAGATGTAGGAATACTGTTAAAGGGAACTAACCTTTTCAGCTGCGTGTATCAATGCAGTTGTTCCATTTTTCTGTCTACAGTTGACTTTAGCTCCTTTTCTGATAAGGAGCCGGAGGAGGTCATCATGCCCTCCCGCAGCAGCAAGCATCACTAGCGTCATTCCACTTGAATCCTGCAACAATTGTTTACTTTTCAGTCACAAATCTACAAATGGGAGCCTGTTTACACTAACTACACTTGTAAAGGTATCCAGTTACAACACAGATCCATGTAAGTTTAGGTTGGACCATGATGTTGTCTCTGAAATGTGCTACAATCTTTGATAGCCCAGTGCTTCAGCACAGTTCAGGGATACCATCATGGTTCATCTACATTTAAAAAAAAAAAAAAAGAAAAAAAAAAAAAAGGTCAAGACATATGTAAATGGGCTTGGGGGGACAAGTGCACTATAACCAGGCCACATTCAAATCATTCCCACTAGCTCTGGTATAGATATAATGTATCCTCCTGGTTAGCAAGACTTACCAAATTTAGTGCAAATGCTGTATTTAGTTGCAAATCAACATGTTGTAATGGATACTAGCCAATGAATCAACATTTCTTTAGGAAAATAACTAAAAAGTACAGATGCAAAACAAGATTAAAACCCATGATTTAATCAGTGTTTCCTGCTTGCTGATTTAAATCATGATGGAAATCAGTGATTTAAGTAAATCCATTTCTCATGCTTATATATGTTTTAGAAGTACATACATTTTAGAAATACTTGTCAAGTTTTACAGAATAGTCATTTGCAATAGAATCGAACTCCCAAAGAGTTAACTGTTTTACTTAAAGGAAATGGAGAAGAGATCAATGACCATTTAAAATACCCAAAACGCAACTATGTGTGTATGCTAAATATAAGCTAGTCAGATTTAAAAACCAAATATCTGAAAGTTAGTTCCTGCTTACCTGCCAATTTAGAGTCTAGGGTTCTATTTAAGTGTATTTGTAATATTTAACTATGCACATATTTGCTTACCAATTTCAAATCTGAACAGTTTAACCTGAGGAGCTCTATGTAAAGTCTCCTCTTCCATACACTGGATTTGTACAAAATTTCCCTTCAATACTTCCTCTTTACAGATATTACCTCTTGATCCAGATTATATTCTTCATTTGAATTAAGCGCCATCTTTACTGTAACATAGTCTCCATTTTTAACAGCATCCCTCAGCAGAGCTGAAAGAAAATTCGTTCAATTGGAATATTCACTTTAGAACACCAGATAAGAAATGTTTCCCTCTTCCCAAAAATTACTTACTACTCGATATTGGTTCTGTTGAACAATGAGTCTCATCTTCTCCATCCAAATGCTTCTGAAAGTCTTCCAGGGTCAGCCATTCTAACTGCATGTCCATGCCCAAACTTAAGACTTGCTGCCTGCCATCTATCATACAAACCCCAAACGAGTTACTTGTTTTGTATAACCACCAAAATGTAATCATTGCCTGCTGTTTGAACTGACTGACAGTATAATGTGCACACAATCCTGCACATTTTTTTTCCAGAGCCAAACTGGAGATAATGATCCATAGTGGGGTAAAACGCCAAATAATGTGTTGCATTACAAATTGGCACAAGTGTTCAGTAACCTGACTGGACAAAAGGAGAGCTAACCAATTAAAAGATACACAATGATTTTCCTGGCAGGAATTATTTGTTTGGCCCAAGAATTTAATCAGGCTAAAAAGCACCTATTGTTACTTTAAAAAAAAAAAAAATGTACGTGAGAAGAAAGGTATGCTGTTTTAGGAGATGGTGTCAAAGAAGTTAATACTTGTTTAGTCCTGACTTTAAATGAACAATCCATTTCAGCAGGTGTTACTACCTTTTGTGTAATAACCAAGCTAATTTGCTTCGAAGTTATTCATTAACCCTGTGCTTCAAATTTCTTGGGGCTCAAAGTAAACAGACCATGAACTCTGTAGTCTAGACCAGGGGGGTCTCAACAAATATTTTGGTGGCCTCAGAGTGCGGCCACCAACTCTGGCTTGTGGCTGTGCTGACAATTTTTCCTAAAATATTTAATTAACTTTAGGAAAAACAAATATATGCACATAAACATGTCCAAATCATTGTAATTTATTTATGTAGGGTTTTTTCTGACTCAGTAATAAAAATAATTTACAGTTGTCTCTATTCTTTACTGGACATTAACAAAATAGAAACACAAATAAAGTGCCTTGCATATTCTTGTCTTTTTTGTTGGTTTTCTTTTGCCTTTTTGGTTGCGATCCCCCCCCCTCCAAAGACTTGCTAGATGATAAGTCTTCTGCTGTGAAAAGTGCTATTTGTATGTTTGTTAATATCACTTTTCACAGCAGACTTACTCAGCCCTGGCAAGCCCTGGGACAAATTAAGCCCTGGATGGGGAGGTGGGCATGGAAGCAACAGGGACGATGGGGGGCGGGGTGAGCCTGGGGCCAAAGCCTGAACCGGAGCCTGCCACTGCGTGGACGAAGCACAAAGTCCCATAGCCGAAGCCTGCCTCCCCTACCCTCGGGGAAAGTGGGGAATTCACCAGCACTTCCAGCGTTTCTGTCTCCGGAGTGGGGGGAAGGGCCCAACCGCTGCTGGCGGCCCTGGGAGAGGGGCCACTGCTTTGCACGCCCTGGCCCCCACACCCCCATCACAGCCCAGGAGGCTGTGGCCGCAAGAAAAGGCCCTGGTGGCCGCGGTGGCCGCATTTGAGAAACACTGGTCGAGACAATGTTATACTCCCTGTCCAGACTAGTGCAGAACCCTAGAAATTTAGATCCTTTGCCAAGACTCCAGTGCTGGGTGTCAGTCGAGAAAAACAGATTCCTCAGATGGGACCAATGTGAATGGACAGTTACGTCTAAACAATTCTGTAGAACTCAGTATGACTCAATTTTTGCACAGCAAGTCTCAGTGAATGTTTTTAATACTTACCGGAATTCTCCTCCATCTGACATACATTGTCCACTTCCCGATCACCTTCTGCAGCAATGTAACTCCAGGTATCTGTCTCATCTCTTATGCTCCTCCTTTCCTTGTATAATTGTTTATTTTCTTTTGATTTGAATTCTTCTATGAATTTATAGTCCACTGAAGAGTCCTCTCTTTTTCGATTATTCTCAGAGTATTCATTTTTTTCTTCTGAAGATATATTAAACAAATCAAAAGCACTTTTGTTCTCCTTCAAACCTAGAATATAATTGAGAGATGTTTAATGGGATTGACTACATATACAAGCCACAGAAGTTTATTAGATACTAAATCCTGGTTGGTGGTTGGCTGAAACAGTCAGATTTTAAGGAAGTTTTTATTTACCTTCTAGAGGTTTATCAATATCAAAGCCGGAGCCATGTTAAATTAGATCACTCATGCGTGTGCAAAAGCCAAATTCAGTGAAGATTATTTAGCTGTGATTACCCTATGTAAGTCTGAATCCTGACTACATTCAAAACCTAAATTTCATCCCCCTTTAGAATGTTAATTTAACTAGAATTATAATATGAAAATATATTCCTTCTTTGTAGGACTGTTGATTAATTGCAGTTAACTCATGCAATTAACTCAAAAAAATTAATCACAATTAATCACACTGTTAAATAGAATACCAATTGAAATGTATTAGATGTTTTTGGATGTTTTTCTACATTTTCAAATATACTGATTTCTATTACAACACAGAATACAAAGTGTACAGTGCTCACTTTATATTATTTTTTATTACAAATATTTACACTGTAAAAATAACAAAATAAATAATATTTGTTAAGTATCAGAGGGGTAGCCATCTTAGTCTGTATCCACAAAAACAACGAGGAGTCCGGTGGCACCTTAAAACGAACAGATTTATTTGGGCATAAGTTTCCGTGGGTAAAAATCCCCACTTCTGCAGATGCATGGAGTGAAAATTACAGATGTAGGCATAAATATACTGACACATGAAGAGAAGGGAGTTACCTTACAAGTGGAGAACCAGTGTTAACCAAGCCATTTCAGTCAGGGTGGATGTTGTCCACTCCCAATAACTGATTAGGAGGTGTCAATACCAAGAAAGGGAAAATTGCTTTTGTAGTGAGCCAGCCCACTCCCAGTCCCTATGCAAGCCCAAATTAATGGTTTTAAATTTGCAAATGAATTGTAGCTCTGCAGTTTTTCTTTGAAGTCTGTTTTTGACTTTTTTTGTTGAAGGATGGCTACTTTTAAATGTTACTGAATGTCCAAGGAGATTGAAGTGTCCTCCTACTGGTTTGTGTGTGTTACCATTCATGATGTCTGATTTGTGTCCATTTATTCTTTTACGTAGCGACTGTCCAGTTTGGCCAATGTACATGGCAGAGAGGCATTGTTGGCACATGATGGCATATATCACATTAATAGATGTTATTAGACGAGACAGGTAATAGTAATGGGGGAGTCGATCACTAGAAACAGATAGCTAGCTTTGCGATGGCTGGGAGAACCATATGGAAACCTGCCTGCCAGCTGTGAAGGTTGTACATCTCTCAAGACATCTAGACAAACTTATGTGTAGTGCTGGGGAGGAGTCAGTTTTCGTGGTACATGTAGGTACCAATGACATGGGGAAGGATAGGAGAGAGGTCCTGGAGGCCAAATTTAGGCTGCTAGGTAAGAGATTGCAGTCCAGGACCTCCAAGGTAGCATTCTCAGAAATGCATCCAGTTCCACGCACAGGGCCATTTAGACAGGGAGAACTGCAGGATCTCAATGCGTGGATGAGATGATGGTGTAGGGAGGAGGGAGTTATTAAGAACTGGAGAGCCTTGTGGGAAAGTGGGAGCCTATTCAAGAGGCATGGGCTCCACATAAACCAAAATGGACCAGATTGCTGGCACATAAAATTAAAAAGGTCGTAGAGCAGTTTTTAAACTAAGGGCTCGGGGAAAGCCAACAGCTGCGGAGGAGCACATGGCACGGAGAGAGACATCCCTTAGGGGAGGATCTATTAATGAAGATTCTCTATATACTAGTAAGGAGAGGATGGAAGATGTTAAATACAGGTAGGATCTGATAAACAGTCAAACGACTTTATCAGATCCTTTAAAAAATGGAAGGTAATTTCTATTGAGGAAATCAGAAAGGAGCATAAGCTCTGGCAAGTGAAGTATAAAAATATAATTAGGAAGGCCAAAAAAGAATCTGAAAAGCTAGCCAAAGACTCAAAAAGTAAAAGCAAAAAAAAAATGTTTAAGTACATCAGGAGCAGGAAGCCTGTAAACAACCAGTGGAGCCACTGGACGATAAAGATGCTAAAGGAGCACTCAAGAGAGATAAGGCCATTGGCCATTATCTTTGACAAATCATGGCAATCGGGGGAGGTCCTGGATGACTGGAAAAAAGCTAATGTAGTGCCCATCTTTAAAAAAGGGAAGAAGGAAGATCCAGGGAACTACAGGCCAGTCAGTCTCACCTCAGTCCCTGGAAAAATCATGGAACAGGTCCTCAAGGAATCAATTCTGAACCACTTAAAGGAGGGGAAAGTGATCAGGAACAGTCAGCATAGATTCACCAAGGGCAAGTCATGCCTGACTAACCTAATTGCCTTCTATGATGAGATAACTGGCTCTGTGGATGAGGGGAAAGCAGTGGATGTGCTATTTCTTGACTTTAGCAAAGCTTTTGATACAGTCTCCCACAGTGTTCTTGCCAGCAAGTTAAGGAAGTATGGGCTGGATGAATGGATGGTAAGGTGGATAGAAAACCGGCTGGATGGTCGTGCTCAATGGGTAGTGATCAATGGCTCCATGTCTAGTTGGCAGCCGGTATCAAGTGGAGTGCCCCAAGGGTCAGTGCTGGGGCCGGTTTTGTTCAATATCTTCATCAACGATCTGGAGGATGGTGTGGACTGCACCCTTAGCAAGTTTGCAGATGACACTAAACTGGGAGGAGTGGTTGATACGCTGGAGGGTAGGGACAGGGTACAGAGGGACCTAGACAAATTAGAGGATTGGGCCAAAAGAAATCTGATGAGGTTCAATAAAGACAAGTGCAGAGTCCTGCACTTAGGACGGAAGAATCCCATGCACTGCTACAGACTAGGGACCGAACGGCTGGGCAGCAGTTCTGCAGAAAAGGACCTAGGGGTTACAGTGGACAAAAAGCTGAATATGAGTCAACAGTGTGCCCTTGTTGCCAAGAAGGCTAATGGCATTTTGGGATGTATAAGTAGAGGCATTTCCAGCAGATCGAGGGACGTGATTATTCCCCTCTATTCGGCACTGGTGAGGCCTCATTTGGAGTACTGTGTCCAGTTTTGGGCCCCACACTACAAGAAGGATGTGGATAAATTGGAAAGAGTCCAACGGAGGGCAACAAAAATGATTAGGGGGCTGGAGCACATGACTTATGAGGAGAGGCTGAGGGAACTGGGATTGTTTAGCCTGCAGAAGAGAAGAGTGAGGGGGGATTTGATAGCTGCTTTCAACTACCTAAAAGGGGTTCCAAAGAGGATGGATCTAGACTGTTCTCAGTGGTAGAAGATGACAGAACAAGGAGTAATGGTCTCAAGTTGCAGGGGGGGAGGTTTAGGTTGGATAGTAGGAAAAACTTTTTCACTAGTAGGGTGGTGAAGCACTGGAATGGGTTACCTAGGGAGGTGGTGGAATCTCATTCCTTAGAGGTTTTTAAGGTCAGGCTTGACAAAGCCCTGGCTGGGATGATCTAGTCGGGGTTGGTCCTGCTTTGAGCAGGGGGTTGGACTAGATGACCTCCTGAGGTCCCTTCCAACCCTGAGATTCTATGATTCTAAGGCCATTGCAGAGAAACTAAATGAATTTTTTACATTGGTCTTCCCTGCTGAGGATGTGAGGGAGATTCCAACACCTGAGCCATTCTTTTTAGGGGACAAATCTGAGGAACTGTTCCAGATTGGCGTGTAAGTAGAGGAAATTTTGGAACAAATTGATAAGTTAAACAGTAATACGTCACCAGGACCAGATGGTATTCACCCAAGAGTTCTGAAGAAACTCAAATGTGAAATTGCAGAACTACTAACTGTGGTACGTAAATCATTTAAATCAGCTTCTATACCAGATGACTGGAGAATAACTAATGTGATGCCAATTTTTAAAAAGGGCTCCAGAGGTGATCCTGGCAATTACAGACCAGTAAGCCTGACTTCAGTACCGGGCAGACTGGTTGAAACTATAGTAAAGAACAGAATTATCAGACACATAGATGAACACAATTTGTTGGGGAAGAGTCAGCATGTCTTTTGTAAAGGGAAATCATGTCTCACCAATCTACTACAGTTCTTTGAAGGGATTAACAAGAATGTGAACAAGAATAATCCAGTGGGTATAGTGTATTTAGATTTTCAGAAAGCCTTTGACAAGGTCCCTCATTAAAGGCTCTTAAGCAAAGTAAGCTATCATGGGATAAGAGGGAAGGTCCTCTCATGGATCAGTAACTGGTTAAAAGATAGGAAAGAAAGGGTAGGAATAAATGGTCAGGTCTCCGAATGGAGAGAGGTAAATAGCAGTGTCCCCCATGGGGTATGTACTGGGACCAGTACTGTTAAACATATTCATAAATGATCAGGAAAAAAGGGTAAACAGTGAGTTGACAAAATTTGCAGATGATACAAAACTACTCAAGATAGTTGAGTCCCAGGCAGACTGTGAAGAGCTACAAAAGGATCTCACAAAACTGGGTGACTGGGCAACAAAATGCAGATGAAATTCAATGTTGATAAATGCAAAGTAATGCACATCAGAAAACATAATCCCAACTATACATATAAAATGATGGGGTCTAAATTAGCTGTTACCACTCAAGAAAAAGATCTTGGAGTCATTGTCGACAGTTCTCTGAAAACATCCACCTAATGTTCCCGCTCAATCCGCTCAGCCGTCAAAAAAGCAAACAGAATGTTGGGAATCATTAGGAAAGGGATAATGAGCCAGAAAATATCATAGTGTGTCTATATAATCCATGGCATGCCCACATCTTCAATACTGCGTACAAATCTGGCCACCC
The DNA here is from genome assembly GCA_033296515.1 of Macrochelys suwanniensis. NCBI lineage: Eukaryota > Metazoa > Chordata > Testudines > Chelydridae > Macrochelys > Macrochelys suwanniensis. The sequence goes on along the minus strand of CM065775.1, from coordinate 40,173,560 downwards.
ATCTCAAAAAAGATGCATTGGAATTGGAATAGATACAGAAAAGGGCAACAAAATTAGATATATGGAACAGCTGCCATATGAGGAGAAATTAAAGACTGGGATTTTTCATCTTGGAAAAGAGACAACTAAGGGGAATATGATAAGAGGTCTATAAAATCCTGACTGGTGTGGAAAAAGTAAATAAGGAAGCGTTATTTACTCTCTCATAACACAAGAACTGGGCGTTCATCAAATGAAATTAATAGGCAGCAGGTTTTAAACAAACAAAAGGAAGTATTTCTTCACAAAATGCACAATCAGCCTGTGGAATTATTTTTCAAAGGATGTTATGAAGGCCAAGACTATAACAAGGTTCAAAAAAGAACTAGATAAATTAATGGAGGATAGGTCCATCAATAGCTATTAGCCAGGTGTCCCTAGCCTCTGTTTGCCAGAAGCTGTGAATTGGCAACGGGATAGATCACTTGATGATTACCTGTTCTGTTCATTCCCTCTGAAGTACCTGGCATTGACCACTGTAGGAAGACAGGATACTGGGCTAGATGGACCTTTGGTCTGACCCAGTATGGCTGGTTTTATGTTCTTAAATTGCAGCAAGGGACGTTTAGGCTGGACGTTAGGAAACACTTCCTGTCAGGATAGTTAAGCACAGAAATACACTGCCTGGGAAGGTTGTGAAATCTTCATTCGAGGTTTTAAGGAGCAGGTTAGACAGACACCTGCCAGGGATGGTCTAGATAATAATTAGTCCTGCCTTGCGTGCAGGGGACTGGACTAGAAGACCTCTCGAGGTCTCTTGCAATCCTATACTTCTATGACTCTATGTAGGGTAAAAAAGGATAATAAGCCTAAATTCAAGACAAGAACCATAATCTTTTTAAAGAAAGGATCCACTGGTGTTTCTCTCAACCTAGCTGGTACTAAGAGTTATGGCAGGCAGTCACTGCCAGGCTCAGTGGCTCCAAAATATTAACCATAATTTCAGAACACATTTTTATATAGTTTTACTAAGCAAAGTAGGCCTGACAACATCACCAGTCCATTATATTGCTTTAAATGAAAATCCGTCACCAGGCTGAGCAAGACTTTTCTATGAGGTTTCAGAGCCACTAACTTATCTTTGTGAGCTACAGCACATGAGCCATGAACTTACTCATACTCTTAGACTGCAGTTAATAGCCATCAAGAAAACAGTCATTAGGGAAAGCTCAGTAAACACTCCCCTAACATTCAACGGGTGCATCTACAGGGTAGAACAACTCCTGGAATATCTAGTCTTAAAACATGACATAAGCACACACAGTTTATTATTAAGAGTATGATATGCAAATATGATTGACATTGCTAGAGGGGAAGAGAAGAAGAATCTGCAATTCAAGGTGGAGAAGATAGCGGAATATTAAAATCAAATGTATGTTCTAAGATTTAGAGTATAGGATGTAAAAAATAAATCTAGAAAGTGAAATAAAGAAATTACAAAACAACCAAATGTTAAGTCATGGAGTTGCTTTTATTTCTTGAAAAGCCACCAGAACCAAAGTACTAAAAGGTGGAATGAAGCTAACATTAAATTTAACATACTTATAAATTCTCATGTGCATTCTGTAGCGGGACTATATCAGGGGTGGGCAAACTTTTGGCCCTAGGGCCACATCGGGTACAGAAATTGTATGGAGGGCCGGGTAGGGAAGGCTGGGGGAGACTATGCCTCCACAAACAGCGAGGCATGGCCTGGCCCACGCCCCCATGCAACCTCCCCTGCTCCCCACCCCCATCCAACCCCCCCTGCTCCCCATGCCTGACTGCCCCCCGGGACTCCCGCCCTATCAAAACACCCCTGCTCTTTGCCTCCTGACCATCCCCCCGGGATGCCTGTCCTCCATCCAATCCCCCCTGCTCCCCATCCCCCCGAGTACCCCCGGGACCCCCGCCTCCATCCAATATCCCCTGCTCCTCACCCCATGACTGCCCTCCTGGGGCCCCCTCAGCCCCTAGCCAACCCTCCCTGCTCTCCCTGCCTCACGTTACTTGTGGGGTGGGGGAAAGAGGGGAGCTCAGTCCTTTCCGTGTGCGTTTCCCCTGCTCGTTTGGCTGCTCTCCCTAGCAGTCGGGCAGGGCTCACTCCCTGTCTGGGCTTGGCTGCTGGGGTGGAGGGGCAGAGCAAGCCATACCTGGCTTGCTCTGCCCCTGGCACCAGGGCCCAGGCCCCTTAACTGACCCCCTGCAACCTCCCCTGCTTATTGCCCTCCCCGCCCACCAGAACTCCCCCTGCTCCCCACCTCTTGACCGTGCCATCCTAGAGCACCACGTCTGGTGGGGCTGTAGCTGTGCCGTTCGGCCAGAGCTGCAGCCATGCTGCCCAGGCTCTGGGGGAACTGTGACCGCAAAGGAGGGAGGGGCCAGGAGCTAGCCTCCACCCCACTCACCGCGCTGCTGGGGAGTTGGGCTGGCTCCTTCCCAAAGCCTATCCTGAACCTGCTCCCTGGCATGAGCTCGGGGGGCCAGAGGGAAGGGTCCTGTGGGCCAGATGTGGCCCATAGTTTGCCCCCCCGGACTATATTCTACTCTGTAGGACTGGATAGGCTTTATTGATCTAACTCCAACCTTAAACACAAGATCACCTTTTGAATTTAAGTACAACCCAGGATTTACCTCAAAAATGTAGAAATAACAGTTTATGATGTTATATAAAGCAGAGATCAATTGCTTAATATAATCAAATTATACATTTTCCCGGCTTACTGAGTCTCAGTGTGACATCTGTGACTGCACATTATCTACCAGGGTCTTGAAATTCGAGTTGTAATTTGAAATAGCTAGTTGGATGCAGTCTGGCAGATGTGAGGTGGTTGCGATACTTGGACTTGATAATCTTCATTGTGAGAACGCCATCTCACACAGATAGGTGGAACCAAAGCAAGCTTTCACTTTTAAAGCACAGGACAATAGAAGGGGATACTTTTCTTGGTTTACGAGTCCCCAAAAATTGCTGTCCCTTGATCTGGCTTTCAGCTCAATGTCACTTTGTATGGTAATTATCTCCATATCAATTCCACTACTTTGTAAATCAAACACCTGATGAAGTGTCACAGTCAACCCACCAATGTCTGCCAGAAGGAATGGATTTGAGATACACATGATGATTGGCTCCATCATGTCTAATTCTTGAAATCACCTGTTTAATTCCTCTGCTAATTTGGTCAGCTGTGCACAGAACTTTACTGGGTGGAACCATTTTTCTTTACTAGAAAAAATTGAAGACATTTTCTCCAGACTCAGTAAGTGCTGCAGCATTTTATCCATTAACTGGGAGGACCACAGACCCAGTTTCAATTTGAATGCATTCACCGCACTGATCATGTGATAAGTCTCTGTTCTTTCCCTGCAGTTCACAGTTCAGCTTGTTCAATTTGGACGTTATGTCAGTAAGGAACCCGAAGTCTAGCAGCCATGCATTGTCTGACATCTCATTGCACAGTTTGTTCCTTGATTTTAGAAAAGTGATGATTTCGGGCATTTGATCCAAAAATCTTTGCAGGACTTTCCCCCTGCTTAACCACCTCACATCTGCATGGAGGAGCAGCTCACCCACCGTAAGCAGCATCCACTTCATCAAGTAAAGATTTAAACAGGCAGTGCTGGAAGGCTCTTGCTCCAATCAAGTTTGCAATTCTGACATTTTCATTATATGTGAGATGTCCATAACTTTATTCGCTAGTGCTTGCTGGTGGATTATACAGCGGTAATTCACAAACGAAGGAAAATCTGGATCATTTCTGCAAAATGCAACAAAGCCTGCATGGCGGGTGCACCATCCGTTGTGATCGAAACAAGTTTCTTGATTGGAATGATTTTCTCAAGCATGAACTTTCTGAATTCGTTGTAGAGATCTTCAGCGCTTGTTCTCTCTTTAAGAGGCAAAACACTCAGAAGGTCCTCTTTAGTTATCGCATCCTTAAAAACCATTTGAACAAAGACAACTGAGCTGTGTCGGTCATGTTAACTGATTCATCAAACTGCAGTGAAAAGCATTCAGTCATTCAAATCCTGCTGTAGTTGCTGAAAGAGGTCTTCGGACAAAGATTCCACCCATCTTGCTACTGTGGAAGCACCAAGTGATATGCACTGGATTGCTGTCATTATTTCCTCTTTGTTTTTGAAATCTTTAAATAAAGGAGTCTGCTGCCACAGTCATTGTCTCTTTAAATACTTCTCCATCCGTAAATGATTTCTTGTGGTTTGCCAGCAGATGGCAAACACAAAACAATGCTTCAGTAGAGGCCTTCCCTTTTTCTGCTGGTTTAGTAAAACATGACTGTTGAGCTTTCAAAATGGCCTTCGTTAACGTTCTTTGTATGGAGCACGTTGTTGAAAGGGAAACTGTCCTTAAATTTGCTATGCATTGTTTTGTGGTGCCTTTTTACTTATCGATAGACTTGTGTGACATAGAAGACATATGCACTTATCTTTCACTGTTGCAAACAGAAATTCATTTTTCCATTGGAAAGTCGTAGGTTTTCGGTTTCTTTTTAGATGGCCCAGGTTTAGATGGCCCACTCTTTGTTAACGCTAGCTAACTAGGTATGTATTTTTTATTATAAAAAGAGAAAAGAGGAGAGCACTAGCTACAACTGTAATCTAACTGACACTTCTGAGCGATAGACATGCGCACCACGCATGATAAGCTTTTTTTCTTCTTTTTTTCCCAATTCTGCACTTGCAACCAAAGTTGCCATGAGTTATGGAGCCTCCTGGTTATTAGGAAAGAGGAAGAGAGCACTCCTGTACTTTGTGGGGATAAGAGATGCTGGAGCCTGTCTCTACCCCTGGCCCACGTGCAAAGAAGAAATAAAGTTTCAGAACATTTAACAGAGAACTAAAACCCAACGATCTTCAATAAAAGGGCCCTCGAACTTGGTTGTTTCTTTGCATTCATCTGTCAGGTCCAAGTGCTCAAATCTGACCAGCGCTTCATGCAGGCTCCCCAACTCCAGAGGGAGAAAGAAGTCAGCGCTCTCTGCTTCCCCTGACCGCCTTCCTTCCTGACCCAGGCCAAGGAGAAACCCCCTGCAGGACATGTGGGAAGCAGAGCTTTGCATTTTCCCCCTCAGCGCCCCCTAGCGTGTAGGACGGTTGCCCCGGAGGCTGGTGGCCCAGGGGAAAAGCCATGGGGCTTGGTGGAGGTTGTTTGCTTGACCACAAGCCCTGTAACAGGGGATGGTCTGGGTTGTGTGTGTGTGTGTGGGGGGGGGGGGGGGTGCCATACTCAGAGAAATATCTTCTTGAGGGCCAGATCCACCACTTTCTTCCTGAACCAGACCACCAGGTAGTTAGGAGGGGAGGAGGCAACAGCCAGGGGTAGCAGCAGCAGCAGCAAATTGATGGCAGGGACAGCAAAAAGTGGGAGGAAGCAACAGCAAAAGGATGGCAGGGGTAGGGTGGATAGAAGAGGTAGGAATATCAAATTTGGACTGAGGCCGCAGCAGGAAGGATGAAAAGTAGAGGGGTCCCAGGAGAAGGGGGGAGGAGAGGAGTAGCAGCAAAAACTGGGAGATAAGTGGGTGAGAGGCAGCAGGAGATAAAGGAGCCAATAGCACAGGGGAAGCCGTAACCTGAAGGTAATGGGGCAGGAGGAGAAGGCACTTCCTAGAAAATGACAAAAGTTGCCTATGATATCAATGCATCTTCTAGTGCCCAAGGGAGCCCAGCTGAGACCTAGCTGTCCAGCCCCTTGCTTTCTCTGTATGGTCACTGCAACGGCCCTTCTCCCTGTTGGTGACATGTAAAACCAAAGAAACGTGAACAGCTATGACACTGCTTCATGATCACTAGAGTCCCAGTGCCTTCTCTCCTGGGGCTCCTTGAAAGAAGAAGGGAGGGTGTCCTGGTTTGTCATGCGGGGGGAAGTTCAGGGGACATCACATCCGCTGCCTATCAAGCCCATTGCAGGAAGAAGAAACTCCAGCACATGCCACATTTTAAAGAAACCCAAATCAACTCCACAGGGAAACTGGCTCTGCTGAAGCTTTGAATGGGGGTAGGTTAGATGGGAAGTGGGGTCAAAGAAGGGATCGTGGGGAGCGGGGGAATGGGGACCCAGGCTCCTAGGAAGAGGAAGGAGATGATGAAGAGCAGATGAGGTGACTTCTCTGCTGGGAATGGAAGGAAAGCGGTGATCATGTGGAGCAGAGGGATAGGAGTGGGGCTGGGAGCGGAAGGGAGGCAACTGTGGGGTTTTCCAGTATAGCTTTTGCTCGGAGGCGCTGGATAAGATACTGATAAAAGCGCAGTTTGGCTGGGATAAGCTAGTTTGGCTAAGAACGCTCTGCCGTACAGTATAAGTGCTCTAGCTTCTAGCTAAGTGCTCCTATGGTAGTCCTAGCATCCGTTCCTTGCACGCCCACCTCTCCTGGCCAGTCATGCACCCTGCATGTGTGCATGGTATGCAAACCCCAGTCCATTAGCACTGACAGGTATCCCAGATACACTAGAGCTGATATGCTGGTTGTAACGGTCCCACAGACAGCTCACCACTGTACAAACACACGCACTCAGCTATCCATGTAATAACCATTCCGGTCACATGCTCTCCTTGCTGAACACTCCAGGAAGTGACTGGATTTTTTTCGGGAAGGCAGAGGCACTGTCCCTCCCCTAAGATTAGTGCAGCCTCTTCCCTGCCAGTCCCTTCCCTCCCTTCTCCTTATTCAGCATTAATGACACCCCAAATGGCTCATTCATCATCCCAAATTAGCCAAATGAATTGTGTTGTTATTCCAGTTACGACAATGAATGACTGGACATTAAAAAACATTTTGAATTCGTAGTGAGAAGGCAATGAATTATTTTGTTCCCCTGCCTGGCTGGGAGCACCAGGTTTTGCACTGGAAACAGGCTCTGTTCCATTAATGGTATTTCAAAGCCCCAGACAGGAGACTGGAGTATTTCGTTTCATGCCATGGCAATTACCAAGGTGGCTGTTGTTGTTAACCCCCTGCAGTCTCTGTTAGGCTATGGCTGCTCTTCTGTTTGGGATGGGGTTGGTATGCGTGTGTGTGGATTAACATGTGTGTGGATTAACTTGTTTGGGGCTGCTTGTTTAATCAGGGCAGTTCTCAAGATGGGGCTTCCTTTGACTAGATTGCAGCCTGTGGTTTGGGCAGAGAGCTGCATCTCACCTGTACTGTGAGTTCAGCAGGCACATCTGGCCTGTACTGTCCCTGCAGCGGGCACTTTGTTAAAGTACCATCTGATGCTGGAAAACCACCACCTCTTTGGCTGAGAGCACGGTAGGGCGGGTGGGATGTACTCTCCTAGCTGGCTGTGATCCTGAAGTGGGTGGCGGGACGAGATGCAGGACTAAGACCAGGATTGACACTCAGAGGCTCCAGGATCGACCGGTTGGTGACCACTGATCTAAACGCTCTTTGTTCTAACTGTGCAAAACCCTTGATTATAACTTACTTTTTAATCCCTTCTGTTCTTTTCTGCCTTTTTCTTCCTTTTCAGAGTCGTAGCGTTTCTGAGGTTTTTCTTTTATTTCATTTTTCTTTACTTCCTTTTCCTGGTACTGAAGGCAAAAGATAAAATTAAAGTGCTATGCTATATTAAAGTGAAATGACCAGTTTTCAACTGCCAAGAACCAAAGTTCGAGTTCTGCATTTCTCTGCCAGATCCATCACTAACATTAGTAATTAGATTAGTGTGGGGAGCAGGGTAATAATAAAATGAAGAGAGCAAACAGCACAGGTCACCTATAGTGGGATACGAAGCCTTTCACACTTGATTTACTGATTTAAAATCCAGACACGGTTGCTAGTGAATAAAAGTAATCTGATCTGTACATAAACTCACATAAAAGGTGTTTAGTGCCCTTAGTCCAGTGCCTATCGAACAGATGTTCACATGATAAAATTACCACCAAAATTAGCACTATTCAATCAAAGCTTTAAGCAGCAGAGTTTGGACATACATAAGGACAGAATAAAGGACATACTAGCAGGAGAGTGATTTATACTACGATGACTTTATAATGGAAGAGACTAGAAACTATTAGCATCCACATTTCTTGTTCTTTCAATACCCCAAGTATGCTAGGTTCTTTTCTAGCACGAAAAATACACAAAGTCTCTGTTTCAAAGAACTTACAGTTTCCCTTCTTGTGATATGCTAAAATTAGGACAAACTCTAGGGAGGAGAAAGTGTGATGGAAGCCACAGATAACAAAGATCTTGCTACTACTCAATGAAAACATCCACATCTTGATGTGCGGATAGATAAAAATAGTCAAAAATTTAAAAATCAGATTTTTAAAAACTAAAATTAAATGTAAATTAACATTAAATTTATTTTTTAAAAATAAACCTACATTTAATTTTAATTTCAAAAAATTCAACTTGAAACAGATATAGGCCTTAACATAGGGTATCATAGAATATATTTAATACAAAAAATATTAAGCAGTACATTTTTCTGTCAAGTTTTAAAGAAAATCAAAACAATGAACTGGTGAAAGTCACTGGCTAGGCCCCTGGAACCAGAGTTTGCTGAAGTATTAAACCAGCCTTTGATAGCAATACCCTCATCTGCAGGTGGAGAGAGAATATTTTCTTCATTTCAGTTTATTCAACTAGTTCAGTTCAATGACTTCCAGTTCATTCAAAGTTAAGAAACCAATTGGGAGTTGAAAATGGAAAGCTTGTTTCCCTTTTCCAATTTATGAATTTAAAAAAACTTGGTGTGAGATGAGATTCCTACTACTTGTAAAATCTTGAAGAACATGGTGACTAGAAACAAACAGTTCAATTCACTAACTACAGATCATACATCCTTTTTTTAATAAATCACATTTTTCTTATGTAACCAGCACATTTAAGGTAGTTTTTTATATAAAAAAAATTTAAAATGCTGGTTTTGTACATTTTTAATTGAATTTCCATCCAAACAGAGCTTGACATAAATCACAAATAAAAAAATAATCTAGTAAAGGAATGCATCATTCACCATTTTCTAACATAAAAAAGTAAAAAACTAAGAATCTTAAGATGACTGAACGTACATTAAGTTACATCATTGCTTAAATGAGTCTGCATAGTATAACTTTCTCTTTAATAAAAAGAACTAAATATAGTCTAAAGACCGCATTTTGTGACAAATCAACGTTTTAATGGTTACCAACCTATGACAATCAAACTCTCTTTAGAAATACAACGAAAAAGTACAAATGAAAAATATGATTCTAAAAAAGTCATTTAAATCAAGGTTTCCCCCTTGCCGATTTGAATAATGATTAAAACCAGTGATTTAAATCAATCCACCTACTTGATGTAGTGTTTATGTCTTCAAAAGTAATTACTACAGATTCATTTGTGAGCACTGAGGAAATAGTGATTAAGATTATTTAATGTGTTAAGGAATCATCACCACAGTAAGTCAGAAAAGGTTAACAAAAGATCCAATCCAAAGATTCGATTACATGAAAACACAGATGCATATTTATCTTTACAACACCTGTGTGAGGCAAAATGAAATTATCCCCAATTTTAATCAGAAATTAAGGCCAAAAGTGTCAGTTCCTACTAACCATCTCCAGTTGCGAAGGCTCAGCAACTCTGATAAACCTGGTGCTTGTTTGGTAACTTGGGCACACAGAAAATAAGGAACATTAGTTACTCCTGTGGGAATACTGCACCACTGTGCAATGCAGAATTTGCGCAGAATTCTCCCACAGAATTGGGGCTGCAGAGCTGCTGGCCGCCACTAGGGGCCACTGGACTCTGAAGAGGCCAGCTCGTAGTGAGCGGAGCACCCATCCTGGCAGAGATGGAGGCTGCATGCTCTGGCTGCCGGGTTTGATCCTCAATCCTCATTCTCTCGGGCACGAACGGGCTCAGGACAGCCAGCTCTGTCAAAGGGTGAGGAAGGGTAGGGCCGCGCCACACCACTACCCCCAGCGGGACAGTAAAGAAGCTGAAGGGAATAAAGGCTCTAGGGGAGGCCCCCATGGCTGGCCTCTGAGGGGAGGAGGTGCGGGTGGTCCCCCTCCACAACTGGAACTGGGTTGTCGTAGGAGTTTCTTTAACTTTCTACTCCTGGGGGAATCTTTTTTCTGTTGTCTGTATTGTTGACAAGTATTTAGAAATAAATTACCAAAATAATTGAAACTGGAGTGATTATACGGTATTATTTTGACAATAAAATACGCAGAATTTTTAAATATTGTGCGCAGAATTTTTAATTTTTTGGCACAGAATTCCCCCAGGAGTAATTAGTAGCCACCTGTAAAGTAAGTATGATTTAAGTAACTTGTGCAACACTACATAGGAACTTTGTGGCAGAGGCAGGGATATAATCCGATTCTCCAAGGTAGCATTCAGTGGCTTCAACCAAGAGACCTCCCTTCCTTCCTGCAGTCCCTTGTCTCAGTCCCTACAACTTTCAAATTGTAGAACAAACAAGGAAAAGGTCATACAGCCTCACATATTGCGCAACTTTGATACATTCCCTGAGCACCATTCATGCTATGTACTGAATGACACAAGGGTCCTATGAAACATAGCATGTGACCATTAAAGATTATATCATAATGTATACACGATAAGATGAATTAAGATTTGCAACTTCAATAGTCTTTTAATATCGTTTTTAACATAGCTTAAATTTCAGTTTGCTTGTTAAAAAAAGCACAGAAATTACATCATGAGAAACCACACTGACTTCTATAGGTCATCTATAATCTGATAGGTCATCAGCAAGGTTGGGACCTTAGACCCACAGCACAGATCTCTATCACCAGATTTAAGTAACTGGTAACAGTAGTAGGCTGTTTTCCTTTAAGCAGATCAGATTCCAGAAGAGGAAGAATACACATTTTGCCAGTAGGTTTCACAGCTACAATCATGGTGCTTCAAATCAGATCGGGGAGTGTGCAGCAATAGAGGTTGCCACTGATTGGGGAGGGAGGGGAGAGGCAGGAACAGGCAAAAAACCCCCACAAAACCTACATCCATTATGGCAGGGTCTATCCTGTGGGAGGGGGTAGGATATTGCCCATCCTCTTTTACCCCTCTCAAACCTGGAGGACTTCCCGGAAGGACAACAGAGGTATTCCTGGTAGCATGACTCATATAACATCCAGAAAAGGTTCACTGAACAGTGATCCGTTTAAGGGGTGGCAAACCGTCCCCAAGGGAACCATGTAGTGGAAACGTAACAATGAAAAACTTGCCACTCCTTGTCTACTATGCAGGAGTAATCCATGTATGGCAGGGGTAGGTAGGTCATTGACCCACAGAAAAAAATCAGTCATGGCCTCACACAGCCCTACAGGGGGGTGCAGAGGCTCGGGGCTTCCTTTAGGCTCCTGGCCAACGGGAGCTGCAGAGCTGGTGCTGGGGGTTGGAGTAGCACGTGGAGCTTCCCTGATTGCTGCTTTGCCTAGGGGCCACAGGGAAATGCCAGCGACTTCAGAGAATGACGTGGAGCTGACTGGACTTTTAATGGCACTTTGTGGAGACTTACTGCGGGCCGGATGTAATTAAGCAGCGGGCTGGATTCAGGCCATAGGTTCCCCACCCTTGATGTAAGGAACAAACAGGCCTCTAGATTCTGCAGAAGGTACAAATGGTGGGATTTAAGGTTTTCCAGTAATACTAGTGCAGTGGCTTTTAAAAGATTTTTAGGAACTGAATAATTTTTCAAACACATGATCATTTCTCATCATTATTCTAGAACTTCTAAATCTTCAGATTACTTAGATCAGTAAGTATAACACACTGCTAGTCACACTTTGCAAACTTACTGTTTGTACATGTTTATACTTTGTGCTAAGTGATCAAGTTAAATATCCAAGAATTTGAATTTCCTATATAAGTGCCTGGATAAGACAGCAACTCCATTTGGGGGTTTTCTTGCATTTTCCAGTCAGTTCTACCAAGTCTCTTTTTACCTACTTTTTTAAGTCCTGACTACAAAAAGAAACTGACCCTTTGCTGACAAATCTTCTTGAGCTGCTGAGAACAGTTATGTACTAATTTAGATCAGATAAAAATACTGACAGACTCAATTATGCTTTCTTGTCTACGAGTTTTGTCTTCAACGCTTGTTCAGAGAGGACTTGTTCTGAAAAACATTTAGATTCCTTGTTTAGACAGAGCTTGTTTACTTAAATTTATTTCTGCCGGCCCGTGTAATTTTTGTCTGAATGCAGTATAGTTGTAGCCGTGTCAGTCCCAGGATATTAAAGACACAAGATAGGTGAGGTAATCTCTTTGATAGGACCAACTTCTGTTGATGAGAATAAGCTTTTCTCTTTCACCAACAGAAACTGGTCCAATAAAATATACTACCTGACCCACCTTGTCTCTCTTATTTTTGGCTGAATACTTTCTAGATTTGAACTATGTGCTGAAAAAGTTTTACACCGGGTTTACCACTTAAGCCAGCTAGCATGAAGAGGATCTCAGTCTTTAACAACGTTTTGGTAACTGCTACAGGACTAGGAAGAACAGAAGGCTTATTTAAAAAAACAATATTTTAAATACGGCTAAGCCCCATCCAAGTTGTTTGGCTTAACCTTGTTTAGAATAGCTGTCACAATCATTAAACTCTAGTATGGACAGGGTTTCTGCTTCTCTAGTTCCACTTTTGTTTTCTTCCTCTCAAGGCACTCTTTTTTTGAAGCTGATTTGCCCACTCAAAGGTGCTCAGGGGATGTATGCAACAACCTTGATTAGAGTATCACAGCTGAAACTAATAATAGACATATTTGTCACTGATCACTGAAAAGAATGTTACTTTTGAGGAGTTTTGTCTATAATTTTTGCTACAATCAGAATGCAAGTTGCTATGTGCACAAACTGCAAACAGCAAAACAGTGGTCTCAGGCAGCTAACATTACATTGTTCAATAGCATTTTTCATAGAAGGCCATTTTAGTTTTTCCAATACTGTACACTTATTCTTTACCATTTTTTACCCCAGATCCTTCTTAAAATATAATCTTGTGCTCAGTGAGGAACATAATAGTACTTCAAATCAAAGAAACATGTACTGCTTCAGAAATGTTTTTAGATTAATCTGAAGAGTGTGTGTCTTAAATGCTTAATTTCAGGTTTTTATTCTGTACTGTCTACAGTCTATCTAAAAATAACCAAAAGAAACTAGCGAGACAAGCCTGCCGCACAGCTATTTGGGAGACTAGGGTTTACAAGTGATTTCAGGATTTCAATTCCTAGTTAGATACCAAAATACACAAATTACAGTAATAGTATACTTAAAAACACAGAGAGATGGCATGTTGGCCATACCACATAAGAACATTTCATAGCATGATGACTGGACACTCACTAGATGACTGAATGCCTTACTATAAAATAAGGGGAAGAATGCCAAACCGAAGGTGGTCAGAGATGCAAGATAACGGACAAGTGGCTAAAGCAGATAGTACAAGGGTTGTTTAGAATGAAACCAAACCAGTTCTCAAACAACTGAAAACAGGAAGCTGGAGAGATTCATAGGTGCGACTCCATGGGTGCTCTGAGGCTGGAACACCTGCAGGTCACGCCTCCTCCCCCCAGCGCTTCCTGCCTACCGGCAGTGCCACCAATCAGCACCTCCCACTCCCTCCCGCCTATCAGCTGCAGGGGCAGGAAGAGACAGGGGAAGGTGTGGAGTGGGGGCGGGACGGGAGCAGGAAGAGGCAGGGTGGGAGCTTGGAGGAAGGGGTGGAGTGGGGGCGGGCCCGGGACAGAGCGGGGGGGTCAAGCATGCCCCGGCAACTCATTAAGTCAGCGCCTATGGAGAGATTTATACTCTACTGAACAGTAAACAGAAGAAAAGACAAGCTAACAATGTACAATACTTACTTTTTGAACAGTTTTAGGATTACCTTTGATAAAGTGCCTCTTTCCTTTGACATGTCCTCCACATTCAGATCACATTTAGAGAGACACTTCTCTCCTAACATGCTCCCTTCTTTAGTATGTTCAGTATACAGGGAAAATTTTTCAGTCTCCCCCCTATAGAGTGTGCAGTGGGCTTCTCTTTCATTTTATCCTCATTAACTCTCCCAATTATATTTTTGTCTTTGAGATCAGAAACAGTAGGCTTTTGAGGTGTCTGAGGCATGTCCCTGGCATAATATTTGTCTGATTTAAACTTTGTTTTTCAAATTTCATAATACTGCTTACCTCCCCAACTGAATCAGTTGACTTGCGCCCTTTTTCATCAGTGCACAATTTCAAACTTTTTTGCAATAGAGTAGGTGTAGGCGAAACTTTGTCTAACTCTGCAGATTTTGCCTTTTCTTGAGCTTTTTGTTTTTTGTACATATTTTTTTTCTCCAAATAGGTGTCCTTTGTTTCCACTTTTCTACTTTCCTCTTTGTAATCTTCAACCTTTTTAAGTTTCTTCTTTTTTCTTTTAACCTTAAGCTCAATGCTGTCCTCTTCAGTACTTGCTGACCCATCTGGCTGCCTGTCAGCAATGGAATCCTTCATAACAATTTCCTGTTCAGATTTCTCTTTTCCACTTTTTATCTTTTGTTTCTCCTCTCTACCCTCAGAACACAAGTCTGAATTTTCATTGTCAGCTGCTTGAGAAAACGAATCATCTAGGGTGCTTGACTCAGAGTCAAACTGAAGGTCACCATGTTTTTCCTTTCGCAATTTTTTATTTTCTTTAGAATCCTCTTTACATTTTGTCTTTAAATCTTTAATTTCTCCCTTCTTTTTCTTGGTTTCTTTAGAATCTTCTTTCTTCTGCTTCTTAGGATCTTTCGAATCTTCCTTGGTGTCTGAAATTCTTTTCTTTGGTTTTGAATCTAAAATCAAACTATCTGAGGAGTTTTCACGTTCCAGTCTGGGTTTCTCTTTGAATTTTGCAGACTTTGACTTTTTCTTTTTCAGATCATCTGGGCTTCTATCCTCACCATCTTTTGATTTTTTCTTCTTCTTCTTTGGTGATGTGTCTTCTTTTGCTTCACTTTGCAAGTCACTGTCAGATTCTGCCTCAAATAAGTCATCATTTAAAGACAGCTTCTATAAAATGAAGAAAAACAGAAAAACATTTATTTCCTCCTTTCCCAATTAAACTTTATTATTTAGAGCCCAAACCCAGGGTAGTGCAAGATTTCAAATTTTAAAACATCTGCAGCTTGTAGTTGTTGTTCCTATTCTAGCTCATCATTACTAAGTACTCTTTGAAACGGGACTAGATCAAAGTGCATTAACAAACTTAATGCATGCCAGCAGAGTCCACGTGGACAGACAGTCCATGGCAGAATAATGCAGGGGAAATTAACGCCCCTGCTTGCTGTGAATGAATTATTTGTGTAGACAAGCCCTTACTCAAGTTACTACCTCCAGAAGTGGCATCAACAGGCACATGGAGGGAAAAAAACCAAAACAAAACAGGCAGGATGTATCTGGGTGGCTATGTTGAGCAGCAAAACTTGATTCTGGACTCTTCCTTGCTGCAAGAGTCAATCCTGGTCTATACTTAAAGTTTAGACTGAACTAACCCCCAGTGTAGAGACGACTAGGTTGACAGAAGAATTCTTTCATCAGTTTAGCTACCTCTTCTTGGGGAGGTGGATTTCCTCCCCTGCGGAAAACACCCTGTAAAACGTAGAAAGTGTCTACATTACAGCGCTACAGTGGCATATCCAAACAAGGCAAGGAGGGAAAGTACTGCTTCGAAGAGTGAGTGAGCAAAGAGTTCTCACTGGAAGAGGATAGGATTTGGGTGTGGGGATGGTAGAAAGATTTGCATTTAACTTCCTGCTGAGTGTTGATTAGACTGGTCTTTTACCATTTAACTAGCCTCAATTGGGCTTAAAATTAAACTTTGAGATGAATCTGGGTGAGGTAAATTCATTCCCTGGCTGATGCAGAAAACTATCCAAGACAAACAATAATAGCAAGGCTGAGGTTAAAAAAAAAAAGTAGAGCAAAACAGAGCAGTGCTTTCAACTAAAAAGACTATGCATAATGGTCTCCATTCCTGCTGCCCTCCCTGCAAAAGCTTAGTCTACAACAGAGAAAAGAAAATGGTGGTAAGACTGATATCAGATTCTGCATTCTGTGCCTACAATTATTCTACTGGTATAGACACATAACTCTTACTATTAATGAGAAAAACAGTTCCTAGCTGTAATTCTAGCTTTCAGAAGATAACTGCTTTATGTAAATATTCAGAAATCTAGTTAACCTTGTTTCACAATATGGACTGAGAAGTAAGCATTCCAATATACAAAATGAATCTCTAATCTTACAGTGTAAGGATACCAAAACCAGCAGGAAAGCATGCAACCCTACAGTAGTCTTTGAAAGAAGATTACATGTTCAGATGCAAAATATACCCATCAAAACTTAACTGTTAAGGAATGTTTTCAAACTACTCTAATAGGAGAGCCAATTTTATATTGAAATGTAGAAAAATATGAATTTTTATGACTATTCTAGGAGAAAAGATAACTATACTAGCTTCATTTCTTGTATAGGCTGAGTTTATGCACAATCCTGAGATTCCTTCCATCCTCCCCTACAAGATCTCTGTGTTACACTCTCCCATTCCCCTTCTTTTTCAGGGATTCATTGCAACTCCCCACAATCTCCCCGCTGCCATGGGTTTTGCATGCCCCAGTCCTAGTTTCTCTCCTCCCGCCATGACAAGGGCTGTATGGCCCCCCCTTCCCAGGTCCCCCATTCTCCACCACCTATGACAGGAGCTCTCTGTGCACCCTTATTTCACCTCCTTCTCCCCACCCCCAGTCGCTTTTCCCCATGCCAGACACTCCCAATCTATCTGGGTAATTAGTCATTCAGGGCATCAACATGTTAAACTTTATTAAGAAGCCAAGCAGGAGTATTTTTATGCCACAAGGCATTAACTGATGTCATCAACTAGCTGCTTGAACTATAAACAATTGCAGAGGTACCTGAAACAATGATTGCAGTAATCTGAAGGTAGGGTTTCCATTTCTCGTCTTTTGGTTTTCCAATTTTCCCCAAAATCAATAAGGTTCTGGCCACTGATGCCTTGAACATTCCCAATAACTTTGGAATTGATTATATGCTGGGTTCACAAGTTATCACATTACATACAGAGAAGTTCCATGAAATTAAATGTAAGGACCTCACAAGCTTGGCAAAAAAGGGCACTTATGGCATTTTTTCCTAATTTAAGAGATTTTTGTAACCTTACCCAAGCTTTAATTAATAGTAACTCCCAAGCGAGCGAGCAATGGTCAGTCCAATAATAAAGGCCCCTACTAAAAAGAAATTGATTATATTTTAGAGTCTGCACACAATTCCACAGAACATTTAATACCAGAAAATGAGGCCTAAAAAGAGAAAGGCGTCTTTAAAGGAAGGTGGGGGGAAAGCAGACATACCTGTATGTCCTTCTTAACAGGCTTAGGCTTATTATCCACAATTTTTTTTCTGAATTCAAGCAGCACTTCTTTACAGTCTTCCAGATGAACCTCTGGTTCCCAGGTATCATCATCTGAGGTATATCCTTTCCACCGCACTTTGTACAGAATTTTACCCTGAGAGAGCAAAAAGTATTATAAAACAAGAGTTTATAGGGGAGGTTTCTACAGTATCGACATGCTCTTGTGAATCTCAATGTATAATGGTTTAGTCTAATGTCATTTTATAGGATGAAAACGTTAATTCTAAGAAAGGGAGATGAGCCATGTTTTGCTATAATCATTCATGCAAACATGTTCTCATAGTTTGAAGTATTACACAAAGGAGGTTTTAAGTACAGTGAGTATAAGACTTATTTCTTACAGTAGTTCACTAAAGGTTTGTTAACTATTTGGTTTTGCCCAAAGTTCTTTGTGACTTCTCCAAACAAATTTAGCAATTTCATATTACAATGATGAACAAATCACTTTCCTAGATCAGGATACACCTTGATGGGGGACACATATCGACTACTCAACTTCACAAGAATGAAGTCTGCTACAAGAAATCAGTTTTTTCCTTTCCTGGCTTCACACTGCAGCACACGTGCCCAGAAGCACTTGAATTGAAGTGAAGGGTGGAGTAAAAAAATAAAAATAAATTAGGGCTGTCAATTAACCGCAGTTAACTCACGCAATTAAGTAAAAAAAATTAATCGCGATTAAAAAAATTAATCGCTATTATCGCACTTATAGCAATAGAATACCAACTGAAATTTATGAAATATTTTTGGATGTTTTCCTACATTTTCAATATTGATTCCAATTACAACACAGAACACAAAGTGCACAGTGCTCACTTTATATTATTATTTTTATTACAAATATAGGCACTGTAAAAATGATAAAAAATAGTATTTTTCAATTCACCTCATACAAGTACTAAAGCACAATCTCTTTATCATGAAAGTATAACTTACAAATAAAGATTTTTTTTGGTTACATAATTGCACTCAAAAACAAAACAGTGTAAAACTTAAGAGCCTACAAGTCTACTCAGTCCTACTTCCTATTCTGCCAATCGCTAAATTGTTTACATTTACGGGAGATACTGCTGTCTGCTTCTTATTTACAATATCACCTGAAAGTGAAAACAAGTGTTCGCATGGCACTTTTGTAGCTGACCTTGCAAGATATTTATGTGCCAGATATGCTAAACATTCGTATGCCCCTTCATGCTTCGGCCACCATTCCAGAGGACATGCTTCTATTCTGATGATGCTCGTTAAAAAAATAATGTGTCAATTAAATTTGTGACTGTACTCCTTGGGGGGAGGGGAGAAGAACTGTATGTCTCCCGCTCTGTTTTACCCACATTCTGCATATATTTCATATTATAGCAGTCTCGGATGATGACCCAGCAAGTTTCAAGAACACTTACTTCCACAGCAGATCTGACAAAATAAAGGTAGGTATCGATGTGAGATTTCTAAAAATAGCTACAGCACTCTACCCAAGGTTTAAGAATCTGAAGTGCCGTCCAAAATCTGAGAGGGACGAGGTGTGGAGCATGCATTTAGAAGTCTTAAAAGAACTAATACTTCAAAGAGATAAGGCGGTCTAGTGGACTACACACGAAACTAGGAGTGAAAAAGTTCTGAGTTCTGGCTCTGCCTGCTGTGTAAGAAGGCACTTAAGGTTTGTCTACACAGAAACTGGGAACCAAAATAACTAATTTAATTCACCCTTTTGTTTTGGTGCAAGTGAACACATACTTCAGAAGGAGATACATCTTACACTGGGGTATGTGTTAGTAAAAAATTATATGTTTTAAGTAGCAAAATTCGAGAAATTAGGGCTAACTCCATAAGCCAACACAGAAGAGTTCTAAGCTGAGGTGTTACAGAACTGGCAGATAGTGAGCATCAACAAGCTGCACATAAATGTAATAAGTCTTGAAGCTTTTGCACTTCAGTTTTACTCTGAAAGATTATTTCGTTTTCCCTCTATATTTTGGCTATTTCTCCACAATCAGGGTACCTACAAAAAATTGTATAAGTGATGCAGAATTAGACCTATACAAAAAAAAACCCCACAGAATAATACTCAACAACACTTCACAGTTCAAACCCTAATGCTTGGCCTACCCTAGGAAATTAGGTCAGTATAACTGTGTTTCTCCGGGGTGTAAAAAATCCACCTCCCTGAGTGAAGCAAATAAACTGACCTAACCACCCATGTAAACAGAGCTAGACTGAAAGGAGAACCCCTTCTGACAGCATAGGTAACACCTTCACTGAAGCACAACAGCGCAGGTGCAGCGGCTTATGTGTAGACAAGCCCTAAGAGTAGCTTAACATTTAAGCTTAACACTTAATGTTAAGAGTAGCTTAACATTTCAAAAAAAGGCTAACTTAAGTTGTGAAAGACATTCCTGCCTCTAATACTGTATTCCTGGCCTGAGAGATTCTGTGCCCCAAATGGATCCATGAAAACTACCTATAAATCACTACAGGGAAAGTAACTTTATACAACAGCAGTGAGAACTTAGAATACTTTTGATGATTACATGATTTAAGTTATATTCAGAAACAACTGGAAGTTCAAGCCAGATTAAACAATGTGTTCATTGAGACTATACATTTACTAACGGACCATGTTTGTCAGAATCTTATCCCAGTGACCCACTGATCCAGGAAATGGGTATTTCCACAATGTATTTTATCACTGCAACTACCGGGAAAAAATTGTTAACATGATGTTTTTTTAAATAATTCTTTCATGCAAAGCTACAAAAAGCCATATTTTATATTAGGGGTTATATAATAAAAGCATTAAGATACAGCACTGTTTTCATGGGCTTATAGCCCAAGTAAAACAAAAACAAAAAAATCACCCCAGAAAAACCTGACCCACAAGAATCCATATAACCTCAAATATTGACACCTATGTGTCTTTGATGGTTTTGTGATTGGGACTCAAAAATGAAGGTATTTTAGGAATAATTTTCTGTCGGTGTCACTTAAAAAATTATTCTCCTTTGTGCCTTTATTCCATGTTACACAGAAGAGTTTCACCACTTCACGTATCCATAAAGAAAGGGTTTGACTCTCCCATCTTGAGATCCCAGGCTAACTGATCCACTGGGTAGAGACAGTTATGCTAAATGAAGTTCTTAAAGCAAAGTATTTTAAATTAGCTTCAAGCAGCTTGAGTTATAAGTGGTCCATGAAGGTAGAAACAAAAAGAACAAAAATCCAAATTCAAGCCTATGCAAGATGCTGCCCTGCTACCTTTGGTTATATCATTTGAAAATGAAAGTATTTGTGTTGTGAGGGGAAGAGATGGGGAGCCAGCCCACCTGAAGGCATCAGCTGTTTGGCTGCTCCCCTCACAGGCCCCTCACCATTAGTCCAGCCAGGGGTCTATGACTTAGCTACAAAACACAGGAATGCGAGGAATGCCTGGCCAAGGGAGAGGTAGGGTGAGACAAGAGTGACACAGGGAGCAGGAACTGTGGTAGAAGGGAGAAAAGCAGGAGGCTTCGGGGGGAAAGGAAAAGAGAAGGGAATGAATGGAAGAGGTAACAGGCAGGGCGGGCTCCGCAACAGCAGCTAGCTCCTGCTACAGTTGGAAAGCTAAGGAGTCTTGGGCCTCATTATCCCCACGGGCTGGGTCTCCCCTCATCCACTCACTACCCCACCAGTCCTGTTCTCCTCTCATACACTGCCTACCCCCACCCCCACCAGGCCAGCTCTCCCCTCGTCTACCCCGCAGGGCCAGGTTTCCCCTCTTTCATTCACCCACCACACACGGCCCTCACCGGGGCTCCCCTCCCTGACCGCCCCCCCCCACTCACCCCCCCGCCCCCATCGGGCCGGGGCTCCCCTCACTCACCCCCCCGCCCCCATCGGGCCGGGGCTCCCCTCACTCACCCCCCCGCCCCCATCGGGCCGGGCCTCCCCTCACTCACCCCCCCGCCCCCATCGGGCCGGGGCTCCCCTCACTCACCCCCCCGCCCCCATCGGGCCGGGGCTCCCCTCACTCACCCCCCCGCCCCCATCGGGCCGGGGCTCCCCTCACTCACCCCCCCGCCCCCATCGGGCCGGGGCTCCCCTCACTCACCCCCCCGCCCCCATCGGGCCGGGGCTCCCCTCACTCACCCCCCCGCCCCCATCGGGCCGGGGCTCCCCTCACTCACCCCCCCGCCCCCATCGGGCCGGGCCTCCCCTCACTCACCCCCCCGCCCCCATCGGGCCGGGCCTCCCCTCACTCACCCCCCCGCCCCCATCGGGCCGGGGCTCCCCTCACTCACCCCCCCGCCCCCATCGGGCCGGGGCTCCCCTCACTCACCCCCCCGCCCCCATCGGGCCGGGGCTCCCCTCACTCACCCCCCCGCCCCCATCGGGCCGGGCCTCCCCTCACTCACCCCCCCGCCCCCATCGGGCCGGGGCTCCCCTCACTCACCCCCCCGCCCCCATCGGGCCGGGGCTCCCCTCACTCACCCCCCCGCCCCCATCGGGCCTGGCCTCCCCTCACTCACCCCCCCGCCCCCATCGGGCCGGGCCTCCCCTCACTCACCCCCCCGCCCCCATCGGGCCGGGGCTCCCCTCACTCACCCCCCCGCCCCCATCGGGCCGGGGCTCCCCTCACTCACCCCCCCGCCCCCATCGGGCCGGGCCTCCCCTCACTCACCCCCCCGCCCCCATCGGGCCGGGCCTCCCCTCACTCACCCCCCCGCCCCCATCGGGCCGGGGCTCCCCTCACTCACCCCCCCGCCCCCATCGGGCCGGGCCTCCCCTCACTCACCCCCCCGCCCCCATCGGGCCGGGGCTCCCCTCACTCACCCCCCCGCCCCCATCGGGCCGGGGCTCCCCTCACTCACCCCCCCGCCCCCATCGGGCCGGGGCTCCCCTCACTCACCCCCTCCGTTTTCACATCCAGGATCTTCTCCACTTCGAACACGTCCTCCTCCTCCTCGCTCTCCCCGCCTGCATCGCCCCCGGCCTTGCCAGACCCCGCCTCCTTCTCCTTCTCCTTCTCCTTCTCCGCCTCGGCCGCCGCCGCCTCCTCCTCCACGCTCCCGGCCGCCGCCATGTTGGGGTGAATTTCAAGCGACTACAGCGAAAAACGCTGCGACAGCCACGACCAGCCGGGCAGCCCCGTGACGCGGCCGCTGCGGCCAATCAGCGAGCCGAAACGCGACGTAACCTCTCCCCGGGGTCAATCCCAGCGGCCGCTCGGCGTTTAGAGTGACAGGTCCAAGTAGCCAATTGGTAGCGCCGCACGGAAGAGCCAATAGGAAGAAGAGGCGCAAAGGGGCGGGCTGGGGGAGAGGTTCCCGCAGTGTGTGGGCGGAGCGGCGCCCGGAGGCCGATGGGCCGGTCCCGGCGCTGAGCCGATGGCGGGGAGAAGGCGGGGGCCGCGGGCCTGACCCCGGCAATGAGTCGGGGCTGCTGTGGCGTGTCTGTTCCCTCCTGTAGCGGGCCCCTCCCTGGCCTTCAGTGCCTGCCGCTTGCCATGCCAGGGTCCGCCACTGCCCCCCGGTCAGCCCCAAGCAGGGATCCCATGCCCAGGAGGGACCACGGTGATGGTCTGGTCTGACCTCCTGTGTAACGCAGCCCCAGGGCCGGCTCCAGGCAGCAGCTAAAGAAGCAGGTGCTTGGGGCGGCAAATACCAAGGGGCCGGGTTGGGTCTTCAGCAATTCGTCAGCGGGTCCCTCAGTCCCTCTCGGAGCGAAGGACCTGCCGCCGAATTGCCGCCAAAGAGTGGAGCGGCGCTGCGGCGGCTTTTTTCTCTTTTTCCCTGCTTGGGGTGGCAGAAAACCTGGAGCCGGCCCTGCGCAGGCCACAGGACTTCCCGTTGGAACTGGAGCGTGTATTTAAGAAAAACATCTGATCTTTATTTAAAAATTGCTAGAGATGGAGAACCCCATGCCCTGTGTCACTTGTCCCAATGGTTAATTATCCTTAGTGTTAAAAATGTGCGATGCTTCGTCATCAGCATCATCATCAGGGCAAATACCAAAGCACAAACCGGATTGATCTCTGGCTAGGTTGTAATGTGACACAACCCGCAGGATACTGGAATGGTCCTTTCTGGAGGTTTCATTGGTCACTTGTCTCAGCAGCAGAGAAGCTCTTGGCCATTTCAGCTACGAGGATTGACCAGTTTGTCACAGGCGGTCGGCTTCAGACCAGTATAAACACCTTCAGGATGTGAACGTACTAGCTAAGGGGAGTGTGGTGTACTGATCTAAGGGGGGGTCTCTCCTTCAGTGCCCTGCACAAGGTCCCATCGTTTTAACACAATTTTAGTATCTTGACCATCAAGGGTTGAATTCACAGAGGTTGTGTGTCTATTACAGCCTCACCTACAAAGCCAGCTTCTTGACTCAGTCTCTAGCGGCTCATCTATTCAACTCTGGAGGTCCTCAATGCAATCTCCAGTGTGTTGGCAAAGATGAAAGCTGTCACATTAACTCAAGCATAATAGCCACATTATACTCATAGGAATTGCTTTCTGCCCACACAGGGGCATGCACAGAAATTCAACTTTGACCCCTTTGGATCAAAGCTCTTCCCTTCCTCCCTCCTGCCCCAGCTCTGGCAGGAGCTCGCTCTTCCCTCCCTCCATCCCTCCTGCCCCCTCCCCACCCTGGCTCCAGGAAGAGCTCGCTCTCCTCCCTGCAGCCCCTGGCAGGAGGAGCTCGCTCTCCCTGCCACCGTGGCCTTAGGGCTGGAGGAGTTCTGTGCCCCTGATGATTGGGGGGGGGGGGGGGGGGACTGTGCTCCTACTTGCCCCCCCTTGTGCATACCTCTGTGCCCAGATTGATTAGTATTGTATTACAATAACGCCTAGAGACCCCAATCAGGATCAGAACCTTCTTATCTAGGATGCTGTACAATCCATCCCCCATATCACCTGCGCCAAAAACTTAAAAATTCTGCACACAATTAAAAAAAATCTGTAAAATTCTGCATATTTTGTTTGTCAAAATAACACAATATAATCATGGCCGTTTCAATTATTTTGGTGATTTATTTCAAAATACCTGTCAGCAATGATGTCTGTAACAATACAGAAAACAAAAAAAAGATTCAGGGAATGTTTTTTGACAAATATATTCCTTACTAGGCATATTAATACAGAACTTTGAGCAATGATTCATTTAAACTACAATACATAAATGTATTTCCCATACCCCTCAGAAGCAGCACAGAGGCTTGGGGGAGTCAGGATGGGAGAGGGAAGTAATTGCTGGGAAGGAGCCTGGGAGTGAACCTGGAGGGTTGTTGAGTATGGGTGGAAGAAGTATGGAACAGTTTTTTTGGCGGGGGACGAGGGGTATTGTTAGGGAGTTGGGGATCCTTCCCCATGCAGTGCCTCTCCAATTCAGCCAAGCACCTATCCCCATGTGTCCCTGCACCCCCATACCCCTTTAGCCAGGGATAGCGGCACATGTCTCCATGTGGCCCTGTATCCCCACTTCCTCCCATCTCCATGTGGCCTTGCACCGCCACTCCCCATTCAACCAGGCATAGCTGTCACTGTTCCCATGTGTCCCTGCAGCCACACTCAGCCACCTCCCTCCCTCTCACCCCCATGTGGCCCTGCACCTCCACTCCCATTCAGCCCCTGGCTCAATGTCACCCTGTTCTCTGTTCCTTCTTGCTGGCAACTCTGACAGAGGGGCAGGAGAGTGGGTAATGGAATGGACATGAGTAACACACTTAGAAGAACAACAGTTACGAAAGGTAGGTAACCGTTTTTTCTTCTTTGAGTGCTTGCTCATATCGATTCCATTAATAGGTGACTCACAAGCAGTATCCCTGAAGGTGGGCTCAGAGTTCACAGATATGCAGCTTGTAACACCACTCTACCAAAGCCAGCGTGTTCAAGTAGCCTGCGGGGAATGGGGAATGGCACCAACCCAGTCTGGACTCCCCCATCAGGGCTGAGGGTTGGTGTTTTCTGATCAGGGTGCAGCCTGGATCTTCACAGGGCAGCTTCATGCAAAGTGTCCTGGTTCCCCATAGTATAGGCAGGGGCCTGATTCCCAGCATTGATTCTTCTCCATGTCAGAGAGGTGGGGCCAGACCTGATTGACTTGCATGCATCTGAGCAACAGAGGAAGAACTGGTGATATGGGAAGCTGGAGCTGGAAGGGCTGGCGGGAGCCAGGAGGACTATCTTTTTTTCTCAGCGACATTTGGTCAGGCAGTCATCGATCTTGATGCATGGGTCGACTATAGCATTAAGGCTGGATGGGGATTCTACCTGTGCCAGTTCATCTTTATTACAGTTGTTGAGGTCAAGCCGGAAATGATAACTCTGGGTGGCCTCATTCCACTCAGTGTCTACTACCAAAGTGTCAGAACTCTGCTGCATATTTAGCACTGGCTGGGGTCCCTGCTGCAACACGTGATGCATAGCTTTGACCATACGCTCACAACCTGGGTCCTCAAAGATCATCGCCATAGCTCTAAAAAAGTCCTCAAATTGTCTTAGAAGCAGGCTTGATTGTTCTAGGAGCAGAGACACCCAAACTAGGGCCTCCCCCAGTAAGTAGGCTGATAGTCAGGTAACTACTCGGGCTTGGTCACTGAGCTATGGCTGATTGAAGAACCCACAGAATTTGTCACGATTGCTATTAAACTTGTCAGGCAGGAAGCTTGGGCTTGCAGGGAGTGGGGTTGGAGCTGAAGGTGGCATGGCTTGAGTTTGTAGGACCACATTCTGTACCTGCAGGGTGGCAGCCTGGGCCTGCAAGGTGTGTAGGGCTCCCACTATGTTCATCAGGGAGATATTGGCCTGTGTAGAATTCATGCTTCATGTATCATCTGTAGTTCTCTTAGTGTTTCTCTTTGCACTGCTCAGACTGTCAGTACCCGGGACATGGGTGGTTCTTTCTAATTAGGATGACCAGATGTCTTGTTTTTAAAGGGACAGTCCCATTTTTTTTGGACTTTTTCTTATATAGGCCCCTATTACCCCCCACCCACTGTCCCGTTCTTTCACAGTTGCTATCTGGTCACCCTATTTCTAATGGTTAGAGCAGGAGTTGGTAGCCAGGACTAGGAGCCCAGCATGGATGGCAGGTATAATAGGCCAGGGGAAATTTTGCCTGCCCTGGTGCTGCCGTGGCCACCAGACCCCCAGTTGTGGGGTTTGGCAGCAAAGTTTTTGCTTTATTATGTCCCAAGCAGGTTCCAGGGCAGCTGAGGAGGCCCATACTGCCTGCTCAGCTGCCCAGAACCTGCATGGGGCATATCAAAAGTGTCTTCTAACAGATGCTCTTCCCCGCGTGGTTGGGTCCGGGAAGGGGAGGCACGGCGTGGCTTCGGCCAGCCCTGGGCTCCTCCAAGCAGGGTGGCAGGGAGGCTTGGGGCTTCAGCCAACTCTGGGCTCCTCCAGCCATCGGGTGTGTGTGCTCCAAGCTGCGGCTGGCCCAGGGCTCCTCTGGGCATGTGGAGTTGGGGGACTCGGAGCTTCAGCCAGCCCGGGGCTCCTGCAGCTGGGGGAGGCTCTCCAAGTGGGAGGTGTAGGGGGGGTCTCAGGGATCCGGCCATGGGAAGGGCATGGTGGAAGTGGCAGAGCCTGGGGCTAGCCTCCCCATGGAGCCCAGTGTCAGAGCCTGAGTAAGGAATCAGAGCACAGGGTCAGAACTGGAGTCAGAGGCCAGATGTCAGAGCCGAGGGTCAGAGCCAGGTTACCTGGAATGAGGCAAGGCAGGAGCAGGACTGGAAACAAGCAAGTGCAGGAGCTATCACAGCCATGGGCAAATGTTTTGAGCAACTGATGTTGCTGCTGGGCTTAAGAGCTGGTGTGCTGACTTTTCCAACTAGGTGCATAGCCCAGTGGCTTGCAACCTTTCCAGACTACTGTACCCCTTTCAGGAGTCTGATTTGTCTTGCGTACTCCTAAGTTTCTCCTCACTTAAAAACGACTTGCTTACAAAATCAGACATAAAAATACAAAAGTGTTGCAGCACACTTTTACTGAAAAATTGCTTACTTTTAATTTTTACCATATAATTATAAAATAAATCAATTGAAATATAAATATTGTACTTGAGTTTCAGTGTATATTATACAGAGCAGTATAAACGAGTCATTGTCTGTATGAAATTTTAGTTTGTACTGACTTCGCTAGTGCTTTTTATGTAGCCTGTTGTAAAACTAGGCAAATATCTAGATGAGTTGATGTACCCCCCCTGGAATGCATGCCTGTGCATTGTACCCCTGGTTGAGACCCACTGATACAGCCAATCAGGTAGCCTACTACAGGCCAGCTGTGCTTATTAGGGGGCCCAGAGACTGGCTCTGTTAATGCAATCCTTGGATTCCCAAACAGGGGAATCTCAAATAGGCAGAGAGAGGTTATTTTACCACTGTATTTCGCACTGGTGCAACGGCTGCTAGAATACTGTGCACAATTCAAGAAGGATGTTGATAAATTTTAGAGGGTTCAGAGAAGAGCAAGGAGAATGATTAAAAGAGTAGAAAACATGTCTTATAGTTGGAGACCCAAGAAGCTCAATTTATTTAAGCTTAACAAAGAGAAGGTTAAGGAGTGACTTGATCACCATTTAAAATTACCTACATGGGGAACAAATATTTGATAATGGGCTCTTCAGTCTAGCAGACAAAGGTATAATAAGATCCAATGGCTGGAAGTTGAAGTTAGACAAATTTCCTCAGCGTGGAGAGCTCATATGCTGAGCATGCCACTCCCAGCAGGAAAACAGCAAAATGCTCTCCTGCCTGGACTACAGGGGAGGGGTGGATCATTGCTCTGGGGGCTGAGGGTTGTGGGAAAAGTCAGAGGGAATCACAGAACCATTAATGTGGAATCCTGCTCTCCCTGGCACTAGGAACACAGTGGAAGGCAGAGAAGGCTGCTGCTGCGAGGAAGAGAGGTGGGGAGAGACTGCTATGCTGTGCAGAACCAGGGAGGGAGACGGGTCCTGATGGGGGGGGGGCGGGGGGGGGGGGGGAAGTCCTTTCCCCCGCCTCAGGATTAGTTGGTTCCGGCTGCTGTCTGAACTTAAAAAGACAGCATGCCAACACCCTCACTCTCCCCCAACACTCCCCCCTGCCACACGCACTCTCTCACACACTCCCCCAACACCATACATCCAGTCTCTTCCCCACCGCACACACACACACACCCTGTCACACACTCTCCTCCCACCCCACTTCAGTTAAAAAGTGGCTAGCAATCTAGTAGGATGCCCATGGAACAATGCGATTGAGAAACGTGAATCATGCAATGCTGTACTTGCCTCACGAGGCACTGCAAACCCTTCCCAAAGCACCCTGCGACCAGTTGCACAGTGGGATAGCTACCCATAGTACACTACTCTATGTGTTGATGCAAGAGCTGCATGTGTGAATGCACTCTGCCGACACTAGGAGCATAGCGTAGACATGCAACAGCGGTTTAATTAAAGCAGTTGCTGTATGTAGACAAAATGCTGTAGTGTAGACAAGGTCTAAATCTGCGCTGCCAATTTTTGTGGTTTTGCAATCACATTTCTTATTTTTCAAAAGAGTGTGCGTCTCTCTCTCTCTCTCTCCTTGTGTAAAAGACCCACACAAACAAGGGAATTTGACTATGCGCAAAATGCTGTTAAACAATCTGAAACGAAAGCCAGAAAAATATGCTTTTTAAAATGACTTTCAGTGATTAATCATTAGGTGTTTATTGTAACAACAGATACAATAGATAAAAAGTTTACAATAGATAAAAGTACAATAGATCAAAAGTTTTCAAACCAAAGTGAGATTTTTAGCATTATATTATCTCTCTGAATAAGCAGATAACCATTTTCTGCGTTTGCAGCATTTTTCACATTGTCTTAAAATGCAATTCCATTTAAAACACATTGCAGTAGTCCAACCACAAGGTGCCAAAGACACAGGTAAAAGTAGCAATGTCTGTGTTGGAAAGAAAAGGCTGCTACCTGGACATCCAGAAGCAGTTGGGCATCTAATGATTCACAGATTGCTGACATGAGAGAGGCATATGCCCTTAATTATTATCACAGATATGCAGTTTCTTCTGGCTGCATTTCAATGAGAAACTCAACGGAATGAATTATCTAACTACTTAAGTGAAAACCTTGAAATGTAATAAAGAACGTTTATTCGCTTTTTATTATTCAGGTTCTTATACCTGTCAACATCAGTGTACTGAAGTATTTCCTTGCTGATGTAATTCCTTTATTACATTACAGTTTTTTTATATAGTTTATATAAGACATGGTCCAGAGAAAGTGGATAAGATTTATAGAAGAAATCAAGTTTACATTAAACATATTATAAAAGCATTAGCACTGCAAAATGGTTAATTTCAATTAAAAATCTTCTAACATGAAAGCTAGATATTGAGTTTTAAACAGTCCCAATCCTTCCCAAGTTCATTGTCATGAAGGAAGAGATGTAGGATCAATTGCAGTATATGTTTGCTCTTAGTAAAACACTATACTTAAATTTAAAATTACCCTGTCCTTATTGATGACAATATAAGAAAAGACCCCACATTTCCATGTCTTTGGTTAATTTCCTAGATATTAAAACTACCCAATACTTATACAGATATAAAATCAAATTATCCTCTATTAATGCAGTGAACTCTTGTAATTTGTCTTATAATTGCAAAATGAGTAAAGTAGTTAACTCTTATAGAAGTTTTCTGTGATTAAATACTTGGAGGAAAGTTGGTGCTGATTAACTCGATACCCAACAACTTCTTAGTGGCAGAGTCCCAATCCTTCCCAAGTTCAAGTCGATGGCAGATGGCTGGAAATTGCCTGTCAGCTCTTCTTACCCATTCCACTGCTTTCTTTACTGAAGCAAAAGCCCAGTGAATAGCACTGTATATAGAAATAAAGTGTGATTATATTGAAATATGAGAACAGTGACTTGACCGAGCAGCTACTGCAACGGTCTACAAACGAAGTACAATCAAATGAACCAAAGGATACATGAAGAAAAACAAATTTTTGGGCTTGTCTACATGGGGAAGTTAGTGTGGAATAAGCTAGGAGTGATTTTAAAGTGTACTGTCTACTTCGCACAAACTCCGTGTGGACACTCTTAATTTGTACTGAGTGCCTTTATGCATTTTAGCTTAATAGACTTCCAAGTGTAAGAGTGCAGAGTAGCTAATGTGCACTAGCTACTCCAGTGACCTCAGTGGCGTGAAATTAGTCCATAAAAAGCATCTCATCAAGACAGTAATATCAGATTTGACTCTCAACTTTGGGTCCTCAATGTGTTCACATATATGCAGAGTTCCTCCCATTTTCCTTCTCTCCCTACTGTGTTTTAACCCAACATCACGTTTTATTATGTACTGCATTCTTGATTGAGGTTACAGGACAAAAACAATTTAAGTATCTCTCTAGTCTGTTTAGGTTTTTATACCATACTCAGCATGTAGTAGGTGTGTGCCTTCCAGTAGTGCATTAAGCAACATGACACATCATGTATTATTTTTAACTTGTCACAGAAACCTTAGGTATATAGAGCCAGATAACACCTCCCACAGAAACACCTGAGGCAGGGGGACTGCAGAGGAAGATTTTGCAAGGTTTTCCTTGCTGTAAATTCCTATAATTTTTTGGGGATGGGTGGAAGGAGCAGGAAGATGGGGTATAATCCCCCACACTACATGCAGGGATTCAACTCCCAGAATTCACATACCATGGGGAATCTGCTGGAGGCCAGAGCCATCTGTATGGTGTTCCTGTTCCTTCCTGATCTCTCACCTAGATCTCTGCTGCTCTCCTCCTTCCCTTTGGTGGAGTGATGATGACAGGCTCCACAGCTGTCTGGTGTTCATTATACCCCCCAGTAAAGGGGAGGTCATTGATGCAGAGATCATCCATGCAAAACGTAATACAGCATGCAGCTATATTACATTGCAGAGGGTTCTCATCTGGGGAGCATTTGCATTTCCCAGGCCACTTTGAGGGTTAATGGACAGGGTGTGGAGGATGTTGAAATCAGGGGTGGATGATCTGGTCCAGATGATCTGGTCCATACATCTAAGAGCCTCATCAAGCCCTAAAATTAATTCTGTTCCCATTTACTATATAAATAAAGTTTTTTGCATTGTTTATGTATTTCTTAATTTTATAGACATTTTCAAAACAAAGATTTTGTTGTAACATGCAATGCATTGACACTGTCAATTATACTTTTCATTCTTCATCTACATCCATATGCTGTAGTATATTAGTTATCAATACCCAATAACTATCAATACCCAATAACAACATGTTTAATAACATGTTAAAATGTTCAGCAGTTTACATTCATACATTAAATATTTAATGTATGTGCGAATTCAAAGCACACCTTGAAGTGGGCGAATCATCCAGTTTCATTAAAGATTTGAAGATTATCCCTTCCAATTGCTGTTTATAACGAATGAACTGCAGCACCAAAAGTGTAGCAATCAACTGTAATACTTCTCTTCCTTTAGGACCTAAAAAGTAGGGGGAAAGGTGTGATTCTTAATATAATTGTTACTTGTCAACATAGAAAGTTAATATTTGATATTTTGTAGTACTTGCTGGCAAAGTAATAGTCATGCTCACAAAATCTAGTTATCTAATGCTGTTTAATTTTGTTTCATCACCCAATACATCTGTGTAGTTTAGAATGTATGTGTGAGCTGGAAGATGACACAGAATGTACTATTATTTATTATTTGTATTACGTTAGCACCCAGGAGTCCCATCATGGACCAGGAACCCATTGTGCTAGACACTATACAGACAGAACAAAAAGACAATCCCTGCCCCAGAGAGCTTACAATCTAAACAGACAACACAAACACATGATGTGGAGGGAAGGGAATACACACAAGCAGAGTGAACAATATGATGGCAGCAAATGTCATTCTTCTTCAACACTTAGCGAGACAGTTGGCCATAGTGATCGTTCGCCATTTGATCCATTCCTGCACAACCGCGAAGGCTTGACGGCCTGAGTGTCCAACA
This sequence comes from Macrochelys suwanniensis, assembly GCA_033296515.1. Classification (NCBI taxonomy): domain Eukaryota; kingdom Metazoa; phylum Chordata; order Testudines; family Chelydridae; genus Macrochelys; species Macrochelys suwanniensis. The sequence goes on along the minus strand of CM065775.1, from coordinate 40,141,131 downwards.
TCGGAACAGACTTGATGAACCCCTGTAATAGGGGGTCCGCCTCTGGGCCGCTGCCTCCACCCCTCGGTTGGTGCAATTTTATCCCGGATGTTATAAGCCACCCAGAGAATGGCGTTCGCTGGAATGTCTTGTGGCATCCTTGTGACATGTCTGAAAAGCATAAGGCGCTGCCTGCAGGCAATGGCCCCAGTAGTCTGTAGATCCGAACAACCATAAACATCTGCATTACAGATGAAGTCATTCCACTTTATGCCCAGTATATGACGTTGACATTTTGTGTGGAAAGCATCCAGCTGGTCCCTGTTCACTTCTACCCTCAATCAATCTGCTGAGCAGATGATTGGCTATAGGCATTCAAATGTCATGCTAGTTCCATTTTTATGGAGGGGAGAGGTAGCAGGTCAGCTAAATGGAAAGTGAATGGAAGAGGGTGAGAGAGACAGGGCAAGGGAGAAGAGGGTAAAAGGGGCAACAAGTTTGGAGTAAAGCTAAGGTGAAGAGACTGAAGGAGAGGAGGGGAGTTTTGAAGCAAACAGCCATTCAGCACAGGGCAGAGAAAGTCTAGCCAAAACTACAGAAAGTTCTCCAAGGTCCCTGCTTTGTATGCCTCTGTCACTAGTGGCTGGAGACTCTGGCTGGCTCCTCTTTGCTGCTTATTTCCAAGCCCACATGAGCGGGAGAGGGAGAAGGGCACTACCTGGGTTCTACTGCCCCCAGAATATAGGCGGGGTGGGGGGGTGGGGAGAACTCTCCAGCATAGTTTTGGGTCCAGCAGGGTGCTGGGGGACAGATGGCTTCAGCTGGGCCCCATTTTGCCTTCCGCCCCATTATGTAGAAGCGGCCCCACCTTTCTGAGGATGAAAGTGGGAACATTTGAGTCTGATTCTTTTTCTAATACAATTAAACATTTCAGAGTTGCTTAATCTAGCATGTATAATAACCGGGACAAAAAGAACCTCCACTGCTGCCCAAAATATGCTGTCTCCATAGGACAGGCACACAGCAGCCGGGACACACCACTGAAAGGATGCTCCTGCAGAAACTTACATTTTTAAAAGTTAGTTACTTCAGAAAACTTCAAATTGATAGTGTCTATTTAAAATCTAGGGTGAGCCAATCTTAAACCATTGTTAGTAATATGGAAAAATATACATTAATATAAGCTCTACCGCACACATGTGGTTATTACATTAAAAAAAAAACCCCCATGAACTGTACTACCGTCCAGCTACTTTTAATGAATGAGAAAACAACTGATTTACCTAGGGACCAGATGCCTTTTTTTGCAAGGAAAATATTGGTTAAATAATCCACATCAAGATCCAAAATATCCCCAAGTTCTGGGCTGAGATTCCAAAAGCCATCCTGTGAAATAAACCAAACAAAAAAACAGACAAAAGTCCTAAAACATTCAAGACATTGCCAAAATCACATTAGAAATATCAAAGTACAGCTAGGAAAGTAATTACAATAAAATGTTCAAATGACTTACGCAAAAAATATAATGAACTTTAGTGAATTAGTCCGTGATCCGCAAACTTTAAGATCTAAAATTCAAAAGCATGATGTATGAACATCATAATTTTAATCAGTGTAGCTAAAATGGATTCTTATTGTGAGCCTGTACCTTAACCAATACCAATCCACATACTACCTGGCCGCAGCCGGCATACCAACAGTGACATATGTACCACAGTTGGAGAACCTCTGGAATAAATTATCTGACCAATCCTACATCAACGGAGTACTAAAAACAAGTCAATAAGATGAATGCAAATCATTAGCTTCTTTCCATTATTTATCCCACGTACAGTAATGTGTGTTATTTGCAATGATATGTGTGGGTTAGAATAATGAATGGGGCGCTCAGACTCGGAAGTGAACCTCTTGTGGGATCGGGAGATTGAGACAGGGGAGCAGATAGCACAAGAGGTGGGAACATTGAGTTTCAGAGGGAAGTGGCGCAGCAGTGGCGGCACTAGCAGCAAGTTCTTTATTTTCAGATACTCAGTTAGATACAAACCAAACAAACAATTAAATATTAACTTGTGAAAAGTTTTAAAATAAATAAATACATAATTTGAAAATTACCCTAAAAATAATGCTCAAAGTAGAGTACTTCCCCAACTGAATTCAGCAGAAAAGGAACTGCTCCACTGAGAAAACAATAGCCTCCATGAAATTAGTAAATATGCTTTTTGTATTGTGAAATACAATGTTAAATTTATTACATTCCATTCCATTTTATTTGACACGAGATTGGAAATTCTGATAAGTAGGAAAGAGACACATACTAGACAGTTTGCTACTCTCAAAACAGGCGGAACACAAAGCTTTGAACTTTCACATTCAAATCAAAATGTGTCCCAGTTGGTAAGTATAATGATCTTGAAATCAAATCAGATTTTGCATAATTTTAAAAATATTGATTCTCTAATGTTAAATATTCAATAGGCTAAATGTTTAGCCTGGCCTGAACTGGAACTGCATTTTTGTTCTTGCAGCTTTACAAGAATAAAAAACTGCAAGTGCAATTTTGTGCCCACAGTTACTTGAGGACACAATTAAGGTAATTTAGATGACTAAATATCTGATTTAAAGGCATAATCAGGTAAACACAAAGTAAAATTAAAATGGAGGCAAGGTGTTGGAAAATCTGTCCCATTAAATGTAATTACAGTAGTAAATTACATTCTGCTAGAAACTTTTTTTCTTTAATGAATGCTCAGGTTTGGCAATCCTGCAGGAATTAATTAATTAATTATCTATCTATCTATATCTATATCTATATCGCTATATATAGAGAGAGAGAGAGATATAGATATATAGATATAGATAGATCTATATACACACACAATATTGCTGAAGGCTCTTACAATGACCAGAGGAGATAGCCAACAGGAGCAGCAAATGAGAGTTTTATGAGGGAGTTTCAAGAGGGAACATGAAGCCAGATATACCCAATAAACATTCTCTAAACTTAGGCCAATGAACACTGCTCCCCTCTCCCCACCCCCCAAAAACCCTACAAGTGTAAAAATAATGCAGCCAGAAGTCCAGCATCAAAGTGGGGGCTATCCAGTTTATTGCACTGAATGTAGCATGTATGATTACCTGCCTTGTGGGCAGGTGGCATGTGTGCGCATTCAGTGGAAGCAGTTCACAGCCCTCAGAGACCAAGTACAGGCTCTTGAGACCAGAGTGAATGAACGAGATGAGCTAAGAGAGACAGAGATGTATGTTGAGGAGATTTTCCAGGACACAGTAGAACAGTCCCTCTCCCATATGACAGCCTCTGTGCTGTTGAGGAGGTTGAAAGACTTGGAGAAGGAAAACATCAAACTGGAGTAGAGAGAAATAATCCCATAGTTGGGACCCTCCTTTCAGATGATGTCATAGTATCCTCTTGCACTGAAGGTACCCGTCCAGGGGAGGGAACCACAGTTATTAGGAAGAGACAGTGTGACAGAATGTATCTGTGTCCACACAATTGTAATATTTTTTTTGTACAAAGCATGTCTTGTAAGGTATCATTTGAAAATTCATAATTTGCTAGTAAATACTGTCCTGATAAAATATGTGTGGCAACATTGTATGTTAAGTTATAAGATTTCCCTGTATGATGTTATTAACACATGTTCCAAACCACAGCCTTACCTAAGCAGAAGTTTGCAGACAGGTCTATCTCAAACAAAGGAATATGTGCTGTGCTTAATTTGAATTTATGCAGCAAACAGAGTCATCAAGCACGAAGGGAAACAAAGAAAGCTGAAACGGGTGAGGAAAAAGCAGCAGGAAATATCCTTCCCCATTGACTTTTTGTCTCTTAGTACCTAGCTGGAAATGTTTTTTAAGAGGTGAACTGAAACTATAAAAAGAAGGGACACACTCCACGACACCTCCTCTCCCCGCCCATCGCACTAACGGCACCTGAAGCGACAAACAAAGCATTCATTGGACTCTGGTAGAAGGGGTCCTGACTTAAGAAGTCTGGTCAGTAAGACTGCTGAAAGCATGTGGTGAGAAAACTTTGCTTTGAATTTAACATAGTTAAGATATGCACCAGTTGAGTTTTATCTTTATTTTTCTTATAACCATGTCTGACTTTTATGCCTCATTACTTGTACTCACTTAAAATCTTTCTCCGTGCAGTTAATAAACTTGTGGGTCTTTTGTTTGATCTAATCCGGTGTGTTTAAATTGAAATGTATGGGAAACTCCATTTGGGGTGGAGAGTTGTATGCATATTATTTCTAAGAAGGAAATAATAGACTTTATATAACCTCTATTGTCCAGGAGAGGGCTGGGCAGTAAAGGACATACATTTCTGGGGGGAAATCTAAGACTGAGGGTATGTTGGGGTCACACTGCAGTATAACCAAGGCTGGTGAGAGCTGGAGTGTAACCCAAATCTGGTTGGCAGGCAGCAGTTGCACACAAATACTCAGGGTATGGCTTGCATGCTGGAAGGCTATTTGTGAGCTACCCAGGTGGGAACTCCTTCAGCAAGGCATTGTAAGGCACCCAAGATTGCAGGGCAAGGGTGGCACAGCTACTCTTTAGTCTAGATCAGTGGTCTCCAATCTTTTTATGCACAAGATCACTTTTTGAATTTAAGGGCTACTCAGGATCTACCCCACCCCTTCCCCAAAGTGCCTCCCTGCTCACTCCATCTCCCCCTCTCTCCGTTGCTCGCTCTCCCCCACCCTCACTCACTTTCACTGGGCTGGGGCAAGGGGTTGGGGTTCGGGAGGGGGTGTGGGCTCTGGGCTGGAGCCAAGGGGTTTGCAGTGTGGGAGGGGGCTCCGGGCTGAGCCTGGATCAGGGGATGAGGGTGCAGGAGGGGGTGAGGGGTACAAGCTCTGGGAGGGAGTTTGGGTGCAGGAGGGGGCTCCAGACTGGGGCAGAGTGTTGGGGTGCAGGAGGGTTGGGATGTGGGCTTCCGCCAGGTAGCACTTAACTCGGGTGGCTCCCAGGTGGCGGCACAGTGGGCCTAAGGCAGGCTCCCTCCCTGTTCCGGCCCCACGCCACTACCAGAAGGGGCCAATGCACCCCTGCGGCCCCTGGGGGGGGCACGTGGGTATGCGCACTGCCCCTGTCTGAAGGCACTGCCCCCGTAGCTCCCATTGACCACCGTTCCACATTCCTGGCCAATGGGAGCTGCAGGTGCGGTGCCTGCAGACAGGGGCAGTGCGCAAAGACCCCTGCCCACCATCCACTTCCCCAAGGCTGTGGGGGCATGTTGGCCGCTTCTGGGAGCGGCATGGGGCCGGGGCAGGCAGAGAGCCTGCCTTTGCGGCATCCCCACTACACTACCAGACTTTTAGCGGCCAGAGATCGTGATCGACTGGGAGAGTCTCCAGAATTGACCAGTCAATCGCGATGAGGAAATTACTCACTTTGTGCAGTAACGATGGTTCTTCGAGATGTCTGTCCCTAAGGGTGCTCCATTGTAGGTGTATGTGTGCCCCTGCTGTTCTGCAAAAGTATGGGCAGAGGCCCAAGTCATTGCTCTACAGATTACTGAGATAGGGATATCTTTTAGTAATGTGACCGAGGTAGAAACTGACCTCGTGGAGTGCGCATGGACTCTGGACGGAAGCAGGTTGCGCCCTTGATAACAGTGATTAATGCAACCAGAGACCCATTTGGATAGTCTTTGAGCCAATATCACAGAGCTTTTGGATCTTTCTGTGAACAAAAGGAAGAATTTAGGGGATTTCCTAAAGTCCTTAGTCCTGTCTAAGCACAATGCTAGTGTCCTTCTAACATATAGCATATGCAGAATCATCTCCCTGTTGTCACAATGCGGTTTTGGGAAAAAACAGGGAGATGAATCTGTTGATTCATATGGAAAGTGCAGAGAAAGTAGGGAGAAACTTGGGATATGGCCTTAGGGTTACTTTGTCTTTAAAAGAGGCCGTGAATGGTGGGTGTGCCATCAGGGCCGCTATTTCTCCTATGTGCCTAGCTGAGGTAATGGCAAATGGAGATGCTGTTTTCATGGACAGGTGTAAGAGAAAGTAAGTTGCCATGGACTCAAAGAGAGGTCAAGTCAAAGCCCTGAGAACTAGATTAAGATCCCAGGCTGATGCGGGAAAAGATTCCCAATGCCCTTAAGGAATCTACACGTCAGCGGGTGAGCAAACACCGAGAATATGTCCACCTGGCAGCGGAAAGCCGTTTTCACTGTGAGATGTATCTTAAGGGAGCTGAGAGAGAGTTTTGACCTCTTGAGGTCTAAAATGTAGTGTAAAATCACAACTTGAAATCAACAAACTTGATCAAAATCAACACCAGAGTCCCCTGGAGACTGAAGTACCTTCTGCATAAGGAGGAGTTTTAACATCAAGTCCCAGTTCCTGCGAGACTGCTGTTTTAGCCATGGCAGGTGAAGCACTTCTGTGAGGCTCTCCCAGGCACCAGACACAGTGAGAGTGGAGAGTGTCTGGCCATTACAGGAATCAACTCCTTGCAGGAGAGGCACCTCTTGGAGCAGGGAGAGTCAGGCAAGCCCCTGGGTGGGGGGCTATCATCCTCTAGCAGTAGGGAATGCAGGAAAAAGGTATTCTTTACTCCTCTTCTTCTTTTCCTTTTTATTTATTTTTATTTTTTTTTTAAATAAACTGAAAAAACCTAGAGTCTACTAAATACCTGGGGGTGGGGGTGCCTTCAGACAGGGCAGGAAACTAAAGTTCTTTTTCTTTCTTTCTCTTTTTTTTCTTTAATCCCAAAGGAGTAAATAAAAATGAAACACTAACTATTAAGGAGAACAAAAGAAATAAAAACAACTACTACTTATGCTAATGACGCAGATAAGGAAGGGATAACTGCTCGCTCTGTTTGAGGTTGAGAAGGAAGTGAGGGGGCTTCGCCCGTGCAGTGTCAGACCAGGAGGGAAGGAGAACACATGCATGGGCTAAACGGACACTGCTACCAAAAATCTCCGATTAGAGGCGCAAGGGTGCACATACACCTACAGTGGAGCACCCATAGGGACACTACTCGAAGAAGGACAACCGGTTGGTGACTACTGGTCTAGATTGTACCTTGGTATGTTACAGACAGGTAATAGTAATGGAGGATTCAATTATTAGAAATATAGTTGTGTTTGCGATGACCAGGAGAACCACATGGTGAATTGCCTGCCAGGTGCAAAGGTTGTGAATCTCTTGAGATATCTAGACAGACCTATGTGCAATGCTGGGGATGAGCCAGTGGTCATGGTACATGTAGGTACCAATGACATAGGAAAAGGTAAGCGAGAAGTCCCGAAGGCCAAATTTAGGCTGCTGAGAGATTAAAGTCCAGGAGCTTGATGGTAGCATTCTCTGAAAGACTTCCAGTTCCATGAACAAGGCCAATTAGACAGGCAGAATTGCTGGGTCTCAATGCATGGATGAGATGATGGTGTTTGGAGGAGGGTTTTGGGAAAGGTGGAGCTTATACAGGAAGGATGGGCTCCATCTAAACCAAAAAGGAACCAGATTGCTGGCATGTAAAATTAAAAAAGTTGTAGAGGAGTTTTTAAACTGCTGAGGAAAAGCCAACAGGTGCAAAGGAGCACATGGTAATACCAGGATATAAAATATATAGGAATGACAGAGTAGGTCAGGACCAAAAAAATGCCACCATAGCAAAACAACAGAGGCAGTTAGAGGCAAAAACGCATCCCTTTAAAAACTGGAAGTAAAATCCTACTGATGAAAATAGAAAGGAACATAAACTCTGGCAAGGCAACTGTAAAAGCATAATTAGGCAGGCCAAAAAAGAATGTAAAGAGCAATTAGGAAAAGACACAAGCACTAACAGCAAAATTTTTGTAAGTACATCAGAAGTAGGAAGCCTGCCAAACAATCAGTGGGCTACCAATCGAGTTGCTAAAGGAGCACTCAAGGAACACAAGGCCACTGTGGAAAAGATAAATAAATTCTTCACATCGGTTTTCACTGCAGAAGATGTGAGGGAGATTCCCACACCTTATCTCTCGTAAATGTAAACAAACTTGTTTGTCTTAGTGACTGGCTGAACAAGAAGTAGAACTGAGTGGACTTGTACACACTAAAGTTTTACATTGTTTTGTTTTTAAGTGCAGTTATGTTAAAAAATAATTCTATGTTTGTAAGTTTCACTTTCACAATAAAGAGATTGCACTACAGTACTTGTATGAAGTGAATTGAAAAAAATACTATTTCTTTGGTTTATCTTTTTTATAGTGCAAATATTTGTAATAAAAATAATAATATAAAGTGAGCACTGTACACTTTGTATTCTGTGTTGTGACTGAAATCAATATCTGAAAATGTAGAAAAACATCCAAAATATTAATAAATGTAAATTAAAACTGTGATTAATCATGATTAAAAAAAAAATCTAGTTAAATTTGTTTTGCGTTAATCGCTTGTTTAACTGCGATTAACAGTCATAGTAATAAGTCACCAGGACCAGATGGTGTTCATCCAAGAGTTCCGAAAGAACTCAAATATGAAATTGCAGAACTACTAACTGTGGTATATAACTTATCACCTAAAATCAACCTCTGTACCAGATGACTAGAGGATAGCTAACGTAATGCCGATTTTTAAAAAAAGTCTCCAGAAGCTATCTTGGCAATTACCAGCCAAAAGGACTAACTTCGGTACCAGGCAAACTGGTTGAAACTATGGTGAAGAACAGAATTATCAGACACATAGATGAACACTATTTCTGGGGAAGAGTCAGCAAGGCTTTTGTAAAGAGAAATCATACCTCACCAATCTATTATAATACTTTGCAGGGATAAACAGACATGTGGACAAGAGAGCTCCAGTAGATATAATGTACTTGGACTTTCAGAAAGCCTTTAACAAGATCCTTCACCAAAGGCTCTTAAGCAAAGTAAGCAGTCATGGGATAAAAGGGAAGGTCCTCTCATGGATCAGTAACTGCTTAAAAGACAGGAAACAAAGGGTAGGAATAAATGGTCAGATTTCACAGTTGGAGAGAGGTAAATAGTGGGGTCCCCCATGGGTTTGTATTGGTACCAGTGCTGTTCAACATATTCATAAATGATCTGGAAAAAGGGGTAGCAGTGAGGTGGCAAAGTTTGCAGACGATACAAAATTGCTCAAGATAGTTAAGTTCAAAACTGATTGCGAAGAGTTACAAAGAGAACTCATAAAACTGGGTGACTGGGCAACAAAATGCCAGATGAAATTCAATATTGATAAATGCAAAGAAATGCACATTGGAAAACATAATCCCAACTATACATACAAAATGTCGGGGTCTAAATTAGCTGTTACCACGCAAAAAAGAGATTGTGGAGTCATTGTGGATAGTTCTCTGAAAACATCTGTTCAATGTGCAGAGGCAGACAAAAAAGAGAATTGTATGTTAGAAACCATTAGGAAAGGGATAGATAATAAGACAGTAAATATCATCATGCACTATATAAATCCATTGTAAACTTACCTCTTGAATACTATGTGCAGTTTTGGTTGACCCATCTCGAAAAAATATATGTTATAGTTGAAAAAAAATACAGAGAAGGGAAACAAAATTGATTAGGGGTATGGAACAGCTTCCATATGAGGAGAAATTAAAAAGACTGGGACTGTTCAACTTAGAAAAGAGACGACTAAGGGGGATATGAAAAAGGCCTATAAAATCATGAATGTGGAGAAAGTGAATAATGAAGTGTGTTATTTACCCCTTCACATAACACAAGAACAAAGGGTCACCTGATTAAATTATTGTAAACAAAGCAAACAAAATGAAGTACTTCTTCAAACAACGCACTGTCAACCTGTAGAACTTATTACCAGGGGATGATGTGAAGGTCAAAATTATAACTGGGTTCAAAAAAGAATTAGATAAGTTCATGGAGGACAAGTCCATCAATGGCTATTAGCCAAGATGGTCAGGGATGCAACCCCATGCTCTAGGTGTCCTAAGACTCAGACTGCCAGAAGTTGGGACTGGATGACAGGGGATGGATCTGTAAATAATTGCTCTGTTCTGTTCATTCCCTCTGAAGCATTTGGGCCCAGGCACTGTCAGAAGACAGAACAGCAGGCTATATGTACCATTGGTCTGATCCAGTATGGCTGTTCTATGTTCTCACTCTAGCTCCCATTAATACAATACTAAAGACTCTGACTGCTTATTAATTGTACCAGAATACTGAGTTGAATATTTAGAAAATGTATCTTATTTCAGCATCTCAAAAATATTGAGACACATCTCTTCGTTGTGAGGAGGCTATTTTGAGGATTTCTAGTCTGATCACTGGAGCTGCCAATGAAATCAACAAATTCAACCAAGATTTTGTCTCATCATGTATCTTACAAAATTAGATTATAAAGAAATAAGAAAGCTGAATTTGCACAATGCAAACCTGCTTATCTGATGGCAGGACTGAATTGTCTCAAAGTGCAACTGCTTTTTGAACAACTGGCTTTCAAAAAAGCAACATATTGGAAATTGATTTCTTTCTGAGTAAATCCACAGTATAAATTAGATTGTGTGATGTGGTTGCTGCCCCACTGGCAGAAAAGGGGTTAAAAGCAGCCCTAGGGAGGCTGTGCCAGAGGCAGCCAATCAGAGAAGGGCTGTAGGGAGCAGCCAATCAGGGCCAAGCAGGCCCATATAAAAAGGGAGCTGCATGGCAGAGAGTGCAGTTCTTTGCTGGGAGCGCAAGGAGGAAGGACTGTGTCCCTGGAGGGCTGAGAAAACTGCCAGCACCCTGGACAGAGCAGTGCTGCTAGCAGGGACTGGGGGAGCGGAAGACAGCTCCTGCCTGGCTGCTGCGGTTTGCAGGCTGAGGTCCTGAGGCAAGGGCAAAGGGAATGCTGGGGCCATGAGGAAGTGGCCAGACAATTCACTGCAGTAGCCACTAAGGGAAGTGGCTGAACAGTGGACTGCAGGTCCCCCAGAAAGGGGAGCACTGTGTGTGGGACACCCGGAGGGCTGTGTTGCTGAAGAGGACACCACGATCCTTGAAGAGATGTGGGTCCTAGAGCAGGAGTGACGGCAGCGAGGCACTACCCGAAGAGGGCGCACTAACATGCAGAGCTAATTCCCAAGACAGCCAGCAGGAGGTGCCAGATACCAATATTGTTATTTATATATTGAGGAATACCAAGTAAATTCTCCTATAGGACCCAGCAGAAGTAACTCTTCGCTAGACATAGATTTACATTTAGATGCCAACAGAAGAACCCAAAGTACACTGTTTGTAATAAAAACAATTTTTAAAAAGTTATTCCTTGTATCTTGCTTTCAAGTAAAGCAGGTATGGAACAAGGGCACTGTACCTGATTTTGGAGCTCAAAAATCTGAGTCCAAGTTACAGCACTTGGTGGACTTCGTTGAATCCTCATCTGTGGTGATGTTTTACGAAGCTGTTTTTTCCTCACTGATGTTAAGACAAGATCCTTTAAAAAAAAAAACCCCACAGAAATATTCACTAAGAACCTGATTCTGCCTTATTCATATTAAATAGTACTTCATCACACAACTAATTCCACTGAGATCTATGGGACTACTAGTGTAGTAAAGTAAGATTAATCAACATGAATAAGGGTGGCAGAAACAAGATCTAAGTTTATATCACTTCATTAAAAGTTAATTAAACCTCCAAAATATAAATCACTATAAAAGAGCAGAATTTACCTCCTCTTCTTCAGTAGCGAAGTAGTTGCTCTTGATGCAGAAGTCCAGCCAGTGCAATCGAGAGCAACTATTTCTGCAGCCAAAACAAACATGTTCAACATCAGAGAAAGGCAAAGCATAATTCAGACTTCTACTAACTTTGCTGAGCTTATGATGAAGTTTTTCTCTACACTTTGGTGCAGTTTGTAGCATTGGTGATCCTGGTCTTAACCTAGCTGGTGAAGCAAGAACTTCAGGAGTAACTTGTGCTTCAAAATTTGCCTTCTTCAGGGTTCTGCTCACAGGAGTAAATGAACTCTTTAAACCTGGAAAAAAACCTTGACTGAATTTAGGAGGGCAAGGAGGCGGGCAAGGAGGCGGGCAAGGAAAAGAAAAATGAATGCCAGTAGCCTGTGAACGTTGAGGAAAAGGTTTACAAGCTGCGCATGGAGGCTTGGGAAGTCTGATTTTTAAAAGTGATTGACTATGCAGGCTGAATTTTGGTTGTGGCACAGAGATAGATTCAAATAGTCCAACTTCAGCGGCACCAGCACCATATTCAACGTTAGCAGCCTTTATAAAACTGAATCCAATGGAATCTGGTAAGATGTACTGTTCAACCGAGGGAAGTTCTTTGTCACTTTGAAATTGGAGACTTTTCAGCTGTTTATCTCCTCCAGTTAGGAAATGTTCAGAAAAACCATTAGTTACTGGAACCTGTCGAGTAAAATTATAAGAAAACAAAATATTTCTGGAGTTTAAACCAACTTTTTTTGTGTGATTAAGACAAATATTTTCATTAGACACAGTATCAATCTAATCATCATCATGCTCAACACAAAGCCTATTCTTCTTGTCAATTAAACAAGTAACTTCTTTCATTGCAGCTGAAGCCGGGCAAATTCGGACTAGCAATTAGGTGCACATTTTTAATAGTGAGGTATTGGACTAATTTCACAATTTCTATGTAATTCATGAAATCATGATTTACACAGGATCTTACCCATTGTGGGATCTTGGCTGAGGATGTGTAGAAGAGGGTGCAAGGGAAGGTATTCTTATGAGCTGGGTGAAACCTTGTTATGGGCTGAATTAAAACATCTTTGAAATTGGGTGTGAATGGACCCTACAATTAACATGACTGTCAGGATACGGTTGGCAGGATGCCCCCCCCCCCAAGACAAAAGGGGTGTGAACCCATTCAGGAGTTTTGGACTAAGTGCTTAATGGGGTTATTCTGAATATTGTTTTGATATGTATGTTCCCAGGGTGGGTTCACAACTGCTTTTGTTTTATGAGGGGTGGGTCCTGCTTAACTTATCCCGACAGTCATGTTAATTGTAGAATGCATTCACACCCAATCTCAAAATGAGACAAACAGCAAGGTCTTGACTACACTACCAAGTTTTGTCACCAAAACTGCCATTTGTCGACCGAAACAGTGTAGACACTGCAAAGTGACTTTTGTCAGAGAAAATGCCTGGTTTTGGTGACAAAATACATCCACCCTCATGAGAGATTTACATCTTTTTCCTCTACATTTTTGTCGACAAAGTGCAAGTGTAGACACCATGCTTCATTTCATCGCTTTAATTGGCCTCCAGGAGGTGTCCCACAATGCCCATCCTGACCGCTCTGGTCAGCAGTTTGAACTCCACTGCCCTGCAGCCAGGTAAACAACCATCCGCCCCTCCCATTAGAAGCCCTGGGAATTTTTGAAATTCCATTTCCTGTTTGCTCGGCATGGAGAGGTCTCATCGCATCTTCCCAGGTGACCATGGTGGGTTATCGCAGCAAACGCTCTCCCGCTTGGACCACTGCTGAGCTGCTGGATTTGATCAGCATATGGGAAAACGAGGCTGTGCAGTCACAGCTGCCTTAAGCTGTAGGAAATGGGATACCTATGGGCACATTTCTCGAGACTTGTGCGAAAAGGGCTGTGATCAGGACACGCTGCAGTACAGAGTGAAGATAAAGGAGCTGAGGCAGGTGTACCATAAGGTGAGGGAGGCAAACGGTCGCTCCGGTGCTGCACTAAGCTCTGCCGGTTCTGTAAGGAGCTGGACGCTATCCTCGGTGGCGACCCCACCTCCATTGCCAAGAGCCCCGTGGCGGTGGAAAGAGGACCTAACCCAGAGGATGAAGTTATTGATAAAGAGGTGGAGTTAGATGAGGATGTGCAGCTCCCGGCAGGGTTGCCCGGTGGGGCAGGCAGCCAGGAACTGTTCTCCACTCCAGAGGGGTCTAGCCAGTCTCAGCAGTTGCTCTCTGGTGAGCAAGAAGCAGGAGATGAGACTCCTGGTAAGTGGCTGTGGCTTGTGTAGTGGAGAGGTGGGTTCAGGGCATAGAAATGTGGGAGGCTGGCTGTGTTTCTGTGAGATGGATATTTCCCTGTGTAGCTAATCAGTACAGCAGAACAGGGTGTTGATGCACGCCGAGATCTCATGGGAATCCTGCAGAGAGCTCTCCAGGAAAATTTCCTGGAGGTACTTGGTAATCCTCTGCTGAAGGTCCCATGGCAGAGCAGCTTTGTTCCTTCCCCGATTGTAGGAAACTTTCCCGCGCCATTCAGCAATCACTTGTGCAGGGACCAAAGTGGCACACAAGGCGAGCAGCTTAGGGAGCAGGGTAGAAGCCACAAGCATGGAGTAGATGTACCCTTGTTTCCCTGCTTACCCTTAGTAGTGGGATATCTGCTAGAATGACCCCCGCCTGTGGAAAAGTGTGGGAGAATTTTAGAATTTGTTCCCTAGTATGCTGCACCATGACTCTTGCAAAGAGTGTGTGCTCTTTTCTCCATGTGGACCGCCTGCCACCAACACTCAAAATGGTTTGGGTGTTCGCGGAGATGTGTGCCTGGCTAGGGTCAGTGATTGCAATGTTGCAAAAGGCGTATTTAACAGAAATGTTTCAATTCTGTGCGTGAATTTCACAATCCCGCTTCTGTGCATTGTAACCCTGTGCTTCACCAGATGTGCCCTTCAGGAACACTCCACGCACCCCAATCGAGAGTCTCCACCAGATAAGAAAGCGCTCAAGACGCAGCAAAGAAGACATGTTCCGGGAGGTCCTGCAGTGCTCCAATGCAGAAAAAAGGGAATGAAAGGAATGCTGTGAAGCCGAAAGGCAGAACAGAAAAGAGAATTACACATTTGTTAAGGGTGTTACTGAGTGGATGATTAAAGTAATGGAGGAGCAAATGCTGACGTCCTTAAAAATGCTGCAGACTGAGCAGATCAGTGCTCAATCTCCACTGCAGCACATTCAGAACTCTTTTCCCTGCTCCCCCCAGCTCCGCCCACACATTCCTTTCCACCTTCCAGGACTTCTTGGTTTCCCCTTTACTCCACACCCTCAGACAACTTTCACAATGATAGCTGGACCTACACACAGCTGTGAAAGTCTGCCCTTCCCTGGTTCCTCCTTTCCTGCCAAGCATCTGTGTGTTTGTGTGTGCTGTTTCTTGTGCACATACTTTTATAATGGTAAATCATCTTTAATTTTTTTCTACAAGGTGAGATTGCAGGCACGGCCAATACATGCACAGACATTTTGATCACTTTATTACAGGAATATAAGGCCCCATATCGCACCATTGCCCCCTAGGAAAATTACATGGCATGTAACATTGAAGCAACTCAGACAGAGATATATGTTACTGGTGGTCATTGTCAAAGTGCTGCCTCAAAGCCTCCCTGATTCGAATAGCTCCCCTCTGGGCTCCTCTCACAGCCTTGGTATCTGGCTGCTCAAAATGAGCAGTCAAACCGTCTGCCTCAGCACTCCACCCCTGAGCAAACCTTTCATCCTTAGCTTCACAGAGATTATGCAACATACAGCATGTGGCTATGACCATAGGAATATTATCCGCAGTGAGGTCCAACCTGCCATGAAGGCATTGCCAGCAGCACGCCTTTAATCTGCCAAAGGCACATTCAATTGTCATCCATCACCTACTGAGCCTGTTGTTGAACTGCTGCTTACTGCTGTCCGGGTGTCCCCTGTAAGGTTTAATGAGCCACAGCTGTAAGGGGTACGCAGAGTCCCCCAGGATCACCATGGGCATTTCAACACCCCCCACTCTAATCTTCTGGTTAGGAAAGAAAGTCTCTGCTTGCAGCTTTCTGTACAGGCCGATGTTTCGGAAGATGCGTGCATCATGCACCTTCCGAGACCACCCCACATTGATGTCAGTGAAACGCCCATGGTGATCCACAAGCGCTTGCAACACCCTGGAGAAGTACTCCTTCCTATTGATGTACCCTGTCGCAAGGTAGTCTGGTGCCAAAATTGGAATGTGTGTACCATCTATCGTCCCTCCACAGTTAGGGAACCCCATTTCTGCAAAGCCATCCACTATTTCACGCACATTTCCCAGAGTCACAGTCCTTTGTAGCAGGATGCAATTTTTTGCCCTGCACACTTGCATTAACGCAGCCCTAACGGTCGACTTCCCCACTCCAAATTGATTCGTGACCGACCGGTAGCAGTCTGGAGTTGCCAGCTTCCACACAGCAATTGTCACACGCTTCTCTACCAATAGGGCAGCTCTCATTTTGGTGTCCTTGAGCCACAGGTCTGGGACAAGCTCCGTGCACAGTTCCAGGAAGGTGGCTTTCCACATCCAAAAGTTCTGTAGCCATTGCTCGTCATCCCACACCTGCATGATGATGCGATCCCACCATTCAGTGCTTGTTTCATGAGCCCCAAAGCGACGGGCTATCCTATGCTCCTGCTCAGTGAATGCCAAAAGCAATCTAAAGTTGCTCCTATCCATATCACGCAGAATGTCAGGCACCTGCGAGTCTTCCTCAGTTAGAAAATTCACGATTAACTGCACTGCCATCTGCAATGTCTTCGTGATAGTTAACAAAGCATAGGAGAGCAGTGCGGGATCCATCCATAAGAACATAAGAATGGCCATACTGGGTCAGACCAAAGGTCCATCCAGCCCAGTATCCTGTCTACCGACAGTGGCCAATGCCAGGTGCCCCAGAGTGAGTGAACCTAACAGGTAATAATCATGTGATCTCTCTCCTGCCATCCATCACCACGCTCTGACAAACAGAGGCTAGCGACACCATTCCTTACCCATCCTGGCTAATAGCCATTAATGGACTTAACCTCCATGAATTTATCCGGTTCTCTTTTAAACCCTGTTACAGTCCTAGCCTTCACAACCTCCTCAGGCAAGGAGTTCCACAGGTTGACTGTGCGGTGTGTGAAGAAGAACTTCCTTTTATTTATTTTAAACCTGCTGCCCACTAATTTCATTGGGTGGCCCCTAGTTCTTATATTATGGGAACAAGTAAATAACTTTTCCTAGTTCACTTTCTCCACACCACTCATGATTTTATATACCTCTATCATATCCCCCCTTAGTCTCCTCTTTTCCAAGCTGAAAAGTCCTAGCCTCTTTAATCTCTCCTCATATGGGACCTGTTCCAAACCCCTAATCATTTTAGTTGCCCTTCTCTGAACCTTTTCTAATGCCAGTATATCTTTTTTGAGATGAGGAGACCACATCTGTATGTAGTATTCAAGATGTGGGCGCACCATGGATTTATATAAGGGCAATAAGATATTCTCCATCTTATTCTCTATCCCCTTTTTAATGATTCCTAACATCCTGTTTGTTTTTTTGACTGCCACTGCACATTGTGTGTGGACGTCTTCAGAGAACTACCCACGATGATTCCAAGATCTTTTTTCTGATTAGTTGTAGCTAAATTAGCCCCCATCATATTGTATGTATAGTTGGGGTTATTTTTTCCAATGTACATTACTTCCCACAAAGATGCCAGGGTGCACAGTAAAGAAGGGCTGTTGAAAAAATGCTGCAAAAGAAAGACGGAAGCCCATGGAGTGCTGGGACAGAAAGCAATGCATCACGGGACATTTAACACTGTCCCAAGATGCGCCATGATCCACTCTGTCGTCCAATAACACCTAGTGACAGAAGGACTGTGGGATAGGTACCCACAGTGCATTGCTCACACTGTCGATGATGGTGCCCCCACTGTGGACATGATCTGGCAACAGAGGGAGCAAGTCTAAACATGAAATTGTGATTTTTATTATGTCGACATCACTTTTGTTGACACAAATTGGTAGTGTAGACATGGCCCAAAAGAGTGAAACAGCAGCCTGTAATGTAAGGATGGTATAAGACCCTGAAAAAGCGAGGGAGAGAGATCTTTAGCTAGCACTAGACACAAAGAGGCTTGGGGCTATAATCAAAGAAACTATTTCTTGTTTTCTAGTTCCTCCTGCCTTTGGGGACACAGGACCTTGTACATTCCTTGTTAATAAGCAAGACTGCATTAAAGAATATACCAGACTCTTTCATCAATTTCTACCCCCAACCGGAATATCCCCAGGGCCTCAAACTTTTACTAGCTGTTTGGGTCAAAAAGGGGTAGCAGTATTTTGTGGGGGTATTGTGGGTGCTGAATGAGGCATGGTGGATGTAAGAGAGGAGGACTCTGCCAGCAAACTAAGGAGGTTTACCAGCTGAGGGATATATGACATCCCACAGCTAAATAGATTTAAGCAGCCTTGGTACAAATGCAAGGACAAGCCTTACTCTGATTCAGGGTGGCTACACTGGACAGTTAGTGGTACTCCAATCAGTGCAATACAACTGACAGAAGTACCACCATCTGAGTACTCTAATGAAGACATGGCTTTGGACTAGACAGACAGGGAAGAATTTATACTGGAAGAAAGAAGAGGGCCACTAGCATCCTCTTCTTTCTCAAAGATCTCTGCTGCAATGGGGCCTGATGCCACAACACCCTTTATGTACTTTGCCTTTCTTTGGGAGAGAGTCCTCTGATTTTTTGCACTTCACACAAACATTTATGTAATTAAGTGCATCCAGAATAATAAGAAATGGTGCAGACTTTATAAACAACTACCAACTGCTACCTTATAAACCATCTACCACCACAACTGGGTAATACACAAAAAATGTTAAAAACAAGAACACATTAAGCGTATTTACCGATTCACAACTTCCGAATCCCACTCCTCTATTAGAAGACAGGTATCCATGTCCAGATGTCTCATGCTCCCAGTCCATGTAGGGTAAAAAGTCAAACCGTTCTGGAGCAATAGGAATGTTTGAAAGACCAGCTTGCTGAATTTCATTAACATCCTAAATTAAAATGCAATAGAATTACAAACTAGAGAACTGTCTTCAGTTTTATTGTAATCCTTAAAAGTGATGATTGTTATGCCAGAGATTCCCTCTCTATCAGACAATGTAAGGTTGAGAGTCAAATGCTGGGTGAAATTTGCAATGAAATATAGAGAGGAGGTGTATTCAGTATATGAAAGATGCTCGGTATACACAAATGCAGTAAATGTATCTTTATAATGCCTGACTGCATTAAGGGTTGTCGTATCATAGCACACTATTGGTAGTAAATGATTGGCACACTACGCTGGCAATGCACCTCTGTGTATTTTGAGAAACCTCTTATGTATCTTATGTAACTTCAGTTCAGAAATTACCCTCTCACTTGCTTTCAAGCAGGCAGATCAGACAGTTTAAAATTTTGGATGTCAGCTGTTACTCATGTGTCACTTCCCCATCACAACTTCCTTATACAAGTTAATGGTTGAGAGCAACCCAGCACCTCAATATGTTGTAGATTACCACAATTTATGGTGATAATCTCTATGTAACTTGGAGAGGTAAAGCCATGATCAGTTATGGTTCAGTTAATTGAGTGACAGCGTAGAAGCATCTCACTGGCACAATCAGTGCAGCTGATTCTGACAGCTTCCAGTGCTGACAACTCCCTTGGCCAACAACCCTCCTCAGTTCCCCAGGTCGGAATCCCCTCTTTGCCCATGGCCTCTATAGCGACGTCCTCTTCAGATTCCCCCTCCCGCTACAAATGCTCCTCAGCCATAACAACACCCTTCCATAAGCCCCTGCTCTGTGCTGTAGTCTCTCAGCTGGCCGAGACAGCAATCTCTGTCCCCCACAATGCAACAATACTTCCTCCTCCACCAGCAAACATGCTTACCCCCATCTCCAGTAATCCCCCCACTCTGGCTGAGCCACTACTGAAATGGAGATTCAGTTGTGGATCAAGGACTGATCCACAGAGTGGATCTATCTAGAGCAGTGGTTCCCAAACTGGGGTTTGTGAACCCCTGGGGGTTTGCGGAATGTTACAGGGGGTTCTTGGGAAAAAATTCCCTAATGGCAGACAGAGCTGTCTCTGGGGACCTCAGGCAGCACGGTGCCAGCAGCCCAGGAGCCCCTGGACTTCCAAGAGCTAAGCAGATCAAAGCAAGCATATCTAACACAGAGTTGATTTAAACGTCAAAACTCCTTATAAGGAATGGAAAGGGAGGTGGATATTTTTTGCTGTTTTTAAAATTAAATAGGCAGCTAGTATTGTTTTTAAAATTATTATGAAGAACAAGGTTAAGCTTTGTTGTAACGTGCGTTGTTTGCCTGGACTGCTCAAGACCTGAATGCTTGTGTAGGAGGAACTCTGAGTTGGCTTCTTAAATACCTTCATGCTGTTTCACATTTGATACTCCTTGATGAAACATAGGAGCCTTGTCTTATAACAGGCTTATTCAAAGTGATAAAAGCTACAAAAGGGAGATCTTGGAAGAGTATTGCCGTTTTCATAATGTAATAAAAATACTGTAATGATAAATAATAATAAATAGTGTGTAGTAAGTATGTCATAAAAACAAAATTTTATATTTCCAAGATCATTGCTTTTATAATTTATACTCAGGTAACGGAGAAAATCCTTGGAAATATTCATTTTTAGGAGAGGGTTCGCGAGACTTGACATTTTAGTGTAAGGGGTTCACAGGTAGTTAAAAGTTTGGGAACCTCTGATCTAGAGTGCAAATAGCAGCAGCCACCTGGGTTTGCCAGCACGAGGACAGGAGTGAGCAGTCCCCCTCCTCACACTCCCTCAGCTACCAGCTCCACACTGCCACCTGTGGTTTGTTAGAACAAACTTATCAGCTTATGATCCACAGAGGGGTCACCAGCTAGTTGAGTACTGGAGATGGGGGAGAGAACATTAAATCAGGTTGGTGATCCATAGCTGAGGCTCAGTGAAAATTAGCTTGCTTTAAAAAAAAAAAAAATTCACAGCAGTACCATGGGTAAGTGTTTGAATTTCATGGGCTATGCAGGGCTGCTGATCCCCGCGCTGGGGCAGGGACCCCTCACATACCTGCTCATTTTCCAAACAGCGGATCCTGGTTTCAGCTCCTTGCCAGCCAGGCAGAGCCAGCACTGCTGTGTCTCTCTTGGGCCTGCCAGAGGCTGGTGTTGGTAGGACCATGCTGACTAAGCTCTGTGCAGTGTCAGGGATATCCCCTGTTCCCACCAGCTGGCCAGACAGGAAAGCAGCAGTGTTGGCCTGGGGAAATACAACCTAGATCGAGCTACCATTAGGTGCATAACTGGTTGGAAAACCGTTCCCAAGGAGTCGTTATCAGTGGTTCACAGTCAAGCTGGAAGGGCATATCAAATGGGGTCCCACAGGGATCAATCCTGGGCCCCGTTCTGTTCAATATCTTCATCAATGATTTAGATAATGGCATAGAGAGTATACTTTTTTTAAAGTTTGTGGACGATACCAAACAAACAGAGAGGTTGCTAGTGCTTTGGAGCATAGCATTAAAATTAAAAATTATCTGGATAAACTGTAGAAATGGTCTGAAGTAAACAGAATGAAATTCAATAAGGGAAAATGCAAAGTACTCCACTTAGGAGGGACAATCAGTTACAACCATACAAAATGGGAAATGACTGCCTAGGGAGGAGTATTGCGGAAAGGGTTCTGGGGGGAGGGGGAGGGTCACAGTGGATCACAAGCTAAATATATGAGTCAATAGTGTAACACTGTTGCAAAAAAGGCAAACATCATTCTGGGATGTATTAGCAGGAGTGTTGTAAGCAAGACACAAGAAGTAAATCTTCTGCTCTACTCTGGGCTGATTAGGCCTCAACTGGAGTATTGTGTCCAGTTCTGGGAGCCACATTTCAGGAAAGATGTGGACAAATTGGAGAAAGTCCAGAGAAAAGCAACAAAAATGATTAAAGGTCAAGAAGGGGAAGAATGAAAGAAACTGGGTTTGTTTAGTCTGAAAAGAGAAGACTGAGGGGGGGACATGATAACAGTTTTCAAGTACATAAAAAGTTGTTACAAGGAGGATGCAGAAAAACTGTTCTCATTAACCTCTCAGGATAGGATAAGAAACAATGGGTTTAAATTGCAGCAAGGGCAGTTTAGGTTGGACATTAGGAAAAACTTCCCAACTGTCAGGGTGGTTAAGCACTGGAATAGGGAGGTTGTGGAATCTCCATCATTGGAGGCTTTTAAGAGCAGGTTAGACAAACACCTGTCAGGGATGGTCTAGATAATATCTAGTCCTTTCTTGAGTGCAGGGAACTGGACTAAAAGACCTCTCGAGACCCCTTCCAGTCCTACAATTCTATGAAACTGAGCACAGGCCCCAATCCCTGCCCCGGGCCTGCCAGCCAGCGCCACATGGCGAGACACCACCCCCAGGACAATGCGCCTCCCCTCTCCTCCCCACAAGCAGCCAAATGAGCCCAATTCCATGATTTTCCCAACAGTCTCCCTGCTGTAGGAAAAATCACGGTATTGAGCTAATTTCACAATTTCCATGTAATCCATGAAATCAGGATTTACACAGGCCCTTATCCATAGTGAGATCTTGGGTGAGGATGTGTACACCAGGGTGGAAGGGAAGGTATTGTTATAGGCTTAGTTAAAACGTCTTTGAAATTAGATGTGAATGCACCCTTACAATTAACATGACTGTCAGGATAAATTAAGCACGACCTCCTCACCTAAGAAAATAGGGGTTGTGAACCCATCCAGGAGTTTTGGACTGAGTGATGAATGAGGTTTGGGCAAGGAGTGTATGTATGTTCCCTGGGCGGTTCACAACTGCTTTTGTCTTGGGTGGGCAGTGGCTCCTGCTTAACATATCCTGCCAGTTATATTAATTGTAGGGTACGTTCACACCCAATCCCAAAGAGGTAAACAGCAAGAGAGCGAAGCAGCAGCCTGAAAGCATGGTATAAGACCCTGGAAAAAACTAGGGAGAGAGATCTTTAGCTAGCACTAGACCCAAGGAGGCTTGGGGCTATAAGCAAAGAAACTGTTTTTTGTTTCCTGGTTCCTCCTACCTTCGGGGACCCAGAACCTTGTACATTCCTTGTTAAAAAGCAAGATCAGTATATTTTTGTGGTGGGGTTGGCACCAGGGGGTAGGGGAACCCAGGCCCTCCCTACTCCACTGGTTCCCAGCCCCAGGCTATAAGTGGCAGAATGTTCTGTCACTGGGTCAATGGGGATCCATCCAAAACACATTGAACTGGATTCAGGCAACCAAGCAACCAGGCTATAGTCTAGTGTCCCTGGAACTTCCTACTACCTCTTTGTTTGGTGCCTTGGCTCTGTAGGTGTCGTCCATCTCTCCGGGGCAGAAAGCCATCAGCAGCTCATCCATAGAGTTGGTCTCCTCCGGGGTCAGGGCACCGCCTCGTTCGGCAGCAGAGTCAGAGGCCTGCAGTGAGCAAGATAGATCTGTCTCCTTCCCTGGCTCGGCTCCAACTGAGCTGAAGGCTCTGCCTTCCTGTCCTGTCTCTCAACTTCCAGTGAGAAGGGTGAACCCGGCCTTACTCCACCAACCCGGGCACAGAAAGTGGTTCCTCCCCTCTGGATCGGAGGGAGGCCACACCACCTCACTACAGGATAACAGTATTTTGTGGGGGTATTGTGGGTGCTGAATGAGGCATGGTAGATGCAAGAGAGGAGGAGTCGGCCAGCAAATAAGGAGGTTTACCAGCTGAGGGATATAGGACATCCCACATCTCCATTGATTTAAGGAGCCTTGTTATGGATGCAAGGACAAGCCTTACTCTGATTCAGGGTGGCTATGCTGGACAGTTAGTAGTACTTCAATCAGTGCAATACAACTGACAGAAGTACCACCATCTGAGTACTCTAATGAAGACATGGCTTTGGACTAGACAGACAGGGAAGAATTTATACTGGAAGAAAGTAGAGGGCCACTAGCATCTTCTTCTCTCTCAAAGATCTCTGCTGCAATGGGGCCTGGTGCCACAACACCTTTTATGTACTTTGCCTTTCTTTGGGAGAGAGTCCTCTGATTTTTTGCACTTCACACAAACATTTATGTAATTAAGTGCATCCAGAATAATAAGAAATGGTGCAGACTTTATAAACAACTACCAACTACTACCTTATAAACCATCTACCACGCAACTGGGGAATACACAAAAAATGTTAAAAACAAGAACACATTAAGCGTATTTACCGATTCACAACTTCCGAATCCCACTCCTCTATTAGAAGACAGGTATCCATGTCCAGATGTCTCATGCTCCCAGTCCATGTAGGGTAAAAAGTCTATATCTTCTTCAGCTATAAGTTCAAGAATGTTTGGAAGACCAGCATGCTGAACTTCATTAACCTTCTAAATTAAAATGCAATAGAATTACAAACTAGAGAACTGTCTTTAATTTTATTGTAATCCTTAAAAGTGATGCTTGTTATGCCAGAGATTCCCTCTCTATCAGACAATGTAAGATTGAGAGTCAAATGCTGGGTGATATTTGCGAGGAAATATAGAGAGGAGGTGTATTCAGTATATGAAAGACGCTCGGTATACACAAACACGCAGTAAATGTAACTTTATAATGCCTGACTGCATTAAGGGTTGTCGTATCATCGCACACTATTGGTAGTAAACGGACTGGCACACTACACTGGCAATGCACCTCCGTGTAATTTGATAAATCTCTTCTGTATCTTATGTAAATTCAGTTCAGAAATTACCCTCTCACTTGCTTTCAAGCAGGCAGATCAGACAGTTTAAAATTTTGGATGTCAGCTGTTACTCATCTGTCACTTCCCCATTACAACTCCCTTATACAAGTCAATGGTTAAGAGCAACCAAGCACATCAACATATTGTAGATTACGAAAGGAAAAGAGAATATTTCTTCTGGGAGAGTGTAATGCAGTTGTCTGGAATATGGTAGATGAACGTATAGAGTCCTAATATACAAAGGCGATGTTTAAATTTCCTTTTTTCTGATATATGTGCAAGACACATGACCTGCTTTATTATACATATATATGGTAAAGATGTTTTCCAATGTATTGGAACCAGTATGCTTTTTCGCATGTTATCTGATTTTTATACTGGCAAGTTTATACTGTTTACGTTTAACTGTGGTTTATGATATTTCACAGTAATCAGAGAGCCTGAGTAGAATGGCACTTTGTTTATAAAATTTGTATTATATAAAGATAGTTACTAGGAGGTAATGACAGAGATAATTACATTGTCTGAAAATCAGAGACAAGAACTGCCAGAAGAGTGAAAGCTCTGACTGGTCTTTTGCTAGGGAGGTAGTGACCAAGTGCGGAGGAGATAGTACACAGAGAGTGCCGAACAGAGCTTAACAGTAAATCTTTGGCTGATTAAGGAGCCCTATTTACAAGAAAGGGACAATAATTCCACCAACAACTATTGCATAGGATTGCTGGGATATTATACATGCAATTACATCTGTCAAATGTATAAGTTATATTCTTAAAAGGCACAAACAAAACAGTATTTATTTTTATGAACAAAATCCGTGCCAGCCTATTTTTAGTTTTAAATGCAGTACAAATGTAATTGTCCAAAATATGGACATGTCTCCTGTTCCTTTAGTTATCCCAACCTACTCAATGCTCTCCATGACATTCAGATAATTATACCGTAATAGGGCCTTGATTATTTTGCTTCAGTATACTTATAATCCTAAATAAATAATAAATAATAATTAATAACTATCACTATTACTTATATTATCATAGTTTCTAATGTGCTAGATGCTGTACAGACATATGGGAAGACACAGTCCTTGTTGCCCGCAACCCAAACAGTTTATTTCAATTACAATTGCAGCATTACAGGGTAAGAGCGTTGTTCTACTAGATTAAAAAGTTCTTCCTGAACCAGAGATGGTGACTTTATAGGAGTTGTGCCTACAGATATAGTCCAAAAGTCAAAACACTTGCACAGTTCTGAACTCTGCCACATGCATACACAGATACAAAAAGAAAATTGCAGTTTCTAAATCATTAAAAAAGCAAGTATCTCCAAAATAAACATAGAGATTATGCCTCTCTGTTGGTTCACTTGCAAACATCCAGTCTGGGTAGTGGGTGGGACAGACTCAGACTTTGTTTGGATGCCTAGGTACTCCAACAACGTATGATATAAAAGAAGCTTCATAAGGAAAGTAACATATCTTTCAAAAAGCATCGAATTGTTCACTGTGATAATATTAAGCAATATGTGTTTTAATTCTTACAAGATTAGAGTAATTGTTTTTCTTTTCAGTTATTTTCTAAAGACGTTTTAGAGCCATACAGACTGTAATGGAAACACATACCCTTTTTTCTACGGCCACAAAGCTTGTAAACTGGGTTATGATGGAGTTCTCCATGCTGAGGTTAATAATCAGGACTTTCAAAGTATGTTTCTTCATCTAGGTTGTTATAATAACAAAATGTTTAAAAACACAACATACAGGTGAAAACAATATTAGCTAAAATAAGTGTCAATGTCAAAACTGAATATATACAATATGTTCTTATGCACTATGGATATAAGTAAGCTAGCTCAGCTTGCAGCTATTTCTAAGCAGTGCTTATGTGGTTATGTTTGCGTACCCAATTTCCTGCTTTCTGTTTAGAAGTGTTCTGAAGGGAGAGGGGCTAATCCTAACCCTCTCAGCTACTTGCAGATTTAGCCACTTGCGCTGGGGGAGAGGAAACTGGAAATGGTAATTCTTAAAGAAAAAAATGCACTGGAATGGTCTTGTCACAAGTTAATCAGGGCTCCATTGGGCTTCCAGCTCCTTCCAGTGCAAGCATATGACTCCTTATCAGATCTTAGACCAATGGCAGTCATTACTGAAACCTAAAGGGCAGCATGTCAGCAGCACAACTCAAGCAAAACACCTTGCACCTATGGGGCACAATTTGTGTCAAGTCAGGAATGGAAATGCTCAAGCCTGTTCAGGACTCAAAAACATCCTGTACACAGACATATGATATACTGAGACCTCTCTGAAACAAACAAACAATCTTGTTCTCCAGAATCTCAGCTTTCATTTAATGAAAATAAAGTAAGCCTCTCGCTGTTATGGCTGTGAAGAAAATCTCAAAAATGTGAACTGATTGTAACTGGTGCAGAGATTTCTGTTGGTATGCACAGCATGGACCAGTAGCTCTGAAACGTGTGACTGATCCCCCACCCACTTATTTTAGTGAGGTGTTGCCTCAAATGCCCAATGACGATAATTTAAATATGAACAATGTTAACTATTTGTAAGAAAGCAGTATGGGGGTGTCAAAGATTTGTAAAATTTACTATCTGTGAATTAACTGTCTCACTTTGGTGCCTCAAGATGGCGGCATTTGGAAGGTACCATCACTTATTTATTCCCCCCAATCAACCCCAATTTGCCTAGAAGAGCACATGGGCATAATCAAGTCCCAGTGAGGGGGAGACAAGCTCAAGGAGACTAGTAGAGCTCTGAAAACATGCACCATTGTATTTTAAACATCTGGACAATTTACTGTGATGCAGCATTACACCCAACTCACATGGATGGAGCTTATTTTGTAGGCAGAGCTGTGAAAAGTACCATTACTATATTTCCCCCCAATCTGACCCCAAAGCTTGGGACCCACTCCTGCAAACTTTTCTCACATGAGGGTCCTACTGGCTTCTAGAACTCTGACTTCTAGTGGGACTACTCAGGTGAACAAAGTTTGCAGGACCAGGCCCTCACACATACAAGCAAGTAAAGGTTTATAGGATTATGCCCTCATGTCTATAAACATATGTGAAACTGAATGTTGAAAATTGGAAGGTGTTCAGAAAAGAGTTACATGAATGATTTGAGATGTGGAAAACATGCCTTCTAGTGAGAGACTTAAGAAGTTCAATCTATTTGGTTTATTCAACAGAAGGCTAAGAAGTGACTGGATCACAGTCTACAAGTACCTACATGAGGTAAATATTTCTGACAGTAGACAACTCTTTAACAGAAACAAAGTGGAACAACTTATCTAGGGATGTGATGGGTTCACCATCACCTGAAGGTTTTCAATCAAGACTCTCTCTCTTTCTAAAAGATATTCTATAGCTCAAACAGAAGTTATGGGCTTGACGCAGAAGTTACTGGGCATGTTCTTTTGGCTTGTGTTATCCAAGACATCAGACTAGATGATCATAATGGTCCATTCTGGCCTTAAAATCTATGGAATTCATACTGCAACCTTCCAATTTCCATTCCCAAGTCAAAGATTCTCTCCACCTCTCCTCTTCCCATCCCCATTTCATTTAACTCCTTTAACAGTTCTTGTTTTAAGCATAAACTGAGATAAAATAGTGGTTCCTAGTTCATATTCTTATCTTTAGAATGACAAACCTCATGTTCTGTTTCATTTTCATGAAGTATCCCATCTTCATAATCCCTAATGAGGGCTCTTGCTGTGAGTTTGTGGAGAAGCTACATTAAGGAAAAAAGACAAGTTCAAATGATCGCCAATTTAAAACCTTGTATTTACAAATCTCCATTTTATGTATTAGGTTTTTATGATTTTTAAAGTCTTCTGATCAGTGGGGCTCCAGTTTCAGGATAACTGGCATCTAAAGTTACATTTTATTGAGTGTTAAAAGTTTCAAAGAAGTATTTTCCATAGAGGAGTGTTACAGCCCACACCTTGCTTGAAATAATTTTGTATTTTTATGATTAGTGCTCGTTTTTTTAACTTTTAAACATCATCATACCTTTATACCATCAACTAATTCCTGCTCTGGGGGACAGTGAATTGTGCAAACTGGTGATGTAATTTCTGTTTCAACTGCACCACTCTAGCCAAGAGGAGGAAAATAATCTGTACATCTGTAATATGTTAAACCCAACAAGGAGTGGGAG
Organism: Macrochelys suwanniensis; assembly: GCA_033296515.1. NCBI lineage: Eukaryota > Metazoa > Chordata > Testudines > Chelydridae > Macrochelys > Macrochelys suwanniensis. The sequence continues at coordinate 40,112,437 of CM065775.1, read as the reverse complement.
TACTGAGGACTGTTAAGACCAGCCCAGTAAGGACATGGAGCAATGTGTCATTCAATCATCTCCACAGGTCCATTTAAAAAAAAACAACATTGACTGACTCTGAAGGGAACCCCTGGTGAGTCCTTTTTGGCCAGATGTTGGTAGCCACAACAAAGGGATCTTTCTGGATAAGGGGGAGAGGAAAAAATGGTGGGAATTCTGATTCTATCTGAGGCATAGAAAAATAACACTCATTTTCTAAATTTGGCCCAGATTTTCATAAGGCAGCTTCTCTTTTTGCAATCACAATTTGCACCTGTCAAAATTGCATTTGTCCTTTTTGCATCTTTGATTAGTTGTGGGGTCAAAAGAAGGAATGTGATTTGTGGAGGTACAAACTACAAACTTCACCCATGAAGAGGAATACTGATCTGAAGCCCAGATGAGAATTTGAACCTTTCAGGATAGTAGTTTAAAGAGTATCTGACTCATTAGGATAAGTGACTACCTCCCCCATTCGCACCAACCCAGTTTGTCTGTATAAGAGCTTGGAAATTTACTGAAATAGCTTCCAAAGTGGATTAAGCTAAATAGCAAAAACACACTCTCATTCCAGAATAAAAATGCTCACACATGAATTTATATCAAAGTAACGATTTCAAAATAATTAATGAATAATTATTCTGGAATAGCGACAAGAGTCCTATGGCACCTTACAGACTAGCAGACGTATTGGAGCATAAGCATTCATGGGTGAATACCCACTTCGTCGGATGCATCCGACGAAGTGGGTATTCACCCACGAAAACTTATGCTCCAATACATCTGTTAGGCTATAAGGTGCCACAGGACTCTTGTCGCTTCTACAGATCCAGACTAACATGGCTACCCCTCTGATACTATTCTGGAATAGTTATTTTGGTGAATTTCCAGGAGTAGACAAACTCTGAAAAGTGAATAAACGCTTCTTTTAGCCATTTTCCTCTTTTCAGTGTAGGAAGTTATTTAGGACTGCTGCCATGCTTTCCCATAGGGAGTGGATTTGAAGTTTCTTCAACACTAACTGAAACAGTCACAACCTTTGGTCACATTGGATAGTGCTGCCTTTTAGAATCCCTCCACTCTCAGGGCATGTCTATGCTACAGACTTCAGTTGACCTACGTTAGGTTGACGTATAGCCACCTCAGTAATTACTGCAGTGACTGATGTCCACACTACTCTCCTGTTGGTGGTGCACACTCTCACCAGGAGCACTTCCACAGACTGAAGAGGGGTAGTGTGGGGGGCTGAGAGCCAGGACTCTCAGCTCTGCACAGCTCCCTGCCAGGAGCCAGCTCAGCTTCTCGCCGCCCCACTGGAAGTGGGGGCCAGCCACCCGGGGTTCTCACCTCCCTGAGCTTTTTTGTCAATTTCATGGTTCCAGCATGGAGTCCTGAAATTGCCAACAGCCAATGTAAGTAACAAGGTGTCTACACAGATACTGCATCGCCCTAACTACACCGACATAAGCCCTATGCCTCTTGTGGATGTGGACTTAGTATGTCGGTGTAGTAGGCCACTTACATCGGCGGGACAAGGCTTTAGTGTGTACACTGACATAATTAGGTCATAACTAGCGGCCTTACATCGACCTGTGTAATGTAGACCAGGCCTCAATTCTTTTAGAATTTTTCCAAAAAGCAATGGCTTAAGTATTGAAAGAGAGCGCTGCTGCATCATCTCCAGCAGAGGTCAGCTAACATCACCTCAGCATCAGAAACTACAGAGGTAGCCTCAACAAATTCCTAAAATGAGAAGAACCACCTTCCGCCCAGGTAAGTTTATATTTTACAAATCAGTCTGTCCTCACTTATCCCACATAGATCAGCTGCCTTTTTAAAAGCTTCCTTCAAATGAGGCTGAGGTTCTTTATTAAAACAGCAGAAGCAAAAGTGCTGAAAACAAGGGTAGGTGCTATTTGAAAACAACATGTATATGGTATGTATAAATAACATTGGCCTAACTCACTGTTCCTGTTGTCTTCTGTAATTCAGTGGTTGATACCATTGCTTGCAATTCTTGGTCATTTACTAGTGCATTTAAGGTGGCCTGAAAGAAATAAGAAAAGTATTCCTCTCATTTTCCCCTATCATTCTGTGCTATCAGCACTTCTGCAGTGATGCTCAGTTTCCAGAAATGCAAATAGAATTGGAGTTGTGAGTAATCAGATGTATATATTTAAAAACATGTTCCCTGGTACACAAAAGAATCTATACAGAAGAGCCACAAAAAAGGAATCCTGAATGTATTTAAGCACAATGGCATGAACATCACATATGACATTTTGTTGAGAAGATGGTTTCTATTAAAGTTTGATACCCTCTGCAACTTGTATGATAAAGGCTGGTGGCTAATAAAAAGGGTGTCAATCAATGTTCCCTCTAATTTTTTCCATGTGCGGAATAAATTTTGTTATGTGCACCGAGGTATGTGCGGATGTGCGCCACCAGTAGAAAAAAACCCAACCCTAGATAGAATATGTATTTTTAAAAAGTTAAATAGGGATAATTACTCTAGCCAGGACAGGTTAGGCATTATAGAACTCACTACTCAAAGAATTAAATTTAAGCATAAGAGAAATAAAAATTATGAACTGCATAGACCAGTCAAAACACTAAAATAACACACTTTGAAAGAATAAAATTACAGAGACTATATGTGCACTGCAGGAAGTACCAAGAAGTAACAACAACAATAATATAAGTATGTGTTGGGAGATGTGTGTGACACAGAGACAGTGTGTGTGCTGGCTGCTGGGAAAGTTTCTGAGAGACGCCTTGCACTGTCTCTTTAAGACACTCACTGAAAGCTCTCCTGCTCTGTCCTGACCCCTGTTGTCTTCCCTGCCCTGCTCTGCAGAGATGGGTAGGGTGACCAGACAGCAAATGTGAAAAATCGGGACGGGGGTGGGGGTAAAAGGAGCCTATATAAGAAAAAGACCCAAAAATCGGGACTGTCCATATAAAATCGGGACATCTGGTCACCCTAGAGATGGGGTACATGGGCAGGGGGAGAGGGAGAGAGATAGATTGACAGAGACTGTGTGAGCTGGCTGCTGGATGGGAAATCTCAGAAACAGTCTCTAAGAAAGGCACTCAGTCACTCACCCTTCCCGGCAGCAGCTCTGAGTCCTGAGCGAGGCTGTGTCCCCTGCCTCTCCCCTGCTCTGTGGAAATGGGGTACAGGGGCAGGAGGAGAGGGGGACACCCTGACATCAGCACCCTTCCCCCCACACTCTGCACAGCAAGCAGGAGGGTCCCAGGAGCAGCTGCAAGATGGAGCAACGTGGGGGGGAGGGGCACCTGAACATATGCTGCCGGCAGTGCCGACTCTCCTAATCAGGTGGGTGGCACTTAAATCTCTCCTGTGCCGCCGTTCAAGCGCACAGCTTACAGGAACCACAAGTGTCAACAATACTTTCTGTAACTGTATTGAAAACAGTTTTGTCTCATTCACACTAGCAGCTGAGCCATTTTCAATGCCAGCTGAGAGAAATTTGGGGAAAGGATGATCCTATGGAAGGATGGATGGTCTAGTGGTTATGGTACTAGGTTAGGAGATCTGGGTTCAAGTCCCTGTTCTACAAGACACTTCCTGGGTCACTTAGTTCTTAATTTGTAAAATGCAGGTGATTGTACTTCCCTCGTTACAGGGGTGTTGTGAGGATCAATATATTAAAGATAGTGATGCACTCTGGTAATGGAGGCCATGTAAGTACCTAAGAGGATCATTGTCAGTAATTGGTTGTTCGCCTAGTACAGACCATAGGTAAGACTGTACATTCCGTGGGGCAGGGACCACCTATTTCTCCATATTTCTTACAGGCCAGGCACAGTGATGGCTTTAAGCAATATTTTTAAGCCAGTGAAAGAAAGTCACACAACATTTATCCCAGAAATCAATATATAGGAAGCTTTGCAATTATTATATATTAATTTTTACCCACCCAAAAAAGAAGATGCTTCTTTGTATCATTCCTTACCTGAGTACAATGTGGGATAAATCCATAGACAAGAAGTCTTTCGTTGTTAAATAAAGACTGTATTTGAGCAGGAGCCTGCAATGGCTCTGGTGCATGTGCATCAAACTGTTGCCATTTAATAGAGACAGAACTGCATCCTGGAGAAAATATTCTGGATGTCTGGCTTTCTATCTGTGAAAAAAAAGATGCAAATGAGTTAAATACATTACTCTAATAGGAAAAATATCACAAGAAGGAGTTTTCTTGTCGCTGCACCTCCCTGAGCGATAGCAGCAAGGTTGACGGAAGTATTCTTCCGTTGACCAAGCTGTGTCTACACCAGGGGTTTAGGCTGGCATAACTGCAGTGCTCAGGGGCGTGGATTCTTCATAAGAACATAAGAGCAGCCATACTGGGTCAAACCAAGGGTCCATCTAGCCCAGTATCCTCTCTTCCGACAGTGGCCAATGCTAGGTGCCCCCAAGGGAATGAACAGAACAGGTAATCATCAAGTGATCCATCCCCTGTTGCCTATTCCCCGCTCCTGGGAAACAAAGGCTAAGGACACCATCCCTGCCCATCCTGGCTAATAGCCATTGATGGACCTATCCTCCATGAACTTACCTAGTTCTTTTTTGAACCCTGTTATAGTCTTGGCCTTCACAATATCCTCTGGCAAAGAGTTCCACAGACTGACTATGAGTTGTGTGAAAAAATACTTCCTTTTGTTTGTTTTAAACCTGCTGCCTATCAATTTCATTTGGTGACACCTAGTTCTTGTGTTATGAGAAGGAGTAAATAACACTTCCTTATTTACTTTCTCCACACCAGTCATGATTTTATAGACCTCTATCATATCCCCCCTTAGTCATCTCTTTTCCAAGCTGAAAAGTCCCAGTCTTATTAATCTCTCCTCATACGGAAGCCATTCCATACCCCTAATCATTTTTGTTGCCCTTTTCTGAATCTTTTCCAATTCCAAATATATCTTTTTTGAGATGGGGCGACCACATCTGCATGCAGTATTCAAGATGTGGGCATACCATGGATTTATATAGAGGCAATATGATATTTTCTATCTTATTGTCTATCCCTTTCTTAATGATTCCCAACATTCTGTTAGCTTTTTTGACTGCCGCTGCACATTGAGTGGATGTTTTCAGAGAACTATTGACAAGGACTCCAAGATCTCTTTCTTGAGTGGAAACAGCTAATTTAGACTCCATCATTTTATATGTATAGCTGGGATTATGTTTTTCAATGTGTATTACTTTGCATTTATCAACAATGAATTTCATCTGCCATTTTGTTGCCCAGCCACCCAGTTTTGAGAGATTTTTTGTAGCTCTTCGCAGTCTGCCTGGGATTTAACTATCTTGAGTAGTTTTGTATCATCTGCAAATTTTGCCACCTCACTGTTTACCCCTTTTTCCAGATCATTTATGAATTTATGTTGAAATGGACGGGGCCCACTACAGACCCCTGGGGGACACCACTATTTACCTCTCTCCATTCTGAGACCTGACCATTTATTCCTACCCTTTGTTTCCTATCTTTTAACCAGTTACCAATCCATGAGAGAACCTTCCCTCTTATCCAATGACAGCTTACTTTGATTAAGAGCCTTTGGTCAGGGACCTTGTCAAAGGCGTTCTGAAAATCTAAGTATGCTATATCCACTGGATCCCCCTTGTCCACATGCTTGTTGATCCCCTGTGATGTTATGAGTATAATATAATGTCTCATTGAAAGGTGACAGGGCCAGAAAGCGTTAATGAACTCACAGACTGACCTGACCCATGGCCGAACTTTAAAGACTGGTTAGGAAGATACATAAATGAATAGAGCTTTGAAATGCAAGCCTGCATTTTTAGAGATAGAAGGGTAGATGTTTGCTCAGGTCTTGTGATGTAAGCAAACAAGTCTTGTCTATGGCTATAGCTTTGATTCAAAGATCAAAAAAGGAGTATTAACTTTTAGGAAGATATTTGAGTGAAATAGTATTATTGTCTACGTCTCTTTGAAGAGTGTGATAACCTGTGTCTGAACTGTTTAATGGATAAATTATCCTGTGCTAATTGCCATGATGTTTGGAAGAAGGAAAGTTAAGCCTATTGTTTTCTCAGGCCAAATGGCTGCTGGAAATGTATAAAAACCCTGGGATACGATCCTTCTTCATCTCAGATCTGCTTTGGGTTTCAAGAAGGGGAAACCCCCCTAAGCCATAAGGATTGAGATCCCCAGTCACTGACTGGAGTCACCCTGAATATGGACATTGGACTATAACCTATGGACTATTTCTAAAAGGACTTTTGACAACTACAAGCTCATCTCTGCTATGTATCTGAACCTCAAGAATTGAACTCAAGTCTGTATGTATATTGATCTTTTAACCAACACTCACTCTCTTTTCTTTTTAAATAAATTTTAGTTTAGTTAATAAGAATTGACTAGAAGCGTGTATTTGGAGTAAGGTCTAAGTTATTATTTGCCTGGGGCTGATCCTTTGGGATTGGAAGAACCTTTTCTTTTATATGATGAATTAAGATTTTCAGTAATCATCATCATATCTGACGTATGTGTCTGGATGGAGGCTGGGCACTTCAAGGAAACTGTGTTGTTTGGACTTCTTAGTAATCAGTGAGGTACTATAGAAGCTGTTTTGTGCTGGCTTGGTAAATCCTGAATATTGGAATATCCACCAGCGTTTGGGGTTTGTTTGCCCTGTTCTGGTTGCAGTTCACCCTGATTGAGTGACCTCAGTGGGCTCCCACGGGCAGTACCATCACACCCCTTCAAAGAATTCTAGTAGATAGGTGAGGCATGATTTCCCATTACAAAAACTATGGTGACTCTTCCCCCAACAAGTTCTCTTCATCTATGTGTCTGACAATTTTGTTCTTTACTATAGTTTCAACCAGTTTGTCCAGTACTGAAGTCAGGCTTACCAGTCTTTAATTACTGGGATCACCTCTGGAACCCTTTTTAAAAATTGGCATCACATTAGCTATCCTCCAGTCATTTTGTACATAGGCTGATTTAAATGATAGGTTATAGACTACAGTTAGTAATTCTGCAATTTCATATTTGAGTTCCCTCAGAATTCTTGGGTGAATATCATCTGGTCCTAGTGACTTATTACTGTTTAATTTATCAATTTGTTCTAAAACCTCCTCTAATGACACCTCAATCTGGGACAATTCCTCAGATTTGTCACCTAAAAAGAATGGCTCAGGTTTGGGAACCTCCTTCACATCCTCAGCTGTGAAGACCGATGCAAAGAATTCATTTAGTTTCTCTGCAATGGCCTTATCATCCTTCAGTGCTCCTTTAGCATCTCAATTGTCCAGTGGCCCCACTGGTTGTTTAGCAGGTTTTCTGCTTCTGATGTACTTAAACAAAAATTTGCTGTTACTTTTTGAGTCTTTGGCTAGCTGTTCTTCAAATTCTTTTTTGGCCTTCATACCCCTGCATGCTGTAGCTACGTTGACCTAAGTTTTAAGTGTAGACCAAGCCCTAATCAAGAAGAGTACAACAGAATCTGACATGAAAAGTAGAGAAATAAAATAAAATTCATGGAGTTTTTTCACTTTATTTTATTCTCTCAGTGTTGTAAACAAGGAACAAAACTGAAACTTGGTTCTTATTCACACCAAATACCATCTCCTCTTCCCTTATAATGTAAATTATGTTAAAACAAGGAGAGAGAGTGGTGAAAACTGACAAGTTTCTGGTTGAAAGAGAACACTGCTGCAGCTTTCCAGCAGAGGTCACCCAAAGAGTAGGAGCCATCATCACCTCAGCATCATAAACTACTGAGATAGCCCCACCAAGTTCCTAAAATGAGAATAAGACCTACCCCATGCCAGCCCCGAAAGGGTTAACTGTGCTTTGCAGGCTGAGGAAGCCCCGCCCCTCCAACCCTGCTGGGTATGTTCAGCCTGGAGGCAGAGTATAAAAGGAAGCAGCCTGCCCAACTCAGTCTGGGCAGGCTGCTGAAGGGGGAGGACGTAGACTGCAGGCTCTCTCCAGGGAATTGCTACATGCCCTGACTATAGAGCCATGGCATGCAGAGCTCCAGACAGACTCCAGGCTGCCTGGCGAGCCCTGAGAAGAGACTTCACCGGCAGGAGCTACGCCACTTGAGGACCCTAGAGACCCGTGGGAACCATGGAGCATCGCCGAGGGAGAAAGGGTAGGAAGCAGCCTAGGGGACTTAGATTTTTCTCCAGTGAGTGAAACGGGGAACCAGTCAAGATGTTTCAGGAGGATCCTTGCTGACCCGGGGTGAGCACCTCCATCACTGCCAGGACCCTGGGCTGGGACTCGAAAGAGCAAGGAAGGCCTGAGTCCCCCTACCTTGAGCACCACACACCCTAGGTAGTGCTACCCGTCCACAACGAGCCAATAGGCCACATAGTACCCCAGAAGCGGGTGCCTTTATCGACTCTGGCCATTAGGCCACACTGCCCTGAGTAGAAGGGCCGCTTTATTGACTCTAGCCATTAGGCTGCGCTGCCCTGAGTAGAAGGGCCGCACTAATTGACTCTGGCCATTAGGCCACGCTGCCCTGAGCGGAAGGGCCACTTTATAGACTCCAGCCACTAGGCCGTACTGCCATGTTTTATAGTCAGGGTCATGAACACAGGACCCAACTGGCTGCTATAAAGTTTTTTCCTTTCTTCTCACCATATGTGACCCAGCACACAGGATGGAGTGTACATATCCTGCGAGAGAGAAGTACCACTTTTCAGCCAGGTGAACTTATATTTTAAAAATCAGAGGCACCAAAGAGGAAAGATATTTCAGAAGCTTCTCTTTTTTGTGAGGTCCCTGGTCTGAAACTGGTGTGGTATCTGAAAGTTAGAGGGAATTGCTTTTCGGGTGGAGTCCAACGTCTCACTTAAGGGGGAACTGCTCTTTGAGACACAAAGGCCCCATTCCCTAATACAAAGCAGTTCTCCATCTGTTAAAACACCAAGAGTACTCCAGTTTGAAACAGCAAGGCCCCACAATCCCGAGAAGATGCTTCTCCCAATTTGAAACTTTGAGGCTCCCAAAGAGTTCCACCCAATTAGCTGCCAACAGTGTAAAATGAAGAAAAAATACATTCAGGATTGATAAAACTTACCTTTTTTAGCCAGTTATACTTCGATTTTGGGTCAAAATACTCATATGCTCCAGCGCCATATTGAGACAAAGATCTCAGCATGTGATGATTTGCTGTGGAACTAACCACATTTTAAAATATTTTTTTTTTATTTTTAAGTAAAAACTGATAATCTGAAATTGATTCCAAACATTTTAATTTTTGTAATATTGTAGCAAGTTCTCCAATCTCTCTAAATCCCCCTCCATCATTCACATCTACATTAAACAAAGCTCAGAACTGGCAAGATCCAACACATGCTCCATGCTGACAGAGGGCTGCCTATATTTATCACTATTCTAATGCAATCAAGAGTGAAAACCAACAAGAGCAGCAGCGTTTCCCATGTTCATCCCCAGTGCATATAGGTTTAAAACCCATATCTTAGCTCTGAAAATTCAGCATTCAATTAGTGCAAATCACACACAGAGAAAAGCCAACTCATTGGTTTCCCACAGGAAGTAGTGAAATGAGGGATGAAGTACATGTTCACAGGGTTTTAAGGAAAATGCATTCTTGAGTTTATCCATAACAGATGTAAGATCTTTGAGGCAGGGGTTTTTCAAAGGGGCCTACATGAAATAGATGCCCTACTTCCATTGAAAGCCACTGGCATTTCATTTTGGACTGTCAAGCAATATTTTCTGGGAACGGGTGATCTTAAATCAAGATTGTGGGGCCGAAATTGCTTAACAGACAAGAGTTTTTACCTAATGCAGAAGGTTGTGTGATCTATTTACAAGGGATGGAAGCTATTGTAATTAAGTAATGTGAAGGGGAAGGGCAATGAATGTATAAAATAAAGAAACTGCCTAACAAAATGGATGACATGGAAGACAAGTCTCAAATAATCTGTAACTTTAAGTGGGGTGGCAGTAGGGAAAAAAGAAAATAGGGTTTGATAAACCCATTTTCTCAAGATGAAGGACTTACTGCTAAAAAAATGCTACACCATTGACAGGGTGAAAATTAACTGGAAAAAACAAATAAAAATGAAGGAATAAAACTGCATTTACCTCAAAAACAGGACAAAATTCACAGGCCTGAGAGAAAGAGTGGCATACACAATTTTAAAGTCTCTTTACAACCGTTGTTGCATTTTGCAATATTCTAAAAATTCTAACCTTTCATTTAAAAAAAAATTCTATTTTCTTCAGTTGCTGATATACAACCATCACAATATAAAAAGATGCACTACTTCTCTGTTAATTCAGCTTTGCAGAAAATGGTCTCTATCCAATCAACAGCATCAGGAAAGGTGTGAACTTATCTCTGTTATGTCTCATTCACCATTATTACTTTAACTCAACCAGTTTAATATGTTAACAGTATACTTTGAGGTCTGGTCTATGCTTAAAAGCTACATCAGTATAAGTACATCGGGTGTAATTTTTTTACTGAAATAGTTATACAGTAACTCCTCGCTTAACGTTAGAGTTATGTTCCTGAAAAATGTGACTTTAAGCGAAACGATGTTAAGCGAATCCAATTTCCCCATATGAATTAATGTAAATGGGGGGGGGTTAGGTTCCAGGGAAATTTTTTCACCAGACAAAAGACTAGGGTGGGATATTTCCCAAGGAATGCCTTACTGCTAAATGATGAACTAGCAATTGGCTGAGCCCTCAAGGGTTAACTCATTGTAGTTAATGTAGCCTCACACTCTACAAGGCAGCACGAATGGAGGGAGGGGAGACAGCATGGCAGACAGAGAGCAGAGACACACACCGTGTGTGTGAGAGAGATATGCGCATTTCCCCTTTAAGTACGCTGACCCCACTTTAAGTACACTGCCTTGTTAAGCAGATCAGCAAGCTGAGAAGGCATGTTCCCTAACTGATCAGCAACGTAACAACGAAACGTTAACTGGGACGAATTTAAGTGAGGAGTTACTGTACCATAAGAGCCCTAGCATGGATTCAGTTATACCAGTAAAAAGGTAACTTGTAATGGTATGGTTATTCCCTTACGCATGTGGGAATAGCTATACCAGTGTAAAGTACTTTAATACCAATATAACTGCATCCGCACTAGGGGGGCTGTACCAATAGAGTAAAAGTAGTATAATTTTCTAATGTAGACAAGCCCTGAAAAATCTACACTAGACTTTTGCAACGTTAGTCAAAACATGTTAGCTAACATCTTTTAACACATCTTTAAATCCTAGTCTAGACAAAGCCTAATTAGAACCAATTAAGTGCTTATTTTAGTAAGCAGTGGTAATTTCTTTTTAAATCTTTATTTAAAAAAATCAATGCAGAAAACTATGTTACAGCACTATTAAAGTTATGGAGGCAGGAAATGTTAAAAGTTAAAGTTTCAGCAATTTTAACTACTTTCCCATTCTAAGGCATGCTTTTTATATTAAACAGGAATATATTAAAATTACACATTTCAGAAGATTGAGAGGAATAGTCAAAACTACATATGTGCAAAGTAAATTCTACTCAGGGAATCTCAAATTTGAATTTCCTGGAATTTTTTATTTTAACTGTAGAATGTGGCATTCACTTTATTGTATTCCATCTATATGTACATGATAAAGACAGCACATTCACAAACCTGATAATCCTCAACACATTGACATTTCATTTCAAGTAAAATTATCAGTGATTTTTAAGTCTGAAGCACAGCACAGTACAACCGTTAATTCATTTTGTACTTACCCAACACCACATGTAAATAACCTGGTGTGTCTGACATTCTCTTTCACAATTTGGAAGGTCATGCTCTCATTCTGAATGTGCCCATCAGACAGAAGAAGAATGTTACGCTCTCTTTGAGAAGGATACAACAAACTTAAATAACGTAAGGTTTTCCATAAGTCAGTATTTCCCATTGTAGGTGTAGCAGACTAAAGACAAAAAATAAGAAAATGGTTATCTGAAAGTCTGGATTTTATTTCTAACTTTCCCCAGAATAAACTATAGTGAAGAGTTAAATTTTCCTTCCCATGGTAAATTTCTCCTGGTTTCCAAGTACAAGTGATTGCTTCCTTCTTAATTCTGAGCTTGCCTTCTGCCCTCCTATAGTTATTATTATTTGTATTGTGACAGTGCCTATGAGTCCCAGTCATGGACCAGAACCCCACTGTGCTAGAATTTGTACAAACAGAGAGCAAAAAGACAATCCCTTCACTCCAGAATTTACAATCTAATCTTCCTTCCAAGATAGTGCCCGTTGAATTTTGCCTTTCATTGGGACGACCAAGTGCACTGGCATATTCAAGTGCTGTCTTCACTGCCAGAAAGATGATGCTGTAAGAGCAGGGAGGGTCACCTGGATGTCTGTACCTTTTCCTGTCTTGATACAAAGTCACCAGAGGGCAAAGGGAGGGGGCATGACATTTTAAAAGGTAAAATTTAGGAGGAACATCAGGAAGATTTCCTGGCAGTCAGATTTATTACGCTGCAGAGAAGTTTTCCGAAGGAAGGAGTGGAAGCTCCATCACTTTAAGAGTAATTTAAAACCAGACTAGACAAGATTATAAATAGAGAATAATCCTGCATTTCAGGAAGATCAAAGGGATGAGCCAATATGACTCTCCCATCTCCAACTTTTATTGTCCTATGACTAACACCTACCATGAGTTACCTTAAATTTTCACTGAGCTATAACAGGACATACAACAGAGATGATGCACCTATTACCAGGAAAAATGGGCTCTTGGATACTACTGAAACTAAGCCATGAAAGTAATTTAGAAGGTGGCCTCAAATAAACCCACAAAATAACGTGATGGTGGCTGTTACATGGAATCCCTGCGGGCAAAGAAACTCTCAGTAGCATGCAGAGAAAAACACTTTAACTTACTATAATAAACTCCTTCACTGCTGCAAGATCACTTTTGATATTCTTTGAGTATGAAAAAAATTCTGTGAAATCTGTGGAGTGAAAACTGAAATTAAGCTCTTCCTTTCAACATTAAGTTATATTTCATTAACTAGCAATGGTGACATTACTCAGTGAATGGTTTCATTTTTACTATTAGAAAAACCACAATAAAAGTATTCTCTACTACTAAATAATAGAGACCGTCAGGTTTCCGGTTTAATATATTATTGCTTGTCTAATAAAAAAGATGAGCATAAAGATAAGGATGACAAGAAAGTAATAAAAGTGAGCATCCAACAAAAGAAAACTTACTTGTGCCAAATCTGATAACATTCACTTTCTGTCTAAAACAAGACATTTGTAGAGCATGGAGAGCAATCTGCTTTGCTTGTTGCAGTGTTGAACCCTCCATGGAATTGGAGCAATCTAGACAAATAATAATTTCTCCGGACAGCTGGATTCCTTTAAACCTTGTTTCAAACTTTGGTTGAAATACAAGCATGCATGCCTGAAGAAAAAGGCGTTTGATAATCAACACAATGGACCACTGTTATTTATATAGTGCCAAAAGGGTACTAAACATTTTACAAAGATCACTATATGTATCTAGGCTTTCATAAAGTCACCCATTATTGTGGCATCTGTGCATAATAAAGCCAAATGTCTAGGGCAGTGGTTTTCAACCTGTGGTCCACGGACCCCGGAGGGTCCGCAGAAGGTCTAGTATTTCCAAAGGAGTTCACATCTCCATTTGAAATTTTTTAGGGGTCCACAAATGAAAAAAGGTTGAAAACCACTGGTCTAGAGGTTAGCAACTGGGTTTTTTGTTTGTTTTTGTTAAATCTTGATGAGAGTAGCTCTCCCTGTCCTGTATCCCTAGCTCATCCCTCGTGGGTAAGAAACTTAGTGGGAAGTTTGCACGTGTTTTCTGTTCCCATCTATTTTACTTTTCTGCAATCTGAATGGAGTTGTTTCTCGGAAATAAGAAACAGATTTATTTTTTAAAATCATCAACACCATCATCACTTCATGATAAGTTCTAGAATTTAAAAAATAAATGTATTTAAAAGTGCAATGTTTTTCCTGAACAGGAGAACAAGTGTGCACTGTATTGCCTTGCACTTGTGATTGGTTAAAAAGTTCAAAAACCTGCCTTTTCTAAGCTTATGGAGTGGAAATACAGAAAAGAAACCCATGAGTTCAATACAAGTTTATTACAGCAGGTAGCTACTTTGTTATAGAAAAGATTGTATATATTGTTTTAAAATTTTCTCACATAGTGGAATCCCTCCCTCCAGTATGATCATGGGTTACCATCTATGGTGTGGTGAGATGAGCATATTCCATCGTCAGCTGAACCATGAGACATTGATGCCAGGACTTGAGACAGGCTACAGCTGTGGCCTATTAGGTAACGGAAAGGTGAAACCACCAGTTGTGTCTTATGAACAGAGAGATTATAAAAAGCTAAGGGCTTGTCTACAGCTGAAGTTAATTCGAATTAAGGTCTGATGTGCAATTCTAGCTAAATAGCTATTCCTGATTAATTCTTTGTGTGGATATTCTTATTCTGAATGTGCTTAATCAACTTCTGTTCCAAAACTAAATACGTTCAGAATTCTAGAATAAGAGGATCCACCCAGGGAATTAATCGGGTATAGCCAATCAGGACAAGCCTATGGCTTTCAGTGGGACAAGGAGATGCTCAAGGGAAGGAGGTGGAGAAGTAGAGATGACTTTCAAATAGAGAGGAGAGGATTGGAGACTGGAGAAGGAAATAGGGCGCTCTCATTTCCTCCCCCACTTAAGGAAAGACTGGGAATATGTGGCCACCACCTAAGAGGCAAATCTTGATTGTTTTAACTAAGCAACCTTGATAAATAGGGAAAAAAATGAGACTGAACTCCCCACAAGGAAAACAAACTAAAGAGCTGTTTTGTTCTTTTCTTTATTACTTTCCCCCCGGCTTAAAAGAATCCATAACACCAAGGGGTGGAACAGCAACACCAGTTACCTGTTCTGCAACTGGTGTTCTTTGTGAGGCGCTGCTCATGTCCATTCCATATTAGGTATGTGTGATCGCCACATGCACCGGTGCCAGAAGTTTTTCCCTCAGCAGTATCCGTAGGGGACCAGCTCTAGTGCCCTCTGGAGTGCATGGCGCGGTATAAGGGACGCTGCTGGCTCCCCGCACCCTCAGTTCCTTCTTCCTGGAAACTCCGACAGTGGGGAAGGAGGGAAGGTTGTGGAATGGACATGAACAACACATCTTGAAGAATACCAGTTACGGAAAAGGTAACTGTCTTTTCTTCTTCAAGTGCTTACTCATGTCCATTCCATATTAGGGGACTCCAAAGCATTACCCCTGGAGGCGGGTAGAAGTTCACAGACGTGTAGATTGTAACACAGATGTGACAAACCCAGTGTTGTCCCTGGCCTGCTGAGTGATGGCATAATGAGCAGTAAACGGCTCTACAGATGTCCTGGAGAGGGTTGTACGCCAGGAAGGCCGCCGAACATGCCTGTGCTCTCATTGAGTGGGCTCTGACAATCGGTGGCAGCGGAACCCCTGCCAGGTCGCAACAGGTCCTTAAGCACGAGGTGATCCAATTGGAAATCCTGCATGAGGACACTGGGTGACCCCTCATCCTATCCGCTGTAGTGATGAAGAGTTGAGTCCATTTTCAGAAAGGCTTGGTACGTTCCAAGTAGAAAGCCAAGGCCCTCTGGATGTCCAGGGAGTGAAGACGTCTGTCCTCACTGGTCTTGTGCGGTTTGGGACAGAACACTGGGAGGAAGATCACCTTTCATATGAACCAGGACGAGACCACCTTTGGCAGGAAGACCTGGTGGGGCCACAACTGAACCTTATCTTTGTAGAAGACAGTGTACAAGAGGTTCTGAGGTCAAGGCTCTAATTTCAGAGACCCGCCTTACTGACGTCACCACCACCAGGAACGCGGCCTTCCATGACAGGTGGGAAAGGGAGCAGGAACCCAGCAGCTCAAAGGGCGGGCCGGTGAGCCAAGAGAGGACCGAGTTAAGATCCCACTGTGGGACAGGAGTCCGTACCTGCGGGAAGAGTCTCTTGAGCCCTCTCAAGAATCTGACCATCATGTCATGGGAAAACACCGTCTGTCCTTGGATCAGCAGGTGAAAAGTGGAAATAGCCGCTAGTTGCACTCTAATGGAAGAGTGTGCCAGGCCCTGGTTCCTCAGATGGAGCAGGTAGTCCAGGACAGCCTGTATGAAATAACGCGAGGGAGAGATGCTGTGCTCAGACGCCCCCAGCGGGAAAACCTCATCCTACTCCCCAGGAAGACCTGTTGGACTCCTTCTGAATAGGTCCGTTCCTCCGGATTCAGCCATGTAGCATCCAGGCCGAGAGGTGAAGGGACTCGAGATTGGGGTGGAGGAGTTGACCGTGTTCCTGTGACAGCAGGTCCGGGAAGTGGGGCAGGGGCCAGTGAAGGGCCGCTGACAAGTTCATGAGTGTGCCGAACCAATGTTGGCGAGGCCACGCCGGGGCAATCACAACAACCTGTGCTTTATCTCTCTTGATCTTTGCCAGGACCCTGCTGATGAGTGGAATTGGAGGGAATGTGTACATCAGGCTCCCTGACCACAACAGGAAGGCAGGCATCAGAGAGGGAGCCCTTGCTTAGACCTTGCTGAGAGCAAAACCGGTGGCATTTCCTGTTCTGTCTGGTAGCAAACAGGTCAACTTGGGGAGTTCCTCACCTTTGGAAGATCATGCAGGCTACCTCTGGATGGAGCGACCACTCGTGGTGAGAGGAGAAGTTCCTGCTCAGCTGGTTCGCCAGCGTATTCTTGACACCAGGAAGGTGACAAACTTCCAGGTGGATTTAGTGGCTGATGCAGAAGCCCCATAGATGGAGTGCCTCCTGACAGAGAGCCAACGAGCGCGCTCCCCCTTGCCTGTTGATGTAGAACACCAAGGCTGTGTTGTCCGTCAGGACTCATACCACCTTGCCTGACAGGTGGGGCAGGAAGACTCCGCAAGCCAGCCAGACTGCTCGGAGCTCTTTGACGTTTATGTGCAACTTCGCCTCCTCCAGAGACCACATCCCCTGTGTCTGGAGGTCACTGAGATACACTCCCCAGCCGAGGTCCGAGGCGTCCGACACCAACTCGGAGTGAGGGGGGCTGTCTAACAGAACCCCTTCCAGGACTGTCCTGTAGTCAGTCCACAATCGCAGCGAGGTAAGTATCTCCTGGGGAATGGTAACGATCTTTTCCAGGGGGGTGTCTGGACTGGGAATAGACCATCCCCAGCCATTGTTGCAGGGGCTGCATTTGGAGCCTGGCATGGTGGACCATGTAAGTGCACACTGCCAGGTGACCCAGGAGGCGCAGACAGACCCTGGCTGTAATCAGAGGGAATGCGGAGACTTCCGCAATGAGGTCGATCAACATGTGGAACCTTTCCAGCGGCAGGAATACCCTGGCGCAGGTCTAGTCGAGGACTGCTCCAATTAACTCTATCCTCTGCACGGGCACTAACATAGACTTTTTGTCATTTACCGGTAGACCCAGAGAGTGGCACGTGCCTTGAAGCACCGCAACATCCCTTTGGACTTCAGACCTGGAGCTGCCCTTGATGAGCCAGTCGTCGAGGTACAGGTAGATCTGAATACCTCGGCACCTGAGGCAAGCCACTACCACCGACATGCACATTGTAAACACTCTCGGTGCTCTTGCCAGGCTGAATAGGAGGACCGCGTAGTGGTGGGGCCCCACCATAAACCAGAGGAAGCATCGATCTCCTTGAAAGATCGCTATGTGGAAGTATGCGTCCTTCAAGTCGAGGGCAGCATACCAGTTGCCCGGATCTAGGGAAGGGATAATAGAAGCCAGGGAAAACATGCAGAACTTTAAACTTCTTTAGGTACTTGTTGAGGTCTCACAGGTTCAGGATGGGCCGTAGACCGCCCTTGGCCTTTGGGATTAAAAAGTACTGAGAACAGAACCGCATGTTCCTGTACTCGAGAGGAACTTCTTCCACCGCACCCAGCTGTAGTAACCCCTTTACCTTCTGCGCAAGGAGACTCTCATGAGAGGGGTCCCTGAAGAGGGACAGGGAAGGCAAGTGGGGGGGGGGATAGAAAGGAACTGGAGGGTATAACCCTGTTCCACTGTGCTGAGGACCCATCGGTCCGAGGTTATGCCATCCAGGTAGGGAGGAAGAGGGAAAGGAAGTTGGAGAACACTGGGAAAGATGGATCCGGGCAATAGTCTGGTAGGTCACCCTTGGGTGCACCCTCAAAAGGACCGTTTGGCCCCCTGCTTATTATGGGTTGAGCCCAACTGGGCAGAGGGTGGAGGCAGGTAGCTCGAGTGGTGCTTGTAGCCCTTGGCTTGTTTATGGGGCTGGTCCTGCCGAGGCAGACTTCCCTGGCCCTGCGGCTGCTGTGGTTTGAACCACTTATGCGCCGGAGCTGGGACATAGAGACCCAGGGTTTTTAGGGTGGTGCAGGAGTCCTTGAGGCCATGCAATTTGCTGTCTGTTTGCTCCTCAAATAGGAACCAGCCATCAAAGGGCATGTCCTGCATTGACTGCTGAACCTCGGTGGACAACCCAGAGAGGAGCAGCCAAGAGGCTCGCCGCATGGAGATAGCAGAAACCATGGTGCGGGCAGCAGCATCTGACTCCGCCTGGAGGGCCGCCCCGGCCGTGCCCTCATTGAAGATCGCTCAAAACTCCTTCTTGGAAGCCTTGGGGAGCGACCCTTCGAACTTGGCCATGGCTTGCCACATATTGAAGTCATATCGGCCAAGGAGGGCTTGGTGGTTGGCCACTCTCAGCTGAAGGCTGGAAGACGAATAAACCTCATGTCTAAAAAGATCTAGCC
This sequence comes from Macrochelys suwanniensis, assembly GCA_033296515.1. NCBI lineage: Eukaryota > Metazoa > Chordata > Testudines > Chelydridae > Macrochelys > Macrochelys suwanniensis. Next base: position 40,093,601 of record CM065775.1, on the reverse strand, counting down.
TCCTTAAGTCTTTATTTTTGGGGGTGGCCCTGGGTTGTCTTTGCCTCTCTTTGTGGTTAACCACCTCAACCACAAGGGAATTGGGGGCAGGGTGGGAGTATAAGTACTCATGCCCTTTGGTTGGCACAAAGTACTTGCGTTCGGCCCTTTTAGAGTTAGGGGCCAGGGAAGAGGGGGGTCTGCCACAGGGCATTAGTGATCTTAGAAACTCCTCAATGAAGGAGCAGAGCCACCCTGGCAGGAGCCGAGGAGCAGAGGACATCAAACAGAGTCCGAGGGCTCTTCCAATTCCTCTGCCTGAAGCCCCATGTTAGAAGTGACCCTCTTCAAAAGTTCCTGGTGTGCCTTGGTGTCATCCTGAGGAACTGGTTGAGGGGGCCCTGTAATAGCCTCATCTGGCGATGCCGATGCTGGTGCCGTGGGAACCTCCACATCCATTGGTGGTTCAGCAGCTTGCTCTCCTGGGTCCTCCTGGATCTGCAGGGTCTTATACCCGAAGTCTCCTGGGAAGGCTGGGTGAACCCCCAAGGGTTCCATGGGTACCATGGTGACAGGCACTGCGTTTGGGGCCATGGGACAGGTTTTGGTGCTGATAATGTAGTCTGCACTGTCGGTACCGGGGCTTGTCCCACAGTCAGGGAACCTCGCTCTGAGCTGGAGCTACCAGTGGAGCGATTGGTCCCGGGCGACCAGGATCGGGTTAAGCGGTGGCTCTTGTCTGACTGGTGCCGGTCGCTGTGTCCCAAAGCCGACCTGTCCAAGTGAGACTGTCTTGGTCGGGCTCTCGGGGACCGACAGCGTTCGGTGGATCTGCGTCACGCCTCTACCGGTACATTGAACGGGAGTGGGAGCTACTACAAGCCAGTTGCTGGGAGGATCATCCTGAGTAGGGCGACCTTCCTTTTGGAGACAGGTGATGGCAGCCCGGCGATCAGCAGTCTCTGGTGCCCAATTGGTGCTGGGATCGGTACTAAGCCCTTGAAGATGGTCGGGGCCGGTTCTGAAGTTCCTGCCGGGTGGCGCAGATCAGGGTACCGCTGGAGCTGGTGAGGATCTCCTGAGCCGCTTGAAGGGCTTTGGGCGTTGATGGCACCTGAAACTGGCCGCAGCCTGCACCGCTATCTGGAGTCACAGGCAAGGCATGGGATGGGCTGCACTGCTCGACTTGAACTGGGGCCCGACTTCCCGAGGGGGCGTTGAGCTGCCTGGCATGGGTCTTGGCTTGCCCCCCTGCCCTTTCCTTTCCCTTGCAGGAAGTAGAGATCCCCTCAGTCTTTTTCTGCTTCTTGACCGGAGCTGGGGAGGAAGACCAGTGCCGGGTCGTGGATGGCACCGGCGGAGCACTGTGCACAGAGGCCACGGCGCTCGGTGCGGAGTCGGACCACTGTTCCGGTGCTGGAGTGAGTGCCGACTCCATTAGGAGCGCTCTTAGATGGATATCGCGCTCCTTCTTCGTCCTAGGTTTGAAGGATTTGCAGATACGGCACTTGTCGCTTATGAGCCCCTCGCCTATGCACCTTAGGCAGCTGGCATGGGGATCGCTGATGGGCACAGGCCGTTTGCAGTGATCAGAGGGCTTACAGCCTGGGGAACAGGGCATGTCCCAACCCCTGGCTGGGTCCCATTTGGGACTAACAGAGAGTTTGAGAACTACTACTAAGGGTAACTAAGAAAACTACTAAACTATGTATAACTATTTTACAGGATTTCAAAGTTTGCAAGAACAGAGAAGGAATCAATGCTAGCTGCAGCAGCAGACATTCCAGCACCATCACTGGCGGCAAGAAGGAACTGAGGGTGGGGGAAGCTGGCGGTGCTCCTTATACCGTGCCATGCGGGTGCCACTCCAGAGGGCGCCAGAGCCAATCCCCCACGGATACTGCTGAGGGAAAAACTTCCGGCACCGATACATGTGACGAGCACACACACCTAATATGGAATGGACATGAGCAAGCACTCGAAGAACCACCTTATATTTTGGTTCACCTTTCACCTCTGGTTGAACCACTGTAGCATTTTCCTCCTCTTAAGATGGAATACTCAGCTCTGAAAAGGATCAGCAGTGAATAGAATGCTCTAAAGGTGCCAATATACCAGCACTCCTAATTATAGAGAGAAACAGCAAATACCACACACAAGTGTAAGAGATTAGACAGTGTCAATTTTTAACATTTTTGGCAACTCTCTCTTAATCTGGAGTCTCACATTTTAAGATGCATCTTTTAGCTTCTCCTTTCTTTGTGTGCTCCAAATTTTTATAACTAAAATCTGCTTCTATATGTGGTATTAGTAAAATACTTTGTTTTTAAATGCTTTTGATAAACCAGAATTTCAGATATCGTTCTTATGGATGCATTATATTTTAATTTCCAAACTTTCTACTGTGCAGGTCAAATCCCTTAAAATAGAACCTACGCGGTACCTTTAAATGTTTTCTTGAGTGTGTGCAGTTATAGCCTGTACATTCAGCACACAATGACCCCTTTGTTGCTGATCTCTACTACAGCTTCTGTGCCATGATCCTGAATGCCAGCTTTCCCCTGGATGTGACATTTCCAAAGGACATACCAGATGCCATCTGACAGCCCTGGAGATGCATTTTCCCCCACATACCTACTACATCAGTCAAATGATGCAGTTAAGGAAGATGCTTTGTTTTAATTGATATCTATATTTTATTATTTTTCCCCAAAGGTATTTTTCTTTAAGGCTGCCCATTCATTGAAGCTACATATTTCCAGACTCACTCAACAATTATCGGTTCATTTTAACTCCTGCAAAGAATACAGGAGTACTGATGCAAGAGGAACAATAAGAGTTGCAGTGTCAATAGTGGAGTCACATCCCTCTGAAATATATATGACTGCACAACTAGTCATAGAAAAGTGTGCTCAAACAGAAGTAGGGATAATCAGAAATATTAATAATGAATTGTCTGTGATATAATTTGTGCTTAGAAATTTGTTATAGTGTTATTTATGACAATAGGCCCCAGTCCAGCAAATACAGTCCAAAGGGACCACTCCTTTGAGTAAATTTAAACTTGTGTGTGCATGTTTGCAGGACTGGGGCTTATAGCAGAAAGATTCTGTGGAAAGTTCAACTAAAATAAAAAGTAGAATTATGAAAATTCAATTTCAATGGAACTATGTCCTGATAGGAACTATTACTAATTTGTACTTGTAGCAGGGGCGGCTCTATGATTTGTGCTGCCCCAAGCACGGCAGTCAGGCAGCCATCGGTGGCGTTCCTGCAGGAGGTCGCCGGTCCTGCGGATTTGGTGGCGTTCCTGCAGGCGCTCCGCCGGTCCCACGCTGTCGGTGGACCCGCCGCCAAATTGCTGCTGAATCCGCGGGACCGGCAGACCTCCCGCAGAAGACTGCCTGACTGCTGCCCTCACGGCGACCGTCACGCCGCCTCCCGCGGCTTGCTGCCCCATGCACGTGCTTTCTGTGTTGGTGCCTGGAGCCGGCCCTGACTTGTAGGCTACAAAGATGCATATTTTAGTTCCCTTCTCATTCCTCAAGACATTTTGGGTGAAATCCTGGCCCCACTGAAGTCAATGCGAGTTTTCTCATTCATTGCTTTTAAAGGGAACAGCATTTCACCCCTCATCTTGTGGTACTTTTTCCCACTGAACTTGGCAAATATGGCTGCATTTATGTCTGTGCACTGTGAAATACATAACCTTCTTCAGTTTTAAATCTGAGTAGAAATCTTTTCTTTATACAATTCTAAAGACCAACAGGAAAATGCTTCAAATTAACAATTAAGGAGATAATTTGTTGCTATTGTGCATGTGCTTTAATACTGTACATAAGAAAACTTAGTTATAGACATTTTTTCAGTGTATCTGCTTTATAATGTTTTAAAGTGTACTTTAAAGTTAAAGATAAAAAATGGTGGAGCACTTGCTAAATAAAATATGAAAGCAAACTGAAGGGAAAGGGTCACATAGCTCAATAAGATGAATGACTGTACAGAGGGAATGTGTTAAATTGATTAAAAAGACATAACCACAAGTAAGTCTGGTACAGAGTATGACATCCATCATGACAATTACACAGAAATACTTTCCTATAATCTTTTTTTCTCTAACATTGATGGCTTGTATTTCTTTAAATTTTTCCAAAGTACAAAATTAACCATATCAGGCCAGATTCTGCTCTGACTTACTCTCCACTAAATTCAATAGGATTTATATGCGCGGTAAGTCCTGGCAGAATGTAGCCAATACATTAGTTGATAATGTATAGTAGAAGTAGCAGTTGTACCTCACTCTCTCTGTTTGGATGCTTCTCTACCCACATTCTGGGTAGATATACTTGAGAAATCCAGATTTCTAGAGCAAAGCCACTGCTGTCCAAGGAACTGTTCTCCACAGTCCTGATTACGGCTTTGCAGTCTGTTTTCTAGAGGGTAAAAAGCAGACATTTATCAATTTCTGCCAAAATAGCATTCAATTGTACAAAACTGCATGCTTTTAATTAAACCTCAGGCTTGAAGATGTAACATTAGATATGAGATGTCCATCATCTTAATGGTAAAAAAAATTTGGGTTTTCATTTAAAAATATATTTTTTTCTTTAGAGTGACATGCACTTTTCTAAATGTATTTTAAGATTAAAAGACTTCCATTGAAGTGGCTCTAAAAAGTGCACATAAAAATGTTTTATTTGATATAAGGAAATGGAATTACCAGTTTACATGATGAGTCCTGTATAAACATCATATGCAATTTATTTAAAAAAATATAAAAGGGTCCTTTTAAAATACAAGACATAAGCTGTAGAACAGAAAAACAGTTGCAAGAAGATTTACTTACCTTTATTTTAAGTGTGTGTGTCCAACTATGAATGCGTTCAATACTGTATGGCATTTCAATAGACATGGCCACACAGAATCCACTAAATAAAGAAAAAACAATTGACACACAAGGCAGTTTTGGAGAAGATGATATTTGGCATGTATGCCATGCTTCCTCCATCAAGACCACATCAGTCTATGTTCCCTATCCTTCACAGCTCTTAGGGTAAAGGCAATAAGCAGTGCACTACTTGTAGACTCAGACTTCAAGGTCAGAAGGGACCATCATGATCATCTAGTCTGACCTCCTTGCTCTCTTCTGCCCCATGCTTCCCTTGCAAAAGTTTCTATCCCCAAAACACTCCAAACAGTGGACATGCTGATTCACTTAGGATATTCATAGATATATGGATTTTTAAGGACAGAAGAGGCCATGAGGTCATCTAGTCTGAACTCTAGTATAAAATAGACTATAGAATTTTACCCAGTTACCCCTGTAATGAGCCCAGTAATTTGTGTATGAATAGAGAGTACCTTCCTGAAAAACATCCAGTCTTGAGTTGAATACATCAAGAGATGGAGAATCCCCCATTTCCTTTGGTAGATTAGCCATAGGAACAATCACCCTCACTGTTAAAAAAATTGTCTTATTTCTAATTTGAATTTGTCTAGCTTTAACTTCCAGCCATTGGTTTTTTTTTATGTCTTTTGCCATTAGATTAAAGAGCCCTTTGGTATCTGGTATTTTCTCACCATGAAGGTACTTACACACCATGATCAAGTCATCACTTGCTCATGCATCTGATATGGAATTTTTTCTAACCCTCAAATCATTTTGTGGCTCTTCTCTGTACCCTCCCCAATTTTTCCAACATCCTTTAAAACAGGGGTCTCAAAGTCCCGGCCTGCGGGCCATCTGCGGCCCGAGAACCTCCCCGCTGCATCCCGCGGAGGAGAGATGCATGCAGACACGCTGCCCAATGTCTGCTGCAGGCGCTGCCCCCTGCAGCTCCCATTGGCTGGGGGAGAGGGACAGAGATACCATTATTAGTTGCCGGGCATAGTCAGCCATGGAGGCAGTATCACTTTTTTCCCCACAATGAATATGAACAAGTCAAAATACTGAACACAACTATCTGATGCGCACCTTGCTGCAATCCTGAAGGTTTCAACTGCTCAGTCACTGAGGCCAAACATCAACAAACTGACAGAGCTGACGTGTTGCCAGGTGTCTGGCAAACACTAAAAACTCTCTGGCAAGTGAAGAATTGTATAAAGTTGTATGACAGTTTTATTATTTCTAAGAAATTTGAAATAAAAAATACAATATACACATTTTCTTTTCTGAACACCATTTTCAGTGAAATTATTGGCCCGCTGGGAGGATTTGAGGACTGGAACTGGCCCTAAAGTAAACTGAGTTTGAAACCCCTGATTTAAAATATATGAACAACATATGTGGGTTGCCAGTAGGTGCTCAGCATTTTTGCCCTGTGCGTGCTCCAGCCCCTGAGCCTATGGATTAGCTCTTTTTGCCGCAGCTTTGTGTGCATACATGTACATGGGCGTTATGTAGTTTCCAACACTGAAGATTCAGTTCCTGGAATAACACAAGTGCCCATTAAAGCTCTTACTGCTTCTACTAGTAGAATAGCTCATGAATAGGAGCGAGTGGATAACTGCAGAGACATTGCATGAAGTAGAACTATAATTATCAATTTCTCAAGAAGTATTAAATTATCAGGAAAAAAATCACAATTTGAAATATTATTTTAAAAAATTATTAAAGATGTTAATGAAAAGAAAAAGCTAACAATCAGCCAATTTTTAAAAGTACACTTTCAGGTAGTGCAGGCCCAAGGGATTAGGTTTTGTGATGCAAAGTTTTATAAAACCTGGTATTGAGAGAAATGTTTTCAGGAAACAAACAATCCAAAATATTCAATGAAGTGGGGCGGAGATGGAGTTTGCCTAAAAATTATTGCCACTTAGTGTTTGCAAACCAAATAGAGCAGCAGTTTTGAATCAAAAGTAAAAAGTCTTTTCATCATCCAACCTGAATGAAATGCCATAAACCCCATATAAATGGTGAAAAATAAATTTTACACACTGCTTCACATTTAAGAATCTAAGGTGTTAGTAACAAAAATAAGGAAACTATTTAAAATAATTTTTGACTATCAAATATCTTATTAAATGATACTTACCCCTTTTTTGTTCCTATTTGCTTAACACAAATCTTCTTTACTGTATCCTATAAAAAATAAAAACTATAAATATATAATTGTTATGAAATATACAGATCTTAGTGCCACGCTTGGTTTTATTGGAAAAGCAACTGTAGCACAGCACCCAGCAGTTTTCTCAGCTTCTTTCACTTTCATTGGTCAACTCTTTCCTCAATGTGCGAGTATAACATATGGAAATTATACATACATATGGGAAGGAGAATAAGCTTGATGATATTTAAAGAGGGGAAACATACTAAGTCATTTGTCCCTTCTTGCAAACTGTTCTCTGTGGGCAAACCTCTATGCCCACATGGAACATCACTGAAGACAATAGGGTGCAGAGGGCCACCTACACAAAGTAGCCAGCCTATAGGCTTGGGACCTTAATTACTAACACTGCTAAATTTACTCATGTTCTAAACCAGTGGTTCTCAACCTTTTCCATCCTGGGACTCCTTTCCCCATGCTAGGCCTTCATCCCATGTAGCCAGGACCACTTTCCTTTTAACAATATGGGCAGGCTGGTCACAATACCCAGGTTGCAACCCCGTCTTAGGGCTATTGTTTCGAGCAGATTCAGGCAGGCATCAGTACATTGATTTATTTTTTGTTTTGGTTCACATTTTTGGAAGCTCTTGCTTTTAGCCCTAAGGGTTAGAATCAATTTTAAATGAAACAGTAAGAAACATGTAAAAGGGTAAGAAAGGGAGGATGGTCGTAACTCCCCTCAAACTTGTCATGGAATCACCACCCTTAGAGGAGCACCTCTGTTCCAAACCAAGAAGATGCTACTTTAAGTTTATATTTTAAATGCACAAACCTGTGTGTTTTCATTTAAGGCTTTGTCTTGTTGCCAAGGAGCCACAGCAGCAGGCATTTGAAAAGTAATACAGCCATTCTGAAAACTAAGCTCAGTGATGTAGGTGACTTTGATAAGAACTGTAGTTTTAGGTGGTAAGTTTCCAACACTTACAGTAAAAACATCCTAGAAAAGAGACGCTTACTTTAATCTGCATATTTAAACTATATATTTTCCAAAACAATAAATCATTTGTTTTGTCATGTACAGAAAAAAAATGCTAGTATTCTATATTTTTTCAGAGAAGCGGCTTGAAAAAAACTAATTATGGTGATAAAGGGCAAGAAGTCATGCTTTTTTAACAATTTACTAAAAAGTCATGCCTGGACAAAACTCATCAGTAGTAACTATGCATAAATCAATATTTTACAGAGAGAGTTCAAATTGTTTTTTAAAAGAGGATTTTACGGAGAGTTGGCAAAATCTAGTTTCTGTAGGATGTACAGTGGATATTTTTGACTTAATTTCCTGAAACGATCAAATGTGCAGCCTAAATAATTTCCATTATTTAAAAACAAACAAAAACAAAACAAAAAATCCTTCCCATTAAAGACATGATTCTGCAACAATTCCAATGGCACTACTCATGTGTTAAGTGAAGTAAGTGTGTATTTGTGAGGTTGGGGATCAATGTCATAAATTTGATTTGTTTGGTATCTGACTTCAACAACTTATATACAATGTGACCAATCTGGGGTTTCTAAAATGCATTGTAAACCATGACATTCAACATACAGGGGCATCCTGGTCCATCAAGTAAGCTCCATCACCTCGACTGATTGCTTCTCTATATTCCTTATGTGCTTGTTTCTTTTCTTTAACCTGCAAAACATTGCTCCAAAATCAGTAAATTAACTATTTTTATATGGAACACAGTTAACTACCTTGTTTCAGTTAACCAAGACTCATTTAGTGGGACACCATCAACTTGAAATCTAGTTAAGTGACAATGGTATAAAATCAGAGTGAGAGTAGTATTAACACTAATGTTGTGTGTCTTCGCTCATTAATGCTTTGAAGTTTTCGGGTTGAAAGCACTATAGAAGAGCGAAATATTAAATCATCTTACCTTTCCAACAATATGTTTCCCATTGATGAAAGCCTCAAATCCACATACAGCCGCTGTGCCATCCAAAGGAAAGACATATTTTGCCTCAATGGAATTATCATTCTGATTGGTGTATGTCTGAAACACTACTATCTGAAATAGAGAAATAGATCTCTTTTATAATCTTATTAAGTGAAAAAAATATCATGATAAAAAAAAAAACAAGTAGTGAGTATATCTTCCCATAGGTCATTCTGCACAAGTGGTTTTGGTTTAAATTCACTATTTTAAATTTAACAGCATAAATGTGCTATTATGTTTCACACTACAAAATGTTGCTGGGGGCCGAATACAACTTGGTTTATCTTTCTGAAGACCTATTTGTACAGGAATACCTCAAATACACATACATATAGTGATTGTAGCAAATCTACCGGTGCTTGGGGGAATGGATGGTTCAGGAAACCAGTAATGGAATATGGAGTCTTTCATCTCTAGGTCACCAATTCAAATCTCCTCCACTTGAAGAGTAAACAAAAATCATTTCCACCTGATGGCTATATGAAAATCCGAACTTTACAAATATCACCAATCTGGTGTCTACAGGATAGGGGTCCACACCACAGAAACCACCACTTCAAATGTGCTGGTAGCCTCAAGTGTGACTAAAGGACTGAGTAGGCTGGAAGGCAGATAGTCCAACCAGGTTAAGCTTTACTGACATGGCTACTTAAGAAACCTGTGCTGTCTCTCCAGGAACAATATCTGTTCTGTAAATAGAGAATTTCAGTCTTCAGTGCCAGCAGTTCCTAATGAATTTCTGTCCACACCTGTTCCTCTCTGCACTCCCTGTCTATGTCCCCACGAAGTCCTGAGACCGTCTCATCAACCACTGCCTGGCACATCCAAGATGGCCATTCATCAGTCCTGAGGAGGAAGCTGGATGGGGAAATCTCTGTGAATGTGGGGCCTTTTTCCAGTCCCTTGTCTGTTCGTGCATCTGGGCAAAGTTCCTCTGGACAGTGTCCACTGACTCCTTAGACTCCTCGGGCAGTGGGCATGGTCTAGGGTTCTCTGCTGGGTGTACCCCTCTGGATCCATTGTTTTGATCCTGGACCTCCATCCCTTTTTTTCATTTGTTGTCCCATGTAATCTGTTGATTTCTGGGTTTGGGGCTCCTTCCTCATCCGTGGGGGGTGAGCCTTTCATTATTTTGGTAAGCTCAATCCACCAATCCTAGTTATCAAATAGGCAGGCAAGAAAGCCCCTTAAAAAAAAAAAAAAGCGTATTCCACTGCAGCAACTTTTTTCCTGGCAATGACTTAACCATATATAGGTAGAAAAATTATTCTGAAATACAGAATTACACAAATTCACTGATCTTTTCATTGCCCAAAGAACTTACAAAAGTGATTTGTCTGCTTACATTTACAAATACTTTGAATTAATGTCAGGACCTGTAAGAGACTGATCTTCATTTAGAGATTGAGTTGTCTATTTTTCTAAAAGTGACTCAACAGTACATAACAATTTTAATTAATTCTCAGTAGTCAGTTGCTGAAAAGTTGAGCTAACAATAAACAGTGCATTGTACCTGTGCTATGAAGTCTATTATCCTCCCCTTGATATGAATATCTTCAAGAGGGACTGGGTTTCCAGATGTGTCCTGAAGACCAGTTTTTACATGGTTTAAAAGATTTACACTTGGTAATGCATAGTCTAAATAAAAAATTGAAGAAAGGTTAGTGTTTTGGTTTTGGTTTTTGGGTGGTGGTAGTGGGGGGTAATAGCCAATCCCACACACCAATGGCTATTTGGCCCATGTTTACAACTGTAATTTAGCATACATGGATTAAAAATCATACTCAGTATCTTATGAATTTCCACAATAGTAATGTTCTATTGCTGCGATAAAGGCTGTCTGAGAGATCATGAGTTGATGACAGGTCTTTCATAAGACCTTTGTTTAGCCATTAGGGAGTAAAATGTGAATTCTTTAAAGAGCATCTGATGACTTATCAAGAGTACTTCCTGCTAGGCCTCTTGAAAGGCACTTTGTCAGGAGGAGAAAACCAGCCTCGATATTTATTCCCAGAGGAAATCTGTTAAACAGATGCTTCCAAGATACCAATATTAGTCAAGAACGCGTGGTGACAGCTGCAAATCAATTCAAAAGATTTTATTAATTACATTAAAATGTATTTAATCAGTTTTATTCAAGAGTTATTGATTAATAGCTAGAGCATTCATGATGTAAATATGGTTACAAACAAGAAATATTGTCCACCTTCGGGTTGTAAATGACAATGTGAGGTCGCTGGCCGATCTTGCACTAATTCTGTCTCAATTCCAGGCTGAAACTGCTTTACTTGGTCTCCAGCAAGGCAAAACTTAACAATGTATCTCATTTTAACCTGACAGGTTTTGTATACAACAAATTCATCATCCTATTGCAAGCAAAGAGAATTATTTTACAAATATAATAAAAGCTACAGGTATTCCTACAAAGACTGTAAACCGATTTAAGAGCTGATCTAAAGAGATATCTCAACTGGGATATGCAATATGACTCTGTATGGTTTTAATACTAACATTTTTCACTCTTCAAAGAACTATACTTCTGTCCTCTTCTCATCCTATACCTCCTCCTAACTTCCTACGCTGCCTAAACTTCACTACTGACTGCTCCTTTTGTCTCCTTTGCTCACTCACAAATTTATGCCTTCTTTCATGTCATCCTCAACCCGGCGGAAAGCCTCACAATTAAGTTATCCAGGTGCCCAACCTCTTTCAAAAAAAAATTCCTTAAAACACAACTTTTCCTCAAAATAATTCCAAGTATAATTATCACTTTTCCTTCTCTGGCGGCCTAGACAGCAACTGTGCTTATTTGTTTGTATAGTATTGCACCTATTCCTACCTTTACAGTTTAAACAATTTGGAACAGGGATTATCTTTATTTTATACATTAATAAGACAGTGGAACCCTCTTTCATTGTTGTTTTCTATATTCCGTACGTGACAAACTGACAATATCCTGAACAAACCTTATGGAATTAAAATAAGTTTTATGGAATTAAATTAAACCTTATTGGAGTATCTATGGGGTACATTATATTAAAATGCAATTGTGTAGGTGGTGTTGTGGCATTGTATGTACCTTCTCTAACAGAGAAGGAGAATGCTACTGAACTTCCTCAGTTATCAGCCTTTGAAGTGGCCCTGGGGACATATGCATACACTAGTCCAGGGGTCTCAAACATGCGGCCCGCGGGCCCCCAAGTTATTTCCTGCGGCTCGCCATAGGCGCCAACTCCACTGGCAGCCGAGTTCTAAACATTACTGAGTGATTATATTTTATTAAAACTCCTCTTTGCATTACAGTTTTTAAAAATACATTGACTTTTTATATAATACTATATTACTCTTCATTTTTTTCATTTTTGACTATACTTTTGTATCATTGTATGAAAAGGTTTCAGTGATGTGGCCCTCAGGACAATTTACTAGTTCTCATGTGGCCCTTGTGGTGATTTGAGTTTGAGATCCCTGCACTAGTCCAAACTGGATTCTCCTGAGACCCACAAAGAAAAGACTTTTGGATAAAAAGCCTAAGTTTAAAATGACTCGGGGGCCTTCTATCTGATACACCAAACAGGCAGGACCCCGTTCCATTGGAGTTCACCAATCCTCATGGGAACAGTGGAAGAATTTAGCCTAGTGAGACCTAGAAAGACCATGTGCTTGTTCTGAACTGAAACTGATGAATTTGTGACCACAAAAAAAAACAAACCTTGGGTGGCGTAACGCCTGGTAAGCTTATTAGCATGCATGTAGGTTCTTTTATTGTTTTAAATATGTTTTCTCCAAAATATTTTATCCTTAAGAATAAAGTAGGCTTGTTGGAAAGAACTGTGTGGTAAGTTATACCTGTAGCTGTAACACCATTATTAAGGATACAATTTAGTCACGGAGGTCATGGATTCCATGACTTTATCAGACCTCCATGACTTCGGCTTCAGCTGTTAGTGGTGGGGTTGGAGCTGGGTCTGTTCCTCCCCGAGCCCTAGCTTCAGGTCTGTGTGCCCCCCTCACAGCTGTGGCAGGAGCCAGGGCAGTGCACCTCCCCTCCCCACAGCTTCAGCTGGGGCTGGAGCTTGGCTGGGGCCGGAGCCTGAGCCGCCGCTGTGTGTCCCGGCCCCGCAGCTTTGGCCAGAGCTGAAGTCAGGACTGTGCACTCCTCCCCATGGCTGAAGCTGGGGCTGCATGGAGTCCCCGCCATGGAGCTCCTGCTGTCATTCCTTCCCCCCACTCAGCCCTCTCTACCCTGTTATTTTTAGTAAAAGTCATGGACAGGCCACAGTTCCGGTGAATTTTTGTTTATTGCCCACGACTTGTGTGTGACTTTTACTAAAAATAACCATGACAAAATCTTAACCTTAACTGTTCTCCATCTCTGAAGAAAAAGCAAGGAGGTCTGTCTAGCCAGGATGCCTGTGCTGCGAATTACACAGGGAAGGCCAGGGAACTGTCCAGCCTAGAAATGCATGTCTCCACCCAAGAGTGGCAAGAGCTGGAAGCCTGAGTGTCAGGTGCCCTTGCTGAACCTCTGAGGGGAAATACGGGTGCAGATGCCCTGAACTGTGATGTGATATACACAAAAAAGTTTCTGTGAGTGAGCATGCCTCTAAATAATTTCTTAATGCCAGAAGAGACAGTGATCACCAACAGGTATGAGGAATGAGAGCAGCAGAAAGTTTTGGGACTAAGGCACAACAGCATCTTCCATGCATGCTGCAAATGTAACCCGAGGGCGGGCTGAGACATGAGACCCTGACAGCAGGGCAGGACATCTCAGCAGGGCAGGGGGCGAGCAAATCAGGAGTCTCCCTTCCAACTCCAGAGCAGCATGGCCAGTAGCAACAGGACAGCAAAATAGCTCAAAACACTGCAACCCGCAACTGCTAAAAATTCCCTGCTGCTGTCAGTTATAAATAGCCCAATGGGCTGCAAAAACCTGCATACTTGGCAACCTCTCTACCCTCAGTGCGGAGCAACTTTAGCAAGACTACTCAGCTCCTCTTTACTCCTTGCTGGGAGCTACTATAGCAAGACTGGGAGCCGGGATCCTCTTTGCCCTTTCCCTCTACTATGTGAAAGTGATAATTATAGGATGCAGGGGAAATGTCCTTGAAATGTAGCATTTAGCATCTATCTGATTAGATAAGAATTGGTATATTTCAAGGAAACTAGCACAATGCAAATAGTTTATAGTGGAATGAAAGTTCACTATAAGTGAAGCAATGCTTTACTAAAGGGATGTATCTACACTAGGAAAAGAAGTTGTGATTCACTGCTGCAACCCTGGTGGAATATGGTTTTCAGCTAGTATAGACATAGTTAGGCTATGTTCAATATCCATTAAAAAAATCCTGGTTGACCCTTCCATGGCTCCAAATCCTATTGTGTATGTGGTTTATGTGACATGAAAGTCTGCTGAAATGTTGCAAAGTAATTCAGGATTCCCCCTCCCACTTTGTTAGAACCAAGTTCAATATAAAATCTCTCTCCGCTATTTATAGGAGAATTCCACTGGAATATAAAATAATATTAATACTTTTCATTTAAATAGTGTCCTTCATGCCACAGTCCCCAAAGCTCTATACAAATGTTTAAAAATCCTGTGATGCAGGTATTATATGCACTTTACAGATGGGGAAATGGAGGTAAAAGTGATAGTGACTTGCCCATTGCCACAAAGCAATTCAGTGGCAGAACTGGGAACAGAATCTAGGTGCTCAGTCTCCCTCTGTCCTGTTATCTAACACTGGCACAATAAATCAAAGAGTTTTAAACAACCTCAGTGCCTTTTTTTGGTTGGATCTGATTTCAGTACCTCAAAATCTGAATAGATGTTTGCTGTTTTATGGACTCCGTGCACGCTGTCATATCCTGTTGGTGCATTAGTTAATGACAAATCTTTTTTATACAAGTCCAGGCAGGTTCCAAGTGCCACATTACAAACAGCCAAGAGTCGAGTTCCATCCATTTCACTTGGCAGAGAATACTTAATGCTTGTACTATAGTTAAAGAAAAATCACACACACAGACACATACAGTTTATACAGTTTACATTAACATGCATTTCTATTTTAAGTTTCAATAGAAAGTAGAGAAATGGAAAGGAATAACTTTCAACATTAAAATTATCTTAAAATTCCTCAAACAGGGGTGGGCAAACTTTTTGGCCCAAGAGCCACATCTGGGAATAGAAATTGTACGGCAGGCCATGAATGCTCACAAAATTGGGGTTGGTGTGCGGAAGGGGGTGAGGGCTCTGATTGGGGGTGTGGGCTCTGTGGCGGGCTGGAGATGAGGGGTTTGGAGTGACGGAGGGTGCTCTGGGCTGGGACTGAGGGATTCAGAGGATGGGAGGGGGATCAGGGCTCGGGCAGGGGGTTGGGGCGTGGGGAGAGGCTCTGGGGTGCAGGCTCCGGGCGACACTGACCTCAATTGGCTCCCAGAAGCAGCGGTATGTCCCTTCTCCAGCTCCTACGCAGAGGCGCAGCCAGGCGGCTCTGCACGCTGCCCCATCCACAGGCACCGCCCCTGCAGCTCCCATTGGCTGTGGTTCTCGGCCAATGGGAGCTACGGGGGCAGCGCTTGGGGCAGGGGCAGCATGCAGAGCGGAGCACCCTGGCTGCCCCTATGCATACGAGCCGGAGGGGGGCCATGCCGCTGCTTCCGGAAGCCGCGTGGAGCGGTCCCCGACTCTGCTCCCCGGCTGGAGCATCGGAGCAGGGCAAGCCCCAGGAGCTCGAGGGCCGGATTAAAACGGCTGGTGGGCCAGATCCGGCCTGCAGGCTGTAGTTTGCCCATCCCTGCTCTAAAACATTACAAAAAGAAACCTAAATTTCTTTAAGAGTCAAAAGAACACAATATTATAACTAAGTATTTCAAACCGGATAGAATCACTGAAATAAATGCCACTCCCTAGGTTCCCAATATCAGTTCTTTCCATGCCATGATCTTCAACCACTATCTTTGGTAAAAGGAGTCCCCTAGAAAAGAAATAGCATCACAATTAATGAAGGTAGAAGGATCCTGACATACAGTCCCGTGATTAATACATACTGAGTAAATAGGGTGCCACTGATGAACCAGACAAAATACAGTTTACAGAAACTATGGAAAGGGAGTTCTGGAAAATGTTCAGTAAAACAGAGACATTACTGAGTTAGTCACAATAGGGGAAATCCATGGGTGGGGGTTCATCAAGAGGATATTACAGTTTTAGCACAAAAAAATGCATGTTACAAAGTGAAAACAAAATAGTGATCACAGGCAAACATCATTAACATGAAACTAGCACTTAATATTTGTCTGATTATATAAAATAGTGCTACTTTTCTATAACCTATACTATGTGGAACACCATATACTTATCACAGACACATACATTATCTAAGCAAAACAAGGGTGGGCATAAAAGGTAGTGTCCAGGAGTGAAGGGCAGTTTGATCCTTAACTTTAGTCTTCTTTTATGGAAAGTAGGTCTTGTCAAACAAACCAGATTTAAACTTTTGATGAGATTACAAATTTGGTTGATATTGGTAACTGCATAGATGCAATAAATTTAGACTTTTGTAAGGCATTTGACTTAGTACCACATTACATTCTTATGAAAAAATTTGCACTATATAATATAAATAAAGCACATCTTAAATAGATTAAGAGCTAACTGACAGAACTCAAAAAGCAGTTGTCAATGGGGAATCATTATCAAATGGGGATGTTTCTAGTTGGGCTCTTCATGGATTGGCACTAGGCCCGATGCTGTTCAATATTTTAAATCAGTGATTTGGAAATAAATATACAATCACTGCTGATCATATTTGAGGATGACACCAAGGTTGGCAGAGTAGTAAATAAGGATGAGGACAAAGTGAGGGCAATCATACGAGTGATCTGGATCAGTTGGTAGGCCAAGCACATTCAAACAAAATACATTTAAATACAACCAAATGCAAGGTCATACATCTAGGAACAAGAAACACAGGCAATATCTACAGAATGGGGGCTGGTATCCTCAAAGCTGTGACTCTGAAAGAGATTTTGAGGTCACAGTGGGTAAGAAACTCAATATGAGCTCCCATTGTGGCAAAAAGGGATAACACTGTTCTTAGACGTATAAACAGAGAAGCTCGAAGATTATTTTACCTTTGTTTACAGCACTGGTGAGACTGATAAGAGAATATTGCATACAGTTCTGGTGTCCACATTTTTTAAAGGATGTTGAAAATTTGAAGCGGGCACAGAGAAGGGCCACAAAAATAATTTGAGGTCTGGAGAAAATGTCTTACAGAGAGAAACTTAAAGACCTTAATAGGTCACTCGATTACAGTTTACAAGTACCCTCACAGGGAGAAAACACCTGGTACTGAGGGGCTCTTTAATCTTGAGGAGAGAGGCGTAACAAGAATCAAGGACTAGAAGCCAAAGTCAAACAAATTCAAATTAGACATAGGGCACATATTTTTGAAGGTGATAAACCTCTGGACTAAACTTAACAAAGGAAGTAGTGGATTCTCTATCTGTTGATTTCTTCAAATCAAGACTGGATGTCTTTCTGAAAGGTATGTTTTAGTAAAAATATACAATATTGGGCTCAATGCAGGGGTTATCGGCTGACTTGGTTTGCGAGGCTCAGGCTATAGGGCTGTTTAACAGTGGTCTAAGTATTCAGGCCCAGGTTGGAGCCCAGGCTCTGGGACACTCCCTCTTCGTGGGGTCCCAGAGCCTGAACGACTACACCACAGCCTCGTAACCCAAGCCCCGCAAGCCTGAGTCAGCTGACACAAACCAGCTGTGGGTCTTTAACTGCAGTGTGGACATACCCTTATTGGCCTGTGATATACAGGAAGTTCAACCAGACAACCTAATTGTCCCTTATTGCCTTAGAATCTATGAATTCTGTTAAGATTAATGACAGAAACCAACTTTATTCAAGAACAGATTTGGGTATAGAAATAAAACTAACATTGTATTATTTATACAATATCATAGGTGTGCATGGCCCTTTACAAGCAAATAAAGTTAACAGATTCTTGTCCTCAGGAGCTGCAATCAAAGAGGATGATCACATGAACACTCATTAATGAACTCAGTACTTACTACTGTGAGTAGTCCCATAGAATTTCTCAGTACTACTATTGGCTGCAAATGTTTGACCCTTAATTAGATCCAACACAAAGAATGAAAATAAACAGTGTGTGTGGTAAGATATGGGTTACAGCAGCAGCAGATAGTGATGTCTGCTTAATATTACACACACACATATATTTTAAAAAATAACACCTAAAAATGGAGGATGGAGGTCAGCAATGGAAGGCTTGCTAGAAGAAGGGATATATTATTCACATTTATTACTCTTTCCACTCTCTCTCTATTTTTTTAGGGTAGTAATTAAGCTTAAATAGAACACACTGAACAAAAATTAAGTTCTTTCTCTACCCAGGTATTTAAATTATGCTTATTACCATAATGTCTGACCACTTATATCCACCTTAGACCCATTTTCAAGAGAATATCACATCTTTATAATTCATCTGTTCAAAAGAAAAGGTAGATTTTTCTATTATGATGTACCTGCATAAATGTTAATGCTCAGACATTAAAGCAAACGTTTGCTTAATGTCAAAGAAAATGAGTCATTTATAAGCTCAAAATATTAAACAAAAAAGTAAAAAGATGCTGGAAAGCCTTAAGGAAAAAATACTGCAAGTTCTTACCGGGAGAGAATTCCAACGAAGTTGCGCACAGATGATGCATGGAATAAGGTCTGAACATTTCCAAGACTGCTCAGAAACTCTGCTGTTTCACTTATTCTGCCAACTCTGTATATTTGTAGAACTTTCACTGGATTGTCACTGCAAGAAATTGAAAACGAGCTTTGAGGTCATGTGAATTAGAAAATATATTTACATTCAATTAATAGCTAACGGGTGAAGAACGAATATGCACCTCAAAGAAATGACTACTCTTCGTTTGTTTTTCTTTCATAATTACAAGAATCCCACAAAGTACAAAGGAGCATTTACTGAAAACACACTTGAAATATTTAAATATTAAAGGCAAACAGGAATACATATGTAATTCTATAGCAGCTATCTAATCTGTGATTGTCTGTAATCTCATAGTAGATTTCCTCCTTTTCTATACAATGTATTTATGTTTCACAGAGTTCAAGCTATGGCAGAACTGTGAAAAAATCTGAATGTTAGTTTTCCAAAATTTTAACAAAAACAGATTTTGAAGTTTCCACCTATCAGGCCTACTCATTCATTGTCCTTTTGGAGTCAACAGTCTGGGTGACCTAAAGGGAAGAGCTTCTAGCTCTGGTCTGCACAGAATGTAGCTGCATTACACTACAACTCCCAGCAGCCACTGACACTTGTCTGTTGAAGCTGTAGAAAGGACCAATGGCTGCTGGAAGTTGTAGTACACTGACTAAGGCTTAAAAGGTATTTAGGTGCTCAACTCCATAAATAAATGGGAGTTAAAGATATTTAGGCACCTGAAGATCTGGGTCTACAAGCTCAGTCCCAAACAGTCCTGCTACAAGCTCAGTTACATACAAAATACATATTCAATTACAAAACAATCTTGATGGGATCCTCTCTTAAAGATATTTAAATAACAAATTCAGAGTAGTAGGAATAGGTGCTGAATCACTCAGTAGCACGAGCAGAGAGGAATTTAGCAAAGCTTTTTTAAAATTTGCCTTTTTTGGTATCCTTTCAGATCCTGGGAAGTCCAGACTTGGTGCACATCAGTGGATCCTGCTCCATGTAATGCTCCAGCACGCTGTTTATTGGTATCACTCCCAGGCTCTACACCTCCGACAGGAGGCCACCTTCAGAGTTAAGATAAGGGGTAAATTTTTCAAAAGTACCTAAGTGACTTGGCTCTTAAGGCCATGTCTACACAATGGGTGCTACAGCAGTACAGCATACGCTGCTGTAACCCCATAGTGCAGATGCAGATTATAGCAACAGAAGATATTTTTTCACTGCTGTAGGAACTCCACCTCCCTGAGTGACAGTAGCTAGGACAACAGAAGCATTTTTCCATCAAACCTGCTGCATCTACACCAGAGGTTATGTCAGGCCTTTGCACTATTTTCAAAAGTGACATTCAGCTCATTGTAAAAGCAGCAGGTCTGTAGCTAGGCTCTGGATTGACTTTTGGCCTCCCTGGTTCTAGTATGCCTGCTGCAGGTCCTTTGTTTTCACCTGGCACTGCTGTGATTCCTACCGTACCCCATTGCCTGCATCCCCTGTGCAATCTTTTGGCAGATTTCCATGTTTCTACGACTGCTCCAAAGCTGTGTCTGCACAGTCTCTTCTCCACACAGCCTCAGGAGATCCAATACCTACTGTCTGCTCCAAGCAGTAGCAAATCTAGTGAGTAGAGCCAGAATAGTCAGTTGCTTACAACAAGGGAGAGATGGTAGGTGTGCTCGTCAGGCTGGGTAACCAGGAAAAGACTTTTAAAAATATGCAGGGGTTTTAAAGGAGCAGTAGTGGCTTCTGGTCTCTGAGACCCCTGGGCAGCGGAGTTCAAAACTGTGACCAGAGCAGTCAGTGTTAGGTATTGTGGGACAGCTGCTGGAGAACTGTTAGGGTTAACATAAGTCACACAATGTCAATACTCACGCTGCATTAACCTCAGTATGTTGACCACGGCTCAACACCACTCAAGGAGGTGGTGTTACTGCAGCCGTGTAACTGGACACTTACATCAGTGGGAGACAAATGTAAGTATAGACACATATACAACTAAGTTGACACAAGGCGGCTTATGTTGATCTAATTTTGTAGTATAGACCAGGCCGCGACTGTAGGCTCCTAAGTCCCAATGACTTTCAAAGAGAATGAGGCCAGGTCTTCACCACAAAGTTTTGTTGGCATAGCTGTCAGTCAGGGGTGTAAAAAGCTCTTCCTCTCCAGCCAACACAGCTATGCAGCAGAACCCCTGGTTTAGATGCAGCTATGGTGACAGATGAGTGCTTCTGTCAGAGTAGCTAATGTGGTTCAGCGACTTGGTATTCCTAAATGGGCAGAAAAACTCCTTTTGTCAGAGCCCTTAGTGTAGATGCAGCTTATGTTGGCAGTATACCAGCAAGCCATATGTAGTAAAGACAAGGCTATCACCTCCTAAGTAACTATGTCACTTTTGTAAACAGGACTTCGGTTCCTAAGTTACATAGGCACTTCTGAAAACTTTACCCAAGGTGGGTTTTTTGAGGATTACAAATATTTTTTAATGTCCCTACTTATGGAGCTACTATATGAAGCTTCTTTTTTAGAAGACCTTTTAAGCCTGCTCCTTCAACCTCTATTTCTACAGCAATTTGATTTTTGAAAAAATATCTTTTACAGAAAATCAAATGCAGTGTCCCAAAAACTAAGATCACATACTCTCTCTAACTTTATTTCTATGAATTTATTCATTTTTCCATGTTTAATTTCACTGGTTAATTACAAGATAGGGTCTCCCGTATAACCCCAGCCAATACAATTAAATAAAATCCAAATGAAATATACATTAGAGAGTAAGCTTTTTGAAAGAATATACCAAAGACCATTTAATTTATATTTTTTTACATGAATGAGAATTGTTTGAAAGGGGCTAAGGAGATCCTCAAAAGAGGGGAGCCAGGTTTTTTAAATAACACAAGGAAAATTAAAAACAACTGAAATAAAAATTTTATGCTTAAAAAAAGATCAGCGTTAAACTGCCTGAAAATAAACACTGAAATTCAGAAATAAATATAGAAGCCATAAGATATAATTAAAACAAATTTAAGAATAGTTCCTTCCAAAACGGAAGACGATGTGTTTTTCAAAATTATTGAGGCCTTACATAATGAAACAAAAAATAGAGCAGTTTTATCAGTCTCATCAGATACTGTCATAATGAATTTATTTCTATTCAACCCAAATGTACATCATAGTAGAGGAAGATATATCTTATGCAGCTGATCAAAGCAAAGATGGGCAGGAAGAACAATTAGGGCCAAGATCCAGCTGTTTTTAGAGTTGGGAGTGAGCTACCAATGGCCTATCATCATGCTGGCTGTACAATCTGCAGGGCCTCAAGCAAGAACACAGCCCCAAGCTGCTGGAGCTGATGACTGAACATTAATTTCTTCCCATCTGGTTCTGGTCCTAGGGACGGTATGGGAACAAGTTCTTTCCTTTGGTCTCAGAGATGGAGGAGGAATAGGACAAACACCTGACACGCTATGCCTGCTTACTTTGCTTTTGTAAAGGCCAGCCCTGCCTACTCCACAATCCTGCTGGCTCTGGAGTGGAGTGGAGCGTTCCAGAAACCAAAGATCTCACTGCTATGGCAGAAACTGGTGGCCCACCCCTCATTATATATATTCTATGCATTATTCCTATACTACTACTGAGGTCATCTTATCACTATTAAACACCCACCTGTGATTATTTTTCAACACCTGCTGTTTAACATTGAGAAATTCTTCACTGTTTGGATTGATAGCTTGTATCTTGCACCTTAAAGCCCGGTATTTAGCAAGAGATGGTGGGTTAGGGCTTGACATACTTGTTTCGCAAACATTAAGCATGTCTCTGATTAGCTAAAATATAAAGATATAAATTAGAATTGATATGTGGATAATAGATTGTAGTGACTAATGAACCGTGTTCTAATTCTCTACATTTTTGGTGACTTTTTTGTGGGGGCGGGGGGGTAATTTTATACTTGTTACATTTAATATAGAAATAACCCAAACCCAGAAAAAAGAAAGACAGAAAATTATAGTAAAACAAAATCATTCACACAAATTACAGTGAAATAATACTGGAACTGAAGATAAAAGCAGAGACTATTTCAACTTATCCGTTAGCATGTATAGCAAGAGTGAGACCAGGTATGGCACCTTATGTAAACAAAACATGGTATATACAGTTAAACTGCTTTCCTAAAACTCCAAATCAAGGCTTGGATTGGGCCATCTCACAACAACTCAGCAAGCCAGTACTTTCTGTTGGCTGGCTGCCATTTTGACTTTGCTCCTGGGTCTGTCCCCACTCCCTGGCTGCCACTGAGAAGCCATCTTGTGTTGTCAGCAGTGCCACTGGCCAATCAGGAGGGCAATGGCATGAAAAAGCAATGCACAAAGCTGGGCTTCACAGCCCAGGAGAGGGGGGAAAGGTGAGGGATTGAGATCATGTTATCACAAGATTTGGACCAATCCAATTCCCAAACTTTAGCAGGGAATTGTCCTGCTCTGAGGATGGACACAGGGTGGGGAGGCCAAGCAACCCAGCACCAGCTTGTGCCTGGAGAAGTGGCACACACACAAATTTTATTAATGCATATTCATAGATTCCAAGGTCAGAAGGGACCATTGTGATCATATAGTATGATCTGTATAACACCACATCATGATGGGGCACCTAACCTACACACAAACTAATTATACAACATTAAACTATAAAAACATTATATTGTTGCCACATCATCAATCATGGGCAAGATTTATGGGATGTGAGACTTCTGGTATCAGAAACTTTCCTATGGCCAAAGATAATTATATCGACCATATTTTAAATGTAACTTTTTTGCACCACTAGTAAGCCCCCCGTTGCTATTTGGATTCACAATGTAACTACATTTTAGTAGCCCTTGCAAGAGTTAAAAAAAATCCTACTCATTGGTGTGACAGTATTGATAAGTGACACTATACAGGACACATCAGTGCTTACTAGCAATCTGAAAGTGTTACCTGACAGAGGTCCTGTTTGCTAGATAACAGTTTTTTGGTAATATTATAGTCTATTCCACTTTTGTGACGTATAATTCGATAGAACTCCATCATCATCGCTTTCAGTGCCTTTGCTGCTGTTCCCTTATTCATTGCATTCTTTATTTGAAGTAGAATACCTTCCCCTTTGCTCACCTTCAAGAGAAGAGATTATTAAATATGAAATCCTGACAAAACAGTGCAACAAGCCTGAAAAAGGTAAATAATAGAAATAGAGGGTAATTTCTTTCAACACTAAGATAATACTTCTTTGTTTATTCTTTGTTATTGCAACATCAGTACAATGACTTTTTGGATCCAAGTTTGGCATTCAAAACCAAGGACCTGATTCTACCTTCCTGATGAGCTACTCCACAAGTAGTCATGCTGATTTCAATAGTACTACTCATGAAGTAAGGGGAGCAGGATGTACCCCAAGTATATAATAAAAAAGAACATGGATTTGATTAGCTGGCAATGCCTCTTAGTTTCTTGTAAATTCACAAGGTCAGACTAACTCTATTAAAAATAATGGAAAACAATCCCAGAGGATTTATGGTTGGAAACTACAGGATAACAATAAATGTCAATGAAACTTCTAAATCACTAGTTTATCCAAAAGGTACATAAGTGCCATTATCCATTTGACATACTGTCCAAATTTGAAATAAAAACAGGAAATATATTTGCTCGCATAGCCATACTGAATTTCAGTATAGCTGTTAGCTGTAATACCTTCCCATTTGATCCTTTCTGTAGACTGCCATGTGATAGTTTGATGATCACAGAGCAGTAGGGAAGAGGCAAACTGGAATATAATTTACACAAATCATAAGCAATATCCAGTAGTGTAATAGTGGTGACATAAGCCAGGGATTTCATAACGAAGTTCTACTCTATATCAATATTGATCCAAGGTTGGTCCTTGCTTCACAATGGCCCTTTGGCATCATTGCTAACTGAATCACAGCTTTTAAATGCTTATTATTTTAAAAACTTAAGACTATTTCTTAGGAAATTGCACATAATGATGTTTCTGTTACAAATTAAGTACTTTGGCAGTGAAGCCAGTCAGAATATATGAATTTTATCAAATTAATTCTTACAGAGGGACACATTGGGATACAGACCTTTTCACTTCTAGGATGTGGTTCATATCTTAACATTTAGTCATTGCAATGTAGGTATCTACCAAATACCTGGTGACTTATGTGAAATGAGTAGGAAATCGCAGTAGACAGGCTCCCACATCTCCACATCAAATGGTATGTCTAAATTTATTTAATTTATATATTAATTGATTTATAAAGTGTACCCACCACAGTCTCTAGAGATATAGATATACACACTAGATACAATGGTGGAGGTGTGTTTAAATACAACTGTATCTAGTATAGTTCTGATCGTAGGTTGGAAAGGGCAAAATACTCTTGCTTGGAAACAAAATACTTACATTAATACTTAGATAACACTGGCTCCTAAAGAGTAACCATTTCTAAGCAAAATTAACTTACATCATTTAGGCTGATGTTGTTTACTGGTTCAAGTAGTAAATGGTCCAAATGACCAAGTGCTTCTGCCCAGATCAGTTCCACAAAAGCACTAATTTCTTGGGATAAAGTGCTTGAATTTATGGCTTCCTCTAGAAGTAGCTGCAGTAAACAAATATCAATTAATAAAAGAAATAGAGATGCAGAACTTGCTCCTCCAGTTCTCACACTGAACACCCATTGATTTCCCTGTTCTGATAAACGATACACTACAATACAATTTACTATGACTTATTTAGACCAATTGACTTGCTTGCAAAAAGTCTTCTGGATGGGGAGCATGGCAAAGCGTGAGGTCATGTTCTTGCTTGAAAGTTGAGTGGGGTATCTGATAATGAATGGGATTTATTATTAAAATATAGTGCAAACAAGCTCCAGATGAGGCACTATATTCTGCCAGCTCTGCTGGAAGAAACTCCACAAAAAACTCTACTACACTGCAATTCTTCCTCCTTTCCCTTTAAACCATCCCCAAACCACTTTCACCACAGCCATAACTCTTGTGAACAATTTTTCTAATCAATTCCCTAAATTGATACTCTTGCACAGACTCTTCAGCTAACTCAATTGCTCCCTGCTCCCTCTTTCCTTTCCTCCATTATTCTTTGTGACAGACTACTCCAAAATGTCTTCCAACGCCTTTCCCAATCTCAGTGAGGGCAGGAGCCAATCAGCTGCTGATTGATGGATCTGTTGCTTATACAATGAATAGGACAATGGACTGCAAACAGTAAGCTTTGCTAGAATGGACTGCATGTCCCTACTATTTTCTTTATTATGAAGTTGATTCCTGTAAGTTCAGGATGGATGGATTCAAAATGATTGTTGTCTTCATTTAGAGTGCATACTGTTTCTTCTGGTTCAAAAAGCTGCAAAAATGGTATAAGTCTATCACAAAGACACTCCTCTCATACAGGTAAAAACTGGGGATGCAAAGCTAGAGAAGAAAGGAAGGGCTATGAAAACCAGTGCAATCCATACATCCAAAGCAGCTAAAGAAAGTATGGAGAGATTTTCTAATGTGTACTAAGGAACATTATTAAAATATTTGCTTTTGGGGGTTTTTTTTTGCAGTATTTTTGAGCTTCAGTGGTTGCCATAAAGTCAATATTTTCCAACAGTTGCTGCACAGCAGTATCAGACACAACACAATGTTTCTCTATGCTTAGAATAGGAAAGAACTGTTGGAAGATAGTGAAGTTTCAGTGACAACAGCTGTATTGCTTCAGAGAAAAAAATACAAGGGATTCTAACATTTCTTGGATATAGGTGATATAATCTCAAAGCCAGTTTTGTGTCAACACGTAGTTTAGCTTATCTGGGACAAAGGGGAGGGTAGATTGCTTACAGTAAAAACGTACATGGAAAAAACTTTGTATCACACTACATCTATTTTTAATAGCAGATAGACAATCTAACCTATTTGAAAAATACTCCTTGGGCCAGGGTCCAACTCACTGTTGTCAATGGGAATCTTCCTACAGACTTCAGTGAAAACTGGATCAAGGCTATGAACATAAGTAATGAGTGATAATTCTGGCACTTGAAAATATCAAATTGTACAATATCCTGACATCATTTTTTGGGCACAACTCCCACTGACTTTAATAGAGTATTCTATATATTTAGCTATGATGGAATAAGGATACTGGGAATTCTCTACAGAGTGATGAATTAAATTTGCTTTTCATATGTTAGCGTGAAGTAACGTAAACCATTAGTTCATTATTCCTAAAAATCTTTCAAAACATTAGCACATAAATACCATTTCCCCATACCTATTATATTCTACTACTTAAATCTAAACCATAATCCTCACCCTCAGAGAATTAGAAACTAATATAAATCATTAAGACCAGAAGAATACAAACAAATAAGTCATGCTAACCTCCTGTAATTTCATAGAGGCTAAATAGTCTGCACCTGGTGGAAAGGTTTCTCTTAATAGAAAATCCTGGTTCTTCAAATCTTCAACATAAATCTCATAATTTTCTCTTACTTCTTCAGAAGTCTTAGTTGCTATGAACTGTTTTTTACTCTGTGAATGACAACATCAAAATACATAAGAAAAAGAAGACTTACAGAAGTGTGCCAGTTTTGAGGCATGTCATACTAAGAGAGACTTATGCTAGAGCTCTAGATTAACCTTACGCACAATAGGTTTTCAGAGTGTGATCGGGTGTATAAACCCTACATTGGGACAGAAGAGCTTGAAGAGCAGTTCCGGACCCAGGAGACTCCACCCCGCCACACATACAGAGCTTGCTCCAGTTGGAGGAGGATCTTAAAAGGGAAACAGACAATTTGGAAGGGGGGCGTGGAATAACCTTTTTGGACATAGAAAAAGCTTATGATGTGTTATGGAGAGTACGACTACTTCATAAACGAGGCTCCATGGTTATTATAGGACGAATGTATATATGGGTAAGGGACTTCAGCAAATGAACAAGTCTGAATAGGGAAAGCTTTTTCCAACACATACACAATTGCAAATGGAACTCCACAGGGGAATGTAATTAGCCCAACCCTCTTTAACAT
The DNA here is from genome assembly GCA_033296515.1 of Macrochelys suwanniensis. Lineage (NCBI taxonomy): Eukaryota > Metazoa > Chordata > Testudines > Chelydridae > Macrochelys > Macrochelys suwanniensis. The sequence continues at coordinate 40,065,730 of CM065775.1, read as the reverse complement.
CATGATAAATAACCTCCCCAAGGAGATGAATACAGGAATAGGGATCACATTATTTGTTGATTTCTTGTGTCATACGGACCAAAAGCAGAAACTTTTATTCTTTTGGCAGCACTTTCAATTATACACTTAAGGGAAGTGCAGAATAGGGAAACAGGTGGGCCTTCAAATTCTCCATAGACTAAACTAAGGGAATGATGTTCACAACAAAGAAAATCCAAACAGATGTAAAGTTATAGCTACATGACTGCCTCTCATGGACCATATTGAAAATATTAAAGTACAAAGGTAGAGTTAAGTTACTTAAAAGTATCTCTGGAACATACTGGTGAGTGGATAAGAAAAAGGTGGTAATGCTATACAGAACAGGAATTAGACCACTTATTGAGTATGGATGCCAAGACTAGGTCAGCAGTGAACACAAATCTGAGGAAACTAGACTACATCCAAATACGGCCATTGCTTATTGCATGTGGTGCCTTCATTCTTATGCCTCTATGTGCACTACAGAAAGTAGCCAGTGAAGTGCCGATCACTCTTAGAATGAAGTTCTTAGACTTAACCTTTTGGGTCAAAGTACTAGGTAACACTCAGAGAATATATAATGATTATTTGGAATGAAGTGGAGGCTAAGTAGGGCAAAAATTCAAAGTTCCCCATGTAAACAGGGTACAGAAGTAGATAAAGGATCTTAATGAAAAAAAAGGACTAAAAGATCAAAATCTACAGCTATAGGGAAAATTCTCTATCATTGGAAAACCATTCCCCCTGAGGTAGGCATGAAATAATATAATGAAATAAATAAAAGGAGAAGAATGATAAATATACAAGATAAGAAATCAAAATATTTGTGATAAGTGGGGACACTATGGCCATATATATACAGATGGCTCAAAAGACAAAGGAACAGGAAGAGTGGGAACAGCTTTCTGCGTGTCCTCACTCAAACTCAAGAAAGTTCTAATGCTAACTAACTTTGTATCTGTTTTTACAGTTTAGCTAACAGGGATTATGCTAACATTAAACTGGGCTTTAGATATGTGGTCAGCTGCCATGGCCATCTTCTCTGATTCCTTATCAGGACAGCAGGCAATTTACAATGGAAAGTCTGACATCAGAAATGATATTCCAAATGCAATATTATTGCTAACAGCCAAACGGGTGCAATTGGATATAACCATAGTAATAGCATGGATTCTTGTGCATGTAGGGATATCAGGTAAAAGATTGGAAGACAAAACGGGCAAAAGGGCTATTAATTGTGAACAAATTGACCTAGGAATCTCCTTAAGCAAACTGAAATGTAAACACCTAATGAAAAATGAGTTAAGGAAGGAATGTCAATAACTGTAAGCAAACTAAATGAAGGGGAGAAAATTCCAAGTAGTATGCCAAACAGTTGACAATGTTGATATAATCCAAGATCCTGAAAGGAAGAACGAAGTGGTGCTTTTCAGAATTCTAACAGGGCATTGTGGGTTAAGCAGTAATTCATTTCTAATTAACAAGAATAAAGATTAATTATAAGTAACAGGTCCAGGAAATGATAGATCATATTCTTTGGAATTGTAAAGACTGTACCAGTGAAAGGAGGTGTTTATATAAAAAACTCAGAGACCTTAATAAATTTTTCCTTGAAACAACTATCAGGGATACAAGGAAAAAAACCTCTTCTGCAATTTTTTAAGAATACTGGGAAAGGTGCAAGATTCTAAGCCAAAAAACAAGGTATGAAGAAGAAGGGGGAGGCCTATCTTGGGAGCTCCTTAGAAAGAATACAGCAGGAGTCCTGGCTGCAAGAGTAGTTCTGCTAGCGTAGTTACCCCAGGCCCTAAAGGAAGAGCTAGCCATTCCCTAAGAGTAGGGAACCTTTTGCTCTAGCTTCTGGAGGATCACTTAATGAGACATTTGACCAAACCTTGGACTGGGGAAGCAATTGGTAGGAAGTGGCTCAGGGAGTCAGTCCTAAAAACGGGTATGTGCTATCACTGCCTCTCATAGGGGTCCTAAGTCAGAGGCTGGTGGAAAGAGCGGGCTTGGCTCCCCTACCAATTGCCCTTTGTGTGGAGTGTCATAAACTTCTTTTTCTCCCCCAACCTTGGAGAGGAGGATAGTACAGAGATATTGCAAGCCTTGAATCAAGACTGTGCCACCCACAGGAGTCTGGAGGTGGGCTGAAGACCCTTTCTTTTCTGGGGGCATTGGACTGTATCTATTTTGTTGGACTCTGTTACCTGAAAGGAAGTGAATATAATTAGTGACCCAGCCGGAAGGCCTAGTTGCTACCTACCAAAAGGTGGACCGCCTAGCATTAGAACAATTGCTGGAGAGGGACACTGGAAATGGAGCAGAGCTGGCACCCAGTGGTATAACCACTAGGCAGCACCACCTGTACATGTAATCCCCGTCACACAAGGTACGTTTACACTGCAATATAAAACCTGTTGCACCTAGTCTCAGAGCACAGGTCAACTGACTTAGGCTAGTGGGACTCAGGCTGTGGAGTTAAAAATAGCCGTGTAGATGTTTGAGCTCAGCCTGAAGCCCAGGCTCTGAGAGCCCCCTCCCTTGAGGGGTCTCACAGTCCAGGCTCCAGCCCAAGCCTGGACGTCTAATCTGCAATTTTTAGCCCCACAGTCCGAGCCCAAGTCAGCTGACCCAGGCCAGCTGCAGCTGTGCCCCTGGTTTTTTATTGCAGTATAGACATACCCAAAGAGGCAATGCTTTTAGGATTGCTGGAGAAGAACCAGAGGGTCAGGAAGGGTAAGCATGCTGCATTACTCACAAAGTCTGTAATGGCTGGGTAGATTCTTAAAAATAAATGAAAGGAAAACTCATTTTACCAGCTTTGAAGTGACAGGACTGGCAAATAATTGGCTACAAGTAGGGTTCTTGACGTGACACAACGGGCCAAATTTATCCTGGTTTATATTCAAATAATTGAACTCATTTGTGTTACACTGATATTGGCTTCAATAGTTACAGGAAAGATTAATTAGCCTCATTGTGTCTGGGAGCCTACTTTCAGTCAGTTACGTCAGTCAAAAGCTAGTAGAATGACTATTTCTTTTATTTATATTTAGTAATCTGATTGCAAACAGGAATGACAAGCATCTAGCACTTTGGGATGAATTTTTTAAATACACTGAAATAAACTAACAAAAATGACAAAAACCAGCTCATACCTTGAATCCATCTGACATGCTGAAGTGTGCAGATATTCGAAAGGGAAACTCACACGATTCCTGGGAACACTGCAATTCAATAACTACAACTTGTTTGCCTTTCTCAGTATTAATCTGAAAAAAACAACAACCCTTTTATTTCAATACATGTCCCGTTCATACTGTCGTTAATGTTTTCTTCAACTGTTTGTTGTCATAACATATACTTCCCCACATCCCCCTCACTGTATAGGGAACCATCATGATTAACTGCTATGAAAGCATTAGTGGAATGTACAGCAATTATTTATTATTTTCATTACCACAGCACCCAGAAGCTCCAGTCAGTATCAGAGCTTCACTGTGCTGGACAATGTACAACTTCTTCTATATTTTGAGATCTGAAAGTCTTCTCCATTTTGAAATGAAAACTTACTGTATTTAAATTACATTTAAACCTTTGTTAACTGCATAAACTACCAGAAGAATATACATGTTACTGTATTGTGTTACCTTGTGGGATACTATGGTGATAAAAATTAGAGTTTTGTTTCAAGTAAAGTTAGGCCACGCTGAGAGATGTACTACTTTACATTTGTTTGTCAATAGTATTCTTTGTTTTTGTGACCCTGATGGCATAACAATTTGTAAAATTAAAACAAAAAAAAATAAAGTAATGCATACAGAACTGCAAACCATTTATCGATCCTACTGCATTCTACTAACATAAGAAATGTCACTAAAGAGGCTTACTTTTTCAAGGACATCATATTTTGCAACTTCAAAATCTTGTGGAAAATAAGGAATATCTTGATCATTTTCTGTATAAAATCTGAAATCAGAATAATTGAAATTCTCTTAAACATTTTAAAATAAATCTTTGAAATTAGTAATTTTACAAGGTTGCAGTATCACACTAAGTGCAGGGCCTACACTTATACAATATAAGTGTATTTTCCCGCAGCCCAGAAAAACATTAGCCAACATGAAGAAACAATTATATCTGAAGTTGCAACATGCTACCACTTTGTGCATACACTGAGCTGGAACAAAAGCCAAATCAAATCTCAGAACTAGGATTCAAAAGCAAAAATGGTTTCTTAATTAAAACAAGATATGAGAGCTCTATATATGGTCATGTATGTACAATACAGAAAATAGAGAAAGGTTGAGGACTTTTTAAAAAATATACTGTTGTCAAGATCACGTCCAACCTGTAGAAGTCCGGTAGAAGATGACAGAACAAGGAGTAATGGTCCCAAGTTGCAGAGGGGGAGGTTTAGGTTGGACATTAGGAAAAACTTTTGCACTAGTAGGGTGGTGAAGAACTGGAATGGGTTACCTAGGGAGGCGGTGGAATCTCCTTCCTTAGAGGTTTTTAAGGTCAGGCTTGACAAAGCCCTGGCTGGGATGACTAAGTTGGGTTTGGTCCTGCTTTGAGCAGGGGGTTGGACTAGATGACCTCCTGAGGTCCCTTCCAACCCTGAGATTCTATGATTCTAAGTCACCAAAGTAACTTTGTAGGGGCCACAGGAGCTGGGGCATGGTTTTGTTCTTTTTCTTTTTAAAATATTGTAGGGAATATATGCAACAGGTATCCCTTGAATGATTAATTACTAATGATTCCTTCTAGCTCTCAAAAATTAGAAGAGCAACCTCTGTTTATCCCCAAATAGGACCCACCTAAGAAGCCAATATTTTACATCATGTGACACACTTTGTCTAAGGACCACAGATCAGCCAAAGTCGAGCATTCTTCTCCCCAACTATAGAAACTAAAATGGCTAAAATGAGAGTATTGCCATTCACACAGGCAAGTATCTCAGAATTTGCTAATTGATAAGCCTCTTTCTTTTTCCATAACCTAGCTAATAAATTCCATGTTACCAAGCAAAGGTCACATACATCTCTCCTATGCAGAGTGTTTTCACTCCAAACGGACTATAAACTATACACTGTGTTTTTTGTAAATCAAATACACTTTGAATAATTTGTCCTTCACCTCAAATTAGCATTTGCACAGCTGTTTGCCTTGTGAGTCAGATATATATCCTTCCATATGTGAAAAATGCCTCCTGTTCTATTATAAATCCTAAACAATGTGAAATACTTATGTATAATCCAATAATGTATGGAGTATGTTGTCCAAATTTAGAAGATTGTAAAGATTTTGTTGGTTTCATTGTAACTACAGTAATTGTTACACTCTAGAATAGGAATCATAGCATAGCATAGCATATCAGGGTTGGAAGGGACCTTAGGAGGTCATCTAGTCCAACCCCCTGCTCAAAGCAGGACCAATCCCCAATTTTTGCCCCAGATCCCTAAATGGCCCCCTCAAGGATTGAACTCACAACCCTGGGTTTAGCAGGCCAATGCTCAAACCACTGAGCTATCCCTCCTCCCCCCCAGCTATGGAAGGAGAAATATTAAAAAGACATAAACCGGGGTATAACTTTGGGATACTAAGAGAAATTGCTTAGATTGGGGGAATCCCAACTGATAGTAGGGCCAAAATGCTTGAAATCAAAGGCGGATTAAAATTTATTGGGGCCTCGGGCACAAAGAACATTGCCCCCCTACACAGCCCATGAGACCACACCACCTGCTCCCTCTCTTCCCCTCATGGCCCTGCCTCCTGTCCTGGCCAGAAGTCAGGCCATGGTAAGAGCTGCCCAGGGAGCCCAGAGAGCCAGGGGCTGCTCTCGGGCACCTCGGCTCCTTGCCCAGGGCAGGCAGAGGGTCTGGGGTTCCCCACAGCTGCCCGGGCGGCTCTTACTACAGTCTAGGGCAGTGGTTCTCAAAGTTTTGTGCTTTCACATAGCAAGCCTCTGAGGTGCAACCTCTCCTTATAAATTAAAAACACTTTTAAATATATTTTAACACCATTATAAATGCTGGAGGCAAAGCAGGGTTTGGGGTGGAGGCTGACAGCTCGTGACCCTCCCCCCCATGTAATAATCTTGTAACCCCCTCAGGGGTCCCAACCCCCAGTTTGAGAACCCCTGGTTCAGGGTGACCATATGTCCTGTTTTGGCCAGGACAGTCCCTTTTTAAGCCCTGCCCTGGACGTCCCAACTTTTTTGGCAAAAATGGGCATTTGTCCATGGTCATTTGGCAAGAACAAACGGGACAAATGCCCGGTTTTGCCAAAAAGGGACTTGGGGCGGGGGCAGCTCCACGCGAGGGGAGGGGGAGGAAGAGGTAAGGAGAGGGGCTTTGGGGGTACAGCTCCGCACAGGGGGAATATGCTCAGTACTCACTCTACCACAGCTCCTGCATGCCTCTGTCTGGCCTGGCCAAAGGGCGGGGCCCCAGGGGGAGGGAGAGGAGGCGCGGGGGGCGGGACCAGAGTTCTGGCCTGCTTGAAATGAATCAAATTTTAAAAGCCTCCGATATAAAAAGGATTAAGGAAATGTGTTATACATCATCGCCATCTACTGGGTACCAGTGGAAGCAGAAAAGACACTAAGAGCTGAAACCTCAGCACACACTTGGCACATGCCCAACAAGAATCAGAGAGTGGCCTCCTCCGAGACCTGAAGCTAGCGTACATAAAACTGAGGTCACCATGTGCTCGAGAGAGTAGACTGAACCTAACACAAGAAGCTGCAAAATCCTAAGAGCAACTTATGCCTGGACCAGACGTATGGAAAGGACTCTTCCCCCTCCCAGGGCTAGGAGGATAAGAAGTGGTGAGATTTCTTTTCAAAGATTAGAAAGGGAAAAAACAATCTTTCATATAAATAACTGTAGGTTATCTTGCTGAGTCTACACTCCCTAGTGATACCTCAGGTAACCATATTTTAGATTTTAACTCCTTTGTAAATCCAACCAAATTGGCGTAAAAGAGATTGAAAGGAGTTGTTTTAAGCAACTGCTTTTAATATTGTAAACTTGTCCCTTTTGCACCAATCTAGCCAAAGAGAAGTAACCACACTCTTTAAAATGCCTTACAGACAAGTGCACCTTTGGACTTGTGATAAATATGTTAGGTACTAACGGATTGAGAATTGTTAATCCATAAGTAAATGTAATAAGAAATCTTGGTAATTTGCACTGTTCTGTGATATAACTACTGAGCCTCAACTCTGGTCTGTGATAATTGCTTGTAAGACCGTATTGTGTTGTAGTACACACACACTTGGCTGTGCCTACATTTCTATGGGGAACTGTTGATTATTTATGTTAACGTGGTTCTGGTGAATTAATAAATTGTTGGTTGGTTAAGAATAAGCAAGTGAGCAGTACTTCTCAAATCAGGACAAGCTTAAAGTTGACCTGAAAAGAACGTAGTGTTAAACTAATAAGCTAACGCTCCCTGGACTCAATTAAAAGGGTTTATCCTATTGGATTCTATTACATATTGTTAAACATAGTTTGTTAGATCTCAACTTAAAAAAATCTAACAGGCATGCTGGCAAATTCATAAACTGACCCCCTTTCACACTTAATATCAAAATACATTTTTTCTTTTATGCTGGGCAGAGGGATTACCTGATGCTCTCCATATTGGGCCCAAAGGAGCTCTCACTGACTTCCAAGGGAGTGGGATTAGGGCCATAGTTTTCATTCTTCTCAGTGGCATCCTCTTTCTCCTTAATGTCATGCTCAGAAGATGAGTGGTTTTTCTCACCTGTTATCAAAATACGTTACTTGGCATAATTCCTTCTACCTGGTTTACCTATGTTTAACATATTAATAGCTCAAAAATCAATAATGCATTTGCAAAGAGCTTTATATGTTCAAATAACTGTATGGATGCTAAATAATTAATCATCACAATACTCCTATCAGGTAGCTAAGGTAAACAGTAGCAGGTTACAAATAGAGAAACTGAGGCAATGAGGTAAAATTATTTGGCCAACATCCAACAGTGAGTCACTGGTAGAGCCGAGATTAGAACTCAGGGGCTCCTGACTCCTAATCCTGCGTTTATTTTTCAAGCCCACACTGATCCATAATATTAATTTATCCATGAGATACTAAATTCTGCATTACAAGGAGTTCAGAAAAGTATAACAACATCTTTATTACAAACTTATGGAGGGGGTGAACAACACACAAAACTCACAGATGACACTTCATTTGGAGACACTGCTATCACCAAAAAGCAAAAAGAAATAAAAGTTACTTAGAAGTGTTAAAAAAAAGGGGGGGCATGAAATAATGAACGAGTCTCAGTCTGAAAAAAAAATGAAGACAATGTATGATGGGTCTAATAACCTAAAACAGATTATTTGGTCTATTTTCAAATTCTTGAGTAGTCTCTCATAGTGTCACTATGAACCTTTTTTGCTTGTATTTTTCTTTCTGAGTTAAACTGAAGTCTGTATCTTAATTATAGTATGTTCAAACCCTTCTTCCAAACTCACTGCTATTAATTTCATACTTCTACTATTACATCCTGTTCTCTAGATTTCATAATGCCTCAAAGTTTGTTGTCTCAGAAACTAACACCCTTCTCTGTTGCATTCTGTTAACCCAATATATACTACTGAATCAAACTAAAGCTTCTAGCTAACAACAAGTGATATATTTTTTCAGTGGGTTCAAAACGACTATCATGATTGGATTTATCATTTTACCCACATTCCTGATTCAGGATCTGATCCAAAGCCTGTTAAAATCAATGGGAAATACTCCAATATTGTGTGGTCCATTATGCCCAGTTTCTTTTCTGCTGCTACTGTTTATATTACTTTTTTACAAACAGCCATTGTTGCTGATCCATTTGAAATTAGTTCTGAATTAAATCTTCCTCTCCAAAGTAACCAGCCCATAAAAAACTTCACTAAATACACTTACCATAATGGCTTGGCTTTTGGTCAGAACTACCTTCCAATGATTTACTAGACTCATAGTCATCAATCTGTAAAAGTTTTCCTTCTTCAGCTGATTTCCATACAAAATCAGCACTTACAATGGGGAGTCGATACTTCTCAATAGTTTTCAGATGATAAGAGCTGAGTACAGCAACATTATCCACAATGACATGTGTACACTAAAAACAAGGTTAAAATCACAGCCATTATGCAGATACAAAAATAGGTAACTACTGCCGTTTATTAGTTTGTTTACTAAATAGCTAATTTCCTATTAGTAAACAACATAGTGAATGCCAGTGAAAATGAGGTAGATTCTGAGGCTAAAATAGAGAAAGAACAAGTTAAAAATTGCTTAGACAAGTTAGATGGATTTCATCAGGCTCTGGTGACTTGAATATATCATAGAATACTCAAGGAGCTGACTGAGGACATATCTGAGCCATTAGCAATTATCTTTGAAAACTCATGGCAGATGGAAGAGATTCCAGAGAACTGGAAGAGGGCAAATATAGTATCAATCTATAAAAATGGGAATAAGGACAACCTGGAAAGATAATGGAATGAATAATCAAGCAATCAATTCACAAACATCTAGAAGATGGTAAGGTGATAAGTAAGAGTCAATGAGGATTTGTCAAGAACAAATTGCATCAAATCAACATAATAGCTTTCTTTGACAGGGTAGCAAGCCTTGTGGATGGGAGGAAGCAGTAGACGTGGCATATCTTCACTTTAGTAAGGCTTTTGATCGCCTAGGGTCGCCTAGTGATAGCGCCGGCCTTGACTGTCTCGCACCAGTGTATTACCCTGACGGACCACAGATTGCCCACCACTGGCCTAGATGGAGCTACTATATGGTGGATGCATAAGTGGTTGGAAAACCGTTCCCAGAGAGTAGTTATCAGTGGTTCACAGTCAAGCTGGAAGGGCATATCGAATAGGGTCCTGCAAGAATCAGTCCTAAGTCCAGTTCTGTTCAATATCTTCATAAATGATTTAGACAATGGCATAGATAATACAATTATAAAGTTTGCAGATGATACCAAGCTGGAAGGGGTTGCAAGTGCTTTGGAGGATAGGATTAAAATTCAAAATGATTTGGATAAATTGGAGAAATGGTCTGAAGTAAACAGGATGAAATTCAATAAGGACAAATGCGAAGTACTCCACTTAGGAACAATCAATTGAATACATACAAAATGGGAAATGACGGTCTAAAAAGGAGCATTGTGGAAACGGATCTGGGGGTTATAGTGGATCACAAGCTACATATGAATCAACAGTTTAACACTGTTGCAAAAAAAGCAAACATCATTCTGGGGGTATATTAGCAGGAGTGTTGTAAGCAAGATACGAGAAGTAATTCCTACACTCTACTCTGCGCTAATAATGTCTCTTCTGGAGTATTGCTTCCAGTTCTGGGTGCCATATTTCAGGAAAGATGTGGACAAATTGAAGTCCAGAGGAGAGCAGATTAAACAAAAATGATTAAAGGTCTAGAAAACATGACCCATGAGGAAAGATTGAAAAAATTGGATTTGTTTAGTCAAGAGAAGACTGAGGGGTGGGGGGGGGGGGGGGGAGACGATAACAGTTTTCAAGTATATAAAATGTTGTTACAATGAGGAGGGTGAAAAATTGTTCTTGTTAAACTCTGAGGATAGGACAAGAAGTAATGAACTTAAATTGCAGCAAGGGAGGTTTAGGTTGGACATTAGGAAAAACTTCCTGTCAGGGTAGTTAAGGACTGGAACAAATTGCCTAGGGAGGTTGTGAAATCTCCATCATTGGAGATTTTTAAGACCAGGTTAGACAAACACCTGTCAGGAATGGTCTAGTTATTACAGAGTCCTGCCTTGTGTGCAGGGGACTGGACTACATGACCTCTCGAGGTCCCTTCCAGTTTTACGCTTTTATGATTCTATGATTCTACACTAATCTAAACAAAAATACAACTAAGACCTAATGCAAGACCTGTCATTTTGTACGACACCTTCCTCAGTGATGAGAAGAATAATGGCCTGGTAATTTTTCTCTTGAAAAGAGACTGCCATCAAAAATGACACAGTAAAACAAAGTAAAGGTGGAACATATGGTCCTTTTGTGGACGGAAAGGATATTGCTCTTAATTTTTGTGACACCTAGAGATTACAGTGATAGATACATTACAACTGCACTGATAAATAGTTCTATTCATATTAAAACTTCATACATTAAATCACTCTCACTCACTCTATCTGCACCATTTGTGATTTTTCTGCTAGAAGCAAAAGTTAACCTTTTTCAGTATTCATTGGGGGGGGGGGGAAATGTGAAATATACCTCATGATTTAGCACAAAATAAATTATTCCACCATTTTCTTTAATGCATGTTCTCAGTCTATTCTTCTCCTGAATGGGTAAATGTTTCACTTTAAGAAAGAACACACAGTTTGCAAAGATTGCCACAGTCATCCTATTAAAAAACAAACAAACAAACAGTGTTTTAATTCACAAAACTTCCAGAATTTCCTTGCATAACATACCCCACCCAAGTGACCTATCACCAAACATTACAGCCTTGTCTACTCTAGGGACATTTAAAAAGATTCCACTGTTATTAATACTCTTTTCAGTTCCATCAACAAGGCCACTCTGAATTGGTTTTAATCATAGTTTCTGAAATGCTGCTGAACAGTGTCTGGCCTGGTCTAGACTTGCAGATAAATGTTCTGAACCAGTTCAGCTGCACCTGCTGCTCACATCTGTTATTAGCAGTGGGCAATTTTCTTATCTTAGACAAGGCCAAAATGACTCTGTCTCTTACCAACACAACAGCATTACAGTACATGCAAATTCCTAGAGCCCTGCGGCAATGCAAAATTTGTATCTGCATCCAATCAGGGATCCGCAAACATGGTCCACGGATATAAAACGGATATCCGCAGATTTGCAGAGCTCTACAAATTCCCTATTTCATCTTATATACATTTCAATTTATAGGCAGAGACACTATACATTTGTCACAGATCCACAGGTCCAGTACTCTCGAACAGCTCTGGAATAGTCCCTGGGATGACCCCTTCCATGTGTCAGCCCCCTCAGGGTCACACTCTCTCACTGGGCTAAACCCCTTGGCTTTACCACCTCCTTGGACTAAACCTCGGAGCCTTCAGCACCCCTGTTTCACACCATGAGCTCCCTTCAGTGAGTCCACCTGAATTGGACACCTGGGGAACACTTACACACCCAAAAGGAGCAATGCACCACTGACTTCCTCATTCTGGAGTGACTCAGCCAGTGTTGTAAAAACAGAAGGGTTTATTAGATGTCCTTAGTTAGCATGGATAATAGAAAGTTACAACAAAGTCCCTCTGGGTCAGACCAGAACCAGAGCCCTCTCTGACTCCCCTTGAGTGCCAGTCCAGAAGTGTCTCCTGCTTCCAGCAGCCCACATTTAACAACCCCACCTCAGTCCTTTGTTCTTGTTCCCAGGCAAACCTTGTCACCTGGTCATCCATTTTCCTTAGCCCTTTGTTCTCCAGATGATCTCAATGATGATTGGACAAATGTGGGGCCCAGGCCCCAGACAGCTAGGCATCAGTCACACCTGAATCTCTGGGTCTACGCAAGGAGTAAACCTTTTCCCACCATCTAGTTAACCATGTAACACATAGGGGAAACTGAAATACACAGTTATTAATATTATGAAAAATTCCCACTTTGTCACATTACACCAGGGGTAGGCAACCTATGGCGCGTGTGCCGAAGGCGGCACTCACACTGCCCAGGTCCTGGGGATGGGGGTGGGGGGCTCTGCATTTTAATTTAATTTTAAATGAAGCATCTTAAACATCTTTAAAACCTTATTTACTTTCTATAAGTCTTTAATATATAACTAAACTATTGTTGTATATAAAGAGACCTTCTAAAAACCTTAAAATGTATTACTGGCATGCGAAACCTTAAATTAGAGTGAATAAATGAAGACTCGGCACACCACTTCTGAAAGGTTGCCGACCTCTGCATTACACACACAAAAAACTACATTAAAAGAACAGTATGTTTGCAAAGTCAAGCTCTCAGAAGTTAGGAAATGTCCAAATCAAGGTTGCCCAAGCAACCTTAATTGAGCTTCTTTGTGTGTATACATTATGATCACATGCTACTTTACCCATACTATTTCTGCTTCATTCACTGCACAGGATTGACTGCGCTCCGGTGATGAATTAGTATTGCGTAGCTAAACCACTGCCCATTTGTTGAAGAAATTGGAATGAGTGGAACAGTGGAAATCTTCTGAGACTATCTGAAGTGGTGAAAATCTTACAAGATCAATAAAGCTCTTGCCATTTTGGTCCCTTTGATGTGAATACTCTCATAATTTCAGCACTGTCAGACCCAAACCCTAGATTGAACCTAAACTGGATTTGAACAGTTTCCACAGACCATCTCAAATCCCCCCTCTGAGAATGTACAGTTGCCAAAAAGAGGATTTTTTCAATATAACCTCTAGCACAGACCGTGGCCCGCAACCCCCTTTTAAAGTTTGATGTCATACTGACCCTTAGAAAAATAATGTACCCTATTTGTGCAGCCAGAGCAATGAGATTATTTCTAGAGTTTGAAGTAAATAAAAATAATTACAAATGTCAGTCTAGCCACCCAGATCTGATCCTGCAGTTCAAGAAACAACCCAAACAGATGGCAATAATTCCCAGAAAAGCACCATAAAGGGCATTCCATATTACACTTTCTGTCAAACTACTTACTGTTCAACTAGAAATCAGAGAAGTTTCTTAAAAAGATTAGGCCTGCAAATACAGTGAACATCTGAATCACCCAGTAAACAGAGGAGGAAGTGCAAATCCAAAAGGAGGAAAGATTTCAGTCTCCCTCACCGTCCCCCTTATTCGTCTGCAACCTAAATAAGAAACACACCTCTATAGCTGTAAAGAAGTACCCGACTCCACCCCTAGACTAAAATCTAGTGTTAGAGAGAGAGACAAACTGGATACACTCACTTGCTGGGAGCGAGCTCCCTGCCCAGGGGAATCTTCCGGTATCTGTAAAGATGCGTGACAGAGGCTGCGTGTAATAGGAAGTGTAATGTTCTGTTCCAAAACGCCCGCCCAAACGACACAAAAGACAGCACTGACTGCGAACCAGACGATCAACCGAATTGAACAAGAAGCAGGTGCTCCTACTGGGCAGCTAGGAGTCGCAGCCGTCTGCACCGGGAATGGAAGTAGACGGTGATAATGACAGTGCAAGTGAATTCTGGGGGACCTTTTAGGGATTAGGAAACTGAATCCAGCCCGCCCCGGTCTCATCCCTCTGGAGAACCAGAGAGGACACCACAATACTGGGGCTGGGTTTTCAGCCGCTGTTTCTTTCGCTTTGTTGATGGGTGGAGATGATTTTACTCTCTTTCTGCGTCTATTACTCTTCTCCACCCATCCCCACAGGGAGAGACTTCAATACAGACAGCAAAATCCCCCCCCTCCCCGGCTAGTGACCCAAATACATGTTTGTTGTATTAGTTTTATAGATATAAAGCATAATGGTGTCACTCGTCAACCAACTATGCCCTATTCCAATCAGGCACCTTTATTTGGGGATCAACTTGCTATTAAGGATTAACACAAAAGGGTTTGCATTTTACTTCCACACACAGATTTCCAAAATCAGTCTAATCTGACCAGGTATTTTTACCTGATATAGGATCTGAATTTAGCTTGTGCTCTTTGACGAATTTTAATGAAGCATTTGCCTTCATTTTTTTGGAGCTGCAAAGCTTCACAATAGGGTCCATCCACACTGTGCAAGTAATTCATTGGTGATAATGAGCCTGTCATAAATATAAAGGAGAGGGTCTGATGCAGTGCTATAAAATCCTCTTACCAGTAAAGGGTTAAGAAATGCAGGTAGCCAGACAGACACCTGACCTGACCTGGCTGGCATCTGACCAATAAGGGGACAAGATACTTTCAAATCTTGGGAGGGGGGAAAGCTTTGTGTGTGGCTCTTTGTCAGACTCAGAGTGATCTTGGAGTCAGAAGGAACCAGTCATCTTTTCATCCTCTCCTTTATATTTATGACAGAGCCTGACACCAATCACCCATCAACAAAAGTTGAAAACGATTTGTTTGCTAGACAAGGCAGCTTTCCCCAACACTGTTATGCAAAGGTCTTAAACTGTTTTCAATACCAGATGAGGCAAATGAGGGGGTAAGCAGAGGGGAATCTGTTGCCAACAATCATTGGCTATAATCCTGCTGCAATCTAAATCCATGCTGGTGGTCCTCCTCCACAGAACCCTGTTAACCTCAGTGGGATTTCATTAGGACACTGACGTCAAACTGCAAGATCAGAGCCATTGTTAGCAATGGGGTTTGTTTTGTTTTTAGCATAGATAAGAAATCAAAGAGAAATCTTTAATGTCTAAGAACAGACACCATGCAATTTTGGAGGGCCCATAGGGTTTTCATTATAAACAAATACTGAAGGCAAATCACTACAATAATTTATTTAAAACTTTATAAGAAGTTTATAATAAATAGAGGATCCCAAAATTCAGTGGTTTAAAAAAAGGATATATAAGGTAAATGTGGAAGTTCTTGCCTTTTACACAGCACTAACTACACCATCAGTGGTACAGTATATGCAGTATGGGGAACAATAATTTAGGAAAGATGTAGACAGACTGCAAAGGAAGGATAAAGAAAGGTTTATGGGCAGGTGCCTGCTGACAGTGTGTGTGTTGTGGGAGCGGGGCACAACCCCCAAACAGCTGGAGTCAAACCCCCCACTCTACGGGGAGCCCTTCCCGTTCTGGAAAGCAGCAGCTCTTCTGTGCAGCTCCCAGTTGTTCCTCTGTCTCTCCCCCTAGAATTAAAGCAGCAGCAGCTCCCAGCTGTTCCTCCCATTCTGCCTCTCCCTCTCCCTGCCCCAAGCAGGCCTGGCTCAGCTGTTCTGCAGGGACTGGCCCTGCCGCACCATGTGACCCCGCATGTCCTCCTGCCCATACTGCATCTCTGTTTAGGAGGAAGCAGACTTGGAGGCTATATGGAGGAACTTGAGATATGGAGGTTAAGACCAATATTGGCAACTAGCAAGTAATTGAAGAGCTGCATCTAGTTCATGCAAAACGGAACCCATTGTTCCACTCTCTCCCTTGATACAAAGGTGTGGAGACAAGTCCCAGCCAGTTATGTACCATTGGCTGCTGGCCGCACAAGGGTGAGTCACCTGCTGCTGGAACTGAGGGCTGGTCACCTAGGGGGCTTGTTACCTGGAGACAAAAAGTGTTCACAGACCTGCCTAAAATGGGAAATTTACAAAGCCCAACACACTTCCCCTTTTGTTTACTCCTGCCCTTCCCACCCGTTCAATCGACGCCAAAGACGGTTATTAAACAAACACGCGCACACCCTAGGAAAATAACATGCGCCCACACTCAAGGGAATCCCAACACGACTCTCACGGCTCCTAGTCCACCCTGGCAGGACCATGCCTCAGTTTCTGGTTATTTGATGCCATTTGACACGATTGCAGAGCCGGTGGCGGTGGCACCTGCAGCACGCCGGCTGTGGCTGGCCAGCAGGCCGGAGATGTTACAGGCTGCCCCGAGAAACCCTCGGCCCCTAAAGGCCAGAGACTCAACATAGCGTCACACTGCAGCGGGGCCGACGTCGCTCATAGTGCAGAGGCGGGGAGGGGTCGCCCTGTGGGGTGAGCAGCGAGTGCCCCATGGGGGGGGAGGGGAGCTCCCGCAGCCGGAGCGGCAGCTCAGGAGCAGTGTGGGGAAGAGCAAGAGGTGACTGATGATTCAGCCCCGCCCTCTAACTGCCACAGGCTGGGGAAGGTGGGGGCGGGGAGCTCGGGATCTACCGCTGAAGCCCAATAACGTCCCGGCTGCTGGCCGAAGCTCTCGGGAGCTGTAGTTCGAACGCCGAAGCCTCCCTCCCAGCCCGGAGAGGAAGTCGTCGAGTTGGGACTACAACTCCCACAATGCCCCGGGCCCCGCATTGTCCAGCCTGTGGCGCTGGGAGGCGGCACGATGGCGGCAGGTTTGTAAAGGGAGCTGGCGGGGGGCGCTGGGCTGAGGGGCTGCTGGTGCGTAGGGCAGGAGGAAGCCGGGCCTAGACCGCGCTCGGCTCGGCGGGTGCGGGTCGCGCGGAGTAACTGCCTCGGTGCGCCGGGCTGGGGGTGAGTTCTTGGGCGGGGGCAGCAGCTGTCGCGGCCCCCTCCTGGGAGGTGTCTGAGGGAGGGGCGAGGTTCCTGGCGGGGGGAGGCTGTTGTGCACACCCCTGTATTCCCGGGGGGTAATGCTGAGCGACGCACACCATTGGACAGGGCAGGCGTTGGGCCCCGTGGCCGGGTGTCCCTCGCTTGTAACAGTCGTGACGTGGGGAGGCGGTGTTGGGCAGAGGGACTGTGGTGAGTCCCTCGCACCCAGTGGTTGTGACGGGGCGCGAGGGACATCGGCCTGTGTCCGGGGGCGGGGGGAGATGCTGCAGGTGATGGGGGCGAATGACGCTGTAGCTTGTTCTGCCCTCCCAGCAGCTGCGCTGTTGAGTGTATGAGGGGAATGTTGCCATCCGCTTCAAAACTGGTGTGATGTCCCACCTGCCAAGTCTTGTTTGTCAAGAGGGAGACGGTCACCTTTGTACGTTAATCTAAAGACAGCTTTTAAAAGCATTAACAGGACTTTTACTTTGTGTGCTTTAGAACCATTGGAAAACTCCCTGGCTGGAATTGTCAAGGCTTGGCCTGTGTAGTCTGGGGAACCCTGTCGCCCCCCTGTGGTTGTAATATGAGTGCCCCAGTGGGAACTCGCCCATCCCCGTCTTGCCCGGTTGTTGTAAGGGTTTGTAATTCAATTGCAATTCAGAAGCTGCAACAGGGTTTAGGTTTAAGAATGTGTTGTACCTTGAACAAGAGTAGACACAAACTAGGACCCTCTGAATGAAGAGTTTTCAAAAAATGAGCAAGATTTTAAGTGTATAACTTTCATTGAAACACAGTAAAATTCACCATATCTAGAGAGAGACTTTAAACACGGCCTTAAAATAAATGCCAAATGGGTCGTCTTGGCATCTCCTCGATGATTTTTTTCCTCTTCCCACTCTTGGGGACCCTATTTAAAAGTCTCAGGGCTCCATCACTCTAAATATGTTACTTGATTCACTGGTTATATAAGAACATAAAAAAGGCCGTACTGGGTCAGACCAAAGGTCCATCCAGCCCAGTATCCTGTCCACCGACAGTGCCCAATGCCAGGTGACCCGGAGTGAGTGGACCTAACAGGTAATGATCAAGTGATCTCTCTCCTGCCATCCACCACCCCACTCTGACAAACAGAGGCTAAGGACACCATTCCTTACCCATCCTGGTTAATAGCCATTAATGGACTTCATCTCCATGAATTTATCCAGTTCTCTTTTAAACCCTGTTATAGTCCTAGCCTTCACAGCCTCCTCAGGCAAGGAGTTCCACAGGTTGACTCTGCGCTGTGTGAAGAACTTCCTTTTATTAGTTTTAAACCTGCTGCCCACTAATTTCATTGGGTGGCCCCTAGTTCTTCTATTATGGGAACAAGTAAATAACTTTTCCTAGTTCACTTTCTCCACACCACTCATGATTTTATATACCTCTATCATATCCCCCCTTAGTCTCCTCTTTTCCAAGCTAAAAAGTCCTAGCCTCTTTAATCTCTCCTCATATGGGACTCGTTCCAGATCCCTAATCATTTTAGTTGCCCTTCTCTGAACCTTTTCTAATGCCAGTATATCCTTTTTGAGATGAGGAGACCACAATTGTACCCAGTATTCAAGATGTGGGCGCACTATGGATTTGTATAAGGGCAATAAGATATTCTCCGTCTTATTCTCTATCCCTTTTTAAATGATTCCTAACATCCTGTTTGCTTTTTTGACTGCCGCTGCACACTGCATGGACATCTTTAGAGAACTATCCACGATGACTCCAAGATCTTTTCCCTGATTAGTTGTAGCTAAATTAGCCCCCATCATATTGTATGTATAGTTGGGGTTATTTTTTCCAATGTGCATTACTTTACATTTATCCACATTAAATTTCATTTGCCATTTTGTTGCCCAATCATTTAGTTTTGTGAGATCTTTTTGAAGTTCTTCGCAGTCTGCTTTGGTCTTAACTATCTTGAGCTGCTTAGTATCGTCTGCAAATTTTGCCACCTCACTGTTTACCCCTTCTTCCAAATCATTTATGAATAAGTTGAATAGGATTGGTCTTAGGACTGACCCTTGGGGAACACCACTAGTTACCCCTCTCCATCGTGAAAATTTACCATTTATTCCTACCCTTTGTTCCCTGTCTTTTAACCAGCTCTCAATCCATGAAAGGATCTTCCCTCTTATCCCATGGCAGCTTAATTTACATAAAAGCCTTTGGTGAGGGACCTTGTCAAAGGCTTTCTGGAAATCTAAGTACACTATGTTTACTGGATCGCCCTTGTCCACGTTTGTTGACCCCTTCAAAGAACTCTAATAGATTAGTAAGACATGATTTCCCTTTACAGAAACCATGTTGACTTTTGCCCAACAATTTCTTCTATGTGCCTGACAATTTTATTCTTTACTATTGTTTCAACTAATTTGCCCGGTACGGATGTTAGACTTACCGGTCTGTAATTGCCGGAATCACCTCTAGAGCCCTTTTTAAATATTGGCGTTACATTAGCTATCTTCCAGTCATTGGGTATAGAAGCCGATTTAAAGGACAGGTTACAAACCCTAGTTAATAGTTCTGCAATTTCACATTTGAGTTCTTTCAGAACTCTTGGGTGAATGCCATCTGGTCCCGGTGACTTGTTACAGTTAAGTTTATCAATTAGTTCCAAAACCTCCTCTAGTGACACTTCAATCTGTGACAATTCCTCAAATTTGTCACCTACAAAACACGGCTCAGGTTTGGGAATCTCCCCAACGTCCTCAGCCGTGAAGACCGAAGCAAAGAATTCATTTAGTTTCTCCGCAATGACTTCATCATCTTTAAGTGCTCCTTTTGTACCTCTATCGACCAGGGGCCCCACTGGTTGTTTAGCAGGCTTCCTGCTTCTGATGTATTTAAAAAACATTTAGTTATTACCTTTTGAGTTTTTGGCTAGCTGTTCTTCAAACTCCATTTTGGCTTTTCTTATTACATTTTTACACTTAATTTGGCAGTGTTTATGCTTCTCTCTAGTTACCTTACTAGGATATATGCTGTATCTTTTGGCATATTTGGAGTGTTATTCATTTACTTGATGGCAATGGATATTAAATTTAAAAGCTTCATTGTTTTGTTTTATATAATGTGTATTCCTCAGCAAGTAGTTGTTTAACTGGGTTCTATTGTACTAGGAACAATACACAAAAATTCAGTTTTATAAATATGTTGAGTGGATTGTAAGCAATTTTATGCATATGTGTAGGCACATCTAGCAGCTTTTTAAAAAATCCTTTTTCACGTGTAACTTTCAATACCTGGAAATATTTTTTTTAAAGTTGACAACCAAACCTAACAGATGTTACTTTGCCAATTGTACTGCTGTTTGCATAACAGATTAAATTGAAATACGTTTTTCCAGATGGTCACTTCTGCAGATTTAAATAGTGAACAAAATTTTATCATACACTGGATGTCCAATGCTTCCTGTTCCGGAGACGTACTAAATCCTAGTTTCCATGTTTGGAAAACCAATAGAGATATAATGTTTACAGTTCCAGATGACTGTATAAGTCACCCAGTTAAAATGCTGCATGTTTCAAACAGCAGTTCTATAAGTGAAGACTCCATGCATGAAGACCAAATCTCGGAGTCTGGCAGCCCTTGTGGACGTCAGTTAAACACAACTGAAACAACTTTTCCAGTTGCAGCATTTCATCTGGTCAAGAAAAAACCCATGTTAACAGTTAAAGATGCTCCAGCTCTGTGGAAAGCCCCTAAAACTGACTCTGTATGTGATGAGGTGGATGATCAGAATGAAGCAGATTACAGTGATCCACTTCTACAAAAGCTTGAACAGGTAAAAAACCATTTTTTCCCTCGACATGCATTCTATAATTACATCTTCTGTTAACTGCAAGGTGACTGCAGCTACTTAAACATGGCAAGAGGTATTGCCTGCTTTCGGAACAACACTAGTTTAAAGACAGGTTTCAGTGTAGTAGCCGTGTTAGTCTGTGTCAGCAAAAAGAAAACAAGAAAAATACCTGTGGCACCTTAGAGACTAACAAATTTATTTCAGCATATGCTTATGCTGAAATAAATTTGGTAGTCTCTAAGGTGCCACAGGTATTTTTCTTGTTTTCTTTTTACTAGTTGAAAGAGTGAATTCCAAATCACAGTAAATCATTAGTTTAGCTCTCTCTCCTTCATAATACTCAATATTAAGGGCCGAACCCTGGTCCCACTGTGAAAGTGAGTTGCTTTAAGTGAAAGTGTATTTATTCAGCTATTTTAGAATATTCCATCATCTGCCCCATTGAAGCTGAGAGAAAACAATGCAGTTTTTATAACCTGTAATACTAAAATGTTATGCTAAAGTGTGGTTGGAAATCTGAAAGCTAGAGACACAGTGAAGTATTTCAGTTTTGTTATCCATTTTTTTATAGCAAAATATTCTGTTAGTCCTTAGAAAATGTATATACCAATATATTTGGCTTTAAAATCTCTCTCCATCTGAGTAGTTTTGCATCTGGAGAGGAAATGACATACTCTGCCTCTGTGTGGGCATAGGGCTTCACTCATTTAGATGCCATGGCACGATCAGGGAATTTAGGATTGAACTGGACAGCTGAGTACATCACCTACATGTGATCACATACTGGGTGCACAGCTTTATGTTTGGACATGCACTATTTTTTAAGTTGTTAAATTTAGATGAGGGGAAAAGATTATAAAACCATTAGACGTGGCTAATCAAGATAAAATTTGTGAACAGAAGATGAATCTTTTGAGTCTGGAGTAGACTTCATGTTTTCAAAGTGCTGTTAAATTTTTTTTTGTACAATACTTGCAATACTTCTGCACTAAAGATGAATGAGGAATAAAGGAATATGCAGCTTTTGAAAGCTACTTGAATTGCGATTTGATTTATAATTCTTGTTTAATTTGGGTTAGGTAGATAAAGTATTGGAGTCAGATGATTATGAAAACAAAGCCCTCTTTAATAACATTGAAATTAAAATGAGACACTCCAGATCAAAATGTCACAGTTCACCCTAAAAACTGTATTTTTTTCAAAAGTATTTTATATATGAATAAGTAAATGAATACATCACCAATATGGAATAATGGTGAGGTGCAAAGACTATATATTATTTTGATGTTGATATTGAAAGAGGAATTGTTGATGGTTTAAAGAGCACCTTATGCCTCTTTAAAAGCATTGATTTTCTATTTAGAAGTCATTCTGACTGCATGTGTGTGTGAGTTGTGATATGTTTTGGAGGTGGTTATTTTCCTGTTTATTTAACGAAGACACCAGCATGAAAATAGAACACTTTGGGAGGAAGTACAACTTAGTGATAAGAATACAAGAGTTGGAATCTGTTCTCAACTTGACCACTAAATGTGTGTGTGTGTGTGTGTGTGTGTGTGATTTTTGTAACCTCTATTCATGTTTGAGTAGTATTTTACTTTTGTAAGTAATCTCTGTTTTCAATGGGATTTCCTGTGGAATAAGGCACTGTGATGTAAGGGTGGCAGTTAGGGGCCCATGGTTGTCACTTAATACCTCTGTACTTTAATCAGTATAAAACTTCCCTGCCTCACTGGGGCATTATGACTCTAAATGTTCTTTAGTGCTTCTTGTTTTTCATTTGCTCTGTCACATATAAGCCCTTTCCTCTGTAACTAACTGAGATGTCACATGTTATATTATGACTTCAAATAAGAAATGAGCAACAGGATGAATTCCTATGATAAGGATTTCATTTCCATTAGATATTTCAAGTCTTAATAAAAAGGTACTAGTACAAATGTAAATATTAGCTGAATCTTGATATTTTTCAAAAGAATTTCACAAAAAAAGTCTTCAAGGTGGGGTTTTCTATATAATTTACAAGTTGGTCCATTTAAAGGCTAGTGGAACTATTAAAGAATTAGTCACTGGCAGAAATACCTTCAGTATAATTTGTTTACAAATGTACTATTAGTGAGAGTAGGGCTTAGTTTTAACATAGCTTATTTACATGCTGTTCAAATGTCGCTTGTTATAATAAAGCATCTCCAGGCAAGAAATATAAAAAGCATTTCATGCTAGTTATTCTCATATAGATTTTAAGAAAACTTGATTTCAAACACACTTGGTTTTTATGCTTGATAAAGCTAAAAGAAATACAACAGCAGAAACAAGAACAGCTGAAGAAGCAACAGATGGACCAACTTCAAAGGCTTATGGAAGAGCAAAAGAAACTACTTATTATGGTATCTGGCCATCAAGGACTTCCTGGTAAGTGGAGAAGTAAAGTATACAGTATACCTTAAGGAAACTGAACACTTTAATTTTAATATTCTACTTAAAATGTTGAGCACTGTTTCACACAATATCCAGTAGTTTTGTGATTGTCCCGGGTAAACACTGCTTTATTTAAAATAACATTTTAAAAACTACTACTCAACATTCATATTACAGTAGCATCCAAACACCTCAACGAGGACTGGGTTCTTGTTGTTTGGTGCTGTACAAACACGTAGCATGATAGGGCCCTTGTCTTGGAGAACTTAGTCTAAATAGAAAAGACAGAAAAATAGTGATAGGTCGACAACATAAAAACAAAATTTAAAAAAGTGAATCTTAAAGTTTCCCCCCCACACAAAACATTTCCCTTTCCCTTCTCTCTGTTCAGCTGCCTCAGAAAACCTGCTTCATCACTGTTGACCCAAGTGCCTTTTTTCATTCTTCCGCACCCCAGAAATACCCTTAGGCTTCATCTGGAGGGGAAGAAAAAAAACCCTTAGCTACAGACTGGCTAGATGTGTGTAAAAGTATCTGTTCCTGGCAGGAACTCTAGGTCCATGTGACCAATCCAAATTCTGGAGCTGTTGTCTCTGCGAGGAGACAGCAATGTTGTAATGGAAATACAAAGCATAATGCATTTTTTCCCCTCCCCCTTCAAGACTATGCTCGAAAGTCAGAAAATCTGAGACAATGATATGGACATTCAGCTAGTTCAAACACTGGGCCTTACTTGCGACCACCTGTGGACCAGAATCTCAGTGGAGATAAAATCATCAAGGATATGAGCACTTCTTTTGTTTCTTCACATACACGAGAGTGAATTACTACAGAAGTTAAACAAGGAATGCATCTTATCTTTGAAGAGCAGTTTATCTTCAGATTCTATCAGTGAGAAACAGTGTCTAGATCAGCGGTTCTCAAACTGTGTGTTGTGAGCCCGTTTTAATGGGGTCGCCAGGACTGGCTTAGACTTGCTTGTGTCAGGGGCTGAAGCCAAAACTGGGCTTGGGCAGTGGGGCTGAGATTACAGGCCCCCTGCCTGGCAAGGGCTTCAACTTTGCCCCCCTCCCCACCCCAGGGGCAGTGGGACTTTGTCCCCCTCCCCTCTACCCGGGGTGGCAGGGATTGGACGGGCTCAGGCTTCGGTCCCACCTCCTGAGGTCATGTAGTAATTTTTTTCTGTCAGAAGGGGGTGGTGGTGCAATGAAGTTTGAGAACCCCTGGTCTAGGTCATCTCTGAAAATGTAAAGCGATTTGAAGAACAAGGACCACAAAAATACTACTGGTTAGTTACATTTACTGAAAGGCACAATTTTCTAGATAAGCTGGAGTCTTTTCATAGTTATTGATCTTAGTATCTTCTTAGGCTACTGTAAACATTTAGTTTTCGGTTAACTATTGGTTCTCTTGATGGTAATTAAATCCTAGTTGCCTGTCAATAGACTATATATTTGTCAGCCAATGGGCTAATTCTACCCCTATTGAAGTCCAGTGGGAGTTTGCCATTCACTTCAATGGGAGCAAGATCAGGCCCTTTATCTTGTGGCCTCATGCTTTTTAACGTTTTTGTCAATGAGCTGAAAGAAAACATGAAATTATTACAGGTAAAGTTTGCAGATGACACAAAATTGGGGGAATGGTAAATAATGAAGTGAACAGGTCCCCGATACACAGTGCTTAGATCACTTGACTAATTGCGTGCAAGCACACAGTATGCATTTCAATACAGTCAAATATAAAGTCATACATCTGGGAACAAAGTATGTAGGTTGTACTTACAGGATGGGGGACTCTATCCTGGAAAGAATTGACTCTGCTATTGGAGTATTGGAATCACAGTGGATAATCAACTGAACATGAGCTTCTAGCGTGATGCTGTGGTCAAAAGTGTTAATTTGAGCCTTGAAAGTATAAATTGGAACATTGAGGAGTAGTAGTAGTATATTACCTCTGTATATGGCAGTAGTGCGACCGTTACTAGAATTCTGTGTCCAGTTCTGGTGCCAACAAGTCAAGGAGGAGGTTGAAAAATTGGAGGGGGGTTCAGAGAAGAGGCAGAATGATTGAGATGGAAAAACATGCCTTATAGCGATAGTTTCAAGTAGCTCAATTATTTAGTTTATCCAAGAGGAAGTTAAGGGGTGACTTGATCATAGTCTAGAAGTGGAGAATAAAAATTTGATAAT
This sequence comes from Macrochelys suwanniensis, assembly GCA_033296515.1. NCBI lineage: Eukaryota > Metazoa > Chordata > Testudines > Chelydridae > Macrochelys > Macrochelys suwanniensis. The sequence goes on along the minus strand of CM065775.1, from coordinate 40,040,085 downwards.
AGATGGTTTTTCAACTTGGTAGACAAAGGTATAACAGAATCCAATGGCTAGAAGTTGAAGCTAGACATATTCAGAATGGAAATAAGGTGCAAATTTGTAAATGACCGTAAGTATCCATTGGAACAACTATCAAGAGTTGTGGTGGATTCTCCAACACTGGAAATTTTTAATTCGAGATTGGATGTTCTAAAAGATAAAACTCTAGGTCCAAAAGGAATTAATTGAGGGAAGTTTCATAGCTTTGTGTTACCCAGGTCAGACTAAATAACAATAGTCCCTTTTGACTTCGTAATCTGTGAATCGCCTCTGAATGTTGTTCCTGGTTTTTAAAATACAAGCTGAAAACTGGTTTCACATTAGGAAAAAAAGACAAATATCCATCATTTCATAGGAGAAAGCACCTGGTGTCCAAAACAAAAGATGGAAAAGTCTGTTGAAGGTGAAGACAGTGACGCTGATAATTTATGTTCAAGAAATGTAGATTTGTTTGAAAGTCCCAATGGAAGAAAATGCTTACAAGCAGCTAACATAGAGGAAAGGTAAATATAAGCTTATATATAATAGTTTTATCCAATCTTTTTTGACCAAGTTCTAAAACCTGATTGAAAATGGTTTAAAATTTTATATTTGTATTTGAGTAGTATCAAGAAGCCCCAACCAAGTGGGCCCCCACTGTGATAGGCATTATACAGAGATATGGCAAAAGAAGTCCCTGCCCCTAAATTCTTATGGTGTGGCATAACAGGTATATGAAATAAATTAGTGTAGGGATAAGGTAATGGTAAGCCAAAATCATGTTTTGGCATAGCTTTACTGTGTGCACAACTATTTGTACAGTTGTAATAAGCCAATCCAGTAGCAGTAATCACAACTTTCTCTGGCATAGCCATTATCAGATGGCCTTTTTCTGTAAGCATCATGGCAGAGGTGAGTCTGAAGGAGAGATGTGGAAGAGGATATGGTGATGGCTTTATGTATTTTGACAAGGAGTCTTTCTCTTTTGTGTGGGTGGCAGGGGAGAAAGATTGAAGGTGTTTCGGGGGGTAAAATGGATTAATGGGTGGTAAAGACTGGCATTACTGATGAAGCGAAACCAAAATGAACATGGGGCTAAATTGTGCATGTCCTTGAAAGCATGGACAGGAAGTCTGTGTTTGATGCAGTGAAAGCGGAGGGGTGATGTAGTCAGTGACAGGCTAGGAAGATGACCTTGACGGCAGCGTTTTGAATGCACTCTGCAAAATTGGAGAAGTCAAGACACAAGGGGTATGTCCACACTGCAATAAAACACCTGCAGTTGGCCCATGTCAGTTGACTGTGGCTTGTGGGGCTATAAAACTGCAGTGTAGATGTCCTGGCTCAGATTGTCACCCAGGATTTAGATCAGTGCGGCCCACGGAGCTCTTCCCTGTGGCTCGCCGGGCTCCCCGTGCCCCCCGTCCCCCCTTTTTAAAAAATAATAATTTTTTTAAAAAAAATTTTTTTTAACCCCCAGGCAGTTCCCGCCGCCAGACAGTTGTTCTGGCGGCGGGAACTGCCTGGGGGTAAAAAAAAAAAAAAAAAAAATGCGGGGGGCGGGGAGCCCGGCAGGCCGCAGGGAAGAGCTCCGCGGGCCGCATGGGAAGAGCTTCGCGGTTTCTGGGAGGGAGCGGGGAGGAGCGGGAAGCCATGCGCACAGGGGAGGAGGCGGAGAAGGGGTGAAGGGGCCTAATGGAAGGGGTGGAGTGGGGGCAGGGCCGAGGGCAGCGAGGGGGCGGGGTCAGTGATGCGGCCCTCGGGCCAATGCACTAGTCCTCATGCGGCCCTCATGGTAATTTGAGTTTGAGACCCCTGATTTAGATTTTCAGAAAGCCTTTGACAAGGTCCCTCACGAAAGGCTCTTAAGCAAAATAAGCAGTCATGGGGATAAGAGGGAAGGTTCACTCGAGGATTGCTAACTGGTTAAAAGATAGGAAACAAAGGGTAGGAATAAATGGTCAGTTTTCAGAATGGAGAGAGGTAAATAGTGGTGTCTCCCAGAGACCCAGTCCTATTTAACATACTCATAAATGATCTGGAAAAACGAGTAAACAGTGAGGTGGCAAAATTTGCAGATGATACAAAACTACTCAAGATAGTGAAGTCCCAGGCAGACTGTGAAGAGCTACAAAAGGATCTCGCAAAACTGGGTGACTGGGCAACAAAATGGCAGATGAAATTTAATGTTGATAAATGCAAGGTAATGCACATTGGAAAACCATAATCCTAACTCTACATATACAATGATGGGGTCTAAATTAGCAGTTACCACCCAAGAATAAGATCTTGGAGTCATTGTGGATAGTTCTCTGAAATCATCCACTCAATGTGCAGCCGCAGTCAAAAAAGTGAACAGAATGTTGGGAATCATCAAGAAAGGGATAGATAATAAGACACAAAATATCATATTGCCTCTATATAAATCCATGGTACGCTCACACCTTGAATACTGCATGCAGATGTGGTTGTTCCATCTCAAAAAAGATGTATTGGAATTGGAAAAGGTTCAGAAAAGGGCAACAGAAATGATTAGAGGTATAGAATGGCTTCCGTATGAGAAGAGATTAATAAGACTGGGACTTTTCAGCTTGGAAAAGAGGCGACTAAGGGGGAATATGATAGAGGTATATAAAATCATGAGTGGTATAGGGAAAGTAAATAAGGAAGTGTTGTTTACTCCTCATAATACAAGAACAAGGGGCCCCCAAATGAAATTAATAGGTAGCAGGTTTAAAACAAACAAAAGGAAGTATTTTTTCTACACAACGCACTGTCAACCTCTGGAACTCCTTGCCAGAGAGTGTTGTGAAGGCCAATACTATAATGGGGTTCAAAAGGGAGCTAGATAGGTCCATCAATGGCTATCTTCCATGAATCTATTAGCCAGGATGGCAGGAATGGTGTCCCTAGCCTCTGTTTGCCAGAAGCTGGGATTGGGTGATGGGTTATCATCAAGTGATCCATTCCCTGTCTGTTTATTCCATTTGTGGCACCTGCCATTGGCCACTGTCAGAGGACAGGATACTGGCTTGGTGGACCTTTGGTCTGATCTAGTATGGCTGTTCTTATCGGATCTGGGACCACTCCCTGCTCTTGGACACCTATGCTGAAATTTTATAGCGCTGTGGCCTGAGCCCCATGAGCCTGAGTCAGCTGACATGGGCCAGCCATGGGTGTTTAGGGCAGTGTAGGCATTTGGAACGTGACCAGGGCCTGGATAAGAGTTTGGCATAGTGGAAGGATCAGATCTTTGGCATCCATTGTAAAAAGCAGCAGCAAGATTTAGATGTGCTATGACCAGGGTCCTAGTGGGGCGCCAGCTGTGGTCACTCAGTGTGAACTGCAAAGAATGGGGGAGACAATCCCCATAAAGCTGGCGGATATTCCAATACCTAGATTTACCAAGACAGCATAAAACAGCTTCTTTATTACCTCCCTGGTTACTCAGAAGTCCAAACAACACAGTTCCCTTAAAGTGATCCAGCCTCAGGCCTCCATCCAGGTACTCACGTCAAATATGATGAAAATTTCTGTAAATCTTATTTCATCATATAAAAGAAAAGGTTGAAAGGATCGGACACATTACCTCCCAGGTTAAGGAATGTTTCAGATCTTACCCAAATACGCACTACAGCCAATTCTTATGAACTAAACTAAAATTTATTAAAAAAAAAAGAGAGTATGATTAAAATATCAATATACACACAGACATGAGTTCAATTCATTGAGGTTCAGATTCACAGCAGAGATGGTGAGCTTTGTAGTTACAAAGAGTTCCTTTAGAATTCAGTTCATAGGTCACAGTCCAATGTCCTAATCTCATATTCAGGGCGTACCAGCATAACTGGGACCTCAGTCTTGGGACTCAAACTTCCCCTGATGAAGTATAAGCAGATCTGAGATGGCAGAATCAGGACCCAAGGATCTTTTATACAATTTCATGTCTTTTGACAAGTTGGAATTCCTCAGGGAACAAAAAGTAATTAGAATGACTTTGAAGGAGGTCCATCACCAGTACTTAGCTATATGAATTAAAATAGGCCATTTGCTTGTTCTTCCACCATTCACAGTACATTTCAAAGAGAGAGAAATATTGAGAGATCCCATGTTTACAGTTCATTTACATGATAGGATGTTCTTTTGACCTCTGAATTATCAGAATACAGCATAGACGGGACTGTTGATTACATTGTCCACCCTACTCATACATATGTAAATACACAAAAACACAAATATTATCTCCCCACATGTCTTCTGTGGGTTGTTTATTTTGCAGGATATTTAACCCTTTCTAGCCATGTGTCACACATGCCTTTCATGGTTACTTAAAACAAATGTGATAAAGTACAGTAGAACTTCAAAGATATGAACACCAGAGTTATGGACTGATCGGTCAACCGAACATCATGTGAAAACAGAAGTAACCAAGTAGGCAGCAGCAGAGAACCCCCCCACGCCCCCAAAAGCAAATACTGTACTGTGCCTGTATTGCTTCTTAAAGATAGGGACATCAGGGCAGCCTGTCCCCACCCCTACATGCAGGGCACCTACTTACTGCTAGAAATGAACACGCTGAGAGTCACAAGCAAAGCTGTGAGCCTCCGCTGCCAGCCCAAGGCAACTGGAGAAGAAGCAGCACTGGGGTCTGCACTGCTTTCCTATAAGCAGTGGGTTCTGTTTTCACCCCCAGTCTGCGGTGGGGAGGCTGTTTTCACCACCTCCCACCCGCCGGGAGGGGGTATGTGCTATTTTCGTCACCACCCCTCACCCCCCCCCCACCCAAATTCTAGTCTAGAGGGGGACAAGCTTGCCCCGGCAAGGAAGCTGCCTCTGGAAACTGGCCCGGAGTGTGAAGTGCTGGAGCCAGAGCTGCATTTTATTCAGAGTTAAGAACCTCCATTCCTGAGGTGTCTGTAACTCTGAGGTTCTACTTTAATATCATTGTGCTTAACTTTGAGAATCACTGGTAATCTAGCATATTCTTTAAATTAAATAGCCTTAGCTTTGCCATTGGATACCTAAGTGACTAAAGAACTTCTTAATTCCTTACCTGCTTATATCATTTTCATATGTTGTATCATAAATTTTATGTTTTTAATTGCATTGTCATTCAAAGATTTAACTTTAACGTTGCAGTTTGTAACTTTAAAAAAATTATACTAGGCCTATTAAAGCTGGGATTCAGGAGAGGAAACAGACGTTTGAAGAATTCCTTGAAGAACAGATACGATTAGAAGACAAGCGCCTGAAGCAAAAAGAGGAGCAACAGGTTAATTATTATAAACTCTACAGTTATTTATATACTTTCCCAAAATGTACTAGAAACTTTACAAACATGTGAGAAGACAGATCTCTGCCCCGAAGAGCTTACAACTTTATATATGCAATATTCAAGTTCTTAAAAACAATTATTCTATTTTGAAGATTCTGACCTTCCTTAAAACTATAGTGGGACAGGTACTGTGTAACTTTACATATTAGTAAGCCTTATTTAAGTCTGTAAATATATAATGGAAGTTTTAATGTTGTCCTTTGATTTCCCCCCCCCCCCCCCCCCCCAAGGAAGTAGGAAGAAACTACTTTCAGAAACTACTGACAAAACGACCCTTTCTGAAACGGGGAGAAGGCTTAAATAGGTTCACTAATGCTAAATCTAAAGTAACTAAGTATAAAGAGAGAGAACTGATGACTCAGCAAAGTACTTTGGAGGACAGAAACGTTGTTAAAGCAGACAGACCACAAATACAGAGGAAAACTGCACCTGTAAGCAAGGAACAGGTTTCTGAGAATTTTGCTGTGCCCTTCAAGAAATGTAACCAAGCTGCTAAAACAACAAATGATTCTGTCTTCCCTGTTCAGAAGGCCATAGTACTCAAGAATCATAATGGAAAAAATATATCACCACCAGCAGCGAGACTGCAGACTGAGAAGAATCTTGATGGGCAGTTCAGAGATTCTTTCAGATCAGAAATCAACAGCAAATTTGAAAATAAAGAAAACATAATGGAATTTGCTACGCCTACTGATGAATTTTCAGATACAGAAAAGCCTCAGCTGTCCACAGAGTTTACCAAAAAATTTTCTCTTTCCAAATGTTCTACAAGTTACTCTGTAAAAGATTCAGAACTTTCTTTTGAACTTTCATTCCAAAATAAGTTGGAAAACTGGGAAAAAGAAAAAGAAAAAGAGAACATAGAATTAGATGAATTTTTGTTTCTAGAACAGGCTGCTGATGAAGTATCTTTCTCGAGTAATTCCTCATTTGTACAAAGATTCTTGGACCGAGATCAGCAAATTTCAAAAGGCCGTAGAATGTCTTCTACTCCTGTCAAAGCAATGCAGCAGCAGATGAATGCACTAGATATTATAAATAACAAAAATAAAAAAGCAGAAATTATCTTGCAAGGAAATAAAAATGAAAGGGCAGTTACACATACAGTCTTGGATTTGAGGGCTTCTGTTAGACTAAGGGACCAATTCAATAAAACAGATAATAAAATATTTCAGACTTCTTCCACTGCAGCATCTCCAACTTTAAAAAGCAATGAATGGAATGTAAATGAAGATAAGGATGATGGAAGCAGTGTCATTATTACAGAGTCTGAGGAAGAACTTGAGACTACCTTAAAATGTACAAATGAAGATGCTAAAAAGTTCATTTTGAGCATCAGAGAAGATAATCCAGCATTCTGTGATTGCACAGGACCTGTCAAAGACCTCAGCAAAGAAAGCAAAAGTAGGGATGTTGATCTTGACTTATCGGACAAAGATTATAGTAGTGATGAATCCAATGTGCTACCAAATCAGAGTAATAGCAAAGTGTCTGAGTCTCAAAGAAGTGTTTCATGTACCAATAGGAATAAGGTTGAGTTTGATGATGAAAGAACATGGACTGACCTTGAAGAAAATGAGATTCAGCATGAAGTACCCCAAAATGATACCATTAAAGTACCTCCACAAACTGACTATTACAATAAAAGTGAAATGGCTGCCCCAGATAAAACAATAAAGAGGAAGGTTGCTTCAATAAAGAAGGGAGATGATTTGCCCAAACAGAGTATGACAGATGGTGATGCAAATGCACCTCCCACATCAGATCTCATGATGAAACTCTTTCCTTCACTGAAACCTAAACAGAAGCCGGACTGTCATGCAAGACATGAAACCAAATCAAATGTGGGACAAGAAGAACCAGGAGGTAAGAGAATAATATATACACACACACACAGACTTCACTGTAGGATAGGGCTGCTCTTCAGCTGTGGACTGTGGTAACCTGGAGAAAATGTGACCATCAGAATCCCTACTAGTGACTTGACAAAAGTTCGTTGAATCTGACCTGGTTTCATGAGACATTTTGGGTTCAACAAACTGGTGGTGTCTGACAAAACTCCGATTTGTTAGAAAATTTTCAACCAGCTCTACCTAGTTCATAATTAAGGCTACGTTTTAGTCACGGGTATTTTTAGTAAGTCACAGACAGGTCATGGGCAGTAAACAAAAACTCACGGCCTGTGGCCTGACCATGACTTTTCCTAAAAATACCTGACTAAAACTTGGGGGGGACGGACTGCCCAGGAGCCCAGCGGGTGCTGTGGGAGGACGGCCTGGGTGCTGGGGAGGGGAACAGGTGGCGGTGCGTGGCTTGGGACCCCCATTGGTGGGGGGAACCCTGCTGGGGAGGGGACGGGCAGTGGCATGCATCCCAGGACCACTGCTGGTACTGGGGGATTAGCGGGGCTGGCAGGCTCCTTACCTGGCTCTGCACCTCCCCCTTAGCCCCCCCCCCAGCAGCAGCAGCGTTTGGGTGGTGGGAGGGGGCAGAGTGGGCATGGGATGGGGTGAGGCAGGCCCTGGGTGACGCTTGCCTGGGGGTGCTCCCTGGAAGCAGCGACATCCTCCTCACTCAGCTGCTAGGTGGAGTCGTGGCCAGGCAGCTCTGTGTGCTGCCTTCGCCTGCAGGCATTGCTCCCACAGGTCCCGTTGGCCGCTTCCTAACAATCTTCAGAGCACAATTCTTCTTCCTACTAGAGAGTCAATCTTTAGAATTGTAGCTACATTTCCTTTGATAGTTTTTCATCATCCTTTACAGCAACCTAATTTTAATAATTGTTAGATTTGCTGGTCAGTAGGACTCTTTTTAAGTACACATGCTGATTGTTCTAATGCAAAATATGTGAGGGAGGGTTGTTTGTTGTTGTGGGGTTTTTTTTGTGGGGGGGAACCTGGACTTTGTCAATGGTTTAGTGGCAGTAAAATGCACTGCAGCCTGTGTTAAGAGTTCAGATCCTGGGATGTTTGGTTTCCTAGGCTATTGGGGCTGGGAGGATGGACCCCGTACTACATCTGTGTATGTAGATGATTTAGAAAACTGTTACATTGTCAAATGTAATGCTTAATGCTTGGCTGCAAAAGTCTTAGAAGTAAGACACTTTCCCCCCCCATTGTTGTCAATCTGAATCCACATCTGCCTTCTCTTAACTACCTGAATATATTCAGCAATTCTAACAAACCCTTACTGGAAAAATACTTAGCAAAATTGATCAAGATATGTACTAAAATACAAAAAGCATGTTGCTGATCATTTAATATCTGGCAAAATAATTTTATACCATAAACGGTATGGATTCAGCTTTGTCTTGTTATCCAGAAACTGATTGTTTGCTTTTTTTAATTAAAGCCTCTAGTGTTATGGCTGAGAAGAAAATTTTAAAAAATGTCAGTAACCAATGCAGAGAGAACCGCCTCATTAATTTCAGGAATGGGTTTATTCAGATGTCCAGTGACAGTGATTTAAACGTCAATATTAACTGTTTCATTCCTCATGTAAGAAATGAGATGGAGGATCATAGATCTCCACAAGAAACTTTGAGCACCATTTCACTTTGGTGCCCCAAGTGGAAAGTGGTTGGGAGATACCTTTTTTTTTTTTTTTTTTTTTTTTTTTTTTTTTTTTATAAACTTCCAATCAAGAAGAGCCTAACAGAGCCCATGGTTGTTTTCGAGCCTTACTTACATCTACAAAGCTCACAGCAGCAAGACTCCCAGCCTGAATCAACAGACATAAGCTTGCAGGGCTCATACTAGTACTCCAAAGAGCTGTCTACACTGCTATTTTTTAAAGTAGCAGCTCGGGCTCTGAAGCCAAGTGGGTAAGGGGTAGGCTTCAGAGCCCAAGCTGCTACTTTGAAGAGCTATCTATACTGCTTTTTTTTTTTTTTTTTTTTTTTAAAGAGTCCTAGAGCATGCCCAAGTCTGTCAACCCGGGCTGGGGGCTTGCTGCTCTTTGCTGGGTAGATGTACCTACTGAGGTTGAGCCAAGCTCACCGAACCCAGACAGTATGAACAATCATACTTTGAACATCTGCATAATATACTTTGAAGTTGGTCTTATTTTGCTGATACGCATGGGCAGAGTTTATTTTGTGGGCACAGCTTTGAAGAGCCTGACCACCTCCCCTCCGCCCCAGCCCCCACATGTATGAACCCTGATCATAACTTAAATGAGAATTACTCTATTTTGAAGACTAATTCAGATTTAAATTTGTATTCCTTGCATACCCTGTTGTGCCTATGCAACAAATATATTCAAAACCTGAGATGGTTGAACAAGAAGCACAGATTGCTTTGACAAGGACTGACTTATTTATCACTGACTGTATTATTTGTAGACTAGTTATTTATGCCTCAGAGTAAGATCAACTGATGAAATCACTTGTATCTGACAATTTAGTGTATACTTCAACACTGTATTTATTATCAGAGGGGTAGCCGTGTTAGTCTGGATCTGTAAAAGCAGCAAAGAGTCCTGTGGCACCTTATAGACTAACAGACATATTGGAGCATAAGCTTTCGTGGGTGAATACATGCATGCATCTGAAGAAGTGGGTATTCACCCACGAAAGCTTATGCTCCAATATGTCTGTTAGTCTATAAGGTGCCACAGGACTCTTTGCCACTCTGTATTTATGTCTCTTAACTTGGGTATGCCTGTTACTTGATAGGAGACCTTGTTCGATCCCGGGTACTAAGAGAGAAGCTTGTTGAATTGGAAACAGAAATTGAAAGATTCAGAGCTGAAAATGCATCTCTAACAAAACTCCGTGAAGAACGAGAAAGCTCCTTAGAAAATCTCAGGTAATTTTTCAATGGGAATATTTCAGTGTATTTTATTTGCTTAGTAAATACATTTCCTTAACTGTTTAGTTAGAGCTATTTTATAGACAGGCAAATGAGCAAATCTGCAGGTAAGCACACCTGTATTGGGTAGTAGTAAATATTAGCGATCTACAGTAACTCCTCACTTAAAAGTCATCCCGGTTAACGTTGTTTTGTTGTTACGTTCCTGATCAATTAGGGAACATGCTCGTTTAAAGTTGTGCAATGCTCCCTTATAACGTCGTTTGGCAGCCGCCTGCTTTGTCCACTGCTTGTAGGAAGAGCAGCCTGTTGGAGCTAGCTGGTGGGGGATTGGAACCAGGGTGGACCGGCAGCCCCCCATCAGCTCCCCGCTCCCCTAAGTTCCCTGTGCAGCAGCTGCCCAAGAGGCTATCAATTGCTGGCAGTTCAGCTGTCCCTCCCCCCACATCCATGTGCTGCTCCTGCCCTCTGCCTTGGAGCTGCTCCCCAGATCCTCCTGCTTGCTGTGTGTGTGGGGGGCTAATGTTAGGGTAACCCCCTCCCCCTGCTCCTGCACCCTGCTTACCCCTTCTCCATATAGAGTGGGGTGGGGACACAGAGGGAGAGAGAGAGAGCGCTTGGGGGCAGAAGCTGCTGTCTCAACTTCCTGATTGACTTAAAAAGACAATGTACTTAAGAGTGGGGTCAGCCTGCTTAAAGGGGCAATGCTCATCTCTCTCTCTCTCCCACACAAAGGGTGTGTATAGCTGTCTGTCTGCCATGCTGTCTCCCCTCCCTCCATTCGTGCTGCCTTGTAGAGTGTGAGGCTACATTAACAATGTGTTAACCCTTGAGGGCTCAGCCAAAAGCTAGTTCATCATTTAGCAGTAAGGCATTCCCTGGGAAATATCCCGCCCCCTTCCACCCTCTAACTTCACCACCTGAGGAAATTGGATTTGCTTAACATCGTTTTGCTTTAAGTCGCATTTTTCAGGAACAGAACTACAACGTTAAGCGAGGAGTTACTGTATTTCGGGGTGGCCAAACTTACTGATCCTCCTATCTTCAGAAGTCTGAGTGCTGGGTGCACCTGCTTCGGGCTTCAGCCCTGTGGCAGGGTGGTGAGGTTCTGGGCTTCAGCCCCATGGGTGGTGCCTGCCAGTGCTTGGGGCTTCAGGAAGAGTGAGGCTGAAGTCCCGAGCCCCAGCAGGTGCCTCCTGCGGGGCTGAAGCCCCTAGACTCCCTTCCCACTGGGCAGAAGCCCTGAGCTCCGCCTGTCCCAGTCTGGTAGGTGGAGAATGGAGGGGCTGTGCGAGCTGGACTTTGACTGTAAAAGAGTTGTCTGTGGCTGGTGAGCCACAGTTTGGCCACCCCTGATATATTTAGTATACAGGTAAGTAATGGGCATCTCTTAGAATATAATAGTTTAGATTTAGTTAAAAAAAATGTTTGACACAATAGGTAGTTTAAATGTACAACATGCAATAAATAGACTAAACTGTATAATTAATCACTCAAGTTGCTACTCTAGAAAATGGATCAAAACATGATTTTAAAAAGCTGTACCCAACTTGTTCAGTATGAAAGCTCATATGGTTGGGAGATTTTTTTTTCATATACTTTATAGATTGTTTTAAATGAGTCAGTCTTTAAAAAAAAATAGAATAAGATCAGTTTTCCAGAGCTTGATGCTTTTACCTGGTGTCTTGCTAAAATGTGACTATGATGCTGTATTTTGGATCAGATGTTTGTTCCTGGAAAAACCTTCCTGGGCGCACACAGGCTGGAAACAGGGTAGAGTTAGGGATGGAGGAAGAAAAGGGAATGCCGTATGTTGGACGATAGCGATCCCTTTTGCCAATTAAGGAATGTTATTTGCAGTCTCTGAAAAGAGGTCCTGTCCAGTTGTCAGTCAAAGCAACAGTAAATATGGAAGGGATTCTTGTTACTGGGAACTGCAAAGAGATGATTTTAAGACTTCAGCCGTGGCAGTGAGGAGACCCTTCTGACTAAATATATATTGTATCTAATTTATTTAAAGTGGAAAGTCTTTCTGGGAACAGGAGATACTATTTTGAATTACTGAGGAGTAAAATTCTAAATCTTAGTTTTCTCCTTTAAAAAATAACACACAAATATAAATACTCCAAACTTGAAGTTGTTCTATTCCAGAACAGTAAGATACCTTGTGTAATTTCAGGAGAGAAATAGCAGACTTCGAACAGCAGAAAACAAAAGAATTGGCTCGGATAGAAGAAGTTAAAAAAGAAGAAATGAGAAAACTGCAAAAAGATCGTAAAGTTTTTGAAAAATATTCCACAGCAGCTAGAGCAATGCCAGATAAAAAGGAGCGTGATGAAATTCAGGTAAGAAAAATCTAAAGATTGTTCTATCTTCACAGTGAAACTTCAGCTTTTCACAGTTGTGCAATTTGGAATTTGTAGACTGTTAATTTGAAGGGGTTTAATAAGAGAGAATATATATATGTGTGTGTGTGTGTGTGTATATATGTATATAATCAAACTAGACCAAGATACCTGGCATACATCAGTAGTTCCCACACTGAAAATCACAGGCTTCACATAAGTATTGTTTTGCTTTAAAAAACAAAACAAAACTACTACTGAAGAATTGTTGTCCTTCTGTCAGACTCCCATACCAAAAAGGTGCAGAATGGCACTAACAAAGAACATGACATCAGACCAATAAACCTAAATCAAGTTACAAAATATTACTGTAATAAGTATGTTGCAAACAAATTCATTCGCTGTAGTGAATTGAATGCAAAATTGAACCTGTATCAAGCCTCATTCTGTCCATAATTGTTGCGTGCTAAGCAGTTTTATCTCATAATAGATGTTGATTATAATGTGTCTAATGCATAAACATGTCTTCTCATTTCCATCATGTTTAATCCTATCGCTTAGAACAAGATAAGACTTGTTAGTCACTACTAGGGTGCATAGCACATCAGTGTTGCTAAAAATGTCCGAATCATGCAGTTTATTGTAATCTTGGTATCTCATAGATATCTTTCCCTCTATCTTTTAGAATTTTGGATTTCCTTTTTAATATCTTACTATAGTTAGTGATTGAATTATCCATTATTATTTGGTTAACTCAATCTAAAGTGATCAAAATAAAAGGTGACAATTATTTAATTCAAATTACTTAATTCCTGATCTCCTGTGAGTTTGTTTGGGGAGGAATAGAACATTTATTCTTGTTTTTTAGGCTGCCCTAAAAATCCTTTTATTTGCTATTAAGTTTGTAACTATACATGATTGTGCTTCCTGGCCCATCATGCCCAGTGGACTTTTTCTATGCATATTTATATATAATATTCACAGTGTTAATTTTTTGGCTTGAAATGTGAAACTAAATATAATCTGCATGGCAGTATGACCCTTGTCAAACCATCTAGCCAGACGTCTCTGTATAATAATGATACCTAGTTATTATATAGCATTTTTCATCAGTAGATCTCAAAGTGCTTTACAGAGATGGTATCGTTATCTTTATTTTACAGAGGGGGAAACTTAATTTTTTTTTTTTTTTTTTTTTTTTAAGCAAGCTAAGAAAAAGACAAGAATACAATCTTGAGCACTATGAAGAAAAAGTCCTTTTCCTTTCCTAGGACCTAGGGTGAGATTCTGTGTTACACTGTGCACAGAACTTGCAGCCCAGGGAGAAGGTGAGCTAAGTTGGCTTTTAAGCCTCCTTTGCACCCTCCCTATCTTGGGCTGCTCTGGAGGCTGGAGAGGCCACCCACAAAACGTAGGCAGCCCTGGGGGTGGGCCCTGTCTAAAATATTGGAGGCTGCCCAGAACCTCTGTTGTGCTGCAGCCCAAACCTCAGTATGCCCGAGGCCAGGTTTGTGAAGGACTCCCAGTTCCTGTACCAGGGTAATCCTTCCTCTGCCAGAACAGGGGCTTTTAGAGCCCCTTTACACTGCTCTGGACTTCTTATCTGGTGTAAAGGGGCCTGAGGAGTAACAAAGTTCGCTGCCTGATTGGGGGAGAGATCAGGTAAGTTATTAATACAAAGTAACTCCTGTCTTTAGAAAACAAAACACACTTCCTGCCCTTCACACAAAGAAGATTTCACTTGTTTTGGGTCACTGTCTTCTGTGCTGTCACTGCTAATGAAAGATTACTATTTTCTCTAGTCTGTGTTTTAATACAGCAGAAAATCACTGGCTTGTATCTTCCTACAAACAGTTGATAAATATTTTTCTAAGGCTTTAAAACAGCAGCTTGCAGACTTGCAGGAAGACTTAAAGCGAAGAGAAGCAAAATGGTCAACTACTCATGGTCGCCTTAGAAACCAGATAGAAACCTTAACAAAGGAGAACATGGAGTTAAGGGAAGAGATCAAAATCATGGAAAGATTTCGTCTAGAGGTTTGGAAGAAAGCAGAAGCTGCTGAAAGCAACAGGAAAGCTGAAAGTTCTGGAATGAATTTGAAGAGAGCAGAGTCTATAGTAAGTTGTGCTTCCTTTGTGGTATTTTAAACTGATTTTTGGAGATATATAGTGAATTTTGGCTCATTGATTTTTTTCAATTGGTACTCAGAAGAGACCAGTTGGATGTTTCATTTAATTTAATGGGGGGTGTATTGGTGTTGTAAGACAGTACACTGCTGTTGACTTCTACTGCCCCTATAAACCTGGATCTTCACTGTATGCCGGTACCATGCTCTCTAAGATCTTGCACGCTCAAACTGAATTATTTTGGAGTTCGAAGGGGGAAACAGTTGCCACTGACTTCTGTGCCTTTGCACTCTAAAGATTAGCCAGTGAAACCAGCCAGTCTCCTACGAATGATTTCACAGTTAGACTACTAAAACTTAAACTGATATAAGGAGGAGTATACTTATCCCTGGTTAACTGCACCAAGGTAAAATTCTGGGATTGTGCCTGGTGAGGAGGCAGAGGATAGAGGAGCTCAGTCTTTATTCCATCCACAATATAAAGTGTATAAATAAGTCATTGCTATAAAAAATATGGACAAGTGGTCTGTGTTGATGAGTGCTATTGCATTGTAATAACATTGCTGACTAAACCATTCTTGAACTACATAAATTCTTGATTATGTATTTTCAGAGTCCACCAACTAGATTTAAAAAAAGCCAGCTTCTGTCTCCAGTTCCTCAAATAGAAAAGAGTATCAAGATGAATGGCAAAGGTTATTCACCAGTAAAAGGTATAAACATTTATTCAATAGGAGAATCCTATTAACTCTTTAAAAGAAAATTGCCTGTTTTAATGTTTGCTTGCAGTAACTGACAATGGGTAATATCTTTATTTTCCTCAGGTAATGCATGTGTTAAATAGTCCAAAAGTATAATGCATATGAAAGTTTAAAAGTCAGACTTAATGCTCTGATAAATAATAAATATCGTCTTGGATAAGGTTGTGGACGCACATCTCTCAGTATGTAGATGTGTCCCTGGTCTCCTTCCCACGGGTACAGAACTGGGTATGGCCCAAAGACTGCTTTGGTCAATGATCTCCTGGCAATGGATGAAGATAAGGTATCTGTGCTAGTAGTGTTAGATCGATCAGCTGCCTTGGATATTGTTTTGATCACCAGGTAGTGTTTGCGTGCCTACAGACTCTAGTGGGAGTGCACAGGACTGCTCTTCAGTGGCGTGATTGTTTTCTCTCTGAGAAATCACACAAGAGGTAGTTGGAGACAATTTCTGAAGACCTCCAAAGTGGGGGATGTTGCAGGGTGCCATTCTGTCACCTTCTCCTGCTCAGCATATATATGGGGCCATTAGGCGGGTTAGTAAGAAAGCATAAAGTGTGTTTTCAGTATGCTGATGACACCATAATGTATGTGTCATTTTCAACTCGGATGATGCGACTCAGACAGCTTCTAATTAAGATTAGGCCATGGATGACCGTGAGTTGGCTGCTCAATCCAGATCAGAATGAGGTGAAGGTAGAGGTGGTGGGGAAGCAGCTGGAGATAACTGTGCCCTTTGATTTGAGGGAATACATCCACCATTAGTTACTAAGATTTGCATTTTAGGAGTGATTTTTTTAGATCCCAGCTGCTGTTTGATTATCTCATTACAGTAGTCCAGTTTTTTTTGTTGTTTTTACATCAGCGTCTGGCTAGGAGGTTGCAATCTTTCAGATGTGAACCTTGCTGCTGTTTGCAGTAGTCTTAACAAAAGCATAGCTATGCACTCTACATGGGGTTACATCTTTAAAATCATTCAAAGAATGAAGCTGGTACAGAATGGTGTGGCTCACTTACTGAGTGAGGCATTTTGTTGGGAGCGTATGATGCTAGGATCTTCACTGGGTGTTTGGTCTTCGGGTGCAGTTTAAAGTCTTGGCTTATGACCTATAAAGCCCTGTCTTGAGACTGGTGTACCTGAGAGATCGCCTTTCTTTTGGCCCCATGTTGCCACAACTACAGTCTACAGCAGTACCTAAGCTGGACATCCCTCACTATAAAAGAGTGGGTAGCTGGAAGGACATTTTCTGTTCTCTATGAGGGTTTTGAGATGCTGGAAATTGTTCCCCTCACTTGTTCCAAACCTTCCAAGAATGCTGCAAGGACACACATTATAGGGTTATTTTGGAAAAGGACAAGAATGAGCTGCCTAAAAATCAAAAGGGGTAGAAAGGAGTCTCTCTAGGTGTTTTGCTGGCTGAGTTCCTATTGGAATGATTATCTCAGTGCTATTATATAATTAATAAATGAGTTAGGCAGCTAGAGCTTTGGAAAGGTGCCTTTTTTATAATTTGAAATCTATAAAAATATAGTACAGATAGCACATTTATTATGACTTTCATAACTTAAATTGTAGCTCTCTGCTACTATAGCAAGCAATAATATATCTGAGGTAACACACTTAACTGGATATTAATTCTTCTTGAGTAGCTGAAGATAGTGCTTTCAAGTTAATACTCATATGAGGTATGCAGATATCCAGTATAGTTTATCATTCTGATAATTACATTTGCTTATAACACCCAAACTGCTTCTTGGCTTCTGAGATGATGTAAAATTAACAATTTTTATAATTTATATTTGATCAGGAAAGCCATCTAGACGACCTAAATCAGCACCTGTTAGTGATGGGAGTAACTTTGACAAGACAGTAACGACACTAGAAGATTCCTCTAGGACTTTTATGATAGTAAGTCCTGTACCAGAATGTTGTCTATTTTGACTTGATTCCAAATATAGAATAGTTTTCTACATTATACAAATACAGCCTGAAAAGTGATTTGTGAAACTTCCATAAGAACACTAGACAAGATTTAGTAATGACTACAATACTAAATTGCTTTTTGTACAGGTATTCTGTTGTACCCGAAAATTACACTTGCATCTAGTATTTGGAACCATAATTTTTTTGGTTACAGCAGGGGGAGATGTTTGGTGATGGAGATGTTCAATTGTAGCTAAGCAAAATATCTTACAAAATTTGCCAAATTGTAATCAATGTTTGCAGAAAAAACTGGATGTTTATCTCTTACCTGAAGAAAGAACAGTGAATTTTGTAAGAATGCAGCTAGTTGAGACATAATACATCTTTATCAATTACAGTATGTAGCATTTGCTAGAAGTATATGAAACTTGAATAATGATTCCGTGCCTTGGAATCTGTTATTACTGATGTTTTAAGTTAAGCACCAGATTGGAATTTGTTATAATGGGATCCACTTTACCAATCTAGGCAAAAGCTAATTGCCAAAACCAGATCTTATGTGTGGATTTGTCATTATCCAATAAGCTTTTCTCTGGGTGCTTTGGGTTGATGATTCTCTTGGTCCCGCCTTGCTTTCATGAGCTGCCTTCTCACTTCCCCAAAAATCCCTCAAGTTTGGCTGCTTAAAAAAAGATACTAGATGTGATAGAAAAGTTAGGTTATCTTTGTTCCAGAAAAATCCCACAAAAATGGAATCCGATTTAATGCTGTCACATTCCGGGTTGCAATCCAGACCAGTGAGGGGCTGTGTCACCACCTGCTTTGCAACTTGGAGTGTCTCTCATTGCTTTGCTGCTGTAAGCTCCCAAACTGGGCCCCTAACAAACAGCATGCAGGTCACACCCTAAGTGGCTATGTATAGCTGCAGCCTGCCAGCACACTCCAGTCACACTCAAGCTTCCACAAGCCTTGGTTACCACTTGCAGGATGATCCCAACACATTTCCAGTCCCAAATTTCCCCCCAAAACATGTTCTGCACTGTCCAGCTTTCTCCTGGACAGTTCAGATATTTTAGGTTTGTTGCCCCTCTAAGGGGATCCATATCCAACAATTTGTTACTTTAAATGGAGTTACCCACACAATTCAGTTTAAAGACAGCACTGGAGTAGTTTTGATCAAAGAATAAAACAAGTTTATTTAATTACAAAGAGAGGTTTTAGGTGAGTATAAGGCATTAAAGTAGAAATGGTTACAAGAGAAATAAAGATAAAATGCTTCCTAGTACTAAAACGTAACACTCTAGACTTGGTTCAAGGTGAAATCTTTTACTACATGTTCCCAGTAACATTGCTGACCAAAATTCTCAGGCCAGGATTTGCTCCCAAAGGCTGTTTCTTTGGTCATCTTAGGTGAAGGAGTGAGAGGTGGATAGGGAGAGAGACCTTTTTGCCCCCTCACTTAATAGCTCAGTCCCCCTTTGAAATACATTTTCCTTAAGGCTACCCTTAAATGAAGTTCATTCCTGCTGTGAGGCTGGAGTCTTGTGGTGAACGAGGTTTCATGCTGCTGTTTGCTAAGACGCACATGTTTGTTCCAGCCCCACTTCCTTGCCAAAGAATGGTTACTTTGTAGGTGATTGACACCTGGCAAGAGGCTTGTCCTTTGTCTTTGAGAAACAGGTTTACCCCCTCCACAGACTTATGATAAACAAACTTCAGTTATGATTCCAATTTGTTCCTAATTTTACATGTAATATTGCACGCATTTCATCATATTATTGACAGTGAGTTGTTAGTTTTCAAATGATACCTCAGAGGGCATAATTTGTACAATGATTATTACAATAGTGTGGAGGGTATTAATACAGGGTTGCATTCTGTCACAGCTGCTTACTAGAGAAATATTTTCATTTCAGGACATGTCCCCTACTGAAACATGTGTGCCAATAGAGCCCCCCTCTCTTGTGTCTACAAGCAGTGAAGAAATACAGGGAGAAATTAATTATCCCGATGGAAAGGTAGGATCAGATTTCCTTTAAGAGTCTACAGAGAATAGATCTGGGCAATTAATTCACTCTGCCAAGGGAACTCATCTTTGTCAGGGCTGCGGTGCCTCTCTTGTTCAATTTTATATATGGGGCTGCTGGGTGGGTGTCCCTTTCATTTGTGAGGCATTTGGAGTCTAAGATAAATGTTGTTAAAATCTAAATACCTAAATCACTATTTCATAAAAATTGTGTTGTAAACTGTTCCATATAGAGACCCAGGATGGTTTCTTATTTGAGTCCAATTGGAAATGACCAAACCAGCAAAAAAAAGGGAAAATGAGGGTCTCATTTGTTCCTTGTACACTCCCCGCCACTCCCATCAGTCTGTCTTTTGTCTTATGCTTAGTTTAAATTCTTTGGATTAGGGACTTTTTATTCTGTTTGTACAGCACCTAACCTAATAGTCAATATACATGACTGAGGCTCCCGAGTCCTATGATATTACAAATAATATTTCCAATCTTTATTTAAAATAAGTAAGTCCTTGGGCCAGATGCCCTATTTGAGAAGAATTTATACAATTAAGGGAAAAGAAACTACTTTCTTTGCTTATTGGAAAAAATTATTGGAGAAATTGTTTGACAAGGTGTGAGAAACTGTTTCAGGGATGTGGCTGACAAATTCATAAATGGTTATTCCTGTGTATTGCTTTCTGGTTCCACAACAGCGTCTCGGGCTGCATTTTATTACTACTATTGGGTCAAACCAGACAATGGAAAGTTATGGAAATTCAGGGTTGGATGAGAAGTGCAAACAAACTTTGGCTCTCAAAGAGCTCAGTCTTAAATTCTGGGTAAAAGTCAGACAAATATTCTTCATCTAATGCTGGTTTGCCGGTCAATAGGTAGAACTCTGTCAAACTGCTAAAATGGCCAAATAATGTAATTTTAACTGAAATTGTTGAAAACTTTATACCAGTTTTATTGCTGAACATCTACTTTTATGTAATTTACCTTTTAGGTTGAGAAGGTTTTAAAAAATGGCTGTCATCTTATATTTTTTCCTAATGGAACACAGAAAGAAATGAGTTCAGATGGAAAGACCATAACTGTAACATTCTTTAATGGGGATGTGAAACAAGTTATGCCCGATCAAAGAGTGGTATGTATCCAAATTATCTTCCCAACAGTTTATACGGTCAGATTTTCTAAGACACTTATGATCTATTCTTCTCTACAGATTTACTATTATGCAGATGCCCAGACAACTCATACTACATACCCTGATGGATTAGAGGTCTTACATTTCTCAAATGGGCAAATAGGTAAAAACTATGAACCTTTTATCTGTATACTTTAATTTTTATATAAAAACTGTCTATAGTTATTTTGAAACAAAATATGCACATTGTTACAGAAAAGCATTACCCTGATGGAAGGAAAGAAATTACGTTTCCTGACCAAACTATTAAGAATTTATTTATGGATGGGAGAGAGGAAAGCATTTTTCCAGATGGTACTATTGTTCGTGTGCAGAGGTAAATTTTTACTTTAAATATATCCTACAGGTTCCCACACAATAGAGTGGGGGCGAAGAGTTCTTGGCACACTGAAGTTCATCCGCCCTTCCTTGAATACTCATTGTCTGTGGACAGTGCTTGTCTTCAAGTTAAGATGGATATATTGTATGAAAGGATGAAAAATGAATATTTGTATAGCTGTGTGGTAGATCCACTAGTAATAGAAAATACTTCTTTTAAAGTCTTATTCAGCTCTTGAGAAGCTTACACTTGAAAATGTTTGATACATCATGTCTGATATATAGAAGAAATGTAGCATTTTATACTGAATAATGTATTTACACAAAGTACATGTAGTAATCTGCTTTTAAGAGACAGGCGTCCAAGCATTTATTTAATTGCGTGTACTAATATAGGCCCTGAAACAGGAAAGTACTTTAGCACATGCTTAAATACTTTTCCTGAATCAGGGACAAATTTGTTTGGACCTTCCATTGCTTCAAATAGGATGGAAAGCTATATTCCAGACCTTGATTTAACTAAATCAAGAATAAACTTTCCAAAGATGTACACGTTTCTAATGATTCCCATACTTTTACACTTTGGTGATCTCTACCTCTCCTTCCTTGCTTTAACTATTAAGATGGCCTCTCTGAACTTTAAAAAAAACCAAACCCTTCAGAATGCAGCTTTAGTATTGTTTAAAATTAACTGCAACACTAGGGATCAGCTGAGATGGTATTTATCAACCTTTATTGTGATTTAGTGAACGTTTGTTTTTTGACAACTGTAAAGTTCTGGAAAAATAGTGCATGTTCGTTGAGAATCTTTACAAAGTTTCTACATTCAATTAAACTCCTGCCTACTAACTGTTAGTATGGTGTTGGAATTTCAATTTAAGGCTGGCCCTGTCAGTCTATGTACAGTGCCTTTCGTGTATTTTATATTTAATTGTATACACTCATTTAATACAGAGATGGAAGCAAAACTATAGAATTTAACAATGGCCAGAGAGAGCTGCATACGCCACAGTTCAAGAGACGCGAATATCCAGATGGCACTGTCAAGACTGTGTATGCGAATGGACACCAGGAAACAAAATATGTCTGTGGGAGAGTAAGAGTTAAGGACAAGGATGGTAATGTTATAATGGACACTAAATTGTAACATATGACTTATGAAACTTGTAAGCACCTATCACACTTAGCCAAAGTGTAGAAGTGTATATTTGTTAAAAAAAAACTTTACCCAGTGTATATATTGTACATAATTTTGTTGTTGATTGTCTCAAATAAATTTTTATTTTTAAAATAAACAGTGAAATTAAGGAGCGGTCTTTGACTTGGTCTGTCAAAAGCGCTTATTTTGAGAGATTTCAATCTGCTTTCATATGTGAGTTAAGCAGCTACTTCCTAAATTCCTTTTCAAAGTAGCATGTATCTAATTATTTATCACTAGATGCAATAAGTCTTGCTGGTGAAAGAAACCAAATGCTGTTGTCAACTACAGGAGGTGCAGTCTGAAGCGATTAAAACCTTATGCCTAAGGCAGTGGTCTCCAACCTTTTTACGCACAAGATCGCTTTTTGAATTTAAGATCAACCCAGGATCTGCCCTGCCCCACTCACTCCATTCCCCCCTTCCTCTGTCACTCGCTCTCCCGCACCCTCACTCACGTTAACCAGGCTGGGTTGGGGCCAGGGGGTTCACAGTGTGGCAGGGGGTTGGGGTGCAGAAGTGCAAGCTCTGGGAGGGAGATGGGGTGCAGGGGTCACGTGGTCACACTGCACCTAATCTCATAGAATCCATTGGACATTTCATGAGTTTTACTTATTAGTGGTGGGTGTGGTTTACAGATCCAAAATCCTTCAGGGATTGTCACAAATCAGTGTAATAATCTCAACTGTGGGGTGTGCATTGGGTGAGCTGGGTGTAGGAGTGAGGGGTGCAAACTCTTGGTGCAGGAGGGGGTGAGGGGTGTGGGCTCTGGGAGGGAGTTTAGGTGCAGGAGGGGGCTCAGGGCTGGGGCAGGGGTTTGTGGTGCAAAGTGCAGGCTCCAGTCGGGAGGCACATACCACAGGCGGCTCCTGGTCAATGGCGCAGCAGGGCTCAGGCAGGCTGCCTGCCTGCCATGGCCCCACGCCGCTCCTGGAAGCAGCTGGCATGTCTCTGGGAGAGAAGGGGGGCAGTGGGTCTCCGTGTGCAGCCTGCACCCACACGCACCGCAATCAACAGGTTGGTGACCACTGGCCTTAAGGGTTCAAGGAGATTTTATATTCGACATTGAAGAGAGATGCTAAAATTGACAGCTGATAGGATTTAGCTCTAGCACCAAAAACCTTAACTAGCCAGGAACACCTGAAGCAGAATCTAAGCATCAGTGGTGCGTATCACTTTATTTGGGAAGCATATAAAATGTGAATGCTAGCATTTGTTGATATTTGGGACTCACCAAATGGACTTGTTGCATGGCAAGAAGAGGTTACTTACCTTACAGTAACCTACGTTCTTCCATAGGGACATAAGACATAACTTGGTGCTCCTGTACTCTCAATTGAGTATGCAATGTAGTGTCTGCAGGCCCATGCTTGCACGGAGCAGTTCCAGTTGCTCAGAGGGGGGGCATCCAGGGAGGTACAAGCCTACTGCCACTCAGTTCCTTTGCTGTGGAATTCGGCTTCACAGTTGAGGGGATGGAGAGCAGGAGGTTGAACACCCCTATGGCGAAAAGATCTCAAAGGCCTCATTGCTGGAAGGTAAGTAACCTCTCCTCCTTCAAGTATGTCCCTTATGGGGGCTCCACTGCAGGAGCCTCCCAAGCAGTAACTCAGTGAGGTGGGGGGTGCCAAAGAGGTAAGTCCAGGTCACTTTGAATGTGGTGTCTCTGGAAGCAGGTAAGATGACATAATACTTGGCAAAGATATGGATAGAAGACAAAGTAGCAGTCCAATGTCCTTCAATAGTGCTATAGCTGTGGACTGAACACTACTGGACTGTGCTGCTACTCGGGGGGGGGGGTGGGGGGTTGCACCATTGCATTTTCATAGCAGGTCAAGATGCAACCTCAAATCCACTTCAACAATCTTGGTGTGGAAAGTTGGTCCTTAAATCAAATTGCAGATAGGAAGTAGCCTAGGAGAGGCCTGGAATGGTTTAAGTTCTGTCCAGCGAGAAAGCAAATGCCCTTCTGACATCCAGTGAACGAAAGCTTTATTCTTCTCTGGAGGCATGAGGTTTTGTGCAGAAAACTAGCAGGCAAATTTCCTGGTTAGTGATTTCGAGGACACCTTTGGAAGGAAGCAAGGATGGAGATATAGTATAACCTTGTCTTTGCAGAAGGTGGCGTATTGTGGGTTCACCATGAGTGTTCCCAGATCACCTTGCTGAGGGGATGGTGATTAAGATCAAAATTTTGAGGGAGAGGTGGAGGGGGGAAAACAGGTTGCCACTGTTTTAAAAACAACAACATCCCTTTGAGTGTGTTTAAAACCAGGCTGAGGTCACTAGGGGTGGGGGTGGGGGCGGGGGCAAGTTGTCGAACAGGAGAAAAGTTGCATAGGCCCTTAAGAAATCCAGTGGCTGTAGTATGGCCAAAGACACCGAAGTCCTGGCTAGGTTAGTGGAAGGGTGTCTCAAATGAGCTCTATCAGAGCCTGTGTTTTTAATTCTAATACATAGTCCAGGATCTTGGAAAGTGGAACTTCCAAGGCTAGAGAAGATGAGAGAGCGCACCAAACTGGAAGTGCTTCAACTTCTGGAGGTGCCTCTTGCAAATACTGGCCTCTCTCTTGGATAAGAGAACTGACTGAATTTTAACCAAAAAGGGCAATTCCATGCCCTCTGATTCAGGGAGGAGGGGTTAGAACAGATGAGGGCCCTAAGTTATGTGTCAATATGCTTTTGAGATAGGAAGTCTGAGGGTGTTACCTTTTGAGAGAGAGAGGAGGTTTGAGTACCACACTTATCCTCATAGCACCCTGCTTGGTTGAGACACCTCACAGTGCAGCTTGAGAAGGGTCTTGAGGATTTACTCATAGACTTTAAGGTCAGAAGGGACCATTATGATCATCTAGTCTGACCTCCTGCACAATGCAGGCCACAGAATCTCACCCACCCACTCCTGGAATAATCCTCTCACCTATGTCTCAGCTATTGAAGTCCTCAAATCATGGTTTAAAGACTTCAAGATGCAGAGAATCCTCCGGTAAGTGACCCGTGCCCCATGCTGCAGAGGAAGGCAAAAAACCTCCAGGGCCTCTGCCAATCTACCCTGGAGGAAAATTCCTTCCCGACCCCAAATATGGCGATCAGCTGAACCCCGAGCATGTGGGCAAGACTCACCAGCCAGACACCCAGGAAAAAGTTCTCTGTAGTAACTTCTAACATCCCATCGTTGACCATTGGTCCTATTTACCACTGATGGCAATTAATTGACCCTTGACTAAGATCATGTTATCCCATCAAACCATCCCCTCCATAAACATATCTAGCTTAATCTTGAAGCCAGTTAGGTCTTTTGCCCCCACTGCTTCCCTTGGAAGGCTGTTCCAGAACGTCACTCCTCTGATGGTTAGAAACCTTCGTCTAATTTCAAGTCTAAACTTCCTGAGGGCCAGTTTATATCCATTTGTTCTTGTGTCCACATTGGTACTGAGCTGAAATAATTCCTCTCCCTCCCTGGTATTTATCCCTCTGATATATTTAAAGAGAGCAATCATATCTCCCCTCAGCCTTCTTTTGGTTAAGGTAAACAAACCAAGCTCCTTGAGTCTCCTTTCATACGACAGGTTTTCCATTCCTCGGATCATCCTAGTGGCCCTTCTTTGTACCTGTTCCAGTTTGAATTCATCCTTCTTAAACATGAGAGACCAGAACTGCACACAGTATTCCAAATGAGGTCTTACCAATGCCTTGTATAACGGTACTAACACCTCCTTATCTCTACTAGAAATACCTCGCCTAATGCATCCCAAGACCGCATTAGCTTTCTTCACGGCCACATCACATTGGCGACTCATAGTCATCCTGTGATCAACCAGGACTCCGAGGTCCTTCTCCTCTTCCGTTACTTCCAACTGATGCGTCCCCAGCTTATAACTAAAATTCTTGTTATTAATCCCTAAATGCATAACCTTACACTTCTCACTATTAAATTTCATCCTATTACTATTACTCCAGTTTACAAGGTCATCCAGATCTTCCTGTAGGATATCCCGATCCTTTTCTGAATTGGCAATACCTCCCAACTTTGTGTCATCTGCAAACTTTATTAGCACACTCCCACTTTTGGTGCCGAGGTCAGTAATAAAAAGATTAAATAAAATTGGTCCCTACATTTAATGGTATATGTAGTTAAGCATAAAGAAGAGTCCAGGATCATGGTGTTATCAGGGAACCCCCTAGAGAGTTGTGGCCATAAACCCTCTTGGAGTAGAACAGATGACATTTTTCATTGTTCGGATAGCCAAGAGGTCTACCCCCATCTGGCAGATGCTGCAGAAGCTAGTTTTGTGCTCCTGTTAATGATCTTGCCAGAAGTGCCTGCTCAGGGAATCTGCAATTATATTCTGGAGGCCTGGTAGACTGCTGCTATTTCTACCCTATGGGAGATGCATCAGTTCCATAGCCTTAGTGACTTTGCGCATAAGGACTGACAGCTTGCTCCAGCTTGGCAGTTGAAGTAATACATTGCTGCCTTGTCAGGCATTATTCTGAGTGACCTTGTCTGGCATGAAGGAAGCATTGGAAAACATATCATACTGCTCTTAGCGCTTCAGTATCATGATATTGAATGCAGATTCCTGTGCTGACCATTGGCCCTGTGCTGGCTAGTGGTAGGTGGGCTCTCCATCCCAACAGATGCATGTGCAAAGCCTTTGAAGGTGCTGGATGCAAAAATGGAACTCCAACACAGACCCTTCATGGGTCTTTCCACCATCTAAGAATTCAATACCTTCCAAACACTCTGTTGCATTTGGACAGGCTCTGTTTGGGTATATGCTGTTCTTCTCCATGTCTGGAGGCATCTCCTTGTGCAGGTAGTCACATACATGGAGGCTGATGTGGCCCAGACCTGTGGACAAGTCCTCACTATTTGTGGGCTGCTCTGTAGTGTTGAAATTAGGTTGGACTGGGTGGAGAATTTCTCCTTGGGTAGGTAGGCTCTTGCTGTTGTGGAGTCCAGAGTAGCGCCTACAAAGTCTATTCCTTGTACTGCAGCTAGTATGGATTTTTTTTGCCGTTGATGTGAAGGCCTAGAGATTGGAATACTGTTAATGCTCTGGACGTTGCCAACTGGACCTCTTGGGGCAACCAGCTTCTGAGAAGCCATCCAAACATGGGAACACTGAATTTGAGGTGAGCTATTACCACAGAGAATTTTTCTGAACACCCTGGGGGACCAGGAGAGTCCAAAGGGGAAAACCTCAATATTGACAGTGCTCTCCCTATAGCACAAATCTTAGGCAATACTTGTGGGAGGGGTGGATGGCTACATGAAAGTAGGTGTCCATAAGGTCAAATACAACAACCCAGTCTCCTGGATCTAAGGATGGAATTATGGTAGCTAATGTCACCATTCTGAAGTGCTGTGCTAGGACAGTTATTTTAAGTCAAGGATTGGTCTGCATCTTTCTTAAGGACAAGGAAATTGGAACTGAACTCTCTTCTGATGACTCTGATCAGGCTGGTTCTATTGCTCCCAGAAGGATAAGAGTCAACTTGTTTTAAGAGTTCCTCAGGAGAAGGATGAGGGGTAGGGCTTGAGGGAGGAATAGAATGGAAGTAGAATCTATGATTCTATGATTGTAGCTTAATTTGACAACCTCCAGTATCCGTTTGTCTGAGATAATGTGCTCCTAGGCAGGTAGGTAGTGTGATAGTCTTCAAAGGGGAGGAGGGTAGTTGCATAACAGGTGATCCATTGGAGTGAATTACTTTATGCCCTCAACCAAGGTTTCAAAAGTGCCTCTTAGAAGGAGGGGCTAATTGGGGAGAAATATGGGTAGGAGGTGCCTGTTTTTGTGGGCTCCTGCTGCTTAGAGAAAGCATGCTGATGGTACTGGAATTTCTAACTTTGAACAGCTTGGGATCTACTAAAATGCCTTGTCATTACAGGCACATAAATCCCCAGTGCTTACAACACTGCTCTGGTGTCTTGAGTACGTAGAGAGAGGAGTCTTATGTTTGCTGAAGAGCATAGGCCCTTCTAACACACAGTCTTCCACTGTTTTGAACTTTTCTTGGAAGGACTGGAGCTGGATGCTCTTCTCATGACCACTGCTGTGGACATGGACCTGGAGGCTGTGAGAGCAGCAGGGCTGCCGAGAGTGGGTTCGGGCCCCAGTGAAAAAATGTTTTTGGGCCCCCCAGCAAGGGCGGACTGGCTGAAAAATCTTTTACACCTACAGCAGCTCTTTTCTCTTTCTTTTTGTTCTGTTTTTTTGCACCAGATTTGTGATGATAATCCATAGTAAGAATTGAAAAGGGGTAAAAAACCCATCTAAAATTAAAAAATGTATTATTTTAAATTCACTGCAATATAAAATAAGTGTGATCTTATTTTTATGTTAATAAATGATATTCATACCTGTTGAGATTAAGATCCTAATGACTAATATCAATATAAGCACCCACACGATCATTGCTGAACCAACCGTACACTTTAAACGTTAAACTTCCAGACAGCCGGGCCTCGGTAATTTGTACCGGCTCCCCTCCCCCCACCCCCCCCTCCTGGTCCGCCCTGGTGAGCAGTATCTTAGGCAATTTACAGGGAGGCTTTCACAACCAACTGTCTTTCAGCAGTGATAGATTGAAGCTGATCTTTCTGGTCTTGTGGCAAGTGCTCAATAAAATGTGTAATTTGAAGTATGTGTTAATCATTTTGCCATCATGGCCTGGTATCTGGCAATACAAAATTGGCAAGCAGCTGAGGAGAAGCTCTTCCTTCCCAGCTAGTCCAGCTGTTTAGATTCTGTGTCAAATGGAGAGGGTCCTGAGCAAGCTTGATGGTTCCTCTCATTAGTTGCATCCACTATAAGGGAATTGGGTTTAAAGGGGGAATAGTACTCCATTCCTTTCAGTGAGATGTAGTATTTCACTGCCTGCTTACATGGTGGTGGGATTGTGGCAGGTGTTTGCCATGGGTAGGTGTGGAAGATAAGCCTCAGTGATTGTTAGGGTAATCTTTCCCTGAGGATTGATGGTCCAGATGTCCACCAAGGAATGTTTCAACTTTTGGACTTCCTCTAGTGGGATCTGAAGTCAGTCTGCTAGCCTTTTCATGATGTCCTGGAAGGTCTTAAAATCATCAGTGTACAAGAGTGGTGGTGTTACTGCATCATTCAGAGATGAACAGGACTTTACAGATGGAAGTGAGATCTCCTTGGCATGAGATTCTTGCTCCTCTTGCATATCATTTGGTAGAGAAGTGGGTGGTACTACTGTGCATGGTACCTTAAGATGGTCTATACGTGCCAAGGGCTGGTAGGGTAGTGGTGGGTACCAATGCTTTCTCTTAGGCAGTGCTGGAGTTGGTCACCATAGGTCCCAGTAACCCCACTAAGGAGGGGGATAAGGGAAGGGACCCCATGATCAATCTCTGGACCTCCAATATCTGGTAGGTTCTCTAGGATCCTCTTCATGAAAGGGTCTCAGAGGGATAGGTTAGTATAGTACTGGGATGGATGCCTGTACAAAGATCTCAGAGGAAACTTCCCAGAAACTAAGGTGTATGTGTGACAGGTTGCCCCCCTTAGGATGGCACCTGATGTGCTGAGATCACTCAGCCCATCTGTTGCACCAAGCTGGACACCCTTTTTACCTGTCTTGCTGAGCCTTCTCCAGCACACACACAGGCGGGGCCACAGGCAACTGCAGAACGAAACAGACACTGAGATCAGTTCTAGGAAGGCTCAGCTTAAAGGACTTGCCCCTGCACGCAGGTGTCCACCTCCCTAGGAGTGCAGACCCAAAGGTAAATTATGAAATCTGCTGCCTCCCTCAATGTGGAGGAAGGTATGCACAGCCTCTTATCCCCCCAATTATAAATTGCACAAACTGGGTTATATTATAAACAAGAAATAAAATCCACCTTTTGTAGTTAAACTTAAGTGAATATAGGAGATAAAACAGAACAAAGCAGATTACTAAGCAAATAAAACACACAGCCTAAGCTTGTTTCACTAAAGAAATTGGTTACAAATAGTAATTTCTTACCCTAGATAGTGTTGCAGGCAAATTATAGAAAGTCTTGAAAGGCAGCTGCACTGGTCTCCAGCTTGAGACCTCAGATATTACTACAAGCTAGATGCCCTTCTCCCCCCAGTTCAGTTCTTGCTTCCAGGTGTTTTTCAGTCTCTCTTTGGGTGGGGAGACAGAGGAGAACCATAATGATGTCATTCCCCTGCTTTATGTAGCTCTTGTGTGCGGTAGGAACACTTTGTCTCCCCGTGGAAGAACACAGGCATTCCAAGGGATGGGTCCACTACCATATGACTCAGAACCATGTCTCTGCATGCCTGTAGCAGCCATTACTCATAGGCTGTCTAAAGCATCCACAGGATGATTAAGCTTTTTCACAGTCTATTGTTTCTAACTGCCCATTAACCCTGTCTGGCTTTTCCATTGTTGTACCTGAAGGACTGGTTTGGGGAGGGGTGTGTGTGTGTGACATTTTAAGTAACATTTGAAACACAGATACATAGTCAATATTTCTAACTTCAGATGCAGAAATTATACAGGCATACAAATTGGATAATCAGTCAGTAAATCATAACCTTTCCAATGATATTTTACATGTACCATATTGCATAAAGTATATCTCAGTTATGTCATTAATTTCATAAGCATATTTTCATAAAGAATATGGAGTGAAACATCACAGTATAGGAGGGCCTTTCAATGTCCTAACGGATACCAAAGGCTGGACAGACAAATTGTAACATTGCTTTCATATTGGTATTGGGGAGGTAGATCTTCCCTAGTGACTCAGGTTCATCTGAGATAATGAGATCCTCTTACAAAAGGAACCTGGAAGGAGGGTTCTGATGGCTTTCAAATGAAGTTTGGGTCAGTGGTGCCTGGTGAGATGGAGGCTGTGGTGATCTCCCCTTTCAGAGGTATGGTGAGATACTGGTACTGGAGCATGGATGGTAGCTCTGTGTATCTTGCGGTGCCACATTATGTCAGATGGTGCTGCTGCGGTAGTTGCTCTGGGACGGGGAGCTATGTCCAAACAGGATTTCTTCTGCAATATGGACACCTCAGTACTGGAGTCAGTTGGAATCTCTACTGTACATGTAATGATGAGGTCTCCTGAGAATGAATCTGATGGGGGTCCGAGATTCTCACGGCTGGGCAGAGTTGGAAAGAATCATGGAACAGAACTGCAGGGGTTGCGAAAACGAGTGAATCAACGAATGGGAAAACAACAGTCTCCCCTCCTGGTGTGTTTTAGGAAAGCTGAGGAAGCCGCAGAAAACCGGTTCGGACTGATACAAAGAGCATGGGTTACAAAGGTCCCCGAATAGAATGCCCCCAGAAGAACCAAGGTATTAAAAACCCTCCCGGGTGGAAGCAAGTTGGAGATCTACAGCGGACCCCGGACAACCTGTGCACAGGGCAGAACTCCAGTCCACCCTTCCCCCTCTTCTTCTTATGTTACACCCAGGCTTGGCTAGCCTGGGGTTGTGCATGTGAGAGTATGAAAGTGGGTTAGGGCTCAGGCACTAACACTTTCTTTCTTCCTCTGAGTGATGTGGGAAACCCCCAGCACTCTCCCCTATTATTTTATTTATAAAGCTTTAACACTTAGAGTGCTCTTTTCATCTCTGCCCCTAAAGATCCTACCGCCAGAGCCTGATCATCTAAGGTCTCTGGCAGCTTGGTACTGGTAGTTATAGTCAGGTAGCAAGGCCTATACAGTAGGCACTGGAAAGTTTAGGGCACATTCAAATTGGACACTTCAAAGAATAAGACTCAATATTTCATAGCAAACTGGGGCTCACTCAAGATTCAGGAGCTAGTATTCAAAAGAATGTATTAAAGGGAACAATCAAACTTACCAGCAGTCTGTAATTGAACAGTGTTCTAAGAATAATGCAGGATCTGCTAGAAGTTCACTGAAATAACTAGTTAAGTAGAGTTTTCCTTCAAAATAAGGTGGCATTAAAATAAGCATTTTAAAATGGGCAAACAAGGGAGAAAAGGAAATGAGATGTAATTCAGTACGTTACATGAAGAAAATAGACAAATTACACGAGAAAGAACATTGTAAATGCAGAGGCAGAAGAGCTAAATCCAGAAAGGAATTTGGGTGCACAGTGTTAGGACACCTAACTTTTAGGTGCCCTGTTGTCCAATGGAATCCTCATCCAACTTAAGTGGCCAGGCTCCTTATACAGTGCATGGGGTGAGTTAGGCACTTAAGAAAGGGATTCACAGAAGCCAGCATGCTGAGTGGGGAGCTGCTTTAAGCGCCCCCTTCAAGGGAGTTAGGTGCCTATCTCTGTTTGGGGCTTCACAACTGTGAACCTCTTCCTGGAGTTGGGGCTAACCTGATATACATGCCTTTCTCAAAAAGTAGACCCCAATATCCTTAAAGCTACAGCAGTTAGGCATTCAGTTCATAGATAGGGGAACCTGTTTCAGGGTCCCTCCCCACTCCCTGCTTGATTTGGAGCAGGGATATGCACTTGGATCTCCCATATCCCACATGACTGCCCTAACCACCAGCTATAGTCTCTTTCTCTCTGGCCCACTTAATATTTATACAAAGTGGAACAGTTTCCACAGGGGACAGAGAAAGACCCATCTGTGAATATTCCATAGCCTAAAGGGGCGGGGTTAGGGCACTCAACTGGGATGTGGGAGGTCCAAGTTCCTGCTCCAAATCAAGCATACTGGGAATTTGAAAACTGGTCTCCCACCTCCCAGCAGAGTGCCCTAACCACTCTTGGGTATTCTAACACACACACTAACACACACACACACCAATCTGGATGGCCCCAGTTCTCGTGTGGAAAGTGCGATCTGGTTAATGTGCTGAATCACTGGATGCAGCCCTGCACCTGAAAATTGGGAAAGACCTAGTTTGTGAATTCTGCTGGGACTTAGGCATGAGCTAGGGGGTCAAGCAACTCAGCTGGGTCAGAACTTCAGTGGTTTTGAACATGCACATTCGTGGGAATTTAGGCCCCTACAAGGTTAGGCAGCAGCTGAGTGGAGTTCTGAGGATCATCCGGGCACCTAACTGTTGGACTTTGGTGCCTAAATTCCTGTGTAGATCTAGCCCAATTCCTCTTTGCTCCTGCCTGCTGAGAGAGGAATTGGAGTGTGCAGTTAAGCTCTTCAATACACATGGCCCATAGATAAGTCTTTACTAAATACCCAAAATACTGGTATGATGAGAGCATGTTCTATAAAGGAGAAATGAAAAGCTTGCTACAGTAGGTACTAAGAACATAGTAACCACCTGGAAATACCAATCATTTATAAACTGTTCTAAGTCATTAAAATTCTGAATCATGCTGTAAGACAATGAAAATTATGCCCAGAAAAGCTGAACAACTTTGGGTGATGTTGCTCTAAAGAAGGACTATGTTAACCCTTGAGACTATTATGTTAGAACTAGGTGAGCAATCTTGAGAGCCATAAATAAGCCATTTCATAGGAGACACTGAATATGGCAACATTAATTACTTCAAACACTCTTAGGTCACTATCATTTTGTTTCTTTATGGTCCCCTCTCATTTGATAAGGAGGTAGAAGGCAGTTCTTTGATGAGACAATTGAGCTTATCCATCCCATTGCCTCCCATCCTTCTGTGACAAATCCATAAAGGGAGTACCATTTTTCCTATCCCAAGGTTGTCAGAACAGGAATCAGGCTCTGTACTACTTCACGGCAGGAAGCTGTAGTGTGGATCGTTCATATGTGCTTCAATATTTATGTTCTGCCCCACGTACAAACAGAGGAATAAAGTGAAAATGTCAAGACCTCCAAACTGCAATCCTGTCCTTGGTGTTGAACCTGTCATTTTGCTTTGAAGCTTTGAAACCCACACTCCTCAGATGATATAAACAAGGTAACCCACAACTTACTGCCTTGTACAAGTATGAAGGAAAAGCATCCACAAATTAAACAAAAGCTTTTTTTTTCAGATGCAAGATAAACAAAACAAGTATTTATTTTAACATTATCCTTTCATATTTATGAAAACAGCTCTGAACAAGAAAACCACACCTGAGTATTTCAGGCATTCCACACAATTACTGTATGTAGAAAGAACAAGCCAAGGCAAATTAACATGCCAGAACAAAATTAAAAAACAACAACAAAACAAAAAACCACCTTTCCTCTTCAGATACTGTAGTCTTCATCAAAAGCTCTCTATATAGTATACCTGAAAACACAAAAACTAGTGTCAAATTTAGATAATAAAACAGCTACTTCCTCCTTATCTGGTAGACTCTTTAACTAAGGAGTCTATACTACCAGGTACAGAAAGAACCGTCCATACTGCCTCATTAATACATTGTGCACTGGTGTAGATTCCCTCTGGTTTCACTAATTACTATAAAAGTAATCATAGGACAACATATTACTATCTATAAGACAAGAATGACTGGTTTAGTCACCATAATAAACCAGTGAAGCAAACTAACAAGCAAAGAAAGACTGTAGTAGGAAATATGCCACCATGCACCAAGGCATATAAAACATTCTTTTCAAAATCTTGTTACATCTATCAATGTTTAACAGAAAAAGTATCTTACTATCTATGGGGACAAAAGAATGCCCAGAATATGGGAGTTGAAGAGGTTCTAGTGGAGGAAGCAGCTTGGTTCTTGCAGATGCAACTTGTCGCTACTGTTTGTATAGAGAATACTGTAATATTGCCAGTCACCTGCAATTTCACCGGTTTCTTCAGTGATTATTTGGATTAAAAGCAGGCTATAAAAGTGTCTCCTCCCTCTGTATGCTGGTTGAACTTAATTGCTTGTTCCAGTCCATGTTGGCTCTCAAACTATACCCTAGATGTCAGGTCAGGTTTAAGCAAACAGACAAGGATTTGCTCCTCAAAGGACCAAGAGCTGCTTTTGACTGTGTGAAAGCGGCAGCATGGACTGTGTAGCTAGCATCTGATCACAAGAATATGCAGTCTATATTATATGCACTTTTTTGTTTACATATTTATTATAAAATAACTATGTGTCATTTACATTACATTAGCACCCAAAAGGTATTGAAAAACCCACTAGTTTTGGTCAGATGATTATTCAAAAAACAACAATTGAGCCCATGGCTTAATAAATACTAGGATTTTAAAAAAATCTTACTTTTTAATTGCCTCAAGTGACACTTTATGTTTACTGTACTTACATGTGTCACTGATCTAAGTCTGCTAATCCCATTTCTACCAGCTTCATGTGGACTAAGCATCGTTCATCTTCGTACAAAAACACAGTGTGCTCTGGAGACTGAGTCTGGAAATCAGAAATTTTCAGAAGTACAGAAAGATCTGTTTCAAGTAGTAAGTTGACTGAATGCTGCAATTATTTTTCTACATCTATACTGCAGTAATGTCCAGAGGCCAACCAGACTGGAGCTCTGTTGGGCTAGATCAGGGATCTCAAACTCAAATCACCCCGAGGGCCACATGAGAACTAGTAAATTGGCCCGAGGGCCGCATCACTGAAACCTTTTCATACAATGATACAAAAGTATAGTCAAAAATGAAAAAAATGAAGAGTAATATAGTATTCTATTAAAAGTCAATGTATTAACTTTTTAAAAACTGTAATGCAAAGAGGGGTTTCAATAAAATATAAACACTCAGTAATGTTTGGAGCTTGGCTGCCAGTGGAGTCGGCGCATATGGCGGACTGCAGGAAATAACTCCGCGGGCTGTGTGTTTGAGACCCCTGGGCTAGATACTGTACAAAAATATGGAAAAGGGCAGTCCCTGTCCCAAACAGCTTATAGTCTAAAAGACAAGACATACCAGGTGGATGAGATAAACAAGAGGGCTGGGGTGGAAAAGACAGTTGCAAAAATAAGTTAATCATTAGTTTAATCCCATTAAGTAGAAAAAAATGGCAATGATGCTAAACTTAAAATTTGATGATAGGAATTAAACAAAAAAGGAAAAAAAACCTGAGTTATCTGATCTGTTAATTTGAAAGTGAACATAAAACAGTGAAAAATATTACGGTACTGCATGAACTAAGCCTGATCTCTATTACAAGTTTTTTGTAAATCAATGTTGGAAGGAAATTTTTTAGGTAAATGTTAGACTGAGGATAACGATTGTACAACACAAATGTCCATTTGGAAATTAAAGTTTGTTGTTTTATATTAAATAGCATATTCCCACATAAAATTGTTAACTGATAGTAGTATGTCCCTTCAGTGATTAATGCAACCCTCAGCCAAACTACCCAGCAAGAACTTTTTTTTTTAAAACCACTTGACATTAAAAATACTGAAGTAACTTAAGGCGGTTTTATACAAATATTCTATTATCTTTAGATTTCAGAAATTTGGTTAATGACAATGTTAACATTTTACAAACATCCCTAACTCAGATCCACAAGGCATACAAGTTTTCAATAAACAGAGTAGCCAGAATTCCAGAGCGTGTTGAAGGTAAGTGGAAGACACAAAGGCCTGGTCTGCACTGGAGAGAGTGGGGGGTGGGTGGATCGATCTAAGTTACTCAACTTCAGCTAGGTGAATAACGTAGCTGAAGTCAACTTACTTAGATCTACTCACTACAGTGTCTTCACTGCGGTGAGTTGACAGCTGACGCTCCCCCTGTCGACTCCGCCTGCGCCTCTCGTTCCACTGGAGTACCGGAGTCGACAGGAGAGCGCTCGGTGATCAATTTATCACGTCTAGACTAGATGTGATAAATCAAACACCGCTGGATCGATCATTGCCCGTTGATCCTGCGGGTAATGTAGACAAGCCCAAAGAGAAGGGGGCAGGTGGGAAAGAGATTGAAAGTAATATGTGGGAGAGCTGCATGACTTTGTATGTGTCAGTGGCTATCCAATGGATAGGGACACAGAATAAAATGACTGATGGAGAAGCAGCTCAAACACCCCCCCAAAAGCATAGATTTTTATTGTGCACCTCCTTGATGTTCCCATCAAAGTGCCCCTTACTATGCCCTGTGATAGGTGTGTCAGATTTTCACTTTGAATATCTGGGTACCTTAACAGGAGAATGAGGAGGAATGTTAGGGGGCAGTGGAAAGGCAAGGAGAAGCGGGGGAGGGAGGGAGGGAAGGAAGGGGTACATTTTTAGTACTTACAGACCTATTGTTTATTTTGGGCACTGGACACCACTAACCCAAATGGAAATGTGAAGCATACAAGCAAGAATGATGGTTTCTAGTGGAGGAGTAATAAAGGTTAAAATCATGCAGGCAGGAGGGCTTGAGAAGTGGGCTGTCTGTAACACAGTGAAGAAAATTCCTATGTACTTGATCCTCTGCCTTTTTCAGAAGCATCACAACATTAAAGTGTTTATGAGTCTAATTTTTTAAACCAAAGAACAAGGTTCACAATAAATCTTGTATAAGGTTCAGACATTCCACTGAAAATGTTAAAACCAAGGTAACTCATGTTTGGCAGGAACTAAAAGGAAAAACTTACCACTGTGGAAGCATAGAGCTTTTTGCCTTGAAGACAGTCCATCATGGCCCATAATGCTTGCATGCTCCATTCAGGGCAATATGGAATTCTCTTTTTTTCTGTATCATATAAAGGAGGTTTAAATCCAGCCAACAGAACTCTTACTGCTTGAGCAGGATACTGCATGAGGTGAGAAGGAATCTGGCGTAATCTAAATCAAAATGAAAATCCTTGTCTAAAAGTATGCAAGACAACAGTGCAATAGTTAATCACTACCTAGAACTAAAATATGTTAATGAAGGATAGCTCAATGATGAGGGAACTAGCCTAACTTCCTGTGTGACCTCAGACAAATCAGAAAGCCCTTCTGAGCATTAGAAGCAACAAAGAGTCCTGTGGCACCTTACAGACTAACAGACGTATTAGAGCAAAAGCTTTTGTGGGTGAATACCCACTTCTTCAGATGCAAGTGGGTATTCACCCACGAAAGCTGATGCTCCAATACGTCTGTTAGTCTATAAGGTGCCACAGGACTCTTTGTTGCTTCTACAGATCCAGACTAACACGGCTACCCCTCTGATACTTCTGAGCATTAGTTTCCCATCTATCAAATGGGGATAGTAGTACTGCCCTACATCACAGGGGAGTTGTGAGGGAGGTGCTTGGATACTAAGGAATGGGGGGTGGCCATATAAGTACCTAAGGCAGACAGGAACAATTTAGCACAGATGCAAGCTAACTTTTTTAAAAAATAAATAAATACCAGATCTTGATAAATATAAGTTTAAAAAACTGAACTATGCACTTACCTGCTTGTTGGTAATTTTTCAGTTGATCCATAGTCAACAAATTGAATCAAAATATTAACAGGATCAAATTCTTTAATAGAGAGTAGTTTTGCTCTATACCACAAGCCATCATTGTATTCTGCCAGGCAAGGCATTTCTGTAAGAAAGAAAAAGCACGCTATTTATTCCAAAATTTAGCACATACGCTATCAGAGCTGTAAAACAAGTTGTATTATACCATCAAGTTTTATTTTCTGTCCTCTAATTCATGTTTTTTTTACATAGTATCCATAATTTTTTTTAAAAGACACAGAGTAACTGGAAAAAATTAAATGAATTTAGAAAGGAATGGTTACTTACCTTATAGCAAGTGAAGGCTACTTACCTGGAACTGGAGTTCTCTGAGATGGACTCTGCATAATTAATCATGGGATGCACTGGCAGGAACAGTTCAGACTGTGGAAGCTTCTCACAGCAATGTCCTGTAGTGCTCTTGTGTGCCCCTTTCTGCTCCTCCCCTGTGTTCCTCAATAGGATTTGAGGAAAAGGGGACAGTGAATGGGAAATGTGAATATGCAGAATCCATCTTGAACTCCAGTTACAGGTAAGTAAGAATATGCAGTGTCCTCTGCATATTCCTGCTTATGGGATAGTTTGACAAGCAGTACTAAAGGAAAGTTGGGACTCAAAAGTCCTAACTGAATAGGCACTGAAGTACTACCCTACCGTAGCCTACAGGTACAGGTATTTGCTAGGTGAGGCACCTATGTTAAGGCAGGGGTTATCAAATTTTGTCATAGTGAGCCTCCCTGAGCTATGAAAAAAAATAACTGTGCCTCCCCACAGTTTACTAAAACAATATAACAAACTGAAAATCCTATGTGTTGCAAAAAATGAATAAAAAGGTAGAAGGGATTTGATCAATTATAGATCTGTATGAATTTCAGAAGTATTAATTTTAAAATACAAATGGACGCAATTAAAATAAAACTTCACAAACATTTTAGGGAACATGACACCAAACAATGATATGTTAATTCAGTATAAGATCCATCAGTCCTATCTTATCAGGGAGAGGGGTGTGTTTGTTTCCTCACCATACAAAGTAGTCTTTGTATGGCAAATTTGGGATTGGAGTGTAGAAAAGAAGAGATGTAAGTCATCTTCAATAGAAAGCTGGGAGCGATTCTTTGTTATGATTGTAGTTAATTCTGAGAAGCCTGACTCACATAGGTAGGGGGATTAAAAAGGAATGAGTCCTTTAAAAGACTGGTGTGTTAACTCACAAAATTCAGATCCCATTGATAACCAAAAGCCTTTCATTTGTGAAAATTTGTGCTGCAGTTCCTTGTTGCTTGACAAGTTGATAAGGCTTTCCTCTTCTTTTGAAGACAGCATATTTGTGGGGTTTGGCTTAAAGTTGAATGGGTTTGTGATCTATTGATTACATTTGTCTTTGCCCACTTCAGGAAAGTATTCACGAAACTGCTCCTACAGATCCCCTAAGTGCTGAACAATTACATCTTGGAT
The DNA here is from genome assembly GCA_033296515.1 of Macrochelys suwanniensis. NCBI lineage: Eukaryota > Metazoa > Chordata > Testudines > Chelydridae > Macrochelys > Macrochelys suwanniensis. Next base: position 40,000,304 of record CM065775.1, on the reverse strand, counting down.
ACTATCAATTGACAGATCACTGCACAGTTGCACAATGTCCTCCATGTTGAAAACATGGAAACAGATCCCTGCTGTACACATTAAGACCACAGTTCAAGTTTGTTAATGAATGCTGCTATCCGAACATTAGCAATTAAAACATTTGCATCTTGTCCCTGAAGTGACACATGCAGAGAATTCAGTCGCTTGAATATCTCAGCCAGATATGACAACAAAGATATCCCCTGGACAGCCAACAAACTTCTGCAAGTAACAACTGTGTGAAGTTTGCCTCCATCTCTTCGCATAAAATGGCAAAACCCCTCAAATTAACCGGGTGCAACTTTATAAAGTTTACAATTTTTACTGCAACTGAAAGAACATTGCTGAGCTCCTCTGCCATCTTCTTAGCACCCAATGCCTATCTGTGGAACATACAATGATTCTAGGTTGCTGTGGGGGCTGCTTGTACCTTTGTCACAAGCCCGCTATGCTGTCCTGTCAGACTATGCTCCATTGCAGCAAATTCCAAAATGTTCCCAATCAAGGCCTGTGCCTTGAACAAAAATATTTAATAGTTTAAAAAGCTCTTCACCAGTTGTTTGTGCTGGAAATAGATGGCAAAACAGAAATTCCTCTTTTAATTCGTTGCTGTAGCACAACGAATATGCATCAGTAGCTGGGCAGCATTTGATAGATCGGTAGACTCATCTATCTGAATTGAATAATATGGGCTCTGACAAAGACTTTCTAGGAGCTGCTCTTTTCCATCAATGGCCATCTCTGCAATATGGGGTGAAACTGTGTCATTAGAAAGTGGGATCACGTCTAGCTGTGATGTTGCTTTCTCTCCTATTTTCACCTTGCATATATCCATTGCAGGTGAAAGTAGTTTCTCACTTATGTTGTGTGGTTTAAACGCTTTGGCAATGCACAAAGCTACATGGTAAGAAGCCTCTGTAGCATTTATGTTAACAGTGCTGTACACTTCCACAACATTTTTTGTCCTGTTAACTCATTGAGCTTTCTCTCAAAAAGCTCTACAGGTTCAGATACTAAGATAGGATAGTTTGTTTCAAGATGCCAGTGTAGCTTCCATGGCTGCAGACTGTCTTTTGACAGTACTTTGCCACATACAACACACTGAGGCCTCGGTGCATCACTGGACCTGCTCCATGTAAAGCCCGGTTGAAATAAGCTGTGTCATATTTTTGGCTTCTGTGTTTTGCTGGAACTGCTGCTGCTGCCCTCACGTTGGCTTGCATTGTACACTTTTCTCCCTTTGTCACAAAATGATTAATTTCTCATGTAAGCTGTTTCTCACTGTGCGCACACTGCTGATAATGTTTTAAAATGTACTTGGGGGAAAAGCCACACTATGTACGTGTAAACCGGGTCTGAATGAACTCTCCTCTGACAGCTAGTTGGGGAGAAGGAGAGACTTTAGGAGCAAACTGTATTTACATGAACACACCTACTCTGCCAAGATATCCAGCAGATAGAGCAGTGTTGCTCAAAATGATCAACTTTGGTTGGTGTTGGGTTACAAATCACTTTAGTACTGAATGCAGGAGTAGTGAAATGTTATCAATATTGTTGTCTTTATTGAATGAATAAAGGGGAGCAGAACTTGTATTTAACTTGAGGGGGGGGTCAACCTCAGCTGAAAGGACCTCATTAAGTCAGGAGCTTGAATGCCAGACTCCTGTGCAGGTAAGAGGGGTGGAGACAGGTGTCCCAGCCAGGAGGTGTGGACTCTCTCTACGGGTCCCCGGTCTGGTTTAACCTATTCCTCCCCACTGTTCAAAGATAGAGCTAAATAGGCTTCATTAGGAGCCTTTTGTTATTTCAAGTACTCAATAAGAGCTGAAATCACTTGTGGTGGGGCAGTTTCTGCCCAGCCTGCTGAGAGCTAAAAATCACTAAGAAATTGACCTACAGAGGTCACAGCAGAGAGGCAGGTGGCAGCAGAAGGTAACTGATGGGTGACTGGAGAAAGTGGCAAGCAGCTGGCTGGCAGGGCAGCCAGGCAACAAGGAACAGCAGCTGGTAGGGCGGCCAGGCGGCGAGGAACCGCGGCTGGCAGGGCGGCCAGTGGAGAGGAACTGTGGCTGGCGGGGCAGCGAGCCAGAGCAAGTGCTCAGATGGTGGAGCAAGCAAGATGCCTTCTTCCCTGGGTGGGAGGTGAACTCACACAGATGCACCTCTGAACCCTGGGTCCTCAATGACCAAGGACCACCATGAATGGCTTATGGTGAGAGAGCAGAGGGGAGCAGAGCAAAGGAACTTTTGGTTCTTGAGCTCTACAACATGAGGCAGAAAACTCTGCCCCACGCACTGTGGCGTGGGTGTTCTGCTCAGAGTTTTATGTTTATGAATCCTGCTTGGGGCATTTTCCCTAATTAATGTCTGGTGACTTCCCTCCTTTCATTAAAAAAGTTTCTTTTCTACACTCAGACTCTGTGCTTGCGAATGGGGAAGTATTGCCTCTCAGAGGCGCCCAGGAGTGGTGTGTAATTTTCCAAGGTTACTGGGTGGGGGCTCAAGCCAGTTCTGTGTTGTATTCTTGAAAAGAAACCCCTAGGTACTGAACCTGGCCCTGGTTGCTCCCGGCTTCACCTGGCAGAAGGGTTACATATACATCTGACGTGTCACAGTTGCTAAGAGAGCCGTGCAGTACACCACATGGCTCGGACGCCCACTGTCAGCCCAGGGCAGGCTGGGACTCTTGCTGTCCCCTTTAGCCCCTCTTCCTGACTCCCAGGTGTGCACAGCCCTTTTGCAGGAGTCCAAGCCGCCCAGGGATGACAGTCGAAGCTCTTAAAAAGCACACAGCTCGCGCCTCCCTTGACACATTCCCATGTGACCCAAGTTTGAGAAACGCTGAGTTACGGCAATAATGCAATGAGCCTACAAGCCTCAAGGCCTGTAAAAAAAATCTTAGCTAAACTACTTAAGGGCCCAAAAAGCCTTAGCATAACCATTAACATCACCCCCCTCCCCCACCTCTCCAACACCACCTATAACAATCAGTATCGTCAACAGAGTGATACTAGAAGATCATAAGATATCACAATAGACTGCCATAAAGACTAAACAGCTGGGAGGTAACCACAAGTTGCTATTTATAGCAGCTTGGAATATTTTTAGTTTGGAAAGTCAGCAGATCTCTGACCACAAGAACCCCCTACTGAACATGCATTAGGCATAGTGGCCTCAGTGTCACATATTATAAAAGTTGTATCCCAGCCTGTGTGCTTTGGGAGGGACAGATGAAGTCCCTGGGAGATGCCAAGATGATGACCATTGATGATGGTGATGAGTAAGATAAGTCAGACTTTGAGGCCAGAAGAGACCATCACGATCATCTAGTCCAGGGTTTCTCAACCCATGGGTCAGGACTAGTGTGACCAGACAGCAAGTTTGAAAAAATCGGGACGGAGGTGGAGGGTAATAGGTGCCTGTATAAGACGAAGCCCTGAATATCGGGACTGTCCTTATAAAATCGGGACATCTGGTCACCTTTGTCAGGACCCAAAACTGGGTCACCGGAATGTTTCAAAGGGTCACATGGCAGCTCCTGTGACTTTTGTCTCACAGGGCTGGCTGGGCTCGCCTCCCTGGCTCCAGGCACTTCGATCTCTGGGGTTCCAGCACCACTCAGGTTTGGCCCAGTCATTATGCTGATGGGAGTCCAGTTAGGCCAAATTTGAATGAGTGGCACTGCAACTCCATGAGCTAGGGCACAGGGCACAACACCACTCACACAGATTTGGTCCAGTCGGGGGGAGGGCAAACCTGAGCAGCACTGCAACCCCAGAGGTTGCAATGCCCTGAACTGAGAGCCAAGACCAGCCAACTCCACAGCACAGGAGCTGCAGGACACCCTCCCAGGACCCGACGAAAACCACCCCAGGGTCTCCACCCCCAGACTATTTACTGGGTCGCAACAGGCCATAAACAGTTACAAATGGGTCCTGGGCCAAAAAAGTTTGAGAACCACTGATCTAGTCTGAGTTCCTGCACATCACAGGCCCCAGAACCTCACTCACCCCCTCCTGTAATAGACCCTGTAATAGACCCATAACCTCTAGCTGGGTTACTGAAGTCACCAGAGCTCTTTTAGCATCCAAAGTGTGTAGCTTTAACTCACCTATATAAGCATGAGACCAAGGGAAAAATATTGGCAGATTGTTTGATTAAGGTGAAAGTTAGATACCACGTGGGAGGGAAGGAAACTAGAGTTAGGGTAAAATATCACCTTATTTTTGTGAAAGACAATGAATGGAAGATCAGTCATGAGGGCATGTAGTTCATTCATCTAGATAATGTTAGGCTATGATGAAAGCTATTCTGATAGATAGCTGGAAATAGAGAACACTGCTTTAGGCACAAAGGCAGGCTTCTTAATCTGAGTAAGGACTACAGTGAGATCTCATGACAGTACTGGATTCTTTATTGGTGGCTACATTTCAGCAAGGCCATTTGTTTACTATGTCATGTGTAAAGACGGATTTATTATACATCAATGCATGGTGGACAGCTACTACGTGAACTTTCAAAGGAGGAGAGGGAAAGTCATGAAAGCTTTAACTCAAGTACATATTCAAGAATAGACTGAACTGGTGCTACGGGTGGATTTGTAAGTTTCTCACTCACCCGCTTCACAAATCTGGTCCATTTGAGATCACAGTACCTTCTAGTTGACTGTTTTCTACTTAATCAATATTTACTGCACTTGTAATGGACAAGATTTCTCAAGGTCCATTAGAGTCTTATAGCTCATGCAGTGAGGTCTGCATGATAGAGGGTCTGGGTAGACATTAGCTCAACAGGAGGGAAGAGTTTAAGTCAGAAAGGCTAACAACCACTTCTGTATTGGCCCATGCTGGGACAATAAAAATTATTTTGGCTCTGTCTTTTGTTATCTTTATCCTCCTCTGGTGAAAAGGAAGGCACAGAGCAGAACTTCTACTCTAACCAGAAGAAAGGTGTCTGATATGGATAGATTATCTCTCGGCTCTTGAAAAGAATACATGGTATTTTGCATTGTTGTGGGCAAATCTTAACCCCACGGGAAAGATCTTGTCTATCGTGGATTTGTTTAATGACCACTCATGCCGTTCCATTACATCTCTGCTCAGCTGATCTGCCAGGCTGCTGTCTTAGCCTACTAGCTGTAGAACTAAGAGATAAATGTGCTGGATACACCAATCCCACAGCACAACTGCCACCTTGCATAACTGGGAAGAATGAGCTCCCCCTCCCATTTGCTGACTTACTACATTGCCATCACATTGTCTGATAATCTGCACTATATTGTTGTAGATATGAGGTAGAAAAGAGTTGAGAGCCCAACATATTAGTCTGAATCCCATTATATTTATATAGTCTCTTTTCTTGAGAATTTCAATGACCTAGAACTATCATTTTGTTCAAATTCACTTCCCATTTTCCACTATAATAATAATGGGGGAGGTCAACTATCTCCGTTTTGACTGGGTACATAACACCTCAGGACAGGATGCAGAAATAAAGTTTCTTGACACCTTAAATGACTGCTTCTTGGAGCAGCTAGTCCTAGAACCCAAAAAAGAGAGGCAATTCTTGATTTAGGTCCTAAGTGGAGCACAGGATCTGGTCCAAGACGTGAATATAGATGAATTGCTTGGTAATAGTGACCATAATATAATTAAATTTAACATCCCCTTGGTGGAGAAAACACCACAGCAGCCCACCACAGTAGGATTTAATTTCAGAAAGGGGAACTACACAAAAATGAGGAAATTAAACAGAAATGCAAGGTACAGTGCCGAAAGTGAAATTCCTGCAAGCTGCATGGAAACTTTTTAGAAACACCATAATAGAGGCTCAACTTAAACGTATACCCCCAATTAAAAAACATAGTAAGAGAACCAAAAAAAAATGCCACTGTGGCTAAACAACAAAGTAAAAGAAGCAGTGAGAGGCAAAAAGGCATCTTTTAAAAAGTGGAAATGAAATCCTATTGAGGAAAATAGAAAGTAGCATTAACTCTGGCAAATGGGTTGGTGCATGGGGGAGTAGGCTCCTTGCAGTCACAGTTGCAGGAGTATAGACAAGCGAATGCTGTGTCGTAAGTACCTGCTGTCATATGGCTGAGGAGGGAAAGGCAAGTTCTGGCTGAGACCACAGGGTTGGATTTCACTGAAGTGATCAGGTCCAGTAGCTCTGGAACCTGTCATTCAACAGATAAACATGTGCAGAGGTGATGTTGATGTGTCCTCCAATGAACTCCAGGGACTGTGTATTGTGCAAAGTCAATTTTTCTATGTTCACACTCATCCCAAGGGAAGAGAGAAGGAGGAGGAGTTGGGACTTCGATAACGTAGCTTCCTTACTGGATTGTGCCGCCAGCAACCAATCGTCTAGGTAAAGGAAGACAAGGACTCTTTGCCATCAGAGGTGAGCTGCTACCATGGTGAAAACTTTTGTGAAGGCTCATGAAGCACTGGTAAGTCGAAAGAGGAGAACCCTGTATTGGAAGTGTCACAGACCCACCATGAGCTATCTGTAGGTTGGGTGGATGTTGACGTAGAAGTAGGCATCCTGCATATGGAGAGCTACAAACCACATGCATTTTTCTAGTGAGGGAATGATGGCCGCAAGTGTGATCATGCAGAATAGTTGAGGTGTTGGAGATCCAAGACTGGTCTCCATCCTCCCTTCTTCTTGTGCACCAGGAGATATTTGGAACAGAACCCTGTGCCTTGAAAGGCTTCAGGAACCAGTTCCACTGCGCCTCTCTGCAGGGGAGTGTCCACCTCTAGGGTAAGAATACTGTAATGAGAGTGATCCTTGAAATGGGCTTTGGGGCAGGAACATGGACTAGGTAGTGTCAGACTCAATTGTACAGCCATGTTGAATGACATCCAGGACCGATTTGTCCGTTATCATGCTCCATGCTGGTAGAAAGAGTTTGAGATGGCCCCCAAAGGGGGTGGTTGGCAAGAGCACTGGAGTGCAAAGCGACTGATGGCTTTCTAGATGCACTCAGAAATATCACCTATGCAAAGATTGGGTGTGCTCCACGGAGGGCTTCACCGAAGGACCAGGTGGACGAGATCTGTAGTCCCTTGGGCACTTCTGTGAAGGCTCGCAGGATGTAGAACTGGGGAGTTCTAGAGCATTGTATAGGCAGCAGGTGATAAATATTTTGTGTTGGCACTGGCATGTATTTGCCTAGGTATCGCAGGGTGGCTCTAGAGTCTTTCTGTGAGTGTAAGGAATCATGTGTCTTCTAGCTGAAAAGGTGTGATTCATCAAAAGGGAGATCCTCAATAGTGCTCTGTACCTTGCTAGGGAAGCTTGAGAAATGTAACCAGGATTCCCTCCTCATGATGATTCCAGTCGCCACTGTACATGAGGACATGTCCGCATAATCAACCACAGCCTGAAGTATGGTCCCAGAGACCAACTTGCCCTCCTCTAAAATAGCTTGGAAGTGGGCACGATCCTGCTGAGATGGCAGATATTGAAGATAAACTATCTGGCCATCAGAGCTAGGTAGTTTGAGATATGGAACTGGAGACTGCCTGAGGAAAGGACCTTTCTACCCATAAGGTCTAACCTCTTTCCCTCCTTATCAAAGGGGTGGAGCTTGGATGCTGTTGCTTGACCCACTCCGTAGCAGCCTGGATCACCAGGGAATTAGGCAGAGGATGGGGCAACAGAAACTCAGATCCTTGGGGGGTGGGAGAGGACATAGTACTCTCTTCTGCCCTCTTTGCGGTGTGGGCACACCTGGCTGGGGTATGCCACACAGTGCATGCAGGCTGGAGAATGCCGGACGTTGGTAGGGCCACTCTGGCTGATACCAATGCATGCAAGAAAAACTGTCCTGCATCTCCTCCAACAGGATCTTTGAAGAGCATTAGCGAATCTCTTGAGCAGCTCCTGAATTGTCATAGTCATCCACGGGAGAGGAGGGTGTCAATAATACAGCCCTATCTGGGGACAATGAGGGGAATCTCTCTGGATCCATCGGTACTGTCTGAGGCGGGCTGATCAGTGCATCATCTAGCCCTGGTTCCGATAGTCTACTCAACAAAGGACAGGACGGGGGGATTCCTCCCGGGTTGAGCGAGATGGTTCTGAAGGTGAATATTGGGTCCACAAGCTCCAATATGGCCAACTTGGTTGATTCTGCTGTTGCTGCAGTGGTGTGCATGGAGCCAGGTACCAGTGGCTCCTGGACAGAGGTAAGGGAGGGTACTGCCATGGTGACATCGGAACTGTCTGGTAGTCATGCCTTCAGAACAGAAATGTTGGATATCTGAATCCTCAGCCTCAGAGGAACCAGAATCCTGTACAAATAGGGGTGCCAACAGAATGGGGTGTGCTGAAGGAACACAAGCAAAGGGCGGCAGATCCACCGTAAGAGAGGGAGCCCTTTAAGTAGGCAAATGCACTGGAACATGCGGAGACTTCATCTGTTCCAGTTCAAGAAACCCAGGAGCACATCCTTTTCTCCCCAGTATCAACAGCACCCAGTCCATGGATGGAACCGTGGCTGGAAAAGGGGCCCGTCTCGGGACAGACAATTCACTCTGCACTGGTGTAGCCAATGGAGGAGGGGTGCGTGGTTCAGAAACTGGGACTGGTGGATCTGGCGAACGATGCAACTTCTCATCGCTCTTGCGGGCCTTGGAATGCGCTGCTCCTCCGTGGCTGGAACTTGTGGATGGTGCAGCATCTTTCTTGGATCTGGAGGAAGACTTTCTGTCCTGCTATGCACATGTTTCCATGGTTCAGGGCTAGGCCCTGGCGTGGAGTCCATACCGCTTGTACCAGCAGAATAGGACTGGGACACTCTGTGTAGAAGGCGCACTCCTGGACTGCTCAGGCTGATGTACAGGGGTTGATCCCTGGCCAAGATCTGACTGTGGCCCGTTGGTGACCTCCATGAGGTGCTTCTTAAGGCATTGCCCAGCCTTCCCAGGTATGGGCAGGGAAGGAGAGGCAGATACTGCACCTGAACATGATGTGAGCTTCCCCCAAGCAGTACAGACAGCATTGGTGCTTGTCACGGAGAAAAAACGAAACAGGGCAGGAAACAAACCTTGAATCCCAGTCCGGCATCTTCGGCATAATCCAGTACCCAGACAGAGGTGTGGACCGACAGACACTATTACTTTGAAATGCTCTGGGCGCATGCACATAATCCTCAGAGGAATACAATAGGGACCATCACTCGAAGAAACCTGGAGATTTTAAAAGCTCCCCCTCTCAGAACGCTGCAATGTTGAAATCTGTGTCAAGAACAGAGGCATCTTTCTTGGGAATGTCAGCCATACGAACATGCTGCCTGTATCTGGTAATTCAGTGGTACTCAATGCTGCAGAATTCTCTTCCTGAGCCAGGTGTTACATAAATGCTGGACCCATGAGATCTAAAAAGAAAATTATTTTCTGAGAGAGACTTTGATGAAGCACCGCTATATAGATTGAGGCTTCCAAAATCTTTCTTCTGAAGGAAAGGCTCTGCCTACCTGAGAATCAAGGATTGCTCCTTAAAAGGGAATCATTTGCGTAAGTAGCAGAAGAGATCTTTATTTTAAGTCCCCGTGTCTTGAACAGGGTACATGTGTAATATGTTCTCAGAATACCCTTTTTCTAAAGAGACTCAGTTTACCCAGTTGTCCAAAGGATAAATGAATACACCCCGATATCTTAAATGAGTTGCTACCAGAGAGAGGCACTTTGTAAATACCAAGGGTGCAGTAGAAAGCCTAAAAGATAAGACTATACTGGAAATACTCTTGTCAAATCAGAAAATGAAGATATCTGCAGTGCCTGGGTTGGATAGAGATATGGAAATATACACCTTTTAGACAGAGGTCTGCAAACCAATCTAGAGTGGGTATAATGGGTACTAGTGTCAACATGTGCAAAAGGAATTTTCTAACAAGTTAAGCTTCCATAGATCTAATATTGGATAAAGCCCTCAGTCTCTTTCTTTGGTGTCAGAAAATATGGGGAGCAAAAATTGTGACCACTGAATTCCCTTGGCACCTCATCTATGACTCCTGCTTCCAACAGGGAGCAAACTTCTTATCTTAAAAAGGGGTTCCTGAACAGGGATGGAACAGGGGGTTGGGTGGAGGAAAGGAATCTAATTAAATAGTGTAACCATCTTTTATCATCTCCAGAGGCCATTTGTTTGATGGGATAGAATTTCAAGAGTCCACGCACGTTACAGGAGAGTCGGTCTCCAAAATGATGAGGAGAGATGGTTGTACATTTTGTCTCAAGCTCCCGATCCTAGTGTCAAATCTGAGCTCTGACATTCGATCTCAGAGACAATGCTAAGGTTGCTTCCCCTTCATTTGCAGAATAAAAGTAGTCTCTCTCTGCTGTGGCTGTGAAGAGGGAGGCTGTTGGTGTTGAAATTTACATCTCTGAAAAATAAAACTATGAAGAAAAGGAAGCGTAGTATCACTGTCTATGGTACTTGAAGAAAGTTCTGAGGCCCTTCCTGAGAGTTGACAGACACACAAGAATCTTGTAGTCGACCTCATGTCATTTATTTTTTTCTAATATTTAATCCAGGGGTTCTCAAACTGGGGGTTGGGACCCCTCAGGGGGTCACCAGGTTATTACATGGGGGGTCGTGAGCTGTCAGCCTCCACCCCAAACTGCCATTTGCCTCCAGCATTTAAAATTATGTTAATATATTAAAAAGTGTTTTTAATTTGTAAGGGGGGTCGCACTCAGAGGCTTGCTATGTGAAAGGGGTCACCAGTACAAAAGTTTGAGAACCACTGATTTAATCAGTTTCATTAGTGGATAACTTATCACCTTTGAAAGGAAGGTCTATCATCTTTGATTTGATTTTGGAAAGGAGAGAGGACTGAAGGCCAGCAGGTCATGGATGAGTCCGAAGACTCAAACAAAGTCCTGAGCGAATGTTTAACCACTATTTCACCATCCCCTATCAAGCACTCGCTAGTTGTGTTCATCTTTCTTTCTGTGTCAGAAGATGTGGAATACAACTGATTCCTCTAAATCTTTACATTGCCACTGCCACCACAAAAGAATCAGGGGTAAGGTGTACGAAAAAACAAAACCCCTTTGGAGAGTAATTGATATAATTTGTCTGCTTTTTTCAAATATAGCCTATCATGATGCAGAAGTCCAAACTGCCCTTGCATGCTGCAACAGAAAGGTAATCTTATTTTTTTGATGGAGAACATAGTATGTTGAATACAGGCTGAGAGGTTTCTTCCAACACGACCAATGGAAATTTCAATGTCATAGATCTGATACCATTCTTTTCCACAACTTCATGGAATTGCAATGCATCTTCAGATGGAGAGAGTGCCAAAATAACCCCAATGTTTTCATCCGGGGAATATTAATCAAGTTCTGATTACAGCTCTTGCTATTCAACCTGAGCCACAGGCTCCTCTTCTGCCTCTGACAGAGTATCAGGCGTTTTGGTTGGAGAATGCTCTCTAAAAGCAGGTGAAGTCAACAGATCCAGGATCTTGGATCTGAGGAGACTTTTTCTGACCCCTAATAGAAGAGGGATTTCTACCCTGACAGGAATGTGGAACATTCTTATGTTGCCTACAAAAATGTCAATAAGTACCATATTTTAAAGAGGTGTATTTCTTATGAGAATGGAACCTAGGAGGTTTTTCCTTGGACTGTGGATTAGATCTCGGATCCAACTCAAATTCCTGGAGAAACTACCAGACTGGACATTTATTTCTCCCTTCTCAGTTATATAACTTTACTGGGAGAGCCCGAAGGTATTTAGCGGGTGGAAGGTAAATGCAACAACTTGTCCAACCTCCTCCTTTTCTCTGGCAGGGAGCTACAAGCAGGAACATTTCCAAGGTGGCTTCTCCCCCCATCACCTTTCCCTTTAGGAGATGAAAAAAACCATCACTAGCCTTCCATAACTGTTGTTCTTCAAGATGTGTTGCTCAAGTCCATTCCATGTTAGGTGTGTGCACAGTTGCTGGAAATTTTTCCCTTAGTATTATCTGTAGGGCTGGCCCTAGCGCCCCCTGGAGCCTTGTGCTAGTATAAGGGGCACCGCCGTCCCCGTGCCCCCTCAGTTCCTTCTTGTTGTCCACTCTGACAGCAGGATAGAAGGGTGAGTCACAGAATGGATGGATGTGAGCAACACATCTCGAAGTACAGAAGTTATGAAAAGTTAGTAACCGTTTTTTCTTCGAGGGCTTGCTCATGTTGATTCCATGTTAGGTTACTCACAAGCAGTGTCCCTGGAGGTGGGCTTGGAGTTCACCGACGTGCTGATTGTAACACTGCTCTTCCAAAGTTTGTGTCATCCCGGGCCTGCTGTGTGATGGCATAGTGGGACGCGAAGGTCTGAACTGATGACCATGTAGCTGCTCTGTAGATGTCCTGGATCAGAACTTGTGCGAGGAAGGCCGCTGATGAAGCCTCAACTCTCGTGGAATGGGCGGTCACAATGGCTGGGGACAGAACCTTTGCCTGTTCATAACAAAACCTGAGGCAGGCGATTATCCAAGACGAGATTCTCTGGGATGATGCAGAGTCCGCCACCACCACCTGTCCGCTACCACTACAACGAGCTGCAATTACTTGCAAAAGGGTCTAGTCCTTTCAATGTAGAGGACCAGGGCCCACCTGACATCTAAGTTATGTAGACAACACTCCTCATCTGATCCATGAAACTTCAGAAAGACGACAGGCAGAAAAATGTCTGGTTGTTGTGGAATTGCCACACTACCTTTGACAGGAAGAACGGGTGGGTGAGCAGCTGGACCTTGTCTTTGAAGAACACCGTGTAAGGGGGTTCTGAAATCAGGGCTCTGAATTCAGTGACCCTTCTAGCCGACGTAATTGCCACTAGGAAGGCAACCTTCCAAGAGAGCAGCAGCAACGAACAAGAAGCCAAAAGCTCGAAGAGGGACCTTGTGAGCCTGGACAGTACCAGATTTACATCCCATGGGGGAACTGGGTCGCGAACCTGTGGGTAGAATCTAAGTCCTTGAGGAACCTGTCATCTCATGCGAGAAGACTGACCTGCCCTGGACTGGAGGATGGAAGACCGAAATGGCCGCCAGGTGGACCTTGACCGACGATTGGGCCAGACCTTCGTGCTTCAGGTGGAGCAAGTAGTCCAAGATGGTCTGCAGAGATGACAGACGGGAAAGATCCCAATCAGAGGCCCAAGAAGTGAAGTGCTTCCACTTGGCCAAGTAGATCGCTCTGATAGAGGATTTCCTGTTACTTAGCAAAACCTGCTAGACCTGCTCTGAGCAGGCTTGCTCCTCCTGGTTCAGCCACGCAGCAGCCAGGCTGTCAGGTGCAGGGACACGAGGTTTGGGTGGAGTAGCTGGCCTTGGTTCTGTAAGATCAAAACCGGGCACATGAGTTCTAGTGGAGCTACTACGGAAAGGTCCAGGAGCATGTTGAACAAGTGCTGGCACGGCCATGACAGGGCAATTAGGATTACCTTTGCCTTGTCCCTCTTGATTTTCAAGAGGACCTTATGTATCAACGGTATATGTGGAAAGGCATACAGCAGATCCCTTGACCACGGTCGTAGGAAGGCATCTGACAGGTAACCGTTGCCAAGCTCATGCATTGAGCAGAGTTAATTACCTCTGGGTGGAGGGACCACTCGTGGCAAGAAGAAAAGGACATGCTAAGGTGATCTGTCAGCGTATTCTGGTCGTGTTGCATGCAGAAGTCCCACAATTGAAGAGCCTCCTGGCACAGAGCCGAGCTCCCCCATTCTCGTTGACATAAAACATCGCATCCGTATTATCTGTCAGGATGTGCACTACCTTGCCCGATAGGTAGAGAAGGAACACCTGGCAGGCCAAGCGAATCGCCCTGAGTTTCCTGACATTTATGTGCAGGGAGAGTTCTCCCTGTGACTAGAGGCCCTGGGTACTGTGACTACTGAAGTGGGCTCCCCACCCTAGGTCTAACCCATCTGAGACTAATGTCACCAATGGGCATGGGGTGGCAAAGGGAACCCCTGTCATTATTGACTGTGGATCTGACCACCAAGTTAATGATGCTAGAATGGCCAATGGGATTGTAATAAAACTAAGTCCAAATGGTGCCTGTTGGGGGAGTAGACTAACACCAGCCACATCTGAAGAGGTCTGAGGTGCAACTGTGTACACTGCATCACGTAAGTGCATGCTGACATATGACCGAGCAGCCTGAGGCGTATCCAAGCAGTCATGAGTGGGTGGGATCTGACGGGGGCAATTAGCTCCGATATCACTAGAACTGGGCTTCTGGCAGGTAGGCTCTGGCCTGAACAGAGTCTAGCACTGTTCCTATAAACTCTATCCTCTGAACTGGAATCAGAGTGGATTTCTGCTAATTTATCAGCAGGTCCAGCTCGACAGGTGGCCCATACTTTGCTGACACTGCGTTGAACCTGAGCTCATGAATGATCATTGATTAACCAGTCGTTGAGGTAGGGGTAGATATGTACACCTCAATGTCTTAGGTAAGCTGAAACTACTGCCATACACTTTGTGAAAAACCTTGGGGCTGAGGCCAGTCTGAAAGGGAATATGGTGAATTGGTAGTGGTACTGGCCCACCATAGGAATCTCCTGTGACCATGGAAGATGGAGATGTGGAAATAGACATACTTTAGTTCGAGTACCAGTCTCCCGGATCCAGGGAGGGAAAGATGGATGCCAGGGACACCATGCGGAATTTGAACTTCTTGAGATATTTGTTGAGGCAATGCAGGTCTAAGAGGGCATGAGGCCCCTTTGGCCTTTAGGATTAGGAAATATCAGGAGTAGAACCCTTTCCCCCCATAAGTCTCGAACAACTTCCTCTATGCCCCCCACACGTAGGAGGGTTTCTACCTCCTGGATGAGGAGATGCTTGTGAGAAGGGTCCCAGAATAGGGACAGGTATGGGAGTTAGGAGGGAGGAATGGATAAAAACTGCAGGGTGTACCCAACTGTCATGGTGGAAAGCACCCAGTGGTCTGAAGTTATTTGGGACACGCAGTATAGAATGGAAATAAATGGTCCAAAAACAAAAAGGGGATGGTGAATCCATGATGGTGAAGTCCAGTATGCCGTCCTTGGTTGCACGCTCAAAATGCCTGTCTCGGGCTAGCCAGGTATTGGCCCAAGCCTGACTGGCAGGCCACGGTAGAAGGTGCAGGCTGTCTGCGCTAATAACCCTTCTCTTTTTTCTTGTTGGGCTCATGTCAAAAAGGCCCCAAAAACCTTGGATGTGGCTGTGGCCAGAAGTGCCTTCTGGAGGCTGGGGGCGTGTAAAGGCCTGGAGATGGCAGCATGGCCCTTGAGTCCTTCAGGCTGTGCAGCTTGGTGTCCATCTGCTCCAAGAACAATGCATTGCTGGTGAAAGGGAGGTCTTGGACCAACTGCTGCACTTTGTGAGAAAGGCCTAAGGACTACAACCACGAGCTGCACCGCATTGACACTGCAGAGACCATCAACCTGGCCACTGAATCAGCCACATCCAAGTCAGCCTAAAGAGAGGCCCTGGCTATCACTTTGCCTTCCTCCAGAATGACGAGGAATTCTTGCCTTGACTCCTGAGGCATAGAGTCTGTGAACTTGGCCATAGAGTCCCAAATGTTATTATTTTATCTCCCCAGCAGTGCCTGTAGGTTGGAGATCTGGAGGTGTAGGCTAGCTGTTGAATATACCTTTCTGACAAACAAGTCAAGCCTCTCTGCATCCTTATTTTTAGACATGACACTTGTCTGACTTTGCCTGTCCCGCTCATTTGCAGTGGAAACCACCAGGGACCCAGGGGGAGGGTGCATGTACATGTACTCGTACCTCTTAGCCAGGACATATTTTTTCTCTGCCCTTTTTGAAGTTGGGGGCAGAGAAAACGAGGTTGGCCACAGTGCTTTAACCAGTTTTAGCACCCCATCATAGATTGGTAGTGCAACCTTAGAGGGGGGCTGCTGCAGCTAAAAATATCAAAGAGTCTGTCCATGGGGTCCTTCAGTTCCTCTGCCTCTAGCCCCAAATTCGTGGCGACCCGTTTAAGGAAATGTTGGTGAGCCTGGAAGTCGTCCAGTGGCAGTGGGTGGGAACCACAACTGCCTAATCTAGGGATGAGGAAGATGCCAACACCACAAGAGGAGCTGGAAAGTCCTCTGCTACTGGGGTCACCTCCACTGAAGCTGTTGCTAGGGTCTCGGTACCGGGGTTGGAGTCCGAGTTGGGGTCCTGTACTGGCCGGGGTGTTGCTGAGACTCCCTTCTCAGATGCGGCTGTGGATGACAGATGGGAGTGGGGGCCTGGCATTGGACGGAACCCTCCATGGGTTCCAATACTGCCAGTGTACTGGCCACTGCCCCGGTGGCCAAGTGCCCACAGCAGGAACAGCACCAAAGTCTGGTGCGTAAGAAGAGTGGTGTCTCCTTGGTGGGGGATGGATTCCTCTCCTGTCTCCGATGAGTATTCTTCCCTTGGAGACCACAGCAGAGCCATTGCCATTCCCACCTGCTGGATATGATGTGCAGTTGGGGAATAGTGCTGGGGGGACGGAGACCAGTGCCATGCTTTCAGTGACTGGTGCCAATGAGTTGGGGTCTGGTGTCATGAAGCTGGTGACCTCCGCTACGGAGCTGGAGACTGGTGCTGGGACGCTGGGGACTGGTGTTGGGTTGGCGACCACTGTGGCCAACTTATGGGGGGTTTCCCTCTGGAGGGAGCAGTCTTCAATGAAGAGTGGCCTCATAGTCTGTGCAATACCGGGAAGGCCATCAGGTCCTCTGCTACCTGAAATGCCTCCGGTGTCAAGGGGGCTCTCAAGCATAGGGTGCCTGAACTGCTCCCAGGAGTCAGTGGTGGTTCCCTGACTGGGCTCAACTGCCATCAACCGCAGCTCTGGGGAGGATGAGTGGCCCGGCAGGGGGTCTCACCTTGTCAGACACTTCCCTCTTATCCGTTTTTGACACAAGGGAGCGCCCTCTTTCAGTGCAGTTTCTTGTGCCGCTTCCTCGGCACTGAAGATGGTGAACGGTGCCAAGCAGACCATGGTGCTGGGGGAGCACTCTGTACTGAGGCCAAAATGCTCGCCGCTGAATCAGAGTGGGACAGCTCCAAGGCCAGTCTGAGCGCTGCTTCCATTAGCAGGGCCTTCAGATGAATGTCCCTGTCCTTTTGTGTGCGTGACCTGAAACCCCTGCAGATCATGCACCTGTCTTTAATGTGGGCTTCTCCGAGGCACTTTAAGCAGCTCACATGCGGGCCTCTCACTGGCATGGGCTTATGGCAGGTGGCACACAGTTTGAAACATGGGGACCAGGGCATGCCCTGTCCCTGTGACAACATCCTGCAATGGGACCACTATCTACTCTAACTTAACTAACTGCGAACAGCTAAGTCCTAACTATATACAAGAATAACAGAGTTCAAAAACCACTAGGAGAACTTGCAAGCGCAAGAGAGAAGTCATTCCAGCAACTGTCACGGGTGACAAGAAGAAACTGAGGGGGTGCAGGGCCAGCAGTGCTTCTTATACTGGCGCATGAACACAGGACTCCGGGGGCGCTAGGGCTGGCCCTATGGATACCACTAAGGGAAAAGTCTCTGGCAACTGTGCACATGGGAGCGCACACACCTAACATGGAGTTGATACAAACACTTGAAGAACCACCCCCACCATTGTCTCTTGCGACTCTGATACTCCCAAAAGAATTTATAGTTTTAAGTTTTATTTAAAAATACAGACACACATAAAATAGAAGTATTTACTCAATAGGTTTGTACTTCTGTAAGGTATAACAGGGAAAACAAATTTGCAAAAATACCTGTTCTAAAATCTGTTAGAAAAGGAAGAGACTCCACATTCTGATTACAATGCTTCAGGACTTGATCCAGACTCTCAGATTCCAAATCCCAGCTGACACCACTATCTTCTGTGTCGCTCTGCTGGTTAAGGCCCTCTGCTGATTCAAGGCAAATGTACATCTAAAAAAGACAGAAGGGTTTTATAAAAGACAAAGATTACAACTTTCACAGACACTGCCAGGTGTAATAAGTGATCAAGGGATATTAAGAGGATAATGTTTTTTATCTTGGAAAGATTTGTTACTAAGAAACAATGCCCCCCTCCCCCTAATTCTTCTTTCCTCCACACCTTAAGATTAGTTTTACATTTTACTACTCAGGGTTTAGTTCAAGGCAATCAGTTACTATTTATTAATGCTACACCTTGTAACTATGGTAACACAAGTCCTGAATATATGAAAGTGTGCAGGTGTTAGACTTCCACAGAGGCTTGGTCTAATTCAGGATTCCCTCCCACTCCTTTGGATTTGCCACTATGGAACATTAAAATTTACACAGATTCAATCTGAAATTCATGGAAAAACAACGTCTAAAATGGTTGATCTCTCTTGTGAAGCATGAAAACATTTTATTTCATCTAAATTTTATTTTTAATATGGCCAATTAGTATAAATGTGTATCAGTATAAATAAGTGAATAATTGTTATATATAGAGCTAATCTTTCATTAATATACAAAGCTATGGTCTGCATCAAATCTCCAGGCGTATGGAGTGCATGCATACCCATGTTGTAGAATATAGATAGGGGCCAGCATTTGAACAAGAACTCACCATTACCATCCACCCTTGATTAAGAAAGATTCTAATTACAATGTACTGTTACTTTTCTAATCACTGTAATGCGTTTCATGCTGACGTTGCATATACATAACTGCTGCCCAAAATTAGAGGAATCTGAGTAGAGCAGGGGTCTCCCACATGCGGCCTGCGGAGTTATTTCCTGCAGCCCGCCATAGGTGCCGACTCCACTGGCAGCCAAGCTCCAAACATTACTGAGTGTTTATATTTTATTAAAACCCCTCTTTGCATTATAGTTTTTAAAAATTTAATACATTGACTTTTAATAGAATACTATATTACTCTTCATTTTTTACTATACTTTTGTATCTTTGTATGAAAAGGTTTCAGTGATGCGGCCCTCGGGCCAATTTACTAGTTCTCATGTGGCCCTCATGGTAATTTGAGTTTGAGATCCCTGGAGTAGAGTTTCTAGCAGTGGCTTTATAATGGAATATTTATCCTGATATAGAAGTTCAGCTTATTCATGGACAAGGAACCAAAAGCATTTGTTAGATAATTAAATTAAGAACATATATTCTATTTTAGTTCTTAAACTGGAAGCCCATCACTAAGGTATCTAAGCACCTTAACATCACGTTCTGAATTCAGTCTTATATTTTAACAGCATTAGCTCTACCAAGAAACTTCCATGGTTTCATGTAGAAAGCTAGAGTAGTATACAAAAAGAGTCATTAAAGAGAGTAACGTAGAGCCACTGACAGTTTTACCAAGCAACATAACTTTAATAGCTCAGTGTAAACCAATCTCTCCTTCAGATTTTATGACCTAACCAGCTTCTCACTGGTATTTGGTTTGGGATCTGATCCAAAACTCACTGAAGTGTGTGGGAGTCTTTCCTTTGATTACAATGGGCATAAGATTAGGCTCTTGTCCAGAAGGGGCAGTACCAGGGAGCAGCTGTGTGGACTGAGAGAAAAAAAAAATGCTGAATAGAGCGCCAACAAAAGAAAATTGGTAATATACTAAAAGCCCACAAAACAGAACATTGTGGCATGGGAATGTTTCACCACTTCAATATAAGAAAGAAAATGCAGTAGAGGAAATCAGTATGCTGCCACAGTGATCAAATCCAATTACTTCTTGTCTGTTACATCAAATAAATAATAATAAAAAAATCAGACCGGTTTAAAAAAACCCCAAAACAATGGTCCAAATACATTTCTGAGGGAACATCTGTGAGTGCAAGTCTCTTTCTTCTCTTACACTTCTGTATTTCATGCGGAACATAGGGCTTTCACCACTGCCTTCCATCTTTGGTGGTCTCCTGTGGCAGTCTTTATTTCTTTCCACATTATTCAGATAGAACCACAACAGAAGCAGAATTGAAACCTAACTCACTGCCTCTTGCCCTGGGGGTTCCAGTTCAATGCCTATCTTGTTATGTTATTGGGTCTTTCCTCCATGAATGTCCAAGCCATCTCCATTTTCATTCTGTAATTTCCAGTCCTACTGGCTTCTGTTTCATCCTCCTTCAGAGTTTGTTGCTTGTGATTTTTTTCTGCCCACCTAATATTGAGAATTTGCCTAAGGCAGCTGTTGATGAAGACAGAGTTTAGATAGTAAAGTCTTCATAAGTTTCCAAGTTTCAGCACCATGTAGCAAGATCGACTTTACAATGGTTAAATATTTGAAGTTTAGTTGGAGGGCAAGATTTCTGTTTCTCCAGATCGACTGTAGAGTTACAAAGGCACATCTTACTTTCACTATTCTGGTTTTAATGTCTTTCTCTGTTCCATCTGTTGTACTTAAAATGCTGACAAGGTATGTGATATATCGGATTTCATCTAGGTCAGCCCCAGAAAATGCAACTGGTGTTTCTGGTTGTGTGTTGATTCTAATGGTTTTAAGTTTTTACACTGTTGATGTTCAATCCTACTACTTGTGGATAGGCCTGTAAATCATTAGTTTTGGCTTTCATGTCTCTATGGGAATGGGATAGCAAGTTGATATCATCTGCAAAGTCAAGGTCCTTTAACTTTTGTGTCAAAGTCCATTGTATGTCCCTTAGTTGTTCTGTGATCTCACATATTACTCAATCCACCACCAGTAAAAAGATCATGGGTGACATAAGACATCATGGGTGGATGCCCATAGTAACCTTGAATGGCTTAGTCAGTTCCCTGTTATGTATTACTTCACGTCATATTTTCTGAGAAGCTCTGAATGATGTTCATAAATATCTGAGGGATTCCATTGTGACAGCAATTTCCATAAAACTGTTCTATTCACTTGTGTAAGGACAAATCAGATATAAGGAATGGCAATATACAAAAGCTTGTAGGAGAACACTTCAACCTCCCTGGACACACAATAGCAGACTTAAAGGTAGCCATCCTGCAGCAAAAAAAACTTCAGGACGAGACTCCAAAGAGAAACAATAGAGCTTCACTTCATTTGCAAATTTGACACCACCAGCTCAGGATTAAACAAAGATTATGAACGGCTAGCCAACTACAAAAGCAGTTTCTCCTCCCTTGGTATTCACACCTCAGCTGCTAGAAGAGGGCCTCACCCTCCCTGATCGAGCTAACCTCGTTATCTCTAGCCTGACTCTTCCCTGCACATTTATATCTGCCCCTGGACATTTCCACTGCTTGCATCCGATGAAGTGGGTATTCACTCACGAAAGCTTATGCTCCAATACCTCTGTTAGTCTATAAGGTGCCACAGGACCCTTTGTCGCTTACAATGACCAGGTCGTTCATTCCACAAAAATCAGCAAACATTTAATCATTTTCATTCATTTCACCAAGGTCTTGTTTCCCCATATTTACTTCCCTGCCAGTGTTGTTGCTCCCTACTTTAGCATTAATTTCTCCAGTTACTAGGAGGACATCTCTTTTGGGGATTTTATCTAGTTTGTTATGTAGTTGCTTGTACAAGATGGTTTTTTTGTTTTTGTTTTTGAACTCTTGGTTAGTTTGATTTGTTGGAGAATAACAGACACTTTCTGGAACTCTGATGAAGATTGTACTATTCTAATCCTTTTTTAAACTGGTGCCCATTCTATCAGGCTTTTGGTTGTCCCCCCTTGATTTTATCAGACCCACACCACCTCTGTGTATGTCACTGGCATTCATTAATCCAGAATATAGCAGGATGTGTCCAGCTGACAAAGTGATTTGTCCTGATGTAACCCATCTCATTTCACTTAGGCCAAGTACATCTCTCCATTTCTTTTGTTACTTTGACTGTTTTACCAGCCTCATGTTAGTGTCCACACATTTCACGTACCAATTTTGGTAATGGATTTTGGAGAGAGCAAATTCATCGGTAGAGTAGCTTCCTTGGGAGTTTGGCCACTTCATGTTTTCATCTCTCTTCTAGGTCTATTTGAATTAAGTTGGATTGAGTTTGTTGAACAGAGCAGTAGTATAGGTTTCTGTAGTGACTTTGTTTTATACAGGAGTAGGTTGTTAGCCCACTCTTAACCCCCTACCAGGTGGGCTAGTGGATTGCCTTAGTCTGGCTCCTACTCTTTGACCTGTCTGGCACGGGTGATCCTACTAAGATATATACTCCTGCCAGCATAGCTAGTGTGTGCAAGGAGGCATCTGTTTTTTAAAGGTCATGCCTATAACGTGAACATGACATTGAGAATATTTTTTAAAGAATAGAGACAGGATTGTTTATTTCTCAAACACTCCTGCCACCCAAATATTTGAACTACTACATAAATATCTGACATGCTGAAATTTAATTAACTGATGGAGATTTAAATTATCAATAACTGATAACCACAAATGCTTGTACGCTGACACTGATTTATTTCCATGATAGTGTCCATAAGACTGGAAAGAGGCAGTCATATCCTGTAACAGTTATTAAACAATCATTTATAACATATACCTCATTAGGTGACACAAGGTGCTTAACGCTAACAGGAAAAAGTTCTCCTGGAATAGGTAGTGTTAGCATTGTATATGGTGGCAAAACAGGAGCTCCTGCTTCGGATAACAGCAACTCCTAGAACAAGACAGGATTTAGTTAGGCTTCACATTTTGGTAACTAATTGCAAGTTTGCCCTTCTATGACTTCTGATTAACTACAGAGGAGTTATTTGTATAGACTCAAATATTGTAAACAAGACATTCCTGATGACAAAGAAAAATCAAAACAAATTCAAATTTTCCTTGGTTCCATTTTTCTTCTTATCTTCCATTTTTAAGCAGATAAAGAGGTTAGAGAACTAAATCGGTCAATGCACACATTTTGTTTAAGGAGGATGTAAATATTTAAAGAAAAGCTATTCAGAGGTACTCCTAAATAGCTAAGATATTAAAAAATAAAATGTCACTACTTTGACAAGGTTCCTCACCAAAGGCTTATCTTAAGCAAAGTAAGCAGTAATGGGCAAGAGAGAAGGTCCTCTAATGGATCAGTAATTGGTTAAAAGACAGGAAACAAAGGGCAGCAGTAAATGGTCAGTTTTCAGAACAGAGAGAGGTAAACAGCACCCCAACCCCCAGCCCTTAGCTCCCTGCCAACAATGGCTATTAGTCAAGATGGTCAGGGATATACCCCCACTCTCTGGGTGTCCTGAAGCCTCTGACTGCCAGATGTGGGACTGGACAACAGGGGAGGGATCACTTGATAATTGCCCTCTTCTGTATATTCCCTTTGAAGCATTTGTAATTGACCGTTGTTGGAGGACAGGATACTGGGCTAGATGGACCATTGATCTGACCCAGTATGGCCATTCTTATGTTATGTACTTTGTTTTGAGGTTAAGAACAAGAAGATACAGCAGAATAAAGCACTGATAATTAGGTGTAATTTCTCCGCTAAAAGATAAAATAGAGGTACAGCCAAGGCATCAGTCAACAGCAAATGCTAAAAATCAATCCATGGCTTCCCTCCCAAAGCAACAATACAATATATAATGCACTTTGCACTTGACTTAAAAATGGCTGAAATACTGAAAAGTCCATTTTAAAATTTTTCTTTAACAATAAAGAAGGATTTTAACCATTTCAAGAAGGAAGCAAGTCTTTATGAGGGATCTGAATAAAACAGAGACTGGGACCTGGCACAAAAGGATTAAGTAAGGTAATGAATTTTAGTGATCAATTGTGAAAAAACCCACAAAACCTAAACCCACCCACCTCACACACTAAACATTGAAACTTACCTCATAACTGATTTTACAGTGATCCGCAAAACACTTTTCACTGTAATTTATTATTTCCTAAAATGCAAGTAGAGTACAATTCAAATTAGGTACCAGTGTAATAGGGGCCTTATAAACACCTAAAATATGTAGATAAATCTTAACACTCAGCAGATTTTTCAGGTAATATTTCCTTAATTCATAATACATACAGGCTGCCTTGATTCAGGAAAACACTTAACTCTCACTGATATCAATAGGAATAAAGAACATATTCAAGTACTTTCATGAATTGAGGCTTTAGAACCTGATTCTGCAGTCTGCATTCAAACAAAATTTCCACTGAGTTCCAATGGGAATTTTGTCTGAGAACTGTAGGATTTGGCCAATTCATTAACAGAACGGGAATCCATACATAAAAAAATGCAGTATTTTCTAGTAAGGATGGACCAACCCTCCTTGAACTTTGAGGTGTGATTGGGTACTTGCAACAACCCTCAAAAAACCAGGTTCCCTCTTGCACCACTTTATAGCTTCTCTCAAAAACATGACTGAAAATAGGTACCCGATAGTTGTTTTCCAACAACTGTGCATTTTGGGGCACAACTGAATGGGAGAAGGGCTGAAATAACTATAAGGTGGATGCACAACTAATTGAAAGACCGTACTCAAAGACTAGTTTATCAATAGTTTGCTGTCAAACTGGAGAGATTTATCTAATAGAGTCCCACATGAGTCAGTCCTGGGTCTGGTACCTTTCAATATTTTCATTAATTACTTGGATAATGGAGTGGAGAATATACTTACAAAACCTGTGGATGACACAGAGCTTGGAGGGGTTGTTAGGACTTTGGAGGAAAGGATAATAATTCAAAATGACCGTGACAAATTTGAAAATTGGTCTGAAATCTACAAGGTGAAATTCAATAAAGACAAGTACAAAGTACTACCCCTAGGAAGGAAAAATCAAATGCACAACTACAAAATGGGGAATAATTGGCTAGGTGATAGTACTGCTGAAAAAGATCTGGAGGTTAAATGAATTGTGCATTGAACATAAGTCAACAATGTGATGCAGCTGCAAAAAAGGCTAATATAATTCAGGCATGTATTAGCAGGAGTGTTGAATATAAGACATGGGATGTAACTGTCCCACTGTACTTGGCACTCATGAGGCCTCAGCTCGAGTACTGTGTCCAATTCTGGGCTCCATATTTCAGCAAAGTGGTGGACAAATTGGAGAGAGTGCAGAGGATAGAAACAAAAAAGATAAAAGGCTTAGAAAACTTGACCATTGAGAAAAGTTTAGAAAAACTGGACATCTTTAGTATTGAAAAAAAGAAGACTGAGGGGGACCTGTTAATAGTCTTCAAATATGTTAAGGGTGGTTATAAAAAGGAATGTGATCAATTGTTTTCCATGTCCACGGGAAGTAGGATAAGTAGTAATAGCTTATTCTGAAGCAAGGGAGATTAAGGTTAGATATTAGGACAAGCTTTTTAACTATAAGGGTAGTTAAGCTGTGGAATAGGCTCTCAGGAGAGGTTGAGGCATCCCCATCATTGGAGGTTTTTAAGACAAGGCTGGACAAATACCTATCTGGGTGGTCTAGCTTTACTTGGTCTTGCCTCAGCACAGGGGACAAGACTTGACTTCTTGAGGTCCCTTCCAGCCCTACATTTCTATGATTCTATGACAAAGTGCAGAGCAGTGAGAATATAAAGTGGCGCAAAAACAAAGCATAGAAGAAAAATCTTGGCTTCCTCCCTCTCCATAGAGAAGAAATATTATTCAAGATGAGGTGAGAAAAAGCCACTCCCCCTGAACTTTCTGCCACTTCTAGAGAAACCAGATCAGAAGAAGTAGGGAGAGTCAGATATCTTACTGAAGTGTCCTTAAAAATAATTTGAGAGTTTAAATACTTTTCTGAAGTTAACTATTGTACCTTTTGGATGATAGTCCATAACTGTAAGTTTATATCAGTTCAGAATAATACATTCATTAATAAAATTTTAAATTAAGTAGCCATGATTTTCATTACAGTTATCACTGCTACTTTGAGAAGAATTCAAGAGCAAAGAGTTTGCAATTCCCTAGGAATTTCCATGTCACTTTGTCAAGAAGTTGTACCGCTGTTTTTTTCTACTTGGAAACTATGCCTTTGACATTGCTGATATATACATTTTCAGACATTACTAATATACAACAAACCTAAAAGGCATTAAAATGTGACAAAGTAATAGTGACAATAACCTGGGGGAAGTTCACAACCACAAATTGATTAAATGTTTAATCTTTCAGAGCCATTAGAGCAGCAAAAACAAAAATTAAATCTTACTTACCAGATTTGATATATCCTGACAATCTTCAAAAATGCAGTGTTTGTGGTATGTCATAAAGGAAGAAAGTGACATCCCATCAAAATAAAGATTAACAGATATTTTGCCCCATGGATTATCTGGACATTCCTGTTTGAATAAAACAAAGTAGACTACTACCATAATGCACATAACGTCATGGATGAGATTTTGCAAACATAATAGTCATGAAGGAGGAAATTACTTACCTGTAACTGGAGGTTCTTCAAGATATATGGTCCCTATTTGTATTCCAAACTTAGGTGAGCATGCACGCTGTACACGGAGCATGAAGTTTTCAGTAGCAGTGTCCATTGACGTGCATTGATGTGCACTGACGTGTGTCATATGTTACCTCGTGCTCCAAGTGAGGTTATAAGAGACTATGCAGGGTGACGGTCCTTCAGTCACCCTCTTCGCACTGAGTAGTGCAGTCCATACTAGAGGGGACAGTGAGTGGGTATTGGAATACAAATAGGGACCACACATCCAGTTACAGCTAAGTAACCTCCTCTTCTTCTTCGAGTGATGGTCCCTATATGTATCCAAACGCAGGTGAGTACCAAGCAGCGATCAGCTTGGAGGCGGGTGCAAGGATAAACGACATATCTGCAGGACGGCACTGCCCACAGCCACTTCTTCTGTCGCTCCCTGGGCCATGGCATAATGGGTGGTGAAGATATGAACAGAGCGCCAGGTCGCTACCCGGTATATGTCTTGCCAGAGGATGTTCACTAGGGAGGTGGAGGTAGCTGCATGTGAAGCAGTGGGATGTAATCCTGACTACCTGTAGCACTCTATAATGCATGTAGAGATGCACTTTGATATGCGCTGTGAAGAAAGGGCTTGGCCTCGAGACCTTTCTGCAATGGCTATTAAAAAGCGTGGAGAGGCGCAAGAGACGCGGGTCTTGTCAAGGTAGAGCACAAGTGCACAGCGGACATCCGGTGAGTGCAGAGTCCTGCCTGCTGGAGTGACGTGTGGCTTAAGATGGAAGACCGGGAGGTGGATGGACTGATTGAGGTGGAACTCAAAGTCCACTTTCGGGAAACTTAGGGTGAAGGTGTAACGAAACTTTTTAAGGAAATTTATGGGGGAGGTGAGCCATCATGGCTCCCAATTTCCTGACCTACCTAGTGGAAGTGATGGCTATGACAAATATGACCTTCATGGATAAGTGTGAGAGGAAGCATGTGGCCAGGGGCTCGACGGGAGGACTCATGAGGGCGGAAAGGACAAGATTGACGTTCCAGGGGTGAGTTGATTTAAGGACTGGTGGTAAGTGTTCATCAGCCCTTTCAGAAAGCGGGGCGGGGGAGGAACACCAAGTGGCCATCCACTGGTGGGAGGAAGGCACTAAGTGCCACGAAGTGGACTTGGACTGAGCTGAGGGCAAGGCCTGAGGTCTTAAAATCCAGGAAGTAGTCGAGGATCATAGAATCATAGAATCTCAGGGTTGGAAGGGACCTCAGGAGGTCATCTAGTCCAACCCCCTGCTCAAAGCAGGACCAAACCCAATTAGATCATCCCAGCCAGGGCTTTGTCAAGCCTGACCTTAAAAACATCTAAGGAAGGAGATTCCACCACCTCCCTAGGTAACCCATTCCAGTGCTTCACCACCCTACTAGTGAAAAAGTTTTTCCTAATATCCAACCTAAACCTCCCCCTCTGCAACTTGAGACCATTACTCCTTGTTCTGTCATCTTCTACCACTGAGAACAGTCTAGATCCATCCTCTTTGGAACCCCCTTTCAGGTAGTTGAAAGCAGCTATCAAATCCCCCCTCATTCTTCTCTTCTGCAGGCTAAACAATCCCAGTTCCCTCAGCCTCTCCTCATAAGTCATGTGCTCGAGCCCCCTAATCATTTTTGTTGCCCTCCGTTGGACTCTTTCCAATTTATCCACATCCTTCTTGTAGCGTGGGGCCCAAAACTGGACACAGTACTCCAAATGAGGCCTCACCAGTGCCGAATAGAGGGGAATAATCACGTCCCTCGATCTGCTGGAAATGCCCCTACTTACACAGCCCAAAATGCCGTTAGCCTTCTTGGCAACAAGGGCACACTGTTGACTCATATTCAGCTTTTCGTCCACCGTAACCCCTAGGTCCTTTTCTGCAGAACTGCTGCCCAGCCATTCGGTCCCTAGTCTGTAGCAGTGCATGGGATTCTTCCGTCCTAAGTGCAGGACTCTGCACTTGTCCTTGTTGAACCTCATCAGATTTCTTTTGGCCCAATCCTCTCATTTGTCTAGGTCCCTCTGTATCCTGTCCCTACCCTCCAGCGTATCAACCACTCCTCCCAGTTTAGTGTCATCTGCAAACTTGCTAAGGGTGCAGTCCACACCATCCTCCAGGTCGTTGATGAAGATATTGAACAAAACCGGCCCCAGCACCGACCCTTGGGGCACTCCACTTGATACCGGCTGCCAACTAGACATGGAGCCATTGATCACTACCCGTTGAGCACGACCATCTAGCCAGTTTTCTATCCACCTTACCGTCCATTCATCCAGCCCATACTTCCTTAACTTGCTGGCAAGAACTCTGTGGGAGACTGTATCAAAAGCTTTGCTAAAGTCAAGAAATAGCACATCCACTGCTTTCCCCTCATCCACAGAGCCAGTTATCTCATCATAGAAGGCAATTAGGTTAGTCAGGCATGACTTGCCCTTGGTGAATCCATGCTGACTGTTCCTGATCACTTTCCCCTCCTTTAAGTGGTTCAGAATTGATTCCTTGAGGACCTGTTCCATGATTTTTCCAGGGACTGAGGTGAGACTGACTGGCCTGTAGTTCCCCGGATCTTCCTTCTTCCCTTTTTTAAAGATGGGCACTACATTAGCTTTTTTCCAGTCATCCGGGACCTCCCCCGATTGCCATGATTTGTCAAAGATAATGGCCAATGGCTCTGCAATCACATCGGCCAACTCCTTGGATGGTGGGGACGGAGGCATCACTAAGGGGGAAATGCTGGCATTGTGCCCAGGTGGTGAAACGCTTGCATTTCACAGCATAGGAAGCCCGTCTGGAAGTTTATCTAGATGAACATGATTTGTTGGGGAAGAGTCAACATAGTTTTCGTAAAGGGAAATCATGACTCACCAATTTGCTAGAATTCTTTGAGGAGCTCAACAAACATATGGACAAGGGGGATCCAGTGGATATAGTGTACTTAGATTTTCAGAAAGCCTTTGATAAGGTCCCTCACCAAAGGCTCTTAAGCAAAGTAAGCGGTCATGGGATAAGAGGGAAGGTCCTCATGGATAAGTAACAGGTTAAAAGATAGGAAATAAAGGGTATGAATAAATGGTCAGGTCTCAGAATGGAGAGGAATAGAAAGTGGTGTCCCCCAGGGGTCTGTTCTGGGACCAGTACTGTTCAACATATTTATAAACAATCTGGAAAAAGAGGTAAACAGGAGGTTGCAAAATTTGCAGATGATACAAAACTACTCAAGATAGTTAAGTGCAAAGCAGACTGTGAAGAGTTACAAAGAGATCTCACAAAACTGGGTGACTGGGCAACGAAATGGCAGATGAATTTCAATGTTGAAAAATGCAAAGTAATAAACATTGGAAAACGATCGCAACTATACATATAAAATGATGGGGGGTCTAAATTAGCTGTTACCACTCAAGAAAGAGATCTTGCAGTCATTGTGGATAGTTCTCTGGGAACACACACTCAATATGCAGTGGCAGTCAAAAAAGCTAACAGAACGTTGGGAATCATTTGGAAAGCGATAGATAGTAAGACAGAAAATATGTTGCCTCTATATAAATACACAGTACGACCACATCTTGAATACTGCATGCAGCGGTCACCTCATCACAAAAAGAGATATACTGGAATTGGAAAAGGTACATAAAAGGGGAAAAATGATTAGGGGTATTGAACATCTTCCATATGAGGAGAGATTAATAAGACTTGGACTTTTCAGCTTGGAAAAGAGACAACTAAGGGGGTTGAGGTCTATACAATCATGAGTGGTGTGGAGAAAGTAAATAAGTAACTGTTATTTACTCCTTCTCATAGCACAAGAACCTGGGGTCACCAAATGAAATTAATAGGCTGCAGGTTTAAAACAAACCAAAGGAATTATTTCTTCACATAATGTACAGTCAACATGTGGAACTCTTTGCCAGAGGATATTGTGAAGGCCAAGACTATAACAGAGTTCAAAAAAGAACTAGATAAATTCATGGAGGATACTGGTTATTAGTCAGGACGAGCAGGGATGGTGTCCCTAGCCTCTGTTTGCCAAAAGCTGGGAATGGGCGACAGAGGATGGATCACTTGATGATTACCTGTTCTGCTAATTCCCTCTGAAGTATCTGGCATTGGCCACTGTCGGAAGACAGGATACTGCGCTAGATGGACTTTTGGTCTGATCCAGTATGGCCGTTCTTATGGTCTCATCTGCCGTTTAAGTATGTGATGTACCGATGTCAAGACATTGTTGACATGCGAGTCCCATCCAAAAAACAGGCCGTGAGGCGAAGCGGGCCTGGGCTGGGATGTTGGACTCTGCCCTGGTGCTGGTGAGGAGGTCCGGCAGCGTGAGGAGGTAGATTGAGGGACGGGTGGAGAGTGAGTAGGTTTGGAAACCAGAACGGTCAGAGCAAAACAGAGCTATTAGTAGAGCTGTGGCTCAATTGCAGCAGATCCTGTGCAGTATTTGGGGAAAGGGGAATGGGGGAGGGGGAAGGCATAGCAGAGACCGTCCCACCACAGAAGGAGGAGAACATTGCCCTAGAAATTGCGCTCCGTGGTCCCCCAGGAGCAGAAGAAGGGAAACTTGCGGTTTTTGAGAGTGGTGAACAAGTCCCAGCGAAGTGTGCCCCAGGCATGGCAGATGGAGTGGAGAGTGGGATTGTGTAGCTCCCACTCGTGATTGATCATAGAATACCAGGGTTGGAAGGGACCTCAGGAGGTCATCCAGTCCAACCCCCTTCCCAAAGTAGGACCAATCCCCAACTAAATCATCCCAGCCAGGGCTTTGTCAAGCCTGACCTTAAAAACCCCTAAGGAAGGAGATTCCACCACCTCCCTAGGTAACCCATTCCAGTTCGTCACCACCCTCCTAGTGAAAAAGTTTTTCCTAATATCAAACCTAAACCTCCCCCACTGCAACTTGAGACCATTGCTCCTTGTTCTGTCATCTGGTACCACTGAGAACAGTCTAGATCCATCCTCTTTAGAACCCCCTTTCAGGTAGTTGAAAGAAGCTATCAAATCCCCCCTCACTCTTCTCTTCTGCAGACTATTGAGGTACCAGGTCCAGCCGAGCACGTCCAAAAGAGAGTTCTGCACTTGCAGGAGGTACGCTGCATGAAATATAACATTGTGGTGAATACACCAATTCCAGAAGCGGATGAACTC
Organism: Macrochelys suwanniensis; assembly: GCA_033296515.1. Classification (NCBI taxonomy): domain Eukaryota; kingdom Metazoa; phylum Chordata; order Testudines; family Chelydridae; genus Macrochelys; species Macrochelys suwanniensis. The sequence continues at coordinate 39,968,808 of CM065775.1, read as the reverse complement.
CGCACAAAGCGACTAGGACTTGATGCCCTCCTGTCTGTTTATGTATGCCACTGCAGTGGTATTGTCAGAAAGGAGCTGAATGTGGAGAGCTTGGATAAGGGTCAGGAACATATGGCAGGTGAGGTGGACTGCCTGCATCTCCAAGATATTGATGTGCATGTGGGCTTCATGCTGAGTCCAAGCCTCTTGGGTGGCATGACTGCCCAGCTGGGCACCCCAACTGGCTAGGGAGGCATCCGCGGTGAGGGTGGTGGTTGGGAAAGGTGTGGCAAAGGAGGTGCCCATCATCACCTTGGAAGGTTTGGTCCACCATGTGAGGGAGGCCTGGACTGGATGTGAGACAATCAGTTTGGTGGCCAGGTGGTCTAAGTGTGGGCTGCAGACTGATAGGAGCTACAGCTGTAGACAGCGCATGTGCAGATGTGCATGCAGCATCACATGGGTGCAGGCTGCCATATGCCCAAGGAGACAGAGACAGCAGTACACCGTGGTGTGTGGGTTGTAGCGTAGGGCCATCAGGACAGTGAAATGGCCTGCCAGAAGAAAGACCTGAGCTGTTACAGAATCCAGGCATGCTCTGATTAAGTGGACCGTCTACATCGGGATGAGCACTGATTTCTCCTCATTGAAACAGACATCGAGAGTGGTGATAAGAGAGCAGAGAGGATGGATGGCCAACGCCATCTTGGGGAGGGATGGTGCCCCCCAGAAGCCAGTTGTCTAAGAAAGGCAACACAGAGTACCCCAGTAATCTTAGTTGGAGCAGCCATGACCATGAAGACTTTGGTGAAGACTCTTGGGGCCATCGCAGTGTCAAAGGGGAGAAGTCTAAACTGGTAGCGGTTGTCGCCCACGTGGAAGCAAAGAAGCCTGCGGCCAGATGGATGTCGATGTGGTAGTACACATCCTTCATGTCAAGAGCTATGAACTATGCCCCTTAGGAGAGGGAGGGGATGATGGAAGTGAGTGTCACTATACAGAACCTGTTTTTCCTGATACATGTATTGAGTAGTTGGAGATCGAGTATAGGGCAGAGTCCTCCTCCCTTTTTCAGGATGAGAAAGTACAGGGAGTAGAAGCCCTGGGGACTGGGGGCGGTGTCGTGCAGGCTCCTGATACCAAAGGTAGGTGACCTGGTACGGGGCATAGGGAGTGTGGCCAGAAAGGTGGTCTGTGTTGCTTTCGACAGGGTGCCAACTTGCATATGAACAGGTGAAAGAACAGGTTAAGGACTATTTAGTAAAGCGGGACATGCACACATCCATGGGGATGGATGCAATGTATCCGAGGGTGCTGAGAGAGTTGGCTGATGTGATTGCAAAGCCATTGGCCATTATCTTTGAAAACTCCTGGCAATCGGGGGAGGTCCTGGATGATTGGAAAAAGGCAAATATAGTGTCCATCTTTAAAAAAGGGAAGAAAGAGAATCAGAGGAACTACAGACCCATCAGCTTCATGTCAGTCCCCGGAAAAATTATGGAGCAGGTCCTCAAGGAATTCATTTAGAAGCACTTGACTGTTCCTGATCACCTTCCTCTCTTCCAACATGTATTCACCAAGGGAAACCTCATTGCCTTCTATGATGAGATAACTGGCTCTGTGGATATGGGAAAAGTGGTGGACGTGATATATCTTGACTTTAGCAAAGACTTTGATATACAGTCTCCCACAGTATTCTTGCCAACAAGTTACAGAGGTATGGATTGGAAGAATGGACTAGAAGGTGGATAGAAAGCTGGCTAGATTGTCGGGCGCAATGGGTAGTGATCAACGGCTCAATGTCTAGTTGGCAGCCGGTATCAACCGGAGTGTCCCAGGGGTTGGTCCTGGGGCAGGTTTTGTTCAACATCTTCATTAATGAGCTGGATGATGGGATGGATTGCACCCTCAGCAAGTTCACGGATGACACTAAGTTGGGGGGGAGAGGTAGATATGCTGGAGGGTAGGGATAGGGTCCAGAGTGAACTAGACAAATAGGAGGATTGGGCCAAAAGAAATACGATGAGGTTCGACAAGGACAAGTGTAGAGTCCTGTACTTATGATGGAAGAATCTCATGCACTGCTATGGGCTGGGGACCGACTGGCTAAGTGGCAGTTCTGCAGAAAAGGACCTGGGGATCACAGTGGATGAGACGCTGGATATGAGTCAGCAGTGTGCCCTTGTTGCCAAGAAGGCTAACGACATATTGGGCTGCATTAGTAGGAACATTGCCAGCAGATCGAGGGAAGTGATTATTCCCCTCTATTTGGCACTGATGAGGCCACATCTGGAGTATTGCATCCAGTTTTGGGCCCCCCACTACAGAAGGGATGTGGACAAATTGGAGAGAGTCCAGCAGAGGGCAACAAAAATGATTAAGGGGCTGGGGGACTTATGAGGAGAGGCTGAGGGAACTGGGCTTATTTAGTCTGCAGAAGAGAAGAGTGAGGGGGGATTTGATAGCATCCTTTAGCTACCTGAAATGGGGGTTCCAAAGAAGATGGAGCTCGGCTGTTCTCAGTGGTGGAAGATAACAGAACAAGAAGCAATGGTCTCAAGTTGCAGTGGGGGAGGTCTAGGTTGGATATTAGGAAAAACTATTTCACTAGGAGGGTGGTGAAGCACTGGAATGGGTCACCTAGGGAGATGGTGGTATCTCCATTCTTAGAGGTTTTTAAGGTGTGGCTTGACAAAGCCCTGGCTGGGATGATTTAGTTGGTTTGTCCTGCTTTGAGCAGGGGGTTGGACTGGATGGCTTCCTGAGGCCTCTGCCAACTCTAATCTTCTATGATTCTATATCCCGAGAGACAGGAGCATCACACAAGTCCTTCGAAGAGTGGAGGGACTCATCTCTCCTTGTGGAGAATAGCTTGTTCTCATCGAAGGGGAGATCCTGGATGGTGGTCTGGACCTTCCTGACTAATCCAGAGGATTGCAGCCAGGGCTCTCATTGCATGATGAAACCCGTGGTGAGAGAGCGGGAGGATGCATCCACCGCATCCACCACAGCTTGGAGGCTGACCTTGGCCATTAGGTGACCTTCCTCCACCAGCGCCTGGAAACACTGCTGTTTGTCCTGCAGCAGATCCTCCAGGAACTCTGTTAGCTCAGCATAGTTATTAAAGTCAAACTCCACTAGCAGAGCCTGGTTGTTAGAGATGTGGAATTGCATTGCAGCGGAGAAGTATGCCTTATGGCCCAGAAGGTCAAGGCATTTCGCTGCCCTATCCAGGAGGGTGGAGGCATGTGAGTGCTGTCTCACCTACTCAGTCGCTGCATGCACCACTAGTGAAGTGGGGGCGAGAGTGTTCCCGAAGGGGTGTGTGAGAGAAAAAAAAAGTCAGCCTCCTTAGACAGGACAAAGTACTGGCGTTCCACTCTCTTAGGTGTGGGGGTACATGATACTCCACTTAGGAAGTAACAATTGGTTGCACACATACAAAATGGGAAATGACTGCCTAGGAAGGAGTACTACGGAAAGGGAGCTGGAGATCACAGTGCAACACAAGCTAAATGAGAGTCAATGGTGTAACACTTGCAAAAAAACAAACCATCATTCTGGGATGTATTAGCAGGAGAGTTGTAAGCAAGACAAGAAGTAATTTTTCTGCTCTACTCCACGCTGATTAAGCCTCACCTGTAGTACTGTGTCCAGCTCTGGGCACCACATTTCAGGAAAGATGTGGGCAAATTGGAGAAAGTCCAGAGAAGAGCAACAAAAATTATTAAAAGTCTGGAAAACATAACCTACAAGGGAAGATTGAAAAAATTGGGTTTGTTTAGTTTGGAGAAGAGAAGACTGAGGGGGCACATGATAACAGTTTTCAAGTACATAAAAGTTTGTCACAAGGAGGAGGGAGAAGAGAAAATTACTCACCCTGCACAGTAACTAAGGTTCTTCAAGACGGTTCTCCTTGTGGGTGCTCGACAGTGCCGATCCCCGTCTTGCACTGCCTCAGGCAGTTACATAGCACCGTGCAACCAACACCCTCCTCCCAGTTCTGTCTCTACCAGAGTATTTAATGTGAAAACTCTAAATCAGAGGGGAGTAGGGAGGGTAATGGAGCACACACAGGGACAACCATCTCGAAGAACCTCAGTTACTGCACATGATGAGTAACTTTCTCTTCTTCTTCTTCTTCGAGGTGTGTCCCTATGGGAGCTCCACTTTAGGTGACTAGAGCATCTGATGATGAATGCTGCTCTAATGCATAATGTTGTGTGAATGTATGGGCTAACACCCAGGCTGCTGCTTTGTAGATGTTCATAATGGGTACACTGTTAAAAGAAGGCTCGTGTGTGTTGGATGACGAACATCGTTGCAGACATGTGGCCCAACAGTTATAGGCAAGTTCTAGCGGATGTCTGGGGTCTAATGTTGTCGAGATCAAATTGAGTAATGCCGTGAACCGTTGTCGAGGCAGAGAGGCTGTAGCCTACAGAGAACTGAGTTAGGCTCCAATGAACTCCAGTTTCTGTACAGGTGTTAATGTTGATTATTGTGCATTTAATCGTAGCCCTAGAAGTGTGTAAAGAGTTACCGTGTAGCCCAAGATGTGTGAAAAGAGTAGCTTCTAGTGCCCCATGTTGTTGATGCTTTCAGAAAACAATCATCTAAATAGGGGAATATTATGATCCCTTGTCCATGGAGGTGAGCCGCCATCACCACGAAGACTTTCAAAAATAACCATGGGGCAGTGGATAGTCCAAAGGGCAGTACTTTGTACTGAAACTGGTCTGCTCCTAGAACAAACCTCAGGAACCTCCTGTGTGATGAATGTATTGTTATATGAAAATATGCATCCTGGAGGTTGATGGCTGAGAACCAGTCCCCTTTTTCCAGGGCTGGAATTATGGTTGCCAATGTGACCATCCTGAAGTATTGGATCTTCACGAATTTATTGAGTTTTCTTAAATCAAGAACGGGCCTCCATCCTTCAGTTTTCTTCTGGGTTAGGAAGTAATGAGAATAGAATCCCCTCCCCTCTTTGTGTTGGTATGGTTCTACTGCACCTAGATGTATGAGGTGGTTTACTTCCTGTCACAGTATATGTTTGTGAGAGGGATCCCTGAAGAGGGACAGGGAAGTAGGGTGGGTAGGGAGGATGGCGATAAATGGGATGGATTAGCCACTCTCGATTATTTCTAATACCCATCTATCTGACATGATGGTCTGCCAGGCTGGGTGAAATGGGGTCAGACAGTCTCTGAATGGATGGGAGGTAACAGGTGTTTCCAGAACTTGAAACTGTGGGAATCTTGGCCTCTGGACCAAAACCTCAAAATTGTTTTTTTGATGGAGGACACAGTGATGTCGAAGGCTGGGGCTGTTGTCATCTTGCGGATCTCTGTCTCTGTGGGTCGTACTGCCTGCGTGGTTGCGTGTAAGGTGCAGACTGAAATTTTGTGATGCGTAGTACTTGTCCTGTTTTTTCTTGTTCATAGGTGTGTAGATGCCCAGCAACTTCAGCGTCACTCTGGAGTCCTTCAACGTATGAAGGGACACAGTTTTAGCTACAAATAGTTTACGGTCTTCAAACAGAAGATCCTTGACTGTCGATTGTACTTCTCTGGGAAAACCAGAGAGGTGTAGTCAGGATGCATGTCACATGACTACAGCTGTGGAATCCAGTGAAGTGTGCAATGCTGTTCTAGCAAGAAGATGCCCCTGGGAGATGATGGCCCTAAATGCTCTACCTAAAGGAGGTAGAGAAGGAACTGGGGTGTGGGGGTTGGCGCATGGTGCTATGTAACTGGCTGAGGTTGTGCGAGATGGGGACAGTGCATGTGCGATCCAACCAGGCAGTGCTACTACAAATCTCTGATTACAAGTGCAGGGGTGCACAAACACCTAAAGTGGAGCACCCACAGGGACACTACTCGAAGAAGAAAAATTGTTCTCTTTTACCTCTGACGGTAGGACAAGAAGCAATGGACTTACATTGCTAAAAGGGCAGTCTAGGTTGGATGTTAGGAAAAATTTCCTGTCAGGGTAGTTAAGGACTGCAATGAATTGCCTAGGGAGGTTGTGGAATCTCCGTCATTGGAGATTTTTAAGAGCAGGTTAGACAAAAGACACCTATCAGGGATGGCCTAGATAATACTTAGTCCTGCCTTGAGTGCAGGAGATTAAACTAGAAGACCTCTTGCGGACTCTTCCAGTCCTACAATTCTACAAAGCCCATGTGTGCCAGAATGCCTGTGCAGGCTGGAGGACTGTGTCATCATAGGCAGCACAATGCAAGACGGTCCCCTGGGCTGAAGAATGTCCAACAGTAGGTGGGATTGGTCCTGGATTTCCTCCAGGGGTATGCCCAAGTCTAGAGCAACCCGTTGTAACAGCTCTTGGTATAGGTGATGGTCATCAGAAGGCGAAAGGGCTAGAGGAATCAGAGCTTTGTCGGGAGAGAATGAGGTAATGTTGGGACCATTGGTACTGGCTCCTGGTCTGTCTCTGCTTCTGGGTCTGAACAGGATGGTTCCGATGCAGGAGCCTGGACGGAAGGGTGTGAGACCTGGGAAGGTGGATATGGGTGGCGGTACGGATCCGTGCCCAGGGGGGTCGGGTCCTGGGGGTATGGAGGACCCCAAGGGTATCTATACCAGGGTGGTGGTGCTTGAGCAAACCCTGCCTGGTGCAGTGGTTTTGGCCAGGAGTCTGCTCTGCACCGGGACACAGGGGAGAAGAAGTTACCTTGTGTAGTAACAATGGTTCTTTGAGGTGTCCGTCCCTATGGGTACTCCACTATAGGCGTGTTTGCATCCCTGTACTGCTGATTGGAGAACTTTGATAGCAGTGTCCGTTGGGCCTGCACATGTGTTGTCTCTCTTTGTGCTGTGCCACGAGGCTAGCCAGTGCACGTGGGCTAACCCTTCTCAGTTCCTTCTCTACTGCAGAGTCAAGACAAGAACTCCAAAGTAGAGGGGAGAAGAGGATGTGTGGTGCACATGTACGGACACACATACTGAGGAACCATTATTACTGCACAATGTGAGTAACTACTTCAAGTAGTGTCCCTATGGATGCACCACACTAGGTGACTCCTGAGCAGTACCACTTCTGGAGGGTTGGGACTTCGGAGTCCGGTATGTTACAAATGACAGCATTGTGGAGCTGAAGATGGCATCGGAGGTGGAGTCCCCAATGATCGCAGAGTGTTTTCCAAAATTGTGGATTGACACCCACATCGCCGCTCTACAGATCTCTGAGATAGGGACATCCTTGAGGAAGGCAATGAATGAGGAGATTGACTTTGTGAGGTGTGTATGAATCGCATCTGGAGGGGTCACATAACGAACTTGGTAACAAGTTCTGATTCAGTTTGAGACCCACTTGGAAAGTCTGGGGTGATATTGCTGAGCCCCTGAATCTTCCTGTTGTGGAGAGAAAAAGCCTAGGGGACTTCCTGAAAGCTGTTGTCCTGTCCAGGTAGAAGGCCAGGGCTCTCCTGACAACTAGGATATGCCAGCTGCCGTCTCTGTACCAAGAGAAGTGGAGAATCTGCTAGATGGGGGCTGCGGTACCAAGAGCAGCAGAGAGGATGGATATGACAGGCCTAGGTGTGCCATTGGGAGCAGAGGCTCGACATGCCCAGAGATTCAGGGGATGTCTCTCGAACTGCAGGAGCATGGAGTGTGCAGTGTGAAGCATGGGGACTCCAGTCACGAAGGAGGTGCATGCTGTGGAGGGCTGTATCTGCGCACAGCTGGTGTGGCAGTTGGAGGTACCGGGGCATCTTTTCCTCTTAGATTTACCCCCGGAATGGGGGAACTTAAGTGGCATGGTGGGATCTGCATGCAATGTCTCACCTGAGCTGGCATGGCTTGTGGAGGAAACACTGTGCTTCATGGCAGTCCATGACAGGGACCTGCAGCGATGCCCATGAGAGCGCTTACGACCCTCACCTTTGGGCTTGTACTGGTGGTACAATCGAATCCGGGTGGCAGGTGGAGCACTCACCACCAGCGAAGGGCGGTGCACCATTCGTCCTGTTGGTCATGCGGCCAGAGAGTCTTTTCCATTAGGAACTTCTGGAGTCACAAAAGACAAGCAGAGGAAAGGACTTGAACATCTCGCAGCGCAATTCACCTCCCTGAAGCAGTACAAGTAGTGGTGATGCTAGGCGCTCACTGAGAATGAGCGAGGGCACGATGCACAGTTTTTGAACCCTGGAACGTGAGGCAGAGTCCCCCAATAAAATTGGGGCAGGCCAAGACCAACTACGCTATGAAACTATTTACACACCTAAGAAAGACTAAACTAGCTCACTATATACAAAGGACAAAGCATTCTTGAGGTCAGGCTACGAGCACGGAGGAAAGAGAATTCCGACTCCAACCATGCGGCGGTAAGAAGGAACTGAAGGAGCGTCGCCTACACAACCTCTTATAATCTCACCTGGAGCATGAGGCAAATGTACAACGCACATGCGGGTCAATTAAACTGCTGCTGAAAACTTCCAGCTCATGGCACGCATGCGCACCCACCTTTGGAACATGTATAGGGATCATCACTTGAAGAAGAATTCAAAGTTGTGGTTCTTTCAACCACCACAATAGCCTAACCCACATTACACACTGATAGAGTTGTCAGTATACATGTTAAAGCAAATTAGGAAACCAACATGGATTCTACTCTATCTGCTGTTGGGATGGCAACATTGAAAATATGGCCTCCTTCCTTCCAACAAAGGTCTGGTTCTGTGTGTGCAAATACCCACCAAGCCATGGCATCCAGACATTGCCCCCGTCTGAGAATGAGCCAGCATTTCACTCTTACTTCTCAATTTATACTTTTTAAGATGCCTAAGTACATCACAAGTGATTTGAAATGGCAATGTGTTTAATTTTTCAAATAGTATTAAAAATACATTTAAGCAAAATGACATTTAATCTTAACATTAACTGATGAGTAAGGCTAAGATTTAGACATGGATATTTTTAGTAAGAGTCATGGACAGGTCATGGGCAACTAACAAAAATTCACGGCCCGTGACCTGTCCATGACTTTTACTAAAAACACCCATGACTAAATCTCTGTTCCTGGGGCACCATTGCTCTGGGAGCCACTTACTCCAGCGGTGGGGGCTGACTGCACCCGGTGCTCCAAGGACCCCAGGACTGCTCTCCTGATGGCCTCCAGGGCCACCCCTGAGACCACTGCTTGGGCACTCCCTGGGGTCAGCCACACAGTTCACTTCTTGGGCACTCCCCAAATGGCTCGCCCCAGGGCCATTCCAGCAGCAGCCCGTCCCGGGGTAGCCCCCAGGACTGCTGCTCAGGCGCTTCCCAAGACTGCTGCCACTCTGGTGCTCCCCGGGGCCAGCTGCACTATCTGCTTTTCAGGCACACCCCGGGACCAGCTGCCCAAGCAGCAGCTGGTGTGGCTAGCCCCAGGGACTGCCCAAGTGGCTGGCCCTGAGGCCACTCCAGCAGTGGCCAGTGCAGCTGGCCCCAGAGCAGCCCCCTGGATTGCTACTCTGGCACTCCCCGGGGCCAGTCGCACCAGCTGCTGCTTGGGCGCTCCCAAGCAGCGGCCGGGGTGCAGCTGGCCCCAGGGCCGCTTCAGCAGCAGCCAGTGCAGCTGTCCCTGGGGCTGCTGCAGTTGTCACAGTGGTCACAAAAAGTCATGGAATCCGTGACCTCCATGACAGAATCATAGCCTTACTCATGATTAAGGAGGGGTTTTAATGTTGGCACATGAGGTTACAAAGGACTCGTATAAGTCACAATGGTAACAGCCACACAAATACACTTTGGTACCTTTAAAAACTAACATTTAAGGCCTAAAAATTATGACATGAGTCACAGTTAAAGCAGAAATCATGTAATGTGCTGTCATTATGCTACATGTGACAAATATATATCCTGAGCCAGGTAGGAGTTATTTTGTTCAGGAAAAGCAACTAGTTTTATTCGTTCCATCAAGCATGCCTAATATACATTAAAGGGAAAAAAACATTTAGAGTTTTATTCCTTATGTCTGAACATAAGTTAAGTTACCAGAAGATGTATTTCAACAACTCTCTTTGTCAGTAGTTCTTGAAGGAGTTCTACTGCATCCTGCTGCCAAAAATTTCCAACCTAGTTAGTGAGAGGGGAAAACACAAAAAACTCAAACATTTCTAAAGATCAACAAGCACAATGCACTAAATCATGTACTCAGTATGTATTTTCACCATAATATTCTATAATACAAATGTCTACTTAATAAAACCCAAGACTTATTTGACTCATCTCCTATAGTTAAGAGTTCTTGTACTATGTGGTACAATACCCATATGTCAGTCGTAGCGTACATCACATTAATAGTAATTATGTACATGGTATTAATATAATATACATTATACACATGTGGATAGTGGGAAGTTATGTTAAATGAATGAATTATACTCTTCCCACAATTCTTTCCACCCACGTCAAGCATCCCATAACACTTTACAAAGCTGAATTCAGCTTTGGCATTAAAAAATAGAATATTTATCAAATCAAAGCTGCATGAATACTTTGTATCAAGTAAAATTAGGGACTACTTACATGGCTCATCAACTTGTAATGTTAAATTCAAAACGAGGGAAACCATAGGGAGGTACCAAGGATAAAGATGGCGCAAACTAGTGGATTAAACTTGAAATGTGTAAAGAGTTTTGTAACTTGTAAAACCATACTATAAATACTACTAGCTGAAACATGTACCTTTCAGGCACACCTTCTGGGTAAGCGGAATGTGCAGCAATCTAAAAACTGCTTCCCAGAAGAAGGGTAGATATGTCCTCCTTTTTGTATTATATTGTTTTGTCTTTATTGTCTAAAGTTGATTATGTTCAATTATTTGGTCTCCTGAACAATTTTTAACAATAAACCACAAATGTAGTCAAACAACCAGCTATAACTTTTAGTCAATAGTGGCAAACTGGACCTGAATTCCTTGGCACAGTAGTGCTAAATTCTACAGAATACTGTATATTCTGCAGTCATGAGATGCAGAGACCATTCAGAATGCAAACTTTTCTTTTTTAACCTAATAAAGAGCTATTTGTGAATGTTTTCCCTACATATTTTGTATTGCTGCCTATCTGTATGTTGTAGGAATGTTATAAAAAGAAGTTACCTCTACCTTACAGTAACGGGAGTTCTTAGGGATGTGTTATCCATATCTATTCTACTGTTGGAGTGCATGCACCCCAGGCACACAAGATCGGAGTCTTCTGACCAGCAGTGTACGTTAGGGCCGCACACGTACCCTATGCGTTTTCATGCTCCTGTACCAAGGCCATTAAGGTGACAGTAGGCCCAATTGCCACTCAGTTACTTTGCCATTGTGGAATCCAGGTTTTATAGGATTCCATAGCAGCAGGGAAGGAAGATGGATTGTGGACTACATATGGACAACACATCTGAAAATATTCCAGTTACTGCAATGCAAGTAACTTCTTCCTTTCTTCGAGTGCTCATCCATATTTTGGGGGCTGAGCTGGTGGATCTAGACTAACTAGTTTGTAAGAGATTTTAATACAACCCTAAACCCACTTGAACAGCCTTTGGGTTGATAATCAGCCAATGCCAGAATAAGTTTAGGCAACTGTCTGAAAGATTTGGTCCTCTGCAAATAAAAGGAAAGAGGTCTTGTGAACATCTAAAGTATGCAACCTAACCTCTCCTTGATTAGAACACGGTTTAGGGAAGAATATTGGTGGGTGGATCATTTGGTTTAAATGAAAGTTTAACTACTTGAGTAAGAATTTGAGATGAAGTCTGAATACTTTATCCCTATGAAATACTGTATAGGGAGGTCTTGCTGTGAAAGCCTATATTTACACACTTCTTCTGACAGATGTATAATTGCTATAAAAAAGGAAGTCTTCATAGATAAGCATAATAAGGAACAGGTTGCTAAGGGTTCAAATGGGGATCCAATTAAGCCTGTCAAAATCAAATGAAGATCCCCATAGGGAGGGAGGTTTTGTTACTGGTGGAAAAACCCGAACTAGGTCCTTATGGTATTTAACCATAATGAGATTTTTTTTGGGGGGGGGGGGGGGGAGACAACCTAACTCTTGATAGGAGGATGGTATGCAGAAATGGCTGCTAGGTGTACTCTGAGGGCTGTTTAACAGTCCAAAGTTCTTCAATAAGAGTAAATATTCCAAAAAGACAGTCAAAAATAAGTCAATGAGTTGCAGGTGACACTGTTCACACCAAATCCCACATCTCTTCCATTTAGGTGCATAGGTTTGTTTGGTGGAATTTTTTCTACTTTACATCAAAATACTTTGGACATCTAAATGACAAAAACTGTTATGAATGACATCCATCCAGCAGCCAGGTTGAGAGATAAAGGGACGCTGGGTTTGGATGCAAAATGTTCTTTTTGTCTTGAGATATTCAAGTCTGGTAGAAGAGGTAAAGGTTTTGGTGGATGAAACAATAGGTTCAATCCTAGGTACCAAAACTGCCTCAATCATGCAGCCCCTATCATGATGATTCCACAGCACCTTGTCTGATCTTTCCAAATATCCTGGGAATTATCTGGAACAGAAATCGAGACACTTTTTGTTCTTGTTTATTATAAGCAATTCTAATAATGGATGACCCCATTCCTAGACTATGCCGTGTATAACCGAATCTTGCCTTAGTGGTATCTGTAGGGTTGGCCGTGGCACCCTTTGGAGTGCCACGCTCATGCATCGGTATATGAGGCGCCGCTGGCCCTGCACCCTCTCAGTTCCTTCTTGCCAGCAACTCCGACAGAGGGGTAGGCCTGGGCGGGTAATGGAATGGACATGAGCAACACATCTCGACAAATCATTACGAAAAAAGGTAGTATTTTTTTCTTCTTTGAGTGCTTGCTCATGTCAATTTCATTCTAGGCAATTCACAAGCAGTATCCATGGAAGTGCTATCAGATTTCACGGTCGTGTGGCTTGCAAGAATGATCTACTAAAGCCAACATCATCTTGGGTCTGCTGGGTAAGTGCGTAATGAGATGTAAACCTGTGGATGGGCGACCATGTATTGGCTCTGCAGATATTTTGAATAGGCACTTGGGACAGGAAGGCTGCTGCCGAGGCTTGCACTCTAATTGAGTAGGCGGTTACAATTGCTGGTGGAGGCACTTTCACCAGATCACTATAGAAACGGATGCAGGCAGTGATCCATGATGAAATTCTCTGGGCGGACGCTGGAAGACCCTTCATCCTGTCCGCCACCGCGACGAACAACTGCATCGACTTACGGAACGGCTTGGTCCTTTTGATGTAAAAGGCTAGTGCTCTCCTGACGTCTAAAGAGGTAATTTGCGTTCCTCTTCTGACTTCTGAGGTTTTGGAAAGAAGACAGCTAAGTATATGTCTTGGCTTGTATGAAACTGCGAAACAACCTTGGGCAGGAAAGCTGGATGCAGACGTAGCTGGACCTTGTCCTTGAAAAACACCGCATAGGGCAGCTCTGAGGTAAGTGCCCTGATCATAGAATATCAGGGTTGGAAGGGACCTTAGGAGGTCATCTAGTCCAACCCCCCTGCTCAAAGCAGGACCAAGCCCCAATTTTTGCCCCAGATCCCTAAATGGCCCCCTCAAGGATAGAACTCACAACCCTGGGTTTAGCAGGCCAATGCTCAAACCACTGAGCTATCCCTCCCCCCAATCTCAGAGACCCTGCGGGCAGATGTTATCGCCACTAGGAATGAGATCTTCCAGGAGAGTAGAAGCAGCGAGGAGGAAGCCAAAGGCTCAAAGGGGAGACCCATGAGCCACACCAGCAGGAGATGCAGGTTCCAAGGAGGGATGGGGTCACGGATGCGGGGATAAAGTCACTCCAGACCTTTAAAAAAAACCAAACATACCGTCATGTCGTGAGCGAAGTACGACCTGCCCTGGAATGGAGGGTGGAAGGCCAAGATAGCAGCCAAGTGGACCTTAACTGATGAAAGAGGCCCTGGATCTTGAGATTCAGAAGGTAGTCCAAGATGGACTGCAGTGAGGCCTGCTTGTGCTGGAAATGCTGGTCCAAGGCCCAGCACGTGAACCATTTCCATTTGTCCAGGTAGGTAACCCAGGTGGAGGGCTTTCTGATACCCAACAGGACCTGCTGGACACTGGCCGAGCACTCCTGCTCTTCCACATTCAACCATGGAGCAGCCAAGCCATCAGATGGAGCAGACTGCTGTGCTTCTGGGACAGCAGAACCGGCCAGAGTGGCAGCTGCAGCGGTGTGGTCATTAAGAGGTCCAGCAACGTGCCAAACCAGTATTGGCAAGGCTAAGCCAGGGCTAGTTTAACCTGTTCCTCCCCACTGTTCAAAGAAAGAGCTAAACAGGCTTCGTTAGGAGCCTCTTTATTATTTTAAATGCTCAATCAGAGCTAAAATCACTTGTGGTGGACTGTGTTTCTGCTCAGCATGCAAAGACCTAAAAATCACTGAGACTGATGAGCAGAGGCAGGTAGCAGCAGAAGGTGACGGATGGGCAGCCGGCAAGTGGCCAGCAAGAGCGGTGAGGCAGCCAGCGGAATGAGCGACTGTCAGGGCGGCCAGCCAGAGCAAGTGTTCAGAGGGTGGAGCAAGTAAGGTGCCTTCTTCCCCAGGTGGGAAGCAAACTCACACAGATGCACCTCTGAACCCTGGGTCCTCACTGACCAAGGAAAACCACTGTGAGTGGGGTGTGGTGAGGGAGCAGAGAAGGGCACAGTAAAGGAACTTTTGGTTGCAGAACTCAAGAACGAGGCACTGCCCCATGTACTCTGAGGTGGGTGTCCTGCTCACAGTTTTATGTTTATGAATCCCGCTTGTGGCATTGTCTCTAATGTTGGGTGACTTCTCTCCTTTCATTAACAGCTGCTTTTCTACATTCAGACTCTGTGCTTGCGAGTCGGGAAGTATTGCCTCTCAGAGGCGCTCATGGGTGGTGTGTAATTTTCCCAGGTTACTGGGTGGGGGCTCGAGCTGGTTCTGCGTTGTATCAATGGAAAGGAACCCCTAGATATTGAACCCAGCTCCACTTGGCATAAGGGTTACATTAAAAGGAACTCGGATATCGAACCTGGGCCTTGCTGCTGCTGACTCCTCCTGGCAGAAGGGTTACATAAACAGTTTAACATTTGGTTTATGATGCTCCCAAAAGAGGCATTAACAGGAGAACATGTATCCAGTAACGTTTGAAAGAGAAGATATTTTAATAATATTAATGAATGACATGTAAGCCACAAACTGACATTCTATTGGTTGTGATTTTGTATGTGATTATGTGTGGTACTTTCCTCCCTGGCTGTTTGCAGGGGGAGGTAGTACACAATTCATCCTGGCATGGGGGCTACACAACGGGGGGGTACTGGTATACCTCAGTTGTGGAAGAAGCTTGCTATGTGTCCCTTGAAGCCTGAGAGGCTGCCTGCCTGCTGTTCTAGAAGTAAGCAGTGTAGGAGGAACCTAGTACCACTTGGGGTTTTACTCAGTAAATCAGGATAATTTTTAACGTGGGAAGGGATTTCTCATTTACCACACTGTAACTGCATGAAGGTGCATCTTCATGGGGAAGGGACTTGTCATGTGCCTCTGTTTTGGTCACAGATTACCTGAAGTGCTCCTAATGCTTTAATGTGGAGTTAGCCTGGGGAGAGGTGGAGAGAGGGACATCCATTTCCTGCCTTTCAGAGCAAGGGTTTATGATTGATGATCAGAAGGCACAATTCCCATTCCACTTCTTTCTGAAATCTGAGCTCCTTTTCCTGGCAGACTGAGGGTTGTTGGGCTGAAAACCAGATAGGCACAATTCCCATTAGGCTACAGACTGAGGCAGGATTGCAGAGGAGGAACTGGTGTGTCTGCATGCCCAGAAATACTGAAGGGTGGTGAGCATGATAAAGAGCACTGAGAGAGAGAGAGAGAGAGAGAGAGACTGAGACTGTAGGAGACACGCCCCAGCAAACACCTTCCTCCAGGGGAGCAGGCAAAGGAGAAGAGGTTTAAACCTTGGTTTTCACATACCCTGACCCCCGTTCATTATCAATATTAAGTTCTGCCTTGGGAAAGACATTTGTTTTTGCCTTTTGGGACTCTGTGAAATTTGCAGGACTTACCCCTGTGGTGATTGGAGAGCTTCCTGCTCATCCTTTGATTCTCTCTCTTGAAAACTCAGAAGCTCCTGATTGGGCTTTTCTGCATTCGAGTCATGGCTCCTCAGGCCAGGTGGGAACCCAACACGCTGGTCTGACTCTGAGCCCCCATACCCTAGCAGTTCAAGGGTCAGCTGGCTGCCACAGACAGGGTGTAATTCACCCTTTGTAGAGTCTATATGTGTTGTCTCACATAGAGAACACTGCTTAGATTGAAGCCAGGTGTTTGCAGGACAGCTCTGCCATGCTTGAGTAGGGGAAGAGGAGTCTGGCAGGGAGGCACTGCAGCAGCAGGTCCAGATCGCTGAAAGTACCATGCTGCTATTTAACCCAATCCAGGGAAGGAGGAAAAATTGAAACTGCATGAAAATGAATAAAAGTAAAAGTTTTAAAATAACATGGTCAGGAGAAACTGAACCGCCACTTTGTTCCATTGCTGGAGGCAGCAAACCTGCGAGCCTCCAGCAACCATGGACTGCCTTCAAATTCCATTAGCCCACGAGAAATGAACGAGGAGAGATATTCAGCAAAAACATGGGGCTAACACTGTACCTATGTATTCTATCCTCAGTGTATGATTACCTGGGATTTTTTTTATTGTCCTTGGTTTAAATAACAATAAAGAGTTGAACTCCTCCTACTGAGGCAATTTTCCCCAAATGAGTCATATATCAAGGTACAATAGTTTACAGATATCTGGTCTTCTCTGGAAGGCATTGACAGCTACAACGTTGGTGAACACTCTCAGTGCTGTAACGAGACTAAATAGAAGGACTCTGTATTGGCAATGGTTCTATCAGACCTGAAATCTTAATTACTTCCTGCATGTTGAATGTATGGAAACATGCGGAAGTACGCATCCTGTGGGTTGAGAGTCACAAACCATTCGTGTGGATCTAAAGATGAATTATAGAGGCCAATGTTACCCTCCTAAACTTGAAGCAACAGATGAAGATGTTGATGAGTCCCTTCAAGTACAGAATTGGATGCCACCCTACCTTCTTCAATATTAGGCAGTAACTCAGATAGAAACCTTTCTCTTTGTATAGGATAGGAACATCTTGTGTGTCTTGGAACTGTAGAAGTGACTCCACCCCCTGTTGTAACAGCCTTTCATGAGAGGTGTCCCTCAAAATGGATGGGGAAGGGGAGATTGGGAATACATGTAGTATGGAACTGTAGAGAATAGCCAAATGAGAAACTCTAGAATCTTTTGGCCTGAATTATCAGGTTTCATGGCGCCCTGAGAAACTGAAGGCTATTCCAATAGGGGGAATGAAGAGTGTAGATCCTTTAAACTGATCAAGTGTGGTTTGGCTGCAGATAGATGCAGAGTGGGGCAAAGCAGTAGCAGACAGAAAATGTCTGTTTCTGCAACTGCTTCCTTTTTCTTGAGGGCTTTGAGGTTCTCTGCTGAAAGAGAAAACATATATTCTTTGCTTAGAGCAGGTGTGAGATCTCCATGTTTCCTCTTAGAGGCCAAAGTATAAGCCCCAAAACAATGGAATGTGGCCCAGGAATCTTTCAGCTAAAGAGATGCCTTGTCAATTTTTGGGCTGAAAAGGTCTGGGCCCTCAAAAGGAAGATCCTCCACTGTACCTCTTTGGGATATCAGAACTTTGTAGCCAAGATGACTTTCAAATGACCAATGACATGCTATGGAACAATATGCAGTATCAGCAGCATCAAGAGATGCTGGAAGGGATGTTCTGTGATTAACTGGGCCTCTGTACCAAAAGATTTAATCTCCACACTTTCTCTTGTGGGGTAAATTAATGAAATCTGAGAGTTTATAGTAGTTTAAAAAGAGTCATACCACGATAGTAATCATAGAAGTGTAAAACTGGAAGGGACCTCATTAGGTCATTTAGTCCAGTCTCCTGCACTTGAGGAAGAATTGTGGAACAACTAGACCATTCCTGACAGGTGTTTGCCTAATCTGTTTTTAAAAACCTCCAATGGAGTTCCAGTGCTTAACTACCCCAACAGTGAGGAATTTTTTCCTAATGTCCAACCTAAATCTCCCATGCTGCTTGTCCTAATCTCAGAGGTTAAGGAGAACAATTTTGCTCCCTCCTTGTAACAGCCTTTTATGTACTTGAAAACTGGGAGTGTGTTGTGGTCACTATGCAGTAGTAACCAAGGCTGGTGAGAGCCATAGTATGGCGAGAGTGTGGCTTTCAGGCTGCAGTTACACAGAGACACCCAGGGGTGCCCACATGCTGGTGGCTCTTTTTGAGTGATCCAGGTTGAGAGCTATAGCAGCAAGGCACTGCAGGGCACCCCAAGTTACAGATCCTCACTGGTCTGGATAACACCCTGGAAAGTCATACTGAGAATTTGAAATTCAAAATTGTAGGCTGGCAGATGAATAATTTTTACTCCCAAATTGAATCATTTCAGTTCTTTTTCTCTCAGAGGCATTCTTGGCTGCTGTGGACTGTCTCTCTTCTTAGCTGTCACTACAACTATTGAATCAGGTTCAGGGGTACATGTACAAATACTTCAATCTGATTGAGGGCACCTGATGCCTCATCTACTTTTTTAGAGGTAGGTGTAATCAAAGCTGGAATCTGCCATATGTGCTTGGTAGGACCTATAAATGTCTCATTAATAGGCAGTGCCACGGATGGAGAACATCCAAGTGTTTAGGAGAGGATTCTTGTACCTCTTCAACTGGTATTTTGAGAATCAGCTATTTGTCTGAACAGGTCCTGAAGGCTCTTGTGTTCACCCGGTTGGGATGGGACCACTGCCGCATCTGGGAAAGAGGATGAAACAGCTGATGGCATTAAATTTTTATTTATAAATGGAGATATGCCAATCTCCTTGAACTGGAACGACCTTGAAAGGTCATCGAGTCCCGTCCCCTGCCTTCACTAGCAGGACCAAGTACTGTCCCCTGACAGATTTTTTCCCCCCAGATCCCTAAATGGCCTCAAGGACTGAACTCACAACCCTGGGTTTAGCAGGCCAATGCTCAAACCACTGAGCTATCCCTCCCCCCTGATCCCCTGGTTAAGAGTGCTGCTCCTCAAAAAATTCCTCATGGGGCTCAGGTTCATGAATTGCATTTTGAGACATCCTAGATTCCTGACATGGAGTAGGAAAGAAGGATCTCTTCCTATGAGGTGGTGCAGTGGTGTGATGTCTAGAACATTATTCTCACCCCTCCCCACCCGAGACCTAGACCCAAACTAAGCCCTCTACTCTTTTTTCAGATTCATAAGGGCCCCTTGGGGAATAAATAGGGGATCCTTCCCAATTGCGTTGTGAGTCATAAGATGAAAATGAACATTGTAGGGAGGCTGCTGAAGCTTGAGTACTAAGATGTATTGTGCTCCTACATGACATTAGCCTCAGCGAGGCTCTTGGTGCCTCTGAGATAGAATGCATCAGTTTTCAGGTCCTTTGATATCACATACTTCCTTGGTACCAAGAAGGGCAGAGCCGTAAACCTTGATGCAAGAGAAGCAAGAATTGAACTCAACAGTGCCAATATACCTAGTAGACACATCTAGTGCAGAAGTGAGTAGCATCAAGTACTGAAAAGGTTGGCACTACAATGATCACTGACATGATTTTCAGTGCTGAGGTGATAACTGAAGCCTTGGCCCTGGAGACAGCCGATTTTGATTCCAGAGGGTCAATGTGCCCTCAGAGCTCCCGTGGTACCCAGTTTGGGTGATAGAGTCACTGTAGAGCAGGAGGAGTGAGATGATTTAGATATACTCTTATTGGAATCTTCTAGTGGGGATTTGCCCCTGCTCTTCCCAAATAAAGTGATGAGCCTTTTTATCTGAGGACTTAGGTTTTTCAGCTCTACCTGAGTTCAAAGCCACCACAGTCTTTGTAGATGTATTCCAGGAGCTAGTGGATCTGGAGCTGATAGGGGACACTCCTGGACTGGGTAGAACTTGGAGTTTTTCCCTGCTCAGATCAGAGGGCCATAGAGTGGCCTAACAAAAATATCTTTAGAATATGCCTCACTAGCTTTCAAGGTAATTTTAGAAAAAACTACTCTCACACTGTATATTTATCAGGAATATATGCTTTCCCTAAACAAGAGAGAGCATCTTGTGTATCCATCAAATATTGGAATTGCCACCTCAAGTCTCAGGAGGCTGACTTAAGGTGGGGCATTATGAAGTCTCAGTACTGGGAAATTACAATCAAAGAATAAAACAAAAGCAATAAGTAAAACTTCCCAAAAAAATAAAACTATTAGAGTAGCTGTCTGTTGCCTAACTATCTAAGACAAATTAATATTAATAAGTACACACTTTATTTACAGATAAGACAGAGTGAAGAGCAAAGGTATGGATACTGAAGAGCTCAATCTCGCAATCACAGGCAGTGAGAAGGAACTGAGTGGTCACTGGGATTGGTCTGCCCTTTATGCCCTCAGTAAGGGATTACAAGGACATCAGGTTCTAAAACAGTGCTCTAAAAACATCTGTACAGACAAGCTTTAAATTGTGGCTCCGGCTGCAGCTTGGGCTCTAAAGCCTAGGGAAGGCTCTGAAGCTCAGACCTAGCCACAACTTTAAACCACTGTCTATATGTACAGCTATTTTTAGAGCACAAGTGTGAGCCCTGCTACCCCAACTATATCGACCTGGGCTGGGAGGCTTGCTGCTGTGGGCTGTGTAGACATATGGTTAGGGTGCAATGTCCACAATTATCCAAAAGACTCCAGTTTCTAGTGCATGGGACACATGCACACCAAGAGTGGAACACCTATGGACAAGCACTCTGTGAAGAATTAGGGGGCTCTGAAACAGAAGTTAGGATCAGTGTGCTGTACTTTCTTTTGACAGCTGGAAGGGAGCGGGGTGAAAGCAATGGGTTAGACCAAGAAGAAAGGGGACAGAGAACAAAGAAAGGGGAAGAAAACAAACATCCCCCCAATACGGCATGAAGATTTAGTAATATTTATGCATTTATATTTAGCTTTAGTCTTATTATATATAATAATTGTTATAAATAATCAATCAATCAATCTTATTGTACTTATTTTATCTCGCTGATATAAACAGGCTTCATTCTTGATAACTTTGGAAATATAAAAATTACTGAAGACCAGCTGACAAATTGCATTCCTCTTTCAGATGTTCAGCTCATGAGATGATTCACTAGAGTCTTTGGGAAAACAACTGTGTGAAATGTGATTGAGAGTGCCTGTAACTGTACATGAGAAAAATACACACATATGTAATCACTTATTTACATGCATAATCAAGCTGGTTGGAAGATCTTTGAAACATTTTTTGTCAAAGCCGAAATATTAGATCACTTTCAGACCTGAGCTGAAAACCTGACCTTTTCAGTTCAAAACCAGACTTTTTGACACTTTCATTTCACAAAAATGGAATGAAAATAAATGTCAATACCTAAAAAGGTGTGAAACGGAAAAGTCATTTTCTGGCCAGCTCTAACAAATTACCATGATTATGCGTGTAATTGTGGATGTGCCTAATTAGGAAAATCTAGTCCCAAATGTGTAGAATAAAGTTTGTGCATGGAGGAGGGGGAAATGGTTGGAGGGGATGGAGAATGAGAAGACAGCAAGAGAGGCTGTACATTACTGATTTCTGCTGTCCTGCCAGATGGTTGCTAGCTTAAGAGCCCAATTTTTTGAACCCATTTGTAATATATATATTATTGCAACAGATTACAGAATTGCTTTAAACTAAACTATTTTGCTTTCCAATCCTACTATTAAATAAATCACTTACACTTTCTGCTTTTAGGCAGCCTGTGAGTACAAAATAATTACAAAACTGCACTTAAATTACATATTTAGAATACAGAAAACAAAAGTCAAGAAGTTCATTCTTATAAGTAAATATCTGACACTAAAAACTATCACTCTGACCTCAAAATTGAATTCCCAAATACTGGCTAAATGTACAAGAGTATCCTTTATTCCATGTACTATTAATTAGTATATTAATTTTAGTAACTACCAAAAGTCTTCAAATGTAGTGTTTACTCACTGGCACTGTTTTATAGAGCTGACACGGTATACAAAATGTAGGTATGTCAGCATACAGTACAACTGGATAGAGATGACACTGAGGGATCTTCTCAATGTAGCCATAGTCCATGTACTGCACCTATACAAAATAAATAAAATGTCTGAAAAATTGCTTTTCTAAAAATGCTCCTTCTTAGAACAAAATCATTCTCTGGTAAACAGTCAATTTTTTTCTCTAAAAACACATGGTGTCTCAGAGCTGGAGGTGGGGCTGGGTTGGGGCCAAGGAATAAAGGCCACCCATACCTTCTTCAGGCTGATGTAAAGGGGGAATCTCTCCGGACAGATGTTGTTCCTGCCTTAATGGCTTCCTCCTTGAGAAATTTTCGGAACCTAAATTTTCTCGACTGTTCAGTCTTACTCAGGAATGACCTGCAGATACTGCCCTTGGAAGGGACATGTGCGTCCCCTGAGTACTATAAACAGGTGGTGTTGTAGTCTGATCAGAATCATCTTGTGGCACTTACTGCAGCTTTTAAAGCCAGGGATCGCTAGCATACTCCCCGTAACTATTGGAGGGTCGGGGGAACGAGGGGTGTACGGTAAGAGTTTCCCAGCAGAGCTGTTTTGGGAGGGGGGCAAGATAAGGAACCAGACCCCTAGTAAGCTAGTTCCTAACTAACTGTACTCAGAACTAAAAGGCTTTAACAATTTTTTAAACTAAACTATTTACAGTTTGGAAAAAATCAGCATGGACAATGAAGCTCTGTCCTAAAGCATGAACGGTAATAAAGAACTAAGATGGTAGCAGTCTGGCAGCCCCCTTTATTCCCTTGGTGCAGAACATGAGCAGAGTGTGGGTGCATGCATGGACCACATGGACACTGCTAAAGAAGATTCTTCAGTCCTGAGCACATGGAATATATGTACAACCTGAAGTACATTATACATAAGGATAAATGCTTGAAGAAGAACTGAATAGATAGTTCAGGCTAACTATTATTAAGACAAAGTCATGCCAAAAGGTAGGGGTCAGATAGGAACATGCCTACTTGGAGAACATAAATTGAAACACATTAATAGTAATATCAGCAATTCATTCAGCATATGATCATTATGAAACATTTAACTTTTTAAAATTAGATTACTTAATTTTAAAAAGGTGACCACATTCAAGAGAGGAAGAAATCCATAAGTAAGTCACAATTACAAAGTTTCTATGCTCTTAGGAGAGCTGTTTTACTATAGCCAGCAAAATCAAAAAGAGGAAATGTTACTCACTATGTGCAGTAACTCTAGTTCTTCGAGATGTGTGTCCTTATGAGTGCTCCATTTCAGATGTGTATATGCCTCTCATGCTCTCAACTGTAGATTTCTAGCTAGCAGTTCATTTGGCCCGTGCACCTATCCCATGCTTTCTCATGGCATCTACCGAGGCTACACAAGGCTGTGTGCGTGAACCACCTTCAGTTCCTTCTCTATTCAGTCATCACCTAGAGCAGTGGCTCTCAATCTTTCCAAACTACTGTTCCCCTTTCAGAAGTCTGATTTATCTTGCGTGCCCCTAAGTTTCACCTCACTTAAAAAGAAGTTACTCACCTTGTGCAGTAACGATGGTTCTTCGAGATGTGTCCCCCTGTGGGTGCTCCACTCTAGGTGTCAGTGAATACCTGCATCGGAGATTTCTTGCAGCAGTACTCAGTCGGGTCGGAAGGGTGACCACAGGAGTTCTCATGCAGCCGTTGGCACCTCCTGCAGTGCGCTCCCCCGACCGTCCCCTCCGTTCCTTCTCTACCACAGAACTCGGCTGTGTGAACTCCGAAGTAGAGGGGAGGAGGGTGGGTAGTGGAGCACGCACAGGGACACACATCTCGAAGAACCATCGTTCCTGCACAAGGTGAGTAACTACTTCTTCTTTGAGTGGTGTCCCTTTGGGTGCTCCACTCTAGGTGCTTGTAGAACAGTACCCCACCAGGGGTGGTAGGGGTTCGGAGTTATGTATAAGTGTGTGATGAGAGCACTGTAAGGCTGATAGAGTCTGAGACAAAGCCTTGGGTGATAGCATAATGCTTTGCGAAAGTGTGCTCTGATGTCCAGGTTGCAGCTCTACAAATATCTATTATGGGGACATTGTTCAAGAATGCAATCGATGTCGCCATGACTCGCGTTGAGTGGGATCTGATGCCCACAGGGGGTTCTATGTGATGCAGGTGTAGCAAGTTTGAATACAGGTAGAGACCCATTTGGAGAGTCTCTGGATCGATATTGTAGAGCCCTTGGAGCACTCTGCTGTAGAGATGAATAGTCTTGGTGACTTGCAAAATGGTTTAGCTCTGTCCAAGTAGAAGGCTACAGCCCGTCTGACATCTAGCATGTGCAATGTTGCTTCTTGAGAGTCGTTATGTGGCTTGGGATAGAAGGCAGGTAAGCGTATGGTTTGGTTAATATGAAAATTTGTAGCCACTTTGGGCAAGAATTTTGAGTGAGGACATAATATGAGTGTGTCTTTGGTAAATACGGTGTAGGATGGTTCAGCCATCAATGCTCCTATTTTGCTGACACGTCTGGCAGACGTGATTGCCACTAGGAATGCAACCTTCATTGACATACGAAGGAGCGAGCAGGTTGTTAGAGGTTCGAAGGGTGGTCTTGTGAGACATTTGAGCACAAGATTGAGATCCCATGGTGGTGCAAGTTGGCGTACTTCTGGGTACGTTCTGTATACCTGCTAGAAAGCACCGTGTAATCAGATCAGCAAATATTAAAGCCCTTCTGTCTGTTCGTGGAGGGCTGTGATGGCAGCGAGGTGTACTTTAATAGAGCTTATGGCTAACCCCATTTCCTTCAGTTCTAGTAGGTAGTCTAGGATCATAAATAAAGATGTCTTGGTCACGCCCAGCTGTTTTTGCTGACACCAAGGGGAGAATCTTCTCCCCTTGTGGCGGTAAGTATTTCTAGTGGTGAGGCGATGGCTATTTAGTAATACCTGTTTTACTTTCTCCGAACAGTTCAATTCCTCATGTTGGAACCAGAGAAGATCCATGGTTTGAGATGGAGTTTCGCTGGGTCTCGCTGGAGCGTCAGGCCCTTGTTCTGGGACAGGAGGTCTGTCCGGAAAGGCAGCGGTTGTGGGGCACAGACTGCTGAGAGGTACGGAAACCAAGTTTGTCTGGGCCACGTGCGGACAATGAGAATGATGTATGCTCTGTCGAGTCGTTTCTTGCGGATGACCCATGGGATCAGTGGTATCGGCGGGAAGGTGTACATGAGTAACGCATTCCACGGGATGAGGAAAGCATCCCCGAACGATCTCAAAATAGTGGACATTTGTGATTTGTCGCTGAGGCAAAAAGGTCGATCACCGGGTGACTCAATTATTGAAATATTGTGTCGAGAACACTGTCGTGGATCTCCCACTCGTGTTCCTGTGAGAAGTGCCTGCTGAGGTTGTCGGCTGTAGTGTTTTGGCACCCTGGTAGGTATGATGCTGTGATGTTTATATTGTTGCAGATGCAGAAGTTCCATAAATTCATGGCTTCTATGCATAGTGAGTGAGACCTGGCTCCTCCTTGGATACTGCTGTAAAACATGCATGCCACATTGTCAGTGAGAATAGAGATTGAGGTTTCTTGTACGAGTGGGAGGAAGTGTTGGCATGCATTGTGTACCGCGCGGAGTTCCAGGAGGATTGATATGTAGTCGGGTTTCCGTCAAAGACCACTTGCCTTGTACATTGTGGTGACACAAGTGGGCGCCCCAACCTATCAGGGAGGCATCTGTTGTAATAGTCACTGATGGGGGGGTCTTGTTGAAAGGGAATCCTGGAACATACATTCCCTGGCTGTGTCCACCATTGTAGGGAGAAGATAACTCTTGGTGGTAGTGTCACACGTCTGTTGAGAGAGCGTTTGCTGGGTGCATAGACTGTGCTCAATCAATCAGTGTTACAGACAGCGCATATGGAGCCTGGCATACTTTACTACGAAAGTCGGAGCTGCCATATGTCCCAGAATCTGAAGGCATGTCCTCAGAAGTTTGTGGTCTGATGGTCCTTGGGGAAATAAGATTGGTCAATGTAGTGAATCTGTGGTTTGGCAATACTGCCTTGGCTTGTATGGAGTCTAGGTCAGCTCCGATAAACTCCAATCGCTGGGTTGATTCATAGATAATCATAGAATATCAGGGTTGGAAGGGACCTTAGGAGATCATCTAGTCCAGCCCCCTGCTCAAAGCAGGACCAATTCCCAATTTTTGCCCCAGATGCCTAAATGGCCCCCTCAAGGATTGAACTCACAACCCTGGGTTTAGCAGGCCAATGCTCAAACCACTGAGCTATCCCTCCCCCCAAAACACAAACAACAAAAACACACCTAGCTGGTGAAACAGGTCAATTGTGGTCTTCATCACACCTGCCATTTCTTGTTGGTTGGCACCCTTGAGAAGGCAATTGTCCAAATAGGGGGAAATTATGACTCCTTTGCATCGTAAATGTGCTGCTATTACCGCGAGCATTTTTGAGAATACGCGGGGAGCAGTGGAAAATCCAAAGGGAAGGACCCTGTATTGGTAGTGGTTGGGTCCTACTGTGAACCTCAGGAACTGTTTGTGGGCAGGATGTATTGTAATATGAAAGTATGCATCTTGGAGGTCGAGGGCTTCGTCTAGCGCTGGGATTATTGTGGCCAGAGTGACCATTTTGAACCTGTGGTTGCGTATGAACCTGTTGAGTTTTCGGAGATCTAAGATTGGTCTCCATCCCCCTCCTTTCTTCTCTATCAGGAAATATTTGGAATAAAAACCCCTCCTCTCAGTATTGATGTGGTACTGGTTCTACAGCACCAAGCAGTAGGAGGTGGTCTTTCTGTTGCAGAAGGTGCTTGTGAGACGGGTCCCTGAAGAGGGACGGCGAAGGGGGGAGGGTAAGGGGGATGACTGTGAAAGAACTGGTGTAGCCAGACTGTATGATCTTCAAAACCCATTGATCTGTGGTTATCGCAGCCCAGGCATGGTAAAATGGGCATAGGCGGTGACCAAAATTGTGGGATGGGGTATCTGTTGGCACTAGAGGTGTGGGAAGTGTGGCAAATTGCCGGCACTACTATGATGGGTCCCGCACTTTCTCTTCTTGTGGGGGGTTTCAGGGTGCCATTTCTTGCCCCTGAACTGGGGTAACAGCTATCCTCCTAGTATCCCAGGGAAGGGGAGTGGAGAGGGAGGGACCCGGGCCCGCCCTCTACTCCGGGTCCCAGCCCAGGGGCCCTATGATAGCAGGTGAACCACTTGTACCAGTGATTCTTTCCCCTGGGCTACTTCCCTCTCCTGACCTTCAGCTTGTGGGGCTTCCTGCCTTCCCTCTGTACAAGCCAGGTGTCCCTTTACCTAGGATCTTGGTCTTCTTAGCCCGCTGCAGCACTTCTCAAAACTCTCCTCCGCTTTCCTCCGAACTGCTCTTTGTTCCACCACCAATCCACGCTGCTTCACTCCTCCAAACTGCTCTCTGCTCCACCACCAAACCACTCTGATTCAACTCCTCCAAACTGCTCCAACTCCTCCTCACTCTGCTCCAACTCCTTCTCTGGCTGATTGAAGCAGGGGGATTTTATCAGGTGACTGGCTTCAGGTGCTCTAATTGGTTTCAGGTGCTTTTAATTAATCTACAGGGAATAAGGCTTCTCCTCATCCTAGATCACTCCCCTGCTGCCTTCTGGCCATGCTGTATCACAGAAAGTTATGTATACCCTCGACCAAGACTTCAAAATTGTGGCTTAGATGTAGATGAACGAGGCCTGGTTCTGTGGAGCTTGTCGTCTCTGAGCCCGTTGTTTGGGTCTGTTCTGAGTGAAGTACCATGGGTGTTGATGGTTAAACAAAAAGGGTCTCGTGACCTCTGGTATGGTGTAAAGCGAGGGCATTTGTCAGGCGGTGGGTGTATGCCTAGTGTACGCAGCGTCGCTCGGGAGGCCTTCACGGTATGGAGGACGTTGTCTGTTTGAGATGAGAATAGTTTATCCCTATCGAAGGGGAGGTTCTCCACTTTTAGCTGTAGTTCTTTTGGAATTCCCGAAGACTGCAGCCATGATGTTCTTCTCATAACCACTGCAGTTGTTCGTGCAGCCGTGTCCGCTACATCCATTGAGGCTTGCAGTGCTGTGCGGGCTATTAACTGACCCTCGTCGATAATGGCATTGAGTTGAGGACGTTTATGCTCGGGGAGGCCCTCCACGAGCTCTTGTCTTTTACTATAGTTAGAGTAGTCGTAATTTGCTAGTAGGGCAGAATAGTTGGCAACTCTAAGCAGAAGGGTGGCTGACGAGTAAACTGTCCGCCCAAAGTGGTCCAGTCTCTTGCCTTCTTTATCTTGCAGTGAGGAGTGGAAATGAGGCTGTTTACTACGCTAATTAGCAGCATCTACTATCAGAGAGCAGGCTTGAGGGTGTGAAAACAAAAATTCCATGCCTTTGGCTGGAACAAAGTATTTTTTGTCAGCCCTTATGTTGGTGGGTGGTGCCAATGCCAGTGTTTGCCATATTACCTCTGCAGGCTCCATTATAGCCTCATCCATGGGGAGGGCAATCTTGGTCGATGATGCTGGTTGTAAGATTTTTAACAACTTATGTTGTTTCTCCTGCACCTCACGTAAGGCAATTTCTTGGCTGTTTACTACTCTTTTGAAGAGTTCTTAGAACTGCTTCAGGTCATCTGGTGTCGTAGGGGTAGACGGCGTCACCACTTCGTCTGGTGCAGAAGATGAGTGTGGGGCAGGTGGTGAATCATCCAGGTCTGCCTGAGATAGTATCTCTTCCTCTTCTGTCTCAGGGGGGTCAGAGGTTTCTCTGTGTGGTAATGATGGGTGTATTCTGGAACCTCTTGTTGCTGGGGAAGGGGGACCAGAATAAGGGTTCTGGTACATGGGCCAAGGCCCCATTGTGGCCACTGCATGGGGTA
The DNA here is from genome assembly GCA_033296515.1 of Macrochelys suwanniensis. Classification (NCBI taxonomy): domain Eukaryota; kingdom Metazoa; phylum Chordata; order Testudines; family Chelydridae; genus Macrochelys; species Macrochelys suwanniensis. The sequence goes on along the minus strand of CM065775.1, from coordinate 39,939,793 downwards.
AGGTGGTAAAGGGCAAGGCCACTGCTGTGCATACCAGGGCTGTGAATGCTCAGAGGGATGAGGCTTAGGCTTCACAGCATTCCATGTAGGTCTCAGCTGCGATGGGGATGAATGTTGAGAGCAGAAGCGTTTGTCCTATACGTTTCCTTCCTTGCCACTATGCATGGAGAGTGGTGCAGGAGATTAAGGATGGTACCGTGCTATGTAGCTCGGGGAATGTTCAGTGCCGAGCAGTGGTGACTGCAGTGCCGAAGAAACTATGTCAGCAGGACGCAGGAGTTGCGCTGGTCCAGCCTTTGGTTGCGGTTGACTGTTGCAGTGCTGTCCGGTGCCGGATTCAGCTTGTTAGGCAACAGCAAGTCTTGGGTTGGTGCTGGTGGCGGCAGCATTGATCGCAGTGCTGCTGCCTGTGCCGTGCTCTGCACCGGGGTAGTCAGTGCCGTGGAGGAGACTTAACGTCTCAACGCCAGTGCCACGTGTTGGAGCTTGTCAGAGGTCCGCTGAGGGACGGTGCTGGAGGAGCCTGGTGCCTCGTAAGTGCTCACTCTGGATAAGTGGAGCACTGAGGGTAAAGACTTCGCTGGGGAAGCTCTCTTTTTCTGAGACCCCCCTTGCTGGAGAGGTCGAGGCTTGGTCCCTGACAGTTTTGGAAGTCGGAGCCTTATCAGAGCTCAGGGATCTCGGTTTATGAGACTCCCGGAGGACGTCTCTTGCGGAGGTTGGAGGGATTTCCCCAGCAGAAGCATTTTCAAGCAGAGATCCCTGTCACATCTTTCCCTTGTTGCTAAGTTGGTGCAATGTATGTATTTCTGGGAGATATGAGTTTCTCCCAGACAGCGAATGAAGGATGTGTGGGAGTCAGAGACCGGCATCGGTTCACAGCAGGAGTGTCACTTTTTAAATCCTGTTGAGCCTGGCATGACTGCAGTTAAGCCTCTCCCCCCTCTCGAGAGATAAGGGTGAGAGTTAATTGTAATGGTAAACTATAGAAACTTCCCAAACGGGGAGTTAAGGAGAGAAAAGGTTGTCTTCTCTCTCTCTCTTTTTTTTTTTTTGGAAGAAAAACCTCTCAGAGGAACTAACAAAACTATGTAACTAAGTATAGACTAAGACTAATTAAACAATGTAACTAAGTATAGACTAAAAAGAGGTTCCTATGTAACTTGTAACTTTTTTTTCCAGAAAGTATCAAGGAGAGCACTGCCGTGGAGTTCCGTCTGCAGCTGAGGACGGTAGAGAAGGAACAGAGGAGACAGTCGGGGGAGCGTGCGCTACAGGAGGTGCCGACGGCCGCACGAGACCACTGCTGTGCGCGCCCTTCCGCTGACCGAGCACTGCTGCGAGAAATCTCCGATCTCCGGTGCAGGTATGCACCGACACCTAGAGTGGAGCACCCACAGGGACACCACTCAAAGAACAACTTCCTGCTTACAAAAACAGACAAAACTACAAAAAAGTGTCACAGCACACTAATACGAAAAAATTGCTTACTTTCCCATTTTTACCATACAATTATAAAATAAATCGATTGGGATGTAAATGTTGTACTTACACTTCAGTGTATAGTATATAGAGCAGTATAAACAAGTCATTGTATGAAGTTTTAGTTTGTACTGACTTTGCTTGTGCTTTTTATATAGTCTGTTGTAAAATTAGGCAAATACCTAGATGAGTTGATGTACCCCCAGAAGACCTCTGCGTACCCCCAAGGGTACACATATCCCTGATTTAGAACCACTGCTCTAGAGAACAACCAAAGAAAAGGGGAAGGAGGGTGCGTGGTGGAGAACCCATAGGGGGACACATCTCAAAGAACTTCAAGTATTGCACAGGGTAACTCCAACTCCAACTCCTCCAAGTAGTGACCTTACAGGTGCTCCACTTCAGGTGACTTCTGAGCAGTATCCCTAGAAGTAAGGGGGAGGGGGAGGCTTTGGAACAGGATCTAGAATTGAAGGTAGTACTGCCAAGCCAAGTGGCACATCAGATTTGATGGTATGGAGCAGAGCATAATGCTTTGAAAATGTATGGATTGAAGACCAGGTAGTGGCTCTACACATCAGATACTGATCAGATTCTTCAAAAATTCAGCAGACGTTGCCTGCGATCTGGCTGAATGGGCTCTCCCCCTCTCCTCCAGCAGTGTCTTTCCCATCATCCCAGGGAGTAACTACAGGCTTCTTGCCCCAGACACACCTCCCTTCTCCCAGTGAGTGCTTGTTGCCAGCTTCCAGGCTTATATAGGACCCACCTCTTCCTGCCCAGCTGAGCCTGTTCTACTTAAGTCCCTGCTGCCTGTCTCCTTCTCCAGATGCAGTGCAGGCAGTTAAATTGCCCATTTAGCCATCTTAAAACTTTCAGGGGGTGAACACCACATCACAGGTCCCAAAATGGAGTGGAGTACTAATGTGGGGGAAGGGATTACCCAGTCCCCTAATACATCTGAACGATACTGGGTAAGCAAAAATGGAGAATCCCTCAACTTGGGAATGAAAGGCGGATATGGCAGCCAGGTGTACCTTGATCGAATGGATGAATAATCTAGATGTCTTCAGATCCTGCAGGTAGTTTAGGATGAGTGAAAGGGGGACTGATTCTGGATGCAGGTACTGACTGTAGTAGGAAGAGAGCCTGAGACATAAGCCCTTGTATCAGTGGCCTGGCCTGAGGTATACCCACATCTTGAATACCGCGTGCAGTTTGTTCACCCCATCTCAAAACAGGTATAGTAGAATTGGAAAAAGTACAGGAAAGGGCAACAAAAATGATTAGAGGTATGGAATGCCTTCCATAAGAGATTAAAAAGACTGGGACTGTTCAGATTAGAAAAGGGATGACTAAGGGGGATATGATAAAGATCTACAAAATCATGAATGGTGTGGAGAAAGTGAGCGTTATTTACTCCTTCATATAAACACAAGAACTAGGGGGCACCCAATGAAATTAATAGGCAGCAGGTTTAAAACAAACAAGTATTTCTTCACACAATACATACTCAACCTGTGAAATTTCTTGCCAGGGATGATGTGAAGACAAAAAGTATAATAGGGTTCCTAAAGGAATTAGATATGTTCATGGAGGATAGGTCCATTAATGGCTATTAGCCAACATGGTTAGGAATGCAACCCCATGTTCTGGGTGTCCCTAAACTTCCAACTGCCAGAAGTTGGGACTGGATGACATGGGATGGATCACTTGATAATTGCCCTGTTCTGAACATTCACTCTGAAGCATCTGGCACTGGCCACTTTTTTGGAAAACAGGATATTGGGCAAGATGGACCACTGGTCTGACCCATTGTGGCCAGTCTTGTGCTTTTATGAATGATCACTTATACCATTTGTCATAAAAGGAAAAAAAAAAATCAAACTTACCCTGATTGTACCACCAACAACTTCTATAACTTTACCTCGATACCACATGGTATCTGATCCTCTTACAACACAAGCTTCTTCCTTTTTCCAACAATATGGTTCCAGAAGACCAAGACATTTGACGTTATTTTGTATATCAGTCATCAATTTGTTTAGTTCACTTTCTGAACAAGAATTGGGTAAAAGAGGAAGAGAAATTCAAAAAATGGATTTCAGATTATTTATAGGTGCAAACAATTGTTTTAACCAATACATATATAGTTATACTAGGCTGGGGCTGTAGAACAATAATTTAAAGGTTAAACAGATTTTCACATTTTAATTTCCAAATATCTTCCAACTAGGTTGGGAATTTTACCTATTGCAAGTCCTTATAATTCCATTGTGTTGGAATAGTGGCAAATTTAGGGGTTATATTATGGAAAATATATTTTCCATATTTTCAACCATCTAACACTACCTAATGACAATGGCTGAAATAACTTAAGCCAATTTCATACTTATACAAATTCTTAAAAGAAGAAAAAATAGGTTTTACATTTTATCAGGATAAAACATGAAGTCTGGTTGATAAACCACACCCCTGAGGAAGTTACTGCTATTATTGAGACTATAAGGATAAATAGTCCAGGATTCTATCATGTTAGAAAGAAATCTAGGAGTGCTTCCTTGTTTATTTGTAGAGTCTAACTGATTCCCAAATAGATAGCTTAGAGTTTTCAATGACAAAGAAGTCAATACAGTAAACTTGCAGAGCTTCCTGACATACAGAAGAACTCTAGGTGAACTGAAGAGCTATAAGAAGAACAAGGAGTACTTGTGGCACCTTAGAGACTAATAAATTTATTTGGGCATAAGCGTCCATGGGCTAGAACCCATTTCTATATCTATCTATCTATTACAGAGAACATGAAAAGATGGGGGTTGCCATACCAACTCTAAGGGTACGTCTACACTACCCGCCTGATTCGGTGGGTAGAGATCGATCTTCTGGGATCGATTTATCGCGTCTCATGTAGACGCGATAAATCAATCCCAGAAGCGCTCCCCGTCGACTCCGGAACTCCAGCTCGGCGCGAGGAGTAAGCGGAGTCGACAGGGGAGCGAGCCTGCGCTGCGTGGACCCAAAGTAAGTAATTTTAATTCGATCTAAGATACGTCGACTTCAGCTACACTATTCTCATAGCTGAAGTTGCGTATCTTAGCCCTGGGCTACACTGGGGGGGGGGGGGGGGTCGATCTACGATACGCAACTTCAGCTACGAGAATAGCGTAGCTGAAGTCGGCGTATCGTAGATCGACTTACCTGGCCGTGAGGACGGCGGCGAGTCGATCGCTGCTGCTCCCCCGTCGACTCCGCTTCTGCCTTTCACCGAGCTGGATTTCCGGAGTCGACGGGGAGCGCGTTCGGGGATCGATTAATCGCGTCTAAATGAGACGCGATAAATCGATCCCCGATAGATTGCTACCAGCCGATTCGGCGGGTAGTGAAGACAAGCCCTTAGATCGACCCCCTCCCCCACCCGCCAGTGTGGACCAGGCCTAAGAGTCTATAGTTTCCAAAAGTGTTCAGAGTAAATTTTAAGCATGTAAGAAGGCAGTTGAAGAGGGAATATTACAGAAGCAACAATTAATTGGGGAGGAGGGATAGCTCAGTGGTTTGAGCATTGGCCTGCTAAACCCAGGGTTTGTGAGTTCAATCCTTGAGGGGGCCACTTAGGGATCTGGGGCAAAAATCTGTCCGGTGACAGTACTTGGTCCTGCTAGTGAAGGCAGGGGACTGGACTCGATGACCTTTCAAGGTCCTTCCAGTTCTAGGAGATTGGCATATCCCCATTTATTAAAAAAATATATATATTCTGTACGTGTCTCTCTGAAGTGAAGTGTCTGAAAATAAGGCTGACACTGCATATCATTGCTAACAAAACAAAAGCTGATATAAATACAACAACTGTGACACAGCAGCAATGAACAAAAAGAGAGAAAAAGAGTTCCAGAGGAAGTAGCAATGAAATTTTAGAGACTTACTTGACACTAACAGTTTTCCCCAAAAGGCCCTGAAATGTTTTACATACAAGTCATATCAACTATTGCAAAAGAAATACAGAATCCTCAAATCTGGTCTGGGGGGAGTGGGAAGGGATGATTATCAATTTTACTTTGTTCTATAAAATCTGTATTTCTAATTTTGTAATCTGCAAATATGATCTTTAATAATTGAACAAAAAATCTTTATTAAGACTACCAAGTGGTTAATTTTTTTGTGGCAAAGTGTTATCTGGACACAGAGAAACCAATTTTAATAAGCCATCGACTAGTATTAATTAGAAATACAAAAGATACTGAGTCAATTAGGCTGGAATTTTCAAAGGGACATAAAAGAATTAAGCACCTAACTCCTACTGAAAGTCATTGACATTTGGGCATATAATTACTTAAGGCTGGGATTTGCAAAGAGGCCTAAAACTTTAAGATGTATTTTCACCTGATAGTCAAGATGCAGTGTTACAAAGTTAATTTCTTTTCCCAAATGCAGCATGACAGCTACTACTCTATGTCTGTGATAAAGTATGAAGTCCAATAGCACATATAAAGCACTCAAGGCTACTGTGAAGAGGGCAGTAAAAATCAGAAATGGAAAAGTGTCTTTTGTAGAAGGTGTCCATCTTCTGGCGGGGCGGGGGGGTTTGGTATATGATTTTTTTTTTTTTTTAAAGCCACAAGGACTTTTAATTTACAGACTACTTTTGCACAGATAACAGAGATGGTCAAAAGGAACTTATCGCATCCAAAAAATGGCACCTTCAATGACCATGTATGCTCTAGTACTGCACTCCTAGCTCAGCATTAGCAACTGAACCATAAAAACATGTATTTTCTGCAATTCAAAATCTTACCTAACGATTTGGGCACCATATAAATAGTTCCATCATCTCCAATACAGCTTATTATAGCCTGAAATTCTTTCATGTCAGGTATAATTGGAGGTTTATATGCTCCATCCATTCTTGACTTAAGCACTAGTTTCTTTGACTCATGTTCTTTAGGTTCATTAATAGAAAGAGTAACTTCTTTCTCTGGCACTAAACACTTTGGTGTACATTCAGTTTCTGGAATCAGCTCATTTAAGCATGGACTCTCTTGCTTCGAAGGAACTTCCAGAGGTTTCACACGATCTGCATCACTTATATCAATTTCATGAGTTCTATCAGATACAACACAAAATATATCAAAATATGAGAAACTCTGAAGCATGAAAGAGTAAGATAATATAAATATACTTACTCCATCAGCATAAGAAACTGCAATGTACATTAGACTGTGATGCTGATAATATGTTCTATCAAATGTAAATGTAAAATGCTGATCTGTCTATAAAGTTTTTAGAAGAGAATGTAAGTTTTCTACTCCTGGGGGAATTCTGCACCAAAAAATAAAAAATTCTGCGCATAATATTTTAAAATTCTGCAAAACTCTGCATATTTTATTTGTCAAACAGAGTCCTTACTAGGCATATTAATACAGAACTCTGAGCAGGGTGGATACAAATCAATGATATAAAAAATAAAAAAAATCAGATTTTTATTTAAAATCAGATCGTTTTAATTAAGATACATTATAGCTCAATGATATCCCATCATGGAATAGGGATTATAAATTCTAATTCTATAGTATGAGACAATCTATTCATGTAATGTTTAAGAAAAGTTTTGTAAAAGAGTTCCAATAGTTCATGGATTAGGACCCAATCTTATGGGGCTCCAGTGGCGTCTGTATAGATTATTTAGGTTAATCTTTCTATCTACCCAATGAGACTCAGTGCTCAGTCTAGAAGATACCATCAGAGATGGTTAGTTTTGCAGTTCTCAAACTGTGGATTTGTGTCTCCAGAGATGATATGCTTGTTAAGAGCAATTTTTAAAAAATAAATAACTAAATAAATAATAGAGAGCTGAGAAATAAACAGACCTCAACCCTATTGTCCCTCTGCAAATGTGTGTACACAGAGTCAATCCCTTACCTCTCTCTAAAAGTGTAAAGTTTCAAAAAGTTCAATGAATAGAAGATTGTGGGAGGAATAGTTCTGGACAAGAAGTCTAGAGATAAATGGAAAAAGGGAGGGACAGGCAGTAGAAACAAAAGTGAAACTGTTTGAGCACCATATTACAGAAGTCTTGAGGTCTTTCTGAGTGTAGCCTTCATTGATTTGAGATCTACCATACCATTTTCTCACTGGAAGGAAAAACGTATAATAGCAGGCCGTAAGAGTCACATCATGTATGTCACACAGCCAGAGTATATCACCTGTAGCACACCAAAAAAAAAAAAAAATCTCCATCGTCCAGACACAACCATAGATAAGTTTGTGATAAGAACCAGCAGATTAGAAAAAGAGGTATTTGATGAAAAACCTGTCCTGTTTATTTAATGCAACAAACTCTCCTTTTCGTATGACTGAGAATCCACACTTCATTAACATGGGTCAGTCATTAAAACCAGGATACAGTCCACCCAACAGAGCAGATGTTGCAGGCAAATTGCTGGATAAAGTGTATGAAAGAGAAATTGAGCAGTGTGCAAAACGTCTAGAGGGTAAAATTGTTAACCTAAGTCTTGATGGCTTTAGCAATGTTCACAATGATCCTATTGTACGTGCTTGTGTGACAACAGAAGAAGGGAAATGCACACAGAGCAGAATACTTACAAGAAGTAGCAGTAAAAGCTATAACAAACTGTGAAAAAAATTCTAATGTCTAGTACGCAGTTTGGTCACAGACAATGCTGCGAATGTATCCAAGATGAGAAGAAATTTAGAAGAGAGTCCCAAGCTAATAACATGTGGTTGCAGTGCTCATTTGATGCACCTCCTAGCCAAAGACTTCAGTGTTCCAGAAATAAAGACTAATGTTGAAATTGCAAAATACTTCCATAACAACCACTTTGTGGCAGCTGCTCTGAAAAAAATGGGAGGAACCAAGATGTGCGATGGAACTCAGTAGTGGATTGTTTGGAGCACTATATCAAGAACTGGCCTAATCTGATGAACAATATCGTGAAAAAATAGATGGCACCGACACAGCCAATGTTCTCAACATTGGGCTTAAGAGAAATGTTGAACACATATGCTGAGTACCCTGAAGCCTATTTCTGTAACCTTGAACAAAATGCAGGGAAATAGCTGTTTTATTGCTGATGCTGTTGAAATCTGGAAGGAACTGAATGAGATCTTAAAAAGAGAAATATGCAATGACAGAATTAAATTAGAAGCATTAAAAAAAACAAATGGGACAAGCACCATCTCGAGCTCATTTTCTTGCAAATATTCTCAATGCTCAATACCAGGGTCAAACCTTAACTGCTGCTGAAGAAGAGGAGTTGGCTATGACATGGACATCCGGCAATCATCCCTCCATAATGCCAACTATAATAAACTTCAGTGCTAAGGGTGAACCATTCACGAAATATATGTTTGCTGATGATGTTTTAAAGAAAGTCACACCAGTGAACTGGTGGAAGTCTCTTAAGCACTTGGATTCAGAGACTGTTGAAAGGATAATCTCACTTTTAACAGCAGTAGCTTCTTCTGCCGGTATAGAAAGAATATTTTCTTCCTTTGGACTAATTCATTCCAAACTGAGAAATTGTTTGGGACCTGAAAAAGCAGGAAAGCTTGTTTTTCTTTTCCAGATTATGAACAAACAGGAAAATGAAGGTGAAGATGACCGAATTAGCTGCAGAAGCCAACATTAAGTTTTTCATGTTGACCTGGCTGACAGTCGATTTAATTTCTTTTTTTAATATTTCATTTAACTATTTTAGTTAAAAACAATTTTAACAAAAACAAACCTGGTTTTAAAAAAACTTGAATGTTTAACTAAATTCAAAAATTCATATGCTTGTTTTGTTAAAATATGTTTGCTGTTGAAGAAAAAAAAATCCAGAATATACAACACATTGTTGTTTTAGTTAAATAAAAAATTTTAATGTCTGGCTGGCTGGCAATGTTCTCCTCCTAATACAGCGTGGCAAGAAAATCCTCCAAATATTAAAGATTAACCTGTTGAACTGGAGATATTTATGAAGTCACTGGGAAGTGAACTTTTTGCTTCAATTACCTTTGGTAAATGAAATAAACAATCATTCATTTTGTGAGATGTGTAAAACTAATCTGAAAAGTTTTCAAAATAAATCACTTCAAAAGTGTATAGTGTGTATCTTCTAAAAATGAAACCTACATCTATCTCTCAGTTGTGAAGAATATGTATTAAGGTTATAACAACCAACAAGAATTCACTTTTATGTACAAATCCATGATTAAATCGAGTCTTCCTGACTAGTGATTTAAATCAAATTCACCCTGACTAATAATGCATTTAAACTACAATACAGAACCGTATTTCCCACACCACTCAGAAGCAGTGCAAAGGCTTGGGGGAGTGAGGGGTAATGGAGGAACTGAGGGAGAAGGAAGGAAGTAATTGCTGGGAAGGAGCCTGGTTGTGAACTTGGAGGGTTGTTGGCTGTGGGTGGGAGAAGTATGGAACAGGCTTTTTTGGAGGGGTGGGATTGTTAGGGAGCCTCTCCCATGCAGACCCTGATTGACCTCTAGCCTCTCCCACTCGATTGGGCACATCTGTGCCTGTCCCCACTCCATCCATCCCCATGGGTCTCTGCAGCCTCCTCCCCCATCCCCATTTGACCCTGCAGCCCCACGTTCACCATTCCCAGGCTCAACACGGTCATCCCACTACCTCCTGAGCCAGCACCCCAGTCTGTCTCCCCCCACTAGCCATTCTGAACCCCAGTCTGTGACCCCCCCAGCAGCCTCATGTACCCCACTCTGTCCTAACCCGGCTCTGCGGGCAGGGTGCTGTGATGAACTTCTACTTCTGGGGGAATTCTGCAATACTGGGTACGCACAGAATTTCCCCCTCCTCCCCACCCCCACAGAAAATACATTTCTGCCCCAGAAGTGATGCAGTTCTGCCCCTTTCCCACCAAGGGCCGCTGGAGTGCCAGAACAGCCGGCTGCATTCATGCTGCTGGCTGTTCTGGTGCCACAGTGGCCTCTGGTGGGCGAAAGGCAGAACTGCAGAACTTCTTGGGCAGAAATGTATTTTCTGCGAAAAAAATTTCTGCGGGACACATGAATTCTGCACATCTCCAGTGAGGCAGAATTCCCCCAGGAATAGTTTTTTACACTTACAAAAGTAACAAATGCCAATCTGTATATGTCAACTTTGGAAGTAACCTAACAGAGAGGATCTGAAATAATGTAATATGAAAAAGAATTTCCATACCTTTTGTTTCTGAAAGCCAGACCCTTTTTCATAAGATATTCAGAAATATCAATAAGCTGTCCTGCTTCATCACTGCAAAAAATTTTCACAGGCAGTGGTTCAGATCCATCATTTTCCTGAGAGGAATTTAAGATATGGAGGTTACTTATTGTAACTGGAAGTTGTTTGAGATCTCTTGTCCCTATCAGTATTCCAAACGAGGTAACTAGGAGTACCAGTGTCCAGAAATTCTTCATAGCAGCGTCCGTTGACCCGTACATGCTCCATAGATCTCGAGCTCCCAACTCAGGGCATTAGAGTCAGTGTGTGTCAATGTCTCTCCAGTTCCTCCTTTTACCACAATCCCAAAGGATATGAAGCAGAGGGGATGCAGATCGGGTAGTGGAAAACAGATAGGGACCTCACAACTCGAAGAACTTCCAGTTACAGTAAGTAACTTCCATTTCTTCTTCGAATGATAGTCCCTATGTGTATTACAAATGTGAGTGACTGTCAAGCAGTGCTCAGATTGGCGGTGGGCGTGAGAAAGTTGGTAGCAAAGATGTCTGCAATACTGAAGATTTCACCATTGAATCCGAAGTTGAGGCATGAACTAAAGCATAGCTTGTTGTGAATGTGTAGATCAGGGGTGGGCAAGCTTTTTGTCCCGAGGGCCACATCTGGGAATAGAAATTGTATGGCAGGCCATGAATGCTCACAAAATTGGGATTGGGGTCCGGGAGGGGGTGAGGGCTCTGGTTGGGGGTGTAGGCTCTGGGGTGGGTCCAGAAATGATGAGTTCAGGGTGTAGGAGGGGGCTCCAGGCTGGGGAGTGGGGTGTGAGGGCTCTGGGTGGTGGTGCGGGCTCTGGGGTGGAGGAGTTTGGGGTGCGGGAGGGTGCTCCGGGCTGGGACTAAGGGGTTCGGAGGGTGGGAGGGTGCTCTGGGCTGGGGCAAGGGGTTGGGGTGTGGGGAGAGGCTCAGGGGTGCAGGCTCTGGGCGGCGCTTACCTCTAGCGGCTCCCGGAAGCAGAAGCATGTCCCTGCTCTGGCTCCGTGACTTACGGGAGGTGTGTGGAGCGTCCCTCGACCCTGCACCCCGGCTGGAGTGCGACAAGCCCCAGATCCTGCTCCCTAGCAGAAGCTCGAGGGCCAGCTTAAAAGAGCTTGCAGGCTGGATCCGGTCCGTGGGCCATAGTATGTCCACCCCTGGCGTAGATGAAACTCCAGGTGTCCGCCTTGCAAATGCTCTGCAGTGGAACATCATATAGGGATACTGTGATTTCATGGAGTGAGATTTCTCCGTTGTGGCGATAAAAAGTCTCAGTGATTTCCTAATGGGTTTTGTTCTTTGTATGTAGAATTTCAGGACATGCCAGACATCAAGTGAGTGAAGTATCTTGTCTTCAGTGGAAGAGGGGGGTTTCAGGACAAATACAATTAAGTGTATACTTTGATGTGGAATTCAGAAACAATCTTGGGGAAAATCCTGGGGTATAGTCGAAGAGAAACCTCTTTGTGGAAAATGGTGTAAGGAGAGGACACCATGATGGCTCCAAGCTTGCTGACTCTCCTGACTGAAGTGATATTCACTAAGAATGCTATCTTCATGGACAGGTGGATGACGGAATATGTCAGCATGGGTTTGAAAGGGTGACCTATGAGCATCAACAGGATGAAATTAAGGTCCCATTGAGGTGTAGGTTTGATAACTGGTGGGAAGGTACTGATTAGGTCTTTCATAAACCATACTGAAGCTGGATGAGTAAAGATGGGGAAGGCACTAATAGCTGCGAGGTGTACTTGCAACAAACTAATAGAGACCTTAGCACCTCAGGGACAGGAGATAGTCTAGGAGAACCAAAATGAAAATAAGAAAGAAAAACTTGTAGCACCTTAGAGACTAACAAATTTATTTCAGCATAAGCTTTCGTGGGTTAGTAAAGCTTATGCTGAAATAAATTTGTTAGTCTCTAAGGTGCTACAAGTTTTTCTTTCTTATTTTCATTTTGCTGACACAGACTAACACGGCTACTACACTGAAATCTAGGAGAACCGAGATCCTTGCGGTGGCTGAAGAATATTGGTGGAGTTGTGCTCAGACCAAAAAAGCATCTCCATTTGACCAGATAACAGGTTCTAGAAAAATCTTTTCTACTTTTGTTAAGGACTGTCTGAACAGGGGCCAAGCATGAGCATTCTATTTCCAACACCAGGTCGTGAGGCACAGAGAGCCCAGATTGGGGTGCTTCATTCCCGCCCACCATCCTGGGTTAGGAAGACCGGGAAAGGGCGGATCCGGATTGGAGGGCGGGTCAACATTGTTAAAAGTTCTGCGAACCAGAATTGTCTGAGCCAGTAGGGTGCTAAGAAAATGATGCTGGCTCGGTCATGACTAAAGCTGCAAGTCTTCCGTGACCTCTGTGACAGTCACAGATTCCGTGACTTTCCGGGACCTCTGCAGCGGCCAGTGTGGCTGGCCCAAGGGCTGCCTGAGCAGCTTAGGCAGCCCCTGGGCCAGCCGCACTGGCCCTGTAAGGCAGTCTTTGGCCACCGCGCCCCCCCTCCCCGCCCCGCAGGGGTTTGGGTGTATGGTTCAGAGGGTTGGGGGTTCGGAGGGGTGAGGGCTCTGGGTGGCGCTTACCTCGGGGGACTTCCCAGAAGTGGTAACATGTCCCTCAGCTCCTAGGCAGAGTTGTGACCAAGTAGCTTTGCACACTGCCTATGCCTGCATGCTGTCACAATGGTCGCTCTAGAGATGGGAGGGCTAAAGGGAACACCCACTACAACCGTTACCAGGTCTGACCACCAAGCTGCTCCGCTCCACATGAGTCAGCGCTCTGGAGCCCAGGGGAGAACTAGGGTTGCCTGATGCGGGTCTAGCCTCTCCCCTTTCTTTCTCTTGACTCTGCTGAGAAGACGGTGCCTTTCTCTGTTTCTTCAACGGGGAGCGGTGCCGGCCGCTGGAAGGTGCCGAGGGATCGCTGTGCACCGAAGACAAGGTGCCCGGTGCCGAATCTGCTCAGCGCACCGGGGGCGGAGCCAGTGCTGACTCCATGAGAAGGGCCCGAAGTCTAATGTCTCTTTCTTTTTTGGTTCTGGACTTGAAGGACCTGCAGATTTTGCAGCGGTAACTTATGTGGGATTCGCCCAAGCAGTGGAGACAATCGGTGCGCGGGTCACTACTGGGCATCGAACGCCTGCAGGAGTCACACAATTTAAATCCTGGGGCATGCCCTGGCCCGAATGCTAACTACTTAAACTGAAACTTTAAGAACTAACTACAACAGGTACTACTAACAACGAATAACGAATGATGCGTTCTGGGAAGAGCTGCAGCAAGTGAAGCTGGAGCAAGAAGTTCTGACGCACCCTCACTGGCAGCAAGAAGGAACTGAGGGTGGAGGGAGCACGCAGCTCCCCTTATAGCGCGCTATAGAGGCACCACTCCAGGGGTCGCAGCAGCGCTCCCCCTATGGGTACTGCTAAGGGAAAAACTTCCGGCACTGGTGCACATGGCGAGCACGCACACCTACTGTGGAATACATATGAGCAATCACTCAAAGAACTACTTTTGCCACCATCTTTCCCTCAATTAAAAGGGACTGAGAAATTGGGCTCTGTCCCCTGTGGGAAGCTTGTCTATGAAATCCTCAAGTCTGGAATAGTTATTAAAATTGTATTTCACTAAGAGACCTTCCCAGGAGATCCAGTCTCTGAGAGCCTTTATTGTTGGGGTGGCCCTTTGATAAAAGTGACCAAGCCCATTCTATAGTTGCCTGTGCCACCAGTGAGTTGGGGGCAGGGTGGGGAAAACAAAAATTCACTTCCCTTAGCTGGAACAAAACCTCTCCTCTGGTCTCTTTGGGGTAGGGGCACAGAATCCTGAGAGTGTGCCATCCCACTCTGGCCAGTTCTAGTATGGCCTCATTGATTGGGTGGGCCACCTTATTTTGTCCCTGAGGTTGCAGGATATCCAGGTGTTGGGTGGTCCTGGACCTCCTCTAGAGCAGAGGCTCTTAAACTGGGAGGCACAGAATGTATTCTGGGCGGGGGCATGAGAAGCTTTACAAAAAAATCTTACTGTACATATTTTACCCACAGCATTGAATGGGGATCTACTTAAATCACGGAGAAATCACACATTTTTCACGGGTTGGTTACGGCCTAAAGAGTAAATTTTGTGGATGTGTTCATACAGTTGTATATTCCAGGTCACCCTTACTTTTGCTGGCAGCAGCGATGCCTTCAGAGCTGAGTGCCCGGCCAGCAGCCACCACTCTCTGCTCTGCCTTCAGAGTTCTGGCTTTCAGTAGGTGGGGAGTATCTAGCGTTATTTGAAGCTGCAATAACTATCTTAATTCCTTTTGCATCTACCTACTTAAGCAAAACAACCTTTTCTTCTCTAGTTTACATCAAAAACAATGATCACGTCTTCAGGTAGAAGGGGATCTCCAGATAGCTTTCTCAAACATCAAACCCAGGATGGAATCGCTGTTTCAAAACAAAAGGTGCACCCATCACAGTAGTAACAGTGTGATGCCAGTAAGCAGTTTCTCACTTAAAATTTACATTACTATATACTTAAATGGCTCTGTTTGAATCAATGCCTGTTTTTAATATTTAGTGGGCATTGCATATTGATTTTTTTTATTAGTATATGTACTTGGGGGGGCATAAACTACTACAGGCACAAAGAAGGGGGGGCACGCAATCAAGTAAGTTTGAGAACCACTGGTCTAGTGGAATCTAAGGCCTGGTCCACACTAAGGGGGTGGGGAAATCGATCTAAGATATTCAACTTCAGCTACGTTATTCACGTAGCTGAAGTTGCGTAACGTAGCTGAAGTCGAGTATCTTAGATCGATTTTAAATGTACTTACTGCGGGTCCACACGGCAGCTAGCAGGCTCCCCCGTCGACTCTGCTTACTCCTCGCACGGAGCTGGAGTTCCGGAGTCGACGGGGAGCGCTTCTGGGATTGATTTATCGTGTCTAGACGAGATGCGATAAATCGATCCCAGAATATCGATTGCTACCCGCCGAATCGGGCGGGTAGTGTGGATGTAGCCTAAGTCATTGACAATTCTTTGCAGTAGCTCCTGAAACTACTGATGGTCATCTGGTAGAGATGGCGAGGAAGGAGTGACCACTTCATGTGGGAATGAAGAGATGTCCGTCGGAACTGTAGGTACCTCTGGCTCCAAGTCCACCTCTTCCTCCTTGTACACTAACAGATCTGGTTGGCAGGAGGGACAGGAGCATCACAACTCTCAAGAAGGACCTGGATGCCTGCCATAAGGATCCTACTGACTCCAATGAGACCAGAAAAAGGTATCAGCTAGTTGTGGGGGACCACAGGAGAATCAGTACCAGAGGTACCTGGAGGGTCATTCATACCTGAAGGAACAGAGAGCACGATTCCTTGACTATCTCTGCAGAAATACTAGAGCAACTATCCCCGCTGACTCATCTGAGTCTGAAAACTGCTCCATCAGTAGGAGCGGGTATGTTGGTACTGGAGCACGCCTACCAAACGGGATGTCCTGGGATACTCTTGAGGAGGAGTCTAGATTGGTAATAAAATTCCTCAGAAGAACCAGGCCGGAGAGAAGTGGAGACTGTGGACAAAGGAGGAATAGATCCTCCAATGGTAAGTAAGTCTCCATATGCCATTATGTCTGAGGGGTTCAGGCTGTCAAGCCAGAGGGATCAGGGGATCGGGTGCATCTACAGCAACAGACTGGTCTTCACACGAACAAGGTGGTACCAAAGATGGGCCTGGACCAGAGCTCGTAGGCTGAACTGGCAAATGTCTGTCCTTATGCTTCGGTACCGACGTGATGGATGGAACCGGCAGTTCTTTCTTTTTATGTGCTTTGTCCTCCAACTTGGAGGTCTTTAGCAGAGCTGGTTTGTTAGGTTCTGATCATGTCTCACTCAACCTGTACAGGCTCAGGGAGAAAGCAAGTCTCTTATGTACAGTCCTTGATGGGGCAGAGGGAGGGATGTCTGGCCTTATACCTATCAGATTACTCTCTACTTTCATGGGAAGTTC
The DNA here is from genome assembly GCA_033296515.1 of Macrochelys suwanniensis. Lineage (NCBI taxonomy): Eukaryota > Metazoa > Chordata > Testudines > Chelydridae > Macrochelys > Macrochelys suwanniensis. The sequence goes on along the minus strand of CM065775.1, from coordinate 39,923,084 downwards.
TGGATGACAAATCCTTGGGCTTAAGGAACTGTAGATTCCGCTCCCAAGCACTTGTTTGGAAGGGCTCTGCTGGTTAGCTGAAGCCAATGTACAGGGGATCTCCCTGGCCCGGATAAGAGAGGGGCTTTATGGCTTTCTCAGGCGAAGCTCCTGGAGTTCTTGAGTTCTGGATGAGAAAGAGCAACAGATACAGCACTTTGCAGAGATATTCACCTCACCCAGACAGTGGAGGCAGCGCTCATATTAGTCATTGATGGAGAAGTAGGGAGGGCAAGAGATGCAATTCTTGAATCCCAGGGCTCTGGGCATTGTCCTGGAGCCAGGGAGGGTTCCTCAATCAGGGAGAAAGAAAACTCTCTATACTAACTATACTATGAACTTTTAACTAGGGGAAGAAGGATAGCTCAGTGGTTTGAGCACTGGCCTGCTAAACCCAGGGTTGTGAGTTCAATCCTTTAGGGGGCCATTTAGGGATCTGGGGCAAAAATCTGTGAAGGGACAGTACTTGGTCCTGCTAGTGAAGGCAGGGGACTGGACTCAATGACCTTTCAAGGTCCTTCCAGTTCTATGAGAGAGGCATATCTCCATATAATAACCATTAAGCTAATAAATATAACTATTTACAAATGTCTTTACATTTACAGGTTGTACAAATAGTTGAAGGAGGACACAATTCTGACTCAGGTTGCCCAGTGGTAAGGAGGAACTGGAGAGGCATCAACCTGCACTGACCCTTATACCAAGGAAATCTATGGCTCAAGTGCAGACAAATTGACAGTGCTTTGAAGAATTTCCGGACTCAGGTTCATGGCACACATGCTTACCCTATGTGTGGAATACATATAGGGACCATCACTGGAAGAAAAATGTTTGTTATGCAACACACATCCAATTCAAACCTTATATTTTTTTAAAATATTTCCTTTTTTCAGTTTTAACTCTTTACATGTCATATTAGCGGCCTGCCTAACCCTTTTGCATAGGGCACTGCTCCCTATCGCAACCATTCATGATTTCTTCGTATCTTGCTCCCTTCAGCTCCTGGCTGTTAGAGACAGGGACCTGGATCCATTCTGATACTGCCTCTTGCAGCTGTCATCTTTTAGGGAGGCATACTCTCCACCATGGCTCAGACCAGGATGTGGATGTTGGACTTCCTCTCTCCCATTCCTGCTGCTTCCAATACCTCCTTTTTCTCCCCTTCCCACCTCTTTCGAGCAGCACTGCATCTGACTCTTCTTTCCTCCCCTCACTCCATGTTGCTGTCATCTACCAACCATTCAACTAGTTCCCATTAGTCTTCCCCTCAGATTTTGACTCCTGGCTCTCTCTCCGTCCCCCCTCCCACACTCATCCATTGTAAGATTGGTCATTTCAACTTCCATATCGACAATCCATCTGAGCCCTTATCTGCGTGTTTCTTTGCCCACACTTCATTTGACCTGCAGCCCTGGCATCAACTCGGTAACTCATGAAAACAGCCATTCACTTGACTTGGTCTTCACCAATCACTGTTTTTTCTCTCTCTGAGCCTTCTGTTGCTGAGTTCCCCCTCTCTAATCATCACTTGGTCTCTATCAGCACCACCCATCAGCTCCCCTCCCCATACACCCAGTCACTAGGCCTTTCTATGTGGCGGCACTGATGACTTCTTGTCAGCACTCAGCACTCTCCTTCCTTTCTTCCCTGGATATGGTTGCTGATTCCCTCCATTGCTCATGATACTGTACTGTTGATACTGTACTGTTGATTCATTAGCTTCCTCCCATCCTGGCTAACCCCCAACACTGTACACTACCAAGTACAGTGTTGGGGGTTAGTACAGTAACAGTACACTACCAACACTGCTTCTGCTCCTGTTCTCATGCTGTAGAGCATCTCTGGTGGAAATCCTAAGACCCTGCTGACTTCTTCAGTTACATATTTGTTCTCTCCTTTTTCAGTTCTGCTGTCTTCCTAGCTAAACAATTCTACTTCTCCAATTTAATTGATTCCCACACCCACAATCCCAGACATCTTTTTACCATCTTTGACTCATCCTCAACATTCTCTCCCCCCAGTTCTCTGTCTGCACAGGATCATACCATTTTTTTCTAAGAGAAAAATAACAGAATACACTATGACCTTCCCCCTTCTCAACCCTCTCCTTCTCCTCAGTCAGACACAAATTCCTCTTCAACTTTCTTCCTTTAACCCCTCTACTTGCCCCAGTAACCCCATCCCATCTCCTGATCTCCCTCATGCTCATTCTCATCCCTTACTCGGCTCCTTACCCTCTCACACTTCCCTCTGGCTCTTTTACCTCACAGTACAAACATATTTTAGTCTCTCCCATCTTAAAAAAAAAATCCCTGACCTCACCTACCTCTCCAACTACCACCTCATCTACCTTTCATTGCTAAGCTCATTGAATGTGCTGTTTATAATTGCTGTCTGGAGTTCCTCTCTTCTGATTCCATCCTAGACCCTTTCTAATTCAGCTTCCACTTCTTGTACTCAACTGAAACTGATCTTACAATTTCTAATGACCTCTTCTTAGCAAAATCTCAGAACCAGTATTCCCATCTTCAATCTCCATGACCTGTCAGCTGCTTTCACCACAGTTGACCAGGTACCTCTTCTTGAAATCTTTTCCTCCCTTGGCTTCCATGACTGTCCTCTCCTGGCTTTCCTATTACCTCTTTAATCATTCCTTCAGCCTGGCCTTTGGAGGATCCTCCTCATCCCCCTACCGATAAACTTTTTGTGGTTGTTCCACAGGGCTCTATACTTGGTCCCTTTCTCTTCTTCCTCTACACATTATGTCTTGGTAATTTCCTCTGCAAACCAATTTATCATCTCTACATTGACAGCTCACAGCTCTACCTCTCTATTCCAGACCGGTCTCGTTGGCCTGTCTCTGACATATCAAGCTCAACATGACTAAAAACAGAGCTCTTAATCTTTTTCCTCCCAGCCTCTCTGCTACCTCCTTTCTTGATCACTGCTTGTCACTCAGGTAACGAACCTGGGTGTCATCTTCAAGTTGGATCTCACCATAGGTCCTCATATCCAGGCTACGCATCTAACTCTTGTAGATTCTTTCTGAATAACATCTCTTAGAAATGACCTTTCCTATCCACCCACACAGCTAAAACTCTTATTCAGGCTCTCAAACTCTTGCATCTTGATTATTGCAACATCCTTTTCTCTGGGCCTGACAAATGCAAACTTGCCCCACTCATATCCATTCAAAATGATGCTGCAAAGATCATTTTCTTAGCCTTTTGCTTTGACCATGTCACCCTCCTCTTTGCACCCGTTCACTGGTTCCTCCTTCTCTATCATATCACATAAGCTACTTGTCTTCACTTCCAAGGCCCTTCATGACCTATCCACACTCTACCCATCATCTCTCATTCAGTAACCAAAGATCAACTCCCAACTCCAATTAGCCCACGATGCCAGTTATCAATGCCCACTCGTTACATTTTCAAACACGCACCTCTGTGCTTTTTCCCATGTTGCCCCTCACTCTTGGGAGGAACTCCCCATGACCATCCACAAAGCCACCTCATTGTTTTCCTTCAAATCACTCCCTAAAACTCTTTTGCTGAGATACGAAAAAATATTTTACAACTGTTCGGTTGCTGGTGTGCTGAGGCTACTGTCTATCATTCTTCCCAATATTATCTCATTTTTTCCTTGTACTCTCCCATCTGTCTGTACCCATCTGCTGTCTCTCATCTCAGACAGATTATAAAAACTCTTTGGAACAGGGACTGTCCTTTCGTTCTGCTTGTACAGTGCTTAGAACTATGGGATCCAGGGCTCCAAGGCACTACAGTAATACAAATACTGCTATTCCTAACAACAACAAATAAAATATATTCTTGGCCTCTGTTGCTACCTGGGCTTTGCAAAGCAGTCAATGATCCTACAACATGATCTTCAAGTTATGAACCTGAGCCAAGTAAACTCACTCAGAGGGCTGATAAAATGTTTACTGTCTAATTTGGTTGCTTCCACAATCTACAAGTATAATCATTATTTTAATCTGATAAATGACTATACAACCTAGTACTCTTCAATAGCCTCTCTTTTAGTCAGACACTGGGAAAACTAATCAACAGCTATGTTGACAACTGTATTTCACTTGCATTCTAAACACACTATAGCCCACACCACCTCACTAGCTCTGCATTAAACTTGTATATATGATGGGCAGGAGGGGTTACAGAGTAGAACCCTGCCTTTCTCCAAAGCAAAGATTACTTGGATAGACTATCAGATACCCATTACTACTCTCTGGTTTCTCTCAAAAGAATGGAACTACTCAAGGGAAACCCTGTCTATCATATCTGGGTCTGCAGATGTATCAGTGATCTCAAAGACTTAAACAAAAAGTAACCCAAAATATTAGCATTGCGTCCACTGCTAGTAAGAGTCAAGTATCAACATAATATCCATGCCATATTCAGGTCTAAAACCTTCTGTCAAGTGTAAAGGAAATCTCAAACTCAAATTTTGCCACAGTGTCCCTGCTACAATTTGAGAATAGTCTTTACTAAAATGGGATAGGGCCTAACTGTTGAGATTGTCAGCTTCAAGAAAATGTTATGCCATTGCTAAGGAGCTAATACAGCCTTAAGAGAACTAGATATTTTGTATTTCCAGATATATGTATTAACGATCAATAACAGACAAAACATATCCCAGTTTGACTAAATGATCTAGAAAGGACAGTTTCAAACTTCAAGATATGTCCTGAAATAGCAGCTTCAGTGAGCGACAATGAACAAAACTCAAGTAGAAATGACAGCACATTTGTCTCCACCTGGTATGTTTCTGCAATCAGAGACTCATAATCTGTGCAAATTTCAACTAGCATGTTTGATTAATGAAAAGGTGATATGTTTAAGCAACTAAAAAGGGACAAACAAGCCTGGGCAGGAATGTTATGTATATTTCTTATTTTGATTAAAGACCTGTATGATGATGTTTGCTACAGTTCCCGTGAGGTAATAGGAGATACAATCACAAGCTGTTGCTGTCCACTGCTTGCTCCCACCAGCTGGTCTAAAACGGAACAAGAGAAAATCTGTTTTAGTAAAATAGAGAATATGGTTTTAATAAAGGTTGTCACGGCTTGCATATTAAAAAAACTACCCACCAGCAAGACTGAAAAACTATCAAACTGCCCTTTCTAAGAAAAAAAAATTATCCCACACAGTCAACTAAAAAAAGGAAGCGAAACAATAGTACCAGCTGCTCCAGGATCAAAAAGCATTGCTAGATTTTAAAGGAGGAACACTAAAGTAGATTAAGATGGTCTCAAAAATATAGAGGGAATTTGCAATATTTTATTATGAAACGCACTTCAGAAATCTGTTAGAGACAGCTATATTAATGCAAGATTGGATTTTCCATTATTACAGGACATATTAGTTGAGATGTATCCAGTGGTTCCACTCTCTCTCTATAGAGGAGTCATAGCTCACTCACGTGGATAATGGATGTTTGGCCTGCTCTCCCAATTCCTACAGCCTACAAGAGGGAAGAATCCTTCTGTCCCCCACCAACAGACCAGGAAAGGAAAGCCAAAATCCTCTCCTCGTATTTCCAAAAGATACAGTTAATAAGTTGCCTAGGAAGACCAAACTTTAAGTACAGATAAGAAGCAAGCCAGGGGAGCCAAGAAAATAAAGCATCTGTTCCCCCTGCCCTGTCCTGCAGTATGTAACTTAGTCCAAAACAAAGAACCTTTCCATCCACATCACAGTTTATGCTTTACTTGTATATGATCTGACATTAAAAAAATACTTCATTAAAAAATTACAACAGCCCTCCCACTATCTTACTATGTATCTTACAGCGTTATTCCAATATACAAGGAATAAATTACCTTATATCTACCAGAGAGCACTCCAGTGCTAGTGTCCCAATTGGCTTCAGCTTTTCATCAAGTTTCCTTAAACAGATTATGTTCACTATTTCTTTAGCACCATAATCATACAACACTACCTGTGAAAGATAAAAGATCTGAAAAAAGTTCTGAAAAAAAGATGAAATACTCAACATAAACAGGATATATCCTCTTCTAAAACAAATGACATACCATATATGCAATAAAATATGTATTTAAACTCCTTGTAGTTTATTTACTTAAGTGAACAAAAGTCAGAAAGGAAATCTAGATAATGGTTTTAAGAGAATATAAAATATTTTCAAATATGAGGATGGGACGTATATGTAAGCTAAGAGGTGTGCTGGTCAAGAAATATTTTGTTTAAATGTTTTTAGTTCCATCACATGTAATTTGCTTGCACTAAACTTGTGCTTCCCCAAATGTCCATTTTCTGAAGATGCTGTCTCTACATTCATCAGACCATCATAAATGCCGGACCGCTATTTTTAGGGGAGTTCCCATCTGCTCAGGTTTTACTGGAGATCTGACTGGCCTGATCCTCAAGTTTTTAAGGATGGCTCTGTTTTCCTCCATCCTCCTTGAAGAGGCTGGCCTGGGCCACTGAATGCAGCAACTCCTATATTGCAGGTCTGTTATACTATCAAGAGAGTCAGTGATCTGAGTGCCAATGATCAATACTCATCTTTCACTGCCTTATCTTAGGTCTTGTGTACAATTAAGTTTTGCTGCTTTAATTATGCTGGTATAGTCAAAGTGGCTAGTTCCCTACTGCAGTGCAGATGCAATTATACGGGTATTAATTATTCAAGTTTGGGAAGTGCCTATCAGCCTTCTTTACACCAGAGTAACTGTGTCTACACTAAGGCTTTTACCAGGAAAGCTATGTTAGCAGAATTACACCCCATATTAACTCAGTGTAGACCTGCCCATAAAGTGATACAAGTGTGATGAAACAAGCGTCAACATAGAATCATAGACGATAAGGGTTGGAAGAGACCTCAGGAGGTCATCTAGTCCAACCCCCTGCTCAAAGCAGGACCAATCCCAACTAAATCATCCCAGCCAGGGATTTGTCAAGCCAGGCCTTAAAAACCTTTAAGGATTGGGATTCCACCACTTCCCTAGGTAACCCAGTCCAGTGCTTCACCATCCTCCTAGTGAAATAGCATTTTCTAATATCGAACCTAGATCTCCCCCACTGCAACTTGAGACCTTTGCTTCTTGTTCTGTCATCTGCCACCACCGAGAACAGCCTAGCTCCATCCTCTTTGGAACCCCCCCTTCAGGTAGTTGAAGGCTGCTATCAAATCCCCACTCGCTCTTCTCTTCTGCAGACTAAACAAGTCAGTTCCCTTAGCCTCTCCTCATAAGTCATGTGCCCCAGCCACCTGATCATTTTCGTTGCCCTCCACTGGACTCTCTCCAATTTGTCCACATCCTTTCTGTAATCGGAGGCCCCAAAACTGGACGCAATACTCTAGATGTGGCCTCATCAGTGCCAAATAGAGGGGAATAATCACTTCCCTTGATCTGCTGGCAATGCTCCTATTAATGCAGCCCAATATGCCATTAGCCTTCTTGGCAACAAGGGCACACTGCTGACTCATATCCAGCTTCTCATCCACTGTAATCCCCAGGTCCTTTTCTGCAGAAATCCCGCTTAGCCAGTCAGTCCCCAGTCTGTAGCGGTTCATGGGATTCTTCCTTCCTAAGTGCAGGACTCTGCACTTGTCCTTGTTGAACCTCATCAGATATCTTTTGTCCCAATCCTCCAATTTGTCTAGGTCACTCTGAACCCTATCCATACCCTGCGGCGTATCTACCTCTCCCCCCATCTTAGTGTCATCTGAGAACTTGCTGAGGGTGCAATCTATCCCATCATCCAGATCATTAATAAAGAGGTTGATAAAACCGGCCACAGGACCGACCCCTGGGGCACTCTGCTTGATACCGGCTGCCAACTAGACATCGAGCCGTTGATCACTACCCGTTGAGCCCGACGATCTAGCCAGCTTTCTATCCACCTTATAGTCCATTCATCCAATACATACTTTTTTAACTTGCTGGCAAGAATACTGTGGGGGACCCCTTATCAAAAGCTTTACTAAAAAGTCAAGCTATATCACGTCCACTGCTTTCTCCATATCCACAGAGCCAGTTCTCTCATAGAAAGCAATCAGGTTGGTCAGGCATGACTTGCCCTTGGTGTATCCATGTTGACTGTTCCTGATCACCCTCCTCTCCAAGTGCTTTAAATGGTTTCCTTGAGGACCTGCTCCATGCTGATGATGGGTTCTGCTCGATAGGAATCCAAAGCAGTGTGGACTGACATATGTTCATTTTCATTATCTGAGTCAGATGCCACCAGCACAAGGTTGATTTTCTTTTTTGGTGGTTCAGGTTCTGTAGTTTCCGCATTGGACTGTTGTTCTTTTAAGATTTCTGAAAGCATGCTCTATGCCTCGTCCCTCTCAGATTTTGGAAGGCACTTCAGATTCTTAAACCTTGGGTGGAGTGATGTAGCTATCTTTAGAAATCTCACATTGGTACCTTCTTTGCATTTTGCCAAATCTGCAGTGAAAGTTTTCTTAAAATGTCATCATCCAAGACTGCTATAACATGAAATATATGGCAGAATGTGGGTAAAACAGAGAAGAGGACATACAATTCTCCCCCGAGGAGTTCAGTCACAAATTTAATTAAACGCATTATTTTTTTTAACGAGCGTCATCAGCATGTCCTCTGGAATGATGGCCGAAGCATGAAGGGGAATACAAATGTTTAGCATATCTGGCACGTAAATACCTCGCAATGCTGGCTACAAAAGTGCCATGCAAATGCCTATTCTCACTTTCTGGTGACATTGTAAACAAGAAGAGGGCAGCATTATGTCCTGTAAATGTAAACAAACTTGTTTCTCTTAGCAATTGGCTGAACAAGAATAAGGACTGAGTGGACTTGTAGGCTCTGAAGTTTTACATTGTTTTGGTTTTGAGTGCAGTTATGTAACCAAAAAAAAATAATCTACATTTATAAATTGCACTTTCACGAGAAAGATTGCACTATAGTACTTGTATGAGGTGAATTGAAAAATACTATTTCTTTTGTTTATCATTTTTACAGTGCAAATATTGGTAATAAAAATAATACACACTTTGATTTCAATTACAACACAGAATGCAATATACAGGAACTCCTCACTTAAAGTCATCCCGGTTAACCTTGTTTCATTGTTATGTTGCTGATCAATTAGGGAACATGCTCATTTAAAGTTGGGCAATACTCCCTTCTAATGTTGTTTGGCAGCCGCCTACTTTGTCCATTGCTTGCAGGAAGAGCAGCCCGTTGCAGCTAGCTGGTGGGGGCTTGGAACCAGGGTGGACCGGCAGCCCCCTCCCCCCCCCCATCAGCTCCCCTCTCCCCTAAGTTCCCTGTGCAGCAGCTGTCCAGCAGGCTATCAATTGCCGGGAGTTCAGCTGGGAAGAAGAGGGGAGCTACTGTCCAGGTGTCTCTCCTCCCCCATGCTCCTGCACCCTTCTTACCCCATCTTCCATAGAGCAGGGGGGGACACATGGACGGACGGAGGGAGCTGCTGCCTTAGGCAGCAGCTGCAGTCGGTTGTGTCTGAACTTGCTGATCTAATTAACAAGGCAGTGTACTTCTGACCCCATTCTTCATACTTAAAGGGGAAATGCACATCTCTCTCTCTCAAACACACACAAGGTGTGTGTCTCTGTCTGCCCTCCCTCCTTTCCTGCTGCCTTGTAGAGTGTGAGAGTTAACCCTTGAGGGCTCAGCCAATTGCTACTGTAGTTCATCATTTAGCAGTAAGGCATTCCCTGGGAAATATCCCACCCTTAATTTCCCTGGAACCTAAATCCGTCATTTACATTAATTCTTATGGGGAAATTGGATTCACTTAAGGTCGCATTTTTCAGGAACTACAACGTTAAGCGTTAAGTGAAGAGTTCCTGTATATGAAAAAGTAGAAAAACATCCAAAATATCTAATGAATACCAATTGGTATTCTATTGTTTAACAGTACAATTAAAACTGCGATTAATTTTTAAAATTTAATCTCGCGAGTTAACTGAGATGAATTGAAAGCCCTCCTATTAATATAATTGGAATGCAACAAGTCAGTCCTCAGCCACTTCCCAAACTATCAAACGCACTTCTAAAGTTGTTCTGACTTCCATGAGACTTTAATGTTTGCAATAATGTGTAACATAATTAAAACTGAACTCCTCCCAAAAGCATAATGATAAATAAGAAAGTACTGATACAAAATGAGCAACCAAACAATAGAATGTGTTTACAGTTGAAAGGGATACATTTTAAACTAATTTAATCAAGTCTTATGTTACTTAATGAGATATTTACCTCTACAGTGGTTTCAGAGACAACCCTGCTGATTTTGCCTCTTTGCCATTGGTTCAGATCACGTATACGAATAGCACAGTACATATCACTTTCCCACTTCACTTGCTCAAACTTGGAATTTTCATAGATAGCAGCCATCTTTTCCTGTAAACTAACATTAAAAAAAACAAACAACCTCATGATATCTAAACCAACTCCTCCCAAGACTAAAGACTTATTAAGTGGTTTGAGGAAGTATTTACCCAGTTACTGCTGAAATACTATGCAATAACATTTCAATAACTTTGTGGCAGGTACAAAGTATCGGAAAGGTAGAAACTATGCTCTAAGGTTACTATGTTCTCATAACCACAGAATTCTTTTCAGAAAACTCAGTCCTTTTATGTAGCAGCATTTCTAATCTATTCCTTCTGATACCTTCTTTTAATTTTCAAGAAAGAATATAGTCTCCCTCCCGCCCTTTGGTACCATCAAAAATAGATTTGGAGGGAATCCAAGTAGCGTGTATTCAAGAAAAAAAGAAATGGGCAGAAAGAGGCAGAAAAGAGATTGGCACAAAATGGCTTACTCCATAGACGAACTATTTTTTTAAATAGTCAGCAAAAATCTTATTCAGTGATCAGGTGGCTATGGCAGTTTGCTACATTAATATTACACAGTTGCTTTGAAGTCTTTACTTGAGGGATGTCAGAATTAGGTGAAATGATGGAGCTTAGTAAAAGATATAACCCAACCCATATACTTCTGTGGAATTCTTGGGGGAAAAAAAACAAAACAACAACCACCCATATTATAGCACATGGACAATAACTATCACTGGTAGTTACTGATACTACTTTAGTAAGATTATTAATGAAAGAACCAGGGAGGATACTGTCTTTTTTTGACAATGTTAAATTTCTCCAACCCCAATTCTCCTTACACTGAAGTCAACTGGAGTCTCAATTTTAAAATGGAGGCTCTCTCAAGCACTTGTGATGGGGTGTGCTCCCTGCATTGGCACTGCTAGACATGAATGAGGCCAGGTGGACCCAATCAGCTAATTATGCTGGAGGCAGCTAATTAGAGAGAAGCTCACCTGTGTGGGACAGTTGGGGCTTCTACAAAAGACAGGAAATTGGAAGCGGGGGGGGGGGTAGGGAAGGAATTTGGAGTCACTTCCCAGGGAAAGGGAGGCGTGTTTGGGGGGTTGTAGAAATAAGTTGCCTAAAGTTACTCCCTGGGAGGAGGGATTGAAAAGACTGCAAACCCAGAGGAGTGGAGAGAGCCAGGAGGTATGGAAGCAGCTCAGGGAAAGGCAGGAAGATGCAGGGAACGGACCTTGGCTGTTGTGTAGAGGGTCCCTGAGCTGGAATCCAGAGTAGAGGATGGGCCTGAGTTCCCCTGCCAGCCACTGCCGGTGTGTCACTGTGAGGCAGTGAAGCAGAAGACTGCCTGACACTGCCGGAGAGCAGGAACTTTGATACACTTCCCCCACTTCCCTAAAAGGAAAACCACAGTAGTGACCTGGCTGCACGGCTGAATCACAAAGAAGACAGCTGTGGCTCCCGAGAGCTAGAGGGGCTGCAGAGGAGAATTTGATGGAGTGTAACCACTGGAAGCGGTGTGACCCTGACCGAGCTAATCCCTGAACCGCCAGGAGGCCGTTTCATTCAGCAGTGAGTATAGCAAGCTGTCACAGCACTATAAGATGTTTAACTGCATATGTATTTCGTGAATCATTTTATAGTTCAAATCTATTGCTTTCCACACTGTGTTTACTGGAGGGAAGGGCGGGGGGGGGGGGAGGGGGAGGTAAAGAAAATGCAATAGCTTTGAAAACCAGAAATTGAGTACTGCTCCACTGCAAAATAGTAGCTGATACAGTAATTCGTTTCTTTTTTTATTAGAATAAGATACACTTTAAAGACAACTCATAAGGCTTAAAAAATATTAACTGATAAAAATGTTTCTTTTTTGCTAGTTCTTAGAATACCTTTTCAGTAACCTTTCTGATGACAGCCATTGTACAAAGATCTTATTTGGGGATACCACATGACTGATTCGTACTTGTAGTTCTTTGTTAGAAAGTGATCGTAAATCCTCGTTCTGTAGAGATTTTATGTTTTTAAAGTTTAAAATATCTAATGTTTCAGTTTCAAAAATTTCTTCTGGAGAAGGATCCCATACTTCATTGTGCTCTGTAGCACTATTTTTGGTGTATCTGTATGAAAATGAAAAATACAGTTTGAAATTGAGTTTATAGTTCAAGTTTTACTTCCACTCCCAATCCAAATATTAGTTCAATGGTAAGGTGTGCTACTAAAATGTAGGCAACAGAAAAGGCTAAAGCTAAAAGTCTCAGAAAACAAAAACCACCCCCCAAAAACAAGAAAGCAAGCAACTCAAGTGTTTCTGTAGGGTCATAGTAACCCTTTCTGCTAGTTTTTGCTTGCTTTCTATTGTTTTCTGCATAAAAGAGAGTTACTCACCTTGTGCAGTAACTATGTTTCTTCAAGATGTTTCCCCCTATGGGTGTGCCACTGTTGGCATGTTTGTGTCCCTGAGCCTCTGATCGGAAATTTTAGATAGTGTCCATTCAGCCCGCACATGTGCTCTCCTTGTCTCATGGCTATCTAATGAGGTGAATGTGAACTAGACTCATAGACTCATAGACTTTAAGGTCAGAAGGGACCATTATGATCATCTAGTCTGACCTCCTGCACAATGCAGGCCACAGAATCTCACCCACCCACTCCTGGAATAATCCTCTCACCTATGTCTCAGCTATTGAAGTCCTCAAATCATGGTTTAAAGACTTCAAGATGCAGAGAATCCTCTGGTAAGTGACCCGTGCCCCATGCTGCAGAGGAAGGCAAAAAACCTCCAGGGCCTCTGCCAATCTACCCTGGAGGAAAATTCCTTCCCGACCCCAAATATGGCGATCAGCTGAACCCCGAGCATGTGGGCAAGACCCACCAGCCAGACACCCAGGAAAAAGTTCTCTGTAGTAACTTCTAACATCCCATCATTGACCATTGGTCCTATTTACCACTGATGGCAATTAATTGACCTTTGACTAAGATCATGTTATCCCATCAAACCATCCCCTCCATAAACGTATCTAGCTTAATCTTGAAGCCAGTTAGGTCTTTTGCCCCCACTGCTTCCCTTGGAAGGCTGTTCCAGAACTTCACTCCTCTGATGGTTAGAAACCTTCGTCTAATTTCAAGTCTAAACTTCCTGATGGCCAGTTTATATCCATTTGTTCTTGTGTCCACATTGGTACTGAGCTGAAATAATTCCTCTCCCTCCCTGGTATTTATCCCTCTGACATATTTAAAGAGAGCAATCATATCTCCCCTCAGCCTTCTTTTGGTTAAGGTAAACAAACCAAGCTCCTTGAGTCTCCTTTCATACGACAGGTTTTCCATTCCTCGGATCATCCTAGTGGCCCTTCTTTGTACCTGTTCCAGTTTGAATTCATCCTTCTTAAACATGGGAGACCAGAACTGCACACAGTATTCCAAATGAGGTCTTACCAATGCCTTGTATAACGGTACTAACACCTCCTTATCTCTACTAGAAATACCTCGCCTAATGCATCCCAAGACCGCATTAGCTTTTTTCACGGCCACATCACATTGGCGACTCACAGTCATCCTGTGATCAACCAGGACTCCGAGGTCCTTCTCCTCTTCCGTTACTTCCAACTGATGCGTCCCCAGCTTATAACTAAAATTCTTGTTATTAATCCCTAAATGCATAACCTTACACTTCTCACTATTAAATTTCGACCTATTACTATTACTCCAGTTTACAAGGTCATCCAGATCTTCCTGTAGGATATCCCGATCCTTTTCTGAATTGGCAATACCTCCCAACTTTGTGTCATCTGCAAACTTTATTAGCACACTCCCACTTTTGGTGCCGAGGTCAGTAATAAAAAGATTAAATAAAATTGGTCCCAAAACTGAACCTTGAGGAACTCCACTAGTAACCTCCCTCCAACCTGACAGTTCACCTTTCAGTATGACCCGCTGTAGTCTCCCCTTTAACCAGTTCCTTATCCACCTCTCAATTTTCATATTGATCCCCATCTTTTCCAATTTAACCGATAATTCCTCATGTGGTACTGTATCAAATGCCTTACTGAAACCTTCAGTTCCTTCTCTACCGCAGAGCTCATTCATGAGAACTCCAAAGTAGAAGGGCGGCTCATGGAGCACCCATATGGACACACATCTCAAAGAAGCATCGTTATTGCACAAGGCAAGTAACTCTCTCTTCTTCGAGTCATGTCCCTGTGAGTGTTCCACTGTAGGTGACTCCCTAGCAGTACTCCTGATAGAGTGTTGGGGCTTTGGAGTCAAGTTTATTACTGATGTCAATACTGTGGATCTGAAGACAGCATTGGAAGCCGAGTCATGAGTAACAGAATAACGTTCTGCGAAAGTATAAGCAGGGCAGCAATTTGGGTGTCTGCATATTTCTGTGATGGGGACGTTTTAAATAAATGCTACCGAAGTGGAAATGGATTTCTTGGAGTGTGTTTGGACTCCAGATGGAGGCTGCAGATTACAAGGACGAAATCCATTTTGAGAGTCTGAGTTGATATTGGCAAAAACAACGAGGAGTCCTTATGGCACCTTAGAGACTAACAAATTTATCTGGGCATAAGCTTTCGTGGGCTATAACCCAGGAAAGCTTATGCCTAAATAAATGTGTTAGTCTCTAAGGTGCCACAAGGACTCCCCGTTGTTTTTGCTGATACAGACTAACACAGCTACCCCTCTCAAACCTTTGAGCTAATATTGCGGATCCCTTGGATCTGTCTGCAATTGAGAGGAACAGTTTAGGAGATTTCCTGAAGTACTTTGTTCTGTTCAAATAGAATTATAAAGCTCTCCTGACATCAAGAGTATATAATATTGCTTCTCTGTCACGGTGAGGCTTTGGGAAGAAGTTGGGAAAGTGAATAAGCTGATTCATATGGAAGGACAAGATTACTTTGGGGAGGAACTCTGGGAGAGGTCTCAGTGTGACCTTGTCTTTAAAGAAAATTGTGAAGGGAGAGTGTGCCATTAGTACTGCTATTTCACCAATTCTTCACACCGAAGGGATGGCCACTAGGAATGCTGTCTTCATGGACAGATACATAAGTTAGCACACGGCCATGGGTTCGAAAGTTGTCTTTGTTAAGTTTCTGAGAGTTAGATTAAGGTCCCATGGTTGTGGGACATCTGATTTGTGGGTAGAGATTACTCATTCCCTTGAGGAATTTCTTTGTGATCCGATGGGTAAATACTGAATAACTGTCTATTTACTGGTAGAATGCCATTATGGCCGTAAGGTGTACTTTTAGCGAGCTGAGAGATAGTACCATCTTCTTGAGCTCTAGGATGTAGTCTAGTATTCATGGGAGAGAAGAGGATGCTGGGGTAATTTGTTTCAAATTACACCAGATTTGGAGTCTTTCCCACTTTTGTATGCAAGTGTGATGATTTTATTGATTTTCTACTATGTAAAAGCACCACTTTCACTTCCTCAGAGCAGGAGTTTTCTATGCATTAGAACCATAGAGGCACCAAGCCTTGTATCGGAGAACCTGTAGGGTCAGATGATGGATCTGTCTGGTGTTCTGAGAGAGGAGGTGATGAAGGGGCTGAAAAGTAATTGGTGGGCACTTTGCTAGCTTTGTTAGGAATGAGTACCACATTTGGTACCTTGGCCATGTGGGAACTATGAGTATAACTTTCGCGCTCTCTTTGAATAGGATCTTCGATATGAGAGGAAACTGAGAAAAGGCGTGGAGGAGCTCTCTGCTCCTCTGAAAGAGGAAAATGTCTCCCAATGACAGTCTCCCAATATCTAAGACATAGGTAAGAGGATTATTCCAGGAGTGGGTGGGTGAGATTCTGTGGCCTGCATTGGGTCAGACTAGCAGATCTCATATCCAGCAATGCTACAAAATTCCTCAAAGGAAGCTACAGCCATTCTCATTCACAACTGGCTTCCTAAGTTCTGATCCTGCTTTGCTTAGTGTACAAGATAACTGCTGCATCCTAGCGGAGCCCTGTGAAGGTGCAGCAGTCCACACACACTACACAGTGCAGAATTGGGCATTACAATACAGATGGGATTCCTTCTAACAAGTCACTAATGCTATGTCTACACTGCAATGAAAAACCCGCAGCTGGTCCATGCAGCTGACTTGGACTTGCAGGACTCAGGCTGTGGGGCTGTTTCACTGCAGTGTAGACTTTCGGGCTCAGGCTGGAGCCCAAGGTCTAGGACCCTCCTGCTTCGCAGGGTATAGAGCCCAGGCTCCAGCTGAGCCCGGAAGTCTACACTGCAATGAAACAGCCCCACAGCCTGAGTCCCGTGAGCCTAAGTCCACTGGCATAAGCCAGCTGCAGTGGTCTAGCTGCAGTGTACACGTACCCTTAGGATGCTTCTCCTCTGACATTTTTTAAAAAGCTACCTGCATGCCAGAGAAAAAAGAGGGAATAAAAAATTGCTAAGAGAAATAAGAAGTTATTTGATTGGATTTGGGGAGAGGGGAAGAGACAAAAAACCCTTTAGAAGCAGGTGGGGGGTTTTTAAGTGTAAAAAATGAATACACCACCACCAGGAACAAGAGAAAACAAATTAATTTCAATACAGCTAATGAAAGCAATCATTCAGAATTTCGTGGAACATGTCAGACAGATACTGAAGGAAAACAAAGGATCTGTCAGCTGAGAAACTGTTACAACTATTCCCTTCCAGTAGATGACTAAAACGAGCCTTCACTCAATTTATTAGCAACAAATCAGAGACAGAGCAATAAACTATCTCCAACCAACTCAAATGGCTACGCTCAAATCCTCTTTTTCTTTTTCCTACTCCACAGTATAGTAACGGGGCAACTGAACACTAGCGATCTTTCTAATTACTTCAGAAAATTTCACGTTTCTTGGAAGGTATTCTGTCTGAATGAACTTGTAACCTAGTTTTAGTTATAGAGGAAACAAACTTCTGTCAGCTATCTTGCTATAGTCAGTATTGCATTTATCCTTTGGGTGTTTTTGGATAATTTAATGGTCAGTTTGCATCATTCACCACTGGGTTTTTATTACATACATTTATCTTCACTAATGGAAATTCCAGTCAGAATGGAAAAATTATGACAAATGAGCTGCATAAATAATAGGTTACAGTTAATAAGGTTTATATATGCTACGGAAACAATGCCAGCTAAAAAGAGACAAAAATCAAGTGAAACATTCAAATGCAAAAGGAGGGAAGAAAAAATGGCCATATTGCTATCTTGCTTTTTGGTAGGTAATTGTGACACTGAGCAAGGGTTAAACAACCAGCAGGCTAAGTGACCTAAAAATCAACCTTTAAGGACATATAAGAAAAGTATTGAAATGGTAAACAGGGCCATTTCTTGTAAAGAGCTAACAAAGCCATGTTAGATAGACTAGAGCTTTGAAATGTAAACCTATACTGTTAGAGAATTAGAAGTAAATACAAATTGTGTTTGTCTGTGTTTACCTATATCTGTTAGAAGTTAACAATATGATCTCATTAGCTTGTACATGACAAACGTCTGTTCCTGTCTGCTACTATATTCTATTGTGGGCCTGCACAACATGCGGCCCGCGTGGGCTCACTGTGCGGCCCGCGGGGGGGGGGGGGGGTGGTGTGAGTAAGTGGGCTTACTGTACGGCCCAAAATCTGGGACTGTGTCCGTTGGTCCTTTTTGCTGCTTGTCTCTGGGCTGGGGGTTGTCCCAATGCTGCAAAGAGGGTGTTCCCAAAGGAAGGTGCTTGCTTCTAACCCCCAAGGCGGTCAGTATGTCTGCTCTTCTCTAGTCAGCCCACTTGACAAGTTTGATTGTCCTTGGTCTGGTTCCCATCCCCTCTCCAAGGGTTGCAGCTGTCTGGAGGTGCCTGCCTTCCTCATTCACACCTTATTCATTCAACAGGGCAACTGAATACAAAGTGGGGGGAAAAGATCTTATTCTACTTCTAGCAAAAAGACATTTTTCTTTTACCTTAAATTATACTACCTTAGGGGCCCACTATAACGTATTACCAAGGTTCAATACAAAGTCATATAAAAGTTATTCAAAAATGCATAATGCAGAGATTTATCTACAACTGCATTGATTGACTGTTGTGTGCAGTAATATAGTGACCCCTGGGGGGTGAAGAGGGGTGTGATGGTGGGGCCGAGTGGGGAGGGGGCGGGTCCTATTTTACTGCTGTGATCTGGTCACCCTAAGCGCGTTGTTTCTTTCCCCCTCTACAGGCTTCCACACCCCAGCACTGGGAAAGGAGGGGTTGTTTCCGCAGGGTGGGCGACACTGGGGGGGAAGGGGGAGGGGAGGGTGTTTCCGAGGGGCCGGGGGGTTTCGGCCCTCAGCTGTTTTCTTTGGAGTAATATGGCCCTCGCCGCTTTACGAGTTGTGCAGGCCTGTTCTATTGATTCAGGGATCAAAAGGGAATATTAGCAATTAGATTAAATATGTGATGTTATAATATCATTGTCTTTATTTCTCTTTCAAGTTTGTAGTAAACTATCAATGAACTGCTTGAATGGTTAACTACCGTATGCTAATGAGCACAGCTAGGAAATAGGGATTTTACTTCAAAGCAAGAATGTGCATTACCTATTCTTAATGCCTGCTGTGTTATCTGCTGTCAAGAGGATATTAGCCCACTAGAGAAATATGAATTACGCTTCGGGCCTGATCCTTACTACCACAGATCTTATTAAACTTTGTCAGGGGAAATTCAAGCTGCAAGACTAAGGTCTCCAGTACCTTGGATTGTCCCTGCTAATTCTCATGGAAGAATTTGAACAAACTCTACACAGGGACTGCCAATTGGACTATAACTTTTAAATTGATTCCAGAAAGACTTTCATAACTCAGCAACCTCACCATCTCTCCAATGAAACTGACCTAAAAACTTTATTCATTTCTGTATGTATAATGATCTTTAACCACAGTACTCTTTTAAAAAAAATCTTAGATTAGTTAATAAGAATTGGCTGTAAGCGTGTATTTGTTTAAGATCTTAAATATTCATTGAACTGATGGGTAATGTGTCTGATCTCTTGGGATTGGTACAACTTTATATACGGTGAATAAGATTAAGTAATCCTCACCATATTTGACTTGGCTGTCTGGGTGAGAGCCCAGGACTGGATTGCTTAAGGACAGCTGTATTTTTCGTTTCTTGGTAACCAGTAAGGTATTATAGAAGCTGTTTTGTTACTGGCTTGGAAAATCTAATTAGAATAAACCACCAGTTCTGGGGATCGTCTGCCCCATTCTTTCAACTTTGCCCTGACTGAGCAGTCTCAGTTTGGCCCCTCCAGCAACCACAGTCACAGTAATATATTACAATTTCATATGTAACTTCACAGCAAATTCCAGGGAGCATGCCCACTTAA
Organism: Macrochelys suwanniensis; assembly: GCA_033296515.1. Classification (NCBI taxonomy): domain Eukaryota; kingdom Metazoa; phylum Chordata; order Testudines; family Chelydridae; genus Macrochelys; species Macrochelys suwanniensis. The sequence goes on along the minus strand of CM065775.1, from coordinate 39,903,364 downwards.
TGAACTACAGCAGCAGTAAATAGTCAAATGATGGGAAAAAAATAACACTGTTGTGTGAAGTTAAATTAAGTCAATCTAGGTGCCTAACTTATGTAACACAATTTAACAAATTTGGCCAATATACAGAAAATGTTTACTCTACTATGATCTATAGATACACTTATGCCCTAGCAGATGACAATCCATCTAGTCACTTCCCCAAGAACTAACTAAAATGTCTATTGCTATCAGAAAACATTTTTGTTTAGTGGCTCTCTTATAATTATTTATGTTTTTACCAAGAAAACTGAGACTTTACAACATATTTAAATCATCTTAATTCAATTAGCGTTTAATACTAGGATGAAACACCTACATAGTTGACTTTTACCTCCAATACCTTAACCAGCTATTTTTTGTCTACTAGCTAAAAGACTCTCAAAAACACTCAAAGAGTATATATCTCCAGCTGTTGCATTTTTGCTTAACAATAGTGTTTTATTAACATATGGACAATGTCATCAATTTCAGTTGGAAAATCCAGACTCAGACAATTCCAACACCCCACCCCACACACGAGTAGATTATAAACAGAATACTTGCCCTAGCACGTAAGATGCTAGCTCTTCTTTAACTAGCTGACTGTTCAGACTAGAGGATCTCTTTCCAAGAACATCTGGGGAGTCAAAGAGTTCAACCGACAGAACATTATCTTGTGATATACCTCCAAAATAGATAAAGATAAAGCTTAATTTAAAAAGTGTCCAGTAACGACAACACTGAGAAATTTTGTTGTATGAGGGGTGAGAGAGGGTGTGCAGGTGGGTAGAGGCAGGTAGAACAGTGAAAAATTTAAATCTATCAAGGTCTGATCTGCAAAATAAAAACCACATCCAGTTTTAATGCAAATTCTTTAGAAAGTCCCAACTTTACACCCATACCCATTAAGGATTTTTTTTTGGTGGCATCTACAACATTATGGCCAAACAGCCAAATATTGCTCAAAGCTTGATTTATTAGGCAGTTTCCAAATTAATTTTTTGGTATTGACTTATATAAGAATTCCCATCTCACATAAATAAAGTTACACGTTAGCAAAAACCAATGGGAAAAATCCCACAGAACAGACATGATTTGAAATTCAGCAGCACATAGTATTGGCATGTTTCAGAGAAGCTGATCACCCAAATCTCCGACTGTGGATAGTGGAAGCCAAGAATACTAAGCATCTCTGAAATCAAGTCCTACACATGTTTACACCACTTAACACTCACATTGCCCACATGGAACTGAAGGCATAAACGGTAGTGTAATTTGGCTTTCAAGTCTATAAAGTTTCATTCCAATTACATTACATTTGGAAACTCAGCCATTCACGTTACTTACTGCAAATATGAATGTTTTGTTTTTTGTTGTTTTTTTTAAGGTCAGGCTTGACAAAGCCCTGTCTGGGATGATTTAGTTGGGGATTGGTCCTGCTTTGAGCAGGGGATTGGACTAGATGACCTCCTGAGGTCCCTTCCAATCCTGATATTCTAAGATTCTTTGGTAAAAGGGCAGATCTATCAGTAAACTTGAGGGGGAGTAATCATAATAGAGTGGATTTCTCTCACTTAATGTATGAAAGTATTTACTTTATTTGATATGCAATATCTGAATATGCACAATTATTATTTATAATTATTTAACAATATTAGTTATGTAATAGAAACACTATTGATAACTTACTAATGACTGAGCACAGCATAAATTTATCTTGAGTCATTTCTTCAAATCTTTCCTTTGCTTCTCTACTCCATTCATTTCCTCCTTTATAGGATTCAATATAAGCCAGCCTGCTCCTGATGGCCTAAGTAATAAATCAAATTAGATACCTGTTGTCATATATCCACAGTATCCATTTAGGGCCAAATCCTTGTCATAAAAGCTTGGCTAACAGGGAGTTTTGAGAGGGAGTTCTCCAGGTGAAGAAGGAGCAAATACGGGACCCTTGGGGTAAGTGCCTGTCTGTAGTGTGTGTTTGGGGGTACTTGCTGTGTGCTGAGCTTGTGTTTATCTATCTGTTTGTTTGAAGGACCATGTGCTGTGGCTGGCAGTTGGAAGCTGTGAGCTTCTAAACAAGGTTTGAAATCTAAAAGCCTGTTCACTGGCTGACCCTTAAGCCTCTGTTCACTGGCTGAGCCTTAATCAGGGGGCAGGGCTATCAGGAAGGCCAGGGCTTTATAAAGCAGTGAGCAAGTGACCAGAGCTGCTAACAGGGAGTTTCGAGAGGGAGTTGGGAAGGGGGCGAGGTATACTTGCCATTCTTTAAAACCTTTAACCTGAACTATAATCAGAACTTCTTGATTTAAACAAAAACCTTACTGTTAACCTAGGTAGCTGTAAAAGAGAATGCAGGCAGAAACCCAGCAGCAGAGTGGGGGCTATCCAGTTTATTGCATTCAATGTAGCATGTATGATTACCTGCCCTGTGGGCGGGTGGCGTATGTGTGCATTCGGTGCAAGGAGCTCCTGGCCCTCAGAGATCACATACAGGCTTTGGAGACCAGGGTGGTGGAACTGGAGGAGCTAAGGGAAGCAGAGAGGTATGTTGATGAGGCTTTCAGGGACACTGTAGACTGGTCCCACTTCCGGTCAGAGATCCCCTGAGCTGTTGAGGAGGACGAAAGCCCCAGGGAAGGAGAGCAGTCAACGGGAGCAGAGGGAAACCTTGCCATATTTGGGACCCTCCTTCCAGGTAGTGTTGGGGTATCCTCTCCCACTGAGGTCACCTCTCCGGGGGAGAGAACTCCAATCATTAGGAAAAGGCAGGTGTTAGTAATGGGAGATTCAATCATTAGAAACATAGATAGCTGGGTTTGTGATGACCGGGAGAACCGTATGGTGACTTGCCTGCCTGGTGCAAAGGTTGCAGATCTCTCGAGGTATCTAGATAGACTTATGAGTAGTGCTGGGGAGGAACCGGTGGTCGTGGTACATGTAGGTACCAATGACGTAGGGAAGGGTAGGAGAGATGTCCTGGAGGCCAAATTTAGGCTGCTAGGAAAGAGACTGAAATCCAGTACCTCAAGGGTGGCACTCTCAGAAATGCTTCCAGTTCCACGCGCAGGGCCAGGTAAGCAGGCAGAGCTTCAGAGTCTTAATGCGTGGATGAGGCGATGGTGTAGAGAGGAGGGGTTCAGATTAGGAACTGGGGAAACTTTTGGGATGGGGGGAGCCTATACAGGAAGGACGGTCTCCACCTAAACCAAAGTGGAACCAGACTGCAGGCACTTAACATTAAAAAGGTTGCAGAATAGTTTTTAAACTAAGAGATGGGGGAAAGCTGATTGCTGCAGAGAAGCACGTGGATCGGACAGAGACTTCTCTTACAGGAGGGTCTACTGATAGAGATTCTCTAGGTTTTAGTCAGGAGGAGAGGATGGAAAAGGATAAAGGAGAGGCCAGATCAGATGAGAAACTTTCACATAAAAAAAATGACACATCTGAAAAGGGAAGACAAATAAACAGTGACCAGTTTTTAAAAGTGCTTGTACACAAATGCTAGAAGTCTAAATAATAAAATGGGTGAACTAGAGTGCCTTGTGTTAAAGGAGGATATTGACATAATAGGCATCACAGGAACATGGTGGAGTGAGGACAATCAATGGGACACAATCATTCTGGGGTATAAAATATATCGCAAGGACAGAACAGGTCGTGTGTGGGTGGAAGTGGCACTATATGTGAAAGAAAATGTAGAATCAAATGAAGTAAAAATCTTAAATGAATTCACATTTTCCATAGAATCTCTATGGAGAGTAATTCCGTGCTCTAATATAACAATAGGGATCTATTATCGACCACCTGATCAGGACAGTGATAGTGATGATGAAATGCTAAGGGAGATTAGAGAGGCTATCAAAATAGAGAACTCAATAATAGTGGGAGATTTCAATTATCCACATACTGACTGGGTACATGTCACCTCAGGACGAAATGCGGAGACAAAATTCCTCGATACTTTAAATGACTGCTTCTTGGAGCAGCTGGTACAGGAACCCACAAGGGGAGAGTCAACTCTTGATTTAGTCCTGAGTGGAGTGCAGGACCTGGTCCAAGAGGTAACTATAACAGGACCGCTTGGAAATAGTGATCATAATATAACAACATTTAACATTCCTGTGGTGCGAAGAACACATCAACAGCCCAACACAGTGGCATTTAATTTCAAAAAGGGCAACTACGCAAAAATGAGGGGGTTAGTTAAACAGAAATTAAAAGGTAAAGTGACTAAAGTGAAATCCCTGCAAGCTGCATGGACACTTTTCAAAGACACCATAATAGAGGCCCAACTCAAATGTATACCCCAAATTAAAAAACAAAGTCAAAGAACTAAAAAAAAGAGCCACCATGGCTTAACCACCATGTAAAAGAAGCAGTGAGAGATAAAAAGGCATCTTTTAAAAAGTGGAAGTCAAATCCTAGTAAGGTAACTAGAGAGGAGCATAAACACTGCCAAATTAAGTGTAAAAATGTAATAAGAAAAGCCAAAATGGAGTTTGAAGAACAGCTAGCCAAAAACTCAAAAGGTAATAACTAAATGTTTTTTAAATACGTCAGAAGCAGGAAGCCTGCTAAACAACCAGTGGGACCCCTGGACGATAGAGATACAAAAGGAGCACTTAAAGATGATAAAGTCATTGCAGAGAAACTAAATGAATTTTTTGCTTTGGTCTTCACAACTGAGGACATTAGGGAGATTCCCAAACCTGAGCCGTGTTTTGTAGATGACAAATTTGAGGAATTGTCACAGATTGAAGTGTCACTAGAGGAGGTTTTGGAACTAATTGATAAACTTAACTGTAACAAGTCACCGGGACCAGATGGCATTCACCCAAGAGTTCTGAAACAACTCAAATGTGAAATTGCGGAACTATTAACTAGGGCTTGTAACCTGTCCTTTAAATCGGCTTCTGTACCCAATGACTGGAAGATAGCTAATGTAACACCAATATTTAAAAAGGGCTCTAGAGGTGATCCCGGCAATTACAGACCGGTAAGTCTAACATCCGTACCGGGCAAATCAGTTGAAACAATAGTAAAGAATAAAATTGTCAGGCACGTAGAAGAACATAAATTGTTGGGCAAAAGTCAACATGGTTTATGTAAAGGGAAGTCATGTCTTACTAATCTATTAGAATTCTTTGAAGGGGTCAACAAACATGTGGACAAAGGAGATCCAGTAGACATAGCGTACTTAGATTTCCAGAAAGCCTTTGACAAGGTCCCTCACCAAAGGCTCTTGCGTAAATTAAGTTGCCATGGGATAAGAGGGAAGATCCTTTCATGGATTGAGAACTGGTTAAAAGACAGGGAACAAAGGGTAGGAATAAATGGTAAATTTTCAGAATGGAGAGGGGTAACTAGTGGTGTTCCCCAAGGGTCAGTTCTAGGACCAATCCTATTCAACTTATTCATAAATGATTTCATAGAATCATAGAATATCAGGGTTGGAAGGGACCTTAGGAGGTCATCTAGTCCAACCCCCTGCTCAAAGCAGGATCAATCCCCAAATTTGGGGATTTGGAAGAAGGGGTAAAACAGTGAGGTGGCAAAGTTTGCAGATGATACTAAACTGACTGCTCAAGATAGTTAAGACCAAAGCAGACTGCGAAGAACTTAAAGAAGATAAAAAAATAAATAAATAGAGATATGCCAATCTCCTAGAACTGGAAGGACCTTTCAAGGTCATCGAGTCCAGTCCCCTGCCTTCACCAGCAGGACCAAGTACTGTCCCCTGACAGATTTTTTGCCCCAGATCCCTAAATGGCCCCCTCAAGGATTGAACTCACAACCCTGGGTTTAGTAGGCCAATGCTCAAACCACTGAGCTATCCCTCCCCCCTCTCACAAAACTAAATGATTGGGCAACAAAATGGCAAATGAAATTTAATGTGGATAAATGTAAAGTAATGCACATTGGAAAAAATAACCCCAACTATACATACAATATGATGGGGGCTAATTTAGCTACAACTAATCAGGAAAAAGATCTTGGAGTCATCGTGGATAGTTCTCTGAAGACGTCCGTGCAGTGGCAGTCAAAAAAACAAACAGGATGTTAGGAATCATTAAAAAAGGGATAGAGAATAAGACGGAGAATATCTTATTGCCTTTATACAAATCCATGGTGTGCCCACATCTTGAATACTGCGTACAAATGTGGTCTCCTCATCTCAAAAAGGATATACTGGCATTAGAAAAGGTTCAGAAAAGGGCAACTAAAATGATTAGGGGTTTGGAATGGGTCCCATATGAGGAGAGATTAAAGAGGCTAGGACTTTTTAGCTTGGAAAAGAGGAGACTAAGGGGGGATATGATAGAGGTCTATAAAATTATGAGTGGTGTGAAGGAAGTGAATAAGGAAAAGTTATTTACTTGTTCCCATAATAGAAGAACTAGGGGCCACCCAATGAAATTAGTGGGCAGCAGGTTTAAAACAAAATAAAAGGAAGTTCTTCTTCACACAGCGCACAGTCAACCTGTGGAACTCCTTGCCTGAGGAGGCTGTGAAGGCTAGGACTATAACAGGGTTTAAAAGAGAACTGGATAAATTCATGGAGATGAAGTCCATTAATGGCTATTAACCAGGATGGGTAAGAAATGGTGTCCTTAGCCTCTGTTTGTCAGAGGGGGGTGATGGATGGCAGGAGAGAGATCACTTGATCATTACCAGTTAGGTCCACTCACTCCGGGTCACCTGGCATTGGCCATTTGTCGGACAGGATACTGGGCTGGATGGACCTTTGGTCTGACCCAGTATGGCCATGCCATTCTTATGTTCTTATGAACCCACTTACTGCCCAGTGTGGGCTAAACATAGCATGGGTTTCAGTGCAAGGAGAAAGGCTGCCACAGGGAGGTTAGCACCCCTCATTCTGCATAGGTGGGTAAAAAATGGGCACAACGTTCACCTCATTGTGTTGATTTAAATTAAATTAGTGTTTTGCCATGACCCTGTCACTGCACTAACAAATTAGCCATTCTTTGGATTTTTGAGTACAGAGATCTTGGCCTGCATAGTCCTATGGCAAACATGCTAGAAAATTCATGCCAAAGGTTGGAGAGTTTGGAAACATATCAAATAGGATATGCAAAAGGATAAAAAAGGCATTTTGAAATTGAAGGATTATGTAAAACAATCAAAACTTATCGAAGTCTCTTTTACAGAGAGATATCGTTAGTCTCTCTTATTTTGTCAAACAATCCTCCTTAGTGGGGTAGGGGGGAGTGTTAGTTCTGTTGCTGAATTTTGAACTGACACTGTGAGTTGGTGTTTACTTTATTGGCTTTGGACAAGACAGTGGGGGGGAGGATGGGGGGGAAGGAAGAGGAGAGAAGGAGGGGAAAGAACATACAACAGTAAAAGTTGGGGGAAGAAAGGACAGTTACATTTTTCATAACTGGTGTTCTTCGAGATGTGCTGCTCATGTCCATTCCATTCTAGGTGTGTGCGCTCGCCACATGCACCAGTGCCGGAAGTTTTCCCCTCAGTAGTATCCATAGGGGATCGGCTCTGGCAATCTCTGGAGTGGAGCGCATATGCCGCAGTATAAGGGGCACCGCCGGCTCCTCCCACCCTCATTTCTTCTTGGTGGGAACTCTGACAGTGGGGAAGGAGGGTGGGTCATGGAATGGACATAAGCAACACATCTCAAATAACACGTTATGAAAAAAGGTAACTGTCTTTTCTTCGAGTGCTTGCTCAGGTCCATTCCATTCTAGGTGACTCCCAAGCAGTACCACCAGAGACGGGGAGGAGTTCATGGATGTATAGACTGCAACACAGCCTTGCTGAACCCAACGTCATCTCTGGCCTGCTGGGTGATGGCATAATGAGTGGTAAATGTGTGCACTGAAGACCATGTCACGGCTCTGCAGATGTCCTGGATATGGACATGGGCTAGGGAGGCTGCCAAGGATGCTTGCGTTCTGGTCGAGTGGGCTTTCACAATCGATGGTGGCTGGGTCTGAGCCAGCTCATAGCAGGTATGTATGCAAGGAGGTGATCCTGTTTGAGATCATCTGAGAGGACACAGGAAGGCCTTTCATTCTTTCCGCTGTTGCTACGAAGAGCTGAGTCGATCTGTGGAATGGTTTGGTGCGCTCAAGATAGAAAGCCTGCACACGTCGAACATCCAATGCGTGTAGCCATCTTTCCTTACTAGAGGAGTGCAACTTGGGGCAGAACACCGGGAGGAAGATGTCCTAGTTGACGAGGAAGAAGGACACCACCTTGTGCAGAAAGGCCAGATGGAGCTGCAGTTATGCTGTCTTTTACAAAAAGACAAGATACATGGTGGCTCCAAAGTGAGGGCCCTCAGTTCAGGGGGGCCCTCCTCGCTGAGATAATGGTCACCAGAAAAGCCACCTTCCACTAGAGATGAGAGAGGGAGTGTCAGGGTTCCCTCCCCACTCTGAACTCTAGGATACAGATGTGGGGACCTGCATGAAAGCCCCCTAAGCTTATTTCTACCAACTTAGGTTAAAAACTTCCCCAAAACACAAATCCTTTGTCCTTGGACGGTATGCTGCCACCACCAAGTGATTTAACAAAGAATCAGGGAAAGGACCACTTGGGAGTTCCTCTTCCCCCAAAATATCCCCCCAAACCCTTAAACCCCCTTTCCTGGGGAGTGTTGAGAATAATATCCTAACCAATTGGTTACAAAGTGATCAAAGACCCAAACTCCTGGGTCTTAGGACAATGGAAAAAAATCAATCAGGTTCTTAAAAGAAGGATTTTATTTTAAAAAAGTGTAAAAATCATCTCTGTAAAATCAGGATGGAAAATAACTTTACAGGGTAATCAGATTCAAAACACAGAGGATTCCCCTCTCGACAAAACTTTAAAGTTACAAAAAACAGGAATAAATCTCCCTCTTAGCACAGGGAAAATTCACAAGCAAAAACAAAAGATAATCTAATATGCCTTGCCTGGCTTTTATTCACAATTTTTGTAATATGAGAGACTTTTAGGATGGTTGATAGGAGAAGGAGTTTTCTGACCTAATGATTCTCTGCTTCCCAAGAGAACACACACACCCTTCTCCCCCACCCCCACAGATTCAAAAGTATCTTCGTTCCCCATTGGTCCTTTTGGTCAGGTGTCCCCCCCAGGTTGTTTGAGCTTCTTAACCCCTTACAGGTAAGGAGGAATTCTAGGCTACCCTTAGCTGTATGGTTATGACAAGGAGCATGAGGCCAAAGGCTCAAAGGAGTGAGTGAGCCTCGAGAGGACCAGGTGGAGATCCCATTGGGGAACCGGGTCTCTGATCGGCAGAAAGAGCCTTTCCAGTCCCTTCAGGAACCTGACCGTCATGTCATGTGAAAACACTGACCGACTTTGAACATGCGGGTGGAATGCCGATATGGCCAAAAGAGGACCTTGATGGAGGAGAAAACAAGGCCCTGATTCTTCAACTGGAGCAGGTAATCCAGGATGGACTGGGGAGACAACTGGGTTGGACGCCGCCCAGCAGGAGAACCGCTTCCATTTAGCCAGGTACGTAGCTCTAGTTGAGGGCTTCCTACTTTCCAAAAGAATCTGCTGCACCTGACTGGAGCAGGCCCACCTCTCTAGGTTTAGCCACACAGCAGCTAAGCCATGAGGTGAAGCAGGACAAGGTTCGGGTGCAGGAGCCGACTGTGGTCTGGGACAGGAGATCTGGGAATTCGTGTAGTGGCCACACGGTGGCTACGGCTAGGTCCATGAGCGTGCCATATCAGTGTTGGCGAGACCACGCCGGGGCGACCATGACCTTGTCCCTCTTGATCTTTGACAGGACTCTGCTGATAAGAGGGTGCAGTAAGAAGAGGGCCTGAAACATAAGCCCATGTATCAGAGGCCTGGGCTACAGTAGTCAAAACTTCGCCGATACAGTATAAAGCAAAGTTAAGTTGTGAGCAAGAGGTAGGCTCTGCTCACAGAACCTGGCAAGAACAGGGCTGATATTGCAGATGCGGGATGCAAGGCACAAAGCACTCACACAAGCACATTCCAGAAGGGTGGTACCAGAACACCTCGATACCAGTACATTCCCCAAAGATAACGGGAACATGCTGGCCCATCTTAAGGACAAAGGTCAGAATGACAGCATGATGCATAGAAACGTTTTGATCAAACCAACGTGTACAAGGCAATGGGTGGCACCCTGATACATCAGGGGCAATACGTAATTTGTTTGTATCTGTGTATCAAGATACATCTCAGAGGGAGTGTCTTTGGCCAGCCTAGAGAGCAGTGGAAAGTCCCGCCACTAACTGAGCTGCATCCATTGTCACAGGCATACATGTTTTAGTATCCTCGTAGAGTCTGCCAGGTGCTATTACAGTGCTGTGTCGACAATAAACCTGGCTGGGCGCCTTCGCACCTTAATGGATTTTGTGGTCATGGCGCAGTTTGCTCAAGGTCTGCTGTGCCAGCTATCTGCGCAAAGCTGGAACAGCACACAGGGAGAACACACACGCAGCTGAACATCTGACGACAGAGGGATCAGTGGGAAAGCATACAGCAGATCCTCTGCCCATGACAGGAGAAACGTGTCTGAAAGGGTGCCCTTGCCTAGACCCTGCAGGGAGCAGCAACACCAACATTTCTTGTTCTGTTTGGTGGTGAACAGGTCCACTCAGGGAACCCCCCACCTGTGGAAGATAATCCGGGCGACCTTGAGATGGAGCACCCACTCATGGTGAGAGCAAAAGGACCTGCTGAGGTGGTCTGCCATTATGTTGTGAACGCCAGGGAGATGCGCTGCATTCATGTGGATTTCGTGCTGGACACAGAAATCCCACACGGATGGCTTCCTGACAAAGAGCTGATGATTGAGCACTCCCTTATCTGTTCACACAGAACATGGAGGTTGTGTTATCTGTCAGGACTTGCAGCGCTTGACCCAACAACTGGGGGAGGAAGACCCCTCAAGCTAGGCGGATGGCCCTGAGCTCTTTGACGTTTATGTGCAGCACATGCTCCTCCAGGGACCAAGTTCCCTGGGTCCGCATTGTCCCAAGATGTGTCTCCCATCCGAGGTCTGAGGCATCAGATATCAGTGAGACTCCGGGCCGAGGATTTGCAAATGGCACTCCTGCCATCACCCCCTTTCAGTTGGACCATCACTTTAGGGAGGTGAGTACGGTGCACGGGATCGCGACAACCTTGTCCAGGTGATAGCTGACCAGGGAGTAGGCATTTGCCAACCACAGCTGGAGAGGCTGCATTTTGAGCCTTGCTTGGTGGACCACATAGGTGCACGCTTCCATGTGGCCTAGAAGCCTGATACAGACTCTGGCTTCTGATGCATGAAGAGGTCGGTAATTAGCTGGCACGTAGAGGCCAAGGGACTGAAAGGTAGCCCTGGAGTCCTTTAGCCCATGTAATTGCGTGTCGGTTTGCTCCACAAACAGGGACAGGCAATCAAATGGGAGGTCCTATAGTGAGAGTTGGGCTTCTGTGGCCAGCCCAGAAGACATCAGCCACGATGCCCGCCTCATCGCCACCACCGTGGCCTTGGACTTCGTGGCTGAGTGCGCTGCATCTGACGCTGCCTGGAGGGAGGTCCTCGCCACCGTTTTCCTCTCCTCAAGGATAGCCAGGAACTCCTGGCTTTGAGCAGGGGACTGGACTAGATGACCTCCTGAGGTCTCTTCCAACCCTAATATTCTATGATTCTAACTCCGTCTTGGACTCCTCAGGCAGCATGTCTGCGAACTTGGTGATAGACTGCCAAATATTAAAATCATATCTGCCAAGGAGGGCCTGGTGGTTAGCCACTCTGACCTGGAGGCTGCCAGATGAATAAACCTTCCTCACAAACAAGTCAAGCTTCTTGCCATCTTTATTCTTGGGAGTAGGGCCGGATTGTCCCGGTCTCTCTCGTTGACCGCTGATACCACGAGGGAGTTTGGGGCAGGGTGAGTGTGCAAATATTCAGATTCCGTAGCAGGGACATAGTACTCCCTCTCTGCCTGATTAGCAATGGGCAGGAGGGAGGAAGGGGTTTGCCAGAGGGTTTTGCCACCCCCTCATGTACAGGAAGCGCCACCCTGGACGGGGCTACCGTGGCCAGGATGTCTATCAGGCCACTTGAGGATTCTTTTACTTTTTGTACACAATTTATGGTTTTTTAAACTTAAAATTGAAAAAAAAAAAACCACAAAAGTTTAATCATGTGGACCATACTGACTCCCCAGATGGGTCACCAGCAGGACTTTTAGATCCACAGTTCTCTATCATTTGAACTAGTGGAGTAGCAGATAGCAGTATAAGGCTGTTATCTTCTGCATGGTCCTGCCACTTGAGGGGGATGGAGAGAGACACAGTTTGCTAGTGGGTTTCACAGCTATTTCTAGATAGCAGAGGAATGCGGACATTCAGGAATAATGAGTTCAATTCCAGATTTGATGGGAGAATGTGCTCTAGTGATCACAGAATCTTTTGCCTTTTACTCTGCAGCCTCTTGCATCAGAGAACTTAGCTGCCAAACTCTATAAATTCTCTATTCAGAATAAGTGCTCTGAAATTTTTCAGAGTCTTATAACTAAGCCAGATTTGGGTAAACTATCACAAATGTAAAAGGCATGCTAACACTTCGCCCCCGCCAAAATTTCAAGTCCTTGTTCCAAAGCATGGAGGCACTAGAGCTTCTCAACAAAAGGGACCTAAGAATATTTTGCCACGAGCAAAACATTTTCCCCTAACCTCATTCTCAGAAACAATTAAATCATTTTAGCTGAAACATCCCCCAAAAAGTTTTGCCTAAAAGTCTGGCAAAGGTATAGGACCCTGTTTTCAGTTGGTTGTAACACAAAGTGTTGGGCAAGCTTAACAATAGGAGTTACCTGTGCGGCCTATAATGGCTTAAGAGACACAAACTTGAAAAAAAAAAATCACATTTCTGTCTGAAAAATTCTGTACTCATAACTATAAGTCACACCCAAAATTACTATAATTGAGAGTTAGGACATTTCCCTGTCTTTTTCCAGTTTTTTCACATTATGTATTTGATAACACTTTGTGTATTGCCAGTTTTGCTGTTCCCCTGCATTGTCAATTTCTTCATTGCTGAAAAGACTCTTATAAACATCAGAGAGCATAAAAACCTTTAAAAACAATTTCCCCCACCAAAATTCAGGACATATATTTAAAGGGTGCTTTAGCAGATATGGGATAATTTTCTGAAACTAGTGAAAGCAAAAAAATTTGAGCTGATAGTGTTATTGTAGAACAAGTGAGGGTCTTTGAAAATTGACTTTGATGTTAAAATAGCATCTGAATTAATTTAAAGGCCAGTGACATAAAAAGCAAATATAAGTGCAAACTTTCCATCTCACTTGTATCCAAAGCATTTTTAAATCCTACACTATAATGCATTTAAATTTTAAAAAAAACACACCCCTTAGATTTCTGACTTGAATAATTTGGTCTTTACTTAAATTAATACCCTAACAAAGGAAATCCTTGCAATGCTACTAAATTTTAAGCTTTTCAATTCATGCAAATAATAATAATAAAAAACTTACCTTTTCTGGAGGGCTTAAAATCTCATCTTTAATTTTACGCATGTCTTTAAGAGTTATTTTGGAAGTGTTGCCAAAGTCAACGTATTTAACTTCAACGTCTTGATGCCCTAGAAGTCCTTCAGAACACATTACAATATCAGGTAAACAAATCAGAAGTCATTAACACTTGTAACTATCATCAGGTATATACTAAACATCAATGGGCAGAATTCAAAGACAGATGTATGCATATGCTGTGCATGCATAAAGTACCACATTCTAAAACAGTTTATATCCCAAATCAACAAAGCTGCTACAGCCTTTAACAGCAAGCCAAAATTCCCTCAAATCAAGGAAAATCACTGGGTAAAGTAAAATGTTAACAGTTGGTCCTAATACCAGCCTTTCATATTTCTTATGTATGGGGTAGGCCAGGCAGGTGGCTGAAACACACTGCTCAGATAATTCCTAGCTAGCAGATGGCCCTTTGGGTATCATCACAGTGGGGTCCTGGTTCATGACTAGATCTCCTAGGTTCTATGGTAATACAAATAAATAAATAGTAGCTGAGATGTAATTCAGATCAGCCTCAAACAATGACAGGGGGACAAACTGGCCACCAGCTTCTCCCAGTATCAGAGCACTACAACCAGAGTTTTTTTTGTGGCTCTTCTATATCTGCTACACCCAGAGACTGGACACTGCAAAAGATTGGGCTCTGTATATAGTGACAATTATGATTGTGTGTTATTGAAATTCTACTGTATATGTGTATAAATGTTTTTGTTCCATCTATAATACCTTATAATATGTAAAACAGATTATTAATAGCAAATTAGCAAACAAAAGAAAATATCAAACAGTTTATGAGGTTATAAAGTTGACTATTAGTATTGGTCTTTATTACTAACTTTTGCAGCAATAGAAGTGACTATTACTTATTATTCAAGTTCTGACCAAATGCCGCTTCCAATTATGAATGAACACCACAATTAGATAATCATTAACTAACATACTTACCAGTAATTTTTGCTCTGTACCAAACTCCATCTTCAAACTTCGCTATACAGGCTTGGCCTTCAACAGGACAGAGAATTTCCAGATTTTCTCCATCATCATTTTTATATACTTCCTCAATTTTCTTCATGAGAACTAAAAAGTCCAGACTTTCTATCTAAAATAATGAAAGGAACAAACGAAAAACCAATACTACAGTAACTTACTCATCAGAATAAGCCACAGACTTGTGGCATGACATTCAAAAAGAGTTTGAGCTCAAAGGCCACAAAAGGCAATGACTGTCACAAAAGGTGCAAGTGTACTAACCAATGTTCCAGTTTTTGAATACTGCCCTGTTTAAATCTAGTATCAAAGGAGATTTTGTAGGCTATTCTCTAATACCACTTTGTGTGATGCACTTAATTGATGTGGACACAGAAACAGACAGACATACCACAGTATGGTTAAATAGAGACCAAAACTTTATTAAAACAATTAACCAATAGAGATCTACTACCTAAACTACTCAGCAGGGCTGTTCCAGTGAGGATTTCATCTAGGAACCAATAGCCCTGGGCTCTACAAACCTACAAGTGGGTATGAGGTTAATACCCCCTCTATATCCTCAGGCCCACCCAAGGATTCTGGCTGGAAGCCAGAGTCCCAAATTGTTCTCCTCCTCCACGGAGGGGGTAGAAAAGATGAAGGGCGCCATGCACAGCACCAGTATACCTTCTTACTATGCAATGTTGTGCTCTTGATCCCACTGGGTTACAGGGACTTCACACTTGACCCTTTTTAAACCCACCAATTGCATGGAACTCACCAAAGTTGCGACAAATATAATTTAAACCCTAAGACCAGACCTCCAGGATGCCAGATGGAAGGTGAAAACCCCCGAACAGTAGTTTGCCAATTTTGCCATGAAGGAAAAATCCCTTCAAGACCTCAAACAAAATTTGGTGACCAGCTTAGTTTCTTGGATTGTAAGAGATCTAGCTCATTAGACAAGAGTGGGGAAAGGTGGGACTGGAACAGAGACCAAAATGGCTACTTGCCAGCAGCAAACAGAAGCATCCCCTCAAGTAGGGAAGAGCCAGTCAGCCAGCCCATATGAACCCTGCTGTCCAGTAGCAGCAGGAGTGCATGGAATAGGCTCCAGTACCCAGATAATGTGAAATATCCACCCTCCTTCCCCATGCTGTGGGGAAGAGAGGGAATGAGAAAGCGGCAACACCTCCCCACTCTCCCATGCTACAGGCAATGGGGAGGGGTGGGGGGAGAGCGCAAGCCAGGAGAAGCACGTACAGCATTGCCCCTGCAGCTCCTGCTTGAGATCCCCCTATCTCCCACTTGGGTCGGAGGGAAGGAGAGAAGGGGCGACTCCATTGCTCCCTGATCCATCAAAGACACACCCTGGCTAGCAAGATGAGCTGTTTATGAACTTGGTATGGTGCCACAATGAATATTTCCTCATTTCCCCCTTTATTATATTATTTAGGCTCAGAATCCCATTGTGCTAGACACTGTACATACACCTGGAAAGTTTCTGTGTTATAGGTGGGGATAAGAAAACTGACTAGAACTCTATTTTTTCAGGGTGAGGCGGTAGCAACTGATTATTAGAAGTCTAATATCTTGTTCAGTGGCTTAATGTTTTATTGTTTGGTTATTTAAAGCCCCAAAATTTTAATCAATATTTTAATTAAATATACAAATATTTCTAAACACTTACCAACTGAAAGTAGAAATCACTAGGACTATTGATGTGACAAACTACAATGGAGACTTCTGTCATTTCTTGTGGCAATGTGGGTGGACAATATTGCAATGCCATATTATTTTCCGGTTGACTAGGAAGCTGTGATCGAAACCTAATGAGAATAATGGTTGTGAATAAATCCTGTCAAAGCCAGTTATGGATGAACAGCATCTTCATGTAGAATTTTCTATGAAAGGCCTATTGGATCTTTTATTAAAAAACTCAGTAATGATCTGGATCGGCTAGAAATGTCATGGGTTGTTAGCTGTTACAGTACTGCCTCATATGAGCCACTCTTGAACTTTGCTGTTTGTAGTGCTATGCAGCCAATTTCCTCTTTTCCAACAACAGTGAGTTTCCCCAAAAGTGAGACATACTGTGGGGTATATGTGATTGCTGCTCCTTCAAAGCTTTCCAAATTATCTTTTACTTATTGTTTTTAGGCAACAGTGTGTGTTTACATTATTTAAATAGGTTAGAAGTGAAAGCTTGCCCTTACTACTTAGAATAAAACATTGTTCCTTTAAATGTTTCATTTCCCTTGTTCATTAAGAGGTAATTACTACCGCAGCAGGTATTTGCGGGAATAGTGGATAAGGCATCTTCCCGCTCTCTAATCCCTTTTTCTTTTAAAAAAAATCCTTATTTTAATGACCACTAAACATTCACAAAGAAAAACAAAACCAGAAAAACTTCAAGGTAGTCAAACTCACAGTGATATATTTTAGCTGTTTTTGTTGTGTCAATTTATGTGTTATGAACAAAAATGATTTGAAAGCTTAGATAATTTTTCTTAAGTATAAGTGTGACAACGCTGCTGTGCCTCTGTGTGTTGCAGTTAGAACCCAGTTATCCAAATGAGGTTTTGTGCCAGCAAAATGGGTATGACACCACATACGTGAATGTAATCATTCCTGGGTGAAAATGTTTTGGAAGCTTTTTACAACTGCAGAAACAAACCATGCTAGCACCACCAGTAAGGGTACAATTTATAGAATGTAAACTAGATTTCTTTAAATGTTATTTGTATATTTTTTATAAATATAAATGTTTAAAGTCCTTTTAAGATGACACATACCTTGCGAACTCTGTAAACACTAAAGCATCCTTAAGAGATACTGGCATGTCACTCCTTATTTTATTAACTGGAGGTTTCTTCAGATCTACAATGAGCACACCATCCTCTTCTCTGAATACTTCCATTATAACAGCTTTGTTATTTACCATTCTCAAAAATTCTGTCTTAACTTCTTCCTCCCAACCTTCATTCTGTTTGCGGGAAGGGGGGGGGGGGGGAAGAGAAGAGTGTTCTTAAGGATCATAAAAACAAAAAGATAAAAATCATTCAGAATGAAATCCTGACTCCACTGAAGTTAATGGCAAAAATCCCAATGACATCAATGAGCCAGGATGTCTCACACAGTACCTAAACACTGAAAAGACCTGTTAGACTATCGAATCCATAACCTTGGCAGCGAAGAATTGCACTCTATGGTATATTTTCTAGTGTTTCTTTTCAGGCCTAGTTTTAAATGGCTTCAGCAATGGTCTTTTCATCACTTCCATTTGTAGATTACTCCCCATCCTAAAATTTCACCATTTGATTTTCCTGATATTCAAATTAAAATTCTCACTTTCTTAATTTCATCTCATTACTTATAATGTTACCCTCTTGAACCACCATAAACTTATTCTTCTCCTTCTTTGGAATTTACTTGCAGACTGTTTGGTACTGTTTGGTCAAACTACACTTTTTAATCTCTTACCTTTCTTTGGGTAATCCCTCCAAATCTGTTTCCAAAGTCTCTTAGTACTGTTATTACAAACTTTTTTTTTTAACAGAGCAGCAGAAACACTGAATAGAATTTAAAACAGTATAAATAGAAAATTTTAATTAATAAATAGAAAAGAATATATAGGAACAGGAATAATATTTGTGGGGCTTACATGTATTGTACTCATGGAAGCCTCACAAAAATAGTGTATAATATTGTGAGGCTATCCCAATGAGCAAAAACATTAGATAGCAAGTCAGATTTTTAGTGTTCGTATAAATAGCACCAGCGGTGTGATAAGTGTTTAAGCAAGTGAAATAAAAGGATTACGAGCAAAGATTTTGCTCCCAGCTCAACACCGTGAGTCTCTAAAGTATACCATACAAATGTAACTAACCATCTTAGGCTACATCCACACTACCCGCCCAATTTGGCGGGTAGTGATCGATGTTCTGGGATCGATTTATCGCGTCTAGATGAGACACGATAAATCGATCCCAGAAGCGCTCCCCGTCGACACTGGAACTCCAGCTCCGAGCAAGGAGTAAGCAGAGTCGACAGGGGAGCCTGCCTGCTGCCCTGTGGACCGCGGTAAGTACTTTTAAAAATCGATCTAAGATATTCGACTTCAGCTACATTATTCACGTAGCTAAAGTTGCGTATCTTAGATCGACACCCCTCCACCCACTGTGGACCAGCCCTTAGAAGAGACTGCTAGAAAGCAGTGACGTCCTGTAAGAAAAAGGTTACTCACCCTGTGCAGAAACTGAGGTTCTTCGAGATGGGTGTTCCTGTGGGCGTTCCACTTCAGGTGAATATGTGCTCCTGTACCTTTAATTGGAGAATTTCAGCAGCAGTGCTTGTCTGGGTCGTGCATGCGCTCTCCCCATCTCACACCATTGTTGGCGCCTATCTAGAGCCGCGCAACCAGACCCCCCTCGGTTCCTTCTCTATTGCAGAGTCCGTAGACTGAACTCTGAAGTACAGAGGAGAGGGGTGGATAGTGGAGCACTCACAGGGACACCCATCTAGAAGAACTTCAGTTACTGCACAGAGTGAGTAACCTTTTCTTCTCTTTCAAGGAACAAGCCTGTGAGTGCTACACTTCAGATGACTGTCGAGCAGTGTCCCTCAGTGGATGTGGAAGGGGCTTTGGAGTTGCACGAGTAAGCGATAACACAGTAAGTCCCAACAAAGCTCTGGTCAATTGCGTAACGTTCTGTAAACATATGTGGACACCCAGGTGGCTGCATTACATATGTCCGTAATCAGTATGTTGTTTAGAAAGGCTACTGATGTTGATAAGGCTCTGTGGGAATGGGTTTGGATCCCTGCTGAGGTTATATACCCTTCTGCTGTAATAAAAATGGATGTACCAGAAATCCATGTAGATTTCCAAATACAGGCTAATCGCTGAACCTTCAGATTGTTCAAAAGTAGAAATAAAAAGCCTTGATGACTTTCTGAAAGGCTTAGTTCTGTCAAGATAGAATTCTAGTGCATGTCTGACATCTAGCGTGTGTAGTGCCAAGTCCCGTGTGCTCCCACGAGGTTTAGGAAAAAACGAGGAGAGATGTATTGGTTGATTTAAGTGGAAAGAAGGTATTTTGGATAAAAATCTTGGATGAAGTGTTAGGGTGACCTTGTCCTTGAAAAAGATGGTATATGGTGGGTGTGCCATGAGGACCACTAGCTCTCCCACTTGGTGGGCAGACGTAACAGCAACTAAGATAGCTACTTTTGATAGATGTGTGAGAGAGCATGTTGCTAATGGTTCGAATGAGGCCCCAGTATCATAGAATCATAGAATATCAGGGTTGGAAGGGACCTTAGGAGGTCATCTAGTCCAACCCCCTGCTCAAAGCAGGACCAATCCCCAAGTAAGGCAGCATAGTACCGAGTTCAAGTCCCAAGGTGGGGTAGGTGCATGTATTTCGGGATAGACGTTTCTGAAACCCTTAAGAAAGCATTTGGTGATAGGATACACAAATATGGATATCCCGTTCACCTTGTGGTGAAAAATGGTAATTGCCGCAAAAGTGTACTCTGACTGAGCTAAGCAATAGGCCAGATTTTTTTAGTTCGTATACTGTATGTATTCTAATACCATTAGTAGGGGGGCGGTAAGGGTCCTGGCTTGTTTGTTTTGAGACCATATGTTGAATCTCTTCCATTTATGCAGGTATTATGTGTGGATGTCCTTCTGCTGTTTAATAATATGTCCTTCACCTGTTCCGAGCAGGTCAGTTCATCATGATGGAACCATGTAGGAGCCATGCTCTCAGAAGGTGGCGCAGCGCTCTATGTAGAGTGCATCGGTGCCACGTATTTAGATGGCTCCATTGGTACAATGGCAGAGGAGGTAGACTTCTGTTTGCCTCTTGACTCCGAGCCTGCCCGCTTAAGGTCATTGGCTCTGTCAGTACACACGGTACCAGAGGATCCCAATGTCTTGTACGTACTCAGTCTCAGTGCGGTCGGTGCTGATGACAAGGAAGGAACCAGAGACCATTTCTTTTTTGGTAACTCTTTAACAGGGGAAGTTGGTTCCTTTTTCCTCACTCCTTTTCAGAGGAGTGAGCCTTCCTCTGTGAGGAGGGTGAAGGCTGTCAGAAGGGGTCGTTGGAGAACGTTGTCCAGAGGGAGTCTGCTGTCCAGGGTCAGATGCCGGGCGCAGTGACTTCTCCATTATGATAAGTTTAAGTCCTAGCTCCCGGTGTTTCCTGGCATGAGCCTTTAAGTTGCTGCAGTGAGAGCATTTTTGAGGGATGTGTCCCCCACTGAGGCACTGGATGCATTGAGAGTATCTGAGATTGGGATCACCTCCCAGGAGGAAAAGCAATGCTTGAAGCCCGGAGATCTGGGCATGGCTGAAACTGTAGCGGGTCTGCGTTAAGGGTGGACACACACTACTCTAAGGGGTAATAAAGAGGGAAAGAATTTTTTTCCTTAATAAAAAGAAACAGGGAGAAAGGGTTAACTAAATCTAACTAGAGGACTAAAAAGGCTATGCTAACAATAAAGACCATCAATTATAACACTACTGGGAGCTTTGTCTGAGGCCGAGGATGGATGAGAAGGAACTCAAGGGGGTCTGGTCGGACGGCGCTGATAACTGTGTGAAATGGGAAGAGTTGATGCATGACCCAGATGAGCAGTGCTGCAGAAATTCTCTGATATAAACGGTGTGGGGAGCACATTCACCTGAAGTGGAGCACCCAGAGGGACACTTCTCGAAGAACTGTAGAACTTTGGCACCATGCAAGGTCTTCGATCAGTATATCGCTTCCATTTAAAGCAACGTAAGCTGCATTTAGGAATCTAGGGCACAATATGACCCAAGAAGTTGAGACGTTAATAAAAAATGGTCACATGCTAAATGTAATACTTTAATATTAGATTACAATTTCTTTTTTTCTGAGCCCAATACTGGAAGCAGCCATCTTTACAGAAAGTAATATAATTTGTAATAGCTCCAAGTGAGAGCTCAGTGGAAGATGGCTTTACATTAGTTGGCAACTTTTCTTTTATTAACACAAGATAATTGTTAAACGGACAATGTCAGCTTAAAAGAAAAAAAATACATTTCTATATGAAGTTTGTCATGCACTACTGTTTCAAGAAAAGGAGATTAAATATTTATCCACGATTTTAGTATATTTTCTACTAGAGCTATCAATTATTTGCAGTTAACTCACACAATTAACAAAAAAATTAATCACGATTAATTGCGCTTCTAACAATCTAATACCAATTTAAATTGATTACATATTTTTGGATGTTTTTCTACATTTTTAATATTGATTTAAATTACAACACAGAATACGAAGTGCACAGTGCTCACTTTATATGATTTTTTATTACAAATATATGTACTGTAAAAATGATAAAACAAAATTGTGGTTTTCAATTCACCTCATACAAGTACTGAAGCGCAATCTCTTTATTGTGAAAGTATAACTTACAAATGCAGATTTTTTTGGGTTACATAACTGCACTCCAAAACAAAACAGTTAAAAATGTTAGAGCCTACAAGTCCACTCAGTCCTACTTCTTATTCTGCCAATCGCTAAGACAAACAAGTTTGTTTACATTGACGGGAGTTACTGCTGCCTGCTTCTTATTTACAATGTCACCAGAAAGTGAGAACAGGCGTTCGCATGGCACTTTTGTAGCCGGCGTTGCAAGGTATTTTCATGCCACATATGCTAAACATTTGTATGCGCCTTCATGCTTTGGCCACCATTCCAGAGGACATGCTTCCATGCTGATGATGTTTGTTAAAAAAAAAAGTGTATTAAATTTGTGACTGTACTCCTTTGGGGGAGAATTGTATGTCTCCTGCTCGGTTTTACCCACATTCTGCATATATTTCATGTTATAGTAGTCTCAGAGAATGACCCAGCACATGTTCATTTTAAGAACACTTTCACAGCAGATTTGACAAAACGCAAAGAAGGTACCGATGTGAGATTTCTAAACATAGCTACAGCACTCGACCCAAGGTTTACGAATCTGAAGTGCCGTCCAAAATCTGAGAGGGATGAAGTGTGGAGCATGCTTTTAGAAGTCTTAAAAGAGCAACTCTCTGATACGGAAACTACAGAACCCAAAACACCAAAAAAGAAAATCAACTGTCTGCTGGTGGCATCTGACTCAGATGATTAAAATGAACATGCGTCAGTCGGCACTTCTTTGAATCATTATCAAGCAGAACTCATTATCAGCATGGAAGCATGTCCTCTGGAATGGTGGTTGAAGCATTAAGGGATATATGAATCTTTAGCGCATCTGGCACGTAAATAACTTGCAACACCAGCTACAACAGTGCCATGCAAATGCCTGTTCTCACTTTCAAGTGACATTGTAAACAAGAAACAGGCAGCATTATCTCCTGCAAATTGTAACCAACCTTGTTTGTCTTAGCGATTGGCAGAATAAAAAGTAGGACTGAGTGGACTTGCAGGCTCTAACATTTTTAACCCCAAAAAATCTGCATTTGTAAGTTATACTTTCACAATAAAGAGATTGCGCTTCAGTACATGTATGAGGTGAATTGAAAAAAACACTAATTTTTACAGTACATATATTTATAATAAAAAATATAAAGTGACCACTGTGCACTTTGTATTGTGTTGTAATTGAAATAAATATATTTGAAAATGTAGTAAACATCCAAAAATATTTAAAATAAATAGTATTCTATTGTTGTTTAACATAGCGATTAATTTTTTTTAATCGCTTGACAGCCCTACTTTCTACATTTGACAGCATTTTTGGTATATTCACTTTCCCTGCACAGTCCTGCTCTCCTCTTTATGTGGGTTTCTTTCCCTTTGTGTGTGAAACGTTTTTAAAAAAGAAACCAACGGAAAGTGTGGTTCTAAAACCTCAATAATTGGTAGATGGACTCAAAAGCAGGTTGGAACTTTTTGGAACAATTTCAGGTCAACTATGCCCCTTCAATTTTGAAGGGAAATGTTTAGTTTAAATTATACGTAGTTCTTTTTGATTAAGCCATTATTAAAGCAACTGAGATCTCTCACTGACTGCAAGTCACAAATAATATCAGCAAGATCAGAACACCAGGCATTAAAATGAGGCAACTATAAACCATTAAAAAAAATTCACAGTTTGTTTATGGTGACAGGTCTTTCTGCCATCTCATATTTATTTATTCAACTGTTGGAATGAGCAAAATCAGCAGTTTTCCCTTCTCTGTTCCAAGCCTGTGTGTTTCTAGTTTGAAGATGTAGGCAGGCAGAGGAGGTCATTTCAATAATTTAGACTTGCAAGTTAATTGTTACACCACTTATTTTATCAGTGTAATACAAGTTGAAATGTCTGCCATTTAAGGTTGTCTACAGTTATATCCCTAAAAATGTGGAGATATATTATTTCAACATCTCTATCCACATAGGAACATTGCACAAGTGAGGCTAACTCAACGAGCACAAATAAAAGCAAGTAATGAAGAAAGTATTGCTATAACTTGTCCTTTTTTTAAGGAACAAGTGTTAGTAGCAAGTGGAGACAGTTGGACAGAAGGAAGCATCAAGGAACATCAAGACTTTTCAAGGTGAGCAGCACCAGGTTTTTGGTAAAAAAGGAAAACCTCAAATCAGATATTTACAAAACTATTCTTAAAAAGAGGACTGTTCTATACCATTCCCTATTTCATTGAATTTTGAAAAAAAAAAGACAGACATGCCCCTGGCCCAAGTTATCAGACAACAAATTCTATACTTCTCTTTTTTGGAAAGTGAGCAAAGGACATCTCCAGAACAACCCTCAAACCCGTGAAGTATAAATCTTTTATTGTAATAAGGCCTTTAAAACATTGATTACATAATGACTGGCATTTCTTAAATATAATTAAACTATTATTACATACATTGGAAAATAACCATAAGCCTATCTTTTTAACATATGACTTGATAAAATTGCTGTATACCTCTGAATTCTCCTTGTGGCTTTTTTGGGGTATTTGGAAAAATGATTTTTTTTTTCTTAAACTGCACAAACAGTGCTTACTTACTGAGTTTTTGGGAACTATGTCCTTCAGCGAGCACTGCACTGCTAATGGAGGAATATCCCTGAGCTGTGCCTCGATACATGGATCAGGCTTCCTTATAAACACACACACGTCATTTACCACTAAGTTCTGTAGAGCAACTTGTTCTGGCCTCAACACAGGGACACCACCAATCCTAGTGGGAATATAAACAAACAAACAATGATAGTACAAAAATGCAGCGTAGTCTGGGAGCATGTATAATTCCATGGGCAATTGATAAAAAAATAAAAGGTTTCTTTTGATTCATAAAAATCTACAGAATCATAATTTCAATGGTGTCACCCTCTAGGGCATGACAGCAAGGACTTGCTCTCCCTTTCCCCCCAGGCTCCCAACTCCAAGTCCTCTGGTTGGGGTAAATTTTGATAATACAGTGTTGTTGGAAATGAGTCAAGCTGGGTATCATTCGAAAGCCCTTGCTCCCACAAACACGACAAACCTAGAACAATTACATAGATATAAATTTTAGAAAGTGTTTAAAAATCAGCTTTTTAAAATTATACTTTAACACAGGCATGTCAAACATACATCCCCCAAAGTTAAATTGTGGCCCTCAACTGGTGGTACTGTGTTATCAGTTAACGCTCAGAACATGATACCGGATATATTTTGGGATGATGCAGTGATTCATGAAATGGCTGAGTCTTTGCTACTCTTTATTCAATCCGTCAGGACTGTGAATTGGAATTTGCACCTGACAGTACTATAAGACTTTGGCTGAATCTAAAGGAAAAAGTATTTCACAATCATTCTACAATGATTGCCTGGTACCTCGCTGAAAAGAAGAGGTATAGAAAAGTCTGACCCTGACATATGGGAGGAACTTGGAAAGGAAACTGGGTTATTAAAAGGTTGCTAGTTCCCCTCTGTGCACTTGGCTCAGACGAAGCTCTAGAATACAAAAACAGATCAAAGTCATTGGGGGGTTGATGGCATCACACAGCATCCAAATGATCTTTCCCGGTATTTCCTGACAACCCCAGAACTCTTTGAATTTCAAACTAAACATTAAGCACGAATGGAATGACTTCCCCAGAAGTAACCAAGCATGCCATAGACTAATTAGGTGCTGTTAAATGCCAAAGGGCCATTTTAAAGCTACAGGACGAGCTTAGTCGCACTGGCAACCCATCAGCATATGACAGACTGGAGCTCATTAATATCACAATCGAAGTAGTCTTCAGTGATGATAGCTAAAAAGGTCTCAGTCCAATGGATACGTTGGGTCATGACTTGTATGAAGCCTTCAAATCCCAAAGAATTATCCAAGGCTCTGTCAATCTATAGGCTCCAATCAAGAAGCGACTAAAATGTGCTTAAATGCAAAGAAAAAAGTCAGCATGAAGGTGGCAGGTCATTGTTTGCTCATCTCCTCATGGTCTTCAGATCTCAGTGTGATGTTGATCTATGAGAGACTTTGGGAAATATGAGTTCTCCACGGTACCATGATCGATGTTTGAATGCATTGGAACAATGTTTTTCTCCTGGCACATAGACAAACTAATGAATATCTTGCATAGTCTTCCTAATCCAGCACCTATTGACAACATGACCAATACAAGCCTTTTAGTGTAGCAATCGTAGATAGTGTGGCTGAGGTACAAGCACGCAACAAACAAGAAACTCTTAACACCTTCCAAAATTTGGCTCAACACTTAATTATAAGGCTATAGAGAAAATACTGGACTTATGATGACCTAGCATTTGACACGTTTACAGAGGAATCAATTAAAATATCAGAAAGAAGAAACTCCATGACACTGCACCTGTCCAACATAAAATCATTGACTCTACAAACATCTGTAAAGTCACAGTGAAAAAACTACTGTCATATACTCGCATGAAAGACGAGTTAACCACATACCTTCCAGGAAACCTGCTCCAGCATGCAAAGATTTGCTCAAAGAATTCTGTTGTCACATAGCATAATGAAGTTGCTGCCTCACATTGTTAAGTGGAGTTTCTTCATAGTTCGCATGAGAAGACTGACACTAAAATTATCTCGCATGCCATCAATGCCACAGACAGAGGCACTACTAAACCCTGGATTTTTTGCATAAGATATGTATGTTCTAGTGCTCTGTAGGAGATGCTACCCAAGGCCTTCTGCAAGACTCCATTTTTGTGCCTGCTGCTGGGGAACAGAATTGATGTATATTCCTCAGAAATGTTTTCCTATCACCCGGACCATTAAAAACCACCACACTGTCAGGTTTTCATGTATTTTCAGGATGTGACGCTACCGGTTGGCTGGAAAGATCAAATTACCTTACTGGAAGGCATTTGATTCAGCATCTGAAGACTCTCTCCTCACTCTGAAAGTGTTCAGAACTGATGAGGTCATAAATGCACTGTATGCATTCATATGCCGAGTTTACCATTTGAAGACAAACATTACAACACTTGCAGAGCTACATTGGTTGATGTTTTCTAAGAAGCAGACAAATGGAGAATAGCTGCAACTGACAAAGGGTACATTTAAACCTCCTAATCAGGAGGGCAAATTATCAAGCAATGGAATGGCTCCAGGATGATTGAATACATCCAAAACAACACTCCCCTAACTGGCATGAGTAGGTCTTTGAGGATGGACTGATCACACCAGTTGTGCGTGAGATACCATTTGCTCCCAAATCAATCCTTTAATCGAATAGTTACGTGCAAAGATCAAATGCTCACCACCCTGCAAATGTTTGGCTAGTAGCCTGCTTTGAATGGAGATATATGAGTGGCCAAGGATCCATGTAACAACATGTCTAGCAATGGTGCCCTAAACAGAAACAACACTGATGACAACTAATGAATAAATGTTTTCAGTCCTACATACCAAGGCCAACTTCCTTAGGATTACCGAAGATCAATATCTTTGTTTTTTGTAATATATAATTTTTAAAAAGTTGATTTTAAAACATTTTCTTGAATATGTACCCACATAATTGTTCTAGGTTTGTCATGTTTGGCATCATTGTGTTAATGGGAAAAAGGCTTTTGAATGATACCCCCACTAGAGGACCTGGGCAGGACGACACCACTGAAATTCTGATTCTGTAGATTTTTTACAAATCAAATGATACCTCCCCAATATCTTTCTATTGCTAACATGCCCACAGAATAATATTTTACATTATGCTTCCAGACTAGCATATTATTTCTTAAAATAAGTTTTCATTTGATGATCAGTATAACGAAGTATGTTTTTTATATTATAAAAAGAACTGGGTCTTAAATTAAGTCCATTCTGAATGAACTTTTTTTGAAAACAATTCCAAGGACTGGATCCAATTACTGTTTATTTACAGAAAGAAACTGTCCTTACAGCCAAGTCAAAATGCTGTGAAAGCACAAGCAATTCTGTAACATGTATTCATTTTACAGATAGGAAAGTTGAGGCAGAGAAGTTAACAGACTTCATAAGGTCACTCAGTTACTGTAACAGCAAGCATTACAAAAAAACAAAACTCGGAAATCCTACTGTGCCAGACCCTTGTTCTGACCACTGCTAAGCACTTCCTCACAAGAACAGTTCAGAGACTACGGAAAATAGTTTTTTTTAAAAACAGGGGGGTCATCTTAATACATTGACAGAAATCAAACAAGTAAAAAGTCAATTAGACTTCATTGGCACAAGATATTAAAATGTTGCCAAAGTATAAAAAAGTATATAGAATATGCTCACAGAGCTATATGCTTTTTGAGGTTTGATGCCATTAGAAAAAGCAGTGTAAGAAGCTCCAGCATCACTCAAAAAAAATTAGTTCTCCCAATTCATTCTTAAGACCTGTAAAACCACAATTCCTCCTAGCTAGCCTGTTAGTGACAAATTTATTGTTACAATTGTGAGAAATGCAGTATTGCAAATGTCAAATGTTTAAAAACCAAGAGTCAACCCCTCAAATCCATTAGATTGGTTTACAAATTAAAAAAACAAAACAAAAAAAACCAAACACAACAGACCACATTTTAAGATTCCTTTTATTCACCTTTTCCTTTGACCCATAAGGATGCATTTCATCACATTTTCAAACTTCTCTCTGTAACCATGAGGGTTAAAAACCAAGATTCTCATGTAGTCATGATTACAGGACTGAGTGCTTTTAGAAAGATACCAATTATCATGATATAAGCAAAAAAGTTGCAAGAGGTGGCAACATGAAAATGTATCTTGTTCAGACACTGAATTTTCTAGGTCTGCAATTTTAAACAGTCATGTCTTGTACGATAACTTAGCAGATATACATTAACTTCTAAGGAAATGTATTTTATATAATATTTGTGTGTGCGCGGCTGTATGCAAGTCACAGAGCAGTCATTTGCATATTTGGTTATTAACTTGTGAAAAGGTAGTTTTATTGACTTTCATAGTATATATTCCCATCAGAAACCAACAGCTGAAATGCCACAGTTTGGGACAAGAGGCTATTTTTAGTCACAAACACACAGATGTAGTTATGATAAGATAATCATACCCTGAACCAACTAAAACTTCAGAATTCCCAAAGTCTTCCAGGAATACTTGCATCACTGCAACATCATCAATTTTGTATTTTGTTGAACCACCGGGTTTTCCTTTATTTTTACTTTCCAACGGAATCAACTCAGTGATAGTTCCACGGCACCACATTCCATTTTCTTTACTGTTGATAAAGATTCTTGCACCTAAATAAAGATTAAAAAACCACTACAATTTTAAACCAACTAAATCCATGACTTAAATATCTTAGTTTAGAAGCTGTTGTCATTACATTTTAGTACATCCTTCCATGGTTTACATTTTACCATGTAGCTAGTTCAGGCCTTATCAGTGCTGAGCAGAGTGGAAGAATTACTTCTCATGTCTTGCTTACAACACTCCTGCTAATATATCCCAGAACAACATTCCCTTTTTTTCAGCCATAGTATTTAATTGTTGGTTCATTTAATCTGGGATCCACTATAACACCCGGATCCTTTTCTGCAGTACTCCTTTCTAGGCAATCCTTTCCCATTTTGTATTTCTAGTTTCCCTTTTATATCTGCCAGGGATCATAAGACCATGGAAAAGAGAGGTTACTTAACTATAACTGGAGGTTAAGACGTGTGGTCCATTCTCAGTATTCCATGCATGGATATGCACGTGTTCCCTGTGCCTGAGATAGGAAATTTGTAGCAAGCAGTATCCACTGGTCTGTGCCTGCAGAGTTTTTTGCGCATGCGGATAACCGAGAGTACAAGGGGCAGTGCGGACGAACATCTCTCCTGTAACATCCAGGTAGAGAAACACCTCCACTAAGCTAGGTAGCGTTTTCTGGTGGAGACATTTCTGCTGTGGTTGAGAATACTTTGAACAGCCTCTGAACATGAGTGCTCCAGGTCTGAGTACTGTCCAAACATCGGGCCGTAAGATAAAGAGGGTCTAGGCTGGAATGTCTGATTTTGCAGTTAACTCAGGAGAACATCTCTGGGAAGGACAACGGACTGACATTCAGAGGGGGTCCAGAAATCAGAACTGTTTGGGTCAATTGGGTGTAATGAGAATGACCCGGACCCTGTCCTGATGAATCTTCTGAAAAACTTGAGGTAGTAGGGGAATGGGAGGAAAGGCATACCTCACATGGTCCATCCAAGGAAGCAGAAGGGCATTGCCACTGGAGCCTTGACTAATGATGCTCTGGAGCTGTACAGATTGAACTTCTTGTTTGTCTCTGAGGCAAAGAGATCCCAAGATGGCTTTCCCCACTAAGCCAAGATGCCGTTCTGAGGAGAGTTGTATATCTTTCACTTGTAGTGTCTGGAGAACTACCTGCTAAGACTGCCTGCTAGAGAGATCTGCCCACCTGTTAAGGTATGTTGCTGAAAGCATGATGTGGTTTCTGAAGTAAGAATTCCATAAAATTGACTGTCTCTCTATAGAGGGGAAGATTAACTTGATTCTGCAGCCACAGTGGATTATTTCTAGTACCCACTTGTCTGTTATCACCCTTCAGTTATGGGCGAAGTGGACATCAACAGTTTGGGGGCAATAGGAGACAGCATCAATAGAGGTAAAGTGGTTTGAGAGTCCCATCAAAAGAAAGCCTTGGATGGTGAGTGAGGTGGGCAGCAGCAGAGAGGTAGAGGAAGTCACATACCTTAGTCATTGTATCCACTGGTACTTGCATGGCAGTTCCTAAGAGCACTGGTGGTAAAACAGCTGAGGGAGAGATATGGGCCTATACACCTACTTGTGGTGCTTTCTCTTCGGGGCTGGTTGTCCTGAAGTCCTTAAGCAAGTGTAGCAACCTGTCAATCCAGGGGTCGGCAACCTTTCAGAAGTGGTGTGCAGTGTCTTCATTTATTCACTCTAATTTAAGGTTTTGCATGCCAGTAGTACATTTTAACGTTTTTAGAAGGTCTCTTTCTATAAGTCTTTAATATATAACTCAACTATTGTTGTATGTAAAGTAAATAAGGTTTTTAAAATGTTTAAGAAGCTTCACTTAAAATTAAATTTAAATGGAAAGCCCCCCAGACCGGTGGCCAGGACCCAGGTAGTGTGAGTGCCACTGAAAATCAGCTTGTGTGCTGCCTTTGGCACCCGTGCCATAGGTTGCCTACCCCTGTGTCTTTTAATTGAACTGACTGAACTCGTTCACAGACAGATCCTCAATGGTATTTTGTATCACTCTGGGGAACCCTGCAGCATGAAGCTAGGACTCTTTCATCATGATGAAACCTTGGCATTAGTGCTAGATGCAGTGTCAGCTGTGTCCACTATTGCTTGGAGTGGAGTCTTAGCCCCCAATTTGCCTTAATTGACGAGGGCTGGGAATTGAGCCCTGTTCTCATGGGAAAGTTTATCCTTGAATTCCACAAATTTGGGATGGTTTGTGAAATTTGAATTTTTCTAAAGATCTGGTAGTTAGCAAATTGAAATTGGAAACTAGTTGATATATATACACACACCTTCCTCCCCATAAGGTGAAGGCATTTGGTGCCCTTGTCACATGGAGTTGTTTTAGGGTGTTGAAGCCTGAATAGTTTGGCTGCCCACACGACCAGGGAGTTGGGTCCTGGGTGGATAAAAAATGAAATCTGACCCTTTAGCCAGTACAAAATAAAATTTCTCAGCTGTTTAAGGGTATGGGCACAGGAAATAGGGATATGCCACACTGCCCTGGCAGGCTTCAAAATGGCTTCCTTAATTGGAAGGGCCACCCCACTGGGTCTAGAAGGC
This sequence comes from Macrochelys suwanniensis, assembly GCA_033296515.1. Classification (NCBI taxonomy): domain Eukaryota; kingdom Metazoa; phylum Chordata; order Testudines; family Chelydridae; genus Macrochelys; species Macrochelys suwanniensis. Next base: position 39,871,539 of record CM065775.1, on the reverse strand, counting down.
TGTAAGATGTCCAGTGATGGGTATCCTAGACTTCCTCTACTGGAATCTGCAGCTAAAACATCACTCACTCCCGATGCTCCTAATAATGCCTGTGGTCATCAGACAGGGAAGGTGAAGGAGCAACTGCCTCATCTGGTAAGGAGAATGAGACAGCAGTTAGGACTATCAGATCCAGGTCAACTACTTCTTCTGCCCCATATTCTGACAAAGCCAGCTGCTGGCTAGGAGATAGCTGGTATAGTTTGTGTATAAATGTTGGGGTTTTTAGTATAGGAATCCCAAGAACGCCAGTAATACCAGCAGAAAGAGTCAACCAGTCAGGGGAACCCCAGGCACTGGGTACATGGATAGTTATATTTGGGTAGATAGAACCCAGATCTTCTATACTTCTAGAGCAGTGGTGGGCAGCACACAGACCATCAGGGTAATCCACTGGTGGGCCACCTGTTTGTTTACTTTTGCACGGCTGCCCACAGCTCCCAGTGGCTGCGGTTCACTGTTCCAGGCCAATGGGAGCTGTGGGAAGTGGCACAGACCACAGGGACATGCTGGCCGCCACTTCCCGCAGCTCCTATTGGCTGGGAACAGCGAACTGTGGCCACTGGGAGCTGCGGGCGGCCATGCAAATGTAAACAAAATGATCCGCGTGTGGCCCGAGGGCCACAGGTTGCCCACCACTGTTCTAGAGTCTGTCTGGACTAACCCACATACGTTGAGACAATAGTTTGTTTGGAACTTCCAACTCAGCCAATGAGAAGGCAGGTTCTTGCTCAAATGGCAGAGCCATCGGTACTGACAGATGGATGCTCCTGCTCACAGAAGGTATAGGGGAAAAGTCCCATCCTCTTGAGGTAGATTCATCCTCCAGTGTCTCAATATCCCTGAATAAGGATGGACTTGAAAGAAGTAGAAATTGAAGACAGGGATAGGTGAAGATGTCAGAGATGAAGGTTTTGGACCTTTCCAGAGCACAGGAGTGTTCCTCTAGTTGGGACTGTTGGATCTAGTGGGCCCTTCCAGGAGCGGTCCAGTACTGATGCAGCGTCAAGCCCAGACCTTAGACTGTGCTGGTGGGTTCTGATCCTTTGTTTTAAGCATCAGTACTGGTGGAGCCGTACATCTTTGAACCACGCTCTCATGTTGATGAGGTTTAAGCAAGCCTAAGTTCTTAGGACCTGCGTGCAAAGACTCATCCAACTTGGATGGAGTCAGGGGGGAATCCTTTCTTTTGGAGGCAGATTTTGAAGATGATGACACCGACACCACCTGTCCATATGCTTGTGAGAGTGCCCCTTGCTCTCATGAGAAGCCCTGGGAAGCAATTCTTTGGGCTTAGCAACTGAAACCTCAGCTCCTGAGTTCTTGTTTGGATGGGTGCCATCGACTAAGTCCGGTGTACGGGGGGTTCTCCCCAGCTCGAATCTGACTGTGGTCTCATGGCCCGGCCCTCTCTGTGAGACGCTTCTTTAGTTGAAGCTCTCATCTCTCATAGGTTCGGGGAGGAAGGAGTGACAGATGCTACACTTAGCAGATTTGTGAGCTTTGCCAAGGCAGTAAAAGCAGCATTGGTGTTTGTCGCTCACTGAGAAGGAGTGGGGCCAGGATATACAATTCTTAAACCCTGGGTATAGTCCTTGTCCATAGGGAAAATTCCCTGAGATGGGGGGAACTAGACTATCCAAACTATATCAAAGACTAAAAAATACCATACTATTTACAATTTATTAACAGGTTTGCTAAAGAATCTATGAACACAGGAGATTCTGATCAGGCCATGTGGCAGTAAGAAGGAACTGGAGAGACATCAGTTCACTCTGCCCCTTATGAATAGAATAGAATATAGAATATCAGGACTGGAAGGGACCTTAGGAGGTCATCTAGTCCAACCCCCTGCTCAAAGCAGGACCAATCCCCAATTTTTGCCCCAGATACCTAAATAGCCCCCTCAAGGATTGAACTCACAACCCTGGGTTTAGCAGGCCAATGCTCAAACCACTGAGCTATCCCTCCCCCCTCGGTTAGCATCACGAAGAAAATAACCTGTGCAGGCATGGACCAATGGACCCACCTTGTTACAAATCTCCAATCTCAGGAGCATGGAGCATATGCGTACCCATGTGTGAAATACATATAGAGAACATCACTTGAAAAAGAATCTGAGTTAGGTTGCAAACAAAAAAGTTTCTTTTTACAAAGTTAAAGTTCAGATAAAACCCAACAACTATATTGTTTCCTTTATAAAAATTCTACAGCTTTAAAAACCCAAACATTAGAATGTCTGGAAATTAGCAATCAAGAGATCCAATACGTTCTTCACTGCCACAATCCTTCACTCAGTAATTGAACCAGACTTCTCATAGGCCACCAAACTTCACTTTGTTTTTGCAAATTTTAGGAAGCAAACTGTCAAAATACTGAATTGCTAGATTATAAAATCCCAGTAACTGTTCAATTTTATTATCTATTCTATACTGGTTCTTATACTGCTCTCATCACCCTTCAATAAAAGAACTCTCTTGAAGTGCATTAAGTGATGTGACTAATATCTATCATATGTGGTCAAGGGATATGTCTAGTAATATGTTATTTTGACTTTAACTGCTGCAACAGTTCCAAACTCAGTTACCCGTAAGAAAGGAAGGTTGCTCCCATGAGAGTACACGTTGGTTTATACACTAAAATGAATGAATCAGGCCCAATCTATTTTCAGTCAATATATTAAAAAATAAAAAGTCACACCAGTTAATGGCTATATTCAGATGCTAAATCAATAGCCAGTGACTTAAAAGTGTCAGGAATTTCAAGTGTGCAAAGCACTCAACTCCTGCTCAAGTCAAGAGAAGCTATGGGAGCTCCAGACCTTCTGAAGATCAGGCCACTATTATTTAGGTGACTTAGATATATATTGAGTGCCTAACTTTATATAACACAGGTGAAAATGTGTTCTGTTTCTCTCACAGCTCAATAGTGACTCTCCAGAGCAACACTCACTCCGGAATGTATAGGATATTTTGCTAGCTGAACATATTCTACTAATGGAGAATAACAACTGTAAAACTGTAAACAGATATTGTAATACGGAATTTTAAATTAAGTAAAGTATTTGAAAATTATTTGAGTTACCTAGTTCCAAAATGTCTGAAGGACTAAGGTATGAACTCTTACTACTACAAAAGTGACTCAGCTTTTTTTCCAAAAAAATTGCTGTTTTCCTCTGTGAATATCTCCGAATATAGAAGTGGCATGGGTTTATTACGTGGCTGACAAAAACTAATTCTGGAGAACCTGTGTAGAACAGTTCAGAAAACAGTACACATGAAACATCTATTGATATCCCACTAATGCACATAAAACATCCACACCTAGGCAAATTTTATTGTTGTATTGCATACTGATCAGTCACAATGACACTTTTCAACAGTACCAGTTTTTAAAGTTATCAGCAGATAGTATGAAAGAGTGGTAGGCTAACTACTATGATCACCCCCTTGAAGATGTGCTCTTCTAAACAGTGCTCTGAAGAAACATATCTGAGTTAGGCACTTCTACAAATAACTGTCAAAGACAAATTACATGTCTATAAACAGAGTTTGAAAGACTTACCTGACATCTATTAGCCTGAGGACTAAACCTACTACAAAAAGAGTGAAAAATAGTTGTTCCACCATGCCACCCCCTGTAAAATAGTAGTTGTATTCTGTAGAATATTTCATTGTAATAGACTGTTAAAAATGTTTTAATATGTTTATTATAACTTATTACTGTTTCTCTTGCTTGTGTTATATCTTGTTTTCCTTCTTGGATCATAGTACATCTTTTCTTGTCATTATTTTCTGTCTGTTTTCTCTTTTCACCCCTTTCACACTTTGAATCCATTTATCTTTCTTTTTCCACACTGTTCTCTACTTTCCCCCCTATATTTTCTATGTCTAGGATTTATTTATTACTCGTTATTACTTGTACTGTGCTAATATGTATGGGCTCCAATCACGAATCAGGACTCCACTGTGCTAGGTGCTGTATAAACACATACAAAGGTCGTGCATCAAAGAATTTAATTTAAATTACTTCTTTCCTCAAAATCTCTGTCATATCAATTCACACACATCCACTCATATCTGCTTGCTCAAACTGAGCTATATACCTGATTTAAAAAAAAAATTCAAACAGAGGACTGAACTAAGAAGAGGGGCCTCACTGTCCCTGGGCAACACTGACACAAGGAGCCAAATACCCTACCAGCTACTGAGAAAGTGGAGAGCACTGGGATCTCTACTAATGTGATATCCTGGGACATTTTCTGTAGCTTCCATTTGGGTGGTGCCTGATAAATATTAAGCCTTCTAACTAATAATTCTAGTGCCTTTCTTTAGTGCTGCTCTAGCTTTGGAAATAGCTTAGTGAAGATGATCTGATTTTTGTCACAGTTGCTTACAAATTTCGCATTAGCAGGGGAAACTAACACAACTCTGGTCCACTTTCACTCTGCTGCAGCTTGAGAAAGCTATGAACAACCATGAAAGCACTGGAACTATACAGAGTTAGAAAAAGAGTATTATATTGGTTTACATGCCATTCATTTTTGAAAAATCAATTTACCCTAGGTGATTAGGAAGGTAATCCTTGCTGTCAAACAATAAATTTTCATTTTAAAAAGTTAACATTTCAAACTCTGCCTATACATGATTACACTTAAGTATAGTCCTTTCCATAGGTGCTAGAGCCAGCCTGACGGATACCATTAAGGGAAAAATCTCTAGCAATGGTGAACGCAGCGAGCACACACCTACCGTAGAATGGACACGAGCAAGCACTCAAAGATGAACCACAATTTAAGTAAACCAAGACAGCAGTGATTTGTTTGTACCACAGATTAGAAAGTGATTTGCCTTTTAAGTACATTGTTAATTTATAAAATATTATTTTGTACACAAACTACATACACATTTTTAGTATGAAAGACTATGAACTAGAATGGACAAGGATTCTTACGTTGGGAAAAGAAGAGCGGTCCTGATCATCCTTGTCTCTCAATGGGTTGAAATAGATTGCTTGCTTAAAACCCTGCAAAATCATCATTCTGACTTCAGAGAATGAGATTTTTGGAAAATGAAAACAAAAACACCACCCCTAAAAATCACTCATTTTTCCAACATTAGGATCTTTGTCCATTCCAGTTTATCAACAAACATCAAGAATACCGGTTATACATGACATATACTTTAAAGAATATCAAGGAAACTGTTTACCAGAGAAGAGACACTTACCTGCTCTTTGTCCAAAAGGTATAAACTTTTTCTGGGAAAGATTTTTCCTGTGTGTATCTTTAAGATATTCTGTGGAATGTGCTTTTTAAAAAAAATAATAATAAAAAAAAGAGTTTAATATAATTAGATATAACTGATGGAGACAGTGGAATAATTACTAGATAAGAATGTACTAGTCTGAATGTGCAAGAATACTGTATAACACCACAGGATCAGGAGGATTGGTTACAGAAATTTTTTGTCAAAGCTGCTATATTTCTTGAAAATGTTATTTTAGACACCTGTATTCATTATGAAGTTTATACCACTTAGGTTTGGTATCATACATCCATGTTCTGGAGTCATACAGTTATCAGATATAACCACCACCATCCCCTTGTGGTACATTATTGCTCACAATTATTCTCAGACTAAGCTGTCTGGACACAAGACACTTTGCTGCTGGGTCCACGAGACTGCAATTGGATTCTAAAGACATGGCAAAAGCATCTCTCAGTAAAGTGTACTTACCAACATATTTCATAAATAAAGACATATGTAATTGTTTAGTGGTGATAATTACTCTGATGTGTCTCAGAGTAAACAGTACACTAACTCTGATCTTAACTCACAACTGCTTGTCTTCCTAACAGGCTTGAGCACCCGATGAAAGGAAGGGATTGCAATCCCCTTCCCAAAAGGGGCTGCTAACAAAATGGAGTGCAATCAGTGTGAGCACAGGAAGAGCTAAAATATTTACAGGGTGCAAAAGTTAATTATGTTGTGGTAGCAGATTAAGTGAAATATTCTGTAGGATATCCAACAGTCATAAGAAAAAGCAAAGAAAAAAAAAAAGGACCATCTTTTTCATATCTTCCGGTTTAGCTTTAGAGTAAGGAAACTTGAGAGAAGGCAAGAGGAAGACTAAGAATCTGAAAATAACTAGACAGCTTCAGGAATTGTGCCAAGGTAGGAAAATCTGTCCTACACATTTTAGTGCAGAACAGTTAACATAAACCTGGAACCAGCAGCAGGAGGCTTTCAACAAGCCAACATATGGTTCACATAGGAAAAAATCGTTAGCTACTTGTTGTTCTTCGAAATTTGGGTGCAGACACGTATGCCACTAAGGTGTGTGTATGTTCAGTGCAGCAAAGAACTTTGCCTTCCAGGACCAGTGGGGATGGTGCACACACGCTCTGGCCCATATCCCTTCCACATGACAATTTAAAGGCAGCAACACCCGACTCCCCTCAGTTCCTCCTCATTGAAAGTCAATATTTGCGACTCCGATGGAGAGGGGATGGAGGGCCATGGAATACAAGTTTGCAGCCACATCTCAAAAGAACAGTTATAGTACAGATAGGTAACTTTTTTCTTTGAGTGGTTGCAAATGTGTATTCTACTCAGGTGACTTACAAGCCGTAGGAGGTAGGGTTTGGAATCTAAAGAATGACTGCAGAACCACCTTCCCATAGTTTGCATCTGATCTAGACTCAGCCATAATAGCATAGTACTTAGTAGAAGTATATAGAGAAGACCATGTAGCAGCCTGCAAATATCCAATATTGAAACATCACTGAGGAACGTGATCAACGTTGTTTGGGTTCTCATCAAATGACCCCGACGCCTCTGTGGAGGAGTGACATGAGCTAATCCATGAGCGGCATAATGCAGACAGTTATCCAACTGGAAATAGTGTATGGAGAGACTGCCCGACCTTCCAGGCAATCTGCACAGGAAACAAAAAGCCAAGGTGATGGAACACAATGGTTCAGTCCTCATCAAATAAAACACCACACATCCTCTCACATCGAAAGCATGAAGGTGCTGCTCATCTGTACTTGAGTGCATCTTAAGAATAACACAAACCAGTATATTATCTGGTTAAGGTGGTTTAGCGGTTCTACATTTGACAAAAATTCTGTATGCAGCCTTAGGATCACTGTGTCTTTGAAAATTGCATATATGGAGGATTTGCCATTAAGGCCTGCAGCTCATTTATTCTCCTTGCAAATGTTAGAGCAACAAGAAAGACCATCTTGTGTCTCAGATGAGACAGAAAAACAGGTTTTCAGGGGCTCAGAGATCCCATAAGGGTAGCCAGCACAGTACTAAAGTCCCACAAAGAAACCACCTCTTTCAACCAGCCCGGAAGAGGACAAATGCACAATCTTGCATGGTGGAACATGTAAGTGCATGTGGCCACATGACCTAACAATTACAGGTATATATAGATCTTAGTTGAAGGATGAGAGCATAAGGACAGACAGATGAAGAATTTCTTAAAATTGCTCATTCGGCAGAAACACCCTTGAACTCGCAGTTTGGCAGGGTCCTACTGCACTCCATTTTTTGGAGTTGGTATTAATGTTGACTTTCCCTTATTTAAAATCAGGCCCAGACAATCAAAGAGACATAATGTGATTTGGACACAACAGAAGACTTGTTCTCTGGACCTGCTTCGCACTAACCCAATCATCCAGCTATGGAAAGACACTAATTCCGGAGATTCGGTGTCACTACAGTCATGCATTTGGTAAACACGCGTGGAGCCAAAGAGAAGCCGCAAGAGAACACTGTGCACTGATTATGCTGACTTGCCACATAAATCTCAGAAACCTCCGGTGGCTCAAGAAAATCACCACCAGAAAGTAAGTGTCCTGAAGATGGAGGGCAACAAGCTAGTCATGATTCAAAGCAGAGAAAATAGTAGCCAGGGTAACCATGCAGAAACTCGTGTATTTGATGTACTTGAGACTGCAGAGATCAAGGATAGGTCTCACCGCATACTGAGAGTTGGGGGTTCAGGAAATACCAGGAGTAGAATTCCTTCCCCTGATTCTGCAGGGGAACCTCCTCTATAGCTGCCAAAGCAGAAATCGGATGGCATAATCCATGCTCCCACAATGCTTAGCACCCAATTTGTCCATGGTTATTGTTTCCCAAGCACTGTAGAAGCAAGACAAGCCCATCTCCAAACTCTGGAGATGGAGTCAGGAACTTCATAACTGGAATACTGCTCCCAATATGCAAGTCAAAATGACTGCATGCTCGAAGCTGGCAGAGGACGGGCTGGGGTTAATATTGGACTGAGAAGGCCACCTCCACTGTGACTTATGTCTTTTCCTGTAGACGTCTTGCTGCCTAGTGCGGCAGGATGACTGCTGTAAGCATCACTGCAGATAGTATTGTTGCTTTTGTTGATGACCTCCATAATGACATCTCTTTATGGCTGGGGTATAAACTCCCAGTAAACACAATCTACCATGGGAGTCCTTAAAAGAATGTAGTGAAGCGATCGGCAACCTTTGGCCCGCGGCCCGCCAGGCAGCGGTTCGCTGCTCCAGGCCAATGGAGGAAGTGGCGTGGGCCAAGGGATGTGCTGGCCACCCTTCCCGCAGCTCCCATTGGCCTGGGATGGCGAACCGCGGCCAGTGGGAGCTGCGATCGGCTGAACCTGCGGATGTGGAGGTAAACAGCCTGGCCCACCAGGGGCTTTCCCTGGCAGGCCGCGTGCCAAAGGTTACCAATCCCGGATATAGTGTTTTCTCAGGTTTTTCCAGAAAATAAAAGCCATCCATCAAAAGGTAAATCCTTTATGCTCTGTTGGACCTCAGGTGTTATGCTGAAGTTCCGCTGCCACAAGGCTGCAGTTACAATTGATGACACAATACTGGGAGAATTATCTGCCGTACCCAGTGTCTTGGCAACGATGTCTTGACCACTAGATGGCCTTCCACTAGAACACCGTTAAACTCTTCCCTGGAGGATTCTGACAAGTTGTCAGTAAAACTGGACATAGCTTCTCTATGAAAGTGATATTTAGACAACAGTGCCTGCTGATTCATAATGCGCATTTGTAACAAGATTGAATATTTTTTCTCCCAATCAGATCTAGCCTCATATACTCTGTCCTTAAGCATGGACTTGTATCTCCCCTGCCATAATCTGACATTTCCTGCCACTATACCTAGAGAATTAGGGATTGGCTGTATGTAGAGACACTCGAAACCCTGCATAGGGACATAATACTGTTTATCAGTACACTTTGCTGTGGATGGTTAAGAAGCTGGCGTATGCCACAATGTTTTTGTAAATTTCAAAAGCACCTCTTTTATAGGGACAGCTATTCTCGCTGGGGCTGACAGCTGGAGGATGTCCACCAATGTATGGGTATTTTCCTGAATAAACTCAGCCTGAATGACCAAGGTTGTAGCCATCCATCTCAGGAGATCCTAATAAGACTTAAAATTCTTAAGCACAGGAGAAGAGAAATCTGGCACCACAGAATCATCCAGTGAGGAGGAAGAGGAAGGGAGCAGGGCCAATGGAGACTCTTGCGGGGGCACTTGCCCCTGCTAGCACAGTTCAGGCTGCACCATTTCAGAGAGAGCCACTTCAGTCTCTTTCTGCAACGTAGGTGGCTCAAGAGGGGACACTACGGACAGGATTAGAGACTTTGTCCTGGACTGAGGACCAGGACCTGGCCTATCAAAGAATGTCCAAGGAGGCCACAGAGGACAAGGATGGGGCACTGGTGGTCAGTACACACTCCTACGTCTACTGCAGGAGTGGTGCCAATCTTGGTATCAATGGCGATCCACAGGAGCTCTCAAAAACTTTTGGGAGTCGTGCTCGAAAGCAATGGTGAGGGAGAAAATGTCTTCAATCTCACCGAACCCTGCACGTCGTCCGATGGCAACGCAGAAGCCACCCCAAATGGAGCAAGCAAACAACCAGCCTCATCTGAATGGCTCTATGCAGGTCACATTGAAAGCAAGGATGGTCGAGTAATAGACACCTTGAATACTAGGAGGAGCATCGCACTCCCAGTAGGCATCAGAACAGATGTAGGTACCAAAGATGGGCCTGGAACTGATCCTGCAGAGGTGTCATCATTGGTGCCAAAGACAATATCTGCACCAATGGGCCCCTCAGTACTGAGGGGGAAGCAGACCTCAAGTCGGCATTCTGACCATTGGGCAGTGTGGACAATAGGGCTGCTGACAGAGACAACTCTGCAACTAGATCAGGTAGCGACGAGGACACAGCAGAAGCAGCCATGGCAGCTGAATGGCCCTGAATTACTGGAGAATCAGGAACGGAGAGGCAGAGAAGGTCCGATGCTGCCTGGTAGGCCAATGGCATAGGCAGGCAGTGGCGACACCAATGCTGTCAGTACCAGATTCAATGGACATCTCATGGATGGTACTGGAATTGATGGTATGGGGTCCAAATAATGTCAACTCAGGACCAGAGACTGGTTAGATGGCCTAGCTCTCTCTCGTGTGCCCGAGTAATCATGGTGCCAGTCTGCACTCCTCTTAGAAAAAGAGGAGGACTCTCTCAGAGCCATGGAGTAGCTCTGGTCCGTCTTCTGAGACCTTTTCCTCAGAGGACCAAAAGAAGAATAATCCCTCTTCCTCCCAAGAGAGATATTCAACTTTGGGCCCGGAACAACATTTCATGCCAGCTCAGAAGGTGTCTCCAGGACCAGATGATCTGTGGAGGTTCCTGGTGCTGAAACCAGGTCTCGTGGTATGCTCCATAAGGTGCAAATCTCTCGCCACCTGCGTTATCTGTAAGTTGTTCAAAAAGGGAGCACCTTTCATTAATATGCCCCTCCCCCAGGCAAAACAAGCTCCAAATATGGGGGTCACTATTAGAGAGATAGGCACCCCACATAACGGGAAGTGTTTGAAACCTGGTGAAGGCATCCCAATCTACTGAACTACTAACTAAACCTAAAACTACTACTATAACTAACTATATACAGCAAAATCCCAGAACACCGTCACACAGAAAGTGTGCAGTGAAATACCACACAGAAAGCTCCGCCTCAAGCCATGGGCACTGAGAAGGAACTGAGGGGTGTTGGGGATGGTACTGCCCTTAAATAACCATGGGAGGAGCTATGGACCAGAGGACTCGAGCACCACCCCTACAAGTACTGCGAGGCAAAGGTCCCTGGCTTCAACGCACAGAGCATGTGCGCACTCAAGTGGAATGAAATGAAAGCCCAGACTGACCTGGGGGAAAAGGCCAGGAGGACCAACCTCCAGAAATCAGTGACCCAGACTCTAAAGGAGATGACTCAAGTAGTCAATGAAAACCATCAAGACCAAGAACCCATACTGATCAGAACCCTGAATGGAAAAATTCCAGCTACAGAAAAAGTAACAAAAAAATGAAGCAAAGAGTGTTAAAAGGGCTAGCTAGTCTTGATAAACACTCTAGTTTAAAAGACATTTATATGTTCAAATTTACAAATATTAAGCAACTCACTTTCCTGGTCATCTTCCATGATTTCTTCAATTATGACATCAGGACCGGACATCATTTGGGGTAAAGTCAGAATACCTTTTTGAGAGGGTGTTGTAATTAATTTGTAAAGCTGGACATTTTTCACTTCTGTATGCACATCAAGTTCTTGCTGTATAAGAGTCTCTGCTTCATTACCTCTGACAAGTGTTGTAAATTTATTCTTTTCTACCGACAAATAAGTGTCACAGTCCGATACTTCTCCCTGATTACTGACCACGAGAATGCTTTGTCCATCATCTCCAGGGCAACATCTATTTGGAGAAATATATTAACTTATTCAGGTTTCATTTCACAGAAGGGTACCAGTAAAGCAGATTTTTTTTTTTTAAACAATCACGATTCCATGAAAAAATACTGGGACTTAGTCTCAAGAACCAATTTTTTTATTTAAATAAAAACATAAGCAATCTTCCAAAAAGTTCAAGATACCCTTAACATCCATTAAAGGTTCAAAACAACGTAAAGCAATGGAGCAACAATTTTCTCAAGACAAACAGGGAGGAAATCCCCCTCATGCAAACAAATCTCTAATATGCTCAACACAGTCTTACTTCCCATAAAACTGTGAAAGCTAAATCTAGGCTTTATATAGCAGAATGCCCCCAAGATTTATAGCTCTTCAGACTGGAACAGACCCTAAAATCTCTACCCCCTGCAGAAGATCCTTGCTATCCTCAGAAAAGTAAGTTATACTTATTTTTCCTCATTGTTGAATCTAGCAGTGAAGAGTTTATGTTCACAACATTCTTTCCTAAAATGTTCAGAATAATAGTAATACATAGGCTTGGAAAAATTCTATTTTTATGGTTAAATGTGGTGAATGTCAATTACACCATACACACAAACCTACGAAAAAATACTTCCATCGATAATAATTGAAATTTACAATGCTGATTGAGAACTTATTGGAGTTTTATTTAAAATATTTACTTTGTATATTTTGACATGCGATGTTGTCAATTTGTGCTTTAACAGTCATGAAGCTTTAAACTTTTTAAAATCTCAGTGTATGCGGTCATTAAATTGTCTGACCCTCTCCTATTTCTGACATACCCATGTAATTTCCTGTAACTGTGGAAAATTTAAATTGATAAAAATCTAAACAATGCTTAAAAATAAGTATTGATATTACCTCTCAAAATTATAAATAACGAATCTAATTCTGCCAAACCTAGTAATACATATTAAACATGTGGAAGAAAAGTATTAGATTATTTAGTCTAACTCTACATCAGTAGAAGATTTTTCTTAGAACATATATTTGAGAGGTCTGCCCAATCTAGTTATAAATATCTCAGAAATAGGGTTGCTACCATTTTCTTTAAGAGATTATTCCTCATTCTGCCTTGTCTCCACTAGGGACTCGCCCCAATGCCTGCAGTCAATGGCCAGATCCCAATATAACTGCACTCCATATAAGTTTGGAAAAGGGAAGCCACATTTTACACATAAGCACATTACCTTGATTTCAAGCAGAAGTAAAGTTTCACCTGTGCAAATTGTAGTTTTCCTGGTTTATACTTGGTGTCTGCACTAGTTATGTATCAAAGCTAGCTGGAATAGAGGCAAATTCCCAGTGTAGGTAAGACCCAATACTCATGGGATAACTGGGAAGGACAGTGACCTGACTGATGGAATTTTCCCAACATTCAAACATTTCTCTTTTTTTAGTTCATCCATTTATTCCTGCTGTGATACCTAAACCCTTCTTCTTTCTGCATGCTGTTTACACCCTTCAAACATTTTCTCCTCATCCGCCTTCACACCAACACACATGCTCAACCTATACTAGTACACATTTGATTCTTTTTAATATTTTCTCAAAAGCCAATTCCTTCCTTAGTCAGTCACTGTTGCTTTTCTTTGAACTCCCTCGATCATCTTTCTGGTATTGAGGTGCCAGGAACAAAACCTCACCCACCTTAACAAGTGGAAAACTTGATGGGACAGACAGGTAGTAATTGGGACAGACCCATTAGAAAGGGGAAGTAGAGCACTCACTGGGGGGTCACAAGGGTGGCCACTCCCCCTACAGAGGCTTTATCCACGCACTGGCCAGCTGGGGAGGAAAGGAGCTAATTGGTCCCTCACTCTCCTCCTTCACAAATTTAATCCCTAGTCCAGGATACATGGAGCCTTTTTTTGCTCTATTTCAGCAGCCCTACTCCCTCTCCCTGTAACATAGTTTCACAGCTGTGTCTTTCAGAACCTGCAGGTCTCACCAATCACCTATTTTGAGGTCAAGAAATAATTTTTCTTTTCATTGGGGCCGTATTAGCATAGGCCTGATGGGTTTTTCCCATTTTGCAGCATCTTGGAGGCACCATTAGGTTAAACAGGAATAGGATTTCATAATCTGTGGTAGTATTTAGTAGGAATGTTAACTGTCACAACTTGTAGTTGGATTCTAATGCAATTAAAAAGAATGGTTCCCAGAAGGCATGCGATTTTGATGATGGGCCTTGTGCTTGTGGAGTGTGGGGGGTGGGGACGAGGTCCTTACCTTTTAGTACCCTGTCCTCCTTTCATGGGTGGGGGAGTAGTAGGAGTCAGACGAGCAAACAGTCTGAATCCTACTAATGATTTAGCTGGTGATGGTCCTGCTTTGAGCAGGGGGTTGGACTAGATGACCTCTTGAGGTCTCTTCCAACCCTAATCTTCTATGAATTTTAGGAGTAGACTGAGTAGAGTCTACCCTGGGTTACAGGTTATATGGTAGAAGCCCTGTAACCCCACACTGGAACCATTTAAAATGCCTACTATGAGAAAATATGGTTGACAGGACATGAAGCACTGATCCCCATGCTTCATTTAATACAGTTGCAGCCTGCCACTTAAAATCCATCCCTGCATCGGTCTTCATTTGCAGCCACGTCCAGATCAAATGAATGCAGCATTAGAGTAGGTTTCAAAGATTTACAGAGGGCTACTGTCTCTGATGCTATGCCTATTCTGGCTGCTCCAAGCTCTACTCCTGAGGGAATTTTGTGCCTCTACGCAATGCAGAATTTTGCAGAAATTAACGTTGTGCATGCAGTATTTCCTTTCCCCCCACAGAAATGGGCTGCAGTGCTGCTAGCTGCCACTAGAGGCCACTGGACCAAGAAAAACCCAGCTTGCACATAGAAGACACTGCTGGGGAGAGGGAGCTAGAAGGTTCCTGGCAGCTGCAGTTCCCAGCATGCCCTGAAGGAAGGAGAGGGCAGCATGCAGGAAACTCCATCCAAGCCTGGGACCCAGCATCAGGCTGTTTCTCCTTCTGGATCCCTGGGCTTTTGGGGGAGGGGGGTGTCTGGGTTGGGGAGGGCATGGTTGGGCTCTGGGGGGGGAGGGGCTGTGAATATCTGGGCCAAGGGGGCCCCATGGCTGGGCTCTCTGGGGAGGGGGTTCAGGTGTATTGGCTGGGGGGGCATGGCTAGGCTCTGAGGGTGATGGGTTGTGGGTGTCTGGCTCCCCAGCTGGGCTCGGGGGAGGGGGGGAGAGAGAATGGGGCAGAGAAACAAGAACTGGGTTGTCATAGAGGTTTATTTAACTCTCTACTCCTGGGGGAAATTTTGTGTGTGTCTGTATTGTTACAGACATACTTGCTGACAGGTATTTTGAAATAAATTACCAAAATATTTGAAACTGGCAAGATTATGTGGTATTATTCTGACAAATAAAATATGCAGAATTTTAAATATTGCACACAGAATTTTAATTTTTTTGGCACAGAATGTCCCCAGAGTAAAGCCATATATACTTGGCAGATAAATGTATATAGCAATCTCTATTAACATCACTGCTCTTCAAGTTTTTATCTACAAGCACATCAGGGTTTTTCCTTGGTGTACTGCATTTTTCCAGGTTGAATCTAAGTTCCCCCCACCCCCCCCAACCTATGGGCCATAATACGCCATCAGTTTTTAAAGAAAACTATTCACTGATTTCAATGGATAGTTTGGCTTAAAGACTGGTAGGGCGATATGGCCTTACATTCCTAGCCTCTCTAGGTCCCTCTTTAGTTTCTCTCTCCTCATTGGAGTTTGCAACATTTCCCAAATATTATCTACACCAGGGGTCTCAAAAACACGTGGCCCATATGCAGCCCGTGGAGTTATTTCCTGTGGCCCGCCATAGGCGCCGATTCCACCGGCAGCCAAGCTCCCCTCACCCACTTTTATCCCCCCCCCCCCGAGCGCACCGCGTCCCTGCTCCTCCGCCTACCTCCCAGCGCTTCCCACTGCCAAACAGCTGTTTGGTGGCACTTTGGACTTTCCAGGGCGGGGGGGGGGGGGGGGGGGGGAGGGAAGAGCAGGGACGCAGCGTGCTCCCTAAGGTGGAGAAGAGGCAGGGCCGGAATGGGGATTTGGGGAAGAGGTTGGAACAGGGGCAGGGATGGGGCGGAGACTTTGGGGAAGGGTTTGGAATGGTGGCGGGGAAGGGGTGGGAAGAGGCGGGGCAGGGGCAGAGTGGGGGGCTTTAACCAAAGTAATTCTAAAAGTAAATGCGTGTTTTGTCATTTGAGTGAGGTGCATTACTGAGAGTGTTTATATTTTATTAAAACCCCTCTTCGCATTACAGTTTTTAAAAAGTTAATACATTGACTTTTAATAGCATACTATATTACTCTTCATTTTTTACTATACTTTTGTACCGTCGTATGAAAAGGTTTCAGTGATGTGGCCCAAGGGCCAATGTACTAGTCCTCATGTGGCCTTTGTGATTAGAATTTGAGATCCCTGATCTACACGTTAGAATGCTCTATGCCCCCTTTTTCAGACTATTAATGATGGCAGTGATGATCCGAATACTGGCACCTGTGGCACTCCACTACAAACAGTCCATCAATTTGATATACTATAAATTATCATAATTTACAGTCATTTGTCAAAAACTGTTTGAGCAAGTGAAAGCAAAGAGGCTCAATGAAATAGAAACAGTAGCTATTTTCCAATAGGAAAATGTGTATTTATGTTTAATCTATATTGATTTTTCTGTTACCTCAATCAGAGTTTATCCTCAAAAAGACATATTACTGAATATTAACTTTACAAATGGGTTTATATTTACTCAGAGTAATTTTCATTTACTGGAAGTACTGACATCTCAATTATTCCACCTCTTTGTCACTTGAGGTTGGTATAATGTTTAGCATAAAGAAATCCCAATGGTGAAGGCACCTTATACGAATATACCCCATGGTACACTCAATCCATCAATAATTAGTTTTAACCTATACTGAAGTCCTGCTTCTTATCTGAATCAAACAAGAAAGACTGAAATACTGACTTAAGATCTCTTGCTACAACTGTAAATTCTAGTTTTAAAATCAGTAAGCATACATATAGACCTTTGCTAGAGGTGTTTGTAAATTGCTCAGTAGTAAGAAAATTGCATAAATCACTGCACTAGTTTTCTTTACTAAAAAAGAAAATGCTTACTTGGTAGGTACTTCCAATTCAATCTTCCCTATATTTTTGAATACAGAGGTAATTTCATCACAGTTCATGAGAAATCTAGAGTAAAAGAAGAATGGTATCAGGGAGGTCACCCAAAGGTTAAAATCAGTCTGACAATTCACATATATTGTATTAACTAAATTAGTGAAGTCCTATAGGGTCTGAAGCAATGTGAAGAAACAGAGGTCAATTCAGTTTTCAATTTCCATTTATCCAGTTTTAGCCAAGAAAAATTACCAATGACTAACACACTGATGACAGCTCTCTAATGGCAGACTTGGCTGCTCATTTACCTTTATACATAAATATATTATGTGGTATAATCTGATTTCCGAGCATTCCTTCACTACTTCTGCATTTATTTGGTGAGTTTCTATATCAATGCCTAATACTGTTCCACAAATAATACTTAGGGTAGTGAAAATTATATTCTCCAATAACAATCCTCAGGAACTAAAGTATACTCAAAGACCAAGTATTTAAATCTTTCTTTGTTTCTGGCTTACATCAAAATGAAGCCTCTATTTCCACCTCCTGCCAAATCAAGATTGACAAATTAATTCAGGGGGGCAAAAAAAATCCCAAAATTCTTTTGTAGTTAATTTTCTCTCAAAATCTGATTCCTATCATATTGCAAGAAGTAGGCTAACAGAACTGTAAATAAAGATTTCTGACTATTTTCTTGATCAAGAGAAGGACAGCAGCACCCAAATAAAGATTCTACGGTCAGGACTGTGGCTCTGAAGCTGTACCAGCTTTAAATTGGACTTGTGTATTATTTGCTTCCATTTTTGTTAGAAAATTCATGGTCAGCGGCCACTGAGATTTCATCTTGAGCAGCCCAGGTGGGAGCCCAGCATACACTAGGCGCAGAAGAGTGGACATTTGATTGGAAAAAAATTTAAGTTACACCGTATAAAAGTGGGTATTACTACTTCATTATTCTTTATTAAGGCTGTTGATTAATTGCAGTTAACTCATGCGATTAACTCAAAAAAATCGTGATAAAAAATTAATCGCAGTTTTAATCGCACTATTAAACAATAGAATACCAACTGAAATTTATTAAATATTTTGGATGTTTTTCTACATTTTCATATATATTGTATTCAGTGTTGTAATCGAAATCAAAGTATATTATTTTTTATTACAAATATTTGCACTGTAAAAATGATAAAGAAATAGTATTTCTCAATTAATCCCGTACAAATACTATAGTGCAACCTCTTCATCATTGTTACATAACTGCACTCAAAAACAAAATGTAAAACTTCAGAGCCTACAAGTCATAGAATCACAGAACTGGAAGGGACCTAGAGAGGTCATCTAGTCCAGTCCCCTGCACTCATGGCAGGACTAAGTATTATGGACCATCCCTGACAGGAGTTTGTCTAACCTGCTATTAAAAATCTCCAATGATGGAGACTCCACAATCTCCCTAGGCAATTCATTCCAGTGCTTAACCACCCTATTAGGAAGTTTTTCTTAATGTCCAACCTAAACCTCCCTTGCTGCAATTTAAGCCCATTGCCTCTTGTCCTCTTCTCAGATGTTAAGAAAAACAAATTTATCTTCCTCCTTCTTGTAACAACCTTTTACATACTTGAAAACTTATGTCCCCTCTCAGTCTTCTTTTTTCCACACTATGCAAACCCAATTTTTTTCCAATCTTCCCTCATAGGTCATGTTTTCTAAACCTTTAATCATTTTTGTCGCTCTTCTCTAGACTCTCTCCAATTTGTCTACATCCTTCCTGAAATGTGGTGCCCAGGACTAGACACAATATTCCAGATGAGGCCTAATCAGCATCGAGTAGAGCGGAAGAATTACTTCTCTGGTCTTGCTTATTACACTTCTGCTAATACATCCCAGAATGATGTTCACTTTTTTTGCAACAGCATTGCACTGTTGACTCATATTTAGCTTGTGGCCCACTATGACCCCCAGACCCTTTCCCGCAGTACTCCTTCCTAGGCAGTCATTTCCCATTTTGTATGTGTGCAACTGATTGTTCCTTCCAAAATGGAGTACTTTGCATTTGTCCTTATTGAATTTCATCCTATTTACTTCAGACCATTTCTCCAGTTTGTCCAGGTCATTTTGAATTTTAATCCTATCCCCCAAAGCACTTGAAACCCCTCCCAGCTTGGTATCGTCCACAAACTTTATAAGTGTGCTCTCTATGTCTTTATCTAAATCACTGATGAAGATATTGAACAGAACCGGACCCAGAACTGATCCCTGCAGGATGCCACTCGTTATGCCCTTTCAGCATGCCTGTGAACCACGGATAACTACTCTCTGGAATGGTTTTCCAAGCAGTTTTGCACCCACCTTATAGTAGCACCATCTAGGTTGCATTTCCCTAGTTTGTTTATAAGAAGGTCATGCGAGACAGTATCAAAAGCTTTAACTAAAGTCAAGATATACCATGTCTACCACTTCCCCCTCATCCACAAAGCTTGTTATCCTGTCAAAGAAAGCTATCAGGTTGGTTTGACGTGATTTGTTTTTGACAAATCCATGCTGACTGTTACTTATCACCTTATTATCTTCTAGATGTTTGCAAATTGATTGCTTAATTATTTACTCCATTATCTTTCCAGGTACAGAAGTTAAACTGACTGATCTGCAATTCCCTAGGTTGTCCCACTCAGTCCTACTTCTTTTTCAGCCAATCGCTAGGACAAAACAAGTTTGTTTACATTTACAGGAATTATCCATGCTGATGACGGGTTCTGCTCAATAACAATCCAAACAACAATCCTCTTGTTATTTACAATGTTATCAGAAAGTGAGAACAGGCATTTGCATGGCACTTTTGTAGCTGGCACTGCAAGGTAGTTGCATGCCAGATATGCTAAACATTTGTATGCCCCTTCATGTTTTGGCCATCTTTCCAGAGGACATGCTTCCATGCTGATGACGCTCGTTAAAAAAATAATGTGTTAATTAAATTTGTGACTGAACTCCTTGGGGGAGAATTGAATGTCCCCTGCTCTGTTTTACCCACATTCTGCCATATATAGCAGTCTCGAATGATGACCCAGGACATGTTCATTTTAAGAACACTGTCACTGCAGACTGACAAAATGCAAAGAAGGCACCAGTGTGAGATTTCGAAAAAAAGATAGCTACAGCACTCGATCCAAGGCTTAAGAATCTGAAGTGCCTTCCAAAATCTGAGAAGGACGAGGTGTGGAGCATGCTTTCAGAAGTCTTAAAAGAGCAACACTCCAATGCGGAAACTACAGAACCTGAACCATCAAAAAGGAAAATCAACCTTCTGGTGGTGGCATCTCACGCAGACAATGAAAATGAACATTTGTCAGTCCACACTGCTTTGGATTGTTATTGAGCAGAACCCGTCATCAGCATGGATACATGTCCCCTGGAATGGTGGTTGAATCATGAAGGGACATATGAATCTTTAGCACATCTGGCACGTAAATACCTTGCAACACCAGCTACAACAGTGCCATTAGAATGCCTGTTCTCACTTTCAGGTGACATTGTAAAAAAGAAGCAGCAGCATTATCTGCTGCAAATGTAAACACGTTTTTTTGTCTGAGCAATTGGCTGTACAAGAAGTAGGTCTGAGTGGACTTGCAGGCTCTAAAATTTTACACTTTTATTTTTGAATGCAGTTTTTTTTGTACATAATTCTATAATTTGTAAGTTCTACTTTCGTGATAAAGATATTGCACTACAGTACTTGTATTAGGTTAAATGAAAAATACTATTACTTTTGTTTTTTTTACAGTGCAAATACTTGTAATCAACAATAAAGTAAATCACTGTACACTTTGTATTCTATGTTGTAATTTAAATCAATATATTTGAAATGTAGAAAACATCCACAATATTTAAATTATATTTTATTATTGTTTAGCAGTGCAATTAATGGCAATTTTTTTTTAATCGCTTGACAGCCCTATTATTTATGCTTTACACATGGTGAAAGTTTGCTAATATCTTTCGAAATGCAAACACTTCTGTGTTTACAGAACAGTAAAGTCAATTTCATAGGTTTTTAATATTTCGATTTCACATGTACTTTTCTATTTGATTATTTCAGAAGAATGATTCAAACTGGTGCTATTGGGCATTTTTTCGTATCTATCACACAAGTCACACAAATTACTCTAGACGAGTCCATTTCTTATCATCTTAATTTATATTAAACTTATTAAAAAATAAGAGCATCAGTTTACTACTTTAGATGCATAAATACCATTGTGTCACAGTTTTTACCTTCTACTGTAACTAAGGCTTGAATAATTTACCTTAGCGATGTTCTTTCCTTCAAAGTATCCACCCTTGAGAGTTCACCCTCAACTGTCAACTTTAAATTATGAATAACCTCAAATTAAAAAAAGAGCAATTTTATTTTCTATTACATAAACATCAGATACATGAACAGATCTTATATCAGCGGATAAAGGTCTCCAATACTGGACAATCAGCACAAGACACTTCACTTGAACATAAAATGTAAGAAATAATTTTATTGTGAACCAGAACAGTGAACAAGCAATTTAAGCCTGCCTAATCTAAACAGGCACCTGATCAAATTGAGAGGGCCACAGTTGAATCTGTGTGGATACAAAGCCCTGGCTGTAAGAATACAAAAATACTATTTGGGTTATACTACTGGCTTCCAGATTAGGAAAAATAAATTGGTTGCACAATATTGGGAGATCAGAGGCAACGAAGTCTAAAAATAATAGGGAACTTAAATGAACCACATACAAACTCCAAGGCCATAATGAGACATGGTTTAAAGAAACAAGTTCAGAAGTCTAAAAAAAAAATATAAAGTGTTTTACTGTAACAAACTTAATCTTGAAATATTAACAAAACAGGAAGATGGATCCCAGTAACAGCCTAAAACTTTCAGCCAGAAAAGTAAATGTAAAAGAAACTGAGTTTGGCTAATCCATTCAAAGAAAATTTTACAGTGGATTAATTTAACTACCTGATTCAAATCACAACAGGTTCTTAATGAGGGTGTAATTTTTAACTCCTTTGCTAGCCTCATGGCGCCATTTAAGTTGTTTTTCTTCTCTTCAATGTACTGCTTAGCCTTTATGATGTTGGCTACATTATCATCTGTGTTCTTCACTAATTCTGCATGCAACTTCCTTTTCCTAAATTAGAAACACAAAATGAAAGATTTTTCAGAATTTAGTAATCCCTAAGTATTGCAATAGTACAGACTGAACACAATCTGAAAGCATAATTGTGTCACAACCCTGCCACAAATAAAGTGGCTACTTTCACACAGGGTTTTCCTAGCATGCCAGCATCAGCAGAATGCACTAGAAGCTAGATGTTAAGTTGAGTTAATTAATGTGAACTACAGTAAAATCATTAAAAAAAAGAGAGTTATTTGTTTAGCAGGGGCCACCTCTGGAGGAAAACATTTAAACAAAAAAGGAAGATTACTCACCTTGTACAGTAAGTGTGGGTCGTCGAGATGTGTTTCCCTGTGGGAGCTCAACTCTAGTTGTATTCGTGTCCCTACGCCTCAGATCAGAGATTTTAGGAAGCAGTGTCCATTCGGCCTGCACATGTGCTCTTCCAGTCTCGTTCTCTGCCCCAGGGCTATATAGTGCTGCATGAGTGAAATGCCCTCAGTTCTCTCTCTACCACAAAGCTCATTAAGTGCTCTGAAGCAGAGGGGAGGAGTATGGAAAGTGGAGCACCCATCAGGTCACACATCTCGAAGAACCACATTTACTGCACAAGTTGAGTAACCTTTCTTCTTTCAGTAGTGGCCCTATGGGTGCTCCACTCAAAGTGACTCTACAGCAGTACTCCTAATGGAGGGATGGGGCTTCGGAGTTGAGTCTAATATGGAGGATAAGACAGAGGAGTCAAATATGGCATTGGACGCTGAGTCGTGTGTGACTGCATAATGTTCAGTAAATGTATGAGCAGATGTCCAAGTCACTTCTTTGCATATTTCTGTGACTGGAACATTCTTGAAGAAGGCTATGGAAGTGGGAAAAAACAGTTACCAACCTTTCATAACTGTTCTTCGAGATGCGTTGCTCGTGTCCATTCCAAGTAGGTGTGTGCACACTGTGTGCAGTCAGCGGAAGGTACTCGTCAGGTTGGCTGTGGACAAAGAGTCATGCCTTTATGGCAGTGTATATAGGTCCTTGACAACCTGCCGTCTCTTCAGTTCTTTCTTGCCAGGTATTTAGAATGGACATGAGCAACATAACTCAAAGAACAAGAGTTATGAAAGGTAGGTAACCGTTTTTTCTTCGAGTGACTACTCATGTTGATTCCAAGTAGGTGACTCCCAAGCAGTCCCTAGGAGGAGGGGTCGGAGTTCACAGAGTTGCAGACTGAAGCATCACTCTGCCAAATGCTGCATCGTCCCTAGCCTGCTGTGTGATAGCGTAGTGCGACATAAAAGTGTGAATAGACTACCATGTCACTGCCCTGCAGATGTCTTGAATAGGAACCTGAGCAAGGAACGCTGCTGACGAAGCCTGTGCTCTTGTGGAGTGCGCTGTTAATGCTGGCACCGGTATCTTTGCTAGGTCATAGCACACCGATATAAGCCAGGATCCAAGAAGAGATCCTTTTGGATGACACAGGAAACCCTTTCATTACTCAGCAATTGCAACAAAGAGCTGTCTCCATTTTCAAAATGGCTTAGTCCATTCAATGTAAAAGGCTAACGCTCATTTGACATCCAGGGAATGGAGCATGTGTTCTTGGTCATTGGCACATGGCTTAGGGAAGAACACTGGAACAAAAATGTCCTGATTCACATGAAACTGTGAAACCACCTTTGGGAAGAAAGCTGGATGCAGCCACAACTGTACTTTGTCTTTATAAAACACAGTATAAGAGTGCTCAGACGTCAGGGACTCTAGCTCAGACATCCTCCTAGCCGAAATTATAGCCACTAGGAATGCCACCTTCCAAGAAAGGTAAAGGAGAGAGCATGTTGCTAGGGGCTCAAAGGGGGGGCCCATCAACCTTGAGAGCATCAGATTGAGATCCCATTGGGGAATCGGCTGTCTTACTTGAGGGTACAGTCTATCTAGCCCCTTGAGGAAGCAGTCAACCATAGGGTTAGCGAATACTGACTGACCAGCTGAGCCAGGATGGAAAGCCGAAATAACAGCCAGGTGCACCTTTATTGATGATACTGCCAGCCCCTGCTGTTTTAATGCAATGGAGGAGACCAAATTGAAAATCTCTTCCACTTAGCCAGTTAAGGGAAGGGTTTCTGCTGCCACAGACTACCTCCCTAACCGAGTCTGAGCATGCAAGCTCTAATGGGTTCAGACATGGAGTTTCCATGCTGTGAGGTGGAGAGACTCTAGGTTGGGGTGCTGGAGGTGGTCATGGTCCTGCGTGATCAAGTCCAGAAACAGGGGCAGAGTTTTAGACATATCCACTGACAGGTCTAGCAGCGTAGTGAACTAGTGCTGACGTGGCGACGCTGGTGCTATCAAGATTAGTGATGCTTTCTCTCGTTATGCGATATTGTGGCCTGTGTCTACCATATCGTTTTTGCTGGGTCCAGCAAGGCCTCATTGATAGGGAATGTGTTGCAAGCAGATGTAGGATGTCAAGCAGCTTGTGTTGCAACTCCTTTGTTTCTTCAAGTGGAATGTGTAGCAAATCTGCTACTCTCTTAATGAGATCTTGAAACTGTTTGAAGTTGTCTGCCAAGGTTGGTGGAGGAGACATGACTGCTTCATCAGGTTGTGGAATAATGTTGGTCTAGTCTCGCTTGCTGTTCCTCAAACATATCTTGTGGATCAGAACATCTGGCTAAAGATGAAGGAGATTGCCTTCCCCCTATTCCAATGAGCGACACTAGGAGCACTTGAGAATTGGTGCCTATAAGCTACCCATGGGTCCCAGTATGGCCACTGAAGTGGTGTAAAGGGCATGGGTGGGAGCACCCAAGGGTTTTCATACTAACTGGGTGGACCAGGTCTCATGGCAGTAAACTGGTTCTGTAGAGGTTTCTGGGTGGCTTGCTCCTTGGTATAAGAACAGGGAGCCTTCCACAGAGACTGAAGCTAAACCATCATCATCCTCTTCATCGTCACTTGACAAAGGTGAAGCTGTTACGGATGCTGAGGGAGATTCCTTCGGTACCACCATATGTCAGGGGACCGAGATGTGGCACGTACCGAGACTGTCGGGCATCTCTGAGACCAGGAAGTCTTTAGAAAAAGGAAATTCCTGTGGTACTGGAATAGCGGTCGGTACCATTGAGACAAGGTGAGCAGGAGCGGCTGACATAGGTGATGACTCCATGGGTGCTCCAGGGCTGGAGCACCCACGGAAGACAATTTGCAGGTGCTTAGCACCCACCTGCAGCTAGCTCCCCCGCTCCCTCATAGCGCCTCCTGCACACCTTTGGCCGCGCCGATCAACTCCTCCCCTCTCTCCAAGCTCCTCCTGGCCACCGCGATCAGCTGTTCCGCAGCGTGCAGGAGGCGCTGGAAGGGAGGGGCAAGAGCAGGGATGGCGAGCGCACAGGAGAGGGGGCAGAAAGAGGCCAGGTGGGGCCTTGCGGGAAGGGATAGAGTGGGGGTGGGGTCTGCGGCTGAGCAGAGGTTGAGCACTCCCGAGGAAAATTGGAAGCTGGCGCCTGTGGTGGCTGATGTAGAAGGAACCAAAAACAGTACTGGGAGTCTTCTGCACTCTGATGAATGGCCAGTAGGTGGTGTCTGGTCTTCTGCGGGGCTGAAGTACTCAGTACCAAGGTCCTAGAGGACTCCATCAGTGCCGCCTTAGAGGAGCTGGTTTGCTCTCTACCACTCCTTCCCCCAATGGTACTAATCTTCCCAAGCCTGTGCCCTTAGCATCTTTAGGCTTACTAGTGGCACCGATACCTGAGGAGCCTGCCGCCTTGTGTGTACCCAGTCACAGATCGGTCAGTATCAAAATGGTCAACTTTGCTGGGGATAGTTTCTTTGTGGTAGATTGTCTACCCAAGGAACTTGTAGTCCGCTTCTTTGAGAGGAATCCAAATATTTCATCCTCAAAGCCTCTGGAGAGCACTGATCCGAGGACGTTGATGGAACTGGCCTCGTCAGGGATTGTTATATGGGAAGGTCCCTGGGCTGGGGTCAGAGGCTGGTCTGAGTGAACTTTCCATCATTAGAAGTCTTAGAACACGATTCTTCCTAGCTCTCGATTTTAGTTTCAGGCAGAAAGAGCACTTTTGAGGTATGTGTTACTCTCCAAGGCAGTGAATGCAGTGGAAATGTCTGTCATTGACTGGAATTGCTTCTTGGCAGGAAAGGCAATGTTTAAACTGAGGTGAGCCTTTCCGGGATTCATTTCCCCAAAGGGAAGACACAAGGAACTAAGGACAGGAGTTGTCTAGTCTAATTACAAAATAAAGGGGAAAAATGAGAAAAAAAGAAAAGGGGAGTATTAACTAAGGGAAACTATGAGCTAACCCTAATTAATTCAAAATAGAAAAGAAGATATAGATGATTAATTCTCAAAAATCGGACACTGCTGAGGTTCCTTCTCAGGCCAAAAGTGGTTGAGAAGGAACGGAGGGGCAGCTCGCCAATGCAGTGCTATATAGCCCTGAAGCAGAGCATGAACCCGGGAGAGCACATGTGCAGGCCAAATGGACACTGCTATCTAAAATCTCCGATCTGAGACATACAGACGCAAATACACCTAGAGTGGAGCACCCTAGGGATACTATTCAAACAACTACTTTTGTTACTGGAAGCAAGCTTTTAAATTCTCTTTGCTATCCTTGAGAGCATGCTTAGAAGTATGTCCAATCCAGCCCTTGGATATTTCCACACACTTCAACTGAGGACTAAGAAAGTTGCAGCTTGAATTTCACTCGTAAGATAACATGTCACATTCTACTCTTCCAAAGAGTTCTCTAGCAAGAACAGGAAAGTTCCAATGTAAGAGACCATATGAAAAACAAAATTACCGAGGACAAAAAAACATGAGGCCATCTTTCTCTATTTTCAAAGTTATTTGCTCTCAGTTTGTTGTTTTGGTTGCTTGTAAACAGCAACAATATGAATCCCTCAAAATTCTGATTTCTCAGGAAAGGAATGACAAAATATAAAATCTTAAATAGCAAAAAGAAAAAAATGGCATATGCTAGTCTCTTCTAACAATGGCAAATACATAAAACACATTTCTGTATATGTTTTGAAATGTTTACTTCTGGGGTAATTCTGCGAGACAGTGCGCCCGCAGAAAACACCTCCGCCCCCGCTGCAGAAAACAGTAGGGAAGCAACAGGAAGCCACGCTGGGGGACGACAATGGGCGCAGTTTTTGCGGGGGGGGGGGGGGGGGGGGAGGGGGGAAGAGATTGCCCTCTCAAACAGAGATGAGGCATGGTGGGCATATGGGGTTACGTGCTACTGCCCCCCCTCATTTCTGAAAGCACACAGCAGCCCACCTGAAGGAGGCTGCCTCTCCGCTCCGCTGACTCAGCAGCTGAACGCCGCCTCCTGGATCCTAGTGCCAGTCATGCTCCCCTTCTGTGTGGTGGGAGCCTTCCTGTTTTCTGTACAACAGTAGTGTCTGTGGTGGGGCTGGGTAAGGTGGGGCAGGGGGAGGGTAATGTGAGAGGCATAGGTGCTGAAACTAGGAGTGCAGGGGGTGCTGCCTGCCGCACTCCCTGGCTTGAAGTGGTTTCCATTATACACAGGGTTTACAGTTTTGTTCAGTGGCCCTCAGCAACCCCACTATACAAATTGTTTCAGCATCCCTGGAGTGAGGGGAGGGGGAAGAAGAGAGAGAGCGCGAGCGAGCGCCCCCAGCATGCGGCATCCCCTCGGCACCAGCTGGGGCTCCCCCGGTAAGCAGGCCCATTGAACCCTCACCCTGACAAGCCCTCCCCTCTACACCTCGATACCCCCGATAAGACCCCACATCCTGACCTCCACCCAACTGAGCCCCAACCAGCTGCACCTGGACTCCCATCCCATTAAGTTCCACTCCCTAGGCACCCAGACCCCTCACTGAACCCCCCATACACAGACACCCCCACTGCTGAGCCCCAATCATTTTCAACTGGATCCCCTGAAGCGTTCCATTGTCTCTTCACCCGTAACCTCCCAATGAGCCTGTGCATCCAGATCTCCCAATGAGCCACCCACACCCAGATTGCCCCACAAAGAAACCTCTCACCCCACACCTGGATCTCCCCTACACTAAGCCCCTCCACACTTGGATCCTGCTGGGCTAAGCCTGCCCATTCACACATGGTGTGCCTCGCGCAGAGGGGCAGGGCCCTGGGTGTTTCTGGGGCACCGTGTCAGGGTCAGGTGCAGCCTCACTGCCGAATCCCTGTACCGGTGGAGGTGGGGGCTTCAGATAGGGCGACCAGACAGCAAATGTGAAAAATCAGGACAGGGGGTAAGGGATAATAGGACACTATATAAGAAAATACCCAAAAATCGTGACTGTCCCTATAAAATCGGGACATCTGGTCACCCTAGCTTCAGAGTGATCTCCCACCTCAATGAAGCCAGTGGCCTGTGCTCCCCACTGTCATGCTGGAGCCACGTTTATTTATGGACAAATTTTAAGCACCTTGCAGAATTTTAAAATATTGGGCGCAGAATTTTAATTTTTTGGCACAGAATTCCCTCAGGGAGTAAATGTTGTTCATGGTTGGACAGATTAATAAATTAAGATATTATGAAATAGTCATAGGAAGTACTAAAACGACATTAAAAACACCAATATTTCCAGTTAACCAACTTATTTTTTTTAAAGTAATATAAGTTTGTCTTGTCCATGACATAAAAATAGTCACATTACCTTGACTGAAGAGAAGTAATAAGATTATCAAACTTTTTATCCATAATGTCTACAATCCTGTCTTCTTCCTGCTTCACTTTGGATTCCAAATATCCCAGCATCTATTTCATTTTTAAAAGATAACTAAATCAATGCTTAATCATTCATCCTTTTTATGCACAATAGTAAGCCACAGCCATTTATAAATGTCAGAGGCAACAATTAGAATCACACGAAAAAATTTCAGAGTCAGAGTGACAACAAAGAACATTGCAGGATAAACAAATCTAGAAGAACTGAAGCTTTTGACCTGATCTATATACAGTTTCTGTACTGGTACAATATTTCAGTTAGGAGTATGATCTTTTCCCCCCAAAATAGGAACACAAGTACAACCCCCATAATGCGGATGCAGCTATAGCAGTATAAAATACCTGTATAAAGCACCTATACTGATGTAACTGCACCTACAGTAGGGGAATTGTACTGCTTTAACTATAAATGGTATAGTTAAAAAGGTAAAATTTGTGTGTTGTTGACATGCTGTCAGGGGGTTCCCTCCCCACTCTGAACTCTGGGGTACAGATGTGGGGACCCACATGAAAGACCCCCTAAATTTATATTACACCAGCTTAGGTTAAAAACTTCCCCAGGGCACAAATTCCTTCCCTTGTCCTTGGACGGTATTGCTGCCACCACCAAGTGATTTAGACAAAGATTCAGGAAAACGACCACTTGGAGTTCTTATTTCCCCAAAAACTCCCCCCAAGCCCCTTCACCCCCTTTCCTGAGGAGGCTTGAGAATAATATAATATACCAACCAATGGCGTATAATAAAAGTACAGGCCAGACCCTTTATGTTTAGGAGACTAAAATCAATCAGGTTCTTAAAAGGAGAACTTTATTATAAAGAAAAAAAGCAAAAGAAGCACCTCTGTAAAATCAGGATGGAAGGTAATTTTACAGTGTAATTAAAAAAAAGATTTAAAACAGAGGATTCCCCTCTAGGCTCAACTTCAAAGTTACAAAAACAGGGAAGATTCACATAGAGAAAATTCACAAGCTAAAACAAAAGATAATCTAATGCATTTCCTTGCTATTACTTACTATTTCTGTATTTTAGATGCATCATTTTAGTAGGAGCTGGGTTACCTGCTTGGTCTCTCCCTTTGTCCGAGAGGGAACAAAACAAAGAGCACAAACAAAACCTCCCCCACCCCCAGATCGGAAAGTATCTTCTTTCCCCATTGGTCCTTCTGGTCAGGTGCCAACTAGGTTAATTGAACTGATTAACCCCTTACAGGTAAAGGAGGGATTTTATGCTAATCTTAGGGAGGAAGAGATGAGGACAAGAGGCACACCAATGTAGGGAACAGTGCTCGGAAATAGCTGGTATGCACCCATACGCTATACAATCACCACTTTGAAGCTACTATTTTGTTCTCCAGAATCTCAGTTTTTCAAAAAAGTAAATCTCTAGCTGTTATGGCAGCAAAGAAAACCTCAGTACCATAAACCAAATGTAGCTTGCAAAGAGCCTAGAACAAGAGCAATGCAGTGTGAACTCCACTATTTGCTATTCAGTCATTCTTTGCTCTTCTCAAGTTCACACAAATCACACAATATTTTATACTTCAGTCCCCTGGATGTTAACTGTCTGCCCCATTCACCCAGCAGCTTCAGGCCTAATCAGAGAGTGTAACATCTCTTCAAATTCTCCCCACTTCCTCAGGCATTCTTTAAGAAACATTTTAATTATTTATAGTACCGTAGCACCTAGGAATCCTAGTCAGGGACCAGGATCCCATTATGCTAGGCATGGTAGAACCACAGAGCTCATACTACCTGTATCAACCTTATTAACCTAAACTTGCTGTCATTTCCAAACCACCGATTCATAGTATACAAGGTTAAGACAACTTGACTGTGCCTCAGGATTAGTATTATAACAATTGTGATACAGGAGGGCCAGTGAGCAGCAGTAGAAGAGTGTGAGAGGGGAAAATATATAAGCCCTAGGCTAATTAAGGCGTGGTTCCCTGGAGACTAGGGAGGGTGGCTATAGGTTAATTGGAGCACCTGCAGTCAATTAAGGCCCTCTCAGGAACCTAATAAAACCCCCTGCTTCAGGCAGACAGGGGAGGAGGAGGAAGGAGTTGGAGCAGAGTGGTTTGGTGGTGGAGCAGAGAGCAGTTTGGAGGAAAGCAGAGGAGAGTTTGGAGAAGTGCTGTGGCGGGCTAAGAAGACCAAGACCCTAGGTAAAGGGACACCTGGCTTGTGCAGAGGGAAGGCAGGAAGCCCCACAAGCAGGAGAGGGAAGGAGCCCAGGGGAAAGTATCACTAGTACAAGTGGTTTACCCACTAACCTAGGGCCCCTGGGCTGGGACCTGGAGTAGAGGGCGGGCCTGGGTCCCTCCCTCTCCATTCCCCTTCTCTTGGATACTAGTGGGACAGCTAATACCCCAGTTCAGGGGCAAGAAATGGCACCTGAAAACCCCCCACAAGAAGAGAAAGTGCGGGACCCTCATAGTAGTGCCAGCAATTTGCCACACGTGGCGTCAGGGGTGGGATTACCGCGCTGGGGACTTAAACCAGGGTTAGCCAAAACAATCCAGTCCTTAAGATGGACGACGTGATCAAGGCCCTAATACAAGCCACCACCGCTCAGCAGGAGGCTACCTGGGTCCAGGCAGCTACCAAACAGGAGGCCATGCGGCTGCAGCAAGAGACCAATCACCTGCTGATGACCCAGGCTGCCCAAGATCTGGCCACGCTGCAGGAACTAGTGAACCAGGTGAAGGCCCTTACGGAGCTGAGCCACGGGTATGACGGGACACGGACCATACGGGCCAGCTACTGTCTGCAGAAAATGACCCGGGAGGATGATGTGGAGGCATATCTCCTTGCCTTTGAGAGGACAGCCCTGCGGGAGGCTTGGCCCCGAGATCAGTGGTCAGGCATCCTCACCCCATTTTTGTGTGGGGAGGCTCAGAAGGCCTACTATGATATGACCGCAGAGGAGGTGGCAGATTACCCCCGACTGAAGGCGGAAATCCTGGCCAGGGCAGGGGTAACGATGGCCTTGCGAGCCCGGAGGTTCCATGATTGGCAGTTCTGTGAAGACAAGACACCACGATCACAACTATTTGACGTAATTCACCTAGCCCGGAAGTGGTTATGCCCGGAGGCTCTCAGCTCAGAGAAAATGATGGAGCTCCTTGTGCTGGACCACTATACAAGGGCACTACCCTCAGGCCTCCGAGCCTGGATAGGCCAGAATGACCTCTCCACCTATGACGAACTGGTCACCCTTGTGGAGAGACAACTGGCAGCCCGTGAACTGTCTGAAACCCCGGGAGATGGAACATGGCGTTTCAGGAAACCAGTCCCAACCCCGAGGACCCGGATCATCGAGAACTCCAGGAAAGCCATAGCTGGAAGAACAGGCACCAAGGAGCGGCCTGAGGCCCCAAAGGGACCTATGGGTCCTGGGGGAGAGGGTTGGAGGAGCGAGTTAGAGGGCCCAAGACAGAGGGTAATCTCCGGAATGAGATATCGCTGTTATGAGTGTGGGGAGTTGGGGCATATAGCAGCACAGTGCCCCAACAGGGAGGAGCCCATGCAATGTAATCTGGGGGATCCCGGAGACCAATGTGGCCTAATCAGCCTGGTGGGGGTCGTGATGGACCCACATGAGTACACCAGGCTGGTAAAGATGAATGGCATCCAGACCATAGCTTTGGTGGACTCTGGGAGTGCTGTCACATTAGTCTCAGGGAAGTTAGTAGGGCAAGACCAACTGAGCCGGGCCAAGAGTACCGGAGTGACATGTGTCCACGGCACAGTAAATTTCTACCCCACAATTCCAATATGGATTGAGATCCAGGGAAACACTACCAAGATGACTGCAGGGGTGGTCCCCAAGCTCCCCTACCCAGTCTTAATTGGCAGGGACTTTCCTGGGTTCGAGAGCCTACTCCCCCCCCATCAGGTTAGGGGAGGGAAGTAAACCCTGAGCAGAGTTTGAGGTGCCCATGGAGGACCCTACCACAATTTTTGCTGGGTTTTCCCCAGAGTTATTTTCAAGCCCTGGGAAGTCCCGGAAATCCAAACGAGAAAGGAGGGCAGACAAAAGATTAGGAACCAGGATTTTGGCGGCAAACCAGAGAGCTGCCCTGGTTGGGAGGAGGTCCCGTGGAGACCCAGAGACAGCTCCCAGCACAAGCAGAAGCACCCCTAGAGAAGGAGGGGAGCCCAATCCAATAGAATCAGGCCAGATCGGTCCCGCACGTGAATATTTTGGGCAGGACCAAGCCAATGACCCACTGTATGCAAATGTGAGGGAGGAGGTAGTAGAGGTAAATGGTGTGCCAGTAGAAGGGAAAACCAAAGGCCCAGGGCCATACTATATACTCAAGCAGGATCTGTTGTACTGGGTAGTGCCAATACAGGGGGAAGTAGTAGAACAGCTCTTGGTGCCACGGAAGCACACAAAGGCTGTATTAGAATTAGCTCACAGTCATCTGTTTGGGGGACATTTAGGAGCAGACAAGACCCTGGATAGAGTCCTAAGGAGGTTCTACTGCCCGGGAGTACGGGCAGAAGTCCAGCGCTATTGCACCTCTTGCCCAGAGTGCCAGCTGCATAGCCCCTGACCTCAGTTAAGGGCCCCATTGGTACCCTTGCCAATAATTGAAGTCCCTTTTGAAAGGATAGCAATGGATCTAGTGGGCCCACTAGAAAGAACAGCCCGGGGCCACCGAAGTATACTTGTAATCCTGGACTACGCTACACGGTACCCTGAAGCCATTCCTTTAAGAAACCCCATGTCCAAGGCAATTGCAAAAGAACTGGTGCAGGTTTTTGCTAGGGTAGGCATCCCTAAGGAGATCCTGACAGACCAAGGGACTCCCTTTATGTCGAGAGTAATGAAAGACTTATGTACCCTGCTCCGCATCCAAGCCTTGCGGACCTCGGTCTATCATCCGCAAACAGATGGTCTGGTTGAGCGATTTAACCGCACTCTCAAGAGCATGGTCCGAAAGGTGGTGGCCCAAGACG
Organism: Macrochelys suwanniensis; assembly: GCA_033296515.1. Taxonomy (NCBI): domain Eukaryota; kingdom Metazoa; phylum Chordata; order Testudines; family Chelydridae; genus Macrochelys; species Macrochelys suwanniensis. The sequence continues at coordinate 39,837,675 of CM065775.1, read as the reverse complement.
GAAAAGACTGGGATACCCGCCTACCATACCTGATGTTTGCAGTACGAGAAGTTCCCCAAGCATCTACTGGTTTCTCCCCCTTCGAGCTACTGTATGGATGCCACCCACGTGGCATATTAGACATCGCGAAGGAGGAATGGGAGGAACAACCTAACCCAGGGAAGAACGTCATTGCACACGTAGCCCAGATGAGAGAACGAATAGCCCAAGTGACTCCCATAGTACGAGAGCATTTGGAGAAAGCACAAGAGGCCCAACGAACCTACTACAATCGTCGGGCAAAAACACGGAAATTTCAACCAGGAGAACGGGTGCTGGTATTGGTACCAACAACAGAAAGTAAGCTCCTGGCCAGTTGGCGTGGACCCTATGAGATCGTGGAAGCCGTTGGGGAGGTGAATTATAAGGTGAAGCAGCCAGGCCGCCGAAGGCCAGAGCAGATATATCATGTTAACTTACTGAAACCCTGGTTCGATCGGGAGACATGCCTGGCCGTCCTGCCGGCTCCATCCCAGGCAGATGGCCCACAAGGGCAGGTAAAGATATCCCCCGAATTAGCCCCAGAACAACGAACAGAGGTCATTGAAATGATCCAGCGGAACCAAGACGTGTTCTCTATACAACCAGGCCATACGACGCTGATCCAACACCACATCGTCACCTGTCCTGGAGCAAGAGTGACGATAAAACCACACAGTATACCAGAGGCAAAAAGAGAAGAAATTAGGGCAGAAGTAAGGAAGATGCTGGAAATTGGGGTGATTGAGGAATCACACAGCCAGTGGTCCAGCCCTATTGTATTGGTCCCGAAGCCTGATGGCAGCCTAAGATTTTGTAATGACTTCCGGAAGTTAAACGAGGTATCCCAATTCGATGCCTACCCAATACCACGTATTGATGAGCTGGTGGATCAGTTAGGCAAGGCCCGATACTTGACCACCTTGGACTTGACAAAAGGCTACTGGCAGATCCCATTGGCTGAGGATGCCAAGGAAAAAACAGCTTTCTCCACACCCGATGGCCTTTTCCAATATACCGTCCTCCCTTTTGGGCTCCATGGGGCCCCCGCGACTTTCCAGCGTTTAATGGACAGATTACTTCGACCCCATGCCAAGTATGCTGCCGCCTATTTAGATGATGTGGTAATCCATAGCCCTGACTGGGAGACGCACCTGGGGAAAGTAGAAGCAGTACTGGATACTCTTAGGCAGGCTGGCCTCACCGCTAACCCGTTCAAATGTGCAATAGGGTTAGCCGAGGCCAGATCCCTCGGGTATGTAGTTGGAAGGGGCCTGGTGCAGCCCCAATGGAACAAAGTGAAGGCAATACAGGAATGGCCTCGCCCGATCCGCAAGAAGCAAGTCAGAGCCTTCTTAGGGATAGTGGGGTACTATCGTCGGTTCATCCCTCACTTTGCCACAAGGGCAGCGCCTCTGACAGACCTGATAAGAGCTCGGGGGCCAGAGATAGTTAAATGGACTGAGGCGGCAGAGGAAGCTTTCACAGACCTAAGGACAGCCCTTTGCAGCCATCCGGTGCTCATAGCCCCAGATTTCAAAAAGGAATTCATCCTACAAACGGATGCCTCAGAGGTAGGACTTGGGGACGTCCTTTCACAGATGGTGGGGGATGAGGAGCACCCTATCCTTTACCTTAGCCGAAAGCTCCTGCCCAGGGAGCAACAGTACGCCGTAGTAGAAAAGGAATGCCTAGCGGTTAAATGGGCCATGGAGATTCTACGGTACTACCTGCTTCGGCGGAAGTTTACCCTTGTGACAGACCACGCCCCACTCCAATGGATGCACACAAACAAGGAAAGAAATGCACGAGTGACTAGATGGTTTCTATCACTACAACCTTTCCACTTCCGGATACAGCATAGAGCCGGAAGCCAACACGGCAACGCGGACAGCCTGTCACGACAACACTGTCTCTCGTCCCAAGTAGCCCAACCCCATGGTGTTGAGCAGGGGAGGGGGATATGTGATACAGGAGGGCCAGGGAGCAGCAGTAGTAGAGTGTGAGAGGGGAAAATATATAAGCCCTAGGCTAATTAAGGCGTGGTTCCCTGGAGACTAGGGAGGGTGGCTATAGGTTAATTGGAGCACCTGCAGTCAATTAAGGCCCTCTCAGGAACCTAATAAAATCCCCTGCTTCAGGCAGACAGGGGAGGAGGAGGAAGGAGTTGGAGCAGAGTGGTTTGGTGGTGGAGCAGAGAGCAGTTTGGAGGAAAGCAGAGGAGAGTTTGGAGAAGTGCTGTGGCGGGCTAAGAAGACCAAGACCCTAGGTAAAGGGACACCTGGCTTGTGCAGAGGGAAGGCAGGAAGCCCCACAAGCAGGAGAGGGAAGGAGCCCAGGGGAAAGTATCACTAGTACAAGTGGTTTACCCACTAACCTAGGGCCCCTGGGCTGGGACCCGGAGTAGAGGGTGGGCCTGGGTCCCTCCCTCTCCATTCCCCTTCTCTTGGATACTAGTGGGACAGCTGATACCCCAGTTCAGGGGTAGGAAATGGCGCCCTGAAAACCCCCCCACAAGAAGAGAAAGTGCGGGACCCTCATAGTAGTGCCAGCAATTTGCCACACAATGTATTTAATAAACAGATTTTGAAAGATTAAATGTTAGTAACTTGACACCTCCCTGGTGGAACTGAGCTATTAATTTTTTTTGAAAAATCATTTAAGACCACAGTTTCGGATGCATGAATTACAAGGCTTTACTATAGGATAGGAACAGATGTTTATTTGGAATTAAGTTACTTAGTACAATTCAGCCTAATTCAGAACCAAAGCTATGTCAAATTTTAAGTGCCGACTAGGCCTAAGCCACATCTGTGCATGGCTAACAAGAAAAAAAAAAAAAAAAAAGGCAGAAATTTAAACTTTCTGCAACTAATCCAAAAGCATTATCTGTTAAATAAGTTAAATTCTAGGGAAAAAGGACTTCATTATATTATGTTTATAGGATATTTTCCAGAATCTTGCCATAAATGTATAGTCAGCTACCCAGTATTTTAAAGTCTCCCCTCCCACATTTTCTTTTCTGTATTCTGAACACACATTTTGATTTATGTAAATCAAAATTTGATCTATTTTATTTAGGGAACTACTGACTCAACTTCCTATGAAGAGTTGTACATACCCATCTTCAAATTCAGAAGGAAGCAAGAAAAACCAAGGAAAATTAACTACTGAGTTGTTAGTGTGACAGAGAATGGTAGATATTGCCCCAATCAAATAAAACATATAAACAGGTACTTTTAAGCAAATGCACATTCCCATTGAAGTTAATGAGACTATTCATAGGTTTAGAATTAAGCATAGGATTAAGTGCTTTACTGAATTAGGGCCTTAATTAGGATCCAACTCCACAGAAATTATGCAAGAACAGCCAAAGGGGGTAGGAGAGGAACCAAAAGGTCACAGACCAAGATAATGACAAGAGCAGATACAGTATGTTTTTGTGATAAGATAAACAATTCCAATATAACCTACAGGAATATGAAACTTTGATATTAAGTAAATCTAATGAAATATTTCAAATTGAATCAAAGTATCTCTTTACCCTACCTTCTCTGCAGTTTTTAAACGCTCAAGATTAAAAGCAGTTATCCACAAAGCTTCATCAATGTCTCGTACAGTTTTATTGTCCTGGGGGGAAATTACAATAGTCAACTGTTTGTATTATTAAAAAATTAAATATTTGACAACATTTTCAGAATTTGTACAATCCTTGGAGCAAGGACATTGTATTCATATTAAACATGATACATCCATTTGGGACTTGGTAATAAATATTTCTATGAATAAATGATAAAAACTACCTCAAAACCCCTATACAGTAAGATGCATTGCACAGCCAGCCAAAGAAAAAGCAATTGCCTTAGCAACTGCAGTTCCTAGAGGGGAATGCATGTGTAAATCCAGGCTCTTAAAACAGTGGTTCAAGGGCTGGAGAAGAGCTGAAGCTTGAGCACCCTCTGGGCCCAGAGGAATCCGGTGCCTATGGTTGGGTGCACTCACCGATGATAGTACAAAAGAAATGTGGATAAGAACGTAAGAACAGCCATACTGGGTCAGACCAAAGGACTTCCGACAGTGGCCAACGTCAAGTGCTTCAAAGGGAATGAACATATGGGATTGATCACTTGATGATTACTTGTCTCCCATTCCCAGCTTGTGGCAAACAGAGGCTACGGTCACCATCCCTGACCATCCTGGCTAATAGCCATTGATGGATCTATCATTCATGAACTTTTCCAGTTCTTTTTTGAACCCTGTTGTAGTCTTGGCCTTCACAACATCCTCTGGCAAAGAGTTCCACTGGCTGACTGTGTTGTGTGAAGAAATACTTCCTTTTGTTTGTTTTAAACCTGCTACCTATTAATTTCATTTGGTGATCCCCAGTCCTTGGGAATGAGGAGTACACAACACTTCCTTATTTACTTTCTCCACACCAGTCATGATTTTATAGACCTCTATCATATCCCCCCATAGTCGTCTTTTCCAAGCTGAAAAGTCCCCGTTTTATTAATCTCTCCTCATATGGAAGCTGTTCTGTACCCCTAAGCATTTTTGTTGCCCTTTTCTGTACTATTTCCAATTCATCTTTTTTGAGATGGGGCGACTGCATCTGCAGTATTTAAGATGTGGGCGTACCATGGATTTATACAGAGGCAATACGATATTTTCGGTCTTACTATCTATCGCTGTCCTAATGATTCCCAACATTGTTAGCTTTTTTGACTGCCGCTGCGCACTGAGTGGATGTTTTCAGAGAACTAGCCTCAATTGACTACAAGATCTCTTTCTTGAGTGGCAACATCTAATTTAGACCCCATCATTATATATGTATAGTTGGGATTTTGTTTTCCAATATGCATTACTTTGCATTTCTCAACACTGGGCAACAAAGTGACAGATGAAATTCAGCCACCCAGTTTTGTGAGATCCTTTTGTAGCTCTTACAAGTCTGCTTTGGACTATCTTGAGTAGTTTTGCAATTTTTGCCACCTCACTATTTACCCCCTTTTTTTAGATCATTTATGAATATGTTGAACAGTATTGATCCCAGTACAGAACCCTGGGGGACACCATTATTTACCTCTCTCCATTCTGAAAACTGACCGTTTATTCCTACCCGTTGTTTCTTATCTTTTAACCAGTCACTGATCCATGAGAGGACTTTTCCTCTTATCCCATGACAGCTTACCTTGCTTAAGAGCCTTTGGTGAGGAACCTTGACAAAAGCTTTCTGGAAATCTAAGTACACTATATCCACTGGATTCCCCCTTCTTCACATGATTGTTGACCCCCTCAAAGAATTATAGTAGATTGGTGAGGCATGATTTTCCTTTACAAAAACCATGTTGACTCTCCCCCAACAAATTATGTTAATCTATATGTCTGACAATTCTGTTCTTTAATATAGTTTCCACCAGTTTACCCAGTACTGAAGTCAGGCTTACTGGCTTGTAATTACCAGGATCACCTCTGGAGCTTTCTTTAAAAGTGGTCATCACATTAGCCATTCTCCAATCATTCGGTAAAGAAGCTGATTTAAATGATAGGTTACAAACCACAGTTAGTAGTTCTGCATTTCACATTTGAGTTCCTTCAGAACTCTTGGGTGAATACCATCTGGTGCTGGTGACTTATTAATGTTTAATTCATCAATTTGTTCCAAAACCTCCTCTGACGACACCTCCACCCGGGACAGTTCCTCAGATCTGTTACCTAAAAAGAATGGCTCAGGTTTGGGAATCTCCCTCATATCCTCAGCTGTGAAGACCGATACAAAGAATTAATTTAGTTTCTCCGCAATGGCCTTATCATCCTTGAGTGCTCCTCTAGCATCTCAATCATCCAGTGGCCCCACTGGTTGTTTAGTAGGCTTCCTGCTTCTGATGTACGTAAAAATTTTTTTGCTATTACTTTTTGAGTCTTTGGCTAACTGTTCTTCAAATTCTTTTTTGGCCTTCTTAATTATATTTTTACACTTCATTTGCCAGAGTTTATGCTATTTTCCTCACTAGGATTTAACTTCCACTTTTTAAAGGATGCCTTTTTGCCTCACTGCACTTCTTTTACTTTGTTGTTTAGCCATGGTGGCACTTTTTTGGTTGTCTTACTATGTTTTTTAATTTGGGGTATACATTTGAGCCTCTATTATGGTGTCTTTAACAAGTTTCCATGAAGCTTGCAGGGATTTCACTTATGGCACTGTATCTTTTCATTTCTGTTAACTAACTTCCTCATTTTTGTGTAGTCCCCGTTTCTGAAATTAAAAGCTACCATGGTGGGCTGCTGTGGCATTTCCCCCCAGAACAGGGAAGTTAAATTTAATATTATGTTCACTATTACCAAGCATATTACTTTGAGCTTATGTCTTGATCCCAGGGAATTAATCACAAACATAAAAAGGGAGCATTATCACATACTGACCAGATATAAAATTTTGGAAGAGATGGGAGGATGCCAAATTTTTCATCGTTCACCCAATGCACCTAATAGGTTTTGGCAAATTCCTTTGACCTCCGAGAGCTCACAGCTGTGTACTTCTAACACTCCCTTTAGCAGATACTGCTTCCAAGTCTACCTTTTGGAATTTGCTCTGCACCTGAAGTATTCCACAGAATCATACAGCACTTACTGGATGGCACTGAAAGGCGTCAATGTGTGCAGAGAAGATATTCTCATCTGAGACACTACAGAACAGGAACACGTCAGGTTTGCAAAAATTCTGCAGATTGCCAGGGATAAAGGATTGAAGTTGAAGAAAAATTGCCAGTTCACAAAGACAGAACTTCTCTATTTGGGGGAAATCCTGTCAGAAAGTGGTGCCAGCGAGATCCAGCAAAAGTACAAGCCATCCTTAGAACGCCAAGCCCAAAGCAAAAAAGATTTACAATAGCGTACAGGTATGGTGACCTGGCTGGGCAAATTCATAACCTGGCTGATGAAATAAAATATAAGCAAACTATTACTTAATGGTATGGAACTAACTGGACTAGACAGCATGAAATTAACATAACAAACTGAAAATGTTACTTAAATATTGTAGTGTGGGAGCTCATGTGACATATCATGCCCTACAAAGATACCACAGATGCTGCAAAGGTTTAGTGCTCCTCCTAAAAGAAAGGCTGTGACAGGAGTCCAGTAAGCATATGCCTAGAGAGCTTTCGCAAATAGAGTACAAATAAACACAGATTGAAAAGAAAACCCTGGGAATTGCATTTGGCTGTGACACTTGTCACAACTACGTTTATGGAATCTCTTTTGTATTTGAAACTGGTCACAAACCATTGATAGCCGTTGCAAAAAAGGACCTGTGGAAGGCACCACCTAGAATTCAAAGACTTCTAATAAAGCTTCTAAAATATGACTATACCATTGAATTCACTCCAGGAAATTGTTTAATCGTGGTAGATACCCTATCCAGGATCTGGGATGAATCTGAGAACTGAAGATCCAGAAACTGGTATACATATATTCATGTTAACATGGTAAAAGATACAGCCTAAGTAAAATCTGAGTCTCCTCTCCCCTTTGCAAAAGAGGACCAAGTTATATCCTGGTAGCTGAAGTCACTTGTTATTCTTTTATTAGGGCTTGTCTACATTTGAAATGCTACAGAAGTGCAGCTGCAATGCTGCAGCTATGCTGCTGTAGCACACATGTAATCCACCTCCCCAAGAAGTGGTATCTAGGTTAACAGAAAAATTCTTCTGTTGGCCTAGTGCTGTCTAAGCAGGGACTTAGGTCAGTTTAACTACATTGCTCAGGGGTGTGGATTTTTCCATACCCTGGAGCAACACAGCTGGGTTGATTAAATTTTCTAGCATAGACCAGTTCTTACGCTTAGTAGCCTTATACCTCTCCTTCAAAATTCCACACTCAACATCTTTCCTAATCAGGAGGCCAGCAGTATGACTGTATTTGTGTGTTTCCAAGAAACAGAGGGCTTGAAACCTGATTTCTTACTTGTGTTGGCAATTATGCCAATGTTCACAGATCCAGTAACCACGATCTGCAGAATAAACCAGCCCAACAAAGCTGGGGGCAGGGGGGAGAAGTAGTTAGATGAGGTAGCCCCTGTATGACTCCTGTAATTGCTCTCAAAATAAAAACCACCACCCACCTACCTACCTACATGTAAACTGTAAGATCTCAGCCCATGACACAAAAAAAGGGTGAACACACAGCCCCACCAGACACTGCTGCTTAGAAGTTTACAAGCTACACATCTTCCAAGAATGGGGATCCACATGGATATTGCCCAAATAAGAGGGTAAATGCACTAGATATAGCTGATGACTTCTGTCATATTTTAAAATTGTTCAAGAACACAGTACATTTAGTGTGGACTGCATACACCCAATGCAGAGGAACAATCAGGTCAGAAAAGTTAGCAGCATTTTTAAGAAGACATACACCACGCAATCACTTTGCTTAGCTCAACAGCCTGAAAACATACAAGATAAGCACTTCTAGACATGACAAACTACACTATTTGTAAAGGAGCTGCTGTGTGTGGTGATGGGGTGGGTTGTTTTTTGTTTTTAAAACGTTTTCCATTTGTTTACTCAGAAAAAAAGTTACCCATCTTTTGTAACTGTTGTTCTTCGAGATGTGTTGCTCATGTCCATTCCAGTCTAGAACGTGTGCGTGCCCACGTGCACAGTCGGAGATTTTTGCCTTAGCAGTATCTGTAGGATTGGCCGTGGTGCCCTCTTGAGTGCCACGCTCATGCGTCGGTATATCAGGCGCCGCCGGCCCTACGCCCTCTCAGTTCCTTCTTGCCAGCAACTCCAACAAAGGGGCAGGAGGGCAGGTAATAGAATGGACATGAGCAACACATCTTGAAGAACAGTAGTTACAAAAGGTAGGTAACCGTTTTTCCTTCGAGGGCTTGCTCATGTCAATTCCATTCTAGGTGACTCACAAGCAGTATCAATGGAGGTGGGCTCAGAGTTAACGGTTTTGAAGTTTGCAGCACTGCTCTGCCAAAGCCAGCATTGTCTCAAGCTTTCTGGGTAAGCACATAATGAGATGTGAATGTGTGAACAGACAGGTAGTGGCCCTTCAGAGCTCTTGGATTGGTACATGTGCCAGGAAGGCAGCTGACAGTGCTTGTGCCCTATTTGAGTGTGCCGTCACAATTGCTGGTAGCGGCACCTTCGCCAGTGCATAGCCATAGCAGATGCAGGCTGTGATTCAGGACAAAATCCTCTGAGCAGACACTGGGCGACCTTTATAGAATCATAGAATATCAGGGTTGGAAGGGACCTTAGGAGGTCGTCTAGTCCAACCCCCTGCTCAAAGAAGGACCAAGCCCCAATTTTTGCCCCAGATCCCTAAATGGCCCCCTCAAGGATTGAACTCACAACCCTGGGTTTAGCAGGCCAATGCTCAAACCACTGAGCTATCCCTCCCCCGTTTCATTCAGTCTGCCACCGCAACGAACAACTGCGTTGACTTATGGAACAGTTTTGTTCTATGTAGAAGGCCAGCGCCCTCCTGACGTCCAGGATGTATAGCCTGCGATCCAGATCTGATGTACGAGCCTTTGGAAAGACGGGTAAGCATATGTCCTGGCCAGTATGAAACTGAGAAACAACCAGGGACAGAAATGCTAGGTCCAGTCACAGCTGGACCTTATCCTTGTAGAAAATCATATAGGGCGGCTCCAAAGTAAGCGCACTGACACCCTGAGGGCTGATGTCATTGCAACCAGGAACAAAACCTTCCAGGAGAGAAGCAGGAAGCTAGACGCTCAAAGGGAGGCCCCATGAGCCTCGACAGCATGAGATTCAGGTCCCAGGGAGAGATGGGATCCCAGACATCTAGGTGGATGCTTCCGACCTTTCAAGGAACCGAGCTGTCATGTTGTGAGCGAAGATTGAACTGCTTTGGAATGGAGGGTGGAAAGCCAAGATAGTGGCGAGGTGAACCTTAAATCAATGACAGGGACAAACCTTGGAGTTCGAGGTGCAGCAGGTAATTCAGGATCTCCTGCAGCAAGGCCTAGATATGCTGTTCTGAGGCCCAGCATGTGAAGCTTTTCCATTTGGCCAGGTAAGTCGCTCTGGTGGAGAACTTCTTGCTACCAAGCAAGACCTACTGAATACAGGCCGAGCATTCCCGTTCGTCCACGTTCAGCCATGCAGTAGCCATACCGTCAAGTGCAGTGCCTCCAGGTTTGGGTGCAGAAAGTTGCCGTGGTTCTGGGACAATAGGTTCGGCCAGAGGGGTAGCTGCAGCAGGGCGGCTACTGAAAGGTTCAGCAATGTGCCAAACCGGTGCTGGCAAGGCCATGCGGAGGCTATTAGGATAATTCTCGCCCTGTCTTGCTTGATCTTCACAAGGACCCTGTGAATCAATGGCACTGGCGGGAAAGTATACATCAGAGCCCCTGACCACGGGATGAGAAACACATCCGATAGGGAGCCCCTGTCCATCTCCCAGGAACCAACAAAAACACAGGGCATTTCTTGTTCTGCCTGGATGTCAACAGGTCCACCTGTGGAGTCCCCCACCTCTGCAAGATTATACTAACCGCCTCTGGATGGAGCGACCACTCATGGTGAGACGAGAAGGTCCTGCTGAGGTGACCTGCTAAGATGTTCTTGGTTCCAGGCAGGTGCATGGCTACCAGATAAATGGCATGCCGCACACAAAAATCCCAAAGGCGGAGAGCTTCTTGGCAAAGGGCCAACGACCTGGTTCTGCCCTGCCTGTTGATGTAATACATCCCAGCAGTATTGTCCATCAGGATCTGCCACACCTTGCCCTTCAGGTGGGGGCAAGAAAGCCTTACAAGCCAGGTGAACTGCTCTCAGCTCCCTGACATTGATATGGAGGGCCAGACTGTCCCGCAACCAGCAGCCGTGGGTGCTTAACTCGCCCAGATGGGCTCCCCAGTCTAGGTCCGAAGCATCGGAGACCAGGGTCAGCAACAGGGATGGGGCCACAAAGGGAACTCCCTCCAACACCGACCCAGCATCCAATCACCAATCCAGGGATGACTGGATGTGATCCGGCACCCTGACTATCCGGTTTAGGTTGTGCCTGTTGGGGATGTAGACTGACGCCGGACACGCTTACAGAGGCTGAAGATGGAGCTGGGCATGACTGATCACATATGTGCATGCGGCCATGTGGCCTAACCACCACAGGCAGGTGTGGGCCATGGTGAGTGGGTGGTTTTTCACATGGGAGATCAGGTCCGACATGGCCTGCAAATGCACTTCTTGAAGAAAGGTTCTGGCTTGTGTGGAGTTGAGAACTGCCCCAATGAACTATTTGTTGGACCGGCTTTAGGGTGGATTTTTGCTCGTTTATTAACAGGCCCAGGTCGCGGCTGATGGAGCCACCAGATCAAGGCTCCTCTGCATTTGTTCTTGAGACCTGCCTTTGATGAGCCAATCATTGATATGAGAAGACCTGGACCCCTCGACGTTTCAGGTAAGCAGCCACTAGCGCCATTTTGTGAACACCCTCAGAGCTGATAAGAGGCCAAAGTGTAGTGCAGTTAATTGAAAATGGCATCCACCCACTATGAAACGGAGGTAACGCCTGTGACCTTGGAAGATGGAAATAAGCATCCTTCAAGTCGAGGGAGGCATACCAGTCTCCCAAATCAAGGCCAGGGAGACCATATGAAACGTCAACTTTCTGAGAGACTTGTTGAGGCAACGCAGGTCCAGGATGGGTCTGAGGCCCCCTTTTGCTTTCGGGATTAGGAAGTAGTGGGAATAAAACCCCTTTCATGTCCCGAGGGACCTCCTCCACCGCCCCCAGGTGCAGGAGGTTCTTGACTCTTGAACGAGCAGTTGCTCGTGAGAAGGGTCCCTGAAGGGGGACAGGTGGGAGGGAGGGGCGGCCGAAAATTGTAGAGTATAGCCCTGAAATACTATGTCTAGCACCCAGTAGTGTGAGTGACCTGTGACCAAGCCGAACGGTAGGGACAAAGACAGTTGAGGAAAGAACAAGGTGGATCCAGGGAGTTGACTGGGGCATCGCTCGCGAGCACACCTTCAAAATGAGTGCTTCTAGTCCCCAGGATGCTTTCCCGGGCCGCATGGGTGAGCAGGAGGAGGAAGGGCAGCGACGACTAAAACTCGTGTCTCTATCACTTCTCCTTGCAGACCCTTGATGAGGCTGCCAGGGCCTTGGCAGTAGGGGCGACTGGCACTGCTTCCTTGCAGACTGCAGTGTATGCATACCCAGTGAGCGAAGGGTGGCCCGAGTGTCCTTTAACCCATGCAGCCTCGCATCCATTTGCCCTGCAAAGAGTCCATTCCCATCGAATGGGAGGTCCTGGATCAAGGTCTGAATCTCTTGGCACAGGCCAAGGAGCCAGGAGCTGCGCCTCATGACCACCGCTGAAATGACCACCTTAGCCGCTAAGTCCGCTGCATCCCACGCCATTTGGAGGGAGCACCTCGCTGCCACAGTACCCTCCTCCACCAGGGTGCCGAATTCCTGGGCCAAACCTTGAGGGAGGGACTTTTTGAACTTATGGAGGGACTCCCGTAAGTTAAAGTTGCACCTGCCCAAGAGGGCCTAGTGATTCACCATCTGGAGTTGCAGACTGGCTGTCAAACACATTTTTCTCCCAAAAAAGTTCACTCTTTTGGCCTCTATTTTTGGGAGTTTAACTAGTGTGCCCCTGCTTGTTCTTCTCGTTGGCCACAGAGCCGACCAGCGAGCCCAGAGATGGGTGGGTATAAAAAGTTAATCAAACTCTTTGGCTGGGACGAAGTACTTCTTTTTGGCCCTTTTGGATGTGGGAGGGATGGACGACGGAGTTTGCCAGAGGACCATGGCAATTTTCAGGACCCCGTCATTCACTGGTAGTGCAACACGGGCAGGGGTAGAGGCCAAGAGTACAAGGAACAAGGTGTCTGCTGCCTGGCCATCTCCTCCACCTCTAAGCCCAAGTTCTCAGTCACCAGACCCTGCTTCGATGGGTGTTATTTAAAATCATCCGGCAGGCTGGCCCTCAAGGGTCCCGTGACTGCCTTGTCTGGGGATGAAGACAATTCTACCGCTGGGGGGGCCTCGGGGCATCATCCCCCATTGGGGAAGGGGCTTTGGGTGAGCGCTGTCTCCTCTACCCAGACCTCTGAGCGTGCTTCATATACTGAGCCTGGTGCTGCTGGTGCTGTCAACTGTTGCTCCGAGGTGGCACGTCCATGTGGCTCCGGAGTGGCTGGGCACCCTGAACTGGGCCCTTTGCCTGATGCTACATGGCCTCTCTCGCCCAGTGCCGGGGAGCTGTGCTTCTTAGTTTTCTTTCTGGGCACTGGTGACAGCGGTGCTGGGCGGAGCCCGGTTTGCACTGCGCACCAAGGCCGAGGTAGTAGGAGTTGAGTCTTGGCAGGATAGCTCGGAAACCAGACGGAGCGCAGCCTCCATGAGGAGATCCCTCAAATGAATATCCTGCTCTGAATCCCGGGTCAAAAATTTTTACAGATATAATACCTGTCCTTCACATATGAATCCCCCAAGCACTTGAGGCAGCTGCTGTGGGCGGTCACTTACAAACAAACAGAGATAGGCCTGTTACAGTCCATGCAGGGCTTAAACCCCAGAGACCGGGGCATGCGCTGCCTGGGGAGAAGTCCCCACTGGGACTCTAACTACACTTAACAACTACTTAACACTAACTACTATAAACAACTATTTACAAGGCCCTAAGGCTCAAAGTAAGAAGAGATGAAACTGCTGTCCCTTGCTATGCAAGGCAAAGCGCTCCAACCAACCACCACGGGCGGTAAGAAGGAACTGAGAGGGTATAGGGCCAGCAGCGCCTGATATACTGACACATGAGCGCAGCACTCAAGGGGGCGCCACAGCCAACCCTATGGATACTGCTAAGGCAAAAAACTCCAACAACCGTGTATGTGGGCGTGTGCAGACCTAGAATGGAATCGACATGAACAAGCACTTGAAGAAGATCACTTTAAATGTCTGGAAGACTCAGGTGGTTCTAAAAGCCAAGAACAGAGCCTTAAAATGTACAGCTCGTCAGTCAGATGAGCACAGACCAGGATTCTGTATCACATTCTTGTCAATTACTTCATTATTTGTAGTACAGTGACATGTAAATCCAAACAAAGATGCCTAGCTTGTAAGATTACAGCCTGCCTGCACACTGTAAAAAGTGAAACACTTGATATGAAAGTAGTATAAAAATGACTATAATAAAAAATAACTTTTACATACCATGTCTACTGCTGATGTAATCCAAACTGGTTTGAGATTCAGATGGTAGTCTGAATAAGTCGACTGAACATTTTTCTCTTTGACATCTGGGATGTAGTTCCTAATTTTATCAAAAAAGATATTTAACAGGTCATGCAGAAGAAACAACATTTCTTAAAAATTCTAGTGTTTTGAAAAAAAATGCATTAAAGACGATTCCGATTCTCATTTTGCAAATTTTTCTCCCTCCTCCACACCCTCCTTATAGATTCCAAGGCCAGAAGGGAGCATTGTGATAATTTAGTCTGACCTCTTGTATAACACAGGCACAGAACTTGCCCAAAATAATTCCTGGAGCAGATCTTTTTAGAAAAACATCCAGTTGTGATTTTAAAAAGTTGCGATGTAGACTACCATAATTCAAGGTAAATTGTTCCAATGGTTAATTACTCTCACTGTTAAATATTAATGCTTCATTTCCAGTCTCAATTTGTCTAGCTTCAACTTCCAGCCACTGGATCATGTTATACCTTTCTCTGATAGATTGAAGAGCCCATTATTAAATATTACTTCCCCACATAGGTACTTATAGACTGTAATAAAGTCACCCCTTAACCATCTCTTTGTTAACCTAAATAGACAGACTCAAGGAGCTCTATTACTAGAAGACATATTCTAATCCTTTCGACATTCTCAAGGCTCTTCTCTGAACCCTCTCACATGTATCAACATCCTTCTTGAAATGTGGATACCAGAACTGGACACAGTATTCCAGCAGCCATCACACGAATGCCAAATACAAAAGTAAATATAAACATCTCCACTCATATTCCTACTACAGTGGGAGATGTTATAGAGGGGACAAGTTCTTAGATATTTTTCCTTTTCCTTCCAGCATCATCTCAATCTTACTTGGATTCAGCTTTAGTTAGGTGCAAAGATGCATTGACAATCTGCCAGCAGGGATATCAGGTTCCCTCTACTCTCTTGTACCAGGCAAGAGCAGTAATGAGCGGATACGCAGGTGGTGGTCCTGACTGCTGTTGAAATTTCCATGGCTCCCGTTTGTATGAATGGTGCATATTTCATAGATTCCAAGGCCAGAAGGAACATTATGGTAATCTAATCTTACCTCCTGCATAACACAGGCCATAGAACCTCCCCAAAAGAATGCTTGGAAGGACTGTGTTGAGTTCCTTGTCCTGCACTCAGTTTGTTATTTTTGGTGGACTTTGATACCACAACAGATGAGCATGACTACCTCTGAAGACCACAGTCTCACATGAGAAGTCTTGTGAAATTTGGGTCAATGAAGTGATTTACAGTCTGAACAAGTTCAGCAATACATGACTTTACTGAATCTACGTTAGAAGAAAGGGATCCTCCGACTCCTTTAGAGAGGTGGTATAGTTTATAGAAGTTCTTTGGACCTAATTCTTGTTTATACTAAAAGACCACCTTTCTTCCACGCTGGCAGCATAAAGGGTCTTAAAATGGGCATAAGTATACTTTACACTAAGTTCACTTTGGCAGTTAGGAATAAATGGGAAATAAGTTACAGGAGACCTAAGTGTATTTGAATCAGACCAGCCACTAACACTCTTTTTCCTTCTTCCCTATTTTTCTGTCACAGGTGAATTGGAAAGAGTGCTTTGGTGCTAGAATATTTATTAGCCCTAGTCAGGGTTTCAATAACTTTTATACAGCCCTTGGCCAGGCAAGTTGCCAACAAATAAAGTTTGGAACTGGGAAGAGTCTAAGAGTTTAAAGGCGAACAATAGTAATTTATTTTTGCCAAGCAATGAGGCAATGTTTTAGTCCTGTTCAAAGGAGAAAGTGATATGACCAGGACAGTGGGAATTTCTCAGGCCCACATCCAGTCCACAGTACAGTGGCTGAGAGAGTGAGTCCAGGGATTACTTGTAGAAACCTTAAAGCAGTGGTCCCCAACGCAGTGCCCGCCGGGGCATTTATGGGCACCCGCGCCGGTGATCTCTGTCCCCGGCAGGCATGGGGCTGCAGCTTCTCTCCACGCTGCCCCGGCCTGCTGGGGACAGAGAACTCCGGGGCTGCAGGCGCCGGTGTTCTCTGTCCCCGGCAGGCCGGGGTAGCGCGAAAAGAAGCCGCAGCCCCGCGCCTGCAGGGGACAGAGAACACCGGCGCCCGCAGCCCCGGAGTTCTCTGTCCCCAGCAGGCGCAGGGCTGCAGCTTCTCTCCACGCTGCCCAGAACTGCAGCCCCCCTCCCCCCGCAAAAACACAGCTTGGACTGCCCCTGCCGGAGCTGCCAGAGCAGGAAAAAACACCGCTCAGACTCTGCCGCCTCAACATTGGCCACAATGGCGACCCTTAGCTGCTTAGCATGTGCTTCCCCAGTCACGTGATTGGCCCTGGAGCCTATGAGAATTCTTCCACTGCCCTGACTGATACTGCTGTTTTCTTGTGCTTTGCAATTTATTTATTTTTTTTTAACATTTTGCCCTAAAATGAGTGGGTCAAATAAAAGACAACGTACGTATTATTTCAATGCAGACTGGGAAGAATCCTATTGTTTTATTGAAAATAAAGGGAAATGTGTTTGCTCATTGTGCGGTAGTACTGTTGCAGTGCTGAACAAACATAATATTGAACGCCATTTCCAAACTAATCATGGCTCTTTTGACATTAGCCATCCACTTTAATTTTCTTCTTTCTCAACTCAGATTTATCAACTCAAATCAAATCTATCTGCCCAGCAATCTGTTTTCACTAGACAAGTGGTAAAGTCTAAAAGTGCTACTATTGCTTCCTTTAAAATTGCTCATCTGCTCGCAAAGAAGATAAAAACCCTTTCAAGATGGTGAATTGTTGAAGGAAGCATTTTTGACTGGTGCTGATTGCCTGTTTCAAGGATTTCCTAATAAGCGTGAGATTTTGTCAGCAATAGAAGACTTGCAGTTATCAGACCACAGAGTTACGAGGAGGATACATGAAATTTCAAGCGACATGCAAACTTAGCTAAAGGATGACTTGGAAATATGTGACTGGTTTTCACTGCAGTTCGATGAGTCGACAGATATATCGGATACAGCACAGTTGGCAGTTATGGTGAGGATGGTATTTAGTGACTTCACCGTAAAAAAAGCGTTACTAAAAGTATTGCCTATGAAAGCGCGAACAAAGGGTGAGGACATCTATAATTTATTGAAATCATACGCAACATCAATTAGTATGCCACTACACAAGCTGTCTGCAATCACCACTGATGGGGCACCAGCAATCATGGGCAGTGCCAATGGATTCATTGCACTCTGCAAGAATGAATCCTTTCCAAACTTTATGTCTTATCATTGCATTATCCACCAAGAAGCTTTGTGCATCAAAGTTCTTCCTTTTCAACACATCATGAATGTCGTTATTAAAATAATTAACTATTCGAGCGAAACCTTTGCAACACCGACTTTTTAAGGCCCTGTTGGAAGATGTTGATGATAAATAATCTGATCTTATCTTTCACACAGAAGTACGATGGCTGAGCAAAGGTAAAGTTCTTGCATGTTTTTTAAGCCTAATTGAAGAGATCAAAGAATTTCTGAAGTCCACATATCAGAACTTCGAGCAACTAGAAGACTCCAGCTGGTTAATGGACTTGGCTTTTCTTGCCGACTTCACTGACAAACTGGACATTTTAAATCTTGAGCTCCAGGGAAAAGACAAACGTAGCTCAAATGATAGGTTCTGTAAAATCATTCAAAGCAAAACTGAACTTGTGGATGTCACATATGAAGTTGAAGTCTCTCGTACATTTCCCAAGTATGAAGAAAATGGTATGTGACAGTGATTTTAATCCAGCACCATTTGTTATCCACATTCAAACACTTCTGGAACAATTTGAAAAGAGATTTCAACAGTTCACCATCATTGAACCTGTAGTTGCCTTTCTTGTGAATCCTTTTACTTGCCAAATACAGTTAACAGAAATGGCTACATCAATTGCGAGTCTCATTCAAGTAAGAGCAGAAGACGTAGAACTGGAGATTTTGGACCTTCAAAATGATATTGTTCTAAAATCCTGCGCAACAGATGAAATCTTTTGGAATGTGGTTGACCGAAAAAAGTTTCCTGCCTTAAAAAATGTAGCATACAAAATAAAAATCTTATTTCGGTTCCACTTATCTATGCGAAGTTCTGTTTTCAACAATGAACATCATAAAATCAAAATACAGATCTCGGCTTACAGATGTCCATCTTGACGATTGCTTACGAACGGGAATATCATCCTACTCTCCCAACTATGAAAATATGGCTGAAGAAATGCAGTGCCAAAAATCACACTATTAGAAAAAACACGTGAATTAATGATACCTATTTTCCATTACGTGCCGATGAGCGCGTATGATCAACTTGTGTTTAACTTTTTTTCATATTTGTTTGTTTGTTTATTGAAATCCAGATACAAGTAACAATACAAAGAATATTTCTAATTAACCATAACTGGCTATCTATGTTAACGGAAGAATAATAAATATATTTGGACCAGCAGTTCAACAATGTTTTACTTTATTAAAATAAGTAAGATGAAAACGGTTTAGGATATTTATTTTGTAAAAACTCCTTATTTTTTCTTACAGGTAGATAAAAAAGAGCAAATTCACATGGTAAGGTGAAAGAATAATTGCAGAATAATTTAATTAATACCTTTTACATGTAAAATTACCTTTTTTATCTTATGGATTCATATATTATGTAATATTAAATATGATGGTTTTCATATTATTTAATGTACAAATACTAAATAAGTCTTGAAAAATTGTTGGCGCCCGCCACACTCTTCTGAAAACATGAATGTGCTTTTGGCCACAGAAAGGTTGGGGACCACTGCCTTAAGGTGTAGAGTTCAGATTTGATAGTCTCAGAGGTGTTGTCAGCGTGACGCTGAAGTATCCCAAGACTTGAGTCTTGTGAACTTCATCACAATACCAGATGGCATCTCTGTCACATCTGAATTCCCAGAATTCTCAGATAAAAGTCTTTTTGCTGGACCCACTCACAGAAGTTTGATTTGAGTGAGCCTTCCCTACAACTGAACTTGAAAGAAAATGGAATAGCCTGAGGGAGGCTATTCAGCCTCCAGATAGCCTCCCTCAGTCTGGTTACATGATGAGCCATAGCTGCATAGAGCTAGAAGTGACCTTGAGAGGTCATGAAGTCCAGCCCGCTGTGCAGAGGCAGGACCAAGCAGGCCTAAACCATCCCTAGCAGCCATTTGTTTAATCTGTTCTTAAAAACCTCCAATGATAGGGATTCCCCACAACCTCCCTTGAAAGCTTCTTCCAGAGTTTATCTTCCCTTATAGTTAGAAAGTTTTTCCTAATATCTAACCTACATCTCCCTTTTGGGATTAAGCCCATTCCTACTACTTCTACTTTCATTGGACGTGGAGAACAATTGATCATCATCCTCTTTATAACTGCCCTTAACATATTTGAAGGGTTTCCTCTCAATCTTCTTTTCTCAAGACTAAACAAGCCTCTTTTTTTTTTTTAAGCCTTTCTTCATAGATTTCTAAACCTCCATTTTGGTTGCTTTCCTCTGGACTCTACAGTTTGTCCACATTTTTCCTGAAGTGTGGCACCCAGATTTGAACACAGTACTCCAGCTGAGGCCTCATCAGTGTGAAGCAGAGTGAGACAATTACCTCCCATGTCTTACATACATCACTCCTATTAATAAACTCCAGAATTATATTAGCCTTTTTTACATATGGTTAATTCATTCAATTTTTTGATCCCCTATATCCCCCCAAAATTCCTTTCAGCACTATTTCTCCTAGCCTGTTACACAACTACAAAATGTTGAATACTTGATTTTTCTTTTCTAAGTGAAGAACTTTGCACTTGTTTTTATTGAACTTTACCTTGTTGATTTCAGACTAATTCTCCAATTTGTCAAGACAGTTTTGAATTTTAATCCTATGCTCCCTCCAGAGTGCTAGCAACCCCTCCGAACTTGATGTTATCTGCAAATTTTATAAGCACAGTACACTAATTTATCCACATTATTCATGAAAATATTGACTAATATCCCAGGATTGACCCCCGTGAGACCCAACTAGATATACCTGTAGTAAGAGGAGGCCCTGAAACAAACTCTTGTATCAGAGGCCTAGTCTGAGGCCTGAAGCCTGAACCAACGTACTTCTAGGCATTGCTAAGCAAAAGCTGGGCTGTGAGCCAGAGGCAGGTCCCACTCACAGAAGTTGGCAAGAAAAGGTTGTTAGAAGCACGTGCTTATACACGCATAAGGGCTAACGAGAGGAACCTGTGCCAAGGCGGCATCAGAACACTCCGCAGACACAAGGAACGGGCAGGTGCATCTTAAAGACAGGGTCAAAAGGACAGCATGATGGATAGATTCGTTTGAACTATGAGGAGTAATCTGTCCTGACGGTATAAAAGTAGGTCCCGGAGCGCACATCTTTGTCCAGCCTAGGGGGCAGTGGAAAGTCCTGCCACTGACTGAGCTGTGTCCATTGCCAGGGAGCACAAATTCGTAGTATGCCCTGTAGAGTCTATAGAGGAACTATTACTGTGCTTCATTTGACAATAAACCTGGCTCTGGTTCCTTCGTATCTTACTAGAGTCTGTGGTCTTTGGGCGTTCTCTTGGGGTCTGCTGTGTTAGCTATCTGTGCAGAGCTGGGGCATCACACAGAGGAAATATGCACACAGCCGACTGTTCTCATCGAACAAGAGCGGAGCACCACACCAGTAGCTACCAACAACAATACCGTCTCAGTTTGACAGCATTCCTTTGAGTATAATCTTTCAACCAGTTGGGCGCCCACCTCATAGCAATTCCATCTAGACCACATTTCCTTAGTTTGCTTATGAGACTGTCATAGGGAACTGTGTCAAAAGCCTTACTGAAATCAAGATACATCACATCTACTGCTCCCTGTCATCTACTAGGCTATGGCATGATTTATTCCTGACAAATCCATGCTGGCTATTCCTTATAACCATATTACTAAAAACAGCGTACACTGGAGCACACAGGGAGATAATATCAGTCCTGCAGTGTCACCCATCATATTTTTATGATGTAGACAACATGGTAAGATTATAGATGGGAAATAAATAGCAAACAAAGCATTAACAGGCGTCTCAGGGTCTGGTTAGTCCACTGGGTTACTTCCACCCCCACCCCCAGCTGTAACAGCTCAGAACCAATTTTGTATCAAGTTCAGCTGAGGAAGAAGAGGCTCCATAAAGATAGGTCAGAATTAAAGCAGAGGAGGGCGCTGGAGTCAGCAGGCTGCCAGAGAGCCTGAAGAGGGCCTTAAGGAAGTTCTTCAGTAAGTGGACTGAAATGAAGCTGCATGAGGAGAAAGAACTCCAGCACTGGAGTAGTAGAGTCTGCAACCCTGTAAGAGACACTGAGAAAGGGGGATGGGGGGGGGGGGGAGAGAGAAGAGATAGGAGTAGCCAGGAACATGGCAAGGGATTGTAAGGAACAGTCCTTAACTGCCTCACACAGAGTCCATGGGCTGGAATCCAGAAGGGAGGGTGGGCCTGGGTTCCCCCTACATCACGCTCCAGCAAGAGGTAAAAATCACAGGCCTCTGGATTAAAAAAAACAAACAGACTGCTATGCATCAGATGGGCTAAAGACTGGCATAAAGGCAATTAGACTCTTGGATCTTTCTGTTTGGACTTTGTTACCCAGAACAGGGACCAACCCTGAAGTGTGGCCAGAGGTCTGGGCCACCAAAGACAAACCACTGGAGAACCAGAATAACAGACAACAGGGGGCACTATAGTGGAAGACCCCTGCAATGCCATATCCTAACTCAAGGGAGTGCTCCTGTAGTAACCCTGACCCTTACCCTGGCACTAGCACCTGCTGCAGCAGCACAGAATGCTGTCCTGGGGGGGAGAGAGAATGAAAGGGCAGCTCGAGCTTTGGAGGGTACTTGGAATCCAACCACAGAGGGCAGTTGGAAAAAGCTGTTAGACTAGAAGGAGCGAAGGAGAAGAACCTAGATGCTGAGCTAGTGGATGAACAGGAGATGGGGAAGAAGGTGAGGTGATAAAATAAAAGAAGTATAGGAAAATAAAAGTAGGGGAGTGAGGAGGAAAGAAGAAAAATAGGAAATCCTCCAAGTCAGGAGAAGCAGAAAAAAAAAATAGACCCGGGTATATGAGCAGACACTATTGGAAAAGGGAAGTAGAGGAAAATAACATTTACAGACATACCACAGAGCATCAAGGTAAAAAACTGAAAGGAAATATAATTGGTGAAAAAGGGAATTGATCAAAAACCTGTTTTAGATTAAAACAGATCCTGAGAACAGTAAACGAAAAGCCCACCCACAAAAGGATAAAAGTATAGGAACAGAGAGAGAATGACTGAACACCTGTTGAAGGAATACAGTTCAAAAAGTGCCTAATGGACAAATGAGGGCCACCAAGTGAAGATAAACTTGGTCAAAAAAAAGGTACAACCACAGGACCATCGAATCTAAAGAGCACTTCAAGCTGAAGAGATGTAAAGACCCAGGCAGCAAGAGTGGAATTGTACTTACAGCCAAAGAAAGAAAAAGTTGTTGAGTAATCCTCTTGTTCTTGTTGATAACAATGCCTTTAGTATTAACTTCACAGAGTAAGGAAGAGTAGAGGTACAAGCTCACAAAGGTTAACACGTTGGGAACCTAGAGTTTGTTATAAGTAGTAGTACTTCGTAATGTTCTTCTGGTACAATTTTGGGGTTTTCCCTTATAAAGTTCTAAAAATTGTAAGTTATCCCTTTTGTCTTGGTTAGCCTCTGCCTTTCCTCACAGTTAGCATAGCCTGGCCAGGTCACTGCACTTCACAGTGAGTTCTCCTACCCATTACAACCTTGTATATTACTAATAAGCACGAAGACCTACTGTTCTTCTGTTTTGGATCAAGCAAGGTAGTTGTGTGCTGACTGCACTGGACTATATGTAGCTATCTAGTTACACAAAAATCCTGAATGTATTTGTGCATTAAGAAACCAAATTCAATTAAACACTTTGGGAATAATTACCTTAAGGGAAAGTAGGATGGACTTGTTAAAAAAAACAAAACAAAAAAAACCCACACGTCTCCCCTCTGGCTCCAGATTGTATGAAAAATAAAGCAGTACTAAGAATGCATGTTTACCTTTTTAGTGCTTGCGAATTTCTAATGCAAATTCCTTGTTCAAAATCAACCTCCATCTAAATTAAAAAAGGAGAAAGGTTATCGTAAAGTATATCCCATCAGAGGGTGAAATCCTGGTCCCTCTGAAGGGAAGTCTTTCCATTGATTTTAATGGAATCAGGATTTCACCTAAAGTAAATACTTGTCTTTTTCTCTGACCAGTGTCATGTTTTAAAGAGATTACTATTTACATTAGTAACTAGACATTTAACAGAAAAGTTTCCCGACAACTGTGACCTTAAAACGCTAGAATGGTTAAAAAAATTAGTACTAGTGAAAGAGGTTTTTTCCATTGTTTGTTCACTCTTTATTGGGATTTCATAGCAATATGCATTCCAACATATTGTGTTAGAGGAATTGACTATGGTTGGGATTTTTAAAGGAGTCTAAGGGTGTCAGGCATCCAAATTCTACTGAAAGTCTGAGTTCAGTGCCCAATTCCCTTGAAATCCCAGCCTATTTCTTTTTATATATTGTTACATATCAGTAGCATTCGGTTACTGCCATTTTCTAATTATACTATATATAATATAAAAAAAAGCTTTAATAAAAATCTTTCGAAGGGGAGAAAGAGGTTACTTACCTTACAGTAACTAGAGTTTTGAGATGCTGATGCTTTTGACCACACAGAACCTACTGTAGATGAAGGTGCCCCATGCATGCAAGCCTAGAATCTTTTAGGCGGCAGTATCCATTGGTGCTTTGTATGTACCCTTCATGTGCTCACTACACGTTCTCCCAAGGGCATAAAGAGCAGAGTAACCCCAACAATCTGACTTAAAAATTTGCATTATATGGAATTAATGGGATGCATGATTAGATTGAAAACTGTCTCACTGACAAATCTTAAAATTTTGTTGTTAATGGGGAGATTTCAACGATCAGGTCCCATGAAGGGATTGGCGCTTGTTCCAATGCACAATCTAGATGAGGATAAGATACATGCTGATAAAGTTTGCACAAAACTGATGAGGTAATAAATAACAAGGATAGATTATTGCTAGAGTGATCCGAATCATCTAAACAGCCACAATCCAACAAAATGCACTTTAATACAGCCAAATGCAAGAGTACACCTGGGACCCAAGAACACAGGTTATACCTACAATTAGGGAAACTATCTTGGAAAGCAGTCACTCAGAAGGACTTAGAGGGGTCATCACAGATATTACCTCAACAGGATCTCTCAATGCACTGCTGTGGCAAAAAGAACTAATGCAATCCTTGGTTGTATAAAAAGGGATTATCAAATAGAAGTAGGTAAGTTGTATTTCCTCTCTACAGAACACTCCTAAAATACTGAGTCTGGTTCTGGTGTCCATGCTTCAAGAAAGATGTGAAAATAGTGGAGAGAGTTCAAAAGAGGGCCACAAAAAATGATTCACAGGCTAAAAGCCCAATGTATTTAACTCAAAGAGATGGATGAGAGGTGACATGATTACTTTGCATAAGAACTTACCCATGGAAAAAGATATCCAATAATGGAGGGCTTTTCAACATGGCTGAGAGAGGCATAGTAAGAACCAATGGCTGGAAGCTGAAGTTGGACAAATTCAACCTTGAAATGATTTCCTAACTATGAGGATAAACAAACATTGGAACTGTTTACTGAAGAGGTGGTGGACTCACCATTGCTTGGAGAAAAGAAGATTCTCTCTTTCTCTCAAGGATATGCTTTAATCCAGCTTCTGGGAGAAATTTTACAGCCTGTATGTATGGGGCGGGCGGGGAGGGCTGGATGGGCACAGTGATCCCTTCTGGCTTTGGAGTCTAAATCTATGAATCCCCTTCTGTTCATCCCCTTCCTTTATGAGCCACAGAGAGTACAGGAAACTACACTGCCTTCAGCATGCTCAGGAGACCTGCAGCTGTTCATTATTCAAAGACTATAATCCAATCTCATTCTTCAGGGGTTCAGCTAGTCACTCATTGGCCATGTGTATTCGGTTGTGTCCCCCTCCCTGTCCCACCCACCCTGACACACACACACCTTCCTCTGAAGCATCAGAGATTGGTCACAGATGGAGGGGACACTGGATTGAGTGGACCAGTGCTCAGACATATTACAGAGAATCATCTGTTTTAGATACTTGGCTGGTGTGTCATGCTCAGGGTCATACTGATTGCCAGATTTGGCATTGAGAACGAATTTTCCCCCAGATCAGAGTGGCAAGGACTGTGTGGGTTTTATTCCTTCCTCTGAAGTTTTGGGCATGGATTGCCTGCTAGGATCATCTGGGCATCTCTCACTTAATTCCCTGCTGCTGTAGGGCCCTGAGGTACTGGTGGCACCTTGCCATCTCCTGTTTCTCTGCTTGTGGCACACAATAGCTTAGACTCCCAAGGATTAAAGTGTTCTAGTCAGCTCAAGTTATTAGCCTCAATATAGGGATACTGGGTGAAATGTAAGTGACCTGTGAAATACAGGGGCTCAGCCAAGATGATCCAAGGTCCCTTCTGGCCTTAACCTCTATGAAACCACCACTCATTTCCTTCACTAACACAGACACATAGGTAAAGGACTCCAAATCAGTGGGGAAGGAAGGCAAGTTGTGTGATCTGTGTAGACAAAAGCATCTTGAAAGGCTCCAGTTACTGTAAGGTAAACAGCCTATCTTTTTTGAGCGTTTGTTCACACAAATCCCACTGCAGGTGACTGACCGGCAGTTACACCAAGGAGGTGGGTGAAGGGATCCTATTTAAATAACTAGAACCTCCCTGCCAAATTGAGCATCTGATCTAGAAGCTGCCACAATGGAGAAGTGACTGGTAAGTGAGTATGAAGAGAACTCCAAGTAGCAGTCCTACAAATCAGAAATAGGGACTCCACTCCCATAAAACAAGGTGCAGGTGTCATCTGAGCTCCAGTAGTGTGCCCTAACTCAACAAGTAAGGAGTAGTTTGTTCAGTGCATGAGATCAATAAAATCTGGAATCCACTTTGAGACGATTACAAAAAGTCTTTCAAGGGGAAATAAAACACGCACATGACTCTCAGATACACCAGTTTCACGGTCTGAGTGCTTTTGAGCATAAATAGTGGGACCTTGCTCCGCCCTGACTGTTCATGTAATACATGCAGGCGAGATTGTCTGTCATCACTCTCATGGTATGATGTTTGAGTAGAGGTAGGAAATGTTGACAGGCTTTGCAGAGCGCTTGCAGTTCTAGGAAATTGATGTGTAGGGTGGATTCTGTTAATGACCATCTGCCCTGCACTGTGAGATCGTGGAGATGCACTCTCCGACCAATTAGGGAGGCATCAGTTGCTAGGATAATAGTCGGTGTTGGCTGGAGGAAAGGGACTCCGACACAGACGTTATTGTGTAATGTCCACCACAGTAGTCAGAGTCTTTGACATGCACTGGCAAGAATAAGCATTTGTGGAGACTGTGGAGAAGATATAGTGTATGGAGCTATACCTGAAGACACTGCATGTGTAGTCTTGAGTATTTGACTACAAACATGGCTGCTACCATGTGGCCTAGAAGTTGGAGGCACATTCTGGCAGAGGTCTGGGGCAAACCTGTGCATTGAATACCAGATCTCTTACAGCTGAGAATCTGTGAGGTGGTAGGAAGGCTCTAGCTTGTATGGCACCAACTGTGTGCCAATGAATTCCAGTTGTTGTACTAGTGTTAAAGTGGACTTTTCTAGGAGGCCTATCTTCATGAACAGATCCATTGTTAGGTGGATGGCTTGGAGAGAGTCCGTTTCAGATGAGGCTTTGAGGAGACAGTCATCCAAATATGGAAAGATAAGGACACGGGTGTCGTCAGGTAGTCAGCAACAACCGCAAGGACTCTGGAGAACACCCAAGGTACCGTGGACAGTCCAAAAGGCAGTACCTTGAACTGGTAGTGGTCATCACCCAGGATGAATCGGAGAAATCTGTGAGCAGGGTGTATTGTAATAGGAAAGTATGCATCTTAGAGGTCGAGGGCCAAAAACTAGCCCCCCTATTCCAGTGCTGGGATAATAGTGGAAAGGGTAACTCTCTCAAATCATTGCAGGTTGACTAAATTTATTTATACTGCCAAGGTCCAGGATGGGTTGCCAACTGCCGGATTTCTTCTGGATCAGGAAATAGTGGGAGTAGAAACCTTGTCCCATGTGCTAGGAAGGGACTGGTTCTATGGCTCCTAATTGAAGAAGATTTCTCCTTATAGAATGGAATCATGAGGGGGTCCCAGAAGAGGGACAGGTAGGGGGATAGCGGGGCAGGATAGATAGGAAAGGGATAGAGTATCCTTCACTGATTATCTCTAGGAACCACTTGTCTGAGGTGATGAGTCTCCAAGATGGGAAAAACAGAGCTAAATCAGTCGCAAACTGTTGGGATGTTGAAAATGGTGGGAATGACTGGAAGAGGTGAAGGAGTCTCAGGGCCTCAACCACACCTTCACAACTGCTGCTTCGGTGGGAGTGCATGAGAGCAGCCCTTTGAGGAGCATGCGGTCTACGTTTGGTAGGAGGTCTCTTCAGCGCTGAGAGTCCTAGTGCCGATGAGGAGTATACTGCTGCATTCCGGATCATGGGGGAAGTTGGTATTTTCCAGAGCATCTCTTCGGTACTGTCATGTAAATTCCAAGAGATTGGAATGTAGCTCAAGAGTCCTTAAGGGAGTGCAGAGAATCATCCGTACACTTAGAGAACAGGTTTAAAAAGGCAGGTCCTCTACTGTGGTTTGTACCTCCTTAGGAAAGCCCAAGGGGTGGAGCCATGATGCACACCTCATAACTACAGCAGTCGTGATGGATTGGGCAGCAGCGTCTGCGGAGTCTAACGAGGCTTGTATGAGCTAGGAAGTGCCCTCCTGATATCAAGGATTGGAATTGCTCTTTCTTGGCCTCCAGTAGGTCCTGGCAGAGTTCCTCCAATTTGGAGTAGTTATACGTAGCCATAAGGGCTTCATAGATGGAGATTCTAAATTGGAGCGTGGCGGATGAATATGCTTTGCGTCCAAAAAAGTCTAGGCATTTCCAATCTGTCTGGATGGCTAGAATGAGACTGGTATTGACGGCCTCTCTTGTACCGCACTGACTACCAAAGAATTTGGGGGTGGGGTGCAAGCATAGAAATTCTGCATCCTTCGCAGGAACATAATATTTAGAGGTCAGAGGGATGGACGCAGGGGTCTGCCACAGCAACTTTGTGGGGTTGAGAAGAGCCTTGTTGATCGGTAGAGCGATCTTGGAGGAAGAGGATGTGTGGAAGATATCCAGTAGTTTACACGGTTGGTCCTTCACTTCCTCCAAAGGGATCTGTAGGGAGTCTGCAATCCTGAAGAACAAATCTTGAAAATGCCTGAAGTCATCAGCAGATGTAGGGGGTGGAGGCATGATAGCCTCGTCAAATGAGGGAGGAGGAAAAAATGTAATGTTGGTGGCGCCTCTTCCTCCTCTTGAGATGGTACCGGCAGGGGTTCAACGTCCGGAGGGCAAGGGACTGATGGAGAAGGGAGAGGCGTAGGTTTCCAGCTTTGCTCTCTGGGAGGGTTCCCAAACTATGCCCGGTACATGGCCCAAGGGGCCCAATATGGTCAGTTTGGAGGGAGTGGTACATAGGGTTGCATCCACAGTGGTCCCTGCCAAGATTGGGGACCAGAGGTAGACTGTGGATAGTAAGGATGAGCAGGTGTAATTTGTCTAGTAGACGAGGGAGTAATAGAGCCTTCGTCTTCCTCTTCGTTGCTGGGGAAGGGAGGTGCCATCCTTGGCAGAGAGAGGAAGGAGTGTCGTGAGTCTGGAGAGGAGGGTGGAAGTGGAGGGAGGTCACATCGAAGGAGCGGAGACTCAGGAGGGTCAGATGCCAGCAGGTCTTTAGAGTATCTAAAGTGTTTGGGGGGGGGGGGGGGAAGAGGTGGGGGGAAAAGCATCATCCGTGCCAGTGTAAGACACGGCGCAAAAGGAAGGGTGTATGCCCCGAGGTGTTGGTAGATGGCGCCAGAGACTTGGTCGGTGCCAATGGCATGGCCAGTGCCTTGGTCGGTGCAGAGGTTTCATCGGTGTGGGAAAGGGTGGTGCTGCTGTAGCTCAAGTCAGCCTGTCTCGTTCCCTAGAGCTGGGAAATGGTGCTGAGGGCCGTAGGTCTGCCTGATTAGGATCTTTAGACCATTTCTTTGTGTCGGTATCAGAAGTACTCGGATGGGCCCTAGTCCCCTGCTAGATGAGGTGGAGGCAACAGATCTTGACAGTGTTCTGGCGCGATGTGCCTCAGAATGTGAGGAGAGAGCCTGCTTTTTTTTTCATCCGAGCGAGAAAGGGATGACTTCCTCTTCACTCGACATAGGAGTGAGGATCGGCACACAACCTGGCACAGCATGGGGGCCTCTCCAGAGGAGTCTGGGCCTGGATCCGATGCTGGTCATAGCAACTTCTCCATGAGGAGAAGTTTTAATCTGATGTCCCAGTCCTTTCTGGTTCTGGGTTTCAGGCCAATGTAGTGGGAACACTTTTGCGGGACGTGTCCCTCTCCCAGACAGTGGATGCACTGCAGGTGGCTGTTTGTTGTGGGGTTGTTGCCTTCCCAGTAACGAATGCACCTCTTAAACCCAGGGGATCCAGGCATAAGGGTGATGGAAAAAGGCTTCCCGGGCGGGGGGGGGGGGGGGCATGAAAACCTTAACACGTTTTCTCATAGTTTAACAAAAACTATTTTTCCTTTTGTTTAGGAGAAGAAAATACTAACTACATTACACTAATAGGTAAGGCACTATCTACTGATGGAAAAGGAAAAACGGGCTCTGCTGCAGATTCTGTCCCAGACCAAAGGTGGTAGAGAAGGAACTGGGGGCAATCGGACCTCCCTGCGCTATATATCTGTCCCACACCAAGTGTGAGAGGAGGGAGGTGTGCATGTGCGGTCCAACAGGCACTGCTGATGAAGATCTCTAATCCCAGGGGCATGGGGCACTGACACACCTACAAGTGGAGCACCCATAGGGACATCACTGGAAGCAGTAGTAAAGGCAACCTGCTTTGAGAGAGGAATTGGTACCAAGCTTAACAGTATCAATGTGGTCATCTCAATAGATGGGATCTTATTAGGATACAGTACTATAGATTCTTTGGCAGATAGGACTGATGTCATTGGCACTAAAAAAGTGGCATTGGTCACCAAGGATGCAGTACTGAAGCAGAACAAGTTTCCACAGTCCCTGAAGGCACATGGTGCAGATCAGAATTGGAAGGAAGGAGCCAGCTTGAAGACAGAGTGATGAGTCTTAAACTTCTAGCACAAATATCAGGGATGGTGACCATCAGCATCATCAGAAGATCTCTGCTTCTTCCTACCTTGGGTGGCAGGAGTCAATGACTGACCAGATATGGATAGAAGAGAAGGCTCAGCAGGTTTTTCAGAAGCATGAAGTCTCTTAGAGCCTGTTAGCTCCCAGAGCAATACATCTGGTAGTCAGATCACTAGTAGAAATCAGCATGAAGGCTACAGATTGCTTTCAAAAGAGGGACTCGGAACACTCCTGACTTTTCCAGCAGAAACATTTTTAAACAGGCATCATGAGCCCTCTGTGTATGCTTAGAAAAAGGATTTGCAAATCCAATGTTTGCCCAAAATACACAATTCCCCTAAACAAAAAGAGAGACATGGTATGTCTATCACTTGCCTGCATAGCTAATTTATAAGCAAGCAGATTTTTAAAGCCTAGAGACAGAGTTTCTGCCAGGAGACTTACACCTCAGTACAAAGAGGAGACAGATTAAAAAAAAAAAAAACCTTTTTGGGGCTTTTATTTTGCCAACAGCCACTAAAGAGTCTAACTACATGAACAACAAGTAACAAACTATCCTAAAACTACAGGGAAACAGATGGATCCTATGCATTTCTGTCTTACTATCAGGGATGGTAATAAGAAACAGAGGCAAGTGGGGATGCTCTGCACTTTATGCCTTGGGTTGGGAGGGAGGGTGTACGCGCAGCCTCAGACACTGCTAGCGAAGAGATTCCAGGCTCACACACATGGGGTACACATGCCTCCAGTGGAATCCCTGTGGACAAATGCTTGAAGAAGAACACAGGCTCAGCACTCACAAGAGTGAGGGGAGGGGGGGACAAACAATTCTGCATTCATTTTACTTAGGATGTCAAGTGAAGTTTATAATCAATCCTCAAACTAAGTGGTGCAAACTTTCCAATAAAATCAAACACTAAATTTCTATTATAACACTCTATGACATTCTCACTGTTGATCTGAATACTAGCTTGTTCATACAGCGTTGTGAGTAGTTTCTTAGAATTAGCAGTTTAAACTGAAATGCTTTTGCAATTCATTTATATGAACCATAAACAAATCAATCCACAGCTTGCCTTGCACTTTACAAACCTATTTTATGTTGAAAGCTAGAATCAGTGTTTCCATGGGCTGTTAAAATTGACAGCTGAAATGTGTCTAGTCAAAAGATTTTTAATGGGAGCTGATGGAGGGAAAAGGAGCTTGTGTTTTAACCCCTCTCAACCAGAATACAGAGAATTTATAAGATGTTTTATCTTACAACTTGTACTAATGATTCAAATCGGTGTGTGCAATATTGAATTACTTTTGGAGAAAGGAGGTCATACAGATCACAGTCTTCATCTCTTTCATTATGGCCAAGATGATTTTCTTGCGACTCTAAAAGGGAAGCATACCAAACTAAGAGTTAAAACATTCACCAATCAGTTAACTGTAAACTAAATGGCCACAGAGTAGCAAGGGTATTGTGCTCGCACTGCAGCCCAATTGGATGTACCTCAGGGGTGACATTCTGGTCCCAAAATAAGGGGAGTTTTGCCACTGACTTCAACAGTGTCAAAATTTCACCCTAGATGTTTTGAAACTAGGAAGAGGAGGCCAGGCAAAACTCAGAAACTGTTCTGGACTCTAGAGAAGTCTGTTCAAATACACTCTTGTCTAATAATCATAGCAGCATCTAAGCCAACTGCATAGTAAGTCACCTGACATTGGTGCTATACTGAGGAACAGGATTACTCCCGGGGGAAATTGGCACCAAAAGTTTAAAAGTTCTGCACACGATATTTGAAAATTCTGCAAATACCTGATATTTTGTCAAAACACAATATAATCATGCCAGTTTCAATTATTTTGGTAATTTATTTCAAAGTATCTGTCAGCAAGTATGTCCGTAACAATACAGACCCCCTGCCCTTCCCCCACCCCCCCCAAAAAAGATTCTGGTAATTTTTGACAAATATATTTATTAGGCATATTAATACAGAACTTTGAGCAATTGATTTAAATTACAATACAGAACTGTATTTCCTGACCTGTCATAAGCAGTGCAAAGGCTTGGAGGAGTCAGGGGTAACGGAGGAGCTGAGGGAGAGTAAAGGAGCCTAGGAGTGAACTTGGAGGGTGTTGGGTGTGGGTGGGAGAAGGTTTTTTTGGAGGGGTGGGATTCTTAGGGGGTTGGGAAGCCTCCCCCATGCAGACCCTGGCTAACCCCATGCCTCTCCCATTCAGTCAGGCACACCTGTCCCTGTCCCCTCAGCTCCCATCCCCATGTGTCCCTGCAGGCCCCCCTCCCCAGACTCAATGCTGTCACCACACTAGGTCTTGAGCCCATGCCCCAGTCTGTCCCCCCACTACACATTCTGAACCTCAGTCTGTGACCCTCTAGCAGCCTTGTGTGCCCCACTCTGTCCTAACCTGGCTCTGAGGGCAGGATGTTGTGATGAACTTCTATTCCTGGGGGAGTTCTGCACACTGGTCATAGAATTGTTTCCCCCCCCCCCCATAGAAAATACATTCTGCCCCAGAAGTGCTACAGTTCCACCTTTTGCCCCCCAGAGGCAGCTGTGGTGTCAGAATAGCCAGCTGCGTTCATGCAGCAGGGCTGTTCTGGTGCCACAGCAGCCTCTGGTGGGAAAAAGGTGGAACTGCTGCACTTCTGGGGCAGACTCAGACGGATAGCCGTATTTACAATTTTACAGATCCAGACTAAGAGTCCTGTGGCACCTTATAGACTAACAGA
Organism: Macrochelys suwanniensis; assembly: GCA_033296515.1. Classification (NCBI taxonomy): domain Eukaryota; kingdom Metazoa; phylum Chordata; order Testudines; family Chelydridae; genus Macrochelys; species Macrochelys suwanniensis. The sequence continues at coordinate 39,804,273 of CM065775.1, read as the reverse complement.
CGGATTGGAGCATACGCTTTTGTGGGTGAATACCCACTTCTTCAGATGCATGTACGAAAATTTATGCTCCAATACGCCTGTTAGTCTACAAGGTGCCACAAGACTCTTCGCCGCTGGGGCAGAATGTATTTTATGCTGTAAAATACAAAATTATGCAGGACAGAGGAATTCTACGCTTCCACAGATGTGCAGAATTCCCCCAGGAGTACAGGATGGAGAGAACAAAAGGAGTGTAAAAGTACAAAATAACCCACACAAAGTGTATGGAAATTCTATGGAAGAAAATTAATTCTTGCATAACACTGCTCTACAGCCAAAATGCTTCTGAAATAAATGTAGTCAAACTTTACTAATTCTGGGTCACTGAGAATGAAAATGATGCTTAAAATTGTTGATTGGCTCTAGTTTTCAAGACATGCTTTTGGGTCAGTATATACGACCCTTGACTTGGGAATGGCGGAGGATACGTGAGTTATAAAGGGAAGGGATCTCAATTTAAACCAGAAATGACTAAAAGACATCTTTGACTGGATCTATGAATAAATCTATGACTGGGTTTGGACAGTACTTGCTTTTTAGGCAAAACAATGAATGATGCCATCTGAAGCTGGTATTGCGTCATACATGATATGAATTGCATCATGTTATTCCTAGAAGTCATGGATGATGCAATCACAACGAAGCTTACATCACTCTGCTAAACAAATTGCCCTATATCAGCTCTAGAAATCATACAGTGTCGTGCTCTCTTATTTGTCAGCGTTTGATTTTGCAAAGGGACACATTTCTGTTTAGCCCAAGTGAGCAGAGATGCCTCGTACTTGTGTGAACAGTGCAGATAACTTCTGCTATGTTTGTGGTGAAGTGACTTTTGCATCCCAAAAGCGTAGTATAACCACTATGGTTAAGAAAGCCTATCACCTTTCTTTTGGCTGCAAAATTGGAGATCAGGACAAGAGGTGAGCCCCACACATATGCTGCAACACTTGTGCAACAAATCTTCGCCAGTGGTTGAACAGGAAAAGAAAATCTATGCCTTTTGCAGTGCCAATGATTTGGAGAGAGCCAACACATACCAGCAATTGTTACTTCTGCATGATGCCTCCAGTTGGGAAAGGTGTGTCAAAGAAGAAAAAGTGGACTGTGCATTATCCAAACATTCCATCAGCTATATGCCCAGTACCCCACGGAGAAGGACTGCCGGTTCCTGATGCACCAGAATCATTCTCACTTGAGTCAGACGAGGAAGAGGAAGAGGAAGAGGATGAAACTTCTGGTCCTGAACCAGCAGTGTCACAGGACCCACATTTTCTCCCATCCTCCTCCTCTGAACCACACCTCACAACACAAGGTGAACTGAATGACCTTGTCAGGGATTTGGAACTACCCAAGAGTAAGGCAGAGCTTTTGAGCTCCAGACTACAGCAGTGGAATCTCCTGGCAGGTGATGTTAGGGTTTCCATGTTCCGTGACCGTCAAAACGATCTTGTCCCATTCTTCTTCATGGAAGGTGATCTTGTAGCCTGCAACAACATCGATGGTGTGATGGCAGCCCTCAACATCATTCACGATCCAGATGAGTGGAGGCTGTTCATTGATTCATCGAAGACGAGTCTGAAAGCTGTTTTACTGCATAATGGCAATGTTTTGCCATCAATTCCAGTTGGTCATGCAGTCCATATGAAGGAAACCTATGACAACTTGAAACAACTTTTGAGGTGCATAAACTATGACCAACATCAGTGGCAGCTTTGTGGCGATTTGAAGGTTGTTGCTCTCTTGCTTGGTCTGCAGACTGGATACACAAAGTACTGCTGTTTTCGCTGCGAATGGGATAGTCGTGCAAGAGATTCCCACTACATCAAGAGAGATTGGCCACTCCGACAGTCTTTGGAGCCTGGGAGGAAAAGTGTTCAGCATTGACCACTTGTTGAATCAAGGAAGATTTTGTTACCACCCTTACACATCAAGCCGGGTCTGATGAAGAACTTTGTCAAGGCCATTGACAAAAACACAAGCAGCTTTCAAGTACCTCCGTGGAAAATTTCCAAGGTTAAGTGAAGCTAAGATAAAGGAAGGTGTCTTTGATGGTCCTCAGATTCGTGAACTTCTTCGAGATGATGCATTTGACCATGCACTGCGTGGCAAGGAAAAAAAGGCATGGAAAGCCTTCCAGTTAGTGGCAATAAATTTTCTCAGAAACAACAAGGCAGACAACTACAGGTTGTTGGTGGAAAACCTCCTCAAGGCATACAAAAGCCTTGGTTGCAACATGTCACTAAAGATACATTTTTTTGCACTCATCTAGATTTTTTTCCACCGAACTGGGGAGCAGTGAGCGACGAGCACGGCGAGCGATTTCACCAGGACATTGCAACAATGGAGAAACGCTATCAGGGCAAATGGAGCCCATCAATGCTTGCAGACTATTGCTGGACAGTGACAAGAGATGCTCCATTTAATGAATACAAGAGACAAGCCAAGAAGCGCCGAGTAGACACTGAATAGGACTAAACTATGTACATAATAGTTTTTTGCCTTTTGTTTCATAATAAAAATGTATATATATATAACCCCTTTGCTGATTTTTAAAGTGTTACATAAACAGGACAGGTGAAATAGTATCATGTAAAGCAACCATAAACACATGAAAAGACCTAGGTTTACAATTTATGATTAAAACTCTACTATACATAGACATAAAATATAAAAACTTAAATATCTTAGAAACAGTAGCCAGTTGTTTTAATTGTCATATTTGAATTCAGCACATCAAAATACATACTAAATAGCACATTTTATCTCTGAAGCAGATGACTTCTCAAAAATTGTAGACCAGTGTAATCTAACAGTATTCCTTCCTCAAATTATATTATGTATTTAGCAACAACTCAAAGGCCATTCAGAAAAAAATACATTAGGAAAAGTGCCCAAATTGATGAGTTTATTTTAAAAGCATGGCTGCTGGGGAAAAAAAAAAAATCCATACACACACTTCAGTAGTGACAAGAAATATGTTGAAGAGTTTCAATAATGATGAGTGGCCTAAGTGGTTTCTATAGCTACTAGAGAAGCAGTAGATGAACTAACTCAGGGATCTCAAACTCAAACCACCACGAGGGCCACATGAGAACTAGTAAATTGGCCTGAGGGCCGCATCACTGAAACCTTTTCATACAATGATACAAAAGTATAGTCAAAAATGAAAAAAAATGAAGAGTAATAGAATATTCTATTAAAAGTCAATGTATTAACTTTTTAAAAACTGTAATGCAAAAAGGGGTTTTAATAAAATATAAAACACTCAGGGTAGGTCCACACTACCCGCCCGATTCGGTGGGTAGAGATCGATCTTCTGGGATCGATTTATCGCGTCTCATCTGGACGCGATAAATCGATCCCAGAAGCGCTCCCCCGTCGACTGCAGAACTCCTGCTCGCCAAGAGGAGGAAGCGCTGTCGATGGGGGAGCCTACCTGCGCCGCGTGGACCCGCAGTAAGTAAACTTAGTTCGATCTAGGAAACATCGACTTCAGCTACGCTATTCTCGTAGCTGAAGTTGTATTTCCTAGATCGATCCCCCGCCCCAGTGTGGACCAGCCCTCAGTAATGTTTGGAGCTTGGCTGCCAGTGGAGTTGGCGCTATGGTGGGCCGCAGGAAATAACCCCGCGGGCCACGCGTGTTTGAGACCCCTGAACTAACTGCTGACTGAACATGTCAGCATACTGTTGTCTTGGAAAAGTCTTTAAAATCAACCCTTATTTTACACATAGCATACTATGTACAAAATACTTAAACACGTATAATTATACTTCAAAATACACATTTTCCAGCTTTATTATGGAGCATTTCCCACCAACAAACCTCATTTCTGAGATGCCGGAAAATGTCACGGACAACTACTTTTTCATGTCTAACTTTTCCTTCTCCTGTTTTTCATTGTCTTTAAATTAGTCAAATAATTTTAAAGTCAATGTGAAAGGTCTAAATTGAGCCAGCACAATTCAAAATCCTAAAATCTGGATTAAATTTTAATCAGTAAAATAGCCTATAAGTATTGTTCTGCTGCTACAGAACAATTCAGAATGTTGCCTTTGCAGGCACCAAGTTTTCCCAGTAGAAGAAAGAAAATAAATTGACACTGATAGTCCCCAGTCTCCCAAAAATAGCTGGTAACTAAACACATGTACAGGACATCTAGAAAGCACCAAAAATAAAAGCCAAAAGCAAAAGTCTTACCTTCTGAATTGATGTCCTCTTTCAACATATGACATAAATAATTGTTTCCTCTGTTTGATCTGGTGAGGTTGTCCTGTAAAGTCTGAAGACTTTGCCTTTGGTGTAAAAATATTTTAAAAGTGTGGTGGTTTTTTGTTTTGTTTTTTTTTTAAAAAAGACCTCAAACTATGCACAAATACTCCCCCACTCTCTTCCCCCAGGGTTCAAAGCTCCTATATAGTCTAGGATAATTTTAACTGACCCATTAGGACTCAAATATATACTTTAATACATTCTTTGCAAGCAATATAATGTTTCATTTTAGCCAGGTTGAGTCCTGAGACTATTATTAACTAGCAATATCTACCGGGTGAAATCTTTACCCTATTGAAATCAATGGGCGTTTTGCCATTAAACGTTAATGGGGCCAGGATTTCACCTACTGTATACCATGCAAACCGCGGTATACAATACATACATACATTCATTCTTCATAGCAACAACACTCTTAATATACATTGATAATATAAATGTAATTCTTTGGAAGCCCAGGGCAAACTTTAATTGGCCACAATTAAAAACCCACAAGACTGAACTCAAAGAGCAAATACTATAGAGCTTCATCTACAGCACCATTAGTAAGAACTACACAAGATTTGTTATAGCATTAATAGAAACTCTGCACTTCAGAATTAGGAACCCTTTTCCAAGCAAATAAAGTCAGATACCTCTTACATTAGCCACATTTGTTGTTCTTACCAGGAATCTAATGAAAAAGGTTTATTATAAAGAATTATCAAATCACACACTGCCATTTTGACTAATTAAATTGTAAGATATACTTCCATATAAATGTAATTTAAAAAAATGGAGTAATCTCAAGATTTACATAACACGTACTTTGCAGCCTGCAGTTTTCTTGTATAAAGTTCTTCTTCCACATAGTCATCCACTTGGTTTGTATTTACAGTGGTAATAGCCTTTCAAGTCAAAACAATAAAACTGCTTTAACATTTATGTTATACAATTATGCATTCTACACTTTACAGAATCCAACACCAGATATTAATATTAAACTGATAAGAACAGATACTACGCTTACCCTCATTCTGGGCCTTTCCTCACACGCTGACACAATAGTCTAACTGTCTTAATCATTTAATAGCTGAGGGAAGGGTACTATGCGAGTCCACGAGGGAACCAAGCATCCCTTGCCAATGGGTGCTGCCTGCAAGTGCATGGCCTACATCTTCTAACTGGCCACAGTGGCAAAAGGGAACACGGAGCCATGAAGATCCCACTTAGTAATAAGCAGCAAATCTGATTACTCCACATCTGAAGCAACTGAGTTATACCAAAGAGGGTACAGAACATCAAAACCAGAAGGCTGATCTATCAGTTCTGTCACATGATAGGAATTTTACCTGTATTTTGGGCTTTTACTGAAAGCTCAAATGTGAATGTGCACACTATAGTTAGGTATGGTACTGAAACAGATGCAGCTACACTAATTTGAGTGATAAAGCAGTGTGTTTATTTCAATGTGACTTGATGGGATTTTTCTGGAACACAAAAGTTAAATGGACCACAATAGGTTAGATCAGGGGTGGGCAAAATTTTTGGCCTGAGGGCCACATCGGGGTTGCAAAACTGTATGGAGGGCCAGGTAGGGAAGGCAGTGCCTCCCCAAACAGCCTGGCCCCACCCCCTATCCACCCCCTGACTGCCCCCCTCAGAATCCCCCCCCCCATTCAACCCCCCCGCCGCTCCTTGTCCCCTGACCACCCCCTCCCAGGACCCCCCACGCCTACACCCCCGCCCCCTGACCCCTATCCATACCCAGGGACAGGCCCCCGGGACTCCCACACTTATCCAACCCCCCCCCCATTCCCCGTACCCTGACTACTCCCCTCCCGAACCTCCGCCCCATCCAACCGCCCCCTGCTCCCTGACTGCCCCCCGGGACCCTCTGCCTCTTATCCAACCCCCACGCCCAGCCCCGTACCATGCCACTTACAGCAGCATGTCTGGCAGCCGTGCGGCCCGGACGGAGCCGGACACACTGGCGCGCTGCCTTGCAGGGGCGCGCAGCCCTGCTGCCCAGAGCGCTGCCTGCGCGGCTGCAGGGGAAGAGGACAGCAGGGGAGGGGCCACAGTCTAGCCTCCCCGACTAGGAGCTCAGGGGCCAGACAGGACAGTCCCACGGGCCAGATGTGGCCCGCGGGTCATAGTTTGCCCACCTTTGAGCTTGTACCTCAGATAACATTAAAAAAAAAAAAAAAAGACACACACACACACACTACTGTACATGAGAGGTAAGCAGAAACCATCTGTCCTACCTCTGAATTTCCTGGCTTCTCTCAGATTAACTCAGACTTTTAGGTATGCATATACTAGACAGTTGGGAGCGTGTCTCCCAGCCCAGGTAGACACAGGCACTAGCTACACTCAAGCTAGTGTGCCAAAAAGAGCAGCATGGTCATTGCAGTATGCACAGCAGCTCGGGCTAGCTGCCCACTCAGACACAGGGGGGGCAGGCACGCTTGTACTCAGGCAACTAACCCAAGCCACGGCCTGTGCTGCGATGACCACACTGCTCTTTTTAGCACTATAGCTTAAGTGGAGCTAGCATGTGGTCTGTCTATCCAGGCTGGAAAGCATGCTCCCAGCTGCAGTGTAGATATACCCTTAAATTAGAGGGAACACTGGTAAAGACCTACTGTTTCCCCCACACATGTGCGGAATGAATTTTGTTATGTGCACCAATATGGAGGTGATGTGCGACACACCACCTTCATACTGGTGCACATAACAAAATTCATGTGGTGGGGGATGGGGCCGAGGAGTTCGGAGTGTGGGAGGGGGCTCAGGGCTGGGGGTTAGGGTGCAGGGATGCAGGAGAGTGCTCCGGAGCTACAGCAGGGAGAGAGGACTCCCCCCAGTTCTCTCCCCCCACAGCAGCACCTTGAGGGGAGGGGAAGATGCACCTCTCCCCACTCCGGGGCCAGGGCCGCCTGTGTTCCTGCCGCCCCTTCCCCCTCTGCCAGGGCAGGCCCGGCAGGGGCTGCCCGCATTCCTGCCGCAGCCGCCTGCGTTCCTGCCGACCCTTCCCTGGCTGCCGGGGGAGGTCCAACCCGGGCTACCTGCATTCCGGCTGCCCCTCCCCCGGCCACTGCCGCAGGTCCCACCAGAGCTGCCTGCATTCCGGCTGCCCCACCAGGTCTTGGCAGGCCGGGTTCCCTGAGTGCTTGCATGGCACTAATTAGGCTGCTGTATGGCTGCACAGCTTACAGGGAACTTAGGTCTTCACTGTAGAGTTTACTCAAGTTAGCTACGCTCCAGTTACTTCTCTTGAGTTAGCCGCGCCACACTGCAAACAAAAAACCACTAGACCTGCTGCATCCACATTGACCTAAGTAAGTGCAGGAACATTCTTTGTGCAGCAGCAAGATGAGCCACACTACAAATTATTACCCACTGAATTGTCTGTCCTTTCTGGGCACATAAGAAAATATTGGGAAGGCATTGGGAGAATAGTGTCATTTGAGTGGAGCTAGCCTGAGCCTAGAGAAACAACAACCATTATCCAACAGCTACTGAGTTGTGCTAACTTGAACTTTATATCCCAATGGGTTAGCCAACTCATATTAAAAGCACACCACACTCCAGGTTTGAGTGGGGACCAGACTAGAGTAGGGCGACATTCAAGTTATAAAGCGAGTCAACTCCGCAGTGAAGAGAAGCCCTTAAAGTTAACTGATTATACACATTCATCATTAAGGATACGATTCTGTCATGGAGGTCACGGAGCAGCAGCCAGCCCCGGGGCCACCAGAGCAGCACTCTGACTGCTAGCCCCCCACTCTGGGTATTTTAATATAAGTCAGGGGCAGGTTACAGGCTTCCATGAATTTTTAATGCCCACAACTTGTCCCTGACTTTTACCAAAAATATCCATGACAGAATCTTAACCTTATCATAGGTTAAGCTAGTTAAAAAAAAAAAAAAAAAAAAAGTGAGAATACCTTTTTGTATCACACAGATTAAAAATAACCTAAACACCTTAGTATTTAAAATAGTCAAATTTATTTTACAAGTATATCTCAGATAATACTGAGATTAGTTTTTGTCTTCTTCACATTATCTGAAAGCTCCCTTTAGTTGCTTAATACTATATTTCAAATTGCAAATAATTCTACAAAGGACCTTGACATGTTTGTGGAACAAACACTTACCTCACAGTCAAGACACACTATTATACTTGACTCCTGTGTTACCGACAAACACAATTCACAAAAGATATGTCCACACTGTAACGCATGATGACGAGCTCCTGATGAAATCAAGTCTATAAGTAAAAATTAGCAAAATCCCGATTTACTGCTTGAATCTTTTAGTTACCAACATTAAAAAAATGACTGTTGCCATATTTAAATTAAAGTGTAGCTACACAATCTTGCAAAAGCATTAGTCTTGCTGATGAAGTAATCCAGCAGCATTTTAAGGACAACCTTACAGTTTCAGAGAGAAAAGGTGGAGGAGATAATATTTTTTATTGGATCAACTTCTGTGGTGAGACACACAAGCTTTCAAGATTACACAAAGCTCTTCTTCAGGTCTCTTGAATATCCTGGGACCAACATATAGGTACAATAATACTGCATGTAATGTTATAATTTCAGGAATTTATAAAGCTTATAAAAAATAATGGTACTCCAAGAAAAAGCCAGGTGCACAGAAAGATCTGTGCCTCCCATAGTCTATCAGTAACAGCAGTTTCCCCATCTTTGCAATTTTCTCCAAGGCTAAAAAAAAAAAAAAAAACCACAGTGAAACTGACTTGGCTCCAGTCAGTTGCTGATGTACTAAAGTTCACTGATCACTGAATTGTACTGATAGGGATTTTTACAAATACAGGGATATACCAGGGAAAAAGCAGCAATAACTATAACAAAGGCATTAAAAATATTTGTTTAGCTAGCACTGTAAAACTACTGATTTAAGCTAAACAGACATAAGCCAGGTTTATACGAACGTAAAAAGATTATCCTCACACAATTGTACCAGTTTAGCTAACTCAGCATAAAATCACTCTAGTAATTGAAGTATAATCTAGGTCTAAAATATTGTCCGTTTGTGCTCGGACTCTTAATACACGAGTTTCTTTTTGGAGAGACTATTTCAAACCCTTCACTTTTAACATAAAAAAAACCCATTCTACTGCAGATTGTTTAACTACATTGATTTATTGTAAAAGCCTAACTGAAACCGTACACAGCCAGTGTCTATTAACAAAGTAGTTACATTCAGCACTGTAAGCTATTACGTATTTTGTCCCATAGGTCCTGACTCTGTGGGTGTTCAGGGACTCAAGCACGCAAAGAGAAAAAATAGGGGGTGCTCAGCACCCATGGGGCTGGCCGGGGCTGCTACTCTGATGGCCCTGGGGCTGACCGCCAAACAGCTCTTCAGGCACTGGCCCTGTGCCCCCATCAGCTCTTCAGTGGATCAGCCGTTGAACGGGGCTGCCCTGCCACTCGCTCTTCGCTTGGGGGAAGGGGTAGAGTGGGCAGGCCGAGGGTTGAGCTCCTGGTGCTTGCACAGTAGGGGAAGTTGCCGCCGCTGCTGCTGTGCAACCTGCTTCTCCTAGCCTACCGCACCTCCAGCCTCCTTGCCTGCCTCATTGTCTGCAGCGCCAGTGGGCTGTGCCTGTGTAAGGTAAGGCGGGGGAATCTTCCATTTCTTCATACTGAGCAATGATGATACCAGTATTAAATTGCTTGTTTAAAATGTATATAATGCTTTTTGTCTGGCAATTTTTTTTTTACCTGAAACCTAACCCCACCCCCCATTTACATTAATTCTTATGGGGAAATTGGATTCACTTAACATCGTTTCGCTTACAGTCATATTTTCCAGGAACACAACTACCACGTTAAGTGAGGAGTTACTGTACTCACTCTTACATTCATTATAAGTACTCAGCACATCCCTATTTGGTCTCCTTTCTCCCAACTCCAGGTTTTTTAAAATTTTTGCTGACCTTCATCCCCTTGCACCCCCCGTTGGATGCTGTCCACAGTGTCTGGGGGCAGCGGGACCAGGCTCTCAGGATAGGTGGGACTGGCCTGATCACATGCCCATTCGCAGTGCGGAGCTGATCACTAGAGGCCGGATTGTGCCCCCCCAGCAGCACAGGAGCGCCCTGTACCAGCAAAGGAGGGTGCGTGCAGTTGAAGGCCCAGTGCTGACGGGCAGCGGCAGGGACATGCCAGGCCACCAGCAGCGGCATCTCCCGGAGACTCCCCCAACAGCACCGCTACCCCCTCAGGCGAGGGGAAGCTTATGAGCCCGGCGCGAGGGAGGGACACGCCAGGGCCGAGGAATCTCAGCAGGGGGCGACCCAGAGTCGTGCGGGGAAAGGGGGTCTCTCGGGGCGCGCGGCCGGGGCAGCGCCGGCTCGTTGGCACCGCACCAGGGGCCTCTGCCGCCAACGGCTGAAGGAGCCGCGGGGGAGGGGGCAGGGCCGCCCGGCGCTCCCCGCCCTGGGTCCGGCTCACTGAAGGGAGGCATGAGCCAGGTTGGCCCCCGCGCGGGTGCAGAGGGAGCCGTTGGGACCCGCCTCTCAGGGTGCAGGGAAGGGCCCAGGCCCGCAGCGCTCGGCCCCCTTTCACCTTGGGAGACAATTGTTCCGCGTCGCGAGCACCCGACACACAGCTGCCCCCGGAGCCGCCGCCGCCACCGCCCGTGGGACTCATCCCGCGCCTCCGCCATCTCGCGCCTTCCCACCTGCAGCACGCGGACCCCGGTAACAGCCAAGCACGGCACGTGCCCTCAGCCACCAGCCAATAGCAGCCGCCTTCCCTTCGCCCAGCAGCCAATCGTCGCGTGGTGGCCGGGACGCGGGGCGAGGCCAGCCACTGGGCAAGGCCTCTTCCCTGTTACTAGGTAGAGAAAGCATTAAGTGGGCTGTGGGGAGGTACTGGGGTCAGGTCATTTAGCAGGCCCAGGGGAATGGTCAGCAATAGAACCTGGGCTTCTGAGTCCCCACCAGTGCACTGTCCTTTGGACCACCCTGCCATGAGACCATGTAGCTTCCTGGGGTAGAGCTGTCACTGGTCACCACATTTGTGCTGTTAGGTAAAAATCAGCTTGTCCTACTCACTGTTCCAACATCCGGGTAATGTGGAGTTGGATTTACAGCTCACAAACTGTCAGAGGCCATGTAAGAAACACACTGAGGCCGAGTAGCTTTGATCAAAGGGCACACAGCTTCGGAGGCATGTGGCAACTTTATTAGTGACAAGCATCAGTATTTATAGTTAGTTGTAAGACAGACAAGAAGGAGGGGTACTGGGCACGTGTTTACCTCTGCATCATTTCAGGCTGACCTTGTTCAAACTGGTTTCTATAGTTACTCAATTTAGGCAGAGAGGAGAGGGAATACCGCAAGAATATTTGTACAAGATAAAGGGATTTTAAACAAGGTCAGGAAGAGTTTATTGCGGGAAGCCAGGAGAAATTTACAGCAGCCCCTTTTATGTTACCTAACAGTGCCATGGTAGATAATTGGCCCTACCTGCCTCTAGCAGCGATTAACCATTACCTGGTCCAGTAGTGGTCATGAAACCACATGGCTTAAAAATATAACTCAGAAGTTGAAGGCACTGGCACCCATGGTATAAACTCTATTTTTTTAAGATACAAGTGTTTTCTTTGGTTAGAACAGATCAAATAATATTTATGGGTTCAATAAATTATTCAGTGTCCTTCTGTAGTGTTCTCCCTGCTCTTATTTTGTTTTTGATTAGCATGGACTTGAATCTCTTAGGTTTCTGTTTCAAGTCAACTAAAAAAAAAAAAGTCAAACCCATTGAATTTCTCCTGGCTTCCATGACAAAGCCCGCAAAAATGGGAAGTTTACATGTGGTTTTTATGCAAATCAATAAGCCAGCCCAGGTTTGCTGCAAACTGAGGGCAGGTCTACATTTAAAACACTGCTGTGCGTCACTGTAGCACATCAGTGAAGATGCTACTATGCCAGTGGGAGAGCTTCTCCCGTCAGCATAGTTAATCCACCTCCATGAGAGGCAATAGCTAGGTTGACGGGAGAAGCACTCCGTCCTGTTCACATAGCACTGTCTACATGGGGGGTTAGGTCAGTATAACTGTGTGCATCATTCACGGGTGAGGATTTTTCACACCCTGGAGAGACATAATTATACCAATATAAGTTTATAGTGTAGACCTGGCCTGAGTTAAGGTTGTTTATTATTACTAAATTCACACAACCCCAGAATAAGACTAGCTTCCTACCCCAAATTCATAATTGGAGAAGATAAATATATGGCTTGAGCCTACTACTTGAGTAGGGCTGTAGGATGTGGCACGGACATAGTTCAAAGTCCATGAGGTGGGTTTGCAAACTTTGCATAGCTATATATTAGGTTTTTGTAATTGGCATATTAATATTTCAATGAGAGGGGCAAATACCAAAACTGTATTTTGAGGGGGGAGTTGAAGGAGTTGATTGCCGTCCTTACTGCACAAGCACAGGGAGAGTATTCCAGGCACAGAGGTAGTGTGGAAGGAAGCGTACAGATAGGAGTGAGAGGATACAAAGAAAAAGATACACATATTAGCAAACCCATGATTAACCTTGTCATAAACATACAGCTAAGGGTAACCTAGAATTCCTCCTTACCTGTCAGGGGTTAAAAAGCTCAAATAGCCTGGTTGGCACCTGACCAACAGGACCAATGGGGAAAGAAGATACTTTCAAATCTTTGGAGGGGGTTTTTGTTTGTGCTCTTTGTTGTGTGTGTTCTCTCTTGGGACTGAGAGAGACCAGACAGAAATCCATCTTCTCCAACCCATCCTAATCCAAGTCTCCAATATTGCAACCAGTATAGGTAAGCCAGGCAAGGCGGATTAGTTTAGCTTTTGTTTTGCTTGTGAATTTTCCCTGTGTTAAGAGGGAGGTTTATTCCTGTTTTCTGTAACTTGAATTTTCCCTGTGCTAAGAGGGAGGTTTATTCCTGTTTTCTGTAACTTTAAGGTTTTGCCCAGAGGGGAATCCTCTGTGTTTTGAATCTGAATACCCTGTAAAGTATTTTCCATCCTGATTTTACAGAGATGATTTTTACCTTTCTTTTTTAAATAACATCCTTCTTTTAAGAACCTGACTGATTTTTCCACTGTTCCAACCCAGGGGTTGGGTCTTTGATCACTTTGTAGCCAATTGGTTAGGATATTATTCTCAAGCCTTCCCAGGAAAGGGGGTGTAAGGGCTTGGGGGAATTTGGAGGGAAGAGAAACTCCAAGTGGTCCTTTTCCCTGGTTCTTTGTTAAATCACTTGGTGGTGGCAGCGTTACTTAATTCAAGGTACAAGGAAGAATTTGTGCCTTGGGGAGTTTTTAACCTAAGCTGGTAGAAATAAGCTTAGGGGGTCTTTCATGCGGGTCCCCATGTCTGTAGCCTAGAGTTCAGAGTGGGGAGGGAACCCTGACAAATCTGAGTTTAATGGAGTGAAATACTGAGTCCATTAAAGTCATCTGTAAAACTCTCATTGGAGCCAGGATTTCACCCAGGGTGTGTAACAAAATCCCAAACTAGGCAAGGTTCAGTTGGTTTTGGTTGTATTTTACAGTAATGCCTATAGGCCTCAATTGGGATTAGGGTCCCATTGTTGTAGGTGCGGTATATACAAAGACATGATCCCTGCCAAAAAAATAATTACAGTAGAATAACAGTTTTGCACAAGTCTAAGCATGTAACAGTCATTGTTTAAGTGTTAGTTGCATGACTGTGATGTGAAGGGCACAAATTTTCCAATGTCCCTAGGATAGTAACAATCCTACAGTAAATGTTAAATATAAACAACTTCATACATTAGATACCATTTTACTTGTAGATTTACTTCTGCTTGTAGAAGTAGATGCTAGGTTGTATTGCTTCTGTGACAATCAACTCTTTGGTGAGGGGTGTGCCTATATTTGCTTATTGTCTGGGCTTTAGCTATATTCTATAGATGAATGAACAAGTTTAAATATAAACAACTTCATACATTAGATACCATTTTACTGCCCATTAATGTATTCAAATGTATGAAAGTATCTATAGGTGCATATCCTATACTCTATGCCTATTCCACAAATTAAGATGAAAAATATGATAAGGGACTTGTAACGGCATGAGCTGCCGCTTTAATAGCCTGGTAGGGGGACAGGGAGTAGCTGACCCTACCCCAAAAAGAAGCAGACAGGTGCTGGGAATCAGATGACACAGTTGATTAGCACCTCCTGAGTGGCACACACTGTCAGTTGGAATATAAAGAAGAGATCAAGCATCAGCGGGGTGGGGAGTGAGCTAAGAGAGAGTATTTTCCGGTAAATAGAACAGATAGTAGACCCTGTGAAGTCCCCATCAGGTTGGAAAGTGCCATACCTGGTAGCTACTAGAGACTAGAGAACCTGAGTCTGAACCTGTAACCAGACAAGACAGTTGTTAGTGTTGCATTTTGTATGCTTTCTTTGCTTTGTTCTGGAAGATAGCAACCAGAGCCATGAAAGGGACAGAAACCTAACTTTGGTGTAGCTAGCTATCCCTGGCTGGTAACTAGGGACACCAGCCTATAGGACTATGTATAAATATGCACCAACACTTCATCCATTAGTACATAACATATTTTATAATTTCAACAAAAACCAATTGATATTCTCCTATATAGTTATCTAGAACCTTTTTATACATGTTATTTAAAGAGTATGTAAGCTGTGCAATGTTAAGGGTATGTCTACACCTCAAAATTATGTCGAATTTATAGAAGTCGATCTTTAGAAAGCGATTTTATACAGTCAATTGTGTGTGTCCCCACTAAGCGCATTAAGTCGGCGGAGTGCGTCCTCAATACCATGGCTAGCATCGACTCATGGAGTGGCACCGCTACTGACCAGGGCTAAGTGTTTTTTTGTATAATATAGATAAATGCTTTTTTTTAAAAAAGGGCCTTCTAAATTATAACCACAAGATGGTAGCATGGATTAACTGTAGTTAGGTTCACTCTCAGTATCTTCACTGCAAAGAGAAAGTGTAATTGTAGCACTGTGAGTAGCCATACCCATGCTAATTTTAGCCAGATCAGCTAACAGTACCTGCGAAGAAGTGGCAGCATAGTAGTAGCCAGAGTCCCTGTCAGGCTTGTTTTTGGGCAGCTACCCAGAGTACAAGCACATGCCACTGCATCTTCACTACTATTGTTACCTGTGCTAGCTAGGCACATTCACTTTGCAATGAAGACATACTCCTGACTAATACAGGTCCTACTTGCTTTTATTCACATGAGTAATCCTATTGGCTTCATCAGCCTTTTCTGTACTGGAAAATGTGCTGTGTTACAAACATAAAGTTAAAGACAAGATACTCTTTCTATTTCAAATTGACCCCACGGATGAGAGTGCATGTTATGGGGTAGTCTGCTCCTTAAGGATTGTGTGGTCTAGTGGTCAGCTCACCCTGTCACATGGCGTAGCCATTTAAGCGTCTGAAAGGTCCAATATTATATACAAGGACCTGAGAGATATTCAGAGTGAGGAAGTGGTTCCAAGAGCGAGAAGTGTTTGAAAGGAAATCCCATTACTGTTTCTTTATGGGCTGGGGTCTAATAGTGGCTCCCCTCTCTCCACAACCGACTGGGAATGAGCTGGGAGAAGGGGACCAGCACAAAGGTTGCATGCTCTCTCAGCCACTAGGAGATATCAGCAGGGAAAGGCTAGCCTGTTGAGGACCCTGAAGTCTGATGGCTAATTAGGGAGAAGCTGGCAAAGGCCCTACAGCTCGCTAATCCTGAACTCAGCTCCAGAGAAGACAGCTGGGGAGACTCCTGTTTAAGGAGAAAGTGAGGGACTAATATAATCCAGTTCCAAGAGGAGAGCTGGAAATTCTTGCTTAAGTAAGGACTAAAAGGAGTAACCCAAAGAAGGAAGTGGGAAGGGTTCTAGCATGGGTGGCAGGTGTAATAGGCAAGGGGAAGTTCTGCCTTCCCCGATGATGCCGCAGCCACCGGACCCCCAGTTGCGGGGTTTGGCAGCAAAGTTTTTGCTTTTATTATGCCCCATGCACGTTCGAGGGTGGCTGAGGAGGCCCCTACCACCTGCTCAGCTGCCCCAGAACCTGCATGGGGCATATCAAAAGTGTCTTCTAACAGACGCTTTTCCCCTGGGCGGGTTGGGTCCGGGGAAGGGAGGTGCAGCATGGCTTCGGCCAGCCCCAGGCTCCTCCGGGCGGGGGGAGGTTCAGGGCTTTTCCTCCAGCCGGGGATGGGTGGGGGCAGAAGCTCTGGGCTGCGGCTGGCCCGGGGCTCCTCTGGGCAGAGAGGGAGCTTGTGGCTCTGGCCACGGGTGGGAGGGGGCAGGGGGTCTCAGGGCTCCAGCCATGGGGAGCGTGAGGGCGGAAGGGGTGGAGCCGAAGGCTAGCCTCCCCAGAGGGGGGCTCCACCTGCCACCCATGGGTCCCAGAAACAGGTGCAAGTCTCCTGAAGGAAGGAACCAGAGATTGCTATTTCTGCTACATTGCGAGGGAGAGGGGAGGAGGGCGCAGCGTGCTTGGGGAGGGGGTGGAACTGGGCTGGAAGAGGTGGGGGTGGGGCATTGAGGGAAAGGGTGGCGTGGAGGCAGGGCTTGGGCAGAGCTGGCGGGGAGCACCCTCCGGCAGATTAGAAACTTGGCCCCTCTGGTTCAAAAGGTGTAACAAATACAAGTTTACCATGACTATAGAGTACCTATGCAGTGTTGTAGCTGTGTCAGTCCTGGGATATGAGAGAGAAGGTGGGTGAGGTAATATCTTTATTGGACGAAACTCTGTTGGTGAGAGAGCTTTTGAGCTTACACAGGGCCTTCTTCAGGTCTGTGAATACAGTATCTCTTAATTTGGGCACATTGGTTTAGTAAATGGTTGTCCTAGGTTTACTGGAAATTTATCTGTGGTTTCTGCAGCCTCTTTAGTCTTCCATCTATGAAATTAATATTGGAGTAGCCCAGGTACTTTATTCACACCCATGCAACACCATTTAATGCAAGGAGCCATCTGGGGGTGTAACTGCAGGCAGAATTTGGCCCTGTGTACTTTTGTGCCAAGTGCACTAAACCTATGCTTGTTTTAATTTAAAAAACATTTTCTATCCCAATGCCAGTTTATGAAATTTGCTGTTCCTGTCTTCAGATGTACTATATTAAGAGTGAATATATGAAGTGAGAATTTGCATAGTGATATGTACTTATTTAGAATGTACTTGTGCTTTTTATGTCATCCCAAACAGTTGAAAGAAGCTCTGCTATTTTTAGTTCCTGTCATATGTCTCTTTACTATGGGTGTCACACTTAGATTACTGAAGAGAAAGTTGAGACAACTTGATCATGCTGAATAAAGTATCTATACAAGGAGACAATATGACACTAGAGGGCTCGTTAAGCTAGCAGACAAACATTTTTCTTACCTTAATTTCTAGCCTTTGACTCTTGATATGGCTTTAACAAGGAAGGTTATTGACTATTACCTGAGGATATGGTAAATCCTCCATCATTTGGGCTTTGAGCTAGTAACTGACACTACATAGATGGACTGTTGCACCCAGGCAGACCCCCATTGAAGTAAATGTAGCTCTGTGTAGGTGCAGCAGTCTCTGCCCGTGCTCTTTCATTTGCTGGACTGGGACCATGGAACCTCTAAATCATGATTGAACGGTTTATTAAAAATATACTATAATTCAGGCACAAATTGACTCAATTCAGGCAACACTGGGTGAAATTCTTTGTTACGCAGAGGGGTCAGACTAGATGATCTTAACAGACTCTTCTGGCCCTAAAATCGATAACGAGAAATTCTTATCTATAGAAGTCCTACCCAGAGGTCTCTTTCAGACAAAACTCCCTTCAGGATAAGACCACAGAGTATACTTTATAATTTATTTTATAAAAAGTAAGCTGAAAATGGGTAATTATTGCCTCTTAACTCATAACCACACAGCCCAGAATGCAATAACTTAATTGTAAAAATATAGGGTTGGAAGGGAACTCAGGAGATCATCTACTCCATCCCCCTGTTCTGAGACAGGACCAGGTATACCAAGACCATCCCTAACAGGTGTCTGTCTAACCAGTTCTTAAAAACCTCCAATAATTGTGATTCCATAATCTCCCTTGGAGGTCTATTCCACTGCTTACCTATCCTTATAGTTAGAAAGTTTCCTAATGTCTAACCTAAATCTCCCTTGCTGCAGATTACTTCTTGTCCTGCCTTCAGTGAAGGTGGAGAACAATTGATTATTGTCCTCTTTCTAACTTGTTAGATTGTTATCAGGTTCCCCCCCCCCAGTCTTCTGTTCCTGATACTAAGCATGCCCAGTTTTTTAACCTTTCCTCATAGGTCAGGTTTTCTAAACCATTAAACATTTTTGTTGCTCTCCTCTGCACTCTCTCCAATTTGTTCACATATTTCCTAAAATAGGCTTGTAATTTGTTTTTTAACCCAAGCACATAAGCAGACGTGATCCCTGCCCCAAATGTCTTAAAATGTAAAGACAAGATGCCACAAGTGAATGTAACAATAGGTAGGAAAAAGAGGAGCGAGATACATTGGAGACAGTAGTTACGGAACATTTGCTCTCTGGTACTGCTAGATTGTGATGGGGAGGAGTGTTCCAGGGCCATGTGTCCCCAAATCTTGGCTTTATGGAGGCAGACAGGGAGACTCTGCTGTTTCTTGTTCTTCCAATCAATAGTGCTGGCTTCAAGGGTAACTGAATTAAGTGAATTAGCATTCCAAGAGGAGAGGAGACAGGTCGAGTTTGAGACAAGATGGCACACTCCCTGCTCCCATTTAAGTCAATGACAGATGAAGGTGCTGTGGAAACCAAAGCCAAGGACGAGAAAGGATTCTATTTAAGTTCTCAAGCCATGCCCATCGCTGTGGTGTCTGAGCTGATGAAAGTGGCATTCGGGAAAGTAACCATGCTGCATAGTTGAAGGGGTTTTTTTAATTAATAGTTTCCTTTATTAATCATTTCCTTGCTTTTTTTTTTCTTTGGCTACATTGCCAGAGAAGAAAATAGGACGTACCTGGAAACCTCTTCAGTGTTAACAGGTCACACTAATCACATTGTAAATCTATTAAAAATTGGCAATAATGATTTTGTGAAGGCCAAGACTATATAACAGGGTTCAAAAAAGAACTAGATACATTCATGGAGGATAGGTCAATCAGTGTTTGCCAAAAGCTGGGAATGGGTGACAGGGGATGGATCACTTGATTACCTGTTCTGTTCATTCTCTCTGAAGCACCTGACATTGGCAATGGTTGGAAGACAGGATGCTGGGCTAGATAGACTTTTGGTCTGACCCAGTATGGCCGTTCTTCTGTTCTAATGCATATTTCATTTACTAGTATATCAGTAAAATGGGCTAGAACCAGCTCAGAGGTAGAACCAGCTCTGTATACCATCTGCAAGCTTGTGATCCCAGCTTTCAAGCAGTGAAAGCATTAATGTTCAATTCCAGTGATTTATGATAATTGGCTGTTAAAGTCACACTGGAATCAGTGCGCTAGTGAGAAAGGAAAAGCAAGATAGTAATAAGAATGAAAATAGAAAGGCAACTTCTTAGAAGTGATGGTTTCAGTCTTTAGAGTAGAATCCAATTCATCCTCTGTCCCATTGTGGAAGGTGGAACAGATTGAGAATAAAAAGGGAAAGGGTTTAACTATGTGAAGACAAGAGTCTCCGCAATATCAAGGGCAGCTTTAAGTTGCAACTTGAACAAATCTAGTAATTAATCATTTAAATCTCCTTAATCAACTGGAAAATTAACAAGCTTTAAAAATAGACTTTTTTTCCCCACAGACATTCAGCTAAACACATCACTGGTGTCACTTCATTGTCTTCAGTACATTTAGCTTATTTACTCTGATTCATGAGTGGAATTGGTCTTGTAAAGCACAGTATTTACAGGAAGCTTCACTTTCCTTTTAGAGAAGTTATAGTCTTCTCAAAATCCTGTACTATTCAGGAATCAAACTTGGGTTAGAAGAGAGAGGATCAGTGGTACTCTAAACTTCACCACAAACCAGGTTCAACGAACTTTAGATACAAAAAATAAAGTGAGCCACCACTCACAGTATTGTTTAGAACATGATCACATGTGATGTTTCTGGGTTTCTCATTTCTGGCTTCCCTTCAGTAGAGCTTTAATACCCTTAGCTCCCCTTTAAAAGGACTTTGGGGAAGTGGATAATGACTACATCCATCAAATTGCAGGATTTGTCTTTAACCTCTCTATTTTAACTTCTCCCATTGTAAGGGGGTGGACTGCCGCTATAAAAGCTGGAGGCTAGGAGCTGGCCAGCCCTGTATAATTAGGCCTGCCCACGACACCTGAGATGAGGTTTAATTAGTAGAACTAGCTAGGTACAGAGAAGAAGATTCTCCTACAAAGAGCAGCAGGAAGCTGTGGAGAAGGAGGATGCTTAGGGAGAAATAAGCAGTAAGTGGTTGATGGCAGTAAGTAGACTCCAGCAGGGAGCCCTGAGTGTTCAGGAAAAATACTCCAGGCAGTGAAGGGCAGGAGTAACTCTAGTGAAAAGACTAGGAATAGAGTCTTGATAGGGTTTGAGACCTTCTGTTTTGCATATGTTGTTAAATCCAGCTAGGGGGTGGGGAAAATTGCTGAATTTTAAGAAGAGTTTGTGTGGACTTCTTAAGGAGCTGGGAAGAGCAGAAACAGAGATTGCTTGCACAGCAATCTTAGGCCACTAGGTGGGGGCTAGGGAGGTGACCTACCCTCTAATACCCATATATAAAAAGAACTTAACTGCTTTATAAAGGTGTTAGGAGAATTAAGTAGTTAGTGTTTGTATAGTGCAGTGAAGTTATAAAGCACTGAGAGCTAGGTATAGGCTATTTCCAGAGGAAGGATGGCCTTATAGTTAAGGCAACAGATTGGGATTCAGGAGAACTGGTTTTTAATTGCTTTGACTGACTGCCACAGACTTCCTGTATGACCTGGAAGCAAGCCACATACAGGATATTCAAAACACACCCTTTCATCCTCCCCTGTATCTTCCCCTCTGAGAAGTATCCACCATTATTGCTTGCTGTATCTAGTCTCTGGTTAGAACCAGGACTCTCAGTCTGGCACTTTTCACAAGCACTAGAATATTTTTTAAAATCCAGATAAATTCTTAACATTTCAATAAAAGCTGACCATATGCATATTTGCCCCTGATTGAATTTATCAAATTGTTTTTAACAAATTTGATCTACAGTCTTTGCACTTGCATCCTATTGTATTAATATTTTTGCAGTTCTAGAAGCTCTGTTTGTTAAATCACTAACAGTTATTGAAATTACAGGCAAGTCCAGTGCCAGATCTTACAAAGAATGTGATCTTACTAAATCAGTTCAACTAGTTTGGCTTTGATTTATTTTGTTAGGGTTTTTTTGTTTGTTTGTTTTGTAATCACTACTGTAGTAATTGACAAAAGCTTAAGGTAAACAACATAAAAATCCTGTGGACAAGAAAAATTGGTTTATGCTTTTATAATAAAATATAGCATTCTCCTTCTGATAGTTCAAGTAGCAGGTTACATAAACAGTTCAATTTCTGATCCTTTTAAGGGGTTGTCTCTTGTCTGTTAAATATTTTGTGGGAGAAAACATGATCATCAAGTCGGCAGTCTGCCTAGGATTTCAGAATGGCATGAAAATAAATAATTACACATGATGAAAACATTTAGGATATTAAATTATGATTATTTCATATCACAGGCAGACATATTTCAGGAAGAAAAATAACATTGAATAACGTCTAATGCTCCAGTAAACAAAGGGATTTAAAGACTGTCGGATATAGCTGTCTGTGCTTTCCCTGGGCTAAAATATTGAAACATGATTGTTTTAAAATTAAATTTGATTTTTTTCTCCCTATAAGATAATTCTGTACATAGTAGATAATAATACTTTGAGATCCTGGTTTAAAAGATATTGTGGAAATCCAAAGAAATCTGCAAACAGTTAATTAAGTCTCATGAGACCCGCCAGACTGGGTGAAACCAATAGTCTGTCTAGCCCAGCATCCTGTCATCTGATGGTAGCCAGTGCCACGTGCTTCAGAAGGAATGAACAAACAGGGCAATTATTAAGTGAACCATCCCCTGTCCCCCAGCTTCTGGCAGGTGGAGGTTTAGGGACACCTGGAGCATGGGATTGTGTTCCTGAACTTCTGGGCTAATAGTCATGGATGGACCTATCCTCCGTGAACTTCTCATTGTTTTTTTGAACCCAGTTATACTTTTGGCCTTCACAACATCACCTGGCAACAAGTTCTACAGGTTGACTAGGCACTGGTAAAGTAAAGACATACTTTCTTTTGTTTGTTTTAAACCTGCTGCCTCATAAAACCCTTGCAAGATAAGTGGGTGTTATCTCCATTTTTATGGATTGGGAAACTGAATCACAGAATAGTTAAGTGACTTGTCCAAGGTTACACAAAAAGTCAGTGGCAAAAGTGATAACCCCTAAGATTCCTGGTTTCCCAGTCTTGTGCGCTCACCATTGGGCAATGCTACCTCTCTGCAGAAAGATACTATGACAATCCTTTGACTCTTTAGTCATACTAATTCTTTTCTATCAGTTTTTTAGATCACTTTAGTAAACAATGTCACGTTAGTAAAGTGAAGGACAGACTTTGTAATATGAGCTGCAATAACCAGTACACCATGCAAAAATCATTCTGTAGTGTTTCAGAATAGCTGTTATTGGACAGAGTAGTAACTAAAACACAATAAAGGCATAACATCAAATAAGGACCTCATCAATGCTCCCATCCGGGCTGCCTTTTGAACTGTGGCCTGCCACAAGAAGGCAAGTGCGCCAGCCTCAGTTTCCCCTTTCAAATAACCCAAGGAATCTATGCCAGTCTCTCTTCCTTGAATAATACACCTCTCTGGGGCTAGTTCAAAATAATATATGATAAAAGTTCCCCAAAATAGTCCATTTCCCACACCCAACAAATATAGTCCTTAAAACCCCTGCTCTTCCAATGGTCTCACCCACTGGTCTCTTTGCTGGGAATCCTTCAGTACCACACTCCAGTGTCTTCTGCTACACCTGGGCTTCTCATAAGCTCTTCTGTCCCTCTTCCAGTGCAGCCACCCCAGCCCTTCCTGCTGGAATGCAATCCCATTCTTCCCATCAGTAACCCCCCTCTGCTGGGATCATCCTTGCCAGGGGAGCATCCCTCACTTCCCCTGGCTCTCTTTACCTAGCCCAATGAGTGTTCCACTGTGGATAAATACTTTAGTTACTGAACCAGAGAGAGAATAGTTCTGGTAGTCTAGTGGTTAAGGCATCCACGTGGGAGACTCCAGTTCCCCTCTTCCAATCACTTTTTCATTATTTACATAAAGTGGAACAGCTTCAATAGAAGAGACTGAGGGAGCCCCACATCAGAACATTCCATTACTCAATAGATTGAAGCACCCTCCTGAGAGAGGGGAGATCCCTGTTCAAATCCTTTCACCCTCCTTGGCAGAGAGTGGGGAATTGAACCTGGCTCTCCCACATCCTAGCTGAGTGCTCTAACCACTAGGCTAAAATTTATAATATGAGCACCTCCTCCGCTAGCCAGATTTGGAATGGAACCTGATATGATAGGTGTTCTCAGACGCTGCCTACCAAATTGGCCACCCATCTCATGTGCAGGGCCCAAACACCTATTTTTCCCCCATAAATGATTCACTCTTGGGATTAGGTAGGAGATAGGTGTCTGGAAGACTAGAGAGAGACAGTAGCGCGTGCGCTCAGAGGAAAAAATGTAAGCACTAACAGAACTTTTATCCTGAAAACTTAGGTGATGAGTGAGTTTAGGTACCTACTAGAGTTTTGTGGATTGCAGTGGAAGCAAAACTGGGACCTAGGTGCCTAAGTCTGGAATGTAGGCATCTAGGTACTTTTGTAGATCCCATCCCCTGATACAGACCTTATTTCATGATGATCTGAAGGAGTAAGCAGCTTAAATTGGGTACTAATCATTAAGCTAAGACTAATGTAAATTCATCAGGTCTGGATATAAATAGTATGTTGACTTTTTAATTTTCCTCCCTTCTATTCAGATTCTAAACATAGCTCTTATTGCCCATTTATTTATTTCTCTCATCTTTGCTTAAGTCTGTTGCAGCAATAAGGCTAATGTTAATGCAAACTTCCCCACAGGAAGAAAGGCTAAATTTTATAGCTGTTGTGAAGGAAGAAATGACTGTTACAGCCTGGATGGAAGAGGAGAGAGAGTTGAAGATGACCACAAGGGTGCAGGGTCACCACATTTTACATAATTAATTCTACTGCATTAAAAATGGCAATAAGGAACCTCATTTTCAGAAATGCTGAGCCCCCACAACTCTAATAGAAGGCAGTGGGATTCCACACCTCTGAAAACCAGGCCCTTTGCACATATATCTGTTGAAACAAGTCATTCTGGTAGCAGATATTCTGGTGTGTATTTACCAGTAACCTTTTCCTTGGCACTGTTTACTTGGTTTAATACATTTTAGCTTTTGGCTTGTGATCTCAAATGCTAGAAGCTCAGACGCAAATAAATAAAGCACCTCCGCAAAGATTCTATTGAACAAAGATCAAGGGGCATGGTTTCATCCACTTTGAGGATTCTGCCTCTGTTGGGTCTTGTGCTACAGTGACTTTCAGATTGATTACCACCACCACCTTTTCTGCCTGCTTTCTGCTAGAGAATCTCCATGAACGGTCAAAAGATTTTTGTGTGCCCTTAAATCAGTAAAGGACAAGACCATTGCATACAATGGATCATGAAGTACAAAGATTGTGACCCAATGATCTGATCTTGAATTCCTTGTGCACACATAACTCCCAACAAAATCAGTGGGAATTTGGGGAGTGAAAGGAATACAGGACTGAGCATCTATCTAATGCATGCATGCTTCTATTCTTGCAAGAAACAGTATGCACTGATGTATTTACAAAAGGTCATACCAAACTGAAGTAATGAGTAGTGATCATTTGTTCTGCATGGATTTACAAGAAACAAATTAATAAATGCAAGTTGTATTCCAGATTAGCAATTATGACTGGATTGATCTCTCAGCACTATGTCCTACAGGAACATGGAAGGCCCTAGATGTCAATGTCCACATTCATTCAGCCTGATGTAGCTTGGCTCCCTTCAAACCAAGGGGGAGATTCATCACAAGGGAAGGTAGGCAGCTTTGAGGTTTGGCTCTAACTTGCATTTTGAGGATCTGGGAAAGGCTGGTAAGGTGATGTACTGCAATAGCACAGCCCTGACCATGCCTCTTCTCTGACCAGCACTTCGCACTCTATGGATGGTCCTGGCCTTTCAGACTGCAAAGTGGAGGGAAGGTTGATGCCACTGTCCATCACTGAAACCTCCCATTAGACATTCTGACACTGAGGTCTCAACCAGGGTCTACACCAGCCAAGATCAGTATAGACTCCAGGCTGTATTTGGGCCCATATATATGATACAACTTCTGAAGATGTCCTGCCTTAAATCTTGGGGGTGGGGGAACTCTGGTATTCTCTGGACTTCTAGGGCCTTCTATAGTCTCTCTCTAAGAGAAGTGTGAAACTTATTTGACAGAAAGGTCTGAATTCTGTATTCAAGTGTGGTCCATGGCTTGGGGCTATAAATTCAAGGACTATCTATTCCACAAAATGCACAGTGCATATCCATTGATGATGTCAGTAGGAGGCTTGCATAGGGATCAAGGGAAGAATATGCCTTTAGGTAGTAAGTTACTCTTAATTTCTTATTTGTTCATTATTTTGTTGTCACATTCATTACTCAGTTGAGAAAATCTGTTCCTTTTTAGACCACCACTCTCCCTGTCCTTTAGTCCTCTTCAGATTCCATTCTTCTTTCTGTTTCTCTCTCCCCATTCCCTGTCTTAGTGAGTCTGCTCAGTTCTTTTCTCTGCATGTCTTTCCCTGCAGCAGCTCCCAATTCCCAACCCAACTGGCCTCACTCCCACCCCCTATAACCATTCCAGCCACTAAAATGATCAGTGCTTAAACAATGTTGACACCAAATTGTCATCATTAGGCTTTAAAGCTGATATTCCAATCGTATCACTAGGCTACTGTGGAGTTCACCTCTGAGTCATTGTTTGAGGCTGTCTACCCATTCAGGCAGATATTACTGTATTGCTTGCACTCATTTCATGTTTGGAAGGTTCTCTGCAGCCATGACAGCTAAATTGTTTAGATGAAAGATGAGATTCTGGAGAATCTGCATATGTCATATGGGCTGTATAAATACATGATTCTGGTTGGATCCAGCCTGTGAGCTGTATGTTTGACACGCCCACTCTGTTTGAGCTTAGAAAGATACAGCACTAATACTGTATTAGTGCTAGTAGTGAATTTGACATACTCTCATCCATATTTTCATTTCATAATTTTAGAAAAGTATCTTGAAAACCTTCCCCAAAAATCCTGCACAATGAAATACTAATTAATTGTTTTAAATAGTTTTTTTAAACTAACAAATTATATTTAAAACATACCTGAGATACCATTTAAATTCCTGTAGCTGTTTTTTTACTACTATTCTTACTACTGTCCCTACCAAAAACAACAGAGCTTTGCAACTGGTAATCATCCAGCTGAAGGAAAGAGAGTTTTCTTCTGAAAGAAAAAACTGGCTGAGGATGAACTCAAGACATCCTGGATGCCATCCATTTTTTAAAAATGAGTTACCCTTATGAGCTTAATTTTTTGCAGTGCTGGTTTCCTGGTAGAGCAACTTAGAGTCAGGCTATTAAAAAGCCCCTCTTACTTCATTTATCAAATATCAATGTTGTCAACACATTCAAGGCAAATATTCACTAAGCAATTGTATTGTCAGCAAAATCAAGATTAGTGAACATTCTAATCTACTACTTTCTCCTGGGACTAGGACACAAGGCTGGAGTCACAAGGCTTCCTAAGGACTGGAATAGTGACTGACACCTTTTTGTACACATTGCATGAGGTGTTAGGGTTCCAGGTCCATCTAGCAATGCTACATTCCAGGCTGATGAGGGCCATGGAGAGACCATTTCTGCAGTTGCCAAGAATTTTATCACGTAAAAGATGTTAGAGAAGTCTGCTGTGACACCAAACCTCCACAACCCACTACCTGAGTGCACTTAGCATATTCACCCCAGGTCTCATTGTGCAAGTCATCAGGATTAGACATAAATGCCACTGGCCAGAAATACACTGAGGGCTTGTCTACACAGTGAAATTATTCTAGAATAAAGTGCGGTGTGAATTTATAGCGATTCCAGAATAATTCCCCATGCAGCCATTCTTATTCCAGAATAAGAGTGCCCCTTTCCAGTTTAATTTAAAACTACTTCTAAAATAAGTGTCCACATGGAAAGATATTCTAGAATAGCTTTTGGGTCAATTTCTCCCATGTAGCCAATTAAAGCTGACAAAAGGTAGAAGGGACATGACTCGCATTAGCTACTAAATCAGGTATATTGTGATCACAAATAGATCGTTATGTACTCAGCAAAGGATATTCTATATATTGCTTGTACTATATAAGGAATGAAGTGGGCCACATATGTAATGGTCAAACATCGGACACTTAGGGTATGTTGCCACTGCAGTTAGACACCCATGGCTGGCCTGTGCCAGGTGACTTGGGCTTGTGGGGCTCAGACATTCAGGCTCAGGCTGCAGCCCAAGCTCTGGGACCCTTCCACCTCACAGGGTCCTAGAGCCTGGGCTCCAGCCTGAGTCAGAATGTCTACGCTGCAATTAAAGACCCCCTTGAACCGAGCCCTGTGAGCCTGGAGTCAGCTGGCACAGGTTTTTAATTACAGTGTAGAGATACCTTTAGGGGCTAACCCACCCTCCTGCAAAGCCACAGAGGAACAGGATGCAAAAGACAGAGAGTACACATCTCCCATGTGCTATGGAGATCAGCTGGGCAGATCCTCTGGTCTTCCTCCCAGCAGAGAGGGCATGCTAGAGGCATAGTAACCTCCACAGAGTGACTATGCAGCCTGAGATGGAGAAATCATTCCTCCCCTGCATCACCTGTAAATCTCCCCAGTACTTCTACTTGAGCTGGAGCACGGGGGTTAGCCTTCCCAGCAGGAAGTGAATGCATACATAGCTTGTATATAGAGCATACAACATTCAAACACATATGACCAAAGCAGCCAGAAGTCACATTGGAGACACATTCTGGCCTTGTCTTTACTGCTGAAATAGATTATTTTTTAGCTTGGGGTAACTAATGCATATGAGCTATCCCAACATAAAACACAGTGCAGATCAGGCACTAGTTTTACCATGGGGAAAACAGCCAGGCCAGCCCTACTTTTCACACTTGAAAAAAAAAAAAAAAACAATGAAGATGTAGTAAAGGCCTCCCACTGAACCTCTGATGCGATACAATGGTCAGCAGTCTTCTGAACAGAAACCCCCATTACAGCCTCAGATTCAGGAAGCAGTATGAACACCACTGTACCTTGCTACCCCATCCATGGTGTACTGTTCAGAGTACACACCCTACAGGTTGTCAAGCAAAGATGTAACTAACTCCACAAGCTGTAGTTCATGCTACTCTCTATCTGTTTTTTTTATTTAACCCCTAATCTGCATATTTAAATCAAATTATTATAGACTCAAAGGGTTCGTTGAATTTGATCCAGAGAAAAAAGCCCCTCACATGTGGTAACACGATTAAAAAATACAAAAACGCATCTGGTTTGTGGAGAAATTCTATTATTGCTAAAAATACTTTAGATTAACTTTGCCTGCTGGGTCAAGACACTTCCTATATTTTATTTTCTATCTTTTGACATCTTACTCATGTGTAACTATTTAATTTTTAGATTTCCCCCCCCCCCAAAAAAAAACCCCCAACAACAACAACACAGAAAGAGGGCTATAGCAATGAATGGCATGCAGACTGCATTAAATAATAACCATAACACCATAAAGAAATACATTCCAAATGGAGCAGCTTACATTTTGCAGTGAAAAAGTTTTCTAAACATCAGGTCTTCCAGAGGCCATTACTTCAGCCTCTCTCAGGAGCTATCAACCTGTTTTAGAAAGAATATAGTGCTCAAAGAAAAAAAGATCATGAGTCTCTTCCAATGTAGATACAGTACTATACTTACATTATCAGGACGAAGTATAGAATCCCACCAGTGTAACTGGCAAGACAATTTACCCCATGCAGTTCACATTATCTTTACCATAATAAAACTGTCCAATCTCTGAAATGGGTCAGTTATCTATGTGCAAAAAATTTTTCCAAGCCTTAAACAAAGCAGATTTCAGTTAAGTCATAGAATATCAGGGTTGGAAGGGACCTTAGGAGGTCATCTAGTCCAACCCCCTGCTCAAAGCAGGACCAATCCCCAATTTTTGCCCCTTATCCCCAAATGGCCCCCTCAAGGATTGAACTCACAACCCTGGGTTTAGCAGGCCAATGCTCAAACCACTGAGCTATCCCTTCCCCCTAGTCATCTGTTATCACCACTAATGCATGTTGTAACAGCCACCTCTGGTGTGGGCAGGGTCAGCTCTAGGCACCAGCCTAGGAAGCACATGCTTGGGGCTGCACATTGTAAGGGGCGGCATTCAGGCCAACCTCAGGGCGGCACATTCCTCTGGCAGTTTTTTTTTTTTTTGCTTCGGCGGCGCTCTGGCCTTTTTTTTTTTTTTCCCTGGGGCGGCAAAAAAGCCAGAGCCGGTCCTGGGTGTGGGCTCTGATTAGAAGGGGTTCTGTGGTTCCAGGGCAGGAAAACTCACTCCCACAGAAGATGCTGACACCACCCTGTCCTGGGGAAGAGGGAATTTGCACAAAGGGTCCCTTCTGCATGGTTAATCCTGGGAAAATAAGGTGGTGAGCACTCCTGAGGATCTGACACTAAAGAGGTGATGCATTTTTTCAGGAGTTGAGACAGACCCCTAATATCAACATATCCTGAGTAAAAGAGTAGTCACAGAGTCTCTGGTATGTTTTTGTATATTTGTTATGTAAAATGCTGTAATATTTTGAAACCGGAATACAGATCTAGCACAGTTGAAACAAGAGGCTTATTTACAATTATTGGCTCATCCAGGGCATTATGAATTCTCTGTCCCTTGGCAGAATCAGGCAGCCAAGCTCTCCTCTGAGCAGCACATTCTACCATAGTGCTGAGGCTGGATTGCTATTTTAACATATAGTGCTTCCTGACCCTTTGTATAATGTCAAAGTTATAAGTAACTGAAAATGAGTCTTATGCTGGAGAGTGTTAGGCAACCTTAACTATAGGAATCGCTGGCAGCTTGGCCTACCCCATTCCTATATGCATCCACATGGCTGATGCAGAGAAAACTGTTGCTGCTGCACTCTGCTGTGATCCTGCTCTGTGTTGACCCAGGAGACTATGGGCCAGATTCTGATCTCATTTTACACTCTTGGGGTCAGAGTCACAAACTGAGAAACTTCTGAATACTTCTACTATAAGCGGATTCATGTACTGGTGCAAATAAACCTAAATTGGATATTCGTCTCATTCCT
Source organism: Macrochelys suwanniensis (assembly GCA_033296515.1). Taxonomy (NCBI): domain Eukaryota; kingdom Metazoa; phylum Chordata; order Testudines; family Chelydridae; genus Macrochelys; species Macrochelys suwanniensis. Next base: position 39,773,433 of record CM065775.1, on the reverse strand, counting down.
GATATTTGTACCTTGTAATAACATCCTCCATCAATGGATTAGTAGCTGTGTTCTCAGTAATCTTGTAATCCTAACATTGAACACTAATTTTCAAAGTATTTTACAAAATACACTTGTTAAGCCACACAACACCCACATGTGATAGAGAGGGAGCCTGAAGCAGATAAGTGACTTGTCAAGGGACATGGATGGGGCAGAGCTGGGGTCTAGCTATTTGGCATGAGGTCACTGGGAGGGATCTCTCCTCTTGAGGGAGAGTGAATGAGATAAAATGCAGAAAGACAAGACGAGGAGTTTTCCTTAAAGAAAGCTGCTACCTTCATTTTTTAAAAACTAAGTTTAAAATAACCTTGGCAGGTATTTTGCAGTCCTGTATCTTTTCTTTAGGAAGAAGATAAGATGAGATGCTTCCAAAGTGGATGCCAGAATTGAATGAAGAAACATATTTCCCTGTGATATATGTGCCTCAAGGCTACTTTGTCAAGACTGGAATAGCCATTAGTTTAGGAAGGGAATCATTAAATCGTTTCTATAAATATCATACTTAGTTGATTTCCCTGTACTCTCTTGATTCCATAGCCATGCCTATAGACTGAGTTACAGATAGCAATAATCCTGAAAAATAAAGATCACATCTAAATCAAAGATACTCCCATGTGAGTCAATGTACAGTTTTTCTTAACTATGAAGACTCCCAGGTAAGAAAGTGTCCAAAGAAAAGGGTGAGAAAGTACAAAAGAATAAGACAATGTTTATCCTTTGATGTTATCCTAATTTAAAGGAATACATCAGCTACCACTATTTCTTAATCTTAATATTTTATGTTAATGTTCCTGGCTTATTTTCTGTTTTTTTGCAACTTATTTAATAGCTGCTGTGGCTATAATATATTTATGTATAGCCTTGAGATAAGGGAAATACTTTTCATTAATCATTTGTTATTATTCAATCTTTTTTTGTCTCTGGTATTCATTGCCAATAGTGTCAATAGCTTCTAGAAATATATCTAGTCTTGATTAAAAGATTGCAAGTCATGGAGTATCCACCACAGGCAAGTTGTTTCAATGTTTACCCTCATTGTTAAAAATGTGCATCTTATTGCTAGTCTGAATTTATTTCCAGCCACTGGATCTTGTTATGCTTTTTTCTGCTAGATTAAAAGAGCTATCTTTGATTCAAAGTGTCTTCCCCATATAGATGTTTGTAGATTGTAAACTTAACCTCCTCTTGGATAAACTGAATAGATTGAGCGTTTTAAGTCTCCCACTATAAAGCAACTTTTCCAGACCTTGAATCATTCTTGTAATTCTTTTCTAAACCCTTTTCAGTATGTCAACATCCATTTTGAAATGTGACACCAGAATTGGACACAGTTTTCCAGTAATGGCCTTTCTAATGCCGGATACAGCATTATTCCCTATTCCTACTACATATTACCCTGCTTATACATCCAGTGATTGCAAGTGCCCTCTCAACTATTTCATTGTACTGGTACTCCTGAGGGGATTCTACACCAAAAAATAAATATTCTGCACACAATATTTTAAAATTCTGCATATTTTATTTGTCAAAATAACATTATAATCACACCATTTTCAATTATTTGCTGACAAGTATTTTGAAATAAATTACCAAAATAATTGAAAATGGTGTGATTATATTGTTATTGCATTTCTGTATTATTTTGACAATTAAAATATGCAAAACTTTGCAGAATTTTAATTTTTAAAACTTTTTAGTGCAGAATTCCCTCAAGAGTACTAGGGTTCCGTGTGGGGGCAGCTCAGTGGGGAGTCTGGGTGCAGGAGGAAATCTGGATGCACAGGGGCTCAGTGTGGGGTTCTGGGTGCAGGGGGAATGGGACTCTGCAGGGGAGTCCAGGAGAAGGTGGTTAGGGCTCAGTGTGGGGGGGAGAGCAGGGGGAATGGGGCTTGGTGGGGTGTCAGGGTGAAACTGCTTGGGGCTCAGTGAGGTGGGACCTTGGGGGGCTCAGTGGGGGGGGTTCTGGGTGCAGGGGGCTCCTGATTCAGAGGGGGCTTGGTGGGGATGGGGTTCTGGGTGCATGGGTTGGGGGAGGGGTCACTGTACAGGGAGCTGCTCCCCCTGTCCACCCAATCCCCATGCATCTGGACCCCCCCCACACTGAGCCTCACCCCCCTGCACCTGGGACACTCCTCCCCCCACCTCACCCCCACACACTCTGACGGTGCAGAGCTTCCTGCAGCCAGGGGAAGTTTCTGGGACTTGATCTGACCCAGCCCCAGCTGCCCCATGCAGAGGAGTGGGAGGGGGAACTTCATCTCCGTCCTCCCCCCCTCCACCCCCAGCTGGGACTAATGTCCCTGTGTGGCCAGGGTATCCCCAGACCACCCCCCCAAGTGATTTACCTTCCCCCCCGGCACAAACAGACACATCTGCTGGGGAGGGGTGAGTGAGTACTGGTGCAGCTTCTCTGCTTCCCCACAGAAACCATTTTCTGCAAGGAAGCAAAGGGAATCTGCAGGGGGGCATTTTTCTGCTGCACTGCAGTTGCAGAGAGACCTCTAAGGGTAGGTCTACATAGCAATCAGAGGTGTGATTGCAGCATGGGTAGTCATAGCCCCAATACATTTACCCACTCTAGCACCGCTAAGAATAGCAGCGTAGACGCGGTAGCGTGCATTGCCAGCTGACAATGAAGCCCAAGTACACACCCAGTGTCACTGGCACACTTGTACAGCTTGCACTGAAGCTGTACCACTCCCACTGCACTGCTATTTTTAGCCTACTGCAGGTAAAGCTAGTGCAAGTATGGCCTGGTCTGCACTACAAAGTTAGTTTGAAATAAGTTGCCTTGTGTCGATTTATTTGTGTATGTGTCTGCACTCAAATTTGTCTCTGGCTGATGTAAGCACCCCATGACAGTGACGCAGTAACACCACTTCCCTGAATGACATTGAGCCATGGTTGATGTACCAAGGTCAATGCAGTGTGAGTATAGACACTGCGTGACTTATGTCAACCCTAACAGTCCTCCTGCAACTGTCCCATGATGCCAACAATTACTTTTCTGTTCACAATTGTGAACAGAAAACTCCATTGCCAAAGGGTCACAGACACTAGAAGCCACTCCCCTCCTCGAAAACCCATGTATTTTTGAAATGCCTTTTCTTGATTTCCGAGCCTGGTGAGCACACCTAGCATCTTTCCCTTGTTGAAAGCAACAGCCCATGCTGGCTCCACACACTGGAGTAGCCAGGAGGTATTGTATCTCCTGGGCCTGTGGGGAGAAGAGGCTGTGCAAGCACAGCTACAGACCAGTTGTAGAAAAATGGACATCTACGAGCAGATTGCACAGGGGATGCAGGTGAAGGGGTATGACAGGAACCAGCAGCAGTGCCATGTTAAAGCCACAAGCCAGCATCACTTCGAGACTTCATTGCAGTCTAGCCAGTTCTGCCAGCTGAGCATGGATGAGCCCGATGAAGGGGAAGGAACCTTGGGTAAGTGTGTGCATCCACTTTCCTTACAATGTTTAAATGTGGAGATGGTGCCTGACCCAACTGTTCATTGAATAAGTAGTAGTACAACAAACAGAGGTAGAGTTGTTATCTGCTTTTCCTTCCCCTGTAGAGTTGGGGAGAATGGGGGAGGAGTATTGGGAGCACTTTGTTTGCCCCTTGTATCCTCCTGAGAGATCTCGCTGAAACTGGAGTCACTCTGCAATCCTCTCCTGAAGATTTCTAGGGATGGCTGCCTTATTTCTTCCTCAATGATAGGTGAAGCTGCAATTCTGTGACTTTCCAGGACCTCTGGGACTTCTGCAGCGGCAGGTGCAGCTGGCCTGGGGACCACCTGAGCAGCTTCGGCAGCCCCTGGGCCAGCTGCATCGGCCTATACTTGGGCAGTACCAGGCTTCTGTGCCCCCTGCCCCCCAGCAGTAGCGGGGGGTCTTGGGCCACCACCACGCCATCCATCCCTCAGCAACAGCCCCGGGCTGTGCACTGCCACCCATCCCCTCAGAGCACCTGCGACGGCCCCGGGCCGCTTGCCCTCCAGCACCCAAGATTTAGTCAGGGGTATATAGTACAAGTCATGGATAGGTCACCGGCTGTGAATTTTTGTTTACTGCCCGTGACCTGTCCTTGACTTTTACTAAAAATACCTGAGACTAAAACATAGCCTTAACAAAAGGACACTTTCCCATGCCAGTCCGCAATGACTGCGGCTGGCACCATTGCAGTAAACAGGCTAGTAGCATATGGGCCAGGACAGCTTTGGGATGCCAGCAGCAGCTGTGCTCGCTGTGCCTTTGTTATCCTCAAGAGTGAGATATCAGCTAAAATCACCCCCGCCTGTGGAAAATCGTGCCAGTGCTCAGTGCCATGGTCTTCCACTAATATCTATGGAAATAGGGGCTGAAATTTTATTGTTTCATGCAGCCAAACTTTTCCCTCCTCATTCCCCTCCGCACCATGCTCCTGGTGGGCCATACTCACCGGGCTGGGACTGGAGAGCGCTGCTGTGCAGAGGCACTCAAAGCTGAAGTGTCAATAAGTATGTCTTATTTAAAAGTTTTAGGGGAATAAGGGAAGAGAATTCTGAAACTTATCTTTCACGTTCCATTGTGACTGTAAATGCAGAGACATCTGTCTGTTTTATCTCTAGGTGCTGCCGTTCTGACCTTGAGGGGCATCCCTCCACAGTTGCAGAATGACAGACCCTAATGAGCAGAAAGAAGAGGACTAAAGAGCATATGTTCAGCAAGATCCTGTATATGTTCAGCAAGATCCAGTGCTGCACTGGACCCTGAACAGAGGGCCTGAAGGGTGAATATGGCAGACAGCATGGAGGAGGAAAGAGTGGATAGGAAAAAGTCCCAGCAGCACAAGAAGAGGGAGATGCACCAGGACATAATGGAGTTTCATCAATGGAGAACTCCTTTTCAGCATCTCCTGCCCTCCCTCCCCAGACATTCCACATGGCATCCCTACCACTCTATGCCAGCAGACATTAAAGATAACCACAGTTTCACGTACACCAACCTGTGAGAGTCAATGGTTGGTGTATGTGCAGCCAAAATGGACAGGAATGTTCGTTACCTTTTTTTAATTTTTAAAGTTCTTTTCTGTTAAATTTATTTAAGAAGTTTGTATTGTGTTTGTTTTTGAATGACACATAATTGTTTTGCACAGTTTTTGTTATGCCATATATTTCTAGTGTGTGATAGTCATAAGTGTATACCAAGCACTATGCAATTCCTAATAGCCCCCAAAGCTTCAAGGCTAGGTAGCACAAGACTGTGGCTGACTGTTAACATGCTCTTTAAATCTTGTGAGTCAACACTTTGAGTGTCCCTTCAATCTACCTGACGCATATTCAGCTGTCATTTTGCACCTGCAGAGCTGGTAGCTGAATTTTTCCTTTGAACTGTTGAGGTGCCCAGTATATGACTTCATGAGTCAGGGGAGCACAGAGTAGGCTGGGTTCCCTAGGATCACAATTAGCATTTCAGCATTGCCCATGGTAATCCACTGGTCAGGAAAGAATGTCCCTGCTTGCAGGTTTCTGAACAGTCCTACGTCCTTAAACATGTGAGTGTCATGCACTGTCTCTGAATAGCTCACATTGATATTGGTGAAGCCAAGCATCCCTGGTGATCCACCAGTGCTTGCATGACCATAGACAGGTATTCTTTTCTATTGATGTACTCTATGGCAAGGTGGACTTGTGCCAAAATAGGGAGGTGTGTGCCATAGATGGCTCCACCGTAGTTCAGGAACCCCATTGCTGCAAATCTATTCACTATGTCCTGCACATTGCTGAGAGACACTGTCCTGTGTAGCAGGAGATGATTAATGACCCTACACACTTGCATGACAATGGCTCCCACTGTGGATTTTCCAACTCACCAGTAGCAATCCAGTGTTGCAAGCGTCTACAGTGTAGACTCTACAGTGTGATCACCACTTACTTCTCAATTGTCAGTGCAACTCTCATTATGGTGTCCATGTGCTGGAGGGCTGGGGCAAGCTTGGCACGCAGATCTAGGAACATGGGCTTTCACATTCTAAAGTTCTGCAGCCACTGCTCGTCATCCCAGACCTGTATTATGATGCAATCCCACCAGTCAGTGTTTGTTTCTTGGGTTCAGAAGCAGCTCTCCACTGTCTGCAGTTGCTGCATGAATGCCACCAACAACCTTGAATTGTTTTTCACTATGTCGCTCAGCAATCTGACCTTGAAGAAACTGTCATGGGCCCCATTGCTGTGGTTCTTCCTGCAGCTCTGAAAATACAGGAGGATCATTTGTCCGGTATTTGCAATGTTCATGACAATAGTGCAGAGCTCTGTGGGCTCCATGCTTCTGTCAGAGATGGTGGACAACAAAAAGTGCCAGGCAGGCTTATGGGATTTAAAAAATAAAGGTGCAGAAATTAGGGGATAAGGATGTCATTATGGGACAGAGAGAGTTGCATGATTGGAACTTGACCCCCTTGCTCCCAGTCACCTTGTGCAATTCATTTCTGCCCCAACATGCATTGCCAAAATTTCCCAAAAGACAGTGCACTGGATGATGGCGAGTGGCACACAGGAATGGCTATCCATGGTGCACCACACTATGCATCAACACAAGTACTCCTGGTGAGTATGTGCACCGCCAACGCAGGAGCCAAGTGTGCATGCACATCATTGATATACTAACTGTGGCAGCTTTACACCGATGTAGCTTGTGTTGACCAAAGTTTGTAGTGTAGACATGGCTTATGTGTACCCATGCTGCAGTCACACCTTGAATTGCAGTTTGGACATACCCTAAGTTCTTTTAATTGTCACTACATTCTAGGATAAAGTCCCCCATCTTATACGTTACACTTCTTGTTGTTTCACTATGCCTTCCAAGATCTACATTTCAGGAAAATTACAAGAGCGAGTCCCCCAATATAGCAACCCATACCTTATGATGTAACTAATTCATACTTAAATTGAATGCTCTTTTATTGATTATTTCTCTTAAAGTAGTGTTCCTCCATCAGGTAATTTGCTGTATCAGAGATGGGAGAAAGGAAGAGGCAGACAGGCCAAAAATTCCTGACATTGTTCCATCCTCATCAAGATAATATAATATAAGCCTTTATGCTCAAGAAATAGTTTTGCCTACATATTGATTACAGGTCAGTGCTATAAAATATTTTTTATTCTGAGAGATTAATCAGATATTTGAATACATAGATGCCACAGACATGACAGGCCATCTGTCTGTCAGTAGCAAGCGAAGAAAAACATAAAGATTATAGCTCCTTCACCTATTCATGTATCCTTAATAACCCCAAGGTCACTCCCAAGGGTAGTGAGCAAAAAGGCTTGATTTTTCTGGAGTATTTACACATCAGTACTTTTGAGTCTGACAACTTTCTTTCCCTGTACCAACTGCTCATCAGTTTGGAAATTTTCCTCTACAAATCTATTCAGTATTTTCAGGGTCATCTATAAAGTGACCAAACACCAGGAGAAGTGTCAACTTTAGTTTAAATCTGAGGAAGGCTCCAGGCATGCTGCTGTCCAGATTATTAGAGAATGGTTTAGTTGGTTTCTCCTTAAAGAGTAATTTTTTAAAACCTCTGTGGCAATACACAGGAAATCTTACTTTAAAATGTCACCTATAGGAACTCTCGTTCAACATGTTGGGCCCAATTCTCCACTCCATTATACTGGTTTTACATTGTATGACTCCATTAAAGTCAGCAGCGTAGAACTGGTGTGATGGAGTGGAGGATCAGGCCCCCTGAGTTCACTGATTGTTTTGCTGTAATGTGTTGTGACTGGAGCACTCTGTTCTGACATTTAGAGATGTTAATGTAACTGTGAAAATGTCACGTTCATTATCAAGATCTGAATGTCAACATCCTTGGCCTCAGAGTTCAGTAAAGATCAGGAACTGTAAAAAGAAGCTGTTTGTCACATTGTTCCCTCCCCCCTTCATCCTTTAACATAGTTTCTCTAATGTGCTTGAAGAACTTCAGTGATGTTTTGTTTGAGACTGAATAACAGGTACAAAGTCAGTGGTTAAAAATGAAGAGAGAAAATATTTTGTGGAAGATGTGATGGCAATAAGATATTTTAAAGAGTACTGCTTTTCAGAAGATTTGCTAGGAAAGTGTTTGGCATAAAATGGCTATTTCTGTAGAGACATGTTTAAGAGAGATCTTCCTTACATTAATGAGGTTCTTTGACACTGTTAAGGCTTACCCTTTGACCATACTCCTGCTTCTGGGCAGGAATAACTTGGTGGCTGTGCAGCAGCCTTCATTAATAAAGGATTCAGTTTCCTAGTGCACCCTTGTTTGGCTCATCACCACTTTTTATCTTGCAGCAATATGCTGTATCTGCACAGTGCAGGATTGACCCTCTTTTTTTGTGGGTTTTTTTATTATTATTATTATTATTAAATGGAAATGGGAATAAAACTTGTCTTTACTATAACTTGTCTGGGAAGTGGCAGACTCACACAACCTCCAGCTCAGGAGAAAAACTGTTGTTTTGTAAACGTTAATTCAGTCTGTGACCTTTGCATAATAAGAATGTTGATAGTGGATTTTTCCATGTTAAGCTCTTTAATAAAGTGTAGGGGAGGGTTCTGGTGTAAGGTGGATAGTTATTACTTGATATCTTTAATCATCCTTTTCTGAATGACTGAGCAGCTACCTGCCCTTTTTTCTTGGAGGCATGGACTGTAATTATAAACCAGTCCTCTGCAATATCATTAATATTAAAGCAAAGCTTCACATTCTCTTCAACATAATGTTAGACATCTAAATCCACTGGAAGGAAATCAGCTGAGCCTCTAGTCACAAACCAGCTTTCCACCTGACTTGTAGGAGACTATAAGCACAGAAGAAGAAACCAACCATAGAATCATAGAAATTAAAGACCTCTTAGGTCATCCAGTCCATCTGTGTCAATGCAGCATTGTTCGCTATAGTGCATTTTCTAGAGTTTTGTCCAGTCAAGGTTTAGGAGTCCCAAACACTGGGGTCTACCACTGTCCATTTAGGAGCTCTATCTCTGGTACTGTATATACAGTGGGACCCTCTGTAGCCAACCCTTATGCATGAGGAAATTATCTATCCTTATAGGATTTGACAGGGTTGCCAAGAGAAAAGCGAATCAGAAAAACACATCCAGACATTGCTATACTTAATTGTGCTTGATTTAAAGTGAGCATGAGGCAGTGTCCACATGCATCTGAAATCCCACTGTCATCATAGAAATAGCCTAGGAAGGTAGATATTAATCAATGAAGCTCTAGAAGGTCCAGTTCCTGAGTCAGTAAGAGACTGCCTCCCTACCTTACATGTGTTCCAGAATGCTGAGCTCACCCCTGCTGCTTCAGTTAACAGGTCTTTGATTCGGTCTTTGGAAATATGTGGCAGATGTTCTTGGTAGTAGGTTCTCAGTTCTGGAACTCACTTCAATTTTCAGTTCACTAGAGTCTTAATTTGATGACTCTTCATTGAAATGGTGCAAAGCTCAGATGTATGTTGGAAAAGGTCAGTTGTGGAGAGATATCAGGGTTATAGGAGTGGATTGAGTAATTGGCTGGGGCTGTTACTTATGTTTTCTATGGTGACTGTGGAAAATTGTAACAATTATTTTGGGGAAGTGCATTAGATACTGCCAATTTGTTGGCAGTACGGTATGTGCATTATGTTTTAATATAAATATTTGCATGGGTACATGTTATAAATACATAAAATACCTTTCAACCTTTTAAGGACTTAAAATCTGATGAACAATGTAGGACAAGATACTAAAATAAGGAATATAAGAATAGTGCAAGAGATTTAAGATTATGTGGAATCACTTCTTTAGACTAAATAATATATATTACTTCAATTTCATGTTTCAATATTTCTGCTGTAAATAGTGTTCAATAATAGAAATGAGATCACAAAAGTCTGTATGAAGTAGAAGTAAGTTTGTTTCTAAAATGAGGGCCAAGAGGCATGTCTAACAATCAGACCCAGGGCAGCAGCTCCCAGACATGTTCAACTAAAAGCAAAAATTAGATATGTAACAAAGCAGGCAAATTGCAACATTTTGGCGTTTTAATTATTTCTTTATACATTTATAGCATGGTGACTTTTATATAATTAAATTAAAATCTCTAGCACATACCATACTGCCAGCAAATTGGTAGTATATGAATTAGTTCTCCTATATCACCACCTTCAGCCATAACGGCTATCCCCAGATGCTTTCTAATAAGTGCATAGCACCCCACTGATTCTTCAAAGCTTTTTGACAAGAAGCTTATTCCTTTTCCTGAAGTAAACTGGAAATATAAACTGAAAAGCTCTCTCCACTCAGCTTTATCTGCTGACTCCCTTCTCACCAGAGAGGGTCCCTTGCAGGGCATGATGTTATTAACTTAAACTGAAAGCATTAATCTATGCAGTTCACGCTGTGATACTTACAACAGTCCATAAGCTGCTCCAAGACATAGAACTTTGTGTACTAGTATTTGTTTTGCAGGGATGGGCCCTGACAGCCTGTAAAGTGCATATTTACTAATCAGATACACCTTCTTCCATTTTCATTCTTTCCTTTAATTGTGAAATTGCAATGTCAAATTCTTGGTTCTTTGGATTAACCTCTTTTATAGTGTCCCTAAGTGTCAAATCATGATGTTGCTTTGTTACAGAGTAACAGACAAACAAGGGAGAAGCACACAGTTCATTATGAAATAGCCTGACTATTTCTGAAGTGGTAGAGTCTCTTTGGCAGTATATTCTGAGTGAGAAGGGATTTATTTGGCTCTGGTTATTAGATCCTTGTCTAGCCCTACTACATGTTTTAGCAAAAACCCTTATATACTTGTATTTATTGTTCATTATCTCTAGAGACATCATGACTGAGTTCCTTCTCTGTTCTTAGCCGTAGTCTTCGGTTTTCTTCAAGAAAGGCCATCTGTATTGACTGAAGTAGAAATGTTCCCTGAGTTAAGACTGCAAGATTCGGGCTGGGTGTTTACACCTGTTACAGATGTCTCTCCCATGTTCAAGGATTGAAAAAATCCCAATGATCCAAGCTCTGGGTCTGAAATCAGATGTACTGGGATGTGTAACAGTCTCAAGATAATTGTAATACTGATTGGTTGGGACTTTTAAAACTGAATTAGAGAAAAAACTTTAGAAAAATATACAGTACGGAACAGTCCTCCACTGACAGGTAAGGTGGACTGAATGATCTAACAGGTCTTCATTTCCAACTTTTATGTGTTTTCTCTATTCAGTCTTGGGTAACAAACAATTCTACTAGACTAAGGACTTGTGGTAGGTTTAAGATTCAATATCTCATGAGCTGCTAGGGCCAGAAATGGCAATTGTATAATATAGGAAAGCTGTGAAAGCTTACATTGCAGGGGTTCGCAGGATAGTGGGATATAAGGTAATAACAATAATATTCTAATTACCATCTGGCTTCTATTCTCCACCCACTTGAATTCTGACATACTTGAACAACCACTCTCTTTAAAGCTGTTATAGCTAGAAATGTTGGGGCTTGGTTCTGTTCCCATTTATACCTGTAAGGCCCACTGGGCCTGTGTAGTTGCCAGGTAGCAGCCACTGCCACGCTGCCATCCATCAATACCTAGAACCAGGTTGTGCTTCACTACCCACTGTGGACACAGACCACAAGAAGTCCCACCTGAAGCGGTCTGAATGGCCCCAGCCTCATGACTCATAATTGGCTCCCTGCCCTATATAAACCCAAGGGGCAATCTAGGAAGTGTCCAGCCAACAGTGTGGATCTCGTACAGTTGCCTTGACCATTCCTGCTCCTTGCTCTTGAATGCCAGGCTTTGACCTTAGATTGATTTGGACCTCACTTTTGGACCTGAAACCCTGAGTCGGACTCTGATCCTTGGTATTGACCCTAGCCTGGGACTTGACTATGAACTCTGCTGCTATGCTTAGCCTCAGGTTTGACCCTGCTCTTGCCCTTGGTCCTGGTTGTCCTTGTCAGGATCTTGACACCACCAGTGTAAGTCAGGAGCAACTCCATTGAAATCAATGGAGTTATACATGCAATGAATTTTTGCAAGGGAAAAGGGCTAAAAACAGCTGGAAAGTTAAAGTTAGCCCAGAGACAATGTGGGTGAGGTAATATCTTTTATTGGACCCACTTCTGTTGGTGAGAGAAACAAGATTTTGAGCTTTTACAAAGCTCTTCTTCAGGTCTGAGAATCTTAGGCTTGGTCTATACTAGTGACTTATGTTGGTATAACTATGTTACTCAAGATGTGAAAAATCCACACCTGACTCCTGGTGTTGACAGTGCTATGTTGACGGGAAGGCTTCTCCTGTCAACATAGCTACCACTCTCGGGGAGGTGAATTACCTACCCCGATGGGAGAAGCTCTCCCATCGGTGCAGGTTGCATCTTCACGAAAGTGCTGCAGCGGTGCAGCTGCATTGGTGCAACTGCGCTACTGCAGCCTTTTAAGTGTAGACAAGCCCTTACGCAGAGTGTCTCAGCTAAATACAAGATGGACCAGATTGTTTAGCATGAAAGGTAACTTCCCCTTGAATGATCCTGTGAGAGGTTATCACCCCTGGGGTGCAGTCTGGGAGCCGTGGGAACCGCTGTGCCCTTCTACTCACCCTGCTGGGCTGGCCCTTTTCTCACACTACTTTGCTGGTGACACAGCCAGCCTCTCCAGGCCCTGTTATCATCCAACATGACAGCAGGTGGCGCCACACACCCAATTAACCTACCCAAGTGCTTTACCTAAGTCACTCAAAAACAGACAGCTAATTTCCCAGCTCCCTAGGCTTCCACCCCATGCTGGAGTATAAACCCAAAGTATACCATCTTGCACTGCACAGGGATCTGTAAAATGTAAGCTCATTAATACAGTCTGCCTTCCCCTCAATATGGGAAAGATATGCAACAGCCTTTGCTCACAGAGCTCAGATTTTTCCCAAACACTTCACTTCGAGGCACATTGGTTTAGATAAAACAAGTTTATTAACTACAGAAAGATAGATTTTAAGTGATTATAAGTGATAGCAAACAGATCAAAGTAGATTACCTAGGAAATTAAACAAAAAAAAACATAAACTAAGCCTAAAATACTAGGTTTCAGAGTAGCAGCCATGTTAGTCTGAATCCGCAAAAAGAACAGGAGTACTTGTGGCACCTTAGAGACTAACAAATTTATTTAAGCATAAGCTTTCATGGGCTACAGCCCACTTAATCAGATGCACAGAATGGAACATATAGTAGGAAGATATATATACATACAGAGAAAATGTGAAAAGGTAGAAGTTGCCATACCAACTCTCAGAGGCTAATTAATTAAGGTGAGCTATTATTACATACAGCCCCCCAACCTGAAGCAAATACTCACCAGCAACCACACAACAAAAACACTAACCCAGAAACCTATCCTGGCAACAAAGCCTGATGCCAACTCTGTCCACATATCTATTCAAGTGACACCATCATAGGACCTAATCACATCAGCCATGCCATCAGGGGCTCGTTCACCTGCACATCTACCAATGTGATATATGCCATCGTGTCAGCAATGCTCCTCTGCCATGTACATTGGTCAAACTGGACAGTCTCTAGGCAAAAGAATAAATGGACAAAAATCTGACATCAGGAATCATAACATTCAAAAACCAGTACAAGGACACTTCAGCCTCTCTGGTCACTCGATAACAGATCTAAAGGTGGCAATTTTGCAACAGAAAAACTTCCAAAACAGACTCCAACGAGAAGCTGCTGAACTGGAATTAATTTGCAAATTTGATACCATCAACTTAGGTTTGAACAGAGACTGGGAGTGGCTGGGTCGTTACACAAATTGAATCTATTTCCCCATGTTAAGTATCCTCACACCTTCTTGTCAACTCTCTGATATGGGCCATCTTGATTATCACTACAAAAGTTTTTTTTTCTCCTGCTGATAATAGCTCATCTTAATTAATTAGCCTCTGAGAGTTGGTATGGCAACTTCCACCTTTTCACATTTTCTCTGTATGTGTATATATCTATATCTATAGATATAGATATCTTCCTACTATATGTTCCATTCTATGCATCCGATGAAGTGGGCTGTAGTCCATGAAAGCTTATGCTTAAATAAATTAGTTAGTCTCTAAGGTGCCACAAGTACTCCTGTTCTTTTTCCTAAAATATTAGATAGAATTTGAATCAGTAATCTCTCATCCTGACTGTTGATACAAACAGTCTGCCAAGTTTCCATACACAGGCTAGAAATCCTTTTAGCCTGGGACCAGCACTTCCCCCAGTTCAGTGTTTGTTTCTCTGGTGTTTCCAGGTATTCTCTTGTGTGGGGAGTGAGGCCCCCAGATGATGTCACCAGTAGCGCAGCCAGGTCTGGAGCACAGGGGGAGCGGCACTATAAAAAAGCGCCTCCCCCTGTACTCACCTGGCGGCGCTCCGGGTCTTCGGCAGCACTTCGGCGGCTCACTCCGGGTCTTTGGTGGTACCCCTGCCAAAATGCCGCCGAAGACCCGGAGCGCCACCAGGTGAGTGCAAGAAGTGGCGCTTAAAAAGAAGCGGCGCCTTTTTTTAGTGCTGCTAAAAAAAGGCACTGCTTCGGCCGCTCCCCCTGCTCCCCCCCTGGCTACGCTACTGGATGTCACTCCCTGCCTAATATAGCTTTTCCATATTCCCTTTGTTCCAAACTCAGTGCCCAGTCCAGTTTGTGGAAAAATACAGGTACCAACATGGAGTTCAGTGTCATGTGGTCTGGTCACATGGCCTTGCATACTCTGCTGAATCATAGCAGCCATTACTACAGGCTGGCTGAAACATTTACAGGAAGTCTAAGTTCTTCCATGGTCCATTGTCTTTGTTGATGAGCTATTAGTACTGTCTGGCTTCATCATTGTTGTACCTGATAGTAGTTGCGGGTGTTACCCAGAGTAGGCACATTTGAAATACAGATACATAGTCAATATTCATAACTTCAGATAAAAAATGATACATGCATACTAATAGGATAATCATATTCAGCAAATCATTTTCCATAGACACCTCACAAGACACATTTTGTACAAGATGCAGTATAACTATGTCATAATCATATCATAATGATACCACTATGATGAGTATGGGGGAGGTGTCACAGATCCCTTGAAATGTAACACCCCACCAGTCATAGGGAGGAAAGGAAGGTGGGAGCAGTTGGGCAGGTTGTTAGTGGGTTATAGATTGTTGCAATAAGAAGTGGCACAGGCAGGCATAGGGTAGGCATAGGCAGCAGGTCCAAACCCCCTTTGCCTGTGATGAGTGGCTGATACTGCAGTCCGCCCCAGTGAGCGGGGGCTAGATGGTGACTGGCAGTGGCCTAATACTGAGGCAAAGTGGGTATAGTAGGTGGGAGTTCCCCTGGGAGGGGGAGACCCTGAGAGTAAGGCTGTGGGGGTACTGCCAGGGGGCAACACCCCAGTTAAAGGGGCACCAGGGTCCTGGGAGGGAAACGGGGGCCAGAGCGGTCAGGTGGTCAACTGGCCTGCAGAGGGCGCTCCGGAGCTGGAACAAGCTAATTCCCTGGATCGACCAGCAGGAGGTGCCGCAGGGGTGAGTCCGACCCGCTTACACCCAGACATTTCTAGCTCCTCTAAATCAGGGAGTCCCACAGTTGTAAGTTTTTGTGCAACAAATGTCAGCTCTGAGCACTGGTCTTAGATCAGTCACTTGGCCAGCACTCACAGATGATCTGCTTGGTGTCAGTGGTTGTTGGGCTACTCCAAGGCAACAAAATAAACTCCAGCATTTCCGGCTGGAATGGGTGAAGTTCAGATTCTTGGTCTTTTCCTCCTCCTCCTTGATTTTACAGCGAATAACACCAGAGGTGGAGAACATCTTGAATGTTGAGCAAGCAGGCTTTTGAAAAGGTCAAACACATGCAATCAAGTATTTGCACTAACCACATTAATTTACAACAATTTTTGAAGAAACCTGAAAACAGGTATGTAGTGGGGTGGCTGCCCCACTCCTGGAGAAGAAGGGTTAAAAGCAGCCCTGGAAAGGGCTGCGGCTGGGAAAAGCTAGGCTGACTGGGGAATCCGCCACAGCTGGGGCCAGCCCAATCAGGACCCAGCTGGCCCTGATAAGAGAGCTGGGGGCCAGGAGCTGGAGCAGTCTCTCTCTAGCTCTGGAGAGAGAAGGACCTGGCTGCCTGGGAGAGATGGGTACCTGAGGTAGAGTAGTGGTGGGGAAAGGCAAGAGGAGCTGGGGAGCTCCATCCTGGCAACTCCCCAGGCTTCAGGTCTTGTACAAGGCCTAAAGAAGGTATTGGGGCTGCAGCGGTGCAGTCCAGGGTTAGGCAGAGGCAGCTGGTCTTACCCCCTTGCAAGTGATGAGTGGTTTACAGACTGTAGTCTGCCCCAGTGAGCGGGGGCTAGATGATGACTGGCAGTAGCCACTGAGGCAAGGTGGGGATAGAGGGTTGGAGGTTCCCCTAGGAGGGGCGACCCAGATTGTGGGTTATTGCTGGGGGCAGACCCTGAGGTAAAGGGGCACCGGGGTCCGGGAGGGACACGGGGCCCAGCAGCAGGCGAGACACCGGTCTGCAGCGGGCACTCCGGATGCTGGAAAAGAGCTAATTCCCAGATGACCACCAGGAGGCACCACACTGGTGAGTCTCACGTTGCTAAAAGGTACTATTTGCCTTGACCTCACTGCAGCTTATGATAATGGTGTGGCACATGGGTTTACTTGTTAACATATCAAGAATCCTCCCACCATGGGTTACTGATGTCATCGAACTGCTACTCTGATACAGACAGTTCAGGGTGCATCTGCTATGGGCTACAGGTTCCGACTTTCTCTGAGCTGGAAAAGACCCTGAGCGATGCTGCTGCGAAGCTGGCCGACTGCTGAAAGACATGACATCTTCAGCCTAGCACTAACAAGACAGTCTCTAGCACATTCCATCTCCACCACATCCGTGCTAAAAGGGAACTAAACTTCATAATGAATGGCCAGAGGTTGAAGCATGAAGTGTACCCAGTTTACTTAAGAGTGACCCTTGACTGAACACTGACATACATAAGCCACCTGAGCAAGATAACAGCGAAGGTCAAGAATGCAACAAACTTCTTAGAAAACTGGCAGGTTCATTATGGGGAGCAGATGCTCTGACCTTAAAGACCTCAGCCCTTGCCATCTCGTACTCAAGAGCATACTGTGCGCCAGTATGAAGTCGGTCAGCACACACACCAAACTTGTTGATGCACAACTTAAAAATGCATATCATCATAGGAACTCACTGACCAACTCATCTTCCATGGCTTCCAGTTCTGAGCCACATTGATCCCCCTTACATCAGGAGGGAGACTGCAGCTGGCAAGCTGCTTAAGAAGGTATGTGCCAACCCAAGCTTGCCCTTGTTCAGTGACCTTTTTAGCCCACCAGCTACTCGTCTTTCATCACAACACCCACTGTGGTCAAGGCTGCAATGTCAGGATGTCACAACGGAGTCCTTGTAGTGGGAAGACTGGTGCTTCACACCAATCAGTTCCTCATCACAGACCCTACTGCTCGTCTGCCTGGCTTTGACCTGCCACATCATCAGTGGACCCCACTTAACTAATTCTGGACTGGAAAAGGCCTCTATGCACCCAACTAGCACCGTTGGGGTCTTCAAGACAATCCAAACTGCAGCTGCGGCACAGATCAAACAAACAATACACATAGTCGAGGAGTGCCCGCTAACCAAATTCAGCGGTGGGCTCCAAGAGCTCCATTTGGCCACTAAGAATGTTTTGCTTGGCTTGGTGAATATGCAAACACTAAATGAATAAATTCCCCATGCAGCTGTCAATTCAGAGGTAAATGCTAAGACCAAAGTTTTCAAGAAGTGTCCATAAATTTTGAGTGCCCCAGTTTTTGTCTAGGTGTTACAAGTTGAACACCCAAAAATGGGGACACCCAAAATTATTTGATGCTTTTGATGTTTTGGACCTAAACGTATTGTTTTCTCCTAGTTTGAAAGCTTCCAATCAAAATCCTAGACTGATTAAAATTACTGAAAAGAATAAAAATATATCCTGTCACATCCCATAAATAGGAAACATTTTCCTTTTCTGTGCAGGCCATATTGGTATTTTATTGGATTCTTTTGCTCTGTGCTTTCATGAAAATGACACTAAAGTAACTAATGTAGCTTGAAAGGTTGAGACACTTGTTCGTTGTTTTTAAGGCTTCACCTACAAGCTCAGTGGTTGGACCAAGTATCTTGAACTAAACATGCCTCCTCTGAAAAGTTTGAGAATCTTTATATAAAACCTTTGCTCTCTACTGCAATTCCCAGACCTTTGGCAATAGTTTGTCAACTTTGGATCACAAATGAGATGGTTTAAAGGAGGATAATTTAAGAATATAATGTGTGCTCTTTGGACAGAAAAGGTCCTCTTGACATCTGAGCGCACTCAAACACTAATTTTATCACTTGCAGAATTTAGAATTAACAAGACAAAGGAAACTCAATTCTGCTTCCTTTCCAAGGAACAGGAGCAGAATGTTTTCTTCCTTTTCTCTTAGATAGCAATAAACATGGTATTTAGAAGCATGAAGAAAGGAGATATTTCCTTCTAAAGAGGGGAAGAAATAGTTTAATGTTCATCTTTGGGGCAATTTATGATGTATGCATTGTATGAGGAAAGTAGCAGTAAGTGGGAATTGGTTAAAAGGAATATCTTTGACATGTGACTGTCAATTTAATTTTGAGATCCTTGCAACTATGATTTGTGTGTCTGTGTGTATTATATATAATATGCACACACATTCACACAGGATGTGCTGTACTTTGTGAAATCATGCAGACTTGCATACCATGGGAATGCATATGATAGGTGCAAAAAGTTATGTCAGGACGTATTTACTCTTACAACACTGATGAGATGCATCTTCAGTGCTTGGCACTGGGGTATTGGTGATTGCATAATCTCATTACTACCTTCCCAAAAGAGGTGTCTGGTTTCACTCCCAATTTACTACTTTACCTCTCCCTCCACAAAATACAATAAGATCCTTCCCATTTCCCCTATTTCTCTGGGAAATCTGTGGGGATGTCTTCCCTCTCCTAGCTGGCCAACAGTGATCATGGTCTGCACTGCTTGCTTGATTCCCTATTGTGCTCACTACCAGGTCCCATGAGGCAGCTGAGCTCCTTAAATAAAAATGTTCTGAACATCAGGAAAATGTTCAGAACAGGATAGTAGATTATAAACAGAATCAAGAATGGCTCTCCTATTTAGTCTTCTTGATATCAACCTTACATAGAGACACAGAGGTATTTGTAGAGTAATGCTATAAGGTGGATGTTATTAAATCCAGCAAAGGGAGAAGGGCTTGGAATTTTTTTTTGCCTCAGAGACAACTATAGTCTGGGACAGAGGAAACCTGTCCCAGGAAGTAGGAATAATAGGATTAAATTAAGAATGCTCATTTTAAATGGACACACAGTATCAAGAAAACCTTTGCCAGTGAGATCTGCTAGGTCAGTGGTGGGCTGCAGGTTGCCCACCACTGTGCTAGGTGGTTGAATAGTCTCTCACGAGAAGTGGAAGCTGCATTTAGCACAGATTCAGAATTTTGTATGAGAAAATAATCTGTTCCTGGCATTATACGTTATTATTTAATTTATTCGCTCTGAGAAGGGATTTCTGGATGTGCCTCAATTAATAGTAATACAACTGTTGTATTACTGGTTTTAAAAAAGATTGAGCTTTGACTAATTCACACAAGAAATCAAAGTACATCCTGTCTGTTTTCTTTTTCATAGGTCCAGAGCTACGGGCAACACAATTAGGATCTGATCCAAAGACCACTGAAGCTGATGGGAGTCTTTCCTTTGACCTTTAATGTGCTTTCAGCTGGGCCTTTGTATAGCTCCAGTTCAAGCCACATTCCTACTCATGCTATTGTGACCTTTGGTTGCGCTAGAGTTCACTTCATTGCCCTTCTCCAGTGCCTAAAACAAAGCCAAACAACGCCCATAGAAAAGCAGCCGGAGACCCAGAATTCAGTCTCTAACGATTTTCAGCAAGGATTCACAGGGTCAAACTCCCCACATTCAAGTTCCAAAAAACCCCAAAAGGAATGAATTTAATTAAGTACCAACTTTATAAAATCTTATGATAAAGAAACATAATAAAAACTTTTTACAACATAAAATGGTTTTTACAATCCACATTCATTATCTTCACAGTTATACGTAAACATAAATAAAGAAAACAAATTAAAACTGAACAGGTCAGTCCCCACAGAAACACAGTAAGAAGAAACTCAGAGTTCCCAAAACCTTAGGTTGTGTTGACCTGAGGCTCAGTTAGAGTTTTTGATCACCAAATTTATACAGTCTGCTGAGTAAAAAGCAACATCGTCCCTCCACTTGCTTGTAGGAATATTCAGTTGGAATCTATGCAGATTCTTCCTCTGCAGAAATCATGGTTAGCCAGTCAGCTAACTGATTAACCAACCACTCAATTAAGTATATTGATTTAAAAAAAAACTGTTACAAGAAAATACAAAACTGAGAATAGCAAAATATGAATGACTCTTTCCCCATTATCATATCTAAAGAAACATTGGTGAATCATAGTCGTTGAGACAATTTAAAACAGTTTGACTAGAATCAAACAACATTCAAAACATACAATTAAAATAGAATAAATTATTTTTTCCCTCCCAATTTCCCCTTTCTATAATTAACATTGCTCATACTTCCCTATTGGTGGCTTAACAATATCGCTAACCTGATGCAAAATACTCCAGATTTAGCGGGAACAGCCTGCTTTCTACTCCAGGGTTCAGCTTCTCCCAACTCACACAAGGCACATGGCCTTTTGTAAAGCAGCTGCCCTGACTGCTTGCCCTTATGGAGTCTGACCCCAGCAACAGTGAACTTATTGGAGCATATCCAAAACTTCCACACCCAAATCTGGATGTGTAGTACTACATCTGCTTAGCAACAATGACCCAGACATGATTCACTCCTACCCCCCTAATAGATCTCTTAAAGATATCGCCTTATCAGGCCTGTGGGTTACACTATTATCTATCCTATCTAATCTTTTCATATTAGACACTCTTGATAGTCCCCTAAAAGCAGGAATAAAGTAAAAACAATGCAGATGGTCCTTTGGCAGCACAAATATCTTCTCTTCTATCAAGGACACATTTTCTGAAGTAAAAACAAGACAGTTTTAGCTTTCTCAGGATCCACACATTGATCTTGCCCTTGGATTGTTATTCAATTTAGATAGAACTATATTGAAAGCAATCATCTGTTTGTGAATGTGAATGCATGTGAAACAAATCTTACACTTAACTCATTTGTCTTACTTATACAGCAGATCAGTTTGCAGGTGTTGAATACTCCAAGTAAATGATCTGGGACATGATCATGAATCTGGCCAGGGCCAGATTTAGGGGCAGTCAACCCAGGTGATCACCTGGGGTGCCAGGCTGGGGGGGTGGTGCTGGGCTCGGAGTGCTGTTTTTGTTGTTAGTGACGAAGGGGAAAATAGAATGTTTGAAGTAAAATGCTTCAGGTATGTTGGATGTGGATTCATTTTTCACTAACCTCCTAGAATGTTCTGGACCTTTGTAAAATCTTGTGGAATCTTCCAGACTTTCTGAGAACTACATTTTCCTTGAACCTCCTAGAATGTTGTCAGCCATGCCCTCACAGGTATATAAAGGGCAGGGCCATCACCAGTCAGTGAGCTATAAGAACGAAGTGAGAGCCTAGCTGCAATATTGCGAACCTTGTATTATTGTGTAATTGTGAAAGGGTACTTGTGTTTTAAGACTTGAAGAGTGTAAGTAGCGACTAATAAAGCATATATTTAATGAGATGCCAGAGATATCTCTCAAACCCTATAAACACAAAAATATAAAAGAAATACTGTTACTTCTTTTGCCATACTTAACACAATGTTTGATGACTTTCTAAGACTGTGGAACATAGACTTTTGCTCTCCCTAATACTGTCTGTTTTGACCCATATAAAATAAAAGCTGCCCCTGAAGAAGCCTTCAGGAACTCAGTATAGGAAGCGAAAAGCTCAATTGCAATCTAGGTTGTCCTATTACCAAGGAATTAACATATTTACTTGAAGATAAGGAATAGAAATGTGAGGAAAGTGATGGAGAATTGTCCTGTTTTCCTGGCAGCGTAAAGCAGAGTGATGATGAAGAATGTGGCTCACATGAAAAGGAGAGTAATGACAAGGAAAAATCTGGTTTACATGCAAAGGAGAGAAACGATAAAGAAGAATCAGCCTCGTGGGATGACAGAAGTGGCAGTGAGAAAAATTGCACACCACAAATAGATACATCAGATCCTACTTTACGGCAAATGATCCTAAACTCTGCCGATATTGATCATACAATTTTGGATGAGCCGGGAAAATCGAGGATATGATGTTTCCAGTAAATGAGCAGAAGCAACACTTCTTAAAGTCACACTGCGAAAGAGTGCTTGAGAATAGTGAAAAACTGAATCGGCATTGGGTAATGTATGCAAAATCAACTGACAAAGTGTTCTGTTTTTGCTGCAAAATATTTGACAAGAATGCCAAATCATTGCTTGTGCTTTCTGGGTACTTATTCCAAATGGATGGAGGTTGAATCCAGGCTCAAGCTGAATAAATGCATAGATGCAGAAAACCAGCGCATTATTAATGTCAAAACCCAGCATCGGAGGAATGTGCTCAAGTGTCTGATCTCAATTACCCTCTTTCTTGCAAAGAATAATGTGGCTTTCCAGGGCTCATCGGATAACTTGTTCACTAACCATAACAATAATTTCCTCAGTTTGGTAGAGCTCCTTGGGAAATATGATGATGTCATGTGTGAGCATCTATGTCGAGTAGTTCGGAAAGAAGCTATGGACCATTACTGCAGCAAAACAATTCAAAACAAATTGATTGACCTTATGGCAAGGAAGGTGCTTGATAATACATTGATGTAGCTCGGCAAAGTGAAGTACTGTGCCATAATAGTGAACTGCACTCCCAACATTAGTCACAGTGAAAAGATATCATTCACAGTAAGATTTGTTGACGCTAAGGATGACTGTATCCAAGTAAAGGAACACTATATCTGTTTCCTGTCTGCAGACGACTCTGCTGGAAAAGGCCTAACAGAACTGTTTATGAATGTTCTGAAGTCTTATTTTATTCTCATTCAAGACTGTTGCGGCCAAGGCTATGACAATGTCACGGACATGCAGGGAAGAAACAGTGACGTCCAAGCAAGGATCCTTGCGCTGAATCCAAGAGCTTTGTGCCTTGTGGCTATCATTCCCTCAACCTGGTTGTGTCAGATGCAGCGTCATCAACTTTAGATTCAGTATCTCTCTTTGGAGTACTTCAAAGGATATACATCCTGTTTTCAGCATCGACTATCAGATGGAAGATCCTCATGGACAATGTTACAAATATGACCGTGAAGCCGCTAAGTGACAGTCACTGGGAGAGCTGCATTGACAGTGTGAGGCCAGTGTGGTACCAAGCAACTGAGGTTTACGACACCCTGATGGAACTGGTGCAGTCAAGTGGAGCCGAGGCCGGAATCCGACACGAGGTGCAAGCCTGGCAAACCAGATCATGGACTTCAAATTTCTGGTCTCAATTATGGTTTGACATGATATCCTGTTCCAAGTAAATGTTGTAAGCAAGGCATTACAAACTCAGTCAGTAGATATCACGCTCACTACTACTTTGATGAGAAGCTGCCTTGATTTAGTTGTGGCCTACGGATTTGAAGATACCATCACTGTTGCCAAAGAAATGGCGGAAAACTTAGGAGTTAAGCCTGTCTTCAAGGAAACTCATATTAATCAGAAGAAGAAATAGTTTGGTTACTTGGGCAGAGATGAGGTGATAAGAAGCTCAGAAGAAAAATTTAAGAGGGAGATTTTTTGCTCGCTTGTTGACTGCTTGAGTGTCCATCCAAGGAAGGAGTGGACAAATAAAGTACCAGGAAAAGACCTGAGGGTTTTTGAATGACTGTAGTAAGCTGCCAGAGACAGGAAAACATTCTTGAACAATTGCATGGACCATCATTGGACACTGACACATGGGGAATGTTCAAACATCAATGATAATGACCTCTATGTTGAACTGGACAACATCGAAGAACACTTTTCCTAATATGTAGCAAGCTTTGAGGATTCTGCTCATGCTGCTGGTCACAGTCGCAAGTGGTGAGCACAGCTTTTCGAAGCTCAGGCTCAGGCTCACGTATCTTCGATTGATGATGGCCGATTAGAGACTGACATTGTTTGCTATTTTATTGCTTGAAAATGACATTGGCCAGTCTTTGGATCTCTGATGCTATGCTTTTAGTTAGTGAGGGCAAAGGCGAGAAAAGTGACCTTTTGAACTAAAGGACTAGGGTTAACATTCTAAGTCTGTCACCTCCTGTAACACTATTTAATACTGATCCACCCAATGTTGGTGCATAGTTCAATTTATTGTTGTGAGTACATTTCAGTTATTCTTAAAATTAAAAAGTTTCTATAAGGTTAGAGGAATTTTAATTTGCTTATATATGTCATGGATAAATATAGATGTACAGATTCTAGCATGTAAATTTATCATCTTCTATGACAGGGAAGATGCTCCTTGCCTGGGGCGCCATTTGGTCTAGGGCTGGCCCTGCCTCTGAATTTTGACACTTTGACTAGGCATCATCCATAAGCCTTGCTAGTAGGCAATCTCCACTGAAAAAAATCACACAGATTCTACCAGACTTTTAGGCCAGTTACGAAACTTAACTGCTATACATCTAACATAGGTGGAAGTCTGGTGATGCTGCACTGTCCAAGATGCTGTCCTTCATATGAGGCACAAAGCCAAGATCCCTTCTGCTCAGCTCTGTTGGCTGCCCAGGTAGAAGGTATACACTTCTTGCTGTTCTTCAGAAAGAGCAAGGGACAATGTTGTGGTGAGTGTTTTACAGAAAAAAAATCTTCAAAACTGTGAGTGAAGTGCTGCTGCTGAACTGTTCAATTTGCCAACAAAGTCAATGAACTGCCAGTACTCGCTAAGCTGTTACCTTGGAGACCAGTTCCACCACCTCTTTTGCACAACCCCTCCCTCCCCCCATCCCTGCCACTAAAATCAGTGATTACCAAGGTGCCACATCATGTAGAAATTAACATTGCTGGAAAAGCTGCAGTTCTTCCTGGAAGTTACAAAGAATATTGCCAGCACAATATGGGGAAGGCAAGATGCATCTGCTAGCAGAACCGTGAATAACTGAACACTTCAAAGGGTCCAGTCAACATAAAACAAACCAAAACCCCACTTCCATCTTTTTCTTTATATTCTATTTTTTGAAGAAATGCTTAAAAGGACTAACTAAAAGACTAGAGAAATTACTTTCCTAATTTTTTCCAGTTTTTTTATTCTGTGCATTTCACTGCACTTTGTCTAGTCACTTTCACCATCTTCTCTGCACTGTCATTAATTTCCCCCTATTTGTTAAACATCAGAGAGAAGAGACATTTTTAAAATCTGAAAGGGCAATTAGCAGGAGAACTCAGAGCCAGGTGCAATACTCTATTTTTAACTCCTCTTTTGAGTTTGTGTCTATTTTCAGTTAACAAACTACCTTTCTGGAAGGCACAGCAACCTGGAAATTCAGGTACTGAGAACTTATCATGTAAAACTGTAAAATGAATATTAAAATAATGATTTTAATGTCCTCCAGGTCTATGCAATGGCTCCCTCCTCTCTTGCATGGGAAAGGGGGTGGGGTCAATTACCTCCAAAATGACATTCCCCTCCTGAGACCCCACAGAAAGCCCTCCACAGGGTCCAGTTCTCCATGGAGGAGAAAGGTCATGGATGGGGCAGGCCCACACTCAGTGAGGACTGGCTGGTGTTGGGGCAACAGTCCCTGAACTGATGATACAGTTTTTTTCAGAGAGAGGTCGTACAGCCATCAGCTCTGGTATCTCTTCCATAGTACCCGTCAGCGTGAGGGGAAACTCATTTTAAGGAGGAGAAGGGAGGCCCTGTTATATCTACAGTTATAAAATACGAATCCCTTTAATTATGAGTCACTTTGACTTCTGCTTACATCTTTCTTCTCAATAGAAAAGAGTTTATACTGCTTAAATTTGGCTGCTGAGATTAAATCTTCCACAGATATTGACACTGAGGGACTCCAAGGAAGTTTGATCAGATCCACACCATGTTTACTTTAAGCCCATTAAGTTACAATTAGAGTGACACCTATGACTCTTGTTGGAAAATTAAATTGCTATTAAGGTTGCTATGGTCTGTTCCAAAAGATTTAAGTTTTGCTCTCCAATGCATGGCATCCAGTTCATAAAAATGAAGTAATTAGGAGCTTTAAAACAAAAATTACAATAAAAATAGTGCTTACACTTTATTCAACAGTGGGGTTGCTTCACATTCACTATTAAACTATAAGGGATGCATTCTCCACTCTGGTATACCAGTTTTACACCAGTGTAAGCCTTCGGTTAAGAGAGGAGAATGGGGGCATTGAGAGCAAAATATACTACCACCAGAAACATGAGACTGAATTGCCACATTAGATACAGGGGGAGCTATATAGCGAATTCTCTATTTAGGCTGTCTAACACTATCCATTTATAAAAAGTTTCTTGCAACTTTGAGAAGCTCTAACACCACCATTGTTTGCAGTAGACCTTTGAAATCTGGCAGGGGAAAAGCCCTCAGGCTAGAGAAGTGCCTTTTCTTTGTCCCATGAAATTTTGTTTAGATTGCTTAGATATAAACAGTCAAATTGCAATTTCCCTTCTCTTGATTGACTCCCTTAGGAAGATTTTTGGCAGCCTGGGAATTACCTGAACATGAACATTCTAAGGTCAGGCCCACATTGCTATTACCGTAGCAGCAGACACTGCACTGGGAACTCCTGGCAGCTGATGGAGTAGGGGTAGGCATTGTGGGGGGATAGCCAGGGCAGTCTTCCCCCAGTCATATCCTGGATCCATAACATGGTGCCAGCAGACAATCCTCTGCTCTGGGGACACCCCATGCAAGAGGGTTGGACCATACTCCTCCAAACCACACCTCAGACCCAATACATGGCAGCAGGGGTCCATCCCCACCCCTGGAATAACAGGCTTCTCATAGTGTATTTAGTTCTTTAGCTCAGGTGGTACCAATCTGTGCTGAAAGTTCATGGTTCAAACCTTGCTGCAGAGGCATCATAGGGGTTTATGGCAGTTGTACACGATATAGTTTGTTTTTACCTTTTAAAAAAAACCTTTGGAAGTTAAAAACAAAATAAAATAAACCAAAATCAAAACACTTAGGAATGTTTAGGATGCAAAGTCAAACACTCCGATTTAGGAAATGTCAGAATGAAGTTTGCCTGTGCCACTTTAACTCTGCACCTTGTGCATACACACTATGATAGTCTTTAGTTACATAACCACATACCACTTTTTCGATAGGATGCCTGCTTCATTTAAGGCACAAGATTGATGCCCAATGGAGTAGAATTAAGATTGCCCATGCAATTCTAATTCTGGAATTTCCTGACTTTCCAGTATTTGAGTTTGAAACAAATAGAACTTACTAGCTTTTTGTAGTTAATATTATTAAGGCTAAACAGTTCTTGTTTATTCCCTTATGTGCACTCTACTGCTGTCCATCTTACATATCCTTAGTTCCCCCTTGTCATTCTCTTACTCTTTCTGGGCTACTGGTCTCACCATCTCTATGGTACACTTCTCCACCTATCCCCAGGTGTGTTTTTAGTTCTTCCCTTGTCTCACCCTCACTTTAGCTCTCTCAACATAAGGTTTCCAGACCATTTCGAGGGAATCCATTGGTGAAACCAATTTCATTTTCATTTGTTGATCTGTACAAAACAATAGTAAAGTGAACATTCTTGTTTCAAGTTGCCTATTGCCATTTTAAAAATAGCTGATAAAAATATAAAGCAGTTAATATAGCCAATTGACTTATATGCAGATAATCATATATATGGTAAACACCATTTTTTGAAATTAAGTGTACAGTACTAAACATTGATGTTGCAAATTATTCAACAAGTTTGAGGCATTACATTATTGTAATTCTAGCAAAATTCCCCTTAAACTAAACACTGAATGATGCAAGTTTAACTAACCACCATCAGGAATTCCTCAGAGATGATGTCAGCAAGGGACTTACAATAATTCCAGAAGAGATTTTTGAGCTATGCAAATATTTTTTTTATTAAATTTATGATTGGAACTAAGATAAGGGGACACCAACTTAAAGGGTGAAATTTCAGATAAAGGAAAACCAACCCACTAATTGATTTAATAGTCATTCTCTCTGGGTGAAACAGTCAGGGGCCCGTCCATATATGGGCACGATAACATTTTTTTTTATTTCACAGTTCTTCACCCACATAGAACACTGAAATGGAATTTGTTGGTGGGGTAAAATAGCACGGTCAAATTCAGAGGTGAGTCCAAGTGTGTCTATGGGAGTCGAAACTGGTGTAATTTACACTTTCCTCTGACCTGCACACTATATAAATTACACTAGCTTTGACCTCATTACACTGAGTGACCCAAATTTTAGGGGAAAGGGATTGTGAATTATAAAACTACATTTTGGGAAGGTGGGGGGGGAAGGAATAGCTCAGTGGTTTGAGCATTGGCCTGCTAAACCTAGGGTTGTGAGTTCAATCCTTAAGGGGGCCATTTAGGGATCTGGGGCAAAAAATTGGGGATTGGTCCTGCTTTGAGCAGGGGGTTGCACTAGATGACCCCCTGAGGTCCCTTCCAACCCTGGTATTCTATGATTCTATGAAGGGTGTCTCTCTGGCGGGACATATAGTTCTTGTGCCCAAGAAAGCTGAATCTAACTTGGTGTAATTTACACACCAAGAGGACCAAGTTACACTAACTTAGGGTAGACTGAAATGAAAGCTGAGACTATATAGTTAAATATACAGCGGGCACCATTAAAAACCCAACAATAGCCACTTTTCAATGATTGAAATACTACAGTATGTCCTCTGTTACATAAAAAGGGCTGCAGGTACTTGGGACCCTAAGTTTAATAGGCCAACTATACAGGGTTTAAGAATATTGTGTTGACTCCAAACATGTTTAAAGGATATCACATGATGTTAATTTTTAGTTATAATGCAAGAACAATAAATTGTTTACTAACACCAACATTTTTGGCCTGAGGTTTGCTGACACGTCCCTTTAAGGGTTAGCAATGATGAATGGTTTTTGTTTGTTTGTTGTTTTCTGCAGAAAAAATGATCAAAAATAAAAATATATGAAAAGGGCTTTTTCAAATTATACCGTACTTCTTCATCATTGGTGTTTTGAAGTCCTTAGACAGTGGCATCTCTGCATTTTTGAGTGGCTAGTTGAGAAATATATTTGATTTTCGAAGCATAAAGAGTGATTAGACAGAGACATCATTAGTGACTGGAAAAACGGAGAAGGATTTCTGTGAAACTGGCTTTCTCAAGAAGACAGACGACTGACTGGTTCACTTGAACACAGTTCTAGTGTCAGTGCATTCCTGTCCTAAATTCAAATTCAGCCCTGATATAGCAAGAATAATTCCCTGGCTGATTTTAGATTATATTTGTAAGATAGCAATAGAAAATATTGTATCCTATTTTAAAGCACACTTATACCCTGTGTCAATAGATTCTTTCCTGCAGCAGAGTAGAGGGGAACATACCATGGAAATCACGTGTAAAAAGTGCAGAGGCCCAGCAAGGAGGGGATAGAGAGCTACTAGTATAATCCTCCATCATGAAGTCATTAATAGCCCCTACATGCAAAATGCATAGTGTTGTGATCTGAAGGTCTGGATGTGTGGCCAGCTGGAAGGGGTGGAGTCAAGGAAAAGCTGTTCAAAGTGCTGTCTTCTCATCAAAAGTAGATTTTGTTATCCAAGAAACAGAAATTAGTACTATTTAAAGAACCCTTAATTTCTGTTATACAATCTCCACAGAAGAAACACAAAGCACAGGTAGCAGTGGGCCAGCATGGAAACTAAGCCACATATGCTGCCATTTCTGAGAGGAGGAACCTAAAAGCCAGTGCTAATGCAGAAGTGCTTTCTATATTAGGCCTAAAATCTGAATTGCCTTCATTTGTTTTGCTGTAGACCTTAGCCCCCCTCTTCAAGGGTAAGATGCAATGGAATAGCATAGCTGAATAAGCTGTTGATATCTTGAGGTCAGTTTTCTGTTTCTATAGTGATAGCAGAGGAGGAGAAGACACAGACCTGTGATTTTGACACCTTACTAGAGAATAGTGATATGATTTTATGTCCTGTCAGATGACTTAAATAATGAAAAATCCTCACGTTTCAAATCCACACCAGTTTATTTACATATGAAACTACCCTTCAAAATGCTAAATATCAGTAGCATCATGATTCTGTGTATCAAAGTTAATATTAATAACTGTAACTGCACAACTGTCAATCAAGATTGTCATCTTCATCATCATTGTTAAATAAAATTGTTTTTGTCAGAAAGGGAGGCTTTGGCTGAGTAGTCCCGATTAAAGCTTTTGACATTTATTCTGCATAAATTATTCTGCATTTTCAGTGGACAGTTCTTTTCTCCTGTCAGGCATAATTACTCCAGGAGAAATAAATATGTGCTTTGAGTATAAACTGGAGAGAGGTCAGTTGTGATGTGAAATGGCAGACTTTGCCAATGTTTGCCTTCCTCTTCTTCTGTCATGCCAGAAACAGAGGTTTAACATCTGTAACCTTCAGAGCGTGCTCTTTGAAATAGAACTTTAAATTGATTTGATGAAAGGCCTCTCCCCTGCCCATAAGATTTCCAACCTGACTTACGGTTCCTCATGTATAAGCCTGTCTATTAAGGCACAAGAGCAAGATCTGCAATGGGTGTAGAAAAAGTAAATCCTTGCCCAGGCCAGAAAGCTTTCCACAAAGCATTCAGTGTTGGCAAGAAAAACAGAGTCCACCCCAAAGCTATTCCTTGCACAGTCAGACAAGCTGTTGGACACTTTTCCAGATAGTATATACTGTTTCATTTGGAAAGAGAGAATCAAGGTCAGTCTGTCAAGATCATGATCAATCAGTAGTTGGTTATACTGTAGCACTCCAACCCTCATAAGAGTTGTAAAACTCAGGGCAATGGTATTTTTTTAATTTTGAGAAAATAAAGGCAGGATAAAGGTCATGAAGAAACCCCAGTTCTGCCCTGTTTATGAATGCAGCCAAAGAATCTGCTTTAAATTAAGGACCCAATCCCTCCTTTCTGTGGAACTCTGGTGACTTCTTGTTGACTACCTTGTGAAGGACATTTTCAAAAACAATGGCTGATTTTGAGTGCCCAGTCTGTGATGCCTGGGATCTGATATTTTTCAGAAGTGCTGAGCACTCCAATTCAAGTCAATGAGATCTGGCAGCCACTCTGCTGTGGAGCTCTGAAGAATCAGGCTCAAATGGTCTTAAATTGAACTCTCCCAAATTAAGACACACAATCAGCAGCTATTTTGGAAATATTTGGGCCTAATTTTATAAGGTATTCTCTTCCTTGTACAGACTGAGTCTAAGGTGCAAGGACATTTTGCACCCTAGGTGACACTTCCACCTTGTGGCCCCCCCCCTTTCCTCTTCCCTCCCTCCGGACAAGACAAAATTACACGAGGCGAGAAAAATGACATCATTTCCACTTTGTACCGTAGTGAAGCAATACGCTTGTGCCCACAATGCATAGCTGGCGTAGGCTATAGCTGTAATGTACGAGAGAATGACAAGTTAAAATGCAAGTTCAACGACGTTTCTCTTTTCTTTATTCATTCGTAGAGTTACCATATTTTAACATTCAAAAAAGAGGACACTCCCCGGGAGGGGGGTGTAACCCTGCCTCCTATCCACTCCCTCCCACTTCCCACCCCCTGACTGCCCCTCACAGAACCCCCAACCCATCCAACCCCCCCCACTCCTTGTCCCCTGATCGCCCCCTCCCGGGACCGCTGCCCCTAACCGCCCCTGGGACTCCATCCCCTATCTAAGCCTCCCTTCTCCTTGTCCCCAACTGCCCCCTCCTGAGACCCTCCCACCCTAACTGCCCCCCTAGGATCCCACGTAGGGTGACGAGACAGCAAGTGTGAAAAATTGGGACAGGGGGTGGGGGGTAATGGGAGCCTATATAAGAAAAAGACCCAAAAATCGGGACTGTCCCTATAAAATCAGGACATCTGGTCACCCTAATCCCATGCCCTACCTTTCCCCTGATTGCCCCGACCCCTATCCACACCCCCACCCCCTGACAGACCTCCAGGACTCCCACGCCTATCCAATTGCTGCCTGTCCCCTGACTGCACCCCCAGACCCTCCGCCCCATCCAACCCCCCCTGCTCCCTGTTCCCTGACTGCCCCGACCCCTCTCCACACCCCCGCCCCCTGACAGGCCCCCCCCAGAACGCCCGACCCTTCCAACCCCACCCTGCTCCCTGTCCCCTGACTGCCCTCTAGGATTCCATGCCCCTTCTCCAACCCCGGCCCCCTTACTGTGCGGCTCAGACCAGCATGTCTGGCTCCGCATGAAGCCAGACACGCTGCCGCGCTCCCTCATGGAGCACGCAGCCCAGCTCCCCCAGAGCATTGCCGGTGCGGCGTGCTGAGGCTGCAGGGGAGGGGGGGTGCAGGGGAGGGGCTCTGGCTGCTCGAGGCCCTGATGCGAGCGGCTCAATCCGGCTGAGCCACCCTGTCAGCCGCGCTGCACTCTGCAGTGGGAGGGAAATCCTGGACCTTTTGAGAGTTTTATAAATTCCTCCCGGACGGCTATTTAAAACCCCCAAAGCCGGACGTTTTCCAGCAATAGTGTAAAAAAAAAATTTTGGGCACCGCTTTTTGGCGCTCCCAAATCTTGGCACCCTAGGCAGTCGCCTAGTTTGCCTAGTGGTTACACTGGCCCTACCTGTCTGGTAAAAGAGCTTTTCCTTTCCCCAGTGGGCATGATTTCCTTCAGTAACCGTTCCTTCAGAAGATGGCTCAGTACCTGTTGTTGTGGGACACTTATGGAGTAGAAAACATCTTCTAAATGCAGTAGTCATTTAAGCATACATGTTATAATGCATTCAGACTCTCATGTGACAAAATGCATAGCCTCATGAAGGAATTTTCTGATAAACATACAGTAAGTTTCCATTGCTAGGGCAAAATTACAATTTAAAACAAAGATTTATTCAGCATCACCTATAGTTAAAGTTTATAGTATTAAATAAAGAGCCAGTGAAATGCTTCAGAATCCTTCAGAATGAGGGGCAATGTACCAATGCCAAACCTTAGGGATATATGTTCCCTGTCCTCCAGAACAAGGAGTGCAAAGGAGTTAAAATAAACAAAAACATGCATAAAAAATTGGGAGAGCAGCTTGTGATACAGCATGTTAATACCTGTGGTAAACATCTCCAGAGCAGGAGGAGCAGGGCTCCTCTTTTTATACAGCAGAGAATAGTACATACATCTTTCTACTACCTGACACCAGTCCTCCCCACAACTTTTACTGTACACCTGCACACTGTACAGCAGTAATGAGATAAATTAATGCTCTCTGATGCAGCATCAATGTGCTGTTGTGCAGGAACCACAGGCTGTGGGTCATGGTCATTTGCTTATTATCCATTGTCTGATGATGGGATTTTAATCACTGATACAAAATTCTTGCATAGATACAATTTACACCAGTGTTGTAAATTACAAATCATACTGCACTGGTGAAGACTGTATCTACGCTAGGGGTTAGAACTGGTGCAGCCACAAAAATTGCTGTGCGGACAAGCCTCAGACAATGGATGAGAGATGAAGACGAGAGAACAAATGCCACATAACAGATGTGTACTCTCATTGCTTACTGTATTCCTGGAAGGCACTCACCTACTACGGTGATGAGCATGGTATAACAACCTGAATAGAATAGATGACTAGCAGACAGAGACCTGCATCCAATGAACTGCCATCCTTCAAAAGTTGAGCCTCGTGCTGATGAGAACATCTGCAGCCTGTGATTTCTTCATGTTACAAGTTAATGCTGCCCTCTCATTTTAACAAATGTGACATCCATATTTTTTGGAGAGGGAATCCTATATCAAATTCTATATTCATCCTAGCTGAGTCCTCCTACCTCCAACTAACCATGCCCTCATTTCATTTATGTTCTTCCAGTTCT
The DNA here is from genome assembly GCA_033296515.1 of Macrochelys suwanniensis. NCBI lineage: Eukaryota > Metazoa > Chordata > Testudines > Chelydridae > Macrochelys > Macrochelys suwanniensis. The sequence continues at coordinate 39,739,201 of CM065775.1, read as the reverse complement.
GCTTCTGGGGATGCAATTGCTGAGGCATAATACTATATATGCACTTGTATCTAGTACCGGGTATTTTTAGGCTTTTTGTATACTATCTCACACTCAATCTACAACATGCAAGACAAAGGAACATCTGGCCCTTTATTATGGTCATTACCATAATGATGATTACCCAGCGAAAGAGAGAAGATAATTAAGAGTGAAAATTAAATGACAAGATTTTCACATTTACATGCTGTTCTAATCAAGTAAACTAGCCTAATTAACTACATTATGATCACTTATAAGGTGATCTTTTAAGACCCAGAAATCTCACATTACAGGGGCCAAAACCCTATGCTAACTTTTATTACTAGCAAAAGAGATTATTTCTAGCTGGTGTTATAGGATGTTGTGAAAGTGAGTTTAGGTTAATCAGTCCCTTGTTCCAAAAAAAGATCCCTGCTTCTTTTGAAATTGCTAAAGAAGGCATTGAGATGGTACATTCAAGCATCCATGGCAAACTTTTTATTCATATATTTTGTATGGACAAGGAAGAGTGTTTTTCAAGAAGAGTTTACATATAATTTTGCAACATTTAATGATCAACACTTTTGTCTAAAGAATGAACACCTACTTAAATAATAAATGTTACTATTATGACCAGCCAAGGAATTTACTATTTATTCTAAAGTGAAACATAACACATAATTTTACAGTAGCCAAATGAATCCAGTTCTACATTGTGCTTTTAACTTTGAAATACATTAATTAGTGATTCCGTGCCCATTTGTAACATAACAGCCATAGTTAACTTAAACTGTTTTTTGTTCCATGAATATCTGACATAATTGGTTTAGGCACAGACAAAAAACAGAACCCACAGTTCAGTAGCGGATTGCAAAATGCAGCTCTGGGCTCATGACTGCATAATTAATGTGATTTATAGTTGCAAAGATGCATGTATGGTTCATCTGAATTTACTGATGCATGTTCAATGTTCAGCTGAACTGTGTTTATTGTCCTGTGTTAATTTTAACAGTGCAAGTTCATTTTGAAACTTCCTCAGAGAATTTTAAGGAGTGTGCCACTGTCACTCTGCTGATCACGAATGACCTCGTCCTGCTGAATGGTGTTGTGCACCTTCAATTCCCAATGAAGAACCTTACAGGAGGTGTATGGCACAATGTAGGATCAGGCCCCAGTTAAGTAACCCATTAATCTTTTTTCATGTTTCCCCTGCTTCTTTGTTAACATAGAGCCCTTCTCTATCCCTCCACTCAATATGGTACTCTCACTGCAGTACCCTTCTCTTCTGTAGCTTGTGCCTTCAGGAAAACCTGCATCTCTCTGCCTCATCTATTCTCTCTTTTAATTGCTCTCAAACTGTTTTTTCCTTCTGTAACTGTGGCATTTGGGATATATTTTACATGAAAGATGATACACCAAATAAGACTGTTCATTGTATGTGTAATGCCGACAGACCTTTGTTGTCGGCGGGCAGGCTCAAACCTGGGGCCTCTGGAGCTTAGTGCATGAGCCTCTACCGCATGAGCTAAAAGATGATTGGCTATTAGCTAAGGCTGTAGAGCAAACTCATTAATTGCTCTCTAAGTGATCTTGGTGCCACTAGATGGGACAGAACACCACACCCAAAAGGTGTGTGGGTTACATATGAAATCTGGAATTAATCCATAGCCAGAAATATTATAAAAACCTGAACATAATCATTTGAACATGATACTCATCAGGAAAAGAGCTATTTCATATATGGTCTCCACTCTTAAGGGAAGACTCTCTAATCTGCCCTTTTGTTCATTTTCATTAAAAAAACACAAGCTTCAGTTTAGCTTGGAAAAAAGAATGAGCACTAATAACCCACCAGCCAGGATTTGGCAGTTTCCAATTCCAGAACACACATCTGCTGTGTAAGCAAGCCACATAGATTTGGAGCAAATGCTGAGTTTTGATGGTACAAAGTCAATGAAAATCTGTAGGATCTTACTCATAAACCTACAGGTACAGTATGTCTCATTCCTTTATGCTACTATAGGGAAATCTGCAAGATGGAAAAAATACTTAATACATTTTTCCAGAGAGGAGTGTAAAAGAATTATTTCTCCTGCTACCAAGTTTGCTAGTTATTATTTCTTCTCTTACTTAGACACTATTAGTAATATCGTAAATTTCAATCTGTGCTATCGGAAATGCTGGGGCAAGGGCATAGGTGGCATGGGAGCACTTTCTCTTCGAGAAAAAAATTATTAAAATATTAGATTTTTGCTACTTTGAGGTCAATAGACATTGTTTTACTTTTTATATAAAAAAAGATCTATGGACCAAATTCTTCCTTGATGTAATTCCAAATTAAGCAATTGGAATTACACCAGAGATTATCATGGCTCTCTGAAAATTTTAAAGAATCCATTTGATCTAACATCCTTTGTGGATTCTGCACTGTATTTATTTTTGAGCATAAAAGCAAAACAATTCTGTATTTGTTCTCTTACAAATCTAGCTTCAGAAGTGAGATGGAATAGCTTTTTTCCTGCTTTTTGATTTTGCTGGATTGTGCAGGATTCATGAAGTTCAGAGTATTTAAAAATGCTGCAATTGAAATGTTGATTGTGGAAGGCCTATCTTAAAAGCTTAGTGTTTAACAGAGAGGCCAACTTTTAGTTTTGACACCTTCACTAAGTGTGAGGCTTTCACAACCCCACATAACTGACTTAAGATCACTGTTTTGTTTGGAAGGGAGAAAATGGTTGTGATATGAAAGGTTTTTAAATTTTTAAGAAGCATTGAGCATCCAAGCGTATGTCTACATTGCAATGAAAGCCCAAGGTTTGAACTCAGGTTCAAGCCTAAGCCTAACCCTCCTTCTGTATACACACAAACTAGCCTAGGGTCCCAGGACACCACAGAGGTGGAGAGGCTGAGTCTGAGTCAAGCTGTGACCAAGTTTCAAGTCCTATTGCTTTGCAGTGTAGATGCAACCCCACTGGACTCATGCTCTGGGTGTCTGTCAGAAATATCTCACAATCCCATTGGCTGAATTTCCTTGTCCTCTGGACAGTCAAGTTTTGTGGACAGTCAACTTTTCCCACACTGCACCACAAACAAAGGGCTAGAATGACCAATTTTGGGAGTGTGCTAGGAAGTCTGGGCTTGGGGTGATTGAGGCCTGCATAATGCAGTGTAGATGATGGCGCCCCAGGTTGAGACACAGGGTTCAACAATTTTTAATCTAGGATTACAGGAGTGTAGATACTCAAGACATAAATTAACAAAACTAGGGTCTGCTTACTTGAGTTCTACTAACTGTGGCTTTACATTATAGTGTAGACTTACCCCAAAAATTCAAATGTAGTTGATGAGGCTGCACAGCACCTTTGAGAATCAAGCCCCCTACCTATACTGGTTCATGAAGGCCTACTTCAGTGGTCCTTAAGCTATTCATAGCTGGACCACTTCAAAAAAGAAATCCATCTGTGGACTATCACCCATCTGAACTTCCCATTCTCAGTCTCCATTCATACATGCAGCAATTAGGATACTAGTAGCCACCTACATACAGACATCACAGATCTTTGTCAGAGATGGAACGCAGAACCTGCTGGCAAAAGTACAAGCCCCTACAGCTCACACTAAAGGAGCATCTCCAATAGCTGTCTAAGAAGTGAGTGCTTATAAGTTACTTGATCAGATCTTGATATAGCTGAAAAGCGATCATGTTCTGGAAATCTAGTCTTTGCTCTGTTCCAGAATGGATGAATGCCTGACACTTCTCAGGAAGGAGGTATGTAGTTAGTTTGAAATCTGTACACACACTGGCCAATCAATTTCCTTTTACCTACAAGATAGACATGATGTTATTACTTAATATGATCACTAATACAGAAGGTGCTGATATAGATATCTAACCATCTATTAATTAAAGAACTAATGAAGATAAAAATCTCTTCCATTTACTATAAGAAAAGATCCACCCAGGAAATTAAGAACTACACACTGTGCCATTGCATCTATGTGAGGAAGTGAGTAGCTACATTATGCTCTGTAGTTCAGATAAATAATCAATTGGTGGCACAAACTTGGAATGAAACAGTAAAAAGCTTTAAGGAGAAACTGTCAAGGTTGTTAAAACCAAATGTTACCTACCTCTTAATCTTATTCCTTAACAAAAAAGAAGTGTTAAAGCTGACTGTTTCAAGGGAGTCCAGCGAACTCCTCCACCCACTCATTAGAATTAAGAGTCCCACATATTAATCCTTCTTTACTTATCACCCCATATCATTTACACTACCCAGAACCCTTTTCATCTCTCCTGCATGCCTCAACTGCCTCTTGTCATCTCTCATGGACAGCTCTCCAGTTGGTTGGGATGCTTGCAGGGGGAGTAGGTGAGCCCACAGTACACAGGGCCAGCAGGCTTCCTATCAACCTCATGGAGATTAGGTGGAAGAGGCAGTACAGCTCCAGGCTGTATTAGCTTTTCTGCAGTGCCCCAATACACTAAGAAACCCTCCCTGTCCCACCTTTGCCTTTAAAGGAGTTGCTGTGGGTCGCTAAGGCTAGGAGAATCTATAACAGGAAACCAGGGGTACAACAGGGGAGGGGGGGCAGAGGGACCAGGCCACCTTCCCTTGGCCCTTGACCAGAGCTAGGTGGCATAATGGTTGAGTCCCTTCCCTGCTGGCATGATGGAAGGCAGCTTGGCCAAATTTAAGTGGCATTTTGACCCCGTGCACCAGGTCACACCACCACTCAAATTTGCACCATCCAGGCAAGTAACCTGGGCCCCGCCCTTAGCAACATTCTGGTTGCAGCTCTGCAGGATATATAGTGGCCCTCACCTTCTGAAAAGCCCATTAGTCTATGGAGGATCATGGGACTTTGGGCCAGGCAGTCGGGGCAAACACTTTCTCCCGCCCTGCTGAAACAACATAGAGGAAACTCTCTTTAGTCCCCCGCTCCTCACTTAGTTTTCTTTTCTTTTAGCCAATCTCACATATTTTACACCATAGGAGAGTGCAATAGAGTCCTGAGTTTAGCCTGCATGGTTTTGCTCTAAGGGAATATATTTCAGTTTCCAGCTTTCAGTTGGGCATTTCTGAGTAAACTGCAGAAAATGTAGGGAAAAATGGGTTTAGAGTAACAAAATCTAGGTGTACTGTATATTCTAGAGGGACAAGTTATCCATTGTTGTGCTAATATTTAAAAAGGGTCAACAGGATGACACAGCTGATTATAGGCCTGTCAGCCTGACACTGATTTGGGGCAAAATAACTGAATGGCTGATACAGGACTCAATTAATAATGAAAGGATGGTAATATAATTAATGCCAATCAACATGGGCTTGTGAAACACAGATTGTCAAACTAATTTGATATCTTTTTTGAGGAGATTACAAGTTTGGCTGATAAAGGTAATAATGCTGATTTTGTATATTTGGACTTCTGTAAGGCATTTGACTTGGTATTGCATTTTGATTAAAAAACTAGAACAATACAAAGTCAATATAGCACACATTAAATAGATTCAATACTAGCTAACTGATAGGTGTCAAAATGTAATTTGAACCAGGAAATCATCATTAAGTGGGTGTGTTTCTAGCAGGGTCTCACAGGAATCAGGTCTTGACCCTATGCTATTTCACATTTTTATTGATGACCTGGAAAAAAACAAAATTATCACTGATAAAGTTTAAAGATGACTCAAAAATTGGGGGAGAGGTAAAAAAACAGGTCACCAATACAGAGCAATCTGGATCTCTTGGTAAACTGGGCACAAACAAATAATGTGTGTTTTAATACAGCCAAATATAAAACTGTACGTCTAGTAACAAAGAGTGTAGGCCATACTTACAAGAGAGGGGACTCTATCCTAGGAAGCAATGACTCTGAAAACTCAAACTCAAGAAACCTGCCATGATTCACTTTTTCCCTGGCCACTTCCTCCTTTGGCCTCACTTGCTTCTTCCTGGCATCTTTAGCCAGCCCTTCCCAGGGGTCTTTTCCCAGCAACTTTTCAGCAGGGCTCTATTCTAGTCTTAGCCCAGTCACTGAAGAGCACCCCCCAACCACTGCTCACCCTATATCTGTATCTTATATCCTGCTCCCTTTCCCATCACAAATTGCAGCCTAGCCTGCAATTCCCAAGCATCCCTTTGGAAACAGACTCCCGGAATGATATGCTGTTCTGGGCTGGAATTTAGAACAGGACTGGCTAGGTTCTTAAAGGGACTGCCCACTCGATTACACATGATAATAGTATTGCTATATACCACATTCATTGCTGCTTTCTACTTGTTTACATGAAACTGTGGATGGAGATAGAACAGCTTTTATTCTGTCTCACCAGTTTTGATTTAGTTTTTAATGGAACTTAATGGCAATGAATTATAATGTGAGGTAATAGTCTGGTTTTCGACTAACCCAATTCTTTCTAATCATCTTCTAGATACACATAAGGTGTTAAACTGGGTATTTTTCTTAGTTGTACAGGATGCTTCTAATTTTTTTGTGTTTTAACGTTTCTGAATGTGACATTCTAGCTTTGATGGCAAAATCAATAAATACAGTATTTTGAGAGAGACTCTGAGGGCTAATTTAGAGCAGACAGAATAGCCTCAGAAAACTGAAGTGTGTAGTAAATATAGTATTGTTTAGTAATATAGGAAATATCTTATTCTGGCCATTTTAATTTGCATCCACAATGCAGCTACAATACCCAAGGCTTTCAATTTCTTTCTCCCTTTATATTTCTATTCACAGTGGTGGGTACTGTAGTGATTCCTGTTTGAACTTGACGGTCGGGTTATGAGAATCCCAAACCAGGCCCCCAACGGGAAGGAATTCAAGAGTCTTCTATGGAGTTTCCTCCAAATTCCTCTATTGGAGGTAGGTCGGAGATGGAATTTAACTCCATACATAGACAGACACATTAGAAGAAGCAGAGGGATTGGCCCCCAAACTCCATGGATCTGTGCAAATCTCTGGAGAACTGCCAGAGGCCAGGTCCATCCACATGGAGGACCTCTGCACTTACTCTGGCTCAAGGGCCCCCTGTTTCTCTATCTGGCTCTGTCAGTGTAGCTCTGCTGAAGCCTTGCTAAGGCTAGAGGTAGGGGAGAGGCAAATGGAGTGAATGACGACCACTTTCATCCAAGAGATCTGTGCACCATGGTCCTCTGCATGTTAATCTAGAGGGTTTGATCTACTCTAGAGTTTGGAGGTCCTGCTTAATTCTCCCGATCTGGCCATTATCTTGATCTCTCACACCCTTGGAAAAAACCCAAACCCAAACTAAATCATGAATAAAATACTTCTGTTCATTACTCTCTTCAAGCATGCATAATGCTGGCAGTAACAGTGCATGCCTGGGGAAAAATATGATTGACTTGTCAAGCAACATGAAGTATTTAACTTATATTTGTTCATAGTGTTGTCATTTTGCTGCTCAATCCCTGCCTCATTCACTGAATGTGGAGTGTCTAGTTTATGTCACACTAATGGATGGTGAGCAGTTTCTGAAAGGAGAAGGGTGAATGCTTTGAACTCTTTAGTGATTTACTGTTTCACACATTTTTATACATAAAGGCACACTTGATGCAATAAAGCATTTCATGCATTTGCCTTACAGTTTTAAAACAAACCTTTTTGTGGAGAATACAATGGAGGTGGCAGAGTTCAGAGCGCTGGGTAGGATGACTCTCAGGGTCCAGGGATGTTTGTGTTGTACAGCACAAGTAATAGCTCCTTTAAAAAGAAGCAGTGTGTGTGGCCATTCTTGCCTAATGCTGATTGCAACATACGCATAGTAGGGGCCAAGGGCCAAACAACACCTCATAGTTTCAGACTAGCTATCAAGTTCTCAAGCTTTTATACCATGCTCATCATCACGATACCCGAATACTTATCCTCATCCCTCCCATCCCCAACAATTGTCTTCATATGTTAAGTTTTAATTCTTCCCTCCTTCCACATAGCTTTTCCTCAGAGTATAAATAAAAATCTAAGACAAACAGTCTATACTTTCCTCTGAAGTGCACAAAGGTTGTTAGCAAGATAAGGTGGGTGAGGTAATATTTTTTATTGGACCAACTTCTGTTGATAACAGAGACCTGAAGAAGAGCTCTGTGTAAGATCAAAAGCTTGTCTCTCTCACCAACAGAAGTTGGTCCAATAAAAAATATTACCTCACCCACCCTCTCTCTCTAATATCTTGGGACTGATACAGCTAGAACACTACTGCGTATAACAAAGTTTGTCTGATGTTTTTTGTGTTCCATAGTCACAGGTAAGGTTCCAAAGATGCTCTCTCTCCTGTGATCATGAGTCACCCTGTAGCAGGCAGCTTCATTATTCCCATGAAACATAGCTATTCCCTTGACCATGGGTGGTCATGATTGCGCAGAGAGTGGAGGTTGCTCACGTAAAGTGGGTCCTTCCATGAAGGAGTTTGAGTATCAGAGTGAAAATCTTGAATTTGATGCTGTGTTTCACAGGAAGCCAGACATGGTGAGGTATTCTTTGCAGACAGTGTTGCTGGGTAGGCAGAATGCTAGCAAGCTTTCTCAAGGGCAGTGGTTTCCTGGTTTAGGTATAGTGAATTGTAATAATCATTCCTAGAGCCAAGGAATATGGCAAGTCAGCCTGGTAGACTATTTGAGCATCAAAAGATAGTTAGGAATATAGAATGACCCAAACCTGCAGCTTCCCTTGATGAAGGATGGGCGAGGTGAGTTTTTCAAAGCACTTTCCTCTTCCCATTTGCATAATCTCTGCCTTGCCCAGGTTCACCTTCACCATCTATTCTCCATCCACGTACCGATGGGTCTCAGGCACTAGGATAGTTGGGAGATGGTGCCATTAGCCTTTGTTGTTAATGAAATATAGAGCTAGGTGCCATCTATATATGGTTATTTTCTCCCAATGGTTTCATATAGATGTTGAACAGAGAGATAATTGGGGGACATCACCATTGAGGTATTAGAGTTAGAGAAATAATTGCCCATCACAACATTTTGGGTTGAATCTCAGAAGCATTGGCACAATCTCAGTGCATTCCCATTCATCCCTACTATGTCTCTGAGGTGATAGAGGAGTATTTGGTGATCAACAATATCAGATGCCACAGAGAGATCCAGTTTTGGGAGTTTGGAAGCATGTCCTTTTCCTTCAGTGCAACCAATGCAGTTTCCATTCTGTGTCTTTGCCTGTTGTGAGGAAGCCAGGATTCTAGCAATGGTTAGGAGTAGTTGGAGATGACTCTTTGGTAGCTTCTTCATTAACTGGACCCTGTACTCTCTTTCCTACTCTGTGCACCCAATCAACATAGGATTTTTACTTTACTCTGAAGGCTAGGGCATTTCCTTTACTTTGCAACTGTACAATATAATTATATTGACTCAAACCCATTCAGACAGCATTGCATGGGAGGATTGAGGGACTTATGTACACTAGCCTATGCTCATAAAAGTTCAATAAACAGGGCCTAGACTGTTTGCAAAATAGAGAAACCATTGAATCTCCCAATAAAGGGTAATCAAAACATTTCCATCTAAACAATTTTTTTGATGGAAAAATGGGTTTTCAACTGAATGGTTTTTTGCAAAAAGTGTCTGCTTTCCATTGAAAATTTTTGATTTTTCATCAGAAAACTGAAAAACATTTCTTTTGGTGAAAAATTTTGTTTTTTCAATGAAAAGCCAAAATTTTCCGTGAAAAAACCCTCGTTTTCCAACCAGTTCTACTCCCAACATGTCAACTGGCCTGCTTCATGCTCCCATCACCTACTCCTACTCTCTACTCTCCAAGACTCCTGGCTTTGCCTAAGTTATCTAAGTTAGAAAGGGGTTCTAGGGCATGTTGTGGGAAGAAAGAGAGACCCTCATTGGACAGAAAGGGGCAGAAGGGAGGAGGGCTGCTATAAGGGGTTCCCGTTGAAAGTATGAGCAATCTAACTCAAGCCTTCATGGAGTTTAAGGAGTTGATTCATTCTTAACTCCTGTAAACCAAACTACAGGGTTCAGTTTGAGGAAACTCTTCAGCAAGCTACCCCTGAAGGATTGGCACAGCCCCAACTTACTCATGAAAATGACTAGCAAAGCAGTAGGGTGCATAGCTGGAGACAGGGCATTTTGGGCAGAAGCAACAATTCAAGGAAACAGAAACACAGTAGTCTGTTCAATGTTGTCCATGGACAGTTGGAAAATGAGTGCAGCAGATGAAAATGCATTTAGTAAAGGAACTAGCTTGCAAGGAGGGAACTCGCTTTTTTCAGGGTGTTTGTGAGATCTTACCTGGGAATTTCTCCAAGGAGAGTTTAACATCTACAAACTGAACAGAACTGTTTTATTCTTTAATATGAGTTGCCTATAAGTGGAGTTTCCCGTTCTCTACTAGTCATTGTTAAAAACATCAAATATACAGCATCCCCACAATGATGACATTAAATATTTTACTTCCTCTAGTATATCCAGAGGTCAGCTGCAGTGAGAACATGAACACAGGAACCTCTGTTCTGGAATAAATGAAAATAGCAACTTAATTAATCACTAGGGAAAGGCAAAAACTGAAAATGATATCTTAAGAAAACAGGCTTAGCTTCTTATTCAAACTGGCACATGAAGATTTATCTGTGGTACTCCCTTTAATGCCAATGGGAGTTATGTAGCTAATTCTCTGTGCATTGCTGTGAAAGTTTACCCCAGTTCTCTGCTCTAATGTGCTGCCCTGCTAAGTAAAGTGCAAGAATCTAAAGCGAACGTAACGACAAGGCTGATTATTGACTGGATTCAGTGTTAAAATGTACATCCCAAGTGACTCATCTAAGTGCTGCATGGTCTTGAAGGACACAGTGAAGCGAAAGTGGACTCATCAGGGCTGGAATTAAGTAGGCATGAAGAGGTTCACTTGAGGAGTTGTTTGAAGTTAAAGAAACACATTTCATAGGGCTTTTATGAGAAATGGAGTAATCTAGAGCCTGGGTGTCTCAAAATTGCTTTTAGATAGAGGCAAGATTATAAAGACAATTGGCCAGATTCTTGACTGATTTATATGCTATGCAACCTCATTTAGGTCAATGGAGTTGCACAAGGTGCAAGATAGTGAAGAGTTTGGCTTTATGCTTATTGTCTCAGAAAAAAGTGTAAGATGAGATATAATGTGGCCTAAACTAATGAGTAATAATGGTTAAACATCCCTCCGCTGGGGGGAAAGGGCACAGCAGTCTTAAGGTCTGATTCTCAGTTACACTAAGTTATTGTAAGTGTAAAAGGACCTTAAAGGAGTGCAAACAGCTCCCTGATACTATCCCCTATGCAGGGAGGCTCCCTGGCTGTCACAGAGGTGGCATAAAGGCTCTATCCTAGCAGAGGAGCCAACTTTCTAATGTGCTGGGGGGTGCCCCCACCCTGTCTCTTCACACTCCCGCCCCACCTTTTCCTGCCCCTGCTCTGCCCCCACCTCACCTCTTCCCTTGCCCCGTTTCACCCCCTTCCCTGAGTGCACCCTGCCCTCGCTCCTCCCTCTTCCCCCCAGCACTTCCTGCATGCTGTGGAACAGTGCCTGCTGAATTCTTTTGCATGCAACAGTAGTCGGTGGAATCTGTGGAATACTGACTTCAGCCATGGGATAGGAGTATTAACCATACGCACCCACTCTGTGGGTGCTTCAGACATGGAGCACCCACGGGAAAAAATAGTGGGTGCTTAGCATCCCCCGGCAACCCCCACAATCAGCTCCTCCCACATCGCCTCTCGCCTGTCAGCGGCCCCGCCGATCAGCTCCTCCCCCTCCCTCCAGCACCTCCTGTGCTCATCTGTTCAGCGGCATGCATGAGGTGCTGGGGGGGGTGGGGGTTGGGGGTGGAACGGAGCGGGAAGAGGCGGGGGGGTGGAGCAGGGGCAGGAAGAGGTGGGGCAGGGGTGGGATGTTAGGGGAAGAAGTGGAAGTGGGCAGGGCCTGGGGTGGAGCGGGGGGCTTAAGCAGCCCCTTGCAACCTCAGAAAGATGGCAGCCCTGGTATTAACCATTATACCTGTGAGCCAGGTCAAGTGGGCCCAGGATCTAAAGTTCAGTCCATTACCAACACTCCTGTGTCACACCTCACAAAGTCCATTTTCTGGGGGGCAGATGCTGCAACCCTTACTCAACCTGAGTAGTACGTACCCACCCAATACTCCTATTGGTAGGTCTGCTGTTTGATAAGTACTACTTACTTTTAGCAAGTAAAGGCTGCAAAATCTACCCCTAGAGCTTTGCTTAGGAGAGAAGACAGAGATCTGGCACATCTTTTGCTACAGAATTTCAGTGTTTATTGTCTTTTTCTGTCTCTTTTGATTGCAATCAAACCACCAGGGCTAAATCTTTGCTAATTGCTAGAGTTAGAAAATAGTCAAACAAAGAATTGTATACAAAGTAGTTTATTCATGCTTTGGAAATGTTATGTCCTGGTGCTGCTTCTTCTAACAAGCGCATTCTATAAGGGCTTTAATGCATTTTAAATTACCTTCTCCAGGGAAGTGATGCTTATTTTAAACTGCTCTTTGCAAAGACTTTATAAACTAAAAAAAAAAAAAAAAAAAAATCACTAATCTCTAAGAGAACATTTCCTTGAACAGGATGACATTGTAGTTTGTTTGAATAGCTGTTTCAGCTCCAGTGCTTCTAAAATTGGAAATTATGTTTTGCACACCGTGCAGGCTTTTCTGGAACTCCAGCATTTTGTGCATCTGCAGCTAAAGAGAACCACTATGCTTCTGAAAGATGCTGTGTAATGGATGTATTGTAGCCTCGACTAGAGGGACATCCTATAGAAAGAGAAATTTTATCCGAAGGTAAAGTGACAAAGTAGTATCAGCCAGGCAGATGGGTATATGAATACTTATCTGTGCTTGAAACTGAAGAAATACATTTTCTGTCACCATAACTATTTTGATCACTGGAGTAATACAGCACCGTGACCCTCTTACATTATATATTTATATAGCCTCTCTGCCTATCGTTGTAGTATTGTAAAATGATCTCTTGTGCAGTGTGCACTGCTGGTGTAAAATGGCCCTAAGGCTGGAGTAACCAGCTTGGGGAGTATAAAACCAGTGCAAGGAGCATCCTCCAATGACATACAGCCAGCACTCAGGCTTCTTGTGATACATATGCTCTCTACTGCCTACTAACAGAAAAGGGGTGGGGGGTAGCTGGAAGAAAGGAGAAGGGCCACATTACCCCTATTTTATGCAAATCTGGTTGTAGTTTCAGTCCCTTGGCACTGTTAGCAACTTCTGTAAATTAAAGCATCTCCAAGGCTACTTTGCTCAGCCTCACATAGATTGGCACCGGACTCAAAGGAAAAATATCTATTTGGACAACTGAGCCACTGAACCATCAAATGTATGAAGAGCTGTTGTAGCCATGTCAGCCCCAAGCTATTAGAGAGACAAGGTGGGTGAGATAATATATTTTATTGGACCAACTTCTGTTGGTGAGAGAGACAAGCTTTCAAGCTACACAGAGCTCTTCCTCGGGACCCAAGGAAGAGCTGTGTGTAGCTCGAAAGCTTGTCTCTCTCACCAACAGATGTTGAGCCATCAAAGAGGCAGAAGGAAACAGGCAGAGGATCCCTTATAAAAGTATTGGGCCAGAGCTATGCCAATTTTCACCATCTAAGAAGGATCTAGTCCATTACTCTGAGACAAGCATCTTAGCTAAGTTAAGGCTATAAATACAAATCAGATACTTATCAAAACCCTTATGAGTGTAGAAGTTCGGAAAGTCATAATTAAAGTTCTACAAACAACAATTACTTGGAGCCAGCACCTCTGCAATCCTTGTCCCATACCTGTACATACCTACAGCTGTGAGTGTACATGATGAATATAATTACTAACTTATGGGGTGATTTCCCTGTACTTTTGGGAAGAGGTGAGGGTATGTGATAGACTAACTCAAACCTGAAGTATCAGAACCATCTCAGATGGATACATGAGGTATTTTAGCCTTGATGCACTTTGGAGGTGGATAAGGTAGATTAGGCTGCCCAGTTCATATTGCAACAGTGAGTCTGAGCTAGGTAATTCTTATTAGTTGTTTTGTGGTAGTATGACGGGGCCTGATCATGGATCAGGACCCAATTATTATAGGCACTATACAAACACAGAGCAAAAAGATGGTCATTGTTCCAAGGAGTGCTGCTGCCAGAAAGTGTACTAAGGATAAAGGAGAGAAGAGGTCATTAATTCTTGTAAACAGATGGTCAGTTGAACTGGATTTCTCTGGTTTTACATTTTTGTGACTAAGGGCCCAATGCTGTTCCCATTAAGGGCAATCAGAGATTTGCTACTGACTTCAATGGTAGCAGGATTGGACCCTAAAATCTAATTGCCAAATTTAACCCTGGTGTAAGTAACTCCATTGACTTCAGTGAAGTTACACCCACTTACAAAAGAGCTCAGACTGCCTTTTGCTAGCTGATCTATTACTTCTCAAGTTTTTGGGAGGTTATTGCTAACAAAATTGCTGCCAGCAGATTGATTGATTTGTTTCGTAAGCATTCCATTATTTATTTAGTTTATATAAGTCCTGGTAGGATTAATAAATATTTAGCGTGAACAAATAAAAGCTAGTGTTTAAAGATAATGTATTACATTGAAACAGATTACTCTGATTGGGATAGTTCACTAAATTCTTCAAGGAGTCCCACCTCCCATGGCTGTGTTCAGAGTTGTATTCAGGGGAAGGGTTGATGCACTGCCACACCGTTGGGTACAGAAAGGCTCAGCTGTAGACTTGAAAAGATTTATCTGTTTCTGTAATCCTGCCTCTTGGTTAGTTATTAAAGGCACTACAGATGGATGACTGTCCCGTGGACTTTAACTGAAAAGAATACTTCTGCAGGAAAAGAACCAGAGGTTAGATGGATGGTGAAAATAATGGACTCTTTAGATAATGATAGAGCACAGCAAATTATTTTACTAGCAAACTATTTCCTTTTATGTCAGGCGCTAACCATGAATTTGAGCTAAGCCAGGTTTTCAGAAGTAATTAAAAGCTTTAAAAACCATTAAAGATTGGAAAATAGTAGCTTTTGAACTATTTTACTTTATCAACACAACTGACCAGAATGCAGAAGCAGCAGGAAACACTGTATTAGAGATGAATCAACAAAGAAAAATCCAATTGCCTTTGGAGAAATGTGGCTCGATTCCCCACATGCAGTTCAGAATTACAAACTCCAAGCACACTTCCTTTTAATGTGACTAATGGAGCATTATTTAAACTTGCTTCATGAAATGGTCAAGAATTAGTAAGTAATAATGTTAATTAGTGAAATATCATGGCCACAGCCAAGAAGTATGAGCATTAATCAAAGGCAACCTTTGCAAGAATGAGCTAAATAGATAGTGTGTGCTACTCAAGGATGATTCGATGAGAAGTAATGATCAGTCTGACTGTTTAAACTAAGCTGCCAGCATATACTTAGGAGAGGCCTCACTTGAGCTTGCTATGACAAGATTCTATTGGATGTTCTCTAGTTCCTCCCAAATGCATTATTAGAATTCTCTGGAACAACAAGGCTAGCTGAGCATTGTCTGTCACTAGTAGGGTCCTGCCTACCTCATTAGATGCCCATTTTTACCATGGTAACAGTGATGCTGTCTCTGTTGCTTGCAGCTTTTTCATCTTCCTGCTGTGCTTTCTCTTGAATTTCTGATACTCACTGTCGCTTAATAATAAATACATAAATAAATAATAATAATAATAAAGCTGCCAGTAGTCTAAACATCTAATCTTTTAATCTGGGATCAAGAGGCATGACTAGAGTAAAGTGGATGCCAGATTTCTAATAGCCAAACCATTTATTCAAGGAAACTCTGAAAATTGCCATTTCTATTAAACAGATGATTCAAAGCTGGAACAGCAACTGTAAAATGACAGAGATTCAGCTTTAGCTTCTAGTAGCTTTGCTTTAAGAACGACTTGTTAAAGATGATATATTCCATGCTAAGGACCTGAGATGGTGCCCATAGAAGGCAATGGAAAGGCTCCTATTGACGTCAATGGGCTTTGGGTCAAGCCCTTAGTTCAAGTTATATTCTCAAGTGGTCTCAGAAGACAGAGAAGCTGTTGCAAAAGAGTCCAGTCCAGTGCTCAATGTGAAGCACCCACCAAAAATCAGTTTTAGCAGCTAGTCACTTGCACAGCATCAAGTAGCATCACGGCATGCTGAAGCATGCACTACATTCCCTGTTTTAGGAATCTTTTCTAGACTTGAATTTGCTGGAAAGTGGAGCTCACTGGTATATTCCCTCACAGAGTGGAGTGCTTTGTCCTGGAGTAGCACGAATGTTGTCCTTTTCTTAACTTATAACCATGACTAGCAATAAATACTTTTCCAGTGATAGAGTTATGTTTCATTTCATTAGAATTCACAGTCCATTTAAAAAACAGAGGCATAGACTTTGGCCTACTTTTTTTTTTTTAAATAAAAGTGACCAGTAATTTTGAGCTCCTGAAGTTTTGGGTGCCCAAGAGACACCCAAGAGACTGAAGAAAACCAAGACATTGATACTCTGCAGGAAAACATCAGAGAATGCTGGTCTTGAAAGTGAAAAGATAGTCCTAATAAAATCTAAAAGGCAAAAATCGATTAGTGGTGCTGCTTGGGCAGTAGTGGAAAAGAGAAGAAATGTCAAGGAAAATGGCATATATTGATAGAAAATGTCGAGAGGCTAAAGATGCTAGCTAAAGTGGTGACCTTAAAACCTTGTATAAAATGATCAAACAGTTAACAGGAAACTTTAGCAGTACTGGAGGCTATATTAAAGATGCAATGAAAAGTATAAAAGAAGAACAAAGGAAAAGATGGGCAGAACATTTTCAGGTTGTTTTAAGTAGACCAAGCCCAAGCAAACTGTTAGAAATACATGATTAAGACCTAATACCAGGGCTTGATATTGATTTAGGAGATATTACAATGGAAGAAGTTAGAAAAGCCATCAGTAAACTCAAACATGGGAAAGCAGCTGGAGAGGATAACATACCTGGAGAGATGCTTAAAGCAAGTGATGAAACAGCCCTCCAGACTTTCCATGTGTTATTGGATAGAATGTGGAATGAAGAAAAAAACCCAACCCAGTGGAAGAGGCCTGATGGTAAAATTGCCTAAGATGGGTGAACTTATCAACTGCAGTAACTAGAGAGGATCCAAATTATTTTCAGTGCCTGGGAAAATCATATTATCATTATCCTGGAGCATATCAATAACTGGATAGATCTCCAACTTAGAGAGGAACACACGTTCTGCTAGACCATTGAGATCATGTGCAGACCATATTGGTGTTCTGAGACATACTATAGAACAAGGTATCATTGAAGCCAAGAGCTTAGTAAGGTTTTAAAAAAACAGTTAGACATTCATATGGGCATTGAAAACATGCAGAGACATTAGATGGGCTGAGGGTTTGGGGTTTATTTATTTATTTTTTATTTTTTTAAAAAAAGAATGGTGATACATTCTCATGCACCAGGGCATAAGCCAAACACTGTCTCCCACTGGATTTGGAACTATTTTTGAGGATATTCACTAAGAATTTCTGTTTTCATCTTATGAAGTCCTCAGGCTGAAATTTGAGTTAATTCAGCAAGATGTGGAGGAGATTCTTGTCCATGGGCTTGTCTCTTCCAACCAGAGGAAGCATTCCAGCTGATATTGTAACTTATCCCCTAAGGTTAGAGTCAGAGCTTAACTATCTCAACACATCATCACTTCAGATTTAGTGGACCTCTACCACTCTTGGTTTGACAAAACATTTTTCTCCACAGATCTTACAATTGTGGATTAGTCACTTCATGACCTTGCTAGTTTACAAATAACTTCATGCACTCCCTTCCACATCTCTTATCTAAATTCATAGCTTCATTGAAAGTCACTGCATACAATCTTTGCAGAAAATATCAACATTTTTCCAGAATATGAACAAAGTAGTTATAGTATTAAAATTTTCCAGAGCACCTAAGTGTTGTTGATAAATTTTTGTTTAAGAATAGATGGGTGGCAGAGACTGAGAGACAGCTCATCTGGATGATAGAGGAGAGGAGTGCTGACGCCATAGTCTAAATATCTGTCTTTTACTCATGAAATGCAATGACTTTAGTCACCTAAATGAGTTGTGAAAGGAATTTAATTCATAGCAGCTGAAAACTTAGCATCAGTGCTGTGTTGTTCAAAACACACATATATTAATGTCTCCAATATTCAGTGATAATTCGCAGCACCATATCGAGGAATGCATGGATTTATCATGTAGTTGCATCAACACATTTGGGATCTGCTGACAAAGTCTAGACTTGGACAAAGCAAGCCTTTCACCAAAGATGGACAGCAGCATGTGTAAGTGGGGCTTCCAGGGACTGATATTTAATCAGTTTCTGCTAAATAATATAGTAACATCATAAAAGGATAAAGTGCTATTAAAATGATGTCTCTAATTATAGAAGCTAATTAAACTCAAACAACAAATCACATTTTACTTGACCTGCCTTGTGAAGTCTATATTACATTTATTGGAGGTAATTTTCCCATTCTTTCCTTGATCTGAGGAAAGGGCTCTCTCAAATTGCAGGATTGTTAAGCTAAAAGGAAAAAGATCAAAGGATTCCTTTAAATTAGTTTAAAAATACATGGAAATAACAATGAAACGTGTTCCTCTTCTTCCATAGCCTTTTTTTTAAACTAATAATGTTTAGGACTTGTGCGGGTTAGTCTCCCATTGATGTGTGCATGTAACTCCAGTCTGCAGTAAGAGATATTTCCAATGTCCATCATCAAGAGAATACACTCCCTTAGTGCACAGTTCTGTAGACTGGATTACTCGCTATCTGAATGATTGTGCTCTCATTTACAATGGTGCTCGTCAGGAGTAACTCCATTTGAGTCAATGGAGTTACACTGCTATAAAGCCAAGGTAAGTAAGAGGAGGATTGAGCCCAGCACTAATACATACTTGGGATAAAAGCCTGGAGGAGACAGAGGCAAGGTGGCTGTATAGCCCCCAGTGTCAGGGTCTACCAGGGGCTGATTCAGCCTATGGCATAAGTTAGAGCAGCCTTATGGCTGGACTAATTCATGCAGGCTGGTAACAGCCTGCTAGGAATCATTATGCCAAATGAGGATTAACTACAGGTCAGTTATGCTTCCTTCGCCCTGGTCATGTCCCTGGTATGCCCCATAAGATAAGGAGCCAGGAGAGTGGGAAGTGGGGTAGAGCTGGAGGAATTCACACTCAGGGAATCCCCAGCTGTCTTATGTGGGCTACTAACTTTATTTTCCATTTCATGTCGATCTTCCCCAGAGACCTCTAAACAAGTGGTGGTTTGATCACTGTAGCCCTCACTTTCAGCTCCTTTACCTCAACCAATAACCCTCCCCCCTTCCTTCCTTCTTCTTTGGCAGTGGAACTTGAGACTGACTGGAAAATGGGCAGTCGTTTACTGAAGCAATTTTCTCAAGAGGATGATGACTTTACTTTTTGTTTTCTGGATTAAGTATGAACTATTGGCTCTTCTGTGTCAGTGACTGTATCATTAAGTGCAATAGCAACACGTCTGCTAAGTTAATAGTTATTCCAGTGTGCTCCTCTCAATCAGTGCTATATTGGCCATACAAACAGCTCTTTACAAAACAAGAGAAGTCGAAGGCATCTTGGGAGACATAAATGCTTTGGTTTTGTATTTAACTTTCTACGCAATGCAGCTGAGTAAATGTTAACAGCTGCTAATAACCACTTGTTCATGCACTAAAAATGAATGTTAAATGCACAACCTCCCAGCACAAAAATGTTATATGCTTTATTCCTCTAACAGTTATGGGCCAAATTCTGTTCTTTATGACGTAGAGTAGAACCTCAGAGTTACAAACACCTCAGAAATGGAGGTTGTTCGTAATGCTGAAATGTTCATAACTCTGAACAAAACATTATGGTTGTTCTTTCAAAAGTTTACAACTGAACATTGGCTTAATTGAACCTTTACTATGCAGAAGAAAAATGCTGCTTTTAACCCTCTTAAGTTTACAAGATAAGTTTACTTATCTTGTCGATTTTTTAAAAAAATTCCCCTTTATTTTTTAGTAGTTTACATTTAACACAGTACTGTATAGTATTTGCTTTTTTTCGTCTCTGATTGCATGCCTGATTGCATTCTTCCAGTTCCAAATGAGGTGTGTGGTTGACTGATCAGTTTGTAACTCTAGTGTTCATAATGCTGAGGTTCTACTGTCACATTTGAGGCATTATGGCCAGCAGTGGACTGAGACTCAGGAGACCTAGGTTAGAGTCCCAGCTCTGTCACTGACTGGCTACATGACTTAGGCAAGTCACTTCACTGCTATTTCCTCTTCCACCCGCTCAATGCCAAAATAATACAAATATATTTATTAAGTCGCTTTTCTATTGCATTTTATCATTTATTGCACTGATTGCATGTAGCTTACACCTTTCATACCAAATGAAATATTCAGTTAAAATGAGATTCAATGTAATGCTATACATTTTGGCTTGGTGCACTGAAATTTTTCTGTTTTTATCCTGTAGCCATTACTGCAATCTGAGTTCTGTCAGTAGGTCTGCTTCTCTTACAGGGACTCAGTTACATGAGCACCATTGCAATTTCTAATGCCGATGAATGAATTAATGTTTCTCCAGTGCAATGAAAATATAGCCAGCTCCTGAGATGGCATAAATCAGAATAGCTCCAGTGAAATACATTTAACTAAATTTATTTACACCAGCTGAGGATCTGGCCAATAAAGGCAAGTGCTTATTATTATTACTGAATCTCTCATCTAATGTAAGTACAAGTGGAAAAATGTGTGTGGCTACTATTCATATTTAAGCATAATTATATGATTATTATATTCAACATTGAGTGCTTTTGCTAAACCCTGTAGTGGAAGCCATACGGCCTTTGCTAGCATAGTTCTTAGTATAGTATCATTCTTAAGAAAAAGGCTTCAGAAATGGAACTACATTTTATTTAAATATTTTTCTCCAGGCTAACTAGAGTTTGATAAACTAAAATGGACATGCAGAGTAAATACAACCTAATTATTTAGTTTTGAATTAATTTAGATTAACCCAAAACATTTTCTGCTCATGGAGCATGAAGGCTTTGAGACAAAACAAGAATAATATTTGGTTAAGGATGAAGCCCCAACCTTAAGAACAATTAACTGATGTTTGTACAGTGCTTTGAAGATGCCAGATACTCAGCATTATGATGATGTTGATGCCATTCTCTTGCACCTGAGGACTGCACCACACAGGCCAAATTCTGCCTTCTGATGTTTGGACCTGATTCTCCACTGATATAAAATTAGTGTAACTCTTACACTGGTATAAAATTAGTGTAACTCCACTGCCTAAACTGAAGTTATCCCTGATTTACACCTACGTAAGTGTAACAGGTCCCTCTCTGCACCATCCAGCAAGCAATGGTCAGTGTGTGCCAAACTCTTTCTCCCTTACACTAAAGAGGGATTTATTTTCCCTACATTTCAAGGGCTAAAATCTGGTCTTTGTTCCATGTGTGCAATGCCCATTGATGTGAACATGAGAATTTAGCGCAAGGTATGATCTGCCACCACCATACAGTATGAAACTTCATATTTCATAATAAAATGCAATTATTTGATTAAGACATTGGACTAATCCCTTCTGTTTATTCAATAACTAGCAGCCAAAATGAAAGTCACTGTTGAGCACAGGGCAGGTACTAAACCTGTGTGTCTCTTATGTCCCACTTATGCTCTTGAACAACTTAAAAGGTGCATAGGTTTCCACGCTGGCACTCTGCATAGGGGTGAATTTCATGCCATAAGAATATGCTCCAGCCCACAGACTTGTCAGACTGAATTGTTTCTGTGCATGTCAATGGGACTGACATTTCTTATGTGCATTTATGAAAAGCCTCATTGTTTCTATCCCCACATGGCCTGTACATTAGAAAGGAGCTCTTTTGACACTGTATTGCTTCTGATCCTTTTTATTTTCTAGTACTCTCCTAAAAAACCCCTGTGTGTATAGTGCAAAATCGAGCAAGAGTTCCATTGCAAAATAAAAAATAGTTATGAACATTAGTTTTACCTATTTTTGAGTGTACAAATTGCTCCATGCAGGCAAACCCCTGCACTTGCATGGAGCCCCACTGAAGTCAGCAAGCTCTGTGTGAAGGCAGGAGCCCCGTAAGTCAATAAGGCTCCATCTGGCATAGGAATGTGCCTGTCTTTGCTTGCTGAGTTGGAGAACAAAGCAAACCTGAGGATTGGCGGGAAGTGCAGCCTTCAAAAGCTTGATCTTGTTCCCAATGAAGCCCAAAAGCAAATTCTTACTAACTTCAATGGGAGTAGGATCCATCCCTTAACTCTGATTCTAGCCCAATGTGAGCTACCTGGTCATAAGTTCTTACAGAAATAATAGATTCAAAGATTATGGAGCCAGAAAGGACCATTGTAATAATCTTTTCTGACCTCCTGCACAACACGGGCCAGAGGACTTCCCTGAATTAATTCCTGTTTGAACTAGAGCATATGTTTTAGAAAAAACATCAAATCTTGAACTAAAAATTCATCACAACCCTGGTAAATTGTTCCAATGCTTAATTGTCCTCACTGTTAAAAATTTACACTGCATTTCTAATCTGAATTTGTCTAGCTTCAACTTCCAGCCATTGGATCTCGTTATACTTTTTTCCGCTATAGAGAAAAGCTCTCTATTATTAAATGTCTGTTCCCCACATAGGTACTTATCACCTGGATCACCTGGATTGATCGGACTTCAGATCACAACACGTCTGCCATTCTTCTTGCACTCTTGCCTTTCTTCTCCACGTTCGTCCGAAACGTTTAACGATGTCATCTCCCCATCTTCTTGGAGGCCGACCGGGGGGTCTTTTCTGTTCTCGTGGGTACCACTCAGCAATGATTGCGGTCCACCTGTTATCCGTGAGCCGTGCTGTGTGGCCCGCCCATCGCATCTTATTATGTCTGCTTTCCACGACAATATCTTTCACACCGCTGCGTTCTCTGATGATTTCATTTGGTATACGATCCAGAAGGGAGATTCCCAACATAGCTCGTTCCATTGCCCTTTCAGCTACCAACAGCCGTTGCTCTTCTCTCTTCGTCAGTGCCCACGTTTCACTGCCATACAGCATGGCTGGCAGCACTGCTGAATTGAAAATATTTTTACGTGTGGTCTTGTCAGTTTTTCCTTTGAGGACATCCTTGATGGAATTAAACGCACACCATCCTGCCCGAATCCTTTGCGAGAGTTCTCCGTTCAGGTCTTGGCGCATATTAACTTCTTAGCCCAAATATATGTACTGTTCCACTTCTTCGATGTCTTCTCCTGTTACCGTTATTCGGGCTTTTCGTAAGACGTCTGATCGCATATATTTCGTTTTGCAGCGGTTCATTTTCAGGCCGACCTGACTACTTTTCTTGTCGAGTCTTCGTAGCATGCTCTGCAGTTGGTTGGTGCTTTCGGCAATTAGTACAATGTCGTCTGCAAATCTGAGATGAGATAATCTCTCTCCGTTTATGTTGACACCACTCCTCCAATTGATCTTGTTCATAACCATTTCGAGGCAGGCGGTGAATAGTTTCGGTGAAATTGTATCTCCTTGCTTTACGTCTTTCTCGATTGGGATGCGGAGGGGAGTTTCAAGGAGAGTAATGTCTGTTGTACATCCAGTATTCGCTTCCTTCAACAAACTAATGTACTGTGTGTTAATGCCCTGCTCTGTGAGGTACTTATAGACTGATCTAATCATCCCTTAACCTTCTCTTTAATAAGATAAATAGATTGAGCTTCTTGATTCTCTCACTATAAGGCATGTTTTCCAATCCTTTAATCATGCTTATGGCTCTTCTCTGAACACTTTCCAATTTTTCAGCATACTTTTTGAGACCAGTTAGTTGTCTAGTTTTTAATATGTGCCATGTTCATTTTTTATCACTCTAGTTTCTTAATCAAAATGTTGTGGTGGACCAAGTCCAATACCTTTCAGAAGTCAAAGGGCAAGGCTACACTGTTTTCTTTCTTTTTTAAAAAACAAACAAACACCAAACAGCCTGGCTTAGAGGAGAAGGGGAAGTGGAAATATCTGTTAAGATATATAAAACAAATGAAAAAAGGGGAATTTGATGGTAATTAATATAAATTAGAAGCTAGAAACTACAGTAGAACTTCAGAGTTTTGAACACCTCAGGAATGGAGGATGTTCATAACTCTGACATGTTCATAACTCTGACCAACACGTTATGATATATTCATAAATGATCTGGAAAAAGGAGTAAACAGTGAGGTGGCAAAATTTGCAGATGATACAAAATACTCAAGATAGTTGAGTCCAAAGAAGAGTGCGAAGTTTTACAAAGGGATGTCACAAAACTGGGTGATTGGGCAACAAAATGGCAGCTGAAATTCAATATTGATAAATGTGAAGTAATGCACATTGGAAAACATAATCCCAAATATACATATCAAATGATGGGGTCGAAATTAGTAGTTGCCACTCAAGAAAGATCTTGGAATCATTGTGGACAGTTCTCTGAAAACAGCCACTTAATGTGCAGTGGCAGTCAAAAAAAGCTAACAAATGTTAGGAATCATTAGGAAAGGGAAAGATAATGAGGCAATATGATATTTTCTGTCTTTATATAAATCCATGGTATGCCTACATCTTGAATATTTCATGCAGATGCGGTTGCCCCATCTCAAAAAAGATATATTTGAAAAGGTACAGAAAAGAGCAACAAAAATGATTAGAGGTATGCAATAGCTTTCATATGAGGAGAGATTAACAAGATTGGGACTTTTCATCTTGGAAAAAAGAGGCGACTAAGGGGGGGAATATGATAGAGGTCTATAAAATCATGACTGATGTGGAGAAAGTAAATAAGGAAGTGTTATTTACTTGTTCTCATAACACAAGAACTAGGGTTCACCAAATTAAATCAATAGGCAGCATGTTTAAAACAGACAAAAAGAAGTATTTCTTCACACAATGCACAGTAACTCTGTTGAAGTCTTTGCCAGAAGAGGTTGTGAAGGCCAAGACTATAACAGGATTCAAAAAAGAACGAGATAAAGTCATGGAGGATAGGTCCATCAATGGCTATTAGCCAGGATGGACAGACATGGTGTCCCTAGCCTCTGTTTGCGAGAAGCTGGAAATGGGCAACATGGATGGATCACCTGATGATTGCCTGTTCTGTTCTTTCCCTCTGAAGCACCTGGCATTGGCTGCTGTCAGAAGACAGGATACTGGGCTAAAGGACCTTTGGTCTGGCCCATTAGGGCTGTTCTTATGTAGCCTTCTTTCTTGATTGTAGAATTTTGGCTTTTGGGCATCTAATAAAATGTTTTTAAGTGGCTCCCAATTATCATTCACATTTTTTCTTTTTAAATTCTTTCTCCTAGCTGATTTGGCTCATATTTGTTTTCAGTTTTGTGAAATTGGCCCTTCTAAAGTACCAAGTATATTACTGGTTGGGATTTCGCATTTGTTATGTACAAACAGAATAATCATTTAATGATCACCTTCACTTAAGGACCACAAACTTTTAGTTCTATGATCAATTCCTCTTTTTCTGACAAGCTGAAAGTCTAATACAGAATTCCTGTGTTCGATCCAACACTTTGAGTTAGGTAATCATAATCTATAATTTTTAGAAATTCCATGGACATTTTTGTATTGGCAGCACAAGACCTCCAGCATATGTCACTAGATTGCGATCCTGGGGAAGTTCATTTTCCCCACCCTCTACACATAATAATAGGTGCTTAACGCCTCAGAAACAGGTAATGCCATTTTTGACAAAGTGTCACTCCCTCTCTCTTGTCAACTTGATCCTTTCTAAATAGGCTATACCCAGTGATTTTAACATTCCAATCATGTAAATCTTCCCACAAGGCTTCAGTGATATCAGCTAGATCAAATTTATGTGAATAAATGAGCAATTCCACTTCCTATTGTTTATTACCCAGATTCCTGGAATTGGAGTATAGGCAATTAAAGAATCTCTTTTATTCACGTCCTTTGGTGTCTTAATTAACATTGTTCTTGTTCATTTTGATTGCTCATTTGTTTCTCCTTTTCCTCCTCTCCTTTTGTTGTTAATTTAACATCCTCCTGACTCTTCTAGCCAGTCTGTCCCCTCAAAGATTGCTTCCCTTTCTACTGAGATGGAGGCCAGCCAAACTCTGCCATCACCTCTCCCCACAGAAGGTGGGTTAAAGTCTAGACTCCTCCCTGGGCTTTGACTCAGCCATCTTGGCATATGTTAGAGACTTGACTGGAGTTTTAAGCTATATCTTCACTGCCAAAATAGGTGTGTTTTGTTTTTTAACAGTAGAAGACATTAGTTTGGTTGAGTTAATATGCAATTAAAGCCTTGTTTTCATTACAGAAAATAGTTGTGTTCTTGGCTCCGGTTAGCTTGAGATAAAATCCTAATGAATAAAAGGCAGTTTGTACTTTTAGCAGGTTGAACTAAAAATTTCAGGGATCCTAGCTTTAGTTAACCTAAGAACAGTTCCTCCCCTGCCCCCACATAGTTAAGACAAGGTCCTAGTTAAGACATAGCTTGTGTGTACAACTGTAGTGCAGAGGCAGTAGATGTCAATGAAGGCAGGCAAAATAAAGCCCTACCTTTATGCCATTCTCAGTCACTAATGTCCATGTTGGAGAGGTAGGAAGCTGTGCATATTATACACCCGGGCCCTGATCCAGAGTCCACTGAAGTTTTGTACAGATGCTCCATAACTTAAGATACTGAATCCAAAGACCATTGGTGAGCCCTGTGAAGTTTTTAAGGACGTCAAAATTTGGAAGATAAATATAAAATCGGCATGTAGTCTTCATGTTAAGGGAAAGTATGTGTTTGAGTGAGGATGTCTATGTAGGAAAGTACATCAAGTTCATTCAGAGATGTATGGGATTCTTTGTACAAGGCTCTATTCAGTGTGATGAAAGGACATGCTCATTTTCAGACTCATGTGTGTTTTATTACTTTCCTCTTATGGCCTATATTCAGCTTGAATATTCAAAAGTAAAAGACCATTGTCTTACTTCCTGAGCCACTCCAGCCTTATCTTTTTGTTTAAAAGGATACTCTATACTCCTAATCCTTTGTGTACAGTACTTTTAATTCATTGCATGGCTATCTGCAGTTTTCAATCTTCAGAGCAAAAAACCAGGTTGGTGTAAAAGCCCTGCTGGCAGTAGTATAAAAAAGTTACATTTAACGTCACTGTTCAGCTTCCATGATTTGCTGTTATCAAACACTAAAATCCTTCATATTTCTTACACCTACTTGGGTGACATTTCACAAAGCAGGCTTTAATTTAATGTTCTGAGTGATAATTTGTTGATCAAACTGGTTAGAATTTCCTTTCAAGCTCCTCAGTGTTGTAGGTGGATTCTTTATAGTTTCTAAAGCCTTTGATCTCTATTGAGCAATAGTTTGGAATAACATTTTGTTCACTACCCAGTGTTTGAGATAAGTAATACAGTGCAGTTTAGGGCCTGAAGATTCACTCACTAAGGCAGTCCCAATGAAATCAATGGGGCTGCTTACATGAGGAAGAATTACTCACATGAGTAGCACTGTGCCATATTTTGCTCTCTGCAGAATTGCTCTCCACAGCCAGCTCCACCTATCCTATGTCAGGTTCCCTCCTCATTCTCACTGCTCTGTTCCTGGCTTCCATTCTTAGCTGGAATCTCTAGGTGGTCTGACTCCATTGCACCAACTACAGGCTTCATCCTGCCCACTCTGCTGTTGCAGGCCCTGGCCCCTGCTTCCTTCCTCTCCCCATCTCAAGGACCAGTCAGATCTTCCTTTCCTCATTGCACTGTGATAGAGAAAGGAGAGAAAGTGGTCCACAATGCAGCAGGTCTCAGGAGAGAGGAGCACTGGGCTGGTAACTGAAGAGGACCTAGAGTTGAGGAGGGAACTGAGCATCATGAAATGGAAGATAATAGGTTTACACATGTGTAAATGAGAGAAGAGTCTGACCCATGACCATGTAATTTATAAAATAAAGTAGAGTTCATCAGATAACACGGAGGATAACAGCCTGATAGATACTATATGGTAGTGACCACATGGGTGTCAAAATGTGGGGCAGGAAAATTCAGTGGCTTGGTAATGATGCAGCTTGTCACCTCCGGGGCTCTCATTTATATCTACTAGCCTACGAGCAAAAGTCATCACCATCTGATTGATAGTTTGTGGGAAAGCTAGACAAAGAAAAAATATTTGTAAATAGAGCTGCACTGTCATTATAGCGATTTCATTGATATAAAGCATTTACTGCTTACTACTGCTCCCAGCCAGGCACCTTTCACCAACCTTTCATTCATGATCTGTTTTCCTTGGTGTTACCTAATAAAGTGGGCTGCTTTGAAGTCTAGTTAAAATTATAGTTGAAAGCAACCTTTTACAACTTCCCTTTCCCACAATACAAAAGCCAGGGGGTAACTCAATGAAATTAATAGGCAGCAGGTTTAATACAAACAAGGTGAAGTACTTTCAATGCACAACCACAGCTAACCTGTGGAACTCATTGCCATGGGATGTAATGGCCAAAAGTATAGCTGAGTTCCAAAAAAAGAACTGCATTAAGTTCATGGAGGATAGATATTACCCAGGATAGTCAGACACAAACCCTTCTCTGGACCACGCTGAACTTCTTCCTACCAAAAGGGGAAAAAATGGGTGGATCATCTCATCTGCCCTGTTCTGTACACTCTCCCTGAAGCTCTGGTATCGACTGCTGCTAGAGACAGGATACTAGACTAGATCATTGGTTGGGACCCAGCATGGCAGTTCTTATGTTCCTGGATCGTAATCATACTTCTCCAAGCTAAAGGAAATGGCTCAGCTGTCCTGATCTTGATGGCTATTGAAAAATATCAGGAACACAACTTAAACTATCATTACAGAAAAATTCTTTCAGCCCAGACCTTTATGAGATTTTTTTTTTAAAGAAATATGTTTAAACAAACATCCCAGTCAGTATGAAACTGAACTGGTCTATATGAAAGGACGTGTTACAGAGGCAGTGACTGCAGCTCTATGCCTTTTTTTAAACAGACTTAGGAGCAGAGCTGGTCAAAACTCAGAATCTCCATTTCACAGGAAAGTTCAGCATTTTGCTATTTGATTTCATTCCATATTGGAATGAAACTAAACTACTTCCCCTCCCCCACCTATCCAGCACAGCCCTGCGATGCTAACTGCCCTGGGGATAATCAGGATTTCCAGACATCCATGGCTTCCTGACTCCTGGGGCAGTTGGCTTTCCAGCCTCCGGGAATTGGGAAGCACAGGGAGTCTCAGAGCAGCCCGAATACCTACTGGGAGTGCCCCAGGGCTGGGGACCCTGAAAGATAAGCAATATGTTAATATTAACACAGACACTTGTACTTCAATAGTACTTTTATTCAGAGAATTACACAGTGCTTTATAAAATGTTAAGACTCAATAGGAAGGTAAAGGATATTGAGAGAAGCATGCACCCTTTTCTGCAATGCAGCCATTTCCGGGATGGAACATTCCTGCTCTTTTACACTGCAAACAAATGCTTGCCTCACAATTTAGGACTGGCAGTGAAGAGAAGAATGTTCTAGCCAATTGAAAATGCAGGGACGATTTTAGATAGTAGCAATTAGCTAGGACACCACCACCTCTATTATCAGTCTATTTTGTCCGATTCTATATAGGTTCTTATACCACTTTCATCACCATAGTATCTGAGTATTAATCACTGTGACTAGCAACTGTCACATACTTGTTCTCTCGCCCTCTCCTCAGGGGGAGAAGTGTATGCAGTGGAGTATTTTGGATCTCCCACTCCCCACACTCCACACTTGTTGGAGAAGGCAAGGAAAAAGAACATGGAGCCCAAGGTGGTGAGGTTTGTGATGGTCCTAAGTTCCTGGAGGAGTTCATTACAAAGTCCTGGACCAGCCTCCTAAGAAAGTTCCGTCTCCTGCAGATAATCTAGTGGGAGAGTTCCATTTTGCCAGAGGAGTGAAGCTGTCAGCTAGACTTCATTCTGGAGCTTTAGGCAGTCTTTTAGCTAACCTGACCACAGGATATTCTAGGGGAAGCCAGTGTAGAGAGCAGAGGACACTTTTTATGTGTTTGTGGTAGCTAGTGTTACCAAGGAGATGTGCTACAGCCATTCTGTACCAATTGGAATTTCCTAAACACTGATGGAAGGGCCAGACCTGACTGGCACTGCGACTCCATATGCCAGGTCACAACACCTAGAGTGGGAAGCTGGGCTCAGTCCTGTTGGACAGGAGCCCCTTCAGTGAGGTGAGTGCAAGCCCAGCTCACTTTCCAACTTGCATTTGGGGCACACCCTTGGCACTGAGCCAGGATTATGGTTGCAGTGCCGGCGTGGAGAGTGCATATATGTAATGGTGAGTCACAAAATACCACCACCGCACAACAGAAAAAAATTGCTGTTGGTATGTTGCCTTAGTAAAAAGTTTTGGGAACTACTGTCCTTGCCAACCAGAGATGGTTTAATGACATGGGATCTTTAATGACCACACATGTTCAGAACTTCCAAGTTACAGGTCATCTGAAAGACAGCACCTCCAACAGCACAGCGTCTAACACCATAGTGAGAATCACTGGGGAAATACAGCAGAATTTGGTCCCATATATCATCTGTAGCAAGGCCTTTAATAGAGGAATGGCAACTTCATTTTTCTGATTTCCATATGCATTAGATGGAACAAAAAATTTATAATACTTATGAACTTTTCTTCTTCAAATTTTTTTATAAGTATTAAATAACCTGGCTGATTGGGTGTGGAGAAACCACTGCCTTAAAAAAATACCCCATAAGAACATAAGAACGGCCATACTGGGTCAGACCAAAGGTGCATCTAGCCCAGCATCCTGTCTTCCAACAGTGGCCAATGCCAGGTGCCCGAGAGGAAATGAACAGAACAAGTAATCAAGTGATCCATTCCGTTGCCCATTCCCAGCTTCTGGCAAACAGAGGCTAGGGACACCATCCTTGCCCATCCTGGCTAATAGCCATTGATGGACCTATCCTCCATGAATGTATCCAGTTTTTTTTTAACTCCGTTATAGTCTTGGCCTTCACAACATCCTCTGGCAAAGAGTTCCACAGGTTGACTGTGTTGTATGAAAAAAATACTTCCTTTTGTTTGTTTTAAACCTGCTGCCTATTAATTTCATTTGGTGACCCCTAGTTCTTGTGTTATGAGATGGAGTAAATAACACTTCCTTATTTACTTTCTCCACCACACCGGTCATGATTTTATAGGTCTCTATCATATCCCCCCTTAGTCTCTTTTCCAAGCTGAAGAGTCCCAGTCTTTTTAATCTCTCCTCATATGGCAGCTGTTCCATACCCCTAATCATTTTTGTTGCCCTTTTCTGAACCTTTTCCAATTCCAGTACATCTTTTTTTGTATGGGGCAACCACATCTGCACACGGTATTCAGGATGTGGGCATACCATGGATTTATAGAGAGGCAATATGATATTTTGTCTTATTATCTATCCCTTTCTTAATGATTCCCAACATTCTGTTAGCTTTTTTGACTGCCGCTGCCCATTGAGTGGATGTTTTCAGAGAACTCTCCACAATGACTGCAAGATCTCTTTCTTGAGTGTTAACAGCTAATTTAGACCTAATCATTTTCCAAATGGGGAGATAGGTAGAGGACAGAGTAGGTGGTCTGTGGACAATACCAAGATGGGAGGGATCACAAATGTTTTGGGGGATAACAGCACCTTCTTGTTATGCTTCAAAGCAAAAGGAAAAAAAAGCCGCACCAAGTGAAATTCATTAACAGGAATTGTAAAGGGGTTCATGTAGGAAGGAAGAATCACAACTATAATGTAAAACAGGGGAATTATTACAAGGCAGTAATACCAAAGAGAAGGATCTGGGTGTTTCCAGTTTATCACCAAGGCGGGTTGCACTGAATAGGACTCAGCAATGCCACACAATTTAAAGTGGCAGGCTCTGTAATAGATTAGATCACTAAGATGGTCATGTACAGAACAAGTGACTCTCCCATGAGGGCTGGATCATGCTCAGGATAAATGCTGCTGGTTCTTCAGGATTCAGTTAACTGGCTAATCAGTCTTTCCTTCTCCAGTTGAATGTACATGTATTTCAGTCTCTACCATTCCCCCTCAAATGCTAGATTGTACATACTTGGGTCCACGCCACTTCCTTGCCCTATCCACAGTACTACATCCCACTGTACTCCAGAGCAGATCCTTACCAGTACTACACTATTCTACAGTTATGTCACTAATATACGTTGTCCTGTTTGCGAACTACACAGAAAAGCAGACTGATTCCCTCAGGGAACCGATGGGCAGGATCCCCTTGGAGGCTAAATATCAGGGGGAAAGAAGTCCAGGAGAGCTGGCTGTATTTTAAAGAAGCCTTATTGAGGGCGCAGGAACAAACCATTCTGATGTGCAGAAAGAATAGTAAATATGACAGGTGACCAGCTTGGCTTAACTCAAAAAGGAAGCTTACAAGAAGTGGAAACTTGGACAGATGACTAGGGAGAAGTATAAAAATATTATTCAAGCATACGGGGGGGGGGGGAAATGGGGGGGGGGGAGAGCGTAAATCAGGAAGGCCAAAGCACAATTGGAGTTTCAGCTAGCAAGGGATGCGAAAGGTAACAAGAAGGGTTTCTACAGGTATGTTAGCCACAAGAAAAAGGTCTGGGAAAGTGTGGGGCCCTTACTGAATAGGAGAAGCAACCTAGTGACAGATGATGTGGAAAAAGCTGAAGTACTCAATGCTTTTTTTGCCTCCATCGACAAGGTCAGCTCCCAGATTGCTGCACTGGGCAGCACAGTATGGGGAGGAGGTGAGCAGCCCTCAGTGGTGAAAGAACAGGTTAAGGACTATTTAGAAAAGCTGGACATGGATTCACCAAGGGCAAGTCATGCCTAACCAACCTGATTGCCTTCTATGATGAGATAACTGGCTCTGAGGATATGGGGAAAGTGGTGGACATGCTATACCTTGACTTTAGGAAAGCTTTTGATACAGTCTCCCACAGCATTCTTGCCAGCAAGTTAAAGAATTATCGATTGGATGAATGGACTATAAGGTGGATAGAAAGCTGGCTAGATTGTTGGGCTCAACAGGTAGTGATCAACAGCTCGATGTCTAATTGGCAGCCAGTATCAAGCAGAGTGCCCTAGGGGTTGGTCCCGGGGCCGGTTTTGTTCAACATCTTCATTAATGATCTGGATGATGGGATGGATTGCACCCTCAGCAAGTTCAAAGATGACACTAAGCTGGGGGGAGAGGTAGGTATGCTGGAGGGTAGGGATAGGGTCCCCAGTGACCAAGACAAATTGGAGGATTGGGCCAAAAGAAATCTGATGAGGTTCAACAAGGACAAGTGCAGAGTCCTGCACTTAGGAAGGAAGAATCCCATGCACTCCTACAGGCTGGGACCAACTGGCTAAGCGGGATTTCTGCAGAAAAGGACCTGGGGATTACAGTGGATAAGAAGCTGGATATGAGTCAATAGTGTGCCCTTGTTGCCAAGAAAGCTAACGGCATATTGGGCTGCATTAGTAGGAGTGTTGCCAGCAGATTGAGCAAAGTGATCATTCCCCTCTATTCAGCACTGGTGAGGCCACATCTGGAGTATTGCATCCAGTTTTGCCCCCCACCCCACTACAGAAAGGATGTGGACAAATTGGAGAGAGTCCAGTGAAGAGCAACGAAAATGATCAGGGGGCTGGGGCACATGACTTATGAGGAGAGGCTGAGGGAACTGGCTTGTTTAGTCTGCAGAAGAAAAAAGTGAGGAGGATTTGAAAGCAGTCTTCACAACTACCTGAAGGGGGATTCCAAAGAGGATGGAGCTAAGCTGTTCTCAGTGGTGGCAAATGACAGAACAAGGAGCAATGGTTTCAAGTTGCAGTGGGGGAGGTCTAGGTTGGATATTAGGAAACACTATTTCACTGGGAGGGAATTAAGCACTGGACTGGGTTACCTAGGGAGGGGGTGGAATCTCCATCCTTACAGGTTTCTAAGGCCTGGCTTGACAAAGCCCTGGCGGGGATGATTTAGTTGGTGTTGGTGTTGGTTCTGCTTTGAGCAGGGGGTTGGACTAGATGACCTCCTGAGATCTCTTCCAACCCTAATCTTATATGATAATGCAGTGTTTTTAAGCTATGACTATAGAATTCCATAGTATTTTCTGTAAGGGAAGATGCACCCTGGAACATAGCTCTGCAGAACACTGGAGGTACAGGGTCCCAGAATATAGGCTGTGTGCTCCTGCCTAAATCTGCATCTCAGTGGAAGCATCACATTTGCAGTACATGATGCAACTGGAGAACTTGGCCCTGTGCTCGCAAAACTGGAATAGCATATGTGGGAACATATTGTATAAGGCACAGTCTTAAGCAGCACACTTCAGCTGCACTTTTAAAGGGTTCAAAATAGCAGCTACAGCAGAGAACTAAAGACTGAAAATAATGCTATGTAGAGTGTAAAGGATCTCGTTCTCTGAATGAGAACTCTCTCAGGTTTGAGAAATTTCTCAATTTATTTGTAGCACTTCCAAAGACTCAAATCATATTTGCAGGGGACTCTGTAATTCAATCTTCATGATAAAACTCAGGTCTTAATCTCTCCACTGAGAGGGATAACTGATGAAAATGGAAGAGTCCTGTACGATGTGGTCATTTAGAGTCTAGACTATCTTCCTTCCAATACAGCATTCTTACCTACAATATTTTCTCAGGTGCTTTGTCTGAGTTCTCAATGTCTCAAATTACATATTTCCATCAGCCTAAAAAGTCCCCTGATTTGTTAATAGCTGATACTATTTAGCTTATGTTTTCCTGTCCTACTTTTCAACCTGGTATTTCTAGTTATATACTCTTGGACTTGGGCCCAAGGTTACACAGCATGTCAGTGTCACAACCAGCATGAGAACTCATGTCCTCTGCCTTCTGGGACCATGCCTAACCCCTAGACCACAGTGCCTCCTAGACAAGTTATTTACAGAAGGAACAACAGGGTTGTTAGATAGCCCAACAGTATTTGTACACAATTTTCCCACCTACAATTAATTGCTGGAATAAAACTGGAAGCTTTTTTTAAAAAAAATCAATTGTTCAATTCTCTTCTCACACTGCTGTAAATCAGTGGTAGCTCCACTGAAGTCAGTG
The DNA here is from genome assembly GCA_033296515.1 of Macrochelys suwanniensis. Classification (NCBI taxonomy): domain Eukaryota; kingdom Metazoa; phylum Chordata; order Testudines; family Chelydridae; genus Macrochelys; species Macrochelys suwanniensis. The sequence continues at coordinate 39,703,936 of CM065775.1, read as the reverse complement.
GAGGTATATTAGTGCTTGATTCACTTCTCACTTAATCTTTAGTGTCAGTAGATCAAATATTTCTCTCGCTTACAATGGTGCAACTTCATTGACTTTAATAAGAAGGATTTCAGGATTTTGGCCTGGGATAACAAAGGACAACTGTGTCTGATAGCTCCTACCAAAGGATCACATCTAGTAACCTTTCATGTAGGGAGAGCTGTGTTCATCAGTAAAATGAATTTATCCTTACATTAGGTTATTTAATCTCAGATACCTTATGCCATGAAGGGAGTATATAGTTAATCCCTTATTTCACTAAATTCCAGTAGGTTAAACAATCTGCTAACATGGTCTCTTGGGTGTCTGACTGATAAAACCTGTTAGGTCCAGATGGATGACCAAAGGGAGAATCATTTCCAGTTCAATTGCTAACATTTTAGTTTGCATTTTAAAATCAGTGTTGAAATGCAAGATGGGCTGAAACAAGACCAAATCATTAACATCTTTGCTTTCTTCAGTCTGAGATACACACGCTGATGATCTGTGTACAGATTAAGGGATTGTGATGAAGTGAAGAAACCAACATTAAAGTACAAACACATTGTTCATGCAGTTTGTAAAAAAACTGCAAAGAAAATTCATCAAGACTTGGGGATTTTACAGTTGCATAATGAAATTTTGCATCAATTGTCATATTAAAGGAAAAAGATTTTATTCCTATTTATTCTTGGTAACATAGAAACAGGTCCATCTCCCACTAAATTCAGTAAGAGGTTTGCAATGGACTTCAGTGAAATCACAACCAGGCCCACACACATTCATCCAGAAAACTTCTACTTGTGATCCCAAGAGCTCCATGAGATCAGATTTAGACTGACTGCAATAAATTCCCTAAATCCCATTTTAATTAACGAGGAATCAGAAATGCATATGGAGATTAATAGTGTGAAGCACATTTATATTTCATCAAATGAGATGAACTTTCCTTTCTTGAGAAAGTGTTCCAAACATCTGCTCCTATCTGTGTTATTTATTTGTAGGGGGTTAACAATGTGCCAGCTGCTTTACCAGCAGCTAAGCATGCAAGATCCTTGCCCCAAAGAGTTTACAATCTAAACAGACTATCTACAGATGAGGCGGTTAAGAGGAGTAATAAAAAACCAATGCCACTGGATGGAGAGACAAAAGCATGAGTCTTTTCATTCCCTGATTTTTTATATGGATATTTTTTAAAAGTTGCTCATGCACTTAGTGTTCAATTCTACCATCCTTACACATGTGGACACTCACACCTTAATCCTGATGATTCCACCATGAGTAAGATGAGTTAGTTTAGGACAAGGTAAGTTTTGGGTTGTGTCAGAAGACAGACCACACTATCAAGATCCTCCCATAGGCTATTGATTGGACTAAACAGATGTAATTTAGTTTTGGAAAATTGTTGCCATTTGCCTTTCCAGTGAGAAAGTTGAGGAGAGCTGGATCTTGCCTGACAAGGCACCTGGTGTGAGTATCTATCAGACCCTTGCCGTAGCATGCACACAAAACAGAGCTCCCCTGCTATGAAATAGTAGCACACTTCGCAAGAAAAAGGTATTGGCGGTGAATATCCATGGGTCCCATGTCACTTCATGAATTCTTTGTTGCAGTTCTCTGGGTATACACATGTGGCTGAATTATAATGGTGTGCGCAACTAAGGGAAGCAGCAGATGCTCACTGCACCAGGCAGAGAGAAGTTCTGGAACAATGTTTGAAAAAGTTCATGCTTCCAAGAATACACACTCTTGGAGCCGGCACACTTCTCTGTGGGCAGCTGTCTCTGACACATGCAACATGTGGGTTTCTCGTTGAGCTGGCACACTTAGCAGAACTGTGGCATCAGCACCTACTGACACCCACACTCAGGAAGCAGAGTCTTAACGTAACCATGACATATGGCAGAAAATATCATGCAGCAGGAAAATCTAAATAAATGCATCAGGAGAAAAGGCATTCAAAAGAAATGAATGGGGTTAGTGCCACACACCACAGTCATATGTTCAAAACAAACACCAGAGAAAAAACACACCCTCCAAAAATATATGAAAAAAGAACAAGCCCACTAATGCAGATGTTAATGTACATTGTAGGTGTCACTGTAGAGATGGCTATGGTAGCCTCTCTTTGGTCCAGTATACAATGAGCACAGCTAGACTGCTCCAAGAGAGATAGCAGGGTGTTTTGCAACTATGACCAGGATGGAGGCTTATGTATGTGCTATTGGGAAACCAATTTCAAACTTTAACAGGGCTGCTTGCCTCATGGGCTGGAGAAGCTGGGGCTAAGACAGCCCTGATTACAGGATGAGCCACACCTGGGTTGAATCAAGGAATTCCAATACAAAAAGGCAGCAGGAAGCTGAAAGGAGGTGTGGTTGAGGGAATAATTGAGGCTGCTAAAGGCAGGAAGCCTGACAGTAAGGAGGACCAAGCTCTCCAGGCAGGGAGGCCTGGGAGAGATCCTGCCCAAGAAGCAGGGGAAGGACTGAAAAGGCCGATGGGCAAGGACGAACTCCAGGTAGTAGGTCACCTTGATCCATTGGCCCTCACAGAGAGAGCCCCAATCACAACACGTCCTTCGTGTTGTTCTAGCCAGTCCTTCAGCCACCCACTGGCCAGGCTGTCAGCGGCACCAAACACATGATCCAGATAGTGCACCGCAGCCCAGAACCACTGAGCGATCTGCCAGCTTCAGCCTCCTAAGTAGCTGGGATTACAAGCATACACAACCATGCCCAACAGGAGAGCAAATAGACTTGTACAGTCTTCAGCCCAAGGTCTGTTTTGTTTGCATGTGGTCTATAGGAAGAGAGAAAGATTGAAGTTAGGGTGGATCCCGAAAGGGCCAGTGTGTACCTGAAGACTAAATAAATGGACCCCAAGAGGCAATTTGTTTGAACTACCATTTAAACTAAGCAAGTTCATAGAAGGGCCCTGAACTTGGTGGGGGCAAAACATAGGCAGGGTGTTGCAGACCAACCTTTGACTGTGAAGGGGCACTTGGGTGGCAGCAAATCCTGTTACACAAGCATACACCAAAATATATGCTCATGGAGGCCAACTTTCTACAGTCTCAAAGCTCAAGTGGACTGTGGTGGGTCCCACCACACAGATCACTATTTGAAGGACAGTTGAATATTACCAGCTAAGCATGAGACTAAGTTCCAACATTTAATGAACAAATTCCCCATACTGACAGCTTAATAGTGCTGAACAAAGTACTAGGACTCCATACCAGCAAAACACTTGCATATAATTATACGCAACTCAGTGGACCCATTGATTTCAATGGGACTTATTGCTTGCTTACAATTACATGTGTGCTTAAGTGTTTTGCTGGATTGGGGCCTAAACCCCTGATTCTCCTCTCATTTATAAGTGAAATCATATTGACTTAAGTGGAGTTACTCCTGATTTACTTTAGTATAAGTGAGGTGAATCAGGCCCTAAATATACAAACCTGTGTGCCATCCTTCCACATACCCAAACACATATAAAGGGCAAAGTGACATTGCCCAACACCACCAGATCAAGAAAGTGAATCAGCAAATTAACACATGCCCTGTAAATATCAAAGCAGCTTGTAACTCATATTATTCTATGCATGTCCCGAGTAATAACTGATCCATTGCAACTCTCCCGTTATTGTGATTGAAAGTACACCACTTGGTTCAGTCAACCAGTTAACCTTTTTGCCAAGATAGATTCCGCTCTTTTTTTCTTGGCCTTTATGTGCGTTTCCTGAAGATGTCTAAGGGAAGATTTGACCTTAAAAGGACATCATCTGTGTTAGGAATGTACATACATATCAGTGAAATATGAAAAACTGGAAGAACTCTCAGATCAGATCCTTTTCATGAGTAGCTTAGTATTATTCTGCTACAAGCTTCAATTCAAAAACAGACCATTCCTCTTGCTTGACAACTTGAATTAACAGCTCAAAGCTTTCCCTAAAGCATCTGTCGTCACCACCCATGGTAAATCTCAAATAGATAAGCACAGAACAGGAGCAGTGGGTGACTAGTGCTTATTTTAAAATATATAATTTCTGTTCCTCCCTTGTTCATTACAATGCTGTGTTCACCTTTAGACCTGCCAGCAAGGGGGCTGGTGTTTAAGCAAAAACTGGAAATGTTTCTGGCTCTCATTTACAAGCTACAGTGAAGCTTTCTTTTAAGCAGATACCCAGAGTGTCAGTTAAAAAAAAAAAGTCACTTAGAGATGGGGCCAAAATTTAGCAATCAACTTATAGAAGGTCTTTTAGTTGAGACCCTAAACCGAAGGCTGAAGAAAATCGCACCACACCCCACATTTTCTATTACTGTTTTCTCCACCTGTTAGATGAAAGATCAGGGCCAAATTCATCCCCCTGGTGTAGGAGGATTCATTGTGTGTTTGGAAAGGGTTTACTTGCTGGAGGAGAACTTTGGAGCACAGGATTCACTGTATTCTTGAGTCATGCTGTCATAGAAGCCTGCCAACTAGAGTTGGGTGGGAAACAGCTCCCTAATGCTATGATTTTTTTTTTTAAAGTTCCTGTCCTGAATCAGTCGGAAAAGTCAAAAATTTTGGCAAAAAACAACAAAAACAGAAGTTTTGGAAAAAATTGGGTCACTTGAAATGTTTTGTTTTGATTTTGACCATTTAATAATTTGTTTTTCTATAATTAGCTTACATTTTGAAATGAGGTGTCATTTTGAACTGGAAAACTGGAATTTTTCATTTAGAAAATGAAAAACAAAAAGAAAACTCAAACAATTTTGAGTCAAGAAATTTATTGAAAATAGCCTTTTCCTGTGAAAGGCTTTGGATTCAACAAATTGGCATTTTCTGATGAAAAACGTTTTGTTAAAAGATTCTTGATCAGCTCTACTGAGTAGTTACCCAGGGTTCCTGGCAGGCTTGTATAGCCCATGCTGAAGCATGCTTTGCTGTGGCTTCCCTGCTCCAGGATCCAAGCTAGCTCTGGTATCTCTACTCAGTGTGCAGTCACCCTCAGTGTCTGCAGTCTAGACATACATGAATACAGAACCTTTTATCTCTAACTTCAGTTCTTGCTGAATCCACATACACATACTCTAAGTATGTAGGGAAAACCACCAGGTTGTTTTGGTATGAAAAGGTACAAGTTAACTCAGTGCATTATGGCTGGTAGTTGTGATAGCCCACACAAAAAAGGAAAGAAAAAAAGCCATTTGTCAGTGGTTGGGCTGCTGGTGCCCTGAGATCACAGCCTATCCTGATGCTCAATATTGTCTCGTTGTTTCCTTGTACTCCCCAATTGTCTGCCTGTATCCATTTATTGTCGCTTGTCTTACACTTAGATTTGTAATCTCTTTGGGGCAGGGAGGGACTGTCATTTTGTTCTGTGTTTGTACCGCACCTAACACAATGGGATCCTTGTCCAGGATGTAGGCACTACAGTGGTAATGTGCTCAGATATACACACTGTTATATGCAGCAAGATTAGTAAATGAAAACTACCGTTCCTGAATTTTGTTCAGGTAACAGAGGACACACTAATCAAACCACTATTTTAAGATGGGATGTATCTATTACATTACCCTCTTTTATGCCAACTCTATAATTGTATGACTCAGCTGAATAAAGGTATGCAAAATAGAATAGAAACTATTTTTAAGCCACCATCCTTAAGAACATGATTTTCTTCCTATTATAATTCTTTTGAAAATCCAGGCACAGATACTAGAGAAATCAGACCATATGCTTTGAGGCATAAACAGATTGCCTTCAAGGACTGGCAAAGAATCTCTCCTCTGTTATTGAGGAATTAGATACATGACACTGGTTTTTACATAATTTGAATTTCTATGAGCAATTACCTTTACCTGAAGTTGGTAAGTACTGATCACAGCTATAGACCGAATACATCAGAACAATGATTGGTGTAATCCAGTATCATGGTAACGCTTATATAAAAAGAGCACGTATCGACTTTATATTCTTCATCTGTTTAAAACTAATAGTTTAATTTTTTTAAAAACAAATTTCAGCATATGCAGCGTGAGAAACAATTTGAGCTAGTCTGGAACCAGAACTTCTGCTCTGCAGGAAACTGACAGTTAAAATTATTTTGGACTGGAATAAATTGAAGGTTCCCATAAAATTACAGTTCTGAGAAGTTTAAATTCAGAATCAAAGTGTTTCATTTTGGTAATCTTATTTTGATTCATTATGTTTTGACTAATAGAATATAAAAGTCAAAACATAATGAATCAAAACCTATTGAAACAAAATATTGCAACACTGTTGAAATGAAGTGTCTTGACATGGCTGAAATGAAACATTTAGATTTTTTCCTATTGAAAAAAGTTAGTGGAAATCTATACATTCCTGTGAAAATTTTGATAGACAAATATACTAGAGTAAGCTATACAATACAAATAAGGAGCTACCTATAGCCTGAGAATGTACCTCCTTATTCAGCACAAAAATCAAAGACCAGACACATTGTCGTAATATTCATAGGATTATATGGTTCCATTCTGGGGGATAGTTTCAGGATTATGTAGAGAAATGCTCACAGAATACTGCAGTAATAAACAATAAGTCAAAAATCCTGGTCAGTACTTATCAGATCATTATCTCTACACATCCTTATATAAAAACAGGCTGATAATCACAATTAGTGAATCCGCCAGCTCATGGAATATGACATTGGAAATACGAAAAAGGTCAGGCTGTAACTACCTGGTATAATAAGGGTGAGATTGCCAGGTAAACTGTCCCCTCTAGATTGACTGATGCCAATGAACTTGAATGCTACACTTCATGTACTAACCTGTGGTTAAGTGCTGCAGAACTACAAAATAAAAACCCAAATAAACAAAAGACATTATTGTGGGTTCATATCCACAAGCCATTGATCTCACAACTGATACTAGTACTAAAAATCAAGAGTGGTAACATTCAGCTGTGGCAATTATAACAGCAGAGAATACAATTGAGTATTAATATTAAAATTCATACTAAGGCTTTACACTTGTGGAGAACATGTTCCATAGAGTCACAAAGCACTTTTCAAAGGAGAATGAGCATCCCAATAGCTGCATCAAGCAGGTGTACAGGTTACAAAGAAATGAGTTGACATGGGCATTTATTCCCCTGTGCACACACCTAAAAGCAGTCTCCCCTTGGTGCCTTGTCCCAGACATACTCAGGCCCATCCTAGATTGGTAAAGAAAGCCACTCTGATATATTCCAAAAGATTCCATTCTAGACTTGCAAAAATGTAATAGATCAACACTGGATAAGTTGAACTTGACTCCTGCTTCAAGGCATACATTGATTGTCAGCTGGGGACAGGATGGAATCTTTCCTCCCTATGGTACAGCTTTACACAATTGTCCAGGTGCATTATGTGGCTTGCTTTTGACTTCCCCGATGCCAGAGGCAGGCTACTGGACCAGATGAACCAATGGTCTCGTCTGTTATGGCAATTCCTATGGTACTGTATAATCTGAAAAGCACCGCTTTCTCTCTTTAGGGAAAGAAACATACTGTAGGTTTCCCTAGAAGACAGAATAGCTAATCAACAAACAAAAGTACAGTGCATAACAAATTTTCTCCATCAGTTCAAACATGTAAATGCTTATAACTCTGCCTTCGTGAACATCTCTACTATGGTAGCTCTGTTTTCCTATTAAAAACTGTTCATTTATTTTTATTACATTTAAGCTTTCTGTTAGTGCCCTCCTGGGCTATATCTTTAGCCCATGTGCTAGTCTCCCTATTGACAGGCTCTGTGTCTGTTCCATGGCACCTAACTCTGGTTACTCCTTCCCAGTTGGTGGAGGTGTGCCCTGCCCTGCCCACTGCCCCTGAGGGGGCTTGGCCTGAACCTGACTGGGATCTGAGTGCCAATCAGCCAATGGTGAGGCAGTAACTGGAGCTGGGTGGAGTCAGCCTGTGTTGCTGCGTGAGCAGAGTGGTATGAAGCAGCAATAGCTTTATTAAAGGACTGTGCCTCTCAGTAAGCCAGCTCACTCTTAAAAAAAGTTGTGTGGCTTATCAATGGTTTTGTGGCCCTCTGCTACCTTGTAGTTACCCATCCCTAGGCTAGATCATAAATTTCACTTCTGGTCTTAAAAGACAAAACACACAAACACTCCTCAGGTCTGCCTTTCCACTCCTGACCTCTCACCCTCCATTCAGTCTCATGTCTGTTGCTCTGAAAAGTTGGACTGGATGTCCAGCTGTCAATTCGCAATCAGACTGAAAACTGAGTTATTTGACTTCTCTCAAACCCTTCTTTTATCTCCCTCCCTTACTCTTAATTCCAAACACTCATTTTTATGGAAGGCCACTAGTATTGATCGGTCTATCAGCCCTCACAGAGAGAGCGCCGATCACAACACGTCAGATGTGTTGTTCTAGCCAGTCCTCCAACTTTTTTCAGGGCAGGACCTGTGTCTTGTATTTGTCTCTGGTAAAGCACCATGCACAAGTATGATGCTGCAATAGTAATTACTAATGTTTCTAATATAACCAGAGTTAAATTAAACCCTGTATGGATGTGATGAGATAGATCTCTACACTTGGGACTAGATCCAAAGCCCTTTGAAATCAACAAGACCTTCCGTTGACTTAATTATTTGTATGCGTTGTGTGTGTGGGGGGGAGGGGGGGCGCTCCCAAAAATAGGCTAGCACTGGGACTGCCAACAGTTGGCACCTTATTGTTTGAATTAAGTGGTAAAACCAGTTCAGGATTGTTATGGTCTTTGGAAGAGCGGATATTTATGGACATGCTCCCCAGAAGTGTTTCTATGAAAATAGATCAAGCCTATTGGCATTCATCTAGGACTAGAAAACCCTGCTCCTGCCTTTCACCATGCATTTTTCTGACTTTCATGGCAGTTTTGGAACACCCCATGAAGTTTTCCATTTAGATGGCTTAAGTGTTTCCATACAATTTATTATAAAACCAAGTGATGTTACCATCTGTTTTCATTCAGATGCTACCAGTGTAAAGGTTACATTTATTCTTTAAATATGAAAGTGTAACAATGCTATGTAGGGATAAATAATGCTTTGCTAATTATTAACATCTGTCTTTATAAAGAGACACGTGAGGCTACAGTAATGCAATTACTGACCATAATTGATTTTAATGGGACTCTAACAGCTAAAACTCATTTTCCTATTATTCAATATTAAGTGCAAATCTGCATAGAATTGTGATGGAAAATGCCAGGTAGAATAGGACTAAGAATGTTTGTTTGGTATTTTTTCCTGTATGTTCTTACCTTTTTGTTTTTATGATGTAGTATGTTTTGATTTTGAAACACTGAGTCAGATTCTATTCTGCAATCCAGGAGTTTTGCCTCACCATGGTAGTACAAATGGGCCAAAGAACTAGTGGGTTTCCCAAAGTGGAGATTCAACCTAGCATGGTAGCATGTCCAGATAGATTACAGCCAGCATAACTGGCTCCCATGCACCAGCCTTGAAACTCCTGGCATAGTGGGTGTCATAGGGCAGCCCATCTGAAGTGTCCTGTGCAGTAAACCATAGCATGACAAGCATGCTTACCTCAGTTTCTCTTCTCAGGTGACCCAATAACTTCACTTCAGGCTTTCTTGTCTCAATACTACCCCTCTTTGGGGCTGGTTTACTACAAAACCAGTGTGCAGATGGTCCAAAACATAAGTCCTAACACTGTCTATTGGTCACCCCGGTGCAAGTATTCCTTAACATGCCATGACATCTCATCCCTCAATGGCCCACATACCACACATCAGTGCTTGCAACCACACCCGGACTCGGCCAGCCCCCTCCTGTTCTTGCCCCAGGACAGAAATCCTAGTTCTTTCAACCTGGAGTACAACCCTGCTCTTTCCACCAGGAACTCCTACAGCCGCTCTGCTAGGAGCATCCCTCATTCTCTGGCCCTCTCATGGTTCCTCTGGGTCCAGCTCTTCAGCCCCCTAGATGTCAGTAAGCAAAGCTCCTCCGCTGCTCTCCTGCCTTCAGCCGTCTCCCAAAAACACCTTCTGGACTTCTTCAGCCCCTGGTCTCCAGTAATTCTCACCTGCCCTGCCGGCCTGTAACATTCTGCTCTGACTCCCTGTCATTCCCTCTTACCATGACTTCCTGATCATGTATGGCAGGCTTGACAAAGCCCTGGCTGGGATGATTTAGTTGGGGATTAGGTCCTGCTTTGAGCAGGGGGTTGGACTAGATGACCTCCTGAGGTCCTTTCCAACCCTGATATTCTATGGCCCTCACATGCTGCCCCACTCCCTTAATTGGCCAGATGGGAGTAACTGCTCTGGCACAGGGGAGCTGGACCTATTTCATTTACTGGGGCAAGCCACCCTGTGACAGGGGGCATGCTCGGGTGACAGAGGGCCTGGCTTTCGTACTGCTCTTCTTGGTTAGTCTCAGTGACAATGATCAGTGTAGAACTAGCCCCAAGATCAGGAAGCCACAACCAGCTTCTTTGCATCCCGTCCTTCCCAGCTGCACTCAGCAGACACTGAATGCAGCGAAGATTCTAACCCATTATTTTTAGTTTTCTGTTTACAATTCCAAGTGCCAAATGAACTGTTAAATACAAAATATTACTATGTTATTGTTATTTATTTGTATTAGTGTAGCATCGAGGAGCTCTAGTCATGGACCAGCACCCTATTCGGCTAGGTATTGTACCAACATAGAACAAAAGAGGTCCCTGCTCCATACAATCCATGTATTAGACAAGAGACAAACAGGTGGATACAAATGTATGGGGGAGTACAGGTAAATAATGAGAAAATATAGGTCAGGATGAGCAACAGTTGTCTCCACACACCAGCAGCCAAACCATTGTCAATTTTTTTGTAGGCATTATGGCAAAGGAGAGTTTTGAGGAGGGATTTGAAGGAGTAATGAGGTAGTTTTGCAGATGTTTCTGGGGAGCACCTGCCAAGCCGCATGGGAGAAAGCGCAAAGGTGTCTCTTTGAAAATGTAACTAGTTGGCAATGGAGGCTGGCATTATGGGCCAATCAGGGGTGAGGAGTTCAACAAAGAGATAAGTAGGATGAGGATTGACTATGCAGGGCCTTGAGAGTCAAGAAATAGTTTGTTGCAACAGAGGAGGAACAGCCAGTGAAAGGATTCAAAGCAAGGGGTGATATGATCAAAGTAACGGACTAGGAAAATAATCTTTGCAGAAGCATTCTGAATGGATACGAGCAAGGCAAGACTGCATTTGTCAAGGCCAGGGAAAAGGATGTTGGCATAATCAAGGCACAGGATGGGGAGAGTTTTAGCTGTGTGGATGGGCAGGAAAGGCCATATCTTAGAGATATTGCAGAGAAAGAATCAAAAACGTTTAGATATAACCTGGATGTGAGGATCTAGAAAGAGGTCTGATTTGAAGATGATGGCCAGGTTACGGGCTTGAGTGACAGGATGGAAGGTGGTGTTGTCTACAGTGATAAAAATGGAGTTGGGGGAAGGGCTGTGGGGGGGTGGGGAGGACAAGGGGGGAGATTAAGAGCTCTGGTTTAGCCATGTTTAGCTTGAGCTAGCCGCTAGACATACACAAGGAGATGACAGAGAGACGCTGAGATTTTAGGTGGACAGAAGGACACAGGTCTGGAGCAGAGGTAGATCTGTGAATCATCAGCATGGAGACGGTAGCTGAATTTGTGTCCTCAGTTGAGGTTACCCAGAGAAGGTGCAGAGAGAAGAGAAGGGGACCAAGGACAGAGCCCTGCGGCCAAATTCTCCAGTAGTTGCACTTGTGCCACTTTCACTGAAGTGAGAAAACAATAATGTCTAATGCGAATATACATAAGAATGTGAGCCTACCCGCCTCCCCCGCCCCCAAAGAAACCAAACATTCTTGAACTTTGGGGAAATTTAGATCCAAAAACCTGAATTTTACAATTGGATCTTATCGATTTAGTCAGCCAACTAAATCCCTGGATCTAAATACCTCCCCCAGCTGGGTGGAGGAAAGGTTTATATTCAGATCTGGTTATGGAATTTCTGGTTCAGACAACTCATAAGTGAAATTAATTATTCCTGAAGAGCTGCAGTGGCCCATCACCAACTGGTTACTACCCTTCCAAACCTAGTCATCCTCCTCTCCTTTATAGGAAAAAAACCTATATGGATTATCTTGACACTACATGCTGAATTAAAGATGCTATTGTCACTCTAACACAGCATGCCCTGGTTTTCACTTGTTTGTTCTTTAAACTTTTATTGCTTTTTATCGGAGAATGTAACAATGTGTCAACTTTTACTATGACCACAGTCCATCCCATAGCACCCCTTCTTTGTGATTTCTTTCCTTACTGTTTAAGTCATTTCGTGAGGTCCTTGGGGCAGGGACCAGCCTTTTCCAATTGTCTGTAAGGTGCTATGCACACCTATTTGTGCTGTAGAAAGAACGACAAAATAGATGTGCTGCAGCCACCTAGCATGAAGGGGTTAGGAATTGCCTTGCCAGCATGGTAACAAAGTCACTGGCCCCAAATCTCTATCAGGTTCACAATCCTATACAAAGTTCTGTTCTCTAATTTCATCCTTAGATTTTTATCCAGAGCAACACATGAGAAATAGTGTTGTCTCTATTAAGTGCTATTGATTCACTGTCTGTTCTCACCAGTGACAGGATATGGCTGATACTACTGTTTTGTCCATATTCCAAGTACTCCCCATGTATTCCTGTTTGCCTTCCTAGTCTCTCTGGGTATGTCTACATTTGAGCTGGAAGGGGTAATTTCCAGTTCAAGTAGCAAACTAAAATAGCAGTAAAAAGAAAATCAAATACTTGTGGCACCTTAGAGACTAACAAATTTATTTCAGCATAAGCTTTCGTGGGTTAGAACCCACTTCATCGGATGCAAAATACACAAAATAGCAGTGTCCCCATAGTGGGGCGGGCAGGAGGTGCTAGCTGTCCCAAGTATATACCTAGGTCTTGGGTGGGCACACGCTCAGGGTGGCTAGCTCCTCTTCTCACAGCTAGATTTCTATTTTTAGCTTACTAGCATGATCAAAGCTAACGTAAGTACATCCACTGGAGCTTGAAATTGCACCTTGCAGCTCCAGAGTAGACACTCGGTCACGCATTCACACCCTCCACCCCACATGTTCCTATCCTCCCCACCCCCACTTTGATGCATTCTGGGTTAACATAGCTCACGTGTTAATATTGAACAGGGCTATTGATTACCTTCACTGTCAGAGTGGGAGCTGACATTTCTAAATACCATTGGAATATCAGGGGAAGAGGCCGAGTGCCATTGAGTTGATTCACAGAAGTGCCCCACAGCATCCTGCCGGCAGTCAGATCGGGCAATTAATTCACAATCATTGTATTCTCAACACCACATTTCAAAACACACACTGTTCAGAGGAGCAACATGGACAGATGGTTAGTAGAGAAGAAAGGTTAGAAGAGCCTAGAGTATATACTATAGTGCTGCAGATACAGCCTGCAAGCGGAGGGTATTGGTATCCGAGTATAAGTATTTTTCAGCTCACTGTGTGTTAAACAAAGATATAGGTGGCTTTATTTAATAACTGATCCTATGGCACATTTTGACAAGAACTGTGGATAGGGTTGGTGCCCTGGACAGCACTTTGTCTAAAGAAAAAAAGCTCTCATGTAAAAGGCATGAGCTATTTGTGAGAACATAATGGCCACTGTGTTTGCTCAGACACGGTGCTGTCATTACAAAAGTCTCTAAAGCCTTTTCATAGGCAATCTAGAATCAAATTATAATTTATTCAGCTTCCCAGTATTATATTCAGAGCACTATCTGATCAGAAGATAGAAAGTGCAAGTTGCGGGGGGATGTGATCAGAATTCTATACCATGTGCATTTATACATGTCAGGTTTGCTTTTATACAAAGTAATTCCTCTTGGATGCCATCTGGACATATGAATATTGCAAATTTATGAAGAGTGGATTCATTTCTATATTATTCTGTTTCTTTTCAACTACTAATATGCAGAGGGAATTTCATTTGTATACATAGACTCTGCTTAGCATATGGTCCCTAGCTGACAATACAGAATACTTTCCAGCTGTTGAATTCTCATATACTGCGCACAGATAAAAATCTCAGTGTTCTGAATGTGGTGCTCATAAAGCTCTTCTTAGGGATGAAAAACCACACAGTTTGCAGTGGATACTCTATTAAAGGATAGAGTTTTAAAAATCTGGGTATTGTATCAATTAATTAGCTTGTATGGTCAGTTTACAAAGCCTTATCCTGGAATATGCAGAGCACTCCATTCACACTGAAGTCATGGGCCAAGTTCTACTCAATTACACTGGTGTCAATCTAGAGTAACTCCAAGTTTAGTAGAGTTACTCCAGATTTATACTGACGTAAATAAGGGCAAACCTTAACCCAGTTAATTTAGTGCTTCTGAATGTTGCTGGATTTGTAGCATTAGAAATTGGGGCTGTTACCCAAATCTGTTAATCCAAAGGACTAGTACAGTACAAGATTTCCTGTGTTGCCCTGCCAGTATACCTCAACCCTGACCTTTAATGGAACAGCTGAAAGGGTAAGAGGTTGGTTCAGTCTCCATGGCCATCAGGTTGTGAGTTCTCTGCTGAAGGTGCCAACAAACAATGCCAACTAATAGTAATTGGGGATTGTTTTTTTGTTGTGTGTGCACATGTCCCTTAGGGACTAGAGTGAGGCCACCAGCTCGTTTACCACAGGTCACTGACTAGCCACCATGTCATGAAGAGTTCCAGTTGCTACAAACCCAGGCCAGAGTCACACTGGTCTCCAGTGCCAATTCTCTGAACCTTCTCTTCATCCAACAGTCTAGTATACTGCAATACACTTCATTTCTAGGTTCAACCAAAGTATCAATCAATCATCAATCATAGAATATCAGGGTTGGAAGGGACCTTAGGAGGTCCCTTCCAAAAGTAGTTTGCTCTCCTTGTTTATGACAGTTTTAACAGTCATTGAGTATTTGGAAAATCCCCTGGCATCCCACTTTCTTCAGCTGCATATTATGACTAACTTCAGTTTGGTCCCGCTCTTGCTGGCTTCCTTTGTATAGCACAACATGTTTAAGTTAGAGTGTTAGGTTACCTCCTATTGGCATATCTTTACATCTTCACAACGCCATGCATTGGTAAGTGTAGATTCCTGAGGCTGAGAGTAATCAAATTTACTCTCCGCTGACAGGAATATGGGAGAGTCTGTCACTTGTTAGTATTAAATGAGATTTCCAGCTGATTATCCCCAAAAATGTAAAGCCAAGCACCAGTGTTGCAGAATGAAGATACATTAAAGATCATGCAAGATATGAAATCATGTTTTTGCTTGGCTTTTTTCACTGATGGAAACAAGAAAATCTCAGAACCAACCTTGTTGAGTAAAGTTTTAAAATGATTTGATATGCTTGGATGATTGTTACTAAAGGAGTAGGTTGAACAGGCAGAGTTAAAGGACTAGCCTTTCTATTCTGAACACCTGGATTCAAAATCAGTTTAGGTCACTAAAGAAAATGAGTTTGGAATTGTTACCCTATCACTACAATACATTTGTCCACATCTCATAAAACAGTGACTAGTTTTAGTAACTTCTACTCCAGAGAGGCCCAAGACTAGAAATCTCATCCTGCTAAGTACTGAGCATCTCCTGCCTGGCATTAAGCACCCTTGAGTCTCATATATGTTAATTGCTACATTGACTAGTGGAGACTAAGGGTGCTCAGCACCTTGCAGGCAGAGATGTTTAGAAAGACTTGCACCAAGCCACCTGCACTAGGTCGGCCTCTAAATGGTGCTATTGTTAATTATTATTAGCACCAAATTTTTCACAAGAAAAAACGAAACTAAAAATGATATTTTCCCCATTCCTATCTGCTGTATGTGTAGTCAGGTAGCACACAATATATCATCTGATAGCATACAGTATATATCAAACATTAGCTTAGTACTATCACATGGTAAATCAAGAATTTAATGTACCACAATATATAGTGTTATAAAGGTAGGGTGATACCAGAGCATGTTCTGTAAGAACTCCTTTCTTTCCGAATGCTCCACCCTGCAGTTATCAAAGAAAGAGGCCAGATTTGCTGACCTTCAGGCACACCAAAAGCCCATCCTTTTGATCAGGCGCTGGCCAAGGCAGTTGTGGGTGAGATTTCGGTCTGGGAAAGTACAATGAGGGGGGAAGTTTAAACTGAGCTGACCATGAAACTGATGATCAAATGATGCCAGATAGGGCGAGAGGAAAGAGTTCTGCTGCTTTGGCTGATTTTTTACTGAGTTTTTCCCTGTGTTCTGGTGTTTTAAAAATCTTTGTCAAAGCACCCAGGTGTTTTGGATGCTTGTACAAGACTCCATCCCAGCCTTGAGGTGCATGCCAACCTTGATAGCCGTAGCAGTCCACCAGGGACCAGCAGACTCTCTCAGGTGAAGTGGAGCAGGGGAATGAGGAGCTCAACTCTGAAGCAGAGGAGTCTTGGGACCTCAGACATGGGGTGGGGGTAACTCCAAAGGGAGCCAATCGACAGGGGGAGGGATAGCTCAGTGGTTTGAGCATTGGCCTGCTAAACCCAGGGTTGTGAGTTCAATCCTTGAGGGGGCCATTTAGGGATCTGAGGCAAAAATTGGGGCTTGGTCATTCTTTGAGCAGGGGGTTGGACTAGACGACCTCCTAAGGTCCCTTCCAACCCTGATATTCTGTGATTCTAAGACGGAAATCTGAATAAACATTGAGCCGGGTGATTTTCACTGTGCATACTTACACATTGATTGTAATGGCTATAGTAGGGGTTTTGTTGTGCTTGGAAAGAGTTTAATTCAAGCAGAGATGCATTGTCTCTATCTAAGCAATTTGAGAGACCCAGGTTCAAGTCCCTGCTCTGCCACAGGATTCCTGTGTGACCTTGGGCAAGTCATTTAATCTCTGTCCTATCTGCAAAATGCAGTAACACAACTATCCCGCTTCACATGGGAGTTTTGAGGGTAAACACATTAAAAAATTCACAGGCACTCAGATGCTACAGTATCGGGGGCCATTTAAGTATCTTTGATAGATTTTATTTCTTTGTGGTCAGAGATTCATTAAGCAGCAATGGTAAAAACTGCAGATCAGCCCAGCACCAGGGACCATGCAGCTTTCTTAAGGAGATATATAATTAAGAAAGGGGAAACTATGGTCCTTCTAGATAGAACTGATGCTTCTCTAAATGTGCAGCACCTAGATTGCACTATGGAAATGTAAGACCAGATGCAAATCATACAAAACCCAGACAAACTAAACCAAAACTCTTCTGGAGTTTAAGAGAGAGGGGATTTTTAGATCTCTCATTTCCACACTTCTGTGCACTTTCTGGGTCCACCTGGGACTGGACATGATAAAACGTGAGATGAGTCTGAACTACATGTGTTGCTTGTTGTGTGTCCCATTACAGAGAAACTGGACTCTGGTTGACCACTATGAGATATGAGGTTTTTATTTTGGCTAGAGAAAGGGCCCAGCTTCTGTAAGAACAGACTCTTCTTCTATACTTGTAGACTGACTAGAAACAAATGACAAGAAATCTCATGAATAAGCCAGTTGTGTGAGATTTCTAGACAAACTCAGAGATCCTATACTTTGGAGTGTTATGTGATCTGAATACAACCCACCTCTTCCTTTGAATTTTACCCATCTTTAATAAGCAAAACAGGTTCTCTTCTATTCTAAGAGAATCACATTAAACCAAGAGTTTATTGATTCTCTGCATTTTCCAGTAGTATATTACAGGCTTGCAAAGTTGTATCTAAACTGCGAGAATCTCAGTTGCTGAAAAGAGGAACCACTGGTAAAACTCTGTCTAATTTTTTTTTAATTAAATAAATCCAACCACTGATACACTAAACACTTCTTTAGCTGTCTATAGTGATAAGAAAACAATGAAATTCTTTAAGGATCAGCCTGTTTTTGCACCATGAAGAGCTCAGGCACCTGGAGACTAACTTTTCTTGGAACAATTAATTTCACAACAATTTGAGATTCCAGTTTGCACATGATTTGAGTGAATTAGTTAAAGTGCCTTGGAGCTTAGAGAACAACTACTTTTGACACTTTTTAGCAGTAATAATGAGCACCCATTGGAATATAAAATTATTCTCTATTTGGAAGCATACCCAGAACATAATCACTCTCTCTAAAACACACACACACACAAACTTTAGTGTGTGTGTGTGTAAGTTACCTTTGTACTACCCATACCATTTAAATAATGTTTTTTTACTTATAATGCACAAATAGACCTTATAATGCTTTGAAATGATAATCATATTAGACAATAGCCTTAGGAAGGTGCTTTGACAGCCATTTACCATGACTTCTGACCTTTATAGCAATCTCTGATTTAGTGATCGTAGGACTGTTTTCCAGTCGACAGATTAAATTCTCAGGGTCATGTAATAGTCTACAAACTCAGTTCCCATTAGTGGCCATGGAATTTGTGAGAGCAGATCATGGGCAGAGAGCATCTTCAGGTCTTAGATAGAGCTATACATTGTTAAACAATTATTATAACCCAGATCTCTAAGTGGCAACTCTCAAAATGAAATATTTGCTACAATAATAGTCTACTGCAATTTTAAAAACTGAGGAACCACCTGATCAGCATCCTATACAGCAAACAGGAAAACATCAAAAAAGAGCTCTCCAACCTGGAAACTTTCATAAATAACCAATCTTCCACACAAACGGACTTTACTAAAATAAGACAGGAGATCTACATTAAACACTTCACCTCTCTACAAAGGAAAAAGGACTGTAAGCTGTCTAAAATCCTGCCTGCCACATGGGGCCACAACAGTGGTACCCCCAATTCACCCAGCAATATCGTCAATCTATCCAGCCACACACTCAGCCCGGCAGAAGAGTCTGTCCTATCTCGGGGACTCTCTTTTTGCCCCACCACCCCCACCAACATGATTCAGTTCTGTGGTGACCTGGAAGCCTACTTTCGCCATCTCCGACTCAAAGAATACTTTCAAGATAACACCGAACATCGCACAGATACACAGATACCCTCCCACCAACAGCACAAGAAGAAGAACTCCACATGGACTCCTCCTGAGGGTCGAAATGACAGTCTGGACCTATACATAGAATGCTTCCGCTGACGTGCAGAGGCAGAAATTGTGGAAAAACAACGCCACCTGCCTCATAACCTAAGTTGTGCAGAACGCAATGCCATCCAAAGCCTCAGAAACAACCCTGACATTATAATCAAAGAGGCTGATAAGGGAGGTGCTGTTGTCATCATGAACAGGTCTGACTACCAAAAGGAGGCTGCCAGACAACTCTCCAATACCAAATTCTACAGGCCACTCTCCTCAGATCCCACTGAGGAATACACTAAGAAACTGCACCATCTACTCAGGACATTCCCTACACTAACACAGGAACAAATCAACATACCCTTAGAGCCCCGACGGGGGTTATTCTACCTACTACCCAAGATCCACAAACCTGGAAATCCTGGACGCCCCATCATCTCGGGCATTGGCACTCTCACTGAAGAACTGTCCAGATATGTGGACTCTCTACTCAGACCCTATGCCACCAGCACTCCCAGCTATCTCCGTGACACCACTGATTTCCTGAGAAAACTACAATGCATTGGTAATCTTCCAGAACACACCATCCTAGCCACCATGGATGTAGAGGCTCTCTACACAAACATCCCACACACAGATGGAATACAAGCTGTCAGGAACAGTATCCCTGATGATGCCACAGCACAACTGGTTGCTGACCTCTGTGATTTTATCCTCACGCACACTTATTTCAAATTTGGTGACAATATATACCTCCAGACCAGTGGCACCGCTATGGGCACTCGCATGGCCCCACAATATGCCAACATCTTTATGGCTGACCTGGAACAATGCTTCCTCAGTTCCCGTCCACTCACGCCCCTTCTCTATCTATGCTACATTGATGACATCTTCATCATCTGGACCCACAGGAAAGAAACTCTGGAAGAATTCCACCACGATTTCAACAGCTTCCACCCCACCATCAACCTTAGCCTGGACCAGTCTACACGGGAAGTCCACTTCCTAGACACCACGGTGCAAATAAGCGATGGTCACATTAACACCACCCTATACCGAAAACCCACTGACCGCTATGCCTACCTACATGCCTCCAGCTTCCATCCCGGACACACCACACGATCCATTGTCTACAGCCAAGCACTGAGGTACAACCGTATTTGCTCCAACCCCTTTGACAGAGACCAACACCTACAAGATCTTCACCAAGCATTCTTAAAACTATGATACCCACATGACGAAATAAGAAAACAGATCAACAGGGCCAGACGTGTACCCAGAAGCCTCCTGCTGCAAGACAAGCTGAAGAAAGAAACCAACAGAACTCCTCTGGCCATCACTTACAGTCCTCAGCTAAAACCTCTCCAACGGATCATCAGTGATCTACAACCCATCCTGAACAACGATCCCTCACTTTCACAGGCCTTGGGAGGCAGGCCAGTCCTCGCCCACAGACAGCCCGCCAACCTGAAGCATGTTCTCACCAGCAACTACACACCACACCATAATCACTCTAACTCAGGAACCAATCCATGCAACAAACCTCGATGCCAACTTTGCCCACATATCTACACCAGGAACACCATCACAGGACCTAACCAGATCAGTCACACCATCACCGGTTCATTCACCTGCACATCCACCAATGTAATATACGCCATAATGTGCCAGCAATGCCCCTCTGCTATGTACATCGGTCAAACTGGACAGTCCTTACGCAAAAGGATAAATGGACACAAATCAGATATAAGGAATGGCAATATACAAAAGCCTGTAGGGGAACACTTCAACCTCCCTGGACACACAATAGCAGACTTAAAGGTAGCCATCCTGCAGCAAAAAAACTTCAGGACCAGACTCCAAAGAGAAACTGTAGAGCTTCAGTTCATTTGCAAATTTGACACCATCAGCTCAGGACTAAACAAAGACTATGAATGGCTAGCCAACTACAAAAGCAGTTTCTCCTCCCTTGGTGTTCACACCTCAACTGCTAGAAGAGGGCCTCACCCTCCCTGATTAAGCTTACCTCATTATCTCTAGCCTGAATCTTCCCTGCACTTTTATATCTGCCTCTGGACATTTCCACTGCTTGCATCCGAAGAAGTGGGTATTCACCCACGAAAGCTTATGCTTCAATACCTCTGTTAGTCTATAAGGTGCCACAGGACCCTTTGTCGCTTCTACAGATCCAGACTAACACGGCTACCCCTCTGATACTTGCAATTTTATTGTCATCTCTGCCAGAAGGATTACTATAGCTTTCCAAAAAAGTCAATAGGTCAAATCCTGAGGTCCTCATGCAATTTTCACTCACTTCCAGTAGGAATTTGCCTGAGTGAAAATGAAGTAAATCCTGATTAAGGATCTCAGGGTATGGCTATATACACCAACTACAGTTCAGCCGTCCATGCAAATAACTCTTGGCTGAAATCAGAACAATAACTTGAAAGACATGATGAAAGAATATCAGCAGCTTGAAACACCAAAATGAAATGGAAAGACTGTAATAAGACAGTAGAAGAGACTTATAAGCATTAGACTTCTCCAACTACACAGAATTGATGGTGTACAAGAGTTAAAAGAGAAATCCAACAGATTAAGTCATAATCTAACAGGCAGATTAGGAAAAACATGAGGCTAAACAGAGAAACGTTGTTAACAATTTAACAGCATCTGGTATAAAAAGAGAACGGGCACAGTAACATGTATATAAATGGAGTCTAAAGGCCAGATCCTGGCTCTTTTGAAGTTTTAGCAGTCTGCAATGGAACCAGGAGTTAACCTTAATCAGTAGTCCATGAAATTATGCCAGTTTCTACCAGCCAAGGACCTGGCCCTCTCTCTTTTAGGTCAGAAATCCCTACACTGAAGATTAATGAAATCAACAGCATTTTCCAACAATCCTTCCACTAGGAAAAAGTCTAATTTTATTCAGTAGCAATTTACAATCTGAACAGAATATAATCCCTACTCACAACACACTAAAACAGGGCTTCTTCCCAGCTCTAAAGGATGGGCTGCCACTCTGTCTTTTTTAAGGATAATTGGCATAATTATTATTTTAATAGAAGCCAGTAAACAAACAGAAAACAGTCCTAACTCAGACAGAGATCAACACCTACAAGATCTTCACCAAGCATTCTCAAAACTACAATACCCGCATGAGGAAATAAGGAAACAGATCAACAGGGCCAGACGTGTACCCAGAAGCCTCCTGCTGCAAGACAAGCTGAAGAAAGAAACCAACAGAACTCCACTGGCCATCACTTACAGTCCTCGGCTAAAACCTCTCCAGCGGATCATCGATGATCTACAACCCATCCTGGACAATGACCCCTCACTTTCACAGGCCTTGGGAGGCAGGCCAGTCCTCGCTCACAGACAACCTGCCAACCTGAAGCATATTCTCACCAGCAACTACACACCGCACCATAATCACTCTAACTCAGGAACCAATCCATGCAACAAACCTCGATGCCAACTTTGCCCACATATCTACACCAGGGACACCATCACAGGACCTAACCAGATCAGCCACACCATCACCGCTTCATTCACCTGCACATCCACCAATGTAATATACGCCATAATGTGCCAGCAATGCCCCTCTGCTATGTACATCGGCCAAACTGGACAGTCCTTACGCAAAAGGATAAATGGACACAAATCAGATATAAGGAATGGCAATATACAAAAGCCTGTAGGAGAACACTTCAACCTCCCTGGACACACAATAGCAGACTTAAAGGTGGCCATCCTGCAGCAAAAAAACTTCAGGACCAGACTCCAAAGAGAAACTGTAGAGCTTCAGTTCATTTGCAAATTTGACACCATCAGCTCAGGACTAAACAAAGACTATGAATGGCTAGCCAACTACAAAAGCAGTTTCTCCTCCCTTGGTGTTCACACCTCAACTGCTAGAAGAGGGCCTCACCCTCCCTCATTGAGCTAACCTCGTTATCTCTAGCCTGACTCTTCCCTGCTCATTTATATCTGCCCCTGGACATTTCCACTGCTTGCATCCGACGAAGTGGGTATTCACCCACGAAAGCTTATGCTCCAATACCTCTGTTAGTCTACAAGATGCCACAGGACCCTTTGTCGCTTCTACAGATCCAGACTAACACGGCTACCCCTCTGATACTTGAGTCCTAACTCAATCCTTTTAGGTTTCAGCACCCCTCCCCCCCACACCTTAATTGGCTGGATTGGACTCATAGACTTTAAAGTCAGAAGGGAACATCCAGTCTGACCTCCTGCACATTGCAGGCCACAGAATCTCACCCATTCCTGTAATAGACTCTGGCTGAGTTACTGATGTCCTCAAATCCTAAAATGGGCACAGCACAGAGGCTTAACATCACTTTAATTAACAAAACATATTTTGCTTTCATCTATGTATAGTGTCACTAAAGCGCTAATCATATCTGCGAAAGAGCATTTAATCTTACAACAGATCTCACCTGCTTTGATCCAGGGGTGCTGGACCTAGTCTATCCACAGCAACCAGCTACCCTGTGACAGATGCTGATAGCAAAAAAAAATATTGGTTTGAGCTGCTGTAAATAATAACATCACAATGAGTCTATGGTCACCTAGAACTTCACTGTTGTCCGTTTGCTGCATAATCTGCTCACTGAGAACTTCAAGGCAAAGGTAAGGCTAGAACTTAAATCCTTGTTCTCCAAAACCACAGCCCCATAACCCATGAAATAAAGAACAACCGTTATCCGTTAGGAGTAGAAAGTTTGGCACACAGTTAAAGAGCTCTGATTTCATTCAGTAGAGGTGTGCACACACGCAGGCACGCCAACACATAGTTCGTTATGGTACTTCACAAGTCTGTAGCACCTTCCATTCCAGGATCTCAGAAGGATTTTGCAAAAGATGATTTTATTGCCCTCATTTTGGAGCTAAGGCAACTGGTTCACAGAGAGGGTAAAAGTGACTTGCTTAAGGCCACATGGTCACTCTAGATAGAGAGTGAAATAGTAACCTGGTTGCCTGACTTGGTGCCCTTGCTCTAACCACTCGACAATCCTGCCTGCCATTTGAGACTTCAGAGATGGGATTTGAGAAAACATTGCCTGATTAAGTCATCAGAAACAAACTGGGGTTTCAGCTCACTTTTCATTATATGCTTTGTTTTTATGAACCTCTTGAGGGGCACATACTATGTAAATAAATCATATTTTCAATCTTTTTTCCCTGCACTGGACACATTTAATACCCACTTACGTCACATCTTAGACACAAACAATCACAGAAGAGAGAGAGCACAGCTTTTCTATTTAAACAGAGCTCTTGTTTTGGAGCCTTAAGTTTAGTTTAGTTTCAGCAAAATAAAAATCAGAAGCACTCTTTGGGTTTGTTGAAATATAAAATTCTTATTAAACCATTATCCCTACTTTGGCTGCGTTAGGATCTAAAGGAACCGTACAAATGGAATTCTACTATTTAGTTCTCATGTAGCACTTTTTATGGTGAGTTAGCTCAAAGCACATTACTACTACTAAGGAAGGTAACTATCATCATTATCCCCATTTTACAGATGAGAGCCCAGATCCTCAACGGTATTAAGGTCCCTAACTTCCATTGAATCACAAATGGGTGAAGTGACTTGCCCAAGAAAAGTTTTAATGCCGATGTACAGGGATAGCAGAGATGATTACTTCAACTTGGCTGAAATCTCTTTTAGGATCAGTCTAATGCAGTCAGAAGGAAGATTGTGCTAGAGTGATAGGCCCTTTGAGGCTCACTGCATGAATCTGCTTGGGATAGAAACACCCTGCCCTGCTTTATGCATTGGGGAACGTCCCTATGTCTGATTTCCCCATAGCATAACTTCAGTTGTACGCTAGTATAACTTCATCCAGCTGCTGGGATGTCTGTGGGTCAGGAGCATTCAGGGAGCAGGGGAGAATAGAGCAGAATCCCTCCTCCTCCTCGCCAGGTTTTATGGATTCCTTTCCAGTTGCAGCATGTCTGAATTTGAGAAAAGACAGCTGAGCCTTGTCAACAAGTCAGGCAGGACAGGTTTGCATTTAGTTTGCACAAATGAGCTGGTTAGGGGTCTTCTAAAGGGAGCTTGGGTAGTCTGAAAAAGGTATCTATGCTTATATTGCTTATGTAGCAATAGGAAGAGGGAATCCTGGGGGGAGTGCCCTAACCCTGAGCTACAGAGTCACTCACTCGTTTGCTGGCCCTATGACTATTGAATTACTTATACAAAGCAGAGCAGCTTCAACAGGAGAGATTGAGAGATGGTCAACCCACAATACCTGATAGTGCAGTGGTTTACGTCTCCCCTATAAAAGGGGAGATGTAAGTTCAAACCCCTGCTGCAGAGTAGGCATTTGAGTGTGGGTCTCCCACATCCTGTGTGATTGTTCTAACCTTGGCATATTGGGTAAAAGGGGATGCTGCTGCCACCTCCATTTGTGTGTGTGTGTTGTTGTTGCAAGAAAGGGATCAGGCACCTCCCTTATGGCTGTGAGCCCTGAGTAGAAGGAGATGCCCCCCTTTGGCCTGGACTTGGGTGCCTAAGGCCCTTTGAGGGGTAGGAGTTAGGCTACACCCCCTCTCTTCAGTATTTCCTATAGGCTAGCTGAGGCAGCTCTCTGCTCAGCTTGCTGGCTTTTGTGGATCCCATTCTTAGGCACCTAACTCTCCACACGCATTGTACAGGGAGCCTGGGTGCCTCACTCTGGGCAGGGGATTCCATTAGGTGGCAGGGCACATAAAGGGTAGGTGTTGCAACACTGAGTCAAGGGCCCCTTTATGGATCTAGCCCTAAGTGACTACATCTGGTTTTCAAAAACGATTTAGGTTACTTTTGTAAATGGGACTAAGGGCTGAGCTATGTTTACGTTATATTGGTATAATTATGTTAGTCGGGGTGCTTTTTCTGCCCATTTATTTATACTTGTAAAATCCTTAGCATAGATGCAGTTCAGCCAGTATAAAGGTTCCCAAACCAAGATAAGCTTTACTGGTATACATATTTTTAAACTGCTATATTTGCATCTGCACTGGGGTAGGGAGGAGTTGCTGCTTTAATTACACCAGTATAGTTTCTAGTGTAGACAAGCTCCTAAGGGTATGTCTACACTGCAGAAAAAAATACCCCTACAGCAGCAAGTCTCAGAGCCTGGGTCTACAGACTCAGGCTCATGTGGTTTATGCTATGGCACTAAAAGTAGCTGTGTAGATATTCCGGCTTGGGCTGGAACTCAGGCTCTGAAGCCCCCCACTTCCTGGGTTTCAGAGCCCACGTCAGAACATCTACCTACCTTAGCATATGTCTACATTGTCAGCCTAGGTTTAGTAGAATTTGAGTTAGCAGGCCCTGGGTTTGTTAACCTAGGGCTTGAGCATCTACACTCATTTGTAACCCCAGGTTAGGAATTGTTAAACCCTGGGTCCCAACGTGGGTCTCCAGTGTCTACACTGTATTATGTGAGCCTGAGTCCAACCACCCATATCCCAGACTTCCTAGTGCCCTCCCAAAATGTGGCTACTCTAGCCCTTTGTTTGTAGTGCAGTGTAAGAAAACTTGACTGTCCAGAGGACAAAGAAAGTTGACTTGTGGGATACTTTTGGCAGAGTCTCAGAGAATGAGTCCAGTGAGGCTGTGTCTCCACTGCAAAGCAATAGGGCTTGAGCCAGGGGTCCCTGCTTGACTCAGGTGTGAATACTCTACCTGTGGGAGGTCCTGGGTCCGAGCCAGGAGTTAGCACAATTTGTGTGTAGAGGAAAGGGGGGGGGGGTTAGGCTTGAACCTGAGTTCAAACACTGGACGTACATTTTGCATTGTAGACATATCCTAAATCTCTTTAGTGCTTTTGAAAATTTCACTCATAGTGTGTATGCTAGTTAACACATTTTGAGGTCTTCAGCCCAGGGTGTTAGGATTCTGAAATAAATGTTCCCAGTAGAACTAAAGAAACAGTTTTAAGGCAGCAGAGACTTTTTAATTTTAAAAAAATGCCAGAAGTTACAAGAAATACTTTCATATGTTGTAGCTTTTGCAATCAGTAGAAAGAATGCTAGTGTGGGGAGATGGAACAGTACTTGATTTCATTTGCAAAGCAGTAAAAGTTACCCCAGCTGCTGCGGAGGATTGAAATGGGTCACTAGTTGTGCAGGACTCTGCACTTGTCCTTGTTGAACCTCATCAGATTTCTTTTGGCCCAATCCTCCAATTTGTCTAGGTTACTCTGGACCCTATTCGTACCCTCCAGCATATCTACCTCTCCTGCTAGCTTAGTGTCATCCGTGAACTTGCTGAGGGTGCAATCCATCCCATCATCCAGATCATTAATGATAATTATTTCCTTTATTATACTGCAGTAAGGTAATGCGCCTCACATGCAGAATCTTTATATCTGCTCCTGAGAATGGGTTAGTTTGAATAGCCAAGAGGAACAAACCTGGGAGTTATATAGGATTTGCTTCCACATTTTGATTAAGGTTTGATGGCACTTTGCTTTCAACGTTATTGCTTAATAATGTTGGAGGGCAAGGCCAGAAGCCAAGTGTTTGTTTATCTTTGAGACACCAGGGGGAAACTCTTGGATTTCTTCTACGTGACACATGAGGTCTAGAGGACGGGGGAGACAAAACAGGATATTGCTCTCTCTCATTTCGTTACACATCCACATTTCCCAAGTGGTTCTCATGTGTTGCCTCTGAAATAAACTGCATTATGAAGGGGCCTCAAACCTCTCTTCTGATTTTATGTTAGATGGGGAGTGCCAAAAAAAGACTCTTACAGAAGTATTGTACATTTTTGCATAGGTGCTTTGCAAGAATGCAAAGAACGTTAGAGTTCAGGGGTACAAAGCAGTAACAATGGACATTTATAGTATCATTAACTCAGGGCCGGTGCAAGGATATTTCGTGCCCTAGGCGAAACTTCTGCCTTGCGCGTGCACCCCCTGCGGTTGGGGAGCCCCCCCTGTGGCAGCTCCATGCCCCCTCCCTCCGCCCGGGGAGCCCCCCCTGCGGCAGCTCCCCCCTCCACCCACGGAGCCCCCCCTGCAGCAGCTCCCTGCCCCCTCCCTCCACCCAGAGAGCCCCCCCGTGGCAGCTCCGCACCCCCTCCCTCCACCTGGGGTGCCCCCCCTGTGGCAGCTCCCCCCTCCGCCCACGGAGCTCCCCCTGCGGCAGCTCCATGCCCCAGCTCACCTCCGCTCCACCTCCTCCACTGAGCACGCTGATAGAGGATGACCTTTTACTGATATATGGGCCCAGCCTCTAGAGGAAGATGTGGGACACATTTTGCCAGAGGCTTTCACAGCTATTTGCTGACAGCAGAAGAATGTTGTGACTCCGGAATCCTGGGTTTCATTTCAAGATCTTTGGGGAATATATCTGGTGCTTACAGATCCTTCTGCCCCAGCTCCTCCAGCCTGTCTGTGTTGCAGTCCCACTCTCCCTGCTAACCCTTTTCAGCTCTTGGCTCCATGTCCTAGTCTTTTCAGCTCCATGTATCAGGCTCTGACCCCATCCCACCTTGTTCTTCATCCATCCTTGGCTCCGCAACCAGTCCCCAACCCTTACCCTCCAGCTCCTTATGCTAGTCCTGGTACAGTCCCCATTCCCACCCTTTGGCTCCATGTTCCAGGCTCCACCCCCACCACTTCTTGTCTTAGTCATCTCCCATCCCCCAGACTTCTTTGTCCCAGTCTCCCCCTTTGCCTCTTATCCAGGCCCAGCTCCCTAACCTGCATTCATAGAATCATAGAAGATTAGGGTTGGAAGAGACCTCAGCAGGTCATCCAGTCCAACCCCCTGCTCAAAGCAGGACCAACCCCAACTAAATCATCCCAGCCAGGGCTTTGTCAAGCCTGGCCTTAAAAACCTCTAAGGAATGAGATTCCACCACCTCCATAGGTAACCCATTCCAGTGCTTTACCACCCTCCTAGTGAAATAGTGTTTCCTAACATCCAACCTAGACCTCCTCCACTGTAACTTGAGACCATTGCTCCTTGTTCTGTCATTTGCCACCACTGAGAACAGCCAAGCTCCATCCTCTTTGGAACCCCCCTTCAGGTAGTTGAAGGCTGCTATCAAATCCCCCCTCACTCTTCTCTTTTGCAGACTAAACAAGCCCATTTCCCTCAGCCTCTCCCTGTATGTTATGTGCCCCAGCTCCCTGATCATTTTTGTTGCCCTCTGCTGGACTCTCTCCAATTTGTCCACATACTTTCTGTAGTAGGGGGCCCAAAATTGGGCGCAATACTCCAGATGTGGCCTCACCAGTGCCGAATAGAGGGGAAGAATCACTTCCCTCGATCTGCTGGCAATGCTCCTACTAATGCAGCCCAATATGTCATTACCCTTCTTGGCAACAAGGGCACACTGCTGACTCATATCCAACTTCTCATCCACTGTAATCCCCAGGTCCTTTTCTGCAGAACTGCTGTTTAGCCAGTTGGACCCCAGCCTGTAGCGGTGCAAGGGATTCTTCTGTCCTAAGTGCATTTGGCTGACTCTTCCTTCTCCTCACTGCCTGGGCACCAGCGGAGGGAGCACTGACACAACAGGAGAGACAGTCTCCCTGCTCTCAGTTCTGGTGCCCAATGTCATATCAACTTTCTGCAGCTAGGAGATGCAATTAAAAGGAAATTCCTGACCAACCTTGCAATCCTGGGCTGGAGCATGCTCAGTACAGATGGAATCTTTGAAGAATTTAGCTGCCAAACTCTAACAAGTATGAGCGTATGTGAATTACAGGGACAGCAAGAGGCACATTGCTGTCACCAGGACAACCCCCAACCCAACCTCAGCTAAATTTCAAGGCCCTTTCTAAAGCAAAGAGGTGCTAGAGCTTCCCAATGAAATAGTTTTAAGCAATTTTTTAACAGAGGCAAAACTTCATTTTCCTTAAAACTAGGGAAATGACTTGAATAATTTTTGCTGACATTATGTATTTTTTTAAATCACTCTGAGGCAGACACCCAGTATAGAAGACTAGGTAAAATGGTAAAACTTTGGCAAAGTTATAAGCCACTGAAAACAGGGTCTTATAATGAAATGTGTCAGGCACCATAACTTTAGGCATTGCTACCTGCATCACCTATGATAAAAATAATGCTTTTCATGCCAACGTCCCTAAATTCTTCTTTGATGGGATTACCAGCCTAGTGGATAGGGGGAAGTTATAGACACAATATATCTTGATTGTAGTAAGGCATTTGACACAGTCCCACATGACATTCTGGTAAGCAAACTAGGGAAATGTGGTCTAGATAAAATTACTCTAAGGTGGTACAATAGTGGTTGAAAGAACATACTAAAGAACATTTATCAAAGGTTCACTGTCATAGTGGAAGGGTGTATCTAGTGGGGTCCCATAAGGGTCTATCCTGGCTCTGGTACTATTCAACATTTTTGTTAATGACTTGGATAATGGAGAAGAAAATATGCTCATAAAATCTGTGGATGACATCAAGCTGGGAGGGGTTGCTAGCACTTTGGAGGACAGGATTAGAATTCAAAATGATCTTGACAAATTGAAGAACTGTCCGCAATCAACATGATGAAATTCAGTGAAGACAAATGCAAAGTACTACACTTAGGGAGAAAAAAAATTAAACTACAAAATGGGTAATAATTAGCTGGGCAGTAGTACTCCTGAAAAGGATCTGGGGGTTATACTGGATCACAAATTGGATTTGAATCAACAATGTGATGCAGCTGTGAAAAGGCTAATAACATTCTGGGGTGTATTAACAGGAGTGTTGGATGTCAGACCTGGGAAGTACTTGTTCTGTCCTACTTACCACTAGTGAGGCTGCAGCTGCTGTATTGTGTCTAGTTCTGGATGCCACACTTTAAAGAAGAAGTGGACAAATTGAAGAGAGTCCGGAGGAGAACAACAAAATTGATAAAAGGTTTAGAAAACCTGATCTAGCATGAAAGGTTAAAAATACTGGGCATGTTTAGTCTTGAGAGAAGAACTTGGGGGAGACATGATAACAGTCTTCAAATATGTTAAGAACTGTTAAAAAGTAATGGGCTTAATATGCAGCAAGGGAGATTTACATTAGATATTAGGAAAAACTTTCTAACTATAAGGATAAGAACATAAGAAAGGCCTTACTAGGTCAGACCAAAGGTCTATCTAGCCCAGTATCCTGTCTTCTGACAGGTTACAGTGTAGTAGCCGTGTTAGTCTGTGTCAGCAAAAAGAAAATAAGAAAGAAATAAATACTTGTGGCACCTTAGAGACTAACAAATTTATTTCAGCATAAGCTTTCGTGGGTTAGAACCCACTTCATCGGATGCATGGAATGAAACATACAGTAGACAGATATTTATACAGTCAGAGAAACATATGTTTCATTCCATGCATCCGATGAAGTGGGTTCTAACCCACGAAAGCTTATGCTGAAATAAATTTGTTAGTCTCTAAGGTGCCACAAGTATTTATTTCTTTCTTATTTTCTTTTTGTCTTCTGACAGTGGTCAATGCCAGGTGCCTCAGAGGGAATGAATAGAACAGGTAATCACCAAGTGATCTATCCCCTGTCACCAATTCCCAGCTTCCGGCAAACAGAGGCTAGGGACACCATCCCTGTCCATCTTGGCTAATCCTCCATGAACCTATCCTCCATGAACTTATCTAGTTCTTTTTTGAATCCTGTTATAGACTTGGCCTTCACAACATCCTCTGGCAAGGAGTTCCACAGGCTGACTGTAGGTTGTACGAAAAAATACTTCCTTTTTTTGTTTTAAACCTGCTGCTTATTAATTTCATTTGGTGATCCTTAGTTCTTGTGTTATGAGAAGGAGTAAATAACACTTATTTACTATCTCCATACCAGTCAGGGTTTTATAGACCTCTATCAAATCCCCCTCTTAGTCATCTCTTTTCCAAGCTGAAAAGTCCCAGTCTTATTAATGTCTCCTCATATGGCAGCTGTTCCATAACCCTAATAATTTTGTTGCCCTTTTCTGAACCTTTTCCAATTCCAATATATCTTTTTTTGAGATGGGGTGACCACATCTGCATGCAGTATTCAAGATGCGGGAATACCACGGATTTATATAAAGACACAAAATATCATATTGCCTCATTATTTCTCTCTTTCCTAATGATTCCCAACATTGTTAGCTTTTTTGATTGCCGCTGCACATTGAGTGGATGTTTTCAGAGAGCTGTCCACAATGATTCCAAGATCCTTCTTGAGTGGTAACAGCTAATTTAGACCCCATCATTTTATATGTATAGTTGGGATTATGTTTTCCAATGTGCATTACTTTGTATTTATCAACATTGAATTTCATCTGCCATTTTGTTGCCCAGTCACCCAGTTTTGAGAGATCCTTTGCAGCTGTTCGCAATTTTGTATCATCTGCAAATTATGCCACCTCACTGATTATCCCTTTTTGCAGATCATTTATGAATATATTGAATAGGACTGGGCCCACTACAGACCCCTGGGGGACACCACTATTTACCTCTCTCCATTCTGAAAACTGACCATTTATTCCTGCCCTTTGTTTCCTATCTTTTAACCAGTTACCAATCTATGAGAGCACCTTCCCTCTTTTCCCATGACAGCTTATTTTGATTAAGAGCCTTTGGTGAGGGACCTTGTCAAAGGCTTTCTGAAAATTTAAGTACACTATATCCACTGGACCCGCTCAAAGAATTCTAGTAGATTGGCGAGGCATGATTTCCCTTTACAAAAACCATGTTGACTCTTCCCCAATAAATTAGGATAGTTAAGATGTTGTATAGGCTTCCAAGGGAGGTGGTAGAATCCGTCACTAGAGCTTTTTAAAAACAAGTTAGACAAACACCTGTCAGGGATGGTCTAGGTAGACATGTTCCTGCCTCAGTGCCTGGGACTGAACTAGATGACCTTTTGCAGTTTCTTCCTGCCCTACAGTTCTATGATTCCCAAAGGATTATTTATAAACTATGCATGGATCACGTGTTGTCACACTGAAATGGAGGCACTTCTGAAGTATGAGGTGGTATCCTTTGCACAATGCACAGTAACACTTCAAGACAGAGAATGAAGAATGATGGATCCATATGAATCTGCAGGGTGAATATTAGGTAGGTAGAACTTAAATATTCAGTTGAAATTTACCTAGGATACTACTACTCTTGCTAAAAAAGTCCAATTGGAACTTAAAGTTCGTGAAAGATCAGAAGCTTGGCTTTACATCTCTATCAAAATATAGTTACTGTCACCAATCGGTCTATCAGCCCTCACAGAGAGGGCGCCGATCACAACACGTCAGACGTGTTGTTCTAGCCAGTCCTCTAACTACCCACTGGCCAAGCTGTCAGTAGCACCGGACACCCGATTGACAAAGCGCACAGCAGCCTAGAACTCCTGAGCGATCCGCCAACCGCAGCCTCCCAAGCAGCTGGGATTACAGGCACGCGCCACCACACCGGGCTTCAAAAAATGTCAAATATAATATTTCTGATTTGCAGAAATCTGTAAGAAAATTAAGCTTGATAGAGACTGTAGTGACACTAATTCAGATTTATCAAATCTATAAGATAATTAAAATAAATATTAAAACTTGTGTATATCCCACCAGGTAAATTCTTCATAGTCTACGTTGTTATGAAAAGGCAGTTATTTACGGTAATTTTTTATAGATGAGTGGAAAGCACAACTGTTAATCTTTATTTTCCTACATTGTTCTGCTTGGCATGCTGAGATCTAGATAATGCACTGGGGTATACTAATGGTGTGGAAGGATTTATGGGTATTATTCCCATGGATGCTGATGGGAGATAAAGTACACGCATAAATCCTGCATGCCTCCAAGGGAGAGTATGCTTGCTGACAGCAGACATTGCTAGTAAACACTGAGAAGCATTGCATCATCTCCTAATTTACTACAGGCTAGTTCTCTAAAGTACTACATAATGCCATACTGTGAATTGAAGAGGCTGGGGTAGATATAACAAATTAGTAGGTCAAACAAAATGGTTTCAATGAGCCAGTCCAAACTTTCATGACATCAAGAATATTCTAAATAAAGGTTAAAATCCTGAGCAGGCATCCTATCCTTAACTTCCTGCTTGCTACTTGGATCTTGGAGCATGTATGATGAGAAGTCTGATCTCATAGACACTGATGTAAATCCAGAGTAAGTCCATTAACTTGAAAGGGAGTTTCTCCAAATTGGCACCAGTGGGAGTAAGCAGAATCTGACTCACATCCTATAGTACATTGGAACACACACACTTCTATCTGATCATGCCGCACTTTGGTATGACAGCAGGAGTTAAGGATTGAATGTTAGTCTGAAGATTTGATCCTAAAAAAAATGACCTTGTTTTTCTGGGTTCCGTTCAGAGGGCTAGTGGTAAATTTTGTAAATATTGCATAGGGTTTCAGTATCAAAGTGTCATATGGAATGGCCTTTTAATAAGGGGAATCAGCCTTTGAACACCAAACCAAACCAGAGTACAGAAGAGAGGCAGACACTGTAGATAGCAGACCTCCCAACTAGAAGCACAGTCTTTCTCCATCCTTTATGGTAAGATATTTGGACTCCAGAGCACCTAGCTTGGTAGAAATGGTTGGCCATAGAGGAATTTGGTAAGGCAAAAGTTTTTAGTATGAAGACTAGAACTGACATATACTATATGTGTGGACACCTGTGAAATGGCTACTCTTCTTCCTTGGCTATCCCTCAACACGAGGATGATGTCTGCCAAGGGGTTTCATTGGTGGGTTCTTAGGTGGCTGAGGAGCCCAATTCATATCCTGCAGATTTTCCCACAGAAGTGACAGGTGTGATCTTGGAGGAGATATAGTTGTTGGCTGGACTGTTGTGTCCTTTCTTTCCTCCTTTGTCACTTCTCTGTCTCATGAGCATGTCTGTTCTCCTCAAAGTGAGCTGTGGCTTGGTGTATGGTGTGGCGCCACTGTGTTCTGTTCTGCGCCGAGTCCTCCCGGTTTGTTGGGTTGATGCCTCCCTTTTTACAGTGTACTTTCAGTATATCCTTGAAGCTCTTCCACTGCCCTCTGTGAGCCCTTCTTCCCTGACTTAGCTGAGAGAAGAGTACTTGCTTCAGGAGGCGAGTGTCAGGCATACATACATAGTGGCCAGCCCAGCAGAGTTGGTGTTTCATGACCTCTGATTCTATACTGCTTAGGGTGACCAGATGTCCTGATTTTATAGGGACAGTCCTGATTTTTGGGTCTTTTTCTTATATAGGCTCCTATAACTCCCCACCAGTCCCGATTTTTCACACTTGCTGTCTGGTCACCCTAATACTGCTGATGTTGGATGCAGAGAGAACGCTGATGTTAGTGTGTCAGTCTTCCCAGCTGATCCTGAGAATCCTCCTGAAGCAGCGCTGCTGGAACCACTTTAGCCGCTTGAGATGTCATCTGTAGGTTACCCAGGTCTCACATCCATACAGAAGGGTGGGGATGACAATTGCCTTGTAAGCCAAGATCTTCGTGCCTGTTTGCAGATCCCTATCATTGAAGACTCATTTGAGTAGTCTTCCAAAGGATGTGCTGGCATAGCGGATCCTATATTCGATTTCTGTGTTGATGCTGGCTGTTTGGGAGAGGTGGTTGCCTTGGCATGGAAAATGGTCCACATGGTGATTTGTGGAGTACGAAGAGTAGTTTGTGCAGGTGAGGGCTGGTAGAGTACCTTGGTTTTCCTGATGTCAAGAGAGAGACCCAGGCTGTGATAGGTAGCTGCAAAAAGAGTTAGGGTGCTTTTCAGGTCAGCCTCTGTGTGTGCGAGGATGACACAGTCATCTGCATACTGAAGGTCAGTGATGCCAATTCTCACGATCTTAGATTTTGTTTGGAGACTGAGATTGAGGAGTTGGCCATCCATATGATCCTCAGTCCTGATTCTGTCAGGAAGGCGTTCGTGGATGAGAATCAGGATCAGAGCAAGGTAAATGGAGAAGAGTGTTGGACTAGCAATGACACAGCGCTGCTTGATACCAGTGAGAATGATGAATGGTTCAGTCTCTAAGCCGTTGCACAGAATGGTGGCAGTCATCCTGTCATGGAATAGTCTGATGGTGGAAATGAATTTCTGTGGACAGCCAAATCTACAGAGCACCTTCCAGAGGGAATCACAATTGATAGAGTCAAAGGCCTTGGTTAAATCGATGGATGCCATGAGCATTTCCTGGTGTTGCTCTCTGCACTTCTCCTGAATCTGTCGTGCCACAAAGATAATGTTGGCTGTGCCTTGGGATGGCCTGAAGCCACACTGTGATTCGGGGAGGAGTTCCTCAGCAAGGGGGAGGAGGTGGTTTAGTAGGATCCGGGCAACGACCTTCCTTGCGATGGAGAGTAGGCTAATACCTCTGTAGTTCCCGCACAAAGATTTGTCCCCTTTCTTGAATATTATAATGATGTTGGCGTTCTTAAAGTTCTTAAAGTCAAGTGGAATTTCTTTGCAGGTCCAGATTCTGGACCAAAACAGCTACTACATGCAGTTGGAATTTGGAACTTGCCATCTCTGTTTCATTCAAGAAGATAACTAGACTGATTAATGTCCCTGACTCAAATACTGAACAAGATCCTTAGAGCAATTCTTCTTAAAAAATCAGTGCGATTTATGTACCTAAATCTGGGTAGCTTATTCAAAATGTAACCCTAATGTTACTTGAGGTAGTAATAATTTGTGGTTCAGAGTTGTCTTTGAAACGAGAGACACAAGACTAAAACCATAAAGAAAGCCGCACTGGAACTTTTTTTTTTTAAATTTACAGGCACTTATATAGCACAGGGTCACTTGAATATCTGAGCACTTGGATTCCTCAAATTGTTTTTCAAGTATTTGAAAGCACTGGCAAGAACTGTAGAACTACTGATTTTCACATTGCAAGTTTTAAAAAAAAGTTAAGATACTTTCATTTTTTGGTCCAAGGAGAAATTTCTCCAGTGTTGCCTGCAAAAGCAGTTTTTCTTGGCAAAAATGAAGACATTATTTGGGAAAAATTATGATTTTTTAAAAATGAATTTGCTCTAGATGGAAACGTGTCATGTTTTCAGAAAAAAATCTCATACGCTTTTCAAAAAGGAAAAAAAAATAGAAGTGACAAAGGAAACCAGAGGCGTCTTGCACAAAATGTGACCTTTGGGTGTTGGTTTTGTTTGGATTTTTTTTTCACATTTCTATTGAACAGCCCATATTTACATTGCGCTCTTTTCCTTTTTTTGGGACAAACGGGACTGTGATGGACTGCTCTGTACTTTTCCAAGGCAAGCCTGCACATACCTCTCAGCTTGCCAAGGCCCACGTGTGGGACTCAAAATTATTCATTCTGGAAAATGTGGGATTCATTCTTTTCTATTCTATTCAGATTTTTATACTGTGCTCATCACTGGAGTATCTCAGCACATTCCAGTAGTGCACTGAGCAACGTGACTACACATCTGTAACATGTTGTTTGTTCTCTCATCCTTTCTGCAGAGGGAGAAGCATGTGCAGAGGAGCTCCTTGTGTTGGTAGTGTGTTTTTTTCTAATATAAATATGTACATGCTACTTTGTGTTTACATTAGAGAAGGCAAGGTCAAAAAATGTGCCTTGCATTTGGAGAGGAAAGTGGAGAAGTTTATGATGGTCCTTAGTTCCTGGGGAAGTTCACTCCACAGTCTCAGACCAGTCCCCAGACAAAGTTCTGTCTCTCGCACAGACAAGCTTTACTCTTATTTTTGTGAGTTCCCTTGTGCCAAAGGAGTGAAGTTGTTGAGCACAGTTTTTGTCCCAGAGCTTTAGATGAGCTTTTAGATATCCTGGGCCCAGGTCATGGAGCACTTTGAAGATAAGGACAGAGTCCTTGAACTTGATGTGATATTCTATGGGAAGCCCGTGGAGAGCTTAGGACAGGTTTGATATGTTCATGGTAGCCTGTGTTGCTGAGGAGACATGCTGCAGTGTTCTGAACTAGTTGACATTTCATAAGAACATAAGAGCTGCCATACTGGGTCAGACCATGGTCCATCCTGTCCAATATCCTGTCTCTAACAGTGGTCCATATAAGAGGTTCAGGAGGAGTGTACAGCACAGGGCAATGATGGAGTGATCCACCCCTGTCTTCCACTCCTGACTTCTGGAAGTCAGAGGCTTAGGGTTGCCCCAAGCATGGGGTTGAGTCCTAGCATTTGGGCTAATAGCCACTGATGGACCTATCCTCCATGAACGTACGCAATTCTTTTTTTGAACCCAGGTATACTTTTGGCCATCCACAACATCCCATTGCAATGAGTTCCACAGGTCAGTTGTGCATTATATGAAAAAGTACTTCCTCTTGTTTGTGTAGCAGGTTTAATACATCCAGTGACCTCTGGTTTTTGTATTGTGTGAAAGGGTAAAGAACTATTCTCTATTTATTTTTTCCACACCATTCATGATTTTATAGACCTCTATCATATCCCCCCAAGTCATCTCTTTTCTAAGCTGAACAGCCCTAAGTTTTTTTAGTCCTTCCTTGTATGGAAGCTGTTTGATACCCTCGATCATCTTTGTTGCCCTTCTCTGAACCTTTTCCATTATATCCTTTTCTGAATTGGGGCAACCAGAACTGGACATAGTATTCAAGGTGTGGGCACAACATGGATTTATATAATGGCATTATATTTTCTGTCTTGTTTTTTATCCCTTTCCTAATAGTTCCTAACATACTGGTAGGCTTTTTGACTGCTGCTGTGCATTGAACAGACGTTTTCAGAGAAATATCCATGGTGACACCAAGATCTTTCTGGGATGGTAACAGCTAATTTAGAACCCATCATTTTTCTAATGTGCTTTACTCTGGTCAACTTCACAAGTCATGTGTTGAATTCAGGACTCCTTTAGGATGTCCAGAACTTCTTGATGAATTAATATGCTGAATTCTGAAAATGCAGGTGGGCTGTTGGTTGGTGGATATAGGCGGGCTGTATCCATGCTGTTTGAGAAGTCTTCTCAAATATGTGTGATCTCTTCAGTGAAGTAGGATGGTAGTTCTTTACAGCACTTGGTGCTTGGCTCCAATGCAACTTGTAGGCATTCAGGATTGATGAAGTGGTTTACCACCCTGGATAGATGGTTGGGGCAGGATTTGGCAGCCCAGTGATTAGAGCAGGAGTCATGCTTTATGGTTAGAGCAAGAGTCGGTAGTCAAGAATTGGAGCCTAGGGTCAAAGCTGGAGTCAGAGGCCAGAGGCCAGAGCCAAGGGTCAGAAGAGAAGTTAGAAATTGGAGCTGAGGATCAGGACCAACTTACCTGGAGTGAGCCAAAGCAGGAGCAGGGCTGGAATCAAAGGCAAGAGCAGGAGCTATTGCAGCTGTGGGCAAATGCTTTGAGCAGCTGCTGAACTGCTGCTCGGCTTAAGAGTTGGTCTTTGACTCTTCCAACAAATCAGGTACTGTAGCCAATCAGGCAGCCTGCTACAGACCAGCTGTTCTCATTATGTTTCCCAGATTCTGGCTCTGCTCCAGGCCCTGATTCTTGACAAATGAGGCTGATAGGAAGGTTCTCTTGGCATGTGAAACAGCCTCAGCATAGGCTTTGTGGGATTTGCATTTCATTTTGTCTGAATCAATCTTTGTTTTCCCGCTATCAGCACTCAAGTTTCCACCCCTTCTCTTCATCTGGTGCAGGGTGTCAGAAAACGAAGGAGATCTGTGTGGGCAATGGGGAGGGAGGGGCCATTTGGGGGCCAGCATGTCAATGGCCGAGGCCAGTGTTGAATAGTAATGATTCACCAGGTCTTCAACTCCTTGTCCTGTGGGTGGGGCGCTGCTGTCCTTCAGGAGCTTTGGAATTTGTAGGCGTTCATGAGTCTTCCTGAATCAGGATCATCAGTCTGTCTTGTTGCCTAGGCAATGGAAGTTCTCTGACTACTGCCTGAATGAGGTGATGATGTGTTCAAGACTGTGGCTGGCTTGTGATGTCCTCTATCCTGACATCTAGGCTGAAGATAAGGTCCAGGGTGTGACAGGCTGTGTGGGTTGGACAAGAGATGACTTGTGAAAGTCCTAGGGAGGAAAGCAAGGAGATGAATTTTTGGGTTTTGCATCTGCGGTCTTGCCAATATGAGTGTTGAAATCTTAGAGGATGACAAGTCTGGGGTATTTCACCACCATCACTGATCAGGTATCAGTGAGCTCCTTTATGAATACTGCTCCCAAACAGGACTTGGGGTGTCATCGAGCCAGGTCTTGGTGATGCCAGGTCCTTCATTACTGATGAGATTGTGTATTATTTGTTGTTTGTTTTAGCAGAAGATCTTGCGTCCTTTAGTGTATTTCTATAACCTCAGTTGCATGAGCCTTTACTTATGATGTAAACAATTGTCAAAAAGAAGGGACAAAAAAATTTGTCTGCAGTGTAGGTATTTTTGGGACTAAAATGAGTGAGGTCCCATAAAATGAGGCATACTTGAAAACTGCAGGCATTCATGTTGCTTTGTTTTTAGATTCACTCGTTTTTGCATTGAAACACAAACCAACCTAGTCTGCAAAAAGTACTCGATGTTTCCCTACACTTTCACCCAGGCAGGGCCTTAACTTTCTGTGTTTAGAAAGCACAGCCAAACATTTGTTGGTGACAATCAGTAGGGTTTATTGCAAGAGGTGCAGTCATAAAATTGTATCAGAAGAAAGAAAATATGTAGGTTTAAGACATTAAAATTCATGTTTACAAAACATTTGCCAAAAAATAATTTATTAGACAAGTAACACTGGCCAAATTTTCCTGATAACACTTTGTTTATGTCATTCGGCATTCCTTCACTTGTGATGTATCACTTATTTCTTTAGGTCTGATCCAGCAAATAAAAAGACCATATTAAGTACTAACAGGACCTCTGGGACACAAAACACTGTGAAAATACTTTGAATTCATTCGCTTTTAAAAACATTAAATAAATCATGAACCAATCAGATTCCTCATCCAAACTCAACTATAAAACATACACATTTTTTAATCCAATTGCTCAGAATGTCTTCCTTATTAGACCAACCTTTATAGTGACTCCTTCTCTACTCTTAGAAACATGGTTATAGATTAAATATGAGAATTATATTCCTAAAATTTAGTAACGTGTATCACTAATATGTTAATAAAATAAACATATCACCATGTGTATATTTTATTACTTGCTGAAACCCTGAAGGGCAAATTGATTGAGCTAAGAAACATTAATAAGAAAAGAAACCCCCTGCCCCCCCCCCAAACCCACCCAGTATCATTCACACATCTGGAAAACTGATTATCCTTTGACTAATGATCTCATTTTCCTAGTGCAAAAACATTGAGGGGCCAAGGGATTAAGTTATAACTCATCTTGTAATTTCTTATAATTTTTCAATGGTCTATTTTGTAAGATTTGTAATTGTTTTTACTGAATGTGCGCCTGGAGCAAATGGAGAAGTGCATTTAAAGAAAGAAAAATAACAAAAACTCTTCAAGGAATCCTACTGTTTTTAAGTGTGTACATACTAGTAATTCTATTTGTCTCTGATCTACTTAATGGGAAAGGAGAGCTAATAACAGATGACACCGAAAAGGCTGAGGTGTTTAATGCCTATTTTGCTTCAGTCTTCACTAAAAAGGTTATTTGTGGTCAGATGCTTAGCACAATTAATATTAACAACAAGAGGTAAGGAATGCCAAGCCAGAATAGGGAAAGAACAGGTTCAATCCTAGGATTCTTAAGAAACTAGCTGAAGTAGTCTCAGAACCTTTAGCGATTATCTTCAAGAATTCATGGAAGACGGCTGAGATTCCAGAGCACTGGAGAAAGGCAAACATAGTACCTATCTTTATAAAGGGGAACAAATTATTCGCCTAACTAAAATACCTGGAAAGATACTGGAACAAATTATTAAACAATCAATTTGTAAGCACCTAGAGGATTATAGGGTGATAAGTAATAGCCAACATGGATTTGTGAAAAACAAATCATGCAAAGCAACCTTATTTCCTTCTTTGATGGCATTACTAGCCTAGTGGATGGGGGAAACAACAGACATAGTATATCTTGTTTTTAGTAAGGCTTTTGACAGAATCCCACTTGACATTCTCATAAACAAACTAGGGAAATGTGTTCTACAGTAGAACTTCAAAGATACAAACACCAGAGCTATGAACTGACTGGTCAACTGGACAGCAAGTGAAACCGGAAGTAACCAATCAGGCAACAGCAGAGACCCAAAAAACCCACAAAACTAATACTGTACTGTGCCTGTATTGCATCTTAAAGGTAGGCACATCTGGGCTGCCTGCCCCACCCTCTACACCTCCATGTGTGGGGCAGCCACTTGCAGCAAGAAGCTGGGGCTGCCAGTCCAAGGCAGCTGAAGCCAGCCAGCAGATCAGGCACAGGGCTGGGGTCTGCATCGCTTTCACCCCTCTCCCCTGCCAGGAAGGGGACGCGCTGTTTTTACTTCCCCTCCCACTGCCGGGAGAGGGACGTGCTGTTCCTGAGGTGTCCGTAACTCTGAGGTTCATGAATGACTTGGATGATGGAATAGAGGGTATACTTATGAAATTTGCAGATCATTCTAAGCTAGCAGGGGTTGCAAGCACTTCTGAGGGCAGAATTAGAATTCAAAATGACCTTGATAAATTGGAGAATTGATCTGAAATCAACAAGATGAAATGTAATAAAGACAAGTGCAAAATACTACACTTAGGAATGAAAAATCCAATGCACAACTACAAAATGGGAAATAACTGGCTCGGAAGTAGTACTGCTGAAAAGGATCTAGGGGGTTATAATGGATCACAAATTGGGTTTGAGTCAACAATGTGAAGCAGTTG
Organism: Macrochelys suwanniensis; assembly: GCA_033296515.1. Taxonomy (NCBI): domain Eukaryota; kingdom Metazoa; phylum Chordata; order Testudines; family Chelydridae; genus Macrochelys; species Macrochelys suwanniensis. The sequence goes on along the minus strand of CM065775.1, from coordinate 39,661,054 downwards.
TGAAAAAAGGAAATGTCATTCTGGGGTGTATTAACAGGAGTGTCGTATGTAAGACACAGGAGGTAATTGTTCTGCTCTACTTGGCACTGCTGAGACCTCAGCTGAGTGTTGTGTCCAGTTTTGGGTGCCACACTTTAAGAAACATGTGGACAGATTGGAGAGAGTCCAGAAGACAGCAACAAAAATTATAAAGGATTTAGAAAACCTGATTTATGAAGAAAAGTAAAAAAAAAAAAAAAGCATATGTTTAGTCCAGGGCCGGCCCTACCTTTTTGGCCGTCCCAAGCAAAAAAAAACCAAAACCCCACAAGTGCCGCCCCACCCCCCCAACGCCGGCCAAAACACGCCCCCCCAAACAACGCTGCCCCGCCAAAACGCCGGGGGGGCTGGTGGGGAGGGCGGCATGCCTGCCAATGGGGAGCGCGGAACGCATGCCGCCCCGCTCCCCCGGCCGGGGCACCGGCGGGGAGTGGAGCACGCCTGCCGCCCCGCTGCCCCAGCCGGGGCGCCGGCGGGGAGTGGAGCACGCCTGCCGCCCCGCTCCCCCAGCCGGGGCGCCAGCGGGGAGCGGAGCATGCCTGCCGCCCCGCTCCCCCGGCTGGGGCGCCGGCGGCGAGCGGAGCACACCTGCCGCCCCGCTCCCCCGGCCGGGGCGCCAGAGGAAGATTGGGTTTTTTTGTAAATTTAAAAAAAACCAAAAAACAAACCTTGAGTGCCGCCCCCCTCCAGGTGCCGCCCCAAGCACGTGCTTGGTAGGCTGGTGCCTGGAGCCGGCCCTGGTTTAGTCTTGAGGAAAGAAGATTGACGGGGGACCTGGTATCAGTCTTCAAATATATTAAGGGATGTTTTAAAGAGGATGGTGAGCAATTGTCCACTGATGGTAGAACAAGAAAGAATGGGCTTAATCTACAGCAAGGGAGATTTAGGTTAAATATTAGGAAACTCACTAACTATAAGGATACTTAAGTATTGGAATAGGTTTGAAAGGGAGGTTGTGGAATCGCTGTCATTGGAGGTTCTTAAGAACAGGCTAGACAATCACTTGTCAGGGATGGTCTAGGTTTATTTGGTCCTACCTCACAGCAGGAGGATGGACGAAGGGACCTCTCACGGTCCTTTCCAGCCCTACATTTCTATTATTCTAGAGACTCTGTGCATATGTAGTCCCAGTGACTTCAGTGGAACTACTAATGTGAATGTGGAGCTTGATGTAAAGCCCAATAAAGTCAGTAAGGCCCAGGGCGAGTAGGATGTGGTCATTGGTGAGTTACAGTGTCCATCACCACATTTACACCAATTCACCAATCAGGATGTGTGGTAAGAATTTAGATGGTGCATGAACTTTAGAGGGCATAGTGCCTATGCAAAGCAAATGTCCTTTATTATCCTAAATTGAAATCAAGTTATTCTTTATGGGCCTGATTCTGCACCATTAAAATAAACAGCAAAACTCTCATTGACTTCAACGGTACAGGGCTGGGCCTTATCTAACATTCTAACCATGTATTTATTCTGTACCAGGTACCATCCCAATGGAATCTGTACCTCCCTATTGTAGTTCCAGTTGTACACCTTTGAGAAGAGAGTACTTTTACACCTCTGCACCCTTAACTCATGTGCCATCGATTGTCTCGTTGTATACAATGTATGTCAGTGGTCCTCAACGTGGTGCCTGTGGGTGCCATGGCATCCGCCGGGGCATTTATGTGCACCCGCCTACTGACAAGGGAGCGCTTCCGCCGGACAACCCGCCGCTGAGGAGCGCAGCCACCGGACAACCAGCCACCGAAATACCTCCGAGAAGTGGCAACGCCAAGAAGTGTTGCTGCCAAAATGCCGCTGCTTCTCGGCGGCATTTCGGCAGTGACGCTTCTCGATGACGCCGCTTCTTGGCGGCATTTTGGTGGCGACGCTTCTCGATGACGCCGCTTCTCGGTGGCATTTTGGCGGCGATGCTTCTTGATGATGCCGCTTCTCAGCGGCATTTTGGCGGCTGGTCGTTCGGCGCCCGCCACACTTACTGGGAACATGAATATGCTATTGCAACAGAAAGGTTGGGGACCACTGATGTATGTAATTGTCAATCGCTATGTTTCAGGCTTATTCTTGCCATTTTTCATAACGTTACCCATGAGAAGAGGCCTAATTCTGAAAAGAAACAGCACCTTGCCTTCCAGATCCTAATCACTTTACAAACCCTGAAAAGGCTTAGCTTCCAATAGCTGGATGCTGTAGTAGGGGAGAGTTTATGTACTGAAGAAAGCAGACATGCCAGCCATATCAAATGTATTGTAAGCAAAGAAGGGGGGAATTTTAGAGGGAAAGACTCATTACCAAATTGTTAATAAGATACAAGGCTAAAACTTTAAAATCCAGTTACAGTAATGACTAATGCGGACTTCATGTGGCCTGAGTCACAGTGTTTCTCCTCACTATGCTTAAACAGTTAATTGTATAACAATTGGGTATTTGTGTGAACAGATCTTGTTCCAAATCGTTGTGAGTGCACTTCAGTTATTTCCATTGTTTTCTTCTCATCCTTGTTTCCCGAGTTTTCTTCCCATTCTCTTCTGTCTTTCCTCTTGATAAAGCTGGATGGATAGACCAGGCTTGTGCTCACAGAGGGCCTGCATCTCCACAGCCTTGCATCTTGGATGTGCAAAGTGGTTGTAAAATGTTACACCGTTAGCATTCCCTACTCACACCTGCAGTAACATTTTGCACCCACTTTTCACAGGTGTAAGTGACTGCACATGTAAGTCTGTGGAGGATCTGGCCCAGAAACTTTACAACGTTCTCTTATAGTTGTGGATTCAAAAAAACAGGTGATTGTTCCGGATTTTAAAGTTTGAATGAAAAAACTTGTCAACTATTTATAACTGTTGCTGGGACACCAACACATCTAAAGAACTTCCACTGCAACTAATGCTAATTTCTAAATGGATGCCTAAGAGGTCTGGATAAAGAAGGGGCCTGACCTACAGTCAGAGATGGAGTTATCTGCTTGTTCTTAGTGGTTATTCTCTTCCTCTCAAGTTTGTCTGTTTTTCCAGAAGCAGCCTCAACAGATCCTGTGGCACTGAGGGGAAGCAGGAAAGATCACGTGCAGTTGATGCCACCTCCCCCCTCCCACACGCCATGCCTGCCAGAACCGTGCAGGGAGTGATACTTCTCCTCTCCAGGGCCAGAGAAACTCTCCAGCCAGCAGGGCAGACATAGAAGCGGGCTCTGATGGACACTAATGCTGGCCTCAGGCTGGTTTCCAGTTTTCATTCTGGACATTCTCTCCCCTGTGCTGATTGGCCATTCACTCCAACTCCCTCCCACCTTTCCCTCAGTCTGTTCCCCTCAGCCTCACTCCACTTGCCCGGCTTGCTCTCCATCTCCCTTCCCCCCATCCCTGACACTAGCTCACCCCCTTCCTTCAGTGTTCCCCTTCCCTTGCTTTGTGGCACATGGGCTCCCTCTCTAGCCCAGGAAGGATAAACAACACACCCACAGTCTGGTCAGGCCCTTTCTTCAGGGCACCTTTGATTAGCTGCACCATGATTTTTCCCAGCCTGTTCCTACAAATCCCATAATCCACCACCTCCTGGCACTCTTCACTTCAGCAGGAAGTTTATTAGCTCACGATGCCAATTCTTGAGTTGAAACGGTCCTGCGTCTACACACACACACTGCTGGAGGTTGGAAGAATTTTGCTTTTCAGATGTGGTTTTCCATTTCTAAACTTACATATAAACTTAAAATATGGCTTTAATTGGTGTTTGTATATATTTTTTCTTTCTTTATATAGGAATTAAATACAGTGCTCCTGTCAGCTAATTTCTAAGTTACTATCTACAAAAAAAAAAAACCCAACCCAAAACCCCTACAGTTTTCAGGTGCCTAAGTAGCTCCTGGAATCACGGTTAACATTGAAAATGAAATGGCACCCCCTAGTCTACTGGTGTCACAAGGGGCATGCTCCTGCCTTTTTAACATGTCAACATGTGAAGGTGAGGGGCAGCTCATGATGAAATCTGCAGCAAGCCTCTTGCGACCTAAGCACAGAGCTTCCTTCCTCCAGCCACTCACTGAGTGTGATGCAGGAATGCAAAGTGCTGCAGAGGCTCCCAGCCCTGCTATTGGCTCTGCCAGATACACCTCTGCATTCTTATTTGCTGAGCAAAGAATAGGCCAGTGAGGGGAGGAGGGAGAGAGTGAGCAATGGGGTCATTCCCAGCTGGTGAGGGGAGTGAGGTTGCTCCCAGTCAGTGGAATGAAATTCATGGGTGGAGGGGGCAGGTGCCCCCCCTCTGTAAATGGTGCCCCTGTGCATCACCCATCTTCAGCTAACCCCAAAATAAAACAGCTCAACATAAATCCAATAGCTAACTTTCCCCGACCATGGGGCTTCTTTGCCAGAGCCTCCCTGCTCCTGGCAGCTCTTCCCCAGGCCTGCTATAGGCCATCTGCCTGCACCTTCCCGTCACACAGGAGCAGCCTGCTTCCTATAGCGCTGCACTTCAACCCAGCTATTTCAGCTTCTCTAGGTAGGGCCCTACCAATTTCATGGACCGTGAAATAAGCCCTTCCCCGTGAAATCTAATCTTCCTGAAATCAGCCGGGCTGGAGAGGGACAGGACTTGTCCTTCCCCTGCATGGCTGTTATCAGAGGGAGATCAGCTCCATCTCCACAGGCAGCGCAGAAGTGAGGGTGTACCATCCACACTTCCGCGCTGCAGCAGCATCAGAGCTGGGCTCCAGGCTTCTGCCCCCCATGGCTCTTGTTGGGACTTGGGGTGCCTGGGCTGGGGGATGCTGCACCCTGCAGCTCCTGCCCAGCTTGGGGTTGCCCACCGTGGCTCCTGCCTGGGCTCTGGGCGCCCGGACTCAGGGCTGCTGTCTCCTCACTCCCCTCCCCCCCCCCAGCAGCTCCTGCCAGGGCTGGGGGTGCCCGGGCTCCAGCCGGAACTTGGAGCTTCTACCCGCCACAGTTCCTGCCAGGCTCAGGGCTTCCCCCTCACCTGCCCGTGGCTCCTACTGGAGCATGCGGCTGCTGCCCCTGCCCCCGGCTCCTGCCCAGGATCCAGCTGGGACTTGGGGCTTCCACTCACTGCGGCTCCTGCCCGGGCTTAAGGACCTGGGCTTGGGGCTGCCACGGCTCCAGCCAGGACTTGGGGCGTTCACTCCCCTCCCCCGCCCCTGTGGCTCCTGCCTGGGCTCGGGGGGCTGGGCTCGGGGCTGCTGCACCCCAGTGGCTCCAGCTGGGATGCCCGGGCTTGGGGCTTCCACCCCGTGGTTCCAGCCAGGGATGGGGCACCCATTTTTCAAGTTGTCCGGGGCCCCTGGGCATGCGCCCCATGGGCCCATGCGTTAACCCACCACTGGCCCTGACTAGCAGCTAGGAGCCGCCAGCTGGGGGGCTCCTAGCAGCATTGGGGAGATTGGACTTACCTCCATGTCTGGGAGCCTCCTCCAGCTGTAGGAAACTCCGCAGCTGCTGCCTTCAGAACTGGGCTCTGAAGGCAGCACAGAAGTGAGTGTGGCAATCCTGCAACCCCCCTCCAACAGCTTTGGGACCTCCCCACAATCCCCTTTTGAATCAGGATCCCCACGGTTACAACACCGTGAAATTTCAGATGTAAACATCTGAAATTGTGAAATTGACCAATTTTAAGACCCTGTGGCCATAAAATTGACCAAAGTGAACTATGAATTTGGTAGGGCCCTATTTATAGGAGTCAGGCAGCCACTTTTCAAACTTAGGTCCTAACTGTGGAGTGCCCACTATAAAATTCCGCTCATCTCCACTCCCACCCCTTTTTGATTTCATATGGAAATTCTAAGTCTATGCTGTTTCCTAAAGGATCAGCCCTAGGATTAATCATTGGATAGTATCACTTAACAGGATCTTGGCTGAGATCCAGATGTTATTTCCACTCACTCACATTCTTTTGCTGGTGCATTCACAGAATCAATAGTTGAAAAGTTGCATATACAAACATTTCCCAAGGGTTTCTGTTCAACGTCAACATTGTGTGTGTCAACTGGCATCCTTGGAAACCTCTAATTGTTGCTATTAATATACGGCAGAGACAAATCAACGCACCTGGGAATTTAATTTCCCCTGTAATTTGTGTGTGTGCGTGTAGTTATATATCACCACCAGTATACATTCACTGGGCAAAATGGAGCTATGCTGATTTATATCAGCTGAGAATCAGGCCCAGAATGTGCAGATTTGATTTACATAACAGTATTTGTGCATCTTTTCTCTGATACACTGGTCTGAAAATGTACTTGTTAAACTGCTATTAAACCCTATGGAAGGCACAACATGACCAACATTAGTTTTATTGCTCTGTGTCTGAGATGTTTTTATGCTGGGGAAGAAAGGGGAAAGAGAGATTAAATGAATAAAGTACATCCTATTAAAAGTGCTGCTTAATCTATGCCAAGCTTCACAGAGCCTTATAAGATTTGGAAGGAATTCCCTGGGAGCAGAAAATCACAGGGAAACAGGAGAGGATCACAAAATGTTTACTCTCATAAAGGAGCTCCATCCAGTGATTTTTGGCTAGAAAACTCATAGCTACAAGGTAGAACCTTGAAAGAGGAGGGAGCGATAAAAGAGGAAGTAGTGAAGGAATGATTAGGGATGACAATTTTTATTTCTGGGGGTGGGAGAGTTGGGGCACATTTGTCTAAGCAGGGGAGATGGGAGCAGTATTAATTCAGAGCTTGTGTGTGTGTGTGTAAAAAATCCTTTTTTGGAAAAAGAACTCAGTTTACTTTGAGAGACACAGTACCCAGTGAATTCTCTTCAGAAAGGTCCTGGTTCCACTGGGCTACTCATGCAAAGGCCAAAGGCACAGATCATCAACTGTTTTCAATGGAAGTTAGGATCCTTTGATTATCTGGGCCAAAGTTTTCAGTAGAAAACAAGCTCTGTGTGTTTTGGAACCCGCCTGCGCAAGAAGTGAAGAGTTGTTACCCTCTAGAGCAGCAGGCACCATCTACCCAGGTTTTCTCTTTATAACTGCCTCGTAGTATTTGGGCCCAGCTGCCCCCAGTTTCTTCCCCTTTGAGTATTCGAGGAGACTATGCCTTTGAGTCCTAAGCTACCACTGCTCTGGCAGATACTGTGTATCTTTGAAGAGGACAGTGAGCTGTGGGGAAACTATGACCCTTAGGGTTCCCTTTTGGATCCGTACCACCTCTCAGAGTCTCTCTAAGATTTCTGAGCAGATTATATCTATCATGGGTACATCTAGGTTGCCCATAACCTTAATACAGAAGAAGTTAATCCTACAAGGTGTTGAGCACTCTTCACCCAATACGGCAAAGCATTTAAACACACAAGTGATCCCATTAACTTCAAAGGATCTACTCACACGCTTAGAGTTAAGCACGTGCTAAAATGTTTTGCTGGATTGAGCCAGAGTTCTGTGCCTCTTGCAGGATCAAGCGTGAGCTTCTGTACAAGAAGTATCGGAATCCATAACAAGCATGGTGTTATTTTTGTCCATTCCATTGTGTATATGGCGCCAGTGAGTATGCCTTGGAAAGTGCTGGGTTTTAAGCAGTTAATTCTCCTGCTCCTAGTGATTTCTAAAATGAGCACTGGAGAAGTGCTTCAGCAGTTTTGATTTGAAGATTCTTGTGATATCAGAAATGGAAGTAAAAGGACAAAATGCCTCATTTTAAAATTTAAAATTAATGTGCTTACAAAGGTCCTTTGCTGATCTTTGGGCCACCTCCCTCTTGTTATGAAGGCTCCAATTAATTCTAACTGAATGAGTACTTTGGAGTCAGCAAATCGTCAGTGACAGACAGGTACTGAGTGGGGAGAGGCATATCTAGGGGCCTGATTCAATTCCATTGATGCTGAGCTGTTCTACTGATTTCAATGGGAGCTGGATCAGACACAATCACCTTTTCATCCAGCCCCCTCTGAGCTTGCAAGGGAATTGAATCTTGTATTAGTCTCCTGTTAGATGCCATGAACGCTAAAGTTCCAGAGGTTTCACTTGAAATCATTTCAGTTTGCTTTTTCAAATGTTTCATAAATGTAATTACAATCTCATGCACAGGGCAGAAGCTTACAGTATATGAAGGTCAAAAAGGAATCTGCATGACTAGGTTTACAGCATTGTAAAATTGGCTAGGTGTATTATGAATTTTTGTTTGTTTCATTCTTTGCTTTCCTCTGAAGAATCAGGTATTGGCCAATATGAGAGGCTGGATACTAGACTAGATGGATCAATGACTTGATCCTGTATGGCAAATTCTATGTAATTTCCTTCTTTTCTGTGTGAAAGCTGAAAGCTAGGTATGGAACCAATATTTCTGACTCTCTTGTGACTTTCACAGATGTAAAAACCCTGCGATGTTGCTTGGTAACGTTTTAATGTGAGTACTCTAATATCCCAAGGATTGCACTTTATTTAATCCAGAGTAACAAATACTATATAACCAAAGTACATACCAAATGCAGAGACATCTGTTATTAATTGGAGAGAGCTAGGTTAACAGTACTGCTCATAAATTAGAAATTCCCTACATATTAACTATGAATTGCTGAAATCATAACACAACTATAATCTGGTTAAAGTGGAAAAACCGTGAATCATTGACCATTGATAAATAAAAGTACCCAAACCCTATGTAATAAAAGCAAGAAACAGTGAAAATAATCCATCAGAACCAAAAAAAACAGTATCCAGATTAATGCAAGCAAAAGATCCAAACCCATACTACAGCTACAGATCAAAATATTCTTCTGCAGATAAACATCCTGCCATGAGGGCTGACCAACATCTCACATTAGTAATACTATATCCCCTCTGAAGGGATTTCAAGGCACACATCAGTGCAAAAGATGTGAAGTTCAAAGCCAACAATAAGAAAACAATTAGAAACAGACTTCTCCTACTCAAGGACTCCACCAAGAATGGTGAGGCTTTTTATTAGTACTGAGATCTTTGCAGTCACAAGAACAGCTTATGGAGAAGTCAGAGAAGAGTCAAAATAGGCTGGAAAAATTAGACTAAATATCTCAAATGTATTATATGTATAAATGGGAGAACAAGGGCCAGAGAAAGACTAACAAAATAATAAATAAAGATAATAAAGGGTCCACATTTAAATAATAATAAAAAGCCTGGGTTATTTTACCTTGGGTATTTATATGCCTCCCTGCCCCATCCCCATAGTATTTAGCCTCAATACTCTGAGAGATCAGGAAGTGCTATTACCCCCATTTCACAGATGGGAACTGAGGCATAGACATACTAAGGGTACATCCGCACTGCTGCTGGGGATGTGATTTGCAGCTCATGTAGACGTCCCTGGGCTATCTTTAATCTATCCAGCTCAGTGAGGATATGGTGGCATGGACTGCACAAGCCAGTTTAACCCTCCCCCCACCGGGTATGTACTTGCTTATGCAGCCCACATTGAAGCCCACTGTGACAATCCCTGGAGGTACCAGGGTTGTGAGGCTCTTCGCTACCATCTGCCCTTAGCATGGGGGACCCTTTTCTGTGCTTGCCAGGTGTGACGGAGTAGAGAGCGAGATGGATCTGACCTGAGAGGCTGGCTGCATTGGGACAGGCTGCATCGGGAGTGTGAGACTTTACCTGAGGCTGTAACATGAGCCAGGACGGGGGTTGGGAGGTGACACCTTTGGCTGGGAGAATGGTAAAAGGCGAGAGGAGGGGCCCCGGGGGAGGGGAAGAGCCTGCTGGAGGTTTGGCTGGCTTTTGGTCAGTTTGGAGCTGGGTGGTGAAACGCAGGGAGCCCCAGAGCTGGGGTCTAAGCTCCCTGCCCCCCAGAAGGGCCCAGCTGAGGGGTCCTGGTCATACTTACAAGCTCTGTTTGGACTCTTTCCTGACAACCCTAATAAACCTTCTGTTCTACTGGCTGGCTGAGAGTCACATTGAATCCCGGGAAGAGGGGTGCAGGACCTGACTCCCCCACACTCCGCGACAACTGGTGGCAGCGGTGGGATCTTCTGCACCCCATGAACGGCACTTCCTGCAGTAAGTGACTGGAGAGCAGTACAACGAAGGGGGATTGACGGGGAGCAGGTTGCTGAAGAGGCAGAGAGAAGTGGTTTCGGGGGGCGGAGGAGCTACGCTTAACCCTGAGGGTGTGACCAGTGAGAAGGGCTGGCACACTAGGGGTTCCTCCTGGAAGCCGTGGGGACCAAGACCGCACAGGCCTGAGAGTGGCTAGCAGGAAGATGTATGCTAAGCGCCGTAAGAATGACCTGGTGGAGCTGTGCAGGCAGAGGGGGCTGCGCATTGGGAAGTCCACCAAAGACCAGCTGATTGCGCAGCTGGAGGAGAAGGATCGCTTGGATGACCCGATCCCTGTCCCTGGGGGAAGCCACCCGACAGACGCAGCATGGGCCCCAGGGCCCGACCTGGCTGGGAGGGGTCAGACTGCTGCCGCGGACATCCCAAGACCCCTCTCGCCTCTGCCCAGGGGAGAGGTTGGGGAAAGCCCAGCAAATACCGAGGGCACCTTGACCCCGGCGGCCAGCAGGGGATCTTCCCGGAGGAGCTCCCCATCCCAGCAGTGGAGGCGGCTGGATTGGGAGAGGGAGATAAAACTGAAAGAGCTCGAGTTGAGGCAGCAGGAACTGAAGGAGGAGCGGGAAGAACGGGAAAAGCAGCGTCAGCACGAGGAGAAACAACGCCAGCATGAGCTGGAGGAGAAGGAGAAACAACGCCAGCATGAGCTGGAGGAGAAGGAGAAACAACGCCAGCATGAGCTGGAGGAGAAGGAGAAACAACGCCAGCATGAGCTGGAGGAGAAGGAGAAACAACGCCAGCATGAGGAGAAACAACGCCAGCATGAGGAGAAACAACGCCAGCATGAGCTGGAGCTGGCCAGACTGAGGAGCAGTGAGGCCCCGGCTGCGGTGAGTGAGGGGGGACCCAAGACTACAGGGAAGTTTGATTGTAACTTCCTGGCCCGGCGTAAGGAAGGGGAAGACATAGACAGCTTCCTGGCAGCCTTTGAGAATGCCTGCAGGTTGCACAAGGTTGACCCTGCAGACAAGATCCAGTATCTCACCCCCTTACTAGACCCTGCAGGCCTGGACGTGTACGGCCGAATGAAGGAGACGGAGACTGGGGACTATGAACTGTTCAAAAAGGCCCTGCTCTGTGAGCTTGGGCTGACTCCCGAGATGTACCGTCAAAGGTTCCGGGATCAGCGAAAAACCCCTGAGATCACGTACCTACAACTGGCCAACCGGATACATGGATACGCCCGCAAGTGGACCGCTGGGGCCCAAACTATGGAGGACCTGCTCGAACTATTCGTACTGGAACAACTGTATGAACTGTGCCCATCAGACCTGAAGCTATGGTTGATGGACAAAAATCCAGGGAGCCCGCAGCACGCAGGGCGGCTGGCCGACGAGTTCATGAACAGTCGGTCAAGGGGTGGCAGGGAGGAATCCCAAAGGAGCAGGCCCACCCTGAGGCAGCAAGAGAGGCAGCATGGGACCTCCCAAAGGGGAAATAGGGAGAACCCCCTCCCGAGGGGAACCTCCGACATCAGAACCAACCGACCTGCTCGAGGGGACCAACGGGACATGAGCTGCTATCACTGCGGCCAGAGGGGCCACGTACGGTCCCAGTGCCCCAAGATCAGAGACAGACTGAGCAGACCAAACCCACACCGGGTTAACTGGGTAGGGACCCAGCCAGATGAGGGGCCGACAGCCCAGAAGAGGGGGGCTGGCAGCTTATCAACGGCTCCGGAGGGAGGAAGGCCCCAGACCAGCTCCTCGGGGGGGCTGGATGCTCCGGACTCAGGGTTCTCGGTTTATAGGGTGGGCGCGGGGCTGTCCCTTCGGAGAGAGTGCCTTGTTCCCCTGGAGATAGATGGGAGGAAGGTCACTGGATACTGGGATACGGGCGCGGAGGTGACGCTGGCCCGGCCCGAGGTGGTGGCCCCAGATTGGGTGGTACCCAACACCTACCTGACCCTAACAGGGGTGGGCGGGACCCCGTTCAAGGTACCCGTGGCGAGGGTACACCTGAAATGGGGGGCCAAGGAGGGCCCCAAGGACATAGGGGTGCACCAGCATTTGCCCACTGAGGTACTGATGGGGGGGGACCTAGAAGACTGGCCCAGTGAATCCCGGGATACCCTGGTCGTGACCCGTAGCCAGAGCCGGCAAGGGGCGCTACGCCCGGGCCTCGGAGAGGGTGCCTTGCACGGGGCGCAAGACCCTGGCCCAGTGGGGAGGGAGTACCCCAGGACCAGGCGCAGAGAGGCTGCGGCCTCAGACCCAGACAGCACGAGAGAACAGGTTCCCATTCCGTCCCCAGCGGCTGAGTTCCAGGCCGAGTTACAGAGAGATCCCTCCTTGCGGAAGCTCAGGGACCTGGCCGACCGCAGGGAGGTACAGACCATGTGGAGAGGTTGCCAGGAGAGGTTCCTGTGGGAGAAGGGGTTCCTGTACCGGGAATGGGCTCCCCCCGGTGAGATGGAGACATGGGGGATCAGGAGGCAGCTGGTGGTCCCCCAGAAGTATCGCCGCAAGCTACTGTACCTGGCCCATGACATCCCTCTCGCAGGGCACCAGGGGATCCGGCGCACCAGGCAGAGGCTGCTACAGAACTTTTACTGGCCTGGGGTCTTTACAACTGTCCATCAGTACTGCCGGTCCTGTGACCCCTGTCAGCGGGTGGGGAAGGCTCGGGACAAGCGGAAAGCGGCTTTGAGGCCTTTGCCCATCATAGAGGAGCCCTTCCAGAAGGTGGCCATGGACATAGTGGGGCCTCTCAGCAAGACAACCCGGTCGGGGAAGAAATACATCCTGGTGGTGGTAGATTTCGCCACCCGCTACCCCGAGGCGGTGCCCTTATCCTCCATTGAAGCAGACACCGTGGCGGATGCGCTGCTGACCATTTTCAGCCGAGTGGGGTTCCCCAAGGAAGTCCTGACAGACCAAGGGTCCAACTTCATGTCGGCCCTGCTCCGGTGCTTGTGGGAGAAATGTGGGGTCCGGCACAGCTGGGCCTCAGCATATCATCCCCAGTCCAATGGGCTGGTGGAGAGGTTCAATGGGACGCTAAAGATGATGCTGAAAACCTTTATGAACCAGCACCCGCAGGACTGGGACAAGTACCTACCGCACCTGCTGTTCGCGTACAGGGAAGTGCCTCAGGAGTCTACTGGATTCTCGCCCTTCGAACTGTTATATGGCAGGAGGGTAAGGGGGCCCCTGGACCTGATGAGAGACGAATGGGAGGGGGAGGCCGCCCCCGAGGGAGAGTCAGTGGTGGAGTATGTCCTGACCTTCCGAGAGAGACTTACTGAGCTCATGGGCCTGGCCAAGGGAAATCTGGCCAGAGCCCAGAGGAAGCAAAAGGTCTGGTATGACCGCACGGCGCGGGCCCGCGCCTACGCCACCGGGGATCAGGTGATGGTTCTCATCCCCGTGAGAAAAAACAAGCTGCAGGCCGCTTGGGAAGGCCCTTTCAAGGTTGTCAAGCAGCTAAATGAGGTAAATTATGTGGTGGAGCTGTCTAACCGGGCACACCACTGCCGGGTGTACCATGTCAATATGATGAAGCCATATTATGACAGGGGGAATGTGGTGCTGGCCGTGTGTGGACATTGGGAGGAGCAGGGAAGTGACCCTCTAGTAGATCTATTCCCTGAGACAGGAGCTGGTTCCTCCCAAGAAACAATCCCTCTCTCCGATCAGCTAACCCCTGCCCAGCAAGCTGAGATCAGAGGGGTGCTGCATCTGTACCGACAGCTGTTTTCCAACCAGCCTGGTCGCACTAATCTGACTGTCCACCGGGTGCAGACAGGATCGCACCAACCTATAAGATGCTCCCCCTTCCGAGTCACAGGGAAGACAGCTCGGGACCTGGAAAGAGAGGTCAAGGACATGCTGGCTTTGGGGGTGATCCAGCCGTCGTCCAGCCCTTGGGCCTCGCCGGTGGTGCTGGTCCCCAAAAAGGATGGGTCGATCCGGTTCTGTGTGGACTATCGGAAGCTCAATGCCATCACTGTATCCGATGCCTACCCCATGCCCCGGCCGGATGAGCTCCTAGACAAGCTGGGAGGGGCTCGGTACCTCACCACCATGGATCTTACAAAGGGCTACTGGCAAGTGCCACTGGATGCAGATGCCCGGCTGAAATCTGCCTTCATTACTCCTCTGGGGCTCTACGAGTTCCTGACCCTGCCTTTCGGTCTCAAGGGAGCGCCAGCCACCTTCCAGCGCCTGGTGGATCAGCTACTGAAGGGGATGGAGAGCTTCGCTGTGGCGTATATCGATGATATCTGTGTCTTTAGCCAGACCTGGGAGGACCATGTGTCCCAGGTTAAACAAGTGCTGGACCGACTCCGGGAGGCTGGGCTGACCGTAAAAGCGGAGAAGTGCAAGGTGGGGATGGCTGAAGTGTCCTACCTGGGACACCGGGTGGGGAGCGGCCGCCTAAAGCCGGAACCAGCCAAGGTGGAGGTGATCCGGGACTGGCCTGCTCCCCAAACCAAAAAGCAGGTCCAGGCCTTTATTGGGATGGCGGGGTACTATCGAAGATTTGTGCCCCACTTTAGCGCCATAGCCACCCCCATCACTGAGCTATGTAAGAAGGGGAAGCCAGACAAGGTGATCTGGACCGAGGAGTGCCAGAGGGCTCTCTGTGCACTGAAGGAAGCTTTGATCAGGGACCCGGTTCTGGCAAACCCAGACTTTGACAAGCCCTTTCTGGTGTTCACCGACGCCTCAGACATGGGACTGGGGGCGGTGTTAATGCAGGAGGATGAAACGGGGCAGAGACACCCCATCGTGTATTTAAGCAAGAAGTTGCTACCCCGGGAGCAGAATTATGCGGCCATCGAGAAGGAATGCCTGGCCATGGTGTGGGCCCTCAAGAAACTAGAGCCGTATCTATTCGGGCGACACTTCACCGTGTACACCGACCACTCGCCCCTGACCTGGCTACACCAGATGAAAGGGGCCAACGCCAAGCTCCTGAGGTGGAGCCTGCTCCTGCAGGATTACGACATGGACGTGGTCCATGTGAAGGGAAGTGCCAACCTGATAGCGGATGCATTGTCCCGGAGAGGGGGCCCTGAACTTCCCCAGGCCACTGGTCACAGTGACCCCGCTCAGTTCAGTCTCGAAGGGGGGAGCGATGTGACGGAGTAGAGAGCGAGATGGATCTGACCTGAGAGGCTGGCTGCATTGGGACAGGCTGCATCGGGAGTGTGAGACTTTACCTGAGGCTGTAACATGAGCCAGGACGGGGGTTGGGAGGTGACACCTTTGGCTGGGAGAATGGTAAAAGGCGAGAGGAGGGGCCCCGGGGGAGGGGAAGAGCCTGCTGGAGGTTTGGCTGGCTTTTGGTCAGTTTGGAGCTGGGTGGTGAAACGCAGGGAGCCCCAGAGCTGGGGTCTAAGCTCCCTGCCCCCCAGAAGGGCCCAGCTGAGGGGTCCTGGTCATACTTACAAGCTCTGTTTGGACTCTTTCCTGACAACCCTAATAAACCTTCTGTTCTACTGGCTGGCTGAGAGTCACATTGAATCCCGGGAAGAGGGGTGCAGGACCTGACTCCCCCACACTCCGCGACACCAGGGGTTAGCTCCCTGGCTGTCCCAAACACAGGCAATACAAGCACTCCCCTTTCAGCCCATCTGGGCTTCACTGTCCCTCATGCACTAGCGATAGGCACACTACACTCCCCAAGTCCTCTGATATTCCCCCTGTGATGTGTAGCTCCATATCCATTGGACACCCACAGAATTACTAGATCCACTACTCCCAAAAGAACAACATACTGCAGGTTATTAGTTACACCTTAGAACACTGCTTCACTTAACACACATCACTTAAATAAATGTATACCTGTTTTCTCTATAAACAAACCTAACAAAGAATAGAGATTCAACTGATAGCAAACATAAATATTGAAAACAAAGGGTCACATGTAAAATAAAATCATACCACACATTCTAGAGCCTAAACTTAAGTAACAAGATGCCTTCTTGGCTAGTAAGGAACTGCTTATCCAAAGTCCTCCTCACAGCATTTTTCTGCCAAGATATCTGAGACCCTCCTTGCTGGCAACTTGCTTCCCCAGATGAAGGATGCCAGGCGTCTTTCTTCACCTCTAGCAATACTAGACCAGTCCTTTGTTCTCCACCTCCAAAACATGGTTCCCTTCCTGCTGTTTACCTTTTCCAGTTAATTTTTCCTTCTGAAGTCCCTGCAATCTCTTCATTAGCATTTGTGACATGGGCTTTCAGTAAAAACCTTACATGACACTCCTTGGTGAACTAGAATGTAAATATCAGACCCAGGGGATCCCTGTAACCCTTATTCTGTACCCTCTGCCAGTTGGCATCAAGAGGTCCTTGGGTCACACCCACACTGCTATTTTTAGCGAGCTAGTCGCCTTAAGTGACTTGCACAAGATCACATAAGAAGTCTGTGAGAAAAGAGGGAATTGAACCTGGGCCTCTGCAATGCCAGGCTCGGGCTCTAATCACTGGACCCTCCTTCATTTCTATATTTCAATTCCTTGCTAGTCTCTCATTACCATAGTATATAGCGAACAGGAGCGGCTAACAGGGGAGTTTTGCGAGGGACTTTTCCAGGTGAAGGAGAAGCAATTACGTGACCCGTGGGGTAAGTTTGTTGTCTGCTGTGTGTGTGTTTGTGTGTGTTGTGGTGTGCTTGTTACTGGACTAAAATATATCATGTGGTCTGTTTGTTGGGGGACTGTGTGCTGATCATGTGGGTGCTGAGCCTAGCGGCCTACTGGGCAAGGCTGCGAGCTTCTTAATGAGGCTTTGATCCCTAAGCCCTTTAGCACCCATCAACCCTTAACCAGGGGGTGGGGATACTCAGGAAGATCAGGGCTTTAAAAAGCCCACTCCTAAGCGACCAGAGGAGCTAGTGAACAGGAGCGGCTAACAGGGGATTTTGCGAGGGAGTTTACAGGGGGAGTGTGAACCAGGGGGCTACATACTCTTCACATTCCTTAAATTTCTTAAGCTTAAGCAAAAAAACACCCCTGATAAAAACAAAACAACAACAACAAAGGAAGGCGCAGCAGAAGTAGAAAGAGAATGCAGGCAGAAGCCCAGCAACAGAGTGGGGGCTACCCAGTTTATTGCACCCAACACAGCATGCATGATTACCTGCCCTATATGGGTGGTGTATGTGTGCATTCGGTGCAAGGAGCTCCTGGCCTCCAGAGACTGCGTACGGGTTTTGGAGACCAGGGTGTCTGAGCTGGAGGAGCTAAGGGAGACAGAAAGGTACATAGATGAGACTTTCTGGGGACACAGTAGAATGGTCCCACCCCTGGTCTGACAGCTTCTGCGTTGTTGAGGAGGATGAAAGCCTCAGGGAAGGAGAACATCCAACTGGAGCAGAGGGAAATGATCCCATAGGTGGGACCCTCCTTCCAGATAATGTTGTGGTATCCTCTCGCACTGCGGATACCTCTCCAGGGTGAGGGAACTCCAGTTATTAGGAAGAGACAGGTATTAGTAATGGGCGATTTGATCATTAGAAACATAGATAGCTGGGTTTGCGACAACTGGGAGTACCGCATGGTGACTTGCCTGCCTGGTGCGAAGGTTGCGGATCTCTTGAGACATCTAGATAGACTTATGTGTAATGCTGGGGAGGAGCCGGTGGTCGTGGTACATGTAGGTACCAATGACATAGGGAAGGAAAGGAGAGAGGTCCTGGAGGCCAAACTTTGGCTGCTAGGTAAGAGATTGAAACCCAGGACCTCCATGGTGGCATTCTCTGAAATGCTTCCAGTTCCACGTGCAGGGCCAGGTAGTCAGGCAGAATTGCAGGGTCTCAATGCATGGATGAGACGATGGTGTAGGGAGGAGGGGTTTAGATTTATTAGGAACTGGGGAAACTTTTGGGAAAGGGGGAGCCTATACAGGAATGATGGGCTCCACCTAAACCAAACTGGAACCAGCTTGCTGGCAATTAAAATTAAAAAGGTTGTAGATCAGTTTTTAAACTAAGGGCTCGGGGGAAGCTGACAGGAGCGGAGGAGCATGTGGCTCGGACAGAGACATCCCTTAGGGGAGGATCTACTAATGGAGAGTCTCTATGTCCTAGTAAGGAGGAGAGTATGGAAGATAAAATACATGTAGGATCTGATGAGAAATAGTCAAATGAAAAAAAAGTCTCATTCAATTACACCATGTAATGGGAGACACCTAAAAAGTGACAAGTTTTTAAAGTGCTTATGTACCAATGCTAGAAGTCTAAATAATAAGATGGGTGAACAAGAGTGCCTCGTATTAAATGAGGATATTGATATAATAGGCATCACTGAAACTTCGTGGAATGAGGATAATCAATGGGATACAGTTATACCAGGGTACAAAATATATCGGAAGGACAGAATAGGTCATGCTGGTGGAGGAGTGGCACTATATGTCAAAGAAAGCATAGAATCAAATGAAGTAAAAATCTTAAATGAACCAAACTGTACCATAGAATCTCTTTGGATAGTAATTCCATTCTCGAATAATAAGAATATAGCAGTAGGGATATATTACCAACCACCTGACCAGGCTGGTTCTAGTGACTGTAAAATGCTGAGGGAGATTAGAGAAGCTATTAAAATAAAAAACTCAATAATAATTGGGGATTTCAACTATCCCCATATTGACTGGCTACATATCACCTCAGGACGGGATGCAGAGATAAAGTTTCTTGACACCTTAAATAACTGCTTCTTGGAGCAGCTAGTCCTGGAACCCACAAGAGGAGAGGCAATTCTTGATTTAGTCCTAAGTGATCCAGGATCAGGTCCAAGAGGTGAATATAGCTGGACCTCTTGGTAATAGTGACCATAATATAATTAAATTTAACATCCCTGTGGCAGAGAAAACACTGTAGCATTTAATTTCAGAAAGGGGAACTATACAAAAATGAGGAGCTTAGTTAAACAGAAATTAAAAGGTACAGCACCAAAAGTGAAATTCCTGCAAGCTGCATGGAAACTTTTTAAAGACACCATATTAGAGGCTCAGCTTAAATGTATACCTCAAATTAAAAAAACATAGCAAGAAAACCAAAAAAGAGCCACCATGGCTAAACAACACAGTAAAAGAAGCAGTGAGAGGCAAAAAGGCATCCTTTAAAAAGTGGAAAATAGAAAGGAGCATAAACTCTGGCAAATGAAGTGTAAAAATATAATTAGAAAGTCCAAAAAAGAATCTGAAGAACAGCTATCCAAAGACTCAAAAAGTAATAGAATATTTTTTTTAAGTACATCAGAAGCAGGAAGCATGCTAAACAACCAGTGGAGTCACTGGACGATCGAGGTGCTAAAGGAGCACTAAAGGATGATAAGGCCATTGCGGAGAAACTAAATGAATTCTTTGCGGTTGAGGATGTGAGGGAGACTCTCAAACCTAAGCCATTCTTTTTAGGTGATGAATTTGAGGGACTGTCCCAAATTGAGGTGTCATTAGAGAAGGTTTTGGAACAAATTGATAAACTAAACAGTAATAGTTTATCCGAAGAAGTGGGTATTCACCCACGAAAGCTTATGCTTCAATACCTCTGTTAGTCTATAAGGTGCCACAGGACCCTTTGTCGCTTAAACAGTAATAAGTCACCAGGACCAGATGGTATTCACCCAAGAGTTCTGAAGGAACTCAAATGTGAAATTGCAGGACTACTAACTGTAGTCTGTAACCTATCATTTAAATCAGCTTCTTTACCAAATGATTGGAGAATAGCTAATGTGATGACAATTTTTAAAGAAGGCTCCAGAGGTGATCCTGGTAATTACAGGCCAGTAAGCCTGACTTCAGTACCAGGTAAACTGGTTGAAACTATATTAAAGAACAGACTTGTCAGACATGTAGATGAACATAATTTGTTGGGGGATAGTTAACATGTTTTTTGTAAAAGGGAAATCATGCCTCACCAATCTACTAGAATTTTGAAGGGGGTCAACAAGCATGTGGACAAGGGGCATTCAGTAGATATAGTGTATTTAGATTTTCAGAAAGCCTTTGACAAGGTCCCTCACCAAAGGCTCTTAAGCAAAGTAAGCTGTCATGGGATAAGAGGGAAGGTTCTCTCATGGATTGGTAACTGGTTAAAAGATAGGAAACAATGGGCAGGAATAAATGGTCAGTTTTCAGAATGGAGAGAGGTAAATAGTGGTGTCCCCTAGGGTTCTGTACTGGGCCCAGACCTATTTAGCATATTCATCAATAATCTGGAAAAAGGGGTAAACAGTCAGGTGGCAAAATTTGCAGATGCCACAAAATTGCTCAGATAGTTGTCTGGCCGACGGCAAAGAACTACAAAAGGATTTCTCAAAACAGGGTGTCTGGGCAACAAAATGGCAGATGAAATTCAATGTTGATAAATGCAAAGTAATGCACATTGGAAAACATAATCCCAACTATATATACAAAATGATGGGGTCTAAATTAGCTGTTACCACTCAAGAAAGAGATCTTGGAGTCATTGTGAATAGTTTTCTGAAAACATCCACTCAATGTGCAGCGGCAGTCAAAAAAGTGAACAGAATGTTGGGAATCATTAAGAAAGGGATAGATAATAAGACAGAAAATATTATATTGCCTCTATATAAATCGATGGTATGCCCACATCTTGAATACTGCATGCAGATGTGGTCGCCCCATCTCAAAAAAGATATATTGGAATTGGAAAAGGTTCAGAAAAGGGCGACAAAAATTATTACGGGTATGGAATGGCTGCTATATGAGAAGAGGTTAATAAGACTGGGACTTTCCAGCTTGGAAAAGAGATGACTAGGGGGAATATGATAGAGGTCTGTAAAATCCTGACTGGTATGCAGAAAGTAAATAAGGAAGTGTTATTTACTCCTTCTCATAATACAAGAACTAGGGGTCACCAAATGAAATTAATAGGCAGCAGGTTTAAAACAAACAAAAGTAAGTATTTTTTCACATAACGCACAGTCAACCAGTGGTACTCCACTGGTTGGCCAAGACTAGAACAGGGTTCAAAATAGAATTAGATAAAGTCATGGAGGATAGGGGTCCATCAATGGCTATTAGCCAAGATGGACAGGGATGATGTCCCTAGCCTCTGTTTGCCATGGAAGACGGGATGGATCACTTGATGATTATCTGTTCTGTTTATTCCCTCTGGGGCATTTGGCATTGACCACCGTCGGATGACAGAATACTGGGCTAGAAAGACCTTTGGTCTGATCCAGTATGGCCATTCTTATGTTTTTATGTACTGTAAACTATTTGCTGAAAGCAATAGTCTAGGACTCTTGACATGGGACAGATACATGCTTTACTGGAGCTGTATGTGGCCAATCAGGTGTAATTCATAAAGTCCAAATGGCTGTGAACTTAAAAGGTGGATGGTAATAGACCGCGAATCCCAGTGATGATTGAACCTGGTGACATTCTGAACAAAAAGAGCTCTGAATCATGCTTGTAGCTGCTTCCATTACTTTACACTACAGGCATTCTAGGCTTCAAAGCGACACACAGAGTGACAATCCTGGAGGCTTATTATATAGATAAAATGTGTAATGTTGTCGTAATCTGTCAGGAAAATATGTCTTTCTGTCATTTACAGTGGTGCAGGTGATTGTTCTAGAACATCTCCAACATTTTCATGTTATATACCACTTTTTATTTCCACTGAGGTACTTTTTTCCCTGGACACCTTCCCTGCCATTGCCTGAATCTTCCACTGCTCCAATCCTTGTAGGTCACTATAGAGTTAAATTCCATCCTCCTGTGATTGGATTTTTGTTTCATTGGCAAATTTACCCCAATCAAATTTACCCCAATCATTTACCCCAATCATTGGCAAAGAAACCCCAATTAAAGGGGGAGGCTTGCTAAGAGCCTTCGGCCCAGATCCACAAAGATATTTAAGCTCTGCTGCTAACTTCCATTGATTTCAGTAGAAGTTAAGAGCCTAAATTTCTGAGGCTTCCTGTGCAACAAATAACTCAATGGTAGGTGTACATGAATCCTCTAGCTGCTTGAAGAATGCTGAATCTACAAGTAAAACTTTCTATGATGGTAGGACTAACTCTGATTTGTTACAATTGTGCTTGCTTAATCACTGTGTTGGAAGCAGCCCCATGGATCACCTGGAGATGCTCCACAGATGAGATTTTGAGAATCATTTTTTCCAGTTCTTTTAGTATAGTGCAGCATGACAACACTTCATTTACATACATTAGAGAAGATGGTCACAACCTGAAGGTTTATTTGGGCATGAGCAACCATCACAAAATATTCAGTCTTTCATGTCATGAGGTATGGCATTCTGATGTATCATGAAAAATAAGCATGGGAAATTTTGGCTAAGGTCAAATATCACACATTTGTTGTTGAAAATTATTTATATAAAATAAATCATGATGAACCCAAAGTTAGAGACAGAATTATTTACATTAAAGGAACATCCCACGCTTAGAGCCATTGTGTCCCTCATTTTGAGCCATTGTTACACATTACACTCCTCATTTAGGCCTTGGCAAGCTGGGAGGTCTGAAGGTAGACAGGGCCAGCCCTAGACCAAATGGTGCCCCAGGCAAGGAGCCTCTTCAGCACTCCCTCCATGCCCCCGTTTGTTAAACTTTTGAATACCTTATTTTTATTATAACCCATTTCATGACTTTGATGCAGGATTTATCCCTGTCATATAGGACAATAAATTTGCATGCTAGGATCTGTAAATCTGTATTTATTCATGCCATACATAAATAAATACATTTTTAAAATTTGCTCTATGCTTATAGAAACTTTAATTTTAAGAATAACTGAAATGTACTAACACCAAGAAATTGAACTGTGCACAAAATATTGGGTGGACCAGTATTAAATAGTGTTACAGTTGGTGACAGCCTTAGAATGTTAACCCTAGTCCTTTAGTTCAAAAGGTCACTTTTCTTGTCTTTGCCCTTGTGAACTGAAGCGCAGCATCAGAGAGATCCAAAGGCTGGCCAATGGCATTTTCTAGCAATAAAATAGCAAGTGATGTCAGTCTCTCATTGGCCATCGTTGGATGAAGATGTGTTTTAATGAGCCTGAGCTCATTCACTCATTCACCGTCACTCGTGACTGTGACCGGCAACGTAAGCAGAATCCTCAAAGCTATCCACACATTAGGAAATGTGTCCTTCAGCTCTGCATCATGAATGGATTGGTGAACTTGGAGTGGAGTGTGCTTCTCGTGTTGCAAAATGTGACGGATATTGCCCAATTTGACAGAGGTCTTTATCATTGATTTCTGAACATTTCCTGTGTGTCAGCATCCGGTGAAGGTCTGTACAATGGTTCAACGGTGTTTTCCTGTCTGCCGGCAGCTTACTAAGGTCATACAAAAAACGTCAGGTCTTTTCCTGGTGCTTCATTTGTCCACATCTTTCTTCGATGCACACTCCAGCAGTATCAACAGGCAAAAAACTCCTTCTTGAATTTTTCTTCTGAGATTTCCATCACCTCATGTCTGCCCTCATAATCAAACTATTTCTTCTTCTGATGAATACGAGTTTCTTTGAAGACAGGCCCAAATCTTAAGTTTTCTGCCATTTCTTTGAAGCAGTGATGGCATCTTCAAATCAGTTGTCTCTGTGGGTGACAACAAAATCAAAGCAGCTTCTCATCAAAGTATTAGTGGTCGTGAAGTCCAATGACTGAGTTTGTAATGTCTTGTTTACAACATTTACTTGGAACAGGATTTTGTGCCAAACCACAATTGAGACCAGAAATTTGAAGTCAGTGATCTGGTTTGCCAGGCTTGCACCTTGTGTCGGATTCCGGCCTCGGCTCTACTTGACTGCACCAGTTCTGTTAGTCTCTAAGGTGCTACAAGTTTTTCTTTCTTATTTTCGTTTTGCTGACACAGACTAACACGGCTACTACACTGAAACAGTTCCATTAGGGTGTCGTAAACCTCAGTCACTTGGTACCTCACCAGCCTTACGCTGTCAATGCGGCTCTCCCAGTGACTGTCACTTAGCGGCTTCACAGTCACATTTGTAACACTCTCCCTGAGGATCTTCCATCCGATAGTCGATGCTGAAAACAGGATGTATATCCTTTGCAGTACTCCAAAGAGACATACTGAATCTAAAGAAGATGACGCAGCATCTGACACAAACCAGGTTGAAGGAATGGTAGCCACAAGGCACCAAGAAAGCTCTTGGACACCACTCTTGGACACCACTGTTTCTTCCCTGCATGTCCGTGCCATTGTCATAGCCTTGGCTGCAACAGTCCTGAAGCTTTATTTTATTCTCATGCAAAACATCCATAAACAGTTCTGTTAGGCCTTTTCCAGTAGAGTTGTCCACAGACGGGGAACAGCTAAAATGTTCCTTTACTTGGATACAGCGATCCTTGTCATCAACAAATCTTACTGTAAATAACATCTTTTCACTGTGATTAATGTTGGGAGTGCCATTCACAATATTGCAGCTGGGCTATCACTTCACTTCAGTTCTTTCTGATATTTCACTGACTGACTGGTGACGCCTTGCCCCTTATATACCTGTGAGGGTATGGCTGACAACACTCTAGGAGGTTCAAGGAAAATGTAGTTCTCAGAAAGTCTGGAAAGTTCCATGAGATACTACAAAGGTCCAGAACATTCTAGAAGGCTAGTGAAAAATGAATCCACATCCAACATACCTGAAACATTTTACTTCAAACATTCTATTTTTCCTCTTGTGACTAACAATAAAAAAGCACCCCGAGCCCTGTGCCCCCCCAAGCCTGGCACTCCCGAAGGTTGCCTGCCCATAAATCCGGCCCTGAGGATAGATGTCACCCAGGATGTGTTTAGACAAGAGATTGATAGTATGGATTAGAGAGGAGGATTTAGCGCTTCATATTATGGAGTTAGCTTTTTCCTAATTTATTCTGAGAAAGCATAAATCTCACGGGATGGCACAGTGCATTAGCAGAAAGCTGGCAACATAGTGCAATATTTTACTTTGAGAAGGAGTTATTGAAAAGTGTACCTCCGGGCAAAATCAACTTCCCCCCTCTTCACTTGTTCATATCCTTGGCAGATCTTACAAACATAAACAAAGTAATTTTGTAACCCAGGCCTTATTTTTAATAAGTTACAGAAAAATGTTTTAAAAGTTGATATACATACTGATGAATTCCAGACCTGGAGGCTGAACAGCAGGTGGCTAACAAGAACCTTCCTATAATTGCATTCAGTCAAATAACCCAAGAGAGTATCTGTAGAGTCAAATCTGTTAGCACTAATTTCTCTCTCTATTCTCTGGGGTTTTGAAATATATATGGCTTTAAATAAAATACATGGTGCTTGTATTTAATGATGACAATGTTCATAGAGAGTTTATACAGTGTCGAGGGAGCCATAAGGTGAACAATAAATTGAAATACAAGCTGAAGCATAATCTGAAGCCATGAATCTACATTCAAATCAATTAAATGAATTGAAGGGACTAGAAATCCTCATGTGTTCTGCACTGTGGAATACGAATGGATCTATATGATCCTCCAGAGATACTTGCCAATCATACTTGAGGTCTGGGTGCTCTCCTCTTTCACTGACTGAAATAGGAGAAGGACCATTCATGATCAGGCCCATCTAATAACAGGTAATATTAAGGCTGGAATTTTCCAAGAAATCTAAGGATACATCTGAACTGCAAAAAAAGACCTGTGGCAGAGTGTCCCAGGTTACATCTACACAGCAAAAAAAAGACCCACTGCAACAAATCTCAGAGCCCGGATCAACTGACTCAGGCTCTCAGGGCTCACATTATGAGGCTAAAAATAGCAGTGTAGATATTTGGGCTCAGGCTGGAAACGCAGTGAGAGGAGAGAGTCTCAGAGCCCTAAGGGGAGTAGAGAGTCAAAATGCCAGTCAGGTTCTGTGACACTTTGGGGTTCATCCAGACCAGTAAGGGGTTGTGTCACCACCTGCCCTGTAACCCTGCATGCTTCCGGGTACAGCTTTGGCTTACCCCTACCATCAGCAGCATGCTCACAGCACAGTGGCCTCACCCTGGATTCCACCAGCCTGGTTACTACTTGCAAGATGGCACCTACAGCCCTTCCAGTCCTGAGTCTCCCTAAAACCGTCTCCCCTGCGGTGTATCCAGACCTTCTTGCTGGACACTCCCTCACCAAAGTTATTAAGTTCACTGTAGCCAAAGAGACAGAGCACACACCCAGCCTTTTAGTTTAGCCGAGGACTTCACCCTTCAGTTTAATACACAGCACTGAGATATCCTTGTTTTATTACAAAACTAAGTTTATTAAGAGCAGATTTTTACATGATAATAAGTAAGAACAGAAGGCACAGATATCATTACAAGTAAAAACAAACAAAACAAGCTTTCTAGCGACTAAAACTTAACTTCAGAGAGTTACAATCTTTATCTAAGCAGGTTTCTCACCTATACTCAGTTCCTTGGTTTTCAGGACAAGAGGATATACTTTTCATGAGCTCATAGGGTGCTGCTCATTCTTTGTCCCCTACATGATAGATGCCAAAATGGCTCTTTCGGCTTAGCTTTTCCAAAGTCTGTTGTCTCTGTTTCAAGAAGAGCTAGGAAAGCATCCTGAGGGTGCAGGTTCCATCCCCCATCATGATCATTATGTGGACTTCCCTTCATATCATCCTGCTCATTTAGTTGATGACTTTGTTTACCTTCTATGTAGATGTCCTTTCCATTGCCCTCGGAGGTGTTACCTGGCTCAATTTACATTGGGGAGACAGAAAAAACACAAAACATTCCTTTGTCTAGGATAGGCTGGATTAATGCACTGCTCACAAAACACCTTTTGAGAACATATTTCCATCACATATCTATAATTCTTTATACACCACCCATACACATATCACTCAATAATATTAACAGCATGTTGCCAGTTTGCATATGATACCTCACGTGACACCTTTTAGCTACAGATTATGACAAACGGGGTGTTTGGGGAAATGAGTGTCAGGCCTGATGTGAGTTATGTTATGAGCTACCCTCTGCCATTTGAGACTGATGGACTCCCTGGGTCACAGGCTCCCTTAGGCTCCTTAGAAAATTCAGCCTACAAGAAAAGCTAGTTTCTACTATAAGCCTTATTCCCCATAGTGCTGGTTATTCCTTTACTCTTTTTCATGATGAGCAGAAACAGGAAAAAATGATGCTGAAAATGTAGTCTCCAGTAACATATGTGCTTTATTTGGCTAGTTTTCCTACTAAAGGAAGCTGTTTGGGACTTGTAAGTGCAATCCACTGGTCAATATTTTTTAAAGAGCATCCTCTTTCTTTGATCAACTAAGGATATGAATCTGCTGCAACTCCAACTACGCAAGGTTGCCCTTTAGCTCAAGATGTAGCTGTTCATGCTTAGTTTAGTGTAGATGCTGGGTTCCGTCCCCACTGATAACCAAGCTGGTAGTTGCAACACAAAATTTTAATGCTTTACCTACCACTCTGTGAAATAAAGGATTGTAAAATTAACAGAATTTGGAATATCGTGACTGAAACATACGCTAATATAAATGTTAAATACTACAAAATTACGGTAAATTATATAGTTGACTAGAAACAAACTATGTCATTACAAAAGAACTACATGCCAGGAAACTGCAAATCTGTTATCCTCACTGCAAGTGGGAGAAAATAATTCACTTAGCAAAAGACCTGCATCTGAAATATTTTGGAAACTCCTTCAAATATTGAAACGCAAGGTTACTGGTTAAGACGTGGCAGCATGCTAGATTATGGTATGTGATATTCATCTTCAGCAGCTGGGAAAGAATTCTTTCAAACAAAACAAACTTAAAAGAAGAGTGCAAAACAATGCAAGACCCCAAGGTCCAGACATCACTAAATGTAAGGAGAAGTAAGTATTCAAAACTGGATACAGATCCAAATTTCATAATTGGCCCTATTTCTAGAATGGTCCAAACCAAAACCCTTGAAAATATGTGAGTGCTGAATTTTGTGGCTTCAGACCAATATCTACTTTAAAGGATACTGTCCAGGTATAGTAAATTTCACCTTTGAACTATTGTTTCATTCACTATTATTTACTTTACCAATGAAATCTGTTTCAGTCCTAATTTGTCCCCTTCCTATCATGTGTGTATACTGGTATGTTATTATAGGGTAGCTCCTGAGCGCTGGGCTTCTGGTAATTTTTATTTTAAGAAAAAATTAAAGTATTAATCTTCTTCAGTCTCACTCTACCCTCTCTCCCTTCTTCCTATCCTTCAAAAACATCAAATAAACCCAATAAGAAATGTACTTTAAGAAGGTACAATATGTTAAATACTGCCAATCTTGACAGTAAATCTTCCAGAGAAATCAGAATCAGTTTGCATGTTTTGGGATTTTAAGCTGACAGTTTGTAGAAATGATATGCACCAAACTGTCCTAGCCATTGCATTAGGATGCTCCAGGTACCTTAGTAAAAGAATGCCAATAAACAATGTGTGCTGTCTAATATGAACAAAATGCTCTATAGCTGATGAAGAGCTATTTTTCCTTGTCATGGGCTGTAAATCTTTATTTATTCTGTAACAGCCTAAATGTAAAGATCACATTTGCAGGGAGATGCATATAACTCAGTGTTGGTTTATATATTTTCAACAGGGTAAGCAACATGCTTTGATGACAAAACTGCTCCTAAGGGCCAGTTCTTTATTACTTATAGCATCAAATATTCATGTCACTCTACAAAAGAAATAAATATGGAGCTCCTGCCTAGAAGAGCTTAGAGGCTACAGGCCTACTCCAAAGCTATGTTGAAGTCAATGGTCTTTGGATCAGGCCCTGTTAAGATATGCTAACAGATGCTCAGAGGAGTTGTGGGAAGATAAAAGCAACAGGAATACGAACATGTGGTTGCCTAGATAACTTGGTCAGAACAAATTGTGGTGGGACAGAGATGCGTTGAGAGAAAGGAGACAAGAACACAGGGATAGAAAGCAGTTAGAGTGTGGAAGACCATGAAGCAAAAAGTAAGAGCTTGGATTTGATACAGAAGACAACATGGAGCCAGTGAAGGGGATTAAAAAGGGTCTGAGAAAATGTTTGTGTTGTTTAGTAATGTAGACTATTTTTGCAACTGAGTTTTGAATGGATTGAAGAGGACAAGTTATGAGACATGGAGGCCAAATAGAAGGAGGCTGCAGTATAGTAGATGTGATGATCAAGAAGAAAATGGTTAGACAAGTGGGGAGGGAGCCAGGACATCAAAGAATGAGTGAGCTGAGTGAAGGGAGTGATCAGCTGTGCTGAAGGCAGATAGATTGAGTAGAAGAACCGAGAAGAGGCCTTGATGTTTGGCCAAAATAGAGGTCACTGGTGGTTTTTGGAAGGGCAGTTTCAATGAAGTGGTGGTAGCAAAGGCCAGATTGCATGGGATCAAGGAGAGAGTTGGTGGAGAGGTGATCAGTTCAGCATGAGTTGCAGCATGTTAGGAAAAGCTCAGAGGCAAAGTAAAGGGAGCTGGTGGGGTCTAGAGAGGGATTTTAGAGGCTGTGGGAGACAATGGTGTGTTTAAATGAAGCAGGGAAGGTGCCAGAAGAGAGAAATCAAGTGATGATGCAGAAGAGGGTGGGTGTTATAGAGCATTAACAGCCTCCGGAGATTACAGCTTCTGTTATAACACAACATTTAGAAAAGATATACTTATACATATCATGTTCTGATTACCAATTAATTATTTTCAATTTGATGTGTACAGATTTTTTTCCTTGCAGCTGTACATCATCATTTTTTAACCTGGTGTGTTCTTTCCTTTTCATTCCTTATTTTAAAATGCATAAAGAATGGATAGCATTGGTGTGAGGCAAATAGGGCTGCCCCCCACACCTCTACCAATGCACCTGTATTCCGATGTGCAGCTATTTCAGTTGTGAGCCTTTCTTAAGCACAGTACAACATTCAGGGCCGGCTTTAGGCCAATTCCCCCGATTCCGGGGAATTGGGCCCCGCGCCTAAGAGGGGCCCCGCAAAGTCCGTCGGTGGCACTTCAGCGGCAGGTCAGTAGCTGCCACTTCTGCCGCTGTCTCAGCGCGGTTCTTCGGCGGCAGCTCAATAGCTGCCGCTGTCTCGGTGCCATTTTGGTGGCAGGGCCCCATTGAAATTGGGCCCCGCACTTGCTACGGCCGGCCCTGACAACATTCATTGAATGAAACTGTGGGACAAATCTTCTTTTACAGAAATGGCACACATTGTTCTTCATTCACAATCTATTTTTAAGATTCACTTTTATATCAAATAGCTACGGGAAACAAAATTTCCGAGCATAAAAAGACAATCCAGGAGCAGTGAAATTAAATTGAGAAATGTATTATCAGGAATGAAATGAATCATAAAGCAAGGTTTTATAGCAGGTTCTGTCATTCCTTTGTGCTACTTTTATAGTTCCTGCTATTGCATTATCAGACCATGGCATCGCATTGTGTCTGCAGCTACAGCCCGAGGTGCGCACAGCGTACTAAACATTCAGTTTGGAAGGTTACTTCTCATCTTATAAATCACTTTTTCTCAGAAAATGTGTCAGCAAGTGACCCAGACAACCACATTTGTTCACTCCACTGGTACTGCAGAGCAGGGAGACGCCAGGCCCATGACTGACGGTGCCTAATGCACTCTGATTCCAACATGCTTTCCAGCGTTGGTTAAATGGGGTGGAAACAAGCACACCTTCACTTCCCACCCACCCCCAGCAACGGCGTGCAGACTAAGGTTTCCTTCTAGAAATGGAGTCTATAATGCTGCCAACATTTGAACAAATGAGAATGCCTTCATTATAAATTAACAACTATTATTATCATCATCTATTTGTATTATCATAATGTCTAGGAGCCCCAGACATGGCCCAGGACCTATTGTGCAAGGCATGGTATGAACACAGAACAAAAAGATGGTTCCTGCCCCCCAAAAAGCTTACAATGTATGTATAAGACAAGAAACAAGAGCTGGATATACACAGGTGGTGGATTACACGGAAACAATGAGACAATATTGTTCAGCATGACAGGCAGGGGTATCAGCGCACCAGCAGCGTAACCATTTTTTTAGTAGCAACAAAGAGTTCTGTGGCACCTTATAGACTAACAGACGTATTGGAGCATAAGCTTTCGTGGATGAATCCCCACTTCTTCGGATGCATCCGAAGAAGTGGGGATTCACCCACGAAAGCTTATGCTCCAATACGTCTGTTAGTCTATAAGGTGCCACAGAACTCTTTGTCGCTTCTACAGATCCAGACTAACACGGCTACCCCTCTGATACTTGACATTTTTTTAGTGTTTTTTTCAGCTTCACAGCAAAGAAGAGTTTTATGGAGGGATTTGAAGAACAATAAAGTGGCTCTGTGGATGGCAGTACCTCCCAAATGTGAAGGACAGCATATGAGAAAGCACAAAGGCGCTTGTTTGAACATTTAACAAGTGGGAGAGGGAGGCTGGTATCATGGGCCAGTCAGAGATGGGAATTGACATGTCGTGAGAGAGAGATTATAAATAAGAGGGGGACAAGCTGGGAATGGCCTTGAAAGTGAAGACAAGCTGCCTAAGTTTGATGTGATAGAGAAGAGGGAGCCAGTGAAGGGGTGCAAAGAGAGGGTGATATTATCAAAGTGATGGGCTAGGACAATGATATTTGCAGCAGCATTCTGAATGGACATGAGCAGAGCAAGGCTGCGTTTGTTAAGGCCGGAGAAAAGGCTGCTGCAGTCATTGAAAGGACAGCCTGGACAAGAGTTTTAGCTGTGTAGATGGATAACTAACACCGTATCTTAGAGATGTTATGCAGGAAGAATCTGTAAGATTTAGACATAGCCTTAATATGAGGACCTAGAGAGAGGTCAGAGTTGAAAACAACACATAGGTTACCCATTGATACATGGGAAATTCCCTGAATAAAATACTCCATACCACCCATCTCGCTAAAAACCTCTGCATCAAGTCTATATTCTTCCTCCTACAAATCCATCAATTATTCCAGTCCCTACCACTCACCACCCATCTAGCTTTTCTGTTCCCACACCGTATGCCGGCTCCTCTGAGTGTTTCTCTCTTGTGGGTGGAAAACCCTTCCTCCCCCTGTGTAGAATCCCAGCTAAAAGATGGAGTCTTGGAGTCACATGGGCAAGTCACATGTCCATGCACGACTTAGTTCTCTACCGGGACATTCCCAGGAAAGCTCAGATGTGGATTGGTGTCTATCAAGGTCCATTGTTCACCAAGTACTTCCATTTGTTGATCAAATCTGCCTTACA
This sequence comes from Macrochelys suwanniensis, assembly GCA_033296515.1. NCBI lineage: Eukaryota > Metazoa > Chordata > Testudines > Chelydridae > Macrochelys > Macrochelys suwanniensis. Next base: position 39,628,768 of record CM065775.1, on the reverse strand, counting down.
TGCTTTCTACAGCAAACACTTTAAATACAAGCATAGAGCCAATGCTCATAACTTCAGATATAAAAATGATACATGCGTACTAATAGGATGAATACATGCAGTAGAACATAACCTTTGCAAAGATATGTTACACGGCATATCTAGCATAAAACATATTGGCAGTTATGTCATATTTACATTCATAAGCATATTTCTATAAAGCATTATGGGGTGCAATGTCACACAGTGCATTGGGTATGTGTAGCTACGCACAGAGAAAAATCCAACTGCATCCATGCTGTGGTGTAGCTACATGCCAATGAAAGACGGGGAGGCAGCAGGGAAAACTCCTGTAGCAGGGAGCTACCGGCCAGCACTGAGGAGCTGCAGGAGCCTTTCCCTGTCACAGGGAAAGATCCCTGCAATAAGCAGCTGCTGGAGTCTTTCCAGACTTTCAGAAATCAGTCATTGAACATGTATGTGTGCGCGCATCTGCAAGTATCGTATTCATGAAGCAGAACAATATCTACGACAGCTGGGAAGAGAATGGTAATTCTGTTTTGTGGAGGATTTTGCCATTTCAAAATCTGGTTTCATTCCAGTTCAGAACAAAACCCCAAAATTTCAAAATTCTCCATCAAAGGGGATGGAGCCATGGAGCTGCAGACTCTGGAAGACGTGGGGGTCTGGACTCTGTGGCAGTCCGCATGGTGGAATGCCCCAGAGCAGCAGATCCTGAAAGTTCAAGCTCCCCAGCAAGCAGCCAGATAGGTTGCCCAGGAGCTAGATGGGCAAGCTGGCAGGAAAACAAGCCACCGTCCCTGGTTCCAGAGGAACTTTGTCAAAAACCAAACCATCTCTGTGGACCATTTACATTTAGATGAACTGGCAAATCTGACAAAAACTAGTTTTGTTGGAATTTTTCTGACCATCTCTAACGTTTACCTTGTTACCGGAATGTTCTATAACTTGTATGTATTTAAACAGTTAGTTAAGGCGCCAGTAGACAGCGGCCAAGATCAGATAGCATAGTTCCTGGGTTTTGTAAGACAGATAAAACTTGTTAAATATACTGCAAATGGCTTCCTCTGGTTGCTCTGTACACTAGCCCTTAACACCCTTGGTCTTCCTGGCAAAGCTTATGAAGGACACTCTCTTAAATGATTATTACCCATTACCTATTTACAGATTCCATGATATGTTTCAAATATTAATATAACATAATATTTTAATGCTAATTATGTTTTTTATTTATGATACATGTTAGTAAGAGCTGCTCAGCAAGGAAGTCATTTTGCAGTGTAACAACTGTATTGAACCTACAAACTTATTAACAATGTTGCAGACTCTATTCTTATATGCCTATAGATGGCGCTCTTTATAAGTATTAACTATACACACACATACATGAACAGGTATTGCTTTTTATATAGAACTTTCATAATACAGACATAGGCCAATGAAACCAAAATTAAGGAGATACTTTCACTTTAATGTATATGTAAGGAAAAGCAGGAGTAGAGCTAGATGAATAATTTGTGATAAATAATTTGTTGAGTGAATTTAGACCATTTTGTTAGCATGTTCTCCTCGAGCAGACAGACTATAGTTTTTATAAACAATGTTCATATGGCTTTAACATCTAAGAACTATTTGAATTCAGTTGAACCAGTTTCAGCCTATAACTTGTAACAGGATAGCTTGCCCCTTACAGACTGGAGCTAGCCAACCCTGATTACAGAATAAGCCACACCTTGGAGAGATCAGGGTGATTGCCCTGCAAAGAAGAGGAAATGCAGAAAATTGTAGACAGTAAAAGGCTGCTGCAGGGAAGACCCTGACACTAAGGAAGCTGTGTCAGAGAGGAGCTGCAGTGAGCAGGAGGCTCTGGCTAGAGACCCTGACTGAGCAAAAGATTTGCGCCTAGAAACTAGAAACCAAGGGCTGAACTTCAGCCCTGTAAAGCCTGGGAGTAGTGGGCCTAGGTCCTGATGGAGATCCCAACTGGGAGAAGGGGTCGGGGGACCTGGAAGCCAGAGGGCTGTACTCCAGCCAGAAAGAGCTGGGACTGTCAGCTTTTGGTGGAGCTGACTGTGTATGGCAGAAGAACCAGGGCTGAGTATGAACTTTTGTGTTATGGTCATAGACTTTATTCTGGGGCCCCTGAGGACTGCTTGAACCATTACTGTTATTAATCCATCCCTGGATGGGAGCGCCCTTAGCCACAAGAGCAATTATGTGATGTACTTAAGGGGCCTAACAGGGGCAGAGTGCCTGCAAAGCAACCCCTGGCCATGAGGGGGCAGTCAGGAGGTGGCTGACTCCATTACAAGATTATTCACAATGAATTCAATAGTCACAATTTTATATCCAAGCTGTGTAATTGGTTGCTTACGTCACATGGTACAGTGTCTGTTTCCTGACCCACATTCAAATACTAACAAAACTTTAATTTGTCTGCAAACATAATACCATGAGTTTTAATAGTCACAGTGAATTTCCTGGCTTTTATCAGTTTGTTTTACCCCTTCCCTCTCAAACTTTCTTTTTTATTTTTAAATACACACTGCAATTTTTAAAAAAAGAGAGAAATTTTATCTAAGAAAATAGAAAAAATTGTTCTGAATTCTTCAGATTATGTATTATTTATCTGCAATTCTCCCATATCTAAAATAAACTCCTTGTATTATTTTGCTCAGCTTTGGAGGAACAGTTCTGATCTATGAAGTATATACAAGCTCTGACCCCCTTGCTCATACTGAGTAACACTTACATGAGTAGTCCAATGGGTGCAACTGGACTACTCCTATGAGTAAGTACTACTCAGCATGAAGAAGGGTGACAGAACTGGGTCCATAATCAGGTAAATTTTAAGTCACATTACTTGCAGGCCTTAGTGCATTGGAACAGAGCCGTTAGAGTGACTATAATCTGTTCTTTAATTATGCAGATAGAGTACATGTAATAATTTGAGAATATGTGAGGGGGAAATGTAGTCTACTTGGTAAGTAATCAAATTAAACTGAACTGTCCTCATACCAAAAGACATTAGACTGTATCCCCCATAATTTAAACTGAAGACTTTGGAGTTATAATCGTTACGGAAAACAATCCCAAACTGATAAACCACATTTTAAAACATTTTCATTTATATAATTTAAAACCAAAGTGATTTCCCCAAACTCCACAGTCTCCTCCGTGGAACGTTTGCAAGACAAGTTTCTTTGAGCAAATTTTTATTGCTGTCTTACAAATTCCAGAAAGCAAGAGCCCATAACTAAAGGCTGACATAACCTTAACTCTAGGCTCTTACATACCATTAGAATAGATCACTCTGGTGAGAAAAATGGTACAATATTAGTAGTGCAGGAAAAAATAAAAGCCCAAATTAATAGTTAACCCTAACCTTGGGAAGTAAAGAAAGCAAAAGGGGCAGAGGCTGTGTGAAGTGCACCTCACAATAACTCTGCTCAAAAGTAAGACCTTCCTATAATTCCAAGGAAACTGTCTTTAAGCCTTAAACCTTTACAGACTCTCTTCTGAAGGTAAACTATGTCAGCGGACCAATCCCACTCGCCCAAGAGCAGTACAGAATATTCCAACATCATTGCCAGACTATCCCCTCCCCCCCACATCTAGTGTATGGATCCTGCTACCATTGACGCCATGGTTGCAAATCCTTTCCCAAGGACTATCCATAACTTTCTAACAGCAATGGGCAACCATACACACAACCATCTTATCCAAGATCTTACTGGCTGGTTACTGTGCTCTGGTACCTTTGCATGGTACCCACTGGGGTTATCTCTAGCTATGCACTTTGAAGCAGCCATGACCAGCTAAAATGGTGTGTAAACCTTCTACCAGATGGTTGACAGCAGCAAAAAGGGCCAGGTTCAATAGGACCAGGTTTGTCAGGTCCCCCTTGACAAAATAATTAAACTAGTTTAATCCTCCAACCAGAATCCAGGGGAAGCTAAGCACATCCTTCCAGGGTGCCCTTAATAGGCAGAACATTCCCTCTCACAAATAGTCTGAGATTGTGCACAAACAAGGGAGTCTTTATTAGAGGAAAAGAGAACACAGTTATAAACACGGGAGAGCACAGCAACAGAACATATGCAAATAAAGAATAAAATACCCCCTCTTCCAGTAACTTTGCAGCAGTTCATTTAACTCCCTTCCCACCCGCTGGTGAGAATGTCCCATATTGACCACACCACCTCATCCATCCACCAAACCCCTCTTGTGGTTGGGATCAACATATAGCAGTATTTCAAATGTCTCTTTGCAGGTCTGTCTCCAGTCCCACGGGAGCTGCTTGCCCAGTCCCGTGTGGAAGCGCCACCACCTAACCCAGCATAGTGAGTCAGGTTCTATTAAGGTATTGGGTAGTTGGGGGCTCACTGGAGTCCACTCACCTCTGCTGCTGTCCTCTGTGTCATCTCTTATCGTGAAATCCTCCCAGGAGGTGAGGCAGGAGCAGAGTTCTGATTGCTTGGAAACTAGCTCTTTCCCACAACGTAAGAGTTCTTTCTTTTTGTGCATATCTGGTGATCTCCCAAGCATCACTTCTGGACCTGTGGGTAGTTAGCCTATGCAAACGAAGCTTTCTATGGCAGCACTTCTTTTCACCAGCATAGCAGGTAGAAACCTCTTTCCCCTCTGGAGCTTGTGACCATAAGGTTTACACTTGTGAAATGTAGGGAAGCAGCCTCCTTATCATAACCATACCATATTTCTACATGCATGGCTACCCCCACATTGTCTGGAGCATGCCATAACTTGGTACATCAGGTATATATTGGAAAGCACCTGTCCTAGTGCTCCACAGAAGTATCATGGCAGACCATATTTGGTCTACATTGCACTCCTGGGAGAGGAGTTTGCCATACCTTGTTCTTTTTCAACAGTGGACCACACTTGGACATGGCTGGGCTCTGGAGAAAGGGAAATAATTGAGCCCAACACACATTCTGTTAAACATTCTTATGTCTGTCTGGAAAAAGCTGGCGGTTGAAGGGTTATACTACACTAACAGCTACAATGTTTTACGTAGTCTGACAAAAATGACAATTAATCTGTGCCTTTGCTGTGTCCAAATTGGACGGGAACAATTTCCAGAACCTTACATTCTTTCTTGAAGGAATATCTCTATGTCTCTGTCTTGGTACTGGAACAGTGAAAGCTTAGCCGGTGTTTTTCAGACAACTCCTGATATACTACTAGATTTGGTTGTTATTCTTACACCTCTTTGTTCTTCGCAGTATGCTTCTTTCTTTTTATAAATGTATTTCATTAGTGTTGTTGTGTATGGCATTAGAACGTGTCTGTGCATAAAATGTAAACAGCCAAAAGTAGAGAGAAGTTTAATAACTGGCTTGGCTGCTGAATAGAGTCTGTAGGACTCTATTCAATGTGCCTGAACAAAATAAGCCTCACACTGGGTGAGCGTAAATACATTCAATTAGGAGGGAATGAACTGAACTTAATGAAAGGAAACTACTTCTTGTTTTAGACAACTTGGGCCAAATGTAACCCTACCATAAACAAGCATGATTTATTACTATGAATTTTTAGTATTAGGGTAGCAATTAAAGGGCCAATCAGGTGTGGACTCCTATCTACCATTGTCTTCAATGGAAGGCTGCACTTGCTTACGCCAGGGCTAAATTAGCTCCCAGCTCTAGCACTTCTAGAGAGTGCCCAAATTAAAACCCCAGATCTGAACAACCACAGATCCCGGGGATGTTGCATCTGGATGTAAGATTGTGCTTTTCAAACCTTCTCAAGAGCACTAAAGTTTTTGCCACATCCTTTCTGTGCATTGTATTTCAACAGATTGCTCAATAGATCTCATTACAATCTCCTGTAGATTAACTCTGGAATGAAAATTTGTGGAGAATATTTTTTAAAAGTGGGGGGGAAAGCAATTTGCTTGCTTTTTGACATATGAATGTGCTATTTCTTTCAGAGAAAATGCCAATAATTGGGACCAGTAGTTTCATCACAAAATTAAACTAAGCAAACATAATTATAGCTAATTTCCACTCTCTAGAAGAATATGCTATTGAAGGTATAATTAAACATTTTGTGAAATACGGAAGACCCCATGAACGAATAATGTAGGGAGTTTTATTAAAGAAGGCATCTGTAAAACAGAAAGGGGAGAATGTCTTACTGGACATTTTCTTTTATAAACTTTGTTTTTTAAAATGGGAAACAGTTGGACCAACAGCTGCCGGTTATTTGACTGAAGAAGATTTGCAAAGCATGATGAGCATGTTTGGAACACGCATCCTTTATACTATTAAAATTATGCTGGCAGGCGAGATGCCAGTTAAAGCTACTTTATAAAAAAAGTACAAATTTTGTTTTGCACAGTTGTAAGAATTTCTTATCCTTAAACAGACTTGTTTAAATCTGCAGCATGTTGTACAGCAAATAAGTAAATCTGGGCAGGGAAATTTAATTGTGGTTCATGGAGGATTTCATTATTTTGTAAGTTGGTTCAATTCTGATTCAGAACGAAAAACAAAATTTTTCACAAAAGGGAATGGAGCCCCAACTCCGAGATAGTCAGTCTGGCTGGCCGCCTCAGACCCAGGTTTCCCTGAAAGGTCCTAGCACCAGAGCTGCAGCCTCTAGAAGCCCAACCTCCCCAGGACATGGGCCAGCTAGCAGAAACCAGGAAACCAAACAGGCTTCCAAATGAAGAGTTCTAGTTGAGTTCTGCAAGACCTTTGGCGAAAATGAGCTGTCTCCACAAGATGTTTTGATTTTGTTGAAGCAGCAAATTCTGACAAAAGGTGTTTTATCAGAATTTTTCTGACCAGCTCCACAAATAAGTCCTTCCAGAGCTTGGATTTTATTTATTTGTGTTGCAGTAGTGCCTACAAGGCCTCAGTTAGCTAACTGGGTCCCATTGCACCAGACACAGTGTACACATGTAAGACAGTCTCTGCCCCAAAAAGCTTACGAACTAGGGTACAGGATGAGAGACAGCAGAAGTAGGGATAAGGTAACAGTGACAAGATTATGGTTAGCATAATAAAGAGCAGTCTTAAGTTTCTGCTATTCACCGGTTAGGCTTGTTTCTTTAATTAACAGAGTTAAGGTTGCCCAGAGGTGCCTTGTGGCTAAACTTAAACCTCTGAAAACCAGGAAATACAGAGTTAAGTACATGCCACCTCCATGCAACCTTAACTCTGCCCCTTGGAGCTGGCAGTAGCCACTGGGGATGCTTCAGCCAGGGCAGTTCCATAAGAAAGTTCTAAAAGAATCTGCCATTGTTTGTATTGCACTCCACTGATTTGAATTTCAGCACTTACCTGCATTCACTCTACTACCTTTACTGGGTTAGGTGCAGATGTATTGAATGCTGGAGGGATTAGTTGGAGCAGTTTGGCAGAGCTGTTGCTGTGATATGATGAGGTGTATGTGTACTTCAAAGGATCCAGTATGCCCCATTTCAGCATTCAGTTCTGTAGTTTGTGTCAGTAGCGGTGCACAGGGGTGTCTTTTTGCAATGGGGATTGCTAGCCATCTAGTGGAATACATGACTGTGATCTCCAGGGCTTACTACGGGGTAAATGAAGGCAATGTCTCAGAAGAATTCCTGAGGGAAATGATGAAGTAGAGGTAACATGTTGCAAATTTGGGATAGTTTGTGTGGACCAGGTTCAGTGTGAGTTTAGGCCGGGGTGCAGGTAGCTCCCATGGTGGGGCTGTAAGGAATGCCCGACCTAACCCAGAGCTTTGCCATAGCAAAAAGAAGGTATTAGACTTTGTCTTACATGCTCATGTGCTCTATTCTTGAAATGTTCTGTAGCATCTGTAGGGTAGAGTGCTAGAATGTTATTAGTGCCCTGGGGCATTGCTCAAAAAGGGCAGAGTTAAGGTTGTGTTGGGGGTGTGGCATGTACCTTAACTTTGTATTTTCTGTAACCCCTATATCCATCACTTGTATGTGGTTGTGATATTTCATACAAAGCATGCCGTGTAAGATATCATATGAAAGGTCATGATCTGCCGAAACTCATTGTTCTGTCAAAATATGTATATTGTTGTTGTGCATGAAGTTATAAGATTGTTCTATATGGTTGTTATTAAAATACATTGTTGGGAGTTTGGGAGACACCCTCTGCTAGCTCTCCAGTGACAATAGAGGTAGTGATCCCACACCCAAGCGGACGTTAAGCAACCATCATGAGCTATTGACCAGCAGGGGAATTGTAAATAAGAAATTTACAATTCTGTAAGAGATAGTTGCACAAGAACCACACAATCGCGATTGCTCAACTCTGTGACTCAGCAAGGCCCACCATGACGTGTCTGGGATAGTATCTTCCCTGGGACATGAACTGAGAGTATAAAATAAGGGACGGTGGCACCAGGAGATCACCTCTCTCCTCCCCCATCTACGCTGACGGCAACAAGAACACTGGGAAGACAAAGACCTTGAACTAAGGAGAAAGGTCCCAGGCTGAGAAGGAAATTCAGCCTGTGTATTAAAAGCAGAAACCTACCTACACCATCCAGTGTGGTGAGAAAAGCTATTTGATTCAACTCTTGCTTAGTCTGAAAGTTTAGGATTTAGAATGCGTATTTACTTTTAATTCTCTTAGGTAACTATCTCTGACCTTTATGCCTACCACTTATAATCACTTAATGTATCTTTCTGTAGCTAATAAATGTATTTTAATGTTTTATCCTTACCAGTGAGTTTGTCTAAAATGTTTGGGGAATCTGCTCAGATTACAAAGGCTGGCGCATTTTCTCTATCCTTTGATGAAGTGGCGAACTAATTATTGAACTTGCATGGTTCAAGAGAAGGTCTTGAGCAGTATAAAATAATACATTTCTGGGGTGCAAGGCTGGGGCGATTTGCTGGTGTTTCCGTGTGTATGCTTTATGGGTGGCTTAGAGAGCATTCATGTAACTTAGCTGGGTGTGTCCCTGCGTGCTGTTGACTGAGTGACCACAGTAACCTGCAGAGGTTTGCTGCTTGTCACTAACAAAGCATTGTGAGAGATAGGCCAGGCTGCAGATTTAAGGGGGCATAGTAGTCCCACAGTTCCAGGTTGTACCCCAGGGATCCCGTCACAATCACCACCTAAAAATGCAAAAATGACAACATTTTGTCAACTAATTTTTTACACAAGGGATATTTTCCCGTTCCTGTCGCCCTTTCTTAAATATTTTGGAGGGGCTCTGTTTTCAGCTCCAAATGCCGCATGCAAGAAGTGGAGGAAGAACTATACATTAAACTCTTCCTGATGAGATGACAGGATGAAATCTCATCAGAGGAAATGGCTGCAATGAGTAATGTTGTTGAATATCACCATGGCCGATACGGCCAATGAAGTACCATACACCAAAAGATCCAGATTAAATGATTCAGTCCCTATTTCCAAGGAGTTGCACAGGACTTTAGTTGCATGCTTGCCAGTAAAAATATCTGGCATATTCTGGCTAAAATGCTACCCACCCAGTGCTTTAAACTATGACCTTCTCTCTACGAACCACGTTCAATTTTTAGTCTCCAAGGGCAAAATCTCTGTGCAGAGGGCCAGCACCAAGTCTGTGCACTGCTTTAGTCCTAAAAATAGGGCTTACATGGATTCCAGTTGGTGGGTAAACAGCGTCCTGACCCTGTGCATATAAGTGTAAATGTTGCCCCAAATGCAGAATAAGCCTAGAAAATCTGCCAATATTTGTGTTATTGAATGACTGGGAAATGTAAGTTGCTTTAAAGGAAGGAGCCAACAAATCTGCTGAAGCTAATAAATTTAATGAGCTGGATGGATGGTCCAGTGATTAAAGCTGTTCACTGCCATGCTGGAGGCTTGGTTTTGATGCTCTGTTCTGATCTCTCCCAGCTCTTGGCTGGAGGAAAGTGCCTCATGGTGCTCTACAGGGAGCCTTCTGTCTGTTCTGCCTCCTGAAGATGTCACTTCCAGAAATGTCAGTTACAAAACTGAGCACTTTGATTTTCCTGGCACTATAGTGCCAGTCTCATAAATACTGCCTTCGAGCACAGCAGGACTGGGCATGTGGTAATTGTGGCTATCAGGAACATATACTTCGTCTCTTGCAGCTTGTATGCCCATAGTAAGCGCCCATCAGGAAGTAGGTGGCTTACGCTGTGACCAGCCGCTGAGGCTAAAGCAACAGCCAAGTACAAATTTATTGGCCTCAATGAGTCAAAGTGCAAGCACAACAAAAGGAGAATAAGGCTTCTTGTAGCCTACATTGTGCAAGTGCCCAGGAAAGCTTTTGCAGCACGGCTCTTTCCTGTTCCCATAGGGAGTCCAGTATCCACAGCAGGTGTACGTCCCATCAACAGCCAAACGTCCAAAACATCATCCCTTTAATGAACAAAAAGCTCCAGCTGAACTCTAGTCAATTCTTTCACAGCTAGGTCCCACTACAGTCTCTGCACTGAAGGAGGACACCAGGGCCGGATTAACCTTTTGTGGGCCTGGCCCCAAATATATTTGTGGGCCCCTATGGGGCAATGGAGCATGGCACAGGGAGGTCGGTCCCCAGAGCGAGGGGCCAGCCTGGGGCAATGGATTATGGCATAGCAGGGGTGGCCCCACTCCATCCAGCCCAGTGCAAGGGCTCTATTTACAAACTGATAGTGGCCCACACATAGTGGCCCACCCAGTCCCGTGCTGCCAGCATCCCCCTTGCCCTCGGGAGGAGAGGGAGGGGAATGGGGGCTATGCTGCATCACACAGCCCACCTGCCCAACACCCCCTGACTCCCTATGCCCAGTGCCCCCCAGACCCACTATACCCAGCACCCTCCCCCCACAGATCCCCCCACCACAAATGCACAGCCCACTGCCCACCCCCACCCGCCCAGTATCCCACACAGAGCCCTCACTGCCTAGCACCCCAAAACACACAAACCTATCCCACTGCCCCATGCTCCCCACCCCCTCACAGACCAGCATGCCCTCAGAGACTCACTCCACCCCCCAGCCGCAGGCACCGGCTCTGCTGGGAAGTGACTGTCTGCCAGGCTGAGCCAGCAGCACGGCTGGGGCTGGTCCCGTTCCCAGGGTGGGGAATCGCTCTGGCCCCTTGGGAGCAGTGGGATCAGCCAGATCAGGGCCTGCCCCCGCCCCGGCTCCTTCAGGATCCACTTGCCTGGAGGGGCCCAGCTAAGCCACCCCCCCGCCCCCGCCGCTTCTGCCCACTGGCCACAACTGGCTCAGCTTTTGCACCGGTCCCAGGTGGCTTGGCTCTGAGGAGGCAGGTGGGGCCCCACAGGTGCCAGGCAGCAGAGAATGCTGGAGCCAGAGCTGCACTGGGGTCCGGCCAGCGGGCTGAGAGGAGCGAGCGATGGGCAGGGGTGAGGGGCTAGAGGGCAGAGAGGAGCCCGTGGGCTGGCAGGGCCTCAGGGAACAGTGCAAGTGGAATGGGCTGGGATGGGGTCTCTTAGGTGTGTGGGCCAGGAGCCATGGCACCATTGTAAACCTGGCACTGACAGACACTTGTCCCCTTCCACTTTCACACTGGCTCTGTACATTCCATCATACAGCTACCAGCATTAAAATTGTGCATTTCATTGTAGGAGCACCAGATGTACATGTGCTGCAAGTACCTAATGTCTTTCAGGATATAAAGATTTAGGTCTTGTTTCTCCTCTCGGTTACATCAGTGTAACTCCATTAAACTCAACTGACTTCAGCTAATGTAAATTAGGAGTAAATAAAAGGCGAACCAGCTCCATAGTTTTTAGAGCTGCTGAATTTGCTTCCTAATCAAGCAGAGTTCACCTAAGGGGCAGATTGCCAAAGACACAGTAATTGAAGGTGCTAGTCCTAGATATTAGAGCTGCAGCAAGCCAGGTATTGCATTTAGCTCCGTGGAAGTGCTTTTCATTCACACGTCCATGCTAGAGCTTCGCCACTTTAGCTCTCTTTTCATAGTTTCTGCCTCTCTCCTTGTATAGAATACAAGTTTTCATCATCTTCCCTCCCTCACCCAAGCACTAATGAACACACACACTGCACAATAAGTATATAACATTCTTCCATGTCACTTGTGGTTTTGCCCTCTTTCCTTTCACAACCACGTGAGGATTTCTCCATTTGGTGGTGTGTTCTTTTCAAGGTCTCTCACATGATCCAGGGAAATGAATTAACGAAGGGCATGATTCGATTCTACACACATGCTTTTTCCTAGCTAGATGCCGTTCAAGGCTCAAGTGCCATATACCGGATTGTAGCATTGCTTGGTGACCTTCAACAGCAGCAGTTCCCTCTTCTTAGTGAATCCTGGAATTAAATGTTCTCTTCACACCGTGTGAGGAAACTGAGGGTAGAAATTGACAGAAGATTGTCCCCATCCTGCTCAACACAGCCAGGGGCACAGAGGCATGTCTCACTGTGGATAATCTCTAACTGAAATGTATGTGTACATTAACTTTCTAATTACAGTTGGCACTTCTGACTGCTGCAGTGTCCCCTGCTGACAAGTCACAGGGTTTGTGACAGCAGCAATAAGGAGCCCAATGTAATATTTCAAACATTTCTATCCGGATTTAATTCTATTTTAACCAAGGAATAACTTTAGTGTTTAATATTTAAACAATATAGTTCATATCTGCCTACCCAATACAGTTCCCTTGAAGCTTAAAATAGCATTAAAGTTGGATGGAAACTAGTTACCTGAACCAATAATCACTAAACTCCCATTGATTGCAAACAAAGTTAGAGTTGGACACTCTTGTCTGGGAGCATAGTGTAGTAAAATCTCATTCCATGGGCAAGCTAGTAATAAAAAGGTCAGAGGTATCATTTGAGTCATAAAAATCAGCAGAATCATAATTTCAGTGGTGTCATCCTCTGTGGCATGGCAGGGAGGCCTCACTTCCCACCCACGCACTCCGTCCGCACCAGATCCCAGCTCTGGGTGCTCTGAGTGATGGAAATTTTAATACAATATTGCTGGAAATGAATTGAGTTGGGTATCACTCGAAAACCCTTTCTGCCATGAACCCAATGGTACCAAATATGACAAACATAAAACAATTATGTAGATATATAGTCGAAGAAAATGTTTACCAATTTAAAAAAAATAATTCTTTAACACGGGCATGCATGGGTTACATTAACTAAGACCAATGTTAGTTTTTTTTTAACCTAAGGAAATTAGCCTTGACATGTAGAACTGAAAACATTTATTCAAAGCCACCATGTGTGCAGGGCCGGCTCTAGGCACCAGCCAAGGAAGCAGGTGCCTGAGGCAGCAAATGTGAAGGGGTGGCGCTTGTGCCTTTCTAGGGGCAGCACTCTGTTTTTTAGTTTAGTTTTGTTTTTTTCCGGTGGCAAGGCTGCAGCACGTTCTACCTTGTTTCCTCTTCAGCTGCAGCTTTTTTTTTTTTTGCTTCGCTGCTTGGGGCGGTAGAAAAGCTAGAGCCGGCCCTGCATGTGTGTCATCTTAATCTACAATAGACCCATTGTCACGCTGCTCCTTGTCTGTGCAAGTGTGGCACATCTCTGTACAAAGCAGGCTGCTGGCCAAACATTTGCAGGGTGGTTGTGACCTTAGGCACTCCTGTATTCAGGGCCGGTGCAAAGAAGTTTCGCGCCCTAAGCGAAACTTCCTTGCACCAGCCCTGCGCCCCGCCCCCCCAGCAGCAGCTAACCCCCCGCAGCGACGGCTCAGCCCCGTGGGCTGCGGCAGCCTCTCCACCTGCCCGTGGGCTCGGCTGCCCACGCCCCCCCGCGGGCCGCGGCGGGCTCGGCTCCCCGCTGGGCCACGTGGGACTGGGCTCCCCGCCCACAGCGGCCCCCCACCAGCGCCCCCCGTGGCGGCCAGCCCCCCGCCCGGGGCAGCTTACCTCAGCTGGGGGCAGGGGCAGGGGCAGCAGCTCATGGGAAGCTGCGTTCTCGGCGGCGATGATGTCGTCGGGAGTCACCGCCCCCCAAATGCTGGCGCCCGCCAGCCCTGCCTGTATTTACAGCCTATACACCACTGCAATAATATTTGTACAAATATATATGCCTTGTGTGGTATCCCTTGAAAACTAATGCTGGTCACTAATATTGTTGTGAAATATGTGTGACATAGCTGAATGTGGAATTAGGGATACTCACTTATATCATGCTTTAAAGTCTGTGACTACAAGGTGTTTAAACTAGGCATGTTAGGGGAGCTGATAAACAGGTTTTCTCCAGCCAAAGGAAAGAGGCCAATATCTTAGGCCAGGTATGGCTAAATTCAATGGGCTATTCATTTGGATTGGAGGTTGCAGCAGGAAGAGATCATTTGCATTGTAAAAATCACCAGCAGGGGAGAAGGCAACCTGGAGGCTACACCAGACACCAGGGCATCCACACCCAGCAAGAAGAAGGAACTTCATCTGAGGATACATATCAAAAGTTTACTGGACTATAAAGAGAGGGGGATGAACCTCTACATTGTCTTTCACCTGAGGGGACAAGGAAAACCAACACCTTGGGGTGAGGCTGGTGTTCCACTTCCTTACCATCACACTTGCTGGTGCTGAAGTCACTATGACCACCACTGCACCAATAAAAGCAGTAGTACAGGTCACACGGTACTATTTTTTTTCTAGGTTTGGCATCAGCTACAGATCCCTGAAACTCCCACGTACTGCAGGACAAAATGCTTTTCTGTGAAAATTTAGGTGCTGCAAAGAGTTTTCATTTTACTGTTGACATCAGTGTTTTTCCCGCACTTTTGATAGCTCCACGTCTTTTGCAGCTTTTAAGAATGTGTTATGATTCATTTCTGCAGATAGGATTGATAAAAACTACATCCATATGCCATAATTCATCAGCATTAAGTACTTTATAAGCCTTTCTGCTAAGCATTTGCTCCTCTTCAATCCCGTTCAAAGCACATGCTTCTCTGCACTTAGCCTGCGCATCAGCTATCACCACCACTTTCCCATCCATTAGAGCCTCTGCCAGGCAATTTATAAGCTCCAACTGAGTTGCACAGTTTGCAGTAGTAAAATCAGTATTTATTTCTGTTGTCTTTACCTTTTGATGCAACACATTACATACATTCTTGGGGTAGCGTTCGATGTGATATGCAATGTCATATTCATGAGTGTCTTGTGTTTCTCACCAGTCTCGTGCTGAAACTGTGCTTAATGGATGCTTTCAGGCTTACCGGAGAAGAAGCGGGTGCTCTTCTCAAAATGTATGCCAAGGGAACTAGCATAAAGCAAGTCTCGCCTGCAGTTAGCACCTGTCCTGGCATTTTCAACTTTTCCTTCTGCTTGTTGTGCTTCCTCTCCAACCCTGCCAAATTCAGTTTATGGTTGCACTTCTCATAGCGTGTAAGATGCCACTGAACACTGTGTTTAACCAGGTCTTCCACAGTGATATTCTCCAAAGATTCAGCTACTAGTCAATACTCTTCATCTCGCCGTTGCATAAAAGTGATCAAGACCAAAGTAAAAATCAAGGCTTTTATAATAAATTTCTTTGGAATTCTAATTAGTTATGTAACTAAGTGCATACCATTTGCAGATAGATTCCAGTAATTTCTGTCAGGATGCTGATGTCTTAACTAGTGCCTCATTACAATGCTTTTGGCATAATACACAAAGCTGTTAATCAATACCACTGAACTGCCTTTTTTGGGGCTGATGATGGCAAATCAACTTGAAGCATTCCTTTCATCCATAGTAAGTACAAAAATGAATCAGGTATGTTCAGAGCATTAACTGATGACACAGTACTGTCAGTTGAGAGTCACAATTTAACTTGGTGCGGGCTGCATGTTTGACATGCCCATGTTAAAGTATAATGTAAAAAATGTTTTTCTTTTTAAACATTTTCTTAAATATTTATCTACGTGACTGTTCTAGCCTTTTTACGCTTGGTCCCATTGTGTTCGTGGGAGAAGAGTATAATTCGAAAGCCTAACTCGTCCCATTTCCGACAACGTATTATCAAAATTTCCACCAAGTGGAGGACCTGGAGCTGGAAGCTGGGGGTGGGGGACAGAGAGCCCCCTGTGCCATTCCACAGAGGGTGACTATTCAAATTAAGATTATATAGATTTTTATGACTCAAATGACACCTCCCTTATCTTTCTATCATTAACTTGCCCAGGGAGTTACACATGCTCCCAGACTTCCCCAAAATGCCACTCTTCAGCAAGATGGAAACAGTGCAGCAGATGGCTTGTTGCAACACCCCTCCACTCCAATTACAAACATTCCTACAAAGGAGGCTTCCTGCAGGCCTGGCAATTTTCCTGTGCTACTGAAAATATTGGTCTGTTGAAAAACAAAGATCTTTGGTGCAACCTTTAACTTCTTCCCCAGGGCATAAGAACAAAGTTATTTTCAGCAGAATTGAGTCCTGAGGAAGGAAGGGAGTAATCTAGTATAACAGCCCCATTCTTTGTGAAGTTTGCAGACAAATGCATAGCTGAGGCTTACAACATGCTCATGGGAAATTTACAAATCTGAGCACAAAATCCATTTACCTATCATAATCACGATGGTCGATGGACATGAAAAAAATAAGGCTATTTTAATTACTTATTTTTAAATAAAGAACTCATCCCAGGCAAATGGCCAGGTAGAATTTTGCAATGCTGGCATAACCTTTAGCTTTGTCACTCTTCCTCACATTTGGTAATGAAATGTTAATCTATACATTTGGGTGACTGAAGATATAAGTAGAAGGAAATAAAATATACTGTATAATATCAAACCTCTTTGGTACTGCAGAAAGAGCTGGTGCTTCCTTTCTTGACTTCCCATGAAAATCTGGTTTAACAAAATGTGATTTATTGCAAATATTTCCCATTGTTTATCAACTGAAGCACTAATGATTTCACTGGTAATATCTTTTGTGTAAATCCTCTCAGTATTGCAGAAACTATTTCTACTTGTTTTGATTTGCTTGGCAAATACCCCTGACAGAAAGATTATAATGTTGTGGCTGTGGCACATGGTGTTCCACAGCCAACTGTCAATCCTATTTTTTTTAAGACTCTATTTCTTGATTAATAGTTAAAATAAATGCAGTAAGATTCCCCCCCTGGAGTGGAGGATTTAGGCGGATTCAGGTTCTTATGGAATTTTACAGTGAAGCCTGTTATCAGTAACGGACAAAAAGCAAATGGTGCAAAGAAAAGAGGTCCAGTTTCTGCTTCTCAATGAGATTTTTCTCTGCTATCATCAGTAGTACAAATTACCTAAAGTATAAATATTGTAATATAATTGTAAAATATTCAGGAATGTAGTAGGGGTATACAAAGTAAGCCCACTTATCTGTAGAGGCGTGAGCTGTTATCATTGCCACAGGCTCAGGGGTTAAACAGTTTAATAGCAACCAATCCATTGGTTTCCAGGAACCAAATCTGAAGCAGCTATTTGCTGAGGCACAATTCCTAACTGGATTCCTGAGTAAGCCCATCATTTAAAAGATATCTACCCTTTCATTCAAAGTGTGGATTGAGGATGCTGGCTTTGAAAATATGCCACTAAGTAGTATGTACTGTAGCTCTGGTCCTCCTTGACAGACATAATAGCATGGTTCTCACTTACTGGCTCTCTGAATTTAGTGGCTGATAACCAATAAGATGGACATTTTGTAATGCTGGGAGCCTTGCTAGCAACAGCAGCAACGCGGGGGTGTGAGCATGACAGCAAGTCCTGTCAATGAGAGCAGAAGCATGAGAAGCCGGAGTGTGACAAATGGAGAGCGAGCTGCCTTCTGTACTACTGCAGCAATACTCCTACACTAACTAGGCCTGCCACTAGCAAACTTCCACCGGCCATCTCCCTTCTTCCCAACCCCCACCTCCAATATTTAATTGACAACTAAAACTAATTATGTTCAGCTTGACATATTTGCATAGAAATAATTAAGTGTCCATGTAATTCAGTTTCCCTGTAGATGATGGTTTGCCATGAGCTAATAGGAAGACCTGGTCTTTTTAGCTCTCTGGGTGTGTGTGGCACAGCAATTACTATTGCTTAAGGATACCCTGTGGAGGTAACCTTCTGTACTGAAAGGTGGTGCTCTGGAATGGAGGGGCAGAACATCTAATAGCATGCTATGGATTCTGTAGTATTGGTTATGTAACATGTTCTTTGCTGTAATGCAAACACTGCCAAAGAAGGAGAGAGACAGTAAACCTCTAAAAGGGCCAATTTCTGAAAGCTGAAAATATTTAGGAGCAAAATTGACTGAGGAAAAATTACACAGAAAAATGTGAATGATAATTTACTAGATGTGCTAAAAGACACAATCACATAAGAGGCCTATACAGGTTTAAAAAAATCATGGTTTAGAGAAAAAAGTGAAAATAGTAATAAAAAATTAAAAACATACAATAAGTGGGGGGAAGGGAAATTGACAGTAATGAATTAATATTACAAATTTAAAATGTGGATGATTGAGAAGGGACGCTAAAGGCCTCAATGAAAAATTTGTGGCCAGTAGGATTTAGGACAACAAGGATTTAAAAAAGTATCAGAGGAACACAAAGAATCCTAACAATTGTATAGGTCCACTACTAGGTGGAGATGGCTAAATTGTTGATAATGATGTAGACAGACAAGTGTGTGAAGAAATATTTCTGTTCTATATTTTGAAAGAAGCTGGATGATGTACTCATATCATATAGTGATGATAAAGTACTTCCCATCCCAGCAATAACAGAGTGGGACTTAGCAGCTACTAAAGTTAAAACATTTAAAAATCACTTATTCTGATAACTTGCCCCTAAGAGCTTTAAAAGAGTTGACTGTGGAGTTCTTGGAAATCTTATGCTAATTTTTAATAATTTTTGGAAAACTGGGGAAGTTCCAGGGGACTGGCAGAAAGCAAGTGTTGTGTCAATATTTACAAAGGGTTCATACAATGACTCAGGTAATTATTGGCCTGATAGCTTGACATCATTCCTGGGCAAAATAATGAACACTTTCCTTCTACCCCCACAACTCCCAAATATACATTAGAAAGTATGGAAATGATCAGCTGAGGTCACCCAAAATAATTTCTATTCAGTATCACAACCCATGCATATCTGCACTGCATAAATGAATCTGAAAATTGAACAGTGATCTAACCAGAGTACCTTACTTCTGCTAATAGGCTGATTGTATTCTACAGTAGCATTTACAGGAACATTTGAAAATTCCTCCAAAGTCACTTAAGAGCACAAGTCCCACTGAAAGTCAATGATATATGCTCCTAAATCATGTAGGAGGTGCTTTTGAAAATTCCATCCTATACCAAAATATAAGGTTTTTTACATCCTTACAGCAAGTTATTCATGCCTTCCTGAAGACCATATTCAGTTGGGGGGCGGGGGGGAGGAGGAAAAGACAGGCTTTTTTTTTTTTTTTTTAATCACTTCACAAGAAGCGACCACACTCAGGGTAATTGCTTGGGGAAATTGCCTAAAAGTATACAATATCTGAAATCCCAAAGTTTTATCATACAGTGAGACCCATCAAAGACATGTAGCTACTGTATCTGGGGTTACCAACCTCTTTAGTACTGGCACAAAAAATTAGCTAGTTTACATGGTAGGGTATCACAAAGACATTTACCTACAAAATCATCCGAACTAAAAATTATTTTGAAATAAACCTTTGTGATCTAGTGGGTAATGAGATTCACTGCTTTTTTCATCCAAAGTGATAGAAACAGACTTGCTCATAAGAAGATGACACTGGATTTATTTAGTTGATATTTAAATACTGTATCTAAAATACTATAATAAATCTCTTCAGTTTTATTTTAGGGATCTAAAACCAGTCTATGTGGAGTCATAGCCCTTCTACTTGCTTTAGTCTAGATGGCTATTTTAAACAAATACTATCTCAGAATACTTCCCTTAAAATAATCTTGACTTTGTGTGTTTATTAACATGTACTGTATCCTACTGGTATTACCATATTAGCTTAAACAAGTTTGGTACTTTATCTGGAGTTCTTTTCAGTATGACTGTGACGGTAACTTCTTTCCAAACAAATATTAAACATTTTTGTTTCTTAATTTTGTGTTTTGTGTTTGCATATTTAGATCTCATTTTGTCCTGTGTATCCATTTTTAGAAAGAATATATACACATTTTATATATATATATATATATATATATATATATATACACACACACACACACACACACACACTCTTTAATCCAAACATCTTCAACTTCTTAACAAAGACAATTTTGAATAGGGATTCGAACAATTTTCTCAAGAGAAAGAACAGTGTTAACACTGTTTTATGTTAGTTTTCAAACACATTGTTTAACTTATTTTAAGTGTCAGAAAAATGTATCCTTTAAATAAAGGAGAACTTCAAAACTCTAATGGGAACTGGGCAAGTACGTGAGCATACTGTTTAAACTTCACCTGTTTCCATTACGCACAGCATAAGGAATTCACATGGGCTTTCCAATAGCTGTGTTTTATGTCTTGAAGTGCCATGTACTGGTATGAGACCAAAGTGAAAGTGCCAAGTTACAAAGGAATTATAAGGAGTTACAGTGGAATCAATACAGGACTGCATGTACTTCTAGAACCACCATCATGCATTTTAGATAGCCTGGGTAGATAACCTGAGACCAGGGTGTTAATAAGACCAAGTGCCTGCAAGGAAAATATACTAAGGGCTGGTCTATGCTGAAAAGTTACATCAGTGTACCTACAGCTCACAGGGGTGTGAAAAATCCATAGTAAAAACAGCGCTTGGTCTTCTGTCAACCTAGCTACCGCCTCTCGGGAAGGGGAGTTACCTACAGCGGTGGGAGAACCCCTCCCATTGCCGTAGTCTCTACACAGAAGAGCTACAGCAGCACAACTGCAGTGTTGCAGCTGTAGCATTTGAAGTGTAGCATAGCCTAAGAGCCAGACCTTTGGATCTCGCTGACCTTGGAGCAAAGGTGACTGTATTTCACCTTTGCGCTCTTCCGATCTCTAGCGCTGTAGAGGGGCAGCTCAGCTGCCATACAAGTTAGAGAAACCTCGGGGCTGGTTTAGCTTCCTCCGCTTGGTAAAGGACCCCAAAGTGTTGTTATGCTATCCAGGGATCACCAAGGATGTGCTCCAGCCACATAGGGTGACCAGACTGCAAGTGTGAAAAATCGGGACGGGGGTGGGGGGTAATAGGCACCTATATAAGACAAAGCCCCAAATATTTGGTCTGTCCCTATAAAATTGGGACATCTGGTCACCCTACAGCCACAGCCCTTTCTGCATATTTCCAACAAGCACCTTCATGTTTTCCCTTCTGCATGGAAGAAGCTACTGGCAAAAAAAAATTCACAAAGCCCCCAGTGTCCTCCTGAAAACTCAGTTCAGCCATGATGTTGGAGTGAGGCCTCTGCGCACTATGCAACACATAGTAAATACAAAAAATAATACTGCTGTGGGGGAGGCAGGCATGGAGATGCTTGGGCACGAGGCAGAAAACTCTAGCAAATTAGCTGCCTTGTTTGGTTCCTGCCCTCTCCAGCACAATGGGGCCACAGAAGTTACTGCAGCGTTCTGGCTACAATAATTGTAAGCTCTTTCAGGCTGGGTCTCCCTTTTCCATATGTTTATACAATGACTACCACAATGGGACCTCAAGGGGTTATTGCAATATAAATGATTAATACTAACAATGAATACTATCCATACACTTCCTGTGAAGGGCACAGAGGAAAGGGAGCAAGAGAGGGGAGGACTTACACACTGCAGCTTTTCCTCGCATCCCAGTTACCATAAGAGAAAACTCCTGAGCCTAATGGCCCAGTGATCTCTCCCTAGCTGTTTCGAATGTGTATCCCCCTCCCCACTTAAAAGGTACAATTAAAAGGTACAGCAACATCATTCTCCAGTTATTTGAACCTGCAGGTCAGGCAGTACCACCATACTCAGGCCTTGGATGAAATGTTCAGAGGGGGTTTAGGTACTGGTAAATGTGAGGTCCACTTAGGCAGAAGGACACACATTTTGTCCCCGACCCCCACCCCAGGGTCTGACAGCCTAATGTCCCATCACAAAGGGTTAGATTCTGCTACTCTTGCTCATATTAGTAGCACCTTATTCCATGGGACTGCACATGAAGTAAGGCAATATTCAGTGTGAGCAAAGGCACTAGAATATGTCCCATATTAGCTTTCTTGTTGATGAAGAAAGCTAATGTTGTGCCAATATTTAAAAAGGGGAAACGAGACGAACCGAGTACTTATAGGCCTGTCAGCCTGACATCGCTCCCGGGCAAGATGATGGAGTGGCTGACGCAGGACTCAATTAATAAAGCATTAAAGGAGGGCAATGTAATTAATGCAAATCATCATGGGTTTATGGAAAATAGATCCTGGCACACTAACTTGATATCTTTTTTGGATCAGATTTGGTTCAGAAAGGTAATAGTGTTGACATACGTGGACTTGGTACCACATGACATTTTGATTAAAACATGGCACACATTACATGGATTAAAAACTGACTAACTGATAAGTCTCAAAATATAACTGTAAAGAGGGAAATGTCATCAAGTGGGTCTGTTTCCAGTAGGGTCCCACAGAGACTGGCTCTTGGACCTATGATGTGTTATATTTTTATCAATGAAGAAAACATGATAAAGTTTGCAGATGACACAAATTGGGGAAGTGGGGGTGGTAAATAATGAAGAGGATTCAGAGCTGTCTGGATCACTTGGTACACTGGGTGCAAGCAAACAATATGCATTTTTATACTGCCAAATGTAGAGTTATACAATCAAGAAACAAGGAATGTAGGCTATACCTACAGGATGGGACACTGTATCCCGAGAAGCAGTGACTCTGAAAAAGATTGGGGGGGGGGGTCATGGTGGATAACGAGCTGAACATGAACTCCCAGTGCAATGCTATGGCCAAGAGAGCTAATGCTATCTTGGGATGCATAAACAGGGGAACTCGAATAGGAGTAGAGAGGTTATTTTACCTCTGTATTTGGCACTGGTGAGACTGGTGCTGGAATATTGTGACCAGTTCTGGTGCCCACAATTCAAGAAAGGTGTTGATAAATTGGAGAAGGTTCAGAAGACAGCCACAAGAACGATTAAAGGATTAGAAAACATGCCTTGTAGTGACTGAGCTCTTTGAGTCTACTTATCTTAACAAAGAGAAAATTAAGGGGTGACTTGACTATCGTCTATAACGGTGGTTCTCAACTGTGGTCCACCGCTTCTTCAGGGAAAGCCCCTGGCACGCCGGGACGGTTTGTTGATCTGCCGCATCCGCAGGTTCGGCCGGTTGTGGCTCCCACTGGCCGCTCCAGGCCAATGGGGGCTGCAGAATGCGGCGCAGGCCAGGGGACGTGCTGTCCGCCGCGTCCCGCAGCACCCATTGGCCTGGAGTGGTGAACCGCGGCCAGTGGGAGCCGCGACCAGCCAAACCTGCGGATGCGGCAGGTCAACAAACTGGCCCAGCGTGCCAGGGGCTTTCCCTGAAGAAGTGGTGGACCACAGTTGAGAACCACCGGTCTATAAGTACCTACAGGGGAAACAAATACAGGAGACCCTTGCTAGAACGTGCATCTACATAGTGCGAATTTGGTAATAATGCGGTCGCGGCCATGGATCCCAAATTAAATTACTTTAATTGGAATCCATGGTAACATGGCCCCCTGCTATAACGCGGTCCCCACGTTAACACGGATCCGCGCATGGATCCCAAACCCCTTGTTCTAGTGAGGGTCCGGTGTATTTAACAACAGGTTCTTCAATCTAGCAGAGAAAGGTATAACACAATCCAAATTCAGGCTGGAACTATGGTGTAAATTTTTAATGGTGAGTAATTAATCATTGGAACAATTTACCAAGGGTTGTGGTGGATTCTACATGGCTGACAATTTTAAAATCAAGATTTTCCAGGAATTATTTTGTTGAATTTTTATAGCCTGTATTATACAGGAAGTTAAACTAGATGATCATAATGGTCCTTTCTGGCCTGAGAATTTATGAATATGCTACACAAAGTGAGCTGTCAGGCATAGAGGGTTATGACACTGCTACAATTCTCTCCAAAGCCTTTTGGTCTGGAGACAGGACCTTCATCACGAATCACTGAGACGCTCAGACAAACACAGCTCAGTAGTTCCAGGACTCAGCTTCAGTATTGTCATATATTTCTTCCATATGTAAAACACAATGGCTTTATTGTCAACATGGATAAATACAGTTTACCTGTGATTTCAAGAGTAGGCAACTCTGTTCATTTAAGGGGAGTAAAGGCACATTAGGTCAAATTCATCCCTGATGCAACTCTACTGAATTGAAGTCAGCTTTACTGAAGTCACTGTTTGGGTGTGTTACACATAGAGTAAGTTCTTCCATTCTCATGCACGTGTACCTAACGTCGTTGGGCGTCCTGGTCAGAGGTATAACTCTGCCTTCTCTCCCTTCATTCCTTTTAGGAGGAGGAAGGTACTAAAGGATCCAGGTCCTTGTACAGAAGTTGAACCAGGCTGAAAGGCCTTTTAATTTCTGCTAACTCCACTGAGATCTCCCATAGGATTTACTTCTGCCACCGAAACGCCATATGGGATTTCACTTTACTTTGGTACATTATTAGTGATGCTTCCATGGCTTTGAAATTATTATACGAAGCCTGATTCATATTCCATTCCAAACTGCTACAGTTTTGAACAGCAGAGGCGCTCAGCCTGGAACTGCATTTGCATAAGTGAGAGGAGACAGCTAGCTGGGTGTTTTCGCTCCCTCCTGTGGCCCAAACTAGCCCCAAGCAGATGACCTTCATGACATGTTGCAAAGCTCATATTTTCCTCTCTGGAAATGAGGTATGTATGAGGTATTGTTTGAGGGGGAGGGGGATTTGAGAATTTACGGTACCTGTCTTACTAATGGAGGATTATTTTAAGTTGTATTGCTGCACTTAGAACGTATTTAAAGCTATGTCAAGGGTGCCTAGATTTTCAGCATTTCTAGCCATCTAAATAAATAAATGTTTAATTGTCTTGTCTACTTCCTGAGTTCCAAGAAGTTTAGTTTTGCACCAGTTGGTTTAACACTTATATGTACTCAGAAGAGATCTCTGAGCGGTAGCCGTGTTAGAAGAGATCATATATTGTGGATGTTGTTAGCGTATGTTATAAAGTAGGTACCTGGCACAGATTGTCCCTTGTTATTCTATGCATACCTTCCAACCTCCATGCATGCCAGTGAGTGACACAAGCCATTGAAATGTGTGACAAATGTTCAAAATGTGGAACGCCCTGGTTTTACTGCACATTACACCATCATTAACAGATTATACGAGTTTTTCACTATAAAACCTGTTTTTAGGAAAGTTTTCTCCCAGCAAATCACATTACAAAGCTGGTTTATTCCATTCTCACCATTAAAAAATGATCCTTAAAAAACCTGTTTTTAGTTTAATAGTTTTTAATCTATCAGTTAAGGTGTGATATGCAACCAAACAGCCCCTTTACTCTCCCTTGCTTCCCCTCTTCCTGGTTCAACCTCCATTTGTCGTCTCTCTCCAGCTGCCCTCTCACACACAGAGGTTCAGGAGTAGCTCCCTGTGCTGCTGGTTGCTCTGCAGCTCTTCTGCTTCGAGTGCAAGGCGCTGATGAGCCTCACCTCCGCTATGGAGGCAGATGACAGCAGAAAGCAGCTCTGGGTAGCTGAGAGCAGCTTTCAGGCCAGGAGTGCTGGGTGGGGCTGAACTGAGGCAGTAGCACACCTGGTTTCTTCCTGTGGCTGGCTCCTCTCTCCTAGGCAGGAAGGCAGATGGCTATGGAGGGTGCTGTGGCACACCACTAAAGCCTTGCAAGCTTGCACTTAGAATGCAGATAATGGTGGCATGATGGGGGCGGGGAGGGTGTTCACAGCTCTCCTCCGTAGGCTAGAGCCAGTGTGGGCCTGGTCTTGTGCACTCCCCTCCCTACTCCCTCTTCCCTGCCAGCTGATCCCCAAGCAACACCTGTGGGGAATTCAGGCAGGGCAAAGTGGGGATGCTGTGCAGAGCGCCAGAAGTGTCTCATCTGTGACGTACTGTGAAACGCGGCACTGTTAAGAGGTAGGATTCTATAATGGAAATATTAAAAGTTTATATTCTGGGCATCCTAATCTTTGTGATATCTGTAACTCCACTTTCAAGCTGGTGTTACTGCACTAAATGAATGGAGTGACACTGCTGTACAAGGGGAATAATGCAGTGGGGAATCAAGCCTGAAATCTTTATACTTAAACCCACAAGTTTGCCCATGGAAAAACTTGCAATCTGAGCACAAACAGCATTGGTTTTGCATTCGCTCATCATGCAACTGGGCACCAAATGCAAAAAAGTGTTATCACAACTGTATGGATCACTCTTGAAAATGTGACCACTCTGTCACAGAAACCAAACCCAAGGATCCATACCGCCATGCAATTTAAAACAAAACATCTACATCCTTAGTATTTTTCAAACATCATTACTATCTAAGTCAGGCTGTGGGTTGCCTGGGCAGCTGGGGAGAATGCTTCCTTGCCTAGCTGGGGACCACTTCCCACTCCTCGAGTCCCATCTGCCTACCCAGACTGTGGTGTAACTACACTGGTGCCTAAGGTAGAGAGGCCTCTGTTTGTTAGGCCCCCATAACTGTGTGGGCCCTGGCACAAACTGCACACTAGCACCATTGTAGCAACGTCACTGGATATCTGGTTCCAACTCAGCAAAGAAGGGAACGTAAGCTGTTCTTTAGGGGATTTCAACTGCTTCTCAGAACAAAACCTGGCTCCACCCACCTGATCTCATTTAATGAGCAAAGTGATAATCCATATGTAAAAAAACAATAGGCCTAATTCTATTCTCACTTATAGCAGGGTAACCCTGATTAACTCCACTGACAGGCTTAATTCGCCTCTCACACCAGTGTAACGCCATTGATTTCAGTGGAGTTCCTACTGTTTGCCCCCATGTAAGAGAGGAAAATAAGACCTAATATGTCTTTACTTTATTTGGCCCAGGTCCTCGCTTGGTGTGAATCAGCACTGCTATTGAAATCAATACAGCTAGACTATATAAGAGCGTGGTATTATTTCATTATGACCATTTACATTAGCTGATGTAGCCATTCATATACAAGTTAGCCCCCCTTTCCCCCCCTCAAAAGAGGGCTGAAAGAACTACAAGCCAAAAGAAACTGAGAAAATACCAGCCACTCCAAAAGCCCCAGCTGCCACCACCAAAAGAGAGGTTTAACCAACCATCTTAAGCATTTCAATAATTTCACATAAAATTAGCCTAAGCAAATACCACAAAGCCCACAGAAAACTCCCTAAAACAAACAAAATTCCAGCCTTAATATCAACATAAATTATTCATAAGTAATTAAAATGTTCCCATTTCTTGTTTTTCTGAGCTGACGAGCCATAAAGCTCAGTGCTTCAGTGATTACTGAAATATGGCCTGTTATATTTGTGTGTGATACATAACGATTCAGAAACAGGGTGGAGGTGATTACATCATCTGTAGCCTGGCCACAAACATATCCCCTGTCTTGAACACAGAGAGGAATTGGGGAGCCAGCTATGTAACTTGACTGGAATCCACAAGAATGAAAAGCTGCCAACTCAAAGTAGTAAAAGCTCATTTTCTGCGTGCTAGGAAATATACACTGGTGCAACAGAACTTTGCTAACTCCTTAGAACAGGTAGACAACACATTTTCTTTGCAATGAATGATAAACAATCAATTTAAAGTGAAACACACAAATATGCACACTATCACCTGAAAATAGTTAAATATTTTGATGTGGCAAGATTGATAATGGCTCCTTTTTGTTTATTTTTAGGTCATGTTGGGTATTAAATCAAGCTGTATTGTACAGTAGGTTGGTGCTGTTCCTGTAACACTCTTGTCATGTGTATGTCATTAAAACTTGTCAAATAAAAATAAAGCCTAATGTTGAAGAACCTTTTAAGCATGTGTTTCATTTAACCATCGCTCTGTGAATGCCTTTCAGTTTACATCAAAGTTCTGCTCTGACCTGCTGAGGTGAATAGTGATGAACAGAAAGTATTTTAACTTTCCTTCTGGCATTGAGGGCAACACATTCCAGAGAGGAGATTTATTGAAATACATGGGGTAACAATGGCACCAGTCTATAAAAAGGATGATCAAAATAGTCTCACTTTGCGCTTATTTTGCTGGAGAGATGGTGACCCAGCCATACGATAAGCCTGCCTGAACCTTCTTAAATAAAAGAGAAACCACTGGCAGAATTAAGAGGATGGTTTTTAAAGGCTCTGTTTTGGTTTGCCCACAAGCGCTGTGAATGGGACACTGTCATAGGAGCAGACTGGGAACCAGATTTTGTCTCTTTGAATTACAATCTACACTTCCTAGTTCCCAGCCTGCTCCTGGGGGAAAATAATCTGTGCCAGCCCTATACCTGGCACCGATTACTTCCCCTGCTGCAACTGTCCTGGCAAAGCATTAAGGGAGATGGAGCCAAAACTCCATCCCTTCCCTGCCCTTATCTGCATACTCCTAAACCTTCTGTGTGGGAGGAGCAGTAGTGGGACTACAGACTCTTTACTGCCCCTGATGCTGCTACCCATGATGTTGACTTAATAACAACTGCTGAAACACTGACGACAATGATCGGGGGCGGTTGGATTCAGGGAAAGACAAGGATTATAACCAATGAAAATCATGTGGGTTGTTTAGCTATGTACAAGAATACATCTCAGGTTTATATTTGTTATTATTTTACATTTTTTTCTTTTTGTGGGGAGGATAAGGAGAAGCAGGAGAGCAGGAACAGATGGCAATGGAGAAAAGGTTACAAATTATGTATGTGTTACACATACACTTTTCTCAATAATAGAGGTGCTAGCTAGGACATCCTTGCTAGACTGTAATTCGGGGAATGACAGTCTACCTGACTGGTATCTAAGTGTCCCAATTCCAGTGGACAAAAATGGAGGTCTAACGCTAGATTCCCAATTTCAGACTTAGACATCTAAATGAGTGGTCTAAAATAACTTCAATGAGACCTGCTAGGTGCTCATCACCTCTTTAGGTGCCTAACTATGGATTTAGGCATCTAACTGTAGACACCCAAGTTAGAAAATATGGCCAGAATTCTGTACTTTTTGCCAAACCTATTAAATAGCATTTCTCTATACTTTTTAAACAGCTGCCATCTTTCTTACCACATGCTACACTTTAGTGGTGGGTGAAGTTAGTCCTATAGATGATTTTAATTTGTGAAACACTTGTGGCTCCTATTGCATAAAAAATGCTAAATGTAAATTATTAATATGAGAACATAAGAGCAGCCATACTGGGTCAGACCAATGGTCCATCTAGCCCAGTATCCTCTCTGCTGATGGTGATCAATGCCAGGTACTTCAGAGGGAATGAACAGAACAGGTAATCAAGTGATCCATCCCCTGTCACCTATTCCCAGGTTCTGGCAAGCAGAGGCTTAGGGACACTTCAGAGCATGGTTTTGCATCCCTGCCCATCCTGGCTAATAGCCATTGATGGACCTATCCTCCATGAACTTATCTAGTTCTTTTTTGAACCCTGTTATAGTCTTGACCTTCATAACATCCTCTGGCACAGAGTTCCACAGGTTGACTGGATATAAATCCAAAGCATCAGAAATACCTGTTTCATAAAACCAGATGATATGAATAGAGTAGGGAAAAGATAGGGGCTATCCTTAATTAATAAAAGCAAAATTGAAATCTGTATGTATATGTAGTTTGCAGGGCATGCAGCAATAGGGCAAATAAAATGCCTCACAAATTTTCAAAGAATCCATTGCCTGGAGGCAACAGCTCCTTAAAGCACATGCATTACTTCCCCCACCCCTCATTTTGCATAATATGCTGAAAGTCGGGGATACAGTTCTGTTGTCATTTATAGAAGCTATCAGGCAGCCACTGTTTTGGCTAATTCTCCTGCATGTGGTTTGTTTTCAGTAGTATGGATTGAATTTTGTTAAGTATGATCATATTTTCCATGCTTGTGGTTCACATACAAATGACTGTGTTTTGTCAGCGTTGTCTGCGAAAAAACACAGTTCACATTCTAACTTGTGTTCAAAATCTCCAATTAACTCTCCACTGACGTATGCCAAAAGTTCCCTCTCATGCTTCCACTCAGATTCTCCATTCTTATAGTAAAAGCAAATGTCCTGAAGAGGGATTATTGAAGACCTGAACAAAGAGGCCAAAGACTGAATGGGTCTCAAAACTGAACTACTTTGTCATCTTTGGAGATGGGTTTAATCATATTATCCATCCTTTTGCTGTTGTCATTTTGGTCCTTATCACAAGGACTAAAACCTCTCAACCAGGAGTGCAGGCAAAGCGTATGCTTGGAAAACAGAGTGGGGAGACTGTTTTGGAGGACTGATATCCACACTAGGGCTTCCCACATAGGGCTGAAGGCTAAGGATTTTTTCAGTTTACTCTTGGATTGTTAAATTATTTTACTTACTAGCTATAAACTTATTGTAACCCTCGAGGCAAAGACCTGGCTGATAGCAACTTCTTTTATCTGCACTCGACAAGGTTACTGACAGCCATTCCTGAGCGGATGCTTAAAAATTACAGTACAGAACAATGGGTTGGGCACAAAGCCAAGGATGAGGAGCATAAAAGCTGGGGACAAAGGATGCTCAATGGAAAGGATGTGGCGATGGAACAAACTTCTAGAGGAGATCAAGCAAATCCAGTGTCCAAACTTTAGAAAATGCAGAAAAACATTGCTCTTTAAAAGGCCTTTCCATGATAAAAATGACACTTACAAAACTGACACCCATTCTATTGAAAGAACCCCAACCAACCAAAATCCCTTAACCACCACCCCCAAAACTCCCTGAAACCAATCAACCTAAAACAAATAAAAGTACATTAATACAATTTTTAAAAAGCAAAACCACAAACCCTACTCCAAGCAGAGCTTTTACCCTGAAAAGGGAGAAGTGCCAGAGACTCCATAAAGTCCATTAAGTACTTTGCTATTGATTTGGAAGGTGCTCAGATAATTGATGGGCAGCAATATGCAATCCTAAAATAGATAGATGGTGATCTTGTGACTGGAAGTGTGACTCACCCCGGGATGACACTGCCTCCTGGCAATTCTGGGGATTAGCTCTGCCACACCGATGCCACTTCAGGTGGTTGCACTCTGTCTCTCTCTGCAGCCCCTCTCTAATTCCAGGAATTGCAGCCTCCTCTTTGTAACTTCGCCCTCCAGCAAGGTCACTATGTGGTTTCACTTTCCGGAGGGGATGTCAAAGTCTCTTCTTGCCAGCAGTCTTCTCTGCACTGCCCCATGTTGCCACTCCCTCAGTAGCTGGCAGGGGAACCTGGGCCCACTCTCTCGTCTGGGTTCCAGTTCAGGGGCCTGTCATGAACAGTTAAGGTCCCGAACCAACCTCACTGCTCTCACCCCTAGACTCCCCCACCTTAGCCTCTGTTTGTCAGAGGGGGGTGATGGATGGCAGGAGAGAGATCACTAGATCATTACCTGTTAGGTCCACTCACTCCGGGGCACCTGGCATTGGTCACTGTCGGTGGACAGGATACTGGGCTCGATGGACCTTTGGTCTGACCCAGTACGGCCATTCTTATGTTCTTCCTTCTCTCAGAGACTGGGACTTCAGCTTCTTCCCTGCTGCCTTCCCACACTATTTCCAGCCTCAGAGATATATAGAAGCCCTGCCTGCTCCCTCACAGCTGAGCTGCTTTCTAATTAGCTTCCTCCAGCCTAAAATGCCGTCATTTTACAGTCTAGTTGGCTGATTGGGCCCACTTTGCCTAATTCAGCTCTTGCAGGGCCAGTGTGGGGAGTACACCCCCATCACTTAACCACTTAAAGGAGGGGAAAGTGATCAGGAACAGTCAGCATGGATTCACCAAGGGCAAGTCATGCCTGACTAACCTAATTGCCTTCTATGATGAGATAACTGGCTCTGTGGATGAGGGGAAAGCAGTGGATGTGCTATTTCTTGACTTTAGCAAAGCTTTTGATACAGTATCCCACAGTATTCTTGCCAGCAAGTTAAAGAAGTATGGGCTGGATGAATGGACGGTAAGGTGGATAGAAAACTGGCTGGATGGTCGTGCTCAACGGGTAGTGATCAATGGCTCCATGTCTAGTTGGCAGCCGGTATCAAGTGGAGTGCCCCAAGGGTCGGTGCTGGGGCCAGTTTTGTTCAATATCTTCATCAACGATCTGGAGGATGGTGAGGACTGCACCCTTAGCAAGTTTGCAGATGACACTAAATTGGGAGGAGTGGTTGATACGCTGGAGGGTAGGGATAGGATACAGAGGGACCTAGACAAATTAGAGGATTGGGCCAAAAGAAATATGATGAGGTTCAACAAGGACAAGTGCAGAGTCCTGCACTTAGGACGGAAGAATCCCATGCACTGCTACAGACTAGGGACCGAATGGCTGGGCAGCAGTTCTGCAGAAAAGGACCTAGGGGTTACGGTGGACGAAAAGCTGAATATGAGTCAACAGTGTGCCCTTGTTGCCAAGAAGGCTAACGGCATTTTGGGCTGTATAAGTAGGGGCATTTCCAGCAGATCGAGGGACGTGATTATTCCCCTCTATTCGGCACTGGTGAGGCCTCATTTGGAGTACTGTGTCCAGTTTTGGGCCCCACACTACAAGAAAGATGTGGATAAATTGGAAAGAGTCCAGCGGAGGGCAACAAAAATGATTAGGGGGCTGGAGCACATGACTTATGAGGAGAGGCTGAGGGAACTGGGATTGTTTAGCCTGCAGAAGAGAAGAGTGAGGGGGGATTTGATAGCTGCTTTCAACTACCTGAAAGGGGGTTCCAAAGAGGATGGATCTAGACTGTTCTCAGTGGTAGAAGATGACAGAACAAGGAGTAATGGTCTCAAGTTGCAGAGGGGGAGGTTTAGGTTGGACATTAGGAAAAACTTTGTCACTAGTAGGGTGGTGAAGCACTGGAATGGGTTACCTAGGGAGGTGGTGGAATCTCCTTCCTTAGATGTTTTTAAGGTCAGGCTTGACAAAGCCCTGGCTGGGATGATCTAATTGGATTTGGTCCTGCTTTGAGCAGGGGGTTGGACTAGATGACCTCCTGAGGTCCCTTCCAACCCTGAGATTCTATGATATCACAGATATATGCACAGAAAGTGGCATGATCCAAGTACAGGACTGGGAGACAGGAACACCTCCTGAGATACAATCCCAGGTCTGACAATGACTCCCCTTTCTACCCGTGAGCAGGTCACTTAACCTCTCTACCTCAAGTCAGAGTGCTGCAGGCACTAATGAGTTAACTTTTGTAAATGCTTTGAAAATGGAGGGTGCTAAGATGAAAAGTGCTGTACAAGTGCTAAGCATTATTACATATGGGAATTGATCCATAAATATGACAGCAGAGATTCCCAGTTGTGGTGTGATTCAGCCTAGAAAGTTTTTGATGGATAACCATTCCCACCCACCCGCTGTAACAAATTTCTTTCCTTTGATGAGATGTGAAATTACATTCCTTTTAACTTCAATTTTTATAGTATGCTGTCAAGGCAAAGTGCTGATGAATCTTCAGAGTGCAAACTATTACCAGCTGTTCATGATGTTACTTATCTAGGGGCTAAAACTACAATTATCCAGACTGGCCCTAGCTAAATGCTCTATAATCTGTGAAACCAGGTCTAGAATAAAAGGAATATTTTTTCCAATTTAGTTTTTAGTTTAATTAGTCAGGCCTGTTTCACTAATGGGATTTGCTAGTGTGCAATGGAAAATAAACCTCATTTTCTGGGGCTGTTTCTGGAGACAGCTAAAACGATTAACCAAAGTTAGCCCTTAACTGTATTCATGCAGTCCCACGGCCTTCACGGGGTTACATGGTATGACAGGGGTGCTCTACTCACTGCTGGAATGGCACCTCCTTATGGCCATTCTGGGATTAGATCTGTGAGGCTGACACCCTTTCCCACCATTGCAAGAAGCAGGCAGACGGTGTGCTTTTGGTCCACAGCCCCTCTCTCATCCAAGGAGCTGCTGCTGCCTCTTCATGACTTGGTGCTCTGTCCAGGTCACTCACCATTCCCCCCTTCCAGGGTAGAGTACATCAAAGTCTCTTCTGTTCAAGGGGCATACAGCAGTCCTCGTCATGCCCAGTGCCCTGACCCTTTCACTCCTGCAGTCACCCAGGCAATCTTCTAGTTCACTACCCTGCCCCCAGTGGCAGGCAGAGGAACTGGGGCCCACCCTCTACTCTGGATTGTAGCCCATGGACTCTGCAACATGCAGCCAAAGTCCGTTCAGTCCCCAGCCTTGCTGCTTACTCCCTCTACTACTTCCTACCCCCACAACGTACGGGCTCTCTCTCCACCCTGCTCTTTTCAGAGTACACCCTGCCCTCTGGGCCAGATTCCCAGAGTCAATCTCCTTCCCTCTCTACTAAACAGAGGGCGATTGCAAACTTTCTCCCAGCAACCTTTGCTGCTGCAGCCATCTTTCTGGGTTTATACTAACCCTGCCACCTCTGCTCAGGTGAGCTTCCTCCTAATTAGGGCTTTCCTTTCACTCTTCATTCCCCCAGTTTGCAGCCTAATTGTCTGATTGGGCCAACCTGACCTACCTCAGCCCTCTCAGAGCCGGGGTGGGGGGAAGAGGAGATCCCATCACACATGGGTTTAACTGAGGGGGTAATTTGGTTTTATGTGAGCTCCCATCAGATGGAAAATAAAAAAAACAAGCAAATGACTCCAGGATGCTTATGCACACTTACAAAATACTTTTAAAAAAGAGTAGGTTGTAGGCAGGCCCTTAAATTGAAGAGAAACATATTGGGTTAAATCCTAGTCCATGCTACAGCCCCTTTGTGCTGCTGAAGTGGCTTGAAAAGGCTGTAAAGCTGCCCTCAGTGGAAAGATGGAGATTTCCCTGGCCTGGAAATTTCCCCAGCTCAGTGGGTGTGTTGAGGGCTTGCCAGGGATGATAGAAGCATAAAGAGGCAGGAGAGAATGTGATTGGGCCACATTGTTCTTCCAATCTGCTTCGAGTTAGAGCAACCTCAAGTGCAGTTTTGCAGATATAAGATGAGTCCACATTAGGGCCACGTCTACACTCCAAAAATCACACCCTAAACAACATAACTATGTCAGTGAAACCTCCTGTAGTCACAGCATATACTGGCAAAAACATCCTTTTGTCAGCAAAGCTCAAGTCCTTGGGGGAAGCTTTTTTTGGTGCACACTGCATCACCATGAGGGGCTTTGCAGGCAGAGCTCTACTGGCAAAGCACTTCTTAGGATAGACCTGGCCTTAAATTGTATGTCTTTCTTTCTCCTTCAGTCAGGAAGGGACCCAGGTATTTTTGCATATGTAGTTCATGCGTGTAGCCATGTATAAAGCTCTTTTTTTGTAGAAAAGAGGAAAGGATGGAAAGAGTCATAAAATTCCCTAGGCCTTTTTCTCCTCTATCGCCTTCTCCTTAAAGTGCGCCCGCCCGCCCCCCGAATCAAAGCCCCAGTGAGTCAATCAGGGCCTTAGCATGTTTAGATAGGTTAGGTCACCTAATCACAGAACAAAAAACACCACCACCTGATTTAGCTGATCAGTCATAAAACTTCAATATTGACCTGCAAGCACTGACTACTCTAATACAAACACAAGTCAAATTAGAAAAGAAAAGTGGTGGCATTGTTCCAAATTCCACCCACCAAGTAAGCTCTCCACATGTGAGTCACCAAAATGAGATGCCTCCTACAGCAGATTAGGTAGCTATTCAAAATAAGATCTGTCTGAGCTCCAGAGGGCTCCTTGATCTTACCTATCCTGAAGCTTGTATGGGCTTCAGTAGGCTTTTTGGACTTGGCTCCATGACTGGGGGCAACAAAAATCAGTGATGGGATGTCCCAAACACCACCCATTTGAGGCACTAACATGAGACGTTGCTCACAGTAAATTGTGCAGATTTGTGATCTTCTCCCTTTCTTATCTGAGTGAAAAAGTTGACTGTGTTACAGTTAAACCATCACTACTGGGCATCTCAGCTAACTCTCTGAGAGGAATGGGGCAGTTCACACCTCTCAAAGTTATTGTTCCTGGGTCTTTAGATGACATCCCTGCATCAGTTAACCTCAAAGATTTTAACTGAGTGTTTCTTCTGAACTCTATAACAGCTAGATACTTACATTTTAAAATAAAAAGTAAAGTGAGATTCTGAAGAACAAGTTAGCAGCTTGAGGAAGCTATGCATATGGTCTCAAGTTGCAGAGGGGGAGGTTTAGGTTGCATATTAGGAAAAACTTTTTCACTAGTAGGGTGGTGAAGCACTGGAATGGGTTACCTAGGGAGGTGGTGGAATCTCCTTCCTTAGAGGTTTTTAAGGTCAGGCTTGACAAAGCCCTGGCTGGGATGATCTAGTTGGGGTTGGTCCTGCTTTGAGCAGGGGGTTGGACTAGATGACCTCCTGAGGTCCCTTCCAACCCTGAGATTCTATGATTCTATGATTCTATGATATGCCGTATAGCTAAGGCTACGATTTAGTCACAGGTATTTTTAGTAAAAGTCATGGACAGGTCGTGGGCAATAAACAAAAATTCACGGCTTATGACTTGTCCATGACTTTTACTAAAAATACCTGTGACTAAATCTTGGGGAAGGTTCTGGGGGGCCCACTGCTGTAGGGGGGGGGGGGCCCTGGGGCCAGCAGCACCACGGGCTGTGGACTGTGGCTTCTCCGGCTGGCTGCCTGGAGACTGCTGCCAGGACCAGCGAACTGCGGCTGCTCCCGCTAGCCAGCCGGGGACTGCTGCCAATGGCTGCCGGAGCAGCGGCTGGTGTGGCTATCCCCAGGGTCTCTCCAGCTCTCAGCTGCTGTGGCTGTCCTGGAAGCCAGCTGCTTGGGTGGCCCTGGGGTCAGCCACACTGGCCCCTGCAGAAGTCGTGGAAAGTCCCGGAATCCGTGAGTTCCGTGACAGACACGGAGCCCTAGGGATAGCCATATGGCATATGCTAATCAAGCTAGGCCCCAACTACTACATCACAATCTATAGGTTGAAATTTGTTCACGTTTTTCTAACATCAGTGAATAGCAATCCTATCTGCAAAACTCACTTTCTGTGTGTGGACAATTCATAAAAAGAAATAAAGCTACATTTGCAGATAAATTGTTCATTGTCAATTGTGTTGCACTAGCCATGACAATTTCATTGCTGCTTACCAATGGGCCTTTCACCTCTACATTTTGATGAATGCTTTCTGAGCAAGTGAAATTTAAAAGCCAGTTTATGCAGAAAACATTCTATTGTATACATTCTAAGGCATAAATGCAGAGATTCAGACATGTCAAAATGCTGGCTGTCTGCTCAGACTTATTGAAATCTCTTTGGTCTGCAAAACAGGTTAGACATTTCATGAGAACAAGCTGTTTGGTACTTGCTGGTTTTGGTTAGGTCAATAAAAAGAAGAAAGTTCAGTCTTGTCTAATCAACCTGCCTAGGCACTTATCTTGTTCATATCACCATGATACATGAGTACTTCAACTGAAAAAGTTGCTTCTAGTCAAAGATAAAACCAGGCAGTGCATATACAAGTGAAGTTAAAAAAACAAAACAAAAAACAAAACTACAACAGCAATATATGATACTTTGAGTTGTAGTATATTGTGATTTCATCCTTCCAGACATTTTGGTACAACTATTGACCTTACTGTTAACTGGAAATTATACATAGAATCTTATTTATTTCAAATAAAGATTTACAGATAATTCCTTTCTGCATCTATTTGTGTTTAGTTGACCATTGTTTTGATTTCTTTCTCTTTATCCTTCACTGGCATTCTTCTCTTATTGCTCCTTAGGGCTGGTCCACACACAGTTTTTGTACTGATTTAATTATATTGGTTTAGAATTAGTTATAATTAAATCAGTGCAGCCCCCTTGTATTGGCACAGTTTACTGCTAGAAAGATGCTTGTATTTATGTGAATAAGCTATATTGATAAAAGCACATTTATATCATTATAACTGCATCCACACTAGGGAGGAAGGATGATCCAGTGATTAGAACATTAGCTGAAGACCTGGGTTCAATCCCCTGCTCTGATACAGACTCCCTTGTGTGCTACCCTGGGCTAATCACTGAGCCTTCTGTGTGCCAGTCCCCCATTTGCAAAAAGGGAATAATAGATCTTCTCTCACAGAGGTGTTGTGAGGATATTAATATTTAAGATTATGAGACTCTCAGGTACTATGGTGATGGGGTCAGGTCTGTACTGAAACGTTTGCTGGTATCACATTGTTGACTAGGGGTGTGATTTATTTTATTTTATTTTTTACAAACACTTCTATACTAGCAGAAGCTCTAGAGTAGACACATTTACAGCAACATAAGTGTTTTTTGCCCTAATAAAGCATATTTTGCTCAGGGAACTGGTATAAGTGATACCAACAAACGCATGTCTTTGCTGGTATAAGCTGGGTCTACACTAAGGGGGTTTGCTTTCTAATATAGCCCTTGCTTAAGACAGATGGGGCCTACTAGTCTAGATGCGCTAAATTGATCTCCGAGCACTCTCCTGTTGACTCTGGTACTCCACCGCCGTGAGAGGCGCAGGCGGAGTTGATGGGGGAGCAGCAGCAGTCGACTCAGTGCCTTGAAGACGCCACGGTAAGTCGACCTAAATACGTCGACTTCAGCTACGCTATTCCCATAGCTGAAGTTGCATATTTTAGGTCGACCCCCGCACCCTGTAAACCAGGGCTAAGATTGAGGCAAGTCTGCTAAACTTGTGACCACACCCCAAACTGAGACGCTCCAGCCTGGTACAGGGTAATGCAGGGGAAAACAATTTGGAATGGCTCAGTAACTGGGCTGGCCACTTTGATAATTCCCTAAGGCCATGGGTTTGGACCTGGTGAAGTGTGTGGGCCTTGCCCCCTCCTGATTGCTCTGTAGCGACAGAACATCTGGAGGAGCAATCAGAGCGTGTAGGGGTGACTGAGGCAGCAGCCGGGGCTACCTGTGGGACAATTAAGCTGATAGAAACTCTAAGGCCATGACCTGACCACTAGACCAGCTGGTCATCACATCTTCCCACTACAGTGCCCTTTAGTTTGCTCCTCTAGCATCCACATGGGGAAGTTACAGTGCAGTATGCTAGCAGGCTGTGTAGACAAGCCCTCAGAGAGGATGGATGATCTTGAGGCTTTCATCAAGGCCTGGGAACCACAAGAGTGGGGTTCCAGAGTCGTCCCAGCTCTGTCATAGATGTCTTGTGTAAGCCTTCGCAGCTCTTGGTACCTTAGTTTCCCAATATTTAAACTGAATAATGATACCGATCCTCCTCACAGATATTGTGAGGCTGTATTCATGACTATTGGTAAAGTGCTTTGACTAGATGGTATTATGGAAGGGCATAGTATTATTTTGATCTCTGTGTGTGTGTTCAGGCATGAAATATAACTTGTGCTACTATTGATGCACCTCCTAGAGTACAATAAGACTCCCATATTTCTACATTGTTGCAACTAGAAATGCCAAGATTCAGTAAAATTCTTTATAGGCTGCCAAAGAAACAAATTATTATGCACTGCAAAGTGGAACTGGCATTTTAAATTTAAAACACATGACATCAGCATTACATATGGAACCAGATACCATCAAATCACATGCCACCTCATAAATATTCAGGGTGGTGTGGCAAAAGAAATAAGAAGTGTATCGCGGGCCAAGAATGTTCCCTGGGGGGTAACTGATTTTTAAAAGGCTTTAAGCAATATGTATGTTCAGTCCGTTTTGAGTAACTCACAAGAAGTTCGCTTGTTTGCAGATTTTTTTAGGTGCTTGCATTACAATGTCTATTTGCATCAGAGTGCAGGAATAGTATATGAGCATCAGGACACCAAGGACAAATGACTGAACAGTGGTAAAAAACAGAAACAACCCAAGGCCAGCCAGGTACAGCTTTCTACTTTTATGTCTGACCCCCAATGGTTTTGTTCCCATATCCCCTCGCTATATACCCCACAGGAGAATGGAACAATATCATAATATCAGACAGTACTAATAACACAATACTTTGCATTTCATCTCCCATCTGAAGATCTTAAGCATCTTACACACATTAATGAATGTCTCCTCATAAGACTCCTATGAAGTAGGTAAGAATTATCATCATCTCCCTTTCATAGTGGAGAAAATGGAGATATAGAAAGGGAAAGTGACTTGCCCAAGATTAAACAAAAGACAGTGGCAAAGCCAAGAATAATGACCCACACCATGAAGAACAGCACCACATATCTTGAAACTCTTCAGGGAAAGTTGTCATTCAAGGTAGCACTGCCAGTGTGAAGCTCCAGCAAGTTGGATAGTCAGTTCTTAATTTGTAATAAAAGAGGTGCCCGGGCTATGAACTGCCAAACCTAGATGAGCCCTAGCAATCCCGGGCACAAATTAAGCACTGTGCGTAGTAAAAACACAGGACACTTTTTCAGGCCTTTAGATGTCCCACCACTTGCAGACCTTCTGGAATTTTGAGGGCCTTGTACACGTTGTCATTAAAAGCAACGTCTGCAATAAGGATTAGAGAACAATCAAACGGAATTTACAAATTGCCTAGATCCCAAGCTATCTCAAAATGACCAGGAACTGAAATCTGTAGTTTTGTTTCCAAGAATCAGTTGCTAGCAAAAAACCCAAAAGATCATGTTTCATTATGGTACTTTCAAAGGAATATTTGAAAACTAATCGTTTCCACAATATTTCCAGCACCAGTCACTGATCAGCCAATGCAGTCCCTGTAGATAAACTGAGTAAAACTGAGGTGAGATCAACATCAGACCCATTGATTACCCACCCACACACACCCTTTTTGTTTTGTTTTATGTGTGCCCTTGGAAAATGTTGTGATCTCCAGAGCCAGAACATATCCAGATGGTAGAATGGGTCCATGTACCATTTCTGTTTCTCCAATCACCTCTATACAAAACTTCTTTGATAAAAGAAACTATAGATAAAATTACATTCCCATAACCCTGAGAATAGAAATGACTGCCCTTAGCTATCCATTCATCTTTAATTTAATTTGGGTAGCCAAATATTTGCTCTAGATTTTTGGTGATAAAAAATATACAAGTTCAGATAAGTCTCACCATGGCATAATTCATCACTGAAATGATAAAAGGCTTGGAAGACTGGGTTTAAAAAGATGGGAACTGTGCAGTTTAGAAAAGAGATGACTAAGGGGGGATATGATAGAGGTTTATAAAATCATGAACAGTGTGGAGAAAGTGAATAGGGAAGTGTTACTTATCCCTTCACATAACAGAAGAACCAGTAGCAGGTTTAAAACAAACATAAGGAAGTAGTTCTAAACATAGTGCACAATCAGCCTGTGGAACTCATTGCCAGGAGATGTTGTGAAGGCCAAAAGTATAACAGGGTTCCAAAAAGAATTAGATACATTCATGGAGGATAGGTCTGTGACACTGCACCCCATATTCTTCACAGTGATATTATTATATGATTATGACAATTATAATGTATTTTATGCAAGATAAGTCATGTGAGATGTAATTGAAAAGGTTATGATTGCTGAATATGATTATCCTATTTGTATCAATTTTGTATTAGAAGTTACGAATGCTGACTATGTATCTGTATTTCAAATGTAGTTACACCTGGGTAACACCCACTAGACAAGATGTTTTCAGTCTAGATAGTGGGTGGGGAAGGGCTTATTCAGGGCAATGGGACATTAGAAGAAAACAATAGGTCTTAGGAGAGCTTATCATCCACCTGGTGAGCCTTCCTGTGAAAGCACCAAACAGTCTGTGAGTAATGGCTGCTATGACTCTACAAGGACATGTGATGAGACCACATGTCTCTAGACTCCATCTTGGGATGTATTTTTCCACAGATTGGTCTGGGAACCAAGCTTTGGGAACAAAGGGTTCCTGTCAAATGCAAAAGCTATATAAGGCAGGGAGTGACATCATCTGGTGTTCTTCACTCCCTACCCAAGAAGACTCCTGGAAACACCTCAGGAACAAAGACTGAACTGGGGGAAGTGCTGGACCCAGGCTAAAGGAATTTTTAGCCTGTGAATGAAACACCTGGGGATTCCAAGCTGTAAAGCAAGTGCAGTTTGCCCCTTAAGAATATGCAGTCTGCTTGTATCATCTCATAGGGTGAGAATCTGCTATTCATATCCGATCTATTTAGTATATTAAGTTTAATTTGCACTTTTTGTTTATTTTCTAGATAATCTGCTTTGATCTGTTTGCGATCACTTAATCTATCTTTTGCAGTTAATACACTTGTTTTTGCTTTATCTAAGCCAGTGTGTGGGAATCATAACTCAGAGGCAAAAGGCTGTTGCACATTCCTTTCCACATTGTGGGAGGGGACAAATTTTATGAGCTTACGCTGTACAGTTCCCTGTGCAGTGCAAGACGGTATAATTTTGGGTTTATGCTCCAGAGGGGGTGCTTGCCTGAGGAGCTGGGAGTAGCTTTCCCATGCAGGGGCTGGTCAAAGAGCCTGCTTGTAATTGCACCTGGGTGTGTCCCAACCTGCATGTATGCTGGTGAAAGTGCAGGTTGGAGGGCTTTTTGGCTTGTCACAGCAGTACAGTGTGTGAGGGGGAGCCCAGGCTGGTGGGTCATGGGGTTCAGTAGTACCCCAGTTCCAGGTGGCACCCCACGGGAAACCAGTCACAAGGTTCATCAATGGCTATTAGCCAAGATGGACAGAGATGCAACGTCATGCTCTCAGTGTCCCTAAACCTCTGACTAACAGAAGCTGGGACTAGATGATGGGATGATCACTCAGTAATTGTCCTGTTCTTTTCATTCTCTCTGAAGCATCTGGCATTGGCCACTGAGCTACATGACCCATTGGTCTGACCCAGTATGTCCTTTCTTATGTTCTTAAGATGTATTTACCAAAATGAAAAGATATGGAACTTAAAAACTGGTAGAGAATGCTACATTGCTTTTAAGGGCGGTGGAGAGGGCCTCGTCAGTTTTGTAAACCCTCTATGCTGAAATAATGAAGATTCCCTTGATTTTTGTGCTGAATCCTTCAAATCCTTAATAGCTGCCATTTTCTGCTGCCTTCTGTCACGGAGTGCAGGTGCAGGACCCTGACTCCACCGCTTCCTGCGATTCACCGAGACTCTCAGCCAGCCAGTAAAACAGAAGGTTTATTAGACGACAGGAACACAGCCCAAAACAGAGCTTGCAGGTACAGAAACCAGGACCCCTCAGTCCGGACCATCTTGGGCGGGCAGGGAGCCCAGACACCAGCGTCGGACCTCCCTCCATTTCCCCAGCCAGCTCCAAACTGAGACCCCCTCCAGCCATCTCACCCAGCCACCCCCCTCAGCTCCTGCTCCAGCCTTTGTCTGGTTTCCCGGGCAGAAGGTGTCACCTGGCCCCAACCCCCTCCTGGGCTAAGGTTACATGCTCACGTATCATCCCTCAAGTGAAGTCACACCCTGACGTCCCAGCACCATCCAGCACCAATGCAGACAGTACCAGTAAAACTCCCACGCAACATTACTAGGTCAATACTCCCCACTCCGTCACACCTTCACTCAGGGAAGACAGCTGAAAAGAGCAGATTCCTGAGGAGGCAACAGATTATAATGAGGATTTCCTGGACTCCTTGCAGGATTTCCACAAATCCCTCATTGCAGACCCTGGAACGAAATGATACTTTTCAGGTGTCTTCAGTCTCAGGAGACAATTAAGGTGGGATGTATGTGTCTACACTGTGAGACTTTCGCTTGAAGAGCTTCAT
Organism: Macrochelys suwanniensis; assembly: GCA_033296515.1. Lineage (NCBI taxonomy): Eukaryota > Metazoa > Chordata > Testudines > Chelydridae > Macrochelys > Macrochelys suwanniensis. Next base: position 39,585,013 of record CM065775.1, on the reverse strand, counting down.
TGCAGATTATGGCTACAACGAAGAAGTCAGGAACCTTTTATGGAAGCTGTGACATGAAAGATTGTTGAGTCTGCATAACCTTTTAAGGGGTAGCACCCGGATGGACGTATGAAACAGTTCTGATATATTGCACTATAAAGGTTCCCTAGCATGGTTTAACATAGAACTGCTTCAAACGGTGCTACATTAAAGGGCACTAGGAAACAGTTAGTGTGCCCCAGCAGGGTATAGATGGACTGATTATTGTGCAACATGTTAGTGTGATAGAAATCACAGCCCCATAGGCTCATTACCCCCACTGTGTAGATAAGCGCATAGAGAGAGCAAGGGGGCATAATATCATTTCAGATAAAATTGAATGAAATAAAAAATGTTTAGTTTTATCTTGAATTGACTTGCCAGACATGTGACTGTATGTATTTATATCTCTGCAGTGTCTTGTATTATTTATTATTAGTGATGCAGTAGTATCAAAGGGTCCCAATCATTGATCAAGGGGCCTTATTGCTAGGCTAGGCTCTGTACAAACATCTAATGAACATGCTAATAAGTTATACAGCTAGATGAGCAGCACTTTAATTACTTATCTATAAACATAAATGTTAGATTATGCTGATTTGAACAAAACTGTTTGAAATTTGGCTCCACTCGAGTAGGGCTAGATAGCAACTTGGACTACATGCCCACAGAATGGCACCACAAGAGGTTAGAATCCCATTGGTTCTCACTGAGGGGTAGGCTACCCAGACTTTGTGAGTGCGTATCCAGAACTGTGGGGTACTGTAAACCCCAACACCTTCTCCGAGATGCCATAGTTGGAAAATATAGGTGATGGTGCTCTTCCAGGCTCCACCCACAAAATAAACTCCACCCACAAGTCACCAAAATGAGACATTGCTTGCAGTAGACTATGAATACTGTTGAAAACATAATTAGGCATGCTATCTGAGCGCCCCTGGGCTCCTGGAGCTTGGATCCCCCTTGGTAGAGCATGGACATGCCCATAGGCTCTGCTAAGTTTCTTGGGTTAGGCTTCTTCTTGAGTGGGGAAAAATAATAGGTGGCAGGCTGTCCCAAATGCCACCCACTTGCAGCACAAAAATGAGATGTCACTCTCTGTAAATTATGCAGATCTGTGAGCCTTCCTCTCCTTTCCTACATGAGAAGTATTATAGGTAACAATGGTGACACTGAAATCATCATCACTGGGCATCTGAGTTAACAGAAATTGCCAATTCGCACGAGTTTATCATGAGTCTCTCAATATTTGGTGGGTTTTTTTAGTGCCCCATTTATGGGTTTGTATGAGAATCTCAGCTGTATTTTAAAAAGTAAATGTCTCCCTCTAGTGGCGGCAGTGAAAATCTTGAAAATGTGACTGGCAAACGCTCAAAATCCAAAAGGCCAATAAAGAGAAGCCACCATTTATAACTTTAAAAATCTCAATCTCATAATTTTGAATAGTTGGGGTTGGCAATACTGTGAATGGGGCACTTTGAACCCCTTGGAGCTTTGTTCCAAGCTCTCTGCAGACTCACGTAGACATCTCTGCATCTGTGTGACAGGGTGTGACTCAGCACTGCGGCGCCTCCTGCTGGCTGTCTGAGGAATTAGCACTGCGCCCTCTTTGAGTGGTGTCTTGTCCACCGTCACCTCTGTTCCTGGGCCCATGTCACTCCAAGGACTACGACATCCTCTTCAGTGACACTGCCCTCTGGCTGTGCCACTCTCTATGTCTCCCCGCTCCCTTTCCAGCGGGACCTGAAGTCTACTGTCCAGCCACTCTCTTCAGTGGCAAACTGCAGTCCATGGTCTAGCCACTTCCCATGTGGCTCCAGCACCCTCCTTGCCCTTACATCAGGGCCTCAATCTGCAACCCCCAACAGCCAACCAGGCACTGTCTCTTGCTCCCTCAGTCCCTGTTGGCAGCACTGCTCTGTCCAGGGTGCTGGCAGTTCTCTCAGCCCTTCAGGGACCCAGTTCTTCCTCCCTGGGCTCCCAACAGAGAACTCCCTTCCTCTGCCCTGCAGCTCCCTTTTTATATGGGCCTGCTTTTCCCTGATTGGCTGCTCCCCTCAGCCCTTCTCAGATTGGCTGCCTCCTGCGCAGCCTGCTGTAGGGCTGCTTTTAACCCCTTTTCTGCCAGTGTGGGGCAGATGCCCCATCACAATCTGTTACACCTGGTTCATATTTCTGAGGCTTTCTTAACAACCATAACAGTGAGAGACTTTCGTGGTTTTTTTTTAAGAAAAGGAAGCTGAGATTCTGGAGAACAAGTGAGTAGCTGAGGAAGGTGCTACCACACCATATTGCTGTGAACCAGCCCTGTCCAAACCCCGCTTTGTCCTCCAGAACAAAAGGGTGGTGAAGGGTGAGAAGCACAGCTGAGCTGGCACAGGGGGATCATAACTGGCTGCTGGTATAGGCCATCGACAAATTACTTACTACTCCACTGGAGCAAGATGGACGTGTGCCTCAGGGGAATATTTCTGAGGCACAGTGTCTCCTGTGGTACTGGTGCATCATCCCTTGCTCAAGTGCTGTGAAATGTACAGACAAAATGAGAAGAAAAACAGAGATTTTTTGCTTTCTAATCTCTCTCGTTTATACTGAGCTATGGCTTGATGTGTAACACTAGGAGATAAATCATTTTCAGACAGAAATGTGATTTTTATTTGATATTGACAGTGTCCCGTTAAATGCTGTATTGCATGTTGCAGGATTTCAGTTAGCACAAACCAACAGAATTCAGGAAATTCCAAAATGAGAATGTCGCTCCGTCCTTCCCACATGCCTCTGGGCTTTTGTCTTTCTCAACACAACATGAAGAGACAGAGTATCAGCCTCATCGCTGAGTTTCTGTCCTTGGGGGTAACAATATCATTTACAGTGAAAGCTATTTTTATTTTTAATCTTTAAAGAAATAATACCAATGGAAAGGAATAATATATGGCTAAACTGTCATCTACAGCCACACAGAGGAATAAGGGAGAATAAGGACATATTCTAACAGCGCTTGGTTATACAAAACTCTTGTTTCATTCATTCAGTGGAAATGTTGACCAATTAAAGATGGCAGAATATGACCCATTATGATTTATAAATGATTAAAATAAGCAAAACAACTACACAAAACCCCTTAGCAATAAAAAGGCATATACCAACAACTCAGTGTAGATTACTTTTGTGTTACTTCCCTTCCCTCTGCACTTGCCAGTATTTAACTCAGGCCATGTTTACACACAAATTTGCACTGGCTTAATTAAACTTGTTTAGTTAAATCGGTGCCAACTCCATGTGTGGACATTCTTTTCGGTTTAAGAGTAGCTTATTTCAGTTTAGCTTAAACCAATTTTTAATGGACTTTAGGTAAACTGCAATAAGCCCCTCAAATTGAAAGAAGCGTGTCTGCATGGGTTTGCACTGGTTTAATTATTTTGGTTTAAATTCACATCTTTAATTAAACTGGTGCAGCTCCCTGAGAAGACTGGTGCAACTCCCTGCTTGGTAAATTCATGAGCCTGATTCTCTACTGCTCTGTTTTTTGCTCTGGCAGCATGAAGGAGATTAAAAGCTGTTCTAAGGAAATCTTTGCCTGGCATAAAGCCAGAATAGAGGCATGTTGGAGTTGTACTGGATGGGAGTGAATGAGGCGAGCATGCTGTGCTTGGGTGATCCCCTCTGATGTAATAGACTCTACGGGGCCTTTACAAGCTGTCTCAAGCCACAGAGCAGCCGAAGGGCTTCCTTGACTTGTGCTGCGCGGGCTGAAATTGCTCCACGTGGCTCTCAGGAGGGGGAGGTGGGAAGGGGTTGGAAAGGAAAGAGTCACCTTCAACACGCCTCTCATCCCCTCAGTGAGGTATCACCTTTTACATATTGCCTCAGCATACCCTGGTATATATTCCTTTTCACACTAAGAGCAGCACAGCTTATTTGGCACTAAGGAAATGCCTACTTGTATGTATCAATGTTGCTAAGTAAATGCACAATTGAAGTCATGGGTGCCTGCACACTGTCGCTAGAGAAGTTAGTAATTCATTATCTCCATATAGACACACCAGTAAAATGTAAAAAACCACCATTAATCTCTCTCTCCCCGCCTTTCCCGCCCCCCCTCCCAATTGTACAGGCAAGCTTTCCTGTCTGAATCAATGAGAAGGTTTATAAATAACTGCATCTGCAACAATAAACCTTGCTATTAAAACACCAATTTCCCCTACATTACATTAGCATGCAAATGGCCTCTGATTCGTGCATGCACAAAAAGTACAGCGGTATGGCCCCACATGTGTGCAGCCAGACTGGGTAACTGTGTGCCTGTTTACCTCACGAGGCATGGAGCTGTGGGCTTGGATCATGCTCATATTCTGCACCTACACAAACTGAAGATTTTTTGAAAATGTGCCATAAGGGCCTATGCCCGAGTACAGCAAGGGGTATGAGATCAGTGTCATCTTACAGATAGTATTTATTTATTTTTATGGCAGCCAAAAGTGGTTAGGTACGTCAGAGAAACAAGTGAAAGACAAGGGATAAAATGTTCAAAAGTACCTATGTGATTTAGAAGCCTCGGCCTCATTTTCAAAAGTGATTTTAGGTACCTAGGAGCCTAAGTCTCATTGGCTTTCCACCAGGCCTACGCTTCTATAAATGCCTAAATCACTTTTGAAAGTGGGACATTAGCTCCTAAATCACTTAGCCCAGGTCCTGAAAGGTATGTAGGTATCTCAGTCCCCTCAATGGGAATGAGACACCTACATACCTTTTAAGATCTGTACCACAGGCACTTTTGGAACTTTTACCCAATATTCCTGCCCCAAAGAGCTTTATAATCTATAATTAAATGTAACACAAGTGAGGGTAACAAAAAAGCAACCAAAGGAGGGATGACAATAAGGTCATGCAGTTATTCAGTTTAGGCATATGCACATCTTCATAACACTATGAACAGTGGGTGCTACGCAAAAAACTAAATAAAGGTTTCACATCTATGATAGTTAAGTTTATTGCAACATTTGTGATTCTTTCCATTCTGTGTACTAGAAACACCACACAAACCACACTGTGGTAAATGCGGATTGTTTCTAAGGGTATGATTACACTGCAGCTGGGCCTGGATGTGTGCTTCCCAGCGCAGGTATACAGACGCGCTAGCTCTGCTCAAGCTAGTGTGCTAAAAAGAGCAGTGCGGCGTGGTGGCGTGGTGGGTGGGGTCTCAGGCTCGCCACCCAAGTACAATTGCACCCAGCCCCCTGGGTAAACCGAGCCTCTGTGGCCAGGCTGCTATTTTAGCCTGCTATTTTTAACAGGCTAGCTTGAGCAGAGCTAGTGCATATCTGTCTACCCATACTGGGAAGCCAAATTACCCCCACTGTATATTGTTCCCCGTGCTGCAAGACCAATCAACGCAGTTTAGGATCAAATTGAAGTTTCATTCAGAATTTCCTAAATTTTTAGGCTATAATCAGACCTTTAATTTAAAAATTAAAATCTCCATGGCCTGTCTGACCTGAAATCAACATTGATCAAAGGGAACTGATCTACTATGAAGGAAAATTCAAGGTATGCAAACCTTCTTCAACATCTTCATCTCACGCCAACCTTTGTTACTGAAAGTTGTATAGAGCATAGCCTGGGATGCAGAAGAATAATTTGGTTTATAATATCAAGTATCAGAGGGGTAGCTGTGTTAGTCTGGATCTGTAGAAACGACAAAGGCTCCTGTGGCACCTTATAGACTAACAGAGGTATTGGAGCATAAGCTTTCGTGGGTGAATACCCACTTTGTCGGATGCAAGCAGTGGAAATGTCCAGGGGCAGATATAAATGAGCAGGGAAGAGTCAGGCTAGAGATAACGAGGTTAGCTCAATCAGGGAGGGTGAGGCCCTCTTCTAGCAGCTGAGGTGTGAACACCAAGGGAGGAGAAACTGCTTTTGTAGTTGGCTAGCCATTCATAGTCTTTGTTTAGTCCTGAGCTGATGGTGTCAAATTTGCAAATGAACTGAAGCTCTACAGTTTCTCTTTGGAGTCTGGTCCTGAAGTTTTTTTGCTGCAGGATGGCTACCTTTAAGTCTGCTATTGTGTGTCCAGGGAGGTTGAAGTGTTCTCCTACAGGCTTTTGTATATTGCCATTCCTTATATCTGATTTGTGTCCATTTATCCTTTTGCGTAAGGACTGTCCAGTTTGACCGATGTACATAGCAGAGGGGCATTGCTGGCATATTATGGCATATATTACATTGGTGGATGTGCAGGTGAATGAACCGGTGATGGTGTGGCTGATCTGGTTAGGTCCTGTGATGGTGTTCCTGGTGTAGATATGTGGACAAAGTTGGCATCGAGGTTTGTTGCATGGATTGGTTCCTGAGTTAGAGTTATTATGGTGTGGTGTGTAGTTGCTGGTGAGAACATGCTTCAGGTTGGTGGGTTGTCTGTGGGCGAGGACTGGCCTGCCTCCCAAGGCCTGTGAAAGTGAGGGATCGTTGTTCAGGATGGGTTGTAGATCACTGATGATCCGTTGGAGAGGTTTTAACTGAGGACTGTAAGTGATGGCCAGAGGAGTTCTGTTGGTTTCTTTCTTTGGTTTGTCTTGCAGCAGGAGGCTTCTGGGTACACGTCTGGCCCTGTTGATCTGTTTTCTTATTTCGTCATGTGGGTAGCGTAGTTTTGAGAATGCTTGGTGAAGATCTTGTAGGTGTTGGTCTCTGTCAGAGGGGTTGGAGCAAATACGGTTGTACCTCAGTGCTTGGCTGTAGACAATGGATCGTGTGGTGTGTCCGGGTTGGAAGCTGGAGGCATGTAGGTAGGCATAGCGGTCAGTGGGTTTTCGGTATAGGGTGGTGTTAATGTGACCATCGCTTATTTGCACCGTGGTGTCTAGGAAGTGGACTTCCCATGTAGACTGGTCCAGGCTGAGGTTGATGGTGGGGTGGAAGCTGTTGAAATCGTGGTGGAATTCTTCCAGAGTTTCTTTCCCATGGGTCCAGATGATGAAGATGTCATCAATGTAGCGTAGATAGAGAAGGGGCGTGAGTGGACAAGAACTGAGGAAGCGTTGTTCCAGGTCAGCCATAAAGATGTTGGCACATTGTGGGGCCATGCGGGTGCCCATAGCGGTACCACTGGTCTGGAGGTATATATTGTTACCGAATTTGAAATAATTGTGCGTGAGGATAAAATCACAGAGTTCAACAACCAGTTGTGCTGTGACATCATCAGAGATACTGTTCCTGACAGCTTGTAGTCCATCTGTGTGTGGGATGTTTGTGTAGAGAGCCTCTACATCCATGGTGGCTAGGATGGTGTGTTCTGGAAGATTACCAATGCATTGTAGTTTTCTCAGGAAATCAGTGGTGTCACAGAGATAGCTGGGAGTGCTGGTGGCATAGGGTCTGAGTAGAGAGTCCACATATCTGGACAGTTCTTCAGTGAGAGTGCCAATGCCCGAGATGATGGGGCGTCCAGGATTTCCAGGTTTGTGGATCTTGGGTAGTAGGTAGAATAACCCCGGTCGGGGCTCTAAGGGTATGTTGATTTGTTCCTGTGTTAGTGTAGGGAATGTCCTGAGTAGATGGTGCAGTTTCTTAGTGTATTCCTCAGTGGGATCTGAGGAGAGTGGCTTATAGAATTTGGTGTTGGAGAGTTGTCTGGCAGCCTCCTTTTGGTAGTGAGACCTGTTCATGATGACAACAGCACCTCCCTTATCAGCCTCTTTGATTATGTCAGGGTTGTTTCTGAGGCTTTGGATGGCATTGCGTTCTGCACGACTTAGGTTATGAGGCAGGCGGCGTTGTTTTTCCACAATTTTTGTAATAATTTTGATTTCTAGGGTGCCTATGCATAGAAGTATACATGAGTATATGGGGTATCCCCATATGTATTTTGGAAAGCAGGAACTTATCTGTTTGCAACTGTTAACACTAGTATACACTGGGGAAACAGTTTAAATGACACTAACCCTTTCATCCCATTTTGTCACTAATTCCAGTTCTGGAGCTCAATTCTCCATCTGCGGGGTAAGAATATCTCCTGTTGGCATCACTGGAAGTTACTAATATCCTGCCTTGGGAGAATTAGGCCCCCTAAATCTTGGCATAGGTGTCTCATCACCATTAATCTCTCTACACTGTGAGATAATTTAATTGCAATAGCATTACATAATGATTTCATGTACTTCAGAGCAATTATACTGCAATTCTACAGCCAACTTGCTCTCATCCATACTTCAGTCTCTACCCAACATTAGGAAAGGTTCCCAACTGTCTCTTCAGCCTGGTATAAAATATAGATCTAAAGCTAAGTGTCATCAGCATACTTAAAATAGGTCATCCAATGTCTCCTCATTAACCCTCCTAATGACCCCATATGTATAGTGAACAAAAGGGCTGTCAAGAGGAGAAAGCCCTTGGAGGAGAAAAGCAATTGCCCCAAACGATGCCACCAGCGTCTCTCCAAAAGAAAAGAATGAAGCTGGTAGATGACAGCCCCATTTACTCAAACTAGGATCTGCATCTGAACCAACAACACCTCATGACAATCTGACATCAAAGACAGCTGGCAGATCTAAAAATGTTAGTAAGAACAGCTTTGCAGGGGTTCTCAAACTTTTTTTCCTGGCCCCACCCTGCTTCTTCCCACCCCCTCTCCACCACCACCTGGCCTCTTCCCGCCCCACCTCTTCCCCACCCATTTCCGCCCCCTCCCCACAGCGCACTGCGCCCTTGCTCCTCCCCCTCCCCCACAGTGCCTCCTGATGCCGTGAAACAGCTGATCTGCTGCAGGTGGTAGGCGCCGAGAGGGAGGGGGAAGTGCTGATTGGTGGGGCCTGCCGGCAGGCAGGAACCACTGGAGGGAGGGAGTGGTTCTGGTAGGTGGGCTGCCAGTGGATGCTCAGCACCCACCATTTTTTCTCATGGGTGCTCCAGCCCTGGAGCATCCATGGAGTTGGTGCCTATGACCCACCCAAAAAAGTGACGACCGCCCCCCCCACCTCGCCATACCATGCCACCCTTACTTCTGCATTGCTGCTGAGGGCAGCGCTGCCTTCAGAGCCTTCCTGACAGGTGTTTGTCTAACCTTGCTCTTAAAAATCTCCAATGATGGAGATTCCACAACTTCCCTGGGCAATTTATCCCGGTGCTTAACCACCCTGACAGTTAGGAAGTTTTTCCTAATGTCCAACCTAAACCGCCCTTGCTGCAATTTAAGCGCATTGCTTCTTGTCCTATCCTCAGAAGTTAAGAAGAACAATTTTTATCCCTCCCCCTTGTATCAGCCTTTTATGTACTTGAAAATTGTTATCATGTCCCTTCTCAGTCTTCCCTTTTCCAGACTAAACAAAACCAATTTTTTCAGTCTTCCCTCATAGGTCTTGTTTTCTAGATCTTAATAACTTTGGTTGCTCTTCTTTGGACTTTCCCCAATTTGTCTACATCTTTCCTGAAATGTGGCGCCCAGAACTGGACACAATATTCCAGTTGAGGCCTAATCAGCATGGAGTAGAGTGGAAGAATTACTTCTCATGTCTTGCTAACAACACTCCTGCTAATACATCCCAGAATGATGTTTGCTTTTTTTGCAACAGTATTACACTGTTGGCATATATTTAGCTTATGGTCCACTAGCACCCCCAGATCCCTTTCCGCAGTACTTCTTCCTAAGCAGTCTTTCCCATTTTGTATGTGTGCAACTGATTGTTCCTTCCTAAGTGGAGTACTTTGTACCATTTCTCCAGTTTGTCCAGATCATTTTGAATTTTAATCCTGTCCTCCAAAGCACTTGCAACCCATCCCTAGTTTGTTTATGAGAAGATCATGTGAGACAGTATCAAAAGCTTTACTAAAGCCAAGATATACCACATCTACCACTTCCCCCCATCCACAAGGCTTGTTACCCTGTCAAAGAAAGTTATCATGACACGATTTGTTCTTGACAAATCCATGCTGACTGTTACTTATCACATTATCTTCTAGATGTTTGCAAATTGATTGCTTTATATTCTTAAGTTCCTAGGTAAATTGTGATGTGGGGTCTTCTTTGAGTTCTTTATAGTAGGTGGTGTTGGAGAGTTGTCGATTGGCCTTGTTAACGTAGTCGTCATGGTTGAGGACTACAATGGTGCCCTCTTTGTCTGCTGGTTTGATCACACTCCTAGCTGGAGATGGAAGTTTCATTCCTGGTGCTTCACAGACTTCCTGTGAGGCCTTGGAAAAGTCATTTCATGTCATCGTGCCTGGGTGCCCCATCCGTAAAACTGTAATAATAATACTTCCTTTATCTTGACTATTTAGACTGTAATCTCTTTGGGACAGGGGCTGTCTCTTACTATACATAGTACAGAACAGAGTACTATGGGGTTCCTAGGTGCTACCATAATACAAGTAATAGAAATGTAGTTTTGTTTCTTTGTTTTGCTTTACTAACACCATCTTTTGGCTGTAGGTATTTTCATGGTACTTGGGGTTGGTGCCTAAAAGGTATTTTGATCCATTTTTATCCAAATTGGACCATATTCTTCCCTCAGTTACGTCTGTGTAAGTCTACTGCTAGCTCTTTCTTTAGCTTGCCAGCCTTGTGAATTTGGTTTAATATCCAATGTTTTCTATTGGGGAGGGGTAGCTCAGTGGTTTGAGCATTGGCCTGCTAAACCCAGGGTTGTGAGGTCAATCCTTGAGGGGGCCATTTAGGGATCTGGGGCAAAAATTGGGGATTGGTCCTGCTTTGAGCAGGGGGTTGGACTAGATGACCTTCTAAGGTCCCTTCCAACCCTGATATTCTATTCATTCTACTCTGTTCTGGTTTTTATACTGCCAGGTGTTTAGGCTCAATATTTAGGTCCCATGCTTCCTGTGTCACAGAGCAGTCAGTGTTACTTTAACTTTTTGCACTAAGCTGTTAAATTATATTGGACCTCATTTTCCTCTGAATTAGTGGCAAAAATCAGGAGTAGCTCTACAGAAGTCAATCAAGATACACTGCTGTAAAACTGGTGAAAGTGAAATGTGAATCAGGTCCAGTGGTTTTTATTGAACCTTCTTATCACAATGATTGTTACTTATAGACTGTTTTAAGATGACCCATTTTGTACTAACATTTAAAACAAACAAAAACATAACTTTTTAATATTTTGATAGGCTAACAGGTGATGTGCAGCATTTCTGTGATGTTAAATTCTGTGAGCACAGGCTAACCTCAGCAGGCACAGTTCAGCAGGTTTTTGATTGAAAAAAAGAGAACTTTACGATTAATCTTGTGTCAAGGTAGAAATGCATGACATCAATTGATACAAAATTATACCTACGCCTGACCAGCTACACTTTGCTGTTCTCCTTCTGAAGACACTTGTTTCTATAGAAACCCACACCTTTTCACTGGGTAGACATTTTAAATATTTAACAAATCTATGATTAATATGAGCTACTCTACATAATGAAACCGGAGTTTGAATTTAAAAGGAGTGGGGAATTCTTTCAGGTTACAGAACATGAATCTAAAAGAAGATAATCATAGTTATAAAAACTGTCTTATACTGAGAGTCTGTGAATATCATTCTCTGCAGCACACTAACCTCTTGTCCTTGTGGAATATTGCAATGAAATTTGAAGTAGGTACCGCATATACATTTCCACAGAATACTGCCATGTGAATTTAAGATGCTACATTGATTACAGTGGAGCAATACTGATTTGAGCCACTTCAGAATCTGACCCATGGCTTTTCATAATATTCATCATATTTTCCAATTACACTATGTGTTTCACCAGCATTTAAATGTAAAACCATCATAAGTTGTGACTGGCTGCTTGCAACTACAGGGCCTGTCTGTTAATTCACTTTCATTTCTACAGGGCCGGTCCACCTTATTTTCCAGTATTAGTTCAGTAAGGGAAACTGGGGCCATAAAATACCTGTTTGGAATTTTAGATCCCATCAGCCAGCCGGTTTTTTGAAATGATGAGACTTTAAAACAGTTTAATAATCAGATTCTACCGTATACATTGTATGCAAGATCAATGTGACTGGAGAACAGTTTTTATTTTTCCAGAACTAATCCCCTCAACTGTCCTCAGACTTCCAACATCTTAGTTGTTTAGGAAACATAACATGAGGGTTGCTTGGGTAACCAATATCTATCTGACCACCTAGATCCAGCTGTCAGTGAGCTACAGTGTTCTAGGATGTGGAACAATCCTGGACACAACTCTTGGCTAGAGCTGACAACGGTTTCATTGTCACAGCCTCCAGTGAGGTGTACCCAGTAAACCAAAACAGTGCACAAAGATTGCCTGTGACAATATAATAAGATGAAATTAACACTTTGGTTTCCAAGAGAGATGAATGTATGTAACTGCAACAAAATTTTGCACCTTTGTGCAACAGAGAAGCATGTGCTTGGTGTTTCCTATAGTCATGAGTTTGTAGCTTTAAGGGCTAAGGAGTCATGTGACCATAGCTTTGCTGAATAAAGGGTAGCTTTGTCATCTTGTCTTTAGTTTAGTTACAGCTGTTGGCTAGGAAGCACCTACCCTAGGGGAAAGAGCAAACAGGGCTTGGCAGGCTTTCTTAAAATACATAATGGAGAGCCATTGATGTAGTGTTGTAGGCGTGTTGAGAGGGAATGTCTTTTATTGGACCAACTTCTGTTGATGAGAAAGACAAGCTTTCGAGCTTACACAGAGCTCTTCTTCAGGTCTTAAGAGCTCTGTGGAAACTCAAAAGCTTGTCTCTCTCACACAGAAGTTGGTCCAATAAAAGACATTCCCTCCCCCACCTTGTCTCTCTAGCCCTTGGTGTCCACACAGTATAGATTAAATCCACTGTAATCTCCCCCAGGGTGCTAGATTTGGTTAAAATTTCTCTTTATTCTAGTCTGGTTTTGAGCCCATAGTGTGATTTTATATTTGGACTTTTATGCTGTGTTTAGGTGGTGTGTTTAAGATTAAAATAATTTGCCATAGCACGTGATTTAGAGAAGTAGATCCTGATCCTTCATTTACAGCCAAGCAGGAGTTTTGCCTGCCTGGGAATTGTCCATGGTCTCTGTGCTGATGTCAGTAGTACTAGGCTAATCCCCTGTGGGTACGTCTACACTGCAATGAGACATCCGCGGCTGGCCTGTGCCAACTGACTCAGGCTTATGGAGCTCAGGCTAAGGAGCTGTTCAACTGCAGTGTAGATGTTCAGGCTCTGGGCTCTAGGACCCTGTGAGGTGGGTGGGTCCCAGAGCTTGGGCTCCGGCCCACGCCAGAAAATCTACACGGCAATTAAACAGCCCCTTAGCCCAAGCCCGATGAGCCCGACTCAGCTGGCCTGGTAGGTTTTTAACTGCAATGTAGACATACCCTGAGGGACATTTAGAGTTGTAGCTCAAGGCCTCCTTGATTCTGTTTGCCTAAACTTTATTTTAGTAAAAATGTTAACGCTCCCATTTTCAGCTACTTCTCTACGATGCAAGGAAGGACTCATGAGGATGCTCTGTGGTACAGTTGTGCTGGGAATGGAGTATATAACTTGGCTCTCCCTTTGTGCTTGTCACGATGTGCCCTAGAGTTACAGAGTAGCAGTAATGATGTTGCAGTTAAGGTCACTTTCCCACTAGAAGCCTATTCCCCCTCACTCCCCAAACTTTCTCAAACAAATGACGACTTCTCCCCTGATGTTTTGGAACCTTTCATCTGTCTGGTGGGCTCAAGCCTCAGTCTAAGCAGCGGTCTGCCTGGGATGGAGCTGGCTGCTCCCCACATTTTCAAGCCTTTGTGTTGCATATTTTTCTGAATCTTGGCACTTGATCACTCTCCCTGTGGGATATACACTGTTGTTCAGTGTGCTAATGTGAAATTGTGATGCTCTTGGTTTTGGAAGAAGCACCTACCAGTTGCTTTCTGAGGGAAGGGTCTGATGACATTAGTGGCTGGCCTCTGGAGGTGACTTTGTGGTGTTCACATGTTGTGCAGTATCACGCTCCATGTCTTGTATAATCAAGTGATTCTGCAGGGGGGAAACCTCTCTGTAGTGCTTCCAGCCTCTGATTGCCCAGTGAATTATCTGTGTCTATTGTTTTGGTTGTCCTTTTTGACAATTGTCTTTAAGTTTCTCGAGGACTGGGCCTGTGTCTCTATCTTAGATACTTAGAGAGCTCCCAACACCATAGTATCTGAGCACTTCAGTCTTTACTGGATTCATCCTCACAACACCCAGTGAGGTAGGGAAGTGCTATTATTATTATTTTGTTTAAACACAGATGGGGAACTGAGGCCCAGAGAGGCTAAGTGACTTGCCCACATTCACACTCAAAGTCTATAGTGAAGCAGGGAATTAAACCCAGGTGTCTCCAGGCTAGGCTAGTGACCTAACCACTGGACCATCCTGCTTCTCTCAGCATCAAGCACCTTGTCGTTGCTCAAAAATAATAAAACCTCTTAAAACCCTATGTGGGGGAAAACGTGTTGAAACCCTGGCCCCATTGAAGTCAATTGAAGTTTTGCTGCTAACTGCAGTGGAACCAGGAGCTCACCCAAGGACCATAAGAATAATGGTACTGGTCATATTCTATGATAACAGGCACAGTTAGCTCTGTTGCCTACAAGTACCACACACTTTTCTTAAGTCATGGTGAATCTCTTAGGCACAATTGGGTTTACAAGGAAAAATCATTTCTTTGCAGCTGGAAAGATATGGTGGTGAGTGGCACAAGTTAACCTCTGAGTCACTTTGTAATACGTCACAAGGTATCACACATCATGTCACAGTACTGCCCTCTCACATCTTCTCATTAATATCATTCCTCCCAGCTATTGGTGTTTCATTGCTTGTGGCAGAATGGATGGAATTTTTTTCCTGACGTACGATAACCAATGGTACGCTTCTACTTCCTGCAAAATTTAAACAAATCTTACAAAGCCAAACAGATGCATTTCATACCGAGACTTAGAAAAGTTCTACCTCCATAATGTCTTTCCTAGTCAATTACATTTTGTAATTTATCATAGAAAGCTATACTACAGGATAACTACATGAAAGATTCAGGTAATGGGAATGAGCTGTCTTCCCTGATGCTAGGCTGCAACACAAATAGTCTATAAGACTGCACTGCAATTTACTCTCTTCCATATGTTTTGCGATGTAAATTCTTCCCGCTGACTCACTGACCATATGCTTAAAATTTTCAGCGTGTTCCCTAAAGGTACTGTCCCAACAATCTTTTCCTCTCCCTTGTTGTCATAGCTGATGTCATCCTACTTCTTCTTAATTAAACTGATAGCTTGTGTCATGCTGTCATTTTTGCAGCCTACATCAGTTATTAGAAGCACGATTAGATGATGAATCACTTGTCTTTTCCTGGGAATTCACTTGAATCTCTTTAATATTTCATATGATGTGGATACTGTTTCCCCTTTTTGAAAGCTTCTCTATTTCTGAAACCTCAAGCAAACTGGGGTTTCTGTGGGCATCCAAGTTCTGTTATACTGTTTACTTTGTAAGCCAGGAGAACTACATGCATCTCAATGTGAAAGATGTGAATATAACATGCAGCATTAAAGAAGTCCTTGGGAAAAGAAATCCACTTTAATGGCCTGTTTCCAAGATTCCTATTGTTAAGAGTTCATCTCTGAAGTCTCCTCTGGATAGTTGCTTTTGCCTTGTGTTGAGTTTTTACATTACACACAAACATATCACCAACCTGAACTTATGTATATCATTATCTTAACTGAGACCAACATTATCTGCTTTGCATTTATGTTTGTTCTGGAGTCAGAGTAGATGAGCTAAACGACTATTCAACACAAATTGGTCTCAGTAAAGACTTTCCAATAACATTATATACCAAAAGTTAGAGGTGATGTAATGCATTTAGAACTCTCTGTCAAGGCATGAAACTTGAGGTAGGTGAAAATTTTCAGCTGAAACTTTTTTCTAGTGAAAAAATGCAGATTAAGTGACCAAAACATTTCACAAATTTGTGTCAGTTTTGCCAATTTGTTCATCTGGGGTGGGGAGGGGGGATTCTGAAGAAGTCAAATATTCCCTTTTTTCATTTTTGAAATTAAACGCTTTGATCTGATTTGAAATATTTTTCGTTTTGCATTTTGTATTGCCTTCAATTTTATTAAAATAATTTTAAAAACCTCAAAATTGAAATGAAATATTTGATTTTGGGTCAAACAAAACATTTCATTTGACCCCAAAGGATTGGCGTTTTTTCCCCAGAATTGCCTGAGACCCAAAATATCAGTTATTTGCCTAGCTGTGATGGTAACTGCTACAAATCAGCTAATGCCTGGTCTTGTGAGGAGATGAATACCGCCTGCCAGGTGTTAAGGAGAGCTAGTCGGAGTTTTTATGTCAATATAATTTTGTTATAATTAGGGGAGGAGGGTTGGAAAAAGTATGTTTGTTTTCAAAATTTCCTGGAAAAATAATTAGCTTTTATTTTACTAGCTCTAGTGCTGAATAGCCTCAATATAGTTATATATAGGGTGTAGCTATACTATCTGCCTGCTGGCTTCTGTATCTGCAGTGGCTGCTGCGCATCCATCAGTTGTTCTATGTAACAGGTGAAATTTTGTTTTGCCTAAACAAACCTTCATTTCAGCAAGAGTCGAGGCAATAGACAATACATTAGACTAAAGGCCCCTCCTTTTCCAACAGAACAAACATTGTCTTTTGGAAATCCATTTGCTGCAGCATTGTTGGGGTGCACCTCTGTCCTCAGTCCCTCTGAAATAAAAAGAAAAAAAAAGCAACACAAGGATCAACATTTCTATATCTCAGCCAAAATAATCCTTCATTTGAGCTGCTTATCTGAGAACCACCTCTTGGATCTGAGGTGAAGAGTTAGCCTTTTAATGAATAAGTTACATTACATTTAATATATAATATGGTTTTAGAATGCCTCCACGTTTACATGGTTTAATTACAAGAAGATTAAGTATAGTTGATTGTAGCAAAGTCACAGGAAAAGTAGCTAATTAAAAATCATATGAAAATAACAAGATGACTGGAGGCTAACAAAGTACCTTGTAGTGAGGCCGAGTGGCCTCCTTCCGAGCCGGAGAATGAGGGACCATTACACTCCCCTTGGAGGGTGGAGCCTATATCGCCCCGCCCCCCTCGCTGGAAGCACCAGGGTGTGGCCGGAAGTATAAAAGACTGGCCCTGCAGCTCAGTTAGGGGAGAGCCTGTGGAGGAGAAGGATGTTTTGCTGGTTCTGCCGTGTCCCTGGGAGGACCCTACGCCTGGCTGTTCCCAATCCCCAGATGCTGACGAGGACTGGCCTGGACTGTCTGCCACTGTGTACCCCGAGGAGCTGGAAGAGGCCTGGAGACCACAGATACCAAACCCCGGGGCAGCAGGAAGTAGCCCAGGGGCAGCCACAGGGCAGCTGGCTGCAGAGCCAGGGGTGGCTCAGTCAGCGTGTTGCGGCTGGATCCCTGCCAATGCAAGGGCAGCCAATCCTGCCCCTGCCAGGGCCCCGGGCTGGGAAGCGGTGGAGTAGGGTGGGCCCGCGTTCTCCCTGCCATCCCACCCTGGGGTGGCTGACTCCCTACACTGTGTGGGGAAGCTCTAGCCCTGAGGAAGGAGCCTCCCTTACCAGCTCACCTGTAGACAGTTTGCTCGCTGGCTGCCTGAGCTCCGCTCAGAACCAAGCCAGCCCTGAAAGACTGTTTGTTTGCTGACGGCCTGAGCTCCGCCCACGACAGGGCCAGCCCGGATAGACTCTGTTTAAGGGCTGACTACTTGAGCTACCCAAACCCAGGCTAAAGCCTGACCAGGACTATTAATCACCCAGCCCTATTGTGGCCTCTTGGCTGTCTTGCAGACTCTGGTCCTGGCCAGACAGGACCAGCCTGAGTGGCCTCCCTCCAAGCGGTAGCGCAAGGGACCATTACACACCTTAAAGCTATTAATGATTTATATTAGAAAAGTATCAGAGGGGTAGCCGTGTTAGTCTGGATCTGTAGAAGCGACAAAGAGTCCTGTGGCACCTTATAGACTAACAGACGTATTGGAGCATAAGCTTTCGTGGGTGAATACTCACTTCTTCAGATGCATGAAGAAGTGGGTATTCACCCACGAAATAGTCTGTAAGGTGCCACAGGACTCTTTGTTGCTTATATTAGAAAAAACACTCCAAAAACAATTCAGAGAGTTGTACATTATGCATAATCAAGCTTTCATATATACCAACTGATACACACACACACACACACACACACACACACACACACACACAGACTGTATACGTTTAATATTACCTATTTGCAAGGAACAATAGAATTTTTATGAAAAATAGGTTAAATATATGCTGTATTTTACTTTTGGAGTAATTCAATGTCTGTAAAAGCAACTGGTTATAAAATATATGGGCCAAATTCATCCCTAGTTTGACTGCTATTGACTTAAGTAGAGACAAGGGATGAATTTGACTATGGCACAATTTCAAAGATCCTTGGAGATGCTAACAACATTACTGCTACTTGAAAGCACTCTTGTCTTGAACCATCCTCTAGTGGTCACTCCACAATCTGCAAATGTTTCTGCTGTGCAGGTTGGCTGATTAATCTCATTCACTGACTTTAAACTAACATGTTTCAGAGTGTAACGCTTTAGATCATGGTACAACAAGAAAGTAGTTTAAAAAACCCACATTGTTCTGTTAGTTAAAAAATAATCTTCCCCACCTTTTCTGAAAGAGATGCTCTATCCTGCAGCCATGCCTGAAAAGCAGGGTTGCCAAACCTCCAAGGTTGTACTGGAGTCTCCAGGAATTAAAGATTAATCTTTAATTAAAGATTATGTCATGTGATAAAACTTCCAGGAATACGTCCAACCAAAATTGGCAACCCAACTGAAAAGAAATTAATACTATTTGACTTTCGGTAGCACCTACAGGCCCAGTCATGGATCAGGGCCCTGTTGGGCTTGGTACTTACTAACAGAACAAAAAGATGGTTTCTACGCTGAAGGGCTTACGATCGACAGTGAATGGGTATTTTTTCCAGTGAGTGAAGTAGTACTGTATGGAAAGTGTGTTCTTCCTGGCCTGTTGTTCTGGCCACATCACTACCTATCTGCTCTATTTTCATACTGCTTCCAACAATGCCAGCCTCAACCATCAGCTTCTTCTAGAACCATCTTCATAGTTTCTAATGTGCATCCTCTTATCTGTGGGACGGCCTCCTACAAGGTGGATCTGTAAAGCCACTACCCAGACACCACTCACTTTGCCATGACACATATAGAGTCCTTCTAGCTGATAACAGCCAGGCAAGCAGCAAGCTGAGAGTACTTCCACTGCTGGGCTTATCTAGAACAACAGAAAAAAGAACCTCTGTGCTTAAACCACACACAGATAGTCTATGAAAATACAGGCTCACATTGCTGTCATCCTTCTCTCCCTTCCCTCAGCCCCTAGCCCAATTTATTGGTTTTACTTATATGTAATGTCTTGTCTTAAACTAAGATTGTGAACTCTTAGGGACTCAATCTTTTACTTGTACAATGGCTAGCACAATGAAGCCCTAATCTATAATGTAAATAATAGTAATTAATGACACTGTCAACTTAAGCCATTTGTTTTTTTAAATACATTTCCTTCCTATTTTATTAATTACATCTTAGTTTATTAAGACCGAGAGAACTGTAAACATCTGTTACTTCCACCAGTAAAACCATTGACCAATGAATTGACCAGTTCTTAGATACCACAGTGAAGGATATCGCATACAGATCTGCGACAGAATGAAAACAGGCTGCCCAGCACCACTTTTCTTGTGCTCATTCTCTGTCATTGATCATTGTCTTATTGTCTTTTCTTTTTCACGCTTTTAATTCACCTTCTCTGAAAGTGTATGCAAGCCGCAGAGTGGTGCTAATATACATCCACTGAGGGACATTGTAAAGTTTTAAAATGGAGATTGGATGTTTGGGAGGTGAAGGGCAAATTGTTCCAAGTTTCCATAAGCTCACACCTCATATAAAAGGTGAACAAGGGATTTTCTCACCCATGAAGTCCCAGGGCTGCTGTCATTCAGCAATGCTCAAAATGTACATTGAACAGTTCCTATTTTCATTGCAAATATTTCACTATATAAAATGGGTTTGAAAAAGTTCAGATACCATCCATTCCCTCAGCCCTAGAGGTGGTCTCTGCCTGTGCAGGGTCAAGCAATGCTGGTGGGTATTATGGGATGGAGACGTTAGCACTGCTGCTTGTCCATGCTGTGTGAATGAAATTCAGACCTGTGGAAAGAGCCAGCAGAAAGTCCTGTGCACCACATCTGTAGGCCCTAAAAATAGGGCTTAATTTGGATTTAGTTGGTGCATAGACCTTGTATTGTCCCTCCATACAGGGATGATTTTCACCCTGAAGGAATAGAAGACTTCATTCTCCAGTGCTTTTGCTCTACCACCTTCCAGGAGAGTTACACTCACAAAATATAAAAATAAAAGATCACTCTGTGGTGAATGTACCGAAGCCACATTTCTGCAGAGTCCACTCTGTCCTCACCGCAGCTGGTCCTGTTGTATATTATACCCACTAAATTATATGCACTCAGGCAAAAAGTGTGCCATTTCAATGCGATACATGTCAGTCTTTCTGATGCTCTGTAGTTTTAGATGTCATTTGAGCAATTTTCTTGCACCTTTTCCTGCTGAACAGTACATTAATTACATTATAATGGAGACTGGGCAGGAGGGGCTGTATTTCCAATAGTGATTGAAATGATCTTACATTGGCTCTGAGTATATACTTATAACAATAGTGATATTCAAGCCCTTGCAAGGCTTGCATCTGAAGAAGTGGGTATTCACCCATGAAAGCTTATGCTTCA
Source organism: Macrochelys suwanniensis (assembly GCA_033296515.1). NCBI lineage: Eukaryota > Metazoa > Chordata > Testudines > Chelydridae > Macrochelys > Macrochelys suwanniensis. Next base: position 39,564,175 of record CM065775.1, on the reverse strand, counting down.
ATACCTCTGTTAGTCTATAAGGTGCCACAGGACCCTTTGTCTATTCAAGCCCTTGTTTTTACAAAGAATTACACAAATACTTAACTTCACACACTGTGAGTAGTCCCACTGATGCTAATGGGATTAGTCAGTGTGTAAAGTTCAGCAGATGCATCAGTCTTTGCAGAATCAGGACCTAAACCCTAATCTGATAGAGCTTTATATTTTCTAAACATTATACAAATATGAATGAAATTACTTACTGAAATAGCATATTCCAACACTTCCATGGCCATTTAGAAAGGTTACTGTTGTCACTTTGTTGCACACCATGGCCACAGAAATCAGTTCTTTCTACTCTAAATCTCTGATCTGAGCTAAAACAGAATGTCCCTCGGACCAATGACTATTGAAATGTTTTGTTTTGGAAATGCTGAAATGAATTGTTTCCAAACTTCTTGCATTGTTTTTTCAACCAAAACAATTAGTGAAATCAGAGCCAGGAATTGTTCTGATGGATCCAATTCTGCACTTTTTGGCACACACACACAAAAAGGTTTTGCACAAGAAATGTCACCCAGCTCTACCAATGACTCAGTTGAGCAAGTCTTAGTCTGTCCAGTAGAGAGCAGTGCGTACATAGGGCCTGATCCAAAATCCATTGAGGTCAATGGACATCTTTTAATTGCTTTCAATGAGTTTTGGATCATGGCCAGACATGCTAGCCAGTTTGTTTCAGCTTTGTTATTTGGCACACAGATTAAATTTGCTTCACTGAACTTCTGAACTGAAACAGTATATAGTAACAGCATGTGTTGGGGGAAAAGAGAGGAACATTTGTGAAGAAATCTTTATTTTCTGTAGTGGGGAAATGGAGAGGAGGGGCTTTGTGGGTGATAACTCTTGCTCCTTGTTAAAGTTAACCTCAGAGGAGAAAAAAATGGTTTTGCCTTGTTTTGCTTCTTTATGATGTAACTTTTTAAAAATGAAGCTGGAACCTGGTGCATACTCTACCAAACTAGCAACTTCAAGACTTTATTTTGTTTATTCCCCACCCCCCATATAATCTACTCCTGCAGGTATATATGCGGGAGGGGATACTATTACGGAGGTCTTGTCATACACATATTAGATTGTATGTTTTGGGGGAAAAGGACTGTCTCATTTTGCTGTATATAAAGCACCTATGCCCCTATATGCAAAAGTTAAATAAATGCTACTGCTACTTAAAGCCAAAACAATAAAGTTGCTTCTCAGCATCTGAATGTGAAATGTCCCATGAGTATGTTTGAAATCCAGATAAAGCAGCAGTTTAATCAGGTTAAATATCTAACATAAGCCCAAATCAGCAAAGCACTTAAATACATGCTTAACTTTAAGCACATATGTAATCCCACACATACTCAGCAGACTACTTAAGGAAGTGACTAAGTCCCATTACAGTCAGTGCTGAACTGGCGCTTTGATGAACTATACATGCTAAATTAGAAATCATTTATTACTCCTAGTCCATAATGTGGACTGTTTGCTGCATTCTTTCTAGAGTCAAACACCCCATATACTTGATTTAGAAAGTCAGTCACTGTGAAAGTACTTTTAGCAGGAGTCATGTAGAAAGGCATTAAGAAGCAAAATGCAAAGTCCTATTGACTGATTTCATAGCATACTGTCATTATAATAGTTCTGCAATATATAATCTGTAGAACTGCTGCTATGTACTGACAGCCCACACACGGCAATGGTTTCCAAGGAGATGTTATAATGTGTCATGTCAGTGTCTTGTAGGAGTATGATGCAGGCTCCATAAGCCACTTTTATATTTCCACTGCTAGAACTTAATGAAACTAGCAGTTTACATGCAAATTTCTCTCCAAAATCCACTGCAGATGCCGATGTATATTCTGGAATACTGTGTGCCAGCGTTTCTCAAACTGTGGGTTGGGACCCCAGAGTGGGTCAGGACCCCATTTTAATGGGATCACCAGGGCTGGCTTAGACTTTCTGGGACCCAGGGCCGAAGCTGAAGCCTGAGCCCCACTGCCTGTGCCTGGGTCTGAAGCCACTGGGTTCAAGCTTCAGTCCCCCCTCCAGGGGCGGAGTAGTGAATTTTTGTTGCTAGAAGGGGATCGTGGTGCAATGAAGTTTGAGAGCCCCTACTGTATGCAGTGCTGGGGCCCACATTTTAAAAAGATGTTGACAAATTGGAGAGGGTTCAGAAAAGAGCCACAAAAATGATTTGAGGCTGGGGAAAGTGCCTTGCCGTGGGAGACTTGAAGAGCTTCATCTGTTAGTTTGTTAGGAGAGTAGAGCTGGTCAGAAAAAGTTAGATGGAATAATTTTTCACTGGACAATGCAGTTCTTTTGAAATCAAAACACTTTGTGAAGTTGACACTTACACAAAAATTTAATTTCAGAGAAAAAAGGGAAAGAAGTTCTGATGATGCCCAAACATCCTGTTCTAACAATTTTAGAACAAAATATTTCAATTTTTCCTTTCAAAATGACTTTTTCAATATTTTTACTTTGTATTAATTTTATCTATCTATAGATTAAATTGAAGTGAAAAAACTAAGTATTTTATCAATCCAAAACAAAGGTTTTTGTTTTTTTTCCAGAGAGTTTTAGAATTTTGAGGTTTTATTCCCAACTGAAGCAAAACCAAATTTCAAAATCCTCCATGAAATGGAATTTTTATTCTCTGCACAGTTCTAATTGATTGTACTGTGTGGTGCCTTCTCAGGGAGAAAATGCCAGGTACTGCAGGGCTCTTTGGGCTGGCAGAGAAAGGCATAACCAGAACCAATGTCAGGAAGCTGAAGGTAGGCAGGTTCAGACTGGAAATGAGGCACACGTTTTTGCAGTGAGGGCTGCTGACCAGTGGAATGGACTGTCAGGGGAGGCAGTGGCACAGTCAGGTTTAGAGCACAGGGGGAGTGGAGCTAAAAAAAGGTGCTGGGAGCAAAAAGCGTCAGGAGCAAAAAAAGGCGCCGGGAGCAAAAAAAAAAACGCTCCCCTCTGGCTGCAGCATAGGAGCAAAAGGCGTCAGGAGCACAAAAAAGGTGCCGCTTCTGCTCAGTGGGGGTGCGGCCATTCCCCCTGGCTACACTACTGAGGGGAGGGGAGGATTCTCCAACTCTTGATGCCTTTAGGCCAAGACTGGATGCCTTTCTGGAGGCTATGTTTAAACCATACACAAGTTATTGGGCTCAATGCATGGACAACTGGGTGAAATTCTAGGGCATGTATTATACAGGTGATCAAACTAGATGACCTAGAGGTCCCTTCTGACCTTAAACTATAAATCAATGAATGCTGCATTCATGCTGGTCAGGGAACTCCTCCCATTTACATCACTGGGTTTTTCCACCCAAAGAATGAAAACAGAATATACAATAGACATCTAGAGTGCAGATTAGAGAGGAAAATGTCTCTCCTCTGCTTGCAGGTGAAAGAGCAATGGGGAATTTGCACTAATCTTCACTTTCTTTGTGGAGGCTTGCATAAGTTCTGCACTAGTTCTCACCTCTTGAGTACAAATAGGTCAGAACTATTTTCATGGGCTAAGTGCAAGTGAAGCATTTGCTAAGGGCTAGACTGTGACCTGAACTACATGCCTATGCAAAGAGGCAATGGGGAATTAGAGCTTCTCGTACATGGATTACCCAGATGTTGGGCCCAGGTGCGTAGGAGTAAACTGGTGCTGCATGTCTGTTTGCTTCCCTCTGGAGCAGGTGGGTAGGGAGGAGGGGAAACAGGTCAGTCTTGGCCCTACCCCCTACTTTGTGGGCAGTACATTTCAGCTGGTGTGGGGGTGTCAGAACTTCCTGCTGATATAGGACAACAGCAAAGTACTTCCCCCAGACTGAGAAAGAAATAGGGGAGAAATTATTACTCAGAAATGAATCTAAGTCAGTGTTTCCTCAGGGCTATTTATCAGCTACTTTGTAGCTTGCATACCACCTTTGCTTAAGGCTCTCTCTAAAATCACAATTTAACCCTACAAGAAAAATGTCTAGCTATCATCTCCTCTAGTCTACTCTATATTATACTCTGCACATCACCATGGTATCTGAGTGCAACAAAATAAGGATTAATAAGCTTTAAAAAAAGGGCAGCTTTCATCTACCCAAAAGATAACTCCACCCTAAATCTTGCTCACCAGGTTCTTGGGATCATCATAGTGCAGTAGCACCAACATTATCAATTTTGCTCTCTAAACAGCAAGCTACTTATCCAGCCTTCCATCTTCAGAGGCTTGTGTTCAAGAGGAAGAAGAGAGGCTCCCAATATCACACCAGGTGTACAAACATCAAAATTAAAAGCAAAGAAACAACTCAGACTTGAAAATGACATGGTCTGATTCTCTTCTCACTTACACAGGCATAACTCCATAAACTTAAATGGAGTTACTCCCAACATACACCAGTGTAAGCAAGAAGCAGAATTAGGCCCATAATATATGACCTCAGAGTTCTGCTGCCTTGTATAAGTCCCATGAGTGGGACTCTGGTGTCTTTTCACATCAACAGAGGCTCCTGTGTGAATTACAGCTTTGCAGACACTCTTTAACCATAGATGTAGGTCACACCTGATAAATGTGTTTCCTGAATTAGTGGACAAGAGGGAAGCAGTGGGCATGATTTATCTGGCTGTCAGGGAAGCATTTAATACTACACTGCACAACAGATTGATTTGCAAGGTCAGAAAGCATGACATAGCGTAGGCAGAGAAACACTGAAAGGGATTAAAATGGCTTAAGGGACAAAAGATAGGCAGTGTCATTAAGGAGAAAGAGTTTAAATGTGAAATATCCCTATTATTGGACCATTTTGTTAACCTTGTACAGAAATGACCCTGAGGAGGGTAACTGATGTAACTGCAGAAGTGGCTGACAATGAAAACTTGAGAAAGGTGGTAAGGAATCTAAGATCAGATCCTCAGCAGATATACATCAATGCAGCCCTATTGGCTTAAGTGGCACCACACTAGTTAATAATATTTAGAGAGCTGGCCCATTAAATGGAACAGAGTAAACAAACTCCAAAGGCTCATGAACTGATAGTGTATTGAACATTTTCAGGTGACCACCCAAAGGGTTGGGGCTCTTACCTGTCTGTGACAGGACACTGTCCTCAAGCACGCCCCCTTGTGGCCCTGAAACTACATGGCTCTCAGCGCTTGCAGTCTTTTACCCTCAGACCCATCTACTGAGAACAAGATACCCTGTTTGCAGGGTCTCATTTATTTCATTTTACAGAGCCCAACCCTTCTTGTAGCCCTGGAGTTAATACTGAACAAGCATCCTTTCCCGAGTTTGAGTCATCAATCCTCCTCCCCGAGTTGGGTTATAGCCTAAACTCTCTCTCTCTTCCCAAGTCAGGAGTCCCCCACTCTCCTCCTGAAGCTGGGTAGCTGTAGCTGTCAGTCAGCTTCCCTTTAACTGTCTCCTTTCTACCTATGTATACAATGTCCAACTTCTGTTGGTGAGAGAGACAAGCTTTTGAGCTACACAGAGCTCTCCTTCAGACCTTCTCACCTCGCAGGGTCCTAGAACCCAGGCTCCAGCCCACGCCCAGAAGTCTACACAGCAGTAGAACATCCCCACAACCTGAGCCCCATGAACCCAAGTCAGCTGGCATGGGCCAGCTGCGGGTGTCTAGTGGCTGTGTAGACATACCCTAAGAGGAACTGGAAAAGCATAAAATTTTCCTCTCAGTTGTCGTCTTCTCCCCATTGAGTTCCTCTGCTATTTGAAAAAATGGCATCCAATCTTTTTGTCATAATCAGGACAATAAAATAACCCCTACTTCCTGTGAATCTGGGCCCTGAGGAGGGTCACAGACTCAAGAACTCTTTGCTTTGCAACCTGCTTAGTCAGAACAGGTAGCTTAGGTACCACAGTGAGTGGGAAAATTTAGGACAGATAGGACCCTGCTCTCTGTTCCTCCTGTGCTCTACCCATTGTCACTTTCAGACTTGTGGTGACTCTGAATTGGCCTGAAGGTCCCAGATATACCTCAGAATTGTGAGTCTCAGGTCAGAAGTCTGGGGTAAGGAAGAAATTTCCCCATTGTATCGTTAGGTGTGTCACGAAAGGGTTAATGCCTCCTTTGAAGAATTTGCCATTGACCATTTGTTGGGTACAGCTATTAGCCTTGCTGGACCATTGTTCTGCTATGGTATGGAGAGTCCTGTGCTCCTGTCTTATCAAGTAAGCTCTCATCTTAATGAATTTCTTATCTTAGTGTTAATGGTAGTTAAAGAATTCGCTCTGTGAGTGTGTATATATTTCCCCTATTTCATGCATGTCCCCTGTATTATATGGTATGTATCTAGAAGAGAACATAAAATCACTGCTGATAAAATTTTCAGATGGCACAATGATTGAGGGAGTGGTAAGTAATGAAGACAAGTAAAACTAGCAGAGCAAGGAATAATATGATTTGGTGGCTGGAAGTTGAAGCTAGACAAATTCAGACTGGAAATAAGGCATAATTTTTTAACAGTGAAACAATTTACCAAGTTTTGTGTATACCTCCAAAGAATAGTATTTCATCTGTGGTTCTTCTTGTGACAGAGGTGCAGAGCTTTCCTGCTGACTCACTCCGGCAGCCAGACTAGAGTGTCCCATTTGCTCCAGTTTAAGAGAATGAGATGGTCTGAGGGCCCCAGTAAGGCAGATCGAACTAGGGACAGCCAGGTGCAGAAGGGTCCTGCAGGGGAACACCCTAGGAGCCGACAAGTTCCACTTGATTAGACCTTAGATTTAAGTGTATGCTTTATGTTTAGGGCCCTACCAAATTCATGGTCCATTTCGGTCAATCTCACGATCATAGGATTTTAAATATCATAGTTTTCATTTTTTCAGATATTTAATTCTGAAATTTCACAGTGTTGTCATTTTAGAGGTCCTGACCCAAAAAGGAATTACGATTGGGGTGTGGGAAGCAATGCAGGTCAAGAGATGTGCTGGCCGCCGCTTCCCACAGCCCCCATTGGCCTGAAACGGTGAACCACAGTCAGTGGGAGCTGCGATGGGCTGAACCTGCAGGCAAACAAACCGTCCCGGCCCGCCAGCGAATTTCCCTCATGGAACACGTGCCAAAGGTTGCCGATCCCTGCTCTAGATTGAGTCAGGGTTTGAATTCAGGCTCTGCCACCGATGTCCTGTGTGCCCTACAGCAATTTACTTAATCTCTGTGTCCCCGCTCCCCATCTGTAAAATAAGGATATTTCCATTCCCCTACCCTTTTCTTCCATATCTGTTTAGGTAGTAAGCTCTTTTGGGGCAGGGACTGTCTTTTACTATATATTTGTACAGCACCTAGCACAACAAGGCCCCAACCTAAGTCGGGCTCTCTATCCACCAATGTAATATAAAAAATAGCTAATAATAAATTAAAATAATTCTAACCTCTTTTTTTAAAAAACAATTACAGCCAAAATGGCTGAAGTTTGGCATTTTAAACTTGACATGAAAATAGTCCTCTCTGGGGATTTGTGACTTTTTTGGCTTAAAAAAACTCTACAAAGTCTAGAATTGTTTTTAAATTAAAAGCAAATGCCACCCTGCTGCATTATTATTTCCTGTTACTGTTTTCTGTTAAATTTGTAGTTATATATTGCAAAATGTATACAATAAAACAAACAGCATGTGAAATATGACCAAGTTAACACTGCTTTTTGGAAATGTAACTTTTGCATTTTCCTGTCTCTTAATGGTTTTTAGACTTAATACATTTTCCCCATTTAACTGTATGCTAAATAACATCAAACTGCTGCTAAGTGAGAGCAATTTAAAACAAAAGTAACTTAAACCAACCAACAGCTATAAAAATAACTCCAGTGGGTACTGCATGAATGACTTTCTATCATGATGATTGAGGATTAGCAGGTTCATATAATCTTCTGAACTTAAATGCAGTATTGCCAACCCTGAGCATTCAAAAATCATGTCAGGCCCCCAAAATCATGAGACTGATTCTTAAAAATCATGAGACTTTATAAATAAGGTCATACTTGAATTGTGGGATGATTGTCAAATAATTGTGGCTGAGTTGTGGACAAGACATGGAAAATAGTGGAAAAGTAATAATATAGTTGCAGTAATTAATTTAATTAACAAATGAATTGCGGTAATTTGGAAAAGCCAGAGAAGGCCTATTTGTTTAAGAAAAATTTGTGGAACTATAGAAACACTAAAGTATTATGTCATGCCTGCTAATTTTTTGATAACCAGACATTTTGCTGATACTATATTACCAAACCCCAGTCACTATCCGCTTGGATAAATGGGGGTCTACTCTACTAATGGGGGGGAAAAGTGTGGTGCAAACCTCAAAATGCATGCAAAACTGTGCACTGTGCAAAGTAAGCTAATTAAAATTGAAATTGCGATGAAAGCCTAATATTGTGGAATCTGCAATTTTGCAAATTAAGTATGATCTTATTTATAAATAATTTTTGGCCTTTTAAAATTTGCTTTCTGAACCTTTAGGTTGAACTCACTTTGGACACGTTTAGGTTTTCTCCACAAACAAGAGAGCTAGAATTTAGGGCTTGTCTACACAGTAGAGTAATTTGCACTATAGGAATGTGATTTCTAAAATGCACTAGTATGTTGCACATTAACTGGTCCATGTAGACCCTGTTGGTGCACACTAAAGGTTCCCTAGTGCCCTCTAATGTAGTGCTGAAACAGCATGAACAGCATCTACACAGACCAATTAATGCACAACACATTTGTGTGATTTAGAAAGCACTCCCCCGTAGTGTGGATCACCTGACTATGTAGACAAGCCCTTAGTTTTTTGTTTTAAATTAAAGTTGACATTCTCATTTGATTCCAGGACATGGGGCTTTAAGAAAAACACCAAAGACCATGAAACTCATGATAAAATTGCAACAGTTGGTAACACTGGTAACTCGGGAGCATCAGGAGGCCATTTATTTTCAAAATTAATGCACTACAGCAATTTCAGTTTCAAATCCTCTAATTTTCAACGCACATCAGTGATTGGTTGGATTCTATACGGGTTGGTTGCTCTTAGAATTTTATTTGTCCAACAACTGCAAAGCTGAGTGGCTATGGTTGGAAAGATAAGTGACACACCTTAGCTTTTTCAGGACTGTTGCTTGGAGGATGAAGGTTCCCACTGACTTCAACGGGTGTCGGCTCAGTCCCAAGATGGATAGTATAGAAGTTCAGTATTCTTGTTTCTTCCTCCTCTCTTTTGCAGTAATAGTGCATGTTCTATCTGCCTGAGTCACTGTTTCATTACATCTTGTGTAGTCATTTACACTGGTGCAAAGCGAGTGAAAACTGAATACCAGTACCACGGGGCAGCCTGTTATACCCCCTGGGCACTGGTGTAAATGGTTATACAAGGTGCAGGGCCATAGAGATTCAGGCCCCGAGAGCTCTATATTTTAAACTGGATACAAGGTGATTTTATATCTCCCTCTACGCAATGGCACAGTTGGTGATTGCTGTTTCTAGCTTTAAGTTGTCAGGGCATCTCATCTGTTTCAGTATTGTGGATACCTCACATGCTCTGTGTTCTAATGCATGGGATCAAAACTCTCAGGCCTTGACTTTACTAGGAAAAAGTGTGTTAGCTAGTATGAGTTAAGAAAGGGTGGTAACTAATACACAGTCAAAACCTAGTGAAGACAAGGAAGTTTGCAGTTTTCACGAGTTAACAGGTTGAGGTAAAGACTTTGCGGCAGCTTCCTCAACCCGCTAACTTGTGTGAAAACTACAAACCTCCTTGTCTTCACTAGGATTTTACTGTGCAGTGGTTACCATGTTTTAGCTAGCATGAGTTAAGAACACAGCTTTTTTTTTTTTTTAAGTGAAGATGCACCCCCAAAGGTTCTGACCTATTTAGGGAAACCGAGGGCTTCTTTACACTCCTCTGATACCAAACAGTTATTTTTGAGCGTACGATGGTGTGTTCCAATTGCAGTCTTAATTTTGTGACCACTATTATAGTGTGTTACAGCCATGAATTTCAGCGCTGATTCATTTTCTTCTTTAAAAGCCATTGCATCTAATATGGGATGCAGGGCTAGTTCTAGGCAGTGGCACTGAGAACTTCAAGGCTTAGTTTAATATTCATTTTGCGTCTGCCTAAAATTACTTTGCCTTTATCTCTCATGTAAGCCCTGTGGGTTTTTTTCCTTTGTGTCCATCAAAAATAAATGCATTTTAAAAAAAATCATTTTGGAACCCTGCTATTCATCAGGCTCTGTTACTATGTTTCTCTCCAGCCCTACGGGCTTTAATCTCATTGCTAATGCAATTAGCAATGGTTTGTAATTTATTTTTTATTAAATGCAAAAGACTGTTAATGTCATGTTAAATCTGCCCAGTTAAGAACAGAGTCAGGAAAATGTAGCAGTGCAGGTTAGTGCACAGAGCACTACTCTGGGACTCGTGAGACCTGAATTCTATTCCTACCTCTGCCACTGACCTGCCATGTGACCTTGGGTGAAGTTTTGTGCCTCTGGGTATATTTTATGGCATACATTCTTAATGATTTACACAGGAGCGGGGCTGGGGGGGCTTGTGGGAGCTACAGCCACCCCAAAAATTGCCTTAGCCTCCCTGTAGCCACCCCATAGCAACTGCTGCTCTCCAGCCATCCAGCTCTAAAGGCAGAGCAGAGAGAGCTGTGGCTGCTAGTCAGGCGTCCAGCTTCAGCAGCAGCAGAGAAGTAAGGCCAGGCAGTGGGCTGGGGTGCCTAAGAACAGCCACCAGCCCATGTCCCTGCCTGCTGGAGTGCACCACCCAGGACTAGTGGAGGGTCAGGGGCTCTCCGCAGCAGCCTGGACTGACCTGCTCCAGCCCAGGCTCCTGGGCCCCGCTCCCCACAGTTGCTGCTCCCTGCAGGCTCTGCCAGGTCCAGAGCTGGGTTCCCCTGCCCAGGCAGCTGTTACCAGCTGCTTGCAGCCAGCCCCCACACTGCCTAGCTTCTGCTTCTGGCCTCCAATCTGACCAGAGGATGGGGCCATGGTGGGGGTGGGGTCATGGAGGGGCATGGCCTTGTGGTGAGGGGGGCACAGCCCCCTTTCTGTTTGGCTCACCTCAGCCCTCCCCCCCACCCCGCACTGGGAAGAGGATGGGTCCACCCGTGGATTTAAACAGTAATAAGCATTTTTAATAAGAACTAGAGGAAAAGACTAAACACATGCACTAACATTTCCATTTCCTTCATTTTTGTCGCACTAACAATTTTTGCTTTAATGGTCTAGGGCAGGCCTGCACAACTCACAAAGTGGCGAGGGCCATATTACTCCGAAGAAAACAGCTGAGGGCCGAACCCTCCTGGCCCCGCGGAAACACCCCCTCCCCACCCCAGCGCCGCCCACCCTGCGGAAACAACCCCTCCTTCCCCAGTGCTGGGGTGTGGAAGCCTGTAGAGGGGGAAAGAAACAGCGCGCATAGGGTGACCAGATCACAGCAGTAAAATAGGACCCACCCCCTCCCCGCTCGGCCCCACCATCACACCCCTCTTCACCCCCCCAGGGGTCACTATATTACTGCACACAACAGTCAATCAATGCAGTTGTAGATAAATCTCTGCATTATGCATTTTTGTATAACTTTTATATGACTTTGTATTGAACCTTGGTAATATGTTATAGCGGGCCCCTAAGGTAGTATAATTAAGGTAAAAGAAAAATGTCTTTTTGCTAGAAGTAGAATAAGATCTTCCCCCCACTTTGTATTCAATTGCCCTGTTGAATGAATGAGGTGTGAATGAGGAAGGCGTGGAAGGCAGCACCTCCAGACAGCTGCAACCCTTGGAGAGGGGATGGGAACCAGACCAAGGACAATCAAACTTGTCACGTGGGCTGACTAGAGAAGTGCAGACATACTGATGGCCTCGGGGGATAGAAGCAAGCACCTTCCTTTGGGAACACCCTCTTTGCAGCATTGGGACAGCCCCCAGCCCAGAGACAAGCAGCAAAAAGGACCAACGGACACAGTCCCAGATTTTGGGCCGCATAGTGAGCCCACCTACTCACCCCCCCATGGGCCACACAGTGAGCCCACGCGGGCCGCATGCGGCCCCTGGGCCGCATGTTGTGCAGGCCTGGTCTAGGGTCTGTTTTTTGAAAACAAAAGACAAAAATACTGTTTGCTGTGCATGTAAGGCACTTGTACTACAGCTGTTGGGCTTGTGGGTCTCACAGCCTTAGCTGGCTTCATCAGCTAGGAGAGAAGATAGTGCAACTGTTGCAAAGATCCCCAATGGGAATTATGGGGGGAGAAACACCCATTCATAACCCTTCTGGAGAGATGCCAGTTCTATCTGGAGGAGGGGCATATGTTTGGGACCCTACTTCTGTCCATATCTGCGTTGCAGGTGCTTCAAAGTGGTTACTATAGCCCTATGCCGTAAGCAACATGGCTGGAGAAGTATAGATGGTGACCTAGGGACAAAGAGCTCATTGGCATGAGTTTGATGCCTCCCATGCTGTAAGTGACTCCACAACAACCTCCCATGGAGCAAGTGTGGCGTCACTCTGTGACAGCTTCTGTCACGAGACAACAATGTTCCGGGTTGGTTGGCCAAGCCCAGAGTTGGGTTAGATGGCAGTAAAGGTCTAATGGGCTTTGTACTCCCATGTTAATAGGGTCCATGACTTGCCTCTTTTTTCCAGCTGTGCACTAAGAACCTGATCTTGCAGGGTACTGAATCAATGGGCGTTAAGGGTATTTGGCACCTTACAGCCTCAGGCCTTTAATTAGTCACACACTTAACTATCTGCTCACACATGCACCATGCATCAATCTGTAGGTGCGTATTTGTAGGCTTAACACAGTTTGCTATTGCTCAATGCACAGTTTTCATATTGTCAGAACTAGTTACATCAAAACCAATTTATTTTCAAGCCAGACAAAGTTTCGAAAGAGGGCAATGCCCAGGCCACATCTCAGGCTTCAGTTTCTAGCTTTAGTTTTCTTTCCATAATGGACATGTATTTTTCATCACACGCTTCCCCACAATAACTCAAAAAACAGATGAAAGGGCTTTGCTCAAACTCCCCTCGCCTTTTAAAAAGCCCCAAACACCCCAGGCTGACAAGCGTGGAAAATAGCCACCCATAGACACATTTTTCAGAAAGCCATGAGCATGTGAAAACAGGTTATAATAAATACTTTTGTAACCTTAAGGAGCAGTTGTGAGCTGCCTTATTGGTCAAGTAAAGTGCCCTTTCCCCCCTTTGGATGGGCTACCTACCTCACAGGAGAAGGAGGAGAAAAACAGCCTCCATGGGCTGCTACTCCCTTTCTCGTGTATGTGGGTGGGGAATGGCAGGACAGACAGTGAGTAGGGAGAGCCTTGAGGTGGCATGGGAACTACAACATGTATATGACTGGCACAGATTACTTCCCCCTGGAGATTGGGGGTAGGAACCGGATTGTGGCACAGTCTGCTCCTGGGGCAGTGCAGCTACATACTGCCCCTTGCTCAGGGCTTGATGCAAAGTCACAATTGTGCCCTTAAGTATTTTGTGACCTTAACTACAGTGGTTACAAGGCACTGCTAGAATGAGGCAAATGTACTTTGTAACTACTGAAAATTAATGGAGGGCTGGTTTTGTTGAGGGCATGGCTTGAAATATGCTTTGAGGACGTTACCCCCCAAGTTCAAACTAAGATACGCGACTTCAGCTACGTGAATAACATAGCTGAAGTCGAAGTATCTTATTTCGAACTTCAAAGTACTCACCGCTGGTCCACACGGCAGCACACAGGCTCCCCCGTCGACTCCGCCTGCTCCATTCGTGGAGCAGGATTACCAGCGTCGACGGCGAGCACTTCTGGGATCGATTTATCACGTCTAGACAAGACGCGATAAATCGAACCCAGAAGATCGATTGGACTCCTCCAACGCGGCGGGTAAGTATAGACGTAGTTGTTTGCTGAAATGGGTTGGGCTAAGTCAACCTTGCTGCGACAGGTCTGGTGGACTCTGCAGTAAGCTGCCTGCAGACCTTCAGTGGGTATTGTTTCTATCAGCGTGTTCTTCAGTAAAGTTCAGGTAATGTTTCTCTCTGCTGGCTACTGTTTTACACGCAGTTCTGCTCAGCTCAGGCCTTTTGGCAGAACACAACAGTGCAGAGGCATGTGATCTCTTCTGAGAGCTGGGCAGTCTTCCTTCAGCACCTGCTGTGCTTCATTTTGGAGCCCAACGTACTCCCGTGAAAAGCAAATGCTTTTCCTGTTTCCAGCTCTGCATCGCATCACTCCAATTTTACATTTATTTTTTTAAAAGCTTAACAGTGCAGCTACAGTGCTTAAGTAGACGAGTGTTAATCACTGAAAAGCTGTGTGGATTCTTGTCCCAGGTGAAGAGTCCAGATTCCACAAAAATCTAAAATGTCACTGACGGGTTAAAATTTCTTCCATTGCAAAGATAAATTGATCACATGAGTCTAAATGTCAGGAACTAGAGAGTGCTATGGTGACAGCAAGTGACTTGGAGGGAGCTGGCAACTAGGCCTCATGGTCTTGGCTGGAGAGAGGAGAGGAAGAACTATTACTCAGTCACTGGCACTGTTCCCTCTAAGCTGTGCACGTGTGCGCGTGCACACAGATTCTAAACCCCGCGCACACGGCGAAACACTGCACGCACAAAAATTTGCACAGAAGCACAACAATTTGTATAGAAGACATTTTTTGTGCACATGGCCTGTCAAAAATTTGCACAGAAGAAATTTTCTTGTGCACATGGCCTGTCAAAAATTAGAGGGAACATTGGTCACGGGCTTTGTGGGAAGAGAAGAGACAAGCCCTGCTACTAAAGGGCTGGTGAAAGTTAAGTCCACAAGACCAGGCTGGCCCATGGCAGAGCTACATGTGTCCTGTGTGTTGGACACTGCACAAACAGGATGCAAGTGCAACCCACATGCCTGATAAGGAGAGAGCTCTCTTAAAGAGATCTAGTGAGAAGAAGGTGGAGTGATGTGGGGGAATGTGTTTGCCTGATTGTTGCTCTGCAGATGTACAGTTAGCATTCCATGCCCAGAAGTTTCTGGAATTGGGTGCGGTAGTTTTGTGCATGCTCAATAGGCTCCCTATAGCTGGATTAATAGACTCTACTGAGGGCAAGTAGTCAAGGCAGCTGCTTTACAAAAGGACAAATTACCTATGTGCTGGGTTGGGAAAAGTTTAGCCACAGAAGCAGACTGTTTCCCCCCCTACTCTGGAGTGTTTTGTACCATGTTAGTGATATTGTTAACTTTCCAACAGGGAAGAACTGGCAGTATTTGTTATAGAAAGGGGAAATTATTTTTCCCTTTTAATTGTATATTCTGAATGTTTGGTTTTAGGCAAATTGTCTTAACTGGTACGGTTCATACATTTTTTCCTTCTTTAAATGCAATGGTAGGGAAAGAGTCATCTATATTTTGCTGTTCTCAGTTTTTGTATTTTTCTTGTAACAGGGTTATTCATTTATGCACACAATAATGATTGGTTAATTAGCTGACTAGCTAACTGAGTGATTCCACAGTCCATCAGAGCTGAAGAAAGAGTCTTCCTGGGTTCCAATGGCAGACTTCTGCAAACAGGAGGCATGATCTTGCTACAGTGCTTTTGACTCAGCAGACTGTACAGAGTTGATGAACAAACACTAACTAGGTCCCAGGTGAACTCATTGTTTTCTGTGGGGACTGAGCTGTTTAGATTTAATTTGTTTTTTTTTATATTTATATATAACTGAAGATACTGTGTGTGGATTATGAAGTAGCCTCATTTAGTAGAAATTAAGCTACTATCTTTATTCTTATTAAGTTGGTACTTAGGATTTAAGTTCATTTCTATTGGGGGGTTTTTTTTGGGGGGGTGGGGGTGTCTTGATTGTGTGGAGGTTGACCCTGTGCAATCCTTGCTGAAAATCCTCACTGACTGAATTCTGGGTCTCCCATGTACTTTGCACAGGAGTTGTGTTGAAGTGCTGGGAGAGGGATAGTAAACTCCAGCCCACTCAAAGGTTACACAGACACTAGGAGAACTGATTAGATGACATGGACTCAAGTGCCAGCAATATGCAGATGACACACAGCTCTAGTTATCTTGCACTGCATGTGACTACCGGAGCACTAACACAAAGGCGGCCCAGCGCTTGGGCGAAATCAGCTCCTGGATGAAGAACAGCTGGCTGAAGCTGAACCTGAGTAAGACAGAGGTGATGCTAGTGGGCAGAGGATAGCATTTTGGAGAGCTTGCAGCCATGATGCAGTCATCCTTGGTTGAAGGTTCACACCCACTGTGACGGTGTCCCCATAAGATGCTTATAAATGTATATATGATGTAACTGGAATATGTTTTATGCTACATGTGCCATGTAACATATCTCTGTAAAAGTTATGATCTACTGAATCTATTCCTCCTGTTTGTATGCATGTATCATTGTTGTAGTTGAAGTTATGAATATTGGTTGTATATTTGCTGGTTTTATACATAGCCTTTGTAAGAGCATGGAATCATGTCTTGAGAAAGAAATGTGCAGGTAAAGTGCACAATCAAGAAGCACTTAACAGACAAAAAGAAGTTGCAGACGCCAATCCACATCTGAGCTTGGCCAGGAATGTCACGGGACTGGTTGTGCTGAGTTGTGCATGGACACGTAACTTGCCCATGTTACACAGGGGGTGGGAGGGGTAGCCACCCAGGGGAGAAAAATCTATTTAAACCCCTGGAAAACCCCTCCATCTTGTCTTCAGCTGACTAAAAAGAAAAACTCTCCACTCCACCTGAAAGAGACTGAACTAAGGACAAAGACAATAGGGGGTGTGAGCAATTGCTGAACCCAGGCAAGAAGGACTATAGCCTGTAAAATGAAGTTTGCTGAAACTGGTGAGGTTTTTAATCTGTGTTCAGTGTAATTAGACATAAACTTGCGTGTTTTGTTTTATTTTACTTAGTAATTCACTTTGTTCTGTCTGTTACTACTTGAAATCACTTAAATCCTACTTCTGTATTTATTAAAACCACTTTTTACTTATTAAGTTACCTGAAGTATGTGTTAGTACCTGAAGGGGGGCAAACGGCTGTGCATATCTTTCTATCTTTGAAATAGAGGGCGAACTATTTATGAGTTTACCCTGTATAAGCTTTATACAGGGTACAACGAATTTATTCAGGGTTTGAACCCCATTGGAAGTTGGGCACCTGGGTGTCAAAGGCAAGAGCACTTCTTGAGCTGCTTCCAGGCAGGCCTACAGCTGTTAGTGAACATGGTTCAGACCTGGGTATGGATTTGCAGCAGACCAGCGGGTCTGGCACAAAACAGACAGGATTCTGGAGTTCCAAACTGGAAAAGGCAGGGAAGCAGGGGAAGAAGTAGTCTTGGCACACCAGGTGGCAGCTCGAGGGGGGTTTCTGTGATACCAACCAGTCACACCCACAATTGGTCAATTCAATCTGTAG
The DNA here is from genome assembly GCA_033296515.1 of Macrochelys suwanniensis. Lineage (NCBI taxonomy): Eukaryota > Metazoa > Chordata > Testudines > Chelydridae > Macrochelys > Macrochelys suwanniensis. The sequence goes on along the minus strand of CM065775.1, from coordinate 39,546,747 downwards.
TTTAGGAGTGCTCCTGGATTCTTCATTGACATTAACCTGTAGACTACAACAATGCATGAACACCTGGGCATGAAGCCATCAGTCCTTGGGGAAACTCCAACTAGTACAGAATGCTGTTGTATATCGCCTCAGCAACACAGGCTACCACAAACAAAACAAACCTGCCCTACACTGGCTTCTCATAGAGTATCAAGTCTTGGTCTCAGTCCTTCTCTTCAAGGTGCTCAGTGACCTGGGCACAGCATACCTAAAAGATTGACTAAAGCCATGGTTTTCAACCTTTTCATCTACAGACCCCTAAAAAACTTTAAATGGAGGTGTGGACTCCTTTGAAAAATCTTAGACAGTCTGCAGACCCCAGGGGCTTGAAAACAGCTTGAAAATGGAATAAAGCTCTGGGACAAGGACCATGGTTGACAACTCTGCTCCTCTGGCATAATGGAACTTTCTGCCATAAGGGTAAAACTTATCTGTGCAGGAGACAGAGCTTTCTGGGTGCTGGTTTGAGACTGTGGAATTAACTCTCACTGGAACTAAAGACCATCACAAACCTCACCACTTTCCACTCCAAGTGCAACACACATTTCTTTGATCTTGCCTTCTCTAATGAACACAGAGCAGCAGCCTGCACATATTTATTTTTTAAAAATAGGAAAAAACCCTACCAAAACACTATACTGTACCCACAATTTCCCTCCTGGGGAGAGGATGAGAGAGAACCACATGTCAGCTGTTAGTCACATCTCTTAATGCACTATGCAAAAACACTCCGATACTATGGTGAGGAGGGCTGTACAAGAACCTGAAGAGAATAGAGAGACTTTTTCTACTTGCAGTCTTTTCTCATGGGTTGAACAAAAGTATATGGGGAACGGGGCATCATAAATGGTTAAATCAAATAAGGAGAATAAGAATGCAGGAAACTTGGGGAAGAGAAGGAACAAAAAGTAGAGAAGACAAATAGTTTTTTCAGGAAAAAACAGCTGAAATAGTATATTTATTTCACTCGTTCTTTTTAAACAAAGGTGTGCTGAGAGTTCTATTTTTATTGTAATAATCCCTGTTCTCATCCCCTCCCCCCCCACTTTATTTTTTTCTCTCTGTCTTCAGCAGCAGCTTCTCTTTTTCTGATGCATCTTTGTCTCATCTGTCCCTGTCTTCTTTAGGGTTGATGAAGACTTTCGTCGTCAATGGTTGTCTGGACCAGAGTGTTCTTCCAAGCCTGCTCTAGTCTTTAGGGTTTACATATGAGTGAAGCTGTAATTTTTTCTGTTATAGTGGGTTTTATTTTATAATCCTCTAACATCTTTTGGATTAAGAATTGCAGTTATTTCACAGGGGGCCATTCCCATGGACTCCCCTGGATAAAGCAGGGCTAGGACAGATTTTCCTTTAAGCCTAGGATTCACTATTAACAATACTTGCCCACCCCCGCCCCTGGGGGAAAAAAGAGAGAATTAATCACCTCATAATTTGAAAAATAATAAAAGGAACATTTTATCAGGAATTAAATTTTCAGCACCATAGCTGGAGATCTCCTTTCTTTGGAAGGCTTCAGGAAGTGAAGTCCAGAGGTGACTATTGTCTATGGATGGGACTGAGGAATCTTTTTATGAGAACATGGAATTAGGATACATGATTCTTTAAAAAATTGCATATGAAATGTACTGGAGTGAATTCAAACTGGAACAGATGCAAATAAGGGCAACTAGTATGATCAGGGGAATGGAGATCCTATTTTATGAGAGGCGGCTGAAAGAGTTTGACTCATTTACCCAAGCAAAATGAATGCTGAGGGTGGATATTCATAGATTCTAAGACCAGAAGAGACAATTGTGATCCTCTAGTCTCACCTCCTGTATAACATAGACCATAGAACTTCCCCAAAATAATTCCTAAAGCTCATCTTCTAGAAAAACATCCAACCTTTATTTAAACATTTGTCAATGATGGAGAAAAATATACAGCTTATTTCCAGTCTGGATTTGTCTAGCTTCAGCTTCTAGCCATTGGTTTGTTATACCTTTCTCTGCTAGACTGAAGAGCCTTTATCACATATTTGTTCTCAGTGGAGATGCTTATAGACTAATCAAATCACCCCTTAACCTTCTCTTTAGTAAGCTAAATTGACTCAAGGAGCTCAGTGTGTCACTAAGGCATATACGGCATGTTTTCTAATCCTCTAATCATTCTCATGGCTCTTCTGTAAACCCTCTCCAATTTATCAACATCCTTCTTGAATTGTGGGCACCAGAAGTGGATTCGGTATTGCAGCAGTGGTCACGCCAGTGCCGAATAGACAGGTAAAACCTCTCTCTTCCTATTTGAGATTCCCCTGTATATGCCTCAACCTCTCTCTTTCTATTTGAGATTCCTCCGTATATGGTCTTTTGGCCACAGTGTCACAATGGGAGTCACGTTCAGCTGATTGTCCACCACAACCCCCAAATCTTTTTCAGAGTCACTGCTTCCCAGGCTAGAGTCCCCCATCCTGTAAGTGTGTCGGGTCCATATTCTTTGTTCCTAGATATACACATTTACACATAGCTGTATAAAAAATGCATATTGTTTGCTTGTGCCCAGTTTACCAAGCAATCCAGTTTACCCTGAATATGATTGTTCTCTATAAATAAGACAGCGGAATAAACAGCAGGAAGGGTGGAGAGTTATTTAAGCTAATGGACACTGTTGGCACAAGACCAAACGGTATAAACTAACCAGGAATAAATTTAAGCTGGAAACTAGAAGAAGGTTTCTAACCATCAGAGAAGTGAGGTTCTGGAACAGCCTTCCAATAAGAGTAGTGGGGGCAAACAACCTAACTAGTTTTAAGACTGAGCTTGATGAGTTTCTGGAAGGGGTTATCTGTGATAGCGATAGCAGGGGCCTAGACAATGACCCAAGAGGTCCCTTTCAGTTCTATGTCCTATGTCCTTATGACCGCATTGGAAAACAGTCTCTTTGTTTATAGAATACTGTGTAGACAAGAAATGTATAGGACAAGCTTCCTCACTTTACCCCAACAGTGTAGCTTAACCCTAGAAGGAATGCCTCTAGGGGTATCTTCATGCTGATTGACTCCTTGGCCACTCTTTTGAAAATACCAATGAAGACACCGCTTGTAGTAGTGGGTGGGGTTTTTTTGTTTTTGATATGGGCATCATTTCACTAGTAATTGAAGACAGTCTATCAATTCATCTAGCTTAAGCCACCAAGCAGCCATTGGGTGGTCATGATTTCTGGTAACTACCTGTCCTCGCTTGGATTCACAACAGTATCCTAGAAGTGAAAAACTCCATATCCAATGAATCCTGACAGCTTTTTTCCCAATGAGCAATGTTTGAGTGAGATCTGACTACTTCAGGCTTTTAAAAGTCAGCAGCTCTCTACTCTGTGATTCTCTAGCTGTTGAAGCCTAATTGCTACTGCATCAGCAATATGTAATAAACAAGACATACCTGATATAGCCAAGCACTTATGCACATGGTGAAGTCCCACTTAAATACATGAAGTGCTTAAAGTTAAACACAAGCTGAGATGGTTTGCTGAATCAAGGACTGTGTAATCTGGATCTAGAAAAACTCATTTTTATATTGCAGCCTTTAGATTTCCATGTATTAAAATACATAGGAATTATTCATAATTAAACATTAAGAACTAAAGTAAAAATGAGTTTTCCTCCATTGAAATCAATAGGAGCCCCTATACACACATCCTGAGGAGCAAAATAATAGAATCATAGAAATGTAGGGCTAGAAGGGACCTCAAGAAGTCATCTAATCCAGCCCCCTGTGCTGAGGCTGGTCCCAGTATACCTAGATCACTCCTGGCAGCTGTTTGTCTAACCTGTTCTTAAAAAACCTCTGGTGAGGGGGATGGCACAACTTTCATTGGAAGGCTATTTCTGTACTTACCAACCCTTTGCAGTTAAAGTTTTTTCCTAATTTCCTTGCTGCAGGTTAAGCCCATTACTAATTGTCGTACCTTCAGTGGACATGAAGAACAATTGATCATCATGCTTTATATAACAGCCGTTAACATAACTGAAAACTTATCTGGTCCCCCTCAAACTTCTTTAGTCAAGACTAAACATGCCCAATTTTTTTAACCTTTCCTCAGAGGTCAGATTTTTGTAAACCTTTTAACATTTTTGTTGCTCTCTCCTGGACTCTCCTCAATTTCTCCACATCTTTCCTAAATTGTGGCCTCCAGAAAAGGAAATAATACTCCAGCAGAAGCCTCGCCAGTGCTGAGTAGACCAGAACAATTGCATATATCTCTTACATATGACACTCCTGTTAATACATCCCAGAATATTTGCCTTTCTTGCAGTTGCATCATGTTGGCTCATATTTAATTTATGATCCATTATAAATTATAACTCCTCCAGATCCTTTTCAGCAGCATTACCACCTAGTCAGTTATTCCCCATTTTGTATTTGTGCATTTGATTTGTTTTCCTTTTTATATGTAGTACTTCGCATTTGTTTTTATTGAAATTTCATATTGTTAACTTCAGACCAATTCTCCAATTTGTCAAGGTCATTTTGAATTCTAATCCTGTCCTTCAAGGAGCTTGCAAACCCTCCCAGCTTGGTCTCATGTGCAGATTTTATAAGCATACTCTCCACTCCATTATTCAAGTCATTAATGAAAATATTGAAAAGTACCAGCCCCAGGACTTACCCCTGTGGGACCCTACTATATATGCCTCCCAGTTTGATAGCACACCATTGATAACTTCTGTTCGAGTACAGTCTTTCACCAGTTATGCGCCCACCTTATAGTTAATTCATATGTCCCTAGTTTAGTTATGAGAATGTCATGTAGGACTGTGTCAAAAGCACCACTAAAATCAAGGTATATCTCATCAACAGCTTTCCCCCTACCAAATAGGCTCATAGCACTGTCCGAAGAAAATTAGGCTGGTTTGGCATGATTCATTCTTGACCAATCCGTGTTGACTATTACTTATTACCCTGTTTTCCTCTGGGTGCTTACAAACTGATTGTTTAATAAAATTTTCCAGTACCTTTCCAGGTATAGGAGTTAGGCTGACTGATCTATACTTCCTCAGGTCCTCTTTGTTCCCCCTTTGGAAGATAAGTACTCTGTGAAGGAATACATCATTACATAAGTAATGGCTGCTGTAATACAAATGATGCTTAGGTGACGTAGATGCTGGGCAAATTTTGTTGGCCTCTGATTGGCCTAACAAGGAAGTAATCAAGATCAGGTTAAAATTGGTTTAAACAAGTTCTAGGTGCTCTGTACAAGGGTGTGTCTGTGTGTGTAACAAAAATAACAAGTTGCTCAGAAGGATCTGTAAGTAGTCAAGGCTGTAGGCCACCTGGAAAATGTGGTGGGTTCTGCTTCTGGCTCTGCTGTGAATAACTGATTACTACTCATAGTAGTTAAGTGGGGATAAGAAATTGATTTCTAGTTGTTACATGTTTGCAATATGGTGTGGGGCTGATCAGCCTTTGAACTAATAAAGATGCTTTCAGTTTAAGTGTCAACTCCTGATCCTCATAGGGTTGGATTGAACACCTCAGAGATAGTGTTGGGATTTCCAATCTGTTTGCCCTTCTCTAGTCCTCTGGGACCTAACCTATCTTCCATGAGTTATCAAAGATAATAGCTAATGGTTCTGAAATTGCTTCAGCTAATTCCTGAGGTACCCTAGAGGGGCCCTGCTAACTTGACTACATCTAACTTATCTAAATATTCTTTAACCTGTTCTTTCTTTATTCTGGCTTGTGTTGTCATGAGTGAGCTCCTGCAGCTGAGCTGAGGACTAGCCAGCTCAGCCTCTAGGCAGCTTAATGAGCTCCACTGGGTTGCTGTAGGAATGCCTGATTGGCTGAAGGGAGCCAGCAGGCCTGCTTTTACGCTCAGCAGCAGCAGGTTGTTGACTGCTCAACACGTGTGCCCGTAGTCGCAAAAACTCCTGTACATCCTGCTTTTTACTCTTGCTCTAGTCTTATTCCTGTCCTGCTCTAGTCCTGTTTGCTTCTGGCTCAACTCCTGGCCCCTGCTCTAGCCATTAGGCCTGACTGCCAACACCCCAGTTGTGATGTGTTCCTTCCCTTTTGTTGTTAATTGTGTGAAGCGTCTGGTCACAATTAACATTTTTAGTGAAGACTGAAGCAAAAGCGGCATTAAACACCTCAGTTTAAAAGCGGCATTAAACACCTTGGTGGCTTGTGTTATTAAGTCTCCTTCCCTGCTAAGCAGTGGCTCCTTCATCTTTCTTTCGCTCCTAATGTATTTATAGAATTTTGTTTTCTGTGTTTTGTTTTGTCTTATCGGAAGAGAAATCTACAGACATGGTCTCAGAAGCTGTAAAAAAGCCAAAACTGCTTGGGAAAAAATTTAGTAGTAAAGGCCTCATCTCGATGGAGTTACATACATCAGGATTGAATTTGGCCTAATGGGCCTAAGGCTTAATGCTACAAAATTATGTAACTATGATACTAGTTTTTAGACCAAACACAGTGATGAATGTGTCGATGTAACTGGGACTTGTGTTTATTGTAATTTTTTTTTTAATTGCACTTGGTTTGGTTTTCCCTGATTCAGAACAGCCAGATGGACACTATAAATCAGTTTGACAACTCTGGTCCAAACTCCATGGTCACAGATTCACACACCTGCTTATAACTTCAGTGGGAGTTGTGGAAGTGTATCCCAGAGCAAAATTTGGTCCTCTATATTTATTTAGATTAAGAAAATTTAGCTTGTAAAATTACTATTTATATTCTGGTTAGTAGACTGGTTATTACTGCACTCAGAAACCTAGACACATGGCTAAATGAAGCATGGCTATCCAGGTCTGATTGTATTAATGTTTTCCAAGTGAGGAGGCTGTGGGGCATTGTGCCATATGTTGGTTAATGGTTAAGGCAACTTCAACAGCTAATCAGAATGAAAGATTTTTCATTTACAAGATTTATAATACTGTGTTATATGCTGGGGCTGAAGTGGGGGGAAGGGAAAGCCCTCTGGAACCATAAGATGCTTGCCCATTGGAGCAGTAGTAGTGCCCTGCGGTGTCATGGTAGAATGGGAGTGGGAAGCAGACATAAGACTCCTTCCTCAGCTGTTAGATAGTGAAAGAGTGCAAATGGTTAAATCTTTGGTAAGGGGCAAGAGGGGTGGGACAGATGTTGCTGCTCACATAGCTTCGCATTCCATGGCAGTGTGAGGTTTGGAAGAGTTTATTGTTTGTCTTGGCCTCTAAACAAAAGCAGTAAATTGAAATTCTCTGCCAGATTTTAGATGCTTCAGTTTTGGGTGCCCAACTTTCATGTGTGGACACAAACTGAACTGCAGAATTTGTAACCAGTTATGATGTTGGTGCCCCTAACTAGTTAGAAAATCCTGGCTGTAGCTGTAATGTGGACAAGTCTTTGGAATATCATTCAGGATTCAGATGGCCAATTTTAAGGGCCCGGGACCAGGAGCCATGAAGAGTGGGTGGGGCAGGGCTCCCCTCTCTTCCAGCCAGGTGTTTGGGGGGAGGTTAGACCATTTGGGAAGGGGCAAGGGAGTGGTCAGAGAACTGGTCGTGGGTGATTCAAAAAATGAGGTTCCAAGCCCAGTCAGAGATCTACTCTGAGAGGAGGAGTCTGTCAGGACACAGTTGCAGAAGGAGGATATGGAAATGCTGAACTAAAGATGTTGGTTTGTAGGCTGCAGAGGCTGGGACTTGAACCATGCAGTCTCTCAAAGGACTGTGTGACTCTGAACCTAGGGGTGAGTGAAAAGGGGGCTCTTTTGGGAGCTGGACTATGTTTAGTAAATTAGACCCCGAGGGAGGGGAAATGTTGTTTTAAAGACTTTTGGGTCTGAGTAGATTATTTCCAACACTCTTGAAGGAAAATTGAGGCAGGGGACTGTGGTATGCAATGCTGAAAAGGGACACACTCAGACTGCACTCCTTCTACAGATTCCATAAAAGAGGGACTCTAGCCTCTACTTGGAAAAGGAATCCATAAACTATAGCGGCCATGTGCAGTAGACAATGTCCTGCAGAGTCAAAAGACAGATCTGCCAAGAAATATGGGATACATTTGCATAGACACAAAAGTGCCATAGTTTCACTAACCTCTTACTACATGTAGTTAATAAAAGAGACCCTCGGGAGAATAAGTGCTATGAAGCAATCTCATTATCCTTTCATGTTACTGAGGTGCGGCTGCAAGACACACTAGATTGCCTCAAAGGTAAGAATGATTAACCGTGGATGTCAAAAAAGAAGGATTTAGGGTGAGAAGAGGAAATTGATATCAGATTTGCAATTTGAGGAATTTCATGGAAAGAATTTGGCAGTTCATAATCCAAATCAACATGTGACCCCTTGCTTAGGAAGGAAATGTTCATCTCTGTTAGACATGCTGATAAAGGTAACAGTTCTCCGACCACAAAAAACAGAAAAGACCAGTTTGGGGCATCAAGACTGCTTCTTCTTTTTTTGGGAGGGGCGGGGGGTTCGCTTTCACTAACCTACTATTTTCCCTGGATAACCCTGTTTTTGTTTTGCCTATTTGTCCCTTGGATTTAACACGAGTTAAATGAGGCACAAAATGAATGTCACTTGCCAAAAGTGACACAACAAATCAGTGGTAGAGTAGGGATTAGCATTCAGAAGTTCTGTCATCCAGTTCCCTTTTCATACTAATACGAATAAAGTTTAGCCATTGTTTATATAAGATCTACTGTGGTCTGTTCTTTTCTATTGTGAAACCAGTGGTGGGAGCACAAGTTGACTAAGAAATTTTCTTATACTCATAGAATATCAGGGTTGGAAGAGATCTCAGGAGGTCATCTAGTCCAATACCCTGCTCAAAGCAGGACCAACACCAACTAAATCATCCCAGCCAGGGCTTTGTCAAGTAGAGCCTCAAAAACCTCTAAAGATGGAGATTCCACCACCTCCCTAGGTAACCCATTCTGGTGCTTCACCACCCTCCTAGTGAAACAGTGATTCCTAATATCCAACCTAGACCTCCCCCACTGCAACTTGAGGCCATTGCTCCTTGTTCTTTCATCTGCCACCAGCGAGAACAGCCAAGCCCCATCCTCTTTGGAACCCCCCTTAAGGTAGTTGAAAGCTGCTATCAAATCCCCACTCACTCTTCTCTTCTGCAGACTAAACAAGCCCAGTTCCCTCATCCTCTCCTCGTAAGTCATGTGCCCCAGTCCCCTGATAGTTTTCCTTGTCCTCCGCTGGACTCTCTCCAATTTATCCACATCCTTTCTGTAGTGGGGGCCCCAAAACTGGACGCAATACTCCAGATGTGGCCTCACCAGTGCCGAATAGAGGGGAATAATCACTTCCCTTGATCTGCTGGCAGTGCTCCTATTAATGCAGCCCAATATGCCGTTAGCCTTCTTGGCAACAAGGGCACACTGCTGGCTCATATTCAGCTTCTCGTCCACTGTAATCCCCATGTCCTTTTCTGCAGAACTGCTGCTTAGCCAGTCAGTCCCCAGCCTGTAGTGGTGCATGGGATTCTTCGGCCCTAAGTGCAGGACTCTGCACTTGTCCTTGTTAAACCTCATCAGATTTCTTTTGACCCAATCTTCCAATTTGTCTAGGTCACTCTGGCCCCTATCCCTACCCTCCAGCGTATCTACGTCTCCCCCCAGCTTAGTGTCTTCCATGAACTTGCTGAAGGTGCAATCCATCCCATCATCCAGCTCATTAATAAAGTTGTTGAACAAAACCGGCCACAGGACGAACCCCTGGCGCACTCTGCTTGATACCGGCTGCCAACTAGACATTGAGCCATTGATCACTACCTGTTGAGCCTGATGATCTAGCCAGCTTTCTATCCACCTTATTCATCCAATCCATACGTTTTAACTTGCTGGCAAGAATACTGTGGGAGAATGTATCAAAAGCTTTGCTGAAGTCAAGATACATCAGGGACCACTGCTTTTCCCCATATCCACAGAGCCAGTTATCTCATCGTAGAAGGCAATCAGATTGGTCAGGCATGACTTGCCCTTGGTGAATCCATGTTGACTGTTCCTGATCACCTTTCTCTCCTCCAAGTGCTTCAAAATGGATTCCTTGAGGACCTGCTCCATGATTTTTCCAGGGACTGAGGTGAGGCTGACCGGTCTGTAGTTCCTCGGGTTCTCCTTCTTCCCTTTTTTAAAGATGGGCACTATATTTGCCTTTTTCCAATTGTCTGGGACCTCCCCTGATCACCATGAGTCTTCAAAGATAATGGCCAATGGCTCTGCAATCACATCGGCCAACTCCTTTAGCACCCTCGGATGCAGTGCATCCGGCCCCATGGACATGTGCTCGTCCAGCTTTTCTAAATAGTCCTTAATGTGTTCTTACACCACTGAGGGCTGCTCACCTCCTCCCCATACTGTGTTGCCCAGGACAGCAGTGTAGGAGCTGACCTTGTCTGTGAAGACCGAGGGAAAAAAGCATTGAGTACTTCAGCTTTTTCCACATCATCTGTCACTAGGTTGCCTCCCCCATTCATTAAGGGTCCCACACTTTCCCTGACCTTTTTCTTGTTGCTAATATACCTGTATAAACCCTTCTTGTTACCCGTCACATCCCTTGCTAGCTGCAACTCCAGTTGTGTTTTGGCCTTCCTGATTACACCCCTGCTTGCTCGAGCAATACTTTTATACTCCTCTCTAGTCATCTGTCCAAGTTTCCACTTCTTGTAAGCTTCCTTTTTGTGTTTAAACTCATCGAAGATTTCACTGTTAAGCCAAGCTGGTCACCTGCCATGTTTGCTATTCTTTCTGCACATTGGGATGGTTTGTTCCTGTGCCCTCAATCAGGCTTCTTTAAAATACAGCCAGCTTTCCTGGACTCCTTTCCCCCTCATAGTCTTCCTACAGCTGTCTTGGCATCAGTGATGATGCTGGCGAATAATAAAGAAGTAAAATAATTTTTCTGATTTGTGCTCCATGTAGAACACAGGGAGTAGGAGAATCAGTGCCTGGCAAACATCATCATCACTTGGGAAATGCATGTTGTTACCAGAGTTCTAAGAGATTCTGACAATGAAGAGCTAAAGACAACATATTAAAAGTAGATGACAGCATTGGTTTAACCACCTAGGTGCTTATCTGCATTTATTCTCCACCATATAAGACTGTCACTGAGAAATAAGGAACTGGTTGTTCCAACAATGTGTTAGTTGTGAAAGAGGTGTTCACAAGGTGTTTCAACAGAGGTGGAAGTCAATACAAGTAACTCATGCAGAAGAATTATTTTGAATTCTGTTCCTCTACATTTACATATGGTAATCAATTTGGACTGTAACCTTGTAAACATCTAGTTATTCATTTAATCAATCATACCTGTTGTTTGATTTTTTTTAAATTGAAGCACTTGAAATAGTACATAGCAGTAAATGAGTGGCATAGTAGTCGCTCTCTATAGTCACTGTCTGGAATTCCACTCCTCCAATTCTATCCCAGACCCTCTCTAATCCAGTTTCAGCTCCTTGCACTCAACTAAACCACTCTCACCAATGTCTCAAATGACTTCTTCATGGCACAAGCTCAGAACCAGTCCATCCTTATCTCAATCTGTCAGCCACCTTTGACACAGTTGACCATGCGCTCATTCTTGATGTGTCCTACCATGGCTTCCCTGACTCTGCCCTCTCCTGGATCTCTTCCTACCTCGCATTGCTCCTCCAGTGCATCATTCAGAAGATCCTCCACATTTTCCCTCCAACTTTCTGTGAAGGTTCCTCAGGACTCTGTCCTTGACCTCGTTCTCTTCTTTCTCTGTACCTTCTCTCTGGGTAATCTCATCTGCAAACAAAAAAAATCAGCAACCATCTCTATGCTGATGACTGATATACTTCTTTAGTCCTGACCTGTCTCCTTCTGTCCAAACTAAAATCTCTGATGATCTCTTTGACATCTCGTGGATGTCCAGCCATCAGTTTAAACTCAAAAGGGCAAAATAAAACTCCTAATCTCACTCCTTCAATGCAAAGCCCGCCCTTCTCTCTTGATCACCGTGGACAATATCACTGTCACTCAGGCCCATAACCTGGGCATCTTCAACTGGGCCTTCTCTCTAGATCTTCACACCATCCAGGCTGTGTCTAAATGCTACCAATTGTTTCTGCATAACATCCCTAAATTATGGCATTTCCTATCCATCCACACAGCTAAAATTCTCATCCAGGCTCTCAACACCTCATGTCTCAGTTACCGCAACATCATCTTCTCTGGGCTTGACAAACGCAATCTTGCTCATGTGGAACCACTCAAAATGCTGCTGCAAAGATCATTCCCTTAGTCCATGTCACCCCATCCCCTTGCTTCCCTCCACTGGCTTCCCCTTCTCTATCGTGTCAAACATAAGTTACTTCTATTGTATTTCAAGAACTCTTTATAGCCTATCATTTCTCATATGCTATCAAAATGTCTACCTCCATCTCCAGTCAGCCAGCGATGCCAACCTTCATCACCCACTTCTTCAACTTGCAAAGAAGCACCTTCATGCTTTCTCCCATGCAGCCTCTTATGCTTGGGAGGAGCTCTCCACAAACGTCTGCAAACCTACCTCCTTCTCCTTCCAATCCCTTCTTAACTCTCCTTTGCTGTAATGCTGATGAAAAGCTTGATGACAACGAGGTTGTTGGTGTGCTGAGATCACTGCTTATCATGCTGACCAATATTGTCTCTGTTTTCTTGTGCTCCCCCCAGTCTGTATGTATCTATGTTGTTGTTTTGTCTTACAATATAAATATAAGTTTTCCGGGGGCGGGTCATCTTTGTGTTTGGTGTTTGCACAGCACCTTCCACATGGGGTCCAGGCCGTGACTGGAGATCTTAGGTGCTACAGTAATACCAATAATAAATTGTAATAACCACACTATAAACTGACATCTAATATTTGAGCCCAATAGATCATGAATCGGTAAAAAGTATTTTGACCTGAAATCTTTTGCCCCATGAAATCTGATATCTAAAAAAACAGAACTGAAGTAGAGAGTTTGTGCCAGTTAGTCACAAGTTAGGTTAAACTAGGTTGATTGATAACTAGGAATATTTCATGATAAACCTAACCTGGACCTCTGAGTTGGATCACTGAATTACTATGTAACTGAGTGATTGTGATGTGCAAGTAAAAAATGAATGTATGTATTGAATTATTTAGAAGTGGTTGCTCCTGCCTGCTTGCTGTGTCGGGGGGGGGAGGGGAAGAAGAGGGGGGGCTAATATCCCCCTGCACCTTGCTTACCCCATCTTCCGTAGAGCAGGGAGGACACACGAGGGAGGGAGCTGCTGCCTTAGGCAGAAGCTGCAGCTGCGGGCTTGCTGATCTAATTAGCAAGGCAGTGTACTTCTGAACCCACTCTTGATACCTAACTGGAAATCATAGAATCATAGAATCTCAGGGTTGGAAGGGACCTCAGGAGGTCATCTAGTCCAACCCCCTGCTCAAAGCAGGACCAAACCCAACTAAGTCATCCCAGCCAGGGCTTTGTCAAGCCTGACCTTTAAAACCTCTAAGGAAGGAGATTCCACCACCTCCCTAGGTAACCCATTCCAGTTCTTTACCACCCTACTAGTGAAAAAGTTTTTCCTAATGTCCAACCTAAACCTCCCCCTCTGCAACTTGAGACCATTACTCCTTGTTCTGTCATCTTCTACCACTGAGAACAGTCTAGATCCATCCTCTTTGGAACCCCCTTTCAGGTAGTTGAAAGCAGCTATCAAATCCCCCCTCATTCTTCTCTTCTGCAGGCTAAACAATCCCAGTTCCCTCAGCCTCTCCTCATAAGTCATGTGCTCCAGCCCCCTAATCATTTTTGTTGCCCTCCGCTGGACTCTTTCCAATTTATCCACATCCTTCTTGTAGTGTGGGGCCCAAAACTGGACACAGTACTCCAAATGAGGCCTCACCAGTGCCGAAGAAAGGGGAATGATCACGTCCCTCGATCTGCTGGAAATGCCCCTATTTATACAACCCAAAACGCCATTAGCCTTCTTGGCAACAAGGGCACACTGTTGACTCATATTCAGCTTTTCATCCATCGTAACCCCTAGGTCCTTTTCTGCAGAACTGCTGCCCAGCCGTTCGGTCCCTAGTCTGTAGCAGTGCATGGGATTCTTCCGTCCTAAGTGCAGGACTCTGCACTTGTCCTTGTTGAACCTCATCATATTTCTTTTGGCCCAATCCTCTAATTTGTCTAGGTCCCTCTGTATCCTATGCCCACCCTCCAGCGTATCAACCACTCCTCCCAGTTTAGTGTCATCTGCAAACTTGCTAAGGGTGCAGTCCACACCATCCTCCAGATCGTTAATGAAGATATTGAACAAAACCGGCCCCAGCACCGACCCTTGGGGCACTCCACTTGATACCGGCTGACAACTAGACATGGAGCCATTGATCACTACCCGTTGAGCCCGACCATCTAGCCAGTTTTCTATCCACCTTACCGTCCATTCATCCAGCCCATACTTCTTTAACTTGCTGGCAAGAATACTGTGGGAGACTGTATCAAACGCTTTGCTAAAGTCAAGAAATAGCACATCCACTGCTTTCCCCTCATCCACAGAGCCAGTTTTCTCATCATAGAAGTCAATTAGGTTAGTCAGGCATGACTTGCCCTTGGTGAATCCATGCTGACTGTTCCTGATCACTTTCCCCTCCTTTAAGTGGTTCAGAATTGATTCCTTGAGGACCTGTTCCATGATTTTTCCAGGGACTGAGGTGAGACTGACTGGCCTGTAGTTCCCCGGATCTTCCTTCTTCCCTTTTTTAAAGATGGGCACTACATTAGCTTTTTTCCAGTCATCCAGGACCTCCCCCGATTGTCATGATTTGTCAAAGATAATGGCCAATGGCTCTGCAATCTCATCGACCAACTCCTTTAGCACCCTCGGATGCAGTGCATCCGGCCCCATGGACTAGTGCTCGTCCAGCTTTTCTAAATAGTCCCAAACTACTTCTTTCTCCACAGAGGGCTGGTCACCTCCTCCCCATACCGTGCTGAGGAGTGCAGCTGTCTGGGAGCTGACCTTGTCTGTGAAGACAGAGGCAAAAAAAGCATTGAGTACACTAGCTTTCTCCACATCCTCTGTCACTAGGTTCCCTTCCTCATTCAGCAAGGGGCCCACACTTTCCTTGACTTTCTTCTTGTTGCTAATATACCTGAAGAAACCCTTCTTCTTACTCCTAACATCTCCAGCTAGCTGCAACTCCATGTGTGATTTGGCCTTCCTAATTTCACTCCTGCATACCTGAGCAATACTTTTATACTCCTCCCTGGTTATTTGTCCAATCTTCCACTTCTTGTAAGCTGCTTTTTTGTGTTTAAGACGAGCAAGGATTTCACTGTTAAGCCAAGCTGGTCACCTGCCATATTTACTTTTCTTCCTACACATCGGGATGGTTTGTTCCTGCAACCTTAATAAGGATTCTTTAAAATACAGCCAGCTTTCCTCGACCCCTTTCCCCGTCATGTTATTCTCCCAGGGGACCTTGCCCATCAGTTCCCTGAGGGAGTTGAAGTCTGCTTTTCTGAAGTCCAGGGTCTCTGTTCTACTGCTCTCCTTTCTTCCTTGTGTCAGGATCCTGAACTCAACCATCTCATGGTCACTGCCTCCCAGGTTCCCATCCACTATTGCTTCCTCTACTATTTCTTCCCTGTTTGTGAGCAGCAGGTCAAGAAGAGCTTTTCCCCTAGTTGGTTCCTCCAGCACTTGCACCAGGAAATTGTCCCCTACACTTTCCAGAAACTTCCTGGAAATGCGCATCTCTATCTCTAAAACACATCTCTGCCCTCCCTCCTTTCCTGCTGGCTTGTAGAGTGTGAGAGTTAACCCTTGAGGGCTCAGTGGAGTGCTAGTTCATGGTGGGAAAAAAAATTCCCTGGAACCTAACCTGCTTATTTACATTAATTCTTATGGGGAAATTGGATTCGTTTAACATCATTTCGCTTAAAGTTGCATTTTTCAGGAACATAACTACAAAGTTAAGTGAGGAGTTACTGTACATTCAAGACGGCAACTATATTGTTCTCTTCATATTCCAGCATATTTTGGGAAGTCAGTGGAATTACACTGGATGTAATGGTGTAAGTAAATGAGAAAAAGAATCTCTCATGAGTTATTGTGCACTTTTGTGCAATTCAAATTAAAATGTAATGGACCAGAAGACAAGGAAGGTCAAAATTGTCAGTCAAGTGGTTTGTAAATCTAGGGAAGGAAATGTAACTTTTCAGACTATTATCTGCAATGAATAATGACATCTGAAAAAGGAATGATAAAGGTCAAATATCTTATTTGAAGGCCAAACCCTGCAGCTCCTCCACAAACACAGGAATCCCAAAACGCCACTGACCTGAAAACACTCCTACTCCCACAGAAATGACATGACCCTTAGCTCATTCTGGGCCAGTGGGACATCTCACATTGCATTGCAATAAGTGTAAATCTCTCTGTCGGTTTCAGGTTCTACTGCTGAGGAATATGGGGAAGGTGAACTGGTCCCTTAGCATCATGCAAATAAATCCCTTACAACAGGATTTAGGGCCCCATCCAATGCCTACTGAAGTCGGTAGGAGTCTTTCCATTGACTTCTGTGGACAATAGATTGGGTCCTTAGAGGGGAATAGGTCTTTCAGAGAGGTAGGAGTGGGCAGTAGAACCCTGAAGATTCATGCAGCAGAAATGGCCCAGCTGGCACTGAGAAAGAGCCAGTCTTTTGACAACATTAGCAGGCAGGGTAGGCTGGGGTAGGAGGACATTTGGACACAATCCTCCAACCATGAAGCCTCATGGGAACTCATAACACATCTTGGGGATCCTTACATCATGCAACCTGAACTTGCTGGTAGGATTAACTGAAACACATGTGGGGAGAGGGAAGGTGATAGGTGGAATTAATATATAGTGTCACAGTCGTGGTCGAACTCCCCCTGCTGGACACACACAGGACTGTTGTGTTTGGATCCCAGCAGTGGTCCTGCGTTCTTCTAAGCTTCCCTTGGCCTGAATAGGCTCCAGCACTGTCCCTTTTTTTTAACCACTCTGTCACACTTCCTGGGTATAGATGCTCTGTCTGACACTCCTACTCAGAAATGGGGTCCTAGGACCCAGGACCAGTCCTAACCTCCCAAGACATTCCAGTAACTTAAGTACACCCTTCTCCTGGGCTCCACTCTTGTGAGCACTCTGATTTACAGTTTACCCCTTCAGGGACAAACAGATATAGACTTCGCAGAAAGATTTCTAAAAACAATCACTGTTTACTTTAGACTTCACATGAGAGATACAGATCTAGGTGAAAAAACAATAAATACCTGCATGCCATCCCCCTGCCTCAATTTCCTCACCATTCTTGAGCATTCTTTGGGATTTGCAATGGGTCCTTTCAGGGTTCCAGTTTCTGTTCCTGACCTCCCTTCTGAAGGTCAGGGCCTCTCCTCTCAGACATGGAGTCTCTTCTCACTCCTACAACCAGCTTCCACATGGTTCTGGTCTGCTCTCCTTCTCTAAAATGGCCATTGAGAGAATCTTCCTCTTATAATTTCCAGTTTCCTTTGTAAGGTGATGCCCTGGTCATCCTTGGAGCTCCTATCAGGTGATCAGTTGCCTGGTTACCAGCCCACCTGGGTGGGCTGGTTCTTCTGGGCAGTAGCCATCTCACTGACCTAAGGTGCCTCCACTTGAATAAAGGGCCATCAAGGTTTAACAACCCCCTATTGTCAACATCCCTGGGAATTTCAGCCCATGATGGAGATAGAAAGAGAGCAGGGAAGGCACAGATCAGCCTTACAATCAAAATGGTTTTTGTAGTTTGATTTAGATACTACGGAGAGCTCATAATATCAAACAGAATTAATAAATTGTACCTAGACAGATGCCCCAAATTGTCACAATATATCTATTGTAAATGTGCCTTTTACTGTTACAAATTTTTTAGTTGTCTCTGCTGTGGAGTTTTGGCTTTGAACGAAGACTACTTCATTTTTCAACTCGTAGCTGATGCTATATCATATTTATTGTGGCAGCTTATTTCTTTATTGTAAGTGCTAGAATTACTGTCAGCCTCTTCATGGATAAGAAAGCACTGAATTTCCCTCTATTAAATATGAGTGCTAAGAACATCTTTATAGATTCTTGCTCTCTTCCTCCTCCCTCCCCCCAACACACACACGCACATCCCCCAATTTATTTATTTTATTTTGTTTTTTACAGCAGACCTGCTAGTCTGGTCCTTTGTTCTTCCCGAGGAGAGTCAAGCAATTGTGCCAAACTGTGTCTACCAGAATTGCTGGAAATGAAATCTGGTAATGAATGCTGCCTGCTGATTAATGATCTGATAAAAGTAGTTGGTATAGTTGATGTGCATTTATTCATTTAAAAATGAGCCAATGAACGCAGGTCCATTATGCGTATCTCCTCTGTATTTTGATTGGGTGACTCTCCTGTCTTTCATATGATGCTTTTAAGACTTTGTAAGCTCTTTGGGGTAAGGATTATGTCTTTCCATATACTTGTACAGTGTCTAGCACAACAGGACCCTGAATCTAACTGGGTCCTTTGAGCACTACTTCCATACACACTTTAAGCACTCCTCATAGGAGTGGTGGCAGGAGACAGAATTTAGACCAGCAAATGTATTTTACATGACCTATGTAATCCTCAATATGGATTCAAGTGGTAGGAGGTAAAAGGTTAACGCATTACTCTACTGCGCTAATTACAGCAGATTTCCTTTTAAATCCTGCAGGCCTACTCCAGGGCCTTATTCACTGATTCCTGGCACTTTGTGATACCAGAGCAAAACATCACCAAATCAGGATCATGGCATTTTACACTCATTTTGCACTGCTGTAAATAACTACACTAGGTGCCGGAACATGGAGATGCAGGCCCTCTGGCCTTACTCAGGCAAAACTCCGTATACCCCTCCATGGCATGCCCTCATGCCCTGGGATGGAACAAATCCACTAGAATTCAACAGAACAGGTGTTGGTCGGGGAAGAAGGGGGAGATATAAGAACATGTGGAGGAGCTAGACAGTGATGGTGACTGTTCCCTTGTTCCTGCTTAGATGTTACCAATCCCTCTGCAAAATCTTAGCAGTGTGGCAGACAGGTTGCAAAGGGAGTGCCTCTGTCTGTTGCCTGCTCCTTGCCACCTCTTTGATTACCCCTTCCAACCACCAGTGGCTGAGCAGCATTAACTAATCTTCCGTACAGTAATATCACGGATGATGTTCAAAATACACTACAAGTCCATTCAGTAGGAAACATGGCTGTTGGTCTGGGTTACCCAGCATTGCAAACTGGTGCTCAATGGAACATTCTATTACATGGTTGCCTCTACTCTGTTGGCATTACAGCACTCATGAACCTCCCTGCCCCACAAAAGGCTCCTCAGGGGGATGGGCAGTTTGCTGTCCTGACTTAAAACAGGACTTCAAAAATATTTGAAAATTCAAGATTCAGGATGGGGCAATATGTTGGACAGGGGTGCAAGCAGGGCTGGATTTAGGACGTCAGGGATTTGAGAGATCCCAACCCCTCAGTCTTTCCTTTCCCTCTAATTCTCATTTTTCTGACCCACCTCCTAGCGGGCCTATGGTCGGTCCCTCTTTCCTCACCCTCCATCCCTATCATGCCTATCAATACACCCAAACACCAGCTGACTCACCAGTCCCCACTTATCATAAGGACTTCTTACAAAGGCCCTGCTTGACTTCAGGTCTTTTGGCTCCCAAGTCTAAGTCCCAGCATGTAGGGTCAGTTCAGAGCAACAAGGACCAAAGGTTTTAAGACATATATAAACTGGTACAGTGCAGCCCTGAGAAGAAAGAACAAACAGTTTTCTCTTTTATGTGCCAGCACTGGACTCTACAGTCACAGCTGGTGACATCCTGCACAGACTCCAAGGCTAGCTCATGCTGGAGCACTGTGTAGCACGGTGTTTCAAGCCCTGGGAGAACCACAGGATCTGTCTCCCTCTCATTCACCCACACAAAGACATAAAGGATTGAACACGGAAAATGTCAGGGATAAAAAGGAATAATTTTTGGACTGGGCTGTTGTCCGACGGGCAGAGATCTAAAGTGATTATGTTGTAGGGGTAATGTAAGGGGGGATGCCTGAGAGGGTAAAAAGTCATCTGGAGTTGGAAACAGAACAAAGTGCAAAGTGTCAACTGCCAGAATCACAGCATGTGTGTTTGGGCTGTCGCCTGCTCTTTGAGTGCAGCTGATGGCTGGATTCTCTTTCCATTAGAAATGCTGTTATTACTACTTCACTCTGTTAGCTAAAGTAGCCATTCTGTGCTCTGCTGAGAAAACACCTTTTGATTAGTCTGCCTCTCATAACTTTGCAGAGGCAAAATGTGGACTGTGTATTACATATGTAACCCTTCTGCCAGGACGAGTTGACAGCAGCAAGGGCTGGGTTCAGTACATAGGGGTTCCCTTTTCAACAATACAATGTAAAACCAGCTCGAGCCTTGACCCAGTAACCTGGGAAAATCTTTACACACACCCCCGGGCGCCTCAAAGAGGCAATACTTCCCATCTCGCAAGCACAGGGCCTCGGTGTAACAGAAAATCTTTAATAACAGCAGGTAAACGACACCAGCATTAAATTGGGAAAACACCGCAACTAGGATTCATAAACCAAACTGTGAGCAAGACCCACCCCAGCCAATTGGGCCATGTCCTGTCCCTTTGGTTCTTGAGTCCAGCAACCCAGAAATCACCCAAAGTCCCCAAAAGTCCAAGAACCCAAAAGTCCAGTCCCAAAGTTCAAAAGTTCATCAGTCTGGGCAGAAATGGGGAGGGGAGAGGTAAGGGGCACCTTACGTGGCTTGAAGATGATTGCCTCACCCCTCCGTGGGGCTTCGCTCTGCTCCGCCAGCCGTCCCGCAAGCCGCTACAACTGCCCCCACGAACTGCTCTGCTCCGCCAGCCATCCTGCAAGCTGTGCCGACGGTCCCCACGAACTGCTCCTCTCCGCCGGCAGCTCCGCTCCGCCAGCCGTCCTGCAAGCCGCACCGACGGTCCCCACGAATGGCTCCGCCAGCAGCTTCGCTCCGCCAGCTGTTCTGCAAGCCGCACCGATGGTCCCCACGAACGGCTCCGCTCTGCCAGCCACTCAGCAATAGATCTTCAGGCTCCCCCACTACTTAAACACAGTGCTCAGTGATTTCAGCTCATAAGAGTTTTAGCTCTTTAGTGATTTCAGCTTGTAGTTAGCGGAACCATAGTGCTCATTTGCACCCTTAGCCCAGAGTGATTTCAACTCAGCAGCCTTAAACCAGACTCCCAATGAACTCAACATTAGCTCTGATATTCCACAGTGGAGAGAGGAGAAGGTGCAATCAGTGTCTCAGACCCTCACGGGGGGCCCATACCACCAGGTTACTTGAGCTATGGCCCAATCAAAAAACCTGTCCCCAGCCTCTCTCAATTCACTGGGTTTTGGAACCCATGTCCCTCACCTAGCGAGTGCTGCTTAGTTGATGGTGAGTCCCTCCATCATAACAAAAGCCCACTGTCCTTGATTCACATAATCAGGGTAACAACACTTTATTCTTCCTGCCCCAATAACAGAGAAGCTGGAGATCCCACCGCAGCCAAAGTGACCATTTGGGCAAGCGGCCCATCATGCTTTGCAGGGTGGGTGTGTCCATGCAAACAAGATTAGCCCCTGACATCCCTTTCCACAACTCACCACCAGATGTCAGGGTAGAGCTCATCCTGACTCTGCTTACACATACAAGTCTGAGCCACAAGATTCAGAGCTGGCTGTGGATGTTCATAGCTAGTGAAGACCCACTATCTGACCCTCTGTGATGGGGCATGCACTCCACACTGGCCCGGCAAGAGCTAAGGTGGAGCCACACGGGTCCAAACAACTAATTAGGTTGCAAGCCAGGGAGCTGATTGATTTGGAATAGGCTCACCTGTGCTGGAACATGTGAGGCCTGTATAAAGCCAGGAAGCTGGCTGCAGAGAGAGGCTGTTAGGAAAGGCTGTAGGCTGCAGTTATTCCCTCAGTGGAGAGAGTTGGAGGCTGGCAAACCCGGAGAGGAGGGAAGGAAGCAGCCTGCCTGCCTAGGGAAACAGCAGTAAGGGGTAGGACTGTACAAGTACCGTGACTGCTTGTTAAAGGGTTCCTAGGCTGTAACCCAGTATAGAGAGTGGGCCTGAGTTCCCCTACCAGCCACTGGGCAGTGGCTTGGGTGCTGGAAGTGCCAGCCAGCCAGCAGGTCTGGAAAGACCGTGAATACCTTGGAAGGGGATGATCTTTGTGACCTGGCTGGAGGGCTAAGACACAAAGAGGATACTGCAGACCCAGGAGTAAGTGGGGCTGCAGAGTGAGAGAGGTTAGGGAGAGACACCACTGGAGGGAGAGCATGAGCTGGGTGAGCTAAACCCCAGGATGGCCAGCAAGAGGTGCTGCTTGAGGTGAGTGGACCCCATGACACCTTCTCTCCCCACATAAAGATCAGGGGTATTTTGATCTTGGTTTTTGGTCCAGGCCCATCTTTAGTGCTGCATGCTAGAATTTTAAGCGGTGGCTAAATGTACACTGAAATCTACGTAGGTTCCTCCTTTTGCTGTCTTTTTCAGTTGGCTCAACTTCTCTATAAGGGTCAACTATATTTATATCTATAAGGTTGGAAAACTAGCTTCATCTAAAAAATAACAGTTTGCCAAACCAGCACACTGCTTCACTTGTGATGAGCCACTCATTTTATCCTCTCTGTTAATACCAGGACGTTGAGGGGAAAGATCTGCCAAAAATCTGGTTTGGAATAGTTACCATGGAGTTTGCTTTCCTGTTTCATTCTTAGGCACACAGTCACTAGGAAGCTGGAGGGGGCTTGCAGAAGTCTGTGATAACAGTGCCAGCCTTTAGGCCCAGTAGGAGAGCCTCAGTGTTCGTTTAAAAAAAATCTAGCTATTTTCCCTAGGCAGAGAGCCTTGGAAATGAGATCAGTTTATATGGCTGGCTCTGCTAGGATTAAGAGTTCCACTTCCACAGCAGGAACCTGGGCAAGACCTCATGGATCCTACTAATACAAGCCCATCTTTTAATAAAGCGAGTCAGTTAAGCGTGAGGGTGAATCTTCTCACTAACCCTCCCCTAAATCGTTGCCTGGCTCTGTGTGGACTGATGTGATCATGATGGTCGTTATTTTTCAGGGCTGCTCCAAAAATGGTAAGTCCTATTCTGCTTATTAAGTATTTCATCAGTGTCTGGCTTTGTCTACACTAGCAAATTCAGTGTCTGTTTTTTGGCAATGGTGCAGTTGCACCGATGTTAGAAACGGAGCACAAACAAATATAGACGGGGCTCAAATGAGTTGCAGCACTGTTTCCTGGGCTAATAAGTGGCCCATCTGAAATGCAATGATGTTGCATCTATTGGCCCAGTTGCTGGATTCAGGCTAGTAGGGAAACCGCTTTCTAAAGTGATAATCCTCCACTCGAGATGGAAACCTAATCCTAGAATGGGCTGAGCTGTGCCACAATGAAGTCTTTTTGACAGACCACTAGTCTACACTTCAAACTGGAGGTGTAAATTCCAGCTTGAGGAGACCTATCCATGCTAGCTCTGGTCAAGCTAGTCAGATAAAAACTGAATGTAGCCAGTGGCACGAGCAGCAAGAGGGGCTAGCTGCCTCAAATACACGACTAGAGTCTCAGATGGGTACATACTCAACATATTCAACAAGGACAAGTGCAGAGTCCTTCACTTAGGATGGAAGAATCCCATGCACTGCTACAGACTAGGGACCGAATGGCTGGGCAGCAGTTCTGCAGAAAAGAACCTAGTGGTTACAGTGAACGAAAAGCTGAATATAAGTCAACAATGTGCCCTTGTTGCCAAGAAGGCTAATGGCATTTTGGGTTGTATAAGTAGGGGCATTTCCAGCAGATCGAGGGACATGATCATTCCCCTTTCTTCGGCACTGGTGAGGCCTCATTTGGAGTACTGTGTCCAGTTTTGGGCCCCACACTACAAGAAGGATGTGGATAAATTGGAAAGAGTCCAGCGGAGGGCAACAAAAATGATTAGGGGGCTGGAGCACATGACTTATGAGGAGAGGCTGAGGGAACTGGGATTGTTTAGCCTGCAGAAGAGATGAATGAGGGGGTATTTGATAGCTGCTTTCAACTACCTGAAAGGGGGTTCCAAAGAGGATGGATCTAGACTGTTCTCAGTGGTAGAAGATGAAAGAACAAGGAGTAACGGTCTAAAGTTGCAGAGGGGGAGGTTTAGGTTGGATATTAGGAAAAACTTTTTCACTAGTAGGGTGGTGAAGAACTGGAATGGGTTACCTAGGGAGGTGGTGGAATCTCCTTCCATAGAGGTTTTTAAGGTCAGGCCTGACAGAGCCCTGGCTGGGATGATTTAGTTGGGGTTGGTCCTGCTTTGAGCAGAGGGTTGGACTAGATGACCTCCTGAGTTCCCTTCCAATCCTGAGATTCTATGATTCTATGATTCCAGGTGGCTAGCTCCTCCCGCTGCTTGTGCCATTTAAGATACACTAATTTTAGCACATTAGGTCAATCAGAGCTAGCACAGGTATGTCTGCTCAAGCTAGAATTTACACCTTCCGCTTGTAGTGTAGATACACCCACTTGTACTATAAAAAAAGACTGAATGGGCACCAGGCGTGAGCTTAGATTCCATGATGATAATACATACCTTAGAAATACCCTTTTGAGGCAATGTGTTATAGGGGGTATGATGTTGGGCAAGTCACTTAATTGCCATGTGCCTCAGTTTCCCCATCTGTAAAAATGGGGGCTTCCTTTGTGAAGTGTTTTGAGAGCTACTGCTGAAAAGAGCTGTCTAAGAGCTGCGCAATTCTTAGTGATTGTTCCTCCAAAAGAGGCTGAGATCTATTGATAAGATGGTGCAAACAAGCCTGAACTGCTGCTGCCTGTGCATTGAACACCTAGCATCTCTCACAAGTGCTAAGCAGGAGACACCATGAAGTCAAGACTCCTTCTCACAAGACTAAAGGATCTTAGATATATAAAAGCTATGGTGTGACTAGATTCTGAGGGAATAATGCTGGGTGCACAGAACCACATCCTGCCACCAAATATGTGAAGCAGTCCAAAAGGTGATTTGTGACTCCAGGCAGTAATGTCATCTGCAGGTACCTCTAGCAGGGCAATGGGGATCAGAGGAAGGTAGGGGTGAACATGGTAAGCTTTGAGCTAAGGGGATAGCAGTAAATTCATGGAGTTGCTTTCTGGCTGGGAACTGGTACACAGCATGAATTCAACTTATTTTCATCTGATGTGTCCAGCATGAAATAATAATTAACTGAAGTGACCGTGACTAATTTAGGTCTCAGCTCAAAAAGACTGAAGTTGTTTGTTGCAACACGTTTGGACTTGCTACTCAGTTTTTGTTGCTATGGCTGTAATATCATAATGTACTGTAGGCTATGACTGGATGGCAAGTATCCAATTTTTAAAAGAGGTCACTTTCGTTGCTGTTACTGATCCCCTTTGTCCACTGATCGCCTACTAAGTAATAATTACATGTCACAATACAGCAAAGCACCACAGAGCTGGTCATCCATTCTGGATTTTGCCCTTTGTAAACTGAGAACATAAGAGTTTTCTTTTTCTTCTTTACTGTTTATTTTGTTATATGGTAGAAAGTTAGATACTGTACATCAAAAGGTGCATGGCATATTCAGAAGTGGGTGTGCATGTTACAAATGAGTCAGGGACTGTTACTTATGTGACTCAAACAATAACAGAATATTACATCCCAGAATTACAGAATCACCTTCTCTGTTGAAATGTGCACTGCACCATGTTGCATATAGGGAGATGCATTTTGGATGTGTCCTGAAATAACTTAGTTCGACCAATACAAATAATAATTACAGACAGATAAACTTACCTTCATGAATTTCTTGTTTTAGTTTCTAGGGAAGTGGTGGGAAAGCAAGTGTCAGACTGGCATGGGAGACAAATGCACTGAGGTATGGGAAGAAAAAGGAAGAATACTGACGATCACATCAGAGTACAAAATCAAGGAATGTATTCAGAATTATAAATGAAGAGACAAAAGATAGAAAAGATCCATTTAACTTTTTTAAGTCCTGGAGATATTACTAGACATGCTTATGTGACAGCTGTATTTAAGAAAGGATACAGAAAATGCATGTCTATATATTTGATTTCAGCAAAAGAATCTGGCAATGTTAAATTATGATTTATTGAAAGGTAGTCAACTGAGATTCACAAAAGATAGATCATGCCAAATAAATCTTGTGAACTATTTAGATGGATTTTTTTATTTAAGTTGAAAAGATGTGAAGTTAGGTATAACTAGTTTTATGGAAAATGCCTACTATAGTATATTTTAAATCTGTTTCCCTGTGACATCATTATATTTCTTCATACTGCACATTTAGAGCCTGATGAAAAGTCTTCCATTGATTTTTGTTTCAATGGGCTTTGATCAGGCTCTTACTGTTTAGTTGTTTGAATTGGTTTATAACATTGAATGGTGGAGCTTGGGGGGAGGGTGTCAGTCTGATTTGATTTTATTTTTAGGGAGAAAATTGCCATATTGTTAAAACTGTCAATAAAGTGAAATTTGACATGTGTGAAAGCACAGGAAACAAAGCAACAAAGGTTTCTGTGAAAAATTCCAACAAAAATAAATTGTGAATTTCATAGATCTTTTGTCGGGCGTGCAGCAGAACTGATATAAAATGACATCTCAGCACTCATTTGTCTCTAGTGAGTTTCCCACATGGAGAAAAACAAATAAATTGCCTTAGTCATTCTGTTCAGGGTTACCATTATCCAGTTACTTTGTTTTAAACACTTCTTCCATCCCCTTCTTGTCCAATAGATGATACAAAACTCTAAACCAAGTTATTATCTCAGGCTTTTTGATTATTATTATTATTATTGTGGTAGATTGACAGACTTGATACCACAGAGCAATTACAACCTCTTTTTCCTATGGCATAAAAGGATGGCTCCTTTTGGGTAAATGTAAAATATATTTTTTTCCTATTCTGGGGGGTTCACTGTGTGTATTCTGGCCATACTAACCTCTCCCATCTCTCACACTCACTCATTAATTTTCTCCCACACCATCTGCTATTGTTTCCTCTATCAGGATTCCATTTACTACTCTGGCTGTCAGGAGGAACACTATGGCACCATTGCATCTTGCTCCTAACCCAGAACTTAGATAGCAGTTTACACATTGTCTTCCTTCTCTATTGCACCATAGAAAGCTACAACATAGGCCAAAGATATTATCTTCCTTTCCACTTGACAACAGATTACCAGGCTGTCCTTCTGCAGTTCTACTGCGAAATGGGAATATCTTCTTCAAATTCTGGATTCACCATCCTCAGGCTAAAACATGTCATCTTGCTAATCTGAAATGTATTTTTGTACCAAGTTTTATCCTTAGCCAAAACCCACTGAAGTAAATAGGTAGCATGGGGAGTCTTTCTATCATCTATCATGCACTGTTGAGATGTTAACTTCTTCCTCTGCTCTGGGAACAATAGCAGCCTTAATCACCTATCTGTTAATTTTTAAGGAAGCACCTTTTGGCCGTCTGACCCTTAGTCTTGGGAGAAGCTCTATGTAAACCTCCACAAGCTATGGCATTGTCATCTTACACATCCCTCCTTAAAATTCTCCTTTGGCTGTGATGCCTACAAAAAATTGACAATAGCTGGGCAGCTGATGTGCAGTAACCTATAACACTGACCAGTATTGTCTCATTGTTTCCTTGTGCTCTCTGATCTGTTTTTTGTCTTATACTTGGGTTGTAAGCTCTTTGGGGACCATGGCCATCTTTTTGTTCTGTGTGTGTACAGCACCTAGCACAATGGAGATCTGTGCCAGGTGATGGGGCTCCTACGTGCTCATGAGTAATAGGCTGTCTGGAAGACATGATCAAATTTGCCTGGTATCTCCTGGAAATATTATCTACAAACAATATAACAAGCGTCCTGAACGTCTCCTCTTCAAGTTTGTCATAAAGAAAGGTGTTTTTTTTTAATTTATCTGATATTCTGGCTCAAAGGCTCTCATGTAAATTAAAAAAAACAGACACACTTTTCATTTTAGGTGTCAGCAACTTCTTCATGGAAGCTATTTGTATTTTGTCTAGTAATGACAGCAAATTGCCCTTAGCTTGATTCTATCCGAGACAATTCTTTGAGTATCAGGAATTTCCATTCCACTTAGCAATTTTCTTCATGTCGTACAACATGGTACAAAATCAAAAATTAAGATGGCCATGTACTACAGTACTAATTAACCAGAAAGCTGGAAGATTTGGTTATACCACCTGATCTGAACTTGCCTGAATTTTTGGGTCTTTTGTGTCTGTAACTGAATCTTAAAAATAATCTCTATTTAAAATAAAGGATCTGGGCCAGATCAACCCCCCTGAATCCAAGCACCCCTGAACCTTGGTTTCTTTAGCTATAGAGCTACATCTGAAATTTTACAGTCCAAACCCATATCCAGTTATTTTAAAATGTTTTATCATTGATTTTGTGTGTGCATGCATAGTGCCGGCCTTTCCGGTTTCATCACCTTGTGTCTGATTCTCCTCACTTACATTGGTTTTACATTTGCATAATCAATAAACAATGGAGTTTATTCCTGATTTACACCAGGCTTCTCCTGAATTATACCACTAAGAGAGGAAAATCAAGTCCATCTATTTGGAGCATTATTATTTTCATTCTTTGTGAGCAGAGCAGAAAACCTGTTGCTAGACAGTTTAGTGACTTGCCAGTTTTCCACAGGAGAACTTTGTTTGGGAACAGTCAGAATTATAGATCCCAGAAGAATGAAAAAGTTTATGGCATTTCACAGGTCACCCACTTAATTTAAATCTCATCTTTAGTTCAAAACCTGCCTGCCAATCGCAAAGGAGGTTGATGTTAGTTTTAAAACTTCTGCTAGTTTTGACTTAAGGAGAGAGAACACAGTGCCTTATGGCAATCTGGTCTGATCTATCTTCTGTGCTTATCACCGGTAGCTCAGTGATGCAGACTCCGTTTTCAGACAGCAATAATGAAATACATCTGTACAGAAGGTTCCCACATCTGCTCTGTCACTGCCAAGGCAAAAACAGACTCTGGAGTATGTCTGCTTGGTGCACATAGAGTGTTACCATTACTGATAAATTAGGAGCCACTCATTTAAAAAAACTCATTAATTTTACATATTCAGTGTATGTCTTCCATCCTTCCCCACTCCGAACTTCAACTGCAGTACCGACATTTTCATGGACAACACATGCAAAATGACAGGCATCTTTCTAAATATACATATTCAGGGAGATGTCACTATTTACAAATCCCAGTAAGCTCTGTGCTATGTACACATACTTATATTTTCAAACTTGCTGTACTTGCAGTCTGCTGTAAGGACAGATGAAGTCATAGAAGTGGATGAGTAGCACCATTCCTAAAAAGGTCCAAAGAACAGGGCCGGCACGCCCACTAGGCGACCCTAGGTGGTCGCCTAGGGCGCCAAGATTTGGGGGGCAGCGGGCAGCTGCCCGCTGCCTCCCCGCTCAGCGGGCAGCCGCTGTCTCCCCGCTGAGTTGCTGAGTGGGGAGCTGGAGGGCAGCAGCGGTGAGCCCCCCGCTTCGCTGCCTCCCCCAGCGCCTGAGCGGGGAGCCTCCTCACTGCCCCTCTGAGCTGCCCCCCAGCTCCCCGCTCAGCTCCTGTGGGCGGCCCGCTGGTTGCGGGGGGGCTGAGCCCCTGTGGTGGGGGGGGAAGGCTGAGCTCCCGTGGGCGGGGGAGCTGGCTGAGGGGGGTGGTATTGAGGGGGCGGCGCAAGTCTGGTGCAAGGAAGTTTCGCCTAGGGCGCGAAACTTCCTTGCACCGGCCCTGACAAAGAATCTAATAAAATACAATTTCTGAGTAGAGGGGACTATACAATATCATCTGTATGGCTCCAAATCCCAATAACATCTTGTAGGAAAAATTCTGATGAAACACTTTGCTGATTTATCAAATGTTTTGTGGAAAAGGTTCAATTTCCACAATGTTCTGACAGAACCCAGGCATGTTTCCAGCAGAAACCTGCCTGGTTTCCTGCCAGTTCTTCTCTTAAGAAACCCTCCTGATAGGCTGATGGGAAGCCAGGAGCCTGGAAGTCCTGAGAGTCCTGGATCCCAAGCTGCCAGGACCGTGGTTCTTTGGCAGTCCAAACTCCCAGAGCTTCAAGGGTCCTCAGCTCAGGGGCAGCCCACCAGATGAACTGCCTCAGACTTGGGGACTCCAGGGCTTCCAGTGTCTGCTGCTCCAGGGCAGCCAGCCCAGGGGGACTGCCCCAAAGCTGGGGGTCCATTCCCTTTCACGGAGAATTTTGAATTTTGGGGGCTTTGTTCCAAATTGGAATGAAACCAGATTTCAAAATATCAAAATCCGCCATGAAAGGGAATTACCTTTCTCTGCCCAAGTCCTAGCAATACACTTCTGACACCATGTAATAAGGGTGTGACACACGCAACTTCTAAGAGATTGACCCTTATTTCCTAGCCCCCTGGGTCAATGTTACAAAGGTCAACACTTCACCACAGGACAGTAGTCAGCATCCATTGATTTCAGTGGCTACTGTGACGGGAGAAGAAGGTGTTTGTGAATGTTACTATTTGGGTGTCCATTATCAAGAGACCAGTATCAGAGGGGTAGCCGTGTCAGTCTGGATCTGTAGAAGCGACAAAGAGTCCTGTGACACCTTATAGACTAACAGACGTATTGGAGCATAAGCTTTCGTGGGTGAATACCCACTTCGTCAAGAGAGGCTCCTATGCTATCTACCATTTTGATGATGGTTGGTTAGACGTCCTGTGTTGAGGGTGATGGAATAGGGTTGGTTATTTCTCCTCTGTACTTCTCTTAACCCATTAGAGTTCCTGCCTAATCCCTGGTTTTGGTTTCAGCCAACTGCTCTTCAGCCAAGAGCCGGTCTTGTTCATGCTGGTTTTAGCAGCGTGGCGTTCAAACAAATTTACACAATATTCTTAGGCTGTCATTTGGCAAAGTACTGAAAGTGCTGGGGAATGTTTACACATTTCAATAAGAAAAAAATGTGTTTGCTCATGAAGAATTACAGCCATTGCAGTTACACAGGCATAGTGACACATTATGCAAAGTACCCCTGCTGAGGCTGAACTCAAAGAGCTATGCTAACAAAAATTGGGTTACATGCTCTGGACTGGAGATGTGCTATTTATGGGCACCATTTCCTATTGATAACAGCAACAAATGGGGGAACCATTAGGTAGGTTTTTGAAAATTAGCTTATGTGGGATGTTTTTAAAAGAATGTGTTGTTGTAACAAGCTTTGGGGCCAGATTTCACTGCCATTGAAATCAAAGGGAAAACTCTCAGGGCAAGATCCTCGGCTATGCCTGAATGGTGCAAAGAAGGGGGTTGCAGGGCTGGGGGCGGGGAAGGAGAGGAAGGAGGATCTGGGACCTGTTGTACTCAGTGATGTAGGATTGGGCCCCAAACCCCTCATGTGTTGTCCTTTCCATTAATACAAAGAATAGGTAATAATAATTTCCTACAGATAGAAGCATTTCTTATATAATATTTATCTAAACCTTCCTTTTAAGTTGCTGGTGCTTATTATTTTGTCCCTTGGAAATAAGGATTTGATTTTGGCATTGGTTTTTGAGGCAGCAGCTGTCTATGCACATGTGGGTAAACAACATAGTGCTACAAGATATCAATGCTCCATTGCATTCCAGCAATGACCTTTGCTATATGTCATGCATTATTTTGCTCAGCATTCTCTGTTCTTTGCTGCTTGATCTATTAATCCTCTGTGACTTCAACAGTTCATGTTGTACAACCCCATCTGGATCAAAATCTGTTGTATGCCTCTCCTGGTGCATTGCAGAAATCAGTTTTTGATGGAGGGAGGAGCACTTGATTTTTCTGAGATGTAAGAGATCCCAATTTGAAAGTGGGAAAGAAATTATTTCCCGTGCGTTTACTCATTTAAATTCAATAGGAAACTATAGCAGATATCATTGAAAAGTGGCAGTTTATGAGTTTCATTATAGGCTGAGGCCTGTTGATTCCGAGTGGCTGATAGTAAGTGTGGTTATACAGACAGTTGAGGTCGCAAAGAGGTCAAAGCGAGTGACATGAAAGAAGGGTGTACTGCAGATGTACACTGAAGAAATGAGGTTGATGGTAACGTTTTCACCCAACAGAATTTGTAAGAATATATAATACATAGGAAGGAATGTTGACAAAAACATTTTTTATATAATGTTCATGTTGAATGAGTAACACCCATAACCACAGGTTGTGTGAGCTGCAGTTTTTGAGAAGCATCAGATCATGGTCTAGTGCAGGGGTTCTCAACCAGGGGTCCAGGGCCCCCTGGGGGGGCCACAAACAGGTTTCAGGGGGTCCACCAAACAGGGCCAGCATTAGACTCACCAGGGCCCAGGGCAGAAAGCTGAAGCCCCACCGCATGGGGCTGAAGCTCAGAGCCCTGAGCCCCGCCCCCTGGGGTGGAAGCTGAAGCCTGAGCAATGTAGCTTCGTGGGCCCCAGGCAATTGCCCTGCTTGCTACCCCCTAACGCTGGCCCCGGCTTTAATATGCAGAAAACCAGTTGTTGTGGCACAGGTTGGCCATGGAGTTTTTATAGCATGTTGGGAAAGGGGGTGGGGGGAGGCTCGGAAAGAAAAAGGTTGAGAACCCCTGGTCTAGTGCACAGGGCTGGGAGTTAGAAGACTGGGGTTCTATTCTTAATTCTGCAATTGGCTCACTGTGGGGCTGATCCAATGCTATTGAAGTCAATGGAAAGCTCCCATTTCTTTCAGTGGGCTCTGGATCAGGCCCTGTATGACCTGGGCAAGTTATTTAACCTCTTAGTTTCTCCATCTGTACAGCAGGGATAATACTTACCCACTTTTGTAAAGTTCTTTGAGATCTTCAGTGTTCTGCTAAATATTAATTTGAATCGCTTTCTTTAACACCAGCTTTGCTGCAACTGGGCTTGGCCCACTATAGCTATAGGATGGTCCCTGCCTGTGTTCTTTGCTACATTTTTTTTAATATTTGGCTCCCCTCAATTATTTTCCAATGTTGTTAAGCACTCTCTGACATAAACAAGATTGAGGATCACTGTTGTATTTGGTAACTGTTTCTCTCCAACATTTCTGTTGGTTGCAACGCTTCCTTTAAAAAAAATTAATAAATAAAAAGTTTATTTAAAATCCTTGCTAATGGCAGGATCTGGTTTGCTCTTTGCTCTATTAAGTTGCTTACCCCAATGTGGCATTTGTCTGCTATCAGTGCAGAGATGATTTTTTTTTTTTTACACATTTTTCCCAGGTACCAGAGGTGTTCAGGCTCATCAGTTGTTGCCAAAGGTGAGAATGGATGACTACAGGACCATTCTCTCACCTCTGGTGAGCTAAACAACTTCTGTATATCCTAATTAAGAAATGTCACTGACTTATGATATAGTCTCTGTTAGGGGTATTTCATTGCTCTCTCTATTTTTATGGGATATACAGATATCTATTGGAAATTAAGCTAATCATTTTCCATTTGGACATCCACATTGTTTAACACTAGTTCTCTCTTAACTATATCTCCTTTGAACATGAGCTGGACTTGGTTTACATTAATTGTATATTGTAATAGTGTTTACAATGAAGGGAAAACCAGAACTAAGGAGCAAATATAAGAAAAGGTTACATGTTTGGAGTTTTCAAATATATGTGTTATATTTTATTGCATTTTATATGAAAAGCTGCCCTGTCTGGTTATGACTACAGTATCTGTTTGTGAATCCCCTGCACTTGGGGGACCTGCTTTAACCCTGAGGAAAATATCTTAAATTCAGATGTGGGAACGCTCTAGCACTTAATAGCCTACCTCTCAGAGGGTTGTCAAGGTTAATTAATGTTAGTGTACAGCACTTTGGACAAGGGAAATGCCATACTGTATAAGTGTTAATTATTATCATTGTTGTTTAAAGAAGTGCCATTTAGCATAATATAAGTAACAGTCATAAGCAACTAAATGCCAGGAATCAGTAAGACAGGAGAATTTGACAAAATACTAGAGATGCAACTGTCCATTTTTCAAAAGAGCATTGAAGGATCTTCTGGGTTTGGGAAGAATTTTGAAACCACAAGCATGTTTGTATAGACCAGTCCAGTCATTAGAGGACAATTCAGAGTCTGAAAATATACAGTATGGACCATATTGTGTATGCAAGAGAAACAGAGTGAGATTCAAGACCAGGAAGTGTGCAAAATGGACTATATGAATTGGAGGGCATGAGAGCCTGATTGAATTAAGAGGACAGTGATGTCTGGTGCCTTGTGTGTATGATTCAGTAGCTAGAAGTGTGCAGTGTGGACAGTATTTTGTGGGAGCACACACTTGTGTCTAATTCAGGTTTTGGGTGTGTGCAGAATGGGCCATTCCATGTATATATTGCGGCGGGGGGGGGTGTCAAGCTGACGTTTGTAATATGGATCAATCCATTTGTTTGGGAGTCCATAACTATTCCACATGACTCGTACCTGATGAGGGGTCAACGGTTGCCCAATACCCACACCTCCCATTTATGTTGAGTTGGAAAGAAAAGGAAAAATTGAAAATAAAAACCGAGAAAAGGCTGATATAGGCCATCTCCTTCCACCCCCTTACC
This sequence comes from Macrochelys suwanniensis, assembly GCA_033296515.1. Lineage (NCBI taxonomy): Eukaryota > Metazoa > Chordata > Testudines > Chelydridae > Macrochelys > Macrochelys suwanniensis. The sequence goes on along the minus strand of CM065775.1, from coordinate 39,512,020 downwards.
TTTCTTTTCCCCAGCACTGTTTCCAAATTAGACAGGACTTTGACTTGCATGTTTAAAATTCATGCCACTGTGCTAAACTTGTGGTAAACCATGTCTCTGGGGCAAACCACAGCTTTGAAGATAAAAAAATTCTTGAAAACATCATTTCATTGGCATTGCTAGTACATTTTACAAGCATTAGATCTGATTCAAGTTATTTTGCAAGCAATGTTAGTTTGCTAAACTAACAAACATTTGGGAAAAAGATGACCCTCCCACCAAGTATTAATGATAAAATAAACATAAGAGGCTGCTCAAAATACCAATTTGCAAACAACCTAAACCACTTGAAAAAATATGGTTTATGTATTTGTTTTCTATGTGTCAGGAAATGTACTATATACATCAAAAATAATCAGACATGGTATAAGATAAATGCAAAAGGCCCGATAGCAGTAATGCAACATTAAGATTGAAAATATAATCACAGCTCATGTAGGGGGCAATGGAATTATATGCATGAAGTGGCATTTGTTTCTATATAAAAGATTTTGTCAAACAATCTTGATTGTATTGTATGATGAAGTTATAACATTACTGGACAAACAGAATGAAGTAAATGAAATATTTTTGGATTAGCAAATCAATTGATTCAGTATTTTGCTCTCAAAGAATAATCAAAAGTGGCTTGGAAATGAACAACATCACAGGGATTGAAAACTGGCTGAAGAACTATAAACAAAGAGTTATGATGAATAGCAGAGCATCCAAATGGAGCTGCCTACAGAGGTACTGCAGAGAACGACTTTATTAAAGATCTAGACAAGAGAGTCAATGGCATGCTGATAAATTGTGTAGATGTTACTAAACAGATGTTGCGAACAGTAATGGGAATAGAGAAAATCCAAATAGAAAATTTAGAAACATGAGCAGAAAATAAAACGAGATTCATCTTGGAAAAATACAGTCTATTACTTATCGGGAAAATCTTCCTGAACATATGAGAGGAAGAGACCTGGGAGGCAGATATGCTGAAAGAGATCTAGGGTGATAGTGGAATCCTCAGATCAAAGCAAAATCAATGCTCTCAGAAATTCCAGAATGCCAATATAGAGTCCCATCCCATTTGTCCTTCATGGACGGAAGTACATTCACAGCTATTTGACTTTACTACGTTTCTTTTTATTTTTGCATTTGTTATAATACGAATAACATTCACTGAATGTGCATTTTTACTCAAGTAACTGTCTGTAACCACTTTAAAAATAAATGTCAATATTTTATTAGTCACCATAAACATAAGCATGTTTCCCATGCTAGTCATAATACAACAGTCCAGGATTGGTACAGTGCTAAATTTTGCCAATTTGAGCCTCTCCTGAAAAGTGCTGAGTGCCCATTCCAGCCATTGAGAGCAGAGGATGTTCAGCAATTTACAAGATCAGATACATAGTGTGTAACTCTCACTTGACTATCTGCTGCAATAACCAGCAGACAAAATGATATCCGCCGTACATCAATCAATTTGTATAATAGAAAATAATTGTATTTATAATGGAAGTCTTTCAGAGATGTCATCTAGGTATTAATTTAGTAGAAGGATACTATTATTTCTTAACAAAGTGGTTTTTCCATTGACATATCTCACAGTACTTCCAAGTGATGAACGGAAAAGGCTGTTTATAGTAATCGGCATGATCAGATTGTTACCTGTCTGTCTCTAGCTTTTTGACATAACTATCTGAGATGGAAAGCCACTGTTGCTTTCTGAAGCACCTACATATTATCAGCTAATGTTAGGCCCTTGTATTCCAAACAACAATAAAACAACTGAAATAATGAATGTGCAAATCAAACATAACCTTAGCCACCCTCAAACTCTTATGCAAATAGTTTTAAGAAATGTTTATTTTTGGTTCTGCACTAGGATGGACCAGTATTCTGGAACATTTTCAGCCCCAGTTTTGTTTATATTGTTTGTTTATAATGATTTGGGGCCACTGAGTGGAGCCAGCCAATTACAATTGCATCAGAAGATGTTTCTCTTCCCTGCCATGCACCAAAGATGCGAGCTAGCAGCTGGAATTATGAGCCCCTTCCTTTCAAAGGGAAGGAGCTGACAGCAGGGTGTTCTCAAAAACCTGAGTTCCTTGGTTTTGGATTTCATTGATGACCTGACTTTTTTTTTTTTTTTTTTTTTTTTTTTAAGGCATGCTACACATCCCATCTATTTTACCAGGCTTTTGAGGAGGGATGAGAGACATAAAATGGCTTTATTATTTTTAGGGGTGATGGGGTACTGAAATGAGCAGTGGAGACAGCACCTCCACCATTGGATGGTGCATTCTTTCTCTTAGTGTTAAGTTGATGTATCTGACCTGCGGTGGGGGGGTTAGCAGGAAGTTCTGTTCTGCCTGTCTGTGCTGGAGTTGGTATTTGCAGTGTTCCAATAAATCTCTATAAGTGAGTATTGCAACTATTGGCAGTGGCTTCAAGATGGCAAGACTACTTTTTTCTGAGGAGAAAATTACTTGGCCACACAGAGGAGACTGGAATCTGAGTATCTGACAGACTTTGAGCTGTTGTTCCTGTGAATGAGTGGTCTAATGAGAGAGCAGCACAGTACCTAGCAGTGGTTTTTGTTTTGGTTTTTTTTGGATGTCAATGCCAAAGAATTTTGCCAGGAGCTTCCCAGTGAGAATCGTGGATCTTATAGACAGTTAGGTGAACACTTATATGACTGATATGAGAGGGGATTGGCACTTTTGAAATACCAGAAGAAATGGCAAAACAGAATGCAGAAAGGAGAACCACTGCATAGTCATTTGGGTGCATTGCAGAGCCTGTTTGATGGGGTTTTCTCTGCACCACCCAGGCCAGGAGATGGCTTGAGTGAAGCAGAACCTGCTGCACCAAAACTGGAACTGGCAATACAGCAGACCTATGTCCAGTGGCAAGCCATGAGAGAATCCTGTGTGAGTCACATAGGCGCCAACTCCGTGGTTGCTCCGGGGCTGGAGCACCCACGGGGAAAAATTGGTGGGTGTTCAGCACCCACCGGCAGCTCCCCACCAGCCCTGCGCCCGTTACCGGAGCACTTACCTTTGCCCCGGATGCCGGGCGACGTTGCGGGGCCCCGCCCCCGACGCTGGGCGATGTTGCGGGGCCCCGCCCCCGACGCACCCAGCGGAGCCGACGGAAGTCAGCTCCTACAGTGTGAGAAGTCTGTTTATAAACTGTTTAACGGGGGAACTTCAATGCCTTGCAGGTGAAGGAAGATAACATAGTGGATAAACCTCTGGGCCAGATTTATATGGAGAGTTCAAAATGTGGAAGAAGAAATTGGTGTTTCCTTAAAGGTATCAGATGTTAGTTCCCAGCCCCAGGGTGATTCCTTTGCAGTTCTTCAAGAAAAGATTGCTAGGGAAGTGGCTAAAAAATTGGAAGAGGCCCAGCTGCAAGCTATTTGTAGTCGTCCCATGTGTCAGATGAGACTGTTTCCCGAGTGGTTACTAGGCCTGATGATATTTGCAGGAGATGTGAAGGCAAAGGCCATTGGAGACAGAATTGCCCAAGCAGAGGGAAGCCACACCAGGGAAAACTAGAAGTTGCTGATATAATGGGGCCAACATCAGCAACTATTGGAACAGCCCACGTGAAGAGCTGCCCAGATACTTGTTAGTATGTGTCTGGAAAAATCAATGGTTGGAAAACCACAATGCTGTTGGACACAGGGTCTGAAATAAGTTTGATCCCGGTAGAACACCCAGTGCCAAAGAGGAAGACAATTTATACTGCAGGAGTTAAATTGGTGACTATTAATCCACTGCAGACAACAGGAGAAATCCAGCTTCCACTGAACTTGGGATCTCTGCCTACTGAATGGACTTTTGTTGTGGTGACCGATATTTCTAGTGCTGTTGAATTGGGAGTGGATTTCCTCCAAGGGAATCACAAAAATTCTTGTGGTATTAACAGAACACGAGTCCCTGGACAATGTTCAGATACCACTGCTGGAAGTGGGGGACAAGTCTTGGGGCCTGAGAGGTGCCTCTCTCATGCCTACAGGGTGACAGAGTAACTGGTCCCTGTGCTGGCTCAGAATAAAGTGGTGAAGCCAGGTCATCAGGCAATAATACCCTTATGGATAAAAGGCTGCTGCAATGAATCTGTAGGAGTGTTTGAAGCTACAAATACCCAGTCAGGATTGCTGTTTAGCAGAACCCTCTTTCAAGCTGGACCAAAGGGTGAGTTCTGGGTAAAAGCAATTAATGTGACTGACCAGGAAATGCAGTTAATGGAAAAAATCAGATCATGTTCAAGGTGGATGGCGTGTCAATACCTCTCACAGAGGCAGAAGTCAAGAGCTGTGAAGCAGCCCAGTCAGTAAAAGAGCTAAGGGTTGATTTGACAGAAGTAGCTGTAGAAGGCAGTGAAAAGAAGTGATTACAATAGCACCTCTTACAGTATGCTAGTGCTAGGAAGTGCTTCTGTGCGTCAGCCCCAAATTAGATTCCCCTAGTGTATTAAGTAGCAGTGAAAGAGCAGCTACGTTGCATGCTAGAGGATGGCTTCACTGAGCAATCTACATCACCTTGGGCATCCCCGATGGTAATTGTGAAAAAGCCCAATGGAGACTTGAAGATATGCATTGAGTACAAGAAAATTCATTCACAGGCAGTTAAAGGTAGCTACCCACTTCCTCACATAGCAGACACCCTGGATAAAATATTTTAGTAGTTTTGATTTGGTATCTGGATACCATCAAATTAAAGTGGCACCTGGTGACTGAAAGAAAACTCTCTTTGTGACATCCTATGAGTTGTTTCAAGTCTGCAGAGTGCCTTTTGGACTCATGAATGCACCAGGGACATTCAAAGGGTTGTGGGGGGAGGGATAGCTCAGTGGTTTGAGCATTGGCCTGCTAAACCCAGGATTGTGAGTTCAATCCTTGAGGGGGCCATTTAGGCATCTGGGGCAAAAATTGGGGATTGGTCCTGCTTTGAGCAGGGGGTTAGACTAGATGACCTCCTGAGGTCCCTTCCAACCCTGATATTCTATGAAATGATCTAACACAATTTTTGAGAATTTGAGACCTGTTCATGTACTTAAATTGCTTCATTAGTTTCCACAAACCAGGAGGAGAACATTTGGTAGAAGTGGAAAAGATTCAAATTCTTAAGGCGTCAGAGTTTAACCTTGCGGGAAACAAATATCAGTTTGTGAAGAACCACAACACTTTCCGAGGACATATAGTCAGAGAGAATGAGTTGGAATCCCAATCACAGAAACTGAATGTTATCAGGGACTAGAGGGGTCCTACAACCCTGAACCAGGTACAATGGTTTGTAGGCCTCTATGGATTCTATGGGAGATTTGTTTTTTTTTTAAAAATTACATTGAGCGGGGAACACCATTATACCAGCTAAATAAGAGCGACTTTGTACAGTGCAACAGCAAAAAGCATTTGAGTCACTGAAAAGGACGTTTAAACCAGGGGTCTCCAAACTCAAATGACCACGAGGGCCACATGAGGACTAGTGCATTGATCCGAGGGCCGCATCACTGACACCCCCCGTCGCTGCCCCCAGCCCTGCCCCCACTCCACCTCTTCTACGAGGCCCCACCTCTTCTCCGCCTCCTCCCCTGAGCACGTGGCTCCCCGCTCCTCCCCCCTCCCTCCTGGAAAGCACTAAGTGCTGTCAACAGCTGTTTGGTGGCTTGGCGGCGGGAAGCGCCTGGAAGTAGGTAGGGAGGGGGGAGGGGAGGCGCAGGGAGCTTGGCGGCCGCAGGAAATAACGTGGGAGGGGCAATCATTTGCTGACAAATAAGGCATTGAATTTTATCTTTTACCTCTGTGGGAAAAAATATAAATTCTCCCATTTGTCTTGGAAAACTCTTTTCTTCCATGAGTGGTCTTTTTTTCGACAAAGTCATTTCCAAGCAGTTTTAATAAAATATATACACTCTGTAATGCACCTCACTCAAAGGACAAAACACGCACTTAGTTAGATTTACTTCTGTTAAAGCCCCCCTTGCACTGGGCTGCGCCCCCACTCCACCCCTTCTCCACCTCTTCCCACCCCTTCCCTATCCCCATTCAAACCCCTTCTCCAAAGTCCACACCCCAACTCTGCCCCCTCCCCTCCCCTATTCCAGCTCCTTCCCCAAATCCCCGCCTCTTCTCCCCCCTTCCCCTGTGCGAGCGGCTTCCCGCTCCTCCCCGCTCCCTCCCGGAAACCGCTAAGCCGCCAAACAGCTGTTTGGCAGTGGGAACTGCCTGGAGGTAGGTAGAGGAGTGGGGAGCAGCATGCGGGGGGGGGGAGGGAGGAGGCGGGGAGCTTAGTGGCCACAAAAAATAACTCGGGGGGGGGGAGTTTGGCAGCAACAGGAAGTAACTCGGGAGTGGGGGCGCGGGGAGCTTGGCAGGCTGCAGGGAAGAGCTCTGCGGCTGCATGCGGCCCACGGGCCGCACGTTTGGTACCCCTGGTCTAAACTATCTTGTGCTTAAATTCCCAGATCCATCCTGTCCATTCGTGGACTGAAGGACGCCTGTGGAGTTGAATTCACAAATTGTCTGAATATACATTCACAGCTCACCATAAACGTGGAGAGCAAAATGTGGTTGTGGATGCTCTCAGCCAGGTGAGGGCAGTAAGAATAGACTCGGCCTGGTTTTGTGAGGACATCTGGCAAAAACTATCTTAGGACCCTAGGTTATGTTCAATGTGCCAACAGATCTACCAGAGGAGATCCTTACTGGGGAGGTTCAATGCAATTCAGGAATGATTATCAATTGATCCAGGTACCAACCATCCAGGAATGTCTTTCCAGCAATCTTGGAGAACGGTATTGGAGCATCTTCATGATAATAAAGTAGCAGGCCACCTGGGGCTTATGAAAAAACACTGAGCAGGTAACCAATAGATTTTTTTTTCTTTTTTTGGTTGGACATGCCTGCAGATGCTAAGGACTGGATATTTTCCTATATTACCTGCCAAGAGAGGAAAACACTGGCAAGGAGAGGCAGAAACGTCTTTAGGGGAAATGCCGCAACCTACTGAGCCCTGAGAGTTCATACAGATTGACTTGAAAGGCCTGTTACCAGAAACAGCACCTGGAAATTGGTATTTGTTGGTAGCATATGAGACCTTCTCAAAGTATGTGGTGGTGCAGCCACCGAAGGATAAAAGGACTGCAACATTTACAGCTGCTTTGGTGAAACATGCAGTGTTGCAGTTTGGCCCACTAAGCTGCATCTGCAGTGATCAGGGAAAGAATTTGAATCAGTTATTACACAACGTTTGCTGATAATTCCAGATAACCAAAGTGAGTACCACTGTCACCCTCCCTGCGAATAATGGGGGAGTGGAAAAAGTAAACTGCACTACTGGATCTATGCTTAGAGTCTGTGAAGGTCAACAACACTGGGATATGAAGACACCTTTTGCTGTCTTTGCATATAACACCAGCCAGGTCTCAACTATCCATTACTTTCTTACCGGAGTCCAAAAATAATCTCATAACCCCATGCATCCCTGTGACTTGATGTTCAGGCAGCAAGAACTGGCAAGACTCCCTGCACCTACATAGTTGAGAGAGATGTTGAAGTCTTATATCAGTGACCTGAGGAAATCATTCCAGATGGTGGAGGAATGGATGAGCTGCAAGCATGCCAACCACAAGAAACCAGGAAAAAGGAAGAAGAGAAGGTGTGGCTATACACCTGGAAAAAGCAGCCTAGGGAAAAAAAATCCCAAACTTCTTTTTGGCAGGGATCTTACACATTAAGTAACAAACTAAACAACTTATCCTTGCTGATACAAAGGGACGAGCTCTTGTTTTTTGTATCACATGGAGAACTGGTGCACAGATTCATTGACAGAATGGGGAGTGCTCAACTGTCATTCCAGAGGGAGCAGAAGAGGATTTGGAGGTACCCCTCCAGGTTCCTATGACTCATGGTTGGAAATCACTGGCCAGTTATAAAGGAGGAATTGCCAGGGTGTCCTCAGAACCTCAACACACTGCAGTGTAGACAGTCTGTCCACAACAAAGCGGTCTGACTTGGCAAACCCTGCCCTCGCTGATAATCTAGATCCAACTATGAGTGATGTCTCCCTGACTGACTATAGAACTTGAGCAGGTAGACCAACAGGAAACCTGCGTGGATGGTAGACTGCCTGGATTCCTAGGAGTTGTTGTTTTAAGTTCTTATTTTAATTAGAAGGGGGGAAAGTTGTAACGATCAGTGTAGATAGCAACAGACGGTGTTCTACCTTTATATTAATGTTAAGTTATCATTTGTGTTGTGTTTTTTATCTGATCTGGGGTTTTAGCTGAAAGTTCAGTCCTGCCTGTGTGTGCTGGAGTTGGTAGGTACTTCAGTGTTTCAATAAATCCCTGTGATTCCATAAAGTGAGTACAGTATATTCTCCTATGCTCCATGGTTCAGTGGGTTGATCAATTTTGTTAGGTAGGCAGGCTTGATTTGATGGATTGCACATTTTACATTATGTGCAAGTGCCTGGAGTTTTAAAGATAAATGCGTTTTTTTTAAAACAAATCAAAGCATATACATTAACTCTTTAAATCATGACTTGCTGTGAAGGGAAGGTGTTTCAATGTCCTGTGAATTTTACAGTGTCACTAATAAAAATATACTACAGGATGCTATAGTGAAGGTCCAGACACCATGGGCCTACTTCCCATTTTCATTAAGGCCTCCTTACCCCCCCCCCCCGGCAGTGTAAATGAGACTTAAAGAAACCCCTACTTAACAGTCCCTTTACACTGCTAATGGGATATAAAGGGGTCTTAGTGTAAATGAGAAGCAGGCCTTATATCTGACAATAGCAACTTCTGTATAATACTCAGTACTGTGGAATTTGCAATGTAAACTAGTCACACTATGGAATAGGGCACTTTTATTACTATGCCAATGGAAACCCTTGAACTAAAACAAAAAGGGCCATTTCCTCGGCTGGTGTAAATCAGTGTGACTGCTCATTATCACTGAAGTCAATGGAGGTATGCTGACACACACCAGCTCAGGATCTGGCCCACTGCTCCTTTTCAAATGTGGCTGTTACACTAGAATCTTCTGACTTGCATGTATTCTGCCGTTAAGGAAATGTGATTTATGAACATCCTGCAAGTTAAAAGTGAAGCAGAGATTTCCTGGAACATTTTTTATGCATTTGTGCTCGGGTCTGGAAGAGATACTGGTGACAAAGGAAAGACAACATTGAAAAGGTTTGGGTCTGACAGCTTGATATGTGAAGTAACATCGCTTTGGCAGCTTTGTACTTTTCCTCGGTGACGCAATGAGGTGACATTGAATTATGGAATCCTTCAGCAAATAATGTTACAAAGCATTATATAAAGTACTGTGCTAAAAAGTGGATTATGTGACATCATTGTCAGTTCTTTTGACCATAGCTGTTGAACATAGCAGAAGTGTTTTGATGATATGAAAAATGAGGGATTATGTCATACTGCAAACCATTAACCAGCCTGCAAAGTGTAGGATATACATTTACATGCATTTTCATTACAGTTCATTTGAAAGGAATTTTTGCAGACTTTTGGTTCCTTAAAATTGGCCTCTTAAGCACATGACTTGGCCAGAATCCATAATTTACTCATTTTCTTGACAGGCTTCTGGAGATCAGCATTTTCCACTGACCTATAATTCTTCTAGCCAAAGGCTTCTGCTTTACAGAAATAAGCAGTGAACCCTGACTGGCGGCAGAATCAAGATGCTAGTCCTTTGATTACTGTTTCCAGTTGTAAATATAGGAAACTTGCCAGCAAGTTAAAGCATGGATTGGATGAATTGACTATAAGGTGGATAGAAAGCTGGCTAGATCGTCGGACTCAACAGGGTAGCGATCAATGGCTCGATGTCTAGTTGGCAGTCGGTATCAAGCAAAGTGCCCCAGGGTTCAGTCCTGGGGTCGGTTTTGTTCAACATCTTTATTAATGATCTGGATAATGGGATGGATTGCACCCTCAGCAAGTTCGTGGATGATACTAAGCTGGAGGGAGAGATAGATACGCTGGAGGGTAGGGATAGGGTCCAGAGTGACCTAGACAAATTGGGGGATTGGGCCAAAAGAAATCTGATGAGGTTCAACAAGAACAAGTGCAGAGTCCTGCACTTAGGACGGAAGAATCCCATGCACTGCTACAGGCTGGGGACCGACTGGCTAAGCGACAGTTCTGCAGAAAAGGACGTGGGGATAACAGTGCACAAGAAGCTGGATATGAGTCAACAGTGTGCCCTTGTTGCCAAGAAGGCTAACAGCATATTGGGCTGCATTAGTAGGAGCGTTGCCAGCAGATTGAGTGGAGTGAAGTGATTATTCCCCTCTATTCAGCACTGGTGAGGCCACATCTGGAGTATTGCATCCAGTTTTGGCCCCCCCACTACAGAAAGGATGTGGACAAATTGGAGAGTCCAGCGGGGGGCAACGAAAATGATCAAGGAGCTGGGGCACATGACTTATGAGGAGAGGCTGAGGGAACTGGGCTTATTTAGTCTGCAGAAGAGAAGAGTGAGGAGGGATTTGATAGCAGCCTTCAACTACCTGAAGGGGGGTTCCAAAGAGGATGGAGCTCGGCTGTTCTCAGTGGTGGTAGATGACAGAACAAGGAGCGACGGTCTCAAGTTGCAGTGGGGGAGGTCTAGGTTGGATATTAGGAAACACTATTTCACTAGGAGGTTGGTGAAGCACTGGAATGGGTTATCTAGGGAGGTGGTGGAATCTCCATCCTTATAGGTTTTAAGGCCTGGCTTGACAAAGCCCTGGCTGGGATGATTTAGTTGGTGTTGGTCCTGCTTTGAGCAGGGTATTGGACTAGATGACCTCCCAAGGTCTCTTTCAGCCCTAATCTTCTATAATTATATGAAAGGGCTTTCTATTTAATAAATGCATAGCAAGCTTTGTGATCCTCATTTAAGCTCTTCTGTCAAGTCCTTGTCGCATTCTCCTATTTTTTTCTATGCTAATACATCTTGATCCTGTTACACCGATGACAGCCTGTGATACCTCACGTTAAATGAATTTTAAAGAGGTGCTGCAATCTATTGTTACCGTAAATGACTCTACATGTGCCAAATCCACATACAGTATCGACCGTGGTATTCTGCATGAATCCCTTTACTTTATATTGACTAACTATAAATTCCCAACCCTGCAAGCCCTCCACAGGGAGAACTCTCATTGAGAATTGGCCCCCAAGGTTCCAATATAAATGAATCTGAAAAAGTCATGTTTCTTGAAGAAACAAGTATGGCTTTCAATGAAGTCAGCTTACTATTAAGTACAATTTTTAGTACATCCAATTATTCCTTTGCCAAGAATTGTTGTTTGTCAGAGTTGTGCCTACTGTTCCTCCCACTCCCCGTGCTAGTCCCAGATCTCACCACCTCCTCCCTTTCACTGGCTTCCTAACATCTGTCATACTGTTTCCATGCTTGGAAGTTTCCCTTCCCTCCTCTGCTGAGTGCCCCATCTTGCAATCATTTTCCTGTTTTTAAAACATTTTCCCTCTCCCCTCTTGCTGTGTGAAAGATGCACGCAAACGAAAGAAACTGTACTGGGAAACAGTGAAAGTGACTAGACAGCAAGGGTATGTCTACATTGTAGCTAGGAGATGTAACTTTCATCTCCAGTAGACATACGCACGCTAGCTCTGGTCCAACTAACACACTAAATATAGCAGTGTGGCCACAGTGGCATGGGCAGTGGCTCAGGCTAGTCATCTGAGTACAGTCCCATCTTAGGTCCTAGTTATGTATTTGGGTGGCTAGCCCAAGCTGCCACAGCCACGCGACTATTTTTAGTGCACTAGATCAAGCAGAGCTAGCAGGTATACATCTACCCAAGCTGGGAATTACACTTCCAAGCTGCACTGTAGACATGAAGTAAACAAACTGGGGGGAAAAAGAGAGGAAAAAATATTTCTTCCCTCTATTCCCTTCCTGTTACAGTGAACCTTGGTGTTACTCCTAAGGGTGAGGGACTAGGAAAGTCACGATTCAGCTTATGCCATTCCCAAGCAGGATCGAGTTGACCAGTGCAAATTGTAACTTGTAACAGCTGCACAGGACACTGACCACCAGTGGTTGAAATCATGGCAAAAACCCAGTGCAGCTATGGCCTCTGAGTCAGACACAGTGCCTTAACTCCATTCTGTGAACAAGAGGCAAATCAGAAGTGGATTGTTTCTCATTGTTCAGACTGTTCTGTGCCTCTCTGCAGCCTGGTACAATTAGTTCAGTACAGCTGTGTTTCAAATTTAAAAATAGACAAAATAAGATAATTATCATTATAAAGCACGAAACTCATCTTTCTCAACTACTGAAGTGGAAAGAACGAGCAATTACACCTTCTACAGCTACTTGGAGTTCATTTCTGAATAAATGGAAAGCCCTTTGGTACCAAAATTGTTCCTTGAAATTTTGTTTAACCTTTTAAGTCCCCTAATGTAAAACTTTATAGTTCATAACATGATTTAGATTTTATGGGTAAAGTATCACAAGAGAGGGAGCTAGTCCTGTATCAACTGTCCTGATGCAGTCCAATGTCAGTTGCCTGCATTCGAGGTAATCAGGGCCCTGTATACACAGAAACTTGTAATGCAATGTTGGAACTCACAGAAATGGGCATTTTGCCACAACAGCACAGAATCCGTCACTTTGGCCATGGAATTCTTTTTTTGTCCCAGGCCCATTCTCCAGCCCCAGCCCATAGTTCCTGTCCCTCTGGCCTTGGGAGCTGGGGAGAGGAGCTAGCCCAAAGCTCCCAGACCCTCACACACTGAGGAGTTATCTACATCAGGGGTGGACAAACTTTTTGGCCCGAGGGTCACATCTGGGAATAGAAATTGTACGGCGGGCCATGAATGCTCACAAAATTGGGGTTGAGGTGCAGTAGAGGGTGAGGGCTCTGGTTGGGGGTGCAAGTGCCAGGGTGGGGCCAGAAATGAGGAGTTCAGGGTGTGGCAGAGGGCTTCAGGGTGTGACGAATGAGTGCAGGGGGGTGGGGTGAGGGCTGGGGATGAGGAGTTTGTGGGGTAGGAGGGTGCTCTGGGCTGGAACCAAGGGGTTCAGAGGGTGGGGGTTGGGGCATGGGTGGGTGAGGGCTCAGGCTGGGGGTGCAGGCTCTGGGGTGGGTCTGGGGATGAGGGGTTTGGGGTATAGGAGGGTGCTCTGGGCTGGGATTGAGAGGTTTGGAGAGCCAGAGGGGGATCAGGGCAGGGGGTTGGGGCACGGGGGGAGGCTCAGGGGTGCATGCTTTGGGCAGCGCTTACCTCAAGCGGCTCCTAGAAGCAGCGACATGTCCCTTCTCCAGCTCCTATGCGGAGGCACAGCCAGGTGGCTCTGTGTACTGCCCTGTCCACAGGCACCACCCTGTAGTTCCCATTGGCCATGGTGCCCAGCCAATGGGAGCTGCGGGGGTGGAACTTGGGGCAGGGGCAGCATGCAGAATGGAGCGGCCCCCAACCCTACTGGAGCACCGGAGTGGGACAAGCCCCAGACTCTGCTCCCCAGTGGGAGCTCGAGGGCCGGATTAAAACGGCTGGCAGATCCGGCCCGCAGGCTGTAGCTTGCTCACACCTGGTATACGCTGCAATAAGGAGGTGCAATTGCAGTGTATGTAGGCATACTGAGCTAGCTTGGATCAAGTGAGCTGACTAAAAATGGCAGTGCAGCTGCAGTGGTACAGGCTAGTTCCCTGAAAACATAGTCTGGGTCCCGGGCACAATTGTACTCAGGCAACAAATCTGTGCCACTACCCATGTCAGCATGGCTACCATGATATTTTTAGCAAGCTGGATTGATCAAAGCTAGCCCAGCCTACAAATGCTGCAATCTCACCTGAATGCAGTGTAGACATTATATACTCATAAAGAGGTGCGTGAGCTAAGCCTGGGTAACAACAGTAACATAAGAACATGAGAATGGCCATACTGGGTCAGACCAAAGGTCCATCTGGCCCAGTATCCTGTCTTCTGACAGCGGCCAATTCCAGGTTCCCCAGAGGGAATGAACAGAACAGGTAATCATCAAGTGATCCCATGTCACCCATTCCCAGCTTCTGGCAAACAGAGGCTAGGCACACCATCCCTGTACATCCTGGCTAATAGCCATTGATGGACCTATCCTCCCATGAACTTATCTAGTTCTTTTTTGAATCTTGGTATGCTCTTGGCCTTCACAACATCCTCTGGCAAAGAGTTCCATGGGTTGACTGTTGTTGTTGGCGTCCGTTAGTCTCGAGAGACGATGGATATGCGCCCATGGGGAACATTTAGTTGATGGTTGTGCAGCGTCTATTGTGGCTATAGAACCCCACACGAGAGTGGCAGTCTTGACTGCATTTGCTGCATTTGAAGGCGGTGTCAACTGTGGGTTGGAGCCGCTGCTTCCTTTTTCGTTGAACCTGCTTTTCCTCGGCAAGCTGCCGCAGCTTGTCTTCGCCAGTTTTCAATCCAGTGGTCAGAGAGTGTCTCCATCTGCATCTGTCCTGGGCGAGCTCTTCCCAGCTGTTGATGTTGATTTGAACAGTCTTCAGGTCCCTCTTACAGACATCCTTGAAGCGAAGGTGGGGCCGTCCTGTAGCTCTGTTTCCAGAGGCAAGTTCAGCATACAACAGGTCTTTGGGGATCCGTCCATCTTCCATACGACTTCGATGGCCAAGCCATCTGAGGCAGCGTTGACGGAGGAGAGTGAACATGCTGGAGATCTTGACACGTTCCAGCACCTCGTTGTTCGTCATTCGATCACTCCAAGTGATCCCGAGTATGCGACGGAGGCAGCGCATGTGGAAGGCGTTCAGTCTCTTTTCTTGCAAAGCGTAGAGAGTCCAATTTTCGCTGGCATAGAGAAGAGTGTTTAGCACACATGCGCAGTACACAGCGACCTTTGTGTTGATGGTCAGCATGTTGTTGTTCCATACTCTCTGTGACAAACTGGCCAAAATTGTGAAGGCCTTGCCGATTCTATGGTTGATCTCAGGGTCCAGTGAGAGGTTGTCCATGATGGTAGATCCGAGATAGGTGAACTGACTGACCACCTCTAGCACATAGTCATTGATGGCAATGCTTGGATGTTCTGCATCCTGGGCCATAACTTTGGTCTTCTGAAGACTGATTGTCAACCCGAACTCTTCGCAAGCTCTGGAAAAACGGTCAATCAGACGCTGGAGATCGATTTCTGTGTGGGTGGCCAGGGCAGCGTCATCTGCAAACAGCATGTCTCTTTGTCGTCTGCAAACAGCAAGTTGCCTCCCATACCTTGCTTTTGGCCTTTAGTCGAGCCAGATTGAAAAGTCTCCCGTCAGACCGGGTGTGGAGATAGACTCCCTCTGTGGAATTTCCAAAGGCACGTTTCAGCAACGCTGCGAAGAAGATGCCGAAGAGTGTGGGAGCGAGAACGCAGCCTTGTTTTACTCCACTGTGGATGTCGAAGGCATCGGAGGACAAGCCATCATACAGTACTGTGCCTTTCATGTTGTCATGAAGTGGGCAGCCAACCTTTACCAGGATCTTGAACAGCCCATCTCTGTTCACAAGGTCGAAAGCTTTGGTCAGGTCTATGAAGGAAAGGAGTAGCGGCTTATGCTGTTCTCTGCATTTCTCTTGCAGCTGCCTTAAGGAGAAAACCATGTCGGTTGTAGATCTCCCTGCTCGGAACCCGCACTGTGACTCTGGGTAAACTCTGTCAGCAAGCTTCTGCAGTCTATTCAGGATCACGCGTGCGAAGACTTTACCCACAACACTCAGGAGCGATATGCCTCTGTAGTTGTTGCAGTCGCTTCTATCACCCTTGTTCTTGTAGAGGGTCACGATGTTGGAGTCTCTCATATCCTGAGGTACTGCACCTTCATCCCAGCACTGACAGAGGAGGTCGTGGAGGTGTTCTAGGAGGACGTTGATGCCACACTTGATAACTTCTGGTGGGATGCCATCCTTTCCTGGAGCCTTTCCTGTGGACAAGCTCTCAATGACTTTCTTCAGTTCTTCCATGGTGGGCTTCTCGTCCAGCTCAATTTCAACGGGAAAAACATCCACGGTATTAAGGGCAGCTTCGGTGATGGTGTTTTGCCTGGAGTACACTTCAGAGTAGTGCTCCACCCATCTATCCATCTGCTTGCCCTTGTCCTGGATGTTTTCGCCTGTTGCAGACTTTAGTGACACTCTCCACTTCTTTGTGGGTCCCATGGCCTTCTTGATGCCATCATACATTCCCCTGATGTTTCCAGTGTCAGCAGATAGTTGAATGCTCCGGCAGAGCTGGAGCCAGTAATCATTTGCACACTGTCGAGCTAGTCTCTGTACTTTGCTCCTGGCAAATCGATACTCTTGTCGAGTCCTCTGACTGGGGGAACGCTTGTACTCCAGGTGAACAGCACGGCGTTCTTCAATGGCTGGAGTGAGTGTGGCGGAATTAGCCTCAAACCAGTCATTGTTCATGTTTCGTTTCTTTCCAAAAACTTTCATGGCTGTGCTGTGTACTGCATCTCTGATGTGGCCCCATCTCTCTTTGGCGCAGCCACCGGGAGGCATACAGTTCAGCACCTCGGAGAGCTCATGGGTGAATTTCTCTGCCTTGTCTGGGTGTGCGGTCTTGCTCACATCGATGCGGGGTTTGCCCTCTGGCCTAGAGCGGTGGATCTTCTTTGGCTGTAGCCTCATCTTGCTGCACACCAGCGAGTGATCACTGTCACAGTCAGCACTGTGGAAGGTGCGAGTAAGCAGGACGCACTTCAAGGCAGACCGCCTGACGATAATCAGGTCGAGTTGGTGCCAGTGCATGGAGCGAGGGTGTCTCCAGGACACTTTGTGTTGAGGCTTTGTCTGGAAGAATGAGTTGGTAATGCTGAGGTCATGGTACGAGCACAGTTCCAGAAGTCGTTGTCCATTCTCATTCATTTCTCCAACGCCAAACTTTCCAAGACAGGATGGCCAAAAGTTGTGGTCAGCGCCCACTCTGGCGTTGAAGTCACCCAGTAGTATCAAGTACTCTTCTTTAGGGATACTCCTGATGATCGTGTCTAACTGGTCATAGAACTCGTCCTTGGTATCCCTGGTGGCGCCGAATGTTGGTGCATACACGCTGATCAGGTTGACGGGTCCAGTAGATGTGTGGAGTTGGAGTGATAACAGTCTTTCAGTTCCTTGGTGACCAGGTTCCACCATCCCCAGTAAAGAATTTCTCACGGAAAATCCAACACCACACTCTCTGATTTCTTCGGCACTCTTCCCTTGCCAGAAGAACGTATAGTTCTTTTCCCTGAGAGTCCCAGCGTCTGGCAGCCGTGTCTCCTGCAAAGCGACTATGTCGATTTGGAGTCGTGCTAGCTCATCGTTGATGACTGCAGTCTTCCGAACATCGCTAATTGCCTGAAGATCTTGTGATAGGCCAGTTGTCATGGTCCGTACGTTCCAGCATCCTAACTTGAGGGCTGGTTTCTTAAATGTTTTTGTTGTTGCCTGGTGCATGGTTCGCAGTCCACTTGTCGGGTACTCACGTACACTAAGCCCCATGCACCCAGTGAAGCAGGTGAACTGTGGCGGGACAACACCTTATTGGCTGGGGGCGGGCGATAGTTGTCCAGCTTGAGGCGGGCGATAGTTGTCCAGTGAGACGTGGTGATCCCTCCCACCGTCGGAAGCAACCCCTGGCACCAGCTCTACGCCAATCGAGCAGGAGGCTTATAACCGGTAAACTGTTGCTTCCCATGTTGTGTCGACGCTGTGAGGCGAAGCTGGAGTGTCCTCTCCAGGGCGTAAGCCAGGGCAGGGTGATATGGAGGAACAGCTGTTGCTCATGCAGCAGAACTCCCCTCTCCATGCAACTGATGGATCCAAGGGAAAGACAACGTCGATACAACTTGGCACCAGTGGCATCGCAGGAGTTGCCGGAATGATGTTGAGGACAATGTCAGACCGCCATCGGGACTCCAACACCGGATTTGGTTTCAGGGTTGACTCCCTTAGCCTTTCCCATGAGTGGGTATTGCCACGGCAGTGGAGGTTTTAAATCAGAGTTTTCCTTCTCCTAGGTGGGCTGCCTTCCAGGGCTAACGAGCCCCACCTGCCCGACTGTACGTTGTGTGAAAAAATACTTCCTTTTGTTTGTTTTAAATCTGCTGCCTATTAATTTCATTTGGTGACCCCCTAATTCTTGTGTTATGAGCAGGAGTAAATAACACTTCCTTATTTACTTTCTCCACACCAGTAATGATTTTATAGACCTCTATCATATCCCCCCTTAGTTGTCTCTTTTCCAAGCTGGAAAGTCCCAGTCTTATTAATCTCTCCTCGTATAGCAGCTGTTCCATACCCCTAATCATTTTTGTTGCCCTTTTCTGAACCTTTTCCAATTTCAATATATCTTTTTTTGAGATGGGGTGACCAGGCATGCATTTGCATGCAGTATTCAAGATGTAGCTACAGCATGGATTTATGATATTTTCTGTCTTATTATTTATCCCCTTCTTAATGATTCCCAACATTCTGTTCACTTTATTGACTGCCGCTGCACATTGAGTAGATGTTTTCAGAGAACTATCCACAATGCCTCCAAGATCTTTCTTGAGTGGTAACAGCTAATTTAGACCCCATCATTTTTTGTATGTATAGTTGGGATTATGTTTTCCAATGTGCATTACTTTGCATTTATTAACATTGAATTTCATCTGCCGTTTTGTTGCCCAGTCACCCAGTTTTGAGAGATCCTTTTGTAGTTCTTCACAGTCTGCCTGGGACTTAACTATCTTGAGAAGTTTTGTATCTGCAAATTTTGCCACCTCACTGTTTACCCCTTTTTCCAGACAATTTATGAATATGTTGAATAGGCCTGGGCCAAGTACAGACACCACTATTTACCTCTCTCCATTCTGAAAACTGACCATTTATTCCTACCATTTGTTTCCTATCCTTTAAACAGATACCAATCCACAAGAGGACCTTTCTTCTTATCCCATGACAGCTTACTTTGCTTAAGAGCCTTTGGTGAGGGATCTCGTCAAAGGCTTTCTGAAAATCTAAGTACACTATATCCACTGGATCCCCCTTGTCCACATGCTTGTTGACCCTCTCAAAGAATTCTAGTAGATTGGTGAGGCATGATTTCCCTTTACAAAAACCATGTTGACTCTTCTCCAACAAATTATGTTCATCTATGTGTCTGACAATTTTGTTCTTTACTATAGTTTCAACCAGTTTGCCCAGTACTAAGTCAGGCTTACCATCCGGGGCACCTCTGGAGCCCTTTTTAAAAATTGGCATCACATTAGCTATTTTCCAGTCATTTGGTAGAGAAGCTGATTTAAACGATAGGTTACAGACTACAGTTAGTAGTTCGCAATTTCACATTTGAGTTCCTTCAGAACTTTTGGGTGAATCCCATCTGGTCCTGGTGACTTATTACTGTTTAGTTTATCAATTTGTTCCAAAGCCTCCTTTAATGACATCTCAATCTGGGACAGTTCCTCAGATTTGTCACCTAAAAAGAATGGCTCAGGTTTGGGAATATCCCTCACGTCCTCATTCATGAAGACCGATGCAAAGAATTCATTTAGTTTCTCCGCAATGGCCTTATTGTCCTTGAGTGCTCCTTTAGCATCTCGATCATCCAGTGCGCTGACTGGTTGTTTAGCAGGCTTCCTGCTTCTGATGTACTTAAAAAAAAAATCAGCATGACAATGTGCAGAACAGAAATCTTTGAGCATGTGATGGAGTGTATAAACCATACACTGGCAACAAAAGGTTAAGAGGAGCCTGAGGTCCCAATTAGCCCACCTAGTGGCACTTAGGGTGAAGGCCAGACCCAGTGTTGTATTAGGCCTAGCAGAGGAACTAGGGTTATCATCTGCCTGGTATTTGATCCACCTGGCCAGTTTTTTATGGATTTGCCAATTGCCAGAAAAATAATTTAATTTGCCAGGTTTTTTTTACGTGAATCAAAAGATTTGCATTATTATCACAATACACTGGGATATCTAATGTTAATGTCCAGCTAAAGATTCTGCAGTGTTCCCGCTTCCACAGTTTAAGCAACAACAGATCAAAGCTGTTGAAAATACAGCAGCTGTCTGCCCACCAACACGCAAGTGCACCGCGCGTGTGTAAGAGTGAGGGTTTGAGTCAAATGACCGTGAGGAGACAAGCGATGTTATCAATCTTATCTATATGTGTTATCTCTCTAGACACTATAAGTGACTGTTGAAGGGGGCTTTGTGGTGTTGGGGGGAGGGATAGCTCAGTGGTTTGAGCATTGGCCTGCTAAACCCAGGGTTGTGAGCTCAATCCTTGAGAGGGGGGCAATTTAGGGATCTGGGGCAAAAATCTGTCAGGGGACAGTACTTGGTCCTGCTAGTGAAGGCAGGGGACTGGACTCAATGACCTTGAAAGGTCCTTCCAGTTCTAGGAGACTGGCATGTCTCAATTTATTCTCTTCTTACAAGCTTACAAGAAGTGGAAGATTGGACAAATGACCAGGGAGGAGTATATAAATATTGTTCAGGCATGCAGGAGTGAAATTAGGAAGGCCAAATCACACTTGGAGTTGCAGCTAGCCGGAGATGTTAGGAGTAACAAGAAGGGTTTCTTCAGGTATGTGAGCAACAAGAAGAAAGTCAAGGAAAGTGTGGGCCCCTTGCTGAATGAGGGAGGGAACCTAGTGACAGAGGATGTGGAGAAAGCTAGTGTACTTTTTTTGCCTCTTTTGCCTTTTTTTGCCTCTGTCTTCAGAGACAAGGTCAGCTCCCAGGCGGCTGCACTCCGCAGCACGGTATGGGGAGGAGGTGACCAGCCCTCTGTGGAGAAAGAAGTAGTTCGGGACTATTTAGAAAAGCTGGACGAACACAAGTCCATGGGGCCGGATGCGCTGCATCCGAGGGTGCTAAAGGAGTTGGCCGATGTGATTGCAGAGCCATTGGCCATTATCTTTGACAAATCATGGCAATCGGGGGAGGTCCCGGATGACTGGAAAAAAGCTAATGTAGTGCCCATCTTTAAAAAAGGGAAGAAGGAAGATCCGGGGAACTACAGGCCAGTCAGTCTCACCTCAGTCCCTGGAAAAATCATGGAACAGGTCCTCAAGGAATCAATTCTGAACCACTTAAAGGAGGGGAAAGTGATCAGGAACAGTCAGCATGGATTCACCAAGGGCAAGTCATGCCTGACTAACCTAATTGCCTTCTATGATGAGATAACTGGCTCTGTGGATGAGGGGAAAGCAGTGGATGTGCTATTTCTTGACTTTAGCAAAGCTTTTGATACAGTCTCCCACAGTGTTCTTGCCAGCAAGTTAAGGAAGTATGGGCTGGATGAATGCACGGTAAGGTGGATAGAAAACTGGCTGGATGGTCGTGCTCAACGGGTAGTGATCAATGGCTCCATGTCTAGTTGTCAGCCGGTATCAAGTGGAGTGCCCCAAGGGTCGGTGCTGGGGCCGGTTTTGTTCAATATCTTCATCAACGATCTGGAGGATGGTGTGGACTGCACCCTTAGCAAGTTTGCAGATGACACTAAACTGGGAGGAGTGGTTGATACGCTGGAGGGTAGGGACAGGATACAGAGGGACCTAGACAAATTAGAGGATTGGGCCAAAAGAAATATGATGAGGTTCAACAAGGACAAGTGCAGAGTCCTGCACTTAGGACGGAAGAATCCCATGCACTGCTACAAACTAGGGACCGAATGGCTGGGCAGCAGTTCTGCAGAAAAGGACCTAGGGGTTACGGTGGACGAAAAGCTGAATATGAGTCAACAGTGTGCCCTTGTTGCCAAGAAGGCTAACGGCATTTTGGGCTGTATAAGTAGGGGCATTTCCAGCAGATCGAGGGACGTGATTATTCCCCTCTATTCGGCACTAGTGAGGCCTCATTTGGAGTACTGTGTCCAGTTTTGGGCCCCACGCTACAAAAAGGATGTGGATAAATTGGAAAGAGTCCAACGGAGGGCAACAAAAATGATTAGGGGGCTGGAGCACATGACTTATGAGGAGAGGCTGAGGGAACTGGGATTGTTTAGCCTGCAGAAGAGAAGAATGAGGGGGGATTTGATAGCTGCTTTCAACTACCTGAAAGGGGGTTCCAAAGAGGATGGATCTAGACTGTTCTCAGTGGTAGAAGATGACAGAACAAGGAGTAATGGTCTCAAGTTGCAGAGGGGGAGGTTTAGGTTGGATATTAGGAAAAACTTTTTCACTAGTAGGGTGGTGAAGCACTGGAATGGGTTACCTAGGGAGGTGGTGGAATCTCCTTCCTTAGATGTTTTTAAGGTCAGGCTTGACAAAGCCCTGGCTGGGATGATCTAATTGGATTTGGTCCTGCTTTGAGCAGGGGGTTGGACTAGATGACCTCCTGAGGTCCCTTCCAACCCTGAGATTCTATGATTCTATGATTCTATGATTCTTCTTGTGGTTGGGATTTGGGGTTGTGGCAGGCTTGCCTTGGAGAGGGTGCTGGTTTTTTTGCGTTTCAGAGGTGGTAACCCTAGAAGGAATGGACTGGTTAGCGTAGAGGCAAGGCAGAGTTATAAAAAGGAAGGAAAGATGGGGGAAGTGAGCATGCCCCACACAGTGCTTACTTTGTAATGAAAGAGGTGCTGGGGCTTAAGCAAGTTTTTTGCTTTCATAACTGATGCGCCAAGCCCAGAGGTGCCAGGGCTATGAACTGCCAAGCCTAGAGGTGCCAGGGCTCAGCCCTAGCAAGCCCTGGCATAAATTAAGCACTGGCCCTACAGTTTTCTGGTTGAGAGGTTTACAGGGAGCAGGAAAACTCCTGCATGGTCAGGGAGTGACCTGCAAAGGAAGTAGGAAAGCTTGCCTGTAGCCGAGCAAGATGGGTGGCAGCACGTGTGAGGAAGCCCTCTGCAGTGAGCCTAGAGAAGAGATTTAAGCCTGCCTTTGAACGCAGTCACCTGTAGTGTACTGTAACACACAGGATATCATGACTAATCCTGTAATTAACCTGTAGGCTAATTACTGGACACTGTCACCATCACCCAATTCAGCATCCAGACATCATAGGACTACATAGCCTCCTGAGTACAGGGAAGTACAACCTGAAGTCAGAGGGGAGCAGGTTCAGGAGAGAGCCAGAGTCTGCATAAGAGCAGAAGTCCCAGGTTGGATAGCAGGCCACATGGGAGCTGGGACTGGACAAGCTGAGAATTGGGACTCTGCATTGTCAACCCCAAGCTTCAAAAATCATGAGACAGCTGGAGAGAGAGATGTCCTTTTGCTGGCATTGAGAACAGCAGAAAAGATGTGAGGAGAATACAGGCCAGTAGCAGAGGGGTTACAGCATGACTCATGCTGGTCATGAATTTTTCCACTGGAATGATTTTCTGATGAAAAATTCACTTTCCATTAAATCAAAATTTTCCACAGGAAAATTTCAGTTTTGCCAAAAAAAATTAATTTTTTTGTTGGAAAATTGTTCATAGCTTCACGGCTTCCCTGCTCCTTGACAGCCCATTTGGTGGGCTGCTGGAAAACCTGAGCTTCTAGGCTCCCCAGCTGCCAAGCTACCAGGCGTCCCAAGCTGCCCAGCTCCCTGCCTGTGGCAGGACTCCAAGCAGCTTACGGAGTCTTGGAAACAATTTGAAAATGTTCAGAATAAAATGTTTTTCCTTTTTCAAAATGACATTTTGGAATTCTTGGTCTGCAGGAAATTCCAAAATTTCAGGTTTTGGTTCTGTTTTGAAATGTTGGGGGCGGGGGGTTGTGTGTTTTGGATGTGTGTGTTTCTTAATTTTGGAACTTCCCCCTGGAACAGGAGTTCCAGTTTCCAGCTAGCTCTAATCAGGACCTTTTTTATTTTTTATATCCTGGACTGGATTGTCCCTAGAGGCTGAGTTAGGAACTGCTGAGTTCCTCTCTTTTTAGATGTAACTACTAAAGAAATGGTGCATAGGAATTTTATTGCTGGCAGCCTTAGTAACATGGATAATCAGATGAACATGATCTCCCAATGTGATGCTGTGTAATGTATTATGTAACATGAGGAAAGCTGGCATGTATGGGCCCATCAAGAATTACACATTAATAACAGGAATGTTGTTGTAACTAAAATGGGAAGGTATTTGTGTTGCATTAAGAATAGAGCATCTTTGTTTTGTGGTTGATGGGCCTTAAATTTATGAGAAACAGAAAGCAGTGATTTTTCAGCATGTTGACATCAGCTGTCGAGAAAAAGTAAGGAAATCCCCTGTGAACAGGGGACCTTTTTCATCTGAAAATACTATATCCCAATAAAAAGCTATCACATTATCTACCTTGCTCAAGATTCATTTCAGGCGGAGGATTCAGCCTCTCTAATTCACAATCTGGATGGCTTTTACTGGAAGTGTGTTTAAGGACCCAGAGGGCCATATTTTTTGTCAGTTTGTATTTTTAACATTCTGATGGCTTGTATTTTCACTTATCAGTTCCTAGATTTACCCTTTTCCATTCATTGTAGAGGATTCTTTTATTATAATATCTTGCAGGGCAGTCAAGCTGTGACAACTCGAATGCGAGAGAGAGAAAAAAAGTTATGGGTGAGATTTGTAAAGGTCCTGTTGAAACACAATGCAAGATCCTTTGCCACAAGAGTGAGATACTTTTAAAACTGACTCGAATCAAAAATGAGGTAGACATCCTCTTGCTGACCATGGCTCCAAGAAGAAACAGTGACATTTTTCATGTAGTTGAAAAATGTAGTCTGAGGGCCCAATTCTCAGCAGGTGTAAATCAACCATGGTGCAAGCTATCTTGAAGTCTGTTAGTTCCACTGAAGTCAATGGTGCTTTGCTGATTTACCTCGGTTGACTATGGGGTTTCTTGAATCATACTATTTATGGTTTATGGGCTAAATAGCACCCTCCATGGTTTATTTTTACCTAGGGGACAGGAAGTTCTACATGTTCTGAAACGTGGAGTTTCCAGTTGATTGTGGGGGAGCTGGTGGGGTTTGCTGTGCTGAGAGGAAAAGGGTTTGACTTCTGACACCCATGCATCTCTGGAGATCCCCGAGAGGCCAGGCCCATCTCTTTGAAGGCTCTGTGTCTCCAACTAGTTCCTACCTCATTTCACTCTTGGCAGCTTCCACAGTGTCCCCACCAGCTATTGGTTCCCAAAGCCCACTTATGGTATTGCCTCATTGTAAGGGAATCCAGGTTGACTGATTTGGCATTAACCACCTTGATAATGCCTCACCTCCATTATCTGATTGAATGGTGACAGTGCCATAAAAAACAGCAGAACTCTGCCTCAGCCCTCCCTGTGGTCACCCCAAGGCCACTGTACAGGCAAGCATTGACTTTGAAGCCAGCATTCTACCCTCTTCTCATTCCCACTCCCAGATCTGCTGCTTTTTTCCCTCCCATCTACAAGAAGATGAAAACATTTAGTGCAGTATGTGTGAACTAAAGAAGCCTATACACTCAGTTTTTCACTAGTCTAGCTGAAATCTTTGGTTTTTCCTAACAAAGAGATCAAGATCCTAAATGTTCTCAATGAATTTACATGATTGTTTCTTTATTAGCTTTGCATCCGGGCAGGCTAAATAGTATAATATTATCATAGTACAAATATGGTACATGTGCCATCGCCTGGCTTCTTTGAATCAAGATTGGATTCCTTTCTAAAAGATGCTGTACTTCAACTGCAACTTATAGGACTTGATGCAGGAGTCACTGGGTGAAATCCTCTGGCCTGTGTTATATAGGAGGTCAGACTACATGATTTTAATGGTCCCTTTCAGCCTTAAAGTCTATGAACTGTGAATTAAAATATATGAATAAAAATAATTTAAAATATAAATAAATATATTAAAAAGCAAGTGTGCACCTGTATGTCCAGGCTTTATATAGTACATAGGCATGTGTGAGCCTATATAGTATTTTTCAAATATTGTTATAACTTGCCTTTCTGCTACTAGCATAACATTGCAACTATGTGTAATACATAAGCCGGAAAGAGCTTTGTTTGAGTATGTGCAGTGATAGGCCTTGACCAACTTTTTTCTTTACATGTTCAATATACTAATTTGATATTTTTGTCATGTGAATTCCATTAACATTAGAAGGAGACACAGAGTAAAATTTCCCCACCTGTTTATAGATGTAGGGGGGTTGCCTTTGCCTTCAATACTAAGGACAACACATCAGTTATGGTCAGTGTCAGTTTTGATTTTCACTATAGCTATGTAAACATTTTTTTTGTTTTGGTTTAATTCACATAGGCTTGTGCTCCTATCTTCAATTGTCACTTTGTGCAACTGTAATATAATGGCAAAGTGTGGGTTGTGTCCCTTTCTAGTGGCTGGTCAGCTGAGGGATAACAGTCTATTATAGCTACCAGCTGGTGGGACTGTTCCTTTAGCTCAAGTTGGTGAGGCCTGTGCTTTCAGCTCTGAAGGTCTCAGTTTCAATCCTTGTTGCTCACTCAGGCAAGGGCTTTTTACAATTCAGTAGAAACCATCATGGCAAAAACATGCATTATTGCCAATTTGCAAAATCATAAGTGGACCCAGAATTGAAACTAGACACTAGAGGGTTTTAAACATTTTTATGACATAACCCTAATTTTCTGCCTTAGACTTACTTTGGCCTAAGCAGAACTATTATATAATTAAAGTAAAAAGGAATTAGTCTTTGAAAATCTGCTTAATAGTCTTCCACCTTTATACTGTCTTTCAGTGGAATTATAACTATGTACGTATACCACATGAAACTGTGATGCCTTTTATTTACATTGCACAGAACATGTTCATTTCTAAGCATTTTCCCTGTGTGCAGAGTTCAGCAGCCCTTTTATTCTCAGAATTGCTGTAGCCTGTAGCAGGAGAGAGGCACATACTGCACTCTCTCATGCAGACTTGACTTTTGTTCTTTCTTCATGTTGTTTTCCTTAACATAAATACAAGTAATTTTAGACTGAGCGAACCTGTGTTGGATTTTATGTATGGAAATGTAACAAGATTGATAGGTTCAAAATTTAACCTGCCTTTCCCCTGCATTTGTTTGTAAAGACTATGTAATCTGTGCATATGTTTTCCCCCAAAAACACAACTTGTGGTTTTTTTTATTAACTTAGGGGGAAAACAAAACAAACAAACAAAAACCCAATCCTGGCAGCCCATCGTTTACATTTTACAATAACACTCATTATACTCCAGGATGGAGGAAAATCATTTAGCAAGGAAACAGATTTCAGTTTCAAGTTTCCTAACCATCATTATGAACAATGAGGCCAGACAATAAATTTAAAAACGTTAAAACACTTTGACAGCATAATTTTAGGTGAGATTCAAGAGGATATTTGGATAATGCTTGTTTCTTTACACTAAAGCTGTCATCCTGCTTCTCATGAAATCAGTGGGACTTTAACTATAGATATCAAACAAAGTAGTGTCTGGAGCTCCATGATAATTAGTTTTCTGATTAAATCAAATGAGCAAAGGGTCATTGCTATTTAAGTAAATACTTTCTGGAGGAAATCTAAACTTGAATTACTCCAAGATTTGAGCTTGATAAAAAGGTTTACTACTGAATCAAAGTAAATATTAACCCCTCTTTTAAAAAAAGCAAATTATCAGCCCTCATGGTTTACTTTATTAAAAAGTACAGTTATCGAGCACAAAATGACCAACAAAAAATTAAACTAAATGCAGCACCACTTGGAAAGACTCATTGTGTGGTTTAAATACATTTTATAAAATCCTTTTCTTTCTGTTGCATTACTTTTGTTGGCACTACACTTGAATTTTGTGTGACAGAATAATCTTCCTGCTATATTCCATATATATCTTGCTACTGAAAGATTATTTTTACTTACGTTATTTTATTAGTCAGTGTTACGTTGCTCTGTTATAAAGAAAAAACATTTTACTGAACATATGGAGTTTATTTTTCCCATCCAAGAAGCAAAACACTTAGCCCTTAATTTAAAGAAACAATGAAGGTAGCAAAAGCCTTGGGCGTCCAAACACTTAAGGACATGCATAACTTAATGCATTGGAGTAGTCCCATTGAATCCAAAGGGACTAAAGCTATGGAAGTGCTTAGCATTAGCAGGATTAGGGCCTAAATGACAACTGGATAGTTTCCTCTTACATCCTTTACAAAACATAAGCATTTAAAAATAGGAAAAATGAAAAGTTTAGGGCATGTTAAATCTTACATTACCCACATTATATATAAAATATATTAGGGTTGTCAATTAATCACAGGTAACTCACGTGATTAACTCAAAAAAATTAATAAAGCAGTTTTAATTGCACTGTTAAACAATAGAATACCAACTGAAATTCATTACATATTTTTGGATTTTTTCTACATTTTTAAATATACTGATTTCAATTACAACACAGTATACAAAGTAGACAGCGCTCACTTTCTATTATTTTTTATTACAGATATTTGCACTGTAAAAATAGCAAACAAAAGAAATAGTATTTTTCAATTCACCTCATACAGGTACTGTAGCGCAATCTCTTTATCTTGAAAGTGCAACTTATAAATGTAGATTTTTTTTGTTACATAACTGCACTCAAAAACAAAACAATGTAAAACTTTAGAGCCTACAAGTCTACTCAGTCCTACTTCTTGTTCAGTCAATTGCTCAGACAAACAAATGCTGCCCGCTTCTTATTTACAATATTACCTGAAAGTGAGAACAGGCATCCGCATGGCACTGTTGTAGCCAGCGTTGCAAGATATTTATGTGCCAGATGCACTAAAGATTCATATGTCCCTTCATGCTTCGGCCACCATTCCAGAGAACATGCTTCCATGCTGATGATGCTCATTAAAAAAAAATGCATTAATTAAATTTGTGGATGAACTCCTTGGGAGAGAATTGTATGTCTCCTACTCTGTTTTACCCGCATTCTGCCATATATTTCATATTATAGCAGTCTTGGATGATGACCCAGCACAGCATATGTTGTTCGTTTTAAGAACACTTTCACTGCAGATTTGACAAAACGCAAAGACGGTACCAGTGTGAGATTTCTAAAGATAGCTACATCACTCAACTCAAGGTTTAAGAATCTGAAGTGCCTTCCAAAATCTGAGAGGGACGAGGTATGGAGCATGCTTTCAGAACTCTTAAAAGAGCAACACTCCAATGCGGAAAATAGAGAACCCGAACCACCAAGAAAGAAAATCAACCTTCTGCTGGTGGCATCTGACTCAGATGATGAAAATGAACATGCATCAGTTCGCACTGCTTTGGATGATTATCGAGGAGAACCTGCTATCAGCATGGAAGCATGTCCTCTGAAATCAGGGTCGTCTTTAGGAAGTGCGGGGCCTGATTCGAACAGTTTCGATGCCCACCCCCCCCAAAATGCCGCCAAAGACAGTGTCAGCGATTGAGCTGCCGCCGAAGACACAGACGTTGCGGGGCCCCTCTTAGGTGCGGGGCACGATTCGGGGGAATCGGCCTAAAGCCGGCCCTGTCTGGAATGGTGGTTGAAGTATGAAGGGACATATGAATCTTTAGTGCATCTGGCACATAAATATCTTGCAACGCTGACTACAACAGTGCCATGCGAATGCCTGTTCTCACTTTCAGGTGATATTGTAAACAAGAAGCAGGCAGCATTATCTCCTGCAAATGTTAACAAACTTGTTTGTCTGAGCGATTGGCTGAACAAGAAGTAGGACTGAGTGGACTTGTAGGCTCTAAAGTTTTACATTGTTTTATTTTTGAATGCTGCTATTTTTTGTACATAATTCTACATTTGTAAGTTCAACTTTCATGATAAAGACATTTCACTACAGTACTTGTATTAGGTGAATTGAAAAATACTATTACAGTACTTTTTGTTTTGTACAATGCAAATATTTGTAATCAAAAATAAATATAAAGTGAGCACTGTACACCTTGTATTCTGTGTTGTAAGTGAAATCAATATATTTGAAAATGTAGAAATTATCCAAAACTATTTAAATAAATGATACTTTATCATTGTTTAACAGTGCGATCTATCGCCCAATGAATTGTGATTATTTTTTTAAATAATGATTAATTTTTTTAGTCACTTGACAGCCCTAAAATATATAATATAAACATACTGGGCCAAATTCATTGCTATTGTGCACTCCAGCTGCTTTGCACTGCTCTGGCAACATGAAACAGCTGTAAACCTGGCTTAACTGGCCACCCAGGGTACATCTACACTGCAATTAGACATGCACAACTGGCCCAGGCCAGCCTTTGCAGGGCTTGGGCTAAGGGGCTGTTTAATTGCAGTGTAGACATTTGGACTTGGGTTGGA
This sequence comes from Macrochelys suwanniensis, assembly GCA_033296515.1. Taxonomy (NCBI): domain Eukaryota; kingdom Metazoa; phylum Chordata; order Testudines; family Chelydridae; genus Macrochelys; species Macrochelys suwanniensis. The sequence continues at coordinate 39,481,745 of CM065775.1, read as the reverse complement.
ACCCGAGCTCTGGGATCCTGCCACCATGCAGGACCCTAGAGCTCAGGCCCCAGCCCGAGCCGTAAAGTCTACACTGCAACTGAACAGCCCCTTAGCCCAAGCCCAAGTCAGCTGGCATGGGGCAGCCGTGGGTTTTTCATTGCAGTGGAAACATACCCTCAGTGTAATAGTAGGGGCTGGGTTTACAGCTGCTTTGTCATGCTAGAGCAGTGTAACGTAGCCAGTGAACCAGAGAATTTGGTCCAATATTATCCAGGACAAAAAAAGCATAGTTCTTCTCAACCCAACAACCTGAACTGCGGCCCATAATAAATATTATTTTTCACAAGCAATTCCCAAAAGTAAACACAGCACAAAATCCCTTCTGGAAACCAAAAAAGCAAAATAAAGTACACATTACTGACGCACGTTGATCAGCCGCTAATGCAAGATATGGTTGCCCACTGTTGCATCTTAAATCAACAGTTCTGCCCTTTTCCTGTTAATTAATCTATACAGCATTCTTGTCAACAGCAGCCAGCATAAGTACTTTACCAGAACGTCTGTTGTCACTTGAGATATATATTAAACATACATGATCAGCTCAAATGTACTGGGTTATGTGGAATCCCTGTCCCACGAGCTAATGGTTTACGTTTCTATTGGCTTTGACTTTGCTCAGAAATGTGGAGTTCTGGCAGGTAAATCCTAACTTGGTGTTTTGAAGGCCCTTGGAAACATAGGCTTTGTAGTGAGCAGCTGCATTTGAGTCATGACCCTCAGCAACATTTGTTCCTCAAAAAGAACAAGTAATACTTGTGGCACCTTAGGCCTTGGCTACACTTGCAGATGTACAGCGCTGTGAGTTAAACCCGTCTTCGTACAGCTGAGTAGGGAAAGCGCTGCAGCCTGTCCACACTGGCAGCCGCCAGCGCAGTAACGAGCACTAATGTGGCTACATCTGCGGCACTTGCAGCGGTTTTGGGAGAGGTGCATTATGGGCAGGTATCCCACGAACACCTCTTCCAATTCTGGCGCCATGGGTTGTGGGAAGGGGGCGTGGGGTATGGTGCATTCTGGCTCCTGTCCCAACGCCCCGTGATGCATCACTTCGCATCCCAGCAATCCCTGTGTTTCCGGCCACAATTTACGCCATCTTTCAACGGTTTCTTTGTAGCGCAATCTGTGCTCCGTTTCGGTCAGCGGGAAAATGGATCCCGACCTGGTGAGCAAAATACTGACGAGTCTCGCCAGCACGTCACATTTGGCGGTCGAGCTCTTCCTTAAGATCCACAGTGACAGCGAGGAGTCCGACGATGACGATGAAATAGTCACGCAAAACGCGTACGACACGAACTTGCTTGTGGCATTCACGGACATGCTATGCACCGTGGAACGCCGCTTTTGGGCTCGGGAAACCAGCACAGAGTGGTGGGATCACATTGTCATGCAAGTCTGGGATGACGAGCAGTGGGTGCAGAGCTTTCGGATGAGAAAAGCTACTTTCATGGGACTGTGTGAGGAGCTCGCCCCTGCCCTGCGGCGCAAAGACACAAGATTGAGAGCTGCCCTGATGGTGGAGAAGCGGGTGGCTATTGCAATCTGGAAGCTCGCAACTCTGGACTGCTATCGATCAGTAGAGAACCAGTTTGGAGTGGGAAAGTCGACCGTTGGAGTCGTGCTGATGCAAGTTTGCAAGGCCATTAATCGCATCCTGCTCAGAAGAACCGTGACTCCGGGTAACGTGCAGGACATTGTGGCGGGCTTTGAACAAATGGGTTTCCCTAACTGCGGAGAGGCGATAGATGGGACGCATATTCCTATTCTGGCACCACCCCACCTAGCATCCGAGTACATTAATCAGAAGGGGTATTTCTCCATGGTTCTCCAGGCGCTTGTGGATCACCGTGGGCGTTTCATTGACATCAACGCAGGCTGGCCTGGAAAGGTGCATGACGCACGCATCTTTTGGAACACTGCCCTGTTCCGGAAGATGCAGTCCGGGACTTTTTACCCAGACCGGAAGATCACGGTAGGGGAAATTGAAATGCCCACTGTGATCCTTGGAGACCCCGAGTACCCTTTAATGCCGTGGCTCATGAAACCCTACACAGGGAGCCTTGACACCAGCAAGGAACGGTTCAACTACAGGCTGAGCCGGTGCAGAATGACTGTGGAGTGTGCTTTTGGCCGTTTGAAGGGCCGCTGGCGATCTCTATATGGGAAGCTGGACTTGGCCGAACACAGCATCCCCGCGGTTATATCTGCGTGCTGTACCCTCCATAATATTTGTGAAGGGAAGGGTGAAATGTTCGCTCAGGCGTGGACCTCAGAGGTTCAACACCTGGAGGCTGAATTTGCACAGCCAGAGAGCAGGGCTATTACAGGGGCCCAGCGTGGGGCTGCAAGGATCAGGGATGCCTTGAGGGAGAAATTTGAGGCTGAAAACCACCAGTAATGTGTGCTGCCCTGCACGACCCTGAAGTGAAGTGGTTCCAATGTTATCAGTTATCTGTCTTTGCTAAGCTGATTTGTGTTTACTCAGCTCACTTGCGTTGCCTGTTTCTTTCCTGGGCTAAGGTATCTTTTTTCCTTATGCAATAATAAAGACTGTTTGCACATCCAAAGAATCCGTTTATTACAGAGAAAATACATGTATTAAAAAGAAACACAACTGCTTGTGAGACAGAAAGGGCAAGGGGGTGGTGGGTGGTGTGGGGAAGGGTTCAATCACAGGGTATGGTATGTCCTGCTTTCATACTCGGGCTTCCTGTCTGGAGTGCTGTGCAGTGAGTGCTGCACTTCAGAATGTCTATAATTAGGGATGGGAGTTGAGTGCAGTGGGTAAGGGTCATAGTTTCCAGGGCTGTCTGGTGAAGCTACAGGTGTTGGGGGCATCTGGTGTGGGCGATAAGAACCTGGATGTTGGGTGAAGTGGGCAGGTGGTGACATGGGGGCACAAGTGTTTTGGGACACTGGCTGCGGGGGGGGCGGGTGCAGTACTGCTCTGCCTGCATGGCGACGAGCGCCTGGATAGAGTCCGCTTGGCGCGCCAAGATGCTAATCAGTTCCCTTGTGCTTTCGTGCCGGAGCTGCATGCTTTGCTGCCGCTGCGCTGCGTTTTCCTGGCGGAGCCTGCTTTCACTCTCCCTCCACTCCCGAGCCTTTTGATTCTCTTTAAGAGACTGTTTCATAACTTCCTGCAGCATGTCTTCTTTCGTTCTTCTGGGCCTCTTCCTGAGCCTTTGGAGTCTCTCAGCCAGTGATAAGAAGGATGGCGGAGATCTCAAGGTTGCATCTTGAAGGCAAAATGCAACATTTAACAGAGGCATCATTGTTTTATGCCAGACAGAGCAATGATTCCCCCACACTTAAGGAGGGCGCACACAGTCTCCAAAACAGCACAATTTTCCAGTCCCAAACAGAGCGCACAGAACCCACGGGAGCCCCAAAATGGTGAGTAAGCACAGGGTAAAGGGGGACTGATTGTTTCACGGATGTACTGTCCGACGGGTTTCTGTGCCTTGGGGAGAGCCAACAGCTGCAGGGGGAACCTACACTGAACACTATCCCCACATTTTCCACAGAAGTTCGTCCTGGAAGATATCTCGCTGCTGAGGGTGTCCGGGGAAGCAAGGGAGGGTCTTCTACTGCAATGCGGCTTCTGCCCTGGCCCATATGCAGCTTGCCTGTGTGCAGCAATGGTCCCCCCGCCCCTCACGGCACAGTGGCGCGGACACGTTACCTTGAATGGGACAAGGACCACGGCGGCTCTCCCAATAAACCTGCGCAAGCGCATTGCCCACGTCCTGGCTGAGACTTTCGAAGAGATTACAGTGGCCGATTTCTCCGATGTGATAGACCACATCAATGCGCTCTTCTGCATCTAGGCATGCATGCAGCCCAAACCCTCCTCGCCCAAGGACCCCGCACCGAAAAAACTCCTTCCCGAAAATAAAAGCTGCTTACCGCGAACCTGTTCTTCTCTTTCTCTCCCAACGCGTACAGGCTGCTGCGACTGGCTCCCTTCCTCCTGGCTCGAGAAGAGCTCCTGGCTGCATGCACCCAGGGAGTCAGGGGTGTCTCCCCCAGCCACAGCACCCTCGCTTCTGTTTTCTTCAACCCCCTCCTCCTCCTCCTCTCCCTCCTCCTCCTCCTCCTCATCCCGCTCTCCCGTGTCCACGGTGGTGCTTGGAACAGTAGTGGGGTCACCCCCAAGTATTGCATCCAGCTCTTTGTAGAATTGGCAGGTTTTGGGGGGAGCACCCGAGCGGCTGTTTGCCTCGCGGGCTTTGCGGTACGCACTCCGCAGCTCCTTTACTTTTATCCTGCACTGCATTGCGTCCCGGTCATGGCCCCTTTCAATCATGGCCCTTGATATCTGGCTGAAAGTATCGAAATTTCTCCGGCTGGATCGCAGCTGGGACTGGACAGCTTCCTCCCCCCAAACAGCGATGAGGTCCAGCAACTCGCCATTGCTCCATACTGGGGCTCGTCTCGCACGTGGAGGCATGGTTACCTGGAAAGATGCGCTGAGAGCACTCCACGCCTGGCTGAGCAAACAGGAAGGGGATATTTAAAATTCCAAGGGAATTTAAAGGGTCGGAGTGGCGGTTGGTCACCTGAGGCCAGGACAGTAGAGTTCTAATTGATGACCAGAGTGGCTAAAACAGGCATTGTGGGATACTTCCGAATACTTCTGGAGGCCAATAACAGTGCATTGGGTGGCCACACTGTAGCCGCAGCGCACCAGCAGCAGCGCAACAAACGTTATTCCTCTCGGGGAGGTGGAGTACATGCAGCGCTGTACCTGAGGAGATGCAGCGCTGCACGTGCCTTGCGAGTGTAGACAGTTACTGAGTTAAAGCGCTGCAGGCAGTTTTATTGCGCTGTAACTCGTGAGTGTAGCCAAGGCCTTAGAGACTAACAAATTTATTTGAGCATAAGCTTTTGTGGGCTACAGCTCACTTCATCAGATGCATAGAATGGAACATACAGTATGAAGATATATATACACACAGAGAACTTGAAAAGGTGGAAGTTGCCATACCAACTCTAAGAGGCTAGTTAATTAAGATGAGCTATTATCAACAAGAGAAAAAAACGTTTGTAGTGATAATCAAGAGAGCCCATTTCAGACAGTTGACAAGAAGGTGTGAGGATACTTAACATGGGGAAATAGATTCAATTTGTGTAATGACCCACCCACTCCCAGTCTCTATTCAAGCCCAAGTTAATGGTATCTAGTTTGCAAATTAATTCCAGTTCAGCAGTTTGTTTTTGAAGCTTTTCTGTTGCAGAATTGCCACCTTTAAGTTTGTTATCGAGTGACCAGAGAGGCTGAAGTGTCCTTGTACTGGTTTTTGAATGTTATGATTCCTTATGTCAGATTTGTGTCCATTTATTCTTTTGCGTAGAGACTGTCCGGTTTCGCCAATGTACATGGCAGAGGGGCATTGCTGGCCCATGATGGCATATATCACATTGGTAGATGTGCAGGTGAACGAGCCCCTGATGGCGTGGCTGATGTGATTAGGTCCTATGATGGTATCACTTGAATAGATATGTGGACAGAGTTGGCATAGGGCTTTGTTGCAAGGATAGGTTCCTGGGTTAGTGTTTTTGTTGTGTGGTGTGTGGTTGCCGGTGAGTATTTGCTTCAGGTTGGGGGGCTGTCTGTAAGTGAGGACTGGTCTGTCTCCCAAGATCTGTGAGAGTGAGGGATTATCTTTCAGGATAGGTTGTAGATCTTTGATGATGCGCTGGAGAGGTTTTAGTTGCGGGCTGAAGGTGACAGTGGTGTTCTGTTATTTTCTTTGTTGGGCCTGTCCTGTAGTAGGTGACTTCTGGGTACTCTTCTGGCTCTGTCAATCTGTTTCTTCACTTCAGCAGGTGGGTATTGTAGTTTTAAGAACACTTGATAGAGATCTTGTAGGTGTTTGTCTCTGTCTGAGGGATTGGAACAAATGCGGTTGTATCTTAGAGCTTGGCTGTAGACAATGGATCGTGTGGTGTGTCCTGGATGGAAGCTGGAGGCATGTAGGTAAGTATAGCAGTCAGTAGGTTTCTGGTATAGGGTGGTGTTTATGTGACCATTGTTTATTAGCACAGTAGTGTCCAGGAAATGTACCACTTGTGTGCATTGGTCCAGGCTGAGGTTGATGGTGGGATGGCAATTTTTGAAATCGTGGTGGAATTCCTCAAGGGCTTCTTTTCCATGGGTCCAGATGCAGACAAGCATCATGGGAGATTTCAGAACAAACAGTTAAAATCTGGGAAGTTATAAGCAACTGAAAATAGGACCTAATAATGGAAAGTTCTGAACAATCTTACTAAGTCTGTGGTACCAGTCTCATCTATAATGCACTGTAGACGAGTGCATCCCTAGCTGGCATGCCCCCTCGGGGCTGGGTGCAACATTTCAGGACCGGCTCATCAGCTGTGCCAACTTTCACAATTTTTTTCACTTGTGACATGATTTTGGCTGGTGCCGGAGCCAGTCTCGCAATGACAGGAGAAGTTCCAACTCGCTAGTGAATTTGAGCCTTCTGGTTGGCTGCCTACCCCATTTTCCCACCCCATGGGGCTGAGCAACCTATCAGAGCTGCTACAAGAACAGTTTGGTCTCCTGGTCCTCCTTCCCTGGGCAAGCTGAAGCTGCTCTCACAGGAGGACGGGGGAAGGAGGGAGCTAAAGAGCCCAGCAGCTCAGTGCAGCTCTGCACCCTCCCCTCCTGTGAGCAATGGGAACAGGATGGTGCCACTGCTCCTCCCCCACATAGCCCCTGGCCTGGGTAAGGCAGAGGCGGGGAAAAGAGCCGTGGAAGGGGCAGAGGGGACCCTGCTGCAGCTCCCCACCAGGCCTGGGAGAGAGGGGTATAAAACCCAGTTGGAGCAGAGGTGAGGCTGGGTGGGGGCAAACTGAGGGGGGAGGGGTTGAATTAATGAGGGGCTGGGTGATGAAGAGATGGGGGGTTTCACTAACAGGTTGGGAGTGGAGGGGGGTGCTGAACAGATGGGGAGGGGGCTAAGTGGGTGCAGGATTAATTGCTGGGCAGAGGACAGGCAGATGTGAGAGTGAGAGCTCTTTCAGCAGGGGCCAAAATCACCTTACCCAATCAATCTGGGAGCGAGGGCAGCACTAACTGTCACACACACACACTGGGGATGGGTAGGGGGTGTTCAGTAATCAACAGACAGATCAAAAACACAATAGTCTTTAAAAACATCATGATTTGTGGGGGTCTAACTCCTGGTTTTTGATCTCTTGAGGTTGGCAGTACTGTGTGGCCAGCAGCCAAGGTCCATCCACTCAGTTCCCTTGCTTCCTTCCTGAACCACTTCCTGCATGGGCCTGTCTCCAGGCCTTTCCCCACAGTCCCTTCCTGGGATCAGTATATCTTCTGTTTTTAACTGCAGACATGTAACCAGAAAACTAAACCTGATTTATGCCTTGTAATTAAAAGGCTCTATTCTGAAGCAGTTGAGAGTCTCTTATGAGGTCCTCTGAGTGTCCTGTCCTCTCAGTGACTTCTGTAGCAAGGGTTGGGTCCTAACTCCTCAGAAGTTTCCTGAGGAGGATCCTAAATGCCCCTGAAATGAGCTCAAATTACAGCCAATGAGGTAGTAGAGTGATCGGCAGCTGTCTGCTGTTGGATGAGACTTCAGCCTAATCAAGTACAAATTTAAACTTAAAATGTGCATATTCTGGAAATACTGTATGTAACCCTTCTGCCAGTCAGAGTCGGCAGCAACAAGGGCCGGGTTCTGTATCTAGGGGTTCCATTCCAATAACACAATGCAAAACCGGCTCGAGCCCCCACCCAGTGACCTGGGACAAATATATATCACCCCTCCTGGGCGCCTCTAAGAGGCAATACTTCCCCTCTCGCAAGCACCGAGTCTGAGTGTAGAAAAACCTTTTAATGACAGAGAGAAACAATGCGGCATTTTGCTGGGGAAACACCACATCTAGGATTTGTAAACCAAACTGTGAGCAACGACCCACCCCAGCAAATTGGCCATGTCCTTTCCCTTTGGTTCTTGAGTCCAGCAACCCCAAAAATCACCCAAAGTCCCAAAAGTCCAACAACCCAAAAGTCCAGACCGAGAGTTCAAAAGTTCATCTGCAGAGTGTTACACCCCCTCCAGTCTGGGTAGAAATGGGGAGGGGAGAGGTAAGGGGCACCTTACGTGGCTCAAAGCTGACTGCCCCGTCCCTTCGTGGGGTCTCGCTCGGCTCTGCCAGCCATCCCACGAGTCACTCCGCTCAGCCATCCCTCAAGCCGCTCCAGCTGTCCCGCCAACCGTTCCACCAGCAGCTCCGCTCCGTCAGCCACCCTGCAAGCCGCTCCAGCTGTCCCACCAAGTGCTCCACTCTGTCAGCAGCTCCACCAGCAATATATCTTCTGGCTCCCCCACTACTTAACACAGTGCTCAGTGATTTCAGCTCTTAACAATTTTACCTTTTTAGTGATTTCAGCTTGTAGTTAGGGGAGCCTGTGTGCTCATTCGCACACTTAGTCCAGAGTAATTCCAACTCAGCAGCCTGTGATTAGACTCCTAAGGAACTCAAAATTAGCTCTGATATTCCACAGTAGGGAGAGACAAAGAAGTGCAATTGACATTTAGGACCCTCAGAAGAGACCCATGCCACCAGATACAAATATCTGTCCCCAACCTCTCTCAATTGACTGGGTTTTGGAATCCATGTCCCTTGCCTAGCAAGTGCTGCTCAGCTAATGGTGAGTCCCTTCATCATAACAAAAGCCCACTGTCCTTGATTCACATAATCAGGGTAACAACACTTTATTCTTCCTGCCCCAATAACAGAGAAACTGGGGCTCCCACTGCAGTCAAAGTGACCATTTGGGCAAGCGGTCCATCATGCTTTGCAGGGTGGGTGTGTCCATGCAAACAAGATTAGCCCCTGACATCCCTTTCCACAACTCACCACCAGATGTCAGGGTAGAGCTCATCCTGACTCTGCTTACATGTACTTGAATAGTTGGTGGTATGTTTTCTAAAAGATGGACTCCCATTTTACAGGGGCACATGCATTTTGTGCCCATAATTGAATTGTAGACACCATTCTGAGTTCTTGAATTGCTAACCACTTGATTGTGAGCACAAATCAGGTACTGTACTGTAGATAAAGAAACAAGTACTCAGATTTACTCTAGAAATTATACCCATAAACTGGGAAAACTAGGCCAAAGCTTATCTGAAACGTTACCCTTTAAAGTCTAATACTTGGCTCATATGCCAGCTCCCTCATAGATGAATTGCCAGTTGTTAACTTTGAAATTTAAATTTTTAATTTGTAGGTGAAAGCTGAAAGTGTAGTTTTAATCTGTAAAGTGACGCTAAAAAATGGCACCTTGTCACTACACAGATTTTTTCCCTGTGTATGCAAAGTCCTAGCTGCTTACTTTAGTGACACAAATGGTGTTTTACTACTTTTAATGCTGCCAGACTAGTAGAGCCAGCACAGTTCTGGGAAAGGGAGCTGTATGCTGTCCTTGTGCATCATCTGCAGAATTGGGTCACACTTTATATTAACAGTACATTTATAAAGAGTCAAAAAAATAATTAACAGCTGCTATAAGTTAATATGAATATGAATACACTAGAAAGTGTTATAGATGGTTTTAAGTCTCATTTATTGGACTTTATAACAATAGATTAACTGTTTAAGACATCCATTAATGATTTATTAACCCTTTTATAAACTACTTAAAAATCTGTCCTTACTAGAATGGGTCAGGGAAAAAATATTTCACTGCAAATTTTGATTTATGTCAAAAAACCCAATATTTATTTGACCAAAAGCTTTTTTTTTCTTTCAATCAAAAATTTCCACAGAAAGCAGACATTTTCCAAGAAAAAATTCATTTTGTCAAAAGTCCAATTTCCTGTCAAAAGCAGTTTTGATGACATTTTTTCAACTAGCCTAGCCCATACTATATAAAGTGTGACCGATAAGGGTTTAGTGAATTTCATATTAGTTACACTGTGCAAACCCATTAAAGCATGGTGTGAAGGTAGGGTTGCCAACTTTCTAATTCCACATCTGAACACTCTAGCCCTGCCCCTTCCCCGAGGCCATGCCCCTTCCCCACCCCTTCCTCAGGGCCCTGCCTGCTGCTCACTACATTCCCCCTCCCTTGGTGGCTCACTCTCCCCCACCCTCACTCACTTTCAGTGGGCTGGGGCAGGGGATTGGGGTGTGGGAGGGGATGAGGGCTCCATCTGGGGGTGCAGGCTCTGGGATGGGGCCGGGGATAAGGTGTTTGGGGTTGGAGCGCGGGCTTACCTCTAGTGGCTCCTGGTCAGTGGTGCAGTTGGGGTGGCTAAGGCAGGCTTCCTGCCTGTCCTGGCACCGCGGACCACACTGCGCCCCAGAAGCGGCCAGCAGGTCCGGCTCCTAGGCGGAGGCGTGGCAGGCGGCTCTGCACACTGCTCTTTCCTGCAAGCATCGCCCCCGCAGCTCCCATTGGCCGTGGTTCCTGGCCAATGGGAGTGTGGAGCTGCTGCTTGGGGCCAACTTGAATTTACAGGGATTTAGACAGAAAAATCGGAGACAATTTGATTTGGAAATCATTGAAATACAAACAAGGAACCCCACTATGACATTTGTAAACAGTCACTTTTCATAGCGGAACTGCACTTTAAAGTGTCGCAGTTGAGAAGGCCCCAGTAGTTGTGATGCCTCAACTGTTCAGACTGGTGCGTGTGCCGTCTCTTGGGTCTGAATTCTGTCCTTAGGTACATGCATACAACTCCCATTGACTTCATGCGTAGAGCAGAGTAGAGTTTGGCCAAGATAATGAAATATGGTAAGTCTGAATAGGCTGCTGTGCTGTTTTGTGTGCAAATGATTTTGTGAAGCTATTTAAATTGCTTTATTCTTGGGATATCAATAATTGACTTAAGCTGCTCCCAGTAGCCTGCATTACTCTGTGTGTTAATTCACCCACTGTATCATGTAAATTGTTCAAGGCCACGTTAAAAAGGCTCTCCACATTGATTTCTGTGATGCAGTGAATGTGATTCAGTGTTAGGAAATCTATACATGCAATGGAAATCTATACTTTTTATGCAATTGTTTTTACTTGGAGTTTAGATGTACTTAGTTATAATCAATGCAGGCTGCTTTTAGCATACAGTACAAACCAAAGAACAACATGAGATTGTGTGTGATCTCTACATTTGAACTAACTAAAAATAAGAGTAAAAACAGGAAGCTTTGGGGAATCAGTCTCTTCATCAGGCCCTGGGAAAGCAAAGCCATGGGTAGAAGTGTATATTCCCATGGACTGATGAGAAAAGATTGTGCTTCTTGAAAGCATTTCTTTTTTTATGTTTATTTTCCTGTTAGCTAAATAGAAGGTATCACCTATGTAATGATGTATGTCCGACGAAGACAATGATCATGTCTCAGTACAAACCGCAGAAACCTACTGAAATTATCAACCCACAGCAGGCCAACAATAATCATTCTTAAGCCTTTTATTACGTGCAATAGTAATAATGTATAAGAATTAGAAGCAAAGTGTACATTTTCATATAGTCTGTGTGTGCGTTGATACTGGGCCAAATCCTGAGGACATTACTCAGGCCTTGTCTATACACAACAATTGTTTTAACTACCATTGATTTAGAAACCAATTTTAGTTGACACGGTGCAACTTTTGTGTGTCGACAGTGTTCTTATGCAGGCAAACTTCACTTTGTATGTATTTCACTTAATTTCACACAAGCATCATAAATCTATGTGTTCATTACAGGAGTCATTCTCATTGAGGGCCAGATTGTGCCAGCCTATCTATGGGTGTGCAGAACCTGAGTCAGAAACCCTAGCCTAAATTTAATTGAGGTCCAAGCACCCTCCACAGCGCATAGCTCAAATGGAAAAAATTATGGCTGTAAAATGGAGTTAAGTGTCTGACACTTCCCAGTGCTCTCACTTTCCGCATTTGATAATATGAAGTTATTAACCAGATAGCACAAAATGATAAGATTGCCTTGCTTTGAAATGTTGGTTGGAAGAACCCACATTCATCTCAGCTGAACAAAAGTAACTGCCCCACATTTAAACATGTTTAATCATACAGGTTTGCAGATTGTCATGGGGTGGACAAGGCCCTGAAGCCCCCTGCTGGAGGCCTTGTGGCCCTGCCACACCCTGCCCCAGAAAAGGACACTAGAGAGGACCTCCAAGCTGCCTAGAGTGGCTGTGTGGGAAGCAGCCAATCAGCAACCAACAGGCTACTATAAGAAGAGCTGCTAGAGCTGGAGAAGAGTGGCTGGTGCTCTGGACTCCACCAGGACAAGGCCCTGAGGTAAGGGTGAAGAATGTGCTGAAGCCATGGGGAAGTGGCCTAGGGAATTGTTGCAGCAACACAGTGTATTTAAAGGGACATGGCGGATGCCTGCTATCTTTGGGGTCCCTGAGCTGGGACCCAGAGTAGAGGGTGGGCCTGGGTTCTGGTCACTGGGAAAGTGGCCTGGACTTTGATGCATCCTAGGGTTGCCAGGCATCCATCACTGCCCCCACCCGCAGGCACCACCCCCTCTCCCCAAGCACCAGCTCTGCAGCTCCCATTGGCTGGGAACAGTGGCCAATGGGAGCTGCAGGGCGGCACCTGCAGACGGGGGCAGTGTGCAGAGCCCCTAGCCATCCCTAGGCCTAGGAGCTGGAGGGACATGCTGCTGCTTCCTGGGAGCCACATGAGGTCAGTGCCCCCTGGAGCCCACACCCTGACCTCCGTCATGCACCCCTGCCCGCAGCCCTGTGTCCCCTCCTGCTCTCTGAACCCCTTGGCCCTAGCCTGGAGCCCCCTTCTGCACCCCAAACCTCTCATTCCCAGCCTCACCTCAAAGCCCCAGCTGGAGCCCTCACCCCCTCCTGCACCCCAACCCCTGCCCCAACCAGATGAGAGCGAGCACGGGTCAGGGAGAGCGAGCAATGGAGGGATGGAATGCGTGAGGTGCTGGGCCTCGGATAAGGGGCAGGGCAGGGGGCAGGCAAGGGTGGTCAGCTTTCTGCAATTAGAAAGTTGTCAACCCTAAATGCCCAAGAAGGGGAACTGAACTCTTTTAGTGGTCCAGCTGAAGAGCTGGGGCCAGAAAGGCCAAGAGGGGCAAAGAGCCTCCAAAGAGGGAGCCCTGAGGAACGTGGCCCCACATCAGGGCTGGGACTGTTTAAAGAACAGGGATAATTTGAGGCAGGGGCGGCTCTAACAATTTTGCTGCCCCAAGCAGGGGCGGCGGCCTCCACCCCCGACACAGGCAGGCGTCGGGGGCGAGGCCCCGCTACATCTGCTTGCGTTGGGGGTGGGGCCCCGCTACGTCTGCCTGTGGCCCCACCCCCAACACAGGCAGTCCCAGTCCGCTGCGGCAAGGGGAGACCGGCGGACCTGCTGCCCCATTGCTGCCGCAGCAGGCGAGACTGGGGCGGCAGTCCGAATCTCGCAGTGGCAATTCGGCGGTGAGAAGAGCCGACCTGCCGCTGAATTGCCGCCGCGGGACTCGGACTGCTGCCCCATTCTCGCCTGCCGCCCCAAGCACCAGCTTGGAAAGCTGGTGCCTGGAGCCGGCCCTGATTTGAGGGAGATCAGAAAGGGCTGAGAAACAGTTTAGGCTAGGGTACTGTGATAGGCCCTGCTGGACTGATTGAAGAGTGAGCCCCAGGATAAGGCTGCAGATCAAAAGACCTAACAGAGGGTGCTGAAATAGGCCCACTGTTGGGCTTACACCCTGGAAGGGGTTTGCTTTGCTTTTATCACACAGACAGACAGTGTCTGACTCGGCTGGAGGGCTGAGTCACCGAAGACTCACCACAGACTGAGAGAAAGTGTGCAGGCTCGTGCACTGAGATGGGGTACTCGTGAGAGGTGAGTGCACCCCATTGCACAGATAGTTTGTGCAGTAGCTAAGCATTAATTAAACTTTCCAAGAGAGGTGCTCTTCTCTGTACTTAGGATCCACTCTGAGGCAGAACAAATGAAATTTGCAAAGAATTGGTCCCTTTAGAAAAAGAATCCAGGAGTGCAGCTATCAAAAGATATCTAGGGAGAGGGTTGCACGGAGCCAGGCGGGACAAGGATTCCAAATAAAGGCCCTGATCCTGCAAACTCTTGAACAAGTGCTTAACTTTACACGGTAGCTCCTGGGGGGCGTGGCTCAGTGTTCATGTAGTGCTCCCTGTCAGTACTCAGCCCAGGCCAGGGAAGCTAATGATCAAACCAGCTGACCAAATTCAGGGATGAATCCTGGTCATGTGCTACCTGAGGCATGCTGTGCATACACTAAGAAGTTACTTCTGTGATTAAAGTGTTTGAGCTCAGGGCCAAAGTTATACTAAAATTCATTAGAGAGGGGAGTGTTTCAGAGGAAGCAGTCAGCGAAGGCTAATAATAGAAGCTGGTGGAGGATGCCAGCAGGTTCTTGAGGCGGGCATAGCCTATAGGTAAACTTGGAAGGATTAGATTTTTGTCAGTAAACAGCAGTTTCACCGTACACACACAAACCAATGAAAAATATTTCCATCAATAATAATTGGAATATACGGAGAGGTAAAGTAAGAAAATGCTGCTTGAGAACTTATTAGAGTTTGATTTTAAGGCTTTTGTACTTTCTGTATTTTGACATGATATTGACAATTTGTATTTTAACTGTTATAATGCTGTTATAACTTTTTGTATCTCATCTACTGTAATTGAATAATTATTGTAGGACCTCCCGATAAGTTCCTGCAACTGTGAAAATGTAACTGCTTAACCTATAATTTCAGGCAAACAGTGAAATTTAAAATTGATAAAAATGAAAGCTTAAAAATAAACATCAATGATATCTGTTGAAATTAAAAAGAATTCTGCCAAGCCTACCTCTAGGGAAAAGGGGTAGGTGGTATTGGAAAGAGAGCTAAGGGTGGGTGAAATGGACACCTGGGCCAATAGAAAAGGAGATGGGAGAGGTATGGCTGGAGGTGGAGGGGAGGTTTAGAGCAAGAAGAGAGAGGTGGAAGGGGAAATGAGGGGTGCGAAACCTGGATCTGGAGGTCAGAAAGCTGTAATGGCTGTGGTGACACAGAGTCCTGGAGCAGGGTGCATTCTTGAGGTCTAATGGAGCAGTCTGACAAACCTTCCAGGCTCACTAGCAACTGTGTGCTGGGAAGGACATTCATAATCTGTTGTGTGTGGCAACTAGGGAACTGTAGGTGTGCCATAGCTACCCTGAGTTAACGATTATGAGGTGCTCAGTGCACCATGTCAGTTTGTCATTGCAATGGGACTGGGGCCATTTCCTGGCTCCGACTGCCTGTATTTTGTTGGGAGAATGAGTTTGACCTTCCTGCAGACCTGCTAAAGGTAGAGGAAAGTAGTGATTCTTTCTGGTGGCCTCTGAAAAGCATTTAGAGGAGAGTGGGTCACAGATCGTGGCAAGCACCCTTTTCTGGGCAACCACCAGGACTGCTGTGAGCTGAATCCAAGCCCCTGTGCTCTGGATCCTCTGCGGGTTTCAAGCCCTTGGAGCTTGAATGAAGTCCAGCCACTGCTCTGCTCTTGGGGTCCATAGGAACATTTTCAGGGCACAGACCTTCTGTCTGGCACCGCCCTCTGAGTGTTGGAACCCACTGTCCAGATGCCTAGCCCCTCTGGGCACAGCGGTGACCCTTCAGACTCCCCAGTACTTGAACATATCCCTCTCCCAGAGCTCTACTCAACGGTGTGAAGCTGCTGGTTTACACTTTAACTCGCTAAAGAACATGCAGCAGTTGTGAAGCGGTCAACACACACATTGCCCAATCTAATAGCTTTATACAATCATAGAACCATAGGGTTAGAAGGGACCGCAAGGGTCATCTAGTCTAATCCCCTGCCAAGATGCAGGATTTGTTGTGTCTAAACCATGCAAGACAGATGGTGATCCAGCCTCCTTTTGAAAACCTCCAGTGAAGGAGCTTCCCCAACCTCGCTAGGCTGTCGGTTCCATTGCCCTACTGTTCTTACAGTTAAGGAAGATTTTCCTGAGATTTAATCTAAATTGGCTATGATGTAGTTTGAACCCACTGCCTCATGTCCTACCCTGTGTGGTAAGACAGCAATTTTTCTCCATCTTTTTTTATGGCAGCCTTTCAAGTATTTGAAGATGGTTATCATGTCCCACACCTTAATCTCCTCTTTCCCAAACTAAATATACCCAGTTCCTTCAGCCTTTGTTCTCGGGTTCTCCAGCTACTCTTCAACTCTGAAGATATGAAAGGGTTTTGTTCTTTCAATAGAAAAACCAGGGATCTGTTTGTCAGAGTTTGAATTCTGGCTGCCTCTGAAGAATTATGATGGTAATTATGAAGGAAAATAACGGTAAGGAAATAGACTGATAGAGGCTGAAGATTAAATAAAAGAGCATAAAGTTTACTTATGTAAAGCACAGAAGAGTACCGATCATACAAACAAATTAAACATCCTACATGTCCCTCACTATCTCACCCTTCCTTTGGGAATCCCTGGGATGTCATCAATGTTCACACAGGCAAGCAGGGTCCTCTGCCCCCTTCCTTACCCTGCCTCTGTAGCAGCCCATTCCTCTTACTCTGGTACAAAATGGTTTTCTTCCCCCCAGAGGTGCCAACTTTGTGATTTGCCAGGGGGTGCTCAACTCCTACCCCCACCCCCAGCCCTCACCCCTGCCCTGCCTCTTCCAGCCCCTGACCCACTCACCTTTTCCCACACTGTTTTGCCCATTCCCCTGAGCACGTCCTGCTCCTCCCGTGCCTCCTGCACACCGCTGAACAGCTGATCACTGTTGGGCAGGAGGCGCTGTGGGGAGGGGGAGATGCTGATCAGCGGGGCTGCAGGTGGGTGCTGAGCACCCACTATTTTTTTTCCATGGGTGCTCCAGGGCCGGAGCACCCACGGAGTCGATGCCTATCCTTTCTCTAGTTCCACCCTGTGAGTCCTTTTTATAGACTCCTGCTGATATCACCTGTTTCTTTTGTTCTCCTCCTGGTAACTTTCCATTACTTCCAAGCCCCGCTCCCTTCAAACAAGAGGAAGAAGTGTCTTCTTCTAGCTAGAGCATACCCGTTATCCCATGGTGTTTTACTTGGGATAGAGTGCTGCTCGCTCACTCACCCATTGTCTCTGACCTGGCAGAGACATGGCACAGCTGTGTGGCTTATTCACAGTGGAGCCACATTCATGTAGGCTTTCCAGAACACAGTAATTTCATGATACAATTTCAGTATTGCCAACCTTAAATCTTCAAAAATCATGAGTCAGGCTCACCAAAAATCATGAGATTATGTAAAAATAATAGATTTGGTGTTCTTTTTATTTGTCTTCTGTTTTTTTAACCTTTAGCGTGCTCGGTGGGGAGGAGGGGGTCACATGTTGAAGCTTTTTCCACAGCCAGGAGGGCTAGAAACTTACTTTTTCTTTAGGAATGAAGGCTGAAATCATTGCATGGCCATTTGACCCCCAGGAGCTGGGGCTTTAAGGAAAACAATTATCATGACTCATGACAAAATCATAAGAGTTGGCAACACTGTAATTTCATAAAATCTACAATTCAGAAGTGGTACAGACAAGAGGGTGAGTGACGCTCAGCACCCCTGGAAGATGCAGGGGGCTGATACAGCACGTGCATCCAGCACACATACAAGCTTTAAGTCAACCCTTTGCTTTTGACAAAAGAGAAATGGCCTGGGGTAGAGGGAGTGTGGTTTATCATAAATGCTCATGTTCGCTATGGACCTGAGCCTCCATGCAAACCAGCCAGTGCAACCACTGTAGCCTGAGCCAGTAGGGTTCATGGGTCCCCATCAGCAATGGTTTACATAGCAAACCATTTATAACTGCCAACTACCATAAAAACTAAAGAATAAGAACTGGGCCTAGCAACTAGGTGTCTCCCATACATATCACAGTTCAGACTCAGCTCTTTGATGCTCACTTCATTCTGGCCTGCTGGCACAAAGCAGCAGTAAACCCTGTGGAACTGAACAGTGGCAGATTCCCTTTGTGCAAGAGAGTCTTCTGGTGGTGAACAGCTGCTGTTGTAGCTCCCATCTCACTCCCTCTCAGATCCCAGCAAAAAGGGGAATGTCTAGGAGACAGGAACATGTCCAAGTCAGCCCTTGCCCTAGTGATCACCCCAGAAACCAGAAATATTCATTAGAGAAACCTCAGGGGTTGCAGCTCAATTTATGTGGGGGACCAGGCTAGCAGCCAGACTGGTCCAGGATCAGGGGAGGGCATAAAGATGTCATAAAGCCACTGCTGCCAGCAACCCCTGCATCTTCAGCTGTGCCAGGTGTGGTTCAGTTCTGCCTGGGATCTGGTCCTGAATTTAGCCACTTAGAATGTATGAATGGTATTAGATTGTTAGGTTTCAGAGTGGTAGCCGTGGTAGCCTGTATCAGCAAAAACAACAAGGAATCCTTGTGGAACCTTAGAGACTAACAAATTTATTTGGGCATAAGCTTTCATGGGCTAGAGCCCACTTCATCAGATGCATGGAGTGGAAAATACAGGAGCAGGTATAAATACATGAAAGGATGGGAGTTGCCTTACCAAGTGTGAGGTCAGTCTAATGAGACAAATCAATTAACAGTAGGATACCAAGGGAGGAAAAATAACTTTGGTTATTGAGAGTGGACCATTTCAGACAGTTGGCAAGAAGGTTTGAGTAATGGTGAAATTAGTATTGGGGAAATTAGGTTTAGGTTTTGTAACGATCCAACCACTCCCAGTCTTTATTCAGGCCTAATCTGATGGTGTCCAGTTTGCAAATTAATTCCAGTTCTGCAGTTTCATGTTGAATTCTGTTTTTGAAGTTTTTGTTGTTGAAGAATTGCCACTTTTAGGTCTGTTGTTGAGTGACCAGAGAGATTGAAGTGTTCTCCTACTGGTTTTTGAATGTTATGATTCCTTATGTCAGATTTGTGTCCATTTATTCTTTTGCGTAGAGACTGTCCGGTTAGACCAATGTACATGGTAGAGGGGCATTGCTGGCACATGATGGCATATATCACATTGGTAGACGTGCGGGTGAACAAGCCCCTGATTCATAGATTCATAGATTCGTAGATTCTAGGGCTGGAAGGGACCTCGAGAGGTCATCGAGTCCAGCCCCCTGCCCTCATGGCAGGACCAAATACTGTCTAGACCATCCTTGATATTCATTTATCTAACCTACTCTTAAATATCTCCAGAGATGGAGATTCCACAGCCTCCCTGGTCAGTTTATTCCTGTGTTTAACCACCCTGACAGGAACTTTTTCCTAATGTCCAACCTAAACCTCCCTTGCTGCAGTTTAAGCCCGTTGCTTCTTGTTCTATCCTTAGAGGCTAAGATGAACAAGTTTTCTCCCTCCTCCTTATGACACCCTTTTAGATACCTGAAGACCGCTATCATGTCCCCTCTCAGTCTTCTCTTTTCCAAACTAAACAAACCCAATTCCTTCAGCCTTCCTTCATAGGTCATGTTCTCTAGACCCTTAATCATTCTTGTTGCTCTTCTCTGGACCCTCTCCAATTTCTCCACATCTTTCTTGAAATGCGGTGCCCAGAACTGGACACAATACTCCAGTTAATGTGTCTGATGTTGTGACTGATGTGGTTAGGTCCTATGATGGTGTCCCTTGAATAGATATGTGGACAGAGTTGGCACCGGGGTTTGTTGCAGGGTTTAGTTCCTGGGTTGGTGTTTTTGTTGTTTGGTGTGTAGTTGCTGGTGAGTATTTGCTTCAGGTTGCGGGGGCTGTCTGTAAGCGAGGACTGGCCTGTCTCCCAAGGTTTGTGAGAGTGAGGGATCATCCTTCAGGATAGGTTGTAGATCCTTGATGGTTAGGAAGTGAAGGCTGTTGCACCAGATCAACTTGTAAATACAATTGCCTCTAGGTTTTCAAGCTCTTATATTTGACCCACAGTATGACTTCATTGGCATGAGGCTTTTGTGATCTTTAAGTTAATATGCAGGAAAACATATATATTCTTGTAAATTAACACAACTCCCTAACTTCCAAACTGTAATTTATTTACACTGAATGCACTCCTTTCCTTGGAAAGGAACCTCCACTAGTGCTAAAATGGATGGAAAGCTTCTTTTAAAAAAAAAAAAAGGTTTGTATTTAGTTTACCATGGGTTTCACTGACATGGCAGGTTTACAGCAGTCATATTTCCATGTAGATGGATTTGCTCGTGAGCTAATTCTCTGGTGTTTTATTCACAAACATGATTTTTTCTCCTACAATATCCATGTTTTTCTGGCCTCTGAACAACAAAGTCATTGTGGCCAAAGCAACAAAAATCCTCCTCTCTGTTAATATTTATGTTCTCTTATGAGCCTGTTACATTTTTGTAGGGCAGGGCTTCAGTATGTTCTTAGTTTATATTTGTGATATTTTGCATAGTTGAAGGAAAGTTTGGAACAATGATATAGGCAAAACAGGAATCCCCAGGCTGATATTTGAAATCTACATGCAAAAACACCATTTGTCAAATACAGCCCAGACACTGATTATGTAATTTGGATGGTTTTAATGCTGAGCCCCTGGCTTCCTTCCAGGCTCCTTAAAGAATCCAAATTTAAAAAAACATGCGCAGCCTTAAAAAAATTGACACTAAAGCCCTGAACTCTCCATTGGGAAAATCTATTTTTCCTGTTTTCCATTTTTAGCAATTCTCGGTTGGTTGGTTGGTTTGTTTGTTTATATGCTTTGAGATTAAGAGCTCTAAAGTGTGGAACCGTGTAGCTGCCAATTCTAATGCAGAAGGTCTTTTTATAGGCACTGCGCCTCAGGATGGCTGTACATTGTGGTTGTGTGCTGTATGTTCACTGTGTCCATTCTATCATTTGGCTACAGTACTATTCGTGCTGTAGTTTAAGAGAAGCATGGTTTATAAACTGTTTCCTCTGAGTCACTTACAGCTATATATCTTCAGAACAAACCATTCTGTTTGCTTTTTTGGCAGAGCAGGAAAATAATCCAAGGTTAACAAAAGGTGTATGAAAGTCAGCATAAGGGAAGTAGCAGAACTGAAATAGAATTTTTTACATTCACAGCATCCACAGAGGAGCACTTCTCTGATTTTCAGACATATCATGCAGCAGGTTTTTTAATCTATTTATTTTAGTTACTATGTGAAAAGGTCAATAAACATTCAATAAATATTGCAGGAAATGTGGCTACAGTACTACAGAAGGGAACACAACTACGCATGTGTGGGCTTTTAGGAAAGCTTATGTAACACTTCCTTTGCAAAATAAATAAGCCTAATTTCCAAAACATCACCAAGAATATTATCATTTGCAAACGTTTCTTGGGAATAGCCTGCCAAAATTACTGAAAATATTCTAGATTTTGGGCAGACATTTTATACAGCTTCCTAATACAATATTTTTGTTCCCTCCTTTTTAGTATTTATTTTACAATCATGCCTGGAGACCCCACTCAGGGATCAGAATTCCATTGTACTGGGTACTGTAGCTCCTAAGTAGACAGTTCTTGCCCCAAAGATCTTACAGTCTTGGGCCCAAAGCCTAAAAAGACTTAGGCCCTTAGATGTGCTTACTTTTAACCCATGTGTCTAAGGATAAACACATCTGGAAGCAGAGGCAGATTAAGCTTTTGTGGGGCCCTGGGCCAGAGCAAGGGGGGGGGCTTCCCACCCCTTCTGCCTGCAGTCCTCCCTCCCCTCCCCACGCTCCCGCAAGGGAAATGGGGTTGGGGTGTGGAGGCTTGCTCCACTCCGCCTGCCTGGCACTCCTGCCGCAGAGTGGGGTTGGGGCAGAAGAGCGCCAGGTGGGTGGAGGAGGGCTATTCCCCGCGCCCAGACCCCGCTCCCCGGCAGGAGCACCGGGCAGAGCGGGTCAGAGCATGGGGGTGCCCATTTTTCTGGGCTGGGACCCTTGGCACAGACCCCGTTGGCCCAGTGACTAATCCGCCACTGTCTGGACGTTTTTGCAGGACTGGGGTCTTGGTGATGAAACAGGCAGATGAAACAAACAGATGTGAGCAGAGAGGGAGCCAGGGGGTGGGTGAGGAAACAGTGAAATAAGCAACTTTTGCATTGCGAGCAACAGTCACAGCTTGCCACCTGTTTGGGTATATAGTTGGTTCATACTCAGCTTATTTTTGGTGATGCAGGATTTTATTTTTATCAAACTTTTAAAATTGTGTACTGGCTTGAGTTTTTGAATATGGCCATCTGTTTGCAAATTAATGCCGATACCAAGAATGCATCACTTCAGCTCCTCTATAAGAATTCAATGAACAGGAAACATCTTAATTCATGAGATTTTAATGTACACAAAACTCTGCAGTAAACGTATGTACAATTCTCTCTCCAGGGGCTGGTGGAAGCAGTGATGAGTCTTGCAGGGATTGGGAAGGTATGCATCACATCCAAAAGCAACCCCTCCAGTCACCTAATGAGTATTGTTAGATGGCATCAAAGTTAGCCCTGTCCAGTTGTCCATGACCTGAAAGACTTGTTGATGACCTAGGGCAGGAAGGAAGGGTTAATAGCAGAAAATGTGCAAATCCAGCATCTCTGTGAGAACGAGGAAGAAGTATTTATACCACATCCTGCCCATTAATAAATTCATCACTCTCTTACACCAGTTTTATACTTGTGTGATTCTACTGACTTGCAGAAATGAGGAGTCAGGTGGGAGAAGTCTTGAGCGCACACAGGCAACACATAAAACAGGCTGCTCCAGGAAATAGTGTAGTTGTTTAGATTTTCAAAGCAGTTTAGGAAGCTTAAGTATCAGAGGGGTAGCCGTGTTAGTCTGGATCTGTAGAAGCGACAAAGGGTCCTGTGGCACTTTATAGACTAACAGAGGTATTGAAGCATAAGCTTTCGTGGGTGAATATCCACTTCTTTGGATGCAAACTTAGCTACTCATCCTCCATTTGAAATTAAGGGGAAACTGACTTTCTGAATAGTAGTAATGAACATATTGAGTTCTGTAGTAGAATTCTTGTGATGTTGCAAGAGTTTTCATCTACAAATGTGTACAAAAGGCAGAGGCTACTCTTTATGTGCATTTGTGTGCCAGCAGTCAGCTAGGGCTCAATATTAATCTCTGCAAAAGTACCTGTATTCTTACCCTTCCACTTCAATTCCTCAGCTCCATGCTTCATGACCTTTCCAATGTTAGCACCGGGTGTCCTAGAAATACCATAGATAGATAGCAGGGGTCCCATTGGATAATGGGAGACAATCATTCCACAGCAAATGATCTCAGACAATGCATCAATTGTCACATGTCAAAGCTAGGCCAAAATGATTTATTGTTACTATTATTTAAGATGAGTGTGGTAGTGCCTAGAGGCTTTAACCAGGCTGGGGCCCCTTTGTGCACAGGGTAGTATAAACATAGTAAATGACAGCCCCTAGCTCAAATAATTTTACATATCACTCTTCTAGACTCAAAGTTAAGTTACCCTCTCACTGGACACTAGCTGTAAGTTACAAAAGAAAGCAGTATGGGGTTTGAGCATTTTGAATTATGTAGCATATAGTGAAATAGATAAAGTAGCTGACATGCCAGAAGTCGTTAAAAACATGGTGGAAGCACTTGATTCCAAAGTAGTGTTACACATTTACACTAATTTTTACACATCCACACAAACAAAACACCACTAAATAGCCACTTCTGGTTACCAAAGAACATATGCTCCTCTTCACTGTAATATGTGAACAAGTGCAAAAACAAGATAATTGTGTATAAACAGGCTAGAATGTGGGAATACAGACCATGGAAAGGTGGCTATGGGCTATACCCACTTCACCCCACTATCTAGCCATCAAGAGCCCCTTCTGTGTCAACAGCATATTGCATAAGCTCCAGGAAGGACAGGTTCATGCCCTCCCCCTGAAAGGAAGTGTTGGGGAACAAACAGGCTTTGTACAATGTTCCCTTCTCTAATTGTAATTTATGCTGCTTCCCTTTTTACGAAATGTGATCGCCCAGGTTGGCCGGGGACACAGGAGCGTTGCTGGGAGCTACAGATGGGAGCGAGCCAGCTGTGCCGCCAGTATTGCAGACAGGAGGAACCAACTGGCGTGTGGTTAGACAGGCAGCGTGTACCTGACTCCCAAGCCAGGGCTTCTGGCTCTGATTTTCCTAACTGCACCCCAAGGCTGCAGATCGTTCGGGTTATTTCCTCCCGGTGGGTGGCTAGATGGAAAGGGGAGATTGTGGCCTCTGCCATGTATTTAAAAGCAGAAGCATTTGCTTTATAAACCTGCCTGGGTTCCATCTGCGCAAGAGGTGCAGTCTAGTGCCTAGAGCCCAGCAGTGGGGCTATTTATAAACACAAAGCAACATCGTGGTAGTCAACCAGACGGAGAAAAAAATCCTTCGAAAATAGGTGACAGCTGAACGGGGCTTGCATAAAACCTGCCCCCTTTGCAGCGTGCGGCGCGGCTCGTGATGGCGGATGCCGTGTGTGCCCGCGGGGAGGCTGCCAATTAACAGTCGCCAACTGTGCCTCGCTCGGATGCGTGACTCAGATACAGCGTCTAATTCGGCCTCCCCGGCACACGGAGTCGCGCCCGTTCACACGGGCAGGGGCCGCATCCCCTGGACAGGCTCGGCCCCCAGGGAACGCGCCGGGCAGGGCGCGTCCTGGCAGCGCGAGCCCTGCGGCCGGGACGCCTACCGCTGCAGCTCCACCACCCCCTCGCGGCCTGCAACCGAGTCGCCGACGCGCTGCGCATGCGCAGTAGCCACAGCCAAGCCGCGGCCCGCCGGTGTGGGGGAGGGAAAGCACTCCCGAGCGGTGTGTGGGCGGAGCCATCTGGCTGAGTGGGCGGGGCAGCTGTGCTGGTCTGCTGGGGGGGCGGGGCTAGCGGAGCGGGTGTCCGACGCACTCTGGTCCCGCTCGCTCGCAGCCTCACTGTCCATGGTGCAGCCGCCGCGCGGGGACCTCAGTGCCCGCGGCCGCCGGGATGAGCCTGTGACCTCAGCGGGAGTTCGGGTCGCTCGGGGAAAGGAGCTTGATGGAAGCGATGTCCCCGCAGCAGGATCACGTCGGGCAGGGGCGCTCGTCCTCTGTGAGCGGGGAGTCCAGAGCCTCCGCAGCCTCCGAGAGCAAGAAGGTGAGAGAGAGACCGAGATCCTCAAACCCCCCCCACCCCCCATGCACCTAGGTAGCGGAGAGCCCCGCATCCCCCGATGCACCCGGGCTGCGGACAGCCCCGAGAGCCCCGCATCCCCCGATGCACCCGGGCTGCGGACAGCCCCGAGAGCCCCGCATCCCCCGATGCACCCGGGCTGCGGACAGCCCCGAGAGCCCCGCATCCCCCGATGCACCCGGGCTGCGGACAGCCCCGAGAGCCCCGCATCCCCCGCTGCACCCGGGCTGCGGACAGCCCCGAGAGCCCCGCATCCCCCGATGCACCCGGGCTGCGGACAGCCCCGAGAGCCCCGCATCCCCCGATGCACCCGGGCTGCGGACAGCCCCGAGCCCCCCACCGATGCATCCGGATAGTGGAGAATCCCTCCCCCCAATGCACCCGGGCAGCGGAGAGCCCCGGGGACACCCCCATACTCCCTCCTCCCGGGCGGGCAGGGAGCGAGAGAGCCCTCAGTCCTTCCCCCCTCAATTCCCGCGCATCAGTGCGGAGGAGGAAGTCCCGCTTCCCCATCCCTTATCCTGTGCCCCTATGCGGAGACGCCCCTCGCTCCACGGCGTTAACGCCCCTCCCTCTCCCATGCCAGCCGGCCCCGGCCCTGTGTTTGCAGGGTGTCCCCGGACTCCCCCTCGGGTGGGCGCTGGCCGCGCGGCGCAGCTGGGGGTAAGGCTGTGGTTTGCCGGATCCGCTCCGTTCCCGGCTGAAAGCCGTTTGTTGAAAGTCATCGCCAAGAAGACCCACGAAGTCCAACCTGCCCCACGCTGCGGCCCCCAGAGTGTGTTACTTGGGGCAAGAGGAGGACGCTGCTTGTTTGAATCCAGGGGCATTTGTCACCCTCGGCACGGGTCGGTTCCCTGTGCTGTGTCTGCCTGCGACAGCGATGATTGCCGTTAGCTGTGTTCTCTAGTAATTTGCCATAATGATCCATGCTGTGTCTAAGAGCGAAAAGCCACGGGGTTTGTTTCAAAGGCGCTGTTGACATGAACGTAAGTGATAGTGGCACAGACCAGAGATGTCCGTATATGTTAGGTGCTGATTGAGAGAGACGCGGTTGAAGGTGATTGTTACTTATTAGATCGACACCGGATTGACTCAGAATAGCTCCTTGTTCTGTAATTACTTTGCTCCTTGTCTGCGCGTTGTCCGACCGGGGCCAGCGGGGGGAAGACTGGACGTTGCCCCACGCGCTTTTAAATTGAAAGAAACAAGAAAGGGGTTTCCGAGCAGGAAAATAAACGCCAGTAGTGTTCCGTCGGTTATAGGAAAATCAGAAACAGTTTGATATCCAAAGCCATCTTCAAAATCTCTTTTACAGCTGCGGTTTGTTTGTTTCCTTGTCTGATTATGTTGTATGTTAAGTTTCCATTGTAATATACAGCCAACTAAGTTCTTTCTCCCATAATCTTCCCACAATGTAAAATAGGATCTCCTTTTTCATTTTAGCTCAGCATATTGTGCATTATATTTCCGTTTGGATCTCGCCCTGAGAGAACCCGGTTTGGATAGGAATCTCTTCTTGCTTACAGAGTTTGCATTAAAATGTCGTTAAATTCATGCAAACAAATACCTTTTCCTTAGAGAATTACACACAATACTGCCAGATTGGTTCTTGGGATTATCATGCTTGGCTGGGTTGTGAATGCCCTTCATAAATCTTTCCAGCGGTAATTATATCAGGTTAGGAGGGGAGTGAAACCACTTTGCTAAAGGACACGCTTGTATTCAATCTTGTGCTTAGGTATGGAACTTTATTGGCCACAAGAGGAGTGCGGAGCTGCAGGGCAGCTACAACCCTAGTCTATCCATAATATTGCTCCACCTGAAGAAACAATCCTTATGGCCAGAAAGCTTGTGTGTTACATCTCAATTGTAGGGGCAATAAAAAGTGTTGCATTTTCTATCCATCTGACAGTGAATGCAACCAGACTGAAGGTGCATGCTGCAGTACTGTAACCAGCCACTGCTCTGACCCAGTTCAGTGTCAGCAAGTGAAAATTTATAGATAAAACAATCGCCTAGAATATTTTTAGCTAAGATCAAATGTAGTACCAGTGAAATATCTGATATGTACCATTATGGGATATCTGCTATTACCCCCTTAAATTGGAACTATATCCTTCCCTGGCTGTTTGAGCTGTTGATCTAATAGACACTTTGCATCTCTAAATACTATGATCTAAAATGTGGCCCCTGAAGGTAGATTTTTTTCCTATTGTTCCTTCCCCATTTTCTGAATGTAATCTCTGTGCATATTGTACCTTGCAACCCATGAAAGCCTAAATGCCCTCTAAATGAAAGGGGAACAAGAACAATAGAATGATAGGAAGCTTCAAATGCTGTGAGATTCAAATATTTTACTTCAGTCTTCTATGTGTAATTCAGCATTTTGGATGTTAATAATATAAAGTAATAAAGAGTACATTGTTATTAGTGGTGACACTTTCCAAACACTCAAGGACAGCCCTTGATCCAAAGTGATTACAGGCTAAGGAACTTTACCGCCCAAATTCTACTCAGCCTCTAGCCAGTGCTGAGAGGGGGCAAGGATGCTGGTTAGCATGCCCACTTCCCGCAGACCCTGACAGCCATGTCAGGATTCCATCTAGTGGAGGCACACAAAGTGGGGATATGTATGTTTGAAAAGAAGGAGCTTGTGCCTCTGGCTTGTAAATGCTGCAGATGGCATGTTGCGTGCTAGGTGGGGTAAGGTTGGTCACACTCTTGACTGCATATATTGGCCTTTGAGTTGATGGTGTGGTGGCTTTTATAGGTCCCTGTCCTTAGTGTTCTTTAAGTACTGCACTGGAAACCTGTCCTGCTGCTGCATGAGTGAGGAAGAGGCTTCCTATGATCTTTCTATACTAGTTCAACAGAGGTCAAGGCCTGGCCCTAGTTTTGCATGGAATGGAATCTCAAATGAGGTATTGTTACTGCTTAGATACTACAGTGATGGATACTCTAAGTACCTATATACCTATGGTATTTACCGTATAGTGTGCGTATAACAGAAGAATGGATGGAATTCTTCTTGTTACAGTGGGAGATAAACTCCCTTGTGTGCTGGTTACATATGAAATTATATGGGAGACCAAGTTGGTAATAGATCAGTATAGAGACCGGTGACAGTCTCAAAGATCAAAAGAGTGCTAATGCAAATTGAGAGAGATTAATGCAAATATATTTAAGATTAAAGATGTTAAAATGGCTTTAACCTCCTGACATGAACCCTCTCGAAATAAGAGAGAGTTATCAGTAGCCACTAAATTATTCATTCTTCTTCTCATGACTATATTTTACTCCGTCTGAATTAAGCTTACTTAGCAGAAATAGTTACGCTCTTCTGTGTTTCTCAGAACTCTATTTTATCTGAAGTTATTAGTTTGCATGTAGTTGTCAAAGCAAATAGGAGTGTGTGATCTCTGTTGAACCACAGGGCTGGAAGGTGGAAGCTACCTATGTTTTGCTCCCAGCTTTACCATCTACTTGTGTGTAACTTTGAGCAAATAGCAGAACTTCTGCATGCCTCCTTTTCTCTAGATGCAAAATGGATATAAGTAGTAGTTACCTACCTCAGAGACTTTGTGAGGCATCGTCAATCTATGTCCGAGACATTTGAAATACTTTGCACTTCTACATTTGATACAGAAGTGCGAAGTATTATGCTTGTGAAAGCGTTGTGTTATGCTTGTGAAAAATCCTAAGCCAGTTTCTAAACTGGTGTAAATTGGTATAGTGCCATTAACGTCAGAGGAGCTATGCCAATTTACACCAGCTGAGACCTGACTTTTGAGGGCTAGTCTACACATCGTTTTTGTGCTGATTTGAGGATATTTGTTTCTAAAACAATATAGTTACATTGATGCAATTACTGTGATCACAGGTATGGCTGTTGCTTATTATGCTAAGGAAGGAAGAATTCAGGTGATGCAGAAACTTGTACTTGGTGGATATAATTAAAAAACTAGGGAGCAATATTAGAATAAGCAGGGGCAAGTATAACCTCCCCCTTTCTCTGCCTCTTCATCTCCCTGTAAAAATAGGCAAATACATTTTTTTGTTTTCTCTATATACCTGCCAACACTCTGATTACATTGCTTGTATGTTGTATCCCTTTCCCATGCCCTTGTATTAATTTATTTATTTTGAGTGTAAGCTCTTTGGGGCGCGGGTTATATCTTCCCATAAATTTGTATCATGCCTAGCACAAGGGGGTCAGATTTTGGGGCCTTTGGGTGCTACTGTAATAATATTACTGCTAATGATAACTGGAATCTTGGCTGCCTAGGGACACTTCTCACAAACACACTGTTATCCCTGTAATGGAAAATTACTGCATATGTTTAAGGTGATATGAGCAATTTTAAGTCAAATGAGGGCTGAAAATAGCATGTAGTTAAGATTAACTAAATCATTAATGCACTTGCTTCTTAGGAATGAGCCAGTTATATGGTATGTATTGATTTATGATAACGTAGTACTGTACCTCAGTGCTCAGCAATGTTGCTTTAGTCAAGGGTCCAGGATTAATGATTCTTTTCTGAGGGTGACCATCCATGGGGAAAAGTAGAACATTATATGTCTGGAGAATAAAATGATGTCCGAGTTCCTGAGTTTCCTGGCCTTGTTTTTTCATTCCAAGGTAGTAGAAGTCCTCAATAAAAACTGTAGTCCCCAGTACCTAGGAATTGCATATGTCACATCTTGTATTGATTCTGAGTTGCTTGCAGTATCTAGGTACAAGGGGAATGAGTTAAGGAAGCAAAGGCAGCCTGAACCCAAATTTCCTTTTTTATATTAGTTTAAGGCTATTAGAATCCTTTGTCTGCTTCTCATGCATGTGTCTGTACATAGGAATCTGCTAATCTGTACTCACAGGTAAACTCTCATTTATGCTGTGGTAGTATTTGACTCCTTTGTTTCCTCTTCTTCACCTGGAGACAGGATAGCTGCATATTTACATTCTGTAGCCTGACACATGTAACCAAAGGCAGAGATACCTTGGGATCTAGCTGTGACCTGCTCCATCTATGTCAGTGCATCAGGGAAATGAATGCACTCAGCACAGTGAGCAAACATATCAGACACCTGAGGAAGGTGGCATGAGACATGCTTAGTGGATGCCTGTTGTAACTCCTGAGACTCTTCTGGCCTTTCAGAAAATCCTGCCAGAGATTAAATAAAAGTTTGGGTGTGTGAGAGAGTGAGATTTCCCCATATTCTTTCAAATGATGGGGAGAAACTAGGCTTTAAGATGAATGTAAGAGGATGGGATTCACAGCTTTCACACCCGCCTGCATTTTGTTAGTTCCCCAAATGGGATTTCTGCCACATCAATACTTCCCCAGTAGCCACTTGAGATAGACAAGAACTATATGAGGTTTGTCAGTTTTAAACTGCCATTGGGAAAGCCCTGCACTACGGGAGCACAGACACAACTGTACCAAGTGTTAATCCTCCTCTTGCTGTGTGTGCATATGCACGCACTTGCCTGGTGGCAGAATAACTGGAATAAAGTAAAAGGGGAGGATAGAGAAGAAGTGCTGAAGCACTGCTGGCAATAGGACTTGCAGACTTAGCATTCTGTTTTTCCTACAACCCCTTTCTCCAATTTTTTTATTAGTATTCCTCATGCCCACCAACATTTGAAACAACATAATAGGTGAAATCTCTCTGCCAGAATTAAATTAAAGCCATAAGAATTTTTGATCTGGGGTAGTAGTATGACTGCTGATAGCACATCTCTTCTTGCTCATAATTTCTCTTACTGATCTTCTGTTTTCCTACCCCAACTTTGCTTTTAGTCTCTGTCTCTTACTGTGCACTCTGCCACCCGTTCATCCTCTTGTGCTGATCTCTTTCCTTTCATGCCTCCGTAATTGTTTTCTCTTTAGTTATCCCTCTTAAACTGACTTTATTTTTGGGAAAGTCCTTGTAAGTAAATAAGTAAAAGTATGTTGCCAGTGTAAACAATCACTCAGTAGTTTGCTAAATATTTACTTGCTCTACCTTTATGGTAGATGATCCCTGAGAAGGACATTTTACATTCTGTAAATTTATGGAGCACACAAACACCACACTCGCTACAGGCTAAACCTAATAGCTGAACTGTCAACTCACAAAGCAATCAGAATCATTCTGATTAAAAGGGGTCAAGAATGGGGTAGAAAGTTATAAATAGCCCTGTTGTCCTACTGAAGAAACAGTGAACTTCTCGAGGTTTAATTTATTTATATTCAATGTGTACTGTATGACTTTGACAAATATTAGATTAAGGCATGCAGAAAACAGAAATAAACAACATAAAAGGCTTATTACCTACTACACTATAAATGGCCTAGTGCAGTGGTTCTCAAACTGTGGGTCAGGACCCCATTTTAATGGGGTCACCGGGGCTGGCTTACACTTGCTGGGCCTGGGGCCAAAGCCCGAGCCCCACTTCCCAGGGCCAAAGCTGAAGCCCAAGCCCAACTGCTTCAGCCCTGGGCAGTGGGGCTCAGGTTACAGGCCCACTGCCTGAGACTGAAGCCTTTGGGTTTTGGCTTTGCCCCATTTCTCCCACCCCCGCCTGGGGTGGTTGGGCTTGGGCTTTGGCCCCCGCACCTGGGGCAGAAGGGCTCGGGCGAGCTCAGTCTCCCCATCCTGGGGTCGTGTTGTAATTTTTGTTGTCAGAAGGGGGTCGTGGTGCAATGATGTTTGAGAAACCCTGGCCTAGTGATACCTGTGCAATCTAGCTGTGAAATATACTCAAAGTGCTGATGCACAAGTAGATCTTGAAAGATAAACTGTTGGACAGTGAGGAATATTTTGGGGCTTTTTGTTTTAGTCTTAGTAAAACAATTATTTGTAAACCTTGTACAGGCTTCTTTAAAAGTCTGTAAACATGAATTAGGTATGGTATAACTAAACCAGAAAGCGTGTATGCCCAGATATTTTTGTTGTTACTTCAAACATCAAGAGGGCAGAGTTTGTACGAATGAAATCATTAACCGTTCTTATTGACTTAAAGATTTTATAGGGTGAGTTTTGTTTAAAGCACGTTTCTTTTCATTAAAAGAAAAGCAAAAAGTTGAAGGGTCCAGATTTACCACCCAAAAGAGCAAAATCCTCTGCTTGCAGAACAGGTATAGCAGCGATAGTGTGGGTGAAGGGTGCAGTAGCTAGCCACTGTGCTTCAATCCTGACCCATTTTTTGGGATGGAGAAATTAATTCGGTTTCCAGACACACACGATCCTTTTGATTCTAGTGAGTGAGCCAACAAGGGTGTCTGCCTTTTACAGAGGTGGTGTTTGTGTTGTTGTCACCTATCAACTAGGGATAGATTGAGATCTTCGTCCATTTCACGTAGATCACTGAATCGTCCTCAGATGATATTGATTTTTCCTCTGGGTTCAAACCATTGGCTTAGAGGCCAAAGGTTCCATATTTCATTATCAAGCTTGCAAGCCCCTCTGTTCCCATCCTCTCCTCAAAAAGAAAGTGTCTTACTGTTCAAAAAACATCTGACATTCTTGCATTGTATGTTGCTGGGATACATCAGCAATATTCATTCTGTGAACACATACATTCTGTGAACTTGATTCTGCTCTAATTTTGTCATTGATTTAAATGGGAGCTGGACCAGAACTTTGATTTGTTTAGTACACAACAAGGTTCGTGTATTAATCTAAATATGGTATTGGGTGAGCTTAGATTATTTGAGCATAAAAAAAACCATTATGCTAGGATGATCACAAAAGAAGTAAATCAAAACTTAGTTGCACGTTGGGGGCCAAGGGTCTGTCTATGTAGAACAAGCTGAAGATCAGGGCCTTAAATAGTTTAATAGTATCAGCATTATGTGAGACTGGAGGGTGATATGTAAAAATACTACATAAATCAGAATGGTAGAGCTATCAAGTATCTGAAAAAGGATGTCTGTTCATTGCACTAACCTGGAAAAGCATGATCAGACATCTATTTTGCTTCTCTAGACGCTCATAAAAATTATAAACACTGTACCATGTACATCTGGTATCATAATTATTTTTCCCCACAAAAGAAATCATATGTGCAATGAATTCTTTTGTGTTTTCTCTACTTAACAAATTCTCTGTTGATCTATTTCCAGGCCTAATGTAATGAAATACTATGCAGAAATCATGAGAAAGTGCTATATTTTCAAGTAGGTTTGTTTATATATTAAAAAAAAAAGCTCCACTTAAGAACTCTTGTACATTAGCTTTTTCAAAGAATGGAGATTAATACCATAATTGAACAACACAATATAAAGTGGCTGTTCACTTAAACTACTAGCCAAAATTAGTTTCATGTTGGCATTTAGGAATAGACTTCCCTAGAGCAGATGACTAGGTTGATACTCAGAGTTAGGGCTGGCAGTTTTACTGCTCATCCTTCCATCAATAAGATTACAAGATCTATTTTGTTAAATGATTTGGGCCGGAATCTGTAAATTAGCATAACTCCGTTGAAGTTCACGGAGCTATGGTAGTTTATACCAGGTGAGGATCTGGCATTGCACATACAGTTTCTTTGCAGCGATAGCATTTTAATATGGTATTATAACCCCAACAGAAAACTTTCAGGTGAAATTAAGATTACAGGTTTGTTTCTGTGGTTTGAGTTTAAAAAAAAATAGAAACCCAAGAAACATAGCGATAGAGTAAAATTTAGAAGAAACCCACACCTATGAAAGTATGTAAATACACAGTGAAGTACAGTACCTTAACTCTGCCCCTTGCAGATGCCAGCCTACCATCTTTGCATGTAGAGCACTAAAAATGTGTATCATGTAGGGCTCCGTGTCTGTCATGGAGGTTGCAGAAGTCACCGATTCTGTGACTTTCTGCAACCTCCGTGACTTCTGCAGTAGCCAGTGTGGCTGACATCGGGGCCGCCCAAGCAGCTGGCTATGGGGTCAGCTGCTCATGTGGCCCCGGGGACAGCTGGCCCCATCTCCTGAGTAGCCTCTGCTTGGCGGCTCCCGGCAGCGGTCCCAGGGCAGCCAGAGCAAATGCTGGCAGTGGTCCCGGGGCGGCCAGAGCAGATGCCGTTGGTTTGGTAGCCCCCAGTAGCTGGTGCCGCTGGCCACGCCCCCCCCCAGCAGCAGCCCCACAGTGTGCCCCTGCCCAGAAGCACCCCTCACCCCCCAACATTCCCCCCCCCCCCAAGATTTAGTCAGGAGTATTTTTAGTACAAGTCATAGACAGGTCACAGGCCGTGAATTTTTGCTTATTGCCCGTGACCTGTCCATGGGTTTTACTAAAAATACCCGTGACTAAATCGTAGCCTTATTCATAGAATAATGATTTTTGTAATGTTTCATATCTGCATGCATTTGCCAATGAGGATTTGTTACCATACTACTTTCCTTTATTTATATAAATGTTAGAATTTCATGATCTGGACATATGGGATTTGTTTATGGAGAAATGCTGGCTCTGTGTGTGTTGCCACTCCTCCCACTAATCTCTTGCCCTCTGCTTGCTCTTCAATGCCATAGGAGACCTGAGAGGACCTATAAGTGCTGCCCGCAGAGACTTCAGGGTGTGTATGTGCATACACAAACAAGGGTAGGGAAGCTAGAGATAACAGACATCTTGGGTTCAGTTCGCTAGACCAGCAAGCTGTCTTATTCCCCCACAGAATAGATGAATTAAATTAACTTAATTTTAATTATTTCCCACTCTCTGTTCTTTAAACTAGGAATTTGTCTAAATAAATAAAAATTAGAAGAATGTTATAGCTGTGTTGAGCACTACTTTTGAAGTGTTTTCATTTACAAACAGATGGCCTGACTAACTTCAGTCTTGGTTGGGAAATTCTCCTTTTTCCTATGACAAGCCTCTTTAGCGATCTAGTTATGTTTTGAGGCCCCTCTCTGCAAGGCTAGAGGCTTGAAAGCTTATGTCTACAGCAGTGATTTGAGTCCTATTCTGAACTTGCTGGAGTCTGATACTCATTTACTATTATTCTATGTTACTGTAGCCCTTGGAGGCTCCCAGTCAAGATCAGGGCCCCGTTGTGTTAGCCACTGCACAGTATTGCCAACCCCAAGCATTAAAAAATCATGAGTCAGCCCCCCCGAAAATCATGACATTTAAAAAAAATATTAATCTTTTTGTTCACTTTGTCTTCTGTTTCTTTAGGCCTTTGCGGGGTCACATTTTCTAACTTTTCTTCTCTCCCACTAGGTCCAAAATCTTTTAAATATCATTGCTGAGACTCTCATTCAATCCCATGACTCCAGGAGCTGGGGCTTTAAGAAAACCACCAAATATCATGAGACTCATGATAAAACTGGAAGTTGGCAAGACTGAAAATGCCTATAAAGACAGTCCTTAGTCTTTGGAAGTTATTGGGCGAAATCTCTGATCTGTGTTCTGCATGAGGTCAGACTAGATGATCATGATAGTCTCTTCTGCCCTTAAAGTCTATGAGATTTCATTGTAATCAGGCAATGTTTGATCCTTTGCACTAGTTTTATTCATAGATTCATAGATTCTAGGGCTGGAAGGGACCCCGAGAGGTCATCGAGTCCAGCCCCCTGCCCTCATGGCAGGACCAAATACTGTCTAGACCATCCCTGATAGACAGTTCTCAGCTCTCAGCTAGAAGAATTCAGCAAAGAAGGTATATTCTCTCTGTTTTCTGCTATAAAGTGGCAAAAAAGCACTAGAAATCTTTTTTAGGATGTCAGTCTATTAAACCCTTACCTGTATAACTTCAAATCAGATAGAAGAATTCTAACTTGGTCCCAGGCTTAACTTATCAAAATGAATAGGATTTTCGGCAGATTTTAGAGTTGGACCAGAAATCGAGCTTATCATGGAAATTTAACCACTGCTGTATAACAGAGCCTTAATACGAGCAAAGTCTGTTACCAGACAAATATATTATAACCAAACAAGCACACGTTGCATGAATAGAAAAGCAAGTGTAAAAAATCATCACAGCAACAAATGCACTGCTATGATTATTGATCAATGTCTACCTGCTTGGCTAAAGAAAGGATACCATGTAGTATTGCATAGTTTTTCCTCTCAGTGAAGAATGTTATATGAACCTGCCCTAACAAGTTTTGTGCTATATTAAGAATACAAATTGTCAGAGGAATCAATAGTCCTCTAAAGTGTTTAATAGTATTCAGTGGTTAGCATAAAGGAAGAAAATCCTAGATCATGATTGGCTGAAAACAGTCATGGGATGAATCTTAGGAGTTTTATTTTCGTTTGTTCTCCGTGGTCACCAATCCTGAGATCTGGAACAATGTTAAAGGAAAATTCTAGTGTTGCATATTTATATATCAAAGCTTGTAAGGACAGACTCATGTCTTAAAAGCTATAGATTAGGGGCATATCTCTGAACCTTCAGTGCATGACACAGGCAATCCAAATGTGTGACAAATGACAAAAATGTGGAACACCTGGGTTTTGCTGCACAATGTGACATGTTAGACAAGTTATAGTGATTTTGTTTAAGCTATAGAAAAAAATCTGTATTTAAGAACACTTCTTCACTAGGTGCATTAAATACACCAGTTTTTTAAAAAGAAAACTGGAAAAAACAAATTCTACCATGACTACCAGGGTTGGGGTGGATCCTGGTTGCACATCAGCAGAGTTGGAACCCTCAAGCCCTTTGGATTACCAGCACAGACCTCTATTTGTTGAGCTAAAAAGGTAACTTATCTTTTCTGAGGGCCAGCCATTAGAGGGGGATGTCACACATGCTTTGCCAACTAATTACTAGACATCAGAATGTCGGAGAGGTCAGGAAATCTAGGTTTTTTTCCTACCGGTTTGAGAGGAGTGGTAGTGGTTAGAACAGTGGTCTGATTGAAAGTCAGTGTAATGTGTACTCATAAATACTTTGTGTGCTTTTGAAAATCTCCTTCTTGGGGAAGAATAATCTTATTTGTTTTGCACTCTATTGTAATACTCAGCTTCACTCAATAGAAAAATACGCTGCTCTCTAGAACTACTACTATTTTTCTCTTTCCCCCCGCTTTCTTCACCATCCTTTGTCTTTCTCTATATCTTCCTTGTCTGTGTCTTCCCTCCCTTATTCCTTCCCTGCAGTAATCCCAAATTTCTTCCTGGCCTTCTGTGAGTTTCACTGCCATTCGCTTTCCCATTCTATCCAATAATCAGCAATTAAATAGTTAATGCTGACACTTAGTGTTATCAGTCTTTAGAGATAGCACTCCAGTTAGATTAATGAAGACAGGAGCCGAATGTCTGTATACATTCAGTTAGTGTTTAAAATCTCACCTCTGGTTCCTTTTGTTTCTCTTTCCAATCAGAAGATGAAGAGTCTGGCTCAAAGACGTCAGTCTGCACCATCTCTGGTCCTCAGCAAAGCACTTAACAAGTCCAGAACTATCGCCAGGTGAGTTGATGTATTGTGCTGGTTGTACTTTTTCCAGTTCCTGAGCCCAAATCTTGAGATGTTTTTGACAAGCAATTATCCATACCAGGCTAAATTATGTCTTCAGGCAGAGCCATATTGAGGAGTTGCAGGAGGCGCCCTCCACTGCTAGCTACATTGGCGTAATATCTACTGGAAGGCATAATGCATCCAGAGATGCTGCGTGGCGTGGAGAGATGGCTCTTGCTACATCTTTTAAAAGGCATTGTCAGTGCTGCTCTGTAGCATAGCTATCCTAATGCTGGCTGATATGCAAAGGAGGCAAGCATATCTGCTCTCCAGCCACACCCAGAGCTGCATTATTTGAGCTCCTCAGCCCATCAGGCAGCATTAGTCAACCCCATTCCTTTTGCACTAGAAACCAAATCATGGCTGCCTGTTCTGGTGATGGAATGGGCAGGGAGGGAGGGTGAATGGTTCCCTCTTTCGTTCCCCCCTCCCCTCAGTTCCCCTATGCAGCACTAAGTATAATTCAGTACCAGTTGCTGTATGAGCTAAGTTTCCATGATGCATTACTGTATATAACTCTCATCTTGTGTTATGTTGGCATCTTATTAACAATTCAATAGACTTTAAACCTGCAAAGTACCAATGTTTATGAAATAGTGAACAGTCCAGTAGAATGTAACCATAACCCTCAGTATAATTGAGGAAAATTAAAGCACAACTATGCAAAGAATCACTTTCTCCCACACTGTGGTGTGGGATTTAGGGAATTAATGTGTGGGCCTTGGAAAATTTGCTGTTTGATTTACTTAATACCTGGATCCATATTTATCATCCAGTGGAATTCCACAGAACTTGGAAAAATCTGAAAAGAATTCTGAGAAAATATCAGAGGTGCAAAAAAACCAAAGGAAAGTAAATTGAAAGTATTAGAAGCTGCTAAAGGTCTTTTTATTGTCTTTGAATCAAACGGAGAAACATAGAAAAAAACTCTAAATGGTGTTTAAGCTACTTTGTGCAGTCTAGCGGTTGAACACGGTATCGGGAGCCAGGAACTCATGGGTTCTGGCCCTGGCTCTGACACTTCCTCTGTGACCATGAGCAAGTCACTTAACTGCTCTCCTTTAGTTTGCAGGTTACTCACCTTCCTCATTAAGGGACTAGTTATGACTCAGACTCTGTGGTAACTCATTTTTATTATCTGTTGTTTACTATTTCCTCACCATCTTTGCAACTACCTTAAAATTTGTGATTTCACAAAACACTTTTTCATGCAGAATTGAATTTCTCAAAGCAGAGAGGGGTGTGCATCTTCCTATATACTCTGAGTAGTGACAGCTTGAGGGTGTGATTGGACACACACAGACAGGCTCCCACAATACTTAGTCTTCAGAGTTTTCCTCAGTTTGGTGGCATCTAGCTCAGCATTTGTCCATCCCTGCAATGGTCCCGTGTCTAGAGCCAGCTGTATCTGCAGTAGCTCAGTATCATCTCCTTGGAAGGGATAAGCAAGGGCTCAGCTTAGTTAATGTCTGTATGGTGCTTTCAATTTCCTACGAAAGCTTATGCTGAAATAAATTTGTTAGTTTCTAAGGTGCCACAAGTACTCCTGTTCGTTTTTACGGATACAGATTAACACGGCTGCTACTCTGTATATAAAAGAGCTGAGTGTTGTATCCCACTGGCCTCAGATAATGGACTTTTCCAATAGAATCGGTCTCATTTATAATGATCCTCTCCCCACCCCCCACCCCAAAGTCAATCATTAGGAGCCATTTCTACCAACAGAGAGCCCTAAAATTTTAGGATCTGCTCTGTTAAATTCAGTGACAGAACTTTCCTTCACTATAATAGAAGTAGGCTTGTGCCCTTAGAAAGGAATACAAGGTAACCCTTTGGATCATCCAGTGTTTTCATTTTTCACTGGGATTGTAGTTTCTATCTTAGCCTATTCAGCTTTCCTCTTCTGTTGCACAAAATGCATTCCTCTTCATCTATAAACTGGTTGAGTTTGAACTTCCTGCTCTGCTTGTTGTGTAAATGTTTAACTCTTGTGAAGTGTTCTCTCTTTTTAAAGGAGAGCTAAAGAACAACAAAACGACTGTTTTCTAATCTCCAAATATTTTTTCTCTAAGCTATTTTAGCACTTGGTTGCCTTTTGTTGTAAGCAAAATCCATTATTCTCCTTCTGGCAGCGATCCCCAATGCCAGTACTCCAATACACTGACTTGTTAATGGTTGATTAATCACTTGTAGATAATAAGATCCCATGCAGAGTCAGCGTACATCTGTGAGGTATTTTATATGAATCGTCTCACCTCAACAGCTGGTTCGCCTCAATATTTGTTGAAATTAATGAGCAAGTGCAAAGATTTTATAAGGGCAGGAAATACTTAGAAACATGAGTCAATTCATATTTCAGTAGCAGTTTATATATCTCAGGTGTCCTCAGACTACATACGGCACAGCTTAATAAAATGCAAGTTCAGGGCAAACTTGCCTTCAGGCAATGTAAAGGTTATTCACAGTATTTTTTTTTCTTAAAGAAACCATTCTGATGTCTGGAGGTGGCTGTTTTAGCATTCAGTGAATTACTTATCATGGCAATCGGCAGAAATTTGGAGTATAGAAGAGTCTGAATGTTTTATAAGATGGTTGTTATAGTGCTGTGATCTAGGGCTGTGTGGCTGTTACTCTAGATTTACACTGGTGTAATCCCATTGATACTAATGGAATTACTCTGGATTTATACCAGAATAACAATAGAATAGGGCCCTTTGCCTCCGAAGGATGAAAATATTCAGAATGTTCTTTCCTCTTATTTTTGGTTTTCTTCTTCTCCATACAACCCAGCCTGTCTGTCTTCACAAAGTAACACTGGATGATCATGCTAGCACTGTTTCATGTAATTAGATGGCTGCATTTGAAGTACTTTGAGCAGGTTTTACACTAGAAATCTATTGAAAAAACTGCCCCAGTGGATTGTGACCTTGATGTAGAGCGGCTTGAGTGTTCCCAGGATCCTGAGAGCAGTGCCGCTGGGAGTCTCGCACTCCTGGCAAGGTCATCAAAAGTGGAAAAGTGGTTATTTTTCAGTATTCATCTGGAAGCTCAAACAGAGTGAGGAGCAGCAATTGTGGCCAGACAACTCAAGAGACATGACGTCAACAATGCTGCACTAAGTGAGACCTGACATGCAGAAGGACAGCTCAAGGAACAACGTGGTAGTTACACTTTGTTCTGGAAAGGAACAGGTGACGATGAATGACGAATCCAGGGCGTTGGTTTTGCCATCAAAAACAAAATCGTCATCCAACTCTCGGAATTATCAGTTAGCATCAATG
This sequence comes from Macrochelys suwanniensis, assembly GCA_033296515.1. Classification (NCBI taxonomy): domain Eukaryota; kingdom Metazoa; phylum Chordata; order Testudines; family Chelydridae; genus Macrochelys; species Macrochelys suwanniensis. The sequence continues at coordinate 39,440,889 of CM065775.1, read as the reverse complement.
AATGACTCATGACCCTCTTAAACTTGTCAAGAACCAGCATGCAACATTCATCAGTGCATACACTCCAACCCTTGATGCTGATGAGGAAACCAAAGGAGGATTCTACACCAACCTTGACCAAATTCTCTTCGTCATCCCCAAAGAGGACACACTCCTACTCCCTGAAGATTTTAATGCAAGAGTTGCACGTGACTCAGAGCTCTGGAATGGCATGTTCGGAAAGGAAGGAGTGGCTAAGACCAATTCTAACAGAATTCTTCTGACAAAATGCACAGAACACAACTTAATTATCACAAACACCATGTTCCTCCAAAAGAACAAGTACAAAACATCATGAGAACACCCAGGGTCTAAGTATTGGCATCTGATCAACTATGTCATTGTCCGTGATTGTGAAGGTGTTTACATCACCAGAGTGATGACAGGTGCCGACAACTGTTGAATGGACTATCACCCCATGTGCTCCGTTACTTCCATCAAAACAACAAATGTGAAAGAAATCAACCAGACAGAAGATCAATGTTGAGAGTCTCAAGGACCCAACTAAATGTGACCTTTTCTGGCAGTGCCTCTCTGAGAAACTGATGAATTCCAAAACTGAGATGGAGAGCCCCGAAGATCACTGGAAAGCACTCACATCAGATGACTGTGCTGCATGTGAGAGAACACTGGGCTTCTCAACCAGGAAGCACCAACATTGGTTTGATGAGAACGATCAGGAAATCCAAGATCTGATTAACCGTAAGTGCAAGACCTTTTGTGCTTGGCAGAATGACATCAATTCCAAGCAGAAGCCATACATCCGCCATCAATTCAAAGCCGAGGGTCAAAGGAAAACCCATGAAATGAAATGAACAGGTGGTGGGAGAACAAAGCAAAGGAGATCCCAACAACTCGCTAACACCCATTATATGCACGGATTCTTCAACACCACTAAAGCCCTCTATGGACCCACACCCAAGAGCTAACCCCCCTTTGATCCAGGGATGGAGCCAACCTCCTCAGGGACAATGAATTGATTAATGAATGATGTAAGGAATACTTCGAAGACCTCCTGAATCATGACTCCAATGTTGACAAAAGCATCTTTGATGGGATGTTGAGGGATTAAGTCAAGAATGACCTTAGAAGCCCACCAACACTCATTGAGGTAAAGGAAGCCATCAAGCAGATGAAGAACAATAAGGCATCTGGACCTGATGGAATCCCCACCAAAATCTTCAAAGAAGGAGGAGAAGAACTGGATCACCAGTTTCATGCCCTAATGTTCAAGATTTGGAATTCAAAAGAAATCCCAGGCGATCTTAGGGATTCCATGATCATGACCATTTGCAAGAAAGAAGACAGATCGGATTGTGGAAACTATTGAGAAATTGCCCTGTTGTCCACTTCCAGAAAGATTCTTGCCAGAATTCTCAACTGGCTGCATCCTCTTACCGAGGAAATCCTCCCAGAATCGCAATGCGGATTCAGACTATCTCAAGGTACCACCGACATGATCTTCACGACCCATCAACTTCAGGAAAAGTGCTGCGAAAAAAAATCTTCGTACATGATCCTCATTGACCTCACACAAACATTCGACTCTTCTCAATTGTGAGAATCTCTGGAGTGTTCTTCTTAAATTTGGATGCCCACCAAAAATTGTTGCTGTCCTCTGACTCCATGACAACATGTCTGTGATGGTGGTCAGCAACAGCTCCAAAACGGACCCCTTCCTAGTCAAGACAGGAGTCAAGCAAGACTGCATCTTGCTTCAACCTTTTTTTCCATCTTTCTTACTGTCATCTTCCTTCTCATTGCTGACAAGCTCCCCTCCGGACTTGACATTTAAAACAAAAGGGACAGCAAGTTCTTCAACCTCAGTCGCCTCTGATCCAAGACAAAGATTATCACTAAATCAGTCATTGAACTCCAGTATGCAGATGACTGTGCCCTGTGCGCCCACTTGGAAGAAGATCTTCAAAAAATAGTCGACATTTTCTCTGAGGCCTACAACCAACTCAACCTCACACTCAACACCAGGAAAACTGAAGTACTCCAGCAACAGCCTCTGAATCACTGGGGTCCTGCTCCTATAATTCAGATCAATAGAGAGACTCTGGAGAACATTGATCACTTCCTTGACTTCAGCAGCCATCTGTCTTAGAAAGCTGACATCGATGAGGAAATTCAACACTGCTGCCAATGTGCCAGTGCAGTTTTCGGACGCATGAGAAAATGTGTCTTCAAAGATTGTGACATCAAAAATCAAACCAAGCTTTTCATGTACCAGCTCATTGTTATCCCCGCATTCTTGTAAGGTGCTGAAACCTGGGTCACATACAGTAGATACCTCAATATTCTTGAATGATGCCATCAACAGTGCCTCCGCAAGATCTTCTGACTCAAGCGGGATGACCAATGTACCAACATCAGTGTTCTGTCCCAAGTTAAAACCTCCAGCATTGAAGCTATGAACATATACCACCAACTCCATTGGACTGATCATGTTCTTTGAATGCCAGACAACTGACTTCCAAAGCAGGCCAACGGACAAGGGGCAGGCAAAAGGCGTTTCAAAGACACCCTCAAAGCCAACATGAAGAAGTGCAATATTGACATAAACCAAATTCAGGTCAATTATATTTGGTCCTGAGAATGGTGTGCAGCTGAAATCATCTTGTTTACTACTGGGTATCATTGTGGTTCAAACGAGATTGCATGATTTTCTGAATGACATGTTCTAGAGATCCACCAGAATGTATGGGTTTGAAAAGGGAATTACTGGGTGAAATCTGATAGTCTGTATTTGTGAGGTCATACTAGATGGTCATTGTGATCCCTTTTGGCCTTGAAATCTATGAATCTCAAAACTCTTTTGTATGGAGGGCTTGAGACTTGTCTCAAGCCAACTCATTCTTTTAGACAGGAAAATTGTTTGGAAGGATAAGAGGCATTAGATGTTAGTATAGCTATCAGGTTTCTGAGCCTTCAGTGAGCTCTTGTGAAGTGACAGCTGCTCCCACTTGGAGCACATGGTAGGTCTGGAACTTAAGTCTGTATTATCATTGTATATAATTTGTATTAATGTAGCATCTAGGTCATGGAGCAGGAGCTCATTGTTCTAGGCGCTGTACAAACACAGAACCAAAGACCATCCCCACCCTAGAAGAGCTCATAATCTGAGTATAAGACAAGAGACAGCAGATGGATACAGACAGACTGACAGGGGAGTACAAGGACACAATGGGACAATACTGGTCAGCATGACAGGCCGCGATCTCAGTGCTCCAGCAGCCTAACCATTATCAAGATTTTTTTAAGCATCACAGCAGAGGAGAGTTGAAGGAGGGATCTGAAGGAGAATAATGAGGTAACTTTGCAGATAATTTAGGGAGCTCCTCTCAAGAGTGAGGGACAGGATAGGAGAAAGCATGAAGGTGCTGGTTTGAAAGTGTAACAACAGAGGCTGGCATCATGGGCCAGTATTGACATTATCATCTATTTCCTTTTTCTAATTGAGTTTCAGCAGAGCATTGAGGGTCAATTGTGAAACTCCCATTGATTTCAACAGGTGCAGTGTTAGGAAACACTGAGTGCTTTTTGAAAAATACCCCCCTGATTGTTATGCTTCTAAATGAAGCTGATTACTTCTCCCAAAAGAAGAAGGCAGAACTCTTGCAAGCTGTAACACACTGATATAATTTCAGGAGATTTTAGAAACAGTTTTATTTTTGGATCTACTTGACAATTTGCAAATAGACTCCTGCATTTTCAAGTGAAATTGTCAGAAATGAAACTACCCTGCGCTATTCAGTGTATTTTGATAGGCTAGGAGCAAAGATTGTGTTAAATGTTTTAAACAATATTTTTAGAAGGCTTCTCAGTGGACCTCAGAAGAAAGTAAATTAGAAAATAATCCTCATTTGGATTTTTAGGTTTATATTTGAAGATGCATGGGGAAAAATATAGATATAAGGAATTTCCTAGGGTTTTTCTTTCCTTCCCTTAAATAGAGTCAAAGTTTCATGTTTTGTGGAAACACTGCTCCTTTTCCTAAATCACAATAAATGATTCTGACACATTATCTTTGAAGGGTCCTGGCCAAATGCTAAGTATTCCTAGATAACAAATATCGTATGTGTTATCTAGTAATACATGCCACTTTGGCTCTAGGCAAATACATTGTGTTCCCAAAGTCTTGGACAGTCTGTTCCTAAAGTATTAATCAGAAGATAGTGGATGAGCCAATCTGTGTGACTAGAGGAAGACAAAAATAGAGATTTAATAAATGTAAATTGCCAGAAAGCCTTTACTATTCCCTCTTCCCTGGGAAGATCTGTAGTCAGTGTTTTATCAAAATCAGGGTGTGAGGAGGAGGGGAATAAAGGCCGATGTTGTTAGTTAATGTGTTAAACTTTTATTTCAGTTTGCAACCATGTGCTGTATTTTCATTCTTTCTTTTTAGATAAAATACAGCCTGTGCATGTTTGGTGATGGTTAACACCTCACATTAATATTAGTGTTAGATTCTGCTCCCATTTGACTTCAGTGATGCAGGCCTGTAGTGCATTTCATCCCAAAATATTTTTCAATCACGTTCATGTACAGGAATTGCTTCACTTGGCACTGAGACATAGGCAACTCTGGAATGTGGCAGCTATTTACTACAGCAGCATTGCTACCCAACTGCTTAGGACAGGCTGTGAAGAAGAATATTGTAATGGGCAGGGATCGTTGTACAGAGCTTAGCTGAATGGGATCCTGGTCCAGGACTGGGACTCTAGGTGCTACGGGGATACCAATAATAAATAATATTCAGTCAAACTGCAATCCCAGTTGCAGTGGGAGTTTAGGTTTGCACAAAATGTGTGTGCGTTACCGATGTAATCAAATCTTAATAATTGTATTTGTAAAGCAGCCCCAGCCAAGTGGTGGGGGAGGAAATCTGTGCAAAACTGAAACAGCACACAATATTGTTAACATCAAATTTAGGGTTTACTGTTGCAGGAAAAGAGGGCAAAAATGAAGATGAGCAAGAAAGGTAATCTTGGGGCTAGGTGAGGTCACACTAAGAAATACCTTTGTGGGAAACTGGGAAGATTTAAGGCCTTTAAGGGGGGAAGAATTGGCAGAGATGGATGTTGAGTAAACAAATTCCACATTCCAGAGCCCACCACAAGCAAAGGTGTGATCCCTGAAATGCAGAGATAACAATTAGAAGTGGGCTCAGGGAGGAGATTTCTACTGTACCTGGGGCCTACACAGTAAGGGCTTTTGAAACAGCAGTGACAGGTTGGTCAGTCTGTCACTTTACAAGCAGCTGGTGTGAATAATTGGTGGGTGTTAGATCATTATGTTTGCTCAAACCAGTGAGCAAATGTGTGGCTGTATACTGAGCTGTAAGTGGTGAAGCCCTGCAGAGAGCCAGTTTGAGAGAATTACACTAATTTAACCTCTTAGGTCATTGGGGCAACGGTTGCTGTCACAGGATAAATAAGGGTGTGACCTGCACAACTGAAGAAACACCTCTTTCACTGCACATCTGGACATGGAAAGGGCATGGTCAAAAGCGACCTCAAGATTCTTCACCTCCTGAATTTTTCTCATCAGTAGGAGACAGAAGAGGAGCAAACCCCCTCATATGGATCATCCCTTTCCAACAGCAGAGCTTCTGTCTCCTCAGGGTTAAGGGTGAGATAGCTGACAGTATTGTCCAAGCATTCCTCCAAGGCAGAAATGGAATTTGTGGGATTCAAGGGACAGGAAAAACACAATGGCAGACCTATGATTCTGCATTCCTGGGTTGAGAGTGATTTGTCCAAGAGATGACATATGTATTGAACAACATGGGAAAGAAGAGACGTTTTACAGAACAATGAGAAGGGGAGGGAAAAATGTAAACAAAAATTCCCAAACCAAAGGATTAACTGCTGCCAACTCTTGTGATTTTTATCACAAGTTTCATAATATTCTTTCTTTCTTATAGCCCTAGATCTTGGAGTCATGTGATAATGAGAATCTCAGCTTTCATTTAAAAAACAAAACAGAGCACCATGCAAAAGTTTCTAGCCTTTATAGTTATGGAAAAAACTTGAAAAACTGAACCCTAAAGACTCAAACCACAAGGCACACAAAAACCCCACCATTTAAAAGTTGATTTTAAAATCCTCCCCCTGCCCCAGGATTCATGAACGCTTGGAGTTTGCAGTACTGGATTAAAGACCTGATCCAACTCTTACTAAAGTCGATGGGAGCCTTTCCATTCTTCAGTGGGAAATGATTCAAGCCTCCAAAAAGAAAAGGACCTGTTATGGGACACACCACTGAATCAGGGTCCTAGATAAGCTCTGATTCAGAAGTGTACTTAAGCATGTTCCTAACTTTTAGCATGTGAATAGTCCCATTGACTTTAGTGGGACAACTTGCAAACGTACAGTAGGCACTTGCTTAGTCCCTTGCTGAATAGGGACTTTGCTTAAGTTTGTGATAAACAATGTACTGTTTAAGCTTTAATGCAAATGTGCAGAAAGTGAATGACAAAATATATGTAGCCACTTCTATAAAGTGCCATTCTGCTCTCAAATGAGCTCAAGATGATCACATTCCTGCTTTACATATAAAGTTTTGTGATTAAGACCCTTTCATAGTACCTCAAAATAATATTAGTATTAGAGCTGATTGAATGTTTTTTAACTAAATCTATTCCCCTTGGAAATAAGGTTTATAAAATTTTTCTGTGGGAAAATATCTATTTTGGAAGAATTTGCCATTAGGAAGATCAAAATGAAACATTTCAGGCCAGGTCAACATTAATCTGTGTGTGTGCCTGAGCTGTCATGGAGCCCCATGGGAGTTGTAGTTCCTGGTCCCTTGTGCCCCCATTGTACATCTCCCATGATACACCCATGGCCTTTCCCTGTAGCTGGCTCCCATGATGCAACACAGCAGCTCAGCCACAGAAACTGTGAGTTGACAAACTGAAACCTTTTGGATTCAGGAATGTTCAAATTGGGAACTTCCAATTAGAAACTTTCTCGGATTTGTTTGTTTAATCATGAAATGTCAACTCTTTGTCTGGATTCAGGACTAAACAAATGTCAAAATATCTGAATTTCCCATTGGATAAAAACTCTATTTTTGATTAGCTCCCATTAGTATGCTATGCTTTTGTATGCAATACAGACAAATATGAATACACACACACATTTTTTTTAAAGGCAGTTCTATAGTGTATCAACATGCTTCTCATCTTAATACAATGCCACACATTTAAAATAACCTAAAGTAATGATGATAGAGAACAAACTGTGACATTTAGGGCACTTTCAATTCATGTTTAATCTAGATTAATTATGATGTTGGAGTGTCTGGTTTTCTTAAACTGTGCACGTGGACCCAGATGTTATTTTTCTGCAGTACTAGTTAGGGGAAAATATTATTAAAACTGTTAATAAGGAACAAAGTGAACTCTTGGGCCTCCAATAGCCTTGATGAATTCAACAGATTGGAGTTCTTCTGCACATGTGTTTGTGTTGCAAAACGCATCAGTTATTCATTTATTACATACAAACTGGCTTACAGTTATTTGTTTGCATCTGGAGATTGAAATGTACTGCTTCTTCTAGACTTAGCGATATGCTGTTTGTTTTTTTAATTAAAAGGAAAGGAAGAGAGGCAAAAAAGAGGGAAGCTCAGAAGCAAGTTTTCAGAGTGTTTCAAGTTCAGATACAGAAGTTAACTTTACAGTTTACTTTTGTTGTTATGATCAATGATCAATGATCAGGGTTACCTAGGGAGGTGGTGGAATCTCCTTCCTTAGAGGTTTTTAAGGTCAGGCTTGACAAAGCCCTGGCTGGGATGATCTAGTTGGGGTTGGTCCTGCTTTGAGCAGGGGGTTGGACTAGATGACCTCCTGAGGTCCCTTCCAACCCTGAGATTCTATGATTCTAACACTGGCCCTTTAGAACATAAGAACGGCCATACTGGGTCAGACCAAAGGTCCGTTTAGCTTAGGTGCCGACTCTGTGGGTGCTCTCGGGCTGGAGCACCCACGGAAAAAAAATGTTGGGTGCTCAGCACCCACTGGCAGCCTTGCGAATCAGCGCCTCCCCCTCCCCACAGTGCCTCCCACCACGGTGGATCAGCTGTTTAGCGGCAAGCAGGAGGCGCTGGGGGAGAGGGGAAGGAGAGAGGACGGCGCACTCGGGGAGAGGGTGGAATGGGTTAGAGCAGGGGTGGAAAGAGGTGGGAGGGGGCAGGAAGAAGCGGGATGGGGGCTAGGAGGATGGGGTGGAAGCGGGGCCTGGGGCAGAGTGGGGGGTCAAGTACAACCCCTTCCCTCGGTAACTTATAAACATGGCTCCTCTGCCATCTAGCCCAATATCCTGTCTTCCAACAGTGGCCAATGCTAGGCGCTTCAAAGGGAATGAACAGAACAGGTAATCATCAAGCGATCCATCCCCTGTCGCCCATTCCCAACTTCTGACAAACAGAGGCTAGGAGCACCATCCCTGCCCATCCTGGCTAATAGCCGTTGATGGACCTATCCTCCATGAATTTATCTAGGTTTTTTTTTTAATCCTCCTATACTCTTGGCCTTCACAACAGCATCTGGCAAAGAGTTCCACGTTTTGACTGTGTTGTGTGAAGATATACTTCCTTTTGTTTGTTATTAATTTCATTTGGTGACCCCTAATTCTTGTGTTATGAGAAGGAGTAAATAACACTTCCTTGTTTACGTTCTCCACACCAGTCATGATTTTACAGATCTCTATCATATCCCCCCTTAGTCATCTCTTTTCCAAGCTGAAAAGTCCTTCAATCCAATTCTCCTTTAGAATTTTGACTGTTTTAAGTCAAAGATGGTGAGTGGTTACATCTCATAAAAGGAAGGTTCTAAACTCTCGTACTGTACCCACATGCTTTTTAGATTGTTCTTTGGAGAAGAGACTAGTCGTTTGACAAAATGAGTAATTGTTCAGCATCTGTATATCTCTGATTCTTGTTAATAATGTCTCAGTCAAATGACTGTGTTTATACATAGCAGTTAGGCAGTGACATACCTGAAGAAATTGGGGACTGACAGAGTTCCTTGTGACATTTTGTCTTAGTAAATAAGGGGAAAGCAACTAATGATATGGAGTCATCAGTGTCCACAGCTCTGAAAATTGCCAGGATTAAATATTTGTTGAATTCTGGACTGATGTGGTGGTGCATCACCTCTCTGGGTCATGTTCTGATGAAACATAAAGTGGTGCTGCCTCTAACGAGTTCTAACTATGCAACAAGTACAATAATCTGCTTTTGTCTTTCTTTAAAATGTCTCATCTCTGAGCCTTCCCATTGGCTCTTTTGGCCAGGTGCCCACTCACTTCCTTTTACCCCTATGCATCACAGTGAGACTTTTAACCCTTTACACGTAAAGCAAGTAGAGAACAGCTACTAAGGGGGATTCTATAGCTAACTGTCTGGCTGGGTCCATAAAAGGGAGTTACTCCCCACCCTCCCTCATTTATCACAGGGTATACAAGCCTCACAGGAGAGACAGCAACTAAGTCTGCTCAAAGTCACTTCGTGGCTTGGAACTCTCTGCTGCCTGATAGTGGTAACAGACTCCACAAGCCTTAGCCTGCTCCAGCCTTGCTTCTGCTCCAGCCATATTCCTCGTCCTGCTCCAGCCTTGCTCTTACTCCAACCCTGTTCTGGATTCTTGATTCTGGCTCTGACCACTAGGCCTGACCATCCCCACCACAGTTTCTGACTGCAACGGTGCTTAGAATATACATGCCTGGGTGCCTTTCCCCCCATTCCCTGCCTTCTCCTGATGCCCTATTAATTAAGCTGTGGTAGAAATCTTTGTCAAAAGGTTGGGTTTTGCATTGTACCCTGAAAGTAGTCAGACTCTGGATTTGTCCAGCCTACCCAGGGAACTTGTTTTATCACAGATTCCCTTTGACTGAGAACAGTTTCTCTGGCTTGCACATGCTTTCTCCTGAGTTTTGTGAACCGTGTTTTCCAAGAGAACGGCTGGCTTGGTGGGTGATGTATAAGGTAAAATACCCATTTTCACCAAAGAGTCAATAACCAGACACTGGCATAGATCTGGTAAATCAAAAGTGGCAACAAATATAAAAATAGTTGCCATGCACAAAGTTCTTATCATGCTGCCCCTCAGAGCACACGAGGCCTAATTCTCCACTGCCTTACAGGTTATCTGCACCCACTCTGCACATGTGTGATTGAACAAAGGTGCAAGGCTGTGGAGAATTAGGACCTGTATGTCTTCTCTCCCCCTACCTAGATTAGCGTGAGGTAGGAATTTTCAAAGAAATAGGTCTAGAAGCTCTGTAAAAAAGACGAATTTCATATATAGGAATTGTAAGGAAGTCAACAGATGGACACAGTTGAAACTAATTTGTCTACTGCAGCTCAAAAGGAATCTGGGTCATACACATGCAATATCTAGCAAAGCCAGAGGTATCAAGTAAATCTCCTCGCTGCAAAGGGATCATTCATATCCCATGGGACTAGCATCAGAATATGGTTTAAAGCCCTTGAAACAAGCCAAAGACAGATTCATTCCCATTAACACTGGGATTAAGTTCAACAAGGTGGCAATCAAATCTTCAATGGGACATTACAGTTTCAGAGTCCCAGCCGGATTGGCATCATGTTGAAATGCACAATAGTTTCTCAAGCTAGCTAAAGAGATGAGGCCAGATCCTCATTTTAAGTTTTCAGTGGAGCTATACTGAATTTAAACCATAGAGGCCCACTGCTGTTGGTTACTTACAAGCCAGTGATGGTTGACAGGTAGCAACAGACTTCAGTGAAAGCAGAAAAAAACTCTTCTCTCCTGATGATGGGGATGGGGTCATGTCTGACTAGAGGAGTGGGAGGAGAAGCTGATCAATAGCTGATCTTCTGCAGGGTGGGTCAGTTCACTCACCAGATATCCTCCTGCCACTGGCATGCACTAACCTTCTTTTATATATGGAGATCTGCCTATCTCATAGAACTGGAAGGACCTTGAAAGGTCATCAAAGTCCAGTCCCCTGCCTTCACTAGCAGGACCAAGTACTGTTCCCTGACAGATTTTTGCCCCAGATCCCTAAATGGCCCCCTCAAGGATTGAACTCACAACCCTGGGTTTAGCAGGCCAATGCTCAAACCACTGAGCTCTCCCTCCCTTCTTCTGTCACCCTCTCACTCAGCCAGGACACCGTCTCTTCTGAGCTCTCTGGGTAATGTGTGACCCTGGTTGACTGAGTCCGCATAGGAGAGGAAACTGGTCTCTAAGTACTGGATCTCAGTGTAATTCTCAAGCACCATCATCCTCAGGTTTCCTTCCCCTTTCTCACCTGTATTTCCCAGCTGTGGCTCCCAACTAGGGCGAGCAGATGTTCCGATTTTATAGGGACAGTCCTGTTATTTGGGGCTTTTTCTTATATAGGCATGTATTACTCTTCCCCACCTCCCCCCCATCCCGATTTTTCACACTTTCTATATGGTCACCCTACTCCCAACAGACATGCAACCTCTGGGCCCCACCAGTTCATACAGCTATCACCATCTCTGTCTTGCTGTGTGAAAAGGGTTTACGGGTGGCTCCACAGAGACTTCTGTCACTCCAGACTAGAACATGTAGGCATCTTCCTATAGCAAGTATCTATGGGAAAGGATAGTCAGGCTAAAGTACAAGGTCATATAACTTACTTGATCAGCTGGCTGTACTGAGATTTGGTCAGGTATAGGCTGCTTCAGAGGTCAGGTCAAACTTGCAGTCAGTCTACACAGGAGCCTATGGTTGGGAGTGGGGGAGGGGGAACCATTAAAGCCAGCATGGATGACTAAAAGAGCAGGTGGCCGGTGTTCAAACTAGTTTGTGGAAAGACTTCTCAAAAGTGGGGCTGGCCCCTGGATCTGGAGACATTGGACCTCCTATACACTTTCCTGCTTCAGTGGGGTTCGTAGTAGTTGTCCGCCAGTGGAAACAACTCACTGATGCTAAGTGGAGGAGGGAGGTAGAAGAGAGTTGCCCTTATATGGGTTCCTCCATTATAGCTGGCCTTTATGAGAGGGAGATAATGAGGATTAAGAACATAGCAGCCATACTGAGTTAGACCAATGTTCCATCTAGCCCAGTATTTTGTCTTCCATCTCCTGTTGTCCACTCTCAGCTTCTGGCAGTTGGAGGCTAGGGACACTCAGAGCGTGGGGTTGTATCTTTGACCCTCCATGAACTTGCCTAATTTTTTTGAGCCCCTGTTGCATGTTTGGCTTTCACAACAATCTATGGCAATAAGTTCCACAGGTTGATTGTGTGTTGTGTGAAGAAATACTTCCTTTTGTTTGTTTTAAACCTGCTGCCTATTAATTTAATTGGGTGACCTCTGGTTCTTGTGTTATGAGAAGGAGTAAATAGCACTTCCTTATTCACTTTCTCCACACCATTCATGATTTTATAGGCCTCTATCATATCCCCTCTTAGGCGTCTCTTTTCTAGGACGAAAAGTCCCAGTCTTTTTAATCTCTCCTCATAGAGAAGCTGTTTCTTATCTTTAATCGTTTTTGTTGCTCTTTTCTGTACCTTTTAGAATTCTAATATCTTTTTTGGGATGGGGTGACCAGAACAGCATGCAGTATTTGAGGTGCCTGTGAGATGCAAGAGGGGAAGGGACATCAAGAGGTCATGGAACAGGCTCCCGCTGACCCTAACAGGCTTCAGGACATCAGCACGCAGCCACGTGGCACTGCTGTCTCTTCAACCACTCTGAGTTGAGCCCTGCTGCAGGAGCCACCTGCACCAGCTGTAGGAGGCTCTTTCAGTCCAGTGAGCTTCCCAGAGCATTCTGGAGTAAGGCTGGAGCAGCAACTGTTTCATAGACTGTTGCTTTGCCTGTTGAAAAGGCAGTGGGACAGGCAGCGAGTTGAGGTAGTGGGTAGGCTGACAACTATCTCCAGAACAGACACCCTGCTGAGGCTGTCCTCTTGAAAGGGATGGTGCTTCCTCTGTAGCCCTCATGGAGCCTGGTGACCCGTGGTTGGGAGCCCTGAGTATCCAAAGAGGAACCGTAATGAGACCACGGTAGTGGGAATTAATCTGTCCTTTCTAAACACAGTGGGCCAAGTTCATCTGCACTGTAATGCCACTGACTTCAGTGGAGTTTCAGCAGTGATTTATCAGTCTGATAGGTGCTGAATCAACAAGCTCTGTCACATCAGTAGGCTGACAACTTAAACCGTCTGGAAGAGTTCCAGTCTGGCTACTTAAAATGAACTAAGAGATCAGCTCGGGAAAGAGAGTCAGGTTTGAATGGCCATTTGGACAGACTGGTAGAGCTTAGCAGCCTATGGCAGGAAAAGGTGTGTGATGGCTTTAGCCCCTCCTTGCTAACTGACACGATGGTACGTGTCCTAAAGGTGGCTGATTCAGGTTTTATAAGATCATATAAAGTATCCAACTAAAGCAGGAAAGGGTTAAATAGTAACAAAAGTGAAGATAATATAGAATCCTGTTAATCCTGAGAGAAGGAAATTAAAGGAAACAGGTAAAAAGAGTGAACAGAACCAGAGGTAATATTAGAATATGTAATGTGGGGATTTATCTCTTAGCAATCGTGTTACAGGCTTTTTATATTTTATTACTTTGATAGTTAATAAATCAGTAAGTTTAGTAATTCAAGACTTCTGAAAAGGGGAATCTGCCAGAAGGCCTGAAAATTAACAGCTGCTGAAATCTACTTTAATTTTACCTGTCCAGGCTCATATGTCTTTTACTGCTTTGGTCCTGGACCAAGTGATTGGTTTTTTTTAAATACAGTGGCCTAACTGGAGACAGTTTCCATGTGGTGCAGCTTGGGGAGGAGAGATACTTAAGACAGCAGCTGGAGAATGGAATATTCAGCAACTGAAAGGGAATGAGCTCATTGGTATGGGACTCTGCTAGGGGCTGAGCAGCCTGCCTAGCATTAGCATGCACCGGTTTATTATCTGGTAACCCTGCTAGGCTAAGATTAGTGTGTGGTAAACAGCTTAGCCGTAATCTAGAACAATTCTGGATATTTTCTCTACTACTTAAATAAAAGTAATTTATGTAGCTGTCCAAGTCCTGCCTTACCATGCGCTTGTTTCCTGGTAGGTGTGGGCAGTGGGATATGCTAATCATTGCCACAAACAATCCCACTGCACCTTGTAAACAATCTGTGGCTGATTTGTAGCATGAAAAGGGTGTTTTGGTGAGCATGTAAATTCTGCCCCTCAGGGCTACTGTAAATTGTGTTAGCTGCACTGACTCTTGAGTGGCCTTCCATGCAGCAGGGATCACCAAAGTGTGATTGTCCCTTTACCCTGTCATGGGATGGCTGGATGGGGGTGGTGTAGAATTGGTGTAGCTGATTCTACACCACCTACGATTCTCCTACGCTAGGGGAATTTCCTATGGAAGAATATGGGCTAAATCATGATGGGGGGCCAGGATCCAGCCCTATATTTTTTTTCCTTTGGTCCTTTCTATTTTTACTTTGCGCAAAAATCACTTTTTTTTGTGACAAAGGGAGTAGAAGGAACAAAGAAATCTTTGCCTGTTTAAATAATGCCTGGAATGGCACCTCCCTGACGTAACTGTTATGGGAATGCCACTCAAGGTGCTGCTGCTATGTCACTGAATAAAAATGTAAATTGCAGTTGTGAACAGAGGATTGATTCTTCTGAAGGCTAAAAAGACTTTATTGCCTTCTACATGCAAAGATGTCCTTGCTTAAACTTTCCCTCCATCATAAGCCCTCTGACTTTGTAGTTGATCAGTATTGAAACTCTGTAGCACAATTTGCAGAACATCCACATAGCAAGTATTTGAGGTCTCGAGTGTTCATTAGCGCTTTAAATAACTTGAGCTAATTTCTTTTCTGGTGTAAATTGTCAGAGCTCCATTGGAATGTACCATGCTAACTTGCACCAACAGAGAATTTGGCCCTTTGTGTTAAACTTGCAGAGTAAACACCTTGCAGCTGTTTGTTAAAGCTTTAAAAAAAAAAAAAAAACAAAAAAAAACAACCTGGAAGCAAACCAAGCCACATGTGTATTTTCCTGACTCTAGGCACCACACTATAGTGCATTCTTGCTGCACAGAGAATGTTGTCATTTCAGCTGTGTAAAAATTACTTCAATGAAGTTTGTTTTCATTTAAGCTGCCAGACATTAATGGCAAAAGGTGTGGAGATATATTTTTAAATAACATATTTCACACTAATAGCTATGTGAGTATTCTATTGCATTTCTGGTTCCTTCACTGCCTTTCAGGGAGAGTACAAAAGAAACATACTTTACACAGTTTGACTTGTTTTATAACTCTTGCTAGTAATTCCGTATAATAATATTTTGGCATAATGCAAAGATGAGACTTTAAGTACTTAGTTTTTTCAATATGTGGATGAATTAAAACCAGCAAACCAGTACTGGTCCAGTGAATGAATGAAATATGAGTGATATTTAAAATAGAACTGTGTTCAATACATTACATCCTGTTCAGGAAGAAATAGAAATAGTAATACTCCAAGAATAAGGGTGAGTTGGTTGGTTTGTTTGCGGTTTTTAATACAGGGCAAATCTCTCAAGCTTAATTGTATGGAAGCTACTGTAAACTGAGTCTGAATGAGCTCTCCCCTGACATCTAGTGTTGAGCTGGGGAAGAGGACTTCAGGAGCTGACCTTCTTTGCATGGGCACACTTACCTTGCCTAGGTGCTCAGCATGACGGGACTGCTTTGCCCAAATGATCACTTTTGGCTGGTGTTGGATCACAGGTTACTTTGTTATCGGGAGCAGGGGTACTAAAGGGTTGTTATCCTTGTGTGAATCAAGGGCAGCAGAACTGTGTTTGGCATACCCAGGTTGAGGGACTCATCCTCATTAAAACTGCACTCGCTAGGCAGGGGACATGGGTGCCAAAGCCCAGTGAGTGAAGAGAGGGTTGGGACAGGTACTTGTACTTGGTGGTGTGGGTGCTGTGTGTGCTGTGTAAGGGTCCTAGACACCATTTGACCCTTCCCCTATCCAGTGTGTAATAACACAGCTGATTATTGATGAGCAAGGTCCCCTGGGAGAATAACGTGAGGGGGAAGGAGTCGAGGAAAGCTGGCTGTATTTTAAAGAATCCTTATTGAGGTTGCAGGAACAAACCATCCCGATGTGTAGAAAGAAAAGTAAATATGGCAGGCGACCAGCTTAGCTTAACAGTGAAATCCTTGCTCGTCTTAAACACAAAAAAGCAGCTTACAGGAAGTGGAAGATTGGACAAATGACCAGGGAGGAGTATAAAAATATTGCTCAGGCATGCAGGAGTGAAATTAGGAAGGCCAAATCACACTTGGAGTTGCAGCTAGCCGGAGATGTTAGGAGTAACAAGAATGGTTTCTTCAGGTATGTTAGCAACAAGAAGAAAGTCAAGGAAAGTGTGGCCCCCTTGCTGAATGAGGGAGGGAACCTAGTGACAGAGGATGTGGAGAAAGCTAGTGTACTCAATGCTTTTTTTGCCTCTGTCTTCACAGACAAGGTCAGCTCCCAGACGGCTGCACTCCGCAGCACGGTATGGGGAGGAGGTGACCAGCCCTCTGTGGAGAAAGAAGTAGTTCGGGACTATTTAGAAAAGCTGGACGAGCACATGTCCATGGGGCCGGATGCACTGCATCCGAGGGTGCTAAAGGAGTTGGCCGATGTGATTGCAGAGCCATTGGCCATTATCTTTGACAAATCATGGCAATCGGGGGAGGTCCCGGATGACTGGAAAAAAGCTAATGTAGTGCCCATCTTTAAAAAAGGGAAGAAGGAAGATCCGGGGAACTACAGGCCAGTCAGTCTCACCTCAGTCCCTGGAAAAATCATGGAACAGGACCTCAAGGAATCAATTCTGAACCACTTAAAGGAGAGGAAAGTGATCAAGAACAGTCAGCATGGTTTCACTAAGGGCAAGTCATGCCTGACTAACCTAATTTGCCTTCTGTGATGAGATAACTGGCTCTGTGGATGAGGGGAAAGCAGTGGATGTGCTATTTCTTGACTTTGTATCAAAAGCTTTGCTAATCTCCCACAGTATTCTTGCCAGCAAGTTAAAGAAGTATGGGCTGGATGAATGGACGGTAAGGTGGATAGAAAACTGGCTAGATGGTCGGGCTCAACAGGTAGTGATCAATGGCTCCATGTCTAGTTGGCAGCCGGTATCAAGTGGAGTGCCCCAAGGGTCGGTGTTGGGGCCGGTTTTGTTCAATATTTTCATTAACGATCTGGAGGATGGTGTGGACTGCACCCTTAGCAAGTTTGCAGATGACACTAAACTGGGAGGAGTGGTTGATACGCTGGAGGGTGGGGATAGGATACAGAGAGACCTAGACAAATTAGAGGATTGGGCCAAAAGAAATCTGATGAGGTTCAATAAGGACAAGTGCAGAGTCCTGCACTTAGGACGGAAGAATCCCATGCACTGCTACAGACTAGGGACCGAATGGCTGGGCAGCAGTTCTGCAGAAAAGGACCTAGGGGTTACGGTGGACGAAAAGCTGAATATGAGTCAACAGTGTGCCCTTGTTGCCAAGAAGGCTAACGGCATTTTGGGCTGTATAAGTAGGGGCATTTCCAGCAGATCGAGGGACGTGATCATTCCCCTCTATTCGGCACTGGTGAGGCCTCATTTGGAGTACTGTGTCCAGTTTTGGGCCCCACACTACAAGAAGGGTGTGGATAAATTGGAAAGAGTCCAGCGGAGGGCAACAAAAATGATTAGGGGGCTGGAGCACATGACTTATGAGGAGAGGCTGAGGGAACTGGGATTGTTTAGCCTGCAGAAGAGAAGAATGAGGGGGGATTTGATAGCTGCTTTCAACTACCTGAAAGGGGGTTCCAAAGAGGATGGATCTAGACTGTTCTCAGTGGTAGAAGATGACAGAACAAGGAGTAATGGTCTCAAGTTGCAGAGGGGGAGGTTTAGGTTGGATATTAGGAAAAACTTTTTCACTAGTAGGGTGGTGAAGCACTGGAAGGGGTTACCTAGGGAGGTGGTGGAATCTCCTTCCTTAGAGGTTTTTAAGGTCAGGCTTGACAAAGCCCTGGCTGGGATGATTTAGTTGGGTTTGGCCCTGCTTTGAGCAGGGGGTTGGACTAGATGACCTCCTGAGGTCCCTTCCAACCCTGAGATTCTATGATTAAGATTCAGCTGAGAGTCTTGTTGCACACCAGCAGAGCTGAAATCACTGATAACCAGGTCTTAGCATTCAGCCTGCTTTGGGACAGTGTCTCTGCCCAGTCTCCACTAGCAGTGAGGCTCCCCCACTAACAGCTGAAATCACAGAGAGCTGTGTTAAGTGGTGGGACCTCAAGACATCCCAGAGGGTGCAGAGTGGAGCAGTGAGTGGCCAGCAAGGCGGCTGATGCCAGAGCAAACGCCTGGACGGCAGAGCAAGCACGGTGTTCCCATCACTGGGGTGGGAGGTGAGCTCACGCAGATGTCCCTCTAAACTTCAGGTCTTCGCTGACCAAGGACAACAGCTGTGAGTGGGGTGCAGTGCAGGGAGAAGGGAGAGGCACGTTAAAGGAACTTTTGGTTGCTGGACTTCAGAACCTGAGGCAAAAGGACACTGCCCGTGGTCTTTTGCTCATGGTTTTATGTTTATGAATCCTGCTTGCAGCATTTTCCCAAATTAATTCTGGGTTACTTCCCTCCTTTTATTAAGAGTTTATTTTCTACATTCTAACTCTGTGCTTGCAAGAGGGGAAGTACTGCTTCTTAGAGGCACCCAGGAAGTGGTATGTAATTGTCCCAGGTTATTGGGGGGGGGGGGGGGGGGAGGGGCTCGAGACTGTTTGGTGTTGTATTGTTGAAAAGGAACCTCTAGATATTGAACCCGGCCCTTGTTGCTGCCAACTCTGACTGTCAGAAGGGTTACACTACTGTATATGACTATATCGTAGTTAAGGAAATCTGCAGTGTGTGCTGCGCAAAATAAATTAATTAGCTTTTTGGAATTCAGCACTGGTTTCACAATGAGCTACTTGAGCTATACAAGATTTACTGCTGACTAACTCTCAAAAATGTATTGACTGCCCTTGCAATTATAGAATCTTTGTGCTTGTGTATCCAGGTCTCCTGTATTACTAATCAGTTTAATATTACAGCAGCATTGTAGTTTTCCACAATCACCTCTTCCACTTATCTCTTTCAGAAAAAAAAAATACCCTTCTGGGCTGATCTTTGCTTATTCTTGGCCTCATGGTATGATATATGTATTATTATAATATAAAATGCAGTTCAAGCTTTATATATAAACCCCTAACTCAATGGAGATTTGCAATGGGAAAAGGCACCACCTCGTTCTCTGCATGCTTGTCAAAGATAAATGTGCATGTAGAGAACCATATCTAACTGGACCAATCAACAAAACCAATCTTGACTTGAAATCAGTGGGAGCAGTGAATGCTCAGCACCTTTTAGGTCCCAATCCTACAAATTGTTCCATGTGGACAGATCCCTGTGTGAAGTCCCACTGAAGGCAATGGAACCTCTGAGTCCTCAGCACCCGAAGCGAGTGGAGCTCTGTGTGGGCATAGGCTCTGCAGAACAAGTACAAGGAACAGGCCTATCTTCAGGCTCCCACCTTTCAAAATCTTATCCTGTATGCAGAAGACCTGTGGGGAACAAGGCAGCAGGAGCATAGCAAAGACCTATCTAGTTGGATATCATTAGTATTCCGAAGCTATAAAACATTTGCCAGTTTTTCGCCAATTCCTCCTAATTGGTGTCTTCGGCTGGTTTGAGAAAATGAGAAGCTGCTTAAATTGGGCTTTGATAGTTATACAGCTGTTCTTTAAAGACCGGATTACCTGCTGGGAAGTCTCAGGAATAGTCCTGCTCTGTGTAAAACAGTCCTCTGTTGCTCTCTCTAATTCTTTTTGACACGGCAAGTGAGCCTCTTCGGGCTGTGTGCTCTAATGACTTATCCACATGCTAGGGGCCAAATTTACCACTGCTGTTCGCAGGCCTGATTCCATTATCTCACACCTGCTTATGCCCATGGTGAATTTGATCCCATCACAGAAGAAACTTTCATTACGTTTTTACACATATTGCATGATGATCTGCTACCATGCTATTGTCAAGATGGTCATAATAAGTGTGCAAGACATTAGCCAAACTGTCATTTTACTGTTACGATGAAATGGGATAAGTGTTGAGGTCTTGAAATGTTAACATTTGTTTTGAGTGCAATATAAACAGTGTATGGATGGGTACTTTCTGCTGTGTTGTGGGTTTGGAGGTTTTTTCCCCTCATCTGAGGGCTGCAATCCAAACTAGAGCTCTGCCTTTTGGTTTTTTCAAGTACCGTTGTTGATAATTAGTTCTTAGATAGTGACCCTGAATGCAAAAACTCCAGCCAGGAAATATAGGTAGAATTTCTGTGCATTAAAAAGTATTTCTAACAGGGAGCCAACGTGGTTCCTAAACTCTAGTTAGCAGTGCATGCCTGCCTCGTATTTCTTCTAACAAATCTTGGATTAAGCTTATGTTGAAGGCTTCTTCTCAAAGGAAGTCTTGTGTGACAGATGATATGAAAATGAGACAGTAACAGCACAAAGGTTGTCACCTGCAGTGGCAGAGCCATGCTTTGCAACTGTGTGGTCAGTATGTCATTGGTGGTGGGCTGGAGAGCGAGCCTGCCTTGCACTCATCCAGCAGCATCACCTCTTGTCCTGAGGGGTGGGGCTGGGCTCACCACTCCAGGCATTATGACCTAGTGCATGGGGTTACAGTGACACGGGACCCTGTATGACATGTCACAAAGCCCAGAGTGGGGAACTAGCCCCACCCCATAGGACAGGAACTGCTGCTGCCGAATGAGTGAGGGGAAGGTTCACTCTCCTGTTCTGTATGAAAATTTATGTTGTACTCCTCCTCTTGTGTATTTCATAATATGCCTGAAAAAGTGCCACACATCCATCTAAAGGCCTCTCCTGCTCCCCTATTAACTTCACCACTGGTCACCCGATCTGTTTACAATATAAGCTCTGTTTACCAAAAAAAAAAAAAAAAGTCTTGGACCGAACTTCATCTCTTCTGGCCAAGGGCTTGAAAATTAGAACAGCATGTGCTGGTGCAGACCCAATGTGTGTGGCAAACCCTGTTGCGTTGGTTAAAACGATTGGTTAATGAGAAAAATGGCATTGCTAGTAGAGCAAGTGCAGGGTCCCACGAGGTTTGGATTGCATGAGAGTTGGCTGGGTTGTTGTCTCAGCACTATTCCTCTCTCAATGTAAGGAAAATGTGTATTTTAAAATATTTATTTAGATTCAAATAAAAATTTGATTGTTTTGTTTTTTTCATTCTTCCCCCTCCCTTTTCCCCCACAGTGGGGAAAGCTGGGAAAGGAAATGTTTCCCCCTCTCTCATTCCTCCTCTGTCTTACTCCATCACCACCCTCTTTCACACTTTTTTTTTTTTTCATTTAGAAAACCACCAGGCTTCTGAGCTGGGCTGAGCAGAGTTAGACAACAGTGTGATAAAAACCTTGGTGCCTGCCTAATGTCCTCTTTATACCAGTGAACTGGTGGTGGTAATAGGTGGGAAATTCTTGGTAGCAGAGTCTAATAGGTGTCCCACAGGCCTGGTCTACAGTTAAAACTTACACTTGCATAGCTATGTCAGTCGGGGGTGTGAAAAAAATCATATCCCTTAGCTGTGCCACTAAACCCCCAGTGTCGATGAAGCTATGCCAGTGGAAGAGGACTCTTGTTGGCATAACTAATGTCGCTCAAGGCATTGGTAGAGCTCCTGCTGTCGGTGCACACCACGTCTACACTAGGGGGCTATGCCAGCATAGGAACTGCAGTGGAAACATAGCTATTAGTCTTCAGATACTTATTGTTTCCGCCTGTCTCTAAGGCCTGGTCTACAACTTAACCATATCACTCAGGGGTGTGAATTTAAGCTGAGCTAAGCCCCAGTACAGACACTGCTAGTTCGAGAGAGAATTCTTCCGATGATGTAGCTACTGCTTCTCGAGGGGATGGATTTACTACAGCAATAGAAAAAAACCCTTCGGTGCACTACAGTGCTACAGTGGTGCCCTAAAAGGTCTGAATTGCTTCTGTTCCTCTCAATGGGTTGCTAAAAATAAAGCCTAACAATGACAAAGTAAATATCAACATGACTAACTTTTTCACGGCTGATCCCATTAGCAGAAACCTCTAGTTACTCTGGGACTGTGCAAAGAGCTTGTGTGACAGAGAGAGAACCTGGAAAATGGAAACTCAGTTGCTAGGGTTAAAAGTTTGCCAACTTTAATTTTTCTAAAGGCAACTAAATGGTTCCCCACAGACACCCAGTGATTGGCCTTTGAGATGTGAAACAAATCCTTTACATTTGTGTGTGTGTAAAAGGTTAGACCAATCCTCGGCACAGTGATGTAACCAGGTGGACAGGAGTCAGTTACATGGGAGGGGAAAACCCTCCCAAAATGGCTAACACTGGCTCCATCCCTATTTCGCTACATCCTGACAGTAACTGTAACACACTTAGCAGAGCTCTAAAATGGAATAACTTCAGTAGTTATTCTCCTACTAGCACTGTAAAGGAGAGTGGAGGAATTTTGTGGGGTTTTTTTGTTCCTGAAACTTATTCACAAAATTTAAAAATCATCTGAAGATGCATCAGGATTTAGGATAGAAGACTGGGAGTCAGGAAACTTGGCACCTATTCTTGATTTTACTCTTCGTCTTTGGGCAAGCCACCTAACCATGCTGTGCCTCAGATTCATCTATTGGTTAAATAGAAATAATTCTTACCCACCTTTGTAAAGGGCTTCAGGTGTATAAGAGCAAAATGTTGTTTTATTTCTTTAGATATCAATTATGCAAATGTGTGGTGCCTAAACTCTTGGGGAAAACTGACACAAATAACTACAAAGTTTTTATTCTGGAGAGGAGGCTAGAAGAGAAGATAGACTCGCTGAGATTAACCTAAAGCTCAGATGCAAAGTCCACTGAAGTCAATGGAAAGCCTCCATTGATGTTAGGATCAGGGCCTTAGTTATTACTTAACAGATGCTATGTTAAGTGTCTGTGTAGAGTACAATACCAATATTTTGCTCTGTTTCCCCTGTGAATAAACATTTAAAAACTACATCTCCATTGCACTCTGAATGAAAATAAACATCTCGGTACTTACATCATAAAGATATGGTTAGCTCGGAAACCCTCATGACCGCTATGGGGGTGAGAAACATTGGTTGGCTGTTTTTTTATGCTTCCTAGAAAGAAGCCGTCCTAATGAAGTGGGCATTGATATGTTTGTTTTCATACTGAGTGCAACGTCATTGTATCTTTCAACAGTTAGCTGTTTCTTCATGCTGACTCTGAGTAGCCCCTACACCTCAGATTGTAAAGCTCTTTAAAATGACACTGAACAGGTACATATTTTGATTCTTTTAAAAATAGTGAGTGAAATCCAGGCTGTATTGAAGCCAATGGAAAATTGTCCATTAACTTCAGTGCAGCCAGGATTTCACGCCATCATTTGAATTCATCCTTGAATAATTCAAAAAACAGCTTTGTGGACTTTCTTCAAACTTCGCAGCAAAGTTCACCTCTTGACTAAGAACATGCTTTGGAAATTTCTACCCCAAGGATAATATGTTTTGAAAGTAATAAGCAACTGACAATAGAGAGTTAGAATAGAAATGCCATCTGAACCTGAACTATATCATTACAGAAGCAATGCTACACAAAGAGAAACAAGTTTACATGTTCTCTTTGAAGGATATCTTTCTAGAAAAAATGGAATTGGATATTGCAGCAAACAGAATTTGTCTGCCAAACAGATTACTAGAAAGTTGACTATTATTCTGTTATTTTAAAAAAAGTGTAGTAATAAAAGTAACCAGTCATAAAATAATTTGTAAAAAGAACAGGGAAAAAGGGTTTTAAAAATAATTCTCAGCCATTGATCTATCAAAAAAGCAAGAATGCTTAAATTGAAAAGTGATTAGTGATTTTTGGGTGTGTCTATTAAAAGTGTCCTAATTTTCAGAGATGAGCGTTCCAAGGTGTACCAAGCTGATCACCCAAAAACTGCGGGTCCAAAATCATCACTCATTTAAAAAAAATTAGGCCTACAAGTATAGGTAAACTCTGGATTTTCAAGATTTTCTGATGTGAAAGAATGCCAGTACAGTGAAACTTTGGTTTCATTCATCTCCTGTAACAGGAACAGTTCAACTATATGGATCAAAAATTCCTTCCCAAAAGGTGTTTGTATCAGTGCTGGAGAGTTTTCTGCTCCCTTGCTATGGTTGGTCAATGGGGCTTTTAGTTATAAAGGTCCAATTGAAAGTAATGTCTTTGATTTTTCTTTCTTTTCAAAGAATGTCACACCTTTATTTGGTGCCACTGGTAAGCAGTTTTGCAGCATGTGGGAATGCTGATTGGGTAAAAAAGAGCCATGGTAGTCAAGGTGCAGGTCCCATTTGGATAAATAGCTTAGGTTTTTGCATGTCTTCAAACTAGAAACAAATATCTGCCTGACCTGCGACAGCATTGAAATGCCTAGTAGAACTTTCTCTGTTTACCTGCATGATGGAGATTTTGCTGCTATGCTGTATTGTAATTTGGGAAGTTCTCTGGTTTCTGAATCTGAGGCCTGGCCCACAGTAAGGGGGAGGGATCGATCTAAGATACGCAACTTCAGCTACGTGAATACCGTAGCTGAAGTCGAAGTATCTTTGAACTTAAAAGTACTTACTGCGGGTCCACACGGCAGCAGGCAGGCTCCCCCGTCGACTCTGCTTACTCCTCGTGCAGAGCTGGAGTTCCGGTGTCGACGGGGAGTGCTTCTGGGATCGATTTATCGCATCTAGACCAGAACATCGATCGCTACCCGTCGAATCGGGCGGGTAGTGTGGATGTAGCCTAAGGTAGTAGTCATTCCACTACAATGATCAAAATACATCTTGCCCATATTGAGCCTGAAAGGTGCTGAGCACCCTTTTTTCCCATGACAATCAATAGAATCAAGCCCTGTAATGTGATTTTACTGCTTACAAAGGATTTCACTGCTTTAGACCCCTGAAGTATGTCTACACTATAGTGCAAGACCAAGGTTAGTGGACTTGAATCAGTAGACCCCGGATTAGAGAATCCAAGGCTTGAGCATCTACACTGATTAGAAATCTCTTAACCTAGGGTTGACAATCTAGTCTAAACCCTGGGCCAAACTGCAGCATACAGACCTGAGTCAAACCAACCGAATCCCATATTCTCTAGTGCCCTCCTGAAATGTGTCCGCTCTAGCCCTTTGACTGTGGTGCAGTGTGGAAAAACTTGACAGTCTAGCTTGCATGGCAGGCTGTTCAAACTTCCTGTGACAACACAGCCTGCTCAGCAGTCATTTTGACCTGCTCGCGCCCAGCATCCGGAGCCAGCAACACGGAGAAGGTGCTATTTGAAGAAGATCTCTCGCTTGCGCTTTTCATTCCTGTTTCAGGAAATGGGCGCCGCTTCCGTGAGATGCCGTGGACATTTCGCTGGCATTTTCTGACTCACCGAAGGCACCTGATGGAGCAGCAGCAGGAGGAGGAGGAGGACCCAGACATTGCAGACTCAAAGTGGCTGAAGCCGGAGCCTGAACATCTATAGCCCTGTAGCCAGAGCCCCGCGAGGCTGAGTCAGCTGACATGAGCCACGTGCAGGTGTTTAATTGCAGTGTAGACATACCCTCTCAGGCTTATGTTTGGTTTGGTTATAACAACATAACAGCATGTTTTTATTCTAACAATTGCCATTACTCACTTCCAAGATAAGTGGGCATCGCGTCTGTGTCGCGTCCACACTGATGGAGGAACTCCGCCAGTCCTAAGCATTAATCATTTCTGCTTCATTTTCTGGACTGAACACTAGATGAGTGAGTTTATATAACAGAGTCCCTGATAACGTGGCCACAAGTGTTTAATATGCTGAATAACCAAAGTCTGAGGACGTCAAAGGACAGGAGTCAATGAAGTGGTTCTCGAGTGTTTCCATAGTTGGCCTCCCCTGAAGTACTGAAACTCCCATTATGAAGCTCTTAACCCAATGTTCAGGACTGACCTGACTGAAAATCCTGGAATCTCACAGATCTTGGTGTGTGGTTGTTTAGGTGACCATTTGAGGATGCTCCCTGTGTCTGAGGTAATAACTTCTGCTTCTAAGTACATTCTGATACTGAGCCCTCAGTACTGTGTTAGGACAGAGTTTCTCAACATAAGGGTCACAAACGGGGTCACAGCCACCCAGGGGTTCTGGAACAATTTGTATAGTGGGGATGCTGAAAGCCATTCAGCCAAACTGTAAATCCTGTATATGATGGAAACCACTTCAAACCAGGGGGTGCAAGAGCACCCCTGGTTCCAACACCTATGCAGCCACCTTGCTCTCCCCCTATTACCAGATGATGGTGGGGGGAGGGGAGATAGGAGAGGAGTACTGGATATAGAAAGGGTTGAGAACCGCTGTGCTAAGTATTTGACATGTAAGGAGATTGGTCCCTTACCGGGTGCCCTTGACACCCTTAAGTATTACTGGAGGGGGCGTGCTGTGCTACAGCTCTGACCCTAAGAAGGAATTCTGGCTTAGCTACCATTACTTCAGGGGGCTCCTGAGCAGCCCACTCTGGCACAGCCCCTGGAGAGGGTTCAGCATTCTCTCCTGCACCCCTTGCCTGCCCAGCTAGCTGGTTAGATCAGGGTGAATAGGGCCATGCCCTTTTTGGGCAGTTAATGCCTATGGGGCACTAGGAAGGAGCAGGGTTGGCAGCACTCCCAAGCCACATTGTGGCTGGCCCCTGTCTGGGGGAAGGCGGGGCTGAAGAGTGGCTCATTGCACCCTCCCTCACCTTGCCCACTGACATAGTGACCTGCCCACTGTTGCATTATACTAATGTGAGCTCTTTCTTCTCTCACCCCCGCATCTCTTGACACCCCTGCCACATAGGAAGGATTAGGCCCCACTCCCACAACAAGTAACTTTTTTTATTTTTTGCATTGTTCATTTTAAAAGCTCCTGCTCCTGCTTCTCTCCCCCTTGCCCAGAGCGGAGTTGTAAGTGGAGGGAAACGCCCAAATAAAATGAAGGAATGATTTTAAAAAATGTGGGTCTTCAGCCACGACTAAGATAAATATGGACTTTCCCTGGCAGATCCTCACCGCCTCCTTGCAGATCAGTGAAAGTGAGTCACGCTCACGTAGACTGATGAAAGTGCTTGTCCTTTCAGCACCAGCTGTCGGATTTCCTAAGTCAGCATTACTGCTGAAGCCCTCCAAGTAATCCAAGTGCAGGCAAGGGGTTGCAAACACAGGGAAGCAGCCAGATTGTGCACGAGATTTGGGAAGGCCTGTGACCTTATTTGAGGACACTTTCTCTGCTCGCAATCTTCTTTTTGCATGTCTCTACCGTACATTTGTGGCTATCCTCTTACAAGGTCCATCCTTCTGCCATTGACGTCAGTAGGAGTTCACCATAGGTTTCTATAGGAGCAGGAACAGGCTCAGTCGGAAAATGCTTTACTTCTGCCTCACTCTGCCCTGTTTATTCTTAAAACAAAATAAAAGGCCACACACCCTGGGATGTTTTTCAAAAGTGCTGAGCACCCTCAACTCCAGTCAAAGTAACTAGGAGCTGCAGGTTTTCAGCATCTCTGAGAATCAGGCCCTGTCTGCATCACATGTATTTCATGTTCTCTGCAATGGCAACAGGATTGGGTAGCAGATATAGAATTATATCTTGCAAGAGGCTGAGTACCTTCTGAATGGTACTGAATACCCTTAACTGCTGCTGACTTCACTAGGAACTAATGATGCTCAGCGCCTCCCAGAGAAACTCATCATCTTGTAGGAATGGAAACTTCACTATATTAATATACAGGGAGTTACGCTTGTAAAGAGCCAATGCAAAATGACCTTTTCTGAATCAGTTTGAAAATTCTGCCATGAATTTACAACAAGGATCTGACAATAAACTATTGATATTAGTGATAAATGCAATGGGAAAATAATTTAGACTTGGTTAATAAAACAGTATTAAAGGCAAGCTGCCAAATTCTGTGTAGTTTAGGTTCTACATTATATATACTTTGAAAGTTGCATGGTCTGTCACTAGTACATCCCGACCTGATTGTACCATGTTTATTTTTTCAGTATTGGTCACTGTGACTCTCAGTATGAGTTTGCAAGTTTAGAAAGTTATTCAAAGTCCCACACACAAAGATGTGCTCAGATGTTCCCTGCTCCAAGGTACATTCATTTATGGGGAGCCTACAATACGTGCAGTATTTTGTTAACAGTCTGATACAGAGTTGTGGGGGTTGTGTTTTAAATTATTTGCTAATTGCTAACAATGTGCTTGGTGCTGTACAAGGTGCACGGGTGACAGTGCTGCTAAGCTATGCAAAGCAAAGGCCAGTGTCCCTGTAATATTTTAGTTCGTCTGTGAATTAATTAAATGTTGTTCTGTCTTTTCAGCAATTGGTGTGGGAAATCTCTGCCATTCTTCATTATCTATGATTTGCTGATTTGCTTTCCTTTGTTCCTGCTGCAGGGAAAGCTGCTTCTCCCCAATCAGTCCGGAAGCATGTCCCCTCGTGCAGTCCTTTATCTGCCCCAACAGAGCCTTTGTACTTGATGGTCATGTGCAGTTGAAGACGGGCCTTCAGACCCAGGAACGGCACCTTTTCCTCTTCACAGACATCCTTGTTGTTGCCAAGTCCAAGTAAGTATCATTCCTAAGGGAATGCTCTTGCAGAGCAGCCCCCCTACTCAGTACAGCATCCTGGGAATTTCCCTAATTGCTATCTTCAGGAGTGAATCTTCCCTGGATTTCACGAGAGCTTCTTAATCTGCCAATGGGAGTTGAGCACCTAACTCCCTTAAGTGCTTTTGTACACTCACAAATCAGTCAATCAATCCAGACCAGAATATGGTAAAGGAATCATAAACTTGTATGTTAATTCAGTCTGGGTGGGTATTTTAGAAGTGCTGCCTTAATCTGAGAGTGGGAATGTTGTCTAGTGGATAGAGCGGGAGTTAAGCATCTTGAGTTCCATTCCCAGCTCTGTCTGTAGCCGGCTGTCTGAATGTTCACAAGTCATTTAGGCGTCTTGGATCTCAGTTCATTCAAGAAATGTGTATAATACCACTACCTACATCACATGGTGTTAAAGATTTAATACATGTCTGGGAAGTCATTTGATATCCTCAGATGATTAATATTAAATTTTTTATAGAAATGTTAAAGTATTACAGTGAGCATTTCTGTCCTCTTTGAATTATCTTCCAAATACTGTTTCTGGTGCAGCAAAGTAGAAGGTAGTAGTATTGAGGAGTCTGGGGAGCTGTTCATGTGTAATCAGGCTTGTTGTTGAGCTCAGATTATTCACTCTACCATTCACAATTAAATAAAATTTACAAGATGGATCTAGCATGCTAGCCTCTTGCAGCAGTTGTGGTTTAAGGCAAATCTTGAGAGTGCTTTCACTTGTTTATGCGTTAAGGGGAAATATGAAAAACCCTGATGTAGTTTCGTTCTCTGTAAGGCACCATGTACTTACTTTTAGCAGGGTGGATGGTTTAAATACGAATCTTGTGCTTATTGCAATATAGCTTTCCCCTCAAATGGCTATTTCAGAGGCTGCTGAGAAGAGCCAATATAAATCCATGTTTTCTATAGACATCTGAGCCATGTCTGTCCGAATCGCACATAGTAAACATAAAACCCCCAGTTGAATTCCTTCACTTTGTGATGTGACAATAAGGGATATTTTATTTCAAACACATATCACTATCCATGGGGTGGTGAACATCCACATATTATTAGGGCTGGATCCTTCCACATATTATTATTTATTATTTGCACTGCGGTAGCACTTAGGCGCCCTAATCGTGCATCAGGGTCCAACTATGCTGGGTGTTGTATAAGCAGTGTACTAACTCATGTTGAGCAGTAACTTACTCCATGTGTATTTATTATTAGTAATAGCTTTGTATTACCATAGTGCCTACATGGCCTCTAGGGAATGGTAGCTGAATACATAGCACTTAATTTAACGTGGAGGAGAGTGTAACATTTCTGAAGGAGTTGGAAAAATGTGTGTTTTTCCATGTGTGAATTTGATACAAGTTAAACCAGCTCAAAGTAATTTAGGGTTTAAAGAGGAATAAACAGAGCAGGACTCTGGTAATAAGAAAATGATCCTCCATTCCTATTGGTTGTTAAATATAGTAATAACAGTATTTTGAATATTGGTGTGTCTTGAAGTACCGATTGGGATATGATCTCTCAAGCTGTTCTATCAGCAATCAATAGTTGAATCCTATATCGCTAATTGGCACTATTTAAAAAGTCAGCAGTTGCCAAAAGTTATCATGCAGTATTATCTGAGATACTGTAGTTCTTTCCTATGCTAAGTAGTATATAGGGGAAACCTGTGGTGTATCATGTACCAATATATGGTGATAAATGTTGACTTCTTAATGTCTGATGTGAACTTCACTGTGGTACACCAGAGTAAAATCTGAACTGAAATGAGGATCCTGTTGAATTTGACTCCGCTACAAAATTATTTCCAAGTACTTGCCTAGTTTTGGTGGCTGCATGTGTCTAAGAGAAGTCTTTGTCTTTCTTTGGACAAGTGTTCATACACCCTGTCACACTCCCCTTCATATTTATGTTGAGTAGAACCTTCCTTGCATTTTGCATAATACATCCTGCTCAAAGTGACTAAGAATGGCAGAATTGAACTGAGAACTTTAGGGTTATTGGTTGGTTTGTGTCCACTTTTATGCAAAGCATTGATTTAAGCAACTTGTTCCCCAACTTTTACTCATTTCCCCCTTCTCCCGCCCCTTTGTCCCCCAAGCCTCCAATTCTAAAGAAGCTGAGCACAGGATTTTGTACGTAAAGGAGGGAGAGGTTTAAGAAACAGAAGCTACTGCTTCGCTTCACTTCACTATGTGATGTGTGGTGTTCTCTTTTCATCTAGGCATGTACGTTCTCTATGGAGCTAGTCTGGAAGTAGAAGGGTCCCTGTGTCACAAAGATAAATCACTATCTTATTCTGTTTCCTATCACTCATGCAGAACTAGCTCTCACTTGTATGACTCCATCTTGTTTTTTTCATATCCCAGAGCAATTGCATAACAGACCTTGCATTCAAGGTATGTGTGAGAGGGAGGGAGTAGAGGAGAGAAAGCATTGGTGAGAGACCTGGGAAAGGGGAAAGAGACTAGGGACATACAGCCTCCTTATCTGTGTGTTTCCTGTGACTGTAACAAAGGATTAGGAGCCAGGGATATCTGAATTTCTAATAGAGCCACTGATTTATTTTTATCACCTTGGATGAGGTAATTTGAGCTCTGTCTCTCATTTAACCCAGATATAAGATTGGGTACAATGCAAAATTTGATTCTGCAAATAAACTGTCCTGGCTCTTATGTGAGGAAAAATCCAAGCTTTATGGTGAGTTGTTTTTTTTTTAAACTCAGACAATCAAGTTATATTTACTGCCTCTCGAGAAAATTTAGATAATTTGGGGGCATTTTTCTTCAATCTGGACTGGAAGTAAAGAGACTAGTTGATGCCCAGAATGTAATGGATTCCCCACTCATCAGGGAAAAGCAATTGAATGGCTTGTTGGAGTTGTGGATAAACTCAGTTTTTTAGAATGTTTTCATATCAAGATGGAAAGCGTTTGTTGTGTTTATGTAACACACAATGCCACCAAAACCCCGTGCACACACTGAATACAGAAGACGTCCTGTTTAGCAACCATCAGTCAATATCCCATAGTTCAACCAAGGGTTGGAATTTCACTGACTGTGATCCCACCAGCAGTCACTGTTCCTGCTGAAGGCTTTTGATGCCACACACAAGAATCAGATCCCTTTTCAGGCTGACCCAGTTGTATGCAAGAGCTGCAGTCTCAGATAGTAATCCACTTATCAAGTGAGGCAAACTCCACAGCAACAATTTCCAGACAGACAATATTTTACAGAGCTACAAAGTCAGCTTGTTAACAGCAGAATAACTGAGAGGGCCACACAAGGGTTCCTTTCAGCTACTTTCACTATCTATCGCCAAAGTGGAATATCAAAGCCTTAAATTTAGTCCATGGTTGTGCTATATCTTTGGGCACACACAAATAAATCCTCCTGTTCTGCTGTGGCCGCATGAGGATTTAAGCCATGTTTGTTCACTGTTGGTCAGCTGTAGCTCCACAGCTGATAGTTTACAGGTGTTTCTCCTCTGCCAGCCTTGTGAAGGGAGAATGTATGAGAATCCATATAAATTGAGACTAGGGGGAAAAGAAAATGCACTAGTTAGCTGATTGAAAGATCCTTGATCTCCAAACCAACGTTTCTATGTGCATTGTGTTGGTAGTGCGTTCCTTATCCTATATCTGCAATGTAAAAACAAGCATACTTTGGAATGGTGTCAATTTGTTTTCTTGAAAACAAAATCCATCTCTTCTTAGACCAGTCAGTCTCTTCCCTCCCTGTTGGTTAATATTGAATTTTGATGATCGCTGACTTTGAACCGACCAGAAAACTGTGATATTTTGCCAAGAGTCTCAAAACTGGGTGCCTAAAGTTAGGCTCTAACAACAGTATTTAAGCACTTAAATAAGTGGTGTAATGTTCAAAAGTGCTAGCCTCTCATTGGCTACAGAAAGGACCTGGCAGCTGGGGATGAAAATGGGGGGGGGGAGGGCTGCCTGTGAATGGGGGGCAATGGGATAGGATGGGGAGAGAGGAGAATTACTGAGACTCAGTGGGTGGGGAGCCAGCTCCAGTCTGGGAAGGAGGGTCCGGGGGATTCCTACCTGCTCTACAGGCCAATCCTGGGGGCTGCAATGGTGGGCCCAGCCCTTCTGGGCCCCACTCTTGTGTCCGATTTTACACAGGGGTGGAGCCCCCACAGTATTTCCATTGCAAAAGCACCAGAACTCCCTGGTTCCACTGGCCCATGAATGACATAACGCTTCTCTGGCTCTGTTGACTTTAATGGGAGCAACTTGGTGTTCAGCATGTCTGAAAACCAGGCCACTTACTCAGGTACCTAAATGTGGATAATAGTTGGCTAACCCAGGCAGATGGTAGGGAATTTACGCCATGGACTCCACTCCACTAGTTCTGGTCAGTAAAGCATCTCTCTGTTTGTGTGGGCCCATGCCAACATT
The DNA here is from genome assembly GCA_033296515.1 of Macrochelys suwanniensis. Classification (NCBI taxonomy): domain Eukaryota; kingdom Metazoa; phylum Chordata; order Testudines; family Chelydridae; genus Macrochelys; species Macrochelys suwanniensis. The sequence continues at coordinate 39,407,661 of CM065775.1, read as the reverse complement.
CGCTCTTGGTTTTGTGGGGATCCAGCATTGTGTGTTGTAAATGTTAAGAGAATAAAGTACCAGGCAAAGTTTGCACCTTACCAGAAAATGGAAAAGGAAAAACTGGACCAAAAAACACATTCGTGATGTAACGCCGCAGGTGTCAATGGAGTTACACCAGAGAGAACTTTATTTTATTAGATCTTATGCTTAGTCCATTAGACTTCACTCCTATACTTATATTTTTAAACAGTTCATTCCATAGTCAGTCTATGCACAATTACTCAGTATTTTTGACAGTAGCTCTTACTTGCTCTGTAAAAAAATCCAATCATTTTATGAGCAAATTGAATCAAGTATTAAAGATTTAAGAGAGGTGAGATGCACAGTGGGTTACGACTCTTTGTGGCAGAATAAAAATAAAGATATGATTTTAATATGTAACTTCAAAATATTCTACAGACATTCTACTTCTTTATGCCAGTGGCTGTAGAGATATGCATGCAGGATCCTTTTTACGTGCAGCTGTGGATATTCATATTAATGCTGGGTCATCTGTGGTACAGTATCAAGCCGCAGCAGTTTTCAGAATTTAAACTGAAAATGTCAGAAATCAGAGCAGTGTGAATTTAGCACAATCCTTTTAAACCCATGAGGTTCAAGTCCTGTCCCATTTCAGACTTAAATAGTTCAATCTGACCTAAATTAAATACCTTGTAAATGAGACTAATCCTGAAGAAGGTATTCCAGATCCTCCACTGTTCTAAAACAGTTTATTTAGTGTGTTTATTTATAGAGCACTAATCACCATAGTATCTAGGCACCATCCCCGTTCACCTTCATGATGGTGAGCTGAGATGATGCATTCTTGTTTGCAGTGCGTGGCTTAAAACATCCTGGTGGCAGGCAGGGCCCTCATCCTGGGAAGGGCCCTCATCTCTTGAAATCTCTCTCCCTGGTTGTCCAGAAGAGGTGGAGTTTGACTTTGTAAACCCATCTGTTAACTCGGCCTTTTGCCTGTCCGGTGGTGGTGATTACAGTGCTTGCTTGTAGTGACTGTGGGTTGCATCTATAGAGTTGAGTTGGCTGATATCAGCTAATTTTTTATGCTTTTAATAATTTAGATGTAGTGCAGGGCTAGGACAGCCAAGAGACGTCTGCATGTGGAATGGATAGTAAATTGTATTGATCTGTAAGCACAGAAGCCCAATAAAAGATTGTATTTCTCTAACTGAAAAAGTATAGTCTCTCCGTTAGCTCTGATGGAAGTTACACGTCAGCACCCCAGTATTTAATAAGTTGGGTTCCTCTGTTTCCATGTGTCTAATAGCTGGCACTTCTGCCAACAGGTCACCATCTAATTTCAAACTAAAGAGCCAAGTGCGTCTCTGTGAGATGTGGACGTCATCCTGCATGGAAGAGGTCTATGAGGGCAGCACTAACCCGGAAAGGTCCTTCGTTATAGGCTGGCCCACCACCAACTGTGTTGCTAATTTTAGGTAGGAATTGAAAAGTGTATTTGCTGCTTTATTACATTTAGGTAGGTTAGTATTGTAATAAAAATATTACAAATGACATATTGTCTACACACAGGCCTGGAAGCCAGGATCTCCGTGGCTCCGACATAGATTCCCTCTGTTGCCTTGAGACAAGTCAGCTAATATCTTTGCCTCAACTTCCAGATCTCAAAAAGAGTGGCAGTGGTACTTACCTAGCTCTTATGGGTGTGGAGAAAATTAAAGATTTGGCAAAGTGCTATATGATTTGTGCTGTGTACATGCTTGGTGTTAACTGTCTGTCTTGGTTTTTAAAAGAGATTTCTGTAAATACCTTGATTACTTAGTAAGGCTAACTACCAAACAGGCACAGCCAGGCTGTGTCAGCCCTTTCCAGGGGTGAAAGTCTTATCATACGATCCTGCGAAGGGGTGCAAGAAGATTGAGTGCAAGCAAGAATCATTCAGTAAAATGTTGACCCAGTTCAGTTTTTTTTAAACTGTGCCAGAGAAAATATGTTCAAAATTTCTCCTAAAACAGAAACTCTGAATATTAACAGGCATGAGCATATAAATCTGTTTCTTCATGGTCTTCGCTGTGAGGGCACACTAGGGCCATTAAGGCAATTCTGGCCATTAGGCCAATTTTAGTCTCTGCAGGAAGGCTCCCCTGTCACTTGGGAAAAGGGAGGGGACCTTTCCCCAATAAATCTGTGGTGCCCAGCTAAGCTAATTGGGCTGAGTACCGGAAACTGGATTTTGCCCCTTAATGGAGAGCAAGAGATGAGACCTATAGTTCTGTTTTTATATCACATTGTCTGCAACCAAAGAGACTGTTCTGCATAAATTGTTCTCTGTAGTACTGACTGTTTTTTTTTTGTTGGTTTTTTTGTTTGTTTTTTTACAGAGTAGGTCTGAAACAAAGCTGAAATTTCTATTTTAATTAAACTCTTGCCAGTAAAAATAAGCTTTGATTTAGAGACAGTAGCCTATCCTTTAAAGCTAGAAGGAAATAGACTAATGTGACAGTCTAGTCAAAAGGGAGTCCTAGATTGTATGTAAGGGGAGTGATTTCATGTCCAGAAGTAAATAGGCGATCTGAAGAGTTTTATACAAGTCGCTAAGTACAGATAAGTTACAAGAGAATCAGCCAAGCAATGAAACCGAAACCAATGTTCAAAAGTTTATCAAATGTATCTTCCTGAAGGAGAAAAATTGACCAGGGGTTATAGTCAGGGCCGGCTCCAGGCACCAGCTAAAGAAGCAGGTGCTTGGGGCGGCCAATACCAGGGGGCAGCACACCGTCTGCTATTGGGGCGGCATTTCCGGGTCTTCGGCGGCAATTCGGCAGCGGGTCTCTCAGTCCCTCTCGGAGTGAAGGACCTGCCGCCGAATTGCCGCCAAAGAGTGGAGTGGCGCGATTATGCTGCCGCGGCTCGCCCCCCCCCCCCCTGCTTGGGGCAGCAGAAAACCTGGAGCCGGCCCTGGTTATAGTTCCCTAAATTTCAACACCGAACATTTGGAGAACTGATTTGCAGAGGCAGCAGTGGGAAAAATCTTTTCTTCTTCTAGGGCAGGATTTGGATCAAGAAAATTTGAAGTAAAATTAGGTTAGGCTCCTTATTACTGTAATTATCCTAATAAAAGAACAATCATACATATATCTGGATAACTTAGTATCCTTCAAAGTGTATGGGTGAGATAAAAGTTAAAAAATCTTGTGTAAAATGGGTCCTCAATCCTCACTAGGGCCTTTTAAGTACTAGCCTACTGTAAACGATTAATAAGACAAAGCATCAGAATGCGAGGAGCTTCACCAATCTTTATCCCAGCAGTACCCTTAAACTCAGAAATTAAACACCTAAGTGTAAAGTTATCCTGTTTTTTGGTTTGGTTTTAACAGCCTGGAGTTTAAGAGCCTAATCTTGTTTCCATTGACTTCATTGGCATAACTTTAACGTCTGTGATGAAAAATTGAACAGTAGGACTTTACCCCAATACAGATCATATGTTTTCAATTTGCAGGGAAGCAGGTTTTCACTGAAAGTTGCAAATCATGTCAGTAGTTGTCAAGGGCTCCCCTGAGACAGTTGCCCCATGGAGTAGGCTCACTTCAGGTTTACATAAAACAAATTAACACTGAACTCAAAATAGTTACCTGGGCATTAAAGACTATTATTTGATGTAGACTTTCACAGAGATCCAGAGCAAATGCTGTCAAGGTTAGACCCCTGACTGGTTGCTTGGGTTAGGGCAGAGAGAGCGTGACCCTTTCCTGTCTTGGCTTCACCCAGAACTGGTCCCTAGTAGAAGTAACCAGTCCTTTTAATCTGCTCTGCTTGGCCCTGATTGACCTCTACCTTCTCCTGGCTCTTCTAGGCACCAGAGGACCAACTCTGTCTGGTTCTCTCTAGTCAACCTCTGGAGCTCTGAACTCACTGCTCTCCCCTTTCAGCAGGACAACTCCTTAGGACAGGGGCCAGCTCTAGGGGTCAGCAAGAGCCTGGTCACTCTGTCACAACACTTGTTGGTCATGGATATGCCACTCCATCTATATGCTCTTCCATCTTGGATCTTAACAGTTTTACTTTGGCACTTGCATGCTGGCTGACTTCTATATTTGTCACTGTTTTGTAATCCTTGCAGTTCCCCAGAGCAGAAGGAAAAGTGGCTCTCCTCCTTGCAAAGGTACTTTATTTTCCTACTTTTATAATACTCATAGAAGATATGGAAAAGACTTATTCAGTCTCTAAACTATCTGTTGCTAATGCAGGATTGTTCCCTATAGAGGACTTTCTAGTAGTAATGGGCAAAATCCGTGCTAGTTTTGGTTTTTCAAAACCTAATGAGTCAAGGGGGATTTTGGGGGAGGCTTGGGTACATGGATCTGGTTTTGTCCCATTTCAAGTAGAGATGAGCAGAAACTTCATTGGCTGGGATTTTGTTTTCCAAAATCAAAGTTCTGGGAGTTCAGATCTGCGTCTGTTTGTCTGGCTCCCCAGAGTTCATGGGTTGGGGGTGGATCAATCATTCTTACTTGGAATTATTTAGACTTGCCACATTTTTTGTCCAGTTGTTTTAAATGTTCTAAGTAATGGCGCTTCAACCAACTCCCTTAGGAGTCTATTTTACAGCCTAATGCATCTTGGTGATAGGAAGTTTCTTCTGGTATTTGGTGTAAATTTACCCATTCTTAATTTCATCCTATCCCCCTTAGTGATGTCACCCTGTATCATCCTCAAATACAGCTCCTCTCCTTCCTTGCTATTTATACCCTATTTATCTTTGTAGGCAGTTGTCAATGGTCCCAAGTAGTCACTGTATTATCCTATAATGATGATGATTTAATGTACCAGTCACTGGGTTTATCCTCACTTGTTAGGGTAGTTTCCCCCTTTGAGCTGGATCTCTCCCTCCCACAGCAAAACCCATGAGAGAAAGAAAGCTGCACAAAGGAGTCCCCTGTGAGGATTGTCCTGACCAGTTGGAAATAGACCACAGGTCCCACCAGTGCCATTGGAGTGGAGGCCATGTACCACTATGTGGCTGGCTCTGTGGCACCAGCTGCTCTGGCCTTGGTCCCTGGCAGTGAGGCTCCAGTGGGGGCTGTGTTACCAGGACTTTTTCTACCCACAGATGATCCCCAGGACCCTCCTAGGGGGGATCCCTGCCATGGAGGGGGCTTTGCGGAAAAGGTAGTGCAGCCCTGGGATGCGTATTTTCCTATTGGGGAATCTCCATAAGGTGCGGGGAGGGGTATTCCCAGATCCATGGGGCACCCTGCAAATGATCTGGGGCAAGGAGAGGGCAGTGGTGTGGAGATGACCGTGACCCCACTCCTGTCCAGAAGAGAGGGAGATCCATGTGTGGAGGGATTTCCTTCGTATGCAAATCTGGGAGAAAGGATTGGGCCCTTTACTAGCAGAAGGATGCTTTTTATTTTGGTGGGCTGCCCAAAAAGCAAATCATTGTGAAAGCAGTACTTAGGTTTCAGAGGGGCTTTAAACCTTGCTTGTCTATTGCTTATACTGGTTTCCACCACCTATCAGCTTTATTCATGCAAAAGTGTAATATTTTATTCTAAACCCTGATCAGTATCCATATGGAATATTATTCTAACAACATAGATGCATCATTTTCCCCCTAAAAGCTTTGTGCATATGATAATCTTGCAATCAACTCTCTTCTTTATACAACTATTATTTGGGTTACTAAATAAAACTGATACCAATTTTGTTAATAACAATGAAAATGGTGTGGTCTTTGCTTGTTTTGTTAGTCGAATCAAAGAAGAGAAAGAAAAAGACTATCCCAAGAGCATTCCACTGAAGATCATTGCGAAGGATGTCGGAAATTGTGCATATGTAAGTGTTTCTGTGCTGAAAAGGGGGACTAAGGCTTAATCCCAAAAGACCTGAGTGATGCTGAGCACCAGTAATTCCCAGTGACTTCTGTGGGAGTTTTAGGACCCCAGTCTCTCTCAGGATCCAGCCCACTATAACGGATTGGGCCATGGTGAATAATGAGCTAAACGAGAGCTCCCACTGTGATGCTGTAGCCAAAAGGAGTAATGTGATCTTTGAATGAATAAACAGGAGAATCTCAAGTAGGGAGGTTATTTTGCCTTTGTATTTGGCATAGATGCGTCCGTGTCTGGAATTCTGTCCCCAGTTCTGGTGCCCACAATTCAAGAAGGATGTTGATAAACTGGAGAGGGTTCAGAGAACAGAACAGCCGCAAGAATGATTAAAGGATTGGAACATAAGAACGGCCATGCTGGGTCAGACCAATGGTCCATCTAGCTCAGTATCCTGTCTTCCAACAGTGGCCAATGCCAGCTGCTTCAGAAGGAATTAACAGAACAGACAATCATTGAGTAATCCATCCGCTGTCATTCACTCCCAGCTTCTGGCAAACAGAAGCTAGGGACACTCAGAGCAGGGAGTTGCATCCCTGACCATCCTGGCTAATAGCCATTGATGGAGCTATCCTCCATGAACTTATCTAATTCTTTTTTGAACCCTGTTATAGTTTTGGCCTTCACAACATCCCTTGGCAACAAGTTCCACGGGTTGACTGTGCGTTATGTTTTGTTTTAAAGCTGCTGCCTATTCATTTCATTGGGTGACCCCTAGTTCTTGTGTTATGTAAAGGAGTAAACAACACTTCCTTATTCACTTTCTCCACACCAGTTAAGATTTTATAGACTTCTGTCATATCCCCTCTTAGTCATGTCTTTTCCAAGCTGAAAAGTCCCAGTCTTTTTAATCTCTCCTTATACGCAAGCTGTTCAATACCCCCCAATCATTTTTGTTGCCTTTCTCCTGTACCGTTTCCAATTCTAATATCTTTTTTTTAATGGGGTGACCAGATCTGCACACAGTATTCAACATGTGGACGTATCATGGATTTATATAGAGGCATTATGGTGTTTTCTGTTTTATTATCTATCCCTTTCCTAATGGTTCCTAACATCCTGTTAGCTTTTTTTGACTGCCGCTGCACGTTGAGTGGATGTTTTCAGAGAACTATCCACAGTGACTCTAAGATCTCCCTCTTGAGTGGCAACAGCTAATTTAGACCTCATCATTTTGTATGTATAGTTGGGATTATGTTTTCCCATGTGCATTACTTTCCATTTATTATAATTTTAAGGAAAACATGCTTTATAGCAGGGTTTCTCAAACTTCATTGCACTGCGCCCCCCTTCTGACAACAAAAATTATACACAACCCTGGGAAAGGGGACTGAAGCCTGAGCTCCACCACCCAGGGTAGGCAGGCCAAAGACCTGCAGGGTCCCAAAACTTGAGGACTTCAGCCCTGGGTGGTGGGGCTCGCACCTTGGCTTCAGCCCCAACCCCAGCTAGTCTAATGCCAGCCCTGGCGACCCTATTGGGGTCATGACCCACAAGGAGCTCAGTCTATTTAGCTTAAAAAAGAGACGGTTAAGGGATGACGTGGGGAGTAAATATTTAATGGGGTCTTCAGTCTAGCAGAGAAAGGTATAACGTGATCCAGTGGCTGGAAGTTGAAGCTAGAGAAATTCAGACTGGAAATAAGGTGTACATTTTTAACGGTGAGGACAATTAACCATTGGAACAGTTTACCAAGAGTCATGGTGAATTTTCTCCATCAGTGACACATCTTAAATCAAGGTTGGATATTTTTCTGAAAGATGTGCTTTAGAAATTATTTTGGAAGTCCTATGGCCTGTGCTGTACAGGAGGTCAGACTAGATGATCACAGTGGTCCTTTCTGGCCCTGGAATCTATGAATCTGTGAAATGTTTCCCCTCTATTCAGTACATGCAATCATGTCTTAAAAATACTGTTCCGGAACAGAAACACTTTCATGGGTCAGGTGCACATCTCAATAAGTAGAAAGCAAAGCTGGAGAGTCTACAGTTCAGAGCAATCCTTCTGAAGTAGTTTACACTTAGGTCCCTTGAGAGACGCTCGTACGACATGCCCTGGTTTTACTCTCAGGCCTGATCTAGATACAAAGTAGATACCTCAACTGCTAGAAGAGGGCCTCACCCTCCCTGATTAAGCTTACCTCGTTATCTCTAGCCTGAATCTTCCCTGTACTTTTATATCTGCCTCTGGACATTTCCACTGCTTGCATCCGAAGAAGTGGGTATTCACCCACAAAAGCTTATGCTTCAATACCTCTGTTAGTCTATAAGGTGCCACAGGACCCTTTGTCGCTTCTAAAGTTTTACTGGTTCAACTAAAAGGTTGATTTTTGTACTGCATTGTTAAACTGGTGTGATTTGGTGTGTGGGCACTGTTAAATCAATTTAAATCTGGCTTCCATCAGCTTAACCATGGGTCAGTGTTCACATTGCACTCCCCGCCAGTACCTGGCCCAAGCCGGGGAAGCTAATGACCCAACCAGAGGACCAAATTCGGTGGTGAATCCTGGTCACGTGCCTCCTGAGGCACATCACGCGTACGCTAAGAAAAAGACCCTGTTTCAATACATTTGCAGGGAAAAAACTAAACTGATACAACACATTTTAAACCAATATAAGAGTGTCCACATTGGGTGGTGCACCATTTTAACTCTGTTTTTACCCAATTTAAGGTGAACAAGTTCACTTTCTGTATGTAGACAAGCCCTCTAAGAAACACTAGCATCCATAGAGCCATCCATCCAGCTGTCCTGTCTGTTTTTATCCTCTCCCCTCTAAATGCTGCTTTTAAAATCTGTGTTTTATGTTCAAGAGCCTAAAAGGCAGTTGCTGAGGCAATTTGTTTTTGTAGAAGTAAGTCCCTTACAGAGGCTTTTCTATCAGAAGAGGCAATCTGCAGTTGTTAGAATACTATATCTGAATAAGTCCAAACATAAAGTATTCCTCCTTTCATGGGAAATCATTGAGAGCACAACAGCTAGAATGACTGGATCCCTAAACGCAATGTTAATAGTGATGCAAACAGTGGCAGTTTGGGTGGAAGGAAGTGAATCAAGCTGTGCTCAGATATTTCTGAAAAGGGGTCTGTAAATCTTTTATGTGCGTTCAGAGTGGGGCAATAGCTCAGAACCTTTCTGGCTAAAATTAGTTCATGAGCCAGAGTTGGCTGCCTGAGTCTGATAGTCCTGGAAATGAAATACAGAAGTTCTGTATATTATCAGTGATGAAGCAAAGGCGTAGCAGATAGAAACTTCATAATCTAAATTCGTCTTATGATGCTGTGGTCTCTTGTGTACTACAGCAGCTGGGATCCCAGGGAATTGTTTCATTTTGGGAGTGGAGGGACATGCAGCACAAGAACATTTTATTATATTCTAGCCCAAAGCAAAACTTATGCAAATGTGTTGACCTACTCCTAAGTGCCAGATGCCATTGCTTTGGGGAAATGTTAAATTTTGTATGGTATGAGCATTCAGATATGTCCTGAAGCAAATATACCGTATTCTCACTACTTTGCTTTGATTGCCATGGCAGCTTGTTACTACCAGGGGTTTATACAGAAAGACATTCCAGATCTTTTGTTTAAGGCAAAACATCATGGGTTTGTTTTACCTGGAAATATTGTGTCCAGTTTAAAATTGATATGCTGTATGTGCCAGCGGGGTCTAGCAAACTGATTCTGGGCAAGGAGTCAAGAGTTCAAATCCTGGGTTTGACACCTACTCTTGCTGTGACACTGGACCTCTGTGTCTCTTTTGCCCCCATCTATAAAATGGGGGTCAGTACCACTTATCTGCCTCCCAGTGGTGTTGAGAATGAATTAGGTCATGTTTGTACAGTGTGTTTGAAATGTAGTGCTTTGGATAAGGCCACAAATACTCTAGAAGTGCTAAAGAGGCACAGCTGCACTGATCCAGCTGTGCCGCTGTAGCGCTTCTGGTAAAGAGTCTCTAAGGCGACGGGAGAGAGCTCTCCTGTCGGCTTAATTACTCCACCTCCCACGAGACGTGGTAATTATGTTGGTGGGAGAAGCTCTCCTGCCGACGTAGCGCTGTCTACCCGGGCTGAGTGACATAAGTTATACCGAAGTAAGTTCTAGTGCAGACAAGGTCTGAGTATTTTTTGGTTGGAGCTGGGTAAGAGGCAAGGGCATAAAGATTGATTGCAATGGGCTGAAGGGAGGACTTGAAGATAAGATTAGAAACCAGGTGTCATGGGAACATAAAAAATAAGACACGTCATGGAGGATGCTCCCCTCAAGAAGGCAGAAATAATATTGATGCCCAGCAGTCAGTGATACTGGTGTTGCAATATCATTCGAGGAAGAACAGCTTCCAGGAAGCGGGACTTCCAGGAATGATTAAAATCAAAACACAGCATTGCATACAGAAGAGGGACTTCAGGATGGTCAGAGTGCTCAGCTCATCCCGTGTCAAACCAATGTCCTGTTTCTGTTCATTACACACATCACTTCCTGAATAGGGATAGTATGTTTCATATTGTTTATCAATAAATTTGGAGGACGTTATGGAGGTAAAAATATGACTGGATTAGAGATTCCTGAGATGAAGCATTTCTGCTATCAAACAGAATTTGGCTTTGATGCATATACACGGGAAATGGGTGATGGATAGAGATGTGAATGTCACTGTTACTATACTCTCTGGCTAGATCTGCAGTAGAAAAGTGTATTATTAAATGTTAATACACTGACCATTTGTTCCATTGAAAACACTCACTTTATCCATTCTGAAGTGTTCCATTCTTTCCAAAGACCCTTCCTATATCTATATGTCCCTGCATTAACTCACCTTTTATTTGTCCTGTGTAGAGGGAAAGTGCAGTTCTTAGTGGCTGATTCAGCCACGTGTTTTAATGCAGGGGTCTCAACCGTGAAATCATAACCACCCTGCCCTTCCCATATCGGTGTTTGGAAAGTGGGGCTGGGTCCAGGTATGGACAGGTCTGAGAGCTTGTTCTTATGCACAAAAAGCACATATTGTTTATTAGTTAACATCTTATCCGAGTATTTTGCACAGTTTGTTTTTAACACTGTAATTTACCACTATTCTCATGTGAAGTTATTGGGAGGCTGTTCTTGGCAAACACTGTAGTCTAGAATGCCAATTTTCCCTTCCCCTTTTTTCTTTCCACAGTCGAAAACGCTCACTGTAACCAATGCTGATACAGCAAATGATGTGATTCTCACAGCCCTGCAGCAGCTGGGGATTAACGTAAGTCCTTGCAATCAGATTTGATTACTTTATTTATTTATTTTATTTTATTTTTAAATCATATCAAATCTTTACTTTTACCCAAATTGAAGCCATTGACACCAATTACATTGGTTACCATAAGAGCCCAGTGATTCTTAACTGCAAAGGCGGCACATATTAGTATAGTGCTTTTCATCCACAGATCACCAAATGCATTACAGGTATTGAGAGAGCCTCCCAACACCCCTGTGAGATACACCCTGCATTCGTGGTGGTTATTGAATTTATTTTGCAGATGGGTGAACTGAGGTGATCACAATTAAGAGCTCCATACAACTCCTGTTGAAGACTGAAATTCACCTTGGGAGTTGGCTCTGGCCTTATTGGCCTGATTTGTTTTCAAAGTTGGACGTGCACAATTACATTTACAAATATGCGTGTACAGCTGTGTGCCTAAAGCTCGTATCCAAGTACTGCTCTTTGATACCTAAACTGGGTAGTTGACTGCATGTCCTCTTTGGTGTGGAATTGCATGTGTAACGCCGACAGACCCCGGTCATTGGCGGGCGAGATCAAACCTGGGACTGCTGAAGCTTAATGCATGAGCCTCTACTTCATGAGCTAAAAGCCAAATGGCCCTTAGCTAAGACTGTGGAGCAGACTCATTAATCTCTAAGTGGTCTCAGTGCCACTAGATGGGACAGAGCACCACACCCAGAAGGGTGTGTGGGTTACACATGCACCTACATTAGAAGTTTTTCCTTAATGACTTGTCCGAGGCCACACAGTGAGTGAGTATGAGGGTCAGGAATAGTCGTCAGGAGTTCTGACTTCCCTATCCCTCTTCTCTCACTATTTTGTAAAGTGGCTCTGACCTGTACTGGCAGTACTGGAAGTCTGTGGATGAGCGTTCATCGACTGGGTGGTTAATTTCCTTCTTTCAAGTGGAACAAAAATAGAAATAATGTTAAGTGAAACATTATAGCTCTTCAGATATAAGCCTTTTAAAAATGACTTGGGTGTGTGCTCGTGTGTGTGTCCGTGTCCTGAGACTTTGGTCTGGCCAAGCTGCTCTCAACAAAGGTTTAATTATGGAAAGTTAAGTATGGCTGAATGCCACCTTCATGCTCCCTTGGGTCTGCAAAGGGTCCCAACACAATTTAGAGCAGCTTTAGGGCTGCTGTAATTTACACCAGCTGTTGGGGCTTCCAAGGAACTATTCTGATGGCCAGGGATTTCTTGAGCACAATACTCAACCATACCTCCCAGCATGTCTCAAACACCCCTGTTACACCAAATCAGAAGCTCTACACCACGTGAGGATTTCCCTTCTGCCTAATTCGGGTAGCTCTGGGATCCTTTTGAGCCACTAAAATGCAAAGAGGTTGTAGCGTAAGTTGAAATCTGGCCCACTTTCTCTCCCAACCCACAGTGCAGCATAAGGGAGCTGATGCAGCATGACAGTTACAAGTCCATCAATACTTTTTCTTAATGCACTTTATTTTTACCCTTTATTATGCTTGCACATGTCTGCAGAGAAATCATTGGGCCATGAAGATATTGAAACTGCAAAGGAGTGTTTTGGTTGGTATGAGGGGAGGAGTTGATAACTGCTCCACTGTTAACCTCACATTAGTATTCTATTGTGCGTACTGTACCTGAGCTTTTGCCCTGGTTTAATGTATCAGTTTGAGCAGGAAAAAAATGAAAATCTATCTGGGTGATTTAGACTCTTGGTTGCTGTACTACTCTTCTAAGTAAAACAGCACAAATTTTCTCTTCATCTTGGTGGCCTAACAGCTGTTTTATTAGGGGGATATCACACACCAGCAATCATCTGAGACCAGCTTAAAAGAGAAAACACACAAGCCCCATCCGATAACTGTTTCTGTTCGATAGGTTGCATTTCCTTACATAACATGACACACAGGAACAAGCATCTGAAAAGTAGGGGGAGGATTTTTCAATGGCCATTAAAGGAAACACATTTCCCATCTTGTGTGAGTAATGACTCTATTACTGTGCCTGACCTTGCTGCATTTTGTGCAGTGTACTTTTTTCTGGGAAAATTGCAGCTAATTCCTGCAAAGTTTCAACCTTTTTTCTTTCTGAGCCCCCCACCCCCTTGCTATAAACACTCCATGGCCAGCCTGTGCCACAACAACTGGTTTTCTGCATATAAAAGCCAAGGCCTGCATTAGGGGGTACCAAGCAGGGCAATTGCCTGGGGCCCCACAAAGCTACATTGCTCAGGCTTCAGCCCCGGGTGGTAGGAGTCAGGGCCCTGAGCTTCAGCCCCATGCGGTGGGGCTTCGGCTTTCTTCCCTGGTCCCCAGCGAGTCTAATGCTGGCCCTGCTTGGTGGCCCCCCTGAAACCTGCTCATGGCCCCTTAGAAGGCCCCGGACCCATGGTTGAGAACCACTGGTCTAAACTATCAAGCTGGTCAGGAAAGGGGGTTTGGGGGTTGGAAGGTTCCTTCAAATTTTGAGTTCCTAGTGTTTCAGTAACACCAGGACTGTCACAACTGTGCAAGCAAATGGCCTTGTATTGCCTACAGGGGCAGCATTTGTGATTGGGAAGGGCAGTCAGTCCCTCAAAACTGAGTTCACCAACCCCTCCCCCTCCCCTGTGTCTACTTCCTATCTATTTTACAAAGAAAAAGTAAATATTTTTTGTGCTGTTCAGCTGTATGTATTTGCTCCTGGCTTCTGGCCGTGAGGCACAAGGGATGTCTCCAGAGTCTGTCTCTTTTCCTTTTTCCACCTGCTAACTAGCTTAGCAGCGGTGCTGATGTGGCCCAGAAAGTTGTACTTCTGTCAGTCGCAGTGGAAGTGGCTATGGCTTTCTGGGGTGGATCCAGATTATTATAGGCGGGCGCCGGAGGAAAATACAAACTGGCTCAAGAGCATTGGGGACACAGGTAGAAGATCCAGATGAAATGAGACTGGAGGTGGTGGGTAAATCTATTTGGAAGAAGGTTGGACTCTGTCTTAGATCTAAATAAAGTACCACTGGGTATTTGCCAGATTTCTGCAGCCAGGACACTTTCTGCTTAAGAATGCTGTAGCGCAGAGTTCCCCGAACATTTTGCATGCATGACCCCATTTTGAGATTGTGTCTCCTTTGACCCCAGACAGCAATGAAGTAACATAGTGACCAAGGAATCCAAGGAGTTTACACAATAAGTACATTATTTAATGCTCTCTAATGTGACACATGAGCTTGCGTGTTGCGACACAGCTTCTCAAAGTCTGGCGGCATGGTAGAAGTTGCACATTTAATCTCCGATGTGACATCAATGGTAGATCAATATCGAGACTTGATGGACACAAGTGCCCTGAATCCATCTTCACACAATTATGTGCTCGCAAATGGCGCCATCAGTTTCAAGGCACATGTTGAGAGTGCAGGATATTCATTCTTGACAGTGAACCAGAACTATGGGAGAGAAAATAGGGCATATGTTCTTCACACGAATCGATCGCAGGAAATTTTGATGAGCTGTTTGATTTCAGCTGCTGGCAATTCTATGGCATCAGGCTTGCACTGAAAGGGGCTTCGCACCCAATCATGTTTTGTCACCTCCAAGTCAGGGTAAACTGTCTCCATTCTGGTCCGGCTGCTGTGTAGAGAGAATTGCCAATCTGTGAACTGAGAGTCTGAAAGAGGCCTCCAGAAATGCAGGATTCCAAGCAATCATTCATGCTGCTTGGAGCTAGTCCTTAACACCTCATATTGAACAGTATAATAATGCAAATAATTCAGAAGTTTGGGTGTTCTTATTTGGGAATTACAGGAGTAGTCACCCTTTGGAGAGTCCCCTTGCTCATAGTCTCAAGGCATGGACTCTCATATTACTGTAAGAAACCTAATACATCCCTCTCCTAATGGCTGGTCGTTTTGATTTTAAAGGACTCTGAAAAAGACTATCAGCTGTGGGTGAATTCGGGAAAAGAAGATGCTCCTTACCCACTTATTGGTGAGTTTTGGGGATGGATTTGTTTTACATCATTAACTGTCATATTAAAAGTAAATAAGAAATGCGGTTTCCTATTTTTATACTTCCCTGTCCTGTGGGTTTGCCTATTTTAAGGGCGACCCCAGACACTGTTGAGTTCTTAGCTCTCCTGCAAAAAAGGACCACTCTTGTGTTGTACCCTCTTAGCAATTGGAAAGTACCATTTCTTTCTCCCTGAGATTTGTTATGATCAATTTTATAAACCTTGATCTAGCCCCTCTAATCACACACCTTTCTCTCTCTCTCTCTCTCATAGAACCAACCTGGTTTGTCATGTTTTCTCTGATATTGCCATAGCATATTAACAGTACTCTCAGTCTCAGCTGATTCCTGGGGAATGGGTTTGCTAATGTACTTATGTCCTCTCAGCTAGCTGGCTTTCCCCCTTTGCAGGAGTAGAACAAAATATTGTTTGTTTGGTTGTGTGTTTTTTAAAGAGCCCCCCACTGGTTTACACCAAAGCTCCAAGGTGATTAGATTGAGGAGTTTAGTTCTGGCCCATCTCTCATTTAATTCAAGAACTGATCCACTTTCCATTTTTGAGAGCCTTCCCTCCTTGGAACGTTGCATTGCTTACGCGTCATAACATTCTGCAGATGAACAGGAACAGAAACAGAGAACAAGAACAATGTGCAGGTTTTTCCCATTCTCCTCTCACAAACCTAACTGCAGCTAAATCATAGCATTCCTTCTCAAAGCAGCCTTAACTTCAAATGCTTTACTGGCGTCAGACAACGTTCATTTTTATAAAATGTCTTAATGTGTGCACCTTATAGACAATGTAAACTGTTTTGTCTTTGAAACGTACCAGCCTGTCATTCAGCATATTGTATGTAGTTTAGTTCAGACATAACTGCTGATGTGGCTTTATCTGTAGGATCATAGAATGTAGAGATGGAAAAGACCTTTCAGTTCATTGAATCTCTCCTTCTGCAAGTGCAGAATATAATCCTTTCAGTAGAAGACATATTGGATGTTAAACTGATAAGAACAGATTTAAAAATTTTATTAAGATGTTTTAAAAAAGTGAACGGTACAGAGTTTAAGCATAGAAGTTTCTGGTTACCAGGGAATAAAGTACAGATTATCAAGGGGTGTGAAGTTCAGTTTAAGATCAGATGGCGTAAGGAATACATAATCTGCAATATTCCTGATTGGGGGTAAAAAGGTTAACAGGTCAAAGTACAGACATTGAGATATGAGGGTATGTTGTTCATATAATGGCTATGTTAAACTGATACTACCCCGGATATTAACCCAAAGGTTTGCTTAGAGAAGTTAAGGGCCCAGATTTTATTTCATTCTGCCTGCTGATGTGTATCTAACTGTAAGTGTTTCAGCTTTGTTCTGCCTATCATCCTTAATCAAGATTGCATCCACAAACAGATTTCAGGTTATGCCTGGTCTACATACAGTTGCACCAATTTAATTAATTCACTTTAACATCACACCTTCAATTCAACTTCTGTGTGTGTAGACAAGCCCTGAGGTAGTTCTTCTAGTAGAGTGTTTGTATGATTACATCAAAACGAATAGACACTGAATAGTCCCTGAAGACTCCAATTGACCATGGACAGCTACCTTTAGTTAACTGCGTGATTAACAATTTCTTCCTATTTCAACATCCTACAGGAATTGGAATTGTCCCCTTTGCCTGCACTGATGGGTGTCCCAGTTACCAAGGCCAGGGAGGGGAGGTCACTTGTTGAATCTAACGCTTTTTTGTGTGTTCAGCAAATAATGGCTACCAGGAATTTGATTTCTTGACAGCTCGATGTGGAAAACCAGTACCTAGATTTTCAGCAGAGAAAATAAAGCAGTAAAAAGAATAAACACTAGGTTCCAACATTGTCAGTTGTAATTTTCTGCTGGGCATTTGCACAATTTGACTAACAAAATTGGCTCGAATTTTCTTGTAGCCACTGTAACATTGACTAGAGTGGAGTCAAAGATGACTTATGCCAGCAGAAATGAGAGGAGAATCAGAGTAGCTTTATCCCGAGGTTACCAAGAGAGACAGTTGCAAGCCAGTGTACAAAAATCTGCTTTAGAGAAAAAGTAGATTGAATTTTGCCGGTCCCCAGTCAGTCAGAAATAGATGATTTTGATTTCTCTTTGAGCAGGACACGAATATCCCTTTGGAATTAAAATGAGCCACATTCGAGATGCTGTGCCCCAGACACAGGAATCGAAAGACTGTGCCTACCCTCTCGACCTTCATGTGTCCTTCTTAATGGAACAGCTGCCCCGAGAGCTGCAGTGCCAGTTTATACTGAAGCCAAGTCGTCTGGCTTTGTGCGAGCAACTGAATGGTAAGTTGCTCCCCTTACAGAGGCGTCATTCATTGAGAGAGTCTTCAGGTTCTCTCTGTTCTAGAAAGCGGTCATGTGATGGGGGCACGAGATGTGGGGAAGAGGGTCCAGATGTACGTTTCAGCTATACGAGAGATTTTATACTAGATTTCTCTTACTTGAGTTCACTGTATCTTTTACACTTTTTTTTTTTTTGAGCCAGGTTAAGTTTTTATGAAACTGCCTATCAAATGGTTGTTCCAAAACCAGCAACGCAATGGCCAAAACTCCTCCAGGCAGCCTGTTTGCTTATTTTAACAATTTATTTGCTGATCAGAAAAATCATGTTTCCACAGGCCTTGCTTTTCTATAATGAGGCCGGACAGTTTTGTGGTTAAGGCACTGGAGTGGGACTCAGGAAATTTGGATTAAATTCTTGGCTATGCCCCACAGTTTCTGCATCACCTCATACAAGCCCCTTAGTCCTTGATGTAGCAAGGTGCTAACTTTAAGCACCTATTTCAATGGGACGACTCACATTCTTTTTTTTAATTTGCTTATGATTAATTTTTAAAAATATATATATAGAGAGAAAAAACAAGCATAACATACTATACACAAACTTCTCATAATACAGAAACGTTTCATATTAACCATTTGCTGCCTAACCTTAGCTATACTTGAAACATTTAATTATATCTATAATATGAATGATTAAAATGTCACTGTCACTGATCGGTCTATCAGCCCTCACAGAGGGCATGCTGATCACAACACATCAGATGCGTTGTTCTAGCCAGTCCTCCAACTACCCGCTCGCCAAGCTGTCAGTAGCACCGGACACCCGATTGACATAGCGCACAGCAGCCTAGAACTCCCGAGCAATCTGCCAACCGCAGCCTCCCAAGCAGCTGGGATTACAGGCACGCGCCACCACGTAAAGCATTATTTGTATTACATGATTTACAAACAAAATTTGTTTATAAAAATCCAACTAATCAAAGAAAAATTATCAAGTTCAGGTAAAGAAGAGAAGCCAAGTTCAGAGGAGGGGGCTAGAGATGGGGAAGGAAGTAGGCTGAGTGAAGGGAGAAGCAAGGGGCACCCATGCATTTTGGGCATGTGATTGTGCACACTGGGGCCAGCCTGACTTGTCTCAGAAAGGGTCCAACGCCTCATTAAAATCTCCTGCTGTGACGATTGATTCTAGTGGGATATTAATTAGTTTGTGGAGGAAAAAAAACTTGGATCACCTATGTTGAGTCCATATATATTAATCAGAGTGTATATAGAGCAGTGGTTTTGAAAAAAATTTCTGGCGACCCAGTTGAAGACAATTGTTAATGCCTGCGACCCAACGGAGCTGGGGGTGAGAGGTTTGGGGTGTGGGAGGGGCTCAGGGCTGGAGCAGAGGGTTGGGGTGAGGGCTGTGGGATGGGGCCGGGATTGAGTGGTTCAGGGTGTGGGAGGGGGCTGTGGGCTGGGGCAGGGGGTTGGAGTGTGAGAGAGGGTCATGGCTCTGGACTGGGGATGCAGGCTCTGGGGTGGGGCCGGGGAGGAGGGGTTTGGGGTGCAGGAAGGGGCTCTGGGTTTGGGGGGATCAGGGCTGGGGCAGGGGATTGGGTTGCGGGCATATCTCGGGCGACTGCCGGTGCTAAGGCAGACTTCCCACCTGTCCTGGCACCTCGGACCGCGCTGCGCCCCGGAAGCGGCCAGCAGCAGGTCCGGCTCCTAGGTGGAGGTGAGCAAGCAGCTCCGCGCGGCTCTCACCTGCAGGTACAGACCCCCACTCCCCAGCTCACATAGGCTGGTTCCCAGCCAGTGAGTGTGCGGAGCGGGTGCTCAAGGCAGCGGCAGCGTGCGGAGCCCTGTGGCTCCCCCGCCTAGGAGCCGGACCCGCTGCTGGCCGCTTCTGGGATGCAGCGAAGTGTCAGAACAGGTAGGAACTAGCCTGCCATAGCCAGGCAACACCGCCGACGAGACTTTTTTAATGGCCCGGTTGGCTGTGCTGATCAGAGCCGCCATGACCGAGTGCCTTCCACTGGGTTGCGACTGCTGTTTGAAAACCACTGAGAGAGAGAGTCATAGATCTTAGCCTTCTCCAGCAAAAATCTATCATCTTCATCTTTATTTACATCTAGATTTGTAAATTGAGTCTTTTGTGAAACAATATTGCTCCACCTTTGGCTGCAGAGGAGAAATTGTTAAACATCCCTTCTCCCCCCCCCCCCCCCCCCATCTAACCCCTCCACAGTTTCTCTGCCTCCAAGTCATTAAGGTAGGTTTCCTGTAGGAAGATATCTGCTTTCAGCCCTTTTTAGGTGGCTGACAATTCTTTTTCCTTTTATCGAATGATTAACCCCTTTTATAGTCCAGGAAACACTATTTATAATATTAGCCATAAGGACCGTTTAGGTCAAATATTTCTTTATCAGGCACCTGAATAGTGTCATTGCTTGGGTCATTGTTACTTCCAGATCTTAGGAATGGTATGTTTGGGTTTCCCTTCACTGCTGTGGGGGCATGAGGGGGAGGGGAAAGGGGAGAAGGTAAGGCAGACCTGGAAAGGTAAAAGATAAGTATAATGTGGGAAACAAATAGGAAAAACTGAGTAAAAAGAAATGAAGTGGTCAGAACTGACCAAGGATCACTTAAAAATACATAACTCTTATCCAAATGGAAATAGTACCTCAGTACAGGAGGTTTACAAGGGGGTGACCTCGTCACTCACTCCCCCCACCTCTCCAAAACACCCATGTGGGGTATAGCTGGTTTCCCTCTAACTTTATAAAGAAGAAATAGTCTCATATCAAGAAGGGAATGGTTTCTGCACTATTCACAGCAACAAAAGGAGAAGAAGGCAAGTGTGTAAAGAACAAGTCTATAGGAGATATATAAGAAAGGTATACAAATAGTTTAGCCTTATTCTGATACAACAGGATCACTTGCAGATAAGTGTTCGTTGGCAGAACAGTTCTGCCTAAACTTTACCTCCTAGAGTTTTGTCCACACTTGAGTATTGTGTGAACTCCATTGCCCAATCGCTACATCAGCAATGTAAATCAGCTTAACATTTATTTCAACTCATTTAATGAAAATAAAAACTAAAAAACCCACCTGAACTAATATTATTGGAAAAGACAACTGACCGTCTCATACTAACAGTCTCAGTAATTTGGTGAATCATAACCAGCAATAATAATTATTCTTGGATAGGATTTTAGTTGATCAGATTTCTTCACCATGGAGAATTGAAAAGATTCATCATTAAACTGAAATCTTTATTCCATTGTTTAGATCTGGTATCTTTTTTTATAAGTGTACATTTAGGGCAAATGGATTGAATATTTCCAGATTTACTATAAACCCTGAATCTCTGAACTAGATGGGGATGAAACCAAGTAAAATCATCAAGCAGGAAGATTTTTTTTTTTAAAGGGTGGGAGGTGGTAAGGGGGGAAAAGGTACCAGGAGGGAGAGTGCCTCAGAAAACAGCACAACACTGCTCTGTTGAGCCTTGCCGATCCATAGGTGTAAGGGTCCCCAGGTCCGGTGCAGCGATTTGCTTGGAGTCAGGACCTCGAGGTACATGGTGCTCCCTGTGCACTGAAATCATGAGTATCTTGCCTTCCTCTTTAACTTTGAAAGTAGCAGGGAAGGAAATGAAGTAGTCCAAACCCAATCCTTTCACTAGGGCTCTTGATCTATTGAATTTAGCCCTTTTTTCCAGCATGTCCTTGGTGTAATCCAGGGAAATCATCAGCCTGTGTCCTTTCCATGTTAGATTTTTCAGCTCATGGGCTTTTTTTAAGAATGAGTTCCTTAATATTGTATTTTTAAAATCTTACAATTATGGCTTTGCATTTGGAGGGGGTTTGGTGCAAGATAGCGGTGAGCACTCTCAATTTCTAAGTTTGATTGGGGACAGAGACAAAAGTGCTGGCAGTATGGTGGATAAAAATTCCACAGATTTCCCTTTTTCCAGTCCCTCTGGGAGACCCATGAATCTCAGATTCTTCCCTCAAGATCCTTAACCTCCTCCTGTGGTGCTTTCATAGTTCTTATCTGTTGCTCTGCAGTTACACTCATACTACTCACTGTGTCGTCTTGTGAGGAGATTCTGTTCTCAGCGTCCTCTAGTCTTGATGCCAAGCCTCGCAAATTAGCT
Organism: Macrochelys suwanniensis; assembly: GCA_033296515.1. Lineage (NCBI taxonomy): Eukaryota > Metazoa > Chordata > Testudines > Chelydridae > Macrochelys > Macrochelys suwanniensis. Next base: position 39,386,077 of record CM065775.1, on the reverse strand, counting down.
TGGAGCGTACTAGTAATATTTTTGATCTCCGTTGTATCATCGTATCTTTTTCTCAAGATAATCTGTTCCCTTGAGATTTGTTGTAGCCAGTCCATATTTTCATCTGGTATCAGAGAGGCAGCCTCTCCATGGTCAGCCTTCCTGGCTGCAAGAGGGCTGCCCAGCAGCTTCTGCTTTTTGGTATTGTGTAGAAAGTCTGGAGATGGAGCAGCATCCATAATGATATTAAATCTAAAAAAAAGAGTTGTAGAATATCTGATGAAAATTAGAAGTGATAGTTGTGGATTTTTGGAGGTGAGGAAGGAAGCTGTAAAGCGAGGCATCCACTGTAGTCCAAGTGCCTCCCAGAAGCGGGCTACTCACATTCTTAAGGCTTCCTCTGACGAAGTGGGTATTCACCCACGAAAGCTTATGCTCCTATACGTCTGTTAGTCTATAAGGTGCCACAGGACTCTTTGTCGCTTCTACAGATCCAGACTAACACAGCTACCCCTCTGATACTGTTCTTAAGGTTAGGCATGTACTTAAGTACATCTCTGCTTCCATTAATGGGGATAATAATACTCTTCCACCCTTTGTCTGTCTTGTCTGTATAGGGCCCAACCCTGCATACTCTTGCACACATGCTTAATTTTGTGCACAGTGACCTCAGTGAGACAGACTACTCAGAGTGCATAAAGTTAAGCACACAAGTAAGATTTTGCAGGGCTGGGGCCTTAGAGTGTAGACTCATTGGGGCAGAGACACCCTTAATATGTGTTTTTACTACACTTAGCATACTAGTTGTCACTTCTTTGTGCTACTGTAGTATTAATAATAGTATAAAATCATATATATGTAGAATTTTTTCACGTGCCTCACCAATTATTTTTATTTCCTGGATATCCTTGCTCAGAGTGTATGCCTAGAACACAATTTTTAATATATCTAGAAATTAAATATATGGGGATTTGGTATGTGTATATATTACACATTACACAGGAAATTTAATTGCATTTTATATATAGTAAATTAATTTCCTTTCTACCCCTTCACCCCAATGTTATGCAGCATCTATTACTTGATGGTGTATTTTAGGAATGAGGCAATTAGTAAACAGGTGTGATTAGGTTTTATAGGCCCAGCTTGACAACTGACATTGACTGGCAAAAGAAAATAGAAATGCAAATAAATTCTCAAGTTCTGATGCAGACCCATTACACTGCTCTACAGCCAAAATGCTTCTGAAATAAATGTAGTCAAACTTTACTAATTCTGGGTCACTGAGAACGAAAATGATGCTTAAAATTGTTGATTGGCTCTAGTTTTCAAGACATGCTATTGGGTCAGTATATACGACCCTTGACTTGAGAATGGCGGAGGATAAGTGAGTTATAAAGGGAAGGGATCTCAATTTAAACCAGAAATGACTAAAAGACATCTTTGACTGGATCTATGAATAAATCTATGACGGGTTTGGACAGTACTTGCTTTTTAGGCAAAACAATGAATGATGCAATCTGAAGCTGGTATTGCGTCATACATGATATGAATTGCATCATGTTATTCCTAGAAGTCATGGATGATGCAATCCTAACGAAGCTTACATCACTCTGCTGAACAAATTGCCCTATATCAGCTCTAGAAATCATACAGTGTCGTGCTCTCTTATTTGTCAGTGTTTGATTTCGCAAAGGGACACATTTCTGTTTAGCCAAAGTGAGCAGAGATGCCTCGTACTTGTGTGAACAGTGCAGATAACTTCGGCTATGTTTGTGGTGAAGTGACTTTTGCATCCCAAAAGCGCAGTATAACCACTATGCTTAAGAAAGCCTATCACCTTTCTTTTGGCTGCAAAATTGGAGATCAGGACAAGAGGTGGGCCCCACACATATGCTGCAACACTTGTGCAACTAATCTTCGCCAGTGGTTGAACAGGAAAAGGAAATCTATGCCTTTTGCAGTGCCAATGATTTGGAGAGAGCCAACAGATCATACCAGCAATTGTTACTTCTGCATGGTGCTTCCAGTTGGGAAAGGTGTGTCAAAGAAGAAAAAGTGGACTGTGCATTATCCAAACATTCCATTAGCTATACGCCCAGTACCCCACGGAGAAGGACTGCCGGTTCCTGATGCACCAGAATCATTCTCACTTGAGTCAGACGAGGAAGAGGATGAAACTTCTGGTCCTGAACCATCAATGTCACAGGACCCACATTTTCTCCCATCCTCCTCCTCTGAACCACACCTCATAACACAAGGTGAACTGAATGACCTTGTCAGGGATTTGGAACTACCCAAGAGTAAGGCAGAGCTTTTGGGCTCCAGACTACAGCAGTGGAATCTCCTGGCAGGTGATGTTAGGGTTTCCATGTTCCGTGACCGTCAAAAGGATCTTGTCCCATTCTTCTTCATGGAAGGTGATCTTGTAGCCTGCAACAACATCGATGGTGTGATGGCAGCCCTCAACATCGTTCACGATCCAGATGAGTGGAGACTGTTCATTGATTCATCGAAGACGAGTCTTAAAGCTGTTTTACTGCATAATGGCAATGTTTTGCCATCAATTCCAGTTGGTCATGCAGTCCATATGAAGGAAACCTATGACAACATGAAACAACTTTTGACGTGCATAAACTATGACCAACATCAGTGGCAGCTTTGTGGCGATTTGAAGGTTGTTGCTCTCTTGCTTGGTCTGCAGACTGGATACACAAAGTACTGCTGTTTTCTCTGCGAATGGGATAGTCGTGCAAGAGATTCCCACTACATCACGAAAGATTGGCCACTCCGACAGTCATTGGAGCCTGGGAGGAAAAGTGTTCCGCATCCACCACTTGTTGAATCAAGGAAGATTTTGTTACCACCCTTGCATATCAAGCTGGGTCTGATGAAGAACTTTGTCAAGGCCATTGACAAAACACAAGCAGCTTTCAAGTACCTCCGTGGAAAATTTCCAAGGTTAAGTGAAGCTAAGATAAAGGAAGGTGTCTTTGTTGGTCCTCAGATTCGTGAACTTCTTCGAGATGATGCATTTGACCATGCACTGCGTGGCAAGGAAAAAAAGGCATGGAAAGCCTTCCAGTTAGTGGCAATCAATTTTCTTGGAAACAACAAGGCAGACAACTACAGGTTGTTGGTGGAAAACCTCCTCAAGGCATACAAAAGCCTTGGTTGCAACATGTCACTAAAGATACATTTTTTGCACTCTCATCTAGATTTTCTTCCACCGAACTGCGGAGCAGTGAGCGACGAGCACAGCGAGCGATTTCACCAGGACATTGCAACAATGGAGAAACGCTATCAGGGCAAATGGAGCCCATCAATGCTTGCAGACTATTTCTGGACAGTGACAAGAGATGCTCCATTTAACGAATACAAGAGACAAGCCAAGAAGCGCCGAGTAGACACTGAATAGGACTAAACTATGTACATAATAGTTTTTTGCCTTTGTTTCATAATAAATTTTATTTATATAACCCCTTTGCTGATTTTTAAAGTGTTACATAAACAGGACAGGTGAAATAGTATCATGTAAAGCAACCATAAACACATGAAAGACCTAGGTTTACAATTTATGATTAAAACTCTACTATCTACACAATATACATAGACATTAAAATGTAAAAACTTAAATATCTTAGAAACAGTAACCAATCAGTTGTTTTAATTGTCATATTTGAATTCAGCACATCAAAATACATACTAAATAGCACATTTTATCTCTGAAGCGGACAACGTCTCAAAAATTGTAGACCAGTGAATTATCAATAGTGCTGTGTAAACTACTGGAGAGAAAGCAGAACTGCCTCTGGATCTGAGGCTTGGGGCAGCCCATGGGTGATGCACAAGCATTGTGCAGAGTGGTAGTAAGAGAGGCTATTTATTTATTTTTCCACTCTCCTCCTCAGCTGATTGAGCAATACATCATTTTAAATTGCGTTATCTGTTTGCAAACCTGATTAACCTGTATGCTGCGGGATCCACTCTCCTTTCCTCTTCTTGGCTCCCACTCACTGATTAGTTTAGGAAATGGATAAGGACAGCAGCACAGAGGCCAGTAGCTGACCGTAGGCTGATCTTGAAATCAGCAGGCCAAAGGCTATGTGGTTGTGGTAGTTGTTGTTATGTAACCACCAGGCACAATTCTATCTACGTACCAGAAGAGTTCACAACAAAGGGCGGGATTTGTCTGTGCTGTATGTAAGGTAACAGGTCTTATGGCTCATAATGCTGCACCTCACTATTGTAGAATTAATCTCTTTTCGCTGAAAAAGGATAAAATAGTTGACTTGGAAACTGAAGTTATACAGTGTCCCCTAAAACTTACAACTGAATTTGTAGCCAGTTAGGGATACAGTTGGCTCTAAACATGGAGGTTAGGACATATTTGAGTACACTGAGTCATGTGATACTGGTGCCACACTCCCCTACTGAGGCAATATGGAATAATTGCCTGGATTTTCCCATAATGCACAGGTACACACACAGGCAGCCTGGTAGGTGGTGACATGTGAACACAGTTAACAAATGATTGTAATGTGAAAAAAGTTGCTGTGTGGACAGACTTCAACTCTTATTGTAACTGAGTCAGATGGCTGTGCCTTGACCTGGTTACAAAAACATAGTCTATGTACAGCATGGAAAGGACCTACACATGTGTGCTCCTTCTTTAGGGGCCTTATAACACATAACATTGATAGCGAAGTTGATTGCAACATAACCATTAAAAATGCTTGTAAGCTCATGTCTATCAAATGAATATCATAAACATATATTTGCTTAACATTTAACTTCAACTATTTGAACAGCGTGAACTGTTTGTCTGGCATCCAAATTGTTCAGTAATCATCTGGTAAAAAGACCAGAGTACAGTAGATTGATCTCATCACAAAAATAGTCTCAAACTGTGGAAGCATTCAGTAGTTAAAGATTTGGTCTGAAAAGACCCCAGATGGTTCAATAAGTTCCAGAGGGTTGTTTTTTTTTTTTTTTAGTATTCAGACTGTTTCTTAGTAGTTCATGAAATGGGGGAAATCCAGTCACACTGTGTAGCACCATGTTGATTAGAACACTGCATGTGAATAGGACTCCCTGTGCCTAACGTAAAATGTGGACGACATGTACTGAACATGGAGGAAGCCATTTTAAAGAGCAAAACAGTGTCCTCCGTGCAATGTGACCTCTCACACTGTACATGCGTGGCCATTCTGGCAGGGGCTGAGTACCTGAACTTAAAATATCCAGACTGCACCGCTGCCCAAAGGAGGAGACCCTAGGAATACAAAGTTTGTATTCCAAAGTATGAAAGTACTGCCTTCAACACAATGAATAAGCTGCCTGTCTCTCAGCCATGTCGGAGCTTCTCTTTGTATCTTAACTTAGCACATGTTTATGCAAAGAAAGACCTTACATGTCCCTGCGTCCCCCGACTCTTCTCCTTGATATCTCCCATTTCCCTTTGAGCTGTAAATGAACTAATATTGCGGTAGCTTTACTGTCCTTAGAATCTCTTTGTGGCCACAGGATGTTTCTTCCTGCTGCTCAGCCATTGTCCATTTTTGATGCAATGCGTGTGTTTCATTGTTTTAGGTAACTTGCTGGTTTCTGCCCCAATGTTTTCAAGAGTGTTGAACTGGTCCTCTTCAAATAGGAAGAAATCTTTTCCTGGTTTGACGGTGAGATTTAAATGCTAAAAAGCCAGTGGCCAAGTGGAACAGCTGTCTCTCCAGAGCTTTGTTCCCTGGTGGTGGCTCTACAGAAAGTATTTTTGAGAGGGATATACCAGCATCAGAAGCAGACCCCATAACACCAGGCTTAGGACTCCCACTTAGTTTGACCAATGAGTTATTGCCTTGCGGAGCTGGAGATAAAGGAAAGTTTGCATTGAGATTGGCTCAGCCACTCTGCTGCCACAAAGGAAAGACTGAAATTTTGTTAGTTGCAACATTGTTCATTTACTTAGATACATTTCTGAAATTTCATATGTTTTTCATCAGAGTGGGGGTGACCTGGCTAAATTCCAGATTGGGTAATAATTCTACTTACCTAAATTCCCCCTATAGTTTTACCTCTGTTCCACTTCCTGATCTAGATAATGAATAATAATTATTGTTGGAGTGCACTGTTAAACAGATGCTGTTTCTCTCCCAAACGGTGGCTGCATTTCCTTGAAATGGTCCTTTTTTTGTTTGCATACTTTTTTTAAAGCTTTGGCCTCTTGGAATTGAAGGAAATAACAAGAAGCTAGTAATTGTTTATAATTTTTAAGATAACATATTAAAACTTAAGGGAATTTATTCCTTATTCTCCAAAATAGAAACTCTCCTTAATTTTTCTTTTCAATGGACTCAGTATATTTATTGCAAGAAAAGAGCATAAGTATATATTTGCTATTGTAAGAACAGAACTCCCAGTGTAGCAAACCTTAGATGTGCCTATATCTTGTTCACCCATAACAAAAATTGAGTTTTTAGACATTAGAGGTTAGTTCCTTTCTTCCAAAGCATGACATGTGAAAGCACAATCTTAAACTTTGTCAGGCTTATCTTTCATGAAGCTTTGGTTTGTTTTAAATTTATATCCTCATTTTTTTATGGAAAGGTTTTTTTCATCGGTTTGTAATGTTAAAATGTTCAAGTTTTGAGTTACTCTAACTTTCCTGTCAAATTGTAATGAAATGAATTCCCCCACTCCCAATGGGAATGTAATCTCCTACAATGGAATGATGTATAACAAAAGTCACTAGTGACGCTAAAAGCATTTGTTATAAAGTACACGATATACAAGTCTATATTGTACTGAAATCCATGGTTATAGAAGTACCACACCTGAATTCTAGCGATGTAGAACCCTTCCGCAGGATGAAAGAACCAACATATGGAAAAGGTTCATAGAGGTTTAAGGATCCTGTAAACCTGAATCAGATGACTTTGGAGACAAAAGAAAAGGGAAAATTTGTGACAGATATATTTCCACCTTAAAATTGCCAAAACAGCCCTCCAAAATATCCTTTGCTGTTGAGCCATAATTTATATAGAAAAACATAAGGGAATCCCTTTTCTGTTTAAGATTGCCTTGGTTTCCTTCTCTTTGTGCTGCAAAGAAGAGCATCTGTCAGTAGTGCAGTTTGGAGCTATCACTGTTACCATACCTCATGAAAACCATCAAAATGAATGAAGACTTACTAAGCCCATTGGTGTGTTGGCATCGTGATGAAGTGCCAGCTGGAAGACCTTGATTAAGGAGCAGGCACTGGTTCTTGAGCATTGATCAGCAAATGCTTGGAGCAAGTACACAGATACGCTCACTCTGGGGGAGGGGGGGGGAAGGTTTGGAAAGGCAACTGGGTTTTTCTGTTGGCTTTTAATACCCCTTCCCCCATCAGCTTACTCATTGATGTTAGTGGTGCAGAGGCTGCTCCAGCCCATTGCCAGTGGGAACTGAAATGCCAAGGTACAGCAGCCAACACGAGAAGAATTTCTTCTTTAAAAAAGAGGCTCGGTGGTTTGTTCCCATCCACATGCACAAAATCTAGATGCATGTAAATTCAGCGGGCTGATTTTCTTAATCCTACATTTAGAGGTAAGAGTTCCCGCTGCAGTCTAGCAATGCAGTGCAGATCTGGGTGATCCTTTTTGAGTGCTTGGATGATAAGGCATGTTCTCCGCGTGTGCATGTACCGGGATGCATACCAATGGAATAGGCTGAGCCAGACTGAGGAGTTGGTTGTGTTCATGAAACTTTTCCATCTGAAACCATAGCAACTACTACAAAACAAATATTGGAAACAGACCTGAAATACATTTCTTCTAATAAACACCTCACTTTTTCCCCAGAATTAAGCCAAAAGCCATTTAAAAGGAAAAGATCGATCATAAACTGGGCCTTTTGGCGTGGTCCAGGCACTCAGTTGGACAATATACCACTGTCTCCAACATCTCCTGTACCAGGGAAACTCTTTGGTCTGTCGCTGCCAGCCATCTGTGAGAATGACAATCTGCCCAAACCTGTCTTGGTAAGTCACAAATTCTGGGCTGGCTATTAAATATTTGGGATTTATTTGCATAGTAAATGAGAAGGTTGAGGGTTAGGTAGCCAGGACACTGAAATGATCCTCCGTCGAGAAACCGGGAGGAAACGTTTTCTCCGGTTTCGAGCCAGCACTTTGGCTGTCAACACAAATTGCAGCAAATGTTTGTAAAATGTGGTCAGACCTGGTTAATACAAATCAGTCTGCAAATTGTATGAAATCAGGCTGAAGTTTTTTTTTTTAAAATTAATCTATCTTTTCTGCATAGGCCTGGTTCTGTAACTCTCTCTCATGCAAGTAGTCCCATTAAGTACTCCTCAATAGGAGTATGTACTACTCGACAGAAGTGTTGTGGAATCAGGCTCCTAAGTCTAAGGAGTGGCTCTTCAGCTGGTATAAATCAGGGGAGATCCGGTGAAGTCAGTGAAGCTACATCAATTTACACCAGCGGAGGATCTGGCTCTTATGCTTGCCCTTGGTATGTTCTCCCTACATCACCCAGGGATGTTCATACAAGGACTCTTCAGGACATTCCAGAGCAATTTTTGTTTTCTAGCTGCAGTCTTGACGAATTTTGATAATTTTAGGGTATCCAATTTAACCCTCCAGAGATGAGCTCCAGTTTACCTTAGGAATCTATTCTAGAGCTATTGGGTCCTTCAAGCCCAATGCAGCCACTGATGTGTTCTGAGAATCTCTCTCAAACTCGAATCCTTTTGGAACTTTCATTTGGGAAAAGTAAAGTTACTAGGTGCACGAACACCACTTGGTACAATTAGTAGTTTGAGTCTGAAAAACTTGTGGTGTTTAAGTCCCAAAAAGTGACTTTCTTAAAATTCATGCAGCATCCTTGGAGAATGAAACACAGCATCTGGGATGCTATATGGAGAAGGCAAATCTGAGGGTGTTAAAGCCCACGCAGATTGAGAGTCTCTGCTTTAAAGTATTATCACCTGCATTCTAATGTGAAAGGGTTGTTTTAGTTTTTATCATACAAAAAGCAAGTCAAACCATTAACTCGTCGCCCTAAAACATTGACCAGTTTTGTTTGTTGGCCAAACCTTCATTCTCAAAGTGAGATCTTGCATTGCAGGATTGAGCTCATTTTTAACAAATGAGCTCTAAATCTTTGCAAAGAAAAGGGAAATACTGCTGTGAGTACTGCTGGCGTGAATGGTGCCCCATAAAGCTATTTGCACGTAGATGGACAGTTGGCTCCCAACTTCTGAAAGAGGAGGAATGTTAAAGAAGTAGACTTTAAAAATAGTTTCCATTTGGCATATTTGCATTGCTGCACTTCAGGAAGTCCTACCCAGCAGCCCAGACTGCGAAATTAGCCAAAACCTACTTCTCAGCCATTACAGTTATAATAACTCAATTTAATGACATGTTCTCCACCAGCCACCATTCCCCTGCCTTCAGCTGAGAGATCCTTCCTTAAAACAAACAGTACTCGATTGCTTTGTGACCTATTTATTTTCCTTGTTTTAAATAGTTTGGTCTTCAGACAAACGTGTGTGTGTGTGTGTGTGTGTGTGTGTGTGTATATATGTATATGTATATGTGTGTGTGTGTGTATATATATATATATATATATATATATATATATATATATATATATATATATATATATATATATATATATATATATATATATATATATCACTATTTTTTAAAGAAATTCCTAAACAAATCACTCCATGGAGTAACGTACTGGTCACACAGAGTAAGGATGGCAGAGTAAGGGCTGACTGACTCTTAATTAGGATTTACAAGTGCAGATTAATATGAAGTACCTACTAGCTATGATAAAATTATGTTAGGCTGTTCAGGCTACAAATAGATCATGAGCTGGGCCAGAAACCTTAGCACATAGTTTGCAGCAATGCTGAACAAACAGGTGAATGGAGGTTTGACACTTCCCAGTGAAGCATCTGGCTGTAGCCACTGTCGGACAGGATACTACACTAGACGGACTATTGTTCTCTTCCTGTACAACAGTATAAACTGGCTAATATTTGCACAGTGCTTTGATGAGGTAATATGCTAGATCAGTGTTGAGTAATATTATTATATTGGGTGAGGATATTCACACAGCTTATTTGAAGAAATGTTTTCTCAACTCGGTGTCCCAGACCATGGCTTTAATGAGGGTTGGGTGGCAAAGCCCATGGAGTAGAGAATATACCCTGATGTGGTTTTGACTTGTGAATCTTTGTAGGACACGTTTGCACATGTGGTTTTATCCTTTTTCCACATCTTAATAGTTAACAGATAAAGAATCTGTATGTAAGGAAGGCTATCTGGCTTTTTAATTTTGCACAGGACATGCTTTCCTTCCTTTACAAAGAGGGGCCTTTTACCAGGGGTATTTTCAGACGCTCAGCAAATGCGAAATCCTGCCGAGAGCTCAAGGAGAAGCTTAATTTGGGAGCTGAAGTGCACCTAGCTTGTGAATCCATATTTGTGACAGCCTCAGTGTTTAAGGTATGCAAAGAGCTTTACTCCTCTCTCCTTGAGGGCAGGGGGTAGGAGGAGGGATATGACCACTGTTCCCTCTAAGCTGTGCGCGTACACACAGATCCTATGCACACGGCAAAACACCGCGCACACAAAAATTTGCACAGAAGCACAACAGTTTGCACAGAAGAAATTTTTTGCGCACACGGCATGTCAAAAATTAGAGGGAACGTTGGATATGACAACTAGTTAATTTGTTTTCTGCAATAGGAGTTTATTTTATTTTTTTAAACTTCCCTCCAATCTCATTTAGAACCTGATCCTCCAAGTCTTCTAGCTCTCCTTAAAGTCAGTGAGAGTTCTTTACAGGATTGGGCCCTTATTCTGTAAAGATGCTATAAACTATAAGACTCTTGAGGGTATTGTGCTTCCCAAAATATTCAGGTTTATTTTTATGTGGATTATCTTTGCATAAGGACTAGTATGTTACTAACAGTATTGTTTCATGCAGAGAACATCCAGAATTCATAACCAGCCTATTTGGGAGAGTTTTGTCTGTTTGTGTATTTATCTATAAATCTCAAATATGGACTGGCATATTGCCCTATTATATTACCCTTCACTCGTTTGCGTACAATGGGTGCTTGTAATCTCCATTGATGTATGTTCAAGTAGTGTCTCTAGTAGGATTTTTTTAACAGAGAATGCTGTTCCTCTTGCTGCCATTTCTGATGCCTGAGTTGTTGCCTCTCATCCTGTTGCAATGGTCTGCCCTCTAGTGGTTAGAGGCCTTAAAATGTGGTGCTGTTACAGCGGGTAGGTGGGGCTCGTCAGCCTTGGAAGGCAGCCCACCTAGGAGAAGGAAAACTCTGATTTAAAACCTCCGCTGCCTTGTGGCAATACCCACTCATGGGAAAGGCTAAAGGAGTCAACCCTGAAACCAAATCCAGTGTCGGAGTCCCGATGGCGGTCTGACATTGTCCTCAACGTCATTCCGGCAACTCCTGCGATGCCACTGGTGCCAAGTTGTATCGACATTGTCTTTCCCTTGGATCCATCAGTTGTGTGGAGAGGGGGGTTCTGCTGCATGGGCAACAGCTGTTCCTCCATATCACTCTGCCCTGGCTTACGCCCTGGAGAGGACACTCCAGCTTCGCTTCACAGCGTCGACACAACACGGGAAGCAACAGTTTACTGGTTATAAGCCCCCTGCTCGATTGGCGTAGAGCTGGTGCCAGGGGTTGCTTCCGACGGTGGGAGGGATCACCATGTCTCACTGGACAACTATCGCCCGCCTCAAGCTGGGCAGCCCCCAGCCAATAAGGTGTTGTCCCGCCACAGTTCACCTGCTTCACTGGGTGCGTGGGGCTTAGTGTACGTGAGTACCCGACAAGTGGACTGCGAACCATGCACCAGGCAACAACAAAAGAAAACCAACATTTAAGAAACCAGCCCTCAAGTTAGGATGCTGGAACATACGGACCATGACAACTGGCCTATCACAAGACCTTCAGGCAATCAGCGGTGTTCGGAAGACTGCAGTCATCAACGATGAGCTAGCACGACTCCAAATCGACATAGTCGCTTTGCAGAAGACACGGCTGCCAGACGCTGGGACTCTCAGGGAAAAGAACTATACGTTCTTCTGGCAAGGGAAGAGTGCCAAAGAAATCAGAGAGTGTGGTGTTGGATTTGCCGTGAGAAATTCTTTACTGGGGATGGTGGAACCTGGTCAACAAGGAACTGAAAGACTGTTATCACTCCGACTCCACACATCCACTGGACCCGTCAACCTGATCAGCGTGTATGCACCAACACTCGGCACCAACAGGGATACCAAGGATGAGTTCTATGATCAGTTAGACACGATCATCAGGAGTATCCCTAAAGAAGAGCACTTGATACTACTGGGTGACTTCAACGCCAGAGTGGGCGCTGACCACGACTTTTGGCCAACCTGTCTTGGAAAGTTTGGCATTGGAGAAATGAATGAGAATGGACAACGACTTCTGGAACTGTGCTCGTACCATGACCTCAGCATCACCAACTCATTCTTCCAGACAAAGCCTCAACACAAAGTGTCCTGGAGACACCCTCGCTCCATGCACTGGCACCAACTCGACCTGATCATTGTCAGGCGGTCTGCCTTGAAGTGTGTCCTGCTTACTCGCACTTTCCGCAGTGCTCACTGTGACAGTGATCACTCGCTGGTATGCAGCAAGATGAGGCTACAGCCAAAGAAGATCCACCGCTCTAGGCCAGAGGGCAAACCCCGCATCGATGTGAGCAAGACCGCACACCCAGACAAGGCAGAGAAATTCACCCATGAGCTCTCCGAGGTGCTGAACTGTATGCCTCCCGGTGGCTGCGCCAAAGAGAGATGGGACCACATCAGAGAAACAGTATACAGCACAGCCATGAAAGTTTTTGGAAAGAAACGAAACATGAATAATGACTGGTTTGAGGCCAACTCTGCCACGCTCACTCCAGCCATTGAAGAACGCCGCGCTGTTCACCTGGAGTACAAGCGTTCCCCCAGTCAGAGGACTCGACAAGAGTATCGATTTGCCAGGAGCAAAGTACAGAGACTAGCTCGACAGTGTGCAAATGATTACTGGCTCCAGCTCTGCCAGAGCATTCAACTATCTGCTGACACTGGAAACATCAGGGGAATGTATGATGGCATCAAGAAGGCCATGGGACCCACAAAGAAGTGGGGAGAGTCACTAACGTCTGCAACAGGCGAAAACATCCAGGACAAGGGCAAGCAGATGGATAGATGAGTGGAGCACTACTCTGAAGTGTACTCCAGGCAAAACACCGTCACCGAAGCTGCCCTCAATACTGTGGATGGTTTTCCCGTTGAAACTGAGCTGGACGAGAAGCCCACCATGGAAGAACTGAAGAAAGTCATTGAGAGCTTGTCCACAGGAAAGGATGGCATCCCACCAGAAGTTATCAAGTGTGGCATCAACGTCCTCCTAGAACACCTCCACGACCTCCTCTGTCAGTGCTGGGATGAAGGTGCAGTACCTCAGGATATGAGAGACTCCAACATCGTGACCCTCTACAAGAACAAGGGTGATAGAAGCGACTGCAACAACTACAGAGGCATATCGCTCCTGAGTGTTGTGGGTAAAGTCTTCGCACGCGTGATCCTGAACAGACTGCAGAAGCTTGCTGACAGAGTTTACCCAGAGTCACAGTGCGGGTTCCGAGCAGGGAGATCCACAACCGACATGGTTTTCTCCTTAAGGCAGCTGCAAGAGAAATGCAGAGAACAGTACAAGCCGCTATTCCTTGCCTTCATAGACCTGACCAAAGCTTTTGACCTTGTGAACAGAGATGGGCTGTTCAAGATCCTGGTAAAGGTTGGCTGCCCACCGAAGCTGCTGAGCGTGATCCAGTCTTTTCACAACAACATGAAAGACACAGTACTGTATGATGGCTCATCCTCCGATGCCTTCGACATCCACAGTGGAGTAAAACAAAGCTGCGTTCTCGCTCCCACACTCTTCAGCATCTTTTTTGCAGAATTGCTGAAACGTGCCTTTGGAAATTCCACAGAGGGAGTCTATCTCCACACCCGGTCTGACGGGAGACTTTTCAATCTGGCTCGACTAAAGGCCAAAAGCAAGGTACGGGAGGCAACAATCAGAGACATGCCGTTTACAGACGACGCTGCCCTGGCCACCCACACAGAAACCGATCTCCAGCATCTGATTGACCGCTTTTCCAGAGCTTGCAAAGAGTTCGGGTTGACAATCAGTCTTCAGAAGACCAAAGTTATGGCCCAGGATGCAGAACATCCAAGCATTGCCATCAGTGGCTATGTGCTAGAGGTGGTCAGTCAGTTCACCTACCTTGGATCTACCATCACGGACAACCTCTCACTGGACCCTGAGATCAACCGTAGAATTGGCAAGGCCTTCTCAATTTTGGCCAGATTGTCACAGAGAGTATGGAACAACAACATGCTGACCATCAACACAAAGGTCGCTGTGTACCGTGCATGTGTGTTTAAACACTCTTCTCTACGCCAGCGAAACTTGGACCCTCTACGCTTCGCAAGAAAAGAGACTGAACACCTTCCACATGCGCTGCCTCCGTCACATACTCGGGATCACTTGGAGTGATCGAATAACGAACAACGAGGTGCTGGAACGTGCCAAGATCTCCAGCATGTTCACTCTCCTCCGTCAACGCCGCCCCAGATGGCTTGGCCATCTAAGTCACATGGAAGATGGACGGATCCCCCAAAGACCTGTTGTATGCCGAACTTGCCTCCGGAAACAGAGCTACAGGACGGCCCCACCTTCGCTTCAAGGATGTTTGTAAGAGGGACCTGAAGACTGTTCAAATCGACATCAACAGCTGGGAAGAGCTCGCCCAGGACAGATGCAGATGGAGACACGCTCTGACCACTGGATTGAAAACTGGCGAAGACAAGCCGCGGCAGCTTGCCGAGGAAAAGCGGGTTCAACGAAAAGGAAGCAGCGGCTCCAACCCACAGCTGACACCGTCTTCAAATGCAGCAAATGCAATCGAGACTGCCACTCTCGTGTGGGGCTCCACAGCCACAATAGACGCTGCACAACCATCAACTAAACATTCCCCATGGGCGCATATCTATCATCTCTCGAGACTAACGGACGCCAACATGACTACTAACAGTAAATGGAAATTCTCCATTAACTCAAGAGATCTTGAACAATTCAAGGAATGACATTAGATCGCTGCCTTGGGGTTTGCACAGAATCAGATTCCTTCTTGTGCTGTGCTGCTACTGTTAATGTTCACTGGAAAAGAGAGACGCTCTCTGGATGACATGTGGACATAAGGAAAAGCACACCTACTCCTTTGAAAGAAATCAAATGGTGGTTGTGGGAAACAGCATCTACTGGTTTTGGAGTGTACAGAGGAGAAGAAAATACAACCTGAATGTGGAATAATATCCGTGCTGGTAGAGCTGGGTAAAGATTGTGAAATATCTTCTCCAAAATTTTGCACAAAAGTGTTTTGGTTTCACCCTTGCAAATTGTTTGACTCAGATTTTGTTTTCCTGCACCATTTGACACGAGTTTCTTTTTCTTCAGCAATGATGTGTGAAATTTGTATTCTGAATATTAAAGCCATTGAATGAATTTGACTCATGCTTGCACCTTTACACAGGGAACACCATGTAAACCCTCAAAATAGCACCTAAATGGAGTCAAAATGGTGCTGATCCTCTGCCCTGGCATACGTTTCACCTCACTTTGCCCATTTTTCACATCACAATAGGGTTTGTTTTGTTTGTGGGAAAGTGGCCTGGTTGAGGTTTAAAACAAACGTATGAAACAGGGCAAAATTTGGGGGGGTTAAATGAGCCCACTTGTTTTGTAGCAAAAAGGGGGAGAAAAAGCATTGTAGTGTTTTTTTCCATTTCATTGCAAATATTTTGCACATCTAGTGCTCAATCCTGCAAAGTGCTGAGCAGGGTGGCCCCCACCCAGCAAAGCACTTCAGCATGCGCTTAACTTTAAGCATAGGAGTTATCTTATTGGCTCCAATGGGACTGTTCCCGTGCCTCAAGTTAAGCAACTGCTGAAGTGCTTTGATGGATCAGGACCCTGTTTATTATCACAAATTTTAGGTGGCAATCATAATTTTCATTGTAGTCATCCCAAAAATAGATGGGGAAAGGGGGTGTACATGTCTGATGTCAAAGAAAAGCCTGTTTGTGTAATATGCATCATAGACATGGTTCAAAAGTTCATGTGCGGTAAAGCATGACCCCATTTAAGGTTGTCAAAGTCAGTGAGATCTGCTGAGTAAGTGCTAGTTGTACATTTAAGCTGCTAGGAGACTGAATTTTCCTGCCTTTTGAAAACTTGACAGAACTGAATTCATGTACCATGCTCCAGGGGGACTCCTCCCTTGATTCACTTTGCTTTAGTGTTCTTTGGGAGTGCCCATCTCAGACCTTGTATCCAAAGAGTTTCCCCAAGGTGTGGATCAAACATCAGTGAAGAATATTTCCTGCCGCTTGAATGAGGGAGCCATGCAATATGCAGCTACTCTGGTTCATTATTTATAGGAACATTAGAGACCAGGATTGAGCTTTGTGTCTGTAATTCAGGGAAATACACGTCTTATTTTGAAGAGAATGTGCAGGAAGAACTAACTTACTTTAATTTTTATCGTCAAAATCAGTCTGTTCTTCGGCAGTCCTGTGACAGTCACAAACTGAACACAAAATAATTAGTACGTAAATACATGGTAGTATGGGCCCAATTCAGCACCACTGAAGCCAATGGAATTTTTACCAGTGATTTCAATGGCCCGGGATCAGGCCCTATAGGAAAATTATTGTAAAATGTATCGCTTTTCTACCCTAGAAATTTGTACCGCTTTAACTATATTGGTACAGTTAAGATGGCACCGCCAACTCGTGACTGCAGTTATTTCAGTATAAAGGTGCTTTATATGAGTGTAGCTACTCCCATACAGGAAGGGAAATGACTGTACCAGTGTAAGTTGCCTTTATACTGGTATAACTACATCCACACTAGGACTTTTACCAGTATAATTATTTTGGTTAAAAATTACCACCCCCTAACCAGCATCGTTTTACCAGTAAATCTTTTAAGCATAGACCAGGTCTTACGGTGACATGTATAGGAAAGCAGCTGTGCTTTTGTAGTCTTCTCTTCATTCTTGGAGTGCAGCAAGGGTGTGCTCCTTGCTTAGCCAGATCTGTGACAAGCACTGTAAACATTTTGCTGGGATAAATGGGGATTGAAGATAATCAGATGATTAGTAAACTGCAGGCATCTCACAGTATCCAAATAACTGGCCCCTGAGCTGATTCTCTGGTGCAGTGAAAACAGATAAAGCATCAAAAATGCATCCCGTTTGATAGAAAAGGTTCAGGAGAGGGTATGAAAATATTAATCCTTAAACATAATTCAAAATTTTTCTTAAATTTTAAGAGATTTACTGCTTGACTCAGTGGCTCCCTGGAATAAAATGCACACCAGCCAGTGCTGTCCCACCAATACATTCTCTCAGATCTGTGTAGCTTACCTTTTCCCCCTCACCCACACTGCTAGCTCACATGTTTTTATTGTTTCTCTCTTGGAATAAGGATTTTCTTCGGAACATCCCAGGCAGCATTTTTTCATCCCAGCTCTGTGATAAGTGGGTCTCTGTGATGGATCAAGGGAACCATGAAGAGAAGATAAAAGACATCCAAAGGTAGAGTTATTTATATTGTCTCTGAGCGGATTGCAAAAAAGTGGAATCCTGCAAATTAGACTTTTGACAGGCCCCAATTAAGGAAAGCATTTAAATATGTGCTTAAGTTACCCCCAGTTCAGAAAAGCACACAAGCACATGCTCAAGTCCCATTGACATAAATGGGACTTAAGTACATGCTACAAGCTTTCCTGTATAGGGGTGCTTTCCTAAATCATGTTCTCGGTACCTATGTGCCTGCTGTGGGAGTACATGCCAGTAAGCAGATTTCAATCATTTCCTTTCACCAAGACCACAGGAGAGTGTTTATAAATATGCTCCCGAAGACCAGGACTTCTGCCTGCTACCAAAATAGACTGAGTTTGTTTTGGGTGGTGCAGGAGCTTTGGCAAAAGGGGTGCAGCAACAATTCAGTTCCACTCTTCTTTACTTTATTTTTGTTTATTTTTTGCATTCATTTCAAACTTCAGTGACTGTTGTGAAGCCGGGATTGTGTCATCGTGAAATATTGGAGTCTGGCAATGGTGGAAGCCCCATTGCTGAGGACATTAAAATTAGACTGGGCAAAGCACTAGTCCATTTGTCCTAGGGACGAGCATGTGGCATCTAGGCAGGAGGGTGGACTAGGCGACCTATTAAATGGAGCCCTGCCAATTTACGTTAACAACTGGGTATCCAGAGCAAATGACTGAATTTTGCAGCTGAGTGAACCAGTGAGTTGACAACTAATTGAACAAAAAAAAGGCACAAATTGTACATGTGCGTTTATGTGACAGTGCAGTATTAATTATTTCTTAGACTAGTTCCCAGTGTATCAGCAACTATTCTGAATTACACCATATTAGAGGAACGCACTGAAGTTTGAGTAATGAGAGCTCGCTGTGGTACCTGCTGGGTCTTTTCTGAGAAGCTATTGAACTAGTAGCCATTTCCTGGTCTAACCACTAGTCCACATTCGCTCCCTCCAACTTCTGTGGTTTCATCAGATGCTAATTCTAGTGAGTGGGGAGGAAGTGCTTTCTTAAATTGCTTTTTATGGGGTTTTTTTTTTCAGGCTAATAGAACAACTCCCCAGAGCCAATGTGGTTCTTTTACGTTACCTCTTTGGAGTACTACACAGTATAGAAAAGCAATCCGAAGATAACCAGATGACTGCATTTAATCTAGCTGTGTGCATCGCACCCAGCATGCTGTGGCCTCCTGCTCCCTCTAGCCCTGAAACAGAAAGCGAATTCACCAAAAAGGTGAGTGAAACCACGGTTTTGCTAAGGAATCTCTGTGTTCAGAAAGGTGAAGATAATTAGCACCTACAGAGATCAGTGCTTGTCCTCTTCAAAGCCCTCTGCAAACATTCAATAATTCATCCCCCCTCTGCCCCTGAAACAGGGGGAGTGAGATCATAAATATCCAGTGCATTTGTAACAATCACTTCCTCCTAGAGGTGCTGTTTAATTAAGCTGGTCTTAGAACAGTTTTCTCTGTATAATCGTAGGAGTGTAGGGTGAAAAGGGACCTCAAAAAATTATCATGTCCAGCCCCCTGTGCTGAAGCAGGACCAAATAAACCTGTAAGGAGGTCGGGGTGGAAAAGATGCACAGGAAGGAGCCCTATCAGTCAGTTGGCTTGGAGCCTCAGGGAGCATTGGCCCCAAGGAAAAGATTGTAAATGGCTGTAGGGAAGGAGCCAAGCGGGATCCAAGCACAATGAATCTATCCAATTGCCTCCTTTGCAAGATGGTGCTGCTGAAGAGGGTGGGATCTGGCACCATTTGGAAGCTGTTCATAAAGGCAACAATATGGATGAGCCTAATGAGAAGGATGCAAAAGCAGAAACTTTTAAATACTAGTTTGAAAATCCATCCATTGTAGGTTCATTTCCAGCTGTGGGGGAAGAAGGGTGTAGATGCAGAGGCCCTGTTATGGCAAAATTGGAGGCAGTTGCCAAAAGGTAAAAGAAATGTCATCTGCTGGATGCCCGTTTATCCTTAGGAACTAACCTAGTTCTTGAAGTGTGTCGCCGGGGGACTGGCCATTTTCGTAGGGCTTGGGTGTGGTGATCTGCTAGGGGTTACTGTGCCATGAAGGCGGGGAGTTCCTGGCTGCTGGGAGGTGAGGGCAGGTCAGGATGTGTGGATGGAGCAAGTGCCACCTCATTCCCCTCCACACATGCCCTGTCCTCCCAATGTGATCGCCTACATCATCTGACGGTTTCCTACCCTTCCTCTGGTCTGTGCTCCAGCCTGGGAGAAGCTGGTGACATTGGAATGCCGTGCTATGGGTGGGAAGAACTGGTGTGGAAATGACTGCATGCCAGAGCCAGCAGGTGAGAGGAGGTGGATAGGGAACATGAGGCCTGCAGGGATGGTGTGGGAAGTGATCTAGTGCTTAGTGAAGGGAGCTAGAGTTAGCAGAGGTTCAGTCAGTGCAGAGGGAGAGCAGGAACTATGAAGAGGGAGGATACAATGGTGGTGAGAGGGGAAAACACCAAAGGGGGGTGCTAGAGTGCTCGTCCTCTGTCTCTTATAGTGCAGAGCCCTTTATTACTCTTAGCATTAATATGAGCACAGGGAGTACAAGGATTGGTTTTCATAATGAGGTACCTACATGGGGCCATTCAGATGTTCCAGGGAGTCTTGAATGATGTCTTATAGATTTGGCTGTTCCTTTATCAATCCCCGAACAGTTGTGTTGAGACCAATGGCTGGAAGTTGAAGCGAGACCAATTCAGACTGGAAATAAGGTGGAAGTTTTTAACAGTGAGGGCAATCAACCATTGGAATAACTTACCAAGGGCTGGTGGATTCTGCAGCACTGGCACTTTTTACATCATGATTGGATATTTTTCTAAAACGTGTATTTTAGCTCAGACAGGGAGTATTTGAGGGAAGTCCTATGGCCTGTGTTACACAGGAGGTCAGACTAGATGATCACAGTGGTCCCTCTGGCCTTAGAATCTCTGAAACATGTCCAGAGGAGCCACCCATCTAGATCTGCTTTGGAACAAATCACTACCTGCAAAATTTAGCACATGCTGGGTAAATCCAAGGCTGGAGCACCATATATAGCATTGGCAGAGAGCCTGTATGTAACATGATATTTGAGAGCAACCTTTTCATTAAAAGGAAAAGCACATAGGATTGATTTTGTTACCAATCTATACTCCTCTCAACTCAATAGTTCAAGATCTGTATAGAGCTGTCATTGCCATTGCTTTGTTGCAGGTTTCTATTCTGGTACAGTTTCTAATTGAAAATTGCTGCAGGATTTTTGGAGAGGAAATTTCCACCCTCTTTGGGGACATACTGATCCGATGTGACAACAGAGAGGATGGCTCAGGTAACATATGTTTCATTCATATTAGCTAAACCCAGCCAGTCAGAAGATTCAGTACATTCTTAGGAAGGCTGTTATGTTCCATTCGTATAATCTGTCCATCCAAAATATTCAGATGTACACAAATGTGTACACAAACATGCACTCTCCCTTAGTCAGTAATGGTGATAGTTATGTGATTTTTATCATGAACCTTATACCATCTCAGTCACTCTTTTAACTCCATTTGGCATGATCTACATAACTCACTTTTCCACTCATGAGTAGTATGGTTGTCCCAAACTTCTCATGTATTCTCTCTAGTGTAATGTGGCTAAATTCTCCCTCAGTTACACCACTTTAAATCCACGGGCTTGAGTCTACTTGCTATGCCATAACTGAAACTAGAACCACTCATGATATATTGGATATAAACCTTCTACTTTCTGGAGCACAATCAAGTTACACTCTGGCTTCTTCACATATCCAAGCAATTGAATTGAATGTTCATAACATTACTGATTTAATAGCCTGTAATTAATGTATTATCTATAGGTTGATTACTAGGGAGTATCCATAAATCCATCCCTATTCAGCACAGAACTTAAGCATGTGTTTAAGTCCGTATGCTGCATTGGGGCCTAATGGAATAGAAATTAATTTTATCTTAAAATGATCATTTTGGAAGAATTCTAAACTTTTCCCATTTGGCCAAGTGTCGGTTTTAGGGGCTTTCCAAGGACAAACAATTACCAAAGGGAAAGAATACTTTTGAAACAAAATGTAACTGTGTTGTCAGTGTCATTTGATCATGGGCATGCTAATAATGCTCCTTTCATCCTCTTGCAGATCTCTCTTCCTTTCATCTGAATGATTCTTCCTATGACAGTTTGGAAAATGAGCTGAATGATGATGTTGACTCTTCATTTAGTGACTTGATCAAAAAACGAGGTCAAGATAACAGGAGCCGGGACTCAGTTTTGACTTTGAGTGATTGTGACTTGGACCAACCTGAGGTGGAAGAAATTAAAATTCAACTGCCACCCAAATCAAAACCAGTGCGAATTTCTACTGGATCACACCACGAATCTGCATTACAGGATCACTCTGAGAATGAGTCTCTTTGCTCCAGTACCTCTGGCTGCTCATCAGTAATGGTCCCGGATGCGCTCAAAAGCTTGAGAAGACAGAGACGCTGCTCAGAGCCCACAATTGGCCTTCTTGCCTCTAAATTCAGCCACCTCGGTGGGGTTCATGAGAACGCCGTACGTAAAGCCAGCTGTGACGCAGTGCTGTCTCATGGAGATGAAGACTGTCTCAAGCAGCTGCGTTCATTACAGGTGGAAGGGCAAAAGCTTATTAATCAGAGTTTGGTTATGGGGATTGATGTGGGTCAGAGTGGCACCCTGGGCCAAAGTGGTGAAAAGAAAGACTTGTCCAATTGCCTCCTGCCCCCACCCCTGCTGAGATTAAATATTTGCTCAAGAACTAGCTGTTCTAGCTTATCTTCTCCCGGAACGTCCCCATCTGGGTCCTCAATGAGTTCCTTGGACAGTGCTTTCTCTCAGTTTTCGGACAATTCAGTATTTACTCCAACTGAGACCTCCTCTCCTTTGGATTGTGCTTTTCAGCCTCAAAAGAAACATGGAGAGCTTTCTCCTGAATTTAACCCTTTCTCTGGAGTACACCTGGGTGCTGGCCTCAGTTCTGTTCCTAACCAAGACAGCAGCAGCAGCTCCGTTTGTGTTAGAAAAGAGAGTCAAAAAAGCCCTGTAACTCTTCATCCCAGCACATGGCTAAAGAACGGAGCCTCCACGATGAAAAATTGGACTCTCCGAAAAAAGGAAAGAGTGTCCAAGCAAGAGGAGAAAAAGAAGAGTGTTATTAAAATAACTTTGGAACCACAAACGGATTCTTCGGATGCGTCAGAAGATAACGTATGTCAAGAACAGTGGCAAGTTTTAAAAACACTTATGTCAACAGGAGGAATTAATGCTGTGGAAACGGTGCAGGAGGGCAACTTTTTTTCTTCCCGAGGGGGTGGGCAGCTATGCAGCTCTCCACTTTGTGCAGGGGAAGCCAAAGACAAGAGACTAAAGGCGTTGGGGCTGTTGGCTGAGCAAAGCAAGGAGGAGGAAGAGGAGGAGGCGAACTCTCTATTTGTTCAGTCACATAAAAGACCGCTGTCCAACACTTTCTCTCAGTGCACAAATCCAAGGGCTGAGCATGTTCCTGAGCCAGAGGATGTTGTCAGTGCTGGACATAAACTTTTCATCAAGGACAGCTTAAGTAAGACACTGATTTCCACAGACTTAGGAGGCCAGCGAGTGACAAACTCCAAGAATAACAAATCTTTGCCAAGCACTGAATCAAAAAATATTGATGAGTCCAAAAGGGGCTTCTCTCGGTCTCCAAAAACCACAAAGGCAGTTGATGACTGTTTGTTTAAACCTGATGTTAATAAATGTCTTCAGAAATCAGAGGAAGGGACCAAGGACATGGGCCAAAATAAAAAGGAATGGCCAAACAAGCATTGCAGTGATCCCAAGTTTGAAGAGCTTGACCAAAGGTTTTTTGCCGAGGAGTCTTATGTTTAAGATCGCCACCTTTGGGACTAATGTTGGATTGGCTTAGGGTTTAATATCCCAAGAGGTGAACTTTCACTGGGGGAGGGGAGACTACAGAACTCATCCGGTCATTATGGGAATTATCAAAGTAACTTCCCCACATACTGATATTGTGATTAACTACCTTTCTAGAATCTGGGAAGGTCCCAGGAAATTGTTAAGAGAAGCACTTAGATCCAAGACACTAGCAAGTGCAGTAGTGTGTTTGATATAGTCCTCCTCTTGACCACTCGTGTTAAGCCTTGTAGATGTAAGTCTGTGTCCTTTGTGGTTTTGATGCAGTATACATGGTCAGCATAGATTCCATAACTGTGGTATTCTACTACTGTTTTGAAACTATGACAATTACTTTCATTGCCCTCCAAGGAAGAAGTGTCGTGCTTTGTATGTTAATAAGGTAACTGTTCAGTAGTTCCAGTCCTCTCCATCTTACAGCAAAAGAAGAAAAACAATGTAAGCTTGAAAAAGAAGTAACATTAAATGCTGAAGCTTGTAACTAACAACTCCCAACTCTGTGTGTTTTGTTTATTGTGCTCCATTAGGTGTTCTTTTTATGTTTAAGTTGTGAATAGTTTATTAATATTGCTATAAAATGCCATGTATTATTGCAAGCAGAACACATGTAATTTTATTATGCGCCATCTAAATCATCTTATAATATATTAAAAGTAATGCATTATCTAAAATGTTTTGAGTTTGTATAATATATCTTGATAAATTTTGCTATTATATATGGTCTGAAATAAATGTGTATTTTTGTACTTGCAGAAACTGCTGCTAACTTTACAAATTCCGTTTTTGTTGTTACGGCACTGGTATTGGTGTATGCATTCAATGCTGTACATTAAATAAAATCCATTCTGTCATAAAGTCAACCAAAACAATTTTCCAAATAACCCTTCAGTTCTTTGGCTTTAAAGTCACATTTATTTACCAGTGGATTGTGATGTTAATGATGCTTCTTAAAAACCTACTTTGTTTTCCTTTTCTTTAATCTCTAGATTTTGACATTTGCTTCTGTAGTAAGTGCTTTTGTGTTGTTTACTAGAAAGTGATGGTATATTTCAGTTTTGGCAAAGAGAACAAGCTGCAATGTGAATACAATGCAATAGAACTTTGGAGGTCAGTTCTACGGGTTCTTTCTTGCCTAGTGATATCAATGGAAATTTTGCATGGGAAAGGATTACAGGATTTAGCCTTTACTTTCTGTCCACTTTATATGCATGGTGCTGTATCTCAAACATATTGCAGAACTCAACAACCTGATAATATAGTTAAAGAATAATTCCTCTTCCCCTTCTGCTATTTCCTAAGAGGCATATTCAAGGGAGAATCGGGTGTTTTCAGCTGAGCTCTAAAATGAGATGAAGAGTCGAGGATAGGGAGAAGCAAAAGGGGCTTTTCAGATAATGTTGTTTGCAGTGTTGTAGCCAAGTTGGTCCCAGGATATTTCAGATAATAGCTGTTTGGCTGGGTAATGGATCCTGTATGAATATTGGCAAGGTGTTACAGAAGGCTAGAGGGAAGGCCAGTGCTTCTGCAATGGTATTGATTCAGTTAGTAACATTCCCTTTTTAAAAATGGCTTTCGCCCACTGTTATATTCAGTCACGCTGGGGCAAGATTCCAAAAGCAGCAATGGGACTTAGGCACCTAAGACTCTGAAGTGTGTTTGAAAATGTTACCCACTGTCTAATGCCACAAGCAGCTTCAAAGAGCAGTCTATGGAAGCTCTGCACCGTTTCACCAGGCAGAACAAGCAATCTGTCTGCATATCAGTCAGCTGGAACGACTAAATATGTTTAGGAATGTCTCTTGTATTGAAAATGTCCATTCCGAGGCTTACCATTTTGGGGCCTGATCTTGCAAATAGTTCATACCCACGATTGTAGCTACATCTACAGAGACCCACTGAAGGCACCAAGACTTCAGGCAAGTAAAACTATACTTGCAGGTATAACTGTTTGTGGGATCGGGATCATAACCACCATCTGTTCTCCCTCATCATCTCATATATAGCTACAGTTATTTGATTAGAGGTGTAGTACACAAAATCTGACCTTAAACCTTCTCGTTCACAAGGATAAATTCATGTGTGAGTGTTCTGGTCCTCGTATTTATCAGCACTACAACCCATCTCCCTTTTTAAAAGAAAACCAAGCACTGATGCTGTTTTTAAATGACAGAAGGAGCCACTCTGCATTCCTTTTCGAACTGGTCAAAATTGTGTTGCCAGGCAATTTTCAATCAAGTAGCAAACACTGATTCATTGCACCAATAAGAAGTGTTAATAAAAACAGTCTTTGCAACATAAGCATTTTGTATTACCAGTCATACCTTACCACAATAATTTTTCCCTGCTAGTCTAAAGTAAAAGTACATTCAGTGCTGCCTGGGTGTGAAACAGATTGAGAGTTTGCTCTTCAGGTACGGGTCCTGGCATAGTGCTTTCAATATTACAAATATAGTGAACAAGCTGGATGTTGGATCAGTACAGTTTAAAATGTAGAGTGGACTGTAAAAGGCATATACTTGGACACTGCCACCCCCAGCATAACGACTGAGAAACTTGATTGGATCCACAAGGTGCTGGACAGCTTTAGGATAAAGGTGGAGTGTATACTAGGATAAGCTCCGCCTCCCCCTGGGTGCTCTGCTGCCCATTGGCCAGCTAGAGACATGTGAGCTGATTGTTTCTTGCTTCCCCCAATCGTTTCTTTAAATCCTGGCGCAGGTTTTATCAGCCTTTTGTCCCATTTTAAGTTAAACCCAGCCTTTGTCCCCAGGGTTATATAGTACATGGTGCAGTGGATCTGACTGATCACCTATGTAAGAGGTTGGGAAGGAATTTTTTCTCGGGGGGCCAAATGGGCTGTGGCCTAGTGGGGTTTTTTTTTGCCTTCCTCATACCCTCATGGAGACACCCTGAGGTGAAATGGTGTCTGAGTTTAATGTGAGAAATTGTATGAATGTTAATTCATCACAACTTGTGTCCAGTGCAGATTAAAAAGCCAAACAGCCAGTGACCAGACAGTAAGAAACATGGGATTTTGTTGGTGGTCCCCAGGTCTATGGAAAAAGGAAAACCTGAAGTCCTTGCAGATAGGGGTCGTTTTCTGGTACCTTCTTTCCCCTTTGCAGGGGTACCTTCTTTCCCCTTGGGGTAGGCAGTGAAGAGTCCATGGTAGGTGCCCTGTAATCCTGCATTAGATTCCCCTAAATGTGTAGTATGGGGAGATGGGGAAGACAGTGCCCCTCTCCCATGTTAAATTCTAATAAAGCTATAGCCTGCCATTTAAAATCCATCCCGGTGTGTGTCCTCACTCACAGACATTGTCCTGATCAGTTGCAAAGGCCCTGGCTTAGAAAAGCACTTAAGCATTTGTGTAAGTCCATCCCTGTTCTGGAATGCTCTTAAGCATGTGCTTTCCTGAGTTGGTGCTAAAAAGAATAATAATGCTTAGGACTTTGTATAGCACTTTACATCCTCAAAGTACTGTTCAAACAATAACTAACCCCTGAGAGGTAAGCAACTAATTATCCCCACACAGAGCTTACAGGAGAACTCTGCTCTTAAAAGCGGCTCTAAAAATGGCATTGTGGGATTGCATGTTTGTGGCTCACTGATTCTATATCAGATTTGCTCAGTTTACAATTACAAAAAAAAATTCTAACTCAGCTCTGTAAACTCAACATGGGATCTCAGAATCAAGCAGGGTTCTTCCCTTTTTGCACATTATCACAAGGGTCTGCAAGTTGTACCGTCTGTTCTCCTGTGCCATTACAGTTGCCCCAATCCCAGGCTGAGTCTGAAGGGTGGGGCTGTAGTTAACAACCACAACACCACCAAAACACCGTAGTTTTACTTGTAAAAAAAGACAATCTTGTCTGGAGATGACAGATGCACAACATAGAATTTCATGATGCCATTTTTACAGTCACATAGAAGAGCATGTTCAGGGCCCACATGTGAGTGATCCTTGTGCATAAAGAAGGTACAAAAAGAAGTTGTAGCTGCACAAGTGTCTCTGGGCTCAGGAGTGGAGAGGTTGCTTGCTTCTATTTGTCCCCTGAGAAGTAAACTAAAAAGTGAGTCAAGTCATAATGGGTAGAGCAGATTGTGCACCTGATGGGGTAGCAGGAGGCACAAAGCATCAGGAGAAACTGTACCTGCTTGAGGCACATTCCCTTTGATGCTCTTCCAAGAGGAGTCCCTTCTATACAGGGCTCTGGCATAAATACGACACCCTAGCCCTGAGCAAGTGACTGGTTCCTGGTTCAAGTGTCAGGCTCATTCTCCGAGATGTGCTGTCTTTGCAGGGGGAAAAATCAGGTAATGTAAGACAACAGCTGACTGTACTTAGATCAACTGAGTGCATCAAGCAATGGCTTAGATCAAGTGAGTGAACAATGCAATGGACTCAAAGTTTATATTACAAAAATATCAAATTTGTTTTTGTAACATTTAATGTATGGAAACAAATCGCGACGTGAAGATTTTTGGCCTATCTGTATCATATGCATGAGCTGGAGAGGAATTGCTCGTGGACTTCAAGCCCATTGCAGTCCGACTACATTTGCTCAGGATTCCTTTTCTATAAACAGCCTTTTACTGAATGAGTTATGTGGTGCTAGGGAGCAAAGTGAATGATACTGTATCTGAGAGGGTCAGATGCAGCCATAGAGAATTGTATAGAATAGTCCTAGTATTTACTCCTATGCTACAACATGGTTGGAGGCTAACAGTGTACAAGAGCTCCCTACCCCACCACAAATCAAGGGAAAATCCAGGTTATCTGCCAATTTAGCATCTGCCTCTCATAGAGACATGGGAATTATGTGAATTGACCAAGGTCACTGCAGAAACTTGTGGCAGAGCCAGCAATAGAATCCAGATCAACCAAGTCCTAATCCAAAGCCTTAATTACAAGATTATCCTTCCTCTCCTCCCTTAGATTGTAGAATCCTCTTCCCAGGGTAACCACATCACTTGATACAAATTAAATTTGACTGGATGAAGCACTCTAAACTGTACTGTAGGAAAGGTAAGGGTCTAAATGAACTGAATGAATTCTCCCCTGACAGCTAGCTGGGAGGTACTTCCAGAGCAAACTATTTACATGAACATACCTCCTCTGCTTAGATATCCAGCAGATAGTGGTGTTGCTCAAAATAATCAATGTTGGCTAGTGTTGGGTTACAAATCACATTAGTACTGAATGCAGGAATAGTGAAATGCTGTTACCAATGTTGTTGTCATTATTGTATGAATACAGGGAAGCAGGACTATGCTTTACCTGTCCCAAATGAGGGGGTCACCCTCAGCTAAAAGGACCTCATTAAGACGGGCTTGAATGCCAGAGCCCTGCGAAAGGGGGTGGAGACAGGTGTCCCAGCCAGGAGGTGTGGACTCTCTCTAGGGGGTCCCTGGACTGGTTTAACCTGTTCCTCCCCACTGTTCAAAGGGCGCGAAATAGGCTTCATCGGGAATCTTTGTTGTTTTAAATGCTCAATCAGAGCTGAAATCAGTTGTGGTGGGACTGTTTCTGCCCAGCCTGCAAAGAGCTGAAAATTACTAAGAGATTGGTGTGCAGAGGACACAGCAGAGAAGCAGGTGGCAGCAGAAGGTGGTTGAAAGTCACCTGGTGAACAAGTAGGTGGTGAGCAGAACAAGCTGCTAGCGAGGAATCACAGTTGGCGGGGCGGCCAGGCGGCGAGGAGCAGCAGCTGGCAGGGTGGCCAGGTAGCGAGGAGCAGCGGCTGGTGGGGCGGCCAGCCAAAGCAAGTGCTCAGATGGTGGAGCAAACAAGGTGCCTTCTTCCCCGGGTGGGAGGTGAACTCACACAGATGTGCCTTCGAACCCTGGGTCCTCTCTGACCAAGGACAACCACTGAGAATGGGGTATGATGAGTGAGCGGAGAGGGGCACAGTAAAGGAACTTTTGGTTGTAGGACTCAAGAACATGAGACACAAGACTCTGCCCCACGCACTCTGGGGTAAGCATCCTGCTCACAGCTTTATGATTATGAATCCTGTTTGGGGCATTTTCCCTAATTAATGTCAGGTGACTTCCCTCCTTTCATTAAAAGTTTCTTTTCTACACTCAGGCTTTGTGCTTGCGATTGGGGAAGTATTGCCTCTCAGAGGTGCCCTGGGGTGGTGTGTAATTTTCCCAGTTTACTGGGTGGGGCCTTGAGCCGATGCTGTGTTGTATTGTTGAAAAGGAACCCCTAGATATAAAACCCAGCCCTGGTTGCTGCTGACTCCACCTGGCAGAAGGGTTGCAGAAATAATCCTGTAGTAGCAGGGCGAGATGGACTAAATGGTCTTTGCAACTGTAATTTCTGAGTTCTGGGGTGATACAGTTATAATCTCAGTAGATCTTGTAAGTGATGTGCATCACGCATGGGAGAATCACAGCTAGGGAACAATTCTCTAACATTTGGCAGATGTCAAGTTTAAACTGAATTATATTGTGTGCATGTCCCTCTTACTATTTTTTTTTAACTGCCATGTCATGTTTGTTCAGTTTACTAATGAAAACAAATGTGTCCACACTCAGCCCTGCAGGGTCAACTTGCAAGAGCTAATAAGGAATCAACTTGTCAGCCTTCTGCCTGATGCAGAAACATGCTCATAACCCAGAGCTCTCATTGCTGATGACTGATGCAGGAAACCGAAGAGGATGCAAAATTGTCAAAAGCCCTAGCCCTGAGGGCCACAAACTGCTTCAGCTAATAAACAGAGCAACTATGACATAAATGGCATCGTCATGGAAATGTGTATCTGATCTGGGTAGATCAGAAAAGTGGCAGCTCTGAAATATCCACTCCTTTTTGGGAACAAAGAAAATACAGATCTGTATGTAGTACCAGTCATCACCTGGGAAACACTCATGAATAATTCCCAAACCAGGTGTTGGAACCTTTTTTCCACAACAGCTTATTTTACAAAATCTTAAAATATCTAGCCATGTGTTGGAGAAAGACATTTTCTTAATTTTCAAATTTTTCCAAGAACGTGTTGCCTTGTTTTGACTCTGCTAGGCCATGACAGGGACACTGTGTCATATGTCATTACCCAGTCAAATGTTCTCAATGCAACGTGACATTGTCCGTCACATCATGCATGCAAAAGATTTCTTAGAGTACAAGGGATGGCCCAATCTGTTTGTTGTAACGTTTGAGTCACGTGGAGCAGAAGGAGGTAAACCTTTGATTGATGGGCCCCACTGACTGTGTTGTTTCAGCTGGGAAAGCCCCTTCTCTGTACTGCAGAGCAGCAGAGGGTAGGGTGGAAGTATCAGAAGCTCCCTGACCCAGATAGTTCTTGCTGGATTGAAATAGCAAATACTCTCTTGCAGCCATTCTGATATATTTACCGTTTCACCCGCATACCCACTGTGAAGTGTCACAGCTCATCTGTTACACAGGGAGCCTTGACTAAACCAAGGTCATTTTTGAGAAAACCACTTAGACCCACATTACATCTGGTTTCCAGCTGTGCAAGTTAATAAACCTGAAGAAAGCATTGGGAGGAGGGGGAACATTGGGACATGATGCTTGAAGGGCAAGCCACAAGTTTAGAGGCGTTTCTTTGCTCGGTTGGTGGGTGGTTAGAGTGGGGGCGTATGGCAGAATGAGTCAGATTCTGCTTTGCTGGGTTATACTTTTTTTTTCTTTTTGTAAAGTTGCTTTCCAAGCCTGTAAATGTGTTTTTCCCTCTCTCTGACTCCGCTTTGCCATGAGCTTCTGCTCACTCCACTGGATTATGTTACCTGCAGCGTTTGGTTGATTGGCTGTCTGTGGAGGATTCCAGCTGTTTTACTACCTGCCCATTGCTTCTCTCAGATTTTTCTAATCACTTTGCTGAGAGGCTGCAACTGGGCCCTTCTGCTTGCTTCCTTTGCTGGATTAAGATGGCAGGTCAGTTCTGTGCCCATTGCTTCCCTTCCTTTATGTGGGCCATGTTCCTTTGTTCATTTTCTTGAGCTGCCGTAGCTAACAGGTACCTGCAGGTCTATGTCTGTGGTGTTTGTAGGCAAGAAGACAACCCCAGAATTCATTCCTGGCTAGCAGCACAGAAGGAGTCAGACACCATGGGTCGTGAAAAAGGGTGGTTGGGGACCAAAATCAGGAAAGCCTCTTCTAGAGAAGGCAACCTCCCTAAAGTTTGCAATAATCCAGACAGTTCTCAAGAAACCAATGTGGATACTAATCTTTGGCCTCCCTTTATCAGAAAAGTAACTGGAAAAAGAGATGACCATTTCCAGCAACTCTTAACCTCTCCCACCATCCTAGCCCCTCTACACGGAATATTCAGCATAGGCCATGGCACTGGGGAGACTTTGGTGACACTGCTGGGTAATCTCCTTGTGGCTGTAGACAGAAGCTTCTGATGATCAGCTTGGGAAGAACCCAAGAACCTACTTTCCCCCCTGAGAATCTGAGCATGCTCAGTGCTTCTCCCTCACATCATTGCTAAGCATTGAGTGGGGCGGATTATCTTTGCCCTTGGCCAAGAGATGAATGCCTTCTATAGGCATTCATGAAGGCCCATTTCCCTCCCTGGAATGGGACACTGCCTTCACCACTGCAGTGTGAAAGGGCAGGGAGCCTCCCCAGTGCAGCAACTGCTGGCTAAATAGAGCCCTAAATAAATAGAGAACAACCCTCTTTAATTCACAGAAGTATGAACATTATTTCACTTATTCTGTAGAGTAGCTAGGGTGACCAGATTTTATAGGGACAGTCCCGATTTTTGTGTCTTTTCCTTATATAGGCTCCTATTACCCCCCACCCCCACCCCCACCCCGTCCTGATTTTCACATTTGCTGTCTGGTCACCCTAAGAGTAGCTAATACTGCTGCTGTATTGATGCCATGAGGGAAATAGACATTAATTGAGCCATAGAAATCTAGAATATTAAATGTGTTCAGTGCTGAAGATTTCTGCTAGGGTGTGTTTGCCATGTAAGCCCTAAAAGGTTTGGTGCATCACTTGGATTTATAAATTCGTACTGCACAAGATACACTGATTATTTTCTTTATACAAGGACTGCTCTAGGCTTTATTTTGTCCAGGTTCTTCAGCAGCTTGACTGCACATTTCAACCATTCCTAGAGGACAAGTAGTCTAGTAGCACAACTGGCAGTAGCTATGTAAAATAGTTCAGAATGTAGCCATTCAATGACCGTGTATAAAAGGGGTGTTTTCAGTACAGAAATTGTTGCTCTTCACTTGATCCTGCTGTCACATATGATTTCAATCAAATTCTGTGTTGTAAAGTCACTCTTTCAAACATGGCTCTAGTTCTGACTTAACATGTAAGTGGAAGGCTGTCGTCACTCTAAAGCGCCTCTTTTTTTTGTGGGCTAGGAGAAAGGAACTCCTGAGTACTAATCCCACCTCTCTCAATGAATCTCTCTGTGGCATTGGGCAAGTTACTTAACCTCTTTACTGCTGTTTCCTCACTGTGACAGGGATGCTTGCCCCATGGATGGGAGAGCCTGGGCTCAGCTAACCCTGATCATAGGATGGGCCTCACCTGAGAGGAATCAAGTGATTCCTGTGTAGAAGGGGCCAGTTTTAAGTAGTAATAAAGCCCAGCTGGGGAAAGAGCTGGAGGGAGGTTCCTGTGAAAGCAGGAAGAAGCCATGAAAGGGGGTGGGGAAGCCCAGGAAACTGTCATGATATCTGCACAGAGGGTAAAAGGGCTCCGGAGAGACCAGGGGAAAACTCTCCATACAGGGAGGCCTGGGAGAGACGCTCACTAAAAGCAGGGAGGGACTGGGTGACGTTTTGGGGTGTAATACAAACCTCTCACTGGTTGTATCTCCACCTGCCTTGTAATCCTGGGGACCTTAAATGCTCTGCTGCTGTGGCTCATGGCCTGGATCCCCACCGCCAGCAGACAAGCATGCAGTTCCCCAAGTGTCTGTGCTATGCAGCCCTGGTTCAGCGCTTTGACCCCAGCAGCCTGCCTAAGATACAACAGCCCCAGCCTGGCCTCCACCGTCCTTGGTTACTACTTGCAGGGTGACCCCAACACCCCCCTAGTCTGGAGTTTCCCCAAAAGCGTCTGCCAGGAAGTAGCCAGCCCTCTCCTGGACCACTCAGAGTAAATATGGTTCATTGCTCCTTTAAGAGACAAAATCACAGTATGTTACTTTAACTGAAGTTAGCAATTACTTCAATTCAAACATAGCACAAGGTTGGCTTGGATTAAAAGTAAAACAAATTAACAAAAGAAGAGGTGATTTTAAGTGAGTTCAAGCCCAAGAGATAAAGACACAAGTGGTTACAAGTACATAAAAGTAAAATCCACTTTCTAGTGGCAAACACTTAAGAAGCTACAGCCTTGGTTCAAGGTAGATTTCTTATGAATCTTTCTTCTTTCCAGCCATGACTGACTTTGTCTGTCAGAACTTTCCACAGAAATACAAGGTGCTGGTTTCCCTTGTCTTCCTAGGTGAAAGATCTTTGCCTATGCAAGTTTCTCTCATATATTCAGTTCTCAGAGACTTCAACATCTTTGGTTGAAGGACCCAGGCTTCTTGGCTCACAAGAGCTCTGGCCCTGTGTCTGTCCAGTGAGTGATGCCTAGTTGGCTTCTTCTCTCCTTATATTTTCCCAGACTCAGGTTGACCTTATGCTGTCCTTCCCTTCATGTGGACTTCCCATCCTCCTGCTGATTTATATGTAAATAGGGCTTCTGTTGTTTTTGGTCACATCTTGTTTAATTTCACCAGAGACAGGTAGATAGTTGCCTTCCCTCGACTCTGGGGGAAAAGCTGTTTCTTTGTTTGGTCACAGACTTTAAAGCATAATATTAATGAGGCTTCATAATTCCTCATATGGTATTAATGCACACATTTTACAATTATATTCATCACCAGTATGTCATTAGCTTTCATAGACCTTACCTGATACACTTTTATAGTACAGCAATATTGTATAGAATTTGAGAAAATTACTTATTATTTGAGGTTCAGACCTACTATCTTTTTAGTTAAGAGGCTATCTTCCCCAACTCACTAGGTTGAGGGCTTTGTTTACCTTCCATAGAGATGTGCCTTCATTGTCTCTGCTTGATGACCTCATTCATTTGATAGGGTCATAATTCTAGCGCATATCCATGGCTCTTTGTATACACCTGTCAAGGCTGAATCCCCACTCTGGCACTTGGAGTGCAGAAGGTGGGGGCCTGCAAGGATTTTAAAAATTAATACTTGACACTCCACGTTTGTATTACACTCCCAAGGTTACAGCTTTTCTCTGACCTTGGCTTGATAAATGCTGCCACCACCCAAATGCAAAAAAACACTTTGAACCCAGGAAGGAGCACTTGGGAATTCCTCCCTGTGGGGTACCCTCAAGCCCTGTCACCCCCCTCTGGGGAAGAGCTGAGAAAGAAAACAAAGGAAATTAGCTGTTGGCACCAGCGGATTAAGCAACATATGCACAAACCTTTTAGGACACCAAAAATCCAATTTTGTTCTTTAAAAAGGTAAATTTTATTAAAAAGAAAAAGGAAGAAAATACATCTGGAACTCAGGCTTTTTGCTAGATTTTAAAGGAGCAATTACAAAAATTAAGCAGCAAGATAGCTCTCTTGAGGTTCAGCTTACAAGCAAAACAAAAGCATCTGAGGTTAGCATAGAGGAGTTCATTAGCCATAAGAAATAAACAGAAATAACCCTAATCGCGTCTTTCTAAACATTCCTGATCTACTTACACATTTGGGAGTTCCAGATAAGTAGTTCTAGGTACGATCTGATGATTTATGATCATACCTGGCTTAAGCTGCTTACAACATTGCTGCTCTGTGTCTCCACTCTCCGGAGAACAACAACAACAGATAAAGGGAAGTTTTTTTCCCCAATTTTAAAAAGTTCTAGCCCTCCCATTGGCTCTCATGGTTAGGTGCCCACTCCTTTCCTTTTACCTGTGGGCTTGTTAATCCTTTACAGGTAAAGCAAGTAGAGAACAGCTACTAAGAGGAATTTTAGCACTAACTGGGTGGCTGGGTGTCCATAAAAGGGAGCTACCCTCCCCCCTTCATTTATCACAACACCCAGTACACACAGCATGCATTATTACTGCTCAGTGTGGTATTAGTTTCCTAATGATCTATTACCTGCCATCTTTTGGGTATATACCATGCCATCAGTGTTTGAGGTGTAGTGAGTATGTCAGGCCTGACAAGAGTTGCTGACACAGAGTAGTGAACCACCCATAGGCCTCTGTGTCACAAATTTATCAGGGTCTCTCCCTGCTGGAGAGGTTTCAAACAGGAAAGAGGCTGAGGAATAGACCCAGAGGGGGCAGAAAGATTTTGTTTCGGTTAATGACAATTTGGACTTTTAGTTTGGACAGTTGGGATCCCAGAAAAGGTGAACTAAAGAGTGTGTCGTAGTCAGAGGACTGAGTCACTGGATATGTTATCTGACAGAAACCACCCCAGCAACTGTCAACGGGGGAGGAGGGGAACGACACTGTCGCTGTGCCTGGCCACGAGGAGGCGTGCATAGTGGTGAACAGACTCTGTGACACTCATATATAAAATGTACCTCACTGGGATATTGTGGAGATTAGCTAGTTAAAGTAAAAACACTTTGAAGATGAAAAGTGCTAAGTACAGCTGGGCAGGTACTTCAGAAGATTTTCTGTGAATATTTGCTTACAAAAAAAATTTAATTCACTTCAGCTGTGTTTGCACTGCTTTCATGTTTGCTTCTATTTGTGAAGGGTGTACTACCCCTTTAAGGGACAGGCTGGAGTCTGCAGCCTGGGAACAATCAAGCAAACCCTGCTACACCCTGGGACTGAGCTATTTAAATAGGAACGGGAAGCTGAGCCAGGGATGGGGGAGTAGAGGTTATGTAGGCTGCAGCAGGTGGTGGTTTCTCTCTGAGGCTCTCGAAGGCCAGCCTAGCATGGTTTTATGGCATTTAGGTTTGAGAGATCTGAACTAGGGTGCTGATGAGCTGTTCGTTGTAATTACTCCTGTCCCTAAACCTTATTGAAAGGGGATGTGATATTAATGTGTGTTGCTCTCTTTGCTCCAGGATGTTACAGTGAACCTATTGCTGCCCCACTCAGGGGAAATTAAAATGGGACACACCCCTGGCACCCCACCAGGCCATAAGGAGTGCATAGGGATGACCATGCCTTTACATGATTCTAATGAACCAATTTACAGGCAGTAGATGTTAGAGGGCTTATTCCTTCACCTGCTTACTTCACTGGTCCTTCTCGCATGAACAGAGAGCAACAATACCCAAAGTTCGAAGGTGCAAACAATTTGATGTTTGTTGGGGTGAACTTTCAGCAAGCAATGATTCCAGTTTCCTTTCTTAGTGTTCCCCTTCCCAGCTCTGATGCCACAGAGCCTTACCTGTGTCTCTGGTCCCATTCCCCCCCTTCGCAAAACATGATTCCAATTTCCCACCCCCATTCCCTGTTCTCGTTTCCTGCCTTACTTCCCAATTGACTGCAGACTATATAGTAAAACTTGAGTTCTGCTTAGCTATACCTTAACCAATTATTTTACTGAAATTTAACTAACCAATCCTAACATATTGTAACATGATTATTTAACCAATTATATCCCACCACCTTAATTAGTTTACACCCAGCAAAATTAATTATACAGCAGCAGAAACAATCACAGAACCAGACAGAGATTATACAGACAAACAATAGGGAAACGGGGACTGCAGTGATAGAACAACAAAGAAATGAGGATTTCACATCCCAGCTATTGATAAGTGAGTTCTTGCCAGAGAGAATGCTATCAAACTAAGTTTTCTTTAAATCTTCTAGGCTCTTCCCTTTTTCTGAAGGTGATAGATCGGATCACCTTTCTAACAGCCCCACATTGCCTTATTTCAATGTGACTAGTTTAACTATCTTATGGCTACCTCTGCTGCTTAGCCAAAAATGTTAGCCTAAGAACATGACCTTAGACTATCATAGTGAGAGAAGGCCCATAAACAGGCAGACTGTGAGTTTAATTCTTTTTTATACCTCTATAACTAGCTAAGTAATAAACATATACCTACATTCTTAAAGTACAGGCCTTTACAGACAGGCCTGAATATCTATATCCTAACAGTGTACTCACAAATGCATTTGAAGCAAACATTATTCAGTGTTCAGAGCAAGCAAATTTTGAACTTGTGAATGAGCATTTGCATCAGGAACTAGACTCTAAAACTTTGATTTATCCAATCAGGGAACAGAAATAATATCATGTGGCCTATGTACCCAGTCAAAACTAACTGATGCAGCTGAAATTTTGAATAAGGAATCCCCACCCCAAGCCATCTCCAAAGCAAGAATTATTTGTAGAAATTATTTGAGCCGTCTTCAAAGAGAGAATTATTTGTAGATAGTAGTCAGCAGATAGTTTTGAATGAGGAATAAATAAGAAAAAAATTATAAGATGCTTGTGGTCAATTCATGGCCAAAGAAAAAAGAGTAAAATTTTCAAAAGCACCTAAATCCCATTTTCAGGGTAACGTAGGTTCTTAGGAGCCTAAGTTGAATAGAAAGTAGGGCACCCAAGTGCCTAACTCACTTTTGAAAATGAAATGTTGGCTCCTAAAGTCCAGAGTTCTAAATGCATTCAGGCATCTAAAGCTGCACATATGTGCCTAGTGGGGTTTTCAAAGGCACCTAGGCACTGAACCTCCAAGGAAAGGGAACAAGGCCTTAGGTGGCTAGTGAGATTTTCAAAACCACTTATCTGCATCTTTAGATACCTCAATATCTTTAAAAATCTGGCCCTAACTTGCTTAGGTGCTCTTGAAAATTTTACCTTACGCTTATTCTATACATCATTTGCTATGAATTATTGACTCTAGCGCTAAGTATTGTATAAGAGGATAAATTGCCACAAGCCTAAGAAATATTCCAATATGTAACAGCTGAATCATGTATTATACTTTCCTTGTAGAGATGTCATCAGACATCTTGGAAGGGTAAAATATTTTCTGTGTTCTTTAAATGTCCACTGCCGTAGTGAAAGCACCTTTTCTATATTCTGACTAAACAGTTTGCAGCATAGACCTGGTCCAGCAAAGCACTTGGGCATGTGCTTAGCTCTAATTATATAAGTAGTCCCATTGAAAATCAATGTGCTTAATTGCTTTGCTGAACTGGAGTCTGTGCTCCTGTTTTGTATGTGCAATATTAGATTTACCTTGCATACTGGATTTGCTAATCAATTGCTTCATATCAAATTACTTGATTAAATTTTAATTCTATCTATAGAATAGATCTTTTTAATTTATTTTTTCCAGCGAATGATGAAAATTAAGCAAATGCAGTCAATACTTGTGTGTTCTGTATAGGTGAAAAAATGTGGAATTTGCACCATAACATACTTGGCAATGTCAAAGTCTGCATTGCTTTCACTCTTTACCTGAAGAAATAAGCTTACAGTATACTTCTCTGAGGAGTGTAAATTTAATATGCTGCAAGACAGTGTCATAATAATTAACTTATTGGACAGAAACTGCAGGTTTCAGCTTTGTACCTCATAAAACTACTTGGCAATACTCATTTTGTTTTCACTTTTACAGAGCACACAAAGCCATCAGCCCCACAAATGGATCTATGTGGACAAATCCCTGGCTACTGTGTGCAAGGTACTGTACAGTCTCAGTGCAGAAAGGCATTCAATAGAAAAATGAAGGGCAAAACCAGCTCAGTAACTCAGAGATATTTGTATGTTAAATTTTGCCTCTGCTTTCTGTTAAGAGTTTCTGGGCCCTAATCTTGTGAAGTGCTGAATGCCCTCAATTCTCATCCATGTCTCAGTCTTCACAGGATCTGGTTTCCCTAACAACTACAGGCTGGCACAGACTCAAGAGTGTTGTTATAGTGTGTGTGTGTGTGTGTGTGTGTGTGTGTATGTATGAAATATATTGTAATAAAATGTGCCCTGATATTAATGTCAGTATGTGAACAATCTGAGTATAGGGTTAAAATATTCCACCTCCAGTCAAAACGTGCCTTATCCATGGCCAGGGTTAAAATATTCCACCTCCAGTCAAAACGTGCCTTATCCATGGCCAAGCTTCTGCCAGCTTTACTCCATGAGCAGTCCCATCGAAATCAACAGGACTGTTCATGCAGTAAGTGACTACTCCCTGCAGCGGTGTCAGAATCTGGATCTTTTAGCACAGGTCTGTTATATGTGGGTCTTGTGCTTTTTTGACAGGATGACATATCCAAGAGCAGCAAATTTTATGGGGGGGCCCCTCTAGTACCCCAAGTCTGTAGACCATTCCACCTGTTAATGCTTCGCATTTCTGGAGCAGAAATGAGCCACTATTACTTACAGTAACACAATGTTATTACCCACCTGATTTTGCAACCCTTGCTCACATTGCAACTACTCGCATGAGAAAGTATTGCTCACCATGAGTAATGGTGGCAGAATTGAGCACCATGTGATTTTAACTTGTCTCTATTCATATGTTACATGCATGGTATTACTTCCCATTGGCTACAGATTTTAATAATTTTAATGCTAATTCTCTTAATCTGCTTGATTAGTTTCCTGGATTTATGTAATTTTGCTGCCGCCAGAAATCTGTGTTAATATTACCAGATGAATGGAAATCAAAGCTGCTAAGCTGCTCCATTGCCATTTTATATTATGAATTAATTTTCTTCCAAAAGTACTTGGCCCAGTTCCGTCTGTTTCATCATAGCCTGCAGGTTATAAATATTCCACCTTCCCTTTTAATCTGTCACAGTTTCACAGGTTCATTGGTATATTTCACATTTCATCCAAATGATATAGTGGAACTGTAAGTTGTATAGCTATCAGTGGACGTCTAAGTCATCTTTTCTTAAATAGAACATATTTTTCATATTTGTAGTAATTTCACATAGCTCTGATAAAGCCTAATACAATACAGGTACAACAAATCTGTGATACATTTTTCCCTCATTCTGATAATGCTCACATTGAAAAATGTACAGGAAGCACCAGTGTTCTTTGGAATGTTTTACATTCTTAGGTCTTTTTTATATAGAATGCCAAGTCCTTCATCTGCATTAAGACAGGCTGCCTTTAGCATCATCCTCCACTGAACAATCTGGAGGACCAGATCCTCAAATGTTGTAAAGCAGTGGTCCCCAAACTGTGGGGGTGTGCCCCTAAGAGGAACATGCTGGGGGGGATGTAACAGGGCCCAGCCCAGCCCCCATGGGGGGGGAGGGTCAGGGAGGGAGCACTACCCAGCATCTCTCTGGCCTCACCTCTGGCCCCAGCCTCCGGCCGCAGCTGTGGCCCTGGCTCCGCTCCCTGCCCTTGGCCACAGTGGCTTGGCTCCCAGCCCCCACTTTCAGCCCCTGCCCCTGATCGCTGCTCTTGGCCCACAGCCCCCGCTGCCACCCCTGCTCCCTGCCCAGCTACAGCCCCTGTCCAAGGGTGAGGCCAGAGAGGTGCTGGTGTAAACCATTGACTCCGGTGGGGCTATGTGGCTTTATACCACCTGAGGCGCTGTCTCCCTTGTCTGTTTTGTAGTTAGCATATTTTTTTCTACATGTGACTATTCTGGTTGTCCCATCTGAGATTTATTCCAAGTTCCTCTCTCTACAGCAGTATTTTAGCAGGTATATTGACACCTACAACTACATTTTTATCAACACCCGGATTGTTTCTTGAAAATTTTAAATTACACCCCTTAAGTGATCCTATTAGACCTGCAAAGATTTTTTTAGAGTAGGCCTGGCCTAGATCTTCAACCCTGATTCCCCATCCAGTGAGTCTATTGCATTAAATTGTTCTGCGTATGTTGAAATATTTGTCTATAGAGGTTTGGTGGTTCATTTCCCAAAGCTCTAACTCTTTCATCTAGGATCTCATTTCAAACTGTGTCATGCTGTCTTAAAATAAGAGGTGGGAGATTCCAGCTTAGACCAGAATGTGCAAGACAAATTAATCATGCTTAAGAATGAGGTTAAATAGAGACTGAATTGGCTGAGAAACTTAACTTCCTTTTATACCTTTTAATATTGGTCCCTTCAGATCGGAGTTAAGCCTATAGGCGGCAAAGTTGAAAACTAGAACTGATCACAATGGCAGTAGTATAGCATTAGTCATAGGCAGAGAAATAATGATACCCAGCAGAACTGCTGCTTTAACTTTCTGCAGTGAAACTAGTGAAAAATGTTTCAGCACTTTGTTGAGTCTGTTTTTTGATTCCTCAGAATGTCTCTCTTTACTGCATTTGAAAGGCCCTAATGTTTTACATGGATTGGCTTGGGAAATCCACTTCTATTTAAGAAATATGGCTCCACAAGAAGCACTCATTGATATATGTCCTGAGTCCTGCATCCCAATAGCTCCCAATTCATTTTTAAATCAGAAACAATTTTTCTAGAGCTATTTTATTTCAAAACTTTCTTTTAGAGAAGTTGCCTTGTGGGAGGCAGAGTGGTCCAGGGGCTAGAACAGTGGACTTGGAGTCGGACCTGGGTTCTGTTCACAACACTGGCCTACCCTATGACCTTGGATGAATCACTTTCCTCCTTTTCTCTGTGCCTCTGTTTCCCTTCTATCCACTGTCTTGTCTGTTTAAACTGTACACGCTTTGGGAGAGGCACTGGCTCTTGCCATGCATATGTATAGTGACTAGCACAATGGGGTACCAAGCACAGCTGGTGCTACTATAACAGTAATAACTGCTGTGTAAATCATTAACAGCAACAAATAAGGCGGTCCAGGAAAAAGGAGATCTTTGCAATATTCTTTTACTTGCAATGACAGTAACATGGGGGCTCAGATGCTGTCTTCAGATGCTTAACAAAAATGCTTCATAGAAGGTATTTGCAAATCTCTCTTTATTAAGTGTCCTGCAATTTGTAGTTTCCATTAATCTTTAATTCATTGACCTTCTACCAAGGTGAATACTATGGGACTCAAATCCATAACATGTGTGGAATTTTCAAATGTAGCTATCCCCTCTTCCCCCAAGTTTAGTAGGGAGGTACATGGAAAGAAAACACAGTTAAGTTTGTCATTAATTTCCATGTGTTTGCAAGTCAAGATGAAAACATCGCGCACTGGCATAGTGGAAAAGGACTTGTTGAGTAGGTTTAGATTAGAAGATTCACTACTGAATAGTGGAACACTGCCCTGTCCATTTGATGTCCTGATCCGTGATGTCAGTGGGGCTAATGTGCTAGAGTTCTTTGCTGAACTGGGGTCTGTGGAGGCATTCAAGAGCTCACCTGATGAACACAAGGTAAAATAACGTTTGAGACAAGTGATTGGTTTACTCAGGCTTATTTTCCTCTCAGAAAATATGATTATCAACTGGGTCAGCCCAAAGGTTATGGATTCATCATGTTCCATTGGTGATGCTTGATTTTCCCTTTTTTTTTTTTTTTAAAGGTAGGTGTTATTTGTTAAGGAGTTGACAAAAGCATGTATCTAAGATTTCTTTTGCAAGATGCTAGCTATGTCTAAAGAAAAAACTATCTTAGAAAGATACTTTTGAACTGAAAAATAAACATTACTTAAAAAGTGACCTTATTCTTTAAAAAAAAACAACAACAACCAAGCATACAAAAAACCCTCTGTTTTAAAAGTTTGAATAACTCATGATATTTCATTAGACATTTATTTGTGAAGGGACTTAGACGGGGCGTACTTGCCCCACATTGGAGAAGAAGGGGTTAACTCTACATTGTGGGTGGAGGAAGCCACACCCTCTCACCACTGCTGGGCATGCTCCAACTGGAGCCTAAGTATAAATGGGAGAAGCCCAGCTGAGTTGGGTATGACCATCTAGGAGAGAGGCTGTATATTGTAGGCTCCCTCCCAGGAGCTGCTGGAGCCCCAGATTGCAGAGTTGAAGTGAACTGAGACCCAGGCGGATACCCGGCTGCCCGCAGAAGCCCAAGAGGATACAGAGTTGCTGGGAGCTTTGCAAGCTGACAACCCTAGAGGCCCAGGAGACCTGTGGACAGCCACACTGGAAGACAAGGTAGGAAGTAACCCAGGGGACTAGACATTGGTCCAGTTGTGGAACCAGGACAAAGGCAGCGTGTTTCAGACATATCCCTGCTGACCTAGTGGTGGACCCATTTGCTGCTGACAGGGCCCTGGGTTGGCAGCTTGTGGAGTAGGGAGGGTCTGGGTCTCCCTACCTGGACCACCACCCACTCCTGGGTGGTGGCCCACTGGCCACTAGGCCACCCAGCCCTGCCAGGGAGGACAGCCACTTTGACTCTGGCCAATAGGCCACACGGAGGAGGAATGCCTTATTGACTCAGGCCATTAGGGCCATATTACCCTGAGGTTAAGGTTGGTCATTTGGACTCAGCCACGGGGCTATAACACCCTTCCTCCTTCCCCAAAGGATGACGGGGTGTACTTTCCCTGCAACAGGACATAAAACAGAGGTTCTGACCAACTGTTGTCATTAAAAATCCCATGGTCCTTTTCCTAATAGTAGGACTGTTAGCCAAGTGTTCAGTTTCCACATAGATCCATTCTCCCCGCGCGCCCCCCGCCCAAATATTTTCAATGGGAAAAGTAATTGAGAAAGAACGAAAGTTATATACATATAAACTACTTTGTGTTATGGTGATGTCACAAGATGGCTGCCACATTCCAGATCAGAGGTTGCTGCATTTCAGTGGTAGGTTTGTAAAGCACTTTGTAATCCCTCAGGATGAAGATGCTAT
Organism: Macrochelys suwanniensis; assembly: GCA_033296515.1. Lineage (NCBI taxonomy): Eukaryota > Metazoa > Chordata > Testudines > Chelydridae > Macrochelys > Macrochelys suwanniensis. The sequence goes on along the minus strand of CM065775.1, from coordinate 39,341,714 downwards.
TTTTATGTATATAATTATTATCATTGCTGCTTTCTTGCCATGCCCTGATCAACAGTCAACCCATATAGCATCATGAGATTCATAACATAGAACATATCTTTATATACCATGAGATTCATTATGCAATATATAACTGTTTCATGGTCTCATGGACTGCTTGAAGATGTTTTACGTCTACCCATGTAATGTCCTAAATGCACATAACACTATTGAACACAATATACTACAGTGTTTTCTCATAAAGGACAATATACCATAGCAACTCCACAGTGACCGCTAAGGCAGCATGGGGCACGGGTCACTTACTGGAGGATTCTCTGCATCTTGGAGTCTTTAAACCATGATTTGAGGACTTCAATAGCTGAGACATAGGTGTGAGGATTATTCCAGGAGTGGGTGGGTGAGATTCTGTGGCCTGCATTGTGCAGGAGATCAGACTAGATGATCATAATGATCTCTTCTGACCTTAAAGTCTATGAGTCTAGGGTGAAAATGGAATCCAAATGGTACTCGGTTTGTTGGGATATCTGTCTGAGATGACTCTGAATGGATTAAGCCGTAGTACTCAATCAGGTCTGTGGTCCTATTGACCTTATGGGAACTGAGGGAGCATGGCAGAATTGGGCCCTTGAATTGTAAAGTCCTTGGGACAGGAACAATGGCTTCCTTTCTGTCTGTGTGCAGGGGGCTAAGCCTACTGTTGGCACCAAACAACTGACAAAGTTCAAAGAGTGGATGTGAAAATAGTGTCAATTTACAGGGAGTGGGATCATCCACAGATCCAGGCAGAGCAAGGAGCCATCCTTCTCCCCCTTCACCTCTAGTACCCTCAGAGGCTCCTCTGTGGGTCAGGCTGTATGCTGAGGGAGGAAGTGAACATCATTCACACACACTCATCCCACCCCTACAGATAATCGTTACCAGGGAACCTACTCTCGCGGTGTCTGAAGGGCAGTTGCAGCCAGGAGAGTACTTGCTAATGTGGCTTCACGGCAGCTGTAGAGTGGGGGCAAATGCAGAGCTAGAACTGGTATGGCAACATAGGCTCTGTGTGGATGGCCCTGGCCTTCTGTGGATCCCCCAGGATCTGCAAGATTTCTGGGTGGGTCCAGTGGCCTGTTCTACAGGGGAGCAATCCCTACACTCCCTCACAGAAATAATCAGGCAGGATCCTCGTAGAGACACTCAGATATTTCCTCCTCGGAGACCCCTCACGTGGGTTTTTTTTTCCCGTGGGACAGGATGATCTGCCCTCAGGAGATGATGTGGGTTTTCAGAGAGCATGAATTCCTCATACATCTCATCCAGCCTTGCCCAGAATGTAACCCATAGTGATTTGTAATGCTCTGTTGGACAAGGGAAGCAGCTGACGAATTACCACTATATCTATTGCAGCAGGAAATTAAGGCTGAAGAAATTAATCAATCAACTCCAACAAAATCAAATTAAATAGAAAGATCACTGCAAAAGCTCCCTGAAGTTTGTGGAGGAAATGGAAGATGGGGAGGGAATTAGGTGCTACCGTTATTTTTGTTCCTGTTACTTTGCTTGCAGTGGCAGACCGGGAGAAGGAAAGCTGGAGTGGATGATATTAGCTGCTATAGTGCAGAGTGGCGGGTGTGTTTCCAAATCTCCGGCAACACATTTACTGTGACTTTACAGTGCTCATTAGGTAGCATTTAAGTGCCAAGCAACTGAGAAAAGCATGTGGAAGTAACACTTATTTGGCTGGACTTTCCTCTGTGAAAAGAGATTAGCGGTGGCACTGCACTGACAGGGTTTTATGTACTGCCTGGGCTCCTGGCGCATCTTGAACAACTCCACCCAGAGAGAGATTTTTAAAGCACACTTGAAGGTTTGTTTCTCCAGGGGTTTTCCTGTGAGCAGGGTAATTTGTATGAAGTGAAGGCACTGGGATGTTGAACACTCACAACCTGGTTATATCCACAAAGAAGGTAGTTTAACTCATTTAAAGGTGCATTGCCGGAGAAAATGTAGTGCCCATTTTTCCACTTGTGTCCAACTGCACCTCGTTACCAGCGGAGCAAGTGCTAGTGTAGATGGGACTCCAACATTTTCAGCCTGAATGCTGTCAATGTGAGCACTTGCAGTATTGGTATCCTGAGTGCAGTTGGACCAATGCTGAAAAATGCTAGCACAGATGCTGCCTAAGAATGCTCGGTATGCATGTAAGGTAGATGAATGGTCTGACAAGTGTATGCCCTGCCTGTCTTGTGGAATTTCAGAGCAAATATTTTTTCCTAGCTTGGCCTTGAGTGTTCACAGACATGGGGGAGAGAGAGGTGAGAAAGTGTGCTTAGAGCACAGCACTGGTTTCTAGTCCCAGCTCTGCCACTGCCTTCCTGTGGGGCCTTGGCCAACTCATTTTAGTACCCTAACGTGTGTGTCATGATGGCAAAGACCTGGCTGGAAGCTGTATATACAGGGGTCAACAAATGACTTGTGAACAGCTGTTTGGTTCGATCTAGCATTTGTTACCCAGACTGACCCAGTGCAGGGCTTTGTCCACCTCAAGTGGCTGAACCACGTAAAGAGTCTGTTAGTAGTGTTAAGGAAGTGGAGTGAGCCATTTAGCTCAAGCAAGTGTGACTCCATGTTTTAAATACAGAGGTCCTGTGTTCGATTCCCCACCCAGGAACATAGTAATATTTGTAGAAGCGACAAAGAGCCCTGTGGCACCTTCTAGACTAACAGAGGTATTGGAGCATAAGCTTTCGTGGGTGAATACCCACTTTGTCAGATGCAAGCGGTGGAAATGTCCAGGGGCAGATAGTGCCCCTGGACATTTCCACCGCTTGCATCCGACGAAGTGGGTATTCACCCACGAAAGCTTATGCTCCAATACCTCTGTTAGTCTAGAAGGTGCCACAGGGCTCTTTGTCACTTCTACAGATCCAGACTAACATGGCTACCCCTCTGATACTTGAGTTATATTTGTGCCTTTTTTTATTCATGCAAACAGGTCTTTCTTCAGCTGAGTACTTGGGGAATGGCTGTTGTTTGTGGGTGAAACTGACCCCCATACAAAGGACCAGTCTAAGGGATATGTCTCACTTAAATCCCCCATGAGCTCTGTTTTGAGCACTTAAATGGTGCATAGCCTGGGTTGATTTCACTACAAAGGGTGAATTTTGCCCCACTTGAGCACCTGTATGCATGCATGAATAAATGTATTTGTGCATGATGACTATTTGTTGTTCTCTGTTATTCTGCTTTAAAAGGTTCACTCATCCAATCAGTAAACAAGAAATAGTACCATGAAACTTTGGGCTTGTCTATATGAGCAGCTAGCGCATAGCAGGTTAGGAAATAAATCTACCCTGCACTAGCTGGCTGTGCACTAACTGTCCATGTAGACCCTGCTGCCGCACACTAAAAGTTCACTAGTTGCTTTGATCTACTTCCATATTGAAATGGGAACAGATCAAAACACAGGGAACTTTTGCTGTGCAGCAGCAGGGTCCACATAGCAATGTAGCCAGAGTACTGTGGGGAAAAGCAGCAGAGGCATGTCTGAGCCAGACCAATTACTTACCCACTAGTTTCAGGAGCATTTGTACTCGGTCCAGCTCAGCTTCCACTGCTGCTCCCACGGCTACTATGGCTATGCTGCTATTTGTACTCAGACTAGCTCACTGAGAGCTAGAGTCAATATGTTTACACAAGCAGGGGAATCACACCCCTACCTCATAGTGTAGACATAGGTCCCTATGTGGACACACTTATTCTACTCCAAAGCTAACTTGGATTAGCTACTGGCTTTAATTTATAGCCCAGCTTATTTTGCAATTGCTTCCCAATGAAGATGAGCCTTATCAAATAGATTCACAGATATCGGGCTTGGTTTGCAAACAGCAAAAAGGGCTGTATTCTTCAGATAATTTATTTGCAATGACTAATTCAGTTTTAGCTGTGAGATTTAATTAATTGGTGTGGTAAGCACTTTGAGGTCTTCTGATGAAGAGCGCTATGTACTCCTTGCACAAAGAAATATTATTTACTATCGTTAATTAAATTCCAAACAAAGCAGCAGCCATTTGCTTCATTTTCTGAGAAACAGTCAAAGGACTGTGTGAGCTCAGGGCCATTATAATTTCAATTCATTTTTTACTCTCTCTTTCTCTCAAAACACACACTAGCTGCAGGCTCAACTTGGCTCATTACGTCATTTTTGTCAATACTGTCTCTGTGCTTCAATGCAGATAGTCTAATCATTATGACTAGGGGAGAAGTTCTCCTAAAAATACCAACTCCCTCCCCACACTGGAAGGCTTCTGTCCAGAGTTTTCTCTTTACATGGTTTTATACTGTGACTTACATGATTATGAAAATGGTAAAGTATCCAGACCTCCCCCGCCACCCCATGCTAACGAGAAAAAAGAGGAAGATTTTATAGAGTTGCACATTTTAAACTTCCGTTTTATAGGGTTAAGCAGATAGAAAGGACACACATTGTTCTGGCGGCAAAAGCTGAGAGAAGTAAAAATGTCATTGCTTTTGTGATAGTAGTCAATAGTCTAATGGAATTGCCATTCTAGTTATTTGTTCTACCTAGCATTTACATCATGCACAGGCATTTCTTAGTGCTTAATTATTTTGTATGCCAATTAGTCAAAGGCTTAGCTGTGTAAGCCTTATATTTGAAATACTTAGCCTCTGTGGAACCAGAGGTTCAGTTTCTGGCTGGAGATGTCAACTCAGTCGATTATTATTTCTATTGCAGTAGTGACCAAAATGTGGTAGGTGCTTTCCAAGCTCAGAGGGGGAGACAATCCCTGCCCTGAAGAAAGGTATGATCTAAAGAGCCAGAGGAGGACGGGATACAATATACAAGCAAAGTGATCAAGGCAACCATTAGCAAAAGTCAAGGTGGATTTATTTATGGTAAACACACCCACCTCCCATCTTCAGGTTGCCTCTCCATCCTCAGTGTACTTGGTAGTTGCATTGAGTTCTGTGCAGTTGATTGTAGAAGAGCTGGATGGACAGCAGTGGAATGGGGAGCTGCATTATGGAGAATGGAATGTGCCATTTTTTAAAATGGCAGAAAGAGCCACCCATCACTCACCTTCTGCTGCCAACTGCTCTGACCTCTGTAGGTCAGTCTCTTAGTGATTTTTATCTCTCAGCAGGCTGGGCAGAAACACTGCCCCACCCCAAGTGATTTCAGCTCTTACTGTGTACTTAAAATAACAAAGGCTCCTAATGAAGTCTATTTAACTTTATATTTGAACGGGGGGAAGGATTGCAATAGGTTGAACCAGACCTGGGGACCCTTAGGAGAGTCCACACCTCCTGGCTGAGATGCCTGTCCCCACCCCTCTTACTTGCACAGGGGTCTGGCATTCGAGCCCCTGGCTTAACTAGGTCCTTTCATCCTGAGGGTGACCCACTCATGTGGGACAGGTTAAGCACAGTTCTGCTTCCCTTTATTCATACAATAAAGACAACAACAATGCTAACAACATTTCACTACCCCTACATTCAGTACTAAAATCATTTGTAACCCCACACTAGCCAAAGTGGATCACTTTGAGCAACACTGCTCTATCTACGGGCTATCTTGGCAGCGTAGGTATGTTCACGTAAATTCAGTTTGCTCCTGAAGTCTCTCCCCGCTCCCAGATAGCTGTCAGGGGAGATCTCATTCAGACCTGCTTGCACACAGAACATGTATGGGCCTGATTTTCAGTTCTTCCTTTCTGTGCTTGGGGGATGGGCACTGATATCTCTAAGGGCATGTCTTCACTAGCAACATTAAAGCGCTGTCACGGCAACGCTTTAACATGGCTGTGTAGTCGCAGCACCAGCGCTGGGAGAGAGCTCTCAACGCTATTAAAAAACCCACCTCCATGAGGGGAATGGCTTCCAGTGTTGTAGCACTGCCTACACTGGAACTTTACAGCGCTGAAACTTGCAGAGTTCAGGGGTGTGATTTTTTTCACACCCCTGAGCGAGAAAGTTGCAGCCCTGTAAAGTGACAATGTAGACAAGCCCTAAGTCACCTTTGCACTCCCCAAATGTTGAGGCCATGTAGGGACCTACACAACCCCTGCTGTAAGTTAGAACAATCACCTGGCCCCTGGGCTCTGAGAAGCAGAGAGCAGTAATAGTGCAGTGCACTCCAGCCACACTCCTAATTCCCCCCAATTCTGGGAGGGTGGGAACAGGACTGACAGGCATCACACAAGTCCTACAGTGCTGCTGAAATTTATGGGCCTCACCCTGATCTCACCTAGCCTGGCATGAACCAGGGTAAACTCCTTTGAAGGCAATGGAGTTACAGCAGTGATTAGAAGTAGGTTTTTCTGGAATAGTCTACAGGATCCAAGCCCACACACCTTCTAGCTCCAAGGTCACCCTAATGGAATAAGTAACACAGCACAATGTTGTGAAGGTTGCAGCCGTGCGCAAACTTTGGGCTAAGAGGAACCGATACTAATCTTCAGTAGCAAATGGGAAGTTTCAGCTTCACTTCCCCCTTGATATGAATCACATTTATTGTCCCTAGTTCAGAGTTAATTTTTTATAAATAGCAGGAAAGGGCTGAGGGAGAGAGGGCGGAAAGGTGCTCTTGTCACAGACAGTCATTCAAGTGCAGCTTAGGTGGGAGTGTTTACTCTTCTTTGCACAAAAGCAAAAAAACAAAACTGGGAAGAAATTCGCACATCACCAGACAGGAGGTTCTGCTGTGCCAGAGCAAACAATCATTGATTTCAGAAAGAGATCCTTACCCCTTTGCCTGCCAGTAATTGCAGTGGCTGAAAGTTTTGAACTTCTAAATGAAGATAATTCTAGAGTACCATAAATTGTCCTGTAACATGCCCTTACCTCACCATATCAATCCAATTTATTACATATTTCTCAGGCCCTGTCCTTCTCTCAGCAGGAATACTGCACCGGCAGCTGGCTGGAAAATTAGCCAAGTGAATCTTTGGCTGCATCTCTCTCTGCCCTAGGCTAATGAGAAAATTGAACTGTGATTCTTTCAATCTGTCTCCTCATTAGGCTAGCAGCACGTTTTACTTTCTCAGGGGTGGTTGCAGGACTCTGTGCAGTCTGAATTGTTATCTATGCTCATTAACATTCAGGAAAGCAGTTCAGGAGGTCAAGGGTCAGAGGGAAAAGATAGATGGTTCCTATTTAACAGCTGAGGATAGCCAGCTTCAATGTCAGTCAGTTGATTGCTTCAGTTTCAAACTATATTAACCCTCGTCAGTGCAGAACTGTCCTACAGCTAGCTGACTGTCATATATACAAGAGGGGTGTTGTTGAGCTATCAAACTCTTTCGTAATATGACTCATTAGCAGACAAGGAAAATACAGGATGATGGTACATTTTATAAAAGGTAAAATAAATCAGTGAAGAAGTTTGGGTGAAGGATGACAAAATGCTACAGGCTAGAAAAGGGATAACCCCTAAGATAGTCCAGGCTTCAGTATGAAAACTCTCTATTTAATAATACAAAGGATGAGACTAAAATGGAAATGAGCAAAGGTTGCTGTGCACATCAACACCGGCAGGATGGTAAACAGTGTGACACACTATGCACAATTCCAGACCATTATTTACTAATGTGAATGGAATGGCACATTACTCACACATGTCCAGGAGCAGATTACTCAGGCAAGCCCAAATGAGAGCTAATCGAGCCTTTATGCTACACCACTCTATCATGTTTGGGGTACATTCCACATACATTACAGCAAAACAATTATCGGAACATTTTGGAGAATTTTTCAATTTTTGTATGGCAGACTATTTCTATATCCTGCCCTTTGGAAAGCCAGGTGTCTTAGGCCTGGTCCACACTAGGGGGCGGGATCGATCTAAGATACGCAACTTCAGCTACGTGAATAGCGTAGCTGAAGTCGAAGTATCTTAGATCGAATGACAAAGTACTTACCTCGGGTCCACACGACACAGGCAGGCTCCCCTGTCGACTCCGCTTACTCCTCGCGTGGAGCTGGAGTTCCGGAGTCGACGGGGAGCGCTTCTGGGATTGATTTATCGCGTCTACATGAGACGTGATAAATCGATCCCAGAACATCGATCGCTACCCGCCGAATCGGGCGGGTAGTGTGGATGTACCCTTAGTTATTTCCAGTCCAACTGTGCAAGTCTCAGAAAAAGCAAGCCATAAAGCCTGACCTGAAATAACTTTTCTAGATGTAAGTCTCCTGGCCAATGATTGAGCCTTCAGACTACCTATGAGTATGGGGGTCAGTGTGCTGGTCATATATTATACCACCATACATAGTGGAGTCAGTTACTAATGATCATATAAACCCTATACTTGTTAAAAGGGGAGAGGAGTTGGTTAATGAACTAATCAGGATGGCTGCAGTGTGACTAGATACTAAAGTGACTGATGCTTTATAAATACCTTAAGTAGACTAGATAAACCTTTTGTCTGAGCCTCCCCAGCTAGAAAAGGCTGTTGCAGGTGTTGAGGAAAGAAACACAGGATGAGAACAAAGGGTCATTTATTCTTGTGCAACCATTCTAGTCACACACACACACCCCTCCAAGTTCTCAGTGAGCTCCTAGGCCAGAAAATAAGCCATCATTTTCAAGTGCTTGTAAGAGCTATTAATTCTATTTTTATCTCTCCCTGTACCAAAAGCTTTCCAATAGCAGCAACATTACCCACTAGATGGGTTTTAATAACACAGTTGCCCTATAATCCCATTTTTATTGCATGGTTTGCAGTTGTTTGATGTCTGTCCTGGTTAATAAATGTTACAATTATATTCTGTTCAGCTCCATCATATTTAAAGGTGTAGCCCTTCAGAGCATCCCTGTGACGTACATTTCCCAAGACAGAACTAGTCTGTTGTAGAGTGAGCTGTTCTGACCTATTAGCTGAAAGAAAGAAAGACACCTCACAGCATAGTGAAAGTATTAGCGTAGTACAAGACAAGCTAGAGCAGGGGGTCTCAAACACACAGAGTTATTTCCTGCAGCCTGCCATAAGCGCCGACTCCACTGGCAGCCAAGCTTCCCTCACCTCCTACCCGCCCCCCCCACAGCGCACCATGTCCCCGCTCCTCCGCCTACCTCCCAGTGCTTCCTGCTGCCAAACAGCTGTTTGGCGGCACTTAGGACTTTCCAGGAGGGAGCGGGGAGGAGTGGGGACACAGCGTGCTCAGGGGAGGAGGCGGAGCCGGGGCGGGGCTTTGGGGAAGGGATTGGAATGGGGGCGGGGAAGGGGTGGGAAGAGGCGGGGAAGGGAAGACGTTGTTAGCTGGATCAGCAAAATATAACCCACCTCTGGCCCTGCTGCTGCCAGCTCCCACACATGCTCTGGGGAGGAGGGCAGGTGGGCTCTCGGAGCTGCTGTTTAAGGCAGTGTCTTCAGTCACTCTCACTCTAGGGGGTGGGGATGGCTGCTGCATGCATTTCAATGAGCTGTTTCCAGAGTTCTCTGAAGCAGTAGTGTAGCTAGGGGGGAGCAGGGGGAGCAGTCGCTCCCCCTGAGTACATTTTCCAAAAGTGGCGCCTTTTTAATTTTTGAAAGGGTGGAGAGGGAGTGGATGGAGGTGGAGCAACAAAATAACGCAGGGGTCCCGCCGCTGGCCCCACCAAGAGCCTGCTGCTGGCCTGGGTGAAAGAACCCAGGCCAGCAGCGGGCTGAGAGACCCTGGCTGGCAGGAGCCCGTGGGGGGAATCCCAGAGCGTGGCAGGCTGAGCGGCTCAGCCAGCTGCCGCTCTAGGATTCCCCCCGCGGGCTCCTGCCAGTGGGGGTCCCGCTGCTGGCCTGGGTTCTTTCACCCAGGTCGGGTCGGGTGGCGCCTTTTTTTATGTGTTCGCTCCCCCTGGTGTTAGAACCTGGCTACGCCACTGCTCTGAAGTTTACCCGAGTCAAACTGCTGAAGCTTGACAAACAGCCTTGCAGCTCCTCACTCCCAACCAAGCTATTGAGCCTGCTCTTCCTGCTTCCCCAATCCTCCCCTCCAGCTATACCCCGACTCACACCAATGCTCGGCCATCCCCTTCGCCACTCTTCAAATCTCCCCTTCCTCAATGGAGGGCCAAACACACCCGCCATTGAAATCCGTCCCCATTGATCCCATGCACAGTGTGAAATGCTGGGGGAGAAGGGAGGCGGGAAAGAAGCAGCAGCCAATCACTGGGAAAAGCCCTTTTCCTTTAACACTGGGAGGGAGGGGAAAGGGAAGGCGAATCAGAGAGATTCAGAGAGAAATATCAAGGGGTGGATCTTTTTCCAGTTTACAAAAGCCAAGGCTGTCCCCGCGCCTCTCACCCTCAACAACGCCTGGGTGGGAAAGAAATCCCTGACCCTCCTAGGGAACACGGACTCTTCAACACAGGTGCTGACTGCTGAGTAAATTCACTCAATAGAGGCCTACAACTCCCGGCATGCTCTACTCCACCTTGCACCGAGCTGCCACCTTCGAGACGGAGCAAGGCATGCCGTGAGTAGTTGAGAAGACTGTTTGTTAAAAGTGGAAATGTATTTTGTATGAATAGTTACTTTAAAAAGTTCCTGACATTACAGCTATGTTGATAGACTGTTAGTGTAGATCATCATCAGTGTTACTGACCACATACGGAATAGTTACAGGTGTTTATATTTTATTAAAACCCCTCTTCGCATTACAGTTTTTAAAAAGCTAATACATTGACTTTTAATAGCATACTATATTACTCTTCATTTTTTTCATTTTTGACTATACTTTTGTATCGTTGTATGAAAAGGTTTCAGTGATGCGGCCCTTGGGCCAATTTACTAGTTCTCATGTGGCCCTTGTGGTGATTTGCGTTTGAGATCCCTGAGCTACAGACTAGTATTTGGGGTCAAGTATCAGAGGGGTAGCCGTGTTGTTGTTTTTGTGGATACAGACTAAGGAGTCCAGTGGCACCTTAAAGACTAACAGATTTATTTGGCCATAAGCTTTCGTGGGTAGTTTATGCCCAAATAAATCTGTTAGTCTTTAAGATGCCACTGGACTCCTCATAGTATTTGGGAGTAAACTTGGGTTGATGTTCAGATTACATATGAAGGGCAAAGCTTTCTATCAAGACATCTGGGAACACAGTCTGTGACAAACCTGGGTTTTTAAAAAATCTTTTACATTAAGAGGTCCAGCAAATGTAAAGCATCAATCACCATAAAACAACCCAAGGAACAAAAAGCCACAAAAGGACATAAAAATGACCAGTCATGCAGCGTTAGGCCTGGGAGATGTGGTGCTGATTCAGAGTTTATGAGCAGCTTCCATCAGCAAGGTTCCTACAGCTCCATGGCCAAATATCAAAGCTGTCCTTCCTTACTGAAGAAATGGAGCTACCACCCCCTGCCCTCCCAACAGGGATGAATCGCCAATAGGGCATGGCTGCAAACAGCATGTGCCACTGATAAAGGCCTAAACATGATGATTCCAGTAAGCGTGCTTTTCAGTTTCATACATAACCCCATGCTACTGACAAGTTTTGTGGCCCAGAGTGAGCAGGGGGTACTTGGGAATTAGAAGCACATTGGGCTCCTGGAGGTGTATAGTTGGACAGTATGGCATAGCAGCTTTTAAGTTCCCTGCCTGCTAGTCCACATGCAGTAATGAGAAAAAGGCAAGTCTTTCCTTTGCTCAGCCTGGGGTTGCAGAATAAGGAAGAGCAAGTTCCATACTGGAAGCCCAGGCAGGAGGAGATAATGCCAGAGGAAAGCTAGAAGCCTATTTTTGCTGGGTGATCTCTGTTTTGTGGCTATCACAGTCATTGTTTTCTTTCCATTGTCGTCTTTGTAGTTGTGAACTCCTGTGCACAGAACAGGAGGCAGAATAAAACTCATTTCACCATAAAAATAATCTCTCTCTCCAAGTCCGGATTGAGATTTATGAACTATAGGCTCAGGCCTAGGACCACAGCTCCTGAAGTCATATAATTACATCAGAATCAGTTTTCAGTTTAAAAAAAAAAAAAGAAGGAAATTTCTAGCCCCATGATTGTGAAGAAAAATTTCACTGTAACTTACCTGGGTCTGCAGAGAGCTTGAGACAAAAGCTCTGAGCAGTATGAATTGCCCCATGCATCTCAATGGGATGTTAACGCCAATACTCACTGCTCTTGGTTGGCTCTACCAACACCACCCCAACAGAGGACTGTGTGTCTGGCATGAAGAGAAGAGTGCATCAAGCCCAGCCCATCCACCCAAGCAGATATTCCATCCGTTGACGTGTAAGTACTGGGGTGTCCCTGCTGCTAATCTTAGAGAGGGAGACGGAGGCACCTGCTGCTACTCCTGGGGGCCGGGGAAAAAAGGGGCACCATGTCATTGCCTTTGATTCTCTGGGGGTGAGGACCACTGTCGTCACCACTCTAGGTATATGGGTGAGGGTGCATGTTGTGTTTAGGGCCCTGCATTGACTTAATCCAGCCCTGTCTCTCCCTCTCTAAATCCACACCTGAGAGTTCCCAGAAGCCACTGTCCGGATATTTGGGTCACAGGCAGCTACAGTGAAATTTTCAGTTGTCCTACATTCCATCCAGGTAATATTTGTCCATTATACTTACTATTATTATGTTTTAGATCTATAAATGAAACAGTGGGCACTTATATAGCCGCTTTCATACAAATGTCCAAGTGCTTTACCTAGTGAGTAAATACCTCCATTTTACAGATAGGGAAACTGATGCACAGGAAGGATAAGTGGGTCAGTGAGGACACATGACAAGAAGTAAGGTCAATATTAGAAAGTAGGACCCCTGACTCACCATCCCTCCTCCAAACATTGTCACACCATTTCCTTAGGTTAAAAAAAAAAATCTTCCTAGGCTCAGCTCACAGAAAAGGGGAAAACCTAAACATATGAGAATACACCTCAGAAGTTCTCATTCTTCATTACTATTGCAATTTCACTTTATGGTGGGGGAGAGAGAGAGAGGATAATGAGATTTACAATAAATCTCACAATCAGTTCGTTATGCAATATCTGTCTAAGCAGCCCCAAACAAGAGACTTCTATAAATTAAAGTTCAAGTGTCAGATATAGTAGGTATGTAAACAAGGATGTCACAAACAGAAATATACAGTGTCTGAGTCTCCAGCTGTAGATTACTAAAACAAAGTTTACCAACCAACAACCCAAGCCTGAGAATCTTAAAGATAAAGGAACAGATGCTTGAGAGTTGTAAATTGCCATAATTCTACTGTCTTCACTAGAGCTATGTGGATTTTACACCAGCTAAGATCTGGTGCAAATTTTTTTAGTGAGATTATCAAATATGTCTGCCAAGACCCTCTTCAGCCTCTTGCTCTGGCCATGACAGAAGTTTTGAATCTTAAAACAACACGCTACCCACAGAAATATTTATTTGAGCACCACATAGCAGAACTCAAGACTGTGCAGTGTACAGCACAGTAGCTTGTGCTCCAGTTGCCGAAAATTCTGCACTAAGGATAACAACCATTTGGATTTGGTGCTGAATTTTGAGGGAAACATGCTCCCTGGAAGAAAATGGGTTAAAAGATTTCATTACAATAACCCCCCCCAAAGTTACCAATACACAATTGGGATAAAAGGTACTGGACATATTTTGGAGGCTAATTTTAGCTTTGGCGTGGTCTCTACCTTCCCATGAACATATGTTGTGCAAAAGTAGGAGCCTGGATCACACTCAGCCTGCAAAGGTGATTAGAGTTTTGCTTCAACTGTAGTCCCAAGGTGTGACCAAACCTAGTAAGGTCCAGACTTTTAGCTCCCTTCTTCAACCCCACAGCCTGTAAGTTTTCAGCTCTAGTAGTATTATCGCTTAGCCCCTATTTTCTATCTTCAATAGACCAGTTACTGTTTGTAAGGTCTCTTGTCAAGTTTCTTTGATGGCTGTCACACTCACTAGGCTTGGCGATAAGGCATCCAGTATTGTCAGATCTTTTAATTGCATTAAATACAGTCTAAAGACAGCCCCAGGTGCTCTATTCCAGAGAAGATGGATTCCCCAGTTAAACATACATGACGTGAGGAGGAATGATGTGCAGCAATAGCAGGATAATAGTGGCTGCTCCCTCCCCTGTACCACCAATAGGTGACTTAAAAAGCTGGCCAATGGACTTCTGTGGCAATTTTAATCATAAGGGCTCCAGCTACCACACAGGAAACCAGGTGCCTGGTACAGCCTCAGGTGATGGAGCTCTCTCACCTACAGTAAAGAGGCGGATTTTATTTTTTTGAATGTTTTGTTTTTTAACCGCAGCAAACATGGACCAAAGTGGCAAAATTTCATAGGCCAACATTAAATTTCATAAATGCACTTTAATGGTTAGCATCAACCAACCAATGCTTTATGTGACAGAAATGGTTCACCATCCAGCTAACAAAATAAATATAATGTCCAGGTACTTTTTAGTTTGTTGGAGCTTTACTTTGAAACATTCCAGCACTCCAGGGGTATATTTAAGTCTGATGTGTTCAAAAACAGAACACATTTCAATAAAATCAACTTAAATAAGGACCTAACAGGAAAGAATAGAAATGGTAAAAAGAAAACAAGAAAAATACCTGTGGCACCTTAGAGACTAACAAATTTATTTCAGCATAAGCTTTCGTGGGTTAAGAACCCACTTCATCGGATGCATGGAATGGAACATACAGTGAACAGATATTTATACATTCAAAGAAACATGAGAAGGTGGAAGTGTCTATACCAATGTTAAGAGGCTAATTAATTGAAAGGAACTGTTATCAGTAGAAACTTTTGAAGTGATAATCAACAGGGGCCATTACAGACAGTTGACACAAAGGTGTTAAGGGGGGAAATAAATTCAATTAATGTAATGACTGAGCCATCCACGGTCAATATTCAAGCCTAAGGTAATGGTATCTAGTTTGCATATTAATTCCAATTCCGCAGTTTCTCGTTGGAGCCTGTTTTTGAAGTTATTTTGTTGCAAAATTGCTACTTTTATATCTGTCATTGAGTGATTAGGGAGGTTGAAGTGTTCACCTACTGGCTTTTGAATGTGATGATTCCTGATGTCAGATTTGTGTCCAGTTATTCTTTTGCGTAGAGACTGCCCAGTTTGGCCAATGTACATGGCAGAGGGGCATTGCTGGCACATGATGGCATATATCACATTGATAGATGTGCAGGTGAATGAGCCCCTGATGGTGTGGCTGATGTGATTAGGTCCTATGATGGTGTCACTTGAATAGATATGTTGGCATCGGGCTTTGTTGCAAGGATAGGTTCCTGGGATAGTGTTTTTGTTGTATGGTGTGTGGTTGCTGGTGAGTATTTGCTTCAGGTTGGGGGGCTGTCTGTATGCGAGGACTGGTCTGTTTCCCAAGATCTGTGAGAATGAGGGATCATCTTTCAGGATAGGTTGTAGATCTTTGATGATGCGCTGGAGAGGTTTTAGTTGGGGGCTGAAGGTGACGGCTAGTGGCGTTCTGTTGTTTTCTTTGTTGGGCCTATCTTGTAGTAGGTGACTTCTGGGTACTCTTCTGGCTCTGTCAATCTGTTTTTTCACTTCAGCAGGTGGGTATTGTAGTTTTAAGAATGCTTGATAGAAATTGTGTTGTTTGTTTGTTTGTTTGACTGAGTTTATGTTACAGCATGCTGTATAGACAAACACCCTGGTTTTGTGTGTCTGTATTTATCCTTTAGCAGTGCAACATAACGTGAAAAGGATCTTTCAGCTCTTGCGCTGGGAATGACTCAAAGACAACTGCAATATTTGTCAAATCTGGAAAACATTCTGTGAAGTTTGCCAGAGCTGAATGATCATGTTTTTCATTCAGCCTGACAGAGTGATTTCTTGCATGTACCTTCTAAATGAGTGATTTTCAGGGTTTTTTTTTTTTTTTTTAAAGGCAAAATATTTGCATTTTATGTTTTTTCCAGAGTTTAACAGGAAACAGTTAATTTAACATTTTCTGTGATGTCTGTGAAATGTAATGTGAGGTCTGTGAAAATAACAGCCTGAAACTCCACAAATGGTGGGTCTGAGGTTTGAGAGCTCATAGCCAGAACCTATTTCTATAGGTACTGCAATGGGGAATTCCAAAGAAGCATTAATATACAAAGCAGACGGATGAAACAAGTGGAGAGGGTGCATACCACCAGCAGGGAGATTCTCAGATGCTGATAAGCAAGGAGCAGCGGTAGGAAGAGGGCTTAGGGTTTCTGCTGCCTTCCACATTAGTTGTGCAGAAAGAATGTTTTTTCTTTCAGAGTTAATAGTAATTTAACAGAAAACAGAGCAGAGTACCTGCACTGTACCACGGATACAGTAAACTATTTTCAGACTGGATTTTAAAGTAGCCATTTTCAGAAGTTGTCTCTTGTTTTAAGATAAGAGAATCATAGAAGATTAGGTTTGGAAGAGACCTCAGGAGGTCACCTAGTCCAACCCCCTGCTCAAAGCAGGACCAACCCCAACTAAATCATCCCAGCCAGAGCTTTATCAAGCCTGGCCTTAAAAACCTCTAGGGATGGAGATTTCACCACCTCCCTAGGTAACCCATTCCAGGGCTTCACCAACCTCCTAGGGAAATAGTATTTCCTAATATCCAACCTAGACCTCCCCCACTTCAACTTGAGACCACTGCTCCTTGTTCTGTCATCTGCCACCACTGAGAACAGCCGAGCTCCATCCTCATTGGAACCCACCTTCAGGTAGTTGAAGGCTGGTATCAAATCCCCCCTCACTCTTCTCTTCTGCAGACTAAATAAGCCCAGTTCCCTCAGCCTCTCCTCATAAGTCATGTGCTCCAGCCCCCTAATAATTTTCGTTGCCCTCCACTGGACTCTCTCCAATTGTCCATATTTTCTGTAGTGGTGGGCCCAAAACTTGTCACAATACTCTAGATGTGACCTCACCAGTGCTGAAAAGAGGGGAATAATCACTTCCCTCAATCTGTTGGCAATGCTCCTACTAATGCAGCCCAATATGCCGTTAGCCTTCATGGCAACAAGGGCATACTGTTGACTCATATCCAGCTTCTCATCCATTGTAATCCCGAGGTCCTTTTCTGCAGAACTGCCACTTGGCCAGTCGGTCCCCAGCCTGTAGCAGCGCATGGATTGTCTGTCATAAGTGCAGGACTCTGCATTTGTCCTTGTTGAACCTCATCAGATGTCTTTTGGCCCAATCATCCAATTTGTCTAAGTCACTCTGGACCCTAACCCTACCCTCCAGCGTATCTACCTCTCCCCCAGGCTTAGTGTCATCCGTGAATTTGCTGAGGGTGCAATCCATCCCATCATCCACTTTATTCATGAAAATGTTGAACAAAACCAGCCCCAGGACCGACCCCTGGGGCATGCAGCTTGATACTGGCTGCCAACTAGACATCGAGCCGTTGATCACTACCCATTGAGCCTGACGATCTAGCCAACTTTCTATCCACCTTACAGATCAACCATCCAAGGTTTTTTTTTTTCCAGAACTTTGTACAATGGGCTTTGGCAAAAGTCACAGAGTAGAAAATTTGAAGGATGAGGTGGCTATACAGATTCTAAACTGTATGTGCTGCATACACGAGGCAGAGGGGTTAGATTTTTATTTCTGACTTCCCACCTAATAATGGTAAAGCTAACGACTATGGAAAATGTTCCATATACATATTTTTACTTAGGATGTTTGACTCTAGTAGTGAAATTGTTTTCTTGAGACCCATGTTTGATACAAGAAATGAAAGGCCCTGCCAAAACACAGGAACTCATTTTAGCTGAGCTATTAAAGCCAGATATATTGAGCTGCCTCTAAGCATTACACAACAGCTATATTCTCAAATCCTCTTTTTAAAGGTTGCCTGTCTATTAGCAGAGTTAGGAAGGGTCAAAAGCAATAATACAGGAATGATATAAGACTAAAGCTCTGTGACATTCCCTCTTTCTCTTTTCTCCATCAAAAATTTGATCTTTGCTGGCTTAGCCATGTACTGGAACTTAGTATTTTGGTCCTTTTATCAGATATATATGCATTTATAAGACTAAGAATATAATGAAACCTTCCCAGTGTTTACATTTAACACACAAATATTGACTGGTGTGATAAGAAAGACAACTTGCAAATATTTCTATCTCAGTGCGTCTTTTGACACAATTAAAAGTGGTATATATAAAAAAGCAGTTGAACAAAAATAGGTAAATGCTATAGCTGAAAGGTGTTGAAACAGGAGAGACAGTAGAAGTTTACACTTTCTCTCTTCACTGAAAGAAGCTTAGGAAGCAAAAGAGGACAAACAGGAAACAAACTGTTTGCAGGATTGGGACTTTACTGTATTTTTTTAATACATACATGTTCTCAATTCACTGGAAGAAATATTACTATGTTGCCACTTACCTCTCAAATGTTGTTGTGAATTTTATCCAGTGTAATTTCCTTCACAATTCTTGTTAAAGTTTTGCAGAAACATTGGCCTGTTTGTTTGGAGAGAAGGGGAAGCAAGACAGAGTAAAGCTGCGGTGATTCTCCTTCCCAAAAGACCTACTGAAACAACAGGGTCAACACAGAGATTTAGAGTTCAATGCTGAAAAAACATACAGGTAACTTTACTCTCCTGAGTAATCCTATTAAATTATATAGGACTACTTACTGGAGTAAAGATGCTCACGGACTTCACAGTTGCAGGGTTCTGACCTTATTGTGTCTTCTTGATGGTAATTTATTTTTATATTTTTGAGGATGAAAAACAATTGTTTTTGTAAATAAATATTAATGTATTGATTTCCATAGTCCACTAACTGCATCTTCTCCAAGTGATAATTCAGGTACCAGTGCAATTAAATTAGCAGTGAGATCCACAACTGTAACTCAGACTTCAAAAAGTCTGATGCAGATTTGTATTAGGACATGGGTGGGATGAACCTCCCCAGAGTCAAATTAAGGTTTCGTGGGGCCCTGGGCCAGAACAAATGGGAGGCCTCCTCCCCACACCTTCTGCCTGTTGCCCCGCCTGCTTTCCACTCCTTCCACCTATGGCCCCGCCTACAGCCTCACACTGTCCTGCCCCTTCCCCCTGCCCTTCTTCCTCCCACTGTCCTGCCCCATTCCACACATCCCCACTGTGACCCCCATTTACTCCTTTCTGACCCCCCACCATGGCCCGAAGACCAGAGAAGCTTTACCCCCACCCCCTACAAGGGCCCTGAGGCCATGGCAGGAAGCCAGAGCTCCTCCAGTACCAGGGCCACAGGAGGGGTCCGGGCGCTGGGGCTTTCCCCACTACCCCATGCTTCTGTGTGGGATGGGGATCGGGGCACTGGGACTTCCCACACTCTGCCTGCCCAGCACCGGGCCTACTAGAGCCTCCCCATACTGGGGGGGCACTAACTAATGGGAAGGACAAGTGACCTCCTCAGGTGTCTCCTCCCCACCCTGCCCCGAGCCAGGGCCTGTGGTCTCTTCTCCCCCCGCCCCCGGAACATGTTACCTGAGGGGGAAAAGGGGCTTTGTCTTCCTGCTGCTCTGGCTACCTCCCCTCCCCAGCACATTTGGCTGCTCCTCGCCATCCCTGGCAGCCAGGCCCTGGTGGGGAGTGGGAACGAAGCCACTCCCAGGCACAGCTCCATGCAGCATAGCCAATTACCTGTGGGACAGCCTGGCTCGGAAGGGGTGACAGTGGCAGCCTGCTCCCTGCTTGGGCTTGGCTTCTGGGGACAGGGCCTGAACGTGCCAGGGGCAGGGGGTGGAGGGGAAGGGGGTTCCAGCTCACTCAGCTGCTGTCCCTAGAAGCTGAGCCTGGGCAGGGCGTGGGCTGCCACCCCTCCCCAGCCAGGCGTTCTCCTAGGCAGCTGCTGTGGGCAGCGTTCCAGTATGGCTGCAGAGGCTCTGGCCCTGCCCCTTTCTCTCCCCACCCGGCGCTGCTGCCGGGGAGCGGGGTCTAGGTGCAGAGACTTTCCCCACCCCACACTGGCACTTGTCTACTGGGGGCAGGGTGCCCATTTTTCCAGGGGCCCCCAATTGGCTGGGCCTCCTGGGCACAGGACCCATGGGCCCAGTGGATAATCTGCCATTGAGCCTGTCACATGCTAGCAAAGGACTTTGAGATGGTCAGAAATTTCCTTAGTCACTGAAAAAAAGCCAACAAGTCCCTGAAGGAAAGCTATTATTATGAGACTCCATTATTATGGCTCTAGAGCCATTATAAAGTAACTTCTGTTTCTGTGTTGTTGATCAGAGCCACAACTATAACAAATCTATTTATTTCTTTATGTTCAACAGAGCAGTTATGGCAAATTGAGAGTTGTACAAGTCGGGGCAACTGGCAGTATTGATTAGCTGAGGGTGTCTCAATGAATTACCATAACAAATCTCCTAAAGTCACTCTGTATTGGGACTCTAAACTGATTAACTCCTTTTGCTTGGTATTTTTTTTCTCCATTCTGTAGATTAGCTTTAATCTCCACCCTATCCTCAGTGCTTAGCTGTCCCACTTCTTTTTTCTTTTTATTTATACAGCTATAGAACTTTTTACTATTAGTTTTAATTCCCTTTGCAAGGTCCAACTCTGCTTGGCTTTTGGCAGTTCTCACTTTAACCCTGCACTTTCTGACTTCCAGGAAGTACCTTCCTTGATGATCCATCCCATCTTCCATCCCTTGTAGGCTTTCTGTTTTCTCTTAATTACCTGTTTGAGATGCTTGGTCTGCAACCCTTCCCTGAATTTTCCCCCTTGCTTGGGATGCAGGCTTCAGATAGTTAAAGTAATCCCAAGCCAACTCCACATTCAGATCCTTGAGTTTAGTCCAGTTCACTTTCCTAATAAATTCCCTTAATTTTTTCAAGTTAGCTCTTTTGAAATAAAGGATCCTAGTTGCAAATCTATTTTTGTTTATACTTCCCTTTAGTTTAAACTGAATTAGCTCATGATCACTCGAATCAAGTGTGATGTTGCACTCCATATGTCTTATGGAAATATGTTTATAAGTGTGAATATGATGTAACTGGAATATGCTTCATGCAAAAGGTCTCTTGTAAGGTATCATTACAAAGCTTTTGATCGACTGAGTGTATTCATCCTATTTGTTTGCATGTATTTTTTCTGTCTGGAGGTAGGAGAATAAGATATAAACGTGCATTACTGATGTAAACATGTTAAGTGGAAGCCCTTAAAGGTGCTTCAGAATCAATGAACTGTCAATGGTTTTGTTTATCTGCAAGTCTTCCTATGTACGTGTCTTCCAGCTACTAGGTCATAGAATCACAGAATATCAGGGTTGGAAGGGACCTTAGGATGTCATCTAGTCTAACCCCCTGCTCAAAGCAGGACCAATCCCCAATTTTTGCCCCAGATCCCTAAATGGCCCCCTCAAGGATTGAACTCACAACCCTGGGTTTAGCAGGCCAATGCTCAAACCACTGAGCTTGCCTTATTTATGGTAATGAAAGAGGTCTTACAGTGACATGTGATCATATCACCTGAACTGGAATCCATCTTTAACCTGGTACTTTTCCATTTAGAAGGAGGGGTGAGAACCTAGAGAGATACAAAGGATTCCCACCTTATGCCAAAGATATAAAAGGGGGTGGAACAGAACAAAGGGGGCTGCCATGCTGCATACTATGAAGGTGAGCAGGGGAACCAGTGCTGAGTTATTTATAGTATCTTTGGGAGTTTGTCCCTATAAGCCTGCCTGAGGGCCAAGGGGCTCAACCTCACTGCCCCCCCCAAGGGGCTGACCTTGTCTTGTCTCCCCAATTGGGGCCCCATCAAGTGGGGGAGGCCAGATGGGGCAGGGGGAGGTGTTGCGTCCCACCCCCAGGGGTGGTTGTGATGCAGTGGAGTGCATATTTGGGTCCTGCTCTAGGTGGGGCTGGAGTGAGCCTATCCCCACCACTCATCCCACAGCAGCTCCTGTCCTTCCCAGCTAGGACCAGCTCCCCCACTGGCTCTTGCCACAGCATGCAGGTAAAGCCTGGTCCCTGCAATGCTGCAGGCTGCCCTCTTCCTGGGCAGGGTGCTGCTGGATCGCTTGCTCTGATCTAGACTGGCAGGCCAAAAATTGGTCAGGAATGGCCCAGTTACCCACTCTACCTCTGTGGCCTGTGTTCTTAGGGATGGTACTGTGAATTAAGAATGGACTTGTAAGAAGCTCTACCCCTTTCTGTTGTATGAAGTTCAGATTGTTCTGCATTTCCCTTGGGGCTTAGGCTAGCAGTCGTTATAGAGGTGGCAGACTGGGGGCAGGACAGGGCCTGAAGTTCCCTTATCAGACTCAAACATTAGTAGGTTCCAGGCTGTGTCCAGTGCCTTCCATCCACAATCTGCAGGGAGGTGCACCAGGAGCAGCAGCAAATTTCCAGTCAGAACCATGGCTGCTGGTGTAGTCATTTCCCACCTGGCACACTGCCCTTCTGGGATTGCTTGCTGTATGGAGATGGGGGAGTTTCATGCTTCTGAATCCAATTATTGCAGTCCTAGCTGGCTCCTTTCCTTCTCTGGCAAGGAGGCTGAGGCAACTCAGTTGAGAGTGGGCTGGATGGTGGAACATCACACTACCCCCAGAGCTGGCTGAGCTCCCTGACAAGACATTCAAAGACGTGAAACAGGAGACAAAATCCTCTCCTTTTGCCTCTGGAATTTCTTAGCTTAGCGCTCTCCCTGAAGTCTGCAAGGGCACCAGGAGCACCAAACCCTTCAGAAAGCGAAGCAGAGGTGAGGGAACAAACTCCCCAAAAGGCAAATGCAATCCTGAAAATTAGACTAGAGGGGAGGCATTCCACTGCTGCCAGGTCTGGTTCTGCCCCCAACCTGCACATGCACACCGTAATGGAGCTGCAGTCCTTAGCATAATGAAGAAAAGGATGAAAGAGGGAATCGGGTTAAGTCAGCTCCTTCCCTCACATGGGAAAACTAAGGATGAGTGTAGTGTACTCTGCCTTAGCTACCTAAGGCAGAAACTGTGACCCCTCCCATCCCTTAAATTTCTGTCAGAAGATAAATGCAATTGTAAATCATCCTTTCCTTAGTCTTTATTTCCACATGATACAGTTAGATCAGTAATATATTTTGCTATTTAAGTAGTCATCCACAATATGTGAAGTCATTTAGTAGGGAAATTAGAAAATACCATGAGCCAAAGTTGTCCCTACTGTAGTCCTACTGAAGTCAACGAGGTTACAGTAGATATGAAATTGGTACCATATACCTGCCATACACTATGGGTTACTTACAATGGTATATTTCTTCTTGCAATCACCACATTATATTTAAGTATGCATTTCTTGCACTACTTACCCTGAAATATATAGCCCACATTAAATCTAGGAACACATGCTATGGCAAAAGGCAAAAATGGAAGAAAATTGTGAAAGAAACTGTCTGGGAAATTGGTATAAAATAAGATTTATTTGCACATCATTTTTGACAACTGAAAACAAGTTCAGCTGGGAGCTGTATGTATTTTCTCAAGTACATGGCAATTCCTTCACCCTTACTCAGATCCACATTCCTGTACAACATAGGACACTCTCAGAAGACAAAATGAACTTTGCGGTCTCTGTTTGCCTCTCTCTGCTGAATGAATTCCTCCTATGATTATATTCTACAAAATCCAAAAGAAAAAAAACCTCACACTGCAGGAGGCCTTCATGTGAAGTGCTAACACGTTAAGAGCTCTACTCTATCTATACCAAAGACAGTTACACAATGGTGGTTTCACATTTGTGTGGTGATACAGAGCTAGATTCACAAAGGGACTCAGATGTTGCAAGACTGAGCATCATCGTACCTGTATTTTAGATGCCTAGAAAATCATTGGGATCCACAGTGCTTGAGTTACACACACAGATTTCCTATGCAGTGAAGGGAGGAACGTAGGCACCTAAAAATAGGATTCACAAAAGCCAGCACACTAAGCAGCTCCCTGCCTAAACTAGCCAATGCAAGGGGAGTGTGGCCTAAGCCTTGAGCTCAGGGAGTTCAACACCTACATTCAGGCTGGACAGAGGCACCTACAGCTGCTGGGGTTATCAGCTGTGCACACTCTCTTGTGGGGGAAAAAGCAGGAAGAGCTCTCTCGTAACTTTTAGCCCAGTGGTTAGAATATTCATCTTAAATATGGAAAGACCCCCCCCCCCCAAATGTAGACAAGTATCTGCCACTTCTTAAGTAAGTCTCCTATCACTAGGTTACAGGATATTCTGATCTGGGGCTGCCTCAATCACTGCTGCTAAAGCTGTTCCACTTTGGATAAATAATTAGAGTCACTGGGCCAGAGAGCACAAGTGGACATATGCAAGCATGAGAATGACTTTATAGACTGATGGTTAGAGCACTCACCCAGGATGTGGAAGACCTAGGAGCCAGTTTCCTTACTATTTATCCAACGTGGAACAGCTTCAACAGGAGAGAGTGAGGGAGCCCCACACCAGAATATCCCATATACTGTATCTCTTCTTGCTTTATTAAATATATTGTAATTGCTTATTTCCTTTAAATAAATTATGCTTTGTTTTCAAAGACTTGCTGTTTGTATGTCAATCCTTTGAGCGGAGGGCTGTATCTGTGTCCTTCCAAGGGATTAGCAGGATTAGCCTGCTCCATGGAGTCCTCTGCGGGCTGGAGGCAAACCCCTCGTAATAACTCAAGGTGGTGGCCTGCCCTAATTACTTATTTGGATGGAATAAATTGCATACTTGTAGGGAAATTATTGGAGTACCTAAGGTCCAAATTGTGAGTTAACAAGATGAAACCACCTATAACAAAATATGATGATGGAAAACAGGTCAAGTTGCTTTCACTAATGAATGTTATAAATAAGTGCAAGAGAAGCAGAGAGACTAAAATTAATTCAATCAAATAAAGGGCAGGTTGATATGATTAAAGGACTCAGCTGAAATCATGCTTGGTAAGATGATAACGTGGAACTGGCAATTGACTAACTAAAATTGGTGGCTCAGACATTAAGACCTCACTGGTGGACAAAATAATGACGGGATGGGTTATTCTTCTCATCACTCCCGTTTTGGGTTCGTAAAGAAAGACTTCTGAGGGTGGGGTGAGGAGGGAATATAGAAGAGCAAAGTCTCCTGCTGCTGGCTGCCAAGCCCCCCCGAGTCTCTTGGGACCCCAGACCTTCTGCATCTTAATCCTGAGGAATGTCTTTACTAGATCAGGCTAGAGAGAGGGACTGAGAGAATATCACCACTACTACCAGCTCCAGCTGAATCCTAAACACCACATAGAATTAAATAGGAACAGACTATCAGCTCCAGCTCATTAACTGTCTTTTTGTGTAGAAGAGAAGAAGTTACCATCTTTGACACAGACTGTCAAACAAAGGGTTTTTCCCTTCCAAAACTTTTCATAGCAACATTTACAAGTTCACAAAAAGGCCAGCAATCCATTCAAGGGCTTCAGGAGATGCAGAGTACATCTTTCCTATAGCTATTGGAAATGAAAAGATGAAGCAGTTGTTCACAATGTGTTTGATGGTTAGGAGGTCTCCACCTTCACACTGTGGCAAATCCTCAATTCTCCATTTGTGCATGGGATGTGCACATCTTCCATGGAATATCCTAATACAGTTGATGGTCATCCACTGTCTTTGGTGGAACAAAAAACCAGGCAGTTCAACACTGGGATCATCCATGAGGTGCTTGTTGTTTACATCACTCCCTGCCCATTGCAGGTACCAGGTGTCTTCTGAGTTGAAGATGGATGAAAAAGAGTTTCTTCAGCTGCCCAGAGTGGTTGGTGGCATTAAATCAAGTGTAAGGCAAGTGAACAAGGTTGTCATGGAGCAGCAGCTTTTGGTTAGTGAGAGCTTTCTTGTATTCATGCAACATAGCCAGCTGTCACCAGATGGTTCGACGATGTCCGTGAGGACTGAAAACCAAGGCAGCAGAATGGACTGCAGGGTGCCAGCCCCATTTAGCTGGATATCAAGGTCTGTATCCAAATGCTGTCCCCAAATAGGTGTGCAGTACTTGGACATGGAAATAAACAGTGGTGCTGTTCATAGCATTCGAGCACCATGAACCCAGCTAGAACCTGCTAGCTTTTGCATGATATTGGTGCAACTCCTCATTTTATGGCTTACCTATTTCAAATGTTGTTGATAGGTAAGGCTGTAATTGAGAGCGACTCTGAAGTAGTGGGGGTAGAATCTTGGGCAATTACTTTGCCACAGAAGTTTACATTCAGCATCTTCTTAGCTTCAGAACTGCTGAGATGGAAAGCCGACACCATTTTTGATGGATTGGGTTTGATCCACCAGTACCGCATGTAAATTTACCATCCTCTTCAGATCAGCAAAAAGGACATCTTTCACTTCCTTGAATGTTGTAGCCTGTGTCAGTGGTGCCAGGTCATTGGCAAAAATGATCTTGCAGCATGTAAAACCAATTACTGGAGTGGACAATACCGGTAAGGCTGACCCCCATCCTAGAGCCTGCAAGACCCCCTGAAAAGAAACGTTGCAGGGCAGGACAAAGCTGCTGAGATCCAGTGCTTGCACTGACTACACATATTGAGGCTGGCTTCCAGCAGAAGCTTAAAAGCTGTGCGCATTTTATCAACTTGTCATCAGTCTGACACTCTTGCACAAGGACTCACTGCTGACACTATCCAACCTAATTCAATGTGACCAGACATTTCTGCTCATTAGGTCAATGCTTTTGGACAGACCGTTCCATGATCTCGCAATTCAGGTTAGCAAAAAAGCAGAGAGTCTGCACAACGGCTTCCCACAGAGATCAGTACTAGCACCATTCCTTTCTAAGGTCTAAAATGTTCTCCAGGGAAAAGGAACAAGAAACGTTAAAATGAAAGCCTTACTTAATACTTTATATTTCAAATGCTTTAACAGTTTTTCCTTAAGATACAAAGAATGTTTAATGGTGTGTTTTGCCATGGTACTAAGCAGACTGAGGTCTCTGTATACCAAACCATAGACCTTGTTTAACATTGTTTAATGTTGGACAGTGATGGTCTTATGTTCACACCTTTCACCCATTAGGTCTCCTGCCTCCCAGGTGAGTACCCTCACCACTGGGCTAAAAGTTTTGAGGAAGCCCTACTTCTCTGCCACCCCCCTCCCACCTCTTTTATGTGGAACTAGGTGAGCTCACCTGCAAGGCACGGTCCAGTAAAACTACTGGATCAGGTGCTACATGCCAGTTCGGCAGAGGAATGCCTATCACACTGGAGCTTGGGTGGGAGAAAGGTGTCTTGACGCCTACAGGAAAGCTGCAGTGTATATGCACAGAGGCAGACAGACACCTAGTGAGATTTTTCTGCAGAAATGTAGGTGTCAAGTGAGTTTAGGCACCTACAGAGTTCGGGGCAGGTGAGTAGAACTTTCTGACTACCTGTGGAACCTACATTTCAGAGTTAGGCACCTAAATCCCTTTGTGAATCTAGCTCATAGTGTTTAAGTGCTTTGAGGTCAACACAATGAAAAGTGCCTTGTACCATAAACAAAACCTACTAAAAAGTTCAGTTTTCTACAGCACATGTAGACAGTATAACAAACTACATCCATTCTTGTGACCTGAATTTCAAGTGTGTTCTTAGTCAAAGTGTAAAGAGCTGCTATTCAATAAAATACAATCTCAAAGTCTTTTAAGTGATGGTACTGCAGAACATAAAGAATTCAGGGAGGAGGAGGACAGTGTGACTCCCACCATCCTACGTTATTCACAGAGCAGTAACAGAGAAAAAGACAGCGCTCAATATTTATTTATATTTTATCTTAAATATATTCCCCCAATTTACCTCTTCTTTTTGTTCTGCTTATGTCCCAATGCGGCTTCAGAATGAATATACTCCTCCTGTGTTTTGTCAGACCACTCAACCAAGTATTTTTTTGAAAATCAAAGTAAATGAGCTCTCTCACCAGAACATATAGGATAAGGGGTAAAGTCCTACATAGATTAAAAATGGATTAGGTAATAAGAATCCCTATAATAAGAAATGGTTAGTGTAGAGAAGCACCTCTGAAATCAGAAGTAGAATGAGTGGTTTTGAAATATTTAGAAGAGAAGGAATTCCTTGATTATATAAAAAGATGTTGATTCACTACAAGAAGCTGTAGAAGGATTTAGTCAATCCTGGGTAACAGACACAGCAAATTAAGTTTGAGTTATAGGTACTGCATAGTAAAAAAAGTAATTCTTTTTCACATATAAATTAAACATGAAAGAACCTTTCACATAAAAAAAAAAATCTAGGGGGTCAGTGCTGACAGCTCAGGGCTAGTCTACACTTACCAGCTCTGTCGGACGCGTCGGATCGATCTTCTGGGTTCGATTTATCGCGTCTTGTCTAGACGCGATAAATCGAACCAGGAAGTGCTCCCCCGTCGACGCTGGTAATCCTGCTCCACGACCGGAGCAGGCAGAGTCAACGGGGGAGCCTGCGCGCCGCGGTGTGGACCAGGGGTGAGTACTTTGAAGTTTGAAATAAGATACTTCGACTTCAGCTACGTTATTTACGTAGCTGAAGTCGCGTATCTTACTTTGAACTTCGGGGCTAGTGTAGACCAGCCCTCAGATACTGCACCTGATGACTATACTTAAGTACTCAAATGTAAATCAATGTTTGGCTACATACAAAATAAAGATTTCATCCAAATCTTAAAATGACTTTATAAGTTAATGATATGACCATTGTATTTCACGGTAGTTGACTCACCTAATAAGGTATGCAATGAAAACTGAAAAGGTAAACAATGATGGTTAAAAGCATGGAGTTCGGGTTTTGTTTTGTTTTTTTAAATCTAGAAAGGGTCCAATATTTAGTAAGGGCTTAATCCTATGCACACAGTAACTGTAGGATCTGGCCCCATAATGGGCAATGGGAAGATAAGAAAATTGCTTTTATCAGGTATTAGACACTACCAGCAGCAGGACTGGACTGGAATGGAAACATCATCTCAACAGTATGTGTCATATTTTATCAAGATTTCCAGATTTAGGATAGGCCAGCTCCACCCATCTTCCTAATTACACTTCTAGTTGCTGTGAAAGTACCATACAATCAACCAGACAATTAGCTCTCTTTGGATACACTTGTTTCTACTACACCACATGAAATGCACAGGGAATTAAACAGAAAAACAGTCTGTGCTACATTTGTCATCTGTCCAGCACCCTAATGTTTCTAGGCCATAAACCCTAAAAACCAAATGGTTTTGAATCTATAAAAAAAATCAAATCACTTTTAGTGAAAAAGTCTGGTTTTCAAATACAGCTGAAAAAGAAAAAAAAAAAGACTTCTTTAGATAAATAAATCCATTAATGACTTCTCTGAGTATAATTTGGCCAACATTTTACAGTTCAGCTTTACCTTGTTAAAAAGTATTACCTCTTTTTAAGAATCAAAATAAGTGGTTCCATGAAGAAAATTAAAACAGAATTAACATTGATCGTCAAAAAATAACTCCCATGATTATGTAAGTTCACATTTAAACATTCAGAAATAAGTTATAAAAATAGTTAAAAATTTCATGAAAAGCTCCTAATAAGTTTTATTTTAGGAATTCTTGCTCATATCTATGGATTGCCTAGCGTCAGCAACAGCTTCAGGTACTCGAACAGTCATATTGTTCATAAATTTCTTCAAGCAGATCTGGCAGCCCAAACGTGATCTGTAACAAAGAACACCACTATCTTTAGTTCTAGCCATATACTTACGCCGATGGTGGTATAATGCTGCAGTCACAAAGCATGGGGTTTAAAATCTGATCTTTCAGAACCCGTTCACATGAGACTTAGTACCGTTTACCCCTCTCTCCCCCCCAAAAAAGTGCATTTGTAAAAAGCTGGCAGGCTGTAAATACTGTAGCCTAAAGATACAAAATAATGCAGCTAACACACATTTAATTTAGTCCTTAATGTGAACTGGTAGATTGTGTTACCGTAGAGGGGTGGAAATAAATATAAATTTAAAAACCTAAGATTCTGATCCTGCAATCTACGCCACATGAGTAAACCATTATGTTCACTGAAATCAGTGGGGTTCTGCCTGAGTGTCGGCACATGACATTCTATGATTCTATGACAGCTTTAAGGAGCGGGGTCTAAGTTTGAAAATCAGCAGCATGGGGTAGTTAAAACCTATGGAGCAGATTCTCAGCTAGTGTAAATTGTCATAGCTCCAGTGAAGTCTTCAATGAGCGATGACAATTTACACCATCTGAGAATCAGCACCACAGAACCTCTTCTACCTATGTAACTGGTTTTAAATCCTATTCAGGTCACTAGTAATTTGAGGTTTTCTCACGTGGTTTATGTGACAAGTTGGTGTTCTCAAGTCCAATTTCTAGTGGAAAGTCTAGATCACATTGTACAGCAATTGGTATAAAAAAGGACTAAATTTTCTGATTCAGGCAGATCACAACTGGTGAATATTCATGGAACTATGCGGGGGGGGGGGGAGGGGGAGGGGGGAAATCAGCCTTGATCTGTACTTCTCATTATTCTTTAGCTAGGACCTCACTCTTCATTGCTGTCAATTCAGAAACTTAATTTTTTTAAAAATAACAATGGAAATAGTGGAGTGAATAGATCTGGCACCCAAGTAGACTGAATGGAGTAAATATTTTCCACAGGTTATTAGGCTTTGCTTTTGTCCTTTGTCATACTCAGAAGCTCTCTCTCAATGCCCCCCCCCCTTTTTTTCCTGTCTCAGCCTCCTCATTTCCCCTGCCTCTTTTCCCCTCTGTATATATCCTAAATAAAACTTCCTTTAGACTACTCAAGGAGATTAACCAAGGAAGACTGTATTTTCCCAATGCTTTGACATCCACTCTCCTCATCCCTCCAGTCTAGTTTCTGCTCTCTCCACCTCATTAGAAGAAGTCCCCTCACTAATGACTGCTTCCTAAGAGTCTTCTCTTCTCCTCCTCAATCTCTTTGTCGGAGTGCTGGATCACCATATACCAGATTGAATCCTACTGACTGACACCGTGCCTCTTTTCTGTGGTCACGTGGCAGCAAGCAAAGAAAGGATTAGTGAGCAGGCAGAAAAAATGAAAATACAATGTGCCCCTGGATAGAGGGATGACATGCTGAAGCTGTTATCAGATGTACTCTAAACAGAATTAATGGATAGTTCTACAATAATAGTAAATAATCCAGAATAAAAAGGAACCTGAGTTTCCAAGGGGGAAATGTGATTTTGTTTTGCCCAAATGGACAATCTTTTCTACTTAGCTTCATGTATCAATTTAGTGGTCTCTTTTCTGCTTTGGCACAAAATGCTGATACCAGCGGAACAGCTCCTTTTCATTACAATCAAAAAAGCCAGCATCCATACTGAGAGATGCAGTGAAGCTGGTTTGGGATGAAGGATCTGTCTATTATTCTGGGAAATTGTGTACAGGATCTGCGGTAACATTACTGATGGTCAGATAGATAGCTCAGAAGATCTGGATACCAAGATTGCTTAGGGCCATCTAGTGCTATTAGGATCATTATCTTGCCTGAGCTTTCTCAATATTAGAGGGATTGGTGAGGAAAGCATCTAATTGAGAGCCAAGACTCACACGTGCATGCATACACACCACCTCCTCCGAACAGAAATTTGGACAATGTTTATTTCTTTGCACATAAATCCATGACTGGTTGACCCTATCTGCAGAAAATATGAATACTTGAGTCCTTGATTCCCCTGTGATTGCATATGGACAATAGCCTGCTCAGGTAGTCTGCTAGGATGTTTTGTAATTCTAGAAGGTTCAGAGCTACTGAAGTGATTTGATGCCCACTGCATCAATTTGACAGCTGAATCACTTCTTGGCAAAGGGTGGACAACTGGCCTCCTCAAGTGGTGGTGTTGATTTTACCAGGGTCCCAGGGTGAGGCATAGGGAACTCCCTCAACTGTACTGTGGAAATACTCGGTGCCTAAGTCGAGCTAGTGGCCAATACGAAGGAGCATGTCCTCACATAACCGTAGTGACTCAAAGTATCGTACCATGAGATCACTCAATACTGTGGACTCAGAGGCAAGAAGGTTGGTATCCTGAGTAGGACACTAGATATTAATGGCATCAGGGTGGAAGATGCTGAGGATGCCGATACTGAAAAGACTGGTTCTGGTACCGAGAGCACCAGTTATGGTATCACAATTTCAGTAGAGACAGGCTGAAACTGTTCCTTAGACAGTACCACAACTCAGTCACTGGAGTCTGAGGATACCAGACAGACCCATTTTGGGACACATGCTATTCTTGGGGTGAAATAAAAGACTAGCAGCACAGCTGTGTCTGGCCCAGGTCAGCTGACTTGGGTTTGTAGGGCTCGGGCTGCAGGGTTAAAAACTGCTGTGTAGATGTTCAGGCTTAGGATGGAGCCCAGACAGGGTCCCAGAGCTCAGGCTCCAGCCCAAGGCTAAACATCTATATAGCAATTTTACAGCTCCACAGCTAGAGTCACCTGACCTGGGCCAGCCGGGGGGTTTAGATGTACCCTTAGAGGTAGTAAAATAAGGTGATTTGAGTCTCTTTTTCTTAGCAGCTCCCTTAGAAGGTGACCTCTTTCTATGCTTTCCCATACCCTTCTCAGTAGCCGACAACAAAGACCTGAAGGTAGGAACAGTGAATAGTCTTTTCAGGAGCAGAAGCCTGGTGCTAGCAGTGGAACAAGAGCTTACCAAAACGTGTTCAGAGGAAACCTGCTCTATTCCACAAGGGTCTTGTTTACCCAGATCAAAACCAGGTCTTACTAGACAAGTCGATGAGAAGAGCTGTTTAGGGGAGCTTCTCTTGCCTCTGTATTCATTTAGAAAGCAACCTGCAGATTGGATATTTTTCAGGAATATGCCCTTTCCCAGACAAAGCACAGATATCTGATATTTATCACTAAGGGGCATAGCTGCCTCCTAGGAGGGGGAATATTTAAGACTGAGATATTTGAGCTTAGCCATAAGAACTGAAGATCAGTACTGGATATAAGAAAAACGAAACAAAAAAACCCCTATCCTAACTACCTACACACTGATCTAAATATTATATAACTAAGGGATAACTGGAGGTAGCCAAGTAGGCAAGAAATAGACAAACTGCTCACAGTTCCACCTTGCAGCCATAAGTTGTAGCAAGGTATTGAGGGATGTTAGGCCCTACCCTGCCCTTTATGCTCTTGAATGGAAGGATGCAAGGGTACTCAGGGCGCACACATGACCCCCACGGATACCGCTAGCCAAAAGATTGTGATCTGAAGTGCATGGAGTATCTATGCACCTGGGGAAGAATACATAAAAAAATCTGAAGACTACTGACTGTCTAAATATTGAAGCTGGTGATTGAGGCTTTCAATTGTGCTTTTACTCAATTAGGTAGGCTTTTACTCTTTATTAAAAAAGCTAAGTTTAGAAGACAAAACAGGTAGTTCATCTCTAATAATAAAATATGAAAGTAAAACCCCATTTCAGCGGCAGATAAGCACTACTGAACGTCCTAGTTGGCTAGTAGTTTTAATTTTGAAACCTGGGCTGGGGGGAGGAGCAGAGCATCACAAAAATTCCTAAAACCTTTTAAAAGTAACACACACACCATAATTAGCAAGGTACCCCAAATGTAAGACATTGGCTTGTAATTATAGCTAGAAGTTCTAGAGCCAAAATTGCACGAGCAAAAAGGTGCATTTCTTTATGTAACAATGGTTATAAATTGAAAAAGGCTTTTAAAAATGTATGCATAGAAGCAGAACTTCAGATAAAGAGGACATGAAGTTATTTACTCAGTGGTGTTTGGTGGTGCTATGGAGCAGTTTTCCTCTGCATACAAAAGGAGTCTGATGATGCAAACCTCTCCTATCCATCTCTGATTACTTGTAATGATTTCCAGGGTCAGTTGTGCTATTAATAAATAGTTTCTCTCTACACCTCAGCAGTATAACTGAGAAAGTATATAAAGCTAGGAATTCTGGGTTATATGTTCCAGTGAAGGAGGGCAGTGGATTGAATAGCTCAGATCCTAACGTTGGCTGAAGAAAAGCAAAGGTGATGGAGTGAATTTGATCTGGAAAATAATTGATAAAGTTATGTACGGTTAATAATGACTTTAAAAATATAGGGAAGGGTTAAGACAAAAACAGCAGACGATTTAAAAAAAAAAACTATACAGAGTAAATAGGCAAGGGGTTAAAAAGAAAAAAATTAAGAAGTGCATCTAACATTACCTCAAACATTTTGCTTGACTGTTGCCCTTCTATTCTTGTCCATCTCTTCTCTCTCTCAACTTAAATCTCAATCAGTGTACAATACACAGGCACCGCAGTACCCATGCATTGCACATTGCAAGGTCACAGCCTCAAACTATAAAGCTTTTCATGGCCCAGGCCAGATCACCCTATATGTTTGCACAGTACCATGGCACAGTGATCCTGACTGGGGTTTGTGGGCAATACAGTAACTCTTCTCTTAACGTTGTAGTTATGTTCCTGAAAAATACTCTTTTAAACTAAACGATGTTAAGCGAATCCCATTTCCCCATAAGAATTAATGTAAATGGGGGGGTGGGGGTGGGTTAGATTCCAGGGAAAAAATTTTCACCAGACAAAAGACTATACATACATATACACAGAGTATAAGTTTTAAACAATTTAATACTGTACAAAGCAATGATGATTGTGAAGCTTGGTTGAGGTGCTGGAGTCAGAGGGTGGGATATTTCCCAGGGAATGCCGTACTGCTAAATGATGAACTAGCACTCTGCTGAGCCCTGAAGGGTTAACCCACTGTTGTTAATGTAGCCTCACACTCTACAAGGCAGCATGAACGGAGGGAGGGGAGACAGCATGGCAGAGAGAGACAGAGACACACCATGTGTGCGAGTGTGTGCATTGCCTCTTTAAGCACACTGACCTCACTCTAAGTACATTGCCTTTTTAAGTAGATCAGCAAGCTCCCTCCATCCTGAGCCCTGTTGTGTGTCCCCCACCCCCACTCTGTGGAGATAAGGTACAGGAGTGTGTGTGTGGGGGGGGGGGGGGGACACCCTGACATTAGCACCCCTCCTCCCCCGCCCTCTGCACAGCAAGCAGGAGACTCCCAGAGCAGCTCTAAGGCAGAGGGCAGGAGCAGCACAGGGCGGGGGGGGAGGGGGGGGGGGAGAGGCGTGGAGGCACAGCTGAACTGCCCAGCAATTGATAGCCTGCTGGGTGGCTGCCACACAGGGAACTTAGGGGAGCTGCTGGTCCACCCTGGTTCCAAGCCCCCACCAGCTAGCTCCAACAGGTTGCTCTTCCTACAAGCAGCAGACAAAGCAGGTGGCTGCCAAACAACGTTATAAGGGAGCATTGCACAACTTCAAACGAGCATATTCTCTAATTGATCAGCAATGTAACAACAAAACAACATTAACCAGGACAACTTTAAGTGAGGAGTTACTGTACAGCAAGAGTCACATCAGTTTCACTTGAGGACTGAGGGGAAAACACACACCTATAAAAATGGCATTTCATATTCTTATTTAAGTATTTCATAATGTTCTTCCTGTAGTTTAGCAATACCATTAGCAAGATAACTTTCAAGTTCATTCACAAATAAAGGCATTTATTGACACCACTTTTTTTTAAAGAGACTAAGTGACACTTGACATGTCAAAAAAGTTACCTTCAGCATCATTTGCTTTCCAGCATTTTATTTTCTTCATTCTGTTACATTAAAAAACCCTACCTTACTAAAATTTAAGTCCATTAAAATGTACATGCAAGTTAGTCTAAAATTATGCAAAATTTTAAATGCTGATAGGCTATTAATGCAAGTTACACTGTAGCTGTTAGCATCCATTTTAGAAACTTTTAAACTAATTAAAAACATATCAATTTTACGTGTCCAACCTTCCACATAGGACCAATATTAACTTTATTCACACTGCATCTATTTCAAATATACTGTTCCATTCCATGCATCTGATGAAGTGGGTTCTAACCCACGAAAGATTATGCTGAAATAAATTTGTTAGTCTCTAAAGTGCCACAAGTAATCCTGTTCTTTTAATCTATAGACAGTATCTCTGACTTTAGCCTAGGTTCACTGGATCAAAAGTAACTAACTTCACCAAAACAGTCCCTGCCGCCAATTACAGTAACTCTGATGCTAAGATTCACTAACTCAATTCATTTACTCATTACATGAGAAATCCAGCTCCAATTACCAGAGCAACAATTCAGAATCAGCAAAGATATTCAAAGGAGCCAGACATTCATTAGCACAACAAATCATTCTGTTATCTTAATAAAAATACCCTGCAAATTATTGTCTCTCTTTTGGTTTGTTGGAACAAAAAGATTTTTTTGTTTTTTTACATGAAAAAAAATTCTTTGTTTAGGAAAGACTCCCATTTGAGAATGATTTTATGGACTGGTTTTGTGAAGTGATAGAACAGGTAAATTAACGAGTTCTATTAGTTTAATTTTGAAAGACTACATGGGTGAAATTTAATCCTCATATCAATGGAAGTTGGGGTCACCTCAGTATATCCCTGGAGGTGAACTGCACTTCACAGAAATGGGCTCATAATGACCATCAGAAGAGGGTGGCATCCTTTCCCATGCTTTACTGAGGTAGCTAGAGCAAACGTAAATTAGGGTGGCAATACGAAGACACTTGTTCTTCACTTCCAACCAGATGGATATATTACAATACTCAAGGTTAAAGATCAACATCATCAACTAATAACTTTATTTTGAATTTGAGAGAATGTAACAACTTTAGGAAGATACATCCTCAAAAATCAGCATGATGGGTTGACTTAGCAAATGTTCCTTATATGAAATAAAAACAACCAGGCTAAATTTCCTTTTCAGTCTAATGTTACTTATTTGCCAATCTTCACTAGAGGGCAGTAGCTAGCAGTGGAAAAAAAACCAACAAAAACACAGATACATAGTTGTGGGGGTGAGGGGTCAGAGAAGCCAAGAAGAAAACAGATGAAGCTCTGATTACTGGTCTAATGCTTTAGATGAAGAATTGTAGTGTTCTCATGTGGCTCCTGGCCTAGAGAATCACCTTTAACTCTGAAAACATCATTGGTGTCTCCTTTAACAGGGATATAATTTAAGATATTGATCTCAAATTGGTTGCAAGTTTTTGGGACAGGGACTGTGTCTGTACAGTGCACAGCATAACAGAGCCCCAATCTGATGGGTACACTAATAAAAATATCTAAACAGATTTCTCATTAAGTTCCTCGATCAACATTTTTAGAGTCTTTGCGAATGGTTCAAACAATTCTCTTTAACCAAATATATTCCCCTTGCTGAAACTTTCCAAGTCTAGAGATTCATCTGCAAGGAACACCCATGCATAATATTACCCTAGCAAAGTTAGCAGGCTTCTCTCTCTACCTAACAATTATATCGCCATAACAGGCCAGACAGCCTATAGCAAATGCAATAGAAACCATAAAAGTTCTGTCCTCCTGTTGGTCTGGTCCTCCAGAAAAAAGTCTCCCTCTTGAGTAGACCATAGCATCCCTGGCCAGAGAAGCAATAGCTATGACAGGTAAACTGATGAAGTATAGCTTGCTTTAGAAACTCTGAAACGTCACCATCTTGCTTCTTCTCATTCAGATTTTTTTTATTTAAACTGCCTGAGCTATACGTTTGACATTGTGCTCCTCAGTCATTAAAAGAACATTGCTCTAAAACCTTAAATAAAAGGTGGTTAAATCAAAAACATATGGTCTTGGAACATTCTTTCCGGAGTCTGTTCCCCAAACAGCTCTGTCCCAGAGTCTAAAGTACCTCTTTCTCAGTAGAGGCAGTGAACAGAGATGGTAAGGGTGAAGTAACTATGTTTAACAGTCTTATATTTTCTTCATCCTTTCTTTTTAATTTTCGGTTTAGGGAAGGGGATGGGGAGGAGGATGAAGGAAAGGAAGCAAAAACAACACTCTCATAGCTTAATGTCTTAGTTAGGAGACAAATCCTAGAAACAAATAGCAATTAAAAAAAAATGTTTGGCTGCCCCAAGGCCAGGGAGAGGGTAGGGAGCCAGAACCCCCCTGCCTCAGCCCTGCCCCCGTCCCTTCCACGCAGCTGTCTGAATCTTCCGTCTGGGGGCATAGGTGCCGCTTGAACCCAAGAATGCGATCAGAGACAGCTGCCAGTTAGCCTGGTGCCCACCCCAGTGGGCAGGGCTGGGGTGCTACAGCCATGCCAGAGAAGCTGCTAGTGTGGGGCACTGGCGGTGGCCCCATGTTCTGCTTCTTTCACTGCTGCGGTTCCCGGGAGAGCCCTGAAGTTCCACGAATACCGATTTATATCTGCGGATATAAATTTGCATGCATGCTGGGCTCTACATATATGGAGGTGGGCGGAGAAGGAGTTGATTTGCAGCTTCTCTAGAATACATCTTTAAGGGGTAGTTGTCTCCCTCAATGGGTACTACACAATTCCTCGGCGTGGGTGAGTAACTGAACCCCATATGTTAAGCACAAGACTTTAAAAAAAAACAAAAAAACACAACAACACTTTCCTGGGCTTTTTGAAGTATTTAAGAGTGCTTGTCTGTGTTCACCTGAAGGCTGTAACAGACAAACACTAGAAAAGGTTAACAGGAAAAGGCTTTTGGCAGACAAAGAAACTTGCTTAAAACCAAATAGCAATCAAATATTTTTGGCTTTTGCTTTTATAGATGGCTGCCAATTACCTGTTCCAAAATGGCAACATGGTGTTGTTCATAACCTCTACATACAAGGTTAATATGGTCCAGAAAAGCAGAAGACAGACAATAAACAGGAGTGCAGTAGTGGAATAGTAGGATGCTTTGTTTATACTGAGCTACATGACAGCTCTGTGCAAGATCTGTACACAAAGGCTACTACTGAGGACTGGCAAAAAAAGTCTTTAGTTTGGTACAGATGCCACCTATGTAGTAAACTTCAGCTAACAAAGAAAATCTAACCTACTATTCCTTTCTATGTAACTGATCCCAACTATTTATTCTCATTTGACTAAGTCATTCTAGCAACATTTCTTTCCTGCCCCTTTCTCTATCCCTTTCTTTCAGCCCGCTGGTATACTCAAAGTCTGTGCCTTACGTTTCTGTCAGTCCATAGGCTAGGTCCAGCATGTCCATCTCCTCATCAGTAATTGCATCTAATTTCTCAAATATGTGGTCTTCAAAGATTAAGTGGCAAGTGGAGCAGGCCAATGTTCCTTCGCATGCACCTGCAAGACAGATCAAAGTTTAATAGAAATACTGAGTTTTATATTATAGCAGAGGTTCATGGGTTCAACTGCACCCACTGTCTCTCCCTGCTCTGAGCAGC
The DNA here is from genome assembly GCA_033296515.1 of Macrochelys suwanniensis. Classification (NCBI taxonomy): domain Eukaryota; kingdom Metazoa; phylum Chordata; order Testudines; family Chelydridae; genus Macrochelys; species Macrochelys suwanniensis. Next base: position 39,302,495 of record CM065775.1, on the reverse strand, counting down.
CAAGTCTGGATGCAGAATGGGGGCTCTCTTGCTTTTGTGCACCCATGGAATTGAGAGAGTACATCTGCCACTGCATTATAGCAGGATTTCAGTAGAATCCCTTACTAAACAATGAACTACTTGTTAATAAAAGTCAACCACTGAGTAATGAGAAATGTTAAAGTGCAAAGATAGGACATGTTATTTATTTCCAACAAATTCTTGTATTAATCAGAAGTCTTATTAGGCAGCATAGGGAGCATTACTAGATCCATCCACTTTTTCCTCAGACATCACAAGCCATATGAACTATGCACAAATATATTTACTGTAGTTTTGTTGAATTTATGCATCCAGTGTGAAAAGAAGAAACTGAACTACTAAGGCAGGGCTAAAGAATGAGAAGTACCCTATCACATTAATGTGAATGTCACTTAAGTGACTTAAAAATACTATGTAATATGTGTGATAGTTGTATCTTCTTTCAAATATATAAAGGGCTTGAAAAATTCACTCAGTACCCACCAGCCTAAAGAATAAGCCTAGTAACCAGAATGCTTCCAACACCAGTATGGTCGTGGCCCTCAAAGCAAAACCCATTTTGATAATTAAGTCCTTCTGGTAATGTCTTTCCACATTGTATCAGTATCTCCTGGACTTGCCAGGAACAGTCCCCATCCATGGTACTCTAGACAAAAATCCATGCTGTCAGATGCTACGATTTCAGGTCTGGATGGATTATCTAACTATGGTGCTGTGAAATCAAGTCCAGGCAGTCTAGGAGCTGAATGAATATCTGCAGCAGGTCTGTCAGCCAAAACTGCTGGGGAATGAGTAAGGAGCTAAAAGGAGGATTGTGGTTCTGTGTTGTTTAACTATGAATAGTGCCCTGGGAAAATTGTTGGAAAGGCATATAGGAGGTCTTGACTCCATTACAGAAGGAAGGTTTCCAATAACAATCCTCTGGGCTCCTCCTACCCGCTCTGGAAGAAAGGTTCAGATTCTTGACATTCTCTTCAGTGCCAAACTGGTCTTTCATAGGCATTCCCTCCCGCTCCCCAATAATGAAATTAATCAGCTCTATGATGGTTCACACATGACCCTTTCTAATTGGTAACAGATTTTCTGCTTAGGAAGTCCACCAAATTGTTGTTGACTCCCAAGAGACGACCGTTGGAGTAATCTCATATTGGTGGCACCATGTCCAGTCAGAGGGATGATGAGCAGGCTCCTTCTCGCTTGTTTATGTAGTGCATCACAGATGTGTTGTCCGTCAGGATCTACACCAGGGAATTTCAAAGGACACTTGGTAATGCCATACACGCTACCCTGCTGCTTTGAGTTCCAGGACATTTTTGTGAAGTCCTATGTCTTCTGGGGAACCAGGTCCCTTGCATCTGGATCAGGTGGGCTCCCCAACCTTTGTGATACAGCCACAATTAATGTCATTGTAAAGGAAGGAGCAGAGAATGGTACACCTCCTTGCATGTTTTTGGGTTCTAGCTACCATCTCAGCTCTTCTATGACATGAGGTGGCACTACGACCTTCCTATTCATCCAGTGTTTCTCCAGGGAGTAGACTGACCTGAGCCAGAGTTGAAGGAGCAGCAGGTGGAGTCTGGCAAGTGACGTTACATAAATGCCAATATATAGCCTATGTAACCCCAAGGAAGTCTGTACCATCATGATCTGGTTTGATTTTATCTCAAGTAATAGTAATTGCACTGGCAGGAATCTGTCCTCAGGCAGATACATGCTTTCAGACCTGAAGACTTGATCATAGCTCCTATGAGCAATATGGTCTGTGATGGGATATGAGAAGATTTTTTTGATAGTTCACAAGCAGGGCTAGTTGGGCAAACACAGAGTGCGCACGCGTGCATATTCTAGACTTGCCACTGTCTCCTGCTGGGATCTGCCTCTGATCAGCCAACCATCCAGGAAAGGATACATAAGAATGCCCCCACTGCTCATGTGGGCCACCACGACTGCTAAGAATTTTGTGAAGACTCAGAGCCATGGAAAGTCTACATGGCAGTATCTTGTACCGATATGATTTGGCCCCACTGTGAATATGAAGTACTTCCTCGGATACCTCTCTGGTGGAGAGAGATGTGGAAATATGCATCCTGTAAGTCAACAGGAATGAACCAGTCTTGAGCCTGAAGAGATGATTACCATCCTGAATCAGAGGCAGCACATGTATTTGTTCAGTCAACCCATGTCTTAGATATAGGACAAAGACTCTCTTTCGTCTTTGGGATAAGGAAATACTAGGAGTAGAAGCCTCTTCCCCTATATTCCTGAGGTACTTCCTCTATGGCACCTATAGGAAGCAATGAGGAGGCCACTTCTTTTTGTAATGAGCTTGTGAGAAGAGGATGGAAATGAATGGGGTAGCCCGGGATGAGAATATCCACCAGCCGCTTGTCAGTTGTGATAATTGACCAAGTCTGGTGGAAAGGGGCAAGGTTGTGGCAAGTGCTAAAATGGCTCCCATGTAGCTCCCAACATTCCTACCAAACCTGTCACCTCCTTTGTGTCCGAAGGAGCACCAAAAAATGAGGTGTCCTGGAATACTGGGGCCTTTTCCTCTCAGGTACATGGGCTGTAAACGCTGGGAGTAGGACTGTGTCCTCTGCTGAAATTGGTTTTATTTGGCTTTTACAGGGACCCAGCGTGTAGATCCCCAAGGAATGTAAAATGGAATGAGAGGCTTTTACTCATCTGTTCTGCTTCTAAAGAGCTCCATCCCTTCAAAGGGCAAGTCCTCTATGGTGGCTTGACCTCTTTTGAGATACGTGATGTTAGCAGCAATGAGGACCTCCTAATCTTGATGGCTGTGACCATGGGGCAATATCATATGCATCCTTGGCTGTTTGTAATGCTGCTCTGGCCACCATTTGACCATTTTTTGTAATTTTTCAGTTCCTCCCTATTCTCCTGTGGAATTTTGGATAGAAAGGAGTGACTCTTTCCTAGATTTTTTCCACTGCTGGCATCCGATGAAGTGGGTATTCACCCACAAAAGCTTATGCTCCAATACCTCTGTTAGTCTATAAGGTGCCACAGGACCCTTTGCCACTTCTACAGATCCAGACTAACACAGTTACCCCTTTGATACTTCTTTCCTAGATGAAGTAGTTGTATGGTGCAAACAGGCCCTGATAGGTTGCAATGCAGATCTGCAACAAAGTGGAGGAATGTGCCTTGTGCCTGAAGATATCCTGTTTTTTAACTGTCTTTTTTTATTTCAGGGTTCCCTTCGTGGAGTACCTTGTACTGCCAACACCAGAGACTCTGGATTTCAGCCAGCACAGAAGTGTTTAAAACCCTCTGAAAGGAGCTGGTAACTTTTTCCATTTGTTTACAGAGTGGCCAGGGCCTGACACAGTCCCTTTGCTGGCTCAAGTATGCAGTACACAGGGACAAAGGCAGGTGACAGGATCCCGTGTTGATCAGCAGGGCAATCCTGCCAGGGGTCATAGAACTCAGTATGCCAAATAGCTTGTGGGAATTAACCTGTATAACCATTGTTTCTGTGTTTATTATTAATTATTATTATTATTTGTACGAGAAATGAAGCAGCCATGGATGGCCGATTTAAAAATAAAATAAAATAGATGGAGTGGGTGTTCCAGAGACAGCGGCATGGATGGAGAGGGAGGGGAGAGAGGTGTGGAGTTAGGAATGGTGGCATGAGGGAGAGGAGATGGTGGCAGGGACAGTTGTGGGAGATGGAGAAGATGGACATGGTGGGATAGTCAACGTTGGGGCAAACATTACCAAAGGAAGGAGGTGGCCCAGGGCCTCTGATTTAGAACTGGAGATCCTGGTATGCCTGGAAGTGATCAGTCGTTGGTACTGGCACGGCCGGTGCAAGGAAGTTTTGCGCCCTAGGCGAAACTTCCTTGCACCTGTCCTGCGCCCCACCCCTGCACACTCCCCCCACAGCTAACAGTGCCCCCTCTGCGCCCTCCCCCCCCCCCCCAACACCGCCCCCCACAGCAGCCAGCCTCCCCACCCCCTGCCCGCGGCCAGCCATCCCCCTGGCTCCCGGCTCAGCCACGGAGCTGGGAGGGCGGGAGGCAGATGCGGCCAGCCACCCGCCCTCCCGGCTCCGAGGCAGCCGTGGTCAGCCGCCCCCCTGGCTCAGCCCCAGAGCCAGGAGGCGAGCGGCAGCCACCCCCGGCTGAGCCGCGAAGCAGCCGCAGCCAGCCCCCCCGCCCCCAGCTTCCGGCTGAGCTGCGGAGCCGGGCGGCAGCCGTGGCCAGCCGCCCCCCCGGCTCTTGGTTCAGTTGCAGAGCCAGGCAGCAGCCGCGGCTCAGCTGCCCCCCGGCTCCCTAGGCGACTGCCTAGGGTCGCCTAGTGGGCACGCCGGCCCTGGGTACTGGGGCCAATAGCACGGCCTCCGTTTCATCTAGTGACAACGTTGATGGAGGTTTCTACTGTCCCTCTGTTGCTTGCTCCTGCAGGCTGATGTCAGGCTTTGATGTGGTTGGGCTGGCTAACTATGCTGCTGGAAAGCAAGATCTGCTCCAGAACTTACATGATGATAGTTTGCAATCAGGCCAATATGGCCAAGAAAGTATGCTGTAAGGATACTGGGTCAGGTTGCAGATGGCTGATCCAGTGCTGCTCATGTCTCACTTGAGGTGGGACCTGAAATGGGGGCCACTGGAGCCCTCCATGGGGATGCTCTCCAAAGGGTAGAGAAAAAGGATCCCCTTTCCAATGTGGTAAAATTGGTGAGAAGTATCCTCTCTCAAACAGGGCGGGGGGGGGGGGGGAAGAAGAGGGAGAGTGATACAGCCTCAGTGCCTGGTGCAGAGGATGCATCTGGCTCCTCTACAGCAACATTAGAATTTGATGAACCAGTCTACAACTTATGATTTGTGGTTGATAAGATGAAATTATGCAGTTGTTACCATGAAAATTGCTGCATCATACATGACCTCTGTCTGTGTATCCACTACTGCTGAAAAACATTTAAGCACATAATTCCCAGGCCTGGGATAATAGCCAACTGTTAAGGACCCAGTGTCTGGGGCAAACAGTTCACTCCAGCTTCCCCCAACTTAACTGCAGGGAGGGGATAGTGGAAAGAATGGACAGTCTCCAAGAAGGACAAAGAGATGGGGGTGACAAAGCAGGAGGTTATAAACATACTTACGAGGGAAGACTGGGACCCACACAGGAAGTTTTGGGAAGGGAACAGACCAGGGAAAGAAGGTTGGAGAGAGGCTGTGTGTGTCAGAACCCAAGTCAGGCATTGCCCCTGAAGGACCCTGGACAGCCCCAGATGACTCTGACCCCAGCCCCCAAAATACTCTGAAACTATGACAATACTGAGGTAGGGTCCAGGGAAATGTGTATTGGATTTATTATTTTTGTACAGATCTCTGTATTTCTCATGCTATTAAAAAAAGAATATAGTGTTGTAGAATCCTATGCAAAGTGTTAACGTGTTTCATGTGTTACACTATTCATATGCCCCTTGAAGAAGTAAACTGTGGACTCATACCTCCATATGCTGGAGCTCTGTGGAAGGGTGTATTTAAGCTATGGGAAGAGTCTGGGAGTCAGCACTGACTCTAGGGGCTGGGAAGCTGTAGCAAGTGGTTGCAACTCTCAAGAGGGAAAGTGCCAAACAATCTGCACCCTGGAAGCATGCCGGGAAGCCTCAAGATGGGGACAGTGCTTGGTCCCTGTTCAGGCTCCAGAGGCTTAAAACACCCAAGGATTCAGTTGTTGGATCCCCTCACAGTACTCTGGTGAGGGGCCAAAGGGAGGCACTTGCCCAGATCTGTAACAGATGCATCTCAGGCCCTTGATGGGAACAGTCACCAATATCAGTACCCAGGTTGGCACCAGGTCTTCTTCCCTGCATGGTGCATGTTCAGACTGGAAGCCATGGAGGATGTCTCTGGATGAGTAATGCTTTGAGTCTTCCTTGCAGGACTGTTCTGCATGGTACTTGGAGCCAAGCTTATGCTCCATCTGGCCTCACCTCTCAAAGTTGCCCTCTGGTGTCAGGGGCACAGGTGCCAGAACCGAGTGTTGGCTCAGAGGCTGCCAGCACTTTCTTTGATGCCTTTTTCTCTCTAGATCCTGGAGAATGGCATCCACTTAAAGGAGTGCTGGCTGATTAGATGTTTGGCTCTATCTAGTGATTAACCTTTCCTCTGGGTCAGAAGTGACTCTCACAGTCTGCTCTAAAAGATGTAACTCGAGCCAAGAGTTTCTGGACTAGCAAGTCCTTGCAGAGAAAGGCATGGGATGTGGCTTTCTCCCAAGCAGAACAGGCATCCGCTACATCTGTTAGTAAGAGGGATGAGCAGGGTTTGACCCCAACAGCTTAGAGTCTGTCATGATGTGTCGTGGTTGGTACCAGGTATCCCAAATTGTACAGGGGACAACGTCCAATTAAAAGGAGGGTAGAAAACAAAGTTCTTCTCAAATTTGTGAAAAATGCAAGTTTCAAAGCTCTCAAAAGAACACCTGATCAGACACTTGCTATGTTCCATCTTGCTGCTATTGGTGGTAAGAGGGAATTAAGAGGACAGTGGCTTCTCCACCCTTTGTCCTTGCATTGGAGCATAGATGGCACAAGCCACATATATGACTGCAATGGACACTAAGGTACGAAATATTCCAGTCTAGGGGTGAATGCACCTCATGTGCATCAGAGTGGGATCTACACTGACACATACTTGAAGAATCACCCAGGGTCTAGAAGGCACCACAGTGCAATTACCCATCAAAACTAAAATGCTGGTGGGAAGAATGATCATTAAATAGAACAGATTTTCCATTCGGTAAAAAGAAGCATTATGCCTCTAGATACTATTTGACTTCACAGTTAGAAAATACTACTAAAAATTGTTTGGCTGGTCAGCCAAACAAGTTATTTAAATTAGTCACAAGAATAGAGGAAATACATTTTCAGTTGAGATTACATAATCTCATCACACTGACCATTCCATTTAAATAATTAATTTTGTTAAACAAGTAGTATTAAGTGAGGTGGCTCTAGTTAAGTCATTAAATAGTTTTAAGTATCCGTATAGCACTATTGCTGCATCTGGATTGCCCCCTAGTGACAAAATTGCATTCCTAGCAAAGATTTTTACAAGACCAAGTACTTGGATATCTAGGACTGTTTTATTAAAACAGAGAATTTCTTTAACATTACGTAGTATAGAATCACACAGCCAGATTGTGATTTCCTCCCCCTCCCTTCGCCCCCCAAGTTTAATTTGCTCACATATTTATTTTGACTTCTTAACCAACTGACCCACCACTTTTTGCTTCAAGATTAACAAGGGATATTTTTACATAGAATACAAGCAGAGTAGCCACAGGCTTATATGCTGTGGTAATTATGGTATTAGATGGTATTTATAATACTTAATAGAATAACTATAATATTTTGACATGCTTTAAAAATTTTACTAAGCCAACCATTTTAGTTTTAAATGATCATGTTAGGAATCTATTCTTCTCCAATATGTATGCAGTTTCTATTGATGTGAACAGAGGTTCTACAAGTGTACCAAGGAGATTTCGGATTACTGACATCACCGATACATTTATTTATACTCTTTTTAAACAAGACTGAATGCTGCAAATTGTGCACCTCACTAGTCTATTTAACTCTATTTTGTTCCTCTCGAATTACTGTATTCCTATCTTCTCCCACTCCCTCCTTTTGTTTATTCTAGCTGTAGTCTCAAGCCCCAATCTGGAAAGTTGATTTGTGTGGGCAGATCCCTGTCCATGCAGAGCTTTATTGCCTTCAGTGGAGCTCCGTAGTTTGCATACACAGACAACCTTGCAGTTTGGGGTCTAAGATTGTGAGGCCTTCAGTGCAAGGACCATCTCTTATTTAGTTTATACAGTGCCCAGTATAACAAGGATCCATCTGATATGGGCTTTTGGATGCTATTATAAAAACTGGAATCCATTAATTTGGATCTGCACATGATAGTTAGTAAAATTATGATTTATTTGCCAAAGACCCAATTCAGTCCCACTGAAATCAAAGAAAGGATGGTATGATGAAATTGCCTACAATGGCATATGGCCCATCTGCAACTGCTATTAGCAAATATCTCCAGCAGCCAGAGATGGGACGCTAAAATGGGGAGGGCTCTGAGTTTCTACAGATAATTCTTTCCCAAGCGTCTGGCTGGTGGGCCTTATCCACATGGTCTAGGTCTAACTGATCACCATATCTGGGATTGGGAAGAAGTTTTCCCCAGGTCAGATTGGCAGAGACCTAGAGTAAATGGTGGATTCTCCATAACTCGAAGTCTTTAAATCAAGATTTGAGGATTTTAATAATTCTGCCAAAGTTTATGGGTCTATAACAGGAGCGTGTAGGTGAGTTTGTGGCCTACGATGTGCCAGAGGCCAGAACAGATGACCACGATGGCCCCTTCTGACTTTAGAGCAGTAGTTCTCAAACTATTTTTTTCAGGACCACTTGAAAATTGCTGAGGGTCTCGGTGGGCCACTTAATGATCTTTCCAAATGTTGTTTGTACCGTTAGCTAACTATTGTAAAGCGCTTTAGATAAAAGCGCCATATAAAAAACACCTTAATAATAAACATTTTTTGTTCTATAAATAAAAGTACACAAATCATATTTTAATATCAATAGTCTTACCTTTCTAATGCAATGGATGTGCCCCCTCTCCCCCGCCACAGCAGCCCCCGAGATGGGGCTAGGAAGGAGGCAACTTTCCCCAGCTCCAGGGCTGCTGCAGCTGCCGGGGAAAAACATTCCCTCCCCCACCTGTCCTTTCCAGCCTCAGCTCTATGGCTGCTGCGGTGGGGGAGAGGGGGAGAGACCCCCCTCCTTCCAAGCCCCACCTTGGGGGCTGCCGTGGCAGGGAAGTCCCCCCTCCTTCTCTGGCCACCGCAGCTCTGCACATCCCAAATTTTCCCCACCCCCTCTTCTCACCCCACTTCCCCCTCCCATCTACCCTATTCCCCCCAAGGCCACCACCTCACCTTACATGTGTGTCTTCTCCAGGGTCCAGGCACCTAATTAGTGGAGCCACACCTGCGCAGCTCCACTAATTAGGTGTGTGGCCCTTCATTCTCTTCTGTGCGGCCACCCAGACGCGCATCTTAGAGGGAACTATCGACGGACCAACTGAATGGAGCTTGCGGACCAGTTTGAGAACCTCTGCTTTAGAGTCTGAGATTTTTCTGTTGCAAGATTCTTTTGGGATACAGACCTTTTCCAAGGGTGGAATAATTTTTTTCTACTGAAGTCACCTCTGTGCTAATTCATACCAGAATGGCTCAAGATTCATTGACATGTTTTCAGGAGCAAATATCTGACACTGTGTGCTGCCCCCTGCCCCAACTCCATATCATTGGTTGTCTTGGTCTCAGAAATTTTCTTCCTAAATTTCAAGAACCCCTTTCAAGGGATTATCTGATCCTTAGACTCTGCCACAAATAACGAATGGAGCAGGCAACTTCTGCTATGCAGTCTAAATCCTACATGGTGAGCAACCTGACTTGTTTCAGGGAGGGCGGGGGGGGGGGCAGCAGAGGAGATAAGTTTCATTCTGCGGAAGCACTCATCTGGAAGAACCAATTGGCACCACGGTCTAACAGGTGGAGACTGCTTATTCCATGTCCTGTCCAAACTGAAGCTGGAAAAGACAAGGAGAGGGAGAAGCCAACAGAAGAAAAGTGTGAAAGTTCCCTCCCCTCAAAAACAGGTACCTAGAAGACTAGTCAGAGCATTTGTGAAATAGACTGGGAAAGACAGACGGGAATAAGGACTCTGGTTCCCTAAATGAAACTTTGTGGAAGAGGGGAAATACTCCTGACCACACTTCCTACCAGTGTCTGTGGAACTTGGGAGGAAGGAAAAGGAGGTTTTTTATCCAACTCCTCTAAAAAATAGATATGGTTTCCTTGAAGGCAGAGTTTTAGGATGAAATTGAAATAATTGAACTGGGATGAGTAAAAGGGTTTCCCCCCTCTACTCCTGTGCACAGAAGCTAAACTGTGTGCCCATATCTGCAGATGGCCTTGGATAGTTCCTCCTCTCAGCACTTACCCATCACTGTTGTATGTGTTACAGATAGCCCTACAACAGATGAAGAGGAGTTTTAGCAACAGTAGAGGCAGAAGGAACTTGCCATTGATGGGATATGCCAGTTCTGCAAACTTTGCACCTGCAGGAATAGCTACTGCCATTAAGAGATCAACTATCTGTGTAGCATCTCTACAGTGGGCAAAACAGAGAAAGACTCAGGCTACAGACAGATTGCTTGAAAGACATGAGTGAAAATTTTCAGGGCAAAAACTACTTATTAGAAGAGAGCAGTCAGATTGGGTGCATCCCCTTCAGAGAAAGCTCTATAGTGAATGTTGTTTAAAATTCTATTTTGAGATCTGTGTCTGCAGAGATCTTGTGTAAATTTTTAAAAGCTTCAAAGCAAATGTTTCCGTTTTCCAAAAAGTAATGTTGTATATTAAATAAATCCTAAATATTTTATGCAGCCCCAGACAGAAAAAGAAAAAAGTTAGACAAATTCTGAAGTTCCAAATAAGATAATTATGTTTTCGACCCATCTCATGCAAATGAGAAAACTGGTCAATTATAGTTTCAAAAATTAAGTACCGTATTCAAGTAATTTTACTTACCAAATCCATCTATGTCTAGATTCTTATCAACAACAACATCTAGCAGAGAGTCCCCAACTTTCCCTTCAGCTGTTAGTTTGTCACCATCGCGGTTTATGAAGTGGACAGTTACTTTATCTTCTGAGCTGAAAAATAAAAGCACATCCTTGTTAACTATTACTAAAGCATGTAATGTGACTGGCAGAAGAATATCAAGAGTTTTATGGTAGTCTATGAATTTTAAAGAAGCACCAATAAAACACTAAACATTACCAAGTTTTTAAGCACAAAAACCCAAAGAAATAATTAAGTTTGTAAATTCTTCATGACAGAGAAAGTATTTCCTGCTACATCTTGTACAGTGCTGAGCACACCAACATAAGAAATAAGGAGAACCACTAAGGTTTGTGTTTTGTCATGATGAATGATAGAGAGGGAAGAGTATTAGATCCTGAATTTCTCTTTTTTTCCATAAAAAGTTAGAGCTATTTTATTTCAGACACAGGCTGACAAAAATCCCTTCGTTGAACACCACTTCTAAACACAGAGGATATGCAAAGACTGGCCCAGGACAGACCGGAATGGTAGAGCCTCATTCACTGCCTACATGACATCTGATGGTCTGGAAAGGCTTCAGGACATCAACTGAATCGTTTATTAAATTCCAAATAGTTATATCTGCACAACCCCAGTGACAGCAATATGGTTGCACAGGTGTCTGCAATAACCTTTTTTTTTTTAAAAAAAAAAAACCACTGATGATGGGCAAGAAAGAACATTTAACTTTGGGTTTGCAGGGTTGACATGAAAAAAAAAATCCTTATTTGTAAGATTAGCACTTTCAATAAAAAAATAAAGACAACTAGGAATGCAAGAATACCATTTTAAAGTCACTTCTAAAGGATTATCAATCAAACCAAGAGGATCAGAGATTCTTCACTGGATGTCCTGCTATTTTATTTTGTATACATGTGTGAGCATGCACATGTGTCAACTAGTAAACAGAATTATCCTTGGACTGGCAACAGGATTGCTCCTACCAGCAAGAAGGCAGACCAATATAATGTTTGCTTTAAAATTACATCTAGCTTCAAGAAACTAAATCCAAGTATTACCTCTAATGCATACAGGCTCCAGATGACCTGCCATGTACAATAATTACCAATCCTGTAAATGAAGCCAGGCCATAAGAAGTCTAACCTGCAAAGCCAATACTAAACAAAATTATGCACGTTTTCATACTGAAATTTACTTTTTTTCCCCCAAAAATGTATTTTAATATTCTTCACAAATTATTTACTATACAATTAGACTAAAACCTTAAGTGCCTTAATGATGACTAAATTAAATCAAACATTTTGAAGCAGGTCATAAAATGATATATTTAGAAGTATCCTTATACAATGTTATTTAAAAAAAATACAAGTATGTTTCTTGAGAAAGTTATTATATTTGCCATAACTGTAAAAATCTTTGGCAGCAATATGTGGCATGAATCATTATGATGCCATGTACAATTCTTCTCAAATATTCCCTCAGTCCATTTTCCAGAAGATAGCCAGAAGCTACCTTCAACAACAATGAATTAATCCACAAAATATAATCAGTGACAAAAGACTGACCTTGTTAATCTGCAAAATTCAAGTGAAGTGTGTACTACATTAACTTTGGTTGGGTTTCTGAATTGCTGGACATAAAGTTGTTTAGCTTTAAGAATACAGAAGTGCATACATTTTGACAGACAAAACATGTTTCTGTCTATTTGAAATACTTTTTTATCCCAGCAGATGAAGGAGATACAGATCTGACTGCTTTTAAGGAGCTACTTCATAAGTGTGCTAAATGTAAAATATTATTTATTCAGAGTGCCCACAGCATGCCAGGCCATCTAGAATGGATATATTCTCTGTCCTGAAGTGCTCAAAATCCAATAGCAGACGTGATGCAACAAGTGTGAGAGATAAATAATAGTTGTGCAAGTTATAGGTTGGCTGGACAGAGGTAAAAATAAAAATTTAGGCTTATTTAGTTATGTAGGCTTCTTGCTACAAAATATGCACAAAATCTTTCAAGGAAAAGTGCTCCCTCAAACGAAACTCCCTTTCATCCTTCCATGGTCACTATCCAGCCATCTTCTCTCTCTCTCTCTCTCTCCCTCCCTCTCTCTCTCCACCCCCCGCTCAAAAGGAAGGGTAGAAATGCCTTTGGATGCCTACGCCAGTTTTTCAGCAGCTCCAACTGTGGTCAGAGCAGTTTCTGGCTCCTATGGGTCTGGCCCTGCACTTGGGAGGCGTTCTTCCATTCAAGCCACACAGCTATAAGGCATTAAGCCTCTGAAGAGCAGCCTTCGTAATGATGTCAGGCTGGTAAAATTCCTGCTTGGCTTCGCATTTCTGCTGCTCAGAAGGGACACCTAGGCAAGTGTCAGTTTTCCTGTCTACTGGACTAGGACAACAGGGGAAATAGGGAGTGGGCTGCATACAGCATTAAGCTTCCAGTTAGCAAGTAGAATTGCCAGAGGGGCTGAATAGGAGTGGAGCAAAGAAAATTGGGCAACTAATTAGAGGGGAACAGGGGCGTGTGCAGAAATAAAAATTTGACAGCTCTTGTGGGGGCACATTCTGTGCCCCTGCGTGGCCCCAGGGCCAGAGATGCTGTCAGCTCTCCCCGCATGGCCCCAGGGCTGGAGGAACTCTGTGCCCACACTGATCATTGCGGGGCCTGCGCCCCCACTTGTGCATGCCCCCGGAGAAGAGAGGACCCCCCCCCCCAAAAAAAGGCTTTAAAGATGACAATAGGTATGTCACTAGTCAGCAGGGAGGGTGGTGAGCTCAGCTGATGTTAGCCACATAAGTAATGTCTTGTGAGAAGAGGGGGTGAGACTAAGGAAAAGCCCTCTGTTGAACTGAACATGTCTGATGCCATCTCAGTTTGAATGTGTCACCTGTTAGTAGTAAATGAGGCAAGGAGAGACTGCGTCTGGGGTTTTTAGCTACAGATATGAAGTTAATCATTTTTGTCAAAGATTCACACTAGCTCAATTTGCCAACAAACTGGAGGACATTATAAAAATTATGATTCTATTACCTGCTGCAGCAGCAAACCAGTTTATCGTCCTACTAAAATCAAGTTAAAGTATTAGAGGCAATCACAATCTTTACTACTACTATGATCAGGGCCAGGCCATTTCATTTCCAAATTAGTCAGACTTACAAACTAATACCCCAATCCTAAAAAGATGAATGTATATGCTTAACTTTGTTTGAAGTCTTTGGGACTACTCACATGTTCAAAGTGAAGCATATGTGTAAATCGTCACAGGACTGCAGCCCAACATTTTAAAACACATCGTTATAAACAGTTACATATAGATTTGGTGGATTTAAAAGAATTTGAAAAATGTCTGGGACTTTTTTGGGTGAAAAATCCTCATCATGAATCAGTAGTGGAAAAGCCCTGCGACAAGTAAAGTACATGGCTCAGAAAAGAATAAGAGGTATTAAATATATAAACAATTCCAGAATTCATAGAAGGATAAGTACCTGTGGTTTTCATATCAGAAAGATAAACGGTTTTGTAGTTTCCAAAAAGCAGGAGAAGCTTTCTGATAAAGCTCAGTCCTCCTGTAAGTAAGTGTTAGACTTCTTATTCCCCACACATACATAAGCAAGCTGCTCATGTGAAACACACAGAAATAGAAATGTGTCACTTTACCTACAAGAAGTTATTAGATTGATCCGTAAAATACAGCGTAAGGGAAACAAAATAGCATTTTATTTCTTAACAGCTTACACAGCTGCTAAACATTATTTGAATTTTAGAAATGTTGAACCATTCTGTAGCTTTCAAGCCAAAAGTGGTTTGAATCATTGATCAATCTATATCAACACTGACAGAGTGAAAGACTGAAGAAAGGCAACTGCAAAACCAGTAAGAAAACACTCAAAAAGGCTGATAAGCACAGTGACAAATCTTTCTGATTAATCTACTGACAGATCTGCAACTGAGCGCATACATTAGATTTGGGCAGGATAGTAATTATATATCCTCATGGACTGTATTTTCTAAATGGACAACCTACCCTAAATTCTCAATTACTGAGGGACAATCTTCACTCATTGATATATATCCACAACCAACACTGTATAACTTTTCATGAGTGATGTACCCAAACACTTGGATGCTAATATCTAAACTGTATTCTTAAATTTACTCACCTAAATTTGGGTTACTGCTGATTATGCACTATATGTATCTTATCACTTTAAAAACAAACTTTGTATTTGTGGATAATCTAAGCACTATACCCAGATGTACAGACACTTTTCTCAGCCGGTGTATTATGTAATTTTAACATTAGCTTTAATAACATTTTAAAATGTGTTTTCTGACATTGTAGAGTTGGAATCTGGCTATCGCAAAGGAAATAAGAAAAGTTTTAAGAACTTTAGGGATCACGGTAGAATAAGATAAAAACCTGGTTGGTTTGAATTTAGATGGCATAACAGTGAATACAGGCTGTGTAACAGGAGTGTGCAGGCCCCTTTCAAGGGAAGGAACTTCAAGCTTGCCCATTAACTTGGCTCTTTAAAACAAGCACATTTTGGGAGATATAGTTCCCAGAAGAACTCTGGGAAATGTAGGCTACAGCAAAGCAGACTGGGAAGGAATGGGTATATAGTGGCTCATGGCTCAGCGCCAGAAAGCCCAAGGACCTTCTACCAACATAGGAAAGCAGTACAACAGGTGCTGTGACAAAAAGGGCCTATGAAGAGGCCTAGAGACCACTCATCTGGCCCAAATTCCCCCACTGTAGGTCTTTTCCATGACCTCATGGATCATGCATGCATTCCATGCATCATGCAAACATCCCTATGAACAAAGTAATAAAGATGACTCAGATGGAACACTATTTTATCTTTCCGGTAAAAAGTTTTAGTAGTGTGAGCAGCATTATTTTAGTGACAGATTAAAGTTGTAAAATTGCTTTTCTTTCCAGATCTCTGAATTACCCATGGAATAAACAGTGTATACCACGGGCAGGCAACCTGCGGCCCGTCAGGGTACATAAGAACAGAAGAATGGCCGTACTGGGTCAGACCAAAGGTCCATCCAACCCAGTATCCTGTCCACTGACAGTGGCCAATGCCAGGTGCCCCGGAGTGAGTGGACCTAACAGGTAATGATCAAGTGATCTCTCTCCTGCCATCCACCACCCCCCTCTGACAAACAGAGGCTAAGGACACCATTCTTTACCCATCCTGGTTAATAGCCATTAATGGACTTCATCTCCATGAATTTATCCAGTTCTCTTTTAAACCCTGTTATAGTTCTAGACTTCACAGCCTCCTCAGGCAAGGAGTTCCACAGGTTGACTGTGCGCTGTGTGAAGAAGAACTTCCTTTTATTTGTTTTAAACTGCTGCACACTAATTTCACTGGGTGGCTCCTAGTTCTTCTATTATGGAAACAAGTAAATAACTTTTCCTTATTCACTTCCTCCACACCACTCATAATTTTATATACCTCTATCATATCCCCCCTTAGTCTCCTCTTTTCCAAGCTAAAAAGTCCTAGCCTCTTTAATCTCTCAGCATATGGGACCTGTTCCAAACCCCTAATCATTTTAGTTGCCCTTCTCTGAACCTTTTCTAATGCCAGTATATCCTTTTTGAGATGAGAAGACCACAATTGTATGCAGTATTCAAGATGTGGGCGCATTATGGATTTGTATAAGGGCAATAAGATATTCTCCGTCTTATTCTCTATCCCTTTTTTAATGATTCCTAACATCCTGTTTGCTTTTTTGACTGCCACTGCATACTGCATGGACGTTTTCAGAGAACTATCCACGATGACTCCAAGATCTTTTTCTTAATTAGTTGTAGCTAAATTAGCCCCCAGCATATTGTATGCATAGTTGGGGTTATTTTTTCCAATATGCATTACTTTACATTTATCCACATTAAATTTCATTTGCCATTTTGTTGCCCAATCATTTAGTTTTGTGAGATCTTTTTGAAGTTCTTCGCAGTCTGCTTTGGTCTTAACTATCTTGAGCAGTTTAGTATCATCTGCAAACTTTGCCACCTCACTGTTTACCCCTTCTTCCAAATCATTTATGAATAAGTTGAATAGGATTGGTCCTAGGACTGACCCTTGGGGAACACCACTAGTTACCCCTCTCCATTCTGAAAATTTACCATTTATTCCTACCCTTTGTTCCCTGTCTTTTAACTAGTTCTCAATCCATGAAAGGATCTTCCCTGTTATCCCATGGCAACTTAATTTACATAAGAGCCTTTGGTGAGGGACCTTGTCAAAGGCTTTCTGGAAATCTAAGTACACTATGTCTACTGGATCGCCCTTGTCCACATGTTTGTTGACCCCTTCAAAGAACTCTAATAGATTAGTAAGACATGATTTCCCTTTACAGAAATCATGTTGACTTTTGCCCAACAATTTATGTTCCTTTATGTGCCTGACAATTTTATTCTTTACTATTGTTTCAACTAATTTGCCCGGTACAGATGTTAAACTTACCGGTCTGTAATTGCCAGGATCACCTCTAGAGCCCTTTTTAAATATTGGCGTTACATTAGCTATCTTCCAGTCACTGGGTACAGAAGCCGATTTAAGGGACAGGTTACAAACCCTAGTTAATAGTTCTGCAATTTCACATTTGAGTTCTTTCAGAACTCTTGGGTGAATGCCATCTCGTCCCGGTGACTTGTTACAGTTAAGTTTATCAATTAGTTCCAAAACCTCCTCTAGTGACACTTCAATCTGTGACAATTCCTCAGATTTGTCACCTACAAAAGACAGCTCAGGT
The DNA here is from genome assembly GCA_033296515.1 of Macrochelys suwanniensis. Classification (NCBI taxonomy): domain Eukaryota; kingdom Metazoa; phylum Chordata; order Testudines; family Chelydridae; genus Macrochelys; species Macrochelys suwanniensis. Next base: position 39,285,029 of record CM065775.1, on the reverse strand, counting down.
TGGGGAATCTCCCCAACGTCCTCAACCATGAAGACCGAAGCAAAGTAATCCACTGGCAGGCCGCCAGACAGTTTGTTTACATTTGCATGGCCGCCCGCAGCTCCCAGTGGCTGCAGTTTGCCATTCCTGGCCAATGGGACCTGCGGGAAGCAGCGCCGGCTGCAGGGATGTGCTGGCTGCTGCTTCCCACAGCACGGCAACTGGGAGCTGCGGGCAGCCGTGCAACTGTAAACAAACTGACCGGCGGCCCGCCAGCAGTTTACCCTGAGAGGCCACAAGTTGCCCACCACTGCTGTATACTGTAGAAAGGGTAAAAGAAATGTAAACAAAACATATTACTTAAATTAAAATCCTGAAAGGGCTCCAAAGAGGAGCCAGGATAGGTTGTGGGTTTTTTTTCAGAATGCTGTGTGCTTTGGAAGCAGAAACCAACACAGTGCCAAAAAAGATCAGTAAATATAAAAAAGGGTGCTTAACAATTTAAAAAATTATCCAAAAGTTATGATTAACTATGGTGTAAAGTAAATATTAGGGAGTGAAAACCTATATGATTTTTAAATGCAAAAGAAAAACTGTATTAAAACTAAAGTAATTGTCTATAAGATTGCAATGAAGGGCATTTCAACTAATGGTTTAGGGTTAAATCTATTAAGAAAATGTTGTGAGGTATGTAGATGATATTTTGGTGACATATATACTGCTGACAGGAAAAGCTATTTAAAAGTACTGGAAGCCCTGTTTAAGGTTTTAATGAAAGCTGAACTGAAGCCAACTCCCAAAAAAGGCCCAGCTAGTGAAGCAGGAAGTTTCTTTCCTGGAACAAACCCTGCAGCCTGGCCAGCAAGCTCCAGACAGACAAAAGGTTAAAGGGATTTTGGAGCTGCCACTCCCTACTTCAGAAACAGCACTGGGCATAACAGGCTTTTGTTACGATTTCATCCCTGACTAGGCAGCAATCACTGCACTCCTCTACCAGCTCCTACAGAAAAAGGTAGAGTGGGAATAGACCCACCCAGCATGCCCAAATAGTGTATAAATTAAACCTCTGGCACAAACTCCAGTCCTTAGCACTCCAAATTATACAAAACCTTTTGGACTGTTTGTAGCAACCAGGGGGACAGCCATATCAGCTGTATTAACTCAGATTATGACGACAGAGAAAACCCTATTGCTTATGCTTCCAGAGTACTGAATGGACCTGAAAAGCAGTATGCCCCCTGTGGAAAACATTTATTGGCTGTGTGGTGGTCCCTAACACAAAACTGAAAGATGGTAGTATGTCTAATTCTACATTAACACGTAGGTCCTAGCTGCTGGAAGAGTAACAAATTGCAGTCTGTCCTCTTAAATAACTCTCACCTTTGCCAGCAGGACTATTAATTGATAGTACTCCATACGAGTGTCCTGAAGAAATTCCCTCTCAACAGGGGCCCCCTAATGCTTTTATCCCCTGTGCAATACATAATTTAAATTCTGAAGAGCTGCACCTTGAGGGTCTGACAATATATGTTGATGGGTTAACCTATCACCAAAAAAGGATCCCAATCACCAAATTTGCAGTTTGAGCTCCCTCAGCTCAGGCTGAACCTGTGCAGCATAGGTATTGTACACACTCAGCCCTGTATATTGAACTGGCTGCTGTAGCAGAGGCATCATCACTCTGTAGTAAGTGATGTCAAGGGTAATTCCCCACTCTGGCACTTCAAGCACAGAAGGTGGGAGCCTGCAAGGATTCTAAAAAATACTGGCCACTCTAGGCTTGTATTAAACTCCCAAGGTTACAGCTTTTCTCTGACCTTGGATTGGTAGATGCTGCCACCACCCAAGTGCAGAACCCCTTTAAGAGCCCAAGAAGGTGCACTTGGGAATTCCTTCCTGTGGGGTACTCTCAAGTCCCTCCACCCCCGGGGGAAGAGCTGAGAAAGGGGGAAAAAGGAAATCAGCTGTTGCCACCAGCTAATTAAACAACATGTGCACAAACCTCTTAAGACACAAAAATCCAATTCTGGTTTTTTTGTTTGTTTTTTAAAAGGTAAATTTTATTAATAAAAAAAGAAAATACATATGTGAACTCAGGCTATTGCTAGGTTTTAAAAGAACACCTACAAGGATTAAGCACCAAGAATAGCTTTCTTGAGGTCCAGTTTAAAGGTTACAACCAAAACAAAAGCACCGGGGGGTTAGCACAGAGGAGTCCACAAGCCATAAAGAGAGAAACCTAATCACGTCTTCCTAGACATTTCCTGAGCTACTTACATACCTAGGGTTTCAAATTATTAGTTTCTAGGTATGATGCCGCGGATTTTTCATACCTGGCCCCAAGCTTCTTACAGCATCGCTGCTACCCTGTCCCCCTCTCCCCAGGAGAACAGACAGACAGAAAAAAGGGGAGTCTTCTAAATTTTAAAAAGTTCTAGCCTTCCCACTGGCTCTTTTGGCCAGGTGCCCACTCACTTCCTTTTACCTATGCATAGCAGAGAGACTTTTTAACCTTTTACAGGTAGAGCGATTAGAAAACAGCTACTAAGAGGGGATTTTCTAGGTACCAGCTGGCTGGGTGTCCATAAAAGGGAGCTACCAGCCCCCCTTCATTTATCACAAGTGACAAGCACATGCTAGTGTGATACGTTCAAACTCTCAGTGGGTTCAGGGTGCCTTGACAACATATCTCCCTTGGTGAAATATGAATTTATTTTGCAGTGCAGATCACAAGCCTTTATGCTATCAAGCTCTTTTGTCCTACGTATGGAAACTAGCAACTAAACTGGGGAACTCAATGGTACATGTGATTAAAGTAAAAGCTCATTCCAGACATGGGAAAGTGAGCAAGAAAAACTACCGAGTGGGTGAAGTGGCTAAAGAAGTAGCTACTAGGAAGGGTCTGGTGTGGGTCCCCACCTGGCTCCATAATTATCAAGTCCTTGCCCTTACTACCTGAAAACAGGTAAAAAACAGTGACTTTGTAACATTCCAAGAATCTGACCTAGAAGTATCTGCTCAAACAAAAAGTAATGCATGGGGAGTTAAACCTGTTAAATGGTAAATCACTCCTTACAAGGGAAAATTTACTGCTCAGTGAAGGGGATGATTTGCCTTACCTAGTTTGGATTTCACCATAGTACCTTAAATGGGAAATCTTAAGACTGGTGCATGATTTGCCACTGGGGGCCCACCAAAATGCTGATGCCACTTATCAGCAACTAATTAAGGTAGCCTGATGGCCCGATTGTAAAACAGATGTAAAAATGCATGTTAACAATTACCTGGTCTGTGCTATAAATAATCCACCAGAAAAAACAAAACATGGATTTATCCAGGCACAGCACTTCAGGGGTCATCAGAAAAAATTGCAAACAGACTACATAGCGGAGTTGCCACTTACAAGAAGAGGCAACAAATATTTACTTGTGGTTGCTGATGCATTTTCTAAACGGATAGAAGCCTTGCCTACTACAAAGCGCCATTGCACTTGTTAACAGCAAAACTATTAGTGGAGTTTGTCTTTTCTAGGTGGGAAATGCCCCAGACCACAGACAGTAATCAACAACCTTCACTGAACATAATGAAAGATGCTTGCATCATGCTCGAAACAGAGCAAAAATTTCACATACCCTACCACGTCCAGGTTTCTGACTTGGTGGAAAAGACAAACAGATCAAAACAATGTTAAAGAAGATGGTATGTGAATCAGGTAAAAACTGGGATGAAAAGTTGCCTTTTATTCTTATGGCTTTAAGAGGAATCTAAAACAAAACAACTGGTGTCTCTCCTTTTACTGTCATGACAGGCAGAGAGATGACACTCCCTGAACATTTGTTCACTGTCCCCATGCCAAACCTAATGAAGGAAGGGCTGGTCACAGAACAATGGGCAAGATAGCTGGGGGGGAATTTATAAGACATGTATGTGTATCGCAGAGGAGCAGGATCATACCAAAATGAGAGTATATTTTAACAAGCAAGCCCAAAATGTAGATTGGCAAGTAGGAGACAGAGTGATGGTGCAGTTAACCCCAGGGGGGGAAAAACCCGTTTTCCAGCACCTACGTGCGGAAGTCCCTACTTTATAATACAAAATATCCCGCCCTGCAGTTTCTGGTACGAATAGAAGCAGGATCTAAAAGCGAGAAGATGCAGAAACAACAGCCCAAGTTTGGGAATGAGGAAGCCTCTCCCATTGAAGTGATATCAAGAAGCCCAAGTCAGTTGTGGTGTGAAATAAATAATGCCACTGGGTATTGCATACAATTCTGCAAATAGGCTGAGGACAAGCGAAAGCATGGTGATTGTGTAAGGACAAATGTAGTATCAATCCCTATTTAGGGAATGGTATCTTGAATTTTCCATATGTATATGCAAGGCATGCAGGGCATAACATGTTTTGTGTTCCCTGTAAAATTTAATCAAACAAGGGCTTATTGATTCCCTTTTAGGAATCAGGAAGGGTAGAAATAATGGTGGCACAAACACCATATATTGAAAAGGAAAATTCAGAATACCTCAAGGTGGAGGCAGGACTCAGGAATGGATTGGTATTAAGGCCCCTTAAAGAATTGCTGTACAACAATGTATACATATACCTGTGTTATTTAACTTGACTTCATTGCATTTGCCAAAGGATTATGTCCACCAGAGCTTGGCCAATTGTATGGCAAAATGATAAAGGAGTATTAGAAAGACTTTGAGATAGAAATGCAGAAGTAAAAGCACCCAAATCAATTCAAAGGCAAAGCCGATGGAGCCTATCCATCAGTGATATAACAGGGTGGTTTGGAGACAGAGTATCTATCTGAAACCAGGTGGACATTGAGAATGAGTAAAGCAAAGAACTCATTAATCAAGAACTTTTGAATGTATATATGTGACACTCTGTACCTCAAAGCAGCATCCTGGCACCCCGTATTCACCATGGTGATAGGATTGATATGTTTTGTACAAAGTATACCTTGTGAAGTATCATTTTAAAAGTCTTAATCTGTTGAACATTAATATCCTGTTAAATTATACGTGCTATCGTTGTATGCAAAGTTATGAAGTTTTGCTATGTATATGTTACTGGGATATGTTATAAGGTTGGAAACACCCACAACCAGTCTTTCAGGTACAATGAAGAAGCCAGACAGTGTTGATGGCTCATTAAGGGGAATCCACACTACCAAAGACTGTACACAGATCCTGTGAAAATGAAGACTTCTGCAGGAGCATGTAAACAATGGACACCGTTTGACCCTCAGCACAGAAAATGATCTTTCCAGCAAGCTGGAGAGGACCCTATAAAAGGGGGAAGTGACATCATCGCTTGGCCTCACTTCCCCCACAACTCAACACCTGGAAGCACCTTGGAGAACAAAGACTGACCTGGGGAGGCGGTCCCAGGCTAAAGGTAATTTTCAGTGTGTGTATGGAAGATCTCTGACCTGTTTGTATTGTCTATCAGGGTGAGATAGTGCTTCATTCAAATCCTGTCTAGTTTATAGACCTCAGATTGCAATTTTATCTTTATTTCTTAGGTGACCAACTTTGATGTGTATGCTTATTACTTATATTCACTTAAAATCCTTCTCTACTTAATAAATCTGTTTTATATTTAACTAAAATAGTGTGTTGCTTGAAGTGCAAGGGAAATCTGCTCAGGAACAAGGGCTAGTGCATGTCCTCTCCACATTGAGGGAGGGGCGAACTGCGTAATAAAAACTTAAACTGGTGAGGCTTCTGACCAGGGCAAGATGGTACAGCTCTGGGTCCCAGGCTGGAGGAAATTGACTGGAGCCTCTCTATTGTTGGTTCATGAGTGACTGGCGAAAGCATTCATCTAACTCATCTGGGTGTGTCCCTGCCTGTGGATGGATGCAAAAGTGCAGGACCTGGAGAGGATTTGCAACTTGTCAAGGCATCACAGTGTGAGAGGGAGCCCAGGTTGGTATGCTAGAGGGCTCAGTGGTACCCCAGTTCCAGGTTGCACACCGGGGAACCCATCACAATATAATATGCATGATATAGTTAATTTGTTTAAGGAAATATAGCAAACTAAATGAAATAGTTAACCAAACCAATGAAGATCAAAGAGCGGCAATAGCAAGGGCCATAACATGTTCTATGTATGGGTTGGTAATACCTTAGACAAAATCAAAGCCACTCTCACAGATACAGAACAAGGTAAATTGCCCCCTTTTAATCACTGCAGCAACACTAAAAGCTTGGTATGACAAATATCATATGAATTGGTACAGAGGTCAAGGCACAGGGCAGGAAGTATAAAAGCTTGACTTCAGAGCTCAGTTGAAGCCCAGCCACGGGAGAGGCCAGATGCCTGTGGCAGAGCTCCCAGCTGGGAGGCTACGGCAACCAACAGCCGACCCGAAGACTGGCCTAACCAGCCAACGCCTGCCACTAGCCTGAGCCCAGAGATGCTGCCAAGCCTTCCGCTCGCCATTTACCCCGAGGAGCTGCCAAGCCTTCCGCTCGCCATTTACCCCGAGGAGCTGCCAAGCCTGCTGCTCGCCATTTACCCCGAGGAGCTGACCAAGCCAACTGCTTGCCAGTTACCCCGAGGAGCCCATGGTGTGTGACCCCTTAGAGGACGCCGCCCAGACACAGGTACCTGTAGAGGGGGAGGTTGGAAGTAGCTCGGGGGCAGCTGACCCTAGTCTGGCTGCAACACTTCCAGAGCCAATGTCAGTGTGTTGCAGCTAGGATCCCCACTGACTCAGCAGCGGGTCTTCTGCCGCTGCTAGGGCCCCAGGCTGGGACACAGTGGAGTGGGTGGGCCTGCGTCCCCCCTGCCACCCAATGTGCGGGTGACAGTCTCCCCCTCTCCCAGGTCCTCCAGAGCCAGGGCCTGGGCTTGCTACCATTGAACTATTTGCTCAGCCCTGACTGAGGGCCTGAGCAACTGACTGCTTGTTGCCTCGCCCTGACCCAGGGTGCGGGCTTGCTAACAGCGAACTGTTGCCATTACCGCACAGCCAGGCTAATTCCCCGACAGACCTGACTGAATTAGCAAGGCGGTCTGGTTCCCAGCCACCCCGGGGCGTGGGGGGAGGCAAGCCGTGACAGAACCCCCTACAATCCCATGCCCATTTTTCATAATGTAACTGAATTGCAGGCTGAATTGAGATTACAGAAGTGCACTTTAAAGGCAGTACCCAAGTTTGGGCATCCTATTCCTTCCTTGAGCCTAGATCTTAAAAGCTCAATAGCCATGAACAGGAAATTCAAGAGTTAACTAGCCCCTCCTGGTGGGAACAAGTGTACACAGTGAGATTACATCTATGGTGAAGAGGGATAACTCTCAAAGGTCTGAATGACAATGTGATTGTGGTAATCGTAATTTTAATTTTGTACTGTCAAGTATATTAGTTGTACAAGATGTTGCAAAATTGTAGAAGTATATTTGAAATGATTAATGAAATAAAACCAACATAGCATGTAGGGTTTTAAGGTGGGAAATGTAGAATAAGTATAAAATAAAAGTTAGCTTACATTTGGTTAAGGATATATAGGATGTAAAGGAGGTCCCAAGCAGCAAGTAAAAGAAGGCCATGAGAATTAGTAGTATTGTAGTGTTGGAAGGATGTATGGTTTCAAAAATAATCAAATAAAGAGCTGCAGTAAAAAGACAAAGAAAAAGTGTCTTAAAAGAAACAAGCTCAAACCTTCCCACTGTTCTTTTGGTAAGCAACGGGGGTGGGGGACAGGAGAAGATAAGAAAGGAAAAGCCTTTGAAAGAAAGGAGGCTGTAAATCCTATTAGGATTAAGACTGGAAAGAAGGTGAATGGTCTCAAGTTGTTTTTAGCTCAACTCAGAAATTGTCAATGACATCACTTGTTTGTTAAAGCAGTGGTCCTGGTACTCAGAGGTCTTCCAAGGGGTACATCAACTCATCTAGATATTTGCCTAGTTTTACAATAGGCTACATAAAAAGCACTAGCAAAGTCAGTACAAACTAAAATGTCATACAATGATTTCTTTATACTGCTCTGTATACTATGCACTGAAATGCAAGTACAATATTTATATTCCAATTGATTAATAACTGTATGGTAAAAATGAGAAAGTAAACAATTTCAGTAAGAGCATGCTGTGACACTACTTTATATTTTTATGCCTGATTCTGTACAGTTTTCAGTGAGGTGAAACTTGGGGGTACACAAGACAAACCAGACTCTTGAAAGAGGTACAGTAGTCTGGAGGGGTTGAGAGCCACTGTGATAAAGGGTATAAAAAGTAAACTCTTACAGAGGTTTGTTGCAAAAAACTGCCTGTCCATGTTGGAGCCAACCAATATGGGTCTAAACACTCCTGGCATTAGCCCATTTGAAAATATCTTTATCAAATGCTTATAAATGTCTTGGATGTTTTGTTTTGGACCTTAACGGGTAAGAAGTGCAGGCAGTAGGGAAGCAAGATTCTTTGCTTTAGGCTATAATAAAATTAATGCCTTGACAATCCCTCCCTGACTGTCTTTCAAGACCCACGCTCGCCACACACGCAGGTTGTGACCCTCCTGGCCAGTAGCAGATTAGCCACTAGGTCTATGGGGCCAGTGCCCAGGGGCCCTGGCAAACTGGGGGGCCCCCCCAGTGGTGGGGGCCCAGAGACCCAGCCACCGAGACTGGAGAAGCCCCCGCCCACACAGTAGCAGCGCCCCGACCCAGTCAGCAGCTGTGGGATAGGAGAAGCTTCTCCTGCTAGCAGCCCCTGACCCCATCAGAAGCCGTGGGGCAGCAGGACAAGCCTCCACTCCCAAACCACTCTCCAGCAGAAGCACCAGGCCAGGAGAAGCCCCAGAGCCCCAACCCTGGTCACCCACAGAAGCACAGGGGATGGGGTGTGTGTGTGGCGGGGGAACCCCAAGCACTCAGACCCCCACTGCAGCCTGGAGGAGCTCTCACTCCCCACTGCGTCCCCAGGGCCATGGGGACAGAGCTTCTCTGGTCTTGGGGCCGCAGTTGGTCGGGGGGGGGGGTATGGAAAGGAGCAAAAAGGTTGCCGGGCTGCAGTGGGAGGGTGGAATGAAGAAGACCCTGGGTGGAACAGGGGTGGGTCCTGGGGAAGGGGCAGAAAGGGGTGGGACCATGGGCAGGGCCACAGACAGAAGGGGTGGGGAAGGGCCTCCCCCCACTTGCTCTGGCCCAGGGCCCCAAGCAGCCTTAATCCACCTCTGCTCTGGTTGAGAAACACTGAACTAGACAATCTTGTTCTTGAATGGCGCAGAAGTGATTGCTGTCCAACTCTAAAGCTGAACAAATCTAGGTGAGGTGACAATAGACCCTCTTAGTGGGCACAAGTTTATCTTAGGCCCCATTCTTGCAAACTTTAACTATGCAAGTTGTCCCATTGGCAACAGAAATACTTGTGCACTTATGGAACCTGCATGGATTTGCAGGATTAAGGCTAAATTTGAACGATGCATTTAAAAAAAAAAAAAAAAAAAGTGTTTTGAAATCTACTGAGGTCAAGTACTACATAAGAGGTAGGTATTGTGTGATTCTACCTAAATTTTACTAGATGACAAGCTTTTAAGTTTTATTAAAAACTTACCAGAAGAAAACAAAATTCAAGACTTTCCCCGATGAGGAAAAGGAAGCCTGGAATACTAAGCCAAAAGCTCTGATAGTAAAAGGATGCTTTCTAATCAGAATGTAAAGAAATTCCCCAACGTACATCAGTTAAATAAGGCCCAAACTGATTTTCAAATACTTACAAATACATGTTTACATTTTAAATGTAAATGGGCATGTCAGTGACTGACAATTTAGTTGGTGTTGGTCCTGCTTTGAGCAAGGGATTGGACTAGATAACCTCCTGAGGTCTCTTCCAACCATAATATTCTATGAAAGCAGGGTTTTTTTCCTAAAGTCTGATCCTGCAGACACTTACATAAACAAACTTACCACATGCTGAAGTTCAATGGGACTATATGTATGCGTAAAATAAAGTAAGTGCATAACTGTCTTCGGGATCATGCCATAACTTAACTTTTAAACTTGAGCACAGATCTAATTAAAGGAAGGCAAACAACCTGAAGTTACAGGTTTCAGAGTAGCAGCCATGTTAGTCTGTATCTATCTACACAAAAGGAGTACTTGTGGCACCTTAGAGACTAACAAATTCATTTCAGCATAAGCTTTCGTAGGCTATAGCCCACTTCATCGGACGAATGAATTTGAGGGTACGTCTATACTCACGCATCCTGTCGGAGGAGTCCAATCGATCTTCTGGGTTCGATTTATCGCGTCTTGTCTAGACACGATAAATCGAACCAGGAAGTGCTCCCCCGTTGACGCTTGTAATCCTGCTCGACGAACGGAGTAGGCGGAGTCGACGGGGGAGCCTGCGCGCCGCGTGTGGACCCCGGGTAAGTACCTTTTCATTCGAACTAAGATAGTTCGACTTCAGCTATGTTATTCACGTAGCTGAAGTTGCGTATCTTAGTTCAAATTGGGGGGTTAGTGTAGACCAGCCCTTAGTCTCTAAGGTGCCACAAGTACTCCTCTTCTTTTAACCTGAAGTTAGGAATTAATAATATTTAGATGTAACAAAGCAGACCAAACAGTAGATGGTGCTACAGTTGCAGGTCTTGTGAAATCAAGGTTCAAAATGCTTTTCTACTTAAAGTCTCTTCTCTGATTTTAAAAAAATCTGTATAATGGTAGTGCCAGGAGACTCTAATCATCCTATAATCTCCGGCACCAATCCTGCAAACATTTACACATGCCTTTAAATCAAAGGGACTATTTCTTGGCATTAAGGACATGCATAAAAGTATCTGCAGAACTGTGCCTAAACAGAAAATAAGTTGAGAGAGCCAATTTCTCCCATTCATCGGGGGCTTGAAGAGAGTGTTTCTTTGGACAATGAAGCTGTATTATGTTGAGGCCTGTGGTTAATTAGAGCAAGATTCCAAAATCTACTTCCAATGAAAGTTGTGGATTTAATGTACTACTTCTAAAAAGCAAAGCTATTATGCATATTTGTCCTGTCAATACAGGATTTTTAAATCTAAACAGTGGAAATGCAATTTACCAAAAGAAATTGTAACAAATATTATATTTATTTCAGTGCCATTGTTTGCACTTCTAGGTGACAAGCCTCAAGAAGATCACCAGATAGTACAATTATTTTATTTCTAGACTTGGCAAGAACTAGAGCAGGGATCTCAAACTCAAATCACCACGAGGGCCACGTGAGAACTAGTAAATTGGCCCGAGGGCCGCATCACTGAAACCTTTTCATACAAGGATACAAAAGTATAGTAAAAATGAAAAAAAAATGAAGAGTAATATAGTATTCTATTAAAAGTTAATGTATTAACTTTTTAAAACTGTAATGCAAAGAGGGGTTTTAATAAAATATAAACACTCAGTAATGTCTGGAGTTTGGCTGCCAGTGGAGTCGGTGCTATGGCGGGCCGCAGGAAATAACTTTGCGAGCCGCACGTGGCCCGCGGGCTTGAGACCCCCTGAACTAGAGCTTTCCTTGGCTGGCTAGATATCAAGCCTGCCTTGTTTAGGACAAATCTCCAGCATGTTTGCATGACTTCAAGAGTTGAACTTCTAAAACTCGTATCAGGTTGCCTTAATGAAGACAGAAGAGATTAGTTTTTATTTACCCATAAAAAATTAACTAGAAAGTGGAGTACAAAAACCAGGTTTTGACTGACCTGCTTGTACAGGTTGGGATACTGAATAGGTGAACAATATATCACACTTTCACCTTGGCAAGATTTAACATTTCACTGGTATAATCGTGGAATGCACTGAAGCCAGTTTAAAACAGCCTATGTAGTTTGTAAGTAAAAAGGGAAGACTTGGGGAATTCTTGTACAATTCTAAGAGAGGCTATGGGCACAATGGAAGGACTTGTTAATGCTGATAAATTAATTTGCTTTTAACATTTCAGTATTTAATACAATTAGTTGGAGGCTTCCACTACCACCTCTCTTTTAAAGCAAAAGTTTTTGGAAAAAACTCAATTTCTTTTAGTTTGTAATTTGGTTTAGCTCTGCTAGCATTTGAAGTTCTGTCCACAGGAAGTGAGTAACTTTTGGTTTTGGGTGGTATCTGAATAGCTGCACAAGAGTTTATGACCCCCGGAGTTACTGCCCAATTCTGTTTCCTACGCTGGTTGTCGCACCAAACATTAGCAATTCCCTACACCTCTTCCAAAGGAAGAAGTAATGTAATAGTACCCACCAGTGTGCATACAGAGCACAGATCCCTACCCTAAAGCCCCAACCCCGCAAACCTTTGTGCATAACTGTCACTCACCCGCACCAAGGCTTTCCGGACTGGGGTGTAAATGAGAAGGGGGAGCGGACAAGCGAGGACCGATCACCCGGCCATCAGAGGGAGAGCCCGCCCGGGGACGCGCATGGGAACGGCAGAGGGATTACGCGGATACGTCCCCGCCCCCGGCTCACTCGCTTCACGCCCACCCCGTCCCCGCACTAGCTCACACACCAGGCTCGGTCACCGCTCCCCCGCGGTAGCTGCTGACCTTCCCGGCGGCGCCCGCGGGCGCCCGTGCAGCGCCGAGCCCAGGGGGCCAGGCCGGGCGCACGCGGGGCCGCCCGGGCGCTACCCCCGGGCAGGGGCAGCAAGCGGGGGAGGGAAGCCCCGCGGCGGGGGCTGGAAGCCGGGGGCCGGGGAGGGGAGGGGGGAGGAGCTGGGATCCACCGGGTCTCCCGCCCCCCTTACCTGAGTCGCGCCCGGGCGGAGACGCCAAAGAACCGGCCCGGCCTCCGGGCAGCGACGCTGCCCCCGCCCGGCCTCCACGCGGCCAGGAGCCGGCGGCGGCGGCAGCAGGCCGCGGCGGCCCGCAGGAGGCTGGCAGTGCCGGGAGCAGCCATGGCAGGGGCGGGCAGGAACAGAGCGCGGCCGACCCCGCCCACAGCGAGTAAAGTCCAGCCGCTTATACAACCGGCACAAGCTACGGCTATTCCCCAAGGCACTTACGTCTTCTACGGGGCGTAGCCCTCGCTCCACTTGCAAGTGACTGTTGACGGTTGGTACGCAAAAGGCGCAGAGCAATCTCCTCCTTCTAGGCGGGAGGTGCGCAACGTACGTAGAGCCGTCCTCTAGTCTACAGCGGCGGGTAAGTAATTTGCGTAGTGTGTGCCTTGCTTGAAGCTGTGGAGGGGGTTTGGTGGTATCCCAGGCGCCCTCCCTGCTGCTGCTGCGGCCCCCTCTCCAACCCCGCCCCCAACCCGCTCTCTACTGCTGCCCCAACCCTCCCCCCACCCCCGTCTGCTGCTTCAGTCCCCTGCCCTCCAGTCACCTCTCTGGCTGCCCCCACCTGCAGCCCCTCCAATGCCCCTACCTGCTGTTGCAGCCCCCCCTGCTTCTCTGGCCACTGCACAGTGCCTCTCTGAGCAGGAACAGGCTGCTCAGTCCCTTGGCCCCTGCTCTCCTGTCACTGGGTTTGCGGAGACTGACAGTCCTCTTTACTCTCCATTCTTCCACTCCTCATACACTCCATTCTTCTACTCGCCCCATTTCCAGTATGCAGCAGGGCACTCAACTCCCCCTGGATCTAACAGGTCAGAAGGATCATTACTGCCCTTTCCCTAGTGGGGCTGGATCCTAGCAAACTGATCTCCGCTCTGTTCCTGTCTTTTACAGGAAGGGCACCAGGCAAGCCCCAGCCTCAGGAAGCCAGTCTCCTGTATCCAGTCTGATAAAACTTTTCACACCATCATGTAATCTTATTATGGCAAGGGTCAGCAGATGGCACGTTAAACATAGTTCTTTATTTTTGCTTGTGAGGAAACGTTTAGTCTTGGAAGAAAATGCTGTGGTATTGTTTATCTCTTGCAGTTTCTATAGGAGATCTGTGGCAAGCATCAAGGGAACTTGCTGTCTACCTTAATATCTCCAGCTAGAGTCAATTATTGAGGCAGAGTTGCTCCATGGGCTTTGGTGTTGGAACTGAATACCTGGAAGAGGGCATTGCCTGTATGCCATTTATGGCCACTTCTATTCCAGGATTGGCATATATTTGTGAATAAAACAAGTTACACTAAGAATATTCTCAGACTCTTTCTCCCCCCGGGTGGAAGTCAACCAGCAAAATCCCTGAGATCTGGTTCCACTCAGCAAAGGAATGACAACACATGCTGTATGAACAATGATAATAGAAGTTAAAAGTGCAAAATGAAGCACTCAAAAGTAAAAAAAAAATCAAAGCTATGATTGCCTGTGCAATCTTAACTCTGACCCCTTGTGTGTATGCATTAGTACACAGTCTTTAGTTACATAATCATGCACTACTATACTGTATCTGCAGATTCCCTATATCCTTCAGCATGCAGGTTGGACAGTGAATGAGGAAAGAGTGCAATATATATTTCAAAATAACTTATTTAAACAAAAGTGAAGAGGAACGGGTAACAGTCAGGAATCCCTGAATTTGAATTTTCCATAAGATTGATTTGGTGAGCGTTTGGCCCTGGCTCCTTATGAATTCAGGTCTCTGCCTTTGCTGCTCTCAGATGTGGAGTTAGAGGTGATGGAGAGTGGTTTACATTTCTTTTGGGCAGAATCCTTTTATACAGTTCAAATAGGGACAATAACCTTAAATGGAGTCTGAATCCGGTGTTAACGTTTCTCTTTCAAACTTCATTTGGACTTCTTCAGTCACTGTTTATGTTAACATAGCTTTCACAGTGCCCGTAATGGTTGGCACTCAGAAGAGTAAGGGAAAAGGTGGCTGTGTCCTATTATCCCTTCCAAAGTTGGTCCTCCTCATTTTCCTTTCCTTCCAAAGATCTCCATGTTTTGTACAAATCAAGAGAATCTTCTTCCCAGTTTTGGCTTACCCTGAGTCTGTGATTTAAAAAAGTATTTGAATTGCCAAGACATTAAATCTCAGAGGGGTAGCCATGTTAGTCTGGATCTGTAGAAGTGACAAAGAGTCCTGTGGCACCTTATAGACTAACAGATATATTGGAGCATAAGCTTTCGTGGGTGACATTAGACATTAAAGAGAGCTCTAAATTTCAACTTGGATAAGGTTAAGTACTTCCCCCCACCACTAAAAGTCCATCTTATGTGTATGTTATTACTCTCACAACTTAATTGGTGGGGGTAGGGGGGAGGGGGAAGTGGACAACAGGAAGCCAGGAGTGGTCCTACCTCCACCACACCCTGTAAACTCTTGGGGGGCTGGTAATACCAGCCTGGTGATAATAATAACACAATGTGGTCCAAACTCCTGATAATGGTAGCACCTAGAGTTCACAGTGGAAATAACAATAAAGGTCTGTTTATAACTGCACAGTGTGCAGGGCAGCCATGAACTACAAACCCATGACTTTCAGCCTAATGCTCAGTCCTCTTGTCAATGTTTCCTCTGTTATTTTTCTCTTGCTGGTTAAACCTTATTATCTGTAATAGATATAGTTCATAGAGTCCGAGGCCAGAAGGGACCATTGTGATGATGGTACTTGACAAAAATGAATCCTTACAACCCTCCCCTAAAACACACAAACAATACAACAAGAATAAGTGAATGTCCTTTGATGTTGGTGACTGTAGTTACTGTGTACTGGGTTGTCTGCGCCATAACACCAGTTTTAATTCCATTCACTTAATATGAAATTGAATAATCAGACTCCATCTGCCTGGCTGTATGAACTCTGAAAAGTAGTTCCTTGTATGGTCCTCTAGGGCAGTGTTTCTCAACCTTTTTGATACCTGAGACCAGCTTCCTGCCTTCCTAAACTGCGTCAGGGAGATCTCAGGAACTGGTGCTGGTCCACGGACTGGTCATTGAGAAATAGTAATCTGTGAAGCAGCAAGTCAGTATTAGTCTAACTGAGCTGATGCTCATTAAATATGTGCAGAAGATGTTTAGAAAAAGTGCTGTGCATTAGTGACTTTCCCTACCACGCAAGAGGTTTGCATCTCTGCCAGGGGGCATAGCAGCCAAGAAAGGGATATGCCTTGCTCATAGCACCCCTAAACAGTATTTTACATTTCAGAGGTAGTGTATGGAGTAAAAATTTTCAAGCAATAGAAAATGAAAGACTTATAATGGTTAAATAGTATATTTTTTCATAAGAGAACTATGGGTGGAGAGAACTGGCAAGAAAATCTCCTTCAAGGAATACAGCCTGCATCTAGTGGAAATGTCACTTTGGGATATGCCAACACATTGCTATTAATATAGCTGTGCTATATTTATATAATATATATTAATATAGCTACTACTTGTGAATTTAAAAAAACAGCACTTTTATGGTTATTTATTAGTGAATAAAGTCACAAATGCTATGTTGGAAACAAAAATGCTATCATTACATAACCCAATATATGTATATTTTCAGAAATAAAGCTAATTTATGATGCACTCAAGTATCTGAAGATCCATTCAAAACAGTACACCCATAACTACCTAATTGTGGATACTCTAATAAAAATGTTTAAAACCAATTGTAGGGTCAGCACTAAGTACACAGACACTTGGGACACTGTACAGACCTGCAGTTTACAGGGCAGCTTGGCTGTCCCATCATTGATGTAATTGGAACAAGAGGTAACTTGGGGTTGGCTCCTTCCCTCTGCCATCTTGGGATCATGCAAACTGTATCAGCATATTAAATGGTAGTTCTTGCAGTGCTGCCAACTCTTGCAACATCTGGTGTGTGTTTTCTTAAAGCTCCAGCTCTTGGAGTCCGGGATCATGTGAGAACTTTTAACTGTTTAAAGAAAAGTAGTTTTCTAGCCCTAATGGCTGTGGGTAAAGAAGCTTGAAAATGTGAACCCTGCAGGCTCAAACCAGAAGCCAAGTAAAGAGAACTCAAAGTCTGTTTTTAAAATGTAATGATTTTTTTAAAGCCAGTCTCATGACTTTCTGGGGCTTGATTCATGATTTTTGAACGACTGGGGTTGGCAATACTGTATTTGGCTCTTGGCCTTACCCAAAACCCCTCTGTTTAGGGCAAGATTAAGAACAGCTGCAGGGTATGCCCCTGGCAATACAAGCCGGGCTGTATCATGCTTGTCAGAGCCCTCTACTGGAAACTCAGACTGAGAACTGCATCTTGGCATTTGAAGCAAATTTGTTCTTTTGGCACTGCACTTCCTTTACCTCACTGGGTCCAGCATTTCTTCCTCTAGCAGTGGGAGGGCCTGGAGTCAATCAGTCCCACTCCAGAGACTTTTTTTTCTATTTCTCACTTGTATTTATTTTTCAATATTTACAAGGTGGGCCTTGGGAGGCTCAAGCAGTACTCTTCAGCCAAACAAAAGAAACAAATTCATAACACAAAAAGGGAATACTTCTCCCTGCCTCCTCTCTGGGGTGTTGCTTTGTTATGCTGGCTTCTGGATGCCAGTCCTTCCCCAGTTAGTAGCTTCCCCTATATGGAGAAGAGGAGTCTTTTTTCCCTGCTGCCACTTGTCTGTCATCTCTCCTCCCTGTTGCCAGGTTGGGTGGGGGGAGTCTAAAGGCACAGGCAGCCCTTAATTGGACTCAGTTGCCCCTAGCTGACCTAAGGTAACCTCTTTTCAGTTAACAGGAAAAGGGCCTTCATCATTCTAGAACTGATATACCTGACTTCCACAACTCTCATAGCTGTCACATTTTATATTTCTCTCTCTCCAGCATTTACGTGTGATGTTGATCTATGCCAAGCTGACACCATATGGGCCCAACTCCTGCAGCACGTCTCATCCTGCTGGAGTGTTTCAGCAGGTGCTTCTAGGGTGACCGGACAGCAAATGTGAAAAATTGGGACAGAGGGTGGGAAATAATAGGAGCCTATATAAGAAAAAGACCCCAAAATCGGAACTGTCCCTATAAAATCGGGACATCTGGTCACCCTAGGTGCTTCTAATATTTTACAGCTATTTGGCAATCCCCCAGACAGTGGTAAAGCAATGCTTTAAATGTATTGCATTTGCTTTGTCACAGTTCTCATGTA
The DNA here is from genome assembly GCA_033296515.1 of Macrochelys suwanniensis. NCBI lineage: Eukaryota > Metazoa > Chordata > Testudines > Chelydridae > Macrochelys > Macrochelys suwanniensis. The sequence continues at coordinate 39,267,100 of CM065775.1, read as the reverse complement.
GAGGTAGAGACATGCATTTGTAAATATCTGTGACACCCTGGATATTCTTTGCACCATTTTAGGGCTCTCTGCTGATGTGTTGGCACCATTTTGAATTTAGAAAGCCACAGCAGTATTACTGCAATCCCAAGACTGCTGAGGCAGCAGTCTGTTTTATTACTTTACTGTTCTGACTTTGGTCTTCCATGCAGAGAAGCAGTGGTAACAAAATCATGCAGTATTCTAGTCTTAAAACTAGCCAAATTCTATTTCAAACTTGTGTAGCTCTATTGAAGTCAATGGAGCCCTGCCACGTTACTAACAGAAAACTTGGCTTAATTTCTCTACACTCTGGACATATAAAAGAAACAACTGAACTTCTAGTACTTATGTCAAATTCCTATATTTTTGAGTGTAGTATATTGTTTAGTGGCTTGTGTAGTCAGAAAATTGTATTATAGGGACTTGCAGTGAAATCCTGGCCCCATTGAAATCAATGGCAATACTCCCATTGACTTCCTGGGGTCAGGATTTCACATTGTCGCCCATTCCCAGCTTCTGGAAAACAGAGGCTAGGGAAATCATCCCTGCCCATCCTGGCTAATAGCCATTTATGGACCTATCCTCCATGAATTTATTCAGTTCTTTTCTGAACCCTGTTGTTGTCTTGGCCTTCACAACATCCTCTGGCAAGGAATTCCACAGGTTGACTGTGCATTGTGTGAAGAAATACTTCCTTTTTTTTGTTTTAAACCTGCTGCCTATTAATTTAATTTGGTGACCCTCAGTTCTTGTGTTATGAAAAGGAGTAAATAACACTTTATTTACTTTCTCCACACCAGTCATGATTTTATAGACCTCTATCATATCCCCCCTTAGTCATCTCTTTTCCAAGATGAAAAGTCCCAGTCTTATTAATCTCTCCTCATATGGAAGCTGTTCCAGACCCCTAATCATTTTTGTTGACCTTTTCTGTACCTTTTCCAATTCTAATATATCTTTATTGCGATGGGGCAACCACATCTGCACACAGTATTCAAGGTGTACCCTGGATTTATAGAGGCAATATATTTTCTGTCTTATTATCTACCCTTTCTTAATGATTCCTAACATTGTTAGCTGTTTTGATTGCCGCTGCACATTGAGTGGATGTTTTCAGAGAACTATCCACAATGACTCCAAGATCTCTTTCTTGAATAGTAACAGCTAATTTAGACCCCATCATTTTATATGGATAGTTGGGATTATGTTTTCCAATGTGCATTACTTTGCATTTATCAACATTGAATTTCATCTTTCATTTTGTTGCGCAGTCACCCAGTTTTGTGAGAAACTATGGTACTTAAGAGCTCTTATGAGTAGAGCGGTATCTTATTAGGGTGGAAAGAATCCTTAACTTTTCAGTTATGCAATGAAGAAGTTAAAGGTATTTCCAGAAATCAAATCACAGCTATTTTTATTGTCAGTCAGCATTTCTATACCTTTCTCATCCCATTTCACCTTGAGTACCTCTTTATGATTTTTAGGGTATAGACCACTAAACGTATCTGTTTGGCTGTGTGGATGTTGAATAGTGGATAAGGTCCTACTTGAATTGCAGGATGATTATCAAAAAATTGCAGCTGAGTTGCAGACAAACCATGGAAAATTGCAGAAAAGTAATAATGAACCCTATTATTTGCAGTAATAAAATCCATTATTACTTTCCTGCTGTCGGCTACCCAGGGCTCAGAGCAGGGACTTGGGGCTGACAGCCGGAACACAGGGCTGAGAGCAGGACTCCCGCTGTCAGCCTCCCAAGGCTGACACTGTCCAATGGGGCTGAGCGTGGGAGCCCCTGCTGTCGGCCGCTCAGGGCTGAGAGCAGTGGCACGGGGCTGACAGCGGGAATGCAACAGCTCCCACTGTTGGCCACCCGGGCTGACAGCGGCTGCCTGGGGCTGACAGCAGGGGCTCCTGCTCTCAGCCCTGGGGCATCCGGGGCTCCCGCTGTCAGCCCTGCGGACGGCGGGGCTCCCGCTGTCAAAATTGCAGTGGAAACCTAATATTGCGAAAAGTTAAGTAGGGCATTAATAGTGGATTAGTTTCCTTCCGTATCTTTGTGCTGGGTTACTGGGCTGGCAAAATCTTCATTTTGTTTAGTTACTCTCCAGGACATTTGCAGCCTGTCTGTGAAGATCTTCCACGGATGTCTGTCTCTCTGACTTGTCTCTGTAGAGATCAACGGGAGTATTTGCACCAGGCCAAAGGCTTGATCATAACTAGATTAAAGCAGTGGATTTCAAACAGAGGTGATGCATAGGGGAGGGCATGGGGGTGGGCGGGGGAAGAGGTTCAAGTGACCTCCCCAGGTTGGCCAGCTGGCGGTGGGGAGAGAGAGGGGCTCTCTCCTTCTCTCCCTGCGCCTCTCTCCTGGCACGCTCTGCCGCTCCCCTGGCAGTGGGGGGCTGAGGGAAAGCGAGACAGAGCCACTTCTGCCTGATTGAGTTCTGCCTCCCAACCAGGCTCCTTCAGGCAGAAGTGGCTCCATCCTGCTCCCCACCTGGCTGCCAGAGAGAACAGCCAAACTTGCTGGGGGGGAGGTGCAGGGAGAGAAAGACAGAGCCCCTCTCCCTCCCTGCAGGTAAGGTGGGGAGGGAGAGCGCTGCGGCCCTGGGCGCAGGGCGTCATTGGGCAGGGGAGACGTGGTGGTAACATGTCCTCCCCTTTAGCTTGTCTCCCTCCCCCCCCAATATGGGGAGGCACCAGCCATCTGTTGTGGCCTGTAGAGCAGGGGTTCTCAACCTTTTTCTTGCTGAGGCCCCCCCTCAACATGCTATAAAAACGCCAGGGCCCAGTGGGGGTGGGGAGGGAACTTGGGGCTCCGGGCCAGGGGAGACCCTTGGGCATAGGCATAGTTTTACTTCTATTTGGGGGGGCAAGGACTGGCGGGGCTCGAGCCAGCTCCGCACAGCAGAGTCCAGGGAGGGAGCTCCACCCGGACTCACTCAGGAGGCCACACAGCCTGTCTGGGCTGTGGAGGGACACAACCAAAAAATATAACTCAAAGGGGGGACTCAGTTCAGAAAGTTTGAAAACTGCTCAGGGTGCAGGGAGGAGGTAGCTAGGGGCCATGCGAAGTGAGGGGAGTCACTCAGGGAGGAGGTAGCTAGGGGCTGTGTGAAGTGAGAGGAGTCGCTCAGGGTGCAGGGGGGGTAGCTAGGGGCTGTGTGAAGTGAGGGGAGTCGCTCAGGGTGCAGGGGGGTAGCTAGGGGCTGTGTGAAGTGAGGGGAGTCACTCAGGGTGCAGGGAGGGGGTAGCTAGGGGCTGTGTGCAGGCAGGGGAATCGCTCAGGGTGCAGGGAGGGGGTAGCTAGGGGCTGTGAGCAGGCAGGGAGTTGCTCAGGGTGCAGGGAGGAGGTAGCTAGGGGCTGTGTGAAGTGCGGGGAGTCACTCAGGGTGCAGGGAGGGGGTAGCTAGGGGCTGTGTGCAGGCAGGGGAATCGCTCAGGGTGCAGGGATGGGGTAGCAATGGGCTGGGTGCAGGCAGGGGAGTCGCTCAGGGTGCAGGCAGGGGGTAGTGAGGGGCTGTGTGAAGTGAGGGGAGTCGCTCAGGGTGCAGGGGGTAGCTAGGGGCTGTGAGCAGGCAGGGGAGTCGCTCAGGGTGCAGGCAGGGGGTAGCGAGGGGCTGTGTACGGGCGGGGGCAGCTCCCAGTGCGGCTTCCAGCTTCAGCGGGAGCAGGGGGTACTGGGGCTCCCAGCTTTAGCCCCCTTGCTGCTCCTCGCTTGGCAGGAGAACTTTGCTGGCTTCAGCCCCACGCTGCTCCTGGCTTTGGGGGAGCTGCCAACTTTAGCCCTGCGCCACTCCTGGCTTTGGGGTGTGGGGGTGCTGCCTTCAGCCCCATGCTGCTCCCAGCTTTAGCACTGGGGCTCAGGGCACCAGGTTTCAGCCGCAGGGCTCCGTGGCCTCCCTGAAAGGGCTCACGGAACCCCCGGGTGGACGCAGATCCCCAGGGGAGAACCGCTGCTGTAGAGCACTTGCCTGTGGTCTGTGGACAGCTGGCTAGTTCACCTGCTGCTAGATCTCTTCCCTTGTCTCCAACTGCTAAATCATAAAGACAGAAGAAGAAACATAATGTCCATGTGCTCCAGATTAACAATACCGGTATTTGATAGATTGGAATGCTATGGGCAGTAAATGTGGACAGTGAACACTACTTCAAACTAACATAAGAACATATTGTCAGTCTCTCTTCCTACGTGTCTAAAGGCAACAGTAAAACTAACTTCAGGGTCTGATAGCAAGTGATGCATAGTTAGAGATTGCACACTGGATTATCTTGCTGTGTGTTTTCTACAAGTATCCTAGCCATTGACTGTCCCCCCAAAATGTCTGCTTACTATAAATTGCCCTCAGATTCTCAGTACATAATACTTCAGTGTGTGCTAGTTCCTGAGTGGGCATAAGATTCAGCACAACCTTCATGAAATCAATGGAGCTGTGCTGATTTATATCAGCTGAGGATCAAGCATTAAGAACTCCTCTTCTTGGGAACTAAAGTAGAGGTTTATCTTCTGCCCCTTATCATAAAGGACAGATATTGGTGACGGTTAAAATAGTAGGCATGTCACTACCCAGATCATCTTCTCTTTCTTCTAAAGCCAATAGAACTGTGCTTGTGACAAGGTCAACATCATCCTTTCATCACATCCTTTCATAAATTGGTCCAATTTAGTTAAATTGGTACAAACCCTTGTATGTAGAAAAGTCCAAAGTCTTTGATGCTGCAAACACTTAAGCATGTGAACTTTACTCACATGATCGGTTCCATTGAGTGAAAAGCCAGACAACCTGGACAATCACTTTGATTGTGAGATATTATCATACAGTGGTTGATGCAAATATTAAAACAAGGCTTGCTTTAATTTTCAGGATTTTATGTTTTAATTAGATGGTACAACAGAAGATGGGACTACTCATGAGTAAAGTTACTCACATGCATCATTGTTTGCAGGATCAGGGCCTAAAGTCAGACTTTCTGCTTTTTAGGAAGCAGGGCTTTGTAGGCTAATGGTTGGGAATCTTGGGTTCTGTTCCCAGATCTTCCATTGGCTCAGTGGAACTCTGAGTGCATAAGTTTTATCAGAGATGTTATTTTAATGACATATTGTTTACCATAGATTAAGTATACTTTTAATATTGTATTACGTTAATCTTATTTGCACAAAGAAAGCCTTTTCTTTAGATAGGGATAAGAAAAATAAACTAAGATTTGTTATAATTGCTTTGCCCAGCAGGTTCTCTGAGTCATCTATACAGTATATACAAAGTTTCAGTGTGTACATACAGGAATTTTAAAAATAGCTTGAATTCAAACTAAACCTGTAAGAACTAGGCTGCCAGTTCTACAATCATAATTAACTTCAGCAATATTTAGTCAGTGAGTAAATCTGATTGAAACTAATGAGACTACTTGTGTGATTTAAGGGCATGCAGGATTGGACTCTCAGATATTGTATTTGTATTGCATTAGTGCCTAGAAGCCCATCAAGATTAGCTTGTGCTAGATGCTGTACAAATGGCTTCTGGCTAGCTAGTAGTTTTATGACTGTGCTGGATAAATGTAGATCCAAGTTTCCAAGTCCTGAATGAGCTTGTTAACAGAAAAATGGAATAAAATGTTACCAACATTAAAGTCTTATTTGGGGGCTCTGACAAATTTCCTGGGACAAGATAACTTCTGGAACAAAGGGTGGTCCTCTTTTCTTAGGGTGACTCCCTGGGGTCTTGTCTAGATGAGGAATTTTCTAACTGGCAGTTCTTCTCAACAGTACAGCTGCATCACACAATCAATGATGTGAGCTCTAACCCAGACAGAAAGTGAGGATTTTTACTACTTTTAAACCTGTTCTGAATAGAGCACGTGAAATGACTTTGGGAAGAGGCTACAATCCAAGTTTGGGACAGCCTCTCTTTCTTGTTTTGTTATGTGTTTGTATCATGTTTAGCACAGTATGGCCCTGATCCATAACTGGGAGTACAACAATACTAATAAGACATTGTGGAAAAATGCCAGTGATTTGTTTTGCACCATTAATAACACTCGTGTAACTACACAACTGCTGAAACAACCTACTACCTTAAAATGCTTTATTCTCCTCTTATTTGCGCAGATTTACATCCAGAATAATAGCATCTGAGCCAATAGTTATGCCAACATATAAAATACGAATATTGGGCCTTAGCCAGTCGCATGCCATCTGTCGATACAAGGCATGCATTGCGTGCTCAACCAGTGGTGTGTTGTCCAACTAGTGGCCCTTGTACTCACCTGGCGGCACTCCAGCTGTTTGGCGGCACTTCGGCGGCGGGTCCTTCACTCGCTCTGGGTCTTCAGTGGCACTTCGGTAGCAGGTACCACCGAAGACCCGGAGCGAGTGAAGGACCCGCCGCCGAACAGCTGGAGCGCCGCCCGGTGAGCACAATGGGAGGCGCCTTTTTTTAGCTCCGCTCCCCCTGTACTCTGCACCTGGCTACGCCACTGGGTCATGCTGCATGGAGGATGCCATTTGGACTTCCAAAGGCATGCAAGTGAGTTGTTGCACGCCTTACAAAAACTCACTGGCTGAGGCACTCCTAAAAGAGCCTATTGTGTGTGTGCACGCAATATTTTTGTGAAAGTTGTTTTCCTATTTGAAGTCAGAACAAAAATGAGTGAAAGATGATGGTTATTATGCAAAGGTGTAGTATTAACACACATTGTAGTAGTTGATAGAGTAAACCAAGTAAAGGCTCCATTAGCTGCTGCATTTAGAGAAATGTCAGTGTCTGGACCAAAGAGCTTACAATCTAAAAGCCTAGTATGTTTGTCTAAGGAATTTGATCATTTGATATGTATATTAAGTTAATTTATATTAAATATTCCTTACTGCTTTCTGTACCACTATAGAAACAGACAAATTACCAAAATATTATTCATGGCCTATTGTGCCATCTATATTTTTCCAGCAGAACACCCTAAACAGGATATAAGAAGGCACAACCTGATGGCACAATATGGACCTCAACTACCAGTTATATGGGTTATTTTGTAAATCAGTATTTATCTGTGACTTTCTTTCAGTCTCTGATGTATTTGTAACTGCCTCTTGAGGCTGAATCTAGGCGTTTAACTCTTCTGATATCTCTGGTTGGGAGAATGAAAACTGTCTTCTCAAATATGGTTAACTTTAAACAACCCTAGCTGGAGTTCTGACAGGGCCTTTCCATAAAGAATGGCAAGAGCTCTTTGCAGAGCATGTTAAGAGCCGGTAAATCTTCAAACTTTGTGATGCAATTAATTATGGAGTAGAGTTGCAAGTTTGGATCCAAATAAATTTTTCCTAGTTTGCAGTATTTTGGCATATCTAACAAGGTTTTCTGAAACATGGGCCCAAGCTCTGTCAGTTGTATAATAACACTTGAAACTGTTTATTATGTAAATTAACTTCTGAAGCATTAATTGATTAGAAGGTGTGGCTTTCTATAGTAACAAGATTTCCTGAAATCTTGAAAGCTGAAATCACTGGCTGGAGGTGGGAGTAGACATCCTGATAGTGAATGAGAGATCACAGGTGTGGTGGGGATAAGGCCAGGAAGGGCCTTGAAAATGAAGACAAGCATTTTATGTTTGATAGGATAGAGAAGGGGAGCCATAGGAGAGATGCAAAGAGAGATGTGATGTGGTCAAAGGAACAGGTTGGGAGAATGATCTTTGCAGCAGCATTCTGAATGGGTATAAGCAGGGCAAGACTGCAGTTGTCAAGGCCAGAGAGAAAGATGTTGCAGTCATTGAGACATGATATGATGAGCGTTTTAGCTGTGTGGATGGATAGGAAAGGCTGTATCTTAGATGTGCTTCTATTGCTGCTTTATGATTTAAAGAGGGACTACTTTAAAAACATTTTCAGGCTCCTAAAACCCAACAAAAACATCTCAGAACTATCAGGAATGGCAAGTCTGGCTTCCATGTCCTTGCTGCAGAAATCTTTGAGGGCCTCTGATATATATAATCGACCCTTAATGGGGAGGGGTTTTTGTTAACATCCCAGAGTTTTAAACAGACTAAATAAAAACTTCCCATGTCAAGTTAATCTGGTTTCACTACGTTGGTAATTTTATATCCTAATCCTACTGGTTCTTCAACCATCTACACTCTTACAGGATAGGAATGATCTGAATTTTTAACTTTTTAAAAAAAATCTGATTTTTTTTTTTAAAGTAAAAAGATGAGCTTTCAGGCCTTCTTTATACAACATGAAGGGGGGAAAGCTGCCTTTTTTTTTTTTTTTTACTCTTAATCACAAATTGCATTTTTAACATTCTTACAGCAAACTGTATTACATTCCCCCCACTGCTGTTTTCTCTTTTCCACTGAACTTTGATCAAGGATGATCCACTCTGATAATGTAAAATTGCAACACATTGACAGCTGACACGTGAACACATGCCTTATGTAAAGCTACATTATTTTCTCAAGCTCCAGTCCTGAAACTGCATGCACACAGATATGTAAAAGTTACATAAGTGTAAAAAGCCATACTACATCAGAACAGTTGGGTACCCTAAATTTACTTATTTGTTTCTTAATATAAAGCAAATGTTTATGCTAAGATCTTTTTTTTTCTGCAGACTACAGCTGTATTCTTTAGAGCAGCTTTGTGTGTTCACGGGGAAAATTGTCAAATACTTCTGGGGGGATTTTTTTTTTAACTAAAACAAGGTGTAGAGGTGTGTGTGCATGCACATGCATTTTTTGACTACTCTACTTAGGAAGAGTAGGGAAGGCAAAGGTGCCTAATTCTCTCATTTTGGAAATCCCTGTGGGTTCTGACATATACTTTCTCAGAGGAATAAAGAGATCCAGACAAAGCCTTGCCCAATATGCCCTGGCTGAAAAACAAATTATCTATAGGTGGGCTTTCTTGCACTTTCCCTTTGTCTTTTGGACTCTATATAGATTCTGCCTCCCAGAATATTTACAGGAGTCAAGATCTTTAAGCACTTCAGTCCTATGCTCATATTTTGACTGACTCACTGTAAAGGAGTGGATTGATGTTTTCTTTTTTAAAGATGCCTTTGTTTATTCACAAAGCTTTTGTCCCATTTATAATGCTATGATATGTACCTGGACAGGCACACTGTGCATTACCTATAAGCATTTTGTATTGGAGCTAGAAAAGGATACACTAGCAGCTCATTCACATGATTATTCCTTTCTTCATCTAAGAAAGTAGCCTCCTCCAAAGAGTATACTTCCTGAATTAATAGCTAAAATTAATCTTATTCTCACTATTACCTTAGCACTGCTTCATTATATTATTTATTTTTTACTTTAAGTGCTTGGATGTTTAAAGAACTCTATGAATGTATGAACTTAAACATACAGTTGTCTTCTGTTTTAGACAACTGTATGGCATATACGGTCTGACTACTCTCAGATGATGCTGTATGTCTATAAGCCAATGACTTTAATTTCCATACTATGCACCTGAACGTCATTTTGTGGTTATAAATAAGCAGACCTACTATCCTTTTTTTAAAAAATGTAGTCACTTTAGGACAATTAGCACTTGTCAGAACAATAATAATAATGAATAAGATAAAAATGTGAAGTAGCCAGGAGCAGGAATCATAGTAAGTGTCATCTGACAGATTCACATATCTGAAGGCATGTTTGGGTGAGGAGACACAACATATTGAGACAAGAGCAGACATGTCCCAGCTGGCTTATAGGAAGCCAGTCAGTTGCTTCACTCTTAACTTAATATGTACTGCATGTTATAAAGTTAATACCAGTGTACAACATTTACAAAAGCAAATCTTAAAATAATATGGTGTAAGTGGGGATAATAGATGAATCATGAAAATTTGCTAACTATTGAAATTGGTTTTAATTAGTGTAGAAAAGGTGGGTATTGAGGTTCACTTAAAAGGGCCAGATTTTGACAGCCTTAGCCTGAGTGGCACACTGCTTTAGAAATGGTCCACTGACTCTATGGAACCTCTTCTAGCATAAGCGACTACTCAACATGTGTAAGGCTAAGATTTTGTCACAGATATTTTTAGTAAAAGTCATGGGCAATAAAGAAAAATTCATGGAAGCCCTTGACCTGTCCCTGACTTTTACTAAAAATATCCCTGACAAAATGGGGAGTCCAGTTGCGGGATCCCACACCACCTGCAGACGTTGGGCAGCTGTGGGGGCTGTTCCAGGCTCTGGGTGTCCCCATGGCATGTGGGGACTTGAAGCTCCATGGTTCCCCAGTTCGGAGTTCCAGTGTACCCCCATCACCTGTGGAGGCCGGGAGCTTTGAAGGACCTCCGGTGCCCGTGGTGGCTCAGAAGGCTGCTGGGGTCACCACTGCGGCCAGGAACTGCGACCCCACCGCCTGTGGTGGCTGGGAGCTGCAGGGGGGCCCCGCTGCCTGAAGTGGCCAGGAGCTGTGGCCCTGCCGCCCACGCCAGGAAGCTCTGGGGGGCCCCACCGTCTGTGTTGGATGGGAGCTGCAGGGGGGGCCCGCTGCCCACAGCAGCTTGGAGCCCAACAATATAACCAATTTTTTGTTAGCTGGATTCCCACAGGTACCACCAGATATATATCAATAGTGAGACTGGGGTGTATGATTCCTACATATGTTCATAAAACCATTTGGTCTTTATTTAGTGTAAAGTTTACCAATTTCCACCACACCAGTCATTATCTCTCCCCTCCTATAACATTTTTCCACAACAACTTTTTTATTTCCAAAGGCAAGTTTCCTTGTATGGCTTCCCAAATCATTTGGATGACCAATTGCTGACTTATAACTTGGGCCTGTGTACAGGCTAATGCTAAGGACACATTTTCTTGTATTGTTTCCATAGCTCCTGCAAAAAGTAATAAATCTTTTTCACCTTGCTGTTGCCACACTGGCCATATTTTAAAAAAATAATTGTTGCCCCATTCCTAATTTGACAAGGATGCACTGATGGGCTTCCCAATTCTTGTATTTCAGCTGTAACACAACTTAGGGCTGGTCTACACTAACCCCCCTGTCGAACTAAGATATGCAACTTCAGCTACGTTAATAACGTAGCTGAAGTCGAAATCTCTTAGTTCGAACTTACCTGTGGTCCACACGTGGCGCGCAGGCTCCCCCGTCGACAGCGCTTACTCCTCGCGGCGAGCTGGATTACCAGCGTCGACGGGGGAGCACTTCCTGGTTCGATTTATCACGTCTAGACAAGATGCGATAAATCGAACCCAGAAGATCAATCCGACGCCTCCGATCCAGCCGGTAAGTGTAGACTAGCCCTTAGTTTGTTTGCCAATACCTCTATGTTAGTAGCATTCACTATTTCAATGCCTAATCCAGTTCCACCCAAAGCAGTTTTCAATACACTCCTTGGGAGCTACCTATCCCTCCTGACTGCCAAGCAAATGCAATAACATTCAGTATTTCATATTGAGATAGTGTTAAAACAGCTATACCTTTACTGGGCTTTTACTATACTGCCCCTTATAATAGTCAGGGAAGGTACTGTAATGGCCTTCCTTTCCTTACAACCAATTTTATACAACATCCAGGTGTATTCAGTTGGGCTTACATGCTGGAGGTTGATTAAGACTCGCCAATTATTACTGATTTTTTTCCCCCCAGCAACCAATGTTTTCACATACCCTTTTTTCCTTTCATAATTTCACTTTGTGCTTAAAATTCTTATGTTTATCCTTTCATTCCCACAACAGAGATAAACCTCGTGTCCCATGCATAGTTTGCCTTTAAACATGCCTTCACGATCTGTGGATGTTTCCCTGTGAACAGACTGGCATTCCTTGACTCTGCCCTTCTGCAACATTTGTTTCTGTAAATACAGTTAAAGTGTCCATTAATCCTTTTCTGCCTAACACAGTTTCCCCTTTTTAAAACACAATACACAACAATGCTAGCAACAACACAAATAACACAAAACAGAGAAACACAAAACGTGATCTTTGTTGCGACAGTAGATCCATGGTATTCTGGGCTGCTCTTCAGCTGGCGCAGCTTTTCTTGAAGTTCTGAAAGACAAATATTTTTCTACCCTCATTAGGGGGCGGCAGATTATTGCTTAAAATACCCCTTCCTTTTACAAATCTCCTTGCTGATTGCAGGCAAAACAGAGGAATTACCCCCATACTTTCTTGAGTTTTTCTTCTATAGGCAGGCCAGGTTTTAATGGCTTCTACCTTTTAAGGATTTAGGGTGAATTATCCCACTGTTCAGTCATGGAATTCATGAGGTGGTGTACCTCAGTTTCCCTTTTTTATATAGCAGACCAGGTATGTATTCTTTTCTATGCTGTGCCAAGTTTTAAGTTTATTCACAGGTAATAGCTGAGAAACATTACCACCATAAGACTTTTTAATATGAGGTATGTTTCCAATTACCATTTCTAGCATGCTTAAAGGCTTTCCCCAAAAATCATACACATTATACATTGTTACAGGGTTACTCATTAACATTTAATTTATCCCAGTGTTTAATATTAACAGTAACATTAGCATCAAATCTATTACAAGTGGGCTTTTATAAGTATCTTGTTATACCACACCTTTTATTTAGACAATTTGACTCCGAGGCCAGTGTGTTCAATACCCTCATGGAATCTTTGCATGGACTTTTTAATTTAATTATATCCTTGGGGTTTTGGCCGGGTAAGTTTGTAAGGGACACTTGCCTTCTAAGGGTTAACCTGTCTCTCAGTATCAGGACTGACTTGTTTCCCACCTCCCTTTCCTGGAGGGTCATAATTTGAGCCTTCTTGTTTACATGAATTTATATGCTGGCCAGGTGTGTCCATTATCTGCAGCCCCTTTGTGCTACCATCTATGGGCTGTTCTCACCTTCCACTATCAGCTAGGCAATTTGCATCAACACAGACACCACTGGTTGTTAGTTTTTCCTTTGCGATTTTGAAGAATAAAATAAACAATTTTCTAGCCCTGTTCCATGCTTTCGGTTGTGAAGAATGGAACAATTTTAACCATGGCTTGTTTTGTTTCTTTTACAAATGTATTTTTATCAGGTATACTGTTGGGCTGGTCTTTTGCTACAATGTTCACTGGGCTCATTTAAAAATTTAAAGTATGGGTTTTACCTTGTTTTCTGTTTGTCTGTTTTTAAAATCACACAGCGATCTGAAAAAGAAAACATAACCTATCGTGGCTCCTTTTGGAGCCCTTGCAAGATTTTAATTAAGTAACAGGTTTTGTTTACATTTCTTTTACCCCTTCTAAAATATACACTGCATGTATCATGGGAAAAATGCACATTCCTTACATAGTTTAACTTCCAAAACATTATATTAGCCATATTAATGTTTACATAAAGTGTAACTGTTTTAGTGCTTACGGAGTATTCATGTACCCTTATCAAAGTGACATTCTGATTATTCAGAGCCACCTTAAGGCTCAGTGTTTCTAACATTGCGTTTTTGTGCACCTCAGCTCTGCTGTTGCTCCAGAGGGGCACTGTCTTTTTAATTTTTTATTAGTTTACTGCCGCTCTTATCTGCTATTTTGTTCCCCCCCCCCCCCCCCCAAAAAAAAAAAAAAAAAAGGATCCAGAATCTCTCCCCATTCTCCTGGTGCTGGCTACCCCTACCACAGTCATGGCCACATCCTCTGGTCCTTATTTAAAAATATAATCAACTTTATAAAGCATAAAAGTACCAAAGGGTTAAATGCTAAATAACAAAGCCAAACCACACTAGCTGCTTGTGTCATGCAAAAGTGTAGTGTTGCAACTTTGAATGAGAGATTCAAATGGATTTTTAGGGGCATTATTTAAAAAAAAAATCAAAACCAATTCATCTTAAACCTACAAAACAGCGTTTTACAAACAAATAGTGTTGGTTTAGGTCCTTAAAAACTTACATATTTACACAATATATTTACACACACACAAATTCTCTCTTAACATCTCTTGCACTGCTTTAATTATTTTTACACAGCTGTACACAAATTACATTCCCTTTTATACATTTGGAGGCAGTTCAGTTCCAATAGAAACCCCTTATGTTCTTTTTGGTGATTTTGACTAAACTGTCCACATTCAAATGATTTTAATCAGATTTTCTGCCCATCTGCAGCAGTTATTAGCAGTTATTAATAATCAATCAAAAATTGATTATTTACAGACCATTCCTTTGGGGAAAGGGCCCATTTTCCTTCAGAATGGCTGCAAAGAAACCAAAAACTCTCTTCCCTCTTTAACGTTTCCACAATTTTTAATTGTTTAATTCTCTCCAACCTCTGTTGGGTTAACTTCTCACTCTTTCCTTAAATCACTTACTTATCTCCCAAAATGACACCTTCATCAGCCCAAATATCACCATTCCAAGTATCATCCCAGGGGTCTGTGTCCCAGGTGCCTATACTTACTCCTCCAATTATGCCCCTCTGGGATCTCAACATGTTTTTTCAATCTCTATCTATTGCTTGCAGACTGTATGCCTCTTGTCTGATCCTGCTTTCCTCGCAGAACCATCCCTTCCCATGGGCATAGGCCTTGTTCCACTACCCATTTAGCAAGGAGGGTGGGCTCCTCAACTAGCCCATTACCTCTCCTGGTCCCTTTTCTTTGTTCCCCATCCCTCTTGTTGCTCTGGGGTGGTAATTCCGCCAGCTAGGTAGTGATCCTTCCTGATAGAAGATACAGGTATTCTGCTATTATTTACTGAGTTAGACTCCTTCAGTTCAGTGCAAACAACCTTAGGCTGCTCACATTCTTCACCAATTCTGTTACCCGCATGCTCTAGGGCACCCCACCTTTACCCTTCTGTAGGCTCAAGGCATAACCCAGTTAACTGAGGCACCCTACCCTTTCACAGTTCCTAGAGCTCCGGGCAAAAGGCACCTCCCTTGCCTAGGTTTCTAGGGCATAGGGCGTAACCCTGGTTAATTTACGTACCCACCCATACCCAATTCCTAGGGCTCAGAGCATAATCTTCTGTGGATTTGTGGGGTCTTTTACCAGTGAAAGAGCCTTACACAGTAATATCCTTAACATTTATCTATTAACAGTTACCAAAACAGAATACACAAACTAAGCATACAACGCTTACCACTCCCAATAAGGCAGATGAATTTTAACTGGTGGCCAGTCAAGATTAGATTGTCTGGGGACTCCAGCTTCTGCACGGTATAGTTGGCAGGACGCTGAGGTCTGACAGCTCTGATCTTGGGCTGTGTCCTGGAGTTAGGTTCCAAAGAACTTCCTTTTGGACTCCAGTTTATATAGTTAAACTTGACTCCTGCTTATATATACACCTTAACCAATCATTTTAAATTAAAGTACCAAAAAACAGTATATTTCATCAATCCTAGCCCATTATGAAACAATTATTTAACCAATCATAACCCACCACCTTAGCTGATTGAAATCTTGCAAAATTAGTTATGCAACAAGCAGAAACAATTAAAGAATCCGAGACTATACAGATAAATAATAGAGAAGTGGGGACCATAAAGGCAAAACAATAGCGGTATAGATTTCACAATCACAATTGTTGGTAAGTGATTCCTTGCCATTCAGAATGCTATGAAACAAAGTTTTCTTTAAAGATCTGTTTCTTTATCTGGTGATGATGGATACTATTAGAACAGGAGAACCTTCTTAACAGCCATCTAACAACCACAATCCCTGTATTTCTGTTGTCTTATGGAATTTTTTTAAAAGTAATCTTTTTTTCCTTGTAGAAAATATAAACCAGTCCAAGGGCCTATTAATGTAAACATTTTATGATTCTTTTAACATTTTAATAAAACACTTTAGTTTTAGAGCATGAAATTGCTAATGATATTCTAACACTGGTATTGCAATAGTTTTACATGACTATGGATCGATTCCTGCAAATATTAAGCACATTAATAGATCTCTGTATATAAATTTAGTCATGTGGATAAATATTCCCAGGACAAACAGCTAGGACTCCAACCTTGCAAATATTCAAGCATATGTGAGACTTTACAGAGTAGCAGGGTCAAGGCCTAAACTATTAACGCAGTAAACATTCCCATACTAGCCAAAGGCATACATCTTGGATAACAGGATAAAATAAACTTGAAATTGTACACAACCATTTTTGATACAACAAAACTAGTAAACTCTATAAAAAGTGTAACCTTTTACAAAAGCTGTCATTTCCAAAATGCCTTATCCAATTTCCCTCATTGAGCCTCAGATCATACAGTAAAATGTCAGAGGAATATATTTAGTTTTAGCAAAATTAGGTCCCAATTCTGCAATAATCTGCATGGACCAACTGTTATGCTTGAGCAGAGCCTCCTTGAAATCACTGGAGCTCTGTATGGGCACAGGGGTCTATACTAGCAGCTATGATTGGGAAAGAGTCCTCCAAATCCATTTTATACTGGTTTTTAACTGGAAAGACAAATGTGTTTCCTATTATCTTTATCGTTCAATTATAGCACAGTAGCTTCTGTTAGTAGTTGTAATGTTATCTTTATAACCTACCTCTTAAGAATTGTGTAATTAGGCATATGTATCTGAAAGCTTTCTGAAAAGAAAACAACATGCAGTAACCACAGCCCTTCAGTAGTTTCACTTCTACTGCTAGGAAGAATGCAATCTGACTACACTTCTAATGGTTTATTGACTGTAAACTGTTTTTATAGAGATATGAATGTAATTTTACAGCCCTGGAGCATGGGGGAAGTCACTATCATGTTTACAAGGTAGATAAAACTACTTTATAGACCTTGTTTATCTTTCATTGAGGGGTAATACAGCTATAAACATACGTTATGTAATCAGACAGGATGTAAAGTATAATATAAAATTTAAAAATTACAAACGAATGTATCTTTTCTTTTTTTCTTTTTTTTTTTTTTTACAGGAACCTACCACCACCACCACTCTCTGTTAATGCTTGTAATGACCAACTGCAACTAATTCACTACTTGGGGCTGGCTCAATGGGCTACCTGGAAGCAGCATTTGATGCAGTGGCCTGTCTCTACAACAGCCAACCAGAATGAACACACTATATCTGTGTGCTGTTGTCTGTATTGGGTGACAGGCAAATTTTGATCCAGTTCAGGGTTTTGGAGGCAAGAAGCTTGAATAGGCTAGGGTCTGGTTAGGTAAGATTCCATCTCTTTATGCTCCCCATCATACCTGCTGTACTCAGCAAGGACACTTCAATGGATGGGGTGGGGGTGGGTGGAGCAGATCTTGTATTGTGGTGAGTAAAGATAAGGAAGATTAGTGAAAGGCCAATGATTTTGGACCATGCTTCTGCAGAAGACCAGCATTACCCTAAATATTAGTGTAGTAATGACATCAGATACTGGAGAAACTGACCGCCCTTATCCCTTCACTGTAATGAATTGGCTCCAAAAAGGGAGAGGAGGGGCAGGAAAGAGACTTCAGCCTTCTAGAGGTAATTTAATATACTTTTTATAATGTGAGGGGCTCACATTCTATGGCATTGAGTGCCAGAGAAATCCTATACAAAATATGTAATCTAAAATGCCTATTAAAAACTTTATGGGCTAAACATTATTCTCTCACAGAAACTGGATGGAAGAGACCTATTGAACTATCTAATACAGTGGTTCTCAACCGTGGTCTCTTGGGGGCCACAAACAGGTTTCAGGGGGTCCGCCAAGCAGGACCAGCGTTAGACTTGCTGGGGTGCAGGGTAGAAAGCTGAAGTCCCACTGCATGGGGAGGAAGCATGGGGCCCTGAGCCCCGCCACCTAGGGCTGAAGCAGAAGCCTGAGCAACTTAGCTTCACGGTACCCCCTCTGGCATGAGGCCTTGGGCAATTGCCCTGCTTGCTACCCACCCCTTAACGCTGGCCCTGGCTTTTATATGCAGAAAACCAGGTATTGTGGCACAGGTGTGCCATGGAGTTTTTATAACATGTTTGGGGGACTACAGAAAGAAAAAGGTTGAGAACCACTGTACATGTACGCCTGAGCGTACACAGAGGTCTTCCAGGAGGTACATCAGTTTGTCTAGATATTTGGCTAGTTTTAAAACAGGCTATATAAAAAGCTCTAGTGAAGTCACTACAAACTAAAATTTCATATAGACAATGACTTGTTTATATTGCTCTATAAACTATACACTGAAATTTAAGTACAATATTTATATTCCAACTGATTTGTTTTATAATTATATAGTAAAAATGAGAAAGTAAGCAATTTTTCAGTGTGCTATGACATTCTTGCATTTTTATGTCTGATTTTGTAAGCAAGTAGTTTTTGAGTTGTAACTTGGGGGTACACAAGACAAATCAAACTCCTGAAAGGGGTAAAGTAGTCTGGAAGGGTTGAGAGCCACTGATTTAATGCATATCCCTCCCAGCATATGGGAATATTCTTTACATAATAGCTGTTTTGTCCAGACTAACTTTAAATGACTTAAATGATGTGGCTTCCATAATTTCCCTCAGGGAGATTATTCCACCTGATTTCACTGTCAGGACGCAGCTTGCTGCTGCTTTTTTGTTTGTTTGGGTTTTTTTGAAAGCTTTTTTTTTTCTTACTACTCTTTGAAGCAGCAGCTTTAATTAGAAATTCCTCTCTGTTCTTCCTCCAACCTTTCTTTCTTTATCAGACAGCCAGAGGTCAAGGTATATTAATAGCTGCTGCATGACTCAGAGTTGTTAACTCAAGTGGATCCCTTCATACTGAGATCTGCTGGTTGGTGTCCCTGGCTATACTGTCACTCTAGGAGACAGAACCTTTCCTATCAAACAACCAGAATAAAACAGCAAAACAGAGAAGCAGCTGGGTCTCCCTCAGTATCTTCATTCCCATTTTTCTCCAGAAGAATTCTCTTTTTGTTGCTACTCCCTCCGCCCACCGTGGAAGGAGAAATTGTATATGAAGAATAATATTCAACAATCCCCATCCCTACTTGAGGACAGTCTGAGTCTCTCCGACATACCTCATGAGTGATAGAAAAGGAGTCAGAGCATTCCTTTTCTTCCCCCACACCACAAAATCCCAGAATGTGGGAAGCAGCATCTTAGCCCCTTTAGCATGTGTGTGTTCACATGTGGCAAGGAAGCGGGTAGGAGGACAGAGCCAGTGTGACCTTGGAACTGTAGTGTTCTTAACCTCCATGTTTGCTTTCTGAACCTTCCCTTTATCCAAGAGGGATGATGTCCTAAAGCAACCACCTCCTTTTATGGTGGGCAACACTAACCAAACCATGGGATTAAAGTCCTTACTGGGCCTGTAGGTGCTGGCTGAAGCTAGTGCACTTTGGAGGTATGGAGATGGCTGGAGTGTAGTGTCAGAATCCTCATACTCGCTATTTAGTCATCAAAATACGTAACTTTCCCTGCCTTGGTCCAGGGAAGCAATTTTAACAGGGGAAATCTGTGTCAGATGACTGCCTTCCCTCCCCCCACCCCAAGTAAGTTATTTATAATTAGGGTTCTGTGTCTGTCACCCAACCTCCATGATTTCTGCAGCGGCCAGTGTAGCTGATCCCAGGGCTGCCCAAGCAGCTGGCTTTGGGGCCAGCTGCTCAGGTGGCCACAGGAACAGCCACACCAACTGCTGCTTGGGCAGACCCCTGTAGCTGGTGCTGCTGGCCTCAGGTTCCCCCCCACCTTCTCCCCAAAATTTACTCTGTTATTTTTAGTATAAGTCATGGACAGGACACGGGCAGTGAATTTTTGTTTATTGACCATGACCTGTCCATAATTTTTTCTAAAAATAGCTCTGACTAAATCATAGCCTTATTTATAATTCTTCTCTCACCTGTCTATGCTGTCTGTGTAATATGTTTTCTAACAGAAATTATTGGCCTGCCAATTGTCCCCTGGTTTAGGAAATGTTAACATTCTATTCTTCCCCTATGCCTTTAAATCTCACCTTCCATCAATTGTCTTGCACAATGCTTACTCAGGATAGTAACCTTGCCTTATTTATATAGTATTTTCATTTTAATTACTCTTTTCAGGTATGGTTACTTGCATGAGTTTCAGTTTAGTGACTAGGAAGAAATTATTTTCTGTTTCAAAACATATTTCATGTTGAATAGAGTCACATGATTTGCAGAGTCACATATGGCCCTAATTCAGCAAATACATATGCATGACATTGATGATACTACCCAGGTGAATAAAGTAGCATTGGGTCTATGCCTTTTTTAAGGCAGTGACTTCAAATAGATGATAGTGTGAAGTGAAGGTAGAGCTTCCTATGAGAAACTACTCAGGGATGATTATTAACAATACATAAAATATGGTGGAAAGAGAAGAATACTAAAATAAGGATATGAAATGTATTCTGTTGAGACCACAATTTTACATTTTTTCTAGAAGCCAACAGAATTTGCATTCATGTGTTTGCATGTGGTCAACAGAATAGCTGTGTTCTACGAAGACTCTCCGGCCTAACTTTATACTGAAACCATTGGGACTACTCACAAAGTGTGAACCACAAAGGTGCTTGGACACCTAGATGCCAGATTTAGTATCTGCTAATTCCCAGTTTTGGCTCCACTTCGATCCTCAAAACTCCTGATGAACCCTGTAAGCCCCTAAACTCACTAATGGCCTAATTTTTCAGAGAAAAAGTTCCCTCTGAGCCTGTGTTTCTGCCTCTGATCATGCACACTGCTACCTCCCTTAGCCTATCTCCTGCCTAAGTCCCAGAGCAATCCACAAACGAGGGGAAGACAGGTATTCCACTGCCTAACTTGTGTACAGAGCCCAATCTGATAGGTGTGCTCAGAGTGCACCTACAGGATCGAGTGCCATTCAAAATCTCCAGCTGGAGGAGTGGGGGAGTTAGTGCTCACCTTATAATGTTTAGTCTCATCTCCTGGCATGTAGGAGACTCGTGTTCAAATCCTCTCTCTGCCAGAGGGGGAGAAAATATTTGAATAAGGGCTAGTCTACACTTACCAGCTCTGTTGGACGCGTCGGATCGATCTTCTGGGTTCGATTTATCGCGTCTTGTCTAGACGCGATAAATCGAACCAGGAAGTGCTCCCCCGTCGACGCTGGTAATCCTGCTCCACGAACGGAGCAGGCAGAGTCGACGGGGGAGCCTGTGCGCCACGGTGTGGACCAGGGGTGAGTACTTTGAAGTTCGAAATAAGATACTTCGACTTCAGCTACGTTATTTACGTAGCTGAAGTCGCGTATCTTACTTCGAACTTCGGGGCTAGTGTAGACCAGCCCTAAGGGTCTTCCACCTCTCATGAGGGTGCTCTAACCACAGAATTATGGGCTAGTTGAATGTGGAGCTTCCTCTGTTACCTGCACACTCTAGGGCACCCCACCTTTACCCTTCCATGAGTTCAAGGCATAACCCAGTTAATGTAGGCACTCCCACCCTTTCCCACTTCCTAGGGCTCTGGGTGAAGGCACCTACCTGTACCCAGTTCTTAGGGCCCAGGGCCACCCATACTCAGTTCCTAAGGCTCGGACTGTAACCTGGTTAATTTAAGTACCCACATGTACCCAATTCCTAGGGCTCAGAGCGTAATCTTTTGCGGGTTTGCACCAGTGAAAAAGCCTTACACAGTAATATCCTTATTAACAGTTACCAAAACAGAATACACATACTAAGCATACAATGCTCACCACTCCCAATAAGGCAGATGAATTTTTACTGGTTGCCAGTCAGGATCAGGTCATCTGGGGCTCCAGCTTCTGCATGATATAGTTGGCAGAGCATTGAGGTCTGGCAGCTCTGATCTTGGAGTTAGGTTCCAGAGAACTTCCTTTTGGACTCCAGTTTATATAGTTAAACTTGACTCCTGCTTAGCTATACCTTAATCAATCATTTTAAACTAAAGTACTATTAAACAGTATTTTTCACCAATCCTAGCCCATTACAAAACAATTCTTTAACCAATCATACCCCACCACCTTAGTTGATTTAAATCTTGCAAAATTAGTTATGCAACAGACAGAAACAATTGAAGAATCAGACAGAAACCATACAGATAAAGAGTAGAGAAGTGGGGACCATACAGGCAAAACAACAGAAGAATAGATTTCACAATCATAACTGTTGCTAATAGAGGGGGAATTGAATGTGAGTCTCTTATATGCCAGGAGACTGTTCTAACCACTGGACTAAAAGTTATAAAATGGGCATCACCTCTGGCTGTTTTGTGTGAAGGCAGGTGCCTAACTCATTCCCACAAGAAATGTTATACCTATTGAAGTTTGGGAGGTGGGGCCCGCCCATGTCTGAATGACCCTCCCCCAGCCTAAGGGGAGGAGCTACTGAACCTGGGATTCAAATGATTACAGGGGACAATGAAAAAATAACAGGCTCAGGAGTGAGGGTCACAGGAACAAAATCAGGGAGCTGGAAGGGAACACTGAGCAGAGAACCTTGAAGAGCACCCACTGCTCCTTAAAGGTGTCTAGGGAACCAGTGGACAAAAAATGCTGTAGGCGCCTAAACTGTCGGTCTCCAGGTGGTAGGTGTCTGTTCATGGATCGCTAAGTCAAAATAGGTGTTTCCCTGGAGCCTGAACTTTTCCCCTATCTCAGAGTGGGGATGCTCAGACCAAACCCCTGTTTGGCATCTCCAATGGGTTAGCGTAGGTGGCTCCCTGATAGTGGATCTTGTGGATCGCATTCGTAGTCACCTATCTCTCCCATTCATTGTATAGGGAGCCTAGGGTTTTGTGGATTACAGTGTTGTTCCTGTGATTGTCTAGGCACCTAAAAGTTAGGCCCTGTAACACTCAGCTTTGCAACACCTAAGACTCCTTGTGGATTCCACTCACAGTGCTTAAAGACCTGAGTCTTTGTAAGAGCAGCATCTAAAAGTGTTAGCAATGCCCCTCCTGTACAACCCCTAGGACTGTGGCTTCATACCATGCTCCACAGGTGTTGACTTTCTCATTTCACTGGGGGTGCTCGATCCCCACTCCACCCAAGGCACCTCCCCACACTTTCGTGCCCCCACTTCGCTTCTTCCCACTCCGTTCTGCCCCCACCCCCAAGCATGCCCTGCCATTGCTCCGCCCTCTCCCCCAGCACCTCCTGCCAGCTGCTGAACAGCTGATCCATGGTAGATGGGAGGCACTGGGAGGGAGGGGAAGGAACTGATTGGGGGGACCCACTGGCAGGCAGGAGGTGCTGGGGGGGAGGGGGAAGAGCTGATTGGCAGGGCCCGCCAGTGGATTCTGAGCACCCACTATTTTTTTCTGTGTGCTCCAGCCCCAGAGCACCCACGGAGTCAGCACCTATGCCACCCTCATCTTGAAGTCCCAGCCTTAGAGGCAACAGGCTATGTGACTGAATCAGCTTCCCCAAGTAACTCCAGCTGAAACTCTGCAGAGTCCCACTCCCTTCAAACTGTGTGTGTCTGTGGGGCTGTCTGCATAAAATAAGTGCAGGACAGGCATGAGCTCCTAAGGTGTAATCCACAAAATAAAGGGACACTTGTAACAAGCTTTACTGTGACAGAGTGCTGCCAAATGGAGCACTCAAAGACTTCACTCATGAAGCAGGTTTGTCAAGGTGCACTTATTACAGAGGAAAGGTGAGCAAGATAAATTATTTTACTGGACTAATCTGTTGCTGAAAGACACAAGCTTTCAAACTACACCAAGTTCTTCTTCAAGGCCCTGTAGCTTGAAAGCTTTGTCTCCCTAACCAACAGAAGTTGGTCCAATCAGAGATATTACCTCCCTTGTCTCTAATATCCAGGGCCAAACCCAGCTCCTGGGACCCACCCATGCAGCCAGTGTATGTTTGACACTTGCAGGGGTGCAGGAACACTTTGTATAGAGGTGGTGCTCAGGGCCATTCAACCAAACTGTATATAATGGAAACCACTCAAGCCTGGGTGTGTGGCAGGACCCCCAGCACCTCTGGACACATGGGCATTAGACGTGGAAAATTCAGCGTCCACACATGCCAAGAACCACTGGATAGACGGGGGAGAGGAATGAGGGGTCACACTGGGGATAGTCCCAGCAAGGGCATAACACGACACCTCTTGCCTCCCCCCTTCTCAGGGGCGAGACACCCTCCGCCGCTGTGTACTTGCTGGCCGGGTCCCCCGTGCTCCCCACCTCTCCCCTACACCGCCCGTAGCCCTTGTTGCCGACAACCCTCCCGCGAACCCTGTTTTACAGCGAGGTTCCTCGCGGACGCGCGCCCTCAGCCCCCCGCGGCGGGGACATGAGGGCAGCGGCTTCGCCGTGGCTAGTGCGCATGCTCGCATCTCTTGCGCATGCTCCGTAACAACGCGGAGGAAAATCTAAACGGCGGCAGCCGCCGCCATATTGCGTAGCTGTCAGCGGCGGCGCTTTGCGCGTCTCCTGCCTCGACCCACCGGCGAATAGCCCAAGGCGGCCCCCAGCGCCAGCTGCCCGGCCGCGGAGGGGCCTGCGCGGGGGCCCGGCCAGAGCGGACCGCCGAGAGCGCATCGGAGACCCGGCGGGAGCGAGTTCTCAGGCAGAGCCCCCCCGCCGGGCAGCGGAGCCGCAGGTGAGGGGGGACGCGGGGAAGAACTGGGGAGGGGGTCGGTGTCTGCGCCGTGCCGGACCCGCCGCCTACCAGGCCGCATTCGGCCCGCCCCCATCTCCGCTGCTTCCCGCCAGCCGGGGGCCGAGGGGGGGCAGGGGTCTCGGGAGCGAGTAGCTGTCAGAGCCCGTTATCAGGTTACCGGGGGCTGCCTGCCTGCCCCTTCCTCCCCCCTTCCCCGGCTGTCTGGCTCGTGTTCCCCTCGGGGCTCTGTGCGTGTCTCCCCCCCGCTCCGCTGCTCTGGCCCCGGGGCCCCTCGGGGCTGCGTGTGTCCCCCGCGGCCCCGCCCCCAGGGCTCCCCCCACCACCGTAACTCCTTCTCCGGAGCCCTGTGTCCCCCCAGCGCTGTGTCTCCCCCCCCCCCACCCCGGGCTGTGTCTTTCCCTGCCACGGCCACGCTGCTCGCCACGCTCTCCCGATGCTGTCCCGTCACCCCGTGCTCCTCTCGGCTCCCTTCTACACTGGGTGGTCCGCCCCTAGCCTCCTCTCTGCCCGCCTCCTTCAGAGACCGCGGGAAGGGGCTGGTAGGTTACGGGGAGAAGGGGCTCATGCGGGGCTGCGCTGCAGGATGGGATGGGAGTTGATGCTTTTCCTCCGCTCGCTCAGTCTCGTCCTCTATCATCTAATCTTGGTTCTCGGTGCCCGGAGCCGGCCGGCGCGTAAACCCGACTCGCTCGAAGCCCTAAATTGCGGGGAGGGGGGTGAGCGAAAGTGCAACTCGGTAAGACCCCTCGGCTACTTGTTGCAATGAGGAGATACTTTGTAACACATTCCTCACGTCGGAAACAAAACGCCTGCCCACCCCTCTGCAGCCCAGGAGCAGGAGGCGGCCGCGGCGCCGTACCAGCCCGACGAGGAGCGCTGAGACGTTTGCTGGCGCGTCAGGTTCAGCTACATTCTCCCACCGCCTCCAGAGTTTTTTGAGAGTTGGGGGGAGCTTTGAATTTGTAAATCGCTCCAGCTTGAAACTAGAGCTCGCTCCTCAGTTTTAAAATAAAAGTTTAAAGTGACTTAGTCCGTAAAGCAGTGGGTGGGGAGTCCACTTTTCACTAACAATAGCCTAAGGCTTTTTAACTTTGTCTCGATGTTCTTGTAGATTAGAACAGCTTGGATCAATGAATGTACAGATGTTTATGAAGTAATTCCTTATTATTCTTCCATAAGTGCCATGAAGCATCTCTTGCTATTGTTTACAACAAATGTACATTTTAAAATCTCTAAATACTGATCTACATAATGGTCGCAACAGCCCTGAGCCATTGTGCATTATGTTAAATTGGGTAAATGTCTGATACAAATAATGCAAATCTTGTTTTCAACCTTACCATTAAAAACTAGTTAAGTCAAGGAAATTTAAAGCATGAAAATATATTTCTTAACTACATAATTCCCTTGTTGGTTTTATCAGCTTGGATGTTTAAAAATACCACTTTTTCTCAGTGCTAATGTAACTGATTGCACTAATTTTATTTAATGAAGTGTGAAGCTGCGTTTGTCAGACTATAGTGTATTTATGGAGGATTTGATATTATTACTTACAGTACATGTTTGTTGACAGGCATTTATTAGTGTGAATCAACAAGTGCAGGGTTGGGAGACAAGAAGTCCTGAGGTGTAATACTGTGTAGCTTTAGGCAAGTCCAGTTCACCTTGCTATGCCTCATTTTCTGTATTGATCAGTTTCAGGTATTTGTCTGCCTACCTGTGTCGCAGGAATGTAGTATATGTATTCGAAGTGCTACATAAGGGCGGATCCACGAAGGGGACTTAGACTCAGCCTTGTAATGTCCAATGTTTAGGTGCCCTATTGCCTAATGGAATTAACAGCCCCATAGTAAGTATAGAGGCTCCCCTATACAATGCATGGGGAGAGGTGTCTAAGAATGGGATCCACAAAAATCAGCAAGCTGAGCAGGGAGCCACCTAATCTAGCCAGTAGACAGTGCTAGGTCGAGGGAAGTCTTTTTCTGTCAACCTAGCTACCATCTCTTGGGGAGGTGGGTTACCTACTCTGACAGCATAGGTAGCATAGCGTTTTAAGTATAGACAAGCCCTAAGATTCAAAGCCATAAACTCTCTCCTGGAGTTAGGTGCCTAAGCCCTTTCTTGCAAAAAACAAGGTGAAGGTACTCCCCCCCCCCCCCCCTTAAATTTTTAGCCTGACTGATAGAGCACTCACCTTGGGTAGTCATTGGCATGGGCTTGAACTTGGGATTCCCACGTTTCAGGTGAGTCCCCAAACCAGTGGTTTATAGTTCTCACTCTTTCCAGAGAGTGTTTATTTATAAGAAGTGGAACAATTTAAACGAGAGGTTGAGAGGGAACAGCCCCAGAATATCATTTTAGCCCAGAAGTTAGGGCTATCTCCTGAAAGGTGGAGACAAGTGTTTAAATTCCTGCTCCACATCTGGCAGGGGGAGGAATTAAATCTGGGATTCCTACATCCTGAGTGAGTGCTCTAACCACTAGGCTAAAACTTATAAAGGGGGCACCACCTCCACTTCTGGCATTTTGTACAGGGCATGATCTATTAGGAAGCCATTGAGCATGTCTATCAGATCAGGCCACACAGGTGAGATAGGCAGGGCATTGCATAGTTTGAGAATTCTGCTGGGGTTTAGGTGTGAGTTAGATGCCTGGTTGCCTGGACTTAGGTGGTTGTGTGTATGCCCAGTGGCAGATTTTTAGGGGTCTATAGGATTTTATCGGTTGATACTTAGGTGCTTACAGGGTAAGGCAGCAGTTGAGCAGGGGCTTTGGGGAGCTAAATTTTGGACTTAGGCACCTAAATCCCTTTGGGGATTTAGCCCTAAATGCCAAATGTTACCATCAGTCCTTAAATAGTACGATTGGTGCTATAGAAATATGAAATAGAAAATGTGCAGTGTAAGCGTGACAAATGTGGAGCTGAGATTTGCAGAATTGCCCGATTTGAACATAAGTTAGATCTGCTGAGATTATCATGGTTGATAAACAGAGGACTGCAGCCAAGGTTCAGTCTGAGAGTGGGAGAACTGTTTTATTCCACCCTGAGATAGAGGTGACAGAGGCATGAGACAGACCTGAAGAGTTTACACTCAGAGAGACCAGGAGGGGGTCAGAGGTGCAGTCCACCCGGTAACTGTGACAGTAAGCAGTATTTCTTTGAGAATGAAGTAAATGAGGTTTCTGCAGATATACAGTCATTAGACATTTTTAATGACAATCTTTTACCGTTACTCAAGATTTTTTGTTTGTGTGCAGGGATGGCATCTGC
The DNA here is from genome assembly GCA_033296515.1 of Macrochelys suwanniensis. Taxonomy (NCBI): domain Eukaryota; kingdom Metazoa; phylum Chordata; order Testudines; family Chelydridae; genus Macrochelys; species Macrochelys suwanniensis. The sequence continues at coordinate 39,239,330 of CM065775.1, read as the reverse complement.
TGATTGGGATGAGGAGAGTCTAGCCTAGTGGTCAGAGTGGGCATCAGGCCTAGCGGTCTGATCAGGCATTGGCAACCAAGGACTAGGATCAGTAGTCAGATGTCAAAGCCAAGGGCCAAACTGGAGGGCAGGAACTGGATACCAGCGCCAAGTAACCCAGGGAGTTGTAGCTGTCACAAAGCTGTTACAGGAAACACTCTAGACCGCTGCAATCCACAGGGCCCTGGGCTGGAACCCGGAGTAGAGGGCGGGCCTGGGTTCCCCCCAACTCCCTCTTTGATATTAGAGGAGTTGACCTGGACTGTGGGTCCCACCGGAGGGGAAGGTCTCTGGCCTGTCCCACGACCCATTAAGTGTGTCAGCAAAGATTGTGGGGATTGTTCGCCTCCTTTTCCCCGTGCTGGCCAGTGATGAGGTTAGCTGAGTAAATGGCAAGTTTGTGCCACTAACAAAAGGAGCCAAACTGAGGACTGCCTTGAACCTCTGAGGTGAGCAAATCCACCAGAAAGCGCAGAACCCATCAAGGCAGAGGAGGAACTTTGTCACAATAACTACATACAGCATTTAGTCTTTTTATGCATAAGAATCTTAATGGTACTATTGTAATTACATATCTTGCATAAAAGTCAGCAATCTTACTTCAAAAAAGTTTTCTTTGGGAATTTCTATTTAAAAATTTTTTTAGAAACAAACAGGTCACTTAATAAAACTTAATCTGTCTCCATCCACTTTTCAAAGCCAGGGAAGCGACTCTTAACTGTCCAAAATGAAATTAAAAGTTTTTGGTTCAGATGCATGCAGTCCCTTGTCACCAACGAAGTGTATGTTTTCATTATTACCTGGCTGTAGCTTGGAGGTCAGCCAGTTCTTGTGAGTTCCCTTACACAAGTCTCCTCTTTGGTTCTGTGATACCTTGAGCTGTTGCATGGCCCACTTTTCTCCACATCTCTGGAACAGACATGAATTGTAAATATCTACAGACCTCCTAAAATCTGCAATAGAGGAACTCCTCTGCTGGGATTCAGGAAGTGTGCCATTAGGGAGCCCCTGGCCTTTGCATTTTAGAAGGTGCATTACTGGGGAAGATGATTGCCCTGCTGGACTAATAAGCTTAATTGGAGCAGGGAATCTTCTCCTGCTGAAAGTTAAGGCCACTTAGGCAGGCATCCAACTGTTCTTCAGCCCTTTCGGGTATGTCTATACTGTAATTAAAAATCTGTGGCTGGCCCGTGCTGACTTGCTCCGGCTAAGGGGTTTAACTGCGGTGTAGACGTTTGGGTTTAGGCTGGAGCCTGGGAGCATCACCCCTTGCAGTGTCCCAGAGCTCAGGCTACCACCTGAGCCCAAATGTCTACACCACAATTAAATAGCCCCTTAGCATGAGTTCTTTAGGCCGAGTCAGCTGGCCAGCCGCAGGTGTTTAACTGCAGTGTAGACATACCCCTAGATTCATAGATTCCAAGGCCAGAAGGGGCCATTGTGATCTAGTCTGACCTTCTGTATAACACAAGCCATAGAACTTCCCCAAAATAATTCCAGAGCATGTCTTTTAGAATAACATCCAATCTTGATTTCAAAATTTCCAGTGATAGAGAATTTACCACGATCCTTGGTAAACTGTTCCAAAGGTCAATTAGCCTTATTATTAAAAATTTACACTTTATTTCCAGTCTGAATTTGTCTAGCTTCAACTTCCAACTATTGAATCCTGTTATACCTTTTTCTGCTAGATTGAAGAGCCCATTATTAAATGTTTGTTCCCTATGTAGATACTTAGAGATGGTAATCAAGTCTCCCCTTAACCCTCTCTTTGTTAAACCAAATAGATAAAGCTGGATGAGTCCCTCACAATAAGGCATGTTATCTAATCCTTTAATCCAGGGGTGGGGAGCCTGTGGGCCAGATGCGCCCGCTGCTTAATTTCATCTCGTATTTGGCAAGTCTCCCTGCTGCGGGCCGGAAGTCCCGAGCCTTGGCCTCCCCCGCACCCCCGGGGGAGAAGCTAGGGTTGCCGGGCCATTAAAAGTCCGGTAGGCTCTGCACAGCTCCCAGAAGCGGCTGGGATGTCCCTGCGGCTCCTAGGCACAGGGACGATCAGGGAGGCTCCATGTGCTGCTCCCATCCCCAGTGCTGGCTACACAGCTCCCGTTGGCTGGTGTTACCGAAATATCGGGTCCGCCTAGCTGAGAACCAATAACAGTCAGACAGGGATAAGGAAAGAGGGTTACTTTATTCTGCAGAAAAAGGAGAGAGTGTACCTTAGTACAGAACTCTAATTAACACAGAAATTACAGGTCTTTTATACACACTTAGACAAAGCCCTGGTCGTGTTAACAGCTGATTGGTGGTAGCCAGACCTCGGATGTTTGCTATCTGGTCAGTAAAAACTGGTCTAGGATAGTGATTTTCTGCAGGGACAACTCTTCTGTAAAAGTTCAGGGTCTTGCGTAGGCGAGGCATCTACTTCCCCCTAGTGGCCTCTGGTTGCCATAGCTGCTGGTTGTTAAGGGGGTTCATTGTACCTTATGTCTTTCACACCGGGAACCGCGGCCAATGGGAGCTGTGGGGGCAGTGCCTGCAGGCGTGAGCAGCAAGCATCATGTTGAGCTGCCTTGGTGCACCTCCACCTAGGGGCTGGACATGGCAGCCCCTTCTGGGAGCAGTGCAGAGCCAGGGCAGGCAGGGAGCCTGCCTTAGCCCTGCTGCACTGTCGACTGGGAGCTGCCTTAGGTAAGCACTGCCTGGCTGGTGCCCACATGCCGAACCCCTTATCCCAGGTCGGAACACCCTCCCAGACCCTGCACCTGCACCCCAACTCCCGGCCCTGAGCCCACTCCTGCACTCCAAATCCCTCATCCCCAGTCCCACTCCAGAGCTTGCACCCCCTCTGGAGCCCTCACCCCCTCCCGTACTCCAACCCCCTGCCCCAGCCTGGAGTCCCGTCCCACACCCTGAACCCCTCATTTCTGGCCCCACCTGAGCCTCCGCGCCCTCCCCCAACGGGGCCGGGGCCGCAAGTGCCGGCTCGCCCCTCTGTGGGGGAAGCCCCGAGCCTCCGTGCCTCCCCACAGGGCTGTGTGTGGCCTGCGATTGATTTTTTTTTTTTTCCTGTGGGTCAATGGCCCATGATAGAAAAAAGGTTCCCTACCCCTGCTTTAATGATTCTCGTGGCTCTTCTCTGAACTCTCTGCAATTTATCACCATCCTTCCTAAATTGTGGGCCCCAAAACTGGACACAGTATTCCATCTGTGATGGCACCAATGCCAAATAATAGATGTAAAACGACCTCTCTACTCCTACTTGAGATTTCCCTATTTATGCAGGATCGCATTAGCTCTCTTGGCCACAGCATCACATTGGAGCTCATGTTCAGCTGATTAACTGCCACAGTCTCCAGGTTTTTTGAAAGTCACTGCTTCCAGTGGTAGTTCCCTGTTGTATAAGTGTGGCCTGCATTCTTTGTTCCTAGATGTATACATTTACATTTAGCTGTTTTAAAACACACATCATTTGCTTGCGCTCATGTGATCCAGATTACTCTATACCAGTGACTTGTCCTCTTTGTCATTTGGCATTTTCCCAATTTTTCTGTCATCTGCAAACTTTATCAGTATGATTTTGTTTTCTTTTAGGTCGTTGATAAAAATGTCAAATAGCCAAGAACCGATAATTACCCTGTCATCCTGTTTATCCTTTTTAAGAATTGGCTTCCTTCCAGTCTTCTAGAACTAACCCAGTGCTCCAAGATTTATTGAAAATCAACTTCTTCCAGGATCTAAGGTGCTTGGATACTTCAATAATAGGAACTTAAATAAAATAGAACTCTTGCCATATAATTCCCACAGAAAACTCTTTGTACCAGGTTAGTCGGCTTCACCACCTCATTTGTCATTTCCCACCTTCTGTGCTCAATAATAGGTAAACAACTACCCTTTAATAGACCTGCTGAGGAAACTGCTTGCTCAGAGAAGCAGTGCCTAAATTGTCAGACAGGGACTCTGATTCTGAATAGGATGCCTGCTTCTTCCAAGCATGCATCCTATTCAAGTCTCCCACTTCTTCTTACCCCAGGCTTTTAGCTTTGTATATAAAAGTTTCTTTTGGAAACTAGCTGCTGCATAGAATATGTGATGACAGAATTTGGCATCAAGCATTTTATGTGCTGTCATTTTACAAAGAGAGCTTTTTTTGTCAACTTTTGATAAATACTTTTTTTGTTGACTACAATAGAAACTTTGATACATGCTAATGACTTAAAATCTGACTGCATTATAGTTGTCCTTTTTTTAATGAAAAGTCTGTATTCTTGGAGAATTCTCGGATGGTTGATTTTGTGATGTAGACGCAGCTGACAATTTTGACTGGTGTAGAGTATGGTTTTGAAGGACTGAAGGATTAAATAGTCATGGAGCATAAACTATCCCTTCATCTTAAAGGTGCCTCTTTCAAGTCAAGATTGAGAAAGGTAGATGATGAGCCTTTATTGGATTAAGGTAATGAGTAGTTTGCAATGTGCAGGAAATCTAAATAGATAATAATTTGGCTTTTTCTGACCCTTCTCAAGGATTCTGCAATTTAGTGTGACAAACATGGGTGTTTAGAGAACTTATAAGCAAGTACATGAAATTAATAAATTGTTCCAAAGCCTAAGTATTTTATTTGATAAAATTGAAATGTTTGTTTACACTGAGTGTGATATTATTGGAAATACTTAGATGGCAAAAGAGGATTTCTATTCTAATACGCTGTATGACACTGATTCTAAATTTTCTTTGTCCAAATATTTGCATGGTATTTGCTTTATTGTAACAATAATTAGTGTCAATAATTGGACAGGATGCACTTTATTGAATGACTGCTTATTTGGTAATTCACTCTAACACAATTTTAAAGCATAAATATTTCTTAATATTGTACTCATTTATGAGGTCATGGAGTTTGGGTGTCTACATGTGGGATGGGGAGAGTTGGAGATAGAGCAGTACTTAGAGCCGTTGGCCAATTCCATGGGGAATCTGGTGTGGAATCCTGTAGCCTGAGTGGGAAAACACCCCAAAGCGGCGGGAAGGGGACGGTTCTCTTTGGGCTGTGTTGCCAGGCTCCAGGAGAAGGAACCTGGTGCTTCCTGGAGCTTGTGCAGACACACATGGGCAAAAAGGCCGCATGTCTCTGAGCAAGCTCTGAAGTCCCCTGCTGCTCTTATTCTCAGTGGATCCTTTGAGATGTTCACTGAACCTGGGGAGCTCATTGCATTTCAGAGATTAAGTCCTCTACCCTGTTTCTGAAGGAATAACATGTCAGCAACTCTGCAAATGTAACGTTATAGTCTTTTCCTTCTGGCCCATTCCTGTAATAACTTCCATGAGAAGTGATGATCTGGTCCCAAGTTATTTTGTTGTTGTTTTTAAATGTAAAATAAAATACCAGCTAACTACATCATCAGTTTAGTGTGTGTATGTGCCTTCTTTCTTCCATCATCAAGATGGTAATTAGCAAAGGTTAATTGAAACATTTTATGAACATGTTAAAGGAAGAAATGGTCTGATATCAGACCTTATAAAAATGAATGTCTATAGGTACATGGCCCTTGCCATGGTATCTGAGTTTTACATAGCATTATAATATTGTGGTTTACATTACACAGTTACAGAACCGCATCTAATTTATTATAGCATTCTATTAAAATGTGGCAATAAATCAGTGGGTTTTCTCGTGGCTTGTGTTGGATTCAAAATCTTTACAAAGGTATTAAATGTGAAAACATTAATCCAGATCTGGCTTCTTTGTTTTAAGAGAAGGAATTAATACAAAGATTACTTAAATATGGTGGGGTCAAACAGACATTTTCAGGAAAATATTACTGAGACTTACAAAGTACAGGAACCATTAGGGTAAAATTTTCAAAAGTGCTTCTCACTTTGGAAAATGAACTCGTAAGTCATGTATGCATTTTTGAAAATGTTACTCTTAGGCAAGATCTACGCTAGAAGCACTTTTACTGGTAGTGCTATGCGATTACAGCAATTCTGGCAATCCGCTGATAGTGTTGTGGATTAATTTGTACTGGCAAAACTATACTTTTGTCAGTATAGCTTATTGCAGCCTGCCCCTCTCCTCCAAATGAAGTAAGCTATATGGACAAAAGCACAATTTTCTGGTATAACTGCATCTACACTATGGACTTAATGGTGGTTAGAGATCACATCTCTTCATACCCCTGATTAACATAGTTATGCTATCAAAAGTTTGTAGTGTAGACCTGGTCTCAGTCTCTAATGAAATTTGAAAGAGAAATTTACAATGTAATACAAAGAGTCATTGCAGCCCTCCACAGTTTTATGGAGCTATTGAAGCAGATAAAAACGATTTAATCAAGGTTCTCTTAAGCATATTGTTAACAAAGTTGATTTTAATCTCTGTTGAAGGTATCAAATTCAAATTTAAAGAAAAACTGCAGTGACTAATTTTGTGTCTTTAGATATTTGCAGTATACTATTTAAAGAAAAAATGCATAGAAGAGTTTAACACTGTTTGCCTTTGTCATTTGTGTACTCTGCAAAGTTAACCAGGTTCAAAAGCTCGGTGGGGCAGGGACTGTCATTAACCTACAGTTTCCAGCTAGTACATTATGGAACCCTAACCTGACTGAAGCTTCTGTGTGCTACTGCAATAGAAATGATTGATAAATAATCACTTTGTGAACCCCGTTAAATTATATACTGCTTAGTTATGATTAAGGCTGCCTTTTAGTCACGGGTATTTTTAGTAAAAGTCATGGACAGGTCATGGGCAGTAAATAAAAATTCATGACCCATGACCTGTCCATGACTTTGTACTATATACCCCTGACTAAATCTTGGGTGCTCTGGGGCAAGGAGTGGCTTAGGGGCACCGCGGGTGCTCTGGGCCCAGGGGCTGGCCCGGTGGCACCACAGCTGCTGTGGGGGAGGGAGCCGGGCAGCAGCATGTGGCCTAGGACCCTTGCTGCTGCTGGAGGGAGGGCGGTTGGGGGGCTGGCAGGCTCCCTACCTCACTCCACATGTCTCCCCGGAAGCGGCAACATGTCCCTTGGCTCCTAGGCAGAGGCACAGCCAGGGTTCTCCATGTGCTGCCCCTGCCCCGAGTGTTGGCTTTGCAGCACCTATGGGCAGAGGCAGTGCGCAAAGCTGCCTGGCCATGCCTCCGCCTAGGAGCCGAGGGACATGTCGCCACTTCTGGAGAGCCCCCTGAGGTAAGCGCCGCCTGGAGCCCTCACCCCCTCCCATGCCCCAACCTCCTGCCCCAGCCATGAGCCCTCTCCCACACCCAAAATCCTGCCGCTGCTGGGGCGGGAAGTGAGGTGGCCTGAGTCTGCCCCAGCAGCGGCCAGTACGGCTGGCCCAAGGGCTGCCCGAGCTGCTCAGGTGGTCCCCAGCCAGCCGCACCAGCCGCTGCAGATGTCACAGAGGTCCTAGAAAGTCATGGAATCCGTGACTTCCATGACAGACTCACAGCCTTAATTATGATTGGGTGAGATGACAAATTCCAGTGCAAGAGATTATCTTGGCAGGTCTGTTCAAAACTTCCAGTAATCTTTTAGATTATTACTATAATACACAGGAGCCTAAAAAGATGTACAGACAAAAACCAAGCGCAAAAATTTAGGCTCTGTATGAGAAAAAACTTGCCGATAGTGAAATGTGTTCGGCTGTGGCATAGTATTTTTAGGGAGGTAGTGGAAATCTCATAATTTGGGACTTTAAAAATTGGATTAGATGTCTAGTAAATATGGTATAAGGAACAAACCTTCATTGGCAGTCATTATCATGCATGTCTTCCTTGGAGACCAGGTTAAACTAATATCAGTAATCTTAACTTTTAGTTTTCTTTCTCTTTTTTCACCATGTATCATATTGAATTCATCTCCCTACTTGGTATTATTACTGTGTCTTCTCGTTTTAGATCCCAATTCAGCAAACCATTGAAGAACATTTTAAAGTCTCATTGAAATCAATGGGAGTTAAAAAGCATGTGTGCTTAACTGCTTTTCTGTATCAAGGACTTAGTTGTTGTTTAGCTAAATATAAATAGTAAGGTTATTTACTGGTAAATCAGTCCTTTCAGCCCCTTGATTCTTTTGTTGCTCTTATCTGAACTCCTTCAATTTTGTCAACCTCTTAGATCACGTGAATCTGAGAAATAAATGCAATCTATGAGCAATTATTTTCTGCCCCCGTCTTCTGCCCTTTATTTTCTTGCTCCTGTATCTGATCTTTCTAGGACTCCATATATTATTTCTTCATGGTGTTTGCAACTCCACTCAGTCAGCTTGGGGTGAGGAAGTTGTGATGGGTTGGTATCATAGAAACCACCTTGGAGCTGCCACCTGGTGTGCCAAGGCTACTTCTGCCCCTGCTTTCCTGCCTTTTCCAGCTTGGTACTCCAGAATCCTGACTGTTTTGAGCCAGGCCCGTCAGCCTGCTGCAAACCCAGACTCAGATCTGAACCACATCCACTAACAGCTGTAGGCCTGCCTGGAAGCAGCTCAGGAAGTGCTCTTGCCTTTGACACCCAGGTGCTCAACTCCCAATGGGGTTCAAACCCTGAATAAATCTGTTTTACCCTGTATAAAGCTTATACAGGGTAAACTTTTAAATAGTTCACCTTCTATTTCAAAGATAGAAAGATATGCACAGCTGTGCCCCCCCCCCCCCCCCCCCCCGGTACTAACACGTACTCCAGGTAACTTAATAAGTAAAAAGTGATTTTAATAAGTACGGAAAGTAGGATTTAAGTGATTCCAAGTAGTAACAGACAGAACAAAGTGAATTACTAAGTAAAATAAAATAAAACACGCACGTCTATGTCTAATCACACTGAACACAGTGTGTTCACCAGTTCCAGCAAAATTCCTTTTACAGGCTACAGTCCTCCTAGCCTGGGTCCAGCAATCGCTCACACCCCCTATTGTCCTTGTCCTTTGTTCAGTCTCTCTCAGGTGTATCCTTGAGGGGTGGAGAGTCTCTTTCTTTAGCCAGCTGAAGACAAAATGGAGGGGTCTCCCCAGGTTTAAATAGACTCCTCCCCCTCCCTGTGTAGCATCCAGTTACAAGATGGCGTTTTGGGGTCACATGTCCATGCACAACTCAAGTTACTAGCCCAACCGCATTCCTGGCCAAGATCAGATGTGGATTGGTGTCTGCCACTTTTTTGTCTGTTAAGTGCTTGCACTTTACCTGCACATTCTTTTCCCAAGAAATACAACCAATATTCATAACTTCAACTACAAAAATGAAACATGCATTCAACCAGGAGGAATAGATTCAGTAGATCATAACTTTTACAGAGATATGTTACGTGGCACATGTAGCATAAAACATATTCCAGTTACATCATATATACATTTATAAGCTTCTCCCCATAAAGCCTTATGGGGTACACCATCACAGAAGTAATCTTCCTTCAGGTCAGATTGGCAGAGACCCTGGGTTTTTTGTCTTCCTCTGGAGCACGGGGCACAGGTCACTTTCTGGTTTGAACTAGAGTAAATGATGGATTCTCTGTAACTTGAAGTCTTTAAATCAAGATTTGAGGACTTCGGTAGCTCAACCAGAGGTTATGGACATCCTACAGGAGTGTGTAGGTGAGGTTCTGTGGCCTGCAATGTGCAGGAGGTCAGACTAGTCCAGGGGTCTCAAACTCAAATGACCACGAGGGCCACATGAGGATTAGAACATTGGCCCGAGGGCCGCATTACTGACACCCCCACCGCCCTCGGCCACGCCCCCACTCCACCCCTTCCATGAGGCCCGCAGGCTGCGTGTTTGAGACCCCTGGACTAGTCAGTGGTTCTCAACCAGCGGCCTGATCAACACACGTGCAGCCCATATGACATCCTCAGGGCCATACAAGTAGTATATATATTGTGTGGATGTGGTCCACATAACACACACACAACTGCATATGCGGCCCACAATGGTAAATATGTTGTGAACCACTGCAGTAGATAATCATGATGGTCCCTGGTAGCCTTAAAGTCTATGAACTCTCCTCTGTGAATTTCAGTAATGTATGGTTGGTACCTTCTACCATATTATCAATGAATATGTTAAATAAGACTGGTTCCAGCAGTACCACGTTAGAAGCCTTCCTTAGCTTAAAATGAAATAAGTTTCTGTTTATTATTACCAGAACTAGCTAAAATTATTCAAATGAAAAATGGGTCTCTTTCCTTTGAAAACTAAATTTTTTATGAAAAATTTGTTTTTATTAATTTTCTGGGGGTTTTATGAAACCTGGAAAAAAAATCTTTCATTTTCAGTTTGTCCCTCCTCCTTCCCAACAATCCTGTTGCTGGGACCCTGCACCTCCCTATACTAGAGTTAAGGGGGACTGGAAATAAGGGGGGTTGTCTACCTATGTAGTAGATGTTAAGAGCCCCAAGCCACCTTCTGGATTCCTGAGGGGATGCCTCCCCCTAAATTCACTTACAATTCCTGTTTATCAGGGAGCTCTATCTTTTCTGTAATGAGTATCTGCACTGGACATGTGACAAGCCTGCTACCTACTGAATTGCAACATCTTAATCTAACCTCCTTACCTACTTCACTGGGTCTCCGACCTGCTGTAGAGAAGGCAAAAACCCCAACCCTCCTCAACCAATTTGGTGGTGAGGGAAATAATTTTTTCCCAGCCTCCTCCCCCGCCCCCCAAGGTGACTAGCACAAACCCGCAGCAGATCATAGAACCTGGTTCTACTCTGCTTCCATGTGTCAGAGGGAGAGCTGCTGATCAGTGTTTGAGAGTGTTCCTTTTGGAATACAGGAGTATAAATATCCTCCCCCTTCCTCTGGTGCGTATGGTGGGTCAGTGTCCCTCTCTGGTCTAGCCATGTCCTGTTCCACTCCACTCAGGTAAGTCCATCACCCTTCTGCCTCCCTTGTACCCCAGATGCAGTAGGGACCTTTAAAGAAACCTTGTCTTCTTTTTCCTGCTGCCCAGACAAGTCACCGCATTCAGTTGTGAGCACATTCTTACTCGCTTTTCAGAGTACGACTGCACTGAAAGTGAATGTTGTTTTTGTGGATGATGCCTTGCTCCCTGGCAACCTGTACAAAACGGTCATAGCAACGACTAACTTTTACAAATGATGCTATATCCAAAGGGGAGAAGGTGGCTAGATAATAATGCTATCTGATCTAATGCTATAATGCAGGCAAGTTTCTTGTGGTACAGAAGAATTAAATTGAAATTCTAGAACACAATAAAAGTAAATGTTTTTACAGCTATGTCTATACTAGAGTGAAAAGTGTGTGTGTGTTTTTAAAGCAAGTGACACTATTCTCTACTTTGCTGCTTTGAAGTAAAATTCAGAGAGCAGATTTTGCTCACTCTGCATGATTTCACTTTTTACCTCAACTTATATACATTTCATTTTCTTTGGAAAAAGGGAATCCCTGAATTAGTGCACCTGATTGGTTACAAAATTAACAGGGTACACCTCCTTAAATAGATTTTTAAAGGATATCTTAATTTTAAAGATCCTGTTTGGCTCTCTTCATGTTTGTGTACTGTTAAAGCTTGATTAGGATGGACAAATTAAATTATAGCATAGGAATTCAGTGTACAAATTTTGGTGGCCCAGGTATACTTAACTCTTATGCAGCACTCTTCAACTTTAAACAAATTTTTAAACAGTGGCTAATCTTTAGAATCCTTGGTATTAAAAAGTCTGTGATATCAAAGTTGTTAAATGAGTGCTAAAGCATTTTAGATCACCATTGTCTCTTTATTCACTTAAACTGCAGCTGCAGAAAACTAATAAAATGAATCTAATTTGCTTGCACGCTGCTCTTCTATTTCTGGTAAAAGGACATTGCTGCTTTTACCAGATGTCCCAATTGCTTTTATATTAAGTGATCTACCATGAAGTGAATGAAGTGTGTTTTGGATAGGTAGACTACTTATTTGTTTACCTCGGTTGGAATTTGTACTATTTGCTATGATGCACATGAACTCTACTATGATTAATTGCATAACAACCGTACTACATTTATCTTTAACAGAAGGGGACAAAAGAATTTGCAGAAGATTTTGACTGAACAAGAGATTCAGGGAAGGAGAGAAAAATGCCGAAACCAGTAAGTAGATGCCTCCTTGCTCTTCTACAATTTGACATAATAGCCATAACGCTTCCTGGACTGTGATCTTGTCAGATCTCATAAGCTAATAATCAAGGTTGGGCCTATTTAATACTTGCATATGGACAAGCATCCAAGATAAAAATCTAGTTACTCCAAAAAGTGGTGAATAGCATTTCATTTTGGGGGGCCCTACTCTGACAATACTGAACTAACATTGCAGCACGGTGTTCGGGGAAATTGTGCTTCTGGAGTTTCTATATTTCAGGTGAAACATAATGGTGAAAAGTGGCTGCAGAGATGCATTTCATGCATCTGATTCATTGCCTGTTTAAGTCAGTGGAAGTACTTCCATTGACTTAATGTGTATTGGATTGACCCTGTATGGAGGCTTGCAGGGAAAGGCTTGCTTAGCTGAGCAGTGATAACAGTCCCTATGGTCGCTGGGGATGGGGTGGAGAGAGTGATGAGTAACAATGTAATGAAACTTGTGTCAATTTAGAATGCCATGGTCTCCATTGCACTGTGGGACTGGCCTGGATGTCTTTTGGCTTGACTCCTTGGTGGGAATAACTTGGATCTTCTTATTTGTGGTTTGGGACTGTAAATGCGATAGGAAGGCAAAGCACACACTTTTCATAGTCTGATTAGCAACTCATTTGCATTGAGGTCAGGTCTCATCCATGTTCCTGCTGAGATGAGGGACACAAACTGGTTAACCCTTAAACTTCTGTTTCCTGAAAGGTTCCAATATTCTTTGAAGAGAATATTATTGGGAGAATATTACTAAGCCACTGAATCATTCTGCCAGAGCTTTAGTAGGACTCTCTTCTACCATCCATAAAGTGGCTTCTAGTTGTCCCTTCATCCTCCAAGTTTCATTGACATGGAATGGCCTGTTTGCTTATTCTCAATATTTAATGGGTGCTTGAATACTATTTCTGCCTTGTACTCAGCCATTGGAATAAATAATTATGGTAATACCTAGCCCTTATGTAGCTCTGTTATTCAGTAGATCTGTAAGAAATTTTGCGGTTGGTTCAGACTTGTCAGTATAAGGAGGTTGTCTTCTTTTATGGCTACACCCTTTCCATTGGAAGCTGTGTGTTAAATGTAGGAAAATGCCGCAGCAACACACGGATTTGTGACCCAGTGAGGCTTGATTATTTTAATTCTCTTAATAGGGCTTTCAGTAGAGCTTCCCAACTGGGTTATGGAGGCTTTAAGACTGAGGAGAGAAGTCTCTGGGGGCATCGTACTGCATTACAGGGATTTTTATGCAAACTGAGATCCATGGAGCAACTGGGAGGAAAGTGGCTTGAGGAGAATCCAGAATCTGTCTAGGGCCTGGGACCAGAACCTTGAAGTTTGGGTGGGCAAGGCTCACTTCTGCCTTGGCTAGCCAGAGAGAATCCTGGGCAATATAGTCCCAGGGCTGCTGCGAAGAAGGGAGGAAGTAGGATATAAACTGCTTTCTTCCCTCATAGCTGTGACTGGAGGGAGTTAGAAGTGCTGGCACTCTCTCTCTCTTGGAGACAAGGAAAATTTGAATATCAGATCTCAGAGAAGAATCTGGACTCCTGTTAGGGAGTGGTGCAATTGTTTTATGGGAACTTTTATGCAGAACTTCTCAATTTACTGTCTTGGGCTTTGCCAGCAGACCTCTGGAGAGAATGTGAAATCCATGGAGGAATACCAAGTGAAATAAACACATTAGGGAAGGGTGTTACAGTAACTCCTCGCTTAATATTGTAGTTATGTTCCTGAAAAATGCTACTTTAAGTGAAACGATGTGAAATGAATCCAATTAATACTGTACACAGCAATGATGATTGTGAAGCTTGGTTGAAGTGATGAAGTCAAAGGGTGGAAGAGGGTGGGATATTTCCCAGGGAGTGCCTTACTGCTAAATGATGAACTAGCACTTGGTTGAGCGCTCAAGGGTTAATACATTGTTGTTAATGTAGCCTCACAGTCTACAAGGCAGCACGAATGGAGGGAGGGGAGATAGCATGGCAGAGAGAGACAGACATGCACACCGAGTGTATGAGAGAGTTGCGCATTGCCACTTTAAGTACGCTGACCGCACTCTAAGTACATTTGCCTTTTTAAGTAGATCCGCAAGTTGAGACAGCAGCTGCTGCCAGCAAACTCCCTCCGTTGTGAGCCCTGTCTTGTCCCCTGTCCTTTGCGCTTGTGGAGATGGGGTAAAGGAGGGGGGGAGGGGAACACCCTGACATTAGCACCCCTCTTCCCCTACCCCCTTGCACAGCAAGCAGGAGGCTCCTGGGAGCAGCTCTAAGGCAGAGGGCAGGAGCAGCATACAGCAGTGAGGGGAGGGACAGCTGAGCTGCCCAGCAATTGATAGCCTGCTGGGCGTCTGCCGCACAGGGAACTTGTGGGAGCTGCCCGTCCACCCTGGTTCCAAGCCCCCACCAGCTTGCTCCAACGGGCTGCTGTTCCTGCAAGCAGTGGACAAAGCAGGTGGCTGCCAAATGACGTTAGAAGGGAGCATTGGGCAACTTTTAACGAGCATGTTCTCTGATTGATCAGCAACGTAACAATGAAACAACGTTAACCCGGACGACTTTAAGTGAGGAGTTACTGCACATGATTTTATTTTGGAGAAATCCGCTGGCATTACCTTCTATAAATTGCCGTCAACTGCACCTACTGTTAATAACTAATGCATAATGTAGGAGCACACTTTCACACAGCATTGAGCAGCATTATGAGATTTATACTACCTTCCCTCAAGCTTTTCACTGGCTGCTTTTGAAGTGGTGGATGGACTTCTTTTTAGTTTGTCTCCTTTTTTTTAAAGGCCTGAATGGCCTAAACAATGGTTATGTTTAAGACTTGTCTTTATAAAAATATATACTGTGACATCTACTTCCTTCTAGGAGTCCTACCGTTGTGCCTGGGGTTAGAATGTGATTCGTTTGTTTCCCTGTGGCCAGTCCTATGCTGTGGAAAGTCTCTCTTGGGGAATCTGCCTCATCTCATCTCTTAATTTAAAAACAGCCAACTAACAACCACAAAAATATTTTTTTCACAAGTTCATTGTGTATTAAATCCTTGTATAGATTTCTTTTTTTTTTTTCATTTAATTACTACTCTAACTTTTTATCTGTTCTGTATTTGTTGATTTTTAGTTGTAATGTATTTTAGACTTAACTCTAAGCCATGACTGGTGCCTTAATTACTGTAGAGCATCTTGTAGGTTGTCACTTAATGTTATAATGAGAGAGCACTTTCCGCTATAGCTCTCTTTTTACCTATATTACTATGACTGTTTTAGCTGTCTTCTTTTTTTATAATGTCTTGGTTGGAATGTGAGTGGTCTAATGTGTAGAATTCAGAGGATCTAACAAATTCTTGTAAACGTGTGAGCCTGGGCAATATAACACTTTTACTGATTTCTTTTTTTTAGGTGAATCTTCATACCAGTGTAGAATACATTTTATCTTTTGATCTTATGTATAATCAGTCATGAAGCTCATATACGTTGTTTCGACTTTGAAAGACTTAGTAGCAAAGACCTCTGCCAAACTGTTTGGCTTTTGTGTATTAGCCTGTTATAAAGAAGTATTTTATATTTCACTACCACCTCTAATAACACAGCTGCAGATCACAGTGAAATCGAGAGGGGATCTCAGTTTCACTTTTTGTGTTTAGATGGAAAATAGATCAAGTTTGGCTGGAATGTTGAACACAGAATCCAGCTGACCGTTTTGTATCACAGGTTAATTTAATAACACCTAGCTGGATAATTATTAGGTCTTTCTCAATACTAAGTCTCCTTCTGGGATCGTGTTCATGCGACTGCAAATGAGATCTTTTGAGTGGTAATAGCCATTATTTGAAAGGTGGGAGTGTTTGATCACTTATACATTATTAGTCCAAATAGTTGGAATGAAAAGTTAGAGTTAGGACTTTTAAAGACATTAAGGTGATGAGTAATCTATAAATATCTAGGATTGATAATACTTTCAGTTTGATAATTTAGCGTACTTTTTCCACTGAGGCTACATTTGGGATTCAGTGGCCTTCTCATAGGGTATTTATTCAGCATTGCTTGTACTCTTCTACATTCTCAATGCTATTGGGCATAATAGAATTTAGCTCGAGATCCAGTTTCCATTGTAATCTGCCAGTGATTTCAATGGGAGTTGCATCAGACCCTAAACTCTGACCACAAAAGATAATTATCATCAATGGATGTATGACCATTGAGAGGTTTAGTTATCTCAACATCCTGAAGGAGTAGAATATTTGTTTAATCTTTTTTCCAGCATGCTCTTCCCAAACAAACTGAATCAAAATCATTTTTAACTGTGTGCCATTTTTCCAGATCTTCACCTAAACTAGAAGCATTGAGACTAAAATTAGACATAGTTACATAACTGTTAATCATTTCATAGCCTAAGAAGATTAGGTTTAATTGACTGTAGCATTTACAGAGAGTAAGAGGGCTTCTACAATTTTTTTCCCCACCAGCTATTTTTGGTCAGACTTTGGAGTATGTGCATACAGGACTCAAAGCCCCAGAAGAGGAAGGATGACACTACATAGGACACCTAACAATGGTAAATAGTGTAGATGCAACAAAATAAAAATCTATGCTGTAAGGGAGTATAATTAGCATATCTTTCTAGATCTTTTCAGGTATAGAATATATCCAAAAGCAAGTAGACTTCAGATTGTAGAACAATGTTGACATCTTAACATTTTCTTAAATATCTTAAATTTTGGAAGATTATAGTGAATTTTAATAATTAGTATTTAAATTTGACACTTGAATTGAATATACTGTAAATTCACTTTTTGGGTGGGGGGGCGCTATAAGGTTTAGTTATATCACTTTCACAGGAAAATCTTTCAAATTTACTTTCCTGTTATGTGGTAGGCCTTGTGGCCTCAGGACAGCCTTGCAAATGGCCCGTCACCTCAGGTTTCCCTCGTGAGTAACCTAAAGGACTCCACTTCAGGCTCTTACTTAAATATCACCCCTACCAATTTATTACAAAATATTGTGTAATAATCTCTAACAAGTCCCAACACATCATCCATATCACCTACAAACATAGTCTTTGCTGTCACCATGCCCCAGTGTCTTCCATCACAGCAAGGTTCCTTATCTGTTTTCTTCCATCCGTCTTCCAGGACAGCTATCCCCAGTCCTTCAACCTGGGGTTGCAACCCAGCTGTTCCTGGTGGGAACTCCCATAGCCTCTCTGCCAGGATGATTCTTGCAAGGAAAGCATCCCTCAAACACCCCTGGCCCTTCTCACTGTTCCTTGGGCTCCAACTCTCAAGCAAGGAGATGTCCGTGGATAAGCCCCTCCACTGCTGCTCCTTCCTTTTGCCCTCTCTGTCCCTGGGCTCTGGCTCTCCAGCAGAGAGCCAGCAGGCATCTCCCTCTGCCGCTCCTCTAGCCCAGGCTCTCTTGCTTGGGGGACACCAGCCAGTAAAATCCCTTTTTCTGCTCTCCTGCCTTCAGCCTTCTCCCAGGAAAAAGTTTGTCTCTCGCAGTTCTTATCTCCTAGGGCCCTTCTTCTGACTGACTCCGTTTGCTCTGACTCCTGACTGACCTTTTCTAGCCCCCAGGTGCTGCCCTGTCTGATTAATTGGTCCATCTGGGAGCACCTGGACTGCAAAAGGAGAGTTGAGACCAGTTTCATTTAATGGGCCAGCTACCCTGTTATGGGTAGCTAAATTACAATTCAAATAGATATGTGGCATTTATTTTTACAGTACAAATGGATATTCAGGTGGCCACCAGAGTGTAAGCCTATGGTTAATGAGATTTAAGTCCATAAACCCTGGGTTTGCAAGCCCAGCGCTTAAGCTTCCATGCTGCATATTGACCATAGGTTTAGAATTTCTGGACCAGGGCCTTTAGCCCAGGGCTTTAGCATCCACACTGGAGTACGCAGACTGAATCAATGCAGTTTATGCCAGGCTTCCTAGTGCCTTCCACAGCTGTGATTGCTCTAGCCCCTGGTTCGTGGTGCAGTGTGGGAAAATTTGACTGTCCACCCTGCATGTTACAGGAGGCTATCACAGCCTGCCAGGTTCTCAAAAGATCCTGCCAAGCTGTCTTTTGGGTCTGCACGCTCCCAGCAATTGGAGCAAGCAGCAGGGAGGAGTCACCATTTGAAGAGCTTCTTTTGCTTGCACTTTTACTCCAGCAAATCAGAGCAGCCATGAGATGAGGTGGACATTCCTGCAGCAGTTTCTGACCTACTGAAGGCACCTGTTGGAGGAGGAGGGAAGATACAGGATACAGACAAATGGAGCTGATTGATGCTGCTCGTGACTCTTTGTGTAGCCTCTGATGCCACCTACATAGACCAGCACTTCTGGTGCAGGGCCACAAGCACAGAGTGGTGGGATCACATAGTCATACAGACCTGGAATGGCCATCAGTGAATCCCAAACTTTCCCATGAAGAAAGCTACATTTCTGGAGCTTTGTGAGCAGCATGCCCCAACCCTCCAGCATTATGTGACATGCATGAGGGCATCCCTAATGGCCAGAAGCAGGTTGCTGTAACTGTGTGGAAGCTGGCTACCCGCAAACGTCTACAGGTCTGTTGTGAACTAGTTTGGCGCTGGAAAGTCAATCAAAGGTAAAATGGTTACGGAGCTTTCTAAGGCAGTCAGGCATGTGATTTCCACAAAAGTGGTGGGCATAAACAATATCCCTGAAGTAACTGCTGGTTTTGAGGAATGGGGTTTCCAAATTATACTGGGGCCATTGATAGGATTTGTGCTCATAGTTTGCCCTCCTCTTGCCCAAGAGTACATAAACTGCAAAGGGTACTACTCCGTTACTATGTAGACCCTTATGGACCACACAGGTAGATTATGGACACCGACATGGGCTGCCCTTGAAAAGTTCATGATGCCAAGGTTTTCTGATGATTGGGAGTCTACATTCATGGACAGGTTGGGACACTATTCCCACTAGATGATATTGTTATAAATGGAGTTACTGTTCACACTGTTAACATGGGGGACCCTGCATGCTCCCTTTTGCCTTGACTGCTGACACACATACTGATCTCAGCTGGCCTGGCAAAAGAAGGTTCAATTAGGCTTTCAGCAGGTGCATAATGGTAATTGAATGTCCCATTGGAGGGGATGGTTTGAGGAGATTGCCTACAATGGCATATGGCCCATCTGCAACTGCTAGTAGCAAATATCCACAACAGCCAGAGATGGGAAAGTCTCTGAGTTACTACAGTGAATTCTTTCTCAGGTGAATGACTGGTGGGTTTTGCAGACACGCTCAGGGTCTAACAGAGTGTCATATTTGGGATCAGTAAGGAGTTTTCCCCCAGGTCAGATTGACAGAGACTCTGGGATTTTTTTCCTCCTCCTGCAGCGTGGGGTACAGGTCACTAAGCTGGTTTAAACTAGAGTAAATGGTGGATGGCCTCAAATCATGATTTACAGACTTCGAGGACTTCTGAACTCAGCCAGAGGTTATGGGTCTATCACTCAGGAGTGAGTCAGTGAGGTTCTGTGTCCTGTGATGTGTGCAGAAAGTCAAAGTCGATTATCACAATGCTCCCTTCTTTCTGACCTTAAAGTCTGAGTCTATGGGCTTGTCTTCACTACCCGCCGATCCGGCGGGTAGCAATCGATCTATCGGGGATCGATTTTTCACGTCTCATTTAGACGCGATTAATCGATCCCCGAAAGCGCTCCCCGTCGGCTCCGGAAATCCACCTCATCGAAAGGCGGAAGCGGAGTCGACGTGGGAGCGGCAGCGATCGACTCGCCGCCATCCTCACAGCCAGGTAAGTCGATCAACGATACGCCGACTTCAGCTACGCTATTCACGTAGCTGAAGCTGCGTATCGTAGATCGATGACCCCCTCCCCCCCCCCCCCAGTGTAGCCCTGGGCTATGGTGCTTCTTACAGACCCATTTGGATGCCTGTGTCATCAGTGCCATTACTGTGGTTTGTTGTGCTCTTCATAATCTATGTGAAGCCAAAAGTGAACCATTTGCCCCTGAATGGAGCTATGACCGTAATGAATTGCTGAACTTGTACACTCAGCCAGAAAGTGCACCTGCCACAGCTAGGGCAGGATGCATCTGGGCACTATAAGTCAGGAATGCTCTGTATTCCCATGTTACAGATTTTCATGGGCTAATGAAATAGGGAGACTATTACATTTGGGTGTGATTGTACAGTCCTTACAGTAAATGAGGTGCTATCACATCATGCAATGAAATGTTGGGGAAGGGATGGATGGCTATGCATTGTAATTATGAATGACATGAGCCCTTATAAACTGTCAGGGACTGGATTTACGGGAGGATTGATGTCGAGAAATATATTGAGAAATAGTGTTTGCATATAACTTCCCAGTTGTCTCTTATCGTGTGTTTACTTTAATTATTTGACGTATACGTTATGTAATGTGATGCAGTGATGGCAATAAAATTTCTTAGCAAATTAAAAACCTTATTTTTGAACATGTATTAGAAAAGTACAGTATTAAGTCATTGCCAAATAGGTCAGTTGCCATTAGCACATGAAAACAATAGTAATAAACCAACACCAAAACTTTTAACAAAGTGCACGAACAGGGCAAACAGTGCAGCCAGTTTCAACCAATAAACCCCCTTACTGTTGTGTGTCTCCTGGCCGCCTGTTTGTGTTCCTTCCTATTTGGTGCCACTTCCAGGTGTTGGAGTTGTTCACGGGGTGGAGCTTTGTCTGCACAGGAGTGGAAGCTTTCAGGGGAAGGGAGATCAGCATGTGGTTGGAGGACTGCATGGGACAGATTTGCCACGTCCAGCTGCTGCTAAGTCCCAATTGCACAGGCAGCCCAACCATAGAATTGATCTGCAGGATATGGAACTATGGAGGGGACTCAGGACAGGTTCAGCAGGAGCCTGTAGTACTCTGTGGGCTGTAGGCATTATCAGCATCTTGAACAGGTCTTTCTTCTGGGTTCCTCCCTAAGCTGATGTTCCTGCTCCAGAAACTGTGCTGGAAGACACTTCTCAAATGCTGAAACTCTGTCCTCTTGCTCTGCATCCAGTGTCTTGTCTTCCACTTGCCCTGAGTTTTTCTTCCTCTGGTACTACACCTGCTTGTTGGCCCTGTCCAGAATTTCCACCATCGTGGAAACACTTCTACTTGGGCCTTTCCATGACAGTTCTGCATCTCATGATCCTGCTGGAGTGGGCCCACTCTACGAAGGTTGAAGGACCAGCAGAGCTTGAAGGAACTAAAAGCAGAAATCAAACAGTATATTATTGTTTAAGTGCTTCACAATAGGTTCAGTGCCATCCACAGGCAAAAGTGCCTTGTGGAATCTCAAGGCCAAAAATGATACTTTGTAAAACTGAGCTTCAGTATATTCTGAGAGGAATGCCTCAGCTCAGTTAATCACAGTGAAAATACTGCATGCACAGTCAATGGCAAGTTACAGTTTACAGGTTTTTTTAATTGCTGAGCTCCTTGAGAGGCACGGGGGGAGCTTACTACAGAAGCCTTCTGTGTACTTTCAGATGTACTTTCTTGAGGACATTACAATCCCAGAGGGTCCAGAATGGCAAAGGAAAATTTTATTTCAAGCTGCTTATTTCAAGCTATTACATTTGCAGCTATCAATGCCTGGGATTGGGTCAAAATTCATTGGGGAATCAACAGAATGTTGTGTTGGTGTTCACATGGATGACCAGCTCCATACGACACTCAATATAGGCTGCTCTGACCGCATCTGCCCAGGGACTATATTCAAATACACACGATAATACAAACTCTGATACATCTACACAGCCATTCCCCCGGTACATTTCTGAACTGCATACAACCTCCTGGCTGTACTTTGATAATTGATTTTGTCATCCAGTTCCTTGAACAATTTTCTGTTTACAGGCAGCTAATTACAGAATCATAGCGTTAAAAGGGACTGCAAGGGTCATTTAGTCTAACCTCTTGCGAAGATGCAGGATGTGTTGTGTCTAAACTGTCCAAAACAAATAACTATTCAGCCTCCTTTTGAAAACCTCCAGTGAAGAAGCTTCCACAACCTCCTGAGATTTAATCTAAATCTGCTATGCTGTAGTTTGAACCCATTGCCTCTTGTCCTGCACTCTGAGGCAAAAAAACAACTTTTCTCCATCTTTTTTTATGGCAGCCTTTCAAGTATCTGAAGACCGCTGTTGTATCTCCACCCTCCCCCTTAATCTCCTCTCTTCCAAACTAAGCCCAGTTCCTTTAGCCTTTGCTCACATGGCTTGCATTTCATCCCTTTAATCAACTTTGTCGCTCGCCTCTGGATATATTGTGCCCAATTTGTAAGGTATGGCATACTAAAAGAGAAGGCAAGTGTTCTTACTTCAAACTACCTGACTAATCTCTGTAAGAATGTGCATGTTTCTAGTGAAAAAATATTTTTAAATGCTTGTTTCCCTGTTTGTGCTTCCTGATCTCCATTTTAAACTCCATATGGTAGTGGTGATGAGAAAGGGGATTTACACTAGAGCACTGGCGTGCAATCTGTCTGTAGTGCAGGGGTTGGCAACCTTTCAGAAGTGGAGTAAATTTAGTCACTCTAATTTAAGGTTTAGCGTGTCAGTAATACATTTTAACGTTTTTAGAAGCTCTTTCTGTAAGTCTATAATATATAACTAAACTATTGTTGTATGTAATGTAAATAAGGTTTTTAAAATGTTTAAGAAGCTTCATTTAAAATTAAATGCAGAGCCCCCCAGACCACTGGCCAGGACCCGGGCAGTGTGAGTGCCATTGAAAATCAGCTCGCCTGCCGCAGGTTGCCTACCCCTGCTCTAGTGGATACACATTGCTGCCTGTGGCTTGCAATACATGTTGCACTGGGTAAAAAAACAGAAATCCTTCCCACCCCAGTATTATTAACTCAAACCACGGAGCAAGAAACTTACTTTGATGCGTCAATGAGGCACCATAAAACTCCTCTGAGAAGAGACCCCGAATGTGATGCAACTGCTCTAGTGGAAAAGTCTCCTCAGTGACTGATTTGAATACAAGAGTCACTTCACCAGCCTCATCTGGCATTTGCCAACTTCTCTCCAGTCCTATACTGGATTAAAGGGTGAGATGGTCATCATCCCAGCTGATCAGGCTGTCATGAAGTGCTGGTGGCTCAGTGCAGTGCACCTGGTCCCTCATAAAAGGGGCAGGATGATAATGAGTTCCCAGAGGTGAGGTGGTTATCTCTGGCTTGCCAGTAGTTGGTTTTGAGCTGCTTAATCTGCTTTTAGCACTGGTCCAGTGAATCCTCAGTGCTGCCAGCTTCTTTGCTATAAGCTGCTATGCATAGTCATTCCTGGAACTCTTGCTAAAGTCAAACTGTTTGCTTGCCTTGCACCAGAGACTAATCAAAATCTGCCTGTGCTCCCATGCCCAGCTAGCTAGCAGCATGCTTGAGAAAGCAGTTCTTTGTGTTAATGGCCATTACAAACACAATAAAAGTTTCACTCTGCTTGCGGTTCAGTGGTCAGAACAAAATGGAAGGGTTAAGCACTGAACAACTATACATGAACCAGGGGGCTTGCTTCCATTTCCTGAAAGTTGATTGGCTGGTCTTGGGATAGAAAGGACAAAGGACATTGTCCCATGGAATTGTTGGTGAATTCTCAGGACCCACTAAATGAATTCGGAGAAACTAAATGAATTCTTTGCATCGGTCTTAATTGCTGAAGATGTGAGGGACATTCCCAAAAATGAGCCATTCTTTTTAGGTGACAAATCTGAGGAACTGTTCCAGATTGAGGTGTCATTAGAGGAGATTTTGGAACAAATTGATAAACTAAGCAGTAATAAATCACGAGGACCAGATAGTATTCATCCAAGAGTTCTGAAGGAACTCAAATGTGAAATTTCAGAACTACTAACTATGGTTTGTAGACTATCATTTAAATCAGCTTCTCTACCAAATGACTGGAGGATAGGTAATGTGACACCAATTTTTAAAAGGGGCTCCAGAGGTGATGCCGGCAATTACAGGCCAGTAAGCCTGAGTTCAGTACAGGGCAAATTGGTTGAAACTATAGGAAAGAACAGAATTGTCAGACACATAGATTATCATAATTTGTTGGGAAAGAATGAACATGTTTTTTGTAAAGGGAAATCATGCCTCGCCAATCTTCTAGAATTCTCTGAGGGGGTCAACAAGCATGTGGACAAGGGGGATCCAGTGGATATAGTGTACTTTGATTTTCAGAAAGCCTTTGACAAGGTCCCTCACCAAAGGCTCTTAAGCAAAGTAAGCAGTCATGGGATAAGAGGAACGTCCTCTCATGGATCGGTAACTGGTTAAAAATAGGAAACAGAGGGTAGGAATAAGTGGTCAGTTTTCAGAATGGAGAGACAGTGGTATACCCTAGTGGTCTGTACCGGGACCAGTGCTGTTCAACATATTCATAAATGATCTGGAAAAAGGGATAGACAGTGAGGTGGCAAAATTTGCAGATGATACAAAACTACTCAAGATAGTTAAGTCCAAAGTAGACTTCGAAGAGTTACAAAAGGATCTCACAACACTGGGTGACTGCGCAACAAAATGGCAGATCAAATTCAGTGTTGATAAATGCAAAGTAATGCACATTGGAAAACATAATCCCAACTATCCATATAAAATGATGTGGTCTAAATTAGCTGTTACTATTCAAGAAAGAGATCTTGAAGTCATTGTGGATAGTTCTCTGAAAACATCCACTCAATGTGCAGCGGCAATCAAAACAGCAAACAATGTTAGGAATCATTAAGAAAGGGCTAAGTAATAAGACAGAAAATGTCATATTGCCTCTATAAATCCAGGGTACACCTTGAATACTGCATGCAGATGTGGTTGCCCCATCGCAATAAAGATATATTAGAATTGGAAAAGGTACAGAAAAGGTCAACAAAAATGATTAGGGGTCTGGAACAGCTTCCATATGAGGAGAGATTAATAAGACTGGGACATTTCATCTTGGAAAAGAGATGACTAAGGGGGGATATGATAGAGGTCTATAAAATCATGACTGGTGTGGAGAAAGTAAATAACGAACTGTTATTTACTCCTCATAACAAAAGAACTACGGGGGTCACCAAATGAAATTAATAAGCAGCAGGTTTAAAACAAACAAAAGGAAATATTTCTTCACACAACGCACAGTCAACCTGTGGAACTCTTTACCAGAGGATGTTGTGAAGGTCAAGACTATCACCAGGTTCTAAAAAGAACTAAATAAATTCATGAAGGATAGGTCCATCAATGGCTATTAGCCAGGATGGGCAGGGATGGTGTCCCTAGCCTCTGCTTGCCAGAAGCTGGGAATGGATCACTTGATGATTACCTGTTCTGTTTATTCCCTCAGGGGCACCTGGCATTGGCCACTGTCAGAAGAAAGAATACTGGACAAGATGGACCTTTGGTCTGACCCAGTATAGCTGTTATGTTAAGTCTGGGTGTCACAGGCTCGAGCTGCATCCATACTACAAAATGATGGAGTTTGAGTTGGAGCCCCTGTGAGACTTGAGCTCTCAAACACTCCATGCCTGTGAGGTCCGGGGGCTGGGCCTGAGTTAGAATTGTGTGTAGATGGAAAGGGGTTTTGGGCTTGAATCTGAGCATGGATTTACATGCGGACTAGACATACCCAGAGAGGACTGATTTATTTTTGTAAATGTGCACACACTGACTTTGTATAACCAGTGTTGCTATTGCTGTTCACTGTGTCATGCTTTCCTGCCTTATTCTGTCAGGTTTTTTACATCCACTTGTGTTGTCTTTAGTTATGTTGGTACAGAGACTGTGCCTTATGTATTTCTATACTGCCTAGCACAGCAGGGCCCCAGTCCTGATTGGGGCCTCTGGGTACTACTGTAACTTAAATAATTTAATATGCACAATACAGTTTATAGGCAGTTGGCATTTAACCTAGAATGATGAAATGACTGGAAGAAACTATAACTTTTAATATGTTAATCATGATTTGTTATCAGGTTTATACAGTTATGGTTGCTACAGATAACTGGCTGATACTACATATTAAATTAAATTGAAATTTTATAGAGAAACTAAGTGTTTTTCTGCTAAATACTTGACTCTTTCTTATCAAAGACTTGTAAAATCCACCCCAAAACAAGTTATTGAGCCTTCTGAGTGATATGGTGGTTAATTCATTAAATCCTTTGTCTTGGTGCACAGTGCTCATTTGCAAATAACAGCTGAAATACAACAGTCAAATACACACACCAATTTGTATCTCATTAATAGCATTAGGTTCTTTAAACCTTATTACCAGTAGGCTGTTAAATTCATAGTCAAGTTATGTGTTTTCTTTATGACAAATCTATGATTAATAAGAGGTCCTATTTTTTTTATATTGGTGATTAGTGGGTGTAATGTCAGAATATGCCATGGTTTGAAGATAAACGTATGAGTAGAAATAATAAAAAATTATAAGACATACTGTATTTTAATATTCTATATATAAATAAATTAGGTTCTATTTAAAAAATAAAATAAATCTTGCGTTTCACTGCTCTGGGCATCTTTACCAACCCTCCTTGTCTTACTTTTGATTTCAGTAGATCTTTCAAGTCACCCTTTTGTAAGCTGCAGCAGACCACTTCACACCCCACCATCAGCCTCTTTTACTAGTCATCTTCTATACCAAATGTCATTTGCTTCCTACAAGGAGATTACACACACACCTCTACCTACCCCTTCACCAAGTTCAGTTTTCATAACTGTTTTCAAGTACGTAAAAAGTTGTTACAGGGAAGAGGGAGAAAACTTGTTGTTCTTAATCTTGGAGAATAAGATAAGAAGCAATGGACTTAAATTGCAGCAAGTGTGGCTTAGGTTGGACATTAAGAAAAACTTCCTGTCAGGGTAATTAAGCACTGGAATAAATTGCCTAGAGAGGTTGTGGAATCTCCATCATTGGATATTTTTAAGAGCAGGTTAGACAAACACCTGTCAGGGATGGTTTACTCTAGATAATACTTAGTCCCCCCATGAGTGCAGGGGACAGGATTAGATGACCTCTTGAGGTCCCTTCCAGTCCAACGATGCTATGATTCTACAAGCCTAAAGAATTGCATTATATAGGTATACATCTTTTAAAAGCTGTGATTTTTTTTTTTTTTAAAGCGATAGAATTATTTGGAATGCATCCAAAGCCACCCAGCTGCCAGCAGGCTTAAAATAGAAAACATTTTAACAATGAACTCCTTTTCTTAGTTCTCTTCTTTTATTTAAAAAAAAAAATTACTTTAAGAAGGGGAACATGTCTTCCCACTCAACATGAATCTCTTGTTAACAGAGGCAAGCACATAAATGTTAAATGTAGTTGGTTGATTCTTTTTCTTTGACTGTTGCTATAACAAAATAGCTGAAGAATATGTCTACACTGCAGTTAGACACCTGTGACTGGCCCATGTTAGCTGACTCGGGTTCACGGGGCTCAGGCTAAGATGATGATGAATTGTGGTGTAGATGTTCGGGCTCAGGCTGCAGTCTGAGTTCTGGGACCCTCCCATCTCGCAGGATTCTAGCACCTGGGCACCAGCCCGAGCACAAACATCTACACTGCAGTTAAACGGCTCCTTAGCCCGAGCCCCATGAGCCCAACTCAGCTGCCACAGGCCAGCTGCAGGTGTCTGATTGCAGTGTAGACATACCCTAATTGACCTGGTACTGCTAATGTGTGTGTTTGTATCTCTCCCAGTTGTACTTGTCAGATACTGTTTCAACACACCTCCCGTATCTGGACTTCTATCAATCAGAAACCTTATCTGAATTAGAAAACTTGTTCTTGTACAAATAGAAGGTGCAAGTTAGAGGTTCATTTTGTATATTTTCCCCTTATTTTAATGTCCCTTTGATTGTTTATATCTAGCGGATGCATGCTGTTGACTAATGACTTCTTGATTCGTGTCAGGTGGTTGTTACAACAGAGGATTTCTGTATACAGATCAGTACTATTACTCTAGAGAGCTTCTAGAATCATTTTAGAAAACTGATCACTACTGCATTTTATGATGTTTTTGTGGCACTTTTTGTTTGGTAATAATGGTGGTGTTTTATATTAAATGTCAAAGTGTATTTGTTATTTGCTAAAATCTGATCCAGCTTTATTCCTTTTGCCTTCTGAGTCCAACTGATAAAAGGTCTATTAACTTAAATTGTTAGGTAGATTTCTTAGTATTTAATTTGAAAAATAAAGCAGTTTAGGAAAGATTTAAATTTTAATTTAAAATTGATGAATGTGTCCTGCTGATAGTTCAGCAGACTTTTTTTTCCACAATCCTTTTAACTCTTTTTATCTCCCTCCAGAAGAAGGAAATGTTTTTAAACCAATCAAAAATCCACTCCACTGGTTTTGAGTTTACAATAAAAACTCTTCTCCAAAATCCTCTTCACTCCCTCCAATCTGTCACTGTTGACAAAAAACACCATCTTCCTTTTCACCCAAGCCTATAACCTAGAGCTCATCTGTGCTTCCTACCTCTCTCTTGCCCCACACACCCATGCTATGTCCAAATTTTCTTCCTGCATATCATTTAAGATTTGTCCACTTCTTTCTTTTCTATACAGACAAACAAAACTCTCATCCGGGCCATTATTTGCTCTCCTGATTATGGTAACTTCCTTCATGACACCCACATCTCCCCTCCAAATAAATCAGCTACTAAGATAACTTTCTCTTGTTCATCACTATAACCATGTCAGCCCCCTTGGAATCCTTTTATTGGTTCCCGCACTTTCCCTTAATCAAGCTCAAACTACTTGTCTTCAGCTTCATGTCTCTTCATAACTCCTACCCCTTACTATTTGTCCAGCTTTCTCTTACTGCATTTCACCCACCCCCTTGACTCTTCCAGTCTACCAACAATGCCTTGACTGCTGCCCATCTGTCAGTGTTTGTAAAACAAATGTGTATGCGTGTTCTTCCATACTATACTGTGCATTAAGCATAGAACTACATTCCTGAGCTCCATAAGACTTCTGTCTCCTTCAAATTCTTCCTGTAGACCCAACTATACGTTAGTATGTGTAAGAAATTTAGCCAATTAATGATGGTGTCTGGTGAGATAGAGAGCAAAGAGGGACAGCTAACACATTGTTTTACCTGCTCTGTTCCTCTTTCCTCACGATTCATATATTGTCTTGTATTTTACTCAGGGTAGGGACCGTGTCTTTATATGTTTTCGTACAGCACCTACCACAATGGAACCCCTATCCTGGTTGGGGCCTATGGACGCTACTGCAGTACAGATATTAAACAATGATATATATATATTAGGTTACCGAGACTTGACTTATTTCCTTCTGAAAGTACTCCATCTAGTGGCAAAATTTAGAGTAATGTGTCATGGAAGTGGGTTTATATAGGAATGAGTGGAATAGTAGGATTTATATTCCAGGAGCTCATCAAAATAATTTGTAAATTTTGTGTGGGGCGGGGGGGGGAAACTTTATGTCTTAGGTATGGAAAAACACAAAATCAGAAATGCAAAGTTTTGCTGAAATAAATCTGCTTTGTCTGCTATGTACAGCAAAATATAGTTGATCTCTCAAACTGTTTAAACTTTTTCAGGTTTTCGTTTTATTTATTTTAAAATCCACTATTTTCCCAAACCCATACTTGGCCTTATTTCTCACAGGTTACATCATTTAACACCTGTGATTCAGAACTGCTACTCCTTTTAGATATAGTTTTTAATGATACTAGAAGAAATACAGGATTTTTTTTCATTTCCTTTTATAGTGCATGTAAGTGCTTCTAGAAGCACTAAGATAAATAAATGAGAATGGTGATAGTCTCTTTAGTCTCCAGACAAGTAGAACATGAATAGTGACGGTGCCAGCTTCTGCACATGCTGTGCTAATTCTAGGAGCAAGACCAGTTCTTGGAGTGAGAAGGCAATACTGTGTCTGTACCCATTCAGTCCTTGGTCTCTCTCATCAAAGGTCCCAACTGCGGTTGCATCAGTACAAGAGGAATTGAATACAGACTGCCAACTCACCTAATGTAGGCCACCAAACATCCATCAAATGGTGCTAGCATTTGATTGCTAACATCCCGAACAAACTGAAATGGTGATCAGTAGCTGAGTGGCTCCATGTTCTATTTCTAGTTACTTTATCTGTGCAGTTGCATAATAATTTTAAAACTTTGTTATGCCCTTTGATTTTCAAATCCTGACTTAAATATTGCACTAAATATAGTTTAACACTGAATGAATGTAAATCTTTTTTAATACTATAGATTCACTTTTGTCCATTTGTATATTTGTCTTGTGTACAAGTAAGATTGTGATATTTGCTATGTGGTAAATGACTCCGGTATACTAACATTTTTTCTTATAAACTTCTCATTAGTTGTATGAAAGCATTGTACAACACATACTGTTTAAGAATTTCGTTTTCTTCTCCACAGATCAACGTAAGAGTTACCACAATGGATGCAGAGTTGGAGTTTGCCATCCAACCCAATACAACTGGCAAACAGCTCTTTGACCAGGTAACCCTTTATTATATGTAATAATCATGACTAACATGGATAAAATGCTAGTCTTACAAAACATTATAGTGTTATAGATTTCTGTTCATGCTTTCCAATTAATACCTTATATTGATCTGAGCCATACCAATAATCAGCTCGAGCCACCTCTCCTCAATTCAGAAGCAAAGCATTAAGCACAAGGACAACTTTCCAAGAATGGATAAGCAACCAGGCTTCAGTCGAATTACATATGTCAAACCATCTTGAAATTAATACTATGTTTTATAGATATTCACAATCATATACTCAAAGAACACAGGAATTACTAACTGTATTAATTGTATGTTTATATAACTTTAAATACCCTTTAACAATAAATCTAAGGCAGAAAATCTAACATTGAAAAATAACTAGACTACCTTCCTTTCTGTCCAAGTAAGGAAGCAGCAGGTATACCCTTCTCTCTTTTGAACCTTCATTTATACTATAATTTAAAAGCGTTGTATCTATTTTAATTCTTGTTTAAAAAATATTTTCCCTTCATCCAATTTCTCTGTATTTTTTTTTCTTTGAATTCTAAATCTGAAGTAGTGTTTTTTAATTTGGTGATGGGCTGTCATCTATGAATTTTCAGATGTTGCCTAGGTCTGACATAACCAAAAGGGGCCAACTGGCTAATCTCTGATAAAAGCTGTATTCTAAAATAAATTTAATGTGATTTTAGCCATCAGAATTTCTGATCCTGATTCAGCTTGCTTGATACAACTTCTGGAGAGCTTCAGAAAATATAAAGTTAACTGGTTTAAAAACTCTTGAGTATCTCGTCACAGCATTCTTCAAGCAACTAACAGACCCTACAAAATACTTGAATGTTAACATTTACCCTTAGCATATCAGTCATCATGTAAGAGAAAACATACAAAAACATTCTATATTTCCTTTCTGAAACTAAGAACTCACTCTCCTGCCCATCCCACCACTTTATACGCTGTAGATATATAGTGCTTTCTCTCTTAGAAAAAGTCTGTTTAAAGAGATGCAATGTTATTCTAATATGTGACTAATGAAGATGTGTCCTTTCTAATAAACAAATTTCTTATGGGAATTATAAGACCGATAGCAGTTATCATTTTCCCTAATGCATAACTTGCAGGTGGGGGAGAGTTTGAGTTTAGCACCTCCAAGTATAACATGATTCTTTTGAGGAATGAAATCTCATTAGCCACTTTTAAATAAAAGTGATTGCATGCTTTCTTTTCTTTTCCCTCCTCCGACAACCAAGTCAGCTCAAAGGGTGATATGTCTTCATCTGCGAAGCAACAAGTAGGTTAAAGACTGTCATTTATGGTAGGTGTATAAGCAAGCACCTTCCTTTCCCTCCTAATCTATTGTCTTTTTTTATTTGTTTTTGTCTACTTGTACTGGAATTTGTGGAGTCATACTTCAGCCTTCATGCTGTCTTTTTCTTCCAGTTCGTGAATAGAGAATCAGGAAACAAGACTTCTAGAAGAAGGGGGGGGAAATGGAATTAAAAAGTGCTTTAAAACACTCTCTTCAATAGTTCACAAGTGTTGCAGGGTAGAAAAGTTTTGGGGACAGGGCAGCCATCTTGCCTCCTCCCTAAGATGTATGGGTGAGTTGCCAACAAGAACTCAACAAGTAAAAATTGTGCCATCTTCCGGTATGCAATGGCAGCTACGACTTCTCTTCTGTGAACCTCTGCTACCTCTTGACATGCGGTATTGGGTGGAGGTGATCTGCTGCTGCGTAAAGTCTTGTGCCAGATGATTAGTTTCACCCATTCTGTAGCTTCTCTGAAAAGGGATAAAAGATATAGATGCAAATTCTCTCAACACCTACTAGATTCTCTCCATCGAACTGCCTCAGTTTCTTGCATGGCTTTCAGGCGGCCTCAGTAGTTCTTACGATTAGCCTGTAAATGTTTAAATTGAGAAATTGTTAGCTTGAGTCCCTTGTTTCATGCCTGTACATGAGGGGAGAAATCATTCAGACAGATCCTAAACCCACACATGGCTTCATAGACCCAAATCAATAGCTGAATTGCGCTGTGAAACAAATATGAAGCTTTCAGAGAAAAGGTGTAATATTTCTCTGTGGCTATTACTGTCAACAAAGTGGAGTGACACATTCTAAACATTCTAAACTAACAGTAGCTTGATTGGTCATCCTGGTTAGCTCCATGTGGTGTACATTGCAGTAAACTTTTGTTCTTTGTAGTTATTGCTCAAAGCAAGTTACCTTGTCACAGCATTATCTCTTGTCCCATGATCCTGAGGGTGTTTGGATGTCAGCAAACCCCTTTCTTAGTCAGTGGTGGGAAGATTTAATGTGTTAGGATCATACTAAAGTGGGAAACATTCTCCAAGCTGCTCTTTGTTTTCAGACTAGGGCATTTCCCTTTACTCTCCCTATCTGCTGGTAAATGGGAAGTCTAAGAAGTCAGCATCTATGGGTTTCTCCTTCCCTGCTGTCATGAAGCTCAGTGAAGTTCTCCCTTATCCCACCAACATGATGGTGGAGGCCACTTGGAGATTCTGTTTTAGACATCTCTCCACCATCGCTAAGTTTTTCTGTCTCCTCATCCATTTGGAGGCCAGACTGGAGGTGAAAGGCTAATTTTGTGGGCCTTAACTAACCTGACTTCCCCACTTCTTCCTTCATAGGAGACGAAGAACAGCATGAAGTATATTTGTTATCCACAAACTGATTTTTGTCAAGGTCTCAGAATTTACCGCTGCAGCTCCTGGACAGAATAGTGTAGTCCCAATTCAGGAAAAATTTGGGGTTTTACTCACCCCCATCTCCTCAAGTTATAGCCTCATCCTCCTTGCCAAATATCTCAGAAGTCCTTTACTAGATTTCCCAGGGAAGACCCAATGAAATCTATTTATTTGGTTGCCTAATAGAGAATTCTTGTTTTGAAACTTTGTGTATTGATTTGTTGAAGTACCAATCCATAGCTTTGAGCAGCTTTTTTTAAACACTTGTTAAACATGCATTATAAAAGTCAAAATATGTAAGTGTCCTGACAACCTGAAATAAAAATTAGCTGAAATCACAGTAATAATTGTAAAAGCCCTATGTTATAGGGAGATCTGGCATGATCTCTGTACTTAGATTGCTAAATGCTTCCCATTATTACAAGATTCTTGTGACATTTTCTACTTTTTTGAGACGGTTTAGCATCCAATTTTTGCAGCAGGGCTTTGTTCTTTGGCAAGGGAAAGCCATGGAGCCAGGGAGGTGCCTCCGGCTTCATCCCATGAAATTCCATTGAGATTTGGCTGAGTTACTAGGTGATGAAAATCACTATTTCTTTGCTATGCCATGTGGTGGTGCTGCTTAATTTTAACAATGTATAAAGCTTTGGGCAGCTGGAAGACATCAAAGGGGCTGAAAATAATCCCTCTGAATACTACTCAGTGAGGGAAAAATTATGGTACAAAATAGAAGACATGCAAAGAGTGTCCTAGAATAGTCAGGTATGGCAGAGCCTTGTTTGTGCCCTTAACGACATCTGATGGAGTGGGAAGGATTCAGATTCAGATGGATAAAACCCTGAACATTCTCAGACTAGGCCCCCACAGCAGTGACAGCATGCACTGCACTTGGAACCCCTGGGAAAAGAGACTCAGCCTGACTCCTGCCAGAGCAGCTGTCCTGGTGGTAGGGAATGGGTGAGAACTGGGCCAGGTTTCCCCAGACTCAGTGCATGGACCCAGATACCCATCACTTTTGTGACGCCATCATCTGGGGTAGGAGCCTATCTCTCAAGGTGTAGAGTGCCAGGCTGGGCTACCCCTGGCAGCGTCCATGGCCCAGCACAGCCCCAACAATCCATCCATCACATTGGGGGCACCACATATAGCAGGAGCCCCTGACTTCCTGGACCAGAACACAACCCCTGAGGTAGAGGTGAGTACAAGTTCCTGGAAATCAGGACAGCATGAGTTCTAGACTTGCATCTTCTGCTAACTGATGTTAATAAGTCTGTATTATGCATAATGCTGTATTATTAACCATGTCTGATAACCAATGGAGAGATTACCCTAGCTGTGACTAAAATGCAGATTTCTAACATGGCAGACCTGTAGCCCATCCACTTAGCCACACTGCCTCTCAGAAGAAGCCTGCCAAACCTTTATTCTTGACTGTGTGGTCTGGAAAATAGGGTTACTCATGCATAGGTAATCTACTGAGAGAAGTATTATTAACCCCATTTTACAGATAGGGAAACTGAGCGACTTGCCTGAGGCCACTCCATCAAATCAGTGGCAGAGCCAGGATTAGAACTCAGGACCTCCTGAATCCCAACTCTACTCATTCCTCCAGACCACAATGCCTTACTAGCACAGGTGTTGAGTATCTACAATTTCCATTGACTTCAGCTGCAGCTGTGAGTGCTTATCAGCACCTCTTAAAATCAGGACAAAAGGGGTTCAGGTTTGGCACCCAGAAAGTGAAGAACACACAATTAAGGGCCATCTACCAAAACTTTAGTTTAAGTTACTTGCTCAGCAACATATTGGAAATCTATAGCAGAGGAAGGGCTAGAACTGAGTTATCACATGTGGCATTCAGCCCTTACAAGACCATGCTTTTTTCTTCTTGCATACCCTGCCTCATTCTTTACACACCTCCCAGCTTCTAGAGCAAATGAGGCCAGGGTCCAACAGACACTACCTTTGATTACTACAGAACTCCGTTTCTGTTCCCTGAGCACTGGCCATCCTGTGCGCTGACCAGGGTCAGATAGAAAAAAAATGGTATGGTGATGATTAGACTTGTCATAGTGCATGTGCACAGGTGAGCAGAAGTAAGGTTGCACAGCCATCCTTAATTATGGAATTATCTAACTTTCAAGTGTTTTATTTTGCAACTTAAACAATATTCTTTGAATGTGGGCTTTTTGTGTATATGTATGTAATTCTATATACCTCAGATGGATCTGAACACTTCCTTAAAACGTAAGTTCCTGCAGTAGATTGACTGCTACCAGAGTCCCATTTGGGTATTTATTTGAACTTACTGTTTTGATCCTTTGGCAGTAGGGTCAAAAATATCTCCAGATATTGAGGAAGGAGAGTTATGTTAAACACTTTACTCCTCTCCCTAGTACATGAGAAACCAGATAGAACAGAGCAGAAGACTTTATGGGGAGAATGTCCAACATCACTAGTTTGTTTTTAAAGCTTCAGAGCTCTGGCTGGGATTTGTCACAGCTGCAAGTAAGACTGGATCTTTTCTTTGCCTAGAGAAGAGAAAGTTCAGCCTTCTAGCAGCATAAATATATGACAGCCCAATAGAGAGAGGAAGGATCTGCAACTAGCATGTATCTAGAATTTGTGAATCTTCAGTAATGAGATCATTGGGGAATTGTGACATGAGTGAAAAATGCATAATATCTCATATCTTGGTGAAATAGGTTTCACTTTACCACTGCCAAAACTTGAATCTTTACTGTTTCTGCATTTCAGTGAACCACCTAATCAAGAATGCTGGAGATTACTGTTGTGTGACTAGACAAATCCTTACATCTCTGTGGGCCAGCCTTTAAATTAGTTTATAGGAAGTTGATTGTGATTCCCGTTGCACTGATTTGAAAATCTGTCCCATAGTAAGTTTGTTCTAAACTATTTCACAATTCAAGTTAACTATTTCGCTACTGGGTTATCCTTCTTACCTTGATCCAAGTTCATCCTTAGAGTGTAACTTAATTCTTTAGGCCAGTCATAGAATCATAGAAGATTAGGGTTGGAAGAGACCTCAGGAGGTCAAAGCAGGACCAACACAAACTAAATCATCCCAGCCAGGGCTTTGTCAAGCCGGGCCTTAAAAGGAGATTCCACCACCTCCCTAGGTAACCCATTCCAGTGCTTCACCACCCTCCTAGTGAAATAGTGTTTCCTAATATCCAACCTAGACCTCCTGCACTGCAACTTGAGACCATTGCTCCTTGTTCTGTCATCTGCCATCACTGAGAATAACTGAGCTCCATCCTCTTTGGAACCCCCCTTCAATTGAAGGCTGCTATCAAATCGCCCCCTTACTCTTCTCCTCTTCAGACTAAACACGCCTAGTTCCCTCAGCCTCTCCTCGTAAGTCATGTGCCCCAGCCCCCTGATCATTTTCGTTGCCCTCCGCTGGACTCTCTCCAGTTTGTCCACATCCTTTCAGTAGTGTGGGCCTCACCAGTGCCAAATAGAGGGGAATAATCACTTCCCTCGATCTGCTGGCAATGCTCCTACTAATGCAGCCCAATATGCCATTAACCTTCTTGGCAACAAGCGCACACTGCTGACTCATATCCAGCTTCTCATCCACTGTAATCCCCAGGTCCTTTTCTGTAGAACTGTTGCTTAGCCAGTTGGTCCCCAGCCTGTAGCAGTGCATGGGATTCTTCCGTCCTAAGTGCAGGACTCTGCACTTGTCCTTGTTGAACGTCATCAGATTTCTTTTGGCCCAGTCCTCCAATTTGTCTAGGCCACTCTGGATCCTATCCCTAACCTCCAATCAAAGTTTCTGACACCTACAATTATCAGAAAACAATCAATTGTATTTGTCTCTAAATAAATGGATGATTCCATTGTGTAGCTTCTGAAAGGCTGGTATTAGTCCTCTGGTTTAGTTAAAATTAAGACATTTTACTTCTTGCATTTTTGACTAGGGCATCAGCAGAGATCTGGGAAGTGGCCAATAAGACAATGCCATTGACATCACTTTGAGCCCTCTCCTCCAACACTAGTACTGCTAGCCATATCCATTGGTTATAGGATGCATTGTCTTCTCCTCTTGTTTGGATTGTCTTGTACTAAAAGAAAGGAGTTATTTGGCCCACATGTTCTTAACTTAAGTGATTTTTTTTCCCTCCTCAAACACCTGCTTCCTGGTGGGTAAAGACATATAACTTCATGCTGACTGGTTGTGTATGGAGGAAGACATTACTGTAATTAAGAGTAAGCTATTCCTTCTTGCTCTGTCTTGTATACAAATCTTTTATGGCTTGCCTAAGTTGGTTGCTCACAAAATCTTGCTCTATATTGTCTCTGAGTCTGAACTTGTTTGAACCATTACATCCAAATCCAGGTGCCTTTCAGGTTTTATTGATTTAATGACTCATTTACTTTTAGGTGGTGAAAACAGTTGGTCTACGTGAAGTCTGGTTTTTTGGGCTGCAGTATGTGGACAGCAAAGGCTATTCAACTTGGTTAAAGCTGAATAAAAAGGTAAAATATTCTTGATTGTCCGGATGAACTTTCAATTTGAAATAGTTTATATGCAGACTTGCTACTTGTATATATTATATTACAAACTGTAACCTAATTAATGGACAGATTTCTTTAAACGTTAGTTCAGCTCAACTGTTTATAAACAAGTGGAATCTTACTGCACAATTGTATCGGCATTTTATTTGGCTCAGATGAAGGTATGTTTTTCTGTACATGATTCTGTACGTGAATCTGTGGTGATTCGTACATTAGAAAAACTCTTATATTTCATTATCTTTGATCAGAAAATGAGCTTTCTCCCTCTGTCCCTTTCATGCAGCAGAATTTATTTTTGGGGAAGAAAAGTTAGGAATAAATTTTAAAAAGCAATGCAGTATGAATATGGCTATGGAATTTCCCCTTTATATTGCTATCTGTTAGGCCAAGATTTTAAAAAATGGGTGTCATCAGAAAGTGTTATTTCAAACAGAGGCAAACGTCTTTTGGTTTGAATTTTAGCCTAGAATGCCCTTTGTTCATGTTTTAGAGAAACTGCCATCCCTGCATGGTGCAATGATTCTGGTTTTTAGGAGCAATACTCAGATGTAGAGCTGGGTGGGAAATGATTTGCTCATCTCATGAAAACTTTTGAGATTTCAAAAATTTTCCTAGTTCACATCAGAATGAAATAGACCTTTACAGTTTCTTTGGTGGGGAAAAAAAGACACAGATATCCACCCCAGAATAACCAGTAACCTGGTGGCTAGATGCAGGCCAAAGACTTACACTCACTTGGGATGTGGGAGATTCAGGTGTAAGGGACTTGGGTGTAGGAGGTCTGGCTAGGCCGGATAGTCCCTGATGTGTGGTAGTCAGTGAGCAGGGGTTAGAGGAATTGCTAAAGTCAGGCTGAATAAACAAGAGTTAGGGTCAAAGTCAGGCCTGGGTTGGATACTGGAGATCAGAGGTAGTATCAGGCTACCATCAGGAGGAAAGAGTCAGGGTCAGAATCAGGCTGGGATTGGACGCTGGAGATCAGAAGACGAGGTGAGCTCTGTAGTCACAGCAGGCCTAACATCTGTGGTGTTGCTAGACAACTTCCTGGGGCACCCTCCAACATTAAATAGGATGGTTGGCCAATCAGGGCCGCAGGGTAATGTGTGTCTGGCTCTCTTGGGCAGTACTTCTTGTGGCACTTATTCTCCATGGTGCTCCCTGGCTGTGTTTCTGCATGGCACTGTGGGAATGTCAGCTGTCCCAGGCTCTACAGACCTGGGTTCTAGTGCCACATCATTACAGTGAATGTCCAAACCAACAGCCTATTGGCTATTCTGGGTGACTTTCTCTTCATATCTTCTGTTGGAGCTGTTCCACTTTGTATAAATAAATATTAATTGAGCCAAAATTGACTCCACTGGGGCACTCACCTGCTATGTGGAAGACTCAGGTTCAGGTCCCTGCTCTGGCTCTTCTGGGATGGCTTTCTCTTTATGGTTTTGTCCAGAAATTCCCTCCTGAACCTTGAGGGTATAATTTGTACTGCAATAAAACACCCATGGCACCAAGTCTCAGAGCCCAGGTCAGTTGACTCAAGCTCATAGGGCACATGCTAGGGACCTGGGGTCTGAGACCCATTCTCCTTGTGGAGTTTCAGAGTCGGGGATCCAGCCTGAGACTCAATGTATACACTGCAATTTTTAGCCCTGCAGCCTGTGCCCTACAACCCTGAGTTAGCTGACTCAGGCCAGCCATGAACTTTTATTTCAATGTAGATGTTCTCTGAGAAACCTTTAGTCAAATCTGGTATGTTCCTGTGAAAAACCATGGGTTTGACAAGTGTGCATTTTCCAACAAAAAATTAAGTTGAAAAAAAAATTCCCAACTAGCTGTACTCAGAGGTTGCCATTTATTCAGCCTTTGCCCCTCATTGTGGTAGCATGATGAACTGAATCTCTTCACCTGGAAGGTTATCTAGATTTCAATCTCCCAGAAGCTCAGTTTCAGATACATTGTTTTAAAGCTTACAGTTCTTTGGTTAGTTCTGGTAGCTTTCTTCCAATGCTTGAGGAATCTAGGACTTACGGGATAACTTGGAGCAGTGTACTATTTTTGTCTCTAGGTAGGAACTAAGCAAAATATAGTCTTGGGAGGCAACTTACCTTTTGGAATAGGCAGTAATTTACTAGACTTTTCCCTTGTCAGTTCACTTGATGAGAAGTAAATACTCTAGATAACCCATGTCATAGTGGTTCTTTCTGAACTTTCAGTTTGTAGTGGACATAACATTTTAAGAATGGAGTACTTTTCAGGTCTGTCTTCATTAGAAGCACGTATACAATGCCTTTTGCTTTGTCTTAAAGGTTGAAGAGAACTGCAGTTGAAGGATGCATTTCTGATAGTGACGAAATAATTGCCTTTATACGGTCCTTCTATCTCCCTTGACTCTGAGCACTTTAGAAAGCAAAACCTATTGAGGCATTTAGGCACTATCGTACTACAAATAATAAATAATAATGTTGTGACTCTCCTTGATCATTGTGTTCCCCAGCCCCAGCTGGCTCTGGTTCATCACTAAAATATGAAAATATATTTGAAAATTGCCTATATCTTTGGATGTAATATTATGTTGGAAATTTAAATTAGTTTGTCATATATTAATTAGGCAGACTCTACTGCACAAGTAGTAGAACTAGAACTTGATATTTTTCTTACATAAAACAGTGTCCATACAGATTCTTCGGGTGGGGGGAAGAGGTGGGACTACATATTTCCTTAACTGTTGGGTACTTTTAAGCCAGTTTGCGCACTGTCTTTTGGGCAACCTCCAGTTTATTGAACTTTAGCTAAGAACTTGTAGGGTAACAATTGGTCTTTTAAAATATTTACAATAAAATACCCTAGATTTCATTTGCAAATTACTACATATATATGAGTTAAATGTGGATTGGGTTGACTGGATGTCAGTGTGAAAAAAAAAATGGGGTGGGTGGGAATCCTTACGTTGTCATTGCAAAAATCATAATTTTCGCTTGAAATAAGTTTTCACCATGACGTACTATTTTAATTACATGTATTTTTCATTAAAAAATGTTTACATCTAGTAAAATACCAAATCAGAGCCAAATATAGATATTAATGAAAGTCTTGCTCGAGAGCAGGCAGGCCAGAATGAAGAAGACCATGAGTGAAATCCTGGCTCTAGTTCTTACACGTGAAGGATTGGGGCCTTTGACAGTGTTTTTTCTGAACATTTCTATTACCATTTGCTACATCTGCAGATTTTACTTTACATTAATTTTAATGTTTCTCTCAGCAATGGTTAGTATTGAAATGTAAGTAGAACCAAGGAAAATAAGTAAATTCCATTTATTCGTGTCATATTGGTGATGACAGCAAAATTTTCTGATGCCTTCTCAGTCCATCACTAGCTTCAAGCACACAGCAGCTGACCTCTCGGTGATCTCCTGCATACCATCTATCCATCTTCTCTCTGGTCATCCCCTGCTGTGATGACCTAACACCATTCTTCCATGATAACTTTCTCAGGGTTATTTCCATCTCTATTCCTGATGTGACCAAAATACGTAAGCTTGTGCTTGTTGATTTCTGAGAGCAGGTTCTGCTTCTCTCCAATAATACTTTTAACATAAGCATTCATCGTCTTTTCCATCCAGGAGATACACAAGAGTCTTTGCCAGCACCATATCTTAAAAGCTTCAGAGTTGTTTTTTTGGTCAGTAGCCTTAATTTACAATGTCAGTAGCCTTAATTCACATCCATAAGTCACTGTGGAAAAAATTAAGCTTTTCACCCATCAACCTTCATACATTTTGAGAGGAAACGTTATTTCCAAACTTTTGTAAGGGGAGGTCATGTCATCAGTGTATCTGAGGTTTGTTAAGAGGTGTTGACCAATGGAAAGCCCAGCTCCATCCACTTTGTCAAAATCTTCCAGGGCTTGTCTCAGAATAAATTCTGCGTACATGTTGAAGAGGCTTAGGGATGTAATACACTCTTGGCTCACACCCTGCCTGTCACATGACCAGGACGTGGACAGTCATGCCTAGTGGTTGGAGCTGGAGTCAGGCCTAATGAGCAGAACAGGAGTCACATCTAGTGGTTAGATCAGGAGTTGGCAGCCAGGAATTGGAGCCCACGTTTACAGCAGGAGCTGGAGGCAAGGGGTCAGAACTGGGAGTGGGATTCCAGATGTCAGAAGTGAGGAATTGGAGCTGAGGATCAGAATTGAGTTACCTGGAGTGAGGCAAGGCAGGGAGGAGGCTGGGGTTGAGTCCAAGGTGGCAGCAAGCCTGGGAACAAGCGGGCACAGGGACTGTCATAACCACAGATGAATCTTTGAGGAGCCACCCAACTACCACGGCTGCTGGGCTTAAGAGCTGGTCTGCTGCCTCCTCAAACCAATCAGGTGATGTAGCCGCTCAGGCAGCCTACTACAGGCTAGTTGGTCGCATTAGGTTGACTGGATAGTGGCTCTGCTGCAGCCCCTGATTCCTGAC
The DNA here is from genome assembly GCA_033296515.1 of Macrochelys suwanniensis. NCBI lineage: Eukaryota > Metazoa > Chordata > Testudines > Chelydridae > Macrochelys > Macrochelys suwanniensis. The sequence goes on along the minus strand of CM065775.1, from coordinate 39,196,946 downwards.
ACTGCCCAGTGGAAAACCACTAGTTGTTCCCTGCTGCTGCTTTCACCGTGGTCTGTTGTTGATAGTACAGACTTGTAATGAGTTCAGTGAGGTGCTGTGGAATCCCCATGTCTGCCAGTATCCTCCAAAGACGGTCATGTTGGATGGAATCAATTGCTTTTGAGTAGTCAGTGAAACACATAATCAGTGGGTGACTATACTCCCTGTACTTTTCAATGATGTGACAGATGTTTGTGATTTGATCATGCATGCCTCATCCCTCTCTGAAACCAACTTGTTGTGGTTGTAGTTCTGCTCCTATCATTCATTTCATGCGATCCTGGATTATGTAGAGCAGAATTTGACTTGCATGCAATAGCAGGGAGATATGATTGTTACTACACTGTTTTGTCACCTTTCTTTGGTAGGGCTGAAGGATTCCCTTCATCCAGTTGTCCAACCAATTTCTAGTCATCCATACATCCACTGCAGATTTAACAGCTCTGCTGATATGTAATCTACTCCTGGTTCTTTCCCAGCCTTCGTTTTCATAGTAGCGTTCAGCATTTCCTCTCGTAGGATTGATGACACTGGCTCCGTACTCTCCTTTTTGTTCTGTATTGTAAAAGGCATACAGATTTACACAGTAATCTCCAGTGGCATTTGACATCATCTTCATTGAGGACTCTGCATTCATGCTCATTTATTATGTTCAATTGTAGGGGAAACTTTTTGTTAATAAGTCTGACCAATGTAAATATACCTTTTATATTGTTACTCTCTTTGTAACTCTCATGTTCCATGCATTTTGCCCTTATGTATTTGCTCTTGTCTCATCTAGTCTGCCTTTGGATCTGTCTGCTTAGTTCCTTAAGCTCTCTCCTATGTTCTTCTGTCTCCAAGCCATTCTCTTTCACTCTGCAGCATTTTTTCACCAGCTCAAATGCCTTCTCAGTTAACTATGGTGTAGTCTGACATTGATTTTTCAGAATGCATGCTGTGTGGATACTTTGAGCATGATAGTTTTCATTGTATTCCAAAGTTCATTTGGGTTGTTCTTGCACCTGTGATATGCCTCAAACCCATTCTGGACAGAAGTCATGTATTTTAATTGATTTTAGACAAGTCCAGATGCATCAGAGCTGCTGAATGTCTTAAATTTTAATTTAATGTTTGAAGCTAATGTTGGTCTAACCCTCAGTCTGCACTTGGGAAAGTCTTTGTCCATTACTCACTCTCCAGCATTGCTGTATCATTATATTGTCAGTTTGGTTCTTTGTCATGCCCTCTGATGACATCCATGTATATCAACATCTAAGATGTTGGGTGAAATAGTTTGTAATGACCAGGTGATTAGAGCAGCACAATTCAGCTAGATGTCCTCCTCTCTCATTTTATAAACAACCAAATCATTGTTTCCTATTACTTCTTTGAGACCCTACACTTCCTTCACATTCAGGTCCCCAATTACAAGGGTGATATCTTTGCTTGGTCTATTAATAAGTGTGTCTTCCAGCTGTTCATAGAATTCATCAATCTGCAGCAGCAGCTCTGATAGGAACTTAAACCTGTACAATCAACATACTGACTGTCTTCGCTTGAAGGTGACTAGTGATGATTCTGTTGCTGATTGGGTTGTATCCAAGCACAAACTTTGTCTCCTTGGATAAGTTAAGTGCAACCCCATATTCTCTCATTTTCTCAGATCCTGAGTATAGTACACTATGTATCTATCCATAGTCATGAAATTACCCCTACCATTCCATGAGAACTCTGAGATTCAACATATATCTATCTTACATTTTTCCAGCGCTTTGGCCACAGTGGTGAGATTGCCTTCATGCATACTCCTCACATTCCATGTTCCATTCCATTGTTCTGATGATTTATTTATGACGGTTCAGGTCATTCTTTTCCTTAGTGTAAACATCAGGCGCTATACGTCCCAAAGGAAGTACAGTGCTTGACCAGGAAGGTCAGGCTGCATTGATGCTTGCCATCATAATGACAGTCGACAGTGCCACCTACAACAGGCTGACGACAGGTGTTAAGTGACATTCAGGTAATTTGGTAAACCTTAGGAAGTCCAATGGCTAAGGGTGGATGAGCACTTGGGGAGGGTAGTGGGAGCATCACTGGAGGAAACAACATCAAAAAGTGGAAGAGTTAAATCTATAGATTTAACCAAAGCAGCCTCAAACTGGAGGGAAACCTACTTTCTCCCACAAGAACTATGATGATGGATCAATGTTTTGCCTTTGTTCCATGTATGGAGCTGGGTGGTGAGACCCCCCCAGGCCAGAAGTCATGATAGATTATACTGGGAAGGAGGTTCCAGCCATTCAGTGTACAGATTGTGATTATGATGGTTCTGTATTGAATCCTTTGGGAAGTTGTCAGGGTTCCCTCCACACTCTGAACTCTGGGGTACAGATGTGGGGACCAACATGAACAACCCCCTAAGCTTATTTCTACCAGCTTAGGTTAAAAACTTCCCCAAGGCACAAATTCCTTTTCTTGTGCTTGGACAGTATTGCTGCCACCACCAAGTGATTTAAACAAATGTTCAGGGAGGGGCAACTTGGAGCCCTATCTCCCAAAGCCCCTTCACCCCCTTTCCTGGGGAGGCTTGAGAATAATATACTAACCAATTGGTTACAAAGTGAGCACAGATCAAACCCCTGGGTCTTTAGGACACTGCAAATCAATCAGGTTCTTAAAAGAAGAATTTTATTTTTTTAAAAAGTAAAAGAATCACACCTGTAAAATCAGGATGGAAGGTAACTTTACAGGGCAAATAAAAAGATTTTAAAACACAGAGGATTCCCCTCTAGACTTAGCTTCAAAGTTACAAAAAACAGGAATAAAACTCCCTCTTAGCATAGGAAAAATTCACAAGCTAAACCAAAAGATAATCTAATGCCTTTCCTTACTTTACTTACAATTTTTGTATCTTAGAGACTTGTTTCAAGTATGATTTTAGGAGATGGTTTTTCCTGCCCTGGTCCCTCTCTGTCCCAGAGAGAATCCAACAAAGAGCACAAACAAAACCTCCTCCCTTCCCCCCGATTTGAAAGCATCTTCTTTCCCCATTGGTCCTTCTGGTCAGGTGCCAACTAGGTTATTTGAGCTTCTTTAACCCCTTTCAGGTAAATGATTCTGTACCTCTGGCCAGGAGGGATTTTATATTACTGCATACATAAAGGTTGTTACCCTTCCCTTTATATTTATGACAGAAGTATAGTGTCAGATGTTTGTACCAAGTAGAGCAGAAAACTCTGCACAGAAATACAGCTTTTTGCCAAAATTGCTAAGTAGGCATCTATTAATTGAGTTTGTAAGGTAAATTTGTGTAGAATTGAAAGGTGGCATTATATATAGTATGTTAGTGACTTGTAGCAAAATGAAGTGATTGCTGGAATCAGATTAAGCCCTCTGACATCAGGAACAAGGATTTTTGGCACATTTATAGCAGTAGACTAAAGGTTTTAAAAAGAACCTGACTCTATGCCATAAAAAGGGGTAGATTCAAGAGTGAATGTGCCACAATTCTTTGATGGCCCTGTAGGTGCTCCACTTCAGGTGTTGGTGCATCCCTGTGCCTTTGATCAGAGAATTTCAGCAGCAGTGCCTGTCCAGGTCGTGCATGTGTGTTCCCTGTCTCATGGCACTGTTGGCACCTCACCTAGCGCGTGCACAACCCGACCCCTCAGTTCCTTCTCAGCCGTGCTCTGCCTGAGAGGGAGCTCCCAGCCGTGTCACAAAGAGAGCTTGTTTTTTGTAGACTGGCTAAGTTCACCAATGGGGTGAACCACCATCTTTTCAGTTATGCCTGGTTCACCAGGCTTTAAGCGCTGCCTGTCATGTCAAGACGCCATGCCAGTATCGGACATACACTCACAGTGTGTCCGCTGCTTGGGTGAGTTACACATCCTTCAGAAATGCGCTCACTGCAGCATCCTAAGGCTCGAGCTCGGAGGGACGGGGATCTGTGCCTCAAGGTCATCTTAATGGAGAGTCTCTGCGTCCAGCCTCAGAACCCAGCCAGCAGACTACCTCTGGAAAAATATCTTCAGAGAATTCACCATCTTCTCAGAGGAAGGCTCATTCTTCTAAAAAATCACCGAGGAAGAAGCAGCAACTTCTCAGAGAGAACTGACCAAAAGGAAGCAATCTCCAGCTTGGTCTCTCTCCTTGATACCGATCGCACCACGGCTGAGTACCTGTGAAGTACTGGGATCCTCCAGCACTGCCTACACAGTGGCCGTGCTGATCCCCAGCACTCCTGTGCGGAGTCGAGAGGCAAAAGCAAGCCTACCTCCTCTGCTGCACCACCGTCAACACCGCTGAAGATGGCACCGAGACCTCCAACACAGGCTATGCCTGCTCCACCAGCTTCCTCAGCACTGACGACTGCATCGACAACGATGCCATTGGCACCAGCAACTCTACTGCCAAAGCCATCAGCACAGTAGACTCCAATACCAAAATTGTCGGCACCAAGATCTTCAGCGCTGAAGCCCTGGCACCACGCCACTTCCTTCATCAGAAAGACCTATTAGTATTGGTGATGCCGGACTCATAATTTTTCGGCATCAACGGCTCCGTGGTGCACACAGTACTGAAACAACCTATCTGTCCAATAGTCCCTCCATTTTCCAGCATGGAGGAAGAGGATGTTTTTTTCCTCACACCACTCCTCACCTGTACAACCAGACCCAACCCCTGGACCTCTGTGATTGAGGTCTCATTATAGGCAAGACATACAGCCATGGTATGGACACTTGTGGATGGCCTCACCCATGCCATTCCCCACACAATGGCCTTACTGGGACCCCTGGGCTGCCTATAGAAGGCAGTACTGCAGGATCCCCAGTCCCTATAGGAATGGGATTATATTGCCCCCACCATCCTCGATGCCTGCAACGTCAGAGTCCCACGAGGAAATTGTCATCGGGAGGAGAGCATAGAGCAAGACACCATGCCACTTACTAACAATTCCTCTTCTTCCCCAGATGAGAGCATAATGTTTCCACCGCCTACAGCCACCGCCTCCTTTAAGCAATTTCAAAAACTTTTTAAATGTGTGGCTGATGGATTAGAATTCTTGAAGTCCCAGAGGCCCAACATAAACTGCTGGACATCCTATAAGCCTCCTCAACTTCCAAAATAGGGCCCCTGTTTAATGATGCTCTAATGGAGCCAGCAAAAACAGCTTGGCAGACCCCAGCTACCATACCACCCATCTGCAAGAGGACTGACAAAAAGTTTTATGTCCCTTCCAAAGGTATGGACCTCCTTTTTTCTTTTCCTGCACCAAATTTACTCATTGTCAATTCCATCAACCAGCATGATAGACAGCAACAGTACAGGTGGACACCCACCGACAAGAGTGGAAACTGCTAGACCTTTTTGGTCAGAAGGTCTGTTCTTCAACCCTACAATTCCAGTTCATCAACTATGCGGCATTATTAGCAAAATATGATCACTGCAACTATTCAAAATTCATGACTTTATTAATATTCCAGAGGACAAAAGTGATCACTTTAGAGCTCTTTTGTCCGAAGGCCAGCTTAACTACACGGCTACCACCGTGGTCATGTGCCAGGCATCCAGGCTGCATTCCTTGGGATTTCCCAGGAGACACAGTCCACGGTGGAGGACCTTCCGTTCAACAGACAGAAACTCTTCACTGCCAAGATGGACAAAGTCTTCCACATGATGGACTCAGGAGTGACCCTCTGTCCACTGGGGATTTATATGCTTGCCACAAAGAGAAGACAAACCAGATATCAGGCTTACCAGCACAACAGGTATGTCACTCATACCCAATATCAGTGGCAGTCTGAGCCACAGAGATGCCGACCACCACCACCATCAGCTTCTCAATCTTCTTCCTCAAAGCAACAATTTTGAGGGGTTGGTCGAGGGTCTGAATGACCTCCGCCACTCTACAGCTGATGACACCATCCATCTTCTATTTCAGGTACTGTCTGTCTCCCTTTTACTCGGCGTGGTCTTCCGTCACCACCGATAAGTGGGCCCTAGAAATACACATGGGCTAGTCGATTCTGTTTACTTCCATCCTTCCCACCCAGCCGCACTCTGTGTCCCTCTTCGGGGACCCTTCTCACAAGCACCCTGTATGACAAGAAGTAAACCATCTTCTACATTTAGGTGCCGTGGAACAAGTTCCTCCACTACACGGGGAATGGTTTCTTCTCCCATTACTACTTAACTCAAAAGAAAAACAGGATGGAGACCAATGTTCCCTCTAATTTTTGACAGGCCGTGTGCGCAAAAAATTTCTTGTGCAAATTTTTGAAGCAGAGTTCAAATTTGTGCGCCATGAGGCAAATGCGCCCAAGAGAGTAAAATACTTATACAAGGAGATGTGTGGGTCCCAACCGTCCCGACGTGATCAACGTTCCACTTTCGAAATGCTGGCAGGAAGGGGTACAATTCATTGCCCTCTTTTTTCCCTTTTCCCCCCTTGCTAGCTAGTAGAATCTGGCTGTGTTGATAGATGGTGGGCGAACAATGTCAAAAGTCACCCGTAAATGATATTTCTGCCTGGTTCCGATGTACTATTTCATTTTTTGTACGCGCGGTGTTTCGCAGTGTGCGCGGGTTTAGGATCTGTGTGCGCACGCACAGCTTGGAGGGAACAGTGATGGAGACCCAGGCTAGATTTCACAAACCTCAACAAGTTCATGAGGGTCCAACAGTTCAGGATGATCACACTAGCAACGATTATACCAACACTGGAACTCCGCTCACAGGAGGTTCATCAGGTTTATCCTGGGAACGGACAATTATTAATGCATGGTCCTACCTTTCGGCCTTTCCACAGCATCGCAAGTTTTCTTAAATTCTTGCAGTAGCAGCAGCACACCTGTGCAAGTAAGGGGTAATAATCCCCTACCTGGATGACTGTTTACTGAAAGCTCCCACCTCGGCAGATGCTGTAGACATTACTTACAAGGCGATTGCCCTTTTCCAGAATCTGGAGTTACAGATAAACACATACAAATTGACTTTAAAATCCATTCACTAGCTAGACTTCATCAGGGCCCATCTCGACTCCTTGGAAGCCAAAGCGTCATTATCAGCCAACAGGTTTATTACTATGACCAACCTCATCTCTTCAGTAATGAACAGTCCACACATCAGCAAGCACCTACCTTCAACTCTTAGGCCACATGACTGCAATCACATTTGTGGTACGACATGCCACATGCTCTGTCTTCAAGGCTGGCTCAGAACCGTCTACATGCCACACAAACATGACCTAAATAGACATCTTACGATGCCAACCAAAGTCAAAGATTCTGGTGGACACAACCCAACAACATGTGCCCGGGGATTCCTTTCACTCAGAATCCACCCTCTATGATACTCACTCCTTGATAGGCTGGTGAGCTCATCTGCAACGCCATACAAATCAGGACAGTTGATCTCCTTGAGAATAGCCCACTTCCACTTTAATTTAATTGTCTCATTAGCACTGACTTCCACTTGGTAAGGCAACTCCCATCTTTTAATGTACAGTGTATATATACCTGCCTACTGGGTTTTTTTCCACTCCATGCATCTGATGAAGTGGGTTTTAGCCCACGAACGCTTATGTCCAAATAAATTTGTTAGTCTCTAAGGAGCCACAAGCACTCCTCATTGTTTTTGCTGATACAGACTAACATGGCTACCACGCTGAAATCTGTCTCCAAAACAGTTACACATAAATCTATTAGAACTCTGCGCAGTTCGCAATGTGTGCCTCCATTTCCTGCCGTTGATAAGAAATGAGACTATATGAGTAAAGACCGACAACATTGTTTGCATGTTTTATATAAATCGACAGGGAGGAGCCCGGTCCCACTCCCTATGCATCGAAGGCATGTAACTGTGCAATTGGTGTATCTGACACACTATTAATTTCGCAGTCTCCTACCTGCCAGGCTATCAAAACATTAGAGTGGCTATATTAAGCAGGGAATTTTCTCACAATCACAAATGGGAACTAAACGACGTGGTCCTGCAGAACATATTTCAACAGTGGGGACCCCCCATATATCGACCTCTTTGCAACATTGCAGATCTACTAGTGCCCACTGTTCTGCTCGAGCAGTTCTGGGACCCCAGTCACTGGGAGATGCCTTCCTCCTCAAATGGGAAGTGCCACTTCTATACGCGTTCCCACCAATACCATATTATTGAGGGTAGTAAACAAGATACGAATGGACAAAGCGAAAGTCATACTGATAGCCCCAACATGGCCCAGACAGACTTGGTACTCTTACCTGCTGCGGATGGCAGTATGTGCACCACGCACTCTCCCGCTCCAGCCAGACCTTCTATCAAAGTGATTGGCAGGTTCACCATCTGAACCTGGAAATACTCCACCTGAAGGCATGGTTCCATCATGACAAACTAGCCTGTTTAGTAATACTTGTTTAACCTGTTCCAAACAGTAGGTCAACCACGCACCAGACTTACCTTCAAAAGTGGAAGCGGTTCGCTATATGGTGCCAAGCCAAGCAAGTCAGTTCTGTTTCCACACCTCTGCCCTTGATATTGGACTACATCTTGGAGTTAAACTTGGGACTATCCACTAGTTCGATCAAAGTCCATCTTGCAGCTATTAACGCCTTCCATCACAAGACTGATGGGATGTCATTGTTTGCGCACCCGATTACCAAACACTTTTTTATGGGCATACAGAACATTTACCCTGAAGTACAAGGACTCATGCTGCCATGGGACTTGAACGTGATATAATGCTGCCTCACTGGGGACCCGTTCGAACCCTTAGAGACATGCTATCAGATACATCTGTTAATGAAGGTAGCATTTTTAGTAGCCATTACATCGGCCTGCCATACAGGTGAGTTAGGGGCTCTCATGGCTCACCCTCCCTCTACCATTTTTTCCCAAAGGACAAGGTCACCCTAAGACCACATCTGAGATTTATACCTAAACTATCTTCGTCCTTCCACATAAATCAACCAATCCACCTTCCTGTATTCTTTCCCAAACCTCATGAGAGCACGTAAGACTCAGTACTGCATACCCAGGGCATTAGATTCGCACTGATGTTCTACCTCAATAGAACTAAGCCTTTTAGAAAATCCCCAAGGCTGTTTGTCTCCACTACCAAACACTCTAAACACTATGCAGTCACCCAGAGCTCAAGATTGAATGCACTGCTAGAGCTAACAGTGCTGTCTTCATTCACTCTTGCAACTCTGAAGCCCCTTCCATCCAATGTGGAGCACTGCTCTACAGTCACCTGAAGTTGAACACCCACCAGGGACATCACTCAAAGAAGAGGAGATGCAGTAACTGAGGTTCTTTGAGATGTGTCCCCCTGTGGGTGCTCCACTATTCACCCTCCTTCCCTCTACTTTGGAGTTCAAATTCCAGACTCTACGGTAGAGAAGGAACTGAGGGGATTGGGTTGCCGCGAGATGGGGACCGCACATGCATGACCTGGACGGGCACTGCTGCTGAAATTCTCCGATCAAATGCACAGAGATGCACCAAAACCTGCAGTGGCGCACCCACAGAGGCATACATCTCGAAGAACCTCAGTCACTGCACAGGGTGAGTAACCTCTTTTTGGTGAAGGGAACCTTTCTCTTGAAATTGCAGTAAAGCCAAGTCCATTACTTTTCGGTGACTTCTGTAGGTTTTGTTTTATATACGTTGTAAAAATGATTTTTTTCAGATTATCACTGAGAAACTAAAATTACCCCGAGCCTCCAGTACATTTAATGAGGCCTTCAGTAGTCTTTTGAAAGCTGTCATGTTTGCCTAGTTATGTGTAAATTATTCATAGTGCTGTGTGAGGCTACATTTTAGTCACGGGTATTTTTAGTAAAAGTCACGGACAGGTCACGGGCCATAAACAAAAATTCACAGCCCGTGACCTGTCCATGACTTTTACTATATACCTCTGATTAAAACTTGGGGGGGGGGGGTATGGCTGAGGGGGTGCCATGGGTATTCAGGCGGGGAATGTGGGTGCTGGGAGGAGGGGTTGGTGGGACTGGGGCAGGTTCCCTACCCGGCTGAGGGAGGGGAGTTCTTGTCACCCTTCCGGGGAGCCCCTGTCACCCTTCCGGGGAGCCCCCCCCAGCTAAGCACCGCCCTGCACCCCACCCCCCATCCTTGAGCCCCCCACCCCAAAACTCTTGCTGGTGGGGGGGGGGGCCCGAGACTGCCCCAGCAGCAGCCAGTGCGACTGCCCAGGGGCTGCCCAAGCTGCTCAGGTGGCTCCCGGGCCAGCCACATGGGTTGCTGCAGAAGTCACGGAAGTCATGGAAGGTCACAGAATCTGTGACCTCTGGGACAAACACAGAGCCTTAGTTATTGCTAATAACTGGCTTGCCAGGAAGAGTTGGATTACTCTGTGTTATTGCCAGTTAATTGATTGTTACTGAAGTAAATACACTAAACACTATATAGAGCTCCTTTAAAGTCTTTCATTTATATTTTCAGGTAACACAGCAAGATGTAAGGAAAGAAAATCCTCTGCAGTTTAAGTTCAGGGCTAAGTTTTTTCCTGAGGATGTATCTGAGGAGTTAATTCAGGAAATAACTCAGAGACTGTTCTTCCTGCAAGTCAAAGAAGCCATTTTAAATGATGAAATCTATTGTCCACCAGAAACTGCAGTTCTACTGGCTTCCTATGCTGTCCAAGCCAAGTATGGAGATTACAATAAGGAGATTCATAAACTAGGCTACTTAGCCAATGACAGACTTCTCCCCCAACGGTAAGTGGGAAACTGCAGGTGCTTTATGGATGATGCAGAATTGTAAACTTGCTAATAAAACATTTTCTTAGCTTTTAAAATCAGAGTATCCGTTTCTTCAATATTATAATTAATCTTCTCTTTAATGTTAAGCCATATGGTGGTGGTAGTTCTCTGACGTGAGTGTTTCATTGGTAAAATTTAGGAGTAAGGGAGGAGATCATTTGGGCTTTGAGTAGTGAAGAGTAGACACCAAACCTGTACAGTCCTTGTGAGAACTGAACTTTTTGTAACTCTTCAGCTATGTCTTGAGGTAACTGCACATACTTAGTCAAGCAACTTCCTCTCTGTTCCAATAAGTTAATATTAAAGTGGCATATAACGCACATTCCTACCTCTTCTCTGGAATCAGTGCCTTTTGTGAATAAATATTGGAACCATCCAGTTTACAAATCAATGTGGATTCCTTAATAGAGCTGGGCAAAATATTTTGAATAGTTCATTTGCCAAAATATTCAGTTTTGGTAGACCTGAAACTACTAGTGAATTTGACATAAATGTTCCAAAAAATGTTAAGGGGGGACTAGACGCCATTCAGAAAATAGTGGTGATGCCCTCCTTATAACTTTTAGCCCAATCGTTAGGGCACTCACGTGGCATGTAGGAGACCTATGTTCAGCTCCCCCCTCTGCCTGATGTGGAGGAGGGATGTGAACGTGGGTCTCCTACATTGCAGGAGAGTGCTCTAGCCACTGAGCTATGGAATATGCTACATTGATCTCTCTGCCTCTTCTGTTTGAAGCTGCTTCACTTTGTAAAAATAATTAAGTAGTTCTTGAAGCAGCAACGTGAACTTGTCTCCCACATCCTAGGTTAGTGTCTTAATGATCAGCCTACAGATATTCTGACCCTTTCCCTAGCCCAGTGACTGTGTATTGTTATTCATATACTCCTGGGGGAATTCTGCGCCGCTGTGCATGCGCAGGATTTGTCTCCCCTGCGGATTTCTTTGTTTCCCCACAGAAAAATGACTTTCTGACCGGGAAGCTAAGGGAAGCCACAAGAGCAGTCATATGACCCTCCCCAGCAGTATGTTTTGGGTGCCCAGGGCAGCCAGCAGAGTGTCAAATCACTGTGGGGCAGGGGGTGGGACTGGAGAAGACCCAGCTGGTGGCTCCTACCCTTGCGCTGGGGTCAGCTGCTAGTCCCGGCTGGGCTGGGGAGGACACTCTGCAAACTCCTCTCTCCCCTGGCCTCCCACTTTCTGCACCCATCGCTCCTCAGCTGCAGGGGGAGGGATCCCTGTACAGGGAGCTGCTCCCCCATCCACCTTACCCCCAGATACCCAGACCGTCCTGCCGAGCCTGTCCCCCCTGCATTCAGAACCCCCTCCCGATAAGCCCCACTCCCCCTGCACCTGGACCACCCTCCCCCTGCAGCTGAGGAGCAATGGCCGCAGAAAGCGGGAGGCCAGGGGAGAGAGGAGTTTGCAGAGTGTCCTCCCCAGCCCAGCCGGGACTAGCAGCTGACCCCAGCGCAAGGGTAGGAGCCACCAGCTGGGTCTTCCCCTGCCCCACAGTGATTTGTCTCTCTGCCGAGCCACCCGCCCCCCACTGAGGCCCAACCACTTTCACCTGGACTCCCCTGCAGAGTCCCATTACTGTTGCACCCAGAACTTCCCAACAAGCCCCTGTGCATCCAGATCTCCCCCCACACCTGGATCCCCCACTGAGCCGCCCGCACCCACATTGCTGCACACAGAATCCTCTCAACCCACACCTGGATCCCCCCACACTAAGCCCCTCCACACTTGGATCCTGCCTTGCTGAGCCTGTCTGCCCACACCTGGTGCACCTGGCATGGAGGGGCAGGGCCCTGGGGTGTTTCTGGGGCAGACCTGGTCCTTGTGCTGTGTCAGGGTTGGGTGCAGCCTCACCACTGAGTCGGTGTCCTGGGGGAGAGCTGCACAGTGATCTCCTACTTCTGTGTGGCCTGTGCTCCCTAATGCCATGGTGGAGCCTCCACATTTATTTGACAAATAAAATTTGGAGAATTTTAAAATATTGTGTGCAAAATTTTTAGTTTTTTGGCGCAGAATGCCCTCAGGAGTAATTCATAGTGGCAACTCAGTTATTCAGAATGACAATGTTTCATTCTCCCCAAAACAGATGTTTTTGATTCATCAAAATTGTCCACGGTTTTTTTGATTGTTTGAGCTGAACAGAATACTTGTTCTCATTTTTCAGAACTACCAGTGAACTGAAAAAGCAATTATTTGCCCGACTCTATTCCTTATTTCACATTTATTTTTCATCTCTTGACATTTTGGATTTATTCTGGTACTTCTTCCCCTTTTTTGTAAATTATGTTAAGTTACTTAACACTTTTATAAAACATATTTTTCCAAAGAAATCTAAAAGCTTTCTTATAAAAACACAAGGCTAGATAAAGTTTAACAATCTAAAAAAGATGTTCTTCTCCTGGCATCCTACCTAAAAACATAGGGCCTGTTCAGATTGAGATTATAATATGGTTTATGCGCATGACTATAGCATTGTGTTTTCCTGTACATATTAGCAATCAAAAACTATTAGAACACGAATGCCCAAAACCTTAATAGACAGTTATGCTAGTGCTCTGTGTGTGTGTAGCACAGGCAGATTCTTACAACTTCTACCTAAAACAGTGTAGTAAACAAGTGTGTACTTGGAGGTAATGTTCCTGTTCATGCCACCAAATTGGAGGACAGGAGTGTGCTACAAGCTGTAAGGTGAATAAAAATCTGAGTTCAGTTGGCTAATCAACAAACAACCCAGGGTTTATTTTCAGTTACATGTTTGTGTGACATTATCACGGGTACATGTTTCTCAATATCCCTCTACTCTGCCCGCTTTGTTCTCTTGAGTGGCCAGTTTCAAATGGTATTTACGTGAATTCTACAATTAAAATCTGTGGAAACTTTAAACTCTGCTAGAGCAAGCAACAGAAGTATGGTACAAGACTGCAGTGCAGAATGGGCCTGTGAAACAAAACCAAGCATGTCTGTCTAATTTTAGGCTTTCTACTCTTAATAAATAGTAGTTTCAACCTAGAAAATATGAAGCTACCAGGACTGCTCACTTACAGGATTTCAATGATTACCAAGGATATTTTTGGCCAGATTGGCACAGTCAAGGCATTTCATGCTGCTGCTTCTCTGTGTGTACTATAATGGGTTTCTCCAGACTTTGTGTTAAGTTCAGGGCCAGACTTAAGGATGATGACAAGGGACTGCTCGTCTCCCTGTTCTTTTTAGACTCTTAAGCTATATAAACCATTTATGGCTTCAGATAATTTTAAAGGGGGTGGGGAAACCCACCACCTCTCTGTGCCCCACTTACATTTTGAAGGGGTAGGGATAAGAAGGTTGTTGTAGAGCTGGTTGAGAGATAGTAAGTAGAAATATCAGATTTCTGCCATCTTAAAGAGATTTGAAAAGTGTACACTTAAATAGTTGTGTGCACAATGCATCCAATTGTTCATCTCTTGACCTAATAAAAATATATTGTACCTGCTCAGAATTCAGTTTTCAAATGCTCCTAACTATTTTCCAAATCGGTTTCCCCCCCGCTCCAAAGAAGTAAAAGGAACTTTTTTTTAAGTAGCTAAAGTTGCTTTCAGTTTCCCATACTTCAAAATTAGTTGGCTGGATTTTGCTTTAATTTTTACAAACAAATTTATTTTGGGGAGGAGATCACTGTGATGGAAAACTTGTGACCTAAACATGAAATTCTAGTGTTGATGTCAGCATGTGAAAACCAGCAACTTAACCGAAAGTGTCTTGCAGCCTTAATAAGAATGGCCACGACTGGTGCTCACTATAGTAACATCTGTTACTTAAATTGAAAGCTCTTTGGGGCAGAGATCATCGTGTGTGTGTGTGTGTGTGTGGTGCCTTGCACAATAGAGGCCTGGTGTGTATGTATTGCAGTAATTCCTAGGAGTCCCAGCCACATACTTATCTAACAGTTTTTTAAATATTCTAATATTGAAAGCCTTTCTCAAAAAGAAAAGTAAGTTTAAGTATGTTGAAGTTTATTTTGTACAAGATTAAAGCTTAGACAAGCTTACTACTCAGACTTTAAAGTGTGGTCTTTTTTTTTGAAAAGTAACTGATAGTTGGATTGTTTTGGTATCAGTTTTGTCTGTAGGTGAGCTCCAGCTGAAATTGTCTAAATTTTAAATTCAGACATACTGTTTGTCTTAAGTTCATTCAGATGTACTTTTTAACAGCCAGCCCTGGAAACTCTTCCCTGGGTATGACGATCAAGTTCTGTTTTATTCTGTTGTCACCAGCAAGGTCTGTACTTGAATTGTATTGTATGAATTGAATTATTGGTGAATGAGGCAAAACAGAATCCAGTTCACTCACTCATCGTTGAATGGTGCTAGAAAGAGGAAAAAAAGTAGTAACTGTTACCTTTGTCAATAACAAGGAAGAGCTGGAACTCAATTGAGCTGATCTCTTCAGTAAGATCACTTCTGCACTCCCTCTTGTGACCAGTCACCCTTTAAAACAGTTTCTACAGGAATGTTAAAAAAGTTAGCTATGTGGACTAAAAGTGAGATGAAAACTTTCCGTGATTTAACTTTAAGAAGACATACAAACAACTTTTAATCTTAGTAACTAACTAACATAAATATACAACAGTTCCTTATATTGTGCACTTGGTTTCTGCTGTTGCTATACCAGGCCATGTTGCCGTACTATGCTGATACGTTCTAACAGGTTGAAACACATGTCCATGGCTATAGCTAACATGAGCAAAATTACGTTTAAAAACTGCTTGTGACATCATTAGTTTAAATCCTGTAACCTAGTCTTGTTTCTTTTGCAAGTACCCCCACATCCTCTTCCAGCTAACAGCAGAACTGATGATTTAGTTCTAGGAATAAACTGAAAAGTTTGGGTGTATTTGTGGGTGTATAGGAGTTCTTTAATTTGTGCTACAAGAGTTGGAAAGTTTTCTGTGGTTCTGTATTTTGTCTAGTTCTTTTTCAAACACGGTATCTTTATCCCACAGATTTAAATTGCTGAAGCTGTGAATTAAAATTATGCATGGATGTGTTTGAGTGGGTATTGGCTTGTGTCACAGTGAAAGTTTAAAAGCTATTGTTAAAACTGAAACTGGGATGGTTTTTCCCCCCTCAAATGATTTATTTCACGCTTTTAGACATCTTGGAGTACTTTGAAAATCAAATGTTATGAAGTTTGTATTAATGAAAATGCCAGTTTAACAGATTCAGGGTAAAAGATTTAACTTTTTTTTTATTTGGCATAAATATTATTATGTATTTGTTATAAGCGCTATAACTGAACTTATTTGTGTATTTTATGGATCAGATCACTTCTCAGTTTCATTTCATAGCAGCCTCTTTTATTGGCAGTGTTCTAGAACAGCACAAACTGACAAAAGAACAGTGGGAAGAAAGAATACAGAACTGGCATGAAGAACACAGAGGGATGTTAAGGTAATTATGCAGAAATTGTCCCATGTAGCTTAAGTTTTTTGTGGGGGGTTTATTTCAAATTATTTTGGTTTTGTTTAATACTCCCTCCTTTTTTTTTCCCTATCCAGGTCAGACAGGAAGGATGGCCTAGTGGATAGGGCACTAGTCTTGGGTGTGTGATGTTGGGCAAGTTAGTTATCTACCCCGTGCCTCCATTCCCCATCTGTAAAATGGATGCAATACTTCCCTAGTTCACAGTGGTGTTTGAGGATAAAATGTAATGATTGTGAGGAACTCGATACTATGGTGGTGACAGCTGTATAAGTACCCGGATAGAATTCCAGGTGAATTCCTCAAGAGGAATTAAATAAAATTATTAACTTGAAGTGTCAAATTTAGGCATTCTTTAGTTTCTCCACTCATATACATCATTTATTTTTTGTTTGTCTTAGTTACGCTATCTTCTCTCATCAGGGAAGATTCTATGATGGAATACCTCAAGATTGCACAAGATCTGGAAATGTATGGAGTCAACTACTTTGAAATAAAGAATAAAAAGGGTACTGAATTGTGGCTAGGCGTTGATGCTTTGGGTCTGAATATTTATGAGCACGATGACAAGTAAGTTGTTTTTATTATATGTATTATAATAAGTGTCCCAACAGAGATTAGGACCCCATTGTGCTAGGCACTGTACATACATGTAATAGGAGACAATTTTGTCCTAAATATGTTGCAGACTAAATAACAAGAGAGAGAAAGTGGAAGAAAAGTTCACTAGTGGAGGTCTTTGAATTCCTCTCAAAGGGGAATTTACTCCCACTTTGTGGGTTTCAATTTGGACTTCTACATTTTGAAGATTGAGTGATTTACAAAGTTTTTTTTGTATGGATGCTTTCTGTGCTTCCCACTCTTAGCTTCAGTGAGAGTAAGAACAAGGACAGTATCCTGTTGGTATGGCAGAAGTGGAAGTACTCTTTTTTTAAAACAGTAAGCATTTTATTTGTAATAGCTGCAATGAGAAGCAGAGTTTGTAGAACAAAGCTGTGCTGGTATAAAGTGTAATTTTTTTAATTCTTCAAAGAAAACTTAATAGTTTGAAACATCTTGTTCTGTTTAGGAGGTCGGAGAAGCTTCCTGTCCACCCATTCCTCCTTTGTTCTCTTTCCCCATCATTTCAGATATAGAAAGAATATATAATAAAGCAACTCTTAAGAATCACGATACTAGCAAACAAAGTCGTCATGAATTTTCTAAGTTGAACATTGTGAGCTCAACATCAGATAGCCAATACCATCTACATTCAAAATACCTGCCTTCAAACTAATAAATGTAATCCCTGAGAGTATCCCTGGAAAACCTAAATTGCCATTAGATGGCATTGTAGCTTCTAAGATTTGGAGGGAATATTCATTTAGGGTGTTGAAATAGAAAGAAATATATTTCTAATGTTCTGAAATACATCTTCAGTTGTGAACTGCTGCTAGTGTTTGTAATTGTGATACTGTAATGTAAATGGAAAAGACCTCTAGTCCAACTGAGAAAAATATTCATCATTGATGTAATGTAATGCACAACATGTTCCATCTGTTTGGTAACAATTATATCCTAATGTTTAACTGAAAACAATGCAGGGGATGAAGTTTAAGTTGAATTATGAGAATCAGTGTAGCAACTCAAATTGCACAACTAACTTTAATCAAAATGCAAAATTACTTAAGGAAGATGATTTAACTTCTCTTTGTTATCGTGACAGACTTTTGAGTGTTTCTTTTGTGAAAACACTCATTTTCTAAAAAGTATACTTCTAATTGTTTATAAAGGGTCAATAAATTATTGATTTTTGTACCAGGCTTATAACATGAATAGTATGTGTTAAAGATTAAAGGCTATGAGCACATCAATAGAAGGTGCTATAGTTAGTTATAAGAAAACTTTTGATTCCCTACACTATATAACTATCTGTAATAATTAAACATTAATTAAAACATCTGTTAACTATTTATCATTCCTTCATTAACTGTTTGGTAATGTAACCATAACATATAAAGTGTGACTGAAGAAACCATACAAAGTTAATAAAGATGGATTTAAATATTTGGTGGAAATGCATATATTTGTGCCTTTGATTTAAAAAATAGTTTTTTGGTTTGTTTTTGTTTTTTGAAGGTTGACACCCAAGATTGGTTTCCCTTGGAGTGAAATCAGAAACATCTCATTTAATGACAAAAAGTTTGTCATTAAGCCAATTGACAAAAAGGCCCCTGTAAGTAAAGTCTGTGGGATATTTTTCTTTACGTATGAGGATTTTAAATATGATCTAACGTGCTCTGACACTTTGCATAAGCGGTACCCCTTTTCTGCTGTGTAAAATGGCACCAAGAGCCTCTCTTAATTACTTAGACTTCTCAGTTGTGAAATAACTGATAATCAAAAGGAAATGTTCATTTTAAAGTATAGAGAGAATATGCTATTTTTATCTTGTTGTTGTCTTATCCACATTTTGGATGTTGTTTGGATGATTTTTGGATATTTTTCCACTAATACATTTATTAGTGCAGTTTGGACAGCTGCTGTACAGTATCCCTTAAAGTTAAATATCTGCTTTTTCCCAGTTTTCTTACAATTTTTTGCTGCTGTCCACCACTGCAGCATCTTCCTTCTGAAGTATAGGTTGGGGCACAAAATGAAACTTCATGAATTAACTAAAATATTAAAGTAAATAGTGAATATTCTCCCACTGTTTTCATAACATTGATAGTTCTTTCAGCTAGTCCTGTAGATCAGTGGTTCCCAAACTTTTTACTAAGGTGCCCCGTGTGTGTGTGTGTGTGTGTGTGTGTGTGTGTGCGACCGACCGACCGACCGACTGACTGACCGACCCAGGGGCCAACGTTTGGGGTTGGGGTTCCAAACTTGTAGGCCAGCATCCTTCTCCTTGTCCCTCTCGAGGGGTACCACAACTCTAATCCCAGCCTAGTGCAGAGGGGAGGGCCCATAGGGTTTCAGTTGGAAAGCAGGCCCAATCCGCACTCACTTCACAGTGAAGGGGTGACTGGGCCAAACTGAGTGGCGATGTGACCCTGTAGACCAGGTTGCAATGCCCGGAGTGAGGAGCTGGGCCCAGCCATGTAGGACAGGAGCTTCCATTGTAGGGTGAGTGCCCGTGACCCATTTTAAAAACTTCCTTCAACTCACTTGTGGGGATCAGGACCCAATATTTGGGGAACACTGCTGTAGATTTCTGCCATTAGACTGGCCAGAGAGAAAATATCAAGATTGCCGTAAAATTATATTTAATCTTAGAAATCCAAACGTATAATGCATTGATTTTAGCTTAAATCTAGATTTTTAGACCGTAAGAACTGCACTTTAATTAAACTTCAAATATTTTGTTGCTAGGATTTCGTTTTTTATGCACCTCGTCTGAGAATTAATAAGCGGATTTTGGCACTGTGTATGGGAAATCATGAACTGTACATGAGGAGGAGAAAGCCTGATACAATTGAAGTGCAACAGATGAAGGCCCAAGCTAGAGAGGAGAAACATCAGAAACAGATGGAAAGGTATGACATTAACAATCTTCTGTGAACCAGAATAAAATACATCTAAAGCATTGCCATGTTCTCACAAAATCACAAAGTACCTGGGATCCCAGAAGGCAAAACTCTACCTGTCCACTTCTGAATATGTAAATTAGATCATGGATTGGTATGAGTCATCTGGCTTTAATAGAAAACCTTGTCTTCGTCAAGTAGTGTTTCTATGGGTGCTCCACTCTACGTGCGCTTGCGCCTCAGATAGGAGATTTTAGGGTATGCTGAGGGTATGCCTGATTCTCCTGGGTTTAAAAGTTGCCTTTCGTGCCGAGAGGCTGTCCCAGTCGGTGATGCACTCTCCCGGTGTGTCCGTTGCCTTGGGGAGTAACGTTCCTCAAAAGTGTAATTTCTGCCTGAAATTAAAGTTGTGGGCCAGAAAGAACTAGGAACTTGAACTGCCTCTTTATGATGGAGGGTTCGCTCCAGCCAGCTTCTGACCAGGGGCCACCCCCACGTACAATGGTTGGAACAGGTTCAAACAGGTTGATCACTTAAACCTCCTCGGCACAGCACGCCTCTAGAGCATTGAAGAGGAAATCTCTGGAATCCTCTCAAAAAGACTAGAAAGTGGTCTTCAAGTCTTCTGGATAGAGAATCCACCTCAAAGAGATTAAACACTCACTTTGGCACCTTCTGAGTTCTGACGAGGCTGCAGGTTCCTCAGGTACTGTGACCACCAGCAAGCCTAAGGACTTTAAGGGTTCCAGCTCGGGAAGATCAGTACCATCAGGTGACAGGAGTGGCAGAGAGAAGATGACCAGCTCTTCTAAATTGGTACTGACAGAGTCTACTATGACCTCAATACCCAGCACTTCAGCTCCACAAAAGACCAGAGCGACACCTACTGGTCATTCATCGGAGAGCATGAGACCTTTGGTACTGTCGGTGCCTTCTGCCACAGTTACCTCTGCCCAACTTGTCTCATCGATACTGTACATTGTTCAGTACTGCAAGAGTTTTTATTTTCTTGGGACTTGACAGTAACAAACACCTGAATCTCCCCTATTTGGCACCTACCCATTCTCGGTACCAACCACTTCTCATTTCCAGAGATTTGCCTGGTACTGACGGCGTCTATGCCTGTCTCTACCAAGTGAGGAGGATGGGGACTTTTAATCATTTTCTCACATTTCTGTCTGGGGCTTTCCCTTCCATTATCCAGGAACTTTCTATCCCGAGACTTCTAAGATGTAGGACTATCCTCATGAGAGATGCACTCCACCATGCTGATATGGACACACTTGGGTGCCTGCACCCATGACTTATGTACCACCTCAGTAGCCATACTGGGGCCCTTGAACCCTTACAGCAATTTTCCAGCACCCCTAGTTTTTCTTGCCAGGAGAAGAGCAGACAGTTCCCACCAGCCTCTCTAAGGTTCCTGATCCATACGTGGAGATCTTTGCTCCATTACCCACCCTCCTCCCATCTGCTTCAGAGTTCTTTTCAGCGAGTTCCACGGTAGAGAAGGTACTGAGGGTCAGTTTGCCTGCACAGCTCTATATAGCATCGGTGCATGGCATGAGGGTGCGGGGCATGAGGCTGCGGGGGACACGTGCGTGGGCCAAACAGACACTGCTACCTAAAATTTCCGATCTGAGGTGCATGGGCAGGGCCGGTGCAAGGAAGTTTCGCGCCCTAGGCAAAACTTCCTTGCACTAGCCCTGCGCTGCCCCCCCGCAATGCCACCCCCCGTAATGCCGCCCCCCCCAGCCAGTCCCACCACCCGCGGGCGCTCAGCCCCCCCACTACCCATGGGCTGCGGGCGCTCAGCCCCCAACCACCACCCGCGGGCCCTCAGCCCCCCCACCCCCGGCCGCGGGAGCTGAACGGGGGGTAGGGGTGCTGCTAGCCGCGGCTGCCCCCCAGCTCTCCGCTCAGGCACAGAGCGCGGGGGGGCTCGCCACAGCTGACCCCTGGCTCCCTGCTCAGGCTGGCAGGGAGCTAACGGGTGCAAAAGCCTGCTAGCAGGGGCGCCCCCTCCTACCCTGCTGCCGAAGCCGCCCCAGCTTACCTGCGGGAGGTCCGCCGGTCTGTCTCCAGAGGGCCATTGCCACCGAAGCCGCGAGACCAGCAGACCTCACGCAAGCAAGCGGCTTCGGCGGCAGGCCGAAAGTGCTGCTAATAATACCCTCCTCCGAAGCCGCGGACCTCCTGCAGGCAAGCGGAAGCGGTTTCGGCAGAGGGTATTATTCGCAGCACTTTCGCCCTACCGCCGAAGCCACTTGCCTGCGGGAGGTCCACTGGTCCCGCGGCTTCGGCGGCAATTTGGCGGAAGAGGCCCTCCGCAGATACCTGCGGGAGGTCCGCATGTCTAAGCTGGGGCGGCTTTGGCGGCGGGGGAGGAGGGCGCACTGGGGCGGCTTCGGCGGCGGGGGAGGAGGGGGCGCCCCTGGTAGCAGGCTTTTGCGCCCCTGCCAGCAGTGCGCCCCATTACGGCCCTGCTGCGGCGAGCCGCCCCCCCCCCCCCCGGCTCAGCCGCGGAGCCGGGAGGCAGGAGGCAGCCTCGGCGAGTCGCCCCCCCCAAATCGTGGCAACCGCCTAGGGTCGCCTAGCGGGCGCGGCGGCCCTGTGCATAGGCACAAACACACTTAGGGTGGAGCACCCAGAGGGACGCACATCTCGAAGAACCACAGTTACTGTACAGCGTGAGTAACCTTCTCTTTTCACATGCAAATGTTGTCTTTGTGGAAAGCTCAATAATTTCTTATAAAGCTATTCCTGTTGCTAAATATCTTAGTTCTCGTTTGCTTGATTCTTTAAAACTTGTCTCCCTAAGGGCCCTTGACAATACAAGTTCAACCCAGTTACAACATGGCTTTTCTCTGACCTTTTTAAAATCACAGTTGTGATTTTCAGCAGAGATAAAACCTTAACCTGGGTCATAACAGCACTAAACCCTTGGATGTAACTTGGTCAAGCCTTGACTCAGGTTCTGTATTGTGTTAAGAGTCTTTCTATATTCCAGATTGCAATAATGTTATAACTGAGTTATTGACACTTATTTGTAGGATAAACTGAATCTGAAACATTTAGTACTAAATTCTGCTCTTGCTTACACATCTTCGTGAACTGAGAATAAGTTCCATGACTTCAATTGAGTTTAACTGGTGTAAATGAAAGCAGAATTTAGCCCTTTTGCACCCATGCACAGTTGTGTAATATATTTCTTTTTTGTTTTTAGAGCACAATTAGAAAATGAGAAGAAAAAAAGGGAGATAGCGGAAAAGGAAAAGGAAAGAATAGAGCGTGAAAAAGAAGAATTAATGGAGCGCTTAAGACAAATTGAAGAACAGACAATGAAGGCCCAAAAAGGTAAACTCTCATTCAACATGTAATCCCTTTTATTTCAATCCTTGCAGAAGTATTGAATAGTTTAGTTCCACAATTTATGATTGTTTATAAAAATTACAAAACATAATGACATTTTTATTAATGTACATTTTTGTATACAATTTTGATTTTAACATTCGCTGACATTTGTAGTTCACACTGCAGTGTTTTTTTTAGAAGTTGAATTATATGCTACTTGAATTGTGTACGATTGAATTGTTTAAAACAAGGTATAATTTCGTTTAAAATAATGTATAATTTTCTGTGTTCTTAGATGCAAATTTGTAGAATCTTTGTGTCATGGGTATATAGGGCAAGCTGCACTCCAGAACCCTTTTAGTTCTTCTCAAGGACACACCTTTGGGGATAAGTTTCACTACCTTCACCCCGTCTAGGTGCAACCACGCAGTCCTACCACTTTTAGACTGCTTCTCTGGGCTGCAGTCCCCTGTTTACTAACCACGTTAATCCAACAAACCCAATTGTGTTTGGCAACTGTAAGATCTTTTCCTCTGAGAGCCTGTGACAGCAGCTGATTAAAGTGACTCAGAAACAGCTTAAGGAAACAGAGCATCCAAAGGTACCTAACACGCAGAGCAAAGGGATAAAACAAAGTTCTGTACACGTTTCCCCTTACCTAAACACTAACCTTTCCTTGAAAACTTTAATAAGCTCTATTCTGCCCAGATACTCCATCTCTAAGCTGGGAGAGAGCCTGCTTGCTGCAGTTTGTCTCTCTTTCTTAGTGTCTCTGTCACTGTTTTCTTTGGGCTGCAGCTGACAAGCTGCTCAGCCCCACAGTCTTTCCTAGGTCAACATTTTAAAGGTTTTATCCTGACCTAGACCCAAGTCTGGGAAGAATAAACCCTACCAGGCTGGATGAAGCCTTATCTCACTGAACGAGCCATTTTTCAATATTTTGTTTTATTCTCATGGATAGAAGAGTGTGTCCCTTAGCCTTATTTTCTGCGCATGATTCAAACCCTGCTCTGAAGACCAGAATTATTAATTTTTTCATAGGGTTTTCTGTGATGCTCACCACTGATGTATCTGTGTGCTTCACAAACATTAATCTCCACAAGACTTGTTAGGTGGTGATATCGCAATTTTACAGGTGGAGAACTGAGGCAAAGAGAAAGTTAAGGTCAAATGTACCTATTAAATTTGGGTGTCCAATTTCAGATGCCTGATTTTTCAGAGTACTTACCATTACCTTTATATGCTTTATATACCTTTATACCTTTATTTATATACGCAGCACCTATTGATTTCAGTTGCAGCTGAGAGTACTCAGTACTTTTGCAAATCATACCCCTAGCATCTCAGTTGGGGCACCCAGAAAATGAGGAACATAGTTCACCACCACCTGTGAAATGTTTAGTTTAAGTGACTTGTCCAGTACCACACAGGAACTCTGTGGCAGAAGCAAAGATAGAATCCAGTTTTCCAGGATAGCATTCAACTACCTTAACTGTGACACCATCCTGAGAGAGCTGAAGGCAAATGGCCCAAAGCAGCCACAAGCAGCAGTTGCAGGGAGAGTCCTGCTTTGCCCTTGCATCCCTAGACTGGAACATGAACAGTGTGGTTGGAATCTAGTTGTGAAGCTATAATAATTGTCTACTGAGCATGTGCAAACTGCAGTTTTTCAAAGACTTACAAGTTGGCCAAATTTGGGTGAAACTTCACCAGGATGGCAAAAAACACATCCCTGACAAAACCGCTAGCCCCCTGACAAACTTCAAATCCCCGCTCCAAAGCATGGAAGGTCGCTGGAATTTTTTAACATGGCCGCTAACATCATTCTCAGAAATGGCTGAACCATTTTGGCTGAAACTCTTCAAAGACTTCAGCCTTAGCCAGATACTAGGCATGGAAAATTTTGCTCAAAAACCATTTGTTGGTTGTATATAACTTTGATTACATGATCTTATAATGGGAAGCATCAGGCACCTTAATAATAGGCAGTGCTGCTATCCCCACCTGTAATTTTATGATCATTTACTGAATGATCTTACTGCAAGGAGTGCACACAAGAGTATGTATTAGGGCATAGGAACATTAAGTTTTAGAGGTGAGTTATGTGACTGAAAAGGACTTTGAATTGAAACACTGTAAAATCAAAATATATTTTTAATTGGAATTCAATAGTATAAAAGCATTTGGATTTGTACTGTAGTAGATTTTAAAAAATTATATAATCTGCTAAAAATAAGTTTTTACCCTGGAACGAGTGCGCCAAACTGTGTCTTGCTTCTATTCTAATATTATTCCCTGTGGCTATACATTTTCTTTTAAAACATTGATTCTTTATAATCCTTACATTATTTCGTACTAAAAATCTCATTCAGGTAGGTCGGATAATAAAAATAGTAATAAATATTTATAGTAATCTACCATAAAGAAAATAGAAAGGAGAAACTGATTAAGAAGTTAGCAAAAGAAAAGTGAAAGAGAAACTATAAAAATAAAAAAAGTATGTCCTCACTTCAAACTTCCCCACTGCCAGCAAGTCATTACAAGTTCCAACAAACTTCTGAAACAATACATTAGTTTTTATTTTTGAAATTTTTAATATATGAAATTAAATGTTCACATATTACTAAGTTCTGCATGTCTCTTTGATTTTGTTTTAAGTAATCACATATATACAGCGATTTCTGACATATATATGCTATATATCAATCTTTTATAGCTGGAACTATGTTTTTTGTTCATTTTCACAAAAGAAACCTCTTTGTGTTTGATAGAATACATTTTTAAATATCTTATTTTTGAAATTGGTTAAAATACATAACTATTCTGGAGTTTCTTAGTAACTTGCTGCTCCATATTTTTACGTTATGTAAATCCCTAGTCCTCTTGTTGCTTGTCTGCCATATCACAAGAGACATTACCGCCAGCTCCACTGCACTTCCAATAATTGTCAGTATTGCATCTTGCCAGCTAAGACAAGAAGGTGTCCAATAAATGTTATGGAATTTTAAAAGGTGTAACTTTAAGTTTTGCTTCTTGTCATTTTTCTCAAAATCTAAGAATCTGTTCTATTATCTAATATTAAAGTGGGCATTGAGATCTCTATCAGTTTAATAATAAATTTAGAAAAGTGGGGGGACACCCTCCTGAGAGAGCATTACTACATTTGAAAGTATTCCCTCAATACAATGAGCTAGTATTTACACATGCATTTTCAGTTCCCTTTAAGTAAAAAGATTAGGTACACTTTCTGTTTGTGTAAATTCCTGCCCTTTTCAATATTGAAGGTCCAAGATTTCTTGAGATTTCTCTCTCAGTATGTTCACTGTCCTCCACACAAAATATAATGGTTTGTTGGTTTCATAACTGCCTGTCTTTCCTGAGTGAGCTGAAGGCAAATGGGGACTGACTTATCCAAAAATGGATAAAGTACAATACATTTTTAACTCTTACTACAAGACATGGCAGAACTGATGTTCTTTCGTGGACAACTGTTTAAAATATTCTGCTGAATTAAAGGGATTGGCAGATTCAGTTATCAATTCCTTTGTATTTCACTTCTATCACAATTCTGTGCCCCCCCCCAATATTTTGATAAACTGGCAGTTAAATTACTTTTAAAACAATACAGCTTTTTTGATTAAAATTGTCCTATCCACTCCCTTTTGAAATTGAAGTTATTTGGCTTCTCTGGATAGTAAATTAATTTCTTGCAGAAAAGCAATATCAAATTTTTTTGGATCTAAGGTTCATAAAATATCTTTTTACATTTAGGAAAACTGGCACTAGTCACATTTAGAGAGACTACAATCTGACTTCATTTAGTCATACTGAAAATGTAAGATTGTATAACTTTCAAGAAAAGTTCAACATCATAGAAAAAAGAGAAATTCACAAATGTAACCTAAAGGAAAAGGCAAAACTAATTACAGATACCCAAATTAAACCCAGACACTCATACCATGGTAATGAAATAGTATAACTACCTTAATATGCACTTTGTGGCATAAATTCTGTTAAAAACAGTTTTCCAGGGACTTGCTCTCTGAACCTTACTGCTCTTAGCTTCCAGCAGCAGAGATGCTTGCTTAAAGTGGCCAGCAGATTCCTCTTTTGTGGGTAAGGAATGGTTAGTACCCATTTTAGTGGGATATAATGGCTTTTCGCTTATCTCTTGTATTTAAATGGTTATGTGAAATGCCATGGCAGAATATTAACATATATGCCTTTCCTTTCCAAAGAGATGAAAGTATCTTTAAGACTTATTTTATTAATAGGGAGATAAAGAATGTTCAGAGGTGCTGAGCCACCACACCTTATTCTCTGCCAATTGTGTTGTAAACCGTCAGGGCTTCTGAAAATCAAGTCCTACGTGAAGAACAGTTAAAGATAATGGCCAAGATTTAAAAACAACAGGAGCCTAACTTTAGGCACCTTCAAAATGTGTCCTGAATGTCAAAAGTGCTGAATGCTCAGCAACTCCCATTGGCTTTAATCAGACCATTTATTTAGGTGCTTAAATATGGACTTTAGGCACCTAACTTTAGTCACCCTAAAATCTTGGCCAACTTTTAAAATAACTTACAGTTTGGGTAATTTATTGACTTTAAAGAGAATACAAAATTTGATGCATTTATATTTAACAGTACAAAAACCAGCTAACAGTGTCTTTTGTGAACGTTCTTTTGGACAGAGCTGGAAGAACAGACAAGAAAGGCTCTAGAACTGGATCAAGAACGAAAGCGAGCAAAAGAGGAAGCAGAGCGCCTGGAAAAAGAACGTCGAAGTGCAGAAGAGGCTAAAGCTGCTCTAGCCAAACAGGCTGCTGATCAGATGAAGAATCAGGAGCAGCTAGTAAGCAGTTGAAATCAAGCTACAGTTATTTCAACAAGTTGAAAATACAGCCTTTTGGGGTTTGACATTAATTATTTTTTTGTTGAAAGAAACAGATACTCTTCCTTGATGGAACATAGGTACCTGTGAGTTACCTTGACCATTAGATTCCAGCTTTGATAAGCAGACTGCCACTTATGTAAACGGTATCAATCACAATAGTTTGACCTGTTCATTATTAATAATACATTTAAAATACCAACAAGTACATGAAATTTACACAGAAATATGTTACTCATAGCATGTAGTGACATCCTTTGTAGGTTTTCCCACAGTCACTTCTGGGAGCCATTGCAGTCCTTTAGTGTCTGGTAACATGCTGTGCTCAATGGCTCATTATGGGACCATATTACACTAATATACTTGTATTATTTAAATAAATTGTACATTAAAATTTCAGGGTGAGGTTTTCAGGAGCATTCAGTGTTGCATAATTCTGCTTCCAGTGAAATCAACCATAAAATTCCTATTGACTTCTTTGGGAGCAGAGTTGGCCAGTGCTGAGCACTTCTGAAAATCCCACCCAGAATGTAGAAGTATTTTTTCATAATAACTAAAATTACCTCAGCATACTCTATCATAGAGATCATTGTTGAGAGGTAGCCATATTCTGGCAACCTCTCATCTTATTGTATTGCTACCCACAGCAGAAAATAAGATTTGGGGGACAGGGACAGGGAAGCCGTAGTATGCTTCCCTCACAGATACATCCTATATAGCCGCTGTGAAACAAACGCTCCTCCTAATATTTCAAGTTCATCTGGTTGAGAACCAGAATGGCTTCCCTTAATTTCTTTCACTGCAAGATGGCCAGTCATTTTCACCCCATTGGGAGGCTGATCTTTCTGTTAAAAAATTAAGCTTAAGAAAATATTATGTTTGACTACAACTATGTAAGTTTTTTCCTTTTTTCATCACTTAGGGTAGAAAGTAAGAAAATATAGTAGGTTGATTCCAGGCCCTGGCCTGTATACACTATATTATAAAGGCACCATAGTTGTCCAGGGAGAATTCCTCCACTGTAGGAGCAGCCCTACCCTGGCCCCCTGCAGTCCCCATCTGTAACAGATAGGGCTGAGAGTGAGAAGGGGAGTTACCATAGCACTGAGGGCTGGTCTTCACTATTGGGAGATTTAGTTGGGGTTGGTCCTGCTTTGAGCAGGGTGTTGGACTAGATGACCTCCTGAGGTCTCTTCCAACCCATATCTTCGATGAATCTGAGATCGGCGCTGCTGCAATCGATGCAGGAGGGGGTCAGTTTAGTGGGTCTAGTGAAGACCCACTAAATCGACAGCAGAGCGCTCTCCAGTCAACCCCGGTACTCCAGCTCCCTGAGTGTACTCCAGCTCCTTAAGGTAAGTCGGTGAGAGAGCATCTCCCGTTGACGCAATGCAGTGAAGACACTGTAGTAAGTCAACCTAAGCTACATTGACTCCAGCTACGTTATTCACTTAGGTCTACTTACCCCAGTAGTGAGGACAAGCCCTGAGATATTGGGCTGTGGTGCCAGCATGTAGGTAGCGCAGGTAAAGCTGCTGTATATGTCAGGAGCTCCTGGGCTGAGGCTGTTCTGATTCACGCCTGGGGCTGTATCAGCTCCCAGCCAGCTCAGAATCGGGGACATGCCAAGGTGACTTCACTAGGCCATGCTTCCTGTGAGATGCAGCATAGAATGTCTCCTAGCTCATTTATATTTTTTGTACCTTTTTAAAATAGTACTTTTAGTGATTGAGCTCCTAGTTAATTAATTCTTCTAGCCCAAAGCATAGCAAAGGCTTTGTCTCGTCTACTGCAGAGCCAAAAATGAGTAGCAAACTAACCTTTCTACTTGCTTAATTCTCTTGTTTTTAGGCAGCAGAACTTGCTGAATTCACTGCCAAGATTGCACTTCTAGAGGAGGCCAAGAAGAAGAAGGAAGAGGAAGCCTCAGAATGGCAACACAAAGTAATAAACTCTTATTGTGTATTAAGTTGCAATTTTCAAGGGAGGGAGTTAGGTGCACAATTCCCATTGAAATTTAGTGAGGTTGGGTGCATGTCTGCCTTTGGCTCCTTTGAAAATCCCACCCAAAAGACTGTCCTCCAACTTCTTCAAACCATACAAAATATCTATGTAATTAATTTCAGAATACTGAGTGATAAAATCAATGTGGAGAAAAATACTCTCATCAGAACTCCTTTCTGCTCTGGCTTATATCCTCACAGGTTTCAGTCTATAAATGACTCTGCTAATGTACAGAAGGAGTGGTTACCATATATGTAGACATTTAAACTATTTTCTTTTTAATTCTTGGATTATTTTTAATTCACTTTGAAGGTTAAACTATATAAATGCTAAGTAGTAGTATTATTATTTAGGCTTTTGCAGCCCAAGAGGATTTAGAAAAGACCAAAGAAGAACTGAAGACTGTAATGTCTGCCCCTCCACCACCACCACCACCTCCACCACCAGTTATTCCTCCAACAGAGAATGAGCATGATGAACATGATGAGAACAATGCTGAAGCTAGTGCGGAACTGTCTTCTGATGGTGTCATGAACCACAGAAGTGAGGAAGAACGGGTAACAGAGACACAGAAAAATGAACGTGTTAAGAAACAGCTCCAGGTAATGAAGGTTTGTGGTTGCATTAATGGTATAATTAAGCCTTCAGTTTTTCATTCCTTAATTGCTGAAAATCTTGTGTATTTAAGCAGCACATTTAAGTAGCACATTTAAGTGAAACTTGTGTGTAGTTTCCTTTGCATATTTTATCACTTACTAGATTTGTAACTAAACTGCACAAAACTGAGTAAATAAGACTTGGAGTAGAATAACATACTCTGTGTGTAGTTTTAAAAGTGTACATATAAATGTGATGCTGCACTACCACAAATATTTACAATCAGATATTAAAAATGTAAATTCACTTGTAGTACACTATAATCTTGAAAATTTAATTCTTTAATTTCTGAACCAAAAATTGTACCGTACTAACTGGTGTTTTGTTCAGTGAGGAGTATTTGAGTTTCTCAGCAGCAACTCACAGTATCTATAAATGTAAAAAGCAAAGTAAAAACATAAACCTGTTAGGATGTAATTTTATCTCCATTCAAACATAATGTTTCATTTTTTTCTAGAAGGTGATGTTTCATTTTTTTCGGTCCTTTTTTTAAAAAGTGATCTGTCATTGGACAATATACTATTACAACGTAAGGGTACCATTTTTCTATGAAGACACTAAAATGAACATGAGCTCCTATTTTTTCTCAGTATCAGTATTTTACCAACAAACAATATTTTCTGAATTGTGTACATATCCTCCTGCTGTACTGGTCATGGTACTCAAGCAGAGAAGTAAATAGCTGCAACCTTTCAGTTAAGTAGAAACTAGCATAAAGTCAAACCCTAGCTTCTCCTACCAGACTATGTTCCCTTGCTCTTATTAGAATTCTCCTCCTGGATACTAGAATGTGAAGACCCTTTGCCTCCAGGTTTATCATCCCCTCAGTCTTCATGATGTATCTAACACCTTCAGCACAGTTAGGTATTTTCACCTCTTTCTTGAGCATAGCAGGAAGCATTCCTGTGGTTGGCATTTAGCAAATCCCTGTCCAAGACTGTAGATCATATGTTATCAGGAAATCCTAATCTTGGTGCCTAGTAGTGAAAATGCTGAAACTCAAATATTTTATTCCCACAGACACTAAGTTCTGAGTTGGCCCAAGCCAGAGATGAAACCAAGAAAACACAAAATGATGTCCTCCATGCTGAGAATGTTAAAGCAGGTCGTGACAAGTACAAGACTCTACGACAAATCCGACAAGGCAATACAAAGCAGCGTATTGATGAATTTGAGGCAATGTGAGAGCTGTTATTTTGCATAAATGTTCTTCGTAAAGCTGAACCACCAACAGAGAAAAAAGCAGGCCTTTGCAGATTTGAAGATTGCACCCCACTTTGCCAAAGCACTTATACCAGTTTGACTGTGGTGGTAAAAAGACAAATTTAGGGGAACCCATTCAATAATAAGGCAGTCTATCATCTTTGGCTTTTTTGGGGAGGGCGAGAGGAATGTGGGCAGAAGGTTTCCATTGTCTTACATTTTATTTTTCATTTTCATAGTTTGTGCTGCTTGTTCTCTTGAAGACTGGTGCTTACTATATCGTGACTGTCAAGTATGTATGTTACCAAAACACAAAGTCAGAAAGGACATTAGATCTGAACCTAAAACTGATGGATACTATTTCAGTGTGATGCAGTTTGAAATTATATTTTCTCATGTAGCCACATCTCCTTCGATGTTTAATATTGCTGACTTTATCATTTTTTCACCGAGCTGAATTCTTTGGGTGTTTCATGTCCTGTCATCATTGATGGTTTTCTTTGCCTACCTGTTCACAAAGGTCTAGATGGCAGGTGGTAGGTTCCAGCATAGATTTTAAAATGGAACACTACCTGTAGGCAGCAGTTGTCTGAGATTGGCCTAAATAAGTATTGCTTTTTCACTTTTGATGAGTAGAAATGTTCTAATAAAGCAAAGAAAAGAAAAACAAAATACAAGGATCTTGTATCCTGTTTTTTTTTATTATTCTAATTGCAATAAGAAAAACCTGGACCTTTCTGGCAAGGGAGCATATGAAAACATCAGTCCCAGGGAGGGGACAGTATCCTACCTCACTACTATATACATGATGACTGGTCCTTCAAACACCATGTAAACTAGTGTGTGTAAATTGACTTTCATCTTATGATGATACTATAGAAAGATAGGTATCTTTACTCTTAAGATTTTGTTTTACTTCAAGATGGATTTATAGTTCTAAATACTGCTTAACTGCCTTTTTGTTGAGTTAAATTTTAAAATGATATGGTGTACATTAAAACTGTAACCTGTCACTGGTATACTATCTTACAGGAGGGGTATGGAATGTGTTTGACTTAGTGTGTTTATGGATTTCTCTGTACCGAATGAAAATTCCCATAATTGGAAAAGAAGAGTCTTGTAGCTTCATTTTTCAATGATGCCAGTGTGTAATTGTTATTGTATCTGATGTCTGATCATTGTTGCTCAGTTGTCTCAAACTCTGGAAAAGGAGAGTTAAACGAGAGAATTTTTTTTAATTTTAGAGGGTCAAATAGTTAATAGAAAGTGACTTTCTTTAATGTGGACTGCAATTATTGTTCACTTTATAGTACCCTGGTTAGTGTCTAGCTGGAAAAAGCCCTTCTTTCTCTGAGGATGGTTCAGCAATCTTCCATTTGGTATTATGCACTCATAAATTTACACTTATCTATTAAAATATGCCATTTTATTAAACATTTTTTCAGACACAATAGATTCAAGTTATTTATGAACAGTTCAATTGAGCTTTTTTTGATTTTGCTGAGTTAAAGACATACCATGTGGGATGATATCATGAAAAGGGAATAAAGTTGATTTAATATATTTTGGGTTGTGGGGCTAATAATAGCTGGTTAACCTTGAAAAGACTGGTGTGCAAATGTTGTGCCCATGCTTCAAAACACGGATTGGTGGAAGTTTAGTGTTTCTACTTGCAGTGCATTGAAAGAACAGTTTCTACATCTCAGGCTTCCTACATTGAAGCATGAGCATTTGAATTTCCGAAGTGTTAGAACCATTTGCCATAGCAGGTGAAATACTGTGCTTTCAATGGGCTTCTATGGGTTTTCCTGAAATGTGTGCACTAACATTACTACATTGGTTTATCAGTGTTGAAAAATACCAGTTACATTTGCTGTTCATAAATCTACGATATATAGATTAGAATTAAAATGGATCTAATCCATTTATAAAGCTGTGTGAATTTTTCTAAATAACCAGGAACAACGATTTGAAATGTAGATTTTCACAATGAACCAGAGTGGTTATTACCAATAGTTGAGAACACTTATTGATGCAGAGATATTATGAATGCATTTAATGAGTACTTGGTGAAGTAAATTTCAACATGCTTTCCCCTTAGCATCATGTTTTGTGTTGTACAATTAAGCTACAATTACATCTACTGTTTTGGATAACATGACTTGGTTAACAATAAAGAGATACAGTTAATTTCTTTGAGGTCCACTGTTGTTGTTATTTAAAGTACTTTACCCCGGCAAATCTGTTAAACTCATTGCACTAGCTTTTTTCAGAGCAGTGAATAACTTCTGGATCATCATCAGTCTTAACATTTCACATTGTGGTCAAAATAAAATAAAAATGGTTTTAAATTAAATCCCCAAAGAATAGTAGTCTACTTCAGAAATTACCGCCTACAACTGGGAGGAAAAACTGCTGATTGCTGATTCAAAAGAGGATATGAATCATCAGAGTAAATTGACTCTTTTGAGACAAGAGGATAATTTGGCCACATAAGAGCTGCATGGGTAATAACTGTCAATCACTGCCTGCACTCTACTTAGCCTCAGGCAAAGTAAAGTTTAGTTTAATTGGTCATTGGCTTGTCTTTAACATTTTGATTATTTTTAATGTTTGTGTTTGTTTGTTTTAATTACTTAATTTAATTAATATCTATTTAATTAATTATTTAATTGTCTGGATAGCTCTTTCAAATACAGAGATGCCTAAAGATGCTTTTTGTTTATAAGCAAGCTTGCCTTTTCTACCCATCTTCACTAATGTGGAGCACATGCACTGCTTCTGGCTTCTTCCACAAAAACAGCTAGACAAAGTAATCTGCTAAAGAATTTGCACATGAATCGGGCTTTCTCTCAGTTGACATACAGTTCAGTCTCACATTTCTCTTTGGCCTTGCATGGGCTCGAACACAGAGCCCTCCATTCTGTTAGTTATGTCAGAGTTGTTAAAATAAATGAAAGGACATATAATACACCATATATGCTTTTGTTTTTCTACCATGTATATAGATTGATTTTGTCCTTTCCCCTATCTAGAGCCCTTTCTGATGAAATGCTGGATTCCAAATGCCCCATTGGCAGAGTGCTTCTGCATAGGTATGCCAACCTCAGAGAATATTTTGGTTGAATTGGGAGGCAAATGCTTTGAAGGTATTTTTCTTTCATGGGGAGGAGAGAAAAGGAGGCTAGAAACATTCCCATACTCCCTGTGCACTATACGCACCGACTTTCTAATGTGCCAGGGGGTGGTTCCCTCCAGCTCTGCCCCAGGACCCGCCTCCACTCCACTTCTTCCCCCAAGGCCCCTCCCCTGCCTCTTCCCACCCCTTCTTTCACTCCCTCCCCCGAGTGCCCTGCCCTCACTCCTCCCTCCCAGTGCCTCCTGAATGTCGTGGAACAGCTGATCCATGGCAGGCGGGAGGCGTTGATCAGCGGGGCACTCAGCCGGTGGAAGGCACTGGGGGGAGGGGGAGGTGCTGATAGGAGGACTGCTGGTGGTGCTCTGCACCCATCTCTTCTCTCCTCTCCCCCCCCCCCCCCCCCCCCCCCCCCGTGGGTGCATTTACTTAATTAGTGACTTAATAGATTCCCAGTTGAGTGGAGAGGGAAATTCAGCTTATTCATAAGTATTCTCCCCTTCATAGTTATATTTCCAAAACATAAATTTTCTTTTGTTGACAGGTTCTCCGAATACATACTCATGCATTTTTGTTCATTTTATCCAAAATGGAATTACGGCAGAAATCCAAGCCCATATCATTCTGTAGCTCGTGTCTCTGCACGTTTAGGCCCCAGTTCGGAAAAGCACTTCAGCATTGTGCTGAAGTAAGTTCCCGTTTCAGGAAAGTGCGTAAGTGCTTTCCTGAGTAGGGGTGGTATCCTGAAACAGCAGCTTAAAAGCAGGTTTCTCCTCATTCTCAAGGTATGGTCTCCAGAGTCCTTTAAAATAACTTGTTCAAACCCATCCATGAAAGAGAGAGAACAGTTTCCTGATTCTGAATGTCTTGTCTCAAAGTAATTGAAAGCTTCTAAGGAGAAACTCATCTATTTTCTAAAAATCATATTTAAAGTATTGGACTTAAAATCCACAAAATCATCAATAAAACCTGTTTTGTAAAGGAAAAAGACTAGGAAAAATTTTCCACATCTATTCAGATTTGGAGAAGCTAAATTCCTGGTCTCTTCTAAATGCCAAAGCAGTTTTGTTCATATTTCATTTATGAAGGACTTCACCAAAAGACGTACCTAAGCCTTAGCCCCTAAAGCTGTTTCTGGCCTTCATAAAGAAGTAATCTATCCTTGGGACAGTATCTCTTTAAAATGTGATAGAAAAATTAAATCTGCCTTACAAGAGGCCTGATCAAAGGCTCTTTGAAGTAAATGGAAATAGCCCAATCCATATAGCTGAATATCTTTACAAAGGGTTAATGTTACTTTTTAGAAACATGGGACTTCTCATGATGAATGAGGCTTTTGTGGCATCTCTAATCGTGGTATCTAAGGCGAGTATCTTGTATTCAACAGTAGCCAATGACTGATGCCTCAGGGAAGTAAAACTCCCATAATGTACCCAATCTATAGGGGAGGGGAGAGAAATATTTCTTCCTAACACCAGCTGTGGATCAGTTTATAACATGGATCACGATTAATAATGAATAATAAAACACTGATTTACAGTTCATAGTTTAATTTCCACTGTTAATTTGACTTTCCAGAGGAGCCAACAAAACAATTTGCCCAGTTTTATTTTTCCAATGATATATTTAGGCAGGACTTCTTTTGTGAGAGGAATTGTGGCTCAGCTGAGTTTGATTCAGCTGAAGAAATTTGTCAGATAATTGGTGATCTCCTATTCGCTGATTTGCCTCTTGACCTGGCTATGTATAAGGAATACATCATAGGTGGAGTATTCCTTCAGAGTAATTCAAAAGAACTGTGTTTTGGACTTCTTTTCAGCTTCTTCGCTCCCCTTTCTCTTTTAATGTTAAAGCCCAAGCCCAGGTGTTATGTAGGTAGTAGTGAAGAAAGAAATGTGTAGTTTATTGGCATTGAGAGTCCAATATAATTAGGCTTATTTGTTTATGTAGCACCTACAATGTGCTAGGCACTTTTCAGACAGGAAGACTAGTTTATCCTCAAGTTGCTCACATTCTAAGGACAGACAGACAGAAGTTAGGAAAAACGGAAATAGTTAAAAGGGAATTGTATCCACTAATCCAGAGACTCCTTTGTGGAGTTTGTTAGCTTTATTAAATAACATGTCAGAATGTGTTTTTGTGCATAGGAATCGTGTTTAGATATTAGAGAAGAAACAAGTGGAGATGGACATGTACATTAACAGAGGAGATCTGGTTAGTGCAAAAGTTCCTAGCAAAGAGTTTGGAACAATCCCTGTGTTCTGAATGGGTGGATCAGGTGTGAAGACTTGAAATTTACAGCTAGGATAACCATTTTGCCTTTTCTTTTAAACATGCTTTTCCAGTTATACCTGAGCTCTCACTGGGATCTGAGCTTTCAGACGCTAGGCTCTATGAAAGCCTACAGCCCACTTTTCAACAGATATTAGGATCTTTCTTGATGCATTTTAGATATAATGAACAAATTTCCTTTGTTGCAAAGATGAATAATGTTAAAATTCAGCTAACACTTTAGTATTCCCTCCATACAGTGCATCCAAAAACATGGTCCCCTCTCCTGTAATATTGAGCTCCTTCTGATGTGCTGTAGCTCAGGGTGTTTTTCATACCTTTTCAAACTATTCCAGCCTATTCTATTTCAGATTGCGCTCTGAGCTACCCAAGGTCCTAATCTTTCATGAGCTTTAGCCAGGCAGACCCTTGCACCTACATGCAGCACCATTGACATAGATGGGACTCAAGTAGGTACAGCGATGCATGCATGCGGAACTCTTTGCAAGATCTGAGACCAAGTCTGCTACCTCCTGTGTTCTTGACCTTTATGCTTCCTTCCATTGCTTCATTTCTTCCTTATTGTTAACAGAAGAGCTGCCATACTGGGTCAAACCATGGTCCATCTTGCCCATAACAGCGCTTCAGGGGCAGTGCAACAGGGCGATTATGGAGTGATCCACCCCTGTTTTCCACTCCCAGCTTCTGGTAGTCAGAGGTTTAGAGTTGCCTTGAGCATGGGGTTGTGTCCCTGACTTACGTGAAAAATAGCCATCGATGGACCTATCCTCCATGAACTTATGCAGTCCTTTTTTGAACCCAGTTATATTTATGGCCATCACAACATCCCATGGCAATAAGTTCAACTGGTTAGTTGTGCACTGTGTGAAAAAGTTCTTCCTCTTGTTTGTATTAAACCTGCTGCCCATTAATGTCATAGGGTGACCCCTGGTTTTTGTATTGTCTGAAACGGTAAACAACACTTTTCACTTTTTCCACACCATTCATGATTTTACAAAATTCAACATTAATTATTTGCAAAACCTGGAAAAAATGCAATATTCAGTAGCAGAGAGCTCTTTGTGTATGAGGGAGGAAATGCAGATACCCATTTTCTCAAAATAAATATTTTAGCCACTGAAATAATTACTGCAATCTATTTCTTAATGTTAACTGGTAATACCAACTAATCCAGCACTCTTAAAATACACAAACTTCAGAAGGAAAAACAGCAATACACAAAGTGTTTGAGAGAGCACTGAATATGCTGTTCCAGAACACCTGGTTGGGGTTTGTTTTTGTTTTGTTTTGTTTTGGGGGGAGGGGGGAGAGAGACAACAGATATAGAGGATGTGTGAAAAGTTGGCATGTGGCTGTTTGCATTTCCACCATTCACTCTGTTGCCAGTCTACCCTTAAACATTCTGGAATCCAGTAATACCTTTTTAATATCTTGTTCTGGAAGAATCGCAAGGATAAAGAATGTAAAGTATCTTTCACATTAAGCCAGATATCCTCCCAGGTTTCTGTTGTGATAGTAAGACTAAGTTTTGTTTTTTGTTTTTTTCCCCCCCTCCATTTTCATTGAGATTGATAGGATAATGCACAGCATTAAGCCACTTATAAATAACTCTTACAAAGTGTCTTTGTTTCCATATTGAGAAGGAGCTGAAACAGACCAATTGTCCCCTATCCTTGCATGAATCCTTGAGCGTAGCCACTAAAAGAAAGAAAACTGAGATAGTGGTAACTGATATTTGTTAGACTGACCTTCAGTTACATGTGTATCATCTTGTATAATATCTTTAATTTTTGTTAATCATTTTCTATCCAAATTATTTTAAACATGGAGTTGGCCTTGATCGTGAGACATGGGTTATCCCATAGTGGCACAGGAAGAGAATGGAAAAGTTCTGATTTTCTAAGTGTGATTATCCTATTTATATGCATGTATCATCTTTGTATCTGAAGTTATGAATATTGGCTATGCGCTGGCATGCTACACACATACTGTATTCCTGGGTAACACCCACCAGTTGGTATTTACATTAAGGCCTGACAGCTATGTATCGATGGCCCATCAGGGACACTTAGCTTTCACAATGGGCCATAGAAGAAACTCATTCTGCCTGCATAGCTCTTCCTGTGGACACCTTAGACTCCAAGGGGCCAATGGCCACCCTCTGTGGTTCAGTAAACTATGTAAGGACATGTGATATGGTCATGTGACCCTGGGCTCCCATCTTGGGCCAGTAGTTTTCCAGGCACCAGGGCGGGGAGCTTTGTTTGAGACAAACATTCTATGCACATGGCAGAGGATATAAAAGGCCGCACCACAGGTGAGTGCTGGGGGGCAAGGGGAACCACCCCGCAAGTCCCAAGACTGGGAGCCAGGGGAGCAGAACAGAGTGGGCTGGGGCTGGGTCGCTCCACTTCCCGCAGCCCCGTGAGTGCGGGGTCGGGCCTGCCCTACAATCACTGGGCAGCAGGAAGTGGGTCGGGCCCGGGCCCACCCTACAATCACTGGGCAGCAGGAACTAGAGCGACCCAGCCCACTCTGCTCTGCTGGCTTGCATAGGCGCCGACTCCGTGAGTGCTCTGGGGCTGGAGCACCCACGGGGAAAAATTGGTGGGGGCTGAGCACCCACCGGCAGCTCCCCACCAGCCTTGCACGCGCCCGCCTGCCCCTGCACTTTCCTCCACCCCCTGCGTGCCGCCGGAGCTGGAGGGAGGAGCCTGCGTGAGCGGTGAAAAAGCCGCTGCCGGGGCGCCTGCCTGGGGAAGCAAGCCCAGGAGGAGGTGAGCAGCTGGGCGCGGGGGTGGGGAGCTGCAGGGCCCAGTGGGTGCTCTGCTGCCCCCCCCTTGCAAGCCAGGGGGGTGGGAGGGAAATGCAGCGCGGCCGGGGGCATGAGCACCCACCGCCAGCCCCCCCCCGCGCCCGCCCACCCACCCACCCAACTCACTCACCTTCCGGGTTCCTTGCGTGGCCGGAGGAGGCGCCTCCAGCCGCGCAGGGAAGGTGAGTGAGTTGGGCGGGCGAGCACTTGTGTGGGGGGGCGCTGGTGGGGAGCTGCTGGTGGGTGCTCAGCACCCACCAATAGTCGGTGCCTATGCTGGCTTGTGCTGGGGGACAGTTTCCCCCTTGCCCCCCAAACCTGCTCCTGCCCCCCATAGACCTTGGGCGCAGCCCCCCTGCCCCCACGGAGACCCGGGGCTGCATAGGGCACCACAATGTCTAGGGATGGCCCTGAGGGCTGGAGTAGCTCATTTTCACCCATGGAGCAAGGGGGGGAGCAAAGAGAAAACTGCACCTTTTGAGAGTCATAATTCATTCCCTGCCCTGCTCCTGGGACAGGGCAGCTAAGTGCTGCCCCTCACTTGGGGTAGGACTGTGAAGTGTCAATACAGACCCAGAGAGAAAGGAGGTCCAATCTTGAATCAGTGCAGATAACTTTGAGAGATCTTCAAGTAGCCCTACTGGGCCATTCTCTATTTTAAAACGTGGTGGCTGGTGTGGGGAAGAGAGTCCATCTAGCTATCTTATTCTGGTTCATTTTGAAACCTGTGAAACAATGAACCCACAACTGTGAGGAATCTTCTCTTAACAGCACGCCATGCACTGGAGCCGGAAGATTTCTGTAGCAGTGTCTGTTGACCTGCACGTGCATCGTACATCGCCCTGTGTTCCAGGAGAGGTTATGCGAGGCTGTGCAGGACGACACAGTTGCCTCTTACTGTCATGTGGTGATTGTCAGAATCCTTGTTCCTCCATGCTTGTAGCTTGGCTGCGAGAGCATTCTCGTCCATTCTACAGAGTTCATTGTTCTTGTTTTCTTGTAGTTAGTGTAGTTAGTCTCCGCTCACCCTGCTCAGGACCCGCGCCCCCCCACCAAGTTCTCCAGGGAACTATGCCCCGCATTCCAGGGTTCAAAAATTGTGTGTTGTGCCCTCGCTCATTATCAGTGAGCAACGAGCACCAACGTTGCCTTTACTGCCTCAGGGAAGCATATCTCGCTGTGAGATTTGTAGATCCTTCCCACTGCAGACCCGTAAGGCTTGTCTGCTCCACCTCTGTAAATTCCTCATGGAGTAGGCTTTCCGGCTGCACGTATAGTCCAACCCAGGACCGTCACCCTTCACCGGCAGTGAGTACCCCGCTTAGCACATCCCATGCCCCAGATCCGGTGGTATCCCAAGTGAAGGACAAGCCCAAACATGGGAGCCACAAATATTTTCATGAGCATAGCAGCAAGTCCCCATCGCGGACTGCCGCCAAGTGTAGTCTTCCGTTCCTGAGCCGCACCAGGTCAGGCGAGACGTCGCATGCGGACCCTGCTGCATCACTGCCCAAGTTTCCCTATTCTGAGGGTAAACCTAAGAGGAAGAGAGATGTGACGATACCACCGCCTGACGCACCAGCCTCCCGTTGGGACTGCTCCAGGTATGCACCACCAGTGCAGCCAGCGTCTCCACACTCCACACCACAGACACCACCGTGCTCCTCCAGCTGTAGTGGTGGACTTATGCTGCAACCCACGCACCATGGTGCACTGTTGTTTCTGCCTCCTCAGGCACATGGTAGCCTTCACCTATGTGATGCCGCATGCCTGCTTGCATCTGTGCTGCCTCCAGATATGGCTCCGGTCAGTATTCAGACCACAGAATGCTCACCTGGACTCCACATTCCTTGTCCTCCAGTTGGTTCTGGCCTCCCTTGTCTGGTAGATCGACACTTCCAAGGTGCTGATTGGCACCCCCCTTCACCGTTCCTGTCCTGACCGCCACTCGGCCCACGGACCTCTCCCTTGCCAGTTGGGGTGATCATCGGAGCCTAGGGGGTTTGGACTCAGCGCAAGGCACATCAATGTCTTGGAGCTGCAGGCAGTTTGCTTGGCCCGCCCCACGTTCCTGCTGCTCAGCCACGCCCGTCATGTTCAGCTCCTCTCCGACTGTACAACAGCAGTGGCCTACATCAGCAGAGAGGGGGGCACCAAGTCCTTGTCACTCTGTGCACAGTCCATCTGCCTCTGGAATGGGTGTATCCACCACCATGTCACACACCGCACGGTGTACTTCCCAGGCACACAACACTCCCTGGCCAATGTGCTCAGCCAGACCTGGTACTTTAATCACAAGTGGGAGCTCCACAATCCCACTCTCCGCTCCATCTGCCATATCTGGAGCACCCCTCACTGGGACCTTTTTGTCGCACACAACAACCGCAAGTTCCCGCTCTGCTGTTCCCGGTGGGCCATGGGGCACGACTTGGCAGGGCGAATTCCATTATACCTCCCCCTGCCCCCATTCTCCAGGTCTTCTGGAAGATCTGCTGGGACTGGGCCACAGTCATACTGGCAGCTCTGTTCTGGTCCCATTAATTTGGGTTGTAGATCTCCTCAGACTCTCTGCCCGCTGCCCACTCCACCTCTGAGTGGTCCTGGATCTCCTTGACCAGGACAGAGTCCACCATTCCAATCCTGGCCCTCTTTGCCTCACACCCTGGCTTTTGGACGGGGCTCGCATGTAGACAACACCTGTTCGATGCCAATGCGCCACATCCATATGCACAGTAGACAGGCCTCCACAAGAACATGCTGAGTGGAGAAATGGAAACATTTCACCTCCTGGGCTCAGCACCATCACCCCCTCCTCGACGCCATCTCCATCCCTACCGTCCTGGACTACTTCAGGCCTTACCCTCAGCTCTGCCTTGGTCCACCTGGAAGTGCTTAGTTCCTTCCTCTCCCCTGTGGATAGGTGCTTGGTATTTACTCACCCCACCACCACTCACTTCCTGAAGGGGCTGCTGAACAGCTTCCCACCAATGGTCAACCTCCCCAACCATCAGAACCTCAATCTAGTGCTCTCCACCCTCACCAGACCCCCTTCAAGCCTCTAACCACATGTTCTCTCTCTCCCACCCCTCCATGAAGGTCATCTTTCTCGTGGCTATCACTTCCGCTCAGCAGGTCAGCGAATGGACAGCCATGATAGCTGCCCCCCCCCCCCAACTTATACATGCCTTCACACCAAATTCCTCCTGACAGTAGTCTCGGAGTTCTACTTCAACCAGTCAATTCACCTCACGGTCTTCCATCCTAAACTGCGTGCCACTCCTGCAGACAGGACCCTGCACTCACTCGACATCCACCACACACTTGTGTTTTACCTTGACAGAGCCTGTGTCTTTCGTGTCTATTCATGTCCATTGCAGACAGATCCTGAGGTCAGGCCCTCTCCTCCCATTGTATCTCGAAGTGGGTCTCTGCCTGCATCTGTGCATGCTACAAGTTGTCCAACAACACGCCACCTGGCTGGATTATGGCACACTCAACGCAGATGCAACCAGCCACCTACGCCTCCCTGGTGGTTGTATCCTGGCACATCATCTGCTAGGTGGCGACGTGGCATTCCGGGCATACCTTCAGCACCCATTATGCCATCACCCAGGGAGCGGCAGAAGAGCAGTCTTGCAGACCGTGATACTTCTTGCATCCTTGCACCCCTCTCTGTGTTGATCGCTGCTTGCTACTTACTCGCGTTTGGATACATCTAGGGACCAGCACTCGAAGGAGAAAAGGCGGTTACTTACCTATAAATGGCGGTTCTTTGAGATGTGTGGTCCCTATTTGTATTCCAATACCCATCCTCTGTCCCCTCTGCTGCAGACTGCACTGCTCAGCAGTAAGAGGGTGACTGAGGGGGTGTCGTCCCTCACAGTCTCGTATAACCTCACCTGGAACACGAGGCTATGTACGCCACACATGTGGGTCAATAGACATTGCTACAGAAATCTTCCAGTGCCAGCACATGGTGCGCATGCACCCTTGCATTTGGAATACAAACAGGACCCCACATCTCGAAGACCCTCCAGTTACAGCTACGTAGCCTTGTCTTTTATAGACTTAATAAATGTAGAAGCCTTTTCACACTTGTTTATCCCAGTCTCTAACGAGGTCCCCATTCCTCAGCCAGATGCCACTGTCTGTCTGGGGGTTTTTTGTGCCAGTTACGTCATTTAATTTCTAACAGCTGAAGTACAGACTTAAATTCAGATCATCACTAGCTCTAATGCAATTAAACGATCTATATTTCAGTATGGGAAAAGACAAATTAAAATGGCAGAGAAGGGTTTGTGAAATTATAAGCAGCTCATTTTAAAGCAAATATGCAAAAAGGTTTAATCATTGAGATCAACCTAAAGAAATATTTCACAGTCACTGCATATATTTAACATGAAATAGTGACTGGTAACATTAAATGAAGTAAATATATGTGGGAGATAAATTATTTTCTCAAAAACCCGTGGATAGTAAAGTGTTAAAATTCATTTCTTTGATTTACTGGATTTTATATAAAGGTTTGGAGAGAAAGGGTAGCACAAATTTCCCTTTTAGCAATTTCCACTCCCCCCCCCCCCCCCCATCAGTCCTGTTTAT
Organism: Macrochelys suwanniensis; assembly: GCA_033296515.1. Classification (NCBI taxonomy): domain Eukaryota; kingdom Metazoa; phylum Chordata; order Testudines; family Chelydridae; genus Macrochelys; species Macrochelys suwanniensis. The sequence goes on along the minus strand of CM065775.1, from coordinate 39,152,213 downwards.
GGTTTTATGCAATCAGTTACCAGGTAAAATTGGAGCTCTCTTCCCCCCCACCCCCCTTCCCAATTATTTTGTAAAATTATATTTTGCCACTGAAATCAGCTTGCATTCTGGAGATTAATGGATGGAAGAAAAGTTATTTGCTAAGGAATGTACTGTAATTTGCTTTGCATTTAAATTGAGCCTGATCATAGATATTTTTAAATAGGAGCATGGTTTAAACAGAAGGTTTCTATAGAATAAATGACAGCTAGGTCCCAGAATAGATGTATGAAATGAATCAGTAAAATATAGTGATACAAGTTTCATATAACTTTTGGCCTTGAAAACCTTTCATTGTCACACAAATTAGAAACGAGGCTGTTTAGGAATTTAAATTAGAAATAATTTAAAATATGCTATGGCTTTAAAAAAAAAAACCTTTAGTGCATATAAAGAGAGTGCAGTTAACAGTCACTGAAATCAGCGCCCTCTCTTTGCCAGGATTTCTTGACATGATCCTCCTACAGACACCAATTCTCCATGTGGATCTGCTAGCACAGACCCTTGTGTTCAAACAGTGTCTCATGGGCTTCAGTGGGGATCTAATTGAACTCAATGGAAGATTGGAGCCATAATCTTTTAGAATTTCATTTACTTAAATCCAAAGTGTCAATGTCGGTGTGCTGAACAAGTTTGACTTTAGAAATTGTCATATTTTTAAACCAGTCCATTATTTTTAATGCTTCCAGCTCCTGATGGTATAAAAACTTCCATCTACTTCTGATTTCTGTTTACAGAGTTGGCAAGACAGAGAGAAAAAAATCTTCAAACATTTTCATGGAACTTTTCTGGCTTTTGGTGAAATGTCATTCTTTCAGTGGTTTATCAAACCAGCTCTCTCTGTGTGTTACATCCTTCATTTGGTATTAAATTAAACAAGGCTGGGATCTATAATATCATGTTAAGTAAAAACTAGCAACATTCTTTTTTTCTCCTTTTGAAGGGCCAAAATTCATTTGCTGTGGCTGTAAGATCTTAACTGCAGTTTCTGCTAAGAACTTTTCATATAGGCCTGGAGTCCACAGCTTGGCCTGGGCATGAGGGCTAGCTAACGGAGAACAATACATGGCTAAGAGAAAGCTGGGGTAAACAGATAACCTTGTGTGTTTCAAGTCAGTGAGCGGAGTCAGCATAACTCCGAATGTAATAGGGCGTCCTTATAGTGAGTTAGGCTTCAAAGTTAACTCCCTAATGCAGGGAGGAGATAGTGGGGTACAATACCCCTCAGATCCCAGACAGAGTTCGGGGAGAGGCCTAATATGATTGACATGAGTTATGACACCCTCCCCTCACAGATGTATGCTAATCCTAGCCCACAGAAATGCAAGGGTAAACTTATAAACAATTGTTATTGTTAAGTACTAATTACTGATTTTTGCTTTAAATCTCCAGGAATGTACCTGTTGGTCAACCGGGAGAGCCGCTACCTCATTCCCCATGACCCCAAAATTAGCATTTAACCTATACACTTTAATAGACATAGTTTGGGGGTAATTACCTGTGTGTCAGCAATATGTTAATTTGGGCCATGGGTAGAGCCATTATGTAGTCTTTTAGACCATTGGCTTATTGTGCTTATTTTGTCTTGCTGCTAGAACCTATCTAGGGGCTTGGGAAAACCCATCCCCATGGCTTCTCTCCACCCAATGAGCACCATATATTATCTATTGTAGTTAATTGTTCTGCAGTGTCTCTGAGCCTAATAAGCAAAGTGACACTCCACCAGCACTGTGCGTAATAAACTCCCGTGCTTGACTCTATACGGTGTGGATTACTGTTCCTTCACCGTTCTAGTACTGGAAGTTCTGATAGGCAATTTGCTGGCATTGCAAGTCAGTGCTGGAGTGACCTGAGAGTGAAATTTGATGCGAGACATTTATATACCTTACACACCTTAACTGAGCGAGTAAATAAAAGAGGTCTGCAATTTGAGAACTTTAAATTATTTTAAATAATATAAAAAAGAACCAAATCTACATTCATTGACTGGGAGGGGTATCATTTTAATGAAAATCAATCTGATCAGTGATTCCTTTTTCAAATGTCATCTTGAACGCTAACTTTTGAATGAACAACTTCTTATCTCATATTACTGATCTACCTAATGCTTCCCGAGGGGGATGTTGAGCTGCCCAACACGAGTCGTGACTCGCCCCCTGTCCTCTCCTTTCCTGTACGGGAGGTAGGAGATCTTCTCCTCAGTCTTTTTTGGCTTCTTGACCGGAGCTGTGGAGGGGGACCAGTGCCAGCTCGTGGACGGCACTGACAGAGCACTGGACAAAGAGGCCGTAGTGCTTGGTGCAGAGTCGAACTGCTGTTCCGGTGCCGAAGTGAGTGTCGACTCCATTAGGAGCACTCTTAGGCGGATATCACTGTCCTTCTTCGTCCTAGGTTTGAAGGACTTGCAGATACAGCACTTGTCACTTATGTGCCCTTCGCCTAAGCACCTTAGGCAGCTGGTATGTGGATCGCTGAGGGGCATAGGCCATTCACAGCAGTTGCAGGGCTTAAAGCCTGGGGACCGGGGCATGCCCAGTCCCCTGGCTGAGTCCCATTCAGGACTAACAGAGTTTGAGAACTACTATTAAGGGTAACTAAGAAACTACTAACTATACACAACTATATTACAGGTTTTAAAAGTTCATAAGAACAGAGAAGGAATCAATGCTAGCAGAAGCAGCAGACGTTCCAGCACCGTCACTGGCGGCAAGAAGGAACTGAGGATGGGAGGAGCTGCCGGCGCCTCTTATACCACGCCATGCGGGTGCCACTCCAGAGGGTGCCAGAGCCGGTCCCCTACGGATACTGCTGAGGGAAAGACTTCCGGCACCGGTGCATGTGGGAGCACCCACACCTAATATGGAATGGACATGAGCAAATACTCTTAGAAGAACCACAGCTTTTTCTGTATATAGCACTTAAGTATGCTAGCCTAAAAAGAAATTACATTTGCAACCTGAAAGAGCACTGGCTGTGATTGAATGTTCTTCAAAACCCGTCTTTACTCAATGTGTGTCAGCTCTGGTTATTATAGATGGTCCCGCCCACACTGCACTTTGAACTAACTTTGAAAAAAGAGTTTTAACACAATCTTTCCCACACTAATCTCAAGTATCATTTGCCTGGCCTGTATTAAGAGATCACAGCATTTTACAACAAGCCCACAGCTTGATTTTTAAACCACTATTTTACAACACTGTAGTCTGTGCTGGCCAGCTAACCCTCAGACCCTCAAAAAACTTATTACCTGCAATAGAGAAGGACTAGGCCCCCGGTTTAGAACTGCTGTTTAAATGGAGTTGAACTTAATTTTCAAACAGAGTTCAAAACTCAGTGTAGACAGGGCCTAAATGTTGTTAGGAGCTTTTGTTCCAAGGATCACTAATTTCATAAATCACTCTTTTCTGCTGTTGCCCCATTCTCCTTGCATTTTAAGAATGAAGTTCAACTAGAAATAATTCAGGAAGATGTTATTACTTTAAAATATCTAATGGGGATGATGTATAGACCTTTCACAAATATGGCTCTGCCATGCATTTATAATCATGCTTGTAGCTTGTGTTTCTGTGCTAATTTTATTGTTAAATCTGCTTTGTTTTTCTGTGTCTTTTTGTGCAGGTTACAAAAATATGATCTCTTGCAGCCCTTAGGATAGGAACATATTAAGGACCAGCAGAAGACCCAGGGGTCTCCTAAGGCCTGCCTTTGTGCTTCTATAAATCTGGACAATTTACAGACTTTAAATCAGGTGCTAACTGGTCCAGTAAGGCCTTTCTGGAAGGACCCAGTTGCTGTTAGAACAATTCTTAACATTGATGGTTGGGTTCTCTGACATGGTTTTTAAAACATTTTCCTTTGTCTTTTGCCAGGAGAGAATTAGCCTTTAGATATACTTGATGTGCTGTTCTCCCTAAGGCACAGGAATCAAAGCTATTTCAACTGGTAGGTGAAATGGAGCATTGCACAATAGGCAAGGGAATTGTCCTTCAACAATATTCGTGGGTTTCTCAGATTCTGACCACATCTTTTCTGCATGAGGCCAGGCACTACATCCAGCTGTGGTAAGATAAAATAATTATGCATGCCTTTAAAGGTGTATTAATTTTCTACACAGTTTTTAATAAGCCTTGATGATCTAAATGGCACCCTATCAACTTATAATTTTATGTAGAAAAATTAATATGTCTATTTCCAGTGTAAGGAATCATTGCTACGTCTCTTTTTTCTATGTAGTTAAAATGGGCACACTGTGTATATGTACCGCACACTGTGTATATGTACCACACACCACTTCTGAAAGGTTGCCGACCCCTGACCTAAACAGTCCCTTCCCTCACCACTTAGCACTCTAAGGGACCACAAACCCACTATCATCTAACTTCCTTTCAGAGTTCAAGAGGAAAGAGAACAGAACTGAGGAGTTAGCAAAAAATCTAGAGTTACTTTTATAAACTCTAAGGGCTCATTATGACAACGAGTGAATATGCCTGTGCCCAGACCTGAGTTTGGAAGGCAGGATTTCCCACTTTCCAGATGAATGGTTTTCTTCTACCACACACAGTCACTACCGCCCTAGTCACTGGAGGGACATGGTATGAATCAGAGCAGGAATTCACCCCTTCGCCAAGGAAGGGTGAATCACCGCCGACCCACGACAGCGATGCGACACCTGCAGCGACGGCGTGGCAGCAGGGACAGTGGCCCGCTCAATGGCTGTACTGGAATCCGTGGGGCGTACCCATTATGCCTGTACTGTATTTGCACCATTCCTCCCTGGCAGCTTCGGACAAACTGCCCCCAGTGCCGCCAGCATGGTGCCGAATCTGACGTGGGAGCAGCACAGCAGGCTCTGACACCTAAGGAGCCGTACCCTGAGAGGGAAGAGGAAGCCACCCCTCCCCCCTGCAGTGCAGTTGTCATCGTCGTCTCCAGATGAAGCAGTCGCGGGCCTCTCCCAAACGGGCAGTCCTCCCGGCGACTTCAAGGAGCACCAGGCCCTCCTTAAAAGGGTGGCTACCAGTTTGAACTTGGAGATTGACAAGTTGGCAGAGGAGTCTGATGACCTCTGTAATGTTATATCCTCCACCGCCCCGGCCCAGGTCGCACTGCCTGTCCACCCAGGGGTCCTTAAAATTGCAAAATTGCTATGGTAACCCCCCTCTTCCATTCCGCCTACTTCTAAGAAGGCGGAAAAGAAGCACTACGTCCCTGCAAAAGGATTTGAATATTTGTACACGCACCCTCCAGCGGGGTCTTTGGTCGTGTCCACTGTCAATGAGAGGAACAGGCAGGGCCAGGTGATTGGCACGCTGAAAAACAAAGATGCCAAGAGACTGGACTTTTTTGGCAGCAAAAGCTATGCAGCAACCAGCTTACAATTTTGGGTGTCTAATCACCGGGCCCTATTAGGCAGGTACAATTTTAACCTGTGGGACTCATCAGCAAGTTCAAGGAGGACCTCCCACAGGACTGAACCCAGGAGCTTGCCACTTCAGTTGAGGAAGGCACAAAGGTAGTGAAAGGTGCCCTGCAGATGGCCTGGGACTCGCCGGCCAGGGTGGTCACCTCTGCGGTGGTGATGAGGCGCAGCTCCTGGTTACAGTCCTCCGCGTTGTCACAGATGCAGACCACTATTCAGGACCTCTGTGACTGGGGTCACTCAATTAGGGTGAACTGCAAAGCATGGGGCAGACAATCCCCATAAAGCTGGTGGATATTCCAATACTTAGATTTACTAAACCAGCATAAAACAGCTTCTTTATTACTTACTGGTTACTCAGAAGGCCAAACAGTTCCCTTGAAGTGATCTAGCCTCAGGCCTCCATCCAGGTACCTAAGTCAAATATGATGAAGATTCCTGAAAATCTTATTTCATCATATAAAAGAAAAGGTTCTACCAGTCCCAAAGGATCGGACACATTACCTCCTAGATTATTGAATATTCCAAATCTTACCCAAATACATGCTACAGCCAATTCTTAACACCTAAACTAAAATTTATTAAAAAACAAGAGAGAGAGAATGGTTACAAGATCAATCTGCATACAGAAATTAGTTCAATTCATTGCGGTTTAGATTCATAGCAGAGATGGTGAGCTTTGTAGTTGCAAAGAGTTTCTTTAAAATTCAGTTAATAGGTTATAGTCCAATGTTCAAATATCATATTCAGGGCGTACCAGCATAACTGTTTACAATTCATTTAAATGCTAAGATGTTCTTTTGATCTCTGAACTATCAGAATACAGCATAGACAGGCAGGGACTGTTGATTACATTGTGGACCCTACTCATACATATGTAAAACACAAACATTATCCCTCCACATGTCTTTTGAGGGTTATTTATTTTGCAGGATGTTTAACCCTTTCTGGCCATGTGTCAAAACCTCCCATTTAAGGGAGCAGGGCTCTTCTTCGAGCTCTCTGATGCAAGGCTCCGTGGAATTAAAGATTCCCGTGCCACTCTCCGCTCCTTGAGCCTTAATGCTCCTCAGCAGGCTAGCAAGTCATTTCGTCCTCTGCCTCCCCAGTCTAGGTCCTGGGGGACTCCCTGGCCAAACACCTACAGGAAAAAGGACAGAGACAAGGGGTTTAAATGGCGACACCCTTCGTCTTCCCGTTCGTCTGCCCAGCCTGGCCCTTCGGAAGCCTCGGAAGCCAGAAGCAGGTATTTTGAGGGTGTGCCTGAAGATGGTGCCCTAGTCACTTCTCAGGATCCACCCTCCTGCTCTTTTCAACCACCTGTACCCCTTCCCGTTGGCCTGGTCACGGCGGACCTCGGACCATTGGGTGCTCGACATACCATCTTTGGGCTACACCCTGCAATTCTTCCTGGATCACTGCCTGCATTCGCTGCTGATACAGTTGGGCAAAGGTGGCCCCTCTGGTGATCATGACTCAGGCTATCTTTTAGTCACAGGTATTTTTAGTAAAAGTCATGGACAGGTCACGGGCAGTAAACAAAAATTCACGGCCCATGACCTGTCCATGACTTGTCCATGACCCCACCCTGAGGTAAATGCCTCCCGCACCCTCCAACCCCCTGCCCCTAACCCTGAACCCCCTCCCACAGAACCAAACTGCTGCTACTGGCTCAGGGGCTTCCCAGCTCGGGCAGTCCCTGGGCCAGCACCGTCTGCTGCAGACGTCACGGAAAGACTCACAGCTTTAATCATGACCACCCATTTGACAAGGGTGCAAGCCTCTTCAGAAGCTTTTCTGGCCCAAGTGCCTATCCAGGACATCTGTAGGGCTGCTATCTGGTTGTCTGTCCACACATTCACATTCCATTATGCACTTACCCAGCATGCCCAGGACAATGCTGGCTTCGGTAGAGCAGTGCTGCAAACTGAGACCATAAACTCCAAGCCCACCTCCATGGATACTGCTCATGAGTCACCCAGAAAGGAATCGACATGAGCAAGCGCTCAAAGAAGAAAACACAGTTGCCTACCTTTCATAACTGTTGTTCTGAGAGATGCGTTGCTCATGTCCCTTTCATTATCCGTCCTCCTGCCCCTCTGTTGGAGTTGCCGTCAAGAAGGAACTGAGAGGGTGTAGGGTGGGTGGTGCCTAATGTGCCAGCTCATGGGCGTGGCACTCCAGAGGGCACCATATTTGATCCTATGGATACCGTAAGGCAGAAATCTCCGACTGTGCACGTGGGCACGCACATATCCAGAATGGAATGGACACGAGCAACACATCTCGAAGAACAACATTTCTGAAAAGGCAGGTAACCGTTTTTTCTTCTTTCCATGCCTCACAGGAGATGGTTGGTCCTCTCTTCAGTCTGTCCAGAGAAATTTTCCATTCTGCTCTGTATCCATTTTACTTCCACCCACATTCCAGATTTTTCTAGAAGTGCTTGTGTACTAGGTTCATAGATGGAAGCAGCCATTCCCAACAAGCTGTTGGAAAAAATACTGTTGTTTTGGTTTTTTACTCAGTAACAGTGGTAATAGAAAGCTTTTATGCAAATAGGGTTTGTTGAGTGCAACTCCAAAGTGCAGTTAAATGTATTATCTGCTGTTAAGCTGTTTTAGCTGAAGTATGCTGTCTGTCGTCAGTATTTATTAACTCCTCCGTTTGGCTGCAAGGAAGATGCAGTACAATACATTCCAATGGCTTGACTTTATAAAAGAGTCCTGAGCTATTGATTTGAAAGTAATAATAACTAAGACTTTGTGCCCTTTTGTTACTACGGATGTGTAAGATGGCAGCTTTGGCTTCCAATAATTCGGTTTTAACTTCAGAAACACAGGGATTGACAGACTGGCTCATCTAGTCCAGTATCCTGTCACTGACAGCAGTTTAGTACCAGATGCTTCAGAAGGTGTGGGAAACCCTGCAGTGGTGATGGAATAACCTGCTGCCAGGCAATTTCTTCCTACCTTCAAGAGTTAGAGTTTGCCTTAAGCACAAGTATTTTTGATCCCTTTCAGGATGCGGTGGGTGAAATCCTGGTCCCACTTACATCAATAGGAGTTTTGCCATTGACAGGATTTCACCCTTTGTTTTTTTAACTATGCACTGTTATAGCAAAGTAGTAATTAAATGCTTTGGAAGGACCTGTTCAAACCTCACTGTAAGGGAATTTTAGAGTGCAAGAAGATGGGGAAATGTTCTACCACAATGAAGCAGAGCCCACAGGGAGCTCAAGCATAAGTCTGCCAACTCCTAAATCAGCAAGGTTTGGTCTTTAAGGTACAAAGCCCCTATCTTTGTATAGCGTGTTCATCTAGTCACTTTCACCCTATCAGTATGGACCTTCCATTGTCTTCTCTTTAACTGGGTTCTAAAAGTGAGAGTCCAATCTAAGGTCCACTGAAGTTAATGGGAGTCTTTCCACTCACTTCCATGGATGCTGGATCAGGCCTCCTGCCCCACACCATAGATATCACTGTGACCACAGTCAGAATCATAGGTGCTAACTCCCTGGGTGCTCTGGGCCTCAAGCACCCACAAGCCACAGTTTGGCTGGCCACCGATGAGCTGTTTGGCAGGGCCCCGGGGCTGGCGGGATGCGCTCAGAGAAGGGGGAGCAGAGAAGAGCTAGCGGCAGGCGGGGGGGAGGGGGGCTTTGGGTGAGGGGGCGGAGAGGAGTGAGCTGCGGAAGGGGGGTATGGGGAGGGGTGGGGGATAGGAGGGAAGAGGTGGAGCCAGGGCAGAGCAGGGGTGGAACACCCCCTGGGAAAAAGGAAAGTCAGCGCCTTTGCTCAGAATCACCATAATCTAATCTAGATGCAAACAATGGCAATTTGTGGCTAGCCAAGGCTATACAGCCATGCAGAGAGCCCGGTAGTAATAGAAAAAGCTAGTGCACAGGCAGCCAAGCGGCTTTCATTTGGCTAGTTCAGTAATGTCAGAGCTCAGCCAAATGTGTACTTTCCCTCTAAATGTGAAAGATAATAGCATAAATGTACATATTTTTCAGTTTCTCTGATTCATAGAATCATAGAATCTCAGGGTTGGAAGGGACCTCAGGAGGTCATCTAGTCCAACCCCCTGCTCAAAGCAGGACCAAACCCAATTAGATCATCCCAGCCAGGGCTTTGTCAAGCCTGACCTTAAAAACCTCTAAGGAAGGAGATTCCACCACCTCCCTAGGTAACCCATTCCAGTGCTTCACCACCCTACTAGTGAAAAAGTTTTTCCTAATATCCAACCTAAACCTCCCCCTCTGCAACTTGAGACCATTACTCCTTGTTCTGTCATCTTCTACCACTGAGAACAGTCTAGATCCATCCTCTTTGGAACCCCCTTTTAGGTAGTTGAAAGCAGCTATCAAATCCCCCCTCATTCTTCTCTTCTGCAGGCTAAACAATCCCAGTTCCCTCAGCCTCTCCTCATAAGTCATGTGCTCCAGCCCCCTAATCATTTTTGTTGCCCTCCGTTGGACTCTTTCCAATTTATCCACATCCTTCTTGTAGCGTGGGGCCCAAAACTGGACACAGTACTCCAAATGAGGCCTCACCAGTGCCGAATAGAGGGGAATAATCACGTCCCTCGATCTGCTGGAAATGCCCCTACTTATACAGCCCAAAATGCCGCTAGCCTTCTTGGCAACAAGGGCACACTGTTGACTCATATTCAGCTTTTCGTCCACCGTAACCCCTAGGTCCTTTTCTGCAGAACTGCTGCCCAGCCATTCGGTCCCTAGTCTGTAGCAGTGCATGGGATTCTTGCGTCCTAAGTGCAGGACTCTGCACTTGTCCTTGTTGAACCTCATCAGATTTCTTTTGGCCCAATCCTCTAATTTGTCTAGGTCCCTCTGTATCCTGTCCCTACCCTCCAGCGTATCAACCACTCCTCCCAGTTTAGTGTCATCTGCAAACTTGCTAAGGGTGCAGTCCACACCATCCTCCAGCTCGTTGATGAAGATATTGAACAAAACCGGCCCCAGCACCGACCCTTGGGGCACTCCACTTGATACCGGCTGCCAACTAGACATGGAGCCATTGATCACTACCCGTTGAGCACGACCATCCAGCCAGTTTTCTATCCACCTTACCGTCCATTCATCCAGCCCATACTTCCTTAACTTGCTGGCAAGAACACTGTGGGAGACTGTATCAAAAGCTTTGCTAAAGTCAAGAAATAGCACATCCACTGCTTTCCCCTCATCCACAGAGCCAGTTATCTCATCATAGAAGGCAATTAGGTTAGTCAGGCATGACTTGCCCTTGGTGAATCCATGCCGACTGTTCCTGATCACTTTCCCCTCCTTTAAGTGGTTCAGAATTGATTCCTTGAGGACCTGTTCCATGATTTTTCCAGGGACTGAGGTGAGACTGACTGGCCTGTAGTTCCCCGGATCTTCCTTCTTCCCTTTTTTAAAGATGGGCACTACATTAGCTTTTTTCCAGTCATCCGGGACCTCCCCCGATTGCCATGATTTGTCAAAGATAATGGCCAATGGCTCTGCAATCACATCGGCCAACTCCTTTAGCACCCTCGGATGCAGTGCATCCGGCCCCATGGACTTGTGTTCGTCCAGCTTTTCTAAATAGTCCCGAACTACTTCTTTCTCCACAGAGGGCTGGTCACCTCCTCCCCATACCGTGCTGCGGAGTGCAGCCGCCTGGGAGCTGACCTTGTCTGTGAAGACAGAGGCAAAAAAAGCACTGAGTACACTAGCTTTCTCCACATCCTCTGTCACTAGGTTCCCTCCCTCATTCAGCAAGGGGCCCACACTTTCCTTGACTTTCTTCTTGTTGCTCACATACCTGAAGAAACCCTTCTTGTTAATCCTAACATCTCCGGCTAGCTGCAACTCCAAGTGTGATTTGGCCTTCCTAATTTCACTCCTGCATGCCTGAACAATATTTATATACTCCTCCCTGGTCACTTGTCCAATCTTCCACTTCTTGTAAGCTGCTTTTTTGTGTTTAAGACGAGCAAGGATTTCACTGTTAAGCCAAGCTGGTCGCCTGCCATATTTACTTTTCTTTCTACACATCGGGATGGTTTGTTCCTGCAACCTCAATAAGGATTCTTTAAAATACAGACAGCTTTCCTCGACTCCTTTCCCCCTCATGATATTCTCCCAGGGGACCTTGCCCATCAGTTCCCTGAGGGAGTCAAAGTCTGCTTTTCTGAAGTCCAGGGTCTCTGTTCTACTGCTCTCCTTTCTTCCGTGTGTCAGGATCCTGAACTCAACCATCTCATGGTCACTGCCTCCCAGGTTCCCATCCACTATTGCTTCCTCTACTATTTCCTCCCTGTTTGTGAGCAGCAGGTCAAGAAGAGCTTTTCCCCTAGTTGGTTCCTCCAGCACTTGCACCAGGAAATTGTCCTCTACACTTTCCAAAAACTTCCTGGATTGTCTGTGGACCGCTGTATTGCTCTCCCAGCAGATGTCGGGGTGATTAAAGTCACCCATGAGAACCAGGGCCTGTGATCTAGTAACTTCTGTTAGTTGCTGGAAGAAAGCCTCGTCCACCTCATCCCCCTGATTAAGTGACTGAAGTACTGTCACTGTCTTGTACTGCTTCATTCCACAATTTGAGTGCTGGTAAATTGCTGAAAGAAAGCCTACAAGTGTTCCAGCCCCTTGCCTCGGGATTGCTAAGAAAACACAGGCGAGCCTTCGCAGGGTGCTGTTGTTCAAGTAAATTTAGTTTTTAAATGTCAAAAGAGTAAGAGTAAAGAGAATGAGTCAGATTTGATTAAAAGCCTGATACAGGTTGAGAACATGGTAAGAAGCCAATTTCCTTGTACCATATGACACACTAACGGGTTATCTTTTTCTTTTTTTTTATACTGACTTTTTTTTGTTTGGTTGCATTTTTAGATTTTGCATTAATGTAAATCAGTAGCAGCTTTGATACGTACTGTGTATGTATCTGTTAACAACTGAGAGTTAATTAAATCACAGTATTAAATGCATCAGCTAACAAAACCCATTTTCCTATGTAAAGGGCCTCTATGTTAGCTGGGCAGCTTTTCAATTACAGTATGGTAACAGTACAATGTAAAAAAGCACTTATTGTGACTACAGCTACGGGTTCATCAAAAAGTTGCTGCAGAACAGATCCACCCTCACTCACATTGCAAACTTATATAACTGCTGACTGCATATCCTCTGCTAAAGGGGCTGGCAGAATTTTTGCCAACTCTTCTGGTTATTTCTCCCCCCCACTCCCTCACATCACTTCCGTACAGTTAAAACTCAGGCCTTGGCTACACTTGCACTTTACACCACCATAAAGCTTCCTAGAGCGCTCTACCTCACTCCCCGTCCACATTAGCAAGGCACGTAGAGCGCTCTGACTCCCTGACTGGAGTGCTCCTGGTACTCCACCTCCACAAGAGGGATAACGGCTGTTGCGTATTGGCTGAGATGCCCCAGGGTCAGTGTGAACAGTTATGGTGCTCTGACTGTCCTCTGGAAATGTCCCATAATCCCCTTAAGCCAAGTGGTCACTCTTCCCTTTTTTGTGAAATCTCTGCAGGAATGCGGAAGTGCCCTTTTGAAGCTCTTTCTGACAGCAGCTGCTTATCTGCTTATCTGATCCGACAAACACTTACTGTTTGCTTTGAGTGAGTGAGTGAGAGGCAGAGGGGTCGGGTGGGGGGTGGTCTGAACTTACAAGACAGTGTGCTGGCACATGCTCAGCACTCCAAAAACCTACTCTCTCTCCCCCACATACACACAACACACTCTACCCACCCACCCCCCTCATTTGAAAAGCATGTTGCAGCCACTTGAACACTGGGATAGCTGCCCATAATGCACCGCTCCCAATGCCCCTGCAAAAGCTGCAAATGTGGCCACGCCAGTGTGCTTGCAGCTGTCAGTGTGGACAGACTGGAGCCCTTTCCCTAGTGCGCTCTCCGAAGACTAGTTTAACCCAAAGTGCCCTACACCTGAAAGTGTAGCCATAGCCTCAGTCTCGGACACCTAGTCAGGGAGGGACTTGGGCCCCAAGTCTATTGTAGTGACATGCTCTAGGTTTTATCCTTAATGCCACCTGGGATTTGCAGGTAGATTTGATATTGACAAATAGGGAGGAAATAGTTGTGAATTTGAAAGTGGAAAGCAGCATGGGTGAAAGTGATAATGAAATAGCGTTCGTGATTCTAAGGAATGGCAGGAGGGAAAACTGCACCATAAAGATACTGGATTTCAAGAAGGGAGACTTTAGCAAACTCAGGGAGTGGGTAGGTAAGATCTCCTGGGAAGCAAGTCTAAGGGGAAAAACAGTTCAAGTGAGTTGGCAGTTTTTTAGGAGAGACATTATTGAAGGTACAAAAGCAAACTATTCCACTGCACAGGAAATCGAGGAAGTATGGCAAGAGACCACGCTGGCTTCACCCAGAGAGCTTCAATGAGCTGAACCTCAAAAATGAGTCATCCAAAGTCAAATTACAAAGGATAGATATAAACAAAAGACTCATATTGTCTGATGACACTTTTTCCTTCCTGAGGGCCCAGAAAGCAAAAAACAAGTGCACGTAGGGTGGGAATGAGGAATGAAGTACACCTCACCAGGGGCCATGCTGGAGTTTCAAGTGACCTACTGCCACAGCGGGGAACAGCAAGACTCCTGTATTTGAGGCCCAAGTGGCTCAGGCGATTGAACATGGGATATAGAGCCAGTCAAACCCAGCCCTGATTGGCAGTGCCTGAAGGTTCTCATCAGCTGCTGGCAGTTTGTTGTGCGATTGAAAATGAGGTGATTGTGTCAGTCCAGTTGCTAGTGGGAAGATGGCCACATCCCAATTGACAGCATAAACAGGCCGTGAGCAGGAGCGCATAAGGGAAAGCTGCATGGCTGGTTCCTTGTTGATGATTGCAAGGGCTGTGAAGCCAGGACCACCTCTAGGTACCAGCAAAGCAAGCACGTGCTTGGGAGCGGCACGTTTGCAGGGGCGGCAGCCAGCATTCCAGCCATCCTTTTTGTGTGTTCTGTGCTGCCCTATCACGCCAATTTCCTTGTCGCGTCAGTGCAAGTGGTTATAAAAAAGGGAGGTGGGTGGCCAAAAAGAGGCGGCAGCCAAAAAGGGGGGGAGGCCAAAAATTTTTTTGCTTGGGGCGGCAAAAAAACCTAGAGCCGGCCCTGTGTGAAGCTGGCGCCTTTCATGAATCCACAGGAGGCAATAGGGTCAGTCTAGTTGTAACCCACCACCCGTTCCCCATCCTGATACGAGGCTGGTCACGGGAGGGTAAGTTTGCCTTGTGGCTTTTACACAACTTTCAGGGGCTGGGCCTGAGGTTCCTCAGTGTGCTCTGTGTTGTGTGCCAATATGTGTTCACCTAAGACCAGACCCACTCAGACAAACCACCAGGAACGACATTTTATTCTGTAAGGAAACACGGAACAGGATGTCAGTCCAACTGCCGCCTCTCTGCTTGCCTCATGCTCCCAGCTTCAGTCAGTGCTAAACCTGCCTGCTGAAAGGGCAGAGGGTACTTCCCAGCAGGAACCCAAGTTCTCCCAACATGCAGCAGATTGCAGTCCACATCAGTTTGTTGCAACACCTGGATAAGCTAAAACTAGGTATTTTGTCTGTTTCATTTTTATAAGTATCATCCAGTGTATTAACAATACTGAACATTTTAGTTTGTATTCTGCCACCTTCAAAAGTGGTTTGGATTTCTTTCACAGAGACTCTGCAACTTTCCTCTCATCCCCCCTCCCCCACTTCCATTTGCACATGTAGCAAAACCCTTAAAATATAAAGATGCTTCTTCCTCCCCACCCCCCAATGTAACACTATGATTCAGCCATGTAGCTGGTGTTCTTTCCCCTAATTTCAAGAACTCGGGCTGCGCTAACAGCTTGACAATTACTTTGCAATGAGCCTTCCCAAAGTTGCGTTCCCATACCAACATGCTAGATCTTTAAATAGGCTCTTTTGAAACTGAAAAAGCTCAGATGGTTGTGTGCATGCAAATTGAGAATGATCATATTAACCAGAAGGGCCCAGTTACTTTCATAATCAAAATGTAATGAACCAAGACTACTTTACAGTGGTTAATGTTCCCTTCAGCTGTGATAGATCAAGGCAGTTGGCCAGTCCGCAGAGACTTAAAACCATAAATGTCAGCTTGTCGATAAGTGTTTTACTATCCAGGTACCTCTAAACTGTTACTCTTGAGCTGATTATAGTAGCTCAAGTTTCTTGTCTTATTAGCAGTTTGTCATAATGACTAAAGACGTGATTGCGATGGGGTAAAGTGTTCACTTTGCCTTTGGCACCGCTGGCAGTGTTGCCTAGTGGATAGAGCACTGACAAGGGACAGGAAACCTGGGTTGCATTCCTGGCTCTGGCCCGAGCCTGCTGGTCGGATCTTTGGCAAGTCCCTTCACCACTCTGTGCCTCCGTTTCTCCATCTGTGAAACAGGGATAATGATACTGACTTTTTTTTCCAAACAAAACCAAACGTAGTAGGCTAATTTAAGAAAGGGAGACAAACAAATGTCTGGCCACCAGATGTAGCTCTAAAATCACTTATGAGGAGGGAGTAACTGATTGTCAAGGCACTCCAGGTGCTCCACTTTCATTAGTCAACCACGACGGACAGTTCAGAGCCATATGTGGGTGACCTCAAAGAACCTAGAAGATTACAGACAGGCCTTAGAGGCCAAATCATATTCAACCAATGTATGAAGGTAGTGGTAGCTCAAAGACAGGAATCAAAAAAGTCAAAGAGACCAGCCTGGAGTCAATCTAATATGCAATCACATCTCAGATGTATTGAAGTTATCAATTGAAAAAAAACCAGCTTTATTCTATGGCTTAAGTTAAGCAACATTCCTTGGCCTTATTTATAGTGTTTCTGAAATGGTCCAATGTATCAGACCTGTCCCCTTTCAGGTCAGCAAATAAATGCTGCCCTGTTCTAGTTGCTGATAGATTGCCTGCACGAACCAGCTACAAATGGGTTTATGAAATGTTACAAGTCACTAGGTGATGTTTGTGATGTGTTAGATACAGGGCATCTACAGTGATTTGTTCAACATTTTTGAAATATGTATCTGTGCTAATGAAAGTGCCATAATAGATTGATATGCTAGGTTATAAAGATCTATAGAATGTGCGTAAGTACATTCATCTTCAGGTATGTGAGCAACAAGAAGAAAGTCAAGGAAAGTGTGGGCCCCTTGCTGAATGAGGGAGGGAACCTAGTGACAGAGGATGTGGAGAAAGCTAGTATACTCAATGCTTTTTTTGCCCGTCTTCACAGACAAGGTCAGCTACCAGGCGGCTGCACTCCGCAGCACGGTATGGGGAGGAGGTGACCAGCCCTCTGTGGAGAAAGAAGTAGTTCGGGACTATTTAGAAAAGCTGGATGAGCACAAGTCCACGGGGCCGGATGCACTGCATCCGAGGGTGCTAAAGGAGTTGGCCGATGTGATTGCAGAGCCATTGGCCATTATCTTTGACAAATCATGGCAATCGGGGGAGGTCCCGGATGACTGGAAAAAAGCTAATGTAGTGCCCATCTTTAAAAAAGGGAAGAAGGAAGATCCGGGGAACTACAGGCCAGTCAGTCTCACCTCAGTCCCTGGAAAAATCATGGAACAGGTCCTCAAGGAATCAATTCTGAACCACTTAAAGGAGGGGAAAGTGATCAGGAACAGTCAGCATGGATTCACCAAGGGCAAGTCATGCCTGACTAACCTAATTGCCTTCTATGATGAGATAACTGGCTCTGTGGATGAGGGGAAAGCAGTGGATGTGCTATTTCTTGACTTTAGCAAAGCTTTTGATACAGTCTCCCACAGTATTCTTGCCAGCAAGTTAAAGAAGTATGGGCTGGATGAATGGACAGAAAACTGGCTGGATGGTCACGCTCAACGGGTAGTGATCAATGGCTCCATGTCTAGTTGGCAGCCGGTATCAAGTGGAGTGCCCCAAGGGTCGGTGCTGGGGCCGGTTCCGTTCAATATCTTCATCAACGATCTGGAGGATGGTGTGGACTGCACCCTTAGCAAGTTTGCAGATGACACTAAACTGGGAGGAGTGGTTGATACGCTGGAGGGTAGGGATAGGATACAGAGGGACCTAGACAAATTAGAGGATTGGGCCAAAAGAAATCTGATGAGGTTCAACAAGGACAAGTGCAGAGTCCTGCACTGAGGACAGAAGAATCCCATGCATTGCTACAGACTACGGACTGAATGGCTGGGCAGCAGTTCTGCAGAAAAGGACCTAGGGGTTACAGTGGACGAAAAGCTGAATATGAGTCAACAGTGTGCCCTTGTTGCCAAGAAGGCTAATGGCATTTTGGGCTGTATAAGTAGGGGCATTTCCAGCAGATCGAGGGACGTGATTATTCCCCTCTATTCGGCACTGGTGAGGCCTCATTTGGAGTACTGTGTCCAGTTTTGGGCCCCACACTACAAGAAGGATGTGGATAAATTGGAAAGAGTCCAGCGGAGGGCAACAAAAATGATTAGGTGGCTGGAGCACATGACTTATGAGGAGAGGCTGAGGGAACTGGGATTGTTTAGCCTGCAGAAGGGAAGAGTGAGGGGGGATTTGATAGCTGCTTTCAACTACCTAAAAGGGGGTTCCAAAGAGGATGGATCTAGACTGTTCTCAGTGGTAGAAGATGACAGAACAAGGAGTAATGGTCTCAAGTTGCAGAGGGGGAGGTTTAGGTTGGATAGTAGGAAAAACTTTTTCACTAGTAGGGTGGTGAGGCACTGGAATGGGTTACCTAGGGAGGTGGTGGAATCTCCTTCCTTAGAGGTTTTTAAGGTCAGGCTTGACAAAGCCCTGGCTGGGATGATCTAGTTGGGGTTGGTCCTGCTTTGAGCAGGGGGTTGGACTAGATGACCTCCTGAGGTCCCTTCCAACCCTGAGATTCTATGATTCTAAGTACAAATATATGTGATAAACAACAGTGCCTGTAGCTATTTCAGTCTTAAGTACTAACTTTAAGTATTGCCAAATTACTTATGGGCTGGAATGCCTTAAATCCCAACTTTAATAGCACAACTACAGTAGAGAGTGGAATTAATTATACTCCAATTCATAGAGCATTCCAGGATTGGTCACGCGTATCCTAAGCCACAACATCATCAGTCCAGGTATTAATCAGCAAAATATGGATCACATGCAATGCTGGGTAGAGTGGAAGAGGGGAGGGTAAGGTAGCATGTGGGAGAATGGAGAGATCTGGTGCACAGAAGATAGATCCATAAAAGGTGAGGGGTAGTTCAGCAGGAAGGAAAATGCTAAGACAGCTCTGGAAAGTCAGTTCTGCCACAGCCAGGGTTACCAGCTGATGGGGTTCATATTTAGGACTTTTCAGTGTGCTAGTTAAAGGGTTCAATATCTTGTGTAAAGGAGAGAACTTTACCTGTTAATGGGATCTTGGCCTCTGGACTCAACCCAAGTATAGTATTAGTTTAATATACTATATGTTCAGATGAGTGGTTAAATTTAGCTCTTAACCACATCAGTGCAACCAGGACCTAGACAACTCCAGGACCTAGGCAACATTGCAGTAATTTAATGATACTTTTGATACAATCATACATGACAGTCTCATAAGTAAACTGGGGAAATGTGGTCTACATGAAGTTATTATAAGGTGCATGCAAAACTGGTTGAAAAAACATACTCAAAGAGCAGTTACCAATGTTTCACTGTCAAACTAGGAGTATGTATCTAGAGGGGGGCTCCCCCCGGAGTCTGTCCTGGGTTTGGTACTATTCAGTATTTTCATTAATGACTTGAATAAGGGAGTAGAGAGCATGCTTATAAAGTCAGTGGATAACACCAAGCCAGGTCTAGGACGACAGGATTAGAATTCAATAGGTCCTTGACAAATTGGGTTGAAGCTAAGATGAAGAGGAAAGTGTAAAAAAAAAAAAAAAAAGTACAAAGTATTACACATTGGAAGGAAAAATGAAATGCACAAATACAAAATGGGGGAATAACTGGCTAGGCAATAATACACTGCAGAGGAAGGCCTGGGGGTGATAACAGATCACACACTGAATACAAGTCAACAATGTGATGAGATTGCAAAAAAGGTAAATATCACTCTGGGCTGTATCAAGCGTCATATGTAAGACACAGGAGGTAATTGTCCTGCTCTACTCAGCACTGGTGGACAAACTGGAAAGAGGTCAGAGGACAGCAACAAAAAATGATAAAAGGGTTAGAAAACCTGCCTGCAGAGAGAATTGGCTCTCAGTGGGAGGTGCCTGTCAATGTTTTAAGGAAAGATGGTTTTGATGTGGCAGTTATGGAGTGGGATTTCCCAAAACACTTTAGCAACATGCAAGACAAGCAAACTTGGGATCTGTCCTACACCTCAGGCTATTGTGGCTGCCTCGCTTTTAGTGTGACTATGGCACACCTGAGGGGTACTGATGTGTGAACACGCAGTCTCTTAAGGAGAAAATTCATAGTCAACTCAGTTAAATCTCTCATGAAGACAAATGTTACATGTCTGGGACCACAACTGTCAGTGAAAGTCAGGGGAACTTGTGCTCCTAAGTCATTTAAATGCTCTTAGAAATTGCACTTTGTATATCTGCAGAAAGAGCCAAATCCTGCTCCCACTGAAGTTGAGGGGACTTTACCACACTTTTTACAATCCTGGAAGGCCCTTTTCTGTCACTGACTTATTTTTTTCAATATATAAATAACATATTGATTGTGGCATACAGAGTTATACACAGTACTGCATTTATGTTACACATGTATCTGTGGCCACAAAACACATTTACAGATGATCATGTAAAAGACTATCATAGTGAAGCTGGAGAACAGGAAAAGTTAAGGTCTGGCATTTTTTTAAATTTGCAACTTTTTCTTTTAGGCCAGTTCTGATGACGTAGTATTTACTAGCCCTGCTCCATAGCATGGGCCTGGCCCAAACAGAACTGGTGACCACAGTATTGATAAAAGATAAACACACAAAAATGATAGAAGGACTGGCGGTTAGTACATGTGATGAGAGGAAGGTAGTCTAGAAAAAATACAAGGAGTCATAATTATGCATGACAAGACTATAATGAAAGTAACAATCAGTCAGTGTCCGAAGATGGTAAGTTAAGTAGCAATGGGTTGAAGCAAAGAAAAACTTAGATTAGAGAGAAAAATTATTCTGGAGCAATGGGGCAGTGAAACAGCCTATCGGAAAAAGATAACGAAAGCAGATTATTTTATAGTACTGGCTAAAAGCACCACATTCGAGCATGAGTTTGTAAGTGCTTTCTGCTCAACAGTTAGTAGCATTTTATGGAAGCAAGTTTCATAGCAATTGCTCTTCCCCTACTATGAAAGGGATAGACATTGGACAAAGCATATGAGAAATGAGCTTTGTGAGCAGCACTCTCAGAGATGCATTGCTGTAGTCTTGTCAGATTTCCTTGTTCATGGGAAACTTCTATTTTCAATCCACTGCCTCTTTATTTTAGAAGCCGTGTAATGATGCAATGTCACTGAACAGCCAATGAAATGACAAGGATGTAATATATCAGCAGGAGCTTACAGCTGTGCAAAACTTTGGTCTCAGGCCTGTAATTTACCAGCACTCAAAACCCACTGATAGTAGTATAGGAGTGTTTCCACAGCGGAATGCTATTGTCATTCTTATCACCCCCCCTTGTCTGTTCACCCACATAATGGGCAGTGGCTGTTGAGCCAACTGCAGGAATCCATGTTTTTGAGAGCTCTTTCCAAAGACTGGTAGTTTGTGCTGTCCTTGAGTTATTTGTTACCATACAATCCTTTTCGGTACAAACTACCAGGATTATGCAATTAAAAAAACAGATTGATGGCAGTATTTGAAAGAAGTCAAGGTCTGTTCATACACAGAGTCTCTAATACAAATTCTGCTGCTAAATTACTGACAATCCTATTTAACTGCCTGGATTTTCTATATTAGGGAAATTAAAAATATATGCCATGGGGACAAGAGTTAAATCAAAGACACACAAATTACCTCTAAGAATGAACTGACAGTCCATGAACGTATTATGCCTTTAAAATGCTTTCTTTAGCTATACTGAATTTTATTAGCTATACCAAGCTCAAGCAAAAAGTTTTTATTGCGTGGTTATGAATGACCCTTATAATTTCATTGCTAGCTTTTGTGTTGCTCTAGCAAGATTGTCTTATATGAAACAAAAACAATCCAATCATGAGACAAAGGTATCTTTATTTTTTTCTCTAATATAAGAATTCATGTACATGTTTTGCAACGTTTTCTCTTAAGGTCTAAAATACTGCTAACAGATGTGAACATCACATCACAGAAGTAGTACACAACAGCCAGTGAAGGGAGAGAGTAAGTTTATCGGGTGGTCCAAACTGTTCTGACAAACTTTTTCTGCCAGAGGAGACATCAGGACAAACACTAAAATCCCACCTAATCAATACAAGTTACTGTGTGTGTGTGTGGGACAACAAAACAAAACAGACCATGACTCGTGCCGCTAGGTCTGCATTTTTGTATTTTGTTGGTGAAACTTTTTAAAACGTCAGTCTCATTAAGAATCACATTGAGTTTTTTTAAAATGTTAAATTATACTTCATATGAGAAAAAAGTTGCCTTACAAAATGAAAAATAGATTGTGTGGTGTGAATAAGAATCTGGACAAATTGTTAGATGGAAATATCTGTCTGCATTTTAATCACTAGAACATGTGCAGTGTTGGCCAAATTCTCTGCTGGTGTTAGTGCCATTTCACCCATTTATAAAAGCAGAGAATTTCATCCTACACATTAAAATGTTCACCAGGTTCCAGTCTAAAATATATCCAAACTCAGGCCCCAATCTTGCAAACACTTGTACCCATGCCTATAAACCTGGGAGTAGTCCCACTGAAGTTAATGATATTACCCATGTGTTTAAGGTTAGACATATGAATACTTTTTGCAGGATTGGGGTTTCAAATGATTACAAAGACTAAATGAGGAATGAAAAAAATATCTTGAGAACAAAGGCCAACCTTTTCACACTTTAAAGAGGGCATAACAATTTTAACTTAGATCATTAACACATATAGTAGAATACAATTTAAAAAAATGTGAACACTCTAAGAATTGAAATTCAGAACCAGCAAAACTATGTATAACATTCTACAGTTATTAACTGAATTCACTATAATTTGGTACCAACCTTTATACACACCTACTGTGTATTTTATTTATAAAATATAAAGGTTTGTAATGCACTGCAAAAAAGTACATACAAGAGTAAGTTTCACATGTGCACAGACTGCCCAGAGATGTACACAATTAGATCATCAGAACACCAGTTGCTGATAAAGTTTTAGGATAAGCATAAGTGAAACTTTTCCCACAGACGTGAACGTAAAGTCTAGATAAGCGTAGCTGTCTAGAAAAGTTTTAGTTAGAACAGTTATTTAAAATGGATTACTATAGAATTATTTACATATTCAAGCTAAACAGTGTCTACATGTATTTTATATAATTCAAATAAAATTCTTAAACTATCCTATGGCTTCCATTTTTTCTAATTTACAAAATTCACAAAATGTGAGATCAGACATTTAAAAAACCCTAACTCTTTAAAACAAAGCATGGCCATTAAGGATATCTTTGCTTTAATCAATAATTTGCTTTGTTTTGATATTTTTCTTCTATAGTAATTAAAAGTTAGAGCTAAAGGTATTCCACCTCATCTTTATAATGCAAGTAATAAATTAACAAGAATAACTTACTTACATTGTAAATCAAAAATAACGTCTAAACTAGGTTTTATTTTTTAAAATGGTCTTTTAATTGCACAGTATTATACCTGTCCGATAGCAATATAAAGTTAATTGGATATTTTTAAAACATTCAGATATTAAGATAGCCGTGTGTCAGTATTTCAGTCCTAACACACCAAAAACATCTTACTCAAATCTCCACCTGACAAATGTTTTGGTAATTGCTTACTGTGGCGATAGTGGTGCCTAGACTTGAAAACCTTCACATCCACCATCCCATCCAAGAATGCTGCTTCATACGTCTGTCACTTTCCTAAGGTAAAGGCCGCAGGGTTTTAGGTTTGACTAAATAAGATACTCTGGTTTTCATCCACATCTTTATTTTTAGATGATATTCTCCTCCTACCCCTAAGGCCAAACTCCCCTCTTCTCTTTGTATATTCACTTACACCTTTGTATATACACTTTGTATATTCACTTTGTATATTCAGTTTGTATACACTTACATTCCAAGAAGGGCCAAAAACACAGCAACAATTCACCTTCCTGACCTTCAAGTGTGAGCGCCACCTGCAGTCACCCTAAACCCTAACAAATATTTTATTTGGCTGAATGTGAAACTTTCAGCTCTGCCATCAGAATGGCTAGGGTTTAGTTTGGTTTGGTTTTTTAATTTAGACGTACTGGACAAAAGAGGTTACCTGCAAAGACAAGATCTTACCTCAGAAGAATAGTAGTTGGTGGTAACTGAGATTTAAAGATAAAAGGAAGAATTTTTTAAAAATCCTACACAGTGGGAACAGTGGTTAAGACTGGCTTTGATATAAAATGTGGGCCAAACTCAGTCTTGATGTTATTTCACTGAAGTTAAAACACTAGGGGGAAAAGAATCGCCCATGCACATTTAACTCATTAAAAAAGGTATCTTTGAGATGTGTTTAAAAAGCTAATATTGACAATCTAGCTAGATAAATAAAAGTTGTGAGTGGATGTATTATGGAACTGTGTACCATATAAAATATTGTACATCTATAAAAGCACAGTGTTGTATTTTTAAAATACATAATTTATGGTAAATGTATCAAAATAATTCTCCTAAAAATACTGCAGACAAAGTAAAACGTTCCCCTCTCTTCAATGGTGGTGTAAGGCTTTGCTTTGAATACTTTATCCATAAATGAAAGCCATATTACTCAAACAGAGCAAAGGCAAGTAGTCAACAGCCCAGTTTGGCTTCTTAAATATATATAAATCACACCTTATTTTGCAGTTATATTATTTGCATCAATGCATTTAACATAAATCAAATGTAAAGTTTCACCAGTATTATCACTGTCCTATACATACTGGTGTGTCATCTCTCTAAGCTATTAAATATCTAGAGTGAACTCTTCCAGGATGACGAGCTCATGGAAGGTATTACTGATTTGCTTTTATTACTCACAAAGAGAGAAATACCAACGGGCAATATTTTGTCAGCAGTAAATTTCCTTTGCACAATATAACAAAGCGTGAATTGAACTAGCATATCATTGCACAATATTAAAAGCTGCCAAATAACTCCTGTTCTTATATTTTGTAAAGCAATTTTAGTGCTTTAGGACAAAGCACAAGTTGACATGGAATAAGAATGCTTCTAGCAATCAACTTGCTTTAAATGATTCAATACTGTATTAAATATACAAGGAAGCATCCAATGCTGATAGCTCTTATCTGTGCACTGCAGCATACAGTGCCATGTTACTCCTCTCACCATTTAAATAATGTGGCCAAGACTAATGATTTAATATTATACGTCAAATTGCTACATGTATTAGGAGACATTCTGACTGAAAAAATAAAAAAATGAAATGTATCTATTACATACACATCTCTTCAAACGTTTAAAGGAATTCAGCTTTTGGTAGAAGTTAATTCATACATACAAATATAAATGTAGAAATGCATTAAAGACAAAACATTAGTATAATCATTATTAAAACAGATGCACCTACACTATGGTGTACTACTTAAAAGTGTAATTTGATTAAAAAAATCTTAGTGTACAACTAAGACAAGACTCACTCACTGTTTATAACCTCAGTGTCAGGACTTTACAAGCCTCTACATTAAAACATGTTCTACAGATAGTGACCAACAAAACCAAGGGGAAAAATATTGTCACAGGTGAACAGGTTCTCTCCCTAAACAACTCAGGATAGCTTATGTACAGCACCACCTGTTACAAGGGACAGATGAATGCAGATCCCACCTCAAAATATCAACAATAAAAGCTGTAGAGAAGAACACTTCCTGAATTAAGTTTGCTGAACATGGTTCAGATTATTGAATACATCTATAAGCTCAATGCTTTTTAGAAGCATTTACTGTATACTCTAATCCTACTTCCTGCAACACACAGTGTCACACAAGTAGTGAAAATGTTTTCCTATTCAAAAGGTGCTTGGACATTATTTTCAGGCAGCATTTTACCTTTATTTTGGCAAGTTCACACTAAGTATGTTTTAGAAGGAAGAAAATGCCAATAGCTTTTTTTAAAAACAAAATTATAAAAATATAAAATTGAGACAGACACTTATCTAAATAAATTATTGTATTTTTATTTGTCTAACTCTATTCTAGATTGAAATTTATTGTTTTAAATAAGGGATAAAATGTTGCCCAAAATTCTAATTATAGTTACATATTTGTGTTTTAACTAGATCTACAAATCAAAATAGTTCTCAGTTAAAAGATACAATTTGTATCAACTGTATAGGTACTTTCTGGTTCTTCAGGGCCTTACTTTAAATTGCAGCAAGTGTATCAAAATTATCATCAATTATATTGTAAACCAGTGAATTAACAACACTGAACAATGTTACTCTATAGAATCATAAAACTATAGGCAACTGACTACATCATGTAAATACAGCCCTGTGTCAATGATTGCAAACCCTGTATAAAAAAAAGTTTGAAGCAATAGTAAAACCCATGACTTAAAACCAGAAATATCCCTTACTAATACTAGAACAGACTATTTTAATCTGTTTCTACAGCTATGCTATTTGTGGCAAGAATTAGGCCTACATAATACAAACAGGCCAAAAACTAACTTCTGGAACATATACAGTATCTTACAAAAGGTTTAAGTTACCATTTTCAGCTACAATACCATTACCATAGTGCAGTTAATAAATGTTGCATATTCTCAACACTCACAACCTTCTCAGGCCAGCCTTGATAAATAGCAAGAAAATTGAACAGTATCTTAAATACAAAACTTGTATTGAGAATACTTAGATTCATTTAAAAACAGGTAAATATTTTATGAAAAAGCATATTTTTATCCAGTATACCTGTGCACAAATGCAAATAAAAAAAAAAGACGCATATAAAACAATGTAATGGAATCCTAAACTTTCAGTTCCATTTCTACTGACCAGAAGCACACAAGAGCGGGATAACAATGTATCTGAACTGAAACATTCATGGCCTGATTTTAGGCAGTTCTGAGCAGCTGCAGCTTTTACTGGATTCAAAGGGAGTTGCATATGCTCAGCATCTTTGCAAATCAGACCACCAGGCTTTGCCTTATCCAAAAAGTAATGGAGATGAGTTCCTTTACTTTTGATTGCATCTGCTCTTACTAAATCAACTGAATCAAATCATTAAAAACTATTCTTAACAGCAATGAAAAGTGCCATACTGTAAATTACTAATATATCGTTACCCATTTCAACTTTAACTGGTAACTTAATATTTTATTTAAAAAATAAAGTCAGTGCCGTAGTAAATCTTTGTTTTCTATAAATAAATGATTATAGCACAAAGAAGCCCACAAAATAAATAATAATAATAAATTAATTGCTGTTAAAAGTTCAAATTAAGCTTGGCTTGAAAATTGTTTGCCAGGTCTATTAAAATTCTTTCAACTTTCTGCAGATTCTTTTAATGCCTTGCAGCTGAAGGACAAACATCCAGTAAGTTAATAAAACATGTAACAAAAAGATAGAAAGTGCTGCATATAAACCCCTGATGCACTAAAGATTATTACCAGAGACCACAGATAACATATACACACATATATTAAACTTAGACTGGAAAGATTTCAGTCATGAACATAGCTTAAAACCATTTAAAAATTTCAAGTTAGAATGTAAAACAAACCTGTTACTTCCAATGCATGGGGCTATACATACAGATTCCATGATACTGTATTTTCACATAAATGGATTACTATAGAACCTCCTTGCTGAGAAGGAGATCACATATGCTATTGTAGCAAACCTCCCTCAGCATTAGAGCTGAACTGAAAACTACTAGACACCACAAAGATGCATCATCTTTCAATAACCTAGCTGGGATTTTTCCACTAAAATGGCTGCAGCAAGTTGTTGAGCATCTGTCATGTGAGGATTCCTTTTCATAACAATTCTCACAAGATCAGGAGGGAAGATGTTGCATAAGTTTATATAAACTTTCTCCCGCATGTCCGGATACCTTGGAGGGTCTTGAGGGATTCCACAGTAAGGTATGCACCAAGTCTGGTCTTGCTGCTCAGGTAAACTTTGGAAGGCGAACTGCTCGTAACATGGCTGAGTGGGGTTACTAGGTAAGGAGTAAGTCTGACGATAGCCATATGCATCAATCCCATAACTCTGCCTATCCCAACTTCCAAGCCCATCTTGGCTGGAATAAGGCTTTCTTTGTCTTAACGGAGAATTATCATATAAACGTGAGTCTGAAATGCTATCTATTCTTGTGGATACAAGGGCCCTCCCCAGATGCATGGTCTTTGAATGTTGCAAACTCTGAAGAGCAGAGTAGTCATTAGGGCAACTAGAACGAGCACCAACTGTAGGATGCTGTAGATGTACAGACATGTATGGAGTAGGAGGTTTGTGATGATGCTTTGGTTCTTCATGACTGTAACTTTGCACTCTTGTTAAAGGATCATGGTAACTCTGCAGGAAGGGCTGTGAATTAAGGCGGCTATGTGGATGCACATGTTGGCACTTTAAGTTCTCTTCTAATTGCGGGTCAGGTGAACTCATGTAAGACCGATCATTGTAACCCACATAGGAATCGCTACTACCACAGCTCATACTACCTTCACTGCTACAATCAGAAGCTACAGAGCTAATCCTATAATCTGTGTCTAAGGAGAAACGCCTTTCAGGACTGCGTGGACCAGAGATACCTAGATTTGAATAAGCATTCAGCATAGAGTAGTAGCCTACGTCCACAGGAGACTCACATTTTGGGTACTGGTCATAAGGCATTGGTGTTCCATGATTTTTGGTTGCCATCATCATTGGAGGATATTGTCCCTGTG
Source organism: Macrochelys suwanniensis (assembly GCA_033296515.1). Lineage (NCBI taxonomy): Eukaryota > Metazoa > Chordata > Testudines > Chelydridae > Macrochelys > Macrochelys suwanniensis. Next base: position 39,123,703 of record CM065775.1, on the reverse strand, counting down.
GTCTTTGATCCTGAGGTGGGAAATGAACCCCGGATGGAAGGCCATTGCTTAAAGGTGCAGTACTTTGGGGTTTTACAACTGAAGAATTCGGTATACTAACTAAAGAAGGAACAGACCTGGTTTCCAATTTGTTTTTGGTGGGAAGCTTTTCCTCCAAGTCTTGGTAGACTTGAGTCCTTATACTAGGATCTGATTGCCTCTTTGGAGCAGCGCGTTTGAGATCAGAAGCGCCATCAATCTTATTGCTACAAGGAACACTGTTGCTTTTTACCAGTCCTCCTTCACTTGCAGCTTTGGCAGCTGTGCTTCTAGACATGGCTCGAAGTTCATCAGCTACAGACCGCTGAGGTTGATTTCCTCTTTCTGGGTGGTAGTATTTGCATTTGTGTCCATAGGTACATTTCTTTCCTATTAAAAGTCATACAATTTGAGGTAAAAAAATAAAAGGAAAGAAAACAAAATTATTTAGCCATTTGAATTGGAAGCTCGTTTTTTTAAATTTGTGAATGAACTGAAAATATTTTTAAACTCTGTGTGTCACCGAAGGGAGGCTTTGAAACCTACTTTCTTGCTCTATGGAAAAGACTGTGGTAATGTTCAAGAAGGTAAAGGACCTATATAGCACTAGCTTGAGACAGTGCAAGCAGGAAATATTCACCAGACTGCCAATGTATCTCAATTCTGTCCTGAAACATCCCTCCCATGCTCCCACTTTCCAATCCTCTACTCTCCTAAACCGAGTTTTATGTGGAGTCCAATCTTGTTTTCATTTGCGATCTATGGTTTTGAAATCCACCCTTCCTACCCCTCCAAAATATTACTTTAAAAGTAGGCAGAAAACATCTACATCCTTTACATTTTTAATTCGTTTAATTTAAAGGAAAAGTCTTCCATGAAGTATCGCCAATGAGATGACCTAAACATTATGCATGTGTAATAATCAGTCTTCATACATATAGACCTTATGGTTGTCAGTGTGATCAAACCAGTAACCCCTGGCACCAGAAGCATAAGCTGCTAACATCTGAGCTGATGGAGTCATTTTTTATAAATGATTTGGAAGAAGGGGTAAACAGTGAGGTGGCAAAGTTTGCAGATGATACTAAGCTGCTCAAGATAGTTAAGACCAAAGCAGACTGCGAAGAACTTCAAAAAGATCTCACAAAACTAAATGATTGGGCAACAAAATGGCAAATGAAATTTAATGTGGATAAATGCAAAGTAATGCACATTGGAAAAAATAACCCCAACTATACATACAATTTGATGGGGACTAATTTAGCTACAACTAATCAGGAAAAAGATCTTGGGAGTCATTGTGGATAGTTCTCTGAAGACGTCCATGCAGTGTGCAGCGGCAGTCAAAAAAGCAAACAGGATGTTAGGAATCATTAAAAAAGGGATAGAGAATAAGACGGAGAATATCGTATTGCCCTTATACAAATCCATAGTGCACCCACATCTTGAATACTGTAGAAGCGACAAAGGCTCCTGTGGCACCTTATAGACTAACAGAGGTATTGGAGCATAAGCTTTCGTGGGTGAATACCCACTTTGTTGGATGCAAGCAGTGGAAATGTCCAGGGGCAGATATAAATGAGCAGGGAAGAGTCAGGCTAGAGATAACGAGGTTAGCTCAATCAGGGAGGGTGAGGCCCTCTTCTAGCAGTTGAGGTGTGAATACCAAGGGAGGAGAAACTGCTTTTGTAGTTGGCTAGCCATTCATAGTCTTTGTTTAATCCTGAGCTGATGGTGTCAAATCTGCAAATGAACTGAAGCTCTACAGTTTCTCTTTGGAGTCTGGTCCTGAAGTTTTTTTTGCTGCAGGATGGCTATCTTTAAATCTGCTATTGTGTGTCCAGGGAGATTGAAGTGTTCTCCTACAGGCTTTTGTATATTGCCATTCCTTATATCTGATGTGTGTCCATTTATCTTTTTGCGTAAGGACTGTCCAGGTTGGCCGATGTACATAGCAGAGGGGCATTGCTGGCACATTATGGCATATATTACATTGGTGGATGTGCAGGTGAATGAACCGGTGATGGTGTGGCTGATCTGGTTAGGTCCTGTGATGGTGTCCCTGGTGTAGATATGTGGGCAAAGTTGGCCTCGAGGTTTGTTGTATGGATTGGTTCCTGAGTTATTATAGTGCGGTGTGTAGTTGCTGGTGAGAATATGCTTCAGGTTGGCGGGTTGTCTGTGAGCGAGGACTGGCCTGCCTCCCAAGGCCTGTGAAAGTGAGGGGTTGTCATAAATATGAAGGGAAGGGGGAGAGGGTCTGATGCAGTGCTATAAAATCCTCTTTCCAGTAAAGGGTTAAGAAATGCAGGTAGCCAGACTGACACCTGACCTGGCTCGCATCTGACCAATAAGGGGACAAGATACTTTCAAACTTTGGGAGGGGGGAAGGTTTTAGTGTGTGTCTTTGTCTGGGTCAGAGTGATCTTGGAAGACAGAAGGAACCTACAGAAAATCAAACCTCCCTTTTCTGAAGTAAGTTTAGATAGCATAGCGTATAGATTTCTGTTTAATTTTGCTTGGTGTATTCCCTGTGTTAGAAGGGGCAAGGGGGGGCGTGTTATTCATGGTTTTCTGTAACTTTAAGTTTTTGTCCAGAGGGGGAAATCTCTCTGAGTTTGGAAAATAGTGCCCTGTGAAATAGTTACCATCCTGATTTTACAGAGATGATTTTACCTTCTTTATTTTTAATAAAATCCTTCTTTTAAGAAGCTGACTGTTTTCTATGGTGTTAAAACCCAGGGGGTGGGTTTTTAGATCACTGTGTAACCAATTGGTTGGGAGATTGTTCTCAAGCTTCCCCAGGAAAGGGGGTGTACGGCTTGAGGGGGTATTTTTGGGGGGAGGGAAGTTCAAGTGATTCCTTTCCTGGATTCCTGTTAGATACTTGATGGTGGCAGCGAGAAGCATTTCTCAGGGTGCAGGGAATTTTGTACCTTGGGGGATTTAACCTAAGCTGGTAAAAATAAGCTTAGGGGCTCTGAATGCGGGTCCCCACGTCTTTACCCTAGAGTTTAGAGTGGGGAGGGAACCCTGACAGGGGTCGTTGTCCAGGACGGGTTGTAGATCACCGATGATCCGCTGGAGAGGTTTTAGCTGAGGACTGTAAGTGATGGCCAGTGGAGTTCTGTTGGTTTCTTTCTTTGGCTTGTCTTGCAGCAAGAGGCTTCTGGGTACACATCTGGCCCTGTTGATCTGTTTCCTTATTTCCTCATGCGGGTATCATAGTTTTGAGAATGCTTGGTGAAGATCTTGTAGGTGTTGATCTCTGTCTGAGGGGTTGGAGCAAATACGGTTGTACCTCACCGCTTGGCTGTAGACAATGGATCGTGTGGTGTGTCCAGGATGGAAGCTGGAGGCATGTAGGTAGGCACAGCGGTCAGTGGGTTTTCGGTATAGGGTGGTGTTAATGTGACCATCGCTTATTTGCACCGTGGTGTCTAGGAAGTGGACTTCCCATATAGACTGGTCCAGGCTGAGGCTGATGGTGGGGTGGAAGCTGTGGAAATCGTGGTGGAATTCTTTCAGAGTTTCTTTCCCATAGGTCCAGATGATGAAGATGTCATCAATGTAGCGTAGATAGACAAGGGGCGTGAGTGGACGAGAGTTGAGGAAGCATTGTTCCAGGTCAGCCATAAAAACGTTGGCATATTGTGGGGCCATGCAGGTGCCCACAGCGGTGCCACTGGTCTGGAGGTATATACTGTCACCAAATTTGAAATAATTGTGTGTGAGGATAAAATCACAGAGTTCAGCAACCAGTTGTGCTGTGGCATCATCAGGGATGCTGTTCCTGACAGCTTGTATTCCATCTGTGTGTGGGATGTTTGTGTAGACAGCCTCTACATCCATGGTGGCTAGGATGGCATGTTCTGGAAGATTACCAATGCATTGTAGTTTTCTCAGGAAATCAGTGGTGTCACGGAGATAGCTGGGAGTGCTGGTGGCATAGGGTCTGTGTAGAGAGTCCACATATCTGGACAGTTCTTCAGTGAGAGTGCCAATGCCCGAGAGGATGGGGGGGTCCAGGATTTCCAGGTTTGTGGATCTTGGGTAGTAGGTAGAATAACCCTGGTCGGGGCTCTAAGGGTATGTTGATTTGTTCCTGTGTTAGTGTAGGGAATGTCCTGAGTAGATGGTGCAGTTTCTTAGTGTATTCCTCAGTGGGATCTGAGGAGAGTGGCCTGTAGAATTTGGTATTGGAGAGTTGTCTGGCAGCCTCCTTTTGGTAGTCAGACCTGTTCATGATGACAACAGCACCTCCTTTATCAGCCTCTTTGATTATGTCAGGGTTGTTTCTGAGGCTGTGGATGGCATTGCGTTCTGCACGACTTAGGTTATGAGGCAGGCGGCGTTGTTTTTCCACAATTTCTGCCTGTGTACGTCGGCGGAAGCATTCTATGTATAGGTCCAGACTGTCATTTCGACCCTCAGGAGGAGTCCATGTGGAGGAGTTGTTCTTGTGCTGTTGGTGGGAGGGTATCTGTGCGATGTTCAGTGTTATCTTGAAAGTATTCTTTGAGTCGGAGACGGCGAAAGTAGGCTTCCAGGTCACCGCAGAACTGTATCATGTTTGTGGGGGTGGTGGGGAAAAAAGAGTCCCCGAGATAGGACAGACTCTTCTGCCGGGTTGAGTGTGTGGCTGGACAGATTGACAATACTGCTGGGTGAATTGGGGGTCCCACTGTTGTGGCCCCATGTAGCAGGTAGGATTTTAGACAGCTTACAGTCCTTTTTCCTTTGTAGAGAGGTGAAGTGTTTAATGTAGATCTCCTGTCTTATTTTAGTAAAGTCCGTTTGTGTGGAAGGTTGGTTATTTATGAAAGTCTCCAGATTGGAGAGCTCTTTTTTGATGTTTTCCTGTTTGCTGTATAGGATGCTGATCAGGTGGTTCCTCAGTTTCTTTGATAATGTATGGCATAATCTCTCACTGTGGTCTGTGCAGTATGTAGATAGCAATGGATTTTTCACCTTCAGTCCATTTGGTATGATGTCCATCCGTTTGCATTTGGAGAGAAAGATGATAGCTGTCCGTACTTGTGCAAGTTTCTTCATGAGGTTGATAGATTTCCACTCCATATGGCTAAATGCAGTGCCTTGCATGAGGGCCTCACCCTCCCTGATTGAGCTAACCTCGTTATCTCTAGCCTGATTCTTCCCTGCACATTTACATCTGCCCCTGGACATTTCCACTGCTTGCATCCGACGAAGTGGGTATTCACCCACGAAAGCTTATGCTCCAATACCTCTGTTAGTCTTTAAGGTGCCACAGGACCCTTTGTCCCTTCTACAGATCCAGACTAACATGGCTACCCCTCTGATATCTTGAATACTGCGTACAACTGTGGTCTCCTCATCTCAAAAAGGATATACTGGCATCAGAAAAGGTTCAGAGAGGGGCAACTAAAATGATTAGGGGTCTGGAATGGGTCCCATATGAGGAGAGATTAAAGAGGCTAGGACTTTTTAGCTTGGAAAAGAGGAGACTAAGGGGGGATATGATAGAGGTATATAAAATTATGAGTGGTGTGGAGGAAGTGAATAAGGAAAAGTTATTTACTTGTTCTCATAATAGAAGAACTAGGGGCCACCCAATGAAATTAGTGGGCAGCAGATTTAAAACTAATAAAAGGAAGTTCTTCTTCACACAGCGCACAGTCAACCTGTGGAACTCATTGCCTGAGGAGGCTGTGAAGGCTAGGACTATAACAGGGTTTAAAAGAGAACTGGATAAATTCATGGAGATGAAGTCCATTAATGGCTATTAACCAGGATGGGTAAGGAATAGTGTCCTTAGACTCTATTTGTCAGAGGGGGGTGATGGATGGCAGGAGAGAGATCACTTGATCATTACCTGTTAGGTCCACTCACTCCGCGGCACCTGGCACTGGCCACTGTCGGTGGACAGGATACTGGGCTGGATGGACCTTTGGTCTGACCCAGTACGGCCATTTTTATGTTCTTGAAGTGGGATTTTTTTGTAATTCCCCATCTCCATGCGTGCCTCAGTTTCCCCTATACGTTGCATGGCTACCCAGCAGGTGGGTAGGTGGGGGAGAATGGGGGCCGACAACACACGCCAACAAGGGGTCTAGAAAGACAATGTAACATTCTCAGCAGCAAAGGTGAGTAGAGATCCCAGCTCAAGAAAAAAGGACAGGAAGATGTGAGATGGAAGATAAGCATGAGCTCTGGAAGAAGTTTGGGAGCTCTCACTTGGGAACTAACTGAGGAAGTCGGACAGACACACACAGCCTGAAAACGGAGTTCACTACAGCTTAGCTGGGACTCTGGGCTGAACTAAGGATTTTTTGTGCTGTGTTCCAGTTGACTAGTAAACCATACTGTTTTGAAACGCTGCTTGAGTGTCCCTATAAATGCTTGGTGAGGTGCTTTAATCCCCGAAGAGCATACAAGTTTCTGACAGCAGTCTGTCTCAGTTGGGCACACTGAACAAAGCACATGGTGTGAAGGAGGCGTGCTGAAGCCCAGAGTTTCAGCCTAAGGAGTTGGTGAGGCTGTATGGCCTACCTTGAAAGAAGAGTGAGACCCCTGGGGGGGTCTGACCCATTGAAGGGGTTCCTCCAAAAGACTGTTCTAAAATTGTGGGCATAGCACAGTGGGGTCATGATCACAGCTAAAAAGCTAATGTATTACATATTTCCACATTAGACTACTTGTCTTGAGTGTCTGAAGGTCAGGGGAGTTCAAGTTCCATCTGGGGTACCACTTTATAATGCACTGTGGCTACACACATTAGACATTATGGTACCCCAAATCAGACTAAAATCTCTTCTGCACCTTAGATGACCAAGTCTAGCTTGCCTTGAAGGAGGAGCATGTAATATACTGGCTTAACCAATGTGAATATATCTCCTTGTAGTGGCTGGCCCCAGTAACTAACAGCCTGATAACTTCATTAGCCATCAATAAGTATTTCTTTAGTTTAAGTGGTAGATACAAATACTAACACATTCTTTTCCAACTGATAAATGAATAAGACATATCAGCAGGAATCTTGGTTCCACTGAAATCCATGGGAAAACTCCCATTGACTTCAACAGAGTCAGGATTTCAGTCATTGTCAATATAAGATAGCTCTGTAAAAACATCTTACATTTATTGGCACAGCTATGAAGAAAGGAAGCAGTTTGGCCTTTATTCCTAACCTTACAATAAATCATGCATTAAAATCAAGTTACCATATGGACATGGTTGCTTCTTATGTTCCGGTACAATAGGTTTCTTCCTTAGAAAATTGTCAAGGCTTGGGCCATGACGGCCAAGAGGATCATCAGGAGGCATGAACCTATAACATACAACAAAAGCATAAAAGAACTGACCACCACATTTCATTTTCATGTTCCTGTTGCAACTAATTATAGCTGTGGACTACCGGTTATAATTTATCTGTCATACATTATGTCAGCTTTATTCGAAAGTAGCAAACATTTTCCAGGAAAAGGTTTAACAAAGAAAACCCACATTTTGCAACTAAGAGGAAGTTGTCAAATCAGGACTATTCAACAAATGATTTAGCCCCAAAGTGCAGTTTTGAAAGACTGCTTCTGCACTTCGGCATCTGCTTGTCAGGAAAAAAAAATAATCCCAAAATATACTCCCTTGCTGTCCTGCAAGCTGTTTTACACTCTGCAGGACTATGCAGCATATCACAGCACTGTCCTATAGACAGAAGTACAGGCCAAAATTTTAAAAACCGAGTGCCTACATCAATATTTAAGCACATAACAGAAGTGGCCTGATTGTTCGAGGTGCTGAGCAACCCCTACACTTCCACTGGGGTCAACAGGAGCTGTAGGTGATAGGCATATTTTAAAGTTATGCCACTTCCATTTAGGTGGCTAAGGGGAGTTATTCCAGAACAGATTGTCCTGATTAACTCAAAGTGGCACCTTTATTCTGGAAAAAGAGTCTCCACTCATGGAGTTAATCAGGAACAGTTAACCTATTTTAAATTCACACCCTACCTTGTTCAGGATTGACCTTAATGTGTTGAAATGCCCTAATTTAAAAATTAATGGGTTAAAATTTTTGTCTTAAAATGTAAGAAAAGCCATACAGGGTCAGATCAAAGGTCCATCTAGCCCAGTATCCTGCCTTCCGACAGTGGCCAATGCCAGGTGCCCCAGAGGGAATGAACAGAACAGGTAGTCATCAAGTGATCCATCCCGTTGCCCATTCCCAGCTTCTGGCAAACATTAATGGACCTATTCGCCATGAACTTTAGTTCTTTTTTGAACCTTAAAAAGTTCTGTATAATCTGCAAATGTTGCCACCTCACTGTTTACCCTTTTCCAGATCATTTATGAATATGTTGAATAGGACTGGTCCCAGTACAGACCCCTGGGGGACACCACTGTTTACCTCTCTCCATTCTGAAACCTGATCATTTATTCCTACCCATTGTTTCCTATCTTTTAACCAGTTACCAATCCATGAGAGGACCTTCCCTCTTATCCCATGACAGCTTACTTTGCTTAAGAGCCTTTGGCGAGGGACCTTGTCAAAGGCTTTCTGAAAAATCTAATTACACTATATTCACATGCTTGTTGACCCCCTCAAAGAATTCTAGTAGATTGGGGAGGCATGATTTCCTTTTACAAAAAAACATGTTGACTCTTTTCCAACAAATTATGTTCATCTTTGTTTCTGACAATTCTGTTAACTATGTTTTCAACTAGTTTGCCCGGTACTGAAGTCAGGCTTGCCGGTCTTAGAAATTACCAAAGATTCTTTGCTGTTCACAGAACAGCCAAAGCAAAACTAGTACTTAGGTATTTTATACTATGGTATACACTCAATATACAAAGTATCTGAGCATCCTGAGAATTACATGGGCCCAGTAAGTAGTCTAATCCTTTTTCAATCTTTGGGTTCTTTCTAGGACAGGTTGGAAAAATAAATAATACATTTTGATAGTGGTTATTACCATTATGGAGCATGTTGGCAAAAAGCAGAGTTTGAAGGTTTAGAAGATTAGGAGCAGAGCCTGGAACTACATTCTTTTAATTTTCTCAGGTGTAGCTAATAATTTTGATGGAATCTAACATGTTAATGGAAGCCCTCAAAGTGCCCTTTTTGCCATTAGTTTTCTAACAAGCGGTACAAAAATCAAGATTACTTACTTGTCATTGACAAATGAATACATCAACAATCGCTCATCTATGAACTTCTTCCATTCTGGCTTTTCATTAGCTAGATCCCTGTAGTTATCATTAGACACAATGATACCATCTGACTCAAAGGCCAGCTTCACTATGAATCTGTCATCATAGCATACCACCCTTCTCCCCTGCACACGACGGGATGGTGTAAACACCAGAATTTTCTCTTTTTCTAACTTGCGCAGGATTTCTTGATCTAGAAATATTAAGAAATAGTCTAAGATTTAATGTCTGAAGGGAAATCAGGAATTTGTTCAATCTTTACAGATCTTAGGGTTGAGGCAGAAGGTCAAAGTGTTTAGGGTCAAAATATGCCTCACCTTAAAATAGTTATAATAGTTATAGAGAGCATCTGATGTATATTATTTTAAATTAACACTGAGCAATCAACCAACAATACGTTTAAAAAACACATTCATTCCACACCATTTTTATCAGCTCAACAGAGAAGACTATGTTTTGTGCTCCCTTTGCTAGCTCTGTAGCAGTTAACAGATATACTATTTCCCAAGTTTGGTTGTTAGAAGAGTAAAAATCCCAAACTACTCTGATGTCAGGAGAGCTCACAGGATGCAAAGGAGCTCCCCGTTCCACCAGGTGCTCTGTGGCCATGTCCTATTGTATCCTGACTGTAATCAAGGTTGTCCAATGACCGCATTCTTAAGTAAAGATAGATCTCTTCATCCTCACTTGCTACTCACTGAGGTTAAGCTTCTGAAATTGTCCCAGTAGTCCATATTAATGGTGCCTCTTCTATCCACAAGTGATTGACAGACAGGTAGGGAGAGAAAAAAAATCAGCAGAAAGAGGACTCCCACCCACAAGGAGTCACTGGTACTACTGTGCACAGGAACCAGTTTTCCAGCCTGGGGCGAAGTCTGGTATTGTGGACGTTACATTGCTTCCATTTCTCACAAACATGCAGACTCTAAACTACCTTCTGACAGGGCCCACAAAAAAGCTGGCTTCACAGCTGTGTCACCATGTTTCAGAACAAATTCAAGTTTCCATCCGTATTGTCAGACAAATGATAATGATATATAATTTGTTTCCCTTCTCTAAAGGTCAAATGTCTCATTTCCTTTCAACCCACAAAAAACAGGCCAAATCAAAACCACAGAAGCTTCTTGATCCTGTTAAACAAGCGTATTTAACACCTTGGAAAAATGCCATTCTGTGTATCCCTTTGGATCACAAAGGCATTTTCTCTCTGTTCCTTGTGTGGACGTGCTCGATAGGCTTACAAGCAATTTTTGACCTCAGATAGCTAAACTGCTTTTTGGAATACAAAAAACTCAAGACACAATCTCTTCTGCCTGGAACAAAGATGCCATAGGAAGAAATGTTAGCATTAGCAGATCGGTAAGATTTGTATTTGGTGTATCAATTGTTCTACTCATTAGAAACACTTAAGATTCAAAGACCAGTATTTTCAGTACCCAGTCCTTCCTTTCCATCTTCCTATTGCCCAATGACTTATTAAAATTTTGAATGGAATAGTAGCTGTTCTTCATTATAGCAGGATTCAAGTGCTGTCATATTTAGATGACGACCGATAAAGCAAAAAAGCTGTGCTTCAAAGATTATGTTCTATTCTCCAATCACCACCATTTTTATACCTATTCCAGCTAAGGCCTCTTCAAAACTCAGGAAGGACACATGTTTCAGCTGAGTCTGAATACAAAGTATTTCACCAGATTTGTCAGGATGCAGATTTCAAAATGTAATTGTCAAAGGGGAACTGTGATTAAGTGGTTGTGTTTCCAGTGGGGATCAGTTCTTGGCCCCATGTTATTTAACATTTTTATCAATTTTAATCAAAGTTTGCAAATGACACAAAAATTGGGGAATGGTAAATAATGAAGAGGACAGGTCAGCAATACAGAGTGATCTGGATTGCTAGGTAAACTGTGCGCAAGCAAACACCACGTGTTTTAATATGGCTAAACGTAAATGTATACATCTAGGAACAAAGAATGTAGGTAACACTTACTTAATGGGACACTATCATAGGCAGCAGTGACCCTGAAAAAGGTTTGAGTGTTCCAGTAAATAATCAGCTGAACATGAGCTTCCAATATGCTGTGGCCAAAAGAGCTAATCCGATCCTGAGATGTATAAACAGGAATCTCAAGTAGGAGGAGAGAGGTTATTTTACCTCTATATTTGGCACTGGTGCCACAGTTGCTAGAATACCATGTCCAGTTCTAATGCCCACAATTCAAGTAAGATGTTGATAAATTGGAGAGGGTTCAGAGAAGAGCCACATAAATGATTCAAGGACTAGAAAACATGGCTTATAGCAAGGGTGGGCAAACTTTTTGGCCCAAGGGCCACATCTGAGCATGGAAATTGTATGGTGGGCCATGAATGCTCACAAAATTGGGAGTTGAGGTGTGGGAGGGGGTGAGAGCTCTGGGGTAGGGCTGGGGATGAGGGGCTTGGGGTGCAGAAGGGTGCTCCGGGCTGGGACTGAGGAGTTGGGGGGGGGGGGGGGGGAGAGATCAGGGCAACAGGCTCTGGGAGGCGTTTACCTCAAACAGCTTGTGGAAGCAGAGGCATGTTCCCCCTCCGGCTCCTACGCAGAGTCGGCAGGAGGTTCTGCGCTCTGCCCCATCCACAGGCACCATCCTGGCAGCTCCCACTGGCCGCAGTTCCCAGCCAATGGGAGTTGCAGGGACAGCACTTAGGGCAGGGACAGCATGAGGAGCCCCCTAGCTGCCCCTACACGTAAAAGCTGGAGGGAGGGACATGCTGCTGCTTCCAGGAGCCATGTGGAGCCACAGCACGGGCAGAGCGGGTCAAGTTCCCAACTCTGCTCCCCAGATGGAGTGCCAGAGCGGGGCAGGCCCCAGACCCTGCTCCCCAGCGGGAGTTCAAGGGCCAGATTAAAATGTCTGACAGGTCGGACATGGCTCATGGGCCGTAGTTTGCCAACCCCTGGTTTATAGTGATAAACTAAATATAATGAGCTCTTTGAGTCTAAAAAAGAGTAGGCGGTTAAGGGGTGACTTGATTACAGTCTACAAGTACCCTACATGACAAACAAATATTTAGTAATTGGCTCTTCAATCTAGCAGAGTAAGGTATAACATGATCCACTGGATGGAAGTTGAAGCTAGACAAATTCAGACTGGAAATAAGGTGTACATTTTTAATGGCAAGAATAATTAACCACTGAAAAAATTTACAAAGGATAGTAGTGGATTCTTTATCACTGACAATTTTTCAATCAAGATTAGATTTTTTCTAAAATATATGCTCTAGGAATTATCTGGGGGAAGTTCTACGGCCTATGTTATACAAGAGGTCAGGCTAGATGCTCACAATGGTTCCCTTATTCAGTCATAGATTCCAAGGCCAGAAGGAACTCCCCATAGACTTGTTGCAAAAGACAACTGTGAAGTGCCTCTGTTCTACAGAAGATGCAAGGATATGCTAGCAATAGACTTCAGTGCTTTCTCCACTTCTTACTTTTCCTCCCATTGCCAAGGTTCTGACAGAGACACAACTGGACAAGGTAAAATGGATTCTTATAGCTCCAGAAAGAACCTACTGACTCTAGACTTGGCCTCTTCTTCAAAACCCTATGTTGCAGGGCCCACTCCACCAACATTATCTACAGTCATAGCTTGGGATGAATTAAGTCTGAAGGTCAAAAGCTGTATGACTGATGTCCTTCCCAAACCTCCAACACAGCACAACTGAGCCTGCCCTTTATGATATGCTGATAGGAATATTTCCTCTGAGTTACAAATACCTTATTTTCTTATCATCTTCAATGCAGCCTATCATAAAATCATAAAAGTCTCTTAGTACTTCAAAGAGACAGATCCTCCATTTAATGCTATGATGGGATACAACAAATGTTTCCAGGTGGTAGCTCGTCTTTAAGAAGGCATGTTCTAAAGGTAGTTGAGCAAATAAAAACTCAAAATCTGCAAAGATCACTCCATTTTGGCAATGAAGTCTGGTGCTCAAAATACTCTGCTACTTTTCTTTAGAAAACTATGGTGACTATTCATTTGAACTTTCTTTCATTTTAGGAGCCATTTCTTCAACCAGAAGACAAGGACAAATGGCAGCCTTTATTGCAGAGTTTGTTTCATTATCTTTTGCCTTGGTTGAGTGGACCTGAGAACTTTATTCAGCTTAACTCGAAAGAAAAATTCCAACTTTCATATTGAATCAAAAAGTTTCCCTCCCTCTCTTCTTCCATAATCCAAAATGTGATAAAGAGAAAGGATCCTGCCTTGGTGCGAGTCCTTAATTTTTACCTGGGAAGAACAAACACATTCAGATCAAATTGTTGTATTTTTCTAGGTTTTGGAGCACCAAAAAGGCAAAGCAGAACACCAGTTTCTCAATGGAGTCATTCAGCTTTCCCGGAATCACACTTCCAAGAGGGGTTCCATTTGTTACCCAAAAGGGAGGGGCTAGACTGCTTTCTGGCCACAAACGGAAGTAGCTTCTGTAAGAGTCTCTTGTCCCTGTAAACAGATTTCTTCAATTTGAACTCCATTCAAAGCAGCCACCTAGAAGTCCATCTTCTCTGGAAGACATTATTGTGGACTTCAGTGCACTGGCTGACATGGTTTTCATTCAAGACTTTCTAAGACTGTAAATTTAGTAATCTAGTATATGAAAAACAGAACAAGGGGGTACGCCTTTCTTCTCTCAAATGCAGCTCATTGGTACTACTGTTGCCCATCAGTATGTATTACTGGAACTACCTTACAACAAAAAAAGGCATTCTTCCCGATCATTAAAAGGAGTTTGTTTCTAAGCAGCTACAATAATCTACATACTCACTACAATTCTTTCAAAAATTTTCATTTTAATGATATACAGCAGATGGATTAAAAAAGCCCATAACCGTAGTGATTTAATTAGAAACTTTCCGGGAAATCTCATCTGGCAAGCACACGAAACAATGGGATCTTGCTGTGTGCTGGCTATGCGTTCCCTTGCCTTTTTTCTCCCCACCTGGAGTTCACTGAAAGGTTTTAGACCAAAGATGTTTTACTGTATAAAAAAAAAAAAATTCAAACCGTTTGTTCAGCTAATGCTCACACTTAGACTTAGTCATCTCTTGCTTTATACAAATCAAAACTTAAGACAGTGATGTTAAAACAGAGTTTACCTGTGATAAGAGCATCAGGTCTTGACTGTTCTTTTCTCCATGCTGGCACAAACACTGTAACATCTTTGTGGCGTCTTTCCAAAAACCAGTCTACTGCCAATTTTATTCCTCTACAAGAAAATACTTCTTTGTTCCCATGGCTGAAACAGACATCACAGAAACACTTAATTTCCTGTTTTACAACCATTACTTTCCATGTGATCATGAATCAAGCAGAGCACAGCAAACACAGCTGATTATTCTTAGTAATGTTATTAACTTAATCCAGGATTTCTATTGGCAAATTGGGGGTCAACCTGAATTCCCTCCCAACACTGCCTCTTCCCCCTTCAAAGGGGGAAGAAAAACAAAAAGAGGAGGTAGAGGAAGACAGAAGTAAAGAGCTGCTGTCAAACCAAATGAGTGTGTGTTATGCAAGCGATACATGGTATTTATCATGCACACATTTATTTAAAGGGAAAGATAGAGTTCTTTATTTCAAATGTATATGGAAAAAGACAGTACACAAAGTTTTAAAAAGATTTTATTTCTGTTTTACACAAGTTTCTCTTTTTCATTTGTACTGTTTTAAAGTACACTTCCAGCCCCCTAAAATATTGTACTGTTTACCCATACAGAGTCGTTTTGGAGAAGTTTGGGAAATAATGCACGGAGGGAGGAGGTGGCAGAACACCGGCAGGAACAAGGGAAAAGGGAGTACAGGTTGAAAAAGTCTGTTTAGAGCAATGATGTGGCTTTTGGTCTCCCTAGTTACACAGCTCTCCCACTGGTTGTCATAGAGTGAGCTGAAAAGCTAGTGTCTCAAGACTCCCAAGATGAAGTATTGAGCCCCATCAACCACGTCCCTACATTAGGTTTGCCAACCCTCTAGGATTGCCCTGGAGTCACCAGGAATTACAATTAATCTTTAATTAAAGATTACATCATGTGATGAAACCACCAGGAATACGTCCAACCCTACATATGGGCAACAGGGACAGGGTGCAATCCATGCTAGTGTATGGAGGTGTCAGCGTAAAGAATTATGGCCACAGACAACTACAACAGTTATCAGCAGAGACCTGATCTGGGACCTTCGACACCAAAAGCCCCATTTGATTTATTACTGCCAGGGCCAGCCCCTAAAGGCGGCCCAGATAATCTTCATCCAAGAATATTAAAGGAACTGGCACATGAAATTGCAAGCCCATTAGCAAAAATTTTTAATGAATCTCTAAACTCAGGGGTTGTACCGTTTGACTGGAGAATAGCTAATATAGTTCCTATTTTTAAGAAAGGGAAAAAAAGTGACCCGGGTAACTACAGGCCTGTTAGTTTGACATCTGTAGTATGCAAGGTCTTGGAAAAAATTTTGAAGGAGAAAGTAGTTAAGGACCTTGAGGTCAATGGCAATTGGGACAAATTACAACATGGTTTTACAAAAGGTAGATCGTGCCAAACCAACTTGATCTCCTTCTTTGAGAAAGTAACAGATTTTTTAGATAAAGGAAACGCAGTGGATCTAATCTACCTCGATTTCAGTAAGGCATTTGATACAGTACCACATGAGGAATTATCGGTTAAATTGGAAAAGATGGGGATCAATATGAAAACAGAGGTGGATAAGGAACTGGTTAAAGGGGAGACTACAGCGGGTCATACTGAAAGGTGAACTGTCAGGTTGGAGGGAGGTTACTAGTGGAGTTCCTCAAGGTTCAGTTTTGGGACCAATTTTATTTAATCTTTTTATTACTGACCTCGGCACCAAAAGTGGGAGTGTGCTAATAAAGTTTGCAGATGACACAAAGTTGGGAGGTATTGCCAATTCAGAAAAGGATCGGGATATCCTACAGGAAGATCTGGATGACCTTGTAAACTGGAGTAATAGTAATAGGATGAAATTTAATAGTGAGAAGTGTAAGGTTATGCATTTAGGGATTAATAACAAGAATTTTAGTTATAAGCTGGGGACGCATCAGTTGGAAGTAACGGAAGAGGAGAAGGACCTCGGAGTCCTGGTTGATCACAGGATGACTATGAGTCGCCAATGTGATGTGGCCGTGAAAAAAGCTAATGCGGTCTTGGGATGCATTAGGCGAGGTATTTCTAGTAGAGATAAGGAGGTGTTAGTACCGTTATACAAGGCATTGGTAAGACCTCATTTGGAATACTGTGTGCAGTTCTGGTCTCCCATGTTTAAGAAGGATGAATTCAAACTGGAACAGGTACAAAGAAGGGCCACTAGGATGATCCGAGGAATGGAAAACCTGTCGTATGAAAGGAGACTCAAGGAGCTTGGTTTGTTTACCCTAACCAAAAGAAGGCTGAGGGGAGATATGATTGCTCTCTTTAAATATATCAGAGGGATAAATACCAGGGAGGGAGAGGAATTATTTCAGCTCAGTACCAATGTGGACACAAGAACAAATGGATATAAACTGGCCATCAGGAAGTTTAGACTTGAAATTAGACGAAGGTTTCTAACCATCAGAGGAGTGAAGTTCTGGAACAGCCTTCCAAGGGAAGCAGTGGGGGCAAAAGACCTAACTGGCTTCAAGATTAAGCTAGATACGTTTATGGAGGGGATGGTTTGATGGGATAACATGATCTTAGTCAAGGGTCAATTAATTGCCATCAGTGGTAAATAGGACCAATGGTCAATGATGGGATGTTAGAAGTTACTACAGAGAACTTTTTCCTGGGTGTCTGGCTGGTGAGTCTTGCCCACATGCTCGGGGTTCAGCTGATCGCCATATTTGGGGTCGGGAAGGAATTTTCCTCCAGGGTAGATTGGCAGAGGCCCTGGAGGTTTTTTGCCTTCCTCTGCAGCATGGGGCACGGGTCACTTACCGGAGGATTCTCTGCATCTTGAAGTCTTTAAACCATGATTTGAGGACTTCAATAGCTGAGACATAGGTGAGAGGATTATTCCAGGAGTGGGTGGGTGAGATTCTGTGGCCTGCATTGTGCAGGAGGTCAGACTAGATGATCATAATGGTCCCTTCTGACCTTAAAGTCTATGAGTCTATGAGGATCACACACTAAACCAGTGTATTACAGAGTCATTTTTGTGTATTTGAGTGTAATAATAATGGTCTTGCTGATTCTCATGTATCCCCATTACAAAGTTAGAGGGGCAGATCCTCTAAATACCTCTTCCTTACTTTTAGAGCTTCATTAGTACTCGTCTGGAACTCTAGACTTAAGTCTGATTATGTAACTTGACGTCCCTTATAGCTTTGGGTACTGCAGTCTATGAAACAATGAGCATACTACCATTGTGACATGCACAATATACCAGTATAACAGCTTTTTAAAAAAAGAAATACTGTAGATTACATTTATTCTTGATTCTAATTGGCCGAAAGAGAATAATGTGGCTTGTTCAAGTTCTTTACAACTCCTCAGAAATAGTAAGCAGATTAATGTGCATAAAGGTGAAGGTACCATGATTTAAAGACACACACAAAACAAAAAGCCAACAGTATGTCCAGTCATCCCACCTTCCACTGAGATGCAGTCAGATTTCACATGTTCAGGATGGGTGTGCCTTGTCCATATTTGGATGGGAGACAAATGAGGTTCCATGGCCTAGGACACAGAACACTGGACTGAGAGTCAGGGCTTAAGTAGCAGACCCAGGAATAGGACCCAGGTTTTCTGGGTAACTTTAGGCAAGTCACTTCCCCCGTTTCTGTGCCTCAGTTTCCCCATATGTAAAATGGGGATAATGATACTGACATCTTTTGTAAAGCATGATATAAGAGCTAGGCATCATCAGGATGTGTAGTCATTAAAGATCCTACAGCACTTTTCAAAAAGAGTTGTGTGTATGTTCCAGTAACCAGCCCAAATTCCTGGTGGTAACTCCAAATGGACCCTTTTTTTCAACTGGGTAAGGGTATTTTTCAGTTCCTACAGTAAACAGTTGCGTAATATTGTCATGCTGTGTTAAAGAGCTTTTATGTTTCTCAGATTCACAGGATGAAATACTGGCCTCACTGAAGGCAATGGGAGTTTTGCTAATTGATTTCAATGAGGCCAGGATTTCTCCCATATATTTTAAGGCCAGAAGACCATCCATTATGACTACCTTTGACTTCCTGATTAACAGATGCCATAGAATTTCTGTTGTGGGTCAGAAGAGTTTGATATTATGAATTTACATATAAAGTACAGGTTCTGGAATGGTGGCCACAGTACACCAATTTTAGCTGCTCTGCTGAGTATACAGGAGATCATAACTCACTCAAGGTTTCAGCTTTCATAGTTCTCCCTCAGGAGTTTGGCCAACACTATTATTACATACATAATACTTATCCAACAGGAATTCATAAGATGATTGACTACAATATTTGTGAGGAAAATATCAGTGCGACTAAAACGTGCAATGCTCTTGAATACTGCTGTAAGGTGCAGCTTTGCCTCTGCTTTTGGCTGTGTGCTTCCTTCAGCTGTATTTCATCTAGGTGAGAGGATAGGAGATGGAAAATTTGATTTTTCTGCTGCCTGCTTGTCAATATTTGGAAAGTAAAGTAGTGCTTGTATTTCTTGGTCACGGAAAATGATTTTTCAAGTCTAGAAATCTATTCAAAGATGAGCGACATGCTTTAAAAATGTAAACGAAGGTGTAGACTGGGAGTAGTATTGAAAGACAAAATGTCTGAGCCAGCTGCAGTGTTCTGCTTTGGTGGTGTTTGCTGAACCAGTTGATCTAGTGTACTTAGTGGATTTGAGGAAAATTGTCTATTTGTCCTTTACACTGTGGGTATAACTGACTCTCTTATTCATTTATCCCTCCGGTGTCTTTTTACAATTGCATATACTCATTCAAGCGGTAGGTGGTGTTTTAATTTTAAAAAATAGAAAAGCAATAAGATAGTGATTTTTTTCTGAGCAGAAGCTCTCTGAAGCGTTGCCTATGGGCTAACACAGTTAAAGAGCTTGTGAGAGTATGTGATGAGAACATTTTCCCAATCTTCATAACTTTCTTAGCCCTCAGGCTAAATTTTAAATAGTGGCTAGATATTTTAACTACAACACTAAACCTTCAAATTGTCAAAAATTGTTGTGGTATACTTCTAAAAAGATGACCATGTATAATGCATGCACGACTTCAATGGTGCCATGCTGCAACAGTCAGGTAGCCATGAAGGTCTCATATTTTGGAAGTTATAGAATATGTACACATCCATTTTATAATTGCACTGGGCGTTATAGTTGATGGCCTGCAAATACTCCTATTGTAAAAAGGTTCTTACCTAACTGAAATTTGTCACAAACAAACATTTTATTCAGAGATGATTAAAAAAAAATAAAAATCAACATACAACCACAAAATGTAAAGAGAACAAAATACTATCTGGAAACGCTTTCCTTCTCCAAATTGACTCGCTAACTTTTTTCCTTGTACACTGGGTAAGAAAAAGTAGCGGAAGCAGGAGGGTTTCTATCCCTTCAAAAACTTTATTTACTATAACTACTCTGGGTAAACTTGTTTTTCCTGTATCAGATTTTTTTAATCCTGCTAATTTTTTTATCCACAATGGTAACTTGTGAGAATGAGTTTAACAGTCTAATTGATAAAAGAACATAAATTTTTCACACAATGCAGAGTTTTGATTTTGCCACATAGCATCTATTTTAGTGGGGCTTGTAGGAGGGAAGAAAGTTTCCAGATAGTATTTTTCATAATCACTGTGGAAAAGAACTGCTCTACCATTTTAATCTCTTAAATACACACACACAAATCTCACTATTGTTTGTAAAGGTGAAACCAGTTAGCACGCCAGATTGTATGTTTGACATCTGAAAATAGGTATTTCTGTAAGAAAGATATGGTAGTATATAAATAAATGTTTTCGGTAAGTTCACAGGAAGTTTAAATTCAATTGTTTTTCTTTAAATTTTTTTTCTTCAGGTCACTTTCTGCTACATTTTTATTTTTGATGCACATTTATATTTTTACTAAGTATAAAAATCCATTTTTACTTAAAACAAAGGAGTTTGTTGTGTATGTTTTGGTGCATCAAAAACCTCTCCATAAAAGAAACACCCACTCAGGTATAATACAGTTCTTAAAAACATGGAGGAGGAAAAAAAAACAAAAACAAAAAAACCAACCACTTACTAATTTTGCCCTTTTCCCATTTGGCAAAGGAAAATTTTTTCCCAAGAACATTCCTGGATTTGGCTCGCCCTTGTTTGCTTCCTTCTGTGTGTATAAACATTTTTCTATATCTCTGGGAACAGCATATTAGGCTAGTGTCCTACAAATACTTACATTAAAAAAAAAAAGCAAAAAAAAAAGCAGTAAATGTATGGTTACATGCTAAATATCCCAAATAGCAAGGGGACCCGCAGTAATACCACACATGAAGGAGGCTTTTAGAACATTATTCTTTTTAGGACCAGAAAAGTTTCAGAGATGTCCTAGAATGAGTTATGCTAGGTGCACCCACATGTCTGTCATAGAGCCTCACTGGAGCATGTGATAACAGGCACATACAATTTTAAAATATATGTCAGTTTGTATTTTATTTTTTAAATATCCTTCAGAATCTCTCTTTTAAAAAATAAACCAAACTTTGCAAATGGTGACATATTTTAAAACGCCACTTACATTAGCTATCTCTATACTCCAGTGAGGGTTCTGTCACCAGCATAGAGCACACTGGGACATCTCTTGAAGCAAGAATCATGCATCTACAACTTGGAGAGTTCTAAAAGGATTTAAAGAGAAGTTATTAGTGAGATCCTATCCATGTGAACAGTTCTTGCTGGGAAAATAGTACTGCATATTCCTGGAAGTGGCCTCAAGATAGTGAAAGACAGCTGGGTACATAGGAACTGCCCATTGGGCCGATGGATAACTGTCATTGAAAGATAAATATCATGACTATGCAGCTACCTTAGCACAGACTCAGAAAGCAAGGACAGCCAAGCCACAGAGCTTGAGGAACTTTGCTGACGTTTGATAGAAATACGCACTTGGATTGTTAGATGGAAGTTACATCTAGCTCAAATGAGTGAAGCCAAAACTTTTTGGTTAACGGCAGGTCACCACGGTTATATGGACGCTTAAAGAAAATGTTATGCTGTTATACATTACTTTTTGTTCTGTTCAACCATGGTTGCTTAAGAGTCTCTAGCATCTGTCAAATTGGTTCTTTTTGTTGATCTAACTTGTTTTGCTTTAGGAGACAGAAGGAGGTAATGCAAGAGAGAATATTTTAAAAAGCCAAAGCTGGGAACTGAAGGAAGAACATATAATGTCTAATAGCTCACTGAAATGTACTTTAAAAATAAAATTGTAAAAAAATACCTCCCATCTAATCTCCATTCCTGCCCTCCCCATAACTTATGTTTAAAAAAACAAAGATAAATTATGGTTTTTTGTTTGTCCTTCAATTTATGCAATAAATGCCTAAAAATAAGAACCATCAAGTTACTTTAGAATACAGCAGAATGTAGCACTGTAAATAATTTTTTAAGTCATTGATTAAATCAGATTGAGGGTCTGTAAAAAATAATTTGAAAATTTGTGCTACTGCAACTTTATTAATTTCAATCTAATAAATTAAATTATAAATGCTATTTTTAATTGCCACTACTGGTGTATTTATTTTAATTTTACAAAACTGTTATAGGCAAAACACGTAATATTGCACGTTAAGAACCCGATATTGCAAACACTTAAGCAGGTTCGTGACATTACTCACATTATCAGCTCCACTCCATTGTTAAACATTTGCTATATCAGGGCCTAAAAGCGTATATTTATTAAAAAATTCTGAGTGACAAAAATCTTTTTATTTTCAAAACCAAAATTGTTTCAGAATTAACATTGAAAAGCTATGTAGACTTTCAATATGTTAACCAAGTTATTAACCTGGTTATACACATGCCAAATTTTTCAAAAGCAGGAGCCTAAAGTTAAGATCCTAAACCCAGACTGAGGCACCTACAGTGGTATTTTCAATAGCACATGAATTACTTATATCCCATTAACATCAAACTGAAAACTCTGATGGAGGAGTAGAGTTTGCCAAAGCATTTCAACTTTCTTAACCTATGAAGTCCCAGAAGTGGTGTTGGTGGCAAATATACCATGGGCTAATTTGGTTATTCTGTGCTTGAGTTTGTGCTATTCTCAGAGAAAGATTTCAGTGAAGCTTTGAAGTTATCTTTTTCAACACAGATGAGCATTTTAAGTGTGGAATTGCTTAACAAAAAAACACCGTTGTAAAATCTGAAATTCTATTAAAGAAACAAGCAAAAACATCCACGTAAGCAATTTCAGAGTATAAAATGGGACAAAAATGTAGAAGTAGCAACATGTAGATGAATTCTCATTTTTTAAAAGTAACTCCCTGTGGCTAAGTACTTGTTGAATTGTGCTGCTTCTTTTGGCTCTGCAGAAGCACTACATGCAGTGTACAGGTCCTATGCAAACAACAACTCTTCATTATTTCTTGGTGATAAGCTGCAGAGGACAGGCAGAGCTCTCTCCCCCCTCTTTAGGAGCTGAGAGAAGTGTTTGAATGGAGGAGAAGTAAGAGAGAGAGAGAGAGAGAGCAGAAAAAGCCCAATTTCTGCTCCCTCCTCCAACTTCTATGAAAAATGGGTCAGCCGCTCTCTCCTCCCCTCTAATCCCACAACACAGTCCTGTTAAAGTGGAGAAGAGGACCCCCTAGAGCTGCCTCACCATGAGGCTTGGGAGGAAAGGATGAAGAAACTCTGGAACAGCAAGAAGAACAAAGATGCACATTGGGCAAGGGGCAGACCTGGGGCTGGGAGGTGCAGAATTGTTGTGTGGTTGGGTAGGTGGAGTTAATGTGGGGCTGAGGGTGCAGAGTTAATGGGTATGCTGAGTCACAAAATTTATATGGGGTGTCAAAATCATATTTCTCGTTATAAATCGACAACACATTTTCACATGCATATTGGGATTGAGCAGAGAGTTAGAAAATTACCAGAAAAGAGAAAACACATCCCATTATTTAATTAAAAAATAAATCTTATGAGTTGGGGCCAGATTAAATAAATTTAACTTTTGCAGTTGGAAATATTGCAGTAGTACAATTTTTAGAAATAAATATTTAGTATATAAACAACTATTATTAGATTAACACATTTTGTTTTTCAAGGGATAGGTCAAATATTAGCCTCAACTATCTGTCAATGCATTTATTTAAAAAAAAAAAAAAAGGGGGCAATTTAGGATTATTTAGACTTTTTGATATTGTGAGAAGTATGGAATACTCGTTTAAAATTCAAATTGGAGTATCTCTGTATGCAAGGATATAGCACAGGGATTGATTAAAAGATGTAGGCACAATGGAGAGAGTGACAATCAACCAATTTGCAATTCATATTGTAAGAGAATATTGACAGGTTTTGGTAGCACTATTCAGTAATGGAGAAATGTTTGTTTTAGTCTGTGGGCAAAGTGTACTGATGTGTGTAATACGAAATAGTAATATAATCATCTACATGTAAACAACACCTCACAGTATGCAATATCAGTTGTATACAACACTTTGAAAGGACCATGTGTATCATTGCTTAGATACAGCAGGATTGAACCACAAGTGCCATAGAAGCCTTTTATTTACTATATCATCTTTTGCCACTTGAGGATTTTGGCACTTACAGTTAGTTTGTACAGATGTACAGCAGACAGAGAGGGCAGCAACAATCTCAAAGGAATTTAAAATATCTATTCTTGGTAGCTGCCGGACTTGCTTTTTACAAGTTTTACAATTTACACAAAAAGAAAAATCGAATCTGCAAAAACATTCCAATGACAGTTTCCCATGTGTTAGGTGTAACTGCTTATGGTTAACTTCTCTCTTACACCAAGTAACTAAAATAAATGGCAATATGAAAGCTAAGAGAATTTAAAAAAAACTGAGGTGGCCTAGTAAATCCTCCTATGAGCATTCATTAGGTAGTACCAAACTACAAACCACCAACTTACCAGGCAGCAGCCAGGGAGCAAAGAAAAAGTTTTAACAAACCAATTCACTACTTCGGCCAATATCTGAAAATAATACAAGAGGACCAACTCATCCGCTTTCTTTAGTTTAGAGGACAAACTACTGGAGAAGTCATGTCAAAATATCACTTAGATGGACTGAAGGCATCAACATTATTTAAACCATCAAGATCTCTCCATGTCGCTAGTGATTTGTTAGTCCAGAACCTACCCACAGTGTATTTTCCCTAATACACCTATTAGATCTCTCAGATAAATTAGTAGTTTCTACTTAGGTTCTATTCTGTTCCACCATTATAGCAGCTGAATGCTATCATATCAAGTGACTAGCTCTTGCCTGTAGAAACAAGAGTACGGAAATAAAACTACATACCAGACCATTCCTGGAGAAGTGTATGTGTGTGCGGTGGGCTATGCAAGATGGGAAAGAGAATGCCTCCCCAGATCTTTCATTCCCAGTCAGGAATTATGCACAATATTTTTCAGGAATACAGTCATTGTTTCCTGATCGCTATTCAAAAATAGGCAAGAAGTATCATGGCTTCTTAGCATCAACCAACAAGGTGTAATGACGAGATGAACAGCCAATTAAGCATATGCAGATACTCACCACTCATTCATGCACATCACATCACTGAAATATCTAGATCAGTGGTACTCAAACTTTTCTGGTTGTGCCCCCCCTTACCAGTAATGGAATCTGTCCACATCCCCACTCCATTACTGCACAGGTAACTCAGCAGAGGATCTTGGGCTGAAGGCAAAGCTGATGGCAGAACTGGGGATGGGGTCAGAGAGGGGATGAGGGCAGAGCTGGCCTGGGGTCAGAGCAAGGGCTGGAGCAGAGCTATGGCTGGAGCCAGGGGCTGGGAGACGGGCCGGGCAGCAGAGAGAGCGGGGCTGGGTGGCACTCCCTCCCCATCCCCCCAGGGAGTGGTGCCCCATAGTTTAAGAGCCACTGATCTAGATAGAGGAATTGTGGCAAAGTCATCCAAAATTCTACACTACAAAACAGCCCAGCCTCTCTGCACCTTGTTCAACATACTTCTGGCTGTAAAAACCAGAACCTAGCCCTATAATTATTATGAGTGTCTTTTACATACCATGAAAACCCACAAAAGATACTGCAAGCTTCCGACTTTTTGGTGCAGCATCTTGCTGCAGAAAAATACTAGTTTTAATCAAATTGGGTTCTATGAAGTACAGCACACATTCAAATTTGACTCATTTCACAGAGGTGGTTAAGGCAACAACTGAACATAGTAAGGTCTGCATGTCTGAATTTATATAAAGAGTTGAGTGTCTATTAAAAATGGATGGTCAGGTTCTCAGTTGCTTCCAAGGAGTGCCTGGTGTAACGTGTAGGGAAGTGAGCCTTATAAAATGTGTGCCAGTATTGCTCCCCCCATACAGCTTTAGTGCTGGGTCAGTAATCAGATCCATATTAGAGATGCTGCTCCTGGCACCTAGAGACCATTTGGGTACCAGGAATTGCTGCTCAGGATACTCAGGGCACAGGGATCCCTTGACCAATGCCCTCTTTTTCCCAGTCAAGCCCCAAGTGCTGGGGAAGGGCTCTATACCATCTGAGAATTCCTGTACACAGAGGTAATCCTTAACATTGGTACAAAAATTCCATAAAGATGGTTGAATCACCAGATTAGCACAAAGCTGTCACAGAGCAGTGAAGGATTTGGCTCTAACAGTTAAAGAACTAAGAAGGAATAAACCAACAATGAGCAAAACTATTATGGCAGTCTTCCAAACCTGTATCTCTGGCTTTTGCTAAAAAGGACACTTCTAAACATTTTATAAAAACAGTTCTGTAACCATGTAAAATTAAGTTTTAATCAAAATGTGGATGTATTTCAGAAGTCTCTGGATCACTTTTAGTTAGAGTATTAGGATACGGTTTACTTGTTATGTTAACTTGAACATATTCAGTATTTACAATCAGGCTCTTTTATAGTAAGAAACAGCTAAAAAACAAGACAAGCTAAAAAACAAGGCATATCACATGGAAAGAATTAGGAGAAAACTAAACAGATGTGCATCTTGGCCAAAGAAATTAAAAGGTGAGCAGATAGGAAATACTAGCATTCAGAGTTTGAAAAGAAAGTAGGAACCTGCATTTACGGGTTAATTGTTTTTACTTAAATCTACTGAAATTATCCAGTTGCTAGAGTTATCTATACTTAATTTTATTTGATGATACTCTGTTTACCAGGTAATTACGATCATGAACTAAATAAACGCAGATACCCCAAGCCCTGAAGTTTCTTATACCAAGTTTTATTACTAAGCTAACAAGAAATATCCTCATATTATTACTATGCTGAAATGGCTTTTTCTTCTAAATACTATGGTAGGATTGGCTAGTATAAACCATGTGCTCCGATTAGCTACCAAACAATTCCTCATCCATACGCCTACATAAACTATGGCCACCTTGATTTCTGATGTTTCTCATCCCAGTATCTTCAATACTTCCCTCCTCCACTCCTCCTTGACCAGTAAGGAAGGCCAGCTCCCTCCTATGCACAACTAAGAGTATTTCCTTATCTACAGTTACAGGTGAAGATGGGTGTGTGAGGTGTGCAGACATGTTCTTCTGTGGGTATGTCATTGAAATTCTGAAGACGTCAGTCTCAGGAATTGCTGTAACATCTAGTCCAGTATCCTATCTCTGACAGTGGTCAGTACCAGCTATTTCAGAAGAAAGATGCCTCATTGTGGAATAAACCTACTCAATAGGATAATTTTTTTTACTAAGTCAATCCATTAGTGTTTGATTTATGACTTGAAGCATGAGGGGTTATACCCAGCTATTTTACCTTATCATAGGTAACTCTGGATGGTGCAATTATTCATAGAAATGGTGCCTGCTAAACAGTTGGCTTCAGCGATACCTAGTGGCATTGAGTAAAGAAATAATTTTTTTTTAATCAGGTTTGAATTCACTGTCTTTCACTAGATGTTTCCTTGTTCTTGTATTATTTTGCTGCCCATAAACCTAGCTTTGTTAGGTCCCTCTAAAGTTCCTCACAGGTTTCTCTGATATCAAGAGATGATAGTAATTTCATGTCATTTATCAAACATGTCCCTCATTGTTCACTTTTCCAGATCTATAATTAATATTGATCAAAGTGGAGAGAATTTAATAGCTAAAGTAGAGAGATCTGCATAATTAATGTATAGTTGCAATTACTGATCATGCAAATCTCTGCACTCTGACTGGCTAATGACCCTTTGAATACAGGGGTTTGCATATTGTATTGATGAAAAATAGGCATACTGTGATTATGCAAATGAGAACCAATGTACTGTTATAGATGTGCAATCATACAGCACATCAGTGCTTTAACTGGGCAAGATAAAAATTTCCATATCATAGGTAATGTAATGTATCAGTAAATCAATGCCTCATTGCCACATACCTCATTGCCACATTGCTGCCATCAATAACTATTGGCCTCAGGTTATCTCCATCTTCAGTCACATCCTCCTGAAGTGGAGACTCAGACCTCTGAGACTCTATGGAAGATACTTCACGCATTACGTTAGTGTTAACATTATTTACAGGCTGGTCAGTCTCAGTTTTATTTCCAAGTTTGACAAGTTCTCCCAAAATATCGTTGATTAAAGCATCAGTGCCAAGCTTATTTAGCACAAGTTGAACCTGTTCTTCAGAGTAACCTAACTTAAGTGCAAACTCCAGTTTGGTTTGATATTCCTTCACCACATCAGGGGGCTTCTTTACTTCTTTAGATACTATCTGGGCCTCCTCTATCTTAAGGTCTTGTAAAATTTCATTACGTTTTTGTACGTGAGGCTGTAAGCAGGGAGACCTGCACAGTTGTCGGTGAGTCTTAGGTAGTAGATGTGATTCTGCTGTAATGTTATTCAGTCTCTCTGATTCATTATCAGAATTTGTGCTCTCTTCTGAATCACAGCTGGAGCTTCCAGTCTCCTGAGATGCCTCCTTATCTGCATCTTCCTTCCTAGAGTTAACTTTATCCATTGTTGGTTTCTCCACCATAGACCAAGATCCAACTGCATTTATTTGTGTGTCAGTGCGCTCCACATAAAGATGGCCTAGGTCATGCCCCAGGTCATGCCCCAGATGATCCTTCAAGCCCATGAAGCTGCTGCATGTACTCGACTCCACTTTGCTGTTTTTTCTGTATTCCTGAATATAAAGTGTCCCGTATTCCTACAGAAGAAATAAAAGTGTTGTAACTAGTTAGCTCTTATTTTGTTCTTTCTTGTTGTTTCCTTTGGGACTCTGTTTCTTTTCCAAACTTAAAAATACCTTCACATTCGAGGAAATTCCCTCTTCACTTAAAAGTTTGGTTGCATTTGTAAACAAACTAGTATGAAACTTGCTGCACGTAAACACACTTCTTCAAACAGACCTTTCCAATAAAATCAATCCTGTTTGATTGATGAATAGAGTAGTAGTATTATTATTCAACAGTTTTCAAAAAGCATTTACATCTAAACTGATGAATACATTCAAAACTTAGTTTTAATATAAACTGGTTTTCCTTAAAAGTTGTTTGAAAATAAAGTAGCTGTATAGGTCAGGAAACCAGACACTAGAAAATGTTAATTTGGACAGGAGTTTTTTGTTCAGATTTAAAGTAACTGTGACATTCTGTCACTGGGTGTGTCTACACTGTAAAAGAAAAACAAACCAACCAACCCACCCCAAAACGTGGCCGTAAGTCTCAGACCCTTGGTCAGCTGATTTACACTGGGCCTATGGGATTAAAAATAGCAGTGTAAATATTTCTGCTCAGGCAAGGGGGATGGGTCTCAGAGCCCTGGATCCAGCCTACACAGGAATATCTACACAGCTATTTTTAGGCCCATATTGTGAGCCCAAGGCAGTTGACCTGGGCTCTGAGACTTGCTGCTGTGGGTTTTTTATTTTCCAGTGTGGACATACTCCCAAAGATAATATTACTAAACAGTGTAATAAATAAGAAATGCAGCTATAAAACATATGAGTACTGTTATGGAAAAGTTTTTATACAAAGTGGCGTAGACCTTCCATTTAATACAGGGGGACTTGCATATTACTATATTATCACAGAATTATATAAAGGTAGGGTCAGAAGGGACCTCAGGAGGTCATCTAGTCTAGCTTCCTTCACCAGGGCAGGACCAACTACATCTACACCATCCTTGACAGGTGTTTGTCTAACCCGTTCTTAAAAGCCTCCGATGACAGGGATTCCACCATCTCCCTTGGAATCCTAGTCCATAATTCAGCTACCCTTATAGTTAGAAAGGTTTCCTTAATATCAAACATAAATCTCCTTTGCTGCAGCTTAAGGCCATAACTTCTTGTCCTACCTTCAGTGGACATGGAGAACAACGACCACAATCCTCTTTATAACACCCCTTAACATCTTCGATGAATTATCAGGTCCCTTCTCAGTCTTAATTTCTCAAAACTAAACATGCCCAGTTTTTTAACCTCTCATATGTTTTTTTAAGCCTTTTATAATGTGTGTTGCTCTCCTCTCTGCACTCACTGCAATGTATCCACATCTTTCTTCAAGTGTGGTGCCCAGAACGGGGGACACAACTCCTGCTGAGAGCTCACCATGCTGAGTAGAGTGGGATAATACCATCTGTGTCTTATGTACAGCACTCCTGTTAATACACACCAGAATTCACACTGTTGCCTCATATTCAATTTGTGATCCACTATAACCCCCAGATCCTCTTCTGAAGTATTACAGTATTGAGTTATTCCCCATTTTATAGTTGTGAATTTGATTTTTCCTTCCTAATTGTAGCACTTTGCATTAGTCTTTACTGAATTTCAACATGCTGATTTCAGACAAATTCTTCAATTTATCAAGGTCATTTTGAATTCTGATCCTGTCATCCAACATGCTAGCAACAGCTCCCATCTTGGTGTCATCTGCAAATTTTATAAATTATACTCTCCACTCCACCATCAAGTCATGAATGAAAATATTGAATTGCATCAGACCCAGGATAGACCTCTGTGGAATCCCACTAGATATATTCCTCCCCCCACCCCAGTTTGACAGGAAACTATTGATA
Organism: Macrochelys suwanniensis; assembly: GCA_033296515.1. Taxonomy (NCBI): domain Eukaryota; kingdom Metazoa; phylum Chordata; order Testudines; family Chelydridae; genus Macrochelys; species Macrochelys suwanniensis. The sequence goes on along the minus strand of CM065775.1, from coordinate 39,093,294 downwards.
ATTACTCTTTAAGTACAGTCTTACAACCAGTATTGCGTTCACCCTATCATAATTTCATCTAGACCACTTTCCCTAGTTTGCTTATGAGACTGCGATGTGGAACGGTGTTAAAAGGCTTACTAAAAAAAATCAAGATATATGTTGTTTATAGCTTGCTTTCTATGCACTTGGCCAGTAACCCTGTCAAACAAGGAAATTAGGTTGGTTTGGCATGATTTGTTCTTGACAAATCCATATTGGCTATTACTTATACACTTAATATCCTCTAGATGCTTATAAATTGATTGTTTAATAATTTGTAACTTTACAGGTATCAAAATTAGGCTGACTGGTCTATAGTTCCTTGGATCCCCTTTGTTCAGGGCCGGCTCCAGGCACCAGCCAACCAAGCACGTGCTTGGGGCGGCACCTGGAGCGGGGGCGGCACTGAGGTGTTTATTTTGTTTTGTTTTGAAAAAAAACACTCTTCCCAGCTAGGGCAGCGGGCTGCGGGCGAGCCCCGCTCCCAGTACCGGCTGGGGCAGCGGAGCCGGGGGCCAGCCCCACTCCCTGCCGGCGCCCCGGCCGGGGCGGCAGCGGGGATGCCGCCCTCCCCGCCGGCGCCCCGGCCGGGGCGGCAGCGGGGATGCCGCCCTCCCCGCCGGCGCCCCGGCCGGGGCGGCAGCGGGGATGCCGCCCTCCCCGCCGGCGCCCCAGCCGGAGAACCGGGGCTGTGGCGCCCTGGGGAAGCCGCCCTCCCCACCGGCACCCCGGCCGAGGCAGCAGGGAAGCCGCCCTCCCCGCCGGCGCCCCAGCCGAGGCAGGAGGGAAGCCGCCCTCCCTGCTGGCGCCCCAGCCGGGGCGGAAGCGGGGATGCCGCGCTCCCTGCCGGCGCCCCGGCCAGTGGACCGGGGCCACGGCGCCCTGGGAAAGCCACCCTCCCCGCCGGCGCCCTGGCAGCGGGGAAGATGCGCTCCCCGCCGGCCCCCCAGCCGGGGCAGCAGGGAAGCCGCCCTTCCTGCCGGCACCCCGGCCGGGTCGGCAGCGGGGATGCCGCGCTCCCCACCGGCGCCCATCAGCTGGGGAGAGCGGCATAGCCCCGGCTGGGGGAGTGGGGCAGCAGGCATGCTGCCCTCCCCGCTGGCGCCCCAGCCGGGGCAGCAGCGGTGATTCCGCGCTTCCCGCCAGCGCCCCAGCCAGAGCAGCGGGGAGCAGGCATTGCCCCGGCCGGGGACCGGGGCCGCGGCGCCCTGGGGAAGACACGCTCCCAGCCGGCACCCCGGCCGGGGCAGGGGGGCCGGGGAATATGCACTCCCCACCGGCCCCGGGGCCTGGGCAGCGGGGAAGCCGCCCTCCCCGCCGGCGCCCCGGCTTGGGTGGCAATGGGGATGCCGCCCTCCCCGCCGGCGCTCCGGCCGGGGCAGCGGAAATGCCGCCCTCCCCGCCGGCGCTCCGGCCGGGGAGTGGGGAGCGCGCCATCACCCCGGCCGGCAGCGGGATGGCACCCCCGCCGGGGGAGCGGGACCGCAGTGCCTGGCCTGAAAGGGGCGGCCGGTGGCTTTTTTTGCCTGGGGCGGCAAAAAAGCCAGAGCCGGCCCTGCCTTTGTTCCCCTTTATATCACTAATTAGGCAAATATGCTTAAAAAGCTACCTTTCAGAAAATGGGTTAATGATAGAATAAACATAGTCCAATGAATCCTGAAATACAGTATTCATTCAGTCAGGGAAACATCCCTACATATTCCTAAATTCCTTTATAAAGTCCAGGCAAATCAAGAAACACTTTGAATATTCTCAAAGTAGCTTTGTTTTAGTCAGAAGTGCAAGACTTGGAACTATGGGTTGATTCAAGGGCTATTGAAGGAAATGAGAGCAATCCAGAAAAGTACTTAAATATTAATTTCAATAACGTGGCTAGTCACATGCTTAATCTTAGGCATGTGCATAAGCACTTTGCTGGATCAGGGCCTAAATGCAGGAGATATGGAATAAAGCAGATTGTGGTTTTCTGTGCTTCATAAAAGCCCCACCCACCCAAGTTTACTGGAGGAGTTCACATTATTGTAGTTGAACATAATTTTTCAAATATCTATTTCCTCATAAAAGTTATCTCCATAATCTGTTTAAAAGGAACTTATTACTTCCTTTACTTTTTGTTCTCTTGAAAGAGAATTCTGGCATACAGCAGAACTGTTTCCATTATTAAAAAGTAAAATATCTGCTTCTCATTGTTAAAAGTTGTTCATGTTGCAGGACTAACATTAAAACAATAACATGTATTAGATAAGGATGAATCAGAAAACATACAACAGCACTTCTAGTTCATGCAGGACAAAAATTAAGCAAGATACATATACAGAAGGCAATGCTTGAATGTCATATATAGCGTGGCCACAAACCCGATTATTGAAATCAGACTGAGAAAAATCATTGTATTAAACACAACTCCATTGTCTCCATTCTATTAACAATTATCCATAGTTTAAATTTACCCAAGATACGAAATTTCTTCCGTTTGAATAAATAACCTCCTGCCCCGATAAATAAATAGTATATATTTAAGAGTACTGAGTCATTTGAGGAGTTGTTTTTCATTTGCTGGAAAAAAAATAAAGTATGCAGAATATACATATGACAACTCATGAAGATTTCTCTCAAGACAAATGTGAGAGAAGTGAAAATGCCATCCATGATTTAATTAAAAAAGTTTTAAAATGCATTGTTAGGACATCTCCACAGCAGTAGAGATTTTCAGTAAATAGTTGTATTAACTAAATTGTCCTACTTGATAACTTACCATTTTTTGGTTTGAAACCAAAGAGCATTTTTTTCCAGCAGTTTAATCTAGTTTATACTTATAGAAGTTAAAAGTAGAATATATTTTTCTGTATAGACCTGATTTAGTTAAAAGGCAGAGCGATTGTGATGCTGTCTCTTGCAGTATATCAGTCAATGTTCATTTTCTTTATAGGGATCTTTATGAGTTCACGCAATACTGCAGATTAAATACAAAGGGAATTTAGGAAGTGAATCTTTACACTTGGTGATTTATTAACTACTGTAATACACTGGATAGCCTAGTGCCAGTAACAAATCACAACAGTATCTCAATAAAAGGATACAGTTAAAAACCCACACTGTGGCCTTCATAGAACTGCCACCAAAAAGTATCTTAAACAAGAAAAACCGATTGGAAGCTAGGCTGCCTAGCAACCAGCCATTAGTTGCTAGGATGCACTCCTTTAACATGCCATCATGAATGCTAGCACAGTGAAAGAATAATTTGGTATGAACAAAAGCCTATGAAAAAGACTGGGACTTAAGTGCGTCTGGTTTACCCTCTGAGAACAATGCAGCTGCCAAACCAATCTGGACGCTCCGACATCATTGTTCCATAAACCCCACAATCTGCTCTGACTGGAGGAAGTATATTTAATAGGCAACATTTTTAAGCTGGACTGAAAAGTTGGGTCAGCTCATGTATTGCCCTAATAGAATACACCAAGATAATGGGTCCCTGCCCAAATCCATGTACTGTGAAATACCATTTTAGCACTGAACTAAAAGTAGTACTTTTCTTTTGGACACTATCAGAACAAGATAAACCTATTTTGACATACATTTAAATTAGTTAATATTAATGCATTGTTATTTCCCGATGTCATATTCTAATTGTTTCTCATTAAAGTTTTATCGTAACTATAAACATAATATTCTTTCAAACCGACACATCTCAAAGAACCTCAGTTACTGCACTGGGCGAGTAACCTTCTCTTCTGAAAAGAGATACTACAGCAGCAGTTGCAGCTTTCAAAACCCACACAAATAGTATTTAATTGACTTAAGCATACTATTGTTATTTTAACTAGTGTTTTAATACACAAATCCACTACAACCACAAAGCATAAGGATTCTGAAATATTACCTTTAAGTTTTGCATAAGCAGCATACCATTCCTGCTGTCAGACCGGCATGCAAGTTCTATGTATGTTCGGACAAATTCTACAGTATCTGTGATAGGCAGCAAATAATCTGCTGCAGCACCTCCTTAGAATATTAGGTTTTGGAGCTCCCAACACAACGTCCTATGCAATATTCATTGATTGTAACGATGAAAATTAGATAAACTCTATTAGGATTTAATTAGGATATTATTTTACTTTGAGCTAGATAGTGAAGAGAGAAATGCCAGTCACTCTACCTGAGCAAACTAACCTAAATTATTTTTGCTTCTTTCAATCAAATGTTAATGTACCTGTTGACAGCATAATGAAGCCCACAAGAAATAAAAAGAATGAATTTGTTCAAGGAGTAACAAAAGTAAAACATAAAAATAACGTAAAAGCTCTCAGTGTCTTTTATTTACAATAAAACTCTTATACTGAGAACATGGTTTATAAGAAAACTTAATAGATACCATGGAATCTAGATGAAATTACTGTCTATGAACTATTTTGAGTGCCATATATATATTTGTGTTGATACACTTTTATTATTATATTTATATATAAAATACACTTTTTATTTGTATCAACACAAATGAGTGGCCAAAGAAATAAACCTATTAACTAAATTATTGTACTTAGTTCTTATGCTTTCAATACAACTACTAAGCAATAGTTTTTGAATTTATAAAAATGTTAACTAGATAATCTCCATTGGCTATTCTGTGTGATAAACAATGATCCAATCATTACACTTAAAAGGAAGGGTTCTTAATTTATGAATGCATACGTACAGTACTTATACTCTTTACACCAAAAAACCTGCAAACCATAACCCTCCTCCCACAAAGCTATAAAACCAAATGTGGCTTCATATTTTAAACAGGCTCCATTATTATAGGATTACTATCATCAAATACCGAGCCCATTTATCATAAAACACACTTGTTAAGTCAGGGGTTTACATTTAACACTGTGGAGGAATACAATGTCATTATGTTACAGAATTGCACCCTTTTTCCATCTACTGTTCTTCAAATTCAGTAGCAAAACTATTTTCCACTAACTACCAACATTAATTTATTTTGAACTAGACATTTCTACTATTCAAGAGGTCAGGTGCAAATAGATCTAAACTTTTAATATTACGAAAGTTGTCCAATTACAGCTGAAATTCATAACAGTTTAATGCAAACTTTACATGGCACAAAAAGCAGTAAGTGAAAGAGCATGTTATGACAAAATGTTTATAATAGCAATTACATGTGTTCTTAAAAGAGCTTCCAAAGTTTTTAAAGACAAATCCTACAACAGTGAAAGAGTTTGGTTTTTTACACAATACTTAATTTATTCCTAGATCTTCTAAACAGCAAGCAGTAAATATTTAAACCACAGCTTGTTAAAAACACAACTGTTTGTCATACAGGATTTCAGACTACCAATATAGAAACAAATGTCCTAGCTTCCCAAATGGCAAAGATATTGCAACAATGCAAATAAAATAATGAATATGTAATAAATACCTCCTGAAGTAGTTTCTGTATGTTTAATTACCATTGTATTTCAGGGACTACTGTTGTCTGCATCACTCTATCTAACAAAGGAAGGATGTCCCATTGAACAGATTGGTTAATGCTCTGGGGCAACAGATGTCTACTGGAACTGCAGGAGACCAGCAACTGGTGGCCTGCCCATCTTCTGAAAACTTTCAATAGACTTATGCATATGTTCACACAATAGGGCATGTGGTAGAAATGCAAACCTCTTTTTAACCCTTTTATGTGCCCTCTTTCCCTCCCAACTGGTATATGAAGGTCTTTGTAGTGTTTTTTCTTTAGAGGATCCTTGGAACACTGGTTCATGGAGTGTACATTGTATGTGTTCTTCAACCTAATATCTGAACCCAAAATATAAAACAAAATAGATTAAAAACTGCACAATGTGTTGGCTAATTTTCTAAACGTAAGAATGACTGAAAGCACAGAGGCTTTGACTGGATCACGTTACCACCTGAGAGTAGCCCCAAAGAACTAATGTTATATCCTGCCCTAAATCCATCCCTTTAAGTTAAGTTCAGACATTGTCCCCAAGTGATGTTCCTCTTAATCTTAGCAAATGTTTCAAATTTCACCATAATTTAGTAAAATGGCCAAATCTATAAAATAGTTTTTCCTTTGGAAAAAAGTTTCAATTATAGCATATTTACAAGGGATAAAACATTGAAACTCAAGTTGAAGTCACCCAAAGGGTGCAGAAAATCTAGTTCTCCTGAAGAGTTCTGACTGTCATTTCCAATCCCCAGCAATACATTATTGATGCCCCTACAAGTTCCTTCCAGAATGTATCAAGTTAAAGATCACCCTTTCACGCAATTTTTTTTCAGATGTAAATTCTCTTTTTTTAAAAGATACCCCCAAAATTTGGAGATTTTGTGATGTGTATGGCTATTTATTTTGTTCAGAATGCAGAAGATGTACTGAAGTGTTAGAATGGTGAAACTTTTCAATCCCTGCAGAGAGTAGTCCAAATACTTACATTAGCTGGAAAACACAGAGACATTGGTTTCTTGTAGCAGTTCCAGAAGCAACTCCTTAACACGATTTCAGCTGCAGACTTCCAGGCAAGCAAGCAGAACAATGAATGGTTGAACAGATGGAATGGCAATGTCTTTGCTTAACCTATTACTGAGTGGAACAACAGCCAATCACAGGCCAGAGAATTCACAATTAGTTGGCCAGGCAGATGCAAGGCAACCTCCCCACCCTGCATCAGGTTTGTAGGTTTCTAAGATAAGCAAGTTGATGTCATTCTCAGGGTCTGCCCCAGGCAGCATGTGTATTAACGAGGGGTGTGCAGCAACAATAGGCCATACAAAGGAGACTAGCAGGCAGCTGCTGTATGAGCGCCAGAGTCATTAGGGAGCAGGCTGCCAACAAGAAACACCTGGCTTGGGCAGACTTCAGCTTTTCCTCATTGTTTCTAATACATGAAACAAAGAAAGGAATTATTTTTAAGTAGTAAAAGTTGTAAGTTTCTATAAAAAACAAAACCTAAAGGATATAGCCAAGTCTATTACAAAAACCTTGTTGCTTTTTCTGGGAAAATTAAAAATATAGAAATATCACAGCAGTGATTGTGTGTATTCTCTTTTTCCTGTTAATAAAATAAATCATTATAAATGCAGTGCAACAGGAGTTCTGTTAAGGAGCCAATATTATACATAAATACATTCAAAAGTACTCTGAATTTCCTGAAACTTTACTTTTATTTATGTACCAATAAGCCTAATGAACTTGTGCTTATGCACAACTAAAACCAAATACAATGTATAGAGTATTTCAGTTTCAATGGAAAATGTTTTGATAAATTATTAAACTACAAAAAATATCAATTTTAAGCATCAAATATGGGATTGTTCTAACTAATGGCATTAGAACTTACATAAAGGAAAGAGGAACTGTGCTAGCACCACTGCAATAATAAATTTACTTGTTGCAGTAATCAATGTTCATGCTTTTGTAAGAAGAAAAACTTATTCTACAGATTTACACTTGAAGAAGAAATCTCCCTGGTTTCCTGCAGTTTGATGATCTAAATAAATATTTTGGAAGTTAAGTCACTAGGTAAGCAGCTTTTAAATTTTTTCTTCCTTGTGGAGACAGAATGTTTCTAAGCTAAAAGAAAATGTCCAAAACAAATTTCTATTAATAAAAGACCTGCAATTTACTACATTTAGCAACATGACAACGGCAAAGGGGACATTTCCCCCCAACCGATCTTCAAGGAGCTTCAAGTTATTGTCAGAAAGGCCAAAATATGTACAAAGCTATCCAATCTTAAGCAATGGAACAGCAGAAGATTGGAAAGTCTTCTTCCTTTATATAAATTATAAATCACCGTAAATACTGATACTGCAGCCCAATTATACTTTTTTAAACTCCTAAAATTCAAGATTTTCTATGGGTCTAACTAGCACCTGGTCCCGTTTGTTTGTTTTTTAAAAGAAAGCTACATCCAGGGGACATGGGCCCCAGAATATCCACTTGTCCCCTCCCCAAATAATTGAATCCTACAAACAGCCCAATGTCTAGTTTTGGTGTTTGGTAAGAAAGCAGACCAAAACTCAGACTTTCAAATCATGGCCTTTGTTTTTAGTAACTTTACACAGGAAAGTTCAATTCAGATGAAACAAGGCTGAGGCAGAAGTAAATTAAATGACTTTCAGTTCCATTCAATGAGCAGATAAGCAATACTGAAAATCAATCTGAAGCATCTGTTTGTCTATTCTCACAGGCCGAGGAAATCTATTTGAGACCATTTGCTGTGGCTTAGAGGGCACCCAGAACACAAATAGTTTATTATTAGGATGGTTAATTTCAGGCATTTTCCAAGTTGCATTTGAATTTTAAAATGTTTCAGGAAAACAAATGAATCCACGCCTCATCATGCTGTAAGACAAAAGTTTATCAGATGTCCAGATTTACCGATATAAAGCAAATATGATCAAGTGCAAAATCCAACACTGCATGCATTTCTGCACTTAAACCTTCTGGAGATAGCAGCAGATGAATTTAGAAAACTGCAAACCAAAAAAACCAAATACAATCTCTTTACACTGTCCATTAAACACCCACAAGAACAGCTACTATCATTACTATTTTGAAGTTTTTAATTCTGAAGCAGGAGAAGTCTTCTCACTAATTTCTGCCACTGTGAACACAAAGAATGAGAGAAAGCTACCCAAGTGCACAGCAGGAAGCCTGGTCTCCAGCACTGGATTAAGCTTCTTTGCAAACAGCAAATAAAGGCAGTGATCTGAAAAAGCTAATCAGTCCCTGCTGTGGTATTTAGACTACCTCAGTTGCTGGTATTGGATAACGTTAAGCATATTAAAACATCTGTAGGAAAAATAAGGAGCCAGTCTGGTTTACCTAGTCATAGGCACTGACCTTAAATGTAAGCAGCATCACTTCGCTAGCCTTTAGTTCAAGCACTGTCAGAGTTGAGACAGATACTTTGTACCTGGTGACAGAAATGCTTATTTTGGCAAAAGGGACATATGATATAGTCAAAGTACAGGCACGATGAACTGAGGAGAACTTTGGTAGTATAATACAAGTAGTATATTTATTGTTCTATAACACAAATGCACATTAGTGCAGGTGGATGACCTGACTTTAATGTTATTTTAAATATTAGGTTACTATTTGGTATAAGTCACCCCTTCACTATTTTCTTGTGCAAAAAACTTTCCAGGTCCCATGCCTTTTTGAAACAAAGGAACCTACTTTAAGTTACCTTTGGTTCATCTCCATGCGAACATTACTGGAAAATGGTGTAGTGCAAGTTTGACAAAGATCAAATTAGGTGTTTAAGATATCAAATAGGTCAGTAGGTTATATTTTAAGTAAGCCAGTGTAAACTACTTTAACAAAATATAATTACATTACATTTAAATGCAATTAAATGCAATTTTACATTATGTTAAAACATTAGTCAATTGTTCAAATCAGTCTCAATAGTTTTCTCGCCTGAATAATTTTCTCAAAACTTCCTTAAAATAAACTGGAAATGTTCAAGATTTAAGAGACATCAGATCCATTTTATCAAATCATGCTCATGCTGACAGAAGAACATTCATATTAGGGTTTTAACCAGTACACTAGATTTCCTACTGGGAACAACGAGGGCAACAAAGAAACCTTAGCAGGAAACAATGAGGATCTCTGTCACATCTGTGACAGGCTATAATGGCATTACTAGAAAGTACACACAGCAGATGAACAAAGAAAGCTCTGCTTCTGCAGCTAAAACCATCAGATCCAGCAAACTGACCAGTCTAGCCATTTCCCACTGCTATATTTAAAATACAATACAGAAAATTAAGATTATAGCTGGTCATTGAAATGCAGCATGCATAGTGGTTCCTCCGACTTCTAGCCTCTTACCCATCTGGGGAGGCTAATGATTCTATTTTCTTGCTCTTTAGAGAGACCAGAAATTGTATCAAAGCTCATCATTAAGTTCCTAGCACTATTTTATTAAAACATTAAATAGACTACCATGCAAAGAACATAAGATGGTTACAGACCACTAGCCCTGACTAACTTTGGAGGACATCAGGATGAAGGGAGATTTCAGAGTAGCACACAAAAAGACGGGGGGAGGAGAATACTAGAGTCCTGGAGGAAACACATCCAGGAGAAGGAGGAGGAACTGCATGGGAAGAGGCGAAAGACCCATAGAGGGAGAGCTAGAGCAGCTGGGAAACTTAAACAGAATGGCCAAATGGAGGTAAAGTGAAGTTAATCAGGATATCACTACTACAGAAAACGTCCAGTACAAACCTCTAGTCCTAGCAAACTCGTTATTTCAAAACAAAATTATATTAATTCAACGTACAGAAGTCACAGTCCTCCAGTAATTTCAACCTGCTAAAAGTATTGCTGCAGCAAAATACTAGAAACAATGTGATTTATCCCAACATGTTGTTTCCTTTTGTTGTACAATGTTGTACCAAGGCCACTATAATCCACAAAAATACAATTTTGTTTCTGCAAGAATACATTTTAGAAGACAAGTTAAACATACATCATTATATACATAAACAGAGACAAGTAGAAAGATTTTGATTTTAGCATTCATATTTCAAACAAATCTGACTATTGTTGCATTACAAAAATATCCATATATTTAATGCTGCACTTAGCAGCTCCAGAAAAGAACCTTTTATTCCTAAAATTAGAAGTTGGCAATCTGCTCAGTGTTTGTTGATCCCTAATCAATATCTTAACACGTGCAAAACATTCAAAATACAGCACCTTAAAGCACCACCTTCAAAACTGAGCAAACTTCTGTCTAGACTAAATCCACATGCAGATCTGCACTAAAAAATGAATCCTACAACTATGCTGTGGGATGAACTAAATAGCGGAAAGGTTCCTGCCAACCAAGATAACTACACACTTTTATGACAAAGATGAGCAATAGTTTTCCCTAGGCAAGGAGGAAGTGAAATTGTAATTTCCAAACTATTTGGTAAGAACAATTATTATAAGAACTGAAATACCAGATCCACCCCAGTTCTAATATTCTGATTCTTACGATGGCTAATGCAAAATGCCTCAATAAGGCAGCAAGATTCACAGGCAATGGGAGCACTCAATTTACCCTCTCTTTGCCAGTCTCTCTTTAAAATTTCATCTAAATAGTCTCAGTTTATTTCTAAATTCAGAGCCACTTCTCTTACTTGTGGTAAAAATATTAAAGGACTTTAACAATCTAAAATAACCATAGCTTGAATTAAAACAAAGTGGCAAGGAATATTTTGGCTTTGGAGAGGAGACTCATCCATTTTTATACATCCATATAACTTGGTAAGATATCGATATGTATCACTGTAGGCCCTCTGTATGAAAGAGTCCTCAAATACTGAGAGACCACTGGGTTCCAGGAAAGACCTGTTAAAGCACACTAAATCTTTGCGATCTATGGGTATTTCTGCAATTAAGACACCCATTGCTGACATGTGCTAGCTGACTCACGCTCATAGGGCCTGGGCTAAGGGGTTATTTAACTGTAGCGTAGACTGCCAGGCTTGGACTTGAGCTCAGGCTCTAGGACCCAGTGAGGTGGGAGGGTCCCGGAGCTCAGGCTGCAGCCCGAGCCTGGAAGTCTACACTGCAATTAAGCAGACCTGCAGCCCTAGCCTCAGGAGCCTGGGTCAGCTGGCATGGGCCAGCAATGGGTTATTAATTGCAGTGCAGACATAGACTAAAACACTCAAACTGTTGCACTGTCGTTGATGGCATGATATAATATTTGTATTGAGGACAGAAAATTAAAAATGTTAACAAAATAGCATTTATTCTCACTATTTGTGGGCATAGATATAACTCTGAACTTTTCTTGGATGTTTGCTGACTAGGGCCCTGACCATGCAAGCTGCTCGTTGTAGGAGCAATGCTATGCCTATGTGCAGACCCATCAAAATAAATGGCCTGTCCACACAGAGCTGCCAGCAGAATCATGGCCTAAAATACCTGCCTAGTCATCCCTAAGTAAGCACTCTGCAGTAAGAAAATGTTAAGAAAGCATTTGACAGCCTACATCACAATTCACTCTGGAACAGCTTGAAGTTTTGCCAATAAAAATAATTGGCATCATCAAGGCTTTATATCAAGGTGCAGCTTGCACAGTTATATAGACTCGAGTGAATCATTTATTAGAGACATTTGTGTCAAACAAGGATGCATTCTCTCACCGCTCCTGTTTGGCAAGGTCATTGATTTCACTATGTGAAAAAGTGTAGAATACAACACAACACAGACTTCACTTGGTTCCACAATAGTACACAGGAAGATTTTGCTGGTTTCTAAATGACAGCTCAACTAACGAGAAAACAAAGACCAAAAGACTGTTCAGCACCGCAAAAAGACAGGATTAATAATCAGTGATGAAAAAACCCAAACAAATCTAATGAGAATCCCAATAGCTCCCAAACTCAAACATTACAAGTAGTAAGTCCGTTCATGTACCTTGGCAGTAATGTACAAGCCAATGGAGATATTCAGAAAGAAATGAGGTCATGAATTGGCACGGTGGCAGCTGCATTCACCAGTTTAAACAAGATTTGTAAAAAAATTTAAATGATCAATTTGAAGACAAAACTACACATTTTTAACTCGCATTTTATTTCCATCTTAATATATGAATTTTAAAGCTGAAAATCCAAAGGTATACTTAAGTATGTATGAATACCTTCAAAAAGAAAATTCCACAGGAAAATACAGTGTATTAAATGGAATAATTTGTAGCAAATGCCAAGAATTGTCAGAGTTCTACAACCCCTTATTTCTAAAGATATCCAGAAAAGTAGATGAAAATATCTGGGACATGTATTAAGAATGAAGCCAGTGTTTGCCATGGCAGACATTCTGTTGGGCAGCTGTGATGGCTCTGGGGGTATCCAGGACTGAGTCACCTTGTTATTGCCCTGCCTCCAGTGAGAGGGAGATTTGCTTCTCCTTAACTGGGTGTCAGCTCCCACACCACCAGCCTGTTAAGCAGCCAAGCACTCTCCTCAGGGCTGTCAGCTCTTCCTTTGCTTTGTAGGTGAACAATAAATGCACCCGTCCTAGAGCCCCTTTGAAGAGTTCTCCTTTAGTGTCTAGCTCCTTATCCACTGAACATTCACAGAAATGTCAGGCGTGCTGTCCCCAAGGGAACAGTGTACACACCAGCTTGTATGATTCAACTCAGGATCAGCACCTGGCTTAATACCCAGTACTAAGATCTATTTATAGTGAAAACAACAAGGTTATCATCAAAGATTCAAGAGATAGGGGGTGATAATAATGGAAACAAAAAAGTTACATATACAAATATAACACTTTCTAGAGACTAAACTTTAGATGGAGGTTAGCCTGTTAAATTAAGAAACTTATCTCACCCCAAAATGTCCTCTGCAGTGTTTCAACCAAGGCTGTGTGTGAAGAATGTAAACGCATTGCCTGCTTACTGCCTAGGTGCAGGATGATGGGGATGTCATCTTTGTTCCCCAAACACAGTCCAGCAAACCTTTGAAGTGTATCCAAAATAAAGTTCTCTTCCCCTGCTGTGTTTCTATCTCTCTTCCTTTCTGACATTTTTATAATCCTTCATCTGCACTCATCCTAGACGTCTGTCAACTCTGCCTTGATATAAACTTTAAAACATACACACACACACTATATATATATATATATAGTGTATATACATACACACACAACTCCTTACATAGTATCTGTACATATACTTCACAATTATATTAATTACCATTATGACTCTGGCTTTCATTTAAGACCTCCCATGATATTAATTGTTGAACCACAATGTGCATACCAGAATCAGGGCATTCCTGTAAACCCTCTTCCCAGCTGGGTCACAGCATTTAAAGGAATATGCACAAGGATCTGACTGAAAAAATTCCTCTGTCAAACACTGTTCACAGAGGGAAAAATCATGGGACTGAACAACATAGAGGACATGCAAAGAGTGGCCCAGAATAGGAAGGAATGGCAGAGGCTTGTTCATACCCTAAGCAATATCTGATTGCATGAAAAAGATTCAGAAGAAGAGAATTAAATGGTGAAATCCAGCTCCATTGAAATCTATGGGTACATCTAAACTGCAGCTAGAGATTTAATTTCCAGCTGTGGTAGACAGATACATGCTAGGTCTGATCAAGTTAGCCTGCTAAAAACAGCTGCAGCAGCACAGGCAATTGGACAAGCTAAACATCCGACTGTACTCAGTCATACCCTGGGATTGTACTCAGGGCAGCTAGCCTGTCCCACACTGCTATTTTTAGCAGGATAGCTCAATTAAAGCTATCATGTGTGTGTCTACCCAAGTTGGAAATTACACTTTCAGCTCCAGCTCAGACATACCTAATGGCAAAACTCCCAATGACCACAATGGGGCCAGAATTTCACCCAAAATGTTGCAATGAAATCACTAAGTAACAGTAGTCATATTGAAGTGAAACGGAACATAACCTTTGAAACAGGGGATTTCATTTCAAACTGAACCAAAGTACATTATTTTTCTAACCATTAAAACAATCTTACACAACCACTGTATTTATTTAAAGGGACACAGTCAACTTTTAAAAACTGCAGTCTGAAAATTCTTACCTCCTATTTATAGGAATAATGCCTAAAATTACTACAACTGAAAGAGATTAGAGGAAAAATTTCTCCCTTTTAGTTTACTTTGGACACTTAGTGTCTACTTGGTTTCACCGTTTCCACTGTTTAGTTATTTAGGTCTTGAGCCTGTAATTGAACCTTCATAGGTAGATCCTTGCGCCCACAGAGAGCTCTCTTGACTTCAGTAGGGCTTCGTGTGGGCACAAAAGTCCATCTGCGAGTATCCAATTGTAGAAGCAGGGCCTGATCAGGAAATGGCCCCTGCTTTTATTAATCTTCCACACAATGGCAAGGGAGAGTTTTTTTTAAACATAGGCAAATGTTATAGTGACACTCAAAAATTGTCAGCGGTACTCAGAGGCAGGTAGAACAACTTTTAACTCATTGTTTTTAATTGATCAAATTTCAAACTAATTTGAAGGACAAAAATAGACTAAGTGGCACACAACACCTCATTGGTACACTTCATAAGAATAAATATTTATTCAGATTCCCATATTTTAACTGGTTATTTTCCAACACAAAATTTAAAAAAACCAACCCACTAATCCAGATAGCTACTGGGTGAATATTCTCAGATATCAGTACAGCAAACTTCTCTATGTATTTCTAGATCATCGCATAGAAAGGTGTGCATCAGAGCACTGCCTGAATACATTTGGTTAAAGAAAATCAACAGTCTTGTTTATTGTTATGCTGCTTTACAATTCACCTTACTGCTTAAGAGTGTTTATTTACACTTCAAAACACCATTCTTTCTAGAAAACGTATTTTCATTGATGAATGTTAGATGCTGATCTTTTCCTTTGTCCAGAATGAATCACATGGACAGTCTGTATACTTTCTGCACATGAAAAACTGAAGTGTCTGTAATTAACTTTCCTCGTGACAATATTGGGCGACCAGCCAATATCTACAACTGTATAGAGTATAACTGTCATGCTTAACAGAATTCTTTTATTCAAACTGTTCTGTCAGATTAAAAACCAACATGGTTATGAGTGAGAGCACTCTCATTACACTGGTCTACAATTTTTGAGAAGTCGTCTGCTTCAGAGATAAAATGTGCTATTTAGTATGTATTTTGATGTGCTCAATTCAAATATGACAATTAAAACAACTGATTGGCTACTGTTTCTAAGATATTTAAGTTTTTACATTTTATGTCTATGTATATTGTGTAGATAGTAGAGGTTTAATCATAAATTGTAAACCTAGGTCTTTTCATGTGTTTATGGTTGCTTTACATGATACTATTTCACCTGTCCTGTTTATGTAACACTTTAAAAATCAGCAAAGGGGTTATATAAATAAAATTGATGATGAAACAAAAGGCAAAAAACTATTATGTACATAGTTTAGTCCTATTCAGTGTCTACTCGGCGCTTCTTGGCTTGTCTCTTGTATTCATTAAATGGAGCATCTCTTCTCACTGTCCAGCAATAGTCTGCAAGCATTGATGGGCTCCATTTGCCCTGATAGCGTTTCTCCATTGTTGCAATGTCCTGGTGAAATCGCTCACCGTGCTCGTTGCTCACTGCTCCGCAGTTCGGTGGGAAAAAAATCTAGATGAGAGTGCAAAAAATGTATCTTTAGTGACGTGTTGCAACCAAGGCTTTTGTATGCCTTGAGGAGGTTTTCCACCAACAACCTGTAGTTATCTGCCTTGTTGTTTCCAAGAAAATTGATTGCCACTAACTGGAAGGCTTTCCATGCCTTTTTTTCCTTGCCACCCAGTGCATGGTCAAATGCATCATCTCGAAGAAGTTCACAAATCTGAGGACCAACAAAGACACCTTCCTTTATCTTAGCTTCACTTAACCTTGGAAATTTTCCACGGAGGTACTTGAAAGCTGCTTGTGTTTTGTCAATGGCCTTGACAAAGTTCTTCATCAGACCCAGCTTGATGTGTAAGGGTGGTAACATAATCTTCCTTGATTCAACAAGTGGTGGATGCGGAACACTTTTCCTCCCAGGCTCCAATGACTGTCGGAGTGGCCAATCTTTCTTGATGTAGTGGGAATCTCTTGCACGACTATCCCATTCGCAGAGAAAACAGCAGTACTTTGTGTATCCAGTCTGTGGACCAAGCAAGAGAGCAACAACCTTCAAATCGTCACAAAGCTGCCACTGATGTTGGTCATAGTTTATGCACCTCAAAAGTTGTTTCATGTTGTCATAGGTTTCCTTCATATGGACTGCATGACCAACTGGAATTGATGGCAAAACATTGCCATTATGCAGTAAAACAGCTTTAAGACTCGTCTTCAATGAATCAATGAACAGTCTCCACTCATCTGGATCGTGAACGATGTTGAGGGCTGCCATCACACCATCGATGTTGTTGCAGGCTACAAGATCACCTTCCATGAAGAAGAATGGGACAAGATCCTTTTGACGGTCACGGAACATGGAAATCCTAACATCACCTGCCAGGAGATTCCACTGCTGTAGTCTGGAGCCCAAAAGTTCTGCCTTACTCTTGGGTAGTTCCAAATCCCTGACAAGGTCATTCAGTTCACCTTGTGTTATGAGGTGTGGTTCAGAGGAGGAGGATGGGAGAAAATGTGGGTCCTGTGACATTGATGGTTCAGGACCAGAAGTTTCATCCTCTTCCTCGTCTGACTCAAGTGAGAATGATTCTGGTGCATCAGGAACCAGCAGTCCTTCTCCGTGGGGTACTGGGCGTATAGCTAATGGAATGTTTGGATAATGCACAGTCCACTTTTTCTTCTTTGACACACCTTTCCCAACTGGAGGCACCACGCAGAAGTAACAATTGCTGGTATGATCTGTTGGCTCTCTCCAAATCATTGGCACTGCAAAAGGCATAGATTTCCTTTTCCTGTTCAACCACTGGCGAAGATTTGTTGCACAAGTGTTGCAGCATATGTGTGGGGCCCACCTCTTGCCCTGATCTCCAATTTTGCAGCCAAAAGAAAGGTGATAGGCTTTCTTAACCATAGTGGTTATACTGCGCTTTTGGGATGCAAAAGTCACTTCACCACAAACATAGCAGAAGTTATCTGCACTGTTCACACAAGTACGAGGCATCTCTGCTCACTTTGGCTAAACAGAAATGTGTCCCTTTGCAAAATCAAACACTGACAAATAAGAGAGCACGACACTGTATGATTTCTAGAGCTGATATAGGGCAATTTGTTTAGCAGAGTGATGTAAGCTTCGTTATGATTGCATCATCCATGACTTCTAGGAATAACATGATGCAATTCATATCATGTATGACGCAATACCAGCTTCAGATTGCATCATTCATTGTTTTGCCTAAAAAGCAAGTACTGTCCAAACCCGTCATAGATTTATTCATAGATCCAGTCAAAGATGTCTTTTAGTCAGTTCTGGTTTAAATTGAGATCCCTTCCCTTTATAACTCACTTATCCTCCGCCATTCCCAAGTCAAGGGTCGTATATACTGACCCAATAGCATGTCTTGAAAACTAGAGCCAGTCAACTATTTTAAGCATCATTTTCGTTCTCAGTGACCCAGAATTAGTAAAGTTTGACTACATTTATTTCAGAAGCATTTTGGCTGTACAGCAGTGTTATTTAAACAACAATTTAAAAGAGCTGGATACCCTACATAACATCCTATATTAGGGCTACCGGGCTCATCTGTGCTGGAGAACAATCCCTTAAAAAAGCCAGAAACAAATGTGACAGAAAATATTAGGGCTTATCTACACAGCAAGCTACTGCACAACATGCCAGGATGTAAGCCTACAGCACACCAGTATGCCATGCAATAACTTCCATGTGGGTGCTGCTGCAGCGTGCGGAAAGTTCCAGAGTCTTTTGGTTCTAATGCGGCCACCTGCTTACTAGGTGACGTGTCTTGCCAGAAGTACATGACACCAGTGCTCCAGGGTTTCTGGTTGGAAATTGATGTATTGGTTTGGCCTTATAATATCTTAAACAACTTTGGTCCTGCCTCTTTGAGACACCACCTTTCTGCCCAAGCCATACTATGTGTAAGGGGACTGTTATCCCCTTACTAACATTCAGTGCGGGTGTTTTGGTTGGCTAGCTCCCAGTACCACAAGAGGAAGGGTCGATGGGAAATCAGTACCCTGAGACTGACAGTCCCTAGGAACAATGGGGAGAGGCCAATGCTCCAGATCAGCCTAATTGACAGGGCGGGCAAGCTAATCAAGGAGTCAGGAGCCAGAGGGATCCTGTCCTCCATGTGAGCTGGAATTGCCTGGGGCCGAGCTAAGGATAGAGCAGGGGTCCAAGCTGAGCTGGGGAGCAGAGCTGCGCCAGATCCAGAGGGGCCAGAAAAGCAGCCCAGAGAGAGCAGACCCTGTGCTGGGAGGGAGCAGAGATGCAGCCCCAAAGCCAGAGCACAGCCCAGAGAGACAGACCTGCCCTGGGAGCAGAGCTGCAGCAACCAGAGCCAGAGGGGCCAGAAAAGCAGCCCATGAAGCAGGTCAGTGCTGGGAGCAGAGTCACAGAAGCAGCCTGCAGAGCAGACCTGTCCTGAGAGCAGAGCTGTAGCAACCAGAGCCAGAGGGGCCAGAGAAGCAGCCCAGGGAGCTGGAGGCAGAGCAGCAGCAGCAGCCGCCGTGCTGAGGCAGAGTAGAGCTGGAGCTGAGACAGAGCGGGGGAGCTGGGGCTGGAGCAGTCTGGAGCTGGGTGTGGTGAGCAGCTGGGAAGAGCGAGGGGAGACCCTGGGCAGTGGGCCCAGCACAGGGAGACGCCTCAGCTAAGAGGCTCTGCGGGCCGGGCTTGGAGGGGGACTCATAACCCCGACAGGGCGGGGGCGACGCTGGGAAGAAGGGTCCTGCCACCCAGAGCCTGCGAGCGTGTGGCCACTGCCAGAGCAAGTATCCAACCCGCAGCATCCCTGCAGCACAGCCAGGGCCTGAGAAGGAGGCTTGGGACCTTCAAGAAACAGACTCTGAACTGCCCTGACATTCCAGAGACACTGTTTGTGATGTTCCCTGCCACAGAGCGGGGTGATGTGTTTCCTTTAACCTTTCCCATTTTTCCTTATTATTTTTTAAACATTGTTAATTTAAAAAACTGCATTGCTTTAAATCGTATGTAATGATCAGTGAGTCAGTGAAGCATCCAGTGCAGAGAGGGTACCCTGGAGTGGGGACACCCTAGCCCCTGACCTAGGTGACCACAGCAAGGTTGGGGGTCGAGCCCCCCAGGAATCCTGGGCCCAGCCTTATTGGGGTTACGAGGACCCTGCCAGACAGGAGAGTGCAGGGGGAGTCCTCGAGGGCAGGGAGGCCTCCGGGCAAAGGAAGTGGGAGCAAGGACTCAGATCCTTCCGCTAGCCCATTCACCGGGGTAGTGCAGAAGCCAGGGAAGTTCCCCATAACAGCGGGACCATTCCCCTGCTTACATATGGCAGTTGTCAGCTTCAGCTGGAGTTTCCTCAGAGACAGCTTCCAGCAATGGATTCTCCATGAGGGGCTTCCAACTTTGGAATGTACTCCCTCTCTTGCAGTGAAATAGCCAGAGCATGCAGCAAAGGTCATCTCTTTACCCAGACTTTTGGGGAGAGAGAGAAGCCCAATAAAGTTGGAAATATGTGTGTGTGTGTGGGGGGGGGGTGGTGATAAGGTACTGTCAGGATGTCTGAATTTGATTGTTTTCTCTGGTTCATTATTTTTGGGAAGGTGCTCTAACTTGTTAATGTAACTTTAAAAGTATGGCAGGCACCTAGATCTGGTATTAAGTGGGTTTCTCTTCACCTCCCTCCCTGAGCCCCACCACTTAGTTCTAAATCTAAATAAAGAAATAAGTATACTGAGCCTTTAAAAATACATTTGACAATGTATCCAGCCATCATTTAGCTACAGATTTTGTTTGGGTTTACTGTATCCATAGAATACAAAGAGACCTCCAAGAAGTCCCCAAGTAAAGTAAGTCAGGATCAGACTTGACATTCCTGATATTTCTAAGATAAACTAAGGAATAAAAGTCTTTATTTTTGAAAATAATCTAGTACATCATTAGAAAAAAACAACCCACCACCTGATTGCTCTATCTCAGGGGTAGGCAACCTATAGCACGCGTACCAAAGGCGGCACACGAGCTGATTTTCAGTGGCACTCACACTGCCCGGGTCCTGGCCACTGGTCTGGGGGGTGGGGTGTCTGCATTTTAATTTAATTTTAAATGAAACTTCTTAAACATTTTAAAAATCTTATTTACTTTACATACAACAATAGTTTAGTTATATATTATAGACTTACAGAAAGAGACCTTCTAAAAACGTTAAAATGTATTACTGGCACATGAAACCTTAAATTAGAGTGAATAAATGAAGACTCGGCACGCCACTTCTGAAAGGCTGCTGACCCCTGCTCTATCTTTTTCAAACTTTAAAATTCTGAGATTCTTTTGGGGTTGAATTTTCTTATGATTAGTCAGTCTAAGCCTAATGAGAATTTTTATTTAAAAATGTGGACAAGCAGATTGAGTTCTAGGACTGTGAACAGAGTATGTTTCTCCTTAAGAATAATATTTCACACTCTTTTGCTCTAAACTCAAATGTCTTAAAGTTCAAACTTGTCATGCAGTTAAATCTTCTGACAATGACAAATGCATGGGACATGTCTGAATGTTCAGTTCAGAAACTGCAAAGTTATTAACATTCAGATGTATTAACTCTCTTAGCAACATAAAATTTTAATATCTATCATTAAATGCAAGATTACTTTCCACATAACTGCTCTCATTTTAGTTGATGTATCAATCCTTACTTACAGTGTTCAGTGGAAACTTTTTGGTTTAAAGATCAGAATGAAAATTGTTTTCTTTTACAATCCCAGAGAAATGAAAAATGTTTGCACCTTGCTGAGTGCACCTATATGCAGGTAAACAATTAAACAGCCTGTGCAAGTGCTAAGTGAACAGGAAGAAAGATAAATATATGAAGTTAGCCACTGGTGCTACAAGTAGTTTTATACAAGGTTTCTTCTTGCTCTACAGACCAGAGAAACACAATGTGCCCAATCTGTACCATGTTGGTATCTGGAATTTAATGAGATAGTCCAGCCACTGACCAAGCCTAGCTAAAGCCATTGCCTAGAAGTAATCAGCTTTAGGAAAACTGACCCTAAAAGACTGCGCAGCCTTGAGACCTGTAGTCTGGAACTAAGTATTTATTAACTTACAAAAGCAAGGGTGTAACTATTTTGGGGTAGGTCTTGTAGAAGGGTGGTAGGATTCTTCTACAGTCCCACACTGTAGGCAGGCATTAAAACTCCACAGGTTAATTCCTTAATTCACTGAGCAGGTGTGGTTTGTCAAACTCCCCCCTAAGGGACATAGGACTTTTCCTTTCAAAAGAAAAGCTGGGGCCAGCCCTAAGGAAGGAAAGCTACAGCAGCCAATTTGAGGAGAAGGTTTATGTTGTTTAATTTGAATTGCTTTTGGTTACAAAGCCAAATCCCAGCTAGCAGGTAACTCTTGACTTTGTACAAGTTGTGTGCAGCATTTTGTTGGAGCAGGATGAGGAATCCACCAGCTTACATCTAGTACCAGAAATTGTGGAATTTTTCACACAACCTCCACAATAAAATGTATAAAGAAGAAAAAAAAAAAAAGGACAAGTGGCTGGTGGAACAACAGCTGAAGCAGAAAGCTCAGATTTCAGTCTCTGAGCAACAAGCATAGGCTTTAGCCCAGAAGCATCTTCAAAAATCCCAGACTGCAGTTCACCCGGAACAGCAATGGCAGTCCCAGAAACAGTAAGAAGTCCAACTTACAGTTCAGCAACAATGGCAAAAGCCCACTTGGCACTCCAACAAGAATGGCAGCAGCAATTCCAAGAGCAGCTGCTATATAGACTTGCAAAACTAGGTGCAGTGCCCTGGGTGTTCGTAAATCTCACCCGTTTCCTAGTCAGACATGGAACTATTTCCAGAGGCATACTTGGTCATTTACAGAAGGTGGCTATTGCAGTGCAGGAGTTATCATCATCTTAGGTATTCAATCAATTCCTTTTTGAAGGGAGAAGGCATATCAGGCCCTGGGAGAGGATGCTACCACAAACTATGAGGATGATCAGATCTGCCATCCTCGACAAGTCGGGGATCTCTAAGAAAATACTCAAAGTGGTTTTCAGGGATCTCTTTTCCTTGGAGATGCAGCCATGCACCTATGCTTGGCATTTGACAGGCTGGGCAACTTGATGGCTCAAGAGTGATATTTACAGACAGTCTAGGAACTGGTAGACCTGATAGTCCTAAAGCAACAGACTAGCTGCCTGGCAGACTGAAATAATGGCTGAGTTGATACCAGCTGTCAATGCTAGCAGAAGTAGTGCAACAAAAGGCATATGACAACTCCTATGGTGGAAGCTAGCATCTCAACCAAAAATGAAACCAGTTCTTCTCCGCTAGATTTTGTTAGCCTTGAGGTACATGGGTCGAGCTGAAAGGTCAACATTCCCTCTACCTCATCAAGAGGAACTGGCCAGCATATAACCAGAGAAGACAATATTATTGTCAGACCCAGACATAGGTTTGCCACTGCAGAGTTTCATCGGTTTGGGATTTGGGTGATGCTACCGGAGAATAAAACTTTTCACCAAATCAATGTTTCAAAATATTATCGTCTCATGATCAATGAGATTGTGTGTGACCTATTGCTGGTGCTTTAGCTTCCAACCCTTGTGCCTCATCCATCATAGTTCATATGTGAACTAAAGTGATCTGGGAGAATGGCGTAGGAGAACAGATATTTCAGAACCATACTGACAACCAATTTTGGCCTCAGCTAACATGTCGAAAAGGCTAATGGAGTTTAGCCAGCCTCTGATCTCTGTCTACCTATGACATCTACAGAGCTTCCATGCGGAATTCTTTTCACATATTTACAATAACCTATGCCATATTCCTTTGTCAGGCAGCACTATGTCTTCAACTTCACTAACTCCTACAATCCCCAGCACTTATTTGTGACTTTCAATTCCCCCCTAAACCCTTCCCTTAAAAGCACAAGACATTGCTGTATTTTTCAATACGAGGATTGACAAGATCCATCAAATTGTTTCCTCACCCTCTATCTCCTTGGGTATGACTTTCTTCTAGCTCATTCTCCTCAAAATACCGTCCACAAAACAAACCACAAAACAAAACAAACAAACCTACCTCTATAACACCTGCCCCAACTCTATTCACTTTTGAACCCATCCCATGTGCTGTTTACAATTGATTTAATTTCTTCTCTATCCTACCTCAAGAAAAAAATAACAGTTTGGAGAAGGAACATATTCTATTAAGTTTGCAATATCTTCCAGAAGTTGTATCAGGATATGCTGGCCCTTTAAGATGAGTCCAGATCTAAAAGCTCGGAATAGGCAACAAGGGATAGATTGCTTGATGATTATCGTTCATTCCCTCTGAAGCACCTGGCATTGCCCACTGTTGGAACACAGGATACTGGGATAGATGAATCTTTGGTATGAACCCAGTATGGTCGTTCTTATGTTAAAAATTGTAGTCACTTATGTCAGCCCAAAACACAGGCATTCTGGGAGCTGTATTTTCCAGGGCACATGAACTCTAAGCCTCTACAGCAAAGAATTCTGGGAAAAATGAAGCAGCATATATAAGTAGCTATCTTATTTCACAAGGTGGGAGTTGTGGAAGGAGTAGGTGTGCTAGGTAAGGACTATGGAAAGATCAACATAGATACCTGGCCAGAGAAGGGAAAGCATAGAATCTGATACTGTTTGTGAGGTGATACTGGAGAGAGTAAAGAACCTTGGGAGCAAATAGAAGAGGCATCAGCCAAGAAGGTATACAGGGCTTTGGAACTGGTACTTATTTGGGGCCCAAGTGCAGCATTTTGGGAGGATGCTTCCCTCCACACCCCAATACTGAGAATTTTCAAGTGTTTTTGTTTGTTTTGGGCACCCTTGTGAAAGAGCCAATGGCCCAGTGTGGAATACTATGGAAAGGAAGTGCTTATTTAAAATGTTTTTTTTATTTTGCATTTTTGTTACCCTAGAAAGGGTGGACTTCTCTTTAAGAATCAATTATACTTCGTTAATGAAAGCAATTGAGGATTGGGGCCAGGAGGTCTGAGAGATTGCCTCACTTTTTGCTTGTCTCCCCCACAGTATTCTGTTCATATGCTACTTTTACTATGCAAATTATAAACTGAGAAAACAAATGACAATTTTTTGAAACCATATAATACAGCCAAAATGGTGGGTGCAAATCCTGGGTTTCTCGCTCCAGACCTATAGTAAAAGCAATTTATTTATATGAAATACTTAGAGTGATTGTAGACAGGAAGCATCTTAAGCATGACTAGTCAATAAAAATTTCAAAGGCTAAAAATCTTCCATTATTCTTTTATGTTCTGTCTTGTCTATCTGGACTGTAAATGGTCTGGGATAAGGACTATGTTTTATGTGTTTGTATAATGTGTATACAAACCCTGATCCTGACTGGGGTCTAAGTGCTACCACAATACAAGTATTAAGATATAGCAAGTGAATATTCAACACCGAAGATCAAGTTATCTCAGAGTGCCTTCAACACTATCCCACAAAACAGTATTTAAGATAATCAATAATGAATTTGCTTTATCTAAGGCCCCAAACCTGCAACTGGCTCTGTGTACATTGACTACTGTGCCCACATGGCACAGGAATCAAATATTTTAAAACTGGTGGCACAGCTCTCAGTTAAAGGACCCACACCTTTAGAATTTGGTCCTTTGGTAAGTCCACCAGCATCTGGATGTATTAATGTTTAGGGCCCAATGCAAGGACTGTTCATTTTGATCACAATTTGATTAACAAAAGAACTACAATAAAAGAGCAGAGCAGTAATAGTTCTAGTCCAGTAATGTGCCTCCAACAGCGGCCAGTCAGTACCAGATGCTTCAAAGAAAGGGACAAAAATCCTCATAATGGACAGTGATGGAACAACCTGACTATAAGGGAAGCTCCTTCCTACCTCCAGCAGTCAGTGGCTGACATATTTATTTTATCCTATAAAATAATTGTGGGAGTCTTCATTAACTTGCCTGTGAAACCAGAAGCAATTCAGAGACTGCTATTACAGAGACCCTGTACTTAAGCCTTTCCCCTAGTAATCTAAATGTAGCTTTCAGGACCTCCAGGTTGTCTTTATTTTGCAGTTGCCTTAATAACAGATGGAAACACTTAGCTAGCTGCCCTGGCAATAGGCACTCTGGAAATAAATAAGTCTAGGAAAGTCTCTAGAGAACTATTCATTTTCTTTAATGATATCCATCCAATAACTCATCCTAGCCATGTCCCAAATGTGGCACAGAAAAGTGAGAAAGACAGCATAATAGTTTCAAAAAAGGAAGAAAAAGTTAAATAACGTTGCAAATCACAGCATTAAATATCCTAAATTTACTAGTATTTTTCTGAGTAACCATTATCCCTCTCCCGTTCCGAATAGAAAATATCAACGAATTTTTTAAGTTTTAATGGCTAAAATATACTTAAAGAGATATGCATAATAGGAACTCTATAATCTAGAAGACAAAGGCCTAATGGGATCCAATGGCTGACCATTGGAATAACTATCACTAGAAGTCTTCAAATAAAGATTGGATACATTTCTAAAAAGATGAAATTCTAGCTCAACAAGAAGTTATTGGCCTGATGGAAGAAATACTGGGTGAAGTTCTATGGTCTATGTTATGCAGGAAGTTAAAACTAGAACCCAGATCCCTTTTGGCCTAAATCTATAAATTGCTGGGCTGTTTACAAGCAAGCTATGTTGGCTAAAACAAGATCTTACCCAAACCAAACTTGTAGTTTGTTTTTTTTAAATTCACTTTCATTGGTTGTCTTCATTTCATTGTTGGGGATATTTTCAACTAGAAGCAGGGACTACCAGAAATCTCTCAAAAGAAAAAGCTTAGTCTCATGAGATTTCCAACTCAAATTTATGTAACGGAGAGAGTTACAATCTGAATAAGCACAAATTTTTGGGTACTCATCAGAACCAAACTGAACCTCTAACCCTTTCAAGGTTAACCAGTATCAAAAATCTAGTTCTTGAGCAGCAATAAGAGTCTCTGGAATATCATTGCTTGATATTTTTAAAGCACAGATCCATCCAGTAAAGTTAGTAATTAAATCATTTCAACAGATTAATACTCAACCCAACATTCTGAGACTCCATCTATACATAAACACCACAGTCAGATGGGCAAAGTCCTGCATAATACCTACGGCTCAATCAGTTTTTTTGAAAATTACATACCTAAAATACATACCTGATTCTCCAACTTTTATACCCTAGGAAAATTCCATCCGATTTTTTTTTTTTAAATCAAGATGTGTGGTATTATTCTAAACTCACAAGCAATCTGAATACAGGAGACTGAGAGCCTACTAGGACAATTCATGCCAAATTATGAAACTTCCATGTGACCGATGTCCTTTAAGCCCAATTTAGTAAAGCAGCTGTAAAGTTACTGAATGTTGACATAGCAAGCTGGTAATAAAATAGCATTGCTTTCAATATCCATTCACTACTATCCACTTCAACGAAGACTTCACCAAGTACATCTAGAGAAATGTGTTCTTGCATTGCAGCTAGATATACTAAATACAGTAAGTATTAACTAATGTTCCAGTAAACTGAATGGACCCTGGTTGAGAACCACTGATATAGACAATCCCTGCCAGTAAGTGTTTAACAGATATACTGGAAAGGGAGCAACATGTTACCTTGAAAACCCAGAGGTACATGAATGGCTTAGTTTCTTTCTAGATCAGAAGGCTATGTTAAACTTCTAAACACTCATCTTCAGTATATACGGTCAAAGTTGGCATTAGTGACCTTCATTGGTCACTAAATGTGAGCCACTACTCAGAGCCATGGTTCCCCTCTCCCCATAAAACTAACAATCAGGAGTGATCTTGAACAAAATATTCTTGTACTATACCAAAATTATTTGTATAGACGTGATCAAAGGCCCTAAATAGGATTTGGGCTCCATTGTGCTAGGTGCTGTACAAA
Organism: Macrochelys suwanniensis; assembly: GCA_033296515.1. Taxonomy (NCBI): domain Eukaryota; kingdom Metazoa; phylum Chordata; order Testudines; family Chelydridae; genus Macrochelys; species Macrochelys suwanniensis. The sequence continues at coordinate 39,065,676 of CM065775.1, read as the reverse complement.
CACAGCATAAAACAGGCCCATATCCCAAAGAGTTCACAATCTAGAATCTAAATCCTACAAACATTGTTGCATATGCATAAAATTTCTCACAGGTGTTTGCAAAATTAAGTCTAAATTAAGACAAGAGAAGAGGATGAATACCTTTTAATTTAAAAAGTTGTTTTCTAAAAAAAAAACCACACTTGGGTCTGAAAAATTTTCAACTAGCGTTACAAATAACACCTATGACTGCTCAAAAAAAATTATATTTGTTTAGTGTACGTAATAGCATTTTTTGTATAGTGAGTTTCTTTATTTTCCCTATTTGTGGCAATTTCACCTACCAGTGTGGGAATGAATTATTTTGTCTGTTAAATATATACCGAGAAGTGTATTTAAAACCATAATAGCCAGCAAAGGGGGAACTCTAAGACAAGCGCTGCACATGAAACTACTTTTAAACTCCTCCTTAAGTTAAGTTAAACATGCCCCTTAATATAACTGTTTCTATGAATTCTGAACACAGAGTTACAGAAACAGGTTTTAAAGAATTATCCGAATAGTAAAGATTAATTATTGGCTACACAAAAGTCAGCTGCTCTTGACTAAATAAATATTTCCACTATGGTACACCTAAGAAAGTGAAGCAGTTTAAATTGACTACCTGAAAGGAACTGATCAAACACCATTATGAATGCAAGTGAGTCACAAGTGAGTCCCATGTCACAAGAGGTGTTAGATCACAAGAAGTCTTTCAGAAGTCAACACAATAGGGGAACAGTTGTCTCATCACTGATGGCCTGTTCCCCAAGCCATAGGTCTGTGTCCATAAAACAGTGGAAGTGTTATGGTATCAGAGTCTTTCCAATTCTAAAATACAACCCTTTCCTACAGAACATGGCACAGGTCTCACCAGCCCTTGGATTACACATGCTATCTTCATAAATATGGACAAGAGTAGAGACTTCCAGATAACTAACAAAAGCTAGGATTAAAGGTAAAATATGTTATTTGGGGGGGTGGGGGGCTGGTTTGGGATGTCTCTGGAGAAGACTTTGAGGAGGCTTGTTTTCGGAGTATTGTTGTAGCCTCCCAGGATATTAGAGAGACAAGGTAGGTGAGGTCGTATCTTTTACTGGACCAGCTTCTGAAGAGCTCCGTGTAACTCGAAAGCGTGTCTCTTTCACCAACAGAAGTTAGCCCGATAAAAGATATTCCCTTCTGCGCCTTGTCTTTGGCGTGGCCGCTGGCTGGAGTGAAAGGGGCATTTGGTGGATTGAGGCAAGTGGGTGTGTTGGGGAAAGGGATTTATCGGAGCGGGGCGCTTGGCGGGATGAGGGGAGAGGGCTGCTTGGGGAGTGGGGAGGGAGAAGGGATGGGAGGCTGGAGCGGCTGCCCGGTGAGACGGGGCTGGGGGAGGGACCGGGCGGCTCGGCAGGTACCGGGTCTCTTACCTCGCACGAAACCACGGAGCGTCCGCCTCGACTCACAGCGGCAGCCGCCCGGCGCCCAACTCGGCTGCTCGGCGCGCCGCTAGCCCGGTGATCTCAACAACGCGACCTCGAGGAGCCAGCGGCAGCCAAGGCCTGGGAACAAAGCGGGCAGCAGCCCCGGGGCCACCTTTAGTCACACGCCGGCCCGGCCCGGGCCCGCTGCCTTCGTCTCCAAACCCCGCAGCGCGGAGCAGAAACTCTCCGGCCGCCGCCATGGCCACAGGGCACGCCGGGGAGGCGCCCACGCTGCGCCACAGTTACCACCACGGCCCAGCTCCCTGCCCCGGGTCCGGGCTACACACCCCAGCCCCCCCCCGTATGCCGCCCTGGCCTAGCTACGCCCCAGCTCCCTGGCCTGGCTACTCCCACAGCTGCTCCTGCCCCGGCTACCCCCCGTCCCGCCTTCTGCCCCGGCTACGCTCCCCGGCTTCCCGTCCTGACTACCCCCCACCCCAGCGCCGCCTGTGCCCCCCACTGCCCCCTGCCCTGAACCCCAACTCCCACCCCCGCGCCCTGTCCCGGCCACGCCCCCCAGTTCCTTCTATCCCCCCCGCGCAGTTCGCCTTGCCCTGGCACCCCCAGCTCCCTGGCCTGACTACACCCACCACTGCCCTGTCCTGGCTACGCCCCCCGCCCCCTGATCCCCCCTCGGGTCCCTGTCCGGGCTCCACGCTCCCTGCGCCCCCAGCTCCTACCCCCGCCAGCTCCGTTACCCGGGTCTCTGCCCCGGGAGCGACCGGGATCCCTCCAGCTCCGTCCCACCGCCGCCCAATGGAACGAATCTGTTGCTCCCCAACCTACTCGCAGGCTCCTTGCAGCCGCATGTCCCGAGCCGCCGCCTCGGGGCCCCTTGGCTCGGCTCACTGCGATGCTGGCTGGGGGAGCCGACTTCACCTAACCCTGGGGCGAGACGCCTGCTTCTCCCCTAGCATCGCTGGGGCTGCTGCATTTCACTTCCTCCTCACCTGTTCATGGCAGGAGCTGCTTGGGAGACGGACGCGCTGAAAGGAGAAGCCTGAGCTCAGTGCTCCTCTCCTCTGGCAGCACCAAGCAAGCCGCCGCCTCCTCCTCCTGCTGGAGGGAGGCTGGGTTGGAAACCAGCACCTGCTGCTGGAGATCACTATAAAAACTGAAATTGGAAACCCAAGGGGAGAGACAGGAGGAGCCCTCAGGGATCGTCCTAGGGAGGTGCTGCTCCTGCTCCCCGCGCCCTGGAGCTCTCTTGCCTGATGAGAGAGAGAGGACGGGTTTTCTGCTGAAATCTAATCTATCCAACAAGTTAACCAGTAGCAGTCTACGTTAAAAAAAACCTCAACCTGTTAGAGGAGAGAGGCTGATCTTGCCGGGTAGGCATGGGGGCAAAGGAACCACATTTGCCCAATTTAGCTCTAGCGGCAAAAAAACAGAACTGCAAACACTTGTTTGGTTCCTAAATAACGACACTGGTGTTGGTAATATACCAGGTCTGTAGCCCCGGTTGTACAGGAAAGAGCCAGAAAGTTTACATCGTAGAAAGTTAATGTGTTGATTACAACACAGTACCCAGACACTTCAGGCTTGCAGCATAGATGAAGCAGAACTGTTAAATCAGACTTGTCTATACTGGGACATTTTAACAAAAAATCCAGCCGCTGCCACCACAGGTTCAATTGCCAGTTCTGAGCAAATCTAATTCACACTGTTGAAAACAGTTGCCAAAAACAGTGAGAAATCTACTATAGCGCTCCCAACATTACTAATGCCAGTATAACTGAATTAGTGGTAGCAAAAGTGTGTGTGTGTGTGTGAAAATCCCTAGCATACCAAGGCTAAAGGAGAGCATACCACAATTCAAGAATACAGTCCAAATGGTTTGTCAGGCTCTATATTGCAAGACTGAACCATTTTTTAACTATGTGGGGCCTTAATGTGTTGACTAGACCAGAAGTTCTCAAACTGTGGTCCGTGGACCACCAGTGGTCCGCGAGCTCTATTCAGGTGGTCCCTCTAAGGTGTGCGCCTGGGTAGCCACACATGAGAGAATGAAGGGCCACCCACCTAATTAGTGGAGCCGTGCAGGCGTGGCTCCACTAATTAGGTGCCTTGACCGTGGAAAAGACGCACATGTAAGGTGAGATGGTGGCCTTGGGGGGAATAGGGGGTAGGTGGGAGGGGGCAGTGTAGTGAGAAGAGGGGGTGAGGGGAATTTGGGGTGTGCAGGGTTGCGGCGGCCAGAGAAAGAGGCGACTGTCCCCAGCTGCAGGGCTGCGGCTGCCGGGGAGAGACGGCCCTCCTTCCCGGCCTCAGCTCTGTGGCTGCTGTCGCGGGGTGATACCCCCCTCCCAGCCCCAGCTCGGGGGCTGCCGTGGCTGGGGAGAGAGGGCACATCCATTGCATTAGAAAGGTAAGACTACTGATATTAAAATACGAATTGTGTACTTTTATTTGTAGAACAAAAACACGTTAATTATTAAGGTTTTTTTAATATAACACTTTTATCCAAAGCACTTTACAATAGTTAGCTACTAGTACAAACAACATTTGGAAAGATCATTAAGTGGTCCGCCAAGACCCTCAGCAATTTTCAAGTCATCCGTGAAAAAAAAGTTAGAGAACCACTGGACTAGACCTTGCAACAACATAGCTTTTCACCTGATAGATGGAACATAGGATTCACTTTCATTTAGTCTCTTGTTGCAGCTGACTTCCAACACTGAATAACACTCAGGAATATAAACTTTGATCAAGTGTTAGCTCTCAGCTAACAAGAATTAAAACAAATTAAAGAAATAAGGAGATATTTTATCATTGGGATGGATTGATCCACATGCTGATAAGAAGTAGCAACACTCTTCTGGGGGCTCCATTTGTTTTTGATTATGGTGTCATTGCTGCACATTGATGCACAATATGGTGCATCTGTCCATGTTACTTAGAGCCAACAGTTTCAGTATGATATCTGCCTTCTGAGATGACTTTTACCCAGAAATATCAACATAGTTTCATTCAGAAATTTGATGCTGACCAGTTGGCTATGGAAAGGAACTAGCTCAAGGGACAGCAATATTACTAATATTTTCAAAAAATCATATTCTAGAGTGAAAGTGGGGCTAAGTAGCACCAAAGCCATACGAACAGCTGATTTGTAGAGTGAATAAAATGCTAAAATCTTAAACTTCTTAGAAACCTCTCCTGCTGTTGGATGAGGCAATGTGCTAAAAATTCTTGAAAACAAAGTGGAAGTTATTCCCAGTTAATATGTGGCATCCTTAGCTAGTTTGGACTAGAGGGTTAGTCTCTTCAGTCACAAGTGATTAGATCAGTACTTCGCATCAACTTTGATCCTACAAAATGAGTTGCCATCAGTAAGTTTCTCCTGATATTTTCTAATGTAGTGGTTCTCAACCAGAGGTCTGGGGCCCTTGGGAGGCCATGAGCAGGTTTCCGGGGGGTCTGCCAAAATAAACCAGAGAGCAGGGCTGCCATTAGATTTGCCGGGGCCCAGGGCAGAATGCTGAAGCCCGAGCCACGCTGCCCAGGGCTGAAGCTGAAGCCCTGTGGCGTGGGGGCCCGGGCAGTTGCCCTGCTTGCTGCACCCTAATGCCAGCCCTAGCTTGTAATCTACTGGATATGCAGAAAAACAGTTATGGCACAGGTGGACCATGGAATTTTTATAGCATGTGGTGGTGTGGGGGGTGGGGAGGAAGAGGAGCTCAGAAAGAAAAAGGTTGAGAACTGCTGTCCTAGTGCCTTCCAACTGTTATGACTGGTAATAATATTTTAATTTGAGGATCTCCATGAGTTTGCGTGTGTTAATTAAGCTTCACAACACTCCTGTGAGGGAGGTAAGTAGCATTGTGTCTATTTGTATAGATGGGGAAAGGAGGCTCTGAGACCTTAAGCATTTTGCCAAATATCACAAAGTGAGTCAGTGACAGAGCTGGAAACAGAGCCCAGAAATCCTGACTCCAGTCCCATGCTCTAATTACTAGACAACTATTCCTCCCACCTTCTTTTTGCATTTGTGGCAACAGAGTAGTCTGTTCCTTTTCACCATCCTACTGTGTCTGCTCCTGAATGTCGATAGATGTGGCTTAATGCCAGGAAGGCTGTCAGATCGTATGAATGAATCATTAATATTGAAATCACAGCTCACCACTAGACTGAGCATGTGCAAAATATGGTATAAATTACTGTCACTCATAGCCTTTAACATGTTTATGTGGTTGTCACTGACAAATATGCCAGTATTAAAAACTATGAAGAGATAGTCAGACTTCCAGCAGAGACAAAGCTAACCTTGTAAACTTTGTCCACAACTGGACCTTTTTCTACCAAATGCCTGTGTAGGAATGTGAGTCCTCTATTGTCCTCAGAAAATGCCTACATCTTTTTTGTTTTGCCACCAAAGTGTGACAATCTATCTCCAGTCAATATCTATGGTAAAATAAATTTTCCCTCTTATGACATGTTCCACAAGTGCTGCAGTCTTCTTTATCACAGCCATATACATATGATGGATAACATACTGGCGGGGAAAGTGAAGTATGATGGAATATATATTTCAGAGGTTTGCAGTCTGTTGCCCTTGTACCACTGCTGGCCGCTGGAGAGCTGGTGGGTCACATGATCCTGGGTCTCCTTTTTTCCTGCTGCTTGTGAGCTAATTCATTGTAAATAAGGAATTAGTGGCCTGTAAAAGCAGATGGAATGCTGGAGAACTAGCTTAGTGGTCTCTACTAGGAGCCATTGCTATGTGAAAGAGGGAGAAGAAATGAGAGCTTTCCTCAGGGTTTGGAGTCACCAGCAAGAGAAGCCAAACTAAAACCAGTCTGGGATTTTTAAAGGTGCCTAAAGGAGTTAGGTACACAGATCCAATGGGATTTGGAGACCTAACTTTCTTAGGCTCTTCTGAAAATCCTAGCCTTCATAGAGAAGCCCATATAAATGCCGTAGAACTGGCAGCAGTAGACAGATTGAGCCAATGGTTCTTAAAGGGTTGTAAATACTTCCTGTCCTTGAATTACTTGCTGCATGATTAATGAAATAAACACATATACAGTCTTATTTGAGCCTTTGTTCTTATTTCCCAGTATGACTTTAATTATTCTTTTGTCCACAACGAGAAGAACTTGGCTCATGTTAGGTCCCAGTCCAGCAACGATCTCTGTGCGGATGCAGGGGACTGCCTGCATGGAAATCGCTGCAGGAGCAGAGCCTTAGTGAATGAATACAAAGGAGGACCACTCTGTAAAAACCAGCGTTAGTAGGCCTTACTCTTGAATTGTTGCCAATCCACAAGCAGTATTTTTCCATCAAGGTTGGACTTTTATGGGTGTTCTACAGGACTTTTCTGTTTTTCCTTTTTTGGCTTTTCCTTTTTCAATATGAGCTTCCTCAGTCAATTTTGTTTCTAAATAGTTTCTCCACTTATGGAAATTGATATCTATCATATTTTTATTAATCATTTATCTAGAACCAAAAAGCACTACAGAGGAAGTAGTGGCATAGGCAGAGATAATATTACAAACAAGACAGAATGTACAGAATGGGGTTTGGCCATTAGAGCATGAATACTTAGGCGGATTTTGATTAGTTCTGAAAAAAATATAGCAACTCTGAAGCACAGTTCTGTTATTTCACTGTCTTATATTGCAGTAGTGCCCAGAGGGCCCCAACCAAGATTGAGGCCCCAATGTTTTAGGAATAATATATACAGACATTAAGAGACAGTCGCTATCCTGAAGATCTTACAGTCTAGATAGATAGGACAGACAAAGGGTGGGAGAAAGGAAGTGTTATCATCCTCATTTTATACCTGAGGAGCTCAGGAACAGAGAGATTAAGTGAGTTACTTAAGGTCTCACAGGAAGTCTGTGATAGCCAGGAATTTAACCCTGGTCTCCTGATCCTAGTCTGGTGCCTCTCTGTGACAGGGTGTACCAACCCCGCATTGGGTCAACGGGGACAGACCAATCACTGTGGGCCCAGGAGGCCATGCCCCTTTTCCCTGCTGCGCATGCTCCAGGTATAAGAGAGAGATAAAAGGAGGCAGCCCAGGGGACACAGCAGGTCAATAGCAGATTGAGGAACAGAAGCCAGATCTCCTGATTCTTGTTATGTTCTTGGCTCACATACAGAAAAGTTGGGTAAAACGTAGGGCTGTAGATTAATCGCAGTTAACTCACACAATTAACTCAAAAAATTAATCATGATTAATCGCAGTTTTAATCGCACTGTTAAACACTAGAATACCAATTGAAATGCATTAAATATTTGTGGATGTTTTTCTACATTTTCAAATATATTTATTTCAGTTACAACACAGAATAAAAAGTGTACAGTGCTCACTTTATATTATTTTTATTACAAATATTGGCACTGTAAAAATGATAAACAAAAGAAATAGTATTTTTCAATTCACCTCATACAAGTGGCATAGTGCAATCTTTTTATCATGAAAGCGCAACTTACAAATGTAGGGTTTTCTTTTGTTATGTAACTGCACTCAAAAATAAAACGACATAAAACTTTAGAGCCTACAAGTCCACTCAGTCCTACTTCTTGTTCAGTCTATCGCTAAGAGAAACAAGTTTGTTTACATTGACGGGGGATAATGCTGCCCGCTTCATATTTACAATGTCACCTGAAAGTGAGAACAGACATTCACATGGCACTTTTGTAGCTGGCGTTGCAAGGTATTTACATGCCAGATCTGCTGAACATTCATATGCCCCTTCATGCTTTGGCCACCATTCCAGAGGACATACTTCTATGCTGATGACGCTAGTTAAAAAAATAATGCATTAATTAAATTTGCATTAAACATGCATTAAATAAATTTGTGACTGAACTCCTTGGGGGGAAATTCTGCCATATATTTCATGTTATAGCAGTCTTGGATGATGACCCAACATGTTGTTCATTTTAAGAACACTTTCACTGCAGATTTGACAAAACGCAAAAGGTACGAATGTGAGATTTCTAAAGATAGCTACAGCACTCGACCCAAGATTTAAGAATCTGAAGTGCCTTCCAAAATCTGAGAGGGACGAGGTGTGGAGCATGCTTTCAGAAGTCTTAAAAGAGCAACACTCCAATGTGGAAACTATAGAACCCAAACCATCAAAAAAGAAAATCAACCGTCTGCTGGTGGCATCTGACTAAGATGATGAAAATGAACATGCATTGGTCTGCACTGCTTTGGATCATTATTGAGCATAACCCATTATCAGCATGGATGCATGTCCTCTGGAATGGTGATTGAAGTATGAAGGGACATATGAATCTTTAGCACATCTGGCACGTAAATATCTTGCAATGCCGGCTACAACCAGTAGCGCAGCCAAGTCCGGCGCACAGGGGGAGCAGCGCTATAAAAGGCGCCTCCCCCTGTACTCACCCGGCGGCGCTCCGGGTCTTCGGCAGCACTTCGGCGGCTCACTCCGGGTCTTTGGTGGTACCCCGCGCCAAAATGCCACCGAAGACCCGGCGCGCCGCCGGGTGAGTGCAAGAAGCGGCGCTTAAAAAGAAGCGGCGCCTTTTTTTAGTGCTGCTAAAAAAAGGCGCCGCTTCCGCCACTTCTGCTCAAGGGGGAGCAGCTGCTCCCCCTGCTCCCGCCCTGGCTACGCTACTGGCTATAACAGTGCGATGCAAATGCCTGTTCTCACTTTTGGGTGACATTGTAAACATGAAGCGGCCAATATAATCTCCTGCAAATGTAAACAAACTTGTTTGTCTGAGAGATTGGCTGAACAAGAAGTAGAACTGAGTGGACTTGTAGGCTCTAAAGTTTTACATTGCTTTATTTTTGAATGCAGTTATTTTTTGTACATAATTCTACATTTGTAATTTCAACTTTCATGATAAAGAGATTGCATTACAGTACTTGTATTAACTGAATTGAAAAACTGTTATTTTTACAGTGCAAATATTTATTATAAAAATAAATATAAAGTGAGCACTGTACACTTTGTATTGTGTTTGTAACTGAAATCAATATATTTGAAAATGTGGAAAACATCCAAAAATATTTATATAAATCGTATTCTATTATTGTTTAACAGGGTGATTAATTGCAATTAATTTTTTTAATTGCTTGACAGCCCTACTTTTAATGTTTCTGAATGTTTCCCGCTGCATATCATCCTGCAGCGGCACTAGCGGGAAAAAAACCCCAATACAACAAAGCCCTGTTTCTGGACCCCTTTAATCAGGCAGCCCCTGTTCCAGATCAAACTGGACAGGTGCCCTTCACTGTCTGGTTGAGTGTCAAGGAGCAATCTGCACTGCATCGTTTGTCAGGGCAGCTTGGTGCATGCTGGTTATCATTGGGGCTGGCACATCCATGCTATCTTCTACGTTTCTCTCCCAGGCCAGCTGACGCAGTTCTCCTTGCAGCTATCAGAATGTCAGGTAGGGGGACTGCATAGGTGCCAACCAGTTCCGCATTTCTTGCTCCTGGGTGTCACGTGTGAACTGTGGTGTCAATGTATAGTCCTGATCAGAGAAAGGAGGCTTTCCTCCCTCACCTCAGCACAGTAGGGCCCCTAACTCAATGGCATAGGACGAAGCTGTCTCTCTCAGGTGTTGATGTCTTTCATAAAAGTCTGCCCTGGGGACCAGTGACAAATGGCAGACACTGTACTCTGCTCTAAGCTCTTCAACAGCTTGGGCTGGAAATTGCTCCTGAGGCAGCAGGTTAAGGACTAACTTATGGCCCCCTCACCAGTGTGGGGAATTTCAAAGGCTCAGGAATGCCAGTGGCTGCTAGCAGATACTCTGTATCTTTTATGCAGGCCTCTGTGTCTATCCTGTAATCTGCACCACCACTGAACTCGGAGATCCCATGCATCTGGTGCTGTGCAGGGAGGTACAGCATTACTGTATTCATTCCTAAGACTTGAGGTCCAACACTTTCACTCTGAGTGGAAGGAATCTTTTGGCTACAACATCCATTGGACGTCTCTACTTTCACTGACCACAAACTGGGGGTAGGCCAGCCAAACCCAAGGCTCCAAACTGAATCCATGCTGTCTTGGTTTTCTTGTGTGGCAGCTTCCCTACTGTGTGCAAACAAATTAAACTTCCCCATCTGAGTTATGGCACCAAAGCTAAAAACAATGTACCCTTCCTTCTGTTCAGCAGCCCACTATGAAATTGTCCAAGCTAGGGTGAGCCTATCTCTTGGCTTTTACACAGCTGTGGGGAGCAGGCCTGAGATACCTCAGTGTGCTCTGTGTTGTGTGCCAGTGTGTATCCACCTCAGACCAGACCCACTCAGACAAACCACCAGGAACAAAGTTTTATTCTGCAAGGAAACAGAGAACAGGATTACAGGCCAACTGCCTCCTCTCTGTTTGCCTCATGCTCCCAGCTTCAGTCAGTGCTAAAACTTCCAGGTGTGTGGGTGGGGGCAGGGGAGAAGATATTTCTGTGAAGTAATCAGGAAGTTCTCCCGCCATATAGCAGGTTGTAGTCCATAATTGTAGTTCCCACTGCTGCTGCAGTACACTGGACCGTGGGCTACACAAGCATAGGATAGTAGATAGATAAAAGATCACTTGGCTTCTCTTTGGCCAAATCCTGATGCTGGCCTTGTTGTAGGGATAGAATTCATAGGAATATTTCATGATTGTGGAAGGGGAAACAAAATTCCATGAGCCAGAATTCAAGAATTCCCTGCTCCCTCACCACAAACTGCTAACATGGCAGTAGGGGCTTTGAGGAGTGGTGGTGTTAGGAAAGGCAGTAACCTCTACAATGGTTTAGTGTTTGGTGGCAGGATTCCATCAGCTCAGTGGCAGCTAGAACTAATGAAGGTGCCATGTTTCTTAAAGCCTGAAGAGATGGCCGGTGGTCCCAAAACAGCTGAAAATCATCCTATTCCCATGGTGGTGGTGGTGGGAGTGGCACAGTTCCCAGAACTTCCGCAAGCCCACCAATGAGTTTTGTCTCCCTTCCCAGGCCCTCATCTTTCCCACTTGGTTGCTCTTCTGGGTTGTAACCCCAGGGTATCAGTAGCCTCCATGGGAAAGAAAGGGTGGGAAGACAGGTGGGCATGCAGAAGTATAGTCTGAGGCCAGAAAGATAATTTGTATGAACTTCCCACTCCCTTCAGCATCTCTGCACTTCTTTTCTGTGTAACAGTTATGTGGTCACTCATCACCCATTCTCTTGCTGGCCTAACCATTTTCATAATTGATAAGGATATTATTACTTTGATTTACGGGTGCTCGTGGGCTAACACACTCTATTCCCATGGAAGAGAAGGTCAGGAAGCTACTGTAATACTAACTGTAAATATTTTTGCAAAACTTGATATGATAAAATGGGATTCTAAAACAGAATAGAATTAACTGGATGACTCTTTATTGTCACCCAATGAATGATGACTGGCCCTTATGTAATTTTATGTGACGTTTCCTTCCGAAGCACAGCAACTTGGGCCTGGTATGGATGCCTAATGAAGACAAATAGTTCTTCAGTCACATTTCTTGGTAGTAAATGCTCAGTAATGCAATCCTCTTATCCCTGCAAACCAACCAATCCAAACATCCCAAACAGAAAACCAAAATTTGTGTTTGTCCATTTCCCTCAGGCACTTTCTTCCATGCCACCCCTTATGCCCAGCACACCCTTCTCAAATCAATTAGCAAAGTGACCACCATGTCCTCTTTCATATCCCTTCTCCAAGTCCACTTCTATCATAATGGCTATGGTAAATTGGCAGCTGTAACTGCATTAATGAATCTTTCATTGTTAAGATTTTTTTGTTTGCTTATAGTTATAAAAACCCAAACACACCTCAAATTCTGCACTTGGTTTGCCTATGTAACTGTTTTCCTATTACTGTTGCATTAGTTTTCCATCCTCTCCATTGTTTGCTACACCTACATATTTGCATCATGGCTTCACTTAAATTGAAAACTTTTCAGGGCAGAGACTCTCACTATATGACAAATTCTCTGCTGTGGCCAAGATCCACTGGTACGGCAGAGTTGGGAGCCACTAGAGAGCCAGTTATAACAACCTGTTCTCTGCTCAGTTTGGCCCCAGCACAAATTAGAGCAGACTGGGGGCTGTGCTAACCTATATCATCTGGCAGTGGTCTCAAATGGACTGTATTAGCTGAGAATAGCTGGAGGTCAGCACTGCTCCAGCAACATACTCTATGCTGGGGCCTGGAGGCAGAGGTAATGTAGGAGCTGGCTATGTTGGCTTTATGCCAGCTGAGAGCTTGTCCACATTAGGGAAATTCTCATCTGGTCAGATGTGAACAGATTTGTCTCCTTTGCATTGCTGGAATGGGGTAGAAACCCTGTTCATCTAGTGCTTAGCATAATGGATCCCCAAGGCTAATTGATGCCCCTGGATAGTACTTGAATTCTTCTAATGAAAAATGAATAATAAAAAAATTGAAACTCAGTAACTTTTTAAAAATAAATTGATTTTAAAGGAGCTCTTTTGAAAGACACATTAATTTGCCTATTGGTACATTTGACAGCTGCCAACAATTGGCACAGCACTACAGTGCTTTCCTGATCTACGGTCAATATGGTTCCCCTAATTCCTGTTCTAGGATTTCCTTTGGCTATACTTTCTTTTATAACTTTTGGAGCAAAATTGTCTCTGGGTCTCAAATAGTTTGTGTTTTTGTAAGGTGAAAGTGTCGTATTTTTGTTTGCTTTATTCATTTCTGTACAGTATGATCCTAGTGCAGCAAAACTATTCATTTTCAGCTTATTTCCAGGTAGGTTTCTCTCTTACATAATTCTACTCCATTATGTCTCTCTGGTGAATACAATGGAACAGTTACTGCAACCCTCAAACAAGCAAAATGTCTATTGACTTCAATGGGAATTCTGTTTTGGTCTAGGACTACACAATTTGGCCCAAAGCTACTAACCTCAAGAGTCTATCATTTATTTTATTGGCTCTGACTGTGAGTAATGTGATAGCAGTATTGTCAACTGTCACTATATTTGGCGGTTTTGCTTAAAACTCCAGGTCTTGGAGTCATGTGATTATGATAGACTGTCAGCTTTGTAAATTTTCTAGTGCTAATGGTTGTGAGAAAAGCTTAAAAGGCTTAAAAGTCTGAAGGCAAATAAACACTATTTTAAAAAAATATAAGGCTTGGGCTAACAATACTGTGATAGCTGTGACCGAGCTTCCAAGTCCTCTGTAGTGCCACACACCCTGAATTTATTTCCTTTCCTTTCTAATATATTGAACCAATAAAACAGGTGGTGGAGTCTGATCCTTATCTGTACATAGGTCAATAGGCAAAAGTGGCTTTAAGCAGCCACTTTTCTGTCTCATCCAATCCTTCGGCCACTCTGAAATGCTGCTCATTCTGTCAGTCAGGAATAGCCCCTTCATGCTCCCACCCTCTCCTTAGCCTGGCCAGGCATGTCCGCTGGGGGTGGTTGAGGGAGAGGAAGAGTGGATGGCATAAAACCTACCAAAAGGGAATCCCAACCTGTCCTTTTAGGGCCATGGAAAAGGGACTTAACCAAGGGTGAGGACCTACCCCACTGTTTCATCACTTAAAAGAGAAGTGTACATGCAGCTGTGTCAGATTAATAGCCTCACTCCATGCATACTGGAACACTTAAACTTTTTAAGTTGGACATTAAAGAACCACTGTGAATGGTAGGAATGTATCAAAATTTGCAAGAAGCAACTCAACAAAGGCACTCCTTTTTGGTGCAAACCAATGTGGCTACAATGCTTAAAACATACACAGAAATATAAGGTGCCAAAAAGCGTTCCCAAGAGTTTTTATTACCTTAATTACTGGTTTAAGAAGGTATTGCCTGTATTCTTGGTGTTTTGGAGTAAATTTTCAAGATGATGTGTGGGAGGTAATCCTGGAAATGAATAAGGCTTTTGCATTTATCTATCATGCAAGATGTTCTAAAAATATGCTTCATTGCGGTTCACTATTCAGAAATATTACTCTTTTCAGGTCTATTTTTATGAACAATTTAAATGATTTATAATGGTTTCTTTTTAAAAAACCTATTCTCTATTACTATCATACATCTTGTGGTAGAGGATAATTTATCTGAAACTTCCAATTAATTATTTTAATGTGTCAGTCTATAGAAAACTCAGAACAGCTTTGTAGAAATAACAGAGCAAGGCTTAAAACTGAGGTAGGTTCATCATTATCAAATGTGCATAGCCAGAGTGACCACACTTGATATCATAGTAGCAAGCACTGTACAGTGAAGTTCCCAGATCTGGCTCAATCCTGCAAATCCACAAATCTTTAGAGTGGCCCCATTGGCAGTGCCAAATAGGATCAGTGCATGAATCCCTTCACACGTTGATGAAAAGAGCATGATGTGCTAAGGTGTCTTTGTCCCTCCTGGTGACGTAGCCAAAGAACATGCAATGCTGCTTTTGAATATAGTGAGCAATTGGAGAAAGGCCAGATCTTTGCAAGGTTGTGACATTTTGCACAAAGTCAAACCACTTTATGCTCAGGATTTGGCACTGACAGTGCTATGGAATTTCCTCTAGCTGCTCCAAGTCTGCCTGAAAGAGGCTCCAGGTTTCTGACCTGTATAGCAATACAGGAAGTACACAGGTTTGATAAATCCTGAACTTTGTCTCAGAACAGAGACATTTTTGCATCCACAGGTGAGACATGAACTTTATGCAGGAGATGGCGAGACCTATTCATTGGAGAATATCCTGGTTGCTGTGACAGTTTGAACTCTGCTTGCAGCCTAGGTAGATGAAGGCTTTAGCCCTCTTCATGATGCTCAACACACCCTATACCGGGGGTTCTGGTGGCCCAGCTCCAAGGTTCTGGATCTTGGTCTTCTGCCATGAGATGTTCAACTCCATGTTGTGGATGGTCTCTTGGAAACCTTGAGGGGCGGGGCAGAAATTCTCTGGTTTCTCCACAAGCAAAGCAGCGTCATCGGTATAGTCTTGGTCAGTGAACAGTTCTTGACCAACCTTGATTCTGATGTCTGGCATGGTAAGTCCTAATATCCAGTTAATAGCCCATCAGAATAGTGCCAGGGCGAGAATATATTCCTGCTGCACATCTGAGTTTGTGTAGAAATGTGGTGAAAGCCATGAACCAATGTGCACGCTCACAAGAGTACCATTGTGAAGATGGCAAGCCAGATTTAGCAGAACATCTGGAATGACAACTCTTTTCATTGCAAACCAAAGTGCTGACCTGTCAATGGAATCCAAAGCTGCTTTGATGTCAATATATGCCACATGAAGCAGGCAGTTAAATTCTCAGTGCAGCTCAGCCACAAGCCAGAGGCTAAGCATGGTGTCTGTTGTTGACTGCCATGTAGTGAAACCTGATTGCTGTGGATGATGATGTCTGTTGCATCCTATCAAACTGAATATGAGTGAAGACCTTTCCAGGGATTGATAGCAATGAGATCAGTCTATAGCAGGCATTCCTAAACTTGGTTCATGGCTTGTTCAGAGTAAGCCCCTGGCAGGCCGTGAGATGCTTTGTTTACCTGAGCGTCAGCAGGTACGTCCGCTCGCAGCTCCGAGTGGTCGCGGTTCACAGTTCTCGGCCACTGGGAGCTGTGGGAAACAGCACTGCAGTTCCCATTGGCTAGGAACGGTGAATGGCAGCCATTGGGAGCTGTGAGCAGCCGTACCTGCGGACACTCAGGTAGACAAAGTGTCTCGCGGCCCACTAGGGGCTTACCCTGAACAAGTCACGAACCAAGTTTGGGAACCCCTAGTCTATAGCTGTCACACTTTGTGTGAGATCCTTTACCCTTGTACAGGGACACTATGATGCCATCTTTCCATTCTGCTGGTATCCTGCCTGATACCCACACTTTTAAAAACAGTCCATGCAGGCCAGTGCTCACTGGTTTCAAGGCACCTTTGAGCAGCTCAGGTGGAATACCATCAGGTCCAGCAACAAGTCTATTCTGTAACTTTTGGATGGCTTTTCATACTTCCTTGAGTGACGGAGTAACAATGTGTCTCCCTGGGTCTGTAGCTGTACAGTTTGCCAGGTCATATAGCTCTGGACAGTCGTCTGTATGCATTCATAATGTATTTTCCATCTGTCCAGGATCACATCTATTGATGAGCAGGGAGAGCCATCTGGTTTCATGATGGGAATGCTAGTAAGCTGTTTATGGCTGCCCGCCAGGTCTGTGAGAGCAGGATTCAAATTGTGCTTTAGGCTGTCCTCTGCTTCATCAACCAGGGAGTTGATGTAGATCTCACAGTCACATTTGCCATGAGCCATAAAATACCTTTCAACTATTTACATTCTTGGACATATCCCTGCTTGCGTGCTTCTGCAATTATTTCTATATCTCAAAGTCCTCCTCAGAAAGCCAAGGTTTCTTGCATGACTGTCTGAAGCCAATTGTTTCAGTGGTAGCTGTGATATAATGTTACATATACCACTCCAGGTGATCTCCATGTCATCCAAGAAGGTACCAAGATTACCTATGTGATCTTTGGTGACTTGTGTATATTACATGGCTTCAAGAAGTTCCTCAGAAAGAGGCTAGACATGGTATTGTTGGTGGATGTCTAACTTGCCTGGCGTCCAAGACACAGCCAAAGAAAATACAACATGGCCAACCTCATCTCAGACCTTGAGACACTGATACTTTTGGATCTTAATGAGAAACTTCAAATGGAGTGTACTGTATTTTTTTCTAATAGTTTCTTGGTTTTCTTGGGACATGGGGCAGTGATGCTGCCAGACCAGATGCCAGCTTTTGCCAACTCTTTAGGCCTCAGCCAAGCACTGACAATTTCATTGCTGGAAACCAGTCCAGCTGACCTGTGTGTTAATATGGTTACGATGAGTATTTGTCTTATAATAATGTATTTAAAATTTTATGAAATTATTGTAAGTTGCTACATTTATTAAGCAGAGGGGTGTGATGGTGAGGCTGAGCGGGGAGGGGGCGGGTCCTATTTTCCTGCTGTGATCTGGTCACCCTATGCGCGCTGTTTCTTTCCCCCTCTACAGGCTTCCACACCCTAGCGCTGGGGAAGGAGGGGTTGTTTCCACGGGGCAGGCGGCGGTGGGCGGGGGCATGTTTCCATGGGGCCGGGTGGTTTCGGCCCTCAGCTGTTTTCTTTGGAGTAATATGGCCCTCACCGCTTTACGAGTTGTGCAGGCCTGCTTTAGATAATGTCAAAGAGGCCCAGAGTAGCAGAGAGGTGCCTTTTTATGTGTTTATAAATTGTTGTCTTTTGCTCTATAAAAAGCAAAACAATATGAGGAAACCACAGGGATGCAGTTGGGTCCCAGATAACCATGGTTACTAAACAACTGAAAATACTCAAACTTGCAAGGCCTAATAACTTCTGTTCTGAATGGTTTCTAGCAGCTTCTAAAACATAGAACACAGTGAGTTCTAATAGAGGGCTCACGTACTATTTAAAATGGTACTACCCAATTCTTATACACTACATAAACCACAACTAATAATAATACCAAAGTACTTTTCAAAGGAGGTAAATATCTTTGTAATGCACTGACGACACTACCAGGTCCATAGCCTGAGCATCATCTTTGACTCCTCCCTCTCTAGCTCCACCATCTAGGACTTTTCCAAGTCTTACCACTTTCTCCACTAGAGCATTTCCAAGATCTGACCCTTTTCTTGGTTCATACGTATTGGACAAGTGTTTTCTATACAGAAACAACTTCATGCTAATCAAAACAACTGTTCCCTTTTAAGGCAATATTGTGCCTGTAGGGCTAAATAATGAGATGCTGAGTGCTCCTCATCAATGGGAGTCAAAGGCACGTAGCATATCACAGGAGTACTCAGCAGCTTGCGAGATCCAGGCATCTTGTGGAGTAGCAGCCCATGTTTCTGGACCTGCAGGAAGCATTTCATTCATGGAGCTCAAGGGGAGCACGCTGTAGTCTAGAATCTATCTACTCCTGCTGCTAGTTCCAGCCTCAGTGTTTGTGCTCCAGGGAATGCAAGGACCAGCGGGGGGAGGAGAGGCCTTCACATAGATGTTTTCATTTTTCTCTTGAGGAAGGCCAGGACATTTTTTGGAAAATCCCATTGCTTACATTTCAGTTATGCCAGGCATTTTCATTTTTGGGAGGTGATTAACACATTTGTATATAAGAGGCATAATGATTTCTGACCTGAGTTGCAAATAAATCATTTTTGCATTATCTGATTTATTACTATGCAGGAGTGAATGCGCATTGCTGCACAACTACAGCACCATCTAAGAAAGGACAACAACCTGGGGAGAGGTGAGCCATACGACTACCTGAATATGCTTGACTCAGGTGCCTGCTTATACAGTACTAAGTGTCCCCTCCGCTCCCCTCCCCCTGCCAGAAAAAGAGTGTGGGACTAAATTATTTACAGAGAATGGAAGTCAGCAGATTTTCCCTGTACTTAACTTTAAATTTGCTGTATACACAGTCAAAATAATTGAAATAAATGGCAATTGCTACACCTGTGCAAATAAAACCAATATAAAATGATTTATAAAAATCCAATGAGCTCAATGCATTTCTGGAAACATCTGTAAAGCACAAGAGGAAGAGCTCCCTTCATGTGGATTTTAAATCAACAAAGGCATTGGGTGTGGTTTCAATTTTCACAGATGAAAGACGGTAGTAATTTACATTTATCCATAAATATTCACACTGTGGAGGAGGTCAACCTGCATCACTACCTGTTGCAATTGTTCCAATTAAAATGAACTCTTGTTAAAAGTTTTATCCTGGGAGGTGCTAAGTCTTTCACTGCCACTACACTGAAGGCCTTAAGAGCAACACATCTTAGATGTGCTCTAAAACACTGTCTAACTAGCAAACATATCCACTACTTCAAAGGACTATGTAGCTCAATGAGTTGCTCACTGATCACCCATGAAATAAATCTACAGATCGCAAAGTGTAGGAACTACTGGGTACCACCCACAACCCCCACTACATTCCAGAAAAGGAAGTAAATTATTAATGACATATTATACTTAGTAATGCTCTGGGGGTGGAGGGGAAGACAAATTTTGGACAGCATGCCTTACTAATCAACCTTATTGTTGTAACCCTTGTCTGTTCCCCCTTTTTTCCCCCACCTCCAGGTTTTGGTTGTTTATGACCTTCCTGTCTGAATCTAGATTTAAGCTCTCTGAGTCAGGGACCATGTCGTATCATCTTTCTGTGATGAGCCAAATGAATTCTGGGGTAATGAGAAATAATAACAACACAGGGCTGGACTGTCCCCTTTATATAATGGAACTCACAGGAAGGTTAGTAAATGATACACAGTTCTGCTTGTGGAGTTTCTTCCATATTGTTCTTTTGGGTCGGGGGAGGAGTTTGACCCCTGCCTCTTCTCTTCCCACCCAGTGGAATGAGCTGTGCATCTGCCCTCAATCCCCACAAACCCCTAGGATCCTCAGGAGGCCCTGTGCCTCTGTACCAGCTCGGGAGTTCTGCTCTTTCTCCTCCCCTCCCAGTAGCACTGCTCCAATGGCTATCCCTTGGGGGATCCCTTGAAAGAGGATTCCATATTCTAGTCTATAGAATTTCTTGTTGTATGCTCACCACTATAGTATGTGAGTGCCTTCTAGTTATGCATTAAGCAACATGACTAACATCTCCCATGGATGTGTTTGTTCTCTCATCCTTTCCCTAGGGGTGAAGTGCGTGCAGTGGAGTGTTTTTTGTTTTGGAATTTTGAAAATAATAAACCCACATTCCTATGTTTGTTAGAGAAGGCCTTGCACTTAGAGTGGCAGGCCGTGAGTACTTTGCTCCTTTATGAGTTCATTCCACGGTCTTGGGCTGGCCCCCAAGAAAGCTCAGTAGCGTGGCCGGGGGGGTGGGGGGGAGCAGGGAGAGCGGCGGCTCCCCCTGTGAGGAAAAGCGGTGCTAAGGCGCCAGGCTGGCGGCTCCTGCTGCTGCGGGGAGCCACTGGCCCTTTAAAGCGCCAGCCCCGTTGCCGGAGCTGGGCTGGGGGGGGGCGCTTTAAAAGGCCGGCGGCTCCTGCTGCTGCGGGGAGCCACTGGCCCTTTAAAGCGCGCCCCCCAGCCCCGCTGCCGGAGCCGGGCTCGGGCGGGGATTTAAAAGGCCCGGGGGCTCCGCAGCGGCTGGAGCCCTGGGCCCTTCAAAGCGCCACTGGGTGAGTACAGGGGGAGCGGGGAGGCGCCTTTTTATAGTGCTGCTCCCCCTGTGCTCTAAACCTGGCTATGCCACTGAGAAAGCTGTCTTCTGCACAGATAACCATTGTTGTTATTTGTTTGTATTACCGTAGTATGTAGGAGCCCCAGATCAAGACCCCATTGTCCTAGCTGTTGTACAAACACAGAACAAAAAGGCAGTCCCTGTCCCAAAGAGCTTTCAGTCTAAGCCCTGGTCTACACTACGAGTTTAGGTCGAATTTATTAGCGTTATTTCGATTGATCCGTGCACCCGTCCAGACAACGAAGCCCTTAACATCGACTTCTAGGGCTCTTAAAATCGATCTCGCCACTCCACCCCCAACGAGGGGATTAGCGCTTAAAGCGATATTGCCGAATCGATGTAGGCTTAGTGAGGACGCAATTCGACGGTATTGGCCTCCTGGATCTATCCCACAGTGCAACATTTGACCGCTCTGGACAGCAGTCTGAGCTCCAATGCTCCGCCCAGGTAGACAGGAAAAGCCCCGCGAACTTTTGAATTTCATTTCCTGTTTGGCCAGCGTGGTGAGCTGCAGGTGAGCGCAGATCTCATCAGCAGAGGTGACCATGATGGAGTCCCAGAACCGAAGACGAGCTCCAGCATGGACCGATGGTGAAGTACGCGATCTGATCGCTGTATGGGGAGACGAAACCGTGCTAGCAGAGCTACGGTCCAAAAGAAGAAACGCCAATACATATGCCAAAGTCTCCAAGGGCATGCAGGACAGAGGCTACAACAGGGACGCGCAACAGTGCCGCGTGAAAATTAAGGAGCTCAGGCAAGCCTACCAAAAAACCAGAGATGCAAACAAACGCTCTGGGTCAGAGCCCCAGACATGCCGCTTCTATGATGAGCTGCATGCCATTCTAGGAGGTGCAGCCAGCACTGACCCACCCATGTGGTATGACTCCGTATGTGGATCATCAGAAACCACAGAGGAGCATGATGATGATAATGATGCTGAAAATAGCGCCCAGACACAGCAAGGAAGTGGAGAAGCCCTTTTCCCCGACAGCCAGGAACTCTTTGTCACCCTGGAGCCAGTACCCTACGAACCCACCCAAGGCGTGCTCGATGCAGGAGAAGGGACCTCTGGTGCCTCTGGTGAGTGTACCTCTGTTAATTAATACATGTTTTATAAGCAAGCGTGTTTAATGATCAATTCGCGGCCAGTACAGCTACAGCTACTGGAAAACTCTGTTAACATGTTCGGGGATGGAGCAGAAATCCTCCGGGGACATCTCCAGAAAGAGCTCCTGGATGTACTCCCAAAGCCTGTGCAAAAGGTTTCTGGGGAGGGCAGCCTTATCCTGTGCTCCGTGGTAACACACTCTACCACGCCAGGCCAGTAGCACGTAGTCTGGAATCATTGCTTTGCAAAGCATGGCGGCGTATGGTCCCGGTGTTTGCTGGCATTCAAGCAACATCCGTTCTTTATCTGTCTGTGTTATCCTCAAAAGAGTGATATCATTCATGGTCACCTGGTTGAAATAGGGGAATTTTATTAAGGGGGTATTCAGAGGGGCTCCGTCCCTGCTGGGCTGTTTGCCTGTGGCTGAACAGAAATCTTCCCCGCTGTGACCCACGCGGTGGGGGGAGGGGGAACAGCGAACATCTTGGATGTGTGTCTGTGTGTGTGGGGGTGTCGATTAGGTTCGCGCTGCACGTTAACCCAAAAACTGCCGCCCCTCCCTTTTCAATTGCCAACCAGTTTTAAATTGCCAGCCCAAAGGCTGTTTGTTATGGGAAATGAGGGGGTTGCTGTTTGAAAACATTCCCACGTTATGAAGGTTAAAGAAGCCTATAGACTGTGGCTTACCATGGCTGTGTGCAAGCCGAATTCTGTTGCCCGCCGGACCTGCTTGTGTGATCTCTCACACCAAACCGGCAGACCCTCAATATAACAGGCAAAGTGCAACCTTGGACCAAATGCACATGTGATATGTAATGTTTGGAGCATTGTTCTCTAATATGTGTCTTTTAAACTACTCCTCTCCCGTTTGTTTCCTCCCGCAGCTGCAAATGTTTCAACGCCACCCCCTTCATCACCGTCCCAGAGGCTAGCGAAGATTAGAAGTAAAAAAAAAAGGAATCGAGATGAAATGTTCTCAGAACTCATGGAATCCTCCCACACTGAAGCTGCCCAGCAGAATGCGTGGAGGCAGACACTGTCGGAGTCCAGGAAGGCAGATTTTGATCGCGCGGACAGGTGGCGTGATGAAGAGAGTAGGTGGCGTCAGCGTGCAGAGAGAAGGCAGGATGCAATTCTGAGGCTACTGGAGGATCAAACGGAAATCCTCCGGCTTATGGCTGAGGAAAGGCGTACGGTTCAGGAAAGGCCGCCTGAGCCCAGACCGCCGCTACAGCCCCTGTGTAACCAACAGCCCTCCTTCCCGAGTCCCATAACCTCATCCCCGAGACGCCCAAGAACGCGTTTGGGCGGCCTCCGTGCACCCAACCACTCAAGTCAAGAGAACAGTCCAAGCAAGAAAGGGCTGGCATTCAATAAGTTTTAAAGTGCTGTGTGTCCTTGTCCTTCCCTCATCCCCTCCTCCACCACCCATCCTGGTGCTTCCCTTCCTCCACCAGCTATCCCGGGAGACTGTGACAGTTAGCCCCATAGTTCCCCCTCTTTGTTTTACGAATTAATAAAGAATGCATGATTTTTAAGCAACAATGACTTTATTTCCTCTGCGAGCGGTGATCGAGGGGGGGAGGGCAGGGCGGTTTGGGTAAAGGGAAGTAGAGTGAATGAAGGGGCGGGGCTTTTCATTACAGGGGAAAAACAGAACTGGCCATTCATGAAACTGGTTTTCAAAGCTTCCCTGATGCGCAACGCACCCTGCTGTACTCTTGTAATAGCCCTGGTGTCTGGCTGCGCATAACCAGTGGCCAGGCGATTTGCCTCAACCTCCCACCCTGCCATAAACGTCTCCCCCTTACTCTCACAGATATTGTGGAGCGCACAGCAAGCAGTAATAATAATGGGAATATTGTTTTCGCTGAGATCTAACCTAGTCAATAAACTTCGCCAGCGAGCTTTTAAATGCCCAAATGCACATTCCACCACCATTCTGCACTTGCTCAGCCTATAGTTGAAAAGGTCCTGACTACTGTCCAGGCTACCTGTGTATGGCTTCATGAGCCATGGCATTAAGGGGTAGGCTGGGTCCCCAAGGATAACTATTGGCATCTCAACATCCCCAATGGTTATTTTCTGGTCTGGGAAGAAAGTCCCTTGCTGCAGCAGCCGAAACAGACCAGAGTTCCTGAAGATGCGAGCGTCATGTACCTTTCCCGGCCATCCCACGTTGATGTTAGTGAAACGTCCCTTGTGATCCACCAGTGCTTGCAGCACTATTGAAAAGTAACCCTTTCGGTTTATGTACTCGCTGGCTTGGTGGTCCGGTGCCAAGATAGGGATATGCGTTCCGTCTATCGCCCCACCACAGTTCGGGAACCGCATTGCTGCAAAGCCATCCAGTATGAGCTGCACATTTCCCAGACTCACAACCCTTGGTACCAGCAGCTTGGTGATCGCCCTGGCTACTTGCATCACAACAGCCCCCACTGTAGATTTTCCCACTCCGAATTGATTCGCGACTGACCGGTAGCTGTCTGGCGTTGCAAGCTTCCACAGGGCTATCGCCAGTCGCTTCTGTACTGTGAGGGCTGCTCTCATCTTGGTGTTCTTGCACTTCAGGGCAGGGGAAAGCAACTCACAAAGTTCCATGAAAGTGCCCTTACGCATGCGAAAGTTTCGCAGCCACTGGGATTCATCCCAGACCTGCAGCACTATGTGGTCCCACCAGTCTGTGCTTGTTTCCCGGGCCCAGAATCGGCGTTCCACTGTATCAACAAGCCCCATTAACACCATGATGTCCACCTTGCGGGGGGGCCTTTTTTGAGAGAGGTCTGTGTCCATGTCCTCATCACTGTCCTCAGGGCGCTGCTGTCGCCTCCTCGCCTGCTGTAGCTCTAGCAGCTCCTGGTTCTCGTTCTCCATATACTCCTGGACAATGCGCGTGGTGTTCATAACGGCGAGAACAGCCGCGGTGATCTGATCGTGCTCCATGCTTTCCCTGGTATGCTGTTTGCAGGACAGCAGAGTGGCAGCAGAAGCAGCGGGTGGATAACAATGGAGTCAGCAATATGGCGCCCATATGAAAAAAGGCGCGAAAGGATTTTTTGCTCCCCCCTCAGTTGCTTTCACGGAGGGAGGGGGGAGCAAGGGTTAGGCTCATTTCCTTCTAGCTGCAGATGGTACAATATGTGGTGAGCAAGGAGGCGCCTTCCCTTCTAGCAGCAGCTGGTACAATATGCTTGATATCCATCATCATCTCCTAGCCCCCTCAAGGATTGAACTCACAACCCCGGGTTTAGCGGGCCAACGCTCAGACCTCTGAGCTATCCCTCCGCCCGTGTTCCAGGCAGTACTGAATCTCCCTTAAACAAAATGTAAAAAAGAGAATGACCAGAGTCACTCTGGTCACTCCCATTTATGTCCAAGCGCCCCCCAGCCAGCCACACCATAGGCCGCCGGCCAGGAGCACACGAATACCAATCATATTGTACAATCTGCTGCGAGAAGGCAAGGAGCTTCTGCTGTATGGTCCCGCGACCACGACCATTTATGGCATATTGTACCATCTGCAGCTAGAAGGCAAGGAGCTTCTGCTGTGTAGTCCCACGACTACCAGCCTCAGGCGGAATGGCCCCTTCAAGGATTGAACTCGCAACCCCGGGTTTAGCAGGCCAACGCTCAGAACGCTGAGCTATCCCTCTGCCCGTATTATAGTGTGACTGAATCCCCACTAGACCTAATGTCCAGGCGTACGCTGGAGATGTACGGTAATTGTGAGCTGAGCAGGCTTCCGTAGCAAACACAGAAACCCCGGAAAAAAGGCGCGAAAAATATTGCTTTCACGGAGAGAGGGAGGGAGGGAGGGATGACATGTACCCAGAACCACCAGCGACAATGTTTTCTGCCCCATCAGGCTTTGGGATCGCAACCCAGAATTCCAATGGGCGGCGGAGACTGCGGGAACTGTGGGATAGCTACCCGCAATGCAATGCTCCGAAAGTCGATGCTAGCCCCGCTACTGTGGACACAGTCAATCGACCTCATGGTCTTAACGCTCTTTAGTGGGGACACACACAATCGATTCCATAAATTCGGGTTTTAAAATATCGACTTCTATAAATTCGACCTAATTCTGTAGTTTAGACGTACCCTAAGAATAAGACAAGAGACAACAGATGGATAAAGACAGACAGGGGAGTACAAGGAAACAATGAGAGTATTGCACAAGGTAGGGGAAGAGGTATAGCACACAAGCAAAGTGAACAATGTTATGGTGGCAAACATCATGATGTTTCTTTTTTTAGTGGGGTAGGTTTACTTAGGAGGGGATTAGCTCAATGGAAGGGAAAGGACACAAGGAGGATAGGTTGGGAAGGAAGGGTAGCTATGGAGTGAAGTTCAGATGAAGAGACCATGAGGGAGGGGGAGTTCCATTGTGCCAGAAGTGAAATTCATAGATTCCAAGCCCAGCAAGGACCATTGGGATCATCTAGTCCAGGGGTTCTCAAACTTCATTGCACCGCGACCCCCCTTTGTGACAATAGTTACATGACCCCTGGGCGCAGGGTCGGAGCCTGAGCCCTGCCACTCTGGGTGGAAAGAAATGGAGCCGCAGGCCAAGCCCTGCCACCCCAGGTGGGGGGAGAGGGGGCTGCAGCCCAAGCTCCATTGCCCCAGGTCGGGGTGGAGCTCAGGCTTCATGTTCAGACCTTGGTCCTAGCAAGTCTAATGCTGGCCCTGACGACCCCATTAAAATGGGGTTGTGACCTACTTTGGGGTCCTGATCTACAGTTTGAGAATCACTGATCTAGTCTGACTTCCTATGTAACAGAGCTCATAGGATTCTCCCCCCCGCCCCAAAGGGGGGAAAAAGAGCCTGCATGGTGAAAAGTAGATTTATAAATTCTTTTCATTTAAATAAACTTAGGCCCTGAAATTGTTGGCCATGGTCTTTATCCCACAGCTTTAGTCAGTATTGATTCAATATTCTATGAGAAGCCACTGTAGGGAGTGGAGGAAAGGTTTGATGATTTCATGGTAGCCTGTGTTGCTGAGAAGATACATGGCAGCTTTCTGTACCAGTTGACATTTCCCAGGTGCTAAAGACTTCATGCCCAGGTATATTGCATTGCTGTAGTCCAGATGAGAGGTGACAAAGGCACGAGTAATAGAGGCCAGGTCATCGTCTTCCAGGATGGGATGGAGTCTCCTAGCATACCAGAGATGGTAGAAAGCACTATTCATGGATGCTGCTATATGAGAGCTTTGCGTCAGTGAGGAATGCAGGAGCACTCCTAAGCTACAGACTGAATTGACCATTTGTGGGTGTGTACGTGCAACCAGCAGAGATTGCACTCTGGTTGCAAACTCTTCAAAGGGCTTTCCTCTGCCCAACATCATCACCTCTCTTCTGCTTGGGTTCAGTTTCAGTCAGCTGTTCTTCATCCATGAGCTGACTCCCTCCAAGCACTGGACCATCTTGGTGGTAGTGGTGTGGTCATGTATTGTAAAGGATAAGTTGAGCCGTGTCTCATCTGTATATTGCCTGCACTTGAGTCCATGTCATCTCACCAGTTTACCTAGCAGTTGCAAGTAGATTTTGAAAAGGACCAGAAGAGAGAAATTATCCTTGTCAGACTCCCACAAGGGAGGGTCTAGGGGCAGAGGGGCAGTTTCCCATCACTACTGATTTGCTGCATCCCTCCAGGAAGGAGTTGAAGCATTTTAGTGCATTACCCTGGACCCCTGCTCTCTCGCTCTCTCTCTCAGGCAAGACAGCTGTGCCTTATAGTCAACAGTGTTGAATGCTGAATACAAGGCCAGGAGGAGGAGAATGGATGTCTGTCTTCTGTCCATTGACAGCAGGAGGTCATCCTTCAGTTCCACTAATGCATTTGCAGTTCAGTGTCCTGGCCTGAATCAGACTGTGCAAGGTCTAGGATATTAGTTTCAATTAGATGAGATACAAGTTGGCATTTGGCTAGTTTCTCTATGATCTTGCTCAGAAATGGGAGGTTTGACACTTGGCAGTAGTTAGCTAGAACTGATGTATCCAGGGTGGGTTTCTTCAGTGTTGATGGGACTGTTGCGTGTTTGAAGGAGGAAGGGAAGATTCCTTCGCTCAATGATGGGTTGGCTGTTTCAGTCACAGGTGGCACCAATTGTTCATGACTCTCTTTCATGAGCCAGGAATGGCATGGGTGAGATTCACAAGTCTCGTGTCAGGACTTCTTTAGGGCAGTGGCTCTCAAACTTATTTGATTATGCCCCGCTTCTTTGTGTCTGTAGTCCTTCCCTCCTCCCCCAGCTCCTGCCACACAATTACATATACAGCCACTCTGCCTACATATATAGCTGCTCTGCACATGCCCTCCCCCACAGTTTGAGGACCTCTGCTTTAGCATGTCCAAACTCCTAGATGAGTGAATGCAGGCAGGCTGTGGGATGGTGGGTGGGGGTGGATCTGTGTTGTTTGAGAAGGCTTCCTGAATGCGTGTGAACTTTTCAGCGAAGTAGGATGATAATTCTCTGCACTGCTTGGTTCTGATGAAGGTTGTAGGCACTCAGGACTGATGAAGCAGTTTACTACCCTGGATAGCTCTTTTGGGAGCTTCAGTGGAGGCTGAAAGAGAGGTTCCTTTGATCAGTAATACAGCATAGGTTTGGAGGAATTGGTTATGTTTAATTCTCTTTGTATCAGCTTTTTGGTGCTCAGATTTCTGCCTCCTCTCTTCCTCTGGCACAGGGTGTCAGAAAACCAAGGAGATCTGTGTGGGTGACAGGGAGAAAGGGGTCAGATCAAATGTGTCAATGGTTGAGGCTAGTGCACAATGGTGATTCACCAAGTCTTTGATTCCTCATCCTGTGGGTGGTTTTGTTGCCCTTCAACATGCTTTGGCATTTGTTGGAGTCCATCAATCTTCATGATCAAATCAGACTTATGGGCCTTTCTTGGTGAATGGGAGTTTGAAGCTCTCTGACCACTGCCTTAGCCCAGGGCTACACTAGGGGAGGGAGTCGATCTACGATACGCAGCTTCAGCTACGTGAATAGCGTAGCTGAAGTCGGCGTCTCGTAATCGACTTACCTGGCCATGAAGACGGCGGCGAGTCGATCGCTGCCACTCCCACGTCGACTCCGCTTCCACCTTTCGATGAGGTGGATTTCCAGAGCCGACGGGGAGCGCGATTGGGGATCGATTAATCGCGTCTAAATGAGACGCGAAAAATCGATCCCCGATAGATCAATTGCTACCCGCCGATCCGGCGGGTAGTGAAGACAAGCCCTTAGTAAGATGATAGTCTGTTCAAGACCAGGTCTGGTTTGTGATGTCCTTGATACTGATATCTCAGCTGACGATCAGGGGTGTGACCTCTTTTGGCTTTGATGTTTTAGAAAATAAATGCAGTTGCCGCTTCCCTTTTGCAGGTGCTTCATCACTCATGAGCTTGTGGATTGATTGTTGATGGCAGATAATCAGCATCAATTTTAGTTTGTACTGTCTCCTTCTGGCCTGTGCCTAGGAAATGTTCCTGTGCAGTGTATAGGTATTAGATGTCTGGAATCTGGTTTCTTATGTCTGCTTTGTTTCCTCCTGTTTGGACTAGGTGAATTAGTGGATTGGGCCATGGGATGACTTGAGTGAAGGAATGGTTGTTTGGATTGCCAAATGCCATGAAAAAGGCCGGTCTGTTATATACCTTTTGGAATTGTAAACTGCTTGAGTCCTGGCCTGTCGCTGAGGGAATGAAACACCCTTTCAAAGTGTTTCAGCACTGCTACCCAGTACTCCCGGGAGCACTGAAGGAATTCTGGGGGATAGTGTGCATTTTGAACCCAGGCCCAGGAGGAGCACTGGGGGAGAAAGTGCCTCATTAGGATGCACAGAGATGAATTTTTTTGCTCCATTGTTCTCTGATGCATTGGCCCCACTTCATGGATTAGGTCTGTGAGCAGGTTTTGCTATTGTGCGGAGCCCTCATGTGGGCTGGACAAACAGAGGGATGGTGTAAAGAAGAACAACATGGAGCATGGCATAAAGCCATAGTCTGGCTCCAGGTGTTCAAGACTGAGCTACAGATTTTGTTTTTGATATTTCAATATGAGTGAATGACATCCTTGAGTTCTGTTTGGAGGCTCTCTGCACCAGTTGGATTTAGATGGTGCAGTGGCGTTGTATTAGTCCTCCACGCAGGGGGAAATGTCACCCTATTAGCACATTTTTATTACTGTACTGTGGCAGGGTGTACCCAGCTCTGCACTGGTTCAGCTGGGGTTGATTCTATCCTGTGGGCCGAGGAGGCCATGCGTCCTTAGCTCTGCTGGGCATGCTCCAGCTGGAACCAGGATATAAAAGGGAGCAACTCAGCTCAGTCTGGGCTGACTGCTGGAGGGAACAGAGGTGCACTGCGGGCTCCTGTGGAAGGACTTTTGTCACGTCACCGTTTGGCTGGCCTCCAGGTCCTGATGACCCACGACCCCCAGGTTCCTGACGCCACGGAGGAAGGAGAGACTGTGGGAACCCCTAGACGGCAAGCTGCAGAGGAATGGGTAGGAAGTGACCCAGGGGAACTTAACAGGGAATCTGTCATAGAACCGGAGATTAGTTTTGGCAGGATTTCTGCCAAGCTGACAGTGGGCAACCCCGCCATTGCCAGGGCCATGGGTTGGGGCCCAGTGGAGTCGGGAGGGCCTGGGTCCATGTTGTGGGTGGGTGGTGGCCACCAGCCACCACGAGGTGGAGGCCCACCCCTCCAACCCTATTGACTCTGGCCACTAGGCCATACAGCCCTGACAGAAAGGGCAACCCTATTGACACTGGCCACATGGCTACACAGAGCTGACAGACCATTAGACCCCTCAGCCCTTACCAAGAGGGCAGCTTTATGGACTCTGGCCTTTAGGCCACACAGCCCCGACTGGGATGGCGACCCCATTGTCTTTGGCTGTTGAGCCGGCAGCCCAGCTCAGGAGGGCCATCTTGTTGACCCCAGACATTAGGCCACCCTGCCCCGAGATTAGGGGCAGTTGTTCAGATTAAGCTGAGAAGCCATAACACCTCTCCTCCAGAGGGTGATGGAGTGTACCAGCCCTGTGACATGTACATAAATATAATCTAAGCCAAGCTTTTTACTGATTGGAGGAATTTCCCTGTTTCCCAAGCAAAATAGGGCTCTGTAATGGTGTCAGCCTTCTTGAAAATGTTTAATCTCATGTCAAAATGACAGCACTGTGAATGAAAATGTTTTAAAAAGGCAACGTGGCCCCCAATAAAGTGGATCTCATCCTTTTCCAGCACCACCAATGGGTAAATTTTTCTTCCTGGCAGGAAGTTCAGAGTTGTGTAAGGGGGACTCTGATTATTAATTTTTTGTCATAGTAATGTTGCTGCTGGTGTAATTTGATCTGTGAGTAATTGCAAAATTTGCTTGTGTATTTTTAAGAGCTAAAGCGAGTATGTGGGATGGGCCCTTTTTATGTACTGTAGTGTAAGTTTGAATACAAAAGTGTGTTCCAATACCCATTGTCTTTGCAGTTGCATTTTTATTCAGTGAGTTCTAAATATTTTTCTATTCAAGCATTTTTTCTAACTTTCACTTCTTCTACTGGCTCCCAACATCTGTTCATTATCAAAAAGAATGACATAAATGACTAAGACAGCTTGACATGCTATATATTGCTCTTGATTCATCACAAGCATTGGAGGGGTGTGTGTGCGCGTACACACAGCCACCCACCCACCCCCCCCCACACACACCCTTACACCTTTAAATGCATTTGTATCCTGCCACTTTTTCCCCTTTTATTTGCTGAATAGATTCTGATCAGAAAACATTTTGATTGAGATTATTTTCTCCTCAGTGAAATTGTGCAAGGGCTTTGTTAAATGCTGATGTATTCTTCTGTTCAAGGAAAGTGTTCAACAATAGGGTCTAACATTTAAAAGGAAATATGATTCATCACAGAGGTTATGTGCTAGTGGTTATAGGAAGATCCCTGTTCTCTTCAAATGCAACTGCTAATGGGTTTTGCAGTAATCTAAAACCAAAGGCATTGCATACTTCTCCTATTGTGTTTACAGTAACTGGCAAACCAACTAAGGTCATGTTTCTGTTATTACAGCACCTGTGCTCCTTGCAGAAAATAGTTACGATAACTGTCAGCCAGTGACCATTGCAGGAACTCTTGCACATGTTGCTTTTTGATTAAAGACTTGGGGTCAGATCCTTATCGGGTGTAACTTGGTGTCGCTCTGAAGTCAATGGAGCTTTGCCAAGTTATAGCAGCTAAGGATGTGGGGTGGAATTTTCAAAAGTGGCTAAGGGAGTTAGTTGCCCAGTTCCCAATGAAATTCTGGGGGAAAAAAGGATGGCCCAGTGGTCAGGGTGCTAGCATGGGACTTGAGAGATCCAGGTTCCGTTCTCTGTATTGCCACAGATTGTGACATTGGACAAGTTGCTTAGTCCCAGATCCTCTGAAATCTGTGTAAATTAGGAGTTTGTTGATCTGGGCCTTAGTTTCTATATCTCAGTTATCCATCTGTAAAATGGGTATAATAGAATGTCCCTTACAAGGGTGTTGTGAGTTGTGACGTTGCACTCCATATCTTTTATGGAAATATGCTAATACGTCTGAATATAATGTAACTGTATTATGCTATGCAAAAGGTCTCTTGTAAGGTGTCATTACAAAACTTATCTACTAAGTGTGTTCATCCTATTTGTATGAATGTATCATTCTTGTATCTGAAGCTAGAAATATGAAGTATTACTCTGAAGTCCTATTGTAATATGCAAAGTGTGGGCCATTCATGGTGGCTTGGAATCTTGATGGCTCCCATTAACTATGACAATTGGTTGTGAATGGCTTTGTTTACTTGCAAAACTTCCTGGGTACGTGCAGGCCAGCGCTGGAAGAATGAAGGCTGGGGACTCACAGGACATGTGAACATGTCACATGATACTGGAATCCATCTAAAACCTGGTGCTTTTCCATTGGGGGGGGGCGGGAGGACTCAGAGAAAGACAAAGAATTCCCGCTTTGTGCCAAAGATATAAAAAGGGGTGGAACAGAACAAAGGAGACTGCCAGTCATGAGAAATCCCCTAGTTACCACCTAAGCTGGAACTGACAAGGATTGTGCCCAGGGGATTGGGCCCAGATTGGGAGGGAGTCTGGTCTTGTTAGAGCATCTCTGAGGGTGAGAGAAACCTGTATTCGGTTTCTTAATGTATTAGGCTTAGACTTGCATGTTTTGTTTTATTTTGCTTGGTAACTTACTTTGTTCTGTCTGTTATTACTTGAAACCACTTAAATCCTACTTTTTATTCTTAATAAAATCACTTTTGTTTATTAATTGACCCAGAGTAAGTGATTAATACCTGGGGGAGCAAACAACTGTGCATATCTCTCTCATTGTCATAGAGGGCGAACAATTTATGAGTTTACCCTGTATAAGCTTTATACAGAGTAAAACAGATGTATTTGGGGTTTGGATCCCATTGGGAACTGGGTGTCCAAGTGCTGGAGAAAGGTAAGCTGCTGAGTGGCTTTGGTTAAAGTCTGCAGCTTTGGGGGCCTAGTTCAGACCTGGGTCTGTGTTGCAGCCGGCTAGAGTGTCTGGCTCAACAAGGCCCTTGGGGCTCAGGGCTCTAAGGGTCTGCAGAACCTTTTCCCAGTGAGAGAGCCTTACCCAGCTGTGCTGTAAACATCTATTTATTAACAACACACACAGAATACATATACCAAGCAAATCTCTTATGCTCACCACTGCCAATATACAGACTGATTTCACCCGATGGTCAGTCAGGATTCATTCATCTGGGGGTTCCCAGCGATGCCTTGGTACATCACGGTCACGCAGAGGGGTCAGAGTTCCAGCAGCTTGATGTTGAACTGCAGTCCAGAAATGGTTCCCAAAGAGCATTGTTTTTCATTTACATTATATAAGTAAAACTAGCTACCTCCTTCAAATGTACTAAACCTAGCACATTATCCCACACTCCTAAATAACAAATTTTAACCAATTACGTACTGGCACCTATGTGTCCTCCTTCCTGCCCAAGTTTTTTACATTTTATTTTTCATGCCCAAATTGTAACCTTCTCTGTTTATGCAGATGGTCAGCACAAAAACACTGGTTAGAGCTTATTTTACCATTTATTGAGTCTCTCTCTGTATCCTCCGTAATTTCCCAGCGCCTGGGTGTCTCTACTTTATAACCGTGGTGGTTATAATGCTCATTAGGGACATTCCTGAGGTGGAGGGGGTGCTTTATCAGCAGCAGAACATTTTTTTTTCAGCTTTAGTGGTGAATTCCCTGAGTTTCACCCAAGGCTGGTTTAACGGGGAGTAGGCGGGGTATGGGGGGTCAGTGATCAGGTCTCAGTCCTACAATTCCCCTCCGTGATGATGCTTTCACTGAAGCAGTCATCATTACCACAAGATACCCTAGTAATGTAACATGGGTATGCTTCCTGGGTATGGTCAGCAACGGTATTAGTTAATCTCTCATGTTGGCTGTTTGTATCTTCCAGAAGGTTCTTCTTACCCACACTGCCAATATCACCATGCCTAAAAGCAAACCGAATTGGATTCCAATTATCACCCCAATGGGATGTATCTTTATATTAAAAGCTCCAGTCGCTGTAGGTGACCATCCCAGTAATGTTTCCCACCAAGAGGGATACCCTGTTTCAGCAATGGTTTATAAAACCTTAATTACTTATAGATTGCTGTGCTGTCCTTCAATGCGAATTTGGTCCTCAATGCATTTTATGTATTGCTAATGGTCTTGCAGCATAAGGTGGATTAGCAATCATCAAACCAAACTCATATTCATACGAACATTAACAGGTCTTATATCATTAAATAAATGAACATTATACTGCAAATATTCTACAATCCAAAGGGGCACATAATATTCAAAATTACAACCCTTAACTTTACTAACATTACAAAAACCTCTATCAAATATGTCATAACATACATTTCATTATTATTTACAATAATTTCCAGACAATAAATTCTAACACATACACAGCCTTTACCTGCACAGATTACAGATAATTTTTGTTCCATAAATACATTAAACATACACCTTTAAGTGCCCTTTTAGTGTGAAAAGATGGGTCCCTTATTTGCAAATTTTGATCCTTACATACAGATTTTAAATCTTTACAAACTATACATTGGGATACATCTATGGTTTTCCATTGTTCATGTTTTTGATATGTCCATGCATGGTGGTTCACCAAATACATGGCCAAAATTTTGGTTACCTGAATTCTTATAGGTAATA
This sequence comes from Macrochelys suwanniensis, assembly GCA_033296515.1. NCBI lineage: Eukaryota > Metazoa > Chordata > Testudines > Chelydridae > Macrochelys > Macrochelys suwanniensis. The sequence goes on along the minus strand of CM065775.1, from coordinate 39,030,656 downwards.
TTAGGTATATATTAATGGTGCGGCTAGGATAGACAGTTAAAAGAGTTATTACATACACTTGTAAATAACTTGTAATGGTTATTTGATTCATATAAAAGGTAAAGTTTACCCATTTTCACTAAGACATCAATTGTCTTTTTTTTTCTCCTCAGTGACATTTTTTTCTACAAACAACAATTTTTTATTTCCAAATAAAATTTTTTTTGCATGCCATTGCAGATCATTTGGATGGCTAATTGCTGACCTATTTCCTGGACCTGTGTACAAGGCTAATGCTTAGGACACATTTCCTTGTATTGTTTCTATAGCCCCTGCTAAAAGTAATACATTCTTTTCACCTTGCTGTTACTATACTAGCAGTATTTTAGAAAATAATTGTTGCTCTGTTTTAAATTTTAACAAGGATGCACTGGTGGGCTTTTCCAGTTCTTGTATTTCAGCTGGAATATAACTGAGTTTGTTTGCCAATACCTCTATGTTAGTAGCACCTAATATTTCAACTCTTAATTCAGTTCCACTCACAGCAGTTTCCAATATACCCATTGGGGCCCTTCCTTATAGATTTTTCGACTGACCATAATTTTAACCATGCTGCCCACCCCTTATGGAGAGTTTGATTGAGATACAACCTTGGATACATTTAACCTGGTGAGGTCCAAGTCAGTTTGTTTTAGAGATCCTATTGGTGTTACAAGAACTTGTTCCCTATCATTCAATTTTACCACGTGGTCCATTCAATGGGTGTTGTCTTGGGAGTTTTTTTATATAAAATTCAGTTGCAAGTACCTTAAAGTTTAATTGTACCCAAATGCTTAGCCATGTATATTTACATAACTGGGTAGGGACAGTATGAAAAAGTGGTCCCGACGCTGTTATTATAAGTGACATTTAGGCTGCTTCTTAATACATGTACTGCCCTGGGTTTCTTTGATTCATTCTGGGGGTTCCATTTTTCCTATATCCCTTGCATCCCTTGCCAAGGTTCATTGGTACAATTCCCTGATTGTTAAGTGTTAAGTGTTACAGGTGTTAAAATTATGAAAGGTCCCAAAAATCATGAGGTTTTTTTTTATTTCTTTTTTTGTCTTTTTGTTTTATGCAGTGTCTCAGGTCATGCTTTCCTCTGCAACCATGCGATTTAGAAACTTACATGTTGTTGTTTTTTAAATGAAAGCTGAGGGAGATTCTTGCCTAATCACAAGCCTCCAGGGGCTGGGCCAAGAAATAAAGTTTTGTGGTAAAATCCTGGGAGCTGGCAGCACTTGGTTCAGAGTGCAGAAGGTATGGAGGAAGAGAGAGTTATTGTCAGGTAGATGTGGGAGCAAAGATTGTAGCCTAAGAACAGCTTTAGAACCTTTGAGGGAACAGATAAAGAAGTGAGGGGCAAAAGAGGCAAAAGAATCCTATTGAATCTCTATGCTAGCACAAGATGGTAATGACTCAGAAGAGGGGTGTGTGTGTGTCTTTCTGTTTTTGTTTCCATTTCCTAGCTTGCTCACAGTGGCATCCTTTGCAGGGAAGTACATTTTCCCCCACTAATCCTGCCTGGTCTTGTGTCTTCTCTTTGGTAGATAATTAAGGTGAACAAAAGTAAACATTTTTTATGATGCCCATTGTCTTTGCTTGTAACTGCCTGACAGCCTGTAGCAAAAATATATCCTCCAGAGCCTCTTTGTCAGTGTGCAGCACAGGTTTTCTCTGATTCCAGTTGTCACACTGCACCTTGCCAGCAAGGGTTGCAAGCCTGTTAAAGTGTCCCAAAATAAATCTAGGAGCCAGTGCAATGTTGTCATAATGATGTGATGTAACAGATTTGTCCTGAGGCTGAGACTTGTGAAAGGGGCAACATGAGGCTATTTCTCTTCCACCTGTTGTAACACTGCGTGGAGCCAGTGTTGAGTGCTTGCCCCGGAAAGTCAGGCCCCTTTAAGATGTCTCAAATTGGACACCCAAAATCACTAATCACTTTTGAAAGTCTTGACTATTCTGAATATCATTATTTATTTTGTGTAACATGGCTACTACTCTGAAACCTGTCATTATTTATTTTGTTTGGAAGTAAAACAATGAAAAAATTTTCAAGTCCCGTGAACCAAACAATTTTTTGTTTTGTTTTTTAATGGAAAGTGGTTTTTCCTTTTTTTACCAGCTCTAATGTTTACCAAGTTCCAGTTGGAAGGCCAAATTCTACCTTCAGTTAGCACCTTTTCAGTCATCCATAGAGTCTCTGTTTCTGGTGGTGATGCATAAACTAAGATCAAAATCAAGATCAAGCAAGATCAAAGCTCGACTTGCAAAGCCCAAGTCAAATCTGCAGGGCTAGCAGGTAAGAAAAAAGATCAGCCTGAACAAGTCTGACGTGGAGACTGCTGACACAATGAACATGAAACTCCACAAGGGTATTGCTACCGTCACTTTTCAGAACAGAACCACTGTGTGCCTTTGGAACAGTCATTCTCCTATACGCTACCCCCACTAAAGCCTTCACTTTGGCATTCCTCCATAGGAATTGGCACAGCTCAATATTTCCTTGTTTGGAAACTGATTGAAAGTGAGTTCTGTTCTGTTCAACTAATCTCAAATGGAAAACATAGTTTTCTTCAATAGCCCTGCTCTGGAGTAGGATTTTGATTGTTTGTGCTTTGATTTGGTACATTAGTAATTAATTGTGAATCTAGCATTCTTTTCATTTGAGTTTCTGGAAGCCACCACCAGCAATCCAAAGTTTGATCCTTACTCCTTCAATCCCTGGCAGCAGTAGGGTGACTAGATGTCCCGATTTTATAGGGACAGTCCCGATATTTGGGGCTTTTTCTTATATAGGTGCCTATTACCCCCCACCCCCATCCCGATTTTTCATACTTGCTGTCTGGTCACCCGAGGCAGCAGCTCCTTCCTTCTTATGTATAGAGCAGGAATTATACATATTTTGAGAGATGCACATTTCACCTTCACGTCCTCATTTTTTCTTTTGCTAACTGAAAAGCTATTGTAAGTGTTTCTCCCAAAAGGGATTGTTTAATCTTAGCTGTTAAGAAATGGAGATTACAAATGTCCCCTTCTTTTGAATGATGTGAAACATTTATTGTGGATGTTAGCCACCTGGACTCATTCTCTGAAATCTTGTGTTCACAAGGTATAATGTTCTCTTAGCTGTTGAGTGGAAAAGAGCTTCTCTTTAATATTGCATTGAAGAGTGCATGAAGGACAGTCTTGGATGATGAGTTCTTCTGTTTAATCTCACAGCCCCTCTCCACTCCACCTGGATAATACACAGTACTTCATCTGCATTTCGTAGCTGACTTCTAAAGGAGTAAGAGCTTGGCCTCCATGCCCATGCTGCTCTTGGCCTCTCTCACACTGCCAGCAAGGATGCCAATTAGTATTAGTGGTTTTTGTACTGTGGATAAATTCCCATTAACAATGTGACTGAGATTGAAAATTCATTAGACATATATAAACCTATTTGATTTTGTCACTGCTATAGGGGACTGCCTTTAAACTGGCCTTTTAAAAGTTATGAGCCCATTTAACATGAACCTCCCACTGGTCTTCTGGTGAGGAACAATCCTCACTGGTTTTCTTCACTAGCCTGCACTAGTCACTGTCCTATATGACTTTTGAAGCAGCGGAAAGTTGTTGGTTACAATAAAGCAAAGGAGCGTTAGTTGCCCTGCTTAATGAAACCACATGCCTATTGGTACAGCTGAACATTTAAAACAAGTACAGCATGATTCACAAGGTCACCAGTTACTTTGATGCCCTGATCTCCCCAATAAATAGCATACATTTATCACAGCTATTCTCTATTGCAGTTACATTGTGCTTTTCAAACACTTCCAGATGCTACGCAGTAAAAGTATTACAAGCAATGAAATGTGATTTGGTGGTGGGTTTTTCCTCCCCAGTTATTTGCAGATATCTGTTTCACAGTCTTAATACAGTAATTTTTTAAATGTTGATTCAATTTTGTTTTATGGAGGTCAGTGTTAGGTCATTGCTTTTGCTGTCATGGTAATGAGATTTACTAGAAATTGCATCCTAGCTGTTGTCCAGCATGCCCAACACATACTGCATACAAACAATATTTTTATATTCTATAGAATAAATCTGAATTAATTTCTCTGGACCAGATTCTGATTTCATTTACACTATAAAGGGCTAATCTAAAATCCATTGAAGTGAATGAAAAGACTCCCATTGACTTCAACAGGCTATAGACCAGGACCTAAATCTGAAGTAACTCCATTGACATCAGACTCCACTGAAATCAATAGAATTGCTTTGAATTTACACTGGTGTAGCAGAGATCAGAATCTGCTGCTTTAAATTCTGTAGTACAGGTGTTTTTTCTAATCTCTAGATTCACTGAATTACCATAGGAGCTGCTATTGCTAACTTTTTTTAGAAATGAATAATAGTGATCTGTCACTTCCATTCTCACAGCTCTCATTGTAAATTGACTAACATTTTACTTGTTTTATCCTTCACCTTTAGCAGAGAAGCCCCTTTAACACTTCCTTGTTAGGTTATGCAAACATATTGTATAAAGCCAATTATCTATTTCAAACTGAAACAATCCAGCACCCTTTTAAATGGATGTTGGTCTTTGTAGTGGCAAACTTGTAAAAGTGGAATAACCTTTTGTATTTTTCTAGACAAGAATAGATATGAGAGAATGTAAGTACCTGCTGCTGTTTTTGTGGTAATATTCTGCAAATGACTCAGTTCTATCACACTGGATGCAGGGGGAGGAAAAAAGGAAGCAGCAGGAGGAAGAAAACAGGTACAGCAGGGTAAGATCAAAGTCAATACTTCTGGGAAGAACAGTGTCAATATGTGAATGGATCCGTAGACAGTGCCAAGTTCTGTAGAAGTCAGCAGCATCTCTATAAAATTTCTTTCACCGCCAAGGCCTGTTTAATAAATAATTTTTTCTCTTGTATTCTGCAACAAGAGAAGGCTGCACTATCAGAATTTGACCCTCCAGCAGATGTAATAGTGTTGTTACTGACTTTTCTTTTGCTTCCAAAATTTTGGTATCTGAATGTTTCATTTTGATTTTTTTTTAAATTCAAATCTAATGGCAGAATTCTGCTATTAGTTTGTCAAAGCCAGTTCTAGCAAATTTGGGCTTCTCTGGTAGGGCTTCCTTATCTCTAAGCCTCAACGTTCATTTTGTAATTCTATCTTTGTCCCCCAATGTTTTCCAAACCCCGTATCCCATGCCAGCCCTGTGTGGAGGTGGGAGGAAAATAATGGGTCCTGGTTTGGTGTGAGAGAGCTAGGATAGTGGAAGGTGAAGTCAAAGGTAGTGAAGGTTTCCTACTAAACAGGAAGATTGGGTATCTATATTGTGCGCTGCATGAATGTAATCCGGAGTGTATTTTATTACCGCAAAGGGGAGACTGATGTGTTATGGAGACATCTCTAAACCTGACCACGTGTTGCCCTCAGCCTTCTGTGTGCCTCCCATTGCCATCCCTGAAGTTCTGCTATGACTGTAGAACCCCAATCCTACAAACCAGTATATGAATTTAGTTACGCCCATGTGGAGTTGCATTGAAGCCAATGGGTCTCTGAGCAATTAATAATAATAATGCCTCTTTCTTATACAGAGCTTATCAGTAGATCTCAAACTTCACAACCTTTAATTTATTTATCCTCTCAACACCTCTGTGAGGTAGGGAAAAGTTATCCCCATTTTACAGGTGGAAGAACTGAGGCACAGAAAGGCTAAGTGACTGGCCAAAGATGGCAAAGTACAAAGCAGTGAATTGAACCTGGTTCTTTGACAGGCTAAGCCAATGCTGTAACCGCTGGACCATCCTTCCTCTGCCAAGTAACTCTGTGTGCATGAATAATTGTTTGCAAGATCAGGTCCTCAGAGAGCAAATAGCTCATAAAAGAGCAGCCTTTATCCCCTTATTAAAATCATGGACCAGTGCTTGTGCCGTGCTTTCTGTTCTTTTCCTGGCCTTTGTTACAGGTCTGAATTCCAATTCTGCTCTTAGACCTCTTCTTAATTTGTGTTTTGAGTTCCTGGCTCTGCCATCCCTCTCTGCTTCCTGACAGATAAATTAGGATGGAGGACCCAAAACAGGTCTCTCTTACAAAATGGTAAAAACAGTTTAATTTAAAACATGACACAGTTCTCTCTGCCTTATCAAACCCTGGTGTCTAACAAGAGGCAGTATTGCAATGAGGCCTGGGAAGAGTAGTTTCTGGACACCTGAGAAATATACTTCTGTAAGTGGTAAATAAATAAGTACATGAATTTTTGTAAATAGAACAATAACTAATGGGAAATCGATGACTTAGGAGAGTGGTAATAGAATACAGTGCTTTTCATCTCTATGTTGCTGGTTCATAGCCAGTTCCGACTCATATTTACTGAAAACTGTTATCATCAAATGTCTCTTTCATGGCCTGGATGACATGAATTTGGTGCCCTTAATCCTGCTCCCCAGTGTCCAAACCACTTGAAAAACTAGCACCACAACTAATACTATTAGAATCTTGTTGTCAGGCTCAGCAGAAAGGCCAGAGACAGAATGGGCATGGAGAGTGAATTATTCTTACCCCTTGAAAGCATCTGTCCACCATAAGTCTGAAATACATAGATGAGATGGAAGCGTGTACTATCATTATGGATAAATAAAGGATTTCAGTCTTCAGGGCTGTCAATCTGGTACCCCTTCGACAAGCAGTACATTTACACACATGTAAACAAAAGTGAAATCTATATAATTCATAATATAGTATTGCATGGGGCTCTAATTAGTATGTGCCATAAATACATCTTCTTAACATACAGCAGTTGATCTACTTTACAATTATTTTTTACATTTTTCTGTGTCCCAGTATAATTCCAGCAGGGCTAATTTCTTGTTTGCAACCTTGCAAGTGCAGATGGAGCAGTTGGCAGAACATGATACAGAATACTAAAAGAATCAGGCATCCACAGTTGGTAGCCATAATTCACTATATATTTCAAGCAGTAAAAATCTGTACCAACAGAGACAAAGGAAGAAAAAATGGAAGAGGGAAGAGTGATGCCAACACAGCCTAATTCAAATCCCATTGAAGTTAGTAGAAAGAGACCATTGACTTCAGTGCGCTTTGGATCAGGTTCATAGAAAGCAATTCTGAGAGAAAGATGGACTAGGAATACATTCATCCCTGGAGTTAGTCCACTGAAGTCAGTGGAAATACAGCAGGGGTGAAGTTAGTCCATTTCTTTCAACAGTGAAATGAGACAAATTATACTGCCCTGGCTATTTTAGGCCCTAATTTAGAGAAATACTTCAGCACCTACTGACACCCTATTGAAATCGATAGGATTTAAAGAAGTACTTAAGCATGTGCTTAACTTTATCCTGAATAGGAAAGCTTTCCTGAACTGGGGCCTTAGTTACCAGACCAGAGGCACCATGGACAAATAACAGCTATCAAGCTGATTAAGACACTAACTTATCTGCCTGTGCCCTAAAGAAACGTTTTGCTTATCCACAAAAGTCCACCTCAAACTTCTTCAGCAGGATAGCAATTAACAATAGACAACTAATAGACATCACATTAAAGGCATTACATAATCAGACAAAAGCTTGCTAGCTGATCGTACCTTGAGGGCAGTTACAAAAAGCTGCTTTCCCCCCAATTAACTTTTTCATTATTAGATTGAAGTAGTAGAATTATCAACAATAATGCAGAAACGGCAGAAGTGTTCAATAAATGTTTCTGTTCTGTATTTGGGGGAAAAAAGGTAATGTAGTCATGTCATATGATAGCACTCTTTTCATTCCACTAAAATCGCTGGAGGATTTCAAACAGCAGCTACTAAAGTTAGACATTTTAAAATCAGCCCATCTAGATAATTTGCATTCAAGAGGTTTAAAAGAGCTGACTGAGGAGCTCGCTTGGACCATTAATGTTGATTTTCAATATGTCTGGGAGCACTGGGGAACAGAAGTGCTGGAGCAATTTGTACAGTGGGAGTGCTAAGAGCCACTGAACCAAACTGTAAACCCTGTATATCAGCAGTGTCCAATACGTTCGCCACTAGCCACATGTGGCTAATAGGCTATTGAATTGTGGCTAATGCATGTGGCTTTTTTATAATGTGGCTTAATGTGGCTTTTTTATAATGTGGCTAATAAGAAAAGTTCAAAACCACAAGTGTGGCTAGCAGTGTGGCTAGCATCGAATTTCTATTGGACACCGCTGCTGTATATGATGGAAACCACTTCAAGCCAAGGGGTGCAGCAGCACCAGCAGCACCCCCAGCACCTCTAGTTCCAGCACCTATGCTGGGGAAGTTCCAGAAGATTGGAAGAAAGCTAATGGTGTGCCAATATTTTAACAGGTTAAATGGGATGCTCTGGGTAATTATAGATCTGTCAGTCTGACTTTGATCCCTGGCAAAGATAATGGAACAGCTTGATACAGGATTTGATTAATAAAGAATTAAAGGAGGGTAATATAATTAATGCCTATCAACATGGGTTTATGTAAAATAGATCCTGTCAAACTAACTTGATATCTTTTTTGAAGAGATTACAAATATGGTTGATAAAGGTAATAGTTAGAATTATGCCAGGCATTTGACTCGATACCGCACCTCATTTTGGTAGAACCTCATTCAGTAGAACCTCAGAGTTACGAACATTTCGGGAATGGAGGTTGTTCATAACTCTGAATGTTCGTAACTCTGAACAAAACATGATGTTGTTCTTTCAAAAGAACATTGACTTTAAACATTAATACAGCTTTGAAACTTTACTATGCAGAAGAAAAATGCTGCTTTTAACCATCTTAATTTAAAGGAAGCAAGTACAGAGGCAGTTTCCTTATCTTGTCAACTCTTTTTTTAAACTTTCCCTTTATTTTTTTAGTAGTTTACGTTTAACATAGTACTGTACCGTATTTGCTTTTCATTTTATCTCTGCTGCTGCCTTATTTCATGCTTCCGGTTCCAAATGGGATGTGTCGTTGACCGGTCAATTCGTAACTCTGGTGTTTGTAACTCTGAGGTTCTACTGTAAAATGAACATGGCACTCATTAAATGGATTAAAAACTGACTGACTGCTAAGTCTCCAAATGTAACTGTAAAGAGGAATCATCATTGAGCAGGTGTGTTTCTAGTGGGGTCCTGTGGGATCAGTATGCTATTTAACATTTTCATCAATGAAAACAAAATCATCACTAATAAAGTTTGTCGATGACTCAAACTTGGGGAGTGGCAAATAATGAAAAGGACAGGTCACTGATAAAGACTGATCTGCATCACTGGGTAAACTGGGTGCAAACAAACAATATGCTTTTTAATAGGATTAAATGTAAATGTATACATCTACAAACGAAAAATGAAGGCCATACTTACAGGATGGGGTCTCTATTCTGGGAAGCAGTGACTCTGAAAAAGATTTGCAGGGTCATGGTGGATAATCAGATGAACATGAGCACCTAGTGCGATGCCATGGCCAAAAGAGCTAATGCTCACCTTGAAAAGGGGAATCTCAAGTAGGAGGAGAGAGGTTACTTTTACCTCTGGATTTGGAACCAGTGCAATCACTGCTGGAATACTGTGTCCAGTTCTGGTGCCCACAATTCAAGAAGGATGTTGCTAAATTGGAGAGAGTTCAGAGAAGAGCCACGAGAATGCTTAAAGTGTCAGAAAACATGCCTCATAGTGATAGACTCAAGCTCAATCTATTTAACTTAACAAAGAAAAGGTTAAGGGGTGACTTGATTACCATCTATAAGTACATGGGGAACAAATATAAGATATGCTCAAGGAATTTTTTTCAGGGAAGTCCTATGGCCCGTGTTATACAGGAGATCAGAGTAGATGATCGTAAAGGTTCCTTCTAGCCTTGGAATGTATGAATCTATGATTGCCAAATACAGGAGACTATCACAATGAAATTACTATGAGCCTGATCTTTCACGCCTTACTCAGGCAAGACTCCCATTAAAACTGGTGGGAGTTTTGCCTAAGTAATGAGTGCTGGTTCAAGCATCATAATTTATTTTAGTTTAATCAAGTTAAATTATTGCAATAATTTTCCAGAAACTAGTGTGTAATCACAGTGACAAGGATAAATTGGCTGGCAATTACTGATTTGGTTGTGATGACTGTTTGAAGAGCTGAGGTTGTAGTGGCATTATTTTGATAGATAATAATTTGCTTCATTGATTACCTATATCATCTGTCTAATCTGGTTGGATAATTCATGGTGAATTATATTAATTGTGAATTTTGGTCTTTTCTTTCAAATAATTATTCACAAATAAAGCATTTTTATCACTCCGCTAGCTCTACCTATTATTTAGACATACACTAGCTACAACTACAAAGTCAGCATGTGCCATCACAGTATTATCTGAGATGTCCCACGTTCCCCATACTTAGAATAGGAAATAAATATGGTAACTGTGTAGTATCTGACAAATGCTGAATTTTGAATGGCAACCTCTGCCTATACACTTCAAATGTGGCAATATCCACATATATTGCAGTGACATGGAATAAATTACATCTGTCCTGCACCTTTAACCACCTCATCTGCACTCTTCCCACTGATCCACCCTCCCAGTGAATGAAGCTATGCTGATTTGCACCAGAGGATATATCCCTTACTGTCCTCATGTGATAGGACCATCTTATATGCCAGGCATGGCCAAATGGTGGCTCGTGAGCCGCATGCAGCTCTTTTACAGTTAAAGTGCGGCTCCCAGAGCCCCCCTGGTATCTCCCCCATTCTCCACCTACCAGACTGGGGGTGGGAGCTTGAGGCTTCTGCCTTGTGGCAGAGTGGTGGGACTAGGGGCTTCTTCCCTGCAGGCTTTAGCCCCGTGCCCCAGCAAGCGCCGCCCTGTGGGGCAGCTTGTGCATGTCTTGAGGCTCTCGAACTTCTGAAGATTCGGCTTGGAGGGTTAGTAAATTTGGCCACTCCTGTTATATGCTCCTCCCTGGATAAAATTTAATATAGAGGCCTGTGCATACTAAGTCCTTCTTTTAATTTCACTGTAATTGGGGGTGTTCAGTGTCTTACAGGAAGTGCTCATAACTTTGCAGGATCAAGCTCTGGCTCTTCTTCAGAGAGAGATACCAACCAGAATTTATAGGGATGTGCTTAAGGAGCTATTTTAAAAAGGCATCACTTGATTTCTGACTTCAAAAACTGTTACACTGCAAAATATTCTGTACCATTCTATTGATGGAGGTCCTAGAGCCCAAGCTCCACCCCGAGCCCGGAAGTTTACACTGCAATGAAACAGCACCGCAGCCCGGGGCCTGTGAGCCCATGTCAGCTGGCATGGGCCAGACTCAGGTTTTTCATTGCAGTGTAGACATACCCAAAGATTCTTGCTCCTTCCTTCCCATTTTATTTCTCTTTCAGATTAGTAGGCAACACGAGCATACACGGGAATTATTTATCGGTATGAATCTTTTATTGTCTTTAAAAGGTTAAATATGGCTCTGACAAGTAATATAAGTAGAATTTATATACATGCTATTGGTTTTTTAATGTTTGTATATATACTTTGCGTCCTTTTTATCTGAAGCCAAAAGAGCTTTTACAGTGGAATATTTTGCAAAATCTTTCCAATGTAACAGTCAAATAAAACTTCTTACTTATCAAGGACATGTTTTCAATATCCTCTCCTCCATTCCCCCCTCTCCAAATAGTGAAATAATTTGGCACTTATAAATTGAGAAAAAATGCCAACTTTCCAAGTGGAATATTCTGTTCAGAAGTTTGCATTGAACTAGAAGTTAGGAAATGAGCAAAACTTCTTATGCTTCACAAGCTTCATATTATCAGATTCAGAGAAACCTATTCTGCTACTGACCTGAGTAAGTCTGTTTGTATGAAAGAAAATACAGCTGACTGAAAACTAATCTAATTTTATAATCAGGGTATAAGGGATATTTCATTTGCAAAAACCCAAAATCCAAAGGTATCTCTTAAAATAACTTCTCATTTCAGAGACTTAAAGTCAATCATTTTGTTCTCTTATTTTGATTTATAGTAAGTCTGAGGGTTAATCACCCTCTTCCCTCCTATTTTATCACATCTTCCTGCTTCAATCCAAAAAGAACTTTGCTTTTGGCCTCTCTAGGGTGAATTGTGTATTATCCTTGCTTAGCATGGGAGACACTCTCTTGTATTCTGCTAGGAAGCCTGATGACTGGACCGTTCTCGGTATCACCAACATGTAGTTCTTTGCTAATCACTTACCAGTTATTGTCTTGTGTTAAAGTTTCTGTTAACCTAGTGGTCAGCGCCACCAGTGGAGCCAGGATTATGGTCAGAAGTCACACCAAAGATCAGAGCTGGAGTCAGAGCCAGGAACCACGTCAAGGGCTAGAGCCAGAGTCAGGGCAAGAAAAAGAAAGCAGATGTGGTAACAGAAGCAAGGAACAGGAACCAGGCAAGGAGACAGGAAGCTGGGCTCAGAGTCTGGTCAGCAATAGGCCTAGTAACTTGTTGCTCAGACAAGGGGTGGGATTAGGAACAGGAAACTTTATACCTGGTGGTGTCCACTCAGCAGTCTGCTGCTAGTCACCTGACCCTGCTGAGTCAGAGAGTATAGCCTGTGGTGGTTGGGCACTAGCTGCAGTTCTCTCCTGTGACCCTGTATCAAAGTTGCACAGAGGGTAAGGCTCTTGTTCAGCAACACCGTGGGCCTGGGTTTGAGAAACATGGTGCCTGATACTATGCCACAATCTCATCCAGAGTTTTATATGATCGTTATGCCTTCTTGTTGGATTTTGTTTTCTTTCCCTGTTTTAATATCCTCTAAAAAAATGTGTGACAGGAAAGAGTCAACAAATCACCACGTCTAACATCATATAGCTAGCCTTTCCCATAACTGACTCACTGTGATGGAAAAATAGTCAGAAGCAGTAGGCCTTCTTGTGAAATGAATGTTCCGCTGTGTCATATTCTAGAAGCACTTGCCTGACTTTCAGAGGATGGGGCTCAGCACTGTTTGCTAAGCAGGCCCCTTTTATGATCTCAAGTTGGGCACCCAAACAGAGGTACCCCAAAATCACTAGTCACTGTTGAAAACGCAGGCAAGTACATACGTTGAAATGTTCCATATGCTGCCTATTGGGATGAGGGAGCACACATCTCAGAGGTTTAACAAAAGAGAAATAAATATTGAAGTCCGCAAATGGCTCATCATTTTTGTGAGTCTTGCATTCTAACTTCGCAGTTGTGGAATCTGAGTCAGTGTTTTGGATAATGGGATAATGGTTGGCTCCTGGGAGCAACTGCAATAGGAACATTCCCTGCTAGGAGGTGAAGTAACTGACTCATATGAATATTTCTGAATTAAACAGAGCTTTCAGAACTAAACTGGCAGGAGTTAGAACATGTATGAGAGATATCCCGGTGTCAGTCCCTTTGGATAACTTAAATGAAGAGTATAACCAATCTATTATTAAAAAAATGTACCATTACAACATGCTTTCTGGTAGGTACCATGCCCTTCAGTTTTATGAATTTGTGCTTAGTGCTGTTGAGTAGGGAAGATTTGAATAAACCTGACCCATGTCTGCTCAGGCACTCCAAAAATGGTGGGTAATAAATCCTGTGAAAAGTGAGCCAGCTGCCATATCCTATACCTTCTTCCTCCCACATTGAGTGGGAGAATACCTGCCATTCACGGGTAATTGTAACCAATTTTCTATCTGCTGTAATGATAGCTTTTTTAATCACATGAAGGAGTCTATGCAGAATAGCAGACATTCAGTTATTTATAGATTCAGCCTTCATATGTGCTGGTTAGGAGCCTAGGGCCCGATCACTAAAGTCAATGGAAAGACTGCCTCCGACTTCCGTGAGTGTTAGGTTTGGCCCCTCATGCACTGGTAAGCATGTGTATGCTTGCCCACTACTGAAATATAATAGCTCTCCTCATCTATAGCAGGTGACACTTGTTGGAAGCATCGCCTAGTGATTAGGGGTTAGTCCCTTCTTAATGGAGAGGGGGGTTGGTAGAGGAGCCTGGGCCTTCCCACTCCACCGGCCTCTGGCCCAGAGCCCTGGGGTACTGGAACCAAAGTTCCAATACCCAAGAGCACCTTAAGTCTGCCCTTGCTGGCCCACTTCCTACCTCCTACTCTATTGTCCAAGTTTTGCAGACTGTAATCAAAAAGGTAATGAAGGAAAGGTATCAACTGCACCTTCAGTCTGTCTTCCCAGAGAGGCTGCTGCTGCGGAGTCCTGTATCAGGAGCTTGCTGGGCAGGTCCTTCACCCTGCCTTGTGAGTCCCCTTCTAAGCTGTCTGGCTTTCCTTTAAAGCTCCATCTGGCGCATGCTCTGCAGGTGCAGCTAAGCAGGGCTGCCTAGGCCCAGAGTTGCTCTTTAACCCCTCCAGTTCTACTTTAACCCCTCCAGTTCACTGGCATTCACTATGTTAGCTGTCCAATCACCACCAACCTTCTTGGTGAAAATCAAAACAAAGAAGTCATTAAGCATCTCTGTCATTTCCACATTTTCTGTTGTTATTTCCCCCCACCCCTCACTGAGTAATGGGCCTACACTGTCCTTGGTTTTCCTCTTGCTTCTAATGCATTTGTAGAATGTTTCTTGTTACCTTTTATATCTCTAGTTAGCCTTGGCCTTTCTAATTTTGTCCCTACATACTTGTGTTGCATGTGAGTGGAGATGCTCCATTAGCTTTCTTGTTTGCGGTTTTGAATCTGAAACTGAACATCCTGGGCTGAAAATACACTGGCATCCTCTTTACAGTATAGCTGGCCAATGTCTGTTTGCTCATTAGACCTGGGACAAATTAGTTCTCTTCACTTTAACAACGTTTTACAAAAACGGTGTCCCTCCCACCACTTCTTTGGTACAATAGCACACAGGCTGGCTTGTGGCTATTGGTTTGAAGAAACGCCTCCCTGCTCCTGAAGACAAGAACATTTAACAAGTTCTTAGCACTTTTAGGATGGCTTTCCAATATTCAACTCCTGTCCTAATATGCTTATGATTCACCATAGTGGGCTGGTAGGACTGCCAAAATCCCATACTCTCCACTCATCTCTACCTGTACTACAGAAGTCATAAGTCTAATAGATGCTTCCAGGGCTTTGTCAAATTATTTTTCTTCAGGCCTATGCATAGTATTGTGTATGTAGCCAGACAATTGCTATCTCTGTTTTTCTTTGTACTGCATCTGTAAATGCCAAAGGAGCCTGTTTGTGTCTGATGCAAGGCCTTCCATCTTGGAGAGAAGGTTCAGTTCAAAACAACTGCTGTTACAGAGCAGTCTGGCCCACCCACTCATGCTGCTCTCTCAGTGGAGATTTTACTTGTTTTTGTTATTTCGCTCAATCTAAAATAAAAGTAATTCAGCGAGAGCATGTGGTTGTTCTTGTGCAAGGGCGAATGTAACATGGCATTGCTTTTTTTTCTTGGCAAAATATAGGGCTAGATTCTCAGCTGATGTAAATCAGCATAGTTCCACTGAAGTAAACTGAGTAATGCCAGTTTACACCAGTTGAGCGTGTGGCTCATAATGTCTGGTGTGCTGAGTTGGAGGCGTGGTGAGGAGTGATGCCCTGGTGTGGCATGCAAAGCCATGAAACTTTATATTATAATACTATCTTAGAAGCAAGATGGGAGAGGTAATATCTTTGACTGGACCAACTTCTGGTGGTAGAGGAGCCAAACTGTTAAGCTTCCTCTGAGGAAGAGCTCTGTGAAGCTAAAAAACTTGTCCCCTCCACCAACAGAAGCTGGTATAATAAAAGATATTACCTCATCCATCTTGTCTCTCTCATATCCTGGGACCAATATGGCTACAGCAACACTGCAAACAATATTTTATACTTTTTGGTAGTGTCTTTCATTGTGCAATTATCCAAACTCTGTCTAGTCATTTTTATATTGCACTCATTACCTTGATATCTGAGCATCTTTTCCTCTATATGCAGTGAGTATGAGTAAGGGGAAGTTTTTGTCATGGTTATTTTGAGTAAAAGTCATGGACAGGTCACGGGAAATAAACAAAAATTCACAGAAGCTGTGACCCGTCTGTGATTTTTGCTGCTGCAGCTCCAGGGTTTCCCCTGCCACTGTGGTGGCTGGCAGCTGCAGGGTTCTTTCCCGCCCCTCCCCGCGAGGCTGTCCCCGGTCACTGGAAACCTGCAGGGGGACCCTGAGGAGGCTGTTGCCTGTCGCTGGAACTCTGCCAGGGCCTCGCTGACTGCCAGCTCCAGTCCCGCAGCCACAGGGGCTGAAGCAGAAAATATCAGGGAGGTCTCTAGAAGTCACAGATTCCGTGACCTCTGTGACATAAACGTAGCCTTAAGTATGAGTTGCACCTCTACAGTACTAATTGTTTCGATATCCTGTAGGAAATCACCACTGCTTTGAAATCAGGAGTAAGTGATGAGCTGTCAGTGTCTTCTGCTGAAATAGGATGAACCTGACTAATGGGTAAAGCTGGTTGAAAAATCTGAGATTTTTTTCCCTTGTAGAATTTCTATTGGAAAAAATGCTTTTGAAAATTATGGCCATGTCACAGGACGCCCTGCGTGTTGAATGGGGCCACCCCCATTGGCCCAGTGCAGGGTTGGTACACCCCGTCACGCAGTTGTCAGGACTTCCTGTGGGATCAGGCAATTACAATAAGGGAGGCTCGGGGACCCTGGGCAGGGCCAAGCAAACAATCAGTCTGTAGCCCCTGGATGTGGCTGAGCAAGCAAACAGTCTGTGGCCCCTTAGCCTTCTGGCTGGGGCAGGCAATAACAGTTGGGGGTTCTGACCCTGTGGGCAGGGCAGAACAAACAATCAGTCTATAGCCCCAGGATGGGGCAGAGCAAGCAAACAGTAGAGGTGGCAAGTGTGTGGGGCAGGGGCAGGGGAACCTAGACCCTCCCTACTCCTCTGGGTTTCAACCCTGGGCCCTATGAAGCTAGGAAATTCCCAGTTAAGGGTTTAAGCATCGGCTTCTAATACGTTCCCTGGGTCACTTCCTACCGCAAGGTTCATCTCAGGCATCTCCTCAGCTGGCAGCAGCTCTGCATCCCAGTCAGTCTCCGCGGTCGGCTGCAGCATAGTCCATGGTTCTCACCATTTGGAAAGTCGCAGGTGCCTCTGCCGGAGCCTGCAGCACACATACTTTTTCCTCCTCAGCCAGCCCAGACTGAGCTGGGCTGACTCTTTTTATCTGTCCCTTCCACCTGGAGCATGTGCACCAGAGGGGAGGGGGCGTTGTCTCCTGGGCCCACAGTGATTGGTCAGGCCCTGTTGGCCCAGTGCGGGGTTGGGTCACCACTTCACAGTCCAAAACCTTTTAACTTCCTGTGTGAATTTTCAAAACAAAATGAAAATATTAATTTTGTTTCAGCATCAAATGCTTCAGTTTTTAAACACTTTTTTTTTGTTTATAATTTTTGGGTCTCTTTCCCCTACCTCTATTTTTTTTTGCCTTTTCCACTGTAAAAAGGGGAAACCTACTTTTCACACCTTTTTAATGTTTAAAATAGTAGAGTATGATTTAACTGTGAAAAGGTATGAAAAAGTAGCTTTTTCCTCCCACTTTCCCACACTATGTTCTCCAACTTTTGCCTGTTGGAAAACAAAAACACTAGAGAAACTGGGAAAGAGTAAGAATAGAAAAACTTCAGCTCTAAAATCAGTCCTCCTAAAATCAGTTAGTAGAGCACAACTAGGGTAGGGGCCTCGGCAGAGACAGATGTATCCTGGAGGTGAATGCCTGGCTGCGAGGATGGTGTCGCCAGGAGTGCTTTGGCTTCCTTGACCACGGGATGCCATTCCAGGAAGAAGGAGTGCTAAACAGAGATGGGGTCCACCTATCGAGGAAGGGGAAGAGCATATTTGGCTACAGACTGGCTAACCTAATGAGGAGGGAGACAGGTGACCAAAGCCCACAGGTAAGTCAAAAACATGGAGACCTGGGAGAAGGGTCAGAATCTGGGGGGAGCATGGGCTGTTATAGCAGAAATAAGGGGCGGGGATAATCAGGAAGAACTCAAAATGCTAGTAAATAAACACAATTATGACATAGTTGGCATCACAGAGACTTGGTGGGATAATATGTATGACTGGAATATTGGTATAGAAAGGTACATCTTGCTCAGGAACGACAGGCAGGGAAAAAAGAGGAGGTATTGCCTTATATATTAAAAATATATACACTTGGACAGAGGTTGAGACGGAAATAGGAGACAGACTTGTTGAAAGTCTCTGGGTAAGGATAAAAGGGGTAAAAAACAAGGGTGATGTCATGGTAGGGCTCTACTACAGATCACCTAACCAGGAAGAAGAGGTGGATGAGGCTTTTTTTAAACAACTAACAAAATCATCCAAAGCACAGGACGTGGTGGTGATGGGGGACTTCAACTACCCAGATATCTGTTGGGAAAATAACACAGAAGGGCACAGATTATCCAACAAGTTCTTGGAATGTATTGGAGACATTTTTTTATTTCAGAAGGCGGAGAAAGCTACTGGGGGGAAGGCTGTTCTAGATTTGATTTTGACAAATAGAGAGGAACTGGTTGAGAATTTGAAAGTGAAAGGCAACTTGGGTGAAAGTGATTATAAAATGGTAGAGTTTATGATTCTAAGGAATGGTAGGAGAGAGAACAGCACAATAAAGACAATGGATTTCAAGAAGGCCATGGGAAGCAAGTCTAAGGGGAAAAATAATTGAAGACAGTTGGCAGTTTTCCAAAGAGACATTATTAAGGGCACAAGAGCAAACTATCCCACTGCATAGGAAATATAGGAAGTATGGCAAGAGACCACCCTGGCTTACCCAGGAGATCTTCAATGATCTAAAACTCAAAAAAGAGTCCTACAAAAATGGAAACTCGGTCAAATTACAAAGAATGAATATAAACAAATAACACAAGTATGTAGGGACAAAATAAGAAAAGCCAAGGCACAAAATGAGATCAAACTAGCTAGGGACATAAAAGGAAACAAGAAAACATTCTACAAATACATTAGAAGCAAGAGGAAGACCAAGGACAGAGTAGGCCCGTTACTTAATGAGGGGGGAAAGACAATAACAGAAAATGTGGAAATAGCAGAGATGCTTAATGACTTCTTTGCTTTGATTTTCACCAAGAAGATTGGTGGCGATTGGACGTCTAACATAGTGAATGCCAGTGAAAATGAGGTAGGATCAGAGTTTAAAATAGGGAAAGAACAAGTCAAAAATTACTTAGACAAATTAGATATCTTCAAATCACCAGGGCCTGATTAAATGCATCCTAGAATACTCAAGGAGATGACTGAGGAGATATCTGAGCCATTAGCAATTATCTTTGAAAAGTCATGGAAGACGGGAGACATTCCAGAAGACTGGAAAAGGGCAAAAATAGTGCCCATCTATAAAAAGGGAAATAAGGACAACCTGGGGAATTACAGACCAGTCAGCTTAACGTCTGTACTCAGAAAGATAATGGAGTAAATAATTAAGCAATCAATTTGCAAACATCTAGAAGATAATAAGGTGATAAGTAACAGTCAGCATGAGTTTTTCAAGAACAAATCTTGTCAAACCAACCTGCTAGCTTTCTTTGACAGGGTAACAAGCCTTGTGGATGGGGGTGACCGGTAGATGTGGTATATCTTGATTTTAGTAAAGTTTTTTATACTGCCTCGCATAACCTTCTCATAAACAAACTAGAGAAATACAACTTAGATGGAGCTACTATAAGGTGGGTGCATAACTGGTTGGAAAATCGTTCCCAGGGAGTAGTTATCAGTGGTTCACAGTCATGCTGGAAGGGCATAATGAGTGGGGTCCCATGGGGATTGGTTCTGGGTCCGGTTCTGTTCAATATCTTCATCAATGATTTAGATAATGACATAGAGAGTACACTTATAAAGTTTGCTGATGATACCAAGCTGGGAGCGGTTGCAAGTGCTTTGGGGGATAGGATTAAAATTCAAAATGATGTGGACAAACTGGGGCTAAGGCTACACTTGCAGCTGTACAGCGTTGTGAGTTAAACCCGCCTTCGTACAGCTGAGTAGGGAAAGCGCTGCAGTCTGTTCACACTGGCAGCTGCCAGCGCACTGTCGTGGCCACATCTGAGGCATTTGCAGCTGTATTGGGAGCGGTGCATTATGGGCAGCTATCCCAGCGTTCAACTGGCTGCAACGTGCTTTTCAAATGCGGGGAGTGAGGTGGAGTGTGACAGGGAACGTGTGGGGAGAGAGAGTGGGTTTTTGGGGTATCCACAGACTGTCAGCTCATTATCTCCTAAGTTTACACACCCCCACCTCCCCTGCCTCTCTCTCACTCATTGAAAGCAAACAGCAGGGGCTTTGTTTTTTTCTTAGAGCAGATAAGCAGCCGCTTGCTGAAATGGACCCCAACCCCTCCCCCCCGCCACCTCTCTCTTCAAGCAAACATTTGCTGCCGGCATTCCCCTGCCTGCCTCTCACTCATTCAGAGCAAACAGTAGCTGTGTTTGTTTTTTTGATAAGCAGCCCCTGAAATGGAGCTCTGAACTCCAGACCTGGAAGTGCTGTTTCAAAACAAAGGGTGCTTCCGGAGGTCAGTCACTGCGTACTCCCACGACTACACTGCAGCAACAGCGTCTCAGCCACTACGCAACAGCTGTTATTCCTCTTGGGGATATGGAGTACCAGCAGCACTGTAGCCACGGAGATACAGTGCTGTACATGCCTTGCCAGTGTAGACAGTGAGTGAGGTACAGTGCTCTGGGAGGCTTTATTGCACTTTAACTTACAAGTGTAGCCAAGGCCTGAAGAAATGGTCTGAAGTAAATAGGATGAAATTCAATAAGGACAAATGCAAAGTACTCCACTTAGGAAGGAACAATCAGCTGCACACATACAAAATGGGAAATGACTGCCTAGGAAGGAGTACTGCAGAAAGGGATCTGGGGGTCATAGTGGACCACAAGCTAAATATGAGTCAACAGTGTAACACTGTTGCAAAAAAAAGCAAACATCATTATAGGATGTATTAGCAGGAGTATTGTAAGCAAGACACGAGAAGTAATTATTTTACTCTACTCCGTGCTGATTAGGCCTCAGCTGGAGTATTGTGTCCAGTTCCAGGCACCACATTTCAGGAAAGATGTGGACAAATTGGAGAAAGTCCAGAGAAGAGCAACAAAAATGATTAAAGGCCTAGAAAACATGACCTATATGGGAAGATTGAAAAAATTGGGTTTGTTTTGTCTGGAGAAGAGAAGACTGAGCGGGGACTTAACAGTTTTCAAGTACATGAAAGGTTATTACAAGGAGGAGAAAGAAAAATTGTTTTTCTTAGCCTCTGAGGATAGGACAAGAAGCAATGGGCTTAAATTGCAGCAAGGGTGGTTTAGGTTGGTGTCATAAATATGAAGGGAAGGGGGAGAGGGTCTGATGCAGTGCTATAAAATCCTCTTTCCAGTAAAGGGTTAAGAAATGCAGGTAGCCAGACTGACACCTGACCTGGCTGGCATCTGACCAATAAGGGGACAAGATACTTTCAAACTTTGGGAGGGGGGAAGGTTTTAGTGTGTGTCTTTGTCTGAGAGAGGGTGATCTTGGAAGACAGAAGGAACCTACAGAAAATCAAACCTCCCTTTTCTGAAGTAAGTTTAGATAGCATAGCGTATAGATTTCTGTTTATTTTTGCTTGGTGTATCCCCTGTGTTAGAAAGGGCAAAAGGGTGGGGGGGGCGTTATTCATGGTTTTCTGTAACGTTAAGGTTTTGTTCAGAGGGGGAAATCTCTCTGAGTTTGGAAATATAGTGCCCTGTGAAATAGTTACCATCCTGATTTTACAGAGATGATTTTACCTTCTTTATTTTTAATAAAATCCTTCTTTTAAGAAGCTGACTGTTTTCTATGGTGTTAAAACCCAGGGGGTGGGTTTTTAGATCACTGTGTAACCAATTGGTTGGGAGATTGTTCTCAAGCTTCCCCAGGAAAGGGGGTGTACGGCTTGAGGGGGTATTTTGGAGGGGAGGGAAGTTCAAGTGATTCCTTTCCTGGATTCCTGTTAGACATTTGATGGTGGCAGTGAGAAGCGTTTCTTGGGGTGCAGGGAATTTTGTACCTTGGGGGGTTTAACCTAAGCTGGTAAAAATAAGCTTAGGGGCTCTGAATGCGGGTCCCCATGTCTTTACCCTAGAGTTTAGAGTGGGGAGGGAACCCTGACAGTTGGACATTAGGAAAAACTTCCTAACTGTCAGGTTGGTTAATCACTGGAATAAATTGCCTAGGGAGGTTGTGGTATCTCCATCATAGGGGATTTTTAAGAGTAGGTTAGACAAACACCTGTCAGGGATGGTGTAGATAATACTTAGTCCTGCCTTGAGTGCAGGGGGCTGGACTAGATGACCTCTCAAGGTCCCTTCCAGTTCTATGATTCTATGATTCTAAGTTGAAAGTGTAAAACAGTGACAAACTGCTAGTATTGGGTGTGTGCCGGCATGGCAATTGTGTGTGTGTGTGTGCGTGCGTGCCTGCCTTCCTGCCTGCCTGCCTGGATTTACTTCCTATAAGACAATACAGCTGCCATTGGCGAAACTTTGTCCTCAGAGTTGTCCGTGCAACCCCCATTGAAGGAATTGTGTTTAAAAGTTTGGCTGTGCTGCAGTCAATAGCATAACTCCCATTGACTTCAAAAAGGCCAGGATTTCACCTGAGTACATATCTGATGGCGGATCTTAGCTGTATATAATCATTGCTAGCAGAACACCATAGTTTTCTGTGTGTACATGGAATGGCTTATAAATATTTTATTATGATACCTGCAATTATTGTGAATCTGTTGTTGGCTTCACAGTATGAACAGTGTGCTAGACCATTAACTTCTTTGATATTTCATATATCCAATCATACCCAGCAGCCCTTCTGCCCCACTGACACCCAAAACTACCCATAATCCTTTATGGTCACCTGTGGAACAGGGGTGGGTCCTGGCAAGAAACCATGGGTGGATTTTTGGTCCTGGGTAGAAAAGGTTGAAAACCATTGGTCTATGTCACACTTACCTGAAAGACTGCCTCTCTCCCTTAAGTCACACAGTAGTTAGGAGAAGGTGGAATGCTGTGGGTTTCTGGAGTTGACCTCAGAGGGCCAGGAACAGAGACTTCTCATTTGGGCACCCTTATATTTGAAATTGACTTCCCTTGCATGTCTGCTGCAATGTGGGGCTTTGGCAACTTTTAGGTATATTTGTCTTGTCTGATGTATGTTTAATTTTTTATTGTTTTTTTATTTTATTATTATTATTAAATAATTTGACTGCTCTGGCTTGCAGCAACAAAGACACTTAATAAAAACCTCACTATGTACTGCACTTTATAATTTTCATTTATCCTTTTTGAGCCAGTACTTAGCTACTTCAGCATAAGTGCTTAACAACCCAAAAACAGAGTGGTGAGCAAACCTCAAGAGCTTTGATGTTGAGTTCCATTTAGGTAAGCTCCCAATGGTCTCTTGTGTCTGCAGAATTTGGATGGGGATCTTGCAAGAACAGGTTTTATGGTATTTCGGAACATATGGTTCTAGTATTGCATAGATCTCAGAAGCACAAACGTAGACAAGTGAACTTGAGATATGAGTCCCTTCAAAAACATCTGTTCAATATGGAATGCACAAATGTATTGGCAGAAGTTCCTTTTTTCTCCAAGCTAGATTGCCCCATACTACACAGGAATTACGACACGGCAATAGACCAGTGGTCCATCTATTCCTAGATTCTGTCTCGAACAGTGGCCAATAGTTGATAGCTTTGAAGAAAGGCATAAAACCCACCAGAGGGAGGAAAGCATGGATAAGGCTATATTCTAGGGAGTTCTGTGCTCTGTGTAGGGATCTCTAACTCCCCTCCCTTTCTTTGGCACAGAATATCAGTCATGTTGACAAGGGGGTATGGCTCTACTTTCTTTTGGGCTATGCATTCCATAGGTACTGGGGAGCAGTTAAATAATTTGCACCTGGTGGTTGGAATTACACTGCTGTGATCAAACTAGCAGTGTGAGCTCAGACAGTGGTTTACGTGCCAAATGGATTCAAAGCCTTTAATAATATAAAAGACACATGTAAGTTAGTAGAAGAATAAAGCCCAGGACTTCACAGGATTTCACTCAATTCCTTCTTTTTCTCATTTTACGCTTTTGGCTTTGCCAAGTCCCCTTTAAAATAAAACTGAGCCTTCATCATGAAGATGGGGACTGGGTTGTTCCAGTCTGCCATCTAAAAGCCCTGTGTTACTTTTGTTTAGAGTGACTTTTTTAAAAAGGTTCTTCTATCTGATTGAAGCCACATTTTTAAAAAAAGCTTTTTTGCTTTTAGTCAGGCCTCAGACTTGAAATACAATAATTTACAGAAATTGTTCTCATCTGGTGGATTATATTTAAAAATGTGTATGTCTATGTCCATCATATCACAGAGAAAGAAAACAAGCAAGCAACCCCCCTGGCAGGATTATTTATTTATTCATATTGCAGCATTGCCTAGAAACTCCACTTGGGATTGAGGCCCCATTGTGCTAGGCAGTCTGAAAACATAGTAAGAGCCAGTTCATGCCTCAAACACCTTTCTGTGGTTTTTGAAAAAATATCTCTCTTAAAATTGTAGCGCTATCACTTTAAATACTCTGTGGTTTCCTTGTTCTGATTGCAGTCTAAGGAGCTCTGTAGGGAAGCATGCAAACATTGTTTACAGTCAGCCAGCCTACAGCAAGATGAGGTGAGCTGTGCTTCTCTGTTTTAGGGAGTAGTCTGCTGTGTTTCTCACTGGGTTCTTATCTTGTTACCATTCTGAATTCTAAGGAACAACGTAGTGTTCCTCTGAAGCCTTCCCACAAGAGTATTTGATGTTTTTCTCTAACTTCTCTATTTGCTGTGTAACGTAATACATACAGTCTGAAGCTCTCAATCCTGTGAAGGTTTATGCATATGCTTAACTTAGCATAAATGTATACATAAGTCTTTATATGATCAGGGCCTAATTGAAGACAAGACTCAAGCAGTGGGTAAAACAAACCCCAGAAGGGCAGATGAGGGAAGCATAACAATGATAGGAACACATGGTTGCATAGACTAGTTATGTGCACAGTTAGAACATTTCTAGTAATTTTTTAAACCTCTACCTGTTTTTTTTTCTATTCTGAAACCTCTACCCAGGGCCGGCTCTAGCTTTTTTGCCTCCCCAAGTGGAAAAAAATAAAATAAAAGCCGCGGCCGGAGCTGCCACCGAAGCAAAACAAAACAAAACAAAAACCGGCCCTTGAAATGTGCCGCCCCAGGAATGGCTGAAATGCCGCCCCTTCAGATGTGCTGCCCCAAGCACCTGCTTCCTTTGCTGGTGCCAGGAGCCAGCCCTGCCTCTACTAACCCCCAGAACCCCATTTTTTATACCTCTGGGGAAAATTTTTGAAAGTGCTTGAGTGACTTTGCAGGCTAAATCCCATTTTCAGAAGTGATATAGGCTCCTAAGTCTTACTGACTTTCAATGAGACTAAGGCCTGGTCTACACTAGTATTTTACATTGGTATAGCTACATCTCCCAGGGATGTGAAAAATCCACACCGCTAGCTATACCGACCTAACTTCCAGTGTAGATAGTGCTATGCTGACAGAAGAAGTCTTCCTTCGACCTGCTATCACCTCCTGAGGAGTGGATTACCTACTCTGATGGGAGAATCCCTCCTGTCGGCATAGGTAGTGTCTGCCTGTGCTGCTGTAGCATTTTAAGTGTAGACATACTTGTAGGAGCCTAAGTCACTTAGGGAATGGCTACACAGCAATCACGGTGTGAGTATCCTCTCCCCTTAAAAGTGGTGGGGTTTTTTTTGCTATACACAGACTCAGTGCTTGCGAGTGGGGTAGTATTGCCTATTAGAGGCACCCAGGGGAGGTATTTCATTTTCCCAGTTTTATTGGTGGGGGCTTGAGCCAGTTTTGCTTTGTAATTTTAAGAGGAACCCCTAGACATTGAACCCATACCTTGTTGCTGCTGGCAACACCTGGCAGACAGATTAATCATGAGCTTTTGTATATATGTATAGGGGTCACTGTCGAACATGTGGAGAGGTGGAAAGATGAGAAAGGAGCTATGAAAGGAGAGGAGGAGCTAAAAGGTACGTGAAAGAGGGTAGGGAGAGGCTGTAAAAATAGAAGCCCAGATGAAGAACAAATAAATACGTGTAAATATCAACAAAGAGTCCATTAATTGAACGACTCAAGAAATTTAGTTAGGAAGCTGCAAAGGGGTCTCCCTGGTTGGCTATGTCTTCAGCTGCTGGAGGCTTTTAAGCCCTTCCCAGAGGCAGAGCCCAGTGGTCATGTGGGCCACTGGCACCTGGTGTCCCCTAGTGGGTTCCCCTGGCTCTGGAAGTTTAGGGATAGGAAGAGAGGAAGCCCAACTTTCCTTGCCTTCCTCCCTGGCTGCTGCTGCTTCTACATGGGCTCCAGAGGGGCTAACACCTTCTACCCTTTCCTTCAGAGCCAGCCATATAGAAGTTTCATTGTGACCAGGCACCTGCTGGAATTCTTGGCCCATGGACAGAGGGACAGAAAGCCAGGCTACTTCTCCCTCTCTCCCCAGCGGGTGATATATTAGGGAATCTGGGGGCTTTTAAGCTCTGTCCCCAGAGTCTAGGAGCTAATAGCCATGTAGGGGCAACATTTTGATGATTACCCTTCAAAAAACAAACTCACCCCACTCCCCTGTCAGCAGCAGGCACCACCTACCCTAGGTGTTGCTATTGGTATAGAACACGGCTGCAGGTTAACATGATCTGAATGATTTTTGAACCCACACATGCTCGCGCCCCCGGCTCCGCTGCAACTCCACCCCTGGCCCCGCCCCTCCCCCAAATCCCCACCCCCGCCTTCTCCCCCGGGCGCGCTGCATCACCCCTCTCCCCTTTGTATTGTGTGTTGTAATTTAAATCAAAATATTTGAAAATGTAGAAAACACCCATAAATATTTAAATAAATGGTTTTCTATTATTATTTAACAGCATAATTAATCGTGCGATTACTCACAATTAATTTTTTTCATCGCTTGACAGCCCAAGTAAAACCATAAATATTCTTGCTGGAAGGTTGTATTGTAACACTATTTTATTTCTCAAAATTCAGAATGATGATACACAAGCACCCAAAAACAGAGAGACAAAAAGCAGGGTGCTCCCTGAGGCAGAGAGACACAATTCACCCTGGCTGGCTCAGGATGCTTTAAATTTCAGGGGGCAATAACCTACAATATACCACAATCCTTATTCTGTAGCTATCTGGTCACATTTCACATTCTATTCTTCCTAAATTTTCCAAGACCTGCCTTGCAGCTATTTCAAATGGGGAAATGCTCAAATATAAACACTGACATCTCACCTAAATTGTTAATAACCACAATATTTAAGCAGAACTTCCAAATGATCAGGAGGCAAGAAAACTGTTTTCTCCCTGCCCTTATTTATGTTGTGATTCATAGTCTTCACTTTCTGTGTTGTGTAACAGATAATACTTGTGTATTTAATAATCTGAGAATATTTTTTCATAGATTCCAAGGCCGGAAGGGTCCGTTGTGATCATCTAGTCTGACCTCCTGTATAACACAGGCCACAGAACTTTCCCAAAATAATTCTTAGAGCATATCTTTTAGAAAACATCCATTCTTGATGACTGCTTATACCATGGTTGGGGTGTGTGTGTTGGGACATGCTCCCTTCCTACTGATAGAAAGACTAGTGACCATTCCAGCACTCAGGCAGTGCCAATTAGATGCACCTGCAGAATATGTTCCACCTGGAGAAGGGGTGCTTAAAAAGACAAAACTTGACACAGAGAGGGGTCAGTTTGCCCAGGATGACAGGCTGCTAGGGAGTGCTAGTGAGCTCCAGTAGCAAGGGGAGCCCAACCTGAGGCAGTAGCTAGTCGTTCCTTTCCCTGCCCTTTTTGGGGGACAGACTGGCACTACAAGCCTGATATGGGTGAGGGGCCCTGGAGGGTTGCTCCCGGCCAGTGACCTGTGGTGAGACCTGGGGAACACTGCCAGGGATTTGAAGTAATTGGACTGAGAAAGGACCCCAGGAATGCGCTGAACCTCCTCCAGGAACAGAGATTGCCCAGGAGTGGGGGCTCCCGTAGGTGATCCTGGAGACTCAAAGACACTGTGGCCGAGCCCAGGCTGAGGGTCAGCTTACTAATGGGAGAAATGGTGGTTCTTATGTATGTTTACTTATGCTGTTTGTATTATAAGCTGTGGGGAGGGGGACGGGTTCTCATACATTTTTACTTTTCTGTGTGATGAACTGTGGTTTTTACTTATGGATCTGAAAGGCTACATTAAGATATTTTTGCATATGACTTCCCACTTATGCCTCATAAAGTTTTTATCTCTGTTCTTTGAAATGCACTTTATGTAGTTCATTTGTAGTGATGGTAATAACCTTTGTTAATGAATTCAAAGCTTTTTTTGTTCACATGAATGTATTAGAAAACGACAAGATTAAAAAAACCAATAGGCAGGCCAGCTGCCATGAAATTACCCAAACAGAAATAAAATAAAGTGCATAACACAAACAGTGAGCAATGAAACCAGTGCAAAACAAGCAGTGCATGGGAAATGCCCCCATTTCCAATTGTCCCCTGCCCCCACTGTTCTCCGTTGCCCTCCTAGTGCATTTTGCACACACTTGGTGCTGTTGCACAGGGGTGGAGGACTGCACAATATGGTAGTGTGGAGGGGACTCCGGACATGGGCCTGGAGCAGGAGGTGTGGGTGGAGCAGGAGTCTGCACTCTCGTGGCCATGAGCACAAGCAGCCTCTCAAACAGGCACTTCTGCTGTGCTCGATCTTCCTCCCTCAAACAACATTCCTGCTCAAGGAACTGTGCTGCCAGTCTCTCCTTGTGTTCTGCAGCCTCTCTCTGCCTATCACCTTGATATGTTCATCCTTCTCCCTCTAGTATTATAGCTGCTGGGTGACTCTATCCAGGATATCCACCGTAAGGTCATTGCAGACATGAAAGTATGACCCCTGCCAGGCTCCTAGTGGACTGTAGCTGGTCTGCAGAGGTGGAAGGCCCTGAAAACAGAAACGAAACAGTATGTTAGTCTCATGTTAGTATTGCAGAAGAATTTCACTACATCAACAGATGTGTGTTTGGAACCTCAAGGCCAAGAACTGACACTTTATATATTTGTGCTTCAGTTTTAATTCCCAGATGCTCCTTGGGCACCACTGAGAGTTAAGCGGTGCATAAAGGCTTTACATATAATAGTGAGATGAAATTTACAAAATTCATTTAAAGATATATCTTTACAAATTCCAGGTCATTTTAGACTGGTGGGAGGATGGTACCACTCCCTATGGTTTGCTACCTATGGTTTCCACAGTCCTTTTAGGCATTCAGCTTTCTGGAGGATGTAACCGTTCTGGAGATTTCTGAATGGCAAAGGAATATACTGGTCCAAGCTACTGGTGGCAAAGCAGCCATTTATGCTAAAGAGGTTTTCAAGCTTATGGTGACTGAGCAACATTTCTACAAGTGGAGTGGGCTGGTGATCTACAAAGGAGGGCCCAGAAAGTACACTCCCCTGAAATGTGACTGCCCATCTGGATATCCTACTACAGAAAAGTTTGCAGCTATCAGCACCTGGGATTGGTTGAAAATTCATGGGGAAATCAACAGGATGCTGTGCTAGCTCCTACATGGATTACTGCTTCCCTGTGAACTGCCGAAAGCTCTGCATTCATGTAGCTACCCCAGTGCAGCTACGGCTTATGATACAGCCTTCATGGACTACATCTATCTATGGACCACATGCAAACACCCCCAGACAATATGGACTCTAATTACTACACCATAGGACTCAAAATAGGGAATGGAACACCCAAATTTCTGCCTTTTGAAGCATACTTCTTTAAGAAAGAACTACAAAGCACCCTCCATCCCTGCACATTTCTGGACTGTAGACAGTAAATTTGTCACCCATGGATTACATTCCCCACCTGTCCCAGTACAGTTTACAAGTGGCTTGATAAGCTCTGGCATGACCAATTTGTATGGTGCAGCATACTGTCAGCAGGGAAGGCAATGGAAGGCTCTTACCTTTAACACCCCAATAAATCTTTGTAACAATGTGTCCGTGTCTAGTAAAAATTTAAGTATAACTGTTTGTTTGTGCTTCCTGGTGCCCATTTTGAATCCCACATGGGTGGTGGGACAGGTGGGAGACACCAAGGCGCTGGCGTGCATTCCGCCATTATTGGATACACGCTGCTACCCGCAGCTTGCAATCATTATTTCATTGGGTCATAAGCCAGAAATCCCTCCCCAATTGTATCTTAATTACAACAAACATGGAGGCAGAAACTCATCAGGCTCCTGTGCCATTTCTGCCTTTTCTGTTTCTGCTGCTGGTTCTGTGGCCATCTGCTCCCCTGGGGTCTCATCAGATAGCTCCTCCGGCTATGAAGCCAGGATGTGCTGTAGCTGTTCCAGCAGCATAGCCTCCTCCAGGACTTTCATAAGCAGCAGAGTGACATCATAAGCCTCATACAGCGGCAGTTGGCTCCTCTTTGATTTGGGGGTTAGAAGGTTGCCATCCTGACTGATCAGACTATCATGAACTGCTGTGGGCTCTGTGCTCAGTGCAGTTCCCAACACCCAATCAAATTCCTCGTGAAAGAGATAGGATGATGGGGAGTTCCCTGTGGCGTGGTTCTCATCACTGGCTTTCCAGTGATCAGTCTTGGTCCGCTTGATCTCTCTGCATTGGCCACCGGTCTGTATTGGACCATCAGTTGAACCCCTGCACTGCCAGCTTCTTGGATGTTTCTTGGTACACATGGTCATTTCTGGTACTCTGACTGAAGTCGAACATCTTACTCACCTCACGCCAGAGATTTACTGGAATTGGACTGTGGTCCCATCACCACGTAGCAGTGTTCTTGGTGCAGGACTTCTCACCAGCCATAGCTAATGCAGGAGATGGTTCACTCTGCAGTTCAGCGGTCAGAATAAAATGGAAGGGTTAAAGGCTGAGCAGCTATACTTGAACCAGGGGGGTGACTTGGCTAGTCTTGAGATAGAATGGCCAAGAAACACTGGTCCATGGGTTTGTGGGATAGTGTTGGCAACTCTGAAGACACAAGTCTGAGAACTTGGGTGCAAGATGCAGCCAAACTGCAAAATGACCTGAAATCCACTGGACTCTGGCTGGGACCCACCCACTCAGCAGGTCTTAGCACCTGGGTCTTGGGGCATATGGATCCAAGTCAGACACATTTGTGTATGGTCAGAAGTGAGGCTTGAACCTGACTTTGAGCCTGAGCTTACACTGCAGCGTAGACATCAGTGACTAACTGAATCTGGGTTATGGGCAAGAGCTGGATCGTTACTATACTCCGCCAGGAGAAGAATGAGGTAATATTGTTAGAGTGGGAAGTCGTGGAGATTTTATCTGTGCCTTTGACTGAGGGTCTTGAGGAGGGGCGTGTTGATCAGGAGAGAGCCTGTTGGGGGACAGCGGGGAAGGCAGAGCTCGTGTAGGGGACTCATTTAGGGTCTCTTTTCGGCATATTGAGTTGGGGTAAGATTTTCAAAAGGGCATACGTGACTTAGGAGCCTAAGTGCCACCAACTTTCAACAAGTCTGGCCTATAAAGTGCCTAAATCGCTTTTAAAATTTTTACCCTTGGTGTTACATTTTTGGTACAGCACTCAGAGCATTGTCTGGGCACTTAAATAAATGTGAATTAATTTAAAAAGATCTGCTGGAAAGAAAGATTATTTAAAACATTTGAAGTGTTTAATTAGTTGTTAAAACTGATAGTTAAACTCCCTCCCCTAAAACATACAGCAATGATGTTAAATGTCAGCAGTTTCTCATTTGCATGCTGGAACAATCTCTTGTCACATTTATTCAGTATTTAACATTGAAACTGAAGGATAGAAATAGCTGGAAAGAAAGACTTCAAAGAATTGCACAGAAGGCAGCGTCACTCAAACCAAGCAACTCCTTTAGCAGGAAGCTGAAAGAGTTTTGAGGTGAGAACACAGATCATCTGAAATAAAATGCTGCACAGAGTCTGTCTTCTAAGTATACTCATGCTGTAATTGTGCTATTCTGTCAGCCTGTTTTTAAGATAATGCATTATGGAGTGTTCTGGCCCACTCTTAGAAGCTTTGAAGTAATTTGTGCACTGTCCTACAGATTCATTTATTTCTGCTCTCGGATGTGGAATCATTTTAGGCTAGCAATGCTAGGGATTTTCTAAAATACAATAATCAATTTAATTGGCATATAATAGGGAGTTAGTTGTGGGTATGGAATGAGACACAATGATTTAATGTGTTTTTCTATATCTCCCTGACAAGGCAGGGTTGTTTTCTACAATATCTATTTATTTGGTAATGTTTCTTTGCTGACTGGCTTCCTGTACCTTGGCAGGGGGTTAGACCAGATGACTCTTGTGGTCCCTTCTAACACTATAATTCTGTGATTCTATGCTGAGTAGAATTTTCTGCTGGTTCCAACATTATTATTTGTTTCTAGTAGTGCCCCGGATGTGTTAGTCACCTGCCACACATAAGAGGAGACATTCCATGTCCAGAAGAGCTTAGGAGTTAAACTGGTGAAGGCTGTGTGGATGCTCTTTTATCTCTGTTTAAACCAGGCTTAACGTGGTTTAGCTTATATTGAATGGGAATAGGTCTCAGGGCAGGTCTGTGCACAGTTCTTGCAACGCTTTCACTGTATCTGTTTAGAAAGTGATAAATTCAATCAGTGCCAGCCCTTGCCTGAATGGTATAAAGGTGCTTTTATTTACAGAAATAAGCTAAACCAGTATAAATAAGCTAAAACTGATTTAGTTAATGTGGTACAAAACCTGAGGTGTACACAAACCCTAAACTAAACTGAAATGAGAGGGTCCACACAGGGGTCTGGCTCTGTTTTAACTAAATGGGTTAATGCTGGCAACAGAGCTCTGCTCAGGCACAGGCGTCTGTGTTAGCAGAACAGACTACATAACAGGTGCCCCAAAGACTCGTTATTATTGCTCTAGACCAGGGGTCTCAAACACGCGGCCCGTGGGCCGCATGCGGCCCTCCCCCCGCCCCCTGCCCCCCCCCCCTTTTTTTTTAAAAAAAATATTTTATTTTATTTTATTTTAACCCACAGGTAGTTCCAGACAGTTGTTCTGGCATTGGGAACTGCCCGGGGGGTAAAAAAAAATAAAAAAAATGAGGGGGCGGGGGTGGGGCGCAGGGAGCCCAGCGGGCCACAGGGAAGAACTCCGCAGGCCGCATGGGAAGAGCTTCGCGGTTTCTGGGAAGGAGGGGGGAGGAGCGGGAAGCCGTGCACACAGAGGAGGAGGCGGAGAAGGGGCGGAGAAGGGGCGGGGCCTAATGGAAGGGGTGGAGTGGGGCCGGGGCCGGGGGCAGCGAGGGGGCGGGGTCAGTGATGCAACCCTTGGGCCAATGCACTAGTCCTCATGCGGCCCTCGTGGTAATTTGAGTTTGAGACCACTGCTCTAGACGGTGTTCCTTATGGAAAGCATGGTGGCTAGAAGTTGGGATCATTGTCTTTTTATGATCATTACAATTTTGTGCATTCTACTTTTAAATATCTGAAGCAATGGTGTTTCCATTGCTACCTTTTGGAGACTATTCTTCAGTCTCGCCATGAGAACGTTTTCTCTGATATGATATTTAACCTCTATTGTCATCTTCATTTGAACCCACAGCTCCTGTGTGCCTCTGGCCCTCTTCTTGAATGACTTAAAGCCCTCCTCTTCTTCCTTGGAGTGAACTAAGCGTACGTCTATAGTTACTTCCTGGTTCGTCGGGAAGCAATCGATCTTCTGGGATCGATTTATCGCGTCTTGTCTAGACGCGATAAATCGATCCCGGAAGTGCTCGCCATCGACACCGGTACTCCTGCTCCGCGAGAGGAGTACGCGGAGTCGACGGGGGAGCCTGCCTGCTGCATCTGGACCCGCGGTAAATACCTTTTAGTTCGAACTAAGATACTTCGACTTCAGCTACGTTATTCACATAGCTGAAGTTGCGTATCTTAGTTCGAACCGGGGGGTTAGTGTGGACCAGCCCTAAGGGCCTAATCTTGTACCCACTGAAGTCAATGGGAGCTGGGCCATTAACCTCAATGGATACAGGATTAGGCACTCTAGGAATCTGGGTATGACTGTGGGTATGACTACTATAAGGCCAAGAGCTACATCAATACTTGTGTGGAGTGCTCTGATATATGGCAGCTGAATCTATGAAAGGTAATGTTTTAAGGGTGGGAGAAGGGTGGCTATGATCCTCCTGAAGCAAAGGCACTATGGATATTGGCTAGAGCCAGGTGAGCTTCTTCACACAACTCTGTTAATGCACATGATGGAGCCTTTATATGCCTGCAGCACCCACGCTAGTCAACTACAAGGCCTCTCTTCAGCAGAGCCTGTTGGTCATGATGCAATGGGCCAAGAAATGCTGTGGTTTTGTGATGTGGACAAACAGAAACTAGAAATCACCTGTGAAGTGGAGGAAAGTCTTATGCACTAGCTTACTGCACTCACTCTGCAATCAAATGTTTTCATGGCTTCGTATTGGCACCACATAAAATGAAAACTCTGCCGCAGCCTGGAACTGATTTGGACAACTGTGTAAACTGGTGTGATTGTGACACAACTGCTGTCATTGGCAGCTGTGTTACAGTACAAACAGCACTTTAAAAAATTCTATAGATTACATACTTAGTATAGCAGTGTGTACCAACACCACGAGAGGGCTTTATAAAAAGTAAATGCTTGTGAATCTGGAGCTGCAGGATGTACCCTTTTGTTGTGCCTTGGGGGATTTGTTACATGGTTTTTTAACCCCTCAGAGAGGTGCAAAAAGGGAAAAAACCTTCCCAGCAAACTTCAGCACCACAAAGTGGTATTGATAGATACTGGACATTGTAATGCCTTTCTAGGAGACTCTGGGGGCTTGTCTTCACTACCCGCTGGATCGGCGGGGAGCAATCGATCTATCGGGGATCGATTTATCGCGTCTCATTTAGACGCGCTTAATCGATCCCCGAACGCGCTCCTCGTCGACTCCGGAAATCCACCTCGGTGAAAGGCGGAAGCGGAGTCGACGGGGGAGTGGCAGCGATCGACTCGCCGCTGTTCTCACGGCCAGGTAAGTCAATTACGATACGCCGACTTCAGCTACGTTATTCACGTAGCTGAAGTTGCGTATCATAGATCGACCCCCCTCCCACAGTGTAGCCCAGGGCTGGGTGTTGGTTCAGCACCCTTTCCCCATGGAAACAACTGCTGTGTTTTTCTTGAGCATGTGGCCCTACCATTGGAAGCCCATTTCTTTTTGCAACGTGTTAAACATGCTGAGATTTATTTTATGAACTGGGTGAGTATTTTGAGGCCTGTTAATCAAAACTAGTTTGCTTCCTGATGTATTTCATGCCCTCAGTAATAGCTCCAGCCTGGATTATGAGACAGGATGACTGAAGAAATTAGTCATTTTCTGTTGTGCCTTCTCTATGAGACTGAGAGATTCCAGAGGCTGATCATCATCCTCATTAGATGCTTGATTATAGCATCTGTTTAAAGAAGCTGGAAATAGGCTAAGTGAGGAAGCTTTAGGTACCTGTAGACCCCAAAGCAAAGGCGATCTTCCCAGCTAAATTCAAAAGGGATCCAATATTGTAGTGTTTCTCAACCTTTTTGATACTAGGGACTAGCTTGTTGCCTTCCTAAACTGTGTCAGGGAGAACTCAGGGACTGGTGCCGGTCCACGACTGATCGTTGAGAAATACTGCATTATTGTATCTGACTAAAGGCTCCAGCTTCCCTCAACCCCTTGATTCATGTCCTCTGATCGCATGCAGCTTTTCCAAGTGTACCTCCCCTTCAGCTTTTTCTCCATTGAAGGGAGTGGGAAATTGTTGAAAGAATGCTAAGGTTACAAAGTCAAGCACTTAAAAGTAGGGTTGGTCAAAAAATTTCCATCAAAACTGTTTCCTTGGAAAATTGGGTTTTCTGTTTAAATGAAAATTTTCACCAAAAGCATCTGCTTGTTTGTGGACAAATTCAACATGTAATCCAAAAACGGAATGACTGAAAGCTGAAAAGTTTTCAGTAGTAAACTGGAATATTTCTATTTAAATGTTGCTGCTGTGCCTCATGGATGTTGTAGTTTGGGTGATTTATGATCCTATTTTCCTATGGGCAAAGCTTTCCATCTAGATTATATCTCCCATGATTCACCATGGCCTGAACTCCTATGATGCACCCACTCCCTGCACCGAGAGAAGGGAAATGTGGTGCATTATGGGAGATGTAGTCTGGCCTGAAAGTCCAGATTATAGAAGTGAATAAGAGAGTAAGGCACCCAAACTTCACTGGGACATCATTTTGAATAGAAACTATATATATATAATATCATTGGCTGAAATATTTGAAATTTCTGCAAAAAAATTGAATTAAAGCAACAATTAAAAAAATGTCCATGGGACAGTGGTCCTGAAACTAGAGATGATGGAGGTGCTGCTGTACCTCCTGTCTTAAAGTAGTAATAACAAATAACAAATGCATGACTTCAATGGTTTTCATTATCAGCACCCTCACTATAAAAATTGTTCTAGCATCCCTGTATGGGGGGGGGTGGGGGGGGCGGACTTATTTTCTGACCAGCTCTGCTTCATCGGGTTGGGGTGTGAGGCCTTGATCAATTTGGTGAATAAGTGATCAATAAGTGATCAATTTGGTGAACTGCACCAAAATATTGACACTAATCAGAAAAACTAATTAATTAAATTAAACCAGATCACCTGGCTCCCAGCTCAATGCGCCGTCTCCTAAGTCCTTCCTTCCCCTCTTTATCTGAGAGGCAGGCATAGCAGGGCAGCTGAATGTGCAACACTTGTAAGGTCTGTCAGTTGTATGTAGGCCAAAATGTGTGGAGCCAAACTGCATGTGCCAGTGAACCTGATAGTAGAACTAGGCCCAGCCCCTTTTTGTGTGTGTGGGAGATACCTATAGTTGAGATTTGTGATGTTTAGCTGGTGTTTTCCCAAGATTTGGTATGACATACGGATAAGGCCAGGTTTCAGTGTAGTAGCCGTGTTAGTCTGTGTCAGCAAAAAGAAAACAAGAAAAATACCTGTGGCACCTTAGAGACTAACAAATTTATTTCAGCATAAGTTTTCGTGGGTTAAGAACCCACTTCATCGGATGCATGGAATGGAACATACAGTAATCAGATCTTTATACATTCAGAGAAACATGAAAAAGTGGGAGTGTCTATATCAATGTTAAGAGGCTAATTAATTGAAAGGAACTGTTATCAGTAGAAACTTTTGAAGTGATAATCAACATGGCCCATTACAGACAGTTGACACAAAGGTGTTAAGGGTTTTTTAAGGAGGGGAAATAAATTCAATTAACGTAATGACCGAGCCATCCACAGTCAATATTCAAGCCTAAGGTAATGGTTTGCATATTAATTCCAATTCAGCAGTTTCTCGTTGGAGCCTGTTTTTGAAGTTTTTCTGTTGCACCTTTTCATGTTTCTCTGAATGTATAAATACGGATAAGGGTACATCTCATCCTATATGCTCATCTGTTTTTGTGAAAGCTGTGCAAAATAATCAGAATAAAATGTGTTTGAAAGTGTAGCAAGAGTCCCAGGGCTGTGTGTGCACTGGTGAACTTGCCTCTAGTGTCTCACTGGTGCAGGCTTGTGGACAGTTTTGTCACCATGTCCATCCAACTATGCCCAGAAAAGGGTTAGACAGCAGTGATTAAAAATGGCCGAGCCCTGTCTACTCTGTAGCTTCTGCTATGGGGCCATTATAAGGACAGAATAGAAATTTTTTTTGGGGGGGGGGAATAAGTTTGAACACTTAACGATTCCCCCCAACCTGTCTTTGTGGAGCTCTAGAATCACAATAGTACAGTTGGTAACAGCCTAATAGATCAGTGAGTCCCAATCCCTGCCGGGGCAGAGTCGTCCCCCGTGCCCCCGCCTCCTGCAATGGAGGACATAGCAGATATTCAACTGATATTAAGTTTGGCTTTGGCTGAAAGGGTGGCAAGAATCTCTGCTGTACAGCACTCGGCATCTCTGTAGCTCTCCAGGTAATAATCACAAAATCTTTCAGGACAGTTTTTTACTCTGTTTGCATGGGACACAGCACAATAGGCTCCCCATGGCCCCTACGTGCTATCCAATGCAAATGTTGAAGAGCGTATTATTTCTGATTGTTGTGGGGGGTGCGAGCAAGGGGACGCATACAGGTCACTTTATAAAAGCAACTAACTTAAGGAATGTCACATTTGATTTGTGCCTAGCAAGAGCTGTACGACCCTCTCCATGGCTGTCACTGTGCTGGAGATCCCATCAAGAGGCTGGGAATCTCTGGCAGACTGCTACGTGGCAGTAGGGTTCAGTGTTCTAGTACCATTCTGAAACTCCACTGTGCCTCGGCGTACCAGTTCAGCACGATTCGCGACTGAGCTGCATGGCGGGATGCAGGGCCTGCTTCCTGAAAGGCCTCGGACTAGGACAGCAGTAATGTTGCAGAAGAGGGTGAGGAGGGGAGAGCACTAAGTCACCAGCTGGGTATTTAAGACAAGCAGCTGCTGCCAGTTATTATGTACACCAAAAAAGCGTTTCAATATTTACTTTTACATGCCAATAAGAATCAATCTAGCACAGTATCTGAAGTGTATACACGACATGCCTGTGGAAATATCAGAATGTGCTTCTAACCTGGGTGTCATTCAGCTTTTAGGATGGCTCCCTCTAGTGGACTGTATCAGTACTACGTGACAACAAATATATCTCCCTCCTTTCCATATTTTTTTTCATAGAAATTAGAGATGGAAAAGATGTATTCAGGTGTCTAGCCAATTCCCTTCTGCCAATGCCAGTTTGATTCTTACAAGACATTCTCAAATACTTTGTTCAGTACAGATTTAAATGACTTGGGATGAAGTTTTCACCAGTTTCCTTAGGAAATCATAGTCAGGAAGTGCTCTTTAAACCCATTATTTAGAATCTGTGCGGATCCCTATCATGCTAATCTTCTGACTACAGGAGGGCAGGTAGACACTTTACATTAGATTTTAGTGTGCCCCAATTTTAGTCTACAGTGGCCAACCACTAGTGTAGCCGCACTTTTTCAAGTAGCTAGGGTAAAGAGCTAGAAGCTGTGTACAAATATAGTGGCTTTGCTTGTCTATTTAAGGGGTTTGCACCAGTGCAGCTCTGAAGGTGACTGATCACTGAAGGTTGTAACTGGAGCAAATTTCTAGGTCTGAAAGGAGAGACACGGCGCTTGTGAGTCTATCTAGTTACATGGACAGCTCGTATTATCTTAGGATCTGAACACTTGAGTTATGAAAGAACATAACTTCTTGCAAGACTTCTACTTCCAGCGTCTAGTCCAGCCATAAATACTGTGAAAAGAGATTCTCTTGTGGTATTTTACTCCCTCTAGTCCTGGCCAAAACCTGGGAGGTGGAAAAAGTCAAACTTTATTTGGACCTCAGAAAAGATTCATTTTAAATTCTGAACTAAGGTTTAGGATGATCCTTATTTTACCCATATTGTTGTACCGTCCCTAACTGAAAGGTCCAGTATTCGACTTAACATTTTTGTTTCTTGTGTAGCAAAGAATCAGAACTCTGCCTTTCAGCTTTGATCATTAACACAGTAGTGGGTATATATAGGACTATGGGGTGCAGGACATAATGGAAAATATACATCTCTCTTAAGGTAAAAAGTTGTATAGTCAAGTTTCCATGGGATTGTTATGGACAATGGGCTTGGCTTTTACAGTAGAATCTCATTGCTGAACACCAGAGTTACAAACTGACTGGTCAACCACACACCTCATTTGGAACCAGAAGTACGCAATCAGGCAGCAGCAGACGTTTTGTCTTGAGTATAGAGTTTAGGATTTGATTTATAAATATGTCACTTCCTGTGGAAAGGGTCAGATAAGACAAAAATCAGCTCACAGACTGCCTCTTCTTCCTTTGCTCTTCCTGGAGAGTCCCTTATCAAGTCATTCATTCTGGCTCTTGAACACGGGTCTTTTTCAAGCCTAAATACCATCAGCACACCATGTCCTTCCCTCCATTCCAGAGTTGATAATTTTTCATTTGCATTGTATCTCTTCATTATGGCCAAGTGTATCAGGCCTTCTTCACACTGGGGCTTTGCCCCAATTCCAGCCATTGGAATTGCCCCAAATCCAGCAAACAATTAGTGTAAACCAGAAGAGCTGTGATTTACACCAGTGCCGCTTATTCCAGTTTTAAGCAGTGTAGTTAAGGCCTCAATGAGTGCTCTAGCTCAGATCACTTCTGTAGTGGAAACACAGGGAAATAACATGGTCTCTGATACAAGCATCTGCAGCAGCCATTGGAATATAATGAAAATTGACTGAGCCGTGATGGGAATATCTCTATTTGATTTATAATAAATGGTTTAAATTCAGTCTCTTCTTCAAAGATAACTTGTGAAGGAGCCATGTCCTGATTCTCTAATATCCTGTTCCAGGTACAGAAGATCA
The DNA here is from genome assembly GCA_033296515.1 of Macrochelys suwanniensis. Lineage (NCBI taxonomy): Eukaryota > Metazoa > Chordata > Testudines > Chelydridae > Macrochelys > Macrochelys suwanniensis. The sequence continues at coordinate 38,990,064 of CM065775.1, read as the reverse complement.
GATGGAGAATGGAGACATTAGAGTACTGGGCCAGAACTGATAAGTTTTACTTACAGGGCAAACCAAACCAAACCAGGAACAAAACCTGAAGTTCAGCAGTATATATCAAAGTATATTACAAAGTTCAAATTTTCTTTGATGATGCAGGGTCCTTCAGGAATCACATTTACAGTTGGTGTCATAAAACTGACCAGCTAACAGAGAAAGATTTATATATGGCACTGACACATTTTAAATACAATTGGCCATCCCCACCCTGTCTGAATAAGAGCAAGTCTGATAGTTTCAGGAAAAAAAGAAAATAAGGATTAGAAATTACCGAAGAACAGACCAACTCCAAAGACCTAAACTATCAAATTAGAGCTTTGGAAAAATTAGGCTGTGTGTGTGCCTGATGCAATTCTCCATGAGTTGAAATGTATTTCAGGATCATAATGCTGAAGCCTGTCCTGAACAGAATTTAAAAACTTAGATGTGACGGGGCATGAAACAAAGGATATTTGTTTTCCTCATCATTTATTTTTATTATGTATTACGGCAGTGTCTAGAGGGAGAAGCACTCACCAAATGTGTAGGACTGAGTATGGAAATTGGAATGGAGAGGTTTCTAGACAGACTACAAACAGGACTGTCTAGGTGTACTTAGTGGATATTTGAATTCTGAGGAAAATTGGGAAGTCAGCTTTTGTTCTTAAATAGCACAAACCCTCCCATGGAGGTCCAGTTTAGCTAACAGGAAAATCTCAGACTTTTTAGCTTTCCACCTGAGGTGTATATATGGGCACAAAGCAGAGGTAACACTGCATATTATTTGTGTATCTGTGCACCATTCCCCCTGCTGGAGAGGTTATTTATCTACAAATTTGCCCAGCTGAATGACTTTCTGAGTTGCACGTTTTTGTACGGTTTCTCGGAGGGGATGCGGGACAGGCACTGGAGAGGATGCAGTAACTGCTGATTCCTTTGACTATCACAACATGCAGAGCCATGGTCCACCTTTACCCCAGTCAGACACAGAGGGGGCTAGTGTGGCTGGTTGTGCTAGTCACACCCCACTTTGCTCTCTCCAGATCTGTGGCCAAGTTATGGCTTCCTCCTGTGCAGGTGCCCTTTTGCCTCCCAATGCATCATACTGGAGCAGCTGTAACTGATATGCTTACAGGTACGGACATACTCAAAAGGACACTTCTCTACATATTCGAGGTGCTCCAGACATACTGAAAAAATACAACAAAACAAATACCCAAACCATAACTAAAGTGCAGCCATACAAGTCAGTAGAACCCACTGGTAGCTAAAGCCAACTCACCCTCCTACAAGTCCCTACCTCCATAATTTCTCGATTTTCAGTGCCTGGGAGAGTATTCATGAGATTTGGGACACATAGCTCCAAGGAGGGAGCAAATATCATAGCTAGGGCCCTCACAGAGAACCCCTCACCAGCAGTCGCTTCTCATGTACACCAATCAGGCTCTTTGGATTAAATTATAGGAGAGTGTTGCCCTAAATTGAAGTATTTTTTCTCAGCCATTTGCCCCCAAGATTACAGTGAACAGAAACAATCCCACAGGAAAGGGAAGACAGCTCTTAATGCAAAATGCACTAGATGGCAGCATGGTACCTCTGTTAGCACCACATCAGACACATTCAGTTAAGAGGAGGACACTCAGTACAAGTCAGGCAAAGTTTTAGCTTCCCACCTTTTTAGCTTCCCACCTTAACTGCTGAATGAAAGATGGAGAAAAATAGGCAGACCAAATAAATAAATAAATAAATAAATAAAAATCTGGCACAGGGCAGCAAAAAGAAACATGTTCATGTACATGTTCCCATCTGCCACATTTCCACAAGAACAATCAAATGAGGAGTTTTGCATATTTATGCTCTCCTCTTCCCACCTGGTGAAGAATAATTCCTGGTACATTGTCACTCATAAGTTTGTCTATTCGTAAACAATCTAGCAACACCACTGATTTGGGTAGCCATTGTTTTAAGTGTAAGCCAACAGTTATTGGAAAAAAGCATTTATGGCACACAAGTCCCCCTCATCTCCAACAGAAAGTGTACTTAGCAATATAGAAGGTATCTTAGAAATAACTTGGATACCCTCTTCTATGGCCATGTTTCTCTACCCATTGCAATCCATAAATAATTACTTGCCCTGGAATGATCTGCTTTCTATTGGTTGATTTCGGATAATGGATGCATTCGGGTGCCACTCTCTCTGCCCCTGCTTGTGAGAGGTGAAAGGAATAGTTTAATATTCCTGTTCCAACCGCTCCCCGCCGTCACCTCAACGACCTCTTTGCTTGGGATTTCTTATCTTTCATAGGTACATACATAACATCAGCTTGAACATCAGCCCTTACATTCTGCAGGGTCTGACGTGGTCCCTAGCAGGTTGGATCCAGCCTGTGGGCTGGCTGTCACAGAAGAAGAAATGATAGGTTAGGACTGAGGTACTTGCAGGACCATCTAGTGCTCTGTGTTCTACCAATACAACTGAAATCTGGTGTCCTTGCTTGGTGCCCCAAATTTTAACCCAGGTCAGGTAGGAGCAGGGCCTTTAATCTGAAGCACCCTACCTAATTGTTGTAATAACCCACAGGTCTCCAACCCAAGCCCACAGGAGCAGCTATGCTCCAGTCCTCCACCTGGAAGCCTGCTGACTGTGCTTACCAGGGAGTCATGGAGCCTAGACCCAGCATTAGGCTCCACCCTGAGGCCTGATTGACAGAGACCTAGAGCAGCTGATTGGCCCACGGGCCCTACTTAAGCCAGCAGCCGGCACAGCAAGCTGTCTGAACAACTGGGATCTATCCTGCTCTGGACTGTGTGCCTTGTGCTCTCTACTCCTGCTCCCCGGCTTGATTTCCTGGCATCCCGACCCAGCTTGACTCCTGCCATCTAACTTGTGGTTCCTGACCACCAGTTTAGCTCCTGCTTCTGATCTTCTGGTATCCTGACCTGACCTGATTTTGGACTTGTGGTTCTTCTTCGAGTGCTTGCTCATGTCCATTTCATATTAGGTGTGTGTGCTCGCCACATGCACCGGTGCCGGAAGTTTCCCCTTCAGTGGTATCCATAGGAGACCGGCTCTGATGCTCTTTGGAGTGGCGCACACATGCTGCGGTATAAGGGGCGCCGCTGGCTCCCCTCACACTCAGTTTCTTTTCCAGTGATGGTGCTGGAATGTCTGCTGCTTTCGCTAGCCTTTTTTGCTTCGTTCAGTGTTTCTAACTTTTCTTGTAAATTAGTTGTACATAATTAACAGTTTCCCTTTGTGTTTTAGTATTAGTATGTTTTTACTAGGTTGGTCCTGAATGGGACTTAGCCTAGGGATGGGGCATGCCCTGGTCCCCAGGCTTTAAGCCCTGTAATCGCTTCAAAAAAATGATGCCCATCAGCGATCCACATAATAGTTGTCTAAGGTGTCTTGGCAAGTCGCACATAAACGACAAGTGCCATATCTGCAAGTCCTTCAAACCTCAGACTAAGAAGGAGAGAGACATTTGTCTCAAAGCAATCCTAATGGAGTCGGCTCTTACTCCGGCACTGGAGCAGTCGAGGTCTGACTCTGCCCAAATCTCCGCAGTGTTGGTGGAGAGTGCCCCACCGGCACTGTCAACAGACTGGCACCAATCCCCCTCCCTGGCACCGGCCAAGCGGCAAAAGAACACTGGGAAAGGAAGATCTCCTACATCTCGCAAGGGGAAGGAGAGGGCAGGAGGGGAGCCAAGGCCCGAGGAAGATGGCTCAATACCTCCTACCAGGAGCCAGGCCCCAGCTCAGGTCAAGTGGTCCAGCTCACCCCAACCCATGTCTGCCATGCCAGACATTAACGAGGGCCTTCATCAATTAGAGATCTCATCGACGCCTGAGGCCCTGCAGGTGGTGCAAGATATCCTGGCGCTACTGGTGCCGGTGGGCCCGGTGCCGGTGGGCCCAGTGCCGCCCACACTCCCTATGATGGTACCCCAGTCTAAGGGTAAACCCGGCTTAGGTCTTTTCTATAGGTTACCCATCTTTGCGGCACCGCTCCCCATCGCAGGGGACATCCTGCCAGCGCTCGCCCACATGGAACCACCAGGCCTCGAAGGCAGTAAGTCAGGCTCGGTGAAGCCCTTGTCGGTCTCCAGACTCAGGGCACTGCCTGCAGGGCTCGAGGCATGCCTCGCTGGTGACTTGGCACAGGCCTATGGAGACCCGCCCTTCCCAGCATCAACAGCACCGAGACCGGCCCAGTACTTCACCCAAGGCTTGGCACTGGTTGCGGGCCCGAGACAGTTGGTCTCAGGAGTGGAGTCATCAGTTGTCGGCTCGCCGGTACACATTGCCACGACATGGATCCCCTAGATCGGGAGGAAGGTCTTCCCAGCGACCAATCTACTCCAGCTCCTGGTCCCGTTCTAGATCGCGGTACTGGTTGAGCAGCGTGAGGGGTAGATCGCCAGAACGCCATCGCCTATGTACACTATATCCATTGGATCCCCTTGGTCCACATGCTTGTTGACCCCCTCAAGAATTCTAGTAGATCGGTGAGGCATGATTTCCCTTTACTAAAACCATGTTGACTCTTCTTCAACAAATTATGCTCATCTATATGTCTGACAATATTGTTCTTTATTAACCCCCGCTTACCACCTGAGATGTCTGCTAGATCTAACAAAGACTGTACCAGGGGAAAGGATTGGGCCCAGACAAGGAAGGAGTCTGGTCTGTGAGAGAAGCTTATTGGAACATCTTTGAGGGTGAAATATTACCTGTAATCAGTTTGTTAATGTATTAGGGTTAGACTTGTGTGTTTTGTTTCATTTTGCTTGCTGACTTACTTTGTTTTGGCTGTTATTACTTGAAACCACTTAAATACTACTTTTTATAATTAATAAAATCACTTTTGTTTATTAATAAACCCAGAGTAGGTGATTAATACCTGGTGGGAGCAAACCGGCATGCATATCTCTCTATCAGTGATATAGAGGGTGAACAATTTACAAATTTACCCTGTATAAGCTTTATACAGAGTAAAACAGATTTATTTGGGGTTTGGATCCCATTGGGAGCTGGATGTCTGGGTGCTGTAGACAGGTAACCTACTGAGCTGTTTTTATTTAAAGTCTGCACCTTTGGGGCGTGGCCGGGACCCTGAGTCTGTGTTGCAGCAAGCTAGCGTGTCTTGCTCAACAAGGCAGGGTTCTGGAGTCCCAAGATGGCAGGGAAAATGGGCTCAGAGGTAATTTCTGCACATCAGGTGACAGTCCCAAGGGGATCTCTATGACCGAACCCTTCACACTTACCTCCCTACAATGGTGGAACAACCCCAAGGCTGTCCTGGAAGGAGTTTCATTCGACAGCCCACACCACTCGGTCGAATTAATATCAGATACTTCGGACCAGAGCAACCTACCTGGCCAAGTGGACGAGGTTCTCCCACTGGGTATCTGAGCGTAGCGTCTCTCCATCGCGCTCCTCCTTACAGTCTATCTTAGATTACCTGCTTCATCTTAAGAACCAGGGACCGGCCCTCTCTTCCATCAGGGTGCACCTTGTGGCCATCTCCGCTTTCCACCCGCTGATCCAAGGTCAGATGGTGTTCTCTCACGACATTTCAATCAGATTCCTGAGAGGCCTCGAGAGGCTTTTCCCACAGGTCCGGGCTCCTGTCCCACAATGGGACCTTAACTTGGTTCTTTGTAGGTTCACGGGCCCACCCTTTGAGCCTATGGGCTCCTTCTCCCATTCCCACCTGTCATAGAAGGTCAGTTTCTTTGTGGCTATAACATTGGCAAGATGAGTGTCAGAGATTAAAGTCCTGACATCAGAGCCACCATATATGGTGCTCTACAAGGACAAAGTTCAACTGCAATCCCATCTAGCCTTTCTGCCAAAAGTGGTGTCTTCCTTCCATGTCAGCCAGGACATCTTCCTCCGGTGTTTTGTCCCAAGCCGCACACCACTAGTGAGGAAAGGCAGTTGCATGCCCTGGATTTCAGATGTGCCCTAGTGTTTTACCAGGAGTGTACCAAGCCCTTCCGCAGTTCTTCATCGCAACAGCGGACAGGATGAAGGGCCTTCTGGTGTCCTCGTAGAGAATTTCCAACTGGATCACCTCCTGCATCCAGACCTGTTACGAGCTGGCACAGGTCCCACCGCCACTGATCATGAGGGGCTATTCAACCATAGCCCCGGCATCCTCGGTGGCCTTCCTAGTGCATATTTCCATCCAGGACACTGCAGACATGGTCTTCGGTTCACACGTTCACAATGCATTATGCCATCACTCAGCAGGCCAGAGATGATACTGGGTTTGGCAGAGCTGTGTTGCAATCTACACGTTCATGAAATCCTACCCACCTCCAGGGGTACTGCTTGGGAGTCATCTAATATGGAATGCATGTGAGCAAGCACTCGAAGAAGAAAAGACAGTTACCTTTTCCGTAACTGGTGTTCTTTGAGATGTGTTGCTCATGTCCATTCCATGACCCGCCCTCCTTTCCCGCCCTCAGAGTTTCCGTCAAGAACGAACCGAGGGTGGGGGGAGCTGGCGGCATCCCTTATACCACGGCATGTGCACGCCACTCCAGAGGGTGCCAGAGCCGGTCCCCTATGGGTACCACTGAGGGAAAAACTTCCGGCACCGGCACGTGCGGCGAGCACACACACCTACAATGAAATGGACATGAGCAACACATCTCGAAGAACACCAGTTACGGATCAGGTAACTGTCTTTTCCGATCTCCAATTTGTTTCCTGATTCTGACCTCCTGGTAGCCTGACCCAGCTGTCTCATGACTGCAGACTCTGGCTATGACTTCTAGGTCTGCCCACCCATGACTTGGCTGTGGCAGTCATGCCCATTAGAGTTCCTCTGTATATAAATTCTTCCTTTTGCGATCAGTTTATTTGTTTCCATTTTTTTTAATGGGATGCTGGAAGGTGGGTTGGTGGTGCAGAAGGGGATGCAGCTGGGCCAGCAGATCCAGACTGAGATAATGAATGGTTAGATTATTTTTATGGTCAGCAAAAAGAAGAATCTGAACCCAACCCCCAACTTCAGACTTTCCCGAACTGGTTACAGAACTGTTTTTTTGTGACCTGGGCCCAGGTCCAAGGTAGTGCCTGGATGGCTTTATTGGCAATAGGTATTGGATAAATTATTGTGATTGGATAAATAAAAAATCTATAATAGAGTGTGAACTTTATGATTGATTCCCTAGGATATAGGCATTTTAAAAGCATTGTATAGAATAGCTTAACCATTACTAAAGAGATAAATGTATATATTCTAATCATGACAATACTGATATGGATTCACTCTGTGTCTTGTATTCTTTCATGTATTATGGAACAGAGCAAAAGGGAGTTAAGTTAATCAGGCAGTCATAGAAGTTGGATGAAGACAGGTGGTGGGGAGGCAGCATTTTTTCTGAGAATCTGGGAGGCTGCTTCCAGCAGAATGAAGTTAGAGCCGAAACAGAAATACTACAGAGAGCTGGGAATATCATCACCATGTTAAGCAAAATAAGAAAAGGATAAAACATTACATTTCTCTTCATTCTTGCCAAGCAGAGTGTTGTAGCTAGCCAGATGGGTGCAGTGTGTGTTGACAAGGGTGCTCGCTCTCTCTAAAAAAGAGTTCCATGTTCATCTCCCCATCTGCTTGGTATCCATACAACTGTGAAGTGGAGCAGCCTTTGCATATTTATACCATTGCTCAGCCTGCTGCATTATGAGAAACAATTACATGCTCACTGAGACGTTTCTGTCCACTTAGAAACCTTCCACTGATCCCATCAGAATAAACTTAAGAGAGCGAATATTTTATTTTTTAAATCAGGAGTAGAGCTTGGTGAATTCTGCATAAAGTATTCATGAACATTAATGTTATGGGGAACAAAAATTTGATACAAGGCTCTTCAGTCAAGCAGATAAAGGTCTAACGAGATCCAATGGCTGGAAGTTGAAGCGAGAAAAATTCAGACTAGAAATAAGGCCCACGTTTTAACTATGAGGGTAATTAGCCATTGGAGCAATTTACCAAGTGCTGTGGTGTATTCTTCATCACCTGCAATTTTAAAATAAAGACGGATGTTTTTATAAAAATTATGCTCTAGTTCAAGCAAAAATTAATTGGGGGAAGTCCTATAGTCTGTGTTATGCAGGAGATCAGACTAGTTGATCACACTGGTCCTCTTCTGGTTTTATAATTATGAACTGAAATAAAAAATGTGCATTTACTTTGGTATTCACAGTGCTTTTGAAGAGTTTTCTGAGAAAATTCATATGAATGATTTGTGTTTGGTTGCATGAAAGTTTATGGTAAGTGAACACCCTTCCTTCAGAAGGATGGTTGGTCTTGTGGTTAAGGTGCTGGATTGTGATTTAGGAAGTCAGGGATCTATTCTCAACTTTGCTACAAACACCTGGATGACTTAGGCTAAATCATTTAGGGGGGAGGTGTTCAAAGCAACAAATGGAAGATAGGCTTTTTGCTTTCAATCAGAATTGGATGCCTAATTCCTGTTTGTGCTTTTAAAAATTTTCCACTGAATTTCTCTGTGCCTCACTTCCACATCTGCAAAATGGGGATAATAATATATCCTTTTTCTCAGGCTTATTCTGTCTTGTCTGTTTAAATTGTAAGCTCTCTGGAGCAGAGACTGTCATGTATGCTGGGTTTGTACACTCCCTAGCACTGTGGGGTTCTGATTTTGGTTGGGGCCTCTGGGTGCTACTCTGCTAGAAATAATTTGTAGTGAGGGAAAATGTTGTGAAGACTCTTGTAAATGTATTGACATTGCTATCTTGAAACTGCTTTGATTTCCCAGCTCCTGCATGTCATCCAATCAGAGAGCAGCAACAAAATCGTGTGATTTAGGTAAACTATCCTTAAGGATAAGATTATTCATGGAGGTCATGAATTTTGTGACTTTCAGAGATCTCCATGACATTTTCTGCTTCAGCCCCAGGGTGGTGGGGCCAGAGCTGTCAGGCAGTGCGCAGGGCCCAGAGCCCTCAGTGGGTGTCGCGGTGGGTGGGGCTTGGAGCCCGCGGCTGGACCCGAGCTGTCTTCCCCCAACTTGGGCTTCAGTTAACACCCCCATCAACTGTTCCAACCATTATTGTTGGTAAAAATCACAGACCGGTCATGGGCTTCCGTGAATTTTTGTTTATTGCCTGTGACCTGTCTGTGACTTTTACTAAAAATAACCATGACAAAATCTTAACCTTAACCATCATACATCACCAACAGCAGCATAGCTCCTCAGCAACACAGTCTACCATCGGACATTTCCTCTGCTCTTTGCACTAGCTTCCCATTGACTATCAAATCAAGTCCAAGGTCTCAGACATTATCTTCAAGGCACTGAATGGCCTGGGCCAAGCACATCTAAAAGATCAATTAAAGCTGCAGGCTAAGGACTGTGGCTGACAACTCAACCCCTCAGGCCTAGTGGCACTGTCTATCACAGGTTAAGCTTCTCTGTACAGGAGACAGAACTTCCACAGGAACTAAGAACCATCATGAACCTCGCCCCCTTCTGCTTCAAGTGCAAGGCACACTTCTTTGACCTGAGTGATGGGGCATACCAACCCCACACTGGGTCTGAAGGGATCAGTGAGAGCCTATGGGTGCAGGCAGCCTCACCCAGCTTCACCTGTAGTAAGTGTCAGATCTGGAGAGAGGAATTAAAAAGTCTGGACCTGTTTCAGTTAAGGCCTGACCTGGAAGGAGAGCAGATCTCTGGCTCTCACTCAGTGAGAGAAGCCTGGCTGGAATCAGGGAGCAGAGTGGGTCTGCTGGAAGGAAGGTACGTCTGCAACAGGGAGGCTAAGGCAGTTGGGAAAGAACATGGCAGGAAATGAGTCCACCCAGGATTCTGTGCACTGGTGGAGGCGCCTGCAGGGAGCAGGAAGACACCTGCTGAGTCATGCACCACCCTGAGAGAGGAGTAGAGAAAACTTTCCTGCAGCAGAACAAGGTGGGCGGCAGAAAGCGCGAAGTAGCTCTGCAGTTGGCTGGTGGATGAGGCCAGGGAGAGGCTGACACAAAGGCTCAAGACAGAACAAGGAAGCAAGTGGTCCAGGGAGACAGCAAGAGGTCCCTGGGCCAGGACCCATGGAGAGGGAAGACCTGGGTTGCCCTACCAGCCCACTGAGGAAAGTGGAGTGGAACACCTCCCCCCACAAAAGGTAAGGACTAATGAGTCCGGACTCAAATTGAGGGTCCAAAGTGAAGTTGAAGGACTATTATTTGTGGGGCTGTTGGTTTATTCCAGAAAAGGTGGGGCTCTGTAGGTATGTCTATGCTGCAGCTGGGGTCAAGCCTCCCGGCCTGGGCAGACAGACTCATGCTAGAGCTAGTGTGCTAAAAACAGCAGTGTAGATGTTGCAGCTCAGGCCTAGTAGCTCTTTGTCCCAGAGTGTCCGCTCACAGACTTTTCCCTGCTGGGAAATAGGAATGTAGCTAGCTTGACTAGTACTTTCTATTTCTTTTTGTGTTTCTTTTGTTTTAATGAGGTTAAGGATTTCGTAGTCTTGTTCATTTGTATCAGATTCTTGTGGCAGAGCTGCTCTGGATAGGAATCCTACTATATATGTTTCAGTTCCTTTCTTATAGCACACATCAGGGGTGGCCAATCTGTGGCTCTGGAGCCACATGCGGCTCTTCAGAAGTTAATATGTATAAGCACCTTGTATAAGCACCAACTGCAGAGCTGGAGCTACATGCGCCAACTTTCCAATGTGCTGGGGGGTGCTCACTGCTCAACCCCTGGCTCTGCCACAGACCTTACTCCCACTCTGCTCCTTCCCACCCCCACCCCTGAGCCTGCCATGCCCTCACTCCTCCCCCTCCCAGCCTCTCGCGCCACGAAACAGCTGATCGGGAGGTGTGGGGAGGGAGGGGGAGGTGCTGACCGGCAGGACTGCCAGTGGGTGGGAGGCACTGAGAGCGGGGTGGGGGAGTTGACGGGGGGCACAGTATTACTGTGGCTCTTTGGCAATGTACATTGGTAAATTGTGGCTCCTTCTCAGGCTCAGGTGGGCACCCCTGGCATACATGGAGGTGGTAATGTTGTAGTCTTCAGAGCATATGTTGGAGGCATTTTGGAGCTGATAGCAATGGTTTCTTGAAAATAACTTCAAATGGATAATGATAGTGGATAGTGATTCACTATGGATAATCACTTTTAATATGTATGGATTTTTTCCCTTGTATGTACAAGATCAATTTTTCACAGGCAAATACTATTGCTAGACACTCTTTTTGAGCATATTGTCATTCTGTCAGAGATAAGAACATTGATGCAAAGGCTACTGGTTGTGTTTTGTGCAGGAGGGATGCCCCAAGTCCAGTTTCACTGGCATCACACTGCATGATAGCTGCTTCTATCACATCATAATATTTTAGTACAGGGTGTGTGATGACCAAATCTTTAATCTGTTGAAAGCTGTGTCATGCTAGAGTAGCCAGATCCATGATGCACCTGTATCTAGTAAGCATCTAAGAGACCCACATACACCCGAGATACAAGGGAGGAATTTGGTCATGTAATTTACAAATCCTAATAGCCATTGCATAAAGGCACTTGAAGGTTTGGGCATTGGTTGTTTTGATCTCACCCTTTCTGGATCTGGGCACAGGCCTTGTGAGGTCAGTAGGTGTCCTATGTATGGTACCTCAGTGAGGCGCAATCTCATCTTCTGTTTATCGAGTTTTAGCTTGACCTCCCTGGCCCTTTCTAGCAGATTAGTGCGACTACGATTATGATCTGATATTGCCTTTCCAATTGTCTCTCCACACCCATACACTAAAATGCCATCCGCGATAATGCTAATCCCCCTTGAGACTCGCTAATACATTTTGCTGGTGGCGATGGTATTCTTCTGCATCTGGTTTGATTTCAATGGCATTCTCAGCCATCTGTATTGGCCTGCTGGTGGCGAGATAACTACTTTCTTCCGCTAATAGGACTTGCCAGTATCTATCTTTTGCATCCACCACTGAAACTATCTTCGCTTTAACAAGGTCAGGTAGGATTTCTTCTGTTGTAGTGTGTGGTAATGAGCCCACAATAGCGCCTTGTTTAAATTGCTAGGGTCTATATGCATATATGAAGTTTTCCTGAGTTTTCTATGGCCCCCCTCTTACCTATCCATTTTATAGGTTCAGTCAGTTTGGCAAGAATGCCGTTCTTTTCCATTTGTCTCATTGCTTTCAGTATATTTTCTTTTAATGGTATGGGGACTCTGCAGGGTAGGTGTTGCACAGGCTGGATGGTTTTGTCTGTTTGTAAATGTAACATGCCTGGGAGGCATCCCAGTCCTTCAAGAGCCATCATTGTAGTCCTTCAGGATTTGAGTAATTGGAGATGCTACATGGTTGTCTGTCCATGCGCATAGGTTTCTTCTGATTGTGAGTTTATTGTTTGAATTGTAGGCAAGAGGTTTAATATCACAAGGTTCATGCGTTCACGTGTACTGGCTGATTGAAGTGGTTTCTGTCTGGAGTTTACCACCTGGTAATTCTAGCTGGCATGCCTTCCTTTGATGTTCTGCCTGTAACACACATTGCCCTAGTGGTGTGAGGATGGTGCCATCATAGATTTTTAATTTAGCATTGCTTGGATGCCGTTTTGCTGCTCCAGCTGGCATGATGTTGAGGAAGTCCTTGTAGCCCATTACATTTACAGATGCTCCACTATCATTTGGCATTCTATTGCTGGCTTGTGCCCGTGCTTCAATGTTACTTTGCAAGGCGCTAGAATGAGCTTAGCAAACCATTTTGTTTTTCTTAGCATGCATTGTTCTGATATCATCTGTAAAGGATTTCACTATTGGGTTGCTGCTCAGCTCATCATTGTTCACCTCTCCTATATGATGTGCTGTTTTCCTTTGCTCTCCTTGACTGCACACGCCTGCATAGGATTCCTCTTTCCACAGTTTCTGCACATAGTGCCATCAGCTGGGCGTTTGCCTGCTTCATTCCTTGAATCTCAGTATCTGCAGCTTTAATTGCCTCATCACTATACTTATGTAAAATTGTTTCTTTTTTTCTGTGGATTCCCGTATTTATTTTCGTTTATATAGTGCATACTCTGTCTCATGTGCATTTATCATCTTCCAGTTAGAGCTTGTTCGCTCGCTTTGCACATATCTGGGGCCCCAGCCAGTGTTAATGTGGGGTTTCTGAGCATTCTCATCTGAGTTCCTTTGTCTTTGGTTCCTATGACTAAATGATCTCCTATCAACTCCTCTTTCAAAATGTCACACTCACCATTATGAGAAGCTTGGCAATATACTGGTCAATGGTATTTATAGATGCTTGCCTACTCTTGGAGAGGTAGCATTCATATATAACTTTTTTTGTAGGTTCAGAAAGATTTTGGAGCATGTCCAAAATTTTGGAGGGATCTCTGTGGTCTGCTGGTGGCATGTCCAGGTGCAGCTGGAACATGTGGCATTCTTTTTCCATCACTGACTGCAGTGTTGCAGCCCTTGTTCTTTTATGTTTTCATTCAGTCCCGGGCAATTTCATAATTTTCCCCATTGTGGTCTAAGAACAGCCATTTGTTGAAAACATCCCTTCCATATCCATGGGTCCAGGAACTGGAATCAGGCTTGCTACCATGACTGAGGTTTATGTTTAGTTGTCTGATTATGTAGGTCTTACAATCAGATCTACTGGTTGCTTTGTCCTTATAGGGGCACGTTTACTTGTGACACCATATTCTGGTTCTGTCAATAAGGCAAAGAAATCCCTGAAGCTTTTCAGTGATCAACCTTTATTTCATATATCTGAGACATTACAAACAGGGCTGCAGTACTGACTGCTTCCTTCTCCTTTGTCACTGTGTGCAGTCTTCTGACCTGGTGCTGACTATTCTTCATCATGTTGTACAAAATGTTGCACAGCTCAGGCCCTTGGAGATTCTAGCTGCAGCTCCCTCTTGTGGTCGGGAAGCTGTATCTCCTAACAACTGCTATTAGTTACATCACTTAATGCAGCGTTTTTCAGAGTTCGGGTCGCGACCCGGTACTGGGTCGCAGCATGTCAGGCACTGGGTCACTCTGGTCAGCACCGCTGACAGGGCCATTAAAAGTCCCGTCAGCGGTGCTGCCCAGCTAAGGCAGATTAGTGCCTACCTGTTCCGACACCGCGCTACCCCCCGGCCAATAGTAGCTGGAGGTGGGGGGGCGGTGCATGTGGGTGAGAGCTGCGCAGGGCCGCTTGCATGCCTCCACCTAGGAGCTGGACCTGCTGCTGGCTGCTTCCGGGGTGCAGTGCGGTCTGCGGTGCCAGGAGATGTGGGAAGCCTGCCTGTGCACCCCAGCTGCGCCACTGACCGGGAGCTGCCCGAGGTAAGTCCATGCTCCAATCCCCTGTTGGTCTGTCTGTATCCATCTGTTGTCTCTTGTCTTATACCCAGAGTGTAAGCTGTTTGTGGTTGGACCTGTCTTTTTTGTTTTATTTTGTCCAGTGCCTAGCACACTGGGTCCTGGTCCATGTGGGTGGAGTGTTCCCCTGGGTACTGTGAGCAGGAGAGAGAGAGAGAGAGAGTGAGAGAGAGAGAGAGAGAGTGTGTGTGTGTGTGTGTGTGTGTGTGTGTGTGTGAAAAAAGTCTAGTTGGGGGAGCAGACAAAAAACTGAGAGACTCAGTGTCACAGGCGGACAGGTCTAATGGTCAGAGCAGGCCCTAGTGGTCAAAGTCCAAATGCCAGAGCGCAAGGTCAAAGCAGAGTCAGAGCCAGGGATCGGAGCCAAAGGTCAGAACCAAAGTCAGAGTCCAAATGCCAGAGACAAGGGCTGAGACACCCATGGAGCCAGAAATCAGAGCTGAGGGTCAGAACTGGATTATCTGGAGTCAGGAAAGGCAGGAGCAGGGCTGGTTCCAAGGTTGGGACAGGACTGGAACAAGGCTGGGTGCAGGGCAGGGTCTAGGCTGCAGCAGTGCAGGAGCAGGGCTTGTCATGAGGCAGAGAATCCGAGGTAGGGTTGTCAAACCTCCAGGATTGTCCGGTAGTCTCCAGGAATTAAAGATTAATCTTTAATTAAAGATAATGTCATGTGATGAAACCTCCAGGAATTCATCCAACCAAAGTTGGCAACCCTAATCCGAGGGCGCGCGCTTTGAGCAGCCACTGATCCTCTTGCAGCTTCTGGGTTTAAGAGCAAGCCACCTGACTGCCTTAGCCAATCAGACGGTTCTGCTATGGTCCGGCTGCACTTGTTGGCTGCCTGATGACTGGGCAGGTGCAGCTACAGGTCTTCATTCCTGATGCTCAAAGGCAGAGGCAGATGAAGAATGCCAAGCAGCAGCCTGTAAGTACAGTGTGCCCTGGGAGAAGAACAGAGAGAGGCTCTGGGTCAGGGTTCTGGCTGAAAGAAGCTTGGGCTTTCAAGCCTTTAAGAAATTGCTCCTTTGGTTTTGGTTCCTCCTGCATTGGCAGAAGCAGGGCTTGGTACATTCCTTTTGAATAAGCAAGATTGCATCAAAGAAAATACCAGTCTCCATCATCCACGTCTACTCCCAACTGGAACAACCTCCAAGGCCCTGAATTTTGATTAGCCGCTTGGGTCAAAAAGGGGGAACAATAATCACAAAGTGAATAGCTCACAGGCAACCTAGAGACTGAAATACATTTGCTTGAAGTGTTTGAACAGTGCTGAATAAGGAACAAATTAAAACAAATTGATCAGATTGTGGATGATTCACAAACAAGAAAAGGGATGCTGCGGTAATCAAATAAAATATTCATAATGAATAGACCACTCAGTTCTTAAAAAAAAATGCTCTTGCTAACCACATGGGGATACTGTGTATTGATGCTCTCTGGAAGTGGTCCAACAGGATGTCTAAACCATATTATACAGCACTGTGTCCAATATCACAGCCAGAATTCACCATAAAACTCACCCAAAGGAGAGACAGAGAGTACATGTTAGATCTAAGGCATAGAAATCGGAGGTTTGGATAGATTTTTGCGCTCACAAAAAAGTCCTGTTTGAAAATGCCCAGTGTGGCCACAACGTTTTTATTTCCATTTCCCTTTATCATGCCATGGGCCAGATCATTGGTTGCAGCCGAGAAGACACAGTGCAACTCAGGAGGTGGGGGTGGTGTGTAAAGGTGGTTTTATCCCAGCTTTGCACTTCCCAAACCCGGGCCAGAGGCATGCAGGCCAGTTCCCCGACATAAATTAGAGCAGCCTGATAACGGCCTTAACTTGTACTGGCTGCCAAGTGCTTCAAGGAGCCAAAGTAGCAGTTAGGGATCAGTGAGGGGTGGCCACAGTGACTGCAAGGAGGTGGTGGCATTGGAGCCTCTACATCAGCTCTTCACCACTAGAAGATCCTCCTATCTTGGGTTGATCCGCCTATGCCTGGCTATACCAGCGTTGGGGCAGTTTTTGGTCAACAATGCAGGATTTAGCAGGATCTGGGCCTGTGTCTCTAAGCCTTGACAATGACATTAACAGTTCTCTTGTGTAACGTGGGAAACTGAGTCATGAGCCCACCCAATATTGGCTTAATCAATTTTCACTTTTATAATAATTTTCCAGGCAGAATTATTCGACGTATAGTTCCCGAACATATGTTAATGCCAGAAAATAAACAGAGAAGACAGAACAGGTAGGGGCCCAAGTTATCAAGTTCCAGGGTATCGGGAAGCTCTCCTGTACTTCCTGATGGTTGTCTCAGTCTCTGGCCTCTGGTGTGGTCCTTCAGTCTCGTTCCTTCAGTTTTTGGTCCAGTATTCTCCAACTTGGAGAAATACCTTGTTCACTTGGTTCTTTATACCTTCCCACATTACATATTCACTAGTTTTCTTCCAATCAACATTACGCATTGCGTCTTACATAACCCACAACATGTGTGCGCAAGTTTCAATTTACACAACTTTTGCTGTTTACGCTGTTTTTATGTCATTCTATCTTCATGTCATATCTTTCTGTCTTCATTCTATCTTGCTCTTGTTTTTCCCAGCATAGGGACTGTTAGCATTGTGTTTTGTGTATTTATTATATTAATTAACTTCCTCGTCTCTAAACCTTCCAGCAGAATGACAAAACATCACCTTTATCCCGTCAGCCGTAAGCATTATCTAAACAAGCCTGTAAGAGAAAGGGACTGGTGAGACAACACTCATGCCAGGCAAGAGGTAGGCCAAAGCCTTACATAAGTATTATCCAATGCAAACTCGTTCACTATTCATAATTATAAACTATTAAATTATTAAACTAACAAAACCCTTGTTTTTAACCATCCAACAATTTGTATTTATACTACACTATCATATTTCAGCATATGTATATCATGCATACCATCCTAAATTATTCATTAACCTTTATTTTTTATTTGAATGGGGAAGTCATAGAGAACATGCTAACCATTAATGTCACCAATTTTTATCTTCTCTAAACATGCATTTTCAGGAGGCTTTTGCTCAAAGTTCTAGCATCACGCTTGCAAATTATTAAAAGGTTTTGTCAGTAATTTTTCTCATTGCATGTTGAGGAGTGCTTTTTGTTTTAGGGCCCTGATAAACAATTGCTCCCAACACTTGTGCCCAGACAACCGAAAGTTTAAGAGTAAGACAAGCGGCAGTGAACGTTGTAAATAACTTATATGTCCTCTGTGGATGTTTATGCCAGTTGTACTACCACAAATCAAGCCCAGCCATAAAAATATTTACTCTTTCTCCCCACCATTCCCCTTCATTAAGTAAAATAAATCATCCCACTGTCACGTTTTTATGTTTTGCAAGGGAATGTTTCACAAAATGAAAAACAGAAATTGTGATCTATTGGTAAAACCAAGTCTGTCTGCCTAGGACTAAGTCTGGAAGAGTTTGATTCCTTTTGGATGAATTCTAACAGAGGATACTAATTTCTATTTCCAAATATTGTTTGTTCTCCATCGTCACCAATATTCATGGTTATTGTGCCCTTATCTTATTCGGATGAGCAGAGGTTGTAATGGGAATGAAAATTTTTGAAAACACAGAAAAATTGTTTGAAATTTCCTGCAAGAAATTGGCATTTTTCAGCCAGCTCTACCTGATGAGATGGCTTAAAAAATGTGTAACTGTTGAAACTAGACTTTTCTCAAATAATGTTTGCTCCTGTGCACTAGTTCTCAACTGTGCTAATCCAGCAAACGAGTATCTTTTTATTTCTCAAATAGTGAAAAGGTAGACTTTTTGCCTCTTAATAAATCTGCTTTGAAGGTGTGTGTTGGAATTATTAATATTTGAAATTAATATGGGAAATCACCAAACACCAATGTAACCATAAATTCCTTTATTAAATCCCAAGGCCAAATGGTATTTTATGCAGTTGCTATAAAGATGCCTAAAAAGCCTATATAATAAGCAATGTACTACATCCAAAAAGCAACAAAACTTTTATAAGCATTTGATCAAGGTACCTCGGGTGCTTAGACTCATATTGGTCGGCTCTACCGTGGTCAGGCAGGTATTAGCAATGAACCCTTTAAGAGTTTACTTTGTATACCCTTTACCAAACAAGTGATGTCATTTCCAGTTACTGACTTCAACTAAAAACCAATTTGAGACAATTCATAAGTTGTACAGACAGATCCCCCAAATCATCACAGGTCCCCAATGTGATATAGTCCCTGCCTCTAAGTGCTTATAGTCTAAACACTATAACTGCCTCTAGCAAAAAAACTGTGAGTCAGAATCAGATCAGCTGTGTGTGCCAGCCACACTCAGATAAGAAGCACCTCCAGGCTCTTTTGGACAAACACACAAACTAGTTGCCTTTCACCCATTGAAGACAGGATTAAAAACATCTGAAAATCTGCCAGGATTGATATTTTGTTATTTTCACATTCAATACTTTATATACGGCTGTGAGGATAGAAGAGGGAGGAACATTGTGAGCTCAAAGCAAAACCAGCACAATACAATGTTCTGTTTTAACTTTCTTCTGTCTCTTGGTTTAACAAAGCTGTCGCTTAGCTCAGAGATTCCATTTGAAATCTCAGATGTAAAGAAAAAAATATCGCAGAGGAGAAGCTGGAATTGTAAAATTCCCTGCAGGGTTTACAGTGGTCCAAGTCTGAAATCCTGTAGGGAACCATAGAAATATGCAATACAATAGCTCATTCCAACAGTTTCCTTGCATGGAGGGATGTTATGAACAGAACAGAGAACATTACATTGTATAAGTGTTCCCGTTTCCCCTTTTATGTGAAAAAGGCAGGTTCTGTAATATAAGGTGCGCTGTGTATCTGTGCAGAGAGGGATCTTCTTTCTGTTACCTTTTTAATGACAACCACTTTAAGTTGACATTTGCCTTATTGAGTTGAAGTTATCTCACAGCAACATTAAATTGTAGGAATAGGAAAATATCGCAAGTTGTTATGTTAAAGCCAACATCATGATCAGATAAATATTTAGTGAATACAGTAGTAGCACATGATTATGGTAGCTGACTTACCTATCCTTTATTCTTTACTCAGATCACTCCTTTCTGAGTAATGCATCAATATTTTTTTGGGGAAAATGTCACAATGACATAAATTTGGGATTTTTAAGCAGCAAAGAATTCAGCTAGCTAGCAGTGATAATGTAATTTTTAAACCCCCACAAACCCACATTCAGAGACCTCTGAACTAAAGTAGATTACACTCTTTGATATCCCATCTCCTTCTCATATTATTCGGAACCACATTGTCTTTATGTTACTACCAAAAGTAATATCCTTTGGGGTGACTTTTGTGGCATTGAAAGGTACAGATTAGCTGACACAAAGGCATATTCCCTGGAAATGGAGCGTCCTAATATCCAGCGCCCAGCCAATCACCAAATACTAAATACTCTGATGCTTGTTCTACCCCTGTCATTAATTAATGTCTATGAAGATGAGATGGGTTATGTTTGGGCCATTTCCTGAACCTTTACTCACATGAAGGAGGCCTCTATGGTGGAAGCTTTCATTGTAGTATAATAGAAGCCTGCACAGAAGCGCTTTAGTTGATTGGGTTTAGATGCATGTATTTTTAACCACTGTTCTGTTTTTTAAATCATGAGCCTGTGCTCCTAATAAGTACAGAAATCTGATGTCTGTCTCCCCCCCTGAGGTGGTTGATTTTGCTATCAGAGGGTCTAAGTCTTGTTGAGTTTCATGGAAAGAGAGTGCACTAGTGTAGTAATACTACATGAGTTTTGTGACAATGCTTAGCATGCTGAAAAATTTGCATTGGAGATGTATAATTCTTGCACTCTAGGAACTATTTTAATTATGGTGCTGTTTTCACAATCATTTCTCTAAACCATAAAGAGAGAGAAAAAATCATTAGGAATGATTAATGACATTTGCAGTTCCGCTCAAAAAATCATCTGTAAAGCACAACATTTGTTTTAAATAAAATGAAATGCCTATAATTTCAGCACTGTGATTAGACTGCCATGAAAGGCTGTAGTAAACACCAGCAGAATCACAGGTATCTCTTGCTTTAGTGCTTACAGATTAATTATTATATGGAGATTATGCTGATTGCTATTTGAACAAATTACGATTTCTTCCTCGGTCTATTATGTACTGCACTTGTGTTGCCGAACAAAAAGGATGTGTGTAAAAATAATAACAGAGGTCTGATTTAAATTGCCAAAAGCACAGCAGAGCTAAGGTAGCCACCTGGCACATAAATCATCCCAGGGCTTTGTCTGCAGGAGGCAAATACAGAGCTATAATTGTCCATCAGTGCAGCTCCTCTGGTGGTAGCAAATCTGGAAGCTGTAAGGTAGACAGAGAGCAGGCATTTAAATTTCTCTGTTGCCTCATCCTTCTCAGAATAGGGTTAGATGTCATGGTGGTAAAAATTCCTGCAACCTGGCTATGCCTATGCCATCACTGCTAGTGCACCACCAGCAGGGGTGAAAGTAACTTAAAGGACTTACCGGTACTCCGCTGGGCCTCAACCGAAAGGGGCATGGCCTCAACCAGAAGGGGTGGGACCTTTAGAGCTTCGGGCCCTTTTAATCTTGATTGAAAGGGCCCCGGGCTTCAGCTGCGGTAGTGGCGGCTGGGGGGCCCAGGCCTCTTAAATCACTGCCAGAGCTACCACAGCGGAGCCCTGGGCCCTTTAAATCGCCTCTGGAGCCCTGGGGATCCTGGCTGCCACCGCTATCCCAGGGCTCTGGCAGCGGGGCTCTGGCGGTAATTTAGAGGGCCTGGGGCTCCAGCCGCTGCTGGGAGCTCCAGGCCCTTTAAATTGCCACCTGGGGAAGCCGGTTCGGTATGGCGCACCAGCTCTTGCCGGTACGCCGTACCAGGCTTACTTTCACCTCTGGCCACCAGTAGTGAATGTCCCAGGTGAAGATGTATCCAGTATGTCTAGGTTCTGCAACACCATATACAGAGATGCAATCAGGACACATTTCAGACAATTGAAGTGCTTAGACAGAGTAAGTTAAAATGTGGCAAGGCAGCCTTAGCTGAAGTTCTTGCCTGGACCAACTATCAACATCAGAAGGTGATTTTGGATTCTGAGTCACCTCAGTTTTGGGGGATATGGGAATTCAGGCCCATCTCTAGTCTTTGGCGTTGCAACAGGGTTAACGCCAAGCCCTTCCTCTTTAATAGCTTCTTGCTGGTTTAGCATTGCAATTCTCATGGCTTTCAGTAAAGCTTGCTCAGCTATCAAATTCCTTTTTTCATAATCTCTAATTCCCTGACATGTATATTCAAAAACTACCACTACTTTTTCCTCTAATTTTCCCCACACATGTGTGGAATGAATTTTATGTGCACCAATATGGATGTGGCGCACCATATTGGTGCACATAACAAAATTCACATGTTGGGGGTGGGGCTGAAGGGTTCGGCGTGTGGGAGGGGGCTCAGGGTTGGGGCAGAAGGTTGGAGTACAGGGGTGTGAGGGTCCTGTCTGGGGGTGTGGGCTCTGGGGTGGGGCCAGGGATGAGGGGCTCAGGGCTGGGGCAGAGGATTGGGATGTGGACTCTGGGGTGGGGCTGGGGATGGGGTACAGGCTGCCACAGGGCTATGGCGGGGAGAGAGGACTCCCCCCCAGCTCTCTCTCCCCATAGCAGCACCTGGGCTACGGGGGAGGACACCTCTCTCCTCTGTGACAGCTCTGAGGCCGTGGGATATGCGTCCCTCCCCCGGCCGTGGCAGGCCTGGCCCGGGGCTGAGTTCGGACTGGGGCAGGGACACCCCTCCCCCAGCCACAGCTGGTTAAGGGTCAGGCAAGGTATTCTCAAGCTTCCATACTAAATGTAAAGGGTTAAATTAATAAATTGTGCATGCACTTTATTTACTTGTGCATGTGGGGATGTGAGTGAACAGATCAGGGGTCTAACTATCCAATATATAGGTATTGCATGTGTAAATGCAGATTTTTCCCTCACAGATCAGCAGGCATAGATTCTTTCAGGCCTTGAAGACCTCTTTTTGAAAATTTGGCCTTATGACTATCAACATATGTTTTTAAGTCTTTTCATCATGCTGTTAAACTAATTATGACCTTTTCTTGTTGTTTTCAGTAGGCAAAGTTCCAGTTGTAATTCAGCTTTCCTGAGCATTTTAGAGATTCTGCATTCTCTCCAGATAACTAA
The DNA here is from genome assembly GCA_033296515.1 of Macrochelys suwanniensis. NCBI lineage: Eukaryota > Metazoa > Chordata > Testudines > Chelydridae > Macrochelys > Macrochelys suwanniensis. The sequence goes on along the minus strand of CM065775.1, from coordinate 38,967,454 downwards.
CATACTGTATATTACTCACCTAGAATCTTAAAGGGGAAAATATGCCTTCTTTTCTCAGCTCCTTACTGTAATTTGAGTAGTCATACTGTGCTGCATTTATTATTGAGCAATATGCCTTTCCTCTACCTCAAGGTATTTTTCCTAGTCTCTCTGTGATTTTTTTTTATGTATGATGTCAAAAATCCATAGCTCCTTATACAACAGATCACTCTGAGGGCACATAGGCTATGATGATACTATTAGGTTTGGGCACTTTTTCTTTACATCCGTGGAATTTATAGTGTAATAGGTATATCTCTGTGTTCAGTGTTAAGTAACTTCCCATGACTGGGTGTACCAGGCTCTTTGAGGCCCCCTGCTGGAGTCCCTGCCCAGAAAAGAAGCAGTGAAGGAGGGTCCTCCAGGCTTGCCTAGAAAGGCTCCAGGGAAGCAGCCAATCACAGCCCACCAGACTCAGTTAAAAGGCAGGGCATGAGCAAGTCAGTTGCTGGTGGGGACCAGAGGAGCAAGGAAGGTGCTTCTTGCTGGAGCGCAAGGGAGAACCAGAAGACAGGGTCTGGTGACATTGACAGTCTCTGAGGAACAACTTCAGCCCTGAGGTAAGGGTGAAGAGAAAGGGGCTATGTGGGAAGTTGTCCAGGAAATAGCAGTAGCAGTTATTAAAAGGAAGTAGCATGTGGCTGTTATTTGTAGGGTCCCTGGGTTGTGAGCCAGAGTAGTGGGTGTGCCTGGGTCTCCCCACAGGTAGCGTGGTATAAGCCCTGAGAAGGGGGTAAGGCTTGTTTAGAGACCCAAGTGAAGGGCAGGACTTAGCTAGCCCAGAAAGGGCTGAGCCCAGAGACCAGGCTAGAAGACATTATTAAAAGACCTGACTGATGTGGACAATAGTCGACAGAGCCCTGTGAAGAGAGTGCAGGTTTGCACCCAGCTGGCAGGAGGTGTTCATGAGAGGTGAGTGTACACTCGCATCCCAAAACAACAGCTCTGACACCAGCCTTCAATGACTGAAGGAACTGGAGGGTTGTAGCTGGGTTTTAGAATCATAGAATATCAGGGTTGGAAGGGACCTCAGGAGGTCATCTAGTCCAACCCCCTGCTCAAAGCTTTCTCAAAGTTTTCTCTTGGCCACATCTCAAGCTGGTGCAAATCTGAGCTAGGTAGATTTAAATCCGCTGAATATCTGAGCCTCTGGCCTTATATCATTCCCATGAGACTGAGAATACAAATCTTGTTACTGCTGCACGATTTACCCCCTGTACTGTAAATTAGTGATATGCTGGATTGGGTTCTTAAGAGACCCTTGTTAAAATACCAGCACCAGACTGATGGGAGCATTGAGATGATTTCCCTACCTCTGATGGAATTCATTCTAGGTACTATTTAATCATCCCAGCTAGGGATGACAGTCCCCTGGCACTCATACAATGCTTCTGGAGATTTAATTTTTTCCTCTTTGGGTTGCAACAGGGTGTAACTTTTTTTAAAAAAAGCAAATCGTTCCAGGGAGGATACCATTGTGTCACCAAAAAGGTCTTCCCCTGCCAATTTCACACTATACAAATAGAACATTTTGCTATACAACAAGCTCAGTGAACTTTTCAGGAGCAATGTTGAAGCCTCTCCAGGGAAGTGCCATTAAGATCAGTTTGTTTGCCAAATGGGGCTACCTCCCTCCTTGGTGATGGTTATCATGGGAAAGCAATTTTGGATTGAAATGAGAACAAATTACTCCACAGTTCCTCTGGATTCTCTGCCAGTGCATGGACACTTGAGACAGGAAGGAAACACTTATGGGAGCCCTTTGTTAAAATACCAGCAGCATCTCAGTGAGTGTAACTGAAAACGCATCTCCTGCATATACTTTGAGCTCATTCCTCCCAATATGTATTGAATAGCGCAGTAGCCTCAATCTCTTTACCCTCGTCAGTGAGTGTTTCACCTGTGTTGCAGCCAGGCCCACCCTTCTTATATGTGCCTTTAGCATTGTGCCATCTCAATTAATCTAATTCCCCTTTGGGAGGGACACTTGCTGTAATGTACTTGCGAGCATGTTGCACTGCTGCTGGGAATGATCACTGCCCTGCAGTTCATTACTAATTGCCTGATTATTTTGTTAGTGCTGCTAATAGAGACAAGTGGGGTTAGATTTCCCAAAAAGCACAGGGTCAGATTTCCAAGTGCCCAGCTCCCACAAGTGGGGCTAGCATTTCAAAAGTGCTCTGTTTCCATTTGGGCACTTAAATGAGAGGCCAGGTTTTCAGACCCGTTCAGCACTCGATAACTGCCATTCTGTCACTGATGGCCAGGATTTTCCAATGAGTTCAGCACCCAATAGGTCAGGGGTCTCAAACACATGGCCCACGGGCCGCATGTGGCCCGCGGAGCTCTTCCCTGTGGCCTGCTGGGCTCCCCATGCCCCCCCTTTTTAAAATTTTTTTTACCCCCAGGCAGTTCCCGCCACCAGACAGTTGTTCTGGTGGCGGGAACTGCCTGGGGGTTAAAAAAAAAAAAGGGGGGTGGGGTGTGGGGAGCCTGGCGGGCCGCAGGGAAGAGTTCCGTGGGCTGCATGGGAAGAGCTTTGCAGTTTCTGGGAGGGAGGGGGGAGGAGCAGGAAGCCGTGCGCACAGGGGAGGAGGCGGAGAAGGGGCAGGGCCTAATGGATGGGTTGGAGTGGGGGCGGGGCCAGTGAGGGGGCAGGGTCAGTGATGCGGCCCTCGGGCAAATGCACTAGTCCTCATGCGGCCCTCGTGGTAATTTGAGTTTGAGACCCCTGCAATAGGCTGTACGCTTTTGAAAATCTGCCCATTGTATTTGGTGCCTAAATGAGTGCTGAGTACCTCCTGAAAATCTGGCCCTTAGGACTTGTCTTCGCTACAATGGTTAGTTTGAATTAGTACAGCTGAGCTACTCCACTGGAGCTAGGCTAGCTTGAGTGAGAGTGACCACACTGCCAGACAACACTCGAGCTACGCAGAGTGATTGGGTTAGCAGCTGAGTTGTTATAACTGGAGCTGCTGCATCCACACTGCATTACTGTCTGGTGTCAGCAGCACTCCAGCTTCAACCCCCACTTTCCCCCCTCCCCGATGGGCCAGCGAACTCCAGCTTAAAGCACCTTTTAATTTTAGTAAGAGACATGTGCCTGGATGGTAGTCAGGCTAGGGGCAAAACGTGACTTATAGCTTCAGCTAACATTGCAGTGAAGACAAGCCCTAATAAGTGGCTTAGAGCCCCACATTTCAACTACTTTAAAAAGAGTGTTCTGTGTTGGGGAATATATTCATTGTTCTAAGTGTAAGCCAATGGTCTAATGAGCTCTCTCCTGCCATCTATTGATGAACTGGAGGAAAAGACCTCATAAGCAGACCTTATTTGCATAAGATGCATCTACTTTGCCAATGTGATCAATTTGGGGTTAAAATTCACTTAAGTGTGGGTTGTTGGGATAATGAAATTTTATCCTTATTATTGACTAAAGGGCAGCAGCACAAATGTATTTAGTATGCCTTACAGAGGGGTCGCCATACTGTTATATCACTTGCAAAGCATGGGGTAGTGAGCCAAATTCAAATGGAAGAGAAAGTGTGGGTGGTTTGTACCTGGTGAGGCTTTTCTTTAATGGTTCTAGATGATTGATTTGCATTCTCCTGTGTTTCAAGGTACAATTGACTTGTTTGAAGGTTCTTATCTTCTAGTGATGACTAAAGTTGAAACCGCTGAAAAGGTGGTGTGGCAACAGTGGTGATAAAGGCACAGTGAAAGCGGTGGTAGTTAGGTTCCCTGCTACCCACTAAAATCACTAGAGTTGAAATCACTAACTGGGCTACTTGGTGAAGCCTCAGAACACAGAATTGCACCTGAAGGTGGTGTGGTGAGAGATGCAGCAGCAGCACAGGTGTCCCCTAGCCAGTAAATCCTAGAGATGTGGTTACTAATAGCTGGGCTAGGTGGTCATGGTGCTGTGGGACTGGACCGGATCAAACTGGACAAAGGACACAGTGGAGCAGCAGCAGAGGTATCACTTACTCCCCCTCGGGGCTGGAGGTGAACCGACCTGAACACACAACTGAACTCTAGGACTTCACTGACATTGGACCACAAACCATGAGTGGGGTGCAGCAAAGGTAAGGGGGAATGGAGTATGAAAGGGACATGTGTCCAGTGGACTTTCACACCACAAGGTGGGAAACTGAGACCAAGGACTAGTACCCAAGGTAGTGTGGGGGTGGGTGTCTGTCTCATTGTTCATACTTTTGTGTCATTATTGCTGTTTTCCCAAATTAATGCTATGTTCTTTCCCTTTAAGTTTTATTTGTTCTACACAGACTCAATGCTTGTGAAGAGGGAAGTATTGCCTATTAGAGGTACCCAGAGTGGTTTCATTTTCCCAGTTTTCTGAGTGGATGCTCAAGCCAATTTTGTTTTGTAACTTAGAGGAACCCCTAGATATCAAATCCTTTTGTTGCTGACACTGTCTGGCAGAAGGGTTACATAAGTATTTATTTTTTATAGCCACTATCTATGCAGGGCTTCCTTTTTATTCTTTCTTCAGAGACCATCATTCTGCCAGCAGAAGTTCACTAACAAATCCTAGTCCAACTTCTGTGCTGAAATAATTGGTGTTGTCAATGATGCTGATGACAAGGCAAGCTAAAATTAGGACCATGTTTGTTTTGTGCTTCATGAGAAAAAGGGGGGAACAAATCAATATCAGCAAGTGGAAAAGGAGTGGTACAAAATTGGTAGGGAAAATCAATGTTTTTATGAAAGTGCTGCAAATGAAGGTAAATCTCTCTAACAAGACCACAAGTGTCCCTTTAATGACTGCTTGCCAAATTCTGGGCCATGTGCCTCTTTCCTGAGAGAATAACCTGTGAGAGGGTAAAAATTCAGCAGACCACTTCAGAGTTTAATGTGCAGAATGTATACCTAAGTTTCTTCACTGGGAGGAAAGTTGGTTGTTACCCACTGAGGCCCTATCTCCACACAGCAACTAGACACCCGTGGCTGGCCCATGCCAGCTGACTCAGGCTTGTGGGACTCTGGCTGCAGGACTGTTTCATTGCTGTGTAGAATTTCAGGTTGGAGTCCAGGCTCTGGGACCCTCCCACCGAGCCCAGAAGTCTACATAGCAATGAAACAGCCCTGCTGCCCAAGTCCCACGGGAGCTCAAGGGAGAACCAGAAGACAGGTTCTGGTGACATTGACATTATCTGAGAAACAACTTCAGTCCTGAGGTAAGGGTGAAGAGAAAGGGGCTATGTGAGAAGTTGTCCAGGAAATAGCAGTAGCAGTTATTAAAAGGAAGTAGCATGTGGCTATTTGAATATGCTTATATGCTACTTGTGGGGGAGGAGATAGCTCAGTGGTTTGAGCATTGGCCTGCTAAACCCAGGGTTGTGAGTGCAGTCCTTGAGGGGGCCATTTAGGGATCTGGGGCAAAAATCTGTCAGGGGACAGTACTTGGTCTTGCTAGTGAAGGCAGGGGACAGGACTCGATGACCTTTCAGGGTCCTTCCAGTCCTATGAGACAGGCATATCTCCATATATTATAAAGACTCAAACCAGAAGGCAAACAAATGCCCCCAACGTATTTTTTAAATCTCAATATTTTTAAGCCATTCATGATTGGAGGAGGAGGAGGCAGCTTGATTTAGATTTTTTTAAGACATGGGGTTGCCAATACTGGGGCCTGTGGTCTGTAAACCCAAAGGATCTGGAGCAAACTACAAAACCACAACTCTTAAGCCATTCCCACTGAGGGCTCTGTGCTGTTCCACTGGCCACCCAGCCCACTTCCCTGGCGCCAGAGATTCTTTAGGAAGAGCTAGGCTCTCACTAGAAAACGGCACCTTTTCTCCCTTCCAAGGGGGACTGAAGGGACAGAGTGGGGACTGCTGCTGATTCCAGTAACTGAGCAGATTTCTACATGCCCATCTGCTGGTTATCCAGATGAGCAGGCTTTTGGGAGTGGCTGCTCCCTGTGTGTATCCCTATCATTTTAAGAAGCTACGAAACACATACTTAAAAATATTTCTTTTCTACAATATTTCTGTAGCTCACAGTGCTTACTGTGGTATCACCCCATTGTGGTGGTCTGGTTCTAGCTCATTAAAGGAGGTGTCTTTTTTCTCAAATGGAGGTAGCACTGTTTAGCCCTTATTTTTTTCAGAAGAGATTTATTCAGGCAGCAGATGACCTTTTCTACATCCCCAATTGATTGTCTGGAATGTCTCAGCCTGCCTGGTGAAAATAGCTATGGTATTTTACAATTTACAGTGCTTGTTTGTTTACCTGGTTATGTAATGCACTGATGGACTGACAGGCTGGTTGATTTATTGCTGCCTTGCGCTGCTGTCTGCATCCCTCTAGTCAGGAGACTCAGGAAAGCTCTTTCCACAGCTGATGGCTTATGCTGCTGTCTGTGAGCTAACAAATTAGTGGTAAGCAATTTAGCCAATGCTGTCCCCTTGGAATCTGTCTGTCCAGTTGCCCAGGGTTTGTCATTGCAAATGTAGGCTCACATGTGCTGCAGGGCTGCCAGTTGGCAGTACATTGTGTTACCGCTGAGACAGATTTGTGTCAGAATGACTATAAATGAAACATGGAAAAATTTATTAGACAAAAATCATCATAACTTTATGGTAGTCTCTTGCATAAGACTGTATATTTAAAGACTGTTTTTCTGTTCATAAAGTTCCTTACTTCTGAAGTCAGCAGCTATGTGTTTTATTGGTGATGGCACTGAAATGGATAACTTTCAACCACTCTGGCCCAACCTGAATGCATTTTAAAAAATAAACATTCATTCTGTAGGCACAAATCAAACTCCACCTTCTCGCCCCTTTTCCTTTTGTCGAATAAGTCTGGCTTAGCTAGTCAAAACTACTTATTTTGCAACACTGCTATACCCATGTGACCAAAAAGGCAGCAAAATACAGTGCCCTAAACAACCTGAAGCTGTTTGTTAGGTTTTGGAGTGTCTGAGGGGATCGTCTTCTGTGCCTGTGTTTTCCCCCACCCCACCCCTCAGCCCTGAGGCTGCACATGAGTCAACACCAGAGACCGGAAATGCAGCTCCTATCTTTGCTGTTCTTTTCTTTCCCCTTTTGTGTGTTTATCTAGTTTCCCATTCTAGGAAATGGGGCTGGACTTTAATAACCACAGCTCCAGCCCATCTCAACTAACTTCTTTTCCCCAGAAGAACTGTAATTACCATCTAAAAGACCCTCAGTGAGGGAGGGGTGGGAAGCTTTCTAAAAAAACTCTCTCTAGAGAAAGGGATGTTGTTAAAATGAAAACCTTACTTACCACTTTACATTTCAAATGCTTAACTTCTTGGAGGTTTCCTGCATCTTCAATAAAGTTTTAAAAATTAATAAAAAAATAAGAAAGGAATACTTGTGGCACTGTATGTTCCATTCTATGCATCCGACAAAGCAGACTGTAGTCCACAAAAAGCTTATGCTGAAATAAATTTAGTCTCCAAGGTGCCATAAGTATTCCTTTTTTTTTTTTTTTTTTTTTTTGCTGACACAGACTAACACGGCTACTACGCTGAAACCTAAAAAATTAATGTTTGCCTCCGTATACCAAACCCTGAATCACCTTTAACACTGTTTAATGTTGGACAGTTTCAGGCTCATGTTAATACCTTTGACTCTTGGGACCAATATGTTCCATCCAAATTAATACAAGAGAAAGTAAGCAGACTAGAGCTATAAATATAGATACCCACATAGTATCAGTTGTCCAGGACCTCAAAAATTGCAAGCAGCTGCTTTTAAAGTGTCAGTTCTATCCTTTCAACACTTGAGGGCACCAATAAAATGAAGAATCCCTCCCATCCTGAAAATTAGAATAAAACTGTGATAACAGGGGGAATCGGAAGGGAAGTCAATTTACTTAGTTATAGTCTTGACTTATTGTAGGCAAGAAAACAGTATTGCAGTAAGTAACAGACCACACGGAAGGGTAGAATTATGAGCAGGTGAGCAAACAAGTGGAAAGATTGCCTGTAAAGTTTGACTTCCACTATGAAACAATCACAGTAACGAACTCTGTGTTCTAAGCCTCTCTCCTCCACTCCCAGGAAAAAGAAATGAGGCGGAAAGGAAGCCTAGAGATGAAGCCAAACCAAGGCATAAGAGAATGGGGTTTGAACAGTGGCATCTTTCTGCTTTGAGTGTCCAAGTCCCAGAGTTTTCTAGCATCAAGAGTCATTAGAAGAGGGATCTCAAACTTGAATCACCAGGAGGGCCACATGAGGACTTGCATGTTGGCCCGAGGGCCGCATCACCCACTTCCCCCAGGCCCCACCCCCCACTTCACCCCCACCCCTGCCTGCGGGGTGCAGCAGGGGGCTCAGGGCAGGGGGCTGGAGTGCAGGGTGTGGCAGGGGGTTGGGGTGCAGGCAGGAGGCTCAGGGCAGGGAGTTGGGGTGTGGGGTGCAGGAGGGGTTCAGGTTCCAGCCCGGTGCCACTTACCTGGAGTGGCTCTGGGGTGGCAGAGGGGCCAGGGTAGGTGCCCTGGCCCCGGGGCACTCCTCTCCGGGAAGCTGCAGACACAGCATCCCTACGGCTCCGAGGAGAGGGGAAGCACAGTGCTCCCTGCGTTGCTCTTGCCTATGGGTACCTCCCCCGGAAGCTATCATTGGCTGTGGTTCCCCATTCCCGGCCAATGGGAGCTTCAGGGGAGGTAACCACAGGCAACAGGAGCTCACAGAGTTCTCTTCTCCCCCTCCCCCACAGGGATGCTGTGTCTGTGGCTTCCCGGAGCAGTGCGGGGGCCCTCAGCACCATGGGGTGGGCAAATCTGCAGGCCGAATCCAAAGCCCTAAGGGGGCCAGATCCGGCCCGTGGCCGTAGTTTGCCCACCCCTGGCCTGGATGTAGGCTGGGGATGTGGCATGCTGGGGAGGCGAGGGGTGTCGCGGCAGCTTGGTGGGCCGCAGGGAAGAACCCCGCGGGCCACATGCGGCCAGCGGGCCACGTGTTTGAGACCCCTGCATTAGAAACTCAATAAGTGGCTGGCCAAGATCATGGCCATTGCCCAGCATCCCTACTGTATCCACTGGGGCAAGGACTGTCTTTTTGGTCTGTGTTCGTACAGCATTTAGCACAATGGGGTCCTGGTCCATGAGTAGAGCTCCTAGGTGCTACACGCAGACAGATAATTAAGAACCATGCCAGAGTGGGAGTAGCTGCTGATGTCCAGCTCCTCCTCTAACTTCCCTTCCCCACCTCCCCCAACGGAGGCAGTGGCTGAAAGCCACTTTATTCTAGCCCTTTATGAAAAGTGCTCGCCTAGGTGTTTGTCTTTCTACCTGTCTGTGTATAATGTTGTGGGTGGTTAGGAACAGAAGTTGAGACCCCAAACCTGAAAAAAAATACTGTATGTTCAACATTGATTTTTCATTCCTAGCTACAGTGAGTCTGAAGAGTATAACTATGCAAAAAAAATCATCAAGGAGATGCTGTCTTATGGAATATTTTGCGTGCCTTCCTGAACAGCTGTCACTCAGACTGGATAACTATATTCTGTGGCAACAATGAGATGCCAAACTATCAGTATTTCATTAAAAAATGCTGCAGGGAGTAGTGCAGTAAACTACTTAGCATGCCAACAGCATCGTGTGCACCAACATATTTATTGTATAATGTTCTTAAGAACTGCAACTGTTCTTCTGGAGTAATCAATTTCCTTTTTCATCAGCAATAGGGCTTGATCCTCTGCATGCACTCATGGTGCCACAATTTTATTTTTGGAGGGAGGACAGCAATAAGGAGCTATGATTCCTGTATCATGAACTTTGCCAGCAAGTACTATTGATGCACCAGCTAATAGAGCCAGAAGGCTCTTTGCCCACAGCGGAGAGGAGCAGGAAATAACAAAATTAATGATTATAGCCTGAAAGTAGGTGACATGTACACTCTGCTTAGCATAAATAAGGTCTTGACCACAGACAGGAGATGGAGGCAAATAAAGTAAGAGTTCACTAACGTTATTAAATACCATACAGTTAAAATTAGTGAAGCTGCACAGATGTAATTGAGAGTAGAATTTATCCCAGGGACTATAAATTAACTGTTCAAGGAGCCCTCACTAACTTTGATTCTCTAACCACTCCTGGGGCTCTCAGGTTAGTCATTCTCCTGGTCATGCAAATCCTATGTATCAAAATGCACCATTTTTAGTCTTATCCATCCCTATCTGTCTGTCTGGTCTTAGGTGCCCATGGCTCCTCTGCTTCCTGGCAGTCACTGGGCAGAACTTCCATGGTTCAACTGATGGTTCTCCTTACACAACGACAGCTGGACAATTCTTTTTATAAGTTAGGATTCCTTTATGTATCAGATGATCTTAGTGATCTTTCTCTGGTGGGATCCTGCTGGACTAGAGGCTACTGCATCTTGCTTCCTCGCTTGACTAAAATATCCAGCCCTGGACAATCAATGTACTTCTAAATCTTGCTTCTTAATCCTCCACTTCTATGTGCATGAGCTCAAATGCCTTTAAGGCAGCCAGACTATGGGCACAAAACTGCCTACCTCTTTAACTCCTGAAATGCCATGCTAGTCCCCAGTAAATCTAAGACATCCACAGGCTTTTCAGAGCCAAATGGCTGGCTGATGTTAATTGTTTTGCAGCTTGTGTTTAACAATTTAGAACTAGAAATGGGTCAAAACCAGAATTTCACTCTGCAAGGGTTGTGGTGCAGCTGACTACGGAAAAAATTCTCCCATACTTTTTTCCACATGCGGGGGCCATTCTAGCAGATATCTCACTGCTAAGGGTAAGCAGGAAACAAGGGTACATCTACTCCATGCTTGTGGCTTCTGCCCTTCTCCCTATGCTGCTTGCCTGTGTGCTGCTTTGATCCCTGCATTAGTGATTACCGAATGGCATAGGAAAGTTTCCTACAATGGGGGAAGGAACAAAGCTGCTCTGCCATGGAACCGTCATCAGAGGATTATCGAGAACCTCCAGGAAACTTTCCTAGAGAACTCTTTGCAGGATTCCCATGAGATCTCAGTGTGCATCAACACCCTGTTCCGCCGTACTGATTAGCTACACAGGGAAATGTCCAACTCCCAGAAACAGTCAGCCTCCCACATTCCTATGCCCTGAACCCACCTCCGCAGTACACAAACCACAGCCACTTACCAGGCATCTCCTCTCCTGCTTCTTCCTTGCCGAGAGCAACTGCTGAGACTGGCTAGACACCTCTGGAGTGAAGAACAGATCCTAGCTGCCTGCCCCACTGGGTGTCCCTGCCAGGAGCTCCACATCGTCTAACTCCACCTCTTCATCAATTACTTCGTCCTCTGGGTTAGGTCCTCTTTCTGCCCCCTCCAGGCTCACCGAAGTATCCACAGGGCTCTTGGCGGTGGAAATGGGGTCCCCATTGAGGATAGTGTCCAGCTCCTTATAGAACCATCTGGTCTCGGTTGCAGCACCGGAGTGATGGTTTGCCTCCCTTGCCTTATGGTACACCTGCCTCAGCTCCTTTATCTTCACTCTGCACTGCAGCGTGTCCAAATCACAGCCCTTTTCACACAAGCCTCAAGAAATGTGCCTGTAGGTATCCACTTCCTATGGCTTAAGGCAGCTGTGACTGCACAGCCTCCTCTCCCCATATACTGAGCCGATCCAACAGCTCTGCAGTGGCCCAAGCGGGAGAGCTTGTGCTGCAATAACCCACCGTGGTCACCTGGGAAGATGTGATGAGACCTCTCCGCGCCAAGCCAGCAGGAAATGGAATTTCAAAAATTACCAGGGCTTCTAACGGGGAAGGATGGATGGTTGTTTACCTGGTTGCAGGGCAGTGGAGTTCAAACTGCTGACCAGAGCGGTCACGATGGGCATTTTGGGACACCTCCTGAAGGCCAATTAAAGCAATAAAATCAATCTTGGTGTCTACACTGGCACTTTGTCGACAAATTTAGAAGAAAAATATGCCTCTCATCAGGGTGGTTGTATTTTGTTGCCAAAACAGGGCATTTTTGCCAATAAAAGTCACATTGCAGTGTGTATACATTCACTGTTGACAAAAGCTGCCTTTTGTTGACAAAACTTTAGTATAGACAAGACCTAAGTGAAGCAGACATGTGACTTGCCCATGTGACTCCAAAATCCGTCTTGTTACCTGTATTTTTCCACCAGCAGTGCAGCGGGCTTTGTTTGAAACCATGGGCTTCCCTCCACATGGCTATAAAAGGCCCTGGAAACACCCTCATTTTGCCTCTTTCCTGCTCAAACTTCTGAACTATGAACTTGTACTAATGGAGGCATTCTAACTGAAGGACTGAGGACCTTCCAATGATTTGGAAGCAACCAGAGACTTGACTTAAGCCAGCATGTATTCAATCACTGCTACAAACCTAACCCAAGAACTTTGCAATTATTGTATGTATTTGGACCAATTCTAACTCTCGCCTTTCCTTTTTTTATAGATAAACCTTTAGTTATTAGGTACTAAAGGACTAGCAACAGCTTGATTATTGGGTAAGATCTGAGTTGTATATTGACCTGGGCATGTGGCTGGTCCTTTGGGATCAGAAGAACCATTTCATTAATGAAATTGGTTTTAAATAACGACTCATCATTAAGTTTCATGTTTTTGGTGGTGATACAAGGACTGGAATACCTAAGGAGGCTGCATTTCTGACTTCTTGTTAGTCAGTGTGGGGAGACAGTTATTTACTTTTGTTGCTGGATTGGTCTATCTTTTATGAGAGTATAACGACCAGATTTGGGGTGTCTCTGCCCTATTTCTCAGCAGCTTGTCCTGAATTTGGTATTCAGTTGTGACCCACTGAGGCACAGTGACACCCTCTATGAATCTTCCCTTGGAATAAAGTGTTGGTCAGAGGTTCTCAAATTGTGGCTGTGGACCAATGGTGGTCTGCAGAAGACTTCCTGATGATCCACAGAGGGCTGGCTGCTCTTATGAATCTGGCTTCTCCGTATGTCCAACTACTAGATATTAAAGGACAGTTCACAATAAGTACTCTTCTTATTTTGCTTTTCCCCACTTGCACTTGCTGCAGGTGTCATGGGGATGATATGCAATCATGAATGGAAGAGAATTAGTGCATGCACTTGTGAATAGCCTGGGAAGGTGCTCTAGGAGACAATCTCCAACTTGCTATGTGGTTCCTTCACAGCCATGGAAAAGATAGAGAATCCCTCTCATGCATCACTGAAGGAGTTAAGCCATTCATAAGTTTTGACACCAACAACTTCTGATTAAAATTTGCTTGGAAATGTTTGGGTTTTGTTGAAATGTTGGGAGGGCTTGAGACCAGGAGTTATTTATAAGGATGTTGTGAATTCCTCCCCCCCTTTTTTAAAAACAAACAACCCCCCCCCCCCAAAAAAAACCACCCCAAAACCTAGTTTCCCTTCTGCCAAGCCAGGAAGGAAACACAGGCCTATTTGTCAGACTTTGCACGTTACCCAGTGTAGGAAACAATTTGCTATGCTGGTTCTTCTTATCTTCCTCCAGACTTCAAAGACTGACTCGTTTGCTACAGTTTATATGGTACAGGGAAGAGAAACATGAAGGATGAACATAATCCACCACCAGTCGTGGTGGTGGTAGGTGTTTCCTGAATTGTTTGGAAGCACCTGAAACTTTGTGGATTGGGCCCATTCACTAGACCATCTTTCCTACCGTGTGTCATTTATCCATTGACTAGAGGTGTCTAAGTGCATTGCACTGAATTTATTTACTGGCAATTATCCCGGTTAAACAAATGTCATTCATCAAGTGCCAGCTAGCAAACTTTACTGCAGTTGCCAATAAATTGTACAGCCATTGCTGTTATGAAAAGGTGTGTGTGTGTGTATAATATAGCTCCAGTCAATAGCGAGGTGTATGCCACACACACATACCCCTATCCTGAACCAAAGTTAAATAGTTAGACCTGTGCATGAAATAAAACTTTGAAACATGAGATGACAGCGCTGACCATCAGCCAGAAAGCTGTCTTATAGCCATTTCTTAATGCAGGATAATTTTGCAAGTATCCAAGAGGATCTGAGCTGCTGAAGTATTTTCTGAACATATCCATCCATCTCTGCAGTCCCTGGTATCACCGTCCTTGTCCAGAATGACAGCCACTCCCTTTTTCATTTGCTTTCCTACAGTGTCACATGCTGGATTAAATGGATATGGGTATTCCACAGGGGGTAGTTGTTTGCCCTTTCTCATTTTTAACTAAGGCACTAAAACTTTCTGTGCTCTTCTCTGACCTAATCCTCTTTTCTACCTGCTTGGTATTCCAGTTCAATATTAGTGTCACTAAATGCTGTCTAGGCTGTCCATCATAATGAAGACATTCAAGGGATCCATTATGATATTCATTTTGAGCAATGTATATTCATTATTATTCTTTCACTGCTTCAGACTGAAGTATCCCTGATTTGTAAGGTTTCTGTTCTTTCGAAGCTTGCTTTGCTATCATCAAGCCTTCTGCTACATCTATTGTTTGCTTCATAATCCAGTTCAGGGTGCCAGCCCACTGCCCCTCTTCATCTTGTCTTAATGTACCATTCATCCTAGAAAACATTAAAAGGGGATTAATTTGCAATCAATTGCCGTTCTGCTCTCAGCCTCAGGAAATCCCCCTTGGAATATAGATTGTCCCTTTGTAAGGCTGTTAAGTGTGAACCCATTAATCTTGCTCTTTTTCTTATTCCTTATTCTACTTCCATTGAAGAAAGGACTTTACCCCCATTTTCCTAAGGATGCAGGCTGTGATTATTCAGCCTTGTTTTTGTTTAGTATTAAGCTAAACAAATTGCATCTACTGTATGCTCTGACCCCTAGAATACTGCAGTGTGCATTCACTTTACATTAACACATGCAAGCATGCTTACAGGAGGGTTCACACTTCAGGTATTTTTTTTCAGCATGTACAGCAAGCATTTTTCTCAGGCTAAATTGACTGCCCTGAGAGGTGTACTGCAGCAAGAGAAGATGCAGGTAGCCCCTTCCCCTATTTTGGTCATACCTGCACAGGAATTAGTCCTACTTTGCTGTTTAGCATACTAGGAGCATGACAGTGGAGGCTGTCTTGTGATGACTGCAGTTCTACAGGACCCAGAGGAGCCTTTTGAAGTGAGGGCATAGGCATCATCCCGCATCTCCTGTGCACCAACCCACAGCTCCAGGCTATGACTAAGACAAACCGAGGATGAACCTGTAGCAAAGAGAGGAACTGCCACTCCTAAGCCCACCACCTCTAGCATCTTGAGGCCCCCTCCTCCATTGCACAAGCATGATCATTCCCAGGGCCTCTGCTCAGGCTGCACTCCTCTTTCAGTGTGGTTCCAGTTCATAGTGCTATTATTGAGCATTAATAGTACGTGTGCAAGGTGGCCTGAAGCCCTAGAGCGCAGGCAGCTCCCCGTTGACTGTCCGCAAACAGAGCAGCATAGAGCTGCCAGAGACGGGGACCCAAAAGAGAGGGAGCTGTCTGCTGGCATCTGCTGGTGAGCAAGGGAAATGACTGAATGGGCCAGGACTCATTTGCATTTCAGTTATGTGACCGTTTGGGACACTTTGGTTGAAATTAAGTCTTGAGTTTGGGGCAATAAAGTGTTATTAGCCCTGCTGGGAAAATGAAAGGACTAAAGAACTGCACCAACTATGCCTGGCATGAGGGGTCACTCTGGCAAAAACCACATACAGGCATAGTTGGGTAGTGATACTAATGCTTTGTCCAGGTAAGTAGGGAGTGGGGGAAAAAAGGGTCTCTCATCTTTGGCTCTGAGTGCTTCCTTGGGGGGTTAGCACTCTGGTTAGGGTCCCATAATGCTACTGATTCCTTTCAAAAGACTCAACTTAGAGGCAGCTTCAAGACAGCAAATGGTTTAGAGGCGGCAGAGAGAACTGAGCAGAGACTGCTTCAAGGTGATGGCCAGCACTGAGGTGGCCTGGGCTAAAGCCCCAGGAATGAAAGCTGGTGAAATTTCAGCTGGGTCAGGTGGTAGACCCCAGGCTGGAGACTGAAGTGCCTGAATTTTTGGACTCCATCAACCCTGCTCAACAAACTGTGAGTGGGGAGCAGGGGAGGTAGTAAGTGGCAGAATGCACTTGCCGCTCACAGCTATCAGGAGGACTGAGGTTGGAACTATTGCAAGACACATTGGGGATGGGCAGGAGTCTTACCTACTAGACATTGTTGATTTTTATTAATTTCTCTTCCTTTGTGTCCAGAGTCTAGCACAGTAGGGCACTGATCTGGATTGGGGTCTCTCAGCACTATCACAGCCTAAATAAATACTTTAAAAGGTCCCTATAGCTTGCTAAAATAAACCCATGGGAGCTTCAGATGCTCAGTACCTCTGCAGATCAGGTCGTGGATTTAGGTGCCTAACTTTAGGCACCTCTGTTTGAAAATCTTGGCCTGTACCTTTTGTGCCCTGAGAGGCAACAGGCAATTGCACCCTTTCCCCTGCTGCTGCACCTTCAGTATCTCTTCCTTTTTAAATAAAGCAGTAGCTTAAATATGTCAGTGTTCAATGGGTTTTTTCCTTTCCAGATGATTACGTAGCTGTCTCTGTTTAAAGCCCCTTGATAACACAATGAGAGCTATTGGCAACTCATGAGAATCCATAACTTTTATAAAGAGAAGTACAATTTGAGAACCTAACAGATACCATTGTGTAGATAAACTGTACATCAGTAGAAGTAGGTTACACTGATGTTAGTTTAACCGGTGAGTCCCCAGAGGGAGGTCAACACCTGACTGAGTTCATACCTGCATAAATATGGTCATATATACTCTGTGTAACAACTTACTGAGACCTATTTTCCTGTCTCAAGCTACCAGTATCGGATACAGATACTAGAGATATACATGTGAGTTGCTTATTTCGTACTGCAGGAGATTCAGGTCCTGTCTATCTGAACTGTACTTTTTGTTTTAGCTAACTATTTTCTTCAATAACCAACATTTTAAAAAACATAGAACTCTGTTCCTACTACCATTTGTGACCCAAAACTTTCAGAAAAGGCTCTGCAAAAGGGCCAGCTAATACCGCATATGCGTAATACAGAGGTGCTTGGTACTATATAAGAAGGTAGATGGACAGATAATGGATACTACTAGCAGTTATTTAAAATATGTTCTGAACTGTGCTCTAGACTGAGAGCTAACACTTAGGACAGCTGCAGGGCAAAGTCTCCCAGATGAGTGGTTAGGGCTTGATGATTTCTGAAGATGGGAAGCAGTAGCACAGCGAGGTCCGGAGCGCAGGGGGAGCGGCGCTATAAAAGGTGCCTCCCCCTGTACTCAGCCGGCAGTGCTCCAGGTCTTCGCCGGCACTTCGGCGGCTCACTCCGGGTCTTTGGTGGTATCCCACGCCGAAATGCCGCCGAAGACCCGGCGCGCCACCAGGTGAGTGCAAGAAGCAGCGCTTAAAAAGAAGCGGCGCCTTTTTTCAGTGCTGCTAAAAAAGGCGCTGCTTCTGCTCAAGGGGGAGCGGCCGCTCCCCCTGCTCCCCCCCGGCTACGCTACTGATGGGAAGATTTCCTCTTGTCTTCAGTGGGCTTTGAATCTGACCCTTAATGTATTGGGGATGTTTGGTATCCTCCAAACTCGTATTAATCTCCAGTTAGCCTGATGCCACCTCGTTAAACACAAACAGTTGTTAGGATACTGCCTCGATCACCATGCACTTAAGATTATCACTAGCATCAAAGGCCCAACTGAGAACATGCCGCCAGCGTGACGTACGCAAGTCTATTTCTGGTTGATTAGATACGCAATGAAAGAGCATGCCAGACAGGAACATACTGGTAGTGCAAACACATGATTTCATGAGTAAGCAAAAACCCCAGGAATGCTAAAATACAATCAAGCCCTGGAACTTCCCTTTAAAATACTAAGGACACATTTTTACAACCTTTATTTAAACTGTGAATAATCCCATGGTAGCTTTTGGAAGATGCTGAGTATTTAAATTCCTTTCCATATGCACTCCTGCTTCCAGCTGCCAAATAAATTATTAATCAAGCTAGAAAAATATGCTAGAGCCTCCAGCTCTCCAAAGGGTAATCTAATGACCAGAAGAATTCGGAGAACAAGCTACACTGTCCCTAAACAGATGAGCAGCATAATTCACCTTCATTTTATGGTCTTCAGAGTTTATAGACCTGACCCCTATGCAGCAGGTGCGCAATGATTCCTCCTTTTTCATTGCTACTGTGCTATTCCACTGATGGAGCACATCACACCATTAGAGCTATGTACCCAATCAGTCTTTAAAGGAACACAAGCTGTTATGGTAAAGTTTCTGAAGGAGATCTGAAACGTGCAAGGACTCAAGCA
This sequence comes from Macrochelys suwanniensis, assembly GCA_033296515.1. NCBI lineage: Eukaryota > Metazoa > Chordata > Testudines > Chelydridae > Macrochelys > Macrochelys suwanniensis. Next base: position 38,949,111 of record CM065775.1, on the reverse strand, counting down.
GAGAAACATCTCTCAAAAAGAGTCTTAGGGCACTTTTGTGTGTTAAATTAATGCAGGTATGTCATCCAATCGTGATGGCAATTGTTAAATGAAAGATTTTAAAATAATTGTCCTTATTAGTCGTATGTGGTGAGCTCCCTTAATGCTACTCTATAATGAAGCACACCTCTTGTAGTAATTTTATGCTGTAATGTTATATGGTCTTGACTGAGAGGAATTTGTTTTCCAACATTGGAAATTATGGAGCTTATGTTTTCCAACATTGGAGATTAATGCATGATCGGTAGACTAATACATAAAGCTCTTCCATGGAGAGAGACTTCCTGAATATATCCATTATTCCCTGATAAATCAGTTTTCTTTTTTATGGGTTTGATGTTCCCAACTACTGATCCTGGTCCCTGACAGAAGGCTTGTCGTACTAAGTGTAGCAGAGTTGCCCCATAAATCTTGCATACAAATGAGATGTCGTACAGCTATGTGGTAAATAATATAAGCATTTCTAGGGCTGGAGCAAGACACGAATGATTGAGATTCAGGAAACATTGGCTTTGCATGAGCTATTCATCAGAGAAATACATTTAAATTATCGAAGTCCTTGTGTTAGGATTCTGATGCTTTAGTGGCTCAAATGATATCAACATTTAACAAGTGAAACCCCCTTCTGGTCTGAATTGGCCACTGCTATATTAAACTAACACACTTAATTAAGAGGATGGCACATGGACCCTCTTCTATTTCATGAAAGACTCTGAATTCCCCCATGCAAGGAATAGGGTGGCATAACCATTGCCGGGTCAGGGGAGAATAGGTTCTTTGGGGCTATTACTCCACCCCCAGCACAGGTGGGTGGGGAGTGGGCAGAGAATGGGTGGAGCCTTAGTTCTGCTGCCCCTATGCACCAACCAGTGCAGCTAAGCCAGCACTGAGAAGGCAGTTACAGCTGGCCCATGCTGATAGACAGTAAGATTACTTCTTCCCTGGAGTACATGCAAAGAGGGGTGGAATTGTAACCCTCAGTTCCTTCCCTGAGCTGCTCCTGAGATGAAGCAGGTAGACACTGCTCATTGGGACAGGGGTGAAGTCTCAGTCTTGCCCTTCAGTGGATTTTACAGCAGTGAAGCACAGGTAGCATTACAATGACAAAAACAGTGCCTGTGTTTTCAATGTGTTTCTCTCATAACATCAGTAAAAATATATGTCCTTGGCAGCCTGTCTAGCCTCATGGCGATAGAAGTATGATGTCCTACTTATGCTAGCTGGCCACTACATGAATTCAGGAGAAATAGTCTCACTATAATTTTACACAGTTTTTGTTTCATTATTATTCAGCCTGTATTACTTATTATTTGTATGCAGGTAGCATCTTGATGCTTCAGTCATGATTAGAGTTCACCTGCAAAGAGGGAGTCTCTGATCTAAAGAGCTTACAATCTAATGAGAGACAATACACAAAAAGAGAGGGTGAGAGGAAACAAAAGGATGGAAATGGGGTGTGTGTGTGGGGGGGGCAGGGGATCAGAAAGGGATACTGATGTGAATGAAAATAGGACATAGTCACATCCCATTAGGTTAGCTACTGCATAATTTCTTGGTTCCAAATATATTTTATTTCTATCTCCCATGCACTATCAAATCGTCTCTGGCTGGCTGATTTCTTGTAGATGTCACAGTAGGTGTAAATCTTGAGGAGGGATGTGACAATGCAACAGGTGGGTCAGGCAAACAAATGGGTAAGCAAAGGAGGAGAGAGAAGGGAGGATGGATTGACAACAATACGAACACACTAACCATGTGCACAACTTCTAATAAGTTAGTTGGTAGCAGTAATCTCAGCTAACCACCTGTGAAGCCAGTCAGCCGTGAATATCCATGGGAATCAGTAAAACATCCATTACAGAAACTATTGTACAGTATATAACAGCAGTTCTTGAAGATAAAAGATATCCAAGTCTCTTAAATAGAAGCCAAGCAAAGAGATCAGATCTCCAAATATAAGGCAAGTCCAGCTATTTAGTTATCTACTCCATGATTTAGTGCCTAGTTTCTTTTGCCGGATAGATTTTCATGAAAAACCCTTTTGTGACCCACATATACCAATCAAACCCCCTCTGGCAACAGCCAGCCTTTTTTCCTTACATAGTTATTTAAGAAACCATTACCACCATTCACTGGATAAACACTTCAAAAACGAAGCCACAGCTCTTGTGAGTACCATGCTGAGAACTATTAATATCTTCAGGCTTCTGTTGCTAACTAACTCCATTTCACCCTTATAATTTGCTTCTGGGGATTTGCTTTAAAAATAGCTCAAGTGTTTTACAACTGAAAGTTAAAAAGGAAAGCTAAGGAAGCAAAATAAAGACTGGTGAGTGGGGAGCTCAGACAACCTGTGTCCACACAGTTCAAGAACTAGCAAGATATAATTGGATGGTACCTCCTTCGCTGGAGCGCTGCATTCAGTTTGTCACTCCAAAAAGGCCTAGAAGAAAGAGGAAAAAAGTCCATCCCCTGAAATCAGCCCTCTCTGAAGAGTCTGAGACTAAGGGAAAGGAAAACATGGGAAAGCACAGGGCAGAGGAGGAGAACCAGAGAAGCACACAAAGACCCTGGTATGTGGTGGGGGGGAGGAGCAATAGGGGGACACAGAGCCACTGGCATACAGGGAAGAATGGGGGACAATGATATGGAGGGAGAGGTACATGGGGGCCACACCGGGAGACCCTGGCATGTGGCAGAGTAGGGAATGGGGGGGCTAGGGTGACCAGACAGCAAATGTGAAAAATCGGGACAGGGGGTAGGGGATTATAGGAGCCTATATAAGAAAAAGGCCCAAAAATCGGGACTGTCCCTATAAAATTGGGACATCTGGTCACCCTATGGGGGGCCCACACAGAGCTCTTGGTATGAGGGGGGAAGAGGGGAGTGGGAAGTATAGGCAGAAGAGGGAACTGTGGGGACACAGAAATTCCCTGGCAAGGTGGGAGAATGTAGTATGGGAGGAGGGGAGATTCGGGGCCTGGGGAACATACAGAGCCCCTGGCATGAGAGAGGGGAGTGCAGGGTGTCTCTGGAATAGAGGGGAGTGGGAGGGCAGCACACAGGGCGCATGTGCGGGGAGGGATGCAGGGAGCCCCTGGTGTGTGCAATGTTCTTGGCCTACAGAATCAATTAAGTATGCAACCCTCTAATTAATAAATGATAAAGGGCTAGATTGTGCCACTAGCACACAGGACATAGTACAGGGCTGTGCACTTCTGCACCATGCCAGGAGTGTCCCAAAGAAGGAATTGTGGCTCCAAGAGAAACATTCATGTTCTTGTGTGTGTGTGAGAGAGCGAGCTGATGGCTTTTACTGGCAGCAAATATCTACCAACCCCATGTGGCACACTGCTTCATGTATTCTCTGATCCTCCCTCCCTGTTCCCACAGCGGGAGGGCAGGAATCAGTGGGCACTCAGTACCTCTTACTCCTATGCATCCAGGTCCAAAGTCCACGTAGACCATGCAGGGATGTTCTTACTCCCCCTTGACCCTGTCTGAGCGTCCAAGTCCAGCTCAGAGCCCAGCCCTTACGGTGGGAGGGACCCCATTTTCAGACAGGAAATGGCACTTGCAGTTTTACCCATCTATTTCAGGGTAGGCTTTACTGCGGGTATTAAAGCAGGCCTGGTCTACACCTATAAAACATAGGGTGACCTAGCTATGTGAATTTTTCCCACCCCTGAGAAATGTAGTTAGGCTAACCTAAGCCCCAGTGTAAGTGTAACCCCCACACCTCCTGGGTGTGGTGTTCTGTCCCATCTGTCTGCTCTACAGCCACTTGGCTTTTAGCTCATGCGGTAGAGGCTCATGCATTAAGCTCCAGAGGCCCCAGGTTCGATCCTGCCCGCTGACGACCGAAGTCTGTCAGCATTACAAGTGGGGGCTCCTCTGGGATTTCAACTGGAAAGTCTCTGAAACTCAAAACGCGCTTCCTCAGCTCGGGGAAGTATGTAACCCACACGCTTTCTGAGTGTGGTGTTCTGTCCAATCTAGTGTCACTGAGACCACTTAGAGAGAGAGATTAATGAGTTTGCTTTACAGCCTTAGCTAACAGCCAGTTGGCTTTTAGCTCATGCACTAAGCTCCAGAGGCCCCAGGTTCGATGCCGACAACCGGGGTCTGTCGGCATTACCTAGTCACCACTTGGTCTACAGAAGAATTATTCCGTCAACCTAGCTGCCACCTCTCAGAGAGGTGGATTTACTACAGTGATGGAAGAACCCTTTCTAATGCTGCAGTAAGTGTCTATACTACAGCTGTAGCCTTTCTAGTGTAGGGGGTAATTATCAACATTTTGCAAAAAACTGGAAGGTTAAATATACACCAGCGTACTGGAAATGGGGTTTAGGGATAGTTTGCACTCAAATACCGACAACACAAAGATTGTCTTTGTACGAACCTTTTCCAGAGGTGAGCGACCTTGGGTAAACAAGCCGGCTACCCATGTTAACACCTCAAAAAGGAAAAATGTAACTAGGGAAGCATGAGGAATTTCATGAGCCTTATAGACTCAGGTACTTGTAAAACTAGAAAAAACTAAAAGAGAAAAGAGGAAGTGTAAATCCACACCTCCAGCTCAAATACTGTCCACCAGAACTTTGTAAAGGATCAAGATATTGACAAAGAGGAGCAAAGTAAGGCAAAAGTAGCAGCGTGTGACTGCCCATACTTGTTACTTCCATTCACAAAAGCTGCTTGCTGACATTTTGAAAAAGCTGCAGTCTTGATGAACAGATACTTGTAACTAGCAATGATTACAGCGAGACACAGAATGCTCCTTGGCAGGGTTCCATCTATCACCTTCCTTAGACAATTGGAGGAAAGTGCACAGAACTTGGCTTCCAGGCAAAAAGGACTTTTTCAACTAATACCTAGGGGATAACAAATGGGCTAAAAATGCGCAAGGGCCGATTCAATATACAGCACAGGCCAGACTGTGACATTGACCAATAGCCCTGAGTAAGTGGAGCTCTGGAGATGCACATTCATCCTGCCTGCACTGCAGAGTGAGTGCCTGTGATGTAACATTCTGCTCTGCTGGCCAATGTAGAGTGGGGAGAATCATGGCCCTGCCTCAGGCCTGCCCCCTTTGTGGTGTCTTCCACCCCATGGAGTTATAGGAGGGAGCAGTAGCAGCACAGGGTTTATGATTGGCCTTTATGCAGGAAGTATCATTACTCTTTGCATGACAGTAATGCCCCAGTGGGCTAGATGCTGTGAAATGGTCCCTGTCCCAAAGATCTTATGATCTAAATAGACAAGACAAAGCAAAACAGGGGTGAATGGACTTGCCCAAAGTCACAGGCAGAGCTGGTGCTAGACCCCAAATCACTTGTTGGCCAAGCTAAGGCCCTAGCCTTTAATATGATATGAATGGAGATATACCAATCTCCTAGAACTGGAACGACCTGAAAGGTCATCAAGTCCAGTTCCCTGCCTTCACTAGCAGGACCAAGTACTGTCCCCTGACAGATTTGTTTTGCCCCAGATCCCTAAATGGCCCCCTCAAGGATTGAACTCACAACCCTGGGTTTAGCAGGCCAATGCTCAAACCACCATGTTGTCTCCCTCTCTAAGGTGAGGAAGGCTCCTTGGGCCTTCCCCAGCCCCCGTGCAAACATCTTCACAATTACAATCATTTTAATGTCATCATTTCAATATATTTTCATATGGGATTTTTAGGGCACAACCCTATCAAAGTTGGCGACCAAACTCCCATTGGTTTCAGTGGAAGAAGGATCAAGCCCTTAATTGTGCTAACTGCAAATATTCAGAAATTAAGTCCAGAGTTTACTAAAATTGTATGTATAAGTAACATGCATTACACAGAAAGTGAGAGCTTCCAGCACAGACACAGCAATTCTAAAAGAAGACTGCAACCCCCCTCCCACCGCACACCCTCCATATGTTCATAATTTCATTTAAAAATCCTAATGAAAACAGAGTAGCTACAGAGACCCAGCAGAAAGTGGCAGTGCCCCATCCATCATTTGTGCTCAGCAGGCAGAGATGTACAACACTGCTTGCCTCTATAGAACAGAAGGTTAATTATTTAAAATAAATATTAATTACAAGCTGTTTGAAAATCTCTATTTTGATCACACAAATAAAAAAAAAAAGCTGCACAGTGCAAACATTATGCTTTGCACACCAAAGTCCAACTGCTTGATTCATGCAAATTACTCACAGGATCTCCCTGTTGGACAGCATTTGCAATTGTATCTATTCAGCCTCCTTGGCAGTCATCTGAAAATCGCTGGAGATGGTGGGATGATATTTGATTAATTTATTCAATGAGTTTCATAAAATGTTTGGATTAAAATAGTCTATGAATAATATTTTTCATTATTTCCCCAGCTCCCATGCCAGTGGGAGCAATAAATAAGTAATATAAGCAAACACTTGCAATATGACAATAATATTGAACTTTGTAGGTACACATTACTCTGAGCTAAGGGATTCTAGTTCTGCATGTAGTAATTTTGATCAATGGAAATAAAGAAATCATTAAAAATGGATTTGTCTCTTTGGCCTTTCCCTAAATAAGGTCTGCGCTCAAATTATCTGAAAATAACCAATAGGAAATAAGTAACATGGAACATTTCCGTTCTTGAACATTGCATTCCAGCATTTCTGCACTTCCTTCCCAAAAGATGACAGCACCCCCCTTTCTTAGCCCTGGTCTACACTACGAGTTTAGGTCGAATTTATTAGCATTATTTCGATTGATCCGTGCACCCGTCCACACGACGAAGCCCTTAACATCGACTTCTAGGGCTCTTAAAATCGATCTCGCCACTCCACCCCCAACGAGGGGATTAGCGCTTAAAGCAATATTGCCGAATCGATGTAGGCTTAGTGAGGACGCAATTCGACGGTATTGGCCTCCTGGATCTATCCCACAGTGCAACATTTGACCGCTCTGGACAGCAGTCTGAGCTCCAATGCTCCGCCCAGGTAGACAGGAAAAGCCCCGCGAACTTTTGAATTTCATTTCCTGTTTGACCAGCGTGGTGAGCTGCAGGTGAGCGCAGATCTCATCAGCAGAGGTGACCATGATGGAGTCCCAGAACCGAAGATGAGCTCCAGCATGGACCGAGCGTGAGGTACGCGATCTGATCGCTGTATGGGGAGACGAAACCGTGCTAGCAGAGCTATGGTCCAAAAGAAGAAACGCCAATACATATGCCAAAGTCTCCAAGGGCATGCAGGACAGAGGCTACAACAGGGACGCGCAACAGTGCCGCGTGAAAATTAAGGAGCTCAGGCAAGCCTACCAAAAAGCCAGAGATGCAAACAGCCGCTCTGGGTCAGAGCCCCAGACATGCCACTTCTATGATGAGCTGCATGCCATTCTAGGAGGTGCAGCCAGCACTGACCCACCCATGTGGTATGACTCCGTATGTGGATCATCAGAAACCACAGAGGAGCATGATGATGATAATGATGCTGAAAATAGCGCCCAGACACAGCAAGGAAGCGGAGAAGCCCTTTTCCCCGACAGCCAGGAACTCTTTGTCACCCTGGAGCCAGTACCCTACGAACCCACCCAACGCGTGCTCGATGCAGGAGAAGGGACCTCTGGTGAGTGTACCTCTGTTAATTAATACATGTTTTATAAGCAAGCGTGTTTAATGATTAATTCGCGGCCAGTACAGCTACTGGAAAACTCTGTTAACATGTTCGGGGATGGAGCAGAAATTCTCCGGGGACATCTCCAGAAAGATCTCCTGGATGTACTCCCAAAGCCTCTGCAAAAGGTTTCTGGGGAGGGCAGCCTTATCCTGTGCTCCGTGGTAACACACTCTACCACGCCAGGCCAGTACCACGTAGTCTTTAATCATTGCTTTGCAAAGCATGGCGACGTATGGTCCCGGTGTTTGCTGGCATTCAAGCAACATCCGTTCTTTATCTGTCTGTGTTATCCTCAGAAGAGTGATATCATTCATGGTCACCTGGTTGAAATAGGGGAATTTTATTAAGGGGGTATTCAGAGGGGCTCCGTCCCTGCTGGGCTGTTTGCCTGTGGCTGAATGGAAATCTTCCCCGCTGTTACCCACGCGGTGGGGGGAGGGGGAACAGCGAGCATCTTGGATGTGTGTCTGTGTGTGTGCGGGGGTGTCGATTAGGTTCGCGCTGCATGTTAACCCGAAAACCGCCGCCCCTCCCTTTTCAGTTGCCAACCAGTTTTAAATTGCCAGCCCAAAGGCTGTTTGTTATGGGAAATGAGGGGGTTGCTGTTTGAAAACATTCCCACATGTTATGAAGGTTAAAGAAGCCTATAGACTGTGGCTTACCATGGCTGCCTGCAAGCCGAATTCTGTTGCCCGCCAGACCTGCTTGTGTGATCTCTCACACCAAACCGGCAGACCCTCAATATAACAGGCAAAGTGCAACCTTGGACCAAATGCACATGTGATATGTAATGTTTGGAGCATTGTTCTCTAATATGTGTCTTTTAAACTACTCCTCTCCCGTTTGTTTCCTCCCGCAGCTGCAAATGTTTCAACGCCACCCCCTTCATCACCGTCCCAGAGGCTAGCGAAGATTAGAAGTAAAAAAAAAAGGAATCAAGACGATATGTTCTCAGAACTCATGGAATCCTCCCACACTGAAGCTGCCCAGCAGAATGCATGGAGGCAGACACTGTCGGAGTTCAGGAAGGCATAATTTGATCGCACGGACAGGTGGCGTGCTGAAGACAATGACTGGCGGGATGAAGAGAGACAGCGGCGGGATGAAGAGAGTAGGTGGCGTCAGCGTGCAGAGAGAAGGCAGGATGCAATTCTGAGGCTACTGGAGGATCAAACGGAAATCCTCCGGCTTATGGTGAGGAAAGGCGTACGGTTCAGGAAAGGCCGCCTGAGCCCAGACTGCCACTACAGCCCCTGTGTAACCAACAGCCCTCCTTCCCGAGTCCCATAACCTCATCCCCAAGATGCCCAAGAACGCGTTTGGGCGGCCTCCGTGCACCCAACCACTCAAGCCAAGAGAACAGTCCAAGCAAGAAAGGGCTGGCATTCAATAAGTTTTAAAGTGCTGTGTGTCCTTGTCCTTCCCTCATCCCCTCCTCCACCACCCATCCTGGTGCTTTCCTTCCTCCACCACCCATCCTGGTGCTTCCCTTTCTCCACCACCTATCCTGGGAGACTGTGGCAGTTACCCCCATAGTTTCCCCTCTTTGTCTTACGAATTAATAAAGAATGCATGATTTTTAAGCAACAATGACTTTATTTCCTCTGCAAGCGGTGATTGGGGGGGGGGAGGGCAGGGCGGTTTGGGTAAAGGGAAGTAGAGTGAATGAAGGGGCGGGGCTTTTCATTACTGGGGAAAAACAGAACTTTCACACAGCATCCTGGCCATTCATGAAACTGGTTTTCAAAGCTTCCCTGATGTGCAACGCACCCTGCTGTACTCTTGTAATAGCCCTGGTGTCTGGCTGCGCATAACCAGTGGCCAGGCGATTTGCCTCAACCTCCCACCCCGCCATAAACTTCTCCCCCTTACTCTCACAGATATTGTGGAGCGCACAGCAAGCAGTAATAATAATGGGAATATTGTTTTCGCTGAGATCTAACCTAGTCAATAAACTTCGCCAGCGAGCTTTTAAACGCCCAAATGCACATTCCACCACCATTCTGCACTTGCTCAGCCTATAGTTGAAAAGGTCCTGACTACTGTCCAGGCTACCTGTGTATGGCTTCATGAGCCATGGCATTAAGGGGTAGGCTGGGTCCCCAAGGATAACTATAGGCATCTCAACATCCCCAACGGTTATTTTCTGGTCTGGGAAGAAAGTCCCTTGCTGCAGCAGCCGAAACAGACCAGAGTTCCTGAAGATGCGAGCGTCATGTACCTTTCCCGGCCATCCCACGTTGATGTTGGTGAAACATCCCTTATGATCCACCAGTGCTTGCAGCACTATTGAAAAGTAACCCTTTCGGTTTATGTACTCGCTGGCTTGGTGGTCCGGTGCCAAGATAGGGATATGGGTTCCGTCTATCGCCCCTCCACAGTTCGGGAACCCCATTGCTGCAAAGCCATCCAGTATGAGCTGCACATTTCCCAGACTCACAACCCTTGGTACCAGCAGCTTGGTGATCGCCCTGGCTACTTCCATCACAACAGCCCCCACTGTAGATTTTCCCACTCCGAATTGATTCGCGACTGACCGGTAGCTGTCTGACATTGCAAGCTTCCATAGGGCTATCGCCAGTCGCTTCTCTACTGTGAGGGCTGCTCTCATCTTGGTGTTCTGGCGCTTCAGGGCAGGGGAAAGCAACTCACAAAGTTCCATGAAAGTGCCCTTACGCATGCGAAAGTTTCGCAGCCACTGGGATTCATCCCAGACCTGCAGCACTATGTGGTCCCACCAGTCTGTGCTTGTTTCCCGGGCCCAGAATCGGCGTTCCACTGTATCAACAAGCCCCATTAACACCATGATGTCCACCTTGCGGGGGGGGCCTTTTTTGAGAGAGGTCTGTGTCCATGTCCTCATCACTGTCCTCAGGGCGCTGCTGTCGCCTCCTCGCCTGCTGTAGCTCTAGCAGCTCCTGGTTCTTGTTCTCCATATACTCCTGGACAATGCGCGTAGTGTTCATAACGGCGAGAACAGCCGCGGTGATCTGATCGTACTCCATGCTTTCCCTGGTATGCTGTTTGCAGGACAGTAGAGTGGGAGCAGTAGCGGCGGGTGGATAACAATGGTGTCAGCAATATGGCGCCTGCATGAAAAAAGGCGCGAAAGGATTTTTGGCTCCCCCCTCAGTTGCTTTCACGGAGGGAGGGGGGAGCAAGGGTTAGGCTCATTTCCTTCTAGCAGCAGATGGTACAATATGCGGTGAGCAAGGGTTAGGCGCCTTCCCTTCTAGCAGCAGATGGTACAATATGCTTGATATCCATCATCATCTCCTGGCCCCCTCAAGGATTGAACTTGCAACCCCGGGTTTAGCGGGCTAATGCTCAGACCGCTGAGCTGTCCCTCCGCCCGTGTTCCAGGCAGTACTGAATCTCCCTTAAACAAAATGTAAAAAAGAGAATGACCAGAGTCACTCTGGTCACTCCCATTTATGTCCAAGCACCCCTGGCCAGGAGCACACGAATTTCAAGCATATTGTACCATCTGCAGCTAGAAGGCAAGGAGCTGCTGCTGTATGGTCCCACAACCATTTATGGCATATTGCACTATCTGCAGCTAGAAGGCAAGGAGCTTCTGCTGTGTAGTCCCGCGACTACCAGCCTCAGGCAGAATGGCCCCCTCAAGGCTTGAACTCGCAACCCCGGGTTTAGCGGGCCAATGCGCAGAACACTGAGCTATCCTTCTGCCCGTATTATAGTGTGACTGAATCCCCACTAGACCTAATGTCCAGGCGTACGCTGGAGATGTACGGTAATTGTGAGCTGAGCAGGCTTCCGTAGCAAACACGGAAACCCCGGAAAAAAGGCGCGAAAAAGATTGCTTTCACGGAGGGAGGGAGGGACGTTTGATGGCTTGACAACATGTACCCAGAACCACCAGCGACAATGTTTTCTGCCCCATCAGGCTTTGGGATCGCAACCCAGAATTCCAATGGGCGGCGGAGACTGCGGGAACTGTGGGATAGCTACCCGCAATGCAATGCTCCGAAAGTCGATGCTAGCCCCGCTACTGTGGACACAGTCAATCGACCTCATGGTCTTAATGCTCTTTAGTGGGGACACACATAACCGATTCCATAAAGTCGGGTTTTAAAATATCGACTTCTATAAATTCGACCTAATTCTGTAGTATAGACGTACCCTTAGAGCTAGCTTATGGGTTTATTCCTGTCGGAACAACACAGGGAAGGCACTGACTATTCCTTCCTTACTCTCTCTTTTGGTCCCGGGGGTAGTAATCGGCTACTGGCCTTTACCAGCTGCAAATTAGCATCCCTCCTTCTTCAAGATGGCTCATTTGGGCTTGTTGGTGAGTAGAAGAATGGAGTCAAGGCTGCTACCAACTGCTGGCCCTCCCAACAACTCCTGGTCCATCTGCTCAGCCACATCCTAGCCACAGCACCCATTTATCCCTGTGCACCAGGCCCAGGAGGAGACCAGACAAGGACATAGGGAAGGTCTTATTCCCCTTTAAACTCTGGTGTGGCTGTGAAGAACAAAGTCACAAACAATCACATATCAACTTTGGCCTTTGCACACTCCAGGTCAGATCCTCAGCTCGTGTCGATCAGCATTGCTCCATTGATTTCACTTTATACGAAAAGTGAGTTTTCTCACTTGTGGCAGAAGCTACTCAGGGAAACCTGCAAGAGGGATGCCGCGGCAGGCTCACTTCAGGCGAACTCCCAGGCAAACTCCTCCTGTTTGCCTCTCTGCTGTTCGCTGCTCTGGTGTTCTCGTCTATCCTCCCTGTGGCAGGAAAAGGCCGGGGTACAGACTGTCGAATTGTGGAAGTCAACGAATGGCTACGCAGATGGTGTCGGAGAGAAGGGTTTGGATTCTTTGACCATGGGATGGTGTTCCAAGAAGAAGGAGTGCTAGGCAGAGATGGGCTCCACCTGACGAAGAGAGGGAAGAGCATCTTTGGAAGCAGGCTGGCTAACCTAGTGAGGAGGGCTTTAAACTAGGTTCACCGGGGGAAGGAGACCAAAGCCCCGAGGTAAGTGGGGAAGTGGGATACCGGGAGGAAGCACAAGTAGGTGAGTGCAAGAGGGGAGGGCTCCTGCCCCATAGTGGGACAGCAGGATGATCAGTGAGTTATCTTAAATGCCTATACACAAATGCAAGAAGCCTGGGGAACAAGCAGGGAGAACTGGAAGTCCTGGCACAGTCAAGGAATTATGATGTAATTGGAATAACAGAGACTTGGTGGGATAACTCACATGATTGGAGTACTGTCTTGGATGGATATAAACTGTTCAGGAAGGATAGGCAGGGCAGAAAAGGTGGGGGAGTTGCGTTGTATGTAAGAGAGCAGTATGACTGCTCAGAGCTCCAGTAAGAAACTGCAGAAAAACCTGAGAGTCTCTGGATTAAATTTAGAAGTGTGAGCAACAAGGGTAATGTCGTGGTGGGAGTCTGCTACAGACCACCAGACCAGGGGGATGAGGTGGACGAGGCTTTCTTCCAGCAACTAACAGAAGTTACTAGATCACAGGCCCTGGTTCTCATGGGTGACTTTAATCACCCCGATATCTGCTGGGAGAGCAACACAGCAGTGCACAGACAATCCAGGAAGTTTTTGGAAAGTGTAAGGGACAATTTCCTGGTGCAAGTGCTGGAGGAACCAACTAGGGGAAAAGCGCTTCTTGACCTGCTGCTCATAAACAGGGAAGAAATAGTAGACGAAGCAATAGTGGATGGTAACCTGGGAGGCAGTGACCATGAGATGATAGAGTTCAGGATCCTGACACAAGGAAGAAAGGAGAGCAGTAGAACAGAGACCCTGGACTTCAGAAAAGCAGACTTTGACTCCCTCAGGGAACTGATGGGCAAGGTCCCCATGGAGAATAACATGAGGGGGAAAGGAGTCGAGGAAAGCTGGCTGTATTTTAAAGAATCCTTATTGAGGTTGCAGGAACAAACCATCCCGATGTGTAGAAAGAAAAGTAAATATGGCAGGCGACCAGCTTGGCTTAACAGTGAAATCCTTGCTCGTCTTAAACACAAAAAAGCAGCTTACAAGAAGTGGAAGATTGGACAAGTGACCAGGGAGGAGTATATAAATATTGTTCAGGCATGCAGGAGTGAAATTAGAAAGGCCAAATCATACTTGGAGTTGCAGCTAGCCGGAGATGTTAGGAGTAACAAGAAGGGTTTCTTCAGGTATGTGAGCAACAAGAAGAAAGTCAAGGAAAGTGTGGGCCCCTTGCTGAATGAGGGAGGGAACCTAGTGACAGAGGATGTGGAGAAAGCTAGTGTACTCAATGCTTTTTTTGCCTCTGTCTTCACAGACAAGGTCAGCTCCCAGGCGGCTGCACTCCGCAGCACGGTATGGGGAGGAGGTGACCAGCCCTCTGTGGAGAAAGAAGTAGTTCGGGACTATTTAGAAAAGCTGGACGAGCACAAGTCCATGGGGCCGGATGCACTGCATCCGAGGGTGCTAAAGGAGTTGGCCGATGTGATTGCAGAGCCATTGGCCATTATCTTTGACAAATCATGGCAATCGGGGGAGGTCCCGGGTGACTGGAAAAAAGCTAATGTAGTGCCCATCTTTAAAAAAGGGAAGAAGGAAGATCCGGGGAACTACAGGCCAGTCAGTCTCACCTCAGTCCCTGGAAAAATCATGGAACAGGTCCTCAAGGAATCAATTCTGAACCACTTAAAGGAGGGGAAAGTGATCAGGAACAGTCAGCATGGATTCACCAAGGGCAAGTCATGCCTGACTAACCTAATTGCCTTCTATGATGAGATAACTGGCTCTGTGGATGAGGGGAAAGCAGTGGATGTGCTATTTCTTGACTTTAGCAAAGCTTTTGATACAGTCTCCCACAGTGTTCTTGCCAGCAAGTTAAAGAAGTATGGGCTGGATGAATGGATGGTAAGGTGGATAGAAAACTGGCTGGATGGTCGCGCTCAACGGGTAGTGATCAATGGCTCCATGTCTAGTTGGCAGCCGGTATCAAGTGGAGTGCCCCAAGGGTCGGTGCTGGGGTCGGTTTTGTTCAATATCTTCATCAACGATCTGGAGGATGGTGTGGACTGCACCCTTAGCAAGTTTGCAGATGACACTAAACTGGGAGGAGTGGTTGATACGCTGGAGGGTAGGGATAGGATACAGAGGGACCTAGACAAATTAGAGGATTGGGCCAAAAGAAATATGATGAGGTTCAACAAGGACAAGTGCAGAGTCCTGCACTTAGGACGGAAGAATCCCATGCACTGCTATAGACTAGGGACCGAATGGCTGGGCAGCGATTCTGCAGAAAAGGACCTAGGGGTTACGGTGGACGAAAAGCTGAATATGAGTCAACAGTGTGCCCTTGTTGCCAAGAAGGCTAACGGCATTTTGGGCTGTATAAGTAGGGGCATTTCCAGCAGATCGAGGGACGTGATTATTCCCCTCTATTCGGCACTGGTGAGGCCTCATTTGGAGTACTGTGTCCAGTTTTGGGCCCCACACTACAAGAAGGATGTGGATAAATTGGAAAGAGTCCAACGGAGGGTAACAAAAATGATTAGGGGGCTGGAGCACATGACTTATGAGGAGAGGCTGAGGGAACTGGGATTGTTTAGCCTGCAGAAGAGAAGAATGAGGGGGGATTTGATAGCGGCTTTCAACTACCTGAAAGGGGGTTCCAAAGAGGATGGATCTAGACTGTTCTCAGTGGTAGAAGATGACAGAACAAGGAGTGATGGTCTCAAGTTGCAGAGGGGGAGGTTTAGTTTGGATATTAGGAAAAACGTTTTCACTAGTAGGGTGGTGAAGCACTGGAATGGGTTACCTAGGGAGGTGGTGGAATCTCCTTCCTTAGAGGTTTTTAAGGTCAGGCTTGACAAAGCCCTGGCCGGGATGATTTAGTTGGGGTTGGTCCTGCTTTGAGCAGGGGGTTGGACTAGATGACCTCCTGAGGTCCCTTCCAGCCCTGAGATTCTGTGATTCTATACCAGCCTAGCTAGGATCTGGTCCTGCATCTATTATTCCAGACACTTTGACACAGCGATATTTTAGTTATTACAAATAACTGCACAAGCACAGCTTTCAGACTTTAGATTTGAATGCCGGAAGGGATTGTTATGATCACCAAGTCTGACCTCCTGCATAATACAGGTCACGTAAATTCACCACTAATTCCTGCATGTAGCCCAACAACTTGTGGCTGAATGAGAGCACATCTTTTCTGCAAACAACCATTCTAGATTTCAAGTCTCCATGTGATGGGGAATTTATCACATCCCTTTACATCTGGTGAACCAGCCACCACTTATAAAAGAAAAAAAAAAGATGATGTGACGTCCTGCTTCTGTCCCCACTGAAGTGCCCATCCATCAGCAGCTCTCAGCTCCAGAAGGAGAACAGCTTGCCCAGCAATCCAGATCACTCTGTGTCAGTGACCTGTCCTCTTTGTTATTTACCAATTACTCCTTCCATTTTTGTGTCATTTGCAAACTTTGAGTGATGATTTTATGTTTTCTGCCAGGTCACCAATACAAATGGTACATAGCATAGGGCCAAGGACCAATCCCCGTGGGACCACACTGGAAACACGCCATCTCAATGATCAGCCATTTACAATTTGAGATCTATCAGTTAGCCAGTTTTTAATCATTTAATGTGTGCTGTGTTTTCTAGTTTTTTAATCAAAATGTCATGTGGTACCAAGTCAAATGCCTTATAGAAGTATATTACATCAACACTATTACATTTATCAATGAAACTTGTAATCTCATAAAAAAGATAGCAAGTTAGTTTAATGGGATCTATTTTCCATAAATCCATATTAATTAGCCTTAGTTACATTACCCTCCTTTAATTCTTCATAAATTGAGTCCCATATCAGCCGCTCCATTATCTTGCTTGGCATCAATGTCAGGCTAACAAGCCTATAATTACCCAGGTCATCCCATTTGCCCTATTTAAATATTGGCATAACATTAGCTGATTTTAAAAACTTCTAGATTTAGTAGCTGCTGTTTAACATCCTCTTGAGATACTAGTGGAATAGGGTGACCAGATGAGAAGACCCGAAAATCGGGACGTCCCACCCGAAGTTGTTGAGAAAAAAAACAAAACAAAACAAAAAAACGGAAAAACAGAAGAAGACCGGAAATCGGGACAAAAGGCGTCATAGAATCATCATAGAGTATCAGGGTTGGAAGGGACCTTAGGAGGTCATCTAGTCCAACCCCCTGCTCAAAGCAGGACCAATCCCCAATCAAGCAGGACCAACCATCAATCGGGACGCGGGAGAAATTATCAAAAATCGGGACGGTCCCGATTTTATCGAGACGTCTGGTCACCCTATAGTGGAATGAGCTTTATCATGACTACATCATCTGTTTTTTCTAAGTTGCCAGGCTTGTCATAACACTGCCAGACACTAAAAACCATGCACTTAACAGAAACGCTGGTTTTTATGGCTCATTACAATAATTTGTAACACATCCTATTGTCTGTTAACCCTTAATTGCCCACTTCATTTTAAGTGGTCTTCTACAGCATGTGTGAACCCTTTATGCTTAACAATCTGTCCCACCTTGTATATAGCTTGGCCACTCTGATTACCTTCCTCAGACCTGAGGAAGAGTTCTGTGAAGCTCAGAAGCTTGTCCCTCCCACCAACAGAAGCCTGTCCAGTAAAAGATATTACCTCCCACACCTTGTCTCTCTCAGATCCTGGGACCAACATGACTAATCTGAGACCAACATGGCTACAGCAAGACTGCAGACATGTTAACTTTATATCATTTTAGTTTCTTAATCAAAATATTGTGCAGTAGCAAGTCAAATGCCTTACAGAAGTCTAGGTGTATTACATCAGTGCTATTACTGTTTTCAACCAAACTTGTCATCTCATAAAAAAAGTCCCTCTGGCAATGACTGTAATAGTTTAATATGTGTTGTGTGAAAAAGTATTTCCTTTTGTGGTCTGTGAAAACTGCGAGAGAAGATGAGCTCATATATAAAACTATACAGAGATCTGTGTGCAAAGTATGACAAAGTGGCACAGGGCAGCAACAACAAAGAAATATGTTTCTGTGTAGGGAGCAAACCTGCATCTCCAGAGAAATGGTCTAGATAGTCTTATAACACTTTCCCATCTCTAGCTTCTTTAGATGCAGCTAAGTCGGTGGAAGAATTCTTCTGTTGACTGGTGCATTTACTGTAGAGACAGAAAACCCCTTCTGTCACAGTAATAAGTGTCTATGCTATAGCTCTACCATGGCGTAGCAGCAACTGTGCCTCTGTAGTGTTAGGAGTGGAGATCTACCCTTAAGTTCTATCTCCCTCTGGTTTTGTTACAAACACTTAATCAGACTGGGCCCATCAAAAGGGTTACTAAAGTTCATGAACCTTTAGTATGAGCCTGTGCCCATATTCCAAGGGATTCTGGACCAATTTACATTAAAACAAAACCAGACAGAATGCTGGATTCAAAATTCCTAGCTTTGCACAATTTTGACAAGAAACCAGGGGAAAAAAGGGCCATTTCAAATGAACTTTTCTTTGAGATTTTAGGTGTGTTTGAAGCTAGAATCCACTAAGAACATCAGTATCAATGCGTGTGTGTTAGTCTATGTCTACACTACAGACCTTACAGCGGCACAGCTGCAGGGTACGGCTGTGCCGCTGTAAGGTCTCCTGTGTAACTGCTCTGTGCCAATGGGAGAACTCTCTCATCAGCATAATTAAACCACCCCCAATGAGCAGTGGTAGCTCAGCAGGGAAGCTGTCCACACTGATGCTTTCGTCAGGGAAACTTATGTTGATCAGGGATGTGTTTTGTTTCACGCCCCCGACTGACAAAAGTTTTACCAATAAAAGTGCTAGTGTACACATAGCCTTAGTAGCTTACCACTGGTGAGAATACTATCTGTTAGTGCTTTCCGTGAAATAACATCACTTTAATGGCCCAGTCATCCATGGAATGGAACTCCGCTAACTCCTGTTGATGCCAATGGGAGATGAAAGTACTCATCATTTCTTGCGTTCAGGCCCTTGAAAAGCCAAAGCTGTGAACTGTACAGTAGTGAATTTTTTATTCAAGAGCCATTATTAGATGCAATATGTGTGTTGCTCAACTGAGACCTGATGGTGAGGGTGCATAAGAGAATGGAATAAGTGGCTGAACAGACAAGCGGTGTCAGTACTTGTGTCATAAATGTTGCAATATTAGTTAACTTGTTTTAATCCAAATTAATCTGCTCTCATAAATCGAAGGTAGTGGCTGGTCATGAAATGTATTCCCTGTACTCATTTCTTTATTAATTAGTTCCGGCCTGCAATTTGCTTGGAAAAAAATTACTGTGAACTTCTGTTTGCTCCCTTCCATTTGAACATGAGCTCAATTGATTTTATAGTCTGCTTTAATTATTTTAGGTAAGATCTTGGTGATAAAGTAATGCTTGGACTAGAAAGCCTCTGTAGACTAGCGATGGCCCTGTGTAACCTAAAGCCTATGTTAGTGTGAAGTGATTCAATTAATTGAAAAGTAACTTTTCTGAAATGCTGACTTGCTGCCTTTCTAATCACTACATGAGCTACTCTAGGAGACCTACAGTAATGACACCCATCCAGATTTATTTTTGTTCCATTCCCATCATTCTGAGTATGTGCTTCTTTTCACAGAACATTATCAAGGTCAGTTTGAGGTCAGTTCTTTTGAGGTGAGTAAACTGTTCCAGGTTAAAATAAAAATGCAGCATGACCCTGTCCTGTCTAATTAATTCTCTGTATAATTGAGGGGAGCAAAATTAGGATAATGTAAAATGGAATGAACCCACTGAAATTTGTCTTATGTTAAGAGGTTCTGAGTTCCTGAGATAATGTTCATCTATGAGACCTGGCATCCTTTTCAGTTTAAGAGGCCTGTAAAAATCCCAAGCATACTAGAAATTGTAGTATGTCCTTGTGAGGCTTAGGTCACGAAAAGTATGAAGTGTCATTAGTAAGACAGTGCAAGTGAAAATTAATCTAGAACCCACTTTAGTCCAGATAGTGAGAGATTTGGGCAGATGGAGAAACCCTTAGCTTTAGCCTTTGGGGCAAAATTAATATTATCGAAATGAATGTGCTTCCCAGAATACTGTATATCCTGATTACTGAATCCTGTATATTCTGAAGTGGCTCATGAGTGTGAGTACCAACCTCAGGACAGACTGGTTGTGAGTTCTATACTTAGATTTCACCTATCAAGTGTGTGAACTCCCTAAGCGCTATAATAGCCTAACCATGGAGTCACAAACAGTCCCCTTGCGTACTCCGGTCTATCTTACCACCCAGGTAAGTTTGCCTTTGTGATAGATGGTTCCTTACAGCAAAAATCACAGAAATATTCAGGTTACTCCCTGTCACTTACCCCAGGTCAATTGCATCTCAGACCAAAGACAACGCTTGTAGCCAATTCTATAATAAACTAAGGATTTATTAACTAGGAAAAAGAAATGAGAGGTATTTACAAGGTTAAAGCAAGTTAAACATACACACACAAATGAGTTACAGTCTTAGGTTCCAAAAGGTACTAGAACAGGGGTGAGCAAACTTTTTGGCCGGAGGGCCACATCTGGGTATGAAAATTGCATGGTGGGCCATGAATGCTCACGAAATTTGGGGTGGGGTGCGGGAGGGGGTGAGAGCTCCGGCTGGGGTGCGGGTTCTGGGGTGGGGCCAGAAATGAGGAGTTCAGGGTACAGGATTAAAACATCTGAAGGGCCGGATGCGGTCCCTGGGCCATAGTATGTGCACCCCTGTACTAGAAGCTGCTGTAATATGCAAGCTCTGTAAGTCCTCTAGGGCTAACCCGGTGCAAACAGCTGGGGATCCGTTGCTTATGCTTAGAAATCTTCACCCCTCAGAGTTCAAGCAGCATAGAGATACAGTTCCTTCTTGTTAGGGATTTTTATTCCCTTCCCGCCCCTCCCCCCCGAGTTCAAGCTGATTGGACAAGTCCACCCGCACAGCTCCTGTTCGTGGGTACGGGAGGAACAATCAACAAAAGTCTTTGTTCTTTAGTGATTTACAATGACGTATTTGGTTTCATTGGGCCTTCTTGGTGGGCAGGACCTAAGACCTTCTGTAGGTAGCCAGCGTTTTACATTCATAAATGCTACTTTCCTGTTTAATGACTTATGCAATTAGAGGATTACAATGCAAACATTTAATATAACCTTATAACATGGAGTACAGATGTCTATAAGTAAGATTAATACATGCATCATCCTATATAAAGTCTAAACACTGAACACATTCTTATCAATTTACCATCTATTTTAACAATACTAACATACAGGGGAACCAGACTGGTTTCCAGATATGCATTTATCAGTGTTCAGTGAGGCCGAGGGGCCTTAGCATGAGCTGGCACCTGGTCTACCAGTATCACAACTGTATCTCCCAATTACTATTCCTCCATTATATTTTAGGAAAAGTAAGTATATTTTCAAAATATTTCTCAGGGTTGTGGGTGGGAGGCTAAGACTGGCTTTATGTAAATTGCAACTCCCAATCACATCTGGAGGTTCTGTTTGCCCAACTTTCAGCATTATCATACAGCGTTAGCCAGGCAGCCCAGTGGCTACAGAACATAAGAGAGAAGAATCTCCCTGGCTGTGGGAGTTGGTCCATGGGTCAGTTTGGCTAGAAAATTTAAATTCCATCCCTCCTCACATATTGATGCTGTACTTTGGGGCACCCTATTGTTAAAAATTGATAAGCGTCTATTAATGTGGATGGAGTGGATGGATAAGGGAATAATTTGGTTCTTTCAGTTGATCTCAGAAAATCAGTTTCTGCCACTCCAAAAACAATACAAACTACCTGGTCCAGCTGCATGGCATTACCTGCAGCTTAAACATCTCTTGAAGGACATATTTGGTCCTGATGCGCTTGGAGCACCAGAGACTCCAAAATTGTTATGTGGAAAGAGCTTCATAGGTTCAGCTGATCAGTTGTAGCCTGTTATCAATTCCTGTCCCTAATTTAGATTGTCTGTTCCAGGCCTTGAACAAAGATTTGTGTCTAGCTGGAACCCTAGCCAATGGGGAGGTGTCTTGCAGCACGTTAACTCTACAGTTAAGGCTGACTCAGCAGAAAATTATATTTTGTTCACACTGGTCCTTGCAAAGGTTACAGCGCCTGGGCCTTGCCAAAACAAACTGCTGTTGGAGATGTGGGTCTCTCAGAGCAACACTGACTCACATGTGTTGGGGCTGTCCCAGGATATACTCCTTTTGGCTAGAAGTAGACAGGATGATTAATATGATAATGGATACATCCTTAAAAATTACTTCCCAGAACTGTGTTTTGGGATATATCCTATTATCTTGGAAACTCTCCAACTCATGGAAAGCTTGGCTCTCTAGAGCACTGCATGTACCCCAATGACTCATATTGCTTAGATGGACGAGCAGACTGCCTCCAACGATAGACGTGGCTGCCCTGGCAGCTAAAGAATGGGTAACTGTGAGGGTGTATCATGCCCTTTGAAGCCCCCTGCTGGAGGCCTCATGGTCTTACCATACTCTGCCCCGGAAAAGGAGCACTGATGGTGGGTCCTCCAGGCATGCCTAGAAAGGCTGCAGGGAAGCAGCCAAACAGAGCACAGCAAGTTCAATTAAAAGGAGCTTTAGGGCCTGAGCAGATCAGTCACTGGCTGGGACCAGAAGGGGGAAGTAGGACTGGAAGGCAGTGAAACTCCACAGGTAAAGAGGCATGGGAGAGATGCTGCTCAAACAGGTAACAGATGAAGAACCCAAGAAGGTGAAGGGACTAAGTGGGAAGCAGTCCAGGGAAAGCAGCAGTAGCCATTAAAGGAAACCAGTACGTGGCTGCTGTCTATGGGGTCCCTGGGTTGGGACCCTGACTAGTGGGTGGGCCTGGGTCCCCCCACTGGCCACTGGAAAAGTGGTGTAGGCCCCAAGGAGGGGTTAAGACTCTGCATTAAAAACCCAAGCAAGGGGCTGGGAGTTTAAACAGGCCCAGGGACGGGGCTGAAGATGCTGAAGTGGGCCAACCATTCATTGAACTTTGTTACCCCAGAAGGGGGCTGAACTTGAAGGAGTGACCTGGCTGGAGAGCTGGGGCAATGAACATTGGTAAAGGCAAAGAGTCTCCAGGGAGAGAGCCCTGGGGGCACTGCTCTATACCAGGGCAGGTGCGAACTTAAAGCTAGACTAGAAGAGGCTGAGGACTGAGCCCAGAGACAGGGCTACAGACATTAACAAGGGCATAGGGACAGGTGCTGAGGGGCTTTTTACCCTGTTCATCCATCCATTCACCTATTAACTGAGTGACTAGCCAGAGGGCTGAGCCACTGAAGACCCTCCTGATAAAGGCAACAGTCAACAGGAGTCACTGGGAGTAGAGAAAGGAGAGAGTGAAGAATCGCACCCAGCTGACAGGAGGTGATCACAAGAGGTGAGTCTGCACTATCACAGTAACGTTTTGGAGAAGAGGCATCTCAGACAAACTTGAAAAGATTTGGTCTGACTTAAAAACCTTTCATTAATCCCTAGTGGATAGTAAACCAAGAGGCTGTTCTCCTTTCCCCTCCTTGATCCCCCTCCCTTCCTATTCCTGAATGGTTTTGTTCTTTTGTTTTCTGTCTGTTTTCCCCCTTACTTTTGAAAAAATGCCACAGACGTAATTATATTCCAGGGCCTTGTCTTTCATCTGCTCATGAACATGAATAACTTTATGCAAGTGAGCAGTCCCATTGACTTCAGCAGAACTACGCATGTGCACAAAGTTACATGCATAAGTGAATGCAGGATTGGGATGCCTAAATGGGTGTATATGATATTAGGAAACTTTTCACTTCCCCTTTTTTCTTTCTTTGAAAACAAGAGTCTTTGATATAGAGAAATCAATACAGACAATGAACCCTAATTTTACTGTACTAAGAATGGGCAGTTCACTTTGATAGGGAAAAAATTGAACACTGTACTTCATATGGGAGGTGTATGTTTGCATTAAGCTGCATGAACAAGTACATGCCACCATATGATTAACAGCTAAACACAATTTGGTGCTGAACAAATAACCACTGTAAATATAGCGATCTTCACTGCAGGGGGGAGCTATCACAGCAGGCTAGCTGATAACAAAGAGATGACAGTACTTCATTTCTTTGACACAAGTCTCGCTTGGAGGCTTGGAGTGGCTGTGGTCAGCAGGATGCTATTTCTAACATATTTAGCTGAACCCTGCAGTTAAGCTGTTGACTGCTGCTAGACTTACCAGGTAGACTTTAATTGTCCATTGATTTTAATGGAATGTTAATGAGCACAGCAGATCATAACTGGAACAGCCCACTAGCAACAGAGAAGTGGAAGAATTCAGGCAGCACTTCATTTAGTTACTGATAGCAGTGAGGAACAAGATGTCCTGGTTATATCCAAAATATTGCTTCTCTCTCTTGCCATGGCATTTGAGCATATTGCAAACATAAAAACAAAACATCTATCTATAACCACCCACCGTGGCAATAATTACCCCCCCTGCCTACAACAGAAATAAAAGTTCCTCCACTGTTTTCAGCTGGCCAGAAAATGCTTAGCTGAAAAAATAAAATGTGCTTTGCACTGTAGTGAGGCCTTATTAGAAATCCTGGGAGGTGAGAGGGCACAAGCCCACCCGGATCTAAAGGCCCCTCCCCCAGCCTTGCAGGAGAGATTACTAGACCCGGGAACCAACTGAATTCAGGGGACAACTAATGAATAACAGGAACAGGAGTGGGGGGGTCATAGTTCAGAACTAGGGATCCAGAGGGGGATACCGAGCAGAGAACCCCGGACAGTGCCCACTGCTCCTCAAAGCTGTCTAGAGAGCCAGCGGACGCCCCTCAGAGGAACTCTGCCCAGATGCATGAGATCAGGGAGGAACAGAAATAGGCCCCAAGGTCGCAGAGCACCCCCTTGTCCAGCATCCTCCTCCTAGTGTTGTAGATGGCCACTTTGTAGATGGCCAGGAGGAGGTTCATGAGGAGGTCTCATGACTTTGTGGGGCTATGGACAGGGCGTGCGAATATGAAAAGGTGTGGGGAAAAGTGCAGCTAGAACCTCAACAGGAGGTTCTGGAGGACCTGGAATAGGGGCTGCAACCGGGCACATTCCAGATAGGTGTGCGCCAGGTTCTCCCTCACACCGCAAAAGGAGCATGCATCAGGGATGGGGGTGAACCACGCCAGGTACATGCCTGTGCTCATAGCTCCCTGAAGGAGCCGCCAGCCAATATCCCTGGCAGGCCGTGGGACCAGGGTGGAATAGAGGCTGGCCCACCGGGGTTCCTCACCCTCTACTGGTGGTAGATAGTCCTGCCACTTGGTATTGGGGCTTCCCTCTGAGCTTGAAAGTGAGGGACCATTACCCTCCCCCTGGTGGCCGGAGCCAAACCGGCCCCACCTCCGATGCTGGAAGTGCAGCGGCGGGACAGGAAGTATAAAGGGAGGGCTCTATAGGTCACTTGTGGCTGAGCCAGGGAAGGAGGCAAACATCTCTAGCCCTCTGCAGGTCTCTGGACCAGGCACAGAGCTGCACAGCACCCTGCCCCCAGAGGAGACTGAGAATGGAGAGGAGTTGTTAGAGCTACCATTGGCTGTCTTCATAGCAGTGACTGAGGACTTGCTCCCAATGGAGCCACACCTATGGAGTGTTGTAGGAAGTAGTCCGGGGAACCAGACTTCAGTCAGATTGTGTTGTTGTGAAATGAGGCAGCAGAGTTCTTGGTTTCCCCGCCAACCCAGTGGTGGGACTACCTGCGACTAACAGGGCCCTGGGCTGGGACCTGGTGGAATAGGGTGGGCCCAGGTCCCCTCCCTCCACCTCCCCCTTTTCCTTCCCCTTTGCTGCCAACCCCAGAGCTGGTGATTGGCCACACACTCACCTTAGGCACTCAGGCCTATAGACTGTTAACTACTGTCTGCCCCAGCCAGGAGGCTGTGGGTATAGACTGTGTTGCTCTGCCCTGCACAGAGGGCCAGAGCCTATAGATTGTTAATTGACTGTTATTTGCTGCCTCATGAAGTGAGGCAGAATGATCCCCTCTGAGCCTGAGAGCGAGGGACCACTACATGCACTATTATTTAAAACTATAAAGACTGATTACAAGAATGAGAATGTTCAAGAGGCAGGGAGCCTCCATCAAGAATGTCCTGTCTCCAGCCCCTAAAAATGTAATTTAAACCACCGGACTGTCATCAAGTGCACCTGAAGCTAGTCTCAGTTACTGTGATGGGTAAAGGGAGAGAGGCAGACAATCTCTAGGCCTTATCTGCACACAGGATGTATTGCTTTAACTATACAGGCACAGTTAAAAGCGCTACTAGATCCTTAGTGTGGACCCAGTTGTACCAGTATAAAGTTGCTTCTAGTGGTATCGCTTCCTGTACAGGAAGAGTAATAAGCTACACCAGGATATGACCTGCTCACACCAGTATAGCTACATCCACAATGGGGGTTGCCATGTTATAACATTATTGGCAAAAAACCACATACCTAACAGAAATACACTCATACAAAAATTCCGTATAGACCAGACCTTAAGGTGTGGCTCTGATTTTATGGTGCAGAAACAGGATGGCTTTGTTTTTCATGCATGTCTAAAACTCCCGAAGAAGGATAGTTGGCCTCATGATTTAAAGAACAGACAAATAAAAATGAATCTTCTAATAGCCGTTGGGGAGATGGGAGGAAACTGTGAAGTTCTTCTTTAATTAAAACCACATTTCTCCAGTGTCAAAATATGTTTAATCTTGGCACTAGCCAATATTAAGTATAAAATTCATATATTAATGTGAATATTGCTGAACTGGTGATGGAACCAAACATCTCTGGGATACTGTTGAATCAAAAAACAATATGTGAAGATGATTTATTGGGGAGATTATGAGCAAACCTCTAGAGGTTCAAAGTCTGGGTTTGCTTCCAATAATCGCCTCAAAATTCTGTTGTTCAAATTTTGAGAACTTCTGGGCTTTACAAAATTGAGCCTGAAATCTTGTGTGAACAAACTCTCTCGTGGGATTTTAGTACATACTGCTGCTAGCTGGGATGGAAATACCAGAACAAAATACTTTCTTGCAGTATTTTGGCACTTCATATTCTGATACTGGCCAGAACTCAAAAATACAGAGAAGCGCAAAAATGAAAAACAAACCGTGTGGAAAAAAATTACCCCCACACCTGAGAACTTTCAGGAAGATTTATTTGGGGTTCTTTCTAGAAATGGGCACAGGTTCTAATTTGTGGGGGATGGGAGAATTCTCCATTTCATGTGAATTTCAAGGAGGACTGAATATGTGGATGAATGAACCTGAAATTAGGATAAAATGATAACTGACCTCTACCTTCTCAGAGGTTCAGAAAAACTTACTCTCTAAATTATTAATTACATTTCCTCATTGAACACTTCTGTATTATCTGGTTCTGACCACTGGGAGTAGGAAGTGCTTGAAATTTCACAAGAAGCTGATTTGACAGATAAATGGATAGTTCTGGTAAGCATCCTATCCTCTGAGTGATCATCCTAACCACTGACCTTTTTGAGGTTCTTGCATTACAAATTGAATGCATGTAAATGTCTAATACCTCCAAAAACATATGACAGATTAGGGCAGCTGCTTAACAAATCTAAGGGCTAGTGGAGCAGTGATATATGTTATGTCACCAGCTGCTACGGCACAACACTCATTAAACATCAGCCATTTTTCCACAGAACACAAATGGAAGTGGATGTGACAGCTAATGATGACCCACAGGATAGCGATCACATTTTCTCCCAATTGCGGAGGAGATAAAGTATGTCGCCACTGAATGTGAGGGCTTCAGAAGTTTTAAAGCACTAGAAGACTCATGTTTTTATGTATAAAATAGTACAGGCAGTTTCTATTGCATCTCTCCCTTAGAATCATGGAATATTATGGTTGGAAGCAGACTGAAAGAGGAAGGGGCAGTTCTCATTACACCAGCCAAGGAGAAAGAGGAGCTGTGTACCCAGGCCAGAAAGAGTGCCAAGCAACTGTCACATAGAATCATAGAAGATTAGGGTTAGAAGAGACCTCTGGAGGTCATCTAGTCCAACCCCCTGCTCAAAGCAGGACCAACACCAACTAAATCATCCCAGCCAGGCTTTGTCAAGCAGGGCCTTAAAAACCTCTAAGGATGCAGATTCCACCACCTCCCTAGGTAACCCATTACAGTGCTTTACCACTCTCCTAGTGAAATAGTGTTTCCTAATATCCAACCTAGACCTCCCTCACTGCAACTTGAGACCATTGCTCCTTGTTCTGTCATCTGCCACCACTGAGAACAGCCGAGCTCCATCCTCTTTGGAACCCCCCTTCAGGTAACTGAAGGCTGCTATCAAATCCCCCCTCACTCTTCTTTTCTGCAGACTAAATAACCCCAGTTTCCTCAGCCTCTCCTCGTAAGTCATGTGCCCCAGTCCCCTAATCATTTTTGTTGCCCTCTGCTGGACTCTCTCCAATTTGTCCACATCCCTTCTGTAGTGGGGGCCCAAAACTGGACGCAATACTCCAGGTGTGGCCTCACCAGTGCCGAATAGAGGGGAATGATCACTTCCCTCGATCTGCTTTCAATGCTCCTACTCATACAGCCCAATATGCCATTGACCTTTTTGGCAACAAGGGCACACTGCTGACTCATATCCAGCTTCTCATCCACTGTAATCCCTAGGTCCTTTTCTGCAGAACTGCTGCTTAGCCAGTCGGTCCCCTTCTTCCTGTCTTTATTCAGGCAAAACTCTTCTAGACTTCAATGGAATTTTTGCCACGGTAATGAGAGCAGGATCAGGCCAACAGCTAGAAATACAGATTGCAGCAGTGGAGAAAGCAGCAGGGGCAGTCAGGGGTCCTTGCCCTACCCTGAAGCTCTCTAGCATAGAGATCGGGAACCTTCTCTTGGATCTTGCAAGTACCCCACCATCATGTGGCTCCCCTAAGCACTGCCAGGGGTGGAGCTTAAAAGACTCCAACTCACCCAGAAGCCCAGCCCAGCCTAGGGTGACCAGATGTCCCCATTTTATAGGAACAGTCCCAATTTTGGGGTCTTTTTCTTATATAGGCTCCTATTACCCCCCACCCCCTGTCCCAATTTTTCACATTTGCTGTCTGGTCACCCTAGCCCAGCTGGAGGCAGCTGTATCAGAGGAGGAGGCACCCAGTCTAGACTAAACGGGCGGTGGTGTAGTAAATATGTTCTCCACCACATATTAATCAACACGTTTTAAACACCACGTGGCACCTCGGGTTGACCGCTACCAATTAACATGTTTTCAAATACCACTGTCTTTGTCCTCACTGGGTGCCATGTGATTTCTAAGGACATGTTGATTAATACGTTAGCAAATATCTTTGTTAAGCACGCTTCATTTTCCTAGTCCACACAGGGCTACTGTGGACACCTCTCCTAATATCAGATTCTGCATTTCTCCAAATCAGCACCCCAGACTTCCAGCTGCAGTTGCCTGATCCAAAACTCATTGAATTCATGGCAAATACTCCTATTGTTTTCCGTGGGCTTTAGATCAGGATTTTTGTAGACACTTTCTATATTACCTTACCGTGCATCCTGCTCTCAGCCTCCTGACTCTAACATTCACACTTCATTCCTCTGCTCCTCTCTATTCCTCCTTCCTCATTTCTGCCTCTTGAGCCCCAGCATTCCATAAATACAAAATGCTCAAAAAAATCACCTCTAAAATAGACTGAAGGTTAAAGAACAGAGGAATAAAAATGGAAATATAGGAAATAAAGTAATATAAATAGTAGAAACTGATATCCATCTGCTAATAAATAGAGGATAACAAACACAAATAACAGACTGCATACTGTAGTTCATAAGTCAACAAACACAAATAACAGACTGTATACTGTAATGGATCAGTCAATAAACACAAATAACAGACTACACATTGTAGTGGATTAGTCATTAAAACCATATGGTTCAAAGAACTGTTGTAACATAGTTTTCTAGAATAAAAAAAAATCTTAATGAAGGATACATTTTCACTTAATGAAGGATAAATCTTAATGAAGGAAATCTTAATGAAGGATAAATGTTCAGACACAATGTATCTGCTTTAGAAATCTCTGCCCTTATCAAGCATCAATTCCCAACTTAGAAGAAACAAAGACAACTTTTAATGTAAAAATCTAGTTTTGCTAAGATGTAGGGGAGAAATAAATATGTGAAACTTTCATTCTTGTCTGTAATCATATATGGCATTTATTCAGGAATATTTCTTCTTTAGTTCAAGTCTCCCCTCAATTCATAAGTCTTGCAGAGACACCATCGATTTAAAATATGATGTCTGTCCATATTTTTACCTACTACTGTTGGCCTTAATTGTACTCCACCCAAGGCATGGGACTTAAACCCATGCATAACATTAATCTTGTGCATAGTCCTATTCAAGTAAATGAGATTACTTATATGCTTAAAGTTACACGTATACTTAATTATCAGTTTTCCTTATATTAATTTTATATATGGGAAAGAAAACCATTTAAAAATAGGAATATGTAATTGTAAAACCACAAAAATTGACAAGGGAGCTGGGGGGCAGGGGAGACTTAAAACTACTTATAATTCATTGTTTTTAAAAGTGACTAGATTTCAAGTTGATAGTATCTCTTTAAACTAATAGAGACTAAAGGAAAGATTAAAAAAACATTCAAATACTCTGGAAGAAATGTAGGATGACACTGATGACAATTAACTAACAATTATTAATCTGGTTGATATTCACTGTAATGACAATAATGATGATGCATTCATTTTGTTAGTGTAGCTGCTGTAACATTTAATTCCCTGGGTTCTTCATTGTAATTTCAATTAATTAATATCCACTTTCTGTCTAGTTTTTCTACTGAAAGTTTACAAGATATGAACAGTCTTCAGTGCAGTAACAAATGCCATTCCCGTTGATGTGCTTAACTTTACTCAGGCCAGTAGTTCCATTAAAGCCGACAGGACAACTTGCCATGGATAATTTAACTTGGGAGTTCCCATGCCAAGTTGGAAATGCCACGGGAGAGATTTCCCAGGAGAAAATGCTGGCAGAGCCTGAAAAAGCTCCAACGACTCCGGTTTCATGAACTGGGGAGTTCTGAGGAGTGTTGGATCCATTTCAGGAATTTTTTTAAACTGTGATTTAGAAAACTAGTCCAAATTTCATTCTAAAAGATTGAGGAGATCTGTTACCTTCTAGGAGAAGGTTCATATTGGTGTCCCATTGGGACCATATTTTTTCCCAAATAATTCTTTGAGTGGCTCTCAGATTGATTGGTGGATATTGTACTTAGTCCAGCTTCTTTATGAATTCTTGGAAGCATGTTTGTACTAGTAATGAATATCACTAGTTCTTCAGTGTGTTGTTTATCAGTATGTCTAAACACTCCTGGGAAATGCTCTTTCTAATCCACAAAATGCTTTAGCATCCTTAACCATCTTCATGTGTGTGTATGTATTGTAGGTGGCATAGGTAGCAATGCCTATAGCTAAGGTTGTCTTACTCTTTCCATTATAAGAACCTGTTTTCTGTGGTGCTTCCATTATAAGCACCTGTTTTCTGTTGCATATATAAGCAGGGTCTGAATGAGCTCTCCCCTGACATCTAGTGATGAGCTGGGGGAAAAGACTTTAGGAACACACTGTATTTGCATAGACACATCTACTCTGCCTAGGCACGCGGTATGATCATAGAATCATAGAATCTCAGGGTTGGAAGGGACCTCAGGAGGTCATCTAGTCCAACCCCCTGCTCAAAGCAGGACCAACCCCAACTAGATCATCCCAGCCAGGGCTTTGTCAAGCCTGACCTTAAAAACCTCTAAGGAAGGAGATTCCACCACCTCCCTAGGTAACCCATTCCAGTGCTTCACCACCCTACTAGTGAAAAAGTTTTTCCTACTATCCAACCTAAACCTCCCCCTCTGCAACTTGAGACCATTACTCCTTGTTCTGTCATCTTCTACCACTGAGAACAGTCTAGATCCATCCTCTTTGGAACCCCCTTTTAGGTAGTTGAAAGCAGCTATCAAATCCCCCCTCATTCTTCTCTTCTGCAGGCTAAACAATCCCAGTTCCCTCAGCCTCTCCTCATAAGTCATGTGCTCCAGCCCCCTAATCATTTTTGTTGCCCTCCGTTGGACTCTTTCCAATTTATCCACATCCTTCTTGTAGTGTGGGGCCCAAAACTGGACACAGTACTCCAAATGAGGTCTCACCAGTGCCGAATAGAGGGGAATAATCACGTCCCTCGATCTGCTGGAAATGCCCCTACTTATACAGCCCAAAATGCCGTTAGCCTTCTTGGCAACAAGGGCACACTGTTGACTCATATTCAGCTTTTTGTCCACCGTAACCCCTAGGTCCTTTTCTGCAGAACTGCTGCCCAGCCAT
Source organism: Macrochelys suwanniensis (assembly GCA_033296515.1). NCBI lineage: Eukaryota > Metazoa > Chordata > Testudines > Chelydridae > Macrochelys > Macrochelys suwanniensis. Next base: position 38,917,008 of record CM065775.1, on the reverse strand, counting down.
TTGGTCCCTAGTCTATAGCAGTGCATGGGATTCTTCCGTCCTAAGTGCAGGACTCTGCACTTGTCCTTGTTGAACCTCATCATATTTCTTTTGGCCCAATCCTCTAATTTGTCTAGGTCCCTCTATCCTATCCCTACCCTCCAGCGTATCAACCACTCCTCCCAGTTTAGTGTCATCTGCAAACTTGCTAAGGGTGCAGTCCACACCATCCTCCAGATCGTTGATGAAGATATTGAACAAAACCGACCCCAGCACCGACCCTTGGGGCACTCCACTTGATACCGGCTGCCAACTAGACATGGAGCCATTGATCACTACCCGTTGAGCGCGACCATCCAGCCAGTTTTCTATCCACCTTACCGTCCATTCATCCAGCCCATACTTCTTTAACTTGCTGGCAAGAATACTGTGGGAGACTGTATCAAAAGCTTTGCTAAAGTCAAGAAATAGCACATCCACTGCTTTCCCCTCATCCACAGAGCCTGTTATCTCATCATAGAAGGCAATTAGGTTAGTCAGGCATGACTTGCCCTTGGTGAATCCATGCGGACTGTTCCTGATCACTTTCCCCTCCTTTAAGTGGTTCAGTATTGATTCCTTGAGGATCTGTTCCATGATTTTTCCAGGGACTGAGGTGAGACTGACTGGCCTGTAGTTCCCCGGATCTTCCTTCTTCCCTTTTTTAAAGATGGGCACTACATTAGCTTTTTTCCAGTCATCCGGGACCTCCCCTGATTGCCATGATTTGTCAAAGATAATGGCCAATGGCTCTGCAATCACATCGGCCAACTCCTTTAGCACCCTCGGATGCAGTGCATCTGGCCCCATGGACTTGTGTTCGTCCAGCTTTTCTAATTAGTCCCGAACTACTTCTTTCTCCACAGAGGGCTGGTCACCTCCTCCCCATACCATGCTGCGGAGTGCAGCCGCCTGGGAGCTGACCTTGTCTGTGAAGACAGAGACAAAAAAAGCATTGAGTACACTAGCTTTCTCCACATCCTCTGTCACTAGGTTCCCTCCCTCATTCAGCAAGGGGCCCACACTTTCCTTGACTTTCTTCTTGTTGCTCACATACCTGAAGAAACCCTTCTTGTTACTCCTAACATCTCCGGCTAGCTGCAACTCCAAGTGTGATTTGGCCTTCCTAATTTCACTCCTGCATGCCTGAACAATATTTATATACTCCTCCCTGGTCATTTGTCCAATCTTCCACTTCTTGTAAGCTGCTTTTTTGTGTTTAAGACGAGCAAGGATTTCACTGTTAAGCCAAGCTGGTCGCCTGCCATATTTACTTTTCTTTCTACACATCGGGATAGTTTGTTCCTGCAACCTCAATAAGGATTCTTTAAAATACAGCCAGCTTTCTTCGACTCCTTGACTGATGGAGCTGCTTTGCCAAAATGAGCATTTTTGGCTGGTATTGGGTTACAAGTCACTGTTGTATTGAGTGCAAAGGATTGAAATGTTCTTTTCCTTATTGTATGAGTAAAGGCAGCAGAACTTTACTTAGCCTGCCCTGTTGGAGGGGGTCACCTACACCAAACCTCACTGGCTAAGAGGCGGGGGAGGGATGCTAATCCCAGTGGAGATAAGAGGAGGTGGGAACAGATGTTCCTGCCTGGTGATGTGGCCTCTGCCTAAAGATTCTAAGACACCATTTGACCTGCCCCTCTCTAGTGTTTAAAGATAGAGTTGATTAGACTCAATTCAGAGTCAGTGTTTCTGTTCAGGGATTACTAGAACTGAATCACTGGTAAACAGGTGGTCTAGGGGGCTATGCCTTAGACCTGGCGTAAGGATAGTAGTGAAATGAAAGACAAGGCAGATACTGTAGTAGCAGTGAGGCTCCCTGCTACCCAGTAAAATCATTAAGAGCTGAAATCACTAAAGACCTGGGTTAAGTAGTGGAACCTCAGAACATGAGATAGCAGAAATGGCAGTGAGCATCCAACAGCAACAGTGCATGACTAACCACAGCAAAGAAAAGCATTGGCAGCACGTGACCAACAACAGCAGAGAAAAGCAACAGCAGCAGGGGCAAACAGCCAATTGCAAAGGCGAACAGCACAGAGACATTGCCTGACACATGCACACCTTTCTGAGGTGGGAAGTGAACCCCTGAAAACACACCTCTGAACTTTGGGTCTTTATTAGCCAGTTGTGAATGGGGTGCAGCAGAGGGAGAGGGGAGTGACATGTTTTAAGGGATATTCGTTCGTCAGGCTTTCCCACCACTTTGCCACAAATTGAGGCAAAGGACACTGCTCAATGCACTGTGGGGTCAGGTTTGCTTATGGTTGCATGCTTTTGAGTGTGGTGGTGGTGGTGGTGTTTTCCCAAATTAATGCTTAGTTCCCTTTCCGTTTACCAAAAGTTATTTTGTTAAACTCAGTGCTTGTGAGTGGGGAAATATTGCCTCGTAGAGGTGTCCAGGGGTGGTGTTAAGTTTTCCCAGGTGACTGGGTGGGGGCCCCTGCTGGTTCTGTGTTGTATTGTTAAGAGGAACCCCTAAATATTGAACCCAGCCCTTGTTGCTGCCGACTCCACCTGGCAGAGAGGTTACACTTAACTATTTTTTGTAATGAACTACATGGTCATGAGAAGAAGACCTCTACCTCTAAGAATAATCAGCAGCACTAGGGTCAATGCTATAGGTTGAGTGAGCACAAATGCTTCTGACTAAGGCTTTGCCTACACTAGCACTTTTGTCAGCAAAACATTTGTCTGTCAGGGGTGTAAAAAAACCCAACCCTGTGACTGACATAAGTTTCACCGACAAAAGCGCCGGTGTGGACAGCACTATATCGGCGGGAGAGCGTCTCCCACTGACATAGCTACTGCCGCTCGTGGGGGGTGGTTTAGTTATGCTGGTATGGAGAGCTCTTTCCAGCCAGCACAGAGCTGTGCCACTGTAAAGTCTGTAGTGTGAACATAGCCTAAGCCTCTTTTCTACAGTAGTCTCTCTGCCTTTCTCCTTTCCTCATCCTGCAAGCACCAGACTAGATTGTCCAGCTGTTTGGCTTCAGCTTGGTTTATTCAAGGCTTTCACCACATTTTGACTCTTCATGAATCTGACCGATATAAATACTATCCACTGAACCACGCTGCCTTCCATGTACGAGAGGTAAGATCTCCTTGTGAGAGTCGTGAGTCTAGAATGGTTTGCTCAGGATGAAGATTCCATCTTTGCCCACTCTGGCTACATAGCAGATGATGGCACCAACCTTATGTACTCAGTCTGCCAACCTTACGAAGCTATGGAAAGTGAATCTACTGCACACAAGCTTGTTGCAGCCTAATTCACTGTGTGGACCCTGCTACTGCGCACTAAAAGCTCCACAGTATGCTTCTAGCAAGAGTATTTCATGTTTTTCTCTAGCTTCTCTGTGTATATGCTGTAAACACAACAAAAATCATTGACATTTTCACCAGGTCTATCCTCACACTGTCCCCTGACAAACCTCAGCTCTGGGTGACCTTTAACTTCAGAGTAAAGGTAATTCAGAAGGATTCAAGAGTGAATCCCCTCTCAAAGGGTCTGGTAAACTCAGGCCAGGCCTTTGCAGCTAGTCCCCTGGGGAGTTCCTCCCATTGTTTAGTCACCTGGTTGCCTCGGAAACCCTCAGTCCCTTTGTGATGCGGGTTCTGAAGCTGGGAAAGGCTGAGCTGCACAGTCAGAGGAGAGCATAACAGGCAGACATGCCAAACCCATTAAAAACTCAGACATTGGGCTTGTTTTGGTTTAATTGGCTTGTGAGTTGCTTGTTGGCTAGTTTTTTGCTTGTAGCTTGTTGCTTCTTTGGCTTGTTGCTTGATGCGTGCTTCTTTTTTTGATTGGCTCCTGGGCAAGCAGGGACAAGGGGGAGCAAGCAGGGGGAAGGGGCAAGCAAGGGGAAGGAGGGGAGAGAGTCAGGGGTGTACAGAGGGCCCACCACAGTCCCAGACTGCACGCCGGGGGATCTAGTCACATAGAGTGTTGGGGTTCTTAGGGATTGGCTTGTTTTGGCTTTGTTCTGAAATGGGATTATCTTATTTTTTGGCTTATTGTGAAAGTCGGGGTGCTTATTTACCACGTGAAAGTTGGCAATTGTGATAACAGGAGGTGTTGCGGGGGAGGGCAGAGGCTGCCTAGCTCCTCATGTTTTTAAAAAAATAAGAGATAATATAAAATTATTTTCTCCATAGATCTGGACATTAAACCGTCATCCCTGTTAAGGGATATGAAATGATCCACAATGGAAGGACAGACAGAGTGTGGATGGACAGACACACGGGTAGGACACATGGGGAGGGAGAACTTTCATATCTGTATCTGAGGCAGGTTTAAGGGGAAATAAATGGATGTTACTCATCCAATATTAAGAACATTGGGACTCTGGAGAGAACAGAACTAGGGATTGTTGCTAGAATAAATTCAGACAAGTGGGGAGGAGTAAAATGTAAAGAAAAGAAAAAGTAACTCTTCAAGGCAGAAAGATACCTGCTGTCTTCTTCCTGTTAATTTAATTTTCTTTTCTTGTTGTTCTCCCTTATAATAAAAACACATGGGATGGAGGTGATGAAGCCTCTCCCTTGAGAAAATGGGATTGAATCATTATTCTTTGCTTTTTCCACTGCCTTTATCAGTGTTGATAGGAGGGATGGGGCCCAAACCAAAACCCCAGATCCAAACAACCTGAACTCGGGGGAAGATGAATCTGTAGCCAAACATCACAGTCCAAAGAAGGACAGATTCTCTCCTTGTGTCAAAGGGAGTGGTTTCCCCTGGACTGTTTGCCTGTTAATTCTGCTGCTTGTATTTTTATGTAAAAAATCTGGAAATAATTAATAGGCCATAGAACCCTTGGGGATGTAAAGTTAAAATTCCCGGGAGTTCATTTTACCAGTACCAGTGAATAAATTACGGGGATTAGCATGTGGTTTATGTGTAAAGATTCCTATAGAGCAGCCTGTAGCTTCTTGCTTCAGAAACAGTCCATGTTTTTGCTCCATCCCCACACAACTATGTGTGGACTGGACTGAGGATGCATGATCTCTCCCTTCCGCACCCCAGTTTCTGCATGCCAACCTAAATACAAGTGCTCCAACCCCACCCAGGCAGCAAGGAGAAGGAGGAAGAAGATTAACCCAAATGAAATGGGGTGAGGAGCAAAGGTGTTGACAGAAACAGGAGCTTTCAGGGGGTGGGGATAAGAGGAGAGTGGGAAGAGAAACAGGAGCTGGCAAGAGGAATGGGATTAGGAGCAATGGGGGGCAAGGAGAGTAGTCAGAGGATAGACAGAAGTGGGGGAGAGTGGATAAGAGCAGTGGGGAAAAAGGGACAGGAGCAGGGAGGGACAGGGATAGACTCATGGGGGAAGGGGTAGATGAGCACATTCCCCTCCAGAATCTGGAACTGAGCCCAGGTTTCATGAGTCTCAAAATTTCTCTTAGTTGGAAGGTGTGTACTATTTGTAATACTGGGAGAAGCAGGTCTAGATCCATAGCTACAGGTCCTCCCCCTCATTTAACGGGGAGGAACCACTAAGTCCGGGCTACAATTGATTGCTGGGGACAACAAAGGAGAAAACAATAATGGAAGTGAGGATAAAGGTTGAAAATCAGGGAAGCAGAAGGGGACACTGAGAAAGAACCCCGAACAGTGCCCACCGCTCCTCAAAGGCATCCAAGGAGTCAGACCTTGTCTACCTGGAGACATGAGTGGACAAGGGACTGGAAATATGTCCCACAGTCACAGAGTAACCCGCAGTACAGCTTCCTCTTCCTGAAGTGATGGATGGCCATCTTGGCCGGTGCCAGGAGGAGGTTCACAAGGAGGTCCTTCAAGTTTGTGGATGAGATGTGCAAGAATCAGGAGGTGTGGGGAAAAGTACAGCTAGATACTCAGTAAGAGGTTCTGGAGAAGCCGAAAGAGGAGCTGCAACCAGACACACTCTACGTAGATGTGTTCAAGGGTTCCCCTCTCTCTGCAAAAGGGACAGGTGTCAGGGGAGTTTGTGAACTGTGCCAGGTACATGCCTGTGTTCACAGCCCCATGGAGAAGCCACCAACTAACATCCCTAGAGGGCTGTGGAACCAGAGTGGAATACAGACTGGCCAACTGGGGTTCCTCACCCAATGCAGGTGGCTATAGGTCCAGCCACTGAGTGTGGGGCGGGAAACAAGGTCAGGGAAGTGAATGGTATGAAGGACGAGCACGTACAGGTGTTTTCTGGGCATAATTCGGAGACAGACCTGCTGGATTTCATGCAGTCAGCTCAGGTGGTGTGCCAGGGGCGGCTAGAGAGGACCATAGGGCAGGGACCCGATGACAAGTTCTGGAGGTCCAGCAGGAGAGGAGTGTACCCTGGAGTGGTTCACAAACTCTGCTGACACCTGTCCCTTCAGCAGCAAATCTACGTCGAGTGTCGCAGGACCTCTTTGTCCACCTTCTTTTGGCACTGGGCAAGACGGCCATCCATCAGACCAGGACGAGGAAGTAGGACAGGGGTTGCTCTGTGACTGTGGGGCCTGTTTCCATTCCCCAGAGATCCTCTGGGCTGTGTTCACTGACTCCTTAGATGCCTTTGAGGAACAATGGGTGCTATCAGGGGCTCTCTACTCAGTCTCCCCTTCCAGTTACATGATTCTCACTCTATGACCTTCACTCCCATCCCTGTTTTTTCATTTGTTGTCCCCCACAATTACTTGTGGCACAGGTTCACTGTCCCCTCCACATGGCTCAGAGGGCGGGCTGTTGGCTATGGGTCAACTTAGGCCCACTGTTTTCCTGGAACCTCAACAGGTACACACCTTCCAGCAGGGTGCACCTCTATCATACAGGAGGCTTAAAAAGGGTGACCTCAGAATTAGGTGTGCATTTTCAGACCCAAAGATGGACAAAGGCACAAAATTGTGGTTCCACAAGCAACCTTAAGTCTGGCATTTCCATCTTCTGAGTGCTTGACTTTGCAACCTTAAAGCTCTATTAACATGGGGTGTGTGTATGTGTGTTTAATTTGACCAATAGTTTTGATAGTTTTCAGTCTTTAGGTTGTACATGAATGTCATTATTTATGCTGTGAGTGGCCGCTGACATCACATGGTATGATTTATACTCTTTTACTGGATGACTGAAACAGTTCAAATAGTAAAAAGTGGATCATTTATTATGAAACAACATTACATTTTTTAGACTGCAGAAGAAGTTCATTCTGAATTCACTTCAACTTATGGGCAGAGATTCAGGCCATCTTTTATCCACTCTGATGTGCCTATCTCTAGCTGCGAGTCCACCTTGGGCTCTCCATGATGTTAACACAGTTCACTCTTCTGGTCTGAGATGTCACCAGAACCCCATTGATACAATTACAGCCTAATTATTAATTTAGCTGTAGATAAAAGTGGAAAGGGGGTACTTAAGTTCTAGTGTGTAAGAGGTTACAAGGGGAGACCAGGCTTCCTGCCCACTATGTGGTGATCTGTGGTAGGGCTATAAAAGCAAAGGCGAAACAGTTGCAGCAGTGGCTCCTAGAAGTCCTTTTACCAAGTATTCAGAGTTGCTTTGCTCTTGTTTTTGATTCTTTGCTGTGTTAACTAATAAAGCCAGCCTTGAAAAAAGTGACTGGAACTGAAGGATAGATTGAAACAGTATTTTACCTTCTCTGTATGATGTATCTGCCCCCTGGTTTACACTGTAGCATGTTCTGGAGAGGGTATGTTACTATTTATATTACTGCAATATGAATATTTATTACTAAGTGGCTTTACAGTATATAGAACATAGGTGATACCTTAGTGAAAAAGGCTGTAAATAACCACAGAGCTTGATACACATTATACTAGAAAATGGTTATAGTCCTGTGATGTTCATATAAACCCCACACCAGTGTCTAAGCCGTATCTTGGCCTGGGACAAAGACTCTTACTTAGGACTTACCATTCCTCTGGCTGGCATAACAGAAGACAAATAAAAATGGCAGACCCATGCCCTCAAGAAACATACAATGTAAACAGACCCATAGCAAGAGATGACAATACAGAAAGAGAGGATGTGGAAGGATGAAATATACAGTTATGACTGACCATGAGGAATGCTGATAGTAGTTACACATGCAGCTTGTTAGTTCTTTTTATGTTATTCTACATATAAAAAAATTGGGACAGTATCTTGGATGAAGGCTAGGTAGAAGGAGACTGATAAAGGTCTTAGTCAGAGGTCACAGTTCCCTGTTGCATGCTAACAGTGAACAAATGAGTCAGTTGTTCCAGTGAGGAGGAGGCAGAGAGATGTCACAGATGGCCTGTTGTCTGTTACTACAGTACTTTGGGCATGACAGCTGAGTAATGGATCTAATTATATTACTGGAAGGGGAGAACCATCTTTATTTCTGTGATCTACAGTACTCATTGTAAAGCTGCAGAGTAGTACGAGGTGCAGCCAAGCATTAGCTGCTCTGTAGAACAGAAATATATCAAACGTATACCTATTCTGCAGCCACACTAATATATAACATTGCCTCTACTTGATAGTACATCAGCTGAAAAAAGGGACAGCTAGTGTAAATGGCATCAGTCAGGTACCAGTATCTATAGTAGATGCTTCACACAACCTATGCATGAAGCAATGAACCATATCAAGGGCTTATATTCATTTTCCCATGACCGTACAGGAGCTATTCATAAAACAAAGCATAAAAGAACAATTCCAGCTGGCTGCACATTCTTGTTCTCATTATATTGCTTATAGATTATAACTAGGTCATATGGTACAATGACATATGGAAAAGGGGCCACAGAAAAAAAATCTGATCACTATTTGAATAATTAATCAAGTTATATACATACACACATAATGCTATTATCTGTAATTGTCTTAATTTAAAAGGATATGGCAGGCAATAGCTCTGATCCCACAAGCCTGTGCAAATCCATGACCCAGAGTGTGGCAGGCACTGTTATAAATATAAAGGAAAGGGGGAGAGGGTCGAATGCAGTGCTATAAAATCCTTTTACCAGTAAAGGGTTAAGTACCCTGTAAAATAGTTACCATCCTGATTTTACAGAGGTGATTTTACCTTCTTTGTTTTAATAAAATCCTTCTTTTAAAAAGCTAACTGTTTTCTATGGTTTTAAAAACCCGGGGGTGGGTTTTTAGATCACTGTGTAACCAATTGATTAGGAGATTATTCTCAAGCTTCCCAGGAAAGGGGGTGTATGGGCTTGAGAGGGTATTTTGGGGGGAAGGGAAACTTCAAGTGGTTCCTTTCCTGGATTCCTGTTTAAAACACTTGATGGTGGCAGTAAAAAAAGCATTTCTCAGGGTGCAGGGAATTTTGTACCTTGCGGGGTCTTAACCTAAGCTGGTAGAAATAAGCTTAGGAGCTCTTCATGCGGGTCCCCACGTCTTTACCCTAAAGTTCAAAGTGGGGAGGGAACCCTAACAGGCACTGTACACAGTGGGGCAACTCTGAGCAATACACCACATTCCTTACCTACTAAGGTGGAAACACACAGCTGTATATGTCAGGGAAGAATGAGGTTTGCTATATTATGTCCAGTAAACTTAGTAAGTGGGCACTCTTACAGAACAGCTCTGTGCAAAAAGCTTCCTTTTTGCAGCTTTTGACATCAGCTGTTGAAGTGCCAACCAGTCCCCCTGCATGTTATAGCCAGTCCACAAATTTTTAGCAATTTATTTTGATTTATAGAGGTTAAAAGGGGCCCAGACATAAATTACAAGAACTAAATAACTAGCTATTGGTGAATAATCAAGTGAACATGAGCTTCTAATGTGATGTTGTGTCCAAAAGATCTACTGCGAGCCTGGGATGCATATATAGGGGAATCTTGAGTAGGAGTGGAGAGGTTATACAGAGGTTATCTGTATTTGGCACTGGTGTGACTACTGCTGGAATACAGTGTTCAGTTCTGGTGTCCACAATTCAAGAAGAATGTTGATAAATTAGAGAGGGTTCAGAGAAGAGCCACGAGAATGATCCAAACATTTGGAAACATGCCTCATAGTCATAGACTCAAGGAGCTCAATCTATTTAGCTTAACAAAGAGAAAGTTAAAGGGTGACTTGATTACAGTCTATAAGCATCTGCATTAGGAGCAAATATTTAATAACAGGCTCGTCAATCTAGCAGAGAAAGGTCTAACACAATCCAATGGCTGGAAGCTGGAGCTAGACAAATTCAGACTGGAAATAAGATATAAATTTTTGACAGTGAGGGTAATTAACCATTGGGACAGTTTACCAAGTGGATGAAAAGCTGAATATGAGTCAACAGTGTGCCCTTGTTGCCAAGAAGGCTAACGGCATCTTGGGCTGTATAAGTAGGGGCATTTCCAGCAGATCGAGGGACGTGATTATTCCCCTCTATTCGGCACTGGTGAGACCTCATTTGGAGTACTGTGTCCAGTTTTGGGCCCCACACTACAAGAAGGATGTGGATAAATTGGAAAGAGTCCAACGGAGGGTAACAAAAATGATTAGGGGGCTGGAGCACATGACTTATGAGGAGAGGCTGAGGGAACTGGGATTGCAGAAGAGAAGAATGAGGGGGGATTTGATAGCTGCTTTCAACTACCTGAAAGGGGGTTCCAAAGAGGATGGATCTAGACTGTTCTCAGTGGTAGAAGATGACAGAACAAAGAGTAATGGTCTCAAGTTGCAGAGGGGGAGGTTTAGGTTGGATATTAGGAAAAACTTTTTCACTAGTAAGGTGGTGAAGCACTGGAATGGGTTACCTAGGGAGGTTGTGGAATCTCCTTCCTTAGAGGTTTTTAAGGTCAGGCTTGACAAAGCCCTGGCTGGGATGATTTAGTTGGGGTTGGTCCTGCTTTGAGCAGGGGGTTGGACTAGATGACCTCCTGAGGTCCCTTCCAACCCTAAGATTCTATGATTCTATGATTCTAAGGGTTGTGGTGGATTCTCCATCAGTGGCAATTTTAAAATCAAGATTGAATGTTTTTTTAAAGTATCTGCTCTCAGAATTATTTTGGGGAAGTTCTACGGCCTGTGTTATACAGGAGGTCAGATGAGATGATAACAATGGTCCCTTCTGGCCTTGAAATCTATAAATCTATGAACTAGCAACTAAGCCACCAGTACTCAACCCCAACAAAAAACTTGCTCCCTCCCCCACAGACTTCATCCCCCACCAGATCCCTTTGCCTGCAAAGGGCTGAAGAAATACAGTGGGATAGTGCATTAGAATAGATATGGCTGTGATGTAGTCTAACCTGTTTACATTCTGCCACAATAAATCTAATGCTGGCATGCTATGGAATGGGTTATTCAAAGGAGTAACACAACTGAAGAAATATGTGTTTTTCAGATTTCCACTATGGCTAAAAAGCCTGTGACTGAATTAGCCACGGGAAGCATTTAATTTATGCTACACCTGAGGTTATTTTTTTTTTAAATTGCCTTGGTTTGTCATTATGTGCATCTCTCCCATCGTAATTCACAACAGAAGTTAGTGGTGATTCCCATGAAAATACTACACTCTGTGAATATTTTAAGAAGGTGAATTATAGAATCCTCGTGAGACCTTTTCCAGCTAAGCACTGACCCAAGGGAATTCCTATTGACTTAAATAGCAGTTCTGCACACTCTAGGCTCACAGGATTGAGTCCTGAATCAAGATGTAATGGGACTTTAATGCTTTTCTTTTCCCATTTGAATTCCTTTGGGGATGGACTGTGCTGTTTGATGCAAAGGGTGATGTGGAGCCATTTCACTCCAGAGGTGCGTGGAGCAGCTGCTATTGTTTTGTAAGGATGTGGTTGTGGCTACAGAGGCAAAAGATCGCCCTCCATTGGAAGGTGGGGCTTTGGACTACTTGTCACCAGGCTCAGGTTGGTGTTGTGGTAGAGTTATGCAACATTTAAATAAAAATAACTTGGTGAAGTCACTGAGAGCTTGTAGTTAACAACTAAGAAAACCACACAAGAGGGAGCAATGCAGACTTATTGAGGTTACTTACTGTTTCCCTGTGTGAGCATTTTATTATATTATATTCCAGATTTCCATTCTCCAAATCATGAGCACATGAATAAAAATGCACTAACAAATATTAGCAGAATGGATGTCTATTAAGGGCCTGATTCTCCTCTCATACCAGTCTTACATTCAGGGTACATCTACACAGCTGCTGGGGCAGGGGGTGTAATTCTCAGGTCAGCTAGACATACATGCTTTAGTTTTGAGCTAGTGCACTAAAATTAGCGGTTTAACATGGTGGCACAGGCAGTGGCTTGGGCTAGCTGCCTGAGCACAACCCTACTTGGGCTGTTTTAGGTATATTTTTAGAGATCATTTGGGTAGCAAGTGTACATCTACCCTAGCTGGGAATTATACTTCCCATTTTCTGTGCAGACACCCTAATGGAACTCTTTGGGATTTCAGCGGTAGGTAGGGCCTAACTGACACCAGTGTGAGAGAGAAGAGATGTAAGCCCTTAGATTTCAGATATACTCAGAAAATATGGCAGCCCTCCCAGTGGTTTTAATTGCCTTGCTTGCTACTAGAGTTGGGAGACTTTTAAAATTTATTTTGTGGTAGGGGGAAAATGCAGTTGCGGGGCTATTGAAACTATTCACAAATTCAGGTTGAATTCAGCAAATAGCTTTAGCCAAACAAAAAAGGATGGGAAAATAGTATTTGGCTATTTCATTTAGAAATGAAGCCTTTCAAAATGTGATTTCATTGGATCCTCTTTTGGTTTCTCTCATTTCTATAAGAAAAATGGAAACATTCAGTTGTGGCTCAAAAATAACCTTTTTTTTTTTCAATTTGGACACTGAACCAAAAAAAAAAAAATCAATTAATCGCTCAACTCTACTTGCTACCCACAGCTTCCACTGAAGTCCGTCTGAATTGGGCAATTTTGAGTGATCTATCCCCTGTTGTCCAGTCCCAGCTTCTCACAGGTGGAGGATTAGGGACATCTGGAGTATGAGGTTGTGTCCCTGACTGCCTTGGCTGAGGATCTGGCCCTAGATCTTGAAAGCTGCTTAGTGCATTGAGGCTGGAATTTTTAAAGGAGTCTATAATGTTAGTATCCAAACACCCATTAATTTTTAATAGGATTTACATGCCTAACTGTCTTAGACCCCTTTGCAAATCCCAGCTTGAGTTTCCAATCTCTTCTCTATTACCATTAAATTAGCTTGTCAATTTCTTCCAGAATGTTTAGGGTTAGTTGGGGTTTTTGTTTTTGTTTTTAATCAGTTTCCTCTCTTACATTTTCAGTAGCTTGGGGCTTTTTTCTTGCTTGTCTTCATTTTGTTCTTCATCTTTTATTTATTTATTTTTTATTATCCTTGAGAAGGATATCTCAGAATATAGAATGACACATTGAGAACAGGAAAACTGATGAGTCACTGGGGCTGCACTTTCCCACCCTATATCAGAAACGAGAAAATATCCTCTTGAGAGTTACTGTGTACGTTACAGACTGCTTTCCCCTCTCACCCCAAGGAAGTGGATTCTCTAAACTGCACATTAGCATGTTCGCAGAGATTAAAGTTTTTGAAAATCAAAATCCTGGGGAAAATCCAAATGTAAATTCAGACATTTTTGCCTGTAAAATAAATGACCCTGGGGGGAAAAAAACAATTACAGTGGGTTCAGTTTCACAGCACATATAATGGGAAAACTGCTGAGCTATTTAGAAACAAAACCGAGTACCTGTCAAAATTAAACTGATGTAAAAATATGGCCAATATGCATCACCAGTTATGGTCTCTTCTCTTCAAAAAAATAGTTTTCATCAGCAATTATTTCTCTGTCTACCTGTGATATCAGCTAATAAAGGCTCTGTGGACTTTGCATTGCACTGCCACAGTTAGCAATAGGATACAATGTTTAGGAACTTCAGCTTCTGTAGATTGTAGAGTCCAGAAAGATAGATAGATAGATAGATAGATAGATAGATAGATAGATGAACCTTGCTGTGTTTGGTCTGAAGTATTTTGGAGGAGATGTTATCCCAGCAGGAAAAGCTGTTTTCTCCAGAAACACTCTTCTGAGCAGGTATTGCCCAACACTTGTAACAGTTTCACATTACTATGGCAAGTGCAAGCCTCTTCTTAGCACCCCTTTCGATCGCCTTGAAAACAGAGTCCCAGCTGGATTTTGCTGAAATTTCTTTTGTAATCAGTGAGTTGAAAAGCAGAAATTACTCAGATTCCTGGTCCTTAGAAGGGCTTTAGATGATAACTTTATAAAGATTTATGTACTGATCATGGAGAAGTAGCCTACCACAATCATTAGTGACTCAGCTCTGCCAGCAAAAAACCAGCCATGGGTTTTCACCTTGTGCATCAGAGATCTGCAATACATAAAAGTGCCACAATGTGGAATACACATAGCCTGGGGGTTTGTTAGGGTGAGCGACTTTAACAAAGGGGATCTGTGACGTGGTGTCCACCCGACACAAGGCTGAGTAGGTTAAAAGGGGCCAATTAACCTTATAGTCAGGGCCTGACAGTCTCAACTGAAAGTGAAGCCCCAGGGGCAGTCTGGGCTTGCGTAAACCCAGGATGTTGAGCGTAGGAGAAAGGAGTTCTCCAGTTATTCTCTAGTGAGAAAGAGAGTTGGCTAGGGACAAGGAGTAGCTCTAAAGGGGGAGTGTAAGTGTAACCCACACACCTCCTGGGTGTGGTGTTCTGTCCCATCTATTGGCACCGAGACCACTTAAAGAGAGAGTTAAAAGGAGTCTGCTCTATCGCCTTAGCTAACAGCCAGTTGGCTTTTAGCTCATCCGGCAGAGGCTCATGCACTAAACTCCAGAGGCCCCAGGTTCAATCGCGATGACTGGGGTGTGTCGGTGTTACATAAGCTCCAGAATCCTGTCCTGGACTACAGAGACTGGCAAGAAGCCAAGAGAGGAGTAGCTATGGGGAGCAGAGAAAGTCAGGTTGGTAAACCCCAGAGGTCAGCTACAAGATAGAGACATGACATAGGAAGAAGCCCAGGGAAACAGCCCCAATATCTGAGTTTGACTAGACTGTGGTTGCTAGGCATAGGGTCCCTGGGCTGGAAACTGGAGTAGTGGGCAGGCCCAGATTCTCTCCCAGCCACTGGGTAAGTGGCACTGGACCTGGTCTTGGACTGGAAGACTTCCTGACATGGCATATGGACAGCTTGTCCAGTGGGACTTTGATACTCTGGAAGGTGAGGACTAAAGCATGACTTGGTCCTCTGGCCAGCTCACTAAGAGGGAGCAAGTGATGGAAAGGGGGCCAGAGTGGACAAGAACTTATCCCCAAATCCAGCCAGAAGAGGGTGCCCCTGCAATGAGTGAACCTCATTACAGGCTCAGGGAAGGCATAACAGTTGTATGACTTGATTTTTAATTTTTTTTAAAGGATGTTTCCATTTATTGTCACAGCCCAAAGAAACAAATACTCAGTTCACAGACATGATAAGATGCTTTACTGGCATGGGGCTGGATTGTGCCCCATGCTCTGCCGTTAAGAGATGGGATGCAAGGAGCCTTGCTGCCCCTGGTGCCCCTGCATGGAGATCAGGTCTGGTTCGGTTGGGCAGTGAAGACACTGTTCTAGGTTAGTGCTGTGGGTGATGCTAGCAAGCCCAAAGATGAATGAGAGGCGCATGGTGCGATTGCTTTTGCAGTGAGAAGCAGACACTGCATCATTGCAAGGGGCAGCTGCTGGAGCATGCATGCTCCTAAGGGCAGTTAGCCAGAAGTCATCCTGATATTCCTTCGCACTGCAGGGCAGCCCACGTGTCGCCCAGATGTAAGCCATGGCTTTAAGCCATGATGTCTCCCATTATTTAATTAATGTTCACAATTGCCTCATGGAAGAAGGTATGTAAGTAAATATTGTCCCCAGCTGGGCCATGATCCTGCTTCCACTAAAGTCTATGGGAGCAGTAAGAGGCCATTTACAGATGGACAGAGGTTAAACAACTTGTCTAAAATCACAGAAGGAGCCAGGCTCTGAATATAGAAACTTCTAATTCCTAGTCCCAGTCTCAAACCATTTGACCACATATCTCCGCTGAGTATTTCTAGATCGATGAAATATAATTACCGCTCAGCCTCAGAGCCAGTGCACCTTAGAGCAGACCCCTACGTACACCACTGGCCTAGCCCTGGTCAGGCGACGAGAGCGGAATGATGCTCGTGCTTCTCCACCTTCTCAGCTAAAGGCCCAGTGGGCTTTGACCTCTTGACTTCTCGGGAGCTCTGTCTCACCCTGACTCCCCTTCCTTTTTCCTGGTGAGGAGATAAAAGATCAGTGATGTGAGGGGAAGGAAGGTCACAGGAACTTGACAGCCTCTCCACAGCAGCACTGCTGTATGAGATCCCTGAAGCTGTTTAAAAATACTATAACTTTTTCACCATGACCAGACACTGAATTTATTTTAAAACTAGTGCAGCTAGATCCCTATATGTATAGCTTAGCAGTCTGCACTGGCTGAAGAGACTCTGGATGATTTCTTTTCGCTTGCATCCATTTCCATGTGTATGGTGGTAATTGCTAAAAATGTAAAGAGTTGCCACACAGTGTTATCTGAGATCCTGGAGGTACAACTACAGGTATCTTATTACAAATGTGTCAGAAACCACTGTGTCATGACCATATAACGGTGGCCATAGTAGTTCATATGTTCATGCAATGAACCAAATTCTGTTCTGTTACGCTGGTGTACATGGGCAGTTATGTCAGTCTGAGTAAGCAAGAGAATTTCTGTCTCTTAAAGTGTGTGTCTCCACATTCTGCAGGGATAATAAATGTAATTAATAAAGCAATCCGTCTGTGACAGTGCTGAGAGCTAATAGCTGTTCCAGCACTTGGGTCACTTAATCTTTTATTAATCCCTCCTAGAGAAGACTTGATTGAGGAATGGAGTGCTTAACTATCTAATCAGACTGTGGGCTGGAGATGCTAAGGAGCTAATTGTCCAGTCCGCTGAGAGGGGTAGTTAAAAAGCACAGGAAGCAAAAGCAGAAGGGAGAAGGCTAGCAGAGCTGAGGGAAAAGGTTTCTGAGAAGGGTGAGATTTCTCTCAAGAAAGGGCTGGCATCTGAAGGCTGTTGGAGATAAAGCTGCTGCATGGGGTGGTGGTGGTGGTAATAATAAATCTCACAGGAGTGTTGACAAACAAAGTGTACAAGACTACTTGTGTGGGATCACAGGACAGGAGTGGAGTCTGCCCTGCTAAACAGCCATGTTTCACTACAGAAGTAGGGAGGTCAAGGGATAGATGGACTGTGGACGTACACAGGTGTAACTGAGATCAAAATCTGGTCCTATTAATAGCAAGTAAATGCTACTATTCCTAACTTTAACTTTCCTAACCAAATATGATTCTGAAAATGATTTCCCTCCTCTTACAAACCATAATTATGCCATTTACACCAGCAATCTGGGCCATCTTCATTGTATGAATTGTCCTACTCAGATGAAAATTAATTTCCAAATCCCCCAAGCTAACTGAGTTTTTCTGTTGTGCTTAGAACTAATTAAAACAAAGGGTCTCTTTGTGTGTGGAATTTTTTCATTGAAAAATTGAAACCCATTTTTTTTTCAGTTTCTCATTTTTTCTCCCTTTCTCTCCCCCCCCCCCTCTTTCTCAGGGATAAAACAGGGCATGGGGGAAGGGAGAGAAAGATATGGAGTTTGAAGTAAGATAAATGGGGTAGGGAAGAGGAGAGAAAGATATTTGGGTTTTATTTTTTATTTTTTAACTGAAAGATGGATGTCAGAACAAAGTTTTAGAAGAAAATGTTTTCTGACCAAAAAAAAAAAAAAAAGTCTCAATCAGTTCCAGTTGTCTGCATCATTAAAAGGGTGGTAGGATGTGAAGTTTCATAATGACTTATCATGTCTTCTCTGTTTGCAGGTTTGTTAGGCCGTTGCTCAGAAATACATTCAGGTTTAGTATTGTATTTACTATACAGCAAAGATACAGAAAAATTGAAGAGTGCTGTGAAGCACAATTAGTGAGGCAGGATTTAGAGGGATGGGAGTGAAGAAAGATTAAGGGAATGAAATATGTATATCTTAGGGAAACCTAATAAATTATAGCATTTATGATAGCAGAGCCTCAGCTACAGTAATGAATAATGCCTATCCTGTTTGTAAAGCACTTTGAGATTTACTGATAAAAGCACAATACAGGAGCTAGGTGGTATTGATTTAATTGTTAGGGTTTTGGTATTTACTGTGAGGCTGTCTGCACCGGGGCATGCACAAGGGAGGTGCAAGCAAGGGCATGCGCGTGTCCCTCCCCTCAATAATCATGAGGGGCACAGAACTCCTCCAGACCCAGGTCACTGGGGGGGCGGGGGGGGGGAGAGCAAGCTCCTCCTGGCCTGGGGCTGGGGGAGAAGAGCGAGCTCCTGCTGGGGCTGGTGCCTGGGGGGAGGGAGGGAGGGAAGAGTGAGCCGGAGCTGGGATGGGGTGGGGGAGGAGGGAAGGAAGAGCGAGCTGGATGGGGGGTGGGGCACAGAACACCCCCCCCTGAAAAGGGATCAAAATTACATTTCTGCACACTCCCCTAGTCTGCACTATCTGTTTCCTCCTTCCAAAGTTCCCACTGTCACTGTGCCTCAATGGGTCACAACTGAGAATACCAAATTCAGGCCAAGCTGCTGAGAAATAGGGCAGAGACACACTAAGACTGGTGATTAGTCTTCCATAAGATATACCAAAGCAGCAACAAAAGTAAACTTCTGTCTCACTGCATTGGCCAACAAGAAGTCAATAATGCAGCCTCGTTAAGTATTCCAATCTGGATTCAACACCCAGACACTAGACTTAATGATGAGTGGTTATTTAAAACCAATTTCATCAACCAAACGGTTCTTCTGATCCCAAAGAACCAGCCACATACCCAGGTCAGTATATAACTCAGATCTTACCCAATAATCACGCTGTTGCCAATCCTTTAGTAACTAATATCTAAAGGTTTATTTATAAAAAGAAAGGAAGAGGTGAGAGTTAAAATTGGTTAAAGGAATCAAATACATATAATAATTGCAAAGTTCTTGAATCAGGCTTGAAGAAGTGATTAAATAAACTGCTGGCTTGTTAAGTCTGTGGTTGCTTCCAAATGTACCTTGGTTAGAATGCTCCCATTAGTATAAGTCCAAAGTCCAGAGATCAGAGCAGGAAAGAGGCAAAATGAAGGTGTTTCCAGGGCCTTTTACAGCTTCTGCCATGTGGAGGGAAACCCATTATTCCAAACAAAGCCTTCAGCGCAGTTTTTGGAAAAAATACAGGTAACAAGGTGGACTTTACAGTCACATGATTTAGTCACAGGTCCTGGCATGCTTCCTTGAGTCATAGATGGGGCTATTACCATATTCTAGCTAAAAGGTCCACAGGATGGTCTATTAGGTAGGGATAAGCCTCTTCTATGGTCCATTGTGAGTTAAGTGTTCTTTGATGGACCATTTAACTTGAATAGTCCCTTCACAATGTGCTGGCTTGTTACATGTAAGTACCTTGTGGGTGTTACCACAGGAGAGAACACATTTGAAATACAGGTACTTAGTCAATATTCATAACTTCAGATACAAAAATGATGCATGCATACTAATAGGATAATCATATTAAGCAAATCATAACTTTTCCATAGACACCTTACATGACATACTTTGTACAAGATTTATTGCAATTATATAACAGTGGTAGCAACAATGATCTACATGATCATATTTTAATCATATAACATCACACCCACATTTGTTACTTCCAGTACTGCTCCACTGTAGTGGTATAGTAATGGTAACAGACCTACAATGGCTGCTGATGCCTTGTTTAGACAAGTGCTCCACCATTAGCATGACCAGTGGGGAACTGGTGGTAGAAAAAGTAGGAAATGTTACAGAAAGCCTATGTGCCTCCAGAGATACCAGAGCTGAGTGAATACTGAAATACAGTGTTTATGAAAACACCATGAAATTATGAATAGCTGTTCAGGTCAGCAGCATTCATGCCCCTCGTTATTCACTATCTACAAACATTTCAGAAAACAGGTTTGTGTTGATTCAGGAAGTAGATGTTCTTCAGCAGAATCCCTTTATTTGCATGCAGACAAAGGTATTCATATGCAAAAAAGAATAGTCACTATTCCCTTGTTTCAAAAGTGTCAGTCATCCAGCCAGAGGAAGGAAACAATAGCATGTGACCAGTCACATACCATGAATACCATCTAATCCAAAATCCACTGAAATCTATGGGAGATGTGATCATATATACTGTTCAGTGAATACTTACAATTATAACCAGTTTGTTCATAGAAATCAAGATTGGTTTGCAAACAATTCAATAGAAAAATGGGCTACATTCACTGTATGATTAATTTGCAATGGACAATTTGACCAAGTGTAGATTATACAAAGAAGGAGGGTAGTTCACGTTAGCTAACAATAATAAGAGAAGAGATATTAGATTTAAACTCAAACTGAAATGACCCGTAACTTCAATTAAGGAATGGAGCTAGTATCCTGTTTTGGAGGACGTAGTAGTAGTGGTAGTGTGATTGATTCATATGGGTTTAAGGCCAGAAGAGACGACCAAATCATCTGGTATGACCACCTGGATATTACAGGCCACTAAACAGCACCTGCACACCACACCCAACAACCAGTATTGGCCCGAAATATTACATCCATAAGGAAACTAATCTAGTGTGTGCTTCAGGCAGGGAAAAGGAGGGACTGAGGTGCACCCAAGACCTGAGGTCCCTGCAGTGGAAGGGAACTCGTTTAGTTAGATGTGCTCAGAAGATCGTAGCAAGTGACCAATGCTGCAGAGGAGGGCAAAAACATTAAAACACCAGCCAATCTGATTTGGTGGGAAATTTCTTCCTGACCCCACATATGGTGATCAGTTTGACTCTGAGCACACGAGCAAGACCCATTGCCCAAGCACTTGAGAGAGACAGATTCTCAGTACCCCCTCAGAGCACTGGCTCTCCCAATCTAGTGTCCTGTCTCCGCTGGGCCCATCTCTGATGCTTTGTGGGGGGAGAGTGGGGACAACCACAGTACATTGTGGGGTGGGGGGGGTGGACTTCCCTGCCTGATCCTGCAGATGACTGGCTGAAGCCTTGAAGCATGAGATTTTAGAAACAAGGCATGAACCAGAAGGGAGTGCCAGGGCTGCTGCATACAGCCCCCGCTACCGTAGGCATCTCTATCATACAAGCCTACTCCTAAATGTAACAAGATCTATCTTAAAACTAATGAAGTTGTTCACCCCTACTACTCCTATTGGGAGGCTGTTCAGAACCTCACTCCTCTGATGGTTAGAAACTTTCTTCTAATCTCCAGCCTAAATTTAAGCATGGCCAGTTTATATCCATTTGTTCTTGTGCCAACACTGTCCTTGAGCTTAAATAGCTCTTCTACCTCCTTGGTCTTTAGCCCCTGCAACTGATATATTCGAAGACTCCTGCCAAAATGTGTGTCAAAGGTAGGTGGAAGAAGGAAAGGAAACATAATATAGCTTCCTCTCGCCTTGATAATGCCGTGATTGTGTGATTTCAGATAGGAACCTATAGCATCTACTCAACTGATCTAGTCCTGAAGAATTAAGTGAACTTGTTAGTCTGTTACACAAGTGAGCTCAGTATCGGGCCCTAAGTCAGAAATAATTCCACTGAAGTCAGTTGGTGAACTTTTACATCAATGTAACATTGACATTAGTGGAGTTCCTTCTTTCTGTATTGGTTTTTGTACCACCCTCATGGTAGAATCCAAGCACTTTTTTGCACTGCATTAAGCAATATGATTAACTCCTGTCAACGTTTACACAAAGGATAATCAGGCTCTCATTATTTCTACGTCCTCCAAAACAGAGCAAGAAGCATTAATAATAAAATTATCTTATATATTCAAAGGATTAAAATTTATTTGCATTAACAACAATAGGGGCACATTATAACAAAACAACTGATAATGTAATAGGTAGAATGTTAATATATTATCCTTTTGTACATTTAACATTTCCATCAATCACTAAGTTAAACTCATACCCAATTTTGCTGAACATCCATCATGCTGGATAACAGTTTGCAACCACTCTTGTATCTACAGAAAACTGATGAGCTGCCAATAAGTGTCTTTAATTTTAGATTAAACTGAAAATCAGTTTGACAGGTTTGCATTTGTATTTTTTCTTTTGATTTCTGCTTATTATCTGTTTGCTCTGCAGGAGAAAAAGGAGATGTAATTACAACCTCTTCCCCTGCACTAAAAGTTTTCAATACTATTATAAAACCTTATGCATAACTAGGTCATTATTTCCAATCTTAGCTTAAATGTCCTATGAAGATTTCTGATGTATAGGATGCACTTCTTTAGTATGCAAGCAAGGTAGAGTCAGTCATTCCCACCCTGGTACCGAGTCTGCTGATTATCTCCACTGAAGAACTGAAATTTTCTTTTCTTTTCCTTCCAGAGCAGTGAGAGGTTACTTATCTCTAAGGAGACACATTTCTAGGGAAGAAGACAAAAATAAAGTGAAATAATAGGATATGCTCTGAGTCAAACATTTCCAGCTTAAACAAAACTGTTTAAGGAGATACTGTATTGTTTTAGGAGATAGAATTAGACATTAGCATCAGGTCATCAAAAAAATACTCAATGTATAAAATGAAGCCTAAAGTCAGCATTGATCAGCTATCTTAACAAACAGATTCATAGAACTCTAATGGTATATCTACACTGCAATAAAAACCCAGGGCAACGACTCCCAGAGCCCAGGTCAGCTCACTCAGGCTTGGGTTGTGGGGCTAAAAATCGCAATGTAGAAGTTCTGGCTCAGGCTGGAGCGTGGACTCTAACCCTCCCACCTTGTGGAGTCTCAGAGCTCAGAATCCAGCCCAAACATCTACACTGAAATCTGATATACCCCCAGCCCAAATCAGCTGAGCTGGGCCAGCCATGACCCTGCTGTGGTCTTTTATTGCAGTGTAGACATAGCCTAAGGGCCTCAGTGGCTGAGATCTTTCAGCAAAGTGTTAAGTGCTCTCAAGTCCCGCTAAAGCTAACAGGAGTTGAGAGCACTTAGCTCTTCACAGGAAATGGTCAGCACCTTCTAGCACTTGGCCCTAGCATCAGTGACCACTCTCTGTGATCAGGCTAGTGTTTCTGCTAAGGAATCATGGATAAGGCTTCCCGTGAACTGTCTTTGGAGCCTATCAAAGCTACTTTTTTACTGACTCACTTCTCTCCTCCCCAATCCCATCCCTGGCACATGATCTTGCAGATTATGCCAGAGTAAGGAACAAAACCAAGAGTGAGGGATCAGAATCTGCATCCATAAGGGCCCTACCATAAGACTGGGCTGATAGTGTTTAAGCTGATGCAGCAAACTGAAATAAATGGATATGAAGTAACTAGCAATCAATATCAGAGGGGTAGCAGTGTTAGTCTGGATTTGTAGAAGCTACAAAGAGTCCTGTGGCACCTTATAGACTAACAGACGTATTGGAGCATAAGCTTTCGTGGGTGAATACCCACAGTGCATGCATCCAACGAAGTGGGTATTCACCCACGAAAGCTTATGCTCCAATACGTCTGTTAGTCTATAAGGTGCCACAGGACTCTTCGTCGCTTCTACAGATCCAGACTAACACGGCTACCCCTCTGATACTTGAGACCATGCAAGGCACTGCATTTAGTCGTATGGAGTGGAAATCCATTAACCTCATAAAGAAACTTGCACAAATACAGACAGATACCATCTTTCTCTCCAAATGCAAACGGATGGACATCATACCAAATGGACTGATAGCAATCAATATAACATCCTATAATATTTGTAAATACACACATACAGAGAGATTCCAATTCCGTTGCTACGTTAGATTAATGTACACTAACATGAGTCTTCTGTAACACTTGGAAATGCAAATTCTTACACTATAAGAGACAAAAATATCCTTCACAGTAGTTAGCTGCTGAAGATTCTGTGAAAACCAATTGATTTGTTCCATGCTCTGGAAATGGGTCCCACATGCATCCATTAAACATTCAAAATAGCAGTAAACTCTCATTTATTATTCTCAGTGATGGGCAGTCTTACTCCCCCACATCCATGTATCATTTAGGCCTTGTCTACACTACACAATTAAGTCGACCTATGTTAGGTCGATGTACAGCCACCACATTAATTACAGCGGTTTTTCATGTCCACACTACCCTCCTTCTGCCAGTGGTGCGCGTCCTCACCAGGAGCGCTTGCACCGATTTAAATGGGGCAGCGTGCAGTGCTGACAGACCAGGCTCTCAGCTGGGCGCTGACAGCCCGGGCTGTGAGTGCCAGGCACACAGGTGGCGTAAGATCACTCTAACTACATCAACCTAAGTGGTAAACCTCTCGCGGTAGGGGATTTATTATGTTGGTGTACTGGGGGACTTACATCAGCGGGAGCAACACTGCAGAGCAGACACTTACAGAGTTAGGGCGACGGAAGCTGCTTTATGTTGACCTAACTCTGTAGTGTAATCCTGGCCTCGGATTGAGGCAGCTAATGCCATTTATATTGTACCCTGTTTGAGGTAAGGTCCTATGTTTTTGTTTGTTCTGTGAAGTGTCCAGTCCAGCTAATACGTTGTGTAAATCATACTATAAAACCAAGAAGTCTACACATTATATTTTTTTGGCAGGAGAATTGTCATATGTGAGGGGCTTGTGTTAAAAATATTATTATACTATCTGTCAACATTACCACAGTACCTAGATCAAATGTAAACAACACACCTGGGTTTGGTAACGGCAGAGCCCAATTCTTCCCTTTTGTAGTTAGCCCATGTACAGAATGTAGGAAACTTAGAATATCAGGGTTGGAAAGGACCTTAGAAGGTCATCTAGTCCAACCCCCTACTCAAAGCAGGACCAATCCCCAATTTTTGCCCCATCCCTAAATGGCCCCCTCAAGGATTGAACTCACAATGCTGGGTTTAGCAGGCCAATGCTCAACCCACTGAACTATCCCTCCCCCCGCAGATAACTTCTGCGTTATCTTTATGAATAATGTGTATGACTCAGTTTACCTGTTTAAATGTTATGCTGCTCATTACCTGATCTCAGGGGGTACTTTCTGGGAGTTGGGAAGGGCAGGTAATCAATGGACTAGTGTGTGTCTGTGTAGCTGAGTGTGGCACTCACCGCCGCAGCGCCTCCTGCTGGTCAGTCCGGGAATTAGTTCATCCAGCTCAGGAGCACCCTCTTATGGCCAGTTTCTCACCTGTCCCTCTGCAGTCCCTTTATCTCCACCAGTTTAGGCCCCACGTCCCCCCTGGACCACGGTGCCCCTTACCTTGGGGTGCTGCCCCATGGCAGTGTCCCCACACTCTTGGTCTCCCCTCCCAGGGGAATCCCAACCCCCTGTGCCCACCTTGCCTCAGTGGCTACTGCCAGTCATCATCTAGCCCCTTCTCTCAGGGGCAAACTGCAGTCTGAAATGGCCACTCATTACTGGCAAGGGGGTTGGACCTGCTGCCTTTTCTTACCCTGGCTGCCTCCCTGCAGCCCCAGTACCTCCTCAAGCCTTCACTTAGGTGGAGCTGCAAATAGTCAATCAGCCTAGGCTCTGGTTCAGAGCAGGGCGGGAAACAAAGTCACCCAACTCCGACCTGTACTCAGGTGAGGCTGCAAACAAAGTCAGTTAACTCGGGCTTTCCTTCAGCTAGCCTGAGGGAGGGGGAGACTGCCACCCACCGCTTGGGTGGCAGGGGGGACTCAGGCCCTCCCACTCCACTGCATCCCGGCCCAGGGCCCTAAGGGTGGCGGAGGGGCTGCCACCGCATCAGCGGGGATCCAAGCCGTAACACGCTGACTCACCCTCTGCCAGCATTGCAGCCAGACAGGCGTCTACTACCCCTAGGCCACTTCCACACTCCCCCTCCCAGGATACCTGCTGGTCCAGTGAGGTAAGGTGATTGGCAGGGGCCTCAGTTGCCAGCAGAAGCTTTGCCGGGGTTGGGCCATCCGGCAGTCCGGGCCAGCCGTCTGCACGCCTGCTGCCAACCCAGTGCTGTGTTTGATTTAAAGTGAATGTTAACTCCAGTGAATGTGGCAAGCTGCTGGGTATTGTATCTTTAAAGGAACAAACAAACCTTAATATCTTTCTGAATGGTCCGGGAGAGGGCTGGCGGTTTCAAAGCACATGGTTTGGGGAATATTTGGGACTGTGCTGGGATCACGTTGCCAGAGTGTGGCTGGATGTGGCTGCTGGAATCAGAATTGCTGAGTCAGAGCTGTTTAACACACAGGCACTTGGTGCAGGCTGGTATGCTGGCTGGGCGCCTCCAGACAAGGAGTGTCACAGCAGCAGAGCATTTTGAGGCATTTAGGACTACAGGGCAAGCAGTGACACAGCCCCTCACTGGTCTGGATTTCACCCAAGAAATGAAAACCTCACTCCTGTTCCTGTTTTTCTCTTCATTGTCCCCTGCACTTAGCTCTAGCCTGGGCTTAGCGGTTCCTTCCCCTTAGCTGAAGGAGAGGGCCTTTAGTTTTGGGCAGGGCTAGGCCTGCTGTGTCAGATGTGCAAATAGAAGCAGTCAGAACCTCCAAGGCCTCATACAGGTCTAACTGCTCAATAAAATCTGTGCCTCCTTTCCTGCCTCAGCCCCTGTACTTTTCACCTGGGAAATCCCTAGTCCAAGGTGGTCATTGAGATCTCGTGGCCTAGAAAAGTGAACTTGGGCATCTACCCTTCTTTTTTGCAGCTGCTTTGCAATACAAAGGAACTTCAGCAGAGGTATCAAGCGGAGTGCCCCTAGGGTCGGTCCTGGGGCCGGTTTTGTTCAATATCTTCATTAATGATCTAGAGGATGGCGTGGATTGCACCCTCAGCAAGTTTGCAGATTACACAAAACTGGGAGGAGTGGTAGATACTTTGGAGGGCAGGGATAGGATACAGAGGGACCTAGACAAATTAGAGGATTGGGACAAAAGAAATCTGATGAGGTTCAACAAGGACAAGTGGAGAGTCCTGCACTTAGGACGGAAGAATCCCATGCACCGCTACAGACTAGGGACCGAGTGGCTGGGCAGGAGTTCTGCAGAAAAGGACCTAGGGGTTACAGTGGATGAGAAGCTGGATATGAGTCAACAGTGTGACCTTATTGCCGAGAAGGCTAACAGCATCTTGGGCTGTATAAATAGGGGCATTTCCAGCAGATCGAGGGACGTGTTCATTCCCCTCTATTCAGCATTGGTGAGGCCTCATCTGGAGTACTGTGTCTAGTTTTGGGCCCCACACTACAAGGAGGATGTGGAAAAATTGGAAAGAGTCCAGCGGAGGTTCAACAAAAATGATTAGGGGGCTGGAGCACATAATTTATGAGGAGAGCTGAGGGAACTGGGATTATTTAATCTGCAGAAGAGAAGAATTGGGGGGGGGGATTTGATAGCTGCTGTATAATTTTATCTAAATCGAAGGAACCTTCTAGTGGGAATTGTTTAGATGGATTATCATGTGTGTAAGATTTCCAGTTCTCGAAGTACTTACAAGTCCTAGGACTATAATGCACAAACATATAATAAGCAGGTGTATCTTTCAGTGGAGCAGGGACAGTCTTGGACTGATTTCCACCCATTTTCAAAAAAAGTGGGGGTTACTCTGTCCGCTGCAGTGGCTCATAAAGCTAAAAATACCACACTATTCAAATCACTCACACAGGAAGGATTTCTCAAAGCTGTCCACGATCCTCCTACACCTCCTTTTGGCAAAGAGCGTCGGCTAGTCGCCACTTACTTCTAATTGCCTCCAGTGAGATGTCAGACCAGTCAGTGGCTCAGAAGCATGGGAGAAAGGCTATATGAAAAGCATGTTTTTCAATCTGATATATGTTCAGAAAACCTCCTACCAAAGGTTCAGAAATTTTCTGACTTACAGGATCAAATCCATGTGCTACAGAACATATCTCAGATTGAAAAACATGCTTTTCATATAGCCTATAGAGTGTCTACTTTGTGTATTAACCATGATGTAATATGCTATGTAACTAAAGCAATGAATCAACCCCAGCTTATTGTTACAATGGGGACAGTAATGTTTCTCTTGCTCTTGTTTAGTATAGGAATATGTTATTGTTGTTGTAAGAAGTGTAATAACAAAAATGCCTTTCATGTTCATACTAATCATGCATTATCATTATATCCAGCCAAGATCTATAGGTTTGGTCCTGATCCTATTGAGCTAGAAACAGAAATACAAGGCATGATGCAATTGGAAGTTTAAGAGTGTTGGTTGTGCTGGGGAGAGCACAAAAGGGGGAAAATGTGGAAACAAGGGTTAAAGTATTTGACTATAGGCCCCTCAGTTATGTGAAAACAGAGCACAGTCAAGCTAACTCTGAAGTCTCATAATGCGAGATTTGGGAAAGCAGACTCTGTGTCTGAAGCGGGTGGGAATCAACACAGAGTCAGTGTGACCTAACCTTGAAGATAATAATGATGTGAGAACAGAAGTGAGACAGAAGTGAGAAAATAATGGAATGGGCAGGACATAACATAAATAAATTGCAGATGTTTTTAATTAACGCATTACATGAAAGAGTATAAATGTTTGTTGCTTATTGTTTGTACTTTGGACAAACTGATGCAGAGATACTCTCTGTCAGCTTTATTTCTTCCCTGGCAATTGCCTGAAATAAAGCTGTCTCTGATTTTGTTGCATTCCAACCTGAGAGTGAGGATTTATTTTCTTCCACACTGCTTTCAGCTACCTAAAAGGGGGTTCCAAAGAGGATGGAGCTCGGCTGTTCTCAGTGGTAGCAGATGGCAGAACAAGGAGTAATGGTCTCAAGTTGCAGTGAGGGAGGTTTAGGTTGGATATTAGGAAACACTATTTCACTAGGAGGGTGGTGAAGCATTGGAATAGGTTACCTAGGGAGGTGATGGAATCTCCTTCCTTAGAGGTCAGGCTTGACAAAGCCCTGGCTGGGATGATTTAGTTGGGGATTGGTCCTGCTTTGAGCAGGGAGTTGGACTAGATGATCTCCTGAGGTCCCTTCCAACCCTGAGATTCTATGATTCTAGGATTCTCAGAGCTTCAACAGTCAGACAAAGGAGTGTGCTATAACCCTCACAATAGCCTTAGTGATTCTCTGGAGGTGGTTACAGCATGGCATCTTTAGCTCTTTCTAAGGCAAGTTTCATTCTGGGTTCTCATACATCAATGGCTCCTAATGTGCAAGCCATTGGTTGCCATAACAATTTAGATATATAATTTACATTATATATTTGCATTCCTGAATAGATCTAATGATTGGCTTTGTTGAGGTTACATGGGTGTAAAAGAGAGCCAAATCCAACCTAATACTTGTAAAAATATGTGCTGTCAGTCAGCTTCCTATTAGCTGTGCATCGCCAATCTGTGGCAAGCCAGTTCCTCCACCTAAGGTTATAATAAATGTATCCTCTTGCAGCTAGTTTTCACATGGTAGACTGTTAGGGCCTTGTGTTTCCTCACTGGGGAAAAAAACATGTTTTTGCCCTCAGCCCTCTTGGAATTATTGTATCTAAAATGCAGAAAAATGCAGATAGAATTTTGCACTTGTTGGAAGGATGGCAGTTTACTCAGCTCACGACAAAGTGCATTCAAGTCATTTTTCAAAGTACTCATGTTCTTGCCTGAGGGCAGAACTGGGCCCTAACTATCAACCTGCAAATGGTATGTGTGCGTGTGAGAACCCGAGGGAGTACAGCACACTGCTTTCTTGTAATTTCATGTGCAGCCCCATAGCCCTTTAAGACCTAAATGTATGTCACTGACCTTTCCAGTGTATGACAAAGATCCAAAACGAGGTACACAACCAATACTAATAGCAGACTAAGTCTGCGGTGATATCGGGTTCATTTCTTTAAAGGTTACCTGCAAATGGAAAAAAAAATGTGTTCGTGCCCTTTTTTACTTGTTTACATTGTATAAAAAAGGCCCGGAAGGGATTTTGATTTAGTCTAGTTTTGTTTTCATCTTGCTGGTTATTGCCCTAAAAATATCAGAGCTTTCAAATCTGCCCTGGGTTTGTTTGAGGTCTCAGATATCACTATCACTGTAACTCTTGTCCTTTCCCACCTTGAAAACCACCCCACCCCACCTTGTTTGTTTGTCTGTCTTTCTCTAATGACTTTATTACATCTAATTTACGCCCCCAGTTCTACAATGAGCGCCTCATGGGCACCCCGGCTTCTTTTGTGTCTAGATCGTCTGCTGTATAAGATCTCACTCTGATACAGGATTAATTAACAAACTCCAGGTTTACTGCTGCTGCTTACAACATGGCTTCTTCAGACTCATGGCTTCTCAGACAGTTCTCCAAGAGGTGTCCCTTCCCTACAAATCACCCCAGGCACAGTATGCTGCCTGAAAGTGTCTGCTAGCACTTTCATATTGTTATATCCCTTCTCTTTTAAAGAAAACTGTCAAACACTCCAGCGATAAGTGATCCTCTAATCTAACATCTAATGATTGTTCTTGTGGTTACTGCATTCATCATCGTTGTGATGGGTTTGGTCACAGAAACTTCCTCAAGACTGTCACTAGATGTGCTGGGATACCACTGAGAATAAACCCCCCTGCCAGAGAAGGCTTCCCTCCACTCCTGTCTTGCTGAGTGAGACACTCCAGTCAGCTACAGCACAGACCAAGAGGTTGGGCCATCCCCCCCTGCACTTCACAGAAACTAAGATTCACTTAGTCCAGGGGCTTCTCAGTTAACAGGGACTTTCCCAGCACCCAGTGTTCAGTCTTTATGGGAACCTAAACCCCAAATGAATCCGTTTTACTCTGTATAAAGCTGATACAGGATAAACTCATAAATTGTCCGCCCTCTATGACACTGATAGAGAGATATGCACAGCTGTTTGCTCCCCCAGGTATTAATTACTTATTCTGAGTTAATTAATAAGCAAAAGTGATTTTATTAAGTATAAAAAGTAGGATTTAAGTGGTTCCAAGTAATAACAGACAGAACAAAATAAGTCACCAAACAAAATAAAGCAAAAACACTCAAGAAAAAGCTAATACATTAAGGAACTGATTACAGGTAATATCTCACCCTCAGAGATGTTCCAATAAGCTTCTTTCACAGACTAGATGCCTTCGTAGTCTGGGCCCAATCCTTTTCAGACCAACGTTGTGGTTTATGGCCTGGGTCAAGCAATCAGTCTCACCTCTGTAGTTACTGTCCTTTGTTCCAGTTTCTTTCAGGCATCTCTTTGGGATGAAGAGGTCATCTCTTGAGCCAGCTGAAGACAAAATGGAGAGGCTTCCAGGGCCTTTTATATTCTCTCTCTTGTGGGCGGAAACCCATTTGTTCTTCTGTGCAAAGTCACAGCAACAAGATAGAGTTTGTGGCCACCTGGGCAAGTCACATGTCCATGAATGGTTCAGCTTTTTGCAGGTCAACGCCATTGTTTACATGTTAGTTTGAATGTTCCCAGGAAAGCTCAGATGTGGATTGGCGTCTCCCAAAGTCCATTGTCAGTTAAGTGTTTCTTGATTGGGCACTTACTTGGAATAGTCTTTTCTCAAGAAGCTGACCAAATGCTTCACTGATGCTACTTAAAATCAAACACATTGAGATACAAGTACATAGCCAATATTAATAACTTCAAATAAAAAATGATACACACATACAGACAGCATAATCATAACTAGCAAATTACAATATTTCCATAGACAGCTTACTTGACCTCCTTTGTACAAGATTTGGTGCAACTATAGAACCTTGGTTGCAACAATGATCTATACAGTCACAGTTCATGTCAATAACATCACAGTCATATCATTTTCTCTAGTTATAGACCTGTACAACTTGGAAGTCCATCACAGAGCAGGTCTCTCAATAATCCGCCCTCAGCTAATATGGTATGATTCACTGGTGCCTGTCTGGTGCTGTCTTCCTTCAATCTGATCAACCACAGTCTCTAGGCTTGGTGTTGCTGGAGTCTCCACCAAGACGCCACCTTCCTCTTGTCTTTCCTCAGGCATTCCCCTGACATTGTCCACTTCTAACAACTCTGGCTCAGAATTCTCCTGCTGTAGAGCCCTTAGCTGTGTGTTGTCCATACTGTCCTTAGAGGTTTATTCTATTTTCCAGAGATGCCTATGGCTATGCCTCACTATCTGTCCATTGTCCATTTGCACTTGATATGCTCTTTGGTTTCCTGGCTGCACCACTATAGCTTTGTGCCAGAACTTATCCTAGTTTGTTAATGGTTGTATATATGCTTTGTCAACCAGATTCAGATCTGACAGATCTCTTGCAGATCTGTTGTAGTAAAACACTTCTCTGTTTTGTTGGTTTCTCCATAGTGCACCAAATGAAGCACCTGAGTACCCAGACTCTAACAACCTTCTGCTGTCAGCAAGAGTGTCTTCATTCTCTGGCTTATCAATCTTTGGGACGGACTTGAATTTAGGACTTGTGAGGGAGTATTCCTCTGATCTAGTAGTGCTAGATATGGGTCAGCCTCTGCAGGTTTTGCTTTTTTTCCCAACAATTTCTTAGCAGAGGAAGGACTCCTCCAGGGACGCTCGGCACTGCTACAGCTCCTCACAGGGCCCGTCTGACAGTAGGCACCGCTTCACCGGTGCCTCAAAAGATGAAAAATCCGGACGACCGTTCTCCTGCAGCTAAGCCTCGAGATGTGCGACCCCAGGTGGGCCACTCCTCGGCATCTCCTTCCGGGGCCGTCTTGACTCCTGCCCAGGTGAGGCAGTTGAGTCCGGCCCCACCTCGATCACCGGCGCCTACACAGCAGCTGCAGCTCCTGTCCATGCCAGAAGCATACCAGGCTGCTCGAGACCTCCTGGTTGCCAGTCTCAGGGTTGCCCTACAAAGTCCAACAAACAATTCAGGACCTCCCATTTGAGGGTGAGACTCTGTTTTCAGAGAAGACAGAAAAACGGCTCCACAGCCTAAAAGATTCCCGAGCCACCCTCAGATCCTTGGGCTTGCATACCCCTGCCACACAGTTGAGACACTTCCGCCCGCAACCTCCTTAAAGGTTCCAGCAGCAGAACTGCCAGGACAATTCTCAGAGGAGGAACCGGAGCGGCAGGAGAAGGCAACATCCCTTCGCTAATCAAGGCCAGCCCAAACTGCTCTCTGGCCCTACACCGGCCTTTTGAAGGTGTGGTTGAGGATGGCGCACCAGATCAGAGACTCGATCTACCCCACCTTACCTTTTCCTCCTGACTATCCCCTTTCTACCATGCATGGTCCCGTATAACCTCGGACCACTGGGTGCTTCGCACGATAGAGAGGGGATACTCCATCCAATTCTGTGCCCTCCCGCCCTTCCACCCCCTTCCCCGTCCCTCTTCAGGAACCCTTCTCACAAGCAATTTCTCATTCAGGAGGTTCAGTCGCTCCTAGCACTGGAGGCGGTGGAGGAGGTTCCACAGGAGCGAGGGCTTCTATTCCTGCTATTTCCTAATATCGAAGGCCAAAGGCGGCCTCAGGCCTATCCGGGACCTGCACGACCTCAACAAGTTCATGAGGAAACTCAGGTTCCGCATGGTTTCCCGGACCTCCATTATCCTTTCACTGGATCCAGCAGACTGGTATGCTGCCCTCTACTTGAAGGACACATATTTTCACATAGCAATTGCGCACAACCACAGAAAGTTCCTCAGGTTTATGGTGAATGGTTCCCATTACCAATTTACTGTCCTCCCGTTTGTCCTGTCAGCAGCACCTCGAGTCTTCACCAAGTGCATGGCAGACGTCGCCGCCTTTCTGCGGAGACATCAGGTACAGGTGTTCCCATACCTCGATGACTGGCTGATCAAAGGCCGATCCAAGGCTCACATGGAAGCTCAGGTGGCATTTATCAGAGCCACCTTCGAGAATCTGGGCCTGCTACTGAACGAAGCAAAATCGACTCTTTCCCCAGTCCAGAGGATAATCAACTCAAGCCAGAGCATTCTCCCACAGGTGAGATTCCAGGCCCTCAACGCCATGATCCAGGGACTCAGGCAGTTCCCCACCACCACCACCATGAGAAATTGTCTGAAACTTCTCACCCACATGGCAGCCTGTACGTATGTGGTTTGGCATGCCAGACTCAGGCTTTGGCCGCTTCAGTCATCATGGCTTGAGTCAGTGTACAGACCTGCCAGGGACAGCTTGGACAGGATCGTGACCCTGCCTCACCCTATCCTCTACTCGCTCCTGTGGTGGACAGACGCTCAGCAGGTGTGCTCAGGAGTTCCCTTCGCTGCCCCACAGCCATCCCTAGTGCTAGTGACGGACGTGTCAGATTTGGGATGGGAGCTCCTCTGGGGGACCACAGGATTCAGGGCCTCTGGTCACAGACAGATTTCCGTCTTCATATCAATGTCAGGGAGCTCAGGACGGTACGCCTAGCATGTCAGTCATTCCACCCGTATCTAGCAGATCGATGTGTATTGGTCATGACAGACAATATGACCGCGATGTTCTATATCTACAAACGGGGGGTGGGGGTGTGTGTGCATGCTCCGCTCCCCTGTGCCAGGAAGCCCTCAGGCTATCAGACTTTTGTATAGAACACTCAGTCGATCTACAGGCATCGTACCTTCCCGGGGTCCAGAACAAGCTGGCAGACCACCTCAGCAGGTCCTTTCACAGCCACGAGTGGTCCCTTCACCCGGACATCACATCTTCACTCTTCCAGAGGTGGGGCGGTCCCCTGATCGACCTCTTCGCCACGCGACTCAACAGGAAGTGTCAGCAGTTTTGCTTCTTCCAGAATCACAGTCCGCACTCCACAGTTCCTCCTCCATTGGGGGGACCGCTTCTATATGCCTTCCCACCCATACAGCTTGTCCACAAGATCCTGCTCAAGATCCGCAGAGACCGGGCTTGGGTCATTCTCATAGCACCCGCCTGGCCCCGCCAGCATTGGTACACGTCTCTCCTAGACATGTCAGTGGGAGCCCCAATTACTTTGACGCTCTTCCCGGACCTTCTCACGCAGGATCACGGGAGTCTCCAGCAACCGAACCTGCAGGCGCTCCATCTCACAGCATGGAGACTCCATGGCTGAATCCATTCCAGCTCTCCTGCTCAGAACAAGTCAGACAAGTTCTTCTGGGTAGTAGGAAACCCTCCCCTGGGGCCACGTACTTGACCAAGTGGAAGAGATTTTCAATCTGGTCAGCTCAGCGTGACTTGCCCCCGGCGCTAGCCTCAGTGCCCCAGATTTTGGATTATATTTTCCACTTGAAGCAGGACGGTCTCTCCTTGTCTTCTATAAGAGTGCATCTGGCTGCCATCTCGGCTTTCCATCCGGGAGTACGGGGCCGCTCTATTTTCACTAACCCCCTGGTCAGTTGCTTCCTGAAGGGCTTCGACAGGTTGTACCCGCACATCCGCCAACCAGTTCCTGCTTGGGACCTTAACTTGGTCCTCCCTTTGGGCATCCCTTTGAGCCTCTAGCAACATGCTCCCTGCTCTACCTTTCCTACAAGGTCGTGTTATGATGTAGATAACTTCAGCCCAGAGGGTGTCTGACATCGGAGCCTCCCTACACCGTATTTTTTAAGGACAAGATTCAGCTCAAGCCCCATCTGGCCTTACTCCTGAAGGTTGTGTCGCAGTTCCACATCAACCAGGACATTCTTCTCCAAGTTTTCTACCCCAAACCTCATGCGAGTAGCAGGAAGCAGAGGCTCCACACTCTCGATGTCCGCAGAGCATTGGCCTTTTACATTGAGAGGATGAAACCGTTCAGGAAGTCAGTACATCTCTTTGTTGCAGTAGTGGACAGGATGAAGGGCCAGCCTGTTTTGACACAGCGCATTTCATCATGAATTGTGGCCTGCATTACCGAGTTTTACAATCTAGCAGGGATCCCAGTGCCCCCGAGCACAGCGCACTCCACAAGGGTGCAAGCTTTGTCAACAGCTTTCCTGGCTCAAGTCCCCACCCAGGAAATCTGTAGGGCGGCGACGTGGTCGTCGATGCACACTTTCGCTGTGCACTATGTGATTACTAGGCAGGCCAGAGATGATGTAGCCTTTGGTAGAGCAGTTCTCCAATCAGTGGACAACTCCGACCCCACTCCTAGATTTGGCTTGGGAGTCATCTGTTTGGAATCGACATGAACAAGCACTTGAAGAAGAACAAATGGTTACTCGCCTTTTGTAACTGTTGTTCTTCGAGATATGGTGTTCACATCCATTCCAATACCCACCCTCCTGCCCCTCTGTTGGAGCAGCTGGGAAGAAGGAACTGAGGGGTGGCAGGTCGGCAGGGCTATATATTAGGCGCCATGAGAGTGCGACTCCAGGGGGTGGCCCAGGCTGACCCGATGGATGCTGCTAAGGGAAAAATCTTCCGGCCAACGTGCACGTGCGCGCGCACACACCTGATTGGAATGGACGTGAACAACACATCTCGAGGAACAGTTACGAAAGGTGAGTAAATGTTTTATATCTGGTGTCCCATACTGTGCGTAGTATGCTTTCATCTTCCATATGACTGCTGTAGATCCTGTGTCTGGTCAATAGGCTATCTCCCAGAAATGGGGAAAATAGTCTACAATAATCATGTATCCTTTGTCTCCAAACGTAAACAGATCCACTCCCATCTTTGCCCATCATCTATCTGGAACTTCGTGTTGCCACAGAGTCTCTTTCAATTGATAGTCTTCCCAGGATCTGCATACATCACACTTTTTTCCCCATGAAGTCTGTAAGTGCTCATTCATTCCTGGCCAGTACTGTATGTAGTCTCTCAGGCTCGCCTTAAGCAACTTTCAGTTCCCAGTTGTGATGAATGAACTCTGCATAATTTAATTCCTAAAAGCTGCTGGAATAACTGCTCTTTCTCCCTGAAATATAATGTCATTCTGTACACACAACTTGTCTCTTATCTGAAAGAACAGTGTTATCTCTTTAGGTACTTGGTCTTTTGTTGCTGGCCATCCTTGTAGGATCATGAGTTTCACTGCCTCTAGCATTCTGTCTTGCTCTGTATTTCTCTCAGCCTTTCTTCTGAAATAGATAAGTACTGTACCATATTTACTGCCTCCACCTTAGCCTCTACAGATCCCTCCTTGCTGAATTCTGGTAGGTATGCATGGATTAAGGTGTCTGCCAACACCAAGTCTCTGCATGGGTGTGACGTTATCTGATTAAAATATTACCATATAGATCATTGTTGCAACCAGTTATACATTTACAGCAAATATTGTACAAAGGTTGTTGAGTGAGGTGTCTATGAAAAGGTTATGATGTGCTGATTAAAACTATGCTTTTTGTATGCATGTATCATTTTTGTATTTAAAGTAGTGAGTATTGGCTCTGTCCCTGAATTTCAAATGTTTGCTCCTAGGGTAACGCCCACGAAGTAATTAGCTAGCACATACTGGAGGGACTATGCAAATTGAGTGGCCCATTGAAAGAACATTTAACTGAAAAAGGACCTTGGAAGATGCCCATCTACACTTAATGACATTTCCTGCTATGACTAGGCGAAATGCATGGACATGTGACTTGCCCATGTGACTCCAAACGCCATCTTGTTAATTTTCCACAGTAAGAACAATGAGATACCCTCCACATGGCAAAAGCTATAAAAGGCTCTGGAAACACCTCCATTTTGTCTTCAATCCTGCTTCTTACCTCTGGAGGAACTTTGCTACAAACTGAAGCTCTGAACAAAGGACTGAATGACCCATCCAAGCTGTGGATGTACTCCAGAGATTTGACTTAAGCCTTCAGTTTATTCCATCACTGCTACAAGCCTGAACCAAGAACTCTGCCATTACTGGATGTAATTGATTCCTTTAACCAATTTTAACTCTCACCTTTCTTTCTTTCTTTTTATAAACCTTTAGCTTTTAGATACCAACGGATTGGCATCAGCGTGATTTTTGGGTAAGATCTAAGTTATATATTGACCTGCGTGTGTGGCTGGTCCTTTGGGATCAGGAGAACCTTTCATTTGATGAGACTGGTTGTAAAGAACCACTCATCTCTGAATCCAGTGGTTTTGGTGGTGATACAAGAACTGGAATGCCTTAGGAAACTGCCTTTATGTTTTCTTGTTGGCCACTGTGGTGAAACAGGAGTTTACTTTTGTGGCTGGTTTGGTATATCTTATAAAAGAATAACCACCAGTTTTGGGTTGTGTTTTTCCTATTTCTCAGCAGTTCATCCTGAATTTGGTATCCTCAGTTGTGACCCACTGAGGCACGCTTACAATGGGAAATACTTGATCTGTCCATTCTACCTCTGCAGTTACATCATCATCCGCTGTAAGCACTTTAGAAGCGACAAAGGGTCCTGTGGCACCTTATAGACTAACAGAGGTATT
The DNA here is from genome assembly GCA_033296515.1 of Macrochelys suwanniensis. Lineage (NCBI taxonomy): Eukaryota > Metazoa > Chordata > Testudines > Chelydridae > Macrochelys > Macrochelys suwanniensis. The sequence goes on along the minus strand of CM065775.1, from coordinate 38,878,700 downwards.
GAAGCATAAGCTTTCGTGGGTGAATACCCACTTCTTCGGATGCACTTTGGTGCACTGAGTAATGGCTTTCTCCTAATGTTTTTGAAAGGGTAATGGTCAGGCTGTATGTCCACGATGCAACCGTGAGTTTATATTGGTGAAATTTTTCTGTTCCAAAGGGTATTGCTAGCAACTCTTTTTTTTCAATTGGAGCGTAGCCCTTCTCTGTCAGACAATGCTCTGCTTGTGAGAAGAGCATTGTCCCTCTTGCAGCATGATAGCCACTACACCCAACTCTAATGCATCACATGGCAGCATCAGGGGTTGTTCTGCATTGTAATATTTCAAAAGGGGAGCCTTCTGTGAGGCTGTATATAAGAAAGGTGACCATTTATATCACTGTTGCAACCACTGTTATACTTTATATGATACACTATTACCATAAATCTTGTACAATCACATATATCTATATATCTATATCTATATATATCAATGAAAAAGTGACAAAAGTTACAAGCAACCAAGTATGATTATCCTGGTTAAATCCATGTATCATCGTTGTATCTAAAATTATGAGAATTGACTATGTATCAGTATCTCAAACATGTTTTTTGTTGTATTCCTGGGTGACACCCCCCCCCACCCGACAGATTTACATCAGGACTAGACAGCTATGTGTTGATGACCCATGAAGGACACTCCACTCTCACAATGGGCCATAGAAGAAACTCATCCCGCCCAGCTAGCTTTTTCTGTGGATGCTTCAGATAGCAAGAAGCCAATGGCTGCCTCCTGTGATTCAGCAAACTATGTGAGGACATGTGACCTAATACTCCATGTTTTACCAGTAATTTTCCATGCTCATGTGACCCTGGACTCCACCTTGGGCCAGTAACTTTCCATGCACATGGCAGAGGATATAAAAGACCGCTGAGATATCTCCATTTTGCCTCTTTCCTGCTCCAATTCTCTGGACTGAATTTACAACTAAAAATTTTGAACTATGGACTGAGGACCTACCAATCTTTTGGAAGTAATCAGAGAGACTTTTGCAAGCCAGCAGTCTATTCCATCACTGCTACAAACCTAATATAAGGACTTTGCAATCCTTTGTTTATATGATCTGTTAACCATTTATAACTCTCTTCTTTTCCTTTATTAATAAATCTTTAGTTAGTTTACTAAGGATTGGCTGGCAGCCTGATATTTGGGTAAGATTTGAGATACATATTGACCTGGGGGGGTCTGATCCTTTGGGCTTAATAAGAACCTTACATATGCTAAATTAGGTTTTCAGTAACTCCTCACTATATTAGATCCATTTGTCTGGATGGGAGCCAAAGGCTGGAATGCCTAAAGGGGACTGGGTTTGGCTGCTGACTAACCAGTGTGGTACTGAAGAAGCTCTTTTGTTACTGGCTTGGTGAATCTAACTATAGAATAAACCACCAGTTTGGGGGATTATCTGCCCTCTTTCTTGCAGTCTGCCCTGAGTGTGGCATTCTCAGTGTGGTCCATCCCAGGCTCGTGATCACACCTTCCCAATCATCTTTCTTATTTTCTGGAATGATTGCTCGTGTTGGTCCATTCACTCCCATCAGGTGTCTCGATGTATCAGCGGTCTCAGGATCTTGCAGCTTCCAGACAGATGGTTGCAAAACTTTGCTAAATAATTGGCCATTCCCAGGAATATTTGGACTCTTTTAACATCACTGGGTCTTGCCATTTCTCTAATTGCCCTCACTTTCTCTCAGTCTAATTTCAGTCCTTCAGAGGTCAACAAATGTCCAATATATGGCACCTTGGTTGCTCTCATCCTGAACTTATCTAAGATCAATTTAATAATCTTTTCTCCGCATTGCTGTAAAAATTATAATAATTTGTAGTCGTGAGCTCTTCGTGTTTGTTATGAATCCTCACCCTCTCCCACTATCAGCACATCACCTGCCCTTGTCCAGATTCACATCAGGCCCTCTGATGTTTGGGTCAATCTGCTCTGGAATACCTCTGGTGCTGGACTGATTCCCATTGGCATCCATCTTCTTCTTAGTGTATGTGCAATTACCTCAGGTAGCACGTGACCGGGATTCATCACTGAATTTGGTCCGCTGGTTGGATCATTAGCTTCCCCGGGCCAGGTACTGACAGGGAGTGCAACATGAATGCTGATCCATGCTCCCTATTGGCATCCATAATCCTCAGTGTCTCCCAAATGGAGTTGCAAAGGTTCTCTAGTAACTGGATTCTTCATCTAGTTCAACATTCCAGAATCCATTTTTTAACCCACATACTGGTTATTTGTCCTCAACGGTTTGATTTCAAAGCTTTGTTTAGTGGGTCAAATGGTCTCAGTTTTCTGGAGGGCTTTTTATTACCACCACAAAATTGCTTATTCAGTCTGTGCTCTTCTCTACAGGCTGTATAATTCCACAATTATGTAGGCTGTGCAGTTTGTCTTTTGGTGGCTGTAGTAACGCAACAAATACTTTTCTTTTTGGCAATTTAACTGGCTTCACACCGGTGTCAATCTCTATTTTATAAACAGTGTCTAGCTATCCGTCGCCCTGAAACACATCTCGACACTCTCTCTGTCATCTCCTGATCCCACGTAATCTAAGGTGCCTTCAGTCACCCCACTGTCCACTTTCATTATGTTCTGGAATTGTATTTTTATCAGGTTTGTGGCTTGGGTTGTTTTGCGGCCCAGAAGTGGTACTGCTATCTCATCTGTGATTACAAAGTTCACTCTTTTTGTTCCTTGGATTTCTTAATTTAATTTTACATTTCCCCATGGGCTTTAAAGCGATACGGTTTTACGTTGTTAACAGCTGGTTAGTCTCTTCCAACTAAATGTCTGGATTCATCAGACTGATCAAGATAATGTTCCAACTTGCACCACAATCTAATTGAAATCGTATCACTTTCTTCCCAAGTAACATGGCTGCATACTACTGGTTCTGGTGCTTACTAGGGTCTTCTTGCATTGTGTTTACTATCTGTTCAGTTACCTACATAATGTCTTCATACTCACTGTTGCTCTCTCTTTTTAATTACTGCGTGTGCCTTGGACTTGTTTTTCTTCTCGCTGGACAAACACTTGGCTGCAAAATGACTATATTTATCACAGATATGGCATTTTTCCCCCATAAGTTGCACACTCTCTTTCTATCTTACATGTTTTATTTCCCACAGTACTTGCATGTGTTTGTACCATTGTCATCTACTGATGTTGTTGTATCTGGTTTTGATTTCTCTCATGTAGTGCATGGACAGTTTCTGCTGACTGCCCTTCCAGGATTCGAATCCTCTCTTTGGATAGCTCTGCAGCCCTGCATATCTCCAAGCTTTCCCCCAAAGTTAAGTCAGCTTCCATCATCAACCACTCTTATACTTGCAAATGTCACACTGTCTGGTCTCTTAACAATGAATTTTCTATTTCCAAAATTGCAGCTGGCTGCTAGCACGTTTAAATCAGTGCTGTACTCATCTACCCTCCCTAGCTGCTTGATTCCAAGTAAAGAAATGATATCTTTCCACCACTTTCATTCTTCCTGGGGTTACAGTGAGCACCAAAACAGCCCATTATTGCTGCTAACGTGCACTGAGCCTGGGGATTTTCCAGGCAGAGATTCTCACTTCTCTCTTTCTCCCTTTTCTCCAATTAGGTCACAAAACCAGTTTTATTTTCACAGCATCCTCTTTATCTGCCATAGCAATATCTACAGAGAGGTTAAATTCCCCCTTCCAGCTCTTCCATGCCTGAGCTAAATTCTTAGCTTGCCGATTTAATGTCTCTGGAGGCTTCAGTCCCTCCATTTTCTGTTATCTACCTTGTCTTGTAAAGCAAACTGTGTGACTCACAGAAGTACTCTGCTCTCTGCAGTACAGCTCTGAATGGTCTCTCCTGCTGTCTAGGACTCGATTATCACTGCTACCATGTTTCATGCTTCGCTGTGTCTGAATTTTCTGCTGTATAAGATCTCATCCTGACACAGAGTTAATTAACAAACTCCAGCTTTATTGGGGCTGTTCACACAACATGGCTTCTTGAGCCTCCTGGCTTCTTAGAGACTCAGATAGTTCCCCAGGAGGTGTCACTTCCAAACAGTTCCCCCAAGAAACAGTATGCTGCCTGAAAGTGTCTCCTAGAACTTTCATGTTGTTACACCGTGGAGCTTATTGCAGGGATAGGGCCTTAATACTGTCACCCGTCTGCTAAGCAATAGCAGATTTTGAGGTCTTGCAGGTCAGTTTCCAATTTGAGGAGAAATCGATGTGGAATCTGAGTATAATCTTAGTGTAACATTTTATTTACAAAAAGAACAGGATTACTTGTGGCACCTTAGAGACTAACAAATTTATTTCAGCATAAGCTTTCGTGAGCTACAGCTCACTTCATCAGACGCATGGAATGGAACACACAGTAAGCAGATATTTATACATTCAGAGAAACATGAAAAGGTGGAAGTGCCTACACCAACTTTAAGAGGCTAATTAATTAAGAGGAACTATATCAGCAGGGGAAAAAAACTTTTGAAGTGATAATCAAGATGGCCCATTGCGGACAGTTGACACAAAAGTGTGAGTGAGGATAGTTAGCTAGGGGAAATAGATACAATTAACGTAATGACCGAGCCACTCCCAGTCTCTGTTCAAACCTAAGTTAATAGTATCTAGTTTGCATATTAATTCAAGTTCAACAGCTTCTCGTTGAAGTCTGTTTTTGAAGCTTTTCTGTTGCAAAATTGCCACCTTTAAGTCTGTCACTGAGTGATTAGAGAGGCTGAAGTGTTCTCCTACTGGTTTTTTAACATTATGATTCCTGATGTCAGATTTGTGTCCGTTTATTCTTTTGCATAGAGACTGTCCGGTTTGGCCAATGTACATGGCAGAGGGGCATTGCTGGCACATGATGGCATATATCACATTGGTAGATGTGCAGGTGAACGAGCCCCTGATGGCATGGCTGATGTGATTAGGTCCGATGATGGTGTCTCTTGAATAGATATGTGGACAGTGTTGGCATCGGGCTTTGTTACAAGGATAGGTTCCTGGGTTAGTATTTTTGTTGTATGGTGTGTGGTTGCTGGTGAGTATTTGCTTCAGGTTGGGGGGCTGTCTGTAAGCGAGGACTGGTCTGTCTCCCAAGATCTGTGAGAGTGAGGGATCATCTTTTCACCAGTTCTGAAACAGAGGTGGTCACAAACAGCATGCAGGTAATCACATCTTTCAGGGATCTCAGCCAAACACTAATGCCTGGGTTACATGGAGCAACTCTGTTTTGAGAATTGACTCTAGTTTGAGAGAGCAAGACAGACAGCAAACTCTGCTGGAACTGGTCTACACTAGAAAATTAGATTGATGCAGCTATGTCGCTCAATGGTATAAAAAATCCACACTCTGGAGAGACATTGTTAAGCCGACATAATTTCCTGTGTAGACAGTGCTAAGCCAACAGAAGAATTCGTCTGTCAACCTAGTTACCGCCTCTCAAGGAAGTGGATTACTTATGCTGATGGGAGAACCCCTCCCATTGGCATAGGTCGTGTCTGAAATGAAGTGCTACAATGGCAGAGCTGTGGCGCTGCTGCTGTGCCTCTATAACATTGCATGTGTAGACAAGCCCTTGCTGTTTGCCACAGCCCTCCTAAAAAAAAATGCACTAGAAAACCAAGACAGTATTTCTTCCAAGACTACAAACTTGCTCACATGCTAAGGAAAAGGATTAAGATGGTGTCCCATTGCCATCTGACCATTCCTGCCATGATAATATGTATGCTATTTAGCAATCAGGTGTTTCCATAGCTTCAGTGAAGCACATTTATGGATGCTACCAGATAAATGTACCTAAAATAGTAACACTTAACAGTTGGTCAGCTTCCCAGCTCTTAATTAAAGGAGCAGTAGTGGTGAATATTTAACCAAGACATCTTCCTTCACAAGTGTTACTCAGATGTTTGAGTTAAATGTTAAGAAAAACAAACTTAAAAAAAATTAAATAGTCTTAATAAAAATCTTTTCCCTTGTCAATCAAGTTTATTTCATGGAATCGTTCAAGGCATAAATACTAATAGATCTCCAGTTATTCACAGAACTCTTCATGAAAAACAGGGCAGACAAGACCTGAATTTGTAACCTAAAAAAACAAGAAGGAAATAAAACACTTTTAATTAAAAAAAAACCCTTCCAAGCTTCCTTTAAATATCATAAAGAAGCAAAACTTGGTACAAACCCCATCTCTTTTCTTTTAAAGATCGCCTTTAACATAAAATGTTCTATAAACTTGATTTCAAAATTTGGGGCCAGATTATGAACCACTTACTCTCAGTGGAAAGCAGTTACAGAAATAGTCTTGCCACACTGGGTCTATTCCTGTGAGTAACTTCTTACCAGTATGAGTGAGGTGTTCACAACCTGGCCCTCTGCTTTTAGATTGTCAATAATTTTAAGGACTAGAGAGAGAATAGCAGATGTACATGGAATGAAACCGTGTCCACAGTTTATCAAAGCACTTAAGTATATGCTTAACTTCAAGGACAAGAGTAATCCATCTCTATTTAGCAAAGCATGGGCTTAATTTTAAGCACGTGCTTATGTCTCATGGACTTCAATGGGACTTTAAGTGCTTTTCTGAATCACACTATTTTGTTCTGCACACAGAACACAAGCATGATATGCTCCAAAGCTCTTAACAGTGGATAAGAGCCACTGAACAGCTTGGAGAAAGGAGAATTTCATCCTCACTGGGAGAAAAGGCAACAGGTTACTGATGTAAGTGTATATTTGAATCCGTTAAGGTTTATGAATAAAGACCTTCTGTTTCCACTGGGAGGTTTAAGTGACATTCTCCTCCAATATTTTGACAACTGTTTTATTTGAATTTCTTGTTCTTTTTTTATTTTTGTAGCCTGTTATGGTGAGCCAAACTAGCAGCAGAACTTATGGCTTTTTTACAGCTAGTATCCCAAATGGCCTGGAAGGCACCATAACACGTTATGCAAAGGTCCAATATAGCAGGTCGATGCACCTGGGAGTATTTCAGGTGATAACATTAAGTTGTTTACCAGGGCATGGGTAGTGTATCCCCAGGTGGATATCATGAAGTGCTAAATTCTTGGAGAGTTTAATCTGCATTCTTCAGCCTTACAGTTATACTTCTAGCAGCCGTCTCTCTTTCAAATGCATGCTGCTAACCAGATGGCCTCAGAAAAACAACTAGCTGAAGTCTGAGCACACTTAATTCTTAATCTCTTTATGCAATGCACTTGAGTTTGCATCAAGAAGAAGCCCAATCTAGTAATCAGAGCATGAGACAGGTAGTTGGTTCTGTTCCCAACACTGCCACTGATGTGTGTGACAGCGGCAGTCACTGAGCTGCTCCATGCCTTAGTTTCCCCATCTGTAAATTCAGGATCACACACACCTTTCAAAACACAATATTTTCACTCGTAAGGATGAAAATTGGTGCCAAAAATTGTAACAAAGCATTGTCAGTTTTTCTGCATAGTTATGTGTACTATGATTTCACTGAGGAAGACTTTTGTAGCCCAGAAGAAACATGAGCAGGGTTCACCTTTTAGCAGAAGGGAATGATATGATTGATGAAAAAGGGCGATTGTATGATCATGTTATCTAGTTCTTCTGTGTGTCCTTTGTGGAAGGAAGTGCTGGCCATCCTGTTCTATCCGGCTGTCACACAGGGAGAGGGTTTGCCGTAGCTATGTGAGACGAGGCTATGAAAATACACAATTATATTTTCCCCCTCAAATTTGTGCATCACTGTCATGTTTATAAATGATCAGAGACCCACCATTTTAATTAAATACTTGAAACATGAACAAACTGGGAGGCAGGGGTACTATTGTATAAGCGTGTGCCCTTAATGACTGACATCTGATAAACCTCTGCACTGTGTCATGGGGGAGTATTTGTGCTGCTGTTGGTGGGACATGATATATAGCTGCCTGTAATTGTTCTAAAATCCTTGACAGATTAATATGGCGTTAGAGCTGATGGCAAGCACTAGTTACAAATTCAGTCCCACATCCTTCCATCAACGTGTCTGAACTACGGTAGCATCCAAAGTACAAGAGACAGCCCCTCGATGTTTTGCAGGTGAAAGTCACTTATGTACATGATACTAATCACGCTTAGGAAATATTTGTTTTTCCTAAGAACCTTTTGAGGGAAAAACAGGTTAATTTAAATTGAGGCTTGACAGCGAGCACTGAGAAATAGAGCCTGATTTGCCACAGCCTTGCAACTTGCTTGCCTTGCTCTGCGCTCGCTTTGCACAGGTGTGACTGAACCCTCACAAGATGCAAGGCAGTGGAGAATCAGGCCTATAAGCCTTCTGTTTATCCTGTCTTCACAGAATTGGATCTGGGCCTGATTCTGGTTCTCACACTGGTTTCACTTCAGTGTAACTCCTTTTGCTTCAATGAAGTCACTCCTGATTTATACCACTGTACATGAGTTTTGCTTTAGTTGTGACCTAAAGCTTTCCTTAACATAAGAACATAAGAATGGCCGTACTGGGTCAGACCAAAGGTCCATCCAGCCCAGTATCCTGTCCCCCAACAGTGGCCAATGCCAGGTGCCCCAGAGTGAGTGGACCTAATGGGTAATGATCAAGTGATCTCTCTCCTGCCATCCATCACCCCCCTCTGACAAACAGAGGCTAAAGACAACATTCCTTACCCATCCTGGTTAATAGCCATTAATGGACTTCATCTCCATGAATTTATCCAGTTCTCTTAAATCCTGTTATAGTCCTAGCCTTCACAGCCTCCTCAGGCAAGGAGTTCCACAGGTTGTCTGTGCGCTGTGTGAAGGTTGACTGTGCGCTGAACAGCTGTGCCACTGGTAACATGTGACTTACTCCATACTTAGATGTATAGCCATTCAATCTCCAAGGCACCATAGCACATAGCTTTGTCTAAACAGCTTGGATGGAAATCCAGGCTCTCCCAGACCAGCTGGGCTTGAGTTTGCTAAACCATACCTGAACTTTGAGTTCAGTTAAGCAGATATCTGCACAAGGATGTTGTGATATGACCCGATTGTACAGCCGTTAGGAACTAGCTGTCCCAGAGGAGCCTATGTTCCTGGAATCTGTCCTCAGCATGATGGTAGGGGGAAGCATTCTGCACAAGCTATGAAGAAGGAAAGTTCCCTTCAATCTAGCACCTAGGAGCTTCAGTCATGGACAAGGACCCCATTTACTAGGTGCTGTACAAACACAGAGCAAAAAGACATGTTTGTCTATTTGCTCTGAGAGGCACCTCATCCTCTTTGGGTGCAGTACAAATAATAAATACCAATCATGTATCTTTTAGACCATGGAGTCACTGTTCTGACCATCTTCACACTGTAAAAGCTATGTGTCAGCAAGATGTGCCGCAGCGGCCAGCACAGGGCATCAGGACAGCCGAGAAACTGGCCGTGGCTGGAGGCGGAGCAGAGACAGGCATGGACTGCAGGGTTGGAGTAGTCTGTCAGAGCTCTCGGGTAGCAGGGAGCATCCCAATAAAGTAGCAATGTTGAGCAGACTGGGGTAGCTGCCTTGGCGTCAGCTGATCACTGGCAGGGGTCTGTACTGGCAGGGCCCTTAGGATTCGCAGGCAATTCTCTCAAATGACGCAGGCTCAGGGCTGACTCAAGATCAGAACACTGATCACAGGGAGCAACGATGTGCCCAGTCAGACGGGTGGGTGAGTTTGTGCACACTTGACCTTTTCAGTCCAATCGAATCTATGTGGGAGTTGTGGTAAGTGGACTTTCTTCAGCAGAGTAAAAATAACCTATTGTTTGTCTGAAAGAGACTGCAAAACTCAGTGGGTGGCCTCGGGGGCAAGGCTCTCTGTTTAAATTTGCACGGGCATGCTCCCTAAACGTACATGTCTTCCAAACGGATCCTGCTTGCTCTGTTTATGACTTGGCTTTACCTGAATTGTTCAATCAAGCAGGGTTTAGTCCAGGGGTCGGCAGCCTTTCAAAGAAGAAGAACTATTTTTTTGTTTTTGTCTTTGACCAAAATATTTCAAGAGCTGCATCACACACAAAGTGTTGGGGTGCAGGAGGGGGTGTGGGATCTGGGAGGGAGTTTGGGTGCAGGAGGGAGCTCCAGGTTGGTGCAGAGTGTTGGGGTGCAGGAGAGGGTGAGGGGTTTGGGCTCTGGGAGGGATTTTGGTGCAGGAGGGGACTTTGGGCTGGGGTAGGGGATTGGGGTGCAGGAGGGGGTGTGGGGTCTGGGAGGGAGTTTGGGTGCAAGAGGGGGTTCTAACCTGGGGCAGGGGTGCAGGAGGGGGTACGAGGTGCAGGCTCTGGCCGGGTGGTGCTTACCACAGGTGGCTCCTGGGCTGTGTCGCAGCAGGGCTCAGGCAGGCTGCCTGCATGCCATGGCCCCACGCCGCTCCTGGATGTGGCTGGCTGCTGGCACATCTCTGCACGCCCATGGGGGAAGGGCAGCAGCCGGTCTCCATGCACTGCCCAGGCCCGCAAGCACCGCCCCCGCAGCTCTCAGTGGCCGGTTCCCACTGAGCTGCCCCCACCCCGCCAGGGGCACGCAGAGACGTGCCAGCAGCCAGCCGCTTCCAGGAGCGGCATGGGGCCATGGCATGCAGGCAGCCTGCCTGAGCCCTGCTGCGCCACTGGACTTTAGTGGCCCAGAGATCGTGATAGACTGGCAGAGGCTCCAGGATCGACCCGTCGATCGTGATTGATGGGTTAGTGACCACTGTTTTTTCAATAAACAGCTGCCTGCAAGGGGGCAGCCGAAGAGCCGCAGGTTGCCGACCCCTGGTTTAGTCTGTAAGGAATTATGAATGGTAGAAAATTAACTCTGTTGATAATGCTTTGCTCTCTGTTTCCAGCCAGTCGAATTTCTGAGCCATCTATTTAATGTAAATATATCTAGGGACTAGTCTGTTTAGTAAATATCCTTTATATTACACTTAAATTGCCCACACACAACCATGGCAAACCAAAACAGTAACAAACTAAGGTCACTGAAGGCAAAGCCCACAGCACAGGGAGCTGTGCAGCCGCAGCACTGCAGGGAAAGCATGTGCGGGCTTTCTGCTCGAAAGGGGCAGAATGCCTGCTGGAGCATCACAGCCTGTACTGGCAACAGGGCTGCAGCCACACCCCGTTATGGGATGTAGCTTACTAGCCTCTCCGCAGCTGGCCAGCTCTGTGAGCTAGTGCAGGGGTCTCCAAACTTTAGGAGATGAGGGCCACATTAGATTTTTGAAGGGGCTTCGCAGGCTGGCTTTAGGGAGTGCGGGGCCCAATTTCGACGGGGCCCTGCCGCCGAAATACCGTCGAGGCGGCAACAGCGTTTGAGCTGCCGCCGAAGTGCTGCCGAGGCAGCGGCAGCAATTGGTTGGGGGGCTGGACAAATTGAAGTTGCGGGCCGGATTCGGCCCTCAGGCCGTAGTTTGGAGACCCCTGAGCTAGTGTATAGATGTTGTGGACGTGGTCCCATTCCTCTCTCCAGCCCCATTGAGGAACCATGCACTTCCAGGGGAGCAAAGTGGGAGCAGTCCCTGTGTTTGTGCAAACACAGGGACTGCAAATCTGCCTGGTCCTTTCACAGGGGGAATATCCTTTACCCCTATCCTACCCCCACTTCATACCCACATAATAGCCAGGCCAGATCTAAGCCTAAATTATCAAAACCATGGAACACTAAAGATCCATGTATACTAGCGCTAGCAAACACAGTCATAACGGAAACAATTTATTCACCTCTGCTCTACTAATGTATATTTATTCAGATAACAAACAGTGTTCCTGAAAGAGAATGTCAAACAGGACTCCTATCTGAGACAAAGTAAATAGAAGAACATGCCAAATCTGCCCATAAGAACGCTAGCAGTCTCATATGTGCAGTTGTTAAGAGCCATTGTAAACTCACAAAAGGGTAATGGTGTAGGAGTAAGGGACTTTACTGTGAGTCATTGATAGAGGTCTGCATCAATAGAAAGTCGAAGATCTAAACAAAGTAGTTAAAGAACTGGAAGAAGATAGTCACTGTAACATAGAATTGATTACTCAGAAATGGAGGGAACCACAGAGCTGAGGGAAACTGTCATGTCTGGATCTAGTCAGACTGCACAAATGGTGCTAATGAACATTTGGTTCAATCATGTTCATCCCCTAGTTTATCTGCCATTTGTGGACATTGGCATGAACAGGCATTTGTTTGCACTAATGTTTTTGGGGTGCTGTCCATTATATGAATACCCATGTTTGCATCGGAACAGTGTATTTGCGACTCTCTAGTCATCATTAACTACTCATTATTTTATTGTTTAAAAAGTTTCATTCATCCCACCAGGAAGCAGAAACAACATTTGATACGTATCAAGTGCTCAATCACACAACAGTAATAAGGAACAGGGAATACCTGATATGAACACTCTGGAAATAACCAATAGGGTGAAAACAGTTCATCCAAACTATTCAAGTGGTGTTAACTAATCAGTTCATAAGCAGAAAATAGCACTGAATGATATTTGTGCACATGATATTTATGCAGAGAACAATTTGACCAGCTGTAGTAACGTCCATACTTCTGTACATCAGTGACCAAGATGCAATTCCATTTGAACCCTTTCTGCAAGTTTCCAGAACTTCTTTAAAACAAAGGCATTGGAAGGAATCCATTGGGCAACCCCCCTAGATTATCTGATCATATTGTGAATGAGGACAAGAAAACAACTTTCTTTCTGCCTTGTCTCAGTTTAACTTGGGGTTCACTATCATGTGACCATCATAGATGGGCCTGGAAGGGATTCCCAGACTGTGCGAGGATCAGCTGGTGTAAACTACAGTGGAAAAGTCCGAAAGAAAATCAAACTCAGCCAGAGTAAATAACCAGCATATTGTTCTGTCCTGTATCAGAGTGAAACAGCACGTGCTTACATAGTAATCTGTCATGTTTCCTCTGATATTCATTGATTGTTTGTGTGTGTGTTTGTTACTTTTGGTTTTAGTGATGCCTGTTTCATCACTCTGAGTACCAGCCATACATTAAAACGACAATAATCGACACACAGTTGGGCTATCCCAAGAATCATTGAACTATCCCATTCTAACATTTTCTGTCTGTAGCCTGTGTTTTCATTAGTGAAAGTGGTTCAAAGAAGTGCACTTTGCATGTAGTACAGAAAGGGGATGGCATTTGAGAGAGGTCTTAGCTCCTGCAGGGTATCGGTCTGGCCTTGAACCTTAGAAAGCTGTCTCCTGCACAAACCGCTTTCACCCTTGCAATGGACAATTCCATTGTGCAAGAGGAGCGAAGTTATCTTCAACACAGAGCTTTAGGTGGTGAAACTGACTTTACAATACTACCAAAAGCCTGCCAAGTAGTCTTTCTTATACACTAGGAGATAGCTAGTATATCCCCACATATCTACCTAGGATTTAGCACCTAACTCCACTTGAAATAAATGGAGTTAAGTGCCTAAATACCTTTGTGAATCCCACCCTGCTCTCTCCCCCGATGGAGAGAATGGTGGACTTTCAATATGCTTAGGAGGTTAACAAATCCTGGCTGTGATGGTCCTTATCTGTCAGGACCAGTGAATTATAGCTGGGCCATCAGAAACCTCTGTTTTCTTAAGCCCGTTCGTAGGTATGTGGCAACATGGCCTAGGATCTGAGATCTGCTGTTGAATGTAATCATTGCTGACTATTCTCCTCTGGTTTTGCAGTTCATTTGGGATTGTATATTTCATTATATCGACTAGGAGTGAATATTTATAGTGTCTTGCTTTGCCTTGTTGCTCCGTCCTGATTAATATGTAGTGCTCGTGAAACAAAATAGTCCTCTGGGGCCTGCTTCATCCCTTAATGATTCTCTCCTTGCAAAATGTCAAAGCACTGAAGTGCTGAAGGAAGACTACCAGAAACCCATTGTAAAACTTTTGCCACCTGCCTCCAGGGCAGGTTGGGATGGTTTCCAATGGGGTTCATGCCCTTCCCTGCCAGAGAGGAATTATAAAAATACTTCTGAAGAGCAATTGTTTTGCTTTTGCAATAGACCAAATAAATAACAGATGCTATTGCAAAAAGTGTTCTGAGTAAAGAAATTGTATTTTCCCCACCTTGGAAGGCTTTCATCCCTCTTCAGAATAAAAAGCAGAGTAATGTGCTATCAGCAAACACCGTTGGCCAGACTCTCAGCTGGTGTAATTCAGCATAGCTCCATTGATTCCAATGGAGTTAATAGAGCTATGCTGCTTTACACCCGCTGAGCATCTGACCTAATATATTTTCCAGAAATAAAGTCTAAAACAATTGTAGCAATGTGCCGCCTCACATAATTTTGTTACCTATTTCCCTGATGATGGTTCTGAGACAGCATTTTTGTTTAAATGGGAAAACAGTAAATGGTTTTTGTAAGCAACATAATGAGCAACCGATAAACTATCACAAGCAAGCATCTAGCTTAATTGATGCTAGATGTAAATGTTTTTTTTTTATAAAAATGCTCCTCAGTTAGCCCAGAGATATTTTAAATGAATTTTTGCTTTCTTCATCTTTTCCCTCTTGAATAATAGAAGTGCTTAGCACTTTTGTAGGATATTTTTATATAAAGCTATCAAAGCATGAATTAAGTTTCACATTACCCCTGTGATCTAGTATTACAAATGAGTAAGCTGAAGCTAAGAGAACTAAGAAACTCCCCAAATGTCAACAGCAAATCTTTTGCAGAGATGGGAATTGAATCCAGGAGTCCTAATTCCCAGTCCTGTACTCCAACCACTATAAAATACAACACCACACTCTTCATTTCTATCAAGCCCAACGGAAGTAGTATATAATTATACACACCAGAAACACAAGCTTGTGCTGACTTAAATTAACGGTAATGCTTTTAATAATATAGGACCTTCTTAATTTCCTGGGAAATGTCATATATCTCTAAAACCATGCTCAGTAGCTCAACATCCCTGAAAAACACTAGTGAAAATGTCATACAGGTGTCTTTTTTTAGTGCACATTGGAATGGTTTATTTTTTTGATCATTTTATTATGTTTGGCAAAAGTGACTATATTTGAGATGTTCCTAATAATTCCTAGAAGTTTGGCAGGTGTTTAGTATTGGAATATAAAATTTGAAGTCTGAAGGCTAATTCTCAGCACCCAGAAGGTCATAAGGGCATATCAAGACCCATGACAACTCCTTCTAAATAAATAGGTGGCATTCCTGAATGAGACTTATCCATGCAGATCCTTCCTAGGACTCTATGTAGGCAAATTCCTCTGCACAATCAGAGTTATGGGGCCAGTAAGAATTCAGGAAAGACTATTCTTGTTCTCTAAGAGGGAGGGTTTGAGCCTTACAACACCTATTGGAGCTAATAGTAGTTGGAGATTCTCAGTTATTATGTTGTCCTTTGGCCCGAGAGGTTAGCCAATATTTGAGGTTAGCCAATAACAACTTGCTGGGTTGTTTCATTTAGGAGGAGAAATTGTTTATATGAGTCAGGTATTTCTTTGGCACAATATTGTTTATTTACAAAAGGCTTGTTTACACTTACCGGAGGATCGATGATGTGGTGATCGATGCGTCAGCGGTTGATTTAGCGGATCTAGAGAAGACCCACTAAATTGACCACCGATCACTCTCCCATCGACTCCTGTACTCCACCTGATCGAGAAAAGTAAGGGGAGTCGACAGGAGAGCGTCTCCCATCGACGTCACATAGTGTGGACCCCTCAGTAATTAGATCTAAGTTATGTCGATATGAGTTACACTATTCACGTAACTCAAATTGCGTAGCTTAGATTGACTTTTCCCTTTAGTGTAGACAAGGCCTATGTATGTACACAAAGTCCCGTTTCCCTGAACACAGTAGGAGCAAACAACAGGAGGCAGTTTCCTTGTTCACAATTTCTAACCCTGTTTTTTCAGACAGCACTCTGTCCAAACGATGCTTTCTCACCGTCCAGAGCCAGGCTACCTGTTCTTCTCTCACTTTCTCCAGGCCTTGGGCAGTGGCTTCTACTATTTCAACTATAACTAAAGAAAGGGTCATTTCATTGCTCCCTCAGTTAGCCTGAAAGGAGAGTGATACTCTGCCCATCACTTCAGAATAGTTCATGATTGCTCATAGATCAAAGACATGCTTGCTGACAGCTGCCAATACCTTCCAGCACAACAATGAGAATTTTGGAATTGTGTCTTTTGGGGGAAAATATAGTATCTAGCAGAGAGGAAGGATGCTCCAGTAGTTAGGGCACTAACCTAGGACTTAGGATACTTGAATTCAATTTCCTCTTCTTCCACAGATTTCCTATGTAACCTTGAGCAAGTTACTTGGGCCTAGATCCTCAAAAGCATTTAGGCTCCCAACTTCCTTTGAGGAGCTGGACCTTAACTTTTCTGTACCTCAGTTCCTCAACTGTAAAATGGAGATAATAGCACCGCCCTACCACCTCACAATCTTTAAAGGATTTAATGTGCCCATACAGTATGGTGATGGGGCAGTATAATAGATGGATAACACTATAAACTGTTCAAGATCTTCAAAGCACTTCAGAAACACTAATTCATCATGACAACACCCTGAGGGTAGGAGGTGGCGCACAAGGGAGCCTGGTATGGCTTCCTGGTTAAGAGAGTGGTTTTATTTTGGCCCAGATTCTAGCACAGATGAAAGCAGCATTGGGACTGGTCTAATCTATATTGACTGACTATGGACCACAAAGGCGCCATCTACCTGTTGGGGATTGCTGGAATACAATGGATTTTTGCCCATTCCCCTCCTGTCCCTGATGTGCTTGCTCCATGTGCTGTATTCAGACCTCACCTCTCTCTGGCTGGCCATGCCTTTCTCTTTTTCTCACCATACTGATGTTGATGAGTCACTGCCTGCAGTCCTGCTAAGCATACATTTTGTTTTCAGTTCATTTTTGTTAACACTCCGAAAGGTCTTTGTGAACAGGTACCAATAAGTTGCACATTATTAATGTTATTACTTTTATTGCATGTTCCAATTCCCAGGTTTATTTTAATTATGCGCATTATGAGAGAGCCATGTTGGCGTAACAATGAAAAATACACTGATCTGCATGACATTTCATGTATAGATTGACAGGGGAGACACCTATGATGATGACTAATTCCACGATAGAATCATGTCACTTATTGCTACCCATAAATGAAATGTCATATGCAGCCACCTATTCTTCATTCCTTAATTCATTCTAATTACTGCTCTTGGACAAATGCTGCAGACTTTGGTTCTAGCCTTTAGTGCATGACGTCCCTTTGCACAAGTGGATAATATTTCATCTTAAATTAATATACATTTGTGTATGTCTTTATATCCCTTCTTCCAACATATGAATCCATATATATTGATAAGTTTCTTGCACTTTGTGTATTGTTTTCCATTAAGTTCATTTCAGAATGGCTTGTAATCACAGAGTGTTCAATAATTTAATCCAGACTTTTTCTTTCTGGATGATTTACTAATGTTCCTATTCTATGCGCAGAGGCTAGATTAAAGTAACATAAATCTCCCAATGATGAGAAAATGTGATCACTTATTACATGGACAATCAGTTTATTTAAAAACTTAATTAGTTTGTACATCAAGAAACCTTTCCTCAGGTGTGATAAACTGCAAATAATTACTGAACCTTCGCCAGTGAAATTAAAAGTCTCACAAGGTTGTTACTAGGAATTTGTGATTTGACAGAGAAAAGGGTTTCAGTTCCAGGCGGTATTTATACAAAATTGATTTTTTTCCTTTTGACTACAGTAAGACAGAGGGGGGAAATAGATTGGTTGGTAGCAGCAAAAAGCAGTCAGAGTGTACCCATTCTTTTCAATGTGAAGAATCAAGGACCTAGTCCTCTTCCCATTGAAATCAAAGGCACTCTTCCTGTTGAATTCAATGGGAGCTGGAGCCAATGTTCAGACACAGTTTAATTGCACTGTCTAGAGGAAAGCTGTAGTAATAGAAATGGGATGAAATTCAATAGTGCAAAGCCAAGGTCATGCACTTGGGGGCTAACAACAAGAAATTTTGCTAAAAGCTGGGGACATATCTGTTAGAAGTGACAGAGGAAGAGAGAGACCTGCGTGTACTGTTTGATCATAGGATGACTATGAGTAAGGATATGATTTGGTCACAGATTCTGTGTCTTTAAGGGACCTCTGTGACTTTTGCGGCTTCATCCCACCACAGCAGTGGGGCTGGAGCAGCTGTCAGCCCCTCCACAGGAGCAGCAGCAGGACTGGAGTAGTGGCTGGCAGTCAGGCCCTGGAGCAGCCCCCAGAGTTGGGTCAGTCCCCGGGGCTGGAGCAGTGACCAGAGATCAGCCCCCACTGCCGGAGCAGCAGCAGGGCTGTCAGCTAGTGTTCCCTATCAAGGGCCGCGCACTTCAGGTGCCCCTCCCCCCATTGCCGCGCTGCTTCTGCCCTCTGCCTTGGAGCCCCTGGCCGGCTGCTCCCTGGAGCCTCCTGCTTGCTGTGCAGAGTGCGGGGGAAGACAGGGGGTGCTGATATGAGGGCGTCCCCCTCCCCCCGCCAGGTACCCCATTTCCACAGAGCAGGGGAAAGGGACAACAGGGCTCAGAGTGGGATGGAGCTGCTGGAGGATGCTGCTGTGTCTGAACACATTACCATGATATCGGTGCACATAACAAAATTCATTCCACACATGGAAGGAAAAAATTAGAGGGAACATTGCTGCCAGCCCCCCCGTGAGTCTCCCACTGTTAGTCCCCCCCACCCAGGGTATTTGTAATAAAAGTTGCAGACAGGTTCTGGGCTTCCATGAATTTTTGTTTACTAAAAATACTTGTGACAAAATCTTAACCTTAACTATGAGCCACCAACGTGACGTGGCTGTGAAAAAGGCCAATGCAATCCTAAAATGCAGTAGGCAAGGTGTTTCCAATAGAGATAGGGAAGTGTTATTACCATTATACAAGCCACTGGTGAGATCTCATTGGAATACTGTGTGCAGTTCTGGTCTCCAACGTTTAAGAAAGATGGAAATCGGAACAGGTGCAGAGAAGGGCGACCAAGATGACCAGAGAAATGGAGAACCTACATTATGAGAGGAGACTTAAGGAGATTGGTTTGTTTAGCTTAACAAAATGAAGGCTGAGGGAAGATACGATTACTCTCTATAAATACATCACAGGGATAAACATCAGGAGAGTTATTTAAGGAAGGGCCAATGTTAGCAGAAGAACAAATGGATATAAACAGGCCATCAATAAGTTTAGGTTTGAAATTAGACAAAGGTTTCTAACCATCAGAGGAGTGAAGTTCTGGAACAACCTTTCAAAAGGAGTAGGGGAGGCAAAAAACCTAACTTGTTTCAAGACTGAGCTTGATAAGTTTATGGAGGAGATGGTTTGATGAGACTTGCTACAATGGCATATGGCCCATCCATGACTGCTAGTAGCAAATATCCCCAATGGCAAGTGGTGGGACACTAGCTGGGGACGGCTCTGAGTTACTACAGAAAATGTTTCCCTGGTGCCTGGTGGGTCTTGCCCACATGCGCTAGGTCTAACTGATCACTATATTTGGGGTTGGGGAAGAAATTTTCTCCCAGGTCAGATTGGCAGAGACCTCGGCATGGACCACTTACTGGTTTGACCTAGAGTAAATGGTGGATTCTCTGTAACTTGTAGTCTTTAAATGAAGATTTGAGGACTTCAGTAACTCAGGCGTAGGTTATGGGTCTCTTACAGGAGTGGGTGGGTGAGGTTCTGTGGCCTGCAATGTGCAGGAGGTCAGACTAGATGGTCATGATGGTCACTTCTGGAATTAGTCTGAGTCTTGTAACCCAGTCTGCTATTTTGATTAAATATTATATTTTTCTGCCAGTTTTGAGTTATTAGTCGAGACTAATCCAAGTTTGGATTTATGTTTCCCAATCTCTGTTTATATAAACCATGAGTCAAAGGATTGGAGCAATAGGATAGGAGGCAGGACTCTAGACCAGTGATTCTCAAGATTTTCCATATTGGAATCTCTTTTTCCATCATGGCACTCTACCTGGAAATTCCCCTCCCAGTTAGCAGGGGGTAGGGTGGTCATGACCTGCTGGGTTGGGAAACCCCTGCTTTAGAGTTCTATTCTCAGTTCTGTCATGAACTGGCTGTGACCTTGGTCTCTGCATTGGGTCACCCAACTGTAAAATGGGGATAATATTTACCCACTTGAAAGGGGTGTTGTGAGGATTTAGTCCCTCCTGCATGTTTGAAGTGCTCTAACGTCCTTGCCAATTGGGAAGGTATCATTATTTAAACAAATTATTTTGCATCAGATCTTAAATTCTTACATCTCTTGTAGTGTCCATGCTTAGCCTTGCTGCAGCAAAGCAACAGTGAAATTCACTTTCCAGTCATGTAATAAACATGCAGGTTCTCAGTTCACCAGACAGTTTGTTTGTGCTCTCTTGATAAGCCTACGTTGCTGGTCACTCACTTACTGGACTTTACTGGTAGAGCTAGATTGTACATCACAAATGAACAGCATAGGTAGTATATCTACACAGATGAAGACATTATTTATTTGCAGTTGTTTCAGACCCTCAATTCCACACACTGCTCTTGAATACTGTAAATTCCACTATCAGCAGAGAAATGTTCTTATCAAGAATAATCAGAAAGAAAAACTTGTAGCACCTTAGAGACTAACAAATTTATTTCAGCATAAGCTTTCGTGGGTTAGTACCCACTTCATCGGATGCATGGAATGAAACATACAGTAGACAGATATTTATACAGTCAGAGAAACATGATAAGGTGGAGGTGCATAGACCAACCTTAAGAGGCTAATTAATTGAGAGGAACCATAACAGCAGGGGAAGAAAAACCTTTGAAGTGATAAACAAGATGGTCACACAGGTGTGAATGAGGATCGTTAACTTAAGGGAAATGGATTCAATTAACGTAATGGCCGAGCCATTCCAAGTCCTTATTTAATCCTGAGGTAATGCAATCTAGTTTGCATATCAATTCGAGTTCAACAGTTTCTCTTTGAAGTTTGTTTTTGGAGTTAATCTGTCGCAACACTACTACCCTCAAGTCTGTCAGTGAGTGATTAGGGAGGTTGAAGTGTTCTCCTACTGGTTTTTGAATGTTATGATTCCTGATGTCAGATTTATGTCCATTTATTCTTTTGCGTAGAGACTGTCCGGTTTGGCCAATGTACATGGCAGAGGGGCATTGCTGGCACATGATGGCATATATCACATTGATAGATGTGCAGGTGAATGAGCCCCTGATGGTGTGGCGGATGTGATTAGGCCCTGTGATGGTATCACTTGAATCGATATGTGGACAGAGTTGGCATCGGGCTTTGTTGCAAGGATAGGTTCCTGGGTTAGTGTTTTTGTTGTATGGTGTGTGGTTGCTGGTGAGTATTTGCTTCAGGTTGGGGGGCTGTCTGTAAGCAAGTATTGGTCTGTCCTCCAAGATCTGTGAGAGTGAGGGGGACAGACCAATCCTTGCTTACAGACAGCCCCCCAACCTGAAGCAAATACTCACCAGCAACCACACACCATACAACAAAAACACTAACCCAGGAACCTATCCTTGCAACAAAGCCCGATGCCAACTCTGTCCACATATCGATTCAAATGATACCATCACAGGGCCTAATCACATCCGCCACACCATCAGGGGCTCATTCACCTGCACATCTACCAATGTGATATATGCCATCATGTGCCAGCAATGCCCCTCTGCCATGTACATTGGCCAAACCGGACAGTCTCTACGCAAAAGAATAAATGGACATAAATCTGACATCAGGAATCATAACATTCAAAAACCAGTAGGAGAACACTTCAACCTTCCTAATCACTCACTGACAGACTTGAGGGTAGCAGTGTTGCGACAGATTAACTCCAAAAACAGACTTCAAAGAGAAACTGTTGAACTCGAATTGATATGCAAACTAGATTGCATTACCTCAGGATTAAATAAGGACTTGGAATGGCTCGGCCATTACGTTAATTGAATCTATTTCCCTTAAGTTAACGATCCTCATTCACACCTGTGTGACCATCTTGTTTATCACTTCAAAGGTTTTTCTTCCCCTGCTGTTATGGTTCCTCTCAATTAATTAGCCTCTTAAGGTTGGTCTATGCACCTCCACCTTATCATGTTTCTCTGACTGTATAAATATCTGTCTACTGTATGTTTCATTCCATGCATCCGATGAAGTGGGTACTAACCCACAAAAGCTCATGCTGAAATAAATTTGTTAGTCTAAGGTGCTACAAGTTTTTCTTTCTTATTTTCGTTTTGCTGACACAGACTAACACAGCTACTACACTGAAACCAAGAATAATCAGTCATTCAAGCACTCTGCTCTTACCTTTGGCATTTATTCTATTCTTAATTACCATGCTGTCATCTTTGCCCTTGTAGGATAAATTGTGCTGCCCATAATACACTTATAAAACATCTAACTATTAAAGCCCCGATAAACAGACTTAAGTATAACAAAAGAAGGTGGGGAGGAGGAGAGGGAGGAGCTGATGTTGGAAAGATCTCTTGCCTCTCAGCCTTTTTGTGAACTGATGTTCTGTGCTTTCTAGTCCAGCAAACATTTCTTTGTGTGATATAGCAACAAACAAGATTTGTTCAGCTTGCAGGGGCAGTATTTGGGGACTGATCCCAAAGCCTGCTGAAGTCTGTGGAAAGGCTTCCTTTAAATTCAGTTGGCTTTGGATCAGGTCCCTAGATTCTCAGCAAAATCCTGCCATTTATCAACTCTTACAGTTGGGTTCCTGTTGATTGAGGAACAAAGAGGTCAAGTGACTAGCTGGAGATGACTGATGATTGAGCCGTTCATTCCAGTTTTAACTTAGGACCATTCTGATTGTCCTATCTAGGCATAGGTCAATGCCTACCTACCCAGGCATTTACAAAGCATCCATCATCATGGTATCTGAACACTAACACAGTCACTTAAGCAGACAATCCATCTGAACATTCCTTCCTTGTATATGCTTATTGGGGAAGGAGTTCTCTTTCTTCCTCCTTCTCTCAAGGGAAGAGAAAGCAAATTCTTTTGGGATTGCTGTAGAGGAGCATCTCATTCTGCACATGGTTATTGTAACCACTAGCTCACTGGCTGGGTAATACAAAAATCAGCACCATAGATTGTGTCCTAGGTCTATAAAATATATGGTTTTGTTTAGTATAAATATGACACAACAGCAGTAAATCTCTGTGCTCTCACTTATGGATATAGAGTCTTATTTACCATTTGTTTGTGGCTAGACTGTCTATAATAACTGAACACAGAGTTATTCTTACCAAATAGGTATTTTATTTGCAGCCATCTCAGAAAGCATTTTACATCTCTTCTATTCTCAAATGTTATGTTTCAAACGTGTATTGGTCAGCTCTGGCAAGGAGAAGGCATCTTCTCTAGTCGTAGAAATCCCTAGCTTTATAGCCTGACATAACCTTTTCTCCAGGTTCTTCTCTGGGAAGGTAACACCTATCTCAAGAGAATTGTTAGAAATCAGCATGCAAAAAGGTTACTGAAAACACAATAAATAAGCTAGGGCTGACTTCAAGTGAGGCTCAACTCAGTATAGAATCAGCCTTAGAATATAGGAGAAAATTGTATCGTGGAGGAGGGATTTGGATTTTTCTTTCTAAAATGTAACATCCCACCTACAATCACTTACCACCTTATTATTAAAAAGATAATAGAGATAATGCACAAAAGAAGTCATTCTATAGCAATTATCCCAAAATAGAGTGCTGGCCTTGGGGTCTATTATAAGTTCTCAGTAAACTACATATGATGGCGGTCTCGAACTGTTTTTAAATAATTATTTTATTCACTGACTGTACTCTTCACCCATTTTTTTCTTCTATGTCTTGACTTTGCTCTAGAGATACACTTGAGGAATATAATTTATGTAATCTACCCATTTATCTTCCAACTACTATTTGCCCTGGTTGCAATTTGTAAATGAATCTAGCTGAAGGCATATAATTATGTGAATAATCAGAGGAAGACAATTAAAAAAATACTGGTTTGATTTTTGTCACATGGCTTCCGTTAGATTTGGTATTGAGTATCACACCTGAAAAAAAGTCTGTCACCCTTACTTATTCTGACTCAGAAGTACCTTGATTACTTGGGGCAGCACCTTGCTCCTGGAGCAGTCCCCTTGAAGAGAATCATGCCCAGTCATGCTCCTGTTTCTTCTTGCCACTAATTGGTGCATAATGCCCTACAACTTCAAAATGGAAAGAAGTGGATGGAAGGACATTATGACTGGAATGACAACAAAAATATATGTAAGCAGAGTCAGGATGAGCTCCACCCTGACATCTGGTGGTGAGTCGTGGCAAAGCACTCCAGGGGCTGATGCCATTTACATAGGCACATCCACCCCACCGAGTACGAACCCATAATAGCCCAATGGGCATGTTGGGCTGCTGTAGGATCCCCAGTTTTCTGTATTGGGGCAGGAATTTCTGTTATTGGGGCAGGAAGAATAAACTGTTATACTGCTTATGTAAATCAAGGACAGTGGAACTGTACTTGGCCTTTTGTCATGATGAGGGGGAACTCGCCATCAACTAAGCAGCGCTCGCCAGCCAAGGGACATGGGTTCCAAAACCCAGTGAATGGAGAGAGGCTGGGGACAGGTTTCTTGACTGGGCCTTTTGGCTATAGCTCAAGCACAGTACCTGGTGGTGTGGGCTCCTTGTGAGGGTCTGAGACACCAATTGCACCTCTTCCTCTCTCCACTGTGGAATATCAGAGCTAATGTTGAGTTCATTGGGAGTCTGATCTCAGGTTGCTGAGTTGAAATCACTCTGGGCTAAGGGTGTAAATGAGCACTAAGGTTCCCCTAACTACAAGCTGAAATCACTAAAGAGCTAAAAGTCTCATGTGCTGAAATCACTGAGCACTGTGTTTAAGTAGTGGTGGAGCCTGAAGATCTATTGCTGAGTGGCCGGCCGAGCGGAGCTGCCGGCAGAGCGGAGCAGTTTGTGGAGACAGTTGGAGCGGCTTGCAGGACGGCTGGTGGAGCGGAGCTGCCAGCGGAGCAGTTTGTGGGGGCAGGCGGAGCGGCTTGCAGGACGGCTGGCGGAGCGGAGCGAAGCCCCACGGAGGGGTGAGGCA
Organism: Macrochelys suwanniensis; assembly: GCA_033296515.1. NCBI lineage: Eukaryota > Metazoa > Chordata > Testudines > Chelydridae > Macrochelys > Macrochelys suwanniensis. The sequence continues at coordinate 38,853,565 of CM065775.1, read as the reverse complement.
ATCATCTTCAAGCCACGTAAGGTGCCCCTTACCTCTCCCCTCCCCATTTCTGCCCAGGCTGATGAACTTTTGAACTTTGGGACTGGACTTTTGGGTTCTTGGACTTTTGGGGACTTTGGGTGATTTCTGGGTTGCTGGACTCAAGAACCAAAGAGACAGGACATGGCCCAATTGGCTGGGGTGGGTTTTGCTCACAGTTTGGTTTATGAATCCTAGTTGCGGTGTTTTCCCAATTTAATGCTGGTGTCGTTTACCTGCTGTTATTAAAGATTTTCTGTTACACCGAGGCTCTGTGCTTGCGAGAGGGAAAGTATTGCCTCCTTGAGGCGCCCAGGGGTGTATGTAAAGATTTTCCCAGGTTACTGGGTGGGGGCTCGAGCCGGTTTTACATTGTATTGTTGAAAAGGGAACCCCTATGTACTGAACCCAGCCCTTGCTGCTGTCAACTCATCCTGGCAGAAGGATTACATATACATATTCCTAATTTTGGAAAATTCTGTGTTGAAGAGTAGGGAAATCTGGAGCTGTTGCAATTTTTAGAAGTGGGTCAGACCTCCTTAGGACTCATTTAAATGGTGCAGCCTCAGTAGATAAGTGACAAACTGGGTTCCCAGTGTTCTTTGAGGGAGTGTATGAGCCAGATGACTGACCATTCTGCTGGTGATTTGGTAAGACTTTTTAGTATTGTCTTTTGTCCTCCTCTATCAGTCAGTGGAACCTAATGCACAATTCCTGGGAAGGTTGTGACAAGGCTACTGTTGTGGAACATAGGAATTGCCATTCTGGATCGGACCCAAGGCCCATCCAGTCCAGTATCCTGTCTTTGAGAGTAGTGTGTACCAGACATTTAGTGGAAGGTATAAGCACTCTGCAATACGCAGATGTGGAGTAATCTGCACCCTCACCATATTAGGTCTTATCCTGGTCTCTAATAGAGATTGGCCATGAAGCATAAGGTTGAATATCCTCTGCAAAATTTTTGTCATTGATCCAGATAACTTTGAATACTCCTAATGGACACATAAATGTCCACTCCCTCTTGAAATCTTGTTATGTTCTTGGTCTCAACCACTTCCTGTGTTCCAGTGGCAATGAGTTCCACAGTCTAATTATAAGCCCCATGGAAAAAAACATTTCCTTTTATCGGTTTCAGATTCCACACTTTTTAATTTCATTGAACGTCCCTTTGTTCTCGTGTTACAAGATGGATGGAGAACAGAAGTTCCCAATCTGACATCTCTAGATGATTCACTTTCTGTACTTTTATCATGTCCCCTCTTATTTGTCTCCTTTCTAAGAATTTCCATAAATATTCACTGAATAGTTTGTATGAATAATTTTCAGACTTTTGGGGGAGTTTTACATGGCCTATTATTGTTTAGTATTTATATTGCAGTAGCACCTAAAGGCTGCATTCAGGGTTAGGGAACCCTATTGTGTTAGGTGCTGTACCCACACAATGAAAGACAGTCCCTGCCTCAAAGAGTTTACATACTAAGTTATGAGAGAAGGCAGAGGGATGCAAGGAACAGACTGGGGAGCACAAGGTAACAGTGAGACAGTTATGATTAGTGAAGCAAGCTGTGGTTACGGCACACCAGCTGCCCAGCTAGTATATACAAAGACTGTGGGGAATCTTGCAGCTGTGTCTCTTGCCTTCATTCCTCTGCCTTATTTTCAGCATCATAGGTTTCCCATGAAGATCCAGTGGGTCTCGTGGATAGCACATTCAGTGTCATGTCATGCAGTATATAAGCATCATTGCAAGAGGACATGCCACATGCTTCAATACAATTCATACTGTGTTCTGGTGCTTCAGTTTGCCCTGATCTCTCGGGTTTATTTTCTCTCTCACTCAGGTTCAAAGTATGGCACCTGAATAGCCAGAAAAATAAGGCACCTGTCACTGAATATATGCTTTGTTCAGCACAGTGATTATCTGATTTCTGTCTAGCACAGTTCACTGTCATAGTAGTTAGGCTGAAGGAAGACCTACTGTACCTTGACAGTGGGACCATCTGGTGTTCATTCTTGTAATTAGTGTCAAACCCACACAGTCCTGCTGCTGCAAATATATATTTTAATGCATCACAGGGCATGTTCACTAGTTTATTGTGAGTCTTATGTCATTTGAAACCTATATTCTGGGCATCAGAAATAATCAGTGTTTTTTGATATATATATATATATATATATATATATATATATATATATATATATATATATATATATATATATATATATATAATGTGTGTGTGTACACACAGAGTAGGTGGGTAGACATATATATATATATATAATTACACAGATTCATAGATTCATAGATTCTAGGGCTGGAAGGGACCTCGAGAGGTCATCGAGTCCAGCCCCCTGCCCTCATGGCAGGACCAAATACTGTCTAGACCATCCTTGATAGACATTTATCTAACCTACTCTTAAATATCTCCAGAGATGGAGATTCCACAACCTCCCTGGGCAGTTTATTTCAGTGTTTAACCACCCTGACAGTTAGGAACTTTTTCCTAATGTCCAACCTAAACCTCCCTTCCTGCAGTTTAAGCCCATTGCTTCTTGTTCTATCCTCAGAGGCTAAGATGAACAAGTTTTCTCCCTCCTCCTTATGACACCCTTTTAGATACCTGAAGACCGCTATCATGTCCCCTCTCAGTCTTCTCTTTTCCAAACTAAACAAACCCAATTCCTTCAGCCTTCCTTCATAGGTCATGTTCTCTAGACCCTTAATCATTCTTGTTGCTCTTCTCTGGACCCGCTCCAGTTTCTCCACATCTTTCTTGAAATGCGGTGCCCAGAACTGGACACAATACTCCAGTTGAGGCCTAACCAGCGCAGAGTAGAGCAGAAGAATGACTTCTCGTGTCTTGCACACAACACACCTGTTAATGCAGCCCAGAATCAAGTTTGCTTTTTTTGCAACAGCATCACACTGTTGACTCATATTTAGCTTGTGGTCCACTATAACCCCTAGATCCCTTTCTGCCGTACTCCTTCCTAGACAGTCTCCTCCCATTCTGTATGTGTGAAACTGATTGTTCCTACCTAAGTGGAGCACTTTGCATTTGTCCTTATTAAACTTCATCCTGTTTACCTCTGACCATTTTTCCAATTTGTCCAGATCATTTTGAATTATGACCCTATCCTCCAAAGCAGTTGCAATCCCTCCCAGTTTGACATCATCTGCAAACTTAATAAGCGTACTTTCTATGCCAATATCCAAGTCGTTGATGAAGATATTGAACAGAGCTGGTCCCAAAACAGACCCTTGTGGAACCCCACTCGTTATACCTTTCCAGCAGGATTGGGAACCATTAATAACTACTCTGAGTATGGTTATCCAGCCAGTTGTGCACCCACCTTATAGTAGCCCCATCTAAGTTGTATTTCCCTAGTTTATTGATAAGAATATCATGCGAGACCGTATCAAATGCCTTACTAAAATCTAGGTATATCACATCCACCACTTCTCCCTTATCCACAAGACTCGTTATCCTATCAAAGAAAGCTACCAGATTGGTTTGACATGATTTGTTCTTTACAAATCCATGCAGGCTATTCTCTATCACCTTACCACCTTCCAAGTGTTTGCAGATGATTTCCTTAATTACTTGCTCCATTATTTTCCCTGGCACAGAAGTTAAACTAACTGGTCTGTAGTTTCCTGGGTTGTTTGTATTTCCCTTTTTATAGATGGGCACTATATTTGCTCTTTTCTGGTCTTCTGGAATCTCTCCTGTCTCCCATGATTTACCAAAGATAATAGCTAGAGGCTCAGATACCTCCTCTATTAGCTCCTTGAGTATTCTAGGATGCATTTCATCAGGTCCTGGTGACTTGCAGGCATCTAACTTATCTAAGTGATTAACTTGTTCTTTTTTTATTTTATCTTCTAAACCTTCCCCCTTCCCATTAGCATTCACTATGTTAGGCATTCCTTCAGACTTCTCGGTGAAGACCGAAACAAAGAAGTCATTAAACATCTCTGCCATTTCCAAGTTTCCTGTTACTGTTTCTCCCTCCTCACTGAGTAGTGGGCCTACCCTGTCCTTGGTCTTCCTCTTGCTTCTAATGTATTGATAAAAAGTTTTCTTGTTTCCCTTTATTCCTGTAGCTAGTTTGAGCTCATTTTGTGCCTTTGCCTTTCTAATCCTGCCCCTCCATTCCCGTGTTGTTTGCCTATATTCAACCTTTGTAATTTGTCCTAGTTTCCATTTTTTATATGACTCCTTTTTATTTTTTAGATCTTGCAAGATCTCGTGGTTAAGCCAAGGTGGTCTTTTGCCACATTTTCTATCTTTCTTACCCAGCGGAATAGTTTGCTTTTGGGCCCTTAATAGTGTCCCTTTGAAATACTGCCAGCTCTCCTCAGTTGTTTTTCCCCTCAGTCTTGATTCCCATGGGACCTTACCTATCAGCTCTCTGAGCTTACCAAAATCCGCTTTCCTGAAATCCATTGTCTCTATTTTGCTGTACTCCCTTCTACCCTTCCTTAGAATTGTGAACTCTATGATTTCATGATCACTTTCCCCCAAGCTGCCTTCTACTTTCAAGTTCTGAACGAGTTCCTCCCTATTTGTTAAAATCAAATCTAGAACAGCTTCCCCCCAGTAGCTTTCTCAACCTTCTGAAATAAAAAGTTGTCTGCAATGCAGTCCAATAACTTATTGGATAGTCTGTGCCCTGCTGTGTTATTTTCCCAACATATATCTGGATAGTTGAAGTCCCCCATCACCACCAAATCTTGGGCTTTGGATGATTTTGTTAGTTGTTTAAAAAAAAGCCTCATCCACCTGGTTAGGTGGCCTGTAGTAGACTCCTAGCATGACATCACCCTTGTGTTTTACCCCTTTTAGCCTAACCCAGAGACTCTCAACACTTCCGTCCCCTATGTCCATCTCCACCTCAGTCCAAGTGTGTACATTTTTAATATATAAGGCAACACCTCCTCCCTTTTTCCCCTGTCTGTCCTTCCTGAGCAAGCTGTACCCATCTGTTACGGAGTGTGGGGGAGTCAGCGCCTGCACCCCTCTTCCTGGGATTTACTGGGAGTCTCAGCCAGCCAGTAGAACAGGAGGTTTATTAGAGATGCCAGGAACACAGTCCAAACAGAGCTTGTCAGTACAAACAGGACCCCTCAGTTGGGCCCTTCCGGGGGGCAGGGAGCTTAGACCCCAGCCTGGGGCTCCCTGCATTTCACCCCACAGCTCCAAACTGGGCAGGGAGGCCAGATCCTGTCTGCCCTCTTCCCCAGCCCGGCTCCAAACTCCAACTCTCCAGCAGTCTTCCCCCCTGGCTGCAGGAGGTCACCTGACTCCTTTGTTCTCCAACCCTTTAGCTATCACCTTGCAGGGGGGAAGGGCCCAGGCCATCCGTTGCCAGGAAACAGGGAGTTGGATGCAGCCACACCATCCATACCAACATTCCAATCATGTGTATTATCCCACCAAGTTTTGGTGATGCCAACAATGTCATAGTTGAATTTATTTATTAGCACTTCCAGTTCTTCCTGCTTATTACCCATACTTCTCGCATTTGTATACAGGCACCTAAGATACTGATTTGATCTTGCCTCCCAGTTTTGCCCTGACCCTCCTATCTCTGTCATTAGAGCCCACGCTTCCTCCTATTTCTGACCCATCTCCCAGGTCCCCATGTTCTCCACTTACCTGTGGGCTTTGCTCACCTGTCCCCGTCGAACCTAGTTTAAAGCCCTCCTCACTAGGTTAGCCAGTCTGTATCCAAATAGGGTCTTTCCCCTCCTTGAAAGGTGAACGCCATCTCTGCCTAGCAGTTCTACCTGGATTACCATCCCGTGGTCGAGGAAGCCAAAGCCCTCCTGGCGACACCATCTTCGCAGCCGGGCATTCACCTCCACGATGCACCTGTCTCTGCCTGGGCCCCTACCTTTGACAGGAAGGATCGAAGAGAATACCACCTGCACTCCAAACTCCTTCACCCGTACTCCCAGAGCCCTGTAGTCACTCTTGATCTGCTCAGTGTCACACCTCGCGGTATCATTTGTGCCCACATGGATGAGTAGCATGGGGTAGTAGTCATAGGGCCGGATAATCCTTGACAATGCCTCCGTAACGTCTCGGATACAGGCCCCCAGCAGGTAGCATACCTCCCGAGATGAAATGTCAGGGCGACAGATGGGCGCCTCCGTCCCCCTCAGCAGAGATTCTCCGACCACCACTACCCTACGTTTCCTATTCGCAGTGGTGGCAGCAGACTTCCCAGCCTTAGGGGTACGAGGCTTCTCCTCCTCTGCTGTAGGGGGAGATTCCTTCTCTCCTGTATCAAGAAGAGCATAACGGTTTCCTATTACCACGGTGGCAGGGTTTGGAGCAGGGGTGGAGCACTACCTGCTGCCAGAAGTAACCAGCTGCCAGTGTCCACCCTGAGCCATTTCCTCCTCCACCAGTGGTGTGTCAGCAGTCCTGTGTACTGGGACAGCTACCTCAGCTGTCTCCACATGGACACTGTCCAGGAATTGTTCATGGACTCGGATGCTCCTCAATCTAGCCACCTCCTCCTGTAGCTCTTCCACCTGCTGCCTGAGAGATTCCACCAGCAGGCACCTGTCACATTGGATGGTCCCCCCAGCCTGGATATCAGTAAGTGGGAATTGCAAATTACAGTCCCTGCAAAACCACACCAGGATCTGGGTAGCAGCATCCATGTTCAGGCGCTCTGTCTGGCTACAGGCGCAGGTGGAGGAGACAGAAGCAGTGCTGGCACAGGTGTTGCGGGCCTTCCTAACCACCGTAGGCCTCCCTCTGTCAAACTCCCTCTCACACAATCAAGGGAACAGGGTCAGGCACTCAGTCCCAACTGCCACAACAGCTGAAACTGAAACTGAAATCACCTGAAATCAGAAACAACATTTAAATTCAAACAGTCAAACACACACTCCCACCAACAGCTAGTACTCTCTCTCACCTGGTAGACTGTTCAGCCGCGGGATCTCTTGCTCTCCCTCTCAAACTCCCCTGTCCGCTCCGCTCCCCTGGTTGCTCTGCCTCTGGCTTTAGTTTGGGTTAAAGGCTTTAGGAATGGCAAGTGTAGCTCGCCCCCTTCCCACTCCCCTTCCAAACTCCCTCTCAAAATTCCCTGTTAGCAGCCCCTGTTCGCTTGCTCGCTGCTTTATAAAGCCCCGGCCTCCCTGATTAGCCCCGCCCCCTGATTAAGGCTCAGCCACTGAACAGAGGCTTCTAGGTTTCAAGCCTGGTGTAGAAGCTCACAGCTTCCAACTGCCAGCCACAGCACACGGTCTTTCAAACAAACAAACAAATGAACAAACAGACAGACACAAGCTCAGCACACAGCAAGTACCCCCAAACACACACACTACAGACAGCCACTTACCCCAAGGGTCCTGTATTTGCTCCTGCTTTACCTGGAAAACTCCCTCTCAAAACTCCCTGTTAGCAGCCCCTGTTCGCAAAGCTCCCTGGTCGCTTGCTCGCTGCTTTATAAAGCCCTGGCTCTTTCAAGATGTACTCTTGAAAACTGTCAGGGAAGGTCGCTTTTTCATCCTAACAGCTAGAGAGTGTCTTTATATCTGTAACTCTTTTGCCAGTTCTTTTCAGGAACTGCATCTGGGTAAAAAGGAATTAAAGACATTCAGACTATGAAAAGGATTGCAGTGAGAATGCATCAGTGTCAAGACTGATTTGCATCCCGATGACTTCTGATTACATATTTTATAGATGTGCATGAACACATGGTTGTGTGGCTTTTTGAGGACGTATTGTGAACAGAAATTGCACAAGTGTAATCTTGGAAATTGATGTACTGGGCTGTAATCATGCCCCTTTATGCCACACTTTGGAAATTTGGGCTTGCTGGTTAAAATTTTTCAAAAGTGCCTAAGGCCCATTATCAGATGTGAGTTAGGACCAGATTTACAGAGGTATTGAGGTGCCTAGTAGAATTTAAAAAGCAACTTAATACATTAGGTGCCCAACCCCCATTAACTTGCATTAGGAGTTAGGAGCTTCAATCCCATTGACTTTCAATTCGATGTAGGGCCAGATTGTCAAAGCTATTTAGGCATCTAGCAGGACTTTCAAAAGTGTCTAAGGGTACATCTACACTGCAGAAAAATACCCACGGCAGCGAATCTCAGTCTGGGTCAGCTGACTCTGGCTTGTGGAGCTCATGCTATGGGACTCTAAATAGCAGTGTAGATGTTCCCACGCAGGCTGGAGCCTGGGCTTTGAAACCTGGCAAGGGGGGCAGGCCTCAGGCCCCAGGCTCCAGCACGAATGGGAATGTCTACATGGCTATTTTTAGCCCTGTAGCACGAGTCTGAGTCAGTGGACCTGGACTCTGAGACTCACTGACATGGGGTTTTTTGCAGTGTAGATGTATCACAAGCTGGTTAGGTACCTAAGGGCCAAAGTAACTTTTGAAAATGGAGATTAGGCTCCTAAGTCACTTAGGTGCTTTTGAATTAGTTCCCTGCTTTATTTTATTGTTTTTTGGTAATTTGTGAACTGTACACCTGCTGATTCGCTAAAGAGGCACAGATGTTCCTACTGGCGGACACTCCTGTATGACTGTTGTTTGAGAACCGTCATAGGCTCTTTAATTCAAACATTAGCCTAGGTTTTTGATCCCCAAATCTGTATAGTTGTCACGAACAAATAGGCTATAATCATCCTGTATTAACTACGTCCTGGGTCAAAGGGATTTTGTACATAATGTATCTCACAGAGCAAATGTCTGCTCAGCCCGCAGGATTTTTGCCAGAGAAGGGGAAAGGTTTTGCCAGGAACACAGAACTCATTCACAAATCCCCATATTCTAGCAATAGCAAGAGCTCTCTCTCTAGATGGTGCTAGAAAGAGCGTGACAGGCTATCATGCTAGACAATACTTTTTTCCCAGTGGGGACATGGTCTGTTGATGAGGGGCATATCCAGCCCCACAGCACAAGGAGATCTAGCTGGCACATCCCAGCTCCTCTGCTCCTCACCCATCCCTAAGGAAAGGATTTTGCCCTCAATCAACAAATAGGGAATCCCAGTGCCCACAAGAAGCACCTGCCATACAGCTCTGCCCTCACTTGGAGTGTACCTGCACAAGTGGGCCACTTTCCCTTGTGAAGCAGGCCCACTATTTTCACATTGCAATATCACGGAAAGTTTTCAAATCCACTAGCTCTCCAAAGGCCATATTTGGTCCTGGCATAAGCAACCACAGCATCAATGGAGATCTTCTATCTCACAAGAAGACTGAATTTGGCCCCATGACATCAGTTAGGAAACAACCTCAAAACTTATCTCAGATGCCAACAATTCTAGTGATCTGGGATAAAACATCACCTCGTCCAGGGCTTGTCTACACTGCCCACAGTTTGGATTGCATCAGAACCAATAGTAGTACCCACCAAAGTGCTGAGCTAGCAACTCCCCGTGTGGATGTTGTGGGTGTGAACTAGAAGGTTCCTAGTAGTTCTCATAGATGTAATTCTCTTCAACAGGTCCACATTCAAGCTCTGGTGTTGAGGGGGAAGTTTTTAACTCCCTATTACAGACAGGTGTGCTCAAGGTGAGGTACAGAGCTTTAGTGAGTGCTGACACTCAAAAGATTTGTTCACAATGCAGTTACAGGGGTCTCAGTTTATGTATTTTATTAAACCATTGGACACATTTTAGAAATAAGAGCTGGTGCTAAGATTTGTCTAGGCAAACCCTTGCAGAGGATGTTGTCTGTGGTCACTCTTGACATGTCTGCTGGGGGACTCTTACGTGATCATTTGGACTTTCAAATTTCATCCCATCCAGTGGACTAAAAGCTTTCACCCACCAATATTTTAAGATTTATGTGAAGAAGCTAGAAGGAGACTCCCATGAGAGTTTATTAGATTTTTCTCCTCTCCAATGATGATAGATATGAAAACCAGCTTCCTTTATCAAATGAGCAAGATCCAGGAATAAAACAACTCAAGGCATTGGAGATAAACACGAAGGGGTTGAGTTTGTAAGTTCAGTGTCACAGCATCATAGATAAATATACAACGATAATTAAATCTTTCTGTTCACTACTTGGAGTAGTTATACTAACCCTGGGTTTTAAAATTCAATAATTGAAACGGAAGGGAGGAAGACTGGACAGAAAAGGGCACTGTCATGAAGACGAACAGCTAAAATGGAAGTTTATTCATAGCTTAAATAGTTCATTATTAATAATGAGGCTAGTTCTAGTGCTCAGGATTTAAAGTGATCCCCGTTGTGATGTCATGGTAATTTTGGAAGTAGAGGAGCTCAAGGATTGTCTGTCATCATATTTTAAAAGGAAGTATCTTGTGTGGAAGAGGCAGAAAGTGTGCAGTGGGGGCCTGGAGCAAAGCCTTGGAGGGGTGGTGTAGGCAGAGTAAAATCATGGGAGAGCAGGGAGAGGGGAAAAAAGGGCTAAAAAGAGAAGCTGAATTTGCAGGGGGTTTAAAACCCACGCTGCTTGTTGCTATAGAAGTGGTGCAAAAGGTGCTCAGAGGCCCCCTTGCCCTTTTTGCAGGCAGGTATGTCAAGGCTTGAAATGGAGTGACGCTGGTGCCATCCCACCAGGCAGGGGACCTGTGCCTGGGAGAGCCAGCAGGGGAACGCCACACTTGTGCATTATAGAGCAGTGTGGCTCTCTCCATAGGCCTACAGAAAGGGGATGGTTATGGGCTGGCACGTGCCAGGGCATGGCCAGTGGATCTATGAACTCCATGGATCCAGCAGCCAAATTCCCTGTGTCGGGCAGCACACAGAGGCTCTAACTGCCTCTGCAGTCCATTGAATGTAACAGCAACTGCAGAGCTGCTGTGCTGGTGTTCCTCCCTTACTTTGTGCAGTGCAAATCAGGAGATGTCTAACTGCTACCATTTGTGGTTGCAGTTCACTGTAAGTGCAAAGCTAGAAGTCAAATTACAGACCAGTTGTCAGACAGGCCTCTTATCTCTCTGTGCTGATGTTTCCTTTTCTCAGATAATTTACAGAGGTGTTATGAGGCTCCGTTCATTAATTTTTTGAAAGATGTTTTGGATCCCAGGAAGGAAGAAGCCATAGAAGTGCAAAGAATTATTTATTAATAAAGAAGCCCATTTTAATACAAAATACTTCCAAAGTTTACTTATTCTGCTTGTTCAAAACTTTTAATTGTGAGTTTGTACTAGAGAAGTTTAAAACCACAAGCCTACATAAAACATAGGCATACAACATTAGCCTTTTAAAAAGTGTCAGTTTCCTTAGATAACTAAATACAGCTTTCTATTTCGCCTCAATATTTTCAGCATCACAAGGCAACACTGCATGTACTGAGGTACCCATATCTATTTATCTTAGATAAAGCTGGCAAGTTTTTAAGGGTCACCACTGTATTTGATAGGAAAAGTTAAATTTTATATCACTGTCAGTTTGCCCGGTACTGAAGTCAGGCTTACTGGGCTATAATTGCCAGGATCACCTCTGGAGCCCTTTTTTAAAAATTGGCATCACATTAGCTATCCTCCAGTCATTTGGTACAGAAGCTGATTTAAATGATAGGTTACAAACCCTAGTTAGTAGTTCTGCCATTTCACGTTTGAGTTCCTACAGGACTGTTGTATGATACCATCTGGTCCTGGTGACTTATTACTGTTTAATGTATTAATTTGTTGCTAGAATATCACTAGAATATGATTATTTCTTCAAAATCATCCCTTCTTTCTCCATCACTATTCTAATTCACTGGAGATAAAACATCCTGTAGCATTTGATACTAAGCAAACTGGAAAACACATACCCATTCATGCGCTCATATATTTACACGATGGATATACAAAAGACAACAAATGCACCATTAGCCAGACAAAGGTAAGACACAATCAGGGCTAGACGGTTTAATAGAAAACTGCAAAGAATAAAGAGCTTTGGGCACTACGCATGAAGATTTGCAAAATGATGTAATATGGGGACTGAATTTACTGTTCAAATATCCTGAGAGACCAACCATCAGTGGAAATAAGATGGAAACAAGTTTCCAAAGGGCTTGTTGCAACCAATCAAAAATATAAGAAAATATTAACTTCATGGGCTTCATAATTCTACCATTCTGTCTTCTGGTGACCAGATTTACAGCATCACAGAGCAGTTAATTTGCCGAAGTCCCTCTCTACTTTAATTCAAAAGGACTGGATATCTGCCTTACGACACAGTAGAAGACATAACTAGGAGTCACAATGATTACAAATGGCTACTGCTAGTTGCAGTGTTAGTAAATTCTCTACCATTTGTCTTTGCAATTGTTGCCTAAAATGAAACGATGGCCAACCCTAAGAAAATATTTTGTTGTTGTTTATTTGCTTTACAGTTGAAACTGGAACCTCAACTGGGATCAGGCCCATTGAGCTAAGCATGGTACAAGCATATAATAAGAGACTAATCTAAATAGAGTTCTAATCTAAATAGACAAAACGAACATAGTGTGGGAGGGGAAACAACATGGGGTGAAATTCTGGCCCTACTGCTTTCAGTGGGAGGTTTGCTAATGATGTCAATAGAGCCAGCAATTCCACCCCATACAGTCAGGGCTAGTGCAACTACTAGGCGACCTAGGCAGTCGCCTAGGGCACTAAGCTCTTGGGGGCGGCATTTTCATGTCCTCGGCAGCATTTCAGTGGCAACCCCTCCTCTTCTCGGCGGCATTTCGGCGGTGACTCCTCCTTCCCTCTTTGGTCCGCGGCAGCATTTCGGCGGCGACTGTGGCATTTCGGAGGCAGCTCCTCCACTGCGGCGTCAGGTTTTTTTCCCCTCTTGGCTGCCTAGGGCGGCAAAAAAGCTTGCAACAGGCCTGCATACAGTCTGCAAATATGTCTGATACTATTTTGGATACATGGGGCCAAGTTCAGCCCTGCCCTAAAGGGGCACAGCTCATTTGGAGACATTGGAACTCAATGCTGAACTTAGCTCATAGTTTATAACAGCTATAAAAATGCAACATCTTGTAAAAGATCAACTAACTATGGTACACATGAATTTTACCTTCCACCAGACAGTTATTAATATGCAGTAGGAATTAATCCATAAAACAATTGTATCTTTACTTCTGTAAAACTGTGTGTGTGTGTGTGTGTGTGTGTGTGTGTGTGTGTGTGTGTGTGTGTGAGAGAGAGAGAGAGAGAGAGAGAGAGAGAGAGAGAGAGAATGTGTGAGTATGTAGGTATATCTGCTAGTTACTTATATTTAGCATTCTGCCAGCTGGAAAAATCAATTTGTATTCAATGACTGCCTCACATCTCCTAAATTCATGAAAGTTCTGGGGACTGAGAATTCATATTGATTTTTTTATACTGTTTTAAGCTTTATTCCTAGGAATTGATTTCAGCAGTCATTTCATATTATAAATCAGCAAAGCTAAGTAAAATCTACACAAGCAGCCCTTGTTTAACATAAATTAGCTCTAATACGTTTTCTTCATTAAGTATGATGGGCATGTAGTTTTACTGTTTGCCATCATGGGAGACAGGGAGAAATCTACTAGAGGCTTTATGAATTACAAGAAATTGGAAAATGCCATTAATTCCTGGATGATTAATACAGGGGCCTTTAAACATTTTATTATTGTATTTGATTCTGTGCAGTTTATTATACCATTGTACTTTGTACCACTGTAGATAAATGTGTGCTGTAATATTCTGTGGCCACATACTATGTATATAGACTGCACAGTGGTTCGAAAAACGCATACATCCATGTGCCACAGCAAAAAGGGCTTCTGACCTTTTGCTCCAATACTACAGATATCCATATGGGAAGATTAAAATCAAAGAAACAGCAGTGACACTATTTGAGCCTGAAGAAAAACTTGAGCAAAACTGAGATTTATTCAATCCAGGAGAAGGCATGCAAGACAGATTACTATGGGGCTGCTTTCTACAATATGTTGTCAATAGAACACTTTTGAATTTTTAGGGGGAATTCAGATTTGAATCCCAGCATCCAAAGCCACTCTGTTCATTGAGGGTCCAAACCAGAAAGAAACTAGATTGAGATTTTCCAGATCTTTAAAGGGGCCTATTTTCCAGTGGGTGAGTGCTCAGCACTTTCTGAAAACCAGGCCCTTTTACGGTGTTTCAAGTAGAATACTTAAAACTGAGGCCTTCTATAACTAGTCACTTTTGAAAATCTTGTCCCCATTTCCTGGTTCTAGTTCAGCTGCAGCCAAAATCTCCTGAGTTTTTATAAGATTTGGACTCTACCTTTATGGAAAAGGCCTATAGAATTCAACAGGGTGAAATCAATAGGGTTCTACAGAAATCTAATAGTGTTCTTCAGAAATTACTCTATTCTCAATGACCTAGTGAAGAAAGGATCTATAGCCTATTGGAAACTCCTTAAATTTTCTGGTCTTCTGGCGTGGTGGAATTTTGTGCAGTCCTGATCCCCACGAAAGGATCATAAATGATTTGTGGGAATGACTATATTAAATTAACCTTGCTGTCTCCCGAACTAATATGCTTGGTGACTAGTCTAAGTCTCTGCACAGTTCTTTAGCCTTAAACACTGTCAAAAAAAAAAAGTGGGGGGTAGACACATGCAACTTTCTTCTCCATTCAGCGTCTCTGTTACAGACGTATGCTCTCCAGCTAATCACGTGGGATTGGCTAGTTCAGGGGCTTGGTAACTGGCTCTAGAGCTTTCACCTCCTGGTTCAAATCCAGCCCTGATCACTAGTAACTGAAAGTTGTTGCTATCAGTCTTCAGATGGGAAACAAGTCTGGATTTTTAACAGCAGGGTCGTTAACCATTATAACAACTAACCAAGGGAGGCAGCAAATTCTCTGTCATTTGAAGACTTTAAACGAAGATGGTAGTGACTTTCTAAAACACATGCCCTAGCTCAGGGTTCACAGGATGAACTTCTTTGCATTATGCAGGAGGTCAGACTAGATGCTCATACTGGTCCCTTCTCTCTTTATAATCTATGAATAACTCACAAAGAAGAAGCAGGATAAAGGAGAAGAGTAGCTGTGAACAGAAATTACTCTTTGACCTTCAACTCTGTGTGATCCAGACGTTATACTCTTGGCAAAACTCATCTAAGTACAAGAGTAAAGGTGGCGTGGGGCAGGGCTCTGCATTTTGATGAAACCACTAGAAAAGCTATACATTGCATTTTACTCCAGGTGAGAACAGTGTTTGCACAGCTCTGCTAATCCTAATCAATAAAAGGCAGCTAGTGCAAGGCAAAATCTTCAACATTCTTTATATCTTAATTGCTGAATATGAATCCCTGTTTTATCACAGTTAGGAAACTGGGAACACTGGAACATGAAATCATCTGTCCCGAGACAACCATTTATTTAGCTATGGCGTGAGATGTCACCTGCTGTTCAGCCCGCCTAACAATCTCAACAGGAAGGAAAACACCGTCTATTCTAAGCTTTCATTTTCCTCTAGTATTTACTCTTTTACCTTTGCTGAGAAAATAATATTTGGACCAGTGGATGCATTGTATGCAAGAGACTCAGACGCTGTAGTGACACTGAAATGCCAAACTATTGGCCTTGTTACCCAATCAACAGAGAAATCCCCCAAATTAATAAATAAAATGTGACCACCACCAGATATTAATTATTTTTCATTGTTATATGTATAGATCCTGGTTCCTTCGATTCATCCATTTTGAGTCACTCTGGTAGCACAAAACAGACAAAAAACTGGCTTAACCAGCCAGTTGGGTAGTCTCTAGGTGTCCCAGCCCAACTTTACCTGACTCAACACCACCATGCCCCTGTGATGGCAAGTATAGAGGACTTACCGAGGGTCTCTTCAGGGGAAAGGGGTTGTGACTGGAGCACTGTTGCACTCCAACAATCTCCTGCTGTGGAGTGCCTTCCCTTCCCATTGGGCGGGTGGGGGAGAGGGAAGGAGAGAGCATTGCAACTAGGCAAAATTTAAAGCTGCCATGAGGATGCTCTAAAATAGGCCAATGGCTGGACTGATTTCTAGCCAGCCCCAAGATTAGCTTTGCCTCCTCCTATACCTGAGCTGTACCAGAGCTTGGGTACAGCCGAGAAACTGGCCTTGTTGGTCTAGCATTGTGCAATTTCGTACACCTCTCCAGGGATGTATCTCCTCTGCATTCAGTACGACTTAGCGCATCCTCCTTTGCTCCCCAAATGTCCTTGCTTTATTTCAAATTAATTTTACCAATGGATTTTGACTTTTTTTGAGTATATTTTGTTATATCATAATGTCTTCCTTCTTCTGGGCTCTTTTCCAGCCAGCTCCAGCAGAAACTGGCTCCTAAATTTTAATTAAAAGAAGCTCTGTTTGGCTCTTAAATTAAAATGTTCTGAGTTCCCTTTTCTCTGTCCTGTTCAAGGCATAGATCCAAATGTGAACTATTAGATCTCAATGAAGCCTGTGTATAATGGATCTCTGTATTTCCCCCTTTTCCCAAATTGCCCACAAGACACAGAAATATTGCCAGACAAAATTTCAGTGACCAAAAACAAAAAAAAATCACCATGCTGAGTCCTTCTTTTGCAGAAGTTTTGTCTGAAATTATTACACCCGCAATCTTGCACACATGGACCTATAGATGACGATAACACATCGGTGCACTAAAACAGCAAAAATCAGGAGTTTGGTGTCCCACTACTGAACTTTTGGGCACACATGCAGGGGTTTGTGTACAGAGAAATTATAATACCAAAATATTGTGTATATCAGCAGGGTTAAGGCCCTTCTAAAAATTTGGACTGTGGCCTACAAGAGGTTAGAAATTTAGGTTAAACTAGCCACTCCACCCCATTTAAAAATATGTGACAGTTGTGTGTATATTGGAGGAGCAGCAGATAGAAAGAGAACTAAATGTTCATTCTGTACTATATAAACCTAAAGACTAGGAGGCTACCACATTACTGAGTAGCTAGCCCAAGCTCTGACCTCATGGGTAGAAGAACAGTAATTATACTTAGTAAATTTACAGACTCAAGCAGGGAGGTTAAGTGAGCTGACTGAGGACACAGTCATTGTCAGAGTCAGGATTTCCTGGCACCAGTCTTGGCACACAAACCACTGGGCCTCCACCATTACCTCTTTCTTTACTGTTTTTTTAAGTTCCTTTGTTAAAGATATTGGGCCAAATTTTCTACTGATGTAATTCCACTGACTTCAGTGGAGTTACATCAGCAGAGAATGTGGCCCATCTTGTAGACTATGAACAAGGCCTAGTCATTTATGCCAAAATAAGCAAAGGAAATTTTAATCGTGCATAGGAAGAATTAGGCCATAACACAGTGAGGAGGAGTGGGGGAGGCAGAAGAGGGATATCCAGAAAGGGTTAGAATGTAGTGCTTTTTGGCTACTGACTGTCACAATTTATGAATGTTCAAAGTCCGAGGATTTTATATGGTTTCAGGGAAGAGGAGGTAGTTGATTTAAGAAGTCATGACTGAGATTAGTTTGCTTCAGCGAAGCTTCACATTGTCAGTATGGCATGATTGCCACTGAACATGCTACTGTCAGTTAAATGCAGTCTAATGAATTACATATTTGGCAGCCTTAGAATTTATATTGAGCAATGGGGTGGATGATTTATCTAGAAGAAGCTTTGGTTTTTGTCATTCTCTAAAGAGTCCATAAAGTTATATCCAGACTGTGAACTTTATCTGGAATGAGGAGGGTGAACACTCCAATCAGTATCTTGATCACAACAATACTCTTGATAGCGTGTTTACCTTAAAGGGAGAGTTGTATTTATTTCTGTATTCCAGCCAATCAGAATCCCACCATAAGACTGCTAAATAAGGTCCATAATGAATCAGATGGGCAATGCCTCCAGTTCACCTTCCATAATGCACCAGTTTGCTATCTACTGCTCTTCCGGATCCAAATCCGAGTGTCCAGAGATAGAAAGTGTAAAAACGCTAACGAGAAAATAGCTCATTCAGGATGAAAATGCATTTTTAGGAACAGTCATGTCAATTTAAAGTAATCCCATTGAAAAGCATGTATTGTGTATGTGCATATGATGTAGGCAATAACGTTGCTGATAGTTAAAGTTGCCTGACAACTTTAGGTTGGATATTAGGAAAAACTTTTTCACTAGTAGGGTGGTGAAGCACTGGAATGGGTTACCTAGGGAGGTGGTGGAATCTCCTTCCTTAGAGGTTTTTAAGGTCAGGCTTGACAAAGCCCTGGCTGGGATGATTTAGTTGGGGTTGGTCCTGCTTTGAGCAGGGGGTTGGACTAGATGACCTCCTGAGGTCCCTTCCAACACTAAGATTCTATGATTCTATGACATTGTCCATCATAAATAGGACAGGAAGGAATAGATTTTGATCGATCACTGTCAGTAAATATTGATTTCACACTACAACTGCAAACTGATGAAAAAATATTTCCATTGATAACAATCAAAATTTACAGATAGGCAAAGTAAGAAAAATGCTGCTTGAAAACATTAGATTTTGATTTAAGAATATTTACTTTGTATCTTTTGACATGCGATGTTACCAATTTGTGTTTAATGATTATAAAGCTTTAATTTTTTGAATTTCAGCAGCAACTGTCATTAAATAACTATTGGCTTATCCCCCATTGTCTTCCTCCCACCCCCATAATTTCTCACAACTGTGAAAATTTACATTAAAAATCTAAAAAAAGTTTAAAACCTATAATTTTATGCAACTGTGAATATTTAAATGGATGAAAATTGAAAAAAATGCTTAAAAATAAAAATTATCCATTAAAATTATATTTTAAAAAACTGAATTCTACCAAGCCTAATTATAATATCCTGTTTTCAGTTGCTGATAACTTTGCCAAACTTAAAGTCTTTGGGTTAAAATTTCCCATGCCATGTGTCTGCTTCAGGCAGGGATTTTTGGGGGAAGTTTCAGCTATAATGATTCAGCCATTTCTGAGAACAAAAAGAAGAAAATAGGTCGGGCATCACATCTGAGACTAGGGAGACTGTCTCCTGTACTCAATGTCCCCCTGCTGGCCTCCTGGCAGAATAGAGGAAAGGAGAAAACAACCTGATTGGAATGCATATGTGAGGAATGAGGAGGCAGAGATACAGGGCACAGCTGAACCCGGGATAGAAGCTCAGAGTAAGGGGTTAGGAGCAAGAGTCAAAAGGAGGGGGCAGGAGCAAGAGCAGAGGGGAATAAGAGTATGGGGGCAGGGAGAAACAAAAGAGGAGAGATGGGCAGGATTCAGGGCGGGGTGATGGGATCAAAGTGGTGAGAGATGAGCTGGAAACAAAGGCAGAAGCTGAGGCTTGGCACGAGAGGAGGACGGAGCAGGGGTTGGGGTGCAATGGACAGATCCAGGGAACATAGTAATGAAGGGGATAGGGCAGGAGCTAGGGCAGGGGAGATGAGAGTAGAAGGGGACAGGGAGAAGCTGAGGCTCAGGGGCAGAAGGGTGTGTAACATGTATAGCACACTTCTCTACAGACACTGGAACTGAACCCAGCAATCCTGAGTCTCAACATTCCTCTGCTATCAGCAAACGTCTGTGAACCCCACCCCAACAGTGTGTGTCTCACTCTCTTCTAGTGGCTGATCCACCCAGAAAATGATAGATTAACTGGTAGCAATTGTAGGCTTTTAGGTCAAGTAGACGACTGTGCTGTAGATGTAAAGATCCCACTCTGCTGATATAGTTCCACATGATTTTTGAGGGGTTGGGGGTTAGCTTGCTTTTTAAAAATTGTAGCCAATTACATCCAAAAATGATATCTACTGAATGAGGCAGGGGTTCTGTAGAGAAAATGGTATGATGATTGTGCACTGCATCATCATGCATACACATAAGGGGACTGAATTATAGTTGCATGGGCAACCTTCATTCTGGCATTTCTTAACTTCTGAGTGCTTGACTTTGCAACCTTAACATTTTTTAATGTACATAGATCAGATACACATCTGGGCTAAGCACACATCTGGAGAGATGTGTCTCTGCATCACCACTTAAGACTATGCCTGTCTGCTGCTAATGATATATGGTAAGATTGTGCCAGAGAGGCACCATCCTAAGTGATGGCGCAGAGACACATCTCTCTGGGGGGGTTATGAGTTGGGATTTTACTTCAGGGGGCACAAACCTCTCCCTGAGTTCTTCAAGAAGCTCAGTCTGTTTAGCTTAACAAAAAGAAGGTTAATGGAAGCGTTGTACACAGTCTATAAGTACCTCCATGGGGAACAGAAATCTAATAATAGAGGGGTCTTCAGTGTAGCAGAGAAAAGTATAACAAGATCCAATTGCTGGAAGTTGAAGCTAGACAAATTCAGACTAGAAATAAGGTGAAAACTTTTAACAGTGAGGGTAATTAACCATTGGCACAATTTACCAAGGGTTGTGATGGATTCTCTATCACAGGAAATTTTTAGGTCAAGACTGGATGTTTTTCTAAAAGATCTGCTCTAGTTTAAACAGAAATTATTTGGGGGAAGGTCTATAAAGCGTGTTACACAGGAGGTCTGATCAGATGATCACATTGGTCCCTTCTTGCCTTGTCATCTATGAATCTATGTGCAGTCATGACAAGAGTCTTTGGGCAGAAAGGCAGCACTACTATAAGGTGTAGCTTGCTCCCCCTAGTGCACCTGGCTTGGTCCTTGGCTGTTGTGGAGGGGTGGGGAACATGGCCCTGATTGCTCTTCTTTGCCTCTCCTGCGTTGGTTGAAGAAATGAGCACACCAGAGCGTACACAGTGAGATCAGCACTTTCATCCCTGGCCCTTGTGTGCGGGCCAGTCATAATCTAGAATAAACCTAGCAATCAATTCCCACCCTACATGCAGAGTGGATCTTCATGAGAAGTTATGACTCAGCATGTCATAAATTCTACTTTGCAATCCAGTTTTGAGTCTATCCATCATTGGCTAGTCTGAAGATCATAATGTCAAAGAAATGTAGAATTAGAAGGGACCTCGACAGGTCATCTAGTCCAGTCCCCTGCACGGAGGCAGGACTAAGTATTATCTAGAACCTCTCTGATAAGTGTTTGTCTAACTTGTTCGTTAAAACCTCGAGTGACGCAGATTCCACAACCTCCCTAGGTAATTTTTCCAGTGCTTAACTATCCTAACAGTTAAGACATTTTTCCTAATGTCCAACCTAAATCTCCCTCCTTGCAATTTAACTCCATTACCACTTCTCCTTTCCTAGTGGTTAAAGAGAACAATTTGTCCGTATCCTCTTTATAACAACCTTTTACATATTTGAAGACTGTTATCATATCCCTGTAGCGGGGTGGCTACCCCACTCCTGCCCTGAGGGGCTTAAAACACCCCAGGAGAAGGCTGTGGATGGGGGGCAAGCAGCTCCCAGGCTGATTGGGGGAAGTAGGCACAGCTGGGGCCACGCCCCAAACAGACCACAGCTGGCCCTTATAAAAGGGCCGTGAGCCAGGAGCTTAGGGAATCTCCCTCTAGCTTCTGAGGGAGAAGGATCTAGCTGCCTGGGAACAAAGGGTGCTAGGAGTGAAGCAGGGCTGGGGAAGGCCAGAGGAACTGAGGCGCTCTAGGCCAGCAACTCCCCAGGCTGCAGGGCCTGTGCAAGGCCCCCTGAGGCACTGTGTGTCAGGGAAAGGCAGCAGGTCCAAACCTCCCTTGCCTGTGATGACTGGCTAATACAGACTGCAGTCTGCCCCAAGGAACGGGGGCTTGATGATGACTGGCAGTAGCCCATAGGCTGAGGCAAAGTGAGGATAGAGGGTGGATGGGTTCCCCTGGGAGGGGAGACCCAGTGACTGAGGGGGTACTGCCAGGGGGCAGCACCCCAGACAAGAGGGGCACCGGGGTCCGGCAGGGACATGGGGGCCAATGGCGAGTGGGACAGTGACCGGCAGAACGCTAATTCCCTGGATGACCAGCAGGAGGCCTGCTGGGTGAGTCCCGACCCCGTCACAGTCCCCCTTCAGCCTTCTCTTCTCCAGACTAAACAAACCCAATTTTATAAAATCTTTCCTTTTCATTTTTTCTAGACTAATCATTTTTGTTGTTCTCGGGATTTTCTCCAATTTGTACACAACTTTCTGAGCACCACACTTCTGGAACTGAACACAATACTCCAACTGAGGTCTTATCAGTGCCAAGGAGAGTGGAAGAATTACTCATTGTGTTTTGTTTTGCAATCCTGCTAATAAATCCCAGTATGATGTTCACATTTTCTGCAATAGTATTGTTAACTCATATTTGTGTTACTTTGTGATTCACTAACCCCCAGATCCTTTTCTGCAATACTCCTTCCTAGGCAATCATTTTCCATTCTGTATTAGTGTAATTGATTATTCCTCCTTAAGTGGAGTACTTTGTGTTTGTCCTTATTGAATTTCATTGTATTTATTTCAGACCATTTCTCCAGTTTATCAATATCATTTTGAATTCTAAGCCTGTTCGTCAAAGCATTTGCAACCTTGTATCATCTGCAAAATGTGTAAGTGTATTCTCTATGCCATTATCCAAATCATTTATGTAGATATTGCACAGAGCTGGACCTAGGACAAATCTCTGTGGAAGCCCACTTGATATGCCCTTACAGCTTGATTGTGAACCACTGATAACTATTCTCTGAGTACACTTGTCCAACGAGTTGTGTACCCATCTTATAGTACGCTCATCTAGTTTGTTTATGTGAAGGTCATGTGAGACAGTATCAAAAGCCTTACTAAAGTCAAGATATGTCACATCTACCGCTTCCCTCCCACCCCCATACACAAGGCTTGTTACCTGTCACAGAGAAGGTTATTAGGTTGGTTTAACATGATTTGTTCTTGACAAATCCATGTTGACTGTTATTTATTTAGCACCTTATTTTCTTCTAGATGCTTACAAATTGCTAGTTTGATTATTTTCTCCGTTATCTTGCTGGGTACTGAAGTTAAGGTGACTGGTTTCTTAATTCCCTAGGGTGTCATTATTCCCCTCTTTATAGATAGGTACTATATTTGCCCTTTTCCAGTCCTCTGGGATTTCTCCCATCCACCATGTTGTCTCAAAGATCAGCACTAGTGCATCAGAGATCTCCTCAGCCAGTTGCTTAAATATTCTAGGATATGTTCCATCATGTCCTTGTTGAACCTCATCAGATTTCTTTTGGCTCAATCCTCCAATTTCTCTAGGTCTCTCTGGACCCTATCCCTACCCTCCAGCATATCTACCTCTCCCCCCAGCTTAGTGTCCTCTGCGAACTTGTTGAGGGTGAAATTAATCCCATCATCCAGATCATTAATAAAGATGTTGAACAAAATCAGCCCCAGGACCGACCCCTTTCTTTCTTTTTACAAGAGTTTTTTCCTTTCCTTTTACAAACTCTCGTAGACTAAGTATGTCTCTCTTTAGTCTTTTCCATCAATACCAAACTCTGCATGCTTCATGAAATTTGAATAAAAATTAAAGCATCTCAGGCAATGATTGGCTGCTAAACTTCTCCTTCCTGTTCCTATTTCAGTTCTCGCTGCGAAATATTCCCTTTCTTCCACTTTCAAACTACACACAATGCTTTCTAATTCGACTATATCTATGCATCTCTCTTACAGACCATGTAAGGACACGTAGGATCAAACCCTTTGGCTCTGGCCTCAGAACACATGGTGTCATCTGTGTCAGAACTAGGTTTAGAATTCAGTAGTTCCTTGTTCAATATACAAGTTTGGGTACATCTACACTGCGTTTTAAAACCCATGACAGCAAGTATCAGATCCTGGGTCTACAGACTCGGGCTCAGGCGACGGCGCTAAAAACAGCTGTGTAGGTGTTGCATAACTTGGGCTGGAACTTAGGCTCTGAGCCTTATCCTCCTCCCTGGGCTTCAGAGCCAGAGCCCAAACAACTACACAGCAGCCTTTAGCATCTTAGCATGAGCCCCGCAAGCCTGAGGCTGCAGACCTAGGCTCTGAGACTTGCTGCCAAAGGTTTTAAAATGCACTGTAGACATACCCCTCAACAGTAGATAATCTCATGCACAACTCACGAGACTGTTCTGCCCTCCTCTACCTTTGACTTCTATGGTAATTTTTCTATGCTAAAAATTCTAAGTCAATTAGGCAAAATTATAGGGGTACCCAAAATGATAATAAAAATTATCTACCCTGTTCTCATGTATGAAGATCCCTGAGTAAATAAGTGTGTTTAAATACAGCTGACACTGTTTGCAACAGTGAGCACAGAGGACTGAGTGGATAAATGTATTTCTTAATTATATTTATTTCCATTTAATTGCTTTGACTAAGGGAGTGGGTAAGTGTGATAGTGAACAAGAGGTTTTTTTTTTAAAAAAAAAAAGACATAGAACCATACTTTCATCAAGAAAGAGTACATAAATGTACAGTCTTTTACAAATCATCCAGTTTGTCTGTGGATTTGCAATACTATTTTAAGTATTCTGATCGGTAATGGATGTTGGGAGTAGTGCCAGCATATTTGCTTGTGAAAAGCTCCATGATGTAGTTGCTGCATCAAGGGACTAGGTCAAAAAACATGCATTTTTCACTGTAAGCCAGACTTGTGCTTTTTGCAATAGTGAGTCAACCAACTATTAAAACAGGTCAGAAAATGGATTTCCCTCTTGCAAAAAAATTAGATTTGTATTTCATGCTCAATAGGGACAAAAAGCCCCCATTTTGAAACTTTTCATAAAACAAAATTCTGAAATACTGGCTTGATTTATTTCCTGACACCACCTCGCACAGAGTAAAAGTTATCAAGAGCTTTGGGTTGAAAGAACTCCAGGCAACACTAGGACAGGACAGTAAGGTACAAACTTTCAAAGGGAGCACCACCTGGCTTCCATTTTTGGGTGTGCAACATACTTATAAACAAAAAATTTTCATGCAACTGTTTATCCACATAATTTTGATAGTCTTTACAGAGGCATGTGCCATTTGGGCTCAAATTGTGTGCACTAATGAGCTCTGTGTGTGTGTTTGTGAATGCTGAATGCACACAAATATTGTGTACCTAAGGGATTTGCGAATGTGGAGGTTCATCTTTGGAAAATTTGGCCCCAAGTGCCTACTAATAAACTTGCAACATTGGCATGAAAGAACGTACCTAAACTTGTTAGCCATGGTCAGATTCAGTTTGCTAACTGGCTTAATCTGAGGTGGCTGTTTTATTCTCAGTGCAGGGGAGGGATGATTTTGAGCTCTCATGTAGTAGTGGAACAAGTGAGTAGAGACTGGAGTATGTTTACTTTGGCCAGAAGAGCAGAGGTTTGTCAGAGGCTAGCGACTGGAAAATAAATCTTCTCTAGAATTTTGTTTCAGGAATAAAGGAGAGTTTGGGCAGGAAGAATTAAGGGAACAGTGGGATTCCTATAGCAGGGATGGGTTGCAGGGGCACTTCTCTGAGAATGAGCTGAGTGAAAGATTTTCCCTCTGAGCAAGTAAGGACAGAGTTTGCTTTAAACAGATCTTTCAAAATCCCAATCATTTGGAAAAAGGTTTACAGGTCTGACAGTGGGAAAAAGGAAACAAGGCTTTGGGATTTTTGTCTCCTCGTGAAGTGTTTGGAGTTAAATTCTTGAAGCTCATGTTGTTTTGTAGACAGCTAAATATTTTGCAGCACTTATATGGCAACATATGTCTGAAGGGGCTTTACAAATATTAATGAAGGAAGACTCACAGCTCACAGCTGCCCAGTGGAACCCTCAGCCCTGAGTGAGGCACCTGGATTCCTCATTCAGCGCATGGAGAGAGTTAGGCACCTAAGAGAGGGATTCACGGGGTTTGTCTACACTGCAGTTCATAGGTGCTTGAACTAGGGGTGCTGGGGGTGCTGCCACACCCCCTGGCTTGAAGCGGATTCCATAAATTCTGGTTTACAGTTTGGTTCAATGGCTCTCAGCACCCCCGCTACACACATTGTTCTGCAGTTAGACACTCATGGCTGGCCCATGCCAGCTAACTTGGGCTTGTGGGGCTCAGGCTAAGGGGCTGTTTGATTGTGGTGTACACCCTCCCACCTCTCAGGGTCCTAGAGCCCAGGCTCCAGCCCATGCATCTATGCCACAATTAAACAGTCCCTTACCCCGAGCTCTGTGAGCCCAAGTCAGCCAGCATGGGCTATCCGCAGGTTTTTAATCGCAGTGTAGACATACCCTCAGAAGCCAGCAAGTTGAGCAGGGAGCCACTCAAACTAGCCAGGAGTGAAAAGCAGAGGGAAGGGGGAAGAGCTTAGGGCACAGATTCACAGAGTATTTTTCTTGAGAAACCAGAGAGAGAAACAGAGATCCCCACCCCTGTGATGTCCTGCTTGGGATACCCAGAGCTGTGAGCCCCTGTGTTGCCCCTCTCAGCCTCAGCAAGTGAGAGCTTTGCTGTTGCTGAGCCGTGTCAGTCCCCTGATGCACTAGTTCATCTGCCTCACCAGCAATCTCTTTGGGACTCTGCCAGTCCAAACTTGCCTTGCAGATAACAATCCCCAATTCCCTAGTTCCCCAGAGATGTATTTCTGCACTGTACAGTCCTTCTTGCTGGACTCTCCCACAAGTTAAGTTTGCTGTCTCCAAAAAGACAGAGCACACGCCAGCCAGTTACTTTAGCTGAAACTTACACTCGTAATACACAGAACTGAGATGGTTTTGTAATAAAACAAGAATGAGTTTATTAACAAGACCAGAGGTTTAAGTGATAATAAGCAAGACTAAAAGAGACAGGTGTGGTTACAAGTAAAACAAAACACACTTTCTAGTGACTAAAGCCTAGTTTCAGCAAGTTATTATCTTTGTCTAAGCAGGTTTCTCACCTATAGCCAATTTCCAACTACGCTTGCCTAGCAGGCCAAGAGGATCCAACTTTCATAGACTCAGAGGGTGCTGAACCCTAAGTCCCCTCAATAACTTTTGGCTTTTCTTTATATTCTTCAGATTTATTGTCTCTGTCTCAAGAGCCAGGAAGGCCTCCAGGGGTGTAGATTCTGTCCCCTTTAGTGCTCATTTAGCCGTCTTCTCCTCTGCTTGTTAGCTTAATGGCTTTGTTAACCTCATGAGTAAATGTACTTGCATTGTCCTCTGCCTGTAATCAAGCTGGGCAGACAGATACACATGCCTTTGTGTAGGGCAGGCTGGGCTTATGCACTGCCTGCCCAACCATTTTAAGAACGTATTTCCAGCATACATCTATAACTCTTTGTATCTACCCCAAACATACATAAAAATGATTTTTGGATCCAGAGTGTCACTAGTTTGCATACGATACCTTACGTGACACCTTTTAAACACAGATTATGACAACAGTATGTTGGCACAATGAGTGTGCCAGGCCTGATGTGAGTTCCAGTGATATGCCCTCTGGCAGCAGGTGTGACTAGTTTGAGAAATCCTGTTGGGGTTTCGGCTTGAGCTAGGACTCCAGGTAGCTCCTTAGCTCTAGGGTGGCATCAGGACGTGGATAGCTTTGCACTTGCCCCCAGTGGAGGAAATTCAGTTACCTATGGGATTAGACAGTGGCTGAGTGGTGGTTTTGCAAATGTCAGTGGCACCTAAATATTGGATTTAGGCACCTAAAGACAGGTACCTAAATACCCTTGTTTCTCTAGCCCTAACTGAATTGCCTAAGATCCCAGAAAGAAGTCTATGGCAGAGCCAGGAATAATACACAATTCCTGCTTCCACTGCCATGTCTCTCCCATAGGATCATCCTCCCTCCCAAGTTATGCATTATAGATAGTTTTAGATAACTGAGGTGAATCAAGCATTTATCAAAGCAACCTCTCTCCAAGACCAGGAAACCTTTGGGGAGTCCAGAGATGCAGTGGGTAGCTAAACAGTTTCAGCAAAACCGTCAGACTATTAAAACCGAACCACAATTCTGCATGCTGTATGACTCCATATTCTGTTTATAAGGTGTTACAGAAGTGTTGTAATGTAACTGAGAAATGCAAGTTATATTGTGCTATCAACTCGTGGCTTGATAGTAAACAAAGGGGGAAAATATTGTTATTTTATGTGGTGATTCTTTGTCACTCAGATAACCATCAATATAACTTTTCCTTTGAGCCAGTCTAGGGCACCTCTTCAGGAAATGCTACCAATCCACAGAAAGGAGGGTGAGGGAAATAATAGCAGGTAAAGACATTATGGTGCAGACAGGAATGGGGAGTGTTTTCCCCTATAAAGCATTTTGAGTATTAGGTGTAGGATTTTGCATTTGTTTCTGGCACTTCCAATCAATACCAGAAAGATGTCAACAAACTGGAGGAAATACCAACAAAACTGATCAAGGGACTGGAGTTACTGATCTATGAAATTTACTGACTATGTGCTGCATGACCGGTATTCCAGCATAGAGCTGCTGGTTTTCCTCTTTGGATCCATACTACCGGGGGCTGCTACCTCATCAAAGCAGAGTAAGTGGAGTCACGTCTGCTCATTACTTTGACTGGAGGTTTCCATGAAGACCTACTTGTGGTAGGAAGTGGCGATGGTGATTCAGTCAGGGATACTTTACATGTTCAGGTGGCACTGAACCAATGCTCCAGCATGGTTTTGGGGGCACAGATGGACTAGGGCATGTCTGGTCACGCTCTCCCTGTGGGACACTTGCCAGACTACTGTGAGGGGATCCCAGCACTGAATCACACATGCCCTTGGCTTGCTGGGGCTGAGTAGACTTTAGGGCCTCTGTGATGTTGGGCCTCTGGGCGTGCACTTCAGGTGCAGACTTAATGTCTGATGATCCTCTTGACAGTGGGGGCCCTTACAGTTCAACTGATTAGGCCCCGAAACTAGTGTTGTTTTCCCCAAGCCTCACCAGAAGCTTTTGCACATTCCCCAGGATCCCACCAAAAGTGTGAGACTTCTGGGTTAGTTTCCCTCTTCAAGGGCATGCAATAGTGTTAGCCAAGGGACACACAGACAGGCTTTGCACAGGATTCTAACACTGTTGCTCTTTATTTAGTAGCACAAGAGATACACAGATCTGTACAAAACTATAAACACACCTGTATGCGTTCCCCTGCCTCGGGTTCCCCACCACTCTGTGGAGTTCTTTGGGTTTGGGCAGAGCCCTATGGACTGTCCAGGATCCTTCCCCTGCAGCTCATGAATTCTCTTCTGAATCATGGAGCCTTTCCAGCTCAGCCAGCTTGCTCTGACCATGGCAGTTAAACTGCACCCCCTGCTACAAAAGCAGGCCCATCTCTTTCTCTCTCTTACCCAAAGCTTCTTGTGTCTCCAACAATCGTTCCCTTTGTTCTTCTGATAAGTCCTTTTTAAACCGCTGCTTTGTCACTTCTGTCCCATTTGGGAATTTCCCACTCTCTCCATTTCCCCCTCCCTGAAGGCAAGCTGGAGGAGCCAGCTCCAGCCAACCTCTTTAGTATATACCCATTGTTAGGTCAGAGCACAGTCACTGAGGTTAGTGATTTTTCCACTGTCCCTGGTCTGGTAAGTACATGCTGTAGCTCATGTCAGTAGATGGCGGATTCCACATCCACACAGAGGCATTCCCTGATGCAACAATTTTATATCAACTTCATAACATCAGCCAGAATTCATGCAGACCGATTCCCCAAATCATCACATGGGTGACCTGTCTTCTAGAGGGGATATAATACTGAGCTGCTGAACAGGCAGAGTCATTAAAGATGCCATGACACAGTGGCAAGAATATTGTTAGGGGAGCTGGTTCTCAGCTCCGCCAATCCCAATCCTGTCACTCTTAACAGTCCTTCACCTTTTTGTAGGGTTGGGGCCTGATCTAACACAAAGTAAAGATTCCCACTGACTTCAAAGGGCTTTAGATCAAGCCCTTAATATGCTTCTGGATCCAGCACAGTTAGAGAATCTCATTTTGGGACAGCCCAGGCCAGCCTACATCTACTTTGAGGTTCACCAAACTGCATTATTATTACAGTAGCACCTATATCAGAGGCGTAGCCGTGTTAGTCTGGATCTGTAGAAGCGACAAAGGGTCCTGTGGCACCTTATAGACTAACAGAGGTATGTTTTCCACTGCTTGCATCCGAAGAAGTGGGTATTCACCCACGAAAGCTTATGCTTCAATACCTCTGTTAGTCTATAAGGTGCCACAGGACCCTTTGTCGCTTCTGCAGTAGCACCTAGAGACACCTAATGACATCAGGACCTTATTTTGCTAGTCCCAGTACAAAACCTAGTGAGACAGCCCCTGTCCCGAAGAGCTCGCCATCTATGTAGGCAAGGCCCACACCAAGGGTGAGAGGGGAAACAGAGGCACAGAGAGAGGAAATGAAATGCCCGAGGTCACAGCCCAGGTCAGTGGGAGAGCTGAGAATAAAACAGATCTCCAGAATCCAGCTCCTGTGTCCTATCCACTAGAGCAGTGGTTGGCAACCTTTCAAAAAAGAAGAGTTGTTTTTGTCTTTGACCAAAATATTTTGAGAGACAAATCACACGCAAAGCTACTTCTAGAGTTAGAATTTATCAACTAATAATCATTGAACATATTAAAGTTATTACTACTCACCAATACTTTTAATGTGACTTCTGTCATTTGAATTTGAATATAAACAATAGGGGGCTCCGGGCTGGGGCAGGGGATTGAAGTGCAGGAGGTAGTGTGGGGTCTGGGAGGGAGTTTGGATGCAGGAGGGGGTACGAGGTGCAGGCTCTGGCCGGGAGGCGCTTACCACAGGTGGCTGCTGGCCGGCAGCGCAGCAGGGCTCAGGCAGGCTGCCTGCCTGCCCTGGCCCCATGCTGCTCCCGGAAGCAGCTGGCTGCTAGCATGTCTCAGTGCGCCCTTGATGGGGGGTAGGCAACTCCGCGTGCTGCCCCTGCCCCCAGCATCACCCTCACAGCTCCCATTGGCCGGTTTCCGGCCAATGGGAGCTGTGGGGGCAGTGTTTGCGGGCATGGGCAGTGCACAGAGACCCATTGCCCCCCTCCACCCAAGGGGCACACAGAGATGTGCCAGCAGCTAGCTGCTTCCCGGAGCAGCTTGGGGCCAGAGCCCTGCTGCGCTGCCACCCGGGCACTGCCTGTAGTAAACGCCTCTTGGCCAGAGCCTGCATCTCGCACCCCCTCAAAATATGTCTGCCCGCAAAAGGTCAGCCAAAGAACCGCAGGTTGCCGACCCCCGCACTGGACCATGCTCACCTAGAGATTTGCCCCTAAACCTGAAACCAGGCGAGCTTTGTCTGCTTTTGGATTTTAACATGAAAGATTTTAGAAGCCCTGTGGGAAACCCCATCACTCTAGTCACTTACAGCTAGATCAGACAAAGTGCCTGAGAATGTACTCATAGGGAGAAATCCCACATCAGCAGTGTGGAAAATGTGGCCTTAAAAACCTTTTTCCATATCTGGTTTCTGTAATTCTGTGAAAATTAGCTGAGGGGGAAAATTGCATTTGGTAGCTTCAGAAAAGATATTACAAACAATGGAGAATACAAAGAAAAAATGAAATACTTTCAAGTATTTCGTCACATCTGGGGATTTTTGAACCTGAAGGTATATTCATTTTCTTAAAGAGTTTTGTAATTATATGATTGCTTTAAGATATGTAATACCAGACCCAAATCCCAGTTTAATTACTGCTGTCCTATTGAAATTTAATTTTGTATCCATGAAATCTTGACAGCCCTTCTGAAATATGTTTAATATTTTCACACAAGTATGCTTTGTGTTCACATGAAACACTGCTATTTTACGCATTCCACCTGCTATTACAGTTCATGCAAGGGAAATTAGATTTCTCTTTTAATTTAAATTCAGTTCTATTTAATTAAAGTCTCAAGATTTGTTTTGCTTTTGAAAAAATTGTTAAATGGAAGAGTTCTGGTAAATCATTCAATATGAGTTTGAAATCTGGACAAGATTTTGTAGGTTATGAATAAATATGTAAATGCTGACAGGCCCAGAATGTTAAAGATGTGGGTGACAGAGCTGACAAATAACCTCCTTCTTTTCCCCAGGAAAACTTTTAAAGAGAAAATTTCAGAGATTTTTCTCCAAACATTTTCATAGAATCATAGGACTGGAAGGGACCTTGAGAGGTCATCTAGTCCCGTCCCCTGCACTCATGGCAGGACAATTATCTGGACCATTCCTGACAGGTGTTTGTTTCTGCTGTTTATTTTGTGCGCATGTGTTTTGAGAGAGAGAGATTAATGGGACTAACTATTATTTGTGCTGATTTAATCTCTCTTTTCACCCTCATCTTTCTCCATTAATGTCACTCCCTCCTCTAAAGGTAATGTCTTATTTGGGAAGATGAGAGGGGGCAATTTTTTTTGACAAGGTTTACAAAAATGACCAGTGATTTGGGGGGCCCCTCAGTTTTAGGGTGTCCATTTTGACAGACCTTAAAGGGGACAGATTTTGAGAGGACATCTGTACTTTGAAAATCATGGTGCAAAGGATCACAAATCACTGGAGGGTCACTGCAAAGAGTAGATTAGAGAGACCATACTTTACAGTAGGGGCTGTCACACGGTGGTTGTCAGTGGATCATGGAACTTTTGTAAGTGGTTTGCAGAATGAAACATTTTGATAACTATAGAACTGGGGCTGTGAATTAATAGTTGTCTGTCTCGAAGAGTGGGAGTGGGAATGGGAATCTTTCTTTTAAAAATTTTTTCACAGAATGAAAACAGGATACCGCTGTGCATTTTTGCATCTTAAAGGGAGGTACAGTGACCCTCAGACAGGCAGGAAAATGGAAAGTAATGTACAAAGGGGGAATAAGACCTGAAATTTAAAATCTCTAACTATTGGAGACGGGCCTGGAATGAAAGCTGAATCCAGATACTTCCCTCTCTGAGGATGGGTTTTGAAATCCAGATGGTCTCTCATATGTGACTGTAGAATGGAATAAACCACAACACCAAATCTTAAAAGCCCCATATGGGAGAGGAATTTCCAAATCAGGACATGGACCCAGATTCAAACTGCACATTGGACCAGTTCCTAATAAATATCAGGTTAATCCATAACATTTCCAGGAGATGATCCTTTCTTTCTGCCCACTTTGCTAAAACTCTCATCCAGGCTCTCATCCCCTCCTGTCTTAATTACTGTATTCTCCGTCTCGTTCTAGCTTTCCTGAGACCACATCATCCCCTATAGCAGAATCTGAATGAGCTCTCCCCTGACATCTAGTAATGAGCTGTGGAAGAGGACTTCAGGAGCTGATCTCGTTTGCATGGGCACACCCACCCTGCCTAGGTGTTCAGCATGATGGGATTGCTTGCCCAAATTATCACTTTTGGCAGTGTTGGATCCCCAGTCTCCTTGTTATTGGGGCAGGAGTAATAAAGGGTTGTTATCCTTGTTGCATGAATCAAGGGAAGCAGAACTGTACTTGGCATTCCATTGAGTCAGTAAGTTTCCTTTATAACAACTTTTATTATTATTACAGTCAATTTAGTAGCCATGAAAGATGCTGGCACATGTCTGCTGTTCATCTACTGAATGGATCCTGTCCAGCATGGGCAGTGGCTTTATCAGATGCCTCACACTGACCTGCTGCTGTGCCTCAGTCCCGATAAAATGATGAACCAATTCTAGGAGGAGAAAGTAGTTCCCTTTCCATACCCCTTCAGTCCTCTGAGGCTGCCAACAGAGGTGCCAAATAACACAAATTGCGCTGATGGTTTTGTGATGTCGACACCTAGGGCACTGTTTCACAATCCCTCGCATGAGTAGCCCTTACCAATGTGAATATGCCTGTTGACATTCGTGGAACTACTTGCATGGGTAAGATCTACTAATGTGATTAAGAGCTGGCAGGATCTGGACCCTGTCTAGTGGGAACTGGACTGAGCCCAACCTCCAACTTACTTCATAGAGTCAGAGAGGGTTCCCCCTCCCCAATTTGCCCCCTCTTCCCTGCTGGATAGCTGCACAACAGAGACATTCAGCCCCTAATGGAGGGTAAGTGGCAGTAATGCTGCCAGTTTCCAGTGAAGTTCTGCTAAGGGAGTTAGACCTTCCTTAATCACCCAAGTTTGAAAATACCACTTTAGCTCCATGTACTTCCTGATACTATAGAGGAGAAAGTGTCTTCAGTGCTCCGCTCCCATACTGGCCATCTGGCCCCAAGAACTTTCTGATTTCTGCCTTTTGTCTCTGATCCCCTATCCCACAGAGAACGGATTGCAAATACCTTGTGCTTCTGCATCTCTGGGACAGATGGAGATTTCGCTAATGGGTCCTGGCATGAGGATTCTGCTGGAGGAAGTGAATTGGAGTCCTACTACGTGCTAATTATTTGTCTCATCAAATGTTCTCAGTACTAAGGTCCCTTGGACAAAATAATTTCAGAGGCAATAAATCTAAATGTCTACCTCAATGGAAGTCAATATCAGCTTTTTATTGCAAATTTTTCCACACATTCAATGTTTCTTTTCTTCTTTTGAACCAGTTGCATCCGAGAGGCAAAATTCAAGAACATGCAGTGATTTTCCCCAAATGTTGTATTGGCTTTCCATTGCGAAATTGTATACTTTTGATAAACCTGCCAACCAACTCAGCAAAAGTTGTTTGATGACCAGAAGAAATTGTCAAGACTGAAAACTTCACTATTTTTTTCAACCAACATTAGTAATAAGCAGCTTGGAAGTATTATAATACAAAAAGCCTGTATGTGAGAAATGAAGCCAGATGGGACTCCAGCTGCCATCTTAAAAAAGAGAACATTAGAATCCAATTAAGCTGTACTTTGGGTTATATTTCACTAAAGTTTTGCAATAATTAATTTTAAAACTATGGAAAACAGCTACTGTCACTTATAATTTAGAGCTGCACCTTACCACTTAGTCTTATGCTTAGTTTTAAATATAGAAAGTAGAAATGTTCTACTGTTACCTGGGGTTTTCAGAACCCAAAACAGTGGTAACTTAACTGTTTCTCTCCAGATGGTGTCAGGAATAAATCAATGGGAACACAGCACTTCCATTTCATAAATGATTGATACAAGCAAGCATGCTCTTATCTACAGCTATTTATTAGATTTCATCCTTGCATTCTGATCTGGAACAAAAGCAAATTTTGAAATGGGTGCATTGTCTGCAAAACAGAAATTGTAGTTCCCTCATGGCCTTAGTAAACAAGTAAGAATGACCTTGCAGGTTCCTCTTAGGTCATACCTGATGTCTGTCTACATTTCACATCTATGGTAGGGTTTGCTATAGCACCCAACATGATAATGTTGAAGTGCAGATCCACCGCACTATTTGACTTTGTGACAGTTTCCGCACCTTGGTGAAAATGTTCAAAGGTGGGGGCCAAAATTTAGGAATCTAACTCCAAATTTAAGCACCTAAATAGATGGTCTGATTTTCAGAGATGCTCAGCAGCTGCAAAGAAGTCATTTTCCTTCAGATTCATCTCCAGGTATTCCATGACACCATAGAAATAAACCGACACTTTTCATATAGATTAAACATACATAGGAAAAAGACCGAGTATTATTGCAATGCTCCCCACAAAAGCAAGGGAATTCAGGACAGACGCATCCATTGCACTTCGTTCTGATAGGCAGTACACTCATAAGGGTGTACCTGTATCCTTAACATTGAATCACAGGATGCGAGTATGCTGTCCACGATGGATCACTGCTCCTGATCATTACAATGATCTACAGTTTGAACTCTAATGAATACAGCAACAATCAACCTATCCTTTGGGCAATGTGTAAAAAGAAAAAGGCATAAATGGTTAGGTATGTTCAAATACAACAGAAACAGCTGGAAATACTGCCCTGTTCTGCAGCATCTGAGGGATTCGGCAGTGAAATCAAGGCAATCTCCTTACAAAGTATCATATCATGAAATGAGGGATTGATAAATCTTCTAGACAGGTCACTTCTTCAGACAGTTTAGTTTCAAGTTAGTTTGTTACTGCTGTTCACAAAAGCGGCAACTATTATTAATTATAATTATAAATTATTATCTCCTATTTGCAAAACAGCAGCGTCAGAGGCACATCAGAAGCACTTTTTAAAATGTATATTATACTACACAGGTGTGTTATAAAGGCTTGATTACTTAATGTCTCCAAAGCACCTGGCTGAAAGTTGCCATAGAACAGTAGGATTATTTCATATATCCAACACTAGATTGCCGTTGTTTCCTGTAGTTCTAACTAGAGGGCTGTGTTTGCTTCACCCAGGAACTAGAAATCTGCCCTTGCTGGTTTCTTCATTGCTTCGGAGTTAATATACTGCTAAAAATAGCAATGCTTAGTTTAGTAAAAAATACTGTTGTAGTGGGAAGCCATGGAAACCATGCTCAGTGCAATCCACATTTAGGGCATTGTCTTGTGCAGCTGCTCTCTCCAGAGCCCTTGCAAGGGAGGAGAATGGAGAGGAGATGAGGGGAGCTGCTGCTAGCATCTGAAGCCACCAGGGAAAAGAAGATAATCGGGCCTGACTTGAGAGAGCTAGAAGCACGATTAGAAGGAAGAGTCTCCTAGCCATCTACCAGGAACTGGTCTAGGGGAAAGCATAATCTCCGCTACCCAGATAGCTCTTCAGTAGCAGTCACCTGGTACCAACCAGTCCCACTCAGCCTCTGGCTACC
This sequence comes from Macrochelys suwanniensis, assembly GCA_033296515.1. Classification (NCBI taxonomy): domain Eukaryota; kingdom Metazoa; phylum Chordata; order Testudines; family Chelydridae; genus Macrochelys; species Macrochelys suwanniensis. The sequence goes on along the minus strand of CM065775.1, from coordinate 38,817,057 downwards.
CACAGTCTCTTGTTTCCAGTCTGACTCCTGGAAGGAGATCCCGCCCTTGCCCCGCTCTCTCAAGCAGCTGGGGTGGGTGTAGGTACATTTCTGGTAGACTCCATAGGTTGATAGTCCCCTGGTGCTCTGAGGAGGGGGCCTTGATATAGAAATCATCAGAACAACACTCCCTGCTCTTGTCTCCTACCTGGAAGTGGGAAATGCCAAATTCAATCAAATATTAAACTACAAAAATTGAAGGTTTTTTGATGCTGTTTTCCTTACAGTCCTCCAATAAGGGGCTTGCAGTGGCTAATCCATCAACATTTAAAATGTGTTGGTGGGGTATGAAGCAGCAACACCGATACTTTAATAGTTCAGGGCCGCTAGCCAACTGGACCCTTAGAAAGCTCTGAATTAATTTTCCAAAGACCAGAGCCTGTGCACACCTATTAATCTAGCCCTAATTCGAGCTGCCATAGCGATGGTGAAGGCGAACAGTGCACTGCAGGAGCTGACATGAGCTAAAAATAGACTTGTTCCCTGAGATGTAGACTCGCAGAATGTAACCGTAATGCACAATTTATGTAACTTTGTTCCTGAGACACGCCAGATGCACCTTGCTAGAGCACTCCCCTGCTGGCCAACCTAAAGAGCTCTATTAATGTCAGCTGCAAAAGCTTTTACGTGCTTGCCCGCTTCAAAGAGCAGCTAGAGTAGCCGCACTGGCTATATCAAATCACAATCACACAGATGTAGGAGAAGAATGAGGCGGGAGCTGCAGTTTGCTGGGTGAGGCGGCTGTGCCTGTGACCACACTGTGATATAAATACATATATAATTTAAAAGGTGAGAAGAGTTCTCTCTCCCACTTATACAGTACAATATACACCTGTCTGAATATACATTGGGGGGGCAATTCAAACCTTTTCATCTACCATTTTGAACAATACTATCAGCCTGAGAGGTATTCCTGATTCCTATCCCAGCTGATCAGGGTTGGTTTTAGGATACAAGCTCCATGCGGCTTCTTCAAAGGAGCCAAGCTTCAACCCCTTGATGAACGCACAGAGGGCCAGATTCCCCACTGCCCCTCACCTGCCTCAGGTGCAGGAAAGGCAGCCTTAAGTCACCTTTGTGCAGCCAAGATTTGGCCTAACCCAGGGGTTCCACGGCCCCAGATGCAACGTATTGTAGCCCCAGGACTGCTCTAAATTGAGCCAGCTTGTAGCAGCCTTCTATGGGCCAGTGTGCTGGTGAATTCAGCCCAAGTGCACTGCAGTTCTTGACAAGCCTCCACACTGTGGAGTGCAAGGAGGCTATTATGTCAGCTCTGCATGGGATGGGGCCATTTCCTGTCATAGGACCATTCTGAAGGATCCATTTTCCCCCCTTTGTGGCCCCTGTGCAATACCAGAGTGGCACAGCGCACCATAACATAAGACAGAATCTGGCCCAGAGTTTTCTGTTCTCTTTGGAGTAGCCGGCGTAAGTTCCCTTGGGATTTCTATAGCGTGGGATTCTACTCCGAAAAGTGACTGTGTACAAATGGCCCCTTCTTACTCAGCACATCCACGTCTTGTCTGTACTGGGTCATAGCTGCATACAACAGCGCCAACAATAAGTTTGCACAGCCATTTCATAGAATCATAGAATCATAGAATCTCAGGGTTGGAAGGGACCTCAGGAGGTCATCTAGTCCAACCCCCTGCTCAAAGCAGGACCAAACCCAATTAGATCATCCCAGCCAGGGCTTTGTCAAGCCTGACCTTAAAAACCTCTAAGGAAGGAGATTCCACCACCTCCCTAGGTAACCCATTCCAGTGCTTCACCACCCTACTAGTGAAAAAGTTTTTCCTAATATCCAACCTAAACCTCCCCCTCTGCAACTTGAGACCATTACTCCTTGTTCTGTCATCTTCTACCACTGAGAACAGTCTAGATCCATCCTCTTTGGAACCCCCTTTTAGGTAGTTGAAAGCAGCTATCAAATCCCCCCTCATTCTTCTCTTCTGCAGGCTAAACAATCCCAGTTCCCTCAGCCTCTCCCCCTAAGTCATGTGCTCCAGCCCCCTTAGTCATGTGCTCCAGCCCCCTATTTACTCCTATTAGCCCAGCAGAGTCAACCCAGTTAAGAGGGAGTGATGTGGCCAGTAGTCTGCACTGACTCCCTTTAGGAACAGAATAGCACTGTAAGTCAATAAAAGCTCCTGAAAAATCCTAAGCATCATAAAAATACCAGTCACAAAACTGCAGGCTTATGATCAAGCTCAGCTCTGGTGAATTAATGCAATCCTAAAAATGCAGGCTGAAGATTGCAAAGCATGTTTAAAAATGGTATAGTCAACTTTAACTACAAGGCTTTATCTCAATGTTCATAAACTTTTTACTGCTGGAATATAGGTGCATACAAGCTGCTAGCTCAATAAAATCATATGCCTAGCAGAAAATAGATTAAGTAGAGCTAAGAGATACTGCACAGGCTGTAAAAACTGAATGTCATAAATAAGCAAATGATGGGAGGGATGACACTATAAAGGATGCATCTGTATAAACAGGGTTTGAAAAAAAAGGCAGAAAACACGAGAGATTGAATGGAAGGAAAGTGTAGAAGGAAAGTGGTTCTATTTGTATAGTTGACATCCTTTGCAATGTTATTCAGTATCTGCTTCTACAACATATTGAAGAGGCACAAAGAATGAACTCAAAGCGTGATGTCTGGAGGCTACAAAATGTACTATTTCCAGCTGACTAGATAATGATGATTGGAAAAGCAAACTGGGAATTCGAACGGGTTCTATCTGCAAGCGACTTAACTTCCTAGGAAGTTAATCCTGGCATTTTTTATTAATACTGTTTTCTAACTTCAGGACAGGGGCTTAGAAGTGGTTTTTTCCCCCCCAACAGTCTTAAAATTTAAGAAGGCTTTTTTTTATTCTGTTGGTTTTCAAATTCTGACCCCAATTACCACCACTCTAATAAGGCAGCGATGGTTCATGTGTGTAAAGCGAACACACAACACATCTCCAATTACTGCACCACAGGAAGTAGTTTTCCAAGTGATTTCTACCAGAGCTGTGCATTATGGGAACTCTTTAGGGCAACATTTATATTTGTGAAAACTAACAAGCATGAGAGGGCGTGAAGAGTTCAAGAGGGCGTGAAACCGTTAAGAGGTGCCCGTGGACGGTGTGAGGCCGGTAGCGGCCCCCGGTGCGCCGGGACGGGGTCTTCTTGGAGTCGGGTTGCTTGGGAATGCAGCCCAAAGCTGGTGGTAAACTCCATCTAAGGCTAAATACTGGCATGAGACCGATAGTCAACAAGTACCGTAAGGGAAAGTTGAAAAGCATAATAATGGAGACCATGTTTAAATGAAAATGGTGCAATTTTATGAGCGCCTACCTTATATAATTTCCATAGAACTTTCCATTTTGATCAATTTAAAAAATGTTAGTAGTATGTATTATTTATGTTACAATAGTGTCTAGGGGCCTATAATGGTCCTCACTCAGGGTCTGGTTGGGGAGCATGGCCTAGTGATCACATCCACAACCCCCAACTGCCAATGGGGTTGTGGGGAGGGGAGCCTGGGCCCTTCCACTCCACCGGGCTCCAACTCAAGGCCCCATGGTCTACTGGTGGTCTGGCAACCACGGCTGCTTAAGGCTGTCCTCCCTGGGCCTCTTCCTCTTGGCCCCACCCGGGATCAGCTTAGTCCAAGGGCATGTCTACACTTACCTCTGGAGCGATCGATCCAGCAGGGGTCGATTTATCGCGTCTAGTGAAGATGCGATAAATCGACCGCTGAGAAGCATCGGCGGAGTCGACGAGGGAGGGTCAGCAGTCGACCTACTGCAGTGAAGACTATTTTTGTAGCTGAAGTTGCATAACTAAGACTGACTTAGCTCGCCCTGCCCCTTCCCCCCCACCCCTCCAGTGTAGACCAGGCCCAAGGTGGGAAGTACAAACCAAAATAAGTAAAAAGGGGTTACCAATGTCCAGGGTCCATAGGGAGGGGAGAAGGTGATACTTCCCTCTCTGATTGGCTATGGGGCAGGTCCTCCCTTCCCTCAGGGAGAACCCCTTTAGGCTTCCCACTGCACTGCTAGAGCTCTGGGCTGCAGGTCATGGAATGCGAAACTGGGAGGCAGGAGAGCTGATTTCCATTACCGGCTCTGCCATTGACTCAGTGAGTGGCTTTGAGCAAGGCATTTAATCTTTCAGTGTTCAGACTTTGTGCATGTCTAATGGGCAGTTTGATAAAAGCCTTAATTATAGAAATCAACACACGAATTGACTTCTAGTCAGGTTTTCTCCAGCAAATCCTCTAAATAAAAATGATTTGTGGATCATCACAACTATCCTTACTTATCATGAATAACTGAGCCAAATTCTGCTTCGCACTGACATCTCTTGGGTGGTACCCATGTAACTGAGGCCCCAGTTCAGCATGGTACTTAAGCAGATGCCTAACTTTAAACAGATGAGTGGTTTTGATAGTGGATACAAGGCATGTGTCTGTATATGAAGAACTGTTGCTCAATTCCCATGGAAATGGTATTTAACACAGACAGTCAAAAATATTTTTTAAAGTTGGTAAAAATTTCAGAAATGCTTTTTGTTCCAATACCTTTTCAATACGGACTGTTTTGTTTTTTTCATACATAATTGACATTTTTCATTTTGGAAAATGAAAGTCTTTTTATTTTGAAACAAACATGTTTGGTTTTAAAAAATTTTAGCCACACATTGTGACTATACCAAGTAATCAATATTGGTGAAGGAAAAAAAGAAATGGAAAAGTTTGAGACAAGTTTTCATGAAAACATACAACAACATCCCACTGACCTGATTCTCCGCTCATATCAGTTTCATACTAGCTAACTATTTTGATTTAAATGAAACAAGTCGTGCTGTGAAAGGATAGTCAAACACCAGAGGACCTTTCTGTCCAATCAAGCTAAGAAACACGGCTGAAATTCCAGATATCAAACAGTCACAATGAGTTGCTTGCAAATCAGCTACAGACCAAGAAATATTCACAGCCAGCATTGGGCAAGTTACATATACATCTGAGAAAACAGTCACTGTTTCTGGGTGACTTCTGCATGGAATTAAGAGACCAAGGAGCAGAGTTTAGCTGGTGTAAAGCTCTATTAAGATCTACTTTACATCAGCTGAGGATTGCTCTTAAATTCATTAAATAAATACAACACTATGAGTTATTCCCTCAGCTATCCTCTTGGTCATGATGAGCAATTGCCATCTAATTCAGTTTGGTAGTGCTCTTCTGAAGAGGAAAATGGTTAATCCACATTAGATGGTGTCCTGTATATTAGTACTGAACACTAATTCCCATACACTTGAGTTAGAAATCATGTTGTTGTTTGAAAGGAATAATTTAACTGCAAGTGTTTTGACAGTTTGGGCAATTGCTTGTATCTAGTACAGTAGGTTCATTTGTGCAACAACAACGTAAAGCCCTGATCCTGCAAACTCACATCTCCTTAACTGGAAAGGAACTGCTTGTGCGCTTAAAGTGAAACTTATGTGCAAGTGCTAGAAGAATCAGAGCCTAAAGTCCCACTTTCTGGGTGTCACTGGTGAAAGCAGACTGAAAGAGGAAGGGGCAGTTCTCATTACACCAGCCACGGAGAAAGAGGAGCTGTCTACCCAGGCCAGAAAAAGTGCCAAGCAACTGTCACATAGAATCATAGAAGATTAGGGTTAGAAGAGATCTCAGGACGTCATCTAGTCCAAACCCCTTCTCAAAGCAGGACCAACCCAAACTAAATCATCCCAGCCAGGGCTTCGTCAAGCCGGGCCTTAAAAACCTCTAAGGATGGAGATTCCACCACCTCCCTAGGTAACCCATTCCAGTGCTTCACCACCCTCCTAGTGAAATAGTTTTTCCTAATATCCAGCCTAGATAGGGTGACCATATTTCCCTATGCTGAATACGGGATACCTGGTAAAATTACTCATATTCAAGCAAGTTCAATGGCAATCAATCAGAACTATGCAGTACAAACATTCAAATTAACATCAAGTTGATTGAGCCCCAGTTAAAAAGAAATACTGCGTAGTTGAAGTCTTTTTATTTACCTTCTTATCTTTATGGCTTTAGGGTTCACATGGGGAGGGGTGACACACAAATACTCCTATACCCCTCTCTCTCATGGCGGGGGTGTGTGACCGACTGACCTACCCTCCCTGCCCAGTGCTCTCCATCCTCCCTTCCTGGCTGGGCCTCCGGGATGGACCCACCTCTCCTGGTACCTGGCACCACGCCTTCCTGGGGCAATGCATGGTGTGGGGGGGGGGGGGGACGACATGCAAAGTCACATGATCCCCCTTCCCAGATTTCTGACAGGGTTTACACCAGACTGTGGCCAGCAACAGCCTTTCAGCACTGTGCGGGAGGGAAGGGACAGGAGCTGCTTCCAGCCACAGGGGAGGAGGGGGAGGAGAAGGGATGACCAGGCCCCTGTCTTTGCAGAGCTCATCTCTTGCCCCCCACCCCACTCCCCTGTGGCTGGAAGCAGCTTGTCCCTTCCTGCCTGCACAGTGTTGAAAGGAAGCTAACACCTCCAGGCTGCTGCTGGCCATGGACACAATCCAGCAGCCTCTGGCTACAGGATGGGCAGGAAGGGGTTAAGCCCTAAGGATGCGTTGTGCACCAGGGCCCAGGGAACCTGACTGCAGGGGATTCAGCCAGAGAGGTGGCTCAGCAGAGGAGGGTGCCTAGGGGACAGAGCAGTCCCCTGCTCCCTGGGGGCAGGACCCAGAGCGGCAGAGGTGGGTGAAGAAGGTACTAAGCCCCTGCCCAGGGGCTGCTGTGGAGCCTGCAAGGTCAGAGTGTGAACAGGCTGGAAATCACTTTTCCCTCCACCACTCCAGAGCTTAGCTGAGGGGCGGAGAGGCTTCCTTGTGCCAGCGCTGTGCGGGTCTTTGGCACATGCAGGACTCAGCTTCTCCTGGCCAGTGCCCCAGACCGGAGGGTCTTGGGCTTTCCCGGGGTGCCGGCCCAGCCAGAGGCAGTGGGAGAAGCAAGGAGTCTGCTGGCCAGGCTGTTGGTGAACTGAGCGCTTCAACCAGGGGCTGGTTCGCAGCCCATTGCTGGGAGAGGGACGCGTCCTGCCACGGGGGATATAGAGAAGCAGCGGGGCGGGGAGGTGAAGGGGCAAAGCAGGGAGAGGACAGTGAGAGGGGGGAGCATGTAAAGGGCCGATGGGTGGGCAGCAGAGGCGACACGTAACCAGCCGCTGCCTGGCACCTGCCCGCACTCACCAACCACCACAGCTCACAGTGCTCAGCCAATGCCATCTGGAAACAGGACAGGGGGCGAGGCCCTGCTGGCTGAGATCCAGCACACAGCGGGTGCTGCGCTGATGAACCGGCAGGGGGAGCGTCTAGCCGCGCGCGCTGCAGCTTTGCCCCATCACCAGCCTTGCGCACCCATCCCCATCATCGTCCACTGGACCCCTCCACTCACCACTGGTGGGTGGGCGGCTGGTGAGCAGGGATCCAGCCAGCAGAGGACCTACAAGTACTGCTTGGGGGTGGAGACAGAAAATACGGGACAATTTGCCCATTTTAAAGAAAACGTCAGGACACCAGCAGGAGAGCTTAAATACGGGACTGTCCCTTTAAAAACGGGACGTCTGGTCACCCTAAACCTAGACCTCCCCCACTGCAACTTGAGACCATTGCTCCTTGTTCTGTCATCTGCCACCACTGAGAGCAGACAAGCTCCATCCTCTTTGGAACCCGCCTTCAGGTAATTGAAGGCTGCTATCAAATCCCCACTCACTCTTTTCGACTGCAGACTAAATAATCCCAGTTCCTTTAGCCTCTCCTCATAAATCATGTGCCCCAGCCCCCTAATCATTTTCATTGCCCTCCGCTGGACTCTCTTCAATTTGTCCACATCCTTTCTGTAGTGGGGGACCAAAAACTGGACACAATACTCCAGATGTGGCCTCACCAGTGCCAAATAGAGGGGAATAATGGCACTCCCTCCCATAGGTGCTGGAACTAGCGATGCGGGGAGGTGCTGTGCACTCCCTGGCTTGAAATGGTTTCCATTATATACAGGGTTTACAGTTTGCTTCAAAGGCTCTCAGCATCCGCACTATACAAACTGTTCCAGCACCCCTGCTGCCTCCTGATAGCCCTGGTGCATATTCACTTGCTTTAATGAATGTTTCATTCTGGTTAAATTAATGAATTCGGGTCTGAAAACTGTATGGGCTGTGAGTGACTGATTTCCTTCCATTTTAGTTAACACCTGAGGGGGACGGGAAAATATCCTATCGGTACCTTTTTGTTGTCACCTAATTAAGCTTTGACGCATTGATTTTTTTCTTCTTCTTCTGTAATTGTTCTGTGTCACTATAGCTACTAGCTCTGGAAACTTGAACATCCAACTGAAGATTCTTTACAACAGGCAAAGGTTTATCCTCTCACACAATTTATTTTGAATTTAAATTAGAGATGCAACTTTGTTTGGATCTGATCAGAATTCAGATTGGTGTCTTTTAAGAAATAATCAGTTCCCTGGGTACATGCTTTCAGATATCTCATAGGAGGACAGTCTGTATGATTAGCTGAGCACCCCACTGAAAATCTTTGTTGCTGAACATGAGGGTAAAACTATACTTTGACAGAAAAACAATATGACTTTAGGGAAAGCTATGTGAACTGAAATGCACTGTGAATCAAAACACCAAGAGAAGCCTCCTATTGTGGTAATTAAAATACCAATACCAAGCAGAGAAATTCGTCCTCTAAAATGTTGAGGAGGGTTTATTTCTCATGTTACCTATGCAACCATCACTGCTAAATTGGGCTTGTAGGTGAAAGAAACTTCTATGGAATCACTATCCTCTTAAGGTTGGTCTATGCACCTCCACCTTATCATGTTTCTCTGACTGTATAAATATCTGTCTACTGTATGTTTCATTCCATGCATCCGATGAAGTGGGTACTAACCCACGAAAGCTTATGCTGAAATAAATTTGTTAGTCTCTAAGGTGCTACAAGTTTTTCTTTCTTATTTTCATTTTACCCTAAAATTAGCATTTCACTTCTTGCTGTTCACTGGATCTCTTCACCTCCTCTAGGGTGGTTTGTTTCTGTCCTGCTCCCTGTTTTTATGCCTCTTTCTCCTCTGTGCTTTATGATTATTATTTATTTGTAGTGCAATAGCACCCAGAGACCTTAATAAGGCAACAGGGTCCCATTGTGCTGGCCACTTGTATATAGAACTGGGTGATTTTTTAATATTTATTTTTGGCAAATAGTAAATTTACCAAAAATGCATTTTTCAGGGCAAATTCAAGTTGACTTCTGGTTTGATCATATAATTTTGCAAACTGAAATGTTTCATTTGACCCAATCAAAAATTTTCAGTTTTTTATTTTGGTGGGGAAAAATGAAACAAAACAAAAAAAATCCGTTTTGGTTTGAAAAATCAGTTGCTCACTCAGCTACACTAAAAGATGATCCCTGCCCCAAAGAGCTGACAGTACAGGTGTGTGACGAGCGATAACAGGTAGAGCAAAGATGGGAGAGAACTAGAGAACCGCGAAACAACCATATTAAGTGTATCATCACACAGCAATCGCAGTACGCCCAGTGCCCAGCCGTTGTCAGTGTTTTGGAGACATCCTGGCAGAAGTGAGTTTTAGGTAAGGTGAGTTCGGACATTTTGTCATGGCCGTGGTGAGTTTTCTCCCACTCCTCGCTGGGCCTGATCCTGAGGCAGAATGAGTACCCACACTTGAATGCAGCTTCTTTAACCTCCCTTGCCCCTCTCTTTGGGCAAGGGAACTGCGATATAAGGCACTCCTTCTATAGTGGTCTCTCAGCCTCTGATGAACCAGGAAGTGAAGGCAAAGAAAGAAAAAAAAAGCCTGCCAGGCCATCTAGTGCAGAAAGGCCACTGGTGGCTTCTGGCATTTTATCACTGAGTCACTAGCAGATGCTGGAAGCCTGTCTACACGAGGGCTCCCACTGCAGCCCAACTGGCAGTAGCACCTGCGGGAGTTTTTTTGCTAGAATTCCCTTGTGTAGACAGGACCAGAATGATCAGTGCCTCTTTTCTCTGTAGTCCCCTTGCACTTCTATTTCTCTCTCAATACCATCTCTGCGCATCCCCACACCATCAAGGATAATGCTACACTTGCATATAGGACTGAAATTGCTGGTAGTCTTATAATGAATTTCAGTGAGCTTTGGAGCAGTCCCATAGCCTTCAGTAAAAAATGCAAATTAGCCAACCTTTTTTTTTTCCGAACCACTTGGTAGGAAAACAATGCAGCTGGATCTGATCTATTTCACAGAAAACTTGAAATTGCTGAATTACTGCTCTCCTGGCTGATAATTCAGTGTCTTTAGGTAAGGTAGGAAAACTCTGCAGCCCATCGTTAAAAAGAAAAGGGGGAAACGAGGCAGTTAAGCTATTTCTCCTCATTTTACATAGTGTTCAGGATCCAGACTAATAAAGATGCCGCATTTGTATGGCTGGATGTTGTAAAATACTTGGTTGCTTTACTAATGTGGGATGATTTTTTATCATCACTACCATTATCAAATATATGCAAACTTTATGACTTTATATTCAGATTACAAAACAGAGATAGGTGCATGCCTGAAGTCTGGGAGCTATACGAACCTCAGTAATCATCCATCAGCATTTAAGGCACATTCTTTTTGGTAGACTGCTTTTCTTTAAACCCTTCATTATGGTAGTTTCTTGATGAGCTAACAAACACACACCACTCAACTAGAGGTAAAACGGACGATAATATAGTTGCAATTTATTTCAATACACAGGCTATTTTGATCAAGGACAATTTAAAAATCCCATGCACAGATTATTAAACCTGCTGACATCTCCCAAACAGAACATCTGCAAAATTGGCATTAAGAACTGATTCATCTTTCTAAAACGAGAGTGGAATGTTGCAAATACAATTGCTGATACTAATTTACTTATACTTAAAAAAAAAAAACCTAGGCTGTTTCTAGTTGCCAGAGGGATGAATTAGTCAATTGCATATTGTAGTGAGGTGGAGTGGCCTCCCACTGAGCCAGAGGGGGAGGCATCACTCTGTGAACCCTGGTGGGTGGAGCCAGGCTGTGCTCGCCCCTCCCACCAGAAGTCAGAGGGAGGAACAGGAGTATAAAGGGTGGGTACTGGAGCTCAGCTGGGCTGTAGACGCTGAAGGAGCCAGACGCCTCCTGCCTGCTCCTGAGCTGGGAGACTGCAGCAGACCCCTGTGGAGCTAAGGACTGGCCAAAGCTTCTGGAGCAAGACACTGACCAAGCCCCAGAGGAGCTACTGGGACTACCATGGACCTTCCTAATGAACTGGAGGACCACCTGCAGATCCACGTACACCCCGAGGGGAGGGGAGGAAGCAGCACCGGGACAGCCGACCTTAGTCTGGCTACATTGCCGCCGGAGACCCAATCAGCATGTTGCAACTGGAATCCCCGCTGACTCAGTGGCAGACCATTCTGCCACTGTTGGGCCCTGGGCTGGGACGCAGTGGAGTCGGGTGGGCCTGTGTTCCCCTACTCCCTGCCACCTCACCCCTGGGGTGGCAGTCCCCCCTCTTTTTAGGCCAAGGAGCCAGCATTTGTCAGCTGTCTACCGGAACTAGGATGCCTGACCCTCTTGTTACTCGGCCCTGAATACAGGCCCGAGCCATAGACCCCTTGCTGCCCCACCCTGACTAAGGGATGGGCCCGATAACTGTTTGTTTGCTGCTTGACCCTGAATACATCCCCGGACCATGGACTTTTACTGCCCTGCCCTGACTGCAGGCCAGTACCCATAACTGTTTGCTCCTCTGCCCTGATTGCAGGCTAGAGACCCCAAAGACTACCACTCTGCCCACACTCAGCCAGCGCCACTGGCTGTGTATTGCTCAGCTAATTGTAAAGCTGAAGAATGAAATTGTTTCTTTTCTTTAATTACTATTATTATTAAGACTTTATTAATATGACTTTATTTTGTATCAAATGACCAAACAGAACTTAACTGTTTTAACATTATAACTCCTGTTTACTGTTTGCCTCTCGACATCGTAAATTGTTCATTACCCTTGTGTTAATAAGACTCCATATTGTAACTCAAACTCCATTTTGAAATGCTCACTTCCTTTTGAAAAACCCTGCTGTAACCTTATTAGTTTAGTTTAGATGTGTGAATGGATAATGGAATCAACCTCCAGCCCCACCCTGTCCTGATAACGTTAAGTGCAACACCAATGGTTGAAAATGCAGACAACAGCCCTGACTAAGTAAGAAGAGCCCACCCCAAAAGAAAAGAACAAAGGTACAATTAAAGCAAGATCAAAGTCAGGTCCAAGGCTGAAAGTCACGTCTGCAATTGACGGGTGATCAATCACACCGAACCCAGAGGCAGCGTGACACAGCAAGACCTATAGACTCTTGATCCAAACTAAAAGCCTATAAAAAAGATGGGTGAGATGGAAGACTTTGGGTAATGTTCTGCTGCCAACATCGAAGGGCATCGGTGCGTGCCTGACAGAGACCCAGCCCTTCCTCGTGCCCAGCTTTCCTGGCCAGTTAGCTGCCACGAGCTGCGAACCCACGCTGCGAAATCAAGCCACGGACTCAAGCCACGGACTATGTTCAGGACTGGTAACTATCCAGCAGCTCCAGAACATTTGATGTGTGTGTGTCTGTGTGTCTGTGTGTGTCTGTGTGTGTGTATAGGTAATAGCTATTGGTTATAGATCAAATGGTTATTATAATAAATGTGGCATCTTGCCTTGTCCCCTGAAACAATCCTGTGTAGTTTTATCTGCATAACATAATTCCCTCACTGTGGGCGACACCCAGAGATGTAGTGAGGTGGAGTGGCCTCCCACTGACCCAAAGGGGAGGGACCACTGCTAACCCACTACACTTGGTGGAGAACACAGATAGTGACCTGACCTCTGCAGTAAGGGGTCCTTTGCATGCCACACCTTAGATACTCCTAGTGGGAGAGATGGGGCTCGACAAGCTCATTAAGTACCTGGCCAAGAACCAGCAAGAGCAGCAGGTGTCCCAAATCCAGCAGCGACTACAACTGGTGCAGCAGCTTGGGGCCCAACAACAGCAACTGCTCCAGGAGTTGGGGGTCCAAAACCAGAAGCAGCAGCAACAGTGTCTCCAATAGCTCGCAAGCCTGCTGCCCAGACCCAGTGGGCAAACCCAAGGGGACATGATGAATCCCCCCCGCTTCCCCATTGCCCAAAAGCCTTTCCAAGAGGGACCTTCTGATGACCCTGAGCGTTTCTTGTGACCTTTGAGCAGGTCACAGTGGTTGCCAGGTGGCCCCTGGAGCAGTGGGCCACCCTCCTGGCCCCCTACCTGATGGGGGCAGCCCAGACCCCCTATCGTGGGCTCCCAATCGACAAGGCCCGAGATTACAGACACGTAAAAGTGACCATTTTAGATGCCTTAGACATCATGCTGGAGACCTTCCACCGGCAATTTCAGGCTAAGACCTATGCACCAGGGGACCGGACGCAAGTCATCACCCAGGAGACAAAGGACCTCTGCTGGTAGCGGCTACACCCTGAGCAACCCTCGGCCGGCGAGGTTGCTGAACAGATTGCCCTAGAGCAGTTTATCCATATCCTCCCAGCCCAGGGGAGAACTTGGGTACTCCAGCACTACCCACAACACGTAGTGTGGCCATCACCTTAATGGAGGCCTTCTTGGCCACTGAGACCCCTATCAGGCCAGGATCCAAAACCCCAGTATCGATGCCTGGTTCAATGCTCCCCGGCCTGACAAGAAAGCCCAGGCCCAAGACTGAATGACACTGTGGAGTCCAAACTCCTGACACCAGGGCCAGCAATGCCCCTCCGGGACCTGAGCCCACATGGTGCAGACATTCTGATGGCTTTGACAAGAAGAGTCAAGACTGTAATCCCAACCCCAGTCCTTCCATGGAAGTGATCCCCTGGCCAGGCCAATTGGAGGTGGGACCCTGCTTCTCCTGCACCCGGTTTGAACACTTACAATGCAAATACCCCAAGATAGACTGCAGCTTTGGCCAAGTCTATACTGGAGTCTCATGCCCGCCAACCTGCTCCAGAACGCTGGTCTCAGGACATCCCCTACCCATGTAGGCATGAAGGGAAACCCCCCATGGCAAAAGGAGAAGAGGAGGCTGAGGAACCCCAAGGAGAACCCCCTGATGAACCCACAGTCCCAGCGCCATTTCCAGACCTCCCAGAGGAGAGTCTGTGATGACTTCCCCTTACAGAATTTTGCCACAACCAGAAGGATGACCTCACCCTTAGCTGGGAGATCTTCACGGATCAAGGGATCAACTTTACTTCCTGGCTGCTGCCATATTGGGCATTAAGAAATTACAGATCTCGGTATATCACCCCCAGACCGATGGCCTGGTTGAGTATTTTAACAGGACCCTAAAAGACATGCTGCAAAAGTTTCTCCTGCAAGAACTATGCCAGTGGAACCAGCTGATCCCACCGCTATTGCTTGCAATTAGGGAGGTGCTGCAGTCGTATACCAAATTTCCCCCCTTTGAGCTCCTGTGCAGCTGGAAGCCCAATGGCCTGCTGGACCTGATGAGAGAGGTCTGGGAGCACACCCCGTCGAACGCCCAGGGACTCTTGCAGTATATCCTGCAATTGCAGGGACTCCTGGCTTGGGCAAGTGCCCTTGCGAAAGAAAATCTACAGGCGGCCCGAGAAGCCCAGGTGTGAAACTACAGTCAGGGGGCCTGGGCCCACACATTTGAGCCCGGGGACAAGGTGCTCCTGTTTCTTCCCTGAGAGAAGTCGAACCTCCTCGCACGCTGGCAGGCCTCTTACAAAATAGTCCAACGAGTGGGACCAGTCACATATGAGGTTCATCAGCTGGACCGGAAAAGGGAGAAGCAGAGCTACACATAAACCTCTTGAAGCCTTGGCATGCATGTGAGGGACTGTTGAATGCCCCGTATCCTCCCGAGCTGGCCCTAGGTCCCCAGGTTCCTGATATGATCGAGACAGAGGAGCCACAATTGGGTGACACCCTGTCAGCTGAACAATAGAAACAAGCCCAGTGCCTGCTGAAGGCCTTCTGCACAACTTTCACTGTACTCCCAGGCCAGACCACGGTCGTGCAGCACACTATCCAGATGACCCCTGGGCAAGTAGTCCGAGAGACAAGCTGCCCCTTCCCGCGACAGATGTGGGAGATAGTTGAGAAGGAAGTCCAAGCGATGGTGGAGTTGGGGGTTGTAGAGCGATCACAGAGCGAGTGGTACAGTCCCATTGTGCTAGTCCCGAAGCCCGATGGGACTTTCCGATTCTGTATAGACATCCAGAAGGTAAATGAAATATCAAAGTTCGATGCTTACCCAATGCCCCAGATCGATGAGCTCCTCGACCGTCTCGGAACAGCCAGGTACATTATGACACTTGACCTCACGAAGGGGTACTGGCAAATCCCCTTGGACCCAAGTTCCAGGGAGAAGACAGTGTTTGCCACTCCAGCTGGGTTATTCCACTTCACCTGGATGCCCTTTGGCCTCCATGGAGCTCCGGCAACCTTCCAGTGCCTGATGGACCGACTCCTGAGTCCCCATACAGGGCGGCCTACCTAGATGATGTGATGATCTACAGTCATCTTTGGGAAGATCATTTAAACCAGGAAGCCGCTGTCCTTCAGACCGTTTGGGATGCTGGCCTCACTGCCAACCCAAACAAATGCCAGATGAGGCTGCAGGAGACTGCATACCTGGGATACACTCTGGGGCAAGGCCTTGTGTGCTCCCTCGTAGGGAAAGTCCAAGCTTTGCAGGCCTGCCCGGCACCAACTATGAAACTACAGGTATGACAGTTTCTGGGCTTAGCTGTGTATTACTGACACTTTGTTCCCCAGTTTGCGTCCATTGCAGCACCCCTCACGGCTCTCTTAACCAAGGAGAGCCTCTGCCAGGTATGTTGGTCGGTGGAATGTGAGACATGTTCCAAGCCCTCAAGGAAAGCCTGTGTTGGGAACCCATGATCTTCAGCTCTGATTTCAACTGTGAGTTCTTGGTCCAAACGGGTGCTTCGGAGGTGGGGCTTATAGACTCATAGACTTTAAGGTCAGAAGGGACCATTATGATCATCTAATGGTCCCTTCTGACCTTAAAGTCTATGAGTCTATGGGCTTGTGGTAGTCCTTTCCCAGGAGGTGGATGGAGAAGAGCATTCCATCCTCTATGTCAGTCAGAAGCTCTTCCCCTGGGAATGTAACTATTTGGTTATAGAAAAGGAGAAGCCCTCACTGTTAAATGGGCTGTTGATGCCCTCAGATACTATTTACTCGGGGCCCCTTTCATACTGATAACCGACCATACCCTTAAAATGGCTGAATACAATGAAAAATACCAATGCCAGATTGATGAGATGGTACATCGCCCTCCAGCAATATGCCTTTACAATCCGACACAGGGCAGGTAAGGACAATGCCAACATGGACTTTCTGTCTCACCTCGGGGGGAGTCAAGATACCAGCCCTGAAGACCAGGAGCTGGACTTAAAGGGGTGGGGGTGTAGTGAGGGGGAGTGGCCTCCCACTGAGCCAGAGGGGGAGGCATCACTCTGTGAACCCTGGTGGGTGGAGCCAGGCTGTGCTCGCCCCTCCCACCAGAAGTCAGAGGGTGGAACAGAAGTATAAAGGGAGGGTACTGGAGCTCAGCTGCACTGTAGACGCTGAAGGAGCCAGGCGCCTCCTGCCCACTCCTGAGCTGGGAGACTGCAGCAGACCCCTGCAGAGCTAAGGACTGGCCAGAGCTGCTGGAGCCACCCACTGGGACTACCACAGGCCTTCTATCCCACCAAACCAGAGGACCCCCTGTGGATCCAGGTACACCCCAAGAGGAGGGGAGGAAGTGGCCCAGGGACAGCTGACCATAGTCTGGCTGCATTGGCACCGGAGACCCAGTCAGTGTGTTGCAGCTGGATACCCGCTGACCCAGTGGCAGACCACTCTGCCACTGTTGGGCCTTGGGCTGGGATGCAGTGGAGTCGGGTGGGCCTACGTGCCCCTACCCCCTGCCACATCGTCCCTGGGGTGGCAGTCCCCCCTCTTTAGGCCAAGGAGTCTGCATTTGTTGGCTATCTATCGGAGCTAGGATGCCTGATCCTCTTGTTACTCAGCCCTGAATACAGGCCCAGCCATGGACTCTTACTGCCCCACCCTGACTAAGGGCTGGGCCCGATAACTGTTTGCTCCTCTGCCCTCATTGCAGGCTAGAGACCCCAGAGACTACTGCTGTGCCCGGACTGTCGGCCAGAACCACCGGCTTTGTGTTGCTCAGCTAATTCCTTAACCATGGGCGATGCCCAGCTACGTAGTCAGGCGGAGTGGCCTCCCACTGACCCAGAGGGGGAGGGACCACCGCTAACCCCCTACACACATGAAAAAAAATCAAGCACTCCTAAATTAAGAAATAAAAGTAATCATATAACTTGCTAGATGGAGTGAAAGAATTTAACAGCGTTAAATAGGTCAACTATTTTAATTTTGTATTTACTGAGGAGAGACAATAGCATCTCTATAGTTATGGTTGATGTGCAAGTACCCATTAAAAATCTGATTTTGATTCTCTTTCTAATCCCTGTCCAGATCCACCACTCCCCCGCAATTCTCATTTTTTTTCACATTCAGAGAGTTATTGGGGATGTTGTGGATCATAGCATGCATTGCTGGCAGCATTTTACCACAGCTGATTACCTCATGTTGCTTGTCACTTGGGTTGAGAAGGTTTCTGCAAAGACTGAGAATAGCATGTTTATGATCTTGTAAAGATGGTGGCATTGTCTGGTCCCCTCAGACTCGGTGGCTGTCTTCCCATTTCAAAGTGGGACTGAATTAGTGCCTAGGCCTTGTGCTGGCCCTATGAACATGGGTGAATTTCACCTCATATGAGTTGGCCTCAAATCTGAGCTCTAAGCCATGTCAGGATTCACATCACTTTCCCCATGCTAAGGCTTGGCATAGCTGCTGATGAACTAGACCATTCCCTCTCCCTCGCTTGCATGCTGTCGGCTGCCCAAATGACCTGAGGCTGTCCAGAGCAAATCCTCACCAGGCGCCCATTCATAATCTTCCCAAGAACAGGGACTATCCTGATTCCAGCACTCCTTGGTCCGGCAGAATTGAACATTGACTGGGAATATTGGAGGAGGGGGGGAAATCAACATGGCTCACCACAAGCCGTGAGTCTTCAGAAGGCATCCAGTGTCGCCTTGCATCCTGAGTTCTGAGCGTTCTAACGCCAGCTGTCTACCTGCAGTCCCGGCCCTACACACCTGTCAGGTGAAATTTAACTTAAACTTTCCTAAAGCTTAAAAAAACCAGTCATTTGCCATGTAGCTAATTTATTGCAATTATCTGGGTTTGCAGCTGATTAGCATGGGATCCAAAGTATCTTTAGGGACTGTGGATATCCTATGCTTTGTTATTAACTCAGAAGAAGCTGAGCGGGAAGGCTTCCCTGCTCTACCAGAGTAAGTCCCACTACCCAGCACTTGTTGTTAGAAATTCATAGAGAAAGGGACATTTTAATTTTTTTAATCCCTGATTCTGACCTGAGACTCCTAATTCCCATTTGTGACTCCAACCTCGGGGTAGATGAGTTTGCCATCGCCAATATTTTAGAAGGCACAGTTTTGTCTTCAGTGAGAGACCAATCTGAAAAGTTACCTCAGCACAGGTTTTTCTGATCAAGTGTGATATTTGCTGAGAGTTTTTTTCAGTGCTTTTTAGGAACTAATAAAACCCCCTGGAGTAGTTTGTCTGGCCATATGTGTGCTTGGATAGGGCTGCTCAGCATCTTTTAAGAAGGACCAGTATTTTCTTCTTGTGTAGTCAGATATTACTGAAGAAATCTGTATTTGACTACAAACTTCTCCATTGCCCAGATTCTTCTTCTCCTCCATTCTTCCGTGAAGTCACAGGACCAAATTCAACTTTGCTGTAAACAGGCTCAGCTGCACGGACATCAATGGACCTCCAAGGGCTGACTTTGCTCCCTAATCTTTATGCTTATTACATCATCCTATTGCCACAGAAAGCAACGTGATGTCTAAAATTTAGCATTATAACATCATTGCAGGAGAGGAGGTGGAGAGTGTGATATCAAAGCCTAGTTTAAAAGAGGTCACATGTCTCAGAGTATCATCCAAAGGCAATGGAGGGTTTTTACGCTAAATAACGAGCTTAAATCCCCTCCCCAAAAAAGTGAGTTGGGGACCCATGTGTAAAGGTATTTAGACATCTATAGCTGCAGATAGTGGGTTTTTCAGAAGTGCCAAAGCACCTAACTCCCATTGAAATCAGTAAGAGCTGGTCATATAGTCAGTTTTGAAAATTCCACTGGGCACTTATCTGCATCTTTAGGCACCCAAATACCCTTTAAAAGTCTGTCCCGCCATGATTATTGTTCAGCGGCTGTGGAAAGGGTTGGTAACCTCAGTCAGTTTCCCAGTGAGCAGATTGTCACATCACAAAGTCCTCCATCCAAGCAGATGCTAATTGGCAATCTCATAGGCAGTCTCAGCAACAGGGTCAAGGACTAAATGGATTTGGTGACAATTATATGCATGAATTCTCATTGGAGTCTAACTATGGTTTGGAACATTATAGATCACACTAGTTTAGTGAAGAGGACAATTTTTGACATGCGAAAGAGCACTATTTTTTTCTAAAACCTATTACTCCAAAATGACTTGTCTAACCTATTTCACATTTTCTTTTTCAGATTAAAAAAAAGAATCTCCTCTGGTATCAAATGATCCATAGAAATTTCAGGCTAAAAGGAATTTATTTTTGTTTTGAGAATGAAGGAAAGCGATCAGGATTGGGCTTACCACTGTACTTTCCACCTTCACCAGAGAGTCACTGCCAGCGTCTGATCATGCCTGAACTGTTTTGTCTCATTTCCACTGTCATGTGTCAAGAGCAATGTTAGCACTCTATAAATAATAAATTATAATAACTATGGCTGTGGATGACATGGCGTCAGTGTCTCAGCACATGCTCTTTAAAAGATATAATTGTATAACATAAATTTAATATAATGATATACATTAGTTCATTTATCATAGGGGTAGCCGTGTGAGTCTGGATCTGTAGAAGCGACAAAGCGTCTTGTGGCACCTTATAGACTAACAGAGGTATTGAAGCATAAGCTTTCGTGGGTGAAGAAGAAGTGGGTATTCACCCATGAAATCTTATGCTTCAATACCTCTGTTAGTCTATAAGGTGCCACAGGACCCTTTGTCGCTTCATTAGTTCATTTATCTGCAAAGGAACAAGGGTCCACTGCAAGCTGCTCTAGAAACTTGGTTCGTCAGTGGTATGTGTCCACCAGACTTTGTACCCTGGTGGTCAGCTCCTTGTCACTTTTCTGGCATGGAAGGACTTGAATGGCTCCTGCTCTCTATGTCTGTTAATGAACAATCTCCACCATGCTCTATCTTAGTTTATCTGCCTATTTCAGGCATTAATAGGATGCTCAGTGCCAAAGTATTTACGTGTCAAGTACAGTTGGAGAAGGAAGGGAAGTAAGGAGGAGTCATGTTGATGTCTGCACCTCTCCCTAGTGCCTTGTAGCTTCCCATAGTGAAAAGGAGGTGGCTTGAGGGGTGGTACAGAATGTACTGATATGTCTCCTCACCAATCTGAGCCCGTAAACAGGAAATAATAAGTAAGGAAAATGTTAACACTCGCCCAAGGAATCATTTTAAACAAATGAATGAAAAACCCAAAGGAGAAAACAACAACTTGACAATAAACTTTTCTTTGTACAAGCCTGTGTCATCAAAAGCTGGTGTCATCGTTACCTAGGATTTGATTCTGACATATTTCAGATGTGGGTTAATGTGTTTGAAGAATAGAGATTAATATTTCTAATGCAACGTAGTCTCCGTATTGCAGACACTAAAAGGGAAATCTGCTTCTGTGCTATCCATTATGTAACACTCTGAGCTGATTGTTCTCAGTGGCAACCAATGTGGTT
The DNA here is from genome assembly GCA_033296515.1 of Macrochelys suwanniensis. Lineage (NCBI taxonomy): Eukaryota > Metazoa > Chordata > Testudines > Chelydridae > Macrochelys > Macrochelys suwanniensis. The sequence continues at coordinate 38,796,021 of CM065775.1, read as the reverse complement.
GTGATTTGAAAGATGTTTAAATGAAATTATTCTTTTCAATGCTTTAATCCAAGGACCTTGCTGGTGACCATCAAGGTAGAAGTTTCAGTTTCTGGTAAATTGCCAACAGAAAAGGAAATAACCCCAGTTCCCTGGCCCAGGTTCTTTCCTTCTCACTAAATCAGGTTCTAATGTAGAAGGGTACATGAGCCAGTGTCAAATGCGTAATGTTTGTGACCCTGCTAGCCTACAAAGTCACTGCAGTGCCAGTATCTAACTCTCGTCGCTTTGTAAAGCAGTTATACTAGACATTAAGGGACACATTCTTCTCATGGAGACGCGTACACACGTCAAGTCAATGACTCCCTCATGCACCGGCTAATAGATTTTTGCTCTGCTGCTGAGTCCTACAAACTAATTTTATGTGCCTGATTCACCACTGTGTTACACCAGTTTTATGCCCTTGTGTCACAGTTACAGGATAAGTTGAGCATTAGGGTACGTGTAAACAGCAGCTGGGCGAAGTAACTCTCAGTTCAAGTAGATGTGCATGCAGTAGCTTTGCTTAAGCTAGTGCATAAAAATAGCACTGTGACTGCAGCAGCATGGGGGTAGCTCAGGCTACCCATCCCTGTACATACACAGGGGTTACATGGGATTGTACTTGGGTGGCTAGCCTGAGCCACTATCTGTCCCACCGTGACCACGCTGTTATTTTAAGGGCTAGCTTGAGCAGAGCTAGCGCACATAGCCATAACCAAGTTGGGAATCACACCTCCTAGCTGCTGTGTAGATGTGCTTTTAGACCCTTTTGCAGTCCTTCTTGAGTGCCTGTCTCAGGTGACTGCTTTGCTTCCTTCATGTTTCTTGAGGGTGAACCCTGCTGTTCAACCACTCATCTCTGGGTTGCAGCCTCCTTGTGTTAACAAACACAAGAAGCCAACTGTATTTGGTATCGGCAAGAAACTTGCCTCTGAGAGCTTGTGGCCAGCTGCTGATTAAAGTGACCCAAACCAGCTTCTTCAAAACATTGTTTATTGACCCAAAGGTACATAGCATCAGAGATAATGGTTTAAACAAGGCTGGGTCTTATCTAAATGTTATCATTTCTTCAAACCTTGGGCCAACCTAGCTGCTCAGATCCATTCCCTCAGTCCATCTACCCTCCATGAACAGCCCCTGATGAATGAAATCTGCCGTCCCTCTGTAGAGAGAGAGTTTTGAACTGTTCAGTGTCCTTGATCTTAGTCTTTCAGCCTGGGCAACATCTGTGGGAGCTAGAAATAGGATCTTCCCAATTAATGGCCCAATGATTGTTCTCTTATTCCCTTGAAATTTACCCCCAAGATGTCTTATCTCTGGCCATTGTTTCATTTCCTGCTTATTGTTCCTAAGAGACCCATTCGATTGAACTCTATGTAGTCATACTGAATATTATCAAACAGTTAAACTGATGTATACATAAAATTCATGCAAAATAATACAGATATCTTCCTTATTCTCCACACCATGTAACTCCATTGGCTTCAGTCGAGTTACTCTAGATTTACACCAATCTGTGTGAGAGGAGAATCAAGCCCATTGCTATCAGTGGAGTTATAGTAGAGTAAAAACTGGTGTGTGAAGATAGTGAAGAATCAGACACTTTTTCTATAGTTAGTATGACTTTCTTCCTATTTAGCAATGAACCTTTCACCTTGATTGATTAGTTGTGAGGTAATAGAAAGGCATGATAATACTGAATTGTGTATAGCCGAGAAAGAAGGTCAGTAAAGGAAGGTTCAATTTATAGATAAAATTAAGGAATAAGGGATAGCTTATTAAAGGTGCAAATGGGTGGTTAGACACTCAACTCCCACTGATAGGGAATTGAGCAACTTTAGTGCCTTTGAAAATATCTTCACAAAGTATCAATCATACAAACCTAACTCCTGCAATTAGCCCCATTGACTACAACAGGACAACTCATGTGCGAACTAAACCCTGTGAGTTAGGATTGCAGGACTTGGCCTTAAATATGTTATTGGTTGATAGATGTATGCTGAATGACTCATTAAAATAAGCTGGTATAGTGACAATAGTTCTGAAAATTGTACTATACTTACCAACAATTCCAGCAGTTTATGTTGCACGGTTAAACCCAGTGATTAACATTTGTAAAGATGGTATAACTGCTGTGATATTGGCCAAACAATGCATACATTCCTTAGCTTGGGTGCCAGTTGCTTTTATAAGGTGAGACATGACAGACTTGAGGTAAAATGAGGTAGTATCAGAATCTAAAATAGGGAAAGAACAAGTCGGAAATTACTTAGACAAGTTAGATGTATTCAAATCACCAGGGCCTGATTAAATGCATCTTAGAATACCCAAGGAGCTGACTGAGGGGATATCTGAGCCATTAGCAATTATCTTTGAAAAGTCATGGAAGACGGGAAACATTCCAGAAGAATATGAGTCAACAGAATATGAGTCAACAGTGTGCCCCTGTTGCCAAGAAGGCTAATGGCATTTTGGGTTGTATAAGATGGGGCATTTCCAGCAGATCGAGGGACATGATCATTCCCCTCTATTCGGCACTGGTGAGGCCTCATTTGGAGTACTGTGTCCAGTTTTGGGCCCCACACTACAAGAAGGATATGGATAAATTAGAAAGAGTCCAGCGGAGGGCAACAAAAATGATTAGGGGGCTGGAGCACATGACTTATGAGGAGAGGCTGAGGGAACTGGGATTGTTTAGCCTGCAGAAGAGAAGAATGAGGGGGGATTTGATAGCTGCTTTCAACTACCTGAAAGGGGGTTCCAAAGAGGATGGATCTAGATTGTTCTCAGTGGTAGAAGATGACAGAACAAGGAGTAATGGTCTCAAGTTGCAGAGGGGGAGGTTTAGGTTGGATATTAGGAAAAACTTTTTCACTAGTAGGGTGGTGAAGCACTGGAATGGGTTACCTAGGGAGGTGGTGGAATCTCCTTCCTTAGAAGTTTTTAAGGTCAGGCTTGACAAAGCCCTGGCTGGGATGATTTAGTTGGGGTTGGTCCTGCTTTGAGCAGGGGGTTGGACTAGATGACCTCCTGAGGTCCCTTCCAACCCTGAGATTCTATGATTCTATGAAGACTTGAAAAGGGCAAATATTGTGCCCATCTATAAAAAGGGAAATAAAGACAACCCGGGGAATTACAGACCAGTCAGTTTAACTTCTGTACCCAGAAAGATAATGGAGCAAATAATTAAGCAATCAATTTGCAAACACCTAGAAGATAATAAGGTGATAAATAACAGTCACCATGGATCTGTCAAGAACAAATCATGTCAAACCAACCTGATAGCTTTCTTTGACAGGGTAACAAGCCTTGTGGATTTGGGGGAAGTGGTAGATGTGGAATATCTTGATTTTAGTAAGGCTTTTGATTCTGTCTCGCATGACCTTCTCATAAACAAATTGGGGAAATACAACTTAGATGGAGCTACTAAAAGGTGAGTGCATAACTGGTTGCAAAATCGTTCCCAGAGAGTAGTTATCAGTGGTTCACAGTTATGCTGGAAGGGCATAATGAATGGGGGTCCCTCAGGGATTGGTTCTGGGTCCGGTTCTGTTCAATATCTTCATCAATGATTTAGATAATGGCATAGAGAGTACACTTATAAGGTTTGCGGATGATACCAAGTGGGGAGGGGTTGCAAGTGTTTTGGAAGATAGGATTAAATTTCAAAATGATCTGGTCAAACTGGAGAAATGGTCTGAAGTAAATAGGATGAAGTTCAATAAGGACAAATGCAAAGTACTCCACTTAGGAAGGAACAATCAGTTGCACACATACAAAATGGGAAATGACTGCCTAAGAAGGAGTACTGCGGAAAGGGATCTGTGGGTCATAATGGATCACAAACTAAATATGAGTCAACAGTGTAACATTGTTGCAAAAAATCCAAACATCATTCTGGGATATATTAGCAGGAGTATTGTAAGCAAGACATGAGAAGTCATTCTTCCGCTCTACTCAGTGCTGATTAGGCCTCAGCTGGAGTATTGTGTCCAGTTCTGGGTGCCACATTTCAGGAAAGAGGTGGACCAATTGGAGAAAGTCCAGAGAAGAGCAACAAAAATGATTAAAGGTCTAGAAAACATGACCTATGAGGGAAAATTGAAAAAATTGGGTTTGTTTAGTCTGGAGAAGAGAAGACTGAGAGGGGACATAATAACAGTTTTCAAGTACATAAAAGGTTGTTACAAGGAAGAGAGAGTAAAATTGTTCTTCTTAACCTCTGAGGATAATACCAGAAGCAAAGGACTTAAATTGCAGCAAGGGTGTTTTAGGTTGTACATTAGGAAAAACTTCCTAACTGTCAGAGTGGTTAAGCACTGGAATAAATTGCCTAAGGTGGTTGTGGAATCTCCATCATTGGGGATTTTTAAGAGCAGGTTGGACAAACACCTGTCAGGAATGGTGTAGATAATACTTAGTCCTGCCTTGAGTGCAGGGGACTGGACTAGATGACCTCTCGAGGTCCCTTCGAGTTCTATGATTCTATGACTTTTGTTTTGCTATTTGTTGTTTAAAGAAAAAAAAGGATTTTTATTATCACTGCATTTGAGAGTTTGCTCTGTTTTAAAATAAAATAATCTGAGCACACACACACACACAAAGAACTAAATATGTCTAGGATGGCCAAACAATGACTGAAGGGAATTAGGGAGCATGATTTATCAAAACTATTTATATATCCCGCATATTATGCTGGTCTGCAAATACCAAAAGGGATTAAACAACAAGGAGCATGAGGCATAGTTTAGGGAGGGTATAAGAAGAAATGAGAAGACATTTAAGCAAAGAAGAATTTAGAAGGAATGTCAAGAAAAGATTAATAATAATGAGATTTACTAGACTGAGAAATAGTCTCTCAAGAGAAGTACTAGAAACCCCCTGGCTTTAATGATTTAAAAGTAGACTTTGACAGAGCATTAGGTTATATTATGTAGAGAACAATCCAGCTCTGGCAAGGTACCAGATGGGCTAGATGGCCTAACTGGTCATTTCTATCTGATTTCCATGATTCTGTTAGGAAGTGCCCTGCTATTACTGTCTATAGACTATAGAGAAATCAGCCTAGCAAAAGAGAGAATCCAGATACAAGAGCAAGCATTAGATCCTTCCTTATATTTCATATGGTTTTGTCTTTGCTTTAGTATATTTATTTTTAATACTCTATTGGGACAAGCCCAAAGGCTAGAATACTGTCTTTCTTAATTTAGGAGCTGTGAATACAATTAGATATGGTGAGATTCCTGGAACTGTATCTGGAGTATACTTTAACCTTAATCTAACAGAAGTTGCTCCTAAAATGTCCTTAAGTGCCTCATTACTATCAAATGTCTATGCCCTGAACTCCTCTCCATTGGATATTGATTCTAGATTGCCTTTTAGTCCTGCTAAATCAAAGTCTACAAAGGTGAAATGCAAGTATTTGCATTCATTTTATGCACCACCTCCCAGTGAATGCATGAATAACTAAATAAAGATACAAACTAAGTGTGTTTTAATTAGATTAATTTAAACACACAGAGGATTGATGTATTATTTTTGTATTATGTTAGGTTCTCACCTTATTTATTATAAATAACACTAATAAGGGATTGGATGGCTCAGAGAATAAATGTTGGGATATGCGGGCTGTAGGCCTTTCTGGAGCCTTAAGCATAACTAGCAAAGTGAACCACAGTAGGCCTGGCCTTGGCAGAACAGTAACACACGAGGTATTGGATAACCAAATAAGCACATTCCTGGCCAGAGAGGATGGTACAAGAACACTCAGCGTTCTCAAGTATCTACATGAATAAATTGCCAAGAGATTGTACAGAAACACACTGAGCCCTCGTGAGATGAGGATGGGATGACAGGATAATGGATGTGGATGTTTTGTTCAAACTAGCAGGTACAAGGTATAAGGGTGGTAACTAACAACATCTGGAATGTAATACATAACTTATTTGTATCAATGTATAAAAGGAGATGTCATAGAAGGGGCAATCTTTGTATTGGCTGGGTGGCCAGCATCATGTTATGTTGTCTAAGCCTTTACCTTGTCACAGGCATACATGTGATAGTATCCCTGTGCCCTGTTGTGCTGTGCTTTGCTGATAATAAACCTGGCTGAGCGCCTTCACCACCGAACCAAGACTGTGGTCTTTCTTTGTGAATAACATCGAGGTCTGCTGAATCAGCATGCTGCACTGCCTGATCATGCAGCTAACATCTCAGCTCCAAGAACAGCAGCACTAGCAACTCTGCAGCACCAGCCATGCTCCACAGCACTCACAGCAGAGCCTTTCACATAAAAGGCACTGATTTGGTTCACAACCAGGTGAGTACTGGTTGAAAATAATAGTTAAACATAGAATGGTTATTTTGTGACCTATGCAAAAAGAGCTGGTGGTCTCAGGTCATTTCCTAATTTACAGCTGTCAATATCACACACAACTGGGCATAACTTGCATTCAGACAGGCAAAGCTGACACCTAAACACTACACATTAGAAATGGCTAAAATAGATTGATCAATTTGTCTGACAGGGAAAGGGGATTAAATTATCCTCTCAGAATACCTCCTGGGGGTGGCACTTCCACGTCATGATTCAGTCAAGTTTGCATCTGGGGTAAGTCTGAACTACCGCTATCCTGTTTTGGGATTGAGAATGTCACTTTCTGGGGTGAGTCCCAAGAAAGAAAAACAATTTAATATTGGTCTTTTAGCCCAATTGTATGCAGTTTAGGGATTAATTGCCACTGGAACACTGCTACCTTGGGGGTGTAAGATGCAATCATTTTGATATACAGCAGTCGTTGGGAGGTTAAGGCAAACATGTGTCAGCCCTTGGTGGTGTGTGCAAAGAACAGGAGAGGTGTAAGAATTCTTTCCTTCCTTGTGCCCCCATGCTATATATAATCATAGAAATGTATGGCTGGAAGGGATCTTGAGAGGGCATCTAGTCCCCCCCATGCAGTGGCAGGACCAAGTAAACCTAGACCATCCCTGACAGGTGTTTGTCTAACCTGCTCTTAAAAACCTCCAATGACAGGGATTTCACAGCCTCCTTTGGACACCTGTTCCAGAGCTAAACTATCCTCATAGTTAGAGAGTATTTCCTAATATCTAAACGAAAATCTCCCTCGCTGCAGATTAAGCCAATTACTTCTTGTCCAATTTTCAGTGAACGTGGAGAACAATTGATCACTGTCCTCATTGTGACAGCCCTTAATAGATTTGAAGACTGTTATCAGGTCTTCCCCCCAGTCTTCTTTTCTCAAAACATACCCAGTTTTTTTAACCTTTCCTCAAACATCAGGTTTTCTAAATATTTTATCATTTTTGTTGCTTTCCTCTGGACTCTCTTCAATTTATCCACAACTTTCCTAAAATGTGGAATACATAATTGGACAAAGTACTCAAGCTGAGGCCTCAGAAGTGCTGAATAAAGCAGGACAATTACCTCCCAAGTTTTATATACAACACTCCTGTTAGTACATCCCAGAATGATATTAACCTTTTTCCACAACTGCATCACATTGTTGACTCGTGTTCAATTTGTGATCCACTATAATCCCCAGATACTTTCCAGCAGTATTACTCCCTAGCCAGTTTATTCCCCCATTTTACAGTTGTGCATTTGATATTTTTCTTCCTAGGTATAGTACTTTGCACTTGTCTTTGTGGAATTTCATCTTGTTGCTTTCAGATCAATCTTTCAGTTTATCCAGGACATTTTGAATTCTAATGCTGTCCTAGCAATCCCTCCCAGCCTCGTGCCATTTGAACTTTTATAAGCTTACTGTCCACTCCATTATCCAAGTCATAAATAAAAATATTGAATAGTACCGGACCGAGGACAGAGTCCTGTGATATTCCACTTTATAAGTCCCCCCTTCCCAGTTAGACAGTAAATCTTTGATAACTACTCTTTGAAGAGTTTTTCAACCAGTTTTACACCCAACTTATAGTAATTTCATCTAGACTATATTTTCCATTAATTGGCCCACAATTTGCATAATTACAATAGGACCTCAGAGTTATATTTCATATTTCTAGTTTCAGATACAAGAATGACACATTTATACAAATAGGATGACCACACTCAGTAGATTATAAGATTTGTAATGATATCTTACAAGAGACCTTTTTCATGAAGCATATTCCAGTTACATTATATTCACACTCATTAGCATATTTTCATAAAATCATATGGAGTGCAACATCACAGACGTTGTATTTGACAAATCCATGTTGGCTATTACTTATTACCCTATTATTCTCCATGTGCTTGCAAATTGATTGCTTAATAATTTATTCTCGTATCTTTCCAGATATCAAAGTTAGGCTGACTGGAAACAATTCCCTGGGTCCTCTTTGTTACCCATTTAAAAGATTGGTACTATGTTTTCCCTTCTCCAGTTCTCTGGTTCTGAGATTTCTTCAGCTAGTTCCTTAACTACCCTAGGGTGAATTTCATCAGACCTCGCCAACTTGAATACATCAAATATATTATCTAAATAGTCTTTAACCCTTTCTTTCCCTATTTTGGCTTGCATTCCTTCCCTGTTGTTGTTGATATTAATTGTGTTAATGAAATGATAACAATTTACCATTTTATGAAGACTATAGCAAAAAAACACACACAAAAAACCACCCTAAAATGTCTGTCCCCCTGGTTACTTCTACTCTCTGAAACAAAAAGTTGTTGCCAATACATCTCAAGAATTTTATTATTTTTCAACAGATCTCTGGGTCATCAAAGTTCCCCTTAGTACCAGGTCTTGTGTTTTGGATATTTCTATTATTTGTTCTGGAAATGCCGCATCCACCTCCTGCTTCTGACTTGGTGGTCTATAGTAGACACTTACATGACATTGCAGCTGTTTTTTCCCTTTTATCTTCACCTCACACCTCCTTCTGGACCTCAGAACAACTGTATACATTTCTGATGTACAATGCAACACCTCTTCCCTTTTCCCCCTGCCTGTCCTTCCTGAACAAGCTATACCCCTCTATACCAATACTCCAATCATGAGATTTATCCCACCAAGTCTCTGTGATGCCAATTATGTCATAACTTAGCTTATATACTAATACTTCCAGTTCTTTCTATTTATCCCCCATGCTCCTTGCATTTGTGTATAGACATTTAAGATGTGAAGCCAATTCCCCTACTACTACCCTTCTTTTTGCTCCAATGACCCTATTGTAAGTTTCCACTTCTCCCTCCCTCCTACCATTTAGTCTTCTGTTAAGGTCTCCTTTTTTATACCTACCTGTTGGCTTTTGTCACCTGTCCCTTTTGAACCTAGTTTAAAACCCTCCTTATTAAGTTGGTGAGTCGGTGTGCAAAGATGCTCTTCCCCTTCTTGGTCAAGTGGACCCCATCTCTTCTCAGCAGTCCTCCTTCAATGAACAGCATCTCACAATCAAGAAAGCCAAAGCTCTCCAATCGACACTATCTGCACAGCCATGGGTCCCTTGCTTGGGCCCTTACCCTTAATAAGAAGGATGGACAAGAACACCACCTGCATTCCCAACTCCTCCTACCTTACTCCCAGAGCCATGTAGTCACGGGTGAACTGCTCAGGATTATAGCTGGCAGTATCATTAGTGCCCACATGGATGAGCCATATGGCATATTGGTCAGTCAGACTGATAAGCCTCAGCAAACTTTCTGTAATGTTGCCAAATGCAAGCTGCTGGCGGGCAGCACACCTCCCAGGATAGCATGCCAGGATGACAGACGGATGCCTCCATCCCGCTCAGAAGAGCGTCGCTGACCACTGCCACCCTACATCTCCTCCTCTTGGGTTTGGTGGCCGTGAGTGTCCCAGGTTTGGGGACAGGTGGTTCTCCTCCTCAGCCATTTCAGTCTGCTCTTCTCCTCATGTTATCAGTACGGCATACTGGTTCTTGACCTCGTTGGATGCGGGTTCTGGGTGAAGGATGCAGAGGTGGGGTCATGGTCACAATGGGCAATACATCTGGTCAGTTGTAGAGGGATATGTTCAAGGTGTTCACTCTGGGGCAGTGCGCTTCTGCACCACGCCTACCACAGGGCTGGCCCTCCAGGTATAACAGAGCCCTGCAGCTGAAGGTAAGGGGGAAATTTTAGCTAAATAGAAAGTACTTAATGAAAGTTGGAATTTGGATGGGATAGCCCCTATTTGGAATGCTCTAGATAATACTTAGTCCTGCCATGAGTGCAGGGGACTGGACTAGATGACCTCTCTCGGTCCCTTCCAGTTCTATGACTCCATGCTTCTACCTCAGTCAATGGCCATAAGGTCTTTAATGCTATTGAGTGATCGGGGTCTTACTTTTACCTCCATGTCCTTTATCCAGGTATTCTCATATACTCCATGTACACATACCCTATGTATTTTCACCGCCGTGTGCTTTATTCCTCTCAGTAGCACATTTCTAGACTGTGACTTTGATTTGCTAGCAATTTCCCTCAGACTAAAGAAAAGAAAGTGAGTGACAATCATTAAATTTTCTATGGGCCTTATGGGCAAAAACACCTGCAGAGCCATCATGAGCTGCTTATTAGTGAATTCATTACATGTGGAGCCTGTGCCTCAGTCTCTTTTTCACTTAGCAAATTGCTTATGATCATTTGCTGCCTCTACTAATAGTCTCCTACAAGCTGCTCTATTTCATCCAACTGCCTACTTCTGGTTTTTTTGAGGCTCATCAAAGCCTACAGATTTTCCATGACTACCTCATGGTCTCTCATTTAGAAGAATAAACTGTTTCAAATGTCAGCTCAAAAGAACTCTGGGTACCAAGGAGTAGTTTAAGAAGCTGTAATTATCTCATAAACATTGGAACAAGTTTGAGAAGAATAATTACAACTTAATTTACCACCCTTTTGCATCATTTAATAGATTTCACTGGACACACACTGGTGTACTAGAGTGGGGAACTAGGCTGCTGGCAGTGCAAATTCTTTTCGTGTAGTCTGTTGGTTTGTGAATAGTAACAAACATTTTGCACACAATGTTGCTTAAAACACTAAATATTACCGTAGTTTAATGAATAGAACTTTATCAAACCTCTGATGTTTATGTTACAGACTGTACAGTATTTGTTACAAATTTTAACAATTTAAAGATAATTATCAGTATTTGTTAAACAACTGCCTAGAGCTGGAAAGTATGGATTTGAGGAAGGTGAGTTTCAATGGGAGTTGAAGGTGTTCAACTCCTTGCAACACGGACACCCTACGAGTGTACTGGTGTAGGGCTAAATTGTCTTCCCATTGATGTCAATGGAACTTATGCCATTGATTTCAATGGGATCAGACTTTGGTTCATAGTTACCTACGCAAGAGTTTAACTGAATACGTCCAGAATAGCTGAATCTTTCTTGGCTGTCTTGAAGATGGAAGTATTGTTTACATCCAATCTGTGAACAAAAATGGAACATTTACTGAACAACTTCTCTTAAATCTTCAAGACTTATGGACTGCAGGAGTACTGGAATTTTTTAAAAAATCAAACATTTTATGTGTGTACTGTTGCAAAAAAACAAGCTTTGCTTCATCTTCTTTGACTTAACAGAACCTGGGAATAACAAGTACACAATTATGTACATACATGCAAACTAAGAGTGCATGCATAATAGCTATTTAATGTGAACCCTGCTGTTTATTTAAAGGAAACATTTGCTTACCTCTTCTTACACTGTTTATGAGAGGAAAAGCAACAAAAATCTAATTCTTTCTGTAACATAGAATCATAGAACCGTAGGACTGGAAGGGACCTCGAGAGGTCAGCTAGTCCAGGCCCCTACACTCATGGCAGGACTAAATATTATCCAGACCATCTCTGAGAGGTGTTTGTCTAACCTGCTTTTATAAATTTCCAGTGATGGAGATTCCACAACTTCTCTAGGCAATTTATTCCAATGCTTAACCACCCTCACAGTTAGGAAGTTTTTCCTAATGTCCAATCTAAACCGTGCTTGCTGCAATTTAAGCCCTTTGCTTCTGGTCCTATCCTCAGAAGATAAGGAGAACAGTTTTTCTCCCACCTCCACGTATTTGAAAACTGTTATCATGTCCCCTCTCAGACTTCTCTTCTCCAGACAAAACAAACCCAATTTTTTCTATCTTCCCTCATAAGTCATATTTTCTAGGCCTTTAATTATTTTTGTTGTTCTTCTCTGGACTTTCTCTCCAATTTGTTCACGTCTTTCCTGAAATGTGGCTCCCGTAACTGGATACAGGGCCGGCGCGCCCATTAGGTGACCCTAGGCAGTCGCCTAGGGTGCCAGCATTTGGGGGGCGGAGACTCCCGGCGGCATTTCAAAAAGTCTCTGAGAAGGCAGCTTCCCCATAGCTGCTGCCTCTGCCCCCGGCTGAGGTGAGTTCCCGGGGGCGGGAGGCTGGCCGCTGTGGGGGGCGCTGGTGGGGGGCCGACGGTGGGCGGGGCATGGGGAGCCAAGCCCGCCGCGGCGCCGCCGGCCTCGGGGAGCCGACCCCCGCGCCCCCGCCGTGGGCCACGGGGAGCCCAGCCGAGCAAGCCACGGGGAGCCGAGTCCAGCCCCGCCTCAGCCCGGCGGGTGGCACGGGGAGCCGAGCCCGCTGCAGCCCGGCGGGGAGCCCAGCCAGCGGGGGGGTGCGAGGAGCCACGCCCAGCCCCCCGCCGTGGGCCGCGGTGGGGCACGGGGAGCCGGGCTGGCGGGTAGCCAAGCCCAGTGCCCTGGCCGCCGAGCCCAGCGCTCGGCCGTGGGGAGCCCAGCTGAGCCCGCCGTGGAGTGGGGGGGAGCAGAGCCTAGCCCCCGCCGCGGGGCCGGGAGCTCAACCCACCGCGGGGAGCCCAGCCCAGCCCCCGCCCGCCCCCCCCTCGTGGGCCAGGGGGGAGACCAGACCAGCCCCCCCTGCGGGCCGAGGGGGGGTGGGGAGCCCAGCCCAGCCCCCCCACCGCCACAGCCCGCGGGTGTGTGTGGAGGCTGCTGCGGGCGGGGGGGGTGGTTTGCCACGGGGGGCGGCGATAGCTGGGTGCGGGGGCACAGGGCCAGTGCAAGGCAGTTTCACCTAGGGCGCCAAACTGCCTTGCACCAGCCCTGACTGGATAAATACTCCAGTTGAGGCCTAATTAGCACTGAGTAGAGCAGAATTATTTTTTGTGTAGTGCTTACAATACTCCTGCTAATATATCACAGAATGATGTTTGCTTTTTTTGCAACCGTGTTACACTGTTGACTCATATTTAGCTTGTGATCCACTATGATCCCCCAGGCCCCTTTCTGCAGTACTCCTTCCTAGTTAGTCATTTCCCATTTTGTATGCATGCAACTGATTTTTCCTTCCTAAGTGAAGTACTTTGCATTTGTCCTTATTGAATTTCATCCTATTTACTTCAGACCATTTCTCCAGTTTGTCCAGATCATTTTGAATTTTAATCCTATCCCCCAAAGCACTTGAAACCCCTCCCAGCTTGGTATCGTCCACAAACTTTATAAGTGTGCTCTCTATGCCATTATCTAAATCACTGATAAAGATATTGAACAGAACCGGACCCAGAACTAATCCCTGCGGGACCACACTCGATATGCCCTTCCAGCTTGACTGTGAACCCCTAATAACTACTCTGGGAATGGTTTTCCAACCAGTTATGCACCTACCTTATAGTAGCTCCATCTAGGTTGTATTTCCCTAGTTTGTATATCAGAAGGTCATGCGAGATAGAGTCAAAAACCTTACTAAAGTCAAGATATGCCAAATCTACAGCTACCCCCCATCCACGAGGCTTGTTACCCTGTCAAAGAAAGCTAGCAGGTTGGTTTGACATGATTTGTTCTTGACAGATCCACGGTGACTGTTATTTATCACCTTATTATCTTCTGGGTGTTTGCAAATTGATTGCTTAATTATTTGCTCCATTATCTTTCTGGGTACAGAAGTTAAGATGACTGATCTGTAATTCCCCGGGTTGTCCTTATTTCCCTTTTTATAGATGGGCACTATATTTGCCCTTTTCAAGTCTTCTGGAATGTCTCCTGTCTTCCATGACTTTTCAAAGATAATTGCTAATGGCTCAGATATCTCCTCAGTCAGCTCCTTGAGTATTCTAGGATGTATTTCATCAGGCCCTGGTGACTTGAAGACATCTAACTTACCTAAGTAATTCTTAATTTGTTCTTTCCCTATTTTAGTCTCTGATCCTACCTCATTTTCACTGGCATTCACGAAGTTAGATGTCCAATCACTACTAACCTTTTTGGTGAAAACTGGAACAAAAACGTCATTTAGCACTTCTGCCATTTCCACACTTTCTGTTATTGTTTTTCATTACCTTCATTGAGTTACAGACATATCCTATACTTGGTCTTCCTCTTGTTACTAATGTATTTGTAGAATGCTTTCTTGTTAAACTTTGTCTCTTGCTAGTTTAATCTCATTTTGTGCCTTGGCCTTTCTAATTTTGTCCCTACATACTTGTATTATTTGTTTATATTCATCCTTTGTCATTTGACCTAGTTTCCACTTTTTGTGGGAATGTTTTTTTGAGTTTCAGACTATTGAAAAGTTCTTAGTTAAGCCAGGATGGTCTCTTGCCATACTTCCTATCTTTCCTGTTCAGTGGGATAGTTTGCTCTTCTGCCCTTAATGTCTTTTTGAAAACTGCCAGTTCTCTTGAACTGTTTTTCTCTTTAGATTTGCTTCTTGTGGGATCTTACCTACCAACTCCTTGAGTTTGCTAAAGTCTGCCTTCTTGAAATCCATTATTTTTATTGTGCTGTTTTCCCTCTTACCATTCCTTAGAATAATGAACTCTACCATTTCATGATCACTTTCATGTAAGCTGCCTTCCACTTTCAAGTTCTCAACCAGTTCCTTCCTATTTGTCAAAATCAAATCTAGAACAGTGTCTCCTCTAGTAGCTTTCTCCACCCTCTGACATAAATTGTCTCCAATGCATTCCACAAATTTGTTGGATAATCTATGCCCTGCTGTGTTATTTTCCCAATAGATATCTGAGTAGTTGAAGTCCTCCATCACCACCAAGTCCTGTGCTTTGGATGATTTTGTTACTTGTTTTTTTAAAAAGCCTCATCCACCTCTTCTTCCTGGTTAGGTGGTCTGTAGTAAATCCCTACCATGACATCACTCTTGTTTTTACCCCTTTTATCCTTATCCAAAGACTTTCCACAAGTCTGTCTCATATTTCCATCTCAATCTCAGTCTAAGTATATACATTTTTAATATATAAGGCAACACCTCTTCCCGTTTTTCCTAGCTTATCCTTCCTGCACAAGCGGTATCCTTCTATGCCAATATTCCACCAACATGTCTGTGACATAAAACTAATGAATGTGCAAGACAGTGGATTTATACCACTGCAGTTCCAAGGAGTTTTGAAGACACCAGAATTAAAAATGTTTTCAAATACAAATTAGTTGGGGGAGGTTAAATTTAGTTTTGCAATATTTATTAAATGGTGATTATCTATATCATGAGCCTGCTCTTGCACTGTTGAAAGTCACCAGTGGTTTTTGCCATTGACTGATCTAAGCAGGAACAGAATTGGGCTCTATATCTGTCAGAGATGAAAAACACTGCATGTATGGATAAGTAAAATCCATTCACATGGCATTGGGGACCATTCCAGATTGGTGGGTAGGAAGAAAGTTAGATATATAAATAAATTGCCTCTGAAAGATAAATTGTGCAATTAAATCCCTGGATTAGTTGAAATGTGTGTAAAACCACATACATGTACCCAGACAGATAGTCTGCAAGATCTTGGGGCAGGGGGCTGTCTTTTTGTTCTGTGTTTGTACAGTACCTAGCATAGAGCAGTCCTGGCCCATGGCTAAGGCTCATAGGAACTATTGCATACTAACATTAACGTATCTCCTGTGTCATATGTGACCGAATATACCCTCATGTTGACACACTACAAACTATTGTAATAATGTTTGTATAAGGTATGCCTTGTAAAGTATCATCTGAAAACTCATAATTTGCTGGTCAGTAGTGTCCTGATAAAATATGTGTGGCAACATTGTGTGTGAAGTTATAAGATTCTACTGTATGGTGTTATTAACACACGTTCCAAACCCCACAGTCCTGCCCAAACAGAAGTTGGAAAACATGTCTTTCCTGAACAATGGAATGTGTGCTCTGCTTTGTTTACTTCTTAAATTCAAATTGAGTCCTCAAGCAGGAAGACAAGACAAAGGAAGTTGAAACAGGTGAAAAAACAGCAGGGAACATCCTTCCACATAAACTCTTTGGCTCCTGGTACTCAGCTGGAAATGTTTTTTCAAGAGGGCGACTGAAACTATAAAAAGGAGAGCTAAATACCTCTCTCTCTCTCTCTCTTTCTCTCCCTGACCATCACATTCACTGCACCTGTGGGGGAGGTGCCCTGACCTAAAGAGTTTGGTCAGTAAGACTGCTGAAAGTATGTGAAGAGAAAATTTTGCTTTGAATCTAATGTAGTTTGTTAAGTTTGGCAGCCGTTGGTGTTTTATCTTTATTTTTCTTGTAACCATTTCTGACTGCTATGCCTCATTACTTGTATTCCCTAAAAATCTCTCTCTTGTAGTTATTAAACTTGTTTTACTGTTTTATCTAATCCTGTATGTTCAAGCTAAAATGTCTGGGTAACTCCATTTGGGGTAACAAATTGTGTGCATATTATTCCCTTAAAGGAATAACAGATTCAATACATTTGTACTGTCCAGGAAAGAACTGGAGAGTACAGGACATATGTTTCTCAGGGAAATCTGGGGCTGGGAGTGTGTTGGGGTCACCCTCTGCAGCACACACAGACAAACTTGGGAGTGACTTACATGCTGGAGGCTGTTTGTGAGCAGTGCAGGCTGATGGCTACAGCAGCAAGGCATTGTAAAGTGCAACCCCTGTTAAAGGACAGGGGTGACACAGCTACTCATTAGTCTCAATTGTACCCTGGTATGTCACACAATACACAGCTGAGGACACTCTCATGCATTTTTATATTCAATCAAAAGTCTAGAATAAGTTGCCTTTAAAATGTGTACCTTATATGTCATTTTCAGAGAGCTGAATAAGACTAATTGATGCAGATAAAGTAAGAGTACACTGGACCCAGGTCCTGTTAAGTTTTGGCCCTTCAGCCCCACCTCCCCACCACCACACACTGCTAGCAGTATGTGCAGCATAAACTAAACAAGTCAGTCACATGATTCCAAGTCAAATCCTCCCCTTCCCTTGGGTCATGTTGTGATGTGACCTGAGCTGTTGGAGCTGGGGATGCATTTTCTGTTCCCTGAGTCCTACATCAGAGCACTCAGACAAGAGTAATTAGCCATGTGCAGCAGCTCATAAATTACTGCTGAGTCTGCTCATGGAGGTGAGAATCAAGGCTTAATCCTTCCCTAAGCCCAGGCAGACATGTATATCTGTACTAATGTCCATTGAGTGGTTTGGGCACCAATATCCAGGATGTAAAAACCACCTACCTCAAAGGCTGATTATACCATTAATACACCCATGCCTATCTTAGAGAAGGGCTTCTGATTTTCCATTTTAACTGATAAACACTGATAAAACATCCCCAAGGTAAAGAAAAAGAAATCAGTGTTTATCCAATAAACACCAGAAACAGTCACGTGTATCTAAGGGCTTGAGCAGTAATGTGTACTACGGGAGTGTGATTTTCAAAGTGCACTAATGTGTTGCACGTTAATTGATCTGTGTAGAACCTCTGGGTGTGCACTAAGGTTTCCCTATTGCACTTTAATTTAGTGTTGTATGAAACAGTCCTACTTTAAAGTGCACTGGGGAATATTACAAAGAAATTACTCATTACAGTATATACAAAAGAGAGAGAGAGCTAAAAAACTGCCAATTTTTGGACATCTGTATCAAACTCAAAAATTGCTAAAAAATCAGAAGCCCTATTGGGAGTAAAAATAAAACTGTAAGGGTTTTACTAGCATTATTTCAGGAGACAAATTGGATCATTGAGGATTTGGATACACAGTACAAGGAAATGATAAAACCTCAGATGAAATATGCAGTTATTAGCCAGAATTATACAAACAGAGCTAAAACAGGAATAAATCAGATATTTATTCAATTTCAAGAGATATTCCAAAGGCAGCAGATCTTAGTTAAAGACATTAAGGTTAGAAGTCCTTTTAACTCCTACAGAGGTTAAATAAGAGACTGACCATTTGAATATCAATTGAGTAATTTACATTTAGTCACCCCAGAAGTCACCAGTGTTACCATTACGTCCTGGTGATTAACCCAACATTCTGAAGGATTATTAAATGCTGTACTGGCAGGGGATGGACTATATGGCCTAATACTCTTTTGCATCTCTAATTTGGGTTTTTGTTTTCCATTATACTTCATTATTTTTGTAACACCTCAGCAACTGAGTGCACCAGGAGGTGGAGATGTAGAGTGCCATAAAGCTTCTTTCATTAAGATCTCTGACTCTCTAGTATAATATTAACATCTTCATAAGAGGAAGGACAATGTTAAAACGACACTGTGCATTTCACCAGGTGAAAAAGTTTACAGGGGAATAACAAGAGAACAGCTGCAGTTTTAAAATAAAAATTCACTGTAGTGTAAGGCCAGTGACACCTCATGGGCTTTTCATGTCTGGAACAGTTTAATGACAACTACAGTATTGTCATATTTTTTCTCTATAATTTTAAAGTTTGCTATCAATTATTATATTTTTGTATACCAGCAGCACTGTCCCTACACAAAAGAAAAATGTACAAGCGGAAAAGAAAAGCAACAGGCAAATAGACTGGGAGAGGGATAACATACAAAGGGTTTACTTTAAAGATGCATGGGCCTGATTCTCATTTACACCAAGGCCACTTGACAGCCCTCTGGCATTGTAAATGCCTCTTTTGCGGTTTGAAGTGGCCTCAGTGATGTCAGTGAGACTCAGGTCCATACAGTATTAACCTAATTTATTTCTTTCACTGCTTTTAAACTTTTGTTGAGGAAGACCAGGCGGAAAAACAGGCCCATGTAAAATCCCCCATAGCCCACCGCACACAGGGGCGGGGGGGTGGGGACGACACACCATGATCCTACATGAGGCTTAATTCCTTATTTTCTACCACAGCAAATGTTCCACCTGGCCCTAGAATGTCTCCCCATGGGGATAGTCAGGTGCAATGTCGCTGACAGTCAGAGCCACTGTAGTAGAACATGGCAGAGAGGCAGCCATTGTCCATTAAGGCTCTGATCCAGCAAATCATCTAAGTGCATTTTAGCATAGTCCAGGAAAGAGTTTGGGCTGTGGTCTAGCCAGCTATCTATATAGTGAGTTCTGGTCTCTGGCACGTATGCCCAGTGTTGGTAGCACAAGTCATTTAAGTGCTTCAGCTTCGCCTCCTATAAAATGTATCCAGCTCCCAGAAGTGTTAAGAAGATTAATTAGCTAATGACTTTGAAGTGCTATGTAAGTGATAATTAGTACTACTATTGTAAAGTCATTATTATGTAGCAATGGAGGACTTAAATGGGATTTAAATGGCACATACGCCTCATGCTGGTCTCCTGCACAGAGGTGAATTTCAGTCAGAAATCAGGACTTGCAATATTGAGCCCTCTGCTAAATATGCCATAACTATGGCATAAATATTCCATTACTCTTCCCATGTAAATATGGTACATGGGAAGAGAGCTTCAGGAAAGATGGGGAAAAGGTTTTATAAGCTCAAGGGTGCTAGTTTTTGCAAGGAATGTATCATTTGTTGGTTTGTTTGCTTTGCTTTATTTTTATTCATTTAGATTTTATCAGGTTGGAATTGAAATGTTGGTAATGATTATAATGATTATGTATCAGTGGTGGCAGATGACAGAACAAGGAGCAATGGTCTTAAGTTGCAGTGTGGGAGGTCTAGGTTGGATATTAGGAAAAACTATTTCACTAGGAGGGTGGTGAAGCACTGGAATGGGTTACATAGGGAGGTGGTGGAATCTCCATCCTTAGAGGTTTTTAAGGCCCGGCTTGACAAAGCCCTGGCTGGGATGTTTTAATTGGGGTTGGTCCTGCTTTGAGCAGGGGGTTGGACTAGACAACTTCCTGAAGTCTCTTCCAACCCTAATCTTCTATAATTCTATATTAGGTATTCCTGGCTCAGTGCAGGGGGATAGACTAGATGACTTCTCAAAGTCCCTTCCAGCCCTACATGTCTATGATTCTACATGACAATTATCATTTATGATGTTACATACAGATCCTTAAGGAATATCAGTAGTCAAAGGTGCATAAGGGCCACATTTTGACATTATAAACATGTTGAATGGTATCTCAATCTACTGAAGTCAATGGGAGTATTCATGGAAGAAGGCATTATCCAAGATGAGCAAGATTATCAGTCTGATCTGATAATTGTAAATAAGGGTATTCAGATCTGACCCAGAATGAGGTGCCACTCAATGTGAGTACAGGTAGCTGAATCAGACCCTGTTTCAGTTACAGGATAAAAAGCTCAAAAGCAAGCAAGAAAAAACCCTTTACCTTCCTGCTCCAGATGAAAAGTTTATTTTGCTACTTGTGCCTTTTCAGACTGAGCCCCGATATGCAGCCACCTCTGGAGTTGCCTGCGCATCCATTTTGTGCCAGCAGCATTACATAACAGTTATTAGAAGACGAAGCACAGCTGAACTAAAATGACTCGCAAAGCTTGAGAGTTACATAAATGAGTTACAATAGACTGACTAGTTCAGTCTATTGATATCTAGCCACTTTGGAGCCGATAATAGAAAAATCAGCAGTTCACGACAACTCTTAATATTTGTGCCGATGTAGCCCAGGGCTTGTAAGAACATCCAGAAAAACTCCCTGTTGTGATTAGGAACCACTATTTACCTTCACTGTAGTTCACTTGTGCCCTGGAAAGGAAAGAGACAAGATAGAGCAAGTATTGCAGATTGACTTTGCCCTAAAGTACTATTTAAAAATTAAATTAACATGAATTTCCCTAAAATATCTACTTTCCATGGAGAATCACCATTTATACTAGCTTATTTATTACAGCTCTTAATGCAATGTCAGTGACACACACAGCATAGGAATTTTGATTGCATAATCCCCGCACAGCAAGTGTAGCCTAAAGCTACCAGAACTACCAGGCATGACATTGCTTCAAATCAGTCATTGGAGTGGAGAATTTAGGGTATGTTAGGTTAGTATTAGAGTGGCACTGTTAGCTCCACTACAGATAAGGTTGAATTGGCTATTCAATTATAAATCCCTGATTTAGTATTCATGGTACATTAAAATTACAACAAACTATAGTGGTCATGGTCAGCCTGGCTGACAGGTTTTAAAACCCTTTTTTGTCCCCCATGAAAATAGCTTAAATCTGGGGGGTGGGAGTTTAAATCAAAGAGCAGCAAAAATTTGCAGATGAAAATGGCTTTTCTATGTTGGGATTCAGCTCTGAGGTCAGCAGTTTCAAACAGGAGCAAGCTCCACTAGTGCAAATCATTGTCTTCCCAGTCTACATTAGGGGTATGTCTACACCACAGTTAGACAGTCATGGCTGGCCTGTGCCAGCTGACTTGGACTCCCAGGGCTCAGGCTAAGGGGCTGTTTAACTGTGGTATAGATGTTCAGGCTCAGGCTCTGGGCCCCTGCAATTCAGCACTACTGGGAGTTAGGTGCCTAAATACATTTGAGGATATGAGCTGTAATCACTGGCACAACTTCATGAGTTAAACATCTCCTTTGTGTGAGAGTCTCAGCAGTCATGCGGTCTTCCTGCAACAGTCACACACTTTGGTACCTCACACAGTCTAAAACTGCAGTCCCATTTTCAGGTTATTTTTGTTGCAACATCAACAGGGCTCCTTAAATTAAACTGGATTAAAAGGTTCTTAACACCAGGCAATGTGGTTCTTGTTTCAATGGAGCTTGTTCCAGCTGTCCCAGCTTCCTGAGGTTGGTTTTAAGCTCCAGGCACTTTGAAGTTAATAGACTGGCTTAAGCAAAGGACATGTTAGTTGTCTGCCTTGGAGAAAATTGAACACAGTGATTATGGTACCAAACTATGAGCATATCCATAGGCAATAGTAAGGTCATGTTCTGTCTTCACTCAGCAAGACATTATTAAATCAGTTTCAGTATCAGTTTATGCCAAAGAGTCATGACTTCTCCAGAAAATCTAAACCTGCAGCATTTATTATTCCACCTGCTGAAGTATCACTCCGGGTCTATTTTGATATACAGTCTTCATCATAATAATCATTAACAGAACTGACAATGCACTTGACTATAAAATACACAAAATACCATCCCTACCGCTAAGAGTTTGCAGCCTAAATGATAGACATATAAAATGTCATGAAATCTGGAGGTGGGAATAAGTGTTTTTTTCTTCACATTATTATCATAGTTCTAAATCAGATCCCACATAACTTATTGTTAGACAGTGCAGTGAAT
This sequence comes from Macrochelys suwanniensis, assembly GCA_033296515.1. Taxonomy (NCBI): domain Eukaryota; kingdom Metazoa; phylum Chordata; order Testudines; family Chelydridae; genus Macrochelys; species Macrochelys suwanniensis. The sequence continues at coordinate 38,773,585 of CM065775.1, read as the reverse complement.
AAAGTATGCTCTGCTATCAGAGTCCCATAAATCTGGATGTTATATGCCTTGTGCCGCACAGAGACTGGAATCCTAGACATGATATTGCAGGGAACACACTTGCACCTCCAGGACTAAATTCCCTGACAGCTAGAGTGTAGGGCAAGATCAGGGCCTTAGTGTCTAGAAAATCCTTGAGATTAGCATGGACAAGAGCATCCTCTCCAATCCTATGCTGGGCATGAGTGTCCTTGGATAATTTACCAACCTGTGCCTTCCACAGAGCTCTGCTAGTACTGATGTTGGTAATGGGCAGGCAAATAGCACTCTGTTAAAGGACTTTCCCAATAGCTAGGCATGTATAGTACTGAAACCTTTACCTTGTAGTTTCAGAATGTAACATCTGCTCATTTGTTAACTGAAAGCAAGTGACTACGCAAGGAATAGTGCCCAGGCACATGTTAACCTTGAATCAGAAATAAGAATAATCAAGTGAAGATTCAGGCTAAATTATGTGTTATCCCTTTTCTTTGGAATATGCTACATCTTGTTGGAATATAATGAATTCCCCATGTTGTCACATATACAGTACCACTCCAAGAAGTCTTATCTTAGCTGGAGTATACAGGCATAAAACTAAAGTAACATAGTGGTTAATCAGGCTGATACAATCTATGCTAAAAAGCAAAAATCCCATTTTATTTAAAATAAATCAGTAATTCAGGCAAGTCCAGGAGGGAACCATCAAAACTATATTCATAAGTATAAATACCAGCAACCTCTTATTATCACACAAGTTTGACAAGACATTGATCTCCCAGGTCCACCAGGAGAAAAACTAGGTCATTAAAATTACACAGACTTATGGTCATCAGTGAATATGGGAATAAAGACTAGGGAAATTGCTAGAGGTCTGGATTCTAAAAAGAATCACATGCTGAATTCAATATGCGTGGTGAGAAAAAGGAATAAACGGCTATGGGCTATCAAGAGACACACAATGTGCAGCAGCCATATGGTTAAAGACATTTAAGTGCAGTGACTTTGTAAGAATGGCATTGTGGGGTACCATGTTTACAGCTCTTCAATTATTTCTATGAGAATTCTACTCCATTTACAAGCAATTTTTTTTCTTAACTGCCCAGTCCTGCAAACAAAACCTGGGCCCAAGGGCCTAGCTATACAATGGGCCTTTCTGGACTGAAACCAATTCATCTAAATCAATTTCAAAACTGGTTAGAGTCATATAGCCTCAGTCTCATTTACACTAACGCCTTTCTATACTACTCTGGCAGTGTAAAGAGGCCTTAAAGTTGATGTAAATTAGGGCTTCACTGTAAATGAGATTTTGACCCATAGCATAGAGCCTGTTTAAGCATAGGTGCTGGAACTAGGGGTGCTGGGAGTGCTACTGCATCCCCTGGCTTGAAGTGGTTTCCATTATGTACAGGGTTTACAGTTTGGTTCAATGGCTCTCAGCACCCCCACTACAAAAATTGCTCCACATGCCTATTTTTAAGGTGGCCTGATCCCTTTTTACTGAACTGATTTCTAATCCACCTCCACATTGCAGCCTTTCTGCAGTCATTGCTTCAGCACACACTAGCAAGTGTTGTTCCTATTCTCTCCCTCCCTCTTATTCCCCCTTTTCTGGCTTTTCATTTCCAGGCTTGTACTTCACCACAGTCAAATTATTGTGGGCAGCAATCTTGAGTCAAGTGGAGAGCTGTAAGCAATATATATCATGGATTTTCATCAATGGCTCTGTGCATGGGTGGTGGGTGAACCATCCCTTCAGGGAGGCTAGCCTCCCACCCCCACCCCTTCCACCCAAGGCCCTGCTCCCCTACCCACCAGACCACCAAGCACCCTACCCGTGGCCAGAGCCCCGAGGCCCCCCATCCCCAGCCATAGAAATCCCTGCCCGCCGCCCCAGGCCAGCCCAGGAACTGGCCTCAGCTGTCCCTGGCCGCCCCAGCCCTTGGCTGCTGGCCCCACCCCCACCCTCCAGACCGCCTGCTGGAGCTGAGCCCCCACCGACTTCAGGGAAGCAACGGCTGGGCCACAACCTGGATTAGGAGAGGCTTAGCCTCCCCTGGCCTTCAATACCAGCCACCCAGGGCTCTGTGTAAAGAGAATGTCAGAGGGGGTTCCTACAAAATATGGCTAAACAGGAATAGCTGCTTTTGCAGCCTCTAGCCCAGGGGTAGGCAACCTATGGCACGGGTGCCAAAGGTGGCACACGAGCTGATTTTCAGTGGCACGCACACTGCCCAGGTCCTGGCCACCAGTCCAGGGGGTTCTGCATTTTAATTTAATTTTAAATGAAGCTTCTTAAAAATTTTAAAAACCTTATTTACTTTACATACAAAAATAATTTAGTTATATATTATAGACTTGTCGAAAGAGACCTTCTAAAAACTTTAAAATGTATTATTGGCACACGAAACCTTAAATTAGAGTGAATACATGAAGACTCGGCACACCACTTCTGAAAAGTTGCCAACCCCTGCTCTAGACAATGACATGTCTTTGGTTTTGCCCTTGCAGTATCTGAAAAACCCAAAAGGAACTGGTACAATTTGCATTTCTATTTTTCTTTTTGAGAAAGAGTTAGCAAGTTCTCCCCACTCCCCTTCCAACATACTTTCTGACCCTGGAAAGCTGGTCAGTTTGTTTGCCCTTTAGAGGTTTGATCTTATGGAAAACTTGTTGGCAAAAGCTTTTCACCTCATAGCCCTTTAGATGAATGCATCACTAGCAATGTTAGAAAACACTGGCTTGAAAGCTTTGTGAAGGCATCTCTTCTTGGTGTTGCAGAATGGTGGTCATTTTGCTTTTGAAAGGAACTCATTCCTTTCCTGTGTGTGATCTCCCCAATCAAATGACTGTCCTAGTGCAATGAAAGCACCCTTCTGGATAAAAAGTAGCTCAGTTGTGGAGCTAGAACATCGGGCCTAGGCAGAGACAGCTGACAGGCCTTTCCTCACAGTCTCTTTCAGTGAATGTCTACATATGCTTATATTTCTAGCTCAGCACCATCCCTCCACTGAGATGCATGGTTGACTGACAGAAAAATTGCCAACCTGCTAGTAAGGCTATCTCAGTATCTTTTTAGATGGCACCCTCTAGCCAAGAGATTGAGCATTTCTTCAGCGGCACATCATCATTCTCACTACCCTGAACAACCAACGAAGGCCATCATCAAAGCAGCATCTGCCACCTATATTAGCCTTGTTAACAAGGTTGCCAGTTCGGTACTTCAGTTCCAGGTCTGATATAATAAATCACCAAGGCCCTGATCTTGCAGGGAATCACGTAACATGCTTAATTTTATGCATCGTGTGTAGCCCCATGTATTTAACATTAAGCATTGTGTATAGTCCCATTGACTGCAATGGGATTATTCATGCACTTAAAGTTACGCACATGCTGAAGTACCTTCCTGAATTGGGACCTATGTCAGAAGCAGAATCAAGGAGCCCTGGATTCCCTCTCCACAAATTTTACGTGGCACTCCTAATATTGTGCACACCTTTACCCTTTATCTGAGGTTTATATAATACATTGACTTCAATGAGGCTACGCACAGTAAAGTAAGAGGTGTGCAGTATGAGGAATGCCGTGTAAAATTTGCGGAGAGCTGACACAGGGTTCCTCGATTCTGCTCCCAGTTTAGGTCCCAGTTCAAGGAGGTACTTAAGCATCTCCCTAACGTTACATTTTGAGTAGTCCCATTGACGTCAATGGGACTATTCACATAAAGTTAGGGACACGCTTAAGTACCTTCCTAAACTGGAGCCTGTATTGCTGATTCATTGTGTGATTTCATCTCGCTCTGCCTCGGTTTTCCCATTTGTAAAATTAAGATAATAAAACTGCCCATCCTCACAGGGATGTTGTGAGGCTTGATTAATTGCTGGGTGTAAAGCTCTTGGAGATGCTCAGATGAAAAGCACTACATAGTGTAGAGTATTAGGGTTAGCATTAGGATTATAAAATATCCTGATGAAGCAGCTGCAGGCAATTTGCTGAAACATCACATCAAACAAGCTGTTCTAACACCATTAGAGTAAGTCGGGGTTTTGTGACAGCATCTCCAGACTCGGTGCTAAGAGGTTAAGAATATTAAATACAAGGGCTGTTTTCACAATTAAATGTCTCAACCGGCTTGCTTATTTTGCAAGATTTAAGGTAAAGAAGGTGCTCCAGCAAGCTGTGGTTCTGTCCCCCATGCAGTGTCTATTCACATCAACACACACAAACCTCTGGGCACTTGCTGTTAAGCAAAACTTCACAAACTATTCACAATGAAATGCCAAATTACAAGGAAATTTCTTGGATTCCAGCTTTTGTTATGAACTCAAAGAAAGTTCATCCCAACACCCAACTTGAGTGTTTTCAAGTGAGCCTGGGCTGATCTAAGTTTTCCCATCAAAGCCATCACCATCTCCATCTCATGGCTTCCTTCAGATGAGTTTTGCTTTGTTTTTGGCTTCATTCAAAGTCAGCACAAAATTCAGAGGATGCAAACATTGGAAAAAACTATGCTCATGTCACCCCCTGTAAAAGCTGCAGAGTTTCATACAACTGCACCAACCAGTCAGAATTAAATCTCTGCATTCCATATTTTAAAATATGTTTGCTTCTTTATGAAACAAACATTTTAAAATAATTAATAACCTTACAACACCACTATCGAGATATAATTCTTCTCTTATTTTGATAGGTCAAGCACATGACCAAAAGGTGAAGATCACCTTTATAATCACATTATTTAATGTTCCAATCGAAGTTGCTCAGAGATACTACAGTGTTGGATGCAATATCTGAACCTATATAGAATAGAAAGAAGAGAACTGGGCTGAAGTTCAAGTCTGCTTTGGATGTAAAGCATAGCAGATGCCAGGTGCCAAGTGATGCCATAGTCTATAGATGCCAGGTGATGCACTATCAACTTTTTAGACTCAGTTACTAGGCAACAGCTGGAGCTGCCATTTGACCATGAATAGCTTCTTAGTTTATTTTTTTAACTGAGCTGAGGGCTCTGTATTACTACTCCTTTTTTTTAGGGTATCAGACATAGAGCCTAACCGTTTGATCAGATAAGTATTTTTGTACTAGTGATGCCTATTCAATAAATGCTGTTCTTCTGTAGCTATAGTATCTAATTGCTCTTTCAAATCTTTACCTCTCTAGATCCAGGATATTCAAGCTTCAAAGAAAGCACATGTAGGAAAATCTCACAAATGCTCAATACTGTACTGTAAAAGTATCGGCGTGTAGTTATGATTTTTGTTTAATCAGTCATTTCTGCTGTGACGTTTTTTCCTTTCATAGAGTTAAAAATAAAACAACTCTTGTTTTCAACCCTCCTCGTAATTGCCCTTAAACTATGAGTGATAGTTTAATGAACAATAAAACATTCAACTATATTACAATTTCTTGTTTTCCCATATTTACGCCCAGCAAAAGAAGGCTTACAGACATAAAATACACAGATCGGTAGTACTGTCATTTACAACTCAATAAGCAGTCTGCCTCCGAGCCAGCTCCTCAGAATGGTTCCTGTCTCAAAGTCTGAGGTCAATGTCCAGAAAAAAGCAGGAGCATGGAGGAATCAAAGGTTTTGTCTTGTTTTTTAGGTTAGCACTTGTTCCAAATAAAAAAAAAAGCTACTTCATCTGATCAAATACATTTATAATGTGCCCATCCTCATAGAATCTCTTATGCAGCACAGCCAAGCAATTAAATGCACTGCCATGCCATGGAAGTTCTATCTAAGGTACTTATATGCCCCTCCCCCCATCACTGTATTATCTGAGCACCTTACCCTCTTTAATGTATTGATCCTCACACACCGCTGCACGGTAGGGCAGTGCTATTATGTCCGTTTTACAGAGGCACAAAGCAATTAAGTGACTTGCCCAAGGTCACGAGGGAAGTCTGAGGTAGAGCAGGGTATGGAACGCAGATCTCCCAGGTCTTAGCCTCGTGTGCTAACTGCTGAACTATCCTGCTTTTCATAACAGTGCATCAAATACTGTGGCCTGATTCTGAAAAGGGCTATATTATATAGCCATGAACTATGGGGCAGACCCTCAGATGGTATAAACTGTCATAGCTCCCTGCTCCAAAGAACTTACAGGCTAAGTGGATTTAATGCCTTAACCATATATATTAGAGGATAACACATGACAGGATGTGTGGATGAATCATAAATCTCTGCGTGTGTATGTGTGTGAATCATAAATCTGTGTCTCTGTGTGTGTGTGTGTGTGTGTGTGTGTATACTCATGTATACGTACATCTGGTGTGCTGCAATGTTTATATTCAAAACTACGTTTAGACTATCAGTATTACTTTGTATTCCTGTAGTGCTTGCCATTTTACAAGCAGCAACGAGTGAAGCCTGACAATATCTTGGTTAAGTAGGGCAGTATTATTATCCCCAGGTTGCATGTGAGGAAAAGGAGACATATGGTGATTAAACCAATATTGTCAAACTTGGATGCCTAAAGTTAGGCACCTAAATAAGTGGCCTGATTTTAAAGGTGAACGCAATGGGAGTTGTGGAGACTCAGCATTACTCCATATGAGGCCACCTATGTAGCTGACTACCTTAGACACCTGCATTTTAGTTGCCAATGGCCCCACAGCAAGTCAGGGTCAAACCTGGGATAGACCCCAGATCTCTTGACTCTCCAGCCCCACGTTGTCTAGACACTTGTCAGTGTTTTCATTACAATGTGGTGGGAAGAATGTGGAGGTACTGAAATGCCCTTTTTCAGTGCAGGAATAAAATGATAGCCTGAACAACATCCATTTTAAAGCAGGGCACTATAACTGACATTGTCCTTTGGTTTGGTGAGGCTGAGAATGCACTGGGGACAGCTTCAGTTTATAGCGGTGATTGAAATCTGCTTTAATAGGGCAAAGTTTAACCAGTTGAAAACACTAAACTTTATTTTCCCCAAAAATATTTCCCTTTGGCCAGGGAAACAAACCCATTTGATAATGCAAACAGAAAGCGCTGCATCTGGTGGGCAGCCAAAACGCTGAAGGCTTGAGGATGATTTTAATATTCATCTTAAATCAACTGGCAATGCTAAACAATTTAAGAAAAAATAAGTAAGAACTGAGGAGGCATCTAACCGGTGGAGGATTGCTCCAAGTGGTGCATAAAAATCTTTAGAACCAAACAATTTAGAACCGTTTAGCTGATTCCTTTTTCTCTGATATCACTGACCTGGTGAAGTGGGGCTTTGGCTTTGCTCCCCTGGGGTGGGGGCTCGGGCGGGCTCAGGCTTCGGTCCCCTCTCCTGGGGTCCTGTAGTAATTGTTGTTGTCAGAAGTGGGTCGTGATGCAATGAAGTTTGAGAACTCCTGGCTTAGAAGAAGCCATGACTAGAGCTGGTTGAAAATTGAAAAATATTTGGGGGAAATACTTCAAACTGTTTTGTTTTGAAGTGTGAAAAATGCCCCCCCCTTTGAAATTTTTCACAACTTTAATTTTTTTTTAATGCCAAACATTTTGAAAATGTTATTGAAATGTTTTTGTTTGCTTAAAAATCTGGCTTTTGAGAAACAAAAAATTTAAATAACCATTTCATAATATTACCTATACTGTTTCTGATAAAGTTTGGGGGTGAGCTAAGGATAAGAAAAAAACATGTGTAGGGCTTTGGGGTTTTTTCAAGAAACAAAAAATTTCATTTTTGAAAAAAAAAGCCATTAATCAATGAAAAAATATTCCATTTGAAAACATGAGACTAGATCTAGCCAGGTCCAAATACCCTGAGAGGGAAGCACATTGCCTAGCAGTTAAGGCACTACACTGGGAGAGAGGCAAATTTCTGTTCCCAGCTTTGCCAGTGACTAGCTGCATGACCCTGGGCAAGTCACTTTCCCGCTCTGTGCCTCTCTTTTGCCCATGGCCCTTTGTCCATTTGGATTATAAACTCTCCAGGACCAAGTAAACCTAAACTATCCCTGACAGGTGGTTTGTCTAATTTATTTTTTAAAACCTTCCATGACCCACCTTGGAAGCCTGGTCCAGTCCTTATAGTTAGAAAGTTTTCCCTAATATCTAACATAAATCTTCCTTGTTGCAGATTAGGCTGATTTCTTCTTGTGAAACCTTCAGTAGACATGGAGAACTCCTGATCAACATCCTCTTTCCAACAGCCCTTAACATATTTTAATACTGTTATCAGGTGTTCCCCTCAGTCTTTTTTTCTCAAGAGTAAAAATGCGCAGGTTTTTAACCTTCCTTATAGGTCAGGTTTTCTAAACTTTTTTATCATCTGTGTTGCTCTCCTTTGCACTGTCTGCAATTTGTCCATATCTTTCTTAAAGTGTGGGGCCCAGTTATGCCCCATTTTGTAGTTGTGCGTTTCCTTCCTCAGTGTAGTACTTTGCACATGTCTTTATTGAATTTAATCTTGTTGATTTCAGACCAATTCTGCAATTTGTCAGTCATTTTGAATTCTAATCCTCTCCTCCAAAGTGCTATCAACCCCTCCCATCTTGGTGTTATTCACAAATTTTATAAGCATACTTTCTACTCCACTATCCAAGTCATTAATGGACCATATTGAAAAGTACAAGACCCAGGATAGACTCCTGTGGAACCTCACTGGATAAATCCTCCCAGTTTAACAATTTGAACAATTGATAACTACTCTTTGAATACAATTTTCAACCAGTTTTGCACCCACCATATAGTAATTTAATCTAGACCACATTTCCATAGATTGCTTATGAGAATATCACGTGGGACTGTGTCAAAAGCCCCAATAAAATCAAGATATATCATTTCAGCAGCTTCCCCCCATCTACTAGCTTCCCTGTCAAAGAAGGAAATTAGATTAGTTTGGCATGATTTGTTCTTGACAAATCTACGATGGCTATTTTTTATTACCTTAGTAACCTCTAGATGCTTACAATTTGATTAATAATTATTCCAGTTTATTTCCAGGTATCAATGTTAGGCTTATTGATATGTAATTCCCTGGGTCCTCTTTGTTCCTCTTTTTAAAGATAGGCATTATGTTTGCCCTTCTCCGGTCCTCTGGGATCTCACCCATCCTCCCTGAATTCTCAAAGATAACAACTACCCATTCTGAAATTGCTTCAGCTAGTTCCTTAAGTACACTAGAGTGAATTTCATCAGGGCCCTGCTGACCTGAATACATCTAACTTACCTAAATATTTTTGACCTGTTATTTCCCTATTTTGGATTGCGTTCTTTCCCCTTTGCTAATATTAATTGTTAATTGTCTGGTCACAATTTATCTTTTTGTGAAGAATGAAGCAAAATAGACATTAAACACCTTAGCCTTCTTGATGTCATCCATTATTAGCTCTCCTTCCCCATTAAATACAGGACCTACACTTTCCTTAGTCTTTCTCTTGCTCCTACTTTATTTATAGAAACTCTTCTTGTTACCTTTTATGTTCCTTGCTACCTGTAATTCATTTTGTGCCTTACCCTTTCTGATTTTGTCCCTACAAGATTGTGCTATTCTTTTGTACTCATCCTTTGAAATCTGTCAATGTTTCCACTTCTTGTAGGATTCCTTTTTGATTTTCAGGTCATTAAAGAGCTCCTGATGGAGCCATACTGTCCTTTTACTATTCTTTCTATCTTTCCTTGGCAAAGGAGTGAGAATTAGAAAAGCCATTTTAAGCAAGAAATAAGACAAAGATAATTTTAAGAACACTTTAGACTGGAATAAAAACATATTTACTTCAGAACTAGAACAGGAAGATTCTTAAAGCTACATTGACCCATTGTGACAAGAATCTGTAACACTTTACATCTCACACTGAAAAGAGTGTGTTTTTAGTTCTCCAGTAACATTTGTTTTACCTTGGAGCACCACCGGGGGTTGTTTCCATGTCTTTGAAAAATAGCCTATAACAGGCGTGAAAAAAAAAAAAAAATCCCTGTAGTTTTTTAATCTGTGCTAATTATTGCAAGACTTAAATATCTGCACAATACTTCAGTGAGCATTTACAATATAAGTTTGATCAGTGACCTAATTCTTCAATGAGCTGTCTGCCTAGATAAAAGAAGGACATTATACAGTATTATTAAATATGAGAAGTCTGCATACACAAAAAAGGATTGGTGTGCACAAAACATAATCCTACATTACAACAGCCTGCTCAATAAATGTATAGGTTTTTTTTAAATGTATAGTTTTTAGAAATGCCTGCCACAGATTCTTTTGTTTACACTTTAGATTAAAAATTCAGCAGTCAGACTGCACCGCAATCTGAATGGCACACCATCATAAATTTATTAGTTTTACAATCTCTGAGTGTCCTCATTAACATTGTATTGAAATTCAGAAAGTGAGTTGAGTTCTTGTCCTCTAACATTAGTTATCTTGTTAAAATGATCTAAAATCACCTTTAAATGTTTCCTTAATTAGCAGCCCACAATTCAAAATAAAGATAACACCAAATACCTGAATTTTAACCTTTCAGTTTAATTTAATAGAAGAGCAGGATATTCCTCATTACAATTCTAACTGCCTAACTGCTCTAATAAGCAATTGGAAGTCCTGCATGGGCAGTTAGGGAAAAAAAGTCTCAGTACATTGGGTTCTTGGAAATGAGTCGGTTATTCTGGCATGTTCATAGTTTTATATAATGCACTTAAGAGCTAATTTGAAAATAGCCTTCTACAAATAACAGTCAGTGAAACACAAAAATTGAAACTGAAATTATAATAAAATGGCAACATTCTGCAAGAGCCGATTACTATCACATTCATCCCTAATCGTTGCTATGGATAATATGCCTGCAAAGAATAGGACAACAGTTAGGCTGCTGTTGTACTGAGACGATTGCCCATTAAACTGATTGTTTCCTTGTACTCCCCCATCTGTCTGTATCCATCTGATGTCACTTGGATTCTAAGCTCTTTGGGATAGAAACCATCTTTTCATTTTGCGTTTGTACAGCACCTAGCAAAATGGGGTCTGGTTAAAACTAGAGCCCCTTGGTGCTAAGATAGCAAAAATAATAAATAATAACACACTGTGTTTGTGAGAACGTCCTATCATCCATTAGCTTGGCACTGATTTTTTGGAATTTGAAATGCCCCTGAAGGGATGTGACTTACTGCTGTGACAGTGTTTGACTAAGGCGATGTCTACACTTACTGGTAAATCGGCACTGCTGCGATCGATGCAGAGGTGTCGATTTGGCGGGTCTGGTAAAGATCCACTAAGTCGTCAACTCTGGTACTCCAGCTCCCCAAGAAGAGTAAGGTAAGTTGGAGGGAGAGCATCTCCCGTCAACACAGCATGGTGTAGACTCTGGGGTAAGTCAACCTAAACTACGTCAGCTTCAGTTACATTATTCACGTAACTGGAGTAGCGTAACGTAGGTCAACTTACCGTGGTAGTATAGACAAGGCCTAAGAAGTGAAGTCCCCTACAGCAATGCAAAGTGTTCCCTGAAAGGGGAAGTAGTCACTCCTCCCTTTTTTGCCAAGCTAAAGCTACAGTCAGTGAGAGGTGGCTAGGCAAGAATAGAAAGAGGAAACAACAAAAGGAGAGAGCACAGTCAGGTATAGAACCTCAGGTATACCTGTGCTAACTTGTGCCAGGTGTAAGAGCATCCAAGAGCTATTCTGCCAGCTTGGGATCACTGGAGTGCACTGCAATCTAGCCCAAGAGATCAGGACCAGGTGTTTAAGAACATAAGAATGGCCCTACTGGTCAGACCAAAGGTCCATCTAGCCCAGTATCCTGTCTTCCAACAGTGGCCAGTGGCAGGTGCCCCAGAGGGAATAAACAGAACAGGTAATCATCAAATGATCCACCCCCTGTCACCCATTCCCAGCTTCTGGCAAACAGAAGCTAGGGACACCATCCCTACCCATCCTGGCTAATAGCCATTGATGGACCTATCCTCTGTGAATTTATCTAGTTCTTTTTTTAACCCTGTTATGATCTTAAGCCATCTGTGGGTACATCAAAAGCAGGAAGCTTGCTAAACAACCAGTGCAGCCACTGGACGATCGAGATGTTAAAGGAGAACTCAAGGTCAATAAGGCCATTAAGAAGAAACTAAATGAATTCTTTGCATCAGTCTTCATGGCTGAGGATGTGAGGGAGATTCCCAAACCTGAGCCATTCTTTTTGGGTGACAAATCTGAGGAATTGCCCTAGATTGAGGTGTCATTACAGAAGGTTTTGGAACAAATTGATAAATTAAACAGTAAGAAGTCACCAGGACCAGATGGTATTCACCCAAGAGTTCTGAAGGAACTCAAATATGAAATTGCAGAACTACTAACTGTGGTATGTAACCTATCATTTAAATCAGCTTCTGTACCAGATGATTGGAGGATAATTAATGTGACACCAATTTTTTTAAAAGGCTCAAGATGTGATCCCTGCAATTACAGTCTAGTAAGCCTAACTTCAGTACCAGGCAAACTGGTTGAAACTATACTATAGAATTATACAGAATTATCAGACACATAGATGAACATGATTTATTGGGGAAGAGTCAACAAGATTTTTGTAAAGGGAAATCATGCCTCACCAATCTACTAGAATGCTTTAAGGGGGCCAAGATGGATGTGGCCACAAAATTGGGTGACTGGGCAACAAAATGGTAGATGAAATTCAATGTTCATAAATGCAAAGTAATGCACATTGGAAAATATAATCCCAACTATACATACAAAATGATGGGGTCTAAATTAGTTATTACCACTCAACAAAAAGATTTTGGAGTCATTGTGGATAGTTCTCTGAAAACATCCGCTCAACATGCAGTGGCAGTCAAAAAAAGCTAACAATGTTGGGAATCATTAGGAAAGGGATGGATAATAAGACAGAAAATATCACATCGCCTCTATATAAATCCATGGTATGCCCACATCTTGAATAGTGAATGCAGATGTGGTCGCCCCATCTCAAAAAAGATATATTGGAATTGGAAAAGGTACAGAAAAGGGCAACAAAAATGATTTGGGGTACGAAACAGCTTCTATATGAGGAGAGATTAATAAGACTGGGACTTTTCAGCTTGGAAAAGAGATGACTACAGGCACAGGCGTCAACTTCCGGCGGCGCCGGTAGGGGCTGACACCGGGCGATGTGGCGGGGCCCCGCCCCTGATGCCGGGCCCCGCCCCCGACGCCGGGTGATGTTCCGGGGCCCCGCCCCCGACGCCAATGCAACGTCGCCCGGTGTCGGAGGCGGGGCCCCGGAACGTCTCCCGGTGGTGAGGTGAGCTGGATGCGGGCCCCGGGGCTGGCAGGGAGCTGGGCGCGGGCCCCAGGGCTGGTGGGGAGCTGCCCGTGGGTGCTAAGCACCCACCAATTTTTCCCCGTGGGTGCTCCAGCCCCGGAGCACCCACGGCGTCGGCGCCTATGACTACGGGAGGATATGATAGAGGGCTATAAAATCATGACTAATGTGGAGAAAGTAAATAAGGAAGTGTTATTTCCTCCTCGTAACACAAGAACTAAGGGTCACCAAATGAAATTAAGAGGCAGCAAGTTTAAAACAAACCAAAGGAAGTATGTCTTCACACAAGGCACAGTCAACCTGTGGAACTTTTTATCAAAGGATGTCGTGAAGGCCAAGACTATAACAGGGTTAAAAAAAGAACGAGATAAATCAATGGAGGATAGAGCCATCAATGGCTATTAGGTAGGATGGGCAGGGATGCAAAAACCAGGCTCTGAAGTGTCCCTAGCCTCTGTTTGCCAGAAGCTGGGAATGGGCAACAGGGGATGGATCGCTTGATAATTATCTGTTCATTCACTCTAGAGCACCTGGCATTGGCCACTGTTAGAAGACAGGATACTGGGCTAGATGGACCATTGTTCTGACCCAGGATGGCCGTTCTTATGTTCTTGTGTACACTGGTGCCAGCCACCCCAAGTACAATCCTGTCTGAAATCATTGGCACAATCTCAGGCAGCTGGCTAATACCAATACACTGGTATTTTTAGCATGCTACTTCAGTCAAAGCTAGTGCAAGTACATCTACCTAACCCGGAAATTACATCTCCAGCTCCAGTGAAGACATGCTCTGCATATCTCCCTTCACACTGCTGGAGTGGTACAAAGGAAAAGAATGGAAGAGGGCCAAGGTACTCTCTCATGGAGTCTTTTTAGAGGAAACAAGGAAAGGAAGATCAGCCCATTTTTGCCCTAGTTACCAGCACTGTTCCCTCTAAATTGTGCGCGTGTGCGCGCGCACACAGATCCTAAACCTCGCGCACACGGCGAAACACCGTGCGCACAAAAGTTTGCACAGAAGCACAACAATTTGCATAGAAGAAATTTTTTGTGCACACAGCCTGTCAAAAATTTGCACAGAAGAAAATTTTTGCGCACACGGCCTGTCAAAAATTAGAGGGAATATTGGTTACCAGGTCAAATCAGTGTGATTGTGCAGGTATAAATACAAACAAAATTTGGCCCATCGTAGGCACTTTAAATACATATTTTATTCTTTCTTTTAAAAAATAGACAAAGTCAATAACTTATGTCTCATAGATGTTAAGGCCCAAAGAGACCATTATGACATCTAGTCTGATATTCTGCATAACACAGGCTATAAACAGCTCGCCCACTAATTCCTGCAGTGGAGGGAATAATTCTTCCCTCCTATGAATGTGGAGACTTTTGAGCCCAACCACTGTGTCTGAACTCAGTCAAACCTTTTAGAAAGAATTCCAGTCTTGACTTAAAGACTCAAGGTGATAGATTTGTAGATTCCAAGGCTATACGGACTATTGTGATCATCTAGTCTAACCTCCTGTATAATACATGCCATATAACCAAAATAAAGAAACTTCCCCAACCAATTTAGCCAAAATAATTCCTATAGCACATCCTTTATAAAAACATCCAATCTTGATTCAAAAATTGTCAGCGATGGAGAATCCACCATGAACCTGGTCAGTTGTTCCAATGGTTAATTACTCTCACCGTTAAAAATTCATGCCACATTTCCAGTCTGAATTTGTCTAGCTTCATCTTCCAGCCATTAAATTGTGTTATACCTTGTCCTGCTACATTAAAGAGCCCATATTAAATATTTGTTCCCCATGTAGACACTTACAGGCTGTAATCAAATCACCCCTTAACCTTCTATTCAGTAAGCTAAATAGATTGAGCTCTTTGAGTCAATCACTGTAAAGCATGTTGTCTAACCCTTTAATCAGTCTTGTGGCTCTTCTCTCCAATTTATCAACATCCTTCTTGAATTGTGAGCACCAGAACTGGACACAGTATTCCAGCAGTGGTGGCATAAAGGTAAAATCACTCCTCTACTCCTGTTTGAGATTCCCTTGTTCATTAATCACAGGATCACATTAGCTCTTTTGGTCACAGCATCATACTGGTAGCTCATGTTCAGCTGATTGTCCACCATGATCCCAAAATCTTATTCAGAGTCACGGCTTCCCAGGATAGAGTCCCCCAGGCTGTAAGCATGGCCTATATTCTTTGTTCCTAGATGTATACATTTATATTTAGCCACATTAAAATGCATATTGTTTGCTTGCACCCAGATTACCAAGAATCCAGATTGCTCTGAATCAGTGATGAGTCCTCTCCATTATTTACCACTCTCCCAATTTGTGTCATCTGAAAACTTTATCAGTGATGTTTTTAAGCTTTCTTCTGGGTCATTGATAAAAATGTTAAATAGTATAGGGCCAAGAATAGAGGGAGTACACTGGAAACACATCTGTTCGATGACGATTTCCTGTTTATAATTACATTTTGAGACCTATCAGTTAGCCAGTTTTTAATCCATTTAATGTGTGCTATGTTAATATTATATCATTCTAATTTTTAATGTCATACAGTACCAAGTCAATTGCCTTAGAAAAGTCTAAGTATATTATGTAAACACTGTTACCTTTATCAACCAAACTTCTTATCTCATCAAAAGAAAGCTATCAAGTTAGTTTAACTGGATCTATTTTCTATAAATCCACACTGATTTACATTAATTACATTACCATCCTTTAATGCTTTATTAATTGAGTCCCATATCAGTCATTCAATTACCATACCCAGGATCAGTGTCAGACTGACAGGCCTATAATGCTCCAGGTCATCCCATTTACCCTTTTAAAATATTGGCACAACATTAATTTTCTTCCAGTCTTCTAGACATTCCTGGTGTTCCAAGACCTATTGAAAATCAACATTACTGGTCCAGCAAGCTTCTTAGCCAGCTCTTTTAAAACTCTTGGATGGAAGTTATATGGACCTGCTGATTTAAAAATGTCTACTTTTAGTAGCTTCTGTTTAACATCCTCCAGAGATACTTGTGGAATAAAAAGAATGTTATCACCACTATATGATGAGACTATATCATCTATTTATTTCCCAAACATAGAACAGAAATATTTATTGAACACATCTTTCTTTTCTGCATTATTACTGACAGTTTTACCATTTCCATCTAGTTATGGACGAATACATTGTCAGGATTCTTTTTGCTCCTAATATATTTTTAAAACTCCTTCTTGTTGTCCTTAATTCTGCTGGCCCTTTTGTCCCTTTGCTTCTCTTATCAATTTTCTACTTCCCAATCACTACTATCAATTTCCCCTTTTCCCATTTGTTATATATTTTTTTAAATTATAGCTGCCTTCACTTCCCCTCTAAACGAGGTCATTTTTGTAACCAGTACAGACTTCTTCCTTGATTGTGGGTTTTTTGGCATCGACCAAGATGTTCTTAAATGATTCCCAACTATCATTCACATTTTCTATTTAATTTTTTCTTCCCAGATGATTTGGCTCATAATTTTTTTCTTCTTTGTGAAACTTGCCCTATTAAAGCACCAAGTGTGTATATTACTGGTCTGGACTTTATTCAATTTGCTGCTTGCACATTATAAATGTGATCAAGTCATGATCACTAGTACCTAAGATATCATTAATTTTTAGTTTTGTTATCAATTCCTCTTTAGCTTCTAATAAAGAATTTCCCCTTGTTGGCTGTAGCACTTTTTGAGTGAAGAACGGACTGTATCCCTTGGTAAGGTGTTCCAATGTTAAATTGCCCTCACTATTTTGAATTTCTAACCCACAAAAGCTTATGCTGAAATAAATTTGTTAGTCTCTAAGGTGCCACAAGTAATCCTGTTCTTTTTATTTTGAATTCGGATCTTATTCTCCATCTGAATTTTTTTAAACTTCAACATTTAGCCATTGAATCTTGTTCTGCCTGTGTAGGACTGGATGGATCAGAAGATGGAAATGAAGTATCATGCCATTCGCCGTTAGGGTCCAATCCTGCTCTGATTGAAATCAATGGCAAAACCCTCACTGACTTCAGCGGTGCAGAATTAGGTTCTGTAGCCCAGATCCTCAAAGGCATTTAGGTACCTAACTCCTACTGAAATAAATGGAAGTTAGGCCCCTAAATACCTTTGAAGCTCTGGGCCTATGTAACCCAGGTCAGTAGTGTATGTAAATTGTTGCCAGTTGCCTAGTCATCCCAGTCCGTGTCTCAGAGATAGATGTCCACATCACAAAGTCTATCGCCACAATTGTCAGTAAGCAGAAAGGCTGAGAAGATGAACATGAAGATCTGAATTTCACCTTTACCCCTAGATGTGGGTCCTCCAAGGCAGTGCTGAGGCCTGTCAGTAGCAGGCCAGCTTGGAGTTGTTTGAAGCTGCTATGGTCATGTGAACCTACAGACATATGCAGCCTCCAGAGCTATTGATTTCGCGCCTGCACTGGATTTCTACAGAAATGCACAATGATTTTTACATAAATTGAATGTTATTTAGTTAATTAAGTCAATGTTATTAACATGAGCATCTCCCTTTGATTGTTACACTCACAGTACATTACTTGTTTAGAAATAGCCCCTGCTATTATGGGAACGACTGTGACATAACTGCTTGCAGTGTATGAGCAGCATAATCCATGGAAGAGCAATGACAGAAATCAAGGTCAATTACGTCTCTGTGAAAAACCCTTAAAGGAGAGTATCATTGTCCTGCAGAAAATGTCATTTAAAATGTTTTGTCATTTTCAATTAGCAAATGTGGATTTAATATCAGATTAGCAGTACTAGCTGTAGCAAAATACGGTCTGAGAAACAAAATCCAAGACATTCTGTGAGTTTCTTTCTAGTATAAACCCACTGGAATTAAACTTGGCTGACAGAATTTCACCAACTGTTCTAATTTCCTTATAATCATACACATTAACAACCCTACATATTCATATTCAATGGCTCCAGCTCCTGAGCCCAACATATTGTAAAGATTTTATACAACTGGGACTGAGTTAACATCACAAACAATTAAAGTTACTTAATATGATCTTCTGTCTTCACATTATCCGTCATACTATTATCACCACAACTAACCAGCTTTAAAATATCCCCACTTGTGTTAAATCATCCTTCTGAATCATTACTGAACTGAGTGCTAGTATTAATTACTGTAAGTATTATACTATTATATAAATAGCACCATATGCATGATATTTTACAGACATGTATGTGGACAATGGTAAGGGAATATAATTGTTTTGCAAGGAAAACAGATTGTATGAGCTGATCGTTTGATACATGGGTACATTATAATAGTTTTGCTTCTTTTTTTTTAATGGCAAGCACCAGATCACCAGAATGGAGATTAAGGGTGGCTCTCTAGACAAATGGAGTTGAGTGAGAAGCAAAGGACAGAAAAAGAGGCGAGTTAGTGCCCATTGCGCATAGACAAAAGGTGACTGTTCTGGGCATAGGGGTATTTTGTGAAAAAAAGGCGAGATGTCATGAGTTGGAGAAGAAGACAAAAGGAACATGTAATAACAGGAGCCCAACTCCTTCCCTACAGAAATCACACAGACTCTACCAGGTGTGCTGTCAGTGACACTTTATTTCAATTCTCCTTCACCAATATCACCGCAGTCCCCCGTGTTCCCTCCTATTTACAATCTTTGCCGAGCTTTAGGCCCCCTCAGCATGACCTGAGGGGAACAGAGCTCTCCCTACTCTGAGGGCTGGTCTACACTACGGCTAAAGTCAATGTAACTTACGTCGCTCAGGGGTGTGAAAAAACCACACCTCTGAGCAACGTAAGTTACATCACCTTAAAGTGCTGTCTACACCGCGCTGTGTCAGCGGCAGACACTCTCCCGCCATCAGAGCTTTTGCTTCGCGTTGAGGAGGAGTAATTGTGTCAATGGGAGCGCAGCTGCACCGATGTAGTATGGTAGTGAAGACAAGCCCTAAGGCTGCTGTATAGCAAGACTCAGCTAGCCCTGTTCCTCCATCTCGCCTACTCAGATACAGTGGGGTCCAAACAAACATTTTTGCTATCTATATGCAACATACAAGGCTTAGCCACGTAGGGTACATTTGCACTGTAATAAAAGACCCTCAGCGTGGCTGCAGCTGGCGTGGGTCAACTGACTTGTGCTTTCAGAGCTCAAGCTGGAGCCTGGGCTTTGACACCCTGAGAGCAGGAGGATCTCAGACTCCAGGCTCCAGCCTGAGCCCAAACATCTACACTGCTTTTTTTAGCCTCACAGCCCAAGCCCAGTCAGCTGACCGGAGCTTTGAGACTGGGTGCCCTGGGTTTTTAATTGCAGTGTAGACATACTCATACAGACACTGATGCTCTAGCAGAGAACCAGAGAACACAGATAGCACCACTAGAGGGCTCATACACTATTTAATGGGATACTACCCAATTACTGTATAGTGCAGTGCACTCTTGAGTCAAATAAAAAGATGAAAATCATGATTCCCATGGTAGCCACAACTCAAATCCAGCCTTAATTATGATTAAAAGTACTGAATTAATCCAGCAGAATTATTTTTCTCCAGTTTGCCTAATTTATACATTTTGAACATCTCCTGGAAGTCTCAAAGAGGGTAGGGGGAAGGGGAGACAGGCTAAGTTGTAAGGAGAACATGCTAGTTCCCTGATACTCCAAGCTAGCCCCAGTCTCATGCAATTTAGAGTTGCTGTCAAGCATGATTAACTTCTACCATTGGTTTAAAGTCCTTAAAGACTTACACTAATGGAGATTTGTCATGATAGAGCAAAGCATGACAAAACCCTGCTCTCTGGTAAATGAAAACTTTGTTAATATTTACAACACAAACAATTATTTTAAAAAGTCATAAAAATCTTGCAAAAATTTTTTTGTTTTAAGTTGTTGTTTTCTCAAAAAGACATTAAAGAAAGGCCATTTTTAGATGGAAAAATATTTTCCATGGGTTCATAGTTTTAGGTCAGAAGGGACCATTATGATCATCTACTCTGATTGCTTGCATAACACAGGCCATAAAATCTCACCTAGTGATGTCTGCATGAAACTCTTAACTTCTGTGTGATCTATAGCATTTCTTGTCTTAATTTAAAAACTTCAAGTGATGTAGAATCCACCACATGCTTAGGTGAGTAACTCCAAATGGATAATTACCCTCAGTATTAAAAAATGCCTTATTTCTAGTCTGAATTTGCCTAGTTGCAGCTTCCAACCACTGGATCTTGTTATAGTTTCCTCCCTTCTCCTCCGCTTCCCCCACCCCCCACTTGTGTAGATACTTGTGCACCATGATCAAGTCACCTCTTAATCTTCTCTTGTATAAACTAAATAAGTTCAGCTTAAGTCTCTCACTACAAGACATATTTTCCACAACACTCTTGTAGCTACTTTCTGAATCCTAACTGTTCAAAAATTTCCAGCTTGCTCTAGTATTTAACTGGATACACTGTGAAATACTCATTATAGGGGTTACCTCTATCTCTTTCTCAGGATCTCCAAGAGGAAGTCTCTTAAGGAATTCCAGAAGCTATGCAACAGGGGGAATTGATTTTACTTCATTCCTGTCTGGCTCACTTAAACACCCATAACTGTGGTGGTAATAGATGAACAACCTTCTCTGAGAATCTTGAGAGCTTGCAAGTTAAACCCTGGGTCATGAGAGAAGCCATCAGACAAAAAAATAGGGATAACACTGTGGCAACATTTAGAACATAGATGAGTGAGAGCTTCAGTTCAAGAGGTCATGAGGGTACCACAACCTCCTAAGTAAAAGTCAATTAAAAATATTGGGTAGCTGATAAGGATTTCCAAAAGTCAGCACTAGTATGATACTTTCTATATACTAAAATAGTAACTGTTATCTCTACACATGATTTGTACTAAAATGGAGGATTAATATGGATATAAAACAACGCCTGAAACTTTTAGCATATTATTTTACTATATTTTCATTACACTGTAACTTTTGCTAAAAAGTTGCCATAAAAATGGCAGCCTTTTATCATAATTTATATGGAAAATCTAAATGAACAATTCCATGTCCCTTAAGCATTCTTTGGAAAATATATTTTACCCTGTGTAATGTGAAGACAAA
This sequence comes from Macrochelys suwanniensis, assembly GCA_033296515.1. NCBI lineage: Eukaryota > Metazoa > Chordata > Testudines > Chelydridae > Macrochelys > Macrochelys suwanniensis. Next base: position 38,752,202 of record CM065775.1, on the reverse strand, counting down.
ATAATTACCACATTTATCTTTAAATAGTCATTTGAACTGTAATAAATATGGCAGACTTGTTGCAAACTAACCTTCATAAAGACTTTGTGATGTGTGTGATAAACATTTGTGGCATGATCCAAATTCCACTGATGTCAAGGGAAAGACACCCATTAGCTTCAACAGGCTTTTGACCAGGCCTTGGTGCATGCATACAGTAAGTTGTCAGGTGAAAAGACCTGTGGTGCTGTTTGCGAGAAAATAAATAATCTTAGAAGATTCACTGTATAAAAATTAATTGCTGGGATTTTATAAAAATATACGCTACTTTGAGGAGCAAATTTCCACAAGTAGCATAACCTCAGCAGATGTTTCAGCTGACACCTCTGGACTATATACATGAATACATATGTAACAATTTAATCTGATTTTCCCATAGGATATACCGTTTCATTACACTCACAACACTGTGAAATTATAACTAATTGAGACATTATCTGGATTATTACATGTAATGGTTATTTTTACAGATGGTTTACCCGCTTTGCCAGATGTTTGTTTTTGACACCGGGCCATAATAACCATTGTAGATGGCAGTCACCATATAATGTGTTAGGCAATATTGCCTTAAAGAGACATTGTCAGGTGCTATTATTTAGTCTTTAATGATATTTCATGCTATATTTATCACCTTGAAAAAGCCATAAAATACTGGTTGTATAAACCTTGCAAAAATATTAGTTTTTTGGATAATTCAGTGGTTCAGAATCTTAGAAACAAAATCTAGAGATGCTCATCTCTAAATCACTGGCTCAAATCCCGCCCAGGTTTCTTTTTTCAAAAAGTCATTACTGTTTGGTAGTTACAGATATGAAGTGTTTTTACTCCAGTTTCTGGTTGACAGATGTTCATATCTCAAGTTCACCATCCCAGTCAGTCTCAGGGAAGAGACCAAGGACTGAATGCACATGTATTGGCCCCTCCAGGTGAAGATTGATGTACATTCGGGCACAGAAGCATAGTTGCCCATGCAGTACTGTGCCTCTTCTGTAGACAAATAAACTTGAAACTGTAAGTTATTTGGGGTAGGGGTTCTGTTTGGCTCATTCTATCTGCAGTAAATCACCCTATAGGTTACACCGCTATATAAATAATAAATACTACTATCAGCCTGTCAGAGCCCTTTACAAATAATCTCAACTACATTTTCCACCCCCAACCAGATTCTTCATCATCTTTTTATCCCAGAAGGAAGAGCTTTTAGAAATAGTCAATGGTACAGGTTTGGGCCCTATATTAAGATCATTTACTCAAGTGTAAATCCAATGTAATTCCATTGTCTTCATTGGGATTATTCTGAATGTGTTTTGATGCAAATGAGATAAAAATATGATCTATCATTTTAATGGTTAAATGTTTCCTGTATTTTCAAATACAATAAAATGTCACTCATGTGACTTTGCAAAGTCAACCCCATTCTAAACTTGATAGCAACCATCAGTAGTAAGGATAGTTACCATCTTGAGCAAGCTTCCAGCTGGTGACTTGGGGAGAAGAGTTCCTTATTCTTTTACTGATTGTTACAAAAGGATGGTTTTAATAGAATTAGTATTTCTATAATGAAAACTAATAGTCTTTAAAATCTTCAGTTCAAGTCAATATATAGAGGAAGTTACATGTTTCAAGTTACAATGCAATATAAAAACATTTGTCTAATAGCTGGTCTCTAGAGCAGGGATTCTCAGAAGAAAAAGAATAAATGGACATAAATCTGATATCAGGAATCATAACATTCAAAAACCAGTAGGAGAACACTTCAACCTCCCTAATCACTCACTGACAGACTTGAGGGTAGCAGTGTTGCGACAGATTAACTCGAAAAACAGACTTCAAAGAGAAACTGTTGAACTCGAATTGATATGCAAACTAGATTGCATTACCTCAGGATTAAATAAGGACCTCGAATGGCTCGGCCATTACGTTAATTGAATCTATTTCCCTTAAGTTAACGATCCTCATTCACACCTGTGTGACCATCTTGTTTATCACTTCAAAGGTTTTTCTTCCCCTGCTGTTATGGTTCCTCTCAATTAATTAGCCTCTTAAGGTTGGTCTATGCACCTCCACCTTATCATGTTTCTCTGACTGTATAAATATCTGTCTACTGTATGTTTCATTCCATGCATCCGATGAAGTGGGTACTAACCCACGAAAGCTTATGCTGAAATAAATTTGTTAGTCTCTAAGGTGCTACAAGTTTTTCTTTCTTATTTTCATTTTGCTGACACAGACTAACATGGCTACTACACTGAAACCTATCAGAAGAAAATGTTGGTGGCTTCAGAGTGTGGCCAACAACTATTGCTGGTGGCCGCTCTGACAATTTTTCCTAAAATACTCAATTAACTTTAGAAAAACCAAATAAATATGCACATATACATGTCCAAATCATTGTAATTTATTATTTTCGCAGACTCAATCATAAAAATAATGTACAGTTTTCTCTGTTCTTTACTGGACCTAAACAGAATAGAAACAAATAATGTGCTTTGAATGTTCTTGTCCCTTTTTGTTGTTTCTTTTGCTTTTTTCGGTTGCTTATTTTTTTAAGACTTGCTAGCTAATAAGTCTGTTTCTGTGAAAAGTGATATTTGTATTTGTTAATATCACTTTTCACAGTAGCAGACTTGCTTGCTAGCTAGCAGGGAGGCAGTGAAAAGTGATATTAACAAACATATAAATATCACTTTTCACAACAGACTTGCTTAGCCCTGGCAAGCTGGGGGACAAATTAAGCCCTGGATGGGTGGGTGGGCAGGGAGGCAGCTCGGGGCCAAAGTGATGGGGGTGGGGGTGAGTCCAGGGATGAGAGCCCTGCAGCCATGCACCCATGAAGCCGGGGACTGGGGCAGGAGATGCAGTGGGGGCCATGGGTGGTGTGTGTGGGGGGTGAACTTGGGGCCGGCAGTCACTGCCACATGGCTAGGCACCAGGGCTGGATAGCATGGCCCCACATGGCAGTCAGAACCCACTGCCGCCTGGCTGGAGCTCAGGGCCAGAGGAGGCAGCAGCTCGGGGGTGGGAGAGGTGAGCCTGAGGCCAAGGCCGGGGTCAGGGCTCAAAGCCCGTGGCCAGGGGATGGAGCCCATCACCACATGGCTGGAGCCTGCCGCCCGCCACCCAAGGTCTGAAGCCCAAGCCCCACTGCCTGGCCAGTCCTCCAGCATTTGTGGCTCCAAAGGGGGACAGGGCCCAATCCTTGAGGGAGGGACCACTGCTTCCCCCCACCCTCCTATCACCATTCAGGAGGCTGTGGCAACACGAAAAGCCCCTGGTGGCCGCATTTGATAAACGCTACTCTAGAGTATTTAGGTAACACAAGGTAAGAGGATGGGTTGTAGTAAGTGGTGTTGTGTTTTAAAGAAACAAGATTTGGACTGAGGCATTGGAGTGGGGATGAGAAATCAGAAATATTCAGTTGACTGTGCACATACTCACAAGCTCAGTATATATACACACTACCATAATCATTCCCATACTTTCATCACCTCATCTCATTTGCATAGCCCTTTCCATAACAGTAACTCAATACCTCTCCTTGCAGTGGTGTTTCTGTGATGGAAAGTTGCTGGCTTCCCAGCAGCATCATCCTTCAGTTTGGTGGCCTACTCAGGAAACGCAATGTTGCAGAGGTGATGTCCCATGTCAAAAGTGTGGCAGCATTGCTCAACCTGTTTGAAGTCCTACACTTTCCTGGCAACTTCTGCTTTGCAGCAGGGAGTGAAATATCTTATCGACGTAGCCATGCCATGGGAAAGAATGTGGCAATATTGGATTTAGAATACATTTCATTTGCAGAAATCAAAGCCAGTGGTAGTTTAGAGAAAGACATTTTGGGGCAGGATTGGCAGAAGAGAGACTAAAATTACCTAGTGTGAGGAAAAGCAAAGCCCAGAAAAAGAAGCTCAATCCAAGGAGAACATTCAGATTCAAAGTGCTCTGGGGAAGTGAGCAGCAACTCACATGGACCAACTAAAATATAGGGAATCTGAGATGGTCATACATAAATGGCCCAAAAAGGAGCGCTGCCAAATCTGGGAGAATTGGGGGTGCAGAGTAGTAGCCCAAGGATCGAAGGAGTCCATGTAAAAGTGTGGCAGCTCAACGAATTAAAAAAAGAGTCAAAGGAATCTTAGAAATACAACAGTCTAACCAAAAGAATCAGAACAGGCCAGCAAGAGGAAAAGGATTATTAGCCCAGAGTGAGAATAAATGAATAAATACCCACTGGATGAAATCCCACCCCACTGAAGTCAATGGAGTTTTGCCACTGACTTTACTGGGGCTGTGATTTCCCATAAGAATTCTATTTTCCACATCCGCTTTTCCTCCTACAAATTTAGTCAGGCCTCCATCTGACTCTATAGGACAACAACTTTCTTTATACAATGAAGGAAAGTGCATGAGTGATGGAATAGAAAAAGAAGAAAAATAGTCTTCTTGGCTTTCCTTTGTAATTCATATTTTACTTAAACTTTAAAATTCAGTCAAGAGACTCTCAGTCTGATTGTTTGAGCATCCTGTCCAGCCAGCCATCTTCCATCTGTACAGTTTGCTGCATGTACCTTGCTGCCAAATGTAGAACTAGGATAGTTGAAGCAGGGTGTCCAGCATGGAAAATCCCTTAATTTATATTGTGGCATCATTATATCACATAGTCTAGAGCAGCCGTGTCCAATAGAAATTTGATGCTAGCCACACTGCTAGCCACACTTGTGGTTTTGAATTTTTCTTATTAGCCACATTATAAAAAAGCCACATTAAGCCACATTATGAAAAAGCCACATGCATTAGCCACAATTCAATAGCCTATTAGCCACATGTGCCTACTGGCGAACATATTGGACACCGCTGGTCTAGAGTATCTTATCTTATTCATTCTAATTTATTTCACCTGCAAGTTCTGAGAAATTCTTTAATAAATTAGCTATATTGCAATTATTAGATAAATAGTCTAGAAACTGAAGGCTACACAATGAGTAGCAGAGCCAGGATTAGAATTTAGAACCCCTTGTGTTTTAAACTCTCCACTCATTCCTCCAGATCACATTACTTCTCATAATAGGGTTGCTCTGTTATTTTTATCTTTAATTTTCCTCCTACCACCCTTATATTTACAGTCCTCATAAGTCCCTAAGATAATTTATTGTTGTAGTGTTGGTTTTACAAAGTTTTATCCTGCATTTTATCCATGGTTGTGTATTATTCCTTTTTGCAAAGCTAATGCCACAAGCAAATTAAAATCTATAGTTTATTTAATCATAATCAATTACTAATTCTTCCAGAAGACTGTAGCGGAGAAATTCAATTGATTTGGGGCCTCACAGAGATTGAGAACCAATGAATTATCACGCTACCACATTTGAGAGCTCTGGGAACCAAAAACTGTATAATTTCATGCACCTAAGTAAATGGCACATATTTTTCTGACATGACTTTTTTTATGCCAATAATTTTTCTTCCTTACAACTCTAAAATAATTAATAGATGATATGTTCCTCCATATCAGAGAGACGAAAATTAAAAGTGGGCAGAAACCTCAGCTGGTTCAAATCAGGGTAATTTATACCTCCGAGGAACTGGCTCAGAGACTTTTCTTAAATGAATACATTCATGAAAGGTATTGGTTTGTCAGATCCGAAGAATGAACTCTTCTAATTATCCACAGAACAGATATTGCATCAGCACAGCAATGCAAGATCCCTGAGTTGTTCCACCAATTTTGCTCAACTGTGACCTTTATGGATCAATTTCTAAAGTGCTACTCTTCCAACCCCTTTTGGCCCTAAGCCTCAGTTCTGACATTGGTAACAAGACTGCTAAATCTTGCCAGTTATAGCAATGATTTTTGTCATGTGGTCACCTAGCCTCTGTAAAATGTTCTAGGGGCATTAACATTTCACATAGACCACCAAACTGCCAACAAATCATAACACATTTTCATTACTACTAACTCTGGCTGGATTTGAACCAGTGACCTACAGGTGAACGGCTAAAAGCAGAAAAAGCCACTGTTCTATCAGATCTGGTGGGCTAGATAAAGAATTTGGTTTAGGAAATAGAGTTGGCCACGAGAGGGAGCCAATACAGTCCTGTAAAAAGCAATCCTAACATTTGAAATTAAGGAAAGCATCATTAAAATGTGTATATAAGAATCACGCCAACTTACATGTAGATGTAAAATGAGGGTATGAGTATACTGAAGGGTATGAGTATACTGAAAAAACAAAAGTAACTAAGCCCTACAATTGCACTTCCAATAGTTCAGTCCTATAGAAAAGAGACAAAGTATTGTTTTTTTTCTACCTACATGAGTTACCCTTATTTATAATTATATAACAAGTAAAACACAATTGCTTCAAAACACTGAGCATTTGGCAACAATGTAACAACCACATAGTAATTCTCTGGGAAATGGTATATACATAGTAACTTGTAATACAGCTATTGATTACTTTTTAAATAACTAAAGTCACCATTGTAATTACTCAGTAATATTTATTTTTCTTCCAGTCTAGACTACAGAGCAGTAGCCTCTAAAATTCTAAATAAAAGCAAAGCCATTTTTAGTTATAGGAGCACCCCCTCTCCCTCTCTCGCTTTCTAACACTGGAGTTCTCTTTATTCTTTCCTTGTTTCCATTTCTATAGCTGAGGATTGTCTGGATTGTTATTTTTTCAGATATGAGGAAAAATAAATTTTCTGGATGGAGTTCCTGCTTGCAAGTTTCAACCTAAAGATTGTACTTAGGCAGTCAAAAACCCCAGAAAAAATGTTGAAATCTTACAAATAAATTAAACAAACAGTGAATTTAGTTCAATAAAAGGCTTGACAAATCTGCAAACCTCATTCCAAAGAAGCAGCCCTGACAACAGCAATGTAAGCTGTACTGCCTTGCCAAGGTACCCCAGCCCTGATGGGGGAGGGAGGAGACCTTGTCTAAAGACAAGAGTGTATATCAGAGCTGATGGTCATCTCTACTGAAATTGAGGGCTCTGGTGCAAATTAGTGCCAAATATGATGATGATGTGGACAGCTGTCTGCTAGAAAGATGACTAAGGGCCTGATCCAACTCCCACTGAAATCAACAGAAGTTTTTCCATTGACTTCAGTGGGAGTTGAATTGAGCTCCCTGTAAAACAATGGGCTCTGAAGAACTGAGCACAGGATAGAGAATCAGCAACTCCTAAATCCAGTGTTGCCACCAAATTGCTGTGTGGCCTCTCAGTTAATGTTAACCTCACAATTTACCTCTCTGTAAAATAGGGACAGTAATACTTGTCTACCTCACAAGGATGTTGATTGGTTAGTTATTGTTAAGCATTAGAATATTTATTTATAATTATTACATATGCCTCCCAACAGCTATGAGATGGTAATGGACTATAGGCCAAATCCTGTACTGAGAAATACGTCTGCCCTCATAGATCCAGTCATAGGATCTGACCCTTCTAAGTGAAAGACACTTTGTCTATTCCATTATCAGTCTTCACGCAACTATCTAGTTTCTTGCATAATTTACCAGAATGGTGTTGGTTTTAAATAGAAAAAGACCCCATAGACCTGCTATTAATCTTTTGTTACCATGGATTGGAGCAATGATTTGACTTCCATCTTCTTCATATATTGTATGAAAGATTATATAAAAAAACCTGTCTATATATAAAAAACTCTTTAAACAAATTCACAGTAAGTTGAGGACATTTGCCTTAGTAATCCAACAGTTAATGTAAGCCATTTCCTTCTAGTTTTTTGTTTGTTTTTTGTTTGTTTGTTTTTTTGCAGTGGGGGGTGGGGGGAAAGCGACCACCATCAGCGCCTTATTAATACTGAATGCTAAGTGCAGAAGTTTCGTTGTAGCTGTTAGGGTTTTGAAGCAATTGATTTGACAACCTCTATGCATAAAACCCATTTTTAAAAATCCACATTTATTCCTCAGATTGCTTATTGTTTCATAAAAATGAAAACTTACATAGCTTACTAGTATCAACTCGATCTCCTAAAACTGTTCAATTAAACCTTGTAAAATCAGTACTTTAAACTACGTCAGTGTCCTGTGGTTATGAACATTATTAAAATAATTCAGGATGGTAATGAGCATTTATAACTTCTGCTATCTTGTATAATTTAATTTGCTTCGTTTTTTTAATAAAACCTTAAGTTATACCACAAGAAGTTCACAGTTCTGAGAAAATTAAAGTCAGTATCAAGTTTTACTCATAGACCATATAATTTACATAGATTTACATAAATACAGATATATTAAAAATTTAAATCTAAACTAATTAAACAGAAGGTAGAGTTTTAAATGTGAGAGATTTTAAAACCTAAACACATTTCTGCCACTACTTTTAGTGGCAGCAGAATTTTTATACACACACAAATACCAGGCTTCTCTCTCTCTCTCTCCCGCCCTCCCTCCCTTTTTCTTCCAAAATAGGGCAATTTTATAATCGCAATAAGGTATGACAGACAGTACACTTCTGGGGAATTATTGCATGCCTTGAGTGTATAAGGCAAAAGGAAGAGTGACTGACTTCAGACACTAGGGGAGCGGAATCATCAACCAGAAATGCACTGAAGTGATGTGAAACATCTTATTGCTTTTACAAAATTGAAAATTAGACATTGTTTAAAAAGACACAAAATGAAGGAAAAAGTAATATTTCTGTTTAGTGGAGATCAACAACAACCAGGAAGCTCCACTGCTGTTCACTGAATTCTCTTCACTATTCCATGATGGTTCATTAATGAGCTGCAATTGTACAAGGGGGTCAAACACAAACATTCATCTGTCCCAAAGAGAACAAAATAATCATTAGCAGCTGATCATAGCTGCGATGAGAATCAGATGCCAGTCTCATCAAACTGCAATGTAAAAATATTATTAAATAGACATATTTTACCCCACTGAGCTGAGCAGGTGGATCAGCAACTGTAGTTGGATGATAGAGCATTTGCCTAAGATGCTGGAGGCATAGATTCTAGCTCAATAGAGATTTCTCATCTAATTAGCTAGAAGTGAAACAGAAGAAATATGGAATGGATATACAGTACCACAACCTCTGCATTTTTGGTGCTGTAATGGGATTAGATAGAGCATTTACTGGTAGTTGTACTGTCCCATCCCAACACCACATTTCTCCATCTTTAATTTAACCAACTGTATTGGTCACCTGTTAAGTACTCCAGTATCTCCCATTGTGTACATATTTTTAAAACATAACATCCATCCTTTCCACCAGGATTTGAGGGGGAGAGGGGATTCTACAGAGAACATAAATTAAAGATAGTTGGAAATTACATCCAGCAGGTATTTATTTATAGTGTGTACCTAGGAAAACATCCTCTTGGTTTATTTTTTTGTCTCTGTGTTTACTATTCATTAACATGGAGAGAAGAGCATCACCTCTGATCTAATACTATCACCAGGAGAGGTTTCAAAGTTTAGATAGGGCCATTCTGTTAAAGCACCATTTGCAAGTCATGGTGACTGGTTTAAGTGTTTAGTCAACGCTGCATTTACTGTAATTAACGTTGCCTTGGATTCCCCCAACACATACAGTAACAAGCAGCCACTAAGACACTTCCTTCCATAGTCAAATAACTGTTCGTCCTTTCCTGGGAGACTTACATCAGCCTCTTTTGAAATATTAACCATCATTTAATAGATGACATTTTCACACATCCATTAGGGTTTTGTTCGGAGCCTGGGGGAGGCAGGGTTATTCATAACAGTCTAGTACAGGATCAGAAGATATAAAAATGCCTTAAAAAGTAGAAGCCAGATCTGTACTGCTGCTGAATTCATTATTCAGTGGGTAAAAGCTATAAACGAAGAAGAATATACAGTGTACAGTGCATAGTACAGAACAACATTTTGCTTCAGTACCAACAGGAGGTATAACAAGGGCCCACCTCTTTAAAATAAATAATCAAACATTCAGATGGGGTAAACTACTGCACATCACGTAGTACTCCGTTACAAAAAATGATTCCTTATTCCAGGTTTAATAGAACGAATGGAATATTACACTGGAACGTGACTTGGGGTGGGGTGAGTGTAGGGGAAAAGATGTAACAGCTCGCTGCCTCCCATACAAGAAGCACTGCTAGGCTGCTTTCAAGCGTCGGGACACACGGGGCACTGGCTATTGCAGAGAGAGAGAGAGAGAGAGAGAGAGATGAGGGGCTTACCATGGTGTGGGGAAGGACGGGGAGGGCTGTCGTTTTACTTGCGCTCAACCAGGGGAGGACATTTCTAAAGAAAACAATATCCAGTCTTTGGAGAGGGGAGAGAGTTATTGATGCAAAAGAAGAGACCCCAAAGAAAAATGGGGTCCTTCTCCGCCCCCGGCAAAAGGTCCTTGCCTTTCGCCATGAGCTGCACTCCTCTCCTTTGTTTGACAGATTAAGGAACCCACTGCATCGTTCAGATCACTCTTTGTCTCTCACCCTGTGCCATGCCCTCTCCCCCCCGCCCCCCATCTAAATTGTTCCGTTTCTAACATACAGTTAGGGATAAGCCCAGGAGAGGAATGGGGGAAAATATCTTCTCGATCCTTATGATAACTCTGTGCATCACACCGGGATCCCCCACCCCCACGCCTCCGGGCAGATGACTTGTATATTTGATAGCACTGTGCAGTTTCTTTTCTGTTAAAAAGACGCATCTTTTCCTTGCACAGTCAATGAGAAACGCAGCGTGATTGGTCATGCGCGTGAACTGTGGGTTTGTTGGTTCGTTTTAATTAATAACTTTTCTTTTCAGAGCCTACAATCATCACTGGAGTATTTACAAACACCAAACAGAGCCTTGGCGAGGTCCCCCCAAAGTAATCATGACAATACCACGGTTTGCAGGAGCCCCGCACTAGCTGTGTCCAAACAAGATCTTGCCGGGTGAGCGCTCTGGGGCTCCGGGGCAGACGGGCGCTGGATTCCCGAGTCCTGGGTGGAGCTTCCCAGCCGGGTGTTTCTTCCATGGGGCGTCTCTCCCTGAATAGCTGCCTCGGGGCTGCTGCTGCTGCAGTGGTCCCGTTCATATTCCTCCTGAGCCCTCTGTATTTTCCGCTTCTTCATCTTCCTCTTGTGGACGTGGAAGGTGGTGAGGGAGAGGAGGATCAGGCAGAAGATGAGGGTGACCAGGACGATTAAAACCAGAGTGGAAGAGAAGGACTGAAAGAGCTGCCCCACCTGCGTGATGCAGGTGCTGCTGGCGTTGGAGGAGGCAGATGTCCTGTTCAAAAGGCAAGGGGGCAGAGACAGCCTCAACTCCTTGGAGAGCTTGGCACTCATTGAGGAGGCTTAAGAAGATGAGGATCTTCCTCTTCTCCCTGCAGATGCCTGAATTTGAATTGGGTCCGGGCTGGGGGTTTGCCCTGGCTGGAAATGCACTGGACGCGGCTCGCTCCTCGGGAGATGGCGGGTGACAGATCAAGCCTGCAAAGGGACCCAGAGGAATCAGTGCCCGGGACCCAAATCAAGAAACACACAATTCACCGGCTGCCGCCAAAGCCCCCTGCCCGCTTCCAGCCCCAACATGGTACAAAGTCCGCTAAACTCCGGCACACTGGGGGATGCTGCCTGATTGACAAACCACGCGCATTACCGAGCGTCCCCAGCGCAGCGCCCCTGGAATAGACCAGCACCCCCAGCCCACGGGTTAGACGGCTCGAGCGGTCTGCAGCCCTCCCGGCCCGTGCCCTAAGCCAGGGGGGCGATGCACCAATGCGACGGCACCTGATCGGCCCCAGTTACAGGGGGCAGCTTTGCCGGGCATTTCCCAACAAGTTGCTAATGACACCAGCCGCCGCGGGAGCCCCCGGGTCCCAGCCGCGCTGCCCAGCCCGCCCCAGAGGCAGGCGGCGCCCGAAGTTCAGGCTCCGGCAGCGGCTGGGGCTTCACGCGCCTCCGGCCGGAGCGGAGCGCGGGGCCCGGCGGGCTGCCCCGGGGCCCTGCTGCCCGGGCACGGGCGGGGCACGCGCCTTACCTGGGCTGCCTGTGGCTGGAGGGAGCCCCCGGCCGCGCGCTCGCCGAGGCTGCAGAAGGCGCCGAATGAAGCGGGCAGAGCCGGAGCCGGCGCCGCTTCAGGGAGCTCAGCGCGCAGCCTATCGCCAGCCCGGCCGGTGACGTCAGGCAGCCAGTGCCGGCTCCGCTCCCCCGCGGCTCGGCTGGGCGGAGAGGGGCAGCCCCGAGCGGGCACCCCGCCCCCTCCCCCCAGAGACCCACCCCTCCCGCCACAGGCCAATATCCCCTCCATCTACCCACCCTCCTCCACCACCACCCCCACACCTACCCACCCTCCTCCACCCCCCCCCCACAGGCCAATACCCCCCCCACACCTACCCACCCTCCTCCACCACCACCCCCACACCTACCCACCCTCCTCCACCCCCCCCCCCACAGGCCAATACCCCCCCACACCTACCCACCCTCCTCCACCCCCCCCACAGGCCAATACCCCACACACACCTACTCACCCTCCTCCACCCCCCCACAGGCCAATACCCCCCCCACACCTACTCACCCTCCTCCACCCCCCCACAGGCCAATACCCCCCACACACCTACCCACCCTCCTCCACCACCACCCCCACACCTACCCACCCTCCTCCACCCCCCCCACAGGCCAATACCCCCCCACACCTACCCACCCTCCTCCACCACCACCCCCACACCTACCCACCCTCCTCCACCCCCCCCCCCCACAGGCCAATACCCCCCCACACCTACCCACCCTCCTCCACCCCCCCCACAGGCCAATACCCCACACACACCTACCCACCCTCCTCCACCCCCCCCCCACAGGCCAATACCCCCCCCACACCTACTCACCCTCCTCCACCCCCCCACAGGCCAATACCCCCCACACACCTACCCACCCTCCTCCACCACCACCCCCACAGGCCAATACCCCCCCACACCTACCCACCCTCCTCCACCCCCCCCCACAGGCCAATACCCCCCCCACACCTACTCACCCTCCTTCACCCCCCCACAGGCCAATACCCCCCACACACCTACCCACCCTCCTGCACCCCCCCCCACAGGCCAATACCCCCCCACACCTACCCACCCTCCTCCACCCCCCCCCCACAGGCCAATACCCCACACACACCTACCCACCCTCCTCCACCCCCCCACAGGCCAATACCCCCCCACACCTACTCACCCTCCTCCACCCCCCCACAGGCCAATACCCCCCACACACCTACCCACCCTCCTCCACCCCCCCCACAGGCCAATACCCCCCCACACCTACCCACCCTCCTCCACCCCCCCCCACAGGCCAATACCCCACACACACCTACCCACCCTCCTCCACCCCCCCACAGGCCAATACCCCCCACACACCTACTCACCCTCCTCCACCCCCCCACAGGCCAATACCCCCCACACCTACCCACCCTCCTCCACCCCCCCACAGGCCAATACCCCCCACACACCTACCCACCCTCCTCCACCCCCCCCACAGGGCAATACCCCCCCCCACCTACCCACCCTCCTCCACCCCCCCCCACCTACCCACCCTCCTCCACCCCCCCCCACAGGCCAATACCCCACACACACCTACCCACCCTCCTCCACCCCCCCACAGGCCAATACCCCCCCCACACCTACTCACCCTCCTCCACCCCCCCACAGGCCAATACCCCCCACACCTACCCACCCTCCTCCACCCCCCCACAGGCCAATACCCCCCACACACCTACCCACCCTCCTCCACCCCCCCCCACAGGGCAATACCCCCCCCCACCTACCCACCCTCAGCCATCCCCCCACAGGCCAATACCCCCCCCACCTACCCACCCTCAGCCATCCCCCCACAGGCCAATACCCCCCCCCAACCTACCAACCCTCATCCCCTCCCCCTCCACAGGCCAATACCCCCCACCTACCCATCCCACCCTCATCCATCCCCCCACAGGCCAATGCCCCCACCCCTTCCTCTACAGACCAGTACTCCTCATCCACATTAATAAAAAATTAATAATAAAAACTACTTGCTTACAAAATCAGTCATAAAAATACAAAAGTATCACAGCACCCTACTACATTTCTGTGTGACACTTGAGCCCATTTTTCACGTTATCCTCATCTGAAGGCAGAGCACCAGATGGCAGGGCTGAAGTCTGAGCCCTGCTGCCTGGGGCTGAAGCATGTAACTTAGCTTTGTGGGGGGGCCCTGTGGTGTGGGGCCCCGGGCAGTTGCCCTGCTTGCTACGCCCTAATGCTGGCCCTGCACTTGCAACTCCCCTAAACCCATCTCTTGACACACACACCCCGGGGTCAAAACCCCAAGGTTGAGAAAACCTGATCTAGATGAGTTGAGTACCCCCTGGAAGACCTATGCATACCCCTGGTTGAGAACCACTGCTCTATGCCAGCAGCTAGGTGGGCAACTTAGAAGCCACTATGCTGAGTCTTTGTCACTAGAAAATCCCTCTTGTTATGCCTGTTTGGCCAGAATCCACTAACCATGTGACATAAAGCAACTGCACTTCAGGATCTAGCTCTTTAAGTCTAAAATTTTCCTTCCATTTAAATGCTCTCCATTTCCTTGGCTAAATGCAATGCATCCAGCACCATATAAGTCTGTGATCTTTTGGCACTTTTTAAAAAGCAGTCACAATAACAAGCACAGAACATTTGTTTTTTTAGTGTTTCTGTGCAGGATTGACAGCCACATAGAATGAAATCCTCTGATACGACACAGGCATGATCATTGAAGCTTCCCTACACTGCTCCATCAATGTGCCTCAAACTTGTTCTGGAGGGGCTAGAGGGTAGTTCAGTCTCTCTGTCCATTGAATCTTTAGCCTCTAGAGCTGAGTGCTCTAACCTAGTGGTTTTCAGTCTGTAATCCGCATACCTCTGGAGGTCCACAGACTATGTTTAAGGTTTCCAAAGCGGTGCGCACCTCCACTGGAAATTTTTTAGGGGTCCGCCAATGAAAAAAGGTTGAAAACCACTTCTTTAACCAGGATATCACTTCGTGCCAGGTTTGGTGGTACTTCTATGATATGGACATTGGCCTACTAGGAAAATTTGGCAGTAACCACCAATTCATATGCCGAACACCACTTAAAAGTCATCAGATGGTTAAAAAGTGTTTTTAAAAAGAGCATAAGAATGGACATTTATATAGGAGCCAGTATCTTCAATTATAATACCGGTGTAATGGTATCTTATATTGCTTGTCCTGTTTATGAAGTAGTAAGCATATCTTGTACTGAATAAGTTCCAAGGCCTAATAATGTATTAGCTCAGAAATGGCTATTACAAAAGTTAACAGGTACTACAGGAGACCCGCGCTAGAACGCGCGTCAACATAGCACGAATTTGGTATTAGCGCAGGGGTGACCATGGATCCCAAAATAAATTATTTACATTGGAATCCATGGTAATGCCCCCCGCCCCCCCTGCTATAACACGGTCCCCGCGTTAACGCAGTGCCGCACATGGCTCCCAAACCCCACGTTCTAGCAATTATTCTACTAAAACATTTCATTACATATTCATGTTATCTGTAAAAGAAGAGAAAAATACAAAGAAGAAATGGGCTATGAAATGGCTAAAAGGTAAATTGTAAAAAAAAAAATATTAAAAACCCTTTGGGCCTTTCTTTTCTCCCATCACCTTTAGCTACTTGTCCTTGTAATTGTAATCTGCCCCTTACACACACACTCGCACACACAAGTAGGACTCTTGTTTCTAGAATAACTAGTATATTTTGTTAACATTGTGTTTCAAAATTGCATTGTCCCAATGTTAACAAACAATGAAAACTCAAATGTTTTATCTATATGTATGATGCTTATTCTGGGGACAGGATCTTAGCTGACATTAAGGGAGGGAAAGGTGGACTCAGGGAGTGGCAAAGAATGGTCTCCATATTGGAAGAGAAGGTCAAAGGACTAGAGACCCAAGTATCAACCTTGCATTGCATCAGAGAAAATGAAGATTTTCTGGATTGAAGTCAGAGTTTGGTACTGCAGGCACAGCATGCTGAAGAATCTGAGAGGGCAATGCAGAATGGGGAAGAAAATTGGCCGCATGTGACCTCCAGAAGAAGAAAGAGGAGAACTCTTGTACCCGCCATGCAGACAGAGGTGAGAAACCATTTTCAGGCTCTCTGCACAGGTAAGATGGAGGAGAATGGTTTGGAAGAGTCATCTGAGGGAAGGGATCAGGAGACCCCATCAACCAGAAGGTATGGGATGCATTGTCCTAGGGGTGGGGGTTTCACCTCAGTCCCTGGAAAATCATGGAGCAGGTCCCCATGGAAACCATTTTGAAGCACTTGGAGGAAAGGAAGGTGATCAGGAACAGTCAACGTGGATTCACCAAGGACAAGTCATGCCTGACCAACCTGATTGCCTTCTATGATGAGATAACTGGCTCTGAGGATATGGGGAAAGCAGTGGATGTGATACATCTTGACTTTAGCAATGCTTTTGATACAGTCTCCCACAATATTTTTGCCAGCAAATTAAAGAAGTATGGATTTGATGAATGGACTATAAGGTGGATAGAAAGTTGGCTAGATCATCGGGCTCAATGGGGTAGTGATCAATGGCTTGATGTCTAGTTGGCACCTAGTATCAAGCGGAGTGCCCCCGGGGGTCTGTCCTGGAGCCGGTTTTGTTCAACATCTTCATTAATGATCTGAATGATGGGATGGATTGCACCCTCAGCAAGTTCGCAGATGACACTAAGCTGGGGGGGAGAGGTAGATACACTGGGTAGGGATAGGGTCCAGAGTGACATTGAGAAATTGGAAGATTAGGCTAAAAGAAATCTGATGAGGTTCAACAAGGACAAGTGCAGAGTCCTGCACTTAGGATGGAAGAATCCCATGCACTGCTACAGGCTTGGGACTGACTGGCTACGCGGCAGTTCTGCAGAAAAGGACCTGGAGATTACAGTGGATGAGAAGCTGGATATGAGTCAACAGTGTGCCCTTGTTGCCAAGAAGGCTAACAGCATATTGGGCTGCATTAGGAGCATTGCCAGCAGATCGAGGGAAGTGATTATTCCCCTCTATTTGGCACTGGTGAGGCCACATCTGGAGTACTGCATCCAGTTTTGGGCCCCCCACTACAGAAAGGATGTGGACAAATTGGAGAGAGTCCAGCAGAGGGCAACAAAAATGATTAGAGGCCTGGGGCACATGACATATGAGGAGAGGCTGAGGGAACTGGTCTTATACAGTTTGCAGAAGAGAAGAGTGAGGGGGGATTTGATAGCAGCCTTCAACTATCTGAAGAGGGGTTCCAAAGAGGATGGAGCTAAGCTGTTTTCAGTGGTGGCAGATAACAGAACAAGGAGCAATGATCTCAAGTTGCAATGGGGGAGGTCTAGATTGGATATTAGGAAACACTATTTCATTAGGAGGGTGCTGAAGCACTGGAATGGGTTACCGAGGGAATTGGTGGAATCTCCTTCCTTAGAGGTTTTTAAGGCCCGGCTTGACAAAGCACTCACTGGGTAATTTAGTTGGGGTTGGTCATGCTTTGAGCAGGGGGTTGGACTAGATGATCTCCTGAGGTCTCTTCCATCACTAATCTTCTATGATTCTATAATGGGAAGAAGTGAGTTTTGAAACTGCTCTTTCAGCAGATTCTCAACCCCCTTTTTCTTTGCTTTCATGTATACTTTTGAGTTTTTCTGCTTTAGCTGAAAGGAGTGACAATTTGAGATGACTGACAAACAGCTTTAAAATTGTGAATACAAAAGCCCGTCACAACAGAAGAATTATGGAAAAAAGGAGAAATAACTATTTAGTAATTATGCAAGCCCTACATTCTGGCTAATAATGGCTGTCAGCCAATCAAAGTACAGGGATTCTCATACCTGCAACTAGAATGCAGGGAACTTCACCCATGGGGAAAAAAACCTGTACAGTTGTGTATCAATAGTTGTACATCATTCCTACATGCTGATCGGCTGATATCATTCTATACTGCAGTATCACAATATAAATATTAATACATATATGATACACAATGATAAAATATCTTTTGTTAGCTAGTATAGAAATAGTTCTCAAATATTCAAGGCTGAAACTTTACAAGTATAAAACTGACTAAAACTAAAGTGAAGTCACCCCCTAGGAAATACAATTATGTTACTTATGGAGATTATGCCTTTTGCTGAAGTATTCAGCACTGGCCACTATCTGAGATAGGGTATTACACAAGAGGGACAATTTGTATATTCTGATGCAATTCGTATGTTCTTTATAGCCTTTGATAGCTACCAACTTTAGCTGAATTCAACCTGGTGAGACTCCTTGCACCATTACAAATCCACAGTACCAGCCAGACCCCAGATTTGTTGTAATTCAGTTAATTAAGCATGTTGCTTGTTTAGGTCCTAATTCTCCAACCCCTTTGTCACATGGGCAAGTCCTTACTGATGCAAGTGGTCTAATGAATTACCTACAAAAGTAAATATTTCTCCTGTGCATAAGGGTTTGCTGCAGTGCTTAATTTGTAATGAAAGAGGTGCCGGGGCTCAAACAATTAGGTGCCAGGGCTCAAGCAATTTTTTTACATTATTAACCAATACAGCAAGCTCAGAGGTGCCGAGGCTATGAACTATCAAGTGTAGAGGTGCAGGTGCTCAGCCCTGGCAATACCTGGCATAAATTAAGCACTAGTTTGCTAGTTCAAGCCTTCAGCTATTAATGACTTTTCTTGAACAAATTTCATTGTGCCATCACTGTTTTAGTCTAGCAGTTGATTACATATAGAATAATGCATGATTTCCTTCTCAAAGAAATGGATGTAATCATGTACCAGATAGCCCAAATATTTGATGAATGTCAACAACCCTAATACCGATTTGCAATCTCCCTGTGGGAAGAGGGCAATCTGTACACAAGTTCTTTAAGCATCACCAAAGCCATCTGCTACTATAGGTGAAGTCAAGTGATTTAAGAGTAGTCCTCAAGTCTCGTACCACAAATAGAGCTAATTTTAGAAATAAAAAGTAATAGATTTGTAATTGTTATTTACAGGTAGATCAAGTAATATCCTGGACATTGTTAACTTACATCTCACAAAAATACAGTAAGTAATAGTGTCTCTGAGTGATATTTCATTAGAAATGGTTTAACTAAACAGCGGTATAGTTTCATAGATTCCAAGGCCAGAAGGGGCCATTATGCTCATCTAGTCTGACCTTCCCAAAATAATTCTGTGACCATCAGGGTCCAGATTCCCCAAGGAGAGAACGGGGGTGTTGAATGAACAGTTGAATCAAATGATTGTCTACAATGTTATTGTGCTACAAAAATATGTGCTACAAAAATAGGGCTTTTATGAAAGCTTGTAATGTTCTAAACAGAATGATCCTATGAGATGTGTATACAGTCTGGGGTTCTGAGTGTACGTATTTACGTACATAGAAAACTGCACTTGTAATCTGTGGTGCAGTCAGGCAGAGAAGGGCTGCCTCACCAACCAGAGAAGATTAGCTCCAAGCACCTAGCATTGTATAATCCAGGAGAAGACAAATGAGAGGCCATTAGAGTTAATGGGAAGACATTGGGTATATCTACACAGCAAAGAAAAACCAGTGGCTGGCCTGTGCCAGCTGACTCAGGCTCTCAGGGCTCCGGAGCAGGGCTGTTTAATTGCTGTGTAGACTTCTGGGCTCGGGCTGCAGCTCAAGCTCTGGGACCCTCTCATCTCTCAGGATCCTAGAGCCTAGGCTCCAGCTCAAGCCTGGAAGTCTACACAGCAATGAAATAGACCTGCAGACCAAGCCCTGCGAGCCCAAGTCAGCTGGTACAGGTCAGCCCTGCATGTCTAGTTGCTGCGTAGACGTACCCATTGAGACATCCCAGCTCGAATTTCCCCACCCTGAATAACCATCAGTCACCATACCAGGAGAAAGAAAATGGCCTTTTAAAAGTGAGGCTTGAAATTGAGGTCATCATACAGGAACGGAGGGACAGTCATTTGGTGGGCGCTGTCTATGAAATGCTGCTCTATCATGGGGTGTACGCTGGGAAACTGTTCAGAGGCAATAGGTAACTTGTATTTTAAAAGGGACTATATCTAATTTTAAAGGTTTATCTGAGGTTGCATCTTGATGTTTGTTTTCTGTGTAATTTGAATGTGTTTGCTTTTCCTTACTAGTTTATCTTTGAATCTGTGACTTTTCTATTAAATAAACCTTTTGTTTATTTTTACCCCAAGCAGGTCTCTGGTGTGCAAACTGTGTGGAGTGTGTGCCAAAGTAAGCTGATGTCTGAGGGGACTGGTTTCACGCCATTGGGGGTGATGAACCAGAGGTGAAAAGTCTGAGTGTCTGGTAGTTATGGTAACCTACAAATCTATTAATATAAGATGCTAGTGCCCAGGATTCCCAGGTCAAAAGCAAAGATTTTTTCCTTTTCTTTCTTGAAGAGAAGAATTTGGATGACATGGGCTCAGGCAGACTTTGCTCTTAAAACAGTAGTCCCTAAGAAACGTAAAGGCCAGTTTTACATATGCAATATTTATTCTTATGTTAGAAAAGTGCTAGTGTCTTATGCTGCTGAAGAACAAGTCTACCACACTGGACTGTGGGGAAAATTTACTTAGTGTGAGTCAGATGAACAAGGATTACAGTAATGATGATGCAGAAAGTGAATGATTTCACTTCTTCTTAGCATATGCACAACGTGCCTCCGGTGGCATGTGACCAGGATTCATCACTGAATTTGGTCGGCAGGTTGGATCATTAACTTCCCCGGCTTGGGCCAGGTACTGACGGAGTGCAACGTGAATGCTGATCCATGCCCACCAGCGATTTCACTGATTTGCTGGGGTTGCATAGTGGAACTGGGAGCAAAATTTGTGCCTAGAACGTGTATGTATTAGGGCAAACTGGACTGCATAAGGGATGTGCTGAAGAGGTATAAAGGATAACATTTTAATGACAGAGGAGCCATACAACTGCAAAATGTGTATTTGGTGATGAATAGCTGATTTGATTAAAATTAATTCTGGAGGGGAATAAGGCAGGATAATCTTACTCAATAACAGCACATTTAAAATGCTATTTGTTTTTTCAATAGACAGTACGTTTAAGCAAGGTAGTGTCCCTCTAATGACCATTTAGGGTTAATCCTTTTGCTTTTCTACAGAGTTTGATCAGAGAATTCAAAAGAGCAAACCATTCTTTTTTCAAAGTGGAGAATGAGGCTCATAAAACCTAAGATTAAGACTAGCTGTGGATATTACAACAACAACAAAAGTCTTGCTGTTGCTATTTAGTCCTCCTCCAGAAAGGCTGAAGCATAGTGACCCATACTTTAAATCAGATTTTTATGTTAATAGCTCTCCCTGTTTCTAATAATACATTCTGAATGCATTTCAGAGAGAATTGCACATATCATTCTCTCCAACATTTGAAATGGGTGAAGTTACTCATTTTGGGTCAAATTCTAAGCTTGGATGCATATGTGGGATACCTATTAACTTCAGTGACAATTGTATGCCTGAGTACAAAGGCAGAAATTATCCCAAAATTCTGCCTTACCAGCCCTAACGTACAAGGTGACTCAGTGAAAGGAGTGGTAACTTGTTCAGATAAAGCAATGACAGACTTTCAGGAGCAGCAAACACCCACAGAAACATACATGTGTATAATCTTCAAGTGAGGGGCAGATAGAATGATAGCAGCATCCCTCACACTGCAATTTAGTAAAACTATTTTGGTATAGCAGGAACCCAGTTCTCTGTGATTTCCAATGGGATTTGCATGCCTAACTTCCATTTGTGGCTCTGAAAATCTCCCCTGTAATTATTTTTCCTTCAAACATATGACCAGATTCTGGCCAGCTCCTATGTAGGAGCACAATGTGGGGGAACTTTCCCTTATTCTTCCCCTATGCCGTGGCTGGCCAGAATCCCTTTGGGAAGTACAGTCGTTGCTTCCTGCTAGCTCTGTAGGAGATACTAGCAGTCTGGCAGGAGGGATGCATGGGCAGGGCCAGTGGACAAGCCAGGGCCCTCACCCTGTCCCTTGTATATCATCAGTCAGCAGAGCTGACTAGGTGCAGAGCTTACTGCACCCTTTTCAAGGATGGTGGATCTATGCTACTGCTTATACATTCCAGGTGGACTCTGGCTCAGTCACCACCAGGCTCAATGCGGCTGTTCTCCAGTGGAGTGCACGGCACAAATTTTGCCCACAGCCCTTTTGCAATTATTATTATTTGTTAACTATTTTGCGAAGAACTAAATAGCGCTATTCATGCCTGTTCTGTTCAGCTTCTTATTCCCCCTCACAAACCACTGTAGCAAATGGTTTCATTCCTCCTTTTTAACTAGCACTACAGTAACAAAGCCCTGATGTCAAACTGCTGGAAATATTCTTTCACCATATTCTTCCATAACTCACAGTTATGGTGGAGAGCTTTATGTTTCGAGTTGCCTTTGGCTCTGTCTTGTGGTTAGGCTGCTAATGAGCTACAATTTTCTCTCCAACTCATTACGGTTTGAATTTTAATTCATTTTAGAAGTTCTGCTATTGTTAGTGATTACAAAAAAATCCCACTTGATTTTACATCCCCATTTCAGTTTTCTACATGACTAAATAAAACAAGTCTTTAGATATTTCTATCCTAGGATATAATTTCACTTATATGGGAAGGTTCCTTTAGGCTTTTTTTTTAATGACAGCATCATCCAAAGCTTCCTGAGTATATTAAACTGTATGTTTGGTAGCTTCCAAACTGGGATCAGAAAAGAAGACTTCTCTCCAAGGGCTTATCCTGCAAGGTGGCAGGCCTCTGGCCCAATCCACAAAGCACTTGAGTCATTTCATGTAAGCCTCTGCTTATGTGCTTGAAGTTAAGTATGTGCTTAAGTGTCTTGTAGGATTGGGCCAGACAGCTCTGCAGCTTGCAGGATTGAGCCAGTGTTCCTTCCGTCCTTTCTGAATAGCCCATCAGGCAAGTGGAGCTGCCCCTGATTGCAAGAGGGACCCCCTCCATATGGCCATGCATTGCACCATGCATCAGATGATATAATCATATGTTAATGGAGATAAAGCTTTGATATAGGGGAAGGGCAGCACAAGCTGTTGCATTAGAATTCCTGGCGTTTACCTAATGTCATCGTGGACATGCTGGCAAATAATCTATTAGTACAAAAATAATATCATCATTTGCTGAGGTATTGACTTCTACCATGACACCTGCAAGAAATGTGACACTTAATTTTACCAAAAATTGGTTTGCTCCACTATAAAGTACAAAAATTGACCTTGCTGGAGAAGTATGTAATCTTATTGCTGTAACCTTCTATCTTCCTCTGCTTGCCCCCTTCTACTGCTTTTGTTATGCTCCTCATCATACTATGTCTGAAATTAGATTGCAAGCACTTCAAGGCAGGGACGGCGTCATCTTATGTTTTACCACAAGTTGCCTAGTACACTCTTGGGCATTGTAACATAATAAATAACAACAGCAGTAAGAGGGGAAAATGCAATAACCATCATGAAAGTGTGACTAATTTGTATAAAGAATTTCTGAGTATGCTTCTGTAACCGTCCTGTCTAGAACAAGTTGATTTAAGAAAGTCATTTGGCTGCAATGCAGCAATTCCCTTATATGACAGTGTCAGGCTCCCCAGGTATCTTGCACATGCTCAAAAGTATGGCAAAATATTTGAAGCCATAACTTTGCTTCACATGCTCAGATAAAAAGCACATGGAGCTTACTGAATTGGGTGGCATCCTATCAATAGCCATGTTTTACTATTAGTCTGACCTTGGCAGCTGAAGTTGTCTATTATTTATTATAGGTGATTGTGGTACACTACAGAAACATAACAAAACTGCTTTGAGGAGGTGAAAATATAATTCACTCATGAACACAACGAATTACAGCAGACCATGGTGGGAAAGGAATAAGAAATTGAGCTGGGGGTGGATGACAGCATCAGGAAAGCACTCCTTATGAGGGATGTAATTTTTTTCAGAAAGCAGCTTATATAGATTGTTTCATATGTGTCTTGATAGTTTACACACACACACACACACACACACACACACACACACTTAGAAGTGATATCTGTGAGAAATCACAGAACAATGTAAAAGATTACGTTTATTATGTATTCTTGACCACTTAGTCTGCCCATTAATCCATTTATCCCAAGACTAACTGAGATCTTATTCCTGTTTTTGGATACCTAGCTGCCATTTTCTCCTTAGTGCCAATTCTGACACTGACTCTGACTCTATTACTGATTTCAGTTCATACATGGATCTGAAAATTCAAGTGATGGGGAATTAGAATAATTGAATAGCTATTGACAGGAACATATTTCCCCATTGTGACCACCACAGAAGGTAATATGCTGAGCCTTATACCTTGCTCCTGGATCTCTGCTTTCAGTTGGTAGATCAGCAATGCATAACCTATCATGTAGGCAATCCGTTCCTGGAATTGTTCTACTGGAGGAGCTGGTTAACAAGTGTTGTAGACCAACCCATGGTGGACCTCACCATCACCATCTAGACCATGGATCTCAAACTCAAATTACCACGAAAGCCACATGAGAACTAGTAAATTGGCCCGAGGGCCGCATCACAGAAACTTTTTCATACAATGATACAAAAGTATTGTCAAAAATGAAAAAAATGAAGAGTAATATAGCATTCTATTAAAAGTCAATGTATTAACTTTTTCAAAACTGTAATGCAAAGAGGGGTTTTAATAAAATATAAACACTCAGGAATGTTTGGAGCTTGGCTGCCTGTGGAGTCGGCACCTATGGCGGGCCGCAGGAAATAACTCCACGGGCCGCATGTGGCTCGCGGGCCGCGTGTTTGAGACCCCTGATCTAGACCATAGCTTGGCTGTTACTTCTTTCCACTGATTTCAGTGGAACAGCACCATATTCAAGAATTTTAAAAACTGTCTCAGAAGGGGCTTATTTGAATAGTAATTGTGAAACAAACTGAGATCCAAAAAAGGAGAACAAAATGGAAGAGGAATGAATGAATGGAAAGGGAAAGAATAGGCATGGGAAAGGATCAGTCTACAAAACTGAAAAGAATACATTTAATAAATATATTAAAGGGCATGAGGCAGCCAACAGTTACAACAGGGAAGTGTTAATTGTAGAATGGATTATAGTTAGATAATGAGAAGAGAGATTACAAAGAATTTGCATGACAGAATTAGAAATCATACTAGAGATTGCGGTGAAAGCATCATCTGTCATTTCAGCCAAAGGAGTATCAGGACCTAGCACTAAAACTGGTTTCAGCTGCCCTAAAAGGGATTTTCACATCTCCACCATACAAGCGGGCACAGTTTAAAAAATGCTGACAGTTGTGAGGGCATGAAGTAATGTGGGAAACACTGTAGCAGTTTTATGGCAGCTGCCACTTTTACCACTATGAAGTGGTTTCGAAACTTGTCATAATTGCAGATACCTGTTTTCCTCAAGTTGTAGTGATACTTGGAAACGTACAGCAAAGGGTGGTTTAAAGATAGAAATGCTGTACACCACAGACTCTCAGGGACATACACTAGCAAGAACCAATTGCCTTCCTAATGAGAGGCTACACTTGTAGATGAAATTGGAAGATAGCAGGGAGTGTCGCATTTAATTTCTTATTAAAAACAATTGTAGCTTTCTAATAGCGATATTTTGAAGATCTGGTTTATGAGTGACTAGATGGGTCTTACAAGATGAATTGAAGAGCTATCTATAAAGTGCCATTATGCTATAGAGCAAAGTCTTGAATTACGATCTTGTTAGTATAGATAGAGAACTAATGAGACGGGTTGCTTGACTCTAGTTTTTCCTCCAATGTTGTCAGCGCTTCAGGGGTTGTCTATATAAGTCCTGTTTTCACCAAAATATAACCTAGAAATCCAGTTAGAGAGAAGCCACCTAAAAATCGATGCCTTTCATGGAAATCATCATCCATCACGTATTTCATAATCCTGGAGAAGTCAAATATAGCAAAGAGAAAAACAACTGCAAAGAAGTGTGGGTTTCTATTGTAATTCACTAAGAACTGAAATGTGAAATTGCAGGAGAATATAGTGTAGGCAGAGGAGGTAATTTTTACAATGTGTTTAAAAGAAAATAGAGGTATATGGTATGGTACAGCTGTCCATAAACACATTATTAGAAAGGTAAGTGCCCTCCACTCTTTTTACAAGCACTAAGAATTTCACCATTAACCAACACACAAAGAGATAAGTAACTTCAGAGAGCCATAACCCTGAGGCTCTTGTCTATGTGCTTATATATTGGTGACACTTTGCAGTCAGTAGTATCTTGCTTGTTAGAATTGCAACACAAATAGTAAAATCATTAACTGTTAAAATGCTCCATAATTTCCACATGAATAACATCTAATAATTGGGGTGCCAGGCTGGCAGGGAGGTTGTGGGTGCTGGGGTAGGGTTCCACAGATGGCAGGAATTTGGGACTGGGTACTTGAGTACCAGGAAGTAGTTAGAGAATTAAACAACTGGAATGGTGAAGGTATTTGAGATCATGCACTTGCCAGTAGGAAGGGGGTAACAGGAAAATTCTGCATCTGGGTGAGATGATGGGAGCCACTGCTAACTGGAAAGCTGGGGAAGATTTCAAGGTGAGGACTGTGACCTTAGGAGCCTGCTGGCAAAGGGTTCGCTATCATGAGTTCTCTGAGGTGGGGACAAGGATGAGAGGTTTGGGGTGCACGCTGCCCCGGGGCTGCGGTGGGAAGAGAGGACTCCCCCCCCCCCCCAGCCCTCTTTCACCACAACAGCCCAGGACCGGGGGAGAGTGCCTCACCCCCCTGGGGAAGCTCCGGGGCTGGGGCCGGGGGAGAGGCACCTCTCCCTGGCCGCAGCAACTCCAGGGCTGGGGCAGAGGCACTTCTCTCCGCCTGCATGGCCCTTGATAGCCTGCTGTGTAGCCACGTGGCCACACAACTTAGAGAGAACTTAGGTTGTTACTCAGTTTAACACCAACAAATCTCTCTTTTGCTAAGGTAGAGGGATAACAAGGTCACCATAGTTCTGGATGCTTCAAGAAAGCATCAGAAGGCGTCACCAGGGGAAGATGTCATATGGTTCTAAACAGCTTGAAGGGGACAACATGACTATGCCCTTGTTATGGAACCATAACAATAAATATTAATATTAAAATGTATATCACTCCCAAAGTGGGCTAAGGCACAGACTTTTAAATGTATTGAGGGGTTGCTGTGATGCACTTCAGAGTTTAAACATCTTTGAAACTTTGGGCCTAAGTACCTTAAAGATGCATGAGAACCAGTTCCTGCCCCAGAGAGACTGCAACCTGAATGAGGAAATCCTTACTCAGGTAAAATTCCCACTAAGTTGGAAGGGTTTGACAACTGGCCATGTACACATGCTGGTTGGATGAGGGAAATACCGAATTTAAGGGTGCCAGGTTGGAATATTTGAGTAGGTGTAGTTGGGAGGGTTGAGCTTTCTGAAGGGGTAGCCAGGTGAGGCTTTGGGAGGTTCCACAGGAGTTTAGCTGTTTGGAGGAGGATATGAGACTTTGGGGTTATAGGAAAGTAGAGCACCTGGATAGGGGGTCGACATCTGTCTAGACAGGTATGCTTGTCTTGGGTAGTTCAGCGCAGGTTTTTACAGATTGAGGGTATGCATTCTGTGTATAAAACTAAAGAGCTGGAGAAACTGGCTTATAAGAAAATTTATCAAAGTAAATCTGTACCACATTACATGGCAAAACAGTAACTAAGCGGTGATGTGATAAATGTCAACAAGTATTTGAAGGGTGTAAACACTAAGGGTCAAATTCTGCATAGCTCTGCACATTTGCTTAAGGAACCTTTCTGGACCCTTTGTAAACTATCTTCTGTCCACAATAGCCAGAAGACATTGAGAGAGAAATAATCCAACAGTGCAACCAGAGCAGTCTCAATGACATGGCCTCATTTGAAGCCAGATTGTGAAGTGTCCAGTATATTAGCAGCAGTCAGGTAATATTGGAGTCTGGCTGTCACAATTTTTTCCAGTGATTTGCTGAGGAAAGGAGGGTTGGAGACTAAGTGGTTATTTGCAAGATCACTACCACCCAGAAATGGTTTATTGAAAAATGGCTGAATTATAGCATTCTTCAAGGAGATATGGTTAGCTGGGATTCTTTAAGGCTATGTTAATAATTTTGATCCAGTCGGATCCTAGTTGTTCTTTGCTTTCACTGGCCTTGACGTCAGTGGCCCTGATGTCTCTGAGAGCATCTGCTGTCTCCAGTATGGTGATTCATGAGAGCTGTGTGAAAAGATGGAGTGGTCAGTGTTCTCAACTGGCATCATCTGTTCCCCAAGGGACTATCCCTTAACTCTGAAGTAAGATGTCCCTTAACTCTGAAGTAAGATACGAGTTCTTCACAGAACATGGTACTGAAGTTCCTGTCTTCTTCCATTTCATCTGGCAGATTATGGTGGAGAATCAAGGTGATGTATGAGACTGATGAGGGGATGCTTTGGAGTTGTCTATGTTTAAGACCACCCAAGTGGTTGTATTGCTTTGCCAGATTATTTTGGTCCTATAGTTGGATGATCATCATGGAACACTTAAGTTTTAATGTTTGTAACAACTTAGTGGTAGGGGGAAATTAGTACAGCCATCGATATATTGCATGAGGATGATTCTTTTAGTAACAATGTATTGGGTTTGAAGACATTTGTGGGTGTGTTGTGTCACTCCAAATTGCTTAAATTGAAACAATGACTAAGTCCTAATTTGGTGAAATTACTAACGGTATTTTCACAAAAAACAATTAACAACAGCTGGAGATACTGTAATTTGAAAAATAGCTTCTTCAAAAAAAAAAAAAGGAGTACATTTCTCCATGGATTTTCATAATGATTTTTTATTATGACTGGGATAGGATACAACATAAATACCTAATTACAAGTTAAACTAAGATTCATTTGAGCTGTACCAGTCTCTTATGTAAATTGCATCACTTTAAACAGAATGTATTGATACATATTTAATTGGCAGATGAGAACAGCTCTTATGTGCTACCTAATGCAGTAGCAACTGCTGAAAAGTATCAGAGGGGTAGCCGTGTCAGTCTGGATCTGTAGAAGCGACAAAGGGTCCTGTGGCACCTTATAGACTAACAGAGGTATTGAAGCATAAGCTTTCGTGGGTGAATACCCACTTCTTCGGATGCAAACATTCTTCAGCATTCTTCGGATGCTGAAAAGTAGTGGACATGTCACAGAGCCACTGATGAAAATCTCACAAGACCAAAATTCTTGCTCATTTGTTGAGAATTTCCATTGCACTCACACTGTATTATTTCAGCTCTCATAACAACACACTGCTTTTCAGGGATCAACACTATATCAGTATGATGTGAAACCATGTTGATAGGAAACCAGGGGTAATCTTTAACATGCTTCATAGGTGCCATTACAGCTTACTGGGCCAACGCTTATAAAGAGACCTAGGCACTTGCCAGTTGACCTAAGAAACTGTAATAGTTCATTCAAAACTGTCTTGTTAGCATGGCTACCATCCATGACATCTCATAGGTCTATTCTCCTCTCCACAAGCATAAATAACTATGGTTAAAGTGAAATGCAGTTGCACACAAGCATAAATGGGAAAACAGAGTTCTCAGTGTATTTGTGGGAGCTAATTTTCTGACACAAGAGGGCTCTGGGAGAAGATTTTGTTTTGCTGTCGTTCTCTTTTGCCACACACAACTTGAAAATGGTCAAATATAGCTCTAAAACTTTGCCTTCCTGTTCAGCTTGTAAATCAAGTCTTAGTGCAATATATATTTTCTTCTGAGGATTAGAAGCCAGTGAAAATGATGGTTTGAATTAGAATGGGAAAGCTGGCACAAAGTGTGTGTGGGGAAAAGCATTCATTCTTGTTGGAAGGAAAAAAAGAACCAGTTACACAAAAATAACATAAGCAGACAAAATTATAATAATGGCAAAATGCAAAAACACTGCTTATAGAACTATGGAGACTGCAGTATGTCATTATGGCACAAATTGAACCTGGAGAAAATAGGCTAATAATATTATGAAGCAAAGAAATCTCTTTATTTAATGTAATCAGCTTGAAAATGTTAATCAAATGAAGTAAATCATCTCCAAAACAAACAGTCTGCAAGTAATTTTTGTGTGCAAACAAATGATTAATGCACAGACAGAGAAAGTGAGCAAAACCATCATCTATTAATAGTTTGTTTTGTAGTGAAAAAATTAGTCAGGACTCAATTTGTATAAAACTGGCAGACAATGAGATCATGAACAGTAGAGTGATAGTAAGATTGTTCACATAAGAGTACACTGTTTGAAAAGTGTTTCCGGCACATGCCAGGCCATTTCAAATCCTATTTCTCTCAAAAGCGTGGTGAAGTTTCTACATGTCACATCTCAGCCCAGGGTGTAAGGGAAAGTGCTTTGTTTTAAGGACCTGAGAAAACTGGCCTATTCCGCTAATCCAACAACATTTAATTACTATGATTTATTTGTAGTACAGCAGTTCTTGAAGACCCCAACCAAGATCTTGGGCCCGCTGAGCTAGCTGCTGTACACACATCCAAAAGACAATCTCCTCCCAAAAAAGCTTCTAGTCTAAATAAACAAAACAGCAGCAGTGTAAGTACGGTGGTCTGGTCCAGTACACTGTATCAGCAAGATATTTATAGCCAGTACGGTGTACTGGAAAGACACAGGAGGAGGAGAACATAGGAGCACCGGGCAGCCCCATGCCGTCAGCTTCTCTGGTGTGGGTGTACTGCCCCCTGCCCTTCCATGGAGCTGCGTCTCCCCCATCTGAACAGCAGCCCCACTGGAGGACAGGGATGGGGGGCAGTACAGTCACGCCGGATGAGAACCACAGCGGGGAAAGGAGCAGAACAGCAGCAGCAGCTCCTCCTACGGCGGCTGTACCGCCCCCAGCTCCACCCCTCCCCCCAGGCCTGTCCTCCGGCGAGGCTCCTGCTGTAGTACACAGACAGAGGAGATGCCGCTCTGTGGAAGGGCAGGGGTCGGAGCTGGGGACAGTAGAGCCGCGCCGGAGGAACTGCCGGGGTGGGGTTGTTCTGCTCCTTTCCCCGCTGGAGTTCCAAAGTCTCCGACACATCAGGAAGACAGAACCTCTCCCCTTCCCCCCCGCCAGGTAATGTGGGATGGATCATGGGGAGGGGACGAGGAGAGTGTGGGAGTCCCGGGCTGGGGTGGAGTCACATGGAGGGTCACGTGGTGAGGTCACATGCCCCCTTTAGCTGGTCCCCCCCTCCCCGTACCAGGAAGAAATGGATTCTACTTGCACCACTGCAAAACAGGCAGTGGGCAAGAGAGGAAACAGAGGCAAAGTGACTTCCCCAAGAGCAGGCCAATGGCAGAACCAGAACAGATTCCAGTTTCCCTGAATGTGCTTTCCACTGAACCATGAGGCCAGATTAGCAAATATTGTGAGTAAGACACTAGTTCTGGGGCACTTCCATTGGCCACATAGAGAGATCGTGCCACATGGAGGACACCATTTTGCAGAGAGCACCACACAAAGGATTCCATTTTGCAGAGTGTGCTGCCCCACCCCCACCCCAGTGACCTCACATGCACAGTGCATGCAAAGTCACACTGGGGCGGGGGGGGGGGGGGGGCATTCCCACACTGTCCCAGTGACCCATCCCAGCTGGAATGCAGCCATACAGACAATTGTGCAGAGCAGGTGAATGCCCTAATGGTGACTTATAATAGACTTGGGATTCCTTTTGGGGCTTTTGGGGGGATGTTTTTGGCTTGGGGGGGCTTATTATTGCGAGGGGAAGGGGAATTGGCAGCCCTGCCAGCTGCCAAGGGGATCAGGGGCACAGTGGGCCCACAGGGCTACATGCAGCTCAAAATCATAGAATCTCAGGGTTGGAAGGGACCTCAGGAGGTCATCTAGTCCAAAAAATCATATGGAGACTGGATAGAATCATCCAGTGGTCCAGATCCAGCCCTCCAGTTAGATCACCCTTGATACAGGAGGTAGAACCTTTGCAGTAAGCATGGTCTGTAAAGACAAGACTTGCAGCAGAAATCTGGAGATCAGTCTGATCCTATAAGGACCTACAGAGCCTGTTTGGCTGGGACCAGCAAACCAGAGGGATTGCCTCTCTCCCTGTGCCATACTGCCACAGCTGCAGTCAGCAGGGGCACTCAAACTGGATCCCCCTCACTATAGAAGAGAGGGTGGCTGGCAGGGTATTCTCTGAGAGAGCTCCAGGAGCCTAGAACTTGCTCATTCCCTTGATCCAAAATAGTTTAAACTTGGTGACCTGCAAAAGAGATCTGTTTGACAGAGATTTTGGCAAAGGATGTGCTTCCCATAACGATGAAAGGGCTGGGCAGGAGTTTTTGTATGTGACTGGCTGGCTGAGTTCCTGTTGAAAAGATAATTGTAATGCTTCTGAGATTTAATTGTATTGTTAATGCTGTGTGAGGGCAATTAGAGCCTTGGATAGGACTATCTGGGGAAAGCACAACTTCTTGATCTTATTTATAACTCACAAGACAGAAAACAACCAACAGCTGATAGAAAATAAGAAACCTGGGCCTCAAACAGAGTTTGAAGGAAGGGAGGAAGGAATCTAGGGAGGAATAAGGTCTAGGAGGATTTCACTTGGAATTCTTTTAGGCCTGCAGACTCATTCCCCAAACTCTTTTAATTGTGTGAGATTAATTACAGCTTTCTCGCTTAGTTCTTTTATATTTTTTCCTCTGGCTGCCTAAAACAATTACTCTTGCTTTTCTCTTGTATTCATACATAGTTAGTTAATATACCTGAAGTGGGGCTTCACCACACAGGGCTAAGGAGAAGTCTAGCTAGCTCTACTATCCAGGCTGAAATCCATCATTTCCATACTCACTTTCTCCCATTCTAAATCCTTAAATTTCCCTCCACCCTGGGGACCATCACCTGTTGACCCATGTGCCTCCCCCTCCCTAGCACCTCTGTGAAGCTACTGCAGGTGGCTCCCTTACCTGACAGCAGTAGTGGTGGCAGGTGCGCTAGCCTGTGAAACTCATTGCCACAACATATCACTGAGGCCAAGAGCTTAGGAGGATTCAAAAAAGAATAAGACATGTATACAGATGAGAATATCCACAATTATATCAGAGCACGTTGAGATTTTTAAAAGAAGGAATGTAAACCCCTCGTTCTTCAGGGCTAGAGCTGATCAGAACATTTCTGATAAAACACTTTTTTTTTGGTCAGAAAATGCCAATTCATTGACATTGAAACTTTTTAGGGATGTATTGGATTCAGTGAAAACTTTGTCAGAAAGGATTATCTGGTTCAGAATGGGATTTCTGGTCAAAACCAGAGCAAGAGTGCATAAGCTCAAATTTGCTGGTGGTTAGGGCGTTCACCCGGGCTGTGGGAAATGCAGATTCAAGTCCCTGTTTGGAAGCAGGGAGTCGAACCAAGATCTCCCATATCCCCAGTGAGGACTCTAGCCATTGGGCTACTGGACATTTGGAGGTGGCATGTGTCTCTT
Source organism: Macrochelys suwanniensis (assembly GCA_033296515.1). Lineage (NCBI taxonomy): Eukaryota > Metazoa > Chordata > Testudines > Chelydridae > Macrochelys > Macrochelys suwanniensis. The sequence continues at coordinate 38,718,622 of CM065775.1, read as the reverse complement.
TCTTGCATGTTAGTTCACAAAAAATTTCAAAGGGTCTACTTCTTCAATTCAGCACATAAACAAATTTCAAACCTTCGAAAATTTTTGTCTGGTTTTCCGGCTAGCCATATTCATGGCATAAACCAACCACTAGCTGACAAGGATTAGAAAGATAAGCTGGGGGAGGCAAAATCTTTCATTGGACCAACTTCTGTTGGTGAGGGAGACAAGCTTTCGAGTTGACACAGAGATCTTCTTCAAGTCTGGGAAAGGTATTTAGAGGGTATGGCCTCTAAATACCCATGGCTGGCCCATGTCAGCTGACTCAGACTTGCAGAGTTCAGGCTGTAAAATTTCAGCGTAGAAATTTGGGTTGGGCTGGAGCCTGAGCTTTGGGACCCCGAAAAAGGGAGATGATCTCAGAGCCCAAACATCTACATTACAATTTTAAAGCCCCGTTGTCCAAACCCCTTCAGCCTGAGTCAACTGACACAGGCCAGCTGTGGGTATTTAATTGCTGTGTAGACATATCCAGAGTGTCACAGCTAAATCCAAGGTGTGGCAGATTGTTAAGCATAAGGAGTTAACACATATTGTAAGAGATCATTCAAGGTGAAGTGGGCAGTTAACACCTCTGCAATTGTAGTAGAAAAGAGGATTAGTAGGTTATAGATTGTTGTAACAAGTCATAAATCCAGTGTCTTCATGAGTCCATGATTTTTAGTGTCTAACAAAGTTATGAATTTAAGCTCCCAGGCTTGTCTTTTGAAGGTGAAAATATCATTGATGCATCACGAAACAAATGATATACTTGAGACACAATGATATTTCCATCCTCTGGACAGCCGACCTAAACTCCCTCAGATTTCCACCACAATTTCAATAACCCCCAACCATCCATCAAATTCTCTCTAGAACACTCCCACACCAGCATCAACTTCCTGGACATCATGATCAGCTTCAACAATGAAACTCTATAGATAACTATACACAAGAAACCCACTGATCACCACATTTAACTTCACAGATCCAGTAACTACCCCCAACATATCAAGAAATCTCTTATCTAAAACCAGGCAGTCAGATACCATATAATATGCTCTGAGAAGAAAGTCCAGGACACACATTAAAACCACATTCACCAAACAAGGACACTATGGCAGAGAAGTGGGTGATATCATGGAATGGGCCACCCAAATACCCCAAAAGAAACTGCTTCAGTATAAAAAAAACACAAAAACCCTCTGACCACACACCCCAGGTCATCACCTACCACCCCTCCTGGAACCCATATGGGGTATCATTAAACAACCACACCCCATACTCGACGGGGACCACCACCTGAAATAAATCTTTCCCACCCATCCCCTTTCTGGCCTTCAGACAACTCCACCCCGCAAACTCACCAAGCTCTTCATCAGAAGCAAGCTCCCTGCAGACTAGCAAACACCAACTCAATGGGGCACCAGACCCTGCCATAACTACCAATGCGAAACCTGCGAACATAGCTCCACTGCTATGATGATCAATACTCCCTGCAATATGCCTTTCAAGATGGCTGGGTCCTACACACGCCTATCACAGCATGTGGTGTACCTCATCCTGTGGGCTAAACATCCCAATAACAGCTATGTGAGTGAAACGAGACTATCTCTATGCTCTTGAATGAGCTCCCACAGAAAAATGAAAAGAGACAAAAACACCAATGAGTGAACCCTCCACAAAACGATCACACCTTATTTGAGAGACTGCTGGCCTGATCTGATGTATGGACTTCCTGTGTTCCTATGACTCTCGCTGTGGGGTGATTGGTTGAGGGAGGTGTTGAGGAGTGGTACTTTTTTGGGTGTGGGCTGGGTAGTCAAGTGGGAAATGGATCTCACTTCAGTTCTTGACATGGACGGGGCTCCCTGACTGCTGTGAAGCAAAAGTACTGCTCAGACTCTTGATGGGGTAGGGGACCATGTCTCCACTGGCTGCTGGACCAGGGAACAATTCATCAGGCTCCCTCCAAGAACCTACTCTTAGACTCCAGGCTGGACAGAGTGTTGAGCTCCAGCATACACACTCAGTGTGGTAACACTTTAGTCCTGTCCCCTGTTTTCATCCACAGCCAGAGTGATTTGTTGTAGGTGCTATATGGTCTCTTCTCCATGTGTACTGGCACTGGTGGGGGACACAAGAAGCAAGATCCCTTTCAGCAGCTGCCAGAGCTGTGGGTGCACCCAGAGAGGGGTGAACACTTTAAGAAGCAGAGCTGGCTTTTGCATTTTTGGGTGAGTTGTGAAGCAACTTTTGCTGCCTCCCACTGCCAAACATAACCAAGCCCTGTGTTCATCATGAGGATTCTGGGGAAGGTGAGTGAGCTAGTTCCTTGAAATAGAAATAGACCCCTGTGGAACTGATTTGTTTTACATAGGAAGTATGTGTGTCAGGTGATCTTTGGGGTCCTTAGGCTTCGGCCCTGTGCTGAAAAGAACAAACAGCCATTGTTACAATGACTGACATCGCAACACACTTCTAAGGGTCTGTCTGAGGGGAAAAGGGGTCAGAAAATTACTTTTCTTTTTAAAATAAAAGCTGAGATTCCCCTTTACAAGGCATAGAGGCTGGCATTAACAAGGGGTTTGTGTGAGCCTCCACAAGCAGCCCCCGGCATCTTCTTAGAGAATAGGGATCCTATATCACAGAGATTCAAATGGCAGAAATCAGAATCCATGGCATCCCCAGTGCCATAAAGATGCCTGCCTCTACTCCCGTTTCAGCCCAATTTTTCATTCCATTCCAATCCATCCCCGTTTCTTTTAACACCCTATGCAGTCTAACATTTACAAAGCTGGTCCCTCATGGAATTGACTTAGGGACTGGGGCAGTTAACAGTTTCAGGTTGGTGGCAGGTGAAAGAAGCATAGTGTTAAGTATTAAATCAGCAAATGCATCATTAGACATAACACCCGCCTCCATCCTGCCAAACTCACTGGTAATTTATGAGGAAGAGTTTGTAACACAAAGGTTACTTTGGCTGAACTAAATAAGCTATGTGTTTCTCCAGAGTGATAAGGACACCATTTCACAGGGCCAGAGTAAAAATTCATGTCACTGTAAAATTTGCTCCCTGATGTCACCTAGCAATACATTTTTGCTTATTAATAATTGTGTGGAAATTTCCTGACTTCATACATTGCATTAACAGAATGATATTAAGGGACTTCTGGTACATTGTTTTCTTTTATCTTTCTGTACTCTGCCACTGCAGGAAGTACCATTTAAGGTGATTTCAGATGCATTCAAAGGACTATTTCCTCTGTCTGCCTGATGTAATTTAGGAACATGAAAATCCAGCCATGGAAAAGCTTGCCAATGAAGGATATAGGAGGGTTAGCTGTACAAAAGGACTTAGGTGCCTAACTGCCACTTTCGACACCTAAGGCCAACATTTAGGCACCACTGAACTCTTCAAAACCCCAGCTCAGCTTCCACTTAACTCTGTGGGTGCCTAAAATGCCCATTGTTAAAGTTCCCTAGGTACCAAAGTTTCTGGCAGTGAGCATGCATACAGCTGTCTCAGTCTAGGCACCCGACACCTCTGTCACACCTGACCAAAGGGGATCTTCAAACTAGGCATGCCTCCCTCCCGTCTTGTCTATAGGTTTTTACCCTACACAAAATGGGAGGTGCTATTCCCATCCCACTCCCATCACGTTTATCCCAGTGGTTAGCACACTCATCCAGGATGTCAGAGACCCAAGTTCAAGTCCCCATGCATCAATGAATATTTAATTATTTATATACAGTGGAACAGCTTCACCTGTAGAGATTGAGTGCACCTCACCACAGAATAGCCCATAGGCCTGTTCTTCCTCTCCCTCCCACCGGGCGGGGGAACCCATCAGATGCGGGGGGGCGGGGGGGATTGAACCTGGGTCGCTAGCATCCCACATGACTGCTCTAACCCCTGAGCTTAAAGTTATAGGTGGGGGGTAGCAGCACCATCATCTCGTCTTCTTGCAAAAAATGGTTTAGAGCCTAACTGCAGGAGAGGGTTCACGGCTGAGTCCTCAGTGGAGAAAGGTGTTTAACTCCCTGAGAGAGGCAGGGCTTAGGCCACACCCCTCCCCTCAACATTTCCTACTTGCCAGCTGAGGCAGCGCCCTTCTCAGTGCAGGCTTTTGTGGGTCCTGTTCTTAGGGGGCTCTCTCTCCCCTGCACTGCGTAGGGAGCCTGGGTGCCTAACTTGGGGCTGTGGATGCCACTGGGTGGCAGGGGGCATAAGAGGTAGGCATGGCAACGCCTGAGTCCCTTTGTGGAAATAGCCCATGGGCACCAGAATGAGGTTCGATCAGATGTTAATTTCATCCGACACTTGGTCTTAGCCAAAAGGCTGCTGGTAAACAAGATATTTATTTTCTGTTGGTCTCCTGTGTTGCAGTGACCTTTCTGGGCTGAGAAAAGCTGAATATAAAGCACCTCAATATCCACATCAATGCAGCAAGGCCTGCTACAGCATCCAGACCAAAATGGCAGACATATGGGAAGAAAATCCATTCTCACAAGATTTCCAAGTCCTCTAGCCCAGCACCTTCTCTCTGCCCTGTCCTAGCCTTCTGTCCCTATCCAACTCAGTCACAATTTTCTGGGCAAGGGCCTTCACTCCCTTCTTAGGCTCTTCTGGGGGCACTGCCTGGCAACTCCCCCACTAACTTTTCAGTGTAACTTCCAGTTCAGGCCTCTATTCTGGGCAGGGCCACCCAAGGCAGGGAGATGCTAATGGGGCAATTTGCCCTGCTTCCCCTCCTCCCCCATTTGAGAGGGCCCTAAAACAAGTAGCATGGTGAGACCTGGAGTGTGGGGGTCACAGATCAATTCAGGTTTGGCCTAGCTGCCCCGCTGTCATGGCTGGGGTGATCACAATGCCCAGAGTGGGGAGCTAGGCCCAGCCCTGCGGGACAGGAGCCACTGCTGCGGGGTGAATGTAGGATGGTCTCTCTCTCCAAACCTGCCCCAGCCCCCACCCCTGGCCTCCCTCAGTGGTAATTTTTTTTGGAAGGGGGAATCTCAGTTTTAGATTTTGCCCCAGACCCCCAAAAGCCTCTGTGCAGCCCAGTCCAGGGGTGACAGCTAATTCAGACTCCTTCTGTGACACACATGCTAGTGGATGGAGCCATGCATGTCACTCCCTGCTGCTCTATGGGAGTAGGATGTGTTACCCAGGGATCCCTTGGTACCAACTGGCAGAAAGCATGAGGGTGAATAGGGTTTTACAGGGATCCCCTGGGTCAGATATCTACATAATAGTTCACCAAAGGCTGGCATGTGAGAGCTGTACTGAGAACCAGTAACCCACCGGTCATCATAACCATCGCGAAATGTATGCACAGATAATATTTAAGGAGTTATGCACCTATACAGAAAATAGTGCTTTTAAAGTCTCGGAGTTAAGGCAGGTCACAAGGAGGCAACATACATCAAGGCTGTTCTTTTCAGGTAGGCAGGAACTGACATCTATCTCCTCATCTGGCAATTTGTGTATTGCAGGGGTTCTCAAACTTCATTGAACCGCGACCCCCTTCTGACAACAAAAATTACCACATGACTCCAGGATGGAGGACCGAGCCCCACCATCGCAGGCAGGGGGGCCAAAGCTCAAGCCCAAGCCTAACTGCCCTAGGACCAAAGCTGAAGCCCGAGGGCTTCAGCCCCAGGAAGGGGGCCTGTAGCCTGAGCCCCACCACCCAGGGCTGATGCCCTTGGGCTTTGGCCCTGGGCCCCAGCAAGTCTAAGCTAGCCCTGGCGATCCCATTAAAATGGGCTCACAACCCACTTTGGGTCCCGACCTACAGTTTGAGAACTGCTGGCGTATTGTTTGCCTCACGCTGTATGCCTATTTGCATACTGACCTAGGTGAGGAGGACTGAGAGATTGTGAAATATACAAAAGAAGAAATCTACAGAATGAAACAAAGAGGGGTGTGTGTGAGGAATGTCCTGTTTGTGAACCAAGACAAAGGATTGGCCTGGTATATCTCAGAGTGCAAAGTGACACCCGGAATCCTTCACCTAGGAGGCAAACTGATAGTGTGTGTGCCTCATGAAAGAAGGGTCTCATCCAGCCTAGCTATAAAGTGCTGCAAGGATTTGGGGTGAGCAATACGCTACAGGACATGAGAGTATCCAGTTATTTAAGTCTAGGCTCTAGCATGCATGTTATAATTTTATTTTATATGTCGTCATTTGTTTCCAGTACTTATACTTGCTACTTCCTTAATCTCTGTACTTTGTTAAATAAACTTAGATCTGATGGCACTGTACACAGATCTAAGTGCTGTGTGTTATGCAGAGCAGTGATCTGAGGTGGAAATGGTAAGCTGGGCTGCACTGTTTCTTGGGAAGCAGTAAATCTGTGAATACTGCGAGTGTCCAGTGGAGCAGGGGCTGAACACACCAGCGAGATGCTCAAGGGCTGGAGAGTGCCTATTGCTATCCTGCAGAGATGCTCAAGGGCTGGAGAGTGCCTATTGCTATCCTGCAGATAAACAGCACAGCCAGTGAAACCTAGACAGGAGTGCTTGTGTTGCTGGTGGCTGGTGTGTTTAGGGAGCTGACCTTCAGCAGGTATAGGCAAAGCCTCTTCATACTAAGGGCAGGTAATATCAAGGTGTCTCACAGTCCTGCATCCTGCAGAGTGCATCACAGGGTGTATTTGTGATTTCAAGACAGCAGTAGGCAACCAGGTACCAGCAGGGCCAGTGCGCCCACTAGGCGACCCTAGGCGGTCACCTAGGGCACCGGGAGCGGGGGGGTGGCTGGCCACGGCTGCCTGCCACCCTCCTGGCTCTGCGGCTGAGCCGGGGGGTGGCAGGGAGCCGGAAGGTGGCTGGCCGCGGCTGCATGCCGCCCTCCTGGCTCCACGGCTGAGCCGGGATCCGGGGGGTGGCAGGGAGCTGGGAGGCGGCTGGCCGCAGCTGCATGCCACCCTCCCAGTTCTGCGGCCGAGCCAGGAGCCGGGGGGGTGGCTGGCCGCGGCTGCCTCCCGCCTCCCAGCTCTGTGGCTGAGCCGGGAGCTGGGGCGGCGGCAGGGAGACAGAGACTCACCTGCTGGCAAAGTTGTTGGGGACCCCGCCTTGCGGGATGGGCTTTGGGGCGCCCGCTGAGGGATGGCCGTGGCCGGCTTCCACTTCTCCCGGGAGCCAGACAGCCCCCAGCACCTCAGAAAGTAAGTGGCATGTCTGTCAATAGACCTTCCTCCCGTCCACCGGGCCCGGCCGGGCTGAGACGAAGCCCCTGTTCAGTGGTGCTGGGTGAGTGCGGAGTGGGGATTAACATGGCTAGGACTGGAGCAGCCTTTCTGGTTTGAGGATTAGGGAGGCTAACTCCCCTTGCTTGGGGGTCGTCAGGCACCCTCCGACTCTGCCCCTCTGCAACATACTGTTAGCAAGAAATTAAATGATGCAGGGTTCCCTGCTGGTGCGGATGAGCCCATTAGGCGATGGGCATTTTCTGATCAGAATTAATTTTTCACTTACAGTTTCTTCAGTCTTGTTCCTACCCATCATTGAGAAACCCGCATGTAACTTTCAGTCATGATTATGTTTTCTAATTCCTCGGGCTGTGGGGAAGCAGCCTGCACTGAGCGCGGGGGGAGGGGGAGGAGACTGGTGGGAGGTCCTGGGGGGGAGCGCAGGGCTGGTGCAAGGAAGTTTCACCTAGGGCGCGAAACTTCCTTGCACCGGCCCTGGGTACCACCGGACTGTACAAGTCACACAGACATTAATATGCACATGCACTGAAGGGAACACGGGTTGCTTTTTCTGATGAACACATATATCTCGCATTTCACAACATGACCAGGCCTACGCATGCTAGTAAAAAGGGCCTAATATTGTTGTTCAGGAGAACACATTAGCGGCACAATTTCAGAGTCATACCAAATGCACTCTTAGCCCACGTCATGGATCAATCCTGGCTGCTTTTAAGATGGCTATCTAGCACACATCACTACCATAAAGTGTGCAGGGCAACAGAATTGGGAGTTGTTACTTTTCTATTGTCATTTATATTCTTACAAGAACTGATAAATATCTTAACAGGTAAAGTCATGGCTCTGGGGTTCCTGAGCTTCCTCGTGGTGTAATTCTTGCTGCTTAGTTATCATAAGCATTACAAGAAAATATGGTAACTTTTTAGCACAGACAAATCATGCAACCCTCTTCCCACCCCCACAGCTAGGTACATTCACCCATCAAGCCTTTGTATCCTGTGATATTTTCTTCTCTAATGCTTTAGGTTATTTATCATCCTCCTAACCCAGTGGTCCCCAACCTTTCTGTGGCCAAGAGCACATTCATCCCTTCATCAGAGTGTGGCAGGCAGCGACACTTCTTGGCGGCATTTCGGTGGCGATGATCCTCCACCAGAAGCGCACCTCGGCGGCATTTCGGCGAAAGCTTCTCCACCGGAAGCGCTGCGTGGCAGCATTTCAGTGGTGACGCTTCTCCGGCAGATGCGCTTCTCCTCTTCCTTCCTTGGCGCCGGCCCTGATGGCGGGTGCACATAAATGCCCTGGCGGGCGCCATGGCACCCATGGGCACCGCATTGGGGACCACTGTCCTAGCCCTTTGCACGGGACCTTGAAGATATCTTCTGGCTGGTGCTTTATTTCTCTATACATCCCCATTATTCTCTTTGCTTTTCTAGCTGCTGCCATACAATGAGATGATGATGCCATATCTAAATGGTCACCCCCAGATCATTTTTCTAGTCTCTTCCTCGCTTTCTATTTCCAATCGGCTCCTCAAATCCCAAATGTAAAGAAAATTTATTGGAATTTAAGGGGAAAAAGTTTCTCCCCCACCCACTTTCAAAACATGTACAAGTCACTTGTCACTTCCATTATTTCCAGGTCCCTTTTATCTAGGCTCCCATGGCTTTGGTATTAGGCGGCCCTGCCAGTTTCCTACCATCTCCAACTCTGTACATCTTGTTCCTCATTTCCTTCTGTAGACCACTGCTATGTATTATATATAATGTGAACAAGAATAGGCTTAACATATTCCCACTTGTCACCCTCCTCCAGCTGCATCTATATACCTAATTATTTACCATCTCTGGCTTCTGTTACCAAGCCAATTTTTCTCCAGTTGAGTATTTCACCATCAATAATGGACTTGTTAACCTATACATTACTGTTTTGGCAGGTACTATATTGAAAGCTCTCAAGAAGCCGAAGTGAATTATATCTACTGCTTCACCCTTTTCCTTCTTGCTGTCTTTTCCTGGAAGCAATTAATCAAGTTTCGTAAGCATGACTTTCCTTTTATATATCTGGGCTGAGAATCTCAAACTAATCTGAGCCTGTCTAAGTGTTCTCCTTTTTGTCCCTGATCAGGTCTCTAGAGCCTGTCTCAGAAAGCAGGCCAGATAAATGTCTGTGGTTACCCAGTTCTTCTTTAGATCTGATTTTAAATCTAGGAGCCAAATGAGTTTTTCTCCTATCTCTAAGTAATATGGGCTACATCTTCAACTGGTGTACATCAGCATAGCTCAAGTCAAAGGGGTTACACTGACTTGTATCAGCTGAATATCTGGCCCTATCTATTTCTCCATCTTAGATATCCGTAATAACGATACGAACGAAGTACTGTACCGGTCCTATTTCTGGTAAGAAGTTAAGAACCCATAGTAGGTCTTTTTCAGAGCGCTCAAAGTATCTCTTTCATAGCTTTGGTTTTCTAATCCTTGAATCCTTCTCTGGTTTAGTTATTCTAGGCTTTCTGGGGAATGCATCACTAGTCATTTGTTCTGGTTTTTCTACACTGCAATAGGAGGTATGATTGCAGCTCATGGAGGCATACTCACGCTAGCTTTAATTTAGCTAGCTCACTAAAACTAAAGATGCAGTGACATTGACTTCAGGGTGGGCTAGCAATGGAAGTATGTACCCAGGGGCCCCAGCAGGCTTGTACGGCCCACTGTCTGGCAGCATCTTAACTGCTATTTTTATCCATGCTAGCTCGATCAAAGCTAGTGCGGGTGTGCCAGCCCATACTGCAATCACATCCCGAGTGCATTGTAGACATACCCTTAGTCACAGTCATTATTTGAGAAATATACTGTGTCCCTATACAGGATTCACAGAAGGACTTTCTTGTGTGTGTATATTTAGTACCCATAAATTAACTTTGTGTCTTTTAGGTGATGATGTGCGTATTTAGGGGGTGAAAGTAGCAGGAAGGGGAGATGTATTTTTATGCTATTATTAAAGGATGTTAACTACTTGCTCAAATAAAATAACAATATCAGGATGACACTTTTTGCCAGAGAGGAGATGTTAGCCCTAGGGTCACAGCCAAATTTTGGTCTGAATAATTCCATTCTGCCTTATAAATTCAACCAGCAGTTTGTGCTGCATAATTCAGCAATCACTTCCTGTCTTCTGGTTGTGTAGTTCTGCCCATAGGTGCTGGAACTAGGGGTGTGGCGCTCCCCATGGCTTGAAGTTTCCATCACATACAAGGTTTACAGTTTACAGCCATCACTATACGAATTGTTTCAGCACCCCTGGTTTTGCCATGTGTTATTAAACATTTGCAGTGTTTAATCTCAGGGACATCAGTATGTCAGTGAGGAGTGAAATGATCTGTCTATATACATCTGTTTAAGGTTGAAGGGTAAGAACCAGACTAAAGGCAGTCCACCAATCCTTCTGGTAGGGGGTTCTGAATTTGACTAACAGCCTGTCCATGTTAAAAATGCTTTCTGTTATGGAAACAACCCAGAGACAAGCTGTCACAGACTTCCAAATACATCAACTGTGGAAAACTACAATCTTCTGGATGTAAGACAAGATAGTACTGGCCAATCAGCAAAGCCACCCAATGATATGATGATGGAGAATCAAAACCATAAGGAAGTTATCCATCTGAAATGGGGTATCTTCACAGCTAAGATTAAGATAAAAAATTGGTGTTGCAATGTTAGATCACTTTGGACTGCAGGTAGACTGCCAGAAGTTGTCAGATAAATGAAAGTCTTTGGCCTAAGTATACTTGGACTGTGTGAGATGAGATGGATTGGATGAGGCAAATTATCATAGGAAAGTGTGACTGGTTTATATTCTGAAATAAAGGATGATAAACACCAGGAAATTGTAGGCTTATTATTGAGCATGGCAGCTACTTAAGTATTGAAGGAATGGAAACCCAGAAACTCAAGAATACTGACTGCTCACTTGGTGCATGCAAAAGTCACAGTTGTTCAGTATTATGCATCAACAAACAATAGCAATGAACAGGTAAAGACAGTTTCTGTTAAAGACTGCAAAGTGCCCTTGGCAAGCTCAATAAATATTACATTGTTATCCTTATGAGAGATCTAAGTGTACAGGCTGCGGATGTTAATACTGGATACGAACATATTTAGGCAGACATGGCATCCCAGGACAGACTGACAATGGGGAACACTTTGTTAAACTCTGCAGCTTATACATTCTTTCATTGGGGTAACACTATTTCCACACAAGGAAAAACAAACTGACATGGAATCAAATGGTTTCATCCAGAAACAGTTTGACCATTAGTAGGGACTAAAGAAAATCACTGTTGGATGCCAAGGTGTACATAAGTGTTGATGTCGGAAGTGATGCCATCAGCATGCTGTTAGTGGGACAATCAAAATAAAACTAAAGAAGGAGCCCTGTGCTAGGCGTGGTTGTATGTATGATACTAGAAAGTTAGCAGATCCAGCAGTAAAAGTGCATTTCAAGCTGCAACTTAGTAATAGATTTGAAGAGGCAGAGTTTAATGCCAGAACAGACAACTAGATCATCTAATCTGACCTCCTGTATATCACAAGCCACCAACACCACGCAGCACCTGCGCAGTTAAAGACACTGATGGCTGACATAGAAGAACAATGGTCGTTTTTTCAAAGAAATAAGTGTGGATGCAGCCAGGACTACAGTGGGAGTGAGAAAATCTAAGAAAGAAGAATGGCTCCAACCAAATACATAGAGGCTTGCTGAAGAGAGAAAAGAATTAAAAAGAGAATTCAACAAGAACAAGACAACCGTAAAAGAGGAAGTGTTGTGCCACATGGATCAGCAGACTGTGGACTCAATAATCAGACAGAAACGGCTACAGTGGTGTGGTCATGTCACCAGACTATCCCACGTCAGAAGCACAAGGTATATGTCTGAGGTTGGATTCCACCTGGAAAGAAGAAAAGGATGGGAGGACAAAGAATGATTATTGCAGGATGATGGGAAAGGATGATGCCAGCATGCCAATGATTTATGATGGCATCAAACATCTTGCTCTGAAAAGTCAGCTGTGGTATAAATGGGTGTCCTCGTGTACGATTCTAAGTGTAAGTAAGTTAGAGGCCTGATCCTGTGAAGAGCTGAATGCACAACTTTCAGTGACATTAATGGGAGTGGAGGGTGTTCTATACCTCAGAATATCAAGTTTTCTCTCTGGAATAAATTTCAGCATTCTACAGGATAAATGAGGGTGAAGTCATTACAGGATCTTGATCCTGCATTCCTTACACACTCAAAACACCAAATGACCTCAATGGGAAAATTCAAAATCATGTCCTCTCTTCTTAAAGGAATCATACAGTTACTCCTGGGGTGGACAGCTGCTGTCAGGCGGAGAGCATGTTGTGCAGCTAAGGGAACAAAGGAAAAAGCTACTGGGGCAAATCCTTATGCTTATAAAAGAACAATGGGATCTTTAATGTTCCTTCAGACAGGGCTTGGATTGGGGCAGTACATGGCAGTATGCCATACCTGAATCTCTCCCATGCTACCATCTTGTGATCCAGAATCTCAGATTTAATTATTTTTAGAAGTAAGTCTCTAGCTGCTATGTTTGCAAAGAAAACCTCAAAAATGTGAATCAAGAGTAAATGATGCCTGAGTCTAGAACAACAGCCCTGAGAAGTGTGAATTACCCAATTCACTGCAGGGAGAGATTAATTTAGGTGCCCAGTGATCCCACCACCATTCCCTGTCTGCTTTCCTACATGCTTTCTTGAACAATGAAATAGTTAACAATGAGCCGACGTTACTGCTTTGGTTACACTTGTTAAAATCCTAGTATAGATAAGGCAGGTTGGCCAAGTGTTAAGCTGCTTGTGTGGCATCAGGGGGAGAGCCTAGTGTTTACCTCAGCCAATGAACAGTTGTTAAAAGGGCAACTTGTCATGTCTACACTAGGACTGTAATACACAATTAACATGTGTTAGCTAACATGCGCTAAAAATGCATCTTTCCTCCTAGTGTAGATATGGCTTTGTTCTCTTCCCCAGTCAAGAAGGAGTCATGCCCAGATAGCGTGGCAGAGCCCAGTGGGACATCTTAGTTCCACCAAGGGGGAATCAAGTTCAAGGAGCTCAGAGATCATGCACAATCATATTATAAACATCTGCACAATTTGCAGTGTGTAGTGTCTCATTACGGTGACTCAGCTGGAGCTTGTTATGTGGCTGGAACTTGGGAGAGTACTTATACATTTTTTCCTCTCAAATTTGACCCTGGCAGAGCAAAACTTGGTTTTAAGGTCTCATTCAAAAGTCCCACCCTCCTCCAGTAAACTACAGTTTTATCTGTATTGGAATTGAGTTGAGCGTGCTATAATTCAAACAAGCATTTCTAGGATATTTAGGCTGTGAATCATCCCATGAATGCTGGACTGTAGAGCTATCACTTTTTTAATTCTAATGGGAACTTTAACTCTCTTTTACTGATGATCTGTTTCACTCTTTTATGGTTATTTTAGCTAGAATGTGTTTCTTCCTCCTGCTTTAGATAATAGGTCCCTCTTATTAGGTTTCTCTGGGCTGATGGGATTTACTGTAAAATGTAATCTTGTCTAGAGTCCTTCTTGTCTGCCAGTTTTCCCTAAAGAGATTTTATTATTCAGTCTTCAGTCACATAACACACTTTACTTAGCTTATTTTCATTTATAGTTTTGTTTGTTTGTTTGTTTGTTTTAGGAGGGTATTAATGCAGATTCCTCCAGCTGCTTTTTTTTTTTAATTGGTTGAATCAATGTTTCTATTTGCTGAGTCTAAATTATTTTTACTACTTTTGCTTCCAGTTTTCAAGATACTTTTGGAAGTTGTTCCCAAAATATTCATTTTAGAAGCTGTTATTTCAGCCTAAACCTTAATCTATATTCTGTGTTCTTCACTGTTTATAACTCCTGGAAAGCAGAAAACATAAATCTGTTTTCTTCTACCTTCCCTTCTAAGTAAGATATGTTGGTTTACGATGATGGGCACTCATGGATGCTGGGCTGTGGGCAATTCAGCAAGATTCAAAGAAGGATTACATCTTTTAATGGACAACAGGAACATCCAGAATTAATAGTTATTGCTAGCAAACATTTTGAGAGGGATATTAAACCTTATAGCTTGAACCAATCTTTAACTCTTAGAGATCAGGATGAGACCTAACGTAACGGAGAAGTTATCCCATATCTGCCTACTGCAAGGTTCTTATACCTTCCTCTGAAGCATCTGGTGCTGGCTACTGGACAATGAGCTAGATGGACCTTGGGCCTGATCCAGTCTTGCAATTTCTATGTTCCTAACTTTTGTTAGCACTGAACCATTTCTATAGGGAAGTAAACACAGTTCAAATAGGTATTAAACAAAAGTATAGGTGGTCAAATGAGAGCATCTATATGGAGTGTAAATGTTGCTGTTGTTTTTAGTGCACATTGACCTCAATCCTGCAAGGCGCTCTGCTGAAGTAAATGAAACTGCAAACAGTTCCTCCTAAATGGATTGCAGGGCTGGGGCCATTATTATTTCTGTATGGTTCTGTATTTCAGTATAATTGTTAGAGCATTGTGTCTTCAGTGAACATATTGTGAAGTTGTGAAAAACCGTTGAGATCCACATAGCAGATTTGGGAGAAAACTTTTGCATTATGAATGCGCAGATCAAAAGACAAGGCATGTTTTAATTGGTCTGCTTTTGTCCGGATTACTGTGAAGCTTTGTTTAAACTGAGGGAAACATTTGGGGATGCAAAACAAAAATGACAGCTGGAAGTGAGACTTTGCTTTGATCTTCACTGAGCACATGATGATCAGCAAGAATGAAATCACATGGATTTGGGGCCAAGGGAGAACTTCACAAAGAAATAGGCCAGATGAGAAGGAGAACCAGGACAATGCATTACATTGACTCCAGGGAGTGAGGAGTTTGGATAAAGATTTTTTTTTTTTTTACATTTGAAAGTACATGCACAGTGGATAAGGGAAATTGGGGTTGGATTGCTACTATATTAAATGAGGTTTCGTCATATTATGGGCTAGATTCTGCTCCCACTAGGATTGCAACTGATTTCAACAGGAGCAGTATAAAGCCAATTTTCAATTTTGCCATTTTGTTTTGACAAAGCTGTTGTTTGGCCTCCATGTTGTTACCCCCTTCTTGTTTGCCAGTTGGTGCCCTTTGCAGTCCAAGGCAGGAAACTACAGGGTTATGCAAGTTTGATCTGCCTAGATACTGCTGGCAAGTCTGCCCAGTAACCAGAAAGAGCGGGAAAGGGCATATGATCAAGGTGTAGTCTATATAAGGACTTGTCACACAGAGACTGGTTGCTGTCCATCCCAGTTGCAGCCCAGTGCCTACAGTCCTAGCTGAGACCTCGAGTCAAGAGTAGAAGATAAGAAGACCTGCTTACCTTTGGTTCCTGATCCTTAGAGTTATTGTTCCTGGTTCCTACATCATTCCTGAGGGTTCCTGAGTTTGAGTGTTTCTGTGATCCAGGTCTGCTCTTGTCCTTGAGTGTGGTCCTAGTTCTATCAAGATCATCAGATACGGTAGTGATGTATTAGTTTCCTTGATTCCTTGCACCCACCTGTCCTGTGTTATTTTGGGGTCCCTGGCTTCAGGCCAGACTAGACTTAACTGAGTGCTTTTGCTTTGTTATATGTTTACTGTTTTGTGGGGTCCTTGTTAATAAACTTTGTTCTGTTGTACTTTATACCTGCCTCTTTGGTATTAATCACTACCCGGTAATAGTAATAGAAATAAATAGAATCTATTAGAATAGAATAGAATAGAATAGAATAGAATAGAATAGAATAGAATAGAATCTGTAGTGTCGGGGTTTGGGGGTAAAATCCTTAGTTCCCTGTTGTAATACCCTGCTTAGGGGTTAACAGCAGACCCTATTTTTGTAGAAGCCGCCTGTTTTCATTTACAATTTTTCTCCTGCCTGTCTGGGATGTTAACATGCTAATGCTACCTGACTCAGAGAAAGGAAAGATCAGAGATTCTAGTTCAAGTCTCTCTTTTGTCATAGATAAATGGAGAGAGGTACTATGGTGATAATCATTGTAGATCTCATTACACAGGCTATTGGAAAGAATCAAAAAAATGTCATAAGAACAGTAGCTCTTTCCCCAGCCCCATGGCTTGGGCAATTAGCTTCTGTGGTGCTGGAGAACACCTGTGGCTTGCCCTCATCGTATTGAGTTTGCTAGTTACACAAGGAACTCTACCACATTTGCATTTTAATTTAAAATCTCAAAACAGTCTATTAAGGTAATGATCTGTTAACTGATACAATATTCAGATACAAACCTACCGCCTACCCCTCCATTGCCTTGCACCATGTACAAGCATTTGCCCCAGTGCAAAGTAAGTCTAAAATGCTATCAAATCAGAATGGTGGTATTTTACCCCCTTCCCCACTTTGAACTGGTGTACATAGCTACACAAGGGGCAGGACAATGGCGAATCAGGTCCTCAGACTGCACTGAAAGTCATATAGATCTAGTTTTAAACTTGGGTGCCTCAGTACGATCTGCTTTTTTGCTTTTGCGTGCTCAGATGTGTATTTAAGTACCTCAAACTGGGATTTAGGCACCTCATCACTAAAGCTAAGACTGCCCCCAGCCACCCCTGCCCCGACGCCCTGGGGACTGCTGCTCGGGTGCTCCCCGGGGCCACCCTTGAGACCACTGCTCGGACGTAACCTGGGGCTGCCCCCGAGACTGCTGCTCGGGTGCATTCTGCAACCTCCATGACAGAATTGCAGCCTTACTCATCACAGAATTGAGCATGTTAGTATGTGGGCCTGGATTAACTCATTGAGCCTCTTCCTATTCCTCTTGGGCTACTATGGGAAGTGTGTGTGGCCTTTTAATTGTATTTTATCTCTTGTGTGGGAAACAAAATGTGCATTGCAAGCAGACACTAGTTCAGACTAGCCCAAGGAGCCAAGGATGCATCCCAAGCACCTTCACTATCCTACCCTGCACAGCCTTGCATTATTTTTTAAATAAATGGGGGTAGGATCTTCCGGTAAAAAAATAGCTCACACTTGTAGATGTCTGTCACTGACCAGTTGTACTACCGAATACTAGTTAGAGTACTGAAAATCAGAGTTGCATCGATTGCATGGCTGATGGCAATAACAGACACAGTAATTAGCAACCTTTCAGCTCAGTCACCATCTCAGAGGCTATCAGCACTGAATTCGTGCACACTGCATGGGCATCTTCTGACCATGCAGCAATGATGGCAACTTGGTCATTTAAGTCCTCGGGGATGCCTGATAAACACTGCAAATGACATCCTGACCCATTTGAAATCAATGACAAAACTCCCACTGACTTCAATGGAACCAGAATTTCACCCTCTAATAATGCAGTATTTGGGGAATGTTGGCCACTGTCCATATATAAATCAACCAGTCTGGACAAACTGCATCTAAAGACTTTAAGGAAATAAACAAATTAACTTACTATTGGGGCCCCCAAACCTGATGGGGATCTTTGGGAACTTCTGTAATAGTTATTAGTAATTTATTATTCTTATTGAAATGTCATGTACAACTGGAAAGGTGGCAGAAGATTAGAGAAAAGCAAATGTGGTACTGTACCAGCTTTCATAAAAGGAAAAAAGTGATTGTGCTAATTACAATTTTTTTTTTAAATTTAACCTCTATCCCTGGTAAAACAATGCAAAAAATCTTGAGGGGAAAAAGTCATTACATTTCTAGAGAATAATGGAACCATGAGCAATAAGTCACATTAGCCTCACTAACTTGATTGCTTTTTTTTAATACAATTACCAAATTAATGGATGAATGGAAGGAGTAGATAGAATATATTTGGGTTTTAACAAGATATTTCTTAACTTATAATAGATCTGATTCTCCACTTACGCCAAGCAAATGGAGTTACACTGATGTAAAATTGAAGTATGTGAGAGAACAATCAGACTTATTGTATCACACAAAAGCATACTTAAAATTAATTCAAATCATCTTGGGTACAAATACTTATGTGGATTGAAATCTGGGGTCACGGACCAAAAACAAAAGATAATTACAAGTCTCAAAGTATCAATTTAAGGGCAGAGCAGTGCTAGGTCTCATCTTATTTAATATCTTTCTTCATAAACTAGAAAGGGGAGTAAACAGCATGTTAATTAAATTCACAGATGATACTAAATGTGAAGGAGATGAAAACAGCTGCGAGGACAGAGAAAATAGGACAATGGGACCTAGAGAAATTAGAAACTTGGGTCAAAAATAAAATAAAAATCATCTTGGAAAAATGTAAGCTAGTATATCAGGGTAAATTAATCCAAAAGTCAGATTCCATGAGAGGGAGGAGCCTGGAAAATAGTAATGCTGAAAGAGACTTAGGAGGATAAGTAAGCAAATTCATTTGTTCATGTCTGAATATCAGTGACATCACAGAAGAATTTGTGAAAGTCTTCATGATGCATTGCTAAATTAGAGCACTCAGCAGCTGACCTTCCAATGTTCTGCTGATCATCCATCTATCTCCTCACTTGTCATCCCCTACTTTAATGACTCACCAGCATTTCTTCCATAACCATCACAAGGGCATTTCTCTCTCAACACCTAATGCGACCAAAGTGCATACATTTGTATCTGTTGGTTTCCAACATCAGGGTTGTGATGTTGCACCCCATAATGCTTTGTGGAAATATGCTTATGAATGTATATATGACATAACTGGAATATGTTTTATGCTACATATGCCATGTAATATATCTCTGGAAAGGTCATGAGCTACTGAATATATTCATCCTATTTGTATGCATGTATCATTTTTGTATTCAAAGTTATGAATATTGGCTGTGTATTTGTTTGATTTTAAGTAGCCTTAGTAAGGCATTTGGTCAGCTTCTTAAGAAAGGAATTTGCAAGTTAAGTGCCCAATCAAGAAACACTTAACGGACAATGGAAACTTGGAAGACTCCAATCCACATAAGAAGTCTACCTGGGAATGTTCAAGGTAGCATGTGAACAATGGCTGCCACCACCTGTAAAGTTCTGAGTTGTGCATGGACATATGACTTGCCCACGTGACTCCAAAATGCCAGCTTGTAGCTGGGTTTCTACACAGGGGGAGGGAGGGGTGTCTACCCACAAGAGAGGAACCATGTAAAGTCCTGGGAGATCCCTCCATTTTGTCTTCAGCTGGTTCAAGAGATAGCCTCTCCACCCCAAAGGATACCTGAAAGAAACTGGAACAAAGGACGGTAACTATAGGGGTGTGAGTGATTGCTGGACCCAGACTAGAAGGAGGCTAGTCTATAAAAGAAGCTTACTGGAACATCTCTGAGGGTGAGATTTCATCTGTAATCACTTTCTTACTGTATTAGGTTTAGATTTGGGTGTTTTGTTTGATTTTGCTTGGTAATTCACTTTGCTCTGTCTGTTTTTACTTGGAACCACTTAAATCCTACTTTTTGTATTTAATAAAATCACTTTCTACTTATTAATTAACCCAGAGTATGTATTAATACCTGGCGGGGGGGAAGAGCAAACAGCTGTGCATATCTCTCTATCAGTGTTACAGAGGGCGAACAATTTATGAGTTTACCTTGTATAAGCTTTATACAGGGTAAAATGGATTTATTTGGGGTTTGGACTCTATTGGGAGCTGGGTACCTAAGTGTTGGAGACAGGAGCACTTCTTAAACTGTTTTCAGTTAAGCCTGCAGCTTGTGGGGGACGTGGTTCAGAGCTGGGTCTGTGCTAGCAGCAGGCTAGCATGTCTGGCTCAAACCAGGCAGGGCACTGAAGTCCCAAGCTGCCAAGGAAAACAGGCTCAGAGATAGTCTCAGCACATCAGTTGGCAGTCCCAAGGGGGTCTCTGTGATTCAACCAGTCACAAGGATCTCCTTCTCTCCAATAATATTTCTAACATAAGCATTCATCTTTTTTTCCATCCAGGAGATACGCAAGAGTCTTCACCAGCACCACATTTCAAAAGCTTCAGTTTTCTTCTTGTCAGGAGCAATAACATCCCACAATTCACATCCATAAATTGCTATGGAAAAGATTAGACTTTTCACCAGTCATACCTTTATACATTCTGAGATGCCAAGTTTTTTCCATACTTTCTCAAGGGAGGCCAATTTCTTTGGAACAGCATCCTTGGTTGGATATATATGATCCCAGAACATTAATTTATTCTACTGTCTCTCTAGTTTATCCGATCAATTGCGATGTCCACTTGTATTATGTTTTTCTTAGTCATAACAACATACATGCATTCTGTTTTCATCACATTCATGAATAGGAGGATAGAGAACACCAAATTAGTCATAAGCTTATAATGCAATACGGTAGCAGAAAAGGTCAGTGCAATCCGTGACTGTATGTATAGAGGTGTTGCATCACAGAGCAGGGAAATAACTGCTCCTTTCTTCATGTCTCAAGTGTGACTACACCAGGGACATTGCTTTCAATCTCGGGCACCTCCTTTCGTCACAAGGGAGTTCAGAAAACAGCAACAAAACTTATCAACGAGCTGCAGGATTTGGTGCACAAGGAATGATTTAATAAGAGTTAAATATGCACAGCATGGCTAAGAAAGGACTAAGGAAGAACATGATACAAAAGTTCACAAGGTACAAACACCAAGCAAGGAGAATAATTATTTAGGATGGGGAAAGGAAATATAGCTAGGAATGAATGAATAGGAAAAAGGGAAAAATAGGTTAAATATCAGAAAAAGCTTTCTGACAGGAAGTGTGAGGACTTTTAGGCTGTAGAATAGTCTCTCAAGAAAAGTGATATAACACCCATTTCTTGGGATATTTAAAATGAGACTGGACACTCATAAACGTCCAATAGGGGATGATCCTGCTTTTACAGCGGACTGGACTATAGCCAAGATTTTCAAAACTGACTGGGCATTTTTGGTGCCTAACTTGAGATGCATTGAAGGGCCTGATTTTCTGAAAGTGCTGAACATCTAGCCTTTGAAAACCAGGCCCCTATAGAGTATTTCAAGTTATACACCAAAAACTCTTGCTGCTTTCAAAACTCTTGAAAATCTTGGCTCCATCTCTAACTCCTATGATTCTTTGATTCATGCTATAGATGCTCAATACATTTTTTTTACCGTACTGTGTATAGGCCATGTCAGTGGACCAGATCCAGGACATGGCCTATACACATGTATTTTATCAATACATTAGAAGCAAGAGGAAGACCAAGGACAGGGTAGGCCCACTACTCAGTGAGGAGGGAGAAACAGTAACATGAAACTTGGAAATGGCAGAGATGCTTAATGACTTCTTTGTTTCGGTCTTCACCGAGAAGTCTGAAGGAATGCCAAACATAGTGAATGCTAATGGGAAGGGGGAAGGTTTAGAAGATAAAATAAAAAAAAGAACAAGTTAAAAATCACTTAGATAAGTTAGATGCCTGCAAGTCACCAGGACCTGATGAAATGCATCCTAGAATACTCAAGGAGCTAATAGAGGAGGTATCTGAGCCTCTAGCTATTATCTTTGGTAAATCATGGGAGACAGGAGAGATTCCAGAAGACTGGAAAAGGGCAAATATAGTGCCCATCTATAAAAAGGGAAATAAAAACAACCCAGGAAACTACAGACCAGTTAGTTTAACTTCTGTGCCAGGGAAAATAATGGAGCAAGTAATTAAGGAAATCATCTGCAAACACTTGGAAGGTGGTAAGGTGATAGGGAATAACCAGCATGGATTTGTAAAGAACAAATCATGTCAAACCAATCTGATAGCTTTCTTTGATAGGATAATGAGTCTTGTGGATAAGGGAGAAGCGGTGGATGTGGTATACCTAGACTTTAGTAAGGCATTTGATATGGTCTCGCATGATATTCGCATGATGTAGGGAAATACAACTTAGATGGAGCTACTATAAGGTGGGTGCACAACTGGCTGGATAACCGTACTCAGAGAGTAGTTATTAATGGTTCCCAATCCTGCTGGAAAGGTATAACGAGTGGGGTTCCGCAAGGGTCTGTTTTGGGACCGGCTCTGTTCAATATCTTCATCAATGACTTGGATATTGGCATAGAAAGTACGCTTATTAAGTTTGCAGATGATACCAAACTGGGAGGGATTGCAACTGCTTTGGAGGATAGGGTCATAATTCAAAATGATCTGGACAAATTGGAGAAATGGTCAGAGGTAAACAGGATGAAGTTTAATAAGGACAAATGCAAAGTGCTCCACTTAGGTAGGAACAATCAGTTTCACACATACAGAATGGGAGGAGACTGTCTAGGAAGGAGTACGGCAGAAAGGGATCTAGGGGTTATAGTGGACCACAAGCTAAATATGAGTCAACAGTGTGATGCCATTGCAAAAAAAAGCAAACTTGATTCTGGGCTGCATTAACAGGTGTGTTGTGAGCAAGACACAAGAAGTCATTCTTCCGCTCTACTCTGCGCTGGTTAGGCCTCAACTGGAGTATTGTGTCCAGTTCTGGGCACCGCATTTCAAGAAAGAAGTGGAGAAATTGGAGAGGGTCCAGAGAAGAGCAACAAGAATGATTAAGGGTCTAGAGAACATGACCTATGAAGGAAGGCTGAAGGAATTGGGTTTGTTTAGTTTGGAAAAGAGAAGACTGAGAGGGGACATGATAGCGGTCTTCAGGTATCTAAAAGGGTGTCATAAGGAGGAGGGAGAAAACTTGTTCATCTCAGCCTCTAAGGACAGAACAAGAAGCAATGGGCTTAAACTGCAGCAAGGGAGGTTTAGGTTGGACATTAGGAAAAAGTTCCTAACTGTCAGGGTGGTTAAACACTGGAATAAACTGCCCAGGGCGGCTGTGGAATCTCCATCTCTGGAGATATTTAAGAGTAGGTTAGATAAATGTCTATCAGGGATGTTCTAGACAGTATTTGGTCCTGCCATGAGGGCAGGGGGCTGGACTCAATGACCTCTTGAGGTCCCTTCCAGCCCTAGAATCTATGAATCTATTACTATAAAACAAAAGGGGAAAGTTTATCTAGAGGTACAAGGTGACAGACTGCTGCTTTTTGCTGCTGAGACAGTGTGAACCAGCCAGCTAGAGAGAGGGAATTGGTAATTGACAACAGAACAAAGGAATAGGCTGCCCCCGGAGTAGTTCAAATAATGAAGCAGTGAGGGAGAAGCAGCCATCTTTGTTGATCATGTGCAAGCAGGCAGGCAGGCAAACAACTTAGCCTGAACTGAGAGTCTATAGCCTGCAGACAGAGCCCAAATACAGCCAAAAGAAGAATTCTGCAGTTTGCAATGTAAACACACTGCCAGAAGAGAGCAGATCGAGCACAGATAGTACAGTAACTAACAAAGAATTTCCTTCTGGCCCAGAAGACATCCAGGAGGTATGAAGTCCAACAGAAGAGCAACATTTGTGGTCAATATTGAGTGAAATCAATGGCAATTGTGAATCTTGAGTGGTGTACCTTGAACATTTTGAGCAATTTGTTATCTGCAACAACATTCCAGAGGGACAAAGAGTTTCAGCTTTGCTGTTAGCAATAGGTCTGAAGGCATATGGACTGCTGCATGACTTATTGTCTCCAGCTGTGTCCAGAACTGCCACATATGTTGCAATTACTTCACTAATGCAGGAACATTTTTCTCCTGTCCCATGATAGCATAACAATATCAGTCGCATTAGTGACATCAGGGAAATGGACAATCAGTAGCACAGTTCATTTCTGCTCTAGGGAAATTGTCAGAGCACGGTCAGTTTGGAAAAACATCTCCCTGCATGACCAATTAGTTTCTGGATTATGCAATGACCAGATCTGGAAAAAGTTATTCACTGTATCAATGCTTACATTCAAGAAGGCTGTTGAAGTAGCAATTGCCATGGAGACTGCAGAGAAGGATCCTCTCAAATTTAGCGTGAATGGAGAATCAGCAAGACAGAGGATCACAGTAACGTAAGGAATTTCCGTGTGGCCACTGTTCACAAACTACTCACACTGAGAAGAATTGCTGGGCATGCCAGGTTATTTGTAGGAAGTGCAAAAAGGAAGGACATATCTCCATGACTTGTCTCACAGTTCAATGACCAGCAACACAGAGTAATATTCAACTAGATGGACAATCAGTTGTTTTACCTGTATATGTGATGGAAGGATAGTATCCATCATTATTTGGCAGATCTTGGATTGAGAAGCTCATGTTGAATTGGACCAACATCAAGGCAATCATGAAAGCACCTCAAGATCTTCAAGAAATACTGGACAGTCAATAGTTTTTTAAAAAGAGCTTGGACAGTTGAGCAACATGTCAGTGAAGCTCACTGTTAAGCTGGACAGACAGCCAAAATATTGCAAACCCAGAGTTGTGCTTTATATGGTTTGAAACCTCTGGTAGATGCTGATTTGGACCAATTAGTGAACTTTGGAGTCCTGTCACCGGTTTCACACAGTGAGTGAACTATATCCATCATACTAGATTTGTTTGCTACTGTTAATGGAGGACAGTGTTTCAGTGAACTGGATTTGCTCAATACATACCTAAAAATGGAGAATGATCTGGCATCTCACAAATATCTCACAAACACACACAAAAAGGCTTATTTTGTTACAACAGGTCGCCTTTCATTATCACATCAACACCTGCCCTGTTCCAGAAAGCTATGTATTAGATCCTAAAGGGACTGAATGGAGTTCAATGCTATTTGGATGACATCCTTGCACAGAAAAGGATCAAGAGGATCATCTTCAAAATTTGGATGCTGTTTTGCAATGTTTCAAAAACCCTGGACTGAGAGTACTTTGAGATAAATGTGAGTTTTTCAAACCTTCAGTTAAATACCTTGGACATGTAATTAATGCCACAGGCTAAAGGAAATTGCCAGAGGAAGAGAAGGTGATTCTTGAAGTACCACTGCTGAAGAACATGTCACAGTTACGTTTATTCTTAGGACTACTTAACTACTATGGTAAACTTGTGCCTAAAGTGGTGACAGTATTTGGACCTTTACATGAACCATTACAAGCAAAGAAAAAATGGAAATGGACTAAAGACTGTGAGTGTACATTTAAGAAAGCAAAGAAATTGTTAACATCAGCCAAAATTCTTACACATTGTGATGCTTTGCTACCATTGCAACTGGCTTTTGATGCTTCACCTATGGAGTTGTCACATTTGTCTGAATGACATGGAGAAATCAATTGCCTTCACTTCACAAACACTCACTATACCTGAGAAGAATTATGCACAAATAGAGTGAGACGCTCTCAGCATTATCTTTGGAATTTGGAAGTTCCATATCTATCTGTATGATAGACATTTTACCTTGCTGACGGATCATCACCCACTACTTTCAATTTTTGGACCAAAACATGCAATTCCATCATTAGCTGCTGCTCGTATGCAATAACAGGCATTGCTACTTTCAGCTCATTCCTTTACTATTCAGAATAGGAAACCCGTACATTTTTGGCAGTCTCTATTGAAAGGCTCCAGAAAGGGGACTTGTCAGACCGGAGTCCAGATGCACAGCCGCACCCCATGTCTAGAGCGCAGTGTTTCTCATCCTGCAACTGGGCAGCCTGCTCTGACAGTATCTGGTTCTTGGCAGTGTACTGCACCAGTTGGGCCCATAGCACAGAATTTTCATTGAGTAGCTGGATGGTCTGCACTCAGAGACCTCGTTCTCAGACAAAAGCTATACCACTTGTGTCCAAAACATAGGAAGTTCCTCCTGGGGGAGCTGTCAACCCGTTCAAGCATGTCTAGTGCCCTTTGGGACATGCTGGGTAGGGGGTGACCCACTGCCTTCAGGTCCACAGAGCCAGCCTTCTTCATGGGGTGAGGTGGTCCAGGAAAACTGTCAGGATCCTGGGCAGAGATAGGCAGGACCAGGGATTTCCCTACACCCCCCCTGAATTTCCCCAACACCCCACCCCCTCAGTTTTGTGAACTAGTTACATGCAGTGTTGCCAATTTAGTGATTGTTTGGACATTGGAATTGAAATTGAAACATTAATACACACTTTAAACGTATATAAAGTGTAAGATAAAATATATGTATCTGAAAAAGTAGAATAGATTTGAAAAGTATGAACATAGACTAGCTTCCTTATGCAGCTGTTGATTTTTATGACAATGTCAGTGCATTCATTTCGGTGATGTTGGCCAACCTAATAATTTCAAATTATGATTTGTAAGCAAAGTCTAAATGAGCTCTTCCTGACAGCTAGTGAGGAGCTGGCAGCTGTGGGGAAAGGCTTCAGGACCAGATTACAGGCAAGTCTCATTTTACGTGGGGGTTCCGTTCCGTGGTTCATGCGTAAAGTGAAAAACGCTTATACTGAAACGCCATTGAGTTGAATGGCGGACGGAATCGCCCGCAGTACCGATGCCGTTTTTAAATTGTTTTTTTTTCCTTTTTTTTTTCTGGTTTTGCCGACCGTGCAAAGCTGAATTTGCGCATGTTAAATGCACCTAAGATGCGACTCGCCTGTATATTTACATTCACACCTAATCTACCTAGGTATCCAGCAAACAGAGCTGTGTTACCCAAGTGATAGATTTTGGCTGGGGTTGGGTTACAAATCACTTGAACGTAGGGGGGGGGCGGGAGTATTGAAATGTTATTTTTATTGTATAAGTAAAGGGCAATAGAACTGTACTTAGCCTGTGCTGATTGAGGGCATCGAGAGAGAGTGGGGACAGATGTTTTGCTTGATAGTATGTATGAGTCACAAGTACTATTTGTCCTACCCCTCTCCACTGTTTAAAGACAGAGCTGATTAGGCTCCATAGATAGTCGCTTGTTTTGTTAAGTGACCACTACAGCTGAAATCACTGATAATCACGTCTAAGTCCTTAGACCTGCTGTGGGACAGTGTTTCTGTGGAAGAGATGGCCCAGTCTGCACTAGCAGCGAGGTTCCCCCATTGAGAGCTCAGCTGAAATCACTGAGAGCTGGGTGGTACCTCAAGAGACCAACTCGCAGAGGTCACAGTCGCAGGTGGCAGCAGAAGGTGACGGCGCAGGGCCATTGGCAACAGAGCAATGGAGTGAACGGTGGCACAACGAACAACAGTGGCCAGAGCTTAACAGTGAGCAGCTGGAGGAACGAGCAAGGTGCCTTCTTGCCCCACACCTGGGAGGTGAACTCATGTGAAAGCACCTCTGAACTCAAAGTCTCCACTGGCCTGTCCCCAGCCTCTCTCAATTCACTGGGCTTTGGAAACCATGTCCCTTGGCTGGCGAGTGCTGCTTAGCTAATGGTGAGTTGGACATTGTCTTCCAGAGAAGTTTGCAGCTCCATCAAATGCACAGCAGAGGTGACTATGCAATCGCAGAATAGAAAGAGGGCCCCAGCATGGACTGATCGGTAAGTCTTGGATCTGATCGCTGTGTGGGGCGATGAGTCCGTGCTTTCGGAGCTGCGATCGAAAAAACGGAATGCGAAGATCTACGAGAAGATCTCAAAAGCCATGACGGAGAGAGGATACAGCCGGGATGCAACACAGTGCCATGTGAAAATCAAGGCGCTGCGGCAAGCGTACCAGAAGACCAAAGAGTCAAACGGATGCTCTGAATCCCAGCCCCAAACATGCCATTTCTACAAGGCACTGCATGCAATTCTAGGAGGGGCCGCCACCACTACCCCACCAGTGTCCGTGGACTCCGACGATGGGGTCTTATCTACGGCCGCTTCCTCGGAGGTTTTCATGGACGGGGAAGATGAGGAAGGAGATGAGGAGGACGAGGCAGTCGACAGCGCTTTCAACGCTGATTTCCCAGACAGCCAGGATCTCTTCATCACCCTGACAGAGATCCCCTACCAACCCTCCCAAGGTGGTAACCCGGACCGTGAATCAGGGGAAGGATCAGTAGGTAAGTGTTTTAAACATTTATTTTGAATAGAATTGGCATAGTATGTTAGCAATGGGTTTCTCATGATTATTTAGCCCTAGGCACTTTAGTTTTTAGTCGCTGCCAGTGCAGCTACTCGAAAAGTCTGTCAACATGTCTGGGGCTAGAGGAGAAATCCTCCTGGGACATCTCCATGAAGCTCTCCTGGAGGTAATGTGCCAGCCTTTGCATCAGGTTCCTGGGGAGAGCGGCCTTATGGCCTCCTCCATGGTAGGAAACTTTTTCGCGCCAGGCTAGTAGCTGGTACTCCGGTATCATTGCCTGGCAATACATGGCTGCATACGGCCCCGGTGTTTGCTGGCAATCACGCAGCATACGGTCTTTCTCTGTCTCCGCAATCCTCATCAGAGTGATATCAGTCACGGTTTCCTGGTTTGAATTAGGGGAATTTTAGTATGGGGACTGGTTGCCTGTTCCTTTAAATAACTCTACCCAGTGGTTTCCAGCCACGCGGCGGGGGCGGGGAGGCGAACCGTTCATGCTGAGTGGTTCGCCAGCAGCATGCAGGGATCTTTCCCGAGCCCAGCCACGCGATGGGGGCAGGGAGGCGAACCGTTCATGCCGAGTGGTTCGCCGGCAGCATGCAGGGATCTTTCACGGGTACAGCCACACCATGGGTGTGACAGGGGGAGAGTTCATGCTTGCCGGATCGCTGGCAGCAGGAAATGGCCAACGATAGGAGCAGTGCTTGGAACGTGAAAGGAGGGCGCTGCTGTAAATTAAGCTTTCAGCAGCCAAAAGTCTACGGCTTACCATGGCCTCCTGCTAGCCGAATTCCATTGTCCGGCCCCGCTTGTGTGATCTGTACAGCAAGACCACAGGCACTCAATATAAAGACAGAAAATTCGACCTTGTACTGACAGCACATGTGATAGGTAGTGTGCATGGTCTAGTTCACAGGGAAAGACTATATTCATTGTTCGCGAAAATTTATCTTTCTGAGGAATTCACTCCCTTTTTCCCATCCCACAGCTGCGAGTGTCTCCCGGGCTACCCCAGCATCCCCCTCCCAGAGGCTGGCGCTGATCAGGTGGCGCAAAAAAAGAACACGGGATGAGATGTTCTTGGAACTTATGGTCAGTTCCAGAACTGAGGTGGCACAACGGAGAGAGGACATCTCTCAGTACCGGCGAGCATCCAGCGAATGGGAGGAGAGGACTGAAGCTCGTGAGGACAGGTGGTGGCAGGAAGACCAGCGGGCTACTCAGACGCTGCTTGGGCTAATGCGGGAGCAAACAGACACTCTCCAGTGCCTTGTAGATGTTCTGCAGGACCGGAGGCAGGAGGAAAGAGCCCCGCTTCATTCCATCACTAACCGCCCTCCACCGCCACAAAGTCCCATCCCCCCCTCACCCAAAGTCCCAAGACGGAGGGGCGGAAGGGGCCGTGGAAACAATCACTCCACCCCTGCAGACTGCTCAAGCAGCAGAAGGCTCTCATTCCCCAAGATTTGATGGGTCCTTTCCTTCCCTCCTACCGCACCCTGCCCTAGCCACCCTCCCAGTTCCATCCCAGAACTGTGAAGTCCTTAATAAAAATTACTTTTCTGTTAGATATTGTTTCCTTGATTTTCTTGTAAAGGACGGTGTATCTGAAGGGGGGGAAGTGGGTTGGTAATTAGAGGCAATAGGCGCCTTTAGCAGGGTAAAGACAGGGGTGCAGGTTCACCAGAAGGTCACACTCACATTGCAGCCATTAGGCACCCTGGTCAGTTTGGGAGGTGGTTTTCATGTTCTGTGTGTGGGGGCTCTGTGGGTTTCTGGTGGGGGAGGGCGGTTACAGATCTTATGCAGCGGTCCGTAGCCTGGATGACAGAGCCACGCAGCAGGGGATCTGTAACCACCCTCCCCCGCCACAAAGTCACATAGCCCCACCACACAGAGTCCCAAAAAGGAGGGGTGGCAGGCTCCATTGAAACAATTGGTCCACCACTGCGGACTGCTCTAGGAGCAGGAGCCTTTCATTCCCCGAGTTTAGAAGCGTCCTTTCCATCACTCCACCTGCTCCCCAACCAGTATGTGTCCCAGTTTCAACCCTTTATTGAGAAATCCTTAATAAAGAAGACGGTTTTAATGAACAATGTTTCATTTATTTTCTTTTTAAGGGTGTGTGGGAAGGGGGGGAAGGGGTTTGGTAATTGCAGAGGATAGGCAACAGTAACTGGGTAAAGAAACGGTGGCAGGTTCAGCTTCTGCTTACACAAACGTAATAGTCACAGGTTACCCTGGTCAGTCTGGAAGCTATCTTTCAAAGCTTCCCGGATGCGCAGCGCGTCCTGCTGTGCTCTTCTAATCGCCCGGGTGTCTGGCTGTGCGTAATTGGCAGCCAGGCGATTTGCCTCTACTTCCCACCCCACCATAAACGTCTCCCCCTTGCTCTCACAGAGATTGTGGATCACACAGCAAGCTGCAATTACAATGGGGATATTGGTTTCGCTGAGATCGGAGCGAGTCAATAAGCTTCTCCATCTCCCCTTCAGACGTTCAAAAGCACACTCCACCACCATTCTGCACTTGCTCAGCCAGTAGTTGAAGAGCTCCTTTTCACTGTCCAGGGCGCCTGTGTACGGCTTCATGAGCCAGGGCATTAGCGGATAGGCTGGGTCCCCGAGGATCACTATAGGCATCTCCACATCCCCAACAGTTATTTTGTGCTCCGGGAAGTAAATACCTTCCTGTAGCCGTCTAAACAGACCAGAGTTCCTGAAAATGTGAGCGTCATGAACCTTGCCCGGCCACCGGACATTGATGTTGGTAAAGCGTCCCTTATGGTCCACCAGTGCTTGAAGCACCATTGAAAAGTAGTCCTTTCGGTTAATGTACTGGCTGCCCTGGTGGCCCGGTCCCAGGATAGGGATGTGAGTCCCATCAATAGCCCCACCGCAGTTTGGGAATCCCATCACAGCAAAGCCATCTATGATCACCTGCACGTTTCCCAGGGTCACTACCTTTGAGAGCAGCAGCTTAACGATTGCACTGGCTACTTGCATCACAGCAACCCAGCAAGTGGGTAGATTTGCCCACTCCAAATTGATTCGCGACTGACCGATAGCTGTCAGGCGTTGCAAGCTTCCAGAGGACTATGGCCACTCGCTTCTGGATAGTCAGGGCTGCTCGCATCCGGGTGTCCTGGCGCTTCAGGGCAGGGGACAGCAACTCACAAAGTTCCAGGAAAGTGCTCTTACGCATTCGAAAGCTTCGCAGCCACCGTGATTCATCCCAGACCTGCAGCACTATGCGGTCCCACCAGTCCGTGCTTGTTTCCCGGGCCCAAAACCGCCGTTCCACAGCATCAACATGACCCATTGCCACCATGATGTCCAGGATGCGGGGTCCCATGCTCTGTGAGAGGTCTGTAACCATCTCAGAGTCAATGTCTTCACAACGCTGCCGTAGCCTCCTCGCCTGATTTCTCAGCATCTGCCTCTGAAACAGGTGGACAATAAGGCGCGAGGTGTTGACAACGGCCATAACTGCAGCGATGATCACAGCGGGCTCCATGCTTGTGGTGCTGTGGCATCCGTGCTGTCAATCAGTAGAAAAGGGCGCGAACTGATTGCCCGCTGGCGCTTTCACGGAGGGAGGGCGGGAGTGAGGGTTGAATGACGACAGTTACCCAAAACCACCCACGACACATTTTTCCCCCAGCAGGCATTGGGGGCTTGACCCAGAATTCCAATGGGCAGTGGGAACTGTGGGATAGCTACCCACAGTGCACCGCTTGCAATGTCGATGTTTGCCGCGTTAGTGTGGACTCACAAAGACGAATTACTGTCCTTAGTGTGGATACACACGTTCGACTTTGTAATATCGGTTTCACAAATTCGGTTTAAGTAAAATCGAACTACTATCGTAGTGTAGACATACCCTAAGTAATGAGGCTGGTGGATTACTTTTGCTACTACGTTCAGAGAAGACTATTGCCATTCTCTCTCTTGTAAGTCTACTGTTGAAACCACTTGGGTCATTAAACAATGCCATCCAGGCATCTGTTACAACAGTAGTAGATCTTTGTCCAGCAATATAAGCTACATTTTGATTAATCAGAGAGCTATCCATTGAAAAAGTACTGAAAGAAACAAAGACTTCAGTCCAGAAGTTGACTAATGAAGACATTTATATTGAATCCTTAACTGAAGAGGACAAGAAGTGTTTGTTAAGACAACTGAAAAAGTACACAGACTTGATTCTTAAAAATCTACAACAGTGACTTCTAGAGTCTACTCAACCTCTAGGTAGCTTTTACAGATCCCTGTCCTATAAAACACCGACAGTTGAGTGGAGTGAGGCACTACCAGCAATGGGGCTGCCATGTGCTCAGGACAGAATAGAGAATTTGAACACAGAGTGGAATATCATTCGACGAATGAATGAAGATTTAACTTCAACTTCTTTTTTATCATCACTAGTGGCTCGACCCAATCTTTATGCTATGTTTTCTGGGATGAAAGAAGTAGGAATTCATCTCTTGCTACTCACAGTCACAACAGCTAAAGTTGAGTGTTATTTTTCATCACTGAATAGAATTTTGTATTCTGAAAGAAGTCGCCTTCTGCCTGATCATGTGAATGAACTAATGAGCATATCAATTGAAGGAAAGGAAGTACCGGACACACGAGAAGCCACCAAAGATGAACGCATTGCATTCAAAAAGTTCATTAACAGAGTTGTGCAAAATTATAAAAAGAAACCAAGAAGGATGTAGATGTAGTGCTTCATAGAAGGCTTGAGTAGCCAACTTTAATTTGTGTGATGATTTTAAAACATGAGTTAAAACTAATAAAATGGCCATGAAACATTTTTCAGTTTTTACTATGGTGCCATACAGCCCACCTTCACCCTCACAGTCTCACCCCTCATCAGCCCTGATACCCCATAAATTTGAACACCACCCCCCCCTAATTTCAATTCCTGGGGAAAACACTGGGCAGGACTAGTGGCAGGATCTTGGGAGCCAGGAACTGAAGCCAGGAGGAAGAGCCAGTTTCAGGGTCAAAAATCAAGCTGAGGGTCAAAGCTGGAGACAAAGTCAGGAATCAGGCTAAGGGTCCATACCAGGTATAAGGATCTGTGCTGGCATTCTGGGGGTCAATTAGGAATCAGAATCCAAGTCAGAGCAGAGGTCAATACTGAGAGTTCAGAAGCAGCATAGTCATGGCAGCTAACTAGAGATCCACATTGTCACCCGAACACTTCCTGTTAGCCCCATGGGTTTATATAGAATTAAGGAGCCAATCAGGGCTCACTAAGACAACTGTCAGTCAGAGCACTCGAGGCAGAACTTCCTGTAGTATGTAATCCCTGAAGATAGTGAGTCACAGGAAGTAACCACTTTACAGCTGCTATGGGGTGGTGGTGTGAGGATGTGGGTTGGCTGGTAGCCCTCTGGGTGTTGGGTTCAAGTCCTGCCAATCCTCCCACAGAGCATCTGAATGAGTTCAAGAGAAATCTGTTAAAAAGAGATTAAAGAGTTTTTTTAAAAATAGCAGGAAGATGGCACTGAGATAAACCTAAAACTAGCAGGGTATATTTGGAAGGATAGATGTGTCTTGTTCCTAAAATGCTTTACATTATTTTGAAAGAGCGCTCATTTTTCCTCACAATATAAATGCACAGACAGAAAGACACTTCCCATTTCTCATCTGTTTCAGTGAATCCAGCAAGCCTTCACCAGCCATTTTGTAACTGGAAACATTTCTGTCCTTTCCCACTTTCCCTTTCATAGATGAATTTTAATAAGTCTCTTTTTCCTTTGTTCAGTAATTCATCCTGATTGCTTCCAGTTTTATTGCAGTTTTGCCTCTGTTTTCATTTTCTTGTTCCCTCCATTCTTTTTCTCTGTAGATTTTTATTTTACTTGCAGAAAGTTATAACTACTGCACATATATTTAGAATACGTGGGGGTGTATGTAGATACAGATATTAATAGATATATGAGCACCGCACCACTCTTATCACTGTTCCAATATTATAACGTTTATATTCCCGTATGTCATGCGAAATTGTCCCATCATCACTAACTTCAAGTGGCGATTTTCACACAGTTCATTTAAACCTGAAATATAAATGTCCACTATTTCCATTTTATCGGATGACATTTGTAGACTCACAAATGTGATACAAAAGACTATGTGATCAAACAACCTCAAACTAATGTGATTGAAGTTTAGGTGAAAAGAACAGAAGCAAGTAAAATATCACACAAAACCTTTTTTATCATATTTGCACAATAGACAGAGGCTTTAGCAAAACAGCCTAGGGAAAAAAGCTAAAAGCATATACTGCTAAGCAGAGAGAATTCATGTTCATTTTCATTGTGCAGTATTTGTCTTGATCAGATCATCTTATTGCCAAGGAAAACCAACCTACTCATCCATACCGTGCGTTTTTATAAAGCTATAGCCTAGTAAATCACAAAATGTTAATGCTTTGTTCAGTGGAATTATTAGTGCCTATAAAACAAGTCCGTGTCTTGTTTTTTAAAAACTTCATTTTGCTTTTAAAAAATGACACACACTGAGGATAAAGAGAAAATGCCATTCCCGGTTACAAATATTTTTAAAATATAGCTGTACAAACTTACACAAACCAGAATTTAGCATAATTTAAACAAAAAGGGAATAAATCCCTCTTCCCACTTCATTATAGATCAAATTCCCTACGCCAGATTCTGCGTTCCACTCTGGTCCTTTTACTCTGCTTCAGTGGCATAAAGGGGCTTTAGAGAAGGCAGAACCAGCCCCTGGGGAACACCACCAATGTCAGGGGTTTCCCGAGTAATGCAGAGCTGACAAAAGGAGCTCTATTCCACTTACCACTCAGGTTGCTTTAAAATGTTGCTGTGCCACTGTAGCTGCAGCAAAAGGGACTAAATTACTTACAACACATTGGATCTGCTGCAAATACTACAGCAAGGCAAATTAAGGAAGGGAGTTTGGTCAGAACAAAATGCACTCTAGCTATGCTTGACTGATAGAACACTCCCACAAGCCAAGCATAGATTAGAGCAGCCTTGAGATTGCTCTCACTCTACCCCAAGGACCAGATAAGTCCCCAGATGGCCCCAGAATATGGAGACAGAAAAGCCACTTTTGCCCCCAAATTCCATTCCTGTACTGAGCAGAGCTCAGGAAACATGGATAAGCTAATCTCTTTAAATGAGAGAATCAGATTTTGCCAAGTACAATCTTGCATTTACCTCAAGAAGCAAATTCCCATTTACTACTCTGATTAAAATGAGGGTCCCTCTTTATTCCTAAGGAGCCAGTTGCTACATAAAGGAGGTTGCAATTTCCCCCAGATTGCGAGTCACATGTATTTTCTCTCTTAAAATATAAAAACTGGTACATAAAACGGATCAATTTTTCTCCTTAAAAGCCAGATCATTGTATTAGATTTGCATCACAAATCTGCCTTATGGCATAAAGCACAACATTTAATTTTTCATCCAACCAGCAGTTTTGTTCACGTAAAGAAATGGAAGTGCACTATGACTTCCTCCACCTGTGTTGGCAGAACCACATCAGCTTGTGTGTCAAGGATTCATGTGGTGTATGTAGGTATGAGACAGCAGAGCCTAGTGGCTAGAGCATTGGATAGGCTTCAGAGGTTCAATTCCAGGTTCTATCACTGGCCTGCAGGTGATCATGGGCAAGCCACTTCCTTCCTGTTTTCCCCTGTTGCCTCAGTTTCCCCATCTCTAAAATTGAGTTAACGATACTGACCTCCTTTGTAAAGCACTTTGAACTCTAAAGATGAAAAGTGCTATACAAGAGCTAGGTATTATTATTATTATTATGCTTTTGATATCTGCATACTTCACCATTCAATTTCTAGGATTTCAGGCAGGGTGAAGAGATGGCAGACATTTTGTTCTTAAAGTTATTGCAGCTTGTCACACAGATGACAAATCTCTCATGAAGACTTGGGTGGGGGAAAGAGTTTGGTTGCTGTTTTTCTTAATCTAAAAAATAAATGTTATTTTAGATTGAGAGCATGTCTTGTTCTTCATGTACAGAAAATACAACTGCTCAGACACAAAGTCAGCCTGCTAAACCCAAACTGTAGTACACTTTATGATGGCACCCAGATAAAATAGTTATTCCTGAGTAATATGCAGTGCATCTTACAGCTCAGCACATGACCTCTTCATAAATCCACATAGTTGACATCAGTGTTCCAAGAACAATTCTAATAGATGAATGAGACAGGAAGAATCGATGATGACATTGGTTGCACTGCATGTGTCTAGCTATAATACTGTGACTGTGCAAAGCCATTATTAGCACATAATCCCAACATGATTCATGAAACAATGAGCCTTCAGCTGTAACCAGAATCTTATTAATAACACATTGTTAGAAGACTGGTAGCAGCTCACCAAGTAAACAGCAGCTGGACATTGATAGCAAGCACCATAGCAAGGAAGACAACATAAAATTGATCTTTGGGGTAAATCAAGAGGCTCCATTGACAGCAATGTGAAAAACCAGCAAAACACTAGAGATTTTATGGGTTTTGTCCTGAATTTATCATTGGTTTCCAGGAAAAGCAGATCTCACATGCATAAAAAAAAAAACCCTTCACTTTTTCATGCAAAGAAAAACTGCTTGACTCCAAAATGGCCATGAAATTCTCGCACAAAAAGGCAATATTTTTCCCTGAGGCAAATCCTCTCAAAAATCTCAGCTTTACAAAGGAAAACAGTATTGCTTTGAGCAGATCTTGTTCAAGGGTTCACACTGCCTAGAGGTGCCCCCTACAGTGTGCATCTGGGGTAGTCCACCAGGTGTTTATAGATTCATGCATCACCCTCAAAAAGAGAGGTGACTGAAGATGACGACAAGATTCAGAAGCTGAAAGAGAGGCATTAATCATCAGAACAGGGGGAGGTGGAGAGCACTGTTTTCAGAAATGGTTTCTTTTGTGTACACATTTCTTCAATAAGAGCAGTAATAATTCCATTCTCACCACTAATGCTGTTTATTCTCCACTAAGATGTATGTGTTGGATATGCCATGAATACTACAGCAAGGCAAATTTATTTAAACCACCCTGGTTTTCATCTTCTAAGTAGGGTGACCAGACAGCAAGGGTGAAAAATCAGGACAGGGAGTGGGGGGTAATAGGCACCTATATAAGACAAAGCCCCAAACATCGGGACTGTCCCTAGAAAATCAGGACATCTGGTCACCCTACTTCTAAGTGTCGCTCCTCCCCCAAGGTATGGATTAAGCTTTCTCCCTTCTCTGTCTGGGACCTGCTAACACCAATATTTGGAGCGCCTTCTTCACTCTCCTTGCATGTGTTGGGACCAGGGCTCTTTTCTGCCACCTGGTGCCTTCACCCAATGTGACGACTCAGTGTGGCATATACACAGTGGTGCTGTCTCTTGACAAAATCTATACAACTACTGGCTGGCAAGAAGCATGCAGTCCAGTACGCAGGGGACAATAAATGAAACAAACCCCAGCCCAGGAATACTCGCCAAAAATAATAGCAAATAATACAAAGGGGACTTGACTGTGAACAAGAAAATAGGATCTGGGGAAGGAAAGGATTATGGTTAACTAATACTGTAATAAACATTAATACATAAACCAATTCCCCACCTCCCGACATTAACAACTCCTCCAAACCCCAGCTCCTTCCCTGGCACGCTCCTGAGGCAGATGGTACACTGAGGTAGAATGGTCTGGGATGGAATGTCGCAGCACTGTGGCATTGGTCAGCTTAAACAAATGTCCCTTACTTTATTTTCCCCTCCCCCACAGGGGGAGGGGTTCTCTCCTGACTCCAACCAGGGTTGCTGCTCTCAGGTCTGGAACCCACCTGGGTCTCAGCTGGCTCCTAGTAGTTGGAGCCAGGTTAGCTCTTTCTGTGTCACTGCTGGATGCTGGTCTCTGCAGTGCTGGAACTGACTGAGCCGTGCAACTAGATGTGACAGCAGGGCAAGAACTCCCTCTGGGAGGAGTGGGAGTTTTGCAAGAACTCCATGAGCTCCAAACTGAAACTCAGCTGCCTGTCCTTTTTGTAAAGTCAGGCTGCCCTCTCGCTGAGGGCTGTGCAGAAACCACAGCAGGGGTTTCTAGTTCCTTCTGTACCCATCCCTGACTCCAAGCATGCTGAGAAATGGTGTCAGATGGCTCAAGTTGCCATCTTAGCTGTAGTCCTTTTGGGGGCCCCTGGAGTCTCGGTCTGTGGCTCCAGGAGCTGGCAAACTCCAAGTGTGGGTTACATAAGTGCATTACAAACATTTACTATTAAGGACCTCATCCTGCTCCCACTGAAGTGAATGAAAGTTTTGTAATGAACTTCAGTGGGAGCAGGATTAAGCCCCTAATTTTCATAACACCCTCTGCGGTAGGTATTACTGTTCCCATTTATCAGAACAGGAAACTGAGGAAGACAGGTTAAGGGCCAGATCCTCAGCTTGTGTAAAATGGTGTAGCTCTATTGAAGCCATCAGCACAATAGCAATTTATACCAGCTGAGGATCTGACACTAAGCCTCTTGCCAAGGGCAACAGATGTCAGAACTGGATTAGAACTCAAAGGTGCCTAATCAAGAACACAAGACTATATCCCTCTCTTCAGGGCATGTGAAAACAAGCAATGCAAGTTACTCCTGGAGCAGAGTGTGCTGGAAGCCAAAACTTACTATCTTCATGGCTGGAACACTTCTAGCACTTCCATTTCTCTGACTCTTACTATTCAGTCTTGCATTTGACATCACTGGATGATT
Source organism: Macrochelys suwanniensis (assembly GCA_033296515.1). NCBI lineage: Eukaryota > Metazoa > Chordata > Testudines > Chelydridae > Macrochelys > Macrochelys suwanniensis. The sequence continues at coordinate 38,679,723 of CM065775.1, read as the reverse complement.
AATAGGTTTGAATGAGCAACTAGCAACGAGTTGGCAGGAGCTGTAGCATCTTCACAGACCTCCCTACTTGCAGCCTGCACATCAAATTCTTGAATGCGATTCCGAATTGCTTGCCAAAGTAATTTTCTAAGTTACAGTAGCTTTTTACATACGCAGCCAGATTTCACCTCCATAGCCCTCAAAATATTTTAGGAACAAAGCATATCATGTGGCCTAATCACATGTAGTCTGTTTTCTTGTTCCTAAAAATACATACATTCATGACCAAACATACAGTATTTGTTTAAATGATGTGTATTGGTATCAGCAGCATATGCTTGCTCACCATCAGTTTTTAAATCAACCAGTTGCCTTTTGAAATATAAGGGAGAGATCTTTAAATTGATGACAGCCCAGCTGTAATATTGCAAACATTTCATGCATAAAACAAAACTGGTAAAGCTTTTGTTTTCACCAGCACAGATTCTGTTTTTCCATTTGGCTTTGGGTTTTTTGGCCATCAGTGAACACCATGTGCGTATTCTACAATCACAATATGCTAATGCCATCATATAAACAGATGGAAACCCTTACATCAAATAATGTACTCACCTCAAACTCAAAAATCACACCAAAATTGAAACGATCCAGACAAAGGCAAGAATTGGAGGCATGGAAAGACTTCAGGACTTCCATATGAGGAGAAAGTAAAAATATTAGGACATCTGGTGAATACTTATGCTGAAAGCACTTGCAGCAGAATGGCACCTGTAAAGACAGACAGGTAACCATTTAGGCTTTATAACATAGGTCAAAACTAACACCTGGAAACTAATAGGAAGCAAATGCAAATCCTGAAGCACTGGTGTCATGTTACTGGTGAGATACGCTACCTGCTAATTGGGCTGCTGCATTCTGTGCCATCTTTAGTTTACAGGTGGATTTCCAGTGTACCTCATGTAAGATGACAAAGACATTAATTACACTAGAAATGTTCACAGTCAAAATAAATGGCTGTAAATTCTAGATGAGATAAAAGCCTTCCTGCATACTTCTCCTATGATCATCCAACAGCAAGGAATGATCCAGCAATACCCCCAGATTGTGAACTCTAGTAACAGATGGCAGGCACACACCCCTCAATTAAAGGGTCAGACATAATCCATGCCACATCTTCCTGCTGATTCTCCAAACCTAACAGTACCCCACCTACCCCTCATCCATGTCCTAATATTTACCAAACATTGGATACAGCTTAGGTGAGATAGAGAAAGAGAGCTGTGTTGTCATCAGCATACTAAGAATACTGTAACTCTGGCCTCCTCACTAACCCTTCCAATGTACTGGTTGAACGGAGGAAACAAAATGGAACCTGAAAAACCCCACATGAGAAATCATTCAGTGCTGAAGAGCAATTGCTCCAATCTACCTTCTGGGATCCCTCTGAAAGAAAAGAACAAAGCCACTGAAGGATGACCCCCCCCCCCATCTACTTCTGCTAGCATTCAAAGATGAATTAACAGCATCTTGATTAATGGTATTGAAGGCAGCCAATTGAAGAATGGGCACCTCGCCCTCATCTGTTGCCGGAAAGAGACTAAAGTTACCAGTGTAGCATTTGTCCTCCTCTCCCCAGGTCTGTGTGCAGGTTGACAAAGGTCAAGGTGGTCTGAGGCAGCCAGATATTCAGAGTTGCCTCAGCTCAATCTTCACAATGAACTCATCCAAAAATGGAAGACTAGACATTGGACAACAACAGGCCAAACTGTCAGCAGCAGTGTTTGTCAGACACCAATTTGCTTAACAGAAGCTAGCAACTTGTCATTCTTAATAGACCAAAAATAGACCCAGTCCTGCCCTGCTGGCCTTCATCAGCCAAAAACCACAGAAATATGAAGCAAAGCTGTGGCACAAAGAATTTGCAACACTACTATCACCTCAGTGAGTGGCATCGGCCTGCACTCATGGAGAGGACTTAGCATTTCTTCCCTCAAGATATTTCCCTGCATCCAGAGAAAAACTATTCAGTCTGAATCTGCTCAATCGGATCCACAAAGGACCATGACATTTGCTCACAATGGGAAGAACTCGTATCAGCCGCTGAATGAAGACACCTTGGATTTACCACATAAAACAAATCTGCTGATTGAGACCCAGTAGCACTATGTGGAGGCAGAGAAACTGGTCTTTGCCCCTGGGCGCCTCTAAGAGGCAATACTTCCCCTCTCGCAAGCACAGAGTCTGAGTGTAGCAAAAGTCTTTTAATGAGAGAGAGAAACAATGCTGCATTATGTTGGGGAAACACCACAACAGGATTCATAAAACAAACCATGCACGAGAAGACCCACCCGCCCAAGCAGATTGGGCTGTGTCCTCTCCCTTTGGTTCTTAAGTCCAGCAACCCCAAGTGTCACCCAAAGTCCCAAAAGTCCAAGAACCCAAAAGTCCAGCCCCAGAGTTCAAAAGTTCATCTGCACAGGGTTACCCCCACCCAGTCTGGGTGGAAATGGGGACAGGAGAGGTAAGGGGCACCTTACGTGCCTTGAAGCTGACTTCCCTGTCCCTCCGTGGGGTTTCACTCTGCTCTGCCAGCCGTCCCACAAGCTGCTCCGCCAGCTATCCCATGAACTGCTCCACTCGTAGCTCTGCTCCGCTCTGCTCAGCAATATATCTTCAGGCTCCCCCACTACTTAACACAGTGCTCAGTGATTTCAGCTCAGCAGCCTGTAACTAGACTCCTAAAGAACTCAAAATTAGCTCTGATATTCCACAGTGGAGAGACAAGGAGGTGCACTCGGTATTTAGGGCCCTCAGGAGGAGCCCATACCACCAGGTACAAATACCTATCCCCACCCTCTCTCAATTCACTGGGGTTTGGAACCCATGTCCCTTGCCTAGTGAGTGCTGCTTAGTTGATGGCGAGTCCCTCCATCATAACAAAAGGCCAAGTACAGTTCCACTGTCCTTGATTCACACAATCAGTATAATAACAGTTTATTCTTCCTGCCCCAATAACAGAAATTCCTGCCCCAATAACAGAAAAACTGGGGATCCTACAGCAGCCAAAGTGACCATTTTGGCTACTATGGGCTCATGCCAGGCGGGGTGGGTGTGCCTATGCAAATGAGATCAGCTCCTGAAGTTCTTTTTCACAACTTGCCACAACTCACCACCAGATGTCAGGGTGGAGCTCATCCTGACTCTGCTTACATAAACATTTGAACAGGACTTTGTGAAAGTGAAGGTTCAAGTTTGTTGGCTGGCTGGTTTCTAAGGCCATGTACACATGACAGGGATTCTACCAGCATAGCTACGGTAAGTATGCTGGCATAACCTTGCAGAGTAGATGCAGGTTGCACTGAGAGAAGGAGTTTTTCTGTCTGTGTCAGAACACCACCTACCCGAGCGATGGTAACTGGGTCGATAGAAGCTACTTTGCCCAGAGGTGTGGATTTTTTTTAATTTTTTTTACACTTTGAGCTATATAGCTATGTTGACCTAAATTTTAAGTGTAGACCTGGCCTAAGATGGAAGTAGGTATCTTATGCATCTCTACCTCTCTGGAAATGATCTCAGTCCATTGATTCAAAAGTGATAGTCACTTCATTTATTTCAGTAATTACTTTGAAGTTAGCTTCCAACATTTGCAGCCATTTGTTGCTGTCCTTTGCTTCTGGCCTCATTAATGCTTTTCCCAGTTCTTTTTGTTCTCCAGTCTCAGTTTGTCACCACAGTTAGATTTGTCTGCTCCAGAATCTGCTTTTACTCCCATCGTGTTTGTTATTATTTCACATAATAAAAAATCCTCTCCACTTTTGTACCTTGCATCCAAAGAGGTTGTTATGGATAACAGATTCTACAATGCAGACAGAGTTTCATTTAACTGCTTTCTTTCATATTCTACCATGCAGAGATGTAACTGTCTTTTAAGCCTCTCTTTATTCCTCCTGTCTATGAATGGTAAAGATTCTGTTTGATCCTGAGATTGCTGTAGTGACTAATTTATTATCTGTCCATTTGGGTGTAAATTATCCTCATAATAATTTTTGGCACTTATCAGTTGGTGCTAATGTTAATTGTTCTCTTGTTGTGCCGATATATTTGAAAGCATGGTATCCACAAGAAATGGTGGAAAATATGTCATCTGTAGCAATAAAAATGCAGTTTGGGATATGGAAGTTGTTCACGCCTATAACAGCAGCATGGCCTAGCAATCAGAACCTGGAACTAAGAGTCAAAAGGTCTGAGCTATGTTCCTGGCTCTGAAATGACTAAGTGGACAAGTTACTTAACCTTTTTGTGCCTTGATAACCCCCATGTGTTAAGCCAGGACAATACAGCCTATTCACCTTTATATAGCTCTTTGAGGTCTATGGATGAAAAAGCATTATATAAATGCTAAGTATTATTATTATGTTAAGGCATTCACTAGCATTTAGCATCAAGTGATGTTTTGTTCCAGAGCTACGTAACCGGGCAAACTACATGGCTGCAGACCCGTGGACAAACACTCATCCTCCATTACTCAAGGAAGCAAGAATGGCTATCCATAAGTTACAGAATGGACGTGCCACTGGACCTGATGCTCAAAGGTGCCTTGGAACCAGTAATCACTGGCCTGCATCAACTGTTCTTAAAAGTGTGAGCATCAGGCAAAGAACCAGCAGAACGGAAAGATGGTATTATAGCTTCCCTGTGCAAGGCAAAGGATCTCGTACTGACTGTGGCAATGACAGGCCGACCTCATCGTTGTTGGTCCCTGAAATGGTCTTTTCTTACATTCTGCTTTGGAGGATGCAGCCATTCCTTCAAAGACATCATCAGGTGGTCAACTATGGACACCTTCCTTACCCTCCGACTCCCATCTGAGCCACACCGAGAATTTAACCACCTGTTTCATGGGGCATTTATCGACATCAAAGCAGCATTTGATTTGGTTGACAGGTCAGTGCTTTGGCTCGCACCGAAAGTGGATCTTAAGAATCACCCTGAAGATATTGATCTTTGTCAATTTCCTTCATGCATTTTTGCCCTTTGAATCAGGACATCTATATATCTGACAGTAAGAACCTTCAGAAATGGGTTGAAAATAAACTGGAATCGTTTAGAGATGTTAGGTTAACAAATCTTAACAAAATCTCACCTTAATGGCGCCTTTCAAAATTTCTAAACATTCTTTCCATTATATGATCATTGAGATTACAGTATGGGAATTGATTAGTTGTATAAAACTAATTATAAACCCCACTAAAGCAAGTGGAAATAGACTAAAAACGCTGGAAGCAGTTACTGCTGTCCCCAGTTGAAAGAATGTAATTTGATTAAAATGGCTAGATCGCCAAAGCGCTTGGCCTCTCCAGATAAGGAATTACATTTTTACTTTTTGGCAGCACAACCACAATTTTTAATGAAAGATGCGATTGCAGGATAGTGCTGATTGGAGGGAGGCAGCACATGGTGTCTGATGACAGCAAAGAGTACATAAAAACAATGAAGAAATTATGACCTTTTGGGCCAGTAACTTGGCCCTGGTTAAGTCACCTTTGTACCACTCCAGTAGGGGGAGTCAAAAGGGACGGCAGGCAGCTGAGGATGCCCCCATGCTGGGCAGTCTTCTGCAGACATGAGATTTTACACCACCCATTCCCCTCCTTGGCACAAGGCAGTAGAGAAGGGTGCGTGTTGAGAATGGAGCTGGCGTCCTCTCCCGTGCAAAGCCACACATGAGTAGCTGCAATATGGCTCTTTAATAGCAATAGCCAGGCTGTTCACAAGCCACAGCTCGATGCTTGGCAGGACTTGCTTACCAGACCTGAATCTTTGGGGGTACAGATGTCTGTGGAGCTCAATGTGGTCCTACAGTCCTGAGTCCCTATGGCTGCTCTAACTTGTGCGGGGAGCCAATTTAGTCTCTGGCTGACCCCAGGATTGGGGAAGGAGTATAGAGTGCTTAGGGTCACCTTTGCCTCCCTCTCCCCTCAGCTGTGAGCTCAGCATAGCCAAAGATGTGGCCAGCATCTCCAAGTAGGATTTACATTTGTAAACAACTAGAGAGAGCATGGAATCAAAATACTTACTGCCATCTGGTACAAAAAGCATTCCACCAGTTTGGTGGCACTTGTGATGGCACCATCTTTTTGTGGCAGACGCCCACCCTTTGACCAAAGGTGTCTGCTGCCTTGGGGCAATTTCAGACCACAGAGTCCTCTATGATTATTGCATCGTATTAGCGGCTCATTCTGCTTTTATTAGCTGTGGGTCGCACTCACTCCTTAGTGCAGATCTTAGCACAGTCATCCATCCCTGAGTCACTTCCGGGTTGGAATCCTTCAGTATTCTTTACCAGGTGACTACACTGGCTGAAGACAACTCAAAAGCTTTGTTATTATCACTGTTACCGAAGTATCGCCTGAAAGCCCCAATCTGGGCCCTGGTCTATTGTACTAGGTGCTGCACAAACACAAGGCATGGCCCCTGCCCTGATGAGTTTGCTGCTGCAGAATGTCTAAATGCAGTGGATCTATGTAGGTACATAACAAAGATATTTTGTGAACTACAGTGGCTTCCTGTCAGCTTCCAAGTGCAATTCAGACTCCTGATGTTGATCTACAATACAAAGACCTGTACATAATATGACCCCTTTCACTTGTGGTCCCAGCCATAATCCGGAGCCAGAAGAGGAATGTCTAAAAAGGGAAAAATCAAAAAACACTAGCCAAACTTTTCTGAATCTCAAAATAAGTTTGCATTTAGTTCTGGGCACAGACTTGCAGAGGTGAGTGGATGAGGAGTTGGTTTTTCTTTCATCCTAGCTAGTGCATACCCATAACACACAATGCCAGACAACACAGAGTGCAATGTACTTTCCTTCAGACTCCCTGACGTTAGTTTTTCACTAAATAGACATGGACACTTCTTGCAACAACGGATTATCCAGATGTGTGGCTCAATGCTGCATGCTTGTGCCAGAGTGAAAAGAGGATTAATACATTATAAAACCCCTCACTTTGAACAGAAAAAATATGAGAATGATCAAAGTAAAATAGGGAAGAATTAAATGGAAAGAGGCCACAAAAATGTTAATTGCACCATCGACTAACACTTCCAACTGCAATTTACATATTCATAATGCAAGAGTCTAACATCTTAAAAGTAACCCCTATAACCCTGCCAAGGACCTACTGTCAATCATGCCCCACAGCCAAGGACATAAAAGGCAGCAATGTAACGCAGCTTAGAAAAACCCTCAGCTGTGTTCCATCCAGTATTCACTTTCAGACATGTGTAGCACTGTTCATTGTCATAAATATTCTCTGTTATGGGTTCTTTTGATTGAGGGAAGATGTGATTTAGGAAATAACACACCACCATTATATTGGATAAGTATAAGCATTCTGCACTACACCAGGTAGCAGATAGGAGACAATGTAGCTAAGTCTTGTTTTACTGTTTGCTTCTCTCAGGGAAAACTGGCAGAAAATCCACCAGTGCAATGGTGCAAGGCAGCCACAACTTCCATTACACTCAGACAACCAAAGCAGGCTAGTGCAGCCTGAAGCGCAGGCAACAGTAGCTGGAGAGAAGGTGGCGTAAGGACATTCAGCACATCCCTGCTGTAATCTCCATTGGTGGAGCTCCTCTGGAACCCCTGGCAGACACTAAAGCTGCCATCTCCCCCACAGAACCCCATGGGGAAGCAGTAGCAACACTACCCCCCCGCCTCCCCTCTTCCACCGCATCACACACAGGGGTGAATCTGGCCTTGCTAGTAAAGGGAGCTGTAGCAATTTGCACCACCCTGGGCCAGTTCCACTAGTGCAAAACTCCAGTAGAATCTAATGGAGAACTGTTACATTCCTACCGATTTTTAAAACTAAGCTATGGAATTCCATCCCAGGGATCTGAGTCTCCATTTACTTCTGTGGGGTGGTTTCAAAATGCTACAGAAGGGATATTGCTTTCTAGTACAGTCTGGAGTTTTTTAGAATTATGTCCATAGACCCCAGTTACATTTCTATACAGTCCAGCTGCTTTCACCCTATTAAATCTCATAACCCTTCCTTCCATAACGGTGAAGGGTGAGAATCTGGCCCAGTGGCCTTGGCTGAGGTAGGGAGGAGGTTAGTAGAGAACAAAGAGTGTATATTGTTCAAAAGCACTTGTATAGAAGTTATCCTCGGTATTCAAACAATACAGTTCTGATTGAACAGTCATTAAAACAAGTGATTAAGCAAAGAACCAGCCCCACTTCCACGGTGCTCGGAGCCTTTGCAAAACTAAACTTGATTTGTTCATCTCATACACAGTGCAAAACTCTAAATTAGCACTACTCTGGGCTGCTAGCTGATGGTGGAGTAAATTTGCATAGGCGCATTGGCATATTCAAATATGCTATTAGATGACAAAGATAATATCACAAAAGTATCATTAACTTATGGGATCACATTAAATACATTTGCTAATTTTGTGGAAGGGCATAAACCTGTTAACGTCCGTGTTTTCTATAAAAAATTAATCCTGCGGTATTGTAGCTTTGCCTCTAAAACCTATTATAGATATAGCCCCTTGGGCAGAGGTTGGAGAACTGCCATTTAACTGCCAGTGCTATAAATTAAAGGGACTGCTTCAATCAGGTGTCATCCATTGGAATTTACAGACCCAGCGGAATGGGTAGGAAATGCTGACATATGTGACAAGATGTAGCTGCCCAATGACTTTGCCTACACCCTGAGCCTAATTAATTCCACTGAACTCTTAAGTGTATTTTCGTTTGCATTAAATTTAAATTAAGCTGAGCTATGAATGCTAAGCTTGGCAAAGCCTGGAAAAGAAAAGCATGCAGGGAAGAGAGTGGGTCATTTATCTGTGCTATTGCTTAGTATGTTAAGGGGGGAAATGTAAACCTAATTGCTTATAGGTACTACAATTCCCTCAAGAGTTAAGAATTTTGTTACAACCCAAAGCAGAGGATCATTTCATTTAAAATCAAGATCATCCAGCCCAAACACACAAAAGTGAAAATCCTAATTGGCAGGAGAAGTAAAAGGTATCAGTTTCCCCCAGAAGCCAGAACAAATTCTAGAATGGCAGCACTGACGCATCATACAGCTGTACAGCACAGAAATAATGGCAAGCTGAAGATATTTAGTAGCACCCATCAATTCATCCACGTCAGAGAAACCAACACACATTCCCAGCCAGTTGCAGATTAAAAAAAAAAAGTCACCTGCTACTATGCTTGTTTCTTCCTTTTAAAAAACAAAAAAAATCTCTGACTGAAGCCCAGGTCTTTTTTAAGACAAATGAAAGATCACAATCTAGCCATTCTAACCAAGTTTTTGTATTTATAGACCGCCACAAATCAGAGCACAGAGTTAATAAAAATCATGTGCCTACTGTAGGTGTCACTTTTACCTTTCCTTCTTGTTTTAGGAATCTTTTTGCTCTAAGAACTTTTCCTACAGATAGAAATCAAGGTTTGCCAGTGGTCTGTGCTGACGTTGGATGCAGGCACATGATTTCAAGGGCATTTGTTTCATTACTAAGTCATGTGATATGACAGCATCTCATTATGTAACCACGATTGTCTAACATTCAGTTACTTCCATTCTTTAATTATGCATCGCTGTTGTTAGCAGTCTAGTTCTCTTGGGAAGCAGTGTTCCAGCAGAACTGAAAGTTCCTTCAAAATAGGTTAGTTTGTGCTACAAGTATGTGTCATCAATGAGAGATGTTTGAGCTAATTTGCCATTTCTTTCCTGTAAAAATTATTTGTTTTTGTGCCTTTTAGTTGACAATTAGCTTCTTCACCACGATTTGATGTTGCTAAGTGAATAACTTTCTGGGCCGGATTCAAACACAAGGTTTAAGAGCTTCCTTCCATTCAAGTTCATCCAACCTATTTTTAATCGATGGGAAATAACCAGATATCACCTTTTTAAAACAATCTGAACCATTCTGATGTACAGTGACAAATGATAAGGAAGGACCTGATATTCAACTTGCCTGGCAGAACGCTTTCTGGGAAATAAGGTGCAAAAATCAAAGTTGAGCACACACAGACACAAGAGTAAAAGCTATAATACATTTTAAATAAACCGCAATAAAAAACAGACCTCAATAATTCATTAAACATATGTAAGTGCAAGGTCCACTGGGCTTCACCAGCAACTGAATGCAAGAGAGCTCCCCAGGGTGATAATATGAGGCATGCTGGGATAGTTTTCTTGTTCCTCCCAGGAAATGGGCTTTGCCTTCACTAAGAAGGAAGTTCAAGCGCATAGCTTCAGTGAGCAGGAACATGAGAAGTGATTACAAGAAAGCAAACTCATTTCTGGCAATACCTTGCAGAGTGGGTGCATTCTGGGAAAACACACAGACAGACAAAGCACACTGAGTCTCCGAATCACAGGGGAAGCTGCAACAGCCACTTTCCCTGGCTCTGGGTGTCTCTGGCTGGGCTAGAGACAGAATAGGCAGAGTTACAAAAACACATTCAAGGGAGTTTTAGATAATACAGATTAACAATTAGAGTCAGGTACTCAGCTAATGCTTGGCCTATCCAATGGGTAGAAGGAGGTGGTCCTAAACCACCTCTTCACTTCCCTACGCCTCAGGCACCCGGGGCCAGAACAGCCTCCAGCATAATTTAGTCTTCTATAGGCAAGGTCTGAATGAACTTTCCCCTGACATCTAGTGACAAACTGGGGGGAAAGACTTCAGAAGCAGACCGTATTTGCATAAATACAATTACTCTGCCTAGGTGTTCAGCAGCCAGAGCTGCTTTGTCAAAGAGATCAATTTTGGCTTGTTTGGGGTTACAATTTGCTTTAGTGTTTAAATGCAGGAGTATTGAAATGTTGTTATCCTTATCGTATGAGTAAAGGGCAGCAGAACTATGCTTTGCCTGTCCTGATTCAGGGGGTCACCCTAATCTGAACCTCACTTGCTAAGCAAGGAGTAGTGATGCCAAACCCACTAAAGGGGATAGGTGTTCCTACCTCTGCTTAAAGAGTTCTGGACACCATTTGACTCTCCCTTCTCCAGTGTCTAAAGACAAGAGCTGACTGGACTCAATTGAAAGTCCTTGTTTGTGTTCAGTGGTTACTAGAGCTAAAATCACTGATGAGCAGGACTAGGGGCTAAGCCTTAGACCTCATAGGGGGACAGTCGCAGTGGAAGCCAGTGCAGAGACTGCATTAGCAGTGAGGTTCTCCACTCTCCAGTGGCATCACTAAAAATGGAAATCACTAAGAACTGGGTCAAGTGGCGGAACCTCAGGACATGGCATCGCAGAAATGGCAGCGAGCAGCAGCAGTGATATGGCAGCAAGTGGCCAGAGGCAGCAGAGAAACCAACAGTGCAGTGAGTTAGTCGCAGTGGTGGCACCAGGTAGAGGTATTGCTCGTCCCCACCCACCTTTTCAGGGATTGGAAGTGAATGCAGCTCTGAACTCTGGGTCTTTGCTGACCAAGGAAATGTGTGTCATGAATTAATTTACCCTCCTCACTGTGAGTGAGGTGCAGCGAAGGGAAAGGGGAGTGCCATGTTAGAGACATTCATTTGTCAGATTTATACACCGCAAGGTGGGAAAGAGAAGCAAAGAACACTGCCCAACATATTGTGGAGTTGGTGTTTGCTTCTGGTTGCATGCTTTTGAAGCATGGTTGTGGTGTTTAATTAATGTTGGATTCCCTTTTAATGAAAGTTTTGTTACACACAGACTCAGAGCTTGCGGGAGGGGAAGTATTGCCTCTTAGAGGCACCAGAGGTGGTGCTCAATTTTCCCAGATTACTGGGTGGGGGCTCAAGCTGGTTCTGTTTTGTATTGTTAAGAGGAGCCCCTAGCTATTGAACCCAGCCCTTGTTGCTGCCAACACCACCTGGCAGAAGGGTTCCACTTCTTTAAGGGCTAGTCTAAATTATGCTGGTGTCAGTGGTCCCATAGAAACCACACAGCTAAGTGCGGATTAGTCAGAATGCTGCATACTGCAGCCTTCCTGGCATGCCCTGACATGCCTTGGTGGGGTGGGGAAGCAGGTGCTATAAATCCAGCTAAGCCAGCCTTAACTTTGCTGAGGTTTCTGGAGGATCCACATCAGCCCCTTCAAGGAGCAAAGAGAGCAGTGCAAAGAGACCTTAGTAGATCTGGGGTAATACTTAGGGTGACCAGACGTCCCGTTTTTAACAGGTCAGTCAGGTATTTAAGCCCTCCTGCAGGTGTCCCGACTTTTTCTTAAAAACAGGCAAATTGTCCCATATTTTCCACCTCCCCCACCATTATTACCGGCGGGTCCTGCTGCCGGCCAGATCCCTGCTTGCCAGCCGCCAGCGGTGAGTGGTGGGGTCCAGTGGCCGACGATGGGGGTGGGTGTTCAAGGCTGGGGACAGAGTGAAGCTGCAGCGTGCGGGGCTGGGCTGCTCCCCCTGCCGGTCCATCGGTGCAGCCCCTGCTGCGTGCCGGTTCTCGGCCAGCAGGGCCCCGCCCCATTTCCAGCTGGTGCTGGCTGTGAGCTTCAGCAGCTGGTGAGTGCGGACAGGTGCTCCCTCCAACCCTGCTGCTCCTCCATATCCCCCCTCCTCCCCGGTGGGCGCATCCCACTCCCAGCGCTGTGCGGAGAACCAGTCCCTGGTCGGAGAGCTCAGCTCACCAGCAGCCTGGCTGGCAGGCTCCTTCCTTCCCCTACTGGTGCTAGCTGGGCCGGCACCCTGGGAATGCCCAAGACCCTCCGGCCTGGGATGCTAGCCAGGTGGTGCCGAGCCCTGCGTGTACCAAAGCCTTGGAGTGGGGAGGGGGAACAGATTTCCAGCCAGTTCCCACCCCGAACCTGCAGGCTCCACAGCAGCCCCCCAGGCAAGGGCTTAGCATCCTCTTCACTCCCACCCCCTCTCCTGCCCTGTGTCCTGCCCCCAGGGAGCGTGGGGCTTCTCCGTCCCCTAGGCACCCTCCCCTGCTGAGCCACCTCTCTGGCTGGGCTTCATAGCCACTGAATCCCCTGCAGTCAGGTTCCCTGGGCCCTGGTGCACAATGCATCATTAGAGCTTAATCCCGTCCTGCCTGTGCTGTAGCCGGGAGACAGGAAGTGGCTGGGTTATGTCGGTGGCCAGCAGCGGCCTGGAGGTGTTAGCTGCCCTTTGACACTGTGCGGACAGGAACGGACAAGCTGCTTCCAGCCGTGGGTGTGGGGAGGGGAGAGAGATGAGCTCTGCAAAAACATGGGCCAGGTCATCCCTTCCTCCCCTCCTTCTCCCCTGTGACTGGAAGCAGCTCCCATTCCTCCCTCCCGCATAGTACCGAAAGTTTGCTGCTGATCACGTTCTGGTGTGAACCCTGGCAGAAATCAGAGGGGGTGGGGGATGTGTCCCCCCACAGTGCCTCAGGAAGGTGCAGCACCAGGTATCGGGAGAGGCAGGACCATCCTGGGGGCCTGGTCATGCATGGAGGGTGGAGCGCGCTGTTCAGGGAGGGTCAGGTGTGTGTGGGTGTGTGGGTGTGTGAGAGTGAGAGTGAGCCCTCTCCCCATGTGGGGGAAGGGGTATGTGTCTCACCCATCCCTGTATGAACCCTAAAGCCTTAAAGATAAGAAGGTAAATAAAAAAGAATCCAACTATGCAGTATTTCTTTTTAACAGGGGCTCAGTCAACTTGATGTTAATTTGAATGTTTGCACTGCATAATTCTGATTGATTTCTGTTGAACTCACTTGAATACAAGTAATTTCACCAGCTGTCCAGTATTCAGCATAGGGAAATATGGTCACCCTAGTAATACTGCAAAACAGCATTCATCAGCATTGGCTTGAATTCAACCACATTCATGCTCTCTTAAAAAAAACTATTTGACAACATTTATACACACAGTTTTTGCTTATATGCAGAATGGCTGTTTTTCTTCCTTATGGGACATGCAGTCAAGACTATTTATTATTCCTTATTTGCTATTCGCCATGCCCTTGTTTAAAATGTTTCAGTCAGCCAATCGAGGGGGTAAAAACATTGTGGCTTAGCTGAGCAATCACACAGTCTGAATAATCAATATCTAAAGTTCACCTACTACCTGTAGGTTCTTCCAAACTATTCAATGACTATTACGAAAGATAAATACATTTGCAGAAATCAGGATACACTCATGAATGATTTGCGAACAGAAATGGGTAAATCCGTCAGGTAAATATTTGCAATAAATAATGCAACTGGCTCTAGGATTTGACTCAACAATAGAACGTGCTACTAAGCAACTATCATGGGAGGGAAAATAACTTTAAAAAGCTCTATTTTTCAAGAATAAGTGGGATTAAGATGAAGTAATGAAAGAGATATGGGTAGCTGAAAGACATTGTTACTTGCTGAAAGCTATTTCATTAACCTGTAACTATGATTTGCAATTCTATAGCACATTTCACAAAATAGCCATTCCAAAGAATTTCAATGAGATGCTTCTCTACGCTGACCAAATATGAAAAATGATGAAGGGCTCAGTAGCATTGTATCAATCAAAAAGGAAGGGATTTAGCTGGCAGAAACAGGCTTCATTTCTGATTGAGAGAAACAACCGAGTTGGAACCTGTATTGACATTTTTACTGTGTTTAGCTAGATGGTATAACAGAAACTACATGATTGAGTAAGCCATAGGCCATCTGCCAGCTTTCCTCGCTTTTCCTCTGGCCCATAAAAAGCAGCCACCTTTACAAAGCTCAAAATATGGAGTAGAATTAGAAAGGTTTTTACAGCTAAGGACACAAAAACATCACTGCAATAGGTACTCTTCTGGGACTTTCTTTTTTTCCTTAAGAAAAAGCTATAAGAAACCCATCTTCATGGGAGGAAGGAGGGTCCAGTGGTTCGGATGCAGGGCCTGGGAGTCGGGATATTTGGTTTTAAGTCCCTGCTATGCCACAGATGTCCTCTGTGATCTTGGGTGACTCACATAGTCTCACCGTGCCATAGTTCCTCATCTGTAAACTGAGGGATAACCGGAGCTTGTGGGTTTAGATCAAGGGTTCTCAAACTTCATTGCACTGTGACCCCCTTCTGACAACAATTACTACATGACCCCAGAAGGGGGGACCGAAGCCTGAGCCCGCCCGAGTCCTGCTGTCTTGAAGGAGAAGGGGGGCAAAGCCCAAGCCCCACCACCTCCAGGGGTGGGGGAGCCAAAGTCAAAGCCCAAGGGCTTGAACTCCAGGCAGGGGGCCTGTAACCTGAGTCTCGACACCCAGGTTTGAAGTCCTCAGGCTTCAGCTTTGGCCCTGGGCCCTAGCAAGTCTAAGCCAGCCCTGGCAACCCCATTAAAATGGGGTCATGACCCACTTTGGGGTGCCGACCCACAGTTTGAGAACCGCTGGTTTAGATACATTAAAGATTGTGAGATGCTCAGATACTACAGTAAAAAATGGGGGACATCTAGGTACAAGAGATAGATCTACGAATTAATAGTGTCCACTATGCTGCCCACTGTGGACACTCAGAACTTTCTGGTGACAGAAGAGATAGCATGCAGATCCTTCTGTTCCAAAAGCATAGGCACTACCTACCCTTCTGTTCCAGAAGCATAAGCACTAGGGAGTAGCTCCATGATCTGTTAGCCGTATAGGCCCAGTGACACACAGTTCTTATTCTGCCCATTAGAAAGTGTTCAGTATGTTTCATACTAAACTACTGGGCACAGTAGCGTAGCCAGGTTTAGAGCACAGGGGGAGCGGAGCTAAAAAAAGGTGCCGGGAGCAAAAAGCGTCGGGAGCAAAAAAAGGCGCCGGGAGAAAAAAAAATCTCCGCTCTGGCTGCAGCGTTGGAGCAAAAAAAGGCGCTGGAAGCAAAAAAAGGCTCTCAGTGGGGGAGCAGCCACTCCCCCTGCTCCCCCCTGGCTACGCTACTGACTGGGCACAATATCATTTGTACTGGCAATTCTCAGGGTTGGAATCATATACAGAATTATAATCCTACCTGTCTCAAGTGTACCTCATTTTGCAGGACTTCACTCATTTTAGTCCCAAACTTACTTACATTCCACCCAAATTAGGTGTTCTCTTCATTTTTATTGCTGAAAATTATTTACATCAGAAATAAAGATTTGTGAAATTCAGGTTATAGAAAGAGTTAGTTATGCTAAAGGAATCATTTCCACAGGATTTTAAATTGATTAATTTTGTGTGTCTTTTTGTTGAGTCTTTATCATATATTAACTTCCACATTTGGGTCTTGGCAGGCTGAGAAGTTATAAACATGACTGACAAGCTAGCACATAAATTGGCCCACCAGCTTATGTAATATATATCAGTGGTTCTCAAACAGGAGTACGCATACCCCTGGGGGTACGGAGAGGTCTTCCAGGGGGCACATCAACTCATCTAGATATTTGTCTAGTTTTACAACAGGCTACATAAAAAGCGCTAGCAAAGTCAATACAAACTGAAATTTCATACAATGACTTGTTTATACTGCTCTATATACTATAGACTGAAATGTAAGTATAATATTTATATTCCAGTTGATCTATTTTATAATTATATGGTAAAAATCAAAAAGTAAGCAATGTTTCAGTAATAGTGTGGCTGTGACACTTTTGTATTTTTATGTCTGATTTTGTAAGCAAGTAATTTTCAAGTGAGGTGAAACTTGAGGGTACGCAAGACAAATCAGGCTCCTGAAAGGGGTACAGTAGTCTGGAAAGGTTGAGAGCCATTGATGTATATTAATACCATACACACCTGTGAGTTCAGAGTAAGTGAAGTGTTAAACCTTCCAAGTTAAACTTTCCTTTTTTTTAATGTAAGAGCTAGCTTATATGGATTCACAGGCCCTGAAGATGAATAAGGTTTGGATTAAAATAAGTTAATTTTATTATGGTTGGATCTTACTGTGATTCCATACTAAGGGTATGTCTACACTATGAAATTAGGTCGATTTTATATAAGTCAATTTTTCGGAAGAGATTTTATATAGTCGATTGTGTGTGTCCACACTAAGCGCATTAAGTCAGCGGAGTGCGTCTTCCCTACCATGGCTAGCATCAACTTACAGAGTGGTGCACTGTGGGTAGCTATCCTGCAGTTCCCACAGTCTCCGCCGCCCATTAGAATTCTGGGTTAAGCTCCCAATGCCTGATGGGGCAAAAACATTATCATGGGTGGTTTTGGGTACATGTCATCAGTCGCCCCTCCCTCTGAGAAAGCGATGGCAGACAATCGTTTCGCACCCTTTTTTCCTGGGTTACCCGTGCAGACGCCATACCACTGCTGTGGTTGACACATGTAACAACACCAGGGCTCTTGCTCTTTTGCCTTAGCCACGGTACCTTGCCCTACCAGGACCTCCAAGCATTCGACACAGAAGCACCTGCAGCAGCTGGCATTGCTACACAGCAGCAGCTCCTGGGTGCCTTTCCAGCAGACAGTGCAGTAGGACTGCAAGCCTATACATCATCGTATATGGTGTACAGCTCCACCACTTCCGCTGCAACTCTGCTCTCTTGCAGTCACCCCTCGCAGACAATCATTTCGCTCTCCTGCCGTCACCCCTCACAGACAATCATTTTGCGCCCTTTTTCCTGGATTGCCCAAGGTAGCCTGGGGGGGGGGGGGGAGGAGGGAAGCACCAACTAGGTGGGGTCGTAGATGAGGGGAGGAAGGAAGGACAAGGCCACACTACACTTCAAAACTTATTGAATGCCAGCCTTCTGCTGCTTGGGCAATCCTCTGGGGTTGAGTGGTTGGGTGCCTGGAGCCTCCCCCTCCCCCCCACGCACCCATTCTTGGGCGTCTGGGTGAGGAGGATATGGAACTTGGGGAGGAGGGCAGGCGGTTATTCAGGGGCTGCAGCGGCGGTCTGTGCTCTAGCTGCCTTTCCCACATCAGATCCACAAGATTTCTGAGCATTTCAGTTTGCTCCCCCATTAGCCTCAGCATTGCATCCTGCCTCCTCTCATCCCATTCATTTAACACTTTCCTCCACACATTCTGCTGAGCTCTATTGGAGCAGGAGGACTGCATGAGCTCTGAGAACATGTCATCGCGAGTGCGTTTTTTTCACCTTCTTATCTGTGTTAGCCTCTGGGACAGAGATGATAGTGGGAGCGTAAAAACATTTGCAGCTGCGGGAGGAAAATAAATGGAGAGTAGTATTTAAAAAGATACATTTTAGAGAACAAAGGGAAGACTCTTTCACAGTGAACCAAGCTATTCACATTACATAGTGCATGTGCTTTCGGTACAAGGTCACATTTTGCCTCCGTGCCTGGCGGTTGTGTGTGAAAGATCACACACGCATGGCTAGGAAACAGAATTCGGCTTGCAGGCAGCCATGGTAAGCCACAGTGTTTCAGCTTGTTCAGCCCTCATAACACGTGGGAATGGTTTCAAACAGCAGTGCCCTCCTTTCCCATAACAAGCAAAGCCCATTGGGTTGGCCATTTAAAAGGAGGGGCTGCAGTTTTGGAGTTAATGTGAAGCACAACCCAACTCCCTCTCCCCCCCCAAAATTCTCTGGGATGATCGCGTCACTCCTCCCCGCTCCGCATGGCTAGTATCAGAGAAGATCCCTGTCAGCCAAACGCGAACAGCTCAGCATGAACGGGCCTCCCCACACCGTGTGGCTAGCAGCGGGGATGATTTCTTTTCAGCCAAAGGCAAACAGCCCACCAGGAACGGGCACTTCTGAATGTCCCCTTAAACAAATTTCCCATATTTCAACGAGGTGACCATGAATGATATCACTCTCCTGAGGCTAACACAGAGAGATAAAGAATGGATGTTGCTTGAATGCCACCAAAGCCTGGGCCCATTTGCTGCCATGCTTTGTTCTGCAGTGGTTCCAGAGTACTTGCTACTGGCTTGGCGTGGTAAAGTGTCCTACCATGGAGGATGGAATAAGGCTGCCCTCCCCAGAAACCTTCTGCAAAGGCTTTCAGAGTACCTCCAGGAGAGCTTCATGGAGATGTCCCTGGAGGATTTCCACTCCATCCCCAGACACGTTAACAGACTTTTCCAATAGCTGTACTGGCCGCAAATGGATCCCAAGTCTTCAGGGAAAATTAATCATTAAACACGCTTGCTTTTAAACCCTGTATTATATTTACAAAGTACACTCACCAGAGGTGCCTTCATGGTCCGGGAGCCCACCTTGGGAGGGTTGGGAGGGTATTGGCTCGAGGATGATGAATAGTTCCTGGCTACCAGGGAGAATGGATTCTCCGCTTGTCTGCTGTGCGCTATCCTCAACCTGCTCCTCCCCCTCCTCATCTTCTTCATCCACAAAATCCTCATCCCTGTTGTGTGAGACTCCCCCCTTGCAGGTGTCTACACACAGTAGTGGGATAGTGGTAGGGTCCCCACCTAGAATTGCATGCAGCTCATCATAGAAGCGGCATGTATGGGGCTCTGACCCGGAGCGACCGTTTGCCTCCTTTGTTTTTTGGTTGGCTTGCCTGAGCTCCTTAATTTTCACGCGGCACTGCTGTGCATCCCTCATGTACCTCTATCAATCATGCCCTTGGAGATTTTGACATATATATTGGCATTTCATCTTTTGGAACGGAGTTCTGCCAGCACAGATTCATCTCCCCATACAGCGATCAGATCCAGTACCTCCCGTTCGGTCCATGCTGGAGCTCTTTTGCGATTCTGGGACTGCATGGTCACCTGTGCTGATGAGCTCTGCATGGTCACCTGTGCTGATCAGCTCGCCACACTGGCCAAACAGGAAATGAAATTCAAAAGTTCCTGGGGCTTTTCCTGTCTACCTGGCCACTGCATCTGAGTTGAGAGTGCTGTCCAGAGAGGTCACAATGGAGCACCCTGGAATTGCTCCCGGAGGCCAATACTGTCGAATTGTGTCCACACTACCCCAAATTCGACCCAGCAAGGTCAATTTTAGCGCTAAACCCCTCACTGGGGAGGAGTATATAAATTGGTTTTAAGAGCCCTTTAAGTCGACAAAACAGGCTTTGTTGTGTAGATGGGTGCAGCGTTAAATCGACCTAACACTTCTAAATTCGACCTAAACTCATAATGCAGACCAGGGCTAAGATTAGGCTAGCTGATTTGTCAGGAAAAGAAGTAGGGGGATGAATGGCTGTATCACAAACAGTTATGTGACTTTCCCCATGTGCCTTTTCACAGTTAACATAATTAGAACTCTAAATGCACTTGCAAACAGAAGCCTCAAAATATTCACAGCTATTAGAGAGAGAAAGTGTGCGTTATATATATATATATATATATATATAAATAAAGCATTGAAAAACAGTTTGCTAAATGAACCAAATTCATGTGACACACCACCAGTTTCAGAATACAGATTGAAGTCAAACCAACACCAAATGTTCAGATGTGTAAAGAATGGAACAAAAAATAATACGGATAATATTATAATGCCATTATATAAATAGACAGGACACCTAGAATACACCTGGTGTTTAGCTCTGGTCAACCCATCTCAAAAGAAATATGGCAGAAAAAGAAGGGTAATGAAAATTATTAAGTAAAAAAATATTAAATTTCCTTCCCCAAAATAATGTTTTTTTAAAAACTAGTAAATCACTAGGTGAATGTACAGAGTATATGCAGGTTGGTAAAACTTTAGTTCAACCAGTTTATAATATAAAAAAGAATATGATGCCTCTCTTACAATTTCCAATGCTGCTCTGCTGTACTTTTTTACATAATAGCATATTAGAAAAATGTTTTCACATATCCACAGCAAACGTTTATGATGTGAATTTTCTGCAGAGGTGCCATTATAGCCCGGGGAGTGAGCTGCCAATGCTCAGAAGTACTGTTTGCTGTGGTAGTGAGTGCCAGGGCATGGCAGGAATGATTTGCATCATGTTGTTTCAGAATGCAGTGAGTGATGCACAGTAATAAGACATGACACTGAATACATTGCTGGAATGAGATACAACAGAAAGTGCGGGACCACGTCCAACAGCGGAGACCTTTGAGTTGTTAATTTAAACCCTTAATTTAATCTTAATTCAATGTGATGACAATAGTGCAACAGGCCTTAATCCATTGTCAATCACTGAGCTACATTCTGGGACAGGCAGACCTCACAAGATAAAGCACAACCATTTTAAAAGTCTTCCATGTATGACATGCTGTAGGTTCTTACATTAACTTTTTTATTATTATTATTTGTATTACAGGAGTCCTAACCAAGCCAGGGCCCCATTGTGGTAGGCACAGTAAAAAACCATAGGAAGAGAGAATCCCTGCTCTGAAAAGCATAGAATCTAAATACACAAGGGCAGGGAGAAAGGAAGCACGATCGTCATCATTTTGCAGGTTCACAAAGATATTAAGTGATTTGTACAGGGTCACACAAAGTCTGGCAGATCTGGGAATTAACTCAGACTTTCTAAAGTACCAGTCCAATGCACTAACTACAAGAGACTCCTTCAACCATACGTCCTCTTCTTTTTTCTTCTCAGCCATCCAAACACTCTCCAAACCCTGCCTACGCACTACAGTGTACTATTGCATAATTCCATAGTTACTCCCTTTTAATGAACGTTATTTCAGAGATGAACCTGAATCCAAATACTTTGCAGTCCTGCTCACTGTTAGCACACAAATAACCCCATATGCTGGTGGGAACGCTGAACAGCTGTGATGTGATGACTCCAGCAAGTGACTGATAAAGGAGAATAATATCAGACAACACCAGCCAGTTGGCAGATAAGGCTGCCAGTCTCAGAATTTCTCCCTCCCTTCATGACACTAATAGTGGAAACTAATGTCAGAAACAGGACACAGCCCACTCTATTTAAAATGGTGAATGGATAAGACTAAGAAAATTGCATGCCGCGATTTTGTTGCAGAAACAACTTTCAACACACACCACAATTTCTTTGCAATACCACTCACTCCGTATTGGAGGGGCAGCTAGGCCACATTTGAGTGAGTGACATTGTGGCCTGGCACATGTGGCTGGGGCAGAGGCTGAGGAGGAGGAGGATGAGCCTAAGGACCTGTATGGGTCATGCCAACCATAGGCAGCAGGTAGCCCCCTCAAATCTGAGACACTCCACTGCCTGCATGAACAGTGCTGCTAAGCAAGCAAATGTCTGCCTCCAGCAACACCACCCGGCTTGGTGCCAGCCCCCCAGTCTCAGGTTTCTAGGGGTCTTTCAGCTGGGCTGAACTCTAGGGCACAGGAGCTCACCTCCCTCCACTCCACCCTGGGGAATGGAGCGGTATCCAGCCCTGTTGGAGGGTAAAGGACCCTGCTGCCAATTCAACATCTAGTCAGTTACAAAAAAGTTTAGGTTCTGCCCCATACCCTCAGCCACCCACACCACTTTTTATGGTACTGTAACTGACTGCACCAAAACCACAACTTACATAAACTGCAGCTGCTATTACTGAACCGGGGGGGGGGGGGGGGGGGGGAAGCACAACTTTCTTACAGCTCTATCAATGCATAGTAAAAAACCGGCCTGCTATGGGTATGCATGGGATAACCACAATATCTGCCCACAGTGGAGATGTACAGCAGTCTTTCAAAAGTCATTCAACCCATCTCTAATTTAATTAATTCTGGAGGAAAGAAGGCACCCTAGGATGGTTGCTGATATAGACCAATATCCAAGTGCAAAGGGTGAGATCCAAAGCTTGGTGAGGTTAGTTGGAATCTGTCCATTAACTTCAATGAGCTTTGGATCACACCCTTAAGAGCCAGACATCTACTGCTACTTCACAAATACTGCCAGCAAAGGTGGGATCCAATGAGGCAGGCCAGTGGGACTATACTGGGTGCTATACTGAGTGCTATACTCTTCTATTCATTTTCATTAGAATCATAGACTCATAGGGTTGGAAGGGATCTCAGGAGGTCATCTAGTCCAACCCCCTGCTTAAAGCAGGACCAACACCAACTAAATCATCCCAGCCAGGGCTTTGTCAAGCCTGACCTTAAAAACCTCTAAGGAAGGAGATTCCACCACCTCCCTAGGTAACCTATTCCAATGCTTCACCACCCTCCTAGTGAAATAGTGTTTCCTAATATCCAACCTAAATCTCCTCCACTGCAACTTGAGACCATTACTCCTTGTTCTGTCATCTTCTACCACTGAGGACAGTCTAGATCCATCCTCTTTGGAACCCCCTTTCAGGTAGTTGAAAGCAGCTATCAAATCCCCCCACATTCTTCTCTTCTGCACTCTAAATAATCCCAGTTCCCTCAGCCTCTCCTCATAAATCATGTGCTCCAGCCCCCTAATCATTTTTGTTGCCCTCCACTGGATGCTTTCCAATTTATCCACATCCTTCTTGTAGTGTGGGGCCCAAAACTGAACACAGTACTCCAGATGAGGCCTCACCAGTGCCGAATAGAGGGGAATGATCACGTCCCTCGATCGGCTGGCAATGCTCCTACTTATACAGCCTAAAATGCCATTAGCCTTCTTGGCAACAAGGGCTTACTGTTGACTCATATCCTGCTTCTCATCCACCATAACCACAAGGTCCTTTTCTGCAGAACTGCTGCCTAGCCACTCGGTCCCTGGTCTGTAGCAGTGCATGGGATTCTTCCTTCCTAAGTGCAGGACTCTGCACTTGTCCTTGTTGAACTCATAAGATTTCTTTTGGCCCAATCCTCTAATTTGTCTAGGTCCCTCTGTATCCTATCCCCTCCCTCCAGCGTATCTACCACTCCTCCCAGTTTAGTGTCATCTGCAAACTTGCTGAGGGTGCAATCCACGCCGTCCTCCAGATCATTAATGAAGATATTGAACAAAACCGGCCCCAGGACCGACCCTTGGGACACTCCACTTGATACAGGCTGCCAACTAGACATGGAGCCATCGATCACTACCCGTTGAGCCCGACAGTCTAGCCAGCTTTCTGTCCACCTTATAGTCCATTCATCCAGCCCATACTTCTTTAACTTGCTGGCAAGAATACTGTTTTGCTGTGTTGGCAGAAGGAAGGAAGGGGTGTCCAATGTTTTTCTCCTCAGCTATTGCATCTTTACAGCACGGGGCAGGGTCTGGCCCACAGCTAACAGTGCCACATCAATATTTTGATCAACAAGATTTGGAAATTACTTTTAAAAATAGTGAGTGTGGAGTCATGCTGCTAACCATTTTTTGTTGGTCAATCTAAGGCATGTAGTGGAATCGGATTTGTGCTACAATGCATGTTGCTGACTAAGGATTAAAACTGAACACTACCCAACCAAGATTTGGATCAAAGTGCAGAAACTAATTTAACCAAAATCTGGGGGCTCTTTGGATACAGTGGTTGGTTTGGCCCATTAGGATGTTAATGGCCAGCCACAAAGTTCAGATCTGGATACCAATGTTTCATAAGTTTTGAGGTGTTTGGGTTAGCCCTCACTCATCTCAGTTTGCATCTTGCATTGTGCTTGATGCAACTCAGTTGACTCTGATGGACTTGAACCTACTTTTGCCCTGGCTGAATTTGATCCTTTCTGCTTACATCTTTTAAACATTTGCAGACTAATACCATGTGGCCCCTAACCCTTCACTGACACTTAGCAAAGCTAGTGTATTGTCTTTTAATTTTTTCTTGTTAGTCAAACCCTAAGGCACCCAAACCATTTTTGTTGCTCTTTTCTGAATTCCCTCCAAGATGTCCATGTCTTTCTGTTAAAGCAATACCTCTTTTCTGATCATTTTCCCTTAGATCTATTGGCTTAGATTTTTCTTTCAAGTTGTATCTCATTGTTTTTTTCTGCCCATATTTTCAGTATCTCTAGACCCTTTTGTATTATTCAGCTGTTCTCCATGTTTAGTAATTACCTGCAACTTTCATTAACATGTTGTTTCCTCCCTCTTCTAGACCATTAATGGATATGTTCAATTAAACTGGACCTAATACAGATCCTTTCAAACCCACTGGAAGCTTCTCCACAATTTAATCCATTGCATTTTATGATAGAACTTTTGTTTATGATGCTTTAGCCGGTTCTCAATCCTCTTCATATCCAGGATGATTTGAATCAATTTTGAATGCAAACATTTCATTGTTTTCTCGTCATTTACTGATTTCGAATTTAAATAAAAACAACAAAATAATCAAGTTTGTCTGGCAAGATCTGTTCTTTATAAACCCCTCCTAATAAATGTTCATAATTCTATTTTTGTCTATAGGTTGAATTTGGCCTCAGGTGGGAGATGAATTAATTAGTATAATAGAAGAATACAATAATTTAGGAAAAACATCTTGACAGTTCTGTCCTTTTCTATTCGGGTTATTATACTAGGCCCATCATCTGAGCACAACAGTGAGATCTGTTAGCTTGTGATCAAATCCTGAGATCAAAAAGGTCACCAACCTCATTGACTTTCATGTGAGGAGATTGCTGCTTATTTGCAAAGCTGAGTATGTGCAACAAGATGTATTCTGACATTGCAAAGATGGGTTAAAAGAAGGCTGGGGTGTTTGGCTCTGCAGTTCTGGGTTGGCCCACTGTGGAAATTGGAGGGGAGCTATAAAGTTTGGCTACAAGTCTGAATTCCCTCCCAACATTTTGTGGGAGGTTATTATTTATTTGTTTTATAGGTATGGTAGCATCTAATCAGGAGGCTTTGAGTGTATGACACAAACCTTGCCCCAGAGAGCTTGCCTTCTAGAGGAGGAGCAGACAAAGGGTGGGGGAACAAGATACAACATACAAGTGAAGTGGTCAGGTTATTAGGTCCATTTTTTTGTTTTCATTTTTCCCAAAGCAAGGAACATACCCAGGATGGCAGAGAAGGAAGTAATCAAACTATGTACAATTTTATGTACATTAAAAATAATTCACATCAAGTATCTATCAGAGCCCCTCAGTCTTTACAAGTTCTGGTATAATGAGAATCAGGAGCGCTGGTTTTGGCCCATGTACAATCCAAGTCCCTGAACCTGAAGGCTGAGGGGAGATATGATTGCTCTCTTTAAATATATCAGAGGGATAAATACCAGGGAGGGAGAGGAATTATTTCAGCTCAGTACCAATGTGGACACAAGAACAAATGGATATAAACTGGCCATCAGGAAGTTTAGACTTGAAATTAGACAAAGGTTTCTAACCATCAGAGGAGTGAAGTTCTGGAACAGCCTTCCAAGGGAAGCAGTGGGGGCAAAAGACCTAACTGGCTTGAAGATTAAGCTAGATACGTTTATGGAGGGCATGGTTTGATGGGATAACATGATCTTAGTCAAAGGTCAATTAATTGCCATCAGTGGTAAATAGGACCAATGGTCAATGATGGGATGTTAGAAGTTACGACAGAGAACTTTTTCCTGGGTGTCTGGCTGGTGAGTCTTGCCCACATGCTCGGGGTTCAGCTGATTGCCATATTTGGGGTCGGGAAGGAATTTTCCTCCAGGGTAGATTGGCAGAGGCCCTGGAGGTTTTTTGCCTTCCTCTGCAGCATGGGGCACGGGTCACTTACCGGAGGATTCTCTGCATCTTGAAGTCTTTAAACCATGATTTGAGGACTTCAATAGCTGAGACATAGGTGAGAGGATTATTCCAGGAGTGGGTGGGTGAGATTCTGTGGCCTGCATTGTGCAGGAGGTCAGACTAGATGATCATAATGGTCCCTTCTGACCTTAAAGTCTATGAGTCTATGAACTGCATGAGCAGGAACCACAGAAGGTGATGAAGCAGAAGCAAAAGGAAAGAGGAAACAGAGAACAAACTAGAGACAGACAAACTGAGTGCATCAAAGGTAGCTGCCACTGTAGCATTTTGGAATATGAGCAGACAGACATTGCATAATTTGGTAAATTCAGGCTCTCTTGAAAGGTGATCACTTGAATACACTATGTTATATCAACTCTACACATGTTATGCACACTTCAAAGAGAAAATATATGGTGTCAATTTTAGGATGCCTTCAGGTGTGACAGATCCATGTACAATTCCATGACTCTCAGAAAAGTTTATAGGATATTTTTTTTCCACAACTGTGCATTAAAATTGCAACAGTACTTTAGATGACTGTTAGAGGTGGCCCGAATCAGAACCTTTTAACTGACCCTCCTACTTCCAAAAAGATCAGGTGTTCCTGATAAAATGAAACCCAGATTCAAATCACTCCGGAGGGTTTATTTTGGTTTTGCAAAGCTAGTTTACAAAACGAAACCTTTGTCCCATTTCTAATTTCTACAACAGACATCAGTGTGACTCAGCCCATAGCCCAAATACCTCATCCAGTTTACACCTTCTTTTAACACATAAATAGGGCCCGACCAAATTCACAGCCATGAAAAACACGTCACGGACTGTGAAATCTGGTCCCCCCCCCCCCCCCCGGTGAAATCTGGTCTTTTGTGTGCTTTTACGTATTTCCCAGGGGAAACCAGCGTTTCTCAAATTGGGGGTTCTGACCCAAAAGGGAGTTGCAGGGGGGGTCACGATTATTTTAGGGGGGGTCGCGGTAGTGCCACCCGTACTTCTGCGCTGCCTTCAGAACTGGGTGTTCAGAAAGTGGCAGCTGCTGGCCAGGCACCCAGCTCTGAAGGCAGTGTCCCGCCAGCAGCAGCGCAGAAGTAAGGGTGGCAATACCATACCATGCCCTCCTTACTTCTGTGCTGCTCCTAACAGCAGCTCTGTCTTCAGAGCTGGGCTCCCGGCCACTGCCCAGCTCTGAAGGCAGTGTCCCGCCAGCAGCAGCGCAGAAGTAAGGGTGGCAGTACTACAACCAACACCCCACCCCCCCAGACACACAACTCCTTTTTGGGCCAGGACTCCTACAATTACAATACCATGACATTTCAGATTTAAATAGCTGAAACCGTGACATTTACTTTTTTTAAAAATCCAATGACCGTGAAATTGAACGAAATGGACTGTGAATTTGGTAGAGCCGTACACGCAAGACTCAATATTCAAGGATGAATTGGAAGGTTGCAATACATAAGCAGATAAGATACCAATCAACACTCGCAGCATAATCTGTCATTCTCATGTACCTTCACAAGCAACAAAAGTTTAATCAATGTCAGATATTTTCCTTTTCTTAGTTAGCTGTTTCACATGAATAGGCTCTTTCAACTTCTCAATAAATATAACTAAGGAAAAGAACAGAACCTGGGATGACCTGAAGCATCTGCTGTGTTCTAATCCACTGGGATACTATCTTTGCATGAAAGTCAGCAGCCTAATTGAAGAGAAAAAAAATCTGGTTCCATTCACTGGACAAACTTTATGCTGTCTTTCACCTGCTCTCTGCGTTACTCAAGAAGCTTAATACACTACAACTTCCTTAGTGTGCCAATCTGTGTTTCCATGTCTATGAGAGCACTTGCATCACACTACGAAACACTATAGTTGTTGGGTCTTGTACTGGAGAGAAAATGGAAAAATATCTATACATTAACATCTGCAAAGCACCAGAAGACTAGAAGTGGAGTGACCTCTCCTTGCTTCACCTGCAATTTGCTGATATAAAGGAATGTAATTTACTAAAGATACAGACTGCTAAACACTGCTCTGGTGCAGCGTTCACTCGGAATCTGGACTAGCATAATGCCATCTCCCTAGGGAAAATCTCCATTTGCATACTTCACACATGAAGTACACAGGTACACCTTCAATGTAATGATTCACAGGCAATTAAAGTCCAACAGAGAAATACCAATGTGTTAGTTTTGCATAGGCAGCAATACAGGCTCAGTTTAAATACAGTTTGAGCACCTGTACATTGCATGCAAAGTGGGAGCAGCACTAACTCCCAGTTTGATTTGGATAAGTACCCAGAAGTTGCGCTGGATCTCTGAACAAGAGAATACAAAATTGAGATTCAGTTTTACTAGCTAGATTTTTCAATATTTTCTACTTCCAGTTGAGCCAGAAATAACATTTCCCACAACACCATCATTATTTTAGCACTTCCACTTCTGATTGCACACAAACACACAAAAATGAAAACCACTGGGGGGAAAAAATATATCCAAATACCTTCTAACCTGTAAAAAGGTCCAGTTTGATCTTGGAGACAGAGGTTTGGATGCGCTCTTATTTTTATCTTAACAAGTTCAACCACCCCACCCCTTGCTTTATTCTGCAAAACTTCAGATCATTTTGAAAAGAAATATTGTACATAGACAGTTTATTTTTATTTTTCATTGTTTTGATGAAGACAAGAGATTCTTGAATTTAAAAATCCTCCCAGGAATTAGAGAGCAAAGAAGCCATAGTTTGAGGGGAGGACTTGATTTGCAGTTTTCTACAATCTGAATAGCCTTTTTTTTTCTTTTTAATAGTGATCTCCATTAAATAATAGCTGCACATGATAGAGTCTGGTTTTGTTTCTCTCTCTCTAAACTCCAAGGTTGTGTGCTCTCCTCAGCCTCATTGTCATTTCAGTTGGTAGGCTCTGCAGACATGGTACGTCACTAGAATCTTATTTTCAGTCAACAGCATGTGCATATGTCTTTTGAACAGATGGAGATCAATTGCGCAAGTTAGGCTTCTGAGGTTTATAAATGTTTTATTCCCTCCTTTATGTGGTGTAAACTTTGGACTCTAGAAATAACACGTGGAGAGATTTTCGTTTTGCATTTTGATAGAGTGGACAATAGGAAGGATGGTCCCGTGCAAATTCCCAGTTCCTCTATAGACTGTCTTGTGTGACCATGGACAAGTCATTTGGGCCTGGATCCACTGGAAGTTAGGAGCCTAAATACATTTGAGGATCAGGGTCTCAGTTCTCCATCTATAAAGTTGGGGCAGTAGAACTTTGCTACCTCACATGAGTGGTTTTGGGAGGGAAAAAATACAGTAAAGATTGTGAGGTGCTCAGATACTACAGTAGGGGCCATGTAGGTGTCTTTGATAGATTAACAGTTGCTAATGTCCTATGAGTTTTATTTGGGAGAAACTCGCTAAATGTATATATTAAAAGCCAAAAAGAGCCTGGGTTTGGGTGATCTGAAGCAGGCGGCATTCCCATAATAATTATCTTATTTGAAGGAAATTCACTTTGGGCCATATCCAGTATACACTGAAGTCAATGTGAGCCCTTCCAGGGACTAGAATGGCCATTGGACGAAGCCTTTCTGAACAGTCTTCTGATTTAAAAAAATAAAAATGAGCAGCCTGGGCAGCTCATTTCTCAATTAATTCCCCTTCCTTTTGTTATTTTCACACCACACAAAAGGTAAAGGTTTCTCTCAGACAAATATTACTGTGTTAATTAGCTCCTATTTGAACAGATGTAAATTGCTCTATAAATGCCAGGTATTCTTGTTATTATTCACTATGTAAAAGTCACTACATTTTCAAAGCAATAAGCACGGTTTGGGGTTTTAGCCAGACAAGTATCACTGACCGTAACAGAAGTTACATTGGTAAACCCCACTGCAATGGTTTGAAAAATTGCCTTAAAAATAGGGCCAGATTCTGTCACATTTACTCACATTAAATAGCACTTTACTCCATGAAGCCAGTGGGACTAATTGCAGAGGAAGGTACTTGTAAGTAAGTGCTGAAGAATATGGGCCAAAGCTAATTTAATATGTTTCATATTTTGTTCAGCCAGTTAGAAAGAGCCCAACAGATTGATTACTACCATGCTGATAAATGATGCTCAGTGTCTATGAATTATCAAGATGGTACTGAAAGATTAGTCATAAGAGAGACGGTTTCTTGTGTAAGTGAAGCCGAAAAACTGTGTGCTCCTTGCAGAGAAGCTGGAAAAGAAAATATGATGCTTACAGAGTGGGTGAAAGCAAGAAAAATTCTTTGCAAGCAAGATAAAGGTTAACTTACTATACTCTGTAAATTGCTGTCAGTTCAGTCTGAAAGGATCAAGGTTGAGTCCTCTCTTCAAGAGAAGACAATACCACGGAGCTTGACTCCATTTTGTTAAAGGATTCCTCAACACTTCCCTCTCTCTAATCAAGCATCACCACAAACAGCAAGGTTTAACCTAGAGCCACTAGTTTGAATACAAATCTCTACAAGCAAACCCCAAATGCCACATGATCCTGCTTATCTAATTGTTCCTACAGAAGATTTCATTATAAAATTTTCTTAACAAAAGAAGCACATGAAATATTAAGCAGGCAAAAATATTGCACTAAGAGGTCTGCTCTCCCCCTTGATGCCCATTTGTAGGACTGGGACGGTTAAACATGAACTTTGATAGATAACCATCCCGAGTATCCTATGCAGATTTTACTCTTGGAGCAGAGAAGCTTTGAAATCAATATAAATCTTGCTGCTATACTGCCCTGGGCTGGATTTTTGTTGCATATGATAAGCTGAGAGGTTTGCACATACTTAGATTGGGAGACCTCTAATGAAAAACATAGCAGCAAGAAAAGTGTTCGTGATTCAATAAGTGGCACTTTTCCTTCTAAGTCATTAGTCATTTCTTGACTTTAGCAAAGCTTTTGATACAGTCTCCCACAGTATTCTTGCCAGCAAGTTAAAGAAGTATGGGCTGGATGAATGGACGGTAAGGTGGATAGAAAACTGGCTAGATGGTCGGGCTCACCGGGTAGTGATCAATGGTTCCATGTCTAGTTGGCAGGTGGTATCAAGTGGAGTGCCCCAAGGGTCGGTGCTGGGGCCGGTTTTGTTCAATATCTTCATTAACGATCTGGAGGATGGTGTGGACTGCACCCTTAGTAAGTTTGCAGATGACACTAAACTGGGAGGAGTGGTTGATACGTTGGAGGGTAGGGATAGGATACAGAGGGACCTAGACAAATTAGAGGATTGGGCCAAAAGAAATATGATGAGGTTCAACAAGGACAAGTGCAGAGTCCTGCACTTAGGACAGAAGAATCCCATGCATTGCTACAGACTAGAGACTGAATGGCTGGGCAGCAGTTCTGCAGAAAAGGACCTAGGGGTTACAGTGGATGAAAAGCTGAATATGAGTCAACAGTGTTCCCTTGTTGCCAAGAAGGCTAATGGCATTTTGGGTTGTATAAGTAGGGGCATTTCCAGCAGATCGAGGGACGTGATCATTCCCCTCTTTTCGGCACTGGTGAGGCCTCATTTGGAGTACTGTGTCCAGTTTTGGGCCCCACACTACAAGAAGGATGTGGATAAATTGGAAAGAGTCCAGTGGAGGGCAACAAAAATGATTAGGGGGATGGAGCACATGACTTATGAGGAGAGGCTGAGGGAACTGGGATTGTTTAGCCTACAGAAGAGAAGAATGTGGGGGGATTTGATAGCTGCTTTCAACTACCTGAAAGGGGATTCCAAAGAGGATGGATCTAGACTGTTCTCAGTGGTAGAAGATGACAGAACAAGAAGTAATGGTCTCAAGTTGCAGAGGGGGAGGTTTAGGTTGGATATTAGGAAAAACTTTTTCACTAGTAGGGTGGTGAAGCACTGGAATGGGTTACCTAGGGAGGTGGTGGAATCTCCTTCCTTAGAGGTTTTTAAGGTCAGGCTTGACAAAGCCCTGGCTGGGATGATTTAGTTGGGGTTGGTCCTGCTTTGAGCAGGGGGTTGGACTAGATGACCTCCTGAGGTCCCTTCCAACCCTGAGATTCTATGATTCTATGAACTGGAACAAGCTGTTAACATTGTGCTAGTGGAGATGCCATCTTTCAAATGAAATATAAAACTGAGGTCCTGAGCAATTGTCATTATTAAGGATACCCTCACACTTTCTGAAAGATGTCCTGATCAGCTTCCAGCTTTGGTAATTATATTCTACCCAAGTAAAAGTTTCCTTTGCAGTATCTAACTGGTCACGTAGTATTGCTGTGTGTGTTTTTAAACAGCAGTCTTGCGAAACATAACAGGTGGCTGCAATTCAGTGATGGAAAATGGTATTCCTGTGGACTCTATACATTTGAATCGGCCTTTGTCATCCTTCTGGATGAAAAGTGCTAAGCGTTGTAAATGTGTATCAACACCACCTGATTCATAAAGTCCGTAAGTAAATCTGTATTGGAATGAGTGTTCTTCTAAGGACTGAACACATAACCACAAGGAAACCCCACTCATACACGTGTTAAAAGCTCTTTGTGAATTTCTTTCTAGGGCAGGCATCTCTCTACAGTCACAGAAACAAACATGAAGAAAATAATTACCCAAAAGCAAATGCCAATCAGAGATTCAGCACATCCTAATCAGCAAACCCACTATCTGTACAACAGGAGCTGTCAGGTCACACAAAACCAGATGTCACTGCTAGATAAGTAAAAATTCATGCCTGCATCTGACTCTCATAGTTAACAAGCCAGCTGCCAAATTGGATCCCAGCAGTTGGCTCGGATGCAGCATAACAAAAAAGTAGCAACCAAATGTGAGCACATCAATTTTCAAATCAAGAATCTCCATAATCTGCTATCAATCATGTAATATCATTGTTATTACTTCAATTGCCAATGTGCTTGGGAACTCCTGAAGCTGTGTCCAGAGAATCTTAATCTGTATATTTTATCTTGATACAATATTGAACAGTTGTAATACACAGGAGAAGATAGACAAGCCATTTAAACTCTGCCTAATGAGGTTAAGAAGATTAGCTGGACCCATATCTAAGAACATAAGAATGGACATACTGGGTCAGACAAAAGGTCCATCTAGCCCAGAATCCTGTTTTCCGACAGTGGCCAATGCCAGGTGCCCCAGAGGGGATGAACAGAACAAGTAATCATTGAGTGATCCATCCACTGTCACCCATTCCCAGCTTCTGACAAACAGAGGCTAGGGATACCATCTTTGTCCATCCTGGCTAATAGCCATTGATGGACCTATCTAGCAAAAGTGAGATTGTATCCCATAGATCTATAAATTTTTAGTGGCTTGGAGAAATGTGTATTTGGAAAGCCCAGTAAAGCAGTGCTCAGTGTCATAGGAACTCGTTATATTTTTGTATTACAGGTAAAGCTCCATTTTATGAAATCTTGAGGGATACCCAAAACTTCCATAAAAATCAGGGGCCATACAATAGCCCATCAGAAGGCTGGGAAAATAGAAAAGCAATAAACAATTTTGGAAACTCTGGATTAGTAAAAAATCAGGATTAATCTATAGTAAGAGGTGTTATTTTTTACTGCAGTAGAACCAAAAATTTATAAGGTGTCAATCAAACCCATAGGAAGAGACATGCCCTGCCCTGAAGACCTTACAATCATCTTCTTTTCATAGAACTTTTTGAATTATTAGACAATTACAATGTCGGAATCTAGAACTAGTATAGGAGGCAGCTGCTCTCTTGATGAGTGGAACATCTGGGATGGTACTCAGAGTACCCAGAACTGTGAGCCACCTTGTTACACACTTTCCTCCAGTATGAGAGTGTCTTTCTGGTGCTTAACTGCATGTCAGCTTCCTGACTCCACCAGCCTATTAGCCACCCAAGCGATCTCCTCTGGATTATGCCAGCCCTTCCTTCGCCTTGCAGAATAACAAAAGGTACAGTCCAGTTCCTGAGCCCCTTTAAAGTTTCCCCCTGTAGTGTTCAGTCCTTATCCACTCAGCACTTAGAAATACCAATTCTTCTGTTCCCAAATGAACAATGTGCACATCATCTTGAATGATGCAACTCGGGATCAGCACCTGGCTTAATATCACAGCACTGATATATATTCATTGTGAAAACAACAATAAATTTACCATCAAAAACTAAAGATTCAGGGGATAGTGAGTACAGATATTGGAAAACAAAATAATAACAGTTTTCTAGAGCTTAACTAAGAACAACTCTTGTTTAAAGACGCTTACCTCCCCCAAAGTTTTCTGCAGGGTCTTCAACCTGGCTGAGATCCAGTTTTCATGAATGTAAACACACTGCCCATTTACTTCCTAGGTGCAGAATACGGGGGTATTTTCTTTGCCTTCTACTTATATTCCCAAAGTTCATGGTCTGTCTGAGAGACAATATAACTGCCCATGGCTTATCATCTTCCCGTGTGCTGCTTCCCTGTTGGCATCATATCTCTTCAATAACTTCACATGTAAATGGATATCCATTGTGTTAGCTTACAATGCTTAATTTACATCTGTCAGAGAGAAAGGTGAATAAACATCTCTTGTCTGACAAAAAATCTGATTTTTTCATCTCTGCTATGATACATAATCCAAGAACATATTTTCAGTGTGGATACATAGCTCCTCACACAGTATCTGTACATACATTTCACAGTGATATTATTGACCATTGTGACCCTGGCTTTCATTTAAGATCTCCCATGACATTCTTTGGTGAACCAGAATGTACATTCCAGATTTAGGATATTCTTGTAACCCCCTAGCCTAAAGGGTTCTGAGGTCACAGCATTTTATTGTGAGCACATGACACTGGTGCTCCATGAATTTCACCAGCTGCCTATTTGTTCCATGATTGAATTCAATCTATAAAGCCTTTTATGGTCTGGAATCTGCACATCCCAAAAACCTCTCTCCCCATATTATATGCCACAGCTGTATTCAGTGGAGATGTTCAGCTAGAGGACCCTTCATGTGGTATAGAGAGCTGCTGCCAGGCAGAGCAAGGTCCCCTCACTTTTGCAACTTTCCCCTCAGTCAAAGGAGTGAGATCTAACCCCTGACTGGGGCCGCAGGAGTACCAATTATTTCTTATGTAAGAAGAGCAAAAAACAGCTGATAGGTGCCTGAATTAAACTTAGAGCAAACATTTTAGTTCTGACCTCCATTTCTGTGGTTACTATTTTGTGCCTGAACTTTTGAACCCACAGGATTAAATTCAGCCCCGTGCCGAGGGGCTATGCACCTTGTAAGCCCAATCAGGCCCTCAAAATACTGCTAGAGTGGCACAAAAGTGATACATAACAAGTATTGTCCTGGCTCTCTGCAGCTGAGTGAATTTCCCCCACAATGAATAATTGTTAGATAGGAGGTCAGTCTGGCACCCAGAGATCAGCTGAATGAGCCTTCAGTCATGCCCCTTCTGCTGTCATCCAGAAGTGGTGTTTAAGCTTGAAAACGTCTCTCTCTCACTAACAGAAGTTGCTCCAAAAAAAGATATCACCTCACTGGTCTTTCTAATATCCTCGGACTAACACATCAACAGCAACATTGCACTAACTTCAATGGACATCGGAGCTGGCCAAAACTCCAAACTCTCGTGCATGTTAACCAAAGACTATTTAGCTAGAAAATACTCTTCTGAGTAACATGCCGTAGCCTCTTATGGGTTCCCTGGTTATCAGGATGTGGGATGAGAAGTGGAATATGCTCTGAGACCTGAGAAATAGCCTTGAGATAGGGACTTGGGTGAGAAGGGCCAGTAACTACGGACTGAATTTGCATGTGACCTTCTTTTACTCAGAGTCCATATTGACATGAATTTTTCATGCTTCACAATCATCAGAATGAATAAGTGGTCTGCATGTCACAAGAGGATAATGCGTGTGTTTATATAGCAAATCAGATCAGAGCCCTAAAGCGATAACAATACAGTAATGGATATGGTATGGTAAGAACAGCTCTATCTGCAGTATTTTCATGGTCATTCATTTGTGCTTTTTCTTAACATGCTCCAGTGTAATTGCCAAGATTGGATATATTTCAGTTCCTTTAATATCGTGTACTATAGCTGGATAATCATCTCCAATTATTTGATGAATGCAGGCTGATGTATAAATTATTTCAGGTGTAAATCATATTCTTTCAGTGCACAAATTTTTGGCCTCTCTCAATCTGCCAGTGCTCTTGATATTCCCCTGACAAGAATTCGGGATGTTTGTGTTCTGTGATATTTGACATTTTTCATCTGCTATTCCTTTAGTATTACTAGGTGATCTAGCATGTAACATTGGAGCAAGCATTTCTGAATGAATTGTTGCCCAAACCAGATTTTACTAAAAGTGCTGATAGTTCTGTGAAGCAAGCAATGAGTACGTTGATAATGTGAAGCATGTTACTGGCGGAGAACTATACAAGTTAGGTATTAAGAGTCAACCATGTGGAACCTAATGTGTGTTTTGCTTATGGATTGCCTGTGATGTATCTGCCAGCCAGGGACTACAACTCCTGTCAGCCCACTCTCCACTGCACTTCCATTTCCTTTGGCCAGGCAAGAGCAGGGTCCTGAACCAGGAAGTGGCCAGGCTCTTTTACAAGGCAATAGTCACATGGCAAGCAGAGAGATGCAGAGAAGCTGGCCACAGGGAAGAACCCCCAGGAACTGTACACAGAACCAGTTGTGAAACAGGCTGCAACGTTACAGCTGGGTTCAGATCTGTGTGGGACTTACAGGGGAGCAGCAGTGGCTGGGCAGGGAGCCAGTGCAGAGGGGCCCCAACCAGAGACATTAGTTGAGCCTGGCCTGGAAACCAGCAAGCTCCTATTTGCTTGAATAGAGACAGGACTGGAGACGGCACCCCAGGCACTCGGCCTGAGAAGCCCTGACCCTCGAGTGGGCTGCCCTAGGGACTGAAAACACTTACCACTATAGCTCACTTTGAACTGTCCCTACTTAAGCCTCTGTACATAGAGTGGAGTAATTGAAACCTTTCCCTTTCCTGCCAGTCCTAGTATAATACCCGTTCATTTAGCCATGTGTCTGAGTGGTTATGGGGACCTACCAGGGCTGGCACCTACAAGAATGAAGGTGCTTATTAGATGGAAATTAAAAGGAGTTGTCACGAGAATTAAATACCTGCAAGTGGCATGGGGACTATTTAAAAACACCACAATAGAGGCTCAGACTAAATATATACCCCAAACCATAAAAAAAAAAGAAAAAGAGAAGCATAAGAATGCCACTATGCTAACCAGCAGAGTAATGGAGCTGTTAGAGGCAAAAAGGCGTCCTTTAAAATTTGCAAGTTAAAACCTAGTGAGGATAGCAGGAAGGCTCACAAACTCTGACATATTAAGTGTACAAATATAACAAGGCGGGCCAAGAAAAAATGTGAGAAGCAGCTTGCTAAAGAACAAAAACTAACAGTAAAACTTTTTTTAAAGTACATGAGAAGCAGGAAGCCTGCCAAACAGACAGTGGGGCCATTAGATGAAAGTGATAAAGGAACACTTAAGGAAGACAAGGCCATTGAAGAGAGGCTAAATGAATTCTTTGCATTCGTCTTCACTGCAGAGGATATAGGGGAGAGCCATGTGAGAGGTATTCTTTTTGGGTAACAAATCTGAAGTACTGTCCCACATTGAGGTGGCAATAGAAGAAGTTTTGGAATGTATTTATAAATTAAACAGTAATAAGTCACCAGGATCAAATGGTATTCACCCAAGAGCTCTGAAGGAACTCAATATGAAATTGCAGAACTACTAACTGTATTGCTGAAACAAGTGTCTGTCCCAGATGATTGGACGGTAGCTAATGTAACATTGATTTTTTTAAGAGTTCCAGAGGAGAGCCTGGCAATTACAGGCTAGTGAGTACTGGCTACTTCAGTACTGGGCAAATTGGTAGAAAGCATAGTAAAAAACAGAAGGATCAAACGCATATATGAACACAATTTGTTGGGGGAAGAGTCAACATGGTTTTTGTAAATCGAAGTCATGCCTCACCAATCTGTTAGAATTCTTTGAAGGTATCAACAAGCATATTGACAAGGGTGATCCAGTTGATATAGCATATTTGGATTTTCAGAAAGCCTTTGACCAAGTCCCCCACCAAAGGCTCTTAAGGAAACTAAGCAGTCATCGGATAAGAGGGAAGGTCCTCTCATGGATCAGTAACTGGTTAAAAGATAGGAAACAAAGGGTAGGAAAAATGGTCTATTTTCACAATGGAGAGAGGTAAACAGCAGGGTCCCCCAAGGATCTTTACTGGGACCTATGCTGTTCAACATATTCATTAATAATCTGGAAAAGGGAATGAACAAGTAGGGCCAGCGTTAGACTCGTTGGGACCCAGGGCAGAAAGCAGAAGCCCAACCACATGTGGCTGAAATCTGGGGCCCTGAGTCCCACCACTCGGGGCTGAAGCTGAAACCTAAGTTATATAACTTTGTGGGGTGCCCTGTGGCAATGGAACCCAGGTAATTGCCCTGCTTGCTACCTCTTAACGCCAGCCCTGGCTTTTATATGCAGAAAACCAGTTGTTGTGGCACAGGTGGGCCATGGAGTTTTTATAGCATTTGGGGAGTGGGGGATCAGAAAGAAAAAGGTTGAGAACCCCTGCCCTAGCTAACAACCTTTCAAATTAAATGGGAAATTTCTGGTGTTTTCAGTGATGGGTTCTTGACTGAAACTTACATCTCCCTCACCTCTGGATTTGAAAGGGTCTGAATTAATGACTTCCAAGCCTCATCTGTTTTCCCGTGCTTTCCTGGGTGGGTGCGTGGGGAATGGAGTGGGAGCGAATGGGGTGAGGATTAGGAAAGAATTTGTTGGCTCTGGTGTCTTTGGAAGGTTTTAATATGAACACTGGTCCTACTAATATTTGATCTGGAATCTCTTTTAGGGATTTTTTTATACATGCACCTAGACTTTCAGATAAGTGCAGTGGGATATCCAGGTGGTGGAAAGCTGGTGTTATGGCCTCAGGAGGAGCCTTTGGGAAAGAGACTTGATGTATAAAAAGCCATGGGGTGATGGTGGTAGGGTAAGATCACTGAAAGGTGATTGTTCACTGCTCTGTTGATTTTTTTAAATGCTATTTTCAAATAAATGTTTAAGTACAACAAAACAAAATATCTCTATGTTTCTAGCACATACTATACTGAGCTGCCTACAACACACAAAAAATTGTACTCATGTTCATTGCAGCCCCGATATTGCCATGAAGAAAAGAAGGCCATGCAACACCGCCAACATAATCAGGATTTTTGTATGCTTGATCACAATTACACAAACTACAAAATATCCTATCTGCTTTAGGAAACAGCTTGGAAACTCTGAACAAAGAAGTAATCTTGACAGATAGTCTCATTGGTAGAGTGGGTGAACAGGAAACATCACATGACAAAATGGAGACAGGGGTAGTGGGAAATCAAAAACACTTAGTTGTGCAATAATTTAGAAGTGACCCTCATTTAGAAGCCTTAGAAAATGTTGCCAGAATTTACCTTCTGGGGAATCCTGGAGATGTTAAGTACTTTGATCTTGTGGTCTGGTTTAAAATAAAATTCCTAAACAATTGAGGTTGGACCCAAAAGAAAATTCTATGTAGGCAGATAACTGTTTCTGGATCCCTAATCTGAAGGAAACAGGGACAGCTGGATGATAATTCAACAGTAATAACAATCCTCTAAAATGCAAGAGATAAGGAACATCTGCTAGCAGAGGCCTGGGTGAAAAAAGACCTTTCCATGGATGGACATAAGATATTAATATTCCCATATCTGTGTCCCGCTACGCAATGGAGGAACAACGAGCTAACCAAGAGCAAACGAGGCTTTGCAGATGAAAATGTCTCTGCAGCAGTACTTTATTCTGTGAAATTTAAAGCCATATTTCAAGATAAGACTTGTTTCTGAGAACACCACTTCATGATCCCATTTGCTGAGAAATATCAGAAACACACACGCGCAGGAGATTGTAACAGCACAGGTCTCTGAGGACAAAGGGCATTGATTTTTAATATTCTGATTTTCCATTTATTGTGAACTAACTCATTTTTCTTTCCTATGTGATTTTAATTTTGCCTGGGATAATTTGTGTACCCATTCTGTTAAACTGGTCAACTCAACAGAGAGATCTCAGAGAACCACTAATTTCCTTTTTAAAAAAAGACTAAAGAGTACCCTCATTACTTTGATGACATGCATTTCTGAATAAGTACAATGAGGAAATGATGGTTACCTTTATTTAAAGGCAGAAAACAAGCTGGACCATATACATTACAGCGCTAACCTTTTTCCTTGTATACTCTTCCACCATATAGTAACAACCACTGTATGAACAGCTGTATTTCAAAAGCACAGTGGCCAGTCTATCGGAAACATATGGGACATAATTTATGACCATATGATTTATGCACCTCTTACCACTGCACCCATAGAATTACAACAGCTATAAACTACAATAACTCACCAATGAGGTCCATGAGGCAGTTCTATTCCCTTCAATATTGAGTATATTCCTGGATTGGGTTTCCTTTTTGCTGGCTTGCAGTGTATAGTAAAACTATTGTTGGATATATAAATACAGCAGAGAAAGACTCAAACCAAAACCTCACATCCAAACTTTGCAGCAGTTCACACTGAGATCCAACACTGTGTCTCTGAAATACAATAAGGGTCTGATCCAAAAGACAAATTCCCATTGACTACAATGGGAGCAGGAGCAGTATTCTGCGTTTTTGTTATGAATAAGTTTAAAAAACCTTTTATAACAGATAAAACCTATCTATAAAAAAAGTTTAATTACTGCATAAACTTATGGCCCTACATTTTCAAAAGTGTATGATTTTGGTTCCCCAACTTGAGACACCTCAAAGGGGCCTGATTTTTAGAAAGAATTGAGCACCCATTCTCTGAAAATCAGGCGCCGCAAAATTACTAGGGACTTCTGAAAATGTAGTTACACGGTAGAGAACGAAGAACATCATTCTTCCACATTCAGGACAACATTCATGTACGGATGTGAAGAACTGCTCGGAGGTTGTTACTATTTGGAATATGAGTGAGGGGTAATATAAACAAGGTGGGGAAAGGAAGATTAAAGATGCAGAAGGTGTGGATGGGGAACAAAAATAAGATAACAATGACTGTGCTAGTTTATATATATTTCTCCTTGAATAATAATTTTTTTAAGGGCAAGATTTTAATTTAACCAGTTCCTTTCTTGTAGACTTCATGACAGAAGCAAATTTTCTGGAGGATTTTGAATGACGTGAGGGTGGTGGGTTGAGAAATAGGCAACAGTGTGGATGAAGATACAGAGATACTTTTATGAGGAGGACGTGAACAGGGTGTCAAGACAGGCTGTATAGTCCGAAGTATTTTCTCTAGTTCATAACAAGATCTCTATGAATCTAAAATGTCAGACAAATCAGATTTAATTGGTTGTGTTTTGCTTTCTCCATAAAAGTCTGTGACCAAGAGGATTTCCCCCACATTATGACTATAAAATTTCACACTAAAGAGGGCACCCTCCAAAATGATTTTTTGTATGTTATACCAGAGTGAGTTGAACTATGAAAAAACACAGCAGATAAAATTCATCCTATGCAGAGGGCCAACAGGAGACCTATTCTCCTCTTAAGCCATAATTTGAGGTCTTAAATGGGACCTAAGAGGTGCACATAAAACCTTTTATTGGCCCTCTGCACAGGGCAGAATTTCAAGTCAAAACAATCATACTGCACGGTATTTTCAGAGCAACACTTCTGATCTCTCATCCAGTTCACTCCTGTATAGACAATAGTGCCACTATTTCAGTTACTAAAGTGACTCTACTTTCTGCCATGGCTCTAAATCCTAGCTAGTATCATCCTAGATACTGTTCTTACTCACTTAAAAGTCTAATTCTTTTGTGTCTCTGAACTATGGTCTTCAGTGATACCTTGCAGATGTTGTTACCGGAAGATTTGAACCCAACTGTCATTTTAATTTAAAACCCTTTATTTTCAATTTGCCTAGTCCGGTATTACAGGTTGTGGCCCGCTCTATGGATTTTCCAGAGAAAAGCTGCTAACCAAGGCCAGCTAACTTTCCCCTGGAAGGACACAATACATCCCTCCGATCAATAGGCAGCAAGCAGT
This sequence comes from Macrochelys suwanniensis, assembly GCA_033296515.1. Classification (NCBI taxonomy): domain Eukaryota; kingdom Metazoa; phylum Chordata; order Testudines; family Chelydridae; genus Macrochelys; species Macrochelys suwanniensis. The sequence goes on along the minus strand of CM065775.1, from coordinate 38,637,185 downwards.
AAGTTCTTTGAAAACAAAAATAATATTTATTTAGAAGTTACAATAAAGGTTACAATAAAAGAGGAGCGATATCAGTAAAAATAATACAATAAAATAAAATAAACAAACAATAAAATAATACATAATAAATAAATAAATATGTATTATATTTATATTAACTACTCATATATTATATAAATAATAAATAATAAAAATAATAATAAATAATAAATAATAATAATAATAACAAATAATAAAAAAAATAAAATAAAACAGTAACAGTTACAGATACAGGAAGCGGTGTGAGAAATAAAGACACGGTACTACAATTGCAATTTAAAATCCATATACTTAATACTCTATACCTTGCAACAATACCTATTACATATACCAATATATCAATTAAACATGTAACAATATATCAAACAACAGGCTGGCCTAACAGGTACCAAATGGGTAGGGAGATCTCACTCAAACCACAGACATCCAGCTTTATTTACACTTGAGACTCATACACTTGAGGATGTCAAATAGAAAAAGATTTTTAACTTACAGGGGCTTCTATGAAAATCCCTCCGAATGGTCTAGTCAAGGTCCTTCTTTCACTGTCTGTTGCTCGAGAGCGATGACCATAGGTGTTTTGGTTGCTGTGGTGAGTGGGCAGTGCTGCGCTGGGCGGCTGTCTGCTGTCGCGGAGGTAAAGCTGCTCCTCCGGTGAGAGATACAAAAGCCTGCTGGGTACTGCTGCTGGTCTGACTTCAAAGTGGGACTTAGCACCAGAACTCTATTGACTTCAATGGGAAGTTTGAGTGCTCAGCACTTCTGAAAATATAATCCTCTTACACCCTGATAAAGCTGGTCAAAAGTTTCCCAGTGAAACATTATGAATGAAAAATGGCATTTTAACTAAACTAAGATTTTTGTGGAAAAAAAAATATGATTTCATAAAATTTGAGGGGAGGAGATTCCAGTTGCTGAAACCCACAATTTTTTTTATTTTCAGTTTATCAGTTTTTCAACTAAAACCTCAAAAAGTTTAAGAAAAATTTGAACAAAAAATGGAAAATCATTTCCCAACCAGCAGTGGGCTGTGATCCTGCAATGAGCTCCATGCAGGCAGCCATGATAGGTAGCTCCACTGAAGTAAGTGGGGCTACATACACGTGGTGCTCGTTGCAAACAACCTGGAGTAGGGGCTCTCTCATGTCAGCCTCTGTTTGTACAGTGCCTAAAATTGTCAACAGCCTACCCCAGATTACCTGTCTGTATAGGGCGCCAATCCTGATAAGAATGTCGGGTGCTACCATAATATAAATATTCATGGATTGATGTTGTTAGTGTTTAAGGTGTTCTGTGTGGCAGATTAGGTTTTTAATTATTTATAATTAATGAATATTTTAAAAGCTTTTGAACTGGAAAGACCTACAGTGCACTTTGGAAATTCGTGACGTAACACAATGCCGTCGCTTTGTTAAACTCTCTTTTTTTTTCTTTTCACTTGCCCTCCTATTACATACTAATGGCCAAACCAGTTTAAAGTGAGAGAGAATGTGAAGAACTCCAAAAAGACCTAACAGGATACCTGATGGAATTCAGGGTGTAAGATAATGCACAGTGGAGAGAACAATTCAAATTACACGTACTCACTCGTGATCCTTCTCAGGGTAAGAGACCTACATCCTCCCATTTGACTCTTGAAGAGGACTTGCTCAATAAGGAAGTCCATTCTACGCGCCACCATGGCTATTTCATAGCCAGGTGAATCTGCTGCTGCTGCTCCCACTTGTTAGGTTTCGAATTATCTATAACATCTTAGGGAAAAGATCTAAATGTCATCATAGACAGTTAGGTGAAGACATCTGCTTAATGCACAGTGGGACTCAAAAGAAAGTGAATCAGATGTTAAACTGTGTTAAATAGGGGACAGAAAATAAGCACCCTGATGATGCCCACTGCCTTCCACTTGATTTCAATGAAAGTGTCAGGCACTCACCACATTGCAGGATTGGGTATAAGACAAGAGACATAGAAAAAATAGTAAAAGTCAAGAAAGGGGCAACAAAATGGATTAGAAGTTTAAGATTGCAGTCTGTTGTAGTCCTGGAAAGCCAGCAAATGTCTCGTGTAGTGTACTATAGTCAATCACAATTTCATCTTATTTGTATTCAGTTTTAGATTTATTTCCATTCTAGCAGACAGATGAGGTTGTGGTCATGATCTACTACAGCTTCTGCCATGCCACCTCTGTGTCTGTAAACCAGAATGTCATTCGTTATGACATTGATCCCTCAAGTCCTGTTAGTGTATCTTGGTGACTTTGAGATGCTTCTGCGCCATGTTTAATCCCAAATAGCATTCTCAACCACCATGATCTACCTGCTGGTGTCCAAAATGTGGTGAGGTAGCTGGTTCCCTTACTGAGTAGCACTTGCCAATATCCATCTTTGGCATCAAGTACTGAGAATATTTTTGCTTTTGCCAAGTCAGGATATGCTTTTTCCATTTTAGAAATTAATAAAGCAAAAACCAATCGTCCCTGTTTCTTTTTTTCAGGAAGGATCCCACACACAGTCCCTTGTCAGTCAAGCAGTCTGTAAGCCTTAAACAGCTATCTACACTTTGTAATTAATGAATGAGGTGACGGGCCAGCTGATTGACAGTTGTCTATGCTAGAGACGCACTGTGTACATGCCTACAATATAAACAGGAACAATCCGCCAGAGAACTTCTATTAACTTTTAGTGAAAGCAATTACATATAAAAAACCCTAGGAAACAAGGAGTGAGTGAAAATGCTGTAGAGGCAGCACGCTCAGCCCATAGCAGGGCAGAAGATTGTGCAGCCTGGCAGTGACCTTTCTGGGCAACAGAGGAGCAGCCCTGACTATTTCTGCTGGAAGTGCAATCCAGTTTCCCTTGTCAGCACAAGGAGAGTTTGATGCGTATGATATGAGACGTCATGGGTGAAGAATGTGCAGGTGGTATGGGAGGGAGAGAAGGCGGGAAACAGACATTCAGAGCTCCTACAGACACGTGGAGAGCCCTCCCTGGAAAACAACAACTAGGATTTTGTTTTAAAATTCAATCCATAGAAAATTCATGTACAACTATTCTTTATTCCAAAATATCACCACCTTTGCCATCTCTTGCAAATAACGTGATCATGGACAAAGCTCTAGGCAGTCTTGTGAAAAGCTTTTTGGGGGTGGGGGGGAAGGGGAGAACAGGAGGGGAGAAAAAGATATTCTCTGGCAGAGAGTGTATTTCTGTGCCCTTCACCGCCCTCATTGTAAGTCAAGGTTTCAAACCGTCTTTTAATGATTTTGGAGCAAAGAAAACAGTGAGCTTACACAAGATCATCTGGGACAGAGCTGGGAATAGAGCCCACTCCTGGAGTATAATAGGCCCAAATCTTAGCCATTTTGCCAGATATACTTTCATAAGAAATGTGTCAGTTTAAGTACTTGTGTAAGTAACCCACACTAACACACTGTGGCCCTGTGTCACTCTATAGCAGTTAGACCACATATAGAGGTTTATTACTGTGCGTGCCAAGAGACCTGGTTCTTTAGCTCAAGTAACAATGGCTTTTATTTCCATTTAAAATAATGGGTTTAGTCTTCACAGATGTCCCAAAAAGAGGCTGTCTGTAACCACTAGATCATAAAACTGCCTTCTCACAAAAAACAGTATAACCCCTTTGCAAAGTGGGTATTGCACTCCCTGTGTGGACTGGCCCACATAGAGGATAACAGCAGCATACTTTCCTCACCAGTCACTAACAGCCACGGGGAAGAATGAAAAAATTGTGTACAACTATCTTTGCATGAATTGTAACAGGGCTTTTCATATGTTTTCCTATTGCAAACCACATCTTGATACAGGGCCGGCCCATAACATTTTGGCACCTGAGACAGGGAGCTCAAATGACTCCACCATGCCCCCTCGCTTGCGCCAAAACTTTGAAAGGTCTCAATTCTGCCTTTTTCCTGTTCTACTCCTCTCATGGTACCAGGGCCAGCTCCAGGCACCAGCCAACCAAGCACGTGCTTGGGACTGCACCTTCTAAGGGGAGGTCAATCTTGGGGCGGCATGGCGGTGATTGAGGGTTTTTTTGTTTTTGGTTTTTACTTCGGCGGGCTGGCGCTTGGGGGGGTTGTTTTTTTGGTTTTGTTTTGGTGGGGTGGAGCTCGGGGGGATTGTTTTGTTTCGGCGGGGAAGCACTCAGGGGGGCATTGTTTTGGCAGAGCGGCACTCAGGTTGTTTTTTTTTTGTTTCGGCAGTGCGGCGCTGGTGGGGGTTTGTTTTGGCAGGGCAGCGCTCGGTTGTTGTTTTTTTGCTTGGGGCCACAAAAAAATTAGAGCCAGCCCTGCATGGTACTGCTCTGCTACCTACCCCAGTAAAGGAGAACTAACAACTTAAAATGCCTTGTTAAAAATTTTTAAGTAACACAACTTTCAAACGTATGAACAGCAAATGTAACTTTTCTTGTCTGCATAGTAAACACTGGCATTTTTATCTGTTTGAATAATCAAAGTGGTGCTTTCTGTGCTTTCTTGGTTGCAAAAATTTAAACTGCTTCCTGAAGGTCCACAGTCTGGGCCAGCTCATGCTCTGTTGACATGGTTGCAAGGCCGACCAGCCTCTCCTGTGTCATTGTGGAGTGTAGATGTGTTTTTATTAACTTCAGCTTGGAGAAGCTGCGTTCTCCACTGCCAACTGTTACAGGAAGTGTTAGAAGTATGCGCAGAGCAACAAAAGCATTTGGAAAGAGGGTGGTCATCTTATTTGTGCACACATATTCCAGAACAGCCTTTGGAGTTGATCCTGCTGAAATATATCTTGAAAGGGCTTTCAGTTCATCACCTAAATCACTCGCATCAATATCGCGTATGTCATCATGTGTCAACACTGTCTCTAGTGCCCTGCATTGCTGGTATAGGTCTTCTTCAGGTATAGTGAGGAGTTTTGGAATATCATACAACATCCCAAATATACTGCTGTGTTTGTTGAGCTGCATGAAACGTTCTTCAACTGACTGTATTGCCCAATCTAGCACCTGGTTAAAGAATTCAACTTTGAATTGTTGTTTGGGGTCTCTTATGGGATTATCCCATGCCTCGTAATCAAAATGTCTTCTTCGGTGACTCTTGTATTCTTGAATGGGTGAAGAAATAGCTTCAGTGTGAAGTTCCTCTGCCAACTTCTGTGCACTCTTCAGAATGTTTTGAAATCCCTCATCTGACCGGTAAGACTGTAGGTATGACTTTGCTTTGTGCAGTTGTTCCATTGCTCCAGATATATCAAGGTCAACACCTTGGAATCTCTTGCTTGCAACTTTTATTTCAAACAGTATATCATGCCACAACACTAAGCCACACAGAAATCTGAAGTGATGTATGTTTCTGGTGATTCCATTTCCCTCTGCCACTGTTCTCCCACGAACAGTTCCTGTCATAGCATTATCCTCCGTAATGGCAACTATGGTATCATCTATCTTCCCAATTTGGTGTTTGATAGGCTTTATCACCCCCACTTGACTTTCCTATCATGTGGCACTCAGTTGTTTCAGTGTCAAAGAGGATGTTCCCATATGTTGCTTCAAAATTTGCCATCGATGAGTAGATGCAGAGAAAAATACATAGATGCTTTGAATTACATTTAAAAATTCAGCAGCCTCACTAGAAGCTGACGCTGCATCACTGACCACCAAGTTCAATGAATGAGAACTGCATGGGACAAAAAAAGCTCGAGGGTTTAGCTCTCAGATCCGTGTTTGCACTCCTCTGTTCTTTCCTCTCATGTCAGCACCATTATCGTATCCCTGACCTCTCATGTCAGCTATCGCAATTCCCATATCTTCCAGCTTTTTAAGAAGCACATTTGTAATACCAGCTCCTGTAGTATCATCAATGTCAATAAATTCTAGAAAATGCTCTCTGACAGTCACAATTTCAGGGAGATTTTCACTAGGTTCTGTTGTTGTTACAAAACACACCATTAAAGTCATTTGTTCCGTATGGCTGATGTCAGGTGTGCAGTCCAGAATAACAGAGTAATATCTTACTCATAGACTCATAGACTTTAAGGTCAGAAGGGACCATTATGATCATCTAGTCTGACCTCCTGCACAATGCAGGCCACAGAATCTCACCCACCCAGTCCTGCAATAATCCTCTCACCTATGTCTCAGCTATTGAAGTCCTCAAATCATGGTTTAAAGACTTCAAGATGCAGAGAATCCTCCAGTAAGTGACCCGTGCCCCATGTTGCAGAGGAAGGCAAAAAACCTCCAGGGCCTCTGCCAATCTACCCTGGAGGAAAATTCCTTCCCGACCCCAAATATGGCGATCAGCTGAACCCTGAGCATGTGGGCAAGACTCACCAGCCAGACACCCAGGAAAAAGTTCTCTGTCGTAACTTCTAACATCCCATCATTGACCATTGGTCCTATTTACCACTGATGGCAATTAATTGACCTTTGACTAAGATCATGTTATCCCATCAAACCATCCCCTCCATAAACGTATCTAGCTTAATCTTGAAGCCAGATAGGTCTTTTGCCCCCACTGCTTCCCCTGGAAGCTGTTCCAGAACTTCACTCCTCTGATGGTTAGAAACCTTCGTCTAATTTCAAGTCTAAACTTCCTGATGGCCAGTTTATATCCATTTGTTCTTTTGTCCACATTGGTACTGAGCTGAAATAATTCCTCTCCCTCCCTGGTATTTATCCCTCTGATATATTTAGAGAGAGTAATCATATCTCCCCTCAGCCTTCTTTTGGTTAAGGTAAACAAACCAAGCTCCTTGAGTCTCCTTTCATATGACCGGTTTTCCATTCCTTGGATCATCCTAGTGGCCTTTCTTTGTACCTGTTCCAGTTTGAATTCATCCTTCTTAAACATGGGAGACCAGAACTGCACACAGTATTCCAAATGAGGTCTCACCAATGCCTTCTATAACGGTACTAACACCTCCTTATCTCTACTAGAAATACCTCGCCTAATGCATCCCAAGACCGCATTAGCTTTTTTCACGGCCACATCACATTGGCGACTCTTAGTCATCCTGTGATCAACCAGGACTCCGAGGTCCTTCCTCCGAAGTCTTGCTGACTTCAGATCTGCCACAATCTTCTGTTTGACTTTTGTTGCCAGGAATTGTATGATCTCATTTTGATTTGTTTTCCCAAGGTAGTGGTGAGTGTACATTTCTTGGGTGGTGACTCTTCTTAGATGCTCCTGGAATACAGCATCAAACTCAGCCATCAGTTCCACAATTTTAAGGAAGTTTCTATTGTTTGGCACATACAGCTGATCTGAAGTGCCACGCAGTGCTAGGTTTTGGGTAGCAAGCATTCTCACAATGGCAATGAGCCTTTTCAGAACATTTTGCCAGTAAAGAGACTCTGATGCAATCTTCTCTTGATGCTGATCATCTGTGGTGGCCTTTAACCTTAGTCTCATCTCAAGCTCTTTCCACCTATGGAATGCTCTCTGGTGATTTGCTGCCTTCTCATGGTATGCCAGATTTCTAGCCAGATTTTTCCAGTCCTTTGTTCCTGTAGAGCCCAATGTGGCTGGAACATTAGCCTGGAAGAGTTTGCAACAAAAACAGTATGCAGATTCTGGGTTTTTGAGTACATAAGCCATGGCCTCTCCACTTTGTCACCACTGGGGATTTCACACCAGTAATGTGTTGGATGGAAACTTCTATTTTCATTGTCTTTGGGGAACATGAAGTTTTTCACTTGCTGTGGCCCATGGAAGTTCCTCAGGCTACTGCTCAAGTGGGTCCATAGTCCTGGATCATCTAGACTTAAGGAACTAAACTCAGCAGCAGTAGCTGTTTCTTACACCTCCACCACACTCTTCTCTGATCTACACTTTTCTTCAGGAATGTGCATGGTTACATCCATTTGAGATGGAGATATGGATGCTGCAGTAGCTGCCAGGTCACCTGCACTCTGACTAACTGGCATCTCCTCACCACTCACATCCTCACTGGGGCCAGAAGGCTCACCGTGAACATTTGTGTCTATGTATCTCACAAGAACTGCTTCCTGCTTAGATAAAAAAGCTTCCTTTGCTTTCTTTCTTTTTCTGAATGCTGCCCCAGAGGGGCGTTTTCTTCTTTCACTCATGACTGCTGTTCTGTGCCAGCTATAGTGGCTCTCAACACTCAGTTGAAGGGGACAAATAAGCAGGCTGGTAGCAGGGCCTGAGTGAGGGAAGATATCAGCGTCTTAAGGGCCTAATTGGCTTCTACTACTTCAGTTGACTGCCTGTTCTCCTCAAGTAGGTCCAGGGAAGCAGCAGGAAATAGGAAGCTCCCTGAGAAGCTGGTGTTAATCAATCCAGGCTCCTGCTAGAGAGGTACATAAGAGGCTCCTCCTCCTCTCTCTCCCTGCAGCTCCTGCTTTCTGTTATTCCCTCTCACTTTTTCTCCTGCCTGCCTGTTATGTCTCTTGTGCCCTCGTTCCTCCAGAACAGCACTCCACCATCTCTGTGCATCTAGAGCAGTGGTCCCCAACCTTTCTGTTGCAGTAGCATCTTCATGGTCCCAGAAGAATGTGGTGGGTGCCGGACAACTAGCCACCGAAATGCCGCCGAGAAGCGGCATCATCGAGAAGCGTCACTGCCGAAATGCCGCTGAAAAAGTGTCGGCAACGCTTCTTGGCGTTACTGCTTCTCGGAGGCATTTCGGCGGCTGGTTGTCCGGTGGCTGCACTCCTCGGCGGCGGGTTGTCCCGCGGAAGGGCTCCCTTGTCAGTAGATGGGTGCACATAAATACCCAGGCGGGCGCCATGGCGCCCGCGGGCACCACGTTGTGGACCACTGATCTAGAGCAGAGAGAATACATATGCACCAGCAGCAGACACAATTTTTTACACTCTGGGTCTTAGTGGAGCCCCCCCACAGTATGGCACCTGAGGCGGCTGCCTCAGTTTGCCTCATGGTAAGGCCACCCTGTCGTGATAGAGAGAATGACTCATGAACAACTGCCTGTTTGCGGGAGACGACCTTACTTCCCATTCCTGACGGCAAAACATCCCCACAACAGTACAGCAATCACTGATATGGACAAGTAACATTAGGAATGGGGATTTTGTTTTAAATTAAATTTAGCTGCTGGAAACAAATAGGAGAAGCAGCACCATATAGCCTGCTAGCTCTCTACAGACCACCAGTAAGAGCTCCATACACTTCAGACTGGAAACCTTTTGTTGACCTTAGCAACAGAGTCAACAAAGATCAACAGAGCTATGGAAAAACAGATTCATTTTCATGTAAGTAAACTGATATTTTCAGGAGTATTAATAATTTCAAGATTTCCACCATCGAACAGGGGTTTTATGCTGAAAACAAAGACATTCTCTACTCTGGATAAAAATCTGGGATTTTAATGATTTTTCCCAAGGTATGCATTCCTCGCAAATGTAAAAATGGTTTCTCATGTGAAAAAAAATCACTTTATAACCAGTGCTAAGAATTTTGAGCACAAATCCAGTCAGCCATAGACACAATGACCCTGTCCTGTAGTGCTTAGGAGGTGACTTCAGGATAGGGTCCAATAACTGTTCCCTACTTTTGGTACTGGGTCTTCAGAACTAACAGAATACCCACTGTCTTAAAAGAAAAATTAATGGAAGAAATAAAATAAATGGAATAAGAAGGCATCATTGCTAAAGCCAGAGAGTCCACACATTGCTTAAGCAGCATGGTAGCCATTGACAAACCAGACAACCTGCATATTTGCATAGTTCCAAGCAACCTGAACAAAGCCCTAAAAAAAGCTCACTGCCAAATATCTACAACTGAAGAAATATTACCTGACTTGGCAAAAGCAAAAATATTCTCAGTACTTGATGCCAAAGATGGATATTGGCAAGTGCTACTCAGTAAGGAAACCAGCTACCTCACCACATTTTGGACACCAGCAGGTTAGATCATGGTGGTTGAGAATGCTATTTGGGATTAAACATGGAGCAGAAGCATCTCAAAGTCACCAGGATACACTAACAGGACTTGAGGGATCAATGTCATAATTAATGACATTCTGATTTACAGACACAGAGGTGGCATGGCAGAAGCTGTAGTAGATCATGACCACAACCTCATCTGTCTGCTAGAATGGAAATAAATCTAAAACTGAATACAAATAAGATGAAATTGTGATTGACTATAGTACACTATACGAGACATTTGCTGGCTTTCCAGGACTACAACAGGATGAGAAAGAGGTAAAAGCAATACAGCTGATGCCCATGCTAAATGATAAATCAGAGACTATTAGGATTTGTAAAGTATCAGATAAAAATGTCTAAGTCTCTCAGAGGTATGTGAATCCCTGTGGCGACTACTGAACAAAGACACAGTATGGATAAGATCACCTCAACATGATGCAGCCATCACATGTGTCAAGAAGCTGGCGATCAATTATCCCCTCCTGAAATACTACGATGTGAACGAAAAGGCAACCATACACAGCAAAAACTCTCATCCAGGTTGTCCTCATCTTATGTGTCGATTATTGCAACATCCTTTTTTCTGGCCTTGCTAAATGTACACATGCCCTGCTCGTATCCATTCAGAATTTGTTTCCAAAAATCATTCTCCTAGTTTGTTGCTCTATGTCACCCGATCTTCATATCCCTCCATTAGCTCCCCTGTCTCTATCACATCAAACATAAGCTGCTTGACTTTGCTTTCAAACTTTTTCACTGCTTATCCCCACCCTAATTATCATCTCCCATTCGCTATCGGGAAGTCAACTCTTATCTCTGTTTGGACTATGATGCCAGCCTCCATCATCTGCTTGTTCAATTTTCAAACACTGTCATGCTTTGTCCCTGCTGCTCCTGATACTTGGGAGGAGTTCCCCATAAATATATGCAAACTACTACTTAGTCCTCTTTCAAATCTCCTCAAAACTCTCCCTTGCCATGATGCCTACAAATAATGTAACAGTTTGGGGATGATGCACTGAGATCATTACCTAAACATGCTGACTGATATTGTCTCATATTTTTCTTGTACTCCCCACCCACATCTGTCTGTATACATCTCTTGTCTCTTATACGCTCTGAGACAGGGACAGTCTTTTTGCTCTGTGCTTGAATAGCGTCTACCACAATGGGATCCTGGTCCATGAGTAGAGCTCTTGGGCACTATAGTAATACAAATAAATATATATACAACAATGTGATGCCAGTGGAACAGGGCTTGAGGCATCACACCTACCAAAGGGACAGCCAGCAGCTTTTGTATCAAGACCACTATCACCAGTGGAACAAAGATATGCCCAAACTGACAAGGAACATCTCATATGTGACCACATATGGATGGGAAACCATACGAGTAGACCACAAACCACTAGACAGCATTTTTAAAAAATCTTTTGCGAAGAGGCCCCAAAATGTCTTCATGCATACTACTGAAACTACAATGCTACATTTTAGATATCCACTGTGTGAAAGGGACTGAGATGTACATAGGTCTTACTCAGAACAGCCTTGCAGCATGAAAATAAGGCAACTGAACAAGAATATGAGATTCTCAACCAAATAGAAATCATTAACCAAACCAGTGCCACTTTCAAGGCAGGGCTGTAAAGAATCCAAGAATAAGACACATATAACAAAGATTTACAAGTGCTCACAACCATTAGTGTCCAGCTATCAGGAGATAAGTCCCAATTGCTCCTGAAGAATTCTGGAATTATCAAGACAAGCTAGTGTACAAGATAGCATCATATATAAAGGCAGTCAAAATATAATAATCAGATCTCTGAGAGCAGAAACTTTTTCAGGACTAGATCGGTGCATTGTGGAATAGAAGCCTACATCTGGAAAGCCGGAGATACCTTTTACTGGCCAAACATGACGAAGGATATCAGACACCTAGTGAGCAGTTGTGATAACACATGGGGAAACGAAGCCCAAGCAGCAAAAAGAGACAATGAAAATAAGCAGCATTTTCAACAAATCTTGGAGCAAAACAGGAAGGGACCTTTTCACGAAAAACCATATTATGTATCTCATTTTTGTAGATTACTATTAATCTAATTTTCAGACACTACCGCTGTGACCATCATAGACAAAGCAATGAAGCATTTCAGCAGACATGGCATTGCAAACTGTGCTGTTTCAGACAATGGGCCCCATTTACGTGCAGTGGGTTTGTGCTATTTACTCAGGGATGGGAATTTGCTCATATCACATCATCACCATAACACAGTCAGTCAAATGGCAAAGCAAATCAGCAATTTAAATTACTAAGATTCTATTGAAGAAAGCTGGAAAAACAAAACAACAACAACAACAAAGAAAAAGTATGGCAAACCATCCTTGAATAGAGAAATGTCCACAAAAGGCATGAATAGGAGCCTAGGACAATTCTTGATGTGAAGACGCACACCTACATTGGTGCCTATAGACCCAGAAGTACTACCACTGACAGTGGTGGAAGGAGTAACAGCTGGAAAAGAAGATACACATGCACAAAGAATAAAGCAGGGGGCTTAAACTCAAATTACCACGAGGGCCGCATGAGGACTAGTGCATTGGCCCGAGGGCCGCATCACTGATCCCGTCCCCTCTCTGCCCCCGGCCGCGCCCCCACTCCATCCCTTCCATTAGGCCCCGCCCCTTCTCCACCTCCTCCCCTGTGTGCGCGGCTTCCCGCTCCTCCCCCCTCCCTCCCAGAAACCGCGAAGCCGCCAGACAGCTGTTCTGGCAGCGGGAACTGCCTGGGGGTAAAAATAAAACCTTGGAGCAGCGCGGAAGGAACGGGGATCTCAACGATCTTAGCGGCCACAGAACGTAAGTGGGGGGGGCGGGGGTGAGGGGAGTTGGCGGCCACAGAACATTACCGGGGGGGGGCGGGGGTGAGGGGAGTTGGCGGCCATAGGACGTAACTGGGAGGGGGGCGGGGGTGAGGGGAGTTGGCGGCCACAGAACGTAACTGAGGGAGGGTGGGGGTGAGGGGAGTTGGCAGCCATAGGACGTAACTGGGAGGCGGGGTGGGGGGGAACCCGGCAGCCCGCCTCTTCTCCCCACCTCCTCCCCTGTGTGCATGCTTCCCGCTCCTCCCCGCTCCCTCCCAGAAACCGCCAGACAGCTGTTCTGGCGGCGGAACTTCAGAATGTAACTTGGGGGCGGTAGCAGGGGGCGCGGGGAGCCCGGCGGAGCGCATCCCTGCGGCCCACCGGGCTCCCCATGCCACCCCCCCCCCCCGAGTTATTTTCTGAAGTTCCGTCGCCAGAACAGCTGTCTGGTGGCTTCACGGTTTCTGGGAGGGAGGGGGGAGGAGCGGGAAGCATGCACACAGGGGAGGAGGGGGGGAGCTCCGCCTCTTCTCCCCCCCTCCTCCCCTGTGTGCGTGCTTCCCACTCCTCCCCACTCCCTCCCAGAAACCACAAAGCCGCCAGACAACTGTTCTGGCGGCGGGAACTGCCTGGGGGTATAAAAAAAAATTGGGGGGAGGGCGGGGAGCCTGGGGAGCCGCAGGGAAGAGCTCTGTGGGCCGCATGCAGCCCGCAGGCCGCGTGTTTGAGACCCCTGGAATAAAGCCTACTATGACCAACAAGCTAAAGACTTTCCAGTACTACTATTTCCTCAGGACAAATCATGTACTTAAAGTAAGCAATATATTTCAACAAAGGAAAACCTCATTAATATAAAGCAGTGGATGAGCATACATTTCACCAAAACCACAAATACATACACCTACTACAAATAAGTTAAAAAAATGGATGTGGATGATGGTGAAATATATGTTTCACTGAGACTTGATCAGCAGGACCCAGAAGAAACACAGGCCGACAAGGGACTGACAGCTCTTGGACCAGACTCTTAAAACCCCACACCACCAGAAGAACTCAGTACCAGGCAGTCTCCTATCACCATAAGAAAGTCTTGCACTCCAACATCAAAACCGCTCACAAGGTATACCTAAGACTTTGTACAATACTAAAGGCATGAAAAACAACCCTCCCAAACCCAGAGGAAAATACTTTAATGCCCAAACAAGTTAAGAGTTAATAAAAAATAAAGAGTTGGTGTTGTTATATATATATATATATATACACATACATATAACCTACATAGGGTTGCCAACTTTCTAATCACACAAACCCAAACACCCTTGCCCCTCCCCTTTCCCCAAGGCCCCGCCCACTCCATCCCCCCTCCCTCCATCACTCAATCTCCCCCACCCTCACTCACTTTCACTGGACTGGGGCAGGGGGTTTGGGTGCAGGCTCTGGGCTGGGGCCGAGGAGTTCAGAGTGTGTGAGGGGGCTCCAAGCTGAGCCTGGGGCAAGTGGTTGGGGTGCAGGAGGGGGTTCAAGCTCTGGGAGGGAGTTTGGATGCAGGAGGGAGCTCTGGGCTGCGGTAGGGGGCTGGAGCGCAGGGGGGTGCAAGAGGGCACTGGGAGGGAGTTTGGATGCAAGAGGGCGCTCCGGGCTGGGTTTGGGGTACAAGAGGGGGTTTGGAGTGTGGGCTTCGGCCGGGAGGCACTTACCTCAGGTGGCTCCCAGGCGGTGGCACAATGGGGCTAAGGCAGGCTCCTTGCCTGCCCTGACCCCGTGCCGCTCCCAGCATGGAGCCCCTTGCCCCTTTCCTTGGGGGGCGGGGGCAGGGAGCTCCATGCTATGCCCACAAGCACCGCCCACGCAACTCCCATTGGCCACAGTTCCCAGCCAATGGGAGCTGTGGAGTCAATGCTTGGGGCGTGGGCAGTACGCGGAAACCCCCTGACCATCCCCAGAGACATGCCAGCCGCTTCTGAGTGTGGCACGGAACCAGGGCAGGCAGTGTGCCTGCCTTACAGCCCCGCTGTGCCACTGGACTTTTAGCTCCTAACATCTCCCAGTTTGGCTTCAGTAGCCTCCAGGAGATAGGGTCTGATTCCAGGAGACTCCTGGCGAAACCAGGAGGGATGGCAACCCTAAACCTAAAGTACCTACTCAAGGAAGCTAGCTAGGTATGTATCCAGGGCCATACATACTTGGCTGCAGCTACACTACAATTTTTAGTACACTAGCTCGATTAGCGCTAGCACAAATATATCTAGCCAAGCTGGAAATTGTACCTTTAGCTCCTGTGTAGACATGCCCATAGTAACCACAAACTCAGAGCCATTGCCAGCTTTGCTACTGTAATGGAAGGTGAAAGCCTCCTAGCTTTTGAACACAAACAAGCTGTGCAAATCTGTTGACTTCAAGGAGAGCCACAGTCATTCATACAATAATCTACTTATTGTATAAAACACAGGTAACAGAATCATAAATCACCACAGTTGGCTGTCGGGCTAACCGCAGGACAGTGCAGACACTGAAACCTGCAGGGTGCTGCTCTGTCTGAAAGTCTATTTGTTTACTTTTATCTACAGGCCTTTTTACAGGACTCCTCTTAGCACTAGACATTAGCGCAGCATGAGTCACTTCACTAGTGGGGAAACGCCAGCAGTCTATTGATCAGATATACAGTTTTACGGAGCTGAGCAGAATAGAGGCGATTGTAGTTGTCAACAATATTTAAAATACAAAGTGAACTCAGAGCCTTACTCCTGTTTGTTAGAGAAGAGCCGTTGGATTCTCCTCTCACATCAAGTGAGAGGAGAATCAAGCCCATTGTGTTTTTTAAATAAAAATAAAACCTCGTAAATCTGCATTAGTTGCTTTTCAGATTCAAATGGTTTATAAACAAATCTACTGGCAAATATCCTGTGCTTAATCCTGGCAGCTTTTCCTCTCCACTACTACGGCAACCAATGGAGGTTCAAGACACCAAGCATCTTGCAGTAGGTGCTCAGCACTGTGCAGCACTCTACCCTCTGTGAGCCAACAGAATCATTATTAATTGCCAGCATTTGCCATTTGAAGTATATGCTGCAGGCAGTACAAAGAAGAGGTACAGAACAAGGAATACCGGCTTGTGAAGGGCTACTTGAGACCTTCCTTAGAGACACAAAATACAGTGCTTCCTGCACATGCTCCTTGAAGCCTTCAGCCCCTGAAGTCCTTGCTGCAGCGTATGGGCTGTCCTGCCAGCAGCAGAGGGAGGGCTAATGGAGATCTGCTCCAGAGAGGCAAAATGTAAGTACTTCCTGCACATCCTCCCCACACCCATAGTCTTTTACTGCTGTACTATACGCCCGCTTCTTCAGCCAGGTGTTGGGTGTCTGTGTCAGAGAGGAAAGGGTTTTGTACCTAGGGACGGGTTCTGTCTGTCTGGAGTGTTGTACCGGGAGGTGGCAGGAAGGTGAGGAGAGTTCAGAGCTGAGGATGGTGCTGAGCTGTGGAGAGGTTAGCTAGGAAGAGGAGTAGTTATCAGGTTGAGGGCAGATGTGGGGTTTGGAATGGAGGGAGCTGCATGGGCCTGGCTGGGGAGTTTCTGAGCTGGGAGAGGGATGGTTTGGGTGGGCGAGGTTGAATGCTGGGAGGAATGAGCCAACTGGGAATGAGGATGTGGGTGAACTGGTGGTTGTGGAAGAGGAGTTGGAATTAGATCTGAGGAGGGAGGTTAGGCCTAGAAAACAACAGTAGAAGCGGCACAAAGAGATGAACACTGTTCTCTCCCACACTGCCATTCTGTCTGTAAAGAGTCCCAGTTTCCCATTCTGAAAGGGAGAGAGAAAAGACCGACTTCTTCCTTCCCATTTTCCCACCAAAATTCTTTATCCCCAACCATGGTGCTCCCCAGTGACACCCTCAACCATCACGTCCCAGTTTTATATCTTTGAAAATACGATCAGACTGCAGAGGAGGGGAGGAGCTTGCAAGCTGCAGTCTCACCTAGGGTTGCCAGGTGTCTGGTTTTCAACAGGAACATCCAGTCGAAAAGGGACCCTAGCGGCTCCTAGGCAGGAGAGGCCACAGGGATCCCCACGCTGCCCCCGCCCTGAGCACCGGCTCCAGAATCCCATTGGCCAGGAACCATGGCCGATGGGAGCTGGGGTGGTGGTGCCTGTGGTGGGTCAGAGCAGCACGCGGAGCTTCCTGGCTCCCCCGCCTAGGAGCCGGACCTGCTGGCCACTTCCGGGGCGCAGCACGAAGCCAGGACAGGCAGGGAGCTGGCCTTAGTCCTGCTGTGCCACTGACTGGGAGCCGCCCAAGGTAAGCCTGTGCCCCAACCCTGAGCCACTGCCCCAGCCCTGAGCCCCCCCCAAACCCAGAGCCCGTCATCCCCAGCTCGGCCCCACCCTAGAGCCTGCACCCCTAGCCCAGAGCCCATATCTCCTCCTGCACCCCAACCCCCTGCCTCAACCCACAGCCCCCTCCTGCACTTCGAATCCCTCTGCCCCACATCCCCAGCCTGGAGCCCCCTCCTGCACCCCAAACCCCTCATCCCCAACCCCCCCCCAGAGCCCACACCCCTATCTGGAGCCCTCACCCCCTCCTGCACCCCAACTCTCTGCCCCAGCCCTGAACCCTTCATTTCTAGCCCCATCCCAGAGCTCACACCCCCAGTTAGAGCCCTCACCTCCTCCCGCACCCCAACCCCCTGCCCCAGTCCAGTGAAAGTGAGTGAGGGTGCGGGAGAGCGAGCCACCAAGGGATGGGAAATGTAGTGATTGGGGGCAGGGCCCAAGGAATGGGCAGGGCAGGGGGCAGGGCCTCAGGGAAGGGGCAGAGCTAGGGTGTTCGGTTTTGTGCAACTAGAAAGTTGGCAACCCTAGTCTCACCATGTTATGATAAATAGCATCCCCACATGGGGCACTCTAATATTGCAATGTACAGAAACAGAGAGAACTCTACTTTCTGGAAGTGCTTGATGAAAGAACAGCATATGTGATGGAAGGAATAAAGCTTGAATGTTTCACTGTTTTAGTGTAACCCATGTGCCTAATAGGGCGATAAATCTTTAAGAGACCTATGGTGCAGGGGTTGGGAGTGAGTTATGTCTGGGTCATTGATGCTAGGCAGATTTAGCACTCCACATCCATCAGCAGAAAATTCTGGAATTGGGTGTGAAAGTTTTGGGTCTGCTCCAATAGGTTTCCCCTCCCTGTTGCTGGGGTCAGACTCAATGAGGGCAAGTGGTCAGGGCAGCTGCTTTATTAAAGGCCATGCGCCCTGTGTGATTTGGGAGCAGCTGAGCTCAGGAGCAGAAAGCAGGCTGTTGTCCCTAACTCTGAAGCATCTTGCAGCAGGTTAGTGATATTGTTAACCGTCCAACAGGGAAGCATGGGCAATGCTAACAACAGAAAGGGGAAATTGGAAGGGTAACATAATTTATTCTGATAGGTTTCAGTGTAGTAGCCGTGTTAGTCTGTGTCAGCATAACGAAAATAAGAAAGAAAAACTCGTAGCACCTTAGAGACTAACAAATTTATTTCAGCATAAGCTTTCGTGGGTTAATACCCACTTCATCGGATGCATGGAATGAATTTATTCTATTTTAAATGTATGCTTTGAATGTGGCTTGATTTTAGACAAACTGTTTTAGTTAAATTGTTTCAACTAGTGTGAGTCACCAACTTTTCTTTAAAATGTGATAATGGGGAAAGAGTCATCTATCTTTGGTGTTCTCAGTTTTGTATTTTCTTGTAGCAGTTTTTTTTTTAATCTATACACTATATTTTATATATTTTACTGAACCAACTTCTAGTATCCCAGACCTGAAAAAGAGCTCTGTGTAAGCTCGAAAGTTTGTCTTTCACACCAACAGAAGTTGGTCTAGTAAAAGATATTACCTCACCCACCTTGTCTCTCTAATATTCTTGGATCAACACAGCTACAAGAACACTGTATAAATAGATAGTAGGGCATCAGTTCATGTGCTAGGTTACAATGGCTTCAGCAGTAATATGCAAAGGAAGAAAGCAAAATGTCAAGCCAAATTATTCAGTGGCACAAGCATCATACCACTACTAGGACAACGTAAATTATAAACTGAATACCAAGGAAAAGCATACAAACTGAAATTTCTGGTAGTACAAATAGAAGCCATTGCTGTCCAGGTCATGGTACACATGATGCTACTAGTATCTTAGAGGTTTGGAGTACCACAGCACTGAGCAGCTGTAACAATTAGGGTGACCAGATGTCCCGATTTTATAGGGACAGTCCCGATTTTTGGGTCTTTTTCTTATACAGGTCTGTTGCGTCTTACGCGCATTTAACTTGCGCGATTTCGGCTTTGCGCGGTTCGCTGGTTAAAAAAAAAAGTTCACTCGGCCGCCTGTAGTGCGGCCGATTCCAGCAGCGTATGCCCGGGAGTGAGCATGAGACGCGAATCTGCTGTTCCCAATGCATACTTAGTCCCCCTGTGCCTCTCATTCTGTGTGCATGTCGCCGCACTGAGTGCAACATGGCCCCTAAACGCAAGCCAGCTACTTCATCTGGTGCTCCACCAAAGAAACAGCGATCTGTTCCAACGCTGGAGGAAAAACTGGATGTGTTGGACTTATTGAAAGGCGGTATGTCAGTTGCCAGTGTGGCACGTAAATACGGCCGCAATGAATCTAGCATCCGTGCCATCAAGATTAGAGAGACAGAAATTCGTGAAGCCGTGGCATCAAGTGCTCCAAGAACTGCTAAGGTGACGAGCCAAGTGCGTGACAAGGCTTTAGTGAAGACTGAAAAGGCATTAAACTTATGGCTGGAAGACATGAACCGTAAACGTGTGCCTATCAATGGCACTGTACTGTACTGTTTTGATTTTTTATTCTTTCATTCTTCCATCTGTCTGTTATGTTATTAAAAATAAAGTACTGTAAAATTATATTTTGAGTGTATACTCTTTATTATATACTGTAATGTACATTTCTGTATAGTATATATAGTACTGTACAGGGTTGTATACACAAAACTACTTTATGGGCGATTTAGGGGTTTTTAACGGCTATACGCGGTTTTCGCTTTACGTGCTCAGCACAGAACGTAACCCCCACGTAAGACGCGACAGACCTGTATAGACTCCTATTACCCCCTACCCCCTGTCCCGATTTTTCACACTTGCTGTCTGGTCACCCTAGTAACAATTACACTAGTTATTAGAATGCAGTATCATTGGAATGCCTGCCTGGAAAGTTGACTTAAGTTTTTTTAAGTTATCATGCTTACTTCTTGAAAATACATTCAATCATGCAATTAAAAACCAAGGAGGGAAATCATTCAGGCAGCAAGCAACAAAAAACATTATTTCTTGATTCAGTTGTGCCAACCATTTTAATTAGAGGATTAATGCTCCATCACACAGTTTGCAATCCTTGTGCCCATGTTCAAACCCAAACCAAATTTCAAGTCATTGTACATATGGTTGCAAGACACAAACAACAATTTTTTTTTAACGAAAATCCAAATAAGTTACATCTACCAAGTTGGCGAAGGCCCCAATCCTGCAGCTTCTTATGCACCTGCTTCATTTTCCACGTCAGTGGTTCCACTAACATCAATGGGGCTACTCAGAGTGCATAAAGTTAAACATGTGCAAGATTGCAACCTGACTTTGCAATTCTGTCAAAAAGGCAATCGCAGATTTGTCTGACGTAAGGAGGTGCTATATATTTGCTCATGATTTCATCTCTGTTTAAAAGATTTTTCTCTACTTAATATTTGTTCCATTCCTTTACTTGAAATAGAAATTAGACTTTCGCACATTCATTACCAGGCTCATTTTCTTACTTCTGCATATCTCCAATCTTCTCATTCCTATCTAGGGACATGTTCCAAAGCTTATTGAAGCCTTTTGATTGACATCAATGAGCATTGGATAAGGCCTTCTCAGAAATAATTGTCAGTGGCCTCGTAAGTTCGTTAGCCTTAATACACTGAGATGCACATCAAACAGGCAGCTGATTTATGTTGAGATTTTCCAAGTATTCCCTTATCTGCCCTTTCCCAATTGTTAGTTTCACAAGGTTTTTTATTACTTCCTAATTATGCACACTTTTTATTTTTCCTCCCAAACACAGAGTTTTAAAAAAGAAAATTAGTATCTCAGCCACCTGTGACTCAACATTCATTTCATCCCCCTCTTCAGTTACTAATGAGACTACTTTCTCGCTGGTATTTTTTTTCTTGCATTAACTCCTGCTTTTTTGTGTCTGTGACAATTTGGGGAATTTGTCTACGTACAACTTATGAATTCTGGTTAATTTAATGAAATTGCTGCATCAATGAATGCCTCAGTGTGTAGTGAGTCAATCATAGACTGACAAGATTCTTGCCACATAGCATCCATCCTCTCTGGAAGAAGCTACAGAACAAACAAACAGAAGTCATAAACCTTAACGACTGTGCTCTAGATGAGCAATAGGTATTCTAAGGAGAGTGCTAGAACTGAAAGACAACATAATTCGACCAAGTTTATCTGCAGGAAGTGGAGAGTGGGAAATCCTGAAACAAGAGAACAAAGGGACAGATGACAGAACCAGAGTTTAAAAAGATAACTGAAATGTGTGGCATAGGACAGGAACAAAGACACTGTCTTAACATAAGAACAGCCATACTGGGTAAGACCAAGGGTCCATCTAGCTCAGTATCCTGTCTCCCAACAGTGGCCAATGCCAGGTGCTTCAGAGGGCACGAACAGAACAGAACAGGCAATCATCAACTAATCACCATCTCCTGTTGTCGACTTTCAGTTTCTGGCACTCAGAGGCTAGGGATATGCAGAGCATGAGGTTGCATCCCTGACTATCTTGGCTAATATTTTCCACACCTCTGAGCAACGTAGTTATACCAAGTGTGACGGGGCAAGGCCAGATGACTATAGGAAAGTAGTGAGAAACAGGTATGTTAGCCCCAGGTGAAACATATCCCTGTTACCATGGTAACCAAATGGGAGTCGCTCCAGATTAATCAAGACACCTGGGGCCAATTAAGATTCTTCTAGAAAGCAGTGGAGACAGCTAGGTTGATTGGGACACCTGAAGCCAATCAAGGGCTGGCTGGAACTAGTTAAAAGCCTTTCAGTTAGAGGCACATGTCAGGAGCTGTAGGAGGAAGCCATGCTGCTGGGGAAACTGGGCAAGACATACCATGTCAGGCACAAGGAAGGAGGCCCTGAGGTAAGGGTGAAGTAGATGTTGAGGAATTGTACTCATCCCATTGCAAAAAGTCAGCTACCAATAGCTTCTACTATTAGGGTCCCTGGTCTGGAGCCCAGAGTAGAGGGCAGGCCTGCCTTCCCTCCTCCCCCCCCCCCCCCCCCCCCCGCCCACACGATTAATCACAGAGACTGTGAGACAACAGAGACTGTGCGAGGGAGGGTTGCTTCTTCCCACCTCCCTTGCTGGCCTATGATGAAAATGGATCAGTAGGCTGTGACCCTTGCCTCTAGAGCGAGAAGGTCTATGTGGAGGGTCACAGTGAGCCTCTGAGGCTAGCGTAATCCACCTGGAAGCACGGGACCCACTGAGACAAGATCGGAGCTTTGTCACACGAGGTAAGTTGCTAGTGTAGACCAAGCCTGAGAATGATGGGACTTAATATAGCTTGTCACTGTGCTAACTTGACTACTTTGTTCATTTTCTTTCTGTTGCTGTTCTAATCCAGTTAAAGTCACTGTATAGTTACAGTACAAGATAAGATTGGCTGACTGGATATTGAGAGAGAAGAAAATCATTAGCAGCAAAGATACCAGTGGCCAAAGCACTTTTGATGTCTGGAGCTGGGATCCTTCCCTGTGTCCAACCTCTTCTCACAGACTGCACCAATAGCAGAGGCAGGGCTCCTTCCCCAGGCATCTGAACAGAGACAATTTTCCCCCCTGCAGCCTGAGCAATGACCATGATCCCCCGCCACGATCCCAACAGCAGTTGTGGCAGCTGATTCCCCTCTTCCACTCCAGCTGTCTAGAAATTGGCAGTGGTGGTCTTCCCCTCCCCACCTCCTGCCACCTAAATTCAGCAACTCAGAGCCAGCAGCCCCAGGTGCTTACCTGAACACATGGATGGATCCGCAGGGGTCTCTTGTGGAGCAGGCAGCCTCATCATGCTGCAGCCAAGCCATTGGTTCCATAGTCTTCAGGATGTACGTGATGATCTCCTTATCGTCAACATCATCATGTGACCTCAGAACTGGGAACCATAGGCAGGGACCTATTGTGCTTAGTGGCTAACCTGGCCCTGTAGATGTGCAAATTATCTAAATTGTAGGTGCATAACCAAAAGCACGGTTAAGAACAGGCTGTAATTTGGCCCATTACTGTGGGTGTGTTCACTCTACTTTTTAAGTGGGTGAAAAAATTAATAGGAATGTATTTTATTTGCTAAAAGTCCAAATATATCCCCCATCTTTGATTTAAAAAAAAAAGAAAAGATAGCAGTCGCAATGGATACATGAGAATTGCTTTCCTTCCTATACCTATCTGATATGCAGATCCAGACAATGCTTTTCGGAGAATAGAGGTCCATCATTTTATAAATCGAAGCACTATAGTAACCCCAAATAGCCCTCAGTCTAAGAATGAACTGTAATTTCTTGGCAAATACAGCCCCATTTAATTCAGTTTAGTTTCTGTGAAAAAATTCAATCAGATTTCCAAGATTCATCACTGGCTGAGATGGCACTTCAAGTTTTATAAATGATTTATTCAAAGCAGATGACTTTTCTTTTAGTTTCGTTGGATCTTTTGTCAGCATTTAACACCACTGATCACAGAATTCTCCTCAACCAGAATGTGCATCATGGGACTCTGACACAGAAGTATCTTGGTATGATTCCTCCCTGATACCTATTAACCTCAAGATGCAGTCAGCCCATACTGCAATGTCAATTGGTTTTCCAGTTTAAGACTTTTACTCTTCAGTGCCTTTTGGCCTTTGCGTCTTGCACTACCCTTGTATTTACAGTGCACATCCCAGGGAAGCAGACGTTAAGCAAGAAACTCCTTGGGATTGGCTAGGCACAAGAAAGTATGTGTTATATAGTGTTACATTTTTTCAGCACAGAAGGCCTGTAATACGGTATAACAGACACAGGAATTCCTTTAATTTCCAGCCCTTCACATGACACAACATTAACATAAAGGTCACCTGGCACCACCACCAGCTGTTAGTGTTTTTATTATGTTTTTAAATCAAATGCCAACATGACCTGCCAACCCTAGATGCCTTCTCCGTAAGCTATGGATTTTTGGACTCTCCCTGTTGGTCTGCTGAGAAACCTTTAGCCAGCAGGAAAATTGCCATCTTATTGGGTCCCCTTTCCAATTTCCCTACCTCCTGGGGAAGAGAAGCCAATTTAAGCCTCTGTATCTGCTGAAGGACAGCCTTGTCCCTCCGGCTGCTCCATGCAATGTGGTCTCTCATTCCTAGGGTGACCAGATGTCCTGATTTTATAGGGACAGTCCCGATTTTTCGGCCTTTCTTATATAGGCTCCTATTACCCCCCCCACCCCACCCCCTGTCCCGATTTTTCACACTTGCTGTCTGGTCACCCTACCCATTCCCCTTCTGAAAACCTGGGAGCACTGCTCTGTGCAGAGAACAGTTGCTCTTACCAATGCTGCAGCTCCTCCCCTCACTCTGAGGGCTGTCCCACCCACAGCCAGAGAGTGGGGAGATATTATTCCCTGAAGTACACTCTCCTAAGCCTGGGTGGGAGTAGGTGCATACAGTGGTTCCCAGGGGTGCACCTCCTCACCAGACCAGGTACTGACTACTGCTGCGCTGCTGCTGCTCCCTCCCTACACCCACAAGCCTGGGAAAGAGTGGAGATCTACACTGCACTGACATGCCCAGGTTCACTGGTAAGGTGGGGATGTCAGAATGAATATGGTTTTGGGAGAGAGAAATATGTTGAAAATTAAACTGGATTGGGGTGGGGAATGCTTTATAAAGAAATAAATCAGGGGCAGGAGTTTCAGTGAAATAGGCTTTTGAGGAAGGGTATTCTCTGAAGAATGGAATTGGGTGTTTTAGGGTGAAACTGTGTTTTGGATTAAGAAGGATGAAAAGTGTTTTGGAAGCAGGAAGGGATATGAAGCGAATGAGATGCTGGGTTTATCCCTCTCCTCTCTGTATCTCTATGCAAATCTTTAACGGTTTATACAAATCTACAATTTATTGGTTTTTGTTCTGAGGACTTTGGCAGGTACCAAAACATATAATCAATCAATGACCACACTAGACAGCTCTATATTTGTGGTCATTGATTGATATGTGGAGTGATGACCACAAAAATAGAGATGGATGCTTTAAGTTTTTCAAAGAAAGATAATCCAGGCCCTTGTAGGAAATTAAAGCTGCCTCCATCAGTGTGTCATCTGAGTGAAGGTGGCAATAGAAAACCAATACTCACCCATTAGCACAGCAGGTCTCACTGGTGCAGGGATAGACAATTTACAACTCCCAGCTGCAGCTTGCGTGAATTGAGCCCACACTACATAGGATGGTATGTGCCATGGAAAACTAACTCAAATATAAATAAAGGCTGTGGAAAGAATTGTTACGTACATGTATATATGTAACATGTGGCAGGACGTGACAAGGCTTGGGAAGAAGTTTGCAATTGTGAAAGTGGGGGGTGTCCTTCCTTCAAAAGGCAGCTCAGACACGCACTTCTGACAAATGTTAAGCAAGGTCTGTTTTCATAATTTTTTGCACTATCAAAACTTACTGCTGATAAAATAAACTTTTGTAAAATATAACCATCATTTTGCAGCCTGTAAATGTAATCTAAGCTAATTATTCAAATGCTGAGATGACTCTACACTCCTTTTTCAAGTTTATGCAAACGACAGGGGTATTGGGACAATAAATCCACTAATTTGTCTTTTCTACTCAGATGCCATGGAGGTAAATATACAAAAAGCCTATAAATAAATTAACAAACAGGAGCCTGATCAGCAGCCTTGGTCACTCTCTTCCTCATCTATAACATCTGCTTTTTGGACTGGTCCTTTGAGACCCTCTCAGGATGCAGAGCTGGAAGGGTACCTATAAAGTCCATGAGACAGAGCTTTCTCAGGGTCCAGTCTGAAACTACGGAATGAACTCCCACAGGAACCAAGCACCAGCCCAAAACTCACCATCTTCCACTTCAGGTGCAAGTTGCATTTCTTTGACCTTGCCGACTCTAACAGAGCAGCAAGCACAATAAAATAAATCCCGAAGCAAAACCCTGCCACAACAAAAGACTACACAGCACACACAATTCTCCCTCAGCAGAGAGGATGTGAGCCAGACCAAACCACACGTGACAGAGGTTAGTCACTACACTTAATAACGCAGCCCCTCATCTTCCCATTGGAATAAAATTACCAGTTTATTTATAAATGTCTTATTTCTCTTTGAGAAATTCTTACTAAGTGGCTCTTATCAGCAATAAAACATATTCTTTAAATTATTAATGATGTTTCTGTAATTTTATTGAAATAAATAAGACAGTTACTTAGGACTTTAAATGATCTGTCAGTATTCAGCATCAGCCCAAGAGATTGTGCAAGGAGTTTGATAATCATGGGCAAATTAATCAGATTTTCTTTTCCCAACGGCTTCAGCTGAAATATGTTAATTAAGTACTTGGAGTTTTCAGATTGTGGTGGAGGAGGGTTTCCTGTATTCCAGCAGAGAGAGTGCTTTCCTCATGTGGGCTCTGGATTCTATGCAAGAGAGACCCAATTCAACACCCACTGAAGTTAGTGTGAGTTTTTCCTTTGATCTCAGTCAGCATTGCATCAGGCCCTAGGTTCTTATATTAGATATAGATACTTCAGTTGGGCCTCCCTGCTGCTGTTCTCTTCCTCCAGGTAGCTTGCCAGCAGTATGCTGATGGGGAAATGTGATTTCTTTTCACTTCCCCCTTTCCTTTCTTTGTCACATATATTTCCACTGTAAATCTCTGGTGGTAAAATGTTCAGTGCAGTAACCAGGCAGGAATTTAAGCACATGACTTCAATTGATGTTATTAAAGCTAGGAGCTGCAGAAAGCTGACGATATAAAGCTTGTAAGTAATCAGAGATACTTAGCGGGATAAAGTGAGAGTAGAGTATGATCTTGATAAATTGGAGAAATGGACTGAAATCAATAACTCAAGCCTTATCAGGGCAAATATAAACGTATTCGCTTTAAGAAACGTTTCCTGCCGAAAGACTAATAGTTTTAAGGTATCATCAGAAATTTCCAGGCAAGCCCATTAAAAGTGCTCTCTCACTAGGGTGATGTCGAGAGAGAGAAAGAAACAGCTGAATAATCTGATCAGGGTTTTTATAAATTATCCTCGAGGGGGAAAAAAAATCCCTAAAAGACTTCCCTGAACAGCAGGACATTGGCCATCTGCCTCTCTGGTTTTTATTCTTCTTTATCTAGCCCCAAAGTGCCACCAAATATAATTACTGTTGATTTTATAAGGATCATAATCACGAATCACAAATAGGATTGACAGGAAACTCTAACAGGCAGTAGCACCAGCACCATTAACGTGTCAGTGACAAAGCAGAGGGGCAGAGCCCACCCAGGAGCAGAAAACAGAGTGCCTAATCACTGCATGGGGAGGGGAAGGGGCAAGGCTGCTGCCCCCTCTCCTCACCCCTAGAAAACGAACAAGGTGTTTGGCTCCCTGGATCTCAAAAACCCATGGAGGTCTAGTGCTGGTCCATATTGGCACAGCTCATATGGAGCTGCTCCTCCACCTGTGCAACACGCACACTTTGGAGGGGATTCGTTCAAACAGACCCTGGTTCCACTGCACCTCCGGAGATCCAGCCCCTAATCTCATGATCCCATACTACATCTCAAATAAAACAATTATTTTTCTTCCAAACTTAAGCAACATGGTGCATCTTGTACCAATGTGTGCTACTCTGCGTGTGCAAGACAAACAGACCAGGAAATCATTTATCTCCAAGATGTGCAGGGAATGAGCTAGGGTTTGGGAGGCCCTATACAATGGACATCTTATAAACTTGTAAAATATAAATACTATATGATATATTATTACAGAATTGAATGCACACATTCAATTTAATTTTAATAATTTCATTAATTTTAATTTAATTCATTCTATCAAGGATGTCCTAAAATCAACAAAGTAACATGCACTGACCTCTTCAACTCAACAGTACTACCGGCAATGTTGTACAGCAGCGAAACATGGGCACTGATGAAGATAGAGGAGCAACAACTGTCTGTCATGGAGAGGGTGGTAGAAAGAAGAATTCTGGGGATTTCAGTCCATGACTGAGTCCCCAGTGAAGTCATCAGACAGCAGAGTGGAGTGCAGGATGTCGTTGTTGAAAGCAGGTACAGTAAAATGCAATGGGCCGGGCATATAGCCTGGCTCACTAACAATCGATGTACTACAGCTGTCCCCAAGTGGTACCCATGGGAACTGAAACGACCACTTGGCCGACCTCCAAGGAGATGAGAAGATTGTATCATGAAAAGGCATGGCCGCACAGAGAAGGAAGGCCAGGATAAGAGAAAAATGGAAGGTGTGTTGTGATAGGTACAATCTATATGAGAGCTGAAGGACTGATCAATCAAGATGATATTATTACAGAAAAACTATATTGCTTTATTACAGAACAAGTATATTGTGATCCATACAAATAAGGGGGGGAGAAGAGTTAAGGTGGTGGATGCTAAATTGTTCCAATGGTTAATTACGCTCACTGTTAAATATTTACACCTGCAGTGACCGGAAGAGCCTTGCCATCTGGCACTGGTTACTCCGTGACTGAGACCCTGTGTCTCTCTACTGTTGCCTTGTCCACTCCACCCTCTCCCCCATTTGTCTGTTCCAGCCTACTCTCAATATTATCCAAATGTTGGATTTTGAGTTCTCTGGGGCAGAGACTATCTTTGGGTTAGATGTTTGTAAAGCATAACTTGTCAGGGACCATTAGTGAAGGCACAGTAGAAACAATACTCTTTTTCACTAATCCTCTCTCCTGCCCAGTACATTTAACATGAGGCAAAATTAGCCATGCACACAACCTGTCTACCGTTCTCCAAACCTTACAAATATTAAAACTACCTCAGTCCTTATTTAAATGTACCATACATGTTACAGTGTGAATTTCACACATTTATAAATCACAGACTGCTTTCACCAAAGCATTTCCCAGTGAGGGCCACTACCCTGCCAAATCACATTTTGAGGCTCTAGGGCCATTTCAAGATGAGGTTGCAAGATTATTATTTTTTAAATAAAGAGGAAAGTATTTTAATGCTCCTCATTCTCAAAAATGGCTAAACCATTTTTCCTCCCCTGCCCAGACCAGACCTAGAAACTTTCAAAAAAAAAATATATTGTGAAAATTATGAGCTACTGAAAACAGGAGGTTAGAGTAGAAACATTTAAGTGATCTTAACCATAGGTTTGCTAGCAGTCTACCTATAATGCTTGCTTTTATTGGACTGTGGTGGGGCAGTGCCCCAACCCCTGAGAAAAAGGGCTGAACCAGGCCAGAGAAGCTGCGCAGATGAGCAGCCAATCAGTAAAGGCCTGGGGAAAGTCAATCAGGGCACAGGAAGAGGCAGCCAATCAGGGCCGGGCTGGGTCCTATATAAAGGCTGCCTAGCAGAGGAGAAGGAGGTCACTCCCTGGCTAGCAAGGGAGAAGGACTGGCTCATGGTATAAGGAGCAGCACCTTGGACAGAGCAGTGCTGGGCAGGCTTTGGGGTGGGGGGGAGCAGAACGGTGCTCCAGCCCATTACCTGCCAGGCTGCAGCCCATGCTAAAAAAGGTAGAGAAGATGCGTAGGGCCAAAAGGGGAAGTGGCCCAGGAAAACTAGGCAGACAGGAGGGGAGGGAAGAAGGGCAGAGGGAGGCTGCCGCTAGAAGGTCCCTGGTCGGGACCCAGAGTAGCGGGTGGGCCTGGGTCCCTCCCCTTCCCCCCTTGCACTGCACCTGGCCATCGAGGAGAGGGGCTGAAACACACCACAACTTCCCCTCAGCCAAGGGGCTAGACTATAGGGTTGTGGTTGGCCACCAAGGCAGGTGCAAGCAGAAGGACTGCTGTTAACACCCCGGAAGGGGGTGAGACTGGAGTGGTGGGCACGGCCAAAGGGCAGTGTCCTGAAGCAGGATGCCGCCGAGCAGGGAGCAACGCGGGTCCAATGGCAGCAGAGCAGATGACGGGCTGGACACCATGCATCAAGGGCGTTCCACAGCGGTTGAGAGCTAATTCCCAGCACAACTGGCAGGAGGCACCCGCGGTGATGAGTCGAACCCCGTCACATGGACTTAGAAGTAATATTACTTGTGTGTGGGGGGGTAAACACATGGTTTTTTTAAAAAATTTCTAGCCAACAATATCACCCTTTGACCATATAAAACAGAAAGATCCTATATTCCAGTGGCAGTGACACTGAATTAATCATACTTTAACACCAATGACCTTGTTTCCTCAGGGGATCTGACAGTTAAGGTCTTAAAGAGTTATTGAAAAGATCACAGAGATAAAAATTGGAAACATTAAAAACTGTGGGAGAACATTAATTTAAATTATGATAATGTGACCTATTAAAGAAAGGAAGGAAAATCTCCCAATTGGCCAGGTCAAAATAAATTTTATTCCACAAGTGAAAGTTATACACCAGTTTTAAAGAAGTAGAAATAAATATGAACATTTAATTCTCTGTCTATTTAAAAGGAGATACCTAGAAGATATTCTTTGCTTTCACGGTCGACGGATGCTAGGGTAGATTTCCCTAGGCTTACTATATCCCTGCAATGAGGTTTTTGTATTAATTCCCACAATGCACGTGGAAGAGCAGGTGTCTGGTGGACTGGGAATTGGAAGCAGAAGGTACTCAGCATAATATAAGTTTAAGTGGGATTCTTCAGTGATATTAATCCCTATAACAGAAGGTGAAGGAGGCAAATGGTTGTTACAAGAGTTCTGCTACTATAATAAATGCAACAAAGGGTGCAGGTAGGTAGCAGAACTCTGATGGGATCCTGCAAATATGAGAGACAATTACATTTCAGCAGAGTTCAACTGTGGGTTTATTGTGCAAAATTTTGTTCTGTGTAATAACATTACTCTTATGAGCCATAGCCATTTATATTTTCACTATCAATTCCCACTCTGTGTCAAATACTTTCTTAAAGGCCCATGTGCTTACTGCATTGATGTTGACAAACCTGGCACATTTTTGCCAGCAAGACCTTTGTTCCAGGGCATCCCATCTTTATAAAGGCATCGATTCTCTCTATAATGCTGGTGTGCGTGTTTTGACGGGCAGTGTCAAGGAAATTTAACTATTGCTCCCTGGCTCTAAAAATTCAGTAACTTCATAGCTGGGGGATTCTCTTTTCCTCCTCCTATACATTGTTCTGTGGCTTCACATAATTTTACTAATGTACTAGTTCCCATGCCTCGGCTTACAGCTGCAAGAACTTTCTTTGGCTTCCTCCCCTCCGAGCATATAGGAACTTCACAAGTAAATCACTGATAAAGGGAATACCGTGATAAGATAGGATCAATATTGCCCATCACAACACTCCATCACTAGAGACACAAATACAGTAAAAGCTGCCAAAAGCGACCACTCCTGGGAGCTAGCAACAGTGGTTGCTTGTAAGAAGTCTCTCTTCAAAGGTATGGTATTGCCACCCTTACTTCTGTGCTGCTGCTGACCACGGCACCGCCTTCAGAACTGGGTGCCTGGCCAGCAGCTGCTGCTCTTCACTCTGACTTTAGAGCTGGCAGTCAGATAGTGGCGGCTGCCCAGGCACCCAGTTCTGAAAGGGAGTAAGAAAATGTGGTTGCAGGTCACAGATGACAAGTCATCATTCTTCACAGTTAAATTATAGGGGGGAAAGTTCTGTGGCCTCTGGAAATAGTCACTTGTAACAGGTGATCTCTCTTCAGAGGTGGTTGCTAAAACAGGTTTTACTGTATTAATTATCCATCTCCACTCAAAAGTCTAGTTTTGATGAGTTTGAGGATATTGGAATGTAACAGTTAAGGGCCAGTTGGGTTCTAAATATTTTGCTTATAGCTTTATGTACACACACATAAAACAAAAGGAATTACAGCCTCTGGATCCTACATTGCCCTATTTTCAGTTTCTCACAACTTTCTGAATCTTACCATCTTATCGTATTAGTTAAGAAATAGCATGTGATTGCGTAATTAAAGATTATTCTAATACACAGGGATGATGAATGTGATTGCGTAATTAAAGACTATTGTAATACACAGGGATGATGAATTAAGGTTACATGTGAACTATATATTTAAAATATATTAAGATTATTAGAGCTGTTGAAATTTTCCAAATCTGATTTTTCAGTGAAATTTTCTGTTGAACATTTTGGATTTTCCCTTCAATTTTTTAACAATACTACTAATATGATACAAACCAATAAATAAATGAAGTAGAGCCATGCTCTATTGTTTGACAGGCCAAGGGGCAAATAGATAAGAACAAAAGTCAGAAGGGAAACAAGTTTTATTTCCTTAGCATTAATATTACCCAGAGTGTGCTGTAAGCCAGCTGGCACCCACTAGACAATTAGAGGAATATATTAATTGATACATAAAAATAGGAAGCCACTAAATAGGCCATGACTCTGGACTGCGGAACAGGAAGAGTTAAGAAAAGAATTAAATCTGTATGACTCTCCGTGAGTATTGGTTTTGAAGAATGTTAGCAGTATCATTGTGGTATACATCTGGCTGCTGTAGTTAAGGCTGCATTCAGCATTTCCATTATAAATCCTATTTTCAAGGGTTTATAACTTGGCGATAGTATAAATTCAATCTAGTCTGAAACTCAACATACAAAGTCTCATCACAGGAAACAAAAGATCTTTTAAAGAAAAATCCTTTTGATTATTATTTTTCATTCCTTTAGCTGGAAACAAAGTCATTAGAGGAGTGGACGGTCTTGTGCCCTCCTGTAAATTAAAAATGGTGACTATTTAAATGGAAGATTTCACAGGTCATTAGTCAAGAATGTGGAATATATCTATGGGTTATTAGCATTTAAAAACTGAGCTATTTCATTTGAAAAAGCTACTACAAGGTACGTGCCGCAACTTTTGCAAAGTTTAAGTATCAGTTCTGACATGCATGTAGAGGACCAAACGTCAGCCTTGGGATGAGATGGCCCAGCTCCCATTGACTTCAATGGGAGCTATGCTGGCTCACTAAAAGGCTGCATTTGGTCCCAAGTACATTCAGTAAGGCTGTCCTCCAGGCACTATATAAGACCTTGAATGAGCCGTTACCATGGCTGACCATCAATCCATGTTTCCAAAAATCACTTGAGAGCATTTGTTTGCTAAATCGCAAATCCTCCAAAGACTCCTTTTAATATTCCATGTTTTTTAAAAAGGTGTATGAATAGGGTCCTTTTGAAGGAGCTGCAAAGGATACTGGCTAGAGTTAACACCACCCACTTAACCTCAATACCTTGTATACCTGCAATACAGCAGAATGCCTCCAAAAGAACTGAAAATGATCTAAGGAAAAGCTCTATATAAGTTCAGAAGCTTCTCTCTCTCTCTCGCCAACAGAAGTTGGTCCAATAAAAGATGTTACCTCCACAACCTTCTCTCTCCAAGAGAGCTGTCACTCCCTGTTCACCCTGTGTACTGTCACCCAGCACCATAGTATTTGTTCAGAGGGTCAATAATTCAAATTTCAGCTAGTTCCTAAATGCTGCATTCTCAGTTTCCTAAATGTAAATATCTAAATGCTTTATCCTGGGAGGGCCACGGCCCTTCAATTACCATTGACCTCAGAGGGGAGGAGGGGCTGAGGTACTCAGCAGATCACTGGGTTAGGACCTATGCTTCTATGTACCTTCTGCATCGGGGGCATGTGCAAAGGGGGGGGCAAGCAGTAATAATCATTGGGGGCACAGAACTCCTCCAGCCCCGGGCCCAAAGGGTGGGGGAAGGAAAAACGAGCTCCTGCTGGGCCGGTGGGGGCGGGGGTGGCGGTGGAAGAGCAAGCTCCTGCCAGGAGGGTGGGGGAGGGAAGAGCGAGCTCCTCCTGGGGCAGGGGGTCACGGTCAAAGGGGGTCAAAGTTAAATTTCTGCACACGCCCCTGTTCTGCAGACAGACATATAGAAGATACTCGGTTAAAAATACTTCGTTAATATTTGCAAAGTGCTTTGAAGATGTAAAATACTGCATGGAGAGGGAGTATTATTCAGTGGCCAAGCACAGAACAAGGATTAGGGAAACGTAGGCACTGACTCTGTGACCTTAAATAAGTCACTTAGCTCTGTCAATCTTTGCATCTGTAAAATGGAGATAGAAGAGGTGGAGGGGGACGGCTTAGTTCATTCACATTAATAAAGATCCGTGGGCAGAAGGTGCTCTGAGTATTATCATCACAGTTGCAGGGAAATGAGACGTGTTGACTGAAATATCTTCAAGCCTGGAGAAAAGGTTTGTTTCAGCTAAGAGGTTGTTATTGTAGACCAACCAGTTTGCCCATCCCTAGTCATAACTTTCATGTTACTTGGAGGGTTAATAATGTTTTAATGATGGAGATTTAAACTTAATTGGAAACTTCTAACTGAATGTTTCTAAATAGAATGAACTAATTGCATCTATGAAAATTTGATGGGACTGTCAGGCATCCACCTGGGTCGACGTATTTCCCTGAAGCTGGTGAGTTAATAAGCTTCCTAATTTCCTTGAAGGGGATTTTGTTTCATTAACTTTTCCTTGCCCTTTTCTGTTTAGAGTCATCAAAGGAATTTGATATGAATATACCATAGCGCTGACTTCAGTGGGTCTGAATATGCTGGAGTACAGAGATCTGGTTTGTAGGCTCCTGAGCCCAGAAATATGAAACCTTTATATAATTAATTTTATCCTCATATTTACAGAGCTCTCCCAAGCTATTTATTTTCCTTTTAAATGAAAAATATTCTGGCTAATGAGCAAGGCCATTCAAATCTGACCTGCTAAGTGCTGAATACTGGAGCTAAGGGGAATTGCAGGCAGTCTGCATCTTGAGGAAGGCATTTAGCATCTCACAGGAAGGGCAGGGTTGAGAGCCAAGGGATTTTCAGCACCTCACAGGATGTGACCCATGGAGCCAGATTCTGGTACCTGTATTCTCATGTGATAGAACTTGACACTTCAAACAGCCTCACTGAAGTCAAAACTTTTTTCTTTTAAAAAAGAAAAAAACATTTTTCTTTTAACTGAGTTCTTCAGAACCATGTGTGGCATATGATGCTATGCAACATGCATAAGGGTATCAGAATCTAGCCCTTAGCTATGCAAAAGAATGAGAGATTGAATTTAATGTTTGCTTATTAAAAACAAAAAACACCCCACTCCCTTTAAAGCACCATGAATTTCCTCTTCTTTAAACTCAAACATTTCAGTCACCATAGATGACGCACTGCAAAATTCTTCTAATCTGATTTTCTTTTAATTCAACAAAGGAAATCAGTGTATTTGAAAGGTCAAAAAATGTGTTTTGTGATCTTCTGCAGGGGCAATTAAAGCAACACACACAAATTGGGTCCCCACTGTTATGCTCAAAGCTGGACAAAAGGACCTCATCTCCTTGTCAGGGCTACCATAAAATAAATCAAACAATGAATATCAAGTAAGTGAAAGGCATTGGCTCTGTTAGATAGAACACAGACATGGTAAATATATCTACATTTGAAATGCAGTGACACAAATTCCTTCCCAAATGGTAAACAAAACATAAAGATGCAGTTCGACTCCAGTTGCAGATTCTGCCAATGCTTACGCACATGCACAACTATGCTCATGTGAGCAGTCCCACTGATTTCAATCATGGCTACTCATGTAAGCATAGTTAGGTATGTGCTTAAATGCCTTGCTGGATTGGTGCCATGGTACAGAAATGCTTTGAACTAATTTTGGCTGTTGAGTTTAGTGTGCAGGTGCTGGATGGTTGTTGGTGGCCTGTGATATACAAGTCAGACTAGGTGATCTGATGGTCCCTTCTGGCCTGAAACTCTGGGGAAACTGTGTATAAACTTGGAATTTTAAAAAGACAAACAAAAATAAAGTTAAAGAAAACCATTATTAATTTTCAATCTGCCTATATTGCAAACAAGAGAGAGTAAAATATAGTTAAAGACTGCTTAGAAAACAGAAAGTGTCCTTTTAAGCCATGAGATTTAAATCTATTAGTATTTACTAACCATCCCCCTGAGTGAGGCTTGAAAAGGAAAGCCTTGCCGTGCATTAAAGGGGGTTTAATGAACTGCCAGGGGACGCAGGACGTAAGTCTATTATGGATTTTAATGATCAAGAAGTTTGGCTCTAAAGGACTCTGCAGTAACAGTCTAACAAGTGGATCAGCATATGCACCACCTTACCTAGAGGTGACATGGCAGAAATTAAAAGGGAGGGAGACGAAAGAGCTCACATAAACAGCCTCATTAGCCCATTTTCTTATTAACCCCTCCTCATTCCGATGCCTTCTAAAACCCCATTTCTTCCATGTCACTCACAGAAAGCCAGTTATCCTATGTAAAAAATTAAAAATTGAATGGAACCATGTAACTAGGCATGTACCAAAATGGAGTAATTGCAGATTCTTATCACTGCAACCCTTGTCCTTCCTCCCTGTATTGTTTATTGCTCTCACCCTTTGCATCACATCTAAAATTAGATTGTGAACTCTCCAGGGCAGGGACCAGGTCAGATCTTTGTATTCACACTGCAGAGCGACTAGTGCATTTTTGGTGCTGTATAAATAATAGGCAGGGAGCCTGCTCTGGCAATCAGTACTTAAGTAAAATTCCAATTAACTTCAGTGGGACTCTTGCCACAATAAGGGCTGCAGAATCAGGCCCATAATATACAATGAAACCCAGGGATGGATTCACTTGTGATCACAGAGGGAGGTGTAAATTATACCCAACCTGCCGTGGGGGCAGTCATTCCATTTCATACGATCAAGTAAATCTGTGGTGGCAGAGCTCTGAATTATTTTAGTGTCTGTCTGTCCCACGTCTGGACCCTTAATAATAAAACAATATTTAATAGAAAATGATACATTATTATTTCTAATACAGTCTGAGTAGATTTGTTCTGAATGTGGACAGCCAGGATGGTTGCTGACATACTAAAACCAGGAGTTTTTGCCATTGAATAAACTTAAGTAATTAACATCTGTTGGTGAAAGAGACAAGCTTTCGAGCTACCCAGACTTCATCAGAAGAAGAGCTCTGTGTAGCTTGAAACTTGTCTCTCTCATAACAGAAGTTGGGCCAATAAAAAGATATTACCTCACCTACCTTGTGTCTCTGATATTCTGGGATCCACAGGGCTACACTACCACTGCAGACAATAAGTTATTAACACTCACTAATCCTTCTGTGAATTACAGAAATTATTTACAATTGGACTTACAAGTATATGAAATCATGGTTGCAAGGAGGAATTCCAAATACCAAATAAATTTACTAGAGCTGAAGACGCCTAGTGAGCATTTCAGCGTAATGATTGTACCTCATTAGGTAATTACACTCACTGTGTGAATCTTAAAGAATTTGCTTCATAGATCCTCTTCCCACCCCTTATCCAAACGTTGGATCTTTATCCAAAGTTTATCTGGAACATACAAATATTCTGAGTTTGTCTTCCTATATCCCACTTCAAGCCAATTCTTCTCTCCTCGCACCTGAATCCTTCTCCTTTTTCCTTGACCTGATCCCAGAACCAGCTCTGATCAGTCACTTCCCCTCTGGACCTGGTTGCATCAATTTTGTTTCTCTTCATTCCCCGTGATCTGTTTTACCCAGTTTAGATGCAATCTGACAGCTTCTCATCTGCACATTTGATAAGTATACTCTCCACTCCATTATCCAAGTCATTGAAAATGTTGAATAATAGGCACCCCGGATAGACCTGTTAGATCCCACTATATACATCCTCCCAATTTGACAGCAAACCATTGATAACTACTCTTTGAGTATAGTCTTTCAACCAGTCATACACCCACCTTATAGTAGTATCATCTAGGACACACGTCCCTGGTTTGCTTATGAGAATGTCATCTTGCTTATGAGAGGATGATATTGTTCTATTAATATTCTGAACTGCTATGTTGATGTTTATAGGATGTAGCTCCTCTTTTCTTTTACAAAACTATTTTTGTGTTTTTGCCCAACCAAATGTTGTGCTAAAGGGCTGATAGCTTCAACTACCATCCCCTCAGCAAACTGCTAGGAATATTAAGTCTGTATTTTATTGGTGGTATTGTGTCTAATGGCCTATATTTTTTCAGTTAATTTTATTTATTCTGCCAGTAGTATCTTAAGGCCCCAGTCAATATCAGGGCACTGTACATACAGTAAATAAAAAGACAGTCCCTGCTTCCAAAGAGAGTATAATCTAATTTGAGAAGACAAACAGACAGACAATATACAAGCAGAACATTCTACAAGTCTTATTAATTACATTTATTAAAAAAATTAACTA
This sequence comes from Macrochelys suwanniensis, assembly GCA_033296515.1. Classification (NCBI taxonomy): domain Eukaryota; kingdom Metazoa; phylum Chordata; order Testudines; family Chelydridae; genus Macrochelys; species Macrochelys suwanniensis. Next base: position 38,598,853 of record CM065775.1, on the reverse strand, counting down.
CCTCTTATTCCCCTGGTGCCATCATCTGGGCAGCCTGTTCCACCATAGCTGATCAAATTTCAGATGTTGCTCTGATCCTGCAAACACTTGTGTATAAGCTTAACTTTGCACACCTGAGTAAATAAATCCTTCATCTATGAAGTCAATGAGATTACCAAAGTGCACAAAGTTAAGTCTGTGTGTAAATGTTTCAGGATCAGGGCCTTATGTCTAAATCACTCCTTAACCAGGCAGAACACCCTGTGATGTCAATGAGAGTCTTGCCTGAGAAAGGAGGATGTTAGAAGTAAGGACCAGAAGCCTCAGTCCAGTCTAGGTGCAATCTAACACTGGATAATTTGTACAAAGTAGAAAATTTGCAAAAATAAATTTAACATAATTGGGTCAAGAAGAAACTCTCTTAAAAAGTGGGATGATGATGGCTTGGAACACACTGATAAGAGTTTCTGATAACTAGGGCTATGTTTTGTTCATGGCAATGGTATTTTAAAGTTACAATTTGAAAAGGACAGAAGTCATGGCAATGTAAAGGTACCTGGTACCCTGAGTTCCCTTTGTTTCCTGATCTAATCCCATTCCCACAGATCCCTCCTCCATGGCATTGTGCATGAGTCCAGACTGCAGTCTCATTCTTAAATTCCACCCAGCCACCAGGCTCTCACATGCATCAATGTGTTATCTATCTCCTTATACAAGGACAGAGATAACCTCCACCTCCAATTAATCGGCCTGTATTTCCCTGGAATAAGTTAACCAAAAGTGACTTCTGTGGTTTTCTTAAACAAATTAAGATTATATCCTCAAACTAGGCTACATAGAGAAAATGTGCAATAAGGGGATGAGGGGGAGAAGGGGAGAAAGATTAAGGACTTAATCTGATCTTGCTTATTCTTGCCTTAAACTTGTGTAGCTTCAGTGAACTTAATCCTGATTTATACCAGCATGAGAGATCAGAATGAGCACCTAATCTTTAAATGGACCTCTTTCTCCTGATGGAAGAGGGTCGTAAGCCCTTGTTTGAAATTTAGTTGCATAAAGAAGACATAAAAGCAACAGTGTTGCACGTGCTTAAGTCTTTTTAAGATCAGGGCCATGTTGCAGTTTGACATATCTATACCCAAGCTCCAAACTTGGCATTCCCTCCTGTTAGTTCTATAATATATAGAAAGATTACTGGATTAAATACCCTAATATAATCAACCATACAGAGAAAATTTAAGGGAAAAGAATCAAAGGAGTTTTCAGTGTAATTTGGAATCAATCACTAAGAATGATTGTAGTGGATTATATTCCATAGCTAGGCTGGTGTGCTAAAACCACTGCCTGTCATGTTGTCATGTCTCATTGTTTCTTTGCTCACACAAATATACCCCGTATCACAGCGTTCACTCACTTACTGATAGGGTGTCTCCTCTTGGCTACTCTGGGAATTAGTTCCTTCCAGGTCCAATGCCCCCCTTCTGTCACTCACTTATGCACCCTGCTGCCGCTGCCTCTCTCTCTCTCTCTCTGCAACTCAAGGTGCTCTCTCTTTATGGCTTGGCCCTTCACCAGCTCACTATAATCCGCCCCTTCTGGGATAGCAAAATCCTATCAGACACCTGTTCCAGGCAGTCTTCTGCTTCACTGCCCAGTCTGTGCCACTTCCCCAGTGACTGGTAGGGGAATCAGGGCTCACTCTCTACTCCAGGTTTCAGTCCAGGGACCCTATGTCTAGCAACTGCCTTCTGCTTTCTCCAAGACCGTGTCACTCTTTCCCTGGACTCCTTCCTAGATCTTCTGGCTCCGACCCTCCAGGTTTACTAGTCCAAACTCCCTCCTCCCATGGAGTAACTGCAGACTACTTAACTCCATAGGACTACACACACCTTCCTTCTCCCAGGCAGTGACTCTAGACTACTTTCCTGCAGCCCATTTCTGCTGCCAACTTCCTGTCTTTATACCAGCCCTTGCCTGTTTCTTCTCAGTTGGACTCCATCTTCAATCAGCCGCTCAAGCCCTGGCTCTCCCTCGGGTGCAGCCTATCTGGATAATTAACCTAATGTAACCTGCTCTGCCTTGTGTGGGGTGGACAACCCATCACAGCCTGTCAGTCTGTGTAGAGCCATCTGTTGTCTTTTGTCTTCTACTTAGATAGTAAGCTCCTTGGGGAAAGAACCATCTTCTTGTTTTGTGTTCGTACAGCGCCTAGCACAGTGGGGTCCTGGTCCATGACTGAGACTCCAAGGTGCGATAGTAACACAAATAACCATATAAAGATTATCAGAAAAGTCAATAAGAAAAGAGTTAATACACTGTGTAACTGGCAAATGATAAGACTTAAGACTGCTAGGATACAAAGGTGAAGAGTAAGACACAACAGAAGCTAAAATAAATAATAATATCAATAACAACAAGATATGAAAGAGAATATGACTGACGATAAATATGAATGATAATAAATTAGTGATAATAAATTAGATTTCCACCCTGGAAATAGCATCAGTAAAATAAGTTCTCAGTGAACTCAACCAAGACTTCCAAGGAACGGTGAACCGCGGCCACTGGGAGTTGCGGGGGGCCATGCCTGTGGAGGGTCAACGGAAACAAAATGTCTCGCAGCTTGCCAGTGGATTACTCTGATGAGCCGCATCCTGAAGCTTGCCAGCCCCTGCTCTTGAAAGTGGTAGTGATGAATCAGTAAATTTTAATACTGAATCATGGATGGTCTGTGGCTAAAGTACTGGACTTAGGAGATCTGGGCTCATTTCCTAGGTCTGACACAGACTTTCTGTGTGACCTTTGGTAGTCACCTAATCTTTCTGTGTCCCAGTTCCCCGTCTGAAAAATAGGGATAATATCAGCTCTTATATAGCACTTCTCATTAGTAGATCTCATAGCACTGTACAAAGGATCAATATTATTATCCCCATTTTACAGAAAGGGAAACAGAGGCACAGAAAGGGAAAGTGACTTGTCCAAGGTCACCCAGTTGGCCAGTGGTAGAGCCAGGAATAGAACCCCGTTCTCCTTTGTCCCGGTCCAGTGCTCTATCCACTACAGCGGTGTCCAATACATTCACCACTAGCCACATATCAGAGGGGTAGCTGTGTCAGTCTGGATCTGCAAGAGCGACAAAGAGTCTCGTGGCACCTTATAGACTAACAGATATATTGGAGCATAAGCTTTTGTGGGTCACAGGTGGCTAATAGTCTGTTGAATTGTGGCTGATGCATGTGGCTTTTTTATAATGTGGCTAATAAGAAAAATTCAAAACCACAAGTGTGGCTAGCATCGAATTTCTATTGGGCACCGCTGCACTAGAACATGCTGCATCCTTCGTCCCACTCTCTGTCTTGTCTATGTAGATTGCAAGCTCTTTGGGGTAGGAATTATTTCTTCCTATGTCTTGGCCGAGGACTCAATGAACCCTTAATTTTAGTGCAGGCCTCTAGGCACTAACCTAATACAAATAATAACGATAGTATTTTTAATGAAGGGAGTGGGCCAGACTTAACTCAGCCAAACAAAGAATAACAATAGCACCATGAAGGAACAGAATATTTTAGAAGTGAATGGCCTGAGTGGTAAGTGCTGCATACTCAGCCTCAGGTGGTGACTCTTGAGTAACTCTCTCTTGCAGGTTTCAGAGTAGCAGCTGTGTTAGAATGTGTCAGCAAAAAGAACAGGATTACTTGTGGCACCTTAGAGACTAATACATTTATTTCAGCATAAGCTTTCATGGGTTAGAACCCACTTCATTAGACGCATGGAATGGAACATACAGTAAGCAGATATTTATACATTCAGAGAAACATGAAAAGGTGGAAGTACCTATACCAACTTTAAAAAGCTAATTAATTAAGAGGAACTATATCAGCAGGGGGAAAAACTTTTGAAGTGATAATCAAGATGGCTCATTGCGGATAGCTGACACAAAGGTGTGAGTGAGGATAGTTAACTAAGGGAAATGGATTCAATTAATGTAATGACCAAGCCATTCCCAGTCTCTGTTCAAACCTAAGTTGATGGTATCTAGTTTGCATATTAATTCAAGTTCAACAGCTTCTCGTTGAAGTCTGTTTTTGAAGTTTTTCTGTTGCAAAATTGCCACCTTTAAGTCTGTCACTGAGTGATTAGAAAGGTTGAAATGTTCTCCTACTGGTTTTTGAATGTTATGATTCCTGATGTCAGATTTGTGTCCGTTTATTCTTTTGTGTAGAGACTGTCCGGGTTGGCCAATGTACATGGCAGAGGGACATTGCTGGCACATGATGACATATATCACATTGGTAGATGTGCAGGTGAACGAGCCCCTGATGGCGTGGCTGATGTGATTAGGTCCTATGATGGTGTCACTTGAATAGATATGTGGACAGAGTTGCCATCGGGCTTTGTTGCAAGGATAGGTTCCTGGGTTAGTGTTTTTGTTGTATGGTGTGTGGTTGCTGGTGAGTATTTGCTTCAGGTTGGGGGGCTGTCTGTAAGCGAGGACTGGTCTGGCTCCCAAGATCTGTGAGAGTGAAGGATCATCTTTCAGGATAAGTTGTATATCTTTGATGATGCGCTGGAGAGGTTTTAGTTGGGGGCTAAAGGTGACGGCTAGTGGCGTTCTGTTATTTTCTTTGTTGGGTCTGTCCTGTAGTTGGTGACTCCTGGGTACTCTTTTGGCTCTGTCAATCTGTTTTTTCACTTCAGCAGGTGGGTATTGTAGTTTTAATGCTTGATAGAGATCTTGTAGGTGTTTGTCTCTGTCTGAGGGATTGGAGCAAACTCTTAAACTCAGTATATTTCTATAATACAATGACAATGTACAATCAGTTGATTTAACTGTGTATTTGGGGAGGGGAGTGTTAAACCTTCTGTACTCCCTTTGGGGTATTTGGACCCTGATTGTCACAGTCTCCTATACAAGTACAGATCTGGCCCAATCCCGCTTTTTCTTATAACATTGTAAAAGGTATTAAATAAAACAGTTTCCCAAGCCCTCCAAACATCTCTTATAAGACTGATTGTTAGAGACTCACCAAACCATTGCAAAAACAAGTGTATTTACAAATCTGATCAGCAAAGCTGGTTGTCCAAACTCTGTTATCATCTGCCAGACTTCACAGCAATTCAGAGTCCAAAATACAGAACATGTAATTGAATACATCATTAAAATGTCTTAAGTATAGATAATAACTGGAATTATTGAGGTCTATATCTTATGTCTTTAATCAAGAGAAAGGTAGCACAAAGCTTTATCAGATATTAGAAATATTCTCACTCTTTCATGCTAAGAAGTTTGTCACTCTCTCTTGCTCTGTAAATTGTTTGAGATCTAATCTTATCATTTAATTCCACTCCAGGTGTCATAAACAACAAAATATTAAAATTCCATCAGGTGTGCCATAGAAGTGCAGCTTGAAAATTAAAGCTTTATCAAATACTCTTTTTGTACGATTTATTTCACCTGTTGTGAGGTGGTGAATTTAAGGATTCTAAGGTTTAATGTTTCTAATAGCCATTTCAATTCTATGATATCCCATTAGCTGGCGTATGAAGCAAGCTTGTAAAACCTGAAGCTTCTCCATGGCCTGTAGCTCACCTGAAATCAATCACACTAGAAAAACTGCAAGCCTCAGAGGGTTTATTTAGCCATTCTCTGCCTGCTGTCATCATTCATTACAGGTAGACTTCTATAAATGTATTTTCTTTACACCAAAATCTATTTTATATAGTTCATTGTAACAATATTTATCTGAACTTTTAAACTCAATAGTTCGGTAAACAGACTTACAGCTATTGGAGATGGGCACAATGTAAGGTGAAGCTTTCTTAAAGGAACAGCCCCCAGAATCCATTTACCAAACACTAGTGAGTAGGGAAGGTCATGCTTTGTACAAAACGTTTACAGTCATTCCAATAGGAGATATACACTGGAGCTCCAAGAATCCCTAGAGCAATTCCAAAAGTGGGGAAGTGAGTGATCCAGTCACACCAAATGCATCAAGGGCAGGATTCTGAAACAACGAGATCAAATAAATTCACTGGGATGGAGACAGATATCCGCTGTACCTAAGTAAGTGAAGTAAAGAAGGAAGATAGAGAGAAGCAGGAGAAAAGACAGTATTGTGCATGGGGAGCCTGCTATATCAGGAGATTCAAAAGAGACAACATTCCCCAAAGGGATAGCAGCAGTCCCAGGATCAGTGAGCATCTCTCTCAAGTGAATCTCATTTTGAGGAATATCACCCATTTTAAATCCCAAAGTAACCTATATTTCACATACATTTGTTGTCCCCTTTACTTTTATTTATTGAAAACTATTCACATCAGAAATACAGAATCATGGAAAGAGTTTGTTACGCTAAAAGGAATGACTCCCCAGATTACGTTTCCTTGCATGAATGGTTTGTCTCCCTGATTTGGGACTGGGTTACACGTTTCATCTCCCCATTGGGGTCCTGGCAGATCAAAAGGTCTGACTGGGAGAAATCACAGAAATGGTAAATACATGGAAATACAGGACAAGCTCCAAAAGATGCAGGATGAATGATATGCCAGTAGGCCTCAAGGTGGAAAAGTACATGACCTGTGTACCTGGAAGAGAGATGGTTTTGAAAGTTGACTTGGACTGTGTTGTTTGTGAGAACTGCAATTCACTGGGTCATATTGCAGTTTTGTCTAGCCACCTATATAGGAACTTGATGCACAAGAAGAAATTCAAGTCCCGGCCCTGTGCTGCTGCTGAAGCTCTTAGGGTAGAAATTCAGAAACACAGATAAGAGAAGTAGTCTTGTAAAAAGAGCTGAGAACCATCATTCCTGCAGTCAGTAACTTAAGTCTGAAAAGCAATCTGCTTGGGGCTTCCAGAACCATACTCATGAACTTAAAACAAATCAAAACTATACACTACATAATATCATTGATCAATTGCTATGGAACCATGCTTGAGATAAAACAGGAAACCATTGGCACATGGGAAAGAAGATGCCAGCAGCATCATGAAGACTTATTGGAAAGAATATCCTGGAAGAAAAAGCAGCTCCATTTCATATAAAAAAATCATTAGATAACTGAACTTGCCAAGCAGAATTCTCAAGAAGAGATTTTGTATTTTTAGAGTTGGGCAGAAATGGAAAACACTTTTCACAAACATTTTGGGAATCCTCTCCTGCCCTCACTTCCCTGCTACCACCCCATTTCTTTCCAAATTTTGTTTTGGCTGAAATTTTCCAAGTGGCTCTACTAATTTCACCAATAGCCTAGAGGATGAGAACATATCCAAGAGATGGCAAAGGTCAAGAAGCAGCCGGAAGCTGAGGAGTTGAGGTCAAAATCTCTCTTTGGCATCAAATATCAGGGGGTAGCCATGTTAGTCTGTATCCACAAAAACAACAAGGAGTCTGGTGGCAACTTAAAGACCAACAGATTTATTCGGGCATAAGCTTTCGTGGGTAAAAAAAATCACTTCTTCAGATGGGTTTTTTTACCCACGAAAGCTTATGCCCAAATAAATCCATTGGTCTTTAAGGTGCCATCGGACTCCTTGTTCTCTTTGGCATGAAATTCTCCAGGCCAAGGGGGAATTGAACAAGATCAAGGAGGCTAGAGAGGAAGCCAAAAAAAGAAAGGGATAAAGAGATGCAGTTAAGCCAGGCTAACAGGATGACAGATGAACCTCAGAAACTGCTCAAGACTTTGCAGCACCATGTTCAGAACTTCTGAGTCCAGATGGATGATATTCTCAGGGCCCATATGATATAGATATGATATAGCCCACCACCACCACACTGGAGAGCCAGAACTACCTACCGTAGGCCAAATGAACTAAGGTCAGCAAGTGGAAAGACTGAGTTTTTTGTGTGTGAGGGTTCAACTGCTTCCCTCTCAGAACATCAGCTCAAGCTACCAGGCAAAACTAAAGCAGAGGTCTCGCAATTGCAGACTATAGTGGACAAAGCAGTACACGTGTGTACAATGCTAGGGAAAAAGCAAAAGCAAGAGAAGGCCAGGACAATAAAATGAATGGAGCCCTGAAGAAAGATGAGAAAGAATTGGCAAGGATGTTTCAGGAAAGTGTTGCCAGCCAGGTGGCAGCAGCTGTAGCAAAGGCAGAGAGCCAACGGTTGGAGGAACTGACAAAGCTTTGCAGAGTACAAAGCTAATCTGAAGGCAAAATGAGAGAAATGGGAACAGAAATTAATTACAGAAAATCAGATAGAGCTGGTACCTGCCACAGATAAAAAAAAGTGGGAAAAAAAGGTCACAGCCTTCAAGAGTAATAAAAAAGAGCTTCTTCAGTCTGTGGATGGGAAGTTAAAACCAGATGCTATAAGAGCATGAACGAGCAAGAGCTGCCTTTTTGTTTTGTTATTTGTATGAGGAGAACGACGTGGTGTGGATAAAGCCCACGTGGGATTTTCAATGGAACACTTTAACCTTATCAGTATGAATGAATTTCTTCGACAAGAAACTTATGCAGAGAGCTGAAGATGCAGGCAGTTCTTTGCCAGAGGCACCAAGAGCTCCAGAGAAATGGTATTTATTAACTTTTGATTATTAAAAATGCATCCATCACATCTCCTCTTAGGGAAGACGCATAAAAGACTGAACACAACACACGATGAGTCCACTGATGAGTCTAAATCTAGCTACTCAATTCCACCACAGTTTAATGCTGCTGGAATAACTCAGCAGGAAAAAAAAACAGTACGTAGGAAATCAGCAAGGCCTTTTTCTCATGGAACTTTGTTTGTGACAAGCAAGCCACATTATTTTTGTGTGTGTTACAGTAGCACCCAGAGGCCCACCCTGAGATTGGGGACCCATTGTGCTGGATACTATACAATATACACCAAGACTGTAAACTCTTCAGGGCCGAGACTAAACAGACAAGAGACCCAAAAGGTGGGAGAAAAAAGTATTACCTCCATTTTATAGATGGGGAACTGAGAGATTTTGTGACTTGCCCAACGTCACACAGGTCATTTATAGCTGAGCTGGGAAATGAACCCAGGTTTTCTGAATCATATTCCATATTCCTTAAGCCCCACAAGTCCAAATAAATGACTTCCGCCGGTTGTCTGGTGTGTGCTGTAGTACCTGCCATATGTGTTTAGTAGAAAGTAATTGGATACTACATTCTCTAGTGGAGAAATAGTATGTGATCGTGTAATTAGAGACTGTTTCATTGCACACTCAAGGGGGCAGAATTAAGGTTGCACATTAAGATTTCCTGACTTGTCTGTGCTTAACTGTGCAACTTTAATAGTCTCTACACAGATTTATATATAAAATACACACCTTACACAAATACAGCCTGTGTCTGTTGGTGGAGGATGATGCATGGGTGAATAATCAGAATGTCACACTCGTTCTCCATTTGCATGTGTGAAGTAATTTTATGATTCTAGGTTTTCCCTTTTTAATCAAGGAAGCCATGGTTGCTTGGCAGTTTCTTCAAGCTGTCTCTGTTTTTAGCCAAGTTTGAATCACTGTTAGGCCACACCATATGACTTGTGGTTTTGGAGCACTTATGAACAAGAAAGAATAAATGTTGTACCCTCAAGGAATCCTACTGGCCTATAATTAGATTATGGAATATATCAATGAATGTGTTAACATATCATCCAATGATGAAAGCCTCTGTCCCATCCACTTTCACAGGATCAATAGAATGGTATGATGTGACATACTGACCAATTTATTTTATTGCCAGAAGGATCAATACAGCAATTTTAATGGCACTACTCATTAGGTAATTCTAGGATTTATTTTGGGGCAGTCTGTGGCCTGTGTTACACAGGAGGTCAGACTAGATGATCACAATGATCCCTTCTGACCTTGGAATCTATGAGTAATCTATGAATCAGGTAATCATAGTCCCAGGCTTTACACTAAGTATTACAAGATACATGTGCCTTTATTCCCCCTGGGAAGGGATTCTCTCCCTAGAAATATGTACACTCTTAATACTGGGGGAGATGAGTATTTGATGTCAAAATAAAAGAAAGACCATCCCCCTCCTCCAGAACTCCCTCTAACTGTATGTTTTCCATAACCTGGAATAGCACCAGTTTTGTGGTGCAATTCCATGGGAGGTGATAGTACTGCTCTACTTGGTGCTGGTTAAGCCTCAGCTGGAGTAGTGTGTCCAATTTTGGTTGCCAATGTGTAGAAAGGGTGTGGAAAAACAGGAAAGGATCCAGAGGCGAGCGACAAAGATGATCCAAGGGATGGAATGCAAGTCATATGAGCAAAGGCTGAAGAAACTGGGCACGTTTAGTTTGGAAAAGAGGAAATTGGGCGGCAGGGAGGGGAGCGAACAGGACATGATAGAAGTCTTCAAATATTTGAGAGGTTGCCGTAAAAAAGATGGAGAAAAGTTGTTCTCTCTTGTCACAGAGGTCAGGACAAGAAGCAATGGGTTCAAACTACAGCGTAGCAGATTTAGATTAAATCTCAGGAAAAACTTCCTAACTGTAAGAACAGCAGGACAATGAAACAGACAGCCTAGGGAGGTTGTGGAAGCTCCTTAGCTGGAGGTTTTCAAAAGGAGGCTGGATCGCCGTCTGTCTTGGATGGTTTAAACACAACAAATCCTGTGTCTTGGCAAAGGGTTAGACTACATGATCCTTGTGGTCCCGTCCAACCCTATGATTCTCTGATAATGGGTTCTTCAATCTAGCAGAGAAGGGTATAACATGATCCAATGGCCGGAAGTTGAAGCTAGACATCTTCAGACTGAAAATAAGATGTAAATTTTTAATAGGGAGAGGAATTAACCATTGGAACAATTTACCAAGCATACATTTTTGAATCCATATTGGCTGTTTCTCTAAAATATATATGTCCTAGGATTTATTTTGGGGCAGTCCTATGGCCTGTGTTATACAGGAGGTCAGACTAGATGATCACAGTGGCCCATTCTCACTTTGGAAACTCTGAATCAACCTTGTCCTTACCAGCATGATGAGTACCTAGGTAAACAAGCACTCCTATGGGCTTAATAGTAACCAATGTTCTCCTTTCCTCCTACCATCCAAGGCCTTATCTACACTAGACTTCTATGGGAAATCTCCATGGATGTTTTTACCATCATGTTGTCTAGATCTGCTCTGAGCAGGGTTAGGCAACATGGTGGTAAAACTGTGAGTTCCTTGTCCGCTATAACCAATAGACCTGCACCACCAACGGTGAAACAAAGGCAGCTTTCTCCAACAAGCTGTTATCACTTTTAATGCTATGCCTAAACATAGGGCCCTAAACTCAGTGGAGCCACTCGCATCAATAAGTGCTACCCGGGGTGAGTAAAGATTGCACAATTGGACTCATACATTGCAAACTATTTGAATCTCAGGCTGAAGATGGCATTTCCAAAAAGCACTGAGGCTTGGCCTAACTCGGCTCCAGTTGGAATCAATGGAAATCTTACTAATTGACTTCAATGGATGCAGAGTTAGCTTTCAAAGATCCAACTCTCTGTATTTTTGAGGTCCTTGAAAGTGCTTAGCACTCTTTCTGCACTACTGCGAGTAGGAAAATCAAAATGATATTGCAACCAGAGAGCTGCGGCCACTTTTTTTTTTTTCCCTAAGTGGGCGGGCGAAGCCTGCCCACTGCTAAAGGTTCCCCCCCCCCCGGCCCCCCAGCCTAAGGGGAGGGAGCCACAGGACCTGGACACCAAATGATTACTGGGGACAACTAATGAAAAAACAGGGACTGGAGTGCGGTCAAAGGGTCAAATGAAGAGAACCAGATGGGGACACCGAGCAGAGAACCCCAGACAGCGCCCACTGCTCCTCGAAGGCGTCAAGAGAGTCAGTGGACGCTGCCCAGAGGAACTCTGCCCGGATACGTGAATGGACGGAGGATCGGAAATAGGCCCCACAGTCACAGGAGACCCCATCGGCCAACCTCCTCACCCTTGTTTTATAGATGGCCATTTTTGCCAGGGCCAGGAGGAGGTGGACCAGGAGGTCCCACGACTTTATGCACTCCCTATCCGTGGCCCCACAAATAAGGAGGTGAGGGGAAAAGTGCAACCAAAACCTTAACAAAATGTCTAAGAGGAGCCAGAACAGGGGCTGCAGCCTGGCGCACTCCAAATAGATGTAGGCCAGTGTCTCCCTCACGCCGCAAAAGGGGCAAGTGTCTGGGATAGGGGTGAACTGCGGCCACTTCATAGGCAGGTACTTGTTGACCCGACTATTTTCCATTGTTGGATAGGGGCAGTACTACCCATTTTTAATCCCTCTGGTGAGCATCAGTAGAAGTTAACTAGAGCAGAAGTTGCTAATGACACAAACATGGACTTTATCTTTGTGAGGAGAAGGAAGGGGCAGTGTTGTGATGTACTGTTGCTGGGCCACTAAATTTCAATGCCTGGATTCTATTCTCAGCTCTGTCATTGACTCAGTGACCTTAGGTGAGTTTCCCTGTCTGTCAAATGGGTTTAATATTTATTCCTTCTTGGGAGCATAGCAAAGCAAGCAATTTAAACTGCTCAGCTGTACATTTTTATTATCTGCAGCTGAATCCCAGCTTGGCAAATGGCAGCTGGAATACCTGTTTTTAATTGAAATGAGCTGTTCCAGACAGATTTTCATTAACGTTCATACATACCACTAAAATTGCTCTTTACATCTTAATCGCCCATTAAACTAATAAAGATCATGGTTTTCTTAATGATATGGTAGTTCAACAGATTTTCAGTAAAGCGTAGTTTTTCCCCTCCTTCCAAGTACAGCTGGTAAATTTCTATTTCCATGCACTGCAGTTACCGTTACACAATACATACGTCTGATCACTTAAAAATCCTTTTTGTATATGTTTGTCCAATAAGCACAGCATTTGCAATGGTTGCTCTTTAGTGCAGGGACTGTTGTCTTCCTCTGTATTTGGAAAGTATCTATCTTACTGAGAGTAATGGAAATGTACAGATAATGTGGTTAATTCTTTCCACAAAGAGAAGCAAAGAATATACCATAAACTGTAGCATTATCAGGGAATAATTTATTATTTTATAGCATCCACAGGTGTGTTGGGTGCTTCCCAGAAGCCTCTGCCCCAAACGACCTCATGATCCACATTTCAAATGATCTGGTGAGTAGCGGTTACAATGAGTAGAACAGAGGTGCCACAAGGAAGGACACAAGTCACTGCAATAGAAGTCCCAGAGTTACTCAGTTGAAGTGTGTGCACCATCATGGTTGCTATGCAAAGTTTTAGTATTTCATACATCTATACAATAAGGAAGATAGAGATATAAAATTGGAAATATTTCTGACTGATTAGTTGTCACCATTGAAGTAGAGAACTTTCAGTGAAGAGAGACGGACGGTTCACTAGACCAATCAAGGACAGGCGTTACATGTTGGGCACTATGTAAAAAAGCATGAAGCTGCTTGTGGGAGAAATGGATGAATGTGATGTCAAGGCTGTGGACACAGACAGAGAGGAAGGGGTGACAATGGAAATGAATAGGGTGGAAAAACAGGGAGGAGTGAAGTTGAGGACCTTGATGGAGAGGGCAAGAATTTTAAATGGGGTATGGCAGAGGAAGTGGAAGGTGACTTGAACGGAGGCATATTTGTTTCCCTAGTGAAAAGCTCAGAATTTGTGACTTCCAGTTGTCTTTATCTCCTGTGGAGAGCCTAGCTTCCAGTAGCTGTAGCCGTATGTATTAGCTGCAGGCAGGATGGGTCGCTAATATCACCTCTATTCAGTGCTGGGGAGATGTGCTCACCATCTCCACTTCCTTTGAAAAACTGCTTCTCGTAATGCTTTTCAACTTGACTGGTGGAAGGAAAACTTTAGCAGCAAAGCTGATGACGGTTAGGCATGAAGTAATGACTGCTGACTGCTACCCACAGAGGAAGTTACTTGTGGGGGACATGCTGTAATGCAGTTTCCTTGAATATTCAATGCAAAAATAGAATCTGAGTGGGATTTTTAAAGGCTATTTTAAATATTTATAACACTATACAGATAGTTCTATTATGATCATTTGAGATCCTTATCCTAGCAGCAAGCACTCCCTATAATGTGATGCAAAAGCCTATAGTTGAAACACACAAGCTTACAACTCAGCGTGGCTCAGCCAATCAATCATGTCAAATAAACAGAAAAGATTCCATCAAATATCTAAAGAAACCAAGTTATTTCCCTTGCACTGACAATTCTGGCAGCACTGGCTGTTATCTTTGGACCCAAACATGAGGAACCTATGGATGTGCCTCCCATAAGTCCAACCCTGCCTCCACAGGAAGGAAACAGACCAGGTTGGGGATTGCTTTGTAGGGTGAAGTATGGTTGCCGACCTATTCTCTCCAGGCCTCTATGGTAGCCAGGAAGGCCTACAGGATCTACTCCCAAACGTCCTGACTAATGGGGTGCTGGCTGCCCTCATGAGGCTCATTTAGCCTGGCAATTGGGTAACTGGTCACTTTAGTGAATTGTCTATCTACTGTCCGATGAGTTCCTAGATAACGTCTGCAAACTGCTTATGTTTAACGTACTTGCCAAACCACCCATACAATCTGAAGTGTTGACGTCTGTACAAGCAATTAAAAAACAACAAATCTCTTGGTCCTGATGCCATTCCAGCTGAAGTTTTCAAACATGGAGATAATGTTCTCATTGACAAGCTTTCTGAATTCTTCTCACATATCTGGCTTCAAGCTATCATACTGCAACAACAGAAAGATGCCAACATCATTACGGTCTATAAATACAAAGGCTCAAAAAGTGACGGTGGTAATTATTGCACTATCTCCTTTCTCTCCATGGCTGGTAAGATTCTTGGAAGGATCCTCTTGAACTGGCTCCAGACCCAAATTATCAACAAAGTTCTGAGTCACAGTGCATCTTTCACGCTCAGTAATTGAGAAGACGAGGAGAGAGAATGAACCACAAGTGACGGATATGGTCACATCACTTTACGCATTACGGCAAGCTCTCTAATACTAAGAGGGTGATGTAAGGAATAGAATAAACTAGTGGTTCTCAAACTTGATTGCGCTGCAACCCCCTTCGGACAACAAAAATTACTATGTGACCTGGATGGAACCTGGAGCCCAAGCCTCACCATCCTGGGCAAGGGGTGGGGGGGCAGGGCCAAAGCCCCCGTCCCGCTGCCCTGGGCTAAGCCCTCAAGCTTAAGCCCCAGGCTGCAGTGAGTCTCATGCTGGGGTGGGTCAGAACCCACTTTGGGATCCCAATCCACAGTTTGAGAACCACTGGAATAAACCTATCGGAAGCAAATTCCTTTTATATTTACAGTGCTTGGAGTAGTGGTTGTTTCAATTATTCTTCATCCCTTTATATAGTACAATCACTAGGCAACACAGCATGAACAGCATGATCTAATTCAGCCTCCTCTTCCTTTGCTATTTAAAAAGTATCTCTTATGTTCGTGAACATGATACCAACTGGTGTTTTTATAAAGCTCAGATAAATTTTAATTAACTGAGTGTCTCTCTCTTTCCCCCTGCCTCCAACCACATAGTTGTTGGTCGTCTCCTTACTGTTCGTGTGTGTAGAACGAGAGCCACATCTTGCCTCTAAGTTAGAGACAGGGCGATGTCAAAACTATGGATCTGAATAACCGTGAGCTTTGGGGCAAGGATTTACCTTGTGGTTGTTTGCTCTTGTCTCTTTAATGGACTGAACCAAACGCCCATGAATGTTAGGATGCAGCCGCTGGTTTCCAGGCTTACGCTTGTTGGCTCGATGCAAACACAAAGCCATAATTAGTGTTGTATTTTGACAATGTTGGATTCAATCATCTTTTCCTAAGGACATGGGAAACGTTAGCTGTAGCATCCCCATTTCCTCTGCTAGTGAGTCATAGCCAAAG
This sequence comes from Macrochelys suwanniensis, assembly GCA_033296515.1. Lineage (NCBI taxonomy): Eukaryota > Metazoa > Chordata > Testudines > Chelydridae > Macrochelys > Macrochelys suwanniensis. The sequence continues at coordinate 38,583,027 of CM065775.1, read as the reverse complement.
AACAATAAATATAGGTTTGAAGAAAGCAAGTCCAGTTGAACCACTGTTTCGACTGTTATATTTCTGTTCATTAATGTAGGCTTGGTTTGTAGAGTAACTGAATGATGCAGATACCTGCTGAACATTCAGGTAAGTTTCAGAGTGGTAGCCGTGTTAGTCTGTATCAGCAAAAATAATGAGGAGTCCTCGTGGCAGCTAGAGACTAACAAATTTATTTGGGCATAAGCTTTGAAAGCTTATGCCCAAATAAAAATGTTGGTCTCTAAGGTGCCACAAGGACGCCTCGTTGTTTTTACTCAGGTAAGTGTTACTTCCCACCCCCACCCCCCAAAATTCCTAATTTTTAACATAAATGATTTTTTTGGTCCAAAAATCTGGTACCAGAAGTGCACAATTTGCTGCTCATGTGTTTAAAAAGTTTCAGTCATCCAATCAGGGAGCAGAAACAATACCGCATTAACGTACATGACTGATAAATAAGAGAATAATCAAAGCAGTTAATATATCCCTCTTAGGCTAAAGCTAGCCATGCACACTAGTCAATGAATACTGAAACAATGCATTAAAAGAAAAGGATTGATTTGATAGCGACAAGGGGAGCTAATTAGCCATGTGTGCTATTGGAATGAACAGTAATTCAAGCAGGTCTACATATAACAGTCTCCCTTTGCCCTGAAAACTCTTCTGATTAACCTCAGGCCAAATATGAACTTTTTTTGGACAGGAAGAATGATCCGGTGGCTAGGATGCCAGGCAGGGACTTTGGAACTCCAGGTTCACGTCCATTGTCTTGCCACAGACTACCTGTGTAACCTTGGGCAGGTCACTTAGCCTCTATGTGCCTCAGTTCCTCATCTGTAAACTGTGACTAATATCTCCCAGTCTTCAAATATATGTTATAAAGAAGATGGCAGTCAATTGTTCCCTGTGTCCACTGAAGGTAGGACAAAAAGTAATGGGCTTAATCTGCAGCAATGGAAATTTAGGTTAGATATTAGGAAAAAAACCAACATTTTAACTATAAGGGTAGTTAAGCTCTGGAATAGGCTTCCAAGGGAGGTTGTGGGATTGGATCATTGGAGGTTTTTCAGAACAGGTTTAGACAGAAACCTGTCGGGGTGGTCTAGGTTTCGCTGGTCCTGTCTCAGCGCAAGGGCTGGACATGAAGAATTCTCAAGCTCCTGTCCAGCCCTACTTTTGTGATTCTATTTCAGAATAGTCAAGTGCAGTTGCAAAGGGAAGGTGCTCTTTTTAAAGGGATGTACATATACACCTAAATAAATAATAGTTAAACCATTCGGCTACTTCCTTCCGTGGTAGGTTATAAGGCGGATTTTTCCACTCTAAAATACATCAAGTACAGTAGCCCCAGTGACAGCTTAGGGCTCACACTGCTAGACAAATCTTCCATTTACTTAGCAGCAGCTGAGGACCTCTCTGACGCAGCGTTCACCTGAACAGCCAGCTTTGGCTTTGTTTTAATTCTTTTAATTGAATCCAACATTAAATAGCTGCATAAAAGACTTGTGTAATTTGATGGCAGCAGTTTGCTCTCTTTGCCAGGAACTACTTGGCTGCACCGCTGTTGTCAAGGTGAGACACTCCTGAGAGCAGCAGCCGCTCCTGCACTGTTGTCATTTTGTTCTGTGCTCAGGGAGGCGTGACACGCCACGGCATGACTCAGAGAGACAGCAGATGTTTGAATTCACCCTGGAGATTACCAAATCTAACAGTGCTTGTTAGAGTGTGACGAGCTGGGACGAGCTCACTAGCTCACTCTGACCAATGAGATGTCCAAGGTTGCCTCCGAAACACCACTTTTATAGCACATCACCGCAGGATGTTGTTAGGACTCGGGCTTCTTCCAGAGCTGCACTGCATTCTGCAGCTGGCGTGCAGTGATATTTAGAAATGTTACAAGTAATGTTCGTTTAATTCCCCCCAGAGATACAGGATTTCTGACACAAAGTCTGAGCTACGTTCTCATGTTACACTTTTGTGTTTTCAAAAACCAATGTTGACAATTATACCTCAGCTATTTCTCCTTGATTTTACCAATCTGGTTTCCTTCCATTTTCTGAAGCCCTATATAATAATCTGTTTCCATTTTACGGTCAGTCACTCACTCGTTCTCCTTGGTTTTGATTTCAACAACATTAGTTCATTTATAATAGACTTTTACTTTATTTTTTGCCTAGAACGGAGCTCTGTGAGGCGTCAAGATTTCAGCACCATTTTCACAGCATCTTTAAACTACGCAGGGATAATCAATTATTTTTTGTCAAGGTTCAAAGTTCTTGGTCAAGGTACAGTCAAGGTCCAGACTCCAGAGAAAATAATAAAAAAATTAACAATAATTATAAGTAATTAAAAAGATTTCAGGGTCCATTCAAAAGCATCTGGCAGTCCGCATTTGGCCCCCGGTCCGCCTATTGACTACCCCAGAACTAGATGGTAAACTCAGGGTGAGACAGCACCAAGCGCATTGTCGGCATGCAGCAATAAACAACAGCAAATCCAAATATAGCTGAAATAGAAGTGGGGAACACCAAACTGCTAAAGTTGAGGTCATCTAGACCCTAGCCAAGCCTTGAAGTGTCCAGGACAAGATTCAGATACAGGCCTCATCCTCTCATTGCCTTACTTCCTAGTCTATTTTATATATAAGCTCCCTTGTGTTTCCTTGTTCTTTTCTAGCCTTTCCCCGCTCCCCTTTTTCCTGATGTATTTGGATCTTTCTAGACCCTTTGCCACGATTGTTTAGAATTTGAGTGCCTCACAATCCCCATATTACACTTGGTGAACTGGTGCTGAAGCTAATTGACTGACCCCAAATCACACAGGGAGTCTGTGGCAGAGCAGGGCACTCCTAACGCTAACCACTGGATCATCCTTCCTCTCCCCTAACGCTATATTTTCTAGCTTGTCCTCTACCTAACCTCATGCATTGTTCTAAATTGTCTCTGCTTCCCAATCCTGAGTGTGCTTTTTCTTCATCGTTGTACCAGAAAAGTCAGGAGATCCAAAGGAAGGCAGGTGACATGACTGGTTGAGCTATGAGATAAAGCCAGCAGGGTTAATTCCGTGTAGTTGGCACAAAGCCAGGATTTTGGGTCTCCCCTCTCTCGCACATCGCAGCTTTGAACACTGTCATGAGATTACCCGGACTGGTTCTGCAGTGCACGGAGATCTAGGACCAGCCTCTAGAAATGGAAGAAACCATATAGCCTGTTTCCAGATGCTGGCAGGGCTGTTCTGACCGTAAATTGTCTATTGTTCTGTCTAGCCTAGAGCTAAGTGATAGGGCTTCTGCTGCTCTTCTTTTGAGAGTAGTCCACAGCCTAAGCTGCCCACTAGACTAGATAAATAGATGGTGTTTAAAAATGTGTTAGCTACAATATTTTAACTAACGCATATTAAACCAGCAGTGTAGACAGGGTTTAAACACCTTTAGAAGTGTTACAGCTGGCCCGGCTCATCCCAAGAGGGAGCCTAGTAAACTGCCCCCAGCTACCATACAGTGAAATGTATTAGATGTGTGCACACTAGTGTTTTAAAATGTTAGCCATTTTTTAACAAACTATTTCCCTAATCTACACATTCCCTCAGCTCGCACTGAATAGCCCATGTGGTATTCAGCCCAATTTCTTAATTTCATTAAAGCTAGCTCTTAATTAGTCCCTTTTATTATACTAAGGAATTTTGCTCGTCCTGTAGTGTTCACTCCATTTGTGCCCTTCCTCTCACTGTTAGCTGATCAGCTATGTTTCACAGAGTTAACTCTTAACTTTTCTATGGATCGGACAAGGGAGAAGGACCAGCTGCACCCTCCAGTCACCAGACCTCATCAGGATGCCCTAAGGCCATGCCCCCCCCATGCAGCCCACACTGTGTGGGCGAGGAATTCTCAGTGGTAGGTGGTCCCTTTCAGGCCTCAGCTGCTTTGAGAGGAATGAGATCAGCCGCTGCGCAGAGGGAGGCTGAAATAATAGTTGATGGGAATTCCTCCCTTCGCTTCTAGCATTTACAGCTGAAGATCCAGATCTCTACCTCCAGTCTATGGTTCAAGGAAGGTAGATTTGGTCACAACTTGCTGCACCAAAATGGTGGAAAATTGGGGGTGTCAAGTCACCAAAGACAAGACAGTTGATTTGATCAATTCTCAATTTTATTTAACAAGTTCTTAAACAGAACTGCAGTCTTGTCCCCTCAACTCAGCATCATTTTTAACATGTTTGGATTGGATAGGCTGAAATTAGATCCTGAAGAAGCAATTCAGTTGGAAAAAGTGTTCTAGCATTGAGAGAAGATGTGAAAGAGTAATAGGTCTAATTAGTAGACAAGGGACTGGATTACTGTGTTCTTGTTTTATTTAACAAATTGCAAGCTTTTCATCCTGCAGCATGTGTGCACCTTCTTAAATTTGAGGGATAAATATGCTTACAAAGTGATTTACATTCTCTAAAATATGCCTTGTGTTTCATTTAATAGATACTTGATTTTTGGTTGTTTCCCCTCCCATTGGGCTGAAGAAAAAAAAAATCACAGCCATCTTGGTTAAAACAAAATAAAAACAGAAAACAGGCAAAGTTAAAAATGATAAAATAAACAAATACAAATAAAATAAAATGAAATGAATTAAAAATAAGAATAGCCTATATGTTAAGAAAAGTAACATTTGAAAAAAGGCACAGTAAAATAAATAAATAGACAAGTGTTGTCAATATAAATAGAAAGAAGACAAGGTTTAATACACAGGCAAGGGGTAAACATAACTAAATATTTATCAAGACAATGCCCCTGCCCAAAAAAAAGACAACGTTGGCCTTTATTTAAATACCATGTATAAGAATAAAAACAGTGGCCTTTGACAGAACAAAACCAACAGAATAAGGAGCAGTTGGTAATCATATATTAAATTTAAAAAACTGAAGCTAAACAAACCTCTCGTGCTTCATCTGGTTTTTGCCTGTCTTTCTACATGGCAAGTTCTTCAGTGCAGGGATTATATGTCGGTACAGTGCCTAGCACATTTTTTATGCTACTGTGTTTTAAAATCATCTTTCCTTGTACAGAAGTTTCTTCACAACTCCCAAATAATTCTGGGTCTCTCCTCTCAGTTCTGATAAAATCCTTTTGGTAAAAAGGTGCCCCATATATAACACCATTAACTAGCTGGGGTTATACCAGAGAGAGAGAGAGAGAGCGCGTATACACATACACACATTCCTACACATATACACAAAAGATATTTGTTTTTACTTTGAAGGCTCTTCACAGCCTATTCCCCTCCCCGCAACCCTAGTTCACTCATTCACTACTCAGATGCTGACTCCCCCTCTAATGGGCCCATGATGCCAGCCTCCATCGCCCAGTGAAATTTTCAAACAAGCACCACTGTGGTTTCTGCCATGCTATCCCTTACCCTTGGGAGTAGCTCCCCATAATCCATCTGCAAAGCTGCCTCGTTGTCGTCCTTCGGATCCCTCCTTAACATTCTCCTTTGCTGGGATACCTACGAAAACAACTTGACAATGGCTCAGCCACTGGTGTGCAGGATCGCTGCCAACAATGCTGACCAATACGGTCTCATTGTTTCCTTGTACTCACCCGTAAGTCTGTATCCATCTGTCGTCTTTTCTCCTATACTTGGATTGTAAATTCTTTGGGGCAGGGATTGTCTTTTGTTCTGTGTTTGTACAGCGCCTAGCACAATGGGGTCTGGGCATTACAATAATACAAATAGATATTAACAACAATAATATAGAAAGGAAGAATCACCTTCCTGTCTTGTGACAGAGAGTGTCAGCATATGCAGTCCCAAACTGTGCTGCTCTTATATCACATTCCAAACTCATGTCTAATTTGCTGTCCACAATCACTCCTAGGTCTCTTTCAGATTTACTACTTTCCAAGTTTCTTTCTCCTACTGAATCTCAGTGTTTTGGATTATTCCCCCTCTCCTCCCCTCCCCCGCTGTATTAGCTCACATTTTTCCTGCATATAAGAGGATATCAGGCACTAAGAGCCTGCATGGAGATATATGGCTTTTTACTAATTCCATCACAGCAGGTGGTTCTTAGCAGTCCCAAACTGGGAGTATAAACGATGTTTGCATGTATCTGAGCCAGAGGGATGGGGCAGAAGGGAGACTAGGTCTTGCAGGGAAAAGCCCTAGAAGCAGGAAGCTCAGGCTAAGGATTGTGGTATTTTGTTTCTAAAGGAAGAGAGGAGTGTGTGTGTGTGTGTGTGTGTGTGTTACAGACACTGAGAGTGGGGTCTCTGTATTAGAGATCTGTCCTCGCTGGACTTCAGCACTCCTCCGAATTTAGTACAGGAACTCCTCACTTAAAGTCGTCCTGGTGAATGTTGTTTCGATGTTAAGTTGCTGATCAGTTAGGGAACATGCTCATTTAAAGTTGTGCAATGCTCCCTTGTCCTTTGGCAGACACCTGCTTTGTCCATTGCTTGCAGGAAGAGCAGCCCGTTGGAGCTAGCTGGTGGGGGCTTGGAAACAGGGTGGACCGGCAGCCTCCCTATCAGCTCCCCCCTCCCCTAAGTTCCCTGTGCTCAGTCTGCAGCTGCTTAGCAGGCTATTAAGTTCCGGCAGTTCAGCTGTCCCTTCCCCCACTGCCATGTGCTGCTCCTGCCCTCTGCCTTGGAGCTGCTCCCCAAGCCTCCTGCTTGCTGTGCGGGGGAGGGGAAGGTGTGTGTGTGGGGGCTGTCAGGGTGTCCCCTTCCCTACTGCTTCTGCGCCCCACTTACCCCTTCTCCATATAGAGCAGGCTGGGGGGACAGATAGAGAGAGCTTGGGGCAGCAGCAGCTGCTTTCTCAACTTCCTGATCCATTTAAAGGGGCAGTGCGCATCTTTCTCTCTCTCTCCCACACACAGGCTGTGTGTCTGTCTGCCATGCCGTGTTTCCCTTCTGCCTTGTAGTGTGAGGCTACATTAACAACGTGTTAACCCTTGAACTAGTTTTTGGCTGAGCCCTCATCATTTAGCAGTAAGGCATTCCCTGGGAAATATCCCACCCTCTTCCACCCTCTGACTTCACCACCTCAACCAAGCTTCACAATCATTATCGCTGTGTACAGTATTAAATTGTTTGTTTAAAAAACTTATAGTGTGTGTGTATATATTTATATAATATATAGATTTTTTTCTGGTGAAAAAAATTTCCCTGGAACCTAACCCTCCCTATTTACATTAATTCTTATGGGGAAATTGGATTCGCTTAACATCGTTTCGCTTTAAGTCGCATTTTTCAGGAACATAACTACAATGTTAAGTGAGTTGTTCCTGTATCATGAGAGAATTTCATTAACACAGTCTTTACTTTCTTTTCTGGATCACTAAGGAAGATAGTTTTAAAAGATCCTGATGTCACAGGATCTAGCTAGACACCTTGCTAGTGATTGTAACCTTTCACCTGTGGCCAGTCAGCCAATTTTCACTCTATGCAGTGCTGTCCATTTCCAAGTAGACGTGGATTTATTTGAGTGTGCAATATTTTGTGGGATGGTATGAAATAATTCCAATAGTACATTGACTGGTTTCCCTTCATCCACTAACTTTGCAATGCTAGGCAAAAAAGCAATCAAGTTGGTCAGGCAAGGTCTGCTCCTTATGTACCCATGCAGCCTATTTCTCATGGCTCCCTTACTCCTTAGGGTAGAAGGTTTAAGGACTTAACATCTCTCAATACTTAATTGGGAAAGAAGTTACTTATGAGATGGTAGCAACACTCCACTCTGTCTCTAGCAGCAACAAAGTCAAGATTGTAAGATCCAGGCTCAGACTCAAGATAACCGTAATACCTATACACCTGTTGGCAGCCCTTATATTATCAGGATGGGGAATTGAGCTAAAGTCCATTAGCAAAGCATTTAGTGCATTCAGAAAAATGTTTTCTGTAAGAAATGCACCTTCTTAATGCTATGGGAAATAATTCAGACTCTTGTAAGAACTGTAATCTTAAAGTTCTCCTTTTAAAAAACCAAATATTTCTATAATAAGGTCTGGGAACATCTCTAATTAAATATTGTATTCAAGACATTAACATAAAAAAATCACCCTGTTCAGCAAAGATTTGCAAGATATTTGTGTCGACATTTAAGGAATGTTGTAAAGCTCTTGAACTATTCTTATTGGCATCCGAACATTTTTCAGCCATATGCCAATCACACAATTAATATAAGAATTTTTATAATGTGGAATAAAAACCAAGTAGCATTTCAGTACAAGCATATAAAATTGCTGGGAAAGATTAAATTATTACGGCTATTAAAATATACCAAGTTGGCAGCACTCCTAGATTCTATAACAAAGTGCAATGTAATTGATATATAGTAGACTTATGAAAAATGAGCTGAGTAGCCATTTCACCTTAAATGTATATACTGTTTTAATGTAAACAAGAAGCCCCAAATTGGTACCCCACACACAGATTTAAAATCAAGATCAGAGGAACACACTGCATATATAAAGGAAGGGAAGCCTGAATTAGTTTTGTGACATTTGAAGGCCATGTAAAGTAATACGTTTCTGACTGTAGAACTAAGAATATTTGATTAGGAAAATACTGCTCATTTGGCGTCCTTCAGCTGAATTCCAGACTGAAATCTAGCCAAGGCTATTTCTGAACTTGAAAGGATTTCAAATGTTGTTCAGCAAAACTAATTCAGTTTAATTAAACGTATCCATATTTTATAGACAAAACAAAGCTAAGATGCTGCGCAAAGCTTATGAGATTGCACCTATCCAAAAGATTCCACTCCTGGGTAAATGTGATAGCAGATAGCCTAGTGTAATGTAAGTGATCATTTTACAAGACTAAATCTGATGAATAGCCTCTTTGCCGAAGATAGATTATAGGCAATACACTAGGTATGCATGTAATTCAGCAACTTTTCTACAGCTGCACTTTAATTTAATCATGGCAATATATTCAGTCACTCAGCCTGATAAGAATCTGTTTTCTGCATTAAGCTTTTTTAATTGCATGTTGTGAACATCCAGCATTTACCTTTAAAGTTTGGCAAGAACCTTACTTTTTTAAAAAAATGTTCACTTTGGGCAAGTCAAAGCTTTGTGTGAAAGCAAATTCTGTAATTTACTAGACTGAATATATTCAAACCGGCCTGACATTTTTTTAGCGTTTCTAAAAGGAAAACTAAAACACTCCTTCTGAGAGCAATTAATTCATCTAATTCATCGAATTCAGATGAATTGCAAACACCAATGAGGACAGATAAATAATACAAGGAGATCTAGAGAGAGCAGAAGAAATGTGGGCAGAAAGATGACAGGTTTTTCTATTAAAATTTGTCGTCAATCTGAATTTTAGTTTCCTTGAAAATGATAAAACCTTAAGGACCCTAAGAAATGTGCAGTCTAGTTGGGGTTCAAGGTTCAACTAAGCTCTGCCTAACACCTCTACTGTAGCAGTCATGAGAGGTAAACATCTATCATGCCAAACTTAGTGATGCAGAAACTAACCATGAGGAATTTACGTTTTTCTCTTGTGACTTATACCAAATTTCATCACATGATTTCAGGAATATGGGAAACTACAGAGTCACTCGCCCTATATTAAGATGTTGCTCTGGTTTTTGTATTCAGAAGTCAATGGGCTGTACCACAATACTTTTTTTTTTTTTTTTGGCCTTCTGCCCTAGGCAGACACAACATGTGTCCTTATGAGTCTGAACCCTGTGGGAGGACACACTATTGCCAATACTCGAGTAAAGCTGTGCCACTCTGCCATTTGCCTGGGAACATACTTGCTACTGCTCCAAAAAGGAGCAAAGCCACCCATTCCCCTGAGTGCATGCTGCAGACCACAGCTGTGCAGGATAGCCTAAGCAGATAGACCACACTTTCTAAGGGCCATGGTGCTCTGTTAGGAGCAGGAATCACTTCATGGCAAGTGGAGTGGAGTGGAGTGGAGGAAGGAGTGCTGTGGTTAAGGCACTGATCTGAGACTTGGAAGACCCAGGTTCAATTTCTGCTTGTCAAAGACTTCTGCTGCCACCTTAAGTGCTGTTTACCTCAGTTCCCCATCTGTAAAAGGAGAATTTTAATTTCTTCGACAACACAGTGAAGACAAATTCATTAATGTTTGGGAGGTGCTCACATACTACCGGGCCATATCAGCAACTATGAAAGGTGGAGGACATCTGCCCCCTGAGTAGCACAAGGCATGCTTTCCTCCAGGTATATTCATTGAAGCTGGAGGTGTTTGACAACTTTTAGCATGGGGAACAGCATTTCTTTCTGCTGTAATTTATTTTTAAATCCACATTCCATTAAACCGGTTAAATGTTTATTTATAAATGAGCAACACTGAGGGCTGATGACCTAGCGGGTTAGGTATACTCACCTTTTCTAAGACACACCCAAGGGCGTATGCTGTCCCCAGTCAGAAGTGAAAAATGAATGTTGTAGTTTCCTCCTAGTCCCCATTTACGCACATGCAAGCCAAAGAACCACCACAGTTCGGATCATTAGCAATTTCTGCCAAGAAAGGTATAGCACTGCAAAAGCCCAGTTTACAGGCAAGCATGCATACAATCTGCCAGAGACCAGCACTATTAGTTCCTCATCCTTCACCACAATCGTCACATACAAATTTAGTACAGTGTTTAGCAGGGTCTAACTTCAAAAAACAGGCTGGAAAATAAAGCTAAATACTGTACTCCTCCATGTTATGTTTAGTCATAACAGAAAGAGGCTCGGTTCTGGTCTCAGATATTCAGGTGGCCATTGCCCGCCCTACAGTTTGCATCTTTGTAGTTAATGTTACAAGGCAATCCCATGCACTAGCGTATCTGGGATGAGAAAACAAGCCCCAAGATACATAGTTTCAATCGATAAAGCGGCCTGACAGAATTCGATTTTAATGTTATTTTATTCATAGATTCCAAGGCCAGGAGGGACCATCATTTAGTGATCATCTAGTCTGACCTCCTGTATAACAAAGGCCATAGGACTCCCCAAAAATAATTCCTAGCACTTATCTTTTAGAGAAGCATCCAATCTTGATTTAAAAATGGTCAGTGATGGAGGATCCACAACAGCTCTTGATAAACTGTTCCAATGATTAATTACTCTCACTTAAGAATTTCTGCCTTATTTTCAGTCTGAATTTGTCTAGCTTCAACGTCCAGCCACTGATTCATGTAATACCTTTCTCTGCTAGACTGAAGAGCCCATAATTAATTTTTTATTCATCATGCAGATACTTACAGACTGTAATCAGGTCATCCCTTAACCTTCTTTGTTAAGAGAAATAGATTGAGCTCCTTGAGTCTATAAGTAGAAGGCATGTTTTCTAATCCTTTAATCATTCTGGTGGCTCTTCTTTGAACCCTCTCCAGCCTTCTTGAATTGTGGGCATCAGAACTGGACACAGAATTCCAGCAGCAATACAGAAGTAAATCTAGAGATACAATAACCTCTCTACTCCTACTCGAGATTCCTCTTTATGCATCCCAGGATCACATTAACCCTTCTGGCCACAGCATCATACTGGAAGCTCATGTTCAGCTGATTATCCACTGTGAACCTCAAATCAGTTTTTAGAGTCACTGCTTCCCAAGACACAGTCCCCATCCTGGAAGTATGGCCTACACTCTTTGTTCCCAGATGTATACAATTAGCCATATTTAAACTCATAGTTTGCTTGCACCCAGTTTACCAAGCCATCCAGATTGCTCTGAATCAGTGATCTCTTCATTATTTACCATTCCCCCAATTTTTGTATCATCTACAAACTTTATAAGTGATGACTTTTGTTTTCTTCCAGATCATTGATAAAAATGTTAAATAGGGTAGGACCAAGAACTGATAATTGTGGGACACCACTGGAAACAAACCTTGATGATGATTCCCATTTTACATGTATATTTTGAGACTTATCAGTAAGCCAGTTTTTAATCCATTGAATATATGCCACATTAATTTTATATCGTTCTCGTTTTTTAATTAAACGTCATGTGGTACCAAGTGAAATACCTTACAGTAGCCTTAAGTAAATTACGTCAACACAATTATCTTTATCAACCTAATTTGTAATCTGACCTCACTGCACATTAAGTGGTGGGAGACGTTGTCTGGCTTGTAGGAAAAGGTGTGTGGCCCCTTTAAGGGATAGAGAGCTAGAGTGACTGGCTGCAGCAGCTTCACACCAGGTCAGCATGGGGACATTGAACCACCCCCTGCCCCCCACCAGTAACTGGAAGAGAGGAGGAGACTATTTAGTTCTATACTGGTGCAGGAAAAGCTCTTTTACTGTGACCAGGTGGAATGGGGGGTGGGGATGGGGAAAGACATCCAGTTAGTTTGACAGGATCTATTTTCCATAAACCCATGTTCATTGGCATATTACCCTCCTTTAATTCTTTATTAACTGAGACCCATATCAGGCACTCTATTATCTTGCCCGGGAGTGATGTCAGGCTGATAGGCCTATAATTACCCAGGTCACCCTGTTTACCCTTTCTAAAAATGGGCACATTAGCTTCTCTTCCAGTCAACACTAATGATCCAGCCAGCTCCTCAGCCAGCTTTTTAAAATTCTTGGATGCAATTTATCTGTACCTGCTGATTTAAAAGTGTTTAACTCTAGTAGCTGCTGTTTAACATCCTTCCTGAGATACTAGTGGAATCACCACATGAGGAGCCTATAACAGCTATAGTCCCATTTTTTTTCCAAATACAGAACAAAAAGATTTATTGAACACTTTTGCCTTTTCTGCATTATTACTGATAATTCTATCATTTCAGTTGTCCCTTGGTTGTGGGATTGTGGCTTGGTGGGCCTCTAATAATGTGTCCTTAAATGGTTCCCGATTGTCATTCACATGTTTCTGGTTAAATTCTTCCTCCCAGCTGATTTGGCTTTGTGAGTGTGAGTGTGTGTGTGTGTGGAGAGAGATTACTGCTGGACTTTATTGGTTTGCACATTATAAATGTGATCAAATCATGCTCATTTGTACCTAAGCTACCATGAACTTTCAGTTCTGTGTTCAGTTTCTCTTTATCTGTTAAGACGAGGTCTAATGAAGAACTCTCCTGTGGTGGCTGCAACACTTTTTGAGTTAGAAAACTGTCATTTATAATGTTTAGAAATTCCAATGATGTTTTAATACTGGCAGCACAAGACCTCTAGCATGTGTCACTGAAACTGAAGTCCCCCCATGATCACACAGCTTTTTTCCCTATACATTACAGACAGGTGCATAAGGAGGCAGTCATCCTGTTCGCTTGTGTGATTTTGTGGTCTGCAGCAGAGATCAACTCATACACCACCTTGTGCTTTACCTGTGTGGACATTCAGCCATAAACATTCAAGATAATTTTCTTCCAAATTACCAGTGACTCGGAAACAGGCAATGCCATTTTTGACACAGAGTGCTCCTTTTGCCAACTTGATCCTTCCTAAATTAACTTTAACATTCCAAACATGGGAATCATCCCACCAGGTTTCAGTAATACCAACTAAATCAAATTTATGCTCGTAGATGAGCAATTCCACTTCCTCTTGTTTGTTACCCAGGCTCCTAATATTGGTGTATAGGGAACTCAAGAATTACTTCTCTTCATGGCCTCTGGTTCCTTGATTAATTTTGTTCTCAACATCTCAACTTTGTTCTAAGTGCTCATATCTTCCCTCTTTTTATCCTCCCCTTTTGCTATTAGTTTAACACCCTCCTGACTACTCTAGCCAGCCTGTCCCCGAGGAGATTTGTTCCTCTTCTACTGAGGTGGAAGCCATCCAAACTATAGACCCCCTCTCCACATAGACGGTGGATCATTGTTCCACACAATCAAAACCCTCCACTCTACACCACTTACCTAGCCAGCTCTTCACTTCTAGAATCTTCTGCCTCCTGTCTTCCTTCTTTCATGGAACTGGAAGGAGCTCTGAGAAGATCGCTTGTACATTCTACAGTACACTTACGTTCAGGAAACTTGGATCTACCATCTGAGAGATATCCCAGACTCAATGTCATTAATTCAGATATGAACCACCACTAATGGACCCTTGCCCATCGACTTCAGAAGCCTACCCAATCTTTGAATAATATCTCATGTCTTGGCTCTAGGAAGACAGCACATTGTCCCGTTGTCTGCCTGGTCCTTGCAGAAGTTTCTCTTTTTCTGTTTTTAATGTTTTTTAATTGTTTCAGCACAGTTGACAGAATTGTAAGTATAATGGAAATGCGAACTGGCTGGAGAGGTTTAATTGTTTTCATGGGGAAGCTAAAGAGATATACATATAATTTATTTCAAAAACTTCAGGAGCTTTTAAATAAATGTGTGTTACCTACAGTAAAAACAAATCTGCATTTCATTTAATAAGTAATATCTACTGTTCACCATTTGAGCTTGGAAAAATATTTATTCTTTAATAGTTTTAATCCACTTTCTTTACATTTTGAGATTACAAACCTGTCAAAACTAAAGAAAAATTCAGACAGGAGCACACTAAGCTTTTGTTATGAAGCGAGCTTAAATTTTACAAAAAAGATACTTCAAACCTGGAGTTTTTCAATTATAAATGTGCTACTAACAAAATGTCATCAGGGGATTTAGATTGGAAAATTGGTTTGGAAATCTTTATAATCCCAAACCAACCATCCTGAATATACGCCATGGGAAAGAATAACCTTGTATATAATCTACTATCTGATCTGAGGCAAATCCATTGTTCATGAAATTCATTTATCAATGTCTGCAGCTATCCATCTGCCCTGATGCCAGATTGATTTTGTGCAGACTTCTGACATAAGAGCGAAGATGACCTAGAAAAAAAACTGGGGGAAAATAATTATCTATGACTGTTGAGCAGATGTAGTACGAGCTCTTCATCCTCTGCCAGAGAAAGCCCTGTATCTAATGGCACAAAAGAGTCCTCATCGCTAAGTTTAGCCTTTTTCCTTCTCAGTGGCATTTCTTCTGCTGCTGCTTTATTGCTGCTCTTGCTTCTTTTCCTTGTTCCATTCTTCTCCTCAAGCTCACTGCCGAAACAAATCAATTACTCTTTTTAACAACTGTGGTAATCAATATCAATCAATGCAATCAAACAATTCATTTTAAACACGGCAAATTTATGGCCAGATAAGAGGCAAACATAAAATTAATATTCAGAAGAGGATAGCAATGGAATTAGATGAACTCTGAATGTCTAAATTAGAATCCCTTTCACATAGAAGTGAATGTTTTGTTGTCTATTTAGTAGTTAATTGATTAAAATATATCAAGAAATCAATACTGGCTTTATACAATTCTTGTTGCATTCTGTAGTGATAGAAAACTTGGAAAAGTTGATTTAGCGATATGTCAGTTGACCTAGACAACAGTCACAATGTTAGAATTGTCATCCAGAGCAGAATCCAAACTTTCTCAACATTCCAGAGTGTGGCTACAGGGTTTAATTTGGGTCCCATCTCAGTTGAGGCCCATTCAAAGTTTTAAAACATTTTCCCTAGAAATAAATCCTTGGAAACTATTACGTCTTTGCCATAAGAGGAACAGAGATATCCAGCAACCAGATTTTTCAGCCACTTTAAATGTGAGTTATAGCGGCATTTCCTGGACAGGATTTTATACTAATGGGGCTCAGAAACTGTGCTCTTTATAACAACTGAGAACAATTATTTATAGTCAGAGCAATCAGGAGGAGAGTGCATTACTGTCTCCAGAGAAGCAGGGGCAACAGCAACACATTTAATATTAGGGTTGGAAAATGATTAAAAAACCACAGAAAATATGGAGAAGATGAACTTGAAAATAAAATGGCTTTGTGCAGCTCGCGTAGTTTTTCTCCCCATGGACCATCTATGGCTTCAAACAATCACAGTCTACTTCAGAGATTTGCATGCACAATATTACATTAAGTACCTCCAAACTGTAAGCACATTTCAGCTCAAGACAAGAAACTCAAACATTGCTCTTCATGTTTTCCCAAATGCTCCCAACAAAAGCACAGCTTTTATTGTGAACCACTGGGTATGAAAAACCTTACTTTTTTCCTAATCCTCTCTGAGATAATTAAAGTCAGCACATGGGATTTTTACATGATGCACCAAGAACAAATGCATGAGTCTAAAATAGTCTGAGGGAAGCCATCGGGTTCTGTTAGGTCAATATGCCACACATCATTTCAAAATGTTTGTAAATACAGATGGCCCTATTGCTTTAAAACACTTGCTATCCATCCCATCAACACGCATACATGTCACTGGATTTGTTTTCATGAAATATTTTCATTTTGGTAGAAATGTTCCAGTTTTTCAAATGAAATACCAAAACCAAAAACTGAAAATAATCGGCTTTGGAAAACCATTTTCTGTTGCAACGTTTGGTTTTTTAAAACTAAAACATGATTTTTTTAAAAACTGAAAATGGTTTTTGATTTGAGTTTTTCAGAAAATACATTTAATGGGAAATTTTCCAAATTAAAAAAAGTATATCAAAATTTCCTGAAACAACTGGCATTTTTTGGCCAGCTCAGTTAAAATACTCAATAATATTAAATGCAAACTGTACATTAACTCAGTGGTGACAAAGCAAGAACCACACCAGGAAACTCAAGGTAAGGATGACACACGGCTTACTTCTCTCCCACCCCCGCCCCACATTGCTGAGCATTGATATTGCAGCTCCCAAAGTATATAATTATTGCATGCAGCGAGCACCCCATGCGATGCCCAGTCACATTGAGAAGTATTAAGATCAGAGTGCTGGCGTTAACTGAGATTTCTTTCCTCTGCTGCTACTAATGTATGACATAAATTCCAAATATTAAAGACAAGTTCAGGAAGGAAAGTAATAAACATGTATAAAGCTTTTCCAGCAAGATTTAAAGCTGCAAAACCCAAGCCTTACCTAATTTTTCTGCTTTTTACGTATCCACATTGACTTCAAATGGTCCTCTTACAACTGTACTTTGGAAAAGCTATTTCATGTTGTGCATAATTTCCTTACTAAACCCCAAGTTTAAATGCTCACCCTCCTCTCCCAACCTTTAAAAAGCCCCAGCTCCTTCTGGAAGAGTCCTGGACCAGCTTGCAGAAGCCAGGGGAATGGTCTTACCTGTCCCTTCCTTCCTTCCTTCCTTCCTTCCTTCCCTTCTTCTCTGCCAAGCAGGGAAGTCAGCATCAGGGACTCCAGGATCCAGCTACTCGACACCCAAACACATGGGTCATCACCAGTGACATCAGCAACTTCAGCAAAGGCTTTTTAAAAGCCTCAGCTCCTGTTGTATTAGGGCCACATAGAGCTATATAAACAAAGACATGGTCCATTCCCCAAAGAGTTTATAACCTAAGACTCATGCTGGTAGGTGGATCTTGTTAGCTGCAACCAGGAGACAGCAGAGTTAGTGTCCCTGAGACATAGGTAACTAGGATGTGGGACAGCGGAAGTCCTACAGGGAAACCCAAGGAACAGACAAGCTTGCGGAGAAAACTTAGGCAGAAGGGTTTTTTGCTCGCTGATGTTATGTGAGTAGAGTGACCAGATGAGAATACCCGAAAATCGGGACTTCCCACCCGAAGTTGTTGAGCAAAAAAAACCCAAACAAACGGAAGAGCCTCTGCCGCCGGAAGTTGTTGAGCGCACACACACACACACACACACACACACACACACACACACACACACACACACACACACACACACACACACACACACACACACACACACACACACACACCGAAAAATGGAAGAAGACTGGAAATCGGGACAAAAAGCGTCCCGACCGACCATCGATCGGGACATGGGACAAATGATCAAAAATCGGGATGGTACATCTGGTCACCCTATATGTGAGCCCAACCCCAGGAAAGGGGTACCTCTGGAGCACATATAGTATTGACTGCTGTGTTCAGAGGAGGGTAGAGCTCAACCAACTTACACCTCTCTTTACTCTTCCTTTTACTTATCTGCAGCCCACCACACTTTGCCGGACTTCCTTCTATTTTCGTCTCCCTGCTCTCTCCAAACTCTCCCATCCTCAGATCCTCTACTGCCTGCTTTGCTCCCATACTATTAGTGCTGTACACCTCCTCCCAACAAAATCAAATAATTACATTTCACTTAGTTTATAAACTATTATGAATCACAGAAAGAGGGAAAGTCTCATTCACTTACTGAGAAAAGCCAGAGGAGCACATAACCTATCTGGGTTACCACATCCCCTGTAACTCTTGTCTTCCTTTCTCCTGTCCCTCTCATTGTTTTTCTTCACACTTCTATCTTATCTAAATTAAGATAAAAGCTCTGGGGGCAGGACCACGTCTTTTCTATGTTCTTCAAACCATCCATCACACCTGGGCCATAGGTAAGAGCTTGTCTATACAGTCAGTGTGTGGCAAAGCCAGGTGTAAATCTGCACTGCTCTAGCCTGCTGTGCACTAACTGTCCACTTGGACCCTGCTACTGTGCACTAGAACTTCCATAGTGCACTTGGACATATGGCTGTTTGAAACGGCAGTACGTCAAAGCATACTATGTAATGTTTAGTGCCTGGTAGCAAGGTCCACACAGCCAGTAAGTGTGTGGCAGGCTAGAGCACTGAACATTCACATACTGACTTGCCACACACTAAGACTCTGGGTGGACAAACTCCGGGTTACATGTCAAAAACCAATCAACCCAACCCTACGTGGTAAAGCAACATTAAGATGCAAGATCAAGCAATCAAAAGTTAGGAAATACCAGAATTAAGGTTGCCCATGCAATCTTAATTCAGTCCCCTTGTGTGTATGTATTACGATAGTCTTTAATAACATGATCGCATACCACTTTTTCCGGCCAGTCCCAACCTACTCCCTCAGCTCCTATTCCCAGTCTCCTTGCCCAGCCAGTCCCAGTCTTGCCTACCCCAATTGCCAGTCTTGTTCTCCTCCCCGCCGACACCAGCCTCTCCGTCTTCTCATATGTCCACCCAAGGCTCCTTGTCCCAGTCTACTCCCCAGACTCCTTAGATCTAGCTCTTGTCCCTGCTGCATTTGAATCAGTCAGCTTTCTCTTCCTCCCTACATGGGACGGGGGGACGGGACACACAATATATTTCCCCCCAACCTTGTTCTCAGAAACACATGAATTGTTTTGGCTGAAAATTTCCAATATACTTCAGCCTAAGGAACACAGGCTAAATGGCTAAAAGTTGTCAAAGTTAGAAGCAATTGAGAATGGGGTCTTATAATGGGAAACGTCAGGCAACCTGATCATGCAATGTTACCAGCCCTGCCTGTGATAAGATGGAACACTGCATAGTGGTCACTGCAAAAAGAAGACTATTAGAAAACATTGTTAACAATCTGGGAAAATGAGTAAGTTGAAGATTTGTGTGTACACTTAGTTGACATTTTGCCTTTATTCACTATTAGTGCAGTTTGGCACGCACACTGTACTATAGTATCACATACACGCCTTTAAAGGTTATTTAGGGAATTAAGTATTTCCCAGTGATGCAGGAATTCCAAGAGTTGCTTCATTAGAAACTCTGTTTACTCCAAATAACTCCCAATAATCAGTGAACACGTGTGCCAACACTGCGCAAAAATATGAGGCTCAGTTGTATTTTAGACTCTTCGGACAAGGAATTTCCAAAACAGACACATCTGGACTGGCAGTAACAAAATTTGGACTCAGGTTTTCAGCCCAGCCTTAACTTTTTGGGAAGTGCAACAAATTGCAGGCATGTTAAAATGCCTACATTATAAACCTTCCAGAAACAGGGTTTACAATTAAAATGACAGCTCAAAATAAGACTACAGCGGCACAGCCAAAGACCACCAGAACACAGGTCCCTCTGGAAAAAGATCAGCATTACAATATGTTCTTCCTTTTTCTAACTTAGTATAAAGAGAACGACAAAGTTTCTATCTTGCTGCCTGTCTTGCCTTCGTTGTGTTGAGATTGCAGGTGTGTGATCCATATGTCTGCCTACCTGTTCTGTTCTTGTAAAAAGGACGAGAATAGACACTGCAGATGTCAACCTCTGCCTACTCATTAAAATGAAAAAAGGAGAAAGGGGGGGGGGGGGGAGAGGGGGAAACATGACACAAACACGTGTATCCATATCCCATGCAATCCAAAAACCTTACATTTATTCTGCTGCCCAGTAGAGAATGAGGGGAGTTGAACAATATTGCAGATCTCATGTTAGAAAGATTTTTTTCAGAATTACATTAAAAAAAAAATGTTTAGACCTGTTGTGATTTTGGGTCTGTCAACCTTGCTGGTGCTCCCTTTAAGATGTTTGCTATTGATACTTAGTTTTTTAACTTCTTGGGGGCAAGGATCTTGTCCTATTTCTCCATGCAGTCCTTAGTATACTTTGGGTGCTATATAAACACTAAACAACAGATGTTGACAGTATATGTACTTATTCTAATGTCAATCGCAAAAGTTTTCCAAGGAACCTATTGTACGCTTAGCACCGCTTATGGGGCTTCATTTTAAAAAGAGTAAGACAAAGCCTAATTAAATAAAAACAATCTTAGCTGCTTTGTCAATTATTTTCAGTACTTGAATAGGCTTTGAAACCTCAGTTGCATTCATAATTGACTGATGGTGCATCTAGGATGCTAGTTCAAAACAATCTTAGTAATTAAAACAATGGAGAAATAATACAACATAAGAAGCAGCTGGCTTATAATAAATACAAAAAAAACCCCACCTCAAACTGGAGATGGAGACACCATTGTAGTGGGGTCCCGCAGGGATCAGTTCTGGGTCTGGTTCTGTTCAATATCTTAATCAATGATTTAGATAATGGCACAGAGAGAGTACACTTATAAAGTTTGTGGATGATACCAAGCTGGGAGGGGTTGCAAGTACTTTGGAAGATAGGATTAAAATTCAAAATAATCTGGACAAACTGGAGAAATGGTCTGAAGTAAATCGAATGAAATTCAAAAAGGACAAATGCAAAGAACTTCATTTAGGAAGGAACAATCAGCTGCACACATACAAAATGGGAAATGACTGCCTAGGAAGGAGTACTGAGGAAAGAGACATGGGGGTCATGTAGTGGACCACAAGCTAAATATGAGTCAACAGCATAACGCTGTTGCAAAAAAAAAGAGATCATTCTGGGATGTATTAGCAGGAGTGTTGTAAGCAAGACACGAGAAGTAATTCTTCTGCTCTACTCCGTGCTGATTAGGCCTCAACTGGAGTACTGTGTCCAGTTCTCGGTGCCACATTTCAGGAAGGATGTGGACAAATTGGAGAGAGGCCAGAGAAAAGCAACAAAAATGATTAAAGGTCTAGAAAACATGACCTATGAGGGAAGATTGAAAAAAATTGGTTTGTTTAGTCTGGAAAAGAGAAGACTGAGAGGAGACATGATAACAGTTTTCAAGTATGTAAAAGGTTATTACAAGGAGGAGGGAGAAACATTGTTTTTCTTAACCTCTGAGGATAGGACAAGACGCAATGGGCTTAAATTGCAGCAAGGGAGGTTTAGGAAGAAAAACTTTCTAACTGTCAGGGTGGTTAAGCACTGTAATAAATTGCCTATGGATGTTGTGGAATCTCCATCCTTGGAGATTTTTAAGAGCAGGTTAGACAAACACCTGATTCTATGATTAGGCCTAGATCTTGTTACCTAGAAAACTTAACTGTATAACACATTTTAAATGGAACTAAGTTTTCCAGTCTCTGTACAGTCCAAAACATCAAAACACGGGTTTTCACCAAAAGCTTTGTGGGAAGGTTATTCTTGAGTCAAACTGTTTCTTATTGTTACTGAAGTGGCATGTTGCTAAGTTAATGGGCCATGTTGCAAAACAAAAGTACATGCATTTCAGCAGCCAATATGTTTGCCTATTAATTCCAGTCATGATAGAGAGGAGTGGTGAAAGGTAGATGAACAAGGAAGGAATCTAACATGGGAAGCGACTTGGGGTGGGATCATGAAGAAGCACAGAGACGCTTCTGAGAGAAATGGATGAAGAGAATCTCAAAACAGGTATTGTTAGAGCAGGAATATTAACAATCATGGAACAAAGTAAGGTGATCTATTCAGTAAATGGCATGATATCCCTCTCCCTTTCCATTTATAACATCTGGAAAGTGGCATGTGCAGCTGGATTGCAGGCTTCCTTTGTGCTATCTGGTACAGTTTAGCTCTTCACTGCTGCAGCAGCCTGAATTACCCACACAGCTTCATGCAGCCTGATGGCCTAATTTACTCTGAGTGACTATATTTGCTTGGGCAGCAAGGTACTAACAGAAGATTTCAGGGACGTGCACAATAATTCCTGTGGGCCACCATTTATACCCATGTTAACCCAAACACAACAAAATGGGTGCTTTCATTTTATATATCACTTTTGCTGCACATGCATAATCACACAGCTTATAAATACATCTTTGAAATGACTGCTAGCACAGGAGACTGGAATCCAAGAAGGTGGGGTTCTAATTTTGATGGTAATTCACTGTGCAATCTTGGGCAAGTAATGTTCTGCATCTCAGTTTAACCACCTATAAAATGGAGGAAACTGCTACTTACTTCCCAAAGGTTATGGGGTGATAGCCACAAGAAATGAGTTGATTTTTTTTTATTTGATAGCAATTAGTCAACTCAAAGTTTGTATTCTTTAGATTGTAAGGGCTTCAAGGAGGGACAGTTTGAAATAAAGGGTCATGTGCAGCTTCAAAGCACATTGTCATTACTTAAATAATAATGTATATACAGTGCGTTGAGAGCCTCAGATAGAAGCCTCTATTGCAAGTATTTACATTTGCTATAGTATTTCTTGCAGGCTGCGTTTGCCAGTGCTCCACTGAAACGTTGCCTGTGTAAATATAATGCAGCCAACAAGTTGCTGTGTAATTCCAGCATGCCTGGCAGTTCAACTTTCCTAAAGAAACTTTCAGTTAATAATGAATGAATCTTCACATGAAAAATAAGCCAGAATATTTAAGAATAATTTATCCCTTAAGTATTGGCATTTTGCTAATCAAACATGTTGTGCCACAAACTTTCTTCCATATAATAAATTTTAATTTACAAGGCCATGGCAACAATCCTAATGAAGATTAATTACTGCAGTCCCTTCCATACAACCCAGTGCAGCTTCTTTCCAACTTACTGTCAGAATGCTACAGCATATAGCAACGGTAATGAAAATATATTGTGTTGTGTTATTCTCTTTACTGGCCATTACACTGATGTAAATCAAAACTGTTCTAAAACTAGATTTATAAAAATAATTGAAGAAAAAGAGAAGATTAATCTACTTGCACTTCATTGTAAGTGTAATGGCACTGAAACCAAAAGAGAGGATGAGTCTGTCTTAAAGTAGTTCTGGAACAAGAAAAAAATAAAATGGAGAACACAGAACAAAACAAGCTGTTAAATATTTATCTCCATTATACTGGAAGTATTACAGAGGATTTAGGGGTGGAGATAACCAAGGGCAGCCTACTGTGCTCTAACCTCTACGCTGACCGTGCCCGCAATCTCTCCTTTCTTAATACCTGAACCAATTCACTTTTCGTACTTCTTAGGTTACTTGTTCTGCTTGTTGCCTTAGGTGCTGCTGTTCATTTACTTTATTAAGTACTTTGTGTGCAATTAAATTCACTCTAAGATTCTTAATGACCCAGCCTTTTTGTGTTTCTCTTTTTGTATTTGTATTTAGTTCATTCAAATAGCCTGGGTAGGGTGGTTATATCCCCAAAGTACTTGCTTTAATTTAAAATATAAATCTCCACAGCCCCCAGAGGTTTCCATACTTTGCATGAACAACTTAGTCAGACATTCTACATTTAATTCTTCTTTTCTTGCATTACTAGGTTTCCCTTCACTTTATGCATTATTCAAAAATTTTACAATTTTATCCACTATTGGCCTTACATGGAGGCAGTGTTTAGTGGCCATGAAAGTACTGAAATGGGAATCAGAAGACCTGGGTTCTACACCCAATAGTTTTCCTTTATAAGTCACAACCTGCATTCCAGTTTCCCTATCTGTAAAATGGGGAGAATAACTACTGAACCTCATGAGTGTTGCAAGTATTCATTCATTCATGTTTGTAAAGAATTTCTAATTCCTCAGAAGGAAGGTACTATACAATGAATTTTAAGTCTTACAGTATTAGCATCATTATTTTCAAAGACCTATGTAAATAAAACTTGAAATAAGTATTGGCAATGAACGTTGATGGACACTATATATTGCCCGTGCTTCCAGTCTATTTATATCACTGTGAATTATATTACCCTTTTCTTCGGTATTGGCTGTTTTTCCTACCCCATTTGGTATGCACTACAAATGTCAACAACTTACTGCCCAGTGTGTTTAAATTAGTTTCCATGAAATGGATCCATCCTACCTCTGACATTCAAACACATTTACTCCTTATCTGCTTAGTTTGACACTAGGCTTTAAATCTTGGTCTCCGCTCCATATTTTTAAAATGTGCTGTACCATCTGTTTCAGAAGCTCCTTGTATCTCCCATTGATACACCAAGTCAATTAATATTTTAATTTTATTATAAAACCATATGTCCCTCTTTCACTTACAGCTGATTCAGGTATTGTGTGGCTCTCTTAGGTATTGTGTGGCTAAGGTACACACACAATTGTGTGGCTTAGGTATTGTGTGGCTCTCTCAGGTATTGTGTGGCTCTCTCACAGGGCCGGCTCCAGGCACCAGCTTTCCAAGCTGGTGCTTGGGGTGGCATCGAGAATGGGGCGGCAGTCCGAGTCCCGCAGCGGCAATTTGGCGGCAGGTCCGCTGCTCTTCCTGCTGCCGAATTGCTGCCACGGTGGGCGAGAACAGGGCGGCAGTCCGAGTCCCATGGCGGCAATTCGGCGGCGGGAAGAGCAGCGGACCTGCCGCCGAATTGCCGTCGCGGGACTCGGACTGCCGCCCCGCCCATTCTCGCCCGCTGTGGCTGCTTGGGGCAGCGAAATTGTTAGAGCCGCTCCTGCTCTCTCAGGTACACTTTCACAGTTTCACATGCTTAAGGCCAGAAGGACCCATTACAATCATCTAGTCTGACCTCCTTGATAACAAAGGCCATAGAATTTCACTAAGAGATTCCTTCATCACGCCCATATCTTTGTGTTGAGCTCGAGCTTATCTTTTAGAAATTCATCAATCTTGATTTAATGATTTCAACTAATGGAAAATCCACCTTGTTTCTAGCTATAAAGAGATTGTTCCAATGATGAATTACCTTCTTGGTTAAACAAAACAAACCCACCCCTTATTTCTAGTCTGAATTTATCTTGCTTCAGATTACAACCACTGGATCTTTGTGTGCCTTTGTCTGCTAAATTAGATCGCTTTCTGCTAACAGAAATCTTCTCCCCAAGCAGCTATTTCTAAATCATAATTAAGTCACCTCTTAACCTTCTCCTGGATAGACTTAATGCACCGATAATTAGTGTCTCACTAGAAGGCATGTTTACCAGACCTTACATCAGTGTTGTACCTCTTTTCTGAATCCCTTCCAATTTTTCAACTTCTTTTTTAAAGGAACAGGACTCGATATTTCAATATTGGCCTTACTAATACAGCGGTAATAGCATCTCAATACAGGGATGTTCCACAGTAAAGTCACTACAAGTAAGTCACTTACTTGGGCCCTGACTCGTGACTTCCTATGACCTCTCGCCCCCTTAAGCTGGTTGGGAAGTTTTCAACAAAACAGTTTTGTGCTAGAAAATGCTGATTTGTCAAAACAAACTTTTTGTGGGAAATAATCAGTTTCAATTAAACTTTCAACAGAAAGATTTTTTCAGGTCCAGGATTGCATTTCTGAGTCATTACACGAGAGAGAGAGAGAGAGAGAGAGAGAGAGAGAGAGAGAGAGAGAGAGAGAGAGAGAGAGAGAGAGAGAGAGAGACACACACACACACACACACACACACACACACACACACACACCTACCTGAGAATAGCAAACAGCTTGTTAGTAAGGGCACCTCGGATGTGGGAGACCCAGGTTCAGTTCCCCACTCTGCCTTATTTGGAGCAGGGATTTGATCCTGGTCTCCCACATCCCATTATTGTTTATACAAAACAGGAAAGACTACAGGTGACTCACTCTAAAATAGCTAATAGCCAGGTGGTTAGGGCACCCACCTGGGATGTGTGAAGCTGATTTTTAAAGAGCTTTTCTGACCACAGTCATACTAAGTTCTTTCCTGCAGAACGCCACAGGAACATCTCTTAGACGGAACAGCATGGCTTGAAGGCAAGTTAGACCATAAGAAAAGATATTGCAGAGTAATCAAGAACGGTACAAAATCTTGTGGGTTCAACAGAATCACTCACAGCATCCTGATTTAATGTGTTAAAGGAGAAGGAAGAAATGGCAACTTCACCTGTCATTGACATAGCAAACAAAGCTATACATAAAAGCAGCACTAAATGGTGATCTGTTTGAGCACAGTTGTCAGCTCATGGCAGACCACATGACTGACTACAATAAAAATGACACAAGTAATGATTTTACCACAACTATAATTTATTCATCCCATTTTCCCTTCTCGCAATTCAGAGATCTATTCCACGTTGACCTACCTAGGAGCTAGCATGAAAATGAATAGTCCTACATATTAAAGATTAACAAAATGTAATGACGAGTCCAGTCACAACTTTGTTTTATCTCACATTTTTATTTAAAAAGATTGAGGGATTAGAAATATTAGAAATTCAATTTAACTGCGCAATGAATATTTAGGATATCCAGCTGCTTCTTTTCCGCCCTATTCAACCCACTGCAAATTTTTCACTTCATTAACAATTCACATTAAGATAGCCTTAAACCAAACATGATGAATGTTGCTAGATATACAAAAATTAATCGTATATTACATGCTTGAAGTAATTAATTACTCATCTGGCAGAAGTGTAGTTAGAAGGATATTTTATTCAAAAGCAAATTTATCTAGTATATTGTACAACTCCCCCGCCCACGTCCTGGTGAAAGAAGTGTTGGGGAAAGAAAAGATGAATACCGTTCTTGACTTTTCAAAACCATGGACAGATGATCCATCTTTGAAGACTGCTGTATGATGAAACCTTATGCTTTGAATATTAGCCCTTTCAGCTGGATAGTTTTCCTTTAAAGCTAGCAGGAGTTGCTGCAGCCTAAGGTATTTCTATTTTATTCTAGCACTTTGAGCATAAATCTCAGAATTTCAAAAGTATAACGGCAAAATGCAGTCACATTTTCTAATTATAAAGTCAGATCCTCACTATGAGCCTGGTTATATAGGGTTTTAGATAAAATCATTAGACAAATGTTCCAGGCACTGTAAGTGACTCACCATGTAATTAAATCAACTTTCCCAGGTGATGTATTGAGCATTTGTGTTGCCATAATGGACCCTCCTTCTTTGCTCTTCCCCTCTGTTACTGACACCAAGGTTTCTTCCCTGCTCTCTTTCTCTAATCACTTCACCTGCCCCAGGGAATCCTCCTTCCCCAATCCTCATGACTTCCTTTACTCCTTTCCTGCCAGATTACTTCTACTCACAAGACAAGCATCGTCTCTCCACATCCTCAAAATCCTTGTTCCCACCAGCCTCTTCAGCTACTACCTGTGTCCCTCCTGCCTTTACCTCTAAGCTTATTGTACAGTCCAACTACAAGTATCAGAGGGGTAGCCGTGTTAGTCTGGATCTGTAGAAGCGACAAAGCGTCCTGTGGCACCTTATAAACTAACAGACGTATTGGAGCATAAGCTTTCGTGGGTGAATACCCACTTCTTCAGATGCATCTGAAGAAGTGGGTATTCACCCACGAAGCTTATGCTCCAATACATCTGTTAGTTTATAAGGTGCCACAGGACGCTTTGTCAGTCCAACTACAGACTCTTTCCTGAGTTCCTCTTTTCAAACTGCACCCTTGATCTGGCCCCTCAATCCAGCTTTTCCCTTCTCCACTTCACTGAAACTGCCCTCATCAAGGCCCCTCAATGACCTCTTCAGAACTAAGTCTCAGGCCCCCAACTCCACCCTTGATGGGTTAAGTTGCTTTAATAATGTCCATTCATACACACTTTGAAATCTTGTTGTTCTGTGGATTTTATGGCTCAGGTTCTAATCCTACCTCTCAGCATCTCCTTAGTGGGTCATCCCCGTCCTCTTCTTTCCTCCTATTCTCTATGGAATACCACAGGCAGTAGCGTAGCCGGGGGGGAGCAGGAGGAGCGGCCACTCCCCCTATGAGGAAAAGTGGCACTAAGGCGCCGCCAGAGCCTCGCTAGGGCGGCGCTTTAAAAGGCCCGCGGGCTCCTGCCGCTGCGGGGAGCCAGGGGCCTTTTAAAGCGCACCCCCCCCCCCCCTCAGCCCCGCTGCCAGAGCCGGGTGGTGGTGGCGGGGGGGGGGGGGGGGGGGGGGGGGGGGGGGGGGCTTTAAAAGGCCCGCGGCTCCAGCTGCAGCAAGCCGCCTCTTGTAGCCCCGGCGAGCTGCCCCTTGTCTCCCAGCTCAGCGGGGAGGCAGCGCGCAGCCGCAGCAAGCCGCCCCTTGTCTCCCCGCTCAGCAGCTCAGCCGCTGAGCGGGAAGGCAGCGGGCAGCTGCCCGCCGCCCCCCAAATCTTGGTGCCCTAGGTGACCGCCTAGGGTCGCCTAGTGGGCGCGCCGGCCCTGCCAGCGGCTCCTGCCGCTGCGGGAGCTGCGGGCCTTTTAAAGCGCCGCCGGAGCCCCGCTGCCGGAGCTCCGGCAGCGGCGCTTTGAAGGGCCCGGGGCTCCACAGCGGCTGGAGCCCTGGGCCCTTTAAAGCGCCTCCGGGGTGAGTACAGGGGGAGCAGGAGGCGCCTTTTTATAGCGCCGCTCCCCCTGTGCTCAAGACCTGGCTACGCTACTGACCACAGGGCTCCACCCATGGCTCATTTCTCTCTTTCTTTTAAGCATACACTGGGTGATTTTTTCCACACACCTGGCTTCAATTCCCATCCTTACACCACTGACTCGTAAATCTATCTGTTCACTCCTGACCCGTCTCTCTCACTCTAATCCTTAATCTTGGCTTCTCTCTCTGATCTCTCTTTCTGGATGTCTCACCACCAGCTAAAACTTAAACATGAGTTTCTCTCACAGGAACATAAGAACAGCCATACTGGGTCAGACAAATGGTCCATCCAGCCCAGAATCTTGTCCACCGATAGTGACCAATGCCAGGTGTTTCAGAAGGAATTAATAGAACAGGCAATCATCGAGTGATCCATTCTCTGTCATCCAGTCCCAGCTTCTGGCACTCAAAGATTTAGGGACACCCAGAGGATGGGATTGTGTCCCTGACCATCTTTGCTAACAGCCATTGATGGACCTATTCTTCACGAACTTATCTAATTCTTTTTTGAACTCTGTTACACTTTTGAGCTTCACAACATTCACTAGCAACGAGTTCCACAGATTGACCATGCATTGTGTGGAGAAGTCTTCCTTCCCAAGCCTTTCTGACTTCCCGCTTTCTCTGTCATTGACAGCATGATCACCCCAGTATCCAGACGCCATGATGTGTGTGTGGGGTATCTGACTTTTTTCACACGCTCTTATCCCGCCCACATCATGGCAATGTCCAAATGCTGCTGCTTCTTTTTCAGGAGTATCCCTAAGGTCATCTTTAGCTATACTATTTAACCCTGTAGCGTTGGTTTGTCTTTGTTAACACCTATTCAGTTCAAATGACCGGGGAAAATTTTGGAGAATTATTATTATATTATTTATTTATATTTTGTAAAGACTCGGCACTCATGCCTTTGCAGTTAGAGCTGAGGAAGCTTGCACACCACTTCTCTAATCTTCTGGTAAACACAAAGCCAAGATGACTTTCATGATATTTCTACAGTGAAAGGAAAAAAATGGCCTTATTCATAAAATCATAAAGAAGCAAAAAATGGATACAAACTTTTTTTAACCCCCTTTGGCAAGTACTTTTAGCACCATCTCACTATAAAGTCCATGAAAAGTCTGGCCAACAAAAGGGTCTTACACTGTTCTCTGAAGCATGCCAGATTCTAATTCAGATGGAGTCCCATGAGGGCAGGTTCCTGAGGCCTGGTTGCTCCACTGAGAATGTCCTGCTGCTAGCCACGGAAAGTTTAAACCCCAGAACTGACAGCAAAAAAACAGCCCAGCAGATCATAATTCCCATGGCACAGAACTGACAACATGACAAATTCACACAGAAAACCTTTTACTCAAGTTAGCAAAACTGAGCTAGTCAACTTCGCAATAATAAAAATAAAGCTAAAACTCCCTCAATTTTAATGGTCTTTGGAGTTTTCATGGCAAAAACAAATGTGACTATTAGGAACTGGCATTTTTTTTCAGTTCATGGTGTCCTTTTGCACATGAAAGCCAGAATAATAAGTAAATTTATACTGTACAAATTCCTCTGGAAGGGACACGGTTACAGGAATTGAATAATTGTAAGAATTTAAATCTGACTTGCTACTAAACTTTCAAATATATAATCAATCATATATTTATTACTTGGTAAGAATTTCAAATATGTATCAGCTTAGATAGCAAAGGAACATAAAAAGGCATGTGATGCCCAGCTACAAATCAAACTTACTTGAAACGTGACTTTTACAGACTAATCAACTTTCAAGCATGACTAGATTCCAAAAATCAGATTAAATGCATTTTTCAAAATAACAGATCTTTTTCAATGTAAAGTTATACTAAAGAACAAGAAAACAATTTTCACTACTTTAAAACAATCTATGAATAAACTGGCCCTAAACCAATTTACATTTTTAATTTATTTATGTATTTAAACTTTAGCTGGGTACACAATGAAGTTAGTTAACAATTAAAAAAATATTTTTTCAGCATGAAAAATGCTCTTTATCATGCTACATTTTTTTAAAGTTCTTTGCAGTGTTGTTGTAGCCAGGTTGGTCCCAGGATATAAGAGAGACAAGGTGAGTAAGGTAATAGCTTTTATCCAATGATTATTGCCTCATCTACATTGTCCCTCACGTTATCTTAAAGACATACAGTCATAGCTTCAGCAATATATTTACATTTTGAGAATGAAAAATAATTGCTTGTGATAAAATTAGTTTAACATATGGCACAGTGTCGGCTGTCAACCTTAATGCATAGCACAAAGAATTCAAATGTTAAAATATATGTTGGACTTTTTAGCCCATCCACATATTGATTCTATTTTCTACATAACAGCTCCAATGGTTGCCTCTTTAGCCCACTTTTTATTTATGATTCATTGCTTTGTAGGACTTGTGACATACCACAGGCACTAAACATTTCAAGAAACATTCACTGACAAATCAATTCCGTCTATAAAGGGCGGACAAAAACTGCAGTATACAAAAATAAAAAGGGCTAAACTATACCCACGTGGACAATTTATCATCTATGATCCTATTGGTGAAAGGAACACTGCCATCCTGAATTTAGCTAATTTAAAAAAAATTAAAAGTTTTAATCACCATGTGACCCCATCTCAATTTCTGTGGTCTTAAAATTAAGTTTCCCTGTTTTAAGCTTCTTTTCCATCTTGCTGTGTAAAAAGAATCACACAAGACCAAATGACCCAGGCCCCAATCCAGCGAAGACTCATCCATGTGCTTAATTTTGAGTACAAGTGCTCATGTTGAACTTGGTGGGCCAGATCATCAGCTGTTGATTCCAATGGATCTATGCTGATTTATGCCAGCTAAGAATCTGGCCCATTGGATCTACTCTATTTGCAAGCTTAGATATTTGAAGGACTGTGGACTAGCTGATTACATGGAATGGGGAGAGGTGCTGTCAGGTACACAACGTAAAGTAAACATAAAATAACAGAGAAAAATGCTCCCGTTAATCTCTCTTATGGTCATTTTAGTGCTCCAGAGTGAAGACTGATTTTTAAACTGACTGTGTCAAAATGCTCTAAAGATATTCTTATACAATAGATCGAGACTTTGCCAAGTCAGCCTTTACCATCTAAAAGATAACACAAAATTTTAACTAGTGAAATACAACAGAAAATTGTTAAACATATACTAAGTCTTGCTTAAACCAAGAAAGCCATGTATGAATCCACGTTGAAATGTGTCCTTAGCCTATTGCCTTTTCCCTACAGTAAGTATGCAAAAAACAAAACAAAACAAAAACCAACCAACCATCCATCCATTCATCAGGGGTCATTAGAAGATCCCTGTGGTAACTAGATATTCAAGAGGAGCTTAAGAACAAGAATTCCGTCACACTTGGCTGCTTCAGCTCTAAGCAATCAACCTCTAGTAGATGCACTTGTCCAGTATAGCTAGATGTCTGAGTCTCTACTAATACATTAAAGGCCGCTTGCTAACTAATCATTTTAACAAAATTCCTCCAATATGTGCTAAGTGCCCCCACGATCAGGTCAAGAGGAGAAGACAGACCATTATTAGTATAAAATCACTCCCCTATCCCCCACCATGGGCTGACCAAAGCTAGTGCGGAAGCTCAGCACGTACCAGAGTAGGGGTGGGCAAACTTTTTGGCCTGAGGGCCACATCTGGGAATAGAAATTGTATGGCGGGCCATGAATGCTCACAAAATCAGGGATGGGACGCGGGAAGGGGTGAGGGGTCTGGTTGGGGATGCGGGCTCTGGGGTGGGGCCAGAAAGGTGAAGTTTAGGGTGCGGGAGAGGGCTCCAGACTGGTGGTGCGGGGGTGAGGGCTCTGGGGTGGGGCTGGCGATGAGAGGTTTGGGGTGCAGGAGAGTGCTCCAGGGTGGGACCAAGGGGTTCAGAGGGCAGGAGGGGAATCAGCGCTGAGGCAGGAGGTTGGGGCCGGGAGAGGCTTAGTGGTGCAGGCTCCCTCAAGTTGCTTGAGGCTTACCTTAAGTTGCTCCTGGAAGCAGCAACATGTCCCTTCTCTGGCTCCTACGCACAGGCACGGCCAGGCGGCTCTGCATGCTGCCCTGTCTGCAGGCACCGCCCCTGCAGCTCCCACTGGCTGCGGTTCCTGGCAAATGGGAACTGCGGGGGCAGCGTGCAGAGTGGGGCCCCCTGGCTGCCCCATGCTGCTGCTTCCGGGAGCCACGTGGAGTGGTTCCCGACCCTGCTCCCTGGCTGGAGCGCCGGAGCAGGGCAAGTCCCAGACCCCGCTCCCCATTGGAAGCTCGAGGACCGGATTAAATTGTCTAGCAGGCTGTTGTTTGCCCACCCTTGTACTAGAGGAATTTATTTAAATGGTTAGCTATTTTTTGTGGGTCTCCTTTAAGATTTTCTGCTAATTCTCAGAAGGCTAGATTGAGTCTCCACACTCAGCCCTGAGTAGGAGGTGGCATGTTGCTGCATCAGGCCAGAGGGTAAAACCAGGAAGAAACTGATTCAGAATCACAATTCCTTTCCTGCTTCCTCCTTGCAATGGGAAGAAGTAATTTACTGCATCTCAGAAAAGGATGTAAGCTTTCTTTCCTGCCCACTGATGCCTGGCCAGTTCTATAGGCCCTCATGTTGGTGGGGAAGGGGGAAAGTCATGTTAACGGCTTGTTTGTAGTGATCCAGAGTCAAGATATGGGTAGCCCCAACCACTACCCCTCTTCTCTCTCCCTACCTTAAAGCCACATTAGGATTAGCAACAATCTAGCCTAGGTAATTTTAACTGATTGAGACCTGAAGGGCAAAAGATACTTATATAACTGACAACTACAAGTTCCTGTTGATTCAAAGGGGGCAAAATAAACATCTATCTTTCAGTCTAATGCATCAAGTGCCACTGTCATGATTTCAGGATGTATCAGAGTCTCTAACAAATGGCCTCCTCTGTTTACCAAAGAAACACAGGGAGTGAAATCCTGATCCCAATGAAGTCAATGGTAAAACCCACACTGAATTAAATGGGGCCAGGATATCAGCCAGGATCTTTTGGCAATCTTATAGTACGTGTACTGAAGAAATGCAGTAAGCTAACATAACACACTGTGGGTCCCCACCCCTTCCCATCCTGCACCATTATCTCTCAAAATAAAAAGTATATTTTAAAAATACTTCAGGGAACTATTGTGAATTTATTATATTTTTAACCCAGTGTTAATTCCAAAGCACACGTTTCTAGTCAGAGTCAACTTCATTTGTATTGCTAAATATTCCAAATGACACTGAATCGCTCTGTTTATCATATGCTTCATCTTAAACACATTTATTAAATATATTCCCAATATACTTTATGACTTTAATATGACTTTGTTTTCTTTTCAAATAAAACCTGTAATGTGGAAGTATAGAAATTTATTTCTGTGCTTCACAATGAACTCCAGGAAATTAGTCAAACATTTTTTTTGTTTGAATATTCTCATTGAGGTCCCTTTGACACTGATTCATAATCCTAAACCTAACATGGCTTAATAAATGAGGTTGCTTAGGCTAAACTGATAAGAGCTAATTTGTGTTCAGCACCTGCTCAGCCAAAAAACTGTAAAAATGGAAGTCTTGGGAGCATTAAATTTTCAATATGTTCCTGTTGCAACACCTAAACAAAGCAGCATTCAAAAGTAGAAACATTTCCAAATGCATGTGAGAAATGACCTATGGCAAAACAAGAAATATATACAGCACCCTTGCTGTATTTCTTTTGATGAAAGCTGAGCTAAGGCACTTGACAGATGCAAAGATACTAGTATGTATCTTTTTATCTGGGGAGAGAAGGGAAAATGGGAAAAAATGTGCTTCAAGTTAGAAAACATACCCATAGCTGTCTTCAATATCCAGATCAGCCTCTTGATCAGAGCCTCTGTGTTTATCTGGATCTGGAAGGGTGCTTGGGTCAAATTCCTCTTCACTTCCACTATAATCCAGAAAGGCCTCAGCTTCCTCTTCAACCTAAAGGAGAATGAAGAGTTACAGACTGAAACAGACAACTCCAGATTTTCGGCTCTCCCAGTACTAAAAGTGCTCTAAGGAAACACCACCACCTTCAAATTCATGTATCAAGACTACTGCCCATGCAGTCAGTGAGAACTGATTCTTTTCATTCCCCACCAGTAGTGTTCTCTCACTGCTAGTAGGAATCAATGTTGAACAAAGAAGATATTTCAAAATAAAACCAGAGAATTTATGTTCAAATGTTGCATTTTCAAGTAATCCTATTTAAATCTACCAAATCCAGAAAAGGTTTTGGCAGCAACTTAAAAACACCCATCTGAGAGCAGATGTGTGACAAGAGTTTTAAAACTACTGAATGTATTTCTGAGAGAGTGTAAAAAGACATGGGGATGTGCACAGCTTAAACACATGCTACAAAACCGATTTACAAAACAGACTGATTTAAAACTCAGTCAGGTTTCCTTGCAGCTATAAACCATGACATGCCAAAGGGTGAATGCAACTTAAGGATGCATTAACTTTTTAAGGGAGTTCTGATAGGCCACAGTGGATGATAAGTGTTCTCCAACCTTACCCTCTCCTCTCCCTGCCCACCCTAAGCCCACATCTTCCCCTTGCATGTACTCAACACCTCTGAGTCCTCTGCAGAGTCTGGGAAAGTTTGGCAGAGTCTGATGGGTTCCTTAAAAGTGCTGAGTCCATGCAAGGGTCTTGGGGAATATACTCAGACCTACTGTCATCGTAAATTTTACTAGTCTATCTGCTTACAGGCATGGGGTGAGAAGGCAGACTGAAGGGAAGATGTGGCTCTATATGCACACAAATCAAACCAAACAGAGCTTGTAGACACCTCTAGGTAATTTTAAGCAATATAAATCCTGGATTCATTCATTCTTATACGGAAAAGAAAACATGAAACACAAGTATAGATAAACAAAGACATTGCCATATTTTCTTTATGAACCTAAGTAGCACTTGTATGACAAGAATTCCCACAATAATATTCTTTTTTAAATTGCCTTTGACTTTACAGTAGTTTATCATTAAAATGTACATGCTTAACATTTAATAATCCTTTTATTTCTATTTTCCTCCTTTCATCCATCTCCAGCCACTGCATTAGGTATGTGCACCCCTCACCATATCAAAAATCCCTTTGTGCTTTTCCCAGAGAAGTTTTCTTGAAGATCTTTGGATGCACAAAGACAGCAAGGAAATAGCAAGGAGAGTGTGAATTAGTCACCACTGCAAGAGTCCCCTTAATGCTCCCCACAATGAAGCTCCCACAGTGTACTGAAAAGGTCATGGAGAGTGAGCAAAAGGAAAGGAAAAAGCAGGTTTTCTAATAGAAGCAGCATGCTCAACATTAGTGCATTGTGTTCTAGAGTAGTTCAAAATACCAATAAGGGAAACTGTATGGTTAGAGTGTGGTGATATAAACCACTAAAAGCAATGTGAGGCTCAGGCCGGGTCAACACTAAAAAGTTAGGCTGACTCAGCTACGTCACTCAGGGATGTGAAAAATCCTCACCCTGGAGCGACACAGTTAAGCTACCATCGGTGTAAGAGAGTGTTATGTCGACGGAAGAATTACCTATGCCAATGGAGGAACCCCTCCTATTGACATAGGTAATATCTACCCTGAAGCACTATAGAGGCGTAGATGCAGTGTTGCCACTATGCCGCTGCAGTGTTTCAAGCGTAGATGAGCCATCAGCAGCACTGCAAACTACCTAAGGAAAAATAACCAACCGAACAGCATATATGATTGCCATGAATCTCAGATGCTACTTCACAGCAAAATAACAAAAATAAAAACGTATGGAAGGTGTTTTGGGAGCTAAACACTAGTTATCTCACAAAATTACTGTTCTTTAGCTCATCACTTGCTACAATATTTTAGAGTCTTTCAGTCAGAGGCAGATTACCATTTTTTGGGTGTGACGCTCTGTACCTCGGGGAAACACTCAGCACCCCCATGTTCATCCTTGTAAAATGTGTGTGGTATCCAATGCAAAGTTTGTCATGTCGGGTGTCTTCGGAAGGCTCATGATGCACTGGGCATTGTTGTTATAGTAATGTCATAGGTTATAAGTTCATTTATGTAGTTATGAGGCTGAAAATGTATCCTCATGGCTTAAAATAAGCCCAGGCAAAAACTCTAAGAGCAGAGAGGCAGTTCACACCTCATCAGGGCAGGTATGGGACAAACCAGCCCAGCCTCACAGGAACAAAGGACGCTGGCCTACGCAGCAACAAAAGAATCTGTTAGACTCTCGAGGGAGTCACCCCCGTTCCGTTGGTCAGTTTGGAACTACGATGAGGTAATGCTCACCTGACTCTGAAAGGGGTGGGGGGGCAAAGCCAAGAGGGAAGAAAGGGCATGATAAAAGGGAGACACATTTGCCATGCTCTTACTCTCTCTTCCACCTACATCTACAGACACCACACCAAGCGACTGAAGTGCTGATCAAAGGGGAGAACCTGGCTGAAGGGCAACCTGCCAGCCTGTGGTGAGAAGCATCTAAGTTTGTAAGGACACTGAAAGTATTAAGATCAGCTTAGAATGCATTTTGCTTTTATTTCATTTGACCAAATCCGACTTGTGCTTTGACTTATAATCACTTAAAATCTCTCTTTATAGTTAATCAATCGTTTATTCTACCTGAAGCAGTGCATTTGGTTTGAAGCATGTCAGACTCTCCTTGTCATAACAAGCCAGGTACATATCAATTTCTTTTTTAAATTGACAAACTCATATAAGCTTGCAGCGTCCAGCGGGCGTAACTGGACACTGTAAGATGGAGGTTCCCAGGGTTGTGTCGGGGACCAGAGATATTGGTTAGTGACATTTGGCTGCACAATCCAAGGAGCAGCTTACATGTTAGATGCTGTGTGTGAACAGCCCAGGAGTGGGGGTTCTAACAGCAGAGCAGGGTAAGGCCGGCTCCCAGAGTTAAGGATTGGAGTGACCTAGCAGATCACCAGTCCAGATAACACCAGAAGGGAACATCACAGTGGGGCCCTGTGCCAGGACAAGTGGGGGCCCCTCCCCACCACTTCCGCCTGCAGTCCCACCCGCCCCCCTCTGCGTTCCTGCCGGCAAAATGAGATCGGGGTGTGGGGGCTTGCCCCACCCCACCCTCCTGGCGCTTCTGCCAGGGACCAGGGTTGGGGCAAGCCCCCGCGCCCCTACCCTGCGCATCGGCAGGAGCACTGGGTGGGCTGGCGGAGCTGGGCAAGTGCCTGTACCCCAACCTTGCTCCCTGGCAGGAGCACCAGACAGGTGGAGACATGGGCGTGCCCATTTTTCCCAGGCCCCACAATTGGCCAGGGCCCCTGGGCACAGGCCCTGTTGGCCCAGTGGCTAATCTGCCACTCCTTTCAGTTAAACATAACAAACTCAATAGTGCTACAACAGAAAGATAGTTTGGAGGTTACCTTTTTGCTGATGAGTTTCCACGTCTAAAAGGTATTCTAGAGTAGATTACAGCACGTTTACATTTTTAAAAAAATATCCCTCATTCTATCTGTTCTTGGATACAACTGCTGGGTCTCATATTCACTAAGAAAATTATACTTGAAATAAACTAAGACAAACAATTTTAGTTCATAGATTCCAACACCAGAAAGACCAGTGTGATCCACTCACTCGTGTAACCTCCTGTATAACACAGGTGGTCAGTTGTGGCATGGAATAAAAGGTTTTGTAATAAATACATATGTATGAGTGTATCACAGAACGGTGTGTTCTAAAGGTTTTATTGGCACTCATTTGTGATGATCTGCATAACTCACTCAAGTAATGTAGATATTCTAATTTTATGCAATAATATGTTGATATCACATCTTGCTATCATGTATTCTCTCATTATTTGTGTACACACACACACACACACACGAGAGGGAGACACATGTATAGTATATAGATCTAAGTTTGTGCTTTATTCATTTTCTAGACTGAAACTTGCAAAGAACTACTCAAGATAATATTCAAACTGGATGACGACTAAAGAAATAAATGACAAAAATGCCATATTTGTTTAATCAGAATTCATAAAGTAATATTTGGTAATAAGAGTATCACCTGTTGTATATTTATTAAAATATTAATAAATGCTGATATTATTATACATCTTCCACAGATTAATAGTAAAAAGCTCATTATTTTTCACTCCTGCTTCATAAGTTTCACTTGTATAGTCAGGAAGCAGAAACTATGTGACTGAATTTTCATATAATCCACTGTGAGTAAAAAATACTGAGCAGTTGAAGCAAACAAGTCAAGCAATCCATAGAATGAACATGTGTCAAAATAAATTCAGCAAGTATGTACAAGTATTCAGCAAATACTTACAAATAAAAAGATACATTCACAGAATTAGGAGCGGTTCTTAATAAACTAATCAGAAAATGGATTAAGTTCAGAACAGATAGATATTTTGACCAGCTCTAATTTAAAAAGCACAAGGTAACTTCCAAGGTTCCATTAGCACAAATGAGAATAAAGTTTTCATCACAGAAAGAAGGGAAAGTTAGAGGTCTAGACTATTGAGGGAAATAGGACCTAATAACCTGTGTTGCTAAACTCATTCTGCCCAGGGGGAACAAATTATCATGTTTAACTCTGGTCCTTGGGCTGGGTCTACTAATTTAGATAAAAAAGCAAGCTACCCTCAACTACAGAGAACATCCACTGATGTCAGTGAAAATTATTTGCACAAAGACTTAAAGACAGAATATGCCCCTGGCTCTGCAAACACTTATGCACAGGAGTAGTCCCATTGAGTTAAATGGGACTGATTTTAGAACAAACCTAGTCATCACATGCACCTTTGCTAAATCAGACCCTATAAATTTAGGTCCGATCTTGTAAAGCATTTAAGCACATGTTTAAACATGTGAATAGTTCCCTTAAGTCACTAATACTCTTTCTACTTTTTGTTCATTTGGCTATTTGCAAATACAGTTACCCAATTTCCATTGCAATGATCTTCATATATGCATACATTAGTTGCAGGATTGAAAATTTAAGTTATTTGAAAATCTTACCCCTACAATGTCATCATTAAACTTCATAATTAATGTGCTGCTGCGATGAATGGTATAGGTCACATCTTCTAGAGAAGCTGAGGTAGGCCAAGACAGAATGATATCAGCTCACTTTAAGAAGATATATTTGTAACCATGTGGACTAGCAACTACATTATTTTTGTAATCAAAAGCCTGTGCCCTAGGGCTGGTCCACACTAGGGGGTGGGATCGATCTAAGATACGCAACTTCAGCTACGTGAATAGCGTAGCTGAAGTCGAGGAATCTTAGATCGAATTACAAACTACTTACCTCGGGTCCACGCGGCGCAGGCAGGCTCCCCCGTCGACTCCGCTTACTCTTCGCGCCGAGCTGGAGTTCTGGAGTCGACGGGGAGCGCTTCTGGGATCGATTTATCGCGTCTACATGAGACGCGATAAATCGATCCCAGAACATCGATCGCTACCCGCCGAATCGGGCGGGTAGTGTGGATGTAGCCCTAGAGAATACAAACATGTGACTGGGTTAGATAGATACCTCAAGCAGGCTAGCATCCACATGTCAGGAGTTTGATATCCCTGTTCTAGAAGATACATAGAGGGTGAAAATCTATTAAAGAAATGATGTTCATTGAATGGCACTTCACCACCGTACCTGACAAATAAGCTCAAAGTCACATGTTGCCCTTATTCAAGCAAACCTTTGTCCTCTGTTATATACTAGCTAAAGCATTTTTAACAAAGTGAGATTAAAAAAAGAGGGCAGAAAACATACTATGAAAATGTGTGTACACATAGAAAATGTTTTATGAATTAGCTTTAGTTCTTATCTGATTACATTAAATTATTCTGACTTGCAATGTACAAACACTTAAGCCATTTACGGATTCCTGGAAGGGGAATTATTTCAGTACTGTCAATTCTGTCTATAATAATTTATATTATGCATAATGGTTCAGTTTTTCTGTTTGACTAAGGAAACTGAATACAAAAGTATTGTGTTTTGTTTAAGAGTTCTTGGTCTGAGTTTGCTAACAGTTATTCTAATGAAATATTCATATGACTATATTAAAACACTGAATACGTCTTGAGATCTGTCACCTTTAGCATTCATTAATGATGTTCTTGGCCTCTGGTAGTAACTGATGAGGAATCCTTGTGATTTTAATACTAACTATAAATTAAATATATATAAATTATAAATACTGGTAGTAGATTATCTGATGCAAGTGCCTAATTTTATGCAAACACCTTAAATATGCTTAAACATGCAGTTGAATGTCGTCAGCATACAGTTGGCAAAGGAGCCCATGTTGTCTCATTATCTTTCCGAGTGGTCTCATGTAGATATTGAAGAGAATTATTTCAGTATTTCCATATTTATCGCAGCATTCTGTACCATATCTTTGTGTCAAGCCTGGTTATAGCACTGCTGATGTAACGCTATTACCTATACTCCCATATACCCTTTTACCACGTAACAGTAACAAATGAATTTATGTTGACAACTACTCCTGTCATGGGCATATTTCAGAACTACAGAACATACAGAAGTTGTAAGAAGTACCATATTTCAGTTCTACTTTTCAGAATTAATAGGTTGCTCCCTTTCCAATCTATCTCAGTAGCAAATATACCTTTATATCTACAGATTATAACTCCAGGAAGCACTTAATTTACCTTGTTAGTTCTATAATGTTTGAGTCAATAGGAGAAAGAATAAAAGTGGTGTGTGTGTGTGTCTGTGTGTGTGTGTGTCACAGAGAGAGATGGGGCATGCATGCCCTGCACTGGGACTGCGAGGGTTAACCCCTCACTGTGGGCTGAGAAAGCCATGCCCCCACGGTCCTACTGGGCATGCTCAAAATGCAACACCAGTATAAAAGGGAGCACCCTGGCTCAGTCTGGGTGGACTGCCATAGGGGAAGGATGTGTGCTGCTGCCTCCTGCTGAAGGGCCGCAGGCACTTCATGACACGGAGGCCAGCCAGCTGACAGCAACCCTCAACCTCCAGGGGTTGGACGTGACTGGGGGAGAAGGAACCGGGGAAACTAGGAAGCCACGAGATGCAGAGAAATGGGTAGCAAGTAACCCATGGAGTCTTTGCAGGGAGTTGGTTGGACAACCAGAGGCTAGCTCGGTGTGTTTTGGCCGGATCCCTGCTGAGCTGGTGGCAGGCAACCCCGCCTCTGACAGGACCCTGGGTCCAGCCCCGGTGGAGAGGGAGGACCCGGGTCCCCCTATGCTGGCTGCCGCTCACCCTGAGGTGGTGGCCCATCCTGACAGTGATTGACTCTGGCCACTAAGCCGCCCAGCCCCAGCTGGGAGTGCGCAGGCACGACTGTGGGCCCGACCCGCCACAGTGTGTATATATATATAGATTATGTATTGTGATACAGCATGGCCAGAAGGCAGCAGGAGAGTGATCTAGGATGAGGAGAAGCCTTATTCCCTGTAGATTAATTAAAAGCACCTGAAACCAATTAGAGCACCTGAAACCAATTAGAGCACCTGAAACCAGTCACCTGATAAAATCCCCCTGCTTCAATCAGCCAGAGGAGGAGCTGGAGCAGAGTGAGGAGGAGCTGGAGCAGAGTGGTTTGGTGGTGGAGCAGAGAGCAGTTTGGAGGAGTGAAGCAGAGTGGATTGGTGGTGGAACAAAGAGCAGTTCGAAGGAAAGTGGAGGAGAGTTTTGAGAAGTGCTGCAGCGGGCTAAAAAGACCAAGATCCTAGGTAAAGGGACACCTGGCTTGTGCAGAGGGAAGGCAGGAAGCCCCACAAGCTGAAGGTCAGGAGAGGGATGTAGCCCAGGGGAAAGAATCACTGGTACAAGTGGTTCACCTGCTATCATAGGGCCCCTGGGCTGGGACCTGGAGTAGAGGGTGGGCCTGGGTCCCTCCCTCTCCACTCCCCTTCCCTGGGATACTAGTAGGATAGCTGTTACCCCAGTTCAGGGGCAAGAAATGGCACCCTGAAACCCGCCCACAAGAAGAGAAAGTGCGGGACCCATCATAGTAGTGCCGGCAATTTGCCACAGTATATATAAATTTTGATACAGTAAATTCCATTTGTAGCAGGCTTTCATGTACAAACACTTCTCAGAACGAATCAATAGAATTACACAAGTGCTATATACTTGTGTTCTATAAGAGCCTGAAGGGTCAGGGCAGCTTGGTTTGAAACAATTAGTTTAATACAGTCTACAGTGTTTCAATGATTCTAGTGCAAAAGTTTATCTCCCCCCAACAAGAATTTGAAAAAGGAGAGAATTACCAGGGTGGTTTGGTTACTTGAGACAGAGGATGGTTTAAACTTTTAATGTCCCTGGTTTTCTGGGTTATGGTTGCATAGAATGAAACTGCTGAAGTTTAGTTATTATAGAGAGGTTTTTCGTGTGTGTTTGTAAGTTTTGTGGAGGGCACCTAGGGAGAATGGACAGACCTCAAAAGAAAAAAAAACCCAGCACACACAGTTAGGGAGGGAATGATTTCCAAAAGTGCTCACAGCACTGGCCTAACTCTGCTCCCACTGAGGTCAATGGCAAATCTTCCATCGACTTCAGTGAAAGCAGAGTTAGACAGACAATGAAGACAGCTTTTAAAAAATCTCACCCATAGATTTCTCTCAATTGTATTTGCATTTACATTAGTCAATAACTATATTTTAATCCAGGGGTTGGCAACCT
This sequence comes from Macrochelys suwanniensis, assembly GCA_033296515.1. Classification (NCBI taxonomy): domain Eukaryota; kingdom Metazoa; phylum Chordata; order Testudines; family Chelydridae; genus Macrochelys; species Macrochelys suwanniensis. Next base: position 38,539,485 of record CM065775.1, on the reverse strand, counting down.
TTCAGAAGTGGTGTGCCATGTCTTCATTTATTCACTCTAATTTAAGGCTTCGCGTGCCAGTAATACATTTTAATGTTTGTAGAAGGTCTCTTTCTAGAAGTCTATAATATATAACTAAACTATTGTTGTATGTAAAGTAAATAAGGTTTTAAAAATGTTTAAGAAGCTTCATTTAAAATTAAATTAAAATGCAGAGCCCCCCAGACCAGTGGCCAGGACCCAGGCAGTGAGTGCCACTGAAAATCAGCTCGCATGCCGCCTTCGACACGCGCGCCATAGGTTGCCTACCCATGTTTTAATCAATCCTCAGCAATGAGATGGAGTCCAAACAATTCTAACCTGAAATCATTCTAATGCTAGGTTGTCTGGAGTTATATGTTGCTCATAACAACAAAGAACTAAGCCACAAAAGAAAAGCCTTGTTTACTGTAATTCAGTGGTTCCCAAACTTTAACGACCTGTGAACCCCTATCACTAAAATGTCAAGTATCGCGAACCCCCTCCTAAAAATGAACATTTCCAGGGATTTTCTCCTTTACCGGAGTATAAATTATAAAAGCAGTGATCTTGGAAATATAAAATTTATTTTTATGACATGCTTATTACACACATTTATTATTATTATTACAATATTTTTATTACATTATGAAAACAGAAACGCTCTTTCATAGGTTGTATCACTTTGAATAAGCCTGTTATAAGACCAGGTTCCTATGTTTCATCAAGGAGTAGCAGATGTGAAACAGCATGAAGGTATTTAAGAAGTCAACTCAAAGAGTTCCTCCTACACAAGCATTCAAATGTTGAGCAGTCCAGGCAAACAATGCACATTACAACAAATCTTAAACTTGTTCTTCATAATAATTTTAAAAACAATACTAGCTACCTATTTAATTTTAAAAACAGCAAAAAATATCCACCTTCCTTTCCATTTCTTATAAGGAGTCTTGACGTTTAAATCACCTCAGTGTGATAGATATGCTTGCTTTGATCTGCTTAGCTCTTGGAAGTCCAGGGGCTCCCAGGCTGCTGGCCCCATGCTGGTGGGTGGTTCCTAGGGACAGCTCTGTCCGCCATTAGGGAATTTTTTCCCGAGAACCCCCTGTAACATTTCACGAACCCCAGTTTGGGAACCACTGCTGTAATTCCTAAGAAATGGGTATAAGGCAGCCAAACATATGGATAAGGAAGAATCTCCTCCCCCCGAATATCTAAACGGCTATTAAAAAAACAGTAAAAAAACCCTAAACATTTGTTATTTATATTCTCCATATATATTCCTTAAAATGTGTCTTTCTAGTCCTCTGCCCCCCTCTCTTTTCACTTTCAGGTTCACAGCAGTCACGGCTGTCAGCCCATGTACAGAAAGTAATTCTCAAAAGTAGTCTCTGTGTTTAAACATTTCAACACATCAGTCTTCTTCAGGGAACTAAACATATGCTCACTGGGACACTAGATACAAAGAGTTTTCTTTGTATAACTTTGTGGAACTTTTGAATGACTTTTTTACATTATGTGAATTAAATTCTTAGAAAAAGATAAGGCAGGAGACTTTTTTTTTTTTTTGTTACAGTACTCAAAGACATAGATATGGCTATATGCTGTAGAATGAGGGCGAAGAGGGAGAGTAATCCTTGTTTATTAACTAGGTGAATTTCTCCAGAGTCAAAACTTGCCTATCCTAAAGCAATAGATTAAAGACTATGGAACACAGAAAAAGAAAATCAGACTGGAAACAATTTGAAAATTATGAGATTCTGGGAACAGAGTAAGTTCTGCTCTTATTTTGTTCTTGGTATGACTGATAAGAGATCAACACATTAAAAACAGAAGAGCATTTGGTATCTGTTGAATGCAGTGAAAAATGTCTTGCCCATAATGTTGAGATTTTCCTCCGCATTGGTTATGTCATGACACACATGTACTCTAAATATTAGGCCTGTCTGTTATACAGAGTACCTATTTAGAATAGGATATTTACAGGAAACAAGAATATGAATTCCATTAATTTCCCACTGTGAAATTTAGTTGAAATGCTGTAGGTAGAACATGTATGTGGAAATAACAGAAAAACGTCAAATTAAAAGGAATTGCTTCTTGTGCTTCTCCAGTTTTTGTTCCGGTGTTTGCTGTGATAGCGAGAAACAGTCTATCGAGTTTTACTTAGAACCCACTCAACAGCTGCAATATGCTCTTAAGTTTCAATCCTGCAAACATGTACACATGAGTAAGCAGGGCTATTGACTTTAATGGGGACACTCATGTAAATTAAGTTGCTTGTATGCATGTTTGCAGAATCATTATTATTATTTGTATTACTGCAGCACCAAGGAGCCATAGTCATGGACCAGGATTCCATTGTGCTAGTGCTGTACCAACACAAAACAAAGAGCTGGGTCCCTGACCCAAAACGTGTATAATTTAAGCTTAAGAAAAGAGGTAACAGATGGACGCCGACAGACCAATGGGGAAGTACAAGGAAACAATGAGAATACTGGTCATCCTGATAGGAGTTTTAAGGTGGATAATGAGGTAGCTTTGCTGATGCTTTTGAGGAGTTCCTCCCAAGGATGAGGGGCAGCATGGCAGAAAGCACAAAGATGCTTGTTTGAAAATTTAACAAGTGAGCAAAGGAAGCTGACATCACTGGTGATCAGAGGTGGAAACCAAACTCTGAACAGCAAATGAGAGATAATAGGTAGGGCAAGGATAGGTCAATAAGGCACCTTGAAAGTGAAGACAAGAAGCTTATTTTTGATGCATTAGAAAAAAAGGAGACTAAGAGGGGTGATGTGGTCAAAGTGACAGGCTAAGAAAACGATCTTTTCAGCTGCATTCTGAGTGACAAGTGGGACAAGACTGTGTTTGTTAAGGCCAGAAAGAAGGATTTTGCAGCAATCAAGACATAAGATGATGAGAGCCTGTACAAGAGTTTTAGATGTGTGGAAGGATAGGGAAGACTTATCTTAGAGATGTTACACAGAAAGACTCTGCAAGACTTAGATATTGTGTGGACCTAGAAGGAGGTCCAAGTTGAAGATGATGCCCAGGTCATGGACCTGAGTGACAGGCAGGATGGTGTTGTTGTCTACTGTGATCAGGAAAGGAAGGATGTGAGAGTGTGCATCTTAAAGAGCTCTGTTTTAACCCCTTTGAGTTTGAGCCGATGGCTACGCAGTCACAAGGAGATGTCACAAGGCAGGCTGAGATTTTAGTGTGGACAGAAGCAGGCAGGTCTGGAGTAGAGCAGAAGATCTGTAACACGTCAGCATACAAATAGCAGTTGAATTTGTATTTGCAGATGAGATTACTCAGAGATAAGGTGTAGAGGGAGAAGAGAAGGGGACCAAGGACTGAGCCCTGTGGAGCCCTCACAGAACGCTAGAGGGGAACAAGAAGGATCCTCCAAAGGGCACCCTGAAGGAGCAATTAGAGGGAGCCAGCAGAGGATGGAGTCATGGAAGCCAAGGGAGGACAATATTTCAAGAAGAAAAGCAGAGTTGACTGTCGAAGGCGGTTGACAGGTCCATGAAAATGACGAGGGAGTACTGGTTATGAGCTTTGGCTGGGAAGAGGTTATTAGAGACTTTGGTGAGAGCAGTTTTGTTGAGTACAAGAGGTGGAAGCCAGATTGAAGAGGTTCTAGGATGGAATTAGAGGAGGGGAACTCCAGACAATGATTGTAAACAGTGCGTTCAATGATCTTAGAGGAAAAAGGGGAGAAGAGAGGTGGGGTAGTAGATGGGTAAAGGTTTTTTTTGTTTTTTTTTTTTAAGATGGGAACTACTAAAGCATGCTTGTATTGTGAGGGGGAAGAGCTTGAGCAGAGTGAGAAGTTAAGGAGAAGAGTAAGGGAGGGGAGGGGATGAGATGGAAGTGAGGGAGGGCCTGGAATGGGATGGGGTCACTGGGGCAAGTGGAGGGGTTAGAGGAGGAGAACAGATGAAAAACTTCTGCATTTGTGATGGGGGAGGAGGATCAAGTTGTAGGAGAGGAAGGAGGGAGGGAAGATCACAATATTTTGTCAATTTTCTCTTGGAAGAAATTGGCAAGATCCTATGCTGAAAAGTGGAGGCAGAAGGAGGGGAGGGTTTGAGGAGAGAGTCAAAGGTGATAAAAATGTAGGTGGGATTGCAGAGATGCAATTCAATTAAGTTGGAGAAATAAAGTTGTTTAGCTAGGAAGACGGCAGAACTGAAAGAGGAGAGAATGATTCTGTAGTGGAGGACATCAGCCTGGTCATGGGATTTCTGCCAGAGATGCTCTGGAGTGCGAAAGCAAGAGTTGAGGAAGCAGATGTTGGGGAGATGAGGTGGAGATTGGAGTTGACAGGATGGTCCTTGCTGTGGGAGAGAGGGGCAAAAGAGTTAAGGATGGAGGAGAGTGAAACATGGACAGAATCAACCACCATATCAGTGGAAGAGAGAACAGAGAAGAGAGACTGAGAGCAGACAAAAAGATATGAACATTGATGGACTGGAAGTCAAGGAAAGGCTGAGACACCGGGCACTGGGAGTGGAGGTGGGGAAGGGGATATGTTCTATAAATGTGATACTTTCTTAACTGGATCAGGAAAGCTCTTATCAGCTTGCGTGGTATAAGATCAAAGTGTTTTGAAACTTAGGATGGCAAGAGAAATCAAAGCTCAGGCATTTTTATGTCAAAAGCATAATTTTTATGTAAATGATCTTTTCTGTTCATATCAGGATGACTGATTAAGGACCTCAAACCCTAGTCTGCCATATGTCACTATTTCGATTACTACCAAAATCATTCCAAATACATTTCCAATCATGGAATAAGGAATCAGTTTTCATTATTTCAAATACAAATGGTATATAAATGTTACAGTAGAGATCCTGGACCTGGTCTGAATGTGTAATTAATGTAACTGATTTTAATGATGGGGTCTGCATTTTCTCCTATAAATTTGCAACAAATCAAACAAAAACCATACTGTAGGTACTGTGGCCATCTCTACAAATCATAATGTCATCTATGAAATCTGAATTTTCAACTAACCATGCTGTTTCCCAGTTGCTCAATCATTTGCTTGTTTATTACAGCAACATCTGAAAAATCCTTAAGACTATAAATAATGTATCATACTCTTAAATAACAGGATGTAATGCATTGTGTGATTGATTACCTTTGGTACCTATCCTTCATGAAAGTAGGGAAACAAGGCTTTTCTGAACTCTTAGAAAATTACATTTTGGTAAAACCACCGAAGAGCAATTAAGTATGCTTGAGACTGTTAACACTGCATATTCAATTACTATACCTTTAACTTTCAGTTGCTGCACAAATGAAATGTTATCCTGAATTAATTGCCTGGAAAAAGTATGGGTATCCCAATAAGGTAGACACATAGTTTTTCATATCCCCTCCCCCAACCACTTTCAGAATGGGCAGACAAAAACTTCCATGGAAGCAGGAAAGGAGGTGGGTAAATATTTGTTTCAATTATTTTAAAAAAAATAATCACCAAACTGGATTTAAAAGCTGTCAGGTTCCAACCTTTCTGAAATAAGGGTGCCAGTGTGGATTATGATTTTTGTAACATAAAACTGTCCATTTGGAACTACAAGACCACCAGCTGATTTCACATAGGAGCAGGAATGATAACGACTTTTGGTAGTTATTGACCTGGACCCAATTTGATTCAGTGATGTAAAGGCAAAAGGCTTGGTAATCCGCTACTGATCTGATTTCCTGAATTACGCAGTCCCCTAGAAATCATCTTTGGCCGTGCATTAATAAACACTGGAAAAGAGAATGCCAAGTTGACACTAACATCCAATAGTGTGAATAAAGGCACGGGTTTTATTGTGCTCCCCAAGTGCCTCTATTATCTCAGTGAACTGCTGAAGGCATGAGTGCCAAAAGTTTGTATCATCACTACTAGCCCATACTATGCCTTGGCAGAGATCCACAACGTGCCTTGGGGTGTATATATCAGAACAGGAACAAATTTCCCCACTCAGAGTGAATGCAGCATTCATAAATCAAAAATATTTCCAACAAACAGAGTTGGGATACAGCATTCCATAGCACGTATTATATTCAGGGCTGCATGGACTCAGTCATTCCACACCCAACTCCTCACAACAGAATTGCATTCCAGATTGTCAGCTTTAAAACAAACTTTTCAGTCCTCATGTTTACAAAAAGAGCTTTAAAAATATGAACCGAGTGTGAAAAGATACAGTCAAGGCTTCCTGAGGCTGACACCTCAGAGGTGGACTGCCCCACTGTCTCAGTAAGCAGCTCATTCTAAAACTTGCAGATGACAATATAAAATGTCAACTACTTTTGATCATTTGAGAAGAAACATCCAGTTAATGTGTTTACCTTACAATCCCATACTGCCTCCCATGCACCAAAATCTCCATCATCACCCATATCAAAACTTCAATTTCTCCCTGACAACTACCGCAATGCAGCAATGTACTGATACAAAAATATGAGGCTTACAGAAAGCTGGAAGTGTGGGGACAGCATAAAATATGTAGAATATCCAAACAAATAATACAGGGGACTATATTTCATTATTAATTTTCACATTTAGTGCATTTAAACCCCCCAGTAATTTAATAAAATATTCACAGAATTTTGTATCTACTGCACCAATGCAACAGGATCTAGGGAACTTGCAAGAGAATTCAGTCCAGCTTGTCATGGAGTACTCCAGGTCTTGATTATATGCCACCACTAGAACTCTGGACTAATATGCACACACCGCAGTGTGCTAATATACTGATCTTTTACTAATTACTTATGCACCAATCCTGCAATGTGATGCTCATAAGCAGACCCCTGCATCTGTGTAAGGCCCCACTAAAGTCAGAGGGGGATTGCACAGGTGCAGGAGTCAGCCCATGTGCATCACATTACAGAATTGGGGCCTTATTATTACCCTACCACCTAGTCCTGGATCAATAGGAATACCATTTTTTGAAAAGTCTCTTTTGCCTCCTTCTCCCTCACTTGTCATGCGATTGTATAAGGATACGTTAGTACATAAAATGCTAGAGCAGCATAGCTGCAGCGCTACACCCATGCCACTGTAGTGCTTCGGCGTAGACACTACCTGCACCAACGGGAGAGGTTCTTCCATGGGCGCAGGTAATCCACCTCCCTGAGAGGCAGTAGCCAGGTCAAAAGAAGAATTCGTTTGTCACCCTGGTGCTGTCTACACCAAGGGTTAGACTGGTATAGCGACGTCTCTCAGGAGTGAGGATTTGACACATCCCTGAGAGACATAGCTATTCAGGTGTAAGTTCCTAGTGTAGACCAGGCCTAAGACTAAAATAAAACAAAAAAAAGTTTGTAAAGGGAAGAGACCGCGCCTATCTCAACGTTTGTACAATGCCTTGCAAAATGGAATTCTGACCCTGGTTGGGGCCTTTTGATCTTGAGATAATATCAATACCTAATACCCTATACTTTTAGCTTAACATTTATTATTTAATCTTTGTATTGTAATAGTGCCTAAGAGCTAGAGTCGTGGACCACAATTAGGTCACTTGTGTGGCCTTATATTTATTTTTTGCTTTACTTTCTACATCTGCTAGCACCTTGTATCTAGTCAGTTTCACTGTTTTCACTGTACATTCAGTTTCCTGTTTAGTTTGTACAATGAAGAGTCCTTGTGGCACCTTAGAGACTAACACATTTATTTGGGCATAAGCATCTGATGAAGTGAGTTTTAGCCCACGAAAGCTTATGCCTAAATAAATGTATTAGTCTCTAAGATGCCACAAGGACGCCTCGTTGTTTTTGCTGATAGAGACTAACACAGCTACCCCTCTGAAACCTATTTAGTTTGTGTATATCTTGTACATGCAGTCAGGGACAACAACTTTTGTAAAATAGAAAAATGTTTTTGCGAAATCACAGAAATTGGCAGAGATGGTAGGTACAGCACCTAAAATTACTTATTAGATTTTATGTTGACCACATCCTTTTAAAACTTTTCAAGCACAGATTGCTAGTGTTCAAATCTTAGATCACTGAAAACAAAAGGTTGACCTGAAAGCACTTCTGACATCATATTGTTAATGGTCTCTCTTATTTCAGTTTTTTTTTCAGTTATGCCACAATTGAGTGACTAAGCCACTGAAAACTGAACCTCTTTAAAAAAAATAAATAAGAGAGCTTCAAATGTTTGGAAATAATAAGCTAGATGCAATAAATATTTAAATAATATTTTTTGTTCCTGCCATTAAAAAAAGAATAGATAGTGCACTAAGGAATTTTAAATTGTGAATAAAAAATGCCAATTTTTAAAAGCCATTAACCTTTTTGGTGAAGACTGAATCAAAATAGGTATTAAACAACTCAGCCTTCTCAATGTCATCAGTTTTTAGCTCTCCTTGCTCTTTAAGTAGAGGACCTACACTTTCCTTCCTCTTTCTTTTGTTCCTAATGTATTTAAATAACCTGTTCTTATCCCTTGCAGGTGTAACTCATTTTGTGCTTTACCCTCTCTGATTTTCTCCCTATGTGCTTGTTATTCTTTTGTATTCATCCTTCGCAATTTGTCCATGTTTCACTTTTTATAGGATTCCTTTTTGATTTTCAGCTCATTAAAAAAGCTCCTGCTTCAGCCACATTGGCTTTTTACTATTCTTCCTAACTTTCCTTTGCATCAGGATAGTTTGTAGTTGGTGCCTTTAATATGGTCTCCTTTAGAAACTGCCAGGTCTCCTGAAAGCCTTTACCCTTAGATTTTCTTCCCATCGGACCTTACCTATCAGTTCTCTGTAAAGTCTGCTGTTTTGAAGTCCATTGTCCTTACTCTGCTGCTCTCATGCCTTCCTTTCTTTAGGATCATAAAATCTATCATATGATCACTTTCACCCAAATTGCCTTCCATCTTCAGATATGCAACTTGTTAGACAGAATCCAGTCAAAAATGGCTGCCCTCCTAGTTACTTCCTCCACTTTCTGAAACAAAAAGTTGCCCCCAGCAAATTCCAAGAATTTATTGGTAATTTTGTGTTTTGCCATATTACTTTTCCAACAGATATTTGGGGAGTTAAGGTTGCCCATTACGACCAGGTCTTGTGTGTTCTAGATATTTCTATTATTTATTCTAGAAATACCTCACCCACCTCCTCTTGATTTCTGGTCTTTATCAGATTCATACCATGACATCACCTCTATTTTTCCCCTTTTATCTTTATTCAGAGGCTTTCAACTGGTCTTCCTCTCACCTCCTTCAGGATCTCAGACCAAGTGTATATATTCCTGATGTACAGTGCAACACCTCCTCCTTTTTTATCCTGCCTGTTCTTCCTGAACAAGCTATATCCCTCTATACCAATATTCCAGTCATGAGATTTATCCCATCAGTCTCCGTGATGCCAGTTAAGTCATACATAATTAAGCTTATGTACTAATAGTTCTAGTTTTTCCTGTTCATTCCCCATATTCCTTAGAGGTGTAGACATCTAAGATGTTGAGCCGATTCCTCCCTTGTCGCTCCTATGACACTATTTTAAATTTTCATGTCCCCCATCCCCACAACATCTAGCCCTCTGCTAAAGTTGCCATTTTTATGTTTACCTGTGGGATTTTGTCACCTGACCCCTTTGAACTGACTTTAAAACCCTTCCTTACTAGGTTGGCAAGTCAGTGTGTGAAGATGCTCCTCTCCATCTCTTCCCAGCAGTCATCCTTCACAGAAAAGGATCCCACGATCAAGAAAGCTCCCACAGCACCATCTGCACAGCCATGTATTTATCTCCAGGATGCATATGTCCCAACCTGAGTCCTTATCCGCAACCAGGAGGATGGACAAGATCGCCATCTTCACCCTCACTCACTTTAAAGGGAGTAATGGCATTAATGAATAGCTTGCACCTCTTGCCCAGGAGAAAATGGCATGGAATTTCCAACACAAGAAATGTTTTTCCTCTAAATACTGCAGACCTAACACTGACAATACTGAAAGGGTCTCAAGCAAGGAAAGAACACTTGGATAATTAAAATGCTCAGTCACTGGCAGCCGACAGTACCTGCTGTTAAATAGTAAAGGCAGCCTGATTAAGCACCCAAAATGTTGAGTTATGGGAGTTCTATTAGGATCACATGCTGGGACCTTTGGAGAGAACTACCCTTCCCTTTTGTCAAGGAAGATTTTTTTTTTAATTACACACCTCATAACCTGTTGAAAGTGAGATTCCTCTAAATCCCTCTCTTGCTATATATACTACAAGTTCTAAATCATTTCCTTTCAGATCCAAATCAGACGTGTGTATGAACGTAGCTTTACTGGCTAACCACTATTTTGCTCTAAAGTGGAAGCTAGATATAACTCTCTCTTTTGGAACAAGGGGCTTATTAAAAGACCAAAAAGCTATTATCCTGCTGGAAAGAAAATCACTTAGTATTCAGGCCAGCAAGCTGACAACTTTTGGTTTATCTGAAAACCTTTATTGAATTATGTGAAAGCCAGACAACTGGAATGGAGTGTTGCTAATATTCCATTCTCTAAATATCTTTAAATTGTATGTTGATCTACCCTTTTCTAATATCAGTCTTAATCTGAGCTACCAGAACATGTTGACAAAATTCTGATTTCACATATCTATTCCCTACTGTTGGTGCAAATTGCTAGGCAGACAAAGACTAAGTGCTGGAATAATACCGTTACTTAGTATTAGTGTTGAATTTGCTATCTTATACGTTTGTGTTGTGCAAACAAAAGTCTGAATCTTTTACATTCTGTTTGAGAGAGAGAAGAAATATAGCACTTCTTACAAGCATCTGGGAACCTTAGATTTCCTGCAGAAAGCAGCCTGAGAAATGACTCACTTTTCAAAACGCTTCTTGGCCATGTCACATTTATGATCTGCTTGCAAGCTGCGTGCATGTTGATGTGGTACTCTATGTCAAAAACTAGGACAAAACAAATGGAAGTAAAGTGCTCTAAAAATGTGTGCTGACAAACTGCAAATTACTTTCAAAGAATTGCTGGGAGAAGAAATTTAAACATTAAAAAGGCTATTTTGTACCTAGGGGGAAGCCATGTTGTTCAAGTAAAATTATTATTTTAATGCAGCCTTTGTACTGAAATGCATTCACCAAGAGCCCCTATGACCCAAAGCACCCAGGTATTCACATCCTATACACTATTGTGATAATCTTTGTATAAAATATGCCTTGTGAAGTATGATTTAAAAACGAATAACTTGCTGGTTAACAATATCATGGTATGTAGCAATGTTATATGTAAAGTTGTGAATTGCCCCTGTATGATGGTATTAGAACATGTTCAAGACAAGATGGTCTTGCCTAGGTAAAGGTGTCAAACAGATCCGTCCTAAACAAAGCAATGTGGATTTACCTCAGTTTACATGTAAACAGGACCACCAAGACAGCAAGGAGAGGAGAGGGCAGGAAACAGAGCCATTTGGATTTTAGCAAACGCCAGTGGGGGAAAAACTGCACAGAGCTTCTTTCATCACCGGACTCCATGTCATCTTCCTCACAGTTTGAATAAACTTTACTTTGAAGGGTAACCTTCAGAAGAATCCACCTCAAAGGTTCACTGGACTATAAAAGAAAGAGGCAAGGAACCCCAAGGTCTCTCTTTCACCTAAGACAACAAAGACTTCTGGAGGAGAACCTGACTCAAAGGTAGGGATCAGACACCATCTTGCTGGAAGCCTGGTTAAGAAAAGCCATCTTGAACAAAGCCTGTACCTTGCTAGATTAAGTTTTAGACTTTTAGATGCATGTTTTCACTTTTGTTTGTAACCATTTCTATCTCTTATACTTGATCTAATTTACAATCCTATTTTCTTTTGTTAATCAACTTATTTTACTATTAATTTAAACCAACAGTGCTGGGTTTGAATTAAAGGGTTAGTTAACTCCAGCGGAAGTGGTAAAGCTGTACACTTTGTGTCTTTATAGGAACAAACAGACCTTATTATAAGAGAGGGCTGGAAACTTCAGGGCACATGGTTTGGGGAAATTCGGGATTGGGAATGTGCTGGGGTCACCTTGCTGTTGTAACCAAGGCTGGTGGAAGCCAGAGCAGAGCTGTAGATGGACTGCTGGGGTCAGAGTTGCTGAACCATGGCTGGCTGCACAGCACACAAACACTCAGGGTGTGACCAGCATGCTTGTGTCTGACTGAGCATCCCAGGAAGAGAGTATGGAGAGGGACACTAGTTTAGATTGCACTCCGAAGTGTGACACCCACCACTAACAGTACCAAAGACAAACTAACTCCATTCTGCAAATGTAAATTATACCATTTTCCAGTCTAGACATTTTTGGCGAGAACGAGAAACATGTTCGCTTATATTAGGAGTTTGCAATTTTATTCTGTCAGATAATCAGTTTGTCAAACTTGTTCTTCCTTACTTTTCTTTATTTCTCCCCACCTTTCCAATTGATCCCAATCCATTAAGTGCCTTTAACATGGTTTGCGTAAGCTATTTTGCATTCTCTCATTTTGCTAAAGAATGTTTATTTGGAAATGTAGCTACCCAATGACACACCATGGTTTTTGGAAATAATGAGAAGTGAATTGAAATAAATCTCCTGCATACTAAACAAGGCCACTGAATATAAGAGAGACAACAGGCACTTGGCCAACCTCATCCCTGGCGTAACTTCATGGATATCAATGAATAAGGCTCATTGAGTTTAGATAGAACAAAGACAAACGAGAATGAATGACATTTTCCAAATTAAGTGCTCCCACTTGAGGTTGGCTTATTTAATTTACAGATTTTATTTTTCTTTCCTATTTAATGTGCTTAGGTGGCATGGGAAGAGGCTTTATGTTATATATGCTGAAATAAATCACAAGAGGTTTCATCTGATCAGTCTCCGTCTACTGAAAAAAAAAAAACCCAAAGCAAAACAAACATTCCAATATAAACAGAAAAAGGAAAATTCTACAGATGGCCCAGATGAATTTTTCAGAGGAAAAATTACTGGGTCAGTGTGTCACTCCCATACAGAATATAGTTGAGAGCAATGAAGTTTGGATCTTTCCAAGATTGACAGCATGCTGATATTTATTCATTCTTCGTAATTGGATTATAAACTCTTCAAGGTGGGGGCAGAATTTTCCTCCTATGGGTATGTGCAAAGTCCCTGCATATTTTGTATGCTACCACAATATAAAAAATAATGACATTGTAATTTAGAAATAAATATATATTTCAGCTCATGAATGTCTGAATAATGACAAATTGGCCTACTAAAAACTCCTAATCTTCAGAAGAACCAAAGAAGATATTGGGAAATATCACTTTACGACTAAATTTAGGTGCATGTTTGAAACTGAGAAATAGAACTCATTTCAACAATACCAACTGAAACCCCAAATACCACTTGACTAAACATGAAAGAGACCTAAAGTTCATTACTTTTATGATTCTTCATAAACAAAAGTATGAAATAATATTACTGGACTCCAGGATGCTTGTTAAAAGGTTGGATTTATAACACATGGGAGATAGAAGGCCTTAGCACATAAGTTGCAGGTGTTTCTGACCTTCTCAGAACAAAGGCCTATTGAGAACAACAATCTCTCTCTCATACTCTACAGGGTTGTTAACTGCATCACGTCGGGAACATGGCCTATATTGTTCTCTCATAAACCTTACGCTTTTAATGTTCATCTCTTAGAGCTTGTATATTCTAGGAGCATTGCAGGAGATGCTATTACTGATCAACAGTTAAAGAGAGGTTGTAGCAGCTATTCTGGTGGCAGAAAGAGTTATCATGAGGAAATGGAAACCTGATGTTCCTTCCTCTTCAAGAGACTGACTGGTTGAATTTTCCAGCACATTAATGGAAAAAGTGAACATCTAATAGAAACATTTGGAAAAAATATGTTAAATTTGGTTAAATATGAAAAATTGCATATTGCAGTAGTTCAATGAATACTCCACTCACCCCTGCATAATTAGATTACTACTACTAATTCACTTACGTGTCTGTCTAATCATATTAATTCATGTTGCCCTACACAGTTTCATGTTTGCCTCTTTCTTGTTTTTAATTATTCTCTTTATTAATCCTTTTAACTCATTTCTATTGAGGCTCTATTAATAAGGAGCAGTGAAATAATGTATTTTGTCATGTACAATTCATTCTGAAATAATTTATCTTGGTGCACCAATCCTGATTTGTAGTTAGTATAACTGAGTTCAAAAAAAGAATTAGATGAGTTCATGGAGGACAGGTCCATCAATGGCTATTAGCCAAGATGGTCAAGGATGCAATCCCATGCCCCAGGTGTCCCTAAACCTGCAGCTGCCAGAAGCTGGGACTGGATAACAGGGGATGGATCACTCAAAATTGCCCTGTTCTGTTCATTCCCTCTGAAACATCTGGCACTGGCCACTATCTGAGACAGGATACTAGGCTAGAGGGACCACTGGTCTAACCCTGTATGGCCATTCTTATGTTATGTTCTTAGGTGCTTATACTGTTTTATGGAAACATGATACAGAAAAAAGATTGAGTATTCTTTTCTTCATTTCCAACATTTGATACTGAAGGCTGCAAGACTGGTGCAAAGACTCCAAATATTCATAGGCAAGAGGTACAGTATTAAATTTACTATCCATACTACTTAAATCATATACCTTTCTTCAACAGTGTTACCTATTCATGCTAAACTACATCATTATATATACAAGCTGTCCACCAAATTAATTGCCTGTAAAATATTTTAGCCAGTCTAAAGTTATCCAGAATGAAACTACGAGGGCCCCATCTCACCCAATGCAGAAGGATCTGTACTGAAATCATTTAAATTCACCCATTAGATGAGCCTTCATCAAATGGGTTCACCTTAGCATATAAGATTCTGCTTTAATAACCAAATGAACTGACAGCTTTCCATCAGCAATCAACATTCACAAGACAGATTTTGTATGCATGGCTACGCTCTAGAGGAAACTGTTTGTTTCATTCGGTTCCAAGTATGAAGTATACTACACATTCTATGTCCCAAATTGAAAAGCAAACTCCAATATTCACTTTTTGAGGTGAAGCTAATCCTAATTCTGTGCATGTAAATACTACTATCTTAACTACCCAGAGCAATACCTTATTGAAATGTCCCAGGACAATGTAGTCATTTCTGTATTTTAAAACAGATACATTAACACTTGGATATTAGATATCAAGGACCAAATTCATCCTTTGAGTAAATCCTTTTACCCCAAGTGAAGTACATCAAGGATCAATTTGCCCAGTGCAAAACTACTGAAGAACTTAATATGGCAGATAATGTGTTTCTGAAGGGAAAATATCAGTTACTAATAGGCACAACCAGCTTACTCTGTACAGCTGCACAGGTTTTACAGGAGCAAAAAGTTGCTGTTCTTAAAAATATCCAAGTTCTCTATCTTTTCATAATCCTTTTCAGTCTGACAGATTGTAGAACACTTTACCATCTGTGTATCCTCAGAAATCACTTAGGCAGCACAGAAATTTAGTCACCTCTGGGGTGGAACAAACCACAAATGCTTTACAGCACACAAGCAGAAAGGAAGTAAATGACGTCCTCGTTCTGAAACTCCTGTGAGAATTTCAATAGACAGCAATTAATTACTTGTTGTTTAATATTTATTTTGAAATAGTACCCCAAAGGTGTAATCAAGACTGAGGTTCTATTGTACAAGCATGATACCGATGTATGGGAAGGCACAGTGCTTATCCTAAGTTTACAATCTTATGCAACTTGTCCAAGATACAGGAAGTAACAACCCATAACTCTTCAGAAAAATTCCATGGGATCTTAAATGACAAGTGGTTTGGATCTCAACTGATCAAGACCTTTAATCGTGGCTTATAGACACACATTCTTCTGTAGCACAGTGAATCTGAACACCATTCTCAGCCATGATTCAGATTGGGTTGGAGCAGCGTAGGGTCCGGGGTAGTCATGTGTCAGGGGCCGGGGAAGCTGCGCGGCCCGGGGCAGCCGCGTGGCGGGAGTCTGGGGCAGCCGCGTGGCGGGAGTCCGGGGCAGCCAGCGGGGTCCAGGGTGGGAAGGCGGCTGGCCCCGCACAGCGGGGGTCCAGTGTCGGAGTCTGGGCTGCCGCTGTCCTGCCACCTGATCCCTGCGGCCTAGGTAACACATTGTGGGTTGCATATGCGTAATAAGTTGAGAACCACTGAGTTGGAGGGACATTGAATCACTGGCATTCTTTAGGCCCTGTCTACAGTAGGAAATAAAGGCATTTTAACCTATTAGCTAAGTCAAATTAAGTAATTTGAGGTAAAATCCTGGTGAAGACCAAGCAGTTTGTAGCTTTTATATCAGTTTCTCACTAGGCATAGTCTGATAACTTGTGTGAAAAATTAAAACTGCTTTCTCTCCACTAGGATTTAATGTTGAGTTAGGCCTGGTCTACACCACAATATTAGGTCAACATAAACTGCCTTGTGTCGACTTAGTTGTGCATGTTTCTACACTTAAATTTGTCTCTCACTGAGATAAGAGCCCCATTACACCAACACAGTAATGCCACAATATAGCAGGGCAAGCTAGAGCATAGTATACTACGCATTACTGTGGCTCACTCTTAAAGAACTCCTTCAAAGCCTCCCTGAGCCAAATGCACACTGAGCTCTTCTAATAGCCCTTGTGTCTGGCTGCTCAAACTCAGCAGATAGCCGCTCCACCTCTGCCCTCTACCCCAGTAGCAAGTTCTACCCTTTTGCTTCGCTGATATTATGCATGACAGAGCAGGCAGCTATAACCATTGGAATACTTTTCTCACTGAGATCCAGTCTTCTGAGTAAACAACGCCAGCGTACTTTCAATCTACCAGAAGCAAATTAAATGGTCACTCTGCACCTGCTGAGCCAATAGCTGCATCTTTCCTTGCCACTACTGAGCTTCATGAGACAGAGGATGAGTGATAGGCTGGGTCCCCCTGGACCACTACTGGCATTCCAACATCACCAATGGTAATCCCCTGATCCGGTAAAAAAGTCCCTGCTTATAGCTTTCTAAAAAGACCTGTGTTCTTAAAGATGTGAGTGTCATGTACCTTCCCTGACCAGCCCACACTGATGTTGGTGAAGAGCCCCAATGATCCACCAATGCTTGCATAACCATAGAAAGAGTAGCTCTTTCTGTTGATGTCTCTCTGTGGCAAAGTACTTTGGGGCCAAAATAGGAACATGTTTGCCATCTGTTGTTCCACTGCAGTTTGGAAAACCATTCACTTTGTTCTGCATGTTGCCGAGAGCCACAAACCTGCATAGCAGGAGGTAATTAATGTGCCTACACACTTGCATGACAACAGCTCCTGCAGTGGATTTTCCAACTCCAAACTGATTTTCCACTGACTGGTAGCAATCCGACATTACAAGTTTCCACAATGCAATTGCCCCTCACTTCTCCACTGGCACTGCTCCTCTCATTCGGATGACCCTGCGCTGGAAGTCTGGGGAGTGCTCAGCACACAGATCCAAGAATGTGACCTTGTGCATCTGAAAGTTCTGCAGCCACAGCTCGTCAACCCAAGCCTGCATTACAATGCGATCCCACCAGTCAGTGCTCGTTTCTCAGGCCTAGAAGTGGTGCTCCACCATCTGCAGCTGCTCTATGAATGCCACCAACAACCTTTAGTTGGTTCTCACTATGTCCCATGGCAATTTGTCCTCCAAGAAATCGCCACGTTCCCCACTGATTTGATTATTCTTGCAGCTCTGCAAATACCAGAGGATCATGCATCCTGTGCTTGCAACACTTATGACAACAGTGCAGAGCTGTGCAGGTTCCATGCTTCCGTCAAAAATGGTGGATAGAGAGGAGGGCCATGCAGGTTTGTGGGATTTTGGAAAAAAAATGAATAAATGATGGGATATAGATGACATCATAGGATAGAGACAATTGTACGCTGGGAAGTTGACCCCTTGCTCCCAGTCCCCACTGTGCGACTCATTTTGGCCCCATCATGCATTGCCAAGATTTACCATCTGGAAATACTGTGGTGGGTTGCACACTGGAATCTACTCACAATGCACTACACTATGCATCTATATAACCACTCTTGATGATTATGTGCAGCGCGATCACAAGGAGCCACGTATGCATGCACACAAGCGATATACTAACTGCGGTGACTTAATAGCAGTTTAACACACAATGACCAAAGTTTGTAGTGTAGACATAGCCATAGTTAGACAACTCAAGAACACACATTCATTACCTAGTCAAGACCGCATGCCTGTAGTACCCAGATATGATCCTTTGAGATTTCTTAATGTCTTGCCTAGACTAGGGGCTTGTCTACACTTAAAACACTACAGCGGCACGGGATTTAAATGTGTAACAGATTGGACTACCTTGCTTGACCTAATTAACACTTTCTAACACTAGTTAAGGCAAAGCAATTGCACTTTAGCATGTATTAAACTGATCCAATTAAAGCCCAGGGGAAAGCCTAAACTACAATTGCTTTGTCTTGACTAGAGTTTTAAAAGGTGTTGATCTAACTTCATAGGTTTAAATCCGAGGCTACAGAACACCTAAATACTGACCAGACTCTACCCCACGTAGCTTTTTATATTAAATAAATCCTAAACAGATATTTAAATTAGTAGAAAAATCCGGAATTATTCATGGTCAGTTCTAAAAGTACTAAAATGACATCTTTAGCATCCAACACTGTCTCAGTTCTTTCACCATAAGATTGTGAGCTCTTCAAGGATTTATCTTCCTATACATGCAGGCCTGGTTAATGCTACCATAACACACACAAAACAATAATAATAAATAATAATAATAATAATAATATTGATTACGTTAAGCAAAAGTATCAATATGATTTTTAAAAACCAATGTATTACCTTTAGGATAAGTTATGAGTTCTTTCTAAATGGAAAGGGCTCTTAAGTTCACAATGTTAAACTAGTTTCTCAGTTACGTTTTCTTCTGAAAGATAGAAAACAAACCATTACCTTGATCACTAGCCTTGGCTGAGCTATTGAAATAACTCTAGAGAAAGAGCTTTGAGGCTGCAACTTTTTCACTGACAGCATGGCTTCTAAAGAGGTTGAAAACTTCAAGTGGAGAGTGTCAACCTCAGTTGTTGTTTTTCTTGCACGCTATTAAAATAAGTGGCCAAAGATTAGGATGCTAATTTCACTTCTTGTGGGATAGTTAATTCTGTTATTCTTGTTTCCTCACACCAAGATATAGCTTTATAGTAAGATCTTCCTTCTTTTGTTTCACCACTTGCAAATGTCTTCAACGCTGCGTACTTGTACTCATGATCAGGAATCATTCCATATTAAGAGACCTTTTCAAAAGAATCTAAAACACATTAAAAGTCTAAAATGTAGTTTACTTTGAAATAAACCCTTTAAAGAAGAATTGCAGGAAAAAAATAATAGTTTCTACATGTCAGAGTATCATGTTTTTCGGAGTGCTGTTTGTTAAGACAAAACTGAGGTTCTGAACATAGTCTTTAATTTAAAAATACCAGGGTAATTCAGAAGAGTAGAGATGTAAACCCTACTGTGTGCTCACCAAATTCTTACCCCTGTAATAAATTCTGCCTAACTCCTTTCACATTTCTTACTTAATATAGTAGTTTTCACTGTATCCCAAAGATATTGTATAGCTTTACTCTCCAGTACTGGAGAGAGGACATGTTTCAACCACAGAGGCATATACAGCCATCAGTTTATATATCAGTACATTCATAGACTCATAGACTCTAAGGCCAGAAGGGAACACTGTGGTCATCTAGTCTAACCTCTTGTATAGCACAGGCCAAAGAACTTCCCCAAAATAAATCCTAGAGCAGAGCTTTTAGAAAAACATACAATCATCATTTAAAACAAGGGTCTCAAACACGCGGCCCGCAGGCCAGCCCACCAAGCTCCCCACGCCCCACTCCCACGTTATTTCCTGTGGCCGCCAAGCTCCCCGTGGCCCCCCCGCGTAATTTCCTGCGGCCGCTAAGCTCCCCTCCCCACTCCTCTGCCTACCTCCAGGCGCTTCCCACTGCCACACAGCTGTTTGGCAGCGCTTAGCGATTTCCAGGAGGGAGGGGGAGGAGCAGGGAGCCGCGCACTCAGGGAAGGAGGTGGAGAAGAGGCAGGGCAGGGCGGGGATTTGGGGAAGGGGCCTCATGGAAGGGGTGGAATGGGGGCGGGGCAGGAGGCAGCGAGGGGAGGGTGTCAGTGATGCGGCCCTCAAGCCAATGCACTAGTCCTCATGTGGCCCTTATGGCCATTTGAGTGTGAGATCCCTGACTTTAAAATTCTCAGTGATGAAGAATCCACCACAATTATTGGTAAATTGTTCCAATGATTAATTACTCTCACCTATTAAAAATGTATGCCTTGTTTTCAGTCTGAATTCATCAAGCTTCAACTTCCAGCCATCTTATCATGTCATACCTTTCGCTGCTAGATTGAAGAGCCCATTATTAAATATTTGTTCCCCATGGAGGTACTTTCAGGCTGTAATCAAGTCACCCCTTAACCTTCTCTTTGTTAAGCTAAATAGATTGAGCTCCTTTAGTCCATCACTAGAAGGCATGGTTTCTAATCCTTTAGCCATTCTCGTGGCTCTTTTCTGAACTCCCTGCAATTTATTAACATCCTTCTTGAATTGCGAGCGCCAGTACTGGATACAGTATTTCACAGAGGTTGCACCAGTGCCAAATACAGAGATAAAAGAATTTCTCTACTCCTATTCGAGATTCCTGTTTATGCTTCCCAGAATCACATTAGTTCTTTTGGCCACAGTGTCATACCGGGAGCTCAACTTCAGCTGATTATCCATCATGACCCCAAATCTTTTTCAGAGTCACTGCCTCCCAGGACAGTGTCCCCGATCCTGTAGGTATGGCTTACATTCTTTGTTCCCCTATGTAATACATTTAGCCATATTAAAACACATATTGTTTGTTTACACCTAGTTTACCAAGTGCCATTTACATTACATTTATGAAGTATTTTGGGATCTTTCAAGAAGAAAGAATTGATACAGTAAAACTAAGTTTATAAACTCCACATCTATAGGGCAGATGAGATAAAAAAAGTTCACGGGCAAACAATTCTTTCAATGCAGTTATGATTAATACAACTGCGGGGGAAAAAATTATTCAGAAATGTTCAAGACAACAGTCAAATACTGGAGGCTATAGCAATACCTCCAACCACAGACATTTGCAAAAAAATGTTTACTCTTCAACTGTGTCTATTTAAATAAGTACTATTCTTGTAAAGCAGATCCTTTTGTATTCTTTTTGACTGTTGCCAGTTGGCTAAATATTTCACAAAGACTGACAAAGCAATTCTTTTTGTATCATTCAGGTTTATGATGCCAAGGAGAAATCACGTATCTACATATAAAATCCTTTAGGGATAAATGGCTTTACGGTCTTTTCCTGTCTGATAATCCCCAGATTTTGGGTATTAAAAGTAGTATGGCTCTTGTGATTTGATAGAAAACATGTGTTAAAGAAACAGGATTCAAAGAGAAGGAGGGACAGATTAAAACTACTTTCTGAGCATGTTTCTGGCCAATTGAGATTACAGAAAACAGAAAAAATGACTAAGTCAACACATAGTGATTTAAATTTAAACTTGATAGTACCTAAACAATCAATATCACAAGCATAGCAATAACAGTCAAAGCAGCACTCAGGCCAGAACTGCAACATTATAGGTCTAGATCAGGTCTTTCAACTCAGAACATACTATAGCATTTCATCAATAGCCTAGCACTTCTTATCTGTCATCACTGTGATCTGGTTCACTAAACCTACTCCCAACATCAGCTGTTTATTGACAGATTTAGACAGTAGCTGACAGGAAAAAATTAGTTTTCCTAAGAAACATGTACTTCTACTGAAATACTTTTATTGAAGAGACCAATATTACAAAGCAGGCTTTTATGCCCTTTAACTTTGGGTAGTTAAAAATGAGGCATCTTGAATAGGGAATCTGAACCAGTCTGGAAAAGTCAAACAACATCGAAGCACAAGAGGGTAGGAAAAGATGCCTCGGAAAGGATATCTGCCCCACTGTCGGTCAAGTATTATAGACTGCTTTTCTAAATGCTGTTTTAGAGACAGTCCACTACATCGATGTGGGCAGCCACAAACCATGACACATACTGTTGCGGACCACAAAATGACGTAACTTCCGGGAGGTCTTTGTGCCTTGAACATAACTGATAAGAACGCTGTGGTTTGGCTTGACTGGCTTGCATACGGCAAATAAATTAAATACTATTCTGGGGAAGAGGGATAAATTTAAATTTTGGACGCCAAGTAACATTAATTAAAAACTTACTAAAAGTATTTAGTTTAGAAAACCAAGAAATGGTAGGCCAGCTCTAACTATTTCACTGCCAACTCAAGGGTACAATTCCCACTTTTTTAGTCATTGGAGTTCTTTTACATTTCTTAGGAGAAACAATGATTAAAACCAAGCACAATAATTACAATTATTAACCAGGTTGCAGGGAGATTATTAAAGAAAGGAAAAGAAAAAAACAAAACAACCCATATGACAGAATACAACTGATAAACTGGATACTTCTGTTAAATCTCTTCTCCTCTGAAGAGAGCTTTTAAGCAGAGTGAACCTCAGAGTGAACCTGCCTTTGGTGGCGCACTTTTCTCAGGTTTTGTTTCCCAAAATTATTGTGAAGCCAATCTTAGTATATCATTAGATAACACAGATGACTTATAAATGGGCAAAAGAATGTTGTTTAAAGAAAAGTGGATCCTGTTGGTTATTATTGATAAGCAGTTTATAGTTGGTCAAAGGAAGCAATCTCAACTAAATCCTATGAAAATATTTAAATCAGTGATTTAGAAGAAGCTATTTAAGAAGCTGTTTTAAGACAAGCCAATAATGAATATTAAAAGTCTTTAATCCAATTAAATCCCACTATTTATTTGTTTAACAATGTTTAGCTCCGGTTTCCCCTCCATGGATACATGGTATAACAGGGGTGGGCAAACCCCGAGGGCCACATCTGGGAATAGAAATTGTACGACGGGCCATGAATGCTCCCAAAATTGGGGTTGGGATGCGGGGGGGAGGGAGGCGGGTGAGGGCTCTGGCTGGGGGTGCGGGCTCTGGGGTGGGGCCAGAAATGAGGAGTTCAGGGTGCATGAGGGGACTCCGAGCTGGGATCGAGGGGTTTAGAGGGTGGGAGGGGGATCTGGGCTGGGGCAGGGGGTTGGGGCATGGGGAGAGGCTCAGGGATGCAGGCTCCCAGTGGCGTTTACCTCAAGCAGCTCCCGGAAGCCGTGGCATGTCCCTTCTCCAGCTCCTACGCAGAGGCACATAGGAGCCGGAGCAGGGCAATGGCGTGGCTTCCGGGAGCCACATAGAGCAGCCCCCGACCCTGCGCCCTGCCTAGAGCGCCGGAGCGGAGCCATGCTGTGGCTTCCGGGAGCTGCGTGGGGTGGCCCCCGACCCTGCTCCCCTGCTGGCGTGGGGCAAGCCCCAGACCACGTGCCCCAGCGAGAGCTCGTGGGCCGGCTTAAAACAGCTTGCAGGCGGGCCGCAGTTTGCCCACCCCTGTGTTATAACCACTTGGTGATTAATAGGAAAAACTTTAATATTGTAAGTTACAATTGCATTTTAATATCCAAATAAAATCATTATAAGCATTTTAAAATCTAATCTCATTGCAGTTTATTAGTTAACTTGCATTCACCAATCCATGTTGAAATTTTGGGGAGGTTTTCCTTGGGTTCCCATCGACTTCAAGGCCAGAAGGGACCATCATGATCATCTAGTCTGACCTCCTGCACATTGCAGGTAACAGAACCTCACCACCCACTCCTGAAATAGACCCATAACCTCTAGCTAAGTTACTGAAGTCCTCAACATTTACAGACTTCAAGTTACTTTCTTTCTAAGTCTCTCTGTTCTCCTTAGCTGTCTGCAGTAGCTTGCTTGTAGGGATGGACTGAGTTGTGGACTGCTTGCTATTTAAGCAAAGTAGCAGAGTGTGAGTGTGTATTTCAGAGTTTTCTCCTTCCTGTTTCCATTTTTTTGGCCTTGTGTAGATTCAAAGTTGGTTGCTGTCACTTCTTCATTGGCTCAGGTGACACCTTCAGCTCCTGAACATGCAGGTTGCCTAATACATATGCAACACTCTTCTAATTGCCTTTGTTCTTGTCGTCGGAAAGCATCAGATAACTTTTAAAGGTCATCTTAACTTTTTCCTTTTAGTCACTCACTTTCTGAGATATTTCTTCAATTTTATTAGAGTTTGACAGGAAATGAAATTCTGTTTTCAAAAAGTCCAAACAGTCCTATTTTTTTATATAAAAGTTATCAGTTTTCAAAATAGCCTTTTAAATTTAAATAATTCTTAAAGACAGTCTTTAGTTTAGTTATTAAAGAAGTTGTTGATACTACATGACAATTTTTGGAAAGACAATTCTTCTTGTATTCCTGAGTTGGATAAGCTTGTTGCTTGAGCACTGCCAGAAATTAATTAATTCCCAACTAATATAAATCTTCTATATCAAATGGCTTCTTACATTAATAAGAAGTTTAGCAAGGTCATTAGACTTTATGCAGGTACACAGAGCATTTTACCATTTATATAGCAACGATATTAGGAGCTTTACATTTAGCTAACATATTTGCAAATATGCCTTTCATAAAGGTATTTGCAATTTCACCAATTAATAAAAACAAAAGATTTAAACTATTTGCAACTACACGTTTTTCCTAGAAACTTTGAAAGCTATTATAAAACCATTGAAGTATAAATTTTTGTATGAGTGTACTTAGAAGTTTTTCTTGGGAAGATGAAAAAGTCCACTTTACACCTAGATTGATTGTTTTGATAACACAACTTTTCACAATCAGGTTTTCTCCTAAAACATGAATGTTTTATGTGGTTTGTTTCCTTGAGATAAGGATTAAATTTGTATTAAACTGGTATCTTATACAAAGGAATATGTTCTGGTCTAGATAAGCCATTCATAGGGATACTAAACATGGTTTTATGGCTAAGAAAGGCTCTTTTCCTGACATTTGGCTTGTCTTTGGGGACAGAAAGCAGAAACCTCCTGCAATTTCTTTAACCAGCCGTAACATTTTATAATATAACTAAAGCTTACACAGAAATTTGTTATATTTTCAAAAAACCCACAGGCAGCCCCCCCATCAGCGTCTCCTCCCTCCCTACCAGTGACTCCCACCCGCCGCAGATCAGCTGTTCCGTAGAATGCAGGAGGCGCAATGGGAAAGGGTGGAGGAGCCAGGGCGGGGCGTGCTTTGGGGTGGGGGTGGAATGGGGCGGGAAGAAGCAGGACAGGGACAGAGTGGAGGTGGGAAGAGGCGGGGTGGGGTAGGGGCTGAGCTGTGGGAGAACCCCTCGGCACATTAGATAGTCGGCACCTATGCTTGTAGCTATATCTTAATATTCAATAATGGCACACAAGTTTTTAACTAATATAAAATAAGTTATAATTTTGCTAGTATAATTTTTGCAGCAGCATTGAGGACTCTCCTCTACACGGTCAAAAATCCCATGGTGATGAACTGATCAATCCACTTTGGTGGAGTGAAAGTGGGGGAGGCAAACAAAGATTATAGATTTTTGATTGCAGTGTTTTAGTTGTGCTGGTCCGAGGATAATGAGAGAAACAAGGTGGGTGAGGTATCTTTTTTGGACCAACTTCTGTTGGTGGAAGGGACCAGCTTTTGGGCTTCACAGAGCTGTTCCTCAGGTCTGGAGAAGGAAACCAGAGTGTCCAAGTTAAATACAAGGAGGGACAGATGTTGTAGGAGACCACTTAAAATGAGGTGGGCAATTAGCACCTCTGCAGTTGTAGGACAATAGAGAGTTAGTAGGCGGCAGGGTGTGTTACATGTTGTAGTAATGGGCCATAAACCCAGTACATCTGTTAAATCCATGGTTTTTAGTGTCCAGCAGAGTTATGAATTTAAGTTCCCAGGCTTGTCTTTTGAAGATGTGCACGTTTCCTTAGAGTATGAGGGACTGAGCGGTCTGGTCAGCTATGGAGCAATCACTATGTGAAAAGTTTTTGCCCAACTATTCACACGTTCTGTGAAGCTCAAAAGCTTCCCCTGATCAGTAGCGTAGCCAGGGGGGGAACAGGGGGAGCGGCCGCTCCTCCTGTGAGCAGAAGTGGTGTCTTAAAAAGGAAGCGGCGCCCTTTTTTAGCAGAGCAGAGCGGTGCTCTGGGTCGTCGTCGGCGGGTACCACCAAAGACCTGCCGCCGAAGACCCGGAGCGCTGCCAAAGGCGCCGCTGCGTGAGTGCAGGGGGAGGCGTCTTTTTATAGCGCCGCTCCCCCTGTGCTCCGGACCTGCCTACGCTACTGCCCCTGATATACATTAGTCCAAAAAAAGATATTACCTCACCCACCTTGTCTCTTTAAAGATTATGCAGGCAGTCATGATTTTTGGTTTTAACTTTTTATCTTGAATGACCCAACTTTATAAAATGATGACTGAACCAGCTACAATTCTGTCAAATGCAGCTTGCTGGGAAAGCAATCAAGGTTACATCAATCACTTGAACAAGGAAGCTGTTGTCACTACTATGCATTAGTTTACTTAATTACATTGTAAAACCATATTCATTAATCAGATTATTTTAATTCAATTCTGAGACAATTATTATTTCCGAGCTCTTCTGTGACATCTGCGCAGCCTAGTAGAATTTATGGTAATACCAGAAGAAGTTGGGTGTGAAAACAAACTGCTGCTCTCCAAGATGAAATATAGTATTTTTGCAAAATTAAAATGCATTCCCAGCCCTGTAGATTTTAAAGTACA
The DNA here is from genome assembly GCA_033296515.1 of Macrochelys suwanniensis. Lineage (NCBI taxonomy): Eukaryota > Metazoa > Chordata > Testudines > Chelydridae > Macrochelys > Macrochelys suwanniensis. The sequence continues at coordinate 38,512,675 of CM065775.1, read as the reverse complement.
CTGTGATAGGTTTTAAAACAAAAGTACTTTTGTAAAATTGGCATCTTAATTTCACACAGATTCAGGAATGAATGTTCCTCTTTGAAAGATGCATTTAAATATCTCAGCAAAAATGGAGATAAACACATACATAAAATTAAGCAGCATACACTCATTCAAAGACAGAACCCTCAGAGGCAATCCTCAAGAGTATCAGATATCAGGTATTAGATGCATCAAGAATATAAAATCTACTCTTACCTATATCAGAGCCTTATAATTTACTTCTGAGCCTTATAACCTATTCCTAAACCTTTACTACTCATGAGGATAGTCCATACACATCTAAGTAGTACCATTTACTTCAATGGAATGACTCACCTGAATTCGTAGATTATGAAGTAAGAAGTGACCATTGTGATCATCTAGTCTGACCTTTAGAACACAGGGCATAGAATTGCACTGAATTAATTATTAATTTGATTAGCCTTCCCCAGTGTGACTCACGAGGGGGTAGGACTGACCTAGGCAAGCAGGCTTTAAAAGCCAGAGGCAGAGCGACCAGGGGAGCGGAGCGGACAGGGGGCTGCAGACAGGGGAGTTCGAGAGGGAGTTTGACAGAGGGAAGCCTACGATGGTTAGGAAGGCCCACAACACCTGTGCCAGCACTGCTTCTGTCTCCTCCACCTGCGCCTGTAGCTAGACAGAGCGCCTGAACATGGATGCTTCTACCCAGATCCTGGTGTGGTTTTGCAGGGACTGTAACTTGCAATTCCCACTTACTGATATCCAGGCTGGGGGGACCATCCAATGTGACAGGTGCCTGCTGGTGGAATCTCTCAGGCAGCAGGTGGAAGAGCTACAGGAGGAGGTGGCTAGATTGAGGAGCATCCAAGTCCATGAACAATTCCTGGACAGTGTCCATGTGGAGACAGCTGAGGTAGCTGTCCCAGTACACAGAACTGCTGACACACCACTGGTGGAGGAGGAAATGGCTCAGGGTGGACACTGGCAGCTGGTTACTTCTGGCAGCAGGCAGTGCTCCACCCCTGCTCCAAACCCTGCCGCCGTGGTAATAGGAAACCGTTATGCTCTTCTTGATACAGGAGAGAAGGAATCTCCCCCTACAGCAGAGGAGGAGAAGCCTCGTACCCCTAAGGCTGGGAGGTCTGCTGCCACCACTGCGAATAGGAAACGTAGGGTAGTGGTGGTTGGAGACTCTCTGCTGAGGGGGACGGAGGTGCCCATCTGTCGCCCTGACATTTCATCTCGGGAGGTATGCTGCTTGCCGGGGGCCCGTATCCGAGACGTTACGGAGGCATTGCCAAGGATTATCCGGCCCTCTGACTACTACCCCATGCTACTCATCCATGTGGGCACAAATGATACTGCGAGGTGTGACACTGAGCAGATCAAGAGTGACTACAGGGCTCTGGGAGTACGGGTGAAGGAGTTTGGAGCGCAGGTGGTATTCTCTTCAATCCTTCCTGTCAAAGGTAGGGGCCCAGGCAGAGACAGGTGCATCGTGGAGGTGAATGCCTGGCTGCGAAGATGGTGTCGCCAGGAGGGCTTTGGCTTCCTTGACCACGGGATGCTAATCCAGAAAGAACTGCTAGGCAGAGATGGCATTCACCTTTCGAGGAGGGGAAAGACCCTATTTGGACACAGACTGGCTAACCTAGTGAGGAGGGCTTTAAACTAGGTTCGACGGGGACAGGTGAGCAAAGCCCACAGGTAAGTGGAGAACATGGGGACCTGGGAGATGGGTTGGAAATAGGAGGGAGCGTGGGCTCTAATGACAGAGATAGGAGGGTCAGGGCAAAACTGGGAGGCAAGATCAAATCAGTATCTTAGATGCCTGTATACAAATGCGAGAAGTATGGGTAATAAGCAGGAAGAACTGGAAGTGCTAATAAATAAATTCAACTATGACATTGTTGGCATCACCGAAACTTGGTGGGATAATACACGATTGGAATGTTGGTATGGATGGGTACAGCTTGCTCAGGAAGGATAGACGGGGGAAAAGGGAGGTGGTGTTGCCTTATATATTAAAAATGTACACACTTGGACTGAGGTGGAGATGGACATAGGGGACGGAAGTGTTGAGAGTCTCTGAGTTAAGCTAAAAGGGGTAAAAAACAAGGGTGATGTCATGCTAGGAGTCTACTACAGGCCACCTAACCAGGTGGAAGAGGTGGATGAGGCTTTTTTTAAACAACTAACAATATCATCCAAAGCCCAAGATTTGGTGGTGATGGGGGACTTCAACTATTCAGATATATGTTGGGAAAATAACATAGCGGGGCACAGACTATCCAATAAGTTCTTGGACTGCATTGTAGACAACTTTTTATTTCAGAAGGTTGAGAAAGCTACTGGGGGGGAGGTGGGGGAAGCTGTTCTAGATTTGATTTTAACAAATAGGGAGGAACTCGTTGAGAACTTGAAAGTAGAAGGCAGCTCGGGTGAAAGTGATCACGAAATCATACAGTTCACAATTCTAAGGAAGGGTAGAAGGGAGTACAGCAAAATAGAGACAATGGATTTCAGGAAAGCGGATTTTGGAAAGCTCAGAGAGCTGATAGGTAAGGTTCCATGGGAATCAAGACTAAGGGGAAAAATAACTGAGGAGAGCTGGCAGTATTTCAATGGGACACTATTAAGGGCCCAAAAGCAAACTATTCCGCTGGGTAGGAAAGATAGAAAATGTGGCAAAAGACCACCTTGGCTTAACCACTTGCAAGATCTAAAAAATAAAAAGGAGTCATATAAAAAATGGAAACTAGGACAAATTACAAAGGATGAATATAGGCAAACAACACAGGAATGCAGGGGCAAGATTAGAAAGGCAAAGGCACAAAATGAGCTCAAACTAGCTACAGGAATAAAGGGAAACAAGAAAACTTTTTATCAATACATTAGAAGCAAGAGGAAGACCAAGGACAGGGTAGGCCCACTACTCAGTGAGGAGGGAGAAACAGTAACAGGAAACTTGGAAATGGCAGAGATGCTTAATGACTTCTTTGTTTCGGTCTTCACCGAGAAGTCTGAAGGAATGCCTAACATAGTGAATGCTAATGGGAAGGGGGAAGGTTTAGAAGATAAAATAAAAAAAAGAACAAGTTAAAAATCACTTAGATAAGTTAGATGCCTGCAAGTCACCAGGACCTGATGAAATGCATCCTAGAATACTCAAGGAGCTAATAGAGGAGGTATCTGAGCCTCTAGCTATTATCTTTGGTAAATCATGGGAGACAGGAGAGATTCAAGAAGACTGGAAAAGGGCAAATATAGTGCCCATCTATAAAAAGGGAAATAAAAACAACCCAGGAAACTACAGACCAGTTAGTTTAACTTCTGTGCCAGGGAAAATAATGGAGCAAGTAATTAAGGAAATCATCTGCAAACACTTGGAAGGTGGTAAGGTGATAGGGAATAGCCAGCATGAATTTGTAAAGAACAAATCATGTTAAACCAATCTGATAGCTTTCTTTGATAGGATAACGAGTCTTGTGGATAAGGGAGAAGCGGTGGATGTGGTATACCTAGACTTTAGTAAGGCATTTGATACGGTCTCGCATGATATTCTTATCAATAAACTAGGGAAATACAACTTAGATGGGCTACTATAAGGTGGGTGCACAACTGGCTGAATAACCGTACTCAGAGAGTAGTTATTAATGGTTCCCAATCCTGCTGGAAAGGTATAACGAGTGGGGTTCCGCAAGGGTCTGTTTTGGGACCGGCTCTGTTCAATATCTTCATCAATGACTTGGATATTGGCATAGAAAGTACGCTTATTAAGTTTGCAGATGATACCAAACTGGGAGGGATTGCAACTGCTTTGGAGGATAGGGTCATAATTCAAAATCATCTGGACAAATTGGAGAAATGGTCAGAGGTAAACAGGATGAAGTTTAATAAGGACAAATGCAAAGTGCTCCACTTAGGTAGGAACAATCTGTTTCACACATACAGAATGGGAGGAGACTGTCTAGGAAGGAGTACGGCAGAACGGGATCATGGGGTTATAGTGGACCACAAGCTAAATATGAGTCAACAGTGTGATGCCGTTGCAAAAAAAGCAAACTTGATTCTGGGCTGCATTAACAGGTGTGTTGTGAGCAAGACACAAGAAGTCATTCTTCCGCTCTACTCTGCGCTGGTTAGGCCTCAACTGGAGTATTGTGTCCAGTTCTGGGCACCGCATTTCAAGAAAGAAGTGGAGAAATTGGAGAGGGTCCAGAGAAGAGCAACAAGAATGATTAAGGGTCTAGAGAACATGACCTGTGAAGGAAGGCTGAAGGAATTGGGTTTGTTTAGTTTGGAAAAGAGAAGACTGAGAGGGGACATGATAGCGGTCTTCAGGTATCTAAGAGGGTGTCATAAGGAGGAGGGAGAAAACTTGTTCATCTTAGCCTCTAAGGACAGAACAAGAAGCAATGGGCTTAAACTGCAGCAAGGGAGGTTTAGGTTGGACATTAGGAAAAAGTTCCTAACTGTCAGGGTGGTTAAACACTGGAATAAACTGCCCAGGGAGGTTGTGGAATCTCCATCTCTGGAGATATTTAAGAGTAGGTTAGATAAATGTCTATCAGGGATGGTCTAGACAGTAATTGGTCCTGCCATGAGGGCAGGGGGCTGGACTCGATGACCTCTCGAGGTCCCTTCCAGCCCTAGAATCTATGAATCTATGAATTGCTATGCGAACTAGTGGATAGTTTAGAAAAAACATTTGACTTAAAAATTTCTAGTGATGGAGAGAGAATCCACCACACCTTTTGCTAAATTGTTCCAATGATTAATTAACCTCATTTTAAAAAATGTGCACCTTATTTCTAATCTAAATTTGTCTGGCGTCAATGTCCAGCCATTGGTGTAAAGGATCTCAGGTCTTGAACCTGGGTCCCCAGGAAGTCTTCAGTCCACAGCCACTGCCCGACAGCATGCTAGGAAAAGCAGGGAGTGTGGGCTGGTGGAGCATAGCTCAGTGACAGTGTCCTCAAAGCCCCTGATTGGAGATGTCTGGCTTCTCCAATTGGCTCAGACTTGCTATTTCTAAGCCAGGAGGCAGAACAGGAAGTTTTCTGAGCAACTTGGTGAATCCTTGGCTGGCTACTACATTGCACCGTACCTTCTTGCCAGACTCCTGAGCCCTGCCTTCTTCCTAATTCCTGACATCCTGTGCTGTCCGATTCCTGCCTTACTGCCTTTTTCCAGATCCCTGCTTCTACGCCTCACCCTCTGGCTCCGAAACCTTGGCTTGATTCTTGACTCTGGCACCAACCCTTGGATCCTGTTTCTGGTTCCTGAATCCTGCTCCAACCACTAGACCTGACCACCACTGCTCTGACCATTAGGTCTAACCACCTACGTCCTGGTCCATGACAGTTTGCTCGGATCAACAACCCCTTCAACTAGCCCAGCCAGGCATGGCCCTAGTGGAGATCCCCCTCCCCTGAGAAACGCCAGCACACCATCAGTGGGTGATCCACCTCCAGACAGACAACCGAGCCTTGCAGGTGTGGATTGCACAGCTGATCACCAAGAATCAGGCACTACATGAACCAGTTCATCAACTCTGTGCAGAGAAAAATGCCACATCACCCCCTGCCCCGAGCCAGGACCTGTCATCACCTTCCCGGAGCGCTTTAGTGGGCAGTGATGAGCAGAAAGCCATAAGAGAGATAAAAGAGTTGCAGGAGGAGGTGGCTCGTCTGCATAGCATCTGGGAGCAAGAGAACTTTAGCAACAGAAAGCACATGGAGACATCTGGGATGGAGGATGCTAGCTGACTACAGCAGCACCAGATGAGGAAGGAGAACTGGATGAACAAGCATTTCCAATAGGTTAATAGAAAGCAGAAAGCCTGCAAGGAATGGAAGATGGGAAGCATCAGCAAGGAAAACTACCTCTTGGATGTCAAAGTGTAGGGAAAACTGAGAACTGACAAAAGCCAAGAAGAGTTGGACCTTGAAAAGAAAATTAAAACCAATAGTACAAGGTTCTATAGCACTAAAACGAAAAAGAAAACAAGGAAAGAAGTGGGACTGATAAGCACTGAGGATGGTCTGGAGCTTAAAGATAATCTAGACACGGTCAACATCTAAATGAATACTTAACCTCAGTTTTCAGTAAGGGTAATGAGGAGGGGTAGTGGCAGGGTGTCTAATGGAAATGAGGACATGGAAATGGAAATTACCACATCTGACGTGGACGGCAAACTCAGACAGATTGGATGGCCCAGATTATCTTTATTTGGGGAATATTAAACGAACTGGCACATGAAATTGCAAGGCCAACAGCAAAAATTTTTAATGAATTCATAAATTTTGGGGTTGTACCCTATGACTGGAGAATTGCTAATATTATATCTATTTTTAAGAAAGGGGAAAAATGTGATCTGGGAAACTACAGGTCCGCTAGTTTGATCTCAGTTATATGCAAGGTCCTGGAACAAATTTTGAAAGAGAAAGTAGTTATGGACATAGAAGGAAAGTGGTAATTGGTAGAAAATAGAACATGGTTTTACAAAGGGTAGATGGTGCCAGACCAACCTGATGTCTTTCTTTGAAAAGGTAACTGATATTTTAGACAAAGAGAATGCAGTAGATCTAATCTACCTGGATTTCAGTAAGGTATTTGATACAGTTCCACATGGGAAATTATTAGTTAAATTGGAGAAGATGGTGATTAATATGAGAACTGAAAGATGGATAAGAAACTGGTTAAAGGAGGGACTACAACAAGAGTTCTACTCCATGAGAAATGGGTATCACAGCTCCTCCAGGAACTAGAAACAAGTCGGGGTAATTACCTTGGGATTATAAACTTCTCCAGAGAAGCACCACCAGTGGGGGTGGTGTGCATATACTGATTCAAACTGGGTTTTTCAGAGACCAAGAAATGACTCCTGGTATCTTTTGTGTGCGTGTAAATCTGTTTATTGTATTTTGTATGTTTTCGCCATCTGAATAAATGTGGTTGCTTAGAAAGAGCTGTGTGGAGTACTGGTAAATCACACCCATCATAGCCCTCGGAGAGAAAGCAATTCACCTGGTCTTTAGACAGCCTGACTTGCTGCAGATATCACAGTGTATGGCAGGAGAGTCCTACACAGTGTATGACCTCCTGCAGAACACAGGCCATACAATTTCACCAACTGATTCCAGCATCAAGTCCATAACTTCTAATTGAGCTGGATTACAGTCTTACACCAAGTACCAGTTGTCAGGATTCCCTCCCAACTTTGAACTCTAGGGTACAGTCATGGGGACCCGCATGAAAGACCCTCTAAGTTTATTTTTACCAGCTTAGGTTAAAAACTCCCCAAGGTACACATTCTCTCCTTGTACCCTGAAAAAAGGTAACCACCGCCACCACCAAGTGATTTAAACAAGAACCAGGGAAAAGTACCACTTGGAGTTCCCCTTCCCCCCAAAATATCCCCTCAAGCCCTTACACCCACTTTCCTGGGGAGGCTTGAGAATAATCTCCTAACCAATTGGTTACAAAGTGATCAAAGAGCCAACCCCTGGGTTTTAGAACAATGGAAAAATCAGTCAGGTTCTTAAAAGAAGGATTTTATTAAAAAGAAAAGGTAAAAATCATCTCTGTAAAATCAGGATGGTAAATAACTTTACAGGGTACTCAATTTCAACACTCAGAGGGTCCTCCCCTCTGGGCAAAACCTTAAAGTTACAGAAAAACAGGAATAACACCTCCCTCTAACACAGGGAAAATTTAAGCTACAGAAAACAGGAATAAACCTCCCTTTTAGTACAGAGAAACTTACAAGCAAAACAAAAGAAAAACCCTAACGCAATGTCTACCTTACTTGTAATATTAGAGATTTGGTTGAGAATGGGTTGGAGGAGATGGATTTTCTGCCCAGTCCCTCTCTTAGTCCCAAGAGAGAACACCGACCCAAAAACAAAGAGCACAAACAAAACCTTCCCCCCTCCCAAGATTTGAAAGTATCTTGTCCCCTTATTGGTCCTTCTGGTCAGGTGCCAGCCAGGTTACCTGAGCTTCTTAACCCTTTACAGGTAAGGAGGACTCTTAACCCCTTAGCTGTATGTTTATGACACCAGTCATTGGTACTTAATATTAATTTACCATCTGACTTGCTATACACAGACCCTGTTTTGCTATATACCTTCTATTGAGTCATACAATGCTATGAAACCAGTAGTTTGAAATATTTTTATGCTAGCTGCTACTGTGAATGATGTAACTGACACATTAAAAATTAATACTGATACATATTCTGGCTGCATTCATCTTTTACATTCTCTTTTGTATTCATACCAAGAAAGCTTTTTAAAGTTTAATTCACTCAAAGCAACTGACGGTCAAATGCAATCAGTAATTTGTTAAAATATAAACAATTTTAACTGAAGATTGTTTTTGAAGGGAGATGCTTAATAAATAACACTAGGAATTGTCTTTCAAATACATATCAGGAAAAATACAATACAGCACATTTTCTTGAGCACTGGGAAACTATATTTCTCATGCATTTGCAATAATCAATTATGAGTATGTCAGTCCCATTAAAGCAGAGTCAATTAATATAATTGGTCTTTTACCACTGTTCGAGTCTAGCAAACAAATATCTATGGCCTTGCGTACATTGGGAGAATTTGTAAGCATTTTTCTGCCCCAGTGTAGCACCACCAATGCTACCAACTCTGAAACATGACCTGAAGACAGGGAACAGGTATTTGTAATCACTGTTGATAGAATATGCACGGACCATCAACAAAAAGGCTACATCTAGACTGCATAGCTCTTGTTGTGGCCTTTAGAGTATGTGTAGCTATGTGCTGCAGTGAAAAAGGCTCTGACAGATGGAGGCAGCAGGGAAAGACTTGACAGCGGGGAGCTTTCAGAACCTTTTCCCACTGCCTTCCCTGACAGAGCTTTTCTCCACTGCCCAAGTCTTTCCCTGCAGAGGGAAAAGGCTCTGGCAGTGAGGAAGCAGTGGGACATTATACTGCTTGAAACAGTAGTGTAGACGGGGAGGCACGACTTGAGTGAGTAGAAAGCCATGTAGGGTATATACCCTTAGGATTCAGGAGCGTCTTTACTTGCCTAAGCAGTGCCTCATGGCCTATATTGATATGTATAACCACGTTAGGGGGTGTGCAGCATATGTACTGTACATGCTGCCAAAAGGAGTGTGCAGTGTACACATATCTACAGAGAAGGGAGTTAGCAGAAACCAACTCACCAGAAGGATATTTCTTACAATGCAAAAGAGTGCCTTCCACATGCTTTCTCCAATATTCCAATTTTTTGCATGCTTGAATATTAATGACAATTTCATCATGAAATAATGTTGACGTTCATAAAACATATTTTATTCACATGAGATCCAAAGAGTGCAGATGGTATTTCCATTGCTGATGTCCCTCAGTATTCTACTGAGGGTTGAATCAGCCCATCCTTCTGCTACCCTGACCACACCACTCAGTTCTGGAGATATGACCACCCTCTGCAGGGTCTGGAGAAAAGAAAAGAAAATGTATAGGGTTTTTTCAGCATCGCAACACCCCCATCCATTCCCAAGGTGGATTTTCCATCCTGGGTCCCTACATCAGGCTGTGAGCTGGATTTTGCCAATGTAACTCTGGCTGGTAGAGTTCAGTATAAGTTCAGGTTCTGTGGTGAGATTGCTCAGTCGTTTCCCTCTAATTTTTGTCTCTTAATTGTAGCTGCTTTTTAGCTTTACATCTGTCAATTGAGACCTTTATAAAAGTTTCTTATTTTACTTGGAAAAATACCACTATTTTAAGAAAAAAAATTCCATGTGTAGTGTCAAAATGATAAGACATGAGATCTGGAGGAGCAGGTAGGTGGTAGTATAGTTATTTGTTTAATACCAGATTTAGCGCCTACCTGTGACATTTAAAGGTAGTTTAAGTGGTCTTAAAATTTCACTCCAAACTTTCAGATGGTTAAAAGTACAAGGATAACAGACCAAGTGGGGCTCAGAGAAGGTGAATCTCAAGTGGGAAACAAGATAAAGTTACTGACTAATGAGAAAATAAATCAGGTGGTACAGTTCAGGAATTAGCACAGGAAAGTGAAACCGTTACAGTAAGTGATCATTTCGGAAACTCTACAGATACAGTATAGAGAATGCCCAGGGAGAAAAGGGAGGGTAAGAGAAACAAATGGTTAAAGAAGTGGTCAACAGAGAAGGGATTCAAATTAAGTATTAATATTAATAATAAATCATAATGAAGCATTAGTCATTTTGGAGAGGAGGAGTCTGAATCAGACAATCCCAACTTCACCAGATTGAGGGAATGATCTCTGTCTAGTACCGATATGTAAATCAGAAAGTAAATTGAGATAAAATTTACCTGAAAAGGAAATGATTATGGTAATTGCAAAAGGGGCAAATGGTTAAAAAGAAAAAAAATGGAGGAAGAATGGGAAACAAAATAATCTGAAATAATCACATACTGACACTAAAACGACAGGAAATAAGCAAAATTAGGTAAAGGATGATATTTCAAGAAACAAGGCAGATATAATCTTTTCTAGAGAGGAAAAAGTCAAAAAAATGGGATAACATTACACTGTACATTAAAACACGTACACAGTGAAATACAGACTGACTCTGAGGGCTTGTCTTCACTACCTGCCGGATCGGCGGGGAGCAATCGATCTATCAGGGATCGATTTATCACGTCTCGTTTAGACGCGCTTAATCGATCCCCGAATGCGCTCCTCGTCGACTCCGGAAATCCACCTCGGTGAAAGGCGGAAGCGGAGTCAACAGGGGAGCGGCAGCAATCGACTCGCCGCCGTTCTCACGGCCAGGTAAGTCGATTACGATACGCCGACTTTCAGCTATGTTATTCACGTAGCTGAAGTTGCGTATCGTAGATCGACCCCCTCCTCCCCCCGCCCTCCCCCCAGTGTAGCCCAGGGCTGAGGGAAAGGATAAAAGTAAAAGTTTATGGCCAGACCCATATAAAACACAGGGTAAATTCCAGTGGTCAGTTGCTACAGACTACAATGAAAAATTGGATAAAACCTACTCAACCGTATAATACCAATATCTCTACTCCAGGACTCGGGAGTCATGGGGATTTTAATTATCTAGGTATTTGCTAAGACACTCATGATAAGACACAAATATAAGAAAGATTTTAAAGAGTCCTGAATAATTTTTGATTAAGAGCTGCAAAAGCAGCTAGGAAAGATGTTACTATTGGTCACAGCCTAATAGCAATGACCATGAAGAATGATTTTGGTCAAATGATCACAAAAGGATAACTTTTTCAGTAATTAGAATGGAAGACAAAGATGAAGAGACAGGAAATAAATGGAAAACACCACAAGAAACAGTCATACAACACAACTGAACATTGGAAAAAATATGCAAAAAGCCCCTGTGTGACTACAGTGATGGTACTCAAGGATCAGAAAGGACATGAACAAAAAAAAAAAGAGGAAGACATTATGTAAGTGTTTGTTTCTTGTATAATTAAGAAGTAGGGCTGTCAATTAATTGCAGTTAACTCATGCGATTAACTCAAATTAATCACAATTAAAAAAATTAATCGTGATTAATCGCAGTTTTAATTGCACTATTAAATAATAGAATATCAATTGAAATGTATTAAATATTTTGGATGTTTTTCTACATTTTCAAATATACTGATTTCAGTTACAACACAGAATACAAAGTGTACAGTGCTCACTTTATATTATTTTCGATTACAAATATTTGCACTGTAAAAATGATAAACAAAAGAAATTGTATTTTTCAATTCACCTCATACAAGTACATTAGTGCAATCTCTTTATCGTGAAAGTGCAACTTAGAAATGTAGATTTTTTTTATTACATAACTACACTCAAAAACAAAACAATGTAAAACTTTACAGCCTACAAGTCCATTCAGGCCTACTTCTTGTCCAGTCAGTCACTCAGACAATTCTGTTTGTTTACATTTATGGGAGATAATGCCGCCCACTTCTTATTTACAATTTCACCTGAAAGTGAGAACAGGCATTTGCATACACTTTTGTAGCCAGCATCACAAGGTATTTATGTGCCAGATATGCTAAACATTAGTGTGCCCCTTCATGCTTCGGCCACCTTTCCAAAGGACATGCTTCCATCCTGTTGATGCTCATTAAAAAAATAATGCATTAATTAAATTTGTGACTGAGCTCCGTGGGGGAGTATTGTATGTCTCTTGTTCTGTTCACCCACATACTGCCATATATTTCATGTTATAACGGTCTTGGATGATGACCCAGCACATGTTGTTCATTTTAAGAACACTTTCACTTCAGATTTGACAAAATGCAAAGAAGGTACCAATGTGAGACTAAAGATAGCTACAGCACTCGACCCAAGGTTTAAGAATCTGAAGTGCCTTCCAATATCTGAAAGACGAGGTGTGGAGCATGCTTTCAGAAGTCTTAAAAGAGCAACACTCCAATGCGGAAACTACAGAACCCAAACCATGGATGGATGCATGTCCTCTGAAATGGTGGTTGAAGCATGAAGGGACAGATGAATCTTTAGTGCATCTGCACATAAATATTTTGAGACGCCGGCTACAACAGTACCATGTGAATGCCTGCTCTCATTTTCAGGTGACATTGTAAGCAAGAAGCGGGCAGCATTATCTCCTGCAAATGTAAACAAACTTGTTTATCCGAGCTATTGGCTGAACAAGATGTCAGAGTGAGTGGACTTGTCGGCTCTAAAGTTTTACATTGTTTTACTTTTAATGCAATTATTTTTTGTACATAATTCTACATTTGTAAGTTCAACTTTCATGATAAAGAGATTGCATTACAGTACTTGTATTGGGTGAATTGAAAAATACTATTTCTTTTGTTTTTTACAGTGCAAATATTTGTAATAAAAAATAAATATAAAGTGAGCACTGTACAGTTTATATTCTGTGTTGTAACTGAAATCAATATATTTGAAAACGTAGAAAACATTCAAAAATATTTAAATGGTATTCTATTATTGTTTAACAGTGTGATTAATTGTCCAATTTTTTAATCACATGATTAATCGTGATTAATTTTTTTTAATCGCTTGATGGCACTATTAAAGCACTTAGCTTAGTACAGCCTGACAACGCTTTCATAAATGTAAATAATGTAAAAACAGTAATATATACACAAGTACAGTGGTACTATTTGTTTATGGTAGTGCCCATTATGTGCTACGCACTTTCCAGACAGACAAGAGGAAACGGCCCTACCCCAGAGATCTCACAATAAAGATAAAGAGACATACACATAGACAGAGTTAAAGCAATTGGAAAATTCTCTTTTTAAAAATACTCCATATATAACACAAGTTGGTCTGCACACTGTCAACAGTATTGGCTTCAAATTGAAATAGGTCAGTTGGTCCATTATGGAAAAGTTTTTCCAAATCCTAGTTATATGTATTCACCTTTTGGCTGCTGCACTTCTGTGATTCCTATGTGGAAAGTTGTGTTGAACTAGATTGGGCAGCTGCAATCTCCTTAAAACCATGACATATGCAATAGTTGCATACCATCTCTAAAGACTCTTTTGTGCCTCGCAAGGAAGCTCCAAAGCTTCATTGTGTTAAATTTATTGCAAATGTACTATGCCACAAAGTACTTAGTAATGCAATTTTTATTTTGCTAACATTCACAGTTTCTATCATTATGGCATTCAAGCATGGCAATTAAATACGTTTATATCATGCCCTGAACACTGTTTGACTTAGCCTCTGATGGAGTGAACAAGAGTGAGTTTTAGTTCTTAAACTCAGAATTCATTATGATTCTATAAGGCGACCTCCAATTTTAATCACAGGGCTTTCATAATCTCTTTACTGTTGTAACATTCCTCTTCCTACCATTCTTTACTTCTGGGACAATAGCTCTGTAAGTAGCTTGAGCTACTGGAAGAAGTTGCATTGCTCAGGAAAACATTGCAAACAACTATTGAAGTAAAATTCTTAGGGCTGGTCTACACTAACCCCCCCGTCGAACTAAGATACGCAACTTCAGCTACGTTATTAACGTAGCTGAAGTCGAAGTCTCTTAGTTCGCACTTACCTGTGGTCCACACGCGGCGCGCAGGCTCCCCTGTCGACAGCGCTTACTCCTCGCGGCGAGCTGGATTACCAGCGTCGACGGGGGAGCACTTCCTGGTTTGATTTATCGCGTCTAGACAAGACGCGATAAATCGAACCCAGAAGATCGATCCGATGCCTCCGATCCAGCCAGTAAGTGTAGACTAGCCCTTAGATAGTTGTAGCAGACAGAGACCAGAGAATCTCTGAAGGCAGAAAATTAATTAAATGAGTAAATCCATTACACTGCTCTACAGCCAAAATGCTTCTGAAATAAATGTAGTCAAACTTTACTAATTCTGGGTCACTGAGAACGAAAATGATGCTTACAATTGTTGATTGGCTCTAGTTTTCAAGACATGCTATTGGGTCAGTATATACGACCCTTGACTTGGGAATGGCAGAGGATAAGTGAGTTATAAAGGGAAGGGATCTCAATTTAAACCAGAAATGACTAAAATACATCTTTGACTGGATCTATGAATAAATCTATGACTGGGTTTGGACAGTACTTGCTTTTTAGGCAAAACAATGAATGATGCAATCTGAAGCTGGTATTGCGTCATACAGGATATGAATTGCATCATGTTATTCCTAGAAGTCATGGATGATGCAATCATAACGAAGCTTACATCACTCTGCTGAACAAATTGCCCTATATCAGCTCTAGAAATCATACAGTGTCGTGCTCTCTTATTTGTCAGTGTTTGATTTTGCAAAGGGACACATTTCTGTTTAGCCAAAGTGAGCAGAGATGCCTCGTACTTGTGTGAACAGTGCAGATAACTTCGGCTATGTTTGTGGTGAAGTGACTTTTGCATCACAAAAGCGCAGTATAACCACTATGGTTAAGAAAGCCTATCACCTTTCTTTTGGCTGCAAAATTGGAGATCAGGACAAGAGGTGGGCCCCACACATATGCTGCAACACTTGTGCACCAAATCTTTGCCAGTGGTTGAACGGGAAAAGGAAATCTATGCCTTTTGCAGTGCCAATGATTTGGAGAGAGCCAACAGATCATACCAGCAATTGTTACTTCTGCATGGTGCCTCCAGTTGGGAAAGGTGTGTCAAAGAAGAAAAAGTGGACTGTGCATTATCCAAACATTCCATCAGCTATACGCCCAGTACCCCACGGAGAAGGACTGCCGGTTCCTGATGCACCAGAATCATTCTCACTTGAGTCAGACGAGGAAGAGGATGAAACTTCTGGTCCTGAACCATCAATGTCACAGGACCCACATTTTCTCCCATCCTCCTCCTCTGAACCACACCTCGTAACACAAGGTGAACTGAATGACCTTGTCAGGGATTTGGAACTACCCAAGAGTAAGGCAGAGCTTTTGGGCTCCAGACTACAGCAGTGGAATCTCCTGGCAGGTGATGTTAGGGTTTCCATGTTCCGTGACCGTCAAAAGGATCTTGTTCCATTCTTCTTCATGGAAGGTGATCTTGTAGCCTGCAACAACATCGATGGTGTGATGGCAGCCCTCAACATCGTTCACGATCCAGATGAGTGGAGACTGTTCATTGATTCATCGAAGACGAGTCTTAAAGCTGTTTTACTGCATAATGGCAATGTTTTGCCATCAATTCCAGTTGGTCATGCAGTCCATATGAAGGAAACCTATGACAACATGAAACAACTTTTGAGGTGCATAAACTATGACCAACATCAGTGGCAGCTTTGTGGCGATTTGAAGGTTGTTGCTCTCTTGCTTGGTCTGTAGACTGGATACACAAAGTACTGCTGTTTTCTCTGCGAATGGGATAGTCGTGCAAGAGATTCCCACTACATCAAGAAAGACTGGCCACTCCGACAGTCATTGGAGCCTGGGAGGAATAAAGTGTTCAGCATCCACCACTTGTTGAATCAAGGAAGATTTTGTTACCACCCTTACACATCAAGCTGGGGCTGATGAAGAACTTTGTCAAGGCCATTGACAAAACACAAGCAGCTTTCAAGTACCTCCATGGAAAATTTCCAAGGTTAAGTGAAGCTAAGATAAAGGAAGGTGTCTTTGTTGGTCCTCAGATTCGTGAACTTCTTCGACATGATGCATTTGACCATGCACTGCGTGGCAAGGAAAAAAAGGCATGGAAAGCCTTCCAGTTAGTGGCAATCAATTTTCTCGGAAACAAGAAGGCAGACAACTACAGGTTATTGGTGGAAAACCTCCTCAAGGCATACAAAAGCCTTGGTTGCAACATGTCACTAAAGATACATTTTTTGCACTCTCATCTAGATTTTTTTCCACCGAACTGCGGAGCAGTGAGCGACGAGCACGGCGAGCGATTTCACCAGGACATTGCAACAATGGAGAAACGCTATCAGGGCAAATGGAGCCCATCGATGCTTGCAGACTATTGCTGGACAGTGACAAGAGATGCTCCATTTAATGAATACAAGAGACAAGCCAAGAAGCGCCGAGTAGACACTGAATAGGACTAAACTATGGACATAATAGTTTTTTGCCTTTTGTTTCATAATAAATTGTATTTATATAACCCCTTTGCTGATTTTTAAAGTGTTACATAAACAGGACAGGTGAAATAGTATCATGTAAAGCAACACATGAAAAGACCTAGGTTTACAATTTATTATTAAAACTCTATCTACACAATATACATAGACATAAAATGTAAAAACTTAAATATCTTAGAAACAGTAGCCAATCAGTTGTTTTAACTGTCATATTTGAATTCAGCACATCAAAATACATACTAAATAGCACATTTTATCGCTGAAGCAGACGACTTCTCAAAAATTGTAGACCAGTGTTACCTAAAGACTATACTCAGCATTAAGTTAAAGTGGTCAGAGTTAATGGTGAAACATTCTAGATACCTGGTTTGTCCTGGCAAGAAAAGCTGATTATTGGTGAACAGACGCACTCAAAGAAAAACTACTAAAAGTTCTTTCAAGATGGCTAGTCAGGTGCACATTTTCAGCTCTGCCAACAGAGCAGAGTTAAAATGCTGAAATTTTACCACATGGATTGAAGAGGAAGGGCAAAGCCTGGGGATAAACAGCACTGAAACAGAAAAAATACATCCTTGATGAGACTAAAGGGAACAGAAATCAAAGTAGATCTGCTGAAAGAAAGCTACAAACTATACGATTGACACATTATCCTCTGAAATTATTTGAAGTAAAAAAAAAAAAGAATTGGTAGCATTCAATCTGTTCAACACTGAAAAAAACTGAAGGGATGTGAAATAACTGAGCGTTAGGTATTATGACACCTAAGGTTTAATAAAATAGAGAGTTTAACTGAAATTCTAAAGCAAATGGCAGATTAATCAAAACACAAAAAGTTTATGGCTCACAATATTTTAGCTGACAAAAGTACCTAGGGAAGCATGCAAGATACTATGATACTGTATCTTCATGCCCTGAGATCAATCTGGTGCCTGAACTATGGTAGCAAGTGGAAAACATTAGAATAATAGAAGATTGGGGTGGGAAAAGACCTCAGGAGGTCATCTAGTCCAACCCCCTGCTCAAAGCAGGACCAACCCCAACTAAATCATTCCAGCTAAGGCTTTGTCAAGCTGGGCCTTAAAAACCTCTACGGATGGAGATTTCACCACCTCCCTGGTTAACCTGTTCCAGTGCTTCACCACCCTCCTAGTGAAATAGTTTTTTCTAATATCCAACCTAGACCTCCCCCACTGCAACTTGAGACCATTACTCCTTGTTCTGTCATCTGCTACCACTGAGAACAGCCTAGCTCCATCCTCTTTGGAAACCCCCTTCAGATAGGTGAAGACTGCTATCAAATCCCACCTCGCTTTTCTCTTCTGCAGACTAAATAAGCCCAGTTCCCTCAGTCTCTTCTCGTAAATCATATGCTCCAGACCCCTAAATATTTTCGTTGCGCTCCGCTGGACTCTCTCCAATTTGTCTATACCCCTCCAGTAGTGGGGGGCCCAAACTTGGACACGATACTCCAGATGTGGCCTCACCAGTGCCAAATAGAGGGGAAAGATCACTTCGCTCGATCTGCTGGCAACGCTCCTACTAATGCAACCCAGTATGACATTAGCCTTCTTGGCAACAAGGGGACACTGTTGACTCATATCCAGCATTTCGTCCACTGTAATCCCCACGTCCTTTTCTGCAGAACTGTCACTTAGCCGGGCGGTTAACCTTGTTGAACCTCATCAGATTTCTTTTGGCCCAATCCTCCTATTTGTGTCGGTCACTCTGGACCCTCTCTCTACCCTCTAGCGCAGGGGTCTCAAACATGTGGCACATGGGCCGCATGCGGCCCGCAGAGTTATTGCCTGCGGCCTGCCAAGTTCCCCCCACCCTCCCCGGAGTTATTTCCCGTGGCCCACCAAGCTCCCCTCCCCCTGCTCCCCCTTCCCCAGCTTGCCACATCCCCGCTCCTCTGCTCACCTCCAGGAGCGGGGAGCCGCATGCTCAGGGGAGGAGGGGGAGAAGAGGTGGGGCAGGGGCGGGGATTTGGGGAAGGGGATGGAATGGGGGCAGGGAAGGGGGGAAGAGGTGGGGCCTCATGGAAGGGGTGGAGTGTGGGGGCAGGGCCGGGAGCAGCGGGGGGAGGTGTCAGTGATGCGGCCCTCAGGTCAATGTACTAGTCCTCATGTGGCCCTCCTGGTGATTCGAGTTTGAGATCCCTGCTCTAGCGTATCTACCTCTCCCCCCAGCTTAGTGTCATCCACGAACTTGCTGAGGGTGCAGTCCATCCCATCATCCAGATCACTGTTGTGCCAGCATACGCAGAGTTCTTTCCTACAATGCAGTTTGCACAGAAAACTTGTAGAAAGCTTTGCTCACATGCATACCCATATTTTAAGAAAATGCAACACCCTCATTGGAGACTCTCACTCTGAATCTTGTGCAGCAGCACTATCTCCAGACAACTCTAACTGAACTGGTACAGAAGCTGTTAAGCCGTTTGCTGTTTCCCCATTGGAGTAAGCTACATCTGGCTAAATGGGCATTCTAATTACCAATTTTAGCAGCCCACATAGAGGAAATTAGGCTTAGAAGAAAAAGCAATGGGAATATTTGGGTTTCAAGAATATGATATGTTGGGATTAGTGTGCGCTAGACCCATTAGCAAAAGGAAGCATGAGATTTAGAACAGCTTTAGCACTATGCCCAAATCCTGGGAACTGGGACTAGATGGCTGGGTCTGGTGATCTCTGCGGAAGAGAAGTGGGAGGCTACAATAGCCTCTTTACCCCTTTCACTTCTGCTCTGTGCTGGATAACTGTCCATGGATCCACCCAGCAGGAGATACATTCGCCCCCAACCAACGCCCCAGCATGCTGCCAATGCCTCACGCTGGGTGGTGTGCCACCATGGAGCTGGAAATCACTTTCCAAACCAGTTTGCTAGACTGGTATTTCTTCCTGTGTGTTCCAAGCTGTAAACTCTTTGGGGGCAGGGACCATAAACCCCTATGTGTCTGTGCAGTGCCTATCACATACTGACAATATCTTAATATGAAATAAGTAACAAAGTTCACATTATTTGGCCATAAAAAGGTTCCATCACAGGGATACTTATGCTTTACAAAGATAGCAGCATCATGAGAGAGAAATCAAGTGCATCTTGATAGGGAAATTCACTTACCAGTGAATAATGTCATTAATCCGAGTACTCCTATGTTAAACATAACATCAATAGTGTAACAATGATTTAACAGGTCAGATTAGGAAACTAGAACACTAAATCAAAAGGGGTTTACAGTTTGTGCTGTCAAAAGTGTTTTGCTATGTAAGCTAAAGGTACCTGGCAAGAAAAAGAGTTTCTTAAGCTTTGTGCAATTCATGTGAGTTACCTACTAATTTAAACACAGAGGTGATGACTCAGTTACTTATTTTAGAATATGAAATTTGAATTGCCAGGATATTACAATGATGGGCACCTTAAAAATGTTAATAAGCATTTGACATCCATTTTATAGTATACAATCATACTACTGAGGAAAACAGGCTGGTTGAGATAGTCATTTAAAATGAAACCTAATGTTTTATGGATTTTCAGCTCAAATACAAGCTTAATGGTAAATCAATTATGTAAACATAAGTTGACTCTGGCTGTAATTAATGAATCAAGCTTTCTTGTCCATACGTGATTTATTTTGCTGACCCAACATTATACCAGGATTCACCGAATCTTGCAAAGTGTCTTATAAGAATACATAAAAGTATAACCACACCAAGAACCACACATTCTGATAGAGATTTAATGTGCTGTATTCCAGAAATGAAAACCAATTCCCTGCATAGTGCTCATTAAATTTCGAAACAGACATCTGTAAAAATTGTAGGATTCATCTGTACTAACATTAATTTGAAAAACTGTCTCCAATTTAGATATGTTCTAATGTGCTGTTCCAAGTAAACAGTAAGTTAAAGAACAAAAATGTGGAACACTTTATAATTCTGCTACACAACCATTTGCATAGTAGTAACAGAAAAATCAAATAGCAAATAATTGTGTTCAAAAGAGAACATTTTTCTCTTAATGCTACATAAAAATGCCTTCCTCAATGGCATAAAGTTTACAAATCTTTCCTGTAGTGGTGAATTCTGCTTTGAACCGCTATTTTACAGGTTTTCATGGCATTATTATCTATTCAGAAATATTTCTCACACACTAAAACTAAAACTGATGACAGTGTGGGGAAAGGTGGTAGACTGGGTAAATATATTAACCCATCTCTGAAAATCTGGGGTTACACATCTGCCGTTAAATCATTAATACAAATTAATTTGATGGCATTGAACTATTCTGAGCGGACACTGGACCACATCCCAAAACCACCACCAAATGCAGCACAGTTCAAAAGCTCTGCTCAATAGAGGCCCAGAACTGGAACAACAGAGATGCTGTAGAACCAAGGTGCATTGCAAAACAGTTCAAACAACAAGCTACAGGATGTCATGAGAATAAAATGACACTTGAATAAATATGGATGAACTTTCGTTTGGCATTACAGTATGGGAAAATAATGAAAAATCACAAGGCAAGATATAAAAGAAATATAGTTTCAAATCCAGATGCTAGTACAAAGAGGAAAAGAGAAGATAGAGCATTGACAAAAATTTATCAAGGGAAAGGGAAGAGTCTGGAACAGGACAACATCACCTGGAGGAACAGAAAATATAAAGAAGATGGTTGGATGAGATAAGATATCAAGGAAATGGAAACCCATTAATAATGGAATTAGTGTCCAGGCAGTTTCCATAAAGTAAGCAAAATTATTTCCATGGCTCAGGGAATTTGAGAGAACCATGTAATAGGAAGGTGATGGCTAGTATACAACAAATTATTGTCAGAACCATCTTGTAAAGTCGTAGTTGGTATACAATTAATATAAATACTAAATAATATAAATGGAGCAAATTATGATATTCAGCTGCTACAATATAGCAAAGAGCTTGAAACAAACACTGATTTTTCCAAAAAATAACAGATGGAAGTTACGCTAACAAGACTAGAAGACCAAGCTGATAAACTCTGACTGTCAAAAGTGTTTGGTGTGCACTGCTAAAATATTTACAAAACAATCATTTATAAAGCTCACAGTAGTAATCCTTTCTTTCAATATGAGTGTGACAGGTTCCCCTCAGGGTGCCACTTGGAACTGGGGTACCACTTAATCCGGCCTGACCCACCAGCCTTGGCACCCTTCCACACTGTGGTGCTGTGATAAATTGATACGCTCTCCAAGCTTGCTCTTTCACCAGTTTACACACAGATAGGTACACACCCAGCTGCAGCTTCACACACAGATGCTGAGATCAGCTCTGCATGGGAAGGCTCAGCTAAGGCACCTCCCAGTTGCTAAGGCACGCACGCCCTCTCTGGAGTGTAAACCCAAAATTGTACCATCTTGCACTGCATAGGGAAAGCGTAAGCTCATAAAATTCACCCCCTCCCTCAATGTGGAGAGAGATATGCAACAGCTTTCTGCCCCAAGTTATAACTTCCATACACTTGTTTTAATCAAAACCAAAACAAGTTTATTAACTACAAAAGATATATTTTAAGTGATTATAAGTGATAGCAAACAGATCAAAGCAGATTACCTTAGTAAATAAACAAAACTGCAAACTGAGCTTAAGACACTAGATAGGTAGGATAGGAGTTAGCAAATTCTCACCCTGAGTGTAAACAGGCTGGCACATTTTTAAGGCACAAGCTGCCTTGGCTTTCCCAGCTTATCATACACAGGCTAAAAAGTCCTCTAGCCTGGGACCATCACTTCCCACAGTTGAGTTCTGGCCCCTTAGATGTTTCCAGGTGTGTTGCTGTAGGGAGAGTGAGGTACCATCATGATGTCATTGTCCCTTTTTTATATCTTCTTCCCACCTGCTGGAAAGCTCTTTTTCTCTGACCTGGGTCAAACAGTTCCCATTGTGTAGTGCTATTTCTGAGAGGTTTCTATTGTACACAGTTCCTGGGGTAATCCTTGTGCTTGTGTGCCTTTCCTCACTAAGCCATTAACATTGTTTGGTCTTTTTACTGTTGTACCTGAAAGGCTGCTTGCGGGTGTTTTCAACCTCACAACATGTTTCAGTATCACATACATAGCCAAACTTTATAATTGCACATACAATCCAACGAGATATTACTGTCTAGCAGATCTAGACACTTAGAATGATACCTCACATGGCATACTTTGTACAAAACATATCCTAATTACTTGACAGTGGGGGGGGAGGGGGGTCAGGGTGTCACAATGAGGATGAAGAATAGGGACCTAGATGTCATGTTTAAAGCATTTTTAAAGCTTTAAGGAATCTTTCTGCACATATTTTCAATTGCACATAGCACAGAACTGCAGAAAAACTGCTGGTGACTAACTTCATCACCTTTTAGAGTCAGATAATATCCACATCAATACTGTCCCCCCACACAGTGAAGCATGAACTTGATTTCTGAATGAAATATGTAGAGTGGGGGGATCTCTCTCCTCCCAGAAGCCAATAAAAATCTGTCTCTTTTGGGACTATTCTTGAAGAAAAAGCATGCAAATTCAGAAGACAACACTTTCTCGTCAATCTGCTCCTTGATTCTAACATTTCAATGAATGATCTGGGATCAATCCTATATTAGTACATACATCAGTTATATACATGGTACACATGGTAACAACAAATGAATTCTTAGGTGGTCACCTCCTGACGTGTGTGGAAAGCCTACAAATGCAACAAGTCACCTCACAGTTCATAGGGTTAAAAAAAACAACTGATAAATCATTCATATAATAATGCAGTGGCTTTTTATTATGTGATTTGGCCTTGCAGTATTGCAAGGACACTGGTAAAAGAATGTAGGATTATGAAGGACAGGATAAGAAGCCAGCAACTGACATATCTGAAATTGTAGGATTGCTCAAAATATAATTGCATTTACGTGTATTTAAACATTCATGTTTAAGTTCCTATCTGTTAAAAATAAAGCTGTGGCCAGTTGATGATTCATTGTGTGTATAGGTAGAAAGTTTTAGGCCAAGTGCACATTTTAGTACTTGTCGTAGTTTTCACAGAGGAAACATACTAAAAACATCCAAATGTCAATGGAAAACTTATCAATGAAATGCTGACCAGGACTGCAGGCTGATGGCAGTGGGGTGTGGGAAATGGACTTGGAATTGTGGTGGAAGGAACAACCAAGGGGAAGGGACTATGATTGGTTCTGGGAAAGGAGACTGGGAGCCAGTGAGATGAGGGAAAAGAGAGAGAGGTCTGACAAGGAGCCAAGGTGCCAGAGGCAGGGAACTGGGATTGGTTGTGCAAAGAGACTGAGACAAGGAGACAAGTTGGTGGTAAAGACACCAGACGAGGAGTCCTGGGAATCACTGTGGATGCAGGCAGAGAGTTAAGCCAAGGAGCTGGGGGGAGGGGGGGCTGGTTGACTGGGGGAGAAGACAAAGCACAAGGAAACAGGGAAAGCAAGAGAGACTAAGACTTGCAGGAAGGGTTGAGATGAGAAATCTGAGGACTGGAGACAGGAGGTGAGGGGAATGGGTCTGGGATGAGGAACAAAGGTTGGACAACACATGGGACAGGTTGGAGGCAACAGGAGAGAAGGGGTTAAACTTGGGGACAATGGGCAGAAGAGTCTGCGCCAATAAGAGAATACTTCAGAGTCTGGAATGGAAAATAACATTTCCAAGTCTCCCCATTCCTCTGTTGTCAGCAAATATCTGTAAATTTCACAGGCAAAGTGTCCCATCCCCCTCTAGTGGTGGTCTACACAGAGGAGAGCCACCTACTACCACTCTCAGTTCCTCCATTAGCTCAAGTGGCAGAGATCTGTACGGGGGATCTAAAGGTTCCAGGCCTGGGTGTCAATATGATGCCACATAATTACTTTTTTTCCAGTTTGCTTTTATTAAAAACCTAGAAAATTGCACACAAAAAACTACGTCATTAAGGCTACAAAGTCAAGGACTCAAAAGTTAGAAAATGCCAGAATTAAAGCGGTCTGTGAAAGCTTAATTCAGTCCCCTTCTGCGTATGCATTATGACACTCTTTACTTACATGATCATATGTTATTTTTTTCCATAGGACCTCTTTTGAGTGCTTCACTTTGCAACAGTAATGATGTTCCCTTTAATGACATTGTGTATGTGTAATAGGATAAATCACCTATTGTAGTCCCCCTGGAACAATGGGGTGTAACATCTTAGGCAGACTGCCGTTTATTCAGTAGGGCTAGGCTTACACACCCCAATAAAATAAATACACACACACACACAGGAAGGAAAGTCCAGGGAGTTTGTCCTTTTTTACCAGAGTCTGCAGAGAAGCTCATACTGGAAAAACTTTATCCCTCTGCAGTTTCTAATGCTAGCTTCCAGAATCTGCCCCTTTCCCTTTTCTCCCACTGTTCTCCACTGCTGTTGTTAAGTTTGCACAGGCAAGAAGGCAGTCAACCAGAGCCAATAGCAGCTTGAGTTCAGCTCTTTTGTGAAGAATCAAGAATTGGGATGAAGAAACTACAGGAGGGTGGGTTTCCCCCCCACACCCACACCCGGGTGGGGGAAAGAGGAAGTGAGAGAGGAGGAAATTCCACTGAAGGCCAAAAAAGAGGCAGAGGGAGATTGAACAAGGCGGAAGATGGCAAAGGGATGAGGACAGTGCCAGGAAGAAGTAGACCTTATGGCTAGGGCTAATACCGCCAAATGGGGACAGCAAGCCACTACACTGCAATTAGACACTGGTGGCTGGCTCATGCCAGCTGACTCGGGCTAGCAGGGCTCGGGCTGCGAGGCTGATTAAGTGCAATGTAGACGTCCAGACTCACGCTGGAGCCCAGCCGCAAGTATCCTGTGAGGTGGGAGGGTCCCAAAGCTCGGGCTCCATCCTGAGCTGGAATGTCTACACCACAATTAAACAGCCCCACAGCCTGAGCCCCATGAGCCTGAGTCAGCTGGCACGGGCCAGCCGCCAGTGTCTAATTGCAGTGTAGACATACCCTAAGCTTCCTCCACAAGCTATATGACGGGTGAGAGGTATGTGGTTGTTTTGGGGACGGTCATGAGGCCTAAATAAGCACATCTTTTTATATGCTAGTCACTTAACTTTTGGGGTTCTCTTATCAATAATTTTGTTTTGCTGCTTTAATATGAGGTCTTTACAAGGTTGCATCATTGGGACTGATGTGCCACCAAATGCGATATATTGGGTAAAGGAGGAAGGAGTTAATGGATTTTCATGCTGGTAGGAGAGCAGATATTTGAAAACAGCTCTGAACAACAGTTTTGAGGGCCTGATTAAGATTTTTTAAAAAGACACTTAAAAATTCAACTGAATGCGCACATGTCTCTGTGGCAGCTGGGATCTTGATGACTACATGACCCTGGATTATTTTGAAACTGCCACTGGAAAAGTTTCCAAATGTTGGCAGCTATGGTATTATCAACCAGCATGGAGATAATAGTATTCTGATTGCTGATTGTAAAAGAACAGCTTTCATAGCTAATCCTAAGTGCGACTGCAGAGGATCTTGACAGTTGGCAAACTAGGAATGCAAGCTACGTATTCCAAAAACATTAACAGGAGATGAAGAAGTTGAGCAACTAGAGAAGTCGGATTTAAAACTTGCACGGTTTCCTTACTGGATGAAGAATTGGACAGTACCAAAAACATCTAAAAGATTACCATACCTCATCTGGCAATTAGTTATTCTTATACAGCATCTTTGAGGTGCATTCATGAGATTTGTACACAGATAAGACAGGAACCTGATGGAAGTTCTTATGATCTAAATAAATTAAATACAGATGTGGGCAGTGGGTTGCTGAAAGGAATACCAGAGGTGAGTTCAAGCTGCAAAATTAATAGCCTGATGGGGGTTTTGGTTGAATCCCTCTTCAAAGAACAACTACTGTATATACATAATATTTTATTTTCTGTATTACAATAGAGCCTAGAGACACAAATCAGGATTTAAGCTTAATTGTGTTGGGTGCTGTAAAAATGCATATCACCCATAACATGAGAATATACTACTATTCTGATTAGACTGGGACAGTAACTCATATTCTGGTCACATAGGAAGAGTTCAAACTTCATATAGAAGAGTTTTGTATAAAAGTTGTAAACACTAGACAATTAGATCTGGATCTAGTTTCAGATTTCAAACATGCTCAACATTTGGGGTGCTCAAGTCTGAGGTTTCCAGTTCAGGCCCTACTCTAATTTATAATACTGGGGAAGAGTAACAAGGAGCGTTGTGCATTTAGCACAAAAATCACAGTCACAAGCAACGCTTTGAACTGCTGCTAGAAATGTATGTAGAATTTGCTTCCTGAATGCAATAGATGAGGAAAGTATTACAGCTTTAAAAACTTGTGCTTTTAAGGTAGAGGAATTTCAAACGCAGGTGGCTGAACAATATTAATGAGTCAGTTAACCATATAACACCAAGCCTCTCAAACAGCAAATCACTATGAATAATTTTCTAAAGAACACATATTTAACACCGTCACATGCTAAGTCAGCACACTGATATTCTGAAATTCAAAAAGGGATAAAAGTAATGTAAAAAAACATAACTGACTTTAAATCATAAGATGTCTTTTACTACAGTATTTAAAGTTTGAGAGTGAATACAGTACAAATGTAAGTTATGAACTAATAGTACTAGCTTGAGCCTGGCATTGGTCAGAGACATACACTGCCCACTTCCTTACACAGCCAAGTCAAAGACCATTCCTTCACTCTCAAGTCCTGGGCCTGTCTTGAGCAGAGCACCAACCAGGCTAAATTGTGCCTAAATGGACAGTGAACAAATGCATACTAGATTGAACTTACTGAGGTTCTTGCTAGTTTCCAGAGACCAGATTCCTCAGTAAATTCGGCAAGCAAAATGCACATCTAATTTCTACACAGCTGCAGTGACTGCACATGTAAACAGTTAATTATAGTTAAACTAGGCACATCCAACTTAAAAAAAAAGTCCCCAAAATGAAAGACTATTACATTAGTCCACTGCATAAACTAGCACCTTACAAATCTATTAAATTACAGTAAAAAGTAAAAAGTTTATTTTATTAACACGCAAAACACTATTTAAGTTGAAGCAAAAACAGCCAAAAGGTGGAAATATAAAATAAAGGCCAACATTCCATCCTTGACTGATTTATGGCTACAGATAGATGCTGCATAATTAGCATGAAAATCAGCCAATGTTGAGAAGGAACTCAAACTAAAATGTGGCAGACATCTTTGCTTCTGATTGTATGTGTTTGCACTTCATTTAATAATAAGCAGTGCTCTGAGAGGTCCCTTTAGTTTCTTGCACATATAGATACGTTACAGATTCACAGACTCCAAGGCCAAAAGGGACCACTGTGATCATTTAGTAAGACCTGTATAGCATAGGTGTGACCCAGGGACCTCTGGGTGCCAACTAGCAGAGTGCACAGGGGTTGTATAGGGTTCCCAGGGATCTCCTGGGTCATATATATGCGTAATGGTTCAGAGGGTAGCATGTAAGGCCTCTACTGAGAGCAAGTAGCCCACTGGTCATCATTGCAAAATGAATGTATGGATAATATTTAAGAAGTTATGTATCTATACTGCAAATTATGCTCTTACGGTCTTGGAGTTAAGGCAGGTCACCGGGAAGTGACATGACCCGGACATGTTCCTTTCAGGAAGGAGGTAACAGATGCTTTTCTCCGTCTGGTCATAAGTTATTGTATATAGTCTGCCTAACAATGGAGGCCTATTTGCATACTGAACCAGGAGGTAGTCGAAAGGTTGTAACATCTGCGAGAGAGAAAATCCACAAGAAAAAATAAAACAGTAGAGGGTGGAAGGGTCCTGTTTAGGGTGACCAGACAGCAAGTGTGAAAAATCAGGACATGGGTGGGAGGTAATAGGAGCCTATATAAGAAAAAGACCCCCAAAAGTGGGACGGTCCCTATAAGATCGGGACATCTGGACACCCTAGTCCTGTTCGTGGATGAAGACAAAGGGTGGGACTTGTATATTATGGGAGGCAAAGAAACACACTGAGTCCTTCACCCACTAGGCAACCTGTCAGTGTGTCTGTCTCATGAAAGGAGGATCACAATCAATCCTGGCTGCAAAATGCTGCAAGGATTTTGGGTGAGCAATACTCTACTGGACCTAAGAGTAACTAGTTAATTAAGTCTAGGCTCTAGCGTGTAAGTTACAATTCTATTTTATATGTATTCATTTGTTTCCAATACTTCTACTTGCTATGACTTGAATATCTGTGCTTTGTTAAATAAACTTATTCTTTATTTCATTATAAACAGCTCTAAGTGCTGTGTATTAAGCACAGCAGTGACCTGAGGTGAAACTGGTAAGTTGGGGTGTACTGTTTCTTTGGAAGCAGCAACAGTGAATAATGTTCATTTCCAGGGGACCAGGGTCTGGGGAATCCGGGAAGATGTAGGTTGGAGCATGCCTATCGCTATCCTGTAGAGAAACAGTGGGGCTTAGGTAGGCCCAGAAGGATGTGCTTGTGTTGCTGTGGAGTTGGGGAGCTGAACCCGGCAAGCCCAAACAAGGCTTCCATATGCTAAGGGCAGGTGGTGGCAACCCCAGGTCACAACAGGCCATAGAACCTCTATAACACAGGCTACAGAACATTGCCAGACCCTGCAGGGAGGGGGAGAGAGTAACCACTGCTGGGTTGCGACTCCCTCTACTGTGCAGGTGGGCAGAAAATGAGAAGTGCCTTGACCAGGGGTGAAAGTAAGATAAAAGGCTTACCGGCATGGGTGCCTGGCTCTGGGCCCCCGGAAGGACGGGGCCTCGGGCAGAAGGGGTGGGGCTTTGACAGAAGGGGTGGGGCTAGGGTCAGCCTCCCCCAGCCAGCCCTACCGCACAGCTCAGGCCGCACTGGCCAGGGCTCCAGCGGCGATTTAAAGGGCCTTGGGCTCCGGCCGCTGTCGCGGTAGCAGTGGCCAGGAGCCCCAGGCCCTTTTAAATCGCCAGGTCCCGGGGCAGCTGCCCATTTTGTGCCCTTGTCAGCGGCCCAGATGGTAGGGACCTTACCGCCAGGGTCACCAACATCGGGTTGCAAAAGGGGTAGTGACGTTAAAGCGCTGCCGCACCAGCACTTTAACGTCAGCTTCGTACGGGTCCGTACTGGCAGCGACTTCTTACCGGTACGCCATACCGGTCCACTTTCACCTCTGGCCTTGACTATACTCCAGCTGGCATGAAGGGGGAAGTAAGCTGCTTCGGGAAAAGGGCTGGTTCAACTTATTACCCCCAGGAGCACAGAAAGCAGAACCCAAATGGTGACTGAGTCACTATTTGCTTCCCATCCCCTCGAGAGTACTCAGCTACTCATTGCCAATTACTCAGGCTGGATTGAAAGGTGCCAACCCAGCCCTTAATGCTTTAATTAAAAGAACACTGTTTCAACCACCAACAGGTGATTTTAACCATATACATTCTAAATAAACCTTAACAAAACCCACAATATTAAAAAGGAACACAGAATATGTGCATATGTTGGCACATATTTATTTTGTTTCACAGTCTCATAATTTTTGATAACCCAAAGTTTTAATTTAAAAATATTGAGGCTTTGCTTAATGCCAAAATATTATCATTCTGGAATAAACGCAAACATCTCAATTTGTTCTGTAATGTGTTGAAAGCTCCACAGCTGAGCAGTGAAGTCTAGGATGGCGCCAACATTCTACTCAATCCAAACCTGCAGAAATCATTTAAAAACAAACAACGAAAGAAGGATGAATATGAAACCTGCATAAGAGTTTTATGTAATTGGTGAGGTGTTCTGCTTTGAAAGCCAGTCATTTTTGTACATAATTTTACACAACATTAAACAAACAAGCCAAAAGTATTGGGATTAAAATGGTAATGGAATTGCTATGAGATTTCTGTTGCAAAGATTTAAAGAAATTTCCATCCAAATGTAGGCTTTTTTTAAAATTCACATAAACACTGAAAGAAATTTTGAAACAGGGCCTGCTAAAATTTAAGAATGTCAGATAAATTAGAGGTCCACTGAGAGGTTTTTACCATATTGCACACTACAACTATAGGAAAGGGGAAAGTAGTTTGTTCATGCTCATCTTTTGCTCTCCCTCACCCATTAACAAACAAAAGAACACTTGCTGTTTCTCCTCTACTTGCAAATACATATTGGATCTTCATCAGAAGCTCCCAAAAAACAGCAATCCAGGCAACTGAAACCAAGGAAAACAGCAGCTGGAGGACAAAACAGATGCTTTTTAACCCTGGATTTGAAAGGGGGAGGGATAGCTCAGTGGTTTGAGCATTGGCCTGCTAAACCCAGGGCTGTGAGTTCAATCCTTGAGGGGGCCATTTAGGGATCTGGGGCAAAAATATGTCAGGAGACAGTACTTGGTCCTGCTAGTGAAGGCAGGGGACTGGATTCAATGACTTTTCAAGCTCATTCCAGTTCTAGGAGATTGGCATATCTCCATTTATTTTTATTTTTTAAAGTAGAAAGTACTAAGACATTAAATGAAAATCTGCAAGCCACAAGTACATAATGTGAAACATTACAACCTACATTCACAGAGTAGACCAATCATGAAGATAATTGTATTAAATCAGTTTTGATCTGTGATACTAATAGTCACCTGAGATAATTCACACTAAAAATCTCTCTCTTCACTATAAACATGTGAAGGCTTCTTGTGATTCAAATCAGCATGGACAGTGAAACAAGTTAGTTTATATTCAGTCAAAATTTTTCTGGTTCTCTGGCACTAGTACAACGCTGCCAGGTTGGACTAGAAAATGTGGTTGAAGGTAGGGTGAGTGATTTTTAAAATGATCAAGCTAGCCACACAGTCCAAGCTGAATAAAGCACAAAAAGAAAATTGTATACATGCCTATATACTGCTATGCTGGCACTTAATGAGTGTAATAAATATTTTAAAACAACATCAGTAATATATTGGCAAACAGTGATAAGAACTAGATTTGTAAATTCTTCCTGAGGCGGATTAACCAAGAAATACTTTTTACTTAGATTGTAAACTCGATGGGGCAGAGACAGTCTTTTTTTGCCCTGTGATTGTACAGCACCTGGCAGAGTGGGGTTCTGGTCCATGACTAGGGCTCCTAGGCACTACGGTAATACAAATAACCACGTATATTTTTATCTTGATAGTGCCCCACTTAAACAACTGATATCACAGAAAATGACAAAGCACAGAATACAGGAATTGCACACCAATCTGAAAACTTGCACTGCCCATAAAGGGTAACATTTGGGTGGTTGAGCTTCAGCTTTAGACCTTGTCTACATTAAGAAAATTTGTACCAGAGTAAAATCCATTTACAATGGTTGAAGCCCCTAACAGACCCATTCCACCAGCACAAAGAATTAAGCTACACTGGTGTAAACCCCACTTTGCACCAGTGCAGCACAAATACATGCGCATTTTAAAAACCTATCATAGAATATCAGGGTGGGAAGGGACCTTAGGAGGTCATCTAGTCCAACCCCCTGCTCAAAGCAGGACCATCCCCAATTTTTGCCCCAGATCCCTAAATGGCCCCCTCAAGGATTGAACTCTCAACCCTGGGTTTAGCAGGCCAATGCTTAAACTACTGAGCTTTCCCTCCCCCACATCATTAAGCCTAAATCAATGTAGCACAAATTGATTATATATACACACGGGGCAACATTTGCAAAATTGCTTACGTTTCTTAAGAATCTAAGGCTATGTCTACATTACAAAGTCTATGCAAGTATAGCCACCTAAATCCCAATGAAAGTCAAAGTACCAAAATCATTTCTTGAAAATTTTATTCCAGGCCTAACAGTGATATAATTATTTTTCATTCGACACCTGATTATTAATAGATATCTCTTAGTATTGTTTATAGCTAGTTATGAGTACCAGGTTAGAAATGTTCTCTCACTTTGTTAACTCCACAGTCATATTGAAAAAATGCCATAATACTAGCTGCAGCTGAGACTAGAAGAGTTATATGAACATATGCAAAGCAAAGAAACAAATCAATTTTGAGTATAGCATGTTTTGAATCTACAACAACACTGTGCTCTTATAACAGTTCTAGCAAGCCTATCATAGTCTGGTTATCCTCAGAAATACTAACAAAATAAAACTGACAGTTGAGAGAATTAAGTCCTTTTAAATAGACATTCTTTCACTACAGGAAAAAATATCAGGAATATTGATTCTCATGAGTAAACTGTGAGAGCTAAATGCCACATAATAAATTAAGAGATAATTTTTGTCATTGACTTTATAACAAAAAGCACTGACAAAAATATTATGTAACCAAATTCTAAAACCAAGATTTTTTTAAAAAAATAGAACTATAAAAATAAGGCTCTTGAATCAATACTGGAACATCTAGCTAAATGATTTACTGTTCAAAAGATTTTAATCTAATTCATTGGGAGTTGCTGTATGCTTTGAAAACCAGGTCATTTATTTAGGAATCGAAATAAGGATTTAGAAGCCTGATGTGAGGTGTTCATTTTTGATAGTCTAGGTTTAAAGTTCTTTGGCAATCAATCTTGTGTAATGTATATTTTCATACCTGCTAAACCAGCATGCACAGTCTAGATTCTAAAGCAACTTATCAAGGCTTCGGACTAAAAATGCTACTATAGAAAGACATTGCAACATCAATGCAGTTCAGTTTACAGGTCCCTGAACTGCCACAAAAATTACTGAAGACACCTGTCCCCTTAAGGAAAGTATGGATTTTCCTTAAATAAGGTACTGTGCCATGGAGGATGAAATTTATTTTCTGACTTTCAGGGGACACATTTTTCAAGCTTTTGAAAAACAAGACATCTGAAAACAAGGAAACAAAGTATGTATTTGAAATATGAAGAGGAAGACCCCAAAGTTCCTATAAAATATTTTTTTTAAAAATAACTGGACCAAATCATGCAGTGAAATATATTGGATTGACTGTGTTAATTCACAAAACAGGTACACCATACACAAGAGTGAATATTTACCTTTACTGATCCAATGAGCATCCTCCTTGTTCTAGACTTTTAGGGAGCTTGAGGATAGGTAATTCTCTATGTCTGTTCAAACCTAAGCCTCTGCTGAACCTGCAAAGGGTGCCATTTGGGTTGGTTGATCACCAACTCATTTCACACTGAAAAATGACCATTATTTTTGATTAATGACAAGTATTAATTTTGGACTAGCAAATGGAAATGGTTTATACCCAATACCCTACACTATTTAGATGATTACATTGGAAAAGTTTGTGTGTCTACCTCTGATTTAAAAAAATCAATCCACATGACTCCTATGTGGCAAGATCCTATCAGTTTACTATGTGCTCAGAGATTTAGGTGCAGTAGCATTGACTTGATCATACACGTTTGTAGTGTCAAAGAAGTTGTGGTCTATTATTAGAAGCAATTTTAGCGCCATATTAACTGGAACCATCAACATGTTACCAATGTATTTAAAATTCAGGGAAAGTTACTACACATTCATAATGGCTCATTTTCTAATGGTCAGCACTGTACACACTATTTTAGATTTTTAAAATATTTCAAGAGCAATTTAGGATTATCCACCCATAAAGAAGGCTTATAAAATTTCACTTTAGAAAAAGCAGTTTGTTAAAAATGGGGAAACACATTTGAAATTAACATATTGTGACTTACATTTATTAAGTTTCCCCTTTTAGCGCACAAATGCTCTGGGATTTAACTTGAATCAGATTCTCAATTTGCACTCAGTAGCCTGTCTGAAATCACTCTCAGTCAGGAGGTTTTTTAAAAAAAGTTGATATACCTTTTCACTAACACTTAAATTATTGAATTAAAGCATTTTCCCACTTAAAAGGCTCATCAAAAAAGCTACTAATGATACAAGCACAGAACTGTAGGAAAATCACTTACACTATATGTAGATCATCATCATCTTTGCATACCTTTACATTGTGAGGGAGTCCTATGACTTATACATTAATTTTTCACTGAAACTATCTTCTGCTTGACTTTGGCCAGAAAGTAGTGACCCTTAAAAGAAACGTGTCTCACTCACGACTGTGATTTCATTTGGAATCTATCCACATAAGAGACAATGGAAGAATTTACTCAATACTGCTTCAGGATGCTCTGTGTGTGTGTGTGAGTGTGTGAGTGTGTGAGTGTGAGAGAGAGAGAGAGAGAGGTACAAGGGTCTGACTCCAAAACCCTGCCAATACCCCACTATGTGCAGGGATCTCAAATTCCTCTCCATTCTAATACCATGTATCTAGCAGCTGCAAGGGAGCTTCAGAGCCTCCACCCTCACCTTACACAGGTGCTCATGAGACAGGCCTCCTGCAAAGAGGTGGGAACTCCAGGCTCAGAGAGTGTTTTTGCTCCAGCCCTATGCCCCCAGGCATGGGTTACAGCGGCTATGGAATTTTCAGCACATTTTAAGAATAAGGCTCACCCCAAAGGCGCCCCTGCATATGGGGATGGGAATGGGCCCTGGCAAGTAAGACCCATCTCCCTTTCCCTGCATTTGAATTTAGCAATTTAGTATTAAGGGCTCTAGGAGGCACGTCAGACTGATCATGTCAGATCATCTGGAGAGGAGGGGTAGAAGGAAAGGTGCAGAAGGAGAAGAGGCAGGGCTCCCTGTGTTCCTCTTGTTAAAATCCCAGCAGAATATGGCACATAAGGCAGAGGAAGTAGCAGTACAAGGTAGAGGATTCTAGTGCACCCTGTAGTGAAGTGCCCTATCCAGATGTTTATGTCTAACTCTGTCACTTCTCCTTCACCATTAAATATCTGTCTCCTGATGATCTGAGTGCATTTTGTCCATGTTCTCCCACCAAGACCCTTGCCAACATTCAAAGAGAATGCAATAAGATTCTGTTCTCCATTGCTCTCTGAGATAATCTTGGAAGGAGATTCAAAAACCTCATACACTTATAGGAGTGGGATTCCTCTGGGACTTGCAAAATGTGCTGGCAGGGGGAAAAAGGGTGGGGGAAAAAGCAGGTTCATATTTATTATCTTGATGCTGATGCCAATCTGCATATAACACTTTGAAATTATTCAACAAGAATTCATTCCTATGAAAAAGAGTCTACAACAAGTGAAAGCTTGGATTTCACTCATATATTAAAAGGAGATGGCCAGACCACAATTTAGTGTTCTTCCGGGATAACATTCCACTCCCTTTAGCTTAGTTCAATGACTTGACCTCGTCACTAATTGTTACCTAAAGGGGGAAAACCGTTTGTTTGTGCAAGGGAACACCAGCTTGAGCACCTGGCTTTTCAGAAGATTCTCTATTTCTTGGGCATGGATTGAAATAACTTGCTCTTGATGTGGTGGACACTATCCTTTTGCAGGTGTTTCTGATTTGCTTTGAACTCCAGCACCACTCAGAGCCCATCAAAAGCGTGTCCTGTTGTATGGCAAGTGATTCACATTGATAAATACTGGTGTTTTGTAAGTTACCCAAGAAAGCCATCTTGCTTGTACTCTATGCAACATATGTACACACAAAATTAGCTTTTTGTAGGGCTGAAGTCATTTAAGAATCATAAGAGAATAATGGATGAAAGATAATGTATGTAATGACCCAAAGAGGAAAGCAAACCCAAGAAATATAAAACCACAAAGTATCAGCCTTGGTACACTTATAGTCTTATTCGGTCTGCAGGACACACACAGAATTGATGGCCAAGCATCAACAGAAGTTACCAACACCATCCTCAATCAAACCCTCAACACTTGTCAGACATTTTAATTAAGCAAAGAGTATGACAATCTCAATACAACCTGCCGAGAACATGAACATAGCGAGATCACTGCCTAACGCTTAGCAAGACTGCTCTCAGAATGACTGAGCATGAATATGTTTCAGTAGCATAAGCCAAAAAATATGTACTGAATGGCAGCTGAGTTCTGTGGTTCCGTTTTAATAGCTAACACAAACCCTGCAAACGGTCATTGTCACTATGGGGCTGGTACAAGGGTGTCTGGGGCCATATGACTCAAGTCCTATTCTGGCTCAGCAATTCCTCTGCTCCCTAGTGCTGCTAGCAGCTAATGCCCAGCCTCTTTCTGGAGAATGATGATGCCTTCTTAAAGGACCAGTCTTCATCATCTGTATTATGGCAAGAAAATTGTATCTGGAGTTCTGTAGTGCTATTCTCTGTACAAACACACAATAAGACAATCCATACTGCAAAGAACAAACAAACAATCAAGAAGAGACATGAAAATAAAGAAAATAAAATTATCTGGATTCCTGGTTCAGGCTTCTCTCCCTGACCTCTCCAAGCCCCCACGGAAAATTCTTCAAAGGTTCATGTTTTCACAACTATTTCATATTTCAACAATCGTTCTTAAAACCACTTTCTCGCAGCACTAGAAACCTGGCATTGTGCTAAGCCATGAGAACTAGAATGCTTAACTCACTAAACAGAGTAAGCAGCAGAAGAGAAATTTCCAAGCTGGTTTCATTGCAGCTAACCCTGCTGTTCCTTGGGATCTTTAATAACCACAAATCATCATGACCTTGATTATAGGTCTTATCTGAAGTTTAAAAGATTTTTTTTCTTAAAAGGGTCATATGATAGACTATTAAAATTTAGTGTCTTAGTTTTTGCTTCTAATAATGTGCAACATATATATTAATGGTAATTAACAGCAGTATATTTATTTTTATAATACATTTACTAACGTCAGCACTTTCCACTTTTTTGTCTTCTTTGATTATGTAACACACTGTACGGTCAGCCAGTCAAAAGACAAAACAACTGCCCATTTATTTCGGGTGTAGTGAATAAAAGTATGACAGGATACTGTGATGTTATCAGTACTGAGTGTGGCTAAAACACTTTCCTCAAATTAAAACATAGCAATTATAAATTAATCTATTAGATTTATCTAAATTCATTTTTAAGAGTGAATTACACAACTGAATTACATGCATGGTGGTGAGAAGAAAAAAAAAAGGTGAAGATACGCCAATTACTCTTCCACATAATGGACACATAGCTGTGAAGTGGTTACAAAAGCCTAGTTCGTGTATTTCATTTGATCCTGGCAGCTGGTGCACTTAAAGCAGATTAAAGGTCACATGTACTGAATTTTTCTAAAATAGCTTTAGTCTGCAGGCAAAACAATAGGTGGACAACGTGCATCAGTGACTGGATCCCCAGAGACCACAAGCGACTGCTGGACAGACCCAAAATGTGCTGGGCTGATCCCATGACAAAACTCTTTGGCCAGAAACGGAAAGAACTCGCAACAAAACGGAATGGTGTGGCGTCAACTTGCGTTTGTGGACGAGGACAAGCCGGACAAAGGTGAGCTTTAAGAAATGAGGAATCTTCCTGATAAACTAGTTTATTTTGTGTGTGCGCATTTATGCATTCATTATAGGTGGAGCTGGTAGCACTGCCTACGGTAAGGTTGCCCAACAAAATGCAGTTGTTGGGTTGCCTTAGTAAAAAGTTTGGGAATCACTGGTCCACAAGACATGTTGTAAAAGGTAGTGTCCACAGTATGTAAGCATGAGAACTCCTGATCTAAGCAGCACATATGTTTTTAAACTGAAGTTCCTTTTTCAACAGTGCATGTCTGTTTTTTTCCTAGTATTTTAAATCAGAGTCCACATGGGGCTGCTTGAGCCTGACCTCGTGTGAACTGTGAAAAGCTTCCGATGCTGTTGCTTCATCTGTGAAATTTTCTGGAATATGGGACATTCTAAATTAATTCCTCAGGATCGTGAGAGCCTGGACCTGCCATCTTTATACATTATCTGCTACTTCCTTTCACTTTCCAGACTGAGTGTCCAGGCTCCAAGTTGTCAGCCTATCCCACTGGAAGCATTTTCTCTTCAAAAGGTCAATGCCAAGATATTCAGCGAGAGCCACTGAAAGCAACACGACTCCACTGCACAGAGCACTAACAAAAAACATCCCTTGTGTACTTAAAACCAAAACTTTTGCTTATGCAACAGAGCCATGTCAGCTTTAGAAGCTACTGCACAGATGATGGTTGCAACAGACTTATGAAGAAGAAACACTGACAGAAAAGAAAAGAAAAAGCAGCTCACTCAAACAGTCACACCTCAGAAGCAGCAGTGGACTTTCCAAGCGTGGGGTGGAGGGGGGAGGAAAGATTCAGTCTGAGAGTAGTTTCAACAGAGGCTTCGCTCTACCTAAAACCTCCTAGAAGTACAGGCGAGTCTCATCTTATGCGCATTTAACATGTGCGGATTCAGCTTTGCGCGGTCAGCAAAAAAAAAAAAAAGAGAGAGTAAAATAACAATTTTAATACTTTACCTGTAGTGTGGGCGATTCCACCCGCCATTACACTCAATGTAATTTTGACTATACGCGATTTTCGCTTTACACCCTGTGACAGACCCAGACAAGTAGGGTACAGAAGTCTGATAGAAGGCAAATATACTGGCCATTGGATGAATAGTTTTCTGTTCCCTGAGTGACCAGAGCAGGGGCTGCACTAGAACAAGCAGGAACTTTCTGGAACCAATTTAAGGCAGGCAGGCTAATTAGGACACCTGGAGCCAATTAAGAAGAACCTGCTAGAATCAATTAAGACAGGCAGGCTAATCAGGGCACCTGGGTTTAAAAAGGAGCTCCCTTCAGTTTGTGGTGTTGCGTGCGAGGAGCTGGGAGCAAGAGGCACACAAGAAGTTGAGAGTGAGAAGAGTTGAAGGACTGAGGCGTACAAGCATCAGCAGACCATCTGGAGGAAGGTCCTGCAGTAAGCATAAAGAAGGTGTTGGGCGGAGGCTGTGGGGAAGTAGCCCAGGGAGTTGTAGCTGTCACGCAGCTGTTACAGGAAACCCTATAGACAACTGCAATCCACAGGGCCCTGGGCTGGAACCCAGAGTAGAGGGCGGGCCCGGGTTCCCCCCAAACCTCCCAACTCCTGATCAGACACAGGAGGAATTTGACTGTGGGTTCTACCAGAGGGGAAGATTCATAGATTCATCGATTCTAGGGCTGGAAGGGACCTCGAGAGGTCATCGAGTCCAGCCCCCTGCCCTCATGGCAGGACCAATTACTGTCTAGACCATCCCTGATAGACATTTATCTAACCTACTCTTAAATATCTCCAGAGATGGAGATTCCACAACCTTCCTGGGCAGTTTATTCCAGTGTTTAACCACCCTGACAGTTAGGAACTTTTTCCTAATGTCCAACCTAAACCTCCCTTGCTGCAGTTTAAGCCCATTGCTTCTTGTTCTATCCTCAGATGCTAAGATGAACAAGTTTTCTCCCTCCTCCTTATGACACCCTTTTAGATACCTGAAGACCGCTATCACGTCCCCTCTCAGTCTTCTCTTTTCCAAACTAAACAAACCCAATTCCTTCGGCCTTCCTTCATAGGTCATGTTCTCTAGACCCTTAATCATTCTTGTTGCTCTTCTCTGGACCCTCTCCAATTTCTCCACTTCTTTCTTGAAATGCGGTGCCCAGAACTGGACACAATACTCCAGTTGAGGCCTAACCAGCGCAGAGTAGAGCGGAAGAATGACTTCTTGTGTCTTGCTCACAACACACCTGTTAATGCAGCCCAGAATCAAGTTTGCTTTTTTTGCAACAGCATCACACTGTTGACTCATATTTAGCTTGTGGTCCACTATAACCCCATGATCCCGTTCTGCCGTACTCCTTCCTAGACAGTCTCCTCCCATTCTGTATGTGTGAAACAGATTGTTCCTACCTAAGTGGAGCACTTTGCATTTGTCCTTATTAAACTTCATCCTGTTTACCTCTGACCATTTCTCCAATTTGTCCAGATCATTTTGAATTATGACCCTATCCTCCAAAGCAGTTGCAATCCCTCCCAGTTTGGTATCATCTGCAAACTTAATAAGCGTACTTTCTATGCCAATATCCAAGTCATTGATGAAGATATTGAACAGAGCCGGTCCCAAAACAGATCTCTGAGGCGATCAAAATCCGCCAATAAGCGCAGGACTCACCAAGGTAGAGGAGGAACTTTGTCACAGCCCTGACTGCGGAACGTAACCCCAGCGTAAGATGAGACTCACCTGTATTGGC
Source organism: Macrochelys suwanniensis (assembly GCA_033296515.1). NCBI lineage: Eukaryota > Metazoa > Chordata > Testudines > Chelydridae > Macrochelys > Macrochelys suwanniensis. The sequence continues at coordinate 38,472,040 of CM065775.1, read as the reverse complement.
AGCACTAGAATCTTTCACAGCTAACACAGGTTTGCATTCAAATACAAACTGCAGCTGGTGGGTTGCCTTAGTAAGAAGTTTGGGAATCACTAGTCCACAAGACACATTGTAAAAGGTGGTGTCCATTGTATGTAAGTGTGAGAACACCCATAAAAATACTGGGTATTCAAATGTACTACATTCACTAAAATGGAGAAATCCAGGATCAGAACAACTTGCAATGTTTAAGACTTAGGAATGGATTTTAAGTCTTGCGCCCGTGTGCGCGCGTACACACACACACACACACACACACGACATGAGAAACAGGACTGGTGAAAATGCTGTATAGCATTCAAGATATAAAAACAAAACAGATCCGAGAGAAGAATGATATCACCTTACACTTTCATTCTGTAAGGTCTTCAGAGCAGGGACTGATATTTAATCGATATTGTACAGTGTCATAAGTATCCATAGCACTACATAAATAACTCAAAGTGGGTGGGAACTCTCTTTAGCCAGATATCAATTTTCACTGAATCAATTTTAATAAAATAAGGAGAGAACACTTTGAAGAACCAGAGAAAGGGAAACATCCACACAGATCCCTTTGTATGTGTAGAGCCTACATTTTTCGTCTTTTTAAATATCATGGATTTGCTTTTTATCCCTTAAGAAGGTGTAAAATTAAAAAAGCAATACAGTATTCATAAATGTTAAATACCTTGATTAGGATCAATACTTTATTCCTATATTTACATTTTGCTAATTGTTGATTCTGTAAAGTAATTTCCCTACCAGCCTTCCACATTTACACTTAAAAATATACATATTTATATTTTAAATTGTATGCAAAAAAAAGTCTACTCTCTGATTTAGAAGTCCATGATGCCGAGAGCTCTCCTTTCAAGCTGTCTTTGAAGATGGAGTGATACTTAATACTCAGCATAACCAGGCTTTTCATCTTATACTGTAGAGTAATTACTTCCCACTTCAGAACTACAACATGAGTTATCATCTCAGACTTGTACTCCAAGTGCCATAGCCAGCTTGGAAAAATCTGACAGAGAACATTATGGGTTTACTCAAGGGAGTCTGATCTGTGATAACTGCCAAGAACAAATCATGACTATTCAGGCATAGCATAAATGAGATACAGTATGAGAAATGACACACATTATTGGGCCTGTACAGTATTCTGGAAAATCATTGTAACTGAATTTCCTCCGGTCAGCACAAGCCGAACCATACACAATGCTAAATATGCCAATATAAAATTGTAACTGTACATATACTATACGCTCATAACTACTTCAGAGGGTCCTCATGCAATAAACTTCAATTTAAACACCGAAAATTCTTCCTGAATTTTGTAACATGAAGGCTAAATGAAACCTCCCTGCAGATCTTACAGATTGCCATGCTGCATGCCGAGCCAGAGGCATACACAAGCATACAGTAATCAGATGACATCACATCTTAAAAACTGCAACTGGCTTGATATACAGAATAAAGTGAATGCTTCTCCCAAAGAATTCTCTGGGCATAGAATAAAACTGCAGAGAGAGAAAACCAGAAAAGGAGAAATAAAAACAAGTAACTTTGCATCATCAATGGGCAACAAATACATTTGCTTTCTCCACTTAGTACTGTACCACCACTAGCTGTCACACCAAAACAAAGCAAGAGTATGGGGATGAAAATGACAAGCAAACAGAAATATTCTTTAAAATGCTACTGTATTAGGGAAATCCTGGAAAAAATAGTCAAGTAAAACAACTGTTTAATGAGAGAAAGAAGAGCGGTATTTAAATTCCAGTTCCAGAACTATAATCATTGGTCTATCAAAACAATAAAAAGCCTTACCTTCTCGCTTTTTCTCCTGGCTTCTCTTCTTGCTTCCTTTTCTCTCAGCCTTTTCTCCTATGAGAAATAACAAGATCCATTATAATTTTAAAGTCATACTCTCATTTTATCTTCAAAGAGTAAAATAATTTAAAAAGTTGAACTACCCTGTTTAACCCATTCCTACTGTGTGTGTCAGTAGAATAAAAACGTGTCTGACTGAGGCACTATTCATTCATCTTTGTCCTATCAGGAAAGATTAAACATAGTGCAGATTAAAACCATAATCATCCCTACAAGACAACATGAATCTTTTAAGGCAGTTGTTCGCAGAGGTCTTCCAGGGGGTAAATCAACTTCTCTAGATATTTGCCTAGTTTTACAACAAGCTACATAAAAAGCACTAGCCAAATCAGTACAAACTAAAATTTCAGTACAGTGACTTGTTTATACTGCTCTATATACTGTACACTGAAATGTAAGTACAATATTTACATACCATGGTAAAAAGGAGAAAGTAGGCAATTGTTCAGTAATAGTGTGCTGTGACACGTTTGGTTTTTTATGCCTGATTTTGTAAGCAAGTACTTTTCAAGTGAGGTGAAACTTGGGGGTACACAAGACAAATCAGACTCCTGAAAGGGGTACAGTAGTCTGGAAAATTTAAGAGCCACTGTTTTAAGGAATGATGCAATTAAGCATTCGGATAGTATTTTTAACAAGTCATTGCATTTAAAACACTAACATGGCATTGTCAAGTTCCATGTTTATGGTTTCTCATTGACCTCACATGAAATCTCAGTTTACAAGTAAAATGATAGTTTTCACAACAGTGAGCTCTGGTAAAGACACTTGGGTCCTCAGTCAAGCTGTGTTCTTCCTGGCTTCCACATAACCACCATTAACAGACTCTGCAATGGAACAGACTTATAGACTTCAAGGTCAGAAGGGATCATCATGATCATCTAATCCAGTGGTTCCCAAACTGGGGTTCGTGAACCCCTGGGGGTTCGTGAAATGTTACAGGGGGTTCTCAGGAAAAAATTCCCTAATGGCGGACAGAGCTGTCCCTAGGGAACCCAGGCAGCCCGGGGCCAGCAGCCCGGAGCCCCTGGACTTCCAAGAGCTAAGCAGATCAAAGCAAGCACCCAACAGCTCCAAACGGGGGGCAGGGAGGCCAGACTCGATCTGCACCTCCCCCCTCCTCCCCAGCCAGCTTCTAACTCAAACTCTCCAGCCCCTCCTCTGCCTTTGGCTCCTTTCAGGGCCAGGAGGTCACCTGATCCTTTTGTTCTGCAACCCCTTCAGCTTGCACCTTCGCAGAGAGCCATTAGTTGCCAGGAGACAGCGTGTCGGCCATTCTCTGTCATCACACCTGGCCCTCTCCGGCTCTGCAACAATCACCCCTTATTCCCACCACCTAGAGACTTAAGAAATGCATAGGGGAAACTGAGGCACACACAGTATTCAGAGAAAACATTAACAGTCCTATTTCGTCACACCAAGCCCTGGTCTACACTACGAGTTTAGGTCGAATTTATTAGCATTATTTCGATTGATCCGTGCACCCGTCCACACGACGAAGCCGTTAACATCGACTTCTAGGGCTCTTAAAATCGATCTCGCCACTCCACCCCCAACGAGGGGATTAGCGCTTAAATCGATATTGCCGAATCGATGTAGGCTTAGTGAGGACGCAATTCGACGGTATTGGCCTCCTGGATCTATCCCACAGTGCAACATTTGACCGCTCTGGACAGCAGTCTGAGCTCCAATGCTCCGCCCAGGTAGACAGGAAAAGCCCCGCGAACTTCTGAATTTCATTTCCTGTTTGGCCAGCGTGGTGAGCTGCAGGTGAGCGCAGATCTCATCAGCAGAGGTGACCATGATGGAGTCCCAGAACCGAAGACGAGCTCCAGCATGGACCGATGGTGAAGTACGCGATCTGATCGCTGTATGGGGAGACGAAACCGTGCTAGCAGAGCTACGGTCCAAAAGAAGAAACACCAATACATATGCCAAAGTCTCCAAGGGCATGCAGGACAGAGGCTACAACAGGGACGCGCAACAGTGCCGCGTGAAAATTAAGGAGCTCAGGCAAGCCTACCAAAAAACCAGAGATGCAAACAAACGCTCTGGGTCAGAGCCCCAGACATGCCGCTTCTATGATGAGCTGCATGCCATTCTAGGAGGTGCAGCCAGCACTGACCCACCCATGTGGTATGACTCCGTATGTGGATCATCAGAAACCACAGAGGAGCATGATGATGATAATGATGCTGAAAATAGCGCCCAGACACAGCAAGGAAGTGGAGAAGCCCTTTTCCCCGACAGCCAGGAACTCTTTGTCACCCTGGAGCCAGTACCCTACGAACCCACCCAAGGCGTGCTCGATGCAGGAGAAGGGACCTCTGGTGCCTCTGGTGAGTGTACCTCTGTTAATTAATACATGTTTTATAAGCAAGCGTGTTTAATGATCAATTCGCGGCCAGTACAGCTACTGGAAAAGTCTGTTAACATGTTCGGGGATGGAGCAGAAATCCTCCGGGGACATCTCCAGAAAGATCTCCTGGATGTACTCCCAAAGCCTGTGCAAAAGGTTTCTGGGGAGGGCAGCCTTATCCTGTGCTCCGTGGTAACACACTCTACCACGCCAGGCCAGTAGCACGTAGTCTGGAATCATTGCTTTGCAAAGCATGGCGGCGTATGGTCCCGGTGTTTGCTGGCATTCAAGCAACATCCGTTCTTTATCTGTCTGTGTTATCCTCAGAAGAGTGATATCATTCATGGTCACCTGGTTGAAATAGGGGAATTTTATTAAGGGGGTATTCAGAGGGGCTCTATCCCTGCTGGGCTGTTTGCCTGTGGCTGAACGGAAATCTTCCCCGCTGTGACCCACGCGGTGGGGGGAGGGGGAACAGCGAACATCTTGGATGTGTGTCTGTGTGTGTGTGTGTGTGGGGGGGGGGGGGGGGTGTCGATTAGGTTCGCGCTGCACGTTAACCCGAAAACCGCCGCCCCTCCCTTTTCAATTGCCAACCAGTTTTAAATTGCCAGCCCAAAGGCTGTTTGTTATGGGAAATGAGGGGGTTGCTGTTTGAAAACATTCCCACATGTTATGAAGGTTAAAGAAGCCTATAGACTGTGGCTTACCATGGCTGCCTGCAAGCCGAATTCTGTTGCCCGCCGGACCTGCTTGTGTGATCTCTCACACCAAACCGGCAGACCCTCAATATAACAGGCAAAGTGCAACCTTGGACCAAATGCATATGTGATATGTAATGTTTGGAGCATTGTTCTCTAATATGTGTCTTTTAAACTACTCCTGTCCCGTTTGTTTCCTCCCGCAGCTGCAAATGTTTCAACGCCACCCCTTTCATCACCGTCCCAGAGGCTAGCGAAGATTAGAAGTAAAAAAAAAAGGAATCGAGACGATATGTTCTCAGAACTCATGGAATCCTCCCACACTGAAGCTGCCCAGCAGAATGCGTGGAGGCAGACACTGTCGGAGTCCAGGAAGGCAGAATTTGATCGTGTGGACAGGTGGCGTGCTGAAGAGAATGACTGGCGGGATGAAGAGAGTAGGTGGCGTCAGCGTGCAGAGAGAAGGCAGGATGCAATTCTGAGGCTACTGGAGGATCAAACGGAAATCCTCCGGCTTATGGCTGAGGAAAGGCGTAGGGTTCAGGAAAGGCCGCCTGAGCCCAGACCGCCGCTACAGCCCCTGTGTAACCAACAGCCCTCCTTCCCGAGTCCTATAACCTCATCCCCGAGACGCCCAAGAACGCGTTTGGGCGGCCTCCGTGCACCCAACCACTCAAGCCAAGAGAACAGTCCAAGCAAGAAAGGGCTGGCATTCAATAAGTTTTAAAGTGCTGTGTGTCCTTGTCCTTCCCTCATCCCCTCCTCCACCACCCATCCTGGTGCTTCCCTTCCTCCACCAGCTATCCCGGGAGACTGTGGCAGTTAGCCCCATAGTTCCCCCTCTTTGTTTTACGAATTAATAAAGAATGCATGATTTTTAAGCAACAATGACTTTATTTCCTCTGCGAGCGGTGATCGGGGGGGAGGGCAGGGCGGTTTGGGTAAAGGGAAGTAGAGTGAATGAAGGGGCGGGGCTTTTCATTACAGGGGAAAAACAGAACTTTCACACAGCATCCTGGCCATTCATGAAACTGGTTTTCAAAGCTTCCCTGATGCGCAACGCACCCTGCTGTACTCTTGTAATAGCCCTGGTGTCTGGCTGCGCATAACCAGTGGCCAGGCGATTTGCCTCAACCTCCCACCCCGCCATAAACGTCTCCCCCTTACTCTCACAGATATTGTGGAGCGCACAGCAAGCAGTAATAATAATGGGAATATTGTTTTCGCTGAGATCTAACCTAGTCAATAAACTTCGCCAGCGAGCTTTTAAACGACCAAATGCACATTCCACCACCATTCTGCACTTGCTCAGCCTATGGTTGAAAAGGTCCTGACTACTGTCCAGGCTACCTGTGTATGGCTTCATGAGCCATGGCATTAAGGGGTAGGCTGGGTCCCCAAGGATAACTATAGGCATCTCAACATCCCCTACGGTTATTTTCTGGTCTGGGAAGAAAGTCCCTTGCTGCAGCAGCCGAAACAGACCAGAGTTCCTGAAGATGCGAGCGTCATGTACCTTTCCCGGCCATCCCACGTTGATGTTGGTGAAACATCCCTTGTGATCCACCAGTGCTTGCAGCACTATTGAAAAGTAACCCTTTCGGTTTATGTACTCGCTGGCTTGGTGGTCCGATGCCAAGATAGGGATATGCGTTCCGTCTATCGCCCCACCACAGTTCGGGAACCCCATTGCTGCAAAGCCATCCAGTATGAGCTGCACATTTCCCAGACTCACAACCCTTGGTACCAGCAGCTTGGTGATCGCCCTGGCTACTTCCATCACAACAGCCCCCACTGTAGATTTTCCCACTCCGAATTGATTCGCGACTGACCGGTAGCTGTCTGGCGTTGCAAGCTTCCACAGGGCTATCGCCAGTCGCTTCTGTACTGTGAGGGCTGCTCTCATCTTGGTGTTCTTGCGCTTCAGGGCAGGGGAAAGCAACTCACAAAGTTCCATGAAAGTGCCCTTACGCATGCGAAAGTTTCGCAGCCACTGGGATTCATCCCAGACCTGCAGCACTATGTGGTCCCACCAGTCTGTGCTTGTTTCCCGGGCCCAGAATCGGCGTTCCACTGTATCAACAAGCCCCATTAACACCATGATGTCCACCTTGCGGGGGGGCCTTTTTTGAGAGAGGTCTGTGTCCATGTCCTCATCACTGTCCTCAGGGCGCTGCTGTCGCCTCCTCGCCTGCTGTAGCAGCTCCTGGTTCTCGTTCTGCATATACTCCTGGACAATGCGCGTGGTGTTCATAACGGCGAGAACAGCCGCGGTGATCTGATCGTGCTCCATGCTTTCCCTGGTATGCTGTTTGCAGGACAGCAGAGTGGCAGCAGAAGCAGCGGGTGGATAACAATGGAGTCAGCAATATGGCGCCCATATGAAAAAAGGCGCGAAAGGATTTTTTGCTCCCCCCTCAGTTGCTTTCACGGAGGGAGGGGGGAGCAAGGGTTAGGCTCATTTCCTTCTAGCTGCAGATGGTACAATATGCGGTGAGCAAGGAGGCGCCTTCCCTTCTAGCAGCAGATGGTACAATATGCTTGATATCCATCATCATCTCCTGGCCCCCTCAAGGATTGAACTCGCAACCCCGGGTTTAGCGGGCCAACGCTCAGACCGCTGAGCTATCCCTCCGCCCGTGTTCCAGGCAGTACTGAATCTCCCTTAAACAAAACGTAAAAAAGAGAATGACCAGAGTCACTCTGGTCACTCCCATTTATGTCCAAGCGCCCCCGGCCAGCCACACCATAGGCCGCCGGCCAGGAGCACACGAATACCAATCATATTGTACAATCTGCTGCGAGAAGGAAAGGAGCTTCTGCTGTGTGGTCCCGCGACCACGACCATTTATGGCATATTGCACCATCTGCAGCTAGAAGGCAAGGAGCTTCTGCTGTGTAGTCCCGCGACTACCAGCCTCAGGCGGAATGGCCCCCTCAAGGATTGAACTCGCAACCCCGGGTTTAGCGGGCCAACGCTCAGAACGCTGAGCTATCCCTCTGCCCGTATTATAGTGTGACTGAATCCCCACTAGACCTAATGTCCAGGCGTACGCTGGAGATGTACGGTAATTGTGAGCTGAGCAGGCTTCCGTAGCAAACACGGAAACCCCGGAAAAAAGGCGCGAAAAATATTGCTTTCACGGAGGGAGGGAGGGAGGGATGACATGTACCCAGAACCACCAGCGACAATGTTTTCTGCCCCATCAGGCTTTGGGATCGCAACCCAGAATTCCAATGGGCGGCGGAGACTGCGGGAACTGTGGGATAGCTACCCGCAATGCAATGCTCCGAAAGTCGATGCTAGCCCCGCTACTGTGGACACAGTCAATCGACCTCATGGTCTTAACGCTCTTTGTGTGGGGACACACACAATCGATTCCATAAATTCGGGTTTTAAAATATCGACTTCTATAAATTCGACCTAATTCTGTAGTATAGACGTACCCCAAGTCAAACCCCTTACCAAAGTCTAAGTACATTACATCAACATTATTACCTTTATCAACCAAACTTGTAATCTCATTAAAAAAAATCATGTTAGTTTGACAGGATCTATTTTCCATAAACCCATACTGATTTGCATTAATTATATCACCCTCCTTTAACTCTTTATTAATTGAGTTGCGTATCAGACACTCTATTATCTTGCCCAGGATCCATGTCAGACTGACAGGCCTATAATTACCTGGGTCATCCTGTTTTACCTTTAATCACAGAAATCCATCATGTATTCTGTGTGTGTCATGCATTTTACAGAACGAAAATGAGAACTGTTTAAAAGCCTTAGAGGGATTTTAAATTTGTTAGTAATAATTTTCTTCTACGGAGACTGGGATAGTAGGATTCATGGTAACTGGGGAACTCAGTTTTACCACTGGAGGGAAATAGAAGTAAAGGCGTTGAGGAGACTCACTCCATTGACAGATGAGGAAGAGAACCAGGAGAAGGAGCTTTATGCAAGGTGGGGGGGGGGAGGGGAGAAGAGTTTTGGGGACCTTATGCTAATAGCTAATTCAGGGAGCAGGTTTGAAATGGGATACTAATGCCAGCACTGAGAATTATATCATCATAGTAGGGACCATGATTCAATACATCCTAATAAATAGTATATACAGTGGTATTTATGATAAGTCTTGGCTTTTTCCAAATTTTTTGCAATACGAAATACAACAGAAAATGTTTCCTCCTTTAAATATAAACTTTCTAAAATTTTAAATTTTGCAGTCATCTGAATTACTTATCCATTAAAAAAAATCAAGCAACTTAATTTATTACATGCAGAAAGCCCAAAAACAATATAGACTTGGGTAAAGAAAGGAGGAAACCACTGGACAAACCCGCATAAGGGATGATTTAGTTGGGTTTGGTACTGCTTTGAGCAGGGGGATGGACTAGATGACCTCCTGAGGTCCCTTCCAACCTTGAGATTCTATAAGTGAATTCTAAAACTAATCCAGAGGGAGCAGAGCAGATTTTCTACCTTTCTCCCTTCCCCATCAGTTCTGCAGCAGTATGTGCCATTTCTTGCTCTTCCAGCAACCCAACTCTGTGGCTCTTTTCAATATCAGTATTTTTATACGCAGAACTTGCTACTACGCACGTATTAAATTTTTCCACCTTTTCCAATCCAATTTCCAAACTATTTTGTTATGCATTCCTGGCTCCGGCATGTCACTTTCTCAGTTCTATGATAAAACTACCTGCTCCGTTTAAAATGTTACCTTGAAAAGAAGGTGGATGAGACTAGGGTGATATTAACAGGGAGCTGGGAAAGTGAGATGGCTGATATTCCACAGCAGAACAGAAGAGTTTTGAAAATGACATTCCAAGAGAGGAAAATTCTACTGTATATGGAAGAGACAGCGGCTCAACACTGGCCACAGAATCAGGTTGAGATGAAAGCAGAAGTCATTATTCAAGGGCGCTATAGCAGTATAATGCAAAGAAAGGGCTGAGAAGGCACAGAGTTGAGATAATGCATTAGAGAGGACAGATGACAACATAATATACAGGATAGTTTATAAAAACAGTGGAGAGGCAAAAGGATAGCAACATTAGTAGGAGTGGAATTAGAAGTCAGAGGGAGCAGAAGATAAAAGCAATAGCATACAAAACTAGAGGGGAAGCTTTGTATGAAGAGAATTGCTGCCATCAGCAACTTAACAAGTATTGGAAATGTAATTTTACTTTGTGGGAAAAAGTAAGGAATCAGTTCCTCTTTGACAGATAAGGAAAATAGATGGACAAGATTATTAATTTAGGCCTCAGTTCAGGAAAGCATCCTTATTCAGGACAGTGCTTAAGCACATGCTTAACTTTAAGCATCTGAATATATTCCATGGACGTCAACTATGCTTTCCTGGGTAGCAATATAATGCTTTTCTGAATCAGGGCCATATCTGAGATTGAGGACCCATTCTTCTTGGCACAGAGCAAGAAACAGTCCCTTCTGCAAAGACCTACTACTCTAAATGATAAGACAATGGCTGGGAGAAAGTAAACAATACCCGTATTATACAACAGTGAAGACAGACAGACCCAAATGAAAAAACTTGTCTAAGGTGACAAAGGAACTCTATGGCAGGTGCCAGAAAATGGAATCCAGATCTTCTAAATCCCAATGTGATGTTTTAACCCACAAGACCTCCCTTCTTTGCATTTAAATGACATTCTGCTAGAAAGGAAGAATGGAAGGCCAGGAATAGTCATGGACAATATATTGTAAGATAGCTGGAAAAGGCAACCAAGCAAATGTAGATTTAACCAATGATCACCAAATTTATTCCATGTCAGTTAATTCTCACTTTATAGATAAGCCTGTATCTGTAGAGATTCATGAATCACTAAGGTCTCTGACACTTAAATTTTTACAATTTTCTACAAGCAGCAGAAGAGTCTGGATTTTCTTGGAGTTTGCATTTTCATATTACGTAATAAGAATGCAAGGTTCTATCATGCTGTAAATCATTACTTGGAAGAATAGCATATAATTCAGCAATGAACATCAAATTTATTAGTAGCAGGAAAACAGAAAATTATGTTTCAAGGTACGAATACTTCATTACATATGCTCCTGGCCTACTAGCTGACTTCTTATCTGATATAGCTCTACAATTCCCTAATATTGCAAATTTCCAACTGAAAAGACATACATAAAGGCAGATCCTGTTACTGAGTATGGCATTCATTTTTTATTGCCAATATCTGTATATCATAACTTCATAACACACAGCATGAGATTGTCAGTTAAAGCTGCAGAGCACCACAATATGATTCAAACACTTTCTCCCTAACAATGGTTGTAGAAATCGTGTCTCCCTGGCGTCTCCATTTGTACCCAACTGCTGGCCTCTTATAGGGTAAACTTTTCTTCCAGATGAGGAGCTTATACAAACCCTAGGCACATGTCTACACTTGCCATTTAAAGCGCAAAAAGTCCCTTTTTTGTGCAAAAACCACGGGAGCGTCTACACTTGCCAATGACTTTTTGCGGTGAAACTCAAGTTTCACTGCAAACATTAAAACCACCTCCCCGAGAGGCATACAGCTCTAACCGGTGATGCTTTTGTGGCGATGTGCCCGTGAAGACACGTTCTCCCAGTTTACACAGCTTTTAGCCTCTGGAGAATATCCCACAGCGCCTAGATGACCACTCTGGCCAGCAGCTCTGCTGCTCTGATGCCAGGTAAACAGACGTCCGCCCCTCCCCCCGTAAAGCCCCGGGAACTTTGAAACTCCCCTTCCTGTTTTCTTGGCAAGTGCTCACTTATCATCTGGCCAGGCGACAATGCCTGCTCCACAGCGAACACGATCCTCTGCTTGGAGCAATGCTGAGCTACTGGACCTGATTAGTGCTTGGGGAGCGGAGGCTGTGCAGGGAGGCAGGATGCCCCACGATCACCCCTCCCTCCTTCCCACAAGACCTATCCTCAAAATGGAGAGAGCTGCACTGTGGGATAGCTGCCCTCAGCGCGTTGCTCTCATCGACGATGGAAGTGCTAAAAACGTGAACACGATCTGACGCCTGTGGAAGTAAGTGAGAACAGAAACCAGCGCTTTTCTTTTACTGGTTCCCTATCACTGGTGAAACTGACAGTGCAAAACCTCTGCAAGTGTAGACATAGCCTAAGTTTCCAGCAAGCAGGGGTGCAAATTGACCCTGAACTAACTTGCTTCACAGTAAGTGTCTGTGTCCTGCTGACGAACACTAAACGTTCCCAAGTGCATTTTAATATACTCCTGTTTCAACATGGGGTAGATCAAGCGCACTGTGGAACTTTTAGCATGTGGCAGTAGGGTCCACACGGCAGGCTAGTGTGGGGGAGAGTCGTGCCCCAGCAGGCCGTGAACCACCTTTGTTTAGAAAAGCCTGAGATGTGCTGGTTTCCTTTTCAGACTGTCAGCACAGAATGAATCATAGGCTTAACTGGAAAGCAAAGCAAGACCCTGCTCTTTTCTTCCCAGCCAGCGCTTCCAGTCCCTGCATTCCTGGAGTAAGAAATTCAGCCCTAAACCCAGAGTGGCCAACATGTGGCCTACGTACTGGAGCGGCCTGCATGGAACTTGGTGGAAGGAGCATAGGTTGCAGAAGAGAAGAATGTGGAGAAGGCAAGACGAAGTCAGTGTGACAATCAGGGTCCAGATACCCCTAAGGGAGAACAGGGGGGCATGAACTACAAAGAGTAAGCAGTTGAATCAACTGGTTGTATACAATGTCATTGTGTATAAATATATATCAAGTAAGGCCTTTTATGAAAACCTGTAATGTTCTGAACTTGGTGGTCATTAGGATATACAGATATATTATAACTATGAATATATGCATATATACATGCATATAAATATATGTACGTATATATGCATAGAACACTGTAATAGTAATTAGGGCTATGTCTACACTTAAAATGCACTTCAGTGTAGACACTTACGATGCGGGGTAAGGTTCTCCTATTGGTATAGGTAATCTACCTCCCAGAGAGGCAGTATCTAGGTTGACAGAAGAATTCTTCTGTTGACCTAGTGCTAGTCTACACCAGGGGTTAGGTTACTACAGCTACGTCTCTCAAGGTGTGGATTTTTCACACCCCTAAGAGACGTAGCTATATTGAAATAAATCCCACCCTGCAGGGATGGGAAGGGTTCTCCTGTCGTTGTAGGTAATCTACCTCCCCGAGAGACAGTAGCTAGGCTGATGAATGAATTCTTCCATTGACCTAGAGCTGTCTACACTGGAGGTTAGGCTGGCTTAATTATGTCTCTGAGTGGTTTGGATTTTTCACACCCCTGAAAGACAACTATGCCGATGTAACTTTTCAATGTACACCAGCCCTAGGCTACAACTACAGCCATGTGGAGAAGCAATCAGACAGGGAGGAACACTTCCTGGGTAACTGTGTACACAAAACTAACTCCAAGCACCTAGCAGAGAAAGACAGTGGTGGACTATTAACGTTAACAGAAAGACATTGAAAAGAAACCCCCAGTTTTGGAAAATTAAGCAAAGAGGGAGTTTCCCCTGCTCCGTGGCCTTGTCTACACAACAAAGTTAAGTCAATGTAAGCCACTTTGTGACAACCTAGTTGTACAAGTGTCTACACTTACATTAGTGTGAGACAACTTTAAGTGTGCTGTTACGCTGATATAGTAACATCAGCTCCCCAAGAGGCATTGAGCCACAGTTGATGTATGCTGGTTGATGCTGCTCAAGCGTAGACAGCTTCGATCCCAACAAACATTTCAGATGACACACAGTACACAGTATGCAAGTATGAATGGGAAGTGGCATATGAATTTTGAAGTGACTTTTTTTTTAGAAGGTTGAAATGCAAGCAATGCATTCTGAGGAGAGATCTGAAAAGGGTAATAGAAGTTGCTAGGTGCACAAAAAGAGGAAAACTGTGCCAAGTGTCAGGGGCAGCATGGAAGAAGGTGCACAAGGAAAAACGTGAGAAAGAAACACATGGAACAAAGGAAGCAAGAGGGGGAGCAGGAGGAAACAGGAGCCAAGATGTGGGCAGGGAAGTTCTGTGTAGCTCCATGAAAGCGATGAGGAGAAAGTCAAACTTGATGCAGATGGTGAGGGGGAAGGCGGTGAACAGATTTAAAGAAGAATATTTTATCTACAGCATTTTGGATAAACTGAGTTGAAAGGCCATAGAGGAGAAGTTGTAATCAAGGCAGGAGGAGACCAAGGCACAGGGAAGGATTACAACTGTTAGGTCATCTTATAAAGAGATGTCAAAAGGAAGAATTGATAGGATTTAGTAACAGCCTGCATTAGGGGGAGAGAAGTCAACACTAACACTGGGTGACAGGGAAGAAAGTGAAATCATTAACATCAATAGAGAAGGCAGGGTTCACTTTGCTGGGTTGAGTTATAATTGGCAATGGGACACAAAGACAGGTGTCAGAGGTGCAATACTGTAAGGGAGAAGAAATTACAGAGGCATAAGTGATGGGTTTAAAAACCAGTTGTAGGAGATATCGGAGTGGTAGAAAGCAACTAAATACTTGTGACAGACAGCCTGAATTTCCTCCTAGGGGGAAAAAACCTGGCAAGATCTTGAGTAGAGTGGGAAGAAGTGGGAGGGCCACATTGTCAAAGATAGAGAAAAGCCGCTGGGAATTAAAGATACAAAAGTCAGGAAAGACTGAGAAACCCGCACTGCTTTAGCAAAGAAGATGGCTGAACTGAAGGAAAAGAAGAAACATTTGCAGAGAAGGCTGTTTGAGTTTTCTACAAAGGTGCTTAGCTATACAGGAACAAATGAGACAGCAGCCATGGCTGGAGACTGGCAGAAAAGACAAAATGGTGGGAGAGGAAGCAAAACTAATAAATAATAAATAATAATAATAATAATGAAAAGGCTGAAGGAGAGCAGAGGGACTCTGAAATCAACAGAAGGGAGGGATGTCAGTGAGGGAAGAAAAGTATTGAAAAGTGCAGAGATGTTGATGGATTTGTGGTAGTGAGAAAACTACATTTTAAAAAAGGACAAGAATATGCAATTTTGGCAAGCATTAAACTGCACATGTGAGCCAATGAATGGCTAGATGCAGTAGGACTGCAATTTCAAATGGAGTTTTATCTGATTAAAGACTGCACAATCAAGCCCTCCAAAAATCCAAAAGGAGTCAGGGTACTCTCTCTGGACACCGTCCTCTCTAATTTTATTATTTGTTATATTCTTTTGTTCATGTTTTGTGGCCAAAATTACAGTAATCACACTTTTTCAAAATAAAATACAAACAGTATCTTAAATCTTTCCATCCTTTGTTGCATGTTCTAGATTCAATGCACGTCATTTGCAGGACTAAACTTGTCTTGTAGCTGACACCAAAGACATTTTGACGTTTTTCCACAGAATCACAGAATATCAGGGTTGGAAGGGACCTTAGGAGGTCATCTAGTCCAACCCCCTGCTCAAAGCAGGACCAATCCCCAATTTTTGCCCCAGATCCCTAAATGGCCCCCTCAAGGATTGAACTCACAACCCTGGGTTTAGCAGGCCAATGCTCAAACCACTGAGCTATCCCTCCCCCACTTTTCGGTTTATTTGCATTTTTATATTGTCTTTACCTTGGGTCTAGAAGTCTTAAAAGAGTAAATTTGTCCATACTTCCCAAATACTGCTGTGTATTTTTTATTTAGGTGATTGCTATACAAGTAATTCTTCCAAAACATTCCGCACAATATTGGTCTCATTTTAATCATCCCATAGTTCTTTCATATTGTACCCAAGCTGGAGGCATAGCAACAAATTGCATCTTACTGCAAGTCTTCCAAAACACCAGCAGCATCCATTCTTCCACAGTTAACATCGGTACAGTACTTTAGGATGAATCATATGTTTTCCAAGAGAGTTATTACTTGCAACTCTGCTCTATACTGTTATATAACATGATTGGTTCTTTATTGGCTTGACCCCCGACTAAGAAAGTCATCTAGTAGAGGCTATCTTAGCCAATTTCAGTTACCATATGCATATGGTAATTTTAACTAATATACAAAGGCAATGTTATTTTATCCTCTAAAGCTTTTATTATCCTTTGAACCTCATCTTCATCCCACAATATTTATTTTCCCCCCATGATTAATCTCATACTTCTGCAATATCAGGAAAATATGTTGCATCATTCAGTACAATTTTTGAAGAGCCGCTCTGAAATTGTAATACGGTACTCCCCTTAGTCATTGTTATGTTTCCCTGGTGATCATGCTCTATATTTTTATTCTTAGACTTTCTATCTTCTACAGAGATAATAAATACTTTCAATAAATCACAAATACAAATTAACACCAGGACCATTTGTTTAGATTTTGCCTTTGTATAAGTTTTCTGCTAAATATTGCACAGAGCAGAAAGACCAGAGTATATATTTATCACACAAGATTACTAAGAGCAAAGTATGGTCTTGGGCATAAGGATAAATCTATTCAGTTATGCACTGAGAGTTTTCGTGGAAATGAACCTATCACCACTACCACGACAAGAAAACTGGTAGTAAAGTGGTTCACTGTCCTCATCACTTCAGTGATAATATGTATATGTGCTCAAATATGCATAAATTCTCTCTATATATGTTTTGCAAATAGTGTCTAGAAAAATAAACTCATTTTTCAACACAAAATTCCCATCCTTTTCTTTTTATTAGCTTTGAAATAGAAAGTGGGGGGAGACTTAAAACTGTCCTAATGACACACTGGATTTGTAGGATTTCAACATCAGTTGATATGGGACTGAAATGTGATTCAAAGAGTGGGCTTCATGATCAAAATTATTATACAAAGATGACTTTTTTTAATACACATTTTATTTTTCACCTCCCTCCCAATAACTAAAGCTTTGCATTATATATGTGCTGCTAAATACATTTTTTATAAACTTTCAACTGAGTCATTTGTTTGATAAATTTCATTTAATTTTATTCACTGGCTTTTAATAGTCAATCCCTGTGAATTACCCTATTGTCAAGGTGCATCCCAGAGTTCCTAAACTATTTGTCTCTGCAGCACACACCTAAACCAACAGGAAGTCTGAATACCCAATATATTTTAGAAGCATTGGGATACCTACAAATAGGCGTGTAGATTTTATAGCCAGCTGGTTAATACGGATGCTTGGTTACGGCCTGATCCCACATGAGTGAAGTCCATAGGAGATTTTTTAAATTGACTTCAATCCGTACAGGACTAAACTCTTAGTTATTAAGGCTCACATTCAAAAATGGACTTAAGCACCTAACTTTTAAGCACATCGATAGTTCCATAGAAGTCAATGCTTGAAAATTTAGCACATGGTTAAGTACCTTCCACAACTGGGACTACCTGATTTAAAATATGGTTTCTCCCCACTCCAATCAATGAAACAAATACTTGGCACTTATAAAGCCCATTTACATTTTCAAAGCTCTACAGAAACACTGAACAATTAGGACATCATCCCCGTTAATTATGCAAAGTATCATTACCCCAATCTTAAAGATGTGGACATTTGGGCACAGAATGTAAGTGACCTGACTAAAAGCACACAGCACGTCAGTGTCAGAGCCAGTATTAGTATTCAGAAATTCCTGGCTTCCAGGATGGTGCTATAGCCACTAGCCTGTGCTACCTCCAGTAATTAGGTCTATGCATGGTTCTCTGTTTAGCTAGCCTAGACAAACACAGAACCATGCATAAACATGCAGATGTGGAGGGGTCATCATTAAATATGAAATCCAAATGTTCCTTACTGTTTTTCCAACAGCCCCTAAGGCAACATAGTCCCCAAAAGCCCAGCTTTGGTCTTTAGGCGAAATCAGGGCAGTCAATTGATGAGGGAGAAGAGGAGTATTCCCAATGTTATAAGTAAATTTTTAAACACAAAAACTTCACTCAGAGACCGTTCAAGTTACATCAGGATACAGTCACCACTTCAGAACCTGAAAATCATGGAAATAAGTCATGGCAAAAGTCTCCTGTATTCCTGGCCACTTTCATATCACAACACTGTCAATAACACAGTCCAACACTCCATAATGCTTTCACTTCCCAAAGCAGCTGATATCAAAAAGCAATACATATCCCAACTTCATCAAACTTGCACTCTTGTGCAAAACCTTTTGCATTAACAGATCAGCATATCTGACTGACTGCACAGTTATTCTGCTTTAACCTTGCTGAGGTTATCATTGAGGTTTTCTGCCAGAGTTTGATGAAGCTGGGGTACATACTGCTTTTCAGCAGGGAAGTGAAAGCTCTATGTAGGTGCTAGAGTGTGTGATGAACAGTGCTGAAGGTAATGTTACATCCATGCTTTTCAGGTTTGGAGTTGCGGGGAGGGAGTCCTGAGGCAAACTAATCTGCCAGTCAACAAAGTTTCCGTGCTTATTTCCCAGTTTTTACACAGGGTTGAAGTACCTTGGGTGTAGGACCTCAGGATTGGGGAGGAAGAGAGGAGATAACAAATGACTAAGGCCATCATTGTGTTTTTAGTATATTTTATAGTAAAAGTCATGGACAGGTCACGGGCAATAAAGAAAAATTAACGGAAGCCCATGACCTGTCCCTGACTTTTAGTAAAAATATCCATGATAAAATGGGAAGGGACTGGGCAGCTGAGGGGTGGCTGGGAGCTCCAGGGCCCCCACCACCCATGGGGCTCAGAGCTCCAGGGTCCCTCTGGCCCCAGCGGCAGAGGGGAGCTGTAGGGTCCCCCGTTCCCTCCCCAGAGGCCAGGAGCTGTGGGAATACCCCTGCCGCTGGCACAGTGGGGAGCTGCAGGGGTCCCCCCACTGTCCGTGGCAGTGGCCAGGGAACTGCCGGGGTCCCCGTTACCCACGGCAGTAACTGAGGAGCTGCCCATGGCGGCTGGGGTACCTCACAGCTCCTGCCCCTGTGGGGGTTGGCGGCGGGACGCTGCAGCTCCCAGCTGCCAGGGCTGAAGTCATGGAGGTCTTTGGAAGTCACAGATTCCGTGACAAAACCATCGCCTCAAAAATGACTGAAGTGTGAAACTCCTGTTTTTCAGTGTACCCTTCTACAGTTTATAGATAACTTAAATTACAAATGTGAGCTACAGAATGTTTGCCCAAAGTGTGAATCAAATAAATTAGTTATTTTTAAAAACAAATTTTCAAAATAACATCTCCTCATGAGAGTCACCAGAAGAGAGTCTGAACTCAGCATTTTTATATCAATGTTCCTTGAGATATAGGAATAATTGCTAGCCTCTACCTAGTTCAGTCACCAGAGAAGTAACTGACGCACCTTTTCCCAGTGGATGTGTTTGCTAAATAGTAGTAGCATACATGTACTGTCAATCAGGAGTCCTAGCTCTAGAAAAAGAATGTGGTTTAGTGGTTAGAGAAGACAACAAACTTTCAATCTGAAAGGCAGTATAACTTTATGTAGCCTCTCTGCTAACATATTCGTAAAATGAGTTGGCAGCTCATACTTGACTGCCTCCTAGAATTGGGGTTCGTGGCCTTGTTCAATAATAAGAACGGTGAGGTTACTGAGAATATAAACCACAGTCAGTAAAAACAAGTCAAACTCAGGGCCTACTTTACATTTTGCTGCAGTTTTCACTTAAATTTCATCACTTCAATTCGGAGGAGTGAAAAAATAAGGATACTAAAAATTTACAAGAAATGGAATAGTTCCACAATATACAACAAATTATAATATTTCATTTGATTACTTCTCAAATTTTAAACATCAATAAATAAACAAAATTAAAAACCTGTTTCCAAAGAGGAAAGATGGTAAAGGAAACCTCTGAAAAATTGTAAGAGATGTCATTGACTCTCAGTTGGCAGCTATTTCAATATTTCTTTTTGTCAATACTATTCAGTACTCATTCCATAAAATAATTAGGTGTATTGCACAGAACAAAAATCACCCAGCCTCTAATCATTTAGGTTATAATAAACTGTTTTTCCATAACAAAAAAAATCCATGTTTATTTTTTTGTGTTCTGTTCATTTCTTCACCCTCACTGCTTATTTTAAAAATGTTCTTCAAAATAACTCAACAGATGAAGTAATTTTAAAAATGCAAATACATGCCAGATTAATATCACTTGCTCTCCTTTGCATTATTGAAGTGAAGGCATACTGATGTGCAAGTGCTGGAGGAACCAACTAGGGGCTGTGCTCCTCTTGACCTGCTACTCACAAACAGGGAAGAATTGGTAGGGGAAGTAGAAGTGGGTGGCAACCTGGGCAGCAGTGACCATGAGACAGTCGAGTTTAGGATCCTGACAAAAGGAAGAAAGGAGAGCAGCAGAATATGGACCCTGGACTTCAGAAAAGTAGATTTTGACTCCCTCAGGGAACTGATGGGCAGGATCCCCTGGGAGGCTAATATAAGGGGGAAAGGAGTCCAGGAGAGGGTAGAGACCGTCGAATCGTGGAAGTCAACGAATGGCTACGCAGATGGTGTCGGAGAGAAGGGTTTGGATTCTTTGACCATGGGATGGTGTTCCAAGAAGAAGGAGTGCTAGGCAGAGACGGGCTCCACCTCATGAAGAGAGGGAAGAGCATCTTTGCAAGCAGGCTGGCTAACCTAGTGAGGAGAGCTTTAAACTAGGTTCAGCGGGGGAAGGAGACCAAAGCCCCGAGGTAAGTGGGGAAGTGGGATACTGGGAGGAAGCACGAGTAGGTGAGTGCAAGAGGGGAGGGCTCCTGCCCCATACTGGGACAGCAGGACGATCATGAGTTACCTTAAATGCCTATACACAAATGCAAGAAGCCTGGGGAACAAGCAGGGAGAACTGGAAGTCCTGGCACAGTCAAGGAATGATGACATAATTGGAATAACAGAGACTTGGTGGGATAACTCACATGATTGGAGTACTGTCATGGATGGATATAAACTGTTCAGGAAGGATAGGCCGGGCAGAAAAGGTGGGGGAGTTGCATTGTATATAAGCGAGCAGTATGACTGCTCAGAGCTCCAGTATGAAACTGCAGAAAAACCTGAGAGTCTCTGGATTAAATTTAGAAGTGGGAGCAACAAGGGTAATGTCGTGGTGGGAGTCTGCTACAGACCACCAGACCAGGGGGATGAGGTGGACGAGGCTTTCTTCCAGCAACTAACAGAAGTTGCTAGATCACAGGTCCTGGTTCTCATGGGTGACTTTAATCACCCCGATATCTGCTGGGAGAGCAATACAGCGGTGCACAGACAATCCAGGAAGTTTCTGGAAAGTGTAGGGGACAATTTCCTGGTGCAAGTGCTGGAGGAACCAACTAGGGGAAAAGCTCTTCTTGACCTGCTGCTCACAAACAGGGAAGAAATAGTAGAGGAAGCAATAGTGGATGGGAACCTGGGAGGCAGTGACCATGAGATGGTCGAGTTCAGGATCCTGACACAAGGAAGAAAGGAGAGCAGTAGAACAGAGACCCTGGACTTCAGAAAAGCAGACTTCGACTCCCTCAGGGAACTGATGGGCAAGGTCCCCTGGGAGAATAACATGAGGGGGAAAGGAGTCGAGGAAAGCTGGCTGTATTTTAAAGAATCCTTATCGAGGTTGCAGGCACAAACCATCCCGATGTGTAGAAAGAAAAGCAAATATGGCAGGCGACCAGCTTGGCTTAACAGTGAAATCCTTGCTCGTCTTAAACACAAAAAAACAGCTTACAAGAAGTGGAAGACTGGACAAATAACCAGGGAGGAGTATAAAAATATTGTTCAGGCATGCAGGAGTGAAATTAGGAAGGCCAAATCACACTTGGAGTTGCAGCTAGCCGGAGATGTTAGGAGTAACAAGAAGGGTTTCTTCAGGTATGTCAGCAACAAGAAGAAAGTCAAGGAAAGTGTGGGCCCCTTGCTGAATGAGGGAGGGAACCTAGTGACAGAGGATGTGGAGAAAGCTAGCGTACTCAGTGCTTTTTTTGCCTCTGTCTTCACAGACAAGGTCAGCTCCCAGACAGCTGCACTCTGCAGCACGGTATGGGGAGGAGGTGACCAGCCCTCTGTGGAGAAAGAAGTAGTTTGGGACTATTTAGAAAAGCTGGATGAGCACAAGTCCATGGGGCCGGATGCACTGCATTCAAGGGTGCTAAAGGAGTTGGCCGATGAGATTGCAGAGCCATTGGCCATTATCTTTGAAAAATCATGGCAATCGGGGAAGGTCCCGGATGACTGGAAAAAAGCGAATGTAGTGCCCATCTTTAAAAAAGGGAAGAAGGAAGATCCAGGGAAATACAGGCCAGTCAGTCTCACCTCAGTCCCTGGAAAAATCATGGAACAGGTCCTCAAGGAATCAATTCTGAACCACTTAAAGGAGGGGAAAGTGATCAGGAACAGTCAGCATGGATTCACCAAGGGCAAGTCATGCCTGACTAACCTAATTGCCTTCTATGATGAGATAACTGGCTCTGTGGATGAGGGGAAAGCAGTGGATGTGCTATTTCTTGACTTTAGCAAAGCTTTTGATACAGTCTCCCACAGTATTCTTGCCAGCAAGTTAAAGAAGTATGGGCTGGATGAATGGACGGTAAGGTGGATAGAAAACTGGCTAGATGGTCGGGCTCACCGGGTAGTGATCAATGGTTCCATGTCTAGTTGGCAGCCGGTATCAAGTGGAGTGCCCCAAGGGTCGGTGCTGGGGCCAGTTTTGTTCAATATCTTCATCAACGATCTGGAGGATGGTGTGGACTGTACCCTTAGCAAGTTTGCAGATGACACTAAACTGGGAGGAGTGGTTGATACGCTGGAGGGTAGGGATAGGATACAGAGGGACCTAGACAAATTAGAGGATTGGGCCAAAAGAAATATGATGAGGTTCAACAAGGACAAGTGCAGAGTCCTGCACTTAGGACGGAAGAATCCCATGCACTGCTACAGACTAGGGACCGAATGGCTGGGCAGCAGTTCTGCAGAAAAGGACCTAGGGGTTACGGTGGACGAAAAGCTGAATATGAGTCAACAGTGTGCCCTTGTTGCCAAGAAGGCTAATGGCATTTTGGGTTGTATAAGTAGGGGCATTTCCAGCAGATCGAGGGACGTGATCATTCCCCTCTATTCGGCACTGGTGAGGCCTCATTTGGAGGACTGTGTCCAGTTTTGGGCCCCACACTACAAGAAGGATGTGGATAAATTGGAAAGAGTCCAGCGGAGGGCAACAAAAATGATTAGGGGGCTGGAGCACATGACTTATGAGGAGAGGCTGAGGGAACTGGGATTGTTTAGCCTGCAGAAGAGAAGAATGAGGGGGGATTTGATAGCTGCTTTCAACTACCTGAAAGGGGGTTCCAAAGAGGATGGATCTAGACTGTTCTCAGTGGTAGAAGATGACAGAACAAGGAGTAACGGTCTCAAGTTGCAGAGGGGGAGGTTTAGGTTGGATATTAGGAAAAACTTTTTCACTAGCAGGGCGGTGAAGAACTGGAATGGGTTACCTAGGGAGGTGGTGGAATCTCCATCCTTAGAGGTTTTTAAGGTCAGGCTTGACAAAGCCCTGGCTGGGATGATTTAGTTGGGTTTGGTCCTGCTTTGAGCAGGGGGTTAGACTAGATGACCTCCTGAGGTCCCTTCCAACCCTGAGATTCTATGATTCTATGAGAGCTGGCTGTATTTTAAAGAAGCCTTATTTCGAGTGCGCAGGAACAAACCATCCTGATGTGCAGAAAGAATAGCAAATATGGCAGGTGACCGGCTTGGCTTAGCAGAGAAATCTTCTGTGAGCTTAAACACAAAAAGAAAACTTACAAGAAGTGGAAACTTAGACAGATGACTAGGGAAGAGTATACAAATATTAGGTTGCAGGAGTGTAATGCAGGGGTACATGAAGGGGTGTAATCCGGAAGGGCAAAGCACAATTGCAGTTGTAGCTAGCAAGGGATGTAAAGGGTAACAACAAGGGCTTCTACAGCTATGTTAGCAAGAAGAAAAAGGTCAGGGAATGTGTGGGACCCTTACTGAAGGGGGAGGCAACCTAGTGACAGATGATGTGGAAAAAGCCGAAGTATTCAATGCTTTTTTTGCCTCAGTCGTCACAGACCAGGTCAGCTCCCAGACTGCTACACGGGGCAGCACAGTATGGGAACGAGGTGAGCAGCCATCAGTGGTGAAAAGAAAAGGTAAAGGACTATTTAGAAAAGCTGGACATGCACAAGTCCATGGGGCCGGATCTAATACATCCGAGGGTGCTGAGGGAGTTGGCTGATGTGATTGCAGAGCCATTGGCCATTAGCTTTGAAAACTCGTGGTAATCAGGGAGGTCTTGGAAAATTGGAAAAAGGCAAATATAGTGCCCATCTTTAAAAAAAGGGAAGAAGGAGAATCTGGGGAACTACAGACCTGTCAGCCTCACCTCAGTCCCCAGAACAATCATGGAGCAGGTCCTCAAGGACTCCATTTTGAAGCACTTGGAGGAGAGGACGGTGATCAGGAACAGTCAACATGAATTCACCAAGGGCACGTCATGCCTGACCAACCTGATTGCCTTCCATGATGAGACAACTGGCTCTGTGGATATGGGGAAAGCGGTGGATGCGATGTATCTTGCCTTTAGCAAAGCTTTTGATACGGTCTCCCACAGTATTCTTGCCAGCAAGTTAAAGAAGTATGGATTGGATGAATGGACTATATGGTGGATAGAAAGCTGGCTAGATTGTCGGGCTCAACGGGTAGTGATCAACGGCTCGATGTCTAGTTGGCAGCCGGTATCAATTGGAGTGCCCCAGGGGTCAGTCCTAGGGCCACTTTTGTTCAACATCTTCATTAATGATCTGATGATGGGATGGACTGCACCCTCAGCAAGTTCGTGGATGACACTAAGCTGGGGGGAGAGGTAGATACGCTGGAGGGTAGGGATAGGGTCCAGAGTGACCTAGACAAATTGGAGAATCGGGCCAAAAGAAATCTGATGAGGTTCAACAAGGACAAGTGCAGAGTCTTGCACTTAGGATGGAAAAATCCCATGCATGGCTACAGGCTGGGGACTGACTGGCTAAGTGGCAGTTCTGCAGAAAAGGACCTGGGGATAACAGTGGACAAGAAGCTGGATATGCGTCAACAGTGTGCCCTTGTTGCCAAGAAGGCTAAGCATATTGGGCTGTATTAGTAGGAGCATTGCCAGCAGATCGAGGGAAGTGATTATTCCCCTCTATTTGGCACTGGTGAGGCCATATCAGGAGTATTGAGTCCAGTTTTGGGGCCCCCACTACTGAAGGGATGTGAACAAATTGGAGAGAGTCCAGAGGAGGGCAACGAAAATTATTAGTGGGCTGGAGCATATGATTTATGAGGAGAGGCTGAGGGAACTGGTCTTACTTAGTCTGCAGAAGAGAAGAGTGTGGGGGGATTTGATAGCAGCTTTCAACTACTTGAACGGGGGTTCCAAAGAGGATGGAGCTCGGCTGTGCTGCAGTGATGGCAGATGACAGAACAAGGAGCAATGGTCTCAAGTTGCAGTGGGGGAGGTCTAGGTTAGATATTGGGAATAATTATTTCACTAGGAGGGTGCTGAAGCACTGGAATGAGTTACCTAGGGAGGTGGTGAAGTCTCCATCCTTAGAGGTTTTTAAGGCCTACCTTGACAAAGCCCTGACTGGGATGATTTAGTTAGTGTTGGTCGTGCTTTGAGCAGGGGGTTGGACTAGATGACCTCCAGAGGTCTCTTCCAACCCTAATCATCTATGATTCTATGAAGAACTGATTGATAAAGCATTTAATCATTGGATTCTGATAACAGAAGTACAAAAACTTCACTCTTAAAGTTTATGAATTTGTCAGTAAACCAGCTGATTGTTTTATAACTTTCCAACCAGCTCTTCCTATTCATTCACTATGCTGTGCCCTTGAAATATTATAGCTCCACTTCCTTTAAAATCAAACCTTGTTTCACCTACAGCATGGATGAAAGATGAATCCTGCCATTCTTTGCAGCTACTCTCAAATCTCCAGAAGCGACAAAGGGTCCTGTGGCACCTTATAGACTAACAGAGGTATTGGAGCATAAGCTTTCGTGGGTGAATACCCACTTCTTCGGATGCACTTGCATCCGAAGAAGTGGGTATTCACCCACGAAAGCTTATGCTCCAATACCTCTGTTAGTCTATAAGGTGCCACAGGACCCTTTGTCGCTTCTGGAGATCCAGACTAACACGGCTACCCCTCTGATACTCTCAAATCTCCCACTCTTTGGAAAGCTTCCTAAGTGGCTTTTCATTGAGCTCAGATTACTGTTTATGGGGCTACAGGGGTCAATTTTCAAATTAAGCATCTAACCCCCATTGACTTTCAATGGGAGTTGAACACCAACATTTGGTGTTTTTGAAAACCTATCCTATAGAGTTTTGTTCAAATATAAACGTTTCCCATATCCCAGCATTAATGTAACATCATCAGTGGGGAAATTTATATATAGTCAACTTTGTGAAGATCAGTTCTGCTTAAACACTGCTCTTAAAATGCTTTGAAAATGAAGCTTTATGTCAGTATTTTATGATAAAATTTGATTACTGTACACTCCATGATGACAATCAATTCTGTACACAATAGCTTATCATGAAGGTATGTTAATCACATGATGTTAAGGGGCTACTGTGTTCCAAGAGCTCAAGTGAAGGAATCTAAACTCTTCTCGCTGGGGTGTGAAGTTCATTTCACAAGCAACACTCAGCATTCTTAACTGTCACGCTCTCAAACCTTCTACTTTGTTCTATGACAAATGAATTGTCCAGAAACAGTTTGCAAATGTATGGTCTTCAGTTTAAGGTTTTTAAATGCCAAAGAGGAATCTAAGTGCAGACATTAAAGTTTTCAAATTACAGCCAGAATGAAGCACGTTATAAAGGTCTTGCGTTAATAATTCATGTAAAATTTTGGATGACCCCAATGACATCTATGCAAAATTTAGCACTTTTCTCTGAGCTAAAATGTAACATTGCACATTGGCCTCATAGGCCTGGTCTACACAAGTCACTTTGCATCGGCTATTTGTGCACGTGTCTACACTCAAATTCGTCTTTGGTTGACTTAAGCGCCCTGTTACAGCAATGCAGTAAAATCAACTTCCTAAATGGTGTGGAGCCACTGTTGATGTATTGAGGTCAATGCACTGTGATCTGTGTTGACCCGAACAGTCCTCCATCAGCTGTCCCACAATGCCCCATTGCCTGCCATTTTGGTCACAATTTTAAACTCCACTGGCTCAGAGGTCACAGAGACCAGAAGCCAACCCCCATCTTTCAACGCCCCCTGTGTGTTTTTGAAATGTTTTTTTTAGACTCCATACCTTGGCAAGCACACCTAGCAGTTCCCTCATGTTGTGTGCAACTGCCCAGCCAGCCATGCGACTCTAGGCACTACGATGCGCTCCTGCCTGGAGTAGACAGTAGGTATTGAATCTCCTGGGCCTGTGGGGAGAGGAGGCTGTGCAAGCACAGCTACAGACCAGCCAGAGAAATGTGGACATCTACAAGCAGATTGCACAGGGGATGCAGGCAAAGGGGTATGACAGAGATCAGCACCAGTACTATGTGAAAGCACAGGAACTTCACCAGGGAGGCCAACAATAGATCTGGGGCTGCCCTGAAGACCTCCTGCTTTTATAATGAGTTGCATGCCATACTTGGCAGAGATTCCACCAGCACCCCCCAGACCACTGTGGATACCTCAGGGGAGACAAAGACAGAGACCCTTGCCGTGAACAGCAAGGAGGAGGAAGGAGTAGACAGGGTGGGGGACTCCAGCCAGGCTGCGAGTCAGAACCTGTTTGAGACTCCACCACAGTCTAGCCAGTCTCACCAGATGAGCCCGATGAAGGGGAAGGGAAAGCTGATTGGTGTGTGCGTATATTTCTCTTTACAACGTTTAAAGATGACACCCGGCCCGTCCTCAAGTTAACAAGACACAGTTATCGACTTTTCATTGTTTTACTCATACAAGAAGAGGTAGACAAATTGTAATGAAACTTTCATGGAGATACTCTGTCATCCTCTTGCAAAGGTTTGTATGGAGGGCTTCCTTGTTTCTTCCTGCGCAATAGGGCACTTTCCCATGCCGCTCAGAATGAATTCAGCTGGTGCCATTGCAGTAAACAGGCTAGCAGCATATAGGCCCGGGCAGCTTTGGGATGCCAGCAGCAGCTGTGTTCTCTGTGCCTTTGTGACCCTCAGGAATGAGATATCAACTAAAACCACCATAGTGGAAAATAAGTGCCAATATTCAGTGCTATTGTCCTATATTCGTACCCATGGAGTACAAACCAAAATTATATTGCTTCATGCAACAGAACAGACTTCTGTTCCTCGCGCCGGTGGGCCATACTCACCATGGCTGAGGCTGGAGAGCAGTGCTGTGACAAGGTGCTCAAAGCAGCAGTGTCAATAAGCATGTCTTATTAAAAGTGTTTATGAGAAAAAGGGAAGGGAGTTTGAAATGTATCTTTCCCTTCCCGTTGTGACTGCAAATCCAATGACACCTCTCTGTCTCTTCTTATCAGCAGCTTCTGATGTGGCAGCCTTGAGATGTCACCTCTATACTAGCAGAATGCCTGACATTGATAAAGAGGAGTAAGAAGTGGACTTGCTCAGCCAGATCATGCAAGCCAGCGCTGCATCTGACTGTGAACAAAGGGCTTGGAGGGCCAATATGACTGAGAGCATAGGGAAGGAAAGAGGACAAGAAAAAGATCCAACAGTAAGAGTCCCGGCAGGACAAGAAGGAGGAGATCTACCAGATATAATGGGTCTTTCCAGGCCACAAACTCAAATTCTGCAGACCCTGCATGATCTACAGGTCCAAAAATCCCAAATTCTCCACCCTTTGCAGTCCTTGCAGAATTCCATGGTCAATGCTCCCTAAATTCCCAAACACACCATGTGGCATCATGGGCTGCATCCTTACCCTACCACTCCACACTGGGGGACAGCAAGAAAAACAGCTTCACATACAGTGACCTGTGAGCACCACAGTTGCTGTACACGTAGCCACAACAGATTGCATTTGTGCAAATGGACAGAAATGTTTACTCCCTTTCCAATTTTAAAGTTCCACTCTCTTAATTTATGCCAAAAAAAGCATACTATGTTGAATTTTATTTTGCGCATTGTTTTTCCCACTCAATAAAGTTCTATTTTTGAAGAATCATCTGATCTTTATTAGTTCACAAGAAATATTGCAGTGAAAGCACACAGTACTTGCAGACATACAGCAACCATCCTTTAATTTACAGGTTCAAGAAAATACCCAGACATTTGTATACTGCTTGCTGTTTGTTTGTACACTCCAGAGAACACTTTTGTGGCTGACCATTAAAGTGCTCCTTCAAAGACTCCCTCATGTGCATAGCTCCAAACTGTCTCTTGTAATAGCCCTTGTGTCTGGCTGTTCAAATTCAGCAGAAAGCTGCTCCACTTCCGCCCTCCATCCTGTCACCAGCTTTTTCTCTTTTGCCTCACAGATATTATGCAGCTATAACCATTGGGATATTTTTCTCACCAAGATCCAATCTGGTGAGTACACACCATTAGCGTCCCGTTCAATCTAACAAAAGCACATTCCATAGTCATTCTGCACCTGCTGAGCTGGTAGTTCAATCTTTCCTTCATGCTGTCAAGGTGGCCAGAGAGTTTTCATGAGCTGAGGAGGAAGGGTTAGGCTGGGTCCCCCAGAATCACTACTGGCATTTCAATATCACCAATGGTAATCTGCCGGTCAGGAAAGCATGTCCATGCTTGCAGCTTTCTGCACAGTCCTGTGTTCTTAAAGATGCGAGTGTCATGCATCTTCCTGACCAGCCCAAACTGAATTCAGTGATGTATCCCCAGTGATCCAACAACACTTGCATAACCATGGAAAAGTAGCCCTTTCTGTTCATGTACTCTGTAGCAAAGTGGTGTCAGAATAGGGATATGAGTGCCATAGAATCACAGAAGATTGGGGTTGGAAGAGACCTCACAAGGTCATCTAGTCCAACACCCTGCTCAAAGCAGGACCAACTCCAACTAAATCATCCCAGCCAGGGCTTTGTCAAGCCGGGCCTTAAAAACCTTTAAGGATGGAGATTGTACCACCTCCCTAGGTAATCCATTCCAGTGAATCACCACCCTCTCAGTGAAAGAGTTTTTCCTAATATCCAACCTAGACCTCCCCCACTGCAACTTGAGACTGTTGCTCCTTGTTCTGTCATCTGCCACCACTGAGAACAGTCTAGCTCCATCTCTTTGGAACCCTCCAGCGTATCTACCCAGTTTAGTGTCACCTGCAAACTTGATGAGGGTACAATCCATCCCATCATCCAGATCATTAATGAAGATGTTGAACAAACCGGCTCCAGGACCAACCCCTGGGGTACTCGACTTGATACCGACTGCCAACTAGACATTAAGCTGTTGATCACTACCCATTGAGCCCAACAATCTAGCCAGCTTTCTATCTGCCTTATAGTTCAGTCATCCAATCCATACTTCTTTAACTTGCTGGCAAGAATACCGTGGGAGACTGTATCAAAAGCTTTGCTAAAGTCAAGGAATATCATGTCCACCGCTTTCCCCATATCCACAGAGCCAGTTATCTCATCATAGAAGGCAATCAGGTTGGTCAGGCATGACTTGCCCTTGGTGAATTCATATTGACTGTTTCTGATCACCTTCCTCTCCTCCAAGTGCTTCAAAATGGATTTCTTGAGGACCTGCGCCATGATTTTTCTGGGGACTGGGGTGAGGCTGACCAGTCTGTAGTTCCCCGGATTCTCCTTCTTCCCTTTTTTAAAGATGGGCATTATATTTGCCTTTTTCCAATCATCCGGGACCTCCCCCGATCGCTATGAGTTTTCAAAGATAGTGTCCAATGGCCATCTATCGCCTCATCTCAGTTCAGGAACCTCACTGCAGACAATCCATCCCCTATGTCCTGCATATTGCTGAGAGTCACAGACCTGCGAGCAGGAGACAATTAAGGGCCCTATACACTTGCATGACAACAACCCACACTATTCATTTTCCAGCTCCAAACTAATTTTCCACTGACCGAGCAATCCAGCATTGTAAGCGTCCAATGCAGCTCTCTTTCTGTTGTTCCTGCACTGGGGTGAGCTCAGCACACAGATACAGGAACGTGGCCTTTCACATCCAAAAGTTCTGCAGCCACTGCTTGTCGCCCCAACTCTGCATTATGATACAAGCACTGACTGGTGGGATTGCTTCTTGATTCCAGATCAAGTCATTTCTCTCCCACAACACATTGCAAAAATTTCCCAAAAGGCATTGTGCCAGATGATGGTGCATGACACACTGAGATACGTACCCCTGATGCACTGCACTTTGCATCAACACAAGCACTCCAATACAACATAAGAATGGCCATACTGGGTCAGACCAACAGTCCATCTAGCCCAGTATCCTGTCTTCCAACAGTGGCCAGTGGCAGGTGCCCCATAGGAATGAACAGAACAGGTAATCATCAAGTGATTCATCCCCTGTCGCCCATTTCCAGCTTTTGGCAAACAGAGGCCAGGGACACCATCCCTGCCCATCCTGGCTAATAGCCATTGATGGATCTATCCTCCATGAATTTATCTAGTTCTTTTTTGAAGCACAGCAGCCATGTATGCACGTGCCCAAGCGATACAAAAACTTAACTGGAGCCAATCAAAGTTTGCAGTGTGGATATGGCCACAGTATTCTGAAGACACTTCAGAAGTGCTATGGATTGGTCTCTCCCTCTAAGGGCTGGGCATTTGTTAAAGTGTGTATGCCAGGCAATCTCCCTCTCTTTTTTAAAAAACCCCTCCTTAAAATTAATTTCCTGCACTAACCCCTGCCAGTAAAAATGCTGTCACTGGATTGTTGTCATCGGCCTTTGACTTTTAAAAATCATCAAAAGTTAAAATCAACATCTGGCATCTTCCAGTGCTTTGTAATGCCAATCTATTTAGACCAGGGATCTCAAACTCAAATCACCACGAGGGCCACATGAGAACTAGTAAATTGGCCCGAGGGCCACATCACTGAAACCCTTTCATACAATGATACAAAAGTATAGTCAAAAATTTTTAAAAATGAAGAGTAATATAGTATATTAAAAGTCAATGTATTAACTTTTTCAAAACTGTAATGCAAAGAGGGGTTTTAATAAAATATAAACACTCAGTAATGTTTGGAGTTTGGCTGCTAGTGGTGTCGGGGCCTATGGCGGGCTGCAGGAAATAACTCCGTGCGTGTTTGAGACCCCTGATTTAGACTATAAATATCCGTACAGAACATTATTAAAGTAGGCATTAACTTTTTTTTCCCCTGTGTCTTATGCAGTGATGACTTCTGGAATTTAATAATTATGTTAAATTTACTTTTCAGTATATTGCACATTTAAATATTTTCTCATGGAGTCACTCAAATATTTAACAGCATTTGTTTCGATTTCAATGATTGGTGAAGGACTTGACTTACCCTATGTTTTTCTTTAATTTTCTTCCTGTATGCTTCTTTGTCAAATTTGTCCTCTTCCTGTAATCTTTCCTTTGCTTTATCTAGGTTGATGCCACCAGAATCATCTTCCTTCTCTTCGCTGTCCGCACTGGATTTTTGTGCTGGTGGCCACTGCTGAACTAACTGGATTATACAAGACAATATAAATGTTTAGAGCCATTTTCCTGCATCCAATGCTAACATGTATTTCATTACTCATCAAATAAGTAGCCATATACTAATTATTTTTGCTAGACTAAACAAAAAAAGCTGTTTGCAGAGGATTATATATCAAGAACATAAGAATGGTCATACTAGGTCAGATCAATAGCCCATGGGGCCCAGTATTCTGTTTTTCAACAGCAACCAGTGCCAGATGCTTCAGAGGGAATGAATACATCAGGGCAATTACTGAGTGATCCTTCCCGTCGTTCACTCCCACCTTCTGGTAGTCAGAGGTTTAGGGACACCCAGAGCATGTGGTTGCATCCCTGACCATCTTGGTTAATAACCAGTAATGAACTATCCTCTGTGAACTTACCTACATCTTTTTTTATACCTTTTTTTTTAAAAAAATACCGTTTTTTATACCAATTATACCTTTGATCGTCACAATAGCCCCTGGCAACGAGTTCCACAGGTTGACTGTACATTGTCTGAAGTAGTGCTTCCTTATGTTTGTTTTAAACCTGTTACCTTTTAATTTCCTTGGGAGACCCCTGGTTCTTGTGTTATGTGATGGGGTAAATAACACTATATTTATACACGACAAACAAAAATAGTCATTTTAACATTTTATAGGGTTTACATTAATTAAAATGAATAGCTCTTCAAAATAAACTGTCCATTAAACCATGTTTTTAATGCTTTCCTTTGAAATGTGTTTGGACATCTGCTTTTTAATCTCTGCCTAATAAGACACATATGCCATAGACATTTTTAGTCATTTTGTTAGGGAAAAAATATTTTTTCAAGAAAATATTTTAGATGGCTAATATGGTTAACTGGAAATTACATTTACATCAATTTTAAGAAACCGTATTTTTCACGATCCCAGGCTTCTCTTCATAAGGACCTCACACACTTTGCTCTGCAAGCAATCTCAATCCCCCAAACAGTCCACATGTGCGTGTACTAAACTGACCTTCAAATTTACTATTGTGTTTGAATATGCAATAAAGGCTTGAATGTAGTTCTCATCTTTGGAACAATTTAGGTGGGATCTGAAAGCTAAGTCTGAATCTCCACATGCAACGTCTTCTGTTGATCTCCCTCTATGAAAGATGCAGGGAGGCCAAACCCAATGATGTCTCCTCATTGTGAGAAGCAAGATGTTAAGGTTCTTTGGCCACGACAGATCTCCTGCCATTTCCTTCACTTTAATGTGAAACCATGAGATGCTCAAATAGTAATTGGGACAAAGGTAGGAGACAGGTCCAGGTGAAATAAAAAACGGTTACCTACCTTTCATAACGGTTATTCTTCAAGATGTGTTGCTCATATCCATTCCATTCTAGGTGTGTGCGCACCCACGTGCAGAGATGGAGATTTTTGCATTAGCGGTATCTGTAGGGTCGGTTGTGGCACCCTCTGGTGTGCTGAGCTGATGTGTTGGTATATTAGGCTCCGTCAGCCCTAAGCCCTGTCAGTTCCTTCTTGCGAGCAACTCCGACAGAGGGGCAGGAGTGCAGGTAATGGAATGGACATGAGCAACACATCTCAAAGAACAACAGTTATGAAAGGTAGGAAACTGTTGTTCTTCAAGTGCTTGCTCATGTCGATTCCATTCTAGGTGACTCACAAGCAGCATCCCCGGAGATGGGCTTGGAGTTCACGGTCGTGTGAGTTGCAACACCACTCTACTGAAGCCAGCGTCGTCTCGGACTTGCTAGGTAAGCACATAGTGAGACATGAACGTGTGAACGGATGACCAGGTAGCAGCCCTGTAGATGTCTTCAATTGGTACTTGAGCCAGGAAGGAGGCTGAAGAGACTTGCACACTAGTCAAGTGAACAGTTACAATCACCGGTGGAGGCACTTTCGCCTGATCATAGCAAAAACGGATGCAGGAAATTCTCTGGGTGAACACTAGACGACCATTCATCCTGTCCACCCTGGCAATGAACAGCTGTGTTGACTTACGGAACGGCTTGGTCCTTTCTAAGTAAAAGGCTAGCGCTATCCTGATGTCCAGAGTGCGATCTACGCTCCTCCTCAGACTTATGAGGCTTTGGGAAGAAGACAGGCAAGAATATGTCCTGGCTCATGTGAAATTGCAAAACCACCTTGGGCAGGAAAGCTGGGTGTGGTCGTAGCTGGACCTTGTCCTTGAAAAACACAGTATAGGACGGCTCCGAGGTAAGCACCCTAATCTCAGAGACCCTCTGGGCAGACATTATTGCCACCAGGAATGACACCTTCCAGGAGAGCAGAAGAAGGGAACAGGAAGCCAATGGCTTAAATGGCGCCCCCATGAGCAGTGCCAGCACTAGATTCAGGTCCCAAGGAGGAACAGGGTCCTGAACACGAGGACAGAGTAGCTCCAGATCCTTCAAGAACCAGACCATCATGTCATGAGTGAAGACTGACCTGCCCTGGACTGGAGGGTGAAAGGCTGATATAGCGGCGAGGTGGACCTTAATTGATGAAAGGGACAAGCCCTGGAGCTTAAGATATAGAAGGTAGTCGAGGATCGACTGCACTGAGGCCTGTTCAGGCCTAATATCCTGGTCCAATGCCCAGCACGTGAACCGTTTCCATTTGGCTAGATAGGTTTCCCTGGTAGAGGACTTCCTGCTGCCCAACAGGACCTACTGGACATGGGCCAAGCATTCCTGCACTTCCACATTTAAGCATGCAGCAGCCACGCCATCAGGTGCAGCGCCACCAGGTTCAGGTGCAGAAGACTGCCGTGGTTCTGAGACAGCAGATCTGACCAGAGAGGCAGCTGCAGTGGGGCTGCCACCGAGAGGTCTAGCAATATGCCGAACCAGTGCTGGCGAGGACAAGCCGGGTTTATTAGGATTACCTTCGCCTTGTCCTATTTCATCTTCATGAGGACTCTCTGGATTATCGGCACCAGCAGGAAAGCATACATCAGAGCCCCCAACCATGGGAATAAGGTGTCTGACAGGGAGCCTCTGTCAAGTCCCCTAATCGAGCAGAACATGTGGCATTTCCTGTTCTGACGAGTGGCAAACAAGTACAACCTGGGGACTTCCCCACCTCTGGAAGATCACGCTGACCACCTCGGGATGGAGTGACCATTTGTGGCACTGAGGCAATCTGCCAATACATTCCTGGTCCCCAGGAGGTGCACGGCTAAGTGATGAAAGGCATGCTGCACACAGAAGTCCCAAAGCCAGAGAGCTTCCTGGCAAAGGGCTGACGACCTGGCTCTGCCTTACTTGCTGATATAAAATATTGCAGCGGTGTGATTGTACCACCTTGCCCTTCAAGTGGGCCTAGAAAGCCTGGCCGGCCAAACGAACCACTCCAAGATCCCTGACATTTATGTGGAGGGAGCAACCATCCCATAACCACAAGTGGGCTCCCCAGCCCAAGTCCGAGGCATCGGAAACCAGGGACAGAGATAGGGAGAGGGCCACGAAGGGAACTCCTTCCAACACCGATTCAGGGTCCAACCACCACTTCAATGATACCCGGATGTGATCTGGCACCCTGACCACCAGGTCTAGATCATGCTTATTGGGGGTGTAGAGGGATGTTAGCCATGCTTGCAGTGGCCAGAGATGGAGCTGGGCATTCCGGACCACATAAGGACAAGCTGCCATGTGGCCTAACAACCTCAGGCAGGTGTGGGTGGTGGTGAGCGGGTGGCCCCTTAAATGGGAAATCAAGCCCAATGAGGCTTGGAAACAGGACTCCGGAAGGAAGGCTCCTAATGGTGTGGAGTCGAGAACCATCCCATGAACTCTATCCATTGCACTGGTATGAGGGACGATTTCTTTTAGTTTACTAATAGGTCAAGGTTGTGACAGGTAGAACGCACCAGATCGAGACTCCTCTGCACTTGATCCCACGATCTGCCCTTGATGAGGCAATCATAGAGATAAGGATAGATGTGGACCCCTCAACGTCTCAGGTAAGCAGCTACCAGAGCCATGCATTTTGTGACTACCCGCAGGGCCGATGAGAGACCAAAGGGCATCACTGTGAATTGGAAATGACGCTGGCCCACCATAAAATGGAGAAGCCGTCTGTGTTCTTGGAAGAACGACAAGTTTGTGGCCACCCTTCAGAGCAGGGCTTGGAGCTCCTTAAAATCATCCAGTGGGATAGTGTGAGAGGGCCCCACAACAGCCTCATCTGGAGAGGATGAGGACAACTGGACCACTGGGGGAGGACCCAGGGCTTCATCTCCCATGAGCGAAGGAGGTTTTGGGGTGGGCACTCACTCCTCCATCCTGGCATCCAATTGCGCTTTGCGCACTGATTCCGGTGCCACCAGTGCCATCTGTTGCTTTTCTGAAGCAGTTACCGACAATCGGCACGAAGGAGGCATCAGCATCACCAGCATGCCCCAGGCACTCCAGTAGGGCCATTGCGCCTGTCACTGGCCCTGCTGCCAGGATGGCATTGTGGAAGGGGATGCAACCTCAGGTGTCCAGTTGTGCCGGTACTGCCTCGGTGAAGGGCTGAACTCCTTTTCCGTGCCGGAGGAATCCCCTTCCAGTGACCACGATGGGACCATCGACGCCTGAGTCTGGCGGCTAACCGTCGCCGTGGGTCAACGTTGCCTTGACTAAGGGGATTGGTGCTGGGAGCGGGGGCATCGGTACCACATTGGGGAACATTCCCACAGACTGGAGACAATTGGCAGGAGGATGATCAGTGCTGGCCATACAGTGACAGACACCTCCCTCCAGGAAAACCTCTTCTAGAGGGCAGAGACCGGAAGTGGGCGGCCCGAAAAGGGTCCTTTGCACGATGCCCCTAGGTCTTTCTCGCTCAGTTCCGGGTCATGGGTCTTTCTCGCTCAGTTCCGGGTCATGCTTCTTCTATTTATTCTCGGGCACCGATGAAGGGGAGCGCTCCCGGGTAGAACCTGGTGCGCTACACACCGAGGCCAAAGTACTGGGAGTTGAGTCTGGCTGGGAAGGCTCCGAGGCTGGGTGGAGAGAGGCCTCCACGGGGGGGGGGGGGGGCTCAAATGATCTCGCTCTCTTTCCGTGTTCTGGGACGAAAGTTCTTACAGATGCGACACTTTTCTTTTACATGTGATTCCCCCAAGCACTTCAGGCAGCTGCTATGGGGGTCACCAACAGGCATAGGCCTGTCACAGTCAGCATAGGGCTTAAAACCCGGAAACTGGTGCATGCCCCGCCTTGAGCAAAGTCCCCGCTGGGACCCTAACTTACTAACTACAGTGCTTAACAACTACTTCACTAGCTAACTATCATCAACAAAACTACAAAAGCAATAAAGCACGAAGTGAAGGAGAAACCGCTAACCACTTGCTAGGCAAAGGGAAGGCGCTTTGACCCACCGTCACAGGCGGTAAGAAGGAACTGAGAGGGCGAAGGGCTGGCAGCCCCTAATATACTGACACATGAGAGCGGCAACCCCAGAGGGCACCACAGCTGACCCTACAGATACAGCTAAGGCAAAAATCTCCGACGACTGTACACGTGGGCATGCACACACCTAGAAAAGAATCGACATGAGCAAGCACTCGAAGAAGAACTAGTACGTAAGCAAGTAGGTGGCAGTATGCTGCTTGTTGTAGCATGTTGTAACAGACTACAGAGAATGCCAGATGTAAAGTTTTCTACTAGTTATTCTGCCAGACTGCATTAGCAGTGTTGAAGGGCCACATTTGACTTCCAGGCAGAATGTTGATTACTTATGACTTATAGGCTTGGCTTCAATGCATTATTTTGATTTTGAGTTTCAGAGATTTAAGCCAAGGGTTTAGAAGTATTTAACAAAATCCTGTAAACATCTGTTCACATGACAAGCAACCTTCTTTTGGAGTAGCTTTCTAAAAATGTAGTTGTTGTGGATTGGGGTGGGAGGGTTTCTTTAAATGAAAGAGTGGATATATGTGGAGAAAACTTACGACACTCCAATATATTTTGCAAAAAAAGGGAAAACAAGTTCAGAATTCTGATCTGCTGTCAGGCAAGAAGAAAGAGGATAATTTACTAATACTCTGTGCTGCATCCTCCTGGTCCTTAATAGCCACAAATAAAACCAATTGCACTGTATTCCCTGTTGTAAAATTGAGTTCATTTGTGTACAAATATTCAGAACATATATCTTAAAAGAGTTTTATTTTACTAAAGAGCCCACCAGAATGTTGGAATAACTTCTACAGATGCAAAGTTTATATTTCTATAAATAACTCCAAAACCTGTTCTCTGTTGTGCTGCTGTTCAGACTATAATCCCCGCGCTCATTTTTAGTCTCTGTCCTTGTTGCTTTATGGTTCACTGCACTGGATCACATGAAACACTTATCTGCCCACCAGCTAAATTTGAATGCTTTGTTCCTCCTCATACTTACAAGTACCAGTTTGGGGGTTCAAAAGTAATTAATCCCTTTCTCAAAATTTTGTATCCAAGATTGTGTTTTTAAAAACATAACCAGGTCTAATTACCTCTGTGCATTATGAACTGACTTACTAAAGAATTGTAATTCATCAGCCAGATTTTAAGACAGCTTTGTGTAACTGCATCTTTAAAAATGTATGTCCAATTAGATATATATATGAATTGGTCAGTTAAATGCACAACTAACCACTTGTGTATGCAATCACACCAAATTTACACACGCAATGGTGGTAACTGCATGCACAAATGTCTGGAAATTAAGGCGTGTATCTTTAAAGCCATGATTAATCTTTTCCAGGAGCTTTCCCCTGTGAGACTTCCTTAAGAGTTATTATAAGAATAGCATTTCTATTTCATATTCTGAACACAGTGCAGCTGCAGTCATGATCATCCTTCACATAAATTCATGAACAAGTCTTAATACACTGTCCTACTTATACAAACTGACAGAGCAGCATCTATGATTCAGAATGCAAGAGAAATATTTTAAAGCACTTGCTAAAAAATTAAAGCAGAGAATTTCTATCAGCTACTACACATACTACACTACACCCCCTCAGCATTCACTTTTTGTTCCAAAACAGCATTAAAGATAGCAGCATGTTAAATTATTTAAAAAGGCATTTAGATTTCAGCTTAATTTAAACAATTTTCATATTTTCCCTTTGAAAACCCCTTACACAAACACACAATTTATCTTTACTAAAATGTGTATATGGATGGAATCAAATGCTCTTTTGGTTCACTACAGTATCTTGGAAATCCAAGTGAATGCACTGAGCCTAATTTACTACATCCGATGAAATGGGTTCTTAACCCATGAAAGCTTATGCTGAAATAAATTTGTTAGTCTCTAAGGTGCCACAGGTATTTTTCTTGTTTTCTTTTCGCTGACACAGACTAACACGGCTACTACACTGAAACCTGTCCACTAACCAGGCGTTTTGTCCATTATGTACCACAGCTATCTAAAGGGCCTAGTTTAAATATGTTTCTTGGAGTAAGTATATACTTTAAAAATTACTGAGGGAATTTTTCCATGTCTGAAATTAGTTATCCTTTTGAACAGACTATTTCTATTAGTGAGGCCATCCTTAAAAGCTTTTGAAGCTTTTGATAACTAAGTAACATTACCACAGTATTCCCAGTGTTCAGTATACCTTGAGAATGTTATTTAGTTACAAAGACAACTGAGAAATTTTAAAAGTGATCACTATATTTAGTTTACATCCCATTAACTGATGAAATTGCTCTAATGCAAAAGCTACCTTTTATCTCAACACAGAAAACAGAAAAACAAAGCAAACTTCTGATGTTTGTGAAATCATGTTAGAGAGATTTAATATTTAAGCAGCACTGAGATTTGCTCGTTGGGGTTACAACCAAACAATACTGGAGTGACTAGCAATATAAAGTAGTTCACATCTATATAAAAATCAATACGTTTTTCCAAATGGTGTTAGGATATTCAATTAAATTACTAGAGTTCAATGCACAGCTATCTCCCTCCATTTGGTATATAAGCTTAGCACCTTCTTTACTCAGATGACATATGAAAGCTACAAATACTGGACATCTGAGAGAAAAATAGGGACATGTCTTTTCATTCCACTGCCATACAAGGGATTGGTAGAACTTTTTCAAGTGATAGCACTGGGATTTGACAGATCTTCCTTAAAAAACACCAGAGACTTTCCCTTTTGCTGTTGGGAGGGCCAGATTTCCAAAAGAGCCCAAGAGCCCGCATTTAAACATCGGAATATATGAAACGTGTTCAGTATACATCTGCTCCTATTGTTCTCAGTATAATTGGATTTAAATGGGAGCTGAGCTGTTTTGCAAATCTAGCTCCAATTATGAGCAGAAAGTATTTTTGAAAATCTGGGCCAAACTGAATAACTAGGGATTTTTGTTTTTTTGAGGTTTATTAATTTCATTTTCAGGGGTTCTTTTTTTAAAAGCAATTTGAATTTTATGCGGATGTCCAAAAATATGGGTTTTGGGGGGCTCTCTTTGTATTATATTATACACATTACTCACAACAATAGCATATACTGTAAAAGGAGTAATCTCTTTGTAATGTACCCTGGTGTGCTTTAACGTAGTACTGTTTCAAACAGCGCTATGTTAAAACACACTAGGGAACCTTTAGTCCACACCAGCAGGGTCTCCATGGACCAATTAATGTACAACATGTTAGTGTACTTCAGAATTCACACCCCTGTTGTGAGCATTACTGCTCCATCTAGACAAGTCCTCAGAAACAAGTAACCATTTCCAATGTTTTTTCCAATGGTTTATTGGATAAACACAATTTTTTTTAAATTGAGGGTGTTTTATTAGTGTTTCCCAGTTAAAACTAAAATCAGAAGCCCTGTGTATGACTCAGTTTAAAGTACCTTTGTTTTCACAGAAAATACAAATTCAGCTACCACCAGTGTCTGCAGTGTATTTTGAACTGATCTTACCTCCCCATCTTCAGTAAAGACAATTTTTGTGTTGACTTTAAATTTCCTCTTCAATATTTTTTTGGCTTCTTTGGTTTTAGTAGCTTTCTTCTTCAGTTTTGAATTCAAGGTATTCTGTATTTTAAAAAAGCAGATGGGAGAGAACATGGTTACTTTTTGTCAGAAAAAAATACACTAGGATTTAAACTTTAACTTCTGTTTATGGTATTAAGTAAAAAGCTATTTGCCAAAACATACACCCTATAGGTGAGTTTTAGAAGAGGATGCCTAATATAAACAAGGCTAAGGTACTTTTACATAGATGCAACTGCTTGAATCAGGTCATATAACAAACAAATATCTTTAGACTGTTCTAAATAACTTACATCCTATTGGCACCAGACAACCTGGACCCTCCAAGTCACACTTGCTTGTTGGTGCTGTGAGATAGACTCCCGTCTCACCGCCCATATATGGCAACAGCCAATGCACACTCTAGATACAGACTGAGATATTATTGGCTAAAGCCAGTAGCTTCCCTCCTCAGCATGACTAGCCAGACAATAGTTGGGCTGACATGGAGGGCCTGAGCAACTTCTTCCTCTCTCTCATGACAGGAAAGCAGCAAACAACAACTGCTGCTTCTACAGCTACCACCTTACATGGACTGGTACCATGACCTTGGTGTTACACTCAACTCCACCTACTTCTGCAGCATTTTCCACGGGTCTGCTTGTGCCCACTTTGCAGGAGTTCAGGTACCTGAAGGGATGAGTAGACCTGATGATGCTGGATGCCACCCATGGTGCTGGATGCCACCCATGGTGCTGCTCCCCCCCAATCATGTGTGACAAGTGGCTATCGAGGAACTCTCCAGCTCCACAACCCTTCCCTCCTGCACTCCAACCACAGTACTTAAGAAGTGGATGAACATATGCATGGGAGTGTTCAGATGAGAGAAAGAGCATGGAGATTTGGTGTTAAACAGTACTGATGTTTGCAGTTCCAACCCCTGCAGCATCTAGCTTCCATGTTAGATTCACCCCATTTAACAGAGAGCTTTCTGAGTGCAACAGAAAATTCCAAGGAAACCGGTGAAATGATAACTAGGACATTAGAAACAGTAAAATCCATCCACACATCCTTATGTGTTCTCCCATGACTACCATGGAATGAGCAGAGCTATCTAGAAAAAGTAACAATACAGTCAGCACAAACCTTGACCATTCATTTTATGCTATACCCCATGTTTTCTGTTTGTTGTGCTTGAGATTTGTGAACTGATAAAACTACTACATTGCAGAAGTTGTTGGAAGAAAGGGAAGCCATAGGTTTTGACCAACAGGTAGGGAATAGCTGGGGCTTTCAGAATCTGGACTAGTTTGGGCCCGTGAAATAAGCACATTATCCTATGTTTCTGCTAAAATGATCAACAGTGAAATAGTTAATGTTTAATGTTTTCCACTGCATGCATCTGAAGAAGTGGGTATTCACCCACGAAAGCTTATGCTCCAATACGTCTGTTAGTCTATAAGGTGCCACAGGACTCTTTGTCGCGTCTACAGATCCAGACTAACATGGCTACCCCTCTGATAGTTAATGTTGACTATTAAGACTGTTGTTTCGATTTCACAGGTAATCTGCTCTCATCCAGTGGCATGGATTACATAATGGTAGCCATAGAATCACATAAGATGTGAGGTCCAGACCTCAGTAATTTGAGGGTTTTTAAATACAAAATACGTATTATTCAGGTACCAAGTGACAAGGAATACTTGTCAACTACAATTGCGAGCAGAGCAGGCATCTTATGGCAAAATGAATCACAAAGACTCACTAGGAAGTATACAGACATATCATTCATCATCCCTGAAAAAACAGTATCCTGAAAGACACCACTATTCACCTCAACAGGGATTGTCTGCAAACTGGTATCAATACTTGACAAGAATGAGAAAAGGGGTCGCACAAATCTCAAGGAAACTATGATTAGGAGAACCTGAAATTTTTAGTTATGCAATATACTTCACTTAATGTACTACATTAAATATAAAGGGAAATGCAAAAATTCACTGGAGAAAGTAAATCTTCCTCCTGATCAGTACACTAATGCACTGAAAATAATGCACCACAAAATAAAAAATGACAACCTTAGCAAAAGTGGAGGGAAAATGGTTTATGACAGGCTAATGCAGTGTATTATCAGATGGCAACCACATCTATTATGACAACTAGTAACTGCAGCCGCACTTCTCTAATGAGAGAAGTATTGAAAAGCTGTGCTGTCACCTACTTGTCTTGTGTTATGTAGCGATTACTTACCAGCCTTATACTCCTTTCCCTAACAGCTTAGCAAGGTGTGTCCTTCCCTCAGTCTCATCACTTGCCCTGCAAACACACTGTTTTTGAGGCTCCGCATAAGCATAATTCTACACAGGTGCTGGAACTAGGGATGCTGGGGGTGCTCTCGCACCCCCTGGCTTGAAGTGGTTTCCATCATATACAGGGTTTACAGTTTGGTTGAATGGCTCCCAGCACCCTCACTATACAAACTGTTCTAGCACCCCTGTAATTCTATTTATCTTTATCGTAAAGGGGAAGCCATAGGCTGGAACTCAAGTATCAGCCTATTTACATTCCACCACAAGACTATTTGGAGAAGCAAGAGGATTTGTCCTTACAGATTGTCAAATGTGCCTGCTACACAGGACGTTTCTGGGCTCCCTCCCTCTTAGTTATC
The DNA here is from genome assembly GCA_033296515.1 of Macrochelys suwanniensis. Lineage (NCBI taxonomy): Eukaryota > Metazoa > Chordata > Testudines > Chelydridae > Macrochelys > Macrochelys suwanniensis. Next base: position 38,427,899 of record CM065775.1, on the reverse strand, counting down.
CCTCAGGGGTTCTTTGCTGTTCTGTATTCTGTCAGTGGGCAGAAATTGCCATCTTCTTCTCTTCTGGTTTGTGACACTTATAAGCAAACATGAAAGCACTTTTGAATTTGTAATTCACACTAACAAATCAAAGCCACACAGTGAGCCACTGTATTTTTGTTAAACTAACCTGAAAAGCATTAAAGAGTTAGTTTGCTGCAGAAGATTTCCTACTTTATCCAGCTTTTCTTGATGCAGCAAAGAAAACCACATAAGCAATACAACAATAGGAATTCTTTGGATGAGCTACTTAGATGTATCCACTTCACGCTGCTAAGACACAAATTTATCTAAAACACTATTTTTACTATAACATTTTATATAGTAATTTTACTATTTTTCTGCTTTCCATATTAACTATTACTTTTATTTGCTAATTATTTTTACACTCATTTCGCTATGTGACTGAACTCTTTTCAGAATGTATCATCAGTTACTTCATTTTGTAAAATAAATTTTTTGAATCTGTGAAGTGTGTTTTATCTGCCTGATTGCTTAGATCAGGGGGGGAAATGTTCTCTCTAGCCCACGAGCACAAGCTTCACTGCTAGAACATGGCTTCCAATGGGCCTTTTCAGCATGCACGTGGTACAATTCTTTTTTCATTTGCCCAACAGACTCTAAGAAATGAAGGTACATTTATATGGTATGCAGTATTGAGAGTCCTACAAAGGTATGCTAAGAAAAAAATGGAAGGCTACATTTCTTATACTGTACCGTGCAGAGTTAGAAAATTTGGCAGTTTCAATAAGTGACTCTTGTAACTTTATTGTGGTAAGTGCAGTGCTAGTGAAAGATGCCAGATTAACAAACCCTAGAGACTGACATCCTATCCACAAAACAGATAAGCATGAGCTTCCCCACACTACTTTTATTCTTATACCGTGCTCATTATTATGGTGTGAGGCAGACAGACCATTTCAGGGGTAGAGGGTAGCTAGCTCTCTATAGCCCAATTCAACCCTTAGTCTCTGCATGGTGCCAGTTAATACCACCTGTAATGTGGGAATTGAACTATAGCCAATCTATTTTACCCAAACCTCCAAAGAGTCTAGCGGATAGAACACTGGACAGACTCAGAAGACCTGGGATCTAGCCTTAACTCTGTCACTGCTGTGCTGAGTGACCCTGGGCAAGTCACTTCATCTTTGTGCCTTGGTTTTCCCATTTGTAAAATGAGGATGAACCTGTCCTTCTTTGCAAAGTGCTTTGAGATATTCTGATAAGTATTCATTACAGCAGCCTGCCCATGGAGCCAGGTTAGGAGGCAGAGTGGGACACACCGGGCTGCTAAGGAGTCACAGACTGGGGCTCAGAAGGGCTAGTGGCGGGGGACAGACTGGGCTCTGGAGCTAGTGGGATGACAGCATAGAGCCAGGGGATGAATTGGAGAGGGCTCCAGGGCCACATGGGATGGGGAGGATGCAAGGACACACAGGCAGGTGGGAGAGGCTCAGGGTCAGCCAGCGTCTGCATGGGGGAGGCTCCGCAACGCCCTAACAATCCCTCCTCCCCTCCCCCAAAAAACCTGTTCCGTACTTCTCCCACCCACACCCAACAACCAAACATGTTCACTCCCAGGCTCCTTCCGTCTCCCTCTGCTCCTCCGTTACCCCTGGCTACCCCTGACTCCCCCAAGCATTTGCACTGCTTCTGAGGGGTGAAGGAAATATGTTTCTGTATTGTAGTTTAAATGAATTACTCAAAGTTCTGTATTAATATGTCTAGTAAGGAATCTATTTGTCAAAAAAAATTCCTGAATTTTTTTTTGGGGGGGGGGGGGGGGGGGTGTCCTGTATCGTTACACATACTTGCTAACAAGTATTTTGAAAAAATAATTACCAAAATAATTGAAACTGGAGTGATTACATCGTGTTATTTTGAAAATAAAATATGCAGAATTTTAAAATATTGTGCGCAGAACTTTTAATTTTTTTGGTGCAGAATTCCCCCCAGAGTAATTATTGCACTTTCTCTAGCTTCAAACTGATAGCCCTCAAGCAAGAGGCTTATTCATTACCAGTGAGCTGAGCCATTAAGTTCATTCCCACCCCTTAAGTATGTTTATTTTTAAGTACAAGTGCATATTTATATATGTCAAGACAGCATATTAAAAGCTATATTTGCAACAATATAATTGCACGTTTCTCTATGTATCTTTTTAATAGAACAGATAGTATTGAGTCAAATGTTCATTAAAACACATTATAGACAAGAAAGGAAATGTAACTTTAGAGAATGCTACAGCATTTCTACTATTATTGTAAATAGATGTATGTAATTGCTGTACTACAAACTAGAACTTCCTGCAACACTACAGGACCCAACTACACGTTTGTGTTGTTTTCTGACCCAAATCCCAATCTTCTTGGGCTCACGTCAGGTTGCCTCTGATGACCCTGTACTGCCTATGGGGTTATAGCAGTGACGGCAGTGGCCATGTGCCCTGCTCCTACTGCCACCTCGTTGCCCTGTGCATGCTGCAAAGCGTGTATGCCAAGGAGTTGCAGTCCCTCATTCCGTAGCACATATAGTACAGCAGTGGGTGGTGTCCAGCGAGAAGGGCACACAGCGAACCACTCAACCCTCTCTGGCTCAGGTCAGCAGGGCTTGGGTTGGCCTTAAAAATTAGGCCTGGGCAAACCCTCTATTATAAACTCTGAAAACATTTCATATCAGAACGTAGCCAAGTAACGTCAGCGAATAACACAGAAAGACAAAAGAAAAAAATTATATCAAGTAGTAAAAGGGATCCCATGGGTGAACTAAACCAATAAGCCTTCAAACAAGAACAGACTATGGACTAGATAACCTCCTGAGGTCCCTTCCAACCCTGATATTCTATGATTTTATTCTATGTCTGCAGTGGGCTATGAACACACACTTTGAAATTGTTATTACATTATGAGATGAAGGAAAAACAGTAAAGAAAAAAGTGTGAAAAAAATCTTACCTAACTGGAAGACTGCATGGTTTAGAATATCAACAAAAGAAAATGGGAAGCAACTAAGCACCATCTTCTTATGAAAAAAGCTACACTGTTATTCAGTAAGCTAAAGACGTAGCATGGCCCATGGAATGAGTAAGGAACATTTATGTTCTAATTCCAGTCACTAATATGAAAATCTTCAGGATTAAGTGCTACAAGTTTGGCACCCAAAATTACAACCAGATCCTATTTTCAGATGTGCTTAATACCTAAGACTGCAATTTACCTTAAAGAAAGGGGCAAGTACTCAATACCTTTGAAAATGTAGACCCCTAAAACCTCTCAGTCTCCATTTTTCAATGTATGAGGTGGGGGTAATTGTTAAATGACCTTACAGGTGTGTGGCAAGATTTAGCATCTTTAAAATATTACAGAGTTACTAAGCATTGGAAGGTAGATTCAAATTGGACATTTCTTTACCAAAATTCTATAAAATGAAAACAGTTACAGAACTAGGTTATTTATCAGCAGCCTAAATTTTCTCTTTTTTCTTACACATGTACATGCCAGATGGTTTTTGCTGGATTATTACATAGTTTAGAATTAAAATTAGCTTTTAGGAGCACAAAAAGTAGGAAATTAAGGAATCCTATTATAAAATCATGAAGTTAAACTATGCTGTAGATATTCAAGGTCTTCAGTTTTCTCATGAAAAAAATGTAGTTCTTAACTTTGAGAGATCTGTTGGAAAGATATATTGGAATTGGAAAAGGTTCAGAAAAGGGCAACAAAAATGATTAGGGATATGGAACAGCTTCTATAAGAGGACAGATTAATAAAATTGGGACTTTTCAGCTTGGAAAAGAGACGACTAAGGGGGGATATGATAGAGATCTATAAAATTATGACTGGTGTGGAGAAAGTAAATAAAGAGTGTTATTTATTCCTTCTCGTAACACAAGAACTAGAAGTTACCAAATGAAAGTAATAGGCAGCAGGTTTAAAACAAACAAAAGAAAGTATTTCTTCACACAACCTATAGTCAACCTGTGGAACTCTTTGCAAACAATGTTGTGAAGGCCAAGACTATAACAGGGTTCAAAAACAACAACAACAACAAACCCCTAGATAAATTCATGAAGGATAGGTCCATCATGGCTATTAGCCAGAATGGGCAGGAATGGTGTCCCTAGCCTCTGTTTGCCATAAGCTGATAATGGATGACAGGGGATGGAGCATTTGATGACTACCTGTTCTGTTCATTTCCTCTGGGGTACCTGGCATTGGCCACTGTTGGAAGAGAGGATACTGGGCTAGATGGGATGAAGGAAGATACTTTGGTCTGACCCAGTATGGCTGTGATTTGAGGACTTCAATAGCTGAGACATAAGTGAGAGGATTATTCCAGGAGTGGGAGATTCTGTGGCCTGCGTTGTGCAGGAGGTCAGACTAGATGATCATAATGGTCCCTTCTGACCTTAAAGTCTATGAGTCTATGTTCTTATGTTTTTTCTACACCAAACCCCAGGCAAAAGAAGAGGTTTCTGAACAAAGACATCTCCAGGGTTTCAGACACCAAATTTAATCACCCTTAAAAATACAATTTTTATTGAGAAAATATTCCATAAGCAAGATATCTCAGAATGTTCACTCATTTTAAACCATCATATTGCCGTGGGAACTTCTGTGGCAGAGCCAATACAGAGCATCTGTAATATTGTAGCCAAGGCTCTGTATTGGCTCTACCACAGAAGTTCCCACGGCCATATGATTATCAATGGAGGATACTGTAGAAGTGAGAGCACCAGTATTTTTTTTACTGTTTAATGGTCAGAACACAAATTCCAGTTGCTTGTTCACATTTCAATAAAATCTTAGAGCACCAAGATCAGACTCAATGAACACTTCCCAATTTATCTACTTCGGTACATACTTATATGGCCTCATCAGTTTAGTGTCAGACCACCTACAGTCCCTTCCCGTAACTTTGCTTCAGATTTGGAGTTTTGATTGCTACAGCAATTTTCATCTTTCATTTCAACTCACTTAATAACAAGTCATTGGGTAAGGCAAGGTTTACAGCCTGTTAATCTGTAAAAATGAGCATAGTGTCTTCACCACAACAGCTGTCCAATGCCAGGGCTAAATTGTCATGATGGAGTAATCACTTCTATGTCATGTTAGGTATAAAATGTGTTCTTGCTTTCCTACAGTCTTGGGATTGTTCCTCCATATTCCTGGGAAGAAAGGTCATGAACTCTCATTTTTCAGAAGCCACATAACATTATTATTTCATATTATTTTTATTGAGCATTCAACACCAACTGCAACAGCAACATCCCCATACTGAATATCATACTGCAGTTTAACTCTTCTGTCTAAGCTGTATATAGTTCTCACAACTCTTTCCCTCCTAGGAACTGCCTCAGTCTCTCCAAAGAAAGTCTTCAAATCACAGGAAGCAGCACATGGTGTCTTCATCTTTGTGCCTTGTATAGCATCCACACATTGTTGGTACTAAACTAATCGAAATTAGAGTGTCCTGGCTCTCAGGAGACACTTCCAGCAGAGATATTTGAGGGTCCATGTCCTTCAGCCACTTGGCTGTGCCTTTTCTATCAAGCCTGGAACAGTCTAATTCCCACTCAGTCCCCATGGAACTGCAAGAGCCAAACCATTTACTAGCCAGTTTCCCTCCTCCCTTATTCTGTGCTGGAGAAGGAAGAATATGGCTGGAGTTCCCACCCCTTTTCTACCGATTCCCATAGACAAAAGCAACAGTGAGACACAAATCTTGGCTACTCCTCACATCCCTGTCTAGAGCTCACAGTGAGAAGCAACGCAACCAGACTTCAAGGCCCAATCCCCCACACCTCATTGTGAGTACAAGCAAAAGAGAGCTGGGGTAGCCAATACTCTCTGCTCCTCTCCTGACGACTGAGAAAGGCAGACCAGATCCCTGGTGAGGAGCCGCTTGCAGCAGCCATCATGTCTCATCCGTCTTGCCTCCACTTCTCAACTTTTCTGTACCCGCCCCCCCCGCCACATTTGGTAATGGAAATCTGGCCTCAACCCCGAGCTGGATCCATAGTCCCAGGGTCCTCTCCTGGCTGCTCTGACCTGTTTGACATAAGGCATGGCCTGAAGTTGTTCTGTAGAGGAAGTGGAAGCAGGGTTTGGAAAACGCTCCAAACTTTCGTCCCCAGACTTAAAAAAACCCCAAGGGTTTGTTTTGTTTTGTTTTGAAATGGTGCTCACCTCATTTAAGATACAGCCTTTATTTCCAATTTTCAGATTACGTGCTTTTTAAAACAACTTAAAAAACAAGAATCTGAAATCTCTAGGTGCTAACCTAGAAACTTGCTAGTTATCAGTGCTCTGTAAGGTATGCAGCAGTGATTAGCCTTTACGTGAACATTTGTGAAGATGAGGATCCAGCCAGATTTCTATTCAAAAGACGAACAGTAGTGTTCATGTACCACTCTATTTGCTACAGTACAAACTTTGAAAAGCATCAGTCAAATATTAAGGCTGACATGATCTTGAATTTTGAAAATGATTGCTCAGTTTGAAAACACTGCCTTTCTAAGCTAGTATGACGGAAAACTCCAGCAGAGATGCTGATATGGCACAATCAAGGGTATTTCAATAATTCTACACCAAGCACATATAAATCCTAAGGAACTTACTTGCAACCAAACTAATCAATATGTGCATTGCTTATTTTGTTTTCAAAACTATTATAAAAAGGCTAGATCTGAGAGCAACCAACGTTTCACTGTAAAGAAACTTATTCTTATAAGAAAAAACAATATACTTCATGTACCTTTCTAAAAGATTACAACAATCAACATCACCTAATACATGAAACTTCTGAGGGGTAACAGCTTTTCATTACTTCTGGGTCTATACTAAATTTTGATAATCACTTGGTATGCAAAGAGCTAGAGATCAGCAGTTAAGCGAATTATTCCCTAGATTTTGATTACTAGCTAGAACACAGAAATCCATGGAAACATCAGTATATGGGAGAAACCTGGACTGGAAGACAATTGTGTTGTGGTAACTACGTGCTTTGATTGGGTTTTTTGTTTATTTGAGGGAATGGTGTGTTAGTAGTGTTGGGCCAGAGAGCTAACGCTTGAAATCAACTTTCCTTAAAGTTTAAGAGTGTTTGGATGAAGAAGTCTGGTTAGGGCTCATCACTTAATTTAATACACAGGGTATTAATGTCAGTAAAACAGATGGAATTAAGCTAGGTAGGACTGATAAGAACCAAAACTTAAAAGATGAAGATCTCAGCATTTTAACTCATAACACACTTGGTGTCTTTTCCATTTAACAATATGGCCTGTTAGCTGCAAGTTCTAGTTAAGTGAAAGGAATTTTCTGTAACAGGTTTATTCTATGAACTTGGCTCCACTGTTTCATGAAATATTTTGGTTAAATGCAGATTAGTTGCATTCATCTCATTTATTTCAAAAAGATCCATTTTTTTCTTTATACTTAGCACACATTAGCAGAGAGAGGCAGAAAGAGGAGCCACCGCATGGATCAGAAAAAAGAAATATTATACGATCTCTCTCAAGACACTGGTTCAAATCCAGCAGAGGCAAGTAAGGCTAAAAGTTTTTATCTGACAAGCTGTTCAATGACGTATGCAAAAATATGGTAGTCTTATTTCCTTTTTTCGTAGACATCACAAAATGTTTACAACGTTTAAATTTTGAATATAATTTTCTGCAGAAAGTAAATACTATTAGCTGCTGAATTTATCATGCATGTGTGTTTTACACAAGGGGCATGCGTTTCACCCAGCTGTTTTATACATTTAGAAGTACATTCCACAAGAGATTTTTCCTCATATTACAAATCCTACCATGGTAGCTGGCACTCTTCATTAGCAGTCTGAGCAAAGATGACAAGGGCTGAATGGACACGAAGACTGAACAAACGTATCACCCCCTACAGATAGATCTTCAAAAATCAAGGAAAAGGTATGATGCACAGGAATGTAGTAGCAGGGTTGAGAAAGACCGCTTAACCCAAGACTTATCCTACTGCCCATTAAAAAAAAAAAAAGCTTGAAAGACACTAATCTGGTCTCCCTCCACACGTACTCTCTTGAAGTGCCCCCTAGTGAAGTTGGCTTGTGGGAGGAGCAGGTTCAGGCAGCATTCCAAGCATCCCTCAACACGGCTCTAGCTATAAGCCACCAATTTAAACTCTAACTTCCAGAGGTAAAGATACCCCCGCAACCCCGAAATTCACTTAGGGTACGTCTACACCACAATTAAACAGCCCTTTGAGCCCAAGTCAGCTGGCTATTTCCAGTGTAGACATACCCTTTATGGCTTTTGAATAGAAAAGAATATTAATGTTGCTACTCTGATTTAAAAGCTGCAGCTGTCTCAAAAGAAAAAAGCACTGTACAATGCATTTGCCACTGCTTTTTTTTTTTTAAACACACTTTTCCATTAATCCTCCGGGATACAGGGATAATTTTCAAGGTCTTCTCAGTGAAAGTTGCAATCATAGTGTCTGGAAGCAACCAAATGTTTAATCTGGAATTACCACAAATGTACGTAACCACAGTATAAATATTATAGCATTAAGTTCTACTTATACAAATAAACAATTCTCATGTATCAGCAAATTTAATGTATATTATCTTACCGGAAAGTATTTATGAAAACTAGTATGCCCAAAATGTCTCTAATACGATAAAATCTACAAGGACTAAGCAAGCATATTTTTAAATCTGTCATCAAAAGAGTTAATGTGGATGAAGTCACCATCTGAATTTTTGCAAACTGTAACTTACAGTCCTGATAACATCTGTTACACTTCGAGATCTGTGTCCCTGTTGGGCACTGAAGCAAGGAACCTTAGATTCAACTGCAGTCAATCTATCATTTAAGCTAAAAAAAGAAGCTCCATGAACTGTCAGCATTAGCAGCACTGACATCCCTTCTAACGCCCCAAGCCACTAGCAGGCAGGATCATGACTTCCTAAAGAATTTTCTTAAGGTAGAGTTCTGAGTAGCAAACTATGTTACAAATTTCCAGTCAAAAACTAAGTCAATGTGGAGACATCATTGAGAGTGAATAACTTAGGATAACACATTACAGGGATGATGTAATTATTTCAAAAACAAGTATTATAAACCCAGGAAATCAAACCTAAAAATAGGTTACACTAGAAGGTTAAACTTGAAATCCATCCATACAAAAGGTACGGAAATGCACAGTCTGGGTCACTTAAACAACCTTAACTCTGCCCTGAAGTGATATCATACAATAACTGTACAATTATGATTAATACTACTGACTTCAGCCCCAGATTAGATTAAACTGATTTTAAAGACATTAATTTCCCCATTCATAATACTGTATCACCACAGGGTAATGTATCATTAAAACATGTAATCATTAAAACATGTACGAAGACGTCAAATAGCCACACATTCTCCAAGCATGATACTATTTCTACTACATCTCAGGCAAAAATGGTTTAGCCCAAGATTATTTCATTGTCCCTATTCCACAGCTTCCATTTTACTAAGCAAGAGAAGAGAATCATTAAGGTTCTACTCACAATGATTTCCACGCAAAACAAGACAAAACAGAAATGAAGGCACAAATATTTCCTATGTGCTTTAACCAAAATTACACAGCCAATCAAGTCTTGCCGTTGGAATCCAATTTTTAATCTGTCACTTTCAATACAGGCCTCTTCCATCGGGAATTGTGCAGCGGAACAATTTGGAGAGAAAGTCTGATTTGTGCTTTTTGGGGGGAAATCATGGGTCATGTTACAAATCCTAAGCAATGACCATGTTGATTCCATTTCTTAACATTTTACAAGTGGACCAAGATCTTCCATCCCTGATCTTTCATTATCTTCTAAAATGCATAAGGGGCACAAGAAAACATATGTTGAAAAGGGAGGGGAAAGCTGCCTTGTCTTATTTTTTAAAAAAAGTCTTTAAAGTACACCATTATTCTGCAATTTGTTACAGTTTCTAATTTTCCAGTCTCCAGAAGCACCAGAATTATTCACTCACTCTCTTTCTCTCTCTCAGGCTAGACTGAATATTTTAACGTAACAGAGTAAAGTAAATGAAAACATCGAGAGTGATGTTATCAGACTCCATGGCAGATCTTATTTATCATTTAGTGAACTGAACAGAGACTTTTTTTTTTAAACAAAAAGGAAACAAAGACCTCTCAGCTGGTTCTATTTTACTGTATTTTCTAAACATTCTTTCTTCTTGTGCATCAGTTTTATGGTTAATTTTTAAATGACAGGCTACTACAAAGCATAATAAATACATTCTAAATATATGCTGGAGAGATCTTACATCTGGTGGGGAGGGGGGGATCAGAAAAGCCAATTAACTTTGTTGTAGAGCTGCAAATATTTTGTCCTTTCCTTCCTCAAAAAGCAGTTAGAAATGACAGAGGGTGCTAGTAGAAAGACAGGGTTGATGTTTTTTTAAATCTTATATTCACTAAATTCCATCTGGTCACAAAGTAGAAGCAAAGATTGCAGTCAAGAATCCATTCCCCAAGATCTCTTGTAATAGTAATGCATTTGCCCAAGCCCTCTCTCTTCCTTTCTTGTGTACACTGAAAACAAAAGTAATGTCCAGAATATTATCACATCCCAACGATAATCCTAACAGATAGGTTTGCCAACCCTCCAGGATTGCCCTGGAGTCTCCAGGAATTAAACATTAATCTTTCATCAAAGATTGTGTCATGTAATGAAACCTCCAGGAATACGTCCAACCAAAATTGGCAACCCTACTAACAGACCAGGATTGCAGTCGGGGTTTGGGTTGTTGTTTTTTAAAAACACACATCCTTTGCAAAATCCCTGTGATAATTACTTATTTATTACTGGAGCAGTCTAAATCTCTCAGCAGCACAGTGGTGTGGTTTTTAGTAGGTTAAATGGGTGCTTTGTGGGGAGGTGAGGATGGGGAGGCCCATTCTTCATTGCAAGACAAACAGCCGAATGACATGCATTACCTACCATGTAGTACACCACCACTCAAATATACGCCATATTCCAGAATAAACTAGAGAGGTAGAATCTATGATTAAAAGTGGACAGAGCAGACAGAGCAAAGGTGATTATAATATGGCTGAGGGTTGTTTGTTCTAATATGACTGTGTATTAACGCCTATCTTAACATATCCAACAAGGACTTTAGCAGGGTATTTGAGAAGATGACTCAGTCCATCTTACTGAAACAACAAAGCAATAAGCATAGAAGCAACAAAAAAAAATATCAAGAGATTCTCAATCACTGTGCGAAGCTCTCTGGCATTAATAAGCATCAGACTGAATGTGCATGTACTCTCTTGATCTCAATCTGGGAACAATGTGCACATTGCTACTGCCAGAGGGTCGTGCCATCTGAAATATGTGAAACAGAGAGAGAGAGAGAATTTTACCAATCCCAGTATATTATGTTAGACAGAATACTAGTGGATCCAGCATCCATTTGGCCTGACAAAAGCCAGCATGACTGAATCAGTCTGTTACCATTTTGTTTTTGTCCCGTTCAATAAATGCTCTGAGAGATGTGTTGTTTTTGGAGAAGGGCTGATGGCAGCTGCTACAACCTTCCTCCTGTGGTGATGTGATAGGCTACTCTATGGCAAAACGGTAATGCTTTTGTGTATATGGTTCCAATGTCAACTCCACAGAGAAATTTTTACTGAGAACATCCTTCTGGCTCAAGCTTACAAGAGACAGCATTTCTGAGTGATAAATATTCTTTGCTTTGTATGGGTCTAATTGGCCAAGATGTGCAGATTTTCTTTAAATGGTATTAGAAGTTTGATACTGAATAAATCCATACTTACAAATAGTTATTAAACTTGGCTAGCAACCACTTCAGTTAGGATTGCAATATAGTTTACATTTTAAGAGTTTTCACATCCTTACTGAAATATTTAGCTTTGGGGCTAGAATTTTCCATGCCTGGTCTCTTTCCATAGGTGACTTTTCATAATGTTTAAGCAACATCCAGTCAGAAATTTGAGTAATGTGTATGTTGGGTTTTTTTAAACACTTTTGCCATATCAAATTCAACACCTTCCCCTCCCTCAACACAAAACGAAAAATAATTGAACGTTTTCAAATGTCTCAGAGTTCAGCATAGTAAGTGGACATCTGCTATGATTATTTCCCTTAATAAAGTCCAACCCTTACAGTGATATAATCCAAAAATTTCTCAGTGACGGATGAAAGCAGCATACAACAAATTATTGATTGCACAATATTAGGGACTCAGAATTTTCAGAATACTGTAGAATGAAAGAATTGCAAAGTTCATTTTAAAATATTTTTCTGTTGCCAGGATACAGTGATCACAAAGTACCACAAGTTAATGTGCTATTGCTCTATTAACTTCCTTTTTGTAAAAACAAAACAAAACAAAGCAAAACAAGAACTGTCTACATCCAAACATACTCGTGAGGGCATTCTATGCAAAAAATTTAAAAATTCTGTGCCAAAAAATTAAAAATTCTACACACAATATTTTAAAATTATGCTAGTTTTATTTGTCAATAAATAAATACAGAGGCTCCCACATGGCAGTGGGGAGAGCACAAAGTCAGTAGCTGCACGAAGGTGGAAGATCACCCTGCCGCCTCCGCACCCCCACCCCGGGACACGGACTCAGTGGTGAGGCTGCACCCAACCCTGACATAGCACTAAGGCCTGAACCTGCCCCAGAAACACCCTGGGGCTCTGCCCCTCTACGCCAGGAGCACCAGATGTGGGGCAGGCATGCTCACCCAGGCGGGATCCAAGTATGGAGGGGCTTAGTGTGGATTGAGAGGATTCTGTGTGGGACAATTTGGGTGAAGGCAGCTCAGTTGCGGGTCTAGGTGTGGGGGTATCTGGATGCACAGAGGCTCTATGGGGGGGTTCCAGATGCAGGGGCAGTGGGACTCTGCAGGGGCTTCCAGGTAAAAATGGTTGGGGCTCAGAGGAGGGGTCTGGGTGTGGGGATCTTTGGAGGGGGGGTCTGGGTACTGGGGGAGTGGGGCTTGGTGGTGTGGGGATCTGGGTGCTGCGCGTTGGGGGTAGTGGCATGGGGGTCTGGATGTCGGTGCTCAGGGTGGTGCAGGGGGATGGGGCTCATCAGGGTGGGGGTTGAGTGCAGGGAGTTCAGTGGGGGTGGTCTGGGTGCAGGGGTGGGGGTCCAGAGGAAGGGGCTCTGGGTGCAGGGGGGCTCCAGATGCAGGGGCTGAGGTTCAGTGGGGGTGGGGTTCGGGTATGGAGGACTAGGAGAGTTCTGGGTGTACAGGGTGAGGCTTGGCGGGGGTGTCTCGGTAGGGGAGGTCCAGATGCCCGGGGGACTGATGGGGGCAGGAAGCAGGGAAGCATGCTGAGCTTCCTGCACCTGGGGGAGGTTTCTGGGGGTGGGTTTGACACAGCCCCAGCCACTCCTTGCAGCGGAAGAGAAAAGACGGTTACTCACCGTTGTAACTGTTGTTCTTCAAGATGTGTTGCTCATATCTATTCCAATTAGGTGTGCGCGCACGGCGTGCACGATCATCAGAAGATTTTTACCCTAGCAACACTCGGTGGGCCGGCTGGTGCCCTCTGGAGTGGCACCATTGCGGCGCTGAATAAATACCCCAGCCGGCTCAGCGCCCTCTCAGTTCCTTCTTGCCGGCTATTCCGACAGTGGGGATGGAGGGCGGGTTTGGAATAGATATGAGCAACACATCTCGAAGAACAACAGTTACTACAGTGAGTAACCGTCTTTTCTTCTTCGAGTGCTTGCTCATATGTATTCCAGTTAGGTGACTCCCAAGCCTTGCCTAGGCGGTGGGGTCGGAGTGAGATACTGCACAGTGTGGGACTGCTGAACCAAACGCAGCGTCCTCCCTGGAATGCTGGACTATGGCATAGTGAGTGGCAAAGGTGTGCACCGATGACCAGGTTGCTGCCCTACATATCTCCTGTATAGGTATATGCGCCAGGAAGGCGGAGGACGAGGCTTGAGCTCGGGTGGAGTGGGCAGTAAGGTGCGTGGTGGGAACACCAGCCAAGTCATAGAACGCCTGGATGCACGACGTGATCCAGGACGAGATGTGTTGGGAAGAGACCGGGAAGCCCTTCATCCGGTCTGCCACAGCAACAAAGAGTTGAGTCGTTTTCCGGAAGGGCTTCGTCCGCTCAATGTAGAAGGCGAGGGCCCTACAGACATCCAAGGAGTGGAGTTATTGCTCCCTTGGAGAGACATGCGGCTTCGGGTAGAAGACCGGCAGAAAAATGTCTTGGTTGATATGAAAGGCCAACACTACCTTGGGAAGGAAGGCCGGATGTGGTCGCAGCTGTACCTTGTCCTTGTAGAACACCATGTAAGCGGGTTCCGACGTGAGCGCTCTGAGTTCAGATACACGCCTTGCCGAGGTGATGGCTACAAGGAAGGCAGTCTTCCAGGAGAGGTACAGGAGCAAGCAGGTGGCCGTAGGCTCGAATGGGGCCCCCATGAGCCTGGTTATCCTGAGGCTGAGGTCCCAAGTAGGGACTGGATGGCGAACTAATGGGTACAATCGCTCTAACCCCTTGAGGAACCTGCTGACCATGGGGTTGGAAAAGATCTAGCGTCCATTCTCGCCAGGGTGAAAGGCCGAGATTGCCGCCAGGTGGACCTTCAACGAGGAAAGCGCTAGACCCTGCTCCTTCAGAGACAGGAGGTAGTCCAGAATGGTATGCACTGGCACTTGTGAAGGGTTGATATCCCGAGGGCCGCACCAGGAGGAAAAACATTTCCACTTGGCCAAGTGGGTGGACCTGGTAGAGGGCTTCCTGCTACTTAGCAAAACTTGTTGAACCGGGCTGGAACAACGTAACTCGGACTGGTTCAGCCATGCAGCAGCCACGCTGTGGGGTAGAGAGACTGCAGGTCGGGATGATGAAGCCTGCCATGCTCCTGAGTAATCAGGTCCGGCCACAACGGGAAAGTGATTGGGGCGGTCACCGAGAGCTCTAGGAGAGTGGTGTACCGTGCTGCCTGGGCCATGCCGGGGCGATCAGAATTAGGCGGGCCCTGTCCCTGCATAACTTGAGCAGGACCCTGTGGACCAGCGGCAAAGGTGGAAAGGCATAGGACAGGTGGTCCGTCCAAGGCAGGAGAAAAGCGTCCGTCAGGGAGCCTGGGGAGCGTCCCTGAAGCAAGCAGAACACCTGGCACTTCCGGTTCTCGCGAGTCGCGAACAGGTCTATGTGGGAAAATCCCCACCTCCGGAAGACAGAGTGGATAACATCCGGGAAAATGAACCACTCGTGCACCTGGAAGGATCTGCTGAGGCGGTTCACCAAGGTGTTCTGAACCCCTGGGAGAAAGGAGGCCACCAGGTGGATGGAGTGGGCTATGCAGAACTCCCACAACCGTATGGCTTCTTGGCAGAGCGGGGACGAACGTGCCCCTCCTTGCCTATTGATATAGTACATGGCCATTGTGTTGTCCGTGAGGACTGCAACACAACGACCCCGAAGGTGCTTGGAAAAGGCTTGGCAGGCAAGTCGCACAGCCTGCAGCTCCCTGACGTTGATGTGGAGGGCTAATTCCTGAACCGACCACAGGCCCTCTCTGTCTGAAGATCTTTCAGGGGGGCCCCCCAACCGAGGGAAGACGCATCTGTGGTCAGGGCAAGGGAGGGCTGTGGCGTATGGAATGGCACCCCTTCCAGCACCTTCTTGGGATCCAGCCACCAGTCTAGGGAGGCTAGGACCTGCGATGGCACCTTCAATACCACGTCCATGCTGTCTCTGCGTGGGCGGTATGCTGACGAGAGCCATGCCTGGAATGGACGGAGGCATAATCTGGCGTGTGCGGTCACGAATGTGTAGGACGCCATGTGACCGAGTAGGCTCAGGCAGCTTTGAGCTGTCGAAGTTGGGAAGCTCTGTACGCCGCGTATGATGGTTACGAGGGTCTGGAAGCGTGCCTCTGGCAAAAATGCTCGGGTGAGAGTCGAGTCCAGTACTACCCCATGAAGTCTAATCTTTGGGTTGGCTCCAAAGTGGACTTTTCTACATTCAGGAGCAGGCCGAGCTGGCTGAACATGCTCATGGCCATCCGAACCTGCGACTGGATTTGGCTGCTGGAGTTGCCGCGGATAAGCCAGTTGTCGAGGCAGGGGAACACTTGAATCCGCCGTCGATGAAGAGCGACCGCCACAACGGCCATGCACTTCACGAACACCCTTGGTGCCGTAGATAGGCCAAAGGGAAGGACAGCGAACTGAGTGTGTCTTTGGTCTACCACAAAGTGGAGGAAGAGCCTGTGTGGTGGGTAGATTGCAATATGGAAATACGCGTCCTTCATGTCGAGGGCAGCGTACCAGTCTCCAGGATCCAGAGAGGGGATAATAGTACCCAGGGAACCATGAGGAACTTCAACTTTACCATAAATGTGTTGAGTCCACGCAAGTCCAGGATAGGACGTAGCCCCCCTTTTGATTTGGGGATCAGGAAATAGAGGGAGTAGAACCCCTTGCCCCTGAACTCCCTTGGAACCTCCTCTATTGCCCCTATAGTGAGAAGCGTTTGCACCTCCTGAATTAGGAGTTGCTCGTGAGAAGGGTCCCTGAAGAGGGACAAGGACGGGGGGTGGAAGGGAGGGGGGGGGGGAGGGAATTGCAGGTGGTATCCTCTTTCCACCGTGCGTAAGACCCAACGGTCTGTGCTGATATTCGACCACGCACGGAAGAAATGGGAAAGGCGGTCTCTGAAAGGAGGGGACGGGTCCTGTATTGAGACTGGTGCTCTGCCCTCGGGCGTCACTTCAAAAGTTTAGCTTGGGCCCCGCCGATGGTTTAGGGGGGCCCTGGCTCTGGCCAGTCTGGTGACCCAGTTGCCTCCTTCTACCGCCCCAGCCGCATCTTCTTGAGAAGTCCTGTCTAGGCCTGGGAACGGTGTAGGGGCGCTGCGTGAAGGGCCGGAAGGGCCTGCGCTGCGTGGCCGCGGTATGCATCCCCAGCGTACGGATGATGGTGCGACCATCTTTCAGCGTCTGCAACCTCGAGTCTGTTTTCTCAGAAAACAAGCCCCGCCCATCGAAGGGAGGGCCTTGAATCGTATACTGCACCTCCGGAGGGAGGGTGGAGGACTGAAGCCAGGAGATACGGCACATGGCAACTCCTGAAGCTATTGTTCTGGCCGCTGAGTCGGGTATGTCCAAGGAGGCCTGCAATGATGTTCTGGCCACCTTTTTGCCCTCCTCTATCAAGGCCAAGTACTCCTGCCTGGACTCCTGGGGCACAAATTCTTTGAATTTTTGCATCAAGTTCCAGGTGTTGTAATTGTAACGACTCAAGAGGGCTTGCTGGTTAGCCGCTCTGAGCTGAAGGCCGCCCCCGGAGTAGATTTTTCTGCCAAATAGATCCAGGCGTTTGGCGTCTTTAGACTTAGGCGCAGGGGCCTGTTGGCCATGCCTCTCCCTCTCGTTCACAGATTGAATGACCAAGGAGCACGGTTGGGGGTGAGTGTACAGGTACTCAAAGTCCTTTGGGGTCGCCATGTATTTTCTTTCCACCCCTCTGGCAGTGGTGGGTATCGAAGCCGGAGATTGCCAAATTGAAGTGGCGTTGGTATGTATAGTCCGTACAAACGGTAGGGCTACACGAGTGGGGGCACCAGCTGTTAGGATGTCCACCACTGGGTCCTCGAGCTCCACCACCTCCAGGTTCATATTGAGAGCCAATCTGTGAAGCAGGTCTTGGTGGTCCCAGAGATCAATAGGAGGCAGGCCCGAGGATGATGTTCCTGCCACTGCCTCGTCCAGGGAGGAGGTGGACGACAATCCCGGGACTAGAGGGTCC
The DNA here is from genome assembly GCA_033296515.1 of Macrochelys suwanniensis. Lineage (NCBI taxonomy): Eukaryota > Metazoa > Chordata > Testudines > Chelydridae > Macrochelys > Macrochelys suwanniensis. Next base: position 38,410,066 of record CM065775.1, on the reverse strand, counting down.
TGGGGCATGTCCTGTTGAGGAAACTCTGCTGCCTCCAAACCCGTGGCCTCAGGGTCTGGAAGCTCAGCCGATGATTGGGCCTCCGGGGGACGGCGGGACACCGTTGCCTCCGGTGCCCGGGACTCTGAATGAGGGCCCCCTGGGACTGATGGAATGCCATCGGTGTCCAGAAAGGCCACTGTTGTGGACCCTGGGCCAGGTCCTTCATATCGTGTTGCCAACGGTTAGGGCCTTCTATCACGTGGCTCTGGTCCATATAGTAGCCACTGCCAACCCTGGAGGAGCGAGAGGGCCAAGACGGAGTAGAGTGGCCTTGTAATCCAGACCATGGAGCCATGCTGTGCCATGGCGATGGGGATCGGTGCCAGGACCTGGATCGGTACTGATAGTTATCTCGGTACCGGGAGCCCGACCTGGATCGCATACGTCTCGGCGATTGGCAGCGAGGTCGGTCATCCGGGGATCTGCGCTGTGACCGGCTGCGGGACCAGGCGCAGTACCCGGAGTCATAGTAATGCCGACCGTGTCTGGAGGTCGACCTTGAGTGGCACCGCGAGTACGACCGGCGCCGAGAAGAGGATTGGTGCTGGGACTGCGAGCGGCGCTGAGAGTGAGATCTGGACCGACATTGGCTGATCTCTCCATGCGGCACCGGGCGTAGTATTGCTGGCTTGCCTCGGGATGGGATGACTCTTAACGGCGGTACTGGAGATTGATGATCAGTCATCAGCCAGATCAGTCATCCAGGTAAGGTCCCTTGCTGCCGAGAAGGTGTCCAGAGTGGACGGCAGCATGAGCTCTACCTTGGTGCGCACCGGGGAGCTGGCGGTCACCGAGCTCGATGGACTTTGCGGTACCGGAGTCATCGGTACCGGAGTCTTAGCTGGCGGCCCCGAACTCAACGGTTTCTGCAGTACTGGAGTCGACGGGTCTGGTGCCAGCATCATCGGTGGCACCGAACTCAACGGACCCTGCAGAGCCGGAGTCGATGGTGCGGGAGTCTTAGACAAGGGCACTGAGCTCAACAGACCTTGCGGTACCGGAGTCATCGGTGCTGGCGCTGGGCCGGAAGGCTTGGCCGAGCGGTCCTGAATCAGCTGCGGCTGCAGCAGCGCCGGTTGTGGTGTCGGTCCCTGCTTCCTCAATGTCGGGGACATCGAACAGCGCCTCTGAGGGATCGTGGCCTGAGTTGTCCGGTGCCAGGGCTCCTTACTCGAACTCGGGCGCTCCGGGGCCGCTGATGCCATACTTGCCGCCGAAGTCAGTACCGGGTTGCGGTGCAGGGCCGACATCGGGCTAAGTGCTGCTTCTAATAGGAGCTGCTTCAACCGAAAGTCCCGCTCCTTCTTGGTTTGAGGCTTGAAAGCCTTGCAGATACGGTACTTATCTGGAAGATGGGACTCCCCGAGGCACTTCAGGCAGGAATCATGGGGGTCCCCCATAGGCATCGGCTTCGAGCAGGCCGAGCACGGCTTGAATCCCGGAGAGCCAGGCATCGGCCCGGTACCGGGAGGGAGACAGGGGAGAAACCCCTTATCTCCCACTACTATTTACACTACTTCAAACAAAACTATCAGAAACTATTAACAACTACTTAACAAATACTTAAAACTATTAACAATGGTAAACGAGTGCTAACTAAGCTAGGGAGGTGGAGATCAGCTACGCTGCACTCCACAGTTCCAATGACCGTCACGGGCGGTAAGAAGGAACTGAGAGGGCGCTGGGCCGGCTGGGGTATTTATTCAGCGCCGCAACGGCGCCACTCCAGAGGGCACCAGCCGGCCCACTTAGTGTTGCTAGGGTAAAAAATCTTCCGACGATCGTGCACGCCGCGCGCGCACACCTAATTGGAATACATATGAGCAAGCACTCGAAGAAGAACGTCCCATCCCCTCCAGCCCAGCCAGGACTAGCAGCTGATTCTGGTTCAGGGTAGGAGCCATTGGCTGGGGTGTCCCCAGCACTGCAGTGATTTACCACTCCGCCAGCTGCTCCAGGTGCCTGGAATGATGTACCTGCACAGCTAGGGAGTGGTGCGTGACTGCTCTTGCAGCTTCCCTTTGCCTCCCTGTCAGAAAGTCATTTCCCGGGGGGAAAGTAAAGAAATCTGTGGGGGCATGAATTCTGTGCATGTGCAGTGGCACAGAATTCCCCCAGGAGTACAGAAAAGTTGTGAACTTCTTTATCACTTCATTCATATGAAATGGGTGCAACTTCAAACAAACACTTAAATGCTCACATTTAGGTCGGTTCCAACAACGGTGGGACCATTGGTACTGGAGGACTGAGGTATGGTGGCAGAGGGACAGGCTTCTCCGGCAGGAGCAGGATGGGTTTATCCTGTGGCGTAGGGACGTCACAGGTGAGCGGAGGGCCCGAGTGAGTAGGGTATATTGAGGGTAGTGAAGGATTAACTTCTCTGCTGTCACGAATGTCTCTGTGCAGCCAGGAGTCCACGTAGAATTGATGGAAATGCCCAAGGGGCCTGGCAGTGTCTAGGAGGCCAGACTGTCTGGCCTGCATGCGGGCACTGGTGGAGCTGATGGTGTTGCATGTGCCAGTGAGTGTTCCAGAGGCTTGTGCAGAGATGACCATCAGTACTGCCGGATCCTGATTGTGCTTGGCCATACCCTCCATCCGGGGCATCTTGGGTGCAGGTCCAGCCGGATCCACCTGTGACATCTCATCTGATCTGGCTCATCTCAGGGAGGAAACGCTATGTTTGTGAGTGGTCCTCTCTTGTGCCCGTGTGAGTGTTTTTTGCTCTCATGCCAGTTGTCTCTTGTCCTTCGGTTCTGCCAGTTCCAAGCCCTGAGCAGGGCTCGGAGGGGCGCCCACTGCCAGTGGCAACCACTTTACAGGGTGGTCTCCTGGACCGGGATCTGAGTGTGCTTGGGGCTGCACAGTCTCATCCATAAGATGTTTGCGGAGGCGGAGCTTGCAGGCTTCCCTGGTCCTGGGCGGGAAGCACCTACAGATGGTGCAACATGCCGAAACGTGAACCTCACCCAGGCAGGAGGCACCACTGGTGTTCATCACTCACAGAGAAGGAACGCGGGCAGGAGAGACAGTTTTTGAAGCCCGGAATCCTGGGCATAATCCCTGGCAGGGGTGTGGTCCCCCAACAGGGAAATAAACTACTACACTAACTATTCTATACCAATTTCACTTATGTAACTGTAAAACTATCTACTTACTACATACAAACAAGAACAACTCTCTTAGCAGACTGTGGGCTTATCTTCACTACCAGGGAGATCAACGCTGCTGCAATCAATGCAGTGGGTGTCAATCTAGCGGGTCGAGTGCAGACCCGCTAAATCGATGGCAGAGCACTCTCGGTATTCCGGCTCCCCAAGAAGATGAAGGTAAGTCAAACAGAGAGCATCTCTTGTCGATGCAGCACAGTACTGGGGTAAGTCGACCCCAGCTACGTTATTCACATAGCTGGAGTAGCGTAACTTAGGTCGACTTACCCCAGTAGTGAAGATAAGCCCTAAGAGAGCAAAGGAACATGAGGCTGTGACTCAGGCCATGCAGTTGTAAGAAGGAACTGAACAGACATCAACCCGCACTCTCTCTTATACCCTCGGCATGAGGAAACACACTACGCACATACATGTCAATGGACACTGCTAAGAAACACTTCCGGACCCGTGCACGGCACGCATGTGCATGCACGTGTGGAATACACATAGGGACCATCACCAGAAAAATAAGTATTTGCACAGAGCTTTGAAACTGAAGTGCTAAATATTATAATTTCTGGTAGTTCACAATAACTATTACTACAAACTATAATTTGCTCTAATACTACTGGCTTCATAATTTAAAAGTATTTAAAAAGTACAACAGTAGTTACATTAACAGGAGGGCTAGAACAGGAGGAAGTAAGACTAAAAACAGTAATAGCCAGTAACTAAAATATCATTCACAGGACAGCTCTATCTACTTGGTTTGCAAATGACCCACATCTGTAGAGGTATGAGCCAGAGCGTGATTGGTGGGGAGGAAGAGAAGAGAAGTGGGCGGGGAGTAGCATAACTGGCTAGATGCTTTAGAATCTTTCATTCCCCCCGCCCCCGACAATTCAAGTAAAGGTATGTAGTTCAAGACACAGATTGCATCAAGGCCTCCCTGAAGACATCTGACTTATCTTCATTTTTATGAATGTTATGAACTCCCTACCAACACCTGGTAATAATGATGCTCCTCTTCTACCATATCACAGCAAAGGAACAACACGGTTATCACTCAGGCAAGACACTGAAAAACACTGACTCCCTTCCTTTCCCTCCCTATGACTGGAAGGATATTAACAGGCCACTTCGCCATGAATGGTCCCTTAAAATATGTTAACTATTTATGCTAAACAATCTGTTTCACCTTATATTTAGCTGTGACACTGAATACATTTCCCAGACCTGAAGAAGAGCTCTATGTACGCTCAAAAGCTTGTCTCTCTCCCCAACATAAGCTGGTCCAATAAGAGATGTTTTTCCTCACCCACCTGGTCTTGAAAGAGTCAGGTATTTGTTGGCTGTTTGCTGTGGACCAATCATGTATTTTATTTTGTACGTTATAAAATAACCATGTTTAAGGAATCTATATTAAGAACTATCCCATATATTTTAAAGGAAAAAGCAGTTATTGCAACCAACCCAGTGGGTTTGCCTCATGCATGCTAAAAACTGAAGTAAATGGAAACACATGAACTTTTAATCAATCTAGTTTGTGGTATATGGAAATTTCCTATACGTTTGAATCAAATCAGTCTTTTGTTTTAACCTCTTATATTTTAATAAGCCCCACAAAGTCTCATTAATGCATTCCTAACTCTGATGCCTGACAAGTTAACAAATCGAAGACGAATCCTCACACTATGATCTGTACCTTTTCTTCATGCGCTGTAAATTACCACAGCATACAGAACGCAATCAAAATGTAAAACACCTTGTATAAATCCTAGCTGTTACAATTACCTTTGGCACCAAAAAGTCACAGTTTGAGAAAATCTTCAATTTCTGCAGCACAGAAAATATCTTCCATACCTTATTAATGTTACACCCATCTCTGCTTCCTGGCTAAATTGTCACAGTGCACAGGGTAACATTTAACCACTACAGGTAAGCGATTTTATATATAAAATGTGCCTGGTTACATTTTTATTAATGTAAGACAATAGCAGCCTTGGACAACAATCATTCAGGCAATATGCACTATAACATTACTTCAGAATAGCAACTAACATTAGACATCACAAATAGGTTTAAACTTAAAGAGGGCAATCAAATGTATTTTAGTGGTTAATACAAAGACCCCAATCACAGTGTGAGTTGTAATCTCAGCTCTTTCACTGTCTCTCTCTAGTTGGGGACGCTAACTGAATTCTGGTATCTCAGTTTCCCCATCTGTAAAATGTGACTATTACACTTATCTACATCTGTAAAGCACTTTGAGATCCGGGGCTGAAAGACAATATTAAAATGCAAAGTGCTATTATTTCAAAGCAGATTTGATCAACGAGTCGAAAAGCGTTGCTATTAGTCTTTCAAATACATCATTAAATCAGAAAGATTATCTGCTTGTTATTTGTTCCATCAACATAAATATAACTTCATTTTTGATTTAACATGTTGCACACATTTTTTCTATTACCTTATTATTCTTTTCTAAATTCCACCTGCCCAATTTTCAGATGCATCAAGGACTATGTATCTGACAGAGAAATACAAGCCAAATGGGTATAATAGATGAGCAAATTTGTTTTTTGTTAAGAATTTGTGAACTATTGTGGATAACTAGAGCAATTTATGCTCAGTATCTAGAACTGAAAATCCTTCTGAAGATTAAGAATCTGAAGCTCTATAAACCAATAACAGCTGAAACATACTAGTCCATCCAGCAAAGAATATTTTGAAGCCAGGAAAACTGAGAAATCTAATCCTGGTCAATCATTACTTCTGACATTCAATTTAATCTTAAATCCAAATCTAAATCTAGATGTAAATTCTAGATATAAATCTAATTTTAATTAAATTCTAAATTAATTTAAATCAACTTAATCTTAAATCTAATCCTGGTCAATCATTACTTCTGACATTCAACTTTGCCTCTATCTTTTGGCTCACAGCAACTATGCCATATTGTTTGCCAAAGTATAAAATGCAAGAGATTGTGTTCTCCCTTTTAGCATGAAACATTTTTCCAGACATCAATGGCAGAAAAGATCTGACTAATCTATGCTAAATGCTACTGCAGGTCTTCAGCATTGTACTTCCATCTTTGTAATTCAGAGAATAGGATTCACCCCTCAAGAGATCTCCTAAATTAAGAAGTTGTCTGTTATATGGGTCTCAGAGTACATCTACACATCAAACACACACCCTGGCTGGCCTGGGTCAGCTGACTCTGGCTCAGGCTGCAGGGCTGTAAAACTGCTGTGCAAATTGATAGTACCTGAGCCCAAACAGCTACACAGCAATTTTTAGCCCCACAAGCCAGAGTCAGCTGACCCGGGCCAGCCATGACTCTTTTATTCCAACGTAGACAGACCAGACATATCCTTAGATCAAATAACTAGACAGATAAGGAGAGCAAAGGAGCAAATACAGGCATATTTTGGAGTCTCTTTTCATATTTAAAGGCCTGATGTTAGACTGACTTATTATGCAAACTACTTCTCTATAAGTGCCCTCAATCTACTTTTTAATATATTAGTCCTGTAACCTCCTTCATTAAAACAAAAAACAACATAAGACATCTTACGAAGCCTCATGCACCATAGTGTGTGAGTGATGAGTGGCATTGGTGGCCTGTGATATACAGGTCAGTTTTCTACTTCTCCCAAGAAGTACCCAAACAGTTGCTTTTGAAGGCATTTGAAGGGATGAATGGGTTAAGTAAACTAGCTGGCTATCAAGACTGATCTATGTGCAACTGAAGCTTTCTAGAAGGGTGGGGATTGTCTCCTATTTCAATTGTGCACACTTCCCCACTGTGATCGGAGCAACTTCACGTAGCAACAGCAAGTGTTCCAGACCACCAAAATTCCAAGCACCACAGTTTAAGATTAATTAAACTGGACTATTGGATTCCCCAAACTCACTCTTTACACAGGTAAGATACATCTGACAATATAAAGATTTGCAGAACATGGGATCGCCTTATCAAAACAGATGATTGTAGAAAATACAGGAAGTAGGACAACCCTAGTAGGTGATGTGAAGAGGCAAAGTTACTGATGAAGTCAAGGATGTTCCATGGGAAAAGTTGAGTAAGGCTAGAAATCATGGAGAGAGCGCAAACTAGATGCCAATGTGTGGTATGGATTTCTCAACCCATGTGTTCAAGCCTCCATATCTTGTTCTACAAAGTTTAAACAAATGCGTTTTCTCCTTAGTTAAATAATTGTGTTCTTGTAAGTTGCGATCCTAAAGAAGAGACATTGAGAAGCGGTAAGAAAACATTTGTGCTTTCTTTCAGAATGTTATTTATTTAAAAAACCCTATCAATTCTATGGAAGACAGAATCTCTTGAGACAGCAAGACTAATTTAAATCCTTCTACTTCCAAGTCAATATATGCTATTTGTGATAATGTAGTCAGATAAGAAGTTGTAACAAACAAAATTGTTTGTAACAGCAGAAAATCTGACTTCTCACCCACAAATGATGGCATTTCAAATCATAGAAGTATTACTTTGAGGAAATGCTTAGAGTTTTCATGCATTGTCCAAAAATATAAAAAATACTAAAGACAATTTTTCACTCCTCTCGAGAACTTCAGATTCTCTTAGAAAGGACTACTTGTTAGGCTTTGTTTTGCTTATTTTTAAACGGAGCAGATACTGCAACCTCTATGCTTATTCAAGTAAAATGTGTTTTAAAATCCATTCACAAACTTTTTATGACACGTTTATGCTTCAACAATACATTTTTATATGCTGTTGCAGCTTTCCAGCCATGCATTCAACAGCTCAAAACCCTATTGCCATGTACATAAATGCAGGTGAGTTCCATGGCCATATTTTTCAACAGTTTGGGGGGGAGCGGGGAAACATTTACAGAGGCAATATAGTTCTACCTAAGGCAGGTAGAGTTTTAAAAATCATTGCTGGAAAAAGGCTACCTTTAATTTCAGCCTCCTGAGCAGCAATCTTACATACCTGTTCTAATTTAGATAGGAAATTCAACTTACACTGCAGCAAAAATTAGTTAGCTAATTTGTCTTTAAATGAAAAAAGCTGCACAAGGTATAAGTGGTCAATATTTAGGGCACTGTAAATAGAGACGTTCACTCCACATTGCACAAGTAAGCTCCTTTTTCAAGGGCATAGTTATAACACATTTTCTATCCACTTAACAGTCCCCAGGGGATAAATGGGACAATATATTACCTTATTTATCTACTTTGCTATTTAGAACATCAACGGGTTTCAATATTTAGAATAGCCTGTCATAACAAGCCATGTGAAAATTAATGAGGCAGCTGCACACCATTAATGCAAAGTGATCAATATTTTTTACCTAGGGAAAAATTGGAATGTACAGTATCAGAGCTACTTAAATCAGAGCTAAAGATACAAATAAGTAAATACCTTCCTCTTAAAGATGTTCTATATAGACCTTAGGTGTTTTTTTTTAAAAAAAATCTCAAGTGTACATGCAAAATAAATTGCAAACAACAGAGTAAATTTGATCAATTACAAAGCTATAAAATTTATCATTTTAGCAGCTCCAACCATATTTCAATATATAACCTGATGATTTTACTTCCTGATCTGATTAAACCCTCACAGTAAGGTCATCAGTTCCTTACACAAGAAAATGGACTTGAAGAAATAACCACACAATCAAAGAAAAAATTAATAATTCATCCTGTAAATGTCATTGTAATAAATCAGAAGAAATGTTTATTTTTCTCAAATAAGGTGACCGATGAATGGAACCGGGAGGCTGCCAAAAAGCATTTTGATAGTATTCACTCAAAGTTTGTGTTCTCATGGACTGCTCATTTTGTGCACTTTAATGTTCATACTGCAAGTGGCATATTTTATACAGAGTGGCACAGGTTTCCCTCAAACCCCATTCCAGAGCCCTGGCACAGAGGTAACTAAATTGTCCAGACTTGGACCTTACTGTATCCATCATAGTTAGGAATAGGTATGCTCGCATTACTACTTTACGTGAACATGACTAGGAAAAAATTCAAAAAGCTAAACATGAATTCAGTACCAAGCCAGGGAATCTTACAGTAGCTTTATTTTACTAGGAATGATGCTTCACGAAAAGACTGCGACCCAAAATCTAAAAGGTTAAAATTTTCTAAAATACTTTAATTTGGAAGTGGGATACTTTTCAAAGCAGAACTCCACGTTTACTGCTTGGAAGATTTGTGACTAGCGAATCTTCAATTTGTAATATGCTAAGGCTGGAATTTTGGTAGCCAGGATTGGATTTTTAAAAGCACCTGACATAATTTAGGAACACAGCTCCCAGTTGAAGATTATTGGGTCTCGTGTTCCTAAATCACCTGGGAATTTATTTTCAAAAGAAAATAACTACTGAATTTCACAGGGGTTTGTGCACCTAACTCCTTTATCCCTTTTTGATAATCCCAGCCTAAAATAATGTGTTTGCTCAAGGGACTAGAGAAGGAACAGAGGAACCAAAATCAATCTAAGCAACTATTGACTTATTTCTGTTCAGTCTATGAGGTAGGATCGGCGTCTAAAATAGGAAAAGAACAAGTCAAAAATTACTTAGACAAGTTAGATGTCTTCAATTCACCAGGGCCTGATGAAATGCATCCTAGAATACTCAAGGAGCTGACTGAGGAGATATCCGAGCTATTAGCAATTAACTTTGAAAAGTCATGGAAGACGGGAGACATCCCAGAAGACTGGAAAAGGGCAAATATAGTGCCCGTCTATAAAAAGGGAAATAAGGACAACCCGGGGAATTACAGACCAGTCACCTTAACTTCTGCACCCAGAAAGATAATGCAGCAAATAATTAAGCAATCAATTTGCAAACATCTAGAAGATAAGGTGATAAATCACAGTCAGCATGGATTTGTCAAGAACAAATCGTGTCAAACCAACCTGATAGCTTTCTTTGACAGGTAACAAGCCTTGTGGATGGGGGGAAGTGGTAGATGTGGTATATCTTGACTTTAGTAAGGCTTCTGATACTGTCTTGCATGACCTTCTCATAAACAAACTAGGGAAATACAATCTAGTTGGAGCTACTATAAGGTGGGTGCACAACTGATTGGAAAATCGTTCCCAGGGAGTAGTTACCAGTGGTTCACAGTCATGCTGGAAGGGCATAACGAGTGGGGTCCCACAGGGATCGATTCTGGGTCCGGTTCTGTTCAATATCTTCATCAATGATTTAGATAATGGCATAGAGAGTACCCTTATAAAGTTTGCTGATGATACCAAGCTGGGAGGGGTTGCAAGTGCTTTGGAAGATAGGATTAAAATTCAAAATAATCTGGACAAACTGGAGAAATGGTCTGAACTAAATAGCATGAAGTTCAATAAGGACAAATGCAAAGTACTCCACTTAGGAAGGAACAATCAGTTGCACACATATAAAATAGGAAATGACTGCCTAGGAAGGAGTACTGCGGAAAGGGGTCTGGGGTTCATAGTGGATCACAAGCTAAATATGAGTCAACAGTATAACGCTGTTGCAAAAAAAAGCAAACTTCATTCTGGGAAGGATTAGCAGGAGTATTGTAAGCAAGACACGAGAAGTAATTCTTCCGCTTTATTACATGCTGATTAGGCCTCAACTGGAGTACTGTGTCCAGTTCTGGGTGCCACATTTCAGGAAAGGTGTTGACAAATTGGAGAAAGTCCAGAGAAGAGCAACAAAAATTATTAAAGTTCTCAAAAACATGACCTATGAGGAAAGATTGAAAAAATTGGGTTTGTTTAGTCTGGAGAAGAAAAGACTGACAGGGGACATAACAGTTTTCAAGTACATAAAAGGTTGTTACAAGGAGGAGGGAGAAAATGTGTTGTTTTTAACCTCTGACGATAGGACAAGAAGCAATAGGCTTAAATTTCAGCAAGGACGGTTTAGGTTGGACATTAGGAAAAACTTCCTGTCAGAGTGGTTAAGCACTGGAATAAACTGCCTAGGGAGGTGGTGGAATCTCCATCAGTGGGAATTTTTAAGAGCAGGTTTGACAAACACCTGTCGGGGATGGTCTAGATAATACTTAGTCCTGCCTTGAGTGCAGGGGACTGGACTAGATGATCTCTCGAGGTCTCTTCCAGTACTATGATTCTATGCTACACAGGTAAATGAAGAAAAATTTGCCTACCCTCCAATTTCAGATTATCTGACTCAACAGAATTTATCATCATCATTATAGTCGGCCTTTGGGGCATACTGTGACTCTATGAAACCTATAAACAATATTCTTACTGCAATAATTTGGACTGAAAGATACTGGTGTGAACGTTGACATGCAGCTAACACGCCAGTAATCACAGAGTTATCCATGAGGTATTGAGGTAAAGCTACCAATAAAGCCATTTTATTCCAGGGCATTATCATGAGATTTCATAACAGATTTTACACGGTAACTATGCAACCCTTTTCCATAGCTTGTTTCAGTATTGTAGCTGTGTTGGTCCCAGGATAGTAGAGAGACAAGATGGGTGAGACAAGATTTCAAGATACACAGAGTTCCTCTTGATGAGCAGCTCAGTGTAACTCGAAAGTTTGTCTCTTTCACCAGAAGAATTTGGTCCAATAAAAAAAATTACCTCAACCATCCTGTCCTCCTTCCTAGAGGCATTTTTATATAGCATCTCTTTTATATAGCATCTGCTTCTCTAACCAGAGCAAATAATGGGCTGGAACATCTGTCCATTAAATAGGTAATCCTATTTAATTGTGACAAATAAAGATTTGTCACAATTAAATAGGATTACCCATTCAAGCTTGCTTTCTTTTTCTGACTCCTTACTATTTTTCCCCAGGAAAGAATCACTTCCTGGTGGACTCTTACTAAGTCAGCTAGGGCCTGCCTTCATAATTTGCTTTTATAGTGTTTTTGTTGAAAAATGTTATTTCATATTTGCTTTTTTTAATTTCCTGGTGTGACATCAGTAAGTACATGATACAAATTAGACTAAACTCCACATGTCCAAAACCAGCACTTTAATATAGATGCATCACTGTTTAGATATAGTTAATTAATGTATTATAAGGTTCTCAAAGATTGTTAATGTGAATTGCAATTTAACTTTGGATTGTCTCATGGATCACATCCTCACAAATGGATCTCCTCCCTTCTCATTCGTAATCATATAACATTGCTACAGAAACTATAGCAATTTGCTTTCATGGAAAAAATAACTGTAGGAACTAGTAAGAATATCTAGCAGTCTCTTAAAACAATTCAGCAGCTGGAAACAAGGAGAGCCAGCATCATGCAACCAACCAGCTCTCTGTGGTTCAACAGTGGTGTATGGACTACAATTTGGGAACTTCTTGCACTTTTCTGAGCAGTGCAAAAATCTGCAGCTGGTAGCAACCACATTAGAAACTAAATGTAGTATGCTGCTGTGAAAGAACTGGAATCTAAGCCACCATATTATCCAGGATGAGACCAGGAACAGCCTTAGCCATTTTGCCAGCCAGGGAAGAAAATGTCCCATCCACCACTATCCCGCCCCCCAAACTCCCCACCACTATCTCCCCCCCAAAAAACCCCACCACTATCTCCCCCCAAAAAACAGCCAGCTAATCAGAGACAGCGGAGCAAAAGACAAGGACATATGACATTTCAGGTGTAATCCAGACCAGTGAGGGGCTGTGTCATCCCTACCTGGCAACCTTGGATGCCTTATAATGACTTGCTTCTGTAGCTCCAACCTGGGCTGCTCGCAAACAGCCAGCCAGCATGCAAACCACATGTGTATAGCTGCAGCCTGCCAGCCACCCTCCAGTCACACTCTGGCTTCCACCAGCCTTGGGAACCACATGCAGGGTGACCGCAACACACTCTCAAGTCCCAGATTTCCCTCCTCCGCTCCCCAAAAATGTGTATTCTATATTGCACTGTCCAGATTGGACAGTTCAGATAAGAAAGGTCCATTGTCCCTCTTAAGGGAACAATATACAACAACTTGCCACGGTAAATGGAGTTACCCACACAGTTCACAATACTGGATTAATTTCAATTAAAGGAAAAAAGTTTATTTAACTACAGAGATACGTTTTAAGTGATTACAAGTAATGAGGCATTAAAGTCAGAAATGGTTACAAGAGAAATAAGGATAAAACGCTTTCTAACCTGAACTAGACTTGGTTAAACGTTAAGTTCTTACCACAGGTTCCCAGTATCATTTTAAGTTTCAGGTCAGGATCTGCATCCAGAATCCATAGGCTGTTTCTTTTGCCATCTTAGGTAGAAAGACAGAGCAACACAGAGAGGCAACTTGGGGTGTTTTGCCCCTCACTTTTATAGATCCGTGACCCTGTTTAATGTTAATTTCATTTTTATTTTAAGATTGAAGCCTAATTACCACTTTTTGCAGCACTTCCTCAATTTACTGACAGCCATTTTCTCAGAAAGCACAAAACTTTTTGACTTCCAATAATAAGATGTATGTAATTATCAAATGATCTACATCTATTCTTTACTACATACCAAAGTTTTTAACAGGTTTCCCTATCAAATGTGAAGAGCTATTCACTTGAAATTAAAGAACCATTAAGTTAATCAATTGTCCCCGCCCCCCTCCTGCTTTTTCCCTTTAAGACAGACTTTCAAGCAACATATCCAATTCTGACAATCTGACCTTAAAATTATATTAATCATCTCCACAACAGGCAATCAGGATGTGACGCTAAGGTTAATAGCAATTTAGCTTTCAAAATCTTATGGAAAATTCTTACTGAGAGAACAATCTGGTATAAAATGCAGGAGTCAATTAATGTTTAACTATACTAGGGTTCTGAAAAATGTATGCAATTTCTGTTACTTAGCTGAAGAACACACCTAAGACTTTCTGAATTGTGTTTGATTATCCTATCAGAACGTTTAAAAAAAAAAAAGTATAGATATAGATATAGATATAGATATAGATATAGATATATATAGGGGAAGCAAAGCAATACGACTACTATTAGAAATTTAACATGAACTTTCTAAATTTATCCTAATAACCTGGTGTTTCACACAACAGACAAAAATGATCCAATTTAGGACAATAGTATTTTTACTTACTTTATATTCTCTGAAGATGCCTTTGTTAGTTATAACTAAGTCAATCAACACAGCTCCTATGTAATACCAACCAATTTTAGCCACCCATAAAGATAATACTGAAGTATTGGAAAGAAACTCTTCATATCAAGACTAGAATTTATACCCTCATCAATTCACCAACACTTGCTTCCCAAATTTAATTTTTAGTCAAGCCTTTTCACACATGTACAACATTATAGATACACACCGACAAACTGGACACATCTGACAATTCAGGACTGATTCCTAGCACTTTACCAACTAACAGTTCCCAGCTGTATTCTGAAACATGCACTTATACAGCTATGACTTAAGACAGCATGAGACAATCACTCACTATAGTATAAATCAGCCAGTATGACATCATCCTAGTTGATAATATTGAGAAAGCTGGTGTGCCATAAGAGGAAGTTACTTACCCTCATAACTGGAGGTTCTTTGAGATGTGTGGTCCATATTTGCATTCGACTATGGATATGCCTATGCTCCATACGCCCGAAGCCGGAAAGTCTTGAAAGCAGGGTCCGTTAGTCTGTGGATGCATCCTCATGCCTCCAACCAAGAAGATAAAGAGCGGGATGGACTGATCATCTCTTCAGCTCCTTCTGTACCACGAAACCAAGGATGATCCGAAGCAGAGGGGAAGGAGAGCAGGTAATGGAATAGAGGTAGGGACCACGCATCTCGAAGAATCTCCAGTTACAAAGGTAAGTAACTTTCTCTTCTTTGAGTGCTGGTCCCTATGTGTATTCTAGGAGGGGGTAGCTAACTATCTAATTATAAAACTTTTAGCTAAAACTCCTGGATAAAATTCTAAAAACTATTTACAAATATGTACATATGTATTTACAGATCAACAGATAAAAGACGACAAAACTCTGGACACTGGAGGTTCCGACCTGGACCATGATATAGGAAGAAGGAACAGGAGAGGCAGTCAGTCCGCCTCGCACTTTATCTCCCCAACTGGAGGAATAAGGAGAGAGGTTGTATGCACGGACTAATGGACACTGCTTTCAAGATTATCTGGCTCCAGGCATATGAAACACATGCGTACCCACAGTGGAATACACATAAGGACGAACACACGAAGAAGAACTGCTGTTTACTACATTGAAGAGCTAAGGTGGAGGAGGTAATATCTTTTGTTGGACCAACTTCTGTTGGTGAGAAAGAAAAGCTTTGGAGCTACACAGAGCTCTTTTCTTGACTGGTGGCAAACTAAGGGGAGGGGGTGTCAGTCAGGAGGAGCAGAGACCTGTCAAAAAACGCATATTGATATGTGATGCATTTATTTTTGTCCCGCTGTTTCCTTCCTGTCAATCAGTGTGGTGATTTCTCCAAGTGCTCCCCACCCACTACTTCAATATTTATCAGGATCTGTAGTTTTCAAAGAAAAGCTCTAATTTATTGTGCCACCGGGTGAGCTTTCTGATTTGGAATTGAATAACTTCCCAAAAACCTCTGCATAGCAGCATATCTTCCTTTAAGATCACCTTCTATTTTACAGTTAGCAAGTTCTCAACAGATTTGTCCTGGATGCAGTCCTAGGATTTTAAAAATCATAAATGTCATGATTTCAGCTATTTAAAATCTGAAATTTCACTGTGTTTTAATTGTAGGGGTCCTGACCCAAAAAGGGGTTTGGGGGGGGGGGGTCGCAAAGTTATTGTAGGGAGGGTTGCGGTACTGCTACCCTTACTTCTGCACTGCTGCTGACGGGGGTGCTGCCTTCAGAGCTGGAGAGCGGTGGCTGCTGGCCGGGAGCCCAGCTCTGAAGGTAGCACCAGCGCCAGCAGCAGCACAGAAGTAAGGATGGCATGATATGGTATTGCCATCCTTACTTCTGTGCTGCTATCTGCAGAGCTGGGCCCTCAGTCAGCCGCCACCACTCTCCGGCCACCCAGCTCTGAAGGCAGCAGCGCAGAAGTAAGGGTGGCATGGTATGGTATTGCTGCCCTTACTTCTATGCTGCTGTTGGCAGGGTGCTGCCTTCAGAGCTGGGTGTCCAGACAACAGCCACTGCTCTCTGGCCACCCAGCTCTGAAGCCACCACAGAAGTAAGGTTGGCAATACCGCCCCCCCCCCCCCCTACAATAACCTTGCGACTCCTCTGCAACTCCCTTTTGGGTTAGAACCCCAATCTGAGAAACACTGGTCTCCATGAAATCTGTATGGTATAGGGTAAAAAGCACACCAAAAACAACAGTTTTCACCGGGGGTGGACAGGGGAGACATCAGATTTCATGGTCTGTAACGCATTTTTCATGGCCGTGAATGAGTTGTTTTAATAAGCAATTAAAACTAGAAACAATTAAATTTTTAAGCCTTACTAATGGTTTTTTGTTTACAAATAATCTGTTGCCCTATGACTAAATCAGGATTTAACCTCAAAAATCCATTAAGTGTATCATTTAATGAAAGTGGTGATGGGGAAGGTTATTTACTTTAACTCCCTGTTTTTCTTTCAAGCTACGTGTGCCAAGCAATGGATTTTTTTATTCCAATTGCAGATCTAAAATCACACTTCACGCCACCTTTTAACTAAATTATTTTTAAGTAATACTTCAAAAACAAAAAACCCACAAACTGTTGCATACTACTTATTCCATTATCTCCAGGGACACATCTCCTAAATAGATTGAAAGGAATTTAAATAACATTTTCTACCTTTAAGAAATTGCAGTATTCATGAAGGCAGAACTGCATATTCTGAACATAAAAGTTATATAATACATTAAATGAGAGGCATATAGGACAAAAATAATCTGAAGCTCAAAGAAATAAAGCTGCCAAATACAAATCTAGTTAAGCAACTGTTCTAAACAGGCTGCTTCTGAAATTCCTCTGTTTTCAGCAAATATGAATTTACTCAAAACATTTTGTGTTCCCAAAGATTATTTTAAGTTTCAAATGTCTGTCTCTCCTAAACGAGCTTTTAAAGTATCATTGTTTCCTATTCAACATAAAGTCATCCTGCTGCACTCTTTTTACTACAGTACCGCCATTTGAAGCTGGGACAATTTGGAGCAGCTCTATATTAATTTATGAATATGGTATGTTAACCAGGTTATTGAGATGTTAAGGGCTGTAAGTGAAAAATAAACAGGAAGGGAAAAGAATGGCTCAAGATAAGCGCCCCCTCAACACACACTTAGTTTTAAAGGACAATGTCAGACCCACTGGTGCTGAAGAATTTGGCTTGATTTCCTGCTGAGCCTAGGGGACTGGCTTAGACTAGAAGGTCTAAAGCCCAAGAACACAGACAAACAAAAGAACTGGGGCAGTCTTAAAAGGGCCTCTCTCTAACGAAGAGGAGGGATAGTTATTTGGGGGGTGTGGGGGGAGAAAGAGACATAGCAACCAGCTAGGGGTGCTTGAACAACTTAGGCCTGCCTAGGTGACCATCAGGGGATGACAAGCCATTTGATAAGAAAGACAGGCATGTAAAGTGACTGTTTAAAAATCCTTTTTTTAGAAAAACTTTATGCCTGCTGCTAATATAAACAATACTTTAAGTTTTAAGAAGGGTGACTGAAAACCACTGGTCAGATGCCTGAACTTGCTCTGACCTGTTGGGTAATAATAGCTGATACACGGGATATTGTAGCCCAGGGTCTGAGCTAGGCATGAGAGAATTATAGAATTCTATACAGGAGAGATAAAGGAAAGAGGCCTGACTCCTAAGGGGGTCTGCTCAGAAACACGTGAAAAAGAGAAATAGGTGCAGCTAACCAGGTAACCATAAAAGAGGCATCCAGAATTTTTGGCTGCTCTTCTAAGCAATTCAGAGACAACACTGACAAGATGCAATCAGCTATATGAAGAGATTAAAACCACCTCTCCACCCTATTCTACAACTGCTCTATTTTTGAATGCTGTGTACAACATGCAGTAAATGATTAGGTTACAAAGATAGTGAAAACAAGCAAAACTGGGACAGAATTGTCCCAAAAAGCAAATGTTATTCACCACAAAAGGGTCACTGGTCTCATTCCTAATTTGATATCGTCAGTGCTAGTATATTACAGTATTCAACACCACTTTCGAATCAATAAAAATTGATTAGCCTTACCCATGATCAAGAAATCACAATGGATCTAATATATAATAGGTAAAGTGCTGGGTTCCCAATTCTGGTCATATAATACAAAAATTATGCAGTCCAATAAGGAGGGACTGAGGAACACAGAGACCATGATTGTTATAAGATTATTAATATCACACCCATGTCCATGGTATCTGTCTGTTACAACCATACAGGCTATTTAATCTCAGACAACACATCCCCAACATCCACAACAGATTACTATTGTGTTGGAGGCACCAGGAAGATGAGACAAAATATATACAGTAGTATTAAGGATTTTGCTGGTATGAATTTGAGATGGTGACATTATTGGTAAGTGTAGACACAAGTGAGTCATACAAATCATCCCCCAAAAACCAGTAAAGCCTATGCTGTATAAAGTCTGTTTTTAGTTTTTGCCATGTTCCATAAAAAAACTACTTTAGAAAGGTTTAGAAATTCTAAATGTTTTATTGGCGCTCATGACAAACAGCAATACCTTAAACAGGTATGATATCAATGTCAACCTATCCCAATGTTTGATATAAAATGAAGGAGACAGAACTTGCATGCTTTTTCTGTATCGCACGCCTCCATAAAAATGGGGGAAGGAATGAGTTCATGTGCGCCAAAATAATGGATTAGAGACAACGGACTGGGAGACCAACATCACACATTGTCAGAGTAAAAGAACAAAGAATAGCTTTCCATGTAAAGCAGTCCAGGCCAAGAGAAAGGAAATGGGTTTTTGGGGAGATAAGAAGATGCTGCTCATTGTGTTTATCACAGGATGCTCAAAAATGATTCCTGCTAAAATCACAACTATTAATAAAATTTTGGAATGTTCACTGGGATTTTTAAAACGCACCTCACAGATATCACACATAAGCAGCTTCCCAGTTCTGTCCATGAGGCTGCGCTCTTTTCTCAAAGCATGTATGCAGCAGAAAGAAAAGGAGACCTATTCTGTTGGATACCCTTCTCCAATATATCATACTATTGTAATTTCCATTTGTTCTAATGGAATCTATTTTGTGCATGTAATTATGCAAAGCTAAACATGAAAGTTTTAAAGCCAGTGAGAGTGATTGATAACTTTTTAATCTGACCTACAGAAAAGAAAGCTACAAATATAGGATTTCAATGACTGCAGAAATAGCATGCAAATAGGTAGAGCATTGTTAAGAGCTTTTTAAGAAAAATGAGAGAATATGAAGAGCATAAAAGAAGGGGAAAGGAAAATACATGGCTAGAGATGCTAAAACCAAAAATAAAATAGTTTTAAATACATCAGCAGTCTGAAATTCAAAGCAGTAAAATAAGAAACTATTGGTAGCTGAGGAAATTGTGGAAGAACAAGATGGTTTTCCTTTGTTACTGGATACAGGATTTTAATAACAGCCTGAAATGTTTTTTGTGGGCATGTAATAATAAACCATAGCAGCTAGATATCACTGAAACCCTAGGAAGTATCGTGTGGCTCAAATGAAGTTTGACAACAGATTTATACCCACGTAGAGGATCAAAGGCCTGGCTCACCTTCACACATAGCCCTATTGAAGTGACTACTGAACTATTTGAACAAGATTATTCAAAAATGATTAAATCTGCAGGTATTAAAAGATGATGCGCTTAAAACAGAGAGATGTAGCTGCTCTAAAAGATAAATAAAAGGTTAATGGGACTTGAGATAGAACATGAAATGTGATATGCCTGAGCGTAAAGTGATGCACTTGAATGGAAATAATAGTTCGTAAATATACTTTAAAGGGTCTGAATTAGATAATACTGCAAAAAGAAAGATATTTTGATAAATCCAGCTTTTAAATTCACATTTCAATGTGCAGAAGCAGTCATGTTTAACAAGATGTTGGCATTTACTAAACTTCATAGAAACTGTTATCATTCTGTAGGGTTCTTGTTAGATTACTCTTGAAATAACATCCAGTTTTGGTGATCTTATCTGAAGATCATATCAAATTGGAAATGGTACAAAAACAAGATTAAAAGGAGAGGTTCAGTCTCATGAAACTGGGATTATTTGGTCTGACAGAAAATATCAAAGCGTGATCTGATTGTAATATCTGAAGTAGCTACAAATGACATGGGTTGATCTATACATTTTTAGGACAGACTACTGCGTAGATTAGCATTCAGGGATATAGTGTCAGCTGACCCTACAAGAAATATGTAAGAAGAACTTAAGGAACTGTGGATAGATGAAACAAAATTGCAGTTGAGTACGGAATCAAGTAATGGCCATACTTTAAAAAAGTGACTATATGAAATGTAATAAATCATGATAGGGCTAACAGACTGTTCTGAGGATAAAGGAGGAGTTTTTCACTTATCCCTTTACGCAAGGCTGGATGTGGAATTTTTGCCTACACTTTTTACCTTCCTCAGGCACAAGACATGTTTACGAAATGATCTAGTGACACACAATTATTCCATATTACTGTGTCTCTAGAAGAAATATAAAGGAATACTGTCAGGGGTTAATCACTACTTGCACTATTACTATAATTTCGGACTATTAAACCTAAGAAAAAATCTAATTTATTTTTTAACATTGTGCTGTTAAAGCTTGTTTCACTCTACCTAGACGGAAACACTAAACCAGTCAATCTCTAGTCAGCTTTGCTTTTGGTGTCTCCTGCATTGGCAAAGAGAAAGACATGTTTGCCTTTTAAAAGCTTATAATAAAAATATAATTTCATGAATACAGCTGCTTAGAGTTTTTGAAAACTCTAATCCAAAATTTACTTTTAAGGAATAGCCCTGACAGTGTTGTTTTAAAATATGGCCTTAAGAAACAACATATTTTGAAAATATCTGACTAGGTTCCGCATCTGGCTGAAATTAGAGCTAAGGAAAAAGAAAACAAAAATCTTCATTCAAGATTGTAAAACTGGATTTTGCATTTCAATTATCCATAAGTAGCTTGAAAGGATTAGAATTTTATCAGTAAATATCAGTAAACGATTTCACCATACACACAAATACTAATGAAAAATATTTCCATCAGTAACACCACAAATTTAAAGAGAGGCAAAGAAAAATAATGCTTAAGAACTTAGACCTTGATTTATGGATATTTACCTGGTATATTTTAACATGCGTCATTTACAATTTGTGTTTTAACGGTTATAGTCGTTTTTAGGTTTTAACTTCTTGAATCTCAACAGCCATTGTAATTGTTTGACACCCCAACCCTCCATAATTTCCTACAACGGTGAAAATTTAAAATAAAAAAAAAATAGGGAAAATGTTTAAAAATAAACCCAGATATATTCTATCCAAATTATACTTTAAAAAAATAATAAAAATTCGGCCACTCTAACAAGGCAGCTGCTAAGAATCCCTAAATCCCAACTACACCCCAGGAAGGAGTTAAAATGCTAAGACAAAGTACAGGATTGTTGTTTTTATTAAAGGAATGTATTAGTGATGAATATCCTGTACCACAAGATACAGGGTAGCCCTGGAAAGCGGAAATAGTGTTTACATCCATCTTTACTGGCAGAAGAGTTAGGCTTGATAAACTCAGTAAAGTAGGAGTGTAGATATAGACTATACTACCATCTTCTTTGCTTTTAACCAGTACTATGGCAAAATGTGATTTATTGTAGGAAAAAGCATTTGTAGAAATATTAAGTCCAGACTGTACGATTTTATATTCTGTACTATTTTATATTTTATATAGTCTGATAACTAATACTGCTTAAGATTGTCTCCCTGGTAAAAACCAGAGATTAAATCAATCTTAACTTCTCACTAAAATGATTTACCTACTTTATCTGTAATCATAAAGTAAGAGAACAGTTAAGAGAAATATTCTGCTTATGTTCCCTGTACAATTTACAATAGATTTTAGAGTTCTAAACAAAAGCAGATTTTAAAGAATGCTCCTAATTCTAATGGGATGTGATAGACCTTACGGTTTCTGACAGTTAAAGAAGAATTTTTTGTTCCATCCATATCATACATCACTGACTCTATAATTAAGGGTACAGGATCAAAACCCATGGGCCAGAGGCCTCACAAATACAAATGTGTTAGCATACAAATTTTACCTGTCTGGAAACTGATTGCTTAGCTTTCACAATCCCTTTTAATATGCCAGCTTTGCAGTAGATCTGTCATAAATATGAAGGGAAGGGGGAGAGGGTCTGTTGCAGTGCTATAAAATCCTCTTTCCAGTAAAGGGTTAAGAAATGCAGGTAGCCAGACTGACACCTGACCTGGCTGGCATCTGACCAATAAGGGGACAAGATACTTTCAAACTTTGGGAGGGGGGAAGGTTTTAGTGTGTGTCTTTGTCTGAGAGAGGGTGATCTTGGAAGACAGAAGGAACCTACAGAAAATCAAACCTCCCTTTTCTGAAGTTTAGATAGCATAGCGTATAGATTTCTGTTTATTTTTGCTTGGTGTATCCCCTGTGTTAGAAAGGGCAAAGGGGGGGGGGGGGGTTATTAATGGTTTTCTGTAACGTTAAGGTTTTGTCCAGAGGGGGAAATCTCTCTGAGTTTGGAAATATAGTGCCCTGTGAAATAGTTACCATCCTGATTTTACAGAGATGATTTTACCTTCTTTATTTTTAATAAAATCCTTCTTTTAAGAAGCTGACTGTTTTCTATGGTGTTAAAACCCAGGGGGTGGGTTTTTAGATCACTGTGTAACCAATTGGTTGGGAGATTGTTCTCAAGCTTCCCCAGGAAAGGGGGTGTACGGCTTGAGGGGGTATTTTGGGGGGGAGGGAAGTTCAAGTGATTCCTTTCCTGGATTCCTGTTAGACATTTGATGGTGGCAGCGAGAAGCGTTTCTTGGGGTGCAGGGAATTTTGTACCTTGGGGGGTTTAACCTAAGCTGGTAAAAATAAGCTTAGGGGCTCTGAATGCGGGTCCCCACCTCTTTACCCGAGAGTTTAGAGTGGGGAGGGAACCCTGACAAGATCCATGTGGTTTACACCACTGGATAGGGTTAATTATAAGTTTAGAAAGCCATGTATACATCTGGGTAGGGACCATTCTCAAGACCACACTGGAGGCCCAACCTGTGTTCACCATGAGAGACAGCAACTTATAAAGGCCCCAGACCAAGCATTGTTCTGGATGCTAGAGAGATCCCCAAAGATGTGTGGTCAGGGCCTGGTGGTGGTCTGAAGCTTCCTGGAACTCTCTTCTTATGTTGACCTCATCAATGCTTTATAACATGTTTGAAAAACCTATGATTCTGCATATAATCTATGGAAGTAGATTTTAATTTGCTACCTGGTAGGAGCTAAAATCATTCAAATTTTACATCTGAAACTTTCTATTAACATGCACATTAGGAAACCAAAGATAAAACCCCATCTCCTAATTTACTTATTTTTAAAATGTATTATTTGGATTACTGTAACAAGAATGAGGGCTTCTTTTCGCTAGGAATGTTACTTCACAAACATGCAGTAAAAAGACAGTCCTTGTCCAAAACGGAGCACTGTCCAAATTCTCTCAGGAAAGAATAAGGCAACAAAGTAGTCTCCTGGATCCAGCGATGGAAGAATGGTAGCTAATGACACCACTCTCAAGTGTTGTGGTAGAACATAGTTATTCAAGTTCCTGTGGTCAAGAATCAGTCTCCAAGAGCCATCTCTCTTGGGAACTAGGAAATAATTGGAGTAGAATCCATTCCCGATTAGAGCTGGTTCCAACAGAGTTTCTGTCTCCAGAAAGGGAGTGGGGAGGACCTTTTGCCTTAAAAGGTTTTCATGAGAGGGGTCCCTGAAGAGGGAATGGGAGTGGAAGTGGGATTGAGGAGTAGAGTGGAAGTGGACAGAGTAACCCATTCTGACAACTTCCAGTATCCACTTGTCTGAGATAAGGAGTTCTACTAAAATCATCTTTTCATTTCAGGACCATGCATTCCAAAAGTAAATAGCTAAAAACAAAATAAAAACTTTCACAAGGTGAAAGAAAGGTGGGAAGCTGAAACAGCTAACAGCAAAGACTTCATCTTGAGCCACCGGTGACTGAGAAGGACCTGAGTGCTGGGAGGCTCTCCTCTGCCTGTATCTCCTTGTTTGGAGCTTGAGGCATTGTTCTGAGCAGGCTTGGGCCCACAAGCATTACTTTGCAGTCTCCAATCAAGAGTCCATGGGCATGGGCACATCCTAGGGTAAACAACCCAGAGGGACATATACTCAAAGAAGAACAAATGCTTTTCAGCCTTAAGGGACATATTTACAATACTGATCTGAAGTGGTCTAAGATTATCATTGATTTGACCGTGGAAAAGATGATACTATGAACAGCAGACTCAATTCCTCAAGAAGTCTTACTCGTTAAGATTGTAGCCTCAAAGACTTTGTGGGAGCTGCCCATTTATGATCGCCTAGATTGTGACAGTAAATCTGTATCAAGCGATTTTCCTCATATAGAATATTACTGCCATTAAGGTAGGAAATTGAGAAAATCTAGCTATTACATATGGTGCTAGCCTAAAGAAGTACCACAGCCCATATGGTCGTAAGAGTTTTATGTACATACATACACGTTTAATTGCCCAATCTAGCTAGCTCATGCATCAACAGGGAGATTTCATATGCTTCCTTGGATGGAGAAGTGATCTGATGGAAGTTATGTTACATTTATATATATATATAAAAAAAACTTATAGTCAAACAGTTTTAAATGGAATTCTAAGGTCAGAAACATCTCAATACATCATAGAATTAGTGCATTCTAATCCAGAATTTGGAATTAGTAGCATTTTAAATGACATATTAAAACATTTTACCATAGAAATTTGGTGTCCAGGAAATATGTATTACAAAAAGATTCTAGTATATATAAGTTACATCTCAGTAGAGTTACGACACTGCCCTTTTGCTCCTGACATGAAGTATTGTTCTAACCACTGAAAACTGCCTCGGTTTCAAATCATCACTTTAAAAGGTCTTGGAAATTATTTGAAGACATTCATTGTCAGATGTTAAGGAAGTATCCCTCAATGATGTTATCTAAAGACCAGATTAAGCTTTAATTAATGTGTTCCTCTGAGAAATCAGACTCCCTTGTAAGGACAATTATGAAACCATGCATTAAGGGGCCCAGTGAAGGTGAATAACTTTATATCTCAGTAGTTCTAGGAAATGTATCAAAAGGTAAATGAATCTTTTCTGAAACAACTCTCAAATATATCCCTATCAGTATTGAATGAAGAGACAGTCTGATTTTCTGAAAAACAAGCTTCCAACTTCTCTGTGACACCCTCACCCAATCAGACTAACATTTATACTCTATTGAGAATCAAACCAGCATGACACGTGACACCTTTTTGATGTTGCATGCATGCATGCATGAATAATCTGATTTTATGAGGGAAAATGTTACTTAAGAATAAAAATTCATATAGGGCAATCCAGCCAAAACCACAACATATACCTACAGGATTACAAATTGATTGATTGTTAATTCTCTGCCCCCTCTTTGTCAAGTGATGGGGGAAAACCACTTCTCACCAGCAGTTTCTATCCAGGAGTAAAACAGTCTATATTGCCAGCTCTCCTGCTATTCCAGTGCCAGTTTCTGATCACATTCTAAGTGGCTGACGTAGTCCGTGACACTATATCAAATCAGTACATAGTATTAAAGGGCTGGTCCACACTGGGGGGGGGGGGGGGGGCGTGCGGGGAGAATCGATCTAAGATACGTAGCTGAAGTCGAATATCTTAGATCGATTTTTAAAAAGTACTTACCCCAGTCCACACGGCAGCAGGCAGGCTCCCCCGTCGACAGCGCTTCCTCCGCTCGCAGAGCTGGAGTTCCGGTGTCGACGGGGAGCAGTTCTGGGATCGATTTATCACGTCTAGACGAGACGCGATAAATCGATCCCAGAACATCGATCACTACCTGCCGAATCGGGCGGGTAGTGTGGACGTAGCCAAAGATTCACTTGGCCTACTGTACGTTGAACAGGAACAAAACAAGTTGTGTCAGTGTGCTGACAAAAGGGAGGAAATTTTTAAGATGTCATTAATAACTACTTCTAACGGCACGTCTTCACTGGCAACATTAAAGCGCTTCCGTGGCAGAGCTTTAACGTGGCTTGTGTAGTCCCAGCACAGCTCCCAGCGCTCTAAAAAACCCACCTCCATGAGGGACGCGGGTCCCAGCGCTGGTGCACTGTCTATACTGGCATGTTACTGTGCTGAAACTTGCAGTGCTGGGGTGTTTTTTCACACCTCTGAGCGAGAAAGTGGCAGCACTGTAAAGTGCCAGTGTAGACAAGCCCTTAGAGGAAGACACTATGCAGGTGCTAGAGAACGCTGCATAAGATCAAGTAGCCTCTGCTACAGAACTTATAAACACCCCGAAAAAAGTCTCAACCTGCTCGTGAAGACACTTTTCTTCCAGCTGTGACAACAAATCCTGCTTAATTAATCCATAATTACTTGGCTCATCATGAAATCCACTATTATGTACAGGAATTAGATCCACTGAGCCCAGTAATAGCAATAAAATTGGATCAGAGGATTTTGCAGAAACAATGACAATACACTAGAGATCAGTGGTGGATTTAGAGTTAGTGGGGCCCTGTGCGCAGCTTCATTTTCACGCGCCCCCACCCCCCCATTTTTCATTCTTTTTTTCCTTCATCCTCCTTCTCCTATATTATTAGTAATGGGAAGTAAATGAAAATAAAGTGAGGTGCCTTGAATGGGGCAGGGGGTTGGAGTGCACGAGGAGGTGTAGGGGTCAGGCTCTGGGAGGGAGTTTGGGTGCTGGGTGCAGGCTCTGGGCTGGGGCAGGAGGTTGGGGTGTGGGAGGAGGATGAGGGGTGCGGGCTCTGGGCTGGGGGGGGGGGGGGGCACACAGGGGTCCTGACACAAAAATCCCATAGCATATTTTGCAAAGAGTTTAGGGTTTCACCCACAGTGTCTTGAGCAAATTCAAATTTGCATACTTATATTTTGTCTATTTAAAATGCTTCCATATTTTCAGCTGGACACGGTATTTTGACCTTTATTTTAAAATATTTTTAAAAGGTCAGTCTGTTAGCATAAAAGCATGCTATAATGCAGGAGAGACAATTTAGTAGTGGCCTCTGGAATTTATCCATCAGCATAATCAGTAACCCACTGACATATGCACTAAAATGCACTCTCGTTAACATTTTTAAACTTTATGATCTGTATGAAGGAAATACATATCCATGCAGAGATTTAAACATTCGCATGATGTAATCAGTAAAAATGCTTGGCTTTATTTAAAACTGAAAGCACTAGGCTTTGCCATTACAGATAATGAATCCAATTTTAATTCTCTTCTTTTATCTGTGAGCAGTCATTGAATTCTCTATAGAAGTTTTTGGAATAGAAACCTTTTTTTAAAAAACAACAAAGCCAAAGTATTTTGCTATTCTGTAAATATAGTGAGTCAATCTTAATTTTATTTACGTTGAGCTTTGCACCAGATCTTGACTAACAAATACATTGCTTGCACAGCTTTACACACACACACACACACACACACACACACACACACACACACACACACACACACACCCCTATGCTATCCCCATCTTAAGCCAAAGTACACAGTAGTAAGAAAAAGGAGATAAAATCAGGGGTTTGCTTTTTTAAATGGTTGGAAAAAAACCCTCCAAACTGAAAAGTAAAAATATTTTTATATTTAAAATCAGAAAGGCTCACATCTGCTGTCAAAATAGAAAAATACCCTGAAAACTGATTTTGATAACAGCCATTGATATTTATGGTAGATAAGGTAAATCACTATTTCTCCCATAAAATCTAGTAAGTATTCCAACTAAATATTATTTTAAGCTAAGGTTTTTAATCTTTCATTGTACAGTAAAATTCGCAACCAATTTGTTGTTAAAAATTAGATATGTATCAATATTTGCCAGTAACGAATGGCAAGCCCTCACATAAATTAAAGAAAGCAGAGTTTTACATTTCAAGCAATCAACCTAGTTATGCTAAAATGGATATAAGATGTACAGTAATGTATTTTACATAGATTATTTCTGCTGCTTGTTCAATACAGAAAGTTAAATGCAGTTATGATCATTTTAAACAGCTAAGTGACAGCTCTATTATTTCACACGTTTCATAACAAAATGGCTATAGGTTCTGTGCTGCAGGTGAATACTGCAGTCAGAGAGACCATTCCATCGTTACACATTTCTTAACAAGGGTCTGGAGAATTCCACACTGAAACCCTGAATATTGCTTTATGCATGACATTAGACTTCTGAAATGAGACAAGAGCTAGGGTTGGAACAAATTGCTGTTTCAGTCAAGGATATATTGAGTACAGGTAGCTGTGTGCCCTCTGGAAACATGATCAGTCCTGAAATGGTTCTGTGGAGTGGCTCTACAGATACTTCCAAACCTCCAAAAACAGAATCGAAGCAAGTAATCTTCACCTTCAAAGGACCTTACAAACATTAACTGACACTCACACCACCACTGTAAGGTAGAGAAGTGTTAGCCCAATTGTACGCATGAGGTAAACAGAGGCACGGAAATGAAGGGTATGGCTGCACTACAAGCACTACAGCACCACAGTTGCAGCTACACCACAGTAACACTATAGTGTAGTCACTTGCTACAATGACAGAAGAGGTTTTTGTCATCACTGTAGTAAATCCATCCCTTGTGAGAGAATTCTTCTGTAGACCTAGCAGCGTCTACACCAGGGCTTAGATCGGCTTTGGGGTGTGAAATTTTCACTCCCCTGAGCAATACAGCTAGATCCACCGAAGGGCTTGTCTACACTTACATTTTATAGCGCTCTAACTTGCTGGCTCAGGGGTGTGAAAAATCACCCCCTGATCGCAGCAAGTCTGAGTGCTTTAAAGCGCTAGCTCGTGGAGGTGGATTACCAGGAGCGCTTCAAAGAGCTGCCGTGGGAGCATTCCCGTAACAGCGCTTTGAAGTTTCCAGTGTACCCATGCCGTTAGTCTCTTCTGTTCAGGAGGTCTATTACTAACCTATAACACAAGTGTGTTATCATGCTTAATTGATTAGCATGAAATTATTATTTTTTATTTGTATTGTGGTAATACCTAGAAACTTCAGTCGTGTACCAGGACTGGCTAGGGGCTGTACACACAAAGCATAAAAAGAACCCATGTCTGAAAGAGCTTGCAATCTAAGGCTATGTCTACACTGGCAATTGAACAACAAAACTTTTGTCTTTCAGAGGTGTTAACCCCCCTCCCCAAGACAAAAATGTTGCCGCGAGAAGTGACAGTGTGAACAGCGCGTTGCCGGCAGAAGCACTCTCCAGCCAACAATGCAAACGCCGCTCGTTGGTGATGGAAGTTTTTTGTCGGTAGGAGAGCCGACAAAGAGTGGCTACACTGCATGACTTTTAGCTCCATGGCTGTCGCGACGCAGCATGTCGCGAACAGCTGGGTAGTGTAGACGTAACCTAAGTATGACAAAAGGTGGACAAACAGATAAAGATGGGAGATGTTTTCAAATTCTTTTGTGAAAGCTGTAAATGGAAACTGGCTTATAAGCTATCAAAAGTGTACACAGTTTCACACCGAAACAAAGGCAGTCTCATTCAGCAAGTTGCAATCCTGTTGCCTACACTGAACAAGGAAAAGAGTCACTTCAATCAAAGCAGCTTATTTATAGGAATGGGATTGGAACCTGCATCATCGTCAAATAAACTTGATTTTTATTGTTTTTGACTTGTTAATTCTGGGTACAATTACACTAAAATTTTCAAACCAGAAAGCATTAACAAATTTGATACGTCTGTTATAACAACTATGGAAGTAGTTCATAAAATCTGAGCTACAAATAGTAGTTCAGAAAGAAAGAACACAAGTCATTCACATATGGTCTGTAACGCACTAACCACCACTTTTTGTCCTAAGACTGCAGAGGTGTTAATAGGCCACTCTACCTTGAGAGGTCCCTTACAATATGTGCTTGCTGCTACTTACGCTAAACAATCTGCTCCACCTTGCTTTTAGCTGTGATGCTTGAGTATATATCCCAGACCTCATGAAGAGCTCTGCATAGCTCAAAAGCTTGTCTCTCTCACCAACAAAAGTTGGTCCAATAAAAGATATTACCTCACTCTCCTTTTCTCACTAGTCTATAAAGTTAGTTATGTGCACTTATGTGCACTCTCGCTCCTGAACTATTCCAGCAGCTATGTTCTAATTTTCACTCACTGTTCTTTCTAATTGCACACTATATTTTAAAGAATTATGCCATAATTTTACTTCATCAAAATGCAGCCTGATATTGCTCTTAGCTCAAATATTAATCAAGTTGCAAATTAAGTTCTGTATTTTTCAACATCTAATAACATTTCCATAGTAAATTTTAAAATTAAAAAAAATACTCTACTGCTTCTAGGGTTTCATTTTTCTCCATTATATTCTAGATTTTTAAACTTTATTTATTGAAATGGACACTTCCAACTTTCTAGATACATGTATGTTTAATTGAACATGGATGTACTACTTTGATTCTGATAACTATTAGATGTGAACATTAAAAATTAATTTTGTAGCATATTGGTATTGAGATGATTCAGATAGATATTAAAACCACTTAAGTATTAAAAAAACCCTTAGCCTCTGAAAAATGAAAGGGGGGATTTTATCCATGCTGGTTTTAACATATTTGACAATAGTACAGTATTTAGCAGCAACTGCTGCTGAGTTTAAGACATCTGCAAAAATGGTGTAGCCAACATGGCTGAACAGCTCCTCCTCCCTGCATGGAAAGTTCGTGAATATGAATAATAAAGAGACCGGGGTGTTTTTCAAGTGACTCATAGGTAAACTGACCTTATTCTCCAAATTTAAATCCTAGGATACCTGTTGAAAAAAACTCATTCAAAAGTCAAAAAGTATACTTTAAAAAAGTGCTTGTATCATTACTGTTAGCTTCTGACTCAGGCCTCGTTTAACTGGCATTTTAAATTTAAAACATATAGTTAAGCCAGAGCAAATTTGTGTGTATATACTTACTGCAGTTTGAGGGTGGCTTACTTTGGTTCAGGTGTTTTGTTTGAATAGAAGCAAACTAAACCACAATAAGCCACTCTCACACCAGAATAGGTGTCTACACACAAATTTGTACCAGTTTAACTAAATCAGTTTAAATCAAAAATCTTTAGTTAAAGCAGTGCAAGGCTGTGTGAGGTCAAAGTCTCAGGGTCACATGCATATTTCTGGGAAATGCAGGGTCTGGTCTGGTTTGGTTCCCCCCCCCAAATAATAATGTTCTGAATGAGTTTATCACAAAACGCTGAAGACACGTTAACTTCCACTTTGAGCACACAGCAGCTGTGACAGTGTGTAAACTCATTTTACTTCTTTCACACCAAACAGACTTCATTACTCTGAACACACATTCCACTAGACTGTTTACTCAAGGAAAAGAAAGCAAATTTTACTCACTATACCAATATATCTTGAACTAACATCTTATGATATTTTTAAAAAAATTGATTGATGAAGGAAAAAAAACTCTTCTCTTCCCTCCCCACCCACAAACATCATAAACTAGGCATAAGAAATTCTTCTTTCACCTCCCTTAGTTTCCCAGAACTTTATTAATATAATGACTATTTTCACAAACAATGCTACAAAATCTGCATGTATTTTAAAAATAAATTTCTATTGAATGCCAAAGGAAGACCAGGTTAGAAGACACTAGTGTATGCACCACAGCGCATAGTCATAACAGATACCAACTTTTCAAGGCATCTAAGAACA
Organism: Macrochelys suwanniensis; assembly: GCA_033296515.1. Classification (NCBI taxonomy): domain Eukaryota; kingdom Metazoa; phylum Chordata; order Testudines; family Chelydridae; genus Macrochelys; species Macrochelys suwanniensis. Next base: position 38,377,951 of record CM065775.1, on the reverse strand, counting down.
AAGGAAATATTTAACACAGATCACTGGCAAACACTTAGCGCTGTCAGAAAACCCTTCTCTCTTCCCCCCTTCAGAAAGATAAATCTTCCTCATTGAGAGCAAAGCCTTTCAATTTTCAGAGGGGGGAGTGGGAAGGGCTGCTCTTTCCTAAAAGCAAGAAATGTTGGACATTATTTGCATATTGAAGAAACTGCTACATCCCAGGAACAAGCCATGCTATCCCTCCATTCCAACCCTTCTCAGTAATCTAATTTGTAAATGGATCAGCTGTCAACACTGTAAACAGCATTTGAAATTATTTGTACACCCCTCTTGAAATATCATTTAATAAGCTTATGTAAATTAAGTATCTTTTATTTACTGCCCTAACCAAATCAAAACAGAACAAGTTGTCAATAACAGCAATATTCTACAACAATACACTCAGCCTTCTCACTAAAGTGGAATACTTGGATTATGTTCTTTCAACAAAAAATAAAAATGTCTCTTGGGGCACAGCTAAGACAAGTATACTCATGAAAGCCTCAGTAAACTCGAAGAAATACAAATTCAGTTAATTGATAAAGACCTGCTCAGGCAAAGCTTTTTAAATTTTCTGAAATATTCAAAGTTCCCCATAAGATATAGAGAAACCAAATAAATGTTTGCTCACTACTGCCAATGTCAAGAGATCAAAAATCAGGAGTTGGACCCCCAAAAATCATGAGATTATAATTTTGGGGCCAATCTTTTTTTAAAATGTCATGTTGTGGTTTTTAGGTCAGTCTCCTGACTTTTGAACTCTCTCTGCCCATCCCCAGGGTGTGTAAATGCGACAATCAGTGTTGCCCACTCTCCCACTGCTGCAGGAGCTCTCACCCCTACATATGCCCGTCTTCTCCCCAGCAATTAATCCTACCTTCCCCCCCAGTCCCCGTCAGTTCAGTCCCATAGACCGCATCCCCACCACCCCATCAGTTCAGCCCCCTACCCCAGTGACTCCCACCACCCTCTGCTCATCCTCCCAGCACTCAAGCCATCTGTTCAGAACCCACCATCAATACAGCCCTCCACCCCACACTGCAGCCCCCAGGCCATATTCAATCCTCCAAACCTCACCTCTGCTCCTTAGAGTTCTTCACGCTCATCAGACCTGGCGGGAGGGAGCTGCTGCGGGGTCTTCTCTCCCACTTCCCAGGCTGGCAGAGGCCCCGCTGTGCCCAGGGCACCTGACAGCGGGAGCCCGGCCCCGCCGTACCCAGGCGCTTGGCAGCGGGAGCCCAGCCCCGCCGTACCTGACAGGACTTCAAAGTAAAATTAAGCCTCACTTTTAGAGCTCTCAAATGTCAGGATATCTGAGAGTTCTATTGCAAGATCGTGAGTGAGGGTTAATTTTACACTGAAATAACGACTCTCACGGTCAATTCACGAGAGCGGCCATGTCTGCTACTGCAAATTGGCTGCTACCCTAAGCTAAAGAGGACTATTACCACTGAGGAAAAAGGAAAAAGTCTACAACAAATTCCATTCTCCATGGAGTAATTTCCTATTCCTTTTCTTGATCCCAAGTACAAGGCAGAGAAGTACTTTCACTTCAAAGTCTTTTCTGCCAGCGATAGTGTAGTATCCTCTACAATACTCATTTTGGACTTGGGTAAGTGGTTTCATTTTCTTTAACCAACAATTACTGAGGAGCCAGGTTAAAGAGACAGCCCAGTGCTTAAAATATTTCTGCATGCGCACACACTATATATAGATAGATACTCTCAGAAAGGGGAAACAGGTAGACAAATGCAACTTATTCATTCCTGCTACTTCGCAGCAAAAATTCTCTGTGTTCCAGAGATATAAGTGCCAATAACATGCAACACTGTGCCCAGGTCATCAGGCCTGATGTTAACGGCTCTTCAGTTTGTGCAACAGGGATGAAAGACTGTTTGTTTAGTGCTCAACTACACATTCTGTACTTGAAAAAATTACATATCACTTTTAAATACATACCACTTTTTCATTGCAGCCAGCCTTCAAAAAAAAAAAAAAAAAAAAAAAAAATTGGCTCCTCAAAGAGCAACAAGACCCAGAAAGGTTCCTATAGCTTTATAATTAACTCTGATTATCTCCCAAATTGGCACAAACTGACATACTCTTCAGACGCTGGCAGTTTATATCTGAGAGTCCCTATCAGCATTGAAGTTAATATTCATATCAGACTGGTTAGCTAATTTAAGAAAATGAACTGGCATAACATTTGCTGAAAGCAAGGCTTTATTTTCATTTACCAACGCAAACTGCCATGCTTTAAACAGCATCACAAACAGAACTACCGTGGTTTAATACAATATTTTCATAACATCTCCAATAACAAGCTATTCTTATAGTTACCATATTTTGTTTTTATAAAGCTAACTGGAGGATCACAACTTTAATATCATGTAATTGTATTCCAGAGACTTGCATGCATATTGCAATTGCCTAACAGGGACAATGCCATTTCATACTACAGCCCTTCATTCTTCTCGCATTACTTAACTTTTCCGACAGGGAGCCCTAAGTAGCTTCATGGATACAAAGACAAGGAAGATGATGGCTAGCAATAGATTTGCATGGGAAGGGGGTTACAAGTTAGAGGAGAGTGGTCACAATGACTGTTTTCCGGTTCTATGCTTTCTTATAGCACTGGGTGGGTTATGCAGTCTGTATCAGAGTAGGCTACATTCTCCCATGTAACACACACACGGCTAGGAAGTAGTGCTTTAGAATCTCATTCACTGCTGGCAGAAAGCCAGATGACATTTTCCCCTTGTTCCGGGGTTTGCAAGGTACTAACAAATATAATTTAGGTTGTGATCTTGCACTATTGCTATCAACTGGAGCTTAGTCATGAACCCTTGGAATAGAATCAAGTTTTTAGTGAGCAACTAGCACTAAATGTTCAATTAATCAGGGACATGTTTTTGGCGCTCATGCGGTTTTTGTTTTGGGGATTGAATAGGGAAGGAATATATTTAAATACTAGGGCTGTCAAGCGATTTAAAAAATTAATCGTGATTAATCACACTGTTATACAATAACTATCATTTAAATATTTTTGGATATTTTCTATTTTTGGATGTTTTCAAAATATATTGATTTCAATTATAACACAGAATACAAAGTGTACAGTGCTCACTTTATATTTATTTTTGATTAAAATATTTGTGCTCTAAAAAACAAAAGAAATAGTATTTTTCAATTCACCTAATACAAGTACTGTAGTCCAATCTGTTTATAACGAAAGTTGAACTTGTAAATGTGGAATTATGTACAAATAACTGCATTCAAAAATGAAACAATGTAAAACTTTAGAGCTTACAAGTCCACTCAGGCATACTTCTTGTTCAGCCAATCGCTCAGACACACAAGTTTGTTTACGTTTGCAGCAGATAATGCTCCCCGCTTGTTTACAATGTCACTTGAAAGTGAGAACAAACGTTCCCATGGCACTGTAGCCACCATTGCAAGATATTTACATGCCAGATGCACTAAAGAATCATATGTCCCTTCATCTTCAACCACCATTCCAGAGGACATGCATCCATGCTGATGACGGGTTGTGCTCAATAATGATACAAGGCAGTGCAGAGTGACGCATGTTCACTTTCATCATCTGAGTTGGATGCCACCAGCAGAAGGTTGATTTTCTTTTTTGATAGTTTGGGTTCTGTAGTTTTCACACTGGAGTGTTGCTCTTTTAAGACTTCTGAAAGCATGAGCTACACTTCGTCCCTCTCAGATTTTGGAAGGCACTTCAGATTCTTAAATCTTGAGTTGAGTGCTGTAGCTATCTTTACAAATCTCATTGGTACCTTCTTTGCATTTTGTCAAATCTGCAGTGAAAGTGTTCTTAAAATTAACAACATGTTCTGGATCATCATCTGAGACTGCTATAACATGAAATATATGGCAGAATGTAGGTAAAACAGCAGGAGACATACTATTCTCCCTCAAGGAGTTCAGTCAAAATTTAATTAACACACTTTTTCAATGAGCGTCATCAGCATGAAAGCATGTCTTCTGGAATGGTAGCCGAAGCATGAAGGGGCATACGAATGTTTAACATATCTGGCATGTAAGCACTTTGCAAAACCAGCTAAAAAATGCCTGTTCTCACTTTCAGGTGACATTGTGAATAAGAAGCTGGCAGCATTATCTTCTGTAAATGTAAACAAACCTGTTGTCTTAGCAATTGGCTAAATAAGAAGTAGGACTGAGTGGAAGTTTTACATTGTTTTGATTTTAAGTGCAGCTATGTAAAAAAAAAAATCTATATTTGTAACTTGCACTTTCACAATAACGAGATTACATTATGGTACTTATATGAGGTGAATTGAAAAACACTTTCTTTTGTTTATCATTTTTACAGTGCAAATATTTGTAATAAAACTAATATAAAGTGAGCAGTGCACGCTTTGAATTCTGTGTTGTAACTGAAATCAATATATTTGAAAATGTAGAAAAACATCCAAAAAGAGTTAATACATTTCAATTGGTATGCTATTGTTTCATAGTGTGATTAAAACTGCGATTAATCAAGATTAATTTTTTGAGTTAATCGCGCGAGTTAACTGCGATGAATCGACAGCCCTATTAAACACTTGTTTTAAAATAAATTTTTTCAGGGATGCTGCATGTCCCTAGGAGAATGGAAAAGATTAAGGTTACTTGCTGCTAGCTTATTTTGTTGTTTCCCACTTAGTGTCTGCATCTTTACAGTAGAGCAGCAACACTCAAGATGCAGTTCAGGTCTTGGAGTATTACACAACCTATTTTATCCAGCAGCTTCTCAAAGAAGCCCTTCATTACCACTAATATGAAGTGGCCTAAAAAGTAGTAGTTAGGCTCTTTGCAGTCTCCCCTCCCCCATATGCACTGAAGGTTTCAAAGCAGGAGTCATTTTGAATGGAAGACATATAATCAAACTTGTGGTTTACGTACTAATTTTTTAGACACTAAATGTTATTTAATATTGATATATATTCTTAGTTTTACTGAAAGCAGATACTTCAATAAATATATTCAAAGAGAAAGTAATGTACAATCATAGGACACAGTTAGGGTTTAAAGATACAATACTTAACACATGGGATTCGTTTTACACCTAAGTACCACTCACTTCATGCCTAACTTTACACAAGAGACTAGTCCTGCTGTACATCAGAATTTGCAGGATCAGAGCCTAAAGTGACAAAAAGATCAACATATGGAATGTCACTGTCAAAGGCAGATGAGGGTGTTTTGAAGCCCTGGGCTAAGTTCCCTCTAAGCTGGGCAGCCTCGCAGCAGGCTATCAAAGGTCATGCAGGCAGAGAGAGGTGCCCCTCTCCCGGCTCAGCCTGGCCCAGCCCTGCTAGAGCTGCCATGGCCGGGGAGAGGTGCCCCTCTCCCAGCCCCACCGGAGCTGCCACGGCCGGGGAAGGGCACCTCTTCCCTGACCCCGAGCTGATGCGGTGAGAGAGGGCTGCGGGGAGTCCTTTCTCCCTGCCACAGCCCCGGAGCAGCCTGCACCCCAAGCCCCTCATGAGCTGACTATTACTAATAACGTACAAAAATGGAAGGCTCTTGCACCACACTCATTGTCATGGTATCAGAGCACCTTCCAGTAATAACTAGCATCTGTCATGAGTGGTTCTCTCGTTCTCCCTCAAAGGGAAGAATGCAAGATTTTTTATTTTATTTTAATGTTGTGCCTTCTGTAATGTGTGTTATTACTGAAGGCAAAGTTGAATGGCAACTTGTAGCCTGAATGGCATTTCAAGGTTTGATATAGTTCTTGGTTCCTGAGAGATTTTGTTCCATAGGTTTGGACTGGCCTGGAGAAAGCTCTGTCTTCTCCATAAACAAGCTTCACCCTTGAGATACAAAGTTCCAATGTACCTGAGGAACAAAGCTGTCAATCACAAGTCAGCATAGTAACCCATAATGCGGGGTTATGCGCCCATGTTCTGTACTAACTGGAGTTTCCTATGAGCCAAATGCTTCAAATGCAGTGTACTGCATTGCTATTTTCCAGCTGGGAGGTGAGGATGGCCTGTCATCTGCCAGAGGGCATAGTTTTCTAGCCAATGATAATGGCATTACTCCATTATTTGTGAATGCTACTCTGAGAGTTTAGCACACACACAAAAGGAATTACAGAAGCAACCCAGCTGTGTGGACTGACTTGAACCACATTTGGGTGTGTAGTTTCAAAGGGGATCATGCCACAATTGGAGCCCCTCAATTTTCTCTGTTGTTAAACAACAAATTCTGTCTTGTTTGGCTTCAGCTTTAACCAGCTGCTCTTATCTTTTGTTTCTTGTACCAATAGAAAAAGGAATTTGAGGATTTCCCATAAATCTTTTCCCGTCCTGATGCTTCTGAAGGCTTTAACGTCAACTAACAATTGTTTGGGTGAATAGAAACAGGGACACCTTTCCTGAGAAAGAAATAAGTGGATTGCTAAACTTGGCAGGATGGTGGAAGGAAGGAAAAAGCCAGCAAATTAACATGAGGAGGCCAATAGCAAATCTGGTCTTCTCCTAAGGCAGCAATAGACTGAAAAGTGACATTACTCTCCACATTTACTTCATCATTCTTATAAGATGACAAATATTTTTTTTCTTTTTCACTTACACTCCGGAGAGATTTGAATTTTTTAACCATGATTTTATCCAATTAAATGTGTGTCCTTTCTTACTTTCATCAACTGAAAAACCCCTACAATATTATAATAGTTGCAAGTGTGTGTTAATAGTTTCTTGTTAAAAAAAGAGATTGGTTATGCATAAGAATAAAATTCAGGTGGCTTAATTCTTTAAACTATACATACATACACACACACACACACACACACACCTTATAATGCTAATTCCCCTGCGCAATTTGTATTAACATGAAGCTTAAATTGGTATTTCACCACAAAAGAGAAAGGAAATAGGTTGGTATGAGAATCTCAACTATCTATTCAGTATATTACAGTGCGATCTCTCATTAGCTGGTCAGGCAACCAACAGGCAGGCACCAATATAAAATCTAATTCTGTACACAGTAGAGTACATTTCATATAGAAATCTGTGACCCATCCAAAAAAACCAAAAAACCCCAGCCTCTCGGAGTATGTCTACACTGCAACTGAAAACCCGCGGCTGGCCCATGCCAGCTGACTTGGACTAAGGAGCTATTTAACTGCAGGGTGGATGTCTGGGCTCAGGTTGGAGCCTGGCTCTAGGACTCTGCAAGGTGGGAGAGTCCCAAAGCTCGGGCAATAGCCTGAACCCTAACGTCTACACCACAATTAAAGAGCCCTTTCGTCCAAGCCCTGCAAGCTCAAGTCAGCTGGCCCAGGCCAGCCACAGGTGTCTAACTGCAGCATAGGCATACTCTTGGTTTCAGTTGAGTTTCCTTGACTGCAATTCTTTCAATATCACAATTTTCCCAAAGAAACAGATTGTTTACTGAAGAGGTGAGAAATTCCACATCTTAAATTATTCATAGTTTTCATGACAAAGCCGCAAAAGATATTTTTTTTAAATGCAGTTCCTTGATGTTTGCAGAGAACTGTAATTTAACACACTACTACAATAGACTGAACAAACCAGAAAAAAAGATTGTGGGAGACACCACTGGCTACTAACACACTGGAAATAAAAGGAAAAGTAGGATGCAGAGAGAAGTCATGAGAGCGGATGCTTCTCCCTACATTGCGTTACTAGCGGGGGAGGTGGTATATGATTTTTCCCAATATAGTACATGAAAGACTAGAAAAAGTGTTTTGCTTTAGGAGACCAACAAACTGGTTTCCTTTTGGTCAACTAACTATGCATATCCTAAGCTTCTGTTCACAGGGAAATACTTGGGTGAAAATATAAGTTATGTCATTGATGAAAACCTATTTGCACTTTACCAAATACCTGGTTCGTGCTCTAACGTAATACTGTGACATTCAGTGATAGGCCATTTAAAAAAAAAAAAAAAACTTTTCACAGGAGCTTTATTTACATTATAGTCAATAAAAATTAAGTAAAATACACTTCTGGATGAATTAAATCTATCTTTCTATACTATTTACAAAAACAATGCCTCAGATAAGAATCTAAACAGTAAAAGTGTGATGCTTTATTAGTGCAAGGCACTTAGCATATTAACTAAAGCCAATTAAATTTGTTTATTAAGTGAAAATATTTAAATATTTATGGTATTTTTGCAGCTAAACTAAGACTAAATTCTAGAATATGTGTAACTGATGCAAAAAAGCAAAACTACAATAGTATAAAAGAAAAAAGCAACTACAGACAGTCCCCTAATTTCATTATATTTGAATGACACTACATTGAAGATTCAATGAGTATTATTTGTATGATCATAGCACCTAGAACTCCAGTGACAGACCAGCATTCTTTGTGTTCTATACTGTATAAATAGAACATTATGTCATCCAATTAAGATTAAAAGGTAAACCAACTACCGCTGTACCTCTCAATTTCTGAATCAGCATCTACCCCATCATGTATTCCTTTTAAGTTTGGTATTTTGAAGTATATGGTTAAATTCTTTTGAAAGTTTGCTTAGAAGATGTAAAATAGAATTGCAAATGTAATCCACCACTGTCTACACACATTTAGAACAGAAGTAAGTTTATATTTTCTAACCTCAGCAATTCATCAATTTAATGGAAAACTGTCAAATTTCACAAGCTTGAAAATGAAGTATGCACATTTGCATGTCAAAATAGTTATTACAATATTTCATTTCTTTCTATGTTTTGAGTGAAAGTATACACATGCTCTTGTGGGGCAATACATAGACATGACAATACATTCTGTCTAAAATTAATGTCACCTAGTCATCCACTTAAAAGCAACAATGCTAACATGAAAATGCAAATTAAAATAATTCCTGGAACTCCCTGACACGAACTCTTCCATCAAAGGATTTTTCCTATCCTAAAGTCATGTTCAGGCACTACTACTTAAGGGAATTCATGTAAATGAAAAAAAATCTCAGAAATATTCAATATAGCTGAATAATAAATGGTTAGAAACCTTATGCTGGCATGTTTCACAGCTAAGAAAAAAACATTTCTAAAAGATTGATAACAGTAGTAATTGTTAACTTCTTTTAGGCTTTGCCTATACATTAAACGGTGTGTTGGTAAGAAGGTCAAGGTGGGTGAGGTAATATACTATGTTAAGGATATGATTTAGTCACAGAGGTCACGGATTCTGTGACTTTAATGAACTACCGTGATTTCTTCGGCTGGAGTAGTCAAGACCCAGCGGCAGTGGCGGGGGCTGGAGCTGTCAGCCCCGACGACTGCGGCTGGACACCGCCCCGCTCCAGGTGGTGGGGCTCGGGCTGTCAGTTCCCCCCTGGCGGTGAGCCCCCACCCCATCCTGTTATTTTTAGTAAAAGTCATGAGCAGGTCATGGGTTTCTGTGAATTTTTGTTTGTTTATTGCCCACAACCTGTTCATGACTTTTACTAAAAATAACAGTGACAAAATCATAAGCTTACTTATGTTGGACCAACTTCTGCTGGAGAGGGAGACAAACTTTCAAGCTTATACAGTGCACTTCTTCAGGTCTGGGAAACATACTCAGTGTAATAGCTAAATACAAGGTGGAACAGATTGTTTAGCATAAGTAAACACACATCTCACGGGCCATCGAAGGTGAAGTGGCCCGTTAACACCTCTCCAGTCACAGGGGGAAAGTAATGGAGGAAAAAAGGATGCCTGGAGTGTGGGGCAGTGTTAGGAGGTTAGATTGCTGTAATAATCAAGGCTCCATGTCTGTCACGGAGGTCGCGGATTCTGTGACCTCCGTGTCTTCTGCGACCTCTGTGTCTTCTGCAGCGGTGGGTGTGGCACTCCGCAGTCAGCTGCACCTGCGCGGCTGCCACAGAGCCACTGGTCAGGCGGTCCCGGGCAGGTGGCCAGTCCCGGCAGCGGCAGGAGGAGCCGTAGCTCGGCAGTCCCCGGCAGCAGTTCCAGGGGTAGCTAGAGCAGCAGCGGTTGGGCGGCCCCACAGCCAGCTGCACTGGCATTGCTGGAGCAGGCAGACGGTGCGGCTGGCCCCGGGGACCACCTGAGCAGCAGTCCCAGCGGGAACCACCGTTGCTCAGTGGGTCCCCACAGCTGGTACCACTGCCACCCCCCCACCCCACAGCTAAGATTTAGTCAGGGGAATATAGTACAAGTCATGGACAGATCACAGGCCATGACTTTTTGTTTATTGCCCGTGACCTGTCCATGACTTTTACTAAAAATACCCATGACTAAATCACAGCCTTAGTAATAAGCCATAAACCCAGTGTCTCTATTCAGTCCATGATTTTTAGCACCTAGCACGGTTATGAATTTAAGCTTCCAGTTTCATTTTTTGAAGATGTGCAGATTTACTTAGAGGATGAGGACTGATAGGTCAGATATAGAAGTGATCATTTTGTGAAAAGCATTCACCCTCAGATGGTGTTTATGTCTTATTTTCCTGTCTGAGTTAACTTGAGACCATAGTGATTGTCTCATTTCACCCATACAGCTGCTATTGGGTCATTTAGTGCACAGGATAAGGTACGTTACATGTTGTGACAGGCATGTGTAAGATCCATGGATCTTAAAGGTGTGTTGGTGGTGGGGAGTGTTGATCATCATAGCAGTGGAGATGCATCTATAGGTGATCTGTGGGGTTCTTGTATATAGTTGTCTGTAGGTTTCCATTGTTGAAGCTTACGGTGGTAGCCCGGAAGTTGATGAAGGTGTGGAAGTGTTCAAGAGAGTTTAAAGGATGGGTGGTGGTTGCTGAAGTTGTGGTAGATATCTATAAGGGAATTTAGGTCGTCTGTCCAGAGGATGAAGATACCATCGATGTACCTCAGGTATATCATTGTTTTTGTGCTGCATTTGTCCAGAAATTCTTCCTCAAGTTAGCCCATGGAGAGTCTGACATACTGGGGAGCCATCCTAGTACCCATGGCAGTACCCACGGTTTGGACAAAGTGTTTGTTGTCGAATGTAAAATAGTTATGGGTGAAGATGAAATGGATGAGTTTGGGGTGGATAAGAAGGTGTTAGTTAACACGTGCTAGCACACACATTCTTAAAGCCTAGCAGAGACATAACAGCGTATACTTTAACAAGTGTTAAAGTGGTTGAGTTAAAGCTTAAACTAGTGAAGTCTTTACAGCAGTAATTCCAGACTGGCTATGTCACTTTGCCTTTCTTCCTCAAAAAAAGGAGAGGGAGAGAGAGGGAGAGAGAGAGAGGTAACCTACCAAAGAGGGATAGTAAAAAAGGATTAGTGTTGTAAAATGTTGTGCTTTCTTCCCCCATATAATGGTTTGTTAGAATCAGAACAAGCACCCCTTGAAAAGGGATTATCAACACATCTCATAGTGACACAGAAAACTCCAGCTGATCAAACAAGCTGGTTTCACATTCAGCCAGTTTTCTGACAGGAACTAAAATCTTGCTATTAAAAAGAGACTAAGTTGCTAAAATCAGGCTGTCATGGTTCTGGGAACAAACACTGAGCATCTGGGGAGAAGAAAACTCTGACCAAAGCATAAATGATAGGCGGTTAACATGAAGTCTGCTTCCTGTTCCCTTCTCTTCAAGTACTTTTGCATTGGTCCACTCACCCTATTTGTTTTAGTACTTAAACTAGGTATTCTGTTCACTGCTGTTAATAGTTTCATTAATGTTTCTAGACATTTGTATCAAGTAAATATGGTTATTTGAACACTTACTGATGCAGAGAATCCTTAATATTCCGTATTTTAGTCCTAATAAAACAATGGATTCACTTCCTCGGTTACTGAATTAAATGAAATTCATTTTAAATAGATCCCTTCCTCAAACTCCACTAATTACATTTCTAAATTAAAAACTGCAGTTGAAAATGTTTTAAATTGTTTTACTAAAGGCAGGTATAAAAATCTATATATAACTTGAATAATTCTTGAATATAAAGGCTACTACAGATTATGTACGTGGTCTTTTTTTTTGTTCAAAAGGAAATAAATTCAGCAAGCACAGTAGTTTTTCTAGTACTTGATTGAAAATTCAAACCTATATCAACTTACTTAGCTGTGACAGCCAAGATTTAATTGCTTGCTTGCATAAAATAGTTTTCCATATGGACATCTTGTGGCTTATATGGCCAAACCTGCGTGTCTATTTGACTCTAGATCATATATATGAAAATCTTCTACGTGTTTGTAATGGCTACCAGAATATATTCTACTGAGTCTAATTTTAATGAAAGGCCTGTCTGTATGTTTTATAAATGAGTATAGTTCCATAATACAATCTAACTAATTCACATGCTCTGGAGATCACACAAAAAAGGTTCTTCTCCCCACTTCTCAGCAAAGATTAAGTAGCTGAACTTGGCAGTGATTTCTTATATCAGACTTCATCACTTTTACAAAACATACTACAGAATAATCTGGCAATTCTGTGGGACATTCCTTTGATAAAATTCTGAGCAACTAGACACATGAAACATTTTGTGACTTTCCTGGGGGAAAAGAACAAACCCTGATAGTCATCACCTTCCAGTGGGACCAGTACAAATAACTGAAGAGGTCTTAGTGGCCCCGAGGCACTGAGCTGGAAGTGCTGGATCCCTAGCTCTCCAAAAAGGGACTATTTAGGGAAGAGCAGAGATTTTACCGGATAACAGCAATTTAGGAAAACCTTCCTTTCCTAGGCAAGGGGTGGGTGGGTGTGTGTGTGGGTGGGTGTGGGTGTGGGTGTGGGTACAAAGTCATCTCTTCCTGTTCTATTGTTCAAGGCTGCTGCCAGCACTACCACAAACTTGGGGAGTACTGCTAGACCTAACAGGAAGATGCAATACAGCTAGTATTGGCCCAGAAACCAAAGAAACAATGCCAAAAAAAAGATGGGCACCAGTAAGGAGCAAAGAAATTTACCCATTTTAACCATCTGGGCCTAGATGATTTAATCTGAAAGCGCCATACCTTATACAAGAAGTACAAGTCCCTTAAAATCAGGAACAAAATTGAAACACCTTGCTTTAACATACCATGAAAGAGAGGATGTGCACCAGAGCATCTCTCAATCTAGTACCAGCACAGTGTTTACAAGGTGGCCCTATGTCCTGAGTCTCTTTACAGTTGAGTATGCAGGATAATAGAATTAAACAGATTCTGGGAAGATCTTGATGCAAATTCAATGGAGTAGCCGTACTGGGGGTATCCATAGATCTCTGGTACAGGGGAGACTCTTCTTCCTAGCTGCATAGAAGTAGCAGCATGGGTTGGCATTCTTCTATGTACTAATTCTACAATGTACTTATAGCACTTAATTAATTTATAACCATAACCCCAAGTGTGAAGTTTCTTCCACTTTGGTTTATTTGTTTGGATGCCTCTGGGCCATACAACATATATCCAGAATAAAAACATTATTAAGGCTAATAGCTTTCAGGTTTATGCAGTACAACCTTCAATCAATGAGCTGATATTTGATTTTGTTATTAAAATAAAAGAAGCACAGGTGCTCATCATAATGTATGACTAAGCTGTGGAAGTAATACCAAGTAATACAGATGTCATGTCAAGCAATATGGATTATTTTGATAAAACCTTCTATATGCTCAATTTTATTTTAGGAGATATACAGGGCTACTTCCTTCTAACAGTTTTGTTTGGGATCTTCTTTCAATTTTTTTTTCTTTTTTCAAGTATGCTGCCCATCTTAGAGGGGGTTCAAAGAAAAGCAATAAGAATGAGATAGGGCATAGAAAAACTTTCATATGAAGAGAGACGTTGAAAAACTTATGACTGTTTACCTTACAGAGTCCGTGATAATATAGAAAATAATGACTGCAAGAAGTGGCAGATCAGGAACTTCAGTTCTGTCTTATAACACAACAATGGGTCAATCAATTATATTTAAAGGTGGCAAATTCAAAAACTGATTGAAGGAAATACTTTTTCATGCGACCCACAATTAGACCATGGAAATGACTACTAAAGGAACTCCATGAGATCAAGACCTTGGCAAGACTCAAAAAATGGGATTTGACATTTTATATAGATAACAAGAATATCCAGTTATAATTAATACAAACAAAACATCTAGAAGGGATATTAAACCTGCTGCTTCACAGCCCAAGCCAAGTATTAAGGCTCAGGAAAAATCTAAATTCCTAACTATCCCACATCTGCCTACTACGGGATTCTTCCATCTTCCTCCGAAGCATCTGGCACTGCCCACTCTTGGAGACAAGACACTGAACTAGAGAGTTCTTATCTGATGCAGTATGACATTCCCTATGTTCCTATCTAGGTACTTATATGGCCTCCATCACTGAAGTATCTGAGCACTTTATCATCACAAAACCCATGGTGTAGAGATATATTGTCCTCTTTTTTCCAGACAGACAACTAAGGCACACAAGCTCAATACAGCAAGCCATTTAACAGCGTGCCTAATTTTAAATATATGAGTAGTGCCATTGAAGTCAATGTCTGAAGTTCAACACATGCTTAAGTATATTGTTGAAGTGGGGCCAGACAGAGTAAGTGACTTGCCCACGGTCACATAGGAAAATCTGTGTGTCAGATCCCCTTCTCCTGTCTACTACATTAATTATAAGACTATCCTTCCTCTCTATCAAGGTTTATCTAGTATTTATGTAGCCACCATCACCACAGCAACTGAGCATCTCCAAGGTATTTTAAAATGGAAGAACAATGTAACACTTTCAAGAATTGTGAAACTGATCTATTTAAAAAAAAAAAAAAAAAGACTCATTTTGCCGGCACTTAACCATACAGCCCACTTGGTAATGGTATTCCTTACCACAGCTACACATATGATCACTTTATTATTTTCAGCCATTCTATGCTGAACCTGAAAAAAAAAGACATTTCCATTTTTATAGAAACTCTTTTCTGTTGTCTAGGACTCTTCAAACACACCTAAAGCAGTCAGGGGTTAAACTTGCGCCTAGAAGAGTGGTTAGGTTACACTTTAATACACAGCTGGGACTTCTAGCACTTTTCAATTCGAATCTCAAAGGGGAATTTGTATTTTTCATCCTTAAGCCATAGATCAAAATAGTCAATTTATGATAATTGATCCAGGACCAGTTCTTAGAAAGTTTAGCAGCCCTGTAAGCATTTTTACTGGTCCACCCCAGTATTTATACATGTTGTATTGTGAGTTTTCAGATCTTAAAACTGCTTCACTCATTACCAACTTGCTTTTTGCAAGCTACTATTTCAAATGGCAAATATTAGAGGCTTTATGCTATTTGAAATTTGCAAAAGCTTTCTGATGGTATAAAGCTTAGGTTTCTCACTCTAGTGGTTCAAGATAACATGATTATTCAGAATATATTGATGTCAAAATTCTACTGGACCTTTGGTCTAGCAGTACTTGCACTGCTACAGACTAGGGACCGAATGGCTGGGCAGCAGTTCTGCAGAAAAGGACCTAGGGGTTACAGTGAACGAAAAGCTGAATACGAGTCAACAGTGTGCCCTTGTTGCCAAGAAGGCTAATGGCATTTTGGGTTGTATAAGTAGGGGCATTTCCAGCAGATCGAGGGAAGTGATCATTCCCCTCTATTCGGCACTGGTGAGGCCTCATTTGGAGTACTGTGTCCAGTTTTGGGCCCCACACTACAAGAAGGATGTGGATAAATTGGAAAGAGTCCAGCGGAGGGCAACAAAAATGATTAGGGGGCTGGAGCACATGACTTATGAGGAGAGGCTGAGGGAACTGGGATTGTTTAGCCTGCAGAAGCATGGGGTGGGGGGGGGGGGGGTGTTGATAGCTGCTTTCAACTACCTGAAAGGGGGTTCCAAAGAGGATGGATCTAGACTGTTCTCAGTGGTAGAAGATGACAGAACAAGGAGTAATGGTCTCAAGTTGCAGAGGGGGAGGTTTAGGTTGGATATTAGGAAAAACTTTTTCACTAGTAGGGTGGTGAAGCACTGGAATGAGTTACCTAGGGAGGTGGTGGAATCTCCTTCCTTAGAGGTTTTTAAGGTCAGGCTTGACAAAGCCCTGGCTGGGATGATTTAGTTGGGGTTGGTCCTGCTCTGAGCAGGGGGTTGGACTAGATGACCTCCTGAGGTCCCTTCTAACACTGAGATTCTATGATTCTATGATACTTTCTTCGCAATATGTCAAACTAAAAAAATTCTTACCCATTTGTCTACTGACCCTTCTGTATGGGGTCAGTTTCCTTTCTCAAATTCTCTAGAGGCAGCTAGAGCTGCCAGTCAATAATGGTTAAAGGACACCCTGCTACTGCCTGCTCAGAAGGATGTCTTCAAAAAGCTAAAATTACTAACATATATATTAATACTCATAACTGACATTAAATTAAATTATATACAAAGTCAGCCCTATATAGAGAGCTGGCTCAGTCAGACTTTTGACCTACACCCTGGCTCTGAGGGAAAAAAAACTGATGGTCAGTTGGATACTCCTGGAATAGTCAGCAAAAACCAAAAAAAATCAAAGTGGGAAAAGTTAAGGGTAGGCTAAGTCAACAGAGAATATTAATATAGAGGTATGTACTTTATGGGGTAACCATCACCTACTGTACCTTCCTGTCAAAACATGCACCCAGAGAGGCACTGTTTCCTTGAGGCCTTTTCTATTGTTGCTTCTCAGCCTTCTAAAGCAATGTTTCCTCCAGCCAACAAAACAGGAAAAATCTGGTCAGACTCCATTGGCATTGATGATTCCTGACACCCAGACCAGAAGTATCACGAAAGTAGCAGATCAGGCCCCCTCCTATCACTCCCTGTCATTTATAGTAGATTAAATGCAGAGATAGGCTTGCTAAGGGCAGGAGTATAAAGATAGTGCTACTGAGGAAACCTGATGCTGGGAACAAAATGATTAGGGTCAACACTGCTTCAAATATCTTGGTTCAGAAAGCCAAAACCATCCTAAAATCTGTAAGAGAATCTAGCCATACACTGCAACACGAAAGGCTAAGTAGTCTAGTAAGTCAGTAAATTAACCTGAGTGAAGAAAAAACAGGGTCAATTCCAATTCATCTCTGATCTACTTGCTGACCTTCTCCTTATGGCAAGTATAAATTTAAACTATTACTTCACAATTCTATTAAAGTGGAAGAAGAATGCAATTTCATCAGATGGAGTTTGACAATCTGATGCCTCAGGTCTCATGGCACAAGCACTGAAGTTCTATTTTGTATTGTAGTCATTTTAGACTGAACATGCAAGTATAGTAGCTACATATTTCAGTAGAATTTCACAAAGTACAACTGGGAAAGGAAGATTGATGGGCAGCCATAAACTGCTCACACTAATAGATTTCAGCTCCAGGGTTAGGATTTCAGAATGATTTCTCTCTTTTAAAGACCAATGGCCAGGGACCATATCTAATAGCACAACATTTTTTCTTACCCCAAGAATACAGATTCTGGCTTTCCCTTAATGACCAAACGGAGCATAAGGACATATAATTGAGATATTACCCTCTGTAGGAATGAAAGTTGTTTTCACACTTTCTTAATACCTTTTTTTTTTTTTTGCGCAATAATGCAAATCCTTGCACCTTGATTGAGAGAATCTAATCAGCATCATCCCTGTAACACTACACAAGTCTGAATTTTGGATTAGCCACCACTATCAGAGCTCAAAAGGCATATGGAAAGAGACAAGACTCCCTCCCTTCCCACTCCACTGCTGACCTTTTTGCGCCATTAATACAGCCCATTTTAAAAATAGATCTAGATCTACAGATTTTAAGATGGTTTACAAAAACTGAGTAAGCAGTTTTTCCATCTAGTTTTCTTTGATGACTCCGATTACTATGGCATCTGGGCACCTCTGTAGCATCCAGCAGCAAATAGGATCGCTATTCTCTCCCCATTCACATGTCTATCATAAGCTCTTTACTTCTACGAGGTCCACAAATACAAAACCATGCCTAGATGACATTGGCACCCAGTTTAGCTCAGGAAGGAATGCAAATCCTCATTTTGTTTTATAATCTCCCTGTTTAAAGGGTCCCTTAGGATACATCTGCACTGCAATAAAAAACCCGTGACACAGAGTCCCGGAGCCAGTGTCAGCTGACTGGGGCTTGGGCTGCAGGGCAATAAAATTTAAGTGTAGACATTTGGGCTCGGGCTGGAGCCCAGACTCTGAGACCCTCTCCCCTGCCCTGAATGGTTTCAGAGCCTGGGTTCCAGCCTGAGCTGGAACATCTACACTGTCTGCAGCCTGAGCCACATGAGCCCGTGGGTCTGTTATTGCAGTGTGGACATACGCTTTACGGCAGGGACTGTCTATTTCGGTCTTGCACAGGAAGAGCATATCAGCATTTATTCTTCTTGTAGGTTTGTGAGGATGATTAACAAGTTAAAGAATTTCTCTCTCTCAAGAGTTTAGTTCTTACACAGATTCCCCACCTTGGAGAGCTGCAAAGCAGGACAAGCCACATGTAGTAAGACAGGACAGACAGAAGACTGAGTCTACTTCCTTCTTCTTTTAAAGGGGTAGAGGGCATTCCCTTCAAGATTTCTCCCACATTTCCCCCATCTCAGTGGTCCTATGTCAGGCTGTTATAGAATCATAGAAGAATCATAGAAGATTAGGGTTGGAAGAGACCTCAGGAGATCAAGTCCAACACCCTGCTCAAAGTACGACCAACCCCAACTAAATCATCCCAGCCAGGGCTTTGTCAAGCTGGGCCTTAAAAACCCCTAAGGATGGAGACTCTACCACCTCCTAGGTAACCCATTCCAGTTCTTCACCATCCTCCTAGTGAAATAGTTATTCCTAATATCCAACCTAGACCTCCCCCACTGCAACTTGAGACAATTGCTCCTTGTTCTGTCATCTGCCACCACTGAGAACAGCCAAGCTCCTCTTTGGAACCTCCCTTCAGGTAGTTGAAGGCTGCTACCAAATCCCACCTCACTCTTCTCTTCTGCAGACTAAACAATCCCAGTTCTCTCAGCCTCTCCTGATAAGTCATTATCATTTTCGTTGCCCTCCGCTGGACTCTCTCCAATTTGTCCACATCCTTTCTGTAGTGGGGAGCCCAAAACTGGACGCAATACGCCAGATGTGGCCTCACCAGTGCTGAATAGAGGAGAATAATCACTTCCCTCCATCTGCTGGCAATGCTCCCACTAATGCAGCCCAATATAGAATCATAGAATATCAAGGATGGAAGGGACCTTAGAAGGTCATCTAGTCCAACTCCCTGCTCAAAGCAGGGCCAATCCCCAATTTTTGCCCCAGATCCCTAAATGGCCCCCTCAAGGATTGAACTCACAACCCTGGGTTTAGCAGGCCAATGCTCAAACCACTGAGCTATCCCTCCCCCATTACCCTTCTTGGCAAAAAGGGCACACTGCTGACTCATATCCAGCTTCTTGTCCACTGTAATCCCCAGGTCCTTTTCTGCAGAACTGCTGCTTAGCCAGTCGATCCCCAGCCTGTAGCGGTGCATGGGATTCTAATGTCCTAAGTGCAGTACTCTGCACTTGTCCTTGTTGAACCTCATCAGATTTCTTTTAGCCCAATCCTCCAATTTGTCTAGGTCACTCTGGACCCTATCCCTACCCTCCAGCGTATCTACCTCTTCCCCCAGCTTAGTGTCATCTGCAAACTCGATGAGGGTGCAATCCATCTCATCATCCAGATCATTAATAAAGATGTTGAACAATACCAGCCCCAGGACCGACCCATGGGGCACTCCGTTTGATACCGGCTGCCAACTAGACATCGAGCTGTTGATCACTATCCGTTGAGCCCAACAATCTAGCCATCTTTCTATCCACCTTATAGCCCACTCATCCAATCCATACTTTTTTAACTTGCTGGCAAGAATACTGTGGGAGACCATATCAAAAGCTTTACAAAAGGCAAGATATATCACGTCCACGGCTTTCCCCATATCCACAGAGCCAGTTAGCTCATTATAGAAGGCAATCAGGTTGGTCAGGCATGACTTGCCCTTGGTGAATCCATGTTGATTGTTCCTGATCACCTTCCTCTCCTCCAAGTGCTTCAAAATGGTTTCCTTGAGGACCTGCTCCATGATTTTTCCAGGGACTGAGGTGAGGCTGTCCAAAGGAAAGCAAGTTATTACTTGCTCTGAAGTCAATCAACACCGATACGAAGACAACCAGGTTAGGGACTGTTCTGAAGTGACATAAAATGTTCTCCTCTCCCTTAGAAATCAAGCATATTTGCTCTGCTGTGATTCTAGCCTCTCTCAACACATGATCAGGGGAAACGTAGGGATTCCAGAGATTCTATCTCTGATCCTCAGAAAGGAAGCAAAAAGATTGTGAGATGGCCCCATTTAAATATTTTCCATAATAAAAATCAGAAATGACAAACTCTTAACTATGAAAAGTCATTGCATAGAACTGAAGTACAGACACCTTGAAATAGAATAAAGACACAATAAAGGTGGAGAGAATTAACCATTCCAAGAAGAAATAACTCTTGGCATAGTACAGCTCAACTTGGATTTTCTTCATGACCCAATCAATGTCAAAGCGGTAATGTTCAGTAAAAATATATCCACCATAATTCTGGTGGATAGAGAAATTTGACCATTATGTAAGCAATTAAACAGCTTAACTTACATATATAGAGAGTCTTAATTCTTATATTTGGAAATGGTAAATGATGCATTTCTTATTTACTAGATTAATTTTCATTTGTGATTTGTGTCCAACTATTTGGGTGGAAATTCAAATTTAATTAAAATGCACAAAAACAGCATTCAATCTTAAGTGTGCTGCATACATAGGGTTGCCAAGCCTCCCGGACTGGCCAGGAATCTCCTGGAATCGATCTCCCAGTGGCTACTGAAACCAATGCAGGAGATGTTAATAGGCTGCTAAAAGTCCAGTCGGCGGCACAGCGGGGCTAAGGCAGGCTCCCTACCTGCCCTGGCTCCATGCAGCTCCCGGAAGCAACCAGCACGACCCTCTGACTCCTAGGTGCAGGGGCAGCTAGGGGATCTCTGTGCACTGACCCTGCAGCTCCCATTGGCCAGGAATGCGACCAATGGAAGCTGCAGGGGCGGTGCCTGCAGGCAAGGGCAGCATACAGAGCCCCTTGACCCCTCTACCTAGGAGACAGACATGCTGGCCACTTCCGGGAGCCGCCCAAGGTATGTGTCACGCAGTCGAAGCCTGCATCCCCTCCCGCACTCCAAGCCCCGGCCTTCAGCCCCCTCCCGCACCCAAACTCCCTCCCAGAGCCCGCACCGCAAACCCTCTTCCGTACCCCAACCCCCTGCCCTGGCTCTGAGCCCCCTCCTGCAACCCAAACTCCTCATCCCCGGCCCCACCCCAGAGCCCACACCCCCACCCGAATCACACAGCCCCTCCCACGCTCCAACCCCTTGCTCCAGCCCTGATTCCCCTCCCGCACTCTGAACTCAGCCTCAGCCTGGAGCCCTTCCTGCACCCCAACCCCCTGACCCCGGCCCCACCCCAGAGCCCGCACCCCCTCCTGCACCCCAACCCCCTGCCCTAGCTTGGTGAAAGTGAGGGTGGGAGAGAGTAAGCGACACAGGGAGTGGGGATAGAGTGGGTGGGGGCGGGGCCTTGGAAAACGGGTGGGGCAAGGGTGTTTGGGTTTGTGCGATTAGACAGTTGACAACCCTATGTATACATAAGAAATTCTATTTATAAAAAGTTTACCAAAACATGGTTCATACCTAAAACTAACTAACTGATTTACTTTAAAAAAAACAAAAAAAGGGAAGTGTTATCTGTAGCTCCTGTGTGGAACTAACTGATTGTTTCTGGTTACCATGTTCTTCATGATTTTAAAACTAGTAGATCTGATCTTCATACAAAGTTTTTATTCATAGATCAGGAAGAGGAAAACAAGCTTTCCTGCTTTTTCAGCTCCCAGTTGGCTTCTTAACTTTGAATTAACTGGTTAATGAGAACTGAATTAGCTGAATAAACCGGAATGGAGAAAAGATTCTCTCTGCACATGCAGAAGAGGCTATTGCTGTCAAAAGCAGGTTTAGCGCTTCCACAATCTCTGGTTCCAGGTGCTCAGCCAGTGACTGTCACCAGTTCTGAGGTTTGCCTTCTATAAAAATTGACAGCAAACATGTACTTACTTTTTTTATATTTAAATTATGTTAATAGATTATAAGTAGTTTAGGCCTCAGCATAAGTTATCAGTTTCAAATTTATTTTTAAATAGGTTTATTTTTAAAAAATAAATATTTTAGTAAAAAAATCCAATTAAAATTAAAAAAAAGTCAGTACTAAAATACAATTTGTTTTAAAATCAGATTATTATCCACCCTGCAAAGTGGTTTAAAAGCAAAATCCACTATCAAAAGTGATTTTCAAAGACTTAGGCCAGACCTACATTAGAAACTTTTGCCAGTATACAGGTTTCAGAGTGGTAGCAGTGTTAGTCTGTATCAGCAAAAAGAACGAGGAGTGCTTGTGGCACCTTAGAGACTAACATATTTATTTGGGCATAAGCTTTCATAGCCTAAAACCAACTTCATCAGATGCATGGAGTGGAAAATACAGTAGGAAGATATAGATATAGATATGCACACAGAGAACATGAAAAGATGGGGGTTGCCATACCAACTTTAAAGAGAAATCAATTAGGGTGGGCTATCATCAGCAGTAGAAAAAAAAAAACTTTTGCAGTGATAATCAGGATGGCCCATTTCAAACAGCTGACAAGAAGGTGTGAGTAACAGTAGGAGGGAAATAGTTTTAGTTTGTGTAATGACCCATCCACTCCCAGTTTTTATGCAAGCCTAATTTAATGGAGTTCTGCAGTTATTCGTTGGAGTTTGTTTTTGAAGTTTGTTGAAAAATTGCGACTTTTAGGTCTGTAATTGAGTGTCCAGGGAGGCTGAAGTGTTCTCCGTCTGGTTTTTGAATGTTATAATTCTTGACGTCTTGCTCCAATCCCTCAGACAGAGACAAACACCTACAAGATCTCTATCAAGCATTCTTAAAACTACAGTACCTACCTGCTGAAGTGAAGAAACAGATTGACAGAGCCAGAAAAGTACCCAGATGTCACCTACTACAGTACAGGCCCAACAAAGAAAGCAACAGAACGCTACTAGCTGTCACCTTCAGCACCCAACTAAAACCTCTCCAGCACATCAAGGATCTACAACCTATCATGAAGGTCGATCCCTCACTCTCAGAGACCTTGGGAGACAGGCCAGTCCTCGCTTACAGACGGCCCCCCAACCTGAAGCAAATACTCACCAACAGCCACTCACCACACAACAAAAACACTAACCCAGGAACCTATCCTTGCAACAAAGCCCGATGTCAACTCTGTCCACATATCTATTCAAGGGACACCATCATAGGCCCTAACCACATCAGCCACACCATCAGGGGCTCGTTCACCTGCACATCTACCAATGTGATATATGCCATCATGTGCCAGCAATGCCCCTCTGCCATGTACATTGGCCAAACCGGACAGTCTCTACGCAAAAGAATAAATGGACACAAATCAGACGTCAAAATTTATAACATTCAAAAACCAGTTGGAGAACACTTCAACCTCCCTGGACACTCAATTACAGACCTAAAAGTCTCTAAGGTGCCACAAGTACTCCTCGTTCTTTTTGCTAGTATAGTAATGTCAGCTAAAGGTTCTTCTTCTTATTATTATTTCTATACTGGCAAAAACTCTAGTGTAGAGTTTGTTATATTGGCATACAAATGGTTTTGCTGGTATGGCTTATTTTGTTTAGAGAGCAAATGCTCTTTTTCCTTGATATATACTACATCTACAGTAGTATATCAGTAATAGGTATACCAGCAAACATTTCCTACGGTAGTTCTGGGCCTTAGTGAAATTCATCAGAACAGCATTTAAGTTATAACAATTAAGAACATTTTGATAAAGGCTAGATTGTGCATTTTCTGGAGAGAAGACTAAGCAAAGAAGGAAGAGCCTTATGACTATGGCTTAACGGGATCAAAAGCTTTGTTTAATGTGCAAAATTTTGTTTAATGTGAGAATTTTATACCAATAGTTTCACTGAATAGTAAATGCTACAGGTGTTGTGTATTTTTTTTTAAATGAGTATAGAAACAAACCTAGTGGTAATAATGAGCTAAAAATAGTCAGCTGATACAAGGACACAGAATCCAGTAAGATTTATCAAGTCAATTAAATAGAGATTAGGTCTAGTAGGATACATTAACTTATCTTGCTTATATTAAAAATTCTACACAAAGCATATTGTCTCAGTAGTTAGCTTTCTACAATAACAAGGACAACTTGCATATTTTCCAGCCACCTGCAGAGTACCACTAAGTACTGACAAAAGCGTAACGTAAAATAAAAAGATATTCTCATCTCTTTTGCATCTACTTTCTTGAACAAAAATCAATCAGCTCCAGAGGGGTACTACAAATTCCTTGTCAAGAGTAATCTCAAGACAAGATGGAAATTGTGCTGACAGTTGGGGGAGTGGAGGAGGAGGCGGTGGGGAGAGACGGACATGTCAAAGAATAGGCCAGGATTGTCACTGTCCCTCTGTTGGAAATATATCTGACCTTTGAGTCATTAAGTCACCAACTTAAACTAAAATCAACAAGGGTTAAGCCAGTTTTAAGTGTATTTAAAATACGTTTCCACTGCTTTAACTATATGCATTTTAAAATGATTTTGTTAAATTGGTGCTCTTTTCTAGTACAGCAGAACCTCAGTTACAAACTGACCGTTCAACCACACATCTAATTTGGAACTGGGAGTACACAATCAGGCATCAGGGACAATAAAAAAAGAAGCAAATACTGTACAGCATAGTACTATTTTAAATGTAAACGACTACAAAATAAAGGGAAAGTTTAAGAAAAAGATTTGACACGGTAAGGAAACTGTTTCTGTGCTTGTTTCATTTAAATTAGGATGGCTAAAAGCAGCATTTTTTTTCTGCATAGTAAAGTTTCAAAACAGTATTAAGTCAATGTTCAGTTGTAAACTTTTGAAACAACCACCATAACGTTTTGTTCAAATTTATGAACAATCTCCATTCCTGAGGTGTTCAGAACTTTGAGATTCTATCTACTATATAAACAAGTCCACAGTCATCTAAAAACCATTTAGGAAAAGATACTTGTGAAGGAATGTAAACATTTCAGGAAAGTCATAGAATATATTTTCATTTTAATGGACAAGCTCCTGTTTCATTATAAGATGATAAATGCTCCATACAAAAGATAGTGTCTGTCCGACACAAAAATTAGACGAGGACAGGTTTTTTTTTAAAAATGTCACTCGTAAACCTAGATCAAGACTTTCAAAAACAGTTGTCTACATTTTAGTTTAGGTTCCTAAATCCACATTTAGGCCCTGAATAAGTGGCTTATTTTCAAGAGCAAGGGGCACCTGACGGCTCATTTGCTTCACTGGAAGCTGTTAATTGCTCAGTACTTTTGAAAGAACAGATGACTTATTTTAAGGTGCTTACATTTAGGAATTTAGGAGCTTAACTTTAAGCACCTATTTTTGTAACTCTTGACCTTTACCTTTGTATTGTACATTGAAATTACCAAACACCATTGGAATAGGAACATGTGTGGTGTAAGTGAAGATATATTTTTCTCATTTCACTTTTTGTGAAAAAAATCTAGAAAGATGTGTACACTTCATCCTGAGAAAGCCTTTTAAGTTACTGTCTTACACATCAAGGAAAAGAATATTTTGAAGGTATAGTTAGCTGCATTAACAGAATCTGCTAGATTTGCCTACCTTTACTACTCCTGCATATCATCGTAACTGAATCAGCTGAATTACAGCTGAGAGAACGTCTTACTGCAACCCAAAACTTGTATAATATAATAATATAATATAATTTTCACTCTATAGCAGCGATTCTCAAACTGTGGGCCGTTTTAAATGGGGTCGCCAGAGCTGGCATTAGACTTGCTGGAGCCCGAGGCCAAAGCCAAAAACAAAGCCCGAGCCCCACCGTCCCGGGCCAAAGCCCAAGAGCTTCAGTCCTGGGTGGGAAGGCTGAGGTTACAGTCGTCCCGTCCCCCCACTCCCCACCCGGCCACCTGTGGCAGAAGCCCTTGGGCTTCAGTTCTGGCCGCACCAGGCTTTGGAATTGGCTCAGGCTTCAGTCCCCCCTCCTGGGATCGTGTAGTAATTTTTGTTGTCAGAAGCAAGTCACAGTGCAATGAAGTTTGAGAAGCCCTGCTGTATTGTTATACTGATCACATTACAAAAGCTACAGATAGCATTTCAAATCCTGCCTTCTTGATGCAGGATGTTAGGATTAAAAAGTTTGAGCTTTGATGCTCGCCACAGGAAAACTATGCTACCCGTGTGTCGTAATCCCCCACTATTATCCAACCTATTTCGCTCTGCTACCTCAAAATCTTTTGCATACACTATATCAGTAATGCTATTGAACTAGACAGACATGTAATCAGCAAGCCAACATATGCAAAGGCACATTTATTAACAAAACAATGTAAAAGTTTGTTGGTTTTGTTGATTTTTTTGTTTGTTTGGGGTTTGTGGAGCAGGGTGTAACGATGCTGGTTCTGGCGGGACCCAACTGAGAGTGCCAGTTCAGGACAAATTGCTTCAAGCAGGGCAATTACAGCCCAAGGCTGGGGTTTTTCCACCTCTAAGGCAAACCAAACCAGCCAGACAGAGGAGACTTTGGTTTTACCCCACTGGCTAACCACAAGTCACCCCAAGCAATCCCCTAAGACACTCCAGTTTCCCAGTCTCACCACCAGTGCCACTCGTTATGGGGACAAATGGTCATGAAAACCAATGCCCCAGTAAAAGAAAAAGGTCCTCCCGATCCCAATGGACCAGACCTCAGATCCAGGTCAATATACAAACCAGATCTTACCCACAAATCACGCTGTTGCCAATCCTTTAGAATCTAAAATCTAAAGGTTTATTCATAAAAGGAAAAAGGTATAGGTGAGAGCTAGAATTGGTTAAAAGGAATCAATTACATACAGTAATGGCAAAGTTCATGGTTCAGGCTTGCAGCAGATATGAAATACTGCAGGTTCAAATCAAGTCTCTGGAATACATCCACAGCTGGGATGGGTCCTTCAGTCCTTTGTTCAAAGCTTCCATGTGTGGCAACGTCCCTCCAGAGGTAAGAAGCAGGAAAGAAGACAAAATGGAGATGAGGCAGCTGCCTTTTATAGTTTCTTCCAGGTGTAAAGACACCTCTTTGTCCTTACTGTGGAAAATCACAGCAAAATGGAGTCGGGAATCACATGGGCAAGTCCCTGCATAATTTGTTGAGTCACAGGGGTGTCTGCCTTCTCTCAATGGGTCCATTGTTTCGCCGATGGCTATCAATGGGCCATCAAGCAGGCCTGGCAGAGCTGATAGCTTGTCTGGGGTCCCAGAAGCATGGCCCCAGTTTGAAATACAGACAGTATAAAGCCAATATTCATAACTTCAACTACAAAACTGATACATACATACAAATGACAATCATAACCAGCCAAGCATAACCTGGTCTGAGACACCTCATTTGACCCCCTTTATATAAGATTTGGTGCCACTACAGGACCTTGGTTGCAACAATGATCTATATGGTCCTAGTTATTGTCAATAACATCACACAGGGTTGTTCTGATTTTCTTTGCACTTTAACATGAAATGTGTATTAAGACATTTTTCACAGAACTATATGGTCAATAAAAGAGTTCATCTATACAAGCAGACAGCCATCTCAGTGAAATCCTCTCATTTATCTGTAAAAATCAAGTTTTAGAAAGTATGTGGTTTCAAAAATTATGCCAAGAAAGAAATGGCTTGTATACTGTATGTTTCAAATCCTGAATTCTTCATCCAGTACCATCTTTTACCTAGCTAAATACTAAGTAAAATAAATGTTAGGAATTACAATAAAGTTGAAGCTCAGCAAAAACATTTACTTGCTAAATATCAAAAGGTCAAAGGAGAAAATGGTGACTGTGCTAGTTATGCATTAAAAGAGCAATTTAGCAGTATTCATAATTAAAGATAAATGTATGGATAATTACCCAATTTTAATAAATAGATGAGCACCTTAGTGGAAGACATGGAGTTACATCTTTGTTCTTGCCTTTTACAGGTTTCTATGGCAACCCTAACAAAGGTGAACAAACATTCACAGCCTTCTAAACCCAGTCCTAGCAAGAGAACTTGAGAGACTCCAGTGACTTTCCTCGGGAGATAAATCTTCCAAAATTTTGGCAGAACCAAGTAATGCTGTAGTCAGAATTTATCTGCCATGTCTACCTGAATGAATGATTTGTAGCACCCTGAAAACCTTTCCATATTATGGGATAGAAACTGTTTTAATTCAAACAATTTCTCACAACTAACAATATTCTTATCCAATTACTTGCATTTTTTGTCTGAATGTCTAGCAAGCACAAGAAAGTGTACTTACTTGCCTTTTGATACTCTATGTGAGTCACTAATACGATTTACCAATTTGCTAAAAAGTCATTCTTTTGATGCACTTAACTAAGACATTTTGAGGAACATGCAATTCTTGATTAACATCAGGAAAACGTATCACTAAGTCTCATTTTAATTTGCAAGGTCAAACACTGAAAATATAGGAAATGCCAGAACAGAGGATGCCTGTGCAACCTTAAGTCAGTGCCCTTGTGCATATGCATTATGACACAGGTTTTAATTATGCAATCACATACATTTTCCCCCACACAGCACACCTGCCTCATCCCACGCTCACCCTTCCAGATTCCCAATTCCAGTCTCCCCCTAACAAGTCCCTTTGCCCAGCCATTCCCAGCTCACACACGCCCCAGTCTCCATGCCCAGCCAGTCCCAAGTCTGTGTCTGACCTGTCTCTCCTCCAACCCTGGCCTCCAGTTGCCACCCCCTCACTGGCTTCCAGTCCTCGTCAAACGTACAATGTCAGCTTCACCCCGACTCCCCGTCACAGTCTTTTTGCCAAGCCAGTCCCAGGTCTCCCCTCACACTCTGCCTCCTCATCAGATCTGTCTTGTACCACCACCACTTACCATCTACCTCCCGCACCAGGCTCCAATCCCAGTTTCCTTCTCCCACCTTCTCCTCAAGTCTGTTTTTTGTCCCCTCTGAATTAGAATCAGGCATTTTCCACTTATACACCACCTGTGCAGAAGCAGGGAGCTAGTGAAAGCACAGGAGTCAACCTGTGAAACTCTGCCAGAGGATGTTATAAAGGCCAAGACTATAACAGGGTTCAAAAAAGAACTAGATAAATTCATGGAGGATAGGTCCATCAATGGCTATTAGCCAGGATGGTGTCCTTAAGCCTCTGTTTGCCAGAAGCAGGGAATGGGTGACAGAAGGTGGATCACTTGATGATTACCTGTTCTGTTCATTCCCTCTGAAGCACCTGGCATCGGCCACTGCCAGAAGACAGGATACTTGGCAAGATGGGCCATTGGTCTGACTACGTATGGCCATTCTTATGTTCTTAGGAGAGACAGGCTCCCTGCTTTTAATTCTGGTACCTGGCCCAAGCACAACCTGCAGCAACTCAGAACTGCAATATCATGGAAAACCCTGCTTAGTCACAGGGGAACATGCCTGGGGTGGATGGAATCTTCAGAGACTTCAGCTGCTAAAACTGAAGATGTCTCTATTGAGCATATGTAAATTACAATTTTTCGAAGGTTTATAATTTGGCCAAATTTGGGTGGATTTTCACAGGTATGACAAATGATATGTCCCTGACACAAAAGCCATCACCTCCCAAATTTCACATCCCTGTTTCAAAATATGCGGGCACCAGAGCTTCTAAAAGAAAAGGTTGGAATTTTTTAACACTAGCAGAGAAGGTTACTCACCTTGTGCAGTAACTGAGGTTCTTCGAGATGTGTGTCCCTGTGGGTGCTCCGCTTTGGGTGTTTGTGCACCCCTGCGCTCATAGTCGGAGACTTTTAGTAGCAGTGCCCGGTTGGGTCGCACATGTGTGGTCCCGGCCTCAGGCTGCTGCAGACAGTTAACCGATGCTGTGCGACCAACCCCCACTCAGTTCCTTCTCTACTGCAGAGACTAATAAGGAAACTCTGAAGTAGAGGGAAGGAGAGGGGGTAGTGGAGCACCCACAGGGGGACACATCTCGAAGAACCTCAGTTACTGCACAAGGTGAGTGACCTTTTCTTCTTGGAGTGCTGTCCCTGTGAGTGCTTAGGTGACTTCAGAGCAGTGCCCTCCAATGGAAGGAGGGGCTTCGGAATTGAAGTCGTGACCTCTGATAGTAGAGAGCATCCGAAGGAGGTATCAGATGTTGCCTGCTGCTCTAAGACATAGTGCTGTCTAAAGGTATGAGCTGAGGCTCAGGCAGCAACTCTACAAATGCCCGTGACAGGTACATTGTGCAAGGAAGCCGTGGAGGCTGATAAGGCTCTAGTGGGATGTGAGCGAATCCCCATGAGGGATTGGCTGTCACACTGATAGAGTTTTGTGCAATTATGGATCTACGTGGAAAGTTTTTGTTTAGAGATGGTGCTCCTTTTGGAGCATTCAGTGATGGATAGAAACAGTCTGGGTGATTTATGGGATGGTTTAGTCCCGTCTATGTAAGAAGCCAATGCCCTCCAAACATCAAGATTATGAAATGTGTAATGTGTTCTGTGTATGGTCTGAGGGAGGCTTTATCCTCAAAGACAACCATGTATGGGGGTTCCACCATGAAAGCCCACAGTGCTCCCACACGTCTGACAGATGTCACTGCCACAAGACATGCTACTTTCATAGAATGGTGTAGCAGTGATTATGTCGTCCTGGGTTCGAACAGGGAAGAGGTGATGATCCGACGGACCAGGTTCAGGTCTCATGGTGTAGTAGGCTCACGTAGTTCAGGGTAGGCATTATTGAGTCCTCTGAGGAAACATTTGGTCAGTAGATGGGTAAAGACGGGATGGTAATCCACCTTGGGTTGGAATGTTGTGATGGTAGGTAGAAGGACTTTTTTGAGCTCATGGATAGGTCTGACTGTTTGAGTTCTAATAGGTAACGCAGTATAGATGGTAATGTCCTTGGGATGGAAGTCATCCATTTCAGTTGGCACCAGGCCTTAACCCATCTCCTCTTCAGGGTGTATGGGCGACAGTTCATTTCTGTTCAATAGTGTAACTATATTTTGTACCTCATCTAAACAGGTCAGCTCAGGTTCCATGAGCCACGGAGGAGCCATGCTCTGAGATGGAGTTTCTGTGGATGCAGGACATGGCCCGAGTCCTGGGACAGCGGGTGAGACAGAAGTGAGTGCGATTCATGGATGTACAGTCATATTGAGGGGGGTAAGGATACCATGGTTTGGTAAGACCACGATAGTAGAATTACTGTGGCCCATCTGGCCTGATCTGGTGGATCACTCAGTTCAAGAGAGGAATAGGAGGGAAGGCATAGAGAAGGGGAGTGTTCCACTCGAGGAGGAATGCATTGCCAAACAACTGCACACTGAGACCTGAACAAAAATGAGGGTGTTTGGTATTTTGTGAAGTTAATAAAAGGTCTACTGTGGGGAACCCCCAGTGTTGAAATACATGCAGGAGTACTGTGCTGTCAAGCTCCCTTTGTGGTCCTGAGGAATTTGTCTGCTGAGGGTATCTGCTGTGGTGGTGTGGATATTGTGTCTGATGCACCATCATCAGGGTTTTATGGCTTGCACACAGAGGTACTGTGAGTGTGCTTCCCCTTGTCTGCATATATAATACATACAAGCTAAGGCTTCAACTAGCCTTGTCCTTGATGAGTGGCAGGGTCCAGAGAAGAGCAACAAGAATGATTAAGGGTCTAGAGAACATGACCTATGAAGGAAGGCCGAAGGAATTGGGTTTGTTTAGTTTGGAAAAGAGAAGACTGAGAGGGGACATGATAGCAGTCTTCAGGTATCTAAAAGGGTGTCATAAGGAGGAGGGAGAAAACTTGTTCATCTTAGCCTCTAAGGACAGAACAAGAAGCAATGGGCTTAAACTGCAGCAAGGGAGGTTTAGGTTGGACATTAGGAAAAAGTTCCTAATTGTCAGGGTGGTTAAACACTGGAATAAACTGCCCAGGGAGGTTGTGGAATCTCCATCTCTGGAGATATTTAAGAGTAGGTTAGATAAATGTCTATCAGGGATGGTCTAGACAGTATTTGGTCCTGCCATGAGGGCATGGGGCTGGACTCGATGACCTCTCGAGGTCCCTTCCAGCCCTAGAATCTATGAATCGGGAGCAAGCATTACGGACAGCTTGAAGTTCCAATAGGTTTATATGTCGAAGGGATTCTGCAGGGGACCAGTGGCCCTATATAGAATGTGGGTGCAGTTGTGCTCCGCATCCCAGGAATGAGGCATTTGTGGTCTAAATGAAGGGTGCCCACGTGCATACATTGTTCGGTTTTGCCCACCAGACAAGGGGGTCCTTTATTTTGCCTGATATCGTGGGGTGCTTGTTTATGCTGTGCCTGTGTGGAACAAAGTTGATATGTAGCCTTCCTTGTAGGCAACGGGTGTTTAATCTGGTGTGTCTGAGAGCAAATGTTGTGGCTGCCATGTGGTTAAGGAGTTGGGGGCAAGTCCTGGCAGCTACCTGTGGGCTATTTCACACAGTGGGTATGAGGCTGGTGAGAGTGAGAGAACGTTGTCTCGGTAGCGAGGCTATAGACTCGATAGAGTTGAGGTGGCCCCCAATGAAGTCCAGCTCTTGCACTGTTATAGTGGGCTGGTCAGTATTTATTAGGAAGCTCAGATTCGTGAAGAGGATTACTACCTCTTCAGTGGCTTACAATGCTGTCTGCTGGGTTGACGCTTTTAGCAGGCAGTCACTTATGGTGTATAGTGTGACCATCTTGAATCGTTGTTTCTGATTAATTTGTTGAATTATCAGAGGTCGAGCACTGGCCTCCGTCCACCGGCGTTCTTGTTGGGGAAAGTTGATGGTTGGGATGTAGCAACTTGAGAAGTAGATTGTTGTCCCCTCAGGCCTGTGTCTGTGACCCTGTGAGTCAAATCACCACTGTTGTTGTGAATACATCGGCCGGTGGTATCATTGGGATGTAAAGTAATTCCTCTGTTTCCTCTTCGGTTTGGGGTTATAGGTTCCCAAGGATCAGAGTCGCACGTGAGTCCATGAGTGAGTGGAGTGAGTCGTCTATCTTTTTGGCGAATAATTTGGGCTGGCAAGTCTTCCACCATGGATTGCACCTCTTCGGGGAAGCCAGAAAGATAGAGCCATGAGGCCCTTCTCATTACAACCACCGTCGACACACATGTTGCAGCCCTGTCCTCAGAATCAAGTGCTGTGAATTGTTCTCCCTTGTCCTTGGCAATCAAATTAATCAATTTGGACATTTTGTCTAGTTTGAATAGTTGTATTTTGTTAGTAATGTCGCATAGCTGGCTATGCGGAAGTGAGGTGTAGCCAAGGAGTAAGCCTTCCCCCCCCCCCCCCCAACGAAGCGGATGTATGCAAAAAGTCCACTAGCCCATGCTGTATCATGGGGACCTCCTCAAGGGAGATGTCCAGAGAGGGCCACCCTCTCAAATAAGCCATGGAACAGTTTGAAATCACCCCCTATATTAGGGGGAGGATGCATAAAGGTGTCTTCTGTGGACAATGATGGCAAGTGGGTAGGTGATGTCCCCTGCAGGGGAGGAGGTTCTTCCTCCTCATCCCCTGGTACCACTGAGGGTGCTGGTACAGAAGCTGTGGGGAATTACTGTGTGCTGGGTCTGCCATTTCAGCCCAAATGGTTAGTTTGGCAAAGTTATAAGCACCCGACGACAGGCTATAATAGAAAGTGTCAGGCAACTTTAATAGAGGATGATAGCAGCTTTGCCTATAAGAAGACCCAGCGATTAACATTGGAGTACAGGTACCTGAATGCACTGCAACAGATTCAGCTGAGCTATGGAAACCTGTTTTAAATATTTGTGTCTTCAATTTGATAAACAAAATTTGTATATGAAGCTATTTTCCCTTGCGGGGGAGTGGCTGGATGGTGGAATGCATTTGAGAGCATGGGGCTATTGTGATGGGGTCCCTGAGGTGCAAGCTGGACTGTGGGATTGCTGAGCCCTCTGTCCCACAAGCCTGGGCTGCCTCATTGTGACGCTGACGTCAAGCTACAAGCCTCTGACAGGCACTGCACTTACACAAACACTCACAGGCAGGGATACGCCCTACTCAGGTACATGAATGATTTCCCAGCCACTCATGAACCATCAATAGAGAGACTCCAGGCAATTCCCCTCAGTTCCCCAGCCTTGAACCCCAGAAATATACCATCTTGCACTGCTTGAGGTTATTAAATTCATTAATAAGTTTGCCACTTCTTCATAGGAAAGTGGACATGCACCAGCCTTTGTAACCTGAGCTGAGATTTAGTTTATTAACTACGGAAAGATAGATTTTAAGTGATTATAAGTGGTAGGCATAAAGGTCAGAGGTAGTTACCTTGAGAAAACAAAAGGTAAACATGCATTCCAAAACCCAAACTTTTAGTCTAAGCAGGAGTTGAATCAAACAATGTCTCACCCCGACGGATGCTACAAGCAGGTTACAGCTCCTCAATACACAGGCTGGGACTACCTTCCAGCCTGGGCCCAAACTTCGCAGTTCAATGTCTTTTTCTTCCAGACCTTCTTCCAGGTGTTGAGATTGGGGGGAGGGGTGGAGGAGGGGAGAGGCCAAGTAGTGATGTCAGTATCTCTCTTTTTGTACCTTCTTCCAGCTGCTAGAAAGATCCTTCCTGTAGTGTGGGGGTCAGGCAGTCCCCATTGGTCAAGCAGTCTTCATTGTGTACCTGCCTTCGCTAAGGAGTCTCTGGGATAGCGGACTGTGTGTGGCTGAGCCACTGATGACTGTCTAAGACAGTAATGTCTACTCCTTGGTTGTAACTGAAAGGCTGCTTGTGGGTGTTCCCAACCTCACAACATATTTCAGTAACACACATAACAATACTTCATTACATCACATATAATGATAGTACATACAATCCAACAGGATATTAATGTTCAACAGACTAAGACTTCTAAAATGATACCTCACAAGGGATACTTTGTACAAAACATATCAATTATATGACAGTGATGAATATGGAGGGTTCCAAAGTGCTACTCTGAGGTACAGAGTGTCACAGTTATGATCTACTAAAACAGTTTGAGGAAGGAGGCATCTGTTTTACAGTTAAAATGTCCTGAAAAAAGCAAACTGGAATTTGTTGACTTCTCTCTTTTTTCCTGCTTCTTCCCATCCTTTCCCTTCCCACCCTTCCACTTCATCACCATAGTAAATTTCCTAGGCCTTACATTTTCCTTTATATGATCTCTTTCAGAGATCACTCACATATTTTGTAAATGATGTTATGGCTACTGAACAGAATACCCTAGCAGGACTGGCTAAGCATCATGGTTTTTCATTAATCAATGCTACTAATTAAAAATGAGCATATCAGGTGTTCCATCATTTTATAGCATGCCAGACTCATTTCAAATCTAACTTCTAAATGCTTAATTTAAACTATTTCTCTACCACCCATCAAAAAGTTGACCGGAAAGCCAAATTAAGAGTTACAAGAACACTACAGAAATGGGCCCAGTGAAAACTAACCAATCTGCCGTACAAAAGAAAAATGGCAAAAGAAAAAACAACACAGGAAGCCAAAATGGGCAAGGTCACGAACAGAAACGTTTTCACCAAATGGCACACACTCCCCACCGTGTCCAGCAAAGATAGATTTCCAAACTAACAGTGCCTGATGTCATATCTGGTCAGGTGCCCCATCCTGGCCATCTAAGGGATTGCTATGAAGTACCCAGCCACCCAAGTCCCCAAGTATTTTAAGCCTCCTGTAGCCTAAATGGAGTCCTGCCACTAACTCAGCCTTACGTCCCTAGGTATACTCTCGGAGTGCAGAAGCTCTGTCTAACTCTCCTTTCTGAAAGCCGGAACCTGCTGCCCAGTGGCTTAGCTCCTGTTTAGCTCAGCCCTTCAGACTTCCTTCATTGCTGTAAACACACCCTCCCCCAGAATCCCACAAACAGGTGTAAGCCTTCTGGTTTACCATTTTTCTCTGAGCCCTGGGCTACACTGGGGGGGGGGGGGGGGGGAGGATCGTCGATCTACGATACGCAACTTCAGCTACGTGAATAGCGTAGCTGAAGTCGGCGTATCGTAGATCGACTTACCTGGCCGTGAGGACGGCGGTGAGTCGATCGCTGCCGCTCCCCCGTCGACTCCGCTTCTGCCTTTCACAGAGGTGGATTTTCGGAGTCGACGGGGAGCGCGTTCAGGGATCGATTAATCACGTCTAAACGAGACGCGATAAATCGATCCCCGATAGATCGATTGCTACCCGCCGATCCGGCAGGTAGTGAAGACAAGCCCTCAGGTAGCACATGGTAACTGAGAGGCCAATAACACAGAGACATTTTGCACAGAAGTCTAACACATTATTGCTCTTTTACTTAATCCTATAAAGCACAAGAGAGCACAGATCACTTAGAACACAAACATCCTAACCACAGTACCCCATTGATAGCTCACCCTTCTTTTGAGAATACTTGGATGACCATCTGGGCCCAGGAAGGGTTTTCCCTCCCTCATGCAGGTTGTTACATGTTGGGTGGCTTCTCCTTGATGGAGTCTCCTTCCCTTGCTTGCTTTTTCTTCTTTTCTGCCTCATACATGCCCTTGATCTCTCCTGTCCAATGCTTCCTGTTCCTGTATATAAACATCCTAGTTTATATGTCCACCTCCAATAGGCAGTTTTCTTTGTTCTATTTTTTCATAATTGTGCACTGCTTTAATAATAAATAAATAATAATAATAATCCTCCCCATAGAGGATGGGTGAAACTGCTTTCCCCTAGGAGGCAGTCACTTTTTAGCCTAACTTTTGTGTGGTAAAAGCATCATTAACCTTAAGTATTCCACATTGTCCTCCGCCCGGGTGTACATGCTGCATATGCTGTCCACAGTGGTGGCTATAAATGCATAGGCTTTCCATGATGCAGCAGTTTCATGATAACTTTAGAATAACTTTGCAGTGTCAACCAGAATTCATAAATTGCACACCCATGGCCCAACCAGTTAAGATTCATGAGATGGTAAGCGCAGCAAACCCAGCAGGTCTCAATTGTTTTGCAGGAAGGAGTTGTTTTTTAAAAAAAATTAAAAAATACTGAAATAAATACTTCTTGCCCAGATCAGCAGCTTCCTTCATGACCAAAAGACCAAGCATTCCTCATTTAGCACAATTCCTCTTATCCATTCGCCCAGCAATTAAAATAGTAACTTAAAAACTATCAAGACTTGTTTCATTTTCCAAATCACACTTGTTACCAACATTCTCATGCTAGAATTTCAATTGTTTCTTCACCATCTAAAATTAACACATCTCTCTCACCAATGATGATTTATTTCTTAATCTCCTCTCTGCATACCCTATAAATAAGCCACTAATGACTTTGCTTTGTTTTGACTGCTCATTGCTGTTCTGTATTAAAAAAACTGAACATTTTACAAAAAAGGCACTTCTGACACAAAAGCTCTTTAACAAGTATCCAAAAGACAGAATTAAGTAAGAAGATGCTACTTTCCCCATCATAAAAGGAGGCTAGCGTAATATAGAAATGACAAGTTTTTTATAAGATCGATTCGTTTTGATGACCGACTAAATAATTTACTTGTACGCAAAAGAATAAAATCTTCCTCAAAAAGTTACAGAAGTTAGTCATTTATGCTTTAAATTTTTAACACTGATAGTCTTTTTTAATAGAGCTCCAACAGCAATGCTGGAAAGTTGAAATATAACTTGAATTCTCGCAATCCAGGGCCTGAAACCCAAGAGAAACAATT
Source organism: Macrochelys suwanniensis (assembly GCA_033296515.1). Lineage (NCBI taxonomy): Eukaryota > Metazoa > Chordata > Testudines > Chelydridae > Macrochelys > Macrochelys suwanniensis. Next base: position 38,340,095 of record CM065775.1, on the reverse strand, counting down.
ACCTGCTGATTTGGCACAACTTTTTAAAAAGGCTTCCCTTGTTAAGCTAATTACAATACACCCCCCCCAACAGGGAGCAGCAATTTGACTCAAGTTCCATCAGTCAAAATATTCAACCATCAACTCCCACACCCTATTCCCCATACTTAAAGAGCTGTGGAATGTCTGCCAAAGAATTACTTCCTACATTTGATCTTAACATTTAGTAATAAATTAAAGTTTCACTAATCTAAATGCGGTCTTCACATTCATTTTTACTTTAACCTGAGTATTTAATAACATCTCTCTTGCAGCTCACCGGAGTGTCTACTTCTTATTTTGTATTCTTGTCTTTCCCCCCCCCCCCACAACTCACTCTCAACTCTCCTGTCTCCCACCATTTAATTAGCTCCCTCCTCTCCCCCTCTCTAGTGTAATACTAGGGTGATTAACCCTTGGAACAAAATACCAGTGGAAGTTGTGGATTCTTCATTTCTTGATATCTTCAGATCAAGACTGGATGCCTCTCTGAAATATATGCTTTAGTCAAACAGGTCCAACGCAGGGGTAACTGCGTGAAATTCTATGGCCTATGTTATTAAAAAAGTCCAAACTAGATGATGTCATGATCCTGTCTGGCCTTAAAATGTATGTATCTATTAATCTACTTTGGTACGAGGGGACGACAGAAGTAAACTTAACATAGTAGATTCTTATTTCAGCTAATCCTATGAACAGAGGTGCACAGGAGCACTATTATAGGAAGGAAGAGTATGAAAAAAATGCAGCAAAACTTAAATCATTAGCCTGGCCAATCAAGCAACTATTTTTCATCAAGATGGCCAACCTAAGTAGTATGTGTCGTAACTAATAGTTATTTCAACACTCAAACTTTGATACTGAACAAGGAACTGTAACACATACATTTAAAATTGGCACAAAAGATCTCCCAAGAGCCGCTGTCAATTATTGTGAAATAGGATATTATATTAAAGGGGCCAGAAGACTTCTGTCATCAGTACCTGAGCACACCAAGGGTCAGGATGAGAACACATCTCATGAATTGTATATTATTTTCTATACACAGCTAACCTAACTGCCCTGGTCTCACTTTGTTTCACCCCTGTCCTGCCCCTCTCCTCACGCCACCAATGTTGTCAGCCTCAATACCCCATTCATCCATTTCTCTCAACTGTGTCTCTAGGCTTTCTTCCAAGATGCCCTATTCTTGGAGCACACTTCCTGACCTGGTCTGCAAGCCCACTGACCTATCCTAGTTAAAGCATGCCCTCAAAGCCCACTTCCTGAAGCCTGGAATTAGTTTAGACATTTATTCCATTAACAGAAATATTTTGAACTAGCTCTCACTGAGTTATCACAATTATATTATTGGTGTCGCTCCAGAGTTTCTGTTGCAGCCCATTCTCTGCTTCCTTATTACCACCTTATTATGTCCTGTGTAGTAATAGCTTTAAAACTCCTCAGGGCAAATACTGGGTCCTCTGTTTTGGGAGAGGCCTAGCAAACTTTTGTGCACCATGATAAATTAATAAATTAGAACAAGATACATTTCTCAGACTATCTTCATGGGATCCTGTAGTGGGTCAGTCACCCCGCTGCGGCCCTGAAGGGGTTAAAAACAGCCCTGGGAAAGAGCTCCCCCCGAGCCAATAGGAAAAGGCAGGGAGGCAGCCAATCAGGGCCAGGCTGGGCCCTATAAAAGCGCAGCAGGGCCAGAAGGCAGAGCACTCTCTCTCTAGCATTGGAGGGAGAGGGCCTAGCTGCTGGGGAACATACGGTACCTGAAGCAGGCAGTGCTGGGGCAAAGAGCAAGAGGAGCTGGGAAGCTCCAGCCTGGCAACTCCCCAGGCTGAGGTCTTGGTTGAGACCTAAACAGTTACTGGGGCTGCAGAAGTAGCTAGTCCAACCCCCTTCCCAGTGATGAGTGGCCATTACAGACTGCAGTCTGTCCCAGGGAAAGGGGGCTGGATGACAACTAGCAGTAGCCACTGAGGCAAGGTGGGCATAGAGGGCTGGGGGTTCCCCTGGGAGGGGAGACCCAGATTTGGGGGTACTGCTGGGGCAGAACCCAGAGGTAAAGGGCACTGGGGTCCGGGAGGGACAGGGGCCAGCGGCAGGCGAGACACCGGCCTGCAGAGGGCACTCCGTACACTGGAAAAGAGCTAATTCCAAGACGACAAGCAGGAGGCGCTGCGCCGGTGAGTCTTCGCTACGCTACAGATCCTTTCTGGCACAACTCTAGATTAGAGTAACTTGCTATCTACATAATTATAAAACTTGGCTTTTATCATTCTAGCAGCACATGCAGGGCTGAAACCACATGCAAAAAATGAAAGGAAGTGCAATAAAAGGAAGCAATCACCCAGAATTATAATGTCTTCCTGGGAGCACTCCCTCCCATACACTATTAAATTAGAAGTCCAATTAATATCCAAACAAACCATAAAAGCAGGACATTCAGAATAAGTTGAGTCTATACCAGTCTTGCAAAATAATATTCATTCACTAACCTGGGCTAGTAAACTTTCACGACACTATTACAAGGCTGCACTCTATCCTTACCTAATTCCACATTAAATAAGTACTGCAGGATCTCAGAACAGGCTCCTAGTGATTCATCCTAAACAGAGGTCATGTAATACCAAGATGAGTTCAAGTTAAAACAGAACTTCCAGTAAAAGGCGAAAGATTTTACACTTGCATGGGCAAACTGGGTAATCCACACTTATGCAAGTATATTGCAAGTGCAAACCAACACACCCCAAACTCTGGGGATATAATTGAAACCAGTTGACAACCTGGCTGCTACTTTCACAAGTATTTCAGCAAATTACTACATTTTAGTTTTCATTTGATCTCTATACAAATAAACCATAACTACATCCATATTAATCTATCAGGCTTAAGACAGCTGTGAAGAGCCATTTTAGGATTAGCTGCTTTCTCCCTATCACCCTTTATTACAACAAAATGTGCTGATGATGTTAGCATTTGTGACTTCACAAAAAAAAATTGCTGCCCTGCATTACTGATTTGTAAAGAATCCAATCTGAGAACATTTCCTGATAATACAGACTAATAAAAAGTCATAATACTGCGTCCATCGTAAAAGACTGATTACTAAAACCAGATAATACTTCTCAAAAGTTGTGAAATTAATAAATTATTTTTTCTCCACCAATTAAAAATCTTATTTGTTACAATAGGGGCAGAAATACACATACCCTTATTCTATGCAGCATTCAACTCTCCTACCATAAGCCTGATAGAAAGCTTCCACTGCAAAGCTGATGTTCTGACTGGAGCAGTTACAATTCTTCTTTCACGGATAAGAAAATGCTGGTGAAAACAAAATTTCAACAAGTATCAATTTTATTCAGTACATGAGAGATTACGGGAATGAGGAAAGCAGTTATATTCGCCCATCCACAGCTTCCTAAAAGAAGCCAAGTACAGTCTTGTTTGTTCCTTTTAGGTCGAGGAGACCATCATGAACATGAACTTTTCAAACATTTATTTTAAACAGATGTGACAAGCAAAAGGCTATAAGAAGGACGTACATCAATCCAGCTTGATAGATCTTGTTCTTTGTCTCCAAGTGTTCTTGTCAAGTACATCTTCCAAGTTGCCTCCAACCTTCTTCGTGTCCTCTGTCAGAGTCTCAAGCCACTTTTTTAAAGTCTTCTTTGTGCTCTTCGCCCTGTGACTATTAGTTCTTCTACTCTCTGGCCAACATATCCCATATTTCATCATCTCACGTGACCCAGCCATCTCAGTCGATACTCCCTCAGCTCTTCCATGATGGGGACTACTTGCCTCATGGCTCATACCGTTTCATGGCATAGTCTGTCAGCTCTCATCTTTGCTCAGGTGGATGCTGGGTTTCTCATTTTGGCAGCGTGAAATAGAAGTTTTTTTCCTCATTGGCCAGCACTCCAACTCATATGTCATGGATGGCCTAATCATGATCTTATACATTTTGCCCTTTCATTTACTTGACATTCTTATTGCAGAGAATACCCATCAACTCCCTCCATTTATGCCAAGCACTCTTCATCCACATCCAGAGCCCATCATGGCTCAACACTGAACTGAGGTTTTTTAAATTGTTAAAGAAACTTTATACCATTAAGTTTTACAAGCTACTTGTTGTCCCTCTCAATGAAGCATTGCATATACTCCATCTTTTGTCAGCTGATTCATAAGCCAATTTTTTCTAATGCAGCCCTCCATAGTTCTAGGTCCCTTTCCATTTCATATTTACCTTCACAGCACATGATGTCACTAGCAAAATATATGTTCCACAGAGCCTTCCCCCTTATCTGCAGCATCAAGGTATCCATAACAATTACAAATAGGAATGGGTTTAAAATTAGTCCATTGATCAGATACCATCCTCCTGTTAAGTGGGGAGGTTTTACCTTTAGATCACAAATCTGCTATTGCAGCATTAGTTCTTATGAGTCTGTATTTTTGGTTTGTAAGTCTGCATTTCCTTTCCAATGTGCTTGTGGCAAGATATGTTTTTTGTCATTTTATTCAGTGTTTTAGAATCAAAAACATAATCCTCTTGGGTCTATCCATGGGTTTATATAATCAGCTTTAATACACTGATAGAGCGAATGTCTTGTGGTCTCCTCCTCCCATCCAGGTACATAACATACCTGTGGCAAGCACACCAAATCTTTACACAGAAAAACATGAAAATACGAGTGAGAGTACCAACCTCAGGGAAGACTCTGAAGAAGCAGGCCACAAATCCAAACTAGTTATGAGTTCTATACTTAGATTTCACCTACCAAGTATCAAGTGTGAACACCTCAAGCACTATAACAGCCTTAAGATGGAACCACAGACAGTTCCTTTGGGTACTCCGGTTTATCTTGCCACCAAGGTAAGTCTGCCTTTGAGACAGATGGTCCCTTACACCAAAAAATCACAGCAATATTCAGGTTACTCCGAGTCTCAAAGGACCCGTCACTTACGCCTGGTCAATTGCACCTCAGATTCTACATCAAAGACAATGCTTATAGCCAATCCTATAACAACTTAACTAAAGATTTATTAACTAAGAAAAAGAAATGGGAGTTATTTACAAGGTTAAAGCAGGTAAACACACACACACAAACACACACACACGAATTACAGTTTTAGTTCCCAAAGGTAACAGAAGCTGCTGTAATATGCAACTCTATAAATCTTCTAGGATTAACCTAGGCCAAGCACTGGGGATCTTTTGCTTATGCTAAGTAATCCTTGCCCCTCAGAGTCCAAGCAGCATAAATATCCAGTTTCTTCTTACCAGGAATTTTTTAAACGAATCGCAGGTAACTCGCGCTATTAACAAGAAAATTAATTGCGATTAAAAAAATTAATCACAGTTTTAATTGCACTGTTAAACAATAGAATACCAATTGAAATGTATTAAATATTTTGGATGTTTTTCTACATTTTCATATATACAAATGTACACACACACACACACACATATATATACACACACACACACACACACAATATATATTGTATTCTGTGCTGTAACTGAAATCAAAGTGTATATTTTTTTTATTATAAATATTTGCCTTATAAAAATGATAAAAAAAATAGTATTTTTCAGTTCACCTCATACAAGTACTGTAGTACAATCTCTTTGTCGTGAAAGTGCAACTTACAAATCTAGATTTTTTTTTTACGTAACTGCACTCAAAAACAAAACAATGTAAAACTTCAGAGGCTACAAGTCCACTTTCTCCCCAGACACACTATCTAGATGCCTCATTCTCTTTCAGGTACATTCCCCTCATGCTGGTGGCTACTGTTTCTTCTCTATAACAGGTGCCCACAGTACAAACAGGTCTGAAGGCTTCTTGTCCCCAGTTACTTTTACAGGCTCTAAAGCAGGGATCTCAAACTCAAATCACCATGAGGGCCACATGAGAACTAGTAAATTGGCCCAAGGGCCGCATCACTGAAACCTTTTCATACAATGATACAAAAGTATAGTCAAAAATGAAAAAAATGAAGAGTGATATAGTATTCTATTAAAAGTCAATTAATTAACTTTTTAAAAACTGTAATACTAAGAGGGATTTTAATAAAATATAAACACTCAGTAATGTTTGGAGCTTGGCTGCCAGTGGAGTCAGCACCTATGGCAGGTCGCAGGAAATAACTCCGTGGGCTGCATGTGGCCCCCAGGCCGCGTGTTTGAGACCCCTGCTCTAAAGCTTGGCTATGAAGAATATGGACACGGAATCACATGGCAACAAGGAGAGCCAACTGCATGAGATCAATCAGTTTTTCAGGGAACAACAACATATTCCATTGCCAGACAGTAGTTCACAATTTGAAACTGCTGCCCTATACACATATCCAGTTTTAAAAAAGGTAAATAAATGCCACTTCCCCATGAAATTCCTACGAAAACTACCATTACTGGCATTGTAATGAATTATCAAGGACTGACTGGTGAACATCTGTTGAGTCATCCACCAAAACATGATTTCTCCTCTTTAACTCTAAAATGATGAGAGTTTAAAATTACACATCGCAGATGTTAATCCATAAACCTGCCTGAACAATCCTGTTTAAAAATGTTGAGACACAGCTTGCTAAGTGATGATTACTAAAATGGCATGTGTCTGCACCACAGAAAACAGCACATAAATGCTTTTGTAGGGTAAGGCTATATCTACACTAGACACCTTACAGCGGCCTAGCTGTACGAGTGCAGCTGCATCGCTGTAAAATCTCTCCAGTAGCTGCTCTATGTTGACGGGAGAGACCTCTCCTGTTGACATAATCAAACCACCCCTAACAAGTGGCGATAGTTATGTCAGCAGGAGACGCTCTCATGCCGACATAGCGCTATGCACACCACCACTTATGCCGGCGAAACTTATGTCGCTCAGGAGGGTGTTTTTTTCACACCCCTGCGTGACGTAAGTTTTGCCGACATAAGTGGTAGTGTAGACATGGCCTAATTCTCCTGGTTTCCCAACTGTATTTGGTAGACTTTTAGCACATAACTGTTAGCTGCATTCTGCTGCCACTATTTCAAGAGACAGCATTTTGATTTAAATTAGCAGTACACAATGCCAAGTAACACTTCAAAATTTCAGCAGTTGGCATTAGGGAAGTTGCTCATTGATAAGCTATACTATAACTATAGGCATTTCTGAACATTTATCAACATAACATTCAGTCACCAGCCAATTATCATTCCACTTTCTGATGTAGACGTGCCAACTACATAAAAGGCATGTAGATTAAAATGTTAGGGGGAAAAGCAAGGCAATTCTGAATTAATCCCTGATTCAGGATACCTGACTCCTTAACTCACTCTTATACACCCAAACACTGCAGTAGGTTAGAGAAGAGCAATATGAAATGAGTATGTGCAACTGTTCTAAAAGTACTATTGTAGGTTTTAAGCAAACTAATTTAACAAATGATTTTACAAAAACAATTTGAATGGTACACTGTCCTCATTTTTTAGACGCATGACAACATGGCTTAGCTGGTAGTCTCTGGGCTATAAAATCGTGATCTGAAGTTTACCTTATTAGGACTTAGCACTGATTTCTCAGCATTTGGTAAGATCAGTGCTAACAGTCAATGCCATTCTACCAAAAATCACCATGTTGTGTGTCAGTTGTTTGCCAAAGTCAGGATCAAGACCTACCCTAAAAACACAACACAGAACCCACATTTTTCCTCTGCAACCTAGCAATAAAACCGTGTAATAAGACAAAGAACCTGATGATGGCAGAGAACCATTCACTAACCCAGTGGGTTTTGGGGAGCGGAGGAGATCTTAGAGGTTGCTTCAAATGGGATATTAAACAGAGGCCCTTTTCTCGCCTCTCTAATGACTAAAGTGAAAAGGGTGTATGACTTGCATGGCCTTGGGCAAATTATTTAACCTCATAGTCCTTATGTGTAAAAAGATATGGTGTGTGAAGATGAGAGTTTTACAGCATTTTACATTTTCAAAATACTGTGCAGTGTTATGTTGTAACACTGGTAAACCAGGTGCCAGCTCTTGCCAAGGCTTTAGGCCTCAGCTGAGCACTGACAAATTCATTGCTGGAAACCAGTCTCTTTCACCTGTGTGTTGGTATGGTTAAGATACGTATTGGATTTATAACAATCTGTTTAATATTTAGACTTTATGAAATCCTTCTAAATTGCTGCATGCATTAATCTCACTTATAATTTCTTATCACATGCTATCAGGTAATATTCAATATTTCGCTTTATAACTAAAAAAATGTTTGCCCTGAAACTGTCAGCGTTTCAGAAGGGATCATCTCTTGCCCATCAAAAAGGGCTATGAAAACTAAATGAGCTATTGTGGGACATCAAAATACAAAGACATTGCTAACTGCCCTTCCACATTCTAGTCCCATCAGCTTGAATTCTAGAAGAAGGAGATAAAGATAATGACCAAGAAAAGTTTTCATCTCTTGGGCTGTTTGGACTATCACAGAGCTGGAGCTACAAAACAGAAGCCAAGATCCCCAGGTCAGCCCTAAAAGACATTCAGTGCTGACAGATTGCTACAACTCTGTCACCTTTTGGAACCCCAGTCTGCAACTCGTTTGTGTATATAAATTTGCCTGCTTTAACCTGTAAATAACCCTCTCGTTTCTTTTTCCTGGTTAACAGAGCCTTAGGTAGTTTACTATAGGATTGGCTACAAGCATTGTCTGTGATGTGAGATCTGAAGTACAAATTAACCTGGGAAAGAGGTGGTCTCTTGGAACTGGAAGCAACCTGAATCTTTTGTGATCTTTCGTGGATAGCAACCACCTATCACTAAGTCCAGCAGAAGCTCCTGAATGCCTTAGTGTCCAATGACTGAGTATTGGAATCCACCTAATATGAAACAGACATGATACATAATGCCAAGTGTTTTAGACTGTACTATTTAAATGGGTGTTAGTGCCATAAATGTCAAGACAACCTGGACACAATTTGCTGTCCTTATTACTAACATTTCTGATTGAAATCTCAATCATTTAGATTCAATTAAAAGACACTTCAGCTTTCACAGTTGCCATAACTGACCTGGTTCTCAAACTCCCCTTGGGACGAGCTGCGGGGCAATAGCAGCTGAGCCAGCACTCTGATCACTGCTACTCCAATTAGTTGCCCCAGAGCGCACCTGACTATGGGAACTGCACCCAGTTGATAGATGGGGATGGGCTGGAGGGAATTAAAGGCTTATTAACTCATTAGCTCAGATCACACAAAAGGTACAGGAACAAAGTGCGAACAGAGTGAATGGGAAAGACAGAGAGAGAGAGAGAAGCGGAGTTGTAGTCAGAACCAAAAGAGATCTCTCCTCTCCATAGTGTGTAGTGAAAGAACACACTAAATAAGATGCAGGTGTTTTACCAGAAGGTGGTCTCTAAGCTGTTTGTGGACTATGAAGTCGGCAGGAGAGGAGTCGGCCCTGCCACACATACCTATTGAAAAGTCTACTCCAGCCTATTTTCTAATCCTAAAACTAGTATAGCTCAATTGTGTGTATCAAGATGACGTGCCACTGCTCTTTTCCATCTGTCCTTGAAATAGAGTTTAGTCATTTCCAACTGAAGTGTTCAGGTATTTTCTGCTGCTTACAAGCCACTAGTTGTAAATGAACTAAACTAACATACTGTAAGTCAGACGTAAGCAAATCAAAGAGGTTAAAAACCAACAAGCTAATAAAAATATGTTGTCACCTAAATCATGAGGATGCAAGATTGTACTCGAGACAAACTTTCCACTTCAGCAATATCTGCATTCTCAAAGGGAAAATATTTGGATTATTGTATATGCAAGTCAGAACTCAGCACAAGGAAAATTCTCCTTTAAATATGCCAATATACAATAGACTCATAGACTTTAAGGTCAGAAGGGACCATTATGATCATCTAGTCTGACCTCCTGCACAATGCAGGCCACAGAATCTCACCCACCCACTCCTGGAATAATCCTCTCACCTATGTCTCAGCTACTGAAGTCCTCAAATCATGGTTTAAAGACTTCAAGATGCAGAGAATCCTCCAGTAAGTGACCCATGCCCCATGCTGCAGAGGAAGGCAAAAAACCTCCAAGGCCTCTGCCGATCTACCCTGGAGGAAAATTCCTTCCCGACCCCAAATATGGCGATCAGCTGAACCCTGAGCATGTGGGCAAGACTCACCAGCCAGACACCCAGGAGACACAATGGATTCTTACTTACAGTCCCAATCTACTGATTATATATAACAAGGCACACAAGAGGAGCTACAAACCTCAAAGATCCCACCATTCATGAAAGTTGGGTTGTAATTTCAACTTTTAGGATTTTGCTTAGAAGCAAGATCTTGCACATCACAATTACATACAATACACTGCACACATCTTTACTAATAAGAATGCTCAAACTACAGCGATCCAATATCAATCATAAATGGGCAGATTTCAAAATGAAGGCACCAAATGTCACTGTTAATCTTAAATAAGTAATCACAATAACATTTTAGAAAGATTACTTGTTTAGGACAACCATTTTATGCATTACACACAGCTTAATAAGAGATGGAGAGGAGCCATTTGAATGGTTAAAAAAAAATCAAAACAAATCATCAGTAACTCAGGCATGTTGCTCTTCCCTCCTCTGCACAACTCCCCATTTACCTGAGCACCATAGGAGGCACTACATAGTCAAAAAGAGGAGCTAGTCATCTATCCATATAAACTTGTAAACAACCAACACTGTACTATGTGCAGAAGTCCTTAAATAATGCACTGGAACAGGAGACCGAAAACATTGGGGACTGCATTTGAAAGATGGTGCAAGAGATACTGAAGCACCTTTACCTAGCAAAGTGCAAAAGGGCCTAGTCTTAGTGCTATTAAAAACATCCTTTTATCCCCCACTCCCACCCCTGAACTGATTTCAAAACCTTTGCAAGATTCTTACTAGGTTAGAGTATGACAAGAACACTCTATTTTAAAATAATACTGGCAAGAAGATGGACAGCCCCGATAAGCCCAAGGTCTAAAGGTGCCCCAAAAAAGCAATACAAAGCATAACATTGAAGCATGTCTCTAGATAGATCATTGTTTACTAAGCGCTTTCAAGTATGGAAGCATTCCCTGACAATGTTTTTTGAAATGACATCCAATTGTGCTAAATTGGATGTCACAATCTTTCCTGAAAGCAAATGTTGCTTGAACTGAAGTTAGTGGAGCTGCATACAAAGTTTAATTTTTTATACACTCGTTTTCATTTAATTTTCAGAACACACATGCAGTTTGCTGTTGAGGCTGAAGAAGTTTGTGACTTTTGTTGACAAGTCTTGTTTCCACTTGCTTTAAATAAAATTATTTTCCCATTATGTTGCAGTTTCTTGGAGCACTTTGTTTTGCTTGTATCTAACCCTATACCAGCTTACTTCACTTTTACAGCACCCAGTGGCTTGTATGTAGCACACAGTGCTTGCATACCACAACTCGAAATTACCAGGAACCCTCTATTTCTAACCCACGTGGGAAAGAGCGGAGGCAGCAAGGATAATAATTTATGGTATACGTCACGGTGTTAAACTTCCCTTAAGGTGTACATGAAAATCAGTATTTCTGTGCTCAGTTTGCAACAAGGTTAACATTGCAATGTGTCTTTAAGGAAGCAAAAGCATGCTCCCTTTAAAGATACTGGGCAGAGTTAGAACAGCTTTTCTCTACCGTGCATGAACATCTGGGCAGCACCCCAGCCACAGAAAGGAGCAAGAGAAGGCTTCATAGGTGTGGAAACACAATCCTGCTGCTATCTAAGCACACCCACTTGGTGGACATTTTCTGCCCTTTCATCCAAGGAACAGCTCCTGGAGGAGCCAAATGCCTCTGACTGGTATGATAGCCAAAGAACTGAAGAGGTTTCTAGAAACAACCAACAAAGGATGCTTGAGTTGGTACGAGAAAATATCTGAATGCAATGATTGATTCAAGTCTGACAAAGTAGAGCAGCAGAAGGAAACCCCTTTGGGTCCAGACAGTAGTAGAAGTAATCATATTTAGTCAAAGTTGTGAAAAATGCTTCTGATCCATCTGCACTGTATCATGCTTCCTTTTTGCCTATGTGCAGAGAATAAAGTATTAGAGAACTGTGTTTCAAGTTTGGTACCTATTAAGGCTAAAACATGGCTGTTTTCTATGGCAAAACAATGTTGAAACAAGCAGTTGACTCCAAAAGACACCAGGTAATTCCCAACAAGATTAGTTACAAGAAGGCTTATCCCTATCTGTCATTTTCCGTGCTTTTGTAAATGTAAGCCTATGGATGTTTGAGTCACAATATTCCAGTGTAGAACGTTTATTGTATCTGCAGGGGGTGGGGAAATTCTAGTGTATGTCTGTCCTTGAATTACAAACCAAGCTAACCAGTTGAGACAGAATCACATGATTTGAAACAGTTTTCCATATGGTCCTCCTAGAGGATCAACAATTTATGATACCAAATCCTAAAATGCAAAATCCATACCACAGGACAAGCCAGACAATGTATCACATTTATGACTAGACGACCCTATCACTGAAGGATAAGCAAAGAAGAAAATAAAACTACTTCAGGCTCTATCCTTGTTCTCAACTACATGGTCCTGCAGTGCTTTTAAAAAACTACAACTCCTGCATTTTCAAGCACAACAGCTGATTTCACAAAATCAAAATATAAAAAGAAGAGTGTCTAGATGTTTTTAAAAATATGAATATTGCTAAATATTGTTCCACACATTTTAAACAAAACTTCCATTATGTTATAGCCAACAATTAGATAATACTGATTATATATTTGATAGTCACTGGATATAGGCTAATTCTAACCTAATTCCGATGAAGAAACATTACTCTCCTAAATCAAAACCATATAGAATACAACATAGGTTTAAAATCCTGACGTATTTAAGTAAAATTCACAAATAAAACAGATCGTAACCATGACTCTTAAAAAAAATGAGCTCAGAAACGTATATCAAACTTTAATATCTACTGAAGTCCTGCCACCTCATCCAAGGTCTCATTTTTTATATAGCAGTACAGAGAAACCTTAGTCTGTTATTATTTGTCACAAAAATAGGAAGGCAGAGTGTGTATAAGAGAGAGACAATGAGAATACAGGGAAAGAGTGAAATAGCTACTGATGCTGTGCTATTAATGGAACTAACATAGTTGAGTTATCCTGCTTCAGGATGTGTCCTAATCTTCACTATCAGATTACATAACAGATATTCAATGACAAAGAAAATAAGTCGTAGGAAAGTCACGTACCTCTCCTACACCACCTTCAGTTTAATTGGGACACGAAATTTCAAAGCAATCCCATTCCCACTGTTTCAAAGCCAGCTTTATAACCTACTAATAATGCCCTAAACTGGAAACCCAAAGCCAATAGCAATTCCTAGTCTATGTCCCGAACACCCAGTAAAATATAAATAATTTACTTCATAAGCTATTAGCATCAATTTGCTAAGAAAATAAGCAATCAAATCTCTACTACAAATCACTTCTGAAAGTTAGTAATGGCAGGGACTTAAAGGAAAAGCACCTAGAGATAGAGAGAAATTACAGAACTTTGAGGCATCATCAGCATATTAGGGATTTGTTGTTTTGTTAAAATAATTTTCTTATTGCTATGTGGTCTCTATTAATCAAATGCACATAACATGAACATTATTTTAACTGTTTAGAATTTGCTGGTTTTAGAAAACTACGCTTGAGATAGAATCACTTATGTCTAAAGCTACGATTTTAGGTGATGTCTGTGACTTCTGCCCCGGGTGGCGGGGCTCCCACAATTTATTGTTTATTGACCACATCCTGCCCATCACTTTTACTAAAAAGCCCCGTGACAAAATCTGAGCCTTACTTATGCCTCGCTTACCTTTTTAGCACCATTTTCACTACATCCAAGTCCTACACAAACTACATCTAAAAAAAAGGGAAATGGGGTGCTTGGCAGCACTTGTAGGCCAATTTTTATGCTATTTAATATTTAAAATGCACCACGACTCACATTAGCATTTCACTGTTACAAAGTGTGTACCAGTTTTCATTCTATTCTTCCCATGAAAACCCAAACATGCCTTTGTGCCCCCTTGGGGCAAGAGCAAATGGGACAAATGCCCAGTTTTGCCAATGAAACTCTAGGGTAGCAATTTGAGTGCCCAGAAAATGAGGAACACACTATTGACCACCTAGGAAATAAATGAATTGCCCAGCATCACATAGGAACTCCGTGGCACAGGCAGGGATAAAATCCAACTCTCCAACGCAGCATTTAACTGCCGCAATCATGACACCACCCTTCCTCTTCCTGAAACCCCCTGCCTCATTTACCACACACCTTCCAATTTCTTCAACAAACCAGGTGGGGTTCCTAGAGACAACAGTCTGATTCATCCCCAGTGCACGTATGTCCTCTGCACTGAATGAGGCAGGTGCCTTGCAGAAAACACAGTAGGTAAAAAACCTGTAATTAAAGAATTACTGAATGTCAGTCAGGAGACACTACTTTGCTGTCTTTAGATAATTAACTGAAACAAAGTTTATAGTGTTTATGAAGAAAGACTCAGACCAACAATATCTCACCTCTCTACTATAACAGGAAGGTTTAAGAAGAGATCATTTAACAAGCATGAGTTTGCTGGAAGAAGAATTCATGTGAGATTGGTGCTCCATTTCCTGTGTAATGCTGACAGTTTGTCAATCTAAAATTCCAATCCTGCAATATGAGAAATTTTATAGCCCTTGTTTCAACAATACTTATAACTCAAATGTAACTTATCAAAATTTTAGATATTTTCATTATTTAGTTTAATGCTATACAAATTAGGATATTGTTTAAATCTGTTCATAATCTTAAAAATAATTACATGCTTCCAAAATCCCTAGAGTTCTGCTATTTTAAGGTAAGGAACTTCACATAACACTTAACCAGAAAGCAAACAAGGCAAAAATTCTGACAAATTACTGTAATCATCACTCAACGTATAATTGTAATATCGCTCTTAAAGCTGTGGTGAAATTTATATCTATTAAATGGACACACAAAAGCAAACAAAGGATGCATTGTGTTTGAATCCTTCCATACAATTTCTACAATACACATTTCTAGATTAAAGAAGAAAATAAATCTTCAGTAAGAGACTCTTTCTTCTACTGAAAAATATAAGAAACCATTAAATTAAAATGTTACGCCCTAGACTGACAATTTAGTGAATAAAGTGATAACCCACTTTAAACAGCATACTACTATATACACCAATCACCATTCAAGTGCACAGTTAGACAAATGTGCTTTGTGCCGCTACTTTAACAGACACACACTAGGAAATATTTGAACGGAAAACAATTTTAATCAAACAGTAAATTTCTTAACTTTAAGATTTTAAATGCCTTAATTTTTAAGCTTACAATAGTTTCTATGCACAGCTGTAGATTACAAACTTGCATGCACACCGTGCTCTTGCTGAACAGCTAGAAACGGCATATCAAGCCACACGTCATCCTTCAAGGTACATCATTCATCAATGCCTTCATTGATCAAAATTCTACCTGGATGTTTCAAGATAATTAAACCTTCAACTTGCCTGGACTTACGAGAAAACACAAGGTAGCTTCCTTGTAGCTGCCTACTGGATGCTTTGATGTCACCAAACACAGACATTTATCAGAGGAACAGGAAAACTTTCTCACCACACAAATGTCATTAGCTGGGAGTTTCAAGCATGAGTCTTTTCACTGGTGGTCTCTGACCAGGAGTATAACGTAGCTACATTTTCCTTTAAGCTCAGTAACCTTCCAGATCCAATGAAGTGGTGTTGTTGGTTTGGTTTTTGGTTTGTTTGTTGTTTGGGGGGCAGAAGGGTTGCCACAGAAACATTTTCCTCCAGAAAGTTCAATTCAGATGAATTGAAACCAAACTACCAACGTGCTAGAGAATGCTCTGTTTCGAAGAATGTTAATATTTGTTTATGTAGTTTATTTACACAGAACTATTCTCAGAGTACATACATTCAAGGATGCCCACTAGCCTTGGTGCCTCATGCAACTATGTCACAATACCCAATGTGTTATACAGAAAGGAAATATTTGCTTAAAAAGGCAAACGCCACACAGAGCAATACATTGGTGATAAGCACATGCACGAGCAAAATTTGAGTACTTGTGCTTGCAATTATGTTCACAAACAGCTTCCTATCTCAGATTATAGTAGGACAGGCCTTCAGTGTTTCATCTTCTTCAGGTCTAGAAATATTTCCTTAACACACCTACTCATTTGAGAAAAATACACTCTGGGCTAGCAATAAAGAAAAATTTGCCCTTGCTCCTGTTTGTATGCAGAACCCAAAATACTTCACAGACGTTACACACACCGATTATTCAGATAACATTCTGCACTTGCAACATTATTGTATATAAAATTTTCAGGTTAGAAACATTCACCACACAGAATCAGTTTATTTAGACTGATGTCACAGTTTATTAAGGCTGTTATGCCAGTAGTGACCACCACAGGTAAAGATGCAAATACTTTCTATTATAATACCTTATTTGAGAAACCTGTGAGGATAATAAAACATTTAACTTTGGGATGCTAAGGTTCTATACTTTACTGATGGCAGTTTTTGAAAATTCTGAGATTCAGTTGATTCTGACAATGAAAGGAAAAGAGTGGCATAAAAATAATCTTTCCCCGCTGTGATGTTGCTCTTTATATGATTTTATGAAAATATGCTAATGAGTGTGAATATAATGTAACTGGAATATGCTTCATGCAAAAGGTCTCTTGTAAGGTATCATTACAAAGCGTATAATATACTTAGTGTGGTCATTCTATTTGTATAAATGTATCACTCTTGTATCTGAAACTAGAAATATGAAATAGAACTCTGAGGTCCTATTGTAATTATGCAACGTGTGGGCCATTAATGGTGGTTTGGAATCTTGATGGCCCCCATAAACTAGGACAATTGACTGTAGATGGCTCTGTTTACTTGTAAGTCTTCCTGTATACCTGTGTGCTGGTAAGTGGGTAATGAAGTCTTACAGTGACGTGATCATGTCACCTGAACTGGAATTTGTCTTTAACCTGGTGCTTTTCCATTTAGAAGGAGGGGTGGAACCCAAAGAGGGACAAAGGATTCCAGCCTTGTGCAAAATATATACAAGGGGGTGGAACAGACCAAAGGGGGCTGCAATCATGAGAAATCCCCAAGCTACCACCTGAGCTGGAACAAGGACTGTATCAGGGGAAAGGATTGTGCCCAGACTAGGAAGGCGTCCAGTCTGTGATAGAAGCGTACCGAAACATCTCTGAGGGTGAGATTTTATCTGTATTCAGTCTTCTTACTGTATTAGGCTTAGACTTGTGTGTTTTATTTTATTTAGCTTGGTAATTCACTTTGTTCTGTCTGTTATTACTTGGAACCACTTAAATCCTACTTGTTCGTATTTAATAAAATCATTTTTTACTTATTAATTAACCCAGAGTATGTATTAATACGGGGGCGGGGGGAGAGAACAAACAGCTCTCTATCAGTGTTATAGAGGGCGAACAATTTATGAGTTTACCTTGTATAAGCTTTATACAGAGTAAAACGGATTTATTGGGGGGTTGGACCCCATTGGGAGCTGGGTATCTGAGTGCTGGAGACAGGAGCACTTCTTAAGCTGTTTTCAGTTACCTACAGCTTGTGGGGGACATGGTTAAGACTTGGATCTGTGTTTGAAGCAGGCAAGCGTGTCTGGCTCAAACTAGGCAAGGGACTGAAGTCCCAAGCTGGCAGGGAAAACAGGCTCAGAGGTAGTCTAGGCAAATCAGGTGGCAGTGCCAAAGGGGATTTCTGTGAGCCAACCCGTCACACCCGCTATTTAAACAACGTTAGTCACACTATTTGAATAGAGCTGGGTCAAAAAAACGTCTGAGGTGTGAAAGCTGACATGAATAAAGCCCTGCTTGAGGAAGAGAGTAACTTGACTTATTTTTCAAAGAGTCATTGTGATCTAACATATATCTAAGTCTGTTTGAAAATTGTTGACAATGCCCTCTGACAGAGGCAGGATATCCAGTCAGAGGGACCTGCAATCTGACCCAATATGGCACTGAGCTTGACATAATAAAAGGAAACAAATCTCACTTACAGAGGGCTTTTTGTTGGAGTTCAAGTATAAACACACTTCTGTGAATCTCTAGTCAGCAGCAAGCTAAGAAGGCCATTTAAAACAATACCAATGAATACTCTTAAAATATTTAAAAACATCTTTGTAGTTGCTATGTGATTTACACCAAGAAAACTGCATAAATAAAAAAATTATATATCTATAAAAGGTTACCAAAGAAACCATTGAAGCAAAGCTCACTTGGGAATTCCAGCGACCCCTCTTGCAAATACTGTATTCCTTTTAGTTATATAACGGGTGAGGGGAGCAAAGCCGGTAAGGAGCAAGAAAAGGCTGTCAGGATGTATCCAGTTAAACTCAGACGCTAAAAGCTGGGACTGGACAACAGAGGATGGATCACTCGATAAATTGTCCTGTTTTGTTCATTCCCTCTGAAGCATTTGGCACCAGCCATTGTTGGAAGCCAGGATACTGGGCTAGATGGCCCATTGATCTGACCCAATATGGCTGTTACATTCAGTTCTTTGCATATCTTGTGGCAAATAAAATTTTAAGAGCTTTAACAACAAGATCAAGCAAGCATCAAGGTTTTTTTACTCAACTTCACAACCTACTTTTGTACCAGCTATGGTCATGCTCAAGTATACATTTTTCACTGCACTTGGCTATGAGCTATTTGGAGAGATTTGTCTGAAACTCTACTTGCTGAATTATCTTAATTTCATAATGCTATAGTTTCTATAGTTAACAACTAAGAAAATGTGCACGTAATTTCATATTAAAATGGAATCATGAGTAAATGATGCCAAAATTATTTGTTACACAAATTCTAATACCTTTAGGTAAAAGGAAACCAAATGATTATTGAAGACAAACGCATATAAAGGCACTAATATTTTGTTACACATGTTCACTTTACACACATTCTGACTTCTTTTTCCTGGGGGACTTTGAAAGACTGAGACAGTGACTTCACATTAAGTATATTATTATTATTTAATTTATATTATCACGGAGCTTATGAGTCAAGGACCAAGACCCCATTGTTCTAGATGTGTACAAATAAAGAACAAGATGACAGTCTTGGCCCAACGATCTTACAATCTAAGTGTAACTTCCTCTAATCCTAAACTGTGGAAGTAGGGTACAGTGAAAAATATACCTTCTCAAGTAAGTACTAGGTCAGGTTCCACCTATTGTAGTGTTAATGTTCCGGCCCTTCAAAGATCTTACCAAAGTCCTCCAGGAAAGAGAAAAACCAGAGCCCAACACTGCTATGTAAAGCAAGTAGGAAAAAAGCACTTAAAATCTGAATATATCTCCACATGTCATGAAAGATCAGTAAACTTGCTTTGCAGTTCACCTCTTAGGAAACAAACCCGTTAAAGATTAAAATTCTAAACACAGAAAGATTAAACAGGTTTCCTATGTGTATGGAATGTGAAACGGGTATTCCTTCAAAAGGGGTGAAAAGATTCTCTACAACCCAAAATAAAACCTAGTTTTCACTTTACACAGACATTACTAATTCTCTCACCATGCTTGCAGCGCCATACCAAGACAATATCTTTTTTAACCAACAACCGGGTAGCACTCCCTTCATAGCCCATGTGCAAAATCTGAGTCACCCAAAAGCGCATGTGTTATGAAGGAATTTCTACAATCACTTCTTAAGAGGCATTTTCTGCCCCCCTTTCCCCCCCATCTCACTTTCCAGTTATTTAGGTTACCTATATGCAACACTCGCCAATGAACATAAGATTTTATAAGAGTTCTCGTCATAGAAGGCAACATTTTAAACTAAACTAAATGTGTTAAAAACAGCTGTTCAGCAAATACAAAACTCAGAATCTGATAACATAAATGCTTGAGGAGCAAGCCATAAGGCATATTCCCAGGTTTCATGTATGAGTGTCTATAATTGGTGTGGGTCTTTTGGACACTAATGTGAAAGACTTGAAAAACATTAATTTTTTTACAAGTATATCAAACCAAGATATCAACCCTGCCTCAAAGAAAATAACCTCTGCCTTGCTTGAGCTTACATAAACTGACTTATGAATCCTTAATGCAAGGACAGTATCAAAAGGTTACTTGCTGAGGTTCAAAATGGCTCTCTTCTAATCACCAATACTTTTCAGAATATTTCTCTAGCTAGCATTTTCAAAAATGGAAGCATCTCTTTTTGCCATTTGTCAAATATAACATTCAAACCCACTTCCTACTAAAATACAAATATTAATATAGTTGTCTGTTTAAGCATGCAAAATTATCCTGGAAAGAATTTGGGAAACTGGCACAATTCCTGGTTAACATGAGCAGATCTCACACCAACTATAGATGAATGTTTGGGTTTTTTAAACGGCAATTCCTTTCCAGGCATACTGGAATAATTTTTATACTGGGGTTGCTGACAGCCCCTGAATCAAGCTGTAAACCCTGTATATAACGGAAACCACTATAAGCCAGGGGGTGCAGCAGTACCGGCAGCACTCCCAGCACCCCTAGTTCCAGCATCTATGTTCCTTTCTGCCTGAAGCTGAAATTTTAATTATTGTTTCTGATTTTTCACATGTCAATATGCTCTCTCCTCATATTGCATTTACACTAGGATTCAAAACATTTTGGTAGATACCAAATAAGCAGAAAACTAAATAAAGTAGGCAGGAAAATCCTACTGATGGAGGGAATTGCCCAGGGACAGGCAGTGGGGCCCGGGAGCAGCATGCTGACAAGAAGCTGAATAGTACAGTCTTCCCCCAACCTCATTCCATTCCCATTCCATCCTCATTCCCCCAACCTCATTCCCCCATCAACATCTCCCAGGTATATAAATATCTCCAACTACTTTTTCCTAACAGCCCTGAAGGAAGTGGGGATGGGAAGGGAACATTACACTCAAACCTACAAGCTGGGTAACTCCAGTCCCCACTCTGCCTGAGGCTTTTAGTAGGGAAGACAAGCTGGTCATAGGAGTACACTACTCTGCCCAATACAGAGATATCCGAGCTATGGGCAGCCAGTGAACTGGCCGTTGAGGAAGGCTAGACCCCAGCCCCGCCCCTTCTATCCAAGGCCCCATTCCTCGCCCTCCCCTTATGTCCCCCTCCCCCGCAGGAGCCCAGAGCACCCCTCCCCCATGGCCACCCCACCCTAATCCTGGGCCACCCAAGCACCCCCAGCCCCAGAGCTCTGGGTGGGTCCCCAGCCCCAGAGCACCCTTGGCCCTGGAGCCGGGTGGCAAAAAGATTCCCATAAAAGTTAGATGCCGGAGTACAAACCTGGTACTGTACAACTGCCCAGGATTTCAAAGCAATGTGACATGTCACTTAGTAAATAGCCTGTTTTCCAAGTAATACTCTCAAAAAAAAAAAAAAAAAAAAAAAAAAAAAAGTCAGACAATTTTCAGCATCTTTTTTCAAAAAATGTAATTCACAGGCTGACTGGAGAGCAAAAATTTAAAACAAATGCTTTCCACTTTGTGTGACGATAAAGATTCAATGAAAGATCGTTAGACACTTAAAAATAACTAATTTTTCTTAATAGAAGGATCTCTTTATAAATATATCTAAGTAAAAAACACTACCCCACCAAGTCGCCGTGAAATCTACTGTCATTTAAACTTAGCTTTTTGTAGTAAAGAAACTAATGGATCACTAGGTGAAAAGATACATTATCAAGTGTAACATTTTCTACACAAGTATTTTTCATAAATATCTTGGCTATACTTAATAGAACACTGCATTTGAAAAATGCTACATTTGTCAGAATATCAAGCAACGAGGGATACTGAAGTGTCAAACCGTATACACTTGCCACAAAAATGAAAGATCTAGATGAACACTTTTAATAAACCTTTATAACTGTTTTACAAGAAGTGTTCTCTTAGTTACTGGCTTAGCTCCCAATAGCAAAGGTCTCATTAAAAGTAAAATTCATGGTGTGAAGGATACATTATTGTAAAGAACATGTCTAATGATTTGTATTATGAAGTGGTGCATAAAGAATTACAATGAGGTTCCCAGCTCCATAAACTGTAAAACCTCATCAATTTGCTTAAAGTTATGACTGTGTCTGCTGCTACTTTTAGGAAAGTACAAGAAAATTGGTAAGTGTAAAGACTTAAAACTGTTAAATTTCTCAGATATCTACATTATGAATAATATAACATAGGCCATCCACAAGGTGGGATATGGTTCATTCATATTAAACTAATATAAAGTATGTAATTTCAATTAAGGCCAATTCTGTCCTCTGATACAGGTGGGCAACTCATTTGATATCAAATTAACATTGTGTAGGGGCAGAATTTTTTTCTTACTCTATTTTCTTATGCAGGTTGCATTAACTTAAAATGAGATTCATGAGGTTCACACCAAAACGCACTTACCGATACTGCAAGATCTTTAGCTTCCAAGCCAAAAATGTTCCGCCGTTTCACGGTCAGCAAATCAAGATCTCTAAAGTCATCATCGTCATCCTCAAGGAAATTAATGGATTCTCCTTTTGGAACCTTGTTTATTGAAAGAACTTCTTCCTTTTCAGATAATTCCTCTGACTCACTGCCCTCTTTGTCAATGACTTTGCTGGGGAGTTCTTTTTCCTCTGGTTCTTCTTTTTTCCCCTCTCCTTTCATTCTTTGAACAGTAGATATCGTTTCATTAAAATGAGTTCTGCTTTCCTCCACCTCTTCATCGCTTACTAAGGAGCATGCATCGTCACACTGCCCAGTCCCGTTTGAGTGGCTTTTTTCTTCCAATGGCTCATTCACAGGCAATTGTTTCTGGGCTTTCTGAAGAAATCTAACCCGAGGTGCCACTGCAAGGCCAAGGGAGCTAAAGGAGGGGATTAAAAATAATAAAAAATTAATCTGAAACTGAAAACCATTCTACTAAGTTAGAAATGATCAGCAGCGGTCTGTGCTTAATTTTGATAATTTTTTTGTTTAATGCATTTAGACTGGAGTACATACGAACTAGAATCTCCTGATTATTTTTTTAAAATGTACACACACACACAGAGAACTGGAGAGTCAAACTGTTGGAAAAATGCAAGCCAACAAACATGGGAGAAAACAACTGGAAACATAAGGAGCTCATTAGGAGGGTAATGCTGAGAAAACAGTACTCCAAAAAGAAACCTAGAGTGACAGCAAATGGCAAATTAAATTACATTTACAATATAATATGGTGGCATAAATGACAATGCAATTTAGTACTGCAGAGGCAGGAGATTCATGTCACACACCAAGGAAACAACGCTATTCATCATTGCTGAGACTGTACCTAAAATACTGTGCATAGTTCTATGTACTTTGGTACCAAAAGCATGGAAGAAATTCAGAGAAGAGTAACAAAAATGTTTTAGGCTAAAACTACACTAAAGACTACACATGTCCATGCATGTGGTTGTGCCTTAACACACCTATTGTGTACATCTAAACCCCAAAAGCACATATACGAAGGCAAGTAGAGGGCGAGTAATCTAGCATGTCGAAGGGGTGTAGGAAAGTATGCGCTTTAGGCTATGGTACAGTATGTGCCAATGTGTAGTGGGAAAATGGGTACTTAATCGTCCACCCCACCCCCATTCCCACAATGCAGTGAACCCTTTCCTGCCTGACCCTTACTTACACAATATTAAACTTCTTATGAGAAAAATGCCTATAGCTGCCACAAGGAAATTATTTGATCACCAACTGTCACTTGGAAGATTTCTGGTTAAATAATCAGAGCCTGTTACCCGCAACAGGTTAAAACACAAAGGAAATGGAAAAGGTTAACAACAGAAAGAGTATTCTAAGGCCCATGGCCAAATTTAAAATTCATAAAGAATTTTTATGCAGATTTTAATTTCTGTATAATAATTTCTAGTAACAGCTTTCTGGTGGTCAGAGCAGAACATGTCAAATGCAAGATTCTCATTACCACTCATAGTAGCAAACTGTTCCCCTGCACCTTGCTTACTTCCATAGAGGAGGGGGAACACACCAGGGAGGGAGCTACTGCCTTAGGCAGAAGCTGCAGCTGCTGGGCTTGCTGATCTAATTAACAAGGCAGTGTACTTCTGACCCCACTCTTGATACCTAATTGGAAATGCGCATCTCTATTTCTGAAACAAACACACTTGGTGTCTCTGTCTGCCCTCCCTCCTTTCACCCACGAAAGCTTATGCTCCAATACGTCTGTTAGTCTATAAGGTGCCACAGGACTCTTTGTCACTTATGTGAATAGTGCCGTTCAAACTTGTATTTGCAAAGCTGGGCCTTAGTTCTTATCTCTGTACTCAAATCTCTAAACAAAACATGAGATAACCACACAACTATTTGTAGGTGCCTTTAATCAGTGAAACAAATTAAAGGGGTAAATATCTTCTCTTTCACACTGGATTAATACATTCAGTACACAAATTTTATAGTTAGTCCTGGAACTTTAATTGTAAACTGACTGTTCATGCATTTTATTTAACCAACTCTTGATTGCACAAGTGTCTTCAGCTTTTAATTATTTATATTACTAAATCTTCCCAATTAATTAACACAACAACTGTCTTGTTACTCACAGATATCCACACAGGCCATGTCCTTCCAAACTACTCTGCACTGACTTGAAGAATGTTTTTTGTCTCTATAAAAATTTTACATCAGACAAGATTCTCTCTCAGAAATGCCATATTAGCAATAATGACTTTCAGTTCTGCAAGCAACTTTCAGTTGCTGCAATTTGTTGCAAAATCTGGAGTCTATAATAATGTGAGTGCAGTTGCAGGACTACTGGTTTAAAAGTTAAAAATAATTGAAGAAAAATTAGTCTTCTGATGGAGTTGTTCAGGCAGCAGTTAATGGTCCTTTGACAAGTACAGCTATATATGCATGTCAGACACTCTAATCAGGACTATATCATCCTTCCCTGGTTCCCCGGGTCCCTCACACCTTGCATCTGTTTAACCAAATCAATTTAGAAAGTGATTTAAACCAGTGAAATGTGTATGTATAGACAAGGCCTCAATCAATCTCCAAATCTCATCAGTCTACAAGTGGTCACTTTACAGTAATACTCATATTTCCCCCTCAGATAATCTCTCAGGCTTTGTCTTCACTGTGTTAGGAGATACCTATCCCTTGTTTCTTTGGCACTCAGCCTGTTTTGCCATCAGATAGCTTGGCAAGGTCAGCACTACATCTCTTCCCTCTGATTGACCTTGCCTAGCTTACTTCACAGTAACACTCAAGTGCTGTCTCTCTATGTTGTTTTTACAGAGGGAATTCATGCACATTAGTTTCCCCACAATAAAAAAAAAAAATTTCAGTGAAGACAGCCTGAGATGACTTGTGGCAGTCTACCTTTGAAATCCATCTTCTTTTGTTCTCACTGCTATTGAGCCTTCCACGCAACCTCCACGACTCCACCTCCACTATTCCGTGACCAGGGATGATGTTAAATGGCAACAGTTAAACCTGCAGGACCTGGTAATTTACACCCAAGAAGATTAAAAGAACCAACCAAGGAGCACTCACCCATTAATGCTGATCTTTAACAAATCTTGAGTATTGGAGACGTTTCAGAGGACACATAAAAGGTCATCCTGTTTAAAAGGTATACAGGATGACCCAGGTAACTGTTTGCCTGACATCAATCTCAGCCAAAATCATGGAAAGACCAAAATGGATCAGGATTAAAGGGTGGTTCAATAATTAATGTTAAATTGATATGGTTTCATGGAAAATAGGTCTTGTCAAACAAACGACATTGTTTTTTGACAAAACTACAAGTTTGGCTTATAAATATAACACTAAAGCATTTGAGTTTATACCACATGACATTCTGGTTTTAAAATGATCTCTATACTAAATCAATGCAGCACATATAAAATGGATTAAAAATTGGCCAGTAGAGTTCAGAAAGTAATTATAAATGGTGATTCATAACTCAAACTATGGATTTTTAATGGGAGTCCCCCAAAGGATATGTTCTTGACCCAATCATATTCAGTGTCTATCGATGATATGAAAGAAAATATAAAGTAATCGCTGGTAACATTTACAAATGACAAAGATCGGTGGAGTGGGAAACAATGACAGGCCAGTTATTCAAAATTATCTGGGTTGCTTCATAATTGGGCTCATCAGAACACCATGTGTTTTAATACAGCCAAATTCAAGATCATACAGCTAGGGATGAGTGTAGGCCAGTGGTCCCCAACCTCTCTGTTGCAATAGCATATTCATGTTCCCAGAAGAGTGTGGCGGGCGCCGGACGACCAGCCGCCGAAATGCCGCCGACAAGCAGCGGCGATGCTTCTTGGAGGCATTTCAGCGGCTGGTTGTCCGGCAGCCGCGCTTCTCGGTGGCAGGTTGTCCGGTGAAAGCACTCCTTTGTCAGTCGGTGGGTGCACATAAATGGCCCGGCGGGCGCCATGGCACCCATGGGCACCGCGTTGGGGACCACTGGTGTAGGCCATACTTACCAGATGGGAGATTGCGTTCTGAAAAAAAGCGACTGACAAGGTTTTACGGTTCTTGGCTGATAACCAGGTGAACATGTGGTGTCAGTGCAGTCCTAAGACAGCTAATGCAAGTCTTGGACATAAGCAGTATAATATCAAATGGGAGTATTAACTCTGTATATAACATTGATGAGACCATTACTGGAATATTGTGTCTAGTTGTAAGGTCCACGCATCAAGAAGGATGTTGAACTACTGGAAAGGGTTCCGAAAACAGCTGGAAATTCTGCCTTACAGTGAATGACTTAGAAAGCTCAGTCTATTTAGTTTACAAAAGACAAGGTTAAGACACAACCTACATCAGAGGCTACAAGTACTTACACAGAGAAACATTTCTGATAGAGGGCTCCTCAACCTACTCAAAGACAAAACAAGAGCCAACAGCTGGAAGCTGAAGCAACATAAATTCAAACACAATTTTTTAAATGAGGGTTCTTATCCACTGGAACAACTCACACCTAGGGATGTTGTAGATTCTTCATCACTTAACATCTTTAAATCAAGATTGGAAATCTTCCTAAAATATCCTCTTGCTCAGCTACAAGATGTGAGCTTGATGCAGAAATTTAGGTGAAATTCCATGGCCTCCATTAATGCAAGTGGTCATTATGCTTGAGGATAATGGTCCCTTCCAGTTTTCAAACCTGTGACTCACACCTCTTCACATCTAATCAGGTACCCTGGCTTGCATTATTGCTCATCCTAGAAACAGCAGTCTCAAAACACTTCCCATCATGCTGTCACTCCACAAAAAGCTCATGTCTGTCTCGCTTACGGACCCCCTTTACTTTACAATTTCTCCCACACTGGAAACAATCTGGAACACGGTCATCCTGGATGCTCAAAGTCTCCCTAAGCCTTTCTCCCAGGGTTTCTTCAATTGTTTGTTTGCTTTTAATCTCAGAAGGCAGGTAAGCATGAAGGTGGTAATGTCTAGCATACAACAATCTTGTGAGAAACAACATCTGAATCCATTCTTCAAGTTGTTAACACAAGAAGTTCAATAAATAAGCCAAAGAACCACCTCATCTCATGTTTTGATGTCAGGAAAACAGGGATGACTTCTTTGGGAGGGTGACTTAAGTGGAAAGTATAAGACTTTCAACCAGTTTCTAAAGGCAATACTAAAACTGAAATTGAATTTCTCTGGTAGTATGTGCATGAAATCACATTTGATACAGTCACAAAGTTTTCTCAGCATCTAAAGATAACTGGGATAGCCAGATACCATCTACGCAATGAACTGAAATGAGGAATGTCCTTAACTACAATCCTAAAATAACTAGTTCATTTCATAGCCAGGTGACAATTATTTTGACAATTATTTTTAGGTGAGATTAGGAAAGAAAGCTCTTCAGGAGTGACATTTTGGGGATTAACACATGATGCAAGGTTAGTTTTCTATCCAAGTAAGCACCAGTATACAGCTTTTCTGAGCATTTCAAATAAAACCTAATAGAAATGAATAACCTAGCTGCCTTAAGATTTAACATTTTGTGCTTACTGGAGTATTTGGAATTCATCCTAATGTGAAGATCCTGGGCTATGTGTGCTTCCATTGAAAGAGCAAGTTTAATAAACCACAATTTGGATTGAGTCAGAAGCCAGGCACAGTTCTCCCACTTCTCTCAAAAGAAAAATGACCTTCCTCATGGGTAGTAGTCGGGAGCCAGCCTAGCCTTCATAACAGAAACTGTTCTTGCACCAGATAATTTTGTTGCAGACCTACCAAGCCAGGAAAGTTTATTTTTGTATTCACCTTTAGTTTATGTGAAGTTACAGTGACATTGCTGCTTCCTCTGTACCTAACAGATTTCTCTGTTCCTGCTCTGGATGGTGAGCGAGTGGCAAATAACTGGTGGCCATGGCTGCAGCAGTGCTAATATGTAACAATATTTCTGGACACTAGTTACCTTTATTCCAATGCTAAGCTTCTCTCTCTCTCTATGTATGTATGTAGACAGTTTACCAAGTAACAGATACAACCCTTCAGAGAAGCTGATTAGTTGACCTACAAAAAGAAAAAGGCAAACACCTTTGTACATCACACTGGAATCTGTAACTGCAAATCAGAGGCAGAGGACCATTTAAAAATCCTGCAAAAATGAAACTTCCAGGAGAGAAGATACTATTTGCTGATCCTGCACAAACCTTCCCCATGTAAGATTCCCCATAAAGCCTTCCCCCTTTGTATATTTGGCCCATACAAACAGCTACATAAAAATGCTTTGAAAGGCAAGAGCAGCAAACAATTTGAAACTGGAAGGAATCAAACCATCAGCACCCAGTGATACAAATCTGAGTTAACCAACTATCCAGATGGCTCTGATTAATAACCAAATTTAACTGGGAAACTGCTTTAGCTGCATTATCTATTTGATTGGTCATTGTCAAAGTACTATCTTATTCACAATGAGCAATTGTGTCTATTCAGCTAAGAAGTTTTCTTAGCATCCTTAGGAAAATTATTTGCACTGTCTACATTCCAGGTAGGAAATTATTGAGCTCAAATAGCTTCTAACTCTTTACAACCAGCAATGGACTAAGGTTTGTAATTACTATATCATAACTGAGTTTTCCTGAATCTAAAATCAGACCTGTGCCTGTATCGGCAATATAAATCCCTATATGGTTTGGGACCCATGCATTTTTGAGTGTATTTCTTGGTTTGCAGTAAATCCCTGGAGCACTCAAGTCTGCAGTCTCTAGATTGCCCTTGTCTAGAATTTTCTTTTCTCATTGGTCCAACAGGACCCGAGCAGGATGATGGATAGGGTATGTTGCAAAGCCTGTTCAACTACAGTTTTGCTTGGAAGGTAGAGATGAGAGCAAGTGAGTGCGGGCTTTTTGCTTAGGAAACTTCCTAAGTAACAGTGTCATTTCGTAAGGTATGCATTTTTATATTATTGCCGTTACCTACATAAACACATTATGATTTGTAAAATAAATGCTTCACTACCTCCTCAAATGACCCTATGAAGCAAGTAGAAACTGCCTGGATCCAGTACATTCTCTTCAGTGGTTTTCAAAAACTAATTCATATACTAGAACTTCTACTTCAGGAAGTTGGTAGGCTTCAACTTAGGTCATTTATATACGGCACAGATTCCCAAACTTTTTATTTGCTGTGTTCACCACGTACAGACCCACATCCCATGTGTGCCTCCCTTTCATCAAGCAGAAATAGCACCTTGTGGATGCCTGGAGTCCAGAAACCCACCTCCCAGCCAGGGCACCCTGTCACTCCATGGGCCAGGGCACACCCCAGGCAAGTCGCTGTAGCAAGAGAGACAGCCAGGCCACGCCTCCCCCATTTCCCCACCCACGGGAACCTCAGTCACCATCACCATCAGGCTCCTCCAGCTGCAGCACACCCACCAGTACGCACCTGCAAGAGCCTGTGTTGGCAGAGAGGAATTACCTCCCACCATGGTGTACACGCACCAGCCTCCAAGAAGACGAGCAAGCTGGAATGCCACCCCACCCCACACACACACACACACACACACACACACACACACACACACACACACACACACTCCCCATGCAGGGAGAGGGCATGCTCCTCCCACTCCTTGTCCCTCCCTTCTCACTGCTGCTGAGCTGGAGAAGCAGGAACAGGAACTGGAGCAGGAGACCCAGCCAACGAGAGAACTCTCATCAACTAGTCAAGTCCTCAAATTCCCGCAACAACGCTGTTGTACCTCCCCACTGGAAGGAATCAAACCATCAGCTGGTTCAAGTACTTTCAGCCAACTGAAGTGATGGGAACTGACTGGGTTTAGTTAAGGTCTTTACTCTGGTAAATGGATGCACCTGTGCAAACGGGTTGGGATCATGTTTTCTAAAGAGCAACCTATCCACACATGGTCCCAAACTTGAGAACCTTTCAGCTTCTGTTTGCTGGAGCTATGAATGACAAGAGTAGGTAACCAAGGAGCTGCAGACACTTATCTGAGAGCCCTGGACTGTGTGTCCTGGACAGATAGAAGGTTGCTTCTAGAAATGTTCCCAGAACTACATTAGGAAGTTTCGCAGAAGGTAGATTAATGACTGCAATGTGATGCCAAAAAAAGGCACATCATTAAATGTGGTTTTCCATCAACTCTTATGTAGATGATAATCTCTATGTTTGGACCTATGCCTGGTAATTAAGAACTGCAGAATTCTATGGCTGACAAATTAATCCCTGTATTGAGAATGCACAGCTGTGAGGAAATGAAAGAGGAGCTGACCCAGATACAGGCATGGTAATATTTACATCACTAAAGACACTTACTGCCTCACTGATAACAGAGAAATCTAATGCACCAACACAGGTGAAAACCATATTGTGCCAATCAGGGTCAACATTAACACTTGTTATGCTGCCAATGGCACAGAAGTGCTTGCAGGAGCACTGATCATCAGTGCTATGCTGCCAGAACACTAACATGAGATTCCCTCAAAATTTTCTTTGAGCAATAAAGGTGCTCACTGGTAGTGGTCATTTGGGGATATGAATCATCTTTGCTTCATGAGGTGGACAGACCTCCAATTGCTCGTATGAAAGGCCGGGTCAAGGTACAGCTGATGCAAAGAGGAGAACAGAACTCCAGGTTACCTCCAGCTCTTCAGGTCAGTCTGTCGCTGGGTGGGCAGGCAGATAACTGTGGAGAAAGAGGTAGCCTGCAGCAGCTACAGGACTAGTGCAGCAGGCGTTTGGCCTTACCTCCTCTCTTCCTTCTGCACATGCACTGCTGGAGTTGCCAGTGAGGGGCTGGGCAGTGAGGACTGCATGCTACATTCCCCATTAGCTCTTCCTGGCCGTGATGGGGAAGGCTCCAAAGAAAAGCTCCCTTTGCAGCAGCTGCCGTAGCATTGGCAAGCATACCACCCACAGTATAGCAGATGCCTGCTCAATCTCAGAGGGCTGAAAATTTTAACAAACAGTGACAGCTTAAGCATTTCTGAGTAGGCTTAAAACTATTTTTGCTGCTCCTCCCATTCCGCAGCGTAATCAAGACCTTTCCACCATCACACACAGACACCCAGGGCCAGCTTAAGCATTTTATAGAGAATCAAATGCCCAAACTTAGCTGCCTCATTTAACAAGGATGTATACATGAAAAAGGATCTTTAGATTTCCTCTCTCTCACACTCCCCAACTCTAGCCTCTGCTTGTCAAAGGAGAGTCCAAAAAATTTTTCCTCTCCACTCTGCCAGTTGTTTATACATCAGTCTAAATGTTCAAAACTGTCTTTGCAAGGCAGAGCGAAAGACATACATTTTTGTTTAAACAAAAGCGGAGATTCTCATTCATTAAATTTAGGGTATGTATACATACTCCTAAGGGCTGGCTTTGTCAACAGGAGGCTTGTGTGAGACTCCCTCCAGCTAATGATTACTGGTAGCAATGTGTTATAAGCCAATACCACAACAGAGGATAGTAATGTACCAGCTCTCAAGATGACAAATCTCTAGAATACTGGGGGTTGGGGGGGGGGAACCTTTCTGCAGAGGAACCATTAGAGAAGATGGAGAGAATGCCAGTTCACTATGATTACACAGCAGTGAGCAAAGAAACAATGGGCAATAACCTCACACTCAAACTGCTTAACTCCCACACATTTGAATCTGCGTACTATCTGCAGAATTTCCAGTGAAGTAACATCTGCCAAGCAGGCAACAGGTCCTTGTACAAAGAGAGAATACTTTTTTATAAAAATATTTGCAGAAGTTGAAGACAAAAGAAGAGTTCCTATTCCAACTTCGCTTTGAATTTGTATGTATGCACTCACACACAATATATAGGTAGCAGTGAGACCTATGTGTAGAACTCTTCAGAATACTGAATTTTGCAGGACATTATGCACTTCAGACAAATACAGCTGCCTGGTACATTACACCATCCAGTCAGGTGCACTGAGTTGGTAGCCAGAAGACTGAGTTTAAGGGCTTGTCTACACTGGCACATTACAGCGCTGCAACTTTCTTGCTCAGGGGTGTGAAAAAACATACCCCTGAGCGCTGCAAGTTTCAGCACTGTAACATGCCAGTATAGACAGTGCACCAGCGCTGGAAGGTACGCCCCTCGTGGAGGTGGATTTTTTAGAGCCACGTTAAAGTGCTTTAACGTTGCCAGTGAAGACGTGCCCTAAGTCTCACATCTATTGATTTCTGTTGTATTGTCATACACTTCACAGCCCTTATTGAACAAGACTAAGAACATATTCTAAAAATCAGGCAAATATATTTCCCCAATTTTACAAATAAATTGCAGAGGTTCCGCAAGGTCAAAACTGGCAGAGTTGGGAATAGAGATTTACGTTCTAATACAGCTAATCCAAGTCTTATCCACTCAGCCGCACTGCCTCTAAATAATGCCAAACCTATGAACTTGGCTATCCTGCCTTTGAAGCCATTCTAATCTCCAAGACTGCACTCCTTTCCAAAAAATCAGCCACTAATGGCACAAAAATGGGTGGCCATTCCCAGGAGATTACACGAGTCTTTATATAGTCCCTCACTTTTCTTACACACTTTGATCAGCAATGAACAACCACTGCTGACATTTAAATTATCCAGTTCTGGGCCTCATGCTTTGCGAAAGATGTGGACAAATTGTAGAAAGCCCAGAGGATAGCTACAAAAATAATAAATAGTTTAGAAAACCTGACCTATGAGGAAAGATTAAAAAACTGGATATATTTATTTTTGAGAAAAGACGACTGAGTGGGGCCTGGCAACAGACTTCAAATATGTTAAGAGCAGTTATAGAGAGTACAGTGATCACCTGTTCTGCATGTCCACTTGAGGTAGAGAAGAAGGAATTGGCTCAATCTGCAGCAAGGGAAATTTAGGTTAGATATTAGGAAAAACTTTCTAACTATAAGGATAGTTAAGCACTGGAATAGACTTCCAAGGGAGGTTGTGAAATCCCCATCACTAAGTTTTTAAGAACAGGTTGGACAAACACCTGTCAGGAATGGTCTAAGTGTATTTTGTCCTACCTCTGTGCAGGGGACTGGACTAGATGGCTTCTCAAGGTCTACATTTCTAAGATCATTGGGCATATATGTAAACAACCCACTGAAACAAATGGGGGAGCTGACACCTCCCCAGGTTTGTTTCAGCATATCTGCAAAAGCAAACATGCATCAGTTAACTCTGAATATGAGTCAAGCACAGCTACACAACCATTATGGCTAACGACCTAGTTTTCTTCTTTTAAATCAGAAAAGATTCTGGAGAACAAAAGGGCAGCATCCAAAGAAAGTGCAGCAAGTCAGAGACTTCGTTCAACATGGCTCAATATAAGCCTCGGCTTTAGTGTAAATACAATGAGGTCTTGACCAGTTTTATACTCTGATAGCAATGACACTGATAACTACATGCTAAAATGAATAATATTTCAAACAACCTATTCTAGAGTGTCATAGTCCCTTTCGTCACACACACAGGCATTATGGCTCACCAACTACAGTGAGCCTCATTTAAAAGGCATTTACCTTCAAGGAACAATGCCTCCATTACACTCAAAAACTAAGCTGCAATGTATCATCATCACACTTTACATATTACACCCTCTTTTTCAGGCAATAGACTCATAAAAAGGAGAGTCACAATAGGAGCTCAGAGATTCCAAGGCCAGAAGG
This sequence comes from Macrochelys suwanniensis, assembly GCA_033296515.1. Taxonomy (NCBI): domain Eukaryota; kingdom Metazoa; phylum Chordata; order Testudines; family Chelydridae; genus Macrochelys; species Macrochelys suwanniensis. The sequence continues at coordinate 38,305,797 of CM065775.1, read as the reverse complement.
AACCATCGCAATTATCTAGCCTCCTGTATAACAAGGACATAGAACTTCCCCTAGAACTTCCCCATATCATTTAGAAAAACTTCCAATCTTGATTTAAAATTTGTCAGGAACGAAGAATCCACCATAATCCTTGGTAAATTGTGCTAATAGTTATATTACTCTCACTGTTAAAAATGTATGCCTTATTTCCAATCTGAATTTGTCCGGCTTCAACTTCCAGCCATTGGATCGCGTTATACCTTTTCCTGCTAGATTGAAGAGACCACTATTAAATATTTCTACCTGGCGTAGGTACTTACAGACTGTAATCAAGCAACGCTTTAAACTTCTCTTTGTTAAACTAATAGACTGAGCTCCTGTTGGGCTTCCCCCAAGACCTCTTCCATTTGGTTCCCAAGAACTCAATCTGTCTCCAGTCTCATCGTTCAGATTCCTTTATCTGGCTTACAGCAAAGCTATGTTAAGTTGCTCAGACTCAACCATAAGGGTTGAGTATAGGGCATAACACATATCTAAAGTTACACAGAAAACCTTTTCCTTTATAGAAATTTACACATTACATTGCATTTACTATGCATCGCATCACATGTTCTGGAACTGACTTGATTACTTTGTAAGAACCAATCCCTGTACAGTATGTTCTGTCCATGCACCGTTCATGTATGCCTTACTCTTTACATCATCTTACGTTCCAAGCTTATCTTGTCCATTGTAAATAGTTCCTTGGGTGTTCCCCCTTATCTTAGCTAGTACAGACTTTGTCTCTTAGCTTACTGGCCCACTTACCTATCAGTTACAGAGACATTTTGTTTCCAGTCTGCTGATCCATTTACCTCCCTTATTTCTGTCTCCCAAGAAATGAGGTCTTACCCATGTCCAATTACTCATTTTAAGCCAGGCCTACAGCTCCTTGAGTCTATCACTATAAGACATGTTTTCTAATCATTCTCATGGCTCTTCTCTGAACTCTCTCCAATTTATCAACATCTTTCTTGACTTGTGGGCACCAGAACTGGACACAGTACTCCAGCAGCAGTCACACCAGTGCTGAATGCAGATGTGGAAAAAAACTTCTCTACTCTTCCGATTCCCCGGCTTATGTATCCACAGATCTCATCAGCCCTTTTGGCCACAGCATTGTACTAAGAGCTCATGCTCAGCTGATTATTGACCATGATCCCCAAATCTTTTTCAGAGTCACTGCTTCCCGAGATAGAGTCTCCCATGCTGTACCTATGGCTTACATTCTTGAGCTGTATTAAAAACGCATATTGTTTGCTTGCACCAATTTTACCAAGTGATCCAGATCACTTTGTATCTGTGACCTGTCCTCTTCATTATTTAACATTCTCCCAATTTGTGTGTCATCTGCAAACTTTATCAACAATGATTTTGTGCTTTCTTCCAAGTCATTGATAAAAATGTTAAATAGCACAGATACAAGAATAGATCTTTTCAGGAGCCCACTAGAAACACCCCCATTTGATGGTGATTTCCCATTTGTAATTACATTTTGAGACCTATCAGTTAACCAGTTTTTAATCCATTTAATGTGTGCCATGTTAATTTTATATCTTTCTAGTTTTTTAATCAAAATGTCATGTGGTACCAAGTCATATGCCTTACAGAAGTAGATTACATCAACACTATTACCTTTATCAACCAAACTTGTAATCTAATCAAATAAAGTATCAGGTTAGTTTGACAGGATCGATTTCTCATAAACCCATGTTGATTGGCATTAATTATATTAGTCTTAATTCTTTATGAAATCGAGTCCCGTATTGGCACTCCATTATCCTCCCCAGGACTGATGTCACACTGACAGGCCTACAATTATCCAGCTCATCCCATTTACCATTTTTAAATATTGGCACACCATTGGCTTTCTTCTAGTCTTCTGAAACTTCCCCCGTTTCAAGACTTACTGAAAAATCAATAATAATGGTCCAGTGAGCTCCTCAGCCAGTTCATTTAAAACTCTTGTATGGAAGTTATCTGGACATGCTGATTTAGAAATGTCTAACTTTAATAGCCTCTATTTAACATCCTTCTGAGATACTCTAGGCTCAAGGGTGTCACACTGACAGAGGGAAAAAAAATCACAAATAGAACATTGTGATGTGAAAACATTTTTATCCCATTACTTCTGGCTTTTGTATCATGTATTACAATTTTTGTCTTTACTGCAGTGAGTTACTACTCTTTGTGGAACAATGTACAATTTTCATAACATTTTCTCTACAATGTGGGTCTACAAAAATGTTCAAAAACTACATTAGCAGGAAAATGTTACAAGACACATGAAAATTCTAATTGTGAACACGGTAAAATGGCTTTTTAACACAAAGCTGAAGATACCAGGGGAAAAAGGTAAGCATTTCACTTTCAATACTCTACTTACTATAGACTGTACTTACTGGGCATATTCTGCTAGAGGTAACTTAAACACATCAAAAACTTCTTTGTTCTTCATTAGGTAGACTGAACGCAAGTAGGATACAAAACACTGAAAGGAGGAGGAAAAAGTGTTTTAAAACAAAAGAAAAATGCTCGAATTCAATTAATTCATAATTATACCATATGGCTAACCAGAAAAAAGTTGAGAATTCTAATACTGGTTTTGTCTATGAACTTATTTATCCACATAGTTTCAACAAAAGAATGACTATTATAAGCTGATCTAGTTCTAATATTTCAGTACTTCATTCAGAGCAGCCTAATTGGCTCATTATGCTAATGGTGTGTTGTTTTAGTTTTGCTAGTCACAAAATACTCTTGTGAGGGCAGCTAGAAAGAGGAGACTATTTCATGTATTACTCAAGAGCTGGGAGGAAGAAAAAAAAAATGAAGTTACTGGACTAGAATATCTCAGTTAAACCAATGTAAAGATCTCCAGCAGTGACACAGTATGTAGCACAGTAACTTGGATTATTTTTTTTGTTTGTTTGTTTGTTTGTGGTATTTTCCCTCATCTTTCCTACCATCTCAAACTTTTAGTCTGTCCACTTATTTCATATTGCTTCCCACCCCCTACCTTATTAAGTACACTTCTCTCACTTGCCAAAACTATCTCTTTGCTCCATCTTTGGAAACCATTTTTAACAACAAATAGAATTAGTTGTATGGGAGATTTTTTCCTCCCTGCAACTCCTCCGTTGAAACAACCTTGGCTGCAGATTCTGCTTACAGCTTTGTTCTATCCAGATTGCAATCAAAAACTAGAAAAATCACTGGGTAGCCTGCATTGGCAAAGCAGCAGAACAATTGATAACTCATGTGTATCATCCAGTAAATCATTGTTTATTCCAGTGTAACCACTCTGTAATTTTTGTTTTGGGACATCACTTGAAAAGTTACGTGACTGTCTCTCCTTTGTTGATTCATCCATGGAATTCTGAGGTGGCCGCCTGTTGTCTGAGATACAATAAAGCCGACTTGACTTTTTCCAATTTAAAAATAATCTTTAAATCTATTAATCAATAATGCAAACCTCAGTATATACACTTGCTGACAAATGGACTTAATTTCATCTCCACAGAAATGTTGACGTTAATATGGTAATTTCTCTCATGTTTTGCAGTATTAGTAGAATTTAATCTTTTGGTTTTGCTTGTACATGGTACAAGGATTCAATGAAGCAAAGGAAAGGCTGAGCTGATCTTCATTAAATGATAGTTTTTAACATAAGCCGGCTCCCCCCCAATCTGAGTATCATTCTAGATCACGGGTGGGCAAAATACAGCCCACGGGCCAGATCCGGCCCGTCTAACATTTCTGTCCAGCCCGCCATGACTAACATTTCTGTCCAGTCTCCTCTGCCCCCTTGCGATCTCTGAGTCCGGGCCACCAGAAGTTCCACGGTGCAGCAGGGCACTCAGGCAGGCTGCCTGCCTGCCATGGCCCCACACCACTCCCGGAAGCGGACAGCTGTTGCTGGCACATCTCTGTGCTGTTGCTGGTAGGTTTCATGCCAGCAGCAGCCGGCCGCAGCTGCTTCCGGGAGCAGCATGGGGCCACAGCATGCAGGCAGCCTGCCTGAGCCCTGCTGCGCCACCGGCCGGGAGCCACCTGTGGTAAGTGCCTCCTGCCCAGAGCCTGTACTTTGCACTCCAACCCCCTGCCCCAGGTCAGAACTCCCTCCTGCACCCAAATTCCCTCCCAGAGCCCACACCCCTCACCCTCTCCTGCACCCCAACACTGCACCAGCCCAGAGCTCACTCCTGCACTCAGATTCCCTCCCAGACCCCGCACCCTCTCCATTAATATAGTAGAAATGTGCTGCACGTGACAGCTTACCAAAATTCATGAAGTGGCCCCCCTGTGAAAATTATTGCCCACCCGTTTTTTAGTTCCTATTTAAGTGTAGTGGTCCAATAATCCTGTGATCTATTCTTTGATTTGGGTCCCGTTCAGTGCACGTTTTCCTGAGCCTCAAGCATTGTTCATTCACTATGTGGACACGGTACACAATCTATTAGGAGCATAAATTGCAAATTCTTATATCATCATATACTGGTGGCAGAAGAGTAGCTAAGTAATTGTCACCCAGCATCTCTACAGTATAAAAATGCTTGGTGCGGTTAGCACTTTGTATTTAACTATTAGTAAGGCTAAGTTTTTGTCACGGATAGGTCACAGGCAATAAACAAAAATTAAAAGAAGCCCTTGACCTGTCCATGACTTTTACTAAAAATATCCCTGACAAAATGAGGAAGGAGGGTCCAGCACCCATAACTGCTGGGGCTCTGGGGTAACGCCTGCCGCCCATGGGGGCTGGACAGCAGCTGGGAGCTCCGAGGTCCACCTGCTGCCCAGTAGTTGGGAGCTGCGTGGGGGCGAGCCTGCCGCTGACAGCTTGGAGCTGAAGCCGAAAATGTCATGGAGATCTCTGGAAGTCATGGATTCTGTGACTTCCGTGATACAATTGTAGCCTTAAGTATTAGTGTGTTAATCAAGTGCAGTTCTAGTAGCATTATTTCTTAATATTTTGTTAAAGATTATGAGAGGGAAGAGCAGATTCCTCAACTCTTTCACCCTTAACAGCATAACATTTCTCTACATTGGCCTGTGTGAAGTGTGTGTTTTCATCTGCTTGGTAAAAAGTCAAATGTAAAGGGGAAAAAAGGGACTTGTGCCCATTTCTTTGTGATTCAGAGACTTTAAGGCCAGAAGGGACCATCATAATCATCCAGTCTGGTCTCCTGCACATCTTAGGCCACAGAGCCTCATCAACCCATTCCTGTAGTAGGCACATAACCTCTGGCTGAATTACTGAAGTCCTCAAATCTTTATTTCAAGACTTCAAGTTAGCGAGAATCCACTATTTACTCTAGTTCAAACCAGCAAGTGAGCTATGCCCCGTGCTGCAGAGAAAGATGAAAAACACCCACTGTCTCTGCCAATCTGAACAGTGAGAAAATTCCTTCCTGATCCCCAATATGGTGATCAGTCGTATCCTGAGAATGTGGGCAAGACCCACCAGCCAGATACCTGGGAAAGAATTCTCAGTAGTAACTCAGAGCCCTCCCCATCTAGCATCCCATTTCCAGCTGTTGGAGACGTTGCTAATAGCAGTTGCAGATGGACCACATGCCACCGTAAGCAATCACATCACACCATCCGCTCCACAAACTTAGCAAACTCAATCCTGATGCCAGTTAGGTATTTTACCCACCCTACCCGCCTTGGAAGGCAGTTCCAGAGCTTCATTACTTTGATGGTTACAAAACCTCCATCTAATTTCAAGCCTAAACTTGTGGATGGCCAGTTTATATCCATTTGTTTTGTGTCAACATTGGCCCTTACCTTAAATAATTCCTCTCCCTCAGTGGTATTTATCCCTCTGATGTATTTATAGAGAACAATCATATCTTCCCTCAACCTTCGTTTGGTTAGGCTAAACAAACCAAGCATTTTGAATCTCCTCTCATATGGCAGGATCTCCAGTCTCCTGATCATCTTAGTAGCCCTTCTCCACGCCTATTCCAGTTTGAATTAATCTTTCTTAAACATAGGAGACCAGAATTCCACTCAACATTCCACATGAGGTCTCACCAGTACCTTGTATAATGATGATAATACTTCCATATCTCCACTGGAAATACCCCACCTGATGCGTCCTAGGGTTGCATTAGCCTATATCACACTGGCAGCTGATCCTGTGATCAATCAATACACCCAGGTCTTTCTCCTTCTCTGTTGCTTCCAACTGATGAGTCCTCAGTTTATAGCAAAAATTCTTGTTAGTTCCCAAGTGCACAACTTTGTACTATTAAATTTCATCTCATTTCCATTACTCCAGTTTTCAAGGTCATCCATATCTTCTTATATGAAATTCTGGTCCTCCCAACTTTTGCAATACCTCTCAACTTTGTGTCATCCACAAATTTTATTAGCGCACACACACTTTTTGTGTCAAGATCATTAATGAAAATGTTAAATAAAACTGGTTCAAGACTGATCCTCGTGGAACTCCACCAGTAACCTCCCTCCAGCCTGTGTTCACCTTTCAGCATGAACCTTTTCAGTCTCCCCTTAAACTAGTTCCTTAATTTAATTCTTAAATTAATATTCTTATATTAATCCTGATGTTCTCCAATTTAAATAATAATTTCCCACGTAGAATTGTATAAAATGCTTTATTAAAATCCAGGTAGAATAGATCTATTGTACTTCCTTTGTCTAGAAAATCGGTTATCTTCTCAAAGAAAGAGATTGGGTTGGTCTGGCACAATATAAAACTTTTGTAAAACCATGTCATATTTTATCCCAATTACTGTTTACCTCCATGTCTTTAACTACTCTCTCTTTCAAAATTTATTCTAAGAATTTGCATAGAACTGAGGTCAAACTAAGGGGCCTGTAGTTTCCCAGGTCACCTTTTTTTCCTTTCTTAAATATAGGTATTATGTTTTTAATTCTCCAGTCAGAATACAACCCCAAGTTTATGGATTCATTACATATTCTTGCTACTGGGCTTGCAATTTCATGCGCCAGTTCCTTAAATATTCTTGGATGGAGATTATCCATGCCGCCCGATTTAGTCCCATTAAACTGTTTGAGTTTGGGGCTTCTACCTTGGATGTGGTAATTTCTACTTCCATATCCTTGTTCCCATTAGCCACTCTGCCACTGTCCCCAAGCGCCTCGTTACCCTTATGAAAGAGGGAGGCAAAGTATTCATTTAGGTATTGGGCTATACCTAGATTATTTTTAATCTCCACCCCATCCTCGCTGTTTCTTCTTTCCTTGTTTTCTTTATTTACATGGCTAAAGAACCTTTCATTATTTATTTTAATTTCCTTTGCAAGGTCCAACTCTCCTTGGCTTTTTTCACTTTTGCCATACACTTTCTGACCTCAATGAGGTAGTTTTGCTTGCTGATCCATTCCTTCTTCCATTCCTTCTAGGCTTTCTTCCTTCTCTGAATAACCAGTTTGGGATGCTTGTTCATCCAGCTTGCTCTGCAACCTTTCCCTATGAATTTTTTCCCCTTGCTTGGGTTGCAGGCTTCAGATATTTAAAGTCAATGTTAAAGAAATTAATCCCAAATTAATCTGCTCCACATTCAGATCCTTGAGTTCTTCAGTCTACCCACTTCCATAACTAATTCCCTTAATTTATTAAAGTTTGTAGTTTTGAAATCGAGGACCCTACTTGCAGATCTATTTTAGTTTATCCTTCCATTGGAGTTTAAACGGAATTAACCCATGATCACTCCAACCAAGGTTATCCTCTACAACCAGTTCTTCTATGAGGTCCTCACTACTTACCAATACTAATACAAATCTACAATGGCATCACCTATTTAGTGACTATTTAGGGAAAAAATCTGTCAGCTATCGCATCCAGGGTTATCCGGGCCCTACCATTATCAGCAGCACTTGTCCTCCAATCTATATCTGGGAAATTAAAATCTCTCATAATCACACAATTCTCAGTAGTATATTAAAGAGATCTCTATCCATATCTAAACTGGATCCTGGGGGTCTGCAGCAGACCCCAAGCAGTATCCCAGAGGAGCCTCGGTTATCTTTCTTCCCCAAAGTGATTTTGACCGAGATTCCAGTTTATCCATTCCATCACTTCTAATTTTACAGTATACCTCATCTTTAATATACAATGCTACTCCTCCACCTTTACCTTTCTTTTATGAACGTCACATACCCTTCTATACCTGTATTCCAATCATGATTACTATATTCCACCATGTTTTTATTATCCCTATAATATCTGGTTTAACTTCCTGCACCAGTAGTTCTAGTTCCTCCATTTTGTTACCCAGGCTCCTTGCACTTTTGTACAGACATCATAGCTGTTTCTGCTTGTCTTCACCCAGAATCTGCACCCGATTGGGTACAATCTTTTTACTTACAGTATGTATCACCTACCTGACATTGACTGTCATTCTCTTTCCTCTTGTTGTCCATTCTCCTACACTCACAGAATATATCAGGGTTGGAAGTGACCTTAGGAGGTCATCTAGTCCAACCCCCTGCTCAAAGCAGGACCAATCCCCAATTTTTTTGCCCCAGATCCCTAAATGGCCCCCTCAAGGATTGAACTCACAACCCTGGGTTTAGCAGGCCAATGCTCAAACCACTGAGCTATCCCTCCCCCCTCAACACTCTATTGTTCCTTTCTCCGTTGCTGTATCCTCTTTTACTTGATTTTCCTCCCACTCAATATTAGAATCAGGTGTGGAGATTACATGAGCTCTCACCACCATCTCCCCCAAATTCCTAGTTTAAATCTCTTTTAATCAATCAGTTGTGCCAACCTCCATCCTAGAAGTCTATTTCCTTCCCTAATCTAGGTGGAGTCCGTCCCATGAGAACAGTCCTCTGTGAATGCCTATTAGTGGTCAGGTTACAGTGTAGTAGCCATGTTAGTCTGTGTCAGCAAAAAGAAAATAAGAAAGAAAGAAATACTTGTGGCACCTTAGAGACTAACAAATTGATTTCAGCATAAGCTTTCGTGGGTTAGAACCCACTTCATCGGATGCATGGAATGGAACATACAGTGGACAGATATTTATACAGTCAGAGAAACATGATAAGGTGGAAGTGCCTATACCAACCTTAAGAGGCTAATTAATTGAGAGGAACCATAACAGCAGGGGAAGAAAAACCTTTGAAGTGATAAACAAGATGGCCATTGCGGACAGTTGACACACAGGTGTGAATGAGGATCGTTAACTTAAGGGAAATAGAATCAATTAATGTAATGGCCAAGCCATTCCAAGTCTCTATTTAATCCTGAGTTGATGGTATCTAGTTTGCATATCAATTCAAGTTCAACAGCTTCTCGTTGTAGCCTGTTTTTTAAGTTTATCTGTTGTAAAATTGCGACCCTCAAGTCTGTCACTGAGTGGTTAGGGAGGTTGAAATGTTCTCCTACTGGTTTTTGAATGTTATGATTCCTGATGTCAGATTTATGTCTGTTTATTCTTTTGCGTAGAGACTGTCCAGTTTGGCCAATGTACATGGCAGAGGGGCATTGCTGGCACATGATGACATAAATCACATTGGTAGATGTGCAGGTGAATGAGCCCGATAGTGTGGCGGATGTGATTAGGTCCTATGATGGTATCACTTGAATAGATATGTGGACAGAGTTGGCATTGGGCTTTGTTTCAAGGATAGGTTCCTGGGTTAGTGTTTTTGTTGTATGGTGTGTGGTTGCTGGTGAGTATTTGCTTCAGGTTGGGGGGCTGTCTGTAAGCTGTTGAACTTGAATTGATATGCAAACTAGATACCATCAACTCAGGATTAAATAGAGACTTGGAATGGCTTGGCCATTACGTTAATTGATTCTATTTCCCTTAAGTTAACGATCCTCATTCACACCTGTGTGTCAACTGTCCGCAATGGCCATCTTGTTTATCACTTCAAAGGTTTTTCTTCCCCTGCTGTTATGGTTCCTCTCAATTAATTAGCCTCTTAAGGTTGGTATAGGCACTTCCACCGTATCATGTTTCTCTGACTGTATAAATATCTGTCCACTGTATGTTCCATTCCATGCATCCGATGAAGTGGGTTCTAACCCACGAAAGCTTATGCTGAAATCAATTTGTTAGTCTCTAAGGTGCCACAAGTATTTCTTTCTTTCTTATTTTCTTATTAGTGGTCAAATATTCCAAAGCCCTTCTTATAACACCACTTCCTGAGCCACCTGTTGATCATCATAATCTTGTCTTGCCTTTGCTCTCCTCCTGACAGGTAGACTCCCACAGAAGATCACCTTAGCCTCCATTTCTTTAAGCATCTTCCCCAGCCTGGCGTAATCTTCCTTGATGCATCTCAAGGAGAATCTAGCCATATCATTTGTTCCCACATGTATGCTGGTTAGTGGACTCTTTCCTACTCCCATTAGGATCCTCTTCAGCCTCTGGTATCTTAGCTCCCACCAGACAGCACACCCTTCTGTTCTCCAGATCAGCTCTGGTGATAGGCCTCTCTGTTCTTCTTACTAGGAAGTCCCCCAATCACATAGACCTGCCTCTTCCTGGTGTTGGTGCAATTATTCGACCTTCCCCCTTCTGTTCTTTCTGGTTGCAAGGTTTCTTTGTCTTTTGTTCTCACTTGTAATCTTCTGAGAGTCATCCTCTATCCTCCTGGAGCTCTGAACTGTGGCTAATGCCATTGTCTCTTACCCAATTCTTCTGGACTGGCCACTCTTCTTTTCTTCCTTGCTCTCCCATGTTATGTTATTGCCTGCCTCTCCCCTTCATTTTCCAACTCAGAGAACCTGTTCCTCAGCTCTCTTCCCCCTTCACAAGCTGGTCTTGTCCTCTGCCTTGTTCTCAGCCACTTGCTTCCACTGGCCACTTTCTTCATCCAACAGTCTACCCTCATAGTTCTCTAGTCCAGCATGCATCTGCAAGTCTTGATCCTCATTTCTCCTTCCCTCCAACACCTGTTCAAATCCCCTTCGAAACCCAACCACAGTTTCTGTCTGCATCTCCAAACCTCAGGTCTTCTCTTCCATCAGATCTATCAGGCAGCACTTCAAACAAACAAAGCACCTTTCAGGTACCCTCTTCAGGATACTGTGCATCACCACAGCTTCCACATCCAGTCAGTTTCTTAGGTCACTACCACTGCTGCCAACGTAGCTGTCATAGCCTTCCCTCCTAAGCTTCTGTCAAGAAGGAAAAAACAAAAACCACACGCACCAAAAAACATAACACCAAACTCCCACTCAAATTCCCTGTTTTCACCTCTGTTTGCTGGTTCCTATGCCACTGGCTGGTCGGTTGGCTGCCTTTATAGGTCTGCTGATTAGGAAAGCTCCCAATAAAGGTTCAGCTGTAATCAAAGGCTCTGTTTCTCTCACAACACACTGCCCACCACCAAACTTTGTAAACTAAAACAAACCAGCAAGCAAACAAACTCACTCACTGCTAAGGAATATGGATTTGCCTCCCTTCTCCAACAGATCTCCATTCAAACTCCCCTGTTTTCAGCTCTGTTTGCTGGCTTTTGTGCTGCTGCGCTACAAAAGGAGGCCTGGATGGTTTTGATTTACAACAAAACCTGCCCTAGAAGACTCTAGTGGCTACTGGGAAACCAGAACAAATAAACAGAAACCAAACTGAGACGAGAAATGATTTTTATTCTGACTGTTTAAAACCAACACATTTGGGAGAAATCATTTGTGTTAATGATTCAATACTTCTGGCCTTTCAGTTAGAGGGTAAGGATGTTTTCCATATCCTTATGAACACCAAGAGATCATCTAACAAAACTAATCAATCAGTCCTGATCACCCTGGTCTCTAGGTACTCCAACATAAAATGCATAATTATTTTTTAAGGTAAAATGAGGAAGCAGGGGAAAGACAGAGTGAGGGTAGAGACAGATTGTAAGGGACACATGCTAGGAGATAGTGATAGAAGGGTACAAGCAGGAGACTCTGTAACCACTAGAGAACCTAGGATTCCCAAGCCACAACTTTCCTCTTTCTAGCAAACAGTTGCAAAATCTAGTGGCAAAGTGTGCGTCTTCTCCTCCTACTATTGATGATAAGAAGTAACTGGTAGTAATAGTAGGTTAAGTTCAAGCAGTAGATGAACTTCTTATGATCCATGTAAGGATCAAAATGTTTCCACATGACAGAATTTTTGTATTTCAGTTTGCTTTTTGGCTGAATTTTGAGGACATATGCTCAACTTAATGGCATTTCTCTCTTTGGATGCAACAGGATAACCTCTGAACGCCACATCCAATCAATGGGTATGGGAAAGAATAAGGGGGATGGTATCAGTGGGAAGACAGAGGACCTGGTGTGATCGGAGGAACAGAGCCCCTGGCATGCCGAGGGAAGCACACAGACTCTGGTATAGGAAAAAATGGGGGACCCTACTATAGGGGGGAAGAGGGCATGAGGGACAGAGCCCTTGCTATGAGGGTGAGGTTGAGCAGCCTGCAGCAAGGCCCTGAAATAAAGGGGGATGAGAGGGTGGCAAACGGAGTTCCTGGGGGTGAATAGAGGAATGCAAACAAACAGTCCCTGGAGTGGACAATGCGCTACAGAAGCAATCAAGTGTGGCTAAAGCTGCTAGCTGTACTAACCAAATGCCCAAAGCCCAATTTGTCCCCCATTTCCCCTTCCGATTTTCAGATCTTCACCAAATCAATGGGGTTCTTACCCTTGGATGGATAGAACATTCTCTGAAATTCTGGAACGGACTGAATTCAGCATTCAAAAGTTATTGCATTACAGCCAAACATTGAAATGTCACCAAGCTAAGTGTAAGACTACAAAAGCATGGTCAATTAAAATCACAGTAACTCCTAGAGGACCCAACTGAGATAAATCACTATCGAACTAGGCACTGCAGATACACATAGTAAGAGACAGTACCTGCCCCAAGGGTAAACAGACAAGTGACAAAAAGGGTGGAAGAGAAGTGTCATCCCTGTTTTACCAGATGAGGCACAGAAAAATTAAGTGACTTCCCCAAGCTATTACATGAAATATGTAACAAGGCCAAAAATTGAACTTAGATCTGATTTCGGTGCCTTAAGCACAAACCCATCATCCCTCTGAAGGATGGGTTTTCAACACACACACGCTGTTGTCACCATTTTAAAATTAAAAGTGATTTTTCTTAGGTTTCGAAACCCATCTGCACCCCCATTAGACAGCCAAAAGCGGAAAAAATATGTCAGCCTGAACCTTTAATTAGCTGCTCCCGCTGTTTTAGCAGGAACGAGTGGATAACGCTGGATGACATTTCTACTTTTTTGGTATTGCTTTCAGTCATAAAAATATTGGATGAATTCAAAGTTTGCACCATTATGGAGAATTAACACCAAGTGTCAATGCTGGATTATATTAACATTTCTATGACAGTAGCACCTACCCTCCCCCAATCAGAACTGGGGTTCTATTGTGCCAATATAAAATTAGCCAGAATTTTGATTTCATTGTATCTTTCTCACGTTGTAGTTTTCAATATACACAATACACATACACAACAATGTGCTTTTTTATTTGTTTGCTATAGCAAAAATTGGAGCAATAAAGTTTGACTGAATTTGAAGTTTTAACGGACTATACTATTACAACTTCTTGCCTGTCTTTCCAAGGACTGATGAGGAAGTGACAGAGATATGCCAGTTCAACATCTAAGCCTTCCCTCTCCAACTAGAGGAAGCAGTGAATGTATCTGCCTTAAATTTTCCACTCTCCAAAATTAACCTTCCATTTGCAACAGGACGCTGCAGAGCCTGTGTAATTTTTGAAGATTCCCTTCCTTGCCCTTCACACCCACTCATCTCCTTCCAAATGAACCATCAACTCCTTAAAACATCCAACAACCAACATGTTACTTTCATTCTAATATGAATGTTTCATATGCTAGGTTGTTTGAAGGGCTACAGTAATCTGAATCTGATTAGCTGTCATTAATCTACACTGTAAACCTCTTCACCAATCATTACTATTTTCCACACTTTTAAAAATGTCTCCCCAATAGGATTTTTAAACTCAGCCATGATGAGGAGCTCAACACTAAGAACCCACGTATCCTTCAGCTGGGAGGCCACGACCATCATTAATACTATGAATTCACCTGAATACGCACACCACATTGACATCCACTCACCCACTCCCCCCTTCTCCCTCCCCCCGGCCCTGCCTGAATGATTCATTCTGGCATACAGGGAGATAATTTAATCCTTGTAAATTTCGACAATCTTCCTGACAGGGCCGGCCCTAGCTTTTTGGCCGCCCCAAGCAAAAAAAAAAAAAAAAAACCCACAAGCGCCGCCGCCCCCCCCCCCAACGCCGGCCAACACCGCCCCCCCAACAACGCCGCCCCGCCAAAACGCCCCGGGGGGGGGGGGGGGCGCCAGCGGGGAACGCCCGCCGCCCCGCCGCCCCGGCCGGGGCGCTGGCGGGGAGCGGAGCACGCCCGCCGCCCCGATCCCCCGGCCGGGGCACCAGAGGAAGATTAGGTTTTTTTTGTAAATTTTAAAAAAAAAAAAAACCCTTGAGTGCTGCCCCACTCCAGGTGCCGCCCCAAGCACGTGCTTGGTAGGCTGGTGCCTGGAGCTGGCCCTGCTTCCTGATCAAAAAAAACAGACAGGCCAGACAGACATGTAACACGTGCCCTTGATAAAACCAGCATTCTGAGTATGATTTCGAGGTTAAGATATCAGCTGTGTTACAGTCATTGCTCTAAAGAGCAGGAACAACTAGGCTCATACACACATACATCCTGTGTAAAGAGCCCATGCCTGACATCTTTTTTCCATAAATTAAGAATTTTGTATACTGACCTCACACACATTCATCTGTAAGAGAGTATACACTTTGATTTTACATTTGTACTAAACATTATTATAAAAAACTGCAATAGAAATTGGATTTTCAGGGTAGCTTTAACATTAGATCCATCAGCCTGAAAGAAAAGCCCTTGTTTGACCTTGGTCCACTGCTATTCTGAAATGTTAAGACTGTTTCAACTCACCTAATTTAAATTCATCTCCCTTTTTAAAAACAAAAAAAACAAAACACATATCTTAAAGAGCCAATGCAGAAGAAGCAATTGAAAGGGAAATGGTTTATTAGCCAAAGAACATTTAGTTGTTCCTGCTCTCGCCCCTTCCTAGCCAACTGTTCCATCGTGTCTTATATAAATTTATCTAACTGTAAAACAGAGTTACAAGTTGCAGATGATCATGATATGCCACCAGGTATTTTGGTCTAAAGAATGCTTTGCCAAGGAGGAAACAAGGTGAAACTTGCACTGCCATTCTCATGTTACAACTAAATGTCTTAGGATTTCAGTCCAGAGCCATCAAACTGGCACCTTTCATAAACAAAATTACTTTTAAAAATAAACATTCAATAGTCATCAATGGTCATGTTAACTAACTAAGGGCCTGACCTCATTGTTGTTACTTAAACATAACTCCCACTAACTTCCATCAACTGGAGGGGCAAAGAGGTAGATCAGAGGAGGAGCCAGGAGGGGGTGAGAAACCTGAAGAGCACAGACTGGGACTAAAACAAGGAGCCGGAGTGGGGGAGAGACAGGACTGATACAGTGAAACTAGAGGGAACAGAGCAGAAGGGGTCACTCTTGGAGTTGGGAGAGGGTTAAGAGTCTAGAGAACACTCCCTTCCACAGCCCAGAATTGAACACAAGATTCCTGAGTCTCACTGTTCCTCTGATGTACACAAACACCTTTGAAACCGTTGGCAAAGTGTTTCATCCCCCTCTAATGGCTTGTACGTAGAGGATTGCAATCTCCTACTACTATGAGTTACTCTGCTAGCTCAAGTGCCAGAGGTCTGCATGGTGAAACTGAAGTTCCAACCCTGCTGATGATCTAAAGTAGGTGTCAATAAGATGCCACATGCTGGAATTTGTTTTTTCTTGTGTGCGTGCGTTATGATATCATTGTTAATTATATGATCACATGGACCCTGCCTCATTCAGAGGACAGGATGGATGGTGCTCACTTAAGAAGTAGCTATCCAATATTATGCGTCTTCCTCATTGTTTATTGTGTGGCTCCATGCCTTATTCACTATTCAAACCCTGGTCTGAAGATAGAATTGTTAACTTCTTCATGGGCTTTTCTGTGGCACTCCTCGCTATAGAATCTAAGTGTTTCACAAACGTTAACTAATTTATTTTCATAACACCCCTGTGAAGCGGGAGGGAGGTGGTATCCCCATTTTACAGATGGGGAACTGTGGCAGAGACACACTAAGGTCTAAAGTTTCCACTGGTTTGGGTTGCCAATTTGAGACAACTAGGACCTGAATTTACAGAGTACTTAGCATTTATAGCACTTTATATATTCCAGCAGAGCCCCCACTGATTTCAGTTGCAGCTGAGAGCGTTCAGCACTTCTGCGAATTAGACCAGGAATCTCAAGTCAGGTACGCAGAAAATGAGGAACACAATTAGTGAGCACCTGTAAAAAGTTTGGTTTAAGTGACTTGCCCAGCATCACAAAGAAAGTTTGTGATAGTGGCAGGGATAGAATCCAATTCCCCAGGGAAGCATTCAACTGTCTCAGCCATAAGACCATACTTTCTCTTCCTGCAGTCCCCTGCCTCATTCATCACACACCTTCCAACTTCTGCAACAAATGAGGCAGGAGTCCTGCAGACAGAAGCCTCCTTCACTACACAACCTGATTCATCCTCACAGCACGTCCATTGGAACATGGAAAAAATAATAGATGATCATGAAATAAAAGACTATCATAATTCATACTACAAGGGGGCCAAATTAAGGTTGCATGGGCACTCTTAATGCTGGCATTTCATAACTGAGTTCTTGACTTTGCAATCTTAACAACATTTAACAGGTTTGGGGTTTGCTTGCTTGTTTGTTTTTGGTGTGAATGTGCAACATAAAGCAAGACAGATTTTAGGGGGTTCTACGTTCATCAGAGTTTCTGGGGGAGTAGATGGAGGGGCGCAATTAGAATGTGGGGTAAGTAGAAGGGTGGTAAGACAAATTACTTCCTCCAACAGCCCTATCCTGACTATTAGGTTCATGTCCCAATCCTTGCCTATATATCCAAATTAATACTCTTCCCCCAAACTCACTAAGAACTCACTTGAAGCTGTAGAGTTGGTGCTCAGGGCGGGGGCAGCGCACGGAGACCCCCTCCCCAGGGGCCGCAGGGACGTGCTGGCCACTTTCGGGAGCAGCACGGAGCAAGGGCAGGCAGGAAGCATAACTTAGCCCCGCTGAGCTACTGACGGTGGCCGGGGGCCTCAGGCACTTTTAAATCGCCTGGGCCTCTGGGCGATTCTCCCGCCCCTGCCCCGCCCCGCATTGGCAGGCCTGGCTGCAGCCCAGAAATCCCCAGTGCTGCAGCCCAGAAATCCCATCTAAGCATGGTTGAAATGCATGGTTCTACCCAGACTGAAGTGTAGGAAGCCAGGCCTGTCTCCTAAGGAATCCAATGGTCCTAAGGGAGACCTAGGTTCAACTCCCTGTTCCACCACAAACGATCTGTGCAACCCTGGGCAAATCACAGTCTCTCTGTGCCTCAGTTCCCTACCTGTAAAATGGTGGTGGTAATACTTCTCTGCCTCAGAGAGACGTGAGGAGAAGTACATAAAAACTGCAAGATGCTCAGATGCTATGGTGTTAGGGGTCCCTTAGATACCTAAAATAGATGGACTAAAGGGGTTGAAGGCACAGTCCTCCTTATAGCCATGACATACGGATTTTCCATCACTGAAGGGATGGATTACCCTGTACATCCCGGAGGTGCAACAATGAAAACCTTGATTAAAAATGTGGGCATTTGAGGTATAAAGTTACTTTTATATTTTTCAAAATTATACTGATTTGAAGACTATGTTTTCTGGGCAAATTATTTAAGCTTAGCAGTCATATTTGCCAGTTTCAGCAAGGTTGTTTTTTTTGGTTTTAAACTTTGATAACCAATTAGCATTTTTAACATGCTCTATATCAGCTCCCGGAAGAAAAGCCATAGCAGGAAGAACTAGAAATATGTCTATGGTCCTTCAATCAAAGGAATTGTCAGTTAATTAAAGAAGAATGTATGTAATCCCATCTCCATTGTGGAAAAGAGGATGACAAAGAGAAGATTAAGATACTTGTCACAAATCCTAAAACAAGATCATTATTTCCCAGTGGTATCTAATTTTTTAGATTTAAAAATGATCATATTTAGCAGTTTCAAGTACACTTGCCTTAGCAACAGTTGGCAAGGCAGTTATTGTAACAGTTCTATTTAACAAACATGCCTTCACAGGGCTGTGTTATAGACAACTTACCCTTTGAGCCCTCTCCTTTAACTCTTGATCTTGAGCTAAAAAAGCCTGCATCTTCTTTTGGACATCTACAAGTTTTTCAGGGTTGATTCTGGGGGAAAAAAAAAAGGAACATTATTTTACCTTTAGAAAATGTATTAAGAAGCCCATATTAAGGTCCCAGGAGTACTTTTTCATTCCATCTGTATTATTTTAAAATGCATAAAGCTATCACTACTGTGAACAAGGTTTAACTAAAATCATGAAGATCAATCTCCTTAAATGAATAATGCAGGCAAGGCAAACAGGAACTCAGACACTTTATCCAGAGAACAGATTGTTGAGAGGGAAAAGGTTTTTTTAAAGGTAAAGCCAAAATTAACATTAAAACACTTCAATTTATAAAATGTAGAGAATGAACTCAGAACCATAGAAGGAAATGTAATGTATTGTACTAATATTTTATTCCAAGATAGCACCCTTCACAAGAAGATCTCATAGCATTTTTCAAAGCTTAAATAAGACCCAATACCCCTGAGAGGTACCAGTAAAGTATTTCACTATTATATCGATTTTATAGATGGGCAAAACTAAAGAATATTGAGATTAAGTGACTTAAAAGCATCCCAAGATCTGGACTTAATGAGATAAGCCACAACTGCTTTGTTACAGAAGTCTCCATTATACCTAGTGAAGAGTGTGTCAGCCACCTAATGAACTGCTTTACTTTTCTGTTTTCATTCAAGCTATTAATATTTGATGATTTAGTCTTTGCATTGCGTTCCTTTTCCATCTACCTCTATTCCCCACTTCCTACTCCCAGGCATCTGTACCTCCCAGGCTTCTGAACAGCACAGTTAGATATGCTTCAACTAGTAGGGGAAAATGGTGTTTTGACAAACTTCGCTATTTGACTCAAGAGGTTCTAGATCCAGATGACATTACTGTATGCCATCTGTTTAAGCAGCACTATACAATAAATGATAGGCCCTGCTACGAGGACCTTGTTATCAAGAATCAGACAGACATTCTCAATATTAGTGATTAAGTCTGTCTGGGCAACAAAGCTTTGATAAAAATCCTGGGCAAAAAATTATATATACTTACTAACTTCTCTGGTAAAGTATTGTTGTGATCAGTAACTGTGCTTTTCTTTTGAGAATAAAAATCATATTAATTTACAAGGATTTCTGAGCTTTATTGAATCATCATTTTAAGTTCCACACTTTGTCAGAACTGGATAGCAGAAAGCTGCAGTGTAGCCAAAAGCTATTCCCAGATTATACATACACCAACTCACTGTAATTTTAGACAAAGGCTGCGTAGCTGGGCAGCAAGCTCCAAGCAGGCATAAATGGTTTGTATATGTAAAGGTATAAAACAGATGTTGTTATAAGGAAAATGTATGTTGATGCACTGAATCATTCACAGAAATCAGCTTAAAGACATGGAAAATGCAAGCTCTCCTTTTTTTATCCAACTGCAAGTAAAACATGTAGTTTAATGGTAGCTTAATAAAGCAAGACTGTCACAGAATCATCATATATTACCTCTGTCAAGAGGACTGAAATCACTCACTAAGCTTTGGTAACTTACTTGATTTCATTGACAGGTACTTTTCTCTGCGACAGTTGGTGAACCATGCCTTTTTCTTCAGAGGGAAGCAGTACTAACAAAGCTTCACCACCTTCTTTGTACCTGATCAAAAGAAGAAAAAGAAAAGCAAGGATCTTTGATTAAAGGGTTTTAAAAAAAAAAAACACACTACTCAAAAGGAATTACATATAGCAAGTTTAACAAACCTTGATCCTCACAACAGCCCCAAGTAGCAGGCAACTATCCTCATTTTTCAATGGGAAAACACAGGCAGACAGGAGACATGATTTTCCAACATCACAGATGGAGTTAGTGGTAAAACTAGGGACAGAACCCATGGGAGCCTGGCTTCCAGACACAGATTTATGTCACTAGGCCATAACTCTGCACATAAGTGATTTCTGGGTTATCAACGCTAAGCCATTTAATCAAACGTACAATGTTATAGGATTTGGTTAGTTGTTTCAGCTTTTAGTCATTGGTCATTCATAACATTAATTCACAACTGCCTGAAAGGCCTGAAGGACTGGAAACCTACTAAAGTCGCCATGTGGAAGATGGGTGACACCTGGTAAGCTCAGCACATGTGTAGACTGTTGGTTGTTTTATATATGTTTTCTCTGTACTACTTTTGTCTTAAGTAAAAGTACTGTGCTTTGTGAACGATGGCTGGTCACTGGTAAATGCTGTCATAGCCCTTGGGAGACAGCAGAATTGCAGGCCCTGGACTAAAATCAGACCTGCTGGGATTAGCACAGTGAGTTGAAAGGGAACTGCAAGAAACCTAAATCTCTGATCTGAAGAGAAAAGGATGCAGGTCCCAGCCCACAGAGAGGTGATGGTGAAAGTTTGAGACTTAAAGGGGCACCCTTGAGGAAACCATACGGGGGACAGAGATACAGTTAACCCCAGAGTTGTGACATGATCATGACGGAATCACACTTGTGTGTGCTCCAAAAGAGACTAATAGGTGGGGAAGGATTAAGACCCTTGCTCTAGCTTGTTTCCAAATAGGAGTTTTAATTTGCTCCCTCAAAAAAAGGCTATTTAGACAATTCATCAAGGCATAATTGAAAGAAAACAGTAATGAACTGAAAGATATTAGATGCCAAACAATAAAAGCAGAGATTGATTGTCAGTACAAAAACTGGGTCTAGGATTCTCTCTTCAGCATATTTAATATGTGTTTGGGATGCAGTCAATGTGGTAATTACCCAGATTTATGTTTGGCAGAAAGCTCAGAACTCCTACACTTCATTCTTAATGTCTCCTACTTGTTGGCTTCCTCCTTGGAGTAAGCCTATGTTGCTTCCTATCTTATAACTAATTGGAGGGATGGGGGTAGGTGGAGGAAGAAATAACTATCACTGTAGTAAATAAACAGTGTGCTTAAAAATCCCACTAAGAGAGATATAGTGATCAACTAGCACCTGTATTTTCCAAATCTACCTTCACTGAAACAAACATTAAACATATTTAATTCTACTAAGAAAAACAAGTTTAGAGACTGAACATAGTATCTACAGTGCAACAAGGGTGCAGATTACTGGGAAAATCCCTGTATAAGATCCCCCATTAAATACACGTCAGTCCAATTGCCTTAAAGGACCAGCCAGCCTGTGACAGGGTAAGCCAGGCTCACCCTTGTCTGCCACCTACCAGCTAGCCCCCAGCAGATGCTGATATGGCAACTTAAGATAGTGACCGCCGCCATGAGAGGATCAGGAAAAGACCACTTAAACAGAGCTCAACTAAGAGTGAGGAGACCCCAGAGAGAGGAGCCAGAGGAGTTCCCTCTCTGGGAAGGACCTGAAAAAGCCAGACTGGAAAAGACCCACAGGGAGCAGGGTAGGCTCATGTGGAAGAAGACCTGAAATAGACCCCACAAGCAGCAGGGCAATCACTAAGTGAATGTGTTAGAGTCTCTGGGGAAGGGAAGCAGTGTAAGACGCAGGGGAGGAACTCTGCAGCAGCAGGTTAGGCTCCTGTGTGGGAAGCCCTGAGGTAAGGCCTACAGGGATGAGGGAGATGCTCAAGGAAGCCTGCCAGGAGGAAGTAACATAGAAGGTATGGAGAGCTTCAGTGTAGCCCAAGAGGGATAGAAGAATTGTTTGTTTGGACTCTTAACTGGACCTTTTGTTACCCCAGAAGGGGGCTGAACTTTCATGCGAGATGGCCGGCGGGCCAGGCCATGGAAGATGCAGAGAGTTAGGCCATCGCAGGTGCCAAGGAAGTGGCCACTAGATAGCTCCAGAGACTAGGACCCCTTGCAACACCACCTCTAGGCACAAAGGGCCACTACGGCAGTAAGGACAACCCATTACAGGTTTATTTCAGAAATGTATTGAACTGGGACAGAATCCCATGAATGCTAGTAAATGGGGATCAACAAGGAAAAATAGTGGGTGATGGCCAAATAAGATGGAAAACAAAGCCATTGTATGAAGCAGCACTAGAGGAGTGGAGCTACTCACAGGAATGTCCTTAAGTAATTAACTACCGTAAGCCAATAAGTAAATTGCTGCCAACAGCAGCAGCCCATTCATTCCTGTCCTTTTCAAAATTTTACTTTATTATAATATTTCTCAACTGACATGTGTATGAAAACATGTATCACCTATGTAACATGTTATCACCTATTTATCACAAAACATTTATCACCTATATCACCTGTCCTGTGTTTTCTTCTTTATTCCCCTTTGCCTTATTTTTACTCTCCTTCTATATTGGAGTATTTCTTCATCTATTGTTGAGTAGCTGGTTTGCCCTCTATTTTTTCTATACTGTGCACTAGTTTTCCCTCTACCTCTAGCTCACTCTTACCACTTCTTCTGTTTCAACATCTATCCCTTCTTTCCCCTTCATCATCTGCATATATACTTTTCTTCCTCTCTCCCATCAGTTCCTCATTCCTCCTCTCACCCCATCACATTCTCTACTGCGTTTCTCTATTTGGTCTCTCCTCAAACATATTCACTCTCCTCTATGAATTATTTTCCCAGTATCTCTCTCTTTCAAAGACCCCTCTCCTCAGATTCATTCTCTGGTATACGTTGGCCCCCTATTCTCCAAACAGCCCAAAAGAGGATGGGCAATTAAGGAAAGGAGGTATATGGGGTGAGGGGACTCTGTAGAAAAAGGGAGGGTATGATCTGATTGTCTTTTGAGTGAGCAAATGTATAGGAAAAGACGACTGGAATATGGAAAGATGATATGTGGGATCATCAGTTATAAGGACTCCAACAATGGTGAAAGGGGGAGTCTGATGTTGGCTAGAGAATGGAGGTGGGGTGAGTAGAACTGGCTGAGCCAGCCTCTTGAATGAAGCTTTGTGGGCTCAGGCCAATAGCCATGGAGCATCAGGCAGTAAAGCTGATGGCGAAAGAAGTAGGCACTGAGTGGAAGAGAGGCAGCTGGTACATAAATATATTGTGGAGTGGGCGCCATTCAATTCTAATCTAGAAGTGGCGCTGATAGTTGAGAATCTTGTTGTTTTCATCCAGATATCTGACTGGCTTAGAGTCAAAAAGACAGGAGTGCTAGAGTGAATAAAGAGGACTCAAGGAAACCTTTTACTAGGATAGCATTTAATTTGCAGCCAAGTGGATATGAATGGACATCCTCTGACTCACTAAAAGAGCATCGTATGAAAATCATTAATGAATCTTGAGACAGGATGTGGAGCGCTCACATTTCTCAGAAGAAAGCACATGGCTCAAGTTCAGATGTTTATCCATCAACTGAACATGCACTCCCAATGCAATGTTGTAGCTAAGAGGGGAGAACATGTTCCTTGGCTGTATGATGAAGTAGGAGCAGCATTGGTGAGAACATTACTAGAAAACTATCCAGTTCTGCCATCCTGACTTCAAAATATGTATAACAAAAATTGGAAAGGACACAGAAAAAGAGCTATACAAATTATTTCATATCGGGGAAAATATGCCTTATAGTGACAGACTTACGAAGGTCAATCTAGTAAAAGTATCCAAGAGAAGGTTAAAAGGAGATTTGATCACAGTCTACAAGTATCTATATGGGGAAGAGATTTCTGATTGTAGATGGCTCTTTAATCTAGGGGACAAAGATATAAGAAAGTTGCACAAACTACCTTAATTATGGCATGTCCTAACTTTTGAGTTCTTGACTTTGCAAGAGTAATGTTTTAATGCAGTTTTTTGTATATATTAATGTTTAAGCTACAAATACAAACACGCTGTATAGTGAATAAGTTGCCTTTCCAGAAACTAGAAACATATAGAAGGTGAAAAGCACACACTGTGGAAATTTTATTAAAAACAAGCGTTAAAACTTGGTCTCCACAAATTATGATTATTTCAAAGTTTAAATTAAATCTTATAGAGCCTTTAGGCAGGGAAATAGTATTAAACCTAAGAAAAGAAAATCACATTAAGTTAGGCCAAAAATATGAAGAAAGGTCTTCAAGTGAAATTTGTTTTTTGTTTTGTTTTTACTAGGAAGAAAAGCAATATTAAAAATACTGCAAAAAGCAATATTAAAAATTAAAAAAATAATGGGGGACTTGACACATTCAAAGGGATTGAAAGATCTGATAACTATTGCTACGTTCTAATCATTCACTTGAGCAATTCCCTTGATTCTTTATACCTAATTAAGTTTAGGTACACACAAAATATTTCTATTCGCTTTTGAAAAGCCTGTCTTATATGGCAGGTTGGAGTTAAACTAGCCCAAAAACTGTGAAGTAACTGAAAAACAGACAGGCAGGCACTGCTGCTGTGCCTCCTCACTGCAAAATATGAAAACAAAAGAGTCAAAGGTTTGGGTAAACTGAAAACTAAATGATTTGAAACACCATCTGGAAGATTTTGCATCTGTTTAGATTTTTCATGGTGGTTTAGCTGCAGAGAAGACAAGCCAACAGTAAAGGAGCTTTATTTAGACAAATATAACTAATCTTTTCTTGAAAAGCAAGTCTATTTTCTCCTCAAACAATAACAAACGTTAATAGAAGACTACTGGTCTGCACCATCACTAGGCTTAAAAGGTCATCTGCAAATTCAAAAATGGAGCTTGTGCTTTTTTTGTTTTTTTATGATGTATAAAGGTGGCCTGAAAGTTTCTCTCTCAGGAAAAGTTTTTTCTGCTTGTTTTTTCTGCTAGAAATTTGTGTATTCTAGACCTCAGAAGACACTATGGAAAATATCTAACTGCTGAAATTACCTCGTAAGAGATTAAAAACTGGCCCAATTTGAGAAAATAAAGGGTATTTGGTCAGACTGTTTAAAACTCTATTTTCCCATTAATGCCTATTTAACTCCAACACTTAATCAACACTTGGGGGGTAAGGGGGTACCTATCTACCAGTAGCTGAAGATCTACAAAACTGATCACAGTACCTATCCTTACGAAGTCCTCCAGCAAAGCCAGGGGAAAGCATTCCTGACATTACGGTAGATAAATAAGAAAATAAAAATACATCATTAAGCAGCAAAGAAAATGTCAACCCCAATTTTTAAAAAGCCTCCTCCAAGTCACCACTAGTACTTCTCTAAAGAAAGGAAACAGTGTCCTCTTCTGCTTGCTGCTTCCAATCTGTACACCCTTACCAAAACCCAACCGTTGTTTTGGATCACCAGACCAAATATTAGTGTTTCACCAAGGGAGGTATTTGTTAAGCAACACTCCTGCAAAATAGCTGCTTTGTACATGGAATTTTCAACTAAAACCTAGGGCATTCTTAATAAATAAAATCAATTTACTTGATCCGTGTACCAACTGGTAAGTGATGCTTATGTTTACATCATTTTGAGATTATCTGAAGAGCCCAGAGTAGGTCTCACTTTAGTATTGTGATTTTATGAGTTTCTTTGTACCCAACAAGATACCATTAACCTTTATTTTAAAAACAGGAATTGCTTCTGGCTGCAGCAAGTGTTCAAAAACCAGATCTATGTAGCTTTTGTATACATTTGTCTTTGTTACTCATTCTGGATGAGATGAGTCTGCTTGCTTGAATATCTATTCGTCATCAACCGAGTCTTGAAACTAACAGCCAGAGAAGCAAGGTGACATAGAACTTCATTAATCCTGTACTGTTCTATGATAACTGGAAACGTGATGGAGAAAGAAGCTGTCTCTGAACAGGGGGCAGCAGGGGATGGCTGAGTCAGGAAGATCCCATATTGGCTACTGTCTTTTAAATTGTGAGAGAGTTTGGTGCTCATGAAAGAGGATGTCCTCTATGCACCAACAGAACCTTGTGGAGAAGCAGTTCTGTTTTCCTACGCCATGAGCCTGAGGAACCACATCTCTGAGTGTGAGAGGATAGTGTGCCACGGGAAATAAATTCAGTCTTTAACTTTTCTGCTAGGACCATCAAGGGGGGGGGGGGGGGGCAGTTAGTGCCAAATGTAGAGCCACTGTCCGTGATAGGGACCCCTGTTCACTGAGAACTGGACTGAGATCAAACTCCTTTCACCTGGGCCACACGGTCAGATAGTAATACCATGGTCAATACCAACCTGAGCTAGAGCTGTACCAGTAACTATAGGTAAAAGTTACTTGTATATACCTCTTACTGTCCCAAGCCATACAGTACCACTTCCTATTCTTAAAGCTCACATACTGCTACAGCTACCACTGTTGTCAGAAGACCTAGCTGCAACATGGTTGTGTCATGATTCTATCTAGCCATGTTCTAGCCATAATTTGAAACCATTCTACAGCCCTACTCAGTCCATCACTGTAGCATGGTTCAGTTATATGGTTTAAAAAAGAATTCTAGTTTTCCTCTGCAGCTAGGGGCACAGGTCACTTGCAGGTTTAAACTAGTGTAAAATGGTGGATTTTCTATAACTGCAAGTTTTTAAATCATGACGTGAGGACTTCAGTAACTCATCCAGAGGTTAGAAGTCTATTACAGTGGATAGTGGAGTGAGTGGGTGAGGTTCTGTGGCCTAAAATGGGCAGGCGGTCAAACTAGATGATCATGATGGTCCCTTCTTGGCTTAAAGCCTCTGAGTCTGTGTTTTAACCATGTTGATGAAATATGATTAGCAGTTAAAACAGATAAAGGTAGAAGGGGAAGCTCACTGATTTTTTTATGGCTATTATCACAGGTCTCAACGTTCTGTGGTGATGAGGACATCATCTTGTTGCAATAAAGGGGAAAAGAACTGTAAGGATAACTTGTATGGGTATACAGAACTTATATTAAAAAAAACTTAAATGGGTTCTATCTTGATGAGCTTTAAAGTAACTTTATCAAGATTTAGATTTTAAAAGACAAGCTGGCTGAGCTATAGCCCAGTTCCAAAATGGGAATGTTACTGTAATTGTTTGCAAGAAGAATAAGATCCTTGTCTATTTTTACATTAGCAGAGGAGAGAGTGGAGATGATAAAATGCATCCATCTTCCTAATAAGCCTCACCATTCAGGTCAACAAGTCATCGGAGGGAAGGTGGACAGAAACCCTAGCACTGATCACCTTGGGTAGAGGAAGTCATGATATCATACAGGTCACTCCAGCCTTTGACTATCCCAGCACCTGAAGAAGGCCCACTAGTAAGAAGCACTGTGACAGCAGAACACCACTGCGGCTCTTTGTTACGCTGTGTGATCCCTATTTGGTTTGATAACATTAAACAGATTTTTTTTCCTCCGTACCAAAGGGAGATTACTGCTTCAGAGATCTTGCCAAATTGGGACAGAATGATGGATAAACCACAATTTCTCCAGTAAGGAAGTTGGTAGCGGTGCTGTATGATCACAGCAAGAAAGAAAAGGAGACCCACAGAGACCTGAATTGCTTGTGCCTCAATCTAGCCATCAAAAAGGACAAGTCACAGGACAAACTCCCACCATCTGAGGACAGTTTTGAAGAGCATGTCAAAATAGCATCTTGGCAAACAAAGATTTGGATGTCTTCACACATAGGTAGACCAGTTATCCGATCAGCATTGCAACATGGATGGAAAAATGTGAATGATTAACTACTTCCCATATTTTTCAAGGGCCCAATGGCATCTGAGTTTGCACAAGACCTTCTCTGTGCTTGTGCAGTGAACCCTACTGGTACAATCAACTGCATCTGTAGTCAGAACAATCCTCCCGGCACAGAGCTGCCAATACAATGAGGACTGTGGTAACCTACTCACTCAGATATCACGTTGAACAAGATGATGATAATGATGTTGACTAGAAGTGTCACCAGAGTTATTAAATTTATACAGATGGTATTGAAATGTATTATACAATTTTGTATTACCCTTTACATTATCATTGTGATGCTCTGAGGCCATAAAGAAATCTAATTTTATGTCTTGAAATAATACACAATCATTAAACTAAGCAGGCATTTTAACTAGTTGATGGTGTCATTCCTTACCCCCGTTTCTATGATAATGGCACCACGTGACAGCTTGACATCATACCTCATCTTAACGTAGACATATTAAGCTTTCAAGTGATTCAAAATGTGTTTCTGTAGCAAGGGTATATTAAGCCGACCAAATTGGTGGTGTCTGCTGCTCGCCTAAACTAAATAGATAATTGTTAAGTCTGTCATGCAGCTGCCGGCACTCACTGAGGAAAGTTTCTTCCTCACTAGTTGAGATTGAGAAGATGAGGGGGCTTTTCCAATGGGTCTATACACCCTGCGTTTTAAAGTACATCAAGATATGGTCCACACATTTGTTCCAACTCTAATCCAGTCCTGATGATCTCCACATGATGCTCACAATCTCTTCTCCTTTGTTGTTTAGTTCTTGTATCATTAACCAAAGAATTTTATTGGAAAACACTTGTCAAGTTGTAGCTTTCTGGCAGAGGGCATGTATTTTTTATTTTTTTAAAGACCATATCACATCCTCTTGCCTCTCTTCTAGGCACAGAAGTACCCTTTTACATCAACATCCCCGTTATGAGAATCATCCAACCAGGTTTCATTTCTGCCACTAGATCACAATCCCCCTTCACTTAGTTATACAGTAGAGTCTTCTTTGTTATGAACAGACACACTTTAGTCGGGAGAAAAAAATGGACAAGAGTATGCCACAGCTTACACCAACCTTATCAATAAATTGAATATAAAAGTTCACTGGGTCCTCCAGCCTAGCTAGTAAGCAATTTATTTCCCACAGCGGCTGTGTCTATTCTACTGTACTGGAACATATGTTTATTTATTCTTTATTATAGTGTTCCAGGGTGGCATTGTGTCAGTGGGTAATTATGACCATAGCCAAGTTTATATTTTAGTGTGTTAGAACATCATTCATACCACATCATTAGAAAACTATTCTAATGGAAAACATAGTCCACGCTGATGCAACTGCAGGATAATGTCAGAATTGTAACTAGGCTTCACTATGTAATTGTAAAGAGGTTTAAATAATATGAATTGTGAGTTAAATATGCAGTGGTGAGGTGCGTTTCTTGTGACCTCCACTGGCAGCTATTTTTTTTTTTTTTAGTTAGGACAATGAATTGAAGACTGCATTGTAATATGAAATATGGACTAAACACTACAGTAGATCAATAAAAGCACTTCAAACAGGCTTTTAACCTAATAGTTAGTTAATTACGCAAGGAGCTGCCAGCTTCACAATTTGACTATGCAGGTTATTCAGATCCCAAGAAACACATCCCATCTCTCAATTGAAGGCAAAATTATTTCTCTCATTGGGGAAAAAAAATTAAACTTTGCTAAGTTATCCAAAACTAAGTGTTTAGCCAGAAAATGTTACAATGGGGAGGGGCTTAATTACACAGCTTCCCAGTGTCCATGCTCCAGAGGGATATATTTCATGACCGCCTGAAACTATTATCCAATCATTTTTCCCTAAAAACAATTATGCTGCGGAGTATATCCACAAACATATGGCAACAGCAGCTCCAAACTTTTTAATTAATGGGACTAAGCTGATTACTGTTATCATATTGTCTTGTCCAATAGAGAATGGACAATGGTGATTTTGGATGATTTTTAATGTAAGATACATTTTCAGGAACAAGTCAGAGTGAACAAAACCAAGGCAGACTATATATAGTTAGATTAGTTTGATATACAGTACACACACACAAAAATAAATCCACCAAAGAGCATGTTGGCTTCCTCCAGAGCCACTGACATCAACACCAAATCTCTCTCTGAGACTTATCCAAAGCCCACGGATGCCAACAGAAAGACTCCCAATGACTTCAAGGGGCACTGGATCAAATCCCATACAAGTATTTTACATTATTTGTTCACATGCAACATGAGGCTCCAGACTTACCCCTGCAACTATGAGAATCCCTACAGAAGGGATTATTCAACTCTGTCCTCCATTTCACATTTAATGCCTTAAAAACAACTCTTGGTGCAGAAAAGCCAGACTTAGGTAAGGGTTTTACAGGCTTTTTTGGTAAAGGAGGTAAGGGAGAAGTGGATTTATTTAAAGTCAGCTAGTAGCAATAGTGTGCTAAGCACCAAACACAGAAACACGTCCACACACTGAATAAACTAGAAAACTAAAGCAGTCTTTTTTCCCCACTATTTTTGAAAATGAAATCAAAGTTCCTGTAAAACAGTCCTTTTCTTACCATCCTACTTATCAGTTAAGTAACCTTTGTATGGGATTTCTTTCACTCACATGTCCTCTTCATGCCACACAATGTGTATAATTACATTTTTGAAAGAAAAACGCATACAGTAAAACTTCAAAAATGAAAATTAGCTTCTGCTGTCCCCTAGTGGCATTGCATTTTGTTTCACAAATGTGATCAAAAGACATTTTCAAATCAAATGTAGGTTCCATGGACATACATGGTATACATCAAAAGAAATTAACAGCCAGAGGGGTTAATTTCACAAAGAATGCCTCCACAAATATTTCATACAGTATTTGCTTAGACTGTTTGAACTAAAACTCACAGGAAACACAGGACTCTTCAGATCTTAAAATCCATATATTTCTGAAAGCCTCATGAAAAGCCTTTTGTCATATTATAAAGGATAGTTCCACAGTATTTTTCATTATTTTAAAAATCACTTACTGATTTGTCCAGATTTTAAAGACATATCTACAAAGTGTAACTAGCCAAAACATCTTCTAGTAACATTAGATACAAAGCAGCACTCCCCATCCACTGAAACAATAAAACTGCTTTCAAGTTAAATCAGACTGAAAAAAATAAAAGATATACCAACCTCACTATAAAGGAAAAGCATTCTTGCATATCTCCTGGTTTTGTTTTGTTTTTTTACTTGTGGGAGGTGGTTTTATTTTACCATGGATCAAAGATGCAGAGAATTTTTTCTTCTTGATTTAAATATATTTATTTTTCTATAACAAAATAATTTGATTTCAAAAGTAAATGGTATCCTGAAAGCCAGTTTTAATTACAGCTGACACACAGGCTCCTAATTAGCTGAGATATTTAATTTAGCTTTCATTCCTTGCAATTATGCACTCTCATGGCCCATGAAACTTTCTAATTATCTCTAACCTCATTAAATGATTACTATTAAACTGCAGTTTAATTTTTATTAAGTTTCTAGAGACAACGTAGGCTTCTCACATACTAACACCATCCTCTGAATACAGTCAAAGTCTCCTACTCAACAGTTAGAGTTGTTTTTTAACCAAGTGTTTTACTAATCGGTCTTATTTGAAATTCAAAGTGCACAGCGTGTATCTGAAGTTAAAGCATATCACAATTTATTTTCTACACTTTTTCCCAGTTTATTCCCAATATGTATGTTTCTCTAGGCTGTTATTTCTGACTCAGTAAACATATCTTTTACAGGAGCCATGAGGAAAAACGGTTACCTACCTTCTTGTAACTGTTGTTCTTCGAGATGCGTTGTTCATGTCCATTCCAAGTAGGTGTGCGTGCACTGCCTGCACAGTCGGAAGGTTTTTCCCCTAGCGGTACCCGTCGGGTCAGCTGTGAAGCCCCCTGGAGTCATGCCGGCGTATATAGGTAAGGCTACATTTATGTCACAGAGGTCACGGAAGTTAAGGGCCTTAAACTCGGACACTCTCCTAGCTGATGGTATTGCAACCAGGAATGCCACCTTCTATGACAGACAGAGTAATGAGCAAGTCGCTAGAGGCTCAAAGGGGGACCCCTCTTAGTCTTGAATGAAACAGATTAAGGTCCCAAGCCTGGATCGGCTGCCTAACTTGTGGGTATAATCTGTCAAGACCTTTAAGAAACTGACCATCAGGTTGGCGAAGACTGATCGGCCAGATACTCCTGGGTGGAACGCTGAAATGGCGGCTAGGTGAACCCTTATTGACAAGACCGACAGGCCCTGCTTCTTTAAGTGTAGCAGGCAGTGTAAGATGAGAAGTATCGGTGCCTGCATCGGAGGGGTGTGGCCCTGCAAAACACCAGATCGAGAATCTCTTCCACTTGGCCAGGTAGGTGGTCCTGGTGGAGGGTTTCCTACTGCCAGGAAAACTTCCCTAACGGGCTCGGAACACAATAGTTCTACTGGGTTTAACCATGAAGCTTCCAAGGTTCTCTCCCCGAGGATCTTGAGCAGAACCTTGTGGATGAGGGGGAAAGGCAGGAACGTGTACAACAGGTGGTCTGCCCCAGGCATGCGTCCGCGACGGAACCTGGACTGTGATTCTAGAAGGAACAGAACTGCAGGCACTTCCTGTTGCTTTTTGTGGCGAACAGGTTGATCAGGGGAACTCCACACTTTTGGAAAATGCTGTTCACTACATCTGGGGAAATGGACCACTCGTGGTTGTGAAAGGAGCTGCCGAGATAGTCTGCCAGCTCGTTCTGAGACCCCAGAAGGTAGGATGCTTCCAGGTTGAGTAGGCTATGCAGAAGTCCCACAGTTTGAGGGCTTCCTGACATAGGGGAGGAGCAAGCTCCACCCTGTTTGTTTATATAAAACATTGCGGTCGTGTTGTCTGTGATCACTGCCACACATTTCCCTTGCAAGTGGGCCTGGAAGGTCTGGCATGCCAGGCAGATCGCTCTCAGCACCTTGACGCTGATGTGACGCGAGAGCTCCTCTTGCGTCCAAAGTCCCTGGGTCCAGAATTCTTCCTGATGAGCTCCCCACCCCAATGCTAATGCATCTGTGACCAGGGACATGTACATGTTACCATAAGTCCAAGGAGCTTCAAGCAATTTATCGAGCGGGTACTGACAAGCCAAAGGGGAGGACAGTAAACTGGTAATGGTTGTGGTTCATTACGAACCTGAGAAAGCGCCTGTGGGCTGGAATTATAGATATGTGGAAGTACGCATCCTTTACATCGAGGATGGCGTACCAGTCTTGCAGATCCAGGGATGAGATGATGGCAGCCAAGGAGCCCATGCGAAACCTCAGCTTCTTCATGTTGATCACGAAGAACATGTTCTTCATGTTGAGGCCTCGCAGGTCGAGGATGGGTCTGAGACCCCTTTTGACTGGTGCATCGCCCCCAGGCGCGCCTTCAAAAGGCTTGCTTAGAGCCTGAGTATTGCCTCGCCCCCAGGCGCGCCTTCAAAAGGCTTGCTTAGAGCCTGAGTATTGCCTCGCTGAGCCCTGGCCTTGACTGGGTGGTGGATGGGCAAAGCTTATGCCTACCATTCCTGCCCCACTTCCTGGAGAAGTCCTACCTAGGCTGGGGAGGGTAGAAACACAGAGGGGGTTGGGGCTTAAAATGTTTTTGCTGGGTGGCGGGAGTGTGCAGACCCAGCGATTTCAATGTTGCCCATGAATCCTTTAGGCTATGGAGCTTGGAATCTCTGCTCCGAAAACAACCCCATGCCATCAAAGGGCAAGTCATGACTTGTTTGTTGGACCTCTGGGGGAAGGCCCAACACCTGGAGCCATGAGCACCTCCTCATGGCTGTGGTAGAGGACATGGTTCACGTGGCCAAGTCTGCCATGTCCAGTGAGTTCTGTAAAGAGGTCCATGCCACTGCCTTGCCCTCCTTGACAATGGCTACAAACTCCGCTCTAGAGTCTGACAGGATCAACTCCTTAAATTTCATCATGGAGTCCCATGAATTAAAATTGTACCTGCCGAGGATTACTTGCTGGTTAACAATCCAAAGCTGGAGCCCCCCAGTGGAGTACACCTTCCTGCCGAAGAGGTCCTGCTTCTTTGAGCCTTTAGATTTTGGAGTTGGGCCCTGCTGCCCCTGTTTTTCTCTCTCATTCACTGCCGCTACGACTTGCGAACCCAGCTGCGGATGAGTGAATAAGTATTCATACCCCTTAAAGGGGATAAAATACTCTCTCTCTACCCCCTTAGCTGCAGGGGGAAATGGAGGCAGGAGTCTGCCACAATGTCTTCGTAGTGGCTTGAATAGTTTTACTGAGTGGTAATGCCACCCTGAAGGCCCCTCGGGGTTTATATGTCCACAGCGATGCCAAGCAGGACGGTGCCGGAGAATGGTGCCATGGGGAAGGCGAGCGGTGCTTCATCATCGCGGGCTTGCCTCTGGACGGCGCCATGCCTTGCGGTGACAAAGGTCTATCTTGCCTGGTGGGGGACTATGTTGTCATCATCGCAATCAAGTCCCTGGCCGCCTCAAATGTGTCCAGGGTGGAAGGGAGCTCCAGCTCCTCTACCTGGCACTCTCGAGCAGGAGAGTCCAATGGCACCAGACCTGACGGGCCCAAAGTCGACGGTGCTGATTCCTGCAGGACATGCGCCGGGTGCCCCTGCGCAGGATGCATACCGCTGGCGCTGTCAGACCGGCTGCTCTCATCGTGGATGAGCGCCCTCTATTTGTCTTCTTGTGCTGCTTATGTGGCACCGGTGAGCGCAAGCAGTGCTGTGTTGCTGCTGCGGGCTTCGGAGCCGGGGAGTGACAGTGCTAAGAGTCTCTATGCCTAGAGTCCTTCCTTGGTGCCGTAGCTTCTCTAAGAGAGGCCAGAGCGCTCCGCACGGAGGTGCTTGGTGCCGAATCCTGCTGGCCCGGAGCCGGCTGGGAACAGTGGGCGTCCTCCATAAGGAGTTGTTTGAGCCTGAAGTCCCTTTCTTTTTTTGTTCTCGGGAGGAACCCTTTGCAGATCTTGCAGCGATCTGTTTGATGTGCCTCCCCCAGACACTTTAGGCAGGAGTCGCGGGGGGTGGGGGGGGGAGAGGAGAGGAGTCGCCCACTGGCATGGGCTTGTGGCAGGTCCCGCACGGCTTAAACCCTTGGGATGGAGGCTGCCCCGAACTCTCCAAGAGAGGAGGGAATTGGGGTTGGGGGAACCCCCCACTTCTATCTAATTAACTACTGAAAACTAACACTAACTAATTAACTATTTACAGGTTAACAGAAAGTCCAATCACTAGGGGAAACGCTTGCGGAGACAGGAGACACACACAGCTCCAACGACCATCACTGGCAATAAGAAGGAATTGAAGAGGTGGGGGGTCGGCAGGGACTATATACGCCACCATGAAAGCACAGCTCCGGGGGCTTCACAGCTGACCCGATGGGTACTGCTAGGGGAAAAACCCTCCGACCACTTTACCTTTAATCTGTGCATTAGATTAGGAGTCAGCAAGCATCTGTAAACAGGGCTGTAGCCATGGGTGGGCCTTAGTGGGCTGCAGCCAACCCACTTAGCATCCAGGCCCACCTAAATCGAGGCTGGAGCCCCCCGAATCCACAGGCTGGGACTCCCAACACCGGGCTGGTGTCCAGCCATGTTCCTCTCCTGCGGGCGCTGCATGCTGCTGCCCTGGTATCCTGCCCCACCCAGCCCCGCCCCTACAAGGCACACACCCCACCTGGGAGGGGGTGAGTCGTCCCTGTGTGCCCCAAGCAGCCTCATCTTCAGGTGCCTGCTGAGCAAAGGACGGCTGGAGATGGTGAGGGAGGAAGGCCCACCTACCCCCAACCACCCCGTCATTGCCCGCCCACCCACACAGTTTTCCTGTCCTAGCTATGCCACTGCCTGTAAAGCTTTACCTACAGAAAGAAACTGCTCTCTTCAAATAACCACTCTGCCAGCAAAAATATCTGAAGACTGGTTCTTATCATCCTTCCCTTGAAACTTCAGCAAAGCCTTAAATACAGGCGATGGGAAAATTCATTGAAAGGAGATCCCAACAAAGGTGTGGTGAAGTCAAGGGGTAGTCTGTCTGTATAGCAGAGGGAACAGCCTCTCAACAAAGCAACAGGCCTTCTATCCCCAACATTCAGCCAAGCTCTATTCACACTACCACTACCCGACCACAGAAAAAGTCTCATTTAAAAGAGGCTCTCTGAAAAGGCACCCTTTGTACACTGGAAAGTTCTCTCAGCAGTATTAGAATTAAATCCCATTTCCTTTACCCTTTTTAATAGTCATGTTAATAACATTTACACTAGTACAGCTGTTTTAGTCTCCAGAATGCTTTAGATTCCCTATAGCACCTGTGCAAGACAAGTCATCCCATCTTACAAGTGGGGAAAAATTGGGCACACAGAGCCTGACACATTTCAGGCAAGTCACTTAATACGGAGAAAACTCTCAGGAGTACTGCTAGAAGCTGCAGTTAAGAAATAATGCTGAATTTATTACATTTTCTTTTCCATGACAATACTGTGATGCCACAAACACAGGATAAATGACACCATAGCAGGCTCAAGTTCAAGGAAAGGAAGAACTGGGTTACAGCCATGCATATATTTTATTCTCATGCAGAGACCCAATAACAACAATCATATGCAACATGCAAATGCAAGTTTTTGCAGCACTGAGTTCCAAATTTATATACGCCCAGAGACAATAGTAGCAGGGGCATGTCTCAATGTAAGTAACATTTAATAGGTCTGTAAAGAATGCAAATGGTTCAGTTCATAACCAGCATTTCCAAAAGCAAATAAAAACCCATCACCCCCTCTAGAAGGGGGGAAAAGATGTAAACTAATAAGATAGTCTGTAGGTTTTTCACAGTGGGAAAAAAATATCAAGGATACAGTGATTTTTACCATTTGTCTGTGATGTGTCTTTGTATCTGTGATTTTAATAAACTCACCTTTCAGTAACAGTTCCTGCCCTGTGGAGCTAGGCCTGGCTCCCTGTTCCCCATTGTGATGGAGGGGCTGCTAGGCCAAACCTGAGCATCGCTGCAACTCCATGCACCAGGTTGCAGCACCCAGGAAGGGAAGCCAGGCAGGACAGAAGCTGCAGCTGTGAGGTGGGCTTGTTCTCCATCCCCACCACCACCACCTCACTCGGAGCCCCTCCTCCTTGTTTATGATGGCATTTTATTTTTTAATACCGAAAATCAAACCTGTGACTTTACTAAATTTAGCATAATTACTCTGTGATTTTTTATTTAAAAAAATGCTATGACAAATCTGATGTAATGCCCGCTCTGAAGTCTGTATATTTTTGACGTTTTTATCTACTGAGTTTTCACACAAGAAGGTATTACTCACATGATTCTTTCAATAAATTGTTTTAGGGAGCAAATAATTAAAGGTGTTCCTATCCCTAAGAGTATGATCATATTAAATGTTGAAAAATTAAAGGTTTTTAGAAAACAACCTACTTAATGACATCAGAATTTTCCAAATAAAAACAAGAAACTGCACCATCCTTTTCAAATGAATTTACTGCCACTAGAAGAAAATGGATTGCCAGCACTTGAGATTAAAGTCTTATTTATCTACAGAACAGGTATAGCACAAATGAGCTTCCACTCTGCCTGGCAGGACCACTTCTAAGGACGAGAGGACAGTTCAGTCTCTTGACTTTTCAACTATGCGTATTCATGCTAACTTTTATGAAGTTTTTTTTTATATATTGTGATACAGGAGGGCCAGGGAGCAGCAGTAGTAGAGTGTGAGAGGGGAAATATATAAGCCCTAGGCTAATTAAGGCGTGGCTCCCTGGAGACTAGAGAGGGTGGCTACAGGTTAATTGGAGCACCTGCAGTCAATTAAGGCCTCTCAGGAACCTAATAAAACCCCCTGCTTCAGGCAGACAGGGGAGGAGGAGGAAGGAGTTGGAACAGAGTGTTTTGGTGGTGGAGCAGAGAGCAGTTTGGAGGAAAGCAGAGGAGAGTTTGGAGAAGTGCTGTGGCGGGCTAAGAAGACCAAGACCCTAGGTAAAGGGACACCTGGCTTGTGCAGAGGGAAGGCAGGAAGCCCCACAAGCAGGAGAGGGAAGGAGCCCAGGGGAAAGTATCACTAGTACAAGTGGTTTACCCACTAACCTAGGGCCCCTGGGCTGGGACCCAGAGTAGAGGGCGGGCCTGGGTCCCTCCCTCTCCATTCCCCTTCTCTTGGATACTAGTGGGACAGCTGATACCCCAGTTCAGGGGCAAGAAATGGCGCCCTGAAAACCCCCCACAAGAAGAGAAAGTGCAGGACCCTCATAGTAGTGCCAGCAATTTGCCACAATATCTATGAAGAACTGATAAAGACAAACTCATTTCACATAAGCTGTCAAACAGCCTTCAGGTGGTAATGGCTTTTAGTCCCTTCTGACCTGTGCCTGGCTGATCAGGTTATTAGTTTTCTTCCTATTATCAACACACACAGCTATCTAGTTGCAAACACTCAAATGCAAATCATAATTAAACATGTACCTGGCTGTTCTTCCCACTCTGTGAATGTATGTATTTGCATCCTCTGGACAATCAAACTGAATAACCCAGTTCACTGCAGGGAAATCTGTGGAGAAAGAGAAAGAGATTAAAGTTTTAACACGTTGCAATATTTTATTTTGCAGTACTATTCCAAGAGAGCCATCATTCAGATCAATTTATAGACACTGCCTGTGAGCAATCTCCTGCATTGAAAATTAATTGCATGTATCAGCATATCATAAACAGCTATCCTCTTTGTCAAAGTGAACTAAAATTAATGGTGTCTTCATTTCCTAAGTAATGACAGTGCACTGAATGGAACATAATTTCACACCTGACAAGGACAGACAGATGCTCTGTGTCTTACAGTTAATAAAATGCCCTGGCATTTAATGATTAAGTGATTTGACCCACTTTTTATGTAGAATATCAATTTACTACACAATCAGAGCTTGAAATTAGCTGTGGTCAGCCACGACTACCATATCTATCCAGGTATTAAAACATCATTATCTATTTCAATGACAGCAAGGAAGAGGTTGATAGGTAAGACTGAACAGTCCACGTTGAAAGGCAGTCATAATTAAAAGGAAGAAAATTTCAAACTTAATGGGCATTCCAGGCTAACAGCAGCAAAACTCTGTTGCACTGTGTAGAATCAATATTTACTATTTGATTATGATTATGGTCTCAGAATATGCAACGATTATCCACACAACTGTTTCAAAACACACTCATCCAAATAAATTCCTTAGCAGTGAGAACCAAACAGTATGGAAGGTAGAGATAGAGTCCTATGCTCTATCTCCTCCTAATTTAGAGTATTTCCATCTTCTAATCTGTTGGAGACAAGATGATATTTTGGGACAGTGAATTTTACTGCTGAATATTTGAACCCAACTTCCAATGCCAGACAAGTGCAAGTGAGTTCTTGAAAGCACTTTGAACAATTACACCTAATCACTTTTAAGTTATTAAGTATGAAAAAATGTTGTAAGATACAAAATCTCCATGAGAAAAAAAGGGAAGAGCTAATACACTTTCCTTCTAACAAAAACCAGTCAAAGGAAAGCAAGACCTACACAAAACTACTTCCATCAATAGGAATCTTCTTGTTCTTGCCTCAGCTATCATTTTACCTCATTAGAAGCAACAAAGGAGAGTTGATTTTTCCCACATTGACACATTTCAATTCAGAGGCAGGCATTACAAAAATCCCTCCAACTTCCTCTCATCAGCTATTGGTTGACTGCTCATTTTATCTACTTTTCAGACTAACCCATGGAATGCAAGAGGCATCAGAGTATTTAAAGCCTTTGAAAGCTCTCCTTCTGGCATTCAGGACATCCCATTCTTGTTATCTATTTCCTGAACACAAGTTACTGAGTGCTGGAACAGCTGGACGGTCTATGGATTAGAGAGCCACACAGCTTCAATTCAACA
The DNA here is from genome assembly GCA_033296515.1 of Macrochelys suwanniensis. Lineage (NCBI taxonomy): Eukaryota > Metazoa > Chordata > Testudines > Chelydridae > Macrochelys > Macrochelys suwanniensis. The sequence goes on along the minus strand of CM065775.1, from coordinate 38,265,984 downwards.
CACCGGTAATAAACAGCCTTACAAGATTGCTCAAAACAGACATTTTACAAAGACAAACAGGACTGAACTAAGTACAGATTACTGTAGTAAGGCCCCGTTAAAGAGAGAGACTGCATTAAGGAGAAAGTATTTTAATTATTTTGCATTTTGGATATAAATGACTAGCTTTTAGATGAGGTGGCAACAAACTAAATGTAGACTTATCGTGTTTTAAAAATGCTTCTTAAAGCCTGGTTTCTTACAGGATGCACTGCTAAGGTATGAACAGGCTTAGAACACCACTCTATGGATATACTATTGCACTGAAGATTACCTACCCAGGCCTCGAGCTGCAACATCTGTAGCAAAAAGCACTGCTGATTTCTTGCGAATAAAGTCATTGTAGACCTCCATTCTTTTCATCTGTTGCTGTTTGCCATGGAGAGCCAGTATAGGTATGCCAGGGCGGAGCCTACAGAACACTCTGAACAAATACTGAACCTGTTGGTCAACGAGTCAAAGAGAGGAAGTGAATGTGATATTTCACTGTGATGGTGGTAGTTATCTACTAAGTAGTAAATATATTCTTAGCATTTAAAGAAAAATAACTTTCCTCCACCCCAGCGATGGGATGGGACCTGATTATGTGAGTAGAGAGAGGTCATCACTCTTCCCCGCAAATACCGAGACAGGAAAGTAATTGTGTTAGAAGGTGCCATACTCCGCAGAGCAGGAAACAACGCCTAGCGAGAGAGTGCCAGGTCCTGCAGAGAGCTGGGGGATGGGCAGGAGAGATAAGGCGTTGCACCTTGGAGAGTCAGAATGTATGGGCTAAACTAGATCTCACCAGTAGTGCCACTCTCAAAGGCACTTCAGTGCACATGCACAGATAACACGATTGCATTCAGGGTAAATCCATCACAGCCTAATTTTAATATTTCCACCTAATGCACTTTCTTTCACCAAGACATTTGTTGCCTGTTTACTATGGTGCACAACAACGTGTGATTTTTTTTTTAAGTGCCAAGAATTTTTTTTTAAACTAGTAAAGGTAACTACATATATTCCCTTACTCAATAATAGAAACAGAATTTCTATAAAAAAAATTAATCTGTATCTTCTCTCCACACTGAAGTCAGCAATATGGCAACATGGATCTTCATACCTTCCTGTATCAGTGAGATAGCATAAATGGATTTTTACAACCCATTTAAGAGACTTTAAAAACAAATACATCCATAAAGCCTTTCAAATAAGGTAATCTGTAAGGCTGCTATTTAAGCAGTCAGAAATTATTAAATATCTATGGCATCACAGTGCAAACACTTAAACACCAGTACTTCAATGGACTGCTCGTGGGAGTAAAAAATTACTTTCACAAGTGTTTGCAGGATCAACTCATATGACCGTAAAGAAAGTCTTTCCATACTCTCAACTGCCCTCTTCCTTGATACCACACAATTATTCATATCTCCAGCTTTTAAAAAGTCACCCCTTTACACATTATGCAAATAAAATACAAAATGTCCCACACCAGTTAAAAATACAACCAGCTCTTACTGAAACAACTTTCACCATCTATTTTTTTTAAAAAAACACAGGTGTTAATTTTTGCACTCTCATTTTACCATTTAAGCGACAAAGGGTCCTGTGGCACCTTATAGACTAACAGAGGTATTGAAGCATAAGCTTTTGTGGGTGAATACCCACTTCTTCGGATGCAAGCAGTGGAAATGTCCAGGGGCAGATATAAATGTGCAGGGAAGATTCAGGCTAGAGATAACGAGGTAAGCTTAATCAGGGAGGGTGAGGCCCTCTTCTAGCAGTTGAGGTGTGAACACCAAGGGAGGAGAAACTGCTTTTGTAGTTGGCTAGCCATTCATAGTCTTTGTTTAGTCCTGAGCTGATGGTGTCAAATTTGCAAATGAACTGAAGCTCTACAGTTTCTCTTTGGAGTCTGGTCCTGAAGTTTTTTTGCTGCAGGATGGCTACCTTTAAGTCTGCAATTGTGTCTCCAGGGAGGTCGAAGTGTTCTCCTACAGGCTTTTGTATATTGCCATTCCTTATATCTGATTTGTGTCCATTTATGCTTTTGCGTAAGGACTGTCCAGTTTGACCGATGTACATAGCAGAGGGGCATTGCTGGCATATGCTATCTACATACTGCACAGACCACAGTGAGAGATTATGCCATACACTATCAAAGAAACTGAGGAACCACCTGATCAGCATCCTATACAGCAAACAGGAAAACATCAAAAAAGAGCTCTCCAACCTGGAGACTTTCATAAATAACCAATCTTCCACACACACGGACTTTAATGTAGATCTCCTGTCTTATTTTAGTAAACACTTCACCTCTCTACAAAGGAAAAAGGACTGTAAGCTGTCTAAAATCCTACCTGCCACATGGGGCCACAACAGTGGTACCCCCAATTCACCCAGCAATATCGTCAATCTATCCAGCCACACACTCAGCCCGGCAGAAGAGTCTGTCCTATCTCGGGGACTCTCTTTTTGCCCCACCGCCCCCACCAACATGATTCAGTTCTGCGGTGACCTGGAAGCCTACTTTCGCCGTCTGACTCATAAAGAATACTTTCAAGATAACACTGAACATCGCACAGATACACAGATACCCAGATACCCTCCCACCAACAGCACAAGAAGAAGAACTTCACATGGACTCCTCCTGAGGGTCGAAATAACAGTCTGGACCTATACATAGAATGCTTCTGCCAACGTGCACAGGCAGAAATTGTGGAAAAACAACGCCGCCTGCCTCATAACCTAAGTCGTGTAGAACGCAATGCCATCCAAAGCCTCAGAAACAACCCTGACATTATAATCAAAGAGGCTGATAAAGGAGGTGCTGTTGTCATCATGAACAGGTCTGACTACCAAAAGGAGGCTGCCAGACAACTCTCCAATACCAAATTCTACAGGCCACTCTCCTCAGATCCCACTGAGGAATACACTAAGAAACTGCACCATCTACTCAGGACATTCCCTACACTAACACAAGAACAAATCAACATACCCTTAGAGCCCCGACCGGGGTTATTCTACCTACTACCCAAGATCCACAAACCTGGAAATCCTGGACGCCCCATCATCTCCGGCATTGGCACTCTCACTGAAGAACTGTCCGGATATGTGGACTCTCTACTCAGACCCTATGCCACCAGCACTCCCAGCTATCTCCGTGACACCACTGATTTCCTGAGAAAACTACAATGCATTGGTAATCTTCCAGAACACACCATCTAGCCACACAAACATCCCACACACAGATGGAATACAAGCTGTCAGGAACAGTATCCCTGATGATGCCACAGCACAACTGGTTGCTGAACTCTGTGATTTTATCCTCACACACAATTATTTCAAATTTGGTGACAATATATACCTCCAGACCAGTAGCACCGCTATGGGCACCCACATGGCCCCACAATATGCCAACATTTTTATGGCTGACCTGGAACAACGCTTCCTCAGTTCTCGTCCACTCATGCCCCTTCTCTATCTATGCTACATTGATGACATCTTCATCATCTGGACCCATGGGAAAGAAACTCTGGAAGAATTCCACCATGATTTCAACAGCTTCCACCCCACCATCAACCTCAGCCTGGACCAGTCTACACGGGAAGTCCACTTCCTAGACACCACGGTGCAAATAAGCGATGGTCACATTACCACCACCCTATACTGAAAACCCACTGACCGCTATACCTACGTGCCTCCAGCTTCCATCCTGGACACACCACACGATCCATTGTCTACAGCCAAGCACTGAGGTACAACCGTATTTGCTCCAACCCCTCTGACAGAGACCAACACCTACAAGATCTTCACCAAGCATTCTCAAAACTACGCTACCCACATGAGGAAATAAGAAAACAGATCAACAGGGCCAGACGTGTACCCAGAAGCCTCCTGCTGCAAGACAAACCGAAGAAAGAAACCAACAGAACTCCTCTGGCCATCACTTACAGTCCTCAGCTAAAACCTCTCCAACGGATCATCAGTGATCTACAACCCATCCTGAACAACGATCCCTCACTTTCACAGGCCTTGGGAGGCAGGCCAGTCCTCGCCAACAGACAACCCGCCAACCTGAAGCATATTCTCACCAGCAACTACACACCACACCATAATAACTCTAACTCAGGAACCAATCCATGCAACAAACCTCGATGCCAACTTTGCTCACATATCTACACCAGGAACACCATCACAGGACCTAACCAGATCAGCCACACCATCACCGGTTCATTCACCTGCACATCCACCAATGTAATATATGCCGTAATGTGCCAGCAATGCCCCTCTGCTATGTACATCGGTCAAACTGGACAGTCCTTACGCAAAAGCATAAATGGACACAAATCAGATATAAGGAATGGCAATATACAAAAGCCTGTAGGAGAACACTTCGACCTCCCTGGAGACACAATTGCAGACTTAAAGGTAGCCATCCTGCAGCAAAAAAACTTCAGGACCAGACTCCAAAGAGAAACTGTAGAGCTTCAGTTCATTTGCAAATTTGACACCATCAGCTCAGGACTAAACAAAGACTATGAATGGCTAGCCAACTACAAAAGCAGTTTCTCCTCCCTTGGTGTTCACACCTCAACTGCTAGAAGAGGGCCTCACCCTCCCTGATTAAGCTTACCTCGTTATCTCTAGCCTGAATCTTCCCTGCACATTTATATCTGCCCCTGGACATTTCCACTGCTTGCATCCGAAGAAGTGGGTATTCACCCACAAAAGCTTATGCTTCAATACCTCTGTTAGTCTATAAGGTGCCACAGGACCCTTTGTCGCTTCTACAGATCCAGACTAACACGGCTACCCCTCTGATACTTTACCATTTAAGTCTCTCTTGAAGATTTCAAAGTCATTAGTTTCACTCCCTCATACTTGATTATATCCAAAAAGAAAGAGATAAATATGAGTTGTACCTCTTTACAACTTGCATAAAACACAATGCTCTTCTTATTCAGGTGACTTCTCAGGAAGGAATACAACATGTTTATTTTTTGCTGCAGGCCACAAACAATATAATTCTGGTCCAAAGTTGCTGGGGTACTGAAAAACAAAGATCAAGTTAGACACTTCTCATATCATTTACATAAGAAAATCAGAAGAACCACACACAGAGTACCTACAGGCCTGCCACTCGGTTTTCACCAGCCAGAAGTTTAATTTCACTGCCTCATAAGAATGGCCCTACTGGGTCAGACCAAAGGTCCCTCTAGCCCAGTATCCTGTCTTCCGACAATGGCCAGTGCCAGGTGCCCCAGAGGGAATGAACAGAACAGGTAATCATCAAGTGATCCATCCCCTGTTGCTCATTCTCAGCTTCTGGCAAACAGACGCTAGGGGAACCATCTCTGCCCATCCTGGCTAATAGCCTCCATATTAATTAGCTGAGAATTTCTTCCCTATTTTCAGAAGCATGCCTGGAAGCGCCAATGAAAGGCTCATGCTTTTTGAAGACTTACGATTTTCTTACTAATAGCGTCACCATTTAAGTGACTTTTTAGATCCAGTTGACTATTAAGCCAAAAAATGCCTGTGTCTAAATAGTGACATTCAAACAGTCTTGACCTAAAATGCAAACCTTTCTTTTTAGTCCTACTAAAGCATCATTTGTGCTTAAGGCAATGTCAAAGCAGAGTCTAAATGTACAAGAAAATTGCACTAGTTACCTGACATGCAAAGTGTCTCTGTAAAGATCTAAATTGTCATCTTAAATTACTTTCAAATTCTTTAAACAACAAAAGAGAATAGCCCATGAAAGATTAGTTTTTAACATACTTTAAAATGCTGCTTTGATGCTCTCTGCCTCCCACCCCAGATTGACCAAACTGAAATTAAATGCAACTTGAAGGTGCCATTTGTGAGGATGAAACTGCAATGCTTTGCTCTGATTTTTATTCAGCTAGTAGTGCTCTAAGTAATGCTACAGTAGTTGCCATTTTGCAAATCTCTTGCAGGAAATTGTTTTTCTTCAAACTGATGAAATACTGTGTACCGAGGTCATAATTCTAAAACAAAACCAATATTTTCCATTTATTTTTTGCTTCATCTTGTCATCTAATTGCAGCTACTGAAATATTTCAAAAGCTCTCGTGAGGCAGCATTATAATAAAGACATTCCCTTCTCAACAGGGAAATGCAATGTAGTGTACAAATAGCTACACCAGCCCTCAAGCTAAGATAGCTATATATTTAGTTAGGTCTTTTTATCCTTTTCCACCAAGCAAATAGGGGATTAACATGTAAATTGTGTTTCTAATGTTTCCAATTATTTAGGATCCAAATTTTTAGGTAATACTATCACAAGTATATGCAAAACAACGGACTGAGAAGCTGGTTAGAGTATTGGACTCAGAGTCAGAACTTGGGTTCTGTTCTCCGCTCTGCCGATGTGTGATCTTAGGCAAGTCATTACTTCAGTGTGCTTTGTTCTCCCCTCCATCTGTACATTAAGTAGGCAAGTATTTTTATACCTCACAGGGGAGCTGATAGATTTAATCGTTCAAGCTGGTCAGAAATGTTTTGTTGGAACAGTTACTCATGGGAAAATGCCATTTCAAATAAACCAAATTTTTTCCAAAACGTATTAATTTTGCTGCACAAGTGAAGTTTTTCTTCTCGGAAATTTTCAAAATTTCATTTCAGAACAAAGCTTTAGTTTCAAAATTAATCTCACAGGTTATTTCATTTGTATTTTTACATTATTTCATGACAGCAGTGGTAATACTGCATATGTCAAGTCTCGTCATAGGATGTACTACTGCTATTATCAACAGGTCATTATGACAAAACAGTCAAAAGTCTATTCATTTATTTTATTTTTTTAAAACATTAAGGGCAGCTGCTACACAGAGAAACGAAACATTTTATCTTATTTTCTAGATAAAAGAGTCTCCTATTTTTGTTCTAATATAACAGTTTGGCACTGACATTATCAACACAAAAATAAGCAACGTTCAGAGTACTAATTCTAAGAGCAGCTGTTTTCAATAACCTTGTGTTAGTCTGGAATCATTTTTCTAGGATATTGAAAAACAGCTGGTCCTCTAATTTGTATAGCAAGTGCTTATCTTATTGTCTAGATCCAGTCAAACTGTTTCATAACAACACAGACAAGAGACTAATCTAGAAAACAAGATGTTCCAATCTGTACTGAGTACCAGCCACCCTTAATGTTTTTGCAAACATAAAATAAAAATATAAAAATGAAAAAATCAATTTCAAAATAAAGATTTTGATTTTTTTTAAATCGAATTGTTTTAGAATATCCATTTCATGGAAAATTTGAAAATATTTGTTTTCATTCCAATTCAGAACAAAACCAAATTCTGAAATGTCAATTTCCCATGAAACAGGAATTCTGAATTTCTAACACTCCGTTCAACATTCATGTTTGTAAAGTCATTTGAAATCCTCTGAGAAAACAGCCTACAGAAGTGCAAGGTTTTATCATATTAAATACTATTATCTCCACTTGGGTTTGCTCAGCTTCCCCACATCCTCCTGAATATAAATGCCACTGAAGACAACATGAACCCTTTTGCATCTAGTTATATCTAAAAAGTCAGATCAAGCTAAGGCACCTTGGTGAAAATTATAAGTGAACCATGACTGGCCACGCAATACACTTCAGCTGCTTGCTTTCAAAATAAAACATCAAGAACCAGTGTTTGAGTGGAGCAGGAGGAGTCTAACATGGAAATATGACAACATCCCACTTCCCAGAGGTGCTTGGAAAGAAGTTGAGAAAAGGGCAGCTATCATCACTTTCTTTCTCCAATACAATCACCAAGACAAACCACCACCACTTACCTGAATTTTGCTTTTTCATGAACCCAAACATATTCCGGATCTTTTAAACTCAGTCGTGCAAGATCTTTCACTGATTTGGTTTGTGTCGCTGAAAAAAGCAATGTCTGGCGCTTCTTAGGAAGATTTTCTATAATCGCATTCATAGTATCAGCGAAGCCCATGTCCAAGATTCTATCAGCTTCATCAAGAACTGGAATGAGGAAACAGGTTTAGAAGAACTGGATTTTTAAATTCTTTTCAATTCTAACCTTGAGATTAAAAACGATCTCAATTTGAAATGTCTGTATCTGCAAAACTATGTTAACAGTAACAAAAGAGAGTTAGACCAGGAATTACATCTTTCACTGATTTTTCTTTAGAATTGGTCACGCTTCATTCACGCAGAAATGCTACTATAAAGTCCTCAACTTCTCCCATAATCCATGAACTACAGCTCTCAATTTCATATGCAGAAGATCAGGGCTTGAAGCAACTAATCCACCAGTTTACATGGGGATTGCTTCTCTACAAAGGAGAACCCGTTACTGAAATAAAGAAAGGTGGACATAAGGTGAAACTGCAGTTTGAGTAGTCAGAGCAATCAATTCACCCCTGCCTCTAGCTGCCATAAACACATACAGAGTTGGGAGTCCAAAGGCTAAGGCAAGGGTCAATGCTAATTGCAGTTCTTTGATGGTCATTCTCTTATTTGTCCAGTATGAACTGTATTTACTACAGTGAGCTTAATATTGGGTATTTTGTGAGTAATGTTACAGGTCATGCTACGTAACGGACTGCAGAAAGGAGCTCTCTCTGCTAGCAGGGTAACGAACTCTCCCCTGCCACCAAGAGCTTCCAAAAGCGATCAAGAAAATAATGAAACTAAGTTCCCCAAACCAGTGCTGTAAATCACACGTTAAGCCTTAGAAGCAGGCAAACCTAATAAACTGAAATCAGTATTCAGGTAAATGCTACAGTACAAAAAGAAACAAGAAGCCAACAAAAAAATAGGAGAAGTTAATCTGGGTTGAATCTTGAAGAAATAAGGTTTCTGGAGACCGACTAAAAGAGCATATCCAACTTAAACTGAATTGGGAGGGCTATTAGTCATCACTTCAGGTAACCAAGAGAGCTATACCCAGAAAGGAAAGGAAGAGGGGAGCTGCAGGCGGCCGAGCCTGTGGACGGTCAATGTAAACAAACTGTCTCACGACCCGCCAGCGGATTACCCTGATGGCCGGCAGGTTGCCCACCGCTGCTTTGGAGACATGTTAGAAAAGTATGTAAATGGTAATTAGGGCCATTCTATATTAGATAGGCTAGAACTTTGAAATGCAAACCTGTATTGTTAGAGAATTAGAGGTAATACTAATTGTATATGTTTACTTATATCTTGTTAGATGTTAGCCATGTAAACAGACAGTTTGTCTATTACTATAGCTATTGATTCAGAGATCAAAAGGGAATATTAACATTTAGATAAATCTTTGGTGAAATAATGTCATGTTTATGTGTCTCTTTGAAGTTTATGATAAACTGCTTAATGGATAAATTACCTTATGTTAATCCATGTAGTATTTACTGGTGATATTTAGGAAACAGAAGGTTACTTCAAAACCGATTGTTCTTCTAAGAACTCTGTGCTGCCCAGAAATTGCATAAAAACTCTTAAAAATCCTTTCATCTCAGATCTGCTTGATGCAGGGGAAGTTTGAGTCATAAGATTCAGATCCAGGAGGGACTGGAGATTTCAATGTTGGACTATAACATATGGACTAATTCTGAAAAAACTCTTTGCAACTACAAAGCTCCCCATCTCTACTATGAAACTAATCTCAGAACTGTACTCATGTCTGTATGTATACTGATCTTTTAAACGATACTCTCCCTCTTTTCTTTTTTAATAAATTTCAGTTTAGTTAATAAGAATTGGCTGTAAGTATGTATTTGGGTAAGATCTGAAATATTCATTAACTTGGGAGGTAATCTGCCCGATCCTTTGGGATTGGTAAAGCTTTCTTATAGGATGAATAAGATTTTCAGTAATCCTCATCATATTTGATTGGGCTGTCTGGGTGGAAGCCCCAGGGTGGGTTGCGATAAGGAAACTGTGTTTTGGCTTCTGGGTAACCAGTAAGGTATTGCAGAAGCTGTTTTGTGCTGGCTTGGTAAATCTAAGTATTGGAATATCCACCAGCTTTGGGAATTGTCTGCCCCATTCTTTGCAGTTTACCCTAATTGAGTAAACTCAGTGTGGCACCACTGGGGCCCCGGTCACAGTGGCGTAGTCTGGCTAGGATACACATTACCACAGGGTTAATTGGGCTTTTGGATCAGAACCCCACGCTTGTCAAAAATTAATTTTGATATTGGAGAGTCTAAAGGTTAAAAATCAGTTATAGCGAATCACCCACGGTCATATGAAGATCTTGACAGAAAAAGCTTGAAGAATTGTGCTCACAGAGGGGGTTGTCTTTTAAGAAAAAGGCCCCAGAGCAAGAACTGAAAAATCTGTTAATGGCCAGTGATCAGAGAGCAGGGTCTCCTTCACCTGCCCCAGATCCACTCCCTGCAGAAGCAATTAGAATGCAAGTGGCAGTAAGCAAGCAAAAATTAGAGCATGAACAGAAGCTAACAGATCTTTGATTATAGGAAAAGCAAAAAATAGCTCATACGGAAAAAGCAGCTCATTTAAGGCATTTGGATCAGCTGGCTGCTGAGGAGAAGGCTCACCAGATACAACAGCAATCTTGCCTCTTATCCCATGGCAACTTAATTTACGTAAGAGCCTTTGGTGAGGGACCTTGTCAAAGGCTTTCTGGAAATCTAAGTACACTATGTCTACTGGATCTCCCTTGTCCACGTTTGTTGACCCCTTCAGAGAACTCTAATAGATTAGTAAGACATGACTTCCCTTTACAGAAACATGTTGACTTTTGCCCAACAATTTACGTTCTTCTATGTGCCTGACAATTTTATTCTTTACTATTGTTTCAACTAATTTGCCCGGTACGGATGTTAGACTTACCGGTCTGTAATTGCCGGGATCACCTCTAGAGCCCTTTTTAAATATTGGCGTTACATTAGCTATCTTCCAGCCATTGGGTACAGAAGCCAATTTAAAGGACAGGTTACAAACCCTAGTTAATAGTTCCGCAATTTCACATTTGAGTTCTTTCAGAACTCTTGGGTGAATGCCATCTGGTCCAGGTGACTTGTTCCAGTTAAGTTTATCAATTAGTTCCAAAACCTCCTCTAGTGACTCTTCAATCTGTGACAATTCCTCAGATTTGTCACCTTGTGCTCATAGGAATGTGCTCAAACTGTTCGGTTTTGTCAGGAAGTGGATTAATGGTGAGACAGCTTTGAGGATTGTTTGCCCCACTCTTTGCAGTTTGCCCTAATTGAGTAACTTCAGTGTGGGCCCCCCTTGCACCCTGGTCAAAATCTGGTTAAAAGGAGACTACAACAGGTCATATTGAAAAGTGAACTCTCAGGCTGGAAAGAGGAACTAGTGGAGTTCCTCAGGGATCAGTCTTAGGTCCAATCTTATTTAACACTGTCATTCATGACCTTTGCATAAGAAGTAGGAGTATGCTCAAAAAATTTGTGGATGACACAAAGTTGGGAGGTATTTCCAATACAGAAGAGGTCAGGAATATCATACAGGAAGATCTGGCTGACTTTGAAAACTGGATGCAATTTAATAGCGCAAAGTGCAAGGTCATGAACTTAGGGACTAACAAGAATTTTTATTATAAACTGGGGAGTTATCACTTGAAAGTAACAGAGGAGGAGAAAGACTTGGGTGTATTGATTGATCACAGGATGACTATGAGCCGCTAATGTGATGCGGTTATGAAAAAGGCTAATGCAGTCCTAGGATGCATCAGGCAAGGTATTTCCAGTAGAGATATGGAAGTGTTAATACAATTATACAAGGCTCTGATGAGACCTCATTGGGAATACTGTAAGCAATTTTGATCTCCCATGTTTAAGAAAGATGAATTCAAACTGGAACAGATGCAGAGATGCAGGATGATCCAAGGAATAGAAAATCTACCTTATGAGAGGGGACTCTAAGAGTCTGGCTTGTTTAGCCTTACCGAAAGAACACTGAGGGGAGATATGAATGGTTTCTATAAATACATCAGAGCTATAAATACCAGGGGAGGAGTTATTTAATTTTAGCACCAATGTTGACACAAGAACAAATGGATATAAACTGGTCATCAAAATAAGTTTAGGCTTGAAATTAGATGAAGGTTTCTGACTATCAGAGGAGTGAAGCTCTGGAACTGCCTTCCAAGGCACTGGGGACAAAAAAACCTAACTGGCTTCAAGACTGAGTTTGATAAGTTTATGGAGGGGATGGTATGATAAAGTCGCCTACAATGGCATGTAGCCAATCTGCAATTGCTTGTAGCAAATATCTTCAACGGCCGGTGATGGAACACTATCTGGGGACGGCTCTGAGTTACTACAGAGAATTCTTTCCTACATGTCTGGCTGGTGGGTCTTGCCCACATGCTCAGGGTCTAACCGACTGCCATATCTGAGGTTGGGAAGGAATTTTCCCCTGGGTCATATTGGCAGACACCCTGGGGTTTTTCTACCTTCCTCTGCAGCATGGGGCAGGGATCACTTATAGTGTTAAACTAGTGTAAATGGTGGATTCTCTGTAACTGAAGTGTTTAAATCATGATTTGAGGACTTCAGTAACTCATCCAGAGGTTATGGAGCTATTAGAGGAGTGGGTGAGTGAGGTTCTGTGGCCTGCAATATGCAGGAGGTCAGACTAGATGATCATGATGGTCCCTTCTGGCCTTAAAGTCTACGAGTCTAAGTACATCATAACAGCAGAACACATAAGAAACAGTTTTTTATTTATAGCTTTCACACATTTTTAACTTACTCAACATTTGGAGATCAGATGCATGGAAATATGAAGTTTCATCCATATGCTGTAGAAGTCGACCCGGTGTGCAAATAAGTATATTTATATGGTGGATTTTGTTGGCCTCTTGTTTCAGATCCTGAAATTTAATTAAAACAGTTTAGTTCTGATTACACACCTCTAAGCTGACCCAACACCAGGCATACTGAAGCTGTCTTAAACTTGAATTACTAGCAGTAACCCTATTTTCACTATTCACCCCTAGCTCCAGAGACTTGAGTGCCATCCCTGCAGCACACCCAGATCTCTGATTTGAATAGAAAGTGTTTCAGAATAAATTTTAAAATGAAGGGTAGTCCTGAAAGGTTTGGCAAGAGTGCGCTGTTCAGTCACCTTGCCTGGAAAGATGGAAGGCACAAGACTGAAGCTTCAAAAGACATAAGCAATAGAGCAAAGAAAAATACTCAGGAACAGTGATGAAGAGGTTCCCAGTAATTCCTCTTCTACTGTGACGCAGCGGTTCCCAGTAACTGCTCATCTGTCTCCCTGATAATTGTTCCTCTAAAAATAAAATTTGGTAATTTGTACTTCCCATACAAAAAATTGAAAGTTTAAAGGAGAACAAACCTTTCCACCAATGATAAGGCCAGCTGAAAATTCATGATTCTTCCCCACCTTACGCAGAACCTCAAAGGTCTGGTATGCCAATTCCCTCGTAGGCGATATTATCAGAACTCCCAATCCATCCATCGATGTCCACTGTTGACGATATAACCTTTCCAAAGCCTGAAAATGTACAGCAGTTTCATTCCAAAACCTATAATTTCTACTGTACAATATGTAACCAAGGTAAGAAATAATTAAAAAGGCAGATGATATAAATAAGCACTGAGTTTATATTAATATACACATTACACTTGGGAGGGCTATAGTTTAATTATAATTCTATCCTAAACGGTACTACTGATATTATTTGCTAAAGCAAAGCTCCCAAATAATGGAATATGAGAAAGACTGGGCAAGATTGCACTGGGAGACAATTTGTAGATTAAAACAATTTCAATGTGCAATGAATCCAACACTTAACACCATCCAATTAAGTCTGTATAGTCTATATGAGACTGGGATTCAGGTACAGAGTTGTACAATACTAACCCTTCTGCTCCTAAAACTGTGGGTACCAGAAATAAGGAGAGCAAGTGGAATAAAATAATTCAGCTGTAATATTTCTGGGTTACTCCTGGAGGAATTCCGTGACACTGTGCACGAGCAGAATTTATGTCCCCCACAGATTTCTTTGTTTCCCTGCAGATAACTGACTTTCTGATGGGGAACCAAAGGGAAGCCACAAAAGCGGTCATACGACCCTCAACCCTCCTCAACAGTAAGTTTCGGTTGCTCAGAGCAGCCGGCAGAGGTAAATCACTGTGGGGCGGAACTGGGGAAGACACAGCTGGTGGCTTCTACCCTGTGCTGGGCTCAGCTGCTAGTCCCAGCTGGGCTGGGGAGGATGGGACTTCCTCTTCACAGCATCCAGGGCCAGGTCAGACCCACCCCTAGATTTCTCTCCCAGCTGTAGGAAGCTCTGCAAACTCCCCCTCCCAGAGAACTTCCTCTCCCATCACTCTTCAGCTGCAGGGGGAGGGATCACTGTACAGGGAGCTGCTCCCCCATCCGTCCAACCCCCGTGTATCCAGACTCCCTCATACCCAGACCTTCCTGCCAAGCCTTACTCCCCCGCACCCAGAACTCCCCCCCCCCCCCCCGCGAGCCCCACTTCTCCTGCACCTGGACCACCCCAATGAGCCACCCGCACCCGGATCCCTACACTACCAAGCCCCAACCAGCTGCACCTGGATCCCAACCTCACTGAGCCCCACTCCTCCAGTTACTGGACATCCCCCCACCCAGTCAGACCCCCCTGCTGAGCTCTATCCCCCCACACACACTCAGACCTGCCCCGCCCCCGCTGAGCCCCAACCACCTTCGCCTGGACCCCCATGCAGAGTCCCATTACCTTTGCACCCAGAACCCCCAACAAGCCCCTGTGCATCCAGCTCTTCCCCGCACCCGGATCCCCCACTGAGTCGCCAGCACCCAGATTGCCCCACAGAAAACCCTCTCACCCCACACCTGCATCCCCCCACACTAAGCCCCTCCATACTTGGATCCTGCCTTGCTGAGCCTGCCTGCCCACACACCTGGTGCACCTGGCATGGAGGGGCAGGGCTCTGGGGTGTTTCTGGGGCAAACCCAATCCTTGCGCTGTGTCACGGTTGGGTGGCTGGGGGGAGAAACTGCACAGTGATCTCCCACCTCTGTGCAGCCAGTGGCCTGTGCTTCCCAATGCCATGCTGGAGCCGCCACATTTATTTGACAAATAAAATTTGCAGAATTTTAAAATACTGTGTGCAGAATTTTTCATTTTTTGGTGCAGAATGCCCTCAGGAGTACTGGGCTCACACTTACAAGGCAGTACCATCGCTGAAACAGAGCATTCCAACTAAAGGTACTGCTGCCACAATGCAGGTCCACTTCTGCTATTACAGATTCACTCACTATCAAATTGTTGTGTTCAGCTGTATAACAAAAAGATTTCGCCAGGGCTGATGTGATATCCCTACTGATGGTACTTTCCACAGCCACAAAGGAGATCAAAACTTGTTTCTAGCCTCCTTCTATATGACACTTAGTCCCAGTTATCACTAGGCCCCTTCTCTACAAATCCCTTCAAATGCATGGACATAAAAATTTATACAATTGTTTCAAGAGCTGTATTTCTCAATTACAGATATAAATTAATGAAGCAACCTCATTTTCCTTCTTTCTACAGTATGCAGAAGATTGTTTCCCCGCCCACCTTTCCAAAATCTATACATTTATTTCCTAATTGGCATGAATGAGATCTAGCATAAAGCACATTCTAGTTTCTGAGAGGTTGCCTAAATACCCATTTCTGTTCCCACTGTCTTGTCATTGACTTTAATGGAAGTGGATTGGGCCCTAAACTAATAATCTACATTGAATGCTAATCGCTAGTCTCATAATTTAAAACTAAATTAAGTCCCCGCCCAACCTGATCACCATTTGACTGGTTCCTCAATTTAGATGCCAACTTGAAAAAATCCTTTCTATAATACTAAAGAAAATAAATGCAAAGCCTGACTTTCCAGGTCAACCAATAGTAACTTTTATCCTCTAAGGAATATTTGTGAGCCAATTTTCAGTCTAATTTGCAAACCATGAACTCTAGCCTAACCTACAATGAACAATGTATTACATATTTAGTGAAGATTAATTGTAAACAGGTTCCTTGATCAATTTTACACTTATTCCATACAGACATTCAGTATTAAATAATTTTAGCAGACAACTACATCGGTAAAGGACTATTAAGAAAAAAAAATTTAAATCAGTCTTAATAAAAATGTCAGAACAAGATATCAAAGTGTCAAAACATTTCTAGAGACAAAAATATACCCAGACCATCTTACAAAACCTCAGACAGCAATACATAAGTTAGTCTGTCATAGCTTTATGTGAACAAATATTATAGTCAAATTATAAGTCTCCTCCTGGCTTCGATTAACCAAAGTATGCTGTTTAATGTCCAATACCTCCACTTTACGTAACTCAAGCTTCCAATGAGAAGGTAAATTACTTACTGGGATAATAAAAGCCAAGGTTTTGCCTGATCCAGTCTTTGCAGCTCCAAGTACATCTTTACCTTGCAACGACAAGCCTATGGTCTGCCTCTGTATCTCAGTTACCATGCGATACTGTGCTTCTTGCAAACCTAGTATTTGGGAGAGAGAGAAAAAAAAGATTCTTACTTTTTGCCTTGGATAATGATACATTTTCCCATAAGGAAAAATACTGCAGGTGGCAACATTATCTTGGAACTTTGATATTTAAAAACAAAAACTCCTTAGACTGCCAATGAAGAAGACTGGTTAAAACTGGTCTTTTATTCAAATACTTTCCTAAGAACTGTAGGTGTACTTACCTTTCAATGTTTTCTTTGACAATGGGAAATCTGAAAATCTTTCAATTTCATTTGGGTTTATCTGAAACAAAACGATTTAATCAATGCTATAATATAAGAATACCATGGAATTTAAATCACATTGTTTTAGTTTGCTGGTAACATTGGCAGAATTTTTAGTGGGTTAATTCTAGGAGTACCCGGCAATCAACCTCAACCAGCTAACTGGAAGTAAAAGGTCTGCACATCTACACATAGGCATAGTTTGACTTCTACATTTGGGGGGTCAGCTTCAGTCAGGCAAATAGGAATCTACATGGGGGGGCAAATTCCACAACTGTTGAGGCTTGCAGTTTGGGGGGGTCAACCCTCCCACCCCACAAACTACATCCATGCATCTACATTAGGTTTATCTAACCCCGACAATTTTTCCTAATCTAGACACCTTTTAGAAAGTGGAGCAAAATATGCATTTAACATGGCTCTATTATGTACAGAAGCAGTTCAATTTAGATCTTAAACATAATTATCTAAGGTTCAGAGACATCCAATTGTAACAGTATGCTAAGATATATAATCAAGGTTTAAGCATTCCATATGCTACTTGCCAAAAAGCCCAAGGCGTGACATGCAATTAAATGTTCATACTAAACAGCTGAAAAAACAGTATCAATCCTAAGAGCTAAATTTCTCTAGATTTTTCTGAAGCTGTCCCACCACTAGGGACCCTCTGCTTCTCCCCCTACCCCCAGGGCCCCTGTGTTTCCCCACACACACCCTGACTGACCCCTTCCTTGCCTGCCCCACCCCCAGAGGCCCTAGTGCAGTGAAGGAAACTGACCACAAGAGCTGCAGTTGGAAAACCCAGGCTCCTGGAAGAGGGGACCTGCCTGCATGGCGCAGCAGGTAAGAGCTCTGACTGGAGCTGGGATATGTTCCATGAGTAGACCTCCGGTACGGAACTTGGGATGGGGGTGCCCCTCCACCCTCCCTAAATGGCAGCCCTGGCCAAGGCTCCCACGGCTTCCCCACAGCTGCTTGTGTCATCTCCACACCTCTGCAGGGCGGGCGCAGCAATGGGATCAAGGGTCGTGCACTGGCTGTACGGAGGTGGGAGATCACCCTGAAGCCCCCCGCCTCCCCTGAGACATGGACTCAGAGGTGAGGCTGCACCCGATCCTGACACAGTGCCAGGGCTGGGCCTTCCCAGAAACACCCTGGGACTCTGCCCGTCTGCACTGAGCAAGGGCTACAGATTCTCACATGCACACCCAACCCTGGCCCTTGATCCAGGTGTGGGGCAGACAGGCTCAGCCCGGCAGGATCCAAGTGTGGAGGGGCTTAGTGTGGGGGATCCAGGTGTGCAGTGAGAGGGTCCTGTGTGGGGCAATCTGGGTGTGGGAGGCTCAGTGGGAGTTCCAGGTATGTGTGGGGGGAATCTAGATGCACAGGGTCTCACTGGGGGGTTCTGGGTGCAGGGGGAATGGGACTCTGCAGGGGGTCCAGATGAAGGTGGTTGGGGGCCAGCAGGGGAGTCTGGGTGCTGGGGACTCAGCATGGGGGTCCAGGTGCTGGGAGAGTGGGGCTCAGTGGGATGTGGGGGCTCATTGGGGTGTTCCAGATGAAAGGGGTTGGGGCTAATCAGGGCAGGGGTCTGGATGCAGAGGGGAGGAGCTCAGCAGAGATCCAAATGCAGGGGGGTGGGGCTCAGTGGGGGTAGGTCTGGATACAGGGGGTCTCCACTTGCAGGGGTTGAGGATTGGAGGGGTGGAAGTTCGGGTGTAGGGGGCACCCGGGTGCGGTGTGAGGATTGGCAGGGGCTGGATGCATAGGGGTTGGGCGGATGGGGCAGCAGCTCTCAGTACAATGAACCCTCCCCCCGCAGCTGAGGCGTGATGGGGGCAGGAAGTGGAGGGGCACTCAAAACAACGCACCCACACTGCTGGGGAGAGGCATATGACCGCTCTTACAGCTTGACTTTGCTTCCCCATCAGAAGTCATTTTTCTGCAGGGAAGCAAAGAAATCTGCAGGGGACATGAATTCTGTGAGCATGCAGTAGCACAGAATTCCCCCAGGAGTAGTCTTGATATTCAGACCTCTCCAGTAATTAACACTAGCTATTAGAGAGGTAATTTCTCCCTCTGTAACCCTGGCCTGCCATGACAGAATGCTTCACCAGAAAAATTAATAAGGCAGACTTGCAAGTTATGAAAACAGGACTTTCACAAGAGCTGAACTTACACCACGGAACTGGGGCTTGTCTACACTATCGCTTATGTCGATGTAACATACATCGCTCAGGGTGTGTAAAACCCACGCCCGAGTGACATAAGTTATATTGATTTAAAGCAGTGTCGACACCACACTATGTCGACGAGATATGCACTCCCACCAACATAGCTTCCACCTCTCGTTGAGGTGGAGTAATTACGTTGATGGGAGAGTGCTCTCATGTCGACATAGCGCGGTAATGAAGACAAGCCCTTACTCCCCACCAGATATGACTGACCACTGAAATAACCACTTTCAGAAATAAACATAAGTCTCCTCTAAAAGGCCTTACTTTATTACAATAATTCCTTCACACACATACCCCTTCCCACACATACCCCTTCCCACAATCAAGATGTTGCTCTTGGCAGGCTGCAAACAAAGAGGAATTGTTAAATATCTGGCAGGTGATCAGGTTCTACATGATGGGGGACTGGCAAATAGAGACAAAGTTCTGAATTCAGTTGTCCTGTCTTACATCATTTTAATTCTAAAATTTTCCCATTTAGGTACAATGAACTGAGACAAACTTCTTCACAAGGGCAGAAAATGGACTTCCAAATTTTAATGCCGCCCTGAATCTAACTTCATCGCCATGCTGTAGCCCAGGCCTGCACAACTCGTAAAGCGGCAAGGGCCATATTACTCCAAAGAAAACAGCTGAGGGCTGAAACCCCCCGGCCTCACCGAAACACCCCACCCCCAACCCTCAGCGCCGCCCGTCCCGCAGAAACAACCCTTCCTTCCCCAGAGCTGGGGTGTGGAAGCCTGTAGAGGAGGAAAGAAACGGTATGCATAAGGTGACTAGATCACAGCAGTAAAACAGGACCTGCACCCTCCCCGCTCAACCCCACCATCACACCCCTCTTCACCCCCCCCACACTATATTACTGCACACAGCAGTCAATCAATGCAGTTGTAGATAAATCTCTCTCTGCATTATGCATTTTTGTATAACTTTTATATGACTTTGTATTGAACCTTGGTAATATGTTATAGCGGGCCCCTAAGGTAGTATAATTAAGGTAAATGAAAAATGTCTTTCTGCTAGAAGTAGAATAAGATCCTCCCCCCACTTTGTAATCAATTGCCCTGTTGAATGAATGAGGTGTGAATGAGGAAGGCGTGGAAGGCAGGCACCTCCAGACAGCTGCAACCCTTGGAGAGGGGATGGGAACCAGACCAAGGACAATCAAACTTGTCAAGTGGGCTGACTAGAGAAGAGCAGACATACTGACAGCCTCAGGGGTTAGAAGCAAGCACCTTCCTTTGGGAACACCCTCTTTGCAGCATTGGGACAACCCCCAGCCCAGAGACAAGCAGCAAAAAGGACCAACGGACACAGTCCCAGATTTTGAATCTGGGAGATTTGCCCCCCTCCAGCCACCGACTTGCCGCTCACCTTCTCACCTCACCCCCACCCCCCTGCCCGGCTCGCCTCCTCACCCCCCGCCACCCGTTCACCTCCTCAGCCCCCCGCCAGCTCACCTGCCTGCCCGCCGCCGGCTCCCCCTGCCACCAGCTCACCTGCCTGCCCGTCGCCGGCCTCTTACCTTCTGCCGCTGGCTCACCCTCACTCCCCAGCCTGCCACTGGCCTCTTCACCACCCCACCCACCAGCCAGCCGTTGGCTTGTCCCACCCCGCCGCTTGCCTACTCACCCCCCGCGGGCCGCACAGTGAGCCCACGCGGCCCGGGGGCTGCATGTTGTGCAGGCCTGCTGTAGCCTCTCTCTCCTATATTGGCCTCAATTTAGGACTTCAATGTTGGCATCAGTCATGTTGGCAAAGTGATGGAAAAGATCCATAGCTTCTGTGACACTCGCTAAGCAAGCATCAAAATGTGACTATTACTAATTAGGTTAAGAAGAGATTAAAGTTCAAGGAGTGAATTGTGTTGGCCAAAATAATAGCACCTTTAGAACCCGTGCACCTTACAAAATGTGTATAACCCTTAAGTAGTGCATACTGCACAGCCTACCTACCTTAGGAAGTCAGATCAAAGTGAAATAACCAATACTCAGCAAACCAAATCATAATGTAACCCAGCCAAGTCAACTTCTGTATGCCTCAGATGATTGTATCTGGAAAATGAGGCTAACAAAGCTTCATACTTAGATTGTACTTTTTCCATCAGTAGATTTCAAAGCACTTTACACGAGCAGACAACCATAATCATCTCCATTTTACAATTGCCTGCACAACATGATGAAATGGGCATTTCATGTCAGAGATATTGCAA
Organism: Macrochelys suwanniensis; assembly: GCA_033296515.1. Lineage (NCBI taxonomy): Eukaryota > Metazoa > Chordata > Testudines > Chelydridae > Macrochelys > Macrochelys suwanniensis. The sequence continues at coordinate 38,244,772 of CM065775.1, read as the reverse complement.
GCTAGTGGATTACGGGCCTAACTCCTCTGCCCTCCTCCCCAAGAGATCTGGGTTCGGTCACAAATTCCCTATGCAACCTTTGTCAAATCACTTCAACTCTGTTAGTCCAGCTCAAAAAGATGCATGCACATTCCCCAAAAGGCAGGGGTAGTCAGTTCTCTAGATCTAGGGAATTTCATTTCTGAAAGTTAATCCACCATGCCAATTCAGAGGCCAACTACCAAAACACTAATTTTTCACTGTTTATATCACCATTTACTGCACCAATAGTGAAAACTGGACTGTTTCTATTAATGGCAATTTCTGAAACACTTCACTTACTTACGCATGAGCCAATATCAAAGGCGACCCACAATTCAAATTTTACACTGCGATGCAACGTGCTGGCAGACAGAGAAACAAACACTAGAAACTTTGCAAACATTTCAAAAAGGAACTATTTTAAGTTCTTTAACCTTAAGAAATCCTTAATATAATCCAGGCAGGACATATTTCAGTCATCAATGAGGCTTAATCCTAAATATCTGAAGGCATGAGGATTTCCCCGACCCACTCCCTTTGGAATTTCAACAGTAATTCCAATCAGCAGTCTAACAGGACCGTGGTTACAGCTTTGATTTCAAAAAGAGGTTAGTACCTCTTCATATTAAACCACACATACCTGCAAAAACAGAACAAGAGTCACACAACTCCAAAAACACAGACTTTTACCATTTGAGCCGAAGGAAAATCATTGATAGTTGTTAGCTATACAACAGCCCTTTTCCTTCTAAAATGCAACCAGCTAAGGTGCTCTCACTCACAGTGCCTAATTGTGCTACCACCAAAGTCAGTGGGAAAAAAAAAAATACTGGTGTTAAAATCAGAGCAGGATTGGGCCCAAATATAACCACACACAAAATTTAATACCTTTGCTTAGCTACAAACCTTTTTTCCCCTACATTTGTAGCCACCATACGACAGTAATTGAAATATAATTCTATATAAAGTCTGAAGGTGCAGTAACAGGTCATTTTTAAGCTAGAGAGAGAGACAAAGAAACAGAGGTAGTTTTAATTATGGCGTGTAACTTAAGCAATTTTATTTAATCATCTTCAGGTCAAATGACTTCTGCAAGATAAAGTTACAGTAGATCTAATAAGGATTCAGCAAGCTTCCATTGTACAACTCCATATCTATGGAGAGGTTACTGCCTCTCCATAATACCTAGGGCCCTACCAATTTCACGGCCATGAAAAAAGTGTCACAAACTGTGAAATAAACCCTTGCCCATTAAATCTCATCTCCAGCTGCTGGGCATACCGGGCTCCTGCCAGGGCTTGAGGCTTCCACTTCCACAGCTCCTGCAGGGACTCAGGGCTTCCACCTCTGCAGCTTCTGCCGGCTCAGGGTGCCCATTTTTTCAGGAACCCCCAAACTGGCCAGGGCTCCTGGGCACAATTAATCTGACACTGACTGGGACTAGCAGCTAGGAGCCCCTGGCTGAGGTGCTCCCAGGAGCAAGGGGGAGATTGGATCCACCCCCGGGAAACTCCTCCAGCTGCAGGAAGCTCTGGAGCTGCTGCTCAGCCTGGGAGCTTCCTGCAGCCCGGGGCGGTATCAAGAGGTGGGTCTGATCTCCCCAAGAGGGACTATGAGGAGGAAGAGCAAGTCCTGTCCCTCCCTAGCCAGCTGGGGCTAGCAGCTAGGGGCCCCTGGCTGGGAATCTCCCAGCATCACGGGGGAGATCAGACTCATCTCCACCTCCGGGAGCCTCCTCCAGCTGCAGGAAGATCCATGGCTTCTGCCTTCAGAGCCCACCTCTGAAGGTAGCACAGAAGTGAGGGTGTCAATCCTGCAATGCCCCTAGAGCGGCCTTGCAACCCCCACACAATCCCCTTTTGGGTTGGGACCCCCACTATTACAACACCCTGAAATTACAGGTGTAAACATCGGAAAATGTGAAATTGACTTATTTTCAAATCCTATGGCCGTGAAATTGACCAGAATAGACTGTGAATTTGGTAGGGCCCTAATAATAAACTTTCCGTTATCACTGCTGTACTCAGTCTCGTAGTGTGCTCTATCACAAAGGTGACAAAACCCAATACAAGACTACACCACCAATTATGGGTTTTGCTCACAAGAGTGAAACACGCCTAATCGAGGAAAGCATACACGCATGCCCACACAGCAGTCTCAAATAGATAGATTACTCTGCGCTTCACCCCAGGTGTAGTGAAGGTTGACTCACATGTTCCATCCAAGGGGTGGCTGCAATTCAGCAAAGGATGAAATAATACCATGTGTAAAGCACCAAGATCCTTCTGGATAAAAAGGCACCATATGAACATAAAGTGTTATCAATAGTCACAGCCACACATCTAACAAACAGAGGACTAAACCTACTAACCAGAGCTTGGTTCAAATGATTCCTTTCCTGCTCAGTGGGGTCCACGGGCTGTGCTATGATGGGAACACCAATCCCCATGCCCTTTACTTGACTACTGGTAGAGAAGGGCTTTCTGCCCAGGTGTTACCCCGGAATGCATTTGATACTCACACATTTTTCTGTTAGACTTGGCAACAAAGTGCCTGTTTAATTTGATGGTTTCCCAGTCTGCTGAGAGGAATGGAAACCTTCTTCTCTCCCTCTCCTTTCCAATACACAAACTCATCCCTGCTGTCTAGTTAGAGGGAACCAATATCATTCTCTCCATCCATCCATCCCCATTCTCTCCCATCCCTATCAGCTGCTTCTTCCCTTCTCTCTGAGTTTTGTTTTATAGGCTATGGCTACATTACAGCACACAGTTGTATCGCTGTAAGGTCTCCCATATAGCCGCTTTATGTCAGCAGCAGAAGGATCTCCTGCCGGCATAATTAAACCACCCCCAACGAGCGGCAGTAGCTATGTCGGCGAGAGAGCATCTCCTGCTGACATAGTGCTGTTCACACCAGTGCTTTTGTTGGTGAAAACTTATGTTTTTTCACACCCCTAACCAATAAAAGTTTTACTGACAAAAGTGCTAGTGTAGACATAGCCTTAATCGCCACACAGGATCTCATCCTGACTGGGCAGCAGCGTCAGAGCAAAACTGAAGGGATCTCAGTTGCCCTTTGCCGCTTCTGCTGGGAAAATCAGTGAGATAAGAATGTCAGTTTCACTCTACTGGTGGGGTCCTAATGGTTAAGGAAACCTTCCCACTTGCTAAAGTGGAGTGGCATTTTCCAAACCTCCATAATAGATAAGCACCATCCCCAACAACAGAAAGATTGCAACTAGTACAGAATGAAGTATTCCCTCCCCGCAATCACACACTCACTTCTTCCCCTCCTGCAATCTTCACATCTAGAGGCTCCCCACCCCACTTCTCCTCCTCTATGGGCAGCTCAGCTGGAGACAGCTAATATCCCCCTCATTCCTGGATACTGCTGCTCTAGTAGGCTGATGCCATCACATTTCCCACAGCAAATATCCCACAGTAATATCGCAGCTGATCTACACCCCAGCCGAGCCCGTGTCTCCCCCCACACAAATTCCACGTGTGCCACCTCAACCTGACTGATTCCGGATCAGGGCTTATCTCCTCAGTGAATGTCTCCCTTGACCTCCAGAAAGGGCCATTCTAGCCGGGTAATGCCTCTCAGCGGGTGACCCCGAGCTCCAGTCAGCACCACTCTAACCAGATAAATACCCTCTTCCTGGCAGGGAGGGATAGCTCAGTGGTTTGAGCATTGGCCTGCTAAACCCAGGGTTGTAAGTTCAATCCTTGAGGGGACCATTAAGGAATCTGGGGCAAAAACTGGGGATTGGTCCTGCTTTGAGCAGGGGGTTGGACTAGATGACCTCCTAAGGTCCCTTCCAACCCTGAGATTCTATGATTCTAGTAGGTGCCCCTCACTTCTCAGATAACTACTCCAGCCAAGCCACGCCTTCTCTGGAGGGCACCTCTGGGCATCACCCACTGGGAGCCCCCTTCACCTTCAGGCAGCGATGCTCTAGCCCAGCAATGGCCCTTTTCACCACCAGTGGGTGCCCCTACCCTGGCTAGCACCACCTCTCCCCAGGGCAGCCCTGCAACCACCGGACAGTGCCCCTTCCCCCCGCCGGGTGCCCCTCACCCCAGGGCAGCCCCACTCGACGATGGGCAATGCCCCACTCCGGGCAGCATGGCTCCCTCCCCACGCTCTGTCTCCCGGTGGCTGCCCGGCTCGGCCCCTCACCTCCGGGTAGCGCTGCTCCAGCCGGGCGATCCCCTCGCGCTCCACCTCCCACTCCGGCCGCTTCCGCTGCTTCTGCTGCAGCCGCAGCTTGTTCTTGCGCTTGGTGTATTTCTTCTTCCAGCGCTCGAAGCTGCGCACCGGGTCCGGGCCCGCGCGGCGCCCCGAGCCGCCCATGCCGCACCCGCTCGCTCGTCCGCCCGCCCGCCCGCAGCCCCCCGGAGTCCCGGCCTGGGACCAACACGCTGCTGCCGGGACCGTCGCAGGGAGAGCGCGTCACCCAGCCCCGCCCCTGGGGCTGCCCGGCCTCCTCCCACAGGCCTGCGGGATGGGGGCGGGGCCAGGGACCCGCGTGCCTCCCTCCCGCGCTGGCCACGTGTCGCGCTCAGGGCGGGCTCCCTGGGGCGAGTCACAGGCAGGACTCTGCGGCTGTCGCGGGGGGGGGGCGCTGGGGATGGAGCGAGTTTCACTCCCCCCAGATCTCTGTTCTGAGCCACCCCGCCGCCTGCGTGCGCATGCCCCAGTTCAACAAACAAAGCCCCGTGTCCAGCAGGGCCGGGGGGGGGCACCCGCCCGCTGCATTCCCGTCAGGAACTAGACTCCTGGTCCTGCGGGGGGAGGGGGGTGCTGGCTCCTGACTCCTAGCGGGCGGGCGGGCGGGGAATGTTTGCTGGGACAAGGCCAGAGTCCTGGCGGGGATTGGAGGACAAAGAAGGCGAGTCCTGGGGGAGGGGGAAGAGCCTACAGTAATGGGAGGGACTGAGGGAGGAGAGAAGAGATCCTGAGGTATAGCGGGTGGGGAAGGAGCGTCCTGGGGGAGGTAACCTGGGCCCCCAGTCCGTCCCCCTCCCCCACCTTAGTAAAAGTCTGGTCGCACCCCTGTTTGTGATGGGCCGTAGTTCCTACAGGGCAGGGGTGGGCAAACTTTTTGGCCTGAGAGCCACATTGGGGTGCTGAAATTGTGTGGAGAGCTGGGTAGGGAAGGCGGTGCCTCCCCAAACAGCCTGGCCCTGCCCCCTATTCTCCCACTTCCTGCTCCCTGACTGCCCACCTCAGAACCACTGACCCATCCAGCCCGCCCTGTTCCCTGACCACCACCCCCAGAACCTCTGCCCCATCCAACCGCCCCCTGATTGCCCCCCAGGACCCTCTGCCTCTTAGCCAACCCCCCTGCTCCCCGCCCCCTTACCATGCTGCTCAGAGCAGCAGGACTGGCAGCCACGCCTCCTGGCTGGAGCCAGCCACACTGCCTCGCTGCCCGGCAGGAGCTCGCAGTCCGGCCGCCCGGAGCGCTGGCGGCACGGTGAGCTAAGGCTGCGGGGAAGGGAGGACAACAGGGAAGGGTGGATGGGCTAGTCTCCCTGGCCAGGAGCTCAAGGGCCGGGGCATACTGGATTACTTTAACCTCTGGTCCCAGTACAGATGCCTGGGGGACACCACTATTTACCTCTCTCCATCTGAAAACTGACCATTTAGTCCTACCCTTAGTTTCCTATCTTTTTAACCAGTTACTGATCCATGAGAGGACCTTCCCTCTTATCCCATGACTGCTTAGTTTGCTTAAGAACCTTTGGTGAGGGACCTTGTCAAAGGCCTTCCAAAAGTCCAAGTATCCTCCATCCGCTGGATCACCCTTGTCCCTCAAAGAATTCTTATAGATTAGTGAGGCATGATTTCCCTTTACAAAAGCCATGTTGACTCTTCCCCCAACAAATTGTGTTCATCTATGTGTCTGATCATTCTGTTCTTTACTATAGTTTTAACCAATTTGCCTGGTATTGAAGTTAGGCTTACCAGCCTATAATTGCCAGTATTGTCCCAGAGCTTTTTTAAAAAATTGGTGTCAGATTAGCTATCCTCCAGTCTTCTGGTACAGAAGCTGATTTAAATGATAGGTTACATACCACAGTTAGTATTTCTGCAATTTCATATTTGAGTTCCTTCAGAACTCTTGGGTGAATCCCATCTGGCCCTGGTGACTTATTACTGTTAATTTATCAGTTTGTTCCCAGATCTCCTCTATTGACACCTCAATGTAGGACAGTTCCTCAGATTTGTCACCTAAAAAGAATTGCTCAGGTGTGGGAATCTTCCTCACAGCCTCTGCTGTAAAGAGTGATCTAAAGAATTAATTTAACTTCTTCACAATGGCCTTATCTTCCTTGAGTGCTCCTTTAGCACATCGATCATCCAGTGGCCCCCATTGATTGTTTAGCAGGCTTCCTGTTTCTGATGTACTTGTCAATATTGTCTAGCCAAGTCGGCAGACAGACAGCTCCATTGCTTCTGATGGAAGCTCATAGCTGTCCAATATAGCAGCTGAGTGAAATTGAAATGTTTCTTTCACAGGTGCTATTAGGAACCCCATGGGCAACAGCGACTGCCAAGAATCAGGTCAATTTTAGTCTGCTGTGATTACTTGGGAAATCTATGGGCAGCAGCAGAGATAGGCACTGAAGCTACTCAGTGGGGAGAGGAGGATCCAAAAGTAACAATGACCATTAGAGAAGCTTTTCTTGGGTGGAAGAGAAAGATCCTTCTCTATTCAAGCAGCCAGAGGAGGCCCAAAGTGGACCAGGACACATATTACCTAGGGGTCAATGTTAAAGACTGAGCCTGTGAGCAGTGTTCAGGAACAGCACCTTAATAAGAGTCCTTTGTTGCTCCTTTTTGACCTGAGCAGCTAGTCAAAGTTCAGGGCCATGGGGAAGTTCCAGCCAGAAGTAGAAACTGATGGAGTCTGGTATTTTTTTATGCAAGCTTGCTTATTTACAAGGAATGTACAAAGTCCTGCTCCTCTAATTTCAGGAGGAACCAAAAACAAAAGGAGTTTAAAACCCCATGCCTATTTAGCCAATAAGACCCAAAAACTCTCTCTCTAGCTTTTCCTAGGATCACACTGTACTCACAGGCTACTACTTGGCTATCTTGATTTTTTACCTTTGCCTCTCTCTCCATTCTTGTCTGTTCTCAGTTTCTCTGTATTCTCTCACACCCCTGGTCACAATACACAATGGAAACTCCTCTGCCCCCTGACCTGGTACTAGTTTTAGGGCAGATTTATTAGGCCTTCCTTAGATGTTGCCCTTAAAGTGTTTCTTACAACTATCTTGTGTGAATATGCCCTTCACTTATCAGTCTGAACAAGGTTTTAACTCAGCCCATAACAAGGGTTCAGCCAGCTCATAACATCTCCCTACCCGCCACACATGGAATTTGGGGTGGTAGGAAAGTGAGGCAGACTGACTTTGCTCTTGACCTCAGTGGAGCTCATCTTATCTTTCTGGCTAGTAAATTCCATTCTGTGGCTAATAGGTATCTGGTAATTTTTTCCTAAAAGGTGACTTACAAATGGAAAAATAAAAAGGGCTGGTCTCCTTTCTTCTGTTTATAATGCATGAAGAAGTCCTGAAGGGTTTGGTCAAAAAATTCTGATTGTTTATGAGTTTATTTTATTTTCTTCAGCTTTTTTTTACATCAGTAAGTCAGAGGCGGATTAGGGATTTGTGGGCCCCTTCCCCATCCCTTCTGCCTGCATTCCCTTACTCCTCCCACCACGCTTCTGCCAGGGAAATGGGGTTGGGACATGGGGGCTTGCGCCATCCCGCCACTCTGCCCAGCACTCCTGGCGGGGAGTGGGGTGAGGGTGTGGGAGGGCATCCATTTTCCTGGGGCCCCCCAATTGGCCAGGGCCCCTGAGCACGGGCCCCGTTGGCCCAATAGCTAATCCGCCACTGGTCTTAGCTACCCTGAAAGATGCAACAATGACTGAAGAGCTAGTGAAATTATGACATGTCAAGAGGCTGAAAGTTGAGAGGAGAAGATGGTTTAATCAGACTTTTCAAAACTGTTTATTTTTGTGAGCACCTCTTAGGCTCCAGTAATCAATGATGTCTGGTACGTTATTCCTGAGACTTTCCGTATGTATGGCTGAAGGGGAAGGAATGCTGATATTTTATTTACAGTTCACCTTTAAAGGCATCCTGGATATCTGGCATTCAACATCATCAGGACTAAACATCAGACACCACCTTGCCATTCATCTGGAAAATGGCACAGAAAATGACAATGCAGGATGTCCAAACTATGCCCAAATGACAGTCATCTTGACAACCTTCCAGGAAGCATCTAATTTGCACAAGACAAAGGACGGCCACAATCACTCTTCTCTATGATACAGAGGTGCATGTAGAGACTACATGTCTTAGTACACAATGTCTTCTGCTTTTTGCTCTTAAAAAGCATATAAAGAGATTACCTCATTTGAGTTTGTCCAACAGTCTCAGCAGAATCTCACATGCTGGGACCTGTAATCTTCATAGGCTGTACCTTTGTATTAAACACAAGGGCCAAGATTCTTTTTTAAATAGGTGCCTGAAGTTAGACTCCTAAATCCATATTTAAGCACCTAAACAAATGGCCTGATTTTCAAAAGCACTGAATGTCCAGTGGCTCCCATTGACTGTTTTTGAAAACTTTGGCTAAAAGTAGTAAGCAAAATAAGACTTGGCACTGATACACCACTTTTCATGCATAGCTCCCGAAGGCCTCAATGCAACATGGTACTTAAGTATGTGTGTAACTTTAAGCATGTGAGTAATCTGTAGACTTGGATGGAACTGTTCATGTGCTTAAATTTACACAAAGGCTTAAGTACCTTACCAGGTGGATAAGAATCATTCCCTATTTTACAGCTAGCGAAACTAAGGACCCAAGAAGTTAAGTGCCCAAGATCAGATATCAATCACATAGCAGAATCCGTTTCTCTGGAAACCCAGTCACCAACCCTAGCAGCAGAATGACAGAGGCTGCATTGGTGCACTCTCTACTTTGTCTAATCCTGAAATAAGATAAGCATTTAGCACAAAAGCATTTAGTTAAGTGTTTTATGTATATATAAATCTGAACCACTAGAGGCCGTAACAGACCTGGATAAATTAGGATCATAGTAGTTAAAGGTAGAAAAAAGCCTTTAGGCCAGCAAGTCTACTCGTGCATGCAAGTCAAAGTCCCTGGCAGAAGATATAGCTCCAATTCAGGAAAGCCCATAAGCATGGATTTAATGTTAAGCACGTGTGTAAGTGCTCCTCTGAATCAGGTCCTGAAGAGCTGAAGCTGATTGACAATTTGAACTAAGGTAGTTTACATCAATTCCCACAGCTTCCATGGGAAGCCGCATTCACAAGTTTGAGGGCAGAATTTGTCCCTGTAATAACAGCTGTTCCCGGGAAAGCCTACACACATTAAATCAGGATCATCGTCTAATTCAGTGCATCTGACACTTAGTTTTACACAAGAGCTTGAACAAGATCGTTTGCTTGTGGACCTCTATCAGTATGTTTCCTGCAGTCATAATCATAACAGAACTTTTCAAGCCATTTGATCCCTGATGTACACCATGGTACACCAGAGATAAATTCAGCCTCCTGTCTTGTTAGAGAAACTCTGGAAGATTTCTCAAGCAGAAGCTCTTGTTAAGACTTAAATGAAAATTATATAATCTCTTAATCGTGCATCTGTGTAGTCAAGTAAGCTACATGTCCTTCGACAGCAAGAATTATCACAAACTCCTAGCAAGTGGAGATGAAAAAAAATGTGGGCCAGATCTCCAGGTGATGTACATCAGTGTAGCCTTCTTGACTTCAGTGGAGGTATGCTGATTTATACCTACTGTATTAGATCATCCAGTCTACCCACCTTCTAGTACAGTGTATAATCCTCAGAGAGGATATTAAACTGACTTTACACCCAATCTTATCCCAAAGGCCATGATAAAGGTGATACGGCAGTACTTACTTGGCTATGGATCCCTAACTGAAGTATTACATCAGCTCCACAGTAAACAAAGGATATCCGTATGCTAGCACCTCAGAATACAATTTTGCTTATCTGTGTAGCTAAGGCCAGGTCTACACTAAGAAGTTAGGTTGACCCAGCGACATTGCTATTGCATTAGTGATGTAGTTAAGTCAACCGTATCATGAGGAAAGAACATTTATGTCCATTTTAGCTACACATACAGCATCCCTGGCTTTCACAGTTCAGTGTATGGGAAGCTGTGGTTGTCCTTAATGTCCCCTAGAGTGGAGTGGTATGGATGCGGCCCCTGCTGCCACGTGGAATGTTGAGGGGGGGTCTTAGGGAGGTGCTAAAATGGAGTTCTCCATTAACTATAAAGGGAGGCAAGCCCAGGATTGCTGAATCTGTAGGTCAAGAAGAGTCTGCAGTATCTGTATTTCTGCTGGAGATGCCCCCATTATGTCCTGGTTCATCTCTCTCTCCTTTTTCTGCTGTGACTCCTGGGCCTTTCTCCTCTACACTCTTTTCTTCTCCAGGCTGCCTGCAATGTTCACAGTGCAGGCCCTGTGTTCATGGTTTGATGCAGCCCTGGCTTGCAGGATCTCATTGAAAAGTCTTTCTCCTCATCTGGCTCAGGTGTTCTGCAGATAAAACACACATTGTCAGTATAGTCACAATGGACAGCAAAACTTAAGATTGTGAACTCCCTCCCCTTGCTCAAGTTTTACACAACATATGCTTATTGACACTTCTGCTTCAGAGTGCTTGTGCACAGGGCCACTCACAGGACCAGCCATGGTGCGTTTGGCCTGACAGAGGTGAGGGAAATGAGGAGGGAATTGCTCAGTTGCATGAAACTATGAGCATAGGGCAATGGCACTGAATACTGGCATCATTTTCCACAAGCAGTGGTGATTTTAGCTGAGGGTAACAAAGGCAGAGAGAGCACTGCTGCTTCTAGCCTCCCTAAGTCCCCTAGGCCCATATGCTGCTAGCCTGTGTACTGCAATGGAGCCTGCCAAAGTCATCCCTGACTGGTGTGGGAAATTGTCCTACCAAAGAGAAAGAAATAAGGCTGCCATCCCTAGAAACCTTTGGGAAAGGTTTGGAGTGAACGTGCATGAAAGTTTCATTGAGATCTCTCAGGAGGATTCAAGGCACATCCCTGTGTACATAAACAAACTGCTCTGCATGCCCTCCCAGTCTCCTCCACCCCCATCTAACTCTACAGGAGAATGAAAAGCAGAGGACAATGGTACCTCTTCTAGTGCGAATAATGCAAAGTTGATAGCTCTGTCCTCCTAAGTTGGGAGCGCCATTGTAATGGGAAACAAATTTACACACTTACCCAAGGATCCTTCCCTGGCATTGGACTTGCCTGTGCTCAGCTGCCGGGACTCAGACTGCTGTGGAGACTTAAACAGATCCTCACTCGTGGCATAGCTGGACACCGCATATCCCCCGACCATCTTCCTCCTCGTCCTCGCCATTCAGGCCAGGGTCCCCTGGCTTGGGTTCCTTGGAGGTGTGCATGGTGGTGGTGGTGGTGGGGGGGGGGGGGGGGGGGATCTCCGCCAAAGATGGCAGCAGCTCTTTGTAAAAGCAGCAGGTCTGCGGCTTGGCACTGGATCGACTGTTGGCCTCCCTGCCCTTCTGAGGTGCCTGCCACAGTTCCTTCGCTTTCACGCGTCACTGCGGCTGGTCTCTGTCGCACCCCTTCTCCCACGTCCCCAGTGCAATCTGCTCATAGATGTCGACATTCCTATGGCTGGTCTGTAGCTCTGCTTGCACCGCTTCTTCTCCCCCCCGGGCCCAGGAGATCCAATAGCTCCTGTCTACTCCAAGTCAGAGTGAGTAGGCAACTGGGCAATTGCACACAACAGTGGAGAGCTGCTAGGTGTGCTCACCAAGCTGGGCAATCAGGAAAAGGCATTTCAAAAATTCACGGGGCTATAAAGTTGGGGGGGGGCTCCCAATCTATGTGACCCCTGGGCAGTAGAGTTCACAATTGAGACTGGAGCAGTTGGTGTTGAGCATTGTGGGACAACTGCTGGAGGACTCTTAGGGTCAACATAGGTAATGCAGTGTCTACATTCCTGCTGTGTTGAGCTCTGTCCGTTGTCCACAGCTCAATGCCACTTGAGGTGTTGTTACTGTCAGTGTAATGGGACACTTACAGTGGTGGGAGACAAATTTAAGTGTCGATACATGCACCAGTAGCTCGACACAAGATGGCTTACCTTGACCTAACTTTGTAGTGTAGAACAGGCCTAAAGGACATAGGAAGACATTTTCTGTCTTCTGTGCTGCCTTTTCATATGTGTGATACCAAGTGGCCTAACTGTGGGAGCTTCTGATTTTGGATACCAATGTTAGACAACTAAGGCCTGATTTTTAGAAGTGCTCTGCACCTCCAACTTTATTTGAAGTCAGCAGGCACCCAGCACCTCTTGAAAATCAGGCCTGAATTGTTTAATAGTCACTCCCAAAAACTGAAAAACCACAAATTAAAAGTGATTTTTGAAATCTGAACCTAAACATCTCGAGACTCCCATCAGATTAGTGCCCCCTGTGCTTCACCTCATTCAGCAATGCTTTAAATCCTCTTCGCATCTCCAGTCCTCTTCAGAAAACGTTTTTGATCTACATCCTGATTCAAAACCCGCTGAAGTCAACTGGAATCTTTCCATTGTCGTCAATGTTCAGTCTTTCGATCAGGCCCCTAATTTATTTTTTATTCTGTAATCTAAAGTATTAGGGTTCCCCTAGTACCTTTAATTCAGATTACAACTGTACATGTTTGATAACTGTCCAGATCAAACAAAAGCCCTGCAGAACTCCACAGAGCCCAGATTTACTCTAGGATGTTTAGCCCTCAGATTTTATTTACAAAGGAACTCTTGCTTCCTTCAAACAGGAAACAAATATGCCTAGCCAACACTTTTTTCTACTTTAAGGACCTCTCACATATACCAGTGTAAATGAGGAGAAACTCCCCTGAAGTCAATGGGCCAGATTAGGTTCTTATTTCCACTGATGTAAATCCAGAGTAACTCCATTAAAGTCAATGGAAGTACGCTGGTGTCAATTAGGAGTAACTGAAAGAATCTGAGTCACACTTGTGTAAAATGGATAATTTTCTTCCCACCCACTTCCCTCCTGCCATTCTCTGGGTATGTCTTCACTAGCAACATTAAAGCACTGCTGCGGCAGCACTTTAATGTGGCTGTGTAGTCGCAGCACCAGCCCTGGGAGAAAGCTCTCCCAGAGCTGTAAAAAAACCACCCCCACGAGGGGACTAGCTCCCAGTGCTGGTGCACTGTCTACACTGCCACTTTACAGCGCTGAAACTTGCAGCGCTCAGGTGGGTGTTTTTTCACACCCCTAAGTGAGAAAGTTGCAGTGCTATAAAGTAGCAGTGTAAAGAAGGCCTTTGGCACTGCTGACAACTCCACCATCCCCCCATCAACCTGGGAGCCACCTTTGACTCATCCCTTTCTCTTGCCCCCCAGATTTGGGTCATGTTCAAATCCAAGTGCTGCTGCTTCTTAATAGTTCTAACCTTTACCTTCTTTTCCTTCTATCCCCACTGCCAAAACTCTCAGTCTCATCCAAGCCCTCATCATCTGCCATCTGAATTACGGGTTATAACTTATGTGGTGAGGCACAGAAAAGAACACGTGAAAGTAAAAAGCAGCAGAAAGGCCCCAGAGGCAGCAGGCTACACAATCATGTCATTGCAGAGAAGGTCCACAGACCCAAGAGCCCTCCATGATAGCATATGCACATTTTAAACAGTTGGAGGACTACTGTTCTGTTTTTAAACAGCAACAGAGCTTGATCCCCTCCCCCCACGCAGTGCTTAATTTAGGCTTGGCAGTTCATAGGTCACAGTTCCTGGCCAGCGCGAGCTGCCCTGCAGGCGCGAGGGCAGTGCATGGAGCTTTTCTGGCCACTCATGCACCTAGGGGCTGCAGGGACCTGGCGGCCACTTCCTGGGGGCCGCGGTAAGTGCCACCGGGACCCACCTCCCGCACCCCAATCTCTTGCCCCAGCCCAGAGTCCCCTACCACACCCAAACTCCCTCCCGGAGCTGGCACACACACCCCCCCAATACCCTGTCCCAGCCCTGAGCCCCCTCCTGCACCCCAAACCCCTCATCCCTGGCCTCATCCCAGAGTCCGCACCCCAAGCCGGAGTCCTCACCCTCCTGCATCCCAACTCCCTGCCCCAGCCTGGAGCCCTCATTTCTGGCCCCACCCAGAGCGCGCACCCTCATCTCAGAGCCCATACCCTCCCTGCATCCCAACCCCCTGCCCCAGCCTGGAGCCCTTTCCCAAACCCCCCATCCCCGGCCCCACCCCAGAGCCCGCAACCCGTCGGAGCCCTCACACCCTCCCACACCCCAAACCCCTGCCCCAGCCCGGTGAAAGTGAGAGGGGGGATGGAGCGAGCAGGGCCAGGGCCTTGGAGAAGGAGCGGGGCACGGGCGGGGCCTCGTGGCAGGGCAGGGATGTTCAGTTTCATGCCATTAGAAAATTGGCAACCCTACTTTGGACAGTCTGCATTAGTCACTTCAGAATTCCACTATGCACAGTGGTAAGGGATCAGAGGGGTAGCCGTGTTAGTCTGGATCTGTAGAAGCAACAAAGAGCTCTGTGGCACCTTATAGACTAACAGACGTATTGGAGCATAAGCTTTCGTGGGTGAATACCCACTTCTTCGGATGCATCCGAAGAAGTGGGTATTCACCCACGAAAGCTTATGCTCCAATACGTCTGTTAGTCTATAAGGTGCCACAGAGCTCTTTGTTGCTTCTAGTGGTAAGGGAGTATCTCCCAGACCATCCCTTCTGCCAGGTGTCTGTATTTTACAAGGATGTCAGATTGCTTTACCAACAATCAAATCTCTCAACAACTCTGTGAAGCCAGGCGATATTATTATCCTCATTTCACAAGTTAAATGAAGCATGGAGCAATTAAGTTACCTAACCAAGACAGAGCCAGGAATAGAAACCAGAAATCCTTCCTCCCAGTACATTCTTCTGAAAACAAAATAAATGCAAATCAGTTCCCCTTGTACTGCTAGGACACTGGCTGAAATCCTGGCCCCATTAAAGTTAATATGAGTTTTGCCATTGACTTAATTGGGGTCTGGATTTCACCCTCCCTGTTTTTCCTGCTAGAGCTGTTCACATCACAAACACCTAAACCCCTGGAAGGAATGCAGCTTCATATATCAAATGCAGTATTGTAAAAACCACAGCCTCAGAGGAATGCAGTACTGTAAGGAATGTGGCACCTTGTAAGGTGGAGCTCTGGGTTTTAGCAACCTAAGGCAAAAGAAACCAGAAATATGAATTCAGATCTAAGTCAAAAAAGCAAACGGGATGTTAGGGATCATTAAAAAAGGGATAGAGAATAAGACGGAGAATATCTTACTGCCCCTATACAAATCCATAGTGCGCCCACATCTTGAATACTGCGTACAATTGTGGTCTCCTCATCTCAAAAAGGATATACTGGCATTAGAAAAGGTTCAGAGAAGGGCAACTAAAATGATTAGGGGTCTGGAACAGGTCCCATATGAGGAGAGATTAAAGAGGCTAGGACTTTTTAGCTTGGAAAAGAGGAGACTAAGAGGGGATATGATAGAGGTATATAAAATTATGAGTGGTGTGGAGGAAGTGAATAAGGAAAAGTTATTTACTTGTTCTCATAATAAAAGAACTAGGGGCCACCCAATGAAATTAGTGGGCAGCAGGTTTAAAACAAATAAAAGGAAGTTCTTCTTCACACAGCGCACAGTCAACCTGTGGAACTCCTTGCCTGAGGAGGCTGTGAAGGCTAGGACTATAACGGGGTTTAAAAGAGAACTGGATAAATTCATGGAGGTTAAGTCCATTAATGGCTATTAGCCAGAATGGGTAAGAAATGGTGTCCTTAGCCTCTGTTTGTCAGAGGGGGGTGATGGATGGCAGGCGAGAGATCACTTGATCATTACCTGTTAGGTCCACTCACTCCGGGTCACCTGGCATTGGCCACTGTCGGTGGACAGGATACTGGGCTGGATGGACCTTTGGTCTGACCCAGTACAGCCTTTCTTATGTTCTTATGTTCTTATGTAAACTTCTTATGAATGATTGTTGTTTGTTGCTATATTTGTTGAAGCTGTGTTTGTATGTTTGCAGTGCTGGCGTTATACAAGACACAGAGTGAAGGACAGTCTTTGTCTGAAAGAGCTTAGAATCTGAAAGACAGAAGCAGAGAAGATGGGACACACTATAAAGGATTCATTTCAGTTTAAATTTAAGCAGGGGAAAGAGGAATTTCATGGGCTCTTACATTCCAAGTCATGTAGAAGAGAAGGAAAAGATACACATGCTCTAGTTTGCAAGTGTTCATAGATAATAAATTGTCAAAGCCTCAACCACGGATTTAAGAAGGAGATAGCACTAATTACAAAGGAAACCTGTAAAGCACCATGCACATCTACCGCACAAGATAGATAACAATGAAGAATTTGTGCCTAAGGTGACAGCCAAAAGAATAGCCTCTTCTTAAATCTATTTCAGTTTTAACTGTCTATTGAAAAGAAGCCATGGGCTTGCATGGCCACTGCCCCTGAACAAAACTTGGGCACAGTGGAGAGTAGGGATTGACAGGCAGCCGGTCCCAGCTCCCTGATTCTCAGCTGCCTGCTCTGGCATAAAAATATTCTCTTGCAGCTTTAAATTAACTTGAAACAAGATCTTTCCTCCCCACGACCCTTCTATCCCAGACACACCCTTCCCCATCTTTTGCTTCCCTTTGCACCAGTCCAGGGGGTTCCAGCACAGGAGGAAGTGGAGTCGGGTGGCAGAATTGACACAGGAGGTGGCTCTGCCAATTTTCCATTGGCAGAAATTCCCCTTACAGAGGGAGATTTCCAGTGCAAATCTCCAGCCATTTTCAGTTCACTTTGCCCCACATAAGCAGGGCAAAGTGAACTTGATGGACTGGAGAATCCAGCCCAATAATGTTAATCTGACAGGAAAGAAAAATGAAACCAGTTTTCGTAAGTCTCCTTTCAAAAACAAAACAGACCAAACCCACTGATTCATCTGCCTGATTCTCATCCTGGATAGTTCTTACTTGGCATTTGAGTTCTAACCACTCCACCCCTCTCCCTGAAGTAAATTTAACAAGAAACTTCCTGTTTGTGGATGCCTTTCATGATGAATCCAATTACGGCAGTTTTTGAAATTAGCCAGGAAAGGGCTGAATGAGAAACAAATGCCACAGGAAATATTGACTGGTATTGGGAACAGGCAGCTTGCTCAGAAGTTGAGCTCTACCCAAAAGAGTTCAACTGGACCATGTTTATAGCCAAGAATAGATAATGCCTTTGGCCTTAGTCACTGTATTTTGTAGGTCCACAAAAAGTCCTTGTATGGAAGTCAGGCTCCAGGTGGCATCCCAACAATTTTCTGGGCCAACATTAGTGGGAATAGCCTGTTTGGCTATATAAGAGCATGGCTACAGATGTAGAGCTCCGGGAGTTAAACCAGCCCTCAGAGACCGAAGCAGGGAAAGCGCTGCCACATTGTTCACACTGTCGACTGCAAGTGCAGTGGCGTGGCCACATTAGCAGCTCTTGCAACACCATAGAGAGCAGTGCATTGTGGTAGCTATCCCGAAACTTCCTTGCTCCAGCCCTGCACCCCCACCCCCAGCTAACACCACCCCCCCGGAAGCCAGTTCCCCCCCCCCGCAGCGGCTCCCCCCTCCTGCGGGCCGGCAGCTCAGCCCCCCACCCGCAGCGCCCCCCCAGCTCCCGGTTCAGCCGCGGAGCCGGCAGGGCAGCAAACAACCGCAGCCAGCCCCCACGTGGCTCCCTGCCGGCTCCCGGCTCAGCCATGGAGCCGGGAGGGCGGCAGGCAGCCACGGACAGCTGTCCCCCACCCCCAGCTCCCGGCTCCCTGCCGCCCCCCTGGCTCCCAGCTCAGCCGCGGAGCCGGGAGGGTGGCAGGCAGCCACGGCCAGATACCCCCACGGCTCCCGGCACCCTAGGCGACCGCCTAGGGTCGCCTAGTGGGCGCACCGGCCCTGATCCCAGTGTGCAAGTGGCTGCAGTGGCTTTTCAAATCGGGGGGTGGGTGGAGTGTGACAGGGAATGTGTTGTGTGTATGTGCGGGGAGAGACCGTGTGTTTTGGGGGGCAGAGAGTACGTCAGCATGCTGTCTTGTAAGTTCAGACAGCGGCAGAGGGAAGGGGGAAACCCCGACATCAGCCCCCACCCCCACTTCTCACACACACACACCTCTGCAGCGGGAGCATTCCACAGTAATGGTTTGCTTTGTCCTGGAGCAGATAAGCATGACGGCTGTCAGAAATGGAGCTTCGAACGGGGATATCCGCATGCCTGCAGCCGAGTTCAAAACAATGACAAAAGTGGCTCCTTGACTCCAGGGGATTATGGGATGTTTCCGGAGGCCAATCACAGAGCAGTAATGAAACACGTCATCCACACTGACATCCGGATGTTTCAGCCAGGGCGCAACAAGCTTTATGCGTCTCGTGGAGGTGGATTACCAGGAGCGCTACAGCTGCAGAGTCCAGGCGCTCTACATGCCTTGCCAGTGTGGACACCTCAGGAGTTATGGCGCCCGGGGCTGATTTAATGCGCTCTAACTTGCAAGTGTAGCCAAGGCCTAAGAATTTGAACACCCTCTTAGTCCCTTTTAAACCCCTTAACTGTCAGACCTTGTCCAGAGTCTTAAAACCAGCACTTGCTACAAAGGCACTGATAGTGTTCTAAACCCTGGGGTAGAGAGAGCCGAACTATATTTTTAAAAGTGTCATAGCATATGCGCTATCTGCAATTATCACACCTATCAGTAAAAGTACTGGGCAATGGAGTCTGGAATCATCTGGCTGTGTATTTACCTCAAGAGTTCAGATGGATGGCTCTAGGTGGAGTCCCTGCCCGATTCTTTGCTTGTCAACATGACGATATGATACATAACAATTAAACACACACCACAGAGTCTTGGAAAAGTTAAACCCTGAGCTGCATGAGAGGCTGACGGAGCAGGAGCTCACTGACAGTGCTTCTATGACCCTCTGGTCATAAAACCTGCCTCGGAGGGTGTCACATTCTGGGGTGCAATCCAGCTCAGTGAGAGGTTGTGTCACCTCCTGCCCCATAACCCCAGATGCCTTGCAATGCTTTGCTGCTGTATCTCCCAACCTGGGCCACTCACAACCAGGCTAAAAGCATGCAAGTCACACCCTGAGCGTCTGTGTATAGCTACAGCCCTAGCCCAGCACCTCTAACCCCAGCAGCCTGTCAGCAACACACCAGTCACACTGTGGCTTCCAGCAGCCTTGTTTACTACTTGCAGGGTGGCTCCAACACACTCCTAATCCCAAATTTCCCCCAGAATGTGTGTTCTGTGCTGTCCAGCCCTCTCCTGGACAGTCCAGATATTAGAAGTCCACTGCTACTGTAAGGGGTCAATATCCAACAGTTTGCTACTTTAGATGGAGTTACTATACAGTTCAGTTTAAACATAGCATTGATTAAAAAATAAAACAAGTTTATTTAACTACACAGAGGGAGATTTTAATGCTACGTCTACACTATGGACCTTACAGTGGCACAGCTGTACTGCTACAACTTTGCTGCTGTAAGTGTCTACCGCATAGCTGATCTTTGCCAGCAGGAGAGAGCTCTTCTGCCGGTACAAATAAACCATCGCCAACGAGCTGCGCTATCTATGTCAGCAGGAGAACCTCACACCCCTGACCGACAAAAGTTTTGTCTACATAAGCGGTACTGTAGACAAAGCCTAAAGTGATAACGAGTATTAGTCACAAATGATTACCTGAGAAATAAAGATAAAATTCTGTCTAGAAACTGAAACTTACCAGGCTGGACTTGGTTCAAGGTAAAATCCTTACCACGTGTTCCCAGCAACATTGGCACCTTTGTCCTGCTTGTCCTCGTCCGTCCCTCCATGAACACAAGTCAACACCACACCATTCCGTTTTGTTGCGAGCACGTTTGTTTAATTTCTGGCCAAAGAATTTTGTCAGGGGAATGGCCCAGCACGTTTTCGGTCTGTCCAGTGGTCGCTTGGGGTCTCTGGGGATCCAACCACTGACTAGTCTTTTATCCATTTTCCATTTTTCATCCTGTGCTACCCCCGGTTGTGAGCGTTGGTCAGGCCGACGCATGAGTCTGTGCTCAGTTTCCTGATTTATTCTGCTTTGTGTGGCTTGTTTGGCAGGAGAATTTTGCAGCAGTGCATTCGGGGTGCCAGCCCTTGTGCCATGTAGCTGCAGATCTCCCTCCACTTTGGCTGGGTTGCCCTAGAGTAAGAGGTACGGTCGGACTACCTACTACCCTGGACGCTAGTTCGACACCTCAGCTTGATAAGACCTGCCAGAGCATACGCTCCGCCATACTTCGCTGTCGAACCCTGTTCACCAACGCTGGAGGGAGGGAGGATTTTGTGGGGGTCCCAGCAATATTGCTTACCAAATTTTCAGGGCAGGATCCTGAGCTGGTTCCTTTGTCTACTTAGGTGAAAGAGAGAGAAAAACAACATGGGGTGTAGAGTCCAGTTGCCCTTTGAAATGCATTTTCCTGAGGGTTGCTCCTAAATAAAGTTTCTTCCAGCTATGAAGACGGAGATATGGAGTCTCATGGTGAAAGAGATTCCATGTGGTTGTTTGCAAAAATGCAGATGGATCTGTTCCAGGCCCGCTTCCTTGCGAAAGAATGGCCACTTGACCAGTGATTGCCAATGAACTTTGATGACACACTGCTAGAGGCAGGGTGACCAGATGTCCCGATTTTATAGGGACAGTCCCGATTTTTGGGTCTTTTTCTTATATAGACTCCTATTACCCCCCACCCCGTCCCAATTTTTCACACTTGCTGTCTGGTCACCCTAGCTAGAGGAGTCAGTTTGTCCTTTGTCTTTGAGAAACCGGTTTGTCCCAAGGACCCTGTTTACTACTTATATGTAAATTGGGGTAAATGTACATTTCTTTGTTTAGGATAAACCTGTTTAACAACTTCCGTCTAGTCAGGGCTATGTGGGATTGAACATGTGTTATCATAGAATCACAGGGTTGGAAGGGACCTTACGAGGTCATCTAGTCCAACCCCCTGCTCAAAGCAGGACCAATCCCCAATTTTTGCCCCAGATCCCTAAATGGCCCCCTCAAGGATTGAACTCACAACCCTGGGTTTAGCAGGCCAATGCTCAAACCACTGAGCTATCCCTCCCCCCATCATCAATCATCATCATCACACAAGGGGAATTTATATTGTGACAGACCCAGACAAGTGGGATACAGAAGTTTCATAGAAGGCAAATATACTGGCCATTGGGTTAATAGTTTTCTGTTCCCTGAGTGACCAGAGCAGGGGCTGCACTAGAACAAGCAGGAACTTTCTGGAACCAATTTAAGGCAGGCAGGCTAATTAGGACACCTGGAGCCAATTAAGAAGAACCTGCTAGAATCAATTAAGACAGGCAGGCTAATCAGGGCACCTGGGTTTAAAAAGGAGCTCACTTTAGTTTGTGGTGTGGTGTGCGAGGAGCTGGGAGCAAGAGGCACACAAGGAGTTGAGAGGGAGAAGAGTTGAAGGACTGAGGAGTACAAGCAACAGCAGACCATCAGGAGGAAGGTCCTGCAGTAAGCGTAAAGAAGGTGTTGGGAGGAGGCCATGGGAAAGTAGCCCAGGGAGTTGTAGCTGTCACACAGCTGTTACAGGAAACCCTATAGACAACTGAAATCCACAGGGCCCTGGGCTGGAACCCGGAGTAGAGGGCGGGCCCGGGTTCCCCCCAAACCTCCCAACTCCTGATCAGACACAGGAGGAATTTGACTGTGGGTTCTACCAGAGGGGAAGATCTCTGAGGTGATCAAAATCCGCCAATAAGCGCAGGACTCACCAAGGTAGAGGAGGAACTTTGTCACAATATGTAAAGTTATGATGTTGCCACATACATTTCACCATGATATTATTGACCAGTCAGTTGTTAGTTTTCAATGATACCTCACAAGGCATATTTTCTACAAAGTTTATTACAATAGTGCATAGGGTGTGAATATAGGGATGCATTTGGTCACAGAGAGATGTGATAAAAGTATTGAAAACCCACATTTTTATGAATGTGCTTATCTCTGATGGTCTGCGGTGTCCCATTGGTGGAGCCCGTTGCAAATCAGTAACCATCTCTGATGCCCTTAAGCAGGAGAGAATCCAGGTGATGGTTTTTGGTGATTTAGTATTACTTTAAAAATATCTGCATAAACTCAATCACAGTTTCCATCTGAGATTAGCTTTATAAGGCTTCTCACTGAGAAGTCTTGTCTTGATATGCAATTTTCTTTTACATTTGGTAGTACAGAACTAACATTAATAGAATGCAAGTTTTTGTGCCAATGGGGTTTGAGACCACTTAAAAAATAAATGTCTTGGCTTTGCTTCAGCATTTCCTTCAGCAGTAGGAGACCATCATCTGAGCATAAACTCACATTCTATTAACAGTCACTTAACCAATTCATTCTACATGAGCTGTGTATAAAATCCACAATGCAGAATAACGAATAGAAAAAAATAGACTATGCCAACAAGGAATAAAAAACCAGCAGCGTGTTTGTATTATCACAATGAAAGTTGAAGGAGCCTTTAAAAAACAACTTGGGAAATTACTTTAAGGACCTGATCCAGCACTACTAATCAGGCAAATCTCCTATCAGAAGCAATCAGGCCTTCTGCACTTAGATACTTTCTCCTGTAGGAGTTGATATTTGAAATTTTTCAGTACACACACTTTGATATATTTTCCCCATTTAAAAATGACGTCTGTCATATTTCCCAGGTGAGTTGCAGCTCTGATCCCTCCTGGTCTCTGAGTGCAACCCCCTCAGGTCTCTAACCATCACCTGGCTCCAGGTAGAATCTTGTGATTCTCCAACTTTCAGGCTGGGTCCTGTGCTGCAGTCCTTTGTACTAACTGTGATTACCTCAGCAGCCGTGACTTAGGGCCAGACCTTGAAGTTCTGTTCCTTCCGAGAGCAATGCCATACCAGTGGTTAGTACAGTGACCAGACAGCCTCCTTAGAATAACATTTATTTAAAATAAACATTTAAGAGAAAACATAACAATAAAAAAACACTGTACACATACCTAGTTTTCCCCCTGCGGCATATTGTACTCTGGATCTGAGAAGGCTCCACTGCTTAGATTATTTCCATAGAGTCACTATTTGTGTCTCAACCTGTCTCCCTAGACAGCTGCTGACAGTGATCCTCCTCTCTTCTCCCCCCCGCCCCCAGCACTTTTTAAACTCCTTAATGATGTGTTTGTTTGTTGTTTTAACCTCCAAGTTCCCAGCCTGGCAAAACAATCTCGCATCTTCCTCAGAGACAGGATCCTTGAAACTTGCCCCCATTGTCTTTCAATTGTATGTTGGGGTGTCCTTATCTACATCTACTGTGTTGCTTTTCTGTTTGCTCTTCCCACAGCCACCTGTTAAGTGAGAGCAATACAGTCATATAGTAACTTTACCTCACTGACCAGGCTACTTATAATATTCATATTATTATATTATTATATATCAGTGGATCAATACATACCAGCTCCACAAGTGTCACAATGACATTACTCAAATATATAACCAGATGATACAAATGACATTATATGTAGCTGTGCTGAGGGATGTAAATCTCTCCAAAAGAGTCCACATTTAATGCTAATATAGTACCGAACTCTGCCCTCCAATATGCTAGAAAGTAGCAGTAGCGGGATTGATTCTGATCTCAGATTGTACACACTAAAGTAATTCCTTTTGTTTCAGAGGAGTTACTCTTGAATTACTTGTGTAACAGCAGAATCAGAGTTTATATATTATGCAAATTATGTGCTAGATATATTCTTCACAATGGAACAACTACATGACAAAGTTCCCAGGATGCTATAATTGTGTGAATACATCTACTTGGCCATACAAAACTTTCTCTATTGATCGTTACAATCATTTCTCTGGTTTCCATTATTGCTTATATGGATTAAACACTCCTACTTGTTTATACCGTACACAGACATCATGAGATTCAGTGTCATCTATTTTATAGGATTAATTGAACAAGGAGATAATTTTCAGGAAAACTACAAATATAATTAATGCAGTCAAAACAGGACTATGAAAAGTGAGGAATGTTCCCCCCACCAAGTGAGACAGGAAACGATGCATTTTGGAATTGGAGGGGTAACACCAGAGAGACTGAAAGATGTTAAGGGACTGGACCATAGAGACCCCAGAACCACCTTTCTATAAGCCACAATGGCCTTTCAGTAACACCGTTAAACACATGGAAATCAATAAGAGAAAACCTTCAAGCTATGATCATCTCATCACAGTAAACCACTGCTTAAATCATGAATCTATATATGATAGCATTGCCTGTGCCCTCCAACCTGGATACCGAGTCCTTCCTCCAGCCCTGGAGCACCCACAAAAAAAAAAAAATTAGTGGGTGCTTAGCACCCACTGGCAGCCAGCTCCTCCCTCCCCCACAGCACCTCCCGTCCACCAGCGGCCCCACCGATCAACTCCTCCCCCTCCCTCCCAGTGCTTCTCGCCCTTTGTGGCAGTGCAGGAGGCTCTCGGAGGAAGGGGGAGGAGTGGGAATGGGGTATGCTCAGGGGAGGGGACGGAACTGGTGTGGTTAGAGGCAGGGTGGGGGTGGGGAAAGGCAGGGGTGAGGGCTTGGAGGAAGGGGTAATGTGGGGGCAGGGCCTGGGACAGAGTGGAGGGTTGAATACCCCCCGGGCCCAGAGGAATCTGGTGCCTATCCTGTTTTCCATCCCTGTGTGTAATGGCAATGACACCCCTAATCCCAACATAGGAGCTAGAACTAGGAGTTCTGGGGGTACGGTAGCACCCTCTATCTATAGGTGGTGTCTGTCATATTCAGGGTTTACAGTTTTCTTCAACGGTTTTCAGCACCCCCACTGTAAAAATTGTTCCAGCACCCCAAGGTTCTGAATGCTTCTCCTGCCATAACTGTCAATGTCAAACCTTCTGGGACACATTAGCAGAGTTTTAGGTGAACAGGCATTTGATGGAAAGTAAACTTATAGAATCATAGAAGATTAGGGTTGGAAGAGACCTCAGGAGGTCATCTAGTCCAATCCCCTGCTCAAAGCAGGACCAACCCCAACTAAATCATCCCAGCCAGGGCTTTGTCAAGCCGGGCCTTAAAAACCTCTAAGTGTGGAGATTCCACCACCTCCCTCGGTAACCCATTCCAGTGCTTCACCACCCTCCTAGTGAAATAGTTTTTCCTAATATTCAACTTTGACCTTCCCCCACTGCAACTTGAGACCATTACTCCTTGTTCTGTCATCTGCCACCACTGAGAACAGCCTAGAGGCCCTAGCTCCATCCTCTTTGGAACTCCCCCTTCAGGTGGTTGAAGGCTGCTGTCAAATCCCCCCTCGCTCTTCTCTTCTGCAGACTAAATAAGACCAGTTCCCTCAACCTCTCCTCATAAGTCATGTGCCCCAGTCCCTTAATCATTTTCGTTGCCCTCCACTGAATTGTCTCCAATTTGTCCAGATCCTTTCTGTAGTGGAGGGCCCCAAAACTGGATGCAATATTCCAGATGAATTGTTCTTGAACACTGAATAAAATTGTATTTTAAGGCTTGAGGACAGTAGGGTTTGTTCACTTATCTGTATTTTACATATATATGAGTCAGACCAAGTTAAGGACAAGTCTTTTTTATTAATAACAAAAACACAAAAAAAGCCTTTGACTTCAGCTCCACAGTTGGCTACAGAGTACTGAGCTTTTATAGAGTTTTGAAAGACTTGTTACTGTTTCCCATACTTTTCATTATTTGTATTACATTAATTTTATACTTTTATTACATTTCTAGACAGGTTACATCATAAGCTCACATTTAAAGCTATTGTGCTTGATCTTGCTCTCATTTAATTCAATAGGTGATTAGCCATTGAGTTTAACCGGAGCAGGAATTGGGCTTTTTCCTCACCTTCTCAGTGGAACACACCTTTTATAAATAAAAAAGGAGCGAAAAATACGTAATTTTAACCAACAGCTTCCCTACTGTTTGTTCTTTCAGCACTCTGTATTCACAGCTGTCCAACATCAAATATTTACATTAAATGGAAAAAGGTAAATGTTTTGCCTTTTGAATGTAGCACACTATGGGAAGTTCTACAGGTATGTGACTTTAGATTTGTGTATTGCTATTAGGGAGCAAGTAGGTGATTTTAATGAGACCAGTTTTTAACCATTTAAAATGTTTCTATTGTTTTATAAACTAAAAGCACTACTAGAAACACCTGAACTAATATATTGTAAGGAGAAATATATGAATTCATTAGTAAATATATTAAGTGTGTGTATATATTTTATCAACCTAAAATTAGACTCTTAAGTCAATATTGGGGCACCTAAATATATGTGTAATTTTCAAAAGTCTTACAGTGCTATTTAAGATGTCAGAATCTGGTGCTGGTGTATTAAGCTCTAGCCAATCTACTACTTATTGCTTCCTAACTGGAAGCTGAAATAGCTCTCTCTCTTTATAACTTTTCAGTTCCTTTGAGTCTCGGTATATCCTCAGAGAAGGCTGTACTGAGTCAGCTGGTTCAGTGATTTTCTTTATAACTTTTAGATTTTCTATGCATGTTAGTTCCTTTAGAACATAGTCCCTGAATGCAAATGGAAGTTTCCTGGGTTGAGTAAAATCTGGGGTTACCTCAAGGCTTGGACGGATATGTGTGTGTTGAGTCTGAACTTTTGATGAGCTTAAACTTAACCCAGACTTGATGTCTCTGTCTGAACTTTTAATCAAAGCTCTGACCTGCGAACTACTCATGACAACCCCCCCTCCCCTTAAGTAGCCATCTCCCCTTTGTCTTTTAGAATTTACATTTTAACCTGTTTTATCCTGTAGAATCTTGATTGATTATGCATGACCATTATGATCTGTTAATCACTTTGTTTACTTCTGTGTATAAATATTGATGCTCACCCCTAATAAACTGGCCACACTTACTCTGAAGCTTTTTGAGCTAAGGATAGTGTGAGCCCGTTGATCAACGAATTGGTGTCTGGTCTCTGACAGATTGTGAGCCCCATACCAACTCCGCACGAACTCGGGTGCTGGAGAGGTGAGTAGGGACTTGCTTTTTACCTAACAATTTGGGGGCTCGTCCGGGATTTCCTTCTGGTGCGGTGCCTCTGTCCAGTGATCAGATCACTCATATACGAATTGGCAGGCGCCACGGGAGATTTCTCCCAGCCAATTCAATATTGAGGGGTCGTGTACTGGACAGCAGGATAAACGCCAGTTGGAGGGCTCCTGTCAGACACCATGGGTCAAGGGACTAGTGTGCCTCTTGAGAGTCCGTTGGGGATTGTAAATAAGTTATGGAACGAAGGGAAACTCCCAGTACAGACAGGAATGTCTAGGAGGAAGTTGTACACACTGTGTGTAAGGAATTGGACTGGGTATACCGCGGTATTGGCCGACCCGGAGATGAGGTGGCCTTCGTATGGCTCTTTCGAACAGGCTGCCTTAAGAGGAGTAAGGAGCCAGATCGAAAAAGACCATCCGGGACAGTTATGTTACTGGTTTTGTTGGGACACAGCAGCAGAGCTGTGGAAATCTTTAAAAATTATGGCAGTCAGGTATTCTCCCGAGAGTGAACCCCCTCCATGTTATTTCGATGAAGGGTGTAAACCACGGCGTGTTTTGACTCGTCAGTTGGTCCCCACTGCACCTGCCCCTATTCCTCCGCAGGGGGACTCTCTCCAGGGCGCAGAGGGGAATCTGCAGGACTCCAGATCGGAATCTCTGCAGAGGGATAAGGGGGAAATGGAAGGGCACACCTCGGGAGGAGTAATTACTAGGCAAAAGATCAAGCAGATGCAGCAGGTTGCATACCCCTCCCCTGAGGATAGCCCAGAGGCTGCCTCCGCCAAACCTTTTGTGAGTGATAAAGGTGTAAGTAGAGAAATGCCTTTACAGGTGCACGACCAACCTTTTGTGGGCAATAATGGCCAGTTACAACATACTAATATTGTGGAATATAAAGGATGGCTAGAATGGGACTTGAAAGAGTGGGGACGGTTGTCAGGGTCCTTTGGGGAAAATCCCCGAAAAATCACAGAACTTTTAGAAAGATCGTTTTCAAGTCATAATCCTACTTATACGGATGTAGATCAGTTGTTAAGTAGAGTTTTGACCGGAGAGGAACGTAGTAGATTGTGGATGGCAGAAAGGACATGGGGGGGATAGCGATGCGGCTAATACTACTTGGATGGATAGGCGGGATCAAGCCGCTGGCTGGAATCCCCTAGACTGGAGTCAGCCAAGGCTGACTCAGCTGCGAACAGATCGAGAGCGATTGTTAGAGAGACTCAAAGAAATGGCTCGCCGCTCACCTAATCAGGCTAAGTTCATGCAGATTCGGCAGGAATCTGATGAGCCACCCAGAAAGTTCTGGTCGAGGCTACTGGAGGGGGCCCGAATGTTCACTCAGATGGATCCTAAGAGAGAAGCAGACCACCCTACTCTTATTTCGTTTTTTGTGAATCAGTCAGTGCCCCCTGTAAGGGATTATTTCTTAAAGTTTCGCCCTGGTTGGGGAGGTGAGTCAGTCACTTCAGTGTTGGACGTAGCTGATTTTGCATGGGAGAAAGAAAGGGAAAGTAGTAAAAAGAAAGAGAAAAAGGAAGAATATAAGTTGATGGCTTTAGCTTTTCGCGGCGGTGTTCGAGGCAGAGGCCGTGGCCGTGGCAGGGGATTTCAGGGTGCTCGGGGAAGAGGGTCCTGGCAACCCCAGCCACCAGGAAATTGTTTTCAGTGCGGACAGCCCGGTCACTTTAAACGTGAATGCCCCTGGGGACGCCCAGAGGGTCCGGTCGCATCCGCAGATACTTACACCAGGGACGAATACACCCCTGCACCACCAGCTCAGCCCGTTCCCCAGGCCTGGATCAACTACGGGCAACAGCAGCAGCTGCAGCAAACTCAGCCTCCTCAATGACAGTACCCCGGGGGCGAAGGCAAACAATGTGATGGTCTTATTTCCTTAATGTCTTTAGCCGGCTCCTTCCTCACTTTCTCCCCTCCCAGCAAAGAGCCTCGTCTAACCCTTTCAGTCCAAGGCCTGCCTGTCTCTTTCCTCATTGATACTGGAGCTACTTTCTCTCTCTTAAATCATGCCTCCTCCCCCTGGCTATCCTCTGAGGTTAAAACTGCAACTGGGGTGGAGGGCAACCCACAGTCTCTGGGACTCACTTTACCTCTAAATGTTGTTTATGCTGATAGATGTTTTTCTCACCGTTTTCTTTTTTCCCCAGCTTGTCCGATCCCTTTGATGGGCCGGGATTTACTCTGTAAGCTTGAGGCTACTTTAACCTGCACTCCTGAAGGGGTAGGATTATTGATGACAGTGTTAGGAGATTCGGCCCCAACTCAGGGTAATTGGGAAACCCCCCGCTCTCTCTCCCCTGACCTCACTGACTTGCCTTTAACCCTCTGGGGAATTTCTGACACTGATATTGGCCTGCTCCTTTCGGCAGAGCCAGTAAGGATTCAAGTGAAGCCCTCCTTAACCCCCCCGTCAGTCCCTCAATACCCCCTGTCGCTGGAAGCCCGGGAGGGCATCCGCCCCATTATCGAGGGATTCATTGCACAAAAGCTAGTCCGCCCTCAGCGCACTCCCTGTAACACCCCTATACTGCCTGTCAAAAAGCCTCCTAAAAAGGACAGAGACCCTATTCGTTGGCGCTTTGTACAGGATCTACGGGTTGTTAATCAGTATGTGGTCCCTCTTCATGCAGTAGTTCCTGATCCAGCTACTATCATCAGCCAAATCCCCTGGGATGCTGAGTGGTTCACTGTTATTGACTTAAAATCAGCCTTTTTCAGCATTCCTGTGCACCCAGACTCTCAGTATCTCTTTGGTTTCACCTGGGAGGGACAAAGTTATGTCTGGCAACGACTTCCTCAAGGCTACAGAGACAGCCCCACGATTTTCAGCCAATGCCTCCGCCACGACCTGGAAGGCTTCACCAGTCCACAGGGATCCACGTTAGTCCTATACGTAGATGACATCCTATTAGGTAACCGCGAAGAAGCTGCCCTCCGCATTGATGGTAAGGCACTTTTATTATACCTACACACCAGAGGCCACAAGGTAGACCCTAACAAGATTCAGTGGGTCTCACAGAAGGTCCGATATCTGGGCTTCCTGTTAACCCCAGAGGGGCGACAAATGGACCCAGTCCGCATAAAGACTATCCAAAACTGCCCTCTGCCAAACACCAAGAAACAACTTCGAGGTTTCTTAGGATTAATTGGCTTCTGTCGCCCCTGGTTGCCGTCCTGCGGGGAGTTAAGCAAACCGCTCCACCGACTCACTGCTAACCTTGCTCCTGACCCTTTGCAGTGGTCCCCGGACACGATCCAAGCCTTTCAGTTACTCAAGGACAGTGTGGCCTCCTCCATGTCTCTCCGCCCCCCCAATTACAGCAAACCCTTTCACCTTTTTGTCCACGAGAGGGGCGGAATTGCTAGTGGCGTCCTTACCCAGCTGAGCGGGCCCCACCATTTCCCGCTTGCTTTTTACTCTCAGCAGATCGACCCTGTCGCTCAGGGAACCCCATCCTGCACCCGGACTCTGGCAGCAGCTGCCCTGCTGATCACAAAGGCAAAGAGCCTGACCCTGGGTCATTTTACCACGGTTTGGACCTCTCATGCCTTGTCAGCCCTTCTGCGTAGGGGCACAACCCAAGTCTTTTCGGCCCATCGTCAGCAACAGCTAGAGGCCGAACTCTTAGAAGACACTAACCTGATTTTTGAAAGGTGTGGGCCCCTTAATCCAGCTACCTTGCTTCCTGACCTGCCAGTCCTCCAGGATCAGCACGACTGTGTGGAAGTAGTTTATAGCATCTTACAGATAAGGGACAACCTGTTTGACGTGCCACTGGACAACCCTGATTGCATCCTCTTCTCGGACGGAAGCTCCTTCTATGTTGATGGCAAGCGTTTCACCGGTTATGCAGTCACTTCTGAATGGGACATTCAAGAGGCCGCCTCACTGCCAGGCAACTGGGGAGCCCAAGCCGCCGAACTCTATGCCCTGGCCCGAGCATGCCAGTTGGCCGCTGGTAAGACCGTTACCATTTTTACTGATAGCAAGTATGCTTTTGGAGTTGTGCATTGTCACATCCACCTCTGGAAGTTTCGAGGTTTCCAGACAGCTGCCGGTAAACCCATTCAGCACCTCCCCCTCGTCCACAAGCTTTTGGACGCCCTCCAAGAACCCTCGGTCCTGGCTGTAGTTCACTGCCGGGCCCATACTAAAGATGATAGCCCCGTCACCCGTGGGAATGCCCTGGCTGACGCCTCCGCCAAGACGGCTGCCGTCTTACCCTTAGCCATGCCCACGTTGGCTATTGCAGCCTCCTCCTTTACTCCACCGCACCCCGTACCAGTACCCGCTGCTGAACTACAGTCGTGGGAGAGCCTCGGAGCCACTCTGGTCAAAGGGACCTGGCTTATGCCAGATGGCCGAGCCTGCCTCCCTCGCTCCACATACCCCGTGGCAGTTCGCTGGCACCATGATAAGGGGGGTCACTACGGCACGCACGCCCTTGTGGACACCATCGCTCGCTTTTGGTATGCTCCAGGCATTCAACCCTACTGCCTGTCAATAGTGAAAGCATGCAGCACATGTCAGCGTAATGGACCTGCTCTGCCTCTTAACAAAATTAAGGGTGGAAGACCTCCGCCTGCTGCTCCATTTCAACATCTTCAAATTGACTTTGCAGATATGCCAAAGGCTTTTGGGAAAAAGCACCTCCTTGTTTTGGTTTGCCCTCTGACTTCCTGGGTCGAAGCTTTTCCTACTGCTAATTGTACTGCTGCCACAGTGGCGAAGATCCTCCTTAGAGACATTGTACCCCATTTTGGCATCCCTCTCGTGCTTGACTCAGATCGTGGACCTCACTTTACTGGTCATGTCCTTGGCCGTTTAGAACAGGGACTGGGCATTTCACACTCCTTTCATACACCCTACCACCCCCAGTCTAGCGGGAAAGTTGAGCGTATGAATAGGGAGCTTAAGTTTACATTGGCTAAATACTGTCAGGAAACAGGGTTAAAGTGGCCTCAGGTACTTCCCTTGGTCCTGTTTCACCTTCGTACTCGCCCAACCCGTGTATTGGGATTATCCCCCTTTGAACTGCTCTATGGACACCCCCCTTTCAAAGGCGGGGCGCTACCACGTGCTGATGTTTCACTATTGGGAGGGGATCATATGACCGCGTGCCAGTTTCTCTCCCTACAGGCTCGCCTCCGTACCCTTTGGAAAGCCTCGCAGTTTTCCCAGACCGTGCCGCTGGAAGAACAGATCCACCCGTTCCAACCAGGGGACTTCGTCTGGGCCAAAAAGTTCGTTCGTGGCGACACCCTCCAGCCGAGGTTTACTGGACCCCACCAGGTTCTTTTAACAACCCAGACTGCAGTGTTCCTGGAAGGACGCAAATCCTGGATCCACCACTCCCACGTCAAGCCAGCCGTAGTGGACCACAGTGACGGACCAGCAGCTCTTGCCACCACTGAGGACACTGCCTCTGACCAGTGGACCAGCTTACCTCTTTCAGACATCAGACTTAAATTGACTCGGCAAAAATGAGAGGACCTTTTATTCTGACAACTGTATGTTTTTTACTATGCCTTTTTAGTTTATTTTCTGCTTATGAAGATAATGCTTTTATTAGATATTCCCACGAGGTTAAAACTCGCATTTTAGGAAATAGAAGTAATTGCTGGATATGTACTCAGTTTCCAGTAAATGCAGAACAAGGACTCCCCTTCACACCCATTCCCCTGACCACTGCTAATATGACTTGGATGCCACCGGCTAGAGTAAAAGATCCAGTCCAACACAATCTTACATGGGACAAAACAGGAGTGCCAATTAACAGATATCTCAGGGTAACCAATCAGACAGGATCACTGTGTTTTGTTAAAGAAAAGGGGTCAACTTTTGTGGGAACAAGTAAATGCAACACGTATTTTAATGGTACTGCCTTTAGTAAAAATCTTGACTTCAAGCCTTGCGCATCCCACTTCTCCCATATGTGGATCCCTCACCCCGATCCAACTTTTTCATGGGTGGGCAAGCCTTCAGAGTCAGCTTTTAAAAAGCCCTGCTCAGATCATGAGGGTGTCCAACTAATTGCTAAGGGATATACGATTGCCTTCTGCAACTGCTCAAGCAGTACTCCACTGCCCTTTGAAAACACCACTACCAAATTGTGCCTCTGCAGTTCGCACAACGACCCCTCTGCGTTACCAGGGGAACAGTGGTCCAACGGGTGGTGGGTTACCTCCTACTTTGAGAAATGGAATACCCGAAACGCATTGTGTGGAACATACTGGGTGTGCGGGCCCAAAGCTTATTACTTTCTCTCCCCTGATTGGGCAGGGTCATGTTATTTAGCGTGGCTAACACCGCCTTCTCGCATCTCCCTCACTCCCCCTCATTTTCCCCACGTTCGTAACATCCGTGAAACCTTCAGAGATATTAATATCCGTGATGGTTTGTCGTGGCAGCGGTGGGCTGGTCTCATTAGCTTGAGGGGTGGTGTCATCCGTCTACAGGGACTACTAGAATCTTTAACCAATGAAACTGCGACCCTATTTGAGAATCAGGCCGGGGAAATGTCCCAGCTGCGCCAGTTAGCTTTGCAAAACCGAATGGCTTTAGACATAATGTTAGCAGCCCAGGGAGGAACTTGCGCCCTCATAAATGAAGAATGCTGTGTTTTTGTAAATGACACCTACTCTGACACTTTTCAACGTACCAAACATCTAAGGGAAATGGCTAAGAACTACTCCTCTGGCCAGCCACCTTATGATTGGTGGGGAGCCTTATGGAATTGGCTGCCTGGATTTGGGTGGGTTAAAAAACTCTTGGTGGGTATTGTTGGGGCCATAGTAATCCTTATAATACTGTGTTGCTGTATTCAGTGTGTTCCCTCCCTCATAGACTCATGTGGGTCAGTTTGTTCTTTTCCTACTTCAGCCAAGGGCCTTACTCTCTTCGAGTTGGCCCAGGCTGAAATTGCCAAGCGGCCCGTGGCTCCTTAAAATGGGGTGTAGCTTTTGGTAAATAGTTATCCCAAAGCTACAAATGGAGGAATGTTGAGTCTGAACTTTTGATGAGCTTAAACTTAACCCAGACTTGATGTCTCTGTCTGAACTTTTAATCAAAGCTCTGACCTGCGAACTACTCATGACAACCCCCCCTCCCCTTAAGTAGCCATCTCCCCTTTGTCTTTTAGAATTTACATTTTAACCTGTTTTATCCTGTAGAATCTTGATTGATTATGCATGACCATTATGATCTGTTAATCACTTTGTTTACTTCTGTGTATAAATATTGATGCTCACCCCTAATAAACTGGCCACACTTACTCTGAAGCTTTTTGAGCTAAGGATAGTGTGAGCCCGTTGATCAACGAATTGGTGTCTGGTCTCTGACAGATTGTGAGCCCCATACCAACTCCGCACGAACTCGGGTGCTGGAGAGGTGAGTAGGGACTTGCTTTTTACCTAACATGTGTCTTTAATACAACCATTTAACCATCATTTTCTTTTAGATAATGAGATCTCCTGTAGCAAAAAGAAAAAAAAAATCTCCCTCCTACAGAAACCATAGCTAAGTTTGTGATAAGAACCAGCAGATTACAAAAAGAAGCAACTGATGAAAAATATTGCCCAATTTGTTTATGCAACAAACTCTCGTTTCTGTATGATTGAGAACCCACACTTTATTAACATGGTTCAGTCATTAAGACCAGGATACAGTCCAGCAAACAGAGCAGATGTCGCAGGCAAATTGCTGGATAAAGTGTATGAAAGAGAAATTGAGCAGTGTGCAAAAGGTTTAGAGGGTAAAATTGTTAACCTGAGTCTTGGTGGGTGGTGCAATGTCCACACTGATCCTGTTGTATGTGCTTGTGTGACAACAGAAGAAGGGAATGTCTTCCTTACAGAAACAATTGATACATCAGGAAATGCAGACACAGCAGAATACTTACAACAAGCAGCAGTAAAAGCTATAACAAACTGTGAAATTTTTTTTCAAATACAGTAACTCCTCGCTTATCGTTGTAGTTATGTTGCTGAAAAATGCAACTCTCACACACACACACACACACACAGA
Source organism: Macrochelys suwanniensis (assembly GCA_033296515.1). NCBI lineage: Eukaryota > Metazoa > Chordata > Testudines > Chelydridae > Macrochelys > Macrochelys suwanniensis. The sequence continues at coordinate 38,209,479 of CM065775.1, read as the reverse complement.
GCTTTGGAGCGGAGCCGGAGCGCGGAGCAGCTCTGGAGCAGTGGAGCTGCAGGTTTTTGCCTGGAGCTGGAGCACATACACACAATATAAGTTTTAAACAAACAATGTAATACTGGTACACAGCGATGAGGATTGTGAAGCTTGGCTGAGGTGGTGAAGTCAGAGGGTGGGATATTTCCCAGGGAATGCCTTACTGCTAAATGATGAACTTGCAATTGGCTGAGCACTCAAGAGTTAACTCGTTGTTAATGTAGCCTAACACTCTACAAGGGAGCACAAATGGAGGGAGGGGAGACAGCATGGCAGACAGAGACACACACCCAGTGTGTGTGAGAGAGAGATGTGCATTGCTCCTTTAAGTACACTGACCCCCACTCTAAGTACACTGCCTTTTTAAATTGATCAGCAAGCCGAGATGACAGCTGCTGCCAGGAAGCTCCCTCCGTCCCAAGCCCTGTCCTGTGTCTCCTGAATGCAAATGGAAGATGGTGTAAGCAGGGTGCAGGAGCAGGGGGACACCCTGACATTAGCCATGCCTCTCCCCCTCCCCCCCACCGCAAAGCAAGCAGAAGGCTCCGGGGAGCAGCTCCAAGGCAGAGGGCAGGAGCAGTACATGGCAGTAGGGGGAGGGACAGCTGAACTGCCGGCAACTGATAGCCTGCTGGGAGGCTGCTGCACAGGGAACTTAGGGGAATAGGGGGCTGCCAGTCCACCCTGGTTCCAAGCTAGCTGGTTCCAAGCTAGCCTGTTGCACCAGCTAGCTGCAACAGGCTGCTCTTCCTGCAAGCACTGGACAAAGCAGGCGGCTGCCAAACGATGTTATAAGGGAGCATTGCACAACTTTAAACAAGCATGTTCTCGAATTGATCAGCAACGAAACAATGTTAACCGGGACGACTTTAAGTGAGGAGTTACTGTACCTAGTACGCAGCTTGGTCACAGACAATGCTGCAAATGTATCCAAGATGAAAAGAAATTATTTAGAAGAGAGTGAGGAGACTCCCAAGCTAATAACATACGGTTACAGTGCTCATTTGATGCACCTCCTAGCCAAAAAGACTTCAGTGTTCCAGAAATAAAGGCTAATGTTGTTGAGATTGCAAAATACTTCCGTAACAACCACTTCGCAGCAGCTGCTCTGAAAAAAGTGGGAGGAACTAAGCTAACTCTCCCACAAGATGTGCGATGGAACTCAGTAGTGGACTGTTTTGAGCATTATATCAAGAACTGGCCTAATCTGATGAGAGTTTGTAAACAAAATCGTGAAAATATAGATGGCACCATCACAGCCAAAGTTCTCAACATTGGGCTTAAGAGAAACATTGAACACATGCTGAGTACCCTGAAGCCTATTTCTGTAGCCTTGAACAAAATGCAGGGAAATAGCTGTTTTATTTCTGACTGTTGAAATTTGGAAGGAACTGAGTGAGATCTTAAAAAGAGAAATATGCAACGACAGAGTTAAATTACAAGCATTTAAAAAAAACGAATGGGACAAGCACTATCTCCAGCTCATTTTCTTGCAAATATTCTCAATACTCGGTACCAGGGTCAAACCTTAACTGCTGAAGAAGAGGAGCTGGCTATGACATGGACATCCAGCAATCATCCCTCCATAATGCCAACTATAATAAATTTCAGAGCTAAGAGTGAACCATTCAAGAAATATGTTTGCTGATGATGTTTTAAAGAAAGTCACACCAGTGAACCAGTGGAAGTCACTTAAGCACTTTGATTCAGAGACTGTTGAAGCTACTGCTGTTAAAAGTGAGACTATCACTTCTTCTGCCGGTGTAGAAAGAATATTTTCTTCCTTTGGACTAATTCATTCCAAATTGAGAAATGGTTTGGGACCTAAAAAAAGCAGGAGAGCTTGTTTTTCTTTTCCAGGTTATGAACAAACAGGAAAATGAAGGTGAAGACGACTGAGTTAGCTGCAGAAGGCAATATTTGAAGTTTCTCATGTTGACCTGGCTGACATAGTTGATTAAAATGATTTAAAAAAAAAAAGAATTAACTATTTTAGTTAAAAACCATTTTAACAAAAACAAACCTGATTTTAAAAAAACTGAATGTTTAACTAAATTCAAAAATTCATATGCTTGTTTTGTTAAAATATTATATGTTTGCTGTTGAAGAAAAAAATCCAGAATACATAATGTTGTTGTTTTAGTTAAATAAAACAATTTAAATGTCTGTCTGGTGATGTTCTCCTAATACAGCATGGCAAGAAAATTCTTCAAATATTAATGATTAACCTGTTGAATTGGAGACAGTTCACCTCCCAATGACTTCATAAATATCTGCTTCAGTTACCTTTGGTAAATTAAATAACTGAACAATCATTCATTTTCTCATATAGCTGTAAAACTAATCTGAAAAGTTTTCAAAATAAATCACTTAAAAATGTATAGTGTGTACCTTCTAAAAATAAAACCTACATCTATCTCTGAGTTGTGAAGAATATGTATTAAGGTTATAACCAACAAGAATACACTTTTATGTAGAAATCCATGATTAAATCAAGTCTTCCTGACTAGTGGTTTAAATCAAATCCACCCTGCTGCTTTCATTTATTTAAGTAATTTATTTAAACTACAATACACTAGATGGAGAATAGGCGTGAGGAGCATTGGAGGAAATTCACAAGCCCCCTTGCCTAATAATAATGTAGCTAGGTTTGACCCTTTATTTCTAGTTATTAGTCAACAAATATATGCAGCCATCTGCTCAGTGTTGCATCGTAGGCAACTGACAAGTAAGTGACAGCTGGGAAATCAAACTCACAATTTATATTGGCTACTGACCATCACCAGAAAGATGAGTAGCAAACAGTTTATGGTGCACATTTTTTTCAGTCCAAAAATTTTGACCAGTTCTAATCACTAAAGCACCATAAGCATCTATAAGGCCTTACTCTCCTTTATACCACTGTGGCAATGTAAAGAAGCCTTAAAACTTTTACGTCTGTTTTATACTCCTGGGGGAATTCACAAAAACAATGGGTACAATTTACTAAGCAGGCAGGCTGCTACATTCTGCTCTGCCTGAGGGGACAGAGCCTGCCCCACACCTACCTCCTCAGAAACACCCCGAAGCCCTGCCCATCTACGCTAAGCATGCCGCAATAGTGAGAGAGAGCGACAGTGTTTCTCTCTCTCACACGTACGACTGCCCAACCCCCCTCCACTGCCAGTAGTGATTTATGTCACTACTGGCTGCTCCGGGCGCCCGAACCGACCTGCCTGCGCTGCTGGAGCATGTGACCGCTCTTGCAGCTTCCCTGTCAGAAGTCATTTTTCTAAAGGAAAGCAAAGAATCTGCAGGGGACATGAATTCTGCACATGCACAGTGACACAGAATTCCCCCAGGAGTACTGTACTCAGAACTGTATAAGATGCACAAAGAGGCAGTCCTGTTGTGAGAAACCTGCAATCTATACTGGCAAGACAACACAAATCAGATCTAAAATGCACTGCAAAGGGCAGTGTGGTCCAGAGGATAGGGCACTGGACTGGGAGCCAGGAGAGCTGGGTTTCTGAATCTGTCACTGACCTACTAGATTACTTTGGGCAAGTCACTTCACTGGTTTCCCCTCCAACCATTTCTTTGTCTTGCCTAGGTGTAAGCTCTTTGAAGCTGGGACTGTCTTACTATAAACAGATACAGTGCCTAGCACAAAGGGACCATAAATAAATAACTAGTAAAGTGAGACCCAAATGATGGGCCTATCTTAAAGTGTAGGGGTGAGTGTGATTAATTTGTCTTTTATTGGGTAGGATGATTAAATTGTTATTGACCTTGGTCAGCACTGGAAGGGTTTATTTCAAACATAATGAGAAGTTTTTAAAAAATTCAGTGTAGATTGAAAGATGTGTCATATTTATACTTTGTGACCCTTTTCACTATGATTTAATCAGTATGGGGTTAATTAAACTTGTCTGTACTTAATCTGCATAGTAACTCACACAGTAATTAATTCAGCAGGAACAGACAAGATTCTACAGTTTTTCAAGAAACTCAGGGCCAATCGCTACAAGAATCAACTGCTGCACATTTCCCTACATTCTCTACCAATATTTCAGCATCTGTAAACAGCCCCTTGGGCTTTTTGCATTTCCACCACTTTAAATCCTTTATTGAGGATGGATGAGGCTAACCACTCCCACAGCACAGCAGTGTTTGTAAAATGGAGCTAAGTTTTCTGGAGAACCTATCCGGTAATTACAAATATAGGCATTAACATCCTGCGTAGTGGTACCCAACAATACCATCGCTAATGGTCATGTAGCGTGTCATCCAGCTCATCACAGGCTATTCTTCCAGCCCTCCAGGTCATTGTGCTGAACACAAGGGACTATTTAGAAGGAAGCATTACTGTGATTTTACAGAGCATATGCTAGCTCAAAAACTATGGTAAAAGCTTTTAGTGTGTGTATCCTGTCTTGAGACTGTGCCATTCAAATTAAAGAGAAGAACGTTCTAAAAAACAGGAAACTTCCTGGGATACCCCTAATATTGTTTGTAAACATATGTAATGGGCTGGGGGTGCCATAGTGCTTTGTACATTAAAAATACATAGTTAAGATTATATAGACTAGATTAAGAGAGACAGGCAGACTACCACCAAACAAGAATAATTTGCTCTGCTTTTACACTATCCCCTCAACAGAATACATATTTATAAAAAGGTATTTTTAAATTTTAAAAAGGTTCTTCAGATAAAACTTTTCATCCCCAAGACCTGTATGGAGGCTACCACAAGGTTCAGGAGAAAAAAAGCTTTTCTTAAAATATCAGGTGAACTCAGTAGAGAGATTCCCATTGACTTCATGGAGCTTTGAATCAGTCCTACAGGGAGTATATATGGCCCATGCCCCCATCACTAAAGCAGCTAACTTACAGGCCATCATGCCCAACCTGTGACATTGGGACCAGCTGTAGTCCATGAGACCTAAGCTGTGGCCCTAGAGCAGGGGTTTTCAAAATGCAGGTCACAACCCAGTACTGGGTCACAGAATGGAAGGCACTGGGTTGCAGCGGCTCTGGTCAGCACTGCCAACCAGGCCATTAAAAGTCCCTTCGGCGGTGCTGCCCGGCTAAGGCAGGCTAGTTCCTACCTGTTCTGAAACCTCGCTGCACCCCGGAAGCAGCCAGCAGCAGGTCCGGCTCCTAGGCCGGGGAGCCACAAGGCTCCACGCGCTGCTGCCGCCCCGAGCACTGGCTTCCCAGCCAATGGGAGCGAGGGGGGGCGGCGTGTGCCTGCAGGTGAGAGATGCATGGAGCCGCTTGCACACCTCTGCCTAGGAGCCGGACCTGCTGCTGGCTACTTCCGGGGTGCAGTGCGGTCCGAGGTGCCAGGACAGAGAGAACGCCTGCCTTAGCACCCCCGCTGCACTGCTGCAAGAGGAAAGCCAGCACCCGAGCCCTGCACCCCAATCCCTGCCCCAGCCCTGAGCGTCCCCCGACCCAGAGCCTCTTCCTGCACCCCAAACTCCTCACCCCCAGCCCCACCCCAGAGACTTCACCCCCAGCCCAGAGCCTTTACCCCTCCTGCACCACAACCCCCTGCTCCAGCTGAGCCCCCTCCCACACCCTGAACCCCTCATTCCAAGCCCCACCCCACACCTCAACTCTCTGCTACAGCCCTGAGCCACTCCCACACCCCAAACCCCTCATCTCTGGCTCCGTTGGGTTGCGGGCATCAATTTTCTTCCACTGGGATGCCAGAAAAAAACTTTGAAAGCCACTACCCTAGAGGATGACTGCATTCAGAACAGGGGTTAGTTGGATTAGGAATTGAAAGTATGCTTCCTGAACTGAGCATTGCTATTTTTAAACTGAAGTGTTCAAATCAGCTCCATTGCTGTGGCAGAGCACTGACACCTTTTTTGGCTCCCCTGCTGCCACAGGAGCAGCTCTGGTGTGAGCCAGGAGTACTCCGAGCAGCTGCTGTCCCTACCTGCTGCAGATGCGAGGCAGTACTCCTGCTGGAGGAAAGATCATCTCTATCTGATCCACTGCCCATTTTCCTGCCCGGCTGTGGAAACCCTAGGGAGAGCAGGATAGGAGCTCAACTGTCTCTGAAAACATACAAAGTGTTGATTGTGGCTCTAGGCTGAGAAGGCTAAAACACACATTGAAAGGGGCTGACCTATCCCCGTAGCCCAGCAGGGCTCCTCGCTGCAGGGCAGGCCTCTCTCCAACAGCGTGTTTCCCGCAGCCCCGGGGCCAGCTGTTGCCAGCGTTAGCTCCCTTCCCGGGGGTCTCTCTACCGGTGCTAAAAGGCCCGACTGCCCCGGGTCAGACCCCCTCACCCCGGTCCTGACAAAGCCCCTCCAGCCAGGCGAGTCCGTCACTGCCAAAGCCCGGACGCGGGTCCGTGGCCCGGGGCTGGGAGCAAACCTCTGCCCCGCTCAGCCTCGCCCCGGCAGAGCGACGGGACTCGCTCCGGACGCGGCTCAGCCACCTTGGGACAGGGCCCGCCCCTGCGCACACGGGATTGGTCCCGGCGCCCCGTTCAGCCGCTGGCGCCCCGCCGGGGTTAGCTCCGCGGGCCGTCACTCACGCAGGTGCTGGCCCGAGCCAGGCCCCCCAGGTGCGGGCGGCGCCCGGCTCCCGCGGGAGTTGCTGCTTCCCGCAAGTTGGGGCCGGCTGCTGGGCGGGGCAGGCGCCTGGCAGCGCCCGGAGCCCAGGGGACGGAGCCGGTCCACCGCAGCCCGTGCGCGGCGATGGCCGGAGCCCCGCGCGGGCTCGATCTCACCTTCCTCAGCGAGCAGGAGGCGCGGCAGATTTTCCAGGTGCTGGAGCGGGACGCGGAGCTGAAAAGGGCCGAGAGGGACCGGATCAGGTAGGAGGCGTCAGTCCCGGTCCCGGCAGCGGCGCTGCCGAGCTCCCCCTCACCCCGGGTTCCCGTCCTGCCTCCCCGCGGCCGCTGCTGCCCCGCCGCGCCGGCGAGCGAGCCCGGGCTGTCCGGAGAGCGTCAGACCCTCGTGCCCTCCGCGCGCGGCCCTGGCTCTCCCAGGCTGGGTGCACGGCGGCGGGTGATCCCGGTGGCCCCCATGGGCTGGGTGGGTGCAGTGCAGGTTGCTAGGCCGTATTCGTTTGTGTGCGCGTCGGGGGGGCTGCAGCTCCCGCTCCCCGGCCCTGCTAGCGGCCCCCCAAGTCCCCCCCAAAGCCGGCACGTTACCGGGAGCCAGATGCTCCTGCCCCATGTGGGAGGATTAGGAGCAGCTCTAGAGACACAGCAACGGGCTGGGTAAGAAGCGTGTGTGTTTGTGGTGAGAGGGGCACCGAGCGCTCTGTCGGGGGTCTCCCCTCTTTCCCCCGGCAGGGGAGGCTGTTCTGTCACTCACCCTGCCAGTGACAAAGGGTGTTGGCTGAAGGTTGATGCCTGGTGGAGCGAGGATGGCATGAATACTTGATAAGGGCTGTAAGGAAATGATCCACAGCTGTGACAGTCTCCAGCACATTCCAGATTGATTTTTGGCACCTCTCCAAAACCAGAGTACAGGCCTCCACTGACTGAAACAGGTAATGAGACCATTCACCACTAGGTCACCTGTTTGATTTCATCCCAGGTCAGTGATGGCCATGAGTGGCCTAAGTGAAATAACTGGCTGGCTTCAGTCCAGTTCCTAATGGACAGGTGTATACATCCCATAACCACCAACACTGGTTACTTGTTGCCAGTCAAAGCAGTGGCCAAGCACTGAACAGAAATAGCCCGTGATCCTTAAAGGTACGGTGCCTCCAGGTCAGTTTTGAGGTGCTGGTGAGACAGAGTGGGGAAGGCTGCCCTGAGTGCTGCACCTGTTCTCCAGGGTTCTCCCTCTGACATCTTCCATGAGCATGACATTCACTTAAACTTTAAAAGGAAGGTAAAGGTCAGCTGAAATGAAGCACCTCAGTAGACTGGACTTGCCTGACATATTGCAGGGGGCTTGGTTAAACACATAGGGGTAAATTCAGGACTGATTTATACCCTGTGTAACCCCAATGAAATCTAAGGTTTTCCTCTGAATGGGAGCTCCTACTGAATCCATTGTTTCCAGTTGATGTTTGCCTTTCTTTAACCACTAGCTAGTTTCTGTGTGATTTGCCCTATTATGATAAGATAGGGAGGGGAAGATTGGCCAGGCGTGACTGTTTGCAAGGCTGGAAACATTGTGAGGTAGAAATGTTGGCCAAGATTTTTTTTAAAAGGTCACCTAAAGTGAGGCTCCTAAGTCCACAATTACGCATATAAATAAGCTTTTCAAAAAGGCTGAGTACGCCTATTGAATTATTGAATTCAGTAGGCTTACACCTACCACCAATTCTGAATTTGGTCCTGCATCTCTATATTTATGGTTCTGTTTTTCTCTTTATGCAAAGGCCATCCAAGTAAGCTTAACACGTAATGGGGTATTTTTACTGATAGATTGTTGATCTGGAGGTCTACTTTTAAATTTCAATTAAATTAGCCTTAGAATGTAAACTGAGCAGAAGAGTGGAAATAGGTTAAGGCACTGGACAGGGATCTGGGTTAAATTACTGGCTCAGCCAGAGTCTTCCTGTGTGACCTTGGGCAAGTCACTTAATCAGTCTGTGCCTCAGTTTCCTGTCAAAAAGGAAGAATTATTATTTTTCACACTCCGTGGAAGTGGCCAGCATATCCATGCTGCTCCTAGGCGGAGGGGCCAGGGAGCTCTGCATGCTGCCCCTGACTGCAGGCACCGCCCTGCAGCTCCCATTGGATGTGGTTCCCGTCCAGTGGGAGTTGTGGAGCCGGCACCTGGCCTTTCCTCCCCCTAGTAGCTGCAGGGACATGCCGGCCGCTTCTGGGGAGCTGCACAGAGCTGGGTGGGGAGCCTGCCAGCCCCACCAAGCCTCCCGCACACTCCCCACAGCACCAGCATGGGTCCTGGTCCACGCACTGCTGCATGCCTCCTCCCCAGCACCCACGGCGCCCCCGGACTGCCCTCCCCGCCGAGCATTCCCAGCCCAAGTTTTAGTTAGGGGTATATAGTACAAGTCATGGACAGGTCATGGGTCGTGACTTTTTGTTTAGTGCCCGTGACCTGTCCATGATTTTTTACTAAAAATACCCGTGCAGGGGGCTATGGAGCCTATCTAGATTGTTTACCTGTAATGGGGTTTGTGAGATAGAACAGTGCAGGCCTGAGGTACCCACCCAACTAAACAGATCCGCTGACCCTTTTGGAGGAGTCTGTTGAATGCAAGCTTCTCAAGGCAGGAGCTGTTTGTGATACCCTTCACGTGATTATACAGTGCCACGCACACTGAAAGTGCTATAGAAATAATAAATACCAAAAATAATTTAATTATGTCTGTTTCTAACATAAGTGTTTGTGCCTGTGAAAAGACTGTTTTCATTGGGATAAAAATATCATATAATTCTTCAACTCCAGATTAATTCATAAAGGCCCAGGGCTTGTCTAGATAGGGTTAGTGCATAGAAAACTGGGGTGTAAATCTACAGTGCACTAGTTTGCTGTGCACTAACTGGCCATGTGGATTCTGCTACCATGCACTAAAAGTTCCCTAGTGCAGTTTAACATACTCCTGAATGAGATTAGATTCTAGCCCCTTTGGGGCCGCACCCTTGAGTGCAGTCAGGTAAGGGATGGCATTATCTGGTATCAGCACCACCATAGAATGGAGCTAGGGGAAGGAGAGGTGGGGCTGTTGCCTTCTCCATTGAACGGCTAGAGCAGGTCTGAGGTCAGGCCAGGCACACCCCCAGGCTGCCTTTCCAGTCATCTCTGGAGCTAAAGAAGATTTGCTTCAAATTGTTTGTTTGAACACAGGCTCAGCCTCAGTACAGACAACAACCTCCACCAGTGGAGTGGCACCAGGGGCCTAAGTGGAGAAAGCTAAGACAAAGGGAGTGAGGAGATGGCTGGTGAGCCCTTTAAAAGGAGCAGGGCTGTAACCTGACAAGGTGGGAGCAGGGTCCCTGTTCATTTTCACAAGGACCAGGAAAGAAAAGCTTGGAGGTACAACAGAGGACCCATGGACAGGTATTGAATTTATTTGATAGGAAGAGCCCCAAATTATTTAGGTAGTTGATTTTATTTGGGAGCTTATATAGACCCAATTACCACAGTATCTGAGTAGCTCACAGCCTTTAAGGTTTTTATCACCACAACATCCCAGTGAGGTAGGGAAGTACTATTATCCCCATTTTACAGATGGGGGACTTAGGCACAGAGATAATAAGGCTCAGATCCACAAAGATACTTAGGTACTTAAGCCCCAGACATAAACATAAGTCCCAGTTTTGGCTCTGCTGCGATCCACAAAACTTCAGCCAAACCTGGTCAGCTCCTAAACCAGGGGCGGACAAACTTTTTGGCCTGAGGGCTGCATCGGGTTTCGGAAATTGTATGGAGGGCCGGTTAGGGGAGGGGGTCATGGCCTGGCTCCCACCTCCTATCCACGCTCCCCCCCTGCCCTCCCTCCGAGACTCCTGCCCCATCCAATCCCCCCGTTCCCTGATGGCCCCCCTGGGACCCCCTACCCCATCCACACACACCCCGCTTCCTGTCCCCTGACTACCCCTGGAATCCCCGCCCCTGACTGCCGCCCGCCGCCCCATCCAACCCCTTCTCTCATTCTTGATGGCCCCCCCGGAACCCCTGCCCCATCCAACTACTCCTTCTCCCTGTCCCCTGACTGCCCCCGGAACCCCTCCCCCTGACTGCCCCATCCAACCTGCCTTCTCCCTCCTGACTGCCCCCCCCCCGGGACCCCTGCCCTATCCACCCACCCACCCCCTGCTCCCTGACCGCCCCCGGAACCCCCACCCCCTGACCACCACCCCGAACTCCCCTGTCCTCTATCCAACCCCCCCTGCTCCCTTACCGTGCTGCCTGGAGCACGGGTGGCTGGCGGCACTACAGCCGTGCCGCCCAGCTGGAGCCGGGCCACACTGCTGCCACAGCACAGCGCGCTGGGTCAAGCCAGGCTCTGCAGCTGCGCTGCCCCAGGAGCTCCCAGCCCCGCCGCCTAGAGCATTGTGCCAGCGGTGTGCTGAGGCTGCAGGGGAGGGGCCGGGGGTAGCCTCCCGGGCCAAGCAGGAGGGTCCCGCGAGCCGGATGTGGCCCGCGGGCCATAGTTTGCCCACCTCTGTCCTAAACTCACTCAGAGTTTTCAGGGTAAAAGTTCCTTAGCTGCCCCCTTCTGAGCACATGTGTAACCCACACACCTTCTGGGTGTGGTGTTGTGTCCCATCTAGTGGCACCAAGACCACTTAGAGCTGAGGTGGGCAAACTTTTTGTCCCGAGGGCCACATCTGGGTATGGAAGTTGTATGGTGGGCTCACGAAATTGGGGTTGGGACCATAGGTGCCGACTCCATGGGTGTTCCGGGGCTGGAGCACCCACGGGGAAAAATTGGTGGGTGCTCAGCACCCATCGGCAGCTCCCCGCCAGTCCCGGGGCCCGCGCCCAGCTCACCTCGGCACTGGGTGATGTTGCGGGGCCCCGCCCCCGGGCAATGTTGTGTCGGGGGCGGGGCCCCGCAACGTCACCCGGGGGCGGGGCCCCGCAACGTTACCCGGGGGCGGGGCCCCACCACGTCGCCTGGCGGTGCCAATGGAAGTCGGCGTTGCTGGTTGGGACGCCGGGGTATGTGGCTCAAGGGCAGGCTTCAGGTGGGGCTTACCTCAAGCAGCTCCCGGAAGCAGCAGCATGTCCCCCCTCTGACTCCTACACAGAGGCGCGGCCAGGCTTCTCTGCTGCGCACTGCCCCATCTGCAGGCACCCCTCCTACAGCTCCCATTGGCTGCGGTGCCCAGCCAATGGGAGCTGTGGGGGGCGGCGCATGGGCCGAGGGTAGCATGCGGAGCCCCCTGGCTGCCCCTCTGTGTAGGAGCCAGAGGTCGGGACATGCTGCTGCTTTCAGGAGCTGCACGGAGCGGCCCCCAATCCTGCTCCCCGGCTGGAGTGCCAGAGCGGGGCAAGCCCCAGACCCCACTTCCCAGTGGGAGCTCAAGGGCCGGATTAAAACAGTTTGTGGGCTGTAGTTTGCCCACCCCTGATTTAGAGAGAGATTAATTAGTTTGCTCTAGAGCCTTAGCTAACAGTCAGGTGGCTTTTAGTTTATGCGGTAGAGGCTCATGCACTAAGCTCCAGAGGTTCCCGGTTCGATCCTGTCTACCGGGGTCTGTCGGCATTACACATGTACTACTGCCTCCCTCCTGCCTGAGCTGCAGAGCGATCCATGAGCTGGGGAAGCCAGTTGTTTGGCTGCCTAAATTGCATACAGGCCCAATCCAGTAGGTGTGCTCAGGGGCCACCTACCAGATCAGGTCCCATTCAAAATCGTCATTGTGATAGTGCTGCCAGTGACCTTATAACTAGGCTTTGCAGAATTCAGGGTTTTTAAAATAATTTTGATGGATAATGTTGTTTTATTTTTAAAGATTATCGTTGTAAATTTTCACAGTTGTGGGAAATTATGGGGGGAGTCAGACAATTATTTGATGACAGATGTTGAGATTCAAAAAGCTAGTTTTATAACTGCTAAAACACAAATTGTCAACATCACATGTCAACATATACAAAGTAAATATCTTTAAATCAACAAATTGTACCTGTTTCTACTATTCAGTTACTAGTCCATTTGTAACAAGCCTAATTCAAAAATCTAAATCACTGGATTTTTACGCTAATAAATTCTCAGATTGGCATAGACCCTGGGTTTGGTTTGGTTTTTTGCCTTCCTCTGCAGCATGGGTCACTTGCAGGTAAATGGTGGATTCTCTGTAACTTGAAGTCTTTACATCATGATTTGAGGACTTCAGTAACTCAGCGAGAGGTTAGGGGTCTATTATAGGAGTGAGTGGGTGAGGTTCTGTGGCCTGTAATATGCAGGCGGTCAGATTATGTGATCATGATGGTCCCTCCTGACCTTTGTCTGAGAATCTAACTGCTCAGGCAGTATTTTTCTTACTTTTCCTATCTGTACATTTTGGTTATTATTGATGGAAATATTTTTTCGTTGGCTTGTGTGTGTATGGTGAAATCGACATTACCAACATTTATCAAATAAAAGTCTAATCCATCCAAGCCTACTTATCAGTTTTAGCCCTGTCATTAGAGCACTCACCTGGGATATGGGAGACCCTGGTTTAATTCCCCCCTCTCTGTCAGGTGGGAGAAAGGATTTGAACAGGGGTCTCCCACCTTTCAGGAGGTGCTTTAACCACTGAGAAAAAAACAATGAGGAGTCCTTGTGAGACTAACAAATGTATTTGGGCATAAGCTTATCCCCCCTATCAGAATAGCTAGTACCTCAGTGGTTAACAGGTTTCAGAGTGGTAGCCGTGTTAGTCTGTATCACAAACACGGCTACCACTCTGAAACCTGTTAACCACTGAGGTACTAGCTATTTTGATGCGGGGGATTCCCTCACTCTCTCCTGCTGAAATTGTTCCTCTGTGAATACATAATAAAAGAATCTTTAGAGCAGGGGAACTAGATCTAGGGTCCGCTGCCTTCCAGGTGGATGCCCTAACCACTGGGGTAAAGAGTCATTCCTGCTCTTTTTCTTGCTCTCTCTCTCTCTCTGTGGCCCAAATGACTGTTCCACAGTGGATCAATTACTTAAATAATCATTGGGCCAGAGAGAGCAAGAGAGGGAGCAAGAATGACTCTGTAGCCCAGTGGTTAGGGAATTCAGCTGGGAGACCCCAGGTCCAGTCCCCTTTCTCCTACCACTCTTCCATTATTTATCTACAGTCAAACAGCTTCAGCAGGAGAGACTGAGAAAGCCCCACATTAAAATATTCCATAACTCCATGGTTAGAGCCCCCTCCCGAGAGGCAGGAATTGAACCTGTGTCTCTAACCACTGGGCTGAAAGTTATACAGTGGGTACCACCATCATCATTTCCTCTCGCCATGTGTGGAGCAAGGCAAGCACCTAAGGGCTGATCCACACTAACCCCCCGGTTCGAACTAAGATACGCAACTTCAGCTACGTGAATAACGTAGCTGAAGTCGAAGTATCCTAGTTCGAACTAAACAGCACTCACCGCAGGTCCACACACGGCAGGCAGGCTCCCCCGTCGACTCCGCTTACTCCTCGCACGGAGCACCGGTGTCGATGGCGATCACTTCCGGGATCGATTTATCGCATCTAGACGAGACGCGATAAATCGATCCCAGAAGATCGATTACTACCTGCCGAATCAGGCGGGTAGTATAGACGTACCCTAACTCATTCCCACAAGAAAAGCCCTGTGGGCCTAAGCTGCCTGGACACTCCACAGCAGGTGCATGTTTGTGAATTGCCATGCAGAGCTAGGCATCTCCTTAGGCACCTATCTTCCAGAGAGGGGTGTGGCTTAGCACACAGCATTCTGGGCAGCATCTCCCTTTGGCTAGTTTAGGTGGCTCCCCACTGGCATGCTGGCTTTTGTGGATCACATTCTTAGGTGTCTTCTCTCGTGGGGGGAGTGGTGAGGATGTAATTGCCAGCCCCAGCATTTATGGGCACTAGCTTCAGCTGGTGGGAGGGAAGCAGAGGGGGATAATAAAGGAGGAAGGGAACAGAATGAACCAATCACTCTTGTTTCTAAATTGTCTTGCTTGATTGCTTGTTTATTAACTGTTTATGTCCAGGCACAGGAATAGGTGCAGCTGGCACCAGAGCAGATTGTGATTACATTAGAGATGAAGAGCCAAACCAAAGTAATGAATTGTTAGGAGTTTTCATCACCTCTGCCCTTTTGCAGTAAATGCCCCCTGGGGTTATCAATGCAGAAAGCATGCAAGAAAGATGAATCCTCTTCACATTGTTTTGTAAACACTTGCTGCAATTGGACTCTTGGGAGCAATTATTTATTAAGGAACACAACTGAATTTACTCATGTTTGGCACGCCATTCACTGAGCCCCTCACTTGGTGCTATTGGATTTTGTTTGAGTTGTGCTCCTTTGAGATGCTTGATCCCAAGGCTTTTACTGTAGCAGCCAGGTATAAAATGGTGCATAGGGAATGCACCTTTTTCATATGCGTTCTGCACTCATAGCAGATTGTGCTCCTTTGGGTTATGGAGCAGACTTGATGCATCTCGGATTTAATTTGTTCGGACTTTACATTTTTAAGAGCCTGATCTTCCAGCATTTACTCATAGATGTGATTCTTCCTCATTTGCACAAAATGCCCCTTTGAGAAGCATGAGACCACTTGCATGAATGAAGATGATCCATGGGAGTTAGGAGTAATGGGACAGAGTCCTCTAACCCTTTATCATTAAGGAAGATTTCTAACACCCAGCCTTATGCCTCAGCAACTTCTGAGGCCTAGAGTGGGAAATACAAGGGCAACCAATCCTTGTTTCACTGCTGCTCACATGGCCACAGCTGTACTTTTATTTTTAGTACGCTAGCTTGATCAGAGCTAGCATGGGTATATCTACTTGAGCTGGGAATTACTGCTCCAGTTCAGACATACCCTTAGGGAGGCTTGATTTAGAGCCTGATGAAGCGCACACTGAGATCTATGTCAAGACTTACATCGACTCCGGCAGCCTTTGGATCAGGCCGTGTTGGGCTTTGACAGGGCTTGAAAAATGTTGCATGTATATCTTCTGCCTTCCAACGCTATGCCCATGCAATTTAAAAATAAGAGTTGTAAACTGCTTATTTGTACTGAAATTAACCGCCCTTTAAAATTTCCTGCTTCTCCGTGGTGAATGGGCAAATGGAATTTTCAAGCCCGGGACCTGGAGACAAACTTTTTTTTCTCACTGATGCAGGTGGTCCTTCCAGGACAGAGATGAGGCATGGAGTCCAGGAATAGCATGGAGACATTTGTTCTACCATTCCTGGATTTGTTCTAAATAAAGGACTTCAGCTCCTAGAGCTGACAATCTGGACCGTTTCATAAATTCCAAATTTTCATGTAAGAAAAAGAAAATCGAAGTAGAAAAAGAAAATTATAAAGGCGTTTTCTTGATCATTTGTGCAACTAAAAAATTTTGTGGGATTTACTCCAAGTCTTTTTAATACTTGAACAATTATGCTTAACATATTTAAGTGCCATAACACATATATAAATGCCTGGGCTTGGCAACCATTACTCATATTTTTTTCCAGTACTACACTGTACTACATTTTCATTCTCTAAGCTGAAAGAAGTGCAAGAAGACAACAAGAGCATAAACGGTACATAAGTAAGATCTTAAATTCTCTCCACTGTAATAATATAAGCTATTGTTAGTAATACACAAATGATTTTTTTTAAAACTATGACATCTTGCCCCTGTACATTTAAATATCTCTTATATAGTTACAATATAATATATAAATAAATTAGTGGAACTGCTGGCTTATGCATTCTGAGGGATGTGTGATTGCAGTAACTGAGCCATGGTTACTCTAGAAAATTAACTAGATACATAAGCCAAGGATAGAGAGTTCACCAAAGGGGCATAAAGAATAAAGCAGGAGGAAGGTAGTAAGCTGAAATACCAGGGAAAGATGCTTTTCTTTGTAAAGAGAAATCTTGGGTCCCAGTTAGACAAGAAAATGGTTTTCTAGTGCTGTTTTTCCAATGTGTTTGTATACCCCTCACTGACAAAGCAACCCATTTCAAGTATGAGCAGAATAAAAGAATAAATTCCTTGAATAACTGCTGCAAATTATTTGCACTGCGATAGTTGGTATCTAATGCTGTGGGCACAGATTTGTTTTCTTTTTCATGTAGCCACTTCAGCTTTACCTTCTTAGCCACTGGTTGCCTTGAACTGATGAGTTCTTTCTGGTCTGCCTCTCCTTCCCCCTATGAAGTCTTCCTCTTCTCTCTGGGTACTGCAAGATGGATAGTTTGCCATTTTGTATTCGAAGGATCATTTAGGGTCTGATCTTGCTCCTACTAAAATCATTGGGAGCTTTACTTTTGACTTAAGTAGAAGCAGAATTGGGTCCTCATTCACAAGTAAACAGCAGGTTGTTACAGAGCCTCTCTTGCTCAGCAACCCAGTCTCTGCTAACGTACTAGTTCCTTCCCTCCCCCTTCTACAGTATGAGGATGATAGCAAAGATACTTTTCCTCTTTCTCTAGCAGTAGATGCTCCCAAGTGTGTCAACAGGAAGTGCCATGTTGAGACTGTAGCTTTCTCTGCAGTTATGTTAATGATAGTAGGCTCCATATCAAAGCACAAACAAAAACACTCAGGTAACTTCCTCCCCATCTCCAGTTAGTACAGATCTCCAGGCCTACATAAGCAGCATTAGGACATGTTTATACAAATATGGAAGAGGTGTGTATTGAAAAAAAAAAGTGATGAAATTGTTCATGGATTGAGCAATATATAGTTAAGATATTGTTTGAGATAAAGATGGGGAAAAGTTAGAAAAGGATCATTCAGGATTGTACCTGCTGTAGTTTCTTGAACAGCCTTCACAGTCAGCCTTCTGGGTGAGGTCCTTGGAAATAATTAGGGTCCTACCAAATTCATAGCCGTGAAAAACGCTTCACTGACCATGAAATCTGGTCTTCTGTGTACTTTCACCCTATACTATACAGATTTCACAGGGGAAACCAGTGTGATTCAAACTGGGGGTCCTGACCCAAAAAGGGACCGGAGGGGAGGGTTGCAAGGTTATTGGGGGGGGAGGTGTCATGATATTGCCGCCCTTATTTCTGTGCTGTCTTTAGAGCTGGGTGGCCGGAAAGTGGCAGCTGCTGGCCAGGTGCCTAGCTCTGAAGGCAGCACTGCCAGCAGCAGCGCAGAAGTAAGGGTGGCAATGGGCGGTTAGAGAGTGGCGACTGCTGGCCGAGGGCCCAGCTCTGAGGGCAGCAGCACAGAAGTGAGGGTAGCAGTACCATACCATGCCATCCTAACTTCTGTGCTGCTGCAGGTGGCGCTGCCTTCAGAGCTGGGCTCCCGGCCAGCGGCTGCCGCTCTTTGGCCACCCAGTTCTAAAGGCAGCGCTGTCATCAGCAGCAGAGAAATAAGGATGGCAATACTATGACCCCCCTACAATAACCTTGCGACCCTCACACTACTCCCTTTTGGGTTAAGACCCCTACAGTTACAACATCGTGAAATTGCAGATTTAAATATCTGAGATGATGAAATTTATGATTTTTAAAATCCTGTGACGGTGAAATTAACCAAAATGGACTGTGAATTTGGTAGGGCCCTCGAAATAATCTTTTATCCTCCAAGTTTTTTGAGGTAGTTTTGCCAGTCACACTGTTGTCTCCTCCCAAGATGCTCAAATAGGGGCCATGAAAGTACTGGAGTGGAGGAGATGGAAGAGGGGGACTACAGAGCAGTTAGGGTTTAGATAGTGTTACAGAGCACTGTCTCAATATTTAATTTGTTTTCTGCTTTATTCAGCCGTGTTGCAATCCACATATTAATAGCAGTGACTCAAAGGCTGGTCTGTATTTGGAGTCAGATTACAACCCAAGATTGTTAATTACTTTATATTCTTGAGAACTGCTTTCCTTGTAGTTTAATATTGTTGTTCAGCACGGATTAGGGGGACCATGTAGACATGATTGGGCAAATGTATAGTGGGGGTAAGATATTGTTGATGGGAGCTACTCCAAAGGGAGTGGATCAATATTTTTGATATTTTATACATGTATTATCTTTTATTATACACCATCTAATCTATCTAAATCTAGTATGGTATAAGGGCTGGGGAGTTTTTTGCATGTTTGGAAAAACTGCATTATGCATAAGCGTCAAATCCCCCAGAACTAATAGAGCACATCATCCAAAACAAATACCAGTAAAAACTTTACACTGCTTTAGTGTTAATGGTACAGTGCATGAATTAAAAACAATAATCTTTGCAATGTTGTATAGTTGGAATGAAATATCACCATCTATTCATCCAACAAGTAATGAGGCAGATTGTAGGGCTAGTTGGATTTTTTTGTTTTGTTTTTACACCTTCTTGACCTAGCAGGAGAGCAAATCTTAAAAACAGATTTAAAAAAACTGGCCAGATATATATCCAGAGATTCCATGAAGAATTGTCCCTCCAAAAAACCATTTTGATTTTGGAAGCTTGTTGAAGTAGAAAATTCAGGTGGTGTTTTTCATCAAGATTTCTAAACAATTCTCGCTTTTTACCACTAGATGGCAATAAATTGAATATGATTTTCATCTGCTTTTCTTGAACTGTTTTCCTCTTAAAAAAGTAAGTCCAAAAATTAAACTGGTTTGATATATAATATATAGGTAACTTCTGATCTGTCATATCGTTACATCTTACACAAATCAGACTAATAGTGTATACTTATTTTTTTTGAAGAGATGATGGGGATGCCTTATAGATGTTCTCATCTTTCAGAACTCCAGCAAAGCAGGTCTATGCTTGTTTCTGAGGCAGTTTGTGCTCCTTGTGACTGCAGACTCTCCCCAGATGCTGCATTTATAGTTCAGTGTCAGTATTTTTACTCTCTTAGATATATTGAATCCCTTGTGTTAAGGCTGTGCTAGTGAGGTAATGGAGGTGGCTCATGGGAGCATCTTTGTTCAAATTCTTCCAGCAGTTTGACATGGGAGCGGGGGTGATTTTTCCTGCTTCTGATGGAATTCACCATCTCCCTAAACACTTCTTAATCATCCAGGGTTTTCTGAAGAGTAGAGTTTTTGCCTTTGCATCAGATTGCACCAAATATCCAGTTTTTTGTTTTTAAAAACCCTCCCCAAAGGAAATCTCCACAAACCTACCTATAAAGTATACCCCGATCCTACCTTCCTTCAAATGACATCAGCTGAACAATGCACCATTCAGTACTGTTTTCTGGAAGAAGTGTGAGTGTTCATGTGCGTTTAATGTAAGTTTGTTTGCCAGCAGCAGTGTCTCCAACAGAGACAGAAAGTGATTGTATGTAAATCGATAAGTGAATAGATTCCTCAGCCTGTAACCCTCCTCTCAGAGCACAGTTGTGGGATTTACCGCAGGGAAGATTTTTTGAGAGCCATTATTAAACACTGGCCTTTGGTCACAGTGCTGCACACAAAGGCTTTCTCCCCATCCGAAATACCACATGGGTGTGGCACTTCGTGCTTGCAAAACTACTGTAGTGTAATTTGAAATCCAGGCACACAGTAACAGGTTGGCCATGTGCTGAGCACCCCTGCATAGCTAGGGTTGGCTGTGCAGCACCCTGCCTCTGTTTGCCCTCTTCAGGAGCATTTAAGAACTGTGCTGGAGGCTCTCTCATGGCCGGCAATACCCCTCCTTGGGATCTGGATGTATTAACATAAACAATTCAAACCATCCTCAAAGTCCTAAAATATAGTCCATCAACACACCACCTATTCTACTCTGCTAGTCTCAGGGCTCTTCTCCAGTCCCAGCCTGCTTTTTTCAATTAAGCAACTATTTCAGACCCTTCTAGCTGGAGTCCTTCCCAGCACGTACTCCCCAGTCTTCCTACCTGGAGTCCATTCATCTCCAGGAAAGGGCCCAACATCTCCCAATGCTGTCTACGCTCCATCTTTGAGAGGTCAGCAGTCAAACCCCTCTACTCTTCCAGCTCTCAGCCTTCTTCAGCTCGTTGGCTTTGGTTTCCAGGCCCAAACCCTTCTCCCTGTCAGAGTCTCCCACAGCAGCCTCCTGCTCACTACAACTCCTCTGTGTAGCTTCCTGCTGCTCTCATAGATGACACCTGGGCTCCATTATGCCCCATCAGAGCTGTTAACATTGCACAGGTGGGCTAGAGCAGTTCCTTCTGAAAGGGCCCAGTCCACCCTGTAACATGCATAATTCAGGCTTTTTTGCATCTGCACACTATTCTTTTAGGTCCCAATAAATATTCTATTCATATGACCAGTTATTTTGAGTAAAAATAACAATTGCTGTTCAGTTTTTTCAGTTTGGTACCTTGTCCAAGCCACATTTCTATAGTTCAATCCATGCCTAAATCTGCTTTGGAGAAATCTAGAAGTTGTAGGTTGGTGTGGAAGAAAACCACAATCTAGATTGGTTATACACAATGTTAAATACGGGCAAGCCACGAGGCAGTAATGAAGGTTAAGAGTAATAATCTTGTTTAACTGACAGTGCTTAGCTATACAATCTGCATTTAGTACTGTGTTTGTATTACACACTGAAAGCTCCAGACAGGGACACCACACTGCTGAGTGCTTTACAAAATACAGTCCTTGCTGCAAATAGTTTACTATTAGGACAAGAACAATTTTACTGTGTTTTTTTTTTCCCCTACAGAAATACGAGGATGAAAAATCTCAAAAATGGTTTAATTACAATATA
Source organism: Macrochelys suwanniensis (assembly GCA_033296515.1). NCBI lineage: Eukaryota > Metazoa > Chordata > Testudines > Chelydridae > Macrochelys > Macrochelys suwanniensis. The sequence continues at coordinate 38,188,218 of CM065775.1, read as the reverse complement.
TATTATTTAGGTTACTGATGTGACAGACCCTCAATCTAAGCTTTAATGAGTCATAAGATGTATATGTTTATGCATTATGGCCCCGGTTCTGCAAGGCAGAAGGCTAACTTAAGCATATGGGTAGTTTCCTGAAGTCACAGTTAGGCATGTGCTTAAATACCTTGCTGAACTAGGCTTTCAGCTCTCACTGAAGTCAAAGGTTTCAGTGTAGTAGCCATGTTAGTCTGTGTCAGCAAAAAGAAAATAAGAAAGAAATACTTGTGGCACCTTAGAGACTAACAAATTTATTTCAGCATAAGCTTTCGTGGACGAAAGCTTATGCTGAAATAAATTTGTTAGTCTCTAAGGTGCCACAAGTATTTCTTTCTTATTTTCTTTTTGAAGTCAAAGGGAATCTTTCCATTGACTTCAATGGATCATGTCCTAATCCTTATTTGGTTTGCTTTTACACACTTTTTTTTAAGTAATTTGATTTGTAGAAATCAAGCATAAGTGTTTCCATGAGGAAAGGAGAGTTGCTAGTGGTGAATAGTAATAAAAGGTAAATTTCTAAATCAGTTGAAAAAGTTGACTGGCATTTTCTTTTCTTTTTAGCAAACTTCAGAAGAAAAAGCAAGATGTAACTGGACTACAGGGAGTGACAGGAGAATGGTTTGAAGAAATACAGAAAAAAAAATTTCGGAATGAAATTGACGTCAACAGAATGTTAAAACGACCACTAGCACATTGGCTAAGAAAGACATCAAGAAACGGTGAGTCATAGCGAGCTTTTCAAATCCCTTTCTTATGTGATGATAACCAAAACCATGCAGCAAAGCATCTCAGAGTTCAGTAAGGGAGAAGTTTCTGAAATTGTGTTAGACCCCTTCTCACAACAGAGCTTTGCAAAATAACATTTTCAAAGGGAAATGTGTTCCTTTGAAGTAGTTGTGTTAAAAGCATAACCGTGCAACAGATTACGAAGTTCTTGGTCTTTCTTACCCTAGAGTTAATAGTTGGAAAGATTATAAGCAAATAGATACAGTAGGCATTATCTGATGAAAGAATGAGTGTTAGCTTCATATAGACTGCATTAGTTCCACAGAAATAAAAATCAAAGGTAAATATAATGATCACAGTCAAGCCTAGTTTTTTTTTAAAGGAGATGAGGGAAATGGAAATAACTTTAGATAAATGAGGCTTCAGAGAAGCAGAGTAGATGTCAGGGGACAATTTTGGATAATCAAGATTTGGATGAAAAGAGGTTTGAATGTATTTGAATAGAAGCTTGACTGATTACACAGGGCTAAAATGTGTGCAAGTGTCAGATTACCACGGAGGGAGATTGACCCTGTCTGCTGCCTGGTTGCCACTGTGATAAAACTCTGGGCAGTCTATTTTCCATGCTTGCTGTTGCCCATCAGATCCCAACATGGTCAATGTCCCTATCAGATTTCCCATTCGGTACTGTAGTGGTTCTCAACCTGGGGTCCGGGTGTGACGTTGCACTCTATATGATTTTATGAAAATATGCTAATGAGTGAGACTATAATGTAACTGGAATATGCTTCATGCAAAAGGTCTCTTGTAAGGTATCATTACAAAGCTTATCTACTGAGTGAAGTCATCCTATTTGTATAAATGCATCACTCTTGTATCTGAAACTAGAAATAGAAATATAACTCTGAGGTCCTATTGTAATTATGCAAAGTGTGGGCCATTAATGGTGGTTTAGAATCTTGATGGCTCCCATCAACTAGGACAATTGACTGTACATGGCTCTGTTTACTTGCAAGCCTTCCTGTGAGTCAGGCTGGGAAGAATGAAGGCTTGGAGTCTCACAAGACATGGCCATGTCACCTGGGACTGGAATCCATCTTAAACCTGTGGCTTTTCCATTTAGAAGGAGGGGTGGGGACAAAAGATTTCCCGCCTTGCGTCCAGTCTGTGAAAGAAGCTTATTGAAACATCTCTGAGGGTGAGATTGTATCTGTATTCGGTTTTCTACTGTATTAGGCTTAGACTTGCGTGTTTCAATTTTATTTTGCTTGATAATTTACTTTGTTCTGTCTGTTATTACTTGGAACCCCTTAAATCCTATTGTTATATTTAATAAAATCACTTTTTACTTATTAATTAACCGAGAGTAAGTATTAATACCTGGGGGGCAAACAGCTGTGCATCTCTGTCTATCAGTGTTATAGAGTTTGACTCTTAACAGTTTGAGTTTACCTTGTATAAGCTTTATACAGGGTAAAACAGATTTATTTGGGGGTTGGACCCAATTGGGAGCTGGGTATCTGAGTACTAGAGACAGGAGCACTTCTTAAGCTGTTTTCAGTTAAGCCTGCAGCTTGTGGGGGATGTGGTTCAGACTTGGATCTGTGTTTGCAGCAGGCAAGCGTGTCTGGCTCAAACAAGGCAAGGTATTGAATTCCCAAGCTGGCAGGGAAAATGGGCTCAGAGGTAGTCTAGGCACATCAGGTGGCAGTCCCAAGAGGGTTTCTGTGATCCAGTCCATCACACCGGGGTCCACTGTGGGGCCATGGGTAGGTTCAGGGGGGCCACCAAGGCAGGCCAGTGTTAGACTTGCCGGGGCTCAGGGCAGAAAGCCGAAGCCCCATCACATGGGACTGAAGCTCGGGGCCCCGAGTACCACCAGACCGGGCTGAAGCCGAATCCTGAGGAAAGTAGCTTCGCCGGGGCCCCTGTGGTGTGGGGCCCCAAGCAATTGCTCTGCGTGCTACCCCCTAACGCTGGCCTTGGCTTTTATATGCAGAAAACTAGTTATTGTGGCATAGGTGGGCCATGGAGTTTTTATAGCATGTTGGAGGAGGGGGAGACAGGGGCTCAGAAAGAAAAAGGTTGAGAACCCCTGGTGTAGTATCTCCTCCATCCATGTGGCTCTCATGAATAGATCTTTTCTCCATTCACATTTCTACCTGGTATAATTTTTTCATCTTCCACCCTTTGCCACAAACATACATCACCATCCTCTGCCTCTCAATACTTGGAGGTAGCATCATAGGAAGCAGAACTATATTTCCATAGAAGGACTCTCTACCAAAAATGTCACCTAAGGCCACAAAGAGGTTCGTGTAACTCTTTTGATGTCATGCTTACTGTCACCAAAAGGTTAGGTTCCAAAAGGAGTAAAGATTTTCTAACATGAAGTCTGCCTGTCAGTGAGGTACGAGTGATACTTTTCAGGCAAGTAAACTTAAGTTCCCACTAAGCTGCGCGGCTGCGCTCAGGGCTGTGGTGGGAAGAGATGCCTCTCCCGCAGTACAGAGAGGTGTCCCTCCCCCGGCCCTGAGCTGCTGTGGCGAGAGAGGGCTGTGGGGAGTCCTTTCTCCCCACCACAGCTCCGGGGCAGCCTGTACCACAAACCTCTCATCCCTGGCCCCACTACAGAGCCCACATCCCCCCTCACACTCCAACCCTCTGCCCCAGCCCTGAACCCCTCACCCCCCCCCCCTGTGTTCCCTCCCACACTCTGAACCCCTCGGCTCCACCTGCACCACATGAATTTTGTTATGTGCACCAATATGAAGGTGATGTGTCACACATCACCTCCATATTGGGGTGCACATAACAAAATTCATTCCGCACATGGATGTAAAAAAATTAGAGGGAACACTACCTATGACATGCACCTTTCATTTCATTGAGAGACCAGCCCCAGAATATTGCCCTTGCCTCTCACAGTTTGTATCAGCTGTTTCTGTTCAGTTGTGTATCCATTTCTAGAATGCATTTCCTGCCCTACTCCCCGACACCCTCCAACACGAACACAATACAAGGTATTTCTATGCTTCTGTTTTCTCTCTCAGATCTCTGGTGATCTAAAATGGCCAGGGGGAGGGAAATCTTCAGTTTTTCAATGGTGCCCTGTTATCTGAACGTTGCTTTGCTTCCCTGGTCCCACTGGGGCACCTCTTAGCAGCAGAGACTGCAGTTTCCGTGAACCAACCTGTCGTTCACACCCACTTTCAACTGCTTTTGCCAAGAGGACAGGGTTCATGTTCCCTGTGGAAACAAGGCCATATTTTCCCAAAATAAACAAACTACAATGGCCTTTTATGATTCTGCAAGCAAAATAAGCTGAGAGAATTACATAAAATAAAACACTTTAAACATTAACTGTAGCATTCAACCACCAAGAATGGTCTGGTGAATCCATCATAAACTTGGGTATAACAAGTTTTTTTTGTTTATAACATTCTAGTATCCAATATAAATGACTCATGTAATTAATAATTCTGTCTGTATGGTGTTTATAGCATGCTCGTGACAGTGGTATCTGAGTGCCTTACACATTTGAGAAGTCAACCTGTTATGGATTTTTGGTAAAAATTTTCAAAAATGACTAATAAGGTCAGATGCCCAACTGGAGACACCTTAACAGGGGCCTGACTTTCACAGGGCTGGTGTTCAGCAGTGTCTGACAGTCAGGCTAATTTACTTATCTCATGTTGGGTACCCAAGCATGGATGCACCCAAAATCATCGGTCCCTTTTGAAAATGTGGACCTATGTATCTTTTTTCCCCTTTCTCCAGTTAGACACCAAAAGCCAGCATGTCACTTTGCTCAGTCAAAAGAAATCAGTGGTAGTCTGAAATTTCTAACAAACTTTATGCAGAAGAAAATATATTTGTCTGGGGAAAACAACTTACAAACTTGCTGTGTCGATAAAGAATCACAAAAGGGAACAAATCCTTTTTTGCTTCTTTTGCAGGTCATCTTTAATTACAGCTTACTGCCTGCCTTTATTCATGCATGCAAAGATGTAGCTTATTTTTATATGGTTTAAAAAAATTAGATTTCACAAGAACTGGAAATGAATCAAATAATTGCAACATTTTTAAATTTTTTTAGATCCTAAAGAGTTTAAAATGTCATCTCCCCAAAATCCACAAGCACAAAAGAATGTCTCACCTTCCATTCTGGGATTCAGATCTCCTTTCGCTTCACTCTTCTCCTTCAAAAAATCAAGGAAGCACAATTTAAAGCATCAGACTCGGCAGCAGCCACGGTGAGCTATACACAACAGGTGTTCATGCTACTGCTTAATGGTAGTTAGAAAAAGAAAAATTACAGTAATTATTTCATGCCTCGCTTGTAAAACTTTGTGTACAGCTCCATTTAAGTTAGATGCTTCTCCAGCCTACTGCTTTTCACATGTTCCAGTGGGAGCATGATTTTATTTGGTTATGTAATGCAAAGTTATCAGTTAAATGTCAGAAAGAATAAAGACTAAGTAGAAAGTAAGGGCCAAATTCTCATCCTTTGATGAAATTTCATTTGCTCAGGCTTTGCACGAAAGCTGCATGGTTGTTACAGTCTCTGGGCTATAGCAGCGGCTCTAGCCCATTATGCCCCTTCTTCATGGGGCCTGGATAATAGATTCAAGTAGTTTATAGACACATTGCATCACAAAGAGGGGTTTGACAGTGAGGTGTTGCCAATGTTGTTGTTGTTGTTGTTAATATTGAGGTAGTGCTTGGGGTCACCAGTCATGGATCAGGGGCACATGGTACAAGGTTCTTTTCAAACACATAACAAAAAGTGGACCCTGCTCTGAAGAGCGTACGGACTAATTATAAGACTAACTTAGATTGTAAGATCTTTAGGGCAAGGACTGCCTTTTTTGTTCTGTGTGTGTGTACAGAGCCTAACAAAGCGGAGACCTGACCGGGGATCCTAGGTGCTATAATACAAATAATAAATAACACAAGACAACAAGTAGATGCAACCACAGACTGGAGGAGGGGGAAGAAAGCACAAGGTAATAATGAGACAATACCGGTCAGTGTGATAAACAGTTGTTTTAGCACACCAGCTGCCTAACAGTTGTTGAGGTTTTTGTATCACAGCAGGGGAGAGTTTTAAGGTGGGGTTTGAAGAGGGACAATGAGGTGCCTTGCAGATGTTTCCAGAGAGCTCCTCCCACATTACCAGAGCAGCAAAGGTGACCATAATTGAAAATTATTGGCCCCCTGTGAGTGCTGAGAAGCAGATACTAGCCAGGGCACAGCACAGTCCAGCTATTCCCTCTCCTTCTTCACCCTTGGCATAACCCCTACACTGGGGACTAGGAGCGGGACCAATGTAGAGCTCTCACCATCTCTATGCAAACCAGGGTGGCTCTCTGTATAGGGAGTATTCAGGGGGCCATTCCATGCTACTAAAACAGCATAAAGGGGCATTTGTGTAACTGAGAAAGAGAATAGGGTTTCAGGAGGGAGATAGATATAGCTCTTCAATTTGGCAGCCTTTACCAGTATTAAAATGACTTTTTTGAAAAGGCAATAGAAGATACATATAATGGTATGTACTCACTGCTTCGGTTTTCCTGATTATATATTTATCCTGATTTTTCAACAGAAAATGTATAAATTAGCTCTTGGGTTCAGATGATCTTGACCAGTGGTGGGCAACCTGTGGCCCATCAGGGTAATCTGGTGGTGGCCCGCGAGACAGTTTGTTTACATTGACCGTCCACAGGCACGGCTGCCCGCAGCTCCCAGCGGCCATGGTTCGCTGTTCCCAGCCAACGGGAGCTGCGGGAAGCGGTGTCCAGCACGTCTCTGAAGCACCTGCTGCTTCCCGCAGCTCCCATTAGCTGGGAACGGTGAACCGTAGCCACTGGGAGCTGCAGGCAGCTGTGCCTGCGGACAGTCAATGTAAACAAACAGTCTCGTGGGCCGCCAGCAGATTACCCTGATGGGCCGCGTGAGGCCCGCAGGCCGGAGGTTGCCCACCACTGATCTTGACTCATTACAAGGCAGAATTTTAAAAATAAACAACAAGGCTATTCTGATGTGGAGCTGAGCCAATTACTAAATATCCTAGTCACTTCTCCCTATTGAAAACTTCTCCACCCTTTTTGAGGTGTTGTCTTGGCATGTGACTTGTTTTATGTGTAGACAAAGCAATAAAAATACTTTGCCTGTCACCAGGTAGTTATTTGGAGAGTAAGTGATGTACAATAGGCAGCAGCACTGTAAGTCATGTAAGTAAGCTTGACTGGCAGAAGTCTGTAAACAGCTAGGTATTAGCGACTGTTTAGATGGTACTTTCTCTTTTGTGCCAAAAAAAAGAAGTCTCACCTGCTGTGGGGTGTTCTGTTGTGGGAAAAATATTATGGAAGGCTGCAAAAAGAAGTCTATTTACATGGAGCTATTTAAGAGGCTAATAAAAGGGTGGTAACACCAAAGTTTGCAGTAAGTACAATCTGTGATTGTTTTCGATTCCAGGCATTTGATGTTTTAAGTTATTCTTATCCTCTTATAGCATGTTAAATAGGTGTTGCATTTAAAAAGAAGCGCTAAGTTTTACTTAAACACTGCATGTGTTTTCAACATGCTTGCCTAATTTGATTGTTGTGTAGCTGGGTACTGTGTAATGCTCATAAGGATACTAAAAGGAAGTAGACTGCGATCTAAGAGAGAACCCAGGCATGGGCCATTGCAGATTAGAGCCTGACTGAAACTAACAATTTGCTGCAGAATCTTATCTCATGGAGTTATTGTGTATTATTATTAAATGCAATCACTCTTTTAGTGTTGTACTCCATAATCATCTGTCTAGCTACAGGTACCTAGTTTCATGTTTGGGGGGAGGGGGGAGAGGGGGTGTGTGTGTATGTGTGTGGTTTGATGACAAAAAAATGAAATTATTTCTGGTTTCTGTGGTTATGAATTTAAGAAATATTTGCATGTAGGAAAACAAACCTTTAATTTCAAAATGCTGACAAACTGGATGGAGTTCAGAGTAGAGCAATGAGGATGATTAGAGGGCTGGAGGGACTGATGTAGGACCCAAGATTATTGTCATCTGAGTTGTCTCCTAGTCAAATTATACAAACAAGGAGGAACACCATAATCTATTATTTAGAGTGCTAAGAACAAGGATGGGGAAGAATTATTTAGGATGGTGCAATGAGGTTTTAACCAGGAGTAATGAGATTAAATTAGGAAAGTGAAAATTTGGCCAGAATATTTAAAAAACCCTAACATTTCTGATGGCTAGATCTATTGGAAAAGGAATAATGGACGTCCCACTGCTTGGAATAATTAAAACTGGGCTAGGAACAGCATTTGCAAGTGTGCTGTACAGAACAATTCTCCACATGCAAAGTTGAAGCAGCCAATAGAATTTTTTCCATTTCTAATGGAATAAGACTTGAGATCGTTTACAAAACAGAACACCAAACTCACCGCATTTGGTTTGAAATAAATCATTGTAAAGATTCTGAAATACCACAAGCTCAATTCTATATGTTATGTTAAAAGTGTTAGTGCATATTCCGCATCATTTTAGCTTAAAGCAAAAGTTAAATATGGCTTTGAGATCTGATTCTGAAACCCTTACCCATACGGAGTAGTAATCCCATTGACGTCAATGGGAATATTCACATGATTAACTACTATCAAGCAAAGTTAAGGAGTGGAACAAGGGAATCTTTCCATAGGCTTCAGTGGATTTTGGATGATGCCCTATATGAGGAAAGGATCCTGATTTTAACCTTCCCAATTGCAAAAACACAAATACTATCCCTTTCAACTACTCTTCCCTGCCTGCAAGCGCATTACAAACAAATGACAAAGCAGAGTGGGAAGAAAGACTCAGATACACAGAACATGCCAACAAGCCAGTTTATACATGCTGCTGAAGCACAATAAAATAATTTACCTCAGTCCAATGAAAGCCTTAAGAACCAAAAGGAAGTAATAACTGTAAAAAAAGACTTTTAGAGAGAGGATTAATCACAAAAAATGAGAAGAATAAGCAAAACAAAGCCCTCTGGGAGGAGGGCTGAACAGTTAAGAGCAACCACAAGCTAGGCAAAATTCTTTTCAATGCCCTTTTGGCAGGGGGATAGGCATGTTAATTTTTAAACAAAGGTCTGCAAGTGGGAGAAGGAACCATATCTTACTGCGATTGGGTTAATTTCCTCATTTGAATTAGGAACAATTTTTTTTCACCTTTATGGGTACAAATCCATCTTGCTTTACTCACGTGATTATCCCCATTTAAATCAGCTGCACTTCTCTCTTCCTTTGGTTGGCTGGCTGGGTGGGTGTATACACTCATTCCATTAAAAGGAGTGCCCATCCTTTGCTCTTGGCGCCCATGGACACATTTAAAAAACCACAATTCTAAAAATACATTATTTCATATACCACCCTCTCTTGGCCAATAATTTACATTAATGCAGCAGCTGAAAAATGACTGCAGATCCTTACAAGGACTCCCACCAGAGTCCTGGCAATCCCTCACAACCTGGAAAAATAGTTAGGCCTTGCAATGTGCACTGCAAGTTGAAAAATTAGGATTATTTTGGACTGATGGGAGCAAATTCCCTAGGGCCTTATAGAGAACAGTCTGCCTGCTCCTCCTCTTTCTTATACAAGTGGGGTGCACCTGTGATCTCCACTGTCGGTCTCGGGCCATTTTGAGCATTATAGATCATATAACCAAAACCTCTGATTCTCCTCAGTACTTAATAAATTCTTGTCATTTGGAAAATGATTTAAGATTGAAAAATAACCGTTTGTTAGAATGACAGATGCGGAGTTACCTTACTGATATTCCAACAGCGTAAATGCCATTAATCTGAGGTCCCTTCTTGGCTGTTCACTTGGAACATTAACAAGTTGCAGATTCGAGCAACTTGATGGGTGAAAAAAAATCATAAGATGCATTTGAGAAACAACATGACAGTCTCTGTGGACTCTTCATAAAAAGTATTTTCGGAAGCTTCTTGCTGGGTATTAAAAGGAAGCAAGCCGACTATTTACTGCCTTGTAAAATTTTATTGCGTTCATCTTCAAAGCAGCATTTTAAATTCTTTTCACAGATATGACAGCTTTGCTCTGGGCACCCATACATCTTCCAAAGTTGAGGAAATGGCACAAGTAAGTAGCTTGGCAACTTTGTCAAAAATGTTTAAAGCGGGGAATATTTTGAGTACTAGTCCACTGTTTTTGTAGATTAGACATTATGCCTAGCTGGCTACTTATTTAAACATGATTCTTGCAATTCTGTATTTAAATACTAAGGAAAATTCATATGTGGTGTAAGCCTGTTGAATTCAGTGGTGCCACACCAGGGATGAATTTGCCCCATTTATTGTACAAGTGTCTCCAAAAAAGTCTGAAGTCTAACTTCTGCAGTGCGGTTTTAGTTCTCTTTAACAAGGCAATTATTTAATAAATTATTGCTACAGGACAAACACAAGATACATTTTGGCAGTAGTAACCAAAGCGCAAATAAATGTGAACTCACTTTGAACAAATATTTGCCGTTTGGATTTATTTACAATTGTTTAGTTTTATTTGTTGCACCTGTGCTTACAAACATTTTGAGCACATATCCACATGATTTCTGGCTTCAGTGCAAGTTTAAATTCAGATGCAGATCATTCAGATTCTGTTAGGCACAGATTCTGCCACCTTTGTTGGTTCTAGTGATGTCAGTGGGGCTGTCTGTCTGGTAATGGACTTCTCAATGGGTGAAATTCACCCCCATGCAGATGGCCTGCATGAAACCTATGAATCACTTAAATCCTATTTTTAGGCCTTAAGTGGGACTTAAGTGATGCATACGCCTTGTACAGGTCTTATGCATGGGTCTGAATTTCACCCAGTGGGAGTAAGATTTGGTCCAATAGTACTTTGTCTGATTCTGCAAGTCCTCGGTGCACAGAACTCCCATACACTGAGAGTGCTATGCGCTGAGCGTTTGCAGGAATGAGGCTCTTTGATGTCACGATGAACTACTTTAGCTAACTAGAGCCTGGGCACTAGGAAGGCTCCTTTGTGTTCTAACTTCAGGTGATTTGTTTTGGCTGGACGCTCCAGATTGGTAGCACAGAGACGTTTCAAGCATTAGGCACCAAATTCCTCTATGGTGTAACTTCAATGTAGTCCTTGGATAACAACAGAATTACACCTGGGATGAAGTTGGCTCAGAGTCTCAGTTTTAACCATTTCACTGCTCTGTATTACTAACACGCACTCTGTTATATGGTGTAATTAGAGAGGAGACAACTGAGGGCTTCTCTACACTTACAGTGCTGCACCAGTGCAGCTGTGCTGCTGTAGCATTTAGTTGAAAACTCTACCTGTACTGACGAGAGCTTTTCCCTATCAGTGTAGATACGCCACCTCTCCGAGAAGTTGTAGCTGTGTTGACGGGAGAAGCCCTCCCATTGACATAGTGCTGTCTACACCAGGGTTAGGGTGGTTTAACAACATCTCTCAGGGGTGTGGATATATTTCACCCTTGAGCGACATAGTCATACCGACATAAGATGGTAGTGTAGACCAAGTCTAACAGGGAACATAAGGGTACCTCACTCCCCGTCCACACTGGCAAAGCACGTGTAGCGCTGTATCTCCGTGGCTACAGCGCTGCTGGTACTCCATGTCCCCAAGAGGAATAACAGCTGTTGCGTATTGGCTGAGACGCTGCTGCTCCAGTGTAGTCGGGGAGTACGCAGTGACTGACCTCTGGAAGCTCCCTTTGTTTTGAAACGGCACTTCCAGGTCTGGAGTTCAGAGCTCCGTTTCAGGGGCTGCTTATCAGAAAAACAAACACAGCTACTGTTTGCTTTGAATGAGAGAGAGGCAGGCAGGGGAGTGCCGGCAGCAAATGTTTGCTTGAAGAGAGAGGCGGCGGGGGGGAAGGGGGAGAGGTTGGAGTCCGTTTCCACGAGCGGCTGCTTATCTGGTCTATGAGAAAAAAACAAACCGCTGCTGTTTGTTTTCAGTGAGTGAGAGAGAGGCGGGGGAGGGAGTGAGTTGTAAACTTAGGAGATAACGAGCTGACAGTCTGTGGGTACCCCAAAAACCCACTCTCTCTCCCCACACGCTCCCTGTCACACTCCACCTCACCCACCCCCATTTGAAAAGCTTGTTGCAGCCACTTGAACGCTGGGATAGCTGCCCATAATGCACTGCTCCCAATACAGCTGCAAATGCCTCAAATGTGGCCACGACGGTGTGCTGGCAGCTGCCAGTGTGGACAGACTGCAGCACTTTCCCTACTCAGCTGTACGAAGGCGGGTTTAACTCACAGTGCTGTACAGCTGCAAGTGTAGCCTTAGCCTAAGTTAGCCTCTCCGCTGTTCACTGCTTGTGAGACTGATTACTAATTAGGCCTTGGCTACACTCACGAGTTACAGCGCAATAAAACTGCCTGCAGCCCTGTAACTCACCAACTGGCTACACTTGCAAGGCACGTGCAGCGCTGCATCTCCTCAGGTACAGCGCTGCTGGTACTTCTCCTCCCCGAGAGGAATAACAGCTGTTGCGTAGTGGCTGCTACGCTGCTGCTGGAATGTAGCTGGGGACTTCACAGTAACTGACCTCCGGAATCTCCCTTTGTTTTGAAACGGCACTTCCGGGTTGCAGTTTAGAGCTCCGTTCTATGGCTGCTTTACAAAAAAAAAAAAAGCAAACACAGCTACTGTTTGCAGGTGGGGGGCGGGGCTCCATTAGGAACGCGGCAGCAAAGTTGGCTTGGAGAGAGACGGCGGGGGGGTGGGGAGGGGGGTGGGAAAGAACGGCGGGAGGGGGAGGGCTCCGTTTCTCCGAGTTCTCTTTTATCTGCTCTTTTACAACAAACAAATCCCTTGCTGCTTGCTTTCAGTGATTGAGAGGCAGGGGATGTGGAGGTGTGTAAACTTAGGAGATAATGAGCTGACACTCTGTGGATACCCCAAAAATCCACTCTCTCTCCCAACACGCTCCCTGTCACACTCCCCCTAACCCCCCCCCATTTGAAAAGCACGTTGCAGTCACTTGAATGCCCATAATGCACCGCTCCCAATACAACTGCAAATGCCTCAACTGTAGCCACCTTAGTGCGCTGGCAGCTGCCAGTGTGGACAGGCTGCAGCGCTTTCCCTGCTCAGCTGTACGAAGACGGGTTTAACTCTCAGCGCTGTACATCTGCAAGTGTAGCCAAAGCCTTACTGAATTTTTTGAATTAGTGCATATATGAAAATACAATTTTAAAACCCAAGAGTAAAGCATCACAAATAGAATTTGTTTCATTAAACCATTACTAATCAGTCCTAACTGTGATACCTATAAAATACTACTAAATTAGTTGTAGTATTGTGTAAAAATGAAATCTTAGTATAGGAGAGGTGACTGTGGTATTTGATTTATTAAATTTTTGCTGGGAGGTGAATACCACCTGTTGTTGGGGTGGGTTGTAAATGTGTCGGTTAAAGAAGAATGGATTAGGAAAATTTAAATTACAGAGGCAGTATTCTACTAGAATGTATGTGGAGGTGAAATAAGTAAACAGCCAACAACTACAAACAAATATCAGTTATAATACAAAACCACCATTAATGTGCTCTGGAGTGTGCTACAGCCTCTGGACAAGAAGATAGACTAAAATTTCCTCAAAATCAAGTGAAAGTCTGAACTGTAGATAGTTGTTCCAAATCCCTTGTTCTTACTATGTAGAGTTTAATTCTTCACACATGCAGCACTGTGATTTTAGGCCTATGTTATTAAAAAGAATATTAGTACCCATGAGGGTTTTCTCTCCTCTTGTCCATATTAAGATGATTTGTTTTGCTATGAAAATAAGCCATACAGTCTCTTAAACTTCTCAACAGGCTGAAACATGCAACTCTTCTTTACCAGCTGAACTACCTGGTAATTTATTTGATGCAACTCAAGCTGAAATGATGGAGGACAGTGCACCTATATGGAATGAACAGCTAGAAAAAGAGTTCTTCCGTGGTAAGTGTGTGCATTCATGCTGTTTCTAGACTGTAGTATGTAAGAACATAAGAATGGCCGTACTGGGTCAGTCCAAGGTCCACCCAGCCCAGTATCCTGTCTACCGACAGTGGCCAATGCCAGGTGCCCCGGAGTGAGTGAACCTAACAGGTATGATCTAGTGATCTCTCTCCTGCCATCCATCACCCCCCTCTGACAAACAGAGGCTAGGGACACCATTCCTTACCCATCCTGGACTTAACCTCCATGAATTTAGTACCAGCAACACATGTGTAACTGGTTATGGGAGACATAGGTGCTGGGAGCACAGCCGCACCCCCTGGCTTGAAGTGGTATCCATTATATACAGGGTTTACAGTTTGGCTAAAGGGCTCTTATCACTCCCACTATAAAAATTGTTCCAGCACCCCTGATGGGAGATCCTTTCTATAAATGAATAGTCTCTATATAAGTTGCTCATTGCTTCCAAATACGTCAGCTACTTCTCTCTGACTTTGTCTGTCTCATGTTTACAGTAATTTGAAGACACCTGTCCTTCTGCACATGTAACTCCCATTGAAGTCACTGTGTAGCTCAGGCTAGCCTTATGATTTGTAGAGCCCCAAGCTGCAGGAAATGAGCCATGAGTTACCTCTCCATCTGGGCCCATTACCAGAGGGAGTGAATGAGGCTAGCAGCCAAGTCACTTCTTCCTTTCTGGTGTCACTGCTGGTGAGTGAGTGAGGTAGGGACAGACAAAGCTCAGACTGGCCCACAAGGATGCAAAGACATTTATTCTTCCATGAACTTTTCTGACACCCTCCAAAAAATTCCTCCCTGGTACACCACTGTCCAGCACCCGTGTGTGGAACAGCTACACCAGTTTTTCACTTTGAAAAGCGACAAAGAGTCTATAAGGTGCCACAGGACTAACAGATGTATTGGAGCATAAGCTTTCGTGGGTGAATACCCACTTCTTCAGATGCATCTTTGTCACTTCTACAGATCCAGACCTAACACGGCTACCCCTCTGATACTTGACACTTTGAAAACGTGATTACAATATGAGGAGAGGGTATGATTAGGAGGCAGTGAGGGTGAGGAGGCATGTTAGAGGGAGCAGGCAGCAGGGGGTGGCAGAGTCTCTCTGAAACCCCCAGGCTCATCATTTATTTTAGGCAGCAGCCATCACTGCTCAGGCAATGCCCAGAGGCCCCTTTCCTCTCATTTCTCTGGAGGTCCTTGCCTCCTCTGTTTTCACAGGGCCAGAGAGAGCACTGCAGAATTTGACCATGATGTGAGGTCCTCAAAATAGTAGGGTCCCAGACAGCCACTTGCTTTGCTTGTGCCATAACTGGCTCCCTCATGGTCCCCCCACTCTCTGCGGTCCTCAGCAGAAACTCAGCAAAGCAGAGAATCTGAGGTTTGCACTGAGCTGTCCATGACACTCAGATCTTCTTTTTTTATTTCAACCTTAGAAAAGGTGGGAGATTGACCATTTTTGTTTACTAGTACTCAATTCTTACATTCATCCCTGGTGTAACTTCTAGATGTATTTAGTTCATGTGGATGCAAACTGAACACATTAAACTGTTATTGCATAAATCATCCCTGTGATTGAAAGTACTCCCAGTAAATTTTTTTTATCAGACATGGCTATCTAAAATTCATCCCAGTTAAACAAGAAATTCAATGTTTAATCCAGGTTAATAGGTTAGTGCAGGGGTCTCAAACTCAAATGACCATGAGGGCCACATGAGGACTACTACATTGGCCTGATGACCCCACACACACACCACCCTGGCCCCGCCCCCACCCCACCCCTTCCCGGCCCCCATTCCAACCCCTTCCCCGAAATCCCCACCCCAACTCTGCCCCCTCCCTGCTCCCAGGGGGTGCAGGAGGGGTGTGGGGTGTGGCAGGGGGCTCAGGGCAGGGGGTTGGGGTGCAGGAGGGGTTCGGGGTGCGGCAGGGGGTTTGGCTACAGGAGGGGTTCAGGGGCGGGCTCCGACCCAGTGCGCTACCTGCCCGTGCTGCTCCAGGAAGTGGCTGGAACCTGGCAGGGGGAGGGGGGGCACAGGGGTCTGTGTGTTGCCCTGGCCGTTCCCGGCCAATGGGAGCTGTGGGGCCGGTGCCTTGAGGCGAAGGCAACGTATGGAGGCCTGTGCCCCTCTCCCTTCCCCCTCAGGTTCCTGCCTCTTCCCGGCGTGGGGGCAGGGCAGGCAGGCAGGCAGGACGCCTGCCCTGCCCGCGGGGAGCTGGCGGGCCGCAGAATATAACCCCACGGGCCACGTGTTTGAGACCCCTGGGTTAGTGCATAACTGCAACTTTGTTGACAGAGTGAATCGAAAGTTCTTAAGAAATTTTATTACCCTTTATCATCACCTAGGCCATCAACCCATCTGACCTCCACAGATTCATAGAATGCCATTGCCAAGCACTGCGTGTTAGTCCTTTTATAGTAATCATTGAAAGTGAGCAATAAACAATATATTACTTAGGGTTGTCAATTAATCGCAGTTAATGCTTGTAACTAATGCAAAACAAATTAATTAGATTTAAAAAATAGTCACGATTAATCGCAGTTTTAATCAAAATGTTAAACAATAATAGAATACCAATTTAAAATGTATTATAAATATTTTTGGATTTTTTTCTATGTTTTCAAATAGATTGATTTCAATTACTGTACAACACAGAATATAAAGTGTAGAGTGCTCACTTTATATTATTTTTATTACAAATATTTGCACTGTAAAAACAAAAGAAATAGTATTTTTCAATTCACCGCGTACATGTACTGTAGTGCAATTTCTTTATTGTGAAGTGCAACATACAAATGTAGAATTATTTTATTTTTTACATAACTGCACTCAAAAATAAAACCATATAAAACTGTAGAGCCTACAAATCTACTCAGTCCTACTTCTTGTTCAGCTAGTATTAAGACAAACAAGTTGGTGGCATCTGACTCAGATGATGAAAATGAAGGAATGTCGGTCCGCACTGCTTTTGGATCGTTCTCAAACAGAACCCATCATCAACATGGAAGCATGTCCTCTGGAATGTTGGTCGAAACATGAAGGGGCATACAAAGTTCAGCATATATGGCACATAAATACCTTGCAACGCTGGCTACAACAGTGCCATGCGAATGCCTGTTCTCACTGTCAGGTGACATTGTAAATAAGAAGTGAGCAGCATTATCCCCCGTAAATGTAAACAAATATGGTTTTGTTTTAAAAAAATTTAAATAAATTGAAATAAAATTCTTAAACATGTGTAAGTTGCACTTTCACGATAAAGAGATTGCACTACAGTACTTCTATGAGGTGAATTGAAAAATACTTTTTCTTTTGTTTATTTTTACAGAGCAAATACTTGTAATCAAAAATAATAATATAAAGTGAGCACTCTACACTTTGTATTCTGTGTTGTAACTGAAATCAATATTTGAAAATGTAGAAAATATTTTTAAAAAATTATACATTTCAATTGGCATTCTGTTATTGTTTAACATTATTATTAAAACTGCGATTAATCATGACTACTTCTTTAATCTTGTGAGTAATAGCAATTATATTTTTTAATTGATTCAGAGCCCAAATACTGAAATTTTCAGCTGTTTTATTTACAACACATTCCAAGTTAAACAAGCTCAGGACCTTCTGTAAACTAGACAGCAAAGTGCCTCCACACCATTAAATACCCCACCTACAGATCCCAACATGTTCCTTCTGCCCCCACCCCATACATACCGCTCCCTATGCACAGACCCCTGAATGCCCCTCCCACCTCACATATACCCCAACAACCCTTCACCAGTCCCCCCTTATCCTGGCAGCCCCCCACACACACCCAAGTAGCTCTGACCTATGTCCTGCTCACCACAGCCCCCAAAACCTCAGCCCCTCAGCCACAACCCCCAGCAGCTCCCACCACTCTCCAACATCCCCCCATTCCCCTTACAGGCTCCACAATTCTTACAGCTGCCACAACTCATCTCCCCCCCCTCCCCCCAATATCCCCATTTCCCCCAGTAGCCTCCACAACTCCCCCACCCCATTCCTTACAACCTGGAGCATGGGGTTGCAGCACCACTCAGTTTTTGGGGGGTCATTGGATCCCTCTTGAGATGGGGGTCCTGTGCAAGTACACTCTGCACATTGGTTAATCCAAGTCTGATTAGTACAATTCTTTTCTGCTTGCTTTGCAAGCTAGAATTGTGGAAGGTTCTTCCTACACTTAGCTGATGAGTGTAAATTAAGAATGTAAACTAAGATTTTTTTTATTTTTTTTTTAAATAGCAAAAACAACTAACACTGGCTAGGTTGAGGAGCTGTTTGAAGACCAGTCTCAAATCAGTGGAGACTTTTTAACTCAGTCAATGATGGATTATTGTTGAAAGGCACTGTGGAAGAAGTGAAGTATATTTAGGGGGCAGGATTTGAATATGGAGAAGGTGGCTCCTTTCAAAACCCAATCTGCTCACTGATCTAGTACATTATGCTTTTCAGCATAACTAGTTGGAGAACACTAATAAAATAGCTATCTTTTTCCGTGTAGTTCTAGGCGATCTGGATGACCAGCTGGCACAGGAACAAGCCCAAGATGCAGTGAACAGAAAACATCTAGTTGACAGTGGACCAAGAGCACAATATCGGTTTCCCAGTACAAGCAGACAGACTGCTATTAGGGGACGACACAGAAATAACTGCAGTGAAACACCCAGCACATTTTTCTCTGATGCAACGAGAACAATAAGAGCCAAAGAGGACCATAAAATTTTCTACAGACCAAGGAAATTTTATGATACATATATGAACAGGCGCCATTCAGCCTCTAAAGAAGATTACATACACAAGGATTCATTAGACACTAGTTACCCTGTTCTGAGCAGAAGGCTGTCTTCTGAATCTTTTGGAGAGTCCTCAGAAGGTAGCTTGCATCTTCCTTCCGTAAGACAGAGCAGTGGATTTGGACACAACAGTTTTATGGGCAGGGGTACAGTTGGGAGAAGTTACTCTGTGTGTTCTCTTCAGAGATATCCATCTTCAGCATCCTCTGACCCATTTTCAACAACTAGTTTACAAAATCTATTGGCAACGGAGAACAACAGTGGATTTGTACGAAGGAACAATCGGCAAACCCCAAAGCGAATTCCCCTCTCTTCTATTGTATGGAATAAACCATATACTTCTGGACATTCATCAAAGCAAGACAATCTTTTTAGGACTCAATCATTAACGGAATATAATGCCACAAAACAGAATACATATCCTTGCCCTCTGCACGAAAACGGAGAATATGAATTTTACCGGTCAAAACACCATTACAGAAGAGCTGTGTCAAGTACAAATTGGTTTAGTAGCGTCAGTTGCACAGACAAAGCTGCTACTTCACTATCCTTTGATAATTGGGAGAATTATCCGTTATGCTGGTTGGAAAACAACCTCTCTAGGTCCCAGTATAGAGATACAGCTTGTCATGGTAGGTTCCAAATACACCAAAAGAGTTCTCCTTTTGGAAGAAAAGAGGAGCACCCTTCCTGGTCTGATATTTATCAGTACTACAATGATGAAGTGTTTCTTTCCCCTGATGCTCACTATGAAATGATTACATCTAATTTAAATGACCAGCAAAGTGCACATGCAAAGAATGCTAAACTTTCTTCACAGTGCCATCAGAGTGACTTTCAAACATGGGTGTCACAGAACAGAAGCAGTGTGGAGATATCAAGTGGTGCAAATAGTAAACTGCTTGCAAAGAATTCAAAAGACCTTCAGAGCTGTCTCACTTATAAATCTGCAGTTACTTCACCCAGCATCAAAGCAGATGTGTCTAATGAGTCTGTCTTACTGGGTTCAAGGGTCAAAATGAAATTGGTAGCAGAGAACAGCAGTTCTGCTACTAAAGTTTCCCAAAGCCAGCCACAGCCTTTTGTTACCCAAACGAATATTAAGAAAGACTTTAAAAAAGCTGCTTCAGACAAGGTCAGACACTTGGAACTATCAGGCAAGGCAGACCAGAAGAGTATTAAAGACATAATGTTACAGCCAGTTTCTCAGGAAGTGGATACAAAAAATACCACTGATCCCCAGATTTCTCCTTCTAATAACGCTGCTGCCTTGCAAAACAGCACATCTCTTCTTAATTCACCTCTCTCACTGAGTTCAAGGAGACAAACCCAGCTCGCCACCACAAGAGAGATTACAAAAAATAACATAGCAAAGAGTTGTAAAAGAAACCTACAAATAAAGGAAAATTATCTTCCTGCTCACAGTGAACTTAATCAGGCCCCTTCTCTTCTGTCAGCTGATGAGAGCAGAAGGGGATCATTTCTTTCAAATCTGAAGCAATGGGAACATCAGCTGTTTAATTCAGCAAAAAGAAAAGGCATTAAATTAGGAAGCCGGAGAGCAGAAACTACTGATCATATCACTCCTAAGGGAGAGTCTTTCCTGGTAGATGTTCTACAAAGTAGTGCATCAGTTCATTCTGCTCCAGTTACTGAAATGTTGGCAAACCATCAAAACCTATTGCCCAGTCCTCCAGAACTTTTGTCTCGTAGTTCACAAGGCTCTCTACAAGCCTTTTCTCATAAGAGCTATCTGAAATCTTTAGAAACACCAACTAATTCTTCAGTGAATTGCAGAGTTACTGAAGCTCCAGCAGAAGGTGGGAAAGTAGTTGAGCTGGCAGGTGTTGCAAAAGATATTCCCCAGGAAAAACCCAAAGATCAAAACATTTTAGCCAGTAAGGACCATAATAGTCAATTAACAACTGGTGGTTCACAAAACAGGAACTCTGAGAATATTTATGCACATAGTTTTGACAGAGGCCCAGAGACTGCTGAACGTAGTTTAAACTATTTTTGTTTGGAAAGAGAAAACGGAAAAACAAGACAAAATGCATCTTGTATTGAAAGGCTCTATAGGCAAGGAAGCTTATTGAGACACACAAATAGTAGCAGCATTTCTGGCTCTCCTGGTAAAAGCAACTCTGAGTCTCCGGAGCCTCTTGTCATTTATTACACTTTACCTAGAAAATCAGCTAGCATTTCTGGCAGTGTAATGTCAGATATGTCCATCTCTTTTCCTAAAAGCAAAACAACCACGTGGGATCATGTAGAGAAACAGAACTCAGACAGAACTGCTGCCTTTTCTTTTAATCAAGGAGATAAAATATCTTCTTTAGGATTAGCACATTCCTCAATAAAGCCAATAACTTTAGATGGTATTACAGATATCAAAGAAAATGTCCTGCAAATTAAGGATCGCCCTTTGCCTCTAAACAGGAGCCCTAACCACTCCTTAAGTGATAGTACCGTCGTCTCTGAATCAGATGGACTTACACAGAGAGAGAAACTTGTAAACAAAAAAGAATCCCCTGTATTTTCAGAATGTTTGGAAAAGGAAATGGGAGATTCTTTGCAGAAATATAAAACTATTAGCACATTTACAGTTTCTGGTGATGAGGATCATGTTGAATATCACGAGTTGGTCTCAATTTATTACACCTTACCACGGAGTCGTTCAAGAACATTGTGTAACCTCTTTCTAGACGATCCAGAGATCACAGCTTTACCTCTTTACACAGAAACATCTAAATCACCAAAAATGCCAAACAAGAACTCTGAAGTTCGCATTGGTTTAGCAGCTGTCGTTTTTCCTAGCACCTTAGAAAAAGAGAGACCCCCACATTCTCCTGATCAAACTCCTGCAGCTTCAATGACACCCCAGAATGCAAAGACAGGAGCTATTGACACTGATCAGGAAAGCTCATATTTTTCTCCCAGCACTGAGCAAGTATGTACTTCACAATCAACAAGCAATGTACATAATAAGAAAGAGATTTCAGCAGGGCTTGCATTACAAGAAAGTACACTTGTACTTCCTGACATGGTGACAGCAGACATTTCTATTTGTGATCCAGAATCCACTGCAGAAGCGGATACTTCCGTTAAGGCAATTTCTACTGCTTCACACAACCAAAATATTGATATATGCTTTTCTACAGGTAAAGAAAGTAACAAGAAGGAGGACATTTTGCATACTGATACACCATTCACTTCCACTTTGTCAACCCCCCAAAAACTCAAAGACCCTCCAGAGAATGTTTTTAATTTTACTTCTACAATTAATAATACTATTAGCGTGCAAAACAGAGACTCCAAAAATTGCCAACAATCTATTAAAGTAAGAGGGAGTAACAATCAGAATATTTTACCACCCCGGTTAGATAAAAATAGTTCCCATGAAGGAAAAAGTCATATAGAGTCCACAGTCAATAATACACCAATAACCTCTGCTGAAAGAAAATCTAGGCATGATGCAGGAGCCAAAGAGAGATCAAATTTTCAACACCAAAGCATTTCCCTATATAACAACAAATGTACTGGATTTCAATTAGGAGCTGAAAGCTCCAGAAATAGCACAGATGAAGAATTAATTTCTGATAAAAAAATGCTTCCAAATTCACATCATAAACCATTTCAGCTAGGGTCAGTTTCTGCAGCTAAACCTATACTTCAACCAGCCAAAATAGGTATCCCAGACGCACATGAGTTAGCTAGCCCCAAAACTAAACAAGAGCAAATATCCCTGAACACTCAGATGGACAAAGATTGTACTAGTTTGCAGAAAGCTGTGATGTACAGTGAGGATAAACAGAATGTTGAGTCTAAAGATAAACTCGCCAGTGTCACACAGGATTTGCAACTGCTGCAGAGTGCAGTGAGCGAAAATAAGCTTATATCTGATGGCACTAGAGAGAAAGTCAGTGATATAGAAAAAGGGAAAAACAGGCCCTTAGTTAAAAATGAAGTGGCAGCCATTTACAAAACAAGCCGAAAATTTTCTAGTAAAAATGTAAACCCAAAACCACATGTAAGTAATATATTTTCACAGAATGATGGAGGTACCACTTCATTAGAGATTAACATGGCCCACAGCACTCTGCGTTCCCCTGCTTCTATCCAGCCATTTCTGCAAACTGGGAATAAAGACCAGAATCAAAATCTGACCCCTGGTGTTTGTGACAGCCCTGTTCACAAAATCTCTGAGAAGAATAAGAGATCACAAGCTCATGATGACTCTCCATTGTTAGTTAAAAACAAGAATCAAGGGCCTTTTGCAAATTCATGCAACCAGAGACGAGAGGTCAACAATCTCAAACAAAACGAGAATGAAGGGGAAAGCATGCTGAGCCCCACAACCCTATTTCCAAAGGAAATAGCTGCAAGAAGTAAGAATTCCCAAACACTTGTCCAGGAGTTGGAAAACAGAAATCCAGCCATCTTTTCGAGAGCTACTGAAGCAGATTCATCAGGCAATCAAAAGAGAACAAGTACAGGTAGTTCCCATGATCCTCTACTGTTGCCATTTTTAACTGACAAAAACTCAAACATGTTTATAAAAAATTTGCAGGCAAGTGTTTGTTCACAGAAACAGGTCCTTTCCCCAGATAAGTGTGATCATGATCAAAACCTCCATCAATCAAAGAGTTTAAAAAATGCAAACCTGCGCAGTAATCAGTCACGCATAAGTCGTGCAAAGAATCAACGAGAACGTCACTTTTCTGAAAGCACCTATACTCAAGATTCCCATGACAACCCTGGCTGTGGAAGTAACTGTCTACCTAAAGAAAGCAGGTACAGTAGAAAGTTTAAATCTTATTCCGAGCTGTGTTCTTGTGACGAAAATGAAAACTGGGCTTCATCTGATGAGAGGAACACCACCTACGGCACTAGACGTGTGATGTATCCTTCTATTGAGTTTGGTATATTTGGAAAAGAACAACAACTGGCGTTCCTGGAAAGTATCAAGAGATCACTCACAGAAGGGAGATTATGGAGACCATGTCTTCTTAAAAACCCTGGCTTTCTGAGAAATGAAGAGAGTGATTCTTTAAAGAGGGCTGAGCTCTTGAGCTCAAGTTCTGCTAGGAGCAAAATGTCAGTAGATGCTTCATCCCCAAGAGACCCAATTGACATCTATCGAGAAGAACCAATGGTTTATTCAGACTCGGACACGGATACCACCACGGATGATGAATACTATCTTTGTGAGACTGATAAAGAATCAGAACTGTGAGATCCTGTAATACAAGATTGAGAGTGAGATCTCATCTGAAAGGTGTTTCCTGGATGGGCATGAACATGTAACACATTTTGGGCCAGATCCTGTGCTAGTGTAAATCAGTGTTGGTCCATTGACCTTAATGAAGCTATGTGGAGTTATGCAGGCTCAATTTGGCCTTTTTATATATTAAAAGTATTTAAAACTGTCATTTTCTTTTGCAAGCAAAAGATAAATTCTCACATCTTTTTTTAAAATATGTATTTTATTAAGAAAAGGAAGATGAATGTGGAGCTTTTTATTGTGTAATGATATGCAAGTATCTCCATTGACTTCAGTAGGAGCTGGATTGACCTCTTATATGCTAAATGGCCAGAGATTTTTTTTTCCCGTATAGCTTTGCAGATAGTAATCTCACACACATCCCTCAACCCCCACCCCCACCCCTTTGGGCAGAACAAAGGGGAAAAACACCCTGTTGAGGCAAGGCAAAAACTCTAAAGAGGAGCATGACAGATGCATGCAGTACATGTTCAGTACTGTAAAATTGGGTTAAAATCCTCAATATGATAAGTACAGATGAGTGATAGTCTGCTTTTAAAGCAATATATGGAAGACACAGGGTTGAAATAGCGAAGGTCGTTGCTGGCTGGGGCTGAGGTACATTGCCAGGGTGGCTTCCTTTGTCCTGGGGATTTTTCCAGTTTCTAATAATAATGTGTCACTTCACAGAGCACTAAATTGAACCAAAAATGTGTAAAATTCTGTAACTTTGGTTCTCGTCTGTTTATTTCCTATGTGTTTCATTTCCCACACTTCATGGGCTCAATCCTTAGCTGCATGTAGTTCATGCTGGGCACAGCACTGTTAGTGGGAAAGCAAAGGTGACTCTAAATCACTTTTCCATCTCCCCTAGCCCTCAGCTCAACAGGGGGCTAAAACAGTCCTTAGCATATCTTACAACCGCCCAAAAAGCTACTGTAAGTTGCACCAACAAAGCAGTCCTAGGATCTACTGTGCTGGCTGAAGATTGGGCAAAGTGCTGTACTTTCTGGCCCCATCTCTCCTCTTTTCCCCTTCCCCACTATACCCCTTACTCTGAGGCAAGGAGAATGCTGTATTTGGAAGGCTCAGCTGTCTGCATAAGGCAGTTTAAAGGGCCTCTTACACCACTTTGGTGGGCACTTAATGAGGCTGAAAGATCTGGCCCTATAAGCAAACATTTTTGTTTTTAAATAGCTGAAATTTTTTCTGTATGTAGTGAAGCATGTCAGAGCTTGAGGAGGAACATCTTTTGACATGTTGTGTCTCGCATCTTCCCTAAATTCCCCTTTGGTATTTTTCTACCATGCTCTCTGTCATTGCAATACCTTTCATCCTTTGAACAGAAAGGCTATGAATGTTTTCCCTGAAGCTGTTCCCATACCACTTTACTAAATGTTGTATCGGCATTACACAGTAGCCAAAACCCACACCGGCCCTGAAATCTTGAACTGAGCTTTCATCTCTGGCCACTCAAAATCACAGTAGCTCACAGTGCCAGAAGATCACATAAGTTTATTTGTACTTAATCTTTACTAACTTCACATCTGGTCTCTAATTAATCTCATTCCAGATTTTTCTCTACATTTTTTCATTTAATAAAATTCTCTGACAAATTATATTTATATAACTGGAAAGACAATGGTCTGATATTTTAAAGTAATATATTTTGGGCAAAGCAAGCAAAGTTTGTATCACTGAATGCTCCACATGAAAAATATTGTATTAGACAATTGGTACCCTTATTTTTGATATTGTATACTTCGTTAAAGAAGTGGAGCTGTATTTGAAAGTGTTTTGATGTATAAATGTTATATACTTTGGTATTTTCTTTGGTTGTACATAAGACTAATATAAACTACATATTTATATTCAGAATTGTTCTTTAAGTGATATCTATTTTGGAATGATTTGCACATACAGACTGATGCATTCATTGGAAGGAAATAATTGCCATGTAAATGTAAACTTGTAAAATGCGCTGTTCTGATGAGAAATGCTATGACTATTTTATGTACGTGGTTTTACACCATATATACAGGGTTCCATACCATAAGATTAATAAATCACTTAATATTAAGTAAGGGTTTTCTGTTCTGATACATGTTTACAGGGAGATAAATGGTCATATGGTTTGCTCCAGTAAAAATTGATTATTTGAATGTTCATACTTGTAAATATTTTCTACCCATATGGTGGATTTTGGACTAAGTTCTCACGTTGGATGCATAAAGGAGGCTTTCATTAAATACAGTGCTAGGTATCAGAGTAGCGACCATGTTAGTCTGTATCCGTAAAAAGAACAGGAGTACTTGTGGCACCTTAGAGACTAACACATTTATTTCAGCATAAGCTTTTGTAGGCTATAGCCCACTTCAGAGCCATACAAAGAAATCAAAATAGTTTAGAATTTGGTCCTAAATTAGTTGTGCAAGACTGTGGTGGGTCAGAGTGGCTGGTAACTAATGTTTACATAGGGCTGATGTAATTTTGTTGTCATTCATATGAAAACATGAGGTCAAATTCATCTCTTTCAATAAGAAGATGCAGCTCTCCTAAATTGAATGGAGCTACACCATCTTTTGCCCAATGGTGAGTTTGGCATGTTATGTCTTCTAAGCCTTCTCTTTAGCTACAATATATTCTATAAATGCTTATATATTATAGGCTATTAATATTGAAAATGGTTTAAAATAAATGGTGCGTACTGCTTAATAAATGTTTGTACTGGTTTTATCTGTGCACTCAGTAACTCATGCTTAACTATTTTATGCTTTTACAATATCTTAATACTGCTTTTGCGATACTGATGCCAAACAATGTTAAGAGCATTAAAATATTTAGAATTAAGCATCCACGCATGACCCTTCATAAGTTCTAGGCATGTCCAAGGATACACTGAAAACTCGAGTGTATTACAAGAACTGTGTGTCTGATTTAGGCCCCTTTTCAGACACCTATGCACAGAGGAATATCTTGTGCAGATGAATTACTTGAATGGTTAAACTGCCAAGTACTGGCAGTGGAGCTAGATAGCTATAGATTAAGTCAATTATTAAATGTCCACATCTGCAGTTGTACTATCGTCCATACTTTTTTCTCTGTTCAATCAGAGATGAAATGTTCTCTGTAACAGTCTATGAACCTTGCTAGCCCTGTATTCTGAGCAGTAGCAAAACATCATTCAAACAGAATAGTTTTTAAAACATTTGCAATGATATGTGTGAAGATCACTGTGGCCTTTACACGCAGTGAGAGGATACCTTCCTCTTGCTAGACACATGAAAGGGTCAATCAAGCATGGGGCTGCTGCCAAGTTGCTCCCCCTATGAAGTATGGTTCCTTGTTTCCCAAATGCCACCAGCCTGAGAGATCATGAATCCCACTTCAGGATAGCTCTAGTTTGGGAACCTGTTTTACACTCTGCTGGCGGGACTATGAGCCACCTACCAAAATGGCCCTGCAACAAGAAAGAAAAAGTTAATTCATGGTCTGGGGTATGAAAAGCATGGTGAGCAGCCAGTTTTAGATACTATTAATTTATATTTGGCATAATGCAGCCTCAGTGGGCAGAGGGGATGGGAAGTTATGTAAATTATGGAAGAAAAGGAAAGGATTCTCCATCCTT
Organism: Macrochelys suwanniensis; assembly: GCA_033296515.1. NCBI lineage: Eukaryota > Metazoa > Chordata > Testudines > Chelydridae > Macrochelys > Macrochelys suwanniensis. Next base: position 38,160,738 of record CM065775.1, on the reverse strand, counting down.
AAGTGCTTTGCTGAAACATGGCCTAGATTCTCTTGAGATGTCAATGTAAAGCTCAATATGAGTGTGAAACAACATATTGTGTATTTGTGTGTCTGTACTCCATACATAAGGGTGTCTATGTATGGCTCCAACAACAGACTTAGATACCCTTATTGATTTGACAGGAAGCACCCTTCAATTGTTATTCTAACTTAAATATTCAAAGATAAAGTTTTTGACATATACCTGGGTTAAAAATAGGTTGTTTTTTAAGATAATAGTATACAAGAGTACACAAACTACTGTACGATGGGAGCATCTCTCTGTTCTGAGTGGTCCACTCAGCCCTGCTTCTAGCACTGTGTAGGACAACCCCATGCCTCACATGCACAGTGAGGGAGAAGGCGAAAGACCAAGTGGTCCAGCACTCACAAGATCTGGATGGCTCACAAAATTCCACAGCTCGGAGACTGTTATTGCCCTCACTGAAAGATAGTGGTGAAGTGTGAAAAGGAAGAATAAGGCTAAGCAATCCTGAGCTGAGTGGCTCTAGCTGCTTAACTTCCTGCGTTGTAACTTTAAGTAGCCAGATGGACAGCTTCATTGGGCTTGTCTGCTTTTGTAATATATATATATATACACACACCCTACTATTGAAGGTATGACCCAGATTGCATACACATGCTTGAAATGCTTTTGTAATACATGTACAGATTTTATTAACACATACCAGCCAAGTATAATTATTTAATGATGCAAAGTATTGCATCTCTGATATTAGTACTGCATATTATTGCTATTTGTTATACACAGTGTGATACAGAGTTACTGGAACTAGAAATGGGGAGGCTGGAGCCATGGCTGGCTGTGGGAAGCTGGGCTGGGGCTGCTCAGGCCGGCCCAAGGCTGGGGTTGGCAGGCCAGCTGGGGCTGGATCAGGGCTCCTCTGGCGGTGGGGGTGGCTCAGGGCTCTGAGAGACCCTGGGCTTCTATGGCTGCAGGGGGCAAGGGGATTAGGGCTCCTGCCAAGGAGGGTGGGACCTCATGTGGGAGGGGCAGGGCCATGAGGCTAGCCTCCCCGAAGTGGGGGGGTGGGGGTCCACCTGCTGCCCATGCTGCTGCATCCCCTGGCTTGAACTGGTTTCCTTCATATACAGTGTTTACAGTTTGGCTCAATAGCTCTCAGTACACAAATTATTCCAGCACCCCTGTGTGATATAGCACCTATCAACCTCAAGCAGGTCAGGGCCCCACTGAACGGACATATAGTAAATGAATGCCCCTGCCCCAAAGAGCGTATTAATAGCATTGGCACATCCTGTAGCTCTTTACTTCTCTGTTCTCCCCTCCACACGCTCCCTCTGCCCCCCGTAATCTGCTCAAGGGAAGGGTCCATTTGAAGCTGGCATGGCTGTGTTCCTGCCCCTCCGTTCGCTGTATGTTGCCATCTTTATGTGCCCCTTTTGCTGGGAGGTGAACACAGTGATGGGAGGGGTGACAAAGCAAGCTCAGTTCCCCCACCCCATAGCAGCACCAGCCCAGCTGCAGTACCCCTCACCCAAAGCATGTAGCCTCCCCAGCCCCGCAGCAGACACTCAGCACCTTGGACCCATGGCTCTGCCGACCCGCTCACAGGCTACATCCCAGAGTGCTAGGGTCCCACATGTCCCAGTTTTATCGGGACAGTCCCGATTTTTTTTCTTATATAGGCGCCTATTACCCCGTCTCAATTTTTCACATTTGCTGTGTGGTCAGCCTACGAGTGCGGGGTTGCGTTTGCCAGTCAGTCTGCCCAGCTCAGGCTGAACGGCAGGAGGACATGCCCAGATTTGTGATTTGTAACAACGGGGCCAACTAGGCAGCTTCCGGGCGGGGTGACCAGAGGGGAAGCGTGAGACAGCCAGATGGCGGGGTCGGCACCGATATAGGACAAAGCCGCAAATGGGCCTGTCCCTAGCAAATCGGGCTGTCTGGGCGGCCTGACCACGCCCCCGCCCCGCCAGGGCACTAAAGGGGCCGGGCCGCAGTCACAGGATTAGCCCAGCCTGACTTCACGCCAGCGCCCAGGCCCCAACCCGCCGCCCCCGGGGCTGCCCCGGCGCCGCGGGACTGAGCGCGGAGGGGCCTAACCCCCTTCGGCCGAGCGGCCCGGGCCCTGCCCGAGCCCAGGGCAGCGAACGAGCGAGGTCGTTGCGCTCTCGCCCGATTGGTCACAGCACCCTCCAATCAAAGTCAGCCAGCTCGCCCCTGCCGTAGCGCCCCCGTCCCCAAAAGCTGTGAGCTCCCGCGCCCCCTCACCCCCGTGCCGGGCAGGAGCATGGGGCGCAGCTGCGCCTCTGTGCTCCCATCATGGCAGCTGCTGGGAGCGGCTCTGCCGCTGCAGCTTCTCCCCCTGCTGCTCTTGGAAGCGGCGGCGGCGGCGGCTCCTCCAGCCCCCGTCAGTGCAGAGAGGAGCCTGGTTTGGGGGCCCGGTCTGCAAGCGGAGCTCACGACGCCTGTCAGGTATTTCTACATCCAGGCGGTCAGCGCAGCTGGACAGAACTTCACCCGCTCCCCGCCAGGTACTGTGCATGCATTTGCTCTTTGGCCCCGCCCCTGGTTGTGGCTTTTGCTCTCCAGGCTGGGATCTGAGCCGCAAGCCTGTCTCAGGGGGGTCTGGGGCCGAGGAAACGGTCACCTGTTGACTCAGGATGAGAAGCGGATCCAAAGAGCTTTACGTTTTTCTCCCTACCCTTTCCCCATCCTAGCGCCCGAGGCGCTTTGGTGTGCTCCACTAACCCAGAGTCAATCCCTGCTGCTTTTTCATCTTGCAACGTCAGACGCATTTCACAATAATACACGTACGTTTAAACACATAAAGTCCCACTCTGTGAGAAGCGCATCAAAAACATTAAAATCCTACATTACTATTCTACTGTCCAGTGTGTTTTTGCATGCAACCCTGCATCGTCTCTCCAGTTTCCTAAATAACAGCAGACCATTAGCAGCATTAAAACCGCGTGTTCAGAATAAATTAGCCTCCTGGGACTAGTCTTTAGGGAGAGCAGTTCCAGCACTCTGTGTTTCAGTGGTAGGGACAAACTAACTCTCTCTAATCCAACCACACACCATTAATACTAATCAAATAACTTTTTAAAATATTGCCTTGCTGTTCATTGGTCACAGCCTTCTCATTCCTGCTGTGGAAAAAATAGCAGGACTTCCTCTTGTCTACTCTGTGTGTACATGAAATAGCTTGAGGTCAGGGCTGGCTCTGGCTTTTTTGCTGCCCCAGGCAAAAAAGCCGCCCGCCGCCCTCCCCTCCACCCCACCGGGGCGTCGGCGGGGAGCGCAGTAGGCCCGCGGCCCCACTCCCCCGGCCGGGGCAGGGAGCACGGCAGGCCCCGCTGTCCCGGCTGGGGCGCCGGCGGGGAGCGTGCCGAGCCCGGCCATGGCCCCGCTCTCCCGGCTGGCCGGAGCGCCGTGGGGAGGGCGGAGAGCCCAGCTGCAGCCCCGCTCTCGGGCCGGAGTGCCGCGGGGTGCCCCAACAGCCCCAGTATGTTTTTTAAAAACAAAAACCCTGAGTGCCACCCCACTCCAGGTGCCACCCCAAGCACGTGCTTGGTAGGCTGGCGCCTGGAGCTGGCCCTGCTTGAGGTACACAGCTAGTGTGAGATCAGAATCAGGTCCTTAGTGTGGTTACCTGTGCCTCTCAGCCTCCCTTGTGCTTCAAAAGTCTCAAAACTTCTGTCTGAGAAATGTCAGTAAGAATTGTAATTAATAATAATACTTAGCACTAATACACTGCTTTCCAGTGTAAACTAATGACAACTCACAACACCCCTGTGTGGCTAGTAGATACATATGCATTATTATCTCCATGTCACAGATGAGGAAACTAAGAGAAATGTGAGTAATTTACCCAAGATAACAGGAAATCTGAGGTAGAGCGAGGACCCAGGCCTCCTGTCTCTAAAACTCATGTTAAGTTGGCAAAAACATGCTTCTTTTCCAGTACAAGATTAAGAAATCATTCCTGCTATGAATCAGAATGTTACCAGATCAGATATAAAGTACTAATCTGCCTCCAGTATTAAATTTATGTAGAATTAAACGTAGATTTTAATGCCGGAAGGAACCATTATGATCATCTAGTCTGACCTCCTGCATAATACAGGCCATAGAACCTCACCCAGTAATTTCTACATCAGTCTTATAACTTCTATTTGAGCTACAGCATATATTTTAGAAAGATATTAACTCTTGATTTAAAGACTTAAAGTGATGGAGGAGAATCCATTTTATTCCACTGATTAATTACCCTCCCTGTTAAAAATGTGACATTTCTCCTCAGAATTGCCTAGCTTCAGCATCCAATTGGATCTCATTATGCCTCTTTCCGATAAAGAGCCATCTACTACCAGAAATCACTTCCCTGTGTGCGTACTTGTAGACCAGGATCAAGTCACCTCTTAACCTTTGTGACAGAAAGCACCCCTGTATTCATACAATCCTCACCATTGTAATAATCTTTGTACTAAATATGTGTTGTGAGGTATCATTTGAAAAGTAGCTTTCTGGTCAATAACATGATGGTGAAATGTACATAACATTATTGTGAATTCTCCCTTTATGATGTTATTAGAACAAGTTCAAAATCAGACAGCCCTTTGTCGGAGAAAAACAGAGTTCTCACTCTTATTTTGGGTGCAGCAAGGCAAGATACACTTTATTAACCTAAGCAATTGCAAAGAGGAGAGAGTGCACTAGGACACAGGGTTTCCCCCTCCTAGGCAGGTCTCTCAAAGATAAACAATTAAGGCAAGCATTTATACTTTTTGTTACATATAGTAATGATCAACAACTGCAATTTGTTTATACATATTCTTTCTTGATATCTTCTTTTCCTCATTAATTTTGTTATGGTCTACATTCTATTCTTATCTAATACAAGGTTACAGTAACCTCTCTCATAGTTATTTTCCCCTCGCCTCACACAGTCCCCGCTTCTACAAATCTCGCATTATCACAGCTAGAGTTAGCCTGACTCTTGCTCATATAGAGGCCTGCATCCAAATTCCCTTTACCGACTTCCACACCTTCCTAGTCAAAAGTTGTTAAACAGGCCTATCCTAAACAAAGGAATGTGTGTTTATCTCAATGTATATATAAGTATTAAACAGGGTCCTGGAGACAGCACGAGGAGGAGACAGCAGGAAACAGAACAATTTGCCTTTTAGCAAGCAGAAATCGGGGAAGAAAGAGCATGGCACCTCCTTCGACCCAGACTCCATGTCACCTTCCGTACTGCTTGAATAAATTTTACTTTGAAGGGTAGCCCTCAAAATAATTCACTTCAGAGGTTCACTGCGCTATAAAGGAAAGGGGCAGAGAACCCCAAGAAAACAAAGGCACTAGGAGCCTTGGGCCTCTGGGAGAGATCCTGACCAGGGAAAGGGTCAGTCACCATCTTGCTGGAAGACTGTGGGTGAGAAAGGCCATCTTAAACAAAGACTTGGCCCAAAACTTGCTAGATTAGGTTTTAGATTTTTAGATAAGTGTTTTCACTTTTATTTGCTGGTAACCATTTCTAACTTTATCTCCTGTACTTGAATTCACTTAAAATCCTGTTTCCTTTTGTCAATACACTTATTTTTAATCTAAAACCAATCCAGTGCTGTATGTAAACTGAACTGTTTGGTAACTAGTTAAAGTAACAAATGGTCCAGTTAAAGTAATGGACGAATATTGATGGACTCTTTACAGGGGGCAACAAACCTTAATACCTGAACTGTCCGGGAGAGGGCTGGATGTTGCAGAAAACACGTTTATGGGAAACTCTGGGACTGGGAGGGTGTTGGGGTCACCCTGAAAGGTGTAGCAAGACTGGTGGAAGCCAGTGTGTGACTGGTGTATTGCTGGCAAGAGGCTGGGGTCAGAACTGCTGGGCCAGGGCTGGAGCTATACACAGACACTCAGGGTGGCCTGCATGCTGTTTGGCTGGTTATGAGTGGCCCAGGTTGGGAGCTACAGCAGCAAAGTATCATGAGGCATCCAGGGTTACAGGGCAGGCAGTGACACAGCCCCTCACTGGTCTGGATTGCACCCCAGAATGTGACAACCTTCTTTTGAATAAACTAAATGGATACTGCTTTTTAACTCCCTCACTATAACACTATAAAGCATGTTTTCCAGACCTCAGATCATTCTTGTAATGCTTTTCTAAATCTTTTCCAATTTTTCAACATCCTTTTTGACATATCAACACCAGAACTGTACACCGTATTCCAGTCATGGTCTCACTAATGCTATACACAGAGGTAATACCATCTTCCTACTACTTGATATTCCCTTGCTTATACATCCAAGACTTGCACTGAACTGCTTAGCTACAGCATTGCACTGGGAGCTCATATTCAGTTGCTATAATTGCTGGTAAAATTTATAGATAGATAGATATACACTTAGATAGAACCTTACCTTCAAATCCCTTCACTGATCTTCCTCTGCATATACTTCAGACATGCCTGCTCCTCCGTTGTTCTCTGCCAGTTCTTTGCTGTTTGTCTCTGCTGGTATCAATGCCCAATTTATTTATTTCTCGCACCCTGTTTCTGTACCTTTCCCCACTCTGCATTCTATGTGTGGAACGCCTTTTTCTTCTGCAAGGGATACAAGAAATAAAAACAATTTAAAATTATTATTTTTAAAATGACCTATGGATTTCCCAGTGCATCCCATCCTCTGGTACCTGTGGATCTAGATGTCCCTTGACGAGCATTGGTGTCCTGTTGCTGTCCTCTCTCCACAATCCCTGTTGGCCTATAGCAGGTCCTGACTTGAACTACCACTAGCTAGAAGTAAGATGTGATTTTTTTTTTTCTGAATTCTGTATTTTTCTCGGAACATAACAAGATTGTTTTTACACAGATACTTCTATAGTTCTTGACCTTAAGTTCTTGCTTTGGTTGCCAACTTGCAATTCATGAATTCACGTCAAGCACGTGTCATTCATACCAGGCCTCAATGACCTATAACGTATTACATGGATATATGAATAGATATATCTATATCTATATCTATATATATAGATATAATCCAAACATTCCCCCTTCTTGATACATGATTAATGTCATTAATTTATTGTATTACTTTATAATTTTGCAAGCAATTTAATTTTATATATCACTTGCTCCAAAACTTCTTGTTGCTTTTTTTATTCGGCAATATAAACATAGCATAATAAAGGTTAACAAAATTATTAATACAAATAATATGACAATTGGATGTAGCATTAAATTTAGAAAATCTGGTACACTGGGAGACCATCCTTTAAAAATATACCCATGAGAAATTGCCAGTTCTTTTTCTTCTTTCCCCAATTTTAATATTTGACCATTGACCAAAATGTTAATTTTTCCCAGCTGAGCAGACTTAGATCATCTTTTGCATGTTGCCTGATTTTTTCGCTTTTATTAATACATTTTTCTCATTGTTCCCAATGTAACTGCAGGTCAAAGGACCAGTTCATATTTTTTGGTTTCCAAACAATTTTTTTTTTTAAATAGAGGACCTCGGTAAATAATTTAATTAATAATGACCTCTGTTACATTATATTTACATGACTCAGTTGGGCCTTTTTCTGTCATACTTCCCTGAAATACATGTTTTTCAGTGGTTACCACACAAATACACCCGTTACCTAAATCAAACACACTTGTGCCATTAGAGGTTAATTATTGCATGATACATTGTCCACTTGAATGGTTCAAATGACATCCCTTTAGGGACCAAGTTAGTTGTGGGTACACCCATTTACTTCGTCCCCACTTTCTACAATATTTCGTTAATTTTACTAATTTATAATCCCCTTCTTGAATTAAGTGTGTCCCACTTATTTTTATTTACCATAACTCTTTATTAATAATTTCTGGCAACACCTAGGTCATTGAAGCTTTTCTTTGCTTCCCTGTGTTGAGTATTCTGCCTTTTCACTCTCCCCTTAGAGTGGCTTGATCCCAATTAAACTCCATATATTTCTTCCATCCTGCAATTCGTTGATTCCATATATGAGGATCTTTGAACCACTTAAAAGGCCATTGCCCATTACTTAACAGATTAACCATTTTCTTTATGTATTGTATCCCATAAGTTTGCATCTGTACACACCGTATTGCTAGTCCAGTTTTATTGTCAATCTCAGACACACCAAATAGATTTACATTTAGAGACATTTTCAAGGCTTGGGCTTGTTTTAATTGGAGTTCCACACTTCTTATTCCTTGTTTCGATAATGCACCAATATTTTGTGTCACGTGTCTATATAGCCCCCAAAATCTTACCCAAAGCTGACATTTTTTCTTGTAACGTCTTAATATTAAATGAGTTTAAAACTCCAGCTCCATCACCAATACTACCTATGATATATTTCCCTATATCTCTCTCTTATTTCGTATAGTCCCGTCTTCCCATTGTTGTTGCCACGCTTGTAATAGAGGCAACACACTCCGGATGTTGTGCACTTGCACTCCTTCCAACCAGATTGTTTGAAACACAATGGTTGAGGCTTTGATTACTTTTCCCCTCCTATATGGGTGCTCATCTGCCATGATTCTTGGTGCAATCTTGTTTACTAGTATCTTATTAATAAACATTAAAAAACAACCATATTCATGAAAATCTATTCCCCCATTAATTTTTCTAAAGCAGCTCAATCTTATCATTATTGAAAGATTTGCCATTACACCATATTTTCATAATTTAAGAGCCATTGACTCATTTCATTCCATATGAGTATTAGCCAATTCTTGTTTATTAGTCACATTTAGGGTGACTACATCAAATCCCAAACTCCAAAAGGTACAGTTTAGAGCACTTATATTCAGATTGTTTTTATTATAACTAAATTTAAACATTAGGTGACCTTCCCCCCCTTAGTATGTACAAATATTTTCACTGCTCTTCCAAATTGTTTGGCTTTAGATATTTCCATGTTACATTTTTGCCATCTTTCCACCATATTGTACATTTTACCTCAAAAGGTTTTTTTTACATTTGGTTTTGTTTGGTCCTGTTTTTTCCATTCTGTCCCATAAATAGTTGCATGTATTATCCCCTTTAATCCATACACCTCCATCCTAGAGGTGCTCCCATATGTATATCCATCTATCCCTAAATTTTCCCAAATATTCAAAAAACATAAAAGCCAAAAAACATATTTCCACCCTTTTGAATTATGAGGATCCTTAATATTGAAGCCATGGGCATTATTCCATAGGAATAATGTCCGATGCTTCTGGCCATATTCTAAATTCTTACACTAACCTCTTTTATCTTCACTCAAGATCCGGTATTATTTTTCCCCCCTAAAATATAATACACACCAGTGGCATCTCTTTGTTTTTCATTTAAGTAACCCTAATAACGTGCAGTGTCTACAGCTATTTTTATTTTCTTCTTTTCAGGAAGAACACAGTTTAAAGTGGGAATTAAAGCGCTTTCCCCCAAAGAAGTCATCAGGATCCACATCCCTAACCTTATGGATAGGAATGATGGGTCATTTCTTATACAGTATCGGATGTATGGGAGTGTCAACGAAGGGTTAAAGATTGAGGTACTTTATGGTAATGAACATGTAGCTCAGTCTCCTTATATTTTGAAAGGTAAGTTTTCAGTTTACCATTTTATGGTGACAGCTATAGAAATGCTATGGATTAAACTTTGGCTAGTCAGGAGACGGTAACAAACTGGAGGTACCAATGCTTTTGCTGGTTTAAGCAGCCCCTTACACAGATTAAAGGGGCAGAAATAATCTACATACAGATCATTGCCAAGTTATGGGACATAAATATTTAAGCATGTAGACCATGGTCCCTGAACTTCAGGTCCTGCCTCAGAACATGCCTCCGTAGCTCTTATTGCAGGGTGACCTTCAGGTTTTGTGGAGTGCCACTGCAGAGACAGAACTTCTTCATTTGGTCTAGCTGTGAGTTTTCTGGTATGTGTCCACTTAAGCACAGAATCTGCCAGAGTGTGGTGCTATATTTGTCTGAAGGAAACCTCACCTAGTAAAGCAAGGAAATCCATGTTCCCAGCAATTCAGAATTTGTTCAGTCCATCTTACCTTTGTGATTTCTAAAGCACGGTCCTTTCTAGACATTGAAATCTTATAACCAGCCACATGTTCTCTCCTCTTTTCTTCCTACAGGCCCAGCTTAGATCAATGCTGGTCCCTACACTATCAGTTCCACTTAAAAGGGGAAAATAATGCAAACTGTTTTCAAATTTATTGTCTGCTTCTTTGGTCGTCTTTTCTCTTCTCACAGTTGATTGGTTGCCTACCAAGGGAAAAGGATGAACACTGAAAACAAAATTACTTCTTCAGCATAATTTCCCATTCTTTCCTTCTCCTGATCAAAGTTTTATTTTTGTATAGGATCCTATGTACACACTATTACAAAACACTTCAAAACTGAAGCAAAAATGGTTTTAAGATGAGATTTAAAGAAAGGCAGTAAATTGGAGGATGAGTTCCAGATAGTTTGGAACAGCAAAAATGAAAGCAAATTTCCTCCCTGTTTCCACTACTGCTCACAGGGAGAGGACAAAACCGTAGCCAGAGTCAGTGCAGATAGGGTAATAGATACAACAGTAAAAAATGTTGGTGCAAGACTATGAAAAGTTTTGAAAAATTGGAGTACTGTGGATGTCAAGTGAAGTTGACAGTAGATAGGTGTGATGTGGTCCAACTGCAGCAAGACAGTAGCCTGGGTATTGGTGCTGGAACATACTTACATAGTCACTAGTGTGACAGAGTACAGTACTTGTTTTTAGCTAGAAGTTCATGGAATAAAGTTTACTTAAATGCTTAGGCCTTGTTACAGTGTATAAATCCACACTGTAATAAAAGAAAGCACCTCATACTAAATCTAATGACTGTGGCACCATAAAGTTCTAAATAAAGGTTAAAATATTGATAAATGAAGCCGTACAGCTAAATAATACGATTGATGGATGCTTTAAATAACTATTGGCATTCTGGCTCACTGGCAGGTAGCATGATATTGGTACACGACTTTGTTTTTTCAGTAGAGATGATTGAAAAATGGTAGATATTTTCCATGACAAATTAAAACAATATTTTTTGAAAAATTTTCAGTTTCTTTGGATTTGGGCCAAAATAAAATTGTTTTGGTGATTAGTTGTTTTTGATTTCTAAAAAATAAAAAAATAGCTTTTTTATTTTTTTCATAAAAAACCCAAACAATGTAGAAAGAGAAAAATTTCCAAGAAAATATTTGTTGGTAAAAATGGACTTTTTATTCTTAAAAAAACAAACCAAAAAATCAAGACTTCCACCAGCTCTAGTTTTAGATTTGTGTATCCATCAGGAGTCTTGGGCATTGTGAGCTGAGACTATCACAGAAGTCAGACATTCTCATTGCTTTGTGTTCTGCAGGGCCTGTTTATCATGAGTATTGTGAGTGTCCAGAAGAAGATTCTCAGACCTGGCAGAATATTCTCTCTTGTCCATCCCAGGAGCCTCAAGTTACTAAGGACTTCGCTTCTTTTCCCACCATCAACCTTCAGCGGATGCTTCATGAAGTCCCAACAAGGTTTGGGCAAACGAGAGGTGCTGTTGTTCATTACACTGTTCTCAATAATCACATCTACCGTCGTTCCTTAGGGAAGTACACAGACTTCAAAATGTTCTCAGATGAAATGTTGCTCTCATTGGCAAGAAAGGTACCAGCTATATAAGACTTCACTTAAAGACTTTTGGATCACACAGATTTGTTACCGTTTGGATATTATATTCATACTTTTATTTTCATACAAAGCTTAAACTACTGCTGCATATTTAATTATTAAACTATGATTTTATTTTTATTTCTGCATCTGCATATCATCATCTGTTTAGGAAGCCTGATGTTACTGGTGACTAATTATCAGATCCAAAGCCCATTGAAGTCAGTAGGAAAACTGCAGGCACTACGATTCTACAGGCTTTCCTGAATTGGAACTCCAATTGCACAGATGGCTTGCAGGATTGAGCCTGTAATCAGTGTCTTTATCTCAAATAATGCCGATAATTGTTTGGTGGCTTGATTGTCTGATTGTGAGAGACAAGATAGGTGAGATAAATCTTTTATTGGACCAACTTCTGTTGGTGGAAGGGACAAGCTTTTGAGCTTCACAGAGCTTTTCTTCAGTAGACCTGAAGACGGGAAGGTAACTAGAGTATCAGAGCTAAATACAAGTTAGGACAGATTGTTAAGTATGGCAGGTTCACATATGCTGTAGGAGGCCACTTAAAATGAAGTGGACATTTAAGGGGTATCAAGCAGTTGGGTAAATAATGAGCCCATTACAACAATTTGTAACAAACTTTACTGTGTGATACCTCTTAATTGCCCACTGCATTTTAAGTAGTCTCCTATGGCATTGTCCCTTCCACCATCAGAAGTTAGTGGAATAAAAGATACTTCCTCTCCTTCCTTGTCTCTCTCATAGCTGGAGACCAACACAGCTACACAACACTGAAAATAATTGATTCTTTGACACAAGAAAACCGATGACTGTACTTTACTTTTAAAGCATGAGTAGTTGAAGCATAAATCTTTGTGTAATTGTCCTGTATTGGATATACTTCCAGGTTCATCTCCCTGATGTAGAGTTTTATCTTAATGTTGGAGACTGGCCAATGGAACACCGAACAGCTAATGATACGCCTGGCCCTATACCTATCATTTCATGGTGTGGCTCTGTGGATTCAAGAGACCTAGTCCTTCCAACATATGATATAACCCATTCAACACTTGAAACCCTACGTGGTGTTACGAATGACCTCCTTTCTATTCAAGGAAACACAGGTAAATTAGAATTCATAGGCTTTACAAATCAAAGCCTATGGCTTTACATAACCCTGTCTAAAGCGAAATAACAGAATATATGTAAAGAGAGAGATTGGCCAAAATTTTCAAAACTGGATAACTTATATAAGTATCTAAATAAGAGTGGCCTGATTTTCAGAAGTGCTGAACACGCACAACATCCACTGATATCAGTGGGAGCCGAAAATGCTCTTATTTAGTACCTAAATATGGATTTCAAAGCCTAACGTTAGGCACTAGGGCTTGAAAATTTGGTCTTAAATTCAGACTTTAGTTACACCCATGCAACACTATTGACTTTTAAACTAACAGTCTCCCATTGGGGTTCTGGAAACAATACTTTGTATTAAAAAAAATCTCTTCCTCCTACAGGTATAAAAGTTCACAAAGCAGACCATAAAAATTCCTTTGAAGTGATTTATGCTCCGTCATGTTAGTATTCAAAGTACAATTATTACATTTTGCATTGGAATGTTTTTAGAAAATAAACGCCCAGTGAAGTGTAGTTACTGTGGTTTCTTGACAGATGTAAATATCATGATTATAACTCCCTTCATCCAGTAAAGTGCTTTAGAATGCTAATTATAACCAAATACTAGTCCAATTCCTGAGAGGGGATTTGGGCTCTTGTTGTAATTGTTTAATTTAAACTGTGAAAATGAATGCATAACCTCTTGCAGGACAGACTCCACTACACCGAATATTGTCTTTCATTTGGCCTGCAAATGGAAAAATATTGTCTGTGTATAAAGAAAACCTCAAGGGGGCCAGGTCTTTTTTTTTTCCAATTTGTTTTTTTGAACGTTAGAAAAATTCTTTTTCCTGGGAGCCTCTATGGCCGCTTAGGGAATTAGGAATATGATGTGATGAGCACCAAAAAAATGAAACCTGACCAAGGAAGTGATGTTTATTTAGACAGTTTAAAGTTCCCTCTTCTTCACCAAATATTTACTAAATTCAAATACCTGAAAAGCAGTTTGGACACAAGGTCTCTGTTAATGACTCAGTACACCTGTTCCTTCAGTTAAGGATGGAATAAGCTGCTCCCATTCCACTTCTCTGGGTCCTCCACGGAGACTACCAGCACAAACAGGAAAGGCAAGATTTGACATTTTGGAGATTTCTAAAAGTATAACAACAGGGAGAGTAAAATCTTACAGGCTTTCTCTGTATACTGTAAAGATACACAAAAGGATACAACACATTTTTTTTCCTCTGTAGGTCACCTTTAAGTGACCCCCTCAAAGGTCTGGCAAAATTGCCTGCTTAACAGAGGTTACTAAAGGTGGAGTGGAATTATGTGTTGGGATATTTGGGTGGACTTTTAAGACTGAAGGTCTCTTGCTCAGGTTTCACAGTATTCAGCACTCATATAAGTTAAAAACTAACAAAATTATTTTCTTGACAATTAGTTGAAAGACAAATAATTTTCTTAGACACAAGATAGGTGAGGTAATATCTTTTATAGGACCAACTTCTGTTGGTGGAACAGACAAGCATTCAAGCTTCACAGAGCTCTTAAAAGAAAAAGATTTAATTTTACATTTAAGAATTTTTTTTCCATGCCAAAACTTGAGGATAGCGCAAATATTTACCAGTTAGGTTTAAATGTTTCTTTAACTAACAAGTTCATAATGGAAATTATGTTGATATCCGTTTTACCGTCCATGGGAGCGTGACCCTGATATCATAACAAATTCATATCGAATGTATGAGCATGTGTAACTTAAAGATTTCAAGGCTGTTCTTCCCTCTCCCCCTTATCTCATTCAATATCTGTAGGCCCTTTCTGGCACAACAAAACAGAGCGAGCTTTCTTTAGAGGTCGAGACAGCCGAGAAGAACGTCTTCAATTGGTGCAGCTATCTAAGGAGAATCCTGAGCTACTAGATGCTGGAATAACAGGATATTTCTTCTTCCGAGACCAGGAGAAAGAGCTGGGAAAGGCTCAGCTGATGGGATTCTTTGACTTCTTTAAGGTTTGCCACATTATATTGCAGACATAGGCTTACTTTGCAGTTAAATGGTTACTAACTGAAGAGAAGCAGCTTTCCTTTTTAACTTTGCTGATTGCATTTCGGCGTTTGAAACAGTTATGCTGCCCTGGGCGCATGTGTCCATACAAAATAGATATTTTACCCATAAATAAAAACATAGTGTAAAACATCCTTTTAAAAAGCCATACTGTGCTATCCACTGTGGTCTCTTTGACTTTAGTGGGCTTTGGATCAGGCCCTCTCTTCAGATTTCTGACCCACTGTAACTGTGTACATTTCTTATTTAACATGCAAACAGTAGGCATATTTTATATAGATGTAGGTGCACTGTGTATTCCAAAAACAGTTCTTGTAGCAGTGGGTCAGAAAAGTATATTGAATGTTGCTGATTTATTTGAACCTGCAACTCCTTCAATTGCCATGTCAGCAGCATCCAGATCTGAGCAGCAGGAAGCAGAGAGGATGTGAAACATCCTCTTTAACTTTGCTCATGTGCAGATATCTGCAGTCAGAGTTTCCTGTCAGCTGGATGTAGCCATAATGTTATTTATTCTTCATATTTACTATTAAATGGGATTCACAAAACAGGCAGGCATGGTTGGCATCAATGTTCTGTTTCTGTCATCTGAAACTGCTTAGGTTATGTTGTGCCATTCATTGCTTCTGAGTGAGGAGATGGAGAGGAGAGCGTTTGGGGACTGATTCAACTCAGTCTCTAATATATTAAAAACATTATCATTTGCAATTATTTTAAACCTTATATTTGCCTTACAAAATTTTAATTTTGATTTAGTGGCTTCAATAGAATTTAATGAATCTGCTGAACCGTGGGAGAAATTGAATAGCGATCCTGTAAACAAAGATGCAGCAGCGTTATAAATCCCTGGAAGTAAAAGGGGCATACCCTCATCTGGTATAAATTGTCACAGCTGCATTGACTTCAGTAGCTATTATATTTCATGCCAGCTGAGGTTCTGCCCCATGGATTATATCAGAAATGCTAAAAACAGCCCTCTCCATAGTGAAGACCTTATATTACTTTTAGTGCAATGTTTACTATTATTCTGTTTACTTTTAATTGAGGATAAACTTGGTCCTCTTGAAATGAGAGATTATCATGAGAGATATAGACTAGAACTAGATGACAGTTTCTCTCACCCACAGCTCTGTCCTTGTCCCAGCCCTCTTCTTAACAGAATGCCCATCATGGTGTCCATGTGAATTGTGTTGTGGTTTTGTGATGTGAACTGAGGACAACCAGGGGTTAAGTTCTTCATAATAAACTGTGTAATATTTGGAATTCATGAATATAAAACATGGAGCTGATATGGATGACCTGAAAAGCCTTGGTGGGCACCTAGATGAAAGCATTTGATTTTCTTACCCCTACTGTCAGTTGTGTTTGGGGTTTTTTTTAATGGGCTTACACGTTACAGACATTGAGCCATATCCATCTTGCTTTATTTATTGACTTCTGTGGGACTATTAGGGTGAGCAGTATTTGGCATGTTTTTAATTGACCCTGAGATCAGCCCTGTGGGGTAAGTGAGGACACTAAGGAATAGATGCTAAATGATTTGCCCAAAATCTTGTAAGGAATCTGTGTCAGATCCATTATTAGAATCCAAAGGTTCTTAATTACCAGTCTTGGGCCTAAACCACAAGACAGTGCCTTTCTCTAGATACTTATTATTTCCAGGACATTTTGAAACTGTGCATATATCTAACACCAAATAGGCTGAAAGATGAGATATTTTGATTCAAAATATTTTTCTCCTTTTTTTGCTTCTTCATTTTCACTTTACAGTACAAATATCAAGTGAACGTAGATGGGACAGTAGCAGCATACAGATTCCCATACCTCATGTTGGGTGACAGTCTAGTACTGAAACAAACCTCTCAATACTATGAGCACTTCTACAGTGAATTAAAACCGTGGAAACATTATGTTCCACTTAAAAGAAGCCTTGATGACTTGCTAGAAAAAATAAAATGGGCTAAGGTAAGTGTTGTTACCAACAAAGTTAAAAGGGGTAAATTGACATGTAAATAAACACATCCCTAATGGTCCTCTTCCTTCCTTTTGTATTGCTACATCTGTGTTCTGAATCAACTCTGCACTGAGATATTCAAATAAAAGGTGCATATATTGCTATTATTTATTTAACTAAATGAAAGTAAGGCCCCAATTCAGGTAAACATCCCCATTCAGGAAAGCACTTAAGCACATGCCTAAAGTTAAGCCTGTGCTTAACTGTTTTGCTGTAGAACAACTTTAAACAAATTTTCAGATCTTTAAAGATTGCTTTCAAATCTTGGATTAATTTTTTTCAAATGCTCTGATCACAGAGTAGAAATTGATAATACAGATATCCTGTTCAGATGTACCAAAATAATACCTTCCTGTAACATAGAATGAGTGAGAAGGGATATTTATAAATATGCCAAACATTATTGTGGTGATGTAGAATAGAGCTTGGGCTTCAAAACTGAAACTAGCAGTGTGAGAAACACAAGAAATGTTTCAGTTCTGAGTACTGTAGTTGTTCACAAAGGACCAGATGAAGGGCACTACAAGCTTTGAAATGAAGCTCTAAAACTCTTTGAATACAAGTACCTGAATAAAACTGCTTAGTACACTACCCACCTCACAAAAACACATTCCACACGTGTTATCAAGGATGGTTCAGCTGAAAAGCTTCACAAAGAACAAAGCTGGAAACAGAAACACTTAATTACATGCTGTAGGAAAAGACAAAAACTACAGCTCTGTATTCTGTGTAACCAAATCTGTGTGAGAGACATCAAACCTGCTTATGACCTGGGCTGTGACTTGGACAATACAGTAGAGCGGTAACTGACTGATTTTTCCAAATATATCCAATTGGCCACCAATACTCTTACCAGCAGCCCTAAAGATATCAATGTCTTTGTGACCATGCAAGCATACTGATAAATTCTAAAAATCTGGAACTAAATAATGTGTTCTTGCACTGTATTGGTAATTGTACATTGGATAGCATTCGAGCGATTACTACAGATCTGAACAGCCCTCTTAGTAAGAGTTATGCTAGAAGGGAATTGAGTGATTCACTGATTGCTCTATTATTCACTGCTGTTTCTTTCCAATTTCTCAGGTAAATGATGAAGAAGCTAGGAAGATCGCTAAAGAAGGACAGTTAGTTGCAAGAGAATTACTGCAGCCTCACAGGCTTTACTGCTATTATTACAAAGTGTTCCAGGTTAGTACAGTGTGTCATTTGGTTACGTTTTTGCCTAGCTGCTACTAGATCTAGCCCTACAGTTTTCTATTCAGTCCACATATCTTAAGACATTGTTCATGATAGGTTGTAAGGGATCGTCCAAGAACTCTGACAGAATGTACCTCATTATTATTGGGATGCAATCTGAGCTACCAGTAGTCCTACTGTGAAATGAGTCTCATGACTTCCCACCCCCACCCCATCTGATTTGTATTTAGTGTTTTGTAGTGCTTTATTTCTGATTAAGACCAGTGTAAAAACAAATCTGGGGGGGGCCAAAACGAGTCCCCAAATCCTGCCCGGTCTGTAAAACAAAACAAATCTGGGGGGCCCAAAACTTTGGTCAAGCTGTGTGGGCCTTAAAACTTTAAATAAGCTTGTGTCCAGGCTGTGTTAAACTTTGGTTCAGCTTGTGTCTGTGTATACAAAAAAGAAGGGAAAGGCAAAAGTAAAAACGTCCCCAAACAAACAATTTAAAATAGCAAAAGTCTAAAAAATAAATAATCGCAGTTAAAAAAAAGGGTAAACAGTAAATAACAGGAAAAGCCTAAATATGGTGTTTTTGCTGGCTTTGTTTTTAACCTGTATTAAATTTGCAATGTATTCCAAATAAGGTAATTAATACAAAAGAATGTGTAATTTGTCTGCAGTTTTAACCTTTATAAGCTGGTTAAAGTTTAAAAAGGGCAAAGCAGCTTGCCACCTTGCATGGGGCTATGCTAACTCTCCTTGCATATATGCTCGTATAAAAATAAAAAAGCCTCAGGCAATTCTAATCCAAACACAATGTGTGGTTAATTTTCCACAACACGGGTGATCTTCCGTTGGCCTTTGACCCTTTGGCTAGTGTACCTCCTTTTGCTAGCTCCAACTTCGTTCTCTGAACCAGTGTCCCAATATGGCGTTGGTTCTTTGGGTGGCCCTGCTTCTGGTTACTAGGAAAGGAAGCCCTGGCAATATGGCAGCTGTGCTGCCAGGTAGCAGGGCAGCCTAAAGATCCAAGTCTGTTGCAGATGGCACTAGTCTCACATTGATTCTGGGGGATCCATGGAATTTGTGGGCTGTCCCATGGCCTGTTTTTTGGTGGTGAGCAAATCATACTCAGCAATGTAACAATTGCGAAGAACACAGAACCCCCCAGGGATCCTCCCTTTTAGCTTCCTTCTATGGATTTGCTCATGGGAATGGAAGGTTGGGCCCATTATTAATCGAATTACAGAGCTATTGTGAAAGGAGGAGCTACAGGAGTTGGTCACAACCAGAGGAGCAGGGGAGAGCAGCAGGAGTGTTGTCCACAGAAATGGGGTTAGCAGAGGGGACTTTGGAAGCATCCAAGATGACAACTGGCCATCCAAGAGGGTATGTGAAAGAGATGCAGGATTGAACAAATGGGTATAGATCCAACCAGTTTATGCGTGGCGCAATTGACATTACTTTCACTTCAAGAAGCAGAATGCTAATGTGACTCAGAAACCCTCTACTCTCGATGGGTACTGAACTGCTTTGCTATACAGAATCAGATCTCTCATGCATGCACAGGTTAATGACATCACTTTTTGGACTGTTTAGTATGCAAAAATATGACCGATCATTTGCATGTGTTTATATTAAGCAGTTTCATACTGTTGATGACAGTATTAAAGCTGACATTTAATAGGACATAAGACAAAATATTAAAGGAAGCTCCAGAGGCAATTTAGTTTATTAGTAGGTGTTGCAATGAAAACCTAGTAAACAGACTGTAAATGATGTAGGAAGCAGTGTTTAAAGCAAGGCTTGAGAATGGAAGGGAGGAGAATTCTGTTACATGAATTACATGCTAGTGTGTCAGCTCTCTTAAATGTCACTTGCATATTTCAGAAATATGCCAAGCACCAAGACAGCAAACCTGAAATAAGAGATGGAATGGAACTTGTACCTCAACCTGATGACAGCACTTCCATCTGCAATTGCCATAGGAAAAAGCCTTTAAGAGAAGATCTATAACTGTACCAAATGAAGAAAACCACTCCTGTTTCACTAATGATGCAAAAATATACATGGGTTTTAAGCTGTGAAATCTAGGACATACTTGTGCACTGGGGAACATTCTTGGTTAAGTACTCTTATTGTATTTGCACACCTTTATTCACTCTGCCTATGATATACAAGTTAATGCAAGTTCTTCTACAGGAGCATTTACCACACAACAGAACAGTACAGTAACTCCTCACTTAACGTTGTAGTTATGTTCCTGAAAAATGCAACTTTAAGTGAAACTATGTTAAACGAATCCAATTTTCCCATAAGATTTAATGTAAATCCTCGGGGTTAGGTTCCAAGGAATTTTTTTTTTTGAGCAGATAAGGCATTATATACTGTACAATACTGTACTGTACTATGGTTGAGAGGTGCTCCTGGCTTACCTCACACAGGCACAGCCCACTGCAGGCAAGGATGCTAGGAAGCACCTTCACAGCGGCAGTTTTGCCGGAGAAGAACAGGTGCCAACTTTGCCGGGGGATGCTCCAGGCCCACCTCTTCCTGTCCTGGCTCCACTACAGGCCCACCTCTTCCCACCCCCACTCAACCTCCTCTCCAGAGCAGGCCGTGTCCCCGCTCCTTCCTCCCCCCTCCCCCGAAAGTCCTAAGCGCTGTCAAACAGCTGTTTGGCAGCACTTAGCACTTTCTGGGAGGGGGGAGGAGTGGAGACGCAGCGGGCTGAGGGCCGTACTGGCCACCGCTTCCCCCAGCTCCCATTGGCCGGGCACAGCAAACTGCGGCTAGTGGGAGCCGCGATCGGCCAAACCTGTGGATGCGACAGGTAAACAAACCAGCCCAGCCCGCCAGGGGCTGTCCCTGAACAAGCGGTGTCCCAAGTTTGGGAAACACTGGTTTAGGGTATAAACCAACATACCCTTTTTACTGTAGCCAAGGCATGATATATGCTTCACCAGCATGGCAAAATTAAATCAATATCCCCATTCTATTTTACACTAAGAAACAACTGCTACACACTGCTCACTACTAGTGAACTGCTACATAAGGCCATTTCACATTTGTGAAGCTTAAGTGATCAATTCCAACACTCATTTACATGCATCAACTACTTTAATTCTTATTTCCTTCTATAAACTCTTCCTCTTTGTTAAGTCAAGCCTCACTTGAGTCTTTGACACACTGCAGGAGTCCAGTCTCACCACCCAGGAGCTGCCTATAATTGAAATGAGAAAGTAGGTGAAACTCCAAGATACCTGACACATATGTAATGGGTAATTATTTTTAGTTCTGTATAAAAACAGATACTTAATCCAGATAAAGATCAGATAGAGATGACTTCACTGTGCTTTATAAATATTGTGTAATGCTCAAATACAAACAACAGAGATTGAAGATGTAGACAAATCCTGAGCATTTATTTTGGAATGATTTCCAAATTACCTCAGATTGTTTGCAAGAACAGAAGTACCTTTGGGGCAAAATGCTATTTCAGAGTATGAAAATCCTCCCAGGGATCAAGAAGAACATATTTATGCTAACAGAAATACTATTACTAACACTGTACATGGTACTCAAGAGCTCACTAGAATTCATTGAGACTGTAGCAACTACTACTGCTTAAATGCTCTTTTGCAAGGCAATGCATTTCAGTAGTCATATTTCCATTTCAGTCATAGAAACAGTTACTGGCAAAATGAACACTTCTATCAAGGCCAGCTGTATAGCCCAGTGGATCTGTAACGGGGCAGGTACCTTTCAACTATAGGTTGCCAGTTTGAATTGAGTCCAAATTTGTAGTGACTGGAAGTTGTTACCACAGAATGACAGTTCATTGATCTAAGAGAAATGAGTTGGTGGTGGAAAGCAGCTGATTACCATAAACAACATCACCAAAGAGGTGGAAGGAGCAAATGGGCATGGTGACTGAAATACATTATCCCTGAGGAGGCAATCTCTTCATTTCAGGATTGTGAGGTTTTATGGGGTAGTTAGCTTTGCTGTTGCTCCTACTATGTGCACAATACATACCTATGGAAAATTTTAGTCACCACAATAGTCACATTCACAAAATTTTAAAAATATATATGTTCATGCATTTGATAGTGTTCTGGGAAGTGAGATCCATCCATTTTCAAGTGACTTTCTAATGATACTCTGCTGTACCTGTTCTAACTTCTTTGTATTCTGTTTTGTTGAAATATTTATTTTTTAAAATATAACTTAATTTTTAAGTCTGGTTTATGTTACATGATAGGCATGTACATTATATATGCAACATGGACAACACTTCTGTAGTTCATAATCCATAGTAGTGTAGGAGACAAGGTATAAAACATGTATTGTCAAAGTAATACAAAAGGGTATCTCATTGGGGTAGGTTTTATTTTACATTATAGTTCAATTTATAATTACTTACACTGTCTCAGTTTAGCAAGGAATTTAAGCACATGCTTAATTCAGACATGTAAGCAGTCCCAATGAACTCAATGAAACCAGTCACATGCTTAAAGTTAGATATGTGCTTAAGGTCCTTGCTGAATTAGCATCCAAAGCAGAAAAAGTTTCCCTGCTACATTTGTTTTGAGATACAATTGGTAAGACTTATGGGGGTTGTTGCTATATTTTGTAGCTCATGAAAAATATCAGACATTTGTTAAATATCTGAGGAAAAATAAGACTACATATAATACTGTAACAAAAACATAAATAGAAAAATGTCTGATGTTATAACAGGCCACTCTACATATTTCTAGATATTACTCAGAAAATACATTAGACTTTTGTAATGACTTCTTTAGTCTTTTTATAATCCCGTAGTGTAGGGCCCAAGGACTGAGCACTCACATATCCCATTTACTCCAATGGAAGTTGTGGTTGCTCAGCACCTTCTAGGACCAGGTCCTTTGTATGTGCAAATCTATGCACAGTAAACAGATCTTACTCTCTACATCAAAAATTTTATTCTGGCAGGTACAGAAGATCATTCCCAAACCTCTCAAGCAGGTCAGATATATTACTAAATGTGTTTGCTGTATTTTTCATTAATGTAAGTTACACCCTGCTTTGATGACATGTTCCAATGTGTAATAGTTGTCAAACGGGTTCTGTAAAGTAGGTCACCATGTATAGTTATCCTGAGTGTCTGATGGAATATCTTATTACATGCTCTGTAACTGGAATCAGTTTTGACACAAGCCCACAGGACACCTGGTCCTATTAGAGTCAGTGGCAAAACTCCCTTTGACTTCTTTGGGACCTGGATTTGGACCAATGTGTTCATGTTTGCGATAAAACAAAACAGCACCAGAAGGGCTAGGTGGTCTAATGAATGAGTTCAGCTGGTGAAAAACTGAGTTCAAATACAACCATTGGCTACTGACAAGTGAAAAGTTAGTCTGAAGGCTCTTACTGGGCCAGAACCTAATAAGTACTGAGTATCTCCTGGGTACACTAAGCAACCTCAACACCCACTGGCTTTAAGAGAGTTGAAGCTGTACTGCACTTTGTAAGATTATCTCTCTAATCCCCACTTTATTACTTGTCATGAGAGGCCCAGGATAAGAATGGCAAAGATGTTTCACAAAAGCAGCAATATGCAAAATTGGCATAGCTGTATGGAGACACTTGCATTGCTCCTGCCAGTTGTTAGCCCCTTAAATTCACAAGCACAGAATTAATTCATAAATACTTTTAAATGATATATGCCTAACAATAAACCTGCTGAGCCAAATTAACTTGGCCAGTCTAGGATCTGATTTTCAGAGATGCTGAACAACACCAGCTTCCACTGAAGTGAATGAAAGCTTCAGGTGCTCTGCATCATTGAAAATCAGGCTGTCAGTCTAAAAAGTGCAAGGAAATCTGCTTTTCAAAGAATTCCCAACTCTATAGAAGAAGAGAAAAGATCATTAAACCAGTTAAATATGTACACACAACTTGAGAAATAATTAGACAAGATCAGATTTCATTTTTATATATTTTTAAAGCCTATCATTTTGCTACTTTAGGACTTTGTGACAAAGTGCATTGCGCTAGTTGGGCCCCAGTAAGAAAAGGATAACTTCACTCCCCTTTTCCTCTTCCCGTAAACAAATGCATACTATCAGTAATAAATATATTCTGATAGTGCCCAAAGGCCTCACAGTGGTTGCTTGATAGAGGTGGCTTAAGGAGGAAAATTGCTTTAGGAAAGGTGGTCTTAGGTTTGGACTGAACCACAGGCCAGAGAGATTTTGTTTCCTTTCTCCAGTAACCACTAACACTGGAACAGTCCTTGCTGACTGGTTGGCAAGATTTTCAGTTAGGACCCAGAGCAAAGTTACCAACCAGATTCTGGTCATAAGTTGTCAGTAGGGCATTCCTCTGGCATAAGGCAACCCACTGCTGGTATTAAGATAGTGGAGCTGGCCTCAGCACCAGCAGTCTGAGGATCAGAAAGCCAAATCCAGCTCCCTCACACCCCATTTCACTTCAGTCAGCAGAGCTCAGTCACAAGAGAGAATCTGGCTTTATAGCTTTAATGAAGATAATCATTTGTTCATTGGGAGACCAGGTAGCACTTTGCACCAAAGCATGTATTTATATTATTTTTATATCTATATATTTGTATAATAAGTTACATGTTTTTGTATTATCTTTACATTTCAACTGAATACAAAATTGACCAAAACCTATTTCCTCTAATAAGTGTTAGTTTGGCACAGATGGAGATGAGGGCTCATTTCAAAAAGCTGTTTTTACTTGGGAGTTAGTGTACTTTGGCCTGTAATCAAACAGAATTCTTGGCACTGATACTTTACATTCTTAACATATTACGTGAATTCAGCTCTTTGATCATTGGTTCAAAGTTTTTTGGTCTTTCAAACCAAACAGTAGTGTCATCTCAAAATTTTGAGTACTTTTAATTTTTTGTACTTTTGTGCCCTCTTTTTCTTATTCAAAGATTTTGAATCTCTTTCTGACAAGATTCCGTGAGACAATATATCTTTGCCTAACCTCTCCACTTGTTCATTTCCCTCTCATTAGTTATTGTCATTGCATTATATGCTTCAGGATTTCTTTTTAAAGTGTTTTATTTATGTTTGGTGCTTCTTAGCAAACAAACCATTCAGGATGACACATGGCATGATATGAGGAAGGATTAATATTGCTAATATTCTGCAGAAAAGGACCTGGGGATTACAGTGGACAAGAAGCTAGATATGAGTCAAAAGTGTGCCCTTGTTGCCAATAGGCTAATGTCATATTGTGCTGCATTAGCAGGAGCATTGCCAGCAGATCGAGAGAAGTGATTATTCCCCTCTATTCGGCACTGGTGAGGCCACAACTAGAGTATTGCGTCCAGTTTTGGGCCCCCCACTACAGAAAGGATGTGCACAAATTGGAGAGAGTCCAACGGAGGGCAACGAAAATGGTTAGGGGGCTGGGGCATATGACTTATGAGGAGAGGCTGAGGGAACTGGGCTTATTTAGTCTGCAGAAGAGAAGAGTGAGGGGGGATTTGATAGAAGCCTTCAGCTACCTGAAAGGGGTTCCAAAGAGGATGGTGCTCGGCTGTTCTGAGTGGTGGCAGATGACAGAACAAGAAGTAATGGTCTCAAGTTGTAGTGGGGAAGGTCTAGGTTGGCTATTAGGAAAAACAATTTCACTAGGAGGTTGGTGAAGCACTGGAATGGGTTACCTAGGGAGGTGGTGGAATCTCCATCCTTAGAGGTTTTTAAGGCCTGGCTTGACAAAGCCCTGGCTGGGATGATTTAGTTGGGGTTGGTCCTACTTTGAGCAGGGAGATGGACTAGATGACCTCCTGAGGTGTCTTCTCACCCTAATCTTCTTTGATTCTATAAAAAATAAATGAAGTCTCTCCATCCTGCTCCCATTAAAGCCCACATTTAACCTTCATTGACTTCAGTGGGAATAGGACTGGAACTAAGTGGGTATAGAATGATAGCCTACCAGAATTCTAAGGTATCACCAACAAAAGGAAAAGAATTGTTGAGGGTGACCATATAGAGTAAAACAAAGAGTTACAATAGTGATGAAACAAAACATAGGAAAAATTAAGCTGAGTGTTTAGAAAAAATGTCCTAATAGGGAGATTTACTTGCAAAATAGTCTCTTTAAGCAGGCAGTTTAAGAAATTGTGACCTCACATATTATAGTGATGGGTATTATATAAAAAACATAAATACATACATATTTCAAGGTAGATTGGACAAAAATATTTGAGGGAGAAATCCTGGCCCAACAGAAGTCAATGACAAAGCTCACATTGATTTCAGTGAGGCCAGGATTTTCCCTTAGAACTATACTGGAGGGGATGGGGGCGAGACTATCCTTTCTGGCAGCAAGGAAAAGACAAGCTGACCCAATAAGTTTTCCTGTCTTTAGTTTTTATGATTCAGTCATAATTAACACCCAATAGCACCTCCACAAGCAAAACCAGGTTATACAATAATACAGTAAAGGAAGATATACACTAAGTTGACATTAACTTGAATAGAAGTAGGATCAGGCTCAAAAAGATGTAATTTTTGTAATAAAATACTGGTAGAAATTAATTTCCACTTCAGTCCATCTTCCAGTAGTGTAATGAAAAGGGGGAGGGAGGAAATATAAATATAGTTTTTCCACTTCACATCCTTTCACAGTGTACAGTACTGCATCTATTTCCACTTAATCTGTCTTTTATAATCTACAAAAGTTATACACATGCAATTGTTGTCTTTTTCAGGTTTCTTCAAAATGGATTCACTGCCTACATATGAGAAATCACTTCTTTTGAAGAGATGTCTTTGGATCCCTTTTGCTTTCTGCTTCCCAAGAACCCTCCATTGGCTGGACTTGCCCATCCAGCTGAAGAGGATTCATTTAGTTCCCGTAGGAATTCATCAAACCACCTCTGAGTTAGCTGGAGGGTATTACTACAGAGCAGAGCCCACTGTGCTAGAAAAGCCAGCAAATATTGTACCTGTAGCCATTGACAGTCACCCACTCAAAACAATTACTAAACCTTTTCCTGTCCTAAGCATGTTCTGCTTGCTTGTAGTAGTGTCAGCTCTGAATGTGAGTCACGACCTCTCACATGCTCCCAGACCAGCGGGAAATGTACTGAGCTAAGACCTAAACTTAACAACACACTCTGTGATTTGTCAGATTTTTAACTGTTAGCAATATTGCCAACACTTGCTTAACAGAAGTTCAGAGGTCTTTCATCTTAAAGTTATAACATGCAACCTTTACTCTTATCAAGATTGTACAGCCTATACTGGAACATTTTGTTGCCATGGGTTCCAATGAAACTAAATGGGCAGAATGGAACATGTCATCCCTGTCAGCCACACCTCCAAATTCAAGATGTGTCCTTATATTTGGTCTCTGCCTGATTAAAGTAATCCTCTGCTAGGGTAGAATGTCAGCTATTTTTCCACTGAAACAGATGCATGAAATGTTATAGCTCAGAGATCCATATCACCTACACAAGTTAGGCTAACTATGAGCTCTTGTAATTGCTTGTTTTCTTAGTCCATATTTGTGATCTAGGACAGGAGGCGGACCCTATCTGTTAATAGAAATAGCAAAAGCACAACCAGCCATGTTCTGAGTCATAATTCTAAAACATTCTAAAGCTTGGTCTTCCTGTGGATGCTCCATATTTTGCACTACCAAATTGTCAAAAACCTGAGGGAAGACCTAATTTGAATAAAATGAAAACCTCAGACTCATTCTGGTACCTGCTGTACCAGATGTCTTCTGAACGCTTTTGGCTATCTGTACTAGATTGTAAGAACTTTGAAGCAGGGATCCTGATGCCCATCCATGAAGGCAGTGGAGTTTGGAAATAAGGCGAACACAGAGCTGGCCTAACGGGTGGGCACTGTGTTCAGGGGAGCTCTGTGGTCCAAAGGCAAGGAGTGAGGTGGGCCTGGGATTCAAGACCATTAAAGGGAGCTCAAGGAAATGAGTGGGGGAAGCAGTGGGGCCCAGAGGTGATGGAGGGGATTCCTCTGCCACTTTTGCCTTGCCCCCCCCCACACTTTTACAAAGGTTCCGGAGCCCTTGGGCTCCCCACAGTGACTTGTCTACCTGGGCAGGTGTTGCGGCTCTTACCACAGCCTGGCTCCAACTTCTGGCCTAGCCAAGAGGTGGGGCTTTGGGGGAGAGGAAGAGCAGAGGGCGGGGCCCCATGGTGATGGGGTTGTGGGGGGCTCAAAAGTTCTTTTTGCCCAGGGCCCCCATAAGTCTTACTGCACCTCTGGGCATTGTACATCAAGAATGTACACTTGTTCTGATGCCCTGAAGCAGGTGAGATGCAAACCAGTTGAAAGTCCCTGAGTGAAGAGAAAAACTGAAGAGAAAAACTGGGGCGATGTCATGGTAGGGGTCTACTATGGACCTCCAAATCAAGAGGAGGAAGCGAATGAGGCATTTCTAGAACAAATAACAGCAGCAGTGCCCCCCAACTAAGATTTAGTCATGGGTATTTATAGTAAAAGTCATGGACAGGTCACATGCCCGTGACCTGCCCATGACTTTTATTAAAAATACCCATGACTAAATCGTAGCCTTAGTTATTAATGGTTCATTAACTGGGAGGACATTATTTAGTGGTGTTCTGCACTAGTAAATAGTTTCATTAATGATTGGGATAAGGGGGCAGAGAGTATGCTTATAAAATTTATGGGTGACACCCAGCTGGGAGGGGTTGCAAGCACTTTGGAGGACAGCATTAGAATTCAAAAGGACATTAATAAATTGGAGAACTGGAAATCAACAAGATGAAATTTAATAAAGACAAGTGCAAAGGACTACACTTCGTAAGGAAAAAAATCAAATGCACAAATACAAAATTGGAAATAACTGGCTAGGCAGTAATACTGCAGAAAAAGATCTGGGGTTGTAATGGATCAAAACTTAATATGAGCCAGAAATGTGATGCAGTTGCAAAAATGGTAAATATTATTCTGGGGTGCATGAACAGGAGTGTTGTATGTAAGGCATGGGAGGAAATTTTTCTGCTCTACTGTCCAATTTTCGGTGCCACACTTTAGGAAAGATGTGGACAAATTGGAGCAAGTCAAGAGGAGAGCAACAAAAATTACTTAGAAAATATGACCTCTGAGGAAAGGTTAAAGAACAGGACATGTTTAGCCTTGAGAAAAGAATACTGGGGGAGGGACATAAGTCTTTGAATAGGTTATGGGCTGTTACAGAGATAATGCCAATCAATTGTTCTACATGTCCACTGGAGGTAGAACAAGAAGTACTGTCCTGGGCTTAATTTGCAGCAAGGGAGATTTATCTTGCTATTAAGAAAAATGTAAGAATAGTTAAGTACTGGAATAGATTAACAAAGTGATCTTATAGAATCCCCATTGTTGGATGTTTTCAAGAACAGGCTGTCAGGGATGGTCTTTCTAGGTATATATGTCCTGCCTCAGCATGAAAAGGTGGACTAGATGACCCTGAGGTCGAGCTCTCTTTGGCCCTATAGTTTATAAATTGCAACTACTTATCTAGGTGCCTGTAAAGCCCCCATTAACATGGTATTTGAGCACCTTACAATCTTTAAATGTATTTATACTCACAACACCCCTAGAAAGTTCTAACAACTCCCTTTTTACAAAGAACTGAGGATCAGGAAGACAACTTACCCAAGGTTACAAAGGATATCTGTGGCAGAGCAGGGAATCAAATCTTGGTCTCCAAAGTCCTATGCTAGTATCCCATCTACTGGTCTACCTTTCCTCTCCTATATGCACAAAATATATATTAGTCATCTTTGTATTCCAGGTGAATTCCCTTTGGTGTTCAGGACTGCTCTTCAAGAAGGAGCCCTAATACAGGCTAAGAAATGTCTTCTCTGCCAGTGGCACCATTATACTCAAGATAATGGAGTCTGTATCTGCCCTGTCACTCCCCCATCCCTGTTCCCTTTCTACAGTATTTTCAATCTGGGGTAAACAGTACAATCTGTGGTCCAATCCTGACAGGTGCAGAATGCCCACACATCCCAATGGGCTGAGGGCATCTAGCTCCTTGCAGAAGAGGGCCCTCATTTCTGGAGGGCAGGAGTGTGGTGAGCCTCCTTTGGGGCTGGTGAACCACTTCCCTCTGAGGGAAAATGGGGGCAGTTCTGCTGCTGTCTTGACCTGGAACAGCAGCCCCCCCCGCCCCGCCCCAAATCCAGGAAAGCCCTCATCTTCCTCAGTTCCCCACAGCCCTTGGCTCCCATTCTGCACCCCAGCCAGAAGGAAACTTCTGGACTCCCCACCCCCTCAGCCCCCAGCCAGGAGACACCTCCCCCGGACACCCCCCACTCAGCCCCCAGCCAGGAGACACCTCCCCCGGACCCCCCCCCCCTCAGCCCCCAGCCAGGAGACACCTCCCCCGGACCCCCCCCCTCGGCCCCCAGCCAGGAGACACCTCCCCCGGACACCCCCCACTCAGCCCCCAGCCAGGAGACACCTCCCCCGGACCTCCCCCCCCCTCAGCCCCCAGCCAGGAGACACCTCCCCGGACCTCCCCCCCCCTCAGCCCCCAGCCAGGAGACACCTCCCCCGGACCCCCCCCCCTCAGCCCCCAGCCAGGAGACACCTCCCCCGGACCCCCCCCCATCGGCCCCCAGCCAGGAGACACCTCCCCCGGACCCCCCCCCCTCGGCCCCCAGCCAGGAGACACCTCCCCCGGACACCCCCCCCCCTCAGCCCCCAGCCAGGAGACACCTCCCCCGGACCCCCCCCCCCTCGGCCCCCAGCCAGGAGACACCTCCCCCGGACACTTCCCCTACTCCGGACCTTCCTCTCCTCCCTCCTATAAGCCCCGCCCCTCAGTCCCCGCCCCTAGGCTGCGGGTTACTATAGCAACGGGACGCTCAGCCGCCGCCAGCCGAACCGACCTCGCGCTGCAGTAGCCGGTAGGGTGCGAGGGGAGGGTGGGCGCGCAGAGCTTCCCCCCCGCCCCCGCCCGTCGCGAGCGGCTCACCCAGGAGGGGAGGGCGGGAAATCACCTCCTGGCCCCGAACCCCGCCCGCCGTGGGGCTCCACCCCCACCTCCCAGGGTTTCCCTGTTTCGTTTCATTTCCTGGCTCCTCTCCTCAGCTCCAGGCCCCACCAGGCGCCCCGCTAACTCAGGGGCCACTTTTATTTCGGTGCCTTTATTCTTTTTTCTAAACCCATCAATTGTTGTAGGGTTTTTTTAGTCCCGCCCCCTGCCCCTGCCCCCCTCCTCCAAGACAACTGCTTCAAAGGCTCTTTTCCTGTTTAAATAGAAAATCAAATCGGTGTACATAGGTGTTGGAGGGAAACAAATTAGGATAATGCAAAAATTAGTTTTCAAAATTCCAAAACATTATTGTAAAGAAAAAACAAGAACGGCTCTATTGGGTCAGACCAAAGGCCACTTCCGACAGCGGCCAGGGCCAGGTGCCCCAGAGGGAATGAACAGAACAGGTAATCGTCAAGTGATCCATCCCGTCACCCATTCCCAGCTTCTGGCAAACAAAGGCTAGGGAGACCATCCCTGCCCGTCCTGGCTAATAGCCATTGATGGGCCTATCCTCCATTAATTTGCCTAGTTCTTTTTTGAACCCTGTTATAGTCTTGGCCTTCACAACATCATCTGGCAAGGAGTTCCACAGGTTGACTGTGTGTTGTGTGAAGAAATACTTCCTTTTGTTTGTTTTAAACCTGCTGCCTATTAATTTCATGTGGTGACCCCTAGTTCTTGCATTATGAGAAGGAGTAAATAACACTTCCTTTTTTACTTTCTCCACACCAGCCATGGTTTTATAGACCGCTATCATATCCCCCCCTTAGTTTTCTCTTTTCCAAGATGAAAAGTCACAGTCTTATTAATCTCTCCTCATATGGAAGTTGTTCCATACCCCTAATCATTTTTTAAAAATGCAGGAAACAATGATCTCAAAGTTATTAAAATTGCCCCTACAGTTTCCTGTCAAACGTGATAATTTTCTGTGGGGAATAAGGCTGCTGTTTCTGCTGCTACATCCCAACCACTTTTAGCTAAGGACTAAAGCAGACAGCTTTTTAGCTAGGTTGTTCTGTACCTCCTCCTCAAAGACAAAATCTATGGTAACATGGATTGCACAGATATACACCACCTTCAAAGGCTATTTGTATTATTCAACCTTTTTATGGCCAGAAGAACACAACTGCTTTAATGGAAACGTGCAAACTAACAGTAATCGCTGTAAAGTCAGCATTTAAAAATGTAGAATAAAGTGAATCTTTGTAGTTCAGCATGATACAGAGTATGACAAATGTAAAAATGGAATCTAGTTTAAACTCAGGGAAGATGCTCATGCAGTTTGGCTAATGAAAACTCTAGACGCAATTTAGAAGCCAGATTTTTATTTCTTAGAGATTGGAGGCAGTATCCTTATATTTTGTAAATTTAAGCTCTGTACTCTTTACAATCCATGAAAGATTACCACTTGCAAATGCAAATTTATGCTTGCAGAACTTGGCATATATTTTACTGACTTGCAGCATGACTGGTGTTGAAAAATCAGAATGGATGTTTTCAAATGCATTGTAAATCAAAATACAATATCTTCCACAGTGTTCTTGCCAGCAAGTTAAAGAAGTATGGGCTGGATGAATGGACGGTAAGGTGGATAGAAAACTGGCTAGATGGTCGCGCTCAACGGGTAGTGATCAATGGCTTCATGTCTAGTTGGCAGCCGGTATCAAGTGGAGTGCCCCAAGGGTCGGTGCTGGGGCCGGTTTTGTTCAATATCTTCATCAACGATCTGGAGGATGGTGTGGACTGCACCCTTAGCAAGTTTGCAGATGACACTAAACTGGGAGGAGTGGTTGATACGCTGGAGGGTAGGGATAGGATACAGAGGGACCTAGACAAATTAGAGGATTGGGCCAAAAGAAATATGATGAGGTTCAACAAGGACAAGTGCAGAGTCCTGCACGTAGGACAGAAGAATCCCATGCACTGCTATAGACTAGGGACCGAATGGCTGGGCAGCGGTTCTGCAGAAAAGGACCTAGGGGTTACAGTGGATGAAAAGCTGAATATGAGTCAACAGTGTGCCCTTGTTGCCAAGAAGGCTAACGGCATTTTGGGCTGTATAAGTAGGGGCATTTCCAGCAGATCGAGGGATGTGATTATTCCCCTCTATTCAGCACTAGTGAGGCCTCATTTGGAGTACTGTGTCCAGTTTTGGGCCCCACACTACAAGAAGGATGTGGATAAATTGGAAAGAGTCCAACGGAGGGCAACAAAAATGATTAGGGGGCTGGAGCACATGACTTATGAGAGGCTGAGGGAACTGGGATTGTTTAGCCTGCAGAAGAGAAGAATGAGGGGGGATTTGATAGCTGCTTTCAACTACCTGAAAGGGGGTTCCAAAGAGGATGGATCTAGACTGTTCTCAGTGGTAGAAGATGACAGTTGCGGGGATCCGCTGGCCCTTTAAAGCGCCCCCCCCAGCCCCGCTGCCGGAGCTAGGCTGGGGGGGGGGCACTTTACAAGGCCAGTGGCTCCTGCCGCTGCGGGGAGCCGCTGGCCCTTTAAAGCAACCCCCCCAGCCTAGCTCCGGCAGCGGGGCTTGGGGGGGGGGGCGCTTTAAAAGGCCCAGGGGCTCTGCAGCGGCTGGAGCCCCAAGCCCTTTAAAGCGCCGCCAGGTGAGTACAGGGGGAGCGGGGAGGCGCCTTTTTATAGCGCCGCCGCTCCCCCTGTGCTCTAAACCTGGCTACGCCACTGTGCCACAGGACTCTTTGTCGCTTTTACAAAATGCAATAGTGTCTTAGGGGAAATTACACATAAAATATACAGTATTGCAAAATTTAAGCCTGGTGTGGTGGCGCGCGCCTGTAATCCCAGCTGCTTGGGAGGCTGCGGTTGGCGGATCACTTAGGAGTTCTAGGCTGCTGTGTGCTATGTCAGTCGGGTGTCCGGTGCTACTGACAGCTTGGCCAGCGGGTAGTTGGAGGACTGGCTAGAACAATGCATCTGATGTGTTGTGATCGGCGCCCTGTCTGTGAGGGCTGATGGACTGATCAGTGACATTGCTCCTTGCAAAATTTAAAGACATCCCTGAAATTAAACTTCAAAGATGTACTGAAATTCCTCACCTTAAAAGATCTTACATTTTGATGCCAGTTCAGCAAGGTGTTGCATACCTTCAACTCCACTGAAATCAATGCGTTGAAGGCAATCAGCGTGCTCCAGGAGTTATTCAGCAATTTTTGTCATTTGATTACAGATTATTATTGCACCAAATCAACTTTTCCAGAGGAAGCACTTCCTTTTATTGATGGACATAAGTTTTGACCTCTATAATTAGGTTGAGATAAGATAAATCGACCTGGTAATGTCAATTGGAATTTGCATTTAAGTATTGTGTTTGCTTTCCCTATTGCATGGTCCTAAGGCCTTGTCTACACTGACACTTTAAAGCGCTGCAACTTTCTCGCTCACGGGTGTGAAAAAACACCCCTGAGTGCTGCAAGTTCCAGCGCTGTAAAGTGGGAGTGTAGACAGTGCACCAGTGCTAAGAGCTGCGCTCCCAGCGCTGGTAGCTATTCCCCTCATAGAGGTGGTTTTTTTATAGTGCTGGGAGAGCTCTCTCCCAGTGCTGGTGCTGCGACTACACAGCTACGTTGCTAGTGAAGACATGCCCTAAGTTCTCCAAAGTACTACCCTAGGTAGTAGACAAGGGGAAATGAAGTAGATATTCATTAAGATTTCCAGTACATTTCAAACATATGGATATAGGCTAATAAAATAAAATCCCACTTCTATTCTACTGGTAATTAGGGGATAGAATAAGAGGTGGGAGTGGGCGTGGAAATCGAAAACAATCAGGGTGTTGACCCATGCTCTAAGACTTTCTGCAGTGGTTTTTTAAATTTTATTTTATTTTATTTTGCGCTGTAGACATTAATTTAATATTTTTCCCACTTCTGGATTTCCTAGTGAAACCTGTCTTTTTTAGAATATAAGCTTTTTGCTGGAAGAACTGTCTTTATTTTTGTGTACTGCACAGCACCAAGCACATTTTGGCACTAAAGAAATAATAATGAATCATAGTATAGGGTTAAAATAAGTTTGTTAGAAAATATGTGCAAAGCAGGAAACACTGACTGGTGGGTAAATGGGAACTTCTTTAGCCAGGAGAGCTTATTCATAGAATCATAGTTAATTAGAGACTGGAATGACCTGTTAGGTCATGTAGACCATCTCCCTGCATTTCAGGATAATTCTCTACTTTTCATTGTCTAGTGCTTTGTTATGGGGATGTTCGCATACAGGGAATGAAAGGGAAAGATAAGCATTCTTTTTATTTAATGAGGTTTATATAAGTATCATCACTTAGGAGTCTATTCTCTATTCATTGTATGTGTGCAAATCTCATTAACATTAATGGAAGTTGTCCACATACATCAAGAAGAGAAAAGAACCATTAGTAATTTAATTGCTATTTGTGATTGATCTTGTTGAAGCAGAAAACCTGTCAGTTTTGGTGGGGGGTTTTTTTAAACCAGAGGGTATATCTAAATTTGTTCCAGGAGATAATAGAAAGTATGTGCTATTTTATATGAGGCAATTGAAGTTATCCAGATTCAGTGAGAATTTTAGAATCACAGTAAGTAGAAATGAAAAAGACCCTTTAGCGCATCCAATTCATGGCCTTACAATGCAGAATTGTTCATTGAGTGCTCTGCCCAGTCTAGTTTTTAATAGACTCTTAGGCAATGGTTCCTGATATTAGCTAGAAATGTTTTCTTTGCTCAATTTCCTACCATTACTTCTAGTTTTGAATATATTTCTTGTAATAGCCTCATCAATTCTTTTCCTTCAAATACTAGTAAATATGTATTCCATATATCTATATTATATTTATATATAATTATTGTAATAATTCCTCTGAAATTAAGCTTCCACCCTTTCACATTTTTGTTGAGCTTCTGAAAAGTGCCTCCATTTTTATATTTGTTGTACTTATGCTCAGATATGTACATTCTATTCTATGTACCCTGCAATCATGCTATATAGGGAGGGACTATTGCCTCCCTAAATTTAGCTATGATGTTTTTGCATGCACAGCCATAACTATTATTAATACAATTGTTAAACCAAGTAAAAATGAACAGGAAGCCAGTGTGGTTCTTGGACAGCTAGAATAGCTGGTTGTCCAACTATCAGTCAGGCAAGGGTAATCCCAGACTGAGCATATAGCAATAATCCAATCTAGAAGTCACAACAACATGGATAGGTCTGGCAAACTCCGGAATCCAAAAAAGACAAATACTGAATCAGGCACAGATTAAAACATACACACACACACTCTTTCTCTGCGTTACTGCAGCTCGGGCAATACACTTGCCTTTGTGGCATGCGCAGAAGTCATACTGACAGATAAAAGATAAAAGTGAATAACTACTCATAGTAATCTAAAGATCGTAGCAAGTACATACTTGGTGTGTATTAATATACAAAATTTCTCTTTGTTTTTGTTAAACCCATTTACAATGGATCGCTGGCTAAAAACGGGAAGTTCGAAACATACAAAAGAAAATTATGAAGGAAATACGAATGTTAGTGATAATTATGCCAAAAAATGCAGTGATATGGCTACATCTGACAATTGTGATGACAAAATTAGTGAACTGTGTGAACCATCTGTAAGTTTATTGAACGTATCAGCTGCAAAAAAAAACGAAAAAAGCCCGCAAATATGTTGAAGAATATCTTAAACTGGGATTTTCGTGGACTGGTGATGAGGTGGAGCTATTCCACTATGTGTGATTTGTTACGAGACTCTCTCAAATGAAAGTATGAAACCATCCAACCTAAAATGCCATTTCGATAGCAAACATAAAGAATACAAGGGAAAACCTGTAGAATTCTTCGAAAATAGGCGCAAAGATCTCCAAAGATCCTAGAAAACAATTCGTAATGTGACGGGAGG
This sequence comes from Macrochelys suwanniensis, assembly GCA_033296515.1. Taxonomy (NCBI): domain Eukaryota; kingdom Metazoa; phylum Chordata; order Testudines; family Chelydridae; genus Macrochelys; species Macrochelys suwanniensis. Next base: position 38,123,699 of record CM065775.1, on the reverse strand, counting down.
TGAAAATATGAAAGCTTTCAAAGCTTCATATAGTGTGGCGTACTTAATTGCAAAGTCTGGAGCTGCTGAAGTGATTGGCGAAACATTAGTAAAACCTGCAGCCAAAGTAATGGTGCAAGTGATGATTGGAGACAAGGCTAGCAAAGCTATAGATTGTGTCCCCCTCTCAAATAACACTGTTCATCATAGAATCACAGATATGGCCGAAAACGGAAAGTAGCATTTATTGTCAAGAGTACAAAAGAGTCGCTACTCTGCACTGCAAGCAGATGAATCCACTGATATTGTGAATTTAGCTAATATTTTGTTGTTTGTCAGATACGAGCTGAATAATGAAGTCCACGATGATATTTTGTTCTGCCAACCTATACCAATACATACAACTGGAGAAGCTATTTTTAAAGTTATTGATGACTTTATCAAAAACAATGACTTGGATTGGAGTCGTTGTATTGGAATAAGCACGGATGGCGCCAGAGCCATGATTGGTTCGAAGAAAGGAGTTGTTGCACGTATTCAAGCTGTTGCGCCAGAAGAAAAATCGACTCATTGTTGCATTCACAGGGAAGCACTCGCCACCCAGAATATGCAGGCAGATCTAAAGCAAGTACTGGATGAAGCTGTGAAAAAAATCAATTTTGTGAAAGGCCGCCCTCTGAACGCCCGGCTGTTTTCTCAGCTTTGTGATGAGATGGGCAGTGATTACACACAACTCCTATTTCACACTGAAGTGCGTAGGCTTTCGCGTGGAAAAGTTCTGAATCGCCTGTTTGAGCTGTGAGAAGAACTGCAAGTTTTTTTAGATGAAACCTTTAACCTGTGAGACGGTATAAACGACTGGAAATGGCTATGCAAACTAGCATATACTGCAGATATCTTCGCTCATTTGAACAACCTCAATCTATCCTTGCAAGGGAAACTCATATCCATATTCCATGTTCAAGACAAAGTGAGCTCCATGGTCGCAAAATTGAAACTGTGGCATAAACGTCTTAGTCGTCATGAACTGGATTCCTTTCCATCTCTTCATGACTTAGTAATAAACTTGACTAATGAACTTGATAGTGATGTGTTGCAAACCATGAAGCAGCATTTGGAAAGCTTGCAAAAAGATCTTCGTAAGTATTCCCTGAATCGGACTGCACCTTTGAACGGATAAGGAACCCTTTTTATCATCAATGTTCAAACATTGCCAAATAACGTCTCTGCTTCAGAAGAACAGCTCTTGGAGCTGGCTTCAGATAGCTTCCTGAAAACAAAATTTGAGCAAAATACACTGATGTCATTGTGGTTGGGGGTTAGCTCTGAATATCCAGCTCTATCGGACAAAGCTGTCAAGTATCTTCTGCCTTTTCCCACCTCGTATTTGTGTGAGATGGGATTATCTGCGCTGGATGGCATCAGAGCAAAAAAACGAAATTGTCTTATTGACGTGGAGCCCCATCTTCGTCTTAAGATCACAAACATCGAGCCAGATTTCCCTCGATAGTGTCTGGTCAAAAGCAGTTCCATCCCTCGCACTGAATAGTTTGGTTTGTACTGAAAAATGTTCAGTACCGAAATAGTAAGTATTAAAACTAGTGCTTTCTTCACTAACCTAACCAAACCAGCGTATTTTAAATTTCAGAATGGTACGAATTCACCACATATATGTATGTATGTATGTAATATATACGCTGTTCTGCCAGACTGTTGATTCACTTCTATTATTTTAATTATTTCTAGTACTATTTCTATATGTAACTATTTCTATTAAAATGTTTGTTTCAAATGTATGTAATATAATTTTGTATTTATTTCTAATAAACATTTAATCCAGAATGAAATGAATTAGGAGTGTGTTATAAAAATGTGGCTACCCCTCCCCATTATCTTCACCGGAGAAGGAGTATGCCGGTAAGACAAATGTCTCAAAAGGAGTACGCAACTGTTGTAAGTTTGGGAAACACTGGTCTAGTGGATAGGGTACTGTACTTACACAGGATGTGGGAAATCGTGGTTCAGTCCCCCCTCTGACTGCTAAGAAGGGATTTGAATGTAGGTTTCCCACCTCACAGATGAGTGCCTTAACCACTGGACTATAGTCATTTTCACTCTCTTTCTAGCCTCGTGCATATTTAATTATTTATATCCAGTGGAACACCTTACAGAGAAACCCACTTCAGAATATCCCAGAGCCCAGTGGTTAGGGTACTCACCTGAGAGGTGAGAAAACCATCTTCAAATCCCTTCTCTGCAGGCAGAGAAGGGAATTGAACCAGGGTCTCCCACATCCTGGGTGAGTTCCCCAACCACTGAATTAAAAGTTATAAGAGAATTTTTCTCCTTCACTCACCACCACGTGGCCATTTTGCATGGAGGTAGGTGTGCCACTGCAGTTCTGGCAAGAGATGGCTTTGGTGCCCCACACAGGAGAGGGTTCGTCGCTTTGGATCCCAAATGGGATCCAGCCTGGACTGTTTGGCACCTAACTCCACGAGAGAGTCGGGGCTTAGGAGACACACCTCTCCTCAGAGTCTATTCATTATTCATTAGCTATTCATTAGCTTAGGCAGCTCCTTGTCTAGTGTGCTGGCTTTGTGGATCCCATTGTTAGGTGATTATCTCTGCCCATGCATTTTATAAGGAGCCTAGGCACTTAACTCAGAGTCTCTGGCATCCAATGGATGGCTAGGTGCTTAAAAGTTAGGTGTTGCAATGCCAAAGTCCCTTTGTGGATTTTGGCCTTGGCCCCTAATAGCACCTAGAATCCCAGAGCAGATGAGGTCCTAAAATCAGTCCTAAATTGTGAGCCTCTAGGACAGAGGATGAGACACGTCCTTGATCATGAGGGCAAGAATCACTTGGCCATCCCTTCAAGCTTCTTCCCCAGTCTATTGGCATCACCTCTATTTTATTCAGACTGACTTTCAGTTAAATTGCTGCCATCCAAGTCCCAGCCTGGATCAGGCACTGACAAAGCACCCACCTCTCATCACCTGGGTTAGCTGAAATTAAGAAACTGAGCTGAATTTCATCCTTACACGGAGAGCACTGCAGCCCAAGTCATCTCATAGTTCCCCACAGTGATATCTTACACCAACCTTGAAAAAAGAGGCATCAAGGTAGAGTTTTGTAGAACCCAACATGAAAGAACCATCAGAGCACTCATTTGAGGGAAGCTGGTATTTTACTTATTACTTCTTTTATTCAGTTTTAGGTATATAGGTCCAATTGGCATGGTGCAATTAGACCCATGTTCTCCCATAACCTCTAAAACCTCAGGAAGTTAAATTGGCTACAACTCCTCTAGAGAGAGCACTGTCAGCAGAGTTGCACAGTCCAACTTATTACAGTAAAGAGCTTTCTAAGGTGTGATGCTAAAGTTCAAAGCATGGTGATGCTAAAGATGAAGAAAAGTTGTCTTCCACCATTGCTTCTGCATTCTTCATCTTTAGCATCACCATGCCATACAACTTTGAAAACTCTTCATTGTAATCATTGGATTAAGTGCAATTCTGCTGACAGTACTCTGACCTGTTGGCTATACATTTCTGCTCCTGATGGTCATCAATAAACCAAGTTTACCTATGAGGATGATGAATAAAGAGAAGATGCTTAAGAATCATCATATAAATAGTTCAGGAAAAAATATCATAATGTCCTACTGGCCATTAGACAAATTGAGTCACCAGCTGCAGAGCATAGAAAATTCTGCACTGATGATGACACTGTCTGAAAGAGGTGTAATTTCCACCCCGCTGTCACCACACATTACCAAAGACAAGATCCACATTATGCCCCGCTCGATGCATGACACCTGAAATTACCTGACAAAATACACATTTAGGATTTTGTGTTTCTCCTGCTATAGTGGCTGATATTACATCCAAAGCAGTGTGAGGGTCACATAGGTGCGGACTCTGTGGGTGCTCCGGGGTTGGAGCACCCACCGGGAAAAATTAGTGGGTGATCTGCACCCACCGACAGCCAAGCTCCCCTCATCCCCCGCCCCACCTCCTCCTCCCCCGCTGAGCGTGCCGCATCCATGCTCCTCCGCCTACCTCCCAGCGCTTCCCGCCCTCCCAGCGCTTTAGCACGCTCCAAGAGGAGGGGGAGAAGCAGGAATGTGGCGCGCTCAGGGAAAGAGGCAGGGCCGGGGCAGGGATTTGAGGAAAGGGTTGGAATAGGGGCAGGGAGGGGGTGGAGTTGGACCGGGGACTTTGGGGAAGGGGTTGGAATGGGGGTGGGGCAGGTTCTCATGGAAGGGGTGTAGTGGGGGCAGGGCCAGGGGCAGAGGGGAGGTCGAGCACCCATGGGAAACAGGGGAAGTCGGCACCTATGGTGGGTCAGACAGACAAAGAAAACAGAGAGCAGGAAGGAGAACACAGAGGCAGGCTTTTGAAAGGAGAAGAGACTTTTTGACTGCCGGACCAGGCAAAGCTGAGAAACTGGCTGCAGGAGAGCGAGACTCTGGGCCAGGAGCAACTTTACCATGAAACAAACCATGCGGTGGCATGGGGCCCCCAACGACAGGGCCCCCTCCCCAAAATGCAGGACAAATCTCATCTGACAAACAGCCCGAGTCCCAGACGGCAGCACAGCACGGCTCAGGCAGGCAGGCTGCCTGCATGCTGTGGCCAGTGGCCCCACACTGCTCCCGGAAGCAGCCAGCATGTCCCTGTGGCTCCTGGGGGCGGGGGTGTCTGCACGCTGCCCCCGCCCTGAGCACTGGCTTTGCAGCTCCCATTGGCCAGGATCTGCGGCCAGTGGGAGCTGCGGGGGTGGTGCCTGAGGGAAGCAGCGTACGGAGACCGCCTACTCCCCCAACCCCTGCCTAGGAGCTGCTGCCGGAGGGCGGGGGTGTGCTGGTCACTTTGGGAGCCGCTCAGGTGGCAGCTGGGGTGGATGTGGGGGCCAGCCGCTCAGGTGACTGCTGGGGAGGCCCCGGGGCCAGCCACACCGGCAGCTGCTGGGTGGCTCTGGGCAGCTGGCCTCAGGGCTGCCCAAGAAGCAGCTGGTGCTGCTGGCCCCGGGGGCTGCCGGAGCAGCAGTGGTCCCGGAACAGCAGCAGTCCCAGGGGCCGCCCTGGAGGCCATCGGAGCAGTGGTCCCCGGGGGGCCTCGGAGGGCAGTCAGCCCCTGCCACCAGAGCAGGGGCCAGCTGTCGGCCCCGGGCCTCCCCAGAGCAGTGGTATTCCAGGGTCTCCCAGAGCAGTGGCGCTCCAGGCTCCAAGAGCTGCTAAGTTTTAGTCAGGGGTATTTATAGTAAAAGTCATGGACAGGTCCCGGGTCATGAATTTTTGTTTATTGCCTGTGACCTGTCCATGACTTTTACTAAAAATACCCGTGACTACATCTTAGTCTTACGTATGAGAGAATGAGATCTATTAGTTCTAAAATCTTAAAGGTGATAAGAAACAATCAGTTCAATTCACTATCTACAGCTAATGATTCCATTATTTAATAAATCAGATAGTTTTAAATGCAAAACATATTTTGATAAATGTAGCACATTTTTAATATAATTTGATTTTCCATCCAAATAGAGCTCGCCACAAATCACAAGTTAAAAAAAATCATCTACTAAATAAGAAATGTATCATTCACCATTTTCTACAAAATAAAAAATGTAAAAATTAAGACTCTATAAATATATGTTAAGCTCTATAACTGCTTAAATTAATGTAGATAAATATAGCATATTGTCCTGGTGAGCAAAAAGAAGCACCACATTTAGTGTAAAGGCCATATTTAGTTGCAAATCCAACCAATGAGAATCAACCTTTCTTCAGGAAAATAACTGAAGTACAAATGCAAATCACAATTAAAATTGATTATTTAAATCAAGGTTTCCTACTTGCTAATTTAAATCATGATTAAAATCAGTTATTTAAATCACTTTGATTTCAAACAGTACACCCATGCTGAATGCAATTGTGCATGACCATCTTTGAAAAGCAGGTATTGTTTTTTGTCTGTATCTGTATTTCACAATTACTTATCCAAATTCTATGAATCATTTTATTTTGTAATTTCTACCTAAGATTACTGGTCTAGAGGGGATATAACTTAGTTGGAGAAACTAGTTATTAATGAGTAACCTATTTTTTCTCAATCTTAATTCAAGTCTTAAAAGCTAATGTGGGTGAGGTAACACAGCTCCAACAACACTCTTAAAAGACAGACATTTTTTTAAAAGTGTTTTTTACCAGCTACTTACTTCAAACTGGTTATAAAAGAAAAAGGCTGTGAAAATAGCAACTGAGGCAATATTGAATAGTTGTGAACAATAACCTTATTGTTTTAGGCATTTGTAAATGCCAATGGAAGAAGACAAACGGAACCATGCTGCAGGAGTCATTCAGAGGTGCTGGAAAAGATGTATTGTGAGTGTGAAGCACTATTTTATGTTTAATCATTTATTTTAATCATTAAACACTTAAGTAACAATTTTGATTTTTTTCTCCTTTATAAACCAAAGTGGTGATGGAAAGTCTGCCAGGAGCAGGAACTCCTGTGGTGTGAATCCCCCTTCCAGTACAGCTGTCCCCACACATAGGGGTGATGCTGGCCATAAAACTTAATAAAGAGTTAACTATCCACAGAAGCCTGCATATACAGTATATTACAAATGATATATAATTTTATATTGTCAAAAGCAGGTAGATTTCCATAGTTGCCACAATAAAAAAAATCCCATTACATTACCAAAGGCGGGTGGTGTATTAATGTAGGTGGAATGTGTGGGCTTCCTTCAGCAGTGTTTTGGTCATTTTATTCTGTGTTCTGCACAGTCTACAGTAGCGCATAGCATGCAGTGAGGCACTGATTACAATAACTTTAGGAACAGAGGGACAGCCCTCATCAGGAGGGTGGGTGACTACTGTATTACTGGGGAAAGTTGTCATTTAAAGAGTTATACGTTGTTAATGATGGGATGATGGTAAGGAGAAGCAAAGGAGGAAGTTGGACAGAAATGGGAAGAGTAAAAGCCACTTAGATATCATGGTGATAACCTAGTTCACAGAGAAAGAAATGGACAGACTTTTAAAAAGTTATTGTAAAGGTAATCCCCTAAATCCCAAGCTGAGGAAGAAAAGGTGATCTTGTGGCGAGTCTTACCAAAGAGATCTTTTCAAAGATAACTATGGTAAATTAGGAGATTTAGATGCTCTACTTTAAAATTTCCCCTAGTATATGACAGCAATTCCACACTTTTAATTTGTATCCATATGCATTTCTTTCTCTGAAAGCCCTCTCACTTTTAACTAACTCTGACTTAATACCAAAATAAACAATATAAACTTAGTTTTTCAAATATGCACTAGACTCAGTTTTTGTTACACACATTTGACTGAATTCAGCAGTGATGTAATGCTATTAACTTCACTCTTCAGGACTGGGATGAGTACACCAGGCACAAGTTTAACTCTGTGAGACCATTTGATGGATTGTGCCCCACACTGTCTCAATTCTGAGTGGTTTAGCATGGGAAAACCCTGAATAGTGTCATGACTATGTTCAAAATCTGGAAAAACTCCAGGGACAATATTTTTTCTTGGTATATTTATACTTCTCTACAGGATGTCCGTGTCTTTCAGTACTACAAAGAAGTAATAGGCTTTAAAGGAGTTGGGGACCCTCATCTTCTGATGAAATGCATTGACCCTAGAGAGGTAAGGGCTGTATTTACTGATGTATTTTCATTGCTATATCTGTGTACATATTACACACATACTGTCCAATATAGTTCAAGATGTTAGTGTTTTAATTTTAGTTTGTCTCACTGTCTTTTATTTGGGGCATAGTATTGGGAGACAAGGATCATTACAGCATTATAAGCCAAATACAGTTTTTGACTGTTCCATCATTTGAATTCCAGGATTTACTGATGTAGGATACTTTGTGGATTGAACACAACTGAAACTATATGCCAAAAAAGAAATATATAGTAGTTACAAAAGAAGGTATCAGTAAATAACAAAAGTAAAAGCATATCCAAGGTAGAATTAGAGGGGAAAAGGAAAGGAGAAGGTTGAGCCCATAGAAGTCAGTTGTTTTCTAGGAATTGAGGACACCAACACATTTCATATAGAGAGGCCATTTAATAGCTAACAGATCGTAAAAGGCATTTGGGATCCAATCTGACTCATACTGTTTCAGGCCAAGCCCGATTATTTTCAGAGCATGTTGTAAAAGTCATCTTTCTGCAAAAGCCTTTGTACAATAAATTGCCCCAAGGAATTAGTCACATATTAAATGCTGACTGGATAAAAACAGTGGCCCATCTAGACCAGTATCTGATGCTTGAGTGGATGTGCAAAAAACTTGCAGTAGGCAGTTATAGGAAAACCCACGCCTCAGGAAAGTTTCTTCCTCTCCCTCAATAGCTAGAGGCTGACTTGTGGTCAGATGTATGAGAGTTTTTTATCGCTTCTAGAACTCTTGCTTACTTAAAAAAAATATGTATTGTTATCACTCCAAATATTCGCATTATCCGTATAAATGCCTTATCCCTTCTTGGAAGAAATACTACAACAAGAACAAAAGTGAAAGAGAAAATCTCCTCCCTCACCCTCAAAAACAATTAAACAAGAAACAGTAATATAACGAAGAAGCAAGGAAGAGAGTCAATTATACACATCACTCTGTGAACCCTACTTATTGTTTCTTGTCCTCAGAGGCTCTGATGATGGATGTCTTAAGTAGATACGGAGAAAAGTTAATTAAAGCCATTGCTCTCCCACCTTCACTTGTTTGCTTCTTGCATGCCACAGTATGATGTCCACACCATACTGCAGAGAGCAGAATGAGGCCCATTATTCTGCCTTTTAAACTTTTTACATACTTCAATTTATAGATGAAAGTCTTTTTCATCTAGAAAACACAGCACTTCCATAAGAATAAAATATCAACCTATTTATATTGTGTGCATCCCTATTAATATGATATTGGACTTATGTCAGAGAGGAATCTAAACACATCTTTATGTCTGACAAACTAAGTTATTTAACTGTCCATTACTGTATCTTTCTGTCTTGATTTCTCAGGGCTATGGAAGCTTTGTGGATTATTGTCTTTTTCTTCTTGCAGGCAGAATTACTAGATGCTGCAGCAGGTGTTTATATCCGATTCAGACTAGGTGGTGTAAGTAGAGTTTTAAAGAATATTGAAATATTGACATTCATTCTATATCTAGGTAATCACAACTTAATGGGCTTATAATAATTCTATTCTAACAAACTAGAAAGGTTAGTATTTTCTTACCAGGGTTCCTGAAATTAGCCTCCTAAATCCGTTCTTAAGCACCTGACTAAATGGTCTGAATGTTCAGTTAGATTTGTGGGTGCAGGGGTGCAGGGATTTGTGCTCTGGAGGTGCAGGAGTGCAGTCCTGGCCTTATTGATGTCAATGGGCGTTTTTCCATTGGTTTCAATGGGGCCAGGATTTCACCCCAAGACTTTATTTAAGTGATTTAATTTGAAATTTTTGACCCAAGAATCTGCTTAGATTTTGGCCTTAAGTATTTTCCCATTGGTATTATACAGCTGAACAGTCACTCTGGAATAGCACAAGCCCTGTGTAAGAGTCTCCTGCTTTCAAAATATCTAATACAGGATTGTAAATCTATTGCTGCAGCACTTGAAATAGCTGGAAAGAAGCTGATTTATTGCTAACATTCTTTCCTGCTATCTGGCTAGCAATTTCTAGTAAATTGTATTTGGCAGACTTCTAACCTATAATTATTTGGTTTCTGCTCCTGACCTACTCTTCCCTGGCTAATACCAATTTATGAATAATACATCATTAGTAAACCTCACCTTGATGACATATGATATTAATAAAACATCAGAGCAACAGTTTGCTCTCTGGTGGAAGGCACAGTGTAGAGATCAAGGTGCTGAGCTGATTTATTACTTACAAGATTATCCAGTTCAGTGAAAGTAAGTGTGAAGGTGGATGAAGTTTTTAGATTGGAATTACGGAGCCAACATATTCTTTTCTTTACTTACCAAACATTGGCACCATGACAAAATATAAATTTGAAAAATGGTTATTTTAATCAGAACTGCCTAACATTTTAATCTGTAGTATTTGCAATATATTTACAAGACTGTCCAACATGACCTTATGTTTCTAGGTTTCCATCTCTCATGTTAGAGAGACATACACGATTATCTTTCATCATAACATTTTCCATCTAAAAAGTAATATTAGCGCAGGGAGAGAATGTATGCTTTAATTACCTATTACTCGTCTTTGAAAGTTCTTTAACTCCCTTACGGGTTGTCAGTCTATTCTCCATCACCTCCATGTCAGTCTTCACAATGGGCATTCAGGAGTTCTAGGAAGAAAAATCATGGGTTAGACAGAATTTTCCCCTTTCTCATCTATTTACTACTAAGAGATTTGGACTATGGAAACAGGGCTGCTAATCTATATACTTCAATTGAGAACATACTAGATGGACCAGGACTTGTCAATGAAATTACAGCACCTCTGACTGAGAAAGTGGGTTGCTTGAAACCAAACCAACAAAAAAAACCAACCCTCTCAGTTCTTTAAAACCTATTTAGCCATCCAAGCAGCTAAATTAGTTTCACTGCAGAAATTATTACAGGTTATAATCTAATTTATTAATGTATTTTCTCATCTTTAGATCATCAGTAAGGTCCGTTATGTAAAAGTATAAATTTGCATGTACCTAGCACCTTTTATCTGAGGCTATCAAATTGTTTTGCAGACTAACTAATCCTCAGAATAGGCATCCAAGAGAGGTAAATTATTATCTGTATTTTACAGACAGGAAAATTGATGAAAAGAAAGGTTATATGACTTACTCAATTCGCACAGCAAGTTTGCAGTGTACCTGGAAGTAAAACCCACACATACAGACTGACAGTCCCTGTTATAGCTACTGTGCACGCTTAACTTTTCATTTTTAAATATTTCTCAATTCCATTTCTCTTCCCAATAAACTTTCCCCATTCAGTTCAGAAAAATAAACATTATAAGAGAAACAATAAATCCTCATAAATGTTGTGTATGCTTGTGACAACACACCAAAGTCCTTGCACTCGCTTAGAGTTAATGGCAAAACTCCTCCTGATTTCACTGAGTTGAGAACTGGATCTTTAATTTCACTCAGAATTGTAATCAGCCAATCAAATCTTCCAATTTTAGCCTATCCTGTATGGTGTTAAGCTACTTTGAAATGGGTAAAGGAACAGTTTCATGGCTTTTGTAAACCCATTTATGTCAACAGTTAGTCAAGGTATTAATCTGACAATTTTTTTAAAAAGTATGAACCTTTGTTTATAACAGACACTGTCACTAACTGGATCTCTCACTTTCAAATGTGATATTTCTTTACAGACTAAATATCCTCCAAGTATATATTACAAAATATTCACTCATAGACCCATCGTGGATATGTGTGCTAACAGCCCTAAAGATTATACAAAGCCAGCATACAAACAGCTGCTGCCAGAGGCTATTCATGGAAAGATTTGGAAAGATGACCGCAGTGGCTGGTACAAGCGTGTGGAGAATAATGGTTGGAGACTTCTTTCGATCAGAGTAAGCGAAGAATAGCATTTACATTTTTTCTTTAAAATGTTAACTTCTTTTTCTTACATAACCTACACATTATGAAGATTTAATTCCACTCACTATATGAATCACTTCATAATGTGAGGTATCTTTATTTCCATTTGAAATAATGACCTATGGTAATAGTCACTCCCTGTGAGATGTTATAATGATATCACGATCATTTATTTACAACATGTTCTTCATCACCAGGTCACTGAACAACATAATAAATATAATATGATTAAATTACCATAAGTACTGTGCTATAAGATCTTGTCCTGGGTATGAAATAAACCTGTTTATTGAAGTACAATATCATACTTAAACATTAAAATACAATTTCATACTTCTCCATATTAAGGTATAATTTTGTTTGGATTAAAAATCTGCGAGAGGAGTCAATGTACTTTTCTCTAATACAATGTATAGCTTGAAATATAAAACATATTGAAATTATGTTATGTTAAAATTAAGCTATTTATGTTTTGTTAAATTCTTTTGGAAATAATTGGTAATATTTTTAAAGGTGAAAGGTTTCTATAAACATAACACAAAGTAATTACAGAATTTAATTAGTTATTCAGGGAATTATTTGGACCCCAAGAATGACTATGAACAGTATAACTCCATTTCAAGTATCAAAGATCAAATGATTTAGGGCTGGATTACTTAGTATCTGAAAGTTTGTGGAGGTAAAGGCAGGTCTAAGCCACCTTTCTGTCTTCCCTGTCCTGAGTCTCAGCTGGCAAGTTAGAGCAACCACAGGGCTGCACTAATGAACAGAATTCTTTTTCAGATATGATACACAGCATTACAGCATTTAAATAATTTCTAATACACTGCATAGTGACATGAATCATTCAATGTGACACTATCAGACACCTTCTCTAATCCTGTTATTCTAACATACTCCACTTGTCCACTCCTTTAGCTCATCCTGTCCAGCCGCCTCTTCCAAGCAGGCATTTTGATGGGGTTGTTAAAGACAATATACCAGTCTCTTTATTTCCGTGTGTTCCTCCTTTTTTATTTACCAGTTACTTTCCCCACTTCCTAAGTGCCTGAACCCATATAACATTAGACCAGTAGGTCTTAAGAATGGTGGATTGAGGTATGCCATCCAATTTACTTCAACCTTCCACCCCCATCCTGTCCCTCTTCAGGGACCACTCTCGCAAGATTGACCTTCAGTGGGAGGTTCAATCTCTTCTTCAGACAGGGGCCATAGAGGAAGTATTGTTGGGTCTCAGAGGACAAGGCTTTTATTCCCATTATTTCCTGATCCTCAAGTCAAAGGAGGCCTCAGGCCCATCTTAGATGTAAGAGTTGAACAAATTGCTGAAGAAAATAAAATTCCGCCTAGTTACCCTAGTGACAATTATCCTTTCCCTGGAATAAGGAGACTGGCATGATGCCCTCGACTTGAGGGATGCTTACTTCCATATCACAATATGTCCCAACCATAGAAAGTTTCTCAGGTTTGTGGTGAATGGTTGACACTATCAGTTCACAGTATGTCTGTTCCGCCTGGCAGCTGCTCCTCAGGTATTCACAAAGTGCATGACAATGGTAGCAGCTCATCTTCAAAAATTAGGTGTCCATGTGTTCTCATACCTGGATGATTGGTTGATCAGAGGTCAATCAGAATCTCAGGTCCTCTCTAGCATATCCACTACTCTATCCATATTCAATGCTCTGGAGCTCTTAGGAAGTAGAGAAAAATCAATACTGAGGCCTGTACAGACAATAGAATTCATTGGAGCAGTCCTCGACTCCACAAATCAGGTTTGAAACCATTCAGAAGCTAGTACTTCAAATAAAAGCTTACCCACTCACAACAGCATGTAAGTACTTCAGCCTGTTAGGTCACATGGCAGCATGTATCTATGTAGTGCAATACACCAGACTGCGACTCAGGATACTACATATAGCTAGCATCATTATTTGCCCTGAATTGTCATCACTTGGACAAGGTAGTTCAAGTGCCAGAGCTAGTCCTGTTGTCTCTGGATTGGTGGACAGCAGGGCCGACGCTTCCGCTAGGCGACCCTAGACCGCCAGGATTTGAGGGGCAGCATTTCACTGCCCTCAGCAGCATTTCAGCGGTGGCAACTCCTGGCGGCGATTCGGCGGCAATAAAAGCGGCCGCCGAAACGCCGCTGAGAACGCAGCTTCAGAGAAGCTGCTGGCGCTGGCGGAGGTAAGATGTTGCCGCAGGGGGATGGGGAGCTGCTGTGGGCAGGGGGGCTGACTGCCGCAGGGGGGGTGGGGAGCCGCCGCGGGCGGGGGGCTGCCGTGGGGATTAGCTGCCGTGGGCGGGGGGGTGGGGAGCCGCTGCGGGTGTGGGGTTAACTGCCATGGGCAGGGGGCTGAGCTGCCATGGGGGGGTGGGGAGCTGCTGTGGGCGGGGGCTGCTGCGGGCGGGTGGGGAGCCGCCGCGGGCGGGGGGCTGCCATGGGGATTAGCTGCCGTGGGCGGGGGGGTGGGGAGCCGCTGCGGGTGTGGGGTTAACTGCCATGGGCAGGGGGCTGAGCTGCCATGGGGGGGTGGGGAGCTGCTGTGGGCGGGGGCTGCCGCGGGCGGGTGGGGAGCCGCCGCGGGCGGGCGGGAGGGGCTGAGCTGCCATGAGCAGGGGTTAGCAGCTGTGGGGGCGTGGGGAGCCGGCTGCCATGACCTGTGGGTGGGGTGGGGTGCCGCCGTGGGGATGGGGAGCTGCCGCGGGTGGGGAGCTGGCTGCCACGGGGTGGGGGGGGGGGGCGGCATTAGCTGGGTGGGGGGCGTGTGCGCAGGGTTGGTGCTAGGAAGTTTCGCCTAGAGCGTGAAACTTCCTTGCACCGGCCCTGGTGGACAGACCCTCTAAAAGTTTGTGTGGGCGTTCCCTTCCTTCCCAGACTGCCAACATTCACTCTAGTCATGAACGCATCATCTCGAGGTTTGAGGGCTCATATTGGATCCCTGAAGACTCAAGGACTCTGGTCATCTCAGGACCTAGAGGCTCACATAAATGTCAGGGAGTTAAAAGCAGTACGTCTAGCCTGCTCAACCTTCCTCCCCTACATAGGGGGGAAAAGTCTGTGGAATATGACAGAAAACTCAGTGACTATTTTATATAAACAATCAAGGAGGGGCATGGTCAACCCAGCTCTGCCAGGAGGCAGTTCGCCTCTGGGACTTCTCTCTGGGACCCACTCGATTCACCTCAAAACTGTTTCCCTTCCAGGGAAGCAAAACACACTGGCAGATCAGCTGAGCAGATCCTTCACCAATCAACACGAGTGGAATTGATATGTGCAGTCACTCAAAGAAGAAACGGTTACCTACCTTTCTATAACAGTTGTTCTTTGAGATGTGTGGCACGTCTATTCCATGAGCCATCGGCCTTCCCCTCTATATCAGAGTACATCCAGTATGAAGGAACCGAGGCATAGGCACTGACTCCATTGGTGCTCCGGGGCTGGAGCACCCACAGGGAAAAATTGGTGGGTGCTGAGCACCCACCAGCTACTCCCCGCCAGCTACCCTGCGCGCGCGCCCAACTCCCCATACCCCTCCCCTGAGGTGCCACCACGATGTGCTTCCCCCGTGCCCCCCCCCTTGCAGAACAGCTGAGAGGTGGGCTGGGTGGCTGCTGCGGTTAAAAAAAGTGCCTTCGGCAGGAGGCGCCTCTGGTGGTGGTGGGAACCCGGAAGTTAACCTGGAAGGTGAGTTGGGTACGCGCGGGGTGTGGGGGCTGGCGGGGAACTGCCGGTGGGTGCTCAGCACCCACCAATTTTTCCTGGAGGGAGGAGGCGGGAATTTGGGGAAGGGGCAGGGCCGGGGGTGGAGTTGGAGGGGGCCGGGGGTACGAGAAGTCGGCGCCTATGGGAGGTCAGGAGCAGCTCCGCCCTCTTACATCAGCATGCAGTCGTTCATAGCAACAGGAGGGCACTTGAGCCATCCCAGCGGGTACTGCTGAGGGGAAAAAATCTCTGACAGTGGAAAGGACATATGCAACACATCTTAAACAGTAGTAGTTACGGAAATGTAGGTAACCCTTTCCTTCCATAATAATAAGACTTTGCATATACATAGTGACACATTGATCCAAAGATCTCCAAGTACTTTACAAAAGTGGGCAAATGTTACTATCTCTATTTTACAAATGAGGAAACTGAGGGGCAAAGAAGTTAAGTGACTTGCATAGGTCACAGAGTCAGTGGCAGTGTAGAGAATAGGAATCAGACTTTTGACTCACGTTCTCTTATTCTAGGCATAAAACTCTGCCACTTACTTCCTCCCTCTTCCCTATTACATCAACCCCTATGCCTATTCCTTTAAGCCTGTCTAGTGGTAGCCTCTCAGAGAAACCTAATCTGTGTTTGGCCATTATTTGTGTGATTATTATATTATTTCTCAGTATGTTATCCATGAGATTTTTCTCTTCACTATATTAAACAGATTATCAGCAATTAAAGAATCAGCACTCTTTTTATGCAGAAATTTACCAAGGCAAGGAGCAATTACCATTGAATTAATGTTTGCAAGAGAAAATATACTCCTTGCATGTTTAGCCTTGTGTCTTTTAAGTTACTGATAAGATAATGTATCTTATGCTGAACAGATAAGCAAAACAGGCAAGCAGTAAATCTTTAATTATTCTCAATGTAAAGGACCAATCATGGGATTTATAAATGAGAAGACATGGCCAGGGGTGTAGTGGAGAAGAAAATCAGTAAAGGTGTTTTTGTGAAACTAGTCCAAACAATACATCACATTTGCCAGTAGTTTTGGAGGACCATAGATCCTGTAACTGATGAGGACAACAGAAAGGAAAAGGAATTCCATTACTCTAAACTGAAGAGGAGACAAGACATTGACTGGAAAAGAAAAAGGAGAAAAATTGAATGGATGACAAAAATGTGAGTTGATGCAATTTTCAGACTTACGTTTCTGGGCATGATTAGAGTAGTATTCTGGTCATGGGTTCTTTTCAGAAATCATTTTTATCCAGGATGGGTAAGGAATGGTGTCCTTGGCCTTTGTTTGTCAGAGGGGGGTGATGGATGGCAGGAGAGAGATCACTTGATCATTACCTGTTAGGTCCACTCACTCCAGGTCACCTGGCATTGGCCACTGTCGGTGGACAGGATACTGGGCTGGATAGACCTTTGGTCTGACCCAGTACGGCCTTTCTTATGTTCTTATTAGCCTTCATGGATAAATTATCTTAAAATGCCATGTAACTGTTTATAAGTAATGAAGTTGTATATCACTACCAAGTGTTGTTGAACTTCCAAATGGAGCTAGTTCCATTTGGGGCAGCAGGATATTGCCTCTTCTATATCTGAGACTGGATAGCTCCTGCAGGAGCTATTATTTTATTGGTTAGATCCCTCTGCAACTATGCAGTGGCGGCTGTGGAGGCAACACAGAAGGAGGTGATGTGACCTTGGGCTGTACTATCTGCCATGTGGATTTCTGCATAAATATCTGGGAGCATAGAGAAAGACAGCATCACAGAGGATGATAGTTCTTCCCAGTTCTAGTCAGAAAAGAGGAACTCCACATATAGGCAGCTTCCTCTTTTGCATGTAGATCACTGCCCCCATCATATCTAGAATATAGCACCTCCTGCTCCCAGGAATTTTCATCTTATTTCCCAGAGATGATCACCCATATCTGGAATGGCTGTATAAGCCACCGGGAACAAGTTGAGAACAAGATCAGAAACATAACACCTTCATTCCAAGACACCAACCTATACACACAAACAGTAGTCATTGAATCACTGAGTGCAAGCAGGGTCACCATCTGTGACAAGGAAAACTGCTGTTGCTATGTGGCAGGTTTGTATGGAATACCACGGAGCATTCCTAACTGAGATTGCCAATACTTCATTTAATAAGAGAAATCTACCATGCAGCCTAAGAAGGGCAATAGTCTAACCAGAACCAAAAAAAACATTACTCGACACTCAAGACCTTGCAGCTATGGCCAGTGTCTAGCCTCCTCGTTCTAAGCAAACTAATTAAGAAGCTAGCAAAAAACAGTCTCCAGTGGCTCCTATCAATTGCCAGAATCCTGGATCCATCTGAGTCAGACTTCAGACCAGGCCACAGTACAGACATATCACTTGTTGCTCTGTTAATGACATTCTTTGGGCCATAGATAAGGAAAGAACATCCATGCTCATCCTGTTGGACCTCTGACATTTGTTACTGCTGATCACTAAACTCTCTAGTCCAGCCTCCAAGAACCTGCAGGGTTGGAAGGTCACAATCTGAAATAACTCAGGTCCTTCCTTTTAGACCAAACCAATAGCTACTTATGGGCAATTGTTTATCCACCTCCAAGGTTCTGATGAGTGGAATCCCACAAAATCTTCTCCCCTGTATTATTTAACATCTATATTAAACCATGTTAAGTAGGTAGGAAGGCAGATAGAGCCATCATCTCTAATGCTAACACAGTGGAAGAAAAGTTGTGGCTCCCATAGGGTGACCAGACAGTAAATGTGAAAAATTGGGATGGGGTTGGGGAGTAATAGGAGCCTATATAAGAAAAAGACCCAAAAATCGGGACTGTCCCTATAAAATCGGGACATCTGGTCACCCTAGGCTCCCAGGACAAAATAGACATCAACATTTTTATAACCCCTGATTGAGTACGCCAAATTTTATAGTCTGTTTTCTGAAGAGAGAAAACAAATTATTGCTTGGCATTAACCGTTGTTTCAGGATCAGGTGGGCATGTATAAAAAGTACACAGCTGCAATTCGAAGTGCCTCCATCACCAAACAGGCATACCACTGGGTGTCATTTAACTGGACATTCATTTTATTTTAAAGATTACTACAACATTTATTTATTAGAAAAAATATAGCATGCAGAGGGTTGAGTTTTAAATGGTAACATATTCACAGATTCTAAGGGTCAGAGAAATCTCTATGATCAGCTCCACTAGCCTGACTACCTGCATAACATAGGCCATAGAATTTATACAAGCCCTTATTTGTTTTTTCAAGAGGGATAACAGTATTGTGCTGCACATCAGCAGTTCCAAACACATTGGCTTAACACGATTCATCAGAATTAAGCTCACATACGTCTATATTGTAATGCCGTACCCACCTCATCACATCTAACACAATGCTACCCTCACTTTGAGGAGGAGAACACGACTCCACTTTCGCCAGAGTTTCAGCAGCACAACACAACAAGATGCTGTAATGGGAATGTTAAAGTTCCTCTTACCCCAGCCAAAGAAAGAGACGGTTACTCACCGTAGTAACTGTTGTTCTTCGAGATGTGTTGCTCATATCTATTCCAATTAGGTGTGCGCGCGCGGCGTGCACGATCGTCGGAAGATTTTACCCTAGCAACACTCAGTGGGCCGGCTGGCGCCCCCTGGAGTGGCGCCGTTACGGTGCCTGATATATACCCCAGCCGGCCCAGCGCCCTCTCAGTTCCTTCTTGCCGGCTATTCCGACAGTGGGGATGGAGGGCGGGTTTGGAATAGATATGAGCAACACATCTCGAAGAACAACAGTTACTACGGTGAGTAACCGTCTCTTCTTCTTCGAGTGCTTGCTCATATGTATTCCAATTAGGTGACTCCCAAGCCTTTCCTAGGAGGTGGGGTCGGATTGTGATACTGCAGAGCGTAGGACCGCCGAACCAAAAGCGGCGTCCTCCCTGGAATGTTGTACTATGGCATAATGAGAGGCAAAGGTGTGTACCGATGACCAAGTTGCTGCCCTACATATCTCGTGAATTGGTATGTGTGCCAAGAAGGCAGAGGACGAGGCTTGAGCTCGGGTGGAGTGGGCAGTAGGGTGCATGGTGGGAACACCTGCCAAGTCATAGCATGTCCGTATGCATGATGTGATCCAGGAGGAGATGCGTTGGGAAGAGACCGGGAGACCTTTCATCTGGTCCGCCACGGCGACGAACAGCTGAGTCGTTTTCCGAAAGGGCTTCGTTCGCTCAATGTAGAAGGCGAGGGCCCTACGGACGTCCAAGGAATGGAGTTGCTGCTCCCTTTGAGAGGCATGGGGCTTTGGGTAGAAGACCGGTAGAAAAATGTCTTGGTTAATATGAAAGGCCGACACTACCTTGGGCAGGAAGGCCGGGTGTGGTCGCAGCTGTACCTTGTCCTTGTGGAACACCGTGTAAGGGGGTTCCGAAGTAAGCGCTCTGAGCTCAGAGACGCGCCTCGCCGAGGTGATGGCTACGAGGAAGGCCGTCTTCCAGGAGAGGTACAGAAGTGAGCACATGGCCATAGGCTCGAATGGGGCCCCCATGAGCCTAGTGATGATGAGGTTGAGGTCCCAGGTGGGGACCGGGCGGCAAACCAATGGGTGTAGCCTCTCTAACCCTTTGAGGAATCTGCTAACCATGGGGTTGGAAAAGATCGAAAGCCCACTGTCGCCAGGGTGAAAAGCCGAAATTGCCGCGAGGTGGACTTTTAGCGACGAAAGGGCCAGACCCTGCTCCTTTAGGGACAGGAGGTAGTCTAGAACGGTATGTATCGGCACCTGCAAGGGGTTAAGACCCCGAGGGCCGCACCAAAAGGAAAACCGTTTCCACTTAGCTGAGTAGGTGGACCTGGTAGACGGCTTCCTGCTGCTCAGTAAAACCTGTTGGACCGGGCTGGAACAACATAGCTCGGACGGGTTCAGCCATGCCGCAGCCACGCTGTTAGATGGAGAGAGTGCAGGTCGGGATGATGGAGCCCGCCGTGCTGTTGCATAATCAGGTCCGGCCACAATGGAAGAGTGATTGGGGCGGACACCGAGAGCTCCAGGAGAGTGGTGTACCAGTGCTGCCTGGGCCACGCCAGAGCGATCAGGATTAAGCGGCCCCTGTCCCTGCGCAATTTGAGCAGGACTCTGTGGACCAGTGGAACTGGCGGGAAGGCATAGGACAGGTGGTCCGTCCAAGGCAGGAGAAAAGCGTCTGTCAGGGAGCCTGGGGAGCGACCCTGGAGTGAGCAGAACGCGTGGCATTTCCGGTTCTCGTGAGTCGCGAATAGGTCTATGTGGGGAAATCCCCACTTCCGGAAGACAGAGTGGATAACGTCCGGTCGAAGGGACCACTCGTGAGTCTGGAAGGACCTGCTCAGTCGGTCTGCCAAGGTGTTCTGGACCCCTGGGAGAAAAGAGGCTACCAGGTGAATGGAGTGGGCTATGCAAAAGTCCCACAGATGAATCGCTTCTCGGCAGAGCAAGGAGGAGCGTGCCCCTCCTTGTCTGTTGATGTAATGCATGGCCGTTGTGTTGTCTGTAAGGATGGTGATACAACGACCTTGTAAATGCTGGGCGAAGGCTTGGCAGGCAAGGCGTACCGCTCGCAGTTCCCTGACATTGATGTGCAGGGTCAATTCCTGCTCCGACCACAGGCCCTGTGTTTGGAGGTTCTGTAAATGGGCTCCTCAGCCGAGCGATGACGCATCCGTGGTTAAGGCTAGGGATGGCTGAGGTGGATGGAATGGAACACCTTCCAGCACCTTCCTGGGGTCTAGCCACCAGTTGAGGGAGGCCAGGACCCGTGATGGTACCGTCAAAATCAGGTCCAAGCTGTCTCTGCGCGGCTGGTATACTGAGGAGAGCCATGCCTGGAGGGGTCGGAGGCTCAACCTGGCGTGAGCTGTCACAAAAGTGCAGGACGCCATATGACCGAGGAGGCTGAGGCAGCAGCGGGCTGTCGACGTTGGGAAGCTCTGAAGGCTGCGTAGGATGGTTATAAGGGCCTGAAAGCGAGCCTCTGGAAGAAACGCCCGGGCGAGAGTGGAGTCCAGTACTGCCCCTATAAAGTCTAACCTCTGGGTTGGTTCCAAAGTGGACTTTTCTACGTTCAGGAGGAGGCCGAGCTGCTTGAACATGCTCATGGCCGTCCGAATGTGCGACTGGACTTGGCTGCTGGAGTTGCCGCGGATAAGCCAGTCGTCTAGGTAGGGGAACCCCTGAACTCTTTGACGACGAAGGGCGGCTGCCACCACTGCCATACATTTTGTAAAAACCCTCGGTGCCGTTGAGAGGCCGAAGGGCAGAACCGTAAATTGAAAGTGTCTCTGGCCCACCACGAAGCGGAGGAAGCGTCTGTGAGGTGGGTAAATTGCAATATGAAAATACGCGTCCTTCATGTCGAGGGCGGCGTACCAGTCTCCATGATCCATAGAGGGGATAATGGTGCCCAGGGAGAGCATGCGGAACTTCAACTTTACCATAAATTTGTTGAGCCCCCGCAAGTCCAAGATAGGACACAGCCCCCCTTTCGACTTGGGGATTAGGAAATAATGGGAGTAGAAACCCCTGCCCCTGAGCTCCCTCAGAACCTCCTCTACCGCTCCAGCAGAGAGGAGCGATTGTATCTCCTGAATTAGGAGTTGCTCGTGAGAAGGGTCCCTGAAGAGGGACAGGGAGGGGGCATGGGAGGGAGGGGGGGAGACAAACTGCAAGTGGTATCCGCTTTCCACCGTGCGTAGGACCCAGCGGTCTGTGGTGATATTCGACCATGCACGGGAGAAATGGGAAAGGCGGTCTCAGAACAGGGGGAGAGGATCGACTGAAACTGGTACTCCGGCCTCGTGCGTCCCTTCAAAAATTTTGTTTGGGCCCCGACGATGGTTTGTGGGGGCCCTGCCTCTGACCAGTCTGCCGACCGGACTGTTGCCTCCTGCCCCCCCGACCACGCGGTCTCCTAGAGAAGTCCTGCCGTGGTGCGGGTGTAAAGTAGGGACGTTGCCCGAAGGGCTGGAAGGGTCTGCGCTGCATCGCAGGGGTATGCATCCCCAGCGTGCGGATGATGGTTCGACCATCTTTAAGGGTCTGCAGCCTCGGGTCAGTTTTTTCGGAGAACAGACCCCGACCTTCAAACAGTAGGTCCTGAATAGTGTGTTGGACCTCCGTGGGGAGGGTGGAGGATTGGAGCCAGGAGATACGCCGCATGGCGACTCCTGAGGCGATAGTTCTGGCAGCCGAGCCGGCGATATCAAGAGAAGCCCGCAACGACGTCCTGGCCACCTTCTTACCCTCCTCGACAAACGCTTTATACTCCTGCCTGGACTCCGGAGGTATAAGTTCTTTGAATTTCTCCATGGAGACCCAGGTGTTATAGCCGTAACGGCTCAGGAGCGCCTGCTGGTTCGCAGCTCTGAGCTGTAGGCCGCCCCCTGAGTAGATCTTTCTCCCAAATAAGTCTAGGCGCTTGGCGTCCTTGGACTTTGGGGCGGGGGCCTGTTGGCCATTCCTCTCCCTCTCGTTAACCGACTGAACCACTAAGGAGCATGGAGGGGGGTGAGTATAGAGATACTGGAAATCTCTTGGAGGCGCCATATACTTCCTCTCTACACCCCTGGCAGTGGGGGGTATCGAGGCTGGGGACTGCCAGATAGATGTGGCGTTGGCCAATATCGTGCGGACGAACGGGAGGGCTACCCTGGTGGGGGCGTCAGTTGTCAGAATGTCCACCACCGGGTCCTCAAGTTCTGGTACCTCCTCGATCTGCAGATTCATGTTAAGGGCCAATCTGCGTAGCAGGTCTTGATGGTCCCGGAGATCGATAGGAGGAGGGCCGGAAGATGATGCTCCCGCCACTGCCTCGTCGGGAGAGGAGGAGGACGATAGACCTTGAGCCAGGGGATCCTGGGAGGGGTCGTGGTGGGGAACCGCTGAGGAGTCCAAGGTCGGGGCCTCCAGGTCTGGGACCACGACCGATGACTGTGGCGGGTCAGAGACTTCCAGGGGAGGGCGGGATACCGTCGCCTCTGGTGCTCTGGGCTCGGATTGGGCCGAGTGGGAGGCTCTAGATGGGACCCCTTGGGCTTGATGGTATGCCATAGGGGTCCAGAAGGGCCATTACCCCTGGACTTGAGATGGCTCCTGTCCAACATCCGGCCAGTGGCCCTGTTCACCAACCATGTGATCCTCAGCATAAAGGTCGCTACCGGCTCTAGAAGAGTGGGAGACGGAGCGAGAAGGCCAAGGCGGTGCAGAGTAACCTTGAAGAGCGGTCTGCGTGGCCATGGTATGTCGAGGTGCCGAGGATCGGTACCGGGATCTCGATCGGTACCGAGACCTGGAACGGTACCGGCAGTTGCTGCGGTACCGGGAACCCGACCTGGATCGGGAACGTCTCGGCGAATGATAATGATGTCGATCGTCCGGAGATCTACGCGGTGAGCGGCCGCGGGACCGGGAGCGGTACCGGGAGTCGTCATACCGCCGCCTGGAGGGCGACCTGGAACAGTACCGCGAGTATGACCGGTGCCGGGATGATGACCGGCGCCGGGACTGCGAGCGGTGCCGAGGAGAACCCGACTGCTGCTGGCTGGTCTCCGCATGTGGCACCGGGCATAACATGGCCGGTTTGCCGTGGGATGTGACGATCCGCAACAGCGGTACCGAGGATGAGGTCGGTGCTGGATCAGTCATAGCAATCAGGTCCCGTGCCGCCGAGAAGGTGTCCGGAGTGGACGGCAGTGGAAGCTCTACCACGGTGTGCACCGGGGAGCTGACAGTCACCGAGCTCAACGGGCCTTGAGAGGCCAGAGTCGTCGGTACCGGAGCCTTAGAAGGCTGTCCTGCGCTCAACGGCCTCTGGGGTGCCGGAGTCGGCAGGGTCGGTGCCGGTATTGGTAGCGGTGCCGGACTCGACGGCCTTTGCGGAGCCGGAGTAGGTGGCATAGATATCTGAGCCACAGGCACCGAGCTCGACGGTCCTTGCGGTACCGGAGCCAATGGTGCTGGTGCCACACCGGACTTGGCGCGGTCCTGAACAGGCTGCGGGGGCAGCGGCGCCGGAGTCGGTGCTGGTCCAGGACCCGACTTCCTCGCTCTCGGTGACAGAGAGCGACGCCTCTGAGAAGTCCCGGCCTGAGGTGTACGGTGCCGGGGCTCTTTCCCGGAGCTCGGGCGTTCCGGTGCTGTCGATGACGAGCCCGCCGGGGTCGGCACCGGGTTCCGGTGCGGGGCCGACATCGGGCTGAGCGAGGCCTCTAAGAGGAGCTGCTTTAAACGAAAGTCCTGCTCCTTCTTGGTCCGCGGCTTAAAAGCCTTGCAAATTCGGCACCTGTCCGGAAGATGGGACTCCCCGAGGCACTTTAAACAGGAGTCATGGGGATCCCCCGTGGGCATCAGCTTCTGACAGGCCGAGCAAGGCTTGAATCCCGGAGAGCCAGGCATTGGCCCGGTACCGGGAAGGAGACAGGGGAGAAGCCCCTTATCTCCCGCTACTATTTACACTAACTACAACAAAAGAACTATCAGTAAACTATTAACAACTACTTAAGAAGTACTTAAAAACTATCTACAAGATAAACGAGTGCTAAGTATGCTAGGGAGGTGGAGATCAGCGAGCTGCTCTCCACAGTTCCAATGACCGTCACGGGCCGGCTGGGGTATATATCAGGCACCGTAACGGCGCCACTCCAGGGGGCGCCAGCCGGCCCACCGAGTGTTGCTAGGGTAAAATCTTCCGACGATTGTGCACGCCGCGCGCGCACACCTAATTGGAATACATATGAGCAAGCACTCGAAGAAGAACAAGATAATAAATTGATCCCAAATTACAGTCTATGAAGCAGGAGATTATTTCTGGCTGTCACTGGGTCACCATAATGAGCATTTTAAAAATAATGGGCTAAATCCTTCATTCCTTATTCAGGCAAAACTTCTCTTGGAGGGGCAAGGTGGGGGAGGTAATACCTTTTATTGAACCAACTTCTGTTGGTCAGAGAGATAAGCTTTCGAGCTTACACAGAGCTCTTCTTCAGGTCTATTGAAGTCAATGGGAATTTGCCAGAAAAAGGAATAAGCCTACAGAGATAGAAGAAAGAAATACAGCTCTATTTTGAAAATTGTTGAAGTTCAGCTTTTGTCCCGTTCTGACCTGATATATAATTCAAATGGCATTCTTATATGTAAAAGGCAAGGGGGAACACTATTGTCTTTGTGGTATCATTTTTAAAGTTACTTCCATTTATGTAATATCATAACATTACTCACCACAAAGAGCTTGCAAATTATTTCAAAGTGTGATGCCCAAAGAATTTCAATAAGCCTAAAATAGGTGGATTGTTTGTGGTGTTTAACAATGTTTTCTTTAACAACAAAAATCAGTTTTTCCTTGTGATTTCTTTCTCCCTACATTACTGGGAGATGGGGCAGGCATGAAGAACAACATATTCTTTTGAGAGGAAGAGGCAAGTCGGCCCATGTGTGTTCTTGCAAGTATCCTCCTTCCTAAACAAAGGGGGATAATTTCTGAGACAGGAACTAAGAATATTTGGTATAAATGGGATATACTCAGGTTTTCATCTACTCATTCATTCTAGGCTACTACTAGATTATCCTTCTCATAGGCATAGTCCTGACATCATTGGTGTACGGGGTCAAGACAGGTGCTTTAAAATTTTAGGGAAATATTTATAAAAGTAGCTTCTTCTAGGAGTTAGGTCATTTTTTGACCCTCTCATGTTCCTGATATGGTCACCTCTGTGAAGATCTCTGTTTCAGTTTTATATCCAGTGTACAAATTGTTGTGTATGGTGTGGTGTACTGTCCAAAAACCCAGAAGTCACTCTATATGGTGGTGGAGAAGGTGATGCCTACATAACTGTTATATCATTTTGTAAAATGCTTTGAGGATCATTTGGGATAAAAAGTCTAATATATTTGATATTAAAATGATAAAAAAATTAGTAGAATCTATATTTAAATTGTGTACACACATACTTGATTCTCTTCCCCTCCTTACTATGTCACCATTAAATCAAAGTTAATAATGGCTAAGGTACATAATATTTCTGTTCAGAAAACACCCATGTTATCCTTAGTTGGTTCTGCTAGAATAAGACAATATGTTGGGATATAGTGCCTCTTACCGTCAGAAACTATAACTGTTTCAAGCAACCTGCAATAACAAATTCTTGTTTCACTATTAGGTATTATGCAGGAAGCTTGCGGGTCAAAACAGAGGACCCTACCACTACAATCTTAATTCAGAGAAGTGCAGAAGGCATCGTCAATGCTGTTGAGAAAGGAGGAGCAGACAATGTAATGGAATGGGAAGTGGATGAACTGTTGCAATGGACAAATGCACTTAACTTTGAAGAGTAAGTATGTGGTGTTTTTTTTCTTTCCCCTCTGAAGGACTTTATTATCTGTGATAGAGCACTGATGATCCCCAGCTTCTCCCACTTTAAATCTTCTCCCTCCATTTTTCTGTATTGTGGCCTTGATCTTCTTGGAAATGTTTCAGCTTCCAAAAAGTTAACTACCCCAAAAGAATAAAATTGTGTTTAATTTTCAGGATATTGTTGATTGTACCTTAAACTGAATGAATGTGTGTTTACTTAATGTGCTTAGATATATTAGCCAGTGGAAAGAAATTGCAACAAGCAACTCATCAGCTAACTACCAGGGTAAGTGGTGCCAACTATAGTTGTGGTAAATGGCTTCAAATACAATTTTGCTCTCAAAAATTACTTTAAAAACTACAGCTACATTCCATGTTTATTGTGTCAATTATTTTTTCCATATCCACTATACTTAGCTTCCATGCAAAAATATTCATTCTAATTTCCAATCATGCAAACTCACCAAGAAATCAATCAGTATCATAAAGATCTGGTGATCTTTGTTATGAATATCAAAAGTGAGTTATTTTTAACCTAATACGTGAAAAGGAAAATGGAATGTAGAGTTCCAGAAAATATTATTTTCCTCTTCAAAGTCAAATCCTTTTTATTAAATTCAACTGTAAACAATTATGATTTACACGTTTGCTTCTACAATCTGATTTGTTAACATTTCTCCAAACATCAGTATTGCTCATCTTTGAGAAAATAAACAAGTGCTGGTCTCTCTCATCTTGTTAAAATTGAATTTCTGCATCATCTTTTATTAGTAATGCATGCATCTTTTTACAATCAGGTTTTATATGCAGTAATTTAGTTTCTTTTTTTTACGTTTTTTCTCTGCTATTAGTAGGCCAGTAAACCGAAAATTAGACCTACCAGATATGTTGGTTCACAGGCATGTTATTTACTTGTATTATAGTAGTGCCTGGAATTCTCCAGTTGTGGACTAGGACCCCACTGTTCTATTCACTGAACAAATACAGAACAAAAAAGACAGTCCCTGGCCCAAAGACCTTACTATCCAAGCAAGGCTTGGTTTTAAATATGCAAGAGCTATGCTTTCCAAGTTTTCCAGTGAGGAAGATTCTTGTATACTTCATCTATCCATTTGAAAGACTCAAGGGAATACTCTACTATATTAAACTAAAAATACACAAAACAATCTCTTGGGATGATGTAGTAAGATTTATTTTCATTTATTATTGTGGCTTATTGCTGATAGGTGACTCCATCACTAATGTATGTAATGCACTTGCACCCAGTATATTTTAGGACTAAATAAACCATATTCTTGGCTGTAGTGTTAGGTGGGAGCTGACAAACAGATAAAGGTGTGTGTGTGTGTGTGTGTGTGTGTGTGTTCTGTATGGGCTTAGGTATCATACTGTGTGTGGTTATATCCATACTTAACACTTCCAATACTAGGGATTTTACAAGTATCACAAAGGTTGATCAGCAGCTTGTCTGGAATAAAGAAATGAACCTTGCAAAAAAGTGCCTCTCTCAGATTATTCCATAGTAATATTCACCCTAACATATGAAAAAAATTTGCAGAGCACCTTATAGAAGTAAAGCATTTTTCACCTCACCAATGGACGTTAAAACATTTTCATGACACGCTAACTGGGTTATGTTCAGAACTGGCATACCCAGTTCCAAAATAACCAATTATTTTTAAACTGGGGTGTGTCACATGTGGCAGCCAACCTTAAAAAATAAATGATTTATTTCATATGCTAAACACATTCTAACAGCATCAGTTGGAAGGTAAGAAGTGCATGAGAAAGTCTGAAATCCCTGAGAGTCTTCAGTCAGTTGGATCTCTTGATTATTCATAGATAAGGCCGGCAGAGACCATTGTGATCATCTACTCTGAACTCCTGTATAGCACAAGCCCCCAAAATAATGCCTAGAATATATCTTTTACAACATCCAAACTTGATTTAAAAATTGTCAGTGATGAAGAATGCACCATGACCATTGATAAATTGTTCCAACTATTACCTTCACCATTAAAAATTACACCTTATTTCCAGTCTGAATTTGTCTTCATCTTCCAACCATTGGATCATGTTACATCTTTCTCTGCTAGATTGAAGAGCCATTATTAAATATTTGTTCCCCATGGAGGTACTTCTAGACAGTAACTCTTTAACTCAGTCACTCTTTAAACTTCTCTTTGTTTAGTTAGATAGATTGAGCTCCTTGAGTCTATCACTATAAGGCATGTTTTCTTTAATCATTCTTATGGCTCATGATCCTTTAATCATTCTTGTGGCTCTTCTCTGAAGCTTCATTAATGTATCAACATCCTTCTTGAATTGTGGGCACCAGAACTGTACATGGTATTCAGCAGCAGTCACACCAGTGCCAAATACAGAGGTAAAATAACCACTCTACTCGAGATTCCCATTTTATGAATCCCAGAATCACACTTTTGGCCACAGCGTCACACTGGGAGCTCATGTTCAGCTGATTATCCACCATGACCTCCAAATCTTTTTCACAGTCACTGCTTCCCAGAATTAAATCCCCTATCCTGTAAATGTGGCCTACATTCTTTGTGCCTAGACATATACATTTATATTCAGCCATATTAAAATGCACATTGTTTACTTGCTCCCAGTTTACCAAGAAATCCAGATTGCTCTGAATCAATGATTTGTCCTCTTCATTATTTACCCCTCCCCCAATTTTTGTGTCATCTATAAACTTCGTCAGTGATCACAGGCGCCGTCTTCAGTGATCACGGCTTTTCCTCAGCTCACACAGGCTTCTCCGGCTCCAGCTGATTGGCGGGCGGCACACAGGAGGGGCGGGGGAAAGCGCAGGGGCGGGGCTTCGGGGGAGGGGTATGAGGAGGAGGCAGAGCTCAGCACCCACCAATTTTTCCCTGTGGGTGCTCCAGCTCCGGAGCACCCACAGAGTCGGTGCCTATGTCAGTGATGATTTTATGTTAAATAGTGTAGGGCCAAGACCCAATCCCTGCACGATTCCACTGGAAACAGACTTGGTCAGTGACAACTCCCTGTGTATGGTTACATTTTGAGACCTATCAGTTAGCCAGTTTTTAATCCATTTAATGTGTGTTATGTTCATTTTATATAGTTCATTTTTTAAAATCAAAATGTCATGTGGTAACAAGGCAAACTTACATGGGCAGGGAGCGGAGACCCCTTCAGGGAGACTAGCCCTTGGCTCCGCTCCTTCTACCCACATGCCTCACCAGAGCCCCAAGACCCCCTTCCCCCCCGTGTCCAGAGCCCTGAGTCACCCCCCCCTGTGTCCAGAGTAGCCCCGAGTCTACTCCCCCCCCACAGCCGGAGGAGCCCTGGGTCAGGTGGAGCCCTGAACCCCCCACCGCAACCTGCCCGGAGAAGCCCTGGGCTGGCCAGAGCCCAGGCCAGCCACAGCCACACCTCCCCTCCCCAGACCCCAAGCTGCTCCGTGGGAAAATTCAAAAGCTCTTCTCTCTTCAAAAAAAAAACCCTGAGCTTTTGATATGTGCCATGAAGGTTCCAGGGAAGCTGAGGAGGTGGTATCTGCTACTCAGCTTCCTGGGTTCATCAGTAATCTTCCTGGAGTCCAGGGAGATTTTAATATAATTTGATGAACCCAGGAAGCTGAGTAACACATACTGTCCCCTCAGCTGCCCCGGAACCTGCATAGGGCATGATAATAAGCAAAAATGTCCCCCACCAAACCCGCAAATCCGGCGGCAACGTTATTATACCCGCCACCCATGGGCAAATACCTTACAGAAGTTTAAATACTACTTCAACATCATTACCTTTATCAAATTTATAATCTCATTAAAAAAAAAAAGATACAAAGTTAGTTGATACCATGTTGTTTTGCATTAATTACATTACCCTCCTTTAGCTGATTGTTAATTGAGTCCGGTATCAGCTGCTCCATTATCTTGCCTGGTATTGATGTCAGATTGGCAGGCCTATAATAAACTTTTTTTTAATTGGCAGAACCTTAGCTTTCTTCCAGTCTTCTGGAACTTCCCCAGTGCTCCAAAACTTAGTGAAAATAAGCATTAACGGTGCAGCAAGCACCTCAGCCAGCTCCTTTAAAACTCTCTGATGCAAGTTATCTGGACCTGCTGATATAAAAATATCTAATTTTAAATATCTGTTTAACATCCACTGATACTAGTAGAATGGAGTTTTTTCATTACCAAATGATGAGAGTGCATCATCTGTTTCCCCCCCAAATACAGAACAGAAATATTTATTGAATACCTCTGCCTTTTCTGCATTATTATTGATAATTCTACCATTTAAATCTAGTAATGGACCAGTACCATTGTCAATATTCTTTTTGTTCCTAATATATTTTTAAAACTCCTTATTGTCCTTATTTCTGCTGCCCATGGAATTCTCCTTGTCTCCCTTGACTTCCCTTATCAATTTTCTACAATTTTTAACTTCTGATTTATATTCATTACTATCAACTGTCCCTTTCTTCCATTTGTTGTATGTTATTTTCTATAGCTGTCTTCACTTCTCCTCTAAACCAGGTTGTTTTTTAACCAGCACAGCCTTCCTTCCTCAGTTGCGGGATTGTGGCTTTTGGGGCATCTAGTAAGGTGTTCTTAAATAATTCCCAAGTATAATTCACATTTTTCTATTTAAATTCTTCCTCTCAGCTGATTTGGCTCATAATTGTTTTCAGCTTTGTGAAATTGGCCCTATTAAAGCACCAAGTATGTATATTACTGGTCTGAATTTTATTCAGCTTCCACAATATAAATGTGATCAAGTCATAATCACCTGTACTTAAGATACCATTAACATTTAGTTTAGTGATCAGTTCCTCTTTATCTGTTAGGACAAAGTCTAATATAGAATCCCCCTGTGATGGCTGTAATACTTTTTGAGTTAGGGAATTATCATCTATAATGTTTAGAAATTTCAAGGATGTTTTAGTACAGGCAGCATTATATAGCTATTAGTAAAGAGACATTGGATAGTTCAATGGGATGTATAAAAAATTGATTTTCCGACCGATTCTGGTATAGGTCAGGGTTGTGGTTTTTTTAATGTAATTTGCTAAAAATGATACCTAATATTAAAATGATTGTAGGATGCAAATAAAAAGCCTTGAGTATTTTTAATTAATAGTAATGCTGTCATCACAGAAAACAATGTAAAAATATCTCAGTTATGCTACCACTGCTCCAGTGACAAGACAACACAGTTGCTGAAGTGGTAGTGAATCCAAAGCTAAATTGATATAAGCCAGTTATAAGCTGATGTGTTCCCCCACAGGAGTTTGCATTGATTTAACTAAATTGATTTTAAAACAATTTTAGTTAAATCTGTGAAACTGTTGTGTGTAGACAAAGCCTTAGTTAAGAACCAGACAAGAACCACTCTTCTGTTTATTGTATCAGAGGGGTAGCCATGTTAGTCTGGATCTGTAGAAGCGACAAAGGGTCCTGTGGCACCTTATAGACTAACAGAGGTAGTGAAGCATAAGCTTATCAGCTTATGCTTCAATACCTCTGTTAGTCTATAAGGTGCCACAGGACCCTTTGTTGCTTCTTCTGTTTATTGGCTATCTTGACAAAGCAGCTCTCACAATGACGCTCTATTTAGACATTATGCAGTGGCCTGGGCTGTATAATCTGTATTAATAAGCAACATCTCATAGAAGATTGGAGGGTGGCCAAGTCAAAAGAAGTCCAAGATACAAATAAAGGGCCAAATTCTGCTCTCATTTGCACAATAACTCTGTTGACTTCTATAGATTTACTAATGAGTTGCTCCACTGCGAAAGTAGAATTTGGCCCACAGTTTATTCTTGTGGGGGGAGAAAAGGGGAATATCTTTCATTGCTGGAAAATTAGACTGAATTTGCATTTGATTTTTTAACAATGGTACAGAATAAAAGAAAAAATAAAGCACTGCTAGCAACGTATGTTTCCTAAAGTTGTTTTTGTTCATCCTAATTTCCTCCATCTCACTAACACAAACAGAACTTTTTAAGCAGGGTTGTTCAAGTGTGCTGAGCTTCTGAGTTTAATCTTTGTTATTTTAAAATAGCATTAGATGGATTTTTTTCAAAAAAAAAGTTACACTGTAGGACTATTGTAAAGAGAAAAGAACTATGATAGGTCAAAGTATAACTGTGGAACAGTTAGTTTAAATAATATCTATATTACCTCTCACAGATTTTTCTGACCTGTATTTCATTTTTTTTTTAGGTTTCCAGTTTATTGTATCACAACATGATCCATGTGAATTCTCACAGCTACCCCATGGAAACATCCAGGAAACATCAACCCCTAATCCGTTAACTTTAAATGAAACAGACTTCAAGTCAGGGATATCTATAACACCATTAAACTCACCTTGTCTCTGATGAGGGAATCTCCCAATGGATAACAATTCTGAATGCTAATTTTGCTCCTATTCATTAGAATACTAGTTTACACTACTTCAATTTGATATGAAATGGAGCTGGTTTCAGCAGTTAGAGCTGACTAAACAAGACATCTGCATGTAAAACAGAAACTTCTCTCCTCTATAAAAACAAATTACAACAGTATCCAAATCTGTTTTGAATCAGTCCATAATGTGCTAATAATAACCTCCCCTAGTTTTCTTCCTCTTCTAGAACACCTATATTATATACAATAAAATTATGCCAAATGCTTCAGCAAATATTATAGTGATCTGTTCTATAGATTTTTTTTTCAGCCTCTAATATAAAGTGGGTGCTTACAACTGATATTTATCACTTCCAGGACTTTTAAGCTTCAAAATGTTTTGAAAACACTTACGAGTCCATTAAGCCTCACTGTACCCCTGTGAGCTAGCTATGAATTACCCCCCATTTTAGCAGTGAAGAGACTGAAGGTTAAGTGACTTGCCCAATGCCATCTTCTTGCTTCTATTTGACACACACTGTTACAGTCAGAGTTCTAAAACCAAGCAGATCCTACACAGTATAACAATTGTATCAGTGGAATTTGCTGCTATCCTACTGAGGGTAAGATGAAGGCAGAGCAGCTCCTGAATAGTTAAGTTTCAGAGCAGGGCTGAATGGAAAATGTTAACCTTGGTCTGAACCTATCTGGAAGGGGGTGGGGGAGGGAGCTCTTTTTTGTTTTGAACGAGAGCACTGTCATTTCGTGTTTCTTAGTAGCAGGTCTACAGTGCAAAAAACCCTCTAAAACAAACTAATGGGAATTGGTCTGAGATGGCAGAACACGTAACGGCCATATTGGGTCAGACCAAAGGTCCATCTAGCCCAGTATCCTGTCTTCCGACAGTGGCCAATGCCAGGTGCCTCAGAGGGAATGAACAGAACACGTAATCATCAAGTGATCCATTCCCCGTCTCTCATTCCCAGCTTCTGGCAAACAGAGGCTAGGGACACCATCCCTGCCTGTCCTGGCTAATAGCCATTGATGGACCTATCCTCCATGAATTTATCTAGTTCTTTTTTGAACCCTGTTATGGTCTTGGCCTTCACATCATCTGGCAAAGAGTTCCACAGGTTGACTGTGAGTTGTGTGAAGAAATACTTCCTTTTGTTTGTTTTAAATCTGCTGCCTATTAATTTCATTTGGTGACCCCTAGTTCTTGTGTTATGAGGAATAAACAACACTTCCTTATTTACTTTCTCCACACCAGTCATGGTTTTATAGACTTCAGTGATAGCCCCCACCCCCCTCAGTCATCTCTTTTCCAAGCTGAAAAGTCCCAGTTTTAGTCCCTCATACGGAAGCCATTCCATACCCCTAATAATTTCTGTTGCCCTTTTCTGAACCTTTTACAATTCCAATATAACCTTTTACAATATCCAATATATTTTGAGATGGGGCGACCACATCTGCACACAGTATTCAAGATGCGGGCGTACCATGGATTTATATAGAGGCAATATAATATTTTCTGTCTTCTTATCTATCCCTTTCTTAACAATTCCCGACACTGTTAGCTTTTTTGACTGCTGCTGCACATTGAGTGGATGTTTTCAGAGAACTATCCACAATGACTACAAGATCTTTCTTGAGTGGTAACAGCTAATTTAGATTCCATCATTTTATATGTATAGTTGGGATTATGTTTTCCAATATGCATTACTTTGCATTTACCAACATTGAATTTCATCTGCCATTTTGTTGCCCAGTCACCGAATTTTGAGAGATCCTTTTGTAGCTCTTCGCAGTCTGCCTGGGACTTAACTATCTTGAGTAGTTTTGTATCATCTGCAAATTTTGCCACCTCACTGTTTACCCTTCTCCAGATCATTTATGAATATGTTGAATAGGACTGTACAGACCCCTGGTGGGCACCACTAGCCATTCTGAAAACTGACCCTTCCTACCCTTTGTTTCCTATCTTTTAACCTGCTACCAATCCATGAGAGGACCTTCCCTCTTTTCCCATGATAGCTTACTTTACTTAAAAGCCTTTGGTGAGAGACCTTGTCAAAGGCTTTCTGAAAATCTAAGTACACTATATCCACTGGATCCCCCTTGTCCACAGGCTTATTGACCCCCTCAAAGAATTCTAGTAGATTGGTGAGGCATGATTTCCCTTTAGAACAACCATGTTGACTCTTCCCCAACAAATTATGTTCATCTATGTGTCTGACAATTTAGTTTCAATCAGTTTGCCCAGTA
Source organism: Macrochelys suwanniensis (assembly GCA_033296515.1). NCBI lineage: Eukaryota > Metazoa > Chordata > Testudines > Chelydridae > Macrochelys > Macrochelys suwanniensis. The sequence goes on along the minus strand of CM065775.1, from coordinate 38,088,356 downwards.
CTGTGTTAAGCATCAGGTCATAACTAACCTTTTTAGTGAAGACTGAAGCAAAATAGACAAACACCTCAGCCTTCTTGGTGTCATCTATTAACCCTTCTTCCCTGCTAAGTAATGAACCTACATTTTATTTTGTCTTTCTCTTGCTCCTAATGTATTTACAAAACCTCCTCTTATTGACTTTTGTGCCCCTTGCTAGGTGTAACTCATTTTGTGCCTTAACCTTTCTGATTTTTTCCATCCATCAATACTTAACTATTCTTTTGAATTCATCCTGAACAATCAATGTTTCCACTTCCTGTAGAATTCCTTTTTGACTTCCAGACATTAAAGAACATTGGCTTCTCACTATTCTTTCTTTCCTTCTCATTGGGATAGTTTGCTGTTGTGCCTTTAATATGGTCTCCTTGAGATATTGCCAGCTCTCCAGACCTTTTTCCTTTAGATTTTCTTCCCGTTAAACCAGTTCTCTGAGTTTGCTAAAGTCTGGTTTTTTTTTAAGTCTGTTGTCCCTATTCTGCTGCTCTCACTCATTCCTTCCTTTCCTTAGAATCAATGAATTTATCATTTCATGATCACTTTCACTCAAGTTGCCTTCCACCTTCAGATTCACAACCAACTCCTCACTGTTATTCAATATCAAGTCTAAAATTGTTGCAGCTCCTCCCCCTGGTTACTTCTTCCACCTTCTGAAACATGAAATTGTTTGCAGTGCATTCCAAGAATGTATTCTAGATTTTGCATTTTGTTGTATTGCTTTTTCAACAGATGTCTGGGTAGTTGAAATGCCCCATTACTACCAGGTCTTGTGTTTTGGATATTTGTTCCAGAAGTGCATAATTGACTTCTTCCTCTTGACTTCATCTATAGCAGAACCCCTAGTCTGTTTGTAATATCAAAACAAAACAGTTTTGCTTAAATAACCTTTACAAAGAAGTTTATCAACAGGATTTTTTTGGGGTGAGACTTCCCTTGTTATATTTTACATTATGGTGTTCATTCCAAAATAACTGTGGGGAAAAAACACACACAAAGCTGACCTTTTGCTTTGACTAACAGGTGAAACACAATAAACCAAAGATTATTATTTTGGCAATAAAAACTCACAAAAATACTGTTTTATAATTATGGGCTGTAATCTGTTTCAGGACTTTCTATAGCTAATATATATATATATATATATATATATATATATATATATATATATATATATATATATATATATATATATATATATAGGGTTGCAAACACTTTGGGAGACAGGATGAGTGTGTGTATGGAGAGAGAGAGAGAGAGATGGACAGACACCCCTGCATTCATGGCAGGACTATGTATTATCTAGACCAGTGGTTCTTAACCTTTACTGCAGCCTGCACCCCTTTGGTTCTCAAAATATGTTATTGCTGTGGAAGTAAACTGTAACCGATGTGCATCCCCAGAAAGGGGGGTGCATGCCCAGGGGGTGCATGCACTCCAGGTTAAGAACCACTGATCTAGACCATTTAACCTAAGCAGGAGATATGGTATAACTCCTCTTATACATCAACTTCTGTAAATCAATTCCAAGTCATACTTGTGTGATATATTTAACACAGGTTTCAGTGTAGTAGCCGTGTTAGTCTGTGTCAGCAAAAAGAAAATAAGAAAGAAATACTTGTGGCACCTTAGAGACGAACACATTTATTAAATTTGTTAGTCTCTAATGTACCACAAGTATATTTAATACACTCTTCTCTATGCATTCCTTCTCTACAGCAGCTCCCAATTTTTCCAATTGTGGTCTTCACTCCCTTGCCCCACCCCTCCTGCTAAAATGATCAGTTTTCGTTAATAGTGACTGTCAGGGTTCCCTCCCCACTCTAAACTCTAGGGTAAAGACGTGGGGACCCGCATTAAGAGCCCCTAAGCTTATTTTTACCAGCTTAGGTTAAAACCCCCAAGGTACAAAATTCCCTGCACCCTGAGAAATGCTTCTTTCGCTGCCACCATCAAATGTCTAACAGGAATCCAGGAAAGGAATCACTTGAACTTCCCTCCCCCGCAAACTACCCCCTCAAGCCATACACCCCCTTTCCTGGGAAGCTTGAGAACAATCTCCCAACCAATTGGTTACACAGTGATCTAAAAACCCACCCCCTGGGTTTTAACACCATAGAAAACAGTCAGCTTCTTAAAAGAAGGATTTTATTAAAATAAAGAAGGTAAAATCATCTCTGTAAAATCAGGATGGTAACTATTTTACAGGGCACTTAATTTCCAAACTCAGAGAGATTTCCCCCTCTGGACAAAACCTTAAAGTTACAGAAAACCATGAATAACCACCCCCCCCCCCCCCGCCCCTTCTAACACAGGGAATACACCAAGCAAAATTAAACTGAAATCTATTCGCTATGCTATCTAAACTTACTTCAGAAAAGGGAGGTTTGATTTTCTGTAGGTTCCTTCTGTCTTCCAAGATCACTCTGACCCAGACAAAGACACTCACACAGCCTTCCCCCCTCCCAAAATTTGAAAGTATCTTGTCCCCTCATTGGTCAGATGCCAGCCAGGTCAGGTGTCAGTCTGGCTACCTGCATTTCTTAACCCTTTACTGGGAAGAGGATTTTATAGTACTGCATCAGACCCACTCCCTTCATATTTATGACAGTGACATTTAAATATCATCATTAGGTTTTGGTATCAACATTCAATCGATCAATGGAGCAAGGGGAGTTCATGCCTTTCAACAGCTTTGTTTTAGGTTGTCTGCAGACTCTACAAGACAACACTGCAGCAGCTTACACTAGGTTCAGGCTTTGAACCACAGAAGTAATAATAATAAAAACATATACCTTCAACTTTTAACAGTCACACAATTGAATTTCACGACGTCAATCCTAGCACCCATTGCTAACAATGATATCTTTATTGAAACTTTTTCATGGAAGCGTTATAGCTTTTGCTGGTACAGAAGATTAATATTCATGCAGAAAATACAATCAATCATGCATTACCACATGCAAATATAAAATACATTTTATGAATTCACAACTTCTCAGTTTTAAGCAAACAGTTTTTTCTGGTGAAATCAGATGTGTATTCTAATATGTATTCTTTAAGCCCAGAGTTCCATAGCAACATAACTCACTTCATATTTACTGGGAAATTAATTTGAAAGTGTGTGTTGTTGGTCATTAGAAGTCACAAAAGGTTCCAGTTCGACAGCTATGGAGACTGAAGTCTTCACTTGCCCCAAACAGCCTGGTTTCCCCACACTACCGTGCCAACTTAGCTCCCTCGCTGTTCTGGAGAAATCTTCTCTAGTGCTAGAAATGGTAGGTTCAGTCTCCATAGCCCATTGAAATCGTGGCCTCTTTGCTGACATTTGAGGTTGGACACTTGTCCAACAGAAACTGCATAAACACCAATAATTCATTTTACATATGCAACAAAGTTGTCACTGGCTTTAAAAAAATATAAATCTAATCTGTTATTAAAAAAAAACAACCCTTCCCTTCATATCATAGGCTCACAAAGGTCTAATATTTTCCTTAGAAACAGTCCATAAAAAACTCATCACATTTTTCAAGCATATTACAATTAACATACTCCAGGGAAATACTATAATATAAAAAAATGCAATATAATATGGCTTCGCATATTTTTACACTTACTAATACAGTAAATGTATATGGCTCTTTGATATTAATCTACCTTCGTTTCAATGCTACTGCACTTCAGTTTCTGCCTAACCATTATTCAGAACAAAATGCCATTCGTATTTCATGTATTTATTAAAGGTCTTTTCTGGGTCTCTCATATGCAAAGGAAAATCCAGGCACGTGGCTCAAAAATATACAGTTTAGAAGTCAAATACAATATTCACTTTTCCAGTTCTTACTTTTAAAAAGAGAGAATTATTGCAACATACCAAAACCAAAAGAAAGCTCAATGCTTAAATGTGGGTGCTGCTGTGGAGAGTGCCGTGGCTTGACACCAGTAACTTCACTGTAATTAGTTTAGCAAGGTTAGTGTAACAACTGAGTCCTCAGAATAAATGCTAGTGTATCACACATTAACATCATTTAATTAGGTATTCCTCCATAAAAGTAACACTGTCAATGTAAAATTAATACATCATCTTCCATTATGAATAATGAAAGTGCACATCATTTATATGCATTTCTTTTTTGCCATTAATGCAGTTTGGGCAATGGAAACAGATTGATTAATTTCATGTTGTGGTCCTCATGCACACTGAGTTCACACAACACTCTACGGGAATGTTTAAATTTAAAAAACTCATCTCTGAAGCTAAAAATTAATGAATAGTTTATTCATATTAGATTAATGATTTATTTTAACACAAAACCTAAATTTTGGGCCTAACTACTTGACAGTGTCCCTTTCCAGGGGGATTCTCCATAACTAGTGCAGTGGGGATAAAGTTTACCCAAACACCTATGTGCTACATCTATACATGTATTAGGAGGAGCCAGAACCCTGGCCCAATTAAACATGAGTCCCTTACAGTGATTTTGGGTTTTTTTAGAGGAATGGTGACAAAATTCCAGGCCGTAAAACCAATAGCCCAGATTTTCAAAACTAAGTGCCTAAAGTTAAGACTCCTAATTCTGTATTTCGGCCTCTAGATAAGTTACGTGACAGTCTGAAGTGCTCAGCATCCAGCAGCTCCCACTAAAGTCACTCAGTACATTTGAAAATCAGGTCACACTTATTTACCAACCTAACTTTAGGCACCTCTTTTTGAAAATCTTGGGCAAAGGCTTTTTTCTCAGTGTCCTCCTGCTTGCCATCCCACAGTTGCATGGCAAGACCCTTCTCCTTTTCCTAGATTTCATTAATACTTCAGTATAGTGGGGCACTTGTCCTATCAGACATGTTTAATTCTGAGGTGTAGCTACAAACTACTGTCCCCCTAAAGGAAGTCAATTTCACTCTTCCCCTACTCTGTAGAGTAGGAAACCCAGGATGCAATTTTAATGCTGAATCCGAGACTGATGAGTGTCAATATAAGTGTATGTACAGTGTTGTTGTAAATGTGTCATTCCCAGGATATTAGAGAGACAAGGTGGGTGAGGTAATATATTTTATTGGACCCACTTCTGCTAATGAGAGACAAACTTTCAAGCCACACAGAGCTCTTCTTCAGGTCTGAGAAATGTATATTAGAAAGCTTGTCTCTCTCACCAACAGAAGTTGGTCCAATAAAAGATATTACCTCACTAACCTTGTCTTTAACAGAAATGTGTGTCTGCAGCATCACCAAACTAAAAAAGACTTGTCTTAATTTCTACCAGCAGTCTGGAATAGAATGTGTGTAGAAAAAAATAAATTTTAAAATTACAACGAAACGGCAAAAATAAGGCAAACTAAAATCAATGAAATGCTAAATTAGGCCAACACTCCATCATTAACTTACACTGCTATGAAAAAGGCAGAAAGTCCATATTAAGGATTTTGTTGAATTCTGTCAGACTTTGTATCTTTTATTTGTACTTTTTAAAATATAACAAAAAATGTTTCAGGAAGGATTTCAAAAGGCATAACATGGACACTATGGATTGAACAGATTTCCCTATTACACATGCTTATTGACTATCTTACCAAAGTAGGTGGTTTCATATATTACAAAGGGGCAAGCAATGAAATGTAACTAGTAAAACTGCACACACTCAAACAAGTTGTGCATTCAAAATATAACTTTAAATCTTCCAAAACACATTTATTTCAGGTATCAAAAGAGTGTTTCCTCTTGAACTAGACCCTGTATGTCAGGTTTCAGCCCAGGATCAGTCTATTTTAATAGGTGAGTCGGAGATAAAGTTAATGTCGTTGCTTAAAATGCTAAAAATCATGGTTTATACAAGGAAAGTGTCAAAACAATTTAAGCTACAGCAGCACAAAAAGCAGCACTATATTATACTTGGCTCAAAGATCATTATCTAGAAAATACTGTACAATAATGTCCCATTTTCTCATCATCAGCTGTATAATTAGGCTATAAAATACACAAGAACCTATCAGTTTATTGGATATGAAATTATTTTTAGCGCTAAGCTTTTATATTTAACATTTCCCTTTTTGTAGTTTTGTCAAGTATCACTTCATCATTAGCTTTAAGATACAGTGTTTCTTCTTCTTTTGTAACACATTTAAATGACTTATTCCATGTCTTTTAGCTTACAAATAATTCATTCAGTAGAGGTAATAATATAGTCTATAAATGTTACACAAAACAAGCTCTAGATGCTTAACTGATATCCAAGATTAGATGGATGTTTTAAAAAGGTTTTGCAAGAACATTGTACATGCCATCTCACTGTAAGCAAAAAAGTATCTATTCCTGGAAGGTCACAAGATTTTCTTGGTATGGTATAGGAACACCAGAATACTGCACTTGGGATTCTGTGTATGGTGAACACAGTTCTGGAGATCAACACATAATCTGATAAAAATCATTTTAAAATTAAACACTTGTTTCAGTACTACTGCTTTATAATCTACACAGCTGATTCTGATATAGTATTTCTATTAAGAAACATCAACATGAAATGCTGACCCAGCCACCCTTCCCCCCAAACCAAACAGGTGCCCTATTCACTCTTTAAAACCTATTGGATACTTCAAGATTATACCCATGATTTCCACCCTGGAAAGAGTCGACTGAGGTTTTTGGGATCCATGGCCTGTTGTATGAGAAGGTTCACCTGTCCTCCCACACTGAGCACTGTTCCCTCCTCTACACCTTTCAGCTTCTCCTGAAGCCTCATCAGGACACGTTCTGCAACTTTGTTAAAACTCTGGTCATCTCTGATAGCAAAATAAAAATGACAAGTAATCAGATTATATATGGAGCCCAAATAGGATGAACAACTTTGGGTAAGATGAGAAAAGTATAAAATCGAAGACAAGAAATAAAGAAGCACCTCTTACCTGGCTTTTCTGTTACATTCCTGATCACTGGTATTGAGTGTGGAGTTGATGTCAGCCTCATCCTCTGGTCTCTGTTGCAAATACAATGCTTTCAAAGGATTCATGGTCCAGTCAAAGAGAGGATCATAGAGAAGTACCTACAAAGGAAAGAATTATCTGTTGAAATTAAGTTTTAAACTACAACTAGTTCAATGCCCTAGCAGGAGGAGATAAATAAAACAGCCGAAGCCCGTACTAGACACATGGGTAAGATTCTCTTATTTGGCACAATCCAGTAAAATCAGAATGTCTCAGTTAAGCAGACATGGTCCAGAATCAAAACCCTGCACCTCTAACCATCCCCAGACATTGGAGAACTTCTGATTCAATCCAAATTTTGCTGCGTTGGCCCATCTCTACAATTAAAAGGTCATTATTTTTAGTGACTAAATATTGCTACTGGTTTTCAGTACACAATCTAATGCTCCTTTTTTAATTTTCAAATTATTAAGAAGCTTGTGTAGCAAAACACTGTTGTTTCTCTTATTTTGTTGAGTGCTTGGTTTGTTTTAGCATTGTTTTATGGCTGTCCCTTGAATATTATGTTCTTTAAAAATAACATCATGTTGCCAGGGCAAAAAACCCAAACTGATATTTTCTATTACACTGCATGAAATTACCACATTTTGTCTACTGAAAGTACTGTATAAAAGGGATTTAATTCCCATGGCACTGGTCCTGGTAGGAATGCTATATTTCTCTCCGACTGGAAGTTTCTGGATACTGAATAACAAGCAATTTATTTTAACAATTTATATGCCTGAAATGGTTACCACAGCAATATGAGTTGGTGACTGTTTAGAAAAAGCTACATGCATGAGTAATTCTGGAAAATGCAATGGAACTGCAACGTGAAAAGCCTTGTTACAAATATTCATTTGTAGCTGATTGTAAGAGTCATAACATTCCAGTCTGTATATACGAAGGCAGGGAATTAAAAGTTTCCTTTCAGTTTTCCATCAGGAAGCATGAAGAAACATTTACCTCCACAATAGTCAGCAAAGCTTCTTGGGAATTTCTCATAACAGCCATAGTCTTCTCACAGCATCTACAAAAGATTTTTTTAAATCACATTTTGGGATTTTCTCCCATTTTAGTAAAACCAAAGAGTATTTTTCTATCATTTAAACAATTGGTATTCATACCCTTCTCAGAGATTATTTTACCACAAGATTTTCCTCACTGAAGCTTCCATTTTAGAAAATGACTGAGGGGAATTTCTGACCTGATGATTTTCTGTTAGCAGCTTCTCATTCCATTCTTCACTAATGGGCTAATGTCTCCCACCTGTGAATTTGTAGGTGGTCCAATGTTGTTGCTGGAGGCTTTAAGATAGCCATGAATTTCAGCTCAGGCCAACAGAAGAGTTCTTCGTAAAATGTAGTAACGCTCCAGCAACCGCTTATTAGCAACAACTTGACAAAAACCTGATATATTAATTAATCTTAACACAATTATATGTCTAAGTGTCCTATTAGAGGAAAAAATCTATTTGTATTCCAGTCACTTTCCAAACTGCCAGGGAGGGTTGAATGAGGAGAGAAACTGCTAACAGCAAGACGATTACCAGGTAAGAAATTTCTCATTTTGTTGCACGTCTCCTCATTCATCACTAATGGGAAGTAGTGAGCAGCGAATCACAGAAGTAGGGAGGAAAGGAGAACAGATTTTTAATTATTATAGTAAAATAACAGGCAGGATTGGCTGTTCTCCCATATAAAGAAAGAAATATAAATGAAGAAGTTATCTGGGAACCAACCCAGTCATCATCATCATGTTCCCATTACGCCTCTGGTGTTTAGGGCAGTGACAAAGCTCCTCCACTCCTGTCTGTTTCTGGCAAGTCCGTCAATGGTTCCCCAGCTGTGTCCCAGGTTTTTCAGCTCAGCTTCCACAGCTCTTTGCCATGTTGTTTTTGGGCGGCCTCATTTTCGCTTGCCTTCAGGTGTCCATCTTAATGGTATTCTGGTGATGGAATCGGTTTCCATCTGAAGAACATGGCCAATCCATTTCAGAGCCTCCTGGTAATGATAGTGCTCGTATCTTCTTGGCTGCACTGTGTGAATAGGTCTTGGTTTGAGATTGTTCTGAGCCAAAAGATACGGAGGATTTTTCTGAGCTTGTATGGAATGGAGACAGTTTTAACATGTCAAAAGCTGAACCAGCCCAGTAGTATCTTCTTATTAAAGGATGCCTTTGAGAGGAATGGACACTTAACTTTGCAAGTCTTCCTTTAATGAGGCTCATACACTTTCCCCCCATTGCTCCTAGATGCCTACATATTGACTGGTCATTGTCACAGACAGTTTACTGGACTTGAATTGCTGGTCTGATCCTATGTGGCCATGTTTGTGGTTTTAGTTCAGACATGCCACTGACAGAGCTGTCAAAGTGAACTACAAGGATGTTTTCCAGGTATGCGCCCCTTCCTCCAAAATGAATCTTGCTTCCACTGTGAGCATGAAAGGGTTCAGAGTGAAATCTGGGTCAACTGTCTGCATGTTGTTTGTATTCAGCTGCCCACAAAGGGACATACAGATGTGATCTGAGAATGACACATAATTTTGCACTGCATCAGGTGTGTGGTTCCATGTCCTCAAAAGGAATTTCTATGGGTGATTTTGAGAAATCCATTCAAGGGATGAAGCCAAGGCAGGGCACCAGCAATCTCAGCCACTGTTGATAACTGGCTATGGATGAGCCCTGCCAGGCTAATAAAGTTTTGGATCTCTGGAACTTTTTACAATGGTGGTAAAATTATGGCCAGAGTCATGTCTGTTTTGATCCTGCACTGGCTTCAAAAGCTGTTCTTCATTTGAACAGGGGATATAAATCCTTTGAAGAAGTTTGAACTGGTCTGTTCCTCTGGTCACTAATTGGTCGGGTTACCTATTCATGGGTATTGGTGTATAACTTGCGACCTGACCTTTGCTGTGACTATTACCACCTATTTCTTAAGACTCTGGGTGCTGAGGAACACCCAATGTTCCTAGGGAGTCTCCCATCCAAGTACAGCATGAGTCTGTTTACCTTCTGAGATCAGACTGTCCTGAAGAAAATCCAGAATAGTTGGGTATAAGGGTTCTTGGGGGTTTTGTTTTCCCTTGATATCACAAGATAAACATTATCCAGATTCAGGTTAGACCTTTTGTGTTAAAGCTTCCTGAAGAAGAGTAAACTCCCGTTCACTTTGGAGGATAGTGCAAACCTGATTTAGTTCTGTCCCAACAGCCAAGCTGTCAAGTGTAAATGGGCTGGATGGGGGCTAAGACCTTGGTAAAGGATGTCTGGTCTCATTTCTAGATGCAGTGGAGGGAGGGGTTTCTAACATTATGTCTATTAGGTCAAAAACCATGTTTTCCTTGGCTAGTGTGCAGCTAGATCTATCACACGAAAACAATTCAAAATTGAAGTTATACAGAAGACTCTCAACACCAGTCTTACAAATTACCAGTTTTATATGAACAAGTTGACATGCCTTCATATTCTGATGCCTTTGAAGCATTGGAAATGCAGTGCATCATAATGCAACTTATGCTATGTATGTACAGTGATTTTGAGGTGTTCTATTTTATGAACTACTCACTATAGGCTGCACTAACAGCATAGGGTGAGTAGAGTGAGTGCAGCCTAAGGTCTGTCAATCATGGTGTCTGCTGGGTGACCCTTGCAGATCTGCACATGTGCAGAAGGGACTCCTGGCCAGAGAAAAGACGGTTACTCACCCTAGTAACTGTTGTTCTTCGAGATGTGTTGCTCATATCTATTCCAATTAGGTGTGTGCACGCCGTGTGCACGATCGTCGGAAGATTTTTACCCTAGCAACACTCGGTGGGCCGGCTGGCGCCCCCTGGAGTGGCGCCATTGCGGCACCTGATATTTACCTCAGCCGGCCCAGCGCCCTCTCAGTTCCTTCTTGCTGGCTACTCCGACAGTGGGGAAGGAGGGCGGGTTTGGAATAGATATGAGCAACACATCTCGAAGAACAACAGTTACTACGGTGAGTAACTGTCTTTTCTTCTTCGAGTGCTTGCTCATATGTATTCCAATTAGGTGACTCCCAAGCCTTGCCTAGGCGGTGGGGTCGGAGTGAGATACCGCAGAATGCAGGACTGCTGAACCAAATGCAGCGTCCTCTCTGGAATGCTGGATTATGGCATAGTGAGTGGCAACGGTGTGCACCGATGACCAGGTTGCTGCCCTACATATCTCCTGTATTGGTATATATGCCAGGAAGGCGGAGGACGAGGCATGAGCTCGGGTGGAGTGCGCAGTAAGGTGCGTGGTGGGAACACCAGCCAAGTCGTAACCCGCCCGGATGCACGAAGCGATCCAGGACAAGATGCGTTGGGAGGAGACCGGGAGGCCCTTCAGCCGGTCTGCCACAGCAACGAACAGTTGAGTCGTTCTCTGAAAGGGCTTTGTCCGCTCGATGTAGAAGGTGAGGGCCCTATGGACGTCCAGGGAGTGAAGTTGTTGCTCCCTTGGAGAAGCATGCGGCTTCGGGTAGAAGACCGGCAGAAAGATATCTGGGTTGACATGAAAGGCCGACACCCCTTTAGGAAGGAAGGAAGGGTGCGGTCGCAGCTGTACCTTGTCCTTATGGAACACCATGTAAGGAGTTCCGAAGCGAGCACTCTGAGCTCAGATACGCGCCTCACCGAGGCTACAAGGAAGGCAGTCTTCCAGGAGAGGTACAGGAGCGAGCAGGTGGCCACAGGCTCAAACGGGGCCTCCATGAGCTTGGTTATGACAAGGTTGAGGTCCCCTGTAGGGACCGGATGGCGGACTAGTGGGTACAGCCGCTCCAACCCCTTGAGGAACCTACTGACCATGGGGTTGGAAAAAAATCGAGTGCCCACTCTCCCCAGAGTGAAAGGCCGAGATCGCCGCCAGGTGGACCTTCAAAGAGGAGACTGCCAGACCTTCCTCTTTCAGGGACAAGATGTAGTCCAGGATGATATGCACTGGCACCTGCGAGGGGGTGATACCCCGAGGGGCGCACCAGCAGGAGAACGTTTCCCCTTGGCCAAGTAGGTGGACCTGGTAGAGGACTTTCTGCTACTCAGAAGAACCTGTTGAACCGGGTCGGAACAACACAAGTCGGACTGGTTCAGCCATGCAGCAGCCAGTCCGTGAGGTGGAGAGGTTGCAGGTCGGGGTGACAAACCCTGCCGTGCTCCTGAGTAAACAGGTCCGGCCACAACGGGAGAGTGATCGGGTGAATGGACCACTCGTGCGCCTGGAAGGGTCTGCTGAGGCGGTCCGCCAAGGTGTTCTGAACCCCTGGGAGAAAGGAGGTCACCAGGTGGATGAAGTGGGCTATGCAGAATTCCCACAATCGTATGGCTTCTTGGCAGAGCAGGGACGAACGTGCCCCTCCTTGCCTGTTGATATAAAACATGGCCGTTGTGTTGTCTGTGAGGACTACAAGACCACGACCCTGAAGGTGTTTGGAAAAGGCTTGGCAGGCAAGGCACACTGCCCGCAGCTTCCTCACGTTGATGTGAAGGGATAACTCTTGCGCCGACTAAAGGTGCTGCATTTGAAGATCTGTGGTCAGGGCCAGGGAGGGCTGTGGGGTATGGAATGGCACCCCTTCCGACACCTTCTTGGGGTCCAGCCACCAGTCTAGGGAGGCTAGGACCTGCGATGGCACCCTCAGTACCACAACCATGTTGTCTTTGCATGGGTGATACGCTGGCGAGAGCCATGCCTGAAACGAACGGAGGCGTAACTGGCATGTCTGGTCACGAACGTGCAGGATGCCATGTGACCCAACAGACTCAGGCAGCCTCGTTCTGTTGAGTTGGGAAGCTCTGTAGGCCACGGATGATGGTCACTAGGGCCTGAAAGTGTGCCTCTGGCAGGAACGCTCGAGCGAGAGTCGAGCTTGTGGCAATCTGAACCTGCGACTGGAGCTGGTTGCTGGAGCTGCCGCGGATGAGCCAGTTGTCGAGGTACGGGAATATTTGGATTCGCCGTCGACGAAGAGAAGCCGCTACGATGGCCATGCACTTCGTGAAAACCCTTGGAGCCGTGGAGAGGTCGAAGGGAAAGACGGTGGACTAAAAGTGCCTTTGGTCGACCACAAAGCGAAGAAAACGTCTTTGTGGAGGGTAAATAGTTATGTGAAAGTACGCATCCTTCATGTCGAGGACAGCGTACCAGTCTCCAGGATCCCATGAAGGTATAATAGTACCCAGGGAAACCATGCAGAACTTCAACTTGCCATGAATTTGTTGAGTTCGCGAAGGTCCAGGATAGGACGTAACCCCCCTTTTGATTAGGGGATTAGGAATAATGGGAGTAAAAACTCCTTTCCCTTGAACTCCCCTGAAGCCTCCTCTATTGCCCCTATAGTGAGGAGCGTTTGCACTTCCTAAATTAGGAGTTGCTCATGAGGAGGGTCCCTGAAGAGGGACGGGGAGTGATGCTCCGCCTTGGGGCGTAGCTTCAAAAGTTTTGTTTGGGCCCCGCCGATGGCTATGGGGGGGGCCCTGGTTCTGGCCAGCCTGATGACCAGGCTGCCTCCTGCTACCACCCGGCCGCGTCTTCTAGCGAAGTCCTGCCTAGGCCTGGGCATAGGGTAGGGGCGATGCTCGAGGGCCCAGAAGGGCCGGTGCTGCGAGGCAGGGGTATGTATCCCCAGCGACCATATTATAGTGCGGCCATCCTCCAGGGTCTGAAGTCTTGAGTCCGTTTGTCGGAGAAAAAAGTGGCCTTGCCCATCGAAGGGCAAGACCTGAATTGTGGATTGTACCTCTGCCGGGAGGTTGGAGAACTGCAGCCATGAGATACGCCGTATGGCAACACCCGAAGCAGGTGTTCCGGCCGCCGAGTCGGCGACATCCAAGGAGGCCTGCAAAGATGTTCTGGCCACCTTTTTGCCTTCCCTGATTAGGGCTGAGTACTTCTGCCTGGACTTCTGGGGAAAAAATTCCCTGAATTTCCGCATTGAGTTCCAGGTGTTATATTTATAACGACTCAAAGGGCCTGCTAGTTAGCTGCTCTGAGCTGTAGGCCCCTCTCCCCCCAGAGTAGATCTTTCTACCCAACAGGTCCAGGCGCCCAGCTTCCTTAGACTCAGGTGCAGGGCCTGCTGGCCGTGCCTCTCCTTCTCGTTCACAGATTGAACCACCAAGGAGCACAGTTGGGGGTGAGTGTATACGTACTCGCAGGACCTTGGGGACGCCATATATTTTCTCTCTACTCCCCTGGCAGTGGGGGGAATCGAAGCTGGAGATTGCCAGATTATAGTGGCGTTGGTCTGGTTCGTACGTACGAAAGGCAGGGCTACCCTGGCAGGGGCATCAGCCAAGAGGATGTCCACCACGGGATCCTCGAGCCCCACTACCTCCTCCACCTCCTCTGGGGGAGGGCGGGACACTGTGGCCTCTGGTCCCTGGGGCTCCGAGGGGGCCAATTGGGAGGCTCTAGAAGGAACCCCTTGGGCCTGGTGATAAGACCGCGGTGTCCAGAAAGGCCACTGTTGTGGTCCCTGGGCAGAGTCCTGTGTGTTCTCCTGCTAGCGGCTAGGACAATCCATCGCGTGGATTTGGTCCATATGGTAACCTCACTCCGTCCGGGAGGATCTAGATGCGGAGTGGGAGGTCCAGGGTGGAGCGGAATGCTCCTGCCAGCTGGTACGCGGGGCCATTGGTGAATGCCTTGGCGCCGAGAGCCCGACCTGGACCCTGAAGGGGAACGACCGGTCAATAGGCTGCGGGCCCGGCTTCCCAGGGACCTGCGCTGCGACCGGCACCGGGATTAGGGGCGGTGCCGGGAGTCGTAATAGTGTTGGCTGTATCTAGAGGCCGATCTTGAACGGCGCCGCGAGTGCGACCAGTACCGAGATGGGGATCGGCGCCGGGACTGTGAGCAGCGCCGGGACTGGGGGTCCGCCTGGTTGAGACCTCGATTGGACCTGGAGCGGCGTCGGCCAGCTGCTGTGTGCGGTAGTGGGCACAGCATGGCAGGCTTGCCTCGGGAAGGGACGAGCCGCACCGGCGGCACCGAAGGCTGGCATGGTGCCGGTTTGATAAGTGCGATCGAGTCCCTCGCTGCCGGAAAAGTGTTCGGTGTGGACGGCAGCATTAGCTCTACCTCGGTGAGTACCGGGGAGTTCACGGCCACCGAGCTCGACGGACCTTGTGGTGCTGGAGTCGTCGGTGTCGGTGCCTCAGTCGGGCACGGAACTCAACGGACCTTGCGGTACCGGAGTAGATGATGCCGATGTGGAAGGCAGCGTTAGCTCTACCTCGGTGCGTACCGGGGAGCTCATGGCTACAGAGCTCAACGGACCTTGCAGTGCCGGAGTAGATGATGCCGATGCAGATGGCAGCGTTAGCTCTACCTCGGTGTGTACCAGGGAGCTCATGGCTACCGAGCTCGACGGACCTTGCAGTGCCAGAGTCGTCGGTGCCGGTGCCAATGCGGACGGCAGCACTGGCTCTACCTCGGTGCGTTCCGGGGAGCTGACGGCCACCGAGCTCGACGGACCTTACGGTGCCGGAGTCGTCGGTGCCGGTGCCTCAGTCAGGCACGAAACTCAACGGACCTTGCGGTACCGGAGTCGGTGATGCCGGTGCCGATGCAGACGGCAGCGTTAGCTCTACCTCGGTGCGTACCGGGGAGCCCACGGCCACCGAGCTTGACGAACCTTGTGGTGCCGGAGTCGTCAGTGCCGGGGTCTTCGCCTGGGGCGTGGAACTCAACGGACCTTGCGGTACTGGAGTCGCTGGGGCCGGTGCCAATGCGGACGGCAGCACTGGCTCTACCTCAGTGCGTACCGGGGAGCTGACGGCCACCGAGCTTGACGGACCTTGCGGTCCCGGGAGCCGACGGTGCTGGCGCCAGGCTGGAAGTCTTGGCTGGACGGTCCTGTACCGGTTGCAGCTGCAGCGGCGTCGGGTGGTGGCAGCCCTGGGGTCTGTTTCCCCAAGGTTGGGGATAGCGAACGACACCTCTGTGGTAACATGGCCGGAGTTGTCCGGTGCCGTGGCTCCTTGCTAGTGCTCAGGTGCTCCGGTGCTGCTGATGCACTGCGTGCCGACGCTGTCGGCGGCGGAGGCGACATCGGGCTAAGTGCCAGTTCTAATAGGAGCTGCTTCAAGCGAAATTCCCGCTCCTTCTTAGCTCTAGGCTTAAAAGCCTTGGAGATCCGACACTTATCTACGATGTGGGATCCCCCAGGCACTTCAAACGGGAGTAGTGTGGGGTCCCCCAAAGGCATTGGCTTGGAGCCGGCCGACGGCTTGAATCCCGGTGAACCAGGCATGAGCCTGGTACGGGAGGGGAGAGAAGGGGAGAAGCCCCTTATCTCCCACTAGTATTTACACTAAACTTCTTAACAAGACTATCAAAACTATTAACAACTACTTAAAGTACTTAAGTACTTAAAACCATTAACAATGCTAAGTGAGTGCTAACTAAGCTAGGGAGGTGGAGATCAGCTACGCTGCGCTCCACAGTTCCGACCATCACGGGCGGTAAGAAGGAACTGAGAGGGCGCTGGGCCGGCTGAGGTAAATATCAGGTGCTGCAATGGTGCCACTCCAGGGGGCGCCAGCCGGCCTACCGAGTGTTGCTAGGATAAAAATCTTCCGACAATCGTGCACGCGGCGTGCACACACCTAATTGGAATACATATGAGCAAGCACTCGAAGAAGAAGTGTGGGTCTCCAGGACCTGTTATGGTTGTTACTGCCTAGCACCAGTTTCTTACCTTACCCACCAACAATTTCTGATTAGTTTCTTATTTTACCAAGCAACAGTTTCTGATTTCGTAACCTGTTTTTCTGTATTGATTGGTCAACTGATAATACATATATATATATTGTACATTATCATCAGTTCTTTGGCAAGCAATCTGGCTAAGGGTGTGTATGTGTTTGCCCTACTGTGATTCTGCCTGACCAACAGCGCTCCAGTGCTTATGGTTTTGCTTTCTTTTTTTAAATAAAGTTTAGTATTTATTATTTAAACTGAGGACTCCAGAATTTGGATATCGGACCAGGCGGGTAGCAGGAGGAACCCACAAAGGGGCACTAGTGCCACGAAAGGGAAAGGCCTAGCAGAGTGTGCCCCAACACTCAATCCCCAGTAAAATAAGGGTTTTACTGTAAAACAAAATGGTCAAGAGAAACTGCACCATCAACTTGTTCCATTGCCAAAGGGAGAAAATCTAGTGGCGTGCACTGATGGGAGTCTCCAGCAACAACAACCGACCACCTCTGAACTCCATCAATGGGCAGCATTAACCCATTAGTGATGAATGAGGAGAGAAGCTGTGCAACTGAAGGACACTATTAAGGATTCCATAACTGATTGTTACATGGTACTAATTCAGATTTGGTTACTCTCCATAGGAAGTTAAGTGTTCTCTCAACACTCTCTGCACTATATTACATACTATAAACAATCATAATTTAGGAGACCTTCTGCTGCCCTCTTACTCGTAAGAAGCATCACTTACCTTCTAAAGACTCCCTCCACGCCAGTGATGCCCATCCCATCCACAATGTCTCTGGTTAACCTAAAGGGAACAGTCTCTGGTGTGGGAAGGATTTTGCCCTGTTCAAAAGCAACCCCTAAAGAAAGAGATATAGTGAAATGTTACAAAAATATTTAGGAAAAGAAAACTGAAAGCTCTTTTTTTTACTTTTCCTCTTACCTAGATCTATGTGCACTAATTCTGCAGTTTGCTCATCTATCAGGATATTCTGTACGTGTCTATCTCCAAGCCCAAGTATGTAACCAACTGAAAAGAGATTATCTCAAAATGAAACTATTTGTATGTAATCATGATTTGTAAAACTATTTTAAATTTTAGTGTACATGACTGCTCCTTAGCATACATGATTATGCCTTGCACATTCACCTTTTTAAAAATGTTGAAAAATGTAATAGAACATATTCATAGAATAAGCTTGATTTATGTAAACAAGTTAAAAATAAGAGAAAAATAATACACACAGTTCTCTATGTATACATGTAGCTCCAGTATAGAATACCAAATGTCATGCAATAAGTTTGCAAACGAAGAGATGAATTAGATAAAATAGGTGAAAATTTCTGCTGATGTAAATGTGCATAGCTTTATTTCAGAGGAGTTCTTCCCATTTGCATCAGCCGACAATTTAGCCCTATGACTTCATAAGTAAGAAAGTAGATTCACGGTAAAATAAAGAACAAGTCAAAAACATTTAATATGCAGTAGAACTCTTACATCTGGATTTTGCTAATTGATAAATTGTACAAATACATACAAAAGAAGCAATCTTTCCTCACTTTTCAGCAAGAAGGTTTGCTAGGAGATGCTGTAGTGAGTGACTACTAGCAAGGTTTCATATGAAATACTCTGTTTTGTAAAAATAAATTCATTCTGGCATATTATAAATAACACAACTACAGTTGTCAAAATAAATGTATAACATGCATTTTGTGATGCATTATTTTTTTCTTATTAGCTGACAACAAACCGACTAATTTACTAAATTCAGTCATTCACAAATAAGTCTCCAGGTCATATGTCAATCAATAGATTCTATTGTCCTGTATATAACATATTGAATTCAAAGTATGGAAATAATCTGTGTGTGTGAAAAAGTATGAAAGACTATGGTTCTGTATAGGGCTGTGTACACCACTTCAGCTGCATGTTGAGGTCTTAAATATGTCATTGGGTTGTGTGCAGGCCCACTGCACAGGAATTTACCCTAGGAGAAGGCATACATGCAACATGCTAAGTATGTTCATCTTATATTAAACAGGGATTCTTGACATGGTGTTTAGACCTGAGATAGAGCCTACTTTAACATTCACTCTGCTATCGGATGTCTTCCCGAACCTAAATATTTATTTTAACTCCAGAACTCAATTATTCAGGAGTTAAGAAATTTTTTTTTATGGAACCTTATTAAAACCCCACTTCTTGCATTTCTTTGTTAACTGCTGCAGCCGTTAGGTAAATTCCCCCCCCCCCCCCCCGCAATTGAGTATATTACTATAAATACCACTAATGATGCTGGTGCACAAAGAAAGTAAAAATGGAGCCTTCCTTTGATTCAGTTCTTGGGGGAGGGAGGTGGGGGGAAATCAATGTTTGACTGGAAATATATTTTAAATTTTCTAGGACTTAAAAAAACCTTATAAAAAGCAAAAGAGCAATGTTTGATACTGTCTTTTTAGTGAGACAAATGGAATCAGTGTTTCAATAAACTGGGTGCTGGAAGTCATCACTTAAAAAAACCCACCAGTTTTTGTTATTCTTTATTTCCCATCCAATATGTCTTAGTTTAAATGCTGTTACCGTAAAATGTTCTAATCTCCTTGTTTATAGTTATGCTAGTTTATACCAACATTAGGTTTGAAAATATATTATCTTGAAAAGAATGACAGCAGTTGCTTTGCATACCGATAGATGATGTAGCCACACTGCGAGTATATGCCAATCGTTTCTCAAACCAAACAGCTGGGTCCAGGAATTTTTCCATGCAGAAATAGCGAAACACAGGTTGAAAATTCTGGCAAATGTTTATAAAGATGTTGCATTTCTCTTCAGAATGCTGTTTTTGTGCATCCTTTAAACAAACCACAAATAAATTAGACATGTTTTCACCCATTAACTAGTTTGGATGGCACCTACTCCATTATTTGGAAAGAAATACACAATGCTCTACCTCCCACATCAAATGCTCTCTCTCTAACACAGATACACAATCTTGTCGCTGTGATAAAACTTCTCTGTATTCATGTTAATTAAATTATTTTTTAGTTTTCATAAATTACTGTGTTCTCTCATTATGATGAGAAACACTGACAAATGTAAATTAATTCTGCAAAATATGGCATGCCCTGTTGGGCTTCCACAAAAGGTCCGAGCTTTGATAATGGAAGGGATTATCACATCGTACTATTGGAGATCCAGCTATAGTTTGTTCCTTCTCATGCCAAGTTTTTACTTTATAATTTAGACTTTTAGTAATTAATCTCAGGTTGTCGTCATATAAACCTGGAGATCTAGTTAACTAGTTCTATTTCATTGCCTATATTCTCAGTTTTTAATATTGTGTTTATAACCGAAATGTTTTCATTAACACAATACTTTATTTTTTTTTAAAAGGTCAAAACTCTAAAGAATCTCTGAACGACACTAAATGAGCAAGATTTTTTTGCTAATGTGACTCACCATCATTGTCTTATGGCAGTGAGAACTGCTGTAGTCTTTTGGCCTGTATCTCCTGTGAGCTCCCTCTTCAGGATTTACAAGGAATTCACCAATGGGAGTTGTCCCTGAGCACCACTCTAGGACACCACTTCTCTGAGAAAGGGGAACCACCTGGGAAAAGAATACCAACACCACAAACATAACATGTATCTCTTAAAAAGGCATGTGTATTAGAGCAGACTGTACAATTGAGTTCAACATACCTTGTTATGACCCAGTGTACCTGGGGCAGCCCTCACTGGAAATGCCAAGGTCAGGGCAGGCTGCAAAAGGGAGAGCAGATACTCCCAAGACTGGTGGGTAACACTGAAGTTAAACTCCTCAACCAATCACAAACTGTGCTTCTGATTCCCCACATTGGTTATCGAGAAGCAAAAAAGAAATCCCACAGCCCCCTTTATTGCATCCAGGTTCTCTGACTCCCAATCAGCACCTAGGTCCAGTACAGTGAGAAGTTATTTAAAAAAACCACTGCTCATATATACAAAATGTTCTTCTGACCCCAAAGGGTCAGCCATATTACCACGTCTGTATACGTTTGGATCTTACCCAAAATACCACACTGCCAGCCAATCCTTTAGTGTCTAAAACAGTGGTTTCCAAACTTTAACAACCTGTGAACCCCTTTCACTAAAATGTTGTCTCGCGAACCCCCACCTAAAAATGAATATTTCCAGGGATTTTCTCCTTTACCGGAGTATAAATTATAAAAGCAGTGATCTTGGAAATATAACATTTGTTTTTATATCATGCTTATTACACACTATTTATTATTAATTATTATTTATCATTACAGTATTTTTATTACATTATGAAAACGGCAACACTCTTCCAAGATCTCACTTTCATAGCTTGTATCACTTTGAATACCCTGTTATAAAGACCAGGCTCCTATGTTTCATCAAGGAGTATCAGATGTGAAACAGCATGAAGGTATTTAAGAAGGCAGCTCAAAGAGTTCCTCCTACACAAGCATTCAGGTCTTGAGCAGTCCAGGCAAACAACGCACATTACAACAATGCTTAAACTTGTTTTTTTAATTATTCTGAAGAACAATACTAGCTGGCTATTTAATTTTAAAAACAACAAAAAATATCCACCTCCCTTTCCATTTCTTATAAGGAGTCTTGAAGTTCAAATCTCCTCAGTGTGATAGATATGATTGCTTTGATCTGCTTAGCTCTTGGAAGTCTAGGGGCTCTGGGCTGCTGGCCCCGTGCTGCCCGGTGTTCCTAGGGACAGCTCTGTCTGCCATTAGGGAATTTTTTCCTGAGAACCCCCTGTAACATTTCACAAACCCCAGTTTGGGAACCACTGGTCTAAAACTAAAGGTTTATAATAAAGAAGAAAGAACGAACAAGAAGAGAGATATTAAATGGCAAAACAGCCACATACATAAAAAGAGGTGAGAAGCAGGATTGAAGACAAAATGGAAGATGCAACTGCCTTTTATAAGTCTTTAGCCATGCGACATTTGCTTCCTTTGTTTCAAACACAAGCTTGTGCCATACAGCATCACACTTGTTTTTATACAGCTTTTTCTAAGCACAACTGGAAGACCTCATTTTAGCAAAAGAAACTGCCAGGGAACCATTTACCGCTATTACCCTAATACTTCAATACAACATAATTACCCTTCTGAATTTCCATGTTTAGTCAGGTAGTAAAACAATGCAATGATTACTAATAGTTCAACACAAACTTTATAGGATTATTACAAGCAATTGCTTGGATTAAGATACCATGTAACAATTGCAATGAGCGTATGTGAAACTGGAGATACTAGATGACCACAGTGGTAGCTTCTGACCTATCAGCCAGTTTTTAAACCATTATCAAATCTCACAAATTTTGTCTATTGCCAGGTACCAGTGAACAGATGTCCACATCACAATTGGCTCTAACTGCCCCCTCCTTGTTGGTTGCCTTAGCAGACTGAATTGGTAGGGAGACTAAACAATTCTCTGGCTATTGTGTGGTGGTCATCTCTTCTAGTTTTGATTCCTTACTACTCCTTTGTTTTTTGTACATCTTCTGT
The DNA here is from genome assembly GCA_033296515.1 of Macrochelys suwanniensis. NCBI lineage: Eukaryota > Metazoa > Chordata > Testudines > Chelydridae > Macrochelys > Macrochelys suwanniensis. The sequence goes on along the minus strand of CM065775.1, from coordinate 38,066,115 downwards.
CTTGTCCTTGTTGTTTATTGCTGATGGATTATGAAAGACTCGAAATCTCATAGAAAAGAGGGGGTTTGTGTTTTCATGATGATATTTTCCATTATATACATTTAAAAACCTTATGAACACTTTTCCTTCCTCCGTGTCCTCCTTCATTTTGCATGTTTACAAAATATAACAAGTTTGTTTGAAGACTATTTAAGCAAGACAAAGTGGAATCCACCTATGAATTCTTGAAAGTATTATAGGATACATAACTAATTAGGATAAATCACTTCACCTACTGAAACACACAGTTCCAATTTGTCAAAGACAAAGCTCATTCAACCTTCATTTAAAAACTATTTATTAGCAGCTCATCTTAACTCTTTTTATAATACATTTGTACACACCATACACATTAAAGGGAAGAAAAAGGGGAAAAGCTTATGTCCAAACTAATTTTCTATATCCAGAAATATTAAATTCATTCTTTGTCTCATCAAATACAGTTCTGACATTCAGATCCTGCATTTGCAGATTTAGGATTGGGCTTCTGGACTCAGTTGAACTTGTAAGGGATCCTAAAGAGAAATCTTAAATGATCTTGTGTGCTGAAGCCAAATGGTCAGCAGCTTACAACTGAGTGGCAGTACATGGCTTTCTCATTTTACTGTTCCAAGTCTGTACAAAGAAAGTTTCCAAGGGTCTTTAAATAGACATCAGGGCACCAGATAATTTTTCTGTGGACTTTATAGTCTGGGGAAAATTAAATGGTAGCCTTTGGTTTATCTGAACTCTAACTATTTCCTCGGGTGGGGCAATTCCTTGACAACATACACTACTTTTAGCTAGCTTTTGGATTATAGAGATAAAAGAAGAGTAACATTGTCACACTACACAAGTGCCGTTTATCACAACTCTGCTGCAGCAGGAGATGGGGGCTACCTTATATCTTCGGATGGTGAGTTTTCTTTTTCTGGTTTCAGTGTTTTGCTGGAGCAGTGTATTGCACATCTGGAAAACCTGCTGCATGACAGCATCCTGTCTCAGGTCATCCCGGCCCTTTAGAAGAAATACAAAAAGCAATTAAAGGACAATTCTTCTAACATCCAACTTCCTTTTTATTGCAATAAAGGTGCTCTTAGAAGAGCAACCGCCTCCACAAAACAAAAATGAAATGTTCTCCTATCCACCCAAATCAAGCTATGCAAATGTAATTAATACTTGGTTTTGTAGTACACTTCAGAAGCTTGAAAATAAAGTTGATCTACCAGTTTTTATTCCTTCTTCCCATGGCAAACATTTAATTTTTGATTTTTAGGGTTTCCAAAAACCTATGTAACTTATGTATGTTAGCATGCTTTTAAAGATGTCATTTCGTTCAACGTTACACCCTATCCCATAATAAGCCATGAGGACTGCAGATCACAGCTTTTCCAGAGGTCTCAGAGTACCACAATTGCAACACAGTCCTAGTTACCACTGCCAGAGATCTGTAAAACCCACATTTCCCAAGAATAGTGCTATATCACTGTGCAATCAGATGGGCTAGAATGAAGCTGGTTGAACTAATGCAGTCACTATTTTTAAAGCCACATGGGAATGCATAAATGGAGTTAGAGATCATTAATCAAATAAATCCATTCTAAAGTAACTTTTCTAGAATCTTGTATATATGTTTGAAATTTCAAAGTGTCTGCTTTTACATTCTCTCCAACTAGTAATCCTTTTATTTCTAAGAAAAACAAGACTAAACACTTAGAATAAAGAGGGTTGGACTAGATGACCTCCTGAGGTCTCTTCCAACTCTAATCTTCTATGATTCTATCCGCATGAACTTTTGAGCACATCTTTGGTTAGTAGTGTAAAAGTACAGTGCTTTATTTCAACACACACTCCAGCCACTAGAAGGAACATAAAAAAATCACACACTTCAGCAGGTCTTATATTCTATCTAGTAGTGGGCAATAGTACATGTGCACATTGTAGGAGGACAGATGTATACAAATTAGTATATTATATAGATACTTAGTGATTTCCTTTTCAAACTACTTGTACAAACAAACACATTCAAACAACCTGTACTGGGGAAATGGACAGAGAGCTTAAGTGATGCACCCAAGCACATAGGAGGAGTCTGCTAGAGAGCTGGGATGAGAATTTAAGAGTTTCAGGCTTCCATTTCTGTACTCAGATTACAACTTTCCCCATAGCTCTGATTTTTAAAGGTATTTGGGCACTGCAATTCCTAACTGACCTAGGAGCCTAACTCTCATTTTCAAAAGGTGACATAGGCAAATCTTGTTGAAGTTAGTGGGACTTAGGTTCCTAAATGATTGTGTCACTTTTGAAAATGAGTGAGGCTCCTAAGTCAGTTAGGCATTGAATCACTTAGCAAAGGAACACTTAAATACATTTAAAAATTTGGCTCCATGTCTATGACTTGTAGAAACAGGACACTGCCCTCTGGCAACTACAGCAGATACAGCTTACCTTGACAAGTTGCCTCCTCTCTTTTCCATCTGATCCTATACAATCTATTATTTTAGGCAGATTCAGGCCTCCTGCTAAGCGAAACTCTGGCTTGAATGACCTTATTGTCACCAAATTTTCATATTTCCCAGTAGGGTCCACCTGAAATTATAATTAAAAATTACTATAAAATATCAGATTCATTACACTGAGAAAAAATGTTTCACTATCTATAAACCTGAAGCTTTACAAACTTCATTAGCAGACTTTAAACAATGCAAGATTGTTACTATAGGATATCTGTAGTCTCCAAGTTCAAGTAATTTATTAATCATACTAGCACTAAAAATAAGCATATAAAAACCTAATGAAACAACATCTATATTAAGAGATTAATATACAATATCAGAAAAATATACCAAAATCTATTGAAAAATATCCAAATATGTAAACATGTACTGATAAGCACATACATAAATGCAACAAAGGTGGGGAAAGAGGGCATTTAAAGCAAAGGGAAAAAAAAGCAAAGATCACAGGCAAAGAACCACACACCCTGACTTCCACTGAGAAGAAATGGATACATTTTAAATTGTAAATATATCACAACTTTATTCACCTTAATTTCCATGGTGGGAACAACAACATCCGCCAAGTTCTTTAGTTTAGTAATAGGTTGGCCAGCAGGAATACTTACGCCTTCTGCAGTTAAAAACAATGCATTATTTTGAATCAAGAACTGCAGTTCACACTTATCAGTTTACCCTTGTCTTCCCCCAAAAGGTTGCTGAGTCTGGGTCCTGAACCCAATATCTGAGTGAGGGAAAGGGAAGCTACTGCCATAAGCATTTCTTGGGCCCTTTCATCTAGGGAGCCAGACTGAGGTAATGAAAACACTTCTCTCACAGTCAGGAACAATGGAAGCTCCCTAAAAGTAGGGGGTCACCAGTGGCCGAACCGTAACCCCACCCTCCCAAGCCACCCCTTCCCTCTGAGCTGCCTCCCTCGCACTACCCCTTCTCCTCAAGCCCCCATGCTCATGCCACCTCGCCCACCAGACGCCCCACCCCTTCTCCTGATGCCCCCCGCCCCTTCCCCCCCCGAGACTCTGCCCCCATGCCACCCCTTCCCCGAGACCCCGCCCTCATGCCGCCACTTCCCCCCCAGACCTCGTCCCCGCTCCACCCCTCCCCACAACACCCCGGCCTCTGCTCATTGCTCTCTGCCCCCTCCCCTGTGTTGCTCACCCTTACGGCCAGTAAAAAGGGATGGGGTCATGACCCTCTGGCCTCCCTGTTCTGGTGCCCCTGCTCCCAGTAGCACTAGAAATTCTCTGGAGGTCTCATATCCAAGAACTACTGCAGCTGAACCTCACAGTGCAAGTTGTTTCATATGACTTCTAAACCAGAGTAGGTCTTATATTTAACATAATTAGGACGTAGTAGCAGTACAGCTGCCCGTCTGCATTTTGGTAATAATACTTAATATTTAAATAGCATCTTTCATCCAAGGATCTCAAAGAAAACAATAGTTAACTGACCTATCCCCACCCTATGCAATTGCATGCCTATTTTACAGCTGGGGAAACTGAAGCCTAGAGTGACTTAGTGACCGCCCCAAGATAAGGCAATAGTAGAGCTGGGAATTGTGACTCTAAATACCCTAACTACTGACCAACAAGCCCTCTTTTCAAATACTTACTTCTGTGAGATTTCCATGGAGTGGCATCCAGATTTGCTAATGTGATGTATGCATCACAAAGTGCCTCTACATCTCTAACCATTTGAGGTCTCCTACTTTTTATTATGTTAATTATGTTGCTGGCAGCCTCCATTCGATCCTACAGAACAAAAAAACCAAACCAACCAAAAAAACAAACACATTTTCCAAGTTACTCCTTGCCAGGTCAAAGACAGACAGTATATTGCCATCAAGTAGAATTGAAGCTATCCTGTGAAAACAGAGGAAACACAGATACAGAATACCCTCTACAATGCAAACCTGATTCATATAAATGGGGGTGGGTATGGCTGCGAAAGCTGCAGTGGAGATCCACTCTCCATCCTCCTGCAAACATGGGGCAAATAAAGGGGTTGTTGGCTCTTGGAAATCCACCCACCATCCCCTTTCCTATTTCTGCTATTGTCCCTAATGTAGCTGGCTGGGGGGAGCAGCTCACATGTACAAGGCTGAAGGCTAAAGCAGCTCGCCCACCCAAGCTTCCCTTCTCTGCTCCCAACTTTGTGGCACTTTGCTCAACTTGGCACACCACCAATGGAAGCCCCAATCCACAGCTACATATAGCCTACTGACGAGTTGGGGAAAGAGATCAGAACTATCCGAGAAGAGGAGAAAAGCTAACTACAAATATGGAAAAAAGATAAGGAAAAACCCCCAGAAAAGACAACGGGAAATGGACAGAAAAAAGGAGAGAAGCCAGAAACTATGAGAGGACAACAGTGTGAGGGAACAAAGAAAGTGCCCAAAGAGTGCCAAAGAGGGGCTCCAATAATGAAAGGTTGGGAAAATCATCATAATCATAGCAATGAGAATCATCAATCAAAACAATAATAACGCTAACTTAAAAAAGAAGCCATGATATAATGTTACAAGTCATTACGGTTTATAGCATTAACATTACTCTTTTTCTCTGGGAAAGAAATAAAGATATTAGAACCATGTTGCACAAACCCAAATACTTTTATCTTACAGATTTACATTAAACGCTCACTTAACATTAAAACAGAAAAATCTTTGGTCATTATTGACTTCTCATTTATAAACCCGCTCAAGCCCTTGATGCAGCTAAAATGTCTTTACAATATCTCACAGGTGAAAAATCTCAAAAAAATCTCCTTTATGATAGTCTGAACTTAGGGACCACTGGCCGCAGGAAATGTGAGGATATTTTTTTCTGAAACCACTGTAATAACTGATTTGAACAACAACTGTCAAGGCTGGTAGGTCCCCAATGTCCGTAATTACAAGTTTTGGTTTTAAACATCAATATTTAATTTCCCCCCATTCTTCCTCATCCCACCAAAAAAAATCAAGTAAATGAAACTCTCCACTATAACATCCTTTTAAAGTACATTAACTTTCTGACATTACGATACTAAATGTGATTCATAACCTAGAACTATGCGATTCATAAACAAAATTCAGTTTGATTTGAGTACCATATCGAGCTGGGAGATTTCTTTCGGTAAATTTTTTGTTAGTCTGTTTCTTCTTGTTGCCTCTGGTTTTGCCAAGAGTTCATCCTTGTTGGCATTTGCCAAAGCCAATACTATAAACAAAGTATGATGTGGATGATCCAGTGAAATTCTAGATATTAGCTGTCAAGAAATATAACAAGAGTCAGTTATTAAAGATGTAATAAAAATTAAAATGACTTACAAATCAGAGCAGTAAACTAAGATTTTAAACTAAGAAGCAAATGTGCAATAAAACACTATTCAACTCTTTCATATTATAATCAACATAGAAAGGACTGAAATTTTTTACCTTTCACTGTCCTGTACAGAAAAAAATAAAGTAAGAGCATAGCTAAGTTTGTATTTTGATGTCTTTACTATATAAAGTATGTTTTTAATACAATGGTCTGACTATTCTAAGACGACTTCTAAATCAGTGGAGAGAACTGGCAGAACAAAAACCAAGTTTTACATTTCAAGTTTACTACATCTCATTCTGTAATGGAATAGTTTAGGCTACATGACTCAGTCAAGATAGAATTGTGCTAAGGAAGATCTATGTTCTGTTTAGGAGTTTTAACATAAGTAAGATGCATCTCTGTACCATTAATCTAATCACAATACATATGATTTAGTATTAATTACATTATTTAAAACTTCATGAAATCCTAGGCAGCCCATGATCTTGGTTCCCATTCGAGCAGCCAGCTGGTACATCAGAGGCAAAAACTTGTATGATGGAATCTTCTCTGCATCTATCTGTTGAAAAAGAAATCAGATGTAAAGCAACAATGCACATAAAAGAGATCACAAAGACAAATCAGTAGATAGGCACCAGTGGATTTGTACTGATATTTTAAAAATATTTATTGGCTGCACACCACTCCCTCCTCACTAGTCGCTCACTGGGTGCCACAAGTCCCACTGCTTGCAGCTTGTTCAGAATGCAGCAGCACAACTGCTCCTGGGTTTGAGCTATTAGGATCATACTCAGCCAGCTTTGCTATTAAGTAGCAAATTCAGTTTAAATTAGCCTTACTGATTTATAAAACTCTGAGAGGGACTGACCCTGATTATATGAAAGACCTCTTCATTGAGTCACTGCCTGATGGCTTTTTATTAATATTATTAAAAATGCTATTATTGTTATTTTATTACAGCAGTGCTTAGATGCCTCAATTAAGACTGAGGCCCCACAGTTCTGGGTACTATAAAAACAGAGGGCAAGACAGTCCCCAACTGGGAAAGCTTACAATATAATTTTAAAAAAGAAACAACATGAGTGTATTAAAAAACATAAAGGAAAGAAGGGAGGACAAGGGTGCCTGTGAAAGGAACACATTATTACATAGACTTATTCAATTGTTCCAACTAATTCTAATTTTTAAAAATTAATTATGACAGAGAAAAGAAATAGGCTAGATATCAGCAATCACTATTGGCAATCACTACTGGCAATGTGTTTAACCCTTATCACTTAGCAATTTCCTTTGGGTATCATGGTAGATGCTTACAATCTAAACTAGGCATAACACAGCAAAGAATGAGAAAGGGGAGGTAAAAGGTACGGGAAAAACACGGGTAATACAGTGAAAGATCATGAGATATGCTTAATGTTATGGACACTTTTGCTAACATTTGTTATTAAAAATGTAGGGGACAGAAACAGAAGAGGACCACAGTTAATGATGGAGGGTGATAAATGAGTAGTACATAAAGTGAGCTTTGAGGAAAGACTGAAGAAGGCTGGTGCACAGGGTCATGTGCCAGATTCCAGGCATATGGGCACCTTGAGAAAGTGTGTAGAGTAGCTAATGGAAGGAGGCAGATGGAGAAAGCAAATAAGTGAGCTATTTTGGAAGAGTGTAGTGCAGGACACAGTGATTAAGATACAAATGAGAGACGAGAGGTGGACACACTGGAAGAGCTATGCAGGTCCTAGCATGTGAGAATGAGGAATCTGAATTTGATTTTCATGTAGAATCAGAAGGATAAGAAAAAAGTAAGAGCAGAAACTTACCTTCATCATTCCATTGACTTCAAAAACTCCAGAGTTCTCAAGCCAGAGGGAGCAGAGGCGGAAGATCCACATATCATGCTCTTCTCCACTAAGTAAGCAATTGATGTAGTTCTCTACCGCTTTACACAAGAAACGTTTACGATCCTCACTCAGTGCACGAATTGCACATTCATCAAGTTCAAGCTCCCGCTGAACCTTTACTGTGTATCTATGAATGGACATTAACCATCGGTTAAAACAATGATGGGAAGGCAGGCTGGAGTTCTCTCACCTACAGCTTTAAGAAATTGTCCAACATTTTATACTTGCTTTTGTACCAGCAAAGAAAATCAAGCAATCCTTAGATAAAGTACGCCCACTGTCCTCCTCATTTGGGTACACTGGGCACCCTTGTTCTGTGATTAAAACACACTGAAAATCTAGTCCCATTTTTCCTAATGACGGGACCTGAACACACCAATGTAAAAGTGAATTTCTGGGAATGGAAACAAGCACGAAAACTTGAGCCACCTCCTACAGAAAATAGAGAACCACTAAAGCTTAGAGTTTTCCCTCACTTTCCCTTCCTCTTACTAAGGCTATAAGAGAAATAGTCAGATGAACTCTAAGATTCCATCAGCTCTACTGCATGAGCAAATCCCCAATCAGGTTGCACTTTGCTCTTCACTCTGGCGCTGCATGCCAATTAGCTATAGTTACTTCCCCTCAATCTGGACACCCACCTGTTTGTCTGAACCTTGTGCTCCTTTAGGAGGCCAATTTCCTCCTTGGCCTTCTTCAGCAAAGCTTGCTTGTTTTCAAACTCTGAGGATTTCATGTAGTTCTCAATTCTTTGATACTGAGTATCAGAGAAACGAGCCAAAGAAAGGAAAGCCTTCATCCTTCCACTCTTTAGCTCATCACTGCTGTCTCCACTGTGGCTCCCAGCAATTTCCACTGCCTAAGACGAAAGTTACAAATATAGAAATGATAAGACTGATGATCATGTTCACATAATAGCTATAGCTAACATCTACTCTCATACTGCTTGATTAAACAATTATTATTATTTAATGTTTGTATATACTGGCAGATGCACATACAAAATAAAACCAACTGTGTTAAAGTATTTTTTTTTCCCTAAGTGAATTTAATCCTCAGAAAGGACTTGGATTTTTCAGGACTAGCAGCTGATTTCCATTATGTTCTGTAGTTAAAATGGGTGTCCTACAACACTTACTATGTATTACTTGTATAATAGCATAGTTGTACATGGTGCTTTACAGTACAGATAAAGAAAGATTCTCTGCCATGAAGAGCTTACAGTCTAAGAAGGGCAGTCTAACAAACACAAGACAAGGAGATGACAACACAAGATAGAAGAGAGGCTGGAGTTACAAGTGAAACAGATGATGGTGAAGGTATTTAAAGAGTATCAGAAAAGTCAGAAGGGATAACTACAACTGAAGAGTCACAAATTAGTGGGAGCAATGAAATGAGTGGCAAGCAATACTGGAAGCAATGAGGCGGCTGCAGAGAGAATACAAGACGAGAGATCAGTGAGAGTGTAGACCATACTGAAGGCAAGATCAAGGGAGTAACCCCTACAGTGAGTGGAGGAGTAAAAAAGTCGTACCTCCAAACAGGCTATTAAATCTAAGTTTCACTGTGGAGTCTATAAAATCATTAATAAAAACTATTTTTGCATCTGATGCTGCATTGTAAAATTTACTTTGACATTTTTACAAGGTATTATATACAGAAGAATCTATTTAGTTGCATGCTTTGAAGAACCACCCTACCTTTTCTAAGTATTTCTGCATGACAACTGTAGGGTTTTCCAAACATGTTTCTGCTAACCAGTTTCCACATAACCTCAGACACTCTGTGTATATCAGTCTTAGGCTTGGATCATTCTCAACCTTTGGAGAAGCACATTTTTAGAAAAAAGATCAGACTTCAAATCAAAAATAATTTTGCATATAAGATGGTCAGCCCATAGAACCTTTTTCCCCATCTAAATACAACAAATTAAATTAATTAGGCCCGATGTCAAGGTTACATATTGACACACACCTGAAACCAATTTGTATCCAATTTCTTGATCATCTCCTTGAGAATACTCAGTGCTAGACTTTCTTCTTTTTTAGCCCAGAAAACCTGAGCTTCCTCCAGTTGCCACTCAGAGACTACACACATAGCTGGATTGTATTGTTTGATCTGAAACATTGCTCTTTCAGGAAGCTGAAATAGAAAAACTAAATTGTCAATTATATTTATAAGTAATGGACACACATTTCATAACAGGCTCTCTGACACCATCAGTACTTTGCTTTATTTCTTTAAGATATCCCTCTTCTGCCTGCTTACTGTTAAGAATTGTTTTGTTGGGAAGGAGGCAAGGTCTTTTTATGTGTTAGAGCACAGGCATAGGCTACCTTATCATTCTGATAACCAAAAAGTTTCGAAGTATAGATTATTGAACTGAACATTAACATTACATTACATGAATGAAGTATTAACATTTAACATTGTAATTACTGTGAGGTAATAAGACAACATGGGACAGTGAGCTGGCTTATATTCGTAACCAAAAAACTGTTTAAAAAGTGGTTCAAAATGTGTTTTAATGGAGGCCAGCTATTACCCCAAAATAACGTTACATTTTTGTCACAAACATTCTACACAAATTAAAAAACCCAAATGTTAAAATGCCAGTAAAGAACAGTTAAGTAACCCAGCTCATTTCTGACTAACATAATCCCTCAGCACTACATACTTTATCCAAATATAAACAGTCCCCTCAACCTTTCCCTCTGTAATTTGCAAACATATGCAAATATCAAAATAACAAATTACCAAATTATTGGAAATTGATCCCTTGACTAGGAAATGTGGTTTTACAATCTCCTAGTAATTTGCATACATTTTTGCAAATATTAGGGGACAAAGGTAAGGTTTTTCTATTCAGGTTCTTATAAGGCACTCATCAGAGTATCTGAGATTGGGTGAGCAGTGTAAATTGGGTTGATGAGGTGATAAAGGTGAGAGATGAAAGATTATATAGTAATGGATCTCTTAAGCCATTTTGGAGACGCTGAGGGCTTGTCTACACTACAAAATTAGGCTGACTTAAGTTAGGTCGACCTACAGCCATTGAAGCAATTAAATCGGCTCTTTGGTGTCCATATTGCCCTCCTCCTGCCGGAAGTGCGCATCATCAGGAGCGCTTGCATTGACTGAAGTGGGGCATTGTGGAGCACTGACAGCTGGAGTGTGGGACACTGACAGCCGCAGGGCTCACACTTCATCTCCTGTTGGTCAGCTGGGGATCACAACAGAAGCCCCTCACCCTGGGGCTGACAGCTGGAGCCAGAGACAAAATGTGAAATAATAGCAGCCTGTTAAACTGACAAGAATGTCAATTTCACTGCTAGTAGGCTCCCCCTTCTGTGAAATTGAGCCCCGAGCCGGGCTCACAGCTCAGGATGTCAGCCCTGGGGCGAGGGTGGGCTCTGTCTGTGAGCCCTGGGCTTGGCTGTCAGTGCCAAAGAAGCGGGGGCTCCAGGTGTCAGCCCCATCTGGAGCTGACAGCCAACAGGCAATGTACGTAACACGGTGTCTACACGGACACTGTGTTGCCCTAACTACATCGATCTAATCGTTACGCATTTCTCAGAGGTGGAGTTATTAAGTTGATGTAGTGGGTGACTTACCTAGGCATGAGCACAACTGTAATATAGATACTGACAGAGCTAGGTTGACGTAAACTGCCTTACATTGATCTGACTCAGTAGTGTATGCTAGGCCTTAGTGAAATTGTGGCACCAGTGAGGTCAATGGACGCTTTGCATTTGACTTTAATGGGCCAGGATTTCATCCACTACGTGCCACGAAGTTTAGAAACATTCTTAAACCAACTTCTAGAAAAATTTTGCAATACTCTAAACTTTATAAGCGACAAACAGTCCTGTGGCACCTTAAAGACTAACAGACGTATTGGAGCATAAGCTTATGCTCCAATAGGTCTGTTAGTCTATAAGGTGCCACAGGACTCTTAGTCTGGATCTGTAGAAGCGACAAACACGGCTACCCCTCTGATACTAAACTTTATAATTTCACATGTCATGTCTCATTCCAGGGTCGATATTTTCTAGGATTGGTTTTATTTCAAGGAAGTTAAGAGGATATAAAAAGTATTTCAGCTCCATAATTCTGGGTCAGAGCTGTTAACCAAGCTCCAGATGCACAAAATGTATTACTGGTGCTCCTATGGTAGCCAGAAATAGCCCAGCTTACCTTTCACAACCTACACTGAGTTTTCAGGACAGGCAGATGTAACTGAAAATTGAACATATTTGATTTAAAAGACATTGGGATAAAAAATTGGAATTCTACAAGATAATTCATAGAGATTTACTTTTCAGAATATAATGGCACTTTAAGTGTATATACATTTGAACATGACACCAAAATGCTGATGTTGAGGAATTCTTTTTGCAACTCTATCCTGGAATGCTGGGAGAATCTATGGCGTGATGATGAGGTTTTACATGTACCCAGTGTACTATACTGGAGTTATGAAGTTGTAGAAAGATCATTTACAGGTAAAAATTCCAGTTCTATAACATATACTGCATGGAAAGGCATGTAATTATGAACAAAATTTGAAGATATGCTTGCAGCATTCATAAAATATTATGCAAGTTGACTCTCTAGACCAACAATTCAATGAATAAACTTAGACGGTGTATAGGAATTTTAGGATAGTTGATCTTCAGCATTATAGTGAAAAAGTTCCTTATTAACTGGAGAAGTAAGTGTTTTTCAGACTGATTCTTGCTGGAACTAGTTACCTGGGTGTTTTTGGCAGTTCGTGCTAATTTGGACAGTTCCACTAGATGTTTGGTGAGAATGTCTTTAATGCATTCTCTTTTGGAATTCTCACTTTCCTTCTCAAGAAGGATCTCCAGAATTACAGTGCGTAGGGCCATGATAGGTTCCTGGAAACCAAAGTCACTGTCCTTGAGAAGCTGGGACTGTCTCTGCCACTTCAGATAAACGTCATTCAGTTGTTTGTTAGTAACAGATCTGAAATCACAGACATTAAGAAAAGAAAAGGAAAAAAGAGCGGCTATTACTTCTGACCAAATATTAATGAAATCTGAGATGTGAAGGAGCTTGTTTTATAAATCCCAGGACTATAGAACAATTGAAGTCAGTAGCTCACAATAGGTCCAGAAAGCAAAAATGAAACCCTTCCTGGTCATGCATAGAACAAACATCTTGAAAACAAGCAAGTGGAGGATAGGGATTATAAAAGGATTTGTAATTTTTATAAGAAGTTATGCAAACCAACTGATTTAAAGCAAACCCAGGTTTGTGAAAGGAACATCCAGGAGGCACGACAATTCCAGTGTACACATTCTTGAATACTTGTTTGGATTTAATTTGGTAAGTTCTGGTATGTGATAAGGCCGATAAAAAAAGCTGACAAAGGGACTCTTAACCTGTATTTACATGTACATGGCTACATGACAGAATAAGGGTATATTTGCACATGGAGCTGTGGGCATGATTCCCAGCATGAGCAGACATACTCACACTAGCTCTCATCAAGTTAGCATGCTAAAAATAGAATATGGCTGCAGCAGCAGAAGCTGCAGGATGGTGTGTTTTATATGGCCCATATTTTTATTATACTGCAAGCCTTTCAGATGTACTCTCCAGCTGTGGCTGTTTTATCTTGTTAGAGTATAAGCTCTTTGTATCCTTTTTTTGTGTTTTTACAGCACCTAGTACATTGTGGGAGCTACTGGAAAACAAATAATAAATACTACTAAATCATTAACAAATATTAGTCCTGACAATGTTTACAATAAATAAAAATAAAAACAGTCCATGCCCTGAAGAACTAACAGTTTAGAAGGTAAACAAATAGAAAACAGGATGCACTGGTAAATCCAGAAGAATCCAGTATAGTGGATTTTCATACCACCACCATTCTTTTGCTGTTTTATGAGCAGGAAAATATTTATAGAAAAAGGCCTTTATTTATAACTAGAGAACCTGTGAAGTTGCTTGTAAAGACGGTATTTATAAGTATATTTGTCAAAGAAAGAAAACAGGGACTAGCCTCTAGTTACAGGTTGCTTAAAAATAGCTGAGAGATGCAAGAACAACACCAGACTCATAGCTAGAACTAGAAGAGGAATCTACCATGAAGGAATAAAATACCTGGAGAAAAGTTGTCCTATGTTTTCCAACTCTCCAATGGTCTGTAATCTGCAGAGTGTGGGATACAATGAAAACACAGACTCGAGACTGCCTTTGCATAGCTCCTCTACTTCGCTCACCCTAGGGATACAATACAGCAATGCTAAATATCTGTATCCATTGACAATATAGTTTCCATGTACAGAATAGATATGAAATATAAAGTATATTGCACCAACACATTTTATATTTTGGTTAAGTAAGAATTTTGCATTATTATTAAAATCTAAAATTCAAGGTTTCTCCCTTAAGAATCTAAATGAAAAGGCTATCAGCTTTACTGTCTCATAGACTATATGACATTTGATTTAAAGGGACTATTAAGAAGTAACTTTCTTGTCTATTAACAGGAAGAGGATGTACACTAACAGAAGGTGACTTCTCCATAGAAAGTAACTCTATTTAAAAAATAAATAAATGTGTCCCTCCCTCATACCACCTTCTTGCTGCTCCCTTGAAAACGGCTGGTACTTTGGTGTAAAAAGACCTGTAGAGACAAGGACTTGTTATGGCATAAAATGCCAGTAGTTTGTCTCTTCCTCCTTAGTCTGAGCATTAAGGCTTTTAATATCTATCATTATTGTTCAGCATGTGCAGCCTTGCAAAAAGGTTATTCTAAATATCTCTACCAAAAAGATACTATATATATGTTGTTTGTGGGCACACAAGCCACTTTACAAATTTAAAACAACATTAATTCTGGCCTTGCATCAGGCATGCATGTCCTATTAACACTAACATGACTTGCATAGGCATGAAAGGGAGAATCAGGTCAAAATCTATAAGTCAAGTTACAGCTCAAATATCAGTCTGATTTTGTGTAACACTTTGCTACAGCTGCGCAAACACAAGAAGGTCTTACACACAGCATATTTATAGGCATTTGGTTTTTACCTGGCATCTTTCAGGCCTTCATGGAAAGCAGAGAATTCTCCGTCTCTTAAAGACTGCAGAGCATCATGCAAAGATTCATGGTAGCCTGATCTTCCCATCTCATCTCTTTAAAAAAAGATTAAAAACAGCAAAATTATATTTACACCTAAGGTAATCAATGATCTTTATGATTGAAAACTACAGCATTAGCGTTCTCTTTGATACAGTACATTTAAGTCATTTTGGTGGTGTCTTCATAAGAGACACAAAATAACAGAATAAGGAGTACAGTCAGGAATTTTTCAGTGGTTAGGTAAAGTGTTATTTTGATTTGCCTAAAAAATAAAAGTAACCCTTTAACACAATACATTCCTGTAAACCTAAGTTATTGTTTTCAAGTAAACAAAATAAAAAGGCAGAGAGAAATTATTAAAATTGTATTTTATACATGGAGTCAAAATTTCAAATTACATTAAAATATATGTAATTATTCCAAAAACTATCATACATAACTCTACAATTTTAACCTAAACAACAAACTGCACGTATGTAAAGATTCCTGTATTATCTGACTATGTTCTAATGTGTACCATCAGTATTGTATTAATAGCAATTCTGGATCTGGGTCACCTTCTTGAGGCAGTGTCATCTGCCACCAAACATGTCCATGAGTTGCAGATAGTGGAACACCTTCCTGATATGGAGGGTAGCTGTGATATAAGCAGGAAAACCTGTTGAATAAGCCTGCTCTGGCCCCAGGTGCGTGCTGCTGCCACCCCGGAGCCGCTCCAGGTAGGCAGCACCGGGCCAGAGCTCACACCCCAAACCCCTCCTGCACCCCAACTCTGAGCCCCCTGCTGCACCCTGCACCTCAACCCCCTGCCCTGAGCCCCCGGCTGCACCCTGCACCCCAACCCCCTGCCCGGAGTCCCCACTGCACCACACCTGCACCCCAACCCCCTGCCCTGAGCCCCCTGCCGCACCCTGCACCCCAACCCCCTGCCCTGAGCCTCCTGCTGCACCCTGCACCCCAACCCCCTGCCCTGAGCCCCCACTGCACACCTGCACCCCAACCCCTTGCCCTGAGCCCCCTGCTGCACCCTGCACTCCTCCTGCACCTCAACCCCTTGCCCTAAGCCCCTTCTTACACTCCTCCCTGCACCCCTGCCCTGAGCCCCCTCACGCACTCCACACCCCCTCCTGATCCCAACCCCCTTCCCTGAGCCCCCTCATACACCCTGCACCCCTCCTCTGCCCCAACCCCTTGTCCTGAGCCCCTTCTTGCACACTGCACCCCCTCCCACACCCCGCACCCCAACCCCCTGCCCCAGCCCTACATTCATGGCCCTCCCAGATACATTCCCCACCCAGATGTGGCCCTCGGGCCAAAAACTTTGCCCACCCCTGACCTACAGGGTTTGCTGCATCCTTGCACGTCAACACTGACACGAGACTCCACCTAAGTTCCTTCTAAGCTGTGTGGCCGCCCAGCAGTCTATCAAGTGCTGCGCACTTCAGGTGCTCCTCCCCCCACTGCTCCTGCCGTCTGCCTTGGAGCCCCTGGCCAGCCTGCTAGCTGCAGGGAAGGGGGGGTGCTGATGTCAGGGTGTTCCCCTCCCCCTGCACTCCATCTCCACAGAGCTGGGAGCAGGGACATGACAGGGCTCAGAAGTGGGATGTGGGATGGAGCTTGCTGGTGGCTGCTGCTGTGTCTGAACAAGCAGGCTTCAGACTGATGAATGCAGATCTACTTAAAGGGCTAGCTCTCTCTCTCTCTCTCTCACTCACACACACACACACACACACACAGTGTGCCTCTCTCTCTCTCAGACACACACAGTGTATGCCTCTCTCTCTCTCTCACACACACACAGTGTGCATCTGTCTCTCAGACACACACAGTGTGTGCCTCTCTCTCTCACACACACAGTGTATGCCTCTCTCTCTCTCTCTCACACACACACACACAGTGTGCATCTCTCTCTCACACACACCATGTACATCTCTCTCTCTCAAACACACACACACACACACACACAATCTTTCACACTTTCCTCCCACCACATACTTGTATTATTATTATTGTTGCTTCTTGATACTTCCTGCAATGCACATATATTCTCTGTAATTTTATTCTTTCAAAGTGCTGTTATTTTAGTTTTTTGACTGGTCTATACATTTCATAATTTTATTTCTCTTTTATGCTAATTCTTTGAGTAGTGAGTTCTAAAATGCCTAACCTGTCCTGGCTAGAGTAATTATCCCTATGGTAACTTTTAAAAGATAGATATATTATATCTAGGTTTCTGGTTTCTACTGGTGGCACACATTACCTTGATATTGGTGCACATAACAAAATTCATTCCGCACATGGATGGAAAAAATTAGAGGGAACTCCACCAATAGTTTTTTGCATTTAATTTCACTGATATTTTTAAAAAAGGAGAAAAAAAAAAAAAAGAGAACAAAGGGCTAGAAGTCCTAAACTTTCACTTGCACTCTCCTGCCAGTCCCTTTTCAACACGATTCCCTTTTCCTTAATTCTTGGCCACGTATTTTATTTCCAAACTTTTTTCTCTGCCCTTTATTTCCCCTCTCCTTGATCTTTGTCTATTCCCCTTCTTTCCAGGCCAAATATCACTCTTTACCTCCCATATTGGACCTGAAGAATTTTTTTACGAAGGTTATACTACACACATTACTGCAGCATTTTAGAATAGCTCGCCTCTGCTACCTTTCCTCTTCCAGGGCCAAGGGGAGCCTCACATGAGTGAGAGCATCCTGACTGCGGCAGCTGGAAGAACGAGGGTTCACATGGACTTCCCTTAGACAGGAAACATGGAGATGAGCAGCAGCCTCCTCCAGTTGCTTTTAAGTGAGCACTGTTTCGATGTAGCAGAAGAGAGTACTGCAGCCAGAAGCACCTCTCTTTCAGATCTATCCCCACAGAAGAAACCAGGGAGAAAGTTCCCCTCCTCCTGCTTGCAAAATATCGCTGGAAGGAGTCACTGAATGACTCAATGACGTAGCTTAAACCTTTACCAAGATGGGAGGGGATCTAGTCCCTTTTCCCCCTAAAGGGAATATAGCCTTGTTCTCCTCATCAGAGACAAGGTATACACTACTCTGTGCCCAATACATCATGTCACCCTTAGGCATAGACTATTCCTTATGAGGGACTAGTCACAGAACCAAGTCGGACACACTTTTCTTCAATTGTTGATGAAGTCGCTCTTAAGGTTCAAAAAGCAATCTTTTCATTCTCCTATAAATCAAAAATGGATACAGGAAAGCATTTCCCTCACACTTAACAAAAATAATCATTCTGTGGCTGAGACTAAAAATGGAAAGGAGATTTTAAAGAAAATTATCAGCAAATGAAAAGAGGAAATGTAGCTACAACAGTAGCATTTGCTATAATAGACTGACACACATACAATACAAACAGGGTTTTTACATGAAAGGGGATTGCTTTTTGTTTTTATTTCAATTGTGCAGATAACTAAGAAACAATACTGCACCATTTCTGCCCCACAGCAGTTATATTTTGAAGTTTTCCTTTTCCTCGAAAACAAAGAGCATTGTTAAATTAAGCTTTAACAGACTAGAGTTGGAAAAGATAAACAGAGAAGTTGGCTTACTTAGCAGAAGAGATATGGTCCCACTGCATGTTCCTCCAAGCTGCCTGGTAACGAATCTCCTTTAGTTCAGCACACCACTCTGTGTTTTCATATTCCAAGCCTTTTAAATAGGTGGAAAGAGTATGGCAAAGCCCAAAATTCTGCAAGGCCTACAATCAGCAAGATTTAAAAAAAGAAAAAAAAAAAAAAGGGAACATTTCACTAGTCTGGGCTGCTTTTCAAATGGATTTTCTTACCCTTTTGTTACCAAAGTAAGATTTCCAGGTATGGAACTACCATTATTTCTAACCTAAGGACTCCGTAAGTGTAAAGCATTCACAAATAAAGAGGCTGTAGCCTCAGCCATCTCCCAAAACATCCTCCACAGAACAAATCTTCTTGACACATGAGAAACGAACTGCCTGTGCAATTTTTTCTACTCCTCCACTCTTGGGCAGTGGCACCACAGCAGATCACTGACTAAAGGGCCTTCTGCACTGGTGGCATGAACTAAAGGATTGGCAAGATTTTTCCCTACTTAAGCCTCCGTACTCCTATGGAGTTGGTAAAGGATCTTTCTATATATTTGGATCATTTAACCAAGTAATGAAATGCAGCTACTCCTGAAGAGGAACATGACAGATGTTCAACAGTGCACAGCGGTAGCAAATGGTTTGGGGGCAGTAAGTGAAGAATCTCAGATTAAACTGAAACTGCAGGAGGAAATGTAGATAGGCAGAAATTAGTTATCAAAGTTGGAATTTAGCTGAATATTGGGGTGAACATCACGTTTTACAAAATGTGCCACAGTGTATTTAATGACCACATGTAGACAAGACCTCAATTTTACTTTTTATCTGAAAGATGGTCCCATCCAGCAGGACAGCGTACTGGAGGATTAGTTCTATAGCAGGGGTTTTCAACCTGTGGCCCACAGACTCCTGGAGGTCCACAGACTAAGGGGTCCACGAAAGGTTGTCGTTGCCACAGAACATTGGTTTTCAACCTGTGGTCCGCAGACACCTGGAGGTCTGCAGACTATACCTAAGATTTCCAAAGGGGTCTGCACCTCCATTTGAAATTTTTTAGGGGTCCGCAAATGAAAAAAGGTTGCAAACCACTGCTCTATAGTGATTCAGATGGCAGAGCACTAACAATACCATTACTTCCTGCAGCACCTGTGTTTTTAGGAGATCTTGATTTTGAGTAATGACTTAACTCTTCTTAGTTTGAAATATCTGATGAGTGTCATAGCACAAGGTGATACGGTTGCAGGCTTCCAAGATGAAAATACAATATAGCATCTCATACTAATAATCCATAGTGTGGTCATAGTTAAAGTGCTCCTATATGAAAATACATCAAAGACTAAAGCCCAGACTATTATGTAAATAGAATACCAGAACAAAATCAATTTCAGGTTTACTGAAGCAAGAATACTTCTGATCACTAGAGGGGGTGATTCCTGTATTTATTTCCTACTAAAGGAGTGAATTACCTCTATTATTCCTGCCTGGCGAGTAGCTGGAGGGAGGCTTGCTTCAAGGTCATATGTTACAAGGGCCTTTCCCCATATGGCCTCATGCTCATATGTTCTTATCCTGTTACACGTAAAGAGTAGTTCTGAGATTTCAAATGCTTCACAAATAAAATTATGTTTTTATAAAAAATGAATAAATTGTACCTAGCTAATGGCTGTAACATTCTTCCTCCACCACAGCCATAGAGACTATCAGGCTCTCCTATACTTCTGTATATTTCCATGAGAAGGTCCTAAGACATACCATCACAAAACAAAACATTTCATAAATTACTTTGGAACATATTCAATTATAGTATACATAAATATCTCCATATATGGGCATTAGAAAATCATGTATGAGATGATTAACAATGCTTGACATATATATCCACTGAGATCAAAAGCAGGAATACGGAGATCTACATTCCAGTGCAATATTGTCAGACCAGAGACTCTCTAAATGCTTATGTTAATATTTTAAAAAGCATCATCAGAATTTAGCAAATTTGGCTAAAAGGCAAAAGTAGCATAAAATTAATCGACATAAGATGTGCAAGCTGACAATTTGAAAGTTGCTGAATATGATTTATGAAGAATGAAATATTAGTTGAGAGCGATTACTGACTCAGAATAAATAGTAAATAGATTTGTGCAACATGACACAAATGCAGAGTATACTATTGTGTAACACCATAGTCATGCTGTTTTGATCTGAGAGAGCTGTTCTTGGTCATTCAAACTCACTATGATCATCCATTTGCTATATTTTATTGATATATGTAGCATCTCTCTGGAACAAAAGCTCAGTAAACAGTGACCATATGATCAGTTCTTTTATGAGCAAAAATTGTTTCTCTGTGTTTTATACAATTGCCTGCTACTGCTATTTCAGATGAGTTAGTGTGAGCAAGGCCTAATGTGTTCCCAAATACCCTATTCAGCTCATCAATGAAGGCAATTGAACATTTTATTTTGAACTAGAGCTGGTAAAAAAAAAATTTCTAATGGGGGATGGGAGAGCAGGAGGGAACATTTAAGAAAATATTTCTCTGAGATTTGACCAGCTGGGCTCGAAACTCAGACAAGAAATATTACTTACATTGGAAATACATATGTTAATTATTTCATTTCATTAGGTAGGTTTACTTTAAGATTAGATAATACTTCATATGAGGAAGGCACTACTCCATACCTGTAAGCTTATTCCAGTTTCTTCTTTACTTTTCTCATTCAATCTGTTAATAGTTGGACTTTGGCTTTCTTCTTCAAATGTTAGATTTTCAGATGCTTTGAAAGCAGATCTATAAGAAGGGGACAAACATGTTGAATTAATTGAAAATCAGTACAGGCCACAGAGATGCTGAAATAATCCCTAAAAGGGTCAGATCCCCGGTGCTTCAGAGAAGAGCTTGGCATACCTGGGAGTTGGGAAGTTTCCTACAACCTTTCTGCTTCTAATAGTGAATGCCGCCGGATGCCAAACCAGCCCCCAAGGGAAGTTAGAGTAAGTCTTGTGGTTGCTCTAATTTATGCTGATGAATAATAACTTCCAAGGAGCTGCTCAGTTAGTCAGTATGGCCAGTTGTTACCTGAAATTACCTCCACCCTACCTGAAATAATGTATACCAGTGTTGGGCAACCTGCGGGCCGCACGTGGCCCATCAGGGTAATCTGTTGGTGAGCCGCGAGACAGTATGTACATTGACTGTCTGCAGGCACAGCTGCCCGCAGCTCCCAGGGGCCGCGGTTCACTCACTGCTTTAATTCTGTGAAGTTATTCTGAGCCAAAATAAACAATTCACTACATTCAGTATTGTACCAGTGTAAAAAATAAAATAAAAAGCATGTATTACATAGGAAAGCTATATGCTCATTGTATACATCATTCATGTCTACACTCAGTATATTATGAGATGCTGAACATTAAAACCATGTAATTCTGGGCACCATTCTGTTTAAATTTTCCCACTCCACTCCCCCATTTCTGATATAACTTAAGCAGGTAATTTGTCATGAACTGCTAGAGCTAAAATTTAATACACTATCCCATTTGGAAGGTGAGATTTAAGACTTTTGGATGATAGAATGTAATAGTTTTTAGCTCTAGTTGTTTTCAAGATACCAGCCACTAAAATCATGCTTGAACTGAAGTGATAAGAAAGTGTTCTGGTAGGTAATCAGAATGATTTTAACCTCCAATAGCCACCATTCTGTCAGGGCTGGAGACACTTTGGTAGACCAGTACAAGTAGTTTTAGGGCCAGTACATTTTTCCGAGCTTAAAAAAGGAAGATTTGTCTTCCTGATATATAATTCACTTTTCCTTTTCCAACAAAACACCACTGTACAAACACCCACAACATGGCCTGTTTTGACTGAAATGTGAAGAATCTGTATTCCTCAAGTATAGTACCTTTTTTGTTGTTTGTCTAAGTTTATCTTGTCTGCATAGATTTCTGTGTAGAGCAAAGCTGTGAAGTGAGCAGCACAAGATTGTGCTACCATAGCAACCTCAAGGTAATTCAACTCCAGCCAGAAACTGTCATCAAAAACTGTACCTGAAAGAGATCTAGTTAAATACAGCATTAATACTAATGTAATAATACTAGGCCTGCCCTGTACATAAAGCTAAACAAAAGAAATGCACTGTAACAGTAAAGCCTATCCCAACAGGTACTGTTTTATCTCTAAAAAGAAACACACCTATACCTTGTAAGATATTTCCAGACAAAAGGTTTTTGGAAACTGCATTCAGTTTTATCTACAACCCTTCTGAGGACCCATATTTTCAAGGGTAATCAGAGTGCAATTTCCAGGCATATATGCAATAAAATGTCACCAGTGTGACATATATTACATTATCACATAAATACATAATGTGATTCTGTTACTTTGACTAGTTTGTTTTCTTACTACA
The DNA here is from genome assembly GCA_033296515.1 of Macrochelys suwanniensis. NCBI lineage: Eukaryota > Metazoa > Chordata > Testudines > Chelydridae > Macrochelys > Macrochelys suwanniensis. Next base: position 38,043,267 of record CM065775.1, on the reverse strand, counting down.
ATTTTTAAGTGGTGTCCATGTACATCGTAACTCTCTCCAAGACATCACCAAGTTTTAGTATAGAAAACAAAAGTAATCTTAAATCAAAGCTAATTTTAAAAATAGATACAACTCACCTCTTTTGACTTCTCAAGTAATCAACAACATCAAGCATTGTTCGTCGAGATATTTTATCTAAACCTCCACGAATAAAGGTTTCTGGTTCTATAATTTATATTAAGAGAGAGAGAGAAGTGTGAATACACATCATAAAATGTCTGATGGTAAAAAAAAAAAAAGGTGTTGTTTACATGAAGGTGAATGATTAAACAGTCAATAACTGCACAAACAAGATTTTCTAAATGCTATCTGGCTAAAACTGGTGTGTGTTATATATCTAGTGTTAGAAACATAGGCTACATCTACACTACACACCACTGGTGGAGGCATGTAGTGTTCATGTAGTTACATGCTGCAGTGAAAAGCACATCGTGTCCACACTGCGACATGTAGCTACACCTCAGCGAAAGGCTCTGCGCAGGGGAGGGAACAGGGAAAGGCTTCAGCTGCCCTGTTGCCAGAGCCTTTCATTGCAGTGAGGAAACACTCCAGAAGCAGGGAGCGTCTAGAATCTTTCCCTGTGGCGAGGAAAGGCTCCAGCAGTGGGGAGCTGCCAGAATCTTTCCCTCTGTGAGAGCCTTTCCCCATTGCTGGAGTCTTTTCTTGTGGTGGGGAAGGGCTCTAGCAGCTGGGAGCTGGCAGAACCTTTTCCTACTCCTGGAGTCTTTCACTGCAGTAGGGAAGGGCTGATGCAGTAGGACACTACACAGCTAAACAGGGAGGCATGGCTTGGGAGAGTAGAGAGCACACTCGAGAACATACCCACACCTTTCAGGAGTGTCTTTACTCCACATGCCTATACACTGCCTCATGGTCTACACTGCTATTTATACCAGTGCTAGGGGTGCTACTCAGGCATGCACACTACATGTCTGCCGTAAGAAGTGTGCAGAGCAAACGCACCCTTAGAGAAAGAGGAGGAAATCAGCACTCTTTTCCATGCCATTTTCATGTCATTACCTGAATTGGAATTTGCAGGTGTAGTTGATCTGCTGGACGATGTGGAGTATCTGCAACAAGCTGTGAAAAACCTCTGTATATGCATGGATAGAAGATTTCGCCAAGATTCATTTGAATCATGAAGCAGGATATCATGAATCAGGTATGGGAGCAAAGTCTGACAAAAGTCTGTTTTCACCTGGAACCCATAAGCACACAGTCAGCTGCTGGAAAACACATTTCTCAGCTACTGACTATTGTCAAGGTCCACTGGCCAATATGACTCTTTTACTGTACAACAAATAAAATAAGCTTTATCAACTCATACCTATCAATATAGTATCTGAATGCCTACTAAAAGAGTGCTTTGAATATTTTTTTCTATTTGAAAAAACGGTGATTTTATAACACAAATTATCTGGTATTAACAGAAGTCATGACAAAGGGCTGGTCTACACTAAACCCCCCTGTCGAACTAAGATACGCAACTTCAGCTACGTTAATAACGATTCTGTAACACTGGTCTTCAGAAATGTTTACAGATTTATATTTGTTTTTATATTTTCTGTTCTCATTATCCTGAACTGCACATAAATAAATAAAAGAAATACCTTCTTTCTTGACATTCTGAAAGGATGTAGATATATTAATATGGGATCAGCTTTGTTAATAACGTAGCTGAAGTCGAAGTCTCTTAATTCGAACTTACCTGTGGTCCACACGCGACGCGCAGGCTCCCCCGTCGACTCCGCCTGCTCCGTTCGTGGAGCAGGATTACCAGCGTCGACGGGGGAGCACTTCCTGGTTCGATTTATCGCGTCTAGACAAGACGCGATAAATCGAACCCAGAAGATCGACTGGACTCCTCCAACGCGACGGGTGAGTATAGACGTACCCTAAGTTTGCCACAATTATCTGTGGCTGCTGTGCACGGAAGCTATATATAAACTGAGCTCACCTCACACATTGGTTTCAGTAACTGAAGAACTTCATTTCTCACTCCTCCACTGTCCAGTAATGAACAAGTCAGGATCTTGATCCAGGTATCGTGACTTACACTCTGAGGAATCCACAGACTTGCATCATCCAGGTTTTCTGAAGGACTCTCTCTTTCATTACTTGGTACTTCTAAAAACTAGACAAAAACAAAAAAATTAATATTTTTTTTTAAAATGCAAGGATATGTTCTTCTTCTAAAAAATAACTAGCATACACACAACTTGGTCCAAAAATTTAAATGAACAACAAAATTAAACACACACAATTCAGAGTCTGTCTGGATGAAAACATTTAATTAGGCTTAGTTTATATTATAAAATAAATGTAATATGCTAAATTAACACATGGTTATAGTTAAAACCAAAGAAATCTGGAAATAGTAATGATAAAGTTTCTCCAGCAAAATCAAGGCCCCACTACACATCATATTTTAGATTGCAAAGTCAAGTGCTTGAATGCTAGGAAATGCCTGATTTACAGTTGCTCATGCAACCTTACTTCTGCCCCTTTGTTCTTCCATCACGTGCACTGAATTAGGCAGTAGTCTTGTGGAAAAAATAGTATGTGATCAAGTAAATAAGGACTATTATCATAATGCACACATACAGAACTTCCTGATAGCAAGGCTGTGGAGTACTTTCACAAAAATGGTAATGGGAGCCCCACAGCTTGGTATATTTGGAACTAAACTTGATTCTGTAAACATTTCACTTAATATCAGGTCTTTTAGTTAATGGGATGACTCACTGTATTAAACATAAGGTACAAAAATAAGCATTTGCAAAAATCAGTCCCCTGAGAAAGTACAAGAGGTAGGAAAGATGTACAAAAGGAACTAATACTGTAATGACAGGAAGAGGGGGACTATCTTAAGGATTTTTTCCATCTCTAGATTCTGTAACACTGGTCTTCAGAAATGTTTACAGATTTATATTTGTTTTTATATTTTCTGTTCTCATTATCCTGAACTGCACATAAATAAATAAAAGAAATACCTTCTTTCTGGACATTCTGAAAGGATGTAGATATATTAACATGGGATCAGCTTTGTTTTTGTAAACCTCCCAAAATTCGTTACCAGCCTTGGTGGCTAAAATGTTTTTCAAACAGGCAGCAGCAGCAGATCGAACACCAATACTGAAAGATAAGCATATCTGAGTAACAGATTCTTTACAACCTTATGAAGTCTATGTTGAAAAAGTATGTACATCAAAGATAATTCTAAAGGCACCTGTCACTGATGAGCCATAGGATGTGCATTATCCCTTTCTGTGTTACAAAAGAGACTGCAAATATTTACTCTAACACAAAAAGGCCCCAACTGGCATTGGGCAATGAGATCATTTAGCTAGAATCCACATCCAGCCCCAGACTAGAACACCCACAGATTGTACAACACCACAGATTGACTGGAATATGAGTAATCTGAACCTCAAAGTGGATCATTAGTAGAGAATTAACACATGGTTGCTTGTGTGCAGGTATTAAATAAAATTATGAGACAGAAGGCAGAAAAACGCAAATATTGACTAGAAAAACTTTTTATAACAATAGCAACTTTTTTCATTGGTGCTCATTTAAGCACCGAATCAAATGTACACAAGTATCTACACTTACCAATCATCTATTAAAGCATTATTTATTAGAGTCAGCATTATGAAGATCCACTGAAGTTCTCTATCTTCAAATAAGTCAGCTGCCTTGGAATAGAACGCATTTTTACTATGTTGCAGAGTTATGGTGGAGAAATCTATAGGACCCAGTTCTCCCAAACAACTTCCAACAGCCTCTGCAAATGAAAATATTACTTTTATAATCTCCGAATAGTAGAGGAAAGAGGTTTTGTTTTTTTTTAAGCTGTGTATACGTGTGTGTGTGTGTGTGTGTGTATATGCATACATATTACATACAGTTTTATGTGAGCCGTGTTGCCCTTTCAACATCTCATATTAGTAGAAACTAAGGGCATGTCTACACTACAAACTTAAATTTCTCTGTAAGTTTCTATGTTAGTCAAACTAACACAGAATTACATAGTAATTACTGTGGTGGCTGATGTCCACACTACTCTCCTTCTGTCAGTGGTGCGCATCCTCACCAAGTGTGCTTCCATTGACTAAAGAGGGGCCGTGTGGGGGCTGAGAGCCTGGGCTCTTAGCTCCGCATGCAGCTCCCTGCTGGGAGCCCGGCTGCCATCCGGGCTCTTGGCTCCCCACTGGGAGCATGGCAGTCACCTGGGCTCCTGGTGGGGAACCCCATACCTGGAGTCCGGGCGGCTGCTGGGCTCCCAGTGGGGAGCCCAGAAAGCCTTGGAGCTGCTGGGCTCCTGGCAGGGAGCCGAGAGACTCAGTGCAATGCCCAGGCTCCTGGCAGGATGCCTTGGTGCAGCTGGGCTTCCCACGGGGAACCCAGGAAGCAGCCCGCCTGAGAGCCAGGGGGCAATCAGGCTCAAAGCGGGGAGCTGGGTGGGCACAGTCTGTCTTGGTGCGGGGAAACTGAGCAGCAGCATGGCTGGGAGCCAGGAACCCAGGGGCAGCTGGAGCCCCCTACCCACCATGGAGTGGCTGCTCCGCTTTCTTGTCAATTTCATGCCTCCAGGACATGCACTAAGTTTCAGACAGAAGGAAACAGACAGACATATCCATATTTGTGAGAACAGATTTTGGCTTTCAAGTTTTGACATGTCCACATTCAGCTGTAGCTAGGAAAATTCGAGATCTTCTAAAATATATTGTATAACATTTCTTTTACCATTATCAAAATGAGATGAGACATGCTGCAGACATAAGGGTTGGGCTCTGGTGCAAATTTAGCAAGTACTTAATGGAAATATATTGCAGGAATGACAAATGTATACTTTTGTTTTCAGAAGTGCTGAGCAATGCCAGTTCCATAACAGCTATTGCAGTTGTGGGTGCTCATCAGCTCTGAATACCAAGTTTTTCATTTTTCAGATAAGGAAGATCTAAATGCCTGGTTTACCACTACATACTAGATGTTTAAGTGAACAGCACTAATTTCAGCATCATAGGAAACATTTTGAAACTGCCAAAGATTAAAATAATTGTCATTTAGAGATACTAGTGCTAGTGTAGATGATACAGACACTCACAGAGCAAAATTACTTACCTAAAACTGCCTTTTCACCTGTATGATTAACTGCTGTCTTGGATAGTTGTAGCAAGCTCACCACCAACTTTACTATGACATAGTCCTGGGAGTTTTCTACCATTTAGAAGAAAAAAGGAAAGCATTAGTATCTATTCCATCTGTATCTGTAACACACAAATTACACTACTTGTAATTCTATTTGAACTAAGATCTCAAAATGCATTCTGAACATTAAAGGGGATAGTTATCGGGTCAAATTTGGTACATAAAAGCTTTTATAAAACTTAACACAAACAGAAATGTTTCCATATTTTTAAAAATCATCACTTCTTGAACCACCTCTTGTAGGTTACTTGGTCCAAGTCATAGGATTCCCCAGAACTAACATTCATATATATATTATTTCCAGGATTTTATAATGGAAATGCAAACAGACTTCCAATTTTACCTTTGATAGCTGCAAACATTAAATATTATCATGAGATAACCAAATTGGTATTTGCAGCATAGCATGATCTCATAACAACTGACTCATCATATTTTACTGCAAGAAAATATAGTCGAGGTCTGGGATCTTCTCATACTTATTACCTTCCTCTACAGTCAGTCCTTTCTCTATTAGATTTGTCTGAAACTTTTCATGTTTTTTAAACAATTTATTGATTTTGTATTGAGCCAAGAGTGACTCAAACAGGGAAGAAAAAGAAGAATTTATCCAACCATGGCAAACATATGGGAATTCCGGGCCAGATACAAAATATGGGCTGGCCAAAAATATTGAAAACCTACAGCAATTCAAGTTGCTTCTCTTCCCTCAACTCCTCACATTTCCAGCACCCTTTTTTGTTATTTTTGGAGAGACTTAAAACATGTTCATGGCCCAAAGAACTAAAGGACGGAGCTAGGGAGCAGGGAGGAGGAAGGGGATGGCTAAAACATCAATCAGGGAGAAAGTGGTAGGGAGAGGAATTTTTGAAGTTATTTTACTTTTTGAATCTATAAAAAATTGAATCCATGGTACAAAGACACATTCAGCTGTTTCCTTTTTTAAAAAAGCATTACTTTAAAATGGTTAAAGATCACAATTCAGTTTTTAAAATTCAAAGTAGCTGTGGACAAACTACCAAAATGTCCAGTCCACATTTCTTCTCATAAAGGGACAGTTGGTTGATTCATATTTCAAACTTCACAGTAGTGTTTTTACATTACAGTCGTGGTTTTATTAAGTTGTCATAGCTAGTTGTGGGTATGCAGTACATTCTATTATGGAACTGCACAGTGCCTAAGAGAACAGGGCCTTCAACTGAGCTGAAGCCTCAATGTGCTTCTGTAACACAAATTAATAATAAATAATCATCACTACAGAAATGTAGGGCTGGAAGGGCCTTGAGAAGTCATCCATTCCTCCATGCTGAGGCAGGATCAAGTGAACCTAGACCATCCCTGACAGGTGTTTGTCTAACCTGTTCTTAAAAATCTTCAATAATAACCCCAGTGACAATAATTAAGGTAGTAAGCCAGTTTCCAGTTTATCCCTGATCTCCTGTAACTTGCACAAAATATCTGCTGTCAGCCTGCAATTTCATAGCCTTCATTTTAGGCTAGAGGGTTTAAAAACAAACAAACACTGGAGGCTAATTGGACAAGCCATGGTTACCTTCCAGGACTTTAAAAATATGTTTTAACATTTTTTGGTCAACTCATAATTCAGGAATGGCTTGGGCTCAAAGATTTCAAACTTGTATGACACACTCATGATGACCTCTGAAAAGGTCTTGTTTAATCTTAAGGAATTCCAATATTTTTATAAACGAATCCATATATTTTAAACTCTGTTTTGCAGACCTTGTGAAATCTGTACTAACCACACCAAAGTTGACAATGTCCACAGGAAATCTTATACAGCCTGCCAACGCAAACAGTCTCTTTTAAGTTTTAATATTTCACAGTACCTCTTGTAAACTGTATCAAACTATTATAGGCAGAACTGTTAGCACTGCCTATTATAAAGGCTGCCTGACATTTCCCATTATAAGATCCTATTTTCAATCACTCCTAACTTTGCCAAACTTAGCTGTTTGGGCTGTAATTTTCCATGTCAGGTATCTGCCGCAGGCTGAATGTTTTGGGGTTTTGGGGGGAAAATTTCACGCATAATAGTTCAGTCATTTCCAAGAACGAGGCTAGGGGAAATCTCAATATCTGGTCCAAAAATCTCAATATCTAGTCCAAAAATAAAAAAAATTCTGGCAACCTTTTTTTTGAACAGCTCTAGCATCCCACATGCTTTGGAGCCAGGAACTTTGGCAAGGGGGGGACCTCTGTCTCAGTGATGTGTCTTTTGCCATCTCTGAAAATTCACTCAAATTTGGCCAAGTTATAAGCCTTTGAACAACTGCAGTTCACGCACGCTCAGTGGAGATTTCTATTTTAGCAGCTAAAATCTGTAAAGATTCCATCTTCAAAGAGCATGCTCGAGCTGTTCACAGCTCTTACGTGTGATCGGATGCACCATCCCCCCAGAGTGACTGAGCACACTCCAGCAGTGAATTGCTGCTCTGGGCCAAGCTGGGCACCGGAACTGAGGCTGTCTCTGCTGGGCTCTTTGGCTCCCCGCTTCCGGTGTCCAGAGAGTGTGGAAGAAGAAGGTGCCTGATTTTAATTTAGAGGGGAAAACAGCTGGACTGAGTCAAGGGAAAGGAGAAGATTGGGACAAGGAGCCTGGTGAGATGACAGTGCATGTATTCTGCTCAGATATACAAATATACCTACAAAAAAGCAGGTGTCGTCATATCACTCATATGGCATTATGTATTGTATAATACTCATTATGAGAAATTTCACCGTTTGCATCATAATTTATATAATACATATCAGTCTGGTGTATGTGTGAAATTACTGCAAAGTTATTTTACTAATCAAAAGAATACAGCATGCAGAGGAAGAAATAAAGCATGCTATCAGGAGTCTGTACCCTGGAAATGTTTCATGAGATCCTTCATCTGATCTTTATGTTGTTCCAGTTGTTTGCATAAATCATTTAATCCTTCAAGTCTTGCAAATGGCAGTGAGTCACAGAAACTTACTGATAAGAAATGGTTAATTTCCTGCAAAACAACATTTTTGTAATAAGTATACACTGTATATACTATGTTTTAAGTGGAGAAAGTGGTCCTCAAAGTTATTTTACTGAACACCAACAGTAATGAAATGTACACAAGAATTGAGAGACAAACAAATTGATCAGCTCCTGAAACTAGAGATAGATAAAAAAATCAACATGTATAATTTAAGGGGAAATAATCTTTTTATACTGAATCATATAGTCAGTACATTTGCCTTCAGTTGAAAGGGACCTATTACCATGACTGTGCCACGTAGCACAAATTAAATAGTTAATTACCTCCAAGAGTGAAAATGCTCCTTTACTATATTTGATTTTCTGCTGAGTAGCACGCAAATCTTTGAAAGCAGGATGCTCAGGAAAAGCATCTAAATGTTTGATTGTTTGGTACAAGTTTTCATTATCCTTGTTATCTATCACTAGGTACTTCAACAAGTCTAGGACCTGAATATTAAATAAATAAATAAATACATTAAAACAAAACAAAACAAAAAAAGAACAGCTTATTAAGAAAAAAGGCTCCTCAAGCCAAGCACAATATTCTATGAAATAACATTTATGCATTCTATACAGACTAAATTATTCCAAACTGATAACTGAATATAACCAAAAATTCATAAACTATGTGTTTTACATTACTGCATGTTATAAAGTGTTTAAAAAGACATTGGCACATTCACAGACAATATAATATTTGTATGAAGTGTTATTGTAGCCATGTTCGTCCCAGGATGCTAGAGAAACATGGTGGATGAGGTAATATCTTTTATTGGACCAACTTCTGTTGGTGACAGAGACAAGTTTTTGAGCTTACACAGAGCTCTTCTTCAGGTCTAAGTATGTTTCCCAGATCTGAAGAAGAGCTCTGCGTAAGATCGAAAACTTGTCTCTCTCACTAACAGAAGTTAGTCCAATAAAAGATATTACCTCACCCACCTCATCTTTCTAATGTAATATTTGTAATTCACTGAGGCTTAAAAATAGAGATAGGATAAGAGTAAAAGTAACTGATACAGAAAGTCTATAATTTAACAATTTATTTGATTTTCTTACCGTTGAAAGCTATAATATTTTGCATGATTTGGTTGGCTTACTTTGCTGTTAATCTGAATGCCTAACAGTGTTACTAGAATAAATTGAATATTAATAAGGCTGGTATTTGTCATGCTCTCAGAGATTCTGCAGTTTTTGCTGTTTTTATTTAAGTTTGGCTGCTCAGCTGCTTAAATTTTAATTAAGTTGCTAGCTCTCTAAGTGCAAAGACATTCTTCCAAAAGTGATCCAAGTGTAACAAATTTGGTGCCGTTAGCTTAAAAATTACAAATATACAGTGCTTCTGCAAAGGCTCCTGTATTTTATATAAAGATATAAGATGACAGGAGAGCTGTAAAGCCATGTAATTTAACAATTTATAATATGCTTTATTATAGTAAGACCTAGAATTATTTATATGAGTTTTATTAATATTCTATATATATTAGGGATTTTCCTATTTGAATGAATTTACTGTGGTTTTGGTACATTTTAATTAAATAACCCACATATTTTATTTGAAAAAAAATTGTGCTGTTGTCTTAGGCATTTTTTTTTCCCAGCTAAATCATGGGCTATATTTTTTGCCATGACAAAGCTGTAATTTTCCCAATTTATTGCCATGACAAGCCTTAAATATAAATAAAACTGTGCAGACAACAACAATACTACTCTCTCCGTTGACCAAGAACTTGTATGCTAAATTTCAGCAAAAAAGCACAATTTTACAGGAAGACACAAACCTAGTATACAGGGTTTTGAGAGCAGAAGTGCGACAATAACCATAACTATGGAGATGCAAATGCACCTCTACTGATAGTTTGCTTTAAAGCCACTGAGCAACCAAAACATAGAACTGAATATTTGCCAATCTGAATATCTAGGCCAGGGATAGTCAATAGGTAGACTGCGAGCTAAATCTGAACCACCAGACACTTTTGACCCGACCCTGAAATCTTTTTATTTACTTATCATTATTGTTACTTTCTCTGGAGTCTGGACCTTGACAATACCTTGACAAAGAAATTTGGAACTTGACAAAAAATAATTGACTACCCCGACCTAGGCTAATAACATGTCTACATAGAAAAATGCAGTCTATACACATCTATATCTGCAGTAAAGTTCTGTCCATATATTTCCCTTAAACAGTGAGGGCTAAACAAAAGATATCTAAGAAGCAGAAATGTAGTAAAAACTGTACTTTTCTTACTGAAAAGGGTCATTTAAAAAAAAATCTTATGAAATAACTGACAACTGGAAACAAATGAAAAAAATTGTGATGTAACCATACAGAATATAGAAAAAGGTGACTAAACATTATGTTTAAAACACAGATAGACGTATTAGTTATAAAAATGTTGACTTGAACGAACTACAAAAGCCAGGAGGCATATAATTAAGAAAAGCAACAAGTGCACCTTCTGAAAAGCTACCTGCTTCTGAATTTCAGGCTGGTCCCTGACGAGAGGTATTAGCGTTCCTACAACAACATGAAGGTGATTCTCTAGGGCATCCTTACAATATGTGACTGCTACATGGCAAACATGATTTAGAAGGTCACAGCAGAGGGAGAAGCTGCGCATGGACATGTCTCTGCCAACACTGGGTCTGCCACAGGGGGGAAAAAAAAACAAGGTTGAGGAATTAAATTAAAAAAAAACATATTTCCATTGTCAAAGTACTAACCTTTTGCATAACAGGGAGAAATAGGGGGAGGGAGCATATAAACATCATATTTAAGAGGCAAGGATTTCAGTCTTAAAATGGCTGATCCAATTATCACAGGGATTTAGATTTCTGGATTGAATAGTACCAAATCCCCAAGTCCTTCCATCATTTTTACATATGCTAAATTTAGCCATTGTCAATATGGTTTAATTCAACAGAATCAAACAAGAGTGAGAAAAAAAACAGATCATCTCCTCTAGGGAGGAAAAGACATATATAGGCTGCCACAGATTAAAGGTAATGGATTTTGTTGTAAGGAGCACCTGAGTGGAGAATTCTCTCATCACATCCCTCCCTTTTGTGCAGTGGATATGATGTTATAACAGCTTCTTTATTCCTGTGGAATTTGCCACAAGACATTGAAATTGTCACATCACAGAACTGTACTCTAGAATCTAAGTAGTCTATGGGAGTTAAGGCACCCAATTCTCACTGAAATTCTTAGGGTCTTTTGAAAATTCCAGACTAAGCCATCACTAAATATAAATATATATGTTTCTAGCCTTTATAGATTTGAAGATAATCATGCCTAATGTAAACTGAATTTAACCTGACATGGTGATGGTTTTCTGAGTGTGCAGACAACCCAAAACAATGTTAATTGACTCATTCATCACTACAGATTGTTCCCTCTAAAATCTAAAGATAGCAATTTAAATTATTACACTGCTGATCATTTTAGCTGAAACATCCAAATGATGTGTTTAGTCCCACAATACCCAACTGCTTTCCTCACCTCCTCAGCTGCCAAAAGCATCAGCTGTTCTATACTCAAACCTCCTGCTTAACCCTTAGCCTCTACAATGAAGTTATATGTTGTCAATACAAAAATCTGCAGCATATTAAAACTTGAAAATGTGGGAAAAGTGTAAAATATTATGGGCTACTGTACTGATAATGTATTCACTTTCAGAATTAACTGGTTAATATTCTCTATTTTTAAATTTAATGGAAGCTGCGCAGCAGACTGCAGGGACCTTGTCACAGAATTTAGGTCCATGCTTGCAAACTTGTGCGAGTTAGCAGTGCAGGAGTTCATGAGGGAGAAGAAATCATATTATTTATCAAGGAAGAGGGCAGACAGCGAGAATAAACAAAACAGAAGTTATCATGGACTAGATAACCTCCTTAGGTCCCTTCCAACCCTGATATTCTATGATAGTCACAGAGCTTTCTCCAAAGGCTCTTGGGGTGCAGGAGTAGAGGTAAAGTCTGGGCATTAAAGAAGCTAACATGGTGGCAGGAGAGTGCTAGTGGGTCAAGAAAAGAAGGCAGAGTAAAAGTTGAGAAGTCGACAGAAGGGAAGTTAATAGACTGACATCATGGGGAAAGGGAGAGTACTGTTTAAACAGGGCAAGTGGTTGGCAGAGAGAGAATTCAGAGACAAACGAGTAAGAAAGCAGGGCTTGTTGAAGACTAGACTATAAAAAATTTCAATGATCTGAATAATATTCTAGGTTACTGGAATACCCTTATACAGACAGCATTGTAATCTCAAACATTCCTTGGAGTAGCAACATTGGAAGTTTTACAGAAAAAGGCAGAAGAGGAAATTTATCAAATGTTAAGTTCACAGTGAAGGTGCTTGCATAATACTGGCTGTTCTTTGATTAACTTTGCTTTGGTATCAAGTAGCAAATTTTAGTTTTTGTTGTGAAGTTGTGCGTCATTTCAAGCCATATACTCAACACATTTATTAACATTTAAATGATCAAAATGTCCAGGGAAGGCAGCCTACAAGAGATGAACTTCAACAAAAAGACCCATTTTCTACAGTCCAATAACTAGGGCTGTGCTCAGGGAAGACCACCTATAACTAGGGTGACCAGATGTCCCGTTTTTAAAGGGACAGTCCAGTATTTAAGCCCTCCTGCATATGTCTGACTTTTGCTTAAAAACGGGCAAATTGTCCCGTATTTTTGGTCTCCCCCTCATCAGTACTAGCGGGTACTGCTGCTGGCTGGATCCCTGCTCGCCAGCCAACCAGCGGTGAGTGGGTGGGTCCAGTGGCTGACAACGGGGGTGGGTGTGCAAGGCTGGTGGCGGGGCAAAGATGCAGCGTGCGGGGGCAGCTTCTCCCCCTGCTGGTCCCTCAGTGCAGCCCCCGCTGCGCGTTGGTTCTTGGCCAGCAGGGCCCTGTCCCCCACCCCATTTCTGGCTGGCACTGGCTGCATGCTGCGAGCTGTGGTGGCTGGTAAGTGCGGGCAGGCGCCAGGCAGCGGCTGGCTACGTGTTGCCTCTACTGCCCACCCTTGGCCCTTTATGTGCTTCCCCTCTTGCTGTCCTCTCCCTGCTTTGCCCCTTCACCTCCCCGCAAACCCTGCTGCTCCTCAACATCTCCCTAGGCGGGGGCCCATCCTGCTCCCAGTTCTGTGTGGAGAACCAGCCCCTGGTCGGAGTGCTCAGTTTACCAACAGCCTGGCCAGCAGGCTCCTTCCTTCCCCCACTGCCTCTGGCTGGGCCGGCTCCCCGGGAAAGATCAAGACCCTCCAGCGCAGGACGCTGGCCAGGAGGAGCCTCTCTGACGCTCAGCTGAGCTCTGGAGTGGAGCGGGGGAAGTGATTTCTAGCCCGATCATGCCCCGACCCTGCAGGCTCCACAGCATCCCCCTGGGCAGGGGCTTAGCACCCTCTTCACCTGCCCTCCCCCTCCCGCCCTGTGTCTTGCCCTCAGGGAGCACGGGGCTACTCCGTACCTTAGGCACGATTTCCTGCTGAGCCACCTCTCTGGCCGGGTTTGCTAAAGCCCCTGCAGTCAGGTTCCCTGGGCCCTGGTGCATCCTAAAGGGCTTAACCCCTTCCTACCTGCGCTGTAGCCGAGGGACAGGAGGCAGCTGGGTTATTTCAGTGGCCAGCAGCAGCCTTTCGGTAGTTAGCAGCCTTTCAACACTGTGCGGGCTGGAAGCAGCTCCTGTCCCTTCCCTCCCGCACAGTGCCAAAAGGCTGTTGCTGGCCACATTCTGGTGTGAACCCAGGCAGAAATCTGGGGAGGGGAGGCATGTGACCCTGCATGGCCCCCCCATGTGTTGCCTCGGGAAGACGTGACACTAAGTACCAGGAGAGGCGGGTCCATCCCCGGGGGCCCAGCCAGGTATAGAGTGTGGAGAGCGCCGGGCAGGGAGGGTCGGGTTGGACGGACGCACACCTGTGTAAGAGAGGAGTACAGGAGTGTGTGTGTCACCTCTCCCCGTGTGAACCCTAAAACCTTGACGATAAGAAGATAAATAAAAAGAATCCAACCACATAGTATTTCTTTTTAACAGGGACTCAGTCAACTTGATGTTAATTTGAACATTTGTACTGCATAGTTCTGATTGATTGCCATTGAGCTCACTTGAATACAAGTAATTTTGTCAGGTGTCCTGTATTTAGTATAGGGAAATACGGTCACCCTACCTATAATCAATCCCTAGTGTGACACTAACATCAGTTTTACACTAGCTTCTACATAGATGGTATAACAGCTACTAGTGGTACTAAAATAAGTGGATAACAGTGAGAAGATAAAAAAGGAAGGACTAGAAGACAATCATGTATTTACCTGCTGTTGATGTAGTGAATCAGGGTATATATTATATCTCGAAGAACAAAAGCCCATGCTCCTCCTAAACCATCCTTTATCTCTTTAAGTAACAAATTAACAAACAAGTAATAAATTATAAGAATCCTGTGTTTTTTGTAAATATTGTTTGTATCAGCTGCCTGTTTGCAAATGGCTAGTAGGATTTTCTGGAATGAATCCTGAAAATAAATGAAAACACCAAGTGAAAAGCCACCTCTCATATCATAACAGCAAAATTAAGTTATTTTAACTTTAGAAAAAAACGTAAACATAAGACAAGTTTTGTATTTCCTGAGTCACATATAAATGCACATGTTTATTTCAAATGCTAGAAAATGCATTGTAGAGACCAGTCGTACAAGGAATGGGGGTGCAGACTGGATATCCCTACAGGTTCCTTCTATTTTTAGTTTCCATGACTTTGTGCAAAAAAATGCTTTTTGTTTTCCTGAAAACAAAGCACTGAAGGCAGTTTTCATCAATGATAAAAAAAAAAAACCCAGTGTAAAAATGTCAAAATGCAAGATTGTTTTAACAGAACACATACATATAGTAAAAAGTAAATAGGCACACAAAAACAACATGTAGAGCTTTTGTGAATTTGTGCATGGCTATGCTACATTCTGGAAACATATACTCCCGTATTTAGTTATAAAATAACTAAATATTAGTATGTTTTTCTCCAATCTACAGACAACATAAAGGAGAACAGTCATACTTTGTGTGAAGCAAACATGTCTAAGCATAAAGATGTAGAAGTCCACACTGTCAGCAGGGGGAGTAATTATTTATACTTAAATATATCATAATCTGATGTAATTCTTTAGCTAATATATGACAGAAATAAGGTGAATCTAACCAATAAAGTTTTATTTAGTGTACATAAATCCCCTACAATTTGATTTATTTTTAAAACTGTGACCCTGTCTTTCTTTCACTTTTTTTTTAAACTAAACTTTCATGCATGTAACATTCATAAAGTTACCATGGCCTTTAACTTGGGGACATCTGTCTTTTTTCTGCTGCTAATAGAAACATAAGAAGATTCCTTAAAATTATATTGGAAAGTTTTTTCTTTGTTGGCATGCACTGACAATTTACAAATAAAAAATACATATAATTAAAAGGAAATCTTCTAACAATGAAAAAAAGCAAAATCATATACTTACAGGATTTTTAGAAAGTACAGCTACAATACTTTTTAACTTGGTTTTATGACAACTGCTAATATAATCCAAGGTTGCTTTGATCACATAAGATGAAAAATGAGGAGGATTAGGAGCAGGGTCCAGTTCCCTGAATGAATTAAAAAAATACTTTGAGACAAGTCTTTCAAAAACTTGTTCAGAGATCAAGGTTATGGATGCTTTAAATGGATGCATATATAACATGTTGCATGGCTGATTTGGTTTCACCCTGATAAGGCAAGAAAAAACTGCTATACAGTAACTAGTGTGAAAAAATATAGTAAAGTACAAATTCTTCTTACATAACAGTAATATTTTCAGCAATAAGTGGAGAACTAGTTATACTTCCCAGCAAACTAACAAATGCAAATAAAATGAGATGTAACCCCCAAATATAACATAAAGACTTCCTTTCTATAGGGAAATATTTGCACTTGTTTTGTTTAATCCAATTGTAGGATGCCTTTTGCATGTTATCGAAGTACCAAACACCAAAATACAAAAACATTAAATTAACTATAAGACAATCAGCCAAATCCACTCCCAGACCTTGTAAAAATGTAATTCACAAGAATAAATCACAGTCTTCATGCATGTTACCCCAATCATAAAGGGATCAAACACAAATTGGTAAACATAAAGAAAACAGAAGGGTAGCAGATTCAAAAGCAAAGGGCTGGTGGGCCCAGAAACAGTCAACATGGAAAAGCAGGTCAAATGAAATAAATCAATCTTTTAGAATGCTCTGAAGTCAGCCAATGAGGATTGTTAGCAGACCAACTCTACACAAGAGAGTTTTATAGCTGAAAATCCTCTAAAATGACAGCCCTGCTCCCAGTCCAGTCCTGAATGAAATAAAGAACCAAGAACTAGCCCATGCTTGTCAGGGAGAAATATGGCAAACGGCAGTCTCACTGAAATACTCAGTGCCTAAACTACACAGAATGTTAGCCCTGGTCTACACTACGAGTTTAGGTCGAATTTATTAGCGTTATTTCGATTGATCCGTGCACCCGTCCACACGACAAAGCCCTTAACATCGACTTCTAGGGCTCTTAAAATCGATCTCGCCACTCCACCCCCAACGAGGGGATTAGCGCTTAAAGCGATATTGCCGAATCGATGTAGGCTTAGTGAGGACGCAATTCGACGGTATTGGCCTCCTGGATCTATCCCACAGTGCAACATTTGACCGCTCTGGACAGCAGTCTGAGCTCCAATGCTCCGCCCAGGTAGACAGGAAAAGCCCCGCGAACTTTTGAATTTCATTTCCTGTTTGGCCAGCGTGGTGAGCTGCAGGTGAGCGCAGATCTCATCAGCAGAGGTGACCATGATGGAGTCCCAGAACCGAAGACGAGCTCCAGCATGGACCGAGCGTGAGGTACGCGATCTGATCGCTGTATGGGGAGACGAAACCGTGCTAGCAGAGCTACGGTCCAAAAGAAGAAACGCCAATACATATGCCAAAGTCTCCAAGGGCATGCAGGACAGAGGCTACAACAGGGACGCGCAACAGTGCCGCGTGAAAATTAAGGAGCTCAGGCAAGCCTACCAAAAAGCCAGAGATGCAAACAAACGCTCTAGGTCAGAGCCCCAGACATGCTGCTTCTATGATGAGCTGCATGCCATTCTAGGAGGTGCAGCCAGCACTGACCCACCCATGTGGTATGACTCCGTATGTGGATCATCAGAAACCACAGAGGAGCATGATGATGATAATGATGCTGAAAATAGCGCCCAGACACAGCAAGGAAGCGGAGAAGCCCTTTTCCCCGACACCAGGAACTCTTTGTCACCCTGGAGCCAGTACCCTACGAACCCACCCAAGGCGTGCTCGATGCAGGAGAAGGGACCTCTGGTGAGTGTACCTCTGTTAATTAATACATGTTTTATAAGCAAGCGTGTTTAATGATTAATTCGCGGCCAGTACAGCTACAGCTACTGGAAAACTCTGTTAACATGTTCGGGGATGGAGCAGAAATCCTCCGGGGACATCTCCAGAAAGATCTCCTGGATGTACTCCCAAAGCCTCTGCAAAAGGTTTCTGGGGAGGGCAGCCTTATCCTGTGCTCCGTGGTAACACACTCTACCACGCCAGGCCAGTAGCACGTAGTCTGGAATCATTGCTTTGCAAAGCATGGCGGCGTATGGTCCCGGTGTTTGCTGGCATTCAAGCAACATCCGTTCTTTATCTGTCTGTGTTATCCTCAGAAGAGTGATATCATTCATGGTCACCTGGTTGAAATAGGGGAATTTTATTAAGGGGGTATTCAGAGGGCCTCCGTCCCTGCTGGGCTGTTTGCCTGTGGCTGAACGGAAATCTTCCCCGCTGTGACCCACGCGGTGGAGGGAGGGGGAACAGCGAACATCTTGGATGTGTGTCTGTGTGTGTGTGGGGGGTGTCGATTAGGTTCGTGCTGCACGTTAACCCGAAAACCGCCGCCCCTCCCTTTTCAATTGCCAACCAGTTTTAAATTGCCAGCCCAAAGGCTGTTTGTTATGGGAAATGAGGGGGTTGCTGTTTGAAAACATTCCCACATGTTATGAAGGTTAAAGAAGCCTATAGACTGTGGCTTACCATGGCTGCCTGCAAGCCGAATTCTGTTGCCCGCCGGACCTGCTTGTGTGATCTCTCACACCAAACCAGCAGACCCTCAATATAACAGGCAAAGTGCAACCTTGGACCAAATGCACATGTGATATGTAATGTTTGGAGCATTGTTCTCTAATATGTGTCTTTTAAACTACTCCTCTCCCGTTTGTTTCCTCCTGCAGCTGCAAATGTTTCAACGCCACCCCCTTCATCACCGTCCCAGAGGCTAGCGAAGATTAGAAGTAATAAAAAAAAGGAATCGAGACGATATGTTCTCAGAACTCATGGAATCCTCCCACACTGAAGCTGCCCAGCAGAATGCGTGGAGGCAGACACTGTCGGAGTCCAGGAAGGCAGATTTTGATCGCGCGGACAGGTGGCGTGATGAAGAGAGTAGGTGGCGTCAGCGTGCAGAGAGAAGGCAGGATGCAATTCTGAGGCTACTGGAGGATCAAACGGAAATCCTCCGGCTTATGGCTGAGGAAAGGCGTAGGGTTCAGGAAAGGCCGCCTGAGCCCAGACCGCCACTACAGCCCCTGTGTAACCAACAGCCCTCCTTCCCGAGTCCCATAACCTCATCCCCGAGACGCCCAAGAACGCGTTTGGGCGGCCTCCGTGCACCCAACCACTCAAGCCAAGAGAACAGTCCAAGCAAGAAAGGGCTGGCATTCAATAAGTTTTAAAGTGCTGTGTGTCCTTGTCCTTCCCTCATCCCCTCCTCCACCACCCATCCTGGTGCTTCCCTTCCTCCACCACCCATCCTGGTGCTTCCCTTCCTCCACCAGCTATCCCAGGAGACTGTGGCAGTTAGCCCCATAGTTCCCCCTCTTTGTTTTACGAATTAATAAAGAATGCATGATTTTTAAGCAACAATGACTTTATTTCCTCTGCGAGCGGTGATCGAGGGGGGGAGGGCAGGGCGGTTTGGGTAAAGGGAAGTAGAGTGAATGAAGGGGCGGGGCTTTTCATTACTGGGGAAAAACAGAACTTTCACACAGCATCCTGGCCATTCATGAAACTGGTTTTCAAAGCTTCCCTGATGCGCAACGCACCCTGCTGTACTCTTGTAATAGCCCTGGTGTCTGGCTGCGCATAACCAGTGGCCAGGCGATTTGCCTCAACCTCCCACCCCGCCATAAACGTCTCCCCCTTACTCTCACAGATATTGTGGAGCGCACAGCAAGCAGTAATAATGGGAATATTGTTTTCGCTGAGATCTAACCTAGTCAATAAACTTCGCCAGCGAGCTTTTAAACGCCCAAATGCACATTCCACCACCATTCTGCACTTGCTCAGCCTATAGTTGAAAAGGTCCTGACTACTGTCCAGGCTACCTGTGTATGGCTTCATGAGCCATGGCATTAAGGGGTAGGCTGGGTCCCCAAGGATAACTATAGGCATCTCAACATCCCCAACGGTTATTTTCAGGTCTGGGAAGAAAGTCCCTTGCTGCAGCAGCCGAAACAGACCAGAGTTCCTGAAGATGCGAGCGTCATGTACCTTTCCTGGCCATCCCATGTTGATGTTGGTGAAACGTCCCTTACGATCCACCAGTGCTTGCAGCACTATTGAAAAGTAACCCTTTCGGTTTATGTACTCGCTGGCTTGGTGGTCCGGTGCCAAGATAGGGATATGGGTTCCGTCTATCGCCCCACCACAGTTCGGGAACCCCATTGCTGCAAAGCCATCCAGTATGAGCTGCACATTTCCCAGACTCACAACCCTTGGTACCAGCAGCTTGGTGATCGCCCTGGCTACTTCCATCACAACAGCCCCCACTGTAGATTTTCCCACTCCGAACTGATTCGCGACTGACCGGTAGCTGTCTGGCGTTGCAAGCTTCCACAGGGCTATCGCCAGTCGCTTCTGTACTGTGAGGGCTGCTCTCATCTTGGTGTTCTTGCGCTTCAGGGCAGGGGAAAGCAACTCACAAAGTTCCATGAAAGTGCCCTTACGCATGCGAAAGTTTCGCAGCCACTGGGATTCATCCCAGACCTGCAGCACTATGTGGTCCCACCAGTCTGTGCTTGTTTCCCGGGCCCAGAATCGGCATTCCACTGTATCAACAAGCCCCATTAACACCATGATGTCCACCTTGCGGGGGGGCCTTTTTTGAGAGAGGTCTGTGTCCATGTCCTCATCACTGTCCTCAGGGCGCTGCTGTCGCCTCCTCGCCTGCTGTAGCTCTAGCAGCTCCTGGTTCTCGTTCTCCATATACTCCTGGACAATGCGCGTGGTGTTCATAACGGCGAGAACAGCCGCGGTGATCTGATCGTGCTCCATGCTTTCCCTGGTATGCTGTTTGCAGGACAGTAGAGTGGGAGCAGAAGCGGCGGGTGGATAACAATGGTGTCAGCAATATGGCGCCCGCATGAAAAAAGGCGCGAAAGGATTTTTTGCTCCCCCCTCAGTTGCTTTCACGGAGGGAGGGGGGAGCAAGGGTTAGGCTCATTTCCTTCTAGCAGCAGATGGTACAATATGCGGTGAGCAAGGGTTAGGTGCCTTCCCTTCTAGCAGCAGATGGTACAATATGCTTGATATCCATCATCATCTCCTGGCCCCCTCAAGGATTGAACTCGCAACCCCGGGTTTAGCGGGCCAACGCTCAGACCGCTGAGCTATCCCTCCGCCCGTGTTCCAGGCAGTACTGAATCTCCCTTAAACAAAACGTAAAAAAGAGAACGACCAGAGTCACTCTGGTCACTCCCATTTATGTCCAAGCGCCCCCGGCCAGCCACACCATAGGCCGCCGGCCAGGAGCACACGAATTTCAATCATATTGTACGATCTGCAGCTAGAAGGCAAGGAGCTTCTGCTGTATGGTCCCGCGACCACGACCATTTATGGCATATTGCACCATCTGCAGCTAGAAGGCAAGGAGCTTCTGCTGTGTAGTCCCGCGACTACCAGCCTCAGGCGGAATGGCCCCCTCAAGGATTGAACTCGCAACCCTGGGTTTAGCGGGCCAATGCTCAGAATGCTGAGCTATCCCTCTGCCCGTATTATAGCGTGACTGAATCCCCACTAGACCTAATGTCCAGGCGTACGCTGGAGATGTACGGTAATTGTGAGCTGAGCGGGCTTCTGTAGCAAATATGGAAACCCCGGAAAAAAGGCGCGAAAAATATTGCTTTCACGGAGGGAGGGAGGGACGGACGTTTGATGGCTTGACGACATGTACCCAGAACCACCAGCGACAATGTTTTCTGCCCCATCAGGCTTTGGGATCGCAACCCAGAATTCCAATGGGCGGCGGAGACTGCGGGAACTGTGGGATAGCTACCCGCAATGCAATGCTCCGAAAGTCGATGCTAGCCCCGCTACTGTGGACACAGTCAATCGACCTCATGGTATTAATGCTCTTTAGTGGGGACACACACAATCGATTCCATAAATTCGGGTTTTAAAATATCGACTTCTATAAATTCGACCTAATTCTGTAGTATAGACGTACCCTTAGAAACTGTGGGGGGGGGGGGGGCGGGGGGGAGGGGGGAAAGGGAATTAGGGGACGGTAAACCTCAGTACTAATGCAAAAATGGTTATTAATAAAATATAATTTATTACAACCTGCTCTTTGCCTTTGCTAAATTTCAGATGATACAGTAACTTTATACACATACATGATGCTTGGAGAATAATAGCTTACATGCTTGAGTTTATTAAATAAAATGTTCAGTCTCAATACAGAAATGCCCACAAAATCTCTGCTTTTTATCAGTAAGTGACAGGTATGAAAAGCATCAAGAAAAATTATGGTCATAAAATTGTAATCAGCACGTCCAGGTCACATTGTACAGACTCTGGAATGCAGCTTTATAACTTATATTTTTCTAACATGGTATAGAATATTAAGGCAAAATAGATCTAAATGTTATTGTGATATTTGATTTGCATAGTGTGTTCGGTAGGAGTCTTTAATTGCTACTGTAGATTGTAATCTTGAGAACAGTTTGTACACCAATAAGTGTCTTCTCAAAGAATGGAAATTCTCCCCCTTATTAAAGGATGTGAAGAAACATTTTTTCTAGGATCGCAAAAGATGACCACTTGTATTTAAAAATTCTCTAAGAATAATTTAAGTTTAAAAATATTATTTTAAAATCTGATTTTCATATAAAAAATAGGAGTGTTTTGACTCATTTGAGAAACATTTCATCTCTTATTAAACACTGATGAATTAAAGGAATCTCAGAAAATAAAATGAATAAAAAAGTTAAAATCAAGTTTAGAGATGTTCTGAGAATTTCCCTCTCCAAAGACAAAAACAATATAACCACAAAGTTGAAGATTTACAATGCTGTTGAAGATGTATACACAAGATTATATATTCATGAGCTGAAGATACTACTAAGACCATCCCATGCAAGAGCTGAGCCAAAAGTTATTTGGTCCAGCCAAACCCTTGATAGAGGTGTGTCTTCCACCGTCACTGAGACTATGGAAAGAGATGGGTAATACATCTCTCTGAACTGCGATACCTACTCTTCTATTTTGCTCTCTTGAAATCCTAGAAGAAATTTTGAGAGCATATGCTGGGATGCACATACCCCACACATATGCAAAATGTTGTACATAAGTAAAAAGGTATGAAATACATCTTCTTTTAAAAATCTATATCTACATACCCTGTAAATTTACTTAGGTCAGCTCCTGCTCCTTCCTTGGTGTTGACTGGCTCATGTAGTGTCATCAGCAGCTCCACCACAATCTCTGGCAAGTTACTATGAGATAAATTGTCAATCTGCTAGAAAACAACATTAGATACATTTAATGTTTTCATATGAACAGCTTTAATATGGAAATATTTTAACTCTGAAGGTCTCCATTTCAATTTGTGTTTTTTCTGAGGTAACTTCTTTTTTTTCCTGTCTGGGTTACCTACTTATCCTTTGAGTTCTCCATCTTAAAATTAAAGGGACACAATCAATGTAGAAATCACAATTCTTTCTAGAAATGTTTTACCAACTGTAATTACAACACCTAAGATTCACCATAAATTAAATGTTTCTCTATATTTTCAGTTTCTTTACATTCTGCAGTTGACATAACATTATGTATAGTTATTAGTTCCCACGAATAGTCAGTGCCCCTGTTGGGGGGATGGGAGAAGGCTTCACAGAGAATCAGAGAGAAAAAACATAAAAAATAGGCAAATGTGACTGCAAAAGCATAACAACTTTTAATTCATATTTTGAAATGTATTAGATTTCCAATTGACAGTGTGGCTTTAAGACAGCACAGTTGATCTTACTTGAAAGATTCAGAATAAAAATACCAAACTTTGACTTACCTTATTACAAAATATCCTTATTTGAAGACCTGAATTATCTGACCTATTACTTACTATTTTCTCCTCAAGTCCATTACAAGTCAGCCACCACTGTTTATGCATTTATAAAGGAAACAAAGTACATTAAAATAGGTACCTGTTTTCCTAAGCAGTTTTCATCCTTAAGCATGTCATAGACTTTATAAGCTGTATCTCTCTGTTGTGCTATTTCACTATCTCCATGGCTTTCATAGGCAAAATAGGGAAGGATATTTACAAGTATCTTTGGAAAGCAGTCTGCTAGAAGCTCCCGCCAGTCTTTTTCAATCATGTTAGCAATAGATTTCACATCTTCAAACTGACTTCTAATCACCAGGTGTGGAACCAAAACTTTATAACAAGACCTACAGGTAAGCAAATATATTTCCAAATTGTCCTTGAATTACAATGGAATTTTTGAAATACCCTAACTTTTAAATATAATATAGTAGATATAGTTGATCTGTTGTATGACTGTCTAGTTACATCTATAAAATAAATCTCCAACATTATAGCAGGTAATAGATATGATACCTGGAATTAATTTTAAAGACTTAACTACACGCCTTCTTAAGCAAAATCTTACAGTACAAGAAGCAAAATTACATTATTTTGATACTTGAGATAGCAAGTTTCATGATTTTAAATAAATCTAGTTTAAACTGATTTCACATAAATGTTATGTATAAACCTACCTGTAGAACTCCTCAAGGCTAGAGTAGTTCAAAAGAATGTAAGGAAAAGCAGGTAGGCTATATCCACTGTCTTTCATTCTCAGCCACTCCAGCACCAGATAGTCTAATTGGGAAGTCATGAAGTCTTCTATACTTTTATAGCCAAAAATATTCGATACTCTCTCCAAAACCTGTGCAGTAAGTAAGACTGTGAGATAACATGCAGCATATATGTTGCGCTGCAGCACACTGAGCAGTTACATGTCTCCAAGCCTCCCCTTCTAACATCTTTTTGCTCTTTTAATAGTATTTATATAGTTCAATTTCTAATTAGTACATAGTAGAAATAACTGATATTATACCATAGCACCATGTTCCCTTATGTGGAGAGGGATGGAATCTTTAATTATGGCTATCATTTGCCCTTTTTTCCCCATTGTTTGTCAAATGTAATACCGAAATACACTAAGCTGGGGGGAAAAGATACTATTAAATGACAAATACAAAGGAGCATTTTTCAGTAGACAGCGCTTATCATTTTACATGTTTTGCGTATGGAAAAACTGACTTTGTTTGGTTGTGAGCACCTTTAATTGGGTCTAAAACCTAGGGTGGGGGGAGACAGACAGTCCCTGCGAACAGGGGTGGGGAATGGAGAGGGAATGAGGCGAGGCAGTGAGACTCAGCTGATGGGGTGGGGGGAGGCAAGCCAGATCCTTCCCAGGCCTGTTCCAGACCCTCTGGGTCCCATTCCCTGATGCCTGGCCTGATCCAGGGCACCATGGCAACGACTCCAGCCCCTCTGGGTGCTGCTCACTATGTCCTGGCCAGATCCCAGGCACCATAGAAGCGGCTTCAGCCCTAGAAGGTCCCTGTCCCTGCTCCCCAGAACAATCTCAGGCTTTTTGGCGGCAGCTCCAGCATCTCTGGATTCTGCTCTCACCTCTTCCCTGGCTCCCTGGGCAGTGTGAATTTATGCAGGGACAGAGCCCCCACAATATTTCCACTGCAGGGGTCCTAGCCTCCCTTACGCGCCAGGTTCCACCATCCCTGGCAAAAATATTTATAGTGTGTGATCCTGATTATAGTTTAGAGATGTCCATGAAAATACAGGAGTTATCACAAAAATATTAACCTTAGAATTATTGCATATTCTTTAACACTAGAAACTGTTAAAAAAAATCACTGAGGTATTTTAGTAAGTACAAAAACTGATCAGCCAGTCTGTTTGAGTACAGTGAAAGAGCTGTAAAAATTTTCAGCATTAACTAAATACCGTTTATAGCACTTGTAGCCAATTAGTTTATTTATCATTGTGTTATCTAGTGTTATGGTCAATTCATTTGTTATTTCATATATCATTAATGTATGCTAAATCGATTTCAGTTGTAGATATTGATGTAAGATAAGATTCTAGAAGTATAAGATTGACAAGTATTTAGGATTGATGAATGCATATTAGGTAAATAAGCAAGGCATGGTTGTAATGCAAGGACCACAGGCTGGGGCCTATAAGATTTTAGCTTAGACACACTAGGCTGCAGGCTTAAGGAGACTTGACATGAGTGAGTGATCTAAGATTGACTCTATGCCAATAAGATCACAAGATTACTGTAAAAGATGTGCCAATAAGTGATGTTAAGGAAAAATAGACTGCAGTAGACTGCAAGACACCTGGCTGTAACATCGCACAAAGTTCTGTTCTGATCGCAGGTTATCCTGGAAACAGGTTGATGTAAATGTTAATAGGATGCTAATAAGGAAAAGGGGAACTAAGAGAACAACCTCTGGAAAGTGGGACACTCCAAAATTGAAAGGGTATGGAAGTACAGATAAGGAAAAAGAGGCTGGAACCCTCATGCATATGAATAAGGTGTTAGGTGTGGTCAGAACAACAATATAAATGAGGTTCCCTGGTTCGGTAAAAGTAGGAAGACACCAATGGAAGACCCCCTCTATCAATGACCACCATTTCAGAGATCCACCAGACTCAATAATATCCTGGGCTATTGCTTGGGATCTCTCAGGCTGTGTAGACATTATGGGAGTGTAAAATATGATTATAAGTTATAATACAACCAAGACTGTTTTACATGTCACTGTGTTTGTGGTCACTATTCGTTTTTCACGTGCTCCTAAGAGTCTCCCAATCTAAAAGAACCATAAAGGGTAACTTTCACCATATTAATCTGAAAAACTGTGGCCACACAGGAGCCAAACTCAGAGTGCGGTAACACAGAACTATCAATGAATTCAATTTAAAATAAAGGGTACACACTACAGCTCTACTTTACTTGTATAATTTATAACCTAACTGTAAGAAACATCTCTCCCGTATACTTGCCTTTTTTATAAGGTGAGGCTCTAATCCATTTTCTTTAACAGACTGGCAAATAGCAAACAAAGCCTGCTTTTCACACACAGGACTGCAACATAAAACCATGGTTATCAGCATCAGCAGAACTGCTCTTCTATTACACTGCTCATCCAAGAGGTCTTCAGGGCTCGTGCCACCACGTGCCTTCATCAATTAAGAATGAAATAATTGTTAAGAATGTTAAATGGGAGCCTCTAAACTCTTACATGAGCTAAAAAAATTTAAACTAAAAACACCCTTTACAACAATATAATGGAGGCAGTATTTTGAGCTCTGAGATGAATATGAGGAATGGAATGGATGGCTTAGCAATTCAACTGCCACCTCCTATGGAATAGCGCTGCTGAGCTATCAAGTCAGTCTTATGTCATCATCTTACTTGGAAGGCTGATGACTGTAATTTGAGGTTGGGAATACATGCTAAAACAAAGAAAAATACGAAAGGATCCTTAAGAATTGGAAGGAAAGTCAAGAAGCCAGCATGTGGTGGGAAAGGAGAAGAAAAAATGAAGGATGCGAGGGAGAAAACTGCTTGGATATCCCTCAACGGAATTCCAATTATCCTACAACATAAATGCTGTTTATTGCTTTCTTTAATTCTCCCCTAGTCTTGTAATTTTTAAACTAAATTTGGGGTTTGTAAAAGTTACTGCACTGAACACTGGAAATATTTATCTTATGAAAATCTAAGCCCTTTGTTTTTACACTACATAAATACAGCATTCATGGGCACAATCTCTGGAAAGAGAGAAAAATGTCCTCTCTGTTAGCATCTATGTACCTCTCAAAGCAGCTGCATAAAATTGAGGTTACTTACCTGTAACTGGAGGTTCTTTGAGATGTGTGGTCCTATTTGTATTCCACAGATGGCCTCACATGTGCACCATGCGCCTGAGTTTGGAGATCTCTAGCAAGTAGTATCCGTTGGTCTACACATGTGCAGTTGTTTTCTTCATGCTAAGAACTGAGGGCATAAGGGGTAGTGTGGATTGATGTCTCTCTAGTTCTTCTTCTTTCCGCAATTCAGATAAGATCTGAAGCACAGGGGAAGGAGAGCAGCTAGTGGAATACAGATAGGGACCACATACCTTGGAAGAACCTCCGGTTCCAAGTAACCAACCTCCATTTCTTCTTCAAGTGCTGGTCCCTATGTGTATACCACACGTGGGTGATTAACAAGCAGTATTGGGATGGGGAGCAGTGTCAAAGATGCAGTTGGTATAGATGCGTCTAATACTGCAGTCCCAACAGCTGCATATGCAGAGGAGGCTTGAACTAATGTGTAATGCTTTGTGAATGTATGGATGGAGCTCCAGGTAGCTGGGTTATAAATGCCCAAGAAGTGGAGGGCTGTTCTACAACAGGTGTAGGGACTCGTCCATCTTCTTGCTGAATAAGCTAGACTCTTCAAAAGGCAAATCCTCTACGGTATTTTGAACCTCAATTAGAATCCCCAAGGAGTGCAGCCAAGACTCATGCCTCATGGCTATGCCTGTGGCTATCCCTCTGAACACAAAGAAAATAAGAAAAATACTTGTGGCACCTTAGAGACTAACACATTTATTTCAGCGTAAGCTTTCGTGGGATATCCCTCAACGGAATTCCAATTATCCTACAACATAAAAACACGAAATCTTATGCTGAAATAAATTTGTTAGTCTCTAAGGTGCCACAAGTATTTTTCTTATTTTCTTTTTGCTGACACAGACTAACACGGCTACTACACTGAAACCTCTAAACACAGCATCAATTGCATCCATTGCAGCTTGAAGGGACATTCTGGCCACCAGTTAGTCTTCCTCCATGAGGGCCTGGAATTGGGCTCTGTTTTCTTGAGAGAGTTTGTTCTTAAAGTCCAAAACCCACAAATAATTATTGAAATATTTTGCTAACAAAGCTTGATAGTTAGCCATATGGAACTGAAAACTTGTAGAGTTTTCCTCTCCAGATCAAGTCATTTTAAGTCCTTACCTGTTAGTGTAGCCTTGAGATGTAATCTAAACCACTCAGTGGCTTCTTGAACCACCAGAGAGTTGGGTGCTGGGTGTATAAAGAGGAACAGGAACTCAGCTCCTTTGGCTGATACAAAATAGCATCTCTCAGTCCTTGCACGGTGGGGGTTCAGGAGTGTGTCAGGTCACTTCTGACCATACGGGGAAGGTCACCCTACTGGGACCAGGAAGTTGTAAACTGTCAAGGAGACAATGCTGGGTATCCTGGACTTCTTCTATTGGAATATGGCGGTCACACGCCACTCTGTGCAGAAGCTCCTGATATTGCCTGTGGTCACCAGGTGGAGATGGTGAAGATGGGGCAATGGCATCTTCTGGTAAGGAAGATGAAACACCTACCGGTACCTGTGGATCCGGCTCAGTCTCCTCTATCTCATGCTCCAATGGAGACTGTAGGTGTTGCATGGGAGTGGCATGGGATTGGTGGGTCACATGGGTGGAGCCAGGATGTCTACTGTAGGGATCCCATGACCCATAACTGGGCCAGAAGGAAGGGTCGACCAGTTGAGGGTCACTGTACCATCAGTCCCTTGGGTAGTCGTATTGGGGTGGAGGATGGACACTGGATCTTCTTGAGTATCTGTCCAGATCCACCTCCCTACTTGGGGGTGAAGGATCGCCTGGAACCTCAAATTCCTCTGAAGAGAAGGCCAGTTTCCATTCCACCAGCAAGCTGTCAGTACTGGTTGATGAAAGCTCCATCTTAAGGGGTGACAAAGGGAATGTTCCTGTCTCCTTGAAATAGTTTCCTCCTCTGGAGTGGCAATGTCTTTCAGAAAGGCCAGACCCAAAAGAAGAGGAGACTGAGGATAAGGAAGGATGAAAATATCCACAGGTGAGATGCAAGTTTCAGTCTGTCCTGGAGAATGGGGCACTACAGTAGTCAGGATCAATGGATCTGGCACATCTATAGTCATCATGGATGGCAGGTTTTACAGGGATGAGATAGTACTGTACCACTGAAGAGTCTATATGTGAACTCTTAGATGGTGTTGGGGGGTGCCGATTCTCAGGCTTAGGATCCAGAACAGGCGTTGGTACCGGAGGATCCTTTTTCCTTCATGCCTTGCCCTCACGGCCAGAGGGTTTAAGTAAGTCTAATTCCTTAGGACCAACACATGGGGACTCACCCGACTTGGACAGTTGGGGAGGGATCCCTTCTCCTAGAAGCAGATCTGGAAGGAAATCTGTCCTTATGCTTGTGAATACTCCTTACTCTCATGAGACGCCCTGGATGACAACTCCTTGGGCTTAGCAGCTCTGGCTTCCACTCCTGAGTTAGTGCTCAGAGGGGCACTAGTAATTGGTTGAGGCTGATGTAAAAAGGGGTCTCTCTGGCCTGGATTAGATTGAGGTCTCCTAGCCGTCTCCATCAGATGTTTTCTCAGCTGGAGCCCATGAGCTTTGCTGGTGGGGGAAATGAGCAGCAAATGCTGCACTTGGCTGAGGTATGTGCCTTTTCCAGGCAGTAGAGGCAGCGTTGAGGCGTATTACTCACGGAGAAGGAGTGGGGGCAGGAGACACAGTTCTTTAATTCAAGGACTCTGGGCAGTCTTTGTGCATGGGGAGAGACACCCAGAGGCAAGGAGAAAGCTAAGCTATACTAACTATGCTAAGACTAAAATATTACACTAAAATACTAAACCTATTCACAGTATATTTACAGGCTCATTAAGAGAAAGAAGCAAAAAGGAATCTGTGGACAGAGGATTCCATGTGGTGATAAGAAAAAACTAGAGAGGTATTAGTCCACACCGCCTTTTAAGACTTCAGTTCAGAACACGGTAACAACTGATCACGTGGAGACCAACAGACACTACTTGCTATAAATCTCCAAACTAAGGTGCATGGTATGCAGGCTTACCCACATGTGGAATACGCACAGGGACCAGCACTTGAAGAACAGTCATGCATTCTCACTCCTGCATCCACTGTCACAGCTTTTTATTATTTTTATATACACCTATGACAGTGCTTAAAGCTGCAGTTCAGGCTTCCCTAGACCACATATACCATGAACTTAAACCCGGACTTCAAGAAACTACCTCTGGAGATGACCGAGTATTTCAAGCTCCCTGTTTATTCAAAACAGTAACCTCTAGAACAGCCCACATGGGTGCCAATTTATGCCAATTGTGGTGGTGCATTTTGAAGGGAGCACCTGTCTAGTAGTAACTATACTAAGACCACTATTTCATTTCTCAGGAACTATTCACTGGTAATGTCATTAGAAAAGCTTGTAGAGGCCGATAATGGTTAACAGTGCTGCCTTATGGAAAACCTGCTTTTATCCCAGATGATGTTTCACATAATAGTGGCTGTGCACCAAGGAAACCGAGACAGAAAACGGTCTACATGCTTATATAATGTTTCTTATTAATAATAAAATATTAAATCAGTGAGTGATAGATAAAAGGAAGATCTAAAATGCACCAAATGTAGTAATCAAATGCTAGGGACATCTATAGGCACATAAATATTTAGACTGTAAGCTCTTCAAGGTGAGACTGTCTACTACAGGGGTGGCCAACCTGAGCTTGAGAAGGAGCCAGAATTTACCAATGTACATTGCCGAAGAGCCACGGTAATACGTCAGCAGCCTCCCATCAGCTCCCCGCCCAGCTCCCAGCACCTCTCCCTCCCCCGCCATGCCTCCTGCCTGCCGTGATCAGCTGTTTTGCATGCGCAGGAGGCTCTGGGGGATAGCGGGGAGGAGGGAGGGCACAGCACGTTCGGGGGCATGGGCGGGGGCATTTGGGGAAGGGGTGGAGTGGGTGCAGAGCAGGGGGTTGAGCAGTGAGCACCCCCCGACACATTGGAAAGTTGGTGTCTGTAGCTCCAGCTTCAGAGTCAGCACCTATGCAAGGAGCTGCATATTAACCTCTGAAGAGCCACATGTGGCTCCAGAGCCACAGGTTGGCCACCCCGGTCTACTATGATGTGTCTTTACAGTGCCTAGCACAACAAAACCCCATTTTTGGTTGATCCTTAGACTACTGTAATAATCAGATTATTATGATTAATAAGTATTCAGAGGGCTAGCAGTCTGGAAAATGGCAGCATTAAAAGGGTTTAACCATTTGTAGCACGGACAGGAGAGTGACAAGGGAGGTGCCTAGGAAAAAATGTTGCCCCTTGGTTCACTAGTCCTGAAAAATGACAGTCTTCTAGCAATGACAAAGTTCTTAGAAAATGAAGCATATGGTCCTGAACATTTACACATGCCCAATGATTAGATCTTATTACCAGATCTCTCATTCCTTCTTGAACTCTGAGGTATACATTCTCAAATGCCTTTTGCTGGAACTTCAAAGGAAGAGCTTTTGGTAATCCAGAAGAATCTCTCTGTTTCACATCTTGGAACAAACTTAAAATAAAACAGGGACAACAATTATTTAACCTAACAATTCACAATTGGTGTATATTTTACAATGTAAATATTAGGGTTTCTTTGTTTTGCGGGGCAGAAGGTGGTGTCTGAAGTCCCCATTTTTCAAAGGCCTTGTGTTGAGTCAACCTTTCCTTCATCGAAAAATGTTCAGACAGAAGTATGAGCATTTGCTGGGTGGAAGGGAGAGGAATCATTTGAAAGTGTTCAAGTCCTCCCCAATCTCTGCCAACCAGGGAGCAAAGGACCCAAACTCTAATTCTCTGTCACTGTTGTCTTTACCTCATGGAGCACTGCAAGGATAAATTCATTCATATTTGTGAAGAGTTCCTCAGAAGCTCCCTTATTTAGGCAAAGGACAAAATCATTGCTTGTCTAGCACAAGGCATCACATTATCTACAGTACTTGGTCTATTTTTTCCATGAAGATAAATATATCTACATGAAGGGTCTACACACAATGGGTTTTACACAAATCTTTACTATAACATATAGTACTGCAAATTTACACAAGTTTTAAAGGCCTCAGTCAATATAAATGGAAGATGCCACATTGCCTTAAGACATCCAGGTATTTTTATATCTTTAAGAACTTAGGGTAGCTACATAGCATGCAAAAGAGAAAAACTGTCGATTATCCTTAAATACACTGATTTAATTATCCAAACACACTACCAAAAGATCTAGGTTATCACCTGGTTATTGACTTTGCAGCAAGCATGCAAACTTGATGGTGGCTATCTGCGAGGAAATGTGGGAAAGCATCACTCACAGGCAGATCTTTATCTTTTACATTAAGCACAGCCCAATTTGAATGAGGATCAGCCTGAAGAAAATGAACATTTCTTGTTAAATATGTATGGAATTTATACAGAAATGAACACTGGACATACTTGTTATACTGATGTATGCAATAGCTGTTTCAACACTACTTTCAAGCAAACATTGAGATTTATACTTACTACACCAGTAATACTCAGACCGAGGCTCAAGAGCCAAAAGTGGCTCTTTAATATGTTACCTGTGGCTCCTTGCAGCACATGACATTAAAGTTATCAACCAATCTGGATGCTTTTACTATGTTATTAACCAATTAAGTTATCTATTTGCACTAAGTTATTCTCACAGCAAATAAGTTAATTATATATATATATATATATATATATATATATATATATATATATATATATATAAAATAAATATAAACTAAATATTTCACCGTCATACTGTTTAAATATGAATAGTACTTATAGTAAATGAAACAATGAATTCACACTATTGTGGCTCTTTTGGGAAATGTTGATCGCTAATTTGTCGCCTGAACCACTAAGATCTGAGTATCACTGTACTACACTAATATCACATAGGAAAATATGGTTCACCTCAAGTAGAGCTTTCATGCAGTTCAGTAGGGCCACTCTTACTGGAGCTGTACATCTCCCTTCCTTTGTCAAGTGCCTGAAACAGAAGCCATTTAAAATATATGAAAAATACCTATAACAAGCTTAATGCCAGGAAAAAAGTCTTAAGACATTACTCTCTGCTCTTTGTAATTCATTCTTAGATGCTTTTAAGTAATCCTCCTGACCTGATTAGCAAGCATCTTTCCTCCCCAGTTTTAAAGGACTATTTATTTTCTTGTTTGTGTATCAATATAATAAACACTGCTTGGAAGAGTGTTTGTTAATTATTGCTGTAAAGCCAGAAGGGAGAACTCTCTCTTTTTTCTCAGTGAATTTTATTTAATTATCTTGGCAATGGACTAAGGAATTTAAAAAACAACTCAGGATTTGGAAATCACTGCCCCATCATATTAATGTTTGGGTCTAAGTTTACTTTTCAACATGCCTTTAAACTTTCACTTCGTGGCTTTGAGGATCAGTGATCTAATTTTAATATAGAACAGGCACCAGAAAAGATTTATGTGGGAGAAGTGTATAGGTCATCAGCCATCAAGCCAAGAAATAGATTACTGCATAAAATAAATAAAGCATACCAAAATGCTCCCACCACAGTTAAAAATTGTCCTTGGACTTCCCCTGTTTCTTCCACATTTGGGTTGGCTTGGCCCAACAACATTGCTGCGGGAAGTAGATTATTTAGAATTGCTTTACAAACTTCTTGATCTCGACGATACAAGGAACACACGTCACTGGGAAAGAAAGAAGAGATAGCTTTAGAAGCCAAACAGTAGAAAAACCAGATAATTGCTGAATAAAATATTTATATTAATATATAATTGATGTTATTTCTTACGAAAGAGGCTTAAGAAGCATGAGAAGATCATCTTCTGGCAAAAAATTTTCTTCAGTTGGGAGTTCCTTCAAAAGGACTAAATACTAAGGCATAATTAAAAATAGAACACATTAGTAATATTTTTATATATACACACAAAACCAAAATAATAAGGATAAGCATTTTTAATGGCTGTTAAATGCTTTATGTCAAATATTTATGTCAATATTTAGGACAAAGCATTATTGACAATATTTATGTCAATTTTTACATGGTAGATAATTTGACATTTGTTTCATTCAAATGAATTATTTGATGCACAATAATATGGGTAATTAAATCATATTTTGGCATGTAAACATATCAGCTCTGGTAGTTGGAAAGGAGTTCCTACACTCTGTCCCAGAGAATAAGACTGTACAACCTCCAAGCCACCTGCTAAGGTGAATACTGAAGGCAGATACCATATGGTCCAACAGTCTAGTTTATGACCAATCCTATAAACTATGTAAAAAAATTTAAATCTTCAGAAGCAGACACTAAGTTCTTCTGAGTGGACTTAAGTCCAAGAGAATGGCCACAGAATGTGTGTATGACTTTAAGAGACAGTGTTTATGTACAGAGAGATAACTGCTGAATCAAGAAGTTTCTCAATATCACACTCACCACTTGTAGATGCAGTGATTTAGCAGTATCAAATACACTTTTATCAATAAGCATTAACAGCTTCTGCCGTATGTCAGGCGCTCTGAAGCAGACTGTATGGATTTGTGCTGTAGTTACACACAGACACAAAAACCTCAGAATTTCAAGGAGGAGTAAATCCTGCTTTGTCAAATGTTCTTCAGCTAATGGACTCATAGCACCTGGAAAAAAAATTCTTGTCAAGTACAAAAAAATGCTTTTTCTAGGAAAATAAAAGTTATATTAAAAACATGATAGAGTTATGTGCATTTATCAAGTTAAATTATGTTCTCAAAAAAATGTAAGATTGGCAGCCTTGAAGTCTCTTAGCTACAGAATAGGTACAGTATGGACAGCAGTAGCTCAAGCTTTCTCCATCCTGAGTGAGGCCCCTATTCTAGAGCTACCACCTCTAGAAACAGAAGGGTATTTTTCACTCTTTATATCCAGACATACCCTAGGCCTCTGTGTAAAAACTGACAACCAGGGTATAAATAGAACCATTTGTAATATTTTTTTTTGTGGACACTTGCCCACTCAGAATTTGGTTGAGACCACAAACAAATTTCCACACGTTTTACAAAGCCCAACCAAACGTAAGGTGATGACAACTGATTATACTACCAACCAGGTCCAAATTTGCGACCTAGAGAGAATGGCTCCATATACAATTTTCTGCGATGTCCAGAGCTGCTGCCACCAATCCCAGTGTTTACTATTGCTTATCGAATGGTCTGGAGGAACTAATTCCAGAGGTGCTCATTCAACACAGTGGAATAAGCAGACAAAGAACAGTTTGAAGTATTAGCATAACAAAATGATCTTTCCCCTCCAAAATAAAATAGAAATCATAGTCCTGACTAAGGCATAAGGTGATCTTAAGCAAGAGTTCAAATCAGATTTCAAAAGAAAACATTATAACACTGCTGGTGCCAAACCAGCCTAGTAGGGAAAAAAACTGGGTTGTGGATAAGGAAAGTGCCACCTCTTTTGCATATCTGGATATGTGAGAAAGCTGACCTTGCCAAAGAGGCGATAGACCTACTCTGCAAGAAGAGAGAGAATTAAAATAGAACCAACTACAAAACACAAGAAAATATCCTTGTACTGGGTATGAAGGGAAGCATGGACTACTGATTAGACCACTAGAGTGGGAATCTAGAGACCTGAGCTCTACTCCCTGCTCTGCAACAGACTCACTGTGTAACCCTGAGCAAGTTATTTACTTTATCTGCTTCAGTTTTACCGTCTGTAAACTAAGAATAGTAGTTTCCTATCAAGGCTTTAGTTAATGTTTGTACAACACTACCGAATTGCTAAGCACTATTATTGTTCTGGAGGCAAATGGCTCAACGATAATCCCAGCTACTGTAACGGTCCAATGTATTGCCTAACTGTGATGTGAGACAAGTGGGCAGTGTAAGATTGAAAAAAGCATGTGCCCTACACTTATGCAAACAATTCTGGGCAGAAAGCAGACTTTCACTTACCAGTTACGTTTTGCATCTCCCCAGACTCATTTGCATCACCAAAGTCAGTGATACAGTGATCATCAAATCGGTCCATGGCTACATGGTTATCTACTTCCATTGCACTCTCCTCGATATCGTCTTCCATTAGGTCTACTTCTCCAGCATCACTTGGTTTGACAGTAAAGACCATCTAACAAAAGCATCACATTCTTGTAAAAAATTTTCGGTGGCTGAAGATGCCATTTAGGTAACAGAACATGGAAACAGACCATCATTTCCTTGTGAACCAAACAGGCTGAGAAAGGACATGGGATACTAAGATCATGAATTTACTCACTTTAGTAGTGTGTGCACACAATGAGTTTTTTTTAATTAATACTTTCTGCTATACAAAATGTGTTTATTTTGCTGTTACCTGTCCTCACATTTTTCCCCTTCTCTGTTTCCTCTACCTATCCCATCAAGTCATAAATCTGGTTCTTTGGGCCAAAGGGTGTCTTCCTAATACTTGTTTGTATATTGCCTAGCACACAGTAGGGTCCTAATCCTTGACAGGGCCCCTTCAGCAGTATTGTAATACACACAGTAAATAATAATTATAATTGTAGTTAATCTCATTGAAATCCCTGTTTGCACTTCTGTGCAACCTACCAATTTAAAGTCATCAACTATGAAGCATCATATTTTCCTCAGCCTTCTGCGATAAGCCCATCTTCTAGTTAGCTGGTGCACTGTGTGTGATTTGAACTGTTTTCTTTAGATGGTGAGCTCTTTGGGAAAGAGACTGCTTTCTTTTCTGGGTTTCATAGAAAGCCGACTGCATTGTTAGCACTTAAATACCAATGTTACTTTAGAAACTGGCAAACTTCTCATTAGAAAGAAACCAGAGCATGACACAAGGCCTCCCTAAATAATTACTGTTCAACCAACTGGCTGACAAGCTAACAGT
Source organism: Macrochelys suwanniensis (assembly GCA_033296515.1). Taxonomy (NCBI): domain Eukaryota; kingdom Metazoa; phylum Chordata; order Testudines; family Chelydridae; genus Macrochelys; species Macrochelys suwanniensis. Next base: position 38,005,789 of record CM065775.1, on the reverse strand, counting down.
GGTGAGACTGTCAGCTTCTCCTTATGCAAAATACTAAGTATGTTATTTATTTGGACTGGACACCCAGCTCAAGGTGCATTGGAAGTGGATGAGGATACAGTTTCAAGGTTTTTACTAAACTTAGTGATGCCACATTCTGTTACCTTGCTACTAAGTGTAGGACAGAAGTGTACATATTTGAATAATTCAGCATGAATATTTATTTTTCAAGCACCTTTAAAGAGTTACTTTCACAGCAGAAAAATCCTTCATCTTTTCCAAACGCAAAAAAAATTTAACGTTAAAAAACAGATCTTAATACAATGAAAAAGACATGGAAGCAAATTCTTGTGCTTGCAGCTCCCAGATTTTGCCTTGATTCAGATCTGTTACATGGACAAGTATTTCTGGCTTTTATTATCAAATAAATTACCAAAAAAGCACAAGTACAAGCCAGTGTAACAGGAGATGCTGTAAGATGTATGGCTGAGTAGTAAGATGTGCGTTTTGACGATCTTAAGCATAAATTAATCCGTTTGTGGATGTCAAAATAACTGATCAAAAAGCCATAACTACTTACGTAAATTTTACAATGTGTTTCTATTTTTCATTCACTTAATGAAAGTGGGGGTTATAATTGATTATTTCTATAGCTTTATCAGTGTGCACTTTTCATTCATATAGTATCAAAACAAGGCATACATGATATAACTAATTTTTGGACACAAGATTAGTATAGTACTTTGATCAATGTTTTTTCATTGTTCACACATGTAGGAATGGTCCACACAAACACTACTAGTTAGAAAAGCCCTTAAGTCTGATATATTTGTATTGCCTAATTTGTTTTCTGTAATAAAAATCACATTTGGTTTGTCTCTGAGTTATTTATACTGTATAAATAATCCTCATGCAAAGAAATATAGCATTTAGAGAAACATACTTACCAGATGTTTGCAAATATCTAAAAGATCATTCATCGCCTTCGATGTTAACAAACTCAGGAATAAGCCTGATAAGATCTTACTTGGACTGCTCTGTCAGAAAGCAAAGTATACAGACCAGTTATCACAGTACACATAACATATTCTGTTTTTAGAAAGGAACTGGATTTATTCCATACTGTGAATTCATTAAAGTAAACAGATATTAAAAATACAGGTCCAGATTGCAATCTCAGGAGTGTGTCATGCATTACAATTTATCTTGAAAAATCCAAAACGGAACATGTCTGTAAGCAAGTTCAAGTATATTACTAATCAAGTAGAACAGTTTTTTTTCTAAAATGTTGTCATCAGTTTGGATGTTTTTTTGTCAGACAGAGGTACTGTAATCTCTCTCATCTGTGTCATTTTGGATAAGTCACTTTTTAAAAACTCCAATGAGAAAACAAATTTTTTTAATATAAATCGAAGTTTTTTAAAAAAATCATGATTTCTTTAAAATCCTCTTATATACCTATTTACTGCATTATCTTGAGGAACAGTTGTGGAATGAGTAGAAGCCTCAAGCATATGTAAAAAAAGAAAACAGTCTAGTAATGTATCTGTAAGCAGCAACCACATCCTAGTGATGCTATAGTTAAAGCTGAGGTGGATTTCAATATAAAATCTTTATTTTCAAGGGGTTTTTTTGGGTACAAATATTCATTCCAGGAGCTGTTGCAAGGAGTGGCTACAACTTTACACTAATGCAACACAGTGCAACTTATGTTGCATTAAACTTTTTTTACTGAATGATAGCTGTGGCAATAAATATTATAGCTAAGGCTAGCAGCATGCATTCTAGCCCCATTTTAGTCACTCATAACTTTCTGAAACTTTTTTTGATCAAAAATTGTGCTATGCTTTGTCTCCGCACAGAGATTATTTAAAAAAAAAACAGGTCCCTTTTTTTTGAGCACAGGGAGTTAAAAAACCCCTCTCTCAATTATAAAAATAATTCTGGTAATTTTTTTTTAATAGTCATAGAGCCAAACTGTGGGGACTGAAATATCCTGCATTGGTTTTAATCTGATAGGTGAACATCTGAAAATTACGTATGGATCACATGCAGGAGATATTTTTCTCATGAGTTCAAAAGCTGCACAGCTAAGGAGAGGTTTGCTTCACATGCATGCATAGCTAATTTAGCTGCATAGTGACAAGTTGAGAAGTCCAATTAAACAGAATATCGCAAACAGGAAAATACAGTGGGGATTGGGCTTATGCTAACACTGCCATTGCCTAGCCTGGTTCTGCAGACTGTGGCACAGCTGCTAAGGTGAAGGAGAGGGGATCCTTCCTGCATATATTAGAAGATGCTGGGATGTACATACAAATGTGTTAAGAATATACTAAAGTCTTCATCGAAATGAAGTTGACAGAAAGACTCTCATTGACTTCAATGGGCTTTGGATCAGACATAATACTCCCTATAATCAGGCTGGGTCAAGTGCATACTGAATTTTTACCTCATCTTTTGCTGATCATGTAAGCAATGAAAGGGCTAAATAAAGGTTCCTGAAGACTTTGTAAGGTGTGCAGGAGGGAGCCTCATTTCTGATGCACCGCAGGATATCTGAAGCTGGGTGAGGTGCAAAACTGAGTACCAACTAAGGTGGATAGATGAGGGACTCCCTCTTATAGACTCTCTCGGTTGGAGAGAGGAGAGAGTAAAAAGTACATACCTTAGTGAGTAGAGAACTTATATTAAAAAAAAATATCAGTCAAAAGGAAACTGATTGATTATGAAGCGTAAAATGATAAGGATTTAAGATTATGGACAAAAGTAGATTAAATTGCACTGTATTTGAGAAATAGTATGCAACTGAAGACTACTGTAATGCATGCTCATAAAGAGGTAGAGTTGAAGTTGAATATCATTGCCTTAACTTTGGCATTTCCTGATATAACTGCAACTTTAATGTTCTAATAGTTTTTCCCCATGCAATAGATAATTCAGTAAACATATAAGAGATAAACATCTCCAAAGCTTGCAAAATACATTATTATTGCTTTTTAAATGTTACAATTAAATTAGATATATATTACAGAATAAAAATAATGGACAAACATTATTTTAAATATCCTACCTTGGTACAATTACATAAGCAATTGGTACATTGTGTTATCAAAGTCCTCAATGAGATGATCCTAGAGTCTTCATTTAGTTTACTTTTAGACTGAGAAATGCTTTCTCCAACATAATGCATGAGAGACTATTAAAAACAGAAATACAAATACAATGTAGCAAAAATCTCTCAATCACATATTTCCCTTATTTGACTGCATGCACGCACGTACACACAAACATATGTGATTCTGCTGCACATTTAAGCTTCACTATTTAGGTCATGAGTTAGTAGTTTTGGGGTGGAAGGTTTGCTTTTTTTCTCCATTTAAAACATTCATTGCTCTCTAGAAGTGCTGAACTGACCACACAGACCTGATGGAAATTCAAATTTTCTAATCACCAAGGAAAAACATGGCATTTCTCCATATTGCCGATACTGTGCTTCAACTCTGAAGCAAGGCACCACCTCTAGTCATGAAAAGATAATTCAATCTCCATGTGTGTTCAGTCTTTGACCTACCTGCTCAGATTCCCAACAAAGAAGTTAAACAGTTGGGAATTAGAGCAGGACTACCAAATAAATTCAAATAGGCAAACTGCTCTCAGTGACTAATTCACTAACAATATGGATAGATCTGCACAAGAGACCTAGAGGTGAAGGGTGCCATTAGCTTATTAACAAACCCCTTAGCTATCTGGACCCTGACCATTTTTATTTTTTATATTTTCCCAAAAGCAAGTAGGCAAAATTTTAATAACTAGAATATCTTCAATTGCAAAATAATTGTAGTTTTAGTAGTGTGTATGTAATTTTAGTTACGCCTAGTTTCCGTTACAGTTTAAAAAAGAAAATTCTATACAATTTGTTAGTAATAGTGAGAAAACTAGTCCCTATAAATTAAATATGCATTGAATTCTGTCATCTACTGTGATGTTAAGCAGAAACAACTGTTTTATGTTTTGAAAATATGAAAATACTCCTTTTTAATAATTATTAATCATTTTAAAGTTATTGAATATTGATTTATTTACAGTTCTCAAACACACATTATTACTAACCTTAGCTTTATGGAACAATTCTGATTTACATGCATCTTCTTCAGTTAATGTGCCAGCATAGCAATAGCAGCTAAGAACACCAGTCAAGAGACTTGCACATCGGACTAGGTGTTCTGCAGCAGTAGACTTGGAATAAATCTAATACATAATATCATAAATTTTACATTAAATTGTGCTTCAGCAGCTTACATAGCTATTAATGGTTCTTTTAATGCTTTAACATTTATTACATTAATACTTCTCTTCTATACTGTACAGCCTTTCAATAAAGGATCACAAAGAACTTTACAAACAGCTTCATTACACTCCTGCAAAATAGGTAAGTATTTTTATCTGTAATTTAAAGATGGGCAGATGTAGGCACAGAAGTTATGTGACTTGCTCAAGACCACTGGCACACCCAGGAATAAGCCAATTAAAGAAGAACAGTAATATACTAACAACAGTGCAACCTTGTCTAAGGAATTGGAACATTCAAAAATTACAATTCCTTTTCTTCCCAGGCACAAGCTGATAGTCACCACTAAGGTGAAATCCTGACTCCACTGCCATCAATGAGAGCTCTAACATTTACTGAATTGGGCCAGGACTTCACCTGAGGTGTTTAATTAGCTACTTCAACAAAACTTTGAATTATGGAGGGCAGAAATTGTATGGAAGGAGAAAAATGGCCAAACTTGTAATTTTACGTATACTTCTCAGTTTGCAGATCATGTAACTATTTCGCATGTAAGTTGTTTAGGGTATTTTGAAGAGCATTATAGGGAAACAAACATTTGTCTACTTCATTTTGTAGGAAATATTAAAAACTGTCTGCAATTCAATTTTAACAGGAAAACTGCTAAAGTTCAAGGAAAAGCACATGCTCTGTGACTTTAAAATACAGAAATAAGCAGAACAAACATGGACTTCAATGCTCATTTCTAACTCACCTCAGAAGAGTAGCTGTTTAAAAGCTGTTCTGACACCACTAACAGACAGTGTTCCAGTGTTTCCCTATGGTTTTGGTTGACAGCAAGTCCTGAACCAGACAGATTTTTATCTGCAATGTTCACTGCAAGGCTGCTGAAAATAGCCATTTCATCAAAAGTTGTTTGTAGATACAGCTCTTCAATTTCCAAAAAACTGACGTCTCCTTTGTCTTGTGTGTGTTGCACACTTGAAGAAAAACACACTATTCTTATTGTGATATCCTGTTTTACTACCTGTACCTTTAAAATCATTATTTAAACCAGGGATCTCAAACTCAAATCACCACGACTGCCACATGAAGACTAGTACATTGGTCCGAGGGCCGCATTACTGATATCCGCCCCGCTGCTCCCACTCCACCCCTTCCATGAGGCCCCGCCCCTGCCCCACCTCTTCCCACCCTTCCCCGCCCCCATTCCAACCCCTTCCCCAAAGTCCCCAGCCAACTCCACTCCCTCCCTGCCCCTATTCCAACCCCTTCCCCAAATCCCTCCCCCGCCTCTTTTTTGCCTCCTCCCCTGAGCATGCGGCTCCCCACTCCTCCCCCACTCCCTCCTGGAAAGCGCTAAGCGCCACTAAACAGCTGTTTGGCAGTGGGAAGTGCCTGTAGGTAGGCAGAAGAGCGGGGACGTGGCGTGCTGGGGGGAGGGGGGAAGAGGGGAGGGGAGCTTGGCGGCCGCAGGAAATAACTCTGGGGGTGGGGACGGGGAGTTTGGTGGGCCGCAGCAAATAACTCGGGCCGCGTGTTTGAGACCCCTGATTTAAACACAAGAAACATAAGCAGAAATAAAATGAAATTTTTATTTGTGCTTTTAGTCATTTCTTGTGCTCTCTCATTTCTCAGGTGAATCTCACTAAGGAATGGTTACTTTATATTTTAATCAGTCTGAGATGATTATCAAGATGAATCTATTCTGTAGATCAGTGGTTCTCAACCAGGGATCCAGGGCCCCCTGGGGACCCATGCAGCCGCGTAGCCAGGTCCATAGTACAGGAGGAGTGGAGCTATAAAAAGGCGCCTCCCCCTGTACTCACCCGGCGGCGCTCGGGTGGCGCTCCAGCTGTTCGGAGCTGAAGCCCGGGGCCCTAAATCCTGCCACCTGGGGCTGAAGTCAAAGCCTGAGCAACTTAGCTTTGCGGATTCCCCTGTGGTGTGGGGCCTTGGGCAATAGCTCTGCTTGCTACTCCCTAATGCCAGCTCTGTCTTTTATATGCAGAAAATAGTTGTTGTGGCACAGGTGGGCCGTGGAGTTTTTATAACATGTTGGGGGGGGGGAGGGGCTCAGAAAGAAAAAGGTTGAGAATCCCTGCTGTAGATGAAATGTGCTCACAACCTTGGTGTGTGACCTCAGAGCATTCTGGAAAGCAGTGTTCATCAAGGCATTGTGCGCCACCTCCCTATGTCCCCCCACAACACCCAAGAATGTACAAAGGGGAGGCATTTGGAGCTGTGTCCAACTCCTTCGACTAAATCAAGTTTTAAGACTGTAAAGTAAAGCAAAGAAGAGTGGGTACTGTGGATCCACGAGGGTAATTTCTAATTAGTTGGTGGCGTTTTTGAAGGCTTTTTTTTTTTTGGGGGGGGGGGGGGGGCGCAATTGCTTTACTAAGATATATTACTGGTAAGAGAGACATGTAACCTCTTCAGGGAGGAGATTTTGTCTTCATACCTGTCTAAAGCACCTGACAAGACTGTAGATGCTCTATTTTTACAATGCCTATAAATACTTTATAGAAATGAACATTAAAAGGTATGAGAGAGACAGGAAAACATGTGTTCCATATCTTCAGTACTTGCTGGAATGGCAAAAACCTGTAATGCGACCTGAGCCAAGTAGGGGGAATACAGAATATCAACGAGGATATGTACTACAACTAAAAAAATCCTGGTTCAACCCTAAAAATACTGCCCCTAAATATGAGGAGCATACTATCTATGTTGATTAATTTTAAACATACCACTCAGTAGCATTTTGGAAAAAGTTCATTGCAGCTCTGCAGTTCTTCATAGTCAGGCTCACAAGAATTTTCTGCAGCACTAGATGAGGAAAATCACTGTAAAGAAAATGGTTTTTTTTTAAACCCAGAGCTGAAATTCAGGTGAGAAACATCTATACTTATTAGGTGATTATGACTCCGAACTTCAAATCTCAAATCTAACTTTAATTTTGTACATTAAAGCAGGACTAGGTATCAGGACTCCTGAGTTCTACACACATTACTCCTGAGGGAATTCTGCACCAAAAAATTTAAACTTCTGTGCACAATATTTTAAAGTTATATAAATTTAATTTGGAAATAAATAAATGTGGAGGCTCCATCATAGCAGTGGGGAGCACAGGCCACTCACTGGCTGCACAGAAGTGAGAGATCGCCCTGCAGCTCCGCCTCGGGACACAGACTCGGCGGTGAGGCCGCACCCGACCCTGACACAGCACAAGGGCCAGGTCTGCCCCAGAAACACCCTGAGGCCCTCCCCCTCTGCACCAGGTGTGGGCAGGTAGGCTCAGCCTGGCAGGATCCCCAGTGTGGAAGGGCTTAGTGTGGGGCAATGTGGACGCGGGTGGATCAGTGGGAGGTCCAGGTGCAGTTGGGATCTGGACGCACAGGGGCAATGGGACTCTGCAGCAGGGTCTAGGTGAAGGTGCTTGGGGCTCAGCAGGGTGCGTGTGGGTGTGGCAGGATGGGGCTTAGCAGGGAGCTCTGGGTGTGGGGGATGGGGCTCTGCAGAGGGGCTCTGTGTGGGGGGGGGTTCAGTGGGAGGGTCTGGGGTCCAGGTACAACTGGCTGAAGCTCACTAGGGTGAGGGTCCAGGGAGCTCGTTGGGTGGTCCAGGTGCAGCGGGGGTATGGCTCATCAGGGTGCAGGGGGCTGTCTTGGGTGGGAGGCTGGATGCGGGGGAAGAGGGCGGGGCTTGGCGAGGGGGATCTGGATGCAGGGAGTGAGGCTCAGCGGGGTGGGAGTTAGGGTGGGGGGGACTCGTGGGAGGGTTCTGGGTGAGTGGGGCTGAGACTCAGCAGGGGTCTGGGTATGGAAGGATGCACAGGGGTTGGGTGATCGGGACTAGCAGCTGAGCCTGGCGCAGGGCAAGAGCCACCAGCCGGGTCTTCCCCAGGTCCCGCCTTCTGCTCCACAGTGCTCTACTTTGCCAGCTGCTCTGAGTGCCTGAAACGACGTGCCCGTGCTGCTGGGGCTTTGCTTCCCAGTCAGAAAGTCATTTTTCTGTGTGGAAGCAAAGAAATCTATGGGGGACATGAATTCCGTGTGTATGCAGTGGCACAGAATTTCCCCCAGCAGTAACACATCTATGCCAGAGTCGCTGTGTGACCTTATGGAAGTCACCATCTCTGTCTCAGTTTATCCATTTGTAAAAACGGATATACTACTTATCTACCTCCCTCCCCCAAAGTGGTATTGATAAGTTGAATTATGGTTGTAAAACATTTGGTGATCCTCTGATAAAAGGTGCTAAATGTACAGTAATTTACCAAAAAATATCATGTATTAACCAAATGTTTTAAAAAGCAAGAAACCTTAAAATGCATGCACTGTCTGAAGCTACCACTTCAACAACTAAAAACTTGGATTATAATAGCACATTAATTATACTAAGCAGCAGCAGGGTTAACATTATCACCTGCTAAATGAAGATTAGTTTGATTCCAGTCATTCCTAAAAACTAAACATCAAGCCAGAAAACTTCAGGTATAAGAAGTGTAGGTAATTTTCATCTAACAGCAGTTTTATAAAACAAGTATTTTTTTGTTACATTCGAGTAAGGAAAAATTAACGATTTCCAAAACAAGTGTTTTGTGATACTCTACAGAAAGTTAACACAGATTTATAAACTCTACCAAAATCTTAGCAACACATGAAGACTTCAATATTTCATTTTTTCCTGCCTGCTTTTTTTATGTTATGTTTTGAGTTTATACAAAGAGCGGATTATACTCCAAGTTGTTACCTGCATAGCACAGGGGGTAACTCAATACATTCTTCCATCTTCTCTTCCAAATGACAGAACAGTAGCCATTTCATTATTGCTTCTTTTAACACGTATCCTGTATTTCCTTCACAATTATTCTGCATCATTCCTACTTTCAAAGTTTCTGGTACTACATAGGCAGTCACTGCTAATGCCAAACAACGTGCAGCAGGACTACAGCAAAACAAAGCAAAGAACAGCTTGTGGGAAATCATAATTAAATTTATATTCCACTACTATCATTATGAGGCAAAGTCTTTATTTTTGGATCTTGGACAGCTCTAAGAATATTGTCAAATGCATAAAGAAAATACTTAATAAACATGCATATTAAAAATTCCTTTATAGGAGTACTCACTCTGCATGCATTTTCAAACCCATATTTTAGACATTATAGATTTCACTTGTCTATTTTAAAACTATTTTCGATCCAATCTTTTGAAATTAGATTGATTTTTAAAAGAACAAAAAATATGCTTTACTTTGTTTCAACAAAAGTAGAATTAATCTATTTTAGCCAAAATTTGTTTTTAAGAAGCTTGCCCGGGTCACTTCTCTTCCATGTCAACGTTCAGACTGGAGCGAGTTTTTATGGCTGAGTTATAAATGTCTGAAAAACAGGTTTTAACACAAATATGTACAGTACTTAATTAAAATGCCACAAGAACATATTTAGTATTTCTGTTCATGGAGGAAAAACAGCTATATAGAGTCAAAGACACAAGATACGCTATCCCTGGTTCCCATCTTACCTGGAAAGCTTGTATGCAGATCCTGAAAATATCTTCCAGAGTTCTTTGTCTATTACAACAAGGTTTCCTTGAATTATGGCTCCAAGTAACCCAAAGCTTTCCGTTTCAACTTGCTGAAAACTTATGCTGCGAACTGTAAGAGACCAAACTTTTGCCCAGATTCTCTGCAGCTCCAACTTTTGTGTGCTTTCCAAATCTAATTTTTGGCTCTGACAAACAGCAACTTCTGTAAGGCACCTTAGCACATATGGGGTCCTTTCCCCTTTTCTCTGCTGAGGTAGTAGCTGGTGTAGTATAGTGAGTAAGGAAGATAATTCACGGTTGGGAAGACTCATAGGATACTTTGATATTAATCGGGCTGTAATCTGTAACCTTAAAAACAGAAAATGAAGGCAATTAACTTGAAATGTACATAAATTCATCATGTGTTGAAAAGCAGTAAAATATAATATAAGTTGTTTCAGAGAATCATTTTACACTTCTATTGTTGTATATTTAACTGTGATTCTTTAAGTGTTCAGGATAGCTTGTTCAATCACCAATTATTCTTTCGTTTTGAAGCAATTAAGTATGTTCAGTCTCACCCACACAAATGCTGTTTTACAAGTTGATTGCCAGATATCAGTGAAGCAAACAGAAAATTAATTTTCTTGTCTGTAATTTTATTTCTCATAGATAAGGCAAAGATTTTGTCATGGTTATTTTTAGTAAAAGACACGGACAGGTCATACGCAATAACCAAAGATTCACCAAAGCTCATGACCAGTCCGTGACTTTTACTAAAAATAACCGTGACAAAATGGGAAGAGAGGAGAGTCCAGCACCCATGGCTGCTGGAGTTCCAGGGTCCAACCCGCTCCCTGCCGGTGGCTGGGAGCTGCAGGTCTCCCTGCCATTTGCAGCGGCTGGGAGCTGTCGGGGGCCCCCACCACCACTCACGGCGACTGGAGCTGTGGGGGGTCCCTTACCAACCATGGTGGCTTGGAGCTGTGGGGGGTCCCTCCCCCACCTATGGTGGCTTGGTGCTGCAAGGTCTCCCCCCGCCACCTGCAGAGGCTGGGAGCTGTGAGGTCCGTGATACCTGGCAGCTAAGAGCTGCTGGACCCCCCGACATCCCCAGCTGACAACTCCAGCCACACTGCCCCGGGCTGAAGCAGAAAATGTCACTGAGCTCTCTGGAAGCCACAGATTCCGTGACTTCCGTGACAAAATCTTAGCTTTACTCATAGATTACAAAGCTGGAAGGAACAACTCTGATTATCTAGCCTGCCTCCTGTATAAAACAGGCCATACAATTTCCCTGAATTAATTCCTGTTTGAACTAAAGCATCTCTTTTAGAAAAAATCCAATCTTGATTTAAAAAATCTTCCAGTGGAGAATCCACCTCAGCCCTTCTGCTGTTTAAAAATGTGCCCCTTATTTGCAGCCAGAGTTTGACTACCTTCAACTTCCAACCACTAGATCTTGTTATACCTTTAACTGCTATATCAAATATTACATTATTATTATACTCCTCAAACCAGTTTACCCAGCATAAAATGGTGAGAATAGAGATGAGGTTCTCACCCCAGGGCATTATTCTTATTGCAACTCCACAGCCCCACATAAAAGCCGGTATTTTCATTCACCATTGTTTCATTGTGACTTCTATTGTGGTATTTGACTTAGAAGCTTTTATAACAAGAATTTCAAGAACATTCCTCATGATTTTTCAAGAGTTGGGAAAAGCTAGGCTGATTCCATGGCAGCCTCCCTGTATGTTCTGTATCTGAGCACCTTACTTTGCAGCACAAGGCATTTAGGAGACAGTTCAGTATAAAATGTAGGAAGTCAGAGTCCACAGATAATGAAATAATTGAATGTGAAACTAAATCCTGTTAAGTTATTTGTACTGATTTCAGTTCCAAGGTAAAAGAATAAAGGTGTTTTTACCAAGGTATGACATCAAAATCATTCTGTGATCTTTGCAGGTTGTCTCGAATTATTTCCCAGCCCAATTCGATCCTCCTACGTTTGCTTGGTGCAGCTTCGTCTCCAGGATCTCTTTGTGTAACAGTGTATGACTGGGTTATCTCCAGGACTTTGGTGTCTTCAGTAAAGACCTTTCCAAAGATATAGTAAAAAGAGAACCCATCAATAAAAGTATTCAAGTGCTCACATAAGAACATTAGAATGGCCCCACTGGGTAAGACCAAAGGTCCATCTAGCCCAGTATCCTATCTTCCGACAGTGGCAAGTGCCAGGTGCCCCAGAGGGAAAGAACAGAACAAGTAATCACCAAATGATCCATCCCGTCGCTCATTCCCAGCTTCTGGCAAGGGACACCATCCCTGTCCATCTTGGTTAATAGCCATTGATGGACCTTTCCTTCATGAATTTATCTAGTTCTTTTTTTAACCCTGTTATGGTCTTGGCCTTCACAACATCCTCTGGCAAGGAGTTCCAGAGGTTGACTGTGCGTTGTGTGAAGAAATACTTCCTTTTATTTGTTTTAAACCTGCTGCCTATTACTTTCATTTGGTGATCCCTAGTTCCTGTGTTAGGGGAAGTAGTAAACAACACTTCCTTATCTACTTTCTCTACACCAGTCATGATTTTATAGACCTCAATCATATCTCCCCTTAGCCGTCTCTTTTCCAAGCTGAAAAGTCCCAGTGTTATTAATCTCTCCTCATATGGAAGCCGTTCAATACTCCTCATAATTTTTGTTGCCCTTTTCTGAACCTTTTCCAATTCCAATATATCTTTTTTGAGATGCGGCGACCACATCTGCACACAGCATTCAAGATGTGAGCGTACCATGAATTTATATAGAGGCAACATGGTATTCTCTGTCCTATTATCTATTCCTTTCTTAATTATTCCCAGCATTCTGTTGCTTTTTTGACTGCCGCTGCACATTGAGTGGATGTTTTCAGAGAACTATCCACAATGACTCCAAGATCTCTTTCTTGAATGGTAACAGCTAATTTAGACCCTGTCATTTTATATGTATAGTTGGGATTATGCTTTCCAATGAGCATTACTTTGCATTTATCAACATTAAATTTCATTTGCCATTTTGTTGCCCAGTCACCCAGTTTTGAGAGGTCCTTTTGTAGCTCTTCGCAGTCTGCCTGGGTCTTAACTATCTTTAGTAATTTTGTATCATCTGCAAATATTGCTACCTCACAGTTTACCCCTTTTTCCAGATCATTTATGAATATGTTGAATAGGACTGGTCCCAGAACAGATCCCTGGGGGACACCACTAGTTACCTCTCTCCATTCTGAAAAATGACTATTTATACCTACCCTTTGTTTCCTATCTTTTAACCAGTTACCAATCCATGAGAGCATCTTCCCTCTTATCCCGTGGCAGCTTACTTTGGTAAGAGCCTTTGGTGAGGGACCTTGTCACCCTCACCCTCTATTAAAGGCCATGAGATGTTTCAAACTAAGGGTATGTCTATATTTTGAGTTGGGAGTGTGATTCTGAGCTTGAGGAGACACGCTCGTACTGGTTCTAACTGAGCTAATGCACTAAAAATAGAGTATAACATCAGTGGCCCAGTGGCAAGAGGGGTTAGCTGCCCCGAGTAATATATAGCATCTCTTATGGGCATGCACTCGGGGCAGCTAGCTCTTCCTGCTGCTTGCACTGCTGGAGCTACACTCTTTTTAGTGAGCTAGCTCAATCAGAACTAGTGTGAAAATTTCTCCTCCAGCTAGGAATCACATCACCAGCTTACAAGGTAGATATATCTGAGGTTAATCACAAAGCACCCCAGAGAACTTTCTCATTTCCCTGTTAGCTTGCTTCACAACCTTCAAAGACCACACATGGCAGCAACCCAGATACGGGCAGAGGGCACAAGGACACTGCTGTCTCCAGCACCTATCAATGCTATGCCTGTCAGCCATTAGGATTTGATCAGAGATTTGCTTCCTGATCTCCAGAGGCAAAGTGTCCTACTGCCTCTGTCATCTGAAAAGCAAGAAGCCAAGCTTGGGATCTTCCTTCAAAAGCAAGGCTTGGAACTAAGACCTAAGTATGTACAGTACTTACACTCTCCAGTAATTAATCGATAAGGGTAGGATTTTCACAAGAGCCCAAAGTGATTTAGGAGCACAAAGTACCATTGACTTTCAATAAAACTTGTGTTCCCAAGTCACAGTCATATAAAAATGTCAATTACCCATTCTTTCAACTGCATACAGAATAAAAGTACTAACTAAATATGAACTTCTGCAATAACAAATATTTAGAATTCCTTGATATTATAAAAGTGTACCAGAAATATAAGGATTCTTCTCCCTTACAAGCCTGTAATCATGTTAAACTTTCAAATATAAAACATTCAAACACTTTCAGCAGCAAACAGAAAATGTCTGCTTCCATCTCTGCACTATACCTTACACATGGAAATATTTTGGGGAAAGTTAATCCAAAATGTCACTAGAGCAATTAAACTACAAACTCCTTCTGGAGTCTGTGCAGCCTCTATTGGACCTGAGTATTAGGATCTTAAGATTGTCATTTAATTGAGGCCAAAAAGAACATGTCTCTAGACCAGAGACTAAATATACTGAAGCATAATTAAACAATTATGAAAAAAATCTGCAAGACATATTAATGGAAAATTGAAGTGTGTGAATAGCATAGTACAGTATACACATCAACTTTACATTCACTTGGAACAATGTGTAGAAATGTCATTTACTTGATGACAAATATCAGCCATTAATTCAATCAAGTTTTCCTTTACAGCAATGTTGCGTGATCCTGAAGAATACTTTCCTCTACTGCCAATGAGACTTAACTCATTCACCAGCAGATCATACAAGTTGTATAAGATTCTTTTCCATTTTGCTGAGTCATATGCACCTGTATGTGAAAAGATAAAATTTAAGTTATATATGCAGTTTATTTGCCATAATCTGACTAAATAATCTGACTATACAATATAGTATTCTATGTTCACAGATGAGCAGAGAATGCGCTTAACAGCAATTAGTGTTGTATTTTTCAGGAGGTTTTATAATGCAAACATTTGCTATTTAAAACAAAAAGTGTTCGAACATTTGCAAAGGGGGGGAGGGGAAGAGAGGATAAAGTCTGGATGCAAAATAAGAGGGGGGGGGGGAAAAATCAAGAATCCCACTCTCATCTGTTCCAACATAAACATCCAGAATTAAGCAGCACCCACCCCCAGAGACTCAAGGTCCCCAGTGCAGCCACCCTGCCACTTGGCTGGGGAAGGGGCTAGAATACTTCCCCAGTGGCAGCCAGGAAGAGCTGACCCGTGTGTCTTCTCAAACCAAGGACACAACAGGTATCACAGGTTACACTGCAGAATTTTAATACCCAACATACTCTGATTTGGCCCTGCCTATGCTCCTTGCCCTCCCAAAGCAGCAGATATAGCAGAAGCACCCATCTCCAGCATCCCCTGTGCAAAAGAACCCTGGTGTGAAGGTGGCCTTACATAGAATTTTTTTTGTTGGACACAGGCAAGATGCAAACATAGACAGTGAAGTCCAGGGACCCTATATGCTGGGGCTTGGGGGAAGATGCTAAGAGAATGCAGGGGAATGTGGTCTAAGAGGAACTTCAGTATAACTGGAGATTAATGGTTAACAAAGGATTCATAAAAAAATGTAATGTGTTAAAAAAACACTTCAATGGGTTAGATAGTTGTAAATACAAATCAGCAGTTAGGAAACAGAATTGACAGGGGAAGCTAAATGTATTGATCAAAAATCTATGCCTGGTAGCGCTAAGAACAATAAAAAGGAATTTTTCCTATGTATTAGAAACAAACAAAACCCTAGTGATGGTATGGGTCCAATACTAGACAACGATGGTAAAATTATCAGTTATGATGCAGAAAAGGTGGAAGTACTCAATAAATATTTCTGTTCTGTATTCCAAAGGAAGCAGGGTGATGTATTCATGTCTTGCAATGATAATGAAATAATTTCTATTCTATCAGAAACTAGGGAGGGATGTTAAAGAGCAACTATTAAAGTTAAACATTTTAAAATCTACAGGATCTGACAACTTGCACCCAAGAGTATTAAATGAATTAACCGAGGAGATTGCCAAACCATTAATATTGATTTAACAAATCTTGGAACACTGGGGGGAAAAACCCTAATGTTGTGCCAATATTTTAAAAAGGGTGAATGGGATGGCAGGGACATTATAGACCAGTTAGCCTGACATCAATACAGGGCAAAAATCATGGAAATGCTGATAGAGCACGTAATCAGTAAAATAAAATATAGCAGCACAAATAACGCCAATCAACATGGTTTTATGGATAAAGGAGCTTGCCAAACAAACTTGGTATTTTTTGATGAGTTTGGTTAATAAAGGTAAATGTTGACATAATGGACTTAGACTTTTGCAAAGTATTTAACTTAGTCCCACATGACATTCTGATAAAGAATTACCACTATAAAAAAATCTATGTAGACGATATTAACTCATATATCACATAAAGCAACTGTAAATGGGGCATCATCCCAAAGGAGTGTTTCTAATGAGTTCCCGCAGGTATCTATTCTCAGCCCATTGCTATTCAATATCTTTATGAATGATCTGAAAGAAAATATAAAATCATTTCTGCTAAAGTTTGCAAATGATACGAAAATTGATGGAGTATTAAATAATGATGGGGACAGGTCAGTTATATAGACCAAAATGGACTACTTTGTAAGGGGGCTCACTTGAACATCATATGTTTTAACACAGCCAAATGCAAGGTCATACATCTAGGTACAAAGGACACAGGTCACATTGATAAGATGGGGGACTGTATCTTGAAAAACAGTGACTCTGACAAGGACTATGGAGTCATGGTAGATAACCAGTTGAATATGTGCTTCCAAGGAGATGATGTCACTAAATTGGCAAACAGGATGTATAAGGTGGGGAATACCAACTAGAGGGAGGTGGTATTTCCTTTGTATATGTTTATAGTGAGATCATTACTAGAATATTGTGTCCAATTTTGGTTTCTACTCTTCAAAAAGCATGTTGAAAAATTACAGAAGGTTCTTAAATGAGAGGCAAGACTAATCAAAGGTCTAGAACAGCGTTTCTCAAACTGGGATCTAAGAGGGTACTCCAGGAGGTCCATGGGCCCCACTGATCAACTCCTCCCCCTCCCTCCCTCAACTCTTCCCCCACCCCCAGCGCCTCCTGCACGCCAGGGAACAACTGTTCAGCGGTGTGCAGGAGGTGCAGGGAGGAAGGGGAAGGAGCGGGGACGGGGCGCATTCGGTGGAGGGGGTGGAAAGAGGTGGGGAAGAGGAGGGGCAGAGTGGGAAAGGGAAGAGGTGGGGCCTTGGGGAAAGGGGTGGAGTGGGGGCAGGGCCAGGGCTGAGTTGGGGCGGGTTGGGGATTTGCGAAAAATTTTAAATCAAAATGGGGGTCCTCGGGTTGCTAAAGTTTGAGAAACGCTGGTCTAGAAAGCATGCCTTATAGTAAGTAACTAAAGAAGCTTTATTTTGTTTATTAAAGAGAAGGTAATAAAGGTGACTTGATTGCAGTCTGCAAATACCTACATGGGAAAGAGATGGCTCTTAATCGAGATTCAGGGGCTGGAAACTGAAGCTAGACAAATTCAGATTAGAAATAATATGTATTTTTAATTAGGGAAATTAACCACTGGAAAAATTTGCCTGAGGCATAGTGGATTGTCCATCACTTGCAGTCTTTAAATCAAGAATAGACATCTTCTATCTGAGCTATATCATGTCTTTTAGAAGTTATGGGTTGATGCAAAAATTACTGGGTGAGGTTCTTCGGCCTGTGTTTTCCAGGATGTCAGACTAGATGACCACAATGGTCACTCCCGGTCTTAATATCTACAAAATTAACAAGATGTGAACACGCATGCCAATCTGCACTTTGCTCACTCCTGTATTTTGTATCCATTCCCCCCAGCCTTTTCCCACTCCCCATTTTCTTTTTAAATTTTAAAGTCTTTGACCAGATACTGGGTGTTCCCATTCAGCACCTAGCATATTTTGAGTGTTGTTATAATACAATAATAGTTAAAACCACGTATTCCCCAATTCAATCAGCTTTAATGCACAGTGTAAAACTACTAAGAAGCAACAGTTGCTCCTGTGATTATTCTCCAGGCTTACCAGTGACATCCAGAACTTCTGTGCTCGTGCAAGTTGAACTCTCACATATAGCAAAACTTTGCTAAAATTAGAAAAGCAAAAAAACGAAAGAAGCTTTTTACTGTGTACCTTTCTCCTGTGTTTTGGCTCCCTTTGGATGATGAACACGAACCTGCAGTTGAAGTAACTGAATTATTAACTCCTTTAGAGACTCTTTTGGTCTATACTGAGTCCATATATAAAGCACTGTAGGAAGAATTTCTTCTCCTAGCTTACAAATCCGCAAACGACAGTTCACAGCAAACACACTGAAGAAGACATTAATTGCTGCAAGAATATGATCCAGACCCGCAGAGGCGTTCTCCTGCCTGGAATATAAACCAAGCACTTCATCTATAGCAAAAATAGTCAACTTTCTGTTAATAAGAAGTATTAACAAATAAAGAATGACTTGTCTGGATTTTTTTAAAATCTATTCCTTGAACTCTAAATTGAGCACTCAACAAACCTAATTTAATAAGTAAGGAAAGAATACTCAAAAAACCTCACCCTCTGCATACTTGCAGATAATGCAAAACATTTCCAGAATACATAAATGCAGAAAAGATTCACATTTCAAAGAGCTCTGAGTAAACAGAAAGATGTTGAAGTTCAGAATCACAGAAGTCAGGGATCAATGAGCCTCCACAGACCATCAAGTTCAACCCCAATTACCTAGGACAAATTATCCTCTGAAATACAATTTTGACACACAAAACAAAAAGCTGAAAATTACCTTGCACACTGCAGTGCTTTTTCAAAGAAGCAAAAAAGATTGGAATTTAGTTCATCAGTTTGGAAGCAGTATCCTCTGATCAGTGTATGAATTATTCTAGCCACCAAGACTCTGTTAATATCTCTGGAAGGTTTGAGATACAATTTGCAGTACAGGGTCAGCAGATCTGTAAACATAATCCAAAGAATCAAATATCATATAAAGGTATAACTGTCTCCGTAGCCAGGGTAAAACAGTGATTTAAGAGACCAGAACATACAATTCTAACAAGCTGATTAAATGCAGAAGTTACACAGGAAAGAAAAACAACCACTTAAACAGTAAAATTAATTGCCTGAGTTATGAAAATATCCACTTGCTATTAACATCATAGACACTTGGATCATTATTCACAAAAGTTAATTCCCTGTTTTGTAACTTAATATTTTCTTAATGTTTCTGTGTGCAGTTATCTAAAACATACCACAGGCAGCTGAATGCCACAAAAAACAAACAAAAACTGCAAAAAAAAAAAACCAACCCAAAAACCTAAAGACTACTAACATTTCAGCTAATTCTTGCAGAGAATTATTTCACTCCCTTTTAGCATGACAGCAGAGTCAGAATTTTCACTTGTACTATGATATGCCAGAGTGTAATGTTCCAGTGAGTACCAGCAGAAAAATGGAAAAGGTGCAATAGGTACTATTAATATTAATGTAATAGGTACTACACACCGCACCACAATAACTCTAACTCAGGAACCAATCCATGCAACAAACCTCGATGCCAACATTGCCCACATATCTACACCAGGAACACCATCACAGGACCTAACCAGATCAGCCACACCATCACCGGTTCATTCACCTGCACATCCACCAATGTAATATATGCCATAACATGCCAGCAATGCCCCTCTGCTATGTACATCGGTCAAACTGGACAGTCCTTACGCAAAAGGATAAATGGACACAAATCAGATATAAGGAATGGCAATATACAAAAGCCTGTAGGAGAACACTTCAACCTCCCTGGACACACAATAGCAGATTTAAAGGTAGCCATCCTGCAGCAAAAAAACTTCAGGACCAGACTCCAAAGAGAAACCAGACTTCAGTTCATTTGCAAATTTGACACCATCAGCTCAGGACTAAACAAAGACTATGAATGGCTAGCCAACTACAAAAGCAGTTTCTCCTCCCTTGGTGTTCACACCTCAACTGCTAGAAGAGGGCCTCACCCTCCCTGATTAGCTTACCTCGTTATCTCTAGCCTGAATCTTCCCTGCACATTTATATCTGCCCCTGGACATTTCCACTGCTTGCATCCGAAGAAGTGGGTATTGACCCACGAAAGCTTATGCTTCAATACCTCTGTTAGTCTATAAGGTGCCACAGGACCCTTTGTCGCTTCTGCAGATCCAGACTAACACGGCTACCCCTCTGATACTATTAAATTTTGTTTTTCTCCATTTTCTAATATTTTTATTTAATAGGTAATTATTAAACTAATACTTCATAGAGCTTTGAAGATGCAGTGTTACACTGTATAAGCATTATTTTTATATCTTGTAGGAGAGGATATATAAAAAGAGCTTTAGAGATCAGTACTAAAACCTACAGGGACATCTCAGTAGAACCCTGTGCAGACACAAAAATTTTATCCGTGGATGCGGATATCCGTGGAGCTGCAGGGCTCTACCAGAGCCAGTGCCCTGCGCAGACAGCTCTTCTGGCGTGACTGTACCACCCCCAGCCCTGCCCATTGGGGGGGTACCAGGCTCACTGGCAGCTGTCTCTGGTCATGCTAGTGTGTGCTAGTGGCTCACACTCTCCTGGACAGGAGTCCCTTCCATGCAGCGGTCTGTCTCTCCTGGGGCTGTGGTACAGTCATGCTGCTTTCGCCGCTGCAGTTCCTGGTGGAGCTCTGCAGCTCTGCGGATATGAATTTTGTATCTGTGCAAGGCTCTACATCTCAACACTAACTGGAATTTGGCAACTGCAGAATAGCAACTTCAAGAGCCTGCTAAAGAAATCACAATTATATTATTATACATATAAAAGATGTTAAGAGGATATTATTAAAGTTGCAAAGTCTAGAACTCAAAGTTAGGAAATGCCAGAATTAAGGTTGCCTGTGCACCTTTAATTCAGCCCTCTTGTGCATATGCATTATAATTAGGGCTCCGTGTCTGTCACAGAGGTCGCAGAAGTCACGGATTCCGTGACTTTCCATGACCTCCATGACTTCTGTAGGGGCCAGTGTGGCTGACCCCAGGGCTGCCCAAGCAGCTGACTCTGGGGCCAGCTGCTCATGTGGCCCCCAGGTCAGCCACACCAGCTGCTACTCCGGCGGCCCCCAGCAGCGGTCCCAGGGCGGTAGGAACAGCCATGGTTAACCGCCCCAGGCAGCAGTCCCTTGGGAGGCTGGCCGGAGCAGACATGGTCCATGGCCCCCAACCAGCTGGAGCAGTGGTCCCTGGCCGGCTGGAGCGGCTGCATTCTGCAGCCCCGGGCTGTGGTCCCCGGGCGGCCACCTGGAGCAGCCATGTGGCCCTGGGCAGCTGGCTGGAGCAGTCGTGGCCCCGGGCTTCGGACCCTGGCTGACTGGAACAGCCGTGGTCAGTGGCCCCGGGCAGCAGTCCCTGGTCCCCAGCCAGAGCAGCCGCGGTCTGCATCCCTGGGCAGTGGTCCCCAACCAGCTGGAGCAGGATTTATAGCACAGACCTCTGCCACCCGAGCTAATGGAGTAACTGATAGAGTCAATAGGCTGTTGCCATTTCTGTGGATCAGCCCAGAGAAGGGGAAAGACAAATTTTGCCAGTGGATTTCACAGATATCACAGATTTCACAGTTCTAGTGCCATTCTTTCTGCCCACCCAGTCCCAGTCTCATCAGAGTCCTTCACCCAATCTACTCCTTTTTTTCCTCCGAGTCAAATTGTGTCCCCTCTGCATTCAAACCAAGCACGTTCTCCTCCATGCTGCCAGGATGACAGCAGAGGGGTCACAAGTTTCCCTGATCTCAGTTCCAGCCCCATCCTGGCCTGGAACAGCTATTACAGGGAAAGTCTGGCTTCACTCTTGTAGTCTGGGAATAAGCATGTGCAACAGCTCTGTAGGGACAGCATGTGTGCTGTCTGGTCAGAATCAGGACCTGTGAGAAGATGGCACATGCTCAGTTGCTCTGGGGAGATGGTGCATGCACAGTCCAGTCTGCACTAGGGGCTGTCAGAGGCTCAAGCATGCTCAGTGAGGATGAACTCTTCAGAGATTTTAGCTACTAAAATCAAAGAAGTCTCTACTGAGTATGTGCAAATTGTGATTTTTCAAAGGGTTATATCTTGGCCAAATTTGGATGGATTTTCACAGGGACAGCAAAAAAGGCACATGCCTGATATAAAGGCCACATCCCTGCTAAAGCCCAACTCCTTCCTCCAAATTTTGGGGGACACTATAGCTGTTCAAAGAAAAGGTAACCAGAATTTTCTAACATGGACAAAATAATGTATTTTTCTCTAGCGCTCATTCTCAGAAACAGCTGAACTATTTTGGCTGACATTTTCAAAAGAAATTAAGCCTAAGACAGACATCCAGCCTGGAAAATTTCAGTCCAAACAATTAAAGTTTGGAAAAGTTATAAGCGACTAATAATAGTGTCTTATAATGAAAAATGTTAAGCAACCTTAATAACAAGCAGCATTACCAGGCCCAGTTATAATAAAAAAAAAATTGCTGCGATAGTAAAGTTGAATTTATCTCCTAATGGTATGGCTAGACTATTTTTCTGTTCAGTGTTAAAACTGCAAATTCATTTCCCACTAGCACTAAAATTCAGTTGATATAGTGTACTTTGATCTTCCAAAAGCCTTTGACGGTCCCTCACCAAAGGCTCTTAAGGAAAGGGAAGGTCCTCTTACGGATCAGTAACTGGTTAAAAGATAGGAAACAAAGCATAGAAATAAATGGTCAGTTTTCACAATGGAGAGAGGTAAACAGCAGGGTTCCCCAAAAATTTGTTCTGGGATCAGTGCTGTTCAACATATTCACTAATGATCAGGAAAAGGGAGCAAACATTGAAAGGCAGTTTGCAGATAATAAAAAAATTATTCAAAATCGTTAACTCCAAAGCTGACTGCAAAGATACTGCTGCGTGGAAGGGAATCCCGTCCAGGAGTGTGCAAGCCACTTGCACACACTAACACAACCAGAGACAGCTGCCGGTGAGCCTGGAAGGGTTGGGGGCGGTACAGCCACGCCAGATTAGCTGCCTGGGCTGGGCGCTGGCTCCTGCGAGCAGCAGCCTGACATGCTGCTGCTTTCACCGCTGCAGTTCCTGGTAGAGCCCTGCAGATGGATATCTGTATCCGTAGATATACATTTTGTATCCATGCAGGGCTCTATGTGTCTGACAGACTTTCGTGTCCAGAATGAGGGGCTCCTATCATGATGGAAAACCTGTTTCCAGCGATATGTAGAGGCTGAGCAGAAAACAAAGTGACTGCAGAAACCAGAAAAAAAAAATGCATTTGAACTGTTGTTGATATTGTTAACTCCCACTAAATTTAAAGAATGGGCAACACAAAGAACATAGACAATAAGCAGGTTTAGTCGATTTAGATGTGCCTGTAGACCGTTGCATCATCCAAACATATTGCTGCCATTGTCATATGCTTGTACACGACAATTTGAGATGTCCAAACCCAAGCAGTTTATCATTGAGAGTACAGAGTCAGGAAGGCTTGCACCTGTATGATAGTCTAGTGCAGGGGTGGGAAAACTTTTTGACCCGAGGGCCACATCTGGGAATAGAAATTGTATGGCGGGCCATGAATGCTCACAAAATTGGGGTTGGGATGCAGAAGCGGGGGGCGGGCTCCTGTTGGGGGTGTGGGCTCCGGGTTGGTGCCAGAAATGAGTTCAGGGTGAGGGAGGGGGCTCTGGGCTGGGGAGTGGAGTGCAGGGGTGAGGGCTCTGGCCGGTGCTGCAAGCGCTGGGGATGAGGAGTTTGGGGTGTAGAAAGCTGCTCTGGGCTGGGACTGAGGTGTTCGGAGGGCAGGAGGGGGATGAGGGCTGGGGCAGG
This sequence comes from Macrochelys suwanniensis, assembly GCA_033296515.1. Taxonomy (NCBI): domain Eukaryota; kingdom Metazoa; phylum Chordata; order Testudines; family Chelydridae; genus Macrochelys; species Macrochelys suwanniensis. The sequence continues at coordinate 37,982,029 of CM065775.1, read as the reverse complement.
AGGTTGGGGCATGGGAAGAGGCTCAGGAGTGCAGACTCCGGGTGGCACTTACCTCAAGCGGCTACCAGAAGCAGCAGCATTCCCTTCTACGGCTCCTACGCAGAGGCATAACCAGGCAGCTCTGCATGCTGCCCTGTCCATAGGCACCATCCCTGCAGCTCCCATTGGCTGCAGTTCCTGGCTGCCCCTACATGAAGGAGCTGGAGGGGGGCCATGCTGCTGCTTCCGGGAGCCACATGGAGTGGTCCCCAACCCTGCTCCCCGGCTGGAGCAGGGCAAGCCCCAGACCTCGCTCCCCAGCAAGAGCTCGAGGGCCGGATTAAAACAGCTAGGAGGCCGGACCAGACACCGCTGGTCTAGTGGCTCAAATCCAATGAATTGTTCTACAATTTGCCCCTCTGAATTGACAAATCTGCATATAAAAATGAGCTGATCAACATGCAATAAATCTGGTGTTGAATCCACAATAACTGAAAAATATTTGGCTTGTTGAAGTTCTGCAGTTATTGTTTTTTTTTACTTTCTGGCCCATCTAATCAACTAATTCTTCACAAATAGTCGATGGCATATAAGAGGTACTGTCTTTACCCTTCTGTCCCAATTTAGCAATATGATCTGCCAAAAATGGATCAAGCGAGCAATCAGCTCCAAAATCCCCAAAGCGTTACCATTATGTGGTGAACCTGTACTGACACTCTGCCTGAAACTGCTGAACTAGGTCCCCATCAACTGCCTGTGCATGCCATATCCATGTGAGGCTACAATTTTGGTGGTCCAAGTTTTTCTCATGTTCAGAAAGACATTCAGATTGTTTCCAATCACTGAAACCTTTGATAAAGGCATGCGCTGTGGTTGACAGAAGTTTGCAGGCAAAGCAGTAAACATTTCCAGAAGACGGTGAGTAAATAAGCCAGTGCCACATAACAGATTCACCATTGTGCAGTTGAAAAGAGAACGGATCTGACAGAAAATGCGTCTTCCCTCCAATCAGCCAAGCAGAAATATATAAAATATATATAGTGACAGGCAGCTGAACTCATAGCAATCCAAAAATTCCTGAAACTTCCATCAATGTTATCCCACAATGCAGGATCACAGCTAAATTCATCTGCTTGTATTGAATGTGTCTCATCAGCATAACTCAGTCCCGGCTTGCTTGCCTCCCACAGATCCTGACCTGTACTTTCCTTCTCTTGAAGGCCAAGGCCTCCATTGCCAGCAAAAGTGTCTGCTGAACAAACCTTGTCGGCCTTGTCCGCTGTTTCTCCTTTCACTCTCTCCTTGAAATATTGATTTATTGTCAGTATTTTTTGTAACAAAGCAACTTCTTTAACCTCCTTTTCTTGTTTCAGCTTTCTCTTAGCACTCCTGCTTAATGCTGATCCATATTGTGGATTTCATAAGCAAATATAGTGGCGGTAAGTTTTTTTTACTGTCAATTCTAATGGACACTGTTGGCACCTAACCAATCACACAGTAAATCATTTGCATGTTGCAACAGGTATTATTTGAAAAGACAAACTTCTGCTAAATGTTCCTGATGTAATTAGTGACAGAAATGGATTCGGGGGATGAAGGGGGGGTGTTCTTGGACTTTTTAGTTTCTTAGGTTTGTTGCTGTAATGACAGCCTCGGTCGCATCTTCAAAGCAGGCTCCACTTTCCTGCATCATGTGGGGACCTGGCCATGTCGGAGATGAGTGACATTCCCCATCCCTTCAGCCCTTTTTTTATTTTTTAGTCTTCTTAGACCAGGCCTGCACAACTCGTAAAGCGGCGAGGGCCATATTACTCCAAAGAAAACAGCTGAGGGCTGAACCCTCCTGGCCCCATGGAAACACCCCGCCCCCCTTCCCCAGCGCTGGGGTGTGGAAGCCTATAGAGGGGGAAAGAAACAGCGCGCATAGGGTGACCAGATCACAGCAGGAAAATAGGACCTGCCCCCTCCCCACTTGGCCCCACCATCACACCCCGCTTCACCCCCCTGGGGGTCACTATATTACTGCACACAACAGTCAATCAATGCAGTTGTACATAAATCTCTGCATTATGCATTTTTGTATAACTTTTATATAACTTTGTATTGAACCTTGGTAATGTGTTATAGCGGGCCCCTAAGGTAGTATAATTAAGGTAAAAGAAAAATGTCTTTTTGCTAGGAGTAGAATAAGATCTTCCCCCCATTTTGTATTCAATTGCCCTGTTGAATGAATGAGGTGTGAATGAGGAAGGCGTGGAAGGCAGGCACCTCCAGACAGCTGCAACCCTTGGAGAGGGGATGGGAGCCAGACAAGTGTCAAGTGGGCTGACTAGAGAACAGCAGACATACTGACGGCCTCAGGGGTTAGAAGCAAGCACGTTCTTTTGGGAACACCCTCTTTGCAGCATTGGGACAACCCTCAGCCCAGAGACAAGCAGCAAAAAGGACCAACAGACACAGTCCCAGATTTTGGGCCACACAGTGAGCCTACCTACTCACCCCCCCACGGGCTGCACAGTGAGCCCATGCGGGCCGCATGTTGTGCAGGCCTGTCTTAGACTGTAAGTTCTTCAGGCCTGTCCCTTACTATATGTCTACACAGGGCCTAGCACAATAGGGTCTGCACATGGTTGAGATCTTTGGATCTTACCATAATACAGGTTTTAATACTCACTGTTAATACATGAACCACACCAGCCAATATAGTCTCAATAATAAACTGGACATTAAAATTGATTTGATTGAGTCATTGTTCCCAGTACACAAGGGTTAACCTACATGGAATAACAGATAATAATAGAGGAATAATACTTACTGTAATATCCACTCCCGCCCCTTTGTCTTATCTATTTAAATTGTAAGGTCTTTGGGGTAGAGGTTATTTCTTACTATATATTTGTACAGTACCTCAGACAACAGGGCCTTTTAGTGCTACTGAAATACAAATAAATAAATAAATAAAAATAATAAACAGTAAATAACAATAATATGCCTAAACACATTTCTATACTAGGAAATACATGTTTGTAAATAGACATTATTGAAATAGAAGTGTTATATACTAACCTGACCATTGTTGCTTAGATATCTCACACCAGTATTTCCTTACTGAAAGAATATCCTTTAGTAGTATGCTACTACAGTCAGCTCCATAAATAGCACAACTTGATGCATCTTTCACTATGTCCATGACATAATTCAGAAGCTCCTGACATTTTAATCTGGGTGCTCCTATGCAGAAAACAGCAGGAGGTACAAACATGGGCTTTTTAATTAAACCAAGTACTGAATAATGAAGCCAAGATTGGAATTAGTGAATTCATAAAATCCGAACATTACCATATTTATCTCAAAGTTACAGTATATTTCCTCCCATTGTACTCTTTCACTACCAACAAATATTTGAAGTCTTTTTCTTGAAAATATTAGGAATAATGCACATATAGCATGTTCTCTGTATATGACAGATCAGATTGCAATTTCTATCTGTTTTTGTTAATGCCCTTGTTTTTAAAGAAACCCTGTCTAATAATGAATTTACCTAAAAGACTGTGGTGATCTGAAAAAAGGGATAAGCCGTACATTGGTTACATTTACAAGCACCAATGAATAGAGAAATAACACAAGGGGATTCTGAGGTTTTAGAATATTAGCATGAAATGAAAGTGATATTCAGCTGAAAAAATGCATGCTAACGCGGGGGTTCTCAACCTTTTTCTTTCTGAGCCTCCCCCCCCCCAACATGCTATAAAACCTCCATGGCCCGCCTGTGCCACAACAATTTTTTCTGCATATCAAGTAGATTAAAAGCCAGGGCGGGCGTTAGGAGGTAGCAAACAAGGCAACTGCCCAGGGCCCCAAGCCACAAGAGACCCCGCAAAGCTATGTTGCTTGGACTTTGGCTTCAGCTCCATTCAGCAGAGTTTGGGCTTCAGCCCCGCACGGTGGGGTTCAGGCTTCGGCTTTCTTCCTGGGCCCCAATGACTCTTAACGCTGGCCCTGCTTTCTGGTTTATTTTAGCGGCCCCCCAGAGGACCTCAAACCCCTGGTTGAAAACCGCTGTGCTAACACATATAGGAATCTCAAGATTTAATGGGGGGAAGAAACTTGGAGAGCAGTTATCCTGAAAGAAACATAAGGATGATGATGCAACCAAATTAGATGAGCTTTCAATTCAACCTGGCAGCAAAAAGCTAGATGTGATTTTGGGCTGCAGTGAAGTGATAGTCCCCATCTACAAGGCTCTGGTGAGTCTGTACTTGAATACTGTGTTCCGTTTTGGGCTTCTCAATACGAGAAAGATGTAAACAAATTCGAGGGACTGTAGACAGTGAGACACAAACATTTTACTTTGGAGAGCTTAACAGATGAGGAAAGATGAACAGAGTTATCATCTAACAAAATGATGTAGTTAAGTGGTCAACACACCCTTTTACAGGTATTTGTAAGATGAGGAATTGTCTAGGACTGTCCAGAGGTATAACTAGGAGATATGGGATAGAATTCATAAAACGACAATTCAGGCTGTCAGCAAAACTTTTCTGCTGGTGAAGGTACTTGGGTTACTGAATAGCTTCCAAGGAAATTGGCAGAAACCTTATCACTTGAAAATCCTGCCTCAAATCATGTTTTCGTCTATGCTTTGTACAAGCACAGTCCACACTGTAAGTGCTCAGTAAACAAGTAGACTCTACAAAGCACAACAATTACATGGCAGGTGAAAAAACAATTCTATACTACCACGGAGATGAACTAATACAAATTTTCCAGCTAGAACTTCTAACACCGATGAAAAAGGTTCCCTGGGACATTCAAGAAAAATAAGCACTAATTTAAAACTGTGGTCCTTGAATATTTTTAAAAAGTGTGTCACATCTGGTTCAGAGTAAACAGTTGAACCTGACAGTAAAGCAGTAAAAGAGCTATAATTATATGTGGTTATATAAATTACTAACTTTTATTAGCACATCTAATGAAGTATTTGACCAAACCGCTGATCTCTTGCATCTTTTTCTGCCTGGATGCTTGTGTTGAGGCAGATACATTTGGTTTTCCCAATCTGATACTGTCAGTTTCTTTCAGGATGTATTTCTGCAGAAACCTTCAAAAATACAAAATGGGTATTTATCAGAACCAAATAAGCTATGCAGGCTACTTATTAAAATAAAATGGGTAAACATTGTTTGTTGAAACTTAAAATCCATGCACCAGTTTAGCAATTTTGGTTCTGAAACAATTAATAAACACAGGTATATATTACTGGTGTAAATCTAATGGAAATAGCTAGCAGATAGTGACAAGAACTGATTAGCTAGTACATTTTGTGTCTGAATTATTTTATCTATTTAGATTTTAAGCTACCTGGGGTAAGAAGTGTATCTTCCTCTAAAATTTGTACAGTGCTGAGCATAAAGCAAGTGATTAAAAGGAAAATTATACTGATATGCATCTATTATTCACGTTACAACAAATATGTATAATTATTATAGCACAGAATATTAAAAATACTGTTTATTGTTCATAATGAAGAAAAACTTGAATTCTTTCTAAATAAACAAGCTTCATATCAGACTCCACAGCATGTTTTTGATTGAATATTTTTAAATTATTCCTTGAAAAAGATGCATGACTTCCATTAATTTTAATGGGGGCGGGGTTAATCATGTACTGTTCTAAGAACAGTCTCAGATCACTTAGAGTGAATATGTAGTGTAAATAGACTATTAGTTTGTATTAGATGTACTACAAGTGTATGTTCAAGTTTTTCATAATTACATCACTGATTTTCTGATCTGCAATATTTACTTGGTTTAGTGTCTGTATCTGTTTTCTTCTAGCATAAACTCTTTTTGTGTTAGTCATAGCAAAAGTAACAAAAGATAATAATATAAAAATCTTTTTGATTGTTATATTACATGGTAGAAATACATCTGAAGCTTACTTTAGATGTATAGTTTGGAAGTATGTATGTATGTATAGAAGCAGACTTCAGACACTGATTTTTAATATGGAAGTGCCACTTATATATAATGACAAGCACATTATGCTATGCTCCATTTTCCTCTCAATGGAAGATTAAGATGCAACACACAGAATATATAGAGCAGTAGTCCTAGGGGAATTCTGCACCACTGTGCATGCGCAGAATTCATGTCCCCCACAGACTTATTTGCTTCTCAGCAGTAAAATGATTTTCTGAAAGGGAAGCCACAAGCGTGGTTATGCGCCCCTCCCCAGAAGCATGGGCACATCATTTTGGGCACCCGGCGCTGCCAGTGGAGAGGTAAACCACAGGTGGCTGGAGATCCCCCGGGTCAGTGCTGGGTCTGACCCACTCCCCCTCTACCCAACCCCCATGCATCCAGATCCCTGACACACCCCCGCTGAGCCCCGCGCTGGCTAGCTCCAGCCCCACCCAGGACTGGAGACGACCCAGCCGGTGGCTCCTACCCTGTGCTCAGCTCAGCTGCTAGCCCCAGCTGGGCTGAAGGTGTGGGAGAAGTGCACTTCCCTTGCATAGAGTGACTGGGCCAAGGCAGATCTACCCCTAGAGATCTCTCCCAGCTCTGCACCCCCCCACACACACCTCCCTTCCTGCCCCAGCACTCCTCAGCCACGGGGGGAACGGTCACTGTACGGGAGCTAGTCTCCCAAACACCCAGTCCCTGTGCATCCAGACCCCTCCCCCCGTAGGCTGCCCCTCCCGCACCTGACCCCCCCAAAGCCTGACCCCTTCACTCAGACCACCCCCTGTTGAGCTCCCTACACTCGAATCCGCACCCCGACAAGCCCCACCCTCTATGCACCTGGACCATCCCGATGAGCAGCCTGCACCTGGACCCCCACCCCACTGAACCCCAAACATATGCACCCAGACCTCCACCCCATTAAGTCCCACTCCCCAGCAACTGGACTCCCCGACTGACCCCCACACCCAGATCCCCCCACACCCAGACACACCCTGCTGAGCCCCAACTACCTTCACCTAGACCGTCCTGCAGAGTCCCATTGCCCCTGCAGACAGAACCCTCCCAATGAGCCCCTGTGCATCCAGATCCTCCCTGCTCCCAGACCCACCCTGAGCTGCCCACACCGATTGCCCCACACGGAACCTTTTCACCCCACACTTGGATCCCTCCCACTAAGCTCCTCTACACTTGGATCCTGCCAGGCTAAGCCTGTCTGCCCACACCTGGTGCAGCTGGCGCAGAGAGGTAGGCCCCAGGGTGTTTCTGGGGCAGCCCAGCCCTTGCGTTGTGCAGCCTCATTGCCGAGTCCATGTGGGGTGGGGGCTGCACGGTGATCTCCCAACTCCGTGCAGCCAGAAGCTTGTGCTCCCCATTGCCATGCTGGAGCCTCTACATTTATTTACTGACAAAAAAATTGCTGAATTTTAAAATATTGTGCACAAACTTTTTATTTTTCTGGCATACAATTTTTTATTTTTTGGTGCAAAATTCCTTCAGGAGTAAGAACAGATTCCATATTAAATATGAAAGTGGATTTCAGGAAAGTTGATTTTGGTAAGCTCAGAGAGCTGATAGGTAAGGTCCCATGGGAATCAAGACTAAGGGGAAAAACAACTGAGGAGAGCTGGCAGTATTTCAAAGGGACACTATTAAGGGCCCAAAAGCAAACTATTCCGCTGGGTAGGAAAGATAGAAAATGTGGCAAAAGACCACCTTGGCTTAACCACGAGATCTTGCAAGATCTAAAAAATAAAAAGGAGTCATATAAAAAATGGAAACTAGGACAAATTACAAAGGATGAATATAGGCAAACAACATGGGAATGCAGGGGCAAGATTAGAAAGGCAAAGGCACAAAATGAGCTCAAACTAGCTACAGGAATAAAGGGAAACAAGAAAACTTTTTATCAATACATTAGAAGCAAGAGGAAGACCAAGGACAGGGTAGGCCCACTACTCAGTGAGGAGGGAGAAACAGTAACAGGAAACTTGGAAATGGCAGAGATGCTTAATGACTTCTTTGTTTCGGTCTTCACCGAGAAGTCTGAAGGAATGCCTAACATAGTGAATGCTAATGGGAAGGGGGAAGGTTTAGAAGATAAAATAAAAAAAGAACAAGTTAAAAATCACTTAGATAAGTTAGATGCCTGCAAGTCACCAGGACCTGATGAAATGCATCCTAGAATACTCAAGGAGCTAATAGAGGAGGTATCTGAGCCTCTAGCTATTATCTTTGGTAAATCATGGGAGACAGGAGAGATTCCAGAAGACTGGAAAAGGGCAAATATAGTGCCCATCTATAAAAAGGGAAATAAAAACAACCCAGGAAACTACAGACCAGTTAGTTTAACTTCTGTGCCAGGGAAAATAATGGAGCAAGTAATTAAGGAAATCATCTGCAAACACTTGGAAGGTGGTAAGGTGATAGGGAATAACCAGCATGGATTTGTAAAGAACAAATCATGTCAAACCAATCTGATAGCTTTCTTTGATAGGATAACGAGTCTTGTGGATAAGGGAGAAGTGGTGGATGTGGTATACCTAGACTTTAGTAAGGCATTTCATACGGTCTTGCATGATATTCTTATCAATAAACTAGGGAAATACAACTTAGATGGGGCTACTATAAGATGGGTGCACAACTGGCTGGATAACCGTACTCAGAGAGTAGTTATTAATGGTTCCCAATCCTGCTGGAAAGGTATAACGAGTGGGGTTCCGCAAGGGTCTGTTTTGGGACCGGCTCTGTTCAATATCTTCATCAACGACTTTGCTATTGGCATAGAAAGTACGCTTATTAAGTTTGCAGATGATACCAAACTGGGAGGGATTGCAACTGCTTTGGAGGATAGGGTCATAATTCAAAATCATCTGGACAAATTGGAGAAATGGTCAGAGGTAAACAGGATGAAGTTTAATAAGGACAAATGCAAAGTGCTCCACTTAGGTAGGAACAATCAGTTTCACACATACAGAATGGGAGGAGACTGTCTAGGAATGAGTACGGCAGAAAGGGATCTACGGGTTACAGTGGACCACAAGCTAAATATGAGTCAACAGTGTGATGCTGTTGCAAAAAAAGCAAACTTGATTTTGGGATGCATTAACAGGTGTGTTGTGAGCAAGACACGAGAAGTCATTCTTCCGCTCTACTCTGCACTGGTTAGGCCTCAACTGGAGTATTGTGTCCAGTTCTGGGCACCGCATTTCAAGAAAGATGTGGAGAAATTGGAGAGGGTCCAGAGAAGAGCAACAAGAATGATTAAGGGTCTAGAGAACATGACCTATGAAGGAAGGCTGAAGGAATTGGGTTTGTTTAGTTTGGAAAAGAGAACACTGAGAGGGGACATGATAGCGGTCTTCAGGTATCTAAAAGGGTGTCATAAGGAGGAGGGAGAAAACTTGTTCATCTTAGCCTCTAAGGATAGAACAAGAAGCAATGGGCTTAAACTGCAGCAAGGGAGGTTTAGGTTGGACATTAGGAAAAAGTTCCTAACTGTCAGAGTGGTTAAACACTGGAATAAACTGCCCAGGGATGTTGTGGAATCTCTATCTCTGGAGATATTTAAGAGTAGGTTAGAGAAATGTCTATCAGGGATGGTCTAGACAGTATTTGGTCCTGCCATGAGGGCAGGGGGCTGGACTCGATGACCTCTCGAGGTCCCTTCCAGCCCTAGAATCTATGAGAGCCTCCACAGATCATACTGTAGAACTCCTTTGACCCATGAGCCATAATTCAGCTATCCTAATTCAAAGGACTGATTAAAAACATAGGTTTCTAATAAGAGGTCTATACCATATGTATAGTCCATACAATATATATATATGTTCGAAGAACTGCAAATTGAAAGCTGGACACAAACTTAAAATATTTATTAGAAAAAAGTAATGTATAGTACTTATTGTAAGATAAAATCTGAACAGGTGACTAACAATAATTACACTTTCATAGGCTATAGCCCACTTCATCGGATGCATAGAATGGAACACACAGAAGTATGATGTACATATAAACACAGAAAACTTGGAAGTGGCGATACCAATTCTAAGAGGCTATTTAATTTAGATGAGCTATTATCAGCAGGAGAAAAAAAAACCTTTTGTAGTGATAAACAAGAAGGCCTATATCAGACAGTTGACAAGAAGGTGTGAGGATACTTAACTTTGGGGAAATAGATTCAATGAGTGTAATGACCCAGCCACTCCCAGTCTCTGTTTAACCCTAGGTTGATGGCATCCAATTTGCAAATTAATTCAAGTTCAGCAGCTTCTCGTTGGAGTCCGGTTTTTGAAGTTTTTCTGTTTTAAAATTATCACCTTCAAGTCTGTTATTGAGTGACCAGGGAGGTTGAAGTGTTCTCCTACTGGTTTTTGAATGTTATGATTCCTGATGTCAAACTAATAACGACCGTAGCAATCAACCTTATTTAATCAAGTTTCCGCTAGCATTGAAGCATGGTGTGACCAGGCCTTAGTATTTTCTGCAACTGATAACTGTTACACTGAGCCATTTCACTTTCTTTTTGTGGCTATCTTTAAAAATATGTAAATTTAAAATAATCTTTTAAGACATTTCTTATTTACAGACAGACAGATAAGATTCTGAATCCCATCTGCAGATCTAGGAAAAATATTGGTGTTGACCTGATAATCTATGAAACAAAACAGTGCTGTTTTGTACAGTGAGAAAGACAGAAATTTAGACAAAAATGATACCTAAATACAGCATCCCAGTTCAGTTGTTTTCCTTGTTTAGAGTCAGAATTACGATCCAGTTGGTTAATGGTTTCAGAATCACGGATGAGACGTTTGAATTTTTCAACTTCTTTCTGAAAATGTATTTCAGGAAAAAGGTTATTTATTATGCATCCACTCCACTGTTTTACACACAAAAAATGATTTTAATTACCCTTCGCTCTGTAATTTTGTCATTTTCAAGTTGACGGCAGCAAACAAGCAGCTCGTGTAGCGCAAGACTCATGGTTCAACTTAGCAGCTGACAAATAATTTGCATCTGTAAATGGAAGTAAAGACAATCAGTATTCTAATTATGAAATAAACTGCCTTACTACTGTAGCTAGCCAAGCTGCTTACAAGATGGGAAATGCAATGCAAAATGGGATTCTAGCTTCAATTTTAAGTCTTTTAGAAAATGTTACCTGAAGTGTTTTGATATTTTAGTTGCTTTCAGTTCATAATTGTGGTCATCCTGTCTTACATGCATAGGTATTTTTAAAAGTTATGTCTTATTTCACAGAGAGGATCACCAGCACCTAGATTGGTCTTGTGGGCCATCAAGAACAAGACAAGTAGAATCAGAAATAGTCTCATTACAAGAATGTAACACATTCTCACAAGTAGTTGTTATGGAACAACTGACAACAATGAGGGCCACCTCATATAACTGTGGGTATGTTTACACAGGAAAAAAAAACCTGAGGCTAGCCCTGCCAGCTGACTCAGGCTCACAGGGCTCGGGCTACAGGGCTGTCTCATTTCTGTGTAGACATCTGGGTGCGGGCTGGAGCCTTGCAGGCGGGAAGGTCCTACAGTTCAGGCTCTTATTCCAACCCCAGAAGTCTACACAGCAATGAAACAGCCCCACAGCCCAAGTCGGCTAGCATGAGCCAGCCCTGGGTTTCTCTGTGTTCTATAGACATACTCTCTGACTTCTGCCCTGACATATACAGAAGCGAGAGCTGGACAGACAACATAGTTAACAGATGACACCTAGCTCTACAGCTCTTTTGGATGACACAAATAGCTCCATCTCTCAGCACTTAGCCCAAAATCAGAAGCCGTCTAAAGCTCAGCCAAGGCAAGATTAAGGTAGTGCTGCCAAGAAAAGGGAATTATTTTGAAAAAGCTTTCCTCCTCTATAACATCCCCCTCTAGCAAGAGCATCAACCTTAAGACTGTTAAATTTGCAGCCTCAGGGTCCTTTTGGACTCAATACCATAGGATGCCAAAGTAGCCATGGCAGGAAAAAATGCCCACCTCCCTCTGTGACTAGCCAGAATATTGTGCTCCATCCTATTAACACTGACCTGGCCTTCATGAGCCACATATTCATTTTAAACTGAAACTGAATTATGTTTTTCTCACAAAACAAAAGAGTAGAAAAATGTTGGTTGGGTCAAACAAAATGTTTTAAAAATGTTGATATTTTTATAAAAATATTGAAATGGGTAGTTTAGAAAATGCCAAAATGTTCTGACATTTCTGAAAAAAATTCAAGGTTTTGGGGGGCAAAACAAAATTGCTGAATTCAACCCAAATTCACAAAGTTTTGGTGCCTCTCACAAATGCATTTCTCAGCAAATTAAATATTCAACAACAAAAAATGCTCAGCTCTGAAGTTGAGGTCCTTACACCTCACCATCAGACTTCTTTTCCAGGCCCTGGATCATTTTTATGGCCTTCCTTTGAACTCTGTCCCATATTTCCACATCCTTCTTGAAGTGTGGACACCAAAACTAGACAACATAATAGTAGTGATCTTAGCAATGCTAAGTACAGAGGCAAGAACACTTCCTTAATTCTACTTAATCTACTTTTTATACATCCAAGGATTGCTTTTTGCCAGAGCATTACACAGAGAGCTCATGTTGAGGCAATTATCCACAATGACACCTACGACTTTCTCTGAGTCACTGCTTTCCAACAGCTTCTCCAATCCTGTAGAAATAATTTGCAATCCTTTTCCCCAGATGTATAACCTTACATATGGGTGCATTAAAACACATTTTGTTGGATTCTGACAATTTAACCAGGCCATTCAGCAGCTTTCTATTAGGTAACATGAGACACTGATGAACACCTCACCTTAGTGCTCCACTCTGCACTGGCTCCTGATAAATACAGCATCCAATTCATGGTCTCTGTCCTGATATTCAAAGCCCCCCATACTGTTGGCCCTAGCTTCCCAAAACATAGTCTCTGTCTCTCCATCTATGATCATGAACTGCCATGACAGCTATATTGTACTATAATAATAAAATCTTCAACCAATAGAAGAGGCAGAACTTCCAAAAATCAGATCAGATTATGGAACTCACTACCTCAGGAATTATCACAGAACCAACCACTTTCAGAATGAAGTGCAAAACTTTTCTCCTAGCTTTCCCTCAATATGTTCAAGCGACGACCTCTTACAGATTAGGCATTTACATGGATAACGCAAAAGTCCAGTTGTATTACATAGGTTTTAAAAAATGATATAACCCTCATGCTTCTGAGCATAAACCAACCACTAAATGATGGGAGCTAGCAACAAAAATCAATTATTTTCTCAACTCTACTCCCCTTATGGCCATGTTATTCCATAACTGTTCACCATAGAGTTCTTGCACCCTTCTCTGAATGATCACTGTTCAGAGACATAATACTAGACTACATGGACTGCTGGCCTAGTCCACTATGCAATTCCTATGTTCCTAATACTTATTGTAAAATGTACAGGAAGTGCAATGTAGCAGCCATAACACTGTAGTAGAAAAACTTTGAAAAGACACTGTCAGCTTAAATCATATGTAAACAAACTTCTTGTTACCAATATGAATATCACAATATCACAAATTATTGAAACTGAAACAACTATGAAAATCCAAATTATGTTTCACTATTTATGCTGTTTGTTTAATTTAATCTCCTGAATCTAGGCAATGAAAATGCATTTAGTCTTTAATCAATTTCACTTTTATTTATTGTCAATTTTTGTTTGAAGTTCTTAATGAAGCAACATTTAGATTACAAACACTGCAGGGAATATTTGTTTGAAGGCAATTTTTACTATGGGAATGTTTTTTTAAAAACCATGAAAATGTTTTCATTGGTCCTAGGTTTCAGAAAGACCTGTTTATAAAAAGATTTAGAGTCTAGACATTTAGATTTAGAAAAAGAAAGAATTTAGAAATCAGTGTCACTTGGAACTTCCTGGCATTTAAATACTTTGCCTCATATTTAGCATTATGTTAAGCTCATTACTACATTTAATATGTAATAAACAAATTAAGAATTATTAGAAAGAAACTCTAACAGACCACTTAATACTAGCTGGAACAGAAAAACAGTTTGTTCAGATAAAGCAAGACCTGACAAATATTCTTTCAAACAGCCTCTCACTTTGCAATTGTTTTGATTTGATAAACAAAACTTACATTTTATCCTTTGAGATGTTTCATGTTTAATATTTGGATGCTACTTTTAAAAAAAAGTACAAGTCTAAATGAATTCATAGAAATTGTAAAACCAGATGCTGCCTAGTATCAGACTGATCAGTAATACTTTTCTCACATTGACTTATACAAGGAAGACTCAAAACAAAGAATGCGGTGTATGCAGGCTAAAACAGAGTCCTAAAATTCAACCTTTGACTGACCTTTTCCTGTAACTTGAGGCTACAAATAAAGTTGCACCACCCTAGGTTCCTGTTGTCAGTGAACCTGAGCAATAAATAGGGTCCTACCAAATTCACAGCCATGAAAATCGCCTCATGGACAGTGAAATCTCCTTCAGAGCTGGGCAGCCAGAGAGCGATAGCGGCTGACTGAGGGACCAGTTCTGCAGGCAGCGGCGCAGAATTAATAGGGGTGGCAATACCAAACCATCCTTACTTCTCTGCTGCTGTTGGAGGCAGCTCAGCCTTTAAAGCTGGGCTCCCAGCCAGCAGCCGCTGCTCTCCAGCTGCACAGCTCTGAGGGCAGCACCGCTGCCAACAGCAGAGAAAAAGTAAGGGTAACAGTACTGCGACCCTCCCCACCACATTCCCTTTTGGGTCAGGACCCCTACAAATACAACACTGTGAAATTTCAGATTTAAATAGTTGAAATCATGAAATTTATGATGCTTTAAATTCTATGACCATGAATTGACCAAAATGGACCATGAATTTGATAGGACCCTAGCAATAAGCTATTTCTATCTATCAAAGAGACTAGAAAAACAAGGAATGCGATAACTGTGTACGTTTATAGGTGTTATCATCAAGCGTTAAGCCAGTAGACAATGTGGTGTTTGGTGCATCAAAGTGGGTGCCCTAGATTTGCATGGAAGATGTGCTTATGTGCCACACAAATGCAAAACTAATTTCTTCAAGTTAGCAGTCCCACAATAAAGTTTTTATATGTACGCTATACATTAGAAAACCTAATAAACAAATCAGTCTCTCTGTCCTATAGGCCAAGAAGAAAGAGCCAGAAACATTTTATTTTATTTTATATACTTAAGTAGTGTTCATATGCTGTGGTGGTGGGAGGCTAGTGAGTATGCACGAGATCTGCTCCTTATTTTGTATTCAGAGTGCATTCTGCTTCCTGCAGTAACAAATAAAGGTTTTTAGCACTTTTTACTTGCTAACCTCCCAACCTTCACATCAGTCCAACTACAGCAGAGTGAGCTCGATTCCGTTATGGTTCTGTGCATGAACAGAACTAAATTCCAAGTGCAGGGGCAAATCTCTCCTCAGTTTTATCTGTGTAACCTCTCTGAAAGGAAGGATTTACATCAGTGTAACTGAGAGTCTAGTCTGATCTACAGAAGCTTTTTTAGAGACCATGCTCATGAGAGAGAAAAAACCCAGCTTAATTCTAAGATCCCAGCTTGATCCCGCAGGATTAATGGTTAGGGAGGAGTATAAAAATATTGCTCGAGCATGCATGGGTGTAATCAAGAAGGCCAAAACACAACTGGAGTTGCATCTAGCAAGGGATGTGAAAGATAACAAGAAGGGTTTCTACAGGTATGTTAGCAACAAGAAAAAGGTCAGGGAAAGTGTGGGACCCTTAATGAATGGAGAAGGCAACCTAGTGACAGATGATGTGGAAAAAGCTGAAGTACTCAATGCTTTTTTTGCCTCAGTCTTCACAGACAAGGTCAGCTCCCAGACTGTTGTCCTGAGCAACACAGTATGGGGAGGAGGTGAGCAGCCCTTAGCGGTGAAAGAACAGGTAAAGGACTATTTAGAAAAGCTGGACATGCACAAGTCCATGATCTAATGCATCCGAGGGTGTTGAGGGAATTGGCTGATGTGATTGCAGAGCCATTGGCCATTATCTTTGAAAACTTGTAGTGATCGGAGGAGGTCCCGGATGATTGGAAAAAGGCAAATATAGTGCCCATCTTTAAAAATGGGAAGGAGGAGAATCCAGGGAACTACAGCCTCACCTCAGTCCCTGGAAAAATCATGGAGCAGGTCCTCAAGAAAACCATTTTGAAGCACTTGGAGGATAGGAAGGTGATTAGGAACAGTCAGCTTGGATTCACGAAGGGCAAGTGACGTCTGACCAACCTGATTGCCTTCTATGATGAGATAAATGGCTCTATGGATATGAGGAAAACAGTGGACAGGATATATCTGGACTTTAGCAAAGCTTTTGATATGGTCTCCCACAGTATTCTTGCAATCAAATTTAAAAAGTTTGGATTGGATGTATGGACTATAAGGTGGATAGAAAGCTGGCTAGATTGTAGGGCTCAACGGGTAGTGATCAATGGCTCAATGTCTAGCTGGCAACTGCTATCAAGCGGCATGCCCCAGAGGTCAGTCATGGGGCCAATTTTGTTCAACATCTTTATTAATGATCTGGATGATGGGATTGATTGCACCCTCAGCAAGATTGCAGATGACACTAAGCTGCGGGGAGAGGTAGATATGCTGTAGGGTATGGATAGGGTCCAGAGTGACCTAGACAAATTGGAGCATTGGGCCAAAAGAAATCTGATGAGATTCAACAAGGACAAGTGCAGAGTCCTGCACTTAGGACAGAAGAATCCCATGCACTGATTCAGACTGGGAACAGACTTGTTAAGCAGTTTTGAAGAAATGGACCTGAGGATTACAGTGGATGAGAAGCTGGATATGAGTCAACAGTGTGCCCTTGTTGCCAAGAAAGCTAACGGCATTTTGGGCTGCATTAGTAAGAGCATTTCCAGCAGATTGAGGGAAATTATTATTCCCCTCTCTTCGGCACTGGTGAGGCCACATCTAGAGTATTGCATCCAGTTTTGGGCCCCCCACTACAGGAAGGATGTAGACAAATTGGAGAGAGTCCAGCGGAAGGCAACGAAAATGATCGGGGGTTGGGGCACATGACTTACAAGGGGAGGCTGAGAGAACTGGGCTTGTTGTCTGCAGAAAAGAAGAGTGAGGTGGGATTTGATAGCAGCCTTCAACTATCTGAAAGGAGGTTCCAAAGAGGATGGAGCTCGGCTGTTCAGTGGTGGCAGATGACAGAACAAGGAGCAATGGTCCCAAGATGCAGTGGGGGAGGTCTAGGTAGGAGGGTGGTGAAGCACTGGAATGGGTTACCTAGGGAGGTGATGGAATCTCCATCCTTAGAGGTTTTTAAGGCCTGGCTTGACAATCCTAACCTTCTATGATTCTATGAAAACACATTTTATTGTGAACTGCACATATCTGTCACAGATGATCATGAAGGGCAAACACGGGTCTCCATGGTGCCATGTTCAAGTACACGCAGCACTGCTTGGCAGAACTGAAAGGGGACGGAAAATGATACCCAAACCCACACAACTAAGGGCGACACCACCAGCTAAGAGGAAGAGGGTGTGAGGCAACCAGGGAGGGCCACTGAACCAGCGGGAAGCAGGAGGATGGGAGGCAGCTGGGGATGCAGGGAGGCCCCCAGGTGTGGGAGGATGTGAAAGCTGGGGGTGGGAGGGTAGGTGAATATGAAGGAGCCTGGGTACAGGGAGCTCTCAGGTCGAGCAGGGACAGGAGGATGCAGAGTGGCTGGGGCGGTGGCCCAGTTCTGGGGTGGTGGCAGGGAGATGGCTGTGAGGTGGCCAGGAGTGGAGATGGCTGTGAGGTGGCCAGGAGTGGAGGCCCAGCTGGGGATAGGGTTGGAGGAAGCTAGGTGTGAGGTGGCTGGGGGTGGAAAGACCCCAGGTCTGGGGGAGATACGCATGAGATAGCCAGGAATAGAGATGGCTGTGAGGCAGTCAGGGGTGGTGGGGGGGAAGAAGGCCATGAGACGGCCTGGGGGTGGAGGAGAGTACGGGGTAGGGAGACGGCCGTAAGGCAGCCGGCGGGGGAGGGACAGGGAGACGGTTGCGGGGTGGGGGGGAGACAGCTCTGAGGCGACCAGGGGGCAGGAGGGGGCAGGGAGGCGGCTCTGAGGTGGCCGGGGGAGGGGGGACAGGGAGACAGATGTGTGAGGTGTCCGGGCGCGGGGGTGGGTGGGTGGGGGGCAGGAAGACAGATCTGTGAGGCGGCCGGGCGCGGCGGGGGGAGGGGGGGCAGGGAGACAGATGTGTGAGGCGGCCGGGCGGGGAGGAGGGGGGGCAGGGAGACAGATGTGTGAGGCGGCCGGGCGCGGCGGGGGGAGGGGGGGGCAGGGAGACGGATGTGTGAGGCGGCCGGGCGCGGGGGGGGGGGGGGGGGGGAGGGGGGCAGGGAGACAGATGCGCGGGGGGGGAGGGGCAGGGAGACAGATGTGTGAGGCGGCCGGGCGCGGGGGGCGAGGGGCAGGGAGACGGATGTGTGAGGCGGCCGGGCGCGGCGGGGGGGGGGGGGGGGGGGCAGGGAGACAGATGTGTGAGGCGGCCAGGCGCGGCGGGGGGGGGGGGGGGCAGGGAGACAGATGTGTGAGGCGGCCGGGCGCGGCGGGGGGAGGGGGGGGGCAGGGAGACAGATGTGTGAGGCGGCCGGGCGGGGAGGAGGGGGGGCAGGGAGACAGATGTGTGAGGCGGCCGGGCGCGGCGGGGGGAGGGGGGGGCAGGGAGACGGATGTGTGAGGCGGCCGGGCGCGGCGGGGGGAGGGGGGGGCAGGGAGACGGATGTGTGAGGCGGCCGGGCGCGGGGGGGGGGGGGGAGGGGGGCAGGGAGACAGATGCGCGGGGGGGGAGGGGCAGGGAGACAGATGTGTGAGGCGGCCGGGCGCGGCGGGGGGGGGGGGGGGGGCAGGGAGACAGATGTGTGAGGCGGCCGGGCGCGGCGGGGGGAGGGGGGGGGCAGGGAGACAGATGTGTGAGGCGGCCGGGCGCGGGGGGGGAGGGGCAGGGAGACGGATGTGTGAGGCGGCCGGGCGCGGGGGGGGGGGGGGCAGGGAGACAGATGCGCGGGGGGGGAGGGGCAGGGAGACGGATGTGTGAGGCGGCCGGGCGCGGCGGGGGGGGGGGGGGGGGGGCAGGGAGACAGATGTGTGAGGCGGCCGGGCGCGGCGGGGGGAGGGGGGGGGCAGGGAGACAGATGTGTGAGGCGGCCGGGCGCGGGGGGGGAGGGGCAGGGAGACGGATGTGTGAGGCGGCCGGGCGCGGCGGGGGGAGGGGGGGGCAGGGAGACAGATGTGTGAGGCGGCCGGGCGCGGGGGGGGAGGGGCAGGGAGACGGATGTGTGAGGCGGCCGGGGATGCTAGGAGAGCCCAGGCTGCGCTGCCGGCAGGACCCGGGCACCAAGGCAGCCCCAGAATCTGAGCTCAGACTCGAGGCTTGGAGCACCCAACTCCTCCCCCCGCTGGGCTGCAACCGCCACCCGGAGTCAGTTACCGCACGCGGTGTCCCCGGTCCCCACGCTGCCTCCCTGAACGCGAGGGGCCGCAGGGCAACAGGTTAAGCGAGGCGACTACGCATGCGCCGCCCCTCATCTCCTGGTTTGGTGCAAACCCGGAAGCGGAAGCGCGCTTACTTCCGGCGGAAGGAATTGGGCGGGGTGGACGGTGGCTCCGAGTTTCCGATTCCGCGCCTTGGCAGTCGGAGGTCGCGGGGCTGGTTGGCTGCGCTCTCGGGGCCGCCGCTGCCGTGCCCCAGCCCCGCGCGGGGCCATGCTGCTGCCGTCCGACGTGGCCCGGCTGGTGCTGGGTGAGTCCGGGGACCGGGCGGGCTCGTCAGTCACGTCTCCCGCTCCGCTGGCAGCGCCCGCCGGGGCTGCAGCCACCGCTTGTCTCAGGGGCGGGGCCGGGGCGAGAGCCGCGCGGGCGCCGGGCTGCAGCCGTCGCTCCCTGCGGTAGGGGCCTCACAGGCACCGGGGCTGCTCGACGTGCCCTGGTCGGCCACCAACGCAAACTGGCTGCGTGCAGGAGGCGTAGCCCTACCGCGCCAGGAGCAGATCTGTGCCCCGTGCCTTTGGGGGCGCGTTATGGGGGGGCCCCCTAGGGCTGCCGCATAAGGCAATTGCTTGTACAGCTTCCCTGCTATTGCTTGTTAGCCACTGACAACGTGGTCAGGGCTGTGTAAACGGCAGAAATACAGAGCGCCTTTGCCAATGGTTGTTCCCTACTGTGCCCTCGTGTTACAACAGAAAACACACTCGCGACTCCCCTCCCACCTAGCCCTAAACAAAGAGTAGCACTGACCTTCCCTGGATCTGGTTGCAACACCCAAGCTGAGAACACGTTTATGCCACAAAGATTTTACTGTCTATGGCCCTGTCTTAACACAGTCCTGTTATGCAAAAATACCTGTGAAGATGCAAACTGGCACGTGAAACAACATTAACAGGCTGTGTCTTAACTTGGGGGGAAGCCTGTACAATCCCAAAAAGTGTAATCCACATTTATAAAGGTCATGTTTTCTTGTACCTTTCTACAAAAAGAAATCTGGTGAATGAAGTCTGTCTATTCTTCTGATTACCAGAAGAATTGTGTGGGTGACCCATAATATCTAGACTGTCAAAGTGGCAAAGAGTCCTGTGGCACCTTATAGACTAACAGATGTATTGGAGCATAAGCTTTCGTGGGTGAATACCCGCTTCTTTTTTATTCACCCATGAAAGCTTATGCTCCAATACGTCTGTTAGTTTATAAGGTGCCACGGGACTCTTTGCCGCTTTTACGGATCCAGACTAACACGGCTACCCCTCTTAATCTAGACTGTCAAAGTTTCATTGAGCATCTAGTGTCTCTATGATTTGAACTAAGGTCTTGACATTTGGAAATACATTGTCCTGCTGTCAAGGACATGCTCTTTGCCATCCTTATTAAAATTATTATAATTTATAAGCTATTATTATAAGCCTCAAAAAAATCAGCTCAGACATGCTCAGCAGAAACTTGATCAAGTTTGGCAGTTAAATTCCCTGAAGAGTCCATTTTCACTGAATGTGGTCCATCCCCTCCAAGCTCTTTGTACTGATCAGGTTGTACGTGTCATTCCCATTGAGCATATGTCATTAACTGGTGCACGTAACTGGTCCTGCTTCTGTGCCAGTCTGCATAGGACATGAGTTGTTATAGCCCACTCCTAGAGAACTGTGGCTTTTTAGTTCAAACTGTAGCAGCTCATGCTTTGTCTCTAGACATCTCCAGTTCAATGCCTGCTATATCAGATAAGATGTTGGTCATTACACATGCTCCAACCCAGGGCTACAGAGACTGAGGAGGACTTTCCCTGCAATTGCTCCTGTTCTTCAGGGGGCTGCTGTAGTGCCCTGAACCAGAAATGAGAGCAGGAAGACTGTCTCTCTTGTGCTCTCAATAACCACCGCCCCTGGCACATTGGGTTTTGTGAAGATAAACTGATTAATGTTTGTAAAGAACTAAATTAATAAGTTGAAATCACCATAGAAAAGCCCATGGGGACATAAATAATTTTGCATTCAGGGTTTGGTGATGTGCAGTAAATAAGGCCTGGAGCCACACATTGAACCACAATGATAAAACAAAATATTGGATAGCTGCTCATTAAGTGAACTGCTCATTAAGTGAATTAAGTGAACAGCACACTGTTCATCCAGTGTGCTGAATAAGGCAGGGGTCCTGTAGAAAAAATAGTGTATGATGATTTAATTAAAGGTTATATCATAACACCATCTAGTGACACCATCATAGAACCCAGCCACAACATTAGAGGCTCATTCACCTGCATATCTACGAATGTGATAGATGCCATCATATGCCAGCAGTGCCCCTCTGTCGTGTATATTGGCCAAACCGGACATGAAGAAGTGGGTTTTTTACCCACGAAAGCTTATGCCTAAATAAATCTGTTAGTCTTTAAGTGCCACTGGACTCCTCGTTATCATAACACGTATGCAATTGGAAAAGACAACCTTAATCCTGGTATTTCATAACTTTTGAGTGTTTGATTTTGCAACTTTAATGTTCTTTGAACATAGCTCTGTGTGTGTGTATTAGTGTAAGCATATAGTTATTCTGTGCAGCTATGGGTATGTTTACATTGCATTTTAAAATCTGTAGCAGTGAGGCTTAGAGCTTGGGTCTACATACTTGGGCACATGCTGCAGTTCAGCTCAGGCTTTGAAACCCACCCCCTTGCCCAGGATTCGGAGCCCAACCTCCAGCCCGAGCCTGAATGTCTACACATCTGTTTTTAGTGCAGTGGCACAAGCCTGAGTCTGTAGACAGACCAGGGCTCTGAAACTCCCCTTTGTGCATTTTACACAGTGAAGATGCACCCTGTGTTTCAGGAAGTCAGAGAGAGAGTAATGGTGTGGCTGGATTTTTAAAAAATATCTTAATAATTTGGACATCAAAACACAGGTACAGAATTACAGGCTGTGCCATTAGTGTTACACAGCTCTTCATGATGTTAACTAATCATCTTTAGGACCAAGTACAAATATTTCCATGATGTATAGCATTGCAAGAATTAGCTTCAGTGAATTATGGGGTTTTTAATTTTTATTTGATGCATCATATGTTGAACACTGATGTGGGCCAGAAAGAGAAGAAGACTTTGATTTGATCTGATCTTTTTGTCAGTTCTAGGAATGGTATTTTATATGAGACAAATTGGAGGTAGATGTTTGGGATTGGAATCCCATCAGAGTCATTTAAAATAGAGTGGCTAAAGCACCATCCAGTGTAGCACATGCCGGCATGGCATAGACAAAATGACATAGTAATTTTCATGATTCTGTGTTCTGGATCCTATATACAAATTACTCTTTTTTAGTGCCTGAAGGAATTTCAGCATTAAAATGGAAGTTAAATAATTATACACACTTCCTAAAGGTTGGAAATATTTTTGGGGTAGGAATTTCTGTCTATTTCACATTAAAGTAACTAATGGGATCTGAGGTGCAGAGGTGCACAAGAGACTGTTGGTACGTCTAGGCAGGGGTCGGCAACCTTTCAGAAGTGATGTGCCGAGTCTTCATTTATTCACTCTAATTTAAGGTTTTGCAAGCCAGTAATACATTTTAACGTTTTTAGAAGGTCTCTGTCTATAAGTCTTTAGTATATAACTAAACTATTGTTGTATGTAAAGTAAATAAGGTTTTTAAAATGTTTAAGAAGCTTCACTTAAAATTAAATTAAAATGGAAAGCCCCCCAGACCGGTGGTCAGGAACCCAGGTAGTGTGAGTGCCACTGAAAATCAGCTCGCGTGCCGCCTTTGGCATCCATGCCATAGGTTGCCTACCCCTGGTCTACTGAATAAGAAGTTTACAGCATGGAAATATATTACTTTTCCAATTATGCCATCTGCCAGTAATGTTCATCTTTTTGAAGAAATCTGAACGTGTTTTAATGTTGCTCATGTTTTTCTGTTTTGGAACTGTTATATATGCATGTAGAATCTTTATATTTGTATGGCAATGCATTTTATAAAAATGTACTGTAGAGTTCCATTTAATTTTAAACTGGAATATTTGGCTCATGTATAGAGCCCTGCGTGGATATAAAAGCGGATATCTGCAGATTTGCAGGGCTCTAGATACAAAATTTGGATCCGCACCTATCCACGATCTGCAAACGTGGTCCGCGGATATCTGCAGATTTGCAGGGCTCTATTATGTATTGCTCAGATTGTCAATCCCTTCTGGCAAGAATTGTATTTTTTTGTCTATAGAGAGATATGCACAGCTCTGTTTCTGTATAAACTAATAGTTCTTTAGGTGGTACCAATATTTGGTTTTGGCCTGAAAGTAGCTTTATTTGGATTTATGTAGTGCAGTGTCAGCAATGTTATGTGCAATCTTTTTTTGTTTTTGTTTTTGTTTGACAATTAGAGAAATGTATGGAAAAGGAGCTATTCTTTCAAAATATAACTTGTTTTCTTTAGTTTTTGTCAATTGAGTCCATAGATAGTTGCTATATGAGCATTCTTAATTAATATGTATAGTTGTATCGGAACTTTGACATCTACCAAGTGTAGCATAGAGAAGCAATTAACAAAACTGCAAAACTTTCTGTCTTATCTGTTGCAGGGTATTTACAACAGGAAAAGCTTTTAGCTACCTGCCGTGAATTTATATTGGAAAGCTCAGATTTAAAGGAATATGCTGAGCACTATACAGAGGAAGGATTTGTTCCAGCCTGTTTACTGGTGAGTTCATCTTTACAGCACACAAGATAAAATTACACTGTGGTATAGTTTGAAAATCTCTCCTAAATAATTTATTTTACGGCCACACAGACTTCTGGACTTTTAGAATGTGAGTAAACTACATAGCATCTACCACTCAGACGCTGTTCCAAATGTTTGAATAGTTTGAAATAGTAACCTCTCTCTTTTTGGCATCACATAAAGCATTGTATGTGCACAGCTATCTCTATCCTACGTTGCTAATAATACTGAAGGGTAGATATCTAAAAACTTTACAAATCCAAGAGTAAAATATGCAGATGGTATTTAGAATGTTTAATTCAATCTGTTTTGTAGCTGTGAGCAAGGAGTTACTTTTGGTAAAGTATTGCAAGAAGCTACATTGATTACAGGGCTGCTACAGTTATTTAAAGTAAGAGTACTTTATTATGAGTATGACAATCTTTGTTTCATGTAGATGTAACATTTAATTACAGTCTGTTCCACATAAATATTAACTTGAATTAGATAAATCAGTTTCAGTTAAAGACAGGGCTTTGGAGCTGTGCTCTGGTCTGCTCCAGCTCCAGGCAAAAACCTGTAGCTCCACTGCTCTGGAGCTGCTCCGCGGGCTCTGCTCCAAAGCCCTGCTTAAAGATCTAAAATTTGTGCATACTTTCTAGCACAACTAGAAGTCTGGTGAATGCATTGATTCTTTCCCAGTTTGACAGCTGTAATGACTTCCTCACTTACTACCCTTATCTATTCCAACTGAGGTGCAATTTGTCTATAATCTTGTCACTCATGATTTGTTTATTAAGTATGCATGTAAACATAACTACATGTTAACTCTCTCACTTCAGTGGCTGCTCTTTCTAATGCACTCAAAATAAGGTTTTGACTAGCATTCCAAATGGCATGGCTTTGATTATTGTACGTGCAACTTTGATATTAATATTTGCACCGACTCTCAGCTTGCATTCTATTTTTCTAATACACCATTTGATAACTATGAATCTTTGGCCTGCAATATTCTAGGTTGGTGGAAATCTCTCCCTTGTGAGATCCATGTTTCTAACTCACCAACTCAAAAAAGGGCTTAAAATGTTTTACCTAGTTATAAGCATTTAATCAGTCATGTTGCTAGTAGCCTACTGGGCTGTCTGAATTTCAGGTCTGAATTCAGCTGCGGCCAGTAAGAATTAGATAAATAAACAAAAGGGAGAGAAAAAAATTATGTGGGTTATTAAAGTAAATTATAATGACATATTCTTTTATTTTATAACTTTTAAGATGGAAAATATATAGACTATTTTCCTTTTCTTGGCAATATTTTTTTTTCTGTTTCTAAATGCAAGTGATGTTGGGAAATTCCATAGGGCCAAAATCTCATTAGAATTCACATGCTTTGTAATTCAAGAGAGCTTTTAACAAGTATCAGAGGACTATAGGTGATTACCAATATCAAACAAGACAAGAAGCTTAAACTAAGGATAGTAGTAATTTGAAAATCCTCAATCTCTGTGTGTCACCTAAAATCATGGTGTAATGGAACAGGTGCAGATGGTTTGCTGTAAAATTATTAAAAACTCTCACTTTTGGCAGCAACTCTCCTGAGGTGTCTGCTCTCTTATCAACATGTTGTACTTCCTCAGGCTGATGGCCTTCACTTGCGTACACGTTGCAGCTATTCCCTAACAACCAAAAATGACACTGCCTAACTTTCTCCTGCCTCTAACTCTATTATCCCATAATAACAAGAGCAAATTAAAGCAAGTTAATGTATTCTTGGTTGATATATCCTGGAATGGCTACTCTGCAGAAGGCTGTATGCTTAAAAATTTCTATTATTGTTGAGGAATGCATTTTGTCCCCGAATTGCACTTTTTGCATCCTTGAGAGAGCAGCATAAGCAGGGTAATCTACATCTATTTGTGTCTCGGTCTACATGGTGTAGATCCTAAAGAACTACAAGAACTGAATGTGTTAGGTTTCAGAGTCTTTTTCACAGTTTGAGTAATGTAATAGAAGAGGTAACGTGTAGGCTGCTGCTGAAGATTCTTTAATCTAACACTGATCATTTTTTTTCTTTCAGTCTTTGTTTGGAAAAAACTTGACAACCATTCTTAATGAGTATGTAGCTATGAAAACAAAAGGTAAGCATTGAGGGTCAGACATCTGCTGTATAGCACTTCATTTCGTTTATCTATTTAGGTTGTAAACTCTTTGGAGTAGAGACCATATCTCTCTCTCTGTACATAGCACAATCCCCAGTCTAGGTTGGGACCTTTAGGTTCTATCACAACACAAATAATTGTTAATTTGATCAGAGTTTTAAAAAAAGATGTCTGTTATCATAGCTAGTAATTGTGTGCATTCTTTGTCACTAAAAATTTGAACAGAATCTTTAATATAGCAATGGACAGAAGTGTATATTAGGCATAAAGTAAATGTAGGTTCATGATTATAGAGTTGTACTGTTTGTATACAGAAAAATAACCAGAGGAGACTTGTAGTGCATGTGTGAAATTTGGCTTCCCTGTCTTGATTTCCTTAAGCTATCTTTAAAAAGTTCAAAATGAATTATTAACGTTTTATGTGGCTAGGAGAGAGAAAAGTGCAACTGTTTTGTTTTTTTAAAAGCAATTAATGAGGGTCTGTCTTCCACTTAGTTTTGTTCACCGTTGACATCTGTGCAAGTAACCAGACTTTGTTCTGCTGGTGCTTTGTGAGACTTGGGTTGGGATGTACAGTGTTGTTAAGTGTATGACCTTAGATCTCTATGTAAAGACCTGCCATGTCTTTAATATTTTGTAATGTTGTTTTCCTCGCTTATTTATGTTTAATAAAATTTTTAGCTATAAGACACAAATTTCATGCAGCAAAATAACATTTACTTGGCATCTTGAAGAACATTATAAAGAGGTTTGTCTAAATCTGGGGAAGGTGATGTGTTTTTAAGGAAGTAAATACTATTGGGAACTGTGTGATCATGGGAGACTTCAACTTCCCAGATATAGATTGGAGAACAAGTGCTAGTAGTAATAATAGGGCTCAGATTTTCCTAGATGTGATAGCTGATGAATTCCTTCATCAAGTAGTTGCTGAACCAACAAGGGGGGATGCCATTTTAGATTTGGTTTTGGTGAGTAGTGAGGACCTCATTGAAGAAATGGTTGTAGGGGACAACCGTGGCTCGAGTGATCATGAGCTAATTCAGTTCAAACTAAATGGAAGGATAAACAAAAATAAATCTGAGACTAGGGTTTTTGATTTCAAAAGGGCTAACTTTAATAAATTAAGGAAATTAGTTAGGGAAGTGGATTGGACTAAAGAATTTAGGGACCTAAAGGCGGAGGAGGCCTGGGATTATTTCAAGTTAAAGTTGCAGAAGCTATCAGAAGCCTGTATCCCAAGAAAGGGGAAACAATTCATAGGCAGGGGTTTTAGACCAAGCTGGATGAGCAAGCATCTCAGAGAGGTGATTAAGAAAAAACAGAAAGCATACAAGGAGTGGAAGATGGGAGGGATCAGCAAAGAAACCTACCTTATTGAGGTCAGAGCATGTAGGGATAAAGTGAGACAGGCTAAAAGGCATGTAGAATTGGACCTTGCAAAGGGAATTAAAACCAATAGTAAAAGGTTTTACAGCCATATAAATAGGAAGAAAACAAAGAAAGAAGAAGTGGGACCGCTAAACACTGAGGATGGAGTGGAGGTTAAGGATAATCTAGGCATGGCCCAATATCTAAACAAATACTTTGCCTCAGTCTTTAATGAGGCTAATGAGGAGCTTAGGAATAGTGGCAGCATGACAAATGGGAATAAGGATGTGGGGGTAGATATTACCATATCCGAGGTAGAAGCCAAACTTGAACAGCTTAATGAGAGTAAATCAGGCGGCCCAGATAATCTTAATCCAAGAATATTAAAGGAACTGGCACATGAAATTGCAAGCCCATTAGCAAAAAATTTTAATGAATCTCTAAACTCAGGGGTTGTACCGTTTGACTGGAGAATAGCTAATATAGTTCCTATTTTTAAGAAAGGGAAAAAAAGTGACCCGGGTAACTACAGGCCTGTTAGTTTGACATCTGTAGTATGCAAGGTCTTGGAAAAAATTTTGAAGGAGAAAGTAGTTAAGGACCTTGAGGTCAATGGCAATTGGGACAAATTACAACATGGTTTTACAAAAGGTAGATCGTGCCAAGCCAACTTGAGCTCCTTCTTTGAGAAAGTAACAGATTTTTTAGATAAAGGAAACGCAGTGGATCTAATCTACCTCGATTTCAGTAAGGCATTTGATACAGTACCACATGAGGAATTATTGGTTAAATTGGAAAAGATGGGGATCAATATGAAAATTGAGAGGTGGATAAGGAACTGGTTAAAGGGGAGACTACAGCGGGTCATACTGAAAGGTGAACTGTCAGGTTGGAGGGAGGTTACTAGTGGAGTTCCTCAAGGTTCAGTTTTGGGACCAATTTTATTTAATCTTTTTATTACTGACCTCGGCACCAAAAGTGGGAGTGTGCTAATAAAGTTTGCAGATGACACAAAGTTGGGAGGTATTGCCAATTCAGAAAAGGATCGGGATATCCTACAGGAAGATCTGGATGACCTTGTAAACTGGAGTAATAGTAATAGGATGAAATTTAATAGTGAGAAGTGTAAGGTTATGCATTTAGGGATTAATAACAAGAATTTTAGTTATAAGCTGGGGACGCATCAGTTGGAAGTAACGGAAGAGGAGAAGGACCTCAGAGTCCTGGTTGATCACAGGATGACTATGAGTCGCCAATGTGATGTGGCCGTGAAAAAAGCTAATGCGGTCTTGGGATGCATTAGGAGAGGTATTTCTAGTAGAGATAAGGAGGTGTTAGTACCGTTATACAAGGCATTGGTGAGACCTCATTTGGAATACTGTGTGCAGTTCTGGTCTCCCATGTTTAAGAAGGATGAATTCAAACTGGAACAGGTACAAAGAAGGGCCACTAGGATGATCCAAGGAATGGAAAACCTGTCGTATGAAAGGAGACTCAAGGAGCTTGGTTTGTTTACCTTAACCAAAAGAAGGCTGAGGGGAGATATGATTGCTCTCTTTGAATATATCAGAGGGATAAATACCAGGGAGGGAGAGGAATTATTTCAGCTCAGTACCAATGTGGACACAAGAACAAATGGATATAAACTGGCCAGCAGGAAGTTTAGACTTGAAATTAGACGAAGGTTTCTAACCATCAGAGGAGTGAAGTTCTGGAACAGCCTTCCAAGGGAAGCAGTGGGGGCAAAAGCCCTATCTGGCTTCAAGATTAAGCTAGATACGTTTATGGAGGGAATGGTTTGATGGGATAACATGATCTTAGTCAAAGGTCAATTAATTGCCATCAGTGGTAAATAGGACCAATGGTCAATGATGGGATGTTAGAAGTTACTACAGAGAACTTTTTCCTGGGTGTCTGGCTGGTGAGTCTTGCCCACATGCTCGGAGTTCATCTGATCGCCATATTTGGGGTCGGGAAGGAATTTTCCTCCAGGGTAGATTGGCAGAGGCCCTGGAGGTTTTTTGCCTTCCTCTGCAGCATGGGGTACGGGTCACTTACCGGAGGATTCTCTGCATAGGGGAGAGGATTATTCCAGGAGTGGGTGGGTGAGATTCTGAGGCCTGCATTGTGCAGGAGGTAAGACTAGATGATCATAATGGTCCCTTCTGACCTTAAAGTCTATGAGTCTATGAGCTTCTTTGACTTTAAACACAGCTAATAAAGTGGGTGTGAAGCAGTTATTTGAATGCAGTATGGAATTTAAAAAGGTGTGGACTTTTCTATAATCTTAGCTGCTTGGAGATGCTTCCTTCTCTCCATTTGTTTTTTAAAGATTGTGTGCTCCCCAAATTTGAAGCATATTAACTTCTCTCAGTGATTTCTCAAAACGAGCAGTGATTCCTGTAAAAGGCTATAAATATACAGTGAAATTTTCAAAAGTACTTGAACAATTTAAGGGCGTAAATCCAATTTTCAGAAGTGACTTAGGCACTAAGACTATAGACTTGCAATGCCTAAGTCACTTTTGACAATGAGACTTAGGCCTGGTCTACACTGAGGGGGTGAGGGGAGGGAATCAATCTAAGTTATGCAACTTGGATCGAAGTCGACGTACTTAGATCTACTTACCGCGGTGTCTTCACGGCGGTAAGTCGACGACTGACGCTCCCCCATCGACTCTGCCTGCCCCTCTCACTCTGGTGGAGTACCAGAGTCGATGGGAGAGCGCTCGGCGGTTGATTTATCGCGTCTAGACTAGACGCGATTAATCGACCCCCGCTGGATCGATCGCTGCCCGTTGATCAGCAGGTAATGTAGACAAGCCCTTAGGCTCCTAAGTTGCTTAGGTACGTCTGAAAATTTTATTTTGTGTTTACCTCTTGACTATATTACACTAGTTTTCTGGCACGTCTTCTCTCAAGCTACCTATTTTAGCTCTCGTGTTCATGGTTTTATTTTTTGGTGTTTTTTTTAAGAAACCACAAATGAAGTTCCAGCAATTATGTCATCTTTGTGGAAGAAGTTAGACTATACTCTTTCTCAGATCAGGTAATTTGTAATGTTGAAATCAAGAATAGAGGACTTTCCTTTAAAGTGAGACTGTCTACCTCCTACCTTTCCTTTACTTCATTTTCACATTTTACGAACATACTGTCTACACGCACTGACTAAGGGTAATGAGGATATTTTTTATGTTTATTTTTCTCTGTAAATTGGTGGGGAAAGAATCTGCATTTGACAGTAAAATGGTTGGGTGGGAATCTCAAAATTGTTCAAGCTCCATTTATGCCAGCCAGAGAAATCAGATAAGGAGGTGCTAGTGTGGTTTCCTTGGCCTATGTAGATATGGTCTTAGTGTCATATAACACGGTACTGTAGTTGCCGTGGTTATTGGTTCCAAAATTCAACCTAATTTCACAATAGATCCCACTTAAAGAACTTAATCTACATTAATCATGCTGCATCCAGAAACATTGCCAAATCAGTATGTGACTAGCGCATAAACTAGTAAATTCATAACTATAGAATGATCCTTCTTATGTTTGTGTGTCTAGTGTGTTTTCTATTTATTTTGACTGTTTTATCTTATTTTGTAGGAGTATGCAGAATTCTGCAGGATTTTCTGCTAATCAAAGGAGTAGGTATCTAATTGAATCATATGGATGTAATAAATGGGGTTCAAATTCAGAACTGATTTTGATTGAGGCCTACCTCTCCTCAAAAGAATATCAACCTTGTGGTTTTGATAGTCTTTGTACTCATTCCTAAAACTAGATTTTAATTTTCTACTCCCTTAAACTTATTTAATTGACAGTTCAAAGGGTAACTGAAAAAAATGATCAATCCAATTGCAGTCTAGTCTCACTAGAAAGTGGAAAAACAATATAAACAGCTTGTCTAGAATTATTCACCTCTTTGGAAGATCTACCAAATGAACTTCTAAACGGCAAAGTTATTTTATTTTCACAATCACTAGAATAAACTCCATGCCTTACAAGTCTGTACTCAGAAACGTTTGTGAGAAAGCCAAATGTTAAATACAGGCATTGTTTGCTCTTGAATCTCACAATCCCATTGCCTATATTGGACACAATTACAGTGTTGTTCTGGGAATCTCCTGCAGCTTAAGTTTGTCAGGCTTGGTTTACATACAGTATACGTACCGGTTTCACTATTTCAGTTAGAGATGTGGGTTTTACACAATAAAATTGGTACAGCCCATAGTGTGAATACAGTTATGCCACAATAAAAATTCCCATAAACTTACAGGAATATACTACATTGATATAAGCACCGTTATACAGGTTTAATTGTGCCTACACTAGTTAACTGTACTGCTTTAACTATACTGGTTTCAAACTAACATAGTTAAAGCCATACAAAAACCATGTGCAGACAAGCTCCATAGTTAAAGCCATACAAAACCATGTGCAGAAGGTACTGTACTATTAGGACCCATTTCTTGTCTCCCTCCCTGCTAAAAGAGCAGTTGGTCCTGTTGGGGTGCCCATAATTACATCTTCAAGTAATGGTGATTACTGCCTGGAAAATCACTGCCTCTTGAAAATATCCAATAATGGATCTCATTGTAGCCTTAACTTTCCTCAGCACGTACAAGAAGTGGAATTGCAGAAATGAAAAGGCAGAGAATACTTCAGTCAGCTCCTCCAACCTCAGGATTGTTGTCTATAGCCCACCAGTCAGGACAACTTAATTCCTCTAGTATGACAACTACCCAAATTATTCACAGACCAACAGTAAATCAAAATGCTCCACAGACAAGATTGAATATGTTGTTTGCACACCAGTCCCAAACACAGGAAAATAATGTCAGCAGTAAGTAAAATTTGTTACTGATTTTTTTATTTATTCAATGTATGTATACAGATGGAATTATTTTATAATGTATAATAGTCATCTTACACAAAAGATAGCTTGCTTTGAGAAATTCCTGCTTTGCATATTCTTACTGGGGTCCAGACCAAGTCAGACATTAAGAATAAGAAGATTGCACAATGAAGAGATTGTTTTTAATGCGGATATTGGCTATGGCTCCATGTATGTTGGTGGCTCACAGGTACATAAAATAATTTGTGTTCAGATCCTTCCACGTGCACCTAACATCCCCAGAAAAGAAGGTTAGCAACTTGAATCGTATCTGCATGCTTTTGTCAGGATTTTGTAAATAGAATGTTGTGCTTTGTATGGGGATACCAAATTACATGTAATCTATTCACAAGAGGGGTGGGGATTGGAAATTAGATACTGATAGGGATACTAATATGCAATCCCAGTTTCCTTTAGCACCTTAAGAAGCTTCATTAGAAAAGATGTTGGTGTCACCCATATTCTTTTTTTAAAGCAGGAGATTCTATACATATTCTAGTTCCTGGACCTCAAGAACGAAAATTTAATTCAAGCTTGCTATCTCCAGGAAGACGAAAAAGGTGAATGTTCCTTTTATAATTTGTGCAACATGCTTGTCTTGAACATGAGGTTCTTTGGAACATAAAAATTGCAATGCTGGATCAGACCCAAGGCCCATCTAATCCTGTATCCGACAGTAGCCGGAACCAGATGCTTCAGAGGTAGGTATAACAACCTCACAGTAGATAGATGTGGGGAAATTCTGCCCTCCTACCCTGCAAGTGTAGGTCTCATCCTGATCTCTAGTAGTTAGAGAGAGAAGCCTTGAAGGATTTGGTTTAACATACTTTCCAAAATTTGTTAGCATTAATTATGATAACTGGATATACATATAAATATCCAATCGATTTTTTTAATCTAGAGAAGCTTTTAGACTCAGCTTCCTGTGAAAATGAGTTCCAAAGTCCTGTTAAATATGTGGAAGTGTTTCCTTTTATTGGTTTTGTATTTCCCACCTTTTAATTTGATTGAAATGGCCTCTTGTTCTTGTGTTATGAGGCAGGGAGGACAGAAGTTCTCAGTTTTCCTCCTCTAGACTATTTATTATTTTATATGCTCATCATGTCTCTTTTCTAATGTAAAGAATCCCAGTCTTCTCAGTCTCTCTACGTATAAGAGTTTTTCCAGATCCTTGATCATCCTCGTCACTCTTCTCTGAACCCACTCTAATTCTGCAATATCCTTTTAGAGAAGGGATGATCAATGTGGCGCACACAGTGTTCCTGGATGAGGCTGCACCATTGATTAAATATAGGCATTAGAATGTTCGCTGTATTATTCTCCATCAAATTCCTTATGTAACCTAACATGTTGTTTGCTATTTTGACTGGAGTAGCTCATTGAGCAGAGGTTGCCATCAAACTGTCAACAGTGATGCCCAAGTCCCTTTCTTGAGTTGATACAATTAATTTAGAATCCTTTAAGGTATATAAGCAGTTTAATTTTTTCCCCTACAACATGCATTACCTTGCATTTGTGGACATTAAAGTTAATTTGCCATCATGTTGCCCATTCGCCTAATTTATTTATGTACTTGATAATTGACCTGATATCCTAGATTAAGTATAGGGTGTCTTGTTTAACATAAGACAGATAGTTGACTACACAGAGATAACACGATTAAAATTGTTTTATTTTGTTTTTCATTACAAATATGCAGTTCAGTTTTTATTGGTTAAAATTTTCTAATTGCAAGGTTGGAAGAGGAAGTATTTATTTATGGCATGAGTCGGTAACCTCTTGTGGACAGAACCTTTTCCCAACATTGTTTACAATGAATGCATTTTCGCAAAATATGGCATAAACTTCCAAAAATGTTTCAGTGAATCTCAGAAGAAGAAAAGTATTGCATCACCTGGACCTCATTCAACAAGTAGAAGTTTTCAGGACTCCAGTGTGGTGGTAGTGGAAGAAGAAAGTGAACCCCTCCAGGAACTCATAGATGGCAATTTCCCTGTAAGTATAAAAACAAAACACCACAGTTTCATTTTAAGCACTTCTATTGGTAAGGATAGAGTAGAAAGAAGTGCTCTATGTCACTGTGTTCTGACAACTTAAACTCCATTTCTTCTGTAGCCGAGCCAATATTCATTCAAAGAATGTCCATGCCATACTCACTAGGTAGTTAAGTGCACGATGACCCAATTCAAACAACTCTAGTCATCTAGGATTTTAATATCATCAGTCTTACATCTTAGGTCCAAAGAGCTGAATCTGCTACTGGATTTCTAGAATACAGTAATTCCTCACTTAATGTTGTCCCGGTTAACATTCTTTCATTAATAGGTCACTGACCTATTAGAGAACATACTTCTTTTAAAGTCCTGCAATGTTCCCTTATAACGTTGTTTGTCTCTCCCCGTTCCGCCTGCCCGGTGCTCCTGCCAGGGACTGGGTTGGGGCGTTGGGGCTTGCCCTGCTCTGCCTGCCCAGCATTCCAGCCGGGGAGCAGCCAAGCCCCCGCGCTCCCACCCTGCTCCCCAGCAGGAGCCCCGGGCGGGCGGAACAGGGCAAACCCCTGTGCCCTGACCCCACTCCCTGGCTGGAACACCCGGCGGGCGGAGCGGGGCAATCCCCCGACCCTGCTATGCCCCTGCCTCAACCAAGCTTCACAAACATCATTGGTGAGTACGGTATTAAATTATTTGTTTAAAATTATTTAAAACTTGTACTGTATATGTCTATAAGGTCTTTTGTCTGGCGAAAAAATATTCCCTGGAACCTAACCCCCTTATCTACATTAATTCTTATGGGAAAATTGGATTCGCTAACATCTTTTTGCTTAAAGTTGCATTTTTCAAGAACATAACTAGGACGTTAAGTGAGGAGTTACTGTAGTTCTGATGAGCAACGTATTAAAGGAATGATTAGTCCTCCCTATTTGACTGGGTTTCTTAAAGGTAAATATCTTTCATAAATGATAGAGTTTGATACTAGGTTAAAAATAGGAACCAGAATCAAAATTTTGATTCTGACTCCAAACAGCTTTCTCTTAAAGTAATTATAGCAAGAACCACCACTATAGTTAAGGTTAAACAGGTTTCCACTCTGACACTAAGGTTTCAGTCATTCATAATTGTTTGATGCTTTGACCTTTCAGGCTGAAATTTTCCAGTCGTGATGTCTGCTCAAAATTCAAACTTCTAGTTGTTTTTGAAAGCTTAAGCAAAAATGGTTCAGGAATCTGAATATGAAGAAAGTATGTATGTTTGTGTGTGTGGCGGGGGAGAATCCTGTTCCATGCAGTACAGGTCTGTAGAAGAGATCTCTTTCCTGCACATTTCTGGAGGTTCCTAAGGTGTGTCAAAGCAGGAGTTCCTCGGACCTTATAAAGTTCAGTGGGGCCACAGTCAAGAGTTCTTATTAGAAAGCTTGTCACAGCCCCTATGCTTTTCACTGTGCAGCTGTTGTTGCACATGCATATGCAACACAGGGGTTTTTAGCTGTATGCTTAACATGTTTAGTGATATAAACCTCTGCAAAATGTACTGTTCATGTGCAACATGCAATTTCCAAAGGGTCATAACTTGGTCAAAGTAAAACCAAATTTCTCTGCGACACCTAGTGCCAACTTTCAACATTATTGTTCAGTCATTTTGGCTATAAAGTGATTCAGTAAATAAAAGCTGTAGGAAATTTTCTTTTGTATTTGGAAAAATATATTCTGGTGGTATCAAGAAAAATAGTTTCAGACTTACATGCATTATTGCTACTTTTTGCAACAAGCCATACTTTGAGGTCCTGAGAGTGAAACTACTTAAGTTCCTTTCTCCCTCCCCATCTTTTTAAAATGAAA
Organism: Macrochelys suwanniensis; assembly: GCA_033296515.1. Lineage (NCBI taxonomy): Eukaryota > Metazoa > Chordata > Testudines > Chelydridae > Macrochelys > Macrochelys suwanniensis. Next base: position 37,945,589 of record CM065775.1, on the reverse strand, counting down.
CAAACCAACCTAGTAATTTCTTATTAAAAAAACTATGTTGAGTTGGTAAGGTTACATGGTAAGAGGCTGAAACTCAGGAAGTACAGTTAAAGTTGTATGCACAATCTTATCTCTTCCCTTTGATCATATACTCTACAATAATCCTTAATTACATAGTGGGGAAAAGAAATATTGTGGCTTCCGTTGGTAGAGTTTTCAATGCTTTTCTTAGAGAGGACAGGTGGTAACCCTTGAGGAAGCACTTTTAGCCGCGGTTCAAGAAACTTCAACATTAACAGTCAAGTCAATTATCAGTCTGTTTTAAATCTTCCCTTTCAGGGTGAGATGAGACAGTGCTCAAGGATGTCAGGTGCTGCCCCAGACAGATCTTTGTCAATTAGTGTTTAGTCAGTTAGGCCTGGATATGGTCCAGACACTGCACTTGTCATGTAGGCATAGATCTGGGTGTCTCTGTGGGCAGCATGTGATGTTAGATGGCCAAGGAGATAAACTTTTCTCAAGGGTGAGTTTGTATGGGTGACAGGTGGTGTCTACCATGAAAAGCAGTTGGAGCAGCTGTCTGCATAGAGAAACTCCAATGGTCTCTCTGATCTTGTTGTCTCTGGAGGAGGGAGTTGAGCATGGAGAGAGCGGGCTGCTAGGATCCTTCTCACTAGATGTCTGTTACAGTAGTAGTTATGATAAACTTCCTCATTATTATCTTTTCTATGTATTCAAACTGTTAGTGTCCTGAACGTGAATCTGATCTCACTAGTAAATTGGAAATTGATGTTCCTTTTCTATTATTTATAAAAAATATAATTTTGACCACTTTAAAACTGTTTTGTAGCAATTGGTCATTGAAAATGCCAGAGAGAAAATCCTGAGCAACAAATCTCTTCAGGAGAAGCTTGCAGAAAACATTAACAAAATTTTGGGCAGGTAATAAATTTATGTATGAAATACCTTGATCTTGTGTCCCCGTTTTACTTCTGAATTCTACACTAACTGGTTTTAATTGTGTTCCAGTGAGGGCAGTGTTGCTCAGATTCCTAAACAGACAGACAGTGGTCCTGCAGAACAGGAGTCCTCAATTGATGAAATCTTTGGACTTCAGGTAGACTCACAATATCTCACATTTGAGCCGGTAAAGCCACAGTTGCTATGTTTAAATGCAGGCTGACACACATACACAGTGGGATCCTGCTAAAACCTAGCATAAATACCTTGCTTTGAAGTCAGTGCTTTTTTCACATTTGTCTTATGAAAGTTACAAAGTTGTCAGTTAAGTAACTGTCATGGTAATGAGGCTAAATGTCCCCTTTCTTGTTTATCTGCATGCACCCTCCTCATGTGGTCTGCCTCTTGCCCTTCCCTGTCTCAAGGTGGAATGTTGTGATTCTTTCATTCTTAGGCCAGGAGCTTGGTACACTGCCCTCTGTATACCAACCCCCTGTCACCTGTAGGTTCAACTGGGTTTTGGGCCCCAGGGACCCCTCCCTTTGGAAACCTGTGACCTGTTATGTTTACCAACATCCTCCTTATGTCAGTCTTTTTATTTAGAGTAGGAACAAAACAGAGAAAAAGGAATTAAAAACAACATACAGTCAGCTGCCTGCATATTTAGTCTCATCTAATCCTATGCTTTACTACCAGCTGAATTAGATTTTCCTCCTCAGTTACTAGGACAGAACAGAATTGTAGAAGGGTTGACTCACCATGGGGGTGCCCCCCATATGGGTTGGCATAGTGTAGCAATTGTCTTCTCTAGTGCCCCGTTGATGGTTGCTTGATGATGGTTGCTCCGCTCTCATGGTTGCGGAGGGGGGGGCGCCAGCTGTCAGACCTCTGACCGCTGGAGCCCCACAACCGAGCCCCACACATTAGTTAGGTGGAAGCACTCCTGATGAGGGGACACACCGCCAAAAGAAGAAGCATAGTGTAGACGTGAAATACCGCTTTAATTACTGCAGTAACCGTATGTTGACTTCACTGAAGTTGACTTAGTTTTGTAGTGTAGATATGCCCTTTGTGATGAGCAACAATTCCTAGGGCTTCTTCCAAAGGTCTGGGTGTTGGTGTCAACCACAGGAGCTCGTTTCACTCTTGTGGCTTCCTATTGTGTTTATTTCACAGGAACTCCTCACTTAATATCATCCTGGCTAACGTTTCGTTGTTACGTTGCTGATCAATTAGGGAACATGCTCGTTTAAAGTTGTGCAGTGCTCCCTTATAACGTTGATTGGCAGCCTCCCGCTTTGTCCACTGCTTGCAGGAAGAGCAGCCCGTTGGAGCTAGCTGGTGGGGGATTGGAACCAGGGTGGACCGGCAGCTCCCCCCACATCAGCTCCCCTAAATTCCCTGTGCTGCAGCCGCCCAGCAGGCTATCAATTGCCGGCAGTTCAGCTGTCCCTCCCCCTACTGCCTTGTGCTATTCCTGCCCTCTGCCTTAGAGCTGCTCCCAGGAGCCTCCTGCTTGCTGTGCAGAGTGGGGGGGAAAGAGGGGTGCTAATGTCAGGGTGTCCTCCTCCCCTGCTCCTGTACCCCATCTCCACAGAGCAGGGTGGGGACATGACTGGGCTCAGCACAGAGGGAGCTTGCTGGCAGCAGCTGCTGTCTCAACTTGCTGATCTACTTAAAAAGGCAATGTACTTAGAGTGGGGTTAGCGTACTTAAAGTGGCAATGCGCGTGTCTCTCTCATACTCATGGTGTGTGTTTCCGTCTCTCCCTGTTCCCCCCCCCCCCTCTCTCTCTCACACACACACACACACACACACTCTCTCTCTCTCTCTCTGCCTCTCTCTCTCTCTCTCTGCCATGCTGTGTCTCCTCCCTCCAGTCTCCTCCCTCCATTTGTGCCGCTTTGTACAGTGTGAGGCTACATTAACAACCATGTGTTAACCCTTGAGGACTCAGCTGAGTGCTACTTCATCATTTAGCAGTAAGGCATTTCCTAGAAAATATCCTACCCTCTTTCACCACATTAGCCAACCTTCACAATCATCATTGCTGTGTACAGTATTAAATTGTTCGGTTAAAACTTATACTCTGTGTGTGTGTATATATATATGTAATGTCTTTTGTCTGGTGAAAAAAGTTCTTATGGGGAAATTGGATTCGCTTAACATCGTTTCGCTTAAAGTAGCATTTTTCAGGAACATAACCACAACGTTAAGTGAGGAGTTACTGTACTCATTATTTAATATGTAAATGACTATGTAAATCAGTTCTCTGTGACTTTACCATTTTTTCAGAATGAAATCCACATGTCAGAAGAAGCAATACAGGACATCCTGGAACAGACAGAGTCAGACCCAGCTTTTCAGGCACTCTTTGACCTGTTTGAACCTGGTAGGTTAGGGTTTGCACATCTGTAAAGGATGGGCTAGAATGGTGATGCGTTCAAAACTTTGCTTGAAAAGCAGAATTACCTTTGCAGCAGAGTACCTTTGCAGATTGGGAGAAGTGGATTTTATACTGTTATTCCCCTCAAATCGGATTAGCCATCATTTTAATATCTCTTTGGATTTCGTATGGATCACTTTCAAGTATTTCAAGTAAATATTATTTTTATGTAGTGTGTCAGTGGTTACACATTTGTCTTAATTTTAGCTTTCTGTTGACAGGAGGATATAGATCATGTTTGTCTTGCTATTTTGTTTTTTATTCAGCTGGAGCTTTTATTTCTTATGTCAGATCAGTATGGTTCCACGAATGCACTTAGTAAAAATGGAAATGTTTTCAAGTTATTCATGGATCTCTAGTGAGAATCAGTGAATAGTTCTTCTTTGTGTCCTCATATACTGAACATGTGCAAATTTGTATTTAAATTGTGCTCATTTAATCTTAAACAGAAAATTGTATATACTTGAGATGGAAATGTCTGTTTACATTTTCTTATTGCTTTAATTTGAAATAGGTAAAAACAAGACTAATAAAAATGCACCTCATGCCATTTCCAATCAGACTGGAGTAGAAGGTACAATGCTGGTGGATGAAGATAATCTGGAAACAATTGAAAGTTCTTTAGAAATACAAGAAGCTAGTAAGTGTATTCATATCTACAAAATCTGTTCCAGTATCACTTTTCTTCCATTACAAAAATACTTGCACAGTTGATTGTCTACAATTCATGGCTTTATATTTTAATTAATCATCCCTCAGTCCTGCAATTTACAGTGTATAGGGAGACTGATGCACCCATGCAGAGTCTTGTAGAAGCTGGGGATTCATATGGGCATACCAGTCCACCCATGCATTGTAAATTGAAATGTGTGTGCTTGCAAAACTGTCTTCTCTTATAAAACAGAAATGCTCCCAGTTTTTATGTGAGCATCTTAGTTCCATAGTAGAAACTGCTGTATAATATCTAGCCATGGCAATCTTTTCCCCCATTCTGTAAAGTTCTGGTTTAATAATGTATTTACTAAGGTTTCATTTAGCTATCCCCTGAAATCCGTCTTTCTCTAGGGATGTAGAGACTTTGTCGCTCTTATAACTCCAGCTGCAGACCTGTTAATACAGGTGTTAATAGACTTGGCATCTAAATCAGGGTGATTGGGGTACTGACAACACAAATAAGAGAGATGGAAGGAAATGATTGTACCTTTGAGTTATTCAGTCTTAGTTTTAAAACAAAACAATTAACTTCGTAAAAAGCAATTTTGTAGCTTACAAGTTCAGGTTACTTCCTATACGGGTAAGTGATCACCAGTAATTCTTAATAGAATTTTATTAAAAATGGATAGTGTAGTTTCTACTATGTGTGGGTTTAAAGTGATATTGAATGCCCTAACTGCTATCAGATATTCTAAACAGCATTAACTTGCTGCTGAATGTATCATATACATCTTCCATTCAGTGGAGCGCTACCAGGTAACATACAAGATACTTTGAAGGACAAGCAACAAAAGGGATTAAATTTGCCTGGGGGATGGGGCCAGATACTTACAACCAAGGAATTAAATAAAATGTTTATACAAACTAAACATTTGACCGCCTGACCTCTACACTCCAACTTTCTGTTTCATATAACTTCTAATCAGTTTTAAAATTGGGAGAGAGGGGAAAGTACATTACATGGGAGATGAAGGAAGGTAGGGGAAAAATGGGGTCAATTTCAAAATAAATACTGAAAACTAGAAGTCATTGTTTTTGCTGCCCAAGAATTATGCTGGAAATATTGCTTTCAATATGTCACTTATGAAATCATTTGTTATTGCAGTGACTAATGGACAGTTAACACCTTGTAAGAGAATAATTTGCTGTAATAATACAATTTACAAAAATATTGAAACAACCCAACTGCTGTTTTGCAGGTGATCATTCCAGAGGGGCTCGGTCCTGTACAGATTATAATTCAGAAGAAGCATCGTGTGCCTTGAAGAACAGCAATGATGATGATGATATCACTAAGAAAAGTGTAACTTGTGAACAATTCCATGGAAGCGGTAAACAAAAGAAACAAACTGATAACCTTAAAACAGTAACTGATGAACAAATTGGTGAGCTTGAAATTGCCTTTGAATCTGTGCCTGATTTAACTGACTCTAACCAAAGACAGAATTCTGGTACTGAACAAAACGAACACTTTGTGGAATCTTACAGTAATAAAGAGTCGGCTGAATTAGTATCCAAAAGTCAAGCAGCTATGGAAACTGAAAAAGACGCACTAAATCATAATGGTCAAAATACACCCAGTTTGGAGTATGATCATTCTGATATTCCGCAGAGTTCCTTGGCTTCGCTTGATGAAGATACTATAACTATTGAAAACAGAACATATCCTGGAACAAGTGAGTGTCATTTATCACCAGATACTTCGTTATCTGAAAAAACAAATATAAGTCCCTCTCACAGGAGCCCGGATCACAGTGTGATACTAAAAAAAAGTAATGCATCCAAGTGTAGTCAATCAAGAGATTCATGTGAAAATGAAAAGGATATAACAAAAGAAACATCCATGTTGCCTGTTGCTTTACAACAGAATTCTAATCACCAATCTAACTGTCAAGACCTGGATAAAATGGTGTTGGATTGTGTTGAAAGATCTGTAAATATATCAGATATGACGAGAACAGAGTTGCAGCTTGAAGTTGTAGATAATTCCAACAAACCTCATTCAGGTGATCAGTTTACACTTGATAAGCCTTCTACAAAAGATGTAAGTCTCCATTCAGGGTCATCAGACTTTGAGAGAACACAAGTGGAAATGCAAGAACCTTCATCTTCTACAGAAACAGATGCTGAGACTATATTTTTCTCTTCAGGTGATGATGGATGTACAGAAATTTCTGTAGTATCCACTGAAAGTAATCCTACTGTATCTGAAGCATGCCATACCCCTCCACTAGAAACTGCATGCTTGACAGAAGAGTCTAGCACTGAGTTCAAAAGTATTGGTGGCGTTTCTTCTACCAGTCAGCCTATAGATGTAGATCCTTCTAGTATAGTGTCCCTCAAAATCATCATCAGTGATGACCCATTTATTTCATCTGACACTGAGTTAAACAATGCAGTTTCCAGCATCACTGGAGAAAATTTGCCAACTATAATACTATCTTCTCCAGCCAAAACTATGGGGCTATCCAAATGTGTAACTTCAGAAGAGACTGAAAGAGCTGGGGACTCAGCTTCGGCAGAGCAGAATCTTCTTGTGCTCAGACCTAAAGACCCTGTTGTGAGCACAGCTAATATGCAGAATGAAGATTGCACTGTTTTTTCAGTTGCTAGTGCAACTAATCTTTCCAAGGATGCGGGATTTATACAGTTGATGCCAGCAACGAGCACAGCTTTTGGCAATTCAAATAACCTTTATATAGCCACCTGTGTGACCGATCCAACCACATTGGGCACTACTGTAACTCCATCTAATGTAGTTGTGTTGCCTGGCAATTCTGTGCCGCTTGCTGCCCAAGCTCCAGCAACACAACAGTTACAGACTCCTCCTAGATCAAACATGTTTACAATGAATCAGACTGTATCTCCAAACTTTTCACAAGGTAACTTGGTTAAATATTCATTGAATATTTACATAGTGTTTACTTTTTCATTTATCCTTGTAAATGTACTAAAAGTAAAGTGGTATCTAAGAATCAGTTTATCACTTCAAACTAACTAGGCATTTAAATAACTTGTCAGTATATTTGTGTATTTATTATTTCATTTACTTCCAGCTATAGTGTATACTGCTTTGAAAAGTTGGACTGACCTTTTGGGGCAAATATCACATAATTATAGAAATGGTAATGCTAGAAGGGATCTTTTGTTTTTTTCAGGCCAGAAGGATTAGTTAACTTTTCCTTAAAACATCCCGAGATATAACTGACACTGTCTACCTCACTGGGCACAATTTTCAAATGTCGGATTATCTGCCTTTCAAAATGCTTCTCTAAATATCCCAGATTATTATCTATACTCCCTCTCCAATAGAAAGGAAGGGGTAAGAGAACTATTCATTCTGAATACTACGTATAAAACAAATGATGGGCTGAAATAGAAAGGATATATTTAATTCAAATAGGAAAACTAGGGTCATATATGCTTCTGATTGATGTATCCAGCAGCAAATCAGAAGATACATCTTTTAATAATAAGTTATTTGTAAATCTCTTAGTTGTCCTTTATAAGACTCCTGTATTTTAACTATTTTCCTGCATGGTGTTGGTACTTGTCTTAGACTGAATGACTAGCTAGTTATATCATAGTAATCTTTTTCCCTTCTCAAGTGACTGCTGTATTTCAATAATGTTTTCTTTAAGGCCTGGTCTACACTCAGAAATTGTACAAGTACAGTTATTTTGCTTACGGGTGTGATACTTTTACCAAAATAGCTATACCAGTAAAAGCCCTAGTGTGGGTGCAGTTATACCAGGATAAAGGTGATCTATACTGTTTATACCTGTACAGTTAAAGTGGTACAATGTTTTTAGAAAATATTTTTTAAATGTCGAATAATAACAATAAAGTAAGTCCTGTCTAGATAATAAAATCTAATACTAACTTGCTACCATCAACATACATTTAGGTAGATATCTTTGCAAAAATGTAAAATGTAACTCATGGTCATCCCTTCACTGGTCTGCAGCTATTTCTGTGTGGTCAGAGGTCAGTGTAAAAATATCTCCAGTTTGCAGAATTTCAGGGCGCTGTTCATCTGTTTAACTAGTGTTTGTTTTTTGAACTGCATATAGTCTGTGGTTTTGCCCTATTCAAAATCTGTATGTTTTTCTCCATTCAAATTTTGTATCGTATGTGCAGTCGCTCAGCTGTGCTCTACATAGTCTTTATTTCAGTTAGTCTGCTAAAGTAATTTTCCGATATTATGTCTCTTGCACATCAGGCAGACAGAAGCTTCATAGCCTGGTATCAATAATGCATAGTAAACGTTCCTAGCTTGACTGTGAAATAGCTTCTTCCCCACTTGGGTTTTACAAAACTATCCAGGAGAAAGACCAATTTCAGGAGCCATTTGTTCTTTTCTGACTGAAATAGTCTAATTTTTATTCTATACAAATAATTAATTTTTTAGGTTCTGCCATTATAATTGCATCTCCAGTGCAGCCTATTCTACCAGGAATGGTGGGGATGATCCCCGTATCAGTAGTGGGACAAAGCGGAAATACTTTCTCAGCACCTCCCCACCAGGTAAAGTGTTACTAATAAATCTTCATGTTCTCAAAATTAAATTGTTTCAAACAAACCCTAATGTGATACTTTGATTCTTTGAAGGTTCTACACATGCCTATAGCAAGTCCTATGTGCAACAGAAGTGTTCCTAAAATACCCATCCCTCCCAAATCTCAGAAGACCACCGGAGCAAGAAACAAGTCAAATACAGGTACAGACAGCTTAAACTTCTTGAGCTGTATAGTGCTCAACAAAAATTGGAATTTCTAGAGCCATTTAATTTGACCACGTGAAATTTGTAAAGTGGCATTGAGGGAGTTCATGTTTGTTGTCTTAATGGCTGCCTATCAGATATGCTCAGTTTACAAATAAAAAACTGCCAGCCTTACAAAATTTTTGTAGGCTCAAAGTCAAGTGTGGGTGGTTTTTTCCAGCTTTTTATTGTAGCCATTCAGTATGTTTCTGTTGCATATATGGTTCCAGGGGAAGAGAGAGGAACCCTCCTGTGGCCAAAATAACTCCTCTGAAGAGTGAATTGATTGCTTCATGTTTTACACCTGTTTGAATGCATTTACAGTTGTAATTTGAATTATTTTAGAAAAACAATTTATTCTTGCCATAAATATTTAGCTGATCAAAGCCACATTGAAATAGAAAAGGTAAGGCAGAATAGCCAACAGCTCTGAGCACACTGTACTCCTGAGGGAATTCTGCATCTAAAAATTATGCACATATTTGACAATTCTGCAAATTGTATTTGTCAATAATATGTGGCTCTAGCACAGGCCACTGGCTGCATTGAGATGGGAGATCATCCTGAAGCCCCCACTTCCCCCATTACAGGGACTCGGCAGTGAGGCTGCACCCGTCCCTGACACAGTGCAAGGGCCAGGCCTGCCCCAGAAACACCCCGGGGACCTGCCCCTCTGTGCCAGGTGCACCAGGTGTAGATGGGCAGGCTCAGCCCAGCAGGATCTAAGTGTAGAGGGGCTTAGTGTGGGCTGAGAGATTTCTGTGTGGGGCACTCTGGGTGCAGGCAGCTCAGTGGAAGATCTGGATGCACAGGGGCTTTTTTTTCGGGGGGGTCCAGATGCAGGGGCAATGGGAGTCTGCAGGGTTCCTAGGTGAAGGTGATTGGGGCTCAGCAGGGAGGGTCTGAGTGTGGGGGGAGATCATTGGGGGGGCCAAGTTTAGGGGGGTAGGGCTTATCAAGGTGAGGGTTCGATGGGCCTGCTTAACGGGGGAGCCCAAGCTGCTGCTGAGGGGATGGCACATGCCAGGCTCCCACTTCCCCCTGCGATTCCCCTATCCCCTTTTGTTCCCCATCTCACTTCAGGGGTGCTGGAACAATTTGTACAGTGGGGGTTCTGCGAGCCATTGAACCAAACTGTAAACCCTGTATATAATGGAAACCACTTCAAGCCAGGAGGTGTGGTAGCACCACCAGTTCCAGCACATATGCCTCACTCCCACATTCCCCTCCCCCTGCACCATTCCACCCCACTCTTCCCCCCGCCCCTCCTTACCCAGCCCCACTGCGGGCACTCACTGTTGCACAGAAAACAGGAAGGCTCCCAGTACACAGAAGCGGAGCACAACTGGCACTAGGACCCAGGAGGACGCAGCCTCCTTCAGCTGGGCAGCTCTGGGCTCAGTGGCACCTAACCCTGTGCCTTGCCTCCATTTGGGGGGGGGGAAATCCCCCCCCAAAACCTGCGCCCATGGTTGTCCCCCTGCCCACCCACCCCACTCCACCTCCCACGCAGCTTCCCTGTCGTTTTCTGCAGGCGCACAGTCTGCAGAATTTCCCCAGGAGAAACACTATCAGTTCTTATTAGTCAGACGTACACTGTAAAAATGTAATGTACCAGTGTAATCACCCTCCCCCATTTTATGTATAGTTATATATTTAAACATGTGGATACATTCTCTCCCTGCATTATGAAGGATTGCTTCTTTAAATGGCAAATTTTAACAAGATAGTTGGAGGTAATTTAATTTTTTCCCTGCCCCATCCTGTACATTTTACATTTATACATCCAAGTTGTTTTAACTAAAATTGTATACTGTGAGCTGTATGTTGGCACTTAATTGGGCAACCTTTGCTATTTTTCAGTTTCAGATATTTTCATAATCCAGTAACTATTAAAACTATGAAACATACTATGGAACTGTTATGGTATCATCAAGTTGCTCTTTTGATTTTTTTAACATGTGAAGTGGTGTGAACAAGTGGGATATTCCTGTGGTACCAGCTCTAAGAAGGTTAGTTTGGATATTTTCAGTTTATTAACTGTTACACCTCAACATTTCAGGAAAGCTGGTAACCAGTACAGCGAAGCCTGTGACCCATCCAAGTTCTCGAGTACAAAGGTTAGCACAAATACTTCTTCAGTCTTGCTTTGTTTCAACTTCTGCAGATTCCTTCCTAACTTCTTTTGGGAAAGAAACTTCATAAACTCTCGTGAATTAACTATTTGTGGTTATTTTCCTCCTTTCTTGTACCTAGCAGCTCTTGACATTTTTTGTTTTTAAACTAGAGCCTTGGCCCCAGATACAGAGGGTTGCATGCTAGCATTAATGGGACTGCATGCCAATCAGTGATAGCCATAGGCTAGGGCACTGTTTTTCAAACCGTGGGTCGCGACATGTCAGGCACTGGGTTGCCTTGCTCTGGTCAGCACCACTGACTGGGACGCTGAAAGTCCCGTCGGTGGTGCTGCCCAGCTAAGGCAGGCTAGTCCCTACCTGTTCCGACACTACGCTGCGCCCCAGAAGTGGCCAACAGCAGGTCCGGCTTCTAGGCAAGGGGCCCACGGGAGGGCGGGCAGTGCCTGCAGGCAAGAGTCGCAGAAAGCTGCTTGTGTGCTGCCTAGGAGCCAGACCTGCTGCTCTGCGGTGCCAGGACAGGTGGGAGGCCTGCCTCTGCACCCTGGCTGTGCCGCTGACCAGGAGCCGCCGGAGGTAAGTCCACGCCCCAGCCCTGAGCCCCCCAAACCTGGAACCCCTTCCTGCACCCCAAAACCCTCATCCACAGCCCCACCCCAGAGCCTGCACCCCTAGCCCCCTCCTAGCCCAGAGTCTGAACCCCTCATTCCCAGCCCCACCCCGCAGCCCTCACTCCAACCCTGAGCCCCTCCCACACCCCAAACCCCTCATCCCCAGCTCTGTTGGGTCGCGGGCATCAACAATTTTCTTCAACTGGGTCCCCAGGAAAAAAGTTTTAAAACCACTGGGCTAGTGTTATGCTATTTCTGTTTCTCTGCTAGTTTTTGCTATCCTGATTTTTCAAAGAAAATTTTCAGATTTTAAAAAAGTCTGAGGTATGAGAGTGGGCCAGATGCACTTATTGGAAGGTTTTTTAAACATACAATTGATTTTCCAGACTATACTGAGATGTTGAAGGATGAGGGGAAGGAATGTTAGGCTGGTCCTGGAGGAGAAGGTGCTAATTTTGTATTTATTAGGATAACTGGTGTCAATTCATAATTATGCTAGATGCTAGAATCAGGAAAGTTCCTCCATATTTTAGTCAGGTAGGGGAAAAGAGGACCACAGTTCAATATTAGCAGCAGGGTAGATACAAATTAAATTTAAATAATTTTTCAAACAAAAAATTTTTTTTTCATATTAAAAATACACCTGTTTAAAAAGAAATGTGAATACATACAAATATTTTAAGGTTACATTTATTATTACATTTTAAATAAAAAATAAATATGCTGAATCCATGAGCCTGTGTTAAAAGTTTTGAGTTAAAGGCTGCTTTTCTATATCAAGAAAAAAATCAGGGTAAAACATCTAACTTTTGAAATCAAGCTTTATAAGTATGCCACAATAGGTCAGCCTAAGTAACTAAGGAGGCTCTCTCATTTTCAAAAGATTTAGGCAAGACTAGGAATTTATGCCTAAATGAAAGTGACAGGAGCTTATTTGAAAATTTTCCCAGGCTGACCTGAAATCAGGCAATTCACTGACTATAGTTAATCGCTCTGTTTAAGAAATCATTTAGTTGTAAATGTGAAACATGTTTTGGATACATAAACCTCTCATCAAAACATTGAAGGTTTTAATAAAAATAATGTTTTATGCTGTTTCGTGTGTTTAATTAAATTCCAGTTCCATCTTAATGCAGCTTGACACAAATCATGACCAAAAAGTTAATTTAGTAAATAAGCAGCCTCACTCATCATTTTCTAACATACTAACAATGTGTAATGAATAAGAGTATGAAAATATTACACTGTATAATTGCTTAGATAAATGTATGTAGTTACAGTGTACCTTCCTAGGTAGCAAAAAGACGTACCCAATCTATGGTAAAGGTTCTCTTTAGTTGTAAACCAAGATGTTTTAATGGTTATATCAGCCAAAGAGGGAATGCCCCTTCCTTTTGAAAATAACTGAAGTATAAATGGAAAAGCTGATTAAAACTGATGTTTTAAATCAAGTCTACCCTGATTAGCCTTCCCTATTGCAACTCTTGCAGGGAGGAGTTTGAAAAGACCACATGGGAAAGAGGGAGGGAGTAAAGGAGGAAATTAGAAGGGCAATAAATTGAGAGTAGAATCAGAACAAATGTCTTGGAAGTGAAGAGTACGCAGACTAAAATTACTTCTAAAGTACTGAATGAAGAGAAAAATTAGACCAAGTTAAAACACATTGGAAAGATGGAGGAAAACCTAAAGGAAATGGAGTAAGTTAAATTTTCTATTTCATAGCAAGTTTGATGTAAATAAGATTACAATGAAATACCTATATACCAATGTATACACTTCTATTATTGTACATGTAAAGTGGTGGGTGCTCTCTTCTATATCTGATGGAGAAACACAGAGGCAAGATTTGAGACCCCATTGTTTTGGAGTATTCAACCCTCTGCTAGTCTTAATCCATTTTAGTCATATAAATTCTACTCGCACCCTGCGAAGGGGGCAGTGTGTTGCAGTTCCTGAAGGAAGAGTGAGAGTTTCCAGTGTGTCCTGTACTTCATCTTAAGTTGAACTGAAATGACAAAAGAACTACAGTGAAACCCCGCTATGACGCGATAATTGGGGTCCAAAAAATTCTATCGCGATAAATGCGGGGTCGTGTTATAGCGGGGTTACAAAAATTTACCGTTTCAAGCCGGTCTCTTCTCGCCAAAGCGGAGAAGTTTCAAGCTGGTCAGTTTCAAGCCGGTCTCTTCTCTTCTGCCCAAAGCAGAGAAGTTTGCCCAGCTTGAAACTGACCAGCTTGAAACTTCTCTGCTTTGGGGAGAAGAGACCGATAGTCAGTTTCAAGCTGGTCAGTTTCAAGCCGGTCTCTTCTCTTCTCCCCAAAGTGGAGATGTTTCAAGCTGGTCAAACGTCTCCCTTTTGGCCAGAAGAGAAGAGACTGGCTTGAAACTGACCAGCTGGATACTTCTGGCTTTGGGGAGAAGAGACTGGCTTGAAACTGACCAGCTTGAGTTTCAAGCCAGTCTCCTCTCTTCTTGCCAAAAGGGGAAGCGGGGGCAGGAGGGGAAGGAACGGGGGAGATGGGGAGGAGATGGAGCCAGGGTCGGCTCCAGGCGAGGAAGCATGCTCTGGATGCTTTTTTTTTTGCTTGGGGCCGCGGGAGCCACCCTGTGATTGCATTATAGCCGAATTCGTGTTATCGCAGGGCGCACTATAAGGGGGTTTCACTGTACAATGATCCACCCAGTTTTTCTCTGTTGGATTCATCAGACCATTGATTGCTCATGCCCTTCTTTTCCTTATCCAGTAATTTCAGTGTTCCTATAGTAAAACAAAGAACATGCTACTGGACCCAGCCGTTAGAGGGTTCATATTTTCATTTTAATTTGCAATTTGAGCAAATGTTAAACTACATTTACAACACTGAGAAATAGCTTTAGAAGGACAGAAAACAGATTGAAAGACTTGCATAATATAAATCAAAATTATGTTGCTGAAATATTTCTATCACATTTGTCAGGACTGGAAATTCAGACAGGAATGCCTGTGCAGACCTGGGAAGGAAATTGGAAGAGAGTTCACTTACTGTACCAGCAGAGTCCACGAGTTCAAATTCCAAACAGAATGAAAGCCATAGGAGAGTTCTTTGCTTTGATAGCGCTTTATCTACTCCAGGAGGAAATACTCAAGTTCAAAATACTAAGAGCTCGTTACAAAAAGAACGGAATGAAAATCCTTTATATACAGTAAACACTCCAAATGCTGCATCTGCCTCTGTTAAAACACAGTCCAACAAACGAGAAAAGGATAAAACTTTGCCTAGAATTCTATGTAAGGCTGAGGTTGGTGGTAGTAGAAATGCAGCTATGAAAGAAGCACAGCCTGAGAGAAGGGCTGTGGCTGCAGGACTCACATTAGATCCCTTTCACAAGACAACAGCGAATAAAGAGAATGAATTAAGAAGGGATGTTGATGAAAAACAAAAGAACCAGGATGCTGCAAAACTGTCAAATGGCCAAAAGAATGGCGGCCTTTGGAATGAAAAAACTGTTGCTTCAGTGCAGGAACAGAACAAAAAACAAGGATCACTGTCAAATGTGAATAGCAAAACTTCAGGATCTGTTTCCCTATCTTCAAAGGAGCCAAAAAGAGACCAAACAAAACCTTCCAACCACAGCCATAGTTTGGCAAGTCCATTAACTAAACAAGCTGTGGAGATGTTACATGGCATTCAGTGGCACAGCCCTGCTAGCAAAGTGGTTGAAAATGGGGATTTACCAGTACCCCGTACACCATCAGGAGTTGGGGATACACATACAGAGGATATCTCAGACAGCGTAAGGACACCAACTTGTAGACGTTACATTGAAGACAGTACAACCCCTAGAATAATGGTCCCTCCTGCTACTCCAGACTTGCCTGCCTGCAGCCCGGCTAGTGAAACAGGGAGTGAAAACAGTGTCAGTATGGCTGCCCATACATTGATGATTCTATCAAGGGCTGCTATTGCAAGGACTAACACTATGACTCCCCTGAAAGACAACACACAACAATTCAGGTCAGTGAGAAGCACAGCAAAAAAAAGGAAACTGGAGGACTTGAATGAATGTGAGAGAAACTCCCGTTCTGCTAGTAAAAAGGAACTTCAGAGCTCTACCACACCAGTGAAAAAGAAGAAAATAAAGGCAAGTATATACATTCATTTTTTATTTTAAAAATGTCAGTACTTAATTTTTTTTAGCCCCAATATGTATCTAGAATTGGATGGTACAGAGCTGTGAGCCCAAATCCCGATGCCCACTAAATGAATTCTTTAGCATCAGTAATGTAGCTCCTGGAGCCCACTTTTCCTCATCGTAACTAACAAAATATTTCAGGATTCAGACTACCTCACATACACAAGAGCAATTCCCAGTAACTGTTGGCAACTGTGTATGAAGGTCAGATTAGCCTGTTAGAAATTTACTCATTGTAGAAAAAGAAAACTTTTAGTATAAAATAGGACAGATCTGGAATGCAATCCCTTTCCCACAGCCTCGGTGCAGTGATAGACCCAGGAGCTGACATACTTTGTCACATTTGAAATATTATCTTTAATAAAACTCGGGGGAGTGATCCAATGGCGAATTTCAAAGGCATTAATTACTCTAGATCAGGCCTGCTCAACAACTTTTGCGGTGGGAGAGGAGTTTCGGCCCTCGGCTGTTTTCTTTGGAGTAATATGGCCCTCACCGCTTTACGAATTGTGCAGGCCTGCTCTAGATCAAGCGTTAAAGGAGTCCATGTGAACTATGATGGGACAAGATACATTCTGTAGCTTTTGTAATTCATAATACTTAGTCCTATGGTATTTTTCATCCAGAGGTCTCAAAGTGGTTTACAAAGGTGCACAAGCATGGTCCATATTTTACAGATGGGGAAACTTAAGGCAGAAATAAAGGGACTTGTCCAAGGCCACAGAACAAGCAAATAAGAGTTGGAAACTATACTGCTCAATTAAAATACATGTATACAATAATTTAATACAGAATGTGGCACTTTCTGAATAAGTGTCATGTGTTTACCTCTTCAACATGGGGATGGGGAAGCACGAAGCAAAAGTAAGAAATTTTCAAACTTTCACCTCCATGATTTGGGGGTTTAACATGAGCCTTTCCTTCTCCCAACAGAAAAAGAAGCTGCCACATTGTTTTCCAGCTGGAATGGATGTGGACAAGTTCTTGTTATCTTTGCATTATGATGAATAAAATAGTTGAACTATGACTATTTAAAACAAGATGTCGCTTTGTAAAGGGTGAGCTGCACTTTCAGTGCACTGAAGTTTCACTTTATAGCAAAATCATGCTGTTTCTGAAGCAGGTTGCTAGTTTGTAAATAGAATTCTAAGTTGCTATATTTTATTTTTGAGAAAGCACTTACAGTGATGTGGAGCCATTTATTTACAAAACTGTACAGGTAGACTTGTTTGGATAATGTAAGTATTGTACAAATGTATTGTGAGAAGAGTTGTAAACAACCAAATGTTCTGAGTTTGTTTCCTATAACACCAGATGTTTATATTCTGCAAAGTTCTTTACTTACCCATCTAAATTGCTTAGTCACTTTGTGAATTTGAGGGCAGTGATTCTGTAGCTTGGCATTTCTAAGCCTTGCAGCACTGCTGATTTTAAACAAGGCAGTTGAGAGAAGAACTAGGAAATTAAGCATTTGGATCATCTTTTACAGGTATTGGGGGTTCTCAAATCAGACTTGTTAATTTGTTTGTAGTAGAGTTCTCTCCTACCCCTCTACACCATGTTCTGTCAAATGCTTTTTTACTTTTTAAAACGGCATGGATGATGAAAGATACCCCGAAAGGAGCAAGTAATAGCCACAAGCACACGTTGTCTCTCCTCCCCCCCCCCCCCCAGAAGGGTGTACTATCTTCCAATAAAGCTGCCTAAGAATTTTACAAAATCTTAAACAGCAGTTACCAGCTTAGCCAACTGAGTTCCCAAATGCAGATCTTGTTAGCCACGACGGTATCTTTTGAAGTGCAAAAATTTAAAATAGTGAAGTTTTAAATATTAAAAATGTTATATGTAGTTTTTTTCAACAGTGAAAAGGGCTTTGGTTCACATGGCTCAGTTCTGTATCCATGCATATCAGCTGGAGATCAGCAGTGCAACATTCCGGCATTATGTTGTATTGAGATGAAATGGGAGTTTTGGTCACTGGATCCAAATACCCTAGCTGATTTTGTAAATGCCATGTATTTATAGAACTCAAATGAACACAATTGCTGCTGCCGGGGGTGGGGGGGACCTCAAAAAGGTAGTGAGTTTTGATTTAGAGCCTGGAAAAAGAGGAACGTTCAATGATAACTTGAGTAAAATATTTCACTTGTGTGGGTAGTGAGTGTAAGAGATTGATTTCTAACAGTGAATAGAGTACGCTCGCTCTTCTGGGTCTTCCACTGTAGTAGTGTTGGGGTTTTTTTTGGGGGGGGGGGGTCTGAGGTGATGTGAGACTAAAAATCTAAAGTATTCTAATAGGAAAGATGATAGCTTCCTGTTTCTTCTACTTAAAAGGCTTTTAGCTTCACCTTTAGTTCAAAATAAAGGTAGATCGTGCTGGTATCCAGTGGGGTAGTTCAACATAGTGATTAACAGAAGGTGGCAGGTAATTGGTATAGATACAAATTAATAAAACAACTCTCTTGTGCTCACTAGTCCTAATCCCCACTCCAAATGGTATAAGGCCTAACTTGTTCTGCAGAATTTTCTTCAGGGGCACTGGTATGTTTCCTCTTTGTTCTCAACTTGTTGATATATTACTGAACAATGTAATAGTTTTCTTGTAAGATCTGTATGGTGACATGGCAATGTTTCAAATAGCATCCAAGGATTCCTAAGGAACCAAATATTATGCAGTAGATGTTTATATTAAACCCATCCACTAACTTAATACTGCATAGCATTTAAGGCTTGAATAAATATTTTGGTTTTAATCCAGAAGTTTGTCTATCAATTTTGTGTACTAAACAGCCCTTTACCAGTCCAATGCTGGTATTCAGTTCAACTTTCATTTTTGCTCTGCATCTTCAAAGGACTGTTAATGCTAAATCATCAGGTCTGTTTGCAGAAACATAAAACGTGAAAGGGCATAGCTGAGTTTTCTTTGTTTGGAAGATGTTTTAAGTGAGTAATCATCTTTGAAAAACGCTACACCTTTCTTGCACAAATGACTTGATATTACCCATTATAAATGTGTCCATTACCTATTTTACACAAAGCCTTCAACTTCTTTAATTCTGGAAAAATGATAGCCAATGTTGCCACTAGAGAAAGAGGCAGGCTTGGACTGAGGTTAAGTAGAAATCCTTAGCCCCTACTATTCTTCCTCCGAAGTCTTACACGTAGTAAGCACTATAGGCTTGAGCTAGCTATAAAGAACAATATTCAAAGACATGACATAACACTTGCAAACTTGATGTTCTTAGAGTTAACTTTTGAAAGTATGTGTTAGTCAGGCTCAGAGGGCTTATCTAGAAAGTGCCCACTCAAATTAGAATTTTTAGCTAATTTTACTCCTCTCTCTTCTTCCCCCCCAGCACCCAAAAACCCCCAAACAGGTTAGACTGCAAGACTTGTGAAGCTAATCAATTTAAAGCTGCTGTAAGGAAGGTAGTGTAGTCATGACAGAATGAAATGTTGCTGTGTAGATGTTACTTCTGATTTTAAGTTTCATGTGTGCTTGGATCAATGTCAAATTCCACAGACACAAAATTGGTGTTTTTGTCAAGTACCTTGTGTATGAGAACCAGTTACGTGCCTCACCTTTCATGGTTACTGCCAGAGTATGTTTCTTGACAAGACCAGGGTACTGCCAAAAGTGAATTAACAACTTCGGTACAACTTCTGAATCAAAAGACCAAATATTTTTCTTATGAGTGTTCATGTCTTAGAAGTCAAGGAGTGGAGCTTGGTAGTGTAACATTTGCAGTGCACTGGACTTGTGGGGTATACATGTTGCCTGTGATTTTAGAAATCCTTTTTTAAAGACCTGTTTGGGAGCAGGTCTGGGAGCAGAGGGAAATTTAAGAGTATCTAAATACCAAAACTATTCATTCAGGTTAAACATTCATTGGTGCTGTTGCCAATTTGGTAGATTATCTGCTAGTGACTGCAAATTTTCACACTTGAAGACCACCACTGAAGTTAAGTCAAAAAAAAAAAAAGTGCTAAGAGACTTGGTAATGAGCTAAAACACTTGCTTAAAGAACTAAAAGTTTACATTACTGCTAGTATTAGGAAAACTAGAGAAGGATTGGTCATTTCTTCTTCGCTTCTTACCCCCTCAAAGCTGAACTAGAATTGCATCCACCTATTCTACTGACATGGTTTTCAAACCATATGCAGAATCTTCAGTGAAAATACATATTCTGATCTTTCTACATTTCTAAGTTTGCATGTGGATATATCTGTTCAGCTCAAAATATTCCTGAAAACTGTAGCACAGATTCAGGCCAGAAGGCAAATTTTTTTACAACTGCTCCTGAACTAGCACAAAGGTGACAATAGTTTATTTGAACACGAGCAATTGTCAGCCAGTCTTTTCTGGATACTACAGATTGATGGGCTTGTCTCAGGGGAAGCTGTAATTGTATAAAGGGATATAGTTATACCAGTTAACTCTGCATGTGAACCCTTATCTCTGACTAAACTGAAAAGGCTCTCTGACAAATGAGAAATACCAATTACCTGTGCATAATGTAAAGGTGAAGTATTTTTAATATTTTCAGCTGTAGCTGACAAGCTTGTCTTCTATGATGTCAGTTACTATTTTGTAACAATAGGATTAATGCTAAACAAAGTGCTGCAGAAATCCTTAATGAAAAGCTGGTTTAAAAACTCCTCCAGCATTGTAGCTAACCTTAGAAGAAGTCTAAACAGTTGATGGCAAGCTAGGTTCATGCTCCTGTTGTAAAGATATTTACATTCCAAGAGCAAGGTTCAGGTAACTGCGAGGTGATTTTCATGGGGGGAAAAAACCTTCAACTAGATATTACAGGCTTAAATAAAAAAATTGAGCACTTAGCTCTTTAAAATGGACACATAGCTTATGAATGATTTAATATTGATTCATTACCCACCAAAGAAAACAATTTTCATTCAAATAATCACTTGCAGGGGGATCTTTGTGAATCATCCACAGAACAGCTACATCCCGAGTAGGCATACAGTCTGTCTAGTGACAACTTGTAGTTTACCATAATCTGACAAATTTTAGTTCACACTATGTAAAAAACACTTGTTGTAAATTAGTTTAAAGTAAAGAACAGATGTGAGCATGGCTGATCAAGGTTTTAGAGAAATACTATAGAAAACCAACAGTTAAAGTGGGTGTTATTTGCAAATCCATAAATAATGTAACTGCCACCACCACTCCGATTATTTTGCTCATATAATTTTAAAGTTTGGTATTTTCAACAGCCAGCCAGATTACAGCTTTTGGATCAGAATCGCAGAAGCACCACCTCCTCCATTACAAATTCCTGCAAGACCATACTGTCCTTGCTTCAGCACATGGGCCATGTGAGCAACAATTCTTGCTCCAGACATTCTATACAGAAGAGAAAATAGTTTAGTTTATAGGTAGTCATCTTAATTTTATACAAGTTGCTCTAAAACAATCAAATGGCGGTGCTGCTGTAGCACTGCATCCTCGGATTAAATATCTCATACCCATACCTAAGAGTAATAAAAGCAACTTTCCACCAGTTTTTCCACTTTGTCTTTCATTGAGGGGGATGAAGCTCTTTATGTAAATACCAGAAGTGGCAGCCTAGGGAGGGAAGATACCTTGCAGCATTCTAAACACAGCTCTTTAAAATACCAGACTTCCTGGTCCCTGCTGAAACAATTAACTGGGCTGCACTGCAAAGCACAGCTCTCTCAGAAAGACAGCAGGCTGCACATAAATCTCTTCCATGCTGCCACCACCACAGGAAGAAAGAATTTTGAGAGCAGCTGCTGGTTCAAGCACTGGTTTTGTGCACCGATTTCTTCATCAACATTGAGGAT
Source organism: Macrochelys suwanniensis (assembly GCA_033296515.1). Taxonomy (NCBI): domain Eukaryota; kingdom Metazoa; phylum Chordata; order Testudines; family Chelydridae; genus Macrochelys; species Macrochelys suwanniensis. Next base: position 37,923,978 of record CM065775.1, on the reverse strand, counting down.
GTACAATGAGGTGCTGCTTTTGTGGTCTGGTCTACACTAGGAAATTAAGGCAACATAACTAAATCACTCAGGGGTGTGAAAAATCCACACCCCTGATTGATGCAGTTAAACTGACCTAATCCACCTGTAGTCAGTGCTAAATCAATGGGAGAATACTCCCATTAACCCAACTACCGCCTCTCAGGGAGGTGGAGTATCTACACCAACAGGAGAACTCCTCCCACCAGCGTAGATAGCATCTTCACTGAAGCGGTCCAGCTGTGCTGCTGCAGTGTTTTAAGTGTAGACAAGCATTCTGGCACAAAAATCAGTGCATTCAATTCAATGCATTAATGTTTGCAGTATCAGGGCCCTACATACTTTTGAAAGTAGATTACTGGGAAAGACTTAGACCATTCAAAAACTACAGCTGCTTCATAATATGACAATTATTTTATTTTTTTATTTGGGGGGGGGGGGGGGGGGGGAGAAACCAGGTGGGTTAAACCGAAGAGAGCACATTATATCAGTGCTCCAATGACTGCACTTTACACAACAGCGGAGATCAAATGTGAGGATGTTTTCAGTAGAGGGCCCTAGACCTGGAGTTTAATTGCCTGTTGCTGGGACAGATCCAATGTCTTGTTGGTCTTTACACTATGTCCTGAAGGTCCTCCATTTAACTTTGGCTTTTTGCAGGAGGGCTTAGTCAGCATAACAAATACTTAATACTGATTACTACAATAGATATTGAAAGCACTGCACAAACATTAATTAGTGGGTTTACTGCTGCAGTTGATTCTGATAGGAGTAATGTGTTTCCTGGTTAATAGGTTAAACAATTTGAAATTTTTGGGGAAAAAAATGGTACATGCACCAAGACAACGGTGATGAGAGCAAATAAATGAACTGAGCAAATAAATTTCCTGGGGCACAAGGAAAATTCTTCATCCAAGAAAAGGTTCCCAATCTTGCTCATCCACTGCATAGAAGAGCTAAATACTTTTGAGAAAAGAGGTGAACCTCCAACCACGCCTGATTCACAGAGCCCTGAAAGTTAAGCCTTGGATACAATTAAAATGGACTTGCTACCATACAGCCACCATCAATTCTTGCTCACGCTTCTTCCTACTGACTGGTTCCCTGTGACAGTTAGCAAAAGCCTTTGCCCCTGGCTTGGAAAACTAAAGACAAAATGGAAGTGTTTAAAAAAAAAACATGGCCCAAGCACACACAAACACAATGATGTATTTAACAGATACTGTCCAAGGATAAGACCTAACCTAAAGTGCAAACAAAACACACACAATGGAGTACTTCACCTACCCTATTGGATGTCCCAAAGACACAGCACCTCCATGTATGTTCACCTTCTGTGGATCAATACCCAACATTTTGATATTGGCTAAGACTACAACGCTGAATGCTTCATTGATTTCCCACATTGCAATGTCTTCCTTTTTCAATCCTGCATCACTAAGAACCTAGAAATAAAACGTTGTGAAAGTTATGTAATCAAAAGCACTTCATGGTGGTCCTGTTTTGTTTTTAATTCAATGTTACACTTCCTATAACTAGTTGAAAGTTACCCAGTGAAGCACTTGGCCTGGATCAGAAGCTTCCCCTTGTCGCAGGGCTTTTCACCAGTTTCCCAGCTGGGATACACAGTATTCAAAAGTGGTATTAAGACTATTCTCCTGCAAAGAAAGGATTGTACAGAAGACTGCACATCTCAGCAGTTGCCCCTGTAAAAACAGGGCTAAGATGGCTCTAGATCTGGCTTTAAGTCACAACTGAAATGAGCTCAAGGGAAGCCCAGCAGAGAAAGAAAGAAGAGTGGAGAAACTTTCACAGCCTCTAGTTTGAAGGTGTCAAACACAACGCCAACTTGATGTATTTTTGCAGGTTGTGTAGCATGTTCAGATTCTGCAGAATCTAAACTTTCTTCTTTGCCCTCATGCTTACAAATAACCTTCCAAATGTAAGCACAGTGTAACTGACAGATACCTTCCCCATTTGCAGACAGCTCGAAACAATAGCTCTAGAAATTCACTCCCCCTTTTCCATTAGCCTCAATGGAGTGATGATGCTTCACATGTAAGTAATTATTTATCATCTGGAAATGGAGTGGAAGTGAAACCCGTGGATGCAAATTGGGAGTTGATGTAAAGAAGAAAATAGAAGGGGGGGGGAAATAAAGGAGGCAAGACAAACCACTTAAAAGTTTTACAGGTGTCACTACTGGTTAGGGGGGTGATTTATGTATTTATTTTGCTGCCAGTTATACTGGTGTGGTATAAAGGTATAATACCAGTATAGCTTCTTTGAGTTCTTGAATTGGAATAAGCTATACCAGTATACACACTTTTCTACTGGTATAACTATCTAAACTAGGGAGGGTTGCAAAACTTTTAAGTACAGACAAAACCAAAGCCAGGGAAGCAGTAGAGATGTAGAAGTGAGAACAAGAAGAGAAATAGTGGTAGATCCTAAGAGTGAGAATATTCTCCCAAGTGATGCAGAATGCAACTGAATTAAAAACTTGTTACATAAAATTCTTTATTCTAACCTTGATCTTTATGCAATCACCACAACATCATCAGTGAGAGATCTGTGGATCGAGGGGATTATACAGATGTAAATTTATGCCCCAGCCCAAGCACCATAATTAAAAAAATAAATCTGGCCCTTCCTACAGAATGAGTTTGACACTCCAATCTAGTTATTAGCATTGATGTTAACACTCAGTCCTCCATTTTAATATTTATATCTTGCAAGCTAAATGGGTTTTAACACATTAATAATTCCATCAATGTAATTCAGTGAAGTGGGTTAAGTTTTAAGAAACAGCCAACTTTGTATGGACATAACCTTTTCTACTGACCAAAGCCATAAATCAGCTCAAACAAAACCAAAGTCTTCTGTAAAGTTACCAACACATTTGACAAATGCGACAAATATTTTCCACAGATTTGGGTTAATCTGATGCTGCCAAATACACATTTCCCCACCAGTCTACAAAAGAACGTTTTACCAATTATGCCAGTATACCAGCCCCGTACCCTACCATGTAGACACACTTATTCTGATAAGATTTTTTTCTGTTTAGATCAAAACAAGAGTGCTCACATGGGGGGGGGGGTGTTAATAATAGTATAGCTATATCAGTTTAAAGTCATACCTTAGGTTGTATTAAAAAAATCCTTCTGATGTAGGCAAGGCATTAGTTATTGATAATTGCTTTGACATGCTTAGAATAATTTAATATTAACCACCCAGCTGGGTTCTGTCTTAACTTCAACTCAGGCACCATTATTAACCCCACAGTCTGGCACTAAAGGAGTCTGCATAGCAAGTGCCAATATGTAAGAAAGTTGCCAGCTTTGTTTTACCTACATTTGTCATACCCACAGAGAGAGCCTTTATTTAATACAATGAACAGCTTCATTTAACTAGTTCCTTGATGAGACACTGACTCAAATCCTATCACACTTCTGTCTAAAAGATTTTTCACTTGTTACTTGTAACACCTGAAGTTACTATAATGACTAAATAAGAGGGTTTTTTTCTGTTTTCTAATTTGTTTACTTTGGGTATTTGACTTGATAGCCTATTTATGTTCTGTTCCTGTTTGTTGCTGTCTGAAAAATTCTCACAGTGATGACTAAACCCCAAAAAACTGGCAGAGGTATTGAGGGGCAAGGAAGTACCTGTAACTACTTTCAACTCTTTTCTTTAAGCCGACTAGATTTCAAGGGGACTGTGTTCCTTTAATAAAAAACCCAACTGGAACAGAAAACTGCATGTGCACTTTGCATGGGAGCTATTCTTGTGGCTAAGCAATCATAATATAAATACTACTTAACACTTTACCTACAAGGTCCCAAAGTACTTTATAAATAAGCCTGTGATGCATGTATTGTCTGTATTCCAATCAGGAAAATCCATGTTGGATCACTGGAGCAACTTAGGCAAGCTTACAATTTTTTTATATTCAGCAATGATCAGTTTTGTTCCTACCTTGGGAACAGCATACGCAGGTGCAATTGGGAAGTCAATAGGATCAACAGCAGCATCCGCAAAAGCTGTAAGACCATAAATAATATTGAAATCTTTTATCACTTTTCACAAAGGAAATATTCACCTATACAGGATACATGTCCAGTACTCCCCTCCTCCATCAATTTTTCTATTCATTTCAATAAAATGACTCCTGAAAACAGGCTGTAAACTGTGTGTGCTTGTAAGCAAGCAGTATGGTAATATTTTCAGATTTTACTTTTAAAATATGTTAGACATAATCCCATTTAGGAAAGGCTGGCTATGATCAGGAGTCCAAGCATGTTTTGCTCTTGGAATTTAAGAGAACAGTTCAAGTTACGTTACAGCTGCACCTTCCTAGCCAATTAACCTATCCCACTTGCCCCCAAAGAAAAAGACTGGTTAAGCAAGATTCCAAGTCACATGGCAAATCACAAGAGTATTTTCCAGCATAGTACTTGAGAGGGGCATTTGGAAAAATTCCTACCCACTATTCTTGCAAGTGGTGTGACGTTAAGTCTCTTGGCTGCCTCTGCAGTCATCACAACCAAAGCAGCTGCTCCATCATTCAGTGTGCTGGCATTGGCAGCAGTTACTGTTCCTGAAAAAAGTAGAACAGTATTTAAACAGAGGAAGGAAAATGCAATAGCTCAGGTATCTCTTTCCAATGCATTTATCTGGCACAGGGGCCCTGAATCTGATCTATACAAGTATAGGGCACTCGCTTAACTAAGGCTACATCTACACTACAAGCTAGGAGTGTGATCTCCCTGCTCGCATACAAATTCTCATCGAGCAATCCTGAGTATTAGTAGTGCAGCTATGGTAGCACAGGCAGCAGCAGCATGGTTTAGCTGTGCTGAGTACATACTCACAGGTTTGAGGAGTGTCGTACTTGGCATGGCTAAACCATGACAACACTGCCAGTGCTACCGAAGCTACGCTACTACCTATACAAGTGCTAGCTCTCATTGAGTTACCTCAAGTACGTGATCAAGGTGAGCTTTTAAATTAAATGTAGTTAAACTGATGCAAAAACCTGTGTGGACACTTACATCGATTTAAGCCAGGTTTAAATCGATTTATCTTACTTAGGTAAGGTAATGGCTTCTACATTACCAATAATCAATTTAACTCCAATTGATACAGGGCTGCAAAAAAGTGGGGCAACTAAACTGATTTAGCTTCAGAGATCCATCGACTGGAGACAGATGTCTGCGAAGGCGCATGTGCTCCCACTGGAAGAAGACGTTACACTGTTGTAAACTGTTTGTGTAGACCAAGCCTGTAACCATATTGATTTAAGACAGATTTAAATCAATTTAAGTGTCCCGATACAAGGTTTTCCATCAGATTAAAACAGATTTGAAAATGAAGGTTGGTTACTCATAACCAGAGTTCTTCGAGAAGGCTCTGCATATTCCCAATTTATGGGTACTGCACCGCATTGTGGTAGAGCCTTCTTTAGCAGTGTCAGCTAATGCATTGTCACGCATCTCTCCCCTTCCCTCAGCATCACCAATGTTCTGAGGGAAAGGCTATACAAGAGGGAGAGTGCCCTCATCACATCAGAGCCAGAGACATAGAACAAGGACTCTGACAAAAAGGGGAAGGCAGGTGGGTAGTGTGAACATGCAGAATAATCTCTAACAACTCTGGTTACAAGTAAGTAACTTTCATTTCTTCTTCAAGTGGCTCTGCATATTCCCACTTATGGGACAGACTGATAAGCAGTGCTGAAAATTAACCTGGGAAGTGGGAAGAGAGTCTTAACTGAATAAGGACTGAAGCCGTGCTTTACCAAATCCAGCATCTGCCCTACAGGCCAAGTCCAAAGTACAGTGCCTAGAGAAGATGTGCGCCAAAATCCAGACTGCAGCTCTGCAAATTTCAGCAACTGGCAGCTGCCTAAGACAAGTGAGGAAAGTAGCTACCACTCTAGTGGAATGTGGTCGAATCGAAGCAGGTACAGGAGATTTTGTTGTCATTTAACATTCAGCAAGAACATTCAGCATTTAATCCATCAAGAGTGTCTGGGAAGAAACCATACAACCCATGTAGTTTTTAAGCATAAAACACAATCTAGACAATTTATTAAAATTGTCTCGCTGTACTTTTAGCTCTACCTAAATAACAAGTGAGGGCTCTTCTAGCATCCATAATCTGGAGAACAGATTTCCCCTTATTAGAATTATTTTTCCTTTTTTGGGGGAGGGGGGAGGTGAGGGGGAGAGAGGCAACAAATTAATTGTCTGATTGATGTGAAATTCAGATACAGTAACTCCTCACTTAAAGTCGTCGTTTCATTGTTAGGTTGCTGATCAATTAGGAAACATGCTCGTTTAAAGCTGCGCAATGCTCCCTTCTAACGTCATTTGGCAGCCGCCTGCTTTGTCCACTGCTTGCCGGACGAGCAGCCCATTGCAGCTAGCTGGTGGGGGCTAGCTCCTGCCCTCTGCCTTGGAGCTGCTCCCTGAGCCTCCTGCTTGCTGTGCGGTGTGGGGCGGGGAAGAAGGAGACTAACGTCAGGGTGTCCTCCTCCCCCCTGCTCCTGCACCCCGCTTACCCCATCTTTCATAGAGCGGGGGGGACACACGACAGGGCTCAGGATGGAGGGAGCTTCCTGGCAGCAGCTGCAGTCTCAGCTTGCTGATCTACTTAACAAGGCAGTGTACTTGAGAGTGGGGTCAGCGTACTTAAAGGGGAAAATGAGCCTCTCACACACACAAACACACATGTACACGTTTGTGTCTGTCTGCCATGCTGTCTCCCCTCCCTCCATTCATGCTGCTTTGTAGAGTGTGAGGCTACATTAACAACGAGTTAATCCTTGAGGGCTCAGCCAACTGCTAGTTCATCATTTAGCAGTAAGGCACCCCCTGGGAAATATCCCACCCTCTGACTTTGCCACCTCAACCAAGCTTCACAATCATCATCACTGTGTACCAGTATTACATTGTTTATTTAAAACTTTGTGTGTGTGTGTGTGTGTGCGTGCGCGCGCGTGCACAGAGTGGGTGGAAAGAATATGTTATTCACCCACCTATCAAACTGGTTTAACGTGAAAGAGTTTTGAGATTTTATTTTTTGAAATTAAGTGCCATAAGAATACACAGCTCTCAAAGTCAAGCCCTGAACAAGAGCAGCCTACTGTGTTCAACAGAAGATAAGCAAGGTCCTCCTGCTAACATACTTTGGAGGAACTCAGTCAAAAAAAGACAAAGACCAGAGTCCTTGTTTCAAGTAAAGCAGTTCACCTTTGACTGCAACTAGAGCTGTGGAAATCTTTAATTTAAAACTTGATACATCTCTTCCTCTTCTGCGACACATCAGTAACATATTGGTAATCAGCATGAAGACTGTAGTTAATAAAACAACTATATATGTCCCAGTAATTTCAATTGGAAACTATTCTTCACTACTTAGCTTAGCGTGGAGAGACTTAAAATATTCCATACAGAATTTGCTCTGTGTAAAAAACAAAAAACAAAAACAAAACAAAAACAAAACACCAAAACATATTGCTCCATATACAGTACTTACCATTTTCTTTTTGAAAAACAGTCCTCAGCTTTGGAACTTTACTGAAATCAACACGCTTGTACTCTTCATCTTCTTTCACTTCTATATCTGGTTTCCCTGAAATAATGCCAAAGATGCCAAATCAAAGCCAACTCAATCAGTTTTTGGCATTTTAACATGAAAAGCTGCACAATGATGCATAACTAACAGAAGTTACTAGATCACAGGCCCTGGTTCTCATGGGTGACTTTAATCACCCCGATATCTGCTGGGAGAGCAATACAGCGGTCCACAGACAATCCAGGAAGTTTTTGGAAAGTGTAGGGGACAATTTCCTGGTGCAAGTGCTGGAGGAACCAACTAGGGGAAAAGCTCTTCTTGACCTGCTGCTCACAAACAGGGAGGAAATAGTAGAGGAAGCAATAGTGGATGGGAACCTGGGAGGCAGTGACCATGAGATGGTTGAGTTCAGGATCCTGACACAAGGAAGAAAGGAGAGCAGTAGAACAGAGACCCTGGACTTCAGAAAAGCAGACTTTGACTCCCTCAGGGAACTGATGGGCAAGGTCCCCTGGGAGAATAACATGAGGGGGAAAGGAGTCGAGGAAAGCTGGCTGTATTTTAAAGAATCCTTATTGAGGTTGCAGGAACAAACCATCCCGATGTGTAGAAAGAAAAGTAAATATGGCAGGCGACCAGCTTGGCTTAACAGTGAAATCCTTGCTCGTCTTAAACACAAAAAAGCAGCTTACAAGAAGTGGAAGATTGGACAAATGACCAGGGAGGAGTATATAAATATTGTTCAGGCATGCAGGAGTGAAATTAGGAAGGCCAAATCACACTTGGAGTTGCAGCTAGCCGGAGATGTTAGGAGTAACAAGAAGGGTTTCTTCAGGTATGTGAGCAACAAGAAGAAAGTCAAGGAAAGTGTGGGCCCCTTGCTGAATGAGGGAGGGAACCTAGTGACAGAGGATGTGGAGAAAGCTAGTGTACTCAATGCTTTTTTTGCCCCTGTCTTCACAGACAAGGTCAGCTCCCAGGCGGCTGCACTCCGCAGCACGGTATGGGGAGGAGGTGACCAGCCCTCTGTGGAGGAAGAAATAGTTCAGGACTATTTAGAAAAGCTGGATGAGCACAAGTCCATGGGGCCGGATGCACTGCATCCGAGGGTGCTAAAGGAGTTGGCCGATGTGATTGCAGAGCCATTGGCCATTATCTTTGACAAATCATGGCAATCGGGGGAGGTCCCGGATGACTGGAAAAAAGCGAATGTAGTGCCCATCTTTAAAAAAGGGAAGAAGGAAGATCCGGGGAACTACAGGCCAGTCAGTCTCACCTCAGTCCCTGGAAAAATCATGGAACAGGTCCTCAAGGAATCAATTCTGAACCACTTAAAGGAGGGGAAAGTGATCAGGAACAGTCAGCATGGATTCACCAAGGGCAAGTCATGCCTGACTAACCTAATTGCCTTCTATAATGAGATAACTGGCTCTGTGGATGAGGGGAAAGCAGTGGATGTGCTATTTCTTGACTTTAGCAAAGCTTTTGATACAGTCTCCCACAGTGTTCTTACCAGCAAGTTAAGGAAGTATGGGCTGGATGAATGGACGGTAAGGTGGATAGAAAACTAGCTGGATGGTCGTGCTCAACGGGTAGTGATCAATGGCTCCATGTCTAGTTGGCAGCCGGTATCAAGTGGAGTGCCCCAAGGGTCGGTGCTGGGGCCGGTTTTGTTCAATATCTTCATCAACGATCTGGAGGATGGTGTGGACTGTACCCTTAGCAAGTTTGCAGATGACACTAAACTGGGAGGAGTGGTTGATACGCTGGAGGGTAGGGACAGGATACAGAGGGACCTAGACAAATTAGAGGATTGGGCCAAAAGAAATCTGATGAGGTTCAACAAGGACAAGTGCAGAGTCCTGCACTTAGGACGCAAGAATCCCATGCACTGCTACAGACTAGGGACCGAATGGCTGGGCAGCAGTTCTGCAGAAAAGGACCTAGGGGTTACGGTGGACGAAAAGCTGAATACGAGTCAACAGTGTGCCCTTGTTGCCAAGAAGGCTAACGGCATTTTGGGCTGTATAAGTAGGGGCATTTCCAGCAGATCGAGGGACGTGATTATTCCCCTCTATTCGGCACTGGTGAGGCCTCATTTGGAGTACTGTGTCCAGTTTTGGGCCCCACGCTAAAAGAAGGATGTGGATAAATTGGAAAGAGTCCAACGGAGGGCAACAAAAATGATTAGGGGGCTGGAGCACATGACTTATGAGGAGAGGCTGAGGGAACTGGGATTGTTTAGCCTGCAGAAGAGAAGAATGAGGGGGGATTTGATAGCTGCTTTCAACTACCTAAAAGGGGGTTCCAAAGAGGATGGATCTAGACTGTTCTCAGTGGTAGAAGATGACAGAACAAGGAGTAATGGTCTCAAGTTGCAGAGGGGGAGGTTTAGGTTGGATATTAGGAAAAACTTTTTCACTAGTAGGGTGGTGAAGCACTGGAATGGGTTACCTAGGGAGGCAGTGGAATCTCCTTCCTTAGAGGTTTTTAAGGTCAGGCTTGACAAACCCCTGGCTGGGATGATCTAATTGGGTTTGGTCCTGCTTTGAGCAGGGGGTTGGACTAGATGACCTCCTGAGGTCCCTTCCAACCCTGAGATTCTATGACACCTTACCAGGTTATTTTGGTTATGATTTATCCAAAATGTAACCCCTAAAACAGAAGTCCCCAAACTGTGGGGCACACCCACCTGGGGGGACGTGGTGGGTCCAGCCCAGTCCCCACAAGGGGTGGGTAAGGAGCACCATCCATCCCCTCTGCGCTCCCAGCTCTACTCTGGCTCTGGCCCTGCCCTCAGCCCTTGGCTGTTGCTCCATTCCCAGACCCTGCCCTAGACCCACCTCCAGCCTTGGCTCCCTTACCCCGTCCGCATTTACACACACACATGCACGCATGCACGCACCATGTCCCCGCTCCCAGTCCTGAACGAGGCAGGAGACAGATGGGGGTAAGGGGAGGGGCGACCCTGAAAAGTGTGGGGATCACTGACCTATGGTATTCTGCAATCATTTATTCTATGCTACATTCCATTTTTAGACAGCCTGACATATTATTTCTATAAAATGTGACTTAATTTAGCTCTGAAGAGACACAAAAATTGACAAGCTTGTTCCTTTATCCCACTGATCCACAACAGGTTTATTGTTAAGACAAGACCTTTATCAATTCATCCTCCCAGGCTGGTGGAGAGAAGAGGGGAAAAAAAAAAATCACAGATCAATTAGGGGGTATTAAAATAGTAAAAAACAAAATGGAGATGAATTACAAGCCACATTAGCTAGCACTTATTCTATGTTGTAACACTCATGCAAGTTACAAGAGAAGGATGGATAACTCCAGTACCTTAGTAAAAAGAAATAGGAAAAAAATGACCATAAACATTCCCCAACTGTGTTTGCCAGAAAGCAAGCCGAGAATATTTTTTTACAGAAATTTAAAAAAATATTCCCAAAATGTGCACATCCTGCAATGTTAGTATTCATCACCGCATAATTTAACATCTTTTAACATGAAAATTTTATTTTAGAATGTATTTCTGTAATACCTTTTTGTGAAATAGTGACAGGAACAACTTCCTTTGTCAGTTCTCCCGATTCCCAGGCTGTCCTGCTCCTAGTGTAAGAATTTATAGCATAAGTGTCTTGCTCCTCTCGTGAAACAGTAAGCTTCTTAGCAGTATTTTCAGCACAATTACCCTAGGGGAAAACAAACACCATTCTGAGAACATGAACCAGAAATGTAGATGGGAAGATTAACTCTTTTTTTTTTTTAAATGGATATGACAGAACTTTTGAAGTGAATTTTTAAGTGTTACAGTTGCCAGAAGGTTCTATTGTGACAACTGCTACAGGAATCTGAACTTCACAACAGAAGTTAGTGGGCAATTTTCTGGACAGATGTAATTTAAGCCAGAAAGCCATGTTCATAGTGATGTATGCAGTGTAGTTGTAGCCAAGTCAGCTCCAGGATATTAGACAGATAAGGTGGATGAACGAATATCTTTTATTGGACCAACTTCTCTGTTGGTGAGAGAAAAAAAGCTTTTGAGCCACAAGAAAAAAAGCTTCTGAGCAAAAGCTGTGTGGTTCAAAAGCTTGTCTCTCTCACCAACAGAAGTTGGTCCAATAAAAGATATTACCTCCCCCACCTTGTGTCTCTAATGTTCCTAATGAGGCCTTTCTAATTTTAAAAATATCTGTGTGAATTTAATGCTTTTGAAATGGCTTGGGTCAACACTCTGAAGCCCTGTTTAGCCAAATAACAGTACATCCACACAGGTCTCACCAATGCACATCATTCCTATACTGGTGGGACTGCCTTCTAGGCTTGAAAGGGTACTTCAAACTCCACATCTTATCCAGTCCTTGGATTCTCAGCAGAGCATGACAAATTGGCAAGTAGTGCCAATTTTTCATCCAACAACTGAACTGAGACCACCTAACTTTTTGCACAGGTTACTGAACAGCGTGATAATAAAAAAAGAGGGGAAAAAATTGTGTATACAACTATCCTCTAACTTGACTGCGACCACCTAATTCATTTCACACAGGTTACTGAACAGCCATAGAACCAGCAGTTACAAATCTTGTTCACGACAAACACGGGCTATATGTACACCGGTGACACAGGTGAAGGGTAATATATCCCATTACCAATTCCCTGAGATACACTAAGTCCACCTGAGAAAGTTATTCTGAAGATGAGAGGGAGCTAGACCCCTCCTCCTTGGTCACTAGGCTAACTTCCCAAGAATCTGCATGCACATTTGGTTAAACGTATGCTGTTTCTACATATAAAACATTGTGTAGAGATCAGTCTGCATTAGTTTGATTGTAGCATTCCTTGATTCCTCACACAAGTGAGTTAATTTCTATGCTGCTATCTAGACAAACAGACAGTGACGGGGACTCGTCCTCCTCTGCAGTCCTGGCTAGGTGGGGAGGCTCTGCTCCATGGGACTACAGCCCCCCCCCCATAATTTTGCATCTGCATGGATTGCATGTCACTGGCCCTAGGGCAGTGCAGGAAGCTCTCTGCAGCTCTGCTGTCACAGCCCTGCTCACTCACTCCCATGGCCAGCAGACCTGCAGAGGGCTCCCTGTACTGGGCAGGAGCCATTCAGCAGCAGGGTGGTCTCCCCTGCAGCCAGGGGATCTTTATCCTCCTCTTCCTCAGTCCTAACCAGTAATCTCAGCTCGATTATCCAAAACCTTGCATTAGCTGAATCTCTTCCTTGTCCCCCAGCATGACATATAGGCCCTCTGCAGCATGTCTCTCATGCTAGGGGACAAGGAAGATTTTCAGATAATTCAGAGGTTCAGATAATAGGGTTTCAAATAAACGGGAGTAGACTGTGTAACCTTATGCAGAGTACATTACTACTCCAGCCCAGAGGAGAAGGTATGGATAACAAAGGTGAAGTCTCTATCAGTGAAGAAATGTTTTAATCTATAGGCCAGGCAAAGATTGTAAAAGATTATTTGTGCAACTGCTACTATTTAGGAAGCAAGGAGTAGCAACTCATCCAATAAAGACTGTGACTAACTAAGACAAAGGGTAGGAAAATTCCTTCAGTGGAGAGAACAATCATTAATTCCTCAAAACGCCCACCAGCCTCACTTCAATCTTATCTGGATTCATCTTAAACCGGTGAGCTATTGTCAGTATGCTAGCTGACATGGAACCAGGAGACTCAAGTGTTAGGAGGGGGCATCAGATGACAGAGCATACCGATAGTCTCAAATCTCATTCTCCTCTAGGAACCTCACATATATATTTTGAAGAGGTGGTAACAGGAAAACAGTGCTGGGCCACACAAGTGGATGCCCTTAGGGAGGTTGAGCAGCTTTATTGGTTTCCCCCCTCCCCCCTGGAAGGAAGGAATAGTGATCTATTAGTGATCAACTGTGCATTCTACAGCATACACCTGGGTCTTGAGTCACTGTCTACCACTGTCCTGGACTCTTGAGAAAGGCCTCAAACACAGCCACACAAAACAATCACTTGGCCTGCTCCTGAATTTTGGTGTTCTGCCTAGCCTCTCCACACCACTCACAGTAAGAATTATGAAAGTGGAAGAACTCTTTCCTCAGAACCAGTTCGGTCCCTCATTTCCCAGGCATGCCGGAACCAGCACTTAAATAGTTACTAATAAACTCTTGAGTTCGGTAGTAGACTCATGGTGGGCAAAAAAATGAAGTTGCCGAATGTTTCAGTATTGAACAGCAATAATTACCATGTGGATTTTGTTGTAAACATCAGTCAAGCCATCTCTTACAATCAAATCTTCCAGCTTTACTCCTCCGTAAGGTGTTGCCCCTCTGTTCATTGTATAGGGAACATTAGACATGCTCTCCATCCCGCCAGCCACCATCACATCCTTCTCAAACAAAACAAGCATATGTTAAAGTAAATTACAATAAAAGCCATTTTATATAAAATTTCTCCCCACATAAAAGATTAGAGAACATGATTACAGATATTTATTACAAAATTGCTTCTATTTTTTGTGTAACTAAAACAGGAAAAGAGTGAAAACAGTTAATTGGTGTTGGCACAGGAAGTGAACATGACCAATGTTCTGTGTCTGAGCTGTAATTTCAAAAGATCTGAGAAGCAAAAAGTCTTGAAGATTAGTTACAGGAAAGTTACAACATGGAGAGTTTTTTTCCAAGGGAAAAAAAGATTTGACAAATTTCTTAGCCAGTATTTCTTTTTATTCTTTCATTCGCTGCACTGGTGCTCTGTCCACCTCACATCAATTAGTAGTTTCTTTCTTCTTCACCTCAACTGTTGAAACGTAAGTGCCTCCAAGATTAAAGTAGAATTTTCTTATTAAAAAGTCTCAGTTTTGCATATTTGTTCCATTTCAGTTCTCCATTAGCAACATGTTATATCTACAGGACAAGCAGCTGTTTCAGAATTTAAGACACTAGCAAGGAAGAGAGATCTGTTCACATGAAGTACTAGCTGCTCTATACAATGTTGTGTTGTCTCTTAGCCCTGGTCTACACTACGAGTTTAGGTCGAATTTATTAGCGTTATTTCGATTGATCCGTGCACCCGTCCACACGACGAAGCCCTTAACATCGACTTCTAGGGCTCTTAAAATCGATCTCGCCACTCCACCCCCAACGAGGGGATTAGCGCTTAAAGCGATATTGCTGAATCGATGTAGGCTAGTGAGGACGCAATTCGACAGTATTGGCCTCCTGGATCTATCCCACAGTGCAACATTTGACCGCTCTGGACAGCAGTCTGAGCTCGAATGCTCCGCCCAGGTAGACAGGAAAAGCCCCGCGAACTTTTGAATTTCATTTCCTGTTTGGCCAGCGTGGTGAGCTGCAGGTGAGCGCAGATCTCATCAGCAGAGGTGACCATGATGGAGTCCCAGAACCGAAGACGAGCTCCAGCATGGACCGATGTTGAAGTACGCGATCTGATCGCTGTATGGGGAGACGAAACCGTGCTAGCAGAGCTACGGTCCAAAAGAAGAAACGCCAATACATATGCCAAAGTCTCCAAGGGCATGCAGGACAGAGGCTACAACAGGGACGCGCAACAGTGCCGCGTGAAAATTAAGGAGCTCAGGCAAGCCTACCAAAAAACCAGAGATGCAAACAAACGCTCTGGGTCAGAGCCCCAGACATGCCGCTTCTATGATGAGCTGCATGCCATTCTAGGGGGTGCACCCAGCACTGACCCACCCATGTGGTATGACTCCGTATGTGGATCATCAGAAACCACAGAGGAGCATGATGATGATAATGATGCTGAAAATAGCGCCCAGACACAGCAAGGAAGTGGAGAAGCCCTTTTCCCCGACAGCCAGGAACTCTTTGTCACCCTGGAGCCAGTACCCTACGAACCCACCCAAGGCGTGCTCGATGCAGGAGAAGGGACCTCTGGTGCCTCTGGTGAGTGTACCTCTGTTAATTAATACATGTTTTATAAGCAAGCGTGTTTAATGATCAATTCGCGGCCAGTACAGCTACAGCTACTGGAAAACTCTGTTAACATGTTCGGGGATGGAGCAGAAATCCTCCGGGGACATCTCCAGAAAGATCTCCTGGATGTACTCCCAAAGCCTGTGCAAAAGGTTTCTGGGGAGGGCAGCCTTATCCTGTGCTCCGTGGTAACACACTCTACCACGCCAGGCCAGTAGCACGTAGTCTGGAATCATTGCTTTGCAAAGCATGGCGGCGTATGGTCCCGGTGTTTGCTGGCATTCAAGCAACATCCGTTCTTTATCTGTCTGTGTTATCCTCAGAAGAGTGATATCATTCATGATCACCTGGTTGAAATAGGGGAATTTTATTAAGGGGGTATTCAGAGGGGCTCCATCCCTGCTGGGCTGTTTGCCTGTGGCTGAACGGAAATCTTCCCCGCTGTGACCCACGCGGTGGGGGGAGGGGGAACAGCGAACATCTTGGATGTGTGTCTGTGTGTGTGGGGGGGTGTCGATTAGGTTCGCGCTGCACGTTAACCCGAAAACCGCCGCCCCTCCCTTTTCAATTGCCAACCAGTTTTAAATTGCCAGCCCAAAGGCTGTTTGTTATGGGAAATGAGGGGGTTGCTGTTTGAAAACATTCCCACCTGTTATGAAGGTTAAAGAAGCCTATAGACTGTGGCTTACCATGGCTGCCTGCAAGCCGAATTCTGTTGCCCGCTGGACCAACTTGTTGCTTGTGTGATCTCTCACACCAAACCGGCAGACCCTCAATATAACAGGCAAAGTGCAACCTTGGACCAAATGCATATGTGATATGTAATGTTTGGAGCATTGTTCTCTAATATGTGTCTTTTAAACTACTCCTCTCCCGTTTGTTTCCTCCCGCAGCTGCAAATGTTTCAACGCCACCCCTTTCATCACCGTCCCAGAGGCTAGCGAAGATTAGAAGTAAAAAAAAAAGGAATCGAGACGATATGTTCTCAGAACTCATGGAATCCTCCCACACTGAAGCTGCCCAGCAGAATGCGTGGAGGCAGACACTGTCGGAGTCCAGGAAGGCAGAATTTGATCGTGCGGACAGGTGGCGTGCTGAAGACAATGACTGGCGGGATGAAGAGAGACAGCGGCGGGATGAAGAGAGTAGGTGGCGTCAGCGTGCAGAGAGAAGGCAGGATGCAATTCTGAGGCTACTGGAGGATCAAACGGAAATCCTCCGGCTTATGGCTGAGGAAAGGCGTAGGGTTCAGGAAAGGCCGCCTGAGCCCAGACCGCCACTACAGCCCCTGTGTAACCAACAGCCCTCCTTCCCGAGTCCCATAACCTCATCCCCGAGACGCCCAAGAACGCGTTTGGGCGGCCTCCGTGCACCCAACCACTCAAGCCAAGAGAACAGTCCAAGCAAGAAAGGGCTGGCATTCAATAAGTTTTAAAGTGCTGTGTGTCCTTGTCCTTCCCTCATCCCCGTCTCCACCACCCATCCTGGTGCTTCCCTTCCTCCACCAGCTATCCCGGGAGACTGTGGCAGTTAGCCCCATAGTTCCCCCTCTTTGTTTTACGAATTAATAAAGAATGCATGATTTTTAAGCAACAATGACTTTATTTCCTCTGCGAGCGGTGATCGAGGGGGGGAGGGCAGGGCGGTTTGGGTAAAGGGAAGTAGAGTGAATGAAGGGGCGGGGCTTTTCATTACAGGGGAAAAACAGAACTTTCACACAGCATCCTGGCCATTCATGAAACTGGTTTTCAAAGCTTCCCTGATGCGCAACGCACCCTGCTGTACTCTTGTAATAGCCCTGGTGTCTGGCTGCGCATAACCAGTGGCCAGGCGATTTGCCTCAACCTCCCACCCCGCCATAAACGTCTCCCCCTTACTCTCACAGATATTGTGGAGCGCACAGCAAGCAGTAATAATAATGGGAATATTGTTTTCGCTGAGATCTAACCTAGTCAATAAACTTCGCCAGCGAGCTTTTAAACGCCCAAATGCACATTCCACCACCATTCTGCACTTGCTCAGCCTATAGTTGAAAAGGTCCTGACTACTGTCCAGGCTACCTGTGTATGGCTTCATGAGCCATGGCATTAAGGGGTAGGCTGGGTCCCCAAGGATAACTATAGGCATCTCAACATCCCCAACGGTTATTTTCAGGTCTGGGAAGAAAGTCCCTTGCTGCAGCAGCCGAAACAGACCAGAGTTCCTGAAGATGCGAGCGTCATGTACCTTTCCCGGCCATCCCACGTTGATGTTGGTGAAACGTCCCTTGTGATCCACCAGTGCTTGCAGCACTATTGAAAAGTAACCCTTTCGGTTTATGTACTCGCTGACTTGGTGGTCCGGTGCCAAGATAGGGATATGGGTTCCGTCTATCGCCCCACCGCAGTTTGGGAACCCCATTGCTGCAAAGCCATCCAGTATGAGCTGCACATTTCCCAGACTCACAACCCTTGGTACCAGCAGCTTGGTGATCGCCCTGGCTACTTCCATCACAACAGCCCCCACTGTAGATTTTCCCACTCCGAATTGATTCGCGACTGACCGGTAGCTGTCTGGCGTTGCAAGCTTCCACAGGGCTATTGCCAGTCGCTTCTGTACTGTGAGGGCTGCTCTCATCTTGGTGTCCTGGCGCTTCAGGGCAGGGGAAAGCAACTCACAAAGTTCCATGAAAGTGCCCTTACGCATGCGAAAGTTTCGCAGCCACTGGGATTCATCCCAGACCTGCAGCACTATGTGGTCCCACCAGTCTGTGCTTGTTTCCCGGGCCCAGAATCGGCGTTCCACTGTATCAACAAGCCCCATTAACACCATGATGTCCACCTTGCGGGGGGGCCTTTTTTGAGAGAGGTCTGTGTCCATGTCCTCATCACTGTCCTCAGGGCGCTGCTGTCGCCTCCTCGCCTGCTGTAGCTCTAGCAGCTCCTGGTTCTCGTTCTGCATATACTCCTGGACAATGCGCGTGGTGTTCATAACGGCGAGAACAGCCGCGGTGATCTGATCGTGCTCCATGCTTTCCCTGGTATGCTGTTTGCAGGACAGCAGAGTGGCAGCAGAAGCAGCGGGTGGATAACAATGGAGTCAGCAATATGGCGCCCATATGAAAAAAGGCGCGAAAGGATTTTTTGCTCCCCCCTCAGTTGCTTTCACGGAGGGAGGGGGGAGCAAGGGTTAGGCTCATTTCCTTCTAGCTGCAGATGGTACAATATGCGGTGAGCAAGGAGGCGCCTTCCCTTCTAGCAGCAGATGGTACAATATGCTTGATATCCATCATCAGCTCCTGGCCCCCTCAAGGATTGAACTCGCAACCCCGGGTTTAGCGGGCCAACGCTCAGACCGCTGAGCTATCCCTCCGCCCGTGTTCCAGGCAGTACTGAATCTCCCTTAAACAAAACGTAAAAAAGAGAATGACCAGAGTCACTCTGGTCACTCCCATTTATGTCCAAGCGCCCCCGGCCAGCCACACCATCGGCCGCCGGCCAGGAGCACACGAATACCAATCATATTGTACAATCTGCTGCGAGAAGGGAAGGAGCTTCTGCTGTGTAGTCCCGCGACTACCAGCCTCAGGCGGAATGGCCCCCTCAAGGATTGAACTCGCAACCCCGGGTTTAGCGGGCCAACGCTCAGAACGCTGAGCTATCCCTCTGCCCGTATTATAGTGTGACTGAATCCCCACTAGACCTAATGTCCAGGCGTACGCTGGAGATGTACGGTAATTGTGAGCTGAGCAGGCTTCCGTAGCAAACACGGAAACCCCGGAAAAAAGGCGCGAAAAATATTGCTTTCACGGAGGGAGGGATGACATGTACCCAGAACCACCAGCGACAATGTTTTCTGCCCCATCAGGCTTTGGGATCGCAACCCAGAATTCCAATGGGCGGCGGAGACTGCGGGAACTGTGGGATAGCTACCCGCAATGCAATGCTCCGAAAGTTGATGCTAGCCCCGCTACTGTGGACACAGTCAATCGACCTCATGGTCTTAACGCTCTTTAGTGGGGACACACACAATCGATTCCATAAATTCGGGTTTTAAAATATCGACTTCTATAAATTCGACCTAATTCTGTAGTATAGACGTAGCCATAGTGTGGAAAGATCTGACCCAACTTCATAACACAGTTTACCATGTTTTCTGTTAATAAGCTGGCAACAAACAGGAGACTTTAAACAGTTTTATCATTGAACCCAAAATTCAATTTAATTAGTATGTGCATTTATTAATATTTTTACATGGTTTTCAAGAAGTAGTTCAAGTAGTTCCTGCAGTTTTATCACCCTTTGTAAGATATGGTTGGACGATTCACTGTGGCTTCACACATGAAGTCTCTAGATTCTCAGCATGAAGCATACATGTAACCATTTTTAATGCAGTGCATTACATATGGGTAAGGATAAGAAAAATTGCAAGTTTAATGTTTTTCAGTAGTCTATAGACAAGTTCAGTAAAACACTTTATATTGCATGCTCATAAAGGATACTTTACAAGGAGTCAGTCATGGGATTACGAAAAGGAAGGTTTCTTTATGGTAAGATTTAAAGTTATGCTTCGTTCAGTATCAGGTATATACTGGATCCAATAAAAGCAATTGAGAGTAATGAAGATGAGACGGGCAGTAAAAAGAACTCAAAGACAGTTATGACTAGAAATCAGAAACAGGAAGCCAGAGAACGGAAGATTTCTTAAAGTGTTCTATTTTTAGCTTTGTTATTCTGATCCTATATAATTTTAGGTCTCCAGCCCTTCCAGTTTTAAAAAAAAAAAAAAAAAATCTATAAATCCAGTAAAGGCTCTAAAACAGCACTAATCGCACATCCACTGAAGTCAATGGGAGTTTTGTCATTGACTGTAATGGGATCAGAATTACTGAGTGTGCAGCTGGGGAAAAAAAATCTCTAATAAGAAGTTTCTAAGACCTACTTACAGTCAATTAGGGCTGAATCCAGCAAAGTAGGTAGAGAGACAGTGACATATTGTGTGGGAATCAGGCATGCATAATCACTTCAGGTCAAATCTCTAATTCTCTGAAATATGAGAGCCCCTACAAAGTGTGTGGCCTACATCCATCAAATGTAAACCTAAGGTATGAATATTCATTAAATGTGAATTAGCAGTAGCTATTGATCCCACTGGAGTTAGTGGCAAGAATACCATTTAGGGCCTGATCAAAGACCAGTACAGCCACGAAAGCTTATGCCCAAATAAATGTGTTAGTCTCTAAGGTGCCACAAATACTCCTTGTTCTTTTTCCCTTGACTTCAGGCTCTAGACCAAGCCCTTAATTCTGGGTCAGATTGGGTTTGGTGTGAACTAAGCAGTGGGCCTAAATCATTGATATCAGTAACTCTACCCGAGGGGGGCAGAGAGAGAGAGAGAGAGAGAGAGAGCGCGAGCGCATATTTTAAGAAATGAAAGAGAATACTTATGTCAGCAGGTAGGTTTTCCAAAGATGTACCATAATTGGCAGATAAGATTTTTTTCTCTCTCCTAATCTAGGCCTGGTCTACATTAAAAGGTTACATCAGTATAACTGTGTCAGTTGGGGATAAAAAAAATAAAGAAATCACACCCTCACTGATGTAGCCATACTAACAAAACTCAAGACTCAGCTATGTTGACAGAAGAGGGTTTCAGACAACACAGCTAACCTTGTTTGGGGAGGTGGTGTTCCTACAACAGGAAAAACTCCTTTGTCAACATATATTGAGTATTAAAGGGCTATGCTGGAATAGTCTCTAGTTCTGACTACCGGTATGTCTACAAAAGAGGCACGAGTCAAAGCAACCTGGTTAAGATCTAGGTATTTTGCTTCTCTACCCTTTCTTCCCCCTTAAAAGGAAAAACTTATAATACTGACCACAACTACTTCCACTATTAACTGTATCCTAAGATATGTGAGACACATTTCTAAATACACAGTTAACACATTTGTTTATCAAAACAAACATTTAAATATCTACAAAATTAGGATTTATATAAAAAATATAAATTCTTGTTAAGCAGTATTAGCACAAAATCAAAAAGTAGTATATTATAATGGGCAAGAAACTACCACATTAGTCTCTTACTTCTCAGAGATCAGAATTTCCACATTTTGGCAATCAGATATCATGTGTGAAGTTAACGGACACTAAAATTCACATACCTGATTTCCACACATCAGATTCTGTGCTGCCATCATGACGGACTTCATTCCAGAAGCACAAACTTTATTGATAGTTGTAGCAGGGGTAGAGACTGGTAAACCTGAGACAAGTAAATATATTAATCAATTAAGACAACCACATTATTCTATTTATAATCTAATTACATCATCCCTTGTTAGCATTTAACAACTATTAGCTGCTAATCTTGTTGCACTTCCCTTCATTACAAAAAACTGCCTTTCACCATCACTAATATTTCATATGGGGCTAACTTTCACCTAAAGTAAAATTATAATCTTTACCTACAGTTCCATAGCAGCTCTATGTAGTATAAATTCTCTAGATCTTTAAGCACAGAAACAAAAACAGTATGTTAATACCTGCACCCAGTAGTGCTTGTCTTGCTGGAGCTTGTCCTTGTCCAGCCTGCAGGACATTACCCATATACACTTCTTTCACTTCTTCTGCAGGAATACCTATAAAATAAACCAAGGGGCTTTTTCTAAGTGAGAGAACCAATATACTAGTATTTTTACCTTTTAGATAAAAGTTTTCAATCTAACACCGACAATAAAATGCACCGATTTTACTCCAGTGAGGCTAAAATACAGCACACAGGCCTACATCAAGAGCCTCCTGGGTTTCTACACTTATGGTTCATGAAAAAAATGCTGAAGACTGCTCTAGAGACCAAAGTCCTCTAGGCATCCACAGAACAAAAACAGCACAAATACCAGGAATGCTGCCTTCAACAAACTCCTGGGCAGTGAGTTTCAACCCATTAGAGCAATTCCATCTCCATGTCTTTAGTCCATCCACTCTAACTGCAACGCAGACTATAAATCAGTGTCTAATGTAGTGATAGGTTTTGGGAGGTGGACACCTATTCAGTAGGAACCAGATTAACATTTTATTTCACATAGGCCACCGATTAACATTCTAATCTATTCTTAAAAGCAACAAAAACAAAAGCACTCAAGTCAGGCATTAAATGCTTTACACATTTCATGCTTAGACGTTGTTTTTCTTTTTTTAATAGGATCAATTGATAAGTGTAAGATCTCCAAGATTAAAAATTCACCTACCCAAACGCACACTTTTATTTTTTAACATATTTTTTTTCAAAACAAGATACAAATTGATTCTGTTCACTGGGGCAATGTGTAACTTTGTTTTGTGAACAAATATTTACACATACCTGCTCTTTCAATTGCTCCTTTAATTGCAATGGAACCAAGTTCAGTGGCTCGCAACGATGAAAGGGATCCTTGGAAAGATCCAATGGGAGTCCGTGCTGCACTTGCTATGACCACTTCCTAGGGGAACAGAATATGCAGTAAGAGAGTTACAGTATTTAAAAACATAACATTTATTTTAACTTGTTCACACTTTGTTTTGTCTTTTAAACAGTGACTCATATTTGTACAGTATACAATTGTACAACACAATGGGGAAGCCAGACTGGTCATGGACTTTAGGTGCCACTGCAGTACAAACATTTTAATAATTATTATGTTATATTAATTGAGACACCTGCCCAAGAAACAAGACATTAAGAATGTCATGATAATTTAGCCAAAGTCAGAGATTTTCTTGTGGTGCTAACCATAAACTAACTTTTAAATGAAACAAGGTATGACTTTCAATTTCTTATCTAGGAGCCCACTACATCTGACTATTTCGAATTATAACATATGGGCTTATTTTAAGTATTATGATTATTTGTATTGCTTTTACCCCTATTTTTACTCAGCCTCCACTCTCCACATCAACAAGGCTGCCTGCTAAGCTAGCCCATCAATCTGATGGCAGTATGATGTGCTGGCATTGAAGGGACTGAATTCTGGGTCCCCCACTTGGGGCCTGTTCCTGAATGCTTTCTCAATGGCGTTGATGAGCACCTTCAACCGCCATGTTTCAAAGGGAGCCAAAGACACTCAGCACCACACACTGTCAGGCCCTTGGTTCTTTATTTACTGAGGGAAGCAGGATTTTGGATGGAATACCTTGTGTCACTTGATTTACTCTCCTCCCATTCCACAAGTAACCAGTAACAGGATTAACAAACTTACGAGACAGACATATTCAGCTACCCTCAGTTACAGACCAGGTCAGACACAGGTAAATGCAGAATGGAATTTTCAAAATGAGAGAGAGAGCACTGACCAGCTCACTGTAAGTTTAACAGAAGCATGATGCCCTGCCTTCCCAACCTCTCTGCGGCACTGCACTTTGAAGTGATCTGACATTTTGATACAGACAGATCTTAGAAAAATCTAAACACTGTTCTGATACTAGGTGAGAGACAGGTAACAAGTATTCTTATTCAAGCTTATCACGTACCAAGATGTCTTAACATACTTATCATATAATTGTGGTCAGATTACAAATTGGGAAGGTGGGGAAGGGAAGAGTTTCTATGCTTTTTTTAAGTAATCTCTCTCAAATAGAAGCCCTTGCAATCCAGCGGTTAGAGAGCAGGGCACTGGGAGTCAGGAGACCTAGATTCTATTCCCAGCTTTGCCAATGACAAACTGTGCGACTTCAGCCAAGTTACACATTCTCTACATTGAAAGTGTTTTGCAATGCTCAAGTTTTTAAAGATCAGATTCTAAAAGCAGGCTAGTAGCAATGGTTTATCATAACCAATGCTTGTAGCCATATGCTACTTAATACTTACATTTAAAGTGCGCTGTGATGCATAACCCCGGTTTGTATATTTCAAAACCTAAAAATAAGAAAATTATTTTCAAAATTTTACTTTGCAAATTTTGGTGACCTGATGTTTCAGCTCAGTAACAGATATATTGTGAAAATTTGGCATTTCTTACAAGTGACTGAGAAACACCGAGAATTACTGAATTTTTCAAGTTAAGAAACACTGGAAAAAATAAAAAACTAATACATCACAAAATCAACTTTGTTCATTTATTTGACAAACGTGGTAAACATTCTGTAGTATATTTTCCAAAAGTAATAACGTCTCAAATATGAGAGCTGAGATCTCACTACATCATCTGTGATTAAATCTTTCTTGAGAAATTAAATATCTTTTTTTTAAAAGCAATTTGTGGAAAGTATGGATTAAAAAAGTTCTGTCAGTTTTAATCATGTAACAGCTACTTCTCAGATATAGGAGCTACAGTATTTCTCATCATCATTACATACAATGAACAAGTAGGGAATGCTGCTACAAGTTTTGATTATTCAACCCCATTGTTCCTTTAGTCCTTTCACTGCTATCACTAAGTTTAGCATTGCAAAGGTAGCTAATTTCTAGAGCTCAATTTCACTGGCATTTGTGTTTCGTAATATGTGTGGTGAACACAGGATTCAGCATCAAAAGATGACAACAGAATAAATCCAGCAAAAATCTGTACGGCAAACCAATTCACAGGCTGTTATCATCCTATTACTAGGTGTACTCACAGTGGGGTGAAAATTCATTATATTTTTTTAAATAAAAAATTTATTTTAAAAGATACATGATCTTAAGAGTTTATGTCACAGCAGCTTAAAGTAATTAAAAAGTAAAACTATTTCACTAGACAGTGTATAAACAGATTAAAGACCACTAGCATTTTACTGAAAGAATATATTCAGGTAAGTGAATTAAAATTAATGGTCACTTGAGGACTTTGAAGGAACACCATCAATTATAATCTAGTCATTTTAAGAAAAGTAAAAAAGTACCTTCAGGTACTATGCCCACCTTGAGCCCCCATGCCAGTTGTGATTATTTTTAAAAGTTTAGCTTCACAGCTGGAAAAACAAATTCACATGCAAGAAAAAGGAAACTGCCTATATAATTTTATGCATTTAACAACGTTCAATGAACAAAAAGAAAACAGTTCCTCGTCTTTCAGTTATAGTCAACGACGGTGATTATCTGTAACAATTTTAGGTGTGAAATTTTCTGACAAATGGGTAAACTTTAAAGTTGACTGCATCCCTTTAAGATTTTATTTGAACATCCCAGAGAGAGGTCTAGTCTTAGAATGACCTGACAACTAACAAGGGTAACAGTCTTTTATCTTAAACTATGTACAGTTCACGTTATTCAGTCAATTGTACAAATAAGCGAACACCCAGTAAACATAGCTGATTGCAGCGCGCATTGCCTGTGCTGCGTACCTCTATGTACGGACGACAGATTTTTTTTTTTTTAAACCTTGGCAGCTGATAAGATCTCAACTTTGGTCCTATGGACATACCTGACCCTCGCATAAACCACGAAGGTCTGGATGCTTCCCCTGCCTCGTCGCCTTTTCCAAGGCAGAGGCTCGCAACGCGTTGCTGCGCCACTGGCTGGGTTTGTACCGCTCATTTGGCTCAAAGCAGCAGCACGCAGCATCTCGGCCCCTCACGCGACGGGGGGCGGGCGGGGGGCCGCAGGCCAGCGCGGCGGACCCCTGCGGAGACTCCAGACTTCTCCCAGGGGCGCTTTAGGCTCCCTCGACCCCAATGAGCAGACTCTGGGCTGGGCGCCGGCGTGGCAGCCCGCCCCGAGCCCCCCGGCTTTACCCGCTCCCGGGCAGCCCCGCCCCGCTGCAGCTGGCGGGCCGGGGGGGCAGGGCTGCCGGTGAGCAGGAGGTGGGGAGAAGCGGGGCGCCCCCGCCCCACCCCCGCAGCACGAGGATGCCTTCGGGGGGGTTCAGGCTCCTGGCTGGGCCTCGGGCCACAGCCGCCTCCGCCTGCCCTTGGGCGGGTCGCCCCGGGCCGAGCGCCCCCGCGCCCGGGAGGCGCCCCACACTGGAGCCCGGGCTGGATTCCGGGCCCCGGGCAGCCCGCGGCGCGGCGCGGCGCCTCTCCCGCCCCGGGGCAGAGCCGCGGGGGAGGGGGGGGGTGACAGGCCCCATTTCCGCGGCGGGGGCGTCGTGTCCTCCACCGAGCCCTGGTCGTGCTCACCCGCAGCAGCCTCGCGAGCTCCCGGCAGCCCAGCATCGCCGCCGCCGCCATGCCCGCCCGAGTGTCTCTGGCAAGAGCCCGGGGCCCGCCCGCACCTCACCTTCAGAGCGGTCACAGCCCCCCGCCCCGGCCAACGGGAGCCGCCGCTCCCGCCCGCTCCCATTGGCCCTGGCAGAGAGAGGCTGATTCCACTGGAGGAGGAGGCGGGGCTTGGGGGGCCGAGGGGAGCGCAGGGTGCTGCTGGGGAGAATGGGCCCCAGGGTGGCACAGGCCCCTCCCCCGAGGCGCCTCTCTCTGATTCCCCCTGAGACTAGAGTTGCCAACTTTCTAATTGCACAAAACTGAAGACCGTGGCCTTGCCCCCCCCCCCCCCGCCGCCGCCACTTCTCCAGCCCCCTCTGCTGCCTACTCTCCCCCACCCTCACTTGCACTGGGCTGGGATAGGGAGAGGGGCGGGCCCCAGCTGGGGGTGCGGGTTCTGGGTGGAGCTGGGGATGAGGGATTTAGGGTGCAGGAAGGGGCTCTCTGCTGGGGCCAAGGGGTTTGAAGTGTAGGATCAGGCTCAGGCCTGGGACAGAGGGATGGGGTGCAGAGGAGGGTCAGGGTGCAGGCTCTGAGAGGGAGTTTGGGTGTGGGGAGGGGCTCAGAGCTAGGGCAGGGGGTTGGGATGCGGGCTCTGGGAGGGAGTTTGGGTGCAGGAGGGGGTTCCAACCTGGGGTAGGGGGGTGTGGGGTACAGGCTACAGCTGGGCAGTGTTTACCTCAGGCGGCTCCCGGTTGGTGGTGCAGCAGAGCTAAGGCAGGCTCCCTGCCTGCCCTGGCTCCACGCTGCTCCCAGAAGCAGCTGGCATGTCCAGCCCCTAGGCGGCACGGCCGGGCAGCTCTGTGCAGTGCATGCTGCCTGCACCAGTAGCACCACTCCCGCAGCTCCCATTGGCTGCGGTTCCTGTCTAAATGGGACAGCTGCGAAGCCGGCACTCAAGGCAGGACATGCCTGGTGCTTCCAGGAGCTGCGCGGAGCCAGGGCAGGAAGGAAGCCTGCCTTAGCCCCGCTGTGCTGCCCCCCGGACTTTTAACAGCCTGGTCAGCAGAACCACCAGGGTCCCTTTTTGACTGGGCGTTCCACTTGAAAACTGGATGCCTGGCAACCCTAACTAACACCCATGGTCACGCAGCAGCCAGCCTGTCACCCCTACCCTCTCTGCATGAATTGTGTCCAAATCCTTCCCCACCTAACTCCTCCTCTCAGCGCCCATTCTCTCCACACAGGGCATGCCTACTGTGACGGGTTGGTATCACAGAAACCCCCTTGGAGCTGCCACCTGGTGTGCCAAGACTACTTCTGCCCCTACTTTCCTGCCTCTTCCAGCTTGGGACTCCAGAATCCTGTCTGTTTTGAGCCAGATTCCGCTGATCTGCTGCAAACCCAGACCCAGGTCTGAACCACGTCCACTAACAGCTGTAGGCCTGCCTGGAAGCAGCTCAGGAAGTGCTCTTGTCTTTGACACCCAGGTGCCCAACTCCCAATGGGGTTCAAACCCTGAATAAATCCATTTTACCCTGTATAAAGCTTATACAGGGTAAACTCATAAATAGTTCGCCTTCTATTTCAAAGATAGAAAGATATGCACAGCTGTTTGCCCCATCCCCCCAGGTACTAACACATACTCCAGGTAACTTAATAAGTAAAAAGTGATTTTAATAAGTACAGAAAGTAGGATTTAAGTGATTCCAAGTAGTAACAGACAGAACAAAGTGAATTACTAAGTAAAATAAAATAAAACACACAAGTCTAGGTCTAATCAAACTCAACACAGATAAAAACCTCACCAGTTCCAGTCTATTTCTTTTACAAGCTGTAGAACTCCTAGCCTGGGTCCAGCAATCGCTCACACCCCCTATTGTCTTTGTCCTTTGTTCAGTCTCTTTCAGGTATGGCCTTGGGGGGGTAGAGAGCCTCTCTCTTTAGCCAGCTGAAGACAAAATGGCGGGGTCTTCCAAGGGTTTAAATAGATTTTCTCCCCACTTCCTGTGTAGCATCATGTTACCCTGGAGTTTTTGGGGATCACCTGGGCAAGTCACATGTCCATGCACAAATCAGTTCTTACCAGCCAAGCCACATCCCTGGCAAAGCTCAGATGTGGATTGGTGTCTGCAAGCTCTATTGTCTGTTAAGTGTTTCTTGATTGGCCTCTTTATCTGCACATTCCTCTCTTCCATGCTCTTACAAAGGCTATGTATAAAACCAACAAATATACAACCAATATTCATAACTTCAACTACAACAATGATACATGCATACAAACAGGAGGAATAGATTCAGTAGATCATAACTTTTACGGAGATATGTTACATGGCACATGTAGCATAAAACATATTCCAGTTACATCATATATACATTTATAAGCATCTCCCCATAAAGTTTTATGGGGGACACCATCACACCTACGCTAGAGAAAGGCACAGTGCCGTAGCCACAACCCTGCAAAAGCCAGAAGGACAGGCATCGGTAAAGGCAGGGCTGCGCTTAGCCACACTTTGGTCATCGCCACCTTGGGGTCTGCAACATGTCTTCAAATTCCCACCTTGCTCCATGTGCGCCTCATTGCAAAAATCATCTCTCTCTCCTGCCCCTCAGCAACCCTGCTCCTTCTGTAACTGTCTTTGCCAACTCCCTCTCCTTGCCCAAATCTTTCCACCCTCACAGCTCAAGCCTTTGTACACGACTCCGCTTTTCATCTTGCCCTCTTCAGCCTACCAAAGATGCAGCCTCACAACCCTGCCCACATCCTACTCCCCTCTTTATGGCATCATGCCCTACCACATGAACACACCTCAAATGACATTCCTAGTCCACTGTCCAGACACTGCCTCCCCCCTCACTCCCCCCTTTACAATTTCCCAAAGCAATTTACCACCACTAGTTTTAGGTGTAGCATGTCATCCATTCTAACCCCAGTCACCACTCTGTTGGCTATTCACTGGCTAGTACACATCTATATTACAGGTATAACTACCCACACTACACCTATTTTAATTATTAAAGTATACATATTAAGCATTAGTATAGCAGTTTTTAGCCTAGACTGGCCTGAACCTTTATTATAATCCTGAACACTATGCAAAGCATCCCATAATACCATGCATTAGTTGAACTAGTTTAAATAGATAGGAAAACTGTCAGTATTAGGACAGAGGATTATTTCCTCGTAACTACAGGAAAAAAGTTGCCCACACAAACCTAGGACGTGCCTTCATCCCTAGTAGCTGGAATGTATGTACTCAAAACAAAAAGAAGGGTGCATCGTAATATGGAGTGCATGGGGCACAGCATGGTACCAGAACAAACAAGACAAAAAGCTGACTAATTAAATGACATGTACAGTACCTTTTCCTGGTAAACAAAAAGAGTATAAAAGGTCGGCTTTAGGGGAGTAGTTTGGAAGAGCACACCATCTTCCTAAGGTGAATGTAACATCACAGCATGGGACTGCTCTTGGTAAACTGATATATAGAACCTTTTTCCTGTCCCATGCTGGAACTTTTTAAATTGCTACTAGGGCAAAATGCCTTGTTAAAAGTAACCAGTTTTAGAACTAGTGCATAATAAAGCACTGTAGGTGAAACACCCATACTTTAGGAATTCCTGGGCAAAAGCCACATTGTAAATGTGCATAGACAAAGTGTTTCCTTGGCAACAGCCATATAAAAAAATATATCACAGCTATGCCTAATAAAAATGGAAAGACAGTAGGACTGGAATCCTTTGTTGTACAATTTATAAACCATGGCAGTGCATTGTTCGGACTTAATATTGTAAATAAATGCCATCCTTGGGGTCATGTATATAATCTGTTTAATTCAGAAATGGAGGAAAAAAAGTAAAAAGGGAAGCGATAAAGAGCAAAAGGGCATGGCTATACAAGGGCTTTACTTAACTGGCTTAGTTTTAAACAGTAAAATAAAACATTTAATGGAAAACAAATACAGAAAAGGGGCAGAACAGATAGTTCAAACAACACTTGGAAGGTAGAAGCGACAAAAAGTCCTATGGCACCTTATAGACTAACAGACGTATTGGAGCATTAGCTTTCGTGGGTGAATACCCACTTTGTCGGATGCATCCGACGAAGTGGGTATTCACCCACGAAAGCTTATGCTCCAATACGTCTGTTAGTCTATAACATGCCACAGGACTCTGTCGCTTCTACAGATCCAGACTAACAGGGCTACCTCTCTGACACTTGGAAGGTGTTAATAGTCTAAACACCTCCTTATCCCTTAGCATGTGACTTGCTAGATGCAAGCGATGCACTCAAGGAATGTCAAATTAACGGTGTAGTCAAGAGAAAAAGGAAAAAGCTAAGTGGATGCAGCAAGCACAGGACCTAACAGGTGTATACACCATGGCACATAAACATTTAACTGCTGCCCACGTGGGTGTGCCAAGTGACCACTCTGAATGCAGACAAAAGCAGCAGGCATTCAGAGAACAAATTAGACTCCTAAGGGGACACATTGCAGCTTTAAAACCAAATGCTATCCCTAGTGCTCCCTCCCACACACACACGCTGCCTACAGGGATGAAGGGGACAGCCAAGATTATAATAGGGAATATGAATTTGATCAACCCTGAACAAAAGATTATGAAAATCAAAAGGGTTTACCAATAGCTTCCGGAGGGGGAAATGGTCACAAGCAATGTTCCCTCTAATTGTTGACAGGCCGTGTGCACCAAAAAATTTCTTCTGTGCAAATTTTTGACAGGCCGTGTGCGCAAAAAATTTCTTCTATGCAAATTGTTGTGCTTCTGTGCAAATTTTTGTGTGTGCGGTGTTTCGCCATGTGCGCGGGGTTTAGGATCTGTGTGCGCGTGCACACGCGCACAGCTTAGAAGGAACAGTGGTCACAAGACAATGGGCTAAAAGCAGGGGATTAGCCATAATGACCAAGAAGAGATGGGAGAATTAACAGAAGGGGAAGCCCCTCCCCCCCCATGGTGGATTACCTGAATCCTCTGATTTGCATAAATCCAAAAGTCCAGGGAAAGAGAGACCCAATGACCTGTTGACACAAATGATGCTACTAGGGAGCTCAGGGAATCTATTCATGATTGAACAGAACCATGCCCCTGGGGCAGTTCTGGAGAAAATCTTTTTGGGGGTGGCCGAAATAGAGTTTAAAACAGAACTAAATGACAGGAAAATGTCCCTGATGTACTAAAATCTAGCATTAAAATTTTTACTTTCATGGCACAAAATGTTGGGTACATGCAAAAAGCAGATTCCGTAACTCTGCACGGCAGCTGAGTAAGATCCAATAGTGGGCTGCACAGTCTCAGTGAGGAGAATGATAAAGGTTTTGCAATTAACGGTTGATAGGGCATCTTGGAATGCTATACCCTACTGCTTTAAAAGGACAGTAAGCCTTTGACAATATTGTGGCTCAGCTTCAGGAAATCCTGTGCCCAGGACGAGCAGGTATAATTCTGCGGGCAAATACTGACCAATCCCCTGGAAAACATTACACTAATTACCATGAACAGTTGTCATTGGCTTGGGATATGGATACTAATTGGGATAAACAATCCTCAGTTCATCTATTTGCTTGTAAATAATTAAGTTCCAGGAATCAAGCATTGGGTAGAATTGGTTGTAAACAAAAATATCTCCCTAAATGAGGTTCTGGGGCTAATAATGAAAGCTCACCAGGGAATCCTGGTCACTAAAGAAGAAAAACGCAAAATTGTAGTAGCCATGGTAGAGGTATAAGGGTCACGAGCTCAGAGCCTCCCAAATAGATGGGGCAGTAATTTTAACCAATGGGGGCGAGATATGTTATTTGTGCCAAGGGAAGGGAATGGTCCACCAGAGGAAACGGATCTCTACAAAAAATTAGGGGTGTAATTACAAGGGCATATGTTGATCTATTAGTTTCTCTGCAATTTGTGCCTTCCATGACCCAACAGGACGAACAAGAAGGACCAGCTGGCCCTTATCAACACCTCAGATGGCAGGTCGTGCACCTGTCAAATCAATTGGACGCATTGGCCAACACCCAAAAGCAAACAAATACAGCCCCAGTAGTGTCTCAAATAGCACCCATTGTGTTACGGGAATTCCCATCTTCTCAGAAGAAGGTTACAGGCCTTGTGTAAAGTCCTGTGTTCCTTACAATCTCTTCCCTTTCTTTCTTGGGTGGTAAACAGCCAATTTACCAAGATATATCTGAATATAAAGGAATTGTGAACACTGAGTGAAGTCACCAGCAAATTAATGACTCTAGCCTAACCCAGGCTGAAACCATAGGGATTGTGTTTGCAGGAAATAAAGTCTATACGGATGGGAATTGGAAAGAAAAAATAAATTTTAATAATCCAAATTTAAATTCTGGAGACGCATCTATCAAAATTATCAATCTGGCTGAAAGCGACACTGGTACAGATCAATGTGTTGTAAAACAAGGACCTGGAATTGGAAAACAAAAGTTAATTTTAATGGTAGTGATCCAAGCTTCTGTTTGTCCTACCATAAATAAACCACATAGTACCAGGGCATCAACAGAAATAGCAGCACAGTGTCCCCAAGTAGATCCAGAGCCATTTAGTGACTTAACTGCCATATTGGTGCCTGGAACTTTGATAAATAACATACAATTTATGCATATATCTGTAGTTTTAAATCTCTCAATGAAATATGGCTGAATTTGGCTACTGTGTAAAAGCAAATGTATCACTTCTGTATAATTCTTTGTTAATCAATATAATAGCTTCTTATCAGGAACATGCACACAACCCAGCAGCTAGGCAAGAGTGTCCTGCCATCTGGAATCTTCCAAACTAGAAAACTTCAAAGCTTAGGCTCAATTTCAAGACTATTTGGATCTGGAATGTCCATTTGGAACAGGGCTGATATGGAAAATACAAAAAGGCACATTAGCTATTTTGTGCATCGGCTATTTTGTGCAGAAACAGTCTCAAACCCCATAATTTATGGCACTGAAGGCCTGGCAACTGAGGAATGGTATATGGGCTATAATATGCATGACATTCATAGATTCATAGATTCTAGGGCTGGAAAGGACCTCGAGAGGTCATCGAGTCCAGCCCCCTGCCCTCATGGCAGGACCAAATACTGTCTAGACCATCCCTGATAGACATTTCTCTAACCTACTCTTAAATATCTCCAGAGATGGAGATTCCACAACATCCCTGGGCAGTTTATTCCAGTGTTTAACCACCCTGACAGTTAGGAACTTTTTCCCAATGTCCAACCTAAACCTCCCTTGCTGCAGTTTAAGCCCATTGCTTCTTGTTCTATCCTTAGAGGCTAAGATGAACAAGTTTTCTCCCGCCTCCTTATGACACCCTTTTAGATACCTGAAGACCGTTATCACGTCCCCTCTCAGTCTTCTCTTTTCCAAACTAAACAAACCCAATTCCTTCAGCCTTCCTTCATAGGTCATGTTCTCTAGATCCTTAATCATTCTTGTTGCTCTTCTCTGGACCCTCTCCAATTTCTCCACTTCTTTCTTGAAATGCGGTGCCCAGAACTGGACACAATACTCCAGTTGAGGCCTAACCAGCGCAGAGTAGAGGGGAAGAATGACTTCTCGTGTCTTGCTCACAACACACCTGTTAATGCATCCCAAAATCAAGTTTGCTTTTTTTGCAACAGCATCACACTGTTGACTCATATTTAGCTTGTGGTCCACTATAACCCCTAGATCCCTTTCTGCCATACTCCTTCCTAGACAGTCTCCTCCCATTCTGTATGTGTGAAACTGATTGTTCCTACCTAAGTGGAGCACTTTGCATTTGTCCTTATTAAACTTCATCCTGTTTACCTCTGACCATTTCTCCAATTTGTCCAGATCATTTTGAATTATGACCCTATCCTCCAAAGCAGTTGCAATCCCTCCCAGTTTGGTATCATCTGCAAACTTAATAAGCGTACTTTCTATGCCAATAGCAAAGTCGTTGATGAAGATATTGAACAGAGCCAGTTCCAAAACAGACCCTTGCGGAATCCCACTCGTTATACCTTTCCAGCAGGATTGGGAACCATTAATAACTACTCTCTGAGTATGGTTATCCAGCCAGTTGTGCACCCACCTTATAGTAGCCCCATCCAAGTTGTATTTCCCTAGTTTATTGATAAGAATATCATGCGAGACCGTATCAAATGCCTTACTAAAGTCTAGGTATACCACATCCACCGCTTCTCCCTTATCCACAAGACTCATTATCCTATCAAAGAAAGCTATCAGATTGGTTTGACATGATTTGTTCTTTACAAATCCATGCTGGCTATTCCCTATCACCTTACCACCTTCCAAGTGTTTGCAGATGATTTCCTTAATTACTTGCTCCATTATTTTCCCTGGCACAGAAGTTAAACTAACTGGTCTATAGTTTCCTGGGTTGTTTTTATTTCCCTTTTTATAGATGGGCACTATATTTGCCCTTTTCCAGTCTTCTGGAATCTCTCCTGTCTCCCATGATTTACCAAAGATATAGCTAGAGGCTCAGATACCTCTTCTATTAGCTCCTTGAGTATTCTAGGATGCATTTCATCAGGTCCTGGTGACTTGCAGGCATCTAACTTATCTAAGTGATTTTTAACTTGTTCTTTTTTTATTTTATCTTCTAAACCTTCCCCCTTCCCATTAGCATTCACTATGTTAGGCATTCCTTCAGACTTCTCGGTGAAGACCGAAACAAAGAAGTCATTAAGCAGCTCTCCAAGTTTCCTGTTACTGTTTCTCCCTCCTCACTGAGTAGTGGGCCTACCCTGTCCTTGGTCTTCCTCTTGCTTTTAATGTATTGATAAAAAGTTTTCTTGTTTCCCTTTATTCCTGTAGCTAGTTTGAGCTCATTTTGTGCCTTTGCCTTTCTAATCTTGCCCCTGCATTCCCATGTTGTTTGCCTATATTCATCCTTTGTAATTTGTCCTAGTTTCCATTTTTTATATGACTCCTTTTTATTTTTTAGATCTTGCAAGATCTCATGGTTAAGCCAAGGTGGTCTTTTGCCACATTTTCTATCTTTCCTACCCAGCGGAATAGTTTGCTTTTGGGCCCTTAATAGTGTCCCTTTGAAATACTGCCAGCTCTCCTCAGTTGTTTTTCCCCTCAGTCTTGATTCCCATGGGACCTTACCTATCAGCTCTCTGAGCTTACCAAAATCCGCTTTCCTGAAATCCATTGTCTCTATTTTGCTGTACTCCCTTCTACCCTTCCTTAGAATTGTGAACTCTATGATTTCATGATCACTTTCACCCAAGCTGCCTTCTACTTTCAAGTTCTCAACGAGTTCCTCCCTATTTGTTAAAATCAAATCTAGAACAGCTTCCCCCCTAGTAGCTTTCTCAACCTTCTGAAATAAAAACATTGCTCAACTGTTTAATCAAATACAAGTACAAATTAATGAATTCATTGCCATAAACAACCTAAGGGCAAGAGAAAATCATGCTGGTAGTGAGATTACGTGTATTGCTTATGGAAATTACATTCTAACCACCATAATCAATTCATTAGGGAATACTGAAAAAGGAAAACTGCCTGACCTTATCAGAGAGGAACAGTTAACTGAATGGTGTTCTCCTTAGTACATAACAAAATCTATAGTAAATCAACAATGTGTTAAATTATGTAGGAAAATTCCTTTTAGCACAATTAATAATTTGGGATCAGTGACACCGCATCCCAATCGAGGCATGTGCCATTCAAAACAGTCCTTTTACTGTAGAAGAAATGTATAGTGATACTGTATCACTACCAATACTGGATCCTGACACAGCAGTATTTGACAACTTGATTATGGTCCATTCAGTAGGTTACCTGGAAGACAACATTTACAAGGAACGACTGGATCTATTGCAACGTTTAGTGTTCCACAAAGCGACACAAACCTAGAGAAAACCACACATGGCTTGTTGCTTCATTAGGGGATATTGATGTGTGCCAGTGTGATGTTTTTGATATTGCCACTCCACTGTGTGGTCACAATGGCTCACCTCAACACAAAGACAAAGAAGCTAGCTGCTCCTGTCTCTTGTCCAGTAAAGCTTACCAAGTGGAGACAACCAGCTGTATGGATAACCTATAATATGAATGGACAGTATTGCATAGTAACTAATCACAAAAAAATTATATATGGAAACCTCACTTGTGTTGTCACTATTCCAAATTTTTGTTTTACTCCTCATGTATGTAGTACTGTGGGACACATTGCCTCTCTCAGTTTTTCAAAACAAATCTATCATCCAGAGTGAG
The DNA here is from genome assembly GCA_033296515.1 of Macrochelys suwanniensis. NCBI lineage: Eukaryota > Metazoa > Chordata > Testudines > Chelydridae > Macrochelys > Macrochelys suwanniensis. The sequence goes on along the minus strand of CM065775.1, from coordinate 37,887,099 downwards.
CCCCAATACCAGGATGAAGTTGAAACTTACCTACCAGTTTTTAAATGTGCATATTAACCCACTCACTTCAAATTTAAAAACATTACTAAACAGAAAAGATGCATACTTCATTCAGATTAGCAGGGTGACATGCACAAGGCAGAACAAGTCTTGAATGACTTTATCCATGACCGGGATCTCAAAATACTTATTTCCCAAACCTGGACAGGGGTTGCATTTAAAGCTTTGCTTGTGTTACAAGGTGTATTTGTACTGGCTGTATTAATTTCGTATTGTCGCTTATGTAGTCTGTTAAAATGCTTTAAATCACATAAAGGCCTCACCATTGTGTCATGTATTAATTTGGCAAAGGTGCCGTCCTGGCTAGAACAATCAAGGCAACACACGGGGGCTTGTTGACTAACATACACTGACTAGTATACATATATATTATATATACACACATTTAAGTATACGTATTAAGCATTAGTAGCTATACAATCTAGAGTGGCCTGCACCTTTACTATAATCCTGAACACTTATGCTAAGTATCTCATAACACTTTGTATCAGTTGAAGTAAGCCTTGGATTGACTAGAGGGGAAAATTGTCAGAATTGGGATAGATGATTATTTCTTCATAACTAACACAAAAGGAGTTGCTCACACAAACCTAGGAGGTGACTTTATCTCCCCCTAGTACCTGGAACGTACATACTCAAAACAAAGAGAAGGGTGCATCGTAATATGGAATGCATGGGGCACAGCATGGTACCAGAACAAACAAGGCAAAAAGCTAATTAAATGACATGTACAGTACCTTTTTTTTCTGATAAACAAGTAGGGTATAAAAGGATGGCTTTAGGGGCCTAGCTTTGGGGAACACACCATCTTCCTAAGGGGAAGATAACATGCCTGCATGGGACTGCTCTATGGAGACTGGTATCGTATAGAACCTTTTGCCTATACTGTATTAATAAACCTGACTGACACTGGTAATTTGGTCTCAAATAAACAGCTCTACTCCTCTGGCAGAATGGAACTAATCAGTCTTCATCCTAGATCTTGAGTTGATCTTTTAGATGTGCTGGGCCCAGACCATTGAGCACCTTGAACTTGACTTGATATTCTATGGGAAGCCAGGGTACAGAGCAACGGACAGATATCATGTGCTTGCTGCAGCTCATGTTGCTGAGGAAACATTCTGCAGTGTTCTGTATATGGATCCTTGTCTTTTAGACTAAGATTTTCAGGCCTAGGCATAGGTCTACTTAAATATTTTACAGCATGGACCAGATTTTCAGCATTTAATATGTACTAGTACAGGCAGTAAACCCCAACCTTTCTAAAAGCATTGTGTTTATATTTTGCTCAATTTGCCCACCAATTCACTGTCCCGGTCGTCTTCTCCCTCTCTGACACTCATCCACCCATACTGGAGGTTGAACAGTACTTCTCTAACATGTCTGAAGTATGTTAGAGGTGTGTCTAAAAAAGTAGGTAATGGTTGGATCAATTATTTGTTATACTTGTTATGGCAAAAATGGAAAAGGAATGAAAAATGTAAAATAAAGCAATAGCTATAGGTTTTGTACACAAAATAACCTTTATTTTCTCATTTTAAATACAAAACAGAACAGTAATAGATGGTATGGAAATGGCATTGAACACAGTCCTTATCAGGGCTACCTTTGTAAGTTTAATGCAATTCCTTCCTTTCCCTAACCCCTTGGAGAAAGTAATGGACAATTACAGAGACTGCTATCCTGGTCCTTTGGGTTACTCCTGCATGTTGCCACCAAGCTGCTACTTCATTGTCAGTTCTGAGAAAATGAAACAAGCTAAATTTACACTCATGTACAAACCTCGGCTCCTAAAATGACTCAGCCCTGCTGAATTCCACATAAGACCTTTGAGGGCCAGGTGTTCTAGTGCCCTAAGCAATGTACATTTCAGTAGAGGGCTCTAAAGCACCAAAATTACTTCTGAATGTGGCACATCCATGAAAAATCTCACCACCAAACTGACGTTAGGGAACATTCTAATGTGCTTAATTTGTGAGCATATGGACAGCGCCTTTACTGAGTAATTCCTGCTCTTTTAACCTTCTACAAAGACCCCCAAGTTTAACTTCACAGACCTTAACTTTTTTCTATCCATCCCTTCCCAGCCCTGCACACAAATAGTTAAAGATGTCCAGTCAAAGCTAACAACCCCCTCCTCCGAACTAAAAGTAGTTGGGCTATTGCCTTTAGAATAAGGTTGCTGTCCAACTGGTTTCAGACCAGTTTCAGTACATCCAAACCAGTTCTTCATTCTTTCCTGCATTACACTTTTCCTTCTCTTTCCCCATGTCTAGGGTAGAGGCCATCAATAAATATACAGTGGAGAAGGTCTAACCTGATGGTCCCTACACATACTAATGTCAGCTGTGTATATTCATTTCCCAGTGCTATTGGAAAGGCTGTAGGGAATTGCTACATTCAAGTTACCTTGGGACCCACAGGTGACCCAAATATAGTTGCAGGCACTACTTACAAGTGTTATCTCCTTTGCCCCTCTTGCAAACCCAAGTACTATCGTCCCTCATGATTTTCCTCAACCAGGTGGCCCCAAAAGAGTGAGCAGCGAATCATATGGGGGGAGGTAAATCAACCAGGACAATGGTGGATTAATAAATGGCTCAGGGATATTTGCAAACTTCCATAATCTTACAGTAATACCTTCTAAAACCACCACACTTACTGCCACCGAACACTCAGAAAATCCCTCATGTGCATTTGTAGCGTGGTATGCTTCTAAACGGGAGAAAATGACACCATATTGTTGGAATTGGCCCACAACATTGCCAACTAGAGCTCTGTTTTGTTAAACATTATTGACCCACAAGTAGGGCAAAGCAGTGTGGTAATTCATTGTGTATTCCAGCAAACATTTGCAACAGTAATGCTGTACAACCTTCTATGTTTCTTTTTTTTTTTTTTTAATTTAAAAGGAAACTGCCACTAGCAATTAAATCCTCTCATATAATAGATCTGTAGTTGTGTATATAGGAAAACTGGTTACAACTGCATTTTATGCAGGAACGTATTTGAAAGTAAGACTAAGTTTGTGTTATTTGGACTATTCAACAAAAGGTTATTGAACTTTGTAATAATGCTAGAAAAAGGAAAAGCATTGGCAAAGTTCCATAAACAAGCAGGCAGAACGCTCAATGTTAAAGGTTGAAATTAAAAAGGAAAAAACTGAACTGAGCACATACACATTAATATGCGCCTGTTGTAAAGTAATGGCATATAAATGCTCTTTCAGTATGAAGGCTGAAAATTACATTTTCATTTAACAGTGCCTCCAGATTTTATGAAAAATGTATATGCATATAGTTCTCTAAGTCATTTTAATGTACATGGTAGGATAGCCTATTTGTCAAGGGCTTGATCATCCATAATTAAAATGTCTCTCTCCTTTTATACATACCTTACAAGTGTTATGTTACTAATAAATCTATAATTATGTAATATAGTTGCTGTAATTAAATGTAAATTTTAGAGTATCTAAAGATAAAAAGGGTTAAATTACACAAATTTGTAAAATTGTTTACAAAAAACTCAAGCTAATGCATGCAGGGTTATGACAACTGTACACCACACATATAATAAACAAATTGTAAAGAAATTAAAAGGGATTACAAAACATAAATGGTAAATAGTCTCCCACGGTGCTTTAGTGCAATTCTGCATCCCATTGTGATGTTTTTAGTGTTTCAGATATTGGTAGTGGTCTTGACTGTTATTGTGGTATGCTGGATTAAGCAATTGCAGCATATGCGCTTTAAAAGAATTGAAATGGTTACATCGTCTTAGTGAGGCAAAGTCAGGGGTATTGTGTCAACAAGAAGCCACACCTGCTCAGTCCCTAAGGGAGCCTGGAGCTAATGCTGGACAAGGCCAAATACCCACTGAATTTACTAATTGGTGATGATTGAGTATATATATATGTCAACCATCAAGGAGTGGATTGATACCAGCAAACAAGTTACTCCTATTTTAAATCTTGCCACCGTTGTGTGTTAAGTTAGCACATCACTGAGGTACCATTCCACCATTAGCTGAAGGTAAGAGAACATGTAGCAACAAAAACTGGTGGGAAAATAAAAGCAAAAGTGAGAAAAACAAGAGTGGTATAAAAATCGGAGCGTCAGTCAGTCAGTGAGTATGTGTGGGAGAACAGAAAGAAAAGAGAAGAGACCCGAGGAAGGCTTGACTCAAGAGACTTAAGAACTGCTGTCAGTGATCCCTGGAAGACTGGTCATCAGAAGCAGGGCGCCACCACTCAGCATCACTCCCATATGTATGTAACTTCGATTCAGGGTGCTCTTAGTCTGTTGTGACAGGGACTGCCATGTTGTGTCAATCACTTATCGGACAAATGTGCCGTGTCCCCTTAGTATTCCTGAGACCACCCTAGCTGAGAGAAATCCTTAGGGCAGGGGTAGGCAACCTATGGCACGGGTGCCAAAGGCAGTACGCGAGCTGATTTTCAGTGGCACTCACACTACCTGGGTCCTGGCCACTGGTCTGGAGGGCTTTCCATTTTAATTTAAGTGAAGCTTCTTAAACATTTTAAAAACCTTATTTACTTTACATACAACAATAGTTTAGTTATATATTAAAGACTTACAGAAAGAGACCATCTAAAAACGTTAAAATGTATTACTGGCACGCGAAACCTTAAATTAGAATGAATAAATAAAGACTCGGCACACCCCTTCTAAAAGGTTGCCGACCCCTGCCTTAGGGTAACAAGCCCCGTGATCAGTCACCCCTTCCCTGCTCAGCATGCCACCACATCCCTGCCATTTCCTATAATGTGTTCTTGGGGGACAATCACTTTTAATTTACTACCTTCAGCCCCAGGCTCTTACAAAATTCCTGATTGTTCATAGCTTTTTCTTCCCTGGGAAACGATACAATGACAACCTTATTAGAGCATTCCCAACCCTTTGCTTCTGCATTCCCAGGACAGGGTCATTATTTATCTCTCATATATTTTCAGTCTATCAGGACACCCTTCATCCTCTCACCTGCCACACCTAAATAAAACCTATGAGGGATTTAAGACAGCAACCTGCTGATCTCCTCACACCTTCATACAATAGTACCAGCTGGACCTCTGCAAAACCCAGAATACCTCTTTTGAATAGAGGGTCCTGCAAGTGGCACCATATGGTAAGACCTTCCCTCTTCAGGTACTGGTCATTACATCCACTAACTATCCAGGTGACACAGGGACAAAAAAGTTAAGCAACTTGCAGGCTAACTGACCCTAATTCAACCCTTCAAGACATATTAGAGAAGTATATAAAATCATAATTAGGGCTATTCCTTAGAAATAGTTAACATAGCCATGTTAAATGGACTAGAACTTTGAAATGTAAACCTGTATTGTTAGAGAATTAGAGGCAATACTAATTGTATGTGTTTACTTGTATCTTGTTAGATGCTAGCCATGTAAACAGACAGTTCCTGTCTATTACTGTAGCTATTGATTCAGAGATCAAAAGGGAATATTAACATTTAGATGAAGTTTGTGATAAACTGTCTCCGAACTGCTCAATTGATAATTACCTTATATTAATCCATGCAGTTAATTACCGGTGATGTTAGGAACTAGGTCACTTCAAAAACACTATTGTTTATCCCAGGACTGCATGGTCAAGAAGCTGCAAAAATCTCTATAAAAACTCTTGGGACCTAATCCTTTCATCTCAGATCTGCTTAAACTTTATTCAGAGGGAGTTTGAGTCGGAAGACTGAGATCTCCAGTCCCATCTGGACTGCCCTCGTTTTGAATATTTGGACATTGAACTATAACCTATGGACTAATTCTGAAAGAACTCTATGCAACTCTGAAGACCACCATCTGTACTATGAAACTGACCTAAGCATTATATTCAAGTCTGTATGTATACTGATCTTTTAACCAATACACTCTTTTTAAAAATAAATTTTAGCGTAGCTAATAATTGGCCGTACGCGTGTACTTGGGTAAGATCTGAAATATTCATTAACCTGGGAGGTGTCCAATCCTTTGGGATTGGTAGAACTTTTTATATGATGAACAAGATTTTCAATCATCATCATCATATTTGACTTGGCTGTCTGGGTGGAAGCCCAAGGCTGGGTTGCTTTAAGGGAACTGTATTTTTGGCTTCTGAGTAACCAGTAAAGCATTGTGAAAGCTGTTTTGTTTCTGGCTTGGTAAATCCAAGTATTGGAATAACCACCAGTTTTAGGGATTGTCAGCCCCATTCTTTGCAGTTTGCCCTAATTGAGCAATCTCATCCCCACCCCCCAGCCACAATCCAGAATGCTAGTTATAAAATGGGAGAGGAGATTGTCATATGACTAGGGGGGAAATATCACTCACCAATAAAGGCAAGATTTCTTTTTCTTCTTCTCCCACTCTACATACATCCTGAGTGTTCCCTCTGATGTAGAGTGCCATTTTCCATTTGTTTTTGTTTACATTGGCCACAACCTCTCATTCTGTGAGTAGGTGGCTTTTGCAAACAGGGGCCGCTAAGAGGGAGTTTGGAAGGGGAGTGGGAAGGGGGCGAGGTACACTTGCCATTCTTTAAAACTTTTAAACTAAACTAGAATCAAAACTTCTTGATTTAAACAAAAACTTTATCGTTAGCCTAGGTAGCTGTAGGAGACAATGCAGGCAGAAGCCCAGCAGCAGAGTGAGGGCTATCCTGTTTATTGCGCTCAGTGTAGCAGGTATGATTCCTGCCCTGTGGGCGGGTGGTGTATGTGTGCATTCGGTGCAAGGAGCTCCTGGCCCTGAGACCACATACGGGCTTTGGAGGCAAGGGTGACGGAACTGGAGGAGCTAAGGGAGGCAGACAGGTATGTTGACGAGGCTTTCCGGGACACTGTAGATTTGTCCCACTTCCGGTCAGACAGCCCCTGTGCTGTTAAGGAGGATGAAAGGCTCAGGTAAGGAGAGCAGTCAACGGGAGCAGAGGGAAACCTTCCCATAGTTGGGACCCTCCTTCCAGATGATGTTTGGGTATCCTCTTGCACTGAGGTTACCTCTCCGGGGGAGGGAACTCCAGTCATTAGGAAAAGGGAGGTATTATTAATGGGAGATTCGATCATTAGAAACACAGATAGCTGTGTTTGTGATGACCGGGAGAACCGTATGGTGACTTGCTTGCCTGGTGTGAAGGTTGCGGATCTCTCGAGGCATCTAGATAGACTTATGTGTAGTGTTGGGAAGGAGCTGGTGGTTGTGGTACATGTAGGTACCAATGACATAGGGAAGGGTAGGAAAGACGTCCTGGAGGCCAAATTTAGGCTGCTAGGAAAGAGACTGAAATCCAGGACCTCTATGGTGGCATTCTCAGAAATGCTTCCAAATCCACACGCAGGGCCAGGTAGGCAGGCAGAGTTTCAGAGTCCCAATGCATGGATGAGACAATGGTGTAGAGAGGAGAGGTTTAGATTTATTAGGAACTGGGGAAACTTTCGGGAGAGGGGGAGCCTATACAGGAAGTATGGGCTCCACCTAAACCAAAGTGGATCCCAACTGCTGGCACTTAACATTAAAAAGGTTACAGAGCAGTTTTAAAACTAAGAGATGGGGGAAAGCTGATTGCTGCATAGGAGCATGTGGATCGGACAGAGACTTCTCTTAGAGGAGAGTCTATTGATCGAGATTCTCTAGGCTTCAGTCAGAAGGAGAGAATAGAAAAGGATAAAGTATGGGCCAGATCAGACAAGAAACATTCACATAAAAAAGAATCGGACACATCAGAAAAGGGCAGACAAATAAACAGTGACAAGTTTTTAAACTGCTTGTACACAAATGCTATAAGTCTAAAAAATAAGATTGGTGAACTAGAGTGCCTCGTGTTAAAGGAGGATATTGATACAACAGGGATCACAGAAACCTGGTGGAGTTAGGACAATAAATGGGACACAATTCCGGGGTACAAAATATATCGGAAGGACAGAACAGGTTGTGCGGGGGTGAGGTAGTGGCACTATATGTGAAAGAAAATGTAGAATCTAATGAAGTAAAAATGTTGAATGAATCCACATGTTCCATAGAATTTCTATGGATAGTAATTCCATGCTCTAATAAGATTATAACAGTAGGGATCTATTATCGACCACCTGACCAGCATAGTGATAGTGACGATGAAATGCTAAGGGAGATTAGAGAGGCTATCAAAATAAATAACTCAATAATAGTGGGGGATTTCAATTATCCCCATATTGACTGGGTACATGTCACCTCAGGACGAAACGCAGAGACAAAATTTCTCAATACTTTAAATGACTGCTTCTTGGAGCAGCTGGAGCAGGAACCCACAAGGGGAGAGGCAATTCTCGATTTAGTCCTGAGTGGAGAGCAGGATCTGGTCCAAGAGGTAACTATAATAGGACCGCTTGGAAATAGTGACCATAATATAACATTTAACATTTCTGTGGTGGGAAGAACACCTCAGCAGCCCAACACTGTGGCATTTAATTTCAGAAAGGGGAATATGCAAAAATGAGGTTAAACAGAAATGAAAAGGTACAGTGACTACAGTGAAATCCCTGCAAGCTGCATGGACACTTCAAAGACACCATAATAGAGACCCAACTTAAAATGTATATCCCAAATTAAAAAACACAGTAAAAACTAAAAAAGAGCCACTGTGGCTTTACAACCTTGTACAAGAAGCAGTGAGAGATAAAAAGGCATCTTTTAAAAAGTGGAAGTCAAATCCTAGTGAGGTAAATAGAAAGGAACATAAACACCGCCAAATTAAGTGTAAAAACGTAATAAGAAAAGCTAAAAAGGAGTTTGAAGAACAGCTAGCCAAACACTCAAAAGGTAATAAAATGTTTTTTTAAGTACATCAGAAGCAGGAAGTCTGCTAAACAACCAGTGGAGCCCGGACGATCGAGATACAAAAGGAGCACTTAAAAGACGATGAAATCATTGCAGAGAAACTAAATGAATTCTTTGCTTCAGTCTTCATGGCTGAGGATGTTAGGGAGATTCCCAAACCTGAGCCATCCTTTGTAGGTGACAAATCTGAGGAATTGTCACAGATTGAAGCGTCACTAGAGGAGGTTTTGGAATTAATTGATCAATTTAACAGTAACAAGTCACCAGGACCAGATGGCATTCACCCAAGAGTTCTGAAAGAACTCAAATGTGAAATTGGAGAACAATTAACTATGGTTTGTAACTTGTCCTTTAAATCAGCTTCTGTACCCAGTGACTGGAAGATAGCTAATGTAATGCCAATATTTAAAAAGGGCTCTAGAGGTGATCCTGGAAATTACAGACCGGTAAGTCTAACATCGGTACCGGGCAAATTAGTTGAAACAATAGTAAAGAATAAAATTGTCAGACACACAGAACATAAATTGTTGGGCAAAAGTCAACATGGTTTCTGTAAAGGGAAATCATGCCGTACTAATCTATCAGAATTCTTTGAAGGGGTCAACAAACATGAGGACAAGGGGGATCCAGTGGACATAGTGTATTTAGATTTCCAGAAAGCCTTTGACAAGGTCCCTCACCAAACGTTCTTACATAAATTAAGTTGTCATGGGATAAGAGGGAAGATCGTTTCATGGATTGAGAACTGGTTATAAGACAGTGAACAAAGGGTAGGAATAAATGGTAAATGTTCAGAATGGAGAGAGGTAACTAGTGGTGTTCCCCAAGGGTCAGTCCTAGGACCAATCCTATTCAATTTACTCATAAATGATCTGGAGAAAGGGGTAAACAGTGAGGTAGCAAAGTTTGCAGATGATACTAAACTGCTCAAGATAGTTAAGACCAAAGCAGACTGTGAAGAACTTCAGAAAGATCTCACAAAACTAAGTGATTGGGCAACAAAATGACAAATGAAATTTAATGTGGATAAATGTAAAGTAATACATGTTGGAAAAAATAACCCCAACAATACATATAATATGATGGGGGCTAATTTAGCTATAACTAATCAGGAAGAGATCTTGGAATCATCATGGATAGTTCTCTGAAGACGTTCACGCAGTGTGCAGCGGCAGTCAAAAAGCAAGCAGGATGTTAGGAATCATTAAAAAAGGGATAGAGAATAAGACGGAGAATATCTTATTGCCCTTATACAAATCCATGGTGCGCCCACATTCTGAATACTGCATACAGATGTGGTCTCCTCATCTCAAAAAGGATATACTGGCATTAGAAAAGGTTCAGAGAAGGGCAACTAAAATGACTAGGGGTTTGGAACAGGTCCCATATGAGGAGAGATTAAAGAGGTTACGACTTTTCAGCTTGGAAAAGAGGAGACTAAGAGGGGATATGATAGAGGTATATAAAATCATGAGTGGTGTCGAGAAAGTGAACAAGGAAAAGTTATTTACTTGTTCCCATAATATAAGAACTAGGGGCCACCAAATCAAATTAATGGGCAGCAGGTTTAAAACAAATAAAAGGAAGTTCTTCACACAGTGCACCATCAACCTGTGGAACTCCTTGCCTAAGGAGGTTGCGAAGGCTAGAACTATAACAGGGTTTAAAAGAGAACTGGATAAATTCATGGAGGTTAAGTCCATTAATGGCTATTAGCCAAGATAGGTAAGGAATGGTGTTCCTAGCCTCTGTTTGTCAGAGGGTGGAGATGGATGGCAGGAGAAAGATCACTTGATCCTTACCTGTTAGGTTCACTCCCCCAGGGACACCTTGCATTGGCCACTGTCGGTAGACAGGATACTGGGCTGGATAGACCTTTGGTCTGACTCAGTATGGCCATTCTTATTTTCTTATGAGCTATAGCAGCTCTCTAAACTAGAGGGACAGAGGGAAGCTTAGAGACAGGGGCAGGATCACAATTCATTTGCCTCCTTGCTTTTTGGTAGATGATGGTCCCCAACCTCTTACAAGCAGTCAGGCATGACAATTACTGCCAACCAGCTCTCTTACTCTCTTAAAAAAATCCTGTTTCTCTGGTCCAGAGCCATATAGCTCAGCAACTAACTATATATGAACAACACAGAGAACAGAGCTCAAAGCTTGGCTCAAAACAGCTAAAAAATCTTTAGCATGAAAACAGATTTAAAGATTAAGTGTAACAAAAATAAAAATAAATAAAAAAATAAAGAAGGTGCTTGGTTGGACCTGGGTGTCTTTTCTAATGCCAAATTCTGAAACCAAGCATAGGCAGAATAATTAAGAACAAAGTCAAGTTTCCAGGTTTCCTTGATTTTACATTTATTCCTGCAGTGCAGGTTCCTTTTGCAATGTTGACTGCACGCATGAAAAATACAGATGATTGTGTCTCTTTCCCACACTAGAATGATTTTTGCCCTGCTAGTTTGAAAAAACACGCTGTACCTGGCCAAAAGGTGAGCAAGGGTATCAGATAATGTATCAGTGTTTTCTGCAAAATGGATAGCAATTCTGTGGCCCAGAAGATAAGACACAAGACATCATATTAAAAAAAATAAAAAAGTTATCTGAGCAATCCACTGGTTGTAAATCAAAGACTTAAGCAACAAGACAGATTTCTCAAAATAAAAGACTAGTTTACACTGGGATTTGAGCTGTGCAAATGTCATTTTACTATGATTACCAGTACAGAGAGTAACTCAGAGGAATAAATTAGAAGGCAAAAAGGGTGAAATTCTCCACTTGATGAATATTTAGTGAGTACGATATGCATCACAGAGTATTCCCCAAACCTTCTAAAAATGAAAGCAGAGAAGACATCAAAATATCATTGCAAGTAAGAGAATAATTATGTTACTTGTATAGGATTACTTTCTGCATAAAAGGTATGAAAGCAGTTTATAAACTGTTATGCAGCATTTAATACGGGATATTTTAAATATTTCACATATTAAGATATCCATGATCACTGGAAACACTTTCTGAATGCAGCATGAATCCAAGGAAAGTAAATGGAATGGAAGTCATAAAGGGTCAGATCCTGGGCTGCACAGCACTAATGACAGATTCTGGCCAATCAAGCTGGCAAAACTAGGCAAGGGAAGACAATCCCTATGCATCATTTGGTGGTGCAGTGTTTCCTACACTATCCGCTTCTGGGGTTGTGGTTCCTTTGGGGCTGCCAAAAGCTGGCGTAAGTTGGAGCAGACTCTACATTTATCTCTGCAGACCGGCCTTGCACAGAGCAGGCCCAGAATCAGCAGAGTGCAGTACCCTGCCCCCTCAGCTTGTGATGTGTACTCTCCAGATTATGTCCCAGGATCTGGCTCACATTATCCAATTGACGTTACATGGGAGATTTCAGAAGCTAGAATTACCAAGTATGAAATGAAGGCAGAACACCAGGAGAAATGGCAAGGTCACATGACAAAAGATAGCTACAAAACAGAAGATTCTCTTTCAGCCTCAGAGGAAATTCCCCCCACCCCCCCCAAAACACACAAACAGGAGACATGTTAATGAATAAAATCATAATTGAACATAGTAGGGAACTAAATAGATCAGAAGACTAAAATAGATAAAAAGCCTTTAACCTTTAAGTCATTGGTTAAAGTCTAACATAAGCTGGCAGAAGCTGAAGAAGTTACCACCCAATGCTACACAATGAATTTCTGTAAGAGTTGCTTCTCTTATTTATTTCTTGTGGACACATTTCACAAAGACCATCATCACAACTACTTTCCTTGCTGCAAGTGGTAGCGGAAGAGCCCTCTCAAGGATTTGTGGGACATGGCAACTGATTGTACTTACCCTTTTGCATTGAGTTCTTGTGAACAGGATTGAGAAACATTGGCAGTATGGTATGAGGAAGCTTTGTCTGCAAGGGTTGCCAGTCTGAAAACTGCCGTGAGCACTGAATATTCATTCAAAAATAGTATTTATTCCATAGAAAAAATAATCTTTGCATATATCAGAAGGCACAAAACATTCTAAATTTACTCTGTGCACCTTAAATACAAAAAAGCTAAAATATAAGAACATAATAAAAAGGAAAGGACAGTCAAAGAAGAAAGTCACAGCAGAAGCAATACCTTGGTTGAAAGTTTTCCTTCATCTTGGTTTGTTTTTACAGTATTAGCTTCCTGAAAGTTCCATCAGCTTGCATAATTTGGTGACATCACTGATAGATAGTTCTAGTACTATGCAAGCAGTGGAACTAATGGTATCAGTGATTTCACAAAGTGATTTATTCTGGGAGGTATTTAACAAAGATGTGCCAGAGAATTTCATGGTCATATACAAATTTTTAAAAGAACCCCAACATTTGTGTGCTGTATACTCCTGAGCAACACTGTTACTGAGGGTATTCAGCCCACATTTCTTGGCTTAAGTGATCTTTCATTTTAGATTTGCATTTCACCTTTAAAAAGGAATTTAACATAGATCTTTTGCTGTCCTTTTTTATGCTATGTCTACGTACATACACCCACTCTTAAATCAAATTACACAGGCGAGAAAGGAGGACAGAAAACTGTTTCATTGTATCTTTTGGTCCTCTGCTCACCTCATAATATACACTGGAATTTGGAATAGGTAGATTTCACACTCAGTGGTATTTCGAATATAATAATTAGGAAAGAATACTATGCTCATTAAAAAATTTGCAGGGGAGGACACCAACATATCTTGCTAAAATGAATAGTCTTTTATATTACATTTTTATTTTGCAAGAAAATAAATTATACAACTTAAAAAATAAAATTCAAAAATTAAGCAGTACATCAAAATAGTTCAGCCGGACTGCCATAAAGAAACTGCTACCATTCAAAATTGTACAGCATCATTATCTCAGTATGTAGTGGCACACATTCAAAATTGTAAATACCATATGTAGATAGATATTACAACCTAGGAACTCAAGCTTGCTCAACACACCAGACTACATATAGTGTATATGACAGGAAAGCTTTCATGTATTGATTATTTCACAAAATATATTTCATATGACCTTGAAGAATTTACAAAGATAGCATCCCAATCATTTAGATGAAAATAGAAAACTGTTTGAATCTAAGACAGCAAATCTTTCTGTAAAACCATCATATTTCACCCCATTGTGTTTTTAAAATTTGAATCTTACAGGGTGACATCCCAATGCAAATAAATGTAAAATGCTGACTATTCAGAACATATTACACATTTAAGAAAAGGTGAAAACAAGAAAGCCACCATTCGTTTTATTTTTGAAATGTAATTATATTATGCTCAAAACAAGTGCAAGAGAATTAAATGACTAAACAGAAGCTATAGACACTAACAGTGGAAAGATAAAAATGGAAGACTTCAGAATTAAAACTGAGATCTTCATTAAGTTATTGGGAGAGAAGGATTTAACAATGTTTCTTAATTCAATGAGACATTAAGAATGTGATAAACTGTATTTTTGCTTCTGTAGTCAGTTTTACTCCATACCTATTCACTGTGATATAGCGAGTGGCACCATGGGTTTCAGATGCAGCAACTCTTTAAGCTAGGTCTTTGGAGATATATAGTCATTGCTAAACTTCAGCTTTAAAAGTGCATTGTTGCCATATTGCAAGTGAAGAATCTCATTTTTATTTAGATTTATTTATTTTTACTTCCATCCCCAAAACACTTTGCCGCAAGTATCTACCTGTGCCTCAGATAATATTAGCTTTAAATGTATGTTTGTGAAAGTAACCTGATGAAGGATGTTAAATGTGATTCTGCATCTTTACGAAGTTGCTGGTGTGATTCTCAGATTCAAGTTTTATTTTTTTAAACAAACATCTATTTTCAAATATAAACCTAAGGAAAATGTAACAATGTTATAGACATGTTAATTATAAATTCCCCTCATCCAAATAATGAAGTATGAATAGATAACTTACAGGTTATAATTTTAGTATATGCTAGTGGGAGGGGAAGAGAGAAATGTAAATAACTAGCATTTAAGAGTTTGTTGCTGTCTGGATGCAAAATGAACTGGGACGTAATTGTTTATGAAAGTCAAAGTTTTCTCCTAGATTTTGGTTAGGGCTTAGAAATTAGTATTGTCCACTTAAATATTTAACTTGCTTGTGCGTGACAATACTTCATGGCTATTATTCTCTGATTTAATATTGTAAACTGTTACATATTCAAAATAAGTGCTCAGATCATCAGAATAGAATTATTTTAAAATTCTGGCTTGTTCGCCATTTCCCAATTATTCCCAAATGAGCATTTATTACTCTTAATATCAAGTTACAAATGCTGAAAATCTTGTGGCATCATACAAAAAGATTTCTATTCTTAGAACAAACTAATTTTTGTTTTCTAAATGTAAAATGTTGGCATGTGTGTTACTGGCAAAATACAGAGAGCACCATTTACTTTTAATTCTGAATAGCAACATTTTAGGGCTAAGAATCTGATGTTTCCATGCTACCTTGAAGGTGAAATATGTTTTCACAGTATCCACTCATTTATAAGGATCAATAAAGGCATATAAATGTATGCAGTGAGATTTCAATCAGAGTTTTATATTGCCACATATCAGTTTTCCTTGCTCTCTTGCATGTCCATGAAGCCTTCCTGGAGCTGAAGATGTCTTATTCAGCAAGATGTCAAATATGCACTGTTCTAAGGAACTTGCACTGTTCAGCGGTAGGACACACAGCCCTGGTCCACACCAGGAATTCACATCAGTACAGCTACATCTTTCAGGGGTGTGAAAAATCCACATTCTTGGGCGACATTATACCAACCTAACTCCCACTGTAGACAGAGCTAGGTTAACAGAAGAATTGTTCTGTCGACCTAGTTACTGCCTCTCGGGGAGGTGGATTACCTACATCAACAGTAGGATCCCTCTCGATGGTGTAGGTAGTGTCTACACTGAAGTACTGCAGCGCAGCTGTGCCGCAGCATTTTAAGTGTTGACAAGCCCACAGTCGGCTTAAGTCAGTAAAAGACCATCCCCACAATTTTTTTTTTGTAAGATGCTCTTATTTTAAGCATTACAGCAACCATGCAAAATTCAGTCCCCCACTCACCTAGGGAAAGTGTTTTGGGTTTTTTTGGAAGTGTGTGTAAAATTAAGGGTTCCCCCCACATTACTGATTATCAAAAGCAAACAAGTAGATTTTGTGCCTGGGTTGGTAAATTTTCAGGGCAGTTTTTGCAAGACTTACACGACAGTGAGTAAAAGCTGACTTACCTTCCACCTCCCCCGGCCAAAGCAGATTCTCTGCTCCAGTGGTACTGATGTCATCAGTCCAGTAAACACTGGAACATTTGAGAGGGTGTTAGATATTACCAAGAGACTACTTAACATGGCTGAAGAAAGAAGTTAACATTTAAAATTTGCCAAATACACATCAGGAATTTTGACAATTTCTCTTCACACACAAACTGGGAGTTTTTTCTTCCTTAAACCTTTGTAGGTCTCCTTTAGCTACGTTCTTTATCTCCTGCTCACTTCAAATCAATAGGCAGCTGCTGCTTTATGTATTTATTTATTTTAAAGAAGGTTGACTTTTAGGCAATTAAGAGTCTAAACCCTAAAACAAAGCCATTGGAATACCTGGATATGATGCTACTGTATGTGTACAGAAATTGCGAAGGGTTATTTTCTCATAAGGGACTTGGGGATCAATTACTTTTTAATGCCTTCAGATTTATGTAGTTATATTCAAACATATGGAATACAAATATTAAATGTACACACTTAATATTTCTGTTCACTATAATAGACCCAGCCATGAAACAGTTATGGGGAAGAAAGATTCACCTTTTCAAAAGGATTGTAATAAACCATCTGCTCAGATAAGATAAGCAATGTATATCCATATGTTTACAGCAAACAGTATAAAACAATGATCTCCTGCTTAAGGAAAAACAACATCCACAAGTTGGAAATATTTTTATGTCACTTGTATGTCAATATTAAAATCCAGTTACTATATTGAAGCACTGCTTGAGCCAACAGGTTGTTACTGTAACAAATACATATCTGTTGTGATGCATCTGTGTCTCTCTCAAATGTTATACATAAAAAGGATCACCAAAGGTGGACAGTACATTTACTCTGTTGATCCAAAACACAAAGTGAAAGTGCTACTTCTAGTCCTAATTGCATTTAAAAACAAAAACAAACTTAATAGCAGTTCCTCAGTGCATGAGTATTTGAAGGTCTTTTTTTGTGTGCAAGTACTGTTCATCTAAAAACCCAAACCTGTATTCTTCTTGGTGGGTGTAAATCAAATCTACTTTAAAAAGCTCACAATGGGCTCTTCATGAATGCAAGTTTCCCACAAAACAGCATGCTGTTAAAGTGTGCAACATGAAGGGAATGCCATCATGCTAGCTGAATGAGATTGGCAAAATATAGTCCTCTTGTAAGATAAGGCAGGGATTTTAATATGTAATGAAAGTCAAAATGAGTCCTTCTCCAGCACAAAAACTGTTGCAGCTGTCTGCCCAAGCACCCTTCAATTTGTGTTCTCGGCATCTTACAGAGTCTTCAAATTATGCCATGTATATGAAGGTGTTGATATCCGATTCATCTCTTCTGATATATTTGTGCTCTATAAGCCATTCAATTTGTTCTTTTATCATTTTCTTTTGTGGCAAGAACATGTTTTTCAATATTTCTACCAGTTCAGTCTGAAGCTGAGCATTAGTAATTTTCTTCCGCATTTTCATTATTTGGATAATAGCCTCCTAGTAGGGGGGGATAAAAAAGAAAAGTGTTTTTGGAAATATCAGGTACAAGTGGCAAAATGAATACACAGGGTTAATTGGAAGGCTGTGGGAAAGGAAAGAGAGCAATTCAGTTTGATGAACACCAATTAATGTTTTGTTCTCAATATGTTGCTAATAGGAAATTTAGCCTGTCAGGTTATAACACTAGATCCTAAAGAAAGTATATATAGTAGGCCTTAGTAAAAGCATTAGAGCCAACTTCTGCTTTTGTTCATGTCCAATCAATCCTACTGACTTCAGTGGATGGGCACAGGCGTAAATGAGGGCAGGATCTTACCATGAGGCAATCACTCCACATATATGCATATTTAACCAGTGTGAAATGCAATAGCTATGTGGATTAAATGGGTGAGATAACTAGACTTTAACAGCTGGAAAAAAATAATGAATGGTATACAGAAGGTTGTTTGGGAACACAAGAACATGGTGATATTCAAGGAAATTAAAAGGTGGAAAAAATTAAAAACTGATCAAAGAAAATACTTGTTCCACACAATGAATAATTAGACTATAGAATTCAGTACCACTCCAAGTTGCAGAAGCCAAGAACTTAGCAAAATTCAAAGAGAGACTGGAAGTTTATATGGATAACAATATCAAAGATTATAATAGGTAATGCCAACAAAGATTTTGGAAGGAATATTAAATCTCATGCTTCAGGGTTTAAGCCCATCTCTAAACTATTAGAGACCAAGGTAAGATCTAATGTGGAGAGCAGAATACTCCACATTCACCTACTGCAGGGATCTTAACATTCCTTTGAAGCATCTGGCACAGGCCACGGTCAGAAACAGGCCAGTGAACTAGACAGACTACAAGTCTGATCCAGCATGGCAACCTCTATGTTCCTATGAAGTCTGGTTTAAAACTACGTTTTGCTCAGCAAATACCTAAGATGGGAATGGTGATGATTTTACTGTCCATATCAGTTATTGCTGGATCAAGTGCCTTCAGTCACTCACTGAAGAAAAAAGGGCACACTCCATGTTTTTAATAACCTCTAAGAGGAAAACATTAAAAATGGCTGGTTTTCTCTGGGCTTACAACAAAATGCCTCTAAACAACAGACTACTTTGGAATGATCTGCACTGTAGAGATCTTTGAAGTTAGTATGCTACAAAGATCTATACTTTGAATAATCATTTGTCAGCTAGCTTGGTAAGAACTGAAAGTCACATCCTATAACCATCCTTCTTAATTCACCTAACCAGATATTGAATACATTTCATGAAGAGGTTGGTGGATGGAGAGTATACAGTTAACTGCTGAGAGGATGATTAAGAGTTATGATGGAATTCAGTCACCAACTTTTGAAGGAATTTAGAAGGCACTCATTGTGCTACCTCACTTTGTGGTTGGTATACAACATGGGTCAGCCACTAAGGCATTCACTCGCTCTGTGTGCTAAAGTAATTGTCATTAGAAAAATTATCTTTCCTTTGAAAAACAAGCTCTCAGGCATCAAGGGGCTCAAAAGGAGTTTCCATCAGCTTAGCCATGACCAGGCATAAATCAAGCTCTCTGTTGAAAGAAAAGCCAAAATGTCAAGTGGACCCAGGTGGCACAGTTTGCTAGACAGCTGGTTGCAGTGACCTGGGGATCTAATCCCTGACCATGATCAGAAAGAAATTGCAAGTTGACGTTAATGTGAAATGTTGAGAGTCCACTGCAAGGGGTGGCGTATGATAGTTCTACTGACTCCAGTGAGGGTTATCAGCTCCGAGACTTTCTATATGGGTATGTATTTTTACAGAACTGCATTTTTTATTAAGTTTGTGAAGTACTTTTAAACCTTCACTAGAAATTAAATGAAATAAGGGACGTTAAAGCTTCTCGAAGAAAGCATGTCACTCTTTTGCACTTAAAGTCCGACAAGTCTTTCACAAGAACACTGCTCTCACCCTTTCTGTGTATAGAATAGTCAAAGAAAAATTAAAACCATGATACATTGTTTCTTCATCTTTGTCAGGAACTTCTGCCCTGGCTGGAGTGAGACTCAGTATCCCACAGTCCCCACTACAAAGTGTCCACTCCCACTGCATTGCTCTCTGCCATTTACAGATGACAGTTTGTTGTTACATCAGAACAGAAGGTCGACATTATCTGTAAACAAAATACAAATAGGCACTCACCAGGGCTCAAATTGAGCCTCTAAGTCAAAACTAAGCATCCCACCCCCATACTATCCCACCACTGAATGCTAAAATTTAATCTGACTGAACCCCTTTAGAAGCAAGAAATTAATTTTGCTTCCAGAAGTCAGTCAGTTTTTGACATCCCTGCTCAGAGTCCTCACAAGAAAATCAGCTACAGTTGTTTTTTCTATGATTTGGACACCTGCTTGCTGGGAACTGGACCATAAATTAGACCACCGACACCTTTCACACAGGTTACCAGATAGCCATCAGATGGGTAACAACTTTCATTTACTACTGATTGGTTCTGCATATAAACAAATTGCCTACGTGAAAAGTTAGCAATCTAATGCTAATTTTCTGACTCATCTAGTCATTCTCTAGTACAGACTTCAAAGGCTTAACACAGAAGTTGGTAACAGTTCTAAAGCAATGCTACTGAATTTAGTTATTTTCAAAAATCTGCAGATTTTTACACTGAAAATATATAACTACAGTATAGATGCCATCAGGGTAAGCAGATGATTTCAGAAGGTAAGCAGGGAACAGATGGGCTATTGGCACCTAACAATAATTGGGAGTGTTGTTTTTTGACACCCAGGAAGCAGCCAAGACATTTGATAATGGGAGGGTACGAGTCTCCCTCTTTTGGGGAGGAGACGAGACACTAGATTTGAAGGGGAGTGGAGCATAGGTTGAATTTCCCACTTTATACCCCCTCACTGACCCTTGATAGCAGCTACTCCCCATTGCACTCCATCCCAATACTTGCCACTACATCCAACGATGAAGTACGTTAGCATGAGGTTTCTGCTATAATGATCAGCAGTGAAATTAATTACATTGTCATTTATAACAGTCTTTTTGTTTCTGAGTTAACACTTACTGAGATAAATTGGGGTTGGGCAGCAAACACCTCGCAGAGCTATTGTTTCAGGCTGACTTCAGGGGACAAGTTAACATTTGTTTCAAATTCTGAAGGTTTTCTTCACGACCATAAGGGCTAGAGACTGGATATTTTTAAATGAAAACTTACATTTGGGAGCAATGCTGCAGAGTACACAGTTCCCAAGTTGAACACATTTATGAAACCTTCCCTCAAAAAAAAAAAAAAATTCATGCATTGTAAACCCTTTTCAAAAACAACCTCATTTTGAATTCCCCCCACACTCTAATTACACCGATGAGTGTCAAAATCTGGGATTCTCAAACTTCACTGTGCCGCGACCCCCTTCTGACAACAAAAATTACTACAGGACCCCAGGAGAGGGGACCAAAGCTCAAGCCCTACCGTCCCGGGAGGGGGCGGGGGGGGAGGAGGGAGAAGAGGGAGGAAAAGCCCAAGGACTACAGGCCTCCCCGTTCTGGGGGTGAAACCTGAGCCTTGCCACCCAGGGCTGAACCCCTTGGACTTGGACTTCGGCCCCGGGCTTCAGCCTTGGTAATCCCATTAAAATGGAGTCACGACCCACTTTGGGGTCCCAATCCCCCAGTTTGAGAACCGCTGGTCTAAATAAATAAAACCGAAAGGAAACACAGTTTGAGAAACAGCCTTTCAAGTGGTGCAGAATAGAAAAAACAAGTAATTTTAGACAATAGTGGTAAAGCAGCACAACGACAGACTCCTTGTGCTCTGCAGACTTCGTGAGGTTGAGCTTCAAGCTATTTTTATCCAGTTTAATAAGCTTTTCATGGAAGAACATCTCAGAAACGGAGGTGGCATATGGTAGTAGGAGTAAACCAAAAGAAATGGGAGTGTTTTACATTCATCTGTTAAACTTTACTTACCTGGGTTCGTAATATTCTTAGCTGGACAATTCCTTCATTCTCCTCTTCTCGCATTCTCTCTGTAGTGAGTTGCAACCGGCCAATCAAGTTTATCTTACCCCTTTTCTGAACTTTAGCATTTTTTCTGAAAGAGTCAATTATATATGAAAATAAGCCCCAAAAACCCATTTTACATTAAAAAGGAATTCATATTAGACTTACAGCAAAGCAGCACTGACTTAGTATCAGAGTACTGCAGCAATTGTTGGAAATGGCTGGTTGGCAGTCAATGCACAACTCAAAACCCCATCCCCCAAAACATGTGTAGGTTAGTTTAATGCATCAACGATGAAAAACATACACAACAGATGTCAAACTCTTAGGCTAGACTGCTAGACTGCGGTATTATGTAGTTTTACAGACAAAAATACTTCACGTACAATACAAGTTCGGGTTCTGGACAAGGAGTTTATACAAAAGTAAAATTAGGAAGTTGGGCTACTTTCTTGTTCATCATAGACAACTAGCCGCTATCACAGAAACATATGGAAAAAATCAGATAAATTATTATAAATATGATAATCATGGTGAAGAAATTATTCAATTTTCACCCCCATTTTTCCATACTGCTTCCTCTGTATTATGGTGTTCTGTCATCTGTTCTCCCCGTGTATGTTCCAAGAAGGAAGCAGGGACATCTTCAGCCCTAAACAAAGCTACTGGGGACTAAGCAGCAGTTGTCACTATATCCCCCCTCTAACAAGGCCAAGCAGCAAATAGGAGAGAGTCACAGAATCTGATCCCCACAGCAAGCTGCCAGCCCTATTGATAGTTATTCATGATAAAAAGAGCTAATACCTTCTGCATAAAGTGCCCTGAAGCAAATGTGTATCAGATGTTAACAATGTCTTATTTCTATAGCATCTTTCATTCTGACAGATCCCAAAGCACCAATATGAGATTTCTTCACTCCTCGCTGCAATATGGTCACCTCTATCGTAAGATACAGCAGCTGAGCCACTTTTTAACAGTGCACAGCAACATTAAACAATTCAGAACAAGAAGTGAAAATATTATCCCTATTGTTTCTGACACCATAGGGTAAATGTAGATAGCATCAATCTTCTCAGATTCTGTCCTAACACACTTATTCCTGCTTGAAGTGCCGGGGACACATTAGTAACAAGTCATCAAAATCTCAATTTTGCATCTCATTGCTAAGTGATTAAGAAATCAGCTTATTTCAAGAGAAATCCTTTAGTACTAAAACATTATATATTTTCATTTTCAAAGAATATCTTACATTAAACTGAACTCCTGGTTCACTGAGAAAAGGGTTCCTTCTGTAAAGTCTTTGGGCGAATTGACTTGAGGTTCATACGATAAAACCTGACGTTTCAGTTTTGGAAATGCTACAAGAGACTACAGAGAAAGGGGAGAGGGGAAGAGACCATGAAAATGAAACATCAGACTCTTAAAACAGAACCAACCAACCTTTAGGATTTAACTGCGTAACAGAGAGCTGTACCATACACTCATTGCTACAGGGACTGTGTAGTCTTATTTGATTGTAAAAAGCTCATGCATGCTGTTGGCCCTTATAATAATCTAATCAGCATCAAGTCAGTGATGTATTAAACACTGTTGTGATACTCTATTTAAGATACCCCTCTTTTTGAAATGTTTTAATATAAACAGTATAATTCAGAAGAGCTGAAGTGCATGAACTCTCAGCCACAGAAATGGCCAGTGGTAAATCTGATCCGTTCAAGATTTGTTTTTCTAGAGTTTCTGCTGATCTGAGTGGATTACAGGAGTGTTCCCTAAAAAATTAAGTCACTTTTAAATAAAGTAAAGTACTAAATTAAATTAAAGTAGTTACTGCTGAACTCCTAAAACTTGATGAGTCCTACAAGAAAAATAGACTATTACAACTGCATCCTCTAAGCAACATCTGGCCAGAAAGACATAGCTGCTTCTAAAAGTGTAAGTTGGGCAATCTTGATAGGAAAGAATGCCTACAGGTAAAGGCTATTACATTTTCATGTAAAGCACAAAGAAATACCATTGCAACTAAAAGGCTAGTTAGGAAAGGTTTTCACTCTTCAATTTCAAAAGCACTGCCAGAGTTAGTACTTTCAAAAAATATTCCAGTGAATATTTAAGTATTAAATAAAAGTAAAGAAGAAATCTGTTTTAACAGAAAGGGAAAATACCCATAAAGTCCTCCTAAGCTCTGCATCAGGGAGCTCGGTTGCCAGTTTAAGATTTTCAAAGCTGATTTTCTCTCTGGGTCTTTGGTTCCATGCAAACAGCACAGCCAGCTGAAACGTTGTTACCTCTAAGTCATACTGGCCAACTTCATTCTTAAATGTTATCTGAAAACCGGAAAAAAGTGTTTTTGTTCATTAGGTTTTTTGTTCATCAGGTTTTTTGTTCATCAGGTGTATTTTTAAGTCCAAACATATATTGCTTATTACTGTAGACCAGGCCTGCACAACTCGTAAAGTGGTGAGGGCCATATTATTCCAAAGAAAACAGCCGAGGGCCGAAACTAGGGTGACCAGATGCGAGGAAAGTTGTTGAGCGCAAAAAACCCTCAAACCACCCCTCTCTACCCCACCCCCCGCGGGCTGCACAGTGAGCCTGTTGTGCAGACCTGCTGTAGACAAATACAGATTTTATGCATTAAAAATGAATAGTGAACTCAATATACTTACAATTCCATTGGACATGAGATGATGCCAGTGCAGTTTTCTGCCACTGTGATTCTTTTTGTAGAACTCTTCTACCTCTGGGATGAGGTCTTCTAATTCCGTGGGTAGCGATACAAACACTTTTTCAGAACTTCGAGACCAGGCACCAGCATTTAAAATTTTAATATTCACAGAATCAGCTATAAAAAAAACCCCAGACAGTATTAAAATATATTAATCTGAAAATATACCACCAAATCAGATAGCAAAGGAGCATGTTAGCTGTTTTAGACCGCAAAGTAAGATGTGTTCTAACTGACAGCTTAGTTCAAACTGAAGCCTAAAAAAAGATAGAAATTCCAAGTTTTAAAAGAACTATTCTTTAACATGAGTAAACAAACATCAAAACACATTTGAGAACAATACCTGGTAGGGCCAATTTATTATTTTTGTGCATTTCTTTGAAGGCCTGGTTCAAGTCTTCAGATACTTTGATATCCTGGAACATCCTAGCCAACTTGTTTACATAGTCTGCTGGCATACCTACTTCCTGTATAAACAGATGACAAATTACACCAAGACACCACAATCTTTAAGATAAAAGCTTATATACACATCAGTCTTGAGGTTTACAATAACCAATTTAAAAATAAATGACTTCAGTAAAACAACAACAGACTGTGTCATTTTGTGATAGCAAGTTGCAATCTTTCTGTATAGATCGTATCAGGGCTGAAAGAAAATGTGATTACTTTCAAGAATCAACATAAAAAGGGTAAAAACATTGAGACTGATGGATCCTATAAGCTGAAGGGGCTTAAACCAAAAAGTTTAAGGTATACAAACAAACATGCAAAATGTATAGTTAACTTACATGCAATTTCCATGAACGTGCTAAAAAAAAATCTGTTATTTGGATGCCTCAACCACCAGTTAGCAGTGTATCTTATCTGGAGGGGTAAATACCTGATGGCTTTGCAACTTTTGCACATCTAGCCCTAGGGCTGTTCTTTTGATAGAGCAGGAACTAATCTGATGACAGTTTCAAGTCACATGGTTTGCCTAACTGTATCACCCAATGTTACAAGAACACATGCACAGGATTTTACAGAATCATTTTCAGAAAGCCAAATCCCACGTATGGCCTATTGTATGGACCTCTATGTACACAATTCCCATTATGCAGCAGAATGCAGGATTAACCCTTAGACTGCATATGCTTCCAGTATAAAAAAGTCTTCATGAACATGAAAACTGAATCCTTTCATAAAGTAAAACAGTTCTATCTGGGCTTTTTTCCCTATGTTAAGCCACAACTCATTTTGCTCCACATAACCCTTTACATCCATTATACTAAAATGACAATTCATAAAACATTGGTCTAATTTTCATAATAAATTAAAATTTAACCGGTAGCTACTTTTTTTTTTTTTTTTTTTAAAGTTTTTTATTGGAGAGAGAAGATATTTTTTAAATAATTCATAGGTCCTGTTCTACATCTGCAAAATGTTGGAATTTATACATACAGAGTAGGGCTGTCAAATGATTAAAGAAACGTAACCGCGCAATAATAAAGAATACCATTTATTTAAATATTTTTGGATGTTTTCTACATTTTCAAATATATTAATTTCAATTACAACACAGATTATTATTTATAGTGCTCACTATATTTATTTTTTATTACAAATAATTGCACCGTAAAAAATAAATAGTATTTTTCAATTCGCCTCATACAAGTACTGTAGTGCACTCTCTTTATCATGAAAATTGAACTTACAAATGTAGAATTATGTATAAAAATAACTGCACTCAAAAACAAAACAATGTAAAACTTTAGAGCCTACAAGTCCACTCAGTCCTACTTCTTGTTCAGCCAATTGCTCAGACAAACAAGTTTGTTTACATTTATGGGAGATAATGCTGCCCACTTCTTGTTTACGATGTCACCCACCTGAAAGTGAGAACAGTCATTCGCATGGCATTGTTGTAGCCAGTGTCGCAAGATATTTACATGCCAGATGTCCTAAATATTCATATGTCCCTTCATGCTTCAACCACCATTCCAGAGGACATGCTTCCATGCTGATGATGGGTTCTGCTCGATAACAATCCAAAGCAGTGTGTACCAACGCATGTTCACTTACATCATCTGAGTCAGATGCCATCAGCAGAAGGTTGATTTTTTTTTTTTTGGTGGGGTTCGGGTTTTGTAGTTTCTGCATCGGAGTGTTGCTCTTTTAAGACTTCTGAAAGACTGCTCCACACTTCGTCCCTCTCAGATTTTGGACGGCACTTCAGATTCTTAAACCATGGGCTGAGTGCTGTAGCTATCTTTAGAAATCTCACATTGGTACCTTCGTTGTGTTTTGTTAAATTGGCAGTGAAAGTGTTCTTGAAACCAACAACTTGCTGGGTCATCATCGGAGACTGCCAATACAATTCTCCCCCAAGGAGTTCATTCACAAATTTCATTAACACACTTTTTTTTAAATGAGCGTCATCAGCATGGAAGCATGTCCTTTGGAATGGTGGTTGAAGCATGAAGGAGCATACGGATCAATGTTTAGCATATCTGGCATGGAAATACCTTGCAACGCTACAAAAGTGCCATGCGAACGCCTGTTATCACTTTCAGGTGACATTGTAAATAAGAAATGGGCAGCATTATCTCCTGTAAATGTAAACAAGCTTGTCTTCGTGATTGGCTGAACAAGAAGTAGGACTGATTGGCGTGGTAGGCGCTCAAGTTTTATAGTGTTTTGTTTTTGAGTGCAGTTATGTAACAAAAAAAATATATACATTTGTAAACCCTACTTCACAATAGAGATTGCACTACAGTACTTGTATGAAGTGAATTGAAAAATGCTATTTCTTTATCACTTGTACAGTGCAAATATTTAATAAAAATCACAATATAAAGTGAGCACTGTACACTTTGTATTCTGCTTTGTAACTGAAATCAATATATTTGAAAATATATAAAAACATCCAAAATATGTAATAAATTTCAATTGGTATTTGACTGTTTAACAGTGCGATTACAACTGATTAATTGAGAATAATAGCAGTTAACTCTCGCGATTTTACTCAAAAAAATTAATCAACAGCCCTAAGACAGAGGAATATCATCTCCAAAATGGGTATAATTTAAAATATAAAAGGTCTCACATGACAGGAGAAACATTTAAATTGAAGAATAAAAACTGATCATCATGAACAGGAACTAATAAATCAAACAAAGTTTCAGGATACTTACTCTCAGCCATTCCACCATATTCTCTTCAATTTCACTATCAGCTGATATATCTAGTATCAGACGTCTTGTTAAGTGAGCTTTGTGGTATCGCATGAAAACGTCCTTATTCTGTACATATTTAAGTACCAAAAGCTGTTCAAAATAGATTACAATGCCTCTTTATTTCCATGTCAAATCAAACCACTTCATTTACAGTTTTTTTTTCTTCAAAACTGGTTCCACGCATCACCATAAAATAAAACTATCACAAGGCTACTTCAGATTTCCTTACAAAAGAATGTTACAAGCTAGTCACCAGTTGTAAAATTGCTACAGTATCATAACCATCAATTTCTTCAACTGAATCACTGAGGAGTAAGCCCTTCAATGGTGCATCAGCTCTGCTTTGTATTTAAACCTTAATTTCCTGTCTATATTTGCAGATTCTTGTCTATTATATATGTATCATGCATATGAGACTTGTATTAGTGTAATACACAATATGTAAATTGTAAACTAGCACACTGACACTGCTGTCCTGTGACAGCATATGAACATATAAATATTCTCTGTGGAGGTTTCAGTTTCAACAATTAACATTCCAGTGTAGCAACATTTTTGAAGATGAAATCCTGAAAAACTGCCTACAAAACTAAAGTAACAGCAAAAAATATTTCTTATCTTAATTAAAAAGAAGTTGAGAGCATGCACATACCACTTCCTTAAGCTTTGCTTCAATTTCTTCAGAGGTTAGTTTTTTGCTTAGTGGTGTTTTTCTTAACAGCATGTCACAGTAATTAGCAAGCAGTTCAGGGCATTTGGACTCAGGCTGTGTTTTCAGTCCAACCCTAAAAGCAACATGAAACAAAAACTCCATAAAACTGTGAAGAGAAACCTGCTATATCAGGTTAGCAAGAAACTAAGATTAAAGGGAAGGGAATAAATGACCAGGTAAGAGATCCTATCTCAATTAAACTGTTACAAAATGAAAGGTAATTCCCTCTTCCATTCCCCCTAACTCCACCCTATTCAAACAGTAATCAAAAAATGACCAAGTGTTTCCATACATCTCTTCAACTAATGTTGTTTGGAAATGTCAGAACTGCAATTAGCTAGGATTAATTTAAGACAGTAATTTGCAGAAACATCTGAAAGGTGGGTGTCCACATACTGGTTAGAGTTCCGGAAAAGAATGATCAAATAAGGAATGCATTTTCTGTGTCTTCCTGCTACTAGTGCAGTTTGATGGGTCCCAAGTAACAATGCGGAGAAATGCATTTCATAGAAGCAAGAGAGTAAGCCACTACTGTCACAGACACACCAAAGTAGTATTGGACGCAAACCACTGGAAGGTGGTTCAGAGACAGCAGACCTGAAATCCCACTGCTACAAGCTGAATCAGCAGAACTACAATATTAAGACTGTAGTGCCTCACAACAATGCAAGGGCCACAAGATAGCAGTTTTATGAAACACTTCAGACAACAGTGATTTTAGGACAAAAATCAACTTGTAGTACAGGGTCGTCTGATGGCCTTTTAAAGGCCTCAGAAATGAAAGTAGAGCACCTTTAGGTTACTGTAAGTCTTGAAGCCTTGACTTTGGAATAGTTTCTCAGGATTTTCTGAATGATGGTATCATGCTGATTTTCAGGCCGTAGAAGCATTCAACAGGTATCAAAGCTTTATTTTTTCTGCTCAAGGTTTAGGGCACAAACTAGGCAGGAAAATGTCCTGGTTAAAGTAAAACAGACCAAAAGGTAGAAAACTTGGACAAATTCATGGAATGAATGAGATGCAAAAGAATTCCAAATAGGAAGATGATGACAAAACAGTCACTTTTTCTACCATTCACATTAATAATATGACCTCTAGGAAACCTATGGGCCAGGAATGTCATTAGTGGTTTAAATGGTGGAAGAGGGTGTGATAGAAAAGCTAAGCTGTGAAAGAACTAGATGTAGGTTCTAGGGAGGGACCACAGACTTAATCAGGAATCTTTGTTTGGAAACGGTTAAGAAATTGGACTTTGGTGAGTGAAAACCAGGGGAATTCTCTCTACACTACCTTTGTATGTACAAACAGCATGCCGAACCTGGAGAAAACTGGGCTTCAGGTTTCTGCCAAGTGGGTTCCTTCAATAATTTAGGGGGCATAGCAATCTCTTTTACTGACTACAGTTTACCCCAGTCTAGGTTAGCAAAAACATGACACTGGAGCTGCACACCCCCTGGTGAAATCTCACGTGAAATTTTCCATATAAGACACTGACAGGCAAACAGATGCGGGTAAAAGTTCCTATGATGAACGATTGCCCTGCCTGTAGCCCAAGTCCATATGGACACCAAGGAACGTTTTGGGATGCTGACTGTGGGAATACTGGAGAAAATATTCCTTCTGAGTTGTTAGTGGGAAATGGCGTAACCGGGTAACCCCAGAGGGCACAGATGCAAACCCACCAAGGCCAGACACCTGGCCCAGAAGCTGAGCTCATAGTTTACCTTTACCAGGGAAGAAAATCAGTGTCGACCATTTTGGTGGTCAAAAATCATGCCAGAAGCAGGAAAAAAAGATACAGTTCAAGGTCTTATGGATTCAAAACCCTGCTGGGAGAAATGGTAAAGAGCATCCCCTCAAACTCATGATATCCAGCAGATGTGGGAAAAGCCCCAGCTGGGTATGAAGCAACTGCTTAGGGAAATGCAGAAAAAAACGGGGAAATTTCCCCTTAATCTGTGGCTTCAGGGTGGTCAGTCAAGATGAATCATTGAACTAGAGTGGGGACAGATGAGGAAGCACAGCTCACCTCTCTTCAGCAGGTGTGAAGGAGAGAGATTCCACCTCATCCGGAAAGAGAAACTGCTCACTTGACAGAGACACTGCAATACTAATATCCCCTCTGCAGGGGGCCAAGCTTCTCATGGCTGCCCCAGCCAGCCAGAATTACTGGGATGCCAAGGGCTATGGGGGACCCATGAACTCTACCCAGTCCCAACAAACTGTGGGATTCAGCACTTGGATCCTCCCTCACAGAAGTCTGGTAACTGTCCAACGGGGGAGCTCAACCACACTATACTCCATTGTCAGGAACTATGTTTTAGGATTCTATTTGCTTAAAGTAACAATAACTATCCTCTGCTCTTAAAAATGCAACTTTTTAAACATTAGAACTAAAGTGGTTTTGCCCAAGTGATAAAGGGCTCTTAATTTTCAATTCTGACTGTTGCAAATAATGGTTTTCAGACCACGTGAGCTGACAAGTTTGTCAATGAGTAGCTGTCAGAGACCCCACCCATCAGTGCTGTGTGGAAACACTGTTTACAATTAACAGACTCTCTGAAAGAAGCAACAAGATATACCAGGTACTGAAGATACAACGGACTATGAATGTCAACATGGTCTGAATGTTTAAGTTTTAGAGGAATCACACTGTATTCAAAGAAGTCAGGGTTTTTGTGTAATGATGGTTTATGTAGAAGTCAAAGTTTTCAGTTTTTCAAATTAAAATAGATACTGAATTACGTCACGATTTTAAAACCAGAATTAAAAGGAAAATACAGCCTCTACCCATAATAGTAAACTATAAGAAGGAACCATTTTTACTGGATACAGCTCTCATATGGTTATTATAGGAGTAGGGCCCTACCAAATACACGGCCATGAAAAAAGCGTCATGGACTGTGAAATCCGGTCTTGTGTGCTTTTACCCTATTCCAGCAGTTCTCAAACTTTAGCATGCCAAGGACCCCCATTTTGATTTAAATTTTTTCACAGACCCCCAAGCCCCTGCTCAGCCCCAGGCCCCGCCCCCACTCCACCTCTTCCCAAGGCCCCACCTCTTTCTGCCCTCGCTCCAACCTTGCCACGCCTCTTCCTGCCTTCTCCCCCGAGCATGCCCTGTCTCTGCTCCTCCCCCTCCCTCCCAGCGCCTCCTGCATGCCACTGAACAGCCATTTCCCAGCATGCAAGAGGCACTGGGAGAGAGGGGAAGGAGTTGATCAGCGGGACCAGTGGACCCCCTGGAGTACCCTCAGACCCCCAGGGGTCCATGGACCCCAGTTTGAGAAACACTGTCTTGTACTATACAGATTTCACGGGGGAGATCAGCGTTTCTCAAATTGGGGTTCCTGACCCAAAAGAGAGTTGGGGGGGGGGGGGGGGGGGGAGGAGAGAGAGAGAGCGAGCTCACAAGATTTTAAGGGTGGGGCCACAGTATTGTCAACCTTACTTCTGCGCTGCCTTCAGAGCTGGGCAGCCGGAGAGCAATGGCTGTTGGCCGAGCGCCCAGCCAGCAGCAGTGCAGAAGTAAGCGTGGCAATACCACACCATGTCAACCTTACTTCTGCATTGCTGTCTTCAGAGCTGGGCAGCCAGAGAGTGGCGGCTGCTGACCAAGCTCCTTGCTCTGAAGGCAGCAGCGCAGAAGTCAGGGTGGAAATACCATACCATGCCATCCTTACTTGCACGCTGCTCCTGCTGGTGGTTCTGCCTTCAGAGCTGGGCTCCTGGCCAGCAGCTGCCACTCTCCAGCTGCCCAGCTCTGACAGCAGTAACGATAGCAGTATCACAACGCCCCCTACAATAACCTTGCAACCCACACACTGCTTCTTTTGGGTCAGGACCCTTACAATTATAACACAGTGAAATTTAGGATTTTAAAAATCTTAGGACTGTGAAACTGACCAAAATGGACCGTGAATTTGGTAAGGCCCTCTATATATATATATATGAGACTGCTACGGAATTTAGATGCAGATTGTCACAGGATACTCAGGGTTTGTATATAATCCAATGTTGACATTCCATAGGACAGAGAATGTGCAATTTCACCTTTCCAAACGAGGATCCTGGCCAAAAAAGTGTGTCTATAGCTTACCAAGTTTTGCATTCTCAGTTTGAATGTTTACTTCCCGAGGGTTCCTATTGTCTGGACACAAGAATTTTCTTTCTGCCTTTGACATTTCTATCTTAAGACGAGACAATGCCCTGATTGATACCAGGTCCTTCTGGACCTAGTGACCATCTCGTGGTCTCTGACTGAAGTTCTCTCCTTCAAATTACAGCTTGAAACTGCTGCTTTGCTGTGGAAAGTCACAGTCTGCTCACAGGTCACAAAAATCCTGGTAAACAATTACTGCACTAGGCTCCCCACACACAGTGCACCTGTCTTTTTTCTTCTTTCATCCCACTTCCTCTGTGGTTGTCATTATCTCAGAGAAAAAGAAAGTAACAAATGTGTATAAAATAAAGTGCAATAGGACAGAAGTTGATGACAATGGCCTCTCTTCCTTCCTGATTCAATGACAGAAATTAAAACAGTAGACGGAAGTAAAAGTTGTAGTTACCCTAGCTGAGGGGAATGAAAATGCTTGGCACTCACTGCCATCTCTAAGTATGACTTTTGAAAGAGGAGACTATCCATCAGTCTGGATAGTGGCAGTCCATTAAAAGTATGTGGAGAGACAAGGATTTCTGCACTGATACATACACAGCTCAACAGCAACTTTACATAACTAATAAAAACGCCATTTTAATAAAGACAGGTAGTATTTAAAAAAGAAAAGAAAAAAGAATCACTATTCATAAACAGTCCCGGACTACATCAACTTATATAGACGCCAACTCTAAGTCATCATAAACAATGTAAAAATATTTAAGCAACAAAATACTACAAGTAAAAGCCAGTTTGATAGGCTAAATTTTTTATTTATATTACTGATCTGCTGTCATGTGAAAAAGTTCCTTAGAATATGAAAAAAGCACAAAGCCCAAAAAGGCCTTTTTTTACATTTCTGTTGATCCCAAAAGCACTCAAAGTAAACTACAGTATGACATTACATAATGTTCTTAAAACATTTAACAACATTATTGAACTTGCCTGTTCAAATTTAAATTTGACATACTTGATTCACATTAGCATTTAAATGGCTTACCCTTTCTGCTTCAATGGCAATTCAAGTTTAAATATTGTAGCATCATTCACAACTGCCTTATATGCCTAAAATGAATAGTTAAAAGAAGAGTATAAAACACTTCAATTTTCTAATAATGTATTCAAATACAAAACAACTCACATCTCCCTTTTTAAGTTACTATAGTAAGTGTCTGTACCACTCTAATCCAGGTCCTTTACTAGTTCAATATGTTTGTAGACTGCTTTTCAATATGTTTGTCTTAGAAGCAGGCTAAGGCTTTTTTAGTATTAGAGCAATTGATTTTAAATTAATCAATGCTATACGTTTCCAGGGCTTGTCAGTGATTTCCCCAATTCTTGTATGTCACTGACAGGCCCTGGAAATGTATAGCACTGATGAATTAAAAATCAAAGCAGGCTAATGCTAACGTACTGAAAAGCAGCTTTTTCTTAAGCCCCGATTCAGCAAGATACTTCAGCACATGCCTAACTTTAAGCACGTGAGGGGTTCCACTGAAGTCAGAGGACTATTCAGAATTATACGTACAACCTGGAACATAACTACCTTGCTGAATCAGAC
The DNA here is from genome assembly GCA_033296515.1 of Macrochelys suwanniensis. Lineage (NCBI taxonomy): Eukaryota > Metazoa > Chordata > Testudines > Chelydridae > Macrochelys > Macrochelys suwanniensis. Next base: position 37,853,079 of record CM065775.1, on the reverse strand, counting down.
ACTTAGACTAGAAGATCCTCAGCACAGTCAGCATCCTCATAGGTGCTGTACAATTAAACAACACTACCAGCTCCAGTCCTGACTGGGTCCTTTGGGCACTATCACAATACAAATAATAAAAACCACGTTACCAATTACCTTAAAAAGATTCTAACCAGCCTTTTATTCAACAAGTTTATTAGCATAAGAACAGACTTCAGGACTCATCAATAAATGGGCAATGGGATTTTAGAGGCATAATGTATTATGGATTTCAACAATTTAAAATAAATGAAGACAAAGATCAGTTAAATTAAAACATATACCTTATCTCTTGCAGTAAGAAACCTCGGGTCATCTTGAAAAGCTTCTTTAACCAGCTTACTAAATCGATTAAATAATGTAAGCAACTGCTCTACATATTTCTCAGAATCCTAAAATTAAAGCAGCAAAACAACAAAACAAATGAAAACAAAAGCCAATCTCTAGGGGGGAATAAAAACGAGAAGGTTACTCACCTTGTGCAGTAACTGAGGTTCTTTGAGATGGTTCTCACTGCAGGTTCTCCACTTTAGGTGTCTTGACGCCCTGCACTTGTAATCGGAGATTTGTGGTAGCAGTGCCCGATTGCACCGCAGCAGTGCCATCTTGTGCCACTCTGGGTGGTTACATAGCAGTTCGCAGCTAACTGTCTCTCGGTTCCTTCTCTACCACAGAGAATTTATGTGAAACTCCAAAGTAGAGGGGGGAGTAGGGAGGGTAGTGGAGCACCCACAGGAACAACCATCACGAAGAACCTCAGGTACTGCACTTCTCTTCTTCAAGGAGTGTCCCTTTGGGTGCTCCACTTCAGATGACTGTTGAGCAGTGCCCTTCAGTGGAAGGGAGGGGCTTCGGAGTTGTGTTATTGACGCTGGATAACACTGCGAGTCCAACGTGAGCGTCTGATGCTGACTGTTGCTCTATAGCATGGTACTTTGTGAATGTATGGGCTGATGCCCAGGTTGTTGCTCTGCAAATGTCAGTGATGGGGACATTATTAAGAAAGGCCAGAGATGCTGCCTGTGCTCTGGTAGAGTGTGTGCAGACTCCCACTGGGGCTTGTAGGTTGCTCTTTTGGTAGCAAAAGTGGATGCATGCTGATATCCATTTGGATAGTCTCTGTTTTGAGATGTTTTGACCTATCAAGCGTTCTGTTACGGAGACAAATAGTCTTGGTGAATTTCTGAATACTTTTATTCTTTCAGTGTAGAAAGCTAATGCTCTTCGGATGTCCAGTGTGTGGACTGATGCCTCTCTCCCATCCGCATGTGGTTTTGGAAAAAAACACAGGTAAGTAAATGGGTTGATTCAAATGAAAGGGGGAGGCAACTTTGGGTAGGAACTTGGGGTGTGGTCGTAAAGTAACTATCTTTAAAGAATGTTGTGTATGGGTGATGTTCCATTAAGGTACCTAATTCTCTCACCCATCTGGTGGACGTGATGGCAATTAGGAAGGCCATCAATGTGACAATCGATCTCCGAATGGTCGGGAAATAGTCTGTTTCTAGCATTAGAATGAGCGGTTGTCTCGTGCCCTCGAGCACACCTTCAAAACTGCTCTCTAGTGTTGGATTGTTGGGACGGCAAAGGTTGGTTTTGGGTCTGTCAAAGTCTGGTTTGCTGTTGTTTGCAATGCTGGTCATACTTTCTATGTTGTGTGTATGGTGGCAATCAGACTCTCTGGTTATAATACCTGCCCTATTTCTTTTTATTTGCAGGTGTGTAGATACCCAAGGATTTCAAAGTTGCCCATGTGTCTTTCAGGGTGTTAAGAGACTCATCCGTTTTGGCCACAAATAATTTTGGGTCTTCGAAAGGAAAGTCGTCGACCGTAGCCTGGACCTCCCTAGGGAATCTTGAGCGATGGAGCCAGGATGCATGGTGAATAATCACAGAAGCCGCGATGGACCATGCAGCCATGTCTCCAGAGTCAAGAGAGGCCTATAAATCTGTTCTGGCGATGAGATGTCCTTCAGTGATATTAACTTTAAATTGTTTTTTTTAAATCATAAGGCAGACTAAATTCTGACATTTTTGAAAAGATAGTGTGTGTATTTTGCCAGTAGGGCCGCATAATTAGCTATGCAGAACTGAAGTGTCGTAGAGGATTAGGCCTTGCGGACGAAGAGGTCTAATCTTTTCCAGTCTTTATCATATGGGGTTGTTCTGGAGTGGTGTTATTTTCCTCCTCTCATTTACTGCCTCCACCACAGTGAGTTTGGTTTGGGGTGTGTAAATAAAAACTCAGCTCCTTTAGATGGCAAATAATATTTTTTATCCGATCTCTTGCATGATGCTGTTGCTGGTGTCTGTCAGATGTTTTCTGCAGACTCCATAATAGCATTGTTGATCGGTAATGCTATCTTTGCTGATGGGGATGACTGGAGTATGTCCAGTAACTTATACCGAGATTCAGGTACCTGTTCTAATGAAATATCTAAGGATTCTGCCACCCTTTTGAAGAGGCCCTGAAAGGCCTTAAAATCATCCCAGTGGTGGGGTGGTGGTGGCATTATGGCTTCATCCAATGACAAAGATGAGAGGTGTGCAGGTGGTGAGGTTTCCTGGTCAGATACGTCCTCTGTTTCCTCAGTCATTTCCTCTTGTTTCTCAGGGTGCTGGGATAGTTGGCAATGGGGATTGTGCAGCTCTCAATCTTGGCGGGTTAGGAGACCTGTGGCATTGGGCCCTGTATATTACCCACGGATCCCAGTAGGGCCAATTCGGTGGGAATGGCACAGGGGGCAGTGCCCATACGAAGCACATGCCTCTGTAGATGATTGGTGTTCTGATAGATGAGACAGTCCAGGTTTGGGTGAGGTACGACAAGAAGTATATGTGACTGGGTCATCCTTGTTTTCATCATCACTAGACAGAGGTGGAGCTGATCTAGGTGGAATATTCGAATGGCTTGGTACTGATCTGGATGGAGTACCCTCGGTACCGAGCAGAGGGGACTCTGGTGTAGAGGAGACTAATAGATCCACGTCTCATGAACTGCTGCAGAACTGTGAGCTTTGGTTCCGGGGACGGCGTTGCTGACAGCCCGGGAGTGTGAACTGTAGCCACCGGTGCCAAAGATCTCGAGCAGTGCTCTGTGGGTGCTGAGGTGGAGGGTTTCGCTTTGCTCTGTGAACCTCCATTCGAGCTTGCCCTCATAGGGTCTCACTTTCCGAAAACTCTTGGTACCGGAAAGCCCCCGTGTCTCATGGTCCGATGCACTCAGTGCCAACAGTACCGGGGTAGATTTTTTTGGGCAGGGATCGCTTCTTCTTGGCTGATTCCTGGTGCGGAGAATTCTGGGACCACTTTTTGGTAGCCTTCTTGAGTAAAGGCTCCTTTATAGACGCTGCTAGGGCAGAACCTCTGTCAGAGGCTGCTGCTGGCAACTGTTGGCCCGGAGGTATCCTGGACTCGGGGTCTGAGGCCAGCCTGAGTGATTTCTCCATCATAAGGAATTTAAATTGGAGATTCCTAGCTTATCTTGCACTGGCTGCGAGATTCCAGCAGCATGGGCACTTCTGAATAATGGGTGTTACCGACTGACAGGCTGGCACTGGTACAGGCAGCGGACGCACTGTGTGTGACTGTCAGAAACTGGGACTGACAGTCTGCAAGTCAGGCAACATTTGAAGCCCGGTGGTCCGGGCATGCCTGAGAAAGTCTATCCCCCAACAAAAAGGGATGGTAGTAATCCTACGGGAGGATAAACTTATCTTCCTACTGAGGGGTATACGGGCAGATAAGACCTTTTTTTTTTTTTTTTTTTTTTAAAGTCAAATAAAATAAGTATAAAGGGTATAGTATCTAACGACTGCTTATACTAACAACTATGAACTATCTAAACGCTCATCTTATCTAAGGTAAGAGAGGGCCACAGCTGATCGCTTCGACTCAAGCCGAAGGAAGCAGAGAGGGAACTGAGGGACACCGTGCACCGCTATGTAACCGCCCAGAGCAGCGCGAGATGGTAACGGTGCGTGCATGGCCCAACCGGGCACTGCTACCACAAATTTCCAATGACATGCGCAGGGCATCAAGACACCTAAAGTGGAGCACCTACAGGGACACTCCTCGAAGAATAATATGTGATCACGTAATTAAAGACCATCAGAAATTATCAGAATACACATGGATAGATAAGGCACGAGTAGGCAATGTTAACTGTATTTCCCTAACTTTAATGTTTGGCTTTGCAATTTTTACATTCTTAGTTTTTGGTACGAAATTTCCTACTTAAAAACGTGTAGGTGTACAGTGAGTATTAAAAATCCTCATAAATGCCAAATCAAATCAGTTTTCACTGGACCAACGAGAGGGATATCTATGCCCCAGAGGCCAGGGATGTGGTACCTAGTATCATGTGTCTATCACTTCTCTGCTGTGCGGCTACAGCTATTAAAAAACAACCACCCACCATCTAAGATTTTAAAAACATCTTTATCAGAAAAATGTATTTTCTCCTCTTGCTTGAAAAACAAACATTTCTGAGAAACTTCCAGAAAAAAATACCATTCCTCAGTTCAGAACAAGAATGCTAAATTTTAATCTCAAAAGGTAGAAGGTTCAAAAAATTATAAGCAATTGAAAAAGTCCTTTATAATTAAATTGCTAATACATCTAACTATAGGGATTGCTATGTGCTCCCTCTAATTTATCATCTGCACATTTTCTTTACATTACAAATACGGGATCCATATATTAAAACATATGAAAGTTCAAACATTCAAGAAGATTCAGGTATAATTGTACAAAATTCATTTTAGGCTGTTTTAAATTCTGATCTCCTTAAACAAAGAGAAAGTCAAAGTGTGTGACATATCTATTAAATTTAAAAAATATGTTTACACTTACATGTAACATACCCAGTAATCCCACTATGGGGACTGGGGGGTGGGGGGAGAAGGTGGTTTTTGTTTTCCTTTGCAAGAGGTTCTTGCTGACTATTGAAATCCCCCCCCCCCCCCCCCCCAAGAGCATACACTTACAGTAGTAATAGTTTCAGCAGCTGCTACCATATCTGCTAGTCCAGCACTAACAATATGCTCTTCCAAGTCTTTTAACATGGGCTCTATTCCATTAGGAACTTTATCCATCAGTGAAAACATTAGATGCAACTCTGAAAAACACAAAATACTGATGAAACCACTAGTCACTCCACATGTAATAACCAGACAATGCTTTAAGTAAAAATTGTGTATGTTTTTTCATACTAAACTCTCAAATGGGACAGAAGTCACAAAAAATAGTAGAGTCAGCGCTCTCAATAACAATACATCCCCTCAAACGGTTTTACATTATTACTGAAACTTCTTCAAAATGTGAACTCCTCTTTGAGAATTTAGTAAAGATGCTTATGAGAATGTTAGAGAATAAAACCTTCTCTGTATTCACCAGTAAAAAACTATAATAAAAAAATCACTGGCAACCAGGAATAAGTCAACATATGTATTATCCTCCCCTTCTATCAGTGTTTGATTTATTTTCCTTTTTGCTAGATTACTTGTACACACACATATACAACCAAGTTCAAAGTAAATGCATCTCATATCATAAGCAGTTCTCGTCCCACATTCCATTTTGTGTCATCTTGTTCATGAAGTAGTAGTTTGGGGTAGAACCCCCTCCTCCCACCTTCTGACATTCAATCTCACTCATTCTCTCCAGTTGCCTCAACTTCCCTAGTAACAATGGATCTCAGAATTAGAAGCCTACATTCATGTAGGTGTGAAACTGACCAGGGATGCAAGATTGGGAACAGATATACAAGCAGGGTTGTAGTGTTTTGGTCCTGCTGCTTGTCCCAAAAAAGTCTGTGGCCAAGGATTCTTTAGCCCCTTTTTTCTGGATCAATATCCTCTCTAGTTCTTCCTCCCCATTGCATCCACAAGCAGAGCAACAAAGACATCTCCAACCTCTCTCTAGTTTTTTTCCTAAAAATAACCTCCAGGAAAGATGTAATAAATTACATCTGAGACTTTGAGAAAGTACATTGACATTTTATCTAAGAGATGCAAATATTAGCATTAAAACACTTTCAGACAACTGTTTTAAGTTTTTAAATTTGTTTTGAGTTTACAAAGAACAACAACTTTGGTTTGACAAATAAAATGATTGTAGGTATACAACTCCCCGATTGCCCCCCACTCAGCTCGCCACCCCTAACCCCTCAATTGTCCCCTTAGGGTTACCATATTTCAAGCTCCCCAAAAGAAGATATTGCTCGTGTGTTGGTGTACGTACTGGGAGGAGGTATTTGGGGGGTTCAGGAGGAGGTACCTGCAGCCTCACTCTTGAGTGAGGGAAGCAGCGCCAGCCTGTCAGTCAGCCCACCCCAAGGCAGGGAGTTGGGGCCTGGGTTTGTCACCCCTCCTGGCCAGGCTCTGAGGCCCCGCAGTGGAGCAGACGGCCTGGCCAAGAGGCACTTGGCAGCTCTGCTTACCTGGTGGGTCAGGAGGCCCAGCTCCCTGCTTGCCCCATTCACTGAACCTGAATGCCAGCACCTGCTCGCTCACTCACATGGCCCACAGCTGCCGGCTGGTGGAGGATGGATCTGTGGCTGCACAAGCAGCTGCCCGGGATACACTGCACCCCGCAGCCTGGGCCAGCTACCCACCCCTTGCTGGGGGGGAGGGGGGGGTGCGCACTGTGCTGGGGAGCAGGCACCGCTCTGCACAGCTCCAGCCCCAGCTCAGCATCAGCCCGTTTGACCTTTAAAGTCCACTCAAAAGTGTCTGGAGGTCCAGATTTGGTCCTCAGTCTGCCTATTGGCTACCCCGGCTTACAATATAAAATGAAATATGAAGGGGGGGTGGGGGGGAGAATACATTATAGGCATGATTGCATCTTTTAATTTAAGATCCAGCTATTTCTATGTACCTCCTTAACCCAGCCATCAAGTGGCTGATTTCTTATAGTCAATAGGGTAGGGGTGAGTTTTGAAGAGGGATCTGAAAGAGATGGGAGTGGCCTTACAGATCAATTCAAGAGAGGGCATAAAGAACATAATGGAAGATGTTGTTGGTCCCGGGATATCAGAGGCACAAAGTGGGTGAGGTAACATCTTTTTCTGGACCTTACCCACCTTGTCTCTCTAGCATGGAAAAAGGAACAGAGATGCACGTGAGTAACTAGCAAAGTTTCTAAGGAAAGTATCTTATCTGAAGTACCTCAATAGCTTTGGGGTCAAATAAACCTTCTGTACTCCTTTGGGGACTGAAAATTATACTGTTACAAGCAGACACGACCCGTGTCTGCCGATTTGGGAGGGAGGGGGGAGTCAGGGAAGTCAGCTTCAGCAGTGTTTCTGAGATTGTTCAATCCTGTGAACATGCTCAGTAAAAGCCAAGCAGCAAATGGGGGGGTGGGGGGGGTGGGTGGTGGAAGAAGGAGAGAGGAGACATGACCCCACATCCCCACCCGCCCCAACACACACATGTTGCCTCTGGTTTAAAGGTTTGGTACTTCGCTATATTCAGTCCTGGACTAATGCCAAGAAAGTACTGGTAGACGGAGGGATCAGTCTGACGTAGTACAGTAACTCCTCACTTAAAGTCGTCCCGGTTAACATTGTTTCATTGTTATAGCGACAAAGGGTCCTGTGGCACCTTATAGACTAACAGAGGTATTGGAGCATAAGCTTTCGTGGGTGAATACCCACTTCATCGATGAAGTGGGTATTCACCCACGAAAGCTTATGCTCCAATACCTCTGTTAGTCTATAAGGTGCCACAGGACCCTTTGTCACTTCTACAGATCCAGACTAACATGGCTACCCCTCTGATACTTTCATTGTTATGTTGCTGATCAATTAGGGCAGGGGTCTCCAAACTATGGCCCGCAGGCCGGATCCGGCCCGGGGCTTCCATTTGTCCGGCCCTCCAACCAACCAGAGAAGGGACCAGCTGAAAAGCTGAGTAGCCATGCGGAGCAGGTAGGGGGAAGGGCCGCCAGCAGCAGCTCATGCAGGGCTGCAGCACAGCTGAGCTGTGCAGAGGGGTGAGTGCCCCCGGGAGCCAGTGTCCCCCCAAAAGGGGAGCCAATTTTGTCAGAAAAACATCAGTACCATACTTCTCATTAATCCTAAAATAATATTTATTTTTGAATATGTGAATATGATTTTTAATATATGGACAAATATTGTGTGTGATTTCACAGTACCTGCATCGATCAACTTTTATACCTGATTTAGAATTTAATGCAACACTGACAGAGTAGAGTAGTGTTTTTTTTAACAATTTTGCATATATTTTGCATATATTTAATTTCTTTCACCGTTGCTTCGGCCAGCGAAGCCCCTTCAAAAATCTAATATGGCCCTCGTCTCAAAGTTTGGAGACCCCTGAATTAGGGAACATGCTCGTTTAAAGTTGTGCAGTGCTCCCTTATAATGTTGTTTGGCAGCTATCTGCTTTCTCCACTGCTTGCGGGAAGAGCAGCCCGTTGGAGCTAGCTGGTGGGGGCTTGGAACCAGGGTGGACTGGCAGCCCCCCATCAGCTCCCCGCTCCCTTAAATTCCCTGTGGCAGCTGCCCAGCAGGCTATCAATTGCCGGCAGCTCAGCTGTCCCTCCCCACACTGCCATGTGCTGCTCCTGCCCTCTGCCTTGGAGCTGCTGGGGGGGGTTCATATAGTTACAAAAATTCAACCATTTGGTTGCAGGATCCTGTGCTTTTAAAAATAGCCACAATGATTTCCGGTTTTCTTTGTCAATTCCCCTACTTCATTTCTGACATTTTAGTAGCTACGATCTTGAATGGCCAGCAGATCAGCACCTTCACAAATCTTTCCTACTTGAATCACACCACTCTCTCAAAATCTCTAGAAGCAAACACTTCAAGCCATCTCTTAAATGGCATACAGCATTAATATTCAGCTCTCTCAGGTTTTGAGATATTGGCTGTGAAGATAGGTGAAAGACTTGAAGAGGTACTTTATTCGCTGACCAGTACATTCTTCCAAATGTTGGTCCAGGACCAGAAATAGTAATTAAAACACCCAACTCTTTCCCTGCCTTCAAAAGCAATATCTTGGTGAAGAAAGGAGACTCCCAGAGAGAGGTTTTTTGTTTTTAAAATTACTCAAGTTCAAGAGGATGAAATGCTCTGAAGAGCCCCAAAGTTGATTAAAATTGGAGAAAGCAGGTTGTTGCAAAAGAAATAATAATAAAATGGGTGTAAAAAAATCCTTCGCCACAATTAGCCTTTCACGAAAAGAAGAGTTATCCGGTCAGTCAAACTGGCGTATTGAAGGTACAGAGTATAAACACATTTAAAAATGTATTACCCAACGATGGCACATGGCAGCATATGCTTTTTGTGGAATGAAAGGGCCCCATATGCAGTAAATTTTTCATTCTAAGAAACATGTAGCCGCCTCAGTTACAGAACAGTAGTCAGATACATTTATTAACACTTTTTTTTTTTTTTTTAATTAAACCTAGCTGACCATGAGATCATGCTGCAATCTTTTTTAAGCTTCACTTACTTTCTGTTTCATTTCGTTTGATCATGCCTTGGCATTCAGCTAAAATAGTTTCTTTAAATGATGTCACCAGGGCATTCACGCAGCACTCCATAAGCTGAAATGTATGAAGAAATATAGTTAGCTTATTACAGTCCTTTGAGCGCCAGTTTGTGTTCTCTCTCTCAAGTTCATGTTCAATATAAATACTAGCCTCACCTCATGCACTACAGCTCAGTAAAGTGTTTCATGCTCATAGGCTGTACTTAATAAAGAAGTTATGACACTATGAAACAAAGTCTATACTTCAGTTCATAAGTGCTTTTCTTTAAAACATGTAGCATGGGAAATGTAGTTTCATCTCATAAAATAGTGAACAGTTTAATACTTCTGTGGCCTCTTCCTCACAAGGGAGTATCAGTTCTGGAACAGTAACTACCCTACTTAGTTTTCCAAGTGCACTTCCAACAGCCAAGAATAGTTCTCATTCCAGTATACCGTACCTGACCTTAGTTTGCTTTGAACAAGAGCCTAATGACAATTCTAGCACAGAAATTACTTCTACACTCAAGGGATTGGCAGATAAGACACAATTTTATATACTGCTTACCATTCACCTTAGCAAGGGATGCACCGCTTATGATGTAATGCAGAATGTGACCAAACAAATCCTGACCATTACAGATCCTAGGGCATTTGTTTAAAATAGCCTTGCGTCCTGAACAAATTTCAGCACAGGCAATTACAAAGGCACAGGCAACTGCTTCTTGCTGCACATAAATCTCTCCCTGAAGTTTCAACCTGATAAAGTATTTTTCACTTTCCTTCTTAAGATGTTTGGTGAGCATTGGTAAACCGCTGATGTACTTCACACCAGAGATGGTTACATTTCAGTTATGGAGGGAGGAAATTTAGTTATTTATCAGTTGTGAAGTGTTTGGGGATTTTCGTGTGATAAACAGTGAACTTTTCCAGATACTGTAAACTGGCACTGAATAACCTTTTACCTCCTAGGATTGCCTACCTACTTCCCAAGTCACTATAATCCACTAAGTGCAACATAAATTGTACTAGCTTACATTTAAAAAAAGGCAAACCCATTCCCAATCCAACAATCAAGAACCGAATCTAAAACAGGAGGGTTGTAAATTAAAAAAAAACAAAACTACGTACTTTTATTGTATTTTCCACAGAATGTTTAGTAAAACTCCAAAGTAGGGCAGTGGTCCTCAAACTTTTTACCTCATGATCCCGCCTTACCTTTGTCCGCACCCCCCCACCCCAGAGCCAGGGCCGGGAGTGAGGGTACAGGGGTACAGGGACTGAGACTGGGGTCACAGCTGGGGGCGGGGCTGGGAGTGGAGCTTCAGCTGAGATGTGGGGCCAGCCAGCAGGTGGGGCGAGGGCCAGAAGCAGAGCTGGGTGGCGCTCTCTCCCTGCCCCCGTGGGGGCTGGCCCAGGCCCACCATGCCCCCCTGAATGTTTCTCCACGCCACCTGGGGGGAACACTCCACATTTTGGGGACCTTTGAAGTAGGGCTTACTGATTAATTAATTTTTGTTTAAATAAGTAAAACTATATAGTTTCTAGTAGGTCAGATCTTCTGACTGCAGTTACGTTACAACAAAAATGCAAGACAAATTATGATCAAAACTGACATCAGAACCCTTTACTACTATTGAAATATCGCACATGATTTTACTACATATACAACTGAGTTTTTAAACTTACCGCTTCTACAGAGTTACATTCGCGCCTTGTCTCTAGATACCTTAAGGCTCTTTTCTCTTCTTCCTTTAATTTAGCGTCTGCCTGTGCAGAAGCAGAATAGCAATCATTTTAAGTATTAACAACTGAACAGTTATCACATGACTATCTTTATACTAGGGCTGTTGATCGATCGACGTTAACTCACACGATTAACTCAAAAAATTAATCGGGATTAATCGCACTGTTAAACAATAGAATACCAATTGAAATTCATTAAATATTTTTGGATGTTTTTCTACGTTTTCAAATATATTGATTTCTATTACAATGCAGAATACGAAGTGTACAGTACTCACTTTCTATTATTTTTTATTACAAATATTTGCACAGTAAAAACGATAAACGAAATAAATAGTATTTTTCAATTCACCTCCAACAAGTACTATAGTGCAATCTCTTTATCGTGAAAGTACAACTTACAAATGTAGGTTTCTTTTGTTACATAACTCAAAAACAAAACAATACAAAACTTTAGAGCCTTCAAGTCCACTCAGTCCTACTTCTTGTTCAGCCAATCGCTAAGACAAACAAGTTTGTTTACATTGATGGGAGATACTGCTGCCTGCTTCTTGCGTCACATGAAAGTGAGAACAGGTGTTCTCATGGCACTGTTGCCGCCAGCGCTGCAAGATATTTACATGCCAGATGCGCTGAAGATTCATGTGTGTCTTCATGTGTCAACCACCATTCCAGAGGACATGCTTCCATGTTGATGATGCTCGTTAAAAATAATAATGCGTTAATTAAATTTGTGACTGAACTCCTTGGGGAAGAATTGTATGTTTCCTGTTCTGTTTTACCCGCATTCTGCCATAGATTTCATGTTATAGCAGTCTTGGATGATGGCCCAGCACACGTTCGTTTTAACAACATTTAACAGCAGATTTGACAAAATGCAAAGAAGTACAAATGTGAGATTTCTAAAAATAGCTACAGCACTCAACTCAAGGTTTAAGAATCTGAAGTGCCGTCCAAAATCTGAGAGGGTTGAGGTGTGGAGCATGCTTTCAGAAGTTTTAAAAAAGCAACACTCAGATGCAGAAACTACAGAACCCAAACCACCAAAAGAGAAAATCAACCTTCTGCTGGTGGCATCTGACTCTGATGATGAAAATGAACATGTGTCGGTCCGCTCTGCTTTGGATTGTTATCGAGCAGAACCCATCATCAGCATGGAAGCATGTCCTCTGGAATGGTGGTTGAAGCATGAAGAGAAACATGAATCTTCAGTGCATCTGGCACGTAAATATCTTGCAACGCTGGCGACAACAGTGCCATGAGAAGACCTGTTCTCACTTTCAGATGACATTGTGAACAAGCAGCATTATCTCCTGCAAATATAAACAAAACTTGTTTGTCTGTGCAACTGGCTGAACAAGAAATAGGACTGAGTGGACTTGTAGACTCTAAAGTTTTACATGGTTTCGTAATTCTACATTTGTAAGTTCAACTTTCATGTTAAAGAGATTGCACTACAGTACTTGTATTAGGTGAATTGAAAAATACTATCTTTTGTTTTTTACAGTGCAAATATTTGTAATAAAAATATATATAAAATGAGCACTGTACACTTTGTATTCTGTGCTGTAACTGAAATCAATATATGATAATTTAGAAGACACCCAAATAGATTTAAATAAATAGCATTCTATTATTGTTTAATCACGCGCTTAATCGCGATTATTTTTTTAAATCGCTTGACAGCCCTACTTTATACTTACATATTTCATATAATTCTGTACTCCATTTTGTTGTAAATAAGAAGGGGCTTGTGTTCTATAAAATCTCTCTGTTGAATCCAAGTATGCCTTCTCAAAGTTATCCCGATAAATCTGAAGTTTATCTTCAGGATTAGAACAAAGGTTAACTGTAAAGAGAAAAAGTCAGATCTTATTCTAGTTTTCAGTGCTTTGAATGTGACTAAAACTAATTATTTCTCTTGCTAAATTTTTCTTTTGAAGATACTGAGGTATGTCCACACAACAAAGAAAAACCTGCAGCTGACCCATGCGAGGCAATTCCAGCTGGGGCGGTTTCATTGCTATGTAGACTTCCAGGCTCAGGCTGGAGCCCAAGCTCTAAGACTGGGACTGCACTGCCAGGTGTCCCATTCAGAGGGGTCTCTTTGCAACATTAAGGGCTAAAACTATTTAAAATGTACGTTTCAATTTTGCAAAAACTGGTGAGCAGGCTCTTCATCTGCCAGTGAAAAGTTTATTACTTGCCATTGGCAAGTGCATTTACCCCAATCAATACAAAAACATTATAACGATCATTCCAACCATACCCCCTTTGTCAACATCTAGTTGAAGGCATGTTATGAAAGTTTGTGAACTAGAAAGGAAGACGCAGCTGAGATCACACTGTATAAGACATACCATATGATTCTCTAACTCCAATAACAAGTTGAGAGTCAAAAGCTTCTCCTAGTCTTTCAGCATGGACCAGCTTCATTGCACTGTCCTGAAGTCGATTCTTTATATTTGAAAATATGGACTCATTCCAAGTATCTAGCATGAGCTAAATAACAAAGAAGAAAAAAAAGTCAGTTAGAAAGGAATGGGTAGAACTTCAAATTAAGGGCATATCTACATGAGCAGTTACTGCACAGCAAAGTGGGGTGTAAATCTGGAGAACTCAAGCATGTCTATGTGAACCCTGCTGACATGTACTAGAAGTTGCCTAAGTGCACACTGACATACTAAAGGACTTAACAGGTCTCATTGCAAAGGAGTTAACTTTGAAGCTAAATGTCAAATAGCGGTCAACAAGTTGGCAGACCCAAAGGATTACGTACAAAAATTAAGATAAAATAGCAATTAGTAAGTGAGCAAAGGGTATATAAAAAAGTAAACAATTGTTGGATTGCCTTAGATTTTCATGACAGTTAGATTAAGCTATTAGCATCAAATGCCATGTGATCACTTGTTTCTGTGAGTACAATGTAAAAATAATCAATGAGTTACATAGATATTGCAATGAGCAGTTTCAGTCAAAAATAGGTGTTGATCCAATGATATAATCCCTCAAAAGCCCCATTTAAAAAGAGTTACTGCTAGATAAGGGTCTCACTACTTTTATTGGATGACTGTCTCTTCAGTTGGTTCTGGTAAGCAACAACACCTCTAAGATTTTGGTGCCACACCTCAAGGTCAGACCAATGTGTTGCATCTGAACAACACTGAAAGCTCCCTGGTGGAACCCATATTTGTACAGCGCCAAGCACTGCCAGACGTTCAATAATTCTACAACTAAGAAGCATATATGTAAATGGCATACTGGTTATTTTAAAGTTAAAATGTCTGTAACAACCTTTCCTTATAAATCCTGGTTCTCTTCTTTCTGCCACACAGAATACCTAAAATTTCATATTTTAAGCTCTGCCTTTGTTAATGCATAGTATCTCTGTGCTTCATATTAATTGCTATGGTCTCAAGCTTTTAAGTGCACCAACTGCTTGAGATTCTAGTTTTGTTTTTCACTGTCATCAGTGTAAAAGGTATTGAATCAACTTTGTTTTTGAAGGATGATTGTGAAGCGTCTTATCTTTCAGTGATTCCAATAGTGATTTCTAGGAGCCTAATTTGTTTGGTAAAGATAAAAGTTTCCATTTCTGTGCATCATATAATTGACTACAGTAGGCATCTAATGAAATGCAAATCAGTGTTTGGAAAAGTTAAGGAACATAAAGACACCCTTTAGCCTAAGCCTCTCCATGAAACCAAACTCCGACCTGACTTAACTTCAGTGTTTTGTTCTTCAACATGCTAGACTCAGACATGCTGGAACTGAATTAATGCTCAGAAGACAGCAGGTAATTTTTGAGTGTCATTAAAATAAAATATGTTTCTTTAGTTGTGTTTCTTTTGTTTAGCTCTCCTTTCAGATTTAAAAAGGAAATGTCAAAATAGAGAGAAAATGTATACATTACAGTTGCTTTTCTTTTAAAATTTCACTTCAGAGTAGGTAGGTGAAATACTTACCTTTGTATTTTTATGTACAAGGATTTATTCAAGAACAACTTGTGAGCTTTAACATGACACTGTGACGGTCACCTCTTGGAACTGGAGAGGTACCTCGCACTCAAAATGAATAAATGCTCATTTTTTAACACCTGGAAGCCAGCAAAGCTAGGGATTCTCAATGTGAGCTCATCACACTGTCCTAACAACCAACTCTGAAGGATTTATAGTAACGGTAAGATATACAGTAGGTATACCACTTATCTGAGATTTTAGCGAAACATGTCCAAACAAAATTTAATTTAAAAGCCACAGAATAGTGAAATTTTTGGGCTGTTACTCAAAACAAAATGGTTCATTTTTAGAGCTCTAAAACACATGATCATAATTCAAGCATTCCAAAAAGCAGACTTCCAACTTACAATTTTCAAAGTAACAACAATATTGGCTCAGAGATTTATCGATAATGGAGAGGAAGAAGATGTGTTTCTTTTCAGCAAAGACTGTTTTTCAATATTTTTAGCTATCCACCTCAGCACACTTTTTAAATTGCATTAAAAAAAAAAATCAATAGGAATTCCAGGGAAACAAGTTAATAAATGCTTAGAAAACATGATCAGCATTATCTTGAGCAACAACAACAACAAAAGAAAGCAGATATAATCAGCGCATGCCCCAACCTCTGTTATTTTACACTAAATCTCCTCCATTCGGTGGCCAGATCAGCTCCCTTTTGTAATTCTGTGCAGTTTTTATCTGATGGTCACAGCAAATTCCATGCTATTTAAAAGTATAAATTCCCTTCCTTCCCAAAGTGTGGGGAAGTGTCCTACACGGAGCATGAGGGATTGCCCTTGAATAGTCCCATTAAGTGCCCTCAGTTACACCTGTCCGGCTCCTTGCTCAGTACTGACTAGAGCAGGGGTGAGCAAATTACAGCCCGCAGGCCACATCTGGCCTGTGGGACCCTCCTGCCCCGGAAGGCTACCTCCAGTTCCCCCTCTGCTGTTCCCCCCTCCCCCACAGCCTCAATGCGCCCCGCCGCCAGCGCAATGCTCTGGGTGGCGGGGCTGGGAGCTCCTGGGGCAGCGCAGCTGCAGAGCCCGGCTTGACCCAGTACTCTGTGCTGCGTGGTGGCAGTGGTGTGGCCCAGCTCCAGATGGGCGGCGCGGTTGTAGTGCCGCCAGCCACAGGTGCTCCAGGCAGCATGGTAAGGGGGTGGGGAGCAGGGGGGGTTGAATAGAGAGCGGGGGGGGGGGGTCGGGGCGGTGGTCAGGGGGAAGGGGTCTGGATAGGGGTTGGGGTTGAATGGGGGCAGTCAGGAATGAGAGGAAGGGCTGGATGGGGTGGCGGGAGGCAGTCGGGCAGGGGTTCCAGGGACAGTCAGGGGACAGGGAGAAGGGGTGGTTGGATGGGGCAGGGGTCCTGGGGAGCTGTCAGGAATGAGAAGAGGGGTTGGCTGAGGCAGGAGTCTTGGGGGGGCCACAACCCCCTCCCCTAACCAGCCCTCCATACAATTTCTGAAACCCGATGCGGCCCTCAGGCCAAAAAGTTTGCCCGCCCCCGGACTAGAGCTTCATCTGTAACACGTCATTACTACTTCTTAATGGTCCAGTAAATGTAAGCTCATTGACCTCCTGTATCTCAGGCTCCAAAGGGAGCAAGATCAGAAGTATTTTCTGTTAAATACATTGTTTTACAGAGATCTACAACTATTTTAAAACACAGGGAGCTGCTCTGAACAGATGAAGGAAATTGTCAGAGTTAGGGCAATATTCATTAAGTGGCAGAGAAAAACTATGGGAAGAGGAGTAAAAGTTGCAAGGTGATTTAAGCAAAGTGATACTCCAATACTGCGAGGTTAGTGAAATTTCATCCATCAGCTGCGGAATGCATCGATACTATAAAACACTAAATCTTTTATGTTCGGTTACAAAACTGATCAGAAAGTGTCACTTACCTTTCGAACAATACTGTCTTCTACATTGGATTTCTTGTTGCTGCCCTGCTTACCCATTAAAGTAATTTCTAATTGACAAAATGGTTTGGGCAAGATATCACACTGGGTAAAGAATTTACGCCATTCTACTATGTATGCTTTTAGTAAAGCTGTATCATCTTGATGACTCAGTACTCTCTGGAAGAAAAGAGCAGTTCATTTGTAAATAAGTTTTTACATAAACAACAGATGGCTTTGTCTAAATGGTGCAAGTATTTTTGGTATAACCTAAGATTTGAATTTAAAATGATATAATCCCTCGTGTAACCAATCTGGTATACGAATGGCTTTTTTGGGTTAGGTTATGTTGCCTGTGAAGAGGTTTGGCTTTTTTTGGTTTTATTTATTCTTACACCAGAATAAATGTCCGCATGGGGGTTATATCAGTACAGCCAGTCTATGCAGGAAAGTTTCACAAGGACTATTTTCTACCTTATATGCAGTTGAATTCAATGTGATCTACTGATCTGGCTATAGACACCTGAACTTTTAAACATTTATGCTGCACTAGGTCCTACAGGTGACAACCAATTTAGGCATGATGGGCTAGATATTGATTAAACATAACCTTAAAAAAACAGTAAGCAGTACAGATCATGCCTATTGCCCCAATTCGACAAAGCACGTAAGCATGTGCTTAAGTACCAATAAAATCAAAGGGACATCAGCATGTGTAAGAGCTTTGCCAGATAGGGATAGTCTGCTGTATCTGGGCCTAGAAAAGGAAGGCTTTGTTTGAGTAAAAGGCCCTTCCTGAGTTTCTAGGATCACATTTTAGATTTGTTTTTCTTTTCCAAATTTTTATCTTTGCACATCTTTTACTCTCTACAAAAACTCTTATGAGCACACAACAACATTTTCATATGTATTTTAATTTAGAATAAACTCACAAAACCAGGTGTCAAATCAACAGTAGACCAAAGCTACTGAAATACAAATGGCCTATGGAGCTTGTCAAGCTGGTACCTCACTAGTATTCTGTCAGAAGACTATACATTTTACCATTTCTTAAGCAAAACCATGAATATGCTAGTGTAGTATTGAAGCCAGCTAAAACAATTAAAGAACTTCCTTGCTTTTAAGAATTAATCTTTATTTCCAGACATTTTCTTATAGAACACAAATTCTGGCTTTATCAGTCTGACAGCTAATAGTCAAACAAATATTGTTAATTTTTGAAAAAGATTTAAAATATCTTTGATCGGATCTCTTCATCTTTTTTTGATAGGCATTAAAGGTCTCTTCACTGATGGCTAAATTTAGAATAGTCTAGCTATTTCTGTAGCAAGCTAGACAGCTTGCTGATCATATCCCCAGAAATGAATTTTCTAGGCAATAAAAACAGGAACTAGAAAAGGGGGTTTATTGTTCCTTTTCCAGCGCTCTCTGTAATCATACAAAAGAGACCACTTTGATGCTTAACTTTGCCTCAAGTCAAAGATTCAGCAGTAAGTGCTTTTATTTATAAGTCAGAGGCAAGCCAGTGAAGGAATACTTCCAAGGAGACTCCCTGATAAATATTTTTGTTCATCCAATAATGGCCAAATCTCCTCCACAGTATATAACAATCATTACCTCTTTATTCTCAAGAACAGACTCAGAAGTACTTAATTTTTTTGGCCAAGGTAAACACTCAGGATAAAATGAATCGGTTAATAAAAAGTTTTCAGTACAATTGACATTCAAAACAAGGTCCACCAATGCCTAAAAGGCAATTTTCCATTGTGTTAGAAATTACTGGAACAACTCATGTTTGGGATCCAAAGAGGTTTAGTTATACTTTTATTTTTTAAAGGATAGTGTAAATTATAGAAGATTGAGAACTTACTGCCTGTGCTTGTTTAATAAAATCAAGAATGTCTTCTTTCAAAGCTTGATGGATTTTTGCTGGACCTTTGTCATCCCACAAGCAAACTGCATGCACATCCCTAGAAAATAGTGTATACATCTTTCAGTAAGAACTACACTTAGAATTTAATTCAGAAATGTAAAAAGTATAAACAGTTATATTGAAGTAGTTCCCCAAAGGAAGCGTGTGTACATTCCACACACTAAAAATGAAATCCCACCAATACAGCAACTGTTTGTGAATGAGGGCACATACCCTCCTCTTTTCTAAAAAGCCCTTCATGAACTATTTTGACATGTAATTTTAGGTTTCATCTGATAAACACCCCGATACAAAAATAAATAAAACAAACAAACAAACAGGTGTTGATCCAAAGCACACCAGAAATGGGTACTTGCATTTGAGGGCTTGTCTACACGAAGCAGTAATGCAGTCTATGGAGGCGTGATTTCTGAAGCACTAACAGTGTTGCATACTTATTGGTCAGTGTAGGCTTTCTGGTAAGCACTAAAGATTCCCTAGTGAGCTTTAACATAGCGCTTTTGAAACAGTAGTAAGCTAAAATACACTAGGAAACAATACAGAGAGATTACTCATTACTGTATATAATGAGCAATGTATATAATATACATTATTCATTACAGTATATAAAAAGAGAAAGCACCCAACCTCCCCAATTATTGACATCTACATAAAATGCAAAAATTGCTAAAAATAAACCCTGAAAAATGAAACTGATAAACCCAAAATGATGCCTTAATAATATTAAATGTAACACTGAAGTTTGACAGTCAAGCAGTATAAAAAGTCAGGAACTGCAGTAATACTTTGTCCTTCACCTTCCATTTGAGTATACCATAGTGGCATCATTAATGTTCATAAAGCACCACTCTGAGGTAGGGAAATAGTCCCATTATACTGATATGAAAGTGGAGACCCAGCAGGTTTAAATGACTTAGTTACAGCATGACCTTGGCTCTGTGGCAGATCCAGGAAATGAGTCTAGATCTCCTGACTCTCTGTCCTCAACTAAAAGGTTGCCTGCCACTCCCAACAAGTAAGATGGTCTCCACTGCTTCTCTAAATAGTGAAAAACTATCATTTGGTATATACAGATAAACAGCTGCACAAGTATAAACACTAAGGTCCTAGTCCTTCAATTGGATCAACACTGGCAGACATTTATGCCTACATGGAAACCCAATGTCTTTAATGGGATTCCATTGTCCACCTGTGGTGGAGCTGGTTGCAAGACTGGGACTTAAACATGCATTTTGAACTTGATATATTTTCCTATAGTGCCTTCCCCAAAATGTTCCTACTTAAGTTATCAAAACTAAACATTTAAAGGTAGTACATCTCAATGAGAACTAATCCATGCTATACATGAACTTTCAAATTTCCACTATTTTAAATTGTTTTAATGAAAAAAAATTGTACAGTAGATCCTCAGAGTTACAAACACCAGAGCTACGAACTGACCAGACAACCACACACATCAACTGGAAGCATGCAATCAGGCAGCAGAGACAAATATAGCAAATACTCTACCGTACAATGTGTTCAACTACTAAATAAATAAAGGGACATTTACAAAAAAATTGACAAGGTAAGGAAACTATTTCTGTGCTTGTTTCATTTAAATTAAGATGGTTAAAAGCAGCATTTTTCTTCTGCATAGTAAAGTTTCAAAGCTGTATTAAATCAACGTTCAGCTGAAAACTTTTGAAAGAACGACCATAATGTTGTGCTCAGAATTACGAAGATTTCAGAGTTACGAATAACCTCCATTCTCGAGGTGTTCATAACTCTGAGGTTCTACTGTACTCAGACAAGAAAAAGACCTACTCACTCACACATTACTTTCTGAAGATATTCCCCACATAAGCATCAACACTCTTGAGTCTGTTCCTTTGCAAACGAAGGTGGGAACTCCAACTACTAAAACTACTACTTTGTTCTAAAGCTACTAGTCCCAACAAGCAGAATCATAAGCTAGTACTAATTATTTGTATCACTTTAGAGTCCTAGAGGCCCCAATAGGGATTCATGACCTATTGTGCTGGGTACTGCAGAGAGTAAAAAGCAATCTAGTCGCTGAATCAGAAAGTAGGCAATTTTGGGGCTCTAACCAAGAGATTTTATGTAGAGAGAAACAGGATACCTCTCAAAACAGGAAGAGGATATAATTTCACTTTATTTGGGGAATATTTTAAGAAATGGTTGGTCAAACCTCTCTTGGGAAGGGGCTTTATAACACTGACAGATCAAGTCTTAATTCATATCTAGAGGCCAAACCTAAGCAGTACCATACCAATTAGTAAGTGCGTTCAAAGAACTCCATATGACTATCTTACAAATCTCCTGGATAGGCACAGATTAGAAGCTTGCTAATGTAGCAGACTTGACAAGAAGTAGCTGTTGAAAGCTTTAAAGCACCAATATGCTGCAGTCTAAAAGATTCACTCAGACATTTTAAATATGATTATTTTGGAAACAGCAAAACATACTCATTTAGTACCAAAATAAACAGCTGGATCGCTTTAAGAAAGTTTTAGTTGTTTTTTTTTTTTAACATGAAATGTCTGAAGAAGGACTAACAGCAGTGGCATGCAGACATGGGAAAACATCAGCAGAGTGATTGACTGATTAAGATGGGATTATCACCACACTCTGAAGGAGTCTAGAGATGGTATAAAATGGATCTCTCTCTAAATCAACAGTTCTCAAAACTGTGGCTCACATGTTACTGTTGACCAATCAGTATGCTGGGAGCCTCATTTCCGGTTATTGCAAAGAGCCTTGACATCTATAGAAGCAGCTGGAAACAGAAAAGGAGCAAGCCTCCACTACAACCCATTCCTATATATGAGGAGAATATGCTTAGGGATTAAAGCAGCCAGCCACCATTTGAACTCAAGAGCTGCCAATGGGACTAGTGCTTCCCCCTCACTAGAAACAGAACATCCAGGGAAGCAAAGGAGAAGGTAAACAAGTAGCCAAGCAACACGTTCAAGGAATCAGGGAAAGGACAGCTGTGAGTTGGATGGAACTGTGGTAGCAGGGAGATCATTCCCACATGCAAGTATTATGGGAGAATGAAACTGGGGGTAGGGAAACATATAATGGGAAAAAGAACCAGACGGTAAGAGAGAAGGGGACCAGGTTACAGAAGCATGTCCAGGCACCTGGTAGGAGGTAGGGGGAAAAGAACAGATGGGAGGAAAGGGAGAGTAAAATGAAGAACAAATGGAGGCTTATTTTCTTTCAAAAGGGACAGGAACACTTACTAAATTAAAACACCTAAACACTTTTCTAACTTTACTTTTACCTAGAAGCAATTGCTGTCATTTGCCACATTGACACTGACCAATCCTAAGCAAGATAAGAGCTTTTCACAAAACACTCTATTAAGATGTGGTCCCAACTGTGAAGCATTTCTGAATCGCTGCACTACAGCTTGAAGCTCACTTGGTTCAGCAAGCTGACTCACTATTGCCCGGAAATTGACCTTCCTCGTAAGAAACTTGAGCGTACAGGTAACAGGGACCTCAAGAAGCGTTTTTGACAGTTTTGTCAAGAAATGTTCCATGACATGGGTGCTTTTAAAAGTGTGGTTCTCCTCTGGAAAAGGAACCAAAAATGGCACTATTGCATCACTAATTCCATAACAAATTTGATCCACATGAACATAAAATATTTTTTTTTCCTAACTGCCAGTCCAGCAAACTCAACCTGGCCTTTAAGAGTCAAGCTGGGCTCTTTCCTTCTCACCACTAATAAAGATTCTGCAGGTAAATTATGCCCCCCGTTACATCATAATGGTGCACATAAAACATGGTATGTCAAGCATCACTTTGATTCATTACTACCTTTTGGGATACTACAGCCTTATCTACATGGGAAAGTCGTATTGTATAATCGAAGGAGTGGATTTACACCAATATAGTTACACTGATGCAAACCCCTGTGTAAACACACATTTCTTTAGAGAAGTGTTTTTTTTCAGCTTAAGAGTGTCTTATCAGGGTTTAACTATATCAGTATAAAAGCCAATTAAAGTTAAACCAGTGAAACTTTCCCATGCAGACAAGGGCTAGATCTCTGAATACTCTTCGTCCATTTGAGACCACACTGTTCTCTGATCAGGGTCAGAAAGGAACCAGTAGCTGGAATGTCAGAAGATGCCTATTTTCCATTGCAGGAGCTAGTGCAAGATATCCCTGCTGGAACCAACAACTTTAGAACTTTGCAATTAAAACAGGGCCTCCCCAAGGCCAATCTTAATTTTTGATCATAAATCATTTATAACTTCAGCTGACAGAGCAGAAATGGCCTGATTCATATAATGGAAGGTTTACTATTTATTCCTTGTATCATAGTGAAAATAAAATTTAAAAAGAAAAAAGCTAGAAGTATAATGCTGCAATCAGTGTCAGGAAAAAAATCATATATGGGTGATGTTTAAAAGCATACAATTACTCCAATTATATCACAAACTGCATTATCATTTCAGTTTTGAAGGACACACCACAATCAACTTCTAGCTAAACCACTTGTAAGTCGTATGCATTTATAGTCAGAGTAATACTGTATGAAGTGATTGGTCATATATGCAGACTTTACTGTCAAAGCACTACAAAATATCTAGTCCCCATTTCCAATTAGAATGAAAGGTTTGCAGGAGGGTACAAAAGAAGCCTGTCGTCTTCAGCTGAAGTAGAACAAAATTGTAAAAACAATAAGGGTGTGCTGTTTTTTGTGTTCTATTTGTGGAGGCTTGTGTCTCAGTAATCACCAGCTCTACAAAACTGTACTCAAGAGAAGCAGACACGCCAGCGTTACTATTTAATGAAACGGAATTAACTAGTATTTTTGGTTCTCTCTTTTATCTTGTGAATGCATCCATTTCTACATGGCCCTCCTATATCTGACTTCTACGTTATAAGCAATATTATAGTTTTATTTCCATCCTGTTACCCAAGAACTGTAAGTTTTTTAAAAAAAAAATCACTTACGAAAACAGATCAAACCACTGCTGTTTTGTGACAGATTCCTGGCGTAACAGCTTCAGAACAATGGGGCGCATGAAATCCCATTTGTCTTCAAATTGAAGTGAACCTTTATTCTTTAAAGAAGAAACAAAAAGCATAATTTAAATGCAGATCAAGTAAAAACGAACCTCTAAGTCAATTAGGACAGTTTGAGAGCTTCCACATTTTCTAATACTTCCTTTAACTTCAAGTTAAGGATTACTATAACCAGAAGCTAAATAGACAAATTAACACCCAATTTTGAGTAAAATTACAAACTAAAATGTAGTTAATTCTAAGAGTTGTGAAGTATGACCTACTTCACAGAATAGATGTAAAAGAACAGTTATAAAATTTTCCAAATCTGTAGGTTTCCTATTTAAGATTTTTACAAATAATAATTTACACTTAATATGTATGTTTAATACCTAAAATAATCTTAATTTTGTTATTTAAAATGACTTCTAAGAATTACAGTCCTCAATGGATTATAGTTCAATAAATATTATGATCTTGTCACAGATCTCACATTTCCTTCCATTTGAATTGTCATATCTACAATATTCAAGTTCAACTAAGTTTTTACAAAAAAAAGTTGCTGCCTTGAAAATACTATGTACAATACAGTACCAAATCTGTATTGTATTTGGAGTACATGATGGTCATGCATTCTAGTATATTAGAATGCCACTTGTGAATGTTTCATATTTATTTTAATTATTTTGAGCTATAAACTTTGTTCTATATGTCACTTGAGATATGGCTGTTAGTTTATTATGCTGTGATCCCAGAACGTTTTATAAAATGTAATACATGATTTTTAGAAAAAGCTATACATCGATTGTCTTATTTAAGAAGTACAACCTGAACTCTAAATACCCCATAATGTTTCCTAGTGTTTGTTTTTAATTCCAAACACTCTTTAGAGGAAATATGCACTCAGACCATCCGTGTGCATACGAACCCAATGCTTCCCCAGTGAATTAATACAGGGAAACACTTCTTCATGAAGTTCAACTAATTCTGAAGTTCCCCAATTTTCTAACTTTTAAAAAAAGTCTAAAGTTCTTGTAAGGCACATGTTAACTACAACTACTTTTCACGGACTCCCTAACTCTAAATTTAACTAAATTGTATCTAGGGTTATTGTAGTAGTGTCCAGAGACTCCCGTCAGAATTGGAACTCCTCTGTGCTGAGCCCGATATAAACACATACAGAGACAGTCCCAGCCCTAAGGAGCATACACCACTTTCACTGTCAAAAATTCGTATACATTGTATTTTCACAGATTGGCAGTCACCGCTATGTTCCTTATAGACCCAAATAGCCAGAGAAATCTAGATTTCCTGATAAGCTGCACATGACACTATTTACAAAGCCATCTCTTTGTTTATCATGAAGTACATATACCAAGGCTAAAAAGCAGCACGGCGTTTTCTCTAAGAACCAAACCAGCGGTTCTCAAATTGTGGGTTGGGACCCCAACGTGGGTCATGACCCTGTTTTAATGGGGTCATCAGGGCTGGTGTTAGACTTGCTGGGGCCCGGGGTTGAAGCCCGAGCCTCAATGCCCAGGGAAAAGCCCAAGCCCCACCATCCGGTGCTGAAGCCCACCTTGGGTGGCAGAGCTCAGGTTACAGGCCCCCCGCCTAGTGCTAAATCCCTTGGGCTTCGGACTTTGGCTTCAGCCCTCTGCCTGGGGGTCATGTAGTAATTTTTCTTGTCAGAAAACGGTCACAGTGCAATGAAGTTTGAGAACCTCAGAATCAGACTATTCCCAAGATTAAAACATTTAGTAGAAATGACAGTTCTTTTGAGCTTTGAGCTCAAAAATTCTTTAGCAAAAATTAAGATTGACTATTTACCATACTGCATGTCCAAGCACATTTATCCTTTCATAAAATATTTAATCTTTCCAGACATTGTAATGAACGTTCCTCCTTCGATTGGGTGTCCTTGCTGCATTGCAATCTCACTTGAAAAAAGGAACATTTTGTTCCCACAGGATGGTTTCTTACCCTCACATTTAACCAATTATTGTCCTTTAGGCTTCTATAAGCTCACTCTTAAACAAAGCTGTCCAGGCAGCAAGCTTCTCATGGTATTTGTTTGGTTAATACTTTAAGACTATACACTACGCTGGCAGCAGGGAAAGGGTGAGAGAACAAGGAAGTGGAGGAGCCTCTATACCAGGGGTCTCAAACACGCGGCCCGCGGGCCACATGCGGCCCACGGAGATATTTCCTGTGGCCCGTCATAGCGCTGACTCCACTGGCAGCCAAACTCCAAACATTACTGAGAGTTTATATTTTATTAAAACCCTTCTTTCCATTACAGTTTTTAAAAGGTTAATACATTGACTTTTAATAGAATACTATATTACTCATTTTTTTAATTTTTGACTATACTTTTGTATCATTGTATGAAAAGGTTTCAGTGATGCGGCCCTTGGGCCAATTTACTAGTTCTCATGTGGCCCTCATTGTGATTTGAGTTTGAGATCCCTGCTCTATACCAAAGAAACCTCCTTCCATCAGGGTGATTCTCCAAGGGCAGGCACATCAACATGGCAGCCAGAATCTGCGAGCACTGCAGTGCAAATGACCACATTATGCTGGAGGATCTGGATTTTCAAAAGCATCTAAGTGATTTAGGAACATAAGTCCCACTGAATGTCAGTGGGACCCTGACCTCTTACACCACTCAGGAGCTTTTAAAAATCCAACTCCTAAATATGCACTGAACCCTAGCAAAAATACAGACTGGGGAAAAGAGAAAAAAAAAAAAAAGAGAGAGATAAATGACAAGGATATAAAAACAATAAAGGATATTTACTGTACATGTTAAAATCTTGCCTGAGCATAGCCCTCCTCTTTTAAAAAAAAGAAAAACAAATCCATGGGATAGAAAACATTCTTTTAAGAATACAAATTTGGATTCTGTAGCAAATTATGTAGCCTGGGAATCGCTGAAGACATGGGGTCTTGGTTGAACTCTCTGATGTCCCAATATACCCACTTAAACAATGACCTGTGCTATCAACCTATTTATTTGTATCTAACTGTTATGATTATAGACTATCATTTACAACTTATTTAAATATAACCTACAAAATTCCACTAAAAATTTTAACTCTTTGGAAAGTCTGAAGTAGGCTTAGTAAGCTGGTCCAATTGACCAGTCAAATAATATCAACTGACTGCCTATTTGACCATGGTCAAATATTGTCAAGTATTGCAGCAAGAATGCCCTGATGTAGCCAGCCACTTACTTTTGCTAACAGATGGCACCACCGTGCTGTCAAAATCTACTTAAATATCTTGATCATTCACTTTACTATATGTGAACGTATGCAGTGTTGTTGTAGCCGTGCTGGTCCCAGGATGTTAGCGAGACAAAGTGGGTGGTTCAATAAAAGATATTACCTCACCCATCTTGTCTCTCTTATATACTAATGTCACATATTGGAGAAAAGGAGAATCAATTGAAAGGTGAGCATCTTGATTGGCTGCAATCTTCCAGTATACAAATAAAGATATACATACAGTATTTGTACTAGGTCATCAGTGCGGTGACAAGTGTGCGAATTTTGGCAATATTTTTGTGATTCTATGTATGTCTTATTTTTCTTCTGTGCTTTGCATTGAGTATAAAGGCTCCTCTTTATCTGCTCTGTTCCTCCTCCTGAGGCTGCTTAAGAATCCACTGTATTTGCTGCAGAAAGGAGGAGTCGCCAGTCCACCTCCCCCTTCAGGTGACTGGGAGTCTGTAAAGGTCCTGGGGAGGGGGACAGCATGCCCAAAAACATTTTGATGATCTGCAATTTTCTGGAATACCAGAAGTTAGAAATCAAACTGAGTGGCTACTGATGATTAGATTATGAAGTATCTCTTATATTTCAGAGAGCATTCTAGAAGTAGTGAGACATTAACACTGCCATAATAAATTATACAAAGAAAGCCAAAATCATTTGTATGGAAAAACTGTTCAAGCTAAGTGCAAGTTCTGTTCTTCTGAAAGCGTGACACGTAGATAGAATGGAGAAACACTTGTTGAATTCTTGTGATGTTTGTCGACCTATTGTCAAAACTAAATTATTGCACTCAAACAGAAAGAAAGGGAAAAATCAGTCTGGATCAAAATTTGTTTTCTTCTTTGCATTCTCCCCTAATTTCATCTTTGGCAGCAGCACCATGAAGCATAGAGTCTTTTGCTGAAGATAGTGATATGAATGACAATGAAAGTGAAGCTAATTCCATTTCTTCTAGTAAGAATTTTACTACTCCATCTGCTTCAGCACTGAAAACTTCTTACTCCTGGAAAGCCTTCAGATGTCCATCAAATTGGGATCAAGAGATTTTTGTATGGAATGTCCCTTGCCCAGAAACACAAACTTGACCATATATATGCTAGATGTATTTATGCCAGCAATACACCCACCATTTCATATAGTTTAAAATCCTTATATGCTAGAATTTTTTGACAAGCTGCATCCAGTTTACAAAAGTATGGCTTGCAGAATGTCTTCTGAATGCCAAAGTGAACCCTCCCCCCCCCACCAAAAAAAAAAAGAGTTGGCATTCTTATTGGTCAAGCTCCTCACATCCATGATGGCTGGAGCACTATTCGCAATGAGGGTGTTTTCAACTTCATAACTTCAAAATCAGCATTTTACCCATTCCAATGCACAACTGAGCATCACCACCCAGCCCAATATATTGCTGACCAGTTTAAAAACAACAAATTGGGTCCATGGAAGATTACTTTGGTTGTGACTGACAATGACGCTAATATGAAAGCTGCTTGGGCTTTATTGATAAATGAGTATCCACATCTTTTATGTTACAGACGTGCAACCCACATGATGCAGCTTTCCATTAGCGATGTTCAATATCTGACAACTTTCTCATCATGTCAGTGTTTTTTCTCTCTTGACAAGTTTGTTTTTGTTTTTTTAAGCCAAAGTGCCAGCAGTAATTTTTTAGCATTATTTAGTACAGCACTCAATTCATCTACATCAAGTAAGCCTTGTCATACTTAAGGGGAATCTTCTATTAAATGTCTCAAAAATCTTCAGATACTAACAGCCTTCTTGCAATCAGCTGCTGTTCCAAAAGAGGTGGCTGGATATTGCTCCTGAGTAATTCACACTGACATTCTTGATGAGGATATCTTTTGGATGCAAAACTCAATCCATTCAGAATATAGAAAAATGACCGTTCTACATTGTCTGATGACAAGAATAAGCTCCTAAAGGTTAAGAAACCTTTGTGAGAATACTGAACAGTCCACTTACAAAAGCGGAAGAGAAAAAGATAATACCCAAAATAATAGCATTGAAAAAAATCCCTCCCCTGCCTACCTTCTTGATCCACGCTCCCAGGACCAAGACCTTTCCGATGATGAATTTGATTCAGTTTGTGACCTTGTAGTGACTGTTGCAAATTTTAAAAGATCTCCAAGCAAACAAAATTCTGACGGAAGTAGCAAATTATAAAATAAGAAGCAGCTCGTTCAGTCGTAGAACAATATGGAGTACAATCTCAGCAGCTGAATCAAGACAGCTTGCTACTTCTTCATGATTGAAAGGGTGGGGTCCATTTTGCACTCTAGCTATAGTGACAGAAATTCTTTTAACACTGTATATACTACTTCATGCATGGAAGAAAAGTTTGTCAATTTGGGGAATCATCCATTCAAAATCCAGAAATAGACGGAAGACATCTAGTGCTGAGAAGCTGGTGACTGTGTATCACAATTAAGAAAATGGCAGATGAAGCATTGACTCAATATTGATCACATGAAAAGGAAGGAGGAGGGACAGCTGAATTTGATGAACACAATGATATAGGTGAAGCAGCTGAAACCGATAAAGAAAAAGATAATGAAAAGTACGATGCATAACGAGTTGGCTTGTTGCCTACCTAGCATAAATGCATTTTAAAATTACTTTTCTCCTTTATTGTTGCTATGTATTATTCCATTTCGGTTTAATAAAATTTTTTATTTCGTAACTGTTCAGTTTTTTCTTTCATTTTTTAGAAATTCATTGTGTTTCACATTTTTCTGAGTTAAAACAAGTTATTTCACTAGTTATTCTTGTAATTAGGCATAAGTATCTATCTACGACTAAGACCATTGGAGACCTTTGTTACTGTTCTAATAAAATTAGCACTTAAAAATATTTCACCATTTTTGACATCTGACAATTTGAACCATGTTTGACCGATCAATTGACCAATTATTTTTGGACTGATCAAATGCCCCACCCTAGTCTGAAGTGGGGACAACTCTCTTCTTGAATTCTACATAGTATCTTTGAAAAATCACAAATTGCATGGTTCTTCCTACTTTGGTTCACTTTTCCTAAGTCTGTTGGGCAATCACAGGTAGCCTGCTTAATATTTTCTTGTTCCTATGGCAAGATTTCAACTTCTGTTATCATTTCTGGTCCCAATCAACTGCTCTCACAGCAAGCTAACAGACTTGACAGACCAATTGTTTAATAAAATAGGATTTGCCATGCCAGACATCATAAACTTGTGTTTGCACTTAGAACTTCCTGAAAAGATTTAATTTTGGGCTGAAACTTCACAAGTTTGGTATTAGTCCAAAGGTGGGTTTTTTGTAAGTGGAGAAAATCCTGTTCAGCCATTAAGATTAAGAGAGGGATAGGAATACACTTTTGTTTGTTTGTTTGTTTTTTAAAGCAGGAAAACAACTGTTCAGACTTGTTTGAAAATAAGAAACAAATGCAGCTGAACTTTAAAATCTCATGCTTTGCACCTGGCTGTATAAATAAGAATAGTCTCTTTTGCTAAGTATGGTGAAATATAACTAGGACTTGACAATGTTACCTTTATTTATCTGACTTACAATGGTTATCTTGTAAGTTTTAAGGATATATAAAATGAAATGCAGTTTTAAATGTAACATAAAATTAGAATTAACTCATCAACAAAAAGGGCTCTCGGCCCAAAACATCTCCCTATACTCCCCCTCCAGTAAACACCTGAACG
Source organism: Macrochelys suwanniensis (assembly GCA_033296515.1). Classification (NCBI taxonomy): domain Eukaryota; kingdom Metazoa; phylum Chordata; order Testudines; family Chelydridae; genus Macrochelys; species Macrochelys suwanniensis. Next base: position 37,821,964 of record CM065775.1, on the reverse strand, counting down.
AATAAAATCAACCTTGAACCATGTCCTCAAAGCCTGGCACAACAAGGTGAGGCAATTCCAGATACAGCAGTCCGCCACAGCTTCCGTCACCAATCCTCAGCTGTCACATCTAGGGAAAGTTAGCATAAGGGGCCAAAATAGATCTTAACTGCCATGCTGGTTCATAGGAAAGGAGATTAAATCAACACCAAACCTATAGCAAAAATGAGAGCCCTACTTTCTAGAGACATGGCTACAGCGGTGCATCTCCACCGATGCAGGTGTGCTGCTGTAGCACTGCTAGTGCAGATGCTTTAAGGGCTGGTCTACACTAACCCCCCAATTAGAACAAAGATACGCAACTTCTGCTTACGTGAATAACGTAGCTGAAGTCGAAGTATCTTAGTTCGAATGAAAAGGTACTTACCGGGGGTCCACACGCGGCGCGCAGGCTCCCCCGTCGACTCCGCCTACTCCATTCGCGGAGTAGGATTACAAGCGTCGACGGGGGAGCACTTCCTGGTTCGATTTATCGCGTCTAGACAAGACGCGATAAATCAAACCCAGAAGATCAATTGGACTCCTCCGACGCGACGCGTAAGTATAGACGTACCCTAAGTCGACGGGAGAGCTCTCTCCCATCGACTTAATTACTCCAGCCCCCGTGAGTGGCAGTAACTATGTCAATGGGAGAACCGCTGTCCACACCGTAAATTGGTATCATTTACATCGCTTGCGGGGGGGAGGAGAGGGGTTAGTTTATTTACGCCCAAGCAACACAATTTATACCGAGATAAGCTGTACTGTGTACATAGTGGTTTTAAACATAAGGAATATATTGCCTAGGCTAAGTAAGCAAATAATAAGTACTGGCTGAACTTTTCAAGTGGTTGTCAAGCACAGATCCACATAAAGTGCATCCAATAAAGCCTCCCAGAGCGCTCTACCTTACTCCCCGTCCACACTGGCAAGGCACGTAGAGGCCTCTGACTCCCTGGCTGGAGCGCTCCTGGTACTCCACCTCCCCGAGAGGATTAACAGCTAGTGCGTATTGGGTGAGACGCTGCAGCTCCAGTGTAAACGAGGAGTAACATTATTACGCATTGATTGACCTCCGGAAACGTCCCATAATCCTCTTAACTGAAGCCAGATTAACTCGAAAAGCAGACTTCAAAGAGAAACTGTTGAACTCGAACTGATATGCAAACTAGATTGCATTACCTCAGGATTAAATAAGGACCTCGAATGGCTCGGCCATTACGTTAATTGAATCTATTTCCCTTAAGTTAACGATCCTCATTCACACCTGTGTGACCATCTTGTTTATCACTTCAAAGGTTTTTCTTCCCCTGCTGTTATGGTTCCTCTCAATTAATTAGCCTCTTAAGGTTGGTCTATGCACCTCCACCTTATCATGTTTCTCTGACTGTATAAATATCTGTCTAATGTATGTTTCATTCCATGCATCCGATGAAGTGGGTACTAACCCACGAAAGCTTATGCTGAAATAAATTTGTTAGTCTCTAAGGTGCTACAAGTTTTTCTTTCTTATTTTCATTTAACTGAAGCCGTCTCTCGTCTTTGTTATTAACTCGGGATGCGGGAGTGCCATTTCAAAGCTCCGTTTCTGACAGCGGCTGCTTATCTAGTCTGAGAAAAAAAACCAAACAGCTACTGTTTGCTTTTGAGTGAGAAAGAGAGCCGGGGGAAGAAGGGGGGGTCTGAACTTCCAAAATAGCGTGCTGACACCCTCAGCACCCCAAAAACCCACTCTCTCCCCCCACACTCTCTGTCACACTCCACCTCACCCCCCCATTTGAAAAGCACGTTGCAGCCACCTGAATGCTGGGATAGCTGCCCATAATGCACCGCTCCCAATGCAGCTGCAAGTGCTGCAAATGTGGCCACGCCAGTGCGCTTTCAGCTCTCAGCGTGGACAGACTGGAACGCTTTCCCTAGTGCGCTCTCCGAAGGCTGGTTTAACTTAAAGCGCTCTACAGCTGCAAGTGTAGCTAAGCCCTTAGATTCATTCTGCTGCAGAGTACATCTGGCTGGCATGGCCCTTTAACTTTTAGGTATCTGATACATTTCATGTTCTCCCATACACACACACACACACACAACGATACTGAGAAGGAGGGGGAAAAAACCTTCCCCTCCTTTACTACCGTTTCCTGCCTGCTGCAAAAAGGCAGGGAGGCCTTCTCACTCTTCCTCTTCACCAGCCTATTTTTGATCCTCTTCCCCTCTATCTTCCATATCTTCACTAGTCACAAATTTCCAGAGCAAAAGAATGACGCTCACAAAAATGTGTTGAGTTTCATTGCCATTTAAGAGCCCAATTCTGTACTCCACATGACGACAGAACTACAATTGGAGAGAATTAAGGGTTTTGCCTGAGGAATGCAGCATTAGGCCTATGGTTCAGAGCACTAGTAAAACATACAAGATCTTTGTAATTTCCATTGATGGCTCTGAGGAAAGACACTATCAATATAACACAATTCTTTGCTGCGGAGAGTGTATGGGTACAGAAGCAGACACTCATAGAATCATAGAATATCAGGGTTGGAAGGGACCTTAGGAGGTCCCCTCTGCTCCCTCTTTCCTGCCCCCAGTAATGGAAGACTGAAACCTTGAGGCTGCTCCCAGACTCCCTCAGAATAAGCCTTGGAAAATCCACTTGCCAGTGGTGAGCACACTATGTTCCTTGGTGATTAGATCACTAAGCCAACAATTTCTGACAGATGTAAGCTTATATTTATATAAAGTTTCTAGCCTTCACAGTTGCTAAAATAATCTTCCAAACCTGAATCCATCCAGTACAGGCTACCTGAATCAGCAGACTGACTGTTCCAATGCCTTTACTGCAGATCCCAGATTTCACAAGCATTAACAAAGTGAAAATGTCAAGGCTGGCTATTTTTACTCTTGCTATCCAGAACGATATACAGCTGTGAAACTAATAATCATGTCAATTTTATTCTAAATACTGCTTGGGCAAGCTCTGAACAGCAGCCAAGACAAGTGCTGGGCTACCTGAGAAGAGTTCACCAACCCAAAAAGTTTGGTCTTGTCTATACAGGAAAGTTTTATCAGTATATGTTTTTTCAATATAACTATACCAAAATAGCGACAAAGAGTCTTGTGGCACCTTATAGACTAACAGACGTATTGGAGCATAAGCTTTCGTGGGTGAATACCCACTTCTTCAGATGCACCAAAATATGCACCCACACCACTTTGTTGATGCCCGGACTGCTTCCCATGTTAGTGTCCAGAGAGCTCTGTGCTTTTTCAAAATAACTGCACAGCATTCTGAGCAGATTTTCCCATGATGCAATGTTCCACCACTAGCCTATGCATTCTGGGTTTTTTCTTGCACTCCATTGTGGGATTCCTACCAGAACCAACTGGAATTCTGGGATTTGGGAGTCATATTCACAGAGGAATACACACTTTCAAAGAAGGAGCGTTTGTGTACACTACAGACTCTACAATGGCACAGCTACGGTGCTACAGCTGTGTCGCTGTAGTGTAGATACTACACATATGGAAACAGTTTTTCCAAAACCTTAGTTAATCCATTGCCACATGAGGCAGTAGCTAGGTCAATGGAAGAATTCTTCCTTTGGCCTAGCAGTGTCTATACTGGGACTTCGGTCACCTTAACGTCTCTCACAGGTGTGAATTTTTTACACCCCTGACCTACGTTGACCTAAATTTTAGGTATAGGTGTGACTGGAGAAGTTAATTCTGGTTGTTTGCTCACTTAAAGAGCATTACTTCCATCTAACATGCAAGTATCTGCGGACAAATTTTATTTGATTTCAGATCATAGTATGCGGAATGGCTAATGACATTACTATGCAGGTCCAATGAGAAGACGACAGAGCTGAGCATCCATCATGCTCATGGAAATGCAGCCTAAACAGACATCACCTCAGCAGCTTGACACAAAGCAAGGAAAGATGAATAAAATAAAACCCTACAAGTCTACCCATGAGAGAGATCTCCAGACAGATGATCCATCACACACTATCCTCTGGTTCTTCTCAAAAAGAAAAGTACCAACCCACTCAAGTGCTACCCTGGCTATCCCTGCCAGGTTCTACAGTTGACACAATCAACTGTGGTCGATGATAGGATCAAAAGCAAGTGATGGACCTAAATTAGCAGAGACATTTGATCTCTGTACATCACCAGAAGGAAATGATAGACCAATAAGCCCAGCATAGTCTCCATACCATACCTAGGGCTAAGACTGAAGGGGGTTAAAAAGAAGTTGACATGTGCCAGAGTGGCAGTATCATAATCTCCTCAGGAATCTTCCCCACTTTCCAGCCCGCAAAAAACATTAGAGACAGGGCAAGACTGTTAGCACTGAGAGATTATTTCTTGTATAAGGGCCTAAGAATTCTTTATTTATTTTAAGGAGATGCTCACCTTGCCTTCCCAAAGGGACCATATATTAACACCCTCTCCCCCAATAAGTTGCTATAATTGTCAAAGTTTTGGACATTGGGCAGTCATTTGTAAGGGAACAATAAGGTGGAATAAATGTGGAGGAAATCATTCCTATGAGAACTGTGTAGAAGGGACAGAATCTAAATGCAGCAATCATGGGGGGGAAAGCACAGTGCAGAATATAAAGGATATGCAGTAGTAGAACAAGCTAGAGAAATACATTTAGAATTATTTTAATGTGTGTGTGTCATAAGCAGAGGCTACCAAAAGGTACCCACTGCAGAAAATAGGAAGAAAAATACTCAAGAGATGGGCAGCAGAACACATCTCTGATCCAGGAGGAGAATATGAGAGGCATAGGAAATGATGTACTGCTTGTAAGTAAAGAGCAGTTTATAGCGTTCATTATAGAAATAATTAACTGAATCTTGCAGACAGGGAAAAAAAGCTGAAAGGATTAAAATCATAGCAAAATCAGCAGAAACATATCTAAAGATAGACAACCTCTCAATAGACCGCATTCCCATGATTTTAAATGAAAGCAATAATACATCTTAAATAACCTGGTCTTAACGATCCTTAGCTGGAATGTGCATAATTTAATAATGCAGTTAAGAAACCCATCTTTGAATTAGGGAAAAAAGCCTAACGTAATGTGTGTGCAAGAAAACATGGCTAATAAGTAAACCTGTATTCAATCTACTAGGATTTGATATGTGTAGGACCTGTGAATTGTCACTTACAACCCCACAATGGAACCCATACGGGGCATCATCAAACAATTACAACCCATACTCGATGAGGACCACATCCTGAAAGAAATCTTTCCTGAATCTCCTCTTCTGGCCTTCAAACAACTCCCCAACCCCTCCAAGTTCATCATCAGAAGCAAGCACCCCAGCAACTCAAGTATCCAGCAACTCAAAGCAGAACCCAACGACATATCTGCATATCTGTCCTACACATGCTTATCACAAAATGTGGTGTACCTCATGGGCCACATGTTTGAGACCCCTGCTTTATACTGAGAGCATACCCATCCATCTCAATTATTTTTTTAACAAGTACATTTCCCTCACACTTCTTACTTCATTTTCCTTAACTTTAATGTTGCATGCAGTGTTGTTGTAGCCATGTTGGTCCCAGGATATGCGAGAGACAAGCAAACATATTTGCAACCACTGAACACCAAAAACCATGGATTTAAGAGAGACTGATTTCATGGCCCATTACAACTTACTACTATGGCTGTCAAGTGATTAAAAAAATTGTGATTAATCACACTGTTAAACAATAGAACACCATTTTATATATTTTGGATGTTTCCTACATTTTCAAATATACCAATTTCAATTACAACAGAGAATATAAAGTGTACAGTGCTCACTTTATATTTATTTTTGATTACAATTATTTTCTTTTTTACATTGCAAATATTTGTATTCTTCAATTCACCTCATACAAGTACAGTAGTGCAATCTCTTTATCATGAAAATGAACTTACAAATGTAGAATTAAGTTAAAAAAAACCTGCATTCAAAAATAAAACAATGTAAAACTTTAGAGCCTACAAGTCCACTCAGTCCAACTTCTTGGTCAGCTAATCACTCAGACAAACAAGGTTGGTTACAATTTGCAGGAGATAATGCTGCCTGCTTCTTGTTTACAATGTCACCTGAAAGTAAAAACAGGCATTTGCATGGCACTGTTGTAGCTGGCATTGCAAGATATTTACGTGCCAGACGCACTAAAGATTCATTCAAAGATTCTTGCTTCAACCACCATTCCAGAGGACATGCTTCCATGCTGACGATGGGTTCTGCTTAATAACAATCCAAAGCAGTGCGGACTGACGCATGTTATTTTCATCATCTGAGTCAGATGCCACCAGCAGAGGGTTGAGATTTTCTTTTTTGGTGGTTTGGGTTCTGTATTTTTCGCATCAGAGTGTTGTTCTTTTAAGACTTCTGAAAGCATGCTCCATACCTTGTCTCTCAGATTTTGGATGGCACTTAAGATTCTTAAACCTTGGGTGGAGTGCTGTAGTATTTTTAGAAATCTCACATTGGTACCTTCTTTGTGTTTTGTCAAATCTGCTGCGAAAGTGTTCTTAAAATGAATGTGTGCTGGGTCATCATCCGAGACTGCTAGAACATGAAATATATGCAGAATGTGGATAAAACAGAGCAGGAGACGTACAATTTTCCCCACAAGGAGTACAGTCACAAATTTAATGGACGCTTTTTTAAAAAAAAACTAGCATCATCAGCATGGAAGCATGTCCTCTGGAATGGTGGCCGAAACATGGAAAGGGCATATGAATGTTTAGCATATCTGGCATGTAAATACCTTACAACACTGGCTACAGAAGTGCAATACGAACGCATGTTCTCACTTTCAGGTAACATTGTAAATAAGAAGCAGGCAGTAGTATCTCCCATCAATGTAAACAAACTTGTTTGTCTTAGTGATTGGCAGAATAAGAAGTAGGACTGAGTGGACTTGTAGGCTCTAAAGTTTTACACTGTTTTATTTTTTAGTGCAGAAAATCTGGGGGGCATGTGACACCTCTATGTATCACCTCTGATTGTGGGCCCGCAGGTTTGTCTATTTAAGTTTAGGGGTCCTTGGGTAAAAAAAGGTTGAGAACCACTGTCCTATAACATGTGTGAACCCTTTATGCTTAACAATCTATCCCACCTTGTATTTAGCTTAGACACTCTAGTTTCCTTCCTTCTGCAGACCTGAGGAAGAGCTCTGTGAATCTCAAAAGCTTGTTCCTTCCACCAACTGAGGTTGGTCCAATAAAAGATATTACTTCACACACCTTGTCTCTAACTTTAACATGTATGTTACTGTGCTGGTCTTATATACTGGCTCCTGGGATGTCAAATATGGGGCCTAAAGGGTGCTTAAATCCAACTCCCACATCAACTTCAAATTTAGCATGCAATTTGACCAACCTCTATTGTCTGACAGCTCTCACAATTGGTGCTGTGATTGCAGTGCAGTTACTACTGAATACTGAGCAACTATGGACAAGCCGAAGAATGGGGCTTTATCGACAGGTATTGAGGGTTAGGCAATGTTAACGACAAGAAGGCCTCCACTGTACAACTGCAGTTGGCATATATTCCTTGCTGACATTTTAAGGAAGTCCTATTAGGAAATAGCCAAGACGAGACACCCAGAATACACAGCTGGAAATATTTACTGAGTTACAGAGGTCAAAACTAGCTGGTATACTGCAGGTTGCCAGGGATGAGAGGTAAATGGTTGAAATAAGAGATAAATGGGATAAGATACAGAATTTAAACCGGGGGTGGGGGGGGTTAGCAGGTTTCCTACAGAATTCGGACTAAGCTTATGCCCCAATCCCTAACTAAATCTGCAAGGGTATACTTGCACCTACATGCAGCCCCATTCACACCAATGAGACTCTACATAGATACGGGTTCTGTCCACATGGATCCAATTGCACTATCAGGGACCATATTTTCTTGTTCCCGGTACCACCAAAGGCTCTGAGGAGACTACAGTATTAATATACTGTGGTATCTGAATGAAAACCATGAATTTGAACATCCCTGAACTTTGAGAGTTCAAAATCCTCTTATGTATTTGGCGTCTCTCTACTTCAGAGTTCCAGAAAGCAAGTATGAAATCCCTGCACTAGTTTGAGCATCTTTACTAACTTTTGTAATGTAATCATTTACAGAGTAGCAAATATACTTCTGAAATAACCACATAATTCATGTAAGTCTCATAATTGCTCCAGTTTTATGCAATGAGCTCTAGAAATATTTAAATACAGACACAAAGAACTGCCCCCCTGCACCTAAGTCCTACTACAGAGTGTACAGTTAAGGCAGAGACCATCATAGACCTGGTCTACCGGGGGAGGGGGGGGGAGAGAGGAGGAGGAGAGAGAATCGATATAAGTTACGCAACTTCAGCTACATCAATAACGTAGCTAAAGTCGACATACTTAGATCTACTTACCGCGGTGTCTTCACTGCGGTAAGTCAACAGCTGATGTTCTCCCGTTGACTCCGCCTGCACCTCTCGCCCTGGTGGAGTACCGGAGTCGACGAGAGAGTGCTCGGCGGTCAATTTATCACGTCTAGACTAGATGCGATAAATCGACCCCCGCTGGATCAATCGCTGCCCGTTGATCCAGCACGTAATGTAGACAAGCCCTTACTGTTTAACAAACTGATTTTGATAAGTGCTCTAAAATCCACACGCATATTGAAATTGCCTTGAAATTTGCTGTGCCTCATCATGGTCCAGGGGGAGGACTAGTTGGCCAATTTTGAGGTTGTTTGAGCAAAGCGTTTTCAAACCACAACATTCCTATAAAAAAAATTCATATGATACCAAAATGTTACTATTCTTCATATTTGTGGGGAAGGAAGGTGCATGTCTAAGGCTCAAATTATTGTACTGATCCATTCCAAACAGACATCACCCAGACAGGTTTCAACTCAGCTAGTGTCAAGGCATCCACTGTCCCCGTGAGGAAGTCATATTTCATTTCACTTCACTTCCCAAACAAATAGAGAACCATTGGGAAAGTTAACAAGGAATGAGAGGGAAACTCTTAGGCCTTGTATTTACTAGAATAAAGGTACAGTTTAGTGAACAGAAGCTAGCCAAATCTGACCTACATTCAACCACTTGGCCTTCTCCCTCCGAGGACTAGCCAGATGTGAACACCTTTTCTTTCTAATCCTAAATATTACCTATGGGACAACACATTCAGTTACAGTTAGTATTTATTTGTATAGCAGTAGTATCAGATGTAGGCCACCAAATGGCTAGAACTCCCCAGAGTCATAATGCAGCACAGAAGACAGAAAGAATGCACAACAATGCGTGAACAAGAGTACGGATATGGGGTTCTGCTGAGCATTGAGAATATGCATGAGTGAAACTCGTATTCCCTTGTTTTCTGGACACACCTAGTGGAATGCCAGGATGTGGCGGTGACTGCTAACGAAGCTAGCGGTTCTGCAATTCCTGCATACAACTCCCTCCCCACACCCAAAAAGGGAAGGGGGTGAAATATTAAGCTATGTCTACATTAGCATTTTTGTGGGAATAACTTAGGTGGCTCAGGGTTGTGAGAAAAAACATACCGACAGAAGCACTGGTGTGGAAAGCACTATGTTGGCAGGAGACGCTCTCCCAACAACATAGCTACTGCCGATCGTCGGAGGTGGTTTTATTATGTCTCCCGTTGGCACAGAGTGGCTACACAAGTGATCTTACAGCGGTACAGCTGTGCCAGAGTAAGCTCGCTAGTGTAGACCTGGCCTAAGTTTAACTCTGTATTGTAGAGTTTTCAGAGGGTTGAATTTTATATTCTGTGCATTTTATATTCTGAAAGGATGTGAGACACTGCCAGTCAACCTTAATTTTGTGTTTATATGCTTTAAGTGTATTCGTCTTTTAAGCCTCAAGACTGGGAGTCAAGTGTTTCTATTCCCAGTTCTCTCACTGGACTGCTGTATGGTTTCCTGCAAGTCAATCTCTATCTCAGTTTCCCCTTTAGTAAAAAGGGTTCATATTTATTTGTCTTTGTACAGTGCTTTGAGATGTTCTGATGGAAGAGGCAAACTAGCATTCAATTACTACTAACTTAATTATCTAAAAGCTTTATAGACATCAGCAAGTTATCTACCAGGCATCTAGATCTATATAATCTGTGTTGAGCCTGCACCTTTGTATATTTAGCATGTGATTACAAACACTTTTTCAAAACCAGTTTTGCAGATATCACCATTCCACAACTAACAGAATCAGGGTCTTACACTGAACTCTCCCGCAATTGTAGGAATTATTTTCTAGAAGATTTAAAGTGAAATACTATCAACTCTGAGATGCTAAACTTTCTTACTTCGGTTTATAAGACCATGTAATTAATGTTTTCCCAAAGCAAATGTCAATCTATCCAAAATACCTAAACAGATACTACGCTTGATCTTAAAGTAACAACACAAGACACACAGTGCTGGAGTAAACATGGCCAAATAGATAGGCTGTTTGGACCTAGCATTCTGAAATAGGATTCCTCCAAATAATCATACTATGTCCCCATTTCTCCCTCTTGGGCATTTTGTTTCATAGCAACACATAGTGGTTTTGGAACTCTGCAATTTTAACTGATCAGGGCTATTACTCCTGGGGGAATTCTGCACTCATGAATTCTTGTCTCCCGCAGATTTCTTTGCTTCCCCGCAGAAAAATGATTCTCTGACAGGGAAGCAAAGGGAAGCTGCAAGAGCAGTAACACACCACTCTCTAGCAGCACAGGTACATAGTTTCAGGTATCCGGAACAGCTGGTGGAGAGGTAAATCACTGCAGGGCTGGGCACACCCCAGCCAGTGGCTCGTACCCTGAGCCAGGATCAGCTACTAGTCCTGGGTGGACTGGAGGCAGGAGAGGACTGGACTTCCTCTTCCCCTGCAAGGAGTTGCTGGGGCTGTGTTAGACCCACTCCCAGAAACCTCCCGCAGCTGCAGAAAGCTCAGCATCCTCCCCATCGCTCCTCAGCTGCGGGGGGCTGCTGCCCCATTTGCCCAACCCCCTACATCCAGACCTCCCATATCCAGACACCCCCGCCAAGTCTCACCCCGTACACCCATAACCCCCCTAGGCCTCCATACCCAAATCCCACCCCACTGAAGCTCATCCCTGCCTCTGGAGCCCCCTGCACCCAGACCTCCTGCCTCTGGACCCCCACCATCCCACACTGAGCTCTCTGCATTCAAATCTCCACCCTGATGAGCCCTACCCCCAAGCCCCGACATCCAGACCCCCATGCCGCTGACCTCCAACTAGCTGCACCCAGACCCCCACCCCATCAAGCCCCACTCCCCTCACCGAGACCCTCACACCTCTCCACTAAACCCCAACCACCTTCACCTGGAAGCCCCAGAAGAGTCCTATTTCCCTTGCACCCGGAACACCCCCCAACGAGCCTCTGTGCATCCAGATCCCCCCACACCTAGACCCCCCACTGAGCTGCCTACACCCAGATTTTCCCACACAGAATCCTCTCACCCAACACCTGGATCCCCTCCACATTTGGATCCTGTCTCGTTGAGCCTGCCTGCCCCATACCTGGTGCACCTGGCACAGAGGGGCAAGGCCCCAGGGTGTTTTTGGGGCAGACCCAGGCCTTGTGCTGTGTCAAAGTCGGTTGCAGCCTCACCACTGAGGGCAGGTCTTCACTACCCACCGGATCGGCGGGTAGCAATCGATCTATCGGGGATCGATTTTTCGCGTCTCGTTAAGACGCGATTAATCGATCCCCGATCGCGCTCCCCGTCGGCTCCGGCAATCCACCTCATCGAAAGGCGGAAGCGGAGTCGACGGGGGAGCGGCAGCGATCGACTCGCCGCCGTCCTCATCGCCAGGTAAGTCGATTACGATACGCCGACTTCAGCTACGCTATTCACGTAGCTGAAGTTGCGTATCGTAGATCGACGACCCCCTCCCCTAGTGTAGCCCTGGGCTGAGTCTGTGTCCCAGGGGACTGCAGGGTGATCTCCCACCTTCGTGCAGCCAGTGGCCTGTGCTCCCCACTGCCCTGCTGGAGCCTCTGCATTTATTTATTAATAAAACTTGCAGAATTGTAAAATATTGTGCACAGAATTTTTTTTTTGGGGGGGGGGGGGCACAGAATGCCCTCAGACTAGTAATATGCCAATGTTCCCTGAGGTTTATCATCATATACCAAAATGTATGGAAACGCTAGATTATGTAAAAAAAAAAAAAGCTGCTTAAATAAATGGTACACGTTCAGTTCCTTCCAGGTAAATTGCACCCCTCAAATGTTGAACATGGTGGCAATGCAAACAACATTTATTCACAGTACACTCACTTAAAACGCTTTGTTTATCTTAAAAATCATTTTTTGTGTCTAAAGTTTCTTTGTTAATGCAGAATAGGAAGAAACAGTGTCCTGTCTAAAATATACCACCGTATACTTTTCTCACGTTTATTTGATCGGGGGAGGGTGATATTTGCAGACAGGTTAGACTGTGTGAAGTTTAGTACTGGGGGGAGTGGGCCAGGGGAGAGGGATCCGTGTCTCTCGAGCCCACACAGCCACCAGCACAGGGTCAGATGAAGGTTTGTTATAAGCCCTCCCCCCACGCCCCAAAATATTACAACATACCGGACACCACCACTTCAGAGACAAGCCCTTCAGGTGCCTGTCCCCGCACAGCCCTCGTCGTCCCGTCCCCCCCACTGCCCCCGCTTCCCCTCGCCTCCCCCCTTTCTCCCTACGCCCCCCAGCCCCTCCCCCCGCCAGGCTGCCCCCTCGCTCCCCCACGTTTCCTCTGCCCGGCGGCCGCGCGCACCCACCTCCCCGCCCCGCAGCGACGGGCCCTGGTGACCGCCGGGAGCAGCCCGCAGACCCCGCCGGCACCGGCAGAGCGAGACACGCGCCCCGCGGGCCCCCGGCCAGGCCCTGCCCGGCCAGCGGGCCCGGCTCGCACCTTTAAGAGATTAGACGTCGCCATGTTCCCCCCGCGGGGGCCGCTCCGGGCCGGCGGCGGCTCCTCGCTCCGGACGCGGGCTCCCGGCCGCTCCGCCTCACATGGCCCCGCGCTCCCGCCGGCCGGACCCGCCGCCGCCGCAGCGGACGGGACTGCGCTCGGGACAAGGCCGGGCGGCGACTCCGGGCTGCGACCGGCTCGATCCTCCCCACGCAGCCGCCGCTCAGCGCCTCATGGCGGCGCCCACCCAGGAGACACTCGGCCGCGGCCGCGGCTCCGTGTAAGGGCCTGGCCTGGCCCACATGATGCGGCGCCGAGGAGCCGCCGCCGCCGCCAAGGGGAGAGGCTGGGGCGGGAGGCTCCGGCTGCAGCGCCCTCTGCCGGCCGGGCGGCGCCTCGCAGGGAGCGCCCTGCCCTGACTCCCTTCGACCCCGGCAGATCCCTGAGACCAGCCCAGTGCCCCCACCCTTATCCATCCCCGGCAGACCCCTGACCCTGAGCCCAGTGCCCCCACCCTTATCCATCCCCGCCAGACCCCTGCCCCTATGCCCAGTGCCCCCACCCTTATCCATCCCCGCCAGACCCCTGCCCCTGAGCCCAGTGCCCCCACCCTTATCCATCCCCGCCAGACCCCTGCCCCTATGCCCAGTGCCCCCACCCTTATCCATCCCCGCCAGACCCCTGCCCCTGAGCCCAGTGCCCCCACCCTTATCCATCCCCGGCAGACCCCTGCCCCTGAGCCCAGTGCCCCCACCCTTATCCATCCCCGGCAGACCCCTGCCCCTGAGCCCAGTGCCCCCACCCTTATCCATCCCCGGCAGACCCCTGCCCCTGAGCCCAGTGCCCCCACCCTTATCCATCCCCGACAGACCCCTGCCCCTGAGCCCAGTGCCCCCACCCTTCTCCATCCCCGGCAGACCCCTGCCCCTGAGCCCAGTGCCCGCACCCTTCTCCATCCCCGGCACACCCCTGCCCCAGAGCCCAGTACCCCCACCCTTAGCCATCCCCGGCAGACCCCTGCCCCTGAGCCCAGTACCCCCACCCTTAGCCATCCCCGGCAGACCCCTACCCCTGAGCCCAGTGCCCCCACCCTTATCCATCCCCGGCAGACCCCTGCCCCTGAGCCCAGTGCCCCCACCCTTATCTATCCCCGCCAGACCCCTGGCCCCCTGAGCCCAGACCCCCATCCATCCCTGGGACACCCCAGCCCCCTATAGGCCAGCCCCCCCTTATCCATCCCCGACAGATCCTGCCCCCAAACCCTCATCTACCCCCGGGACACCCCAGCCCCGTACAGCCCACCCTTATCCATCCCCGGCAGACCCCTGCCCCTGAGTCCAGACCCCCATCCATCCCCGGGACACCCCAGCCCCCTACAGCCCAGCCCACCCTTATCCATCCCCAGCAGACCCCTGCCCCTGAACCCAGACCCCCATCCATCCCCGGGACACCCCAGCCCCCTACAACCCAGCCCACCCTTATCCATCCCCGGCAGACTCATGCCCCTGAGCCAAGCCCAGTGCCCACCCTTATCCATCCCCGGCAGACCCCTCCCCCTGAGCCCAGTGCCCCCACCCTTAGCCATCCCCGGCAGACCCCTGCCCCTGAGCCCAGTGCCCCCACCCTTAGCCATCCCCGGCAGACCCCTCCCCCTGAGCCCAGTGCCCCCACCCTTATCCATCCCCGGCAGACCCCTCCCCCTGAGCCCAGTGCCCCCACCCTTAGCCATCCCCGACAGACCCCTGCCCCTGAGCCCAGTGCCCCCACCCTTATCCATCCCCGGCAGACCCCTGCCCCTGAGCCCAGTGCCCCCACCCTTAGCCATCCCCGACAGACCCCTTCCCCTGAGCCCAGTGCCCCCACCCTTCTCCATCCCCAGCAGACCCCTGCCCCTGAGCCCAGTGCCCCCACCCTTATCCATCCCCGGCAGACCCCTGCCCCTGAGCCCAGTGCCCCCACCCTTCTCCATCCCCGACAGACCCCTGCCCCTGAGCCCAGTGCCCCCACCCTTCTCCATCCCCGCCAGACCCCTGCCCCTGAGCCCAGTGCCCCCACCCTTCTCCATCCCCGGCAGACCCCTGCCCCTGAGCCCAGTGCCCCCACCCTTATCCATCCCCGGCAGACCCCTGCCCCTGAGCCCAGTGCCCCCACCCTTCTCCATCCCCGGCAGACCCCTGCCCCTGAGCCCAGTGCCCCCACCCTTCTCCATCCCCGTCAGACCCCTGCCCCTGAGCCCAGTGCCCCCACCCTTCTCCATCCCCGGCAGACCCCTGCCCCTGAGCCCAGTGCCCCCACCCTTCTCCATCCCCGGCAGACCCCTGCCCCTGAGCCCAGTGCCCCGACCCTTATCCATCCCCAACAGACCCCTGCCCCTGAGTCCAGTGCCCCCACCCTTATCCATCCCCGGCAGACCCCTTCCCCTGAGCCCAGTGCCCCCACCCTTAGCCATCCCTGGCAGACCCCTGCCCCTGAGCCCAGTGCCCCCACCCTTATCCATCCCCGGCAGACCCCTGCCCCTGAGCCCAGTGCCCCCACCCTTCTCCATCCCCGACAGACCCCTGCCCCTGAGCCCAGTGCCCCCACCCTTCTCCATCCCCGCCAGACCCCTGCCCCTGAGCCCAGTGCCCCCACCCTTCTCCATCCCCGGCAGACCCCTGCCCCTGAGCCCAGTGCCCCCACCCTTCTCCATCCCCGGCAGACCCCTGCCCCTGAGCCCAGTGCCCCCACCCTTCTCCATCCCCGGCAGACCCCTGCCCCTGAGCCCAGTGCCCCCACCCTTCTCCATCCCCGGCAGACCCCTGCCCCTGAGCCCAGTGCCCCCACCCTTCTCCATCCCCGGCAGACCCCTGCCCCTGAGCCCAGTGCCCCCACCCTTCTCCATCCCCGGCAGACCCCTGCCCCTGAGCCCAGTGCCCCCACCCTTATCCATCCCCGACAGACCCCTGCCCCTGAGTCCAGTGCCCCCACCCTTATCCATCCCCGGCAGACCCCTTCCCCTGAGCCCAGTGCCCCCACCCTTAGCCATCCCCGGCAGACCCCTGCCCCTGAGCCCAGTGCCCCCACCCTTATCCATCCCCGCCAGACCCCTGCCCCTATGCCCAGTGCCCCCACCCTTATCCATCCCCGCCAGACCCCTGCCCCTATGCCCAGTGCCCCCACCCTTATCCATCCCCGACAGACCCCTGCCCCTGAGCCCAGTGCTCCCACCCTTATCCATCCCCGCCAGACCCCTGCCCCTGAGCCCAGTGCCCCCACCCTTAGCCATCCGCGGCAGACCCCTGCCCCTGAGCCCAGTACCCCCACCCTTATCCATCCCCGGCAGACCCCTGCCCCTGAGCCCAGTGCCCCCACCCTTAGCCATCCCCGGCAGACCCCTGCCCCTGAGCCCAGTGCCCCCACCCTTATCCATCCCCACCAGACCCCTGCCCCTATGCCCAGTGCCCCCACCCTTATCCATCCCCGCCAGACCCCTGCCCCTATGCCCAGTGCCCCCACCCTTATCCATCCCCGACAGACCCCTGCCCCTGAGCCCAGTGCTCCCACCCTTATCCATCCCCGCCAGACCCCTGCCCCTGAGCCCAGTGCCCCCACCCTTAGCCATCCCCGGCAGACCCCTGCCCCTGAGCCCAGTACCCCCACCCTTATCCATCCCCGGCAGACCCCTGCCCCTGAGCCCAGTGCCCCCACCCTTAGCCATCCCCGGCACACCCCTGCCCCTGAGCCCAGTACCCCCACCCTTAGCCATCCCCGGCAGACCCCTGCCCCTGAGCCCAGTACCCCCACCCTTAGCCATCCCCGGCAGACCCCTACCCCTGAGCCCAGTGCCCCCACCCTTATCCATCCCCGGCAGACCCCTGCCCCTGAGCCCAGTGCCCCCACCCTTATCCATCCCCGCCAGACCCCTGGCCCCCTGAGCCCAGACCCCCATCCATCCCTGGGACACCCCAGCCCCCTATAGGTCAGCCCCCCCTTATCCATCCCCGACAGATCCTGCCCCCAAACCCTCATCTACCCCCGGGACACCCTAGCCCCGTACAGCCCACCCTTATCCATCCCCGGCAGACCCCTGCCCCTGAGTCCAGACCCCCATCCATCCCCGGGACACCCCAGCCCCCTACAGCCCAGCCCACCCTTATCCATCCCCAGCAGACCCCTGCCCCTGAACCCAGACCCCCATCCATCCCCGGGACACCCCAGCCCCCTACAACCCAGCCCACCCTTATCCATCCCCGGCAGACTCATGCCCCTGAGCCAAGCCCAGTGCCCACCCTTATCCATCCCCGGCAGACCCCTGCCCCTGAGCCCAGTGTCCCCACCCTTATCCATCCCCGGCAGACCCCTGCCCCTGAGCCCAGTGCCCCCACCCTTATCCATCCCTGACAGACCCCTGCCCCTGAGCCCAGTGCCCCCACCCTTATCCATCCCCGACAGACCCCTGCCCCTGAGCCCAGTGCCCGCACCCTTATCCATCCCCGACAGACCCCTGCCCCTGAGCCCAGTGCCCCCACCCTTATCCATCCCCGCCAGACCCCTGCCCCTGAGCCCAGTGCCCCCACCCTTATCCATCCCCGGCAGACTCCTGCCCCTGAGCCCAGTGCCCCCACCCTTCTCCATCCCCGGCAGACCCCTACCCCTGAGCCCAGTGCCCCCACCCTTATCCATCCCCGGCAGACTCCTGCCCCTGAGCCCAGTGCCCCCACCCTTATCCATCCCGGCAGACCCCTGCCCCTGAGCCCAGTGCCCCCACCCTTCTCCATCCCCGGCAGACCCCTGCCCCTGAGCCCAGTGCCCCCACCCTTAGCCATCCCCGACAGACCCCTGCCCCTGAACCCAGTGCCCCCACCCTTAGCCATCCCCGGCAGACCCCTGCCCCTGAGCCCAGTACCCCCACCCTTAGCCATCCCCGGCAGACCCCTGCCCCTGAGCCCAGTACCCCCACCCTTAGCCATCCCCGGCAGACCCCTGCCCCTGAGCCCAGTACCCCCACCCTTAGCCATCCCCGGCAGACCCCTACCCCTGAGCCCAGTGCCCCCACCCTTATCCATCCCCGGCAGACCCCTGCCCCTGAGCCCAGTGCCCCCACCCTTCTCCATCCCCGGCAGACCCCTGCCCCTGAGCCCAGTGCCCCCACCCTTAGCCATCCCCGACAGACCCCTGCCCCTGAACCCAGTGCCCCCACCCTTAGCCATCCCCGGCAGACCCCTGCCCCTGAGCCCAGTACCCCCACCCTTATCCATCCCCGGCAGACCCCTGCCCCTGAGCCCAGTGCCCCCACCCTTAGCCATCCCCGGCACACCCCTGCCCCTGAGCCCAGTACCCCCACCCTTAGCCATCCCCGGCAGACCCCTGCCCCTGAGCCCAGTACCCCCACCCTTAGCCATCCCCGGCAGACCCCTACCCCTGAGCCCAGTGCCCCCACCCTTATCCATCCCCGGCAGACCCCTGCCCCTGAGCCCAGTGCCCCCACCCTTATCCATCCCCGCCAGGCCCCCTGAGCCCAGACCCCCATCCATCCCTGGGACACCCCAGCCCCCTATAGCCCAGCCCCCCCTTATCCATCCCCGACAGATCCCTGCCCCCAAACCCTCATCTACCCCCGGGACACCCCAGCCCCGTACAGCCCACCCTTATCCATCCCCGGCAGACCCCTGCCCCTGAGTCCAGACCCCCATCCATCCCCGGGACACCCCAGCCCCCTACAGCCCAGCCCACCCTTATCCATCCCCAGCAGATCCCTGGCCCCCTGAGCCCAGACCCCCATCTACCTCCGGGACACCCCAGCCCCCTCCAACCCATCCTACCCTTCTCCATCCCCGGCAGACCCCTGCCCCTGAACCCAGACCCCCATCCATCCCCGGGACACCCCAGCCCCCTACAACCCAGCCCACCCTTATCCGTCCCCGGCAGACTCATGCCCCTGAGCCAAGCCCAGTGCCCACCCTTATCCATCCCTGGCAGACCCCTGCCCCCTGAGCCCAGACCCCCATCCACCCCCGGGACACCCCGGCCCCCTACAGCCCAGCCCACCTTTATCCATCCCCGGCAGACCCCTTCCCCCTGATCCCAGACCCCCATCCATCCCCAGGACACCCCAACCCCCTACAACCCAGCCCACCCTTATCCATCCCCGGCAGACCCCTGCCCCCTGAGCCCAGACCCCCATCTACCCCTGGGACACCCCAGCCCCCTACAACCCAGCCCACCCTGGCAAACCCCAGCCCCCTGACCCAGCCCTTTAAGCCCAGCCCCCCATCCAGCCCTGGGATACCCCAGTCCCCTACATCCCAGCCCACCCTTATCCATCCCCGGCAGACCCCTGCCCTCTGAGCCCAGCCCAGTGCCCACCCTTATCCATCCCCGGCAGACCCCTGCCCTCTGAGCCCAGCCCAGTGCCCACCCTTATCCATCCCCGGCACACCTCTGCACCCAGACCCCCATCTACTCCCCTGGACACCCCAGCCCGCTACAGCCCAGCCCACCCTTATCCATCCCCGGCAGACCTCTGCCTCCTGAGCCAAGACCCCCCATCTACCCCCGGGACACCCCTGCCCCCTTGCCCCATCCCATCTTTATCCACCCCCAGGAGCAGACCCCAAACCCCTACAGCCCAGCCCACCCTTATTCACGCCCTGCAGACCCTCATCCTCTGCAGCCCACCCTCATCTGCCCCTGGGAGACCCCGGCACCCTGAGCCCAGCCCCCACCCCATTGATAGGTGCTGGAACTAGGGGTCCTGGGGGTGCTGCTGCACCCTCTGGCTTGAAGTGCTTTCCATCATATATAGGGTTTATAGTTTGGTTCAATGGCTGTCAGCACCCCCACTATACAAATTGTTCCAGCACCCCTGACCCCCTCTACCCCTGGGAGACCCCCTGCTCCCTGCAGCCCACCCTCATCTACCCAGGGAGACTTCAGTCCCCTGCAGCTCTGTGCCCCCATTTATCCGTGGGAGACCCCAGCCTCCAACTCCCCAGGAAACCTCTGCCCTCTGCAGTGTAACCCCCTTGTCTGCCCCTGGGAGACCCCAGCCCCCTGCAGCCTTGCCCAGCTCCCTCCACCTCCCCGAGAGAGACTCCAGTCCCCTGCAGCCCAGCCCCCCAAGGGGTCATGATTTTTGAAGACTTGACGTTGCTAATATTGTGATATAGTTGTATGTGTACAGCAAGTGTATGTGAAGCTGTATAATGTGGTAAATGTGCTGAACAGTTAACAGAATCCGTACCCCAAGGCATTTCCAGGCATCTTAAACAATATATGTATGTGCTTAACTTTAAGCACATTCATCATCCCTCTGAAATCAAGGTTAAGTATGTGTAGAATTAGGGCCTGTTCTTGCAAACATGATCAATAGGCATATGGTTACTGAGGTGGGTAGTCCCCTATGCCTATTACTAGCACAATTGCTTATGGCAATAAAGACTATACATAGTCCCAGACCCAAGTTTGTACCATGTACACTTCAACTTTCTATGTCTTAGGGTACGTCTACACTACCTGCCCGATTCGGCAGGTAGCGATCGATTTTCTGGGATCGATTTATCACGTCTCATGTAGACGCGATAAATCGATCCCAGAAGCGCTCCCCATCGACTCCGGAACTCCAGCTCGGCGCGAGGAGTAAGCGGAGTCAACGGGGGAGCGCTATTCTCGTAGCTGAAGTTGCGTATCTTAGATCGATTTCCACCCCCCAGCGTGGACCAGGCCTAAGTTTCCCTGTCTGTGAAACAGGAGTAGTGATACTTACCCTTGTTTGGAAACTTTTTTGAGCTCTATGTGTGAACAACAAGTTAAATATGTAGTAAAAATGTTTGGTTTCCAGGAAAAAAACGTGGGGTTTGGTAAATTTGTTCTGCTTTTTTATTTTTTTTAAGCCAAAGATAAGGAATTGTACCAAAACGGGCTATCAACAAAAAAAAAAATTGGACTAAGGTAATTATTTGGAAATTTTTTATTTGTTTTTAACAAATCAAATATTTCACCAAAGATTTATTAGTTTCTGTGGTGGTTTTGGTTGAAAAGCTTGAAAATTATAAGTAAAATTAAACTATTATGAACATTTTAATGGGTCCTTTTGTGTCAAAAAACTGTTCTGATGAAAAAAATGTCAACCTGCTTTACTCAAAAGTTAGGAAATTCTGGAATTAAAATGGACTGTACAACTTTAATTCAGCCCCTTTGTGTGTATGCATTATATGATACAGTCCTTATTTTCTCCCTCATTCAGTGCACAGATGAGTGGTGCTCCATTCCTACCTGCTTAATTGCAGAAACTGGAAGGGGTGTAGAAGCAGGGGCTGACAGGAAGGGAAATTATGGTTTTGCGGTTCAGAAAGCTGAATGCAGCCCCGGAGGACAGGATTCTATCTCTGTCTCTGTTGGGGCAAGTCACTTAAACCAAATTTTTCACAGGTGATCAATAACAGTGTGGGTCATCTCTAGGTGCTCATCTTGAGATTCCAGTTGCCTGATTTTTAGAAGTACTGAGCAGTCACAACTGCAACTAAAGGCAATGGGAGCTGTGCATTGAACACAGCACTTTTTTTTATTGCACTTCATAAGTACTCTGAAAAATCAGGCCTTAGGCATCTCAAGTTGGGCACCCAGAATCAGTAGACACTTTTGACAGTTTTGGCCATGGCTCAGTTCCCCATCGGCAAAATGGAGACAATAACACCCTCTTACCTCACAGGTGTGCTGTGAAGATAAATTTATGTTTGTAAAGCACTGATATACTATGGTGATTGTACCATTGAAGAGCCCATGAAGAAATAATTGTGTATTCAGTGCTAGGTTTGGAAAATATTCAGTAAATAAGGTCTAGGGCCACACTTAAATGATGAGTATAAAAAGAAATATTGAATAGCTGCCCATTCAGTGAACACTCCCTCCTAACTTTCCTAACTTTCGAATGCTTGAATTTTCACCTTAAATATTTTCTTTTTGTATTAAATTATATTGTAACATACAACAGATCTGCTGGGGATGAAATCCTTATTGTTTGAGTACTTTATAGAGGAGGGGAGTCAGTCTTCAGGCATTTTTTGATTCTGCCCTTTGAAAATGATTGACTTACACAAGACCAAAGAGCCTGTGATCTAGTGACGTCAAACTGTAAACATGATGAGCCAGTACCTAAACATATTAATTTTACAATAAAATATGAGTGCAAAGCAATTTTTACAATAACACAGCTTCTGTTTGTGCCTATATCTGTCCGTTTCCTCTCAACTCACTAATTAAAACAAGAAATAAAGTAGATATTGTGCTAAATAAAATCTTTTCATCTGGGCAGATTTACTGTAGGAACATAGCAATCACCATTGCAATTTGGATCAGACCCAAACCAAGTTCCATGTAGTGTCTTATCCTGTCTGTGACAGTGGCCGGTATCATGCTTCAGAGGGAGGTATTAAAAACAGCACAGTAGGCAAAAGTGGGATAATCTGCTTCCACCTTGGTCTCTAAATTAGAAATGGTTTAAACCCTAAAGCACAAGGTATAATATCCCTTACAAAATTTGTTGCCATTAATTATGATAAATGGGTATTCTTGTTATCCAGATAAATGTCCCATCCCTTTCTGAATCTTATTACATTCTTGGCCTCAACAACTCTGTGTGGCAATGATTTCCACAGTCTAATTACACACATTGGGTGACAAAGTATTTCCTTTTGTCATTTCTCAAGCTGTGGGTCCATGAGCCTAGCCCCTTTCCTAGCTGTCTTGCAAATGTCCTTGTATGCTGCTGTACGGGTTCCCTCTGGGGTGTCACCTGGAACTGTGGTACCACTGAACACCCCTGACCCACCAGCCTAGGCTCTCTTTACACTGTACTGCTGTGACCAGTCTGCACTTTCACCAGCACACATACAGGTAGGGACACACCCAGCTTCAGTTACACGCAGACACTGTAATCAGCTCTGCATGGGAAGGCTCCAGCTAAGGAACTTCCCAGCTACACAAGCACACATTCCCTCTGGAGAGTAAACCCAAAATTGTACCGTCTTGCACTGCACAGGGAACTGTACAGCCTAAGTTCATTAAATTCGCCCCCTCCTTCAATATGGAGAGGAATATACAACGGCTTTCTGCCCCGAGTTATGACTCCCACACACTGATTTTAGACAAAACAAAAACAAGTTTATTTACTACAAAAGATAGATTTTAAGTGATTATAAGGGATAGCAAAAGGATCAAAGCAGATTACCTAGCAAATAAACTAAACACACAAATTAAGCTTAATATACTACATAGATCGGATATGAATAGCAAATCCTCACTCTAAGTGATGATACAAGCAGGCTGCAGATTCTTAAGGGGCAAGTTGCACTGGCTTACAGCTTGGAATCCCCAGGGGTTCCATTCACATGCTAAAAATCCCTTTAGCCTGGGTCCAGCACTTCCCCCAGTTCAGTTCTTGTTCCTCAGGTGTTTTCAGGAGTCTCTTTGGGTGGGGAGTCAGTGAAGAACTATGATGATGTCACTCCCTTGCCTTAAATAGCTTTTACATGTGACAGGAACCCTTTGTTTCAAAGCTTGGTCCCCACACCAGTCAGTGGAAAAAGACCAATATCCCAAGATGGAGTCCAGCAGCAGGTGACCTGGTCACATGTCCCTGTAGTGTCACAGCAGCCATAACTTGGAGGCTGTCTGTAACATCCTCAGGAAGGCCCCTGGGTGGGAGATAAGCTTCTTCTAAGGCCTGTTGTTTTCTCCTAATGGCTCATTAACCTGAATGGTCCCTTCCCAGCCAGCCATCTAGACTGAGAGCTTTTTGCCTAGTGGGTGTTCCCCAGGTGTAATCACATTTGTAATACAGATACATAGTCAATATTCCTAACTTCAGATACAAAAATGATACATGCATACAAATAGGATAATCATATTCAGTAAATCATAACCTTTTCAATGCTATCTCACATCACTTATCTTGCATAAAATACATTATGATTATGTCATAATCATATCATAATAATATCTCTGTGAAGAACATGGCGTGCAGTATCACAGCTGCCTCCAAGGGTGGAGTGGGGGAAGCACAATTTGTCACTACAGTTACTTTCCAAGAGAAGATAGATTAAAGAAAGCTGCGGGAAATTAAAGGAATTAATAGGCAGCAGGTTTAAAACAAACAAAAGGAAGTATTTTTTCATACAACGCACAGTCAACCTGTGGAACTCCTTGCCAGGGGAAGTTGTGAAGGCCAAGACTATAACAGGGTTCAAAAAAGAACTAGATAAGTTCATGGAGGATAGGTCCATCAATGGCTATTAGCCAGGATGGGCAGGGATGATGTCCCTAGCCTCTGTTTGCCAGAAGCTGGGAATGGACGACAGGGGATGGATCACTTGATGATTACCTGTTCTGTTCATTCCCTCTGGGGCACCTGGCATTGGCTGCTGTCGGAAGACAGAATGCTGGGCTAGATGGACCTTCGGTCTGACCCAGTATGGCTGTTCTTATGTTCTTATGAATACAGTCAGTTAGTGAGCTAGGAGTACAAAACACAATGCAGCAAGTGTAGCAAGACTAAACAGAAATGCTTGTATTCTGCACCATTATTGTAGTCTAGTAGCAACACCACTCAAACTTTCACTCTGACTAGCAGGGAGTTGATCCCTCACTCTCACAGATCTTGGGAGACAGACCAGTCCTCGCTTACAGACAGCCCCCCAACCTGAAGCAAATACTCACCAGCAACCACACACCATACAACAAAAACACTAACCCAGGAACCTATCCTTGCAACAAAGCCCGATGCCAACTCTGTCCGCATATCTATTCAAGTGACACCATCATAGGACCTAATCACATCAGCCATGCCATCAGGGGCTTGTTCACCTGCACATCTACCAATGTGACATATGCCATCATTTGCCAGCAATGCCCCTCTGCCATGTACATTGGCCAAACCGGACAGTCTCTACACAAAAGAATAAACGGACTCAAATCTGACATCAGGAATCATAACATTCAACAACCAGTAGGAGAACACTTCAACCTCTCTAATCACTGAGTGAGTGACAGACTTAAAGGTGGCAATTTTGCAACAGAAAAGCTTCAAAAATAGACTCCAACGAGAAGCTGCTGAACTTGAATTAATATGCAAATTAGATACCATTAACTTAGGTTTGAACAGAGACTGGGAGTGGCTCGGTCATTACGTTAATTGAATCTATTTCCCCTAGTTACGTATCCTAGGTAAGTATCCTCACACCTTTGTGTCAACTGTCCTTAATGGGCCATCTTGATTATCACTTCAGAAGATTTTTCCCCCTGTTGATAACAGTCCCTCTTAATTAATTAGCCTCTTACAGTTGGTATGGGTACTTCCACCTTTTCATGTTTCTCTCAATGTATAAATATCTTCTTACTGTACGTTCCATTCTATGCATCCGAAGAAGTGAACTGTAGTCCACGGAAGCTTATGCTGAAATAAATTTGTTAGTCTCTAAGGTGCCACAAGTACTTAAGTTCCAAAAGGTGGGTTATTCCTTTTAGGATAGAAAATTAATGGTCAGAAGACATTGGAGTATTAAATTATCCTAATCCATTTTTATTTACAAATGCACAGTTCCCAGACTTTTGAAGAAAAATGGGAATTAATTGAAAAAACAGCAAAATTCAAGCTTTCAAAAGTGGATTCATATCCATGACTTTTCTCACCAATGTCTTAATGTACAGTTCTCTAAAGGGCAACATTCTGAAGTCCTTATTCAGGCAAAAGTCTCAAGGACTTCAGGATTTGGCCCTTTTCCCAGCAGAGCTCAGATTCTTCTCCATATAACTAATTTTTCAGAGGTTCCTCTCATAGCTTGAAAGGTTCTGTGTGCAACTCCAACCCAATCACAATACTTCCCTTCAGTCCATGTTTGGTTTCTGCCTGTCCAGATTCCTTTACTAGACCAGTCACTCCTCAAGTACTTCAGTGAGACTAGCTGTGTGTCTGAAGTTAAGCATCTGCATAAATGTTTGCAGAATTTGGGATAGAGAGGGTAACATGAGACAAGTAATTGAATCTATGTTTCTATTAATCTATGAATAGTGAGAAGTGTAAGGTTATGCATTTAGGGATTAAAAACAAGAATTTTAGTTATAAGCTGGGGACACATCAGTTGGAAGTAACGGAAGAGGAGAAGGACCTCGGAGTCCTGGTTGATCACAGGATGACTATGAGTCGCCAATGTGATGTGGCCGTGAAAAAAGCTAATGCGGTCTTGGGATGCATTAGGCGAGGTATTTCTAGTAGAGATAAGGAGGTGTTAGTACCGTTATACAAGGCATTGGTGCGACCTCATTTGGAATACTGTGTGCAGTTCTGGTCTCCCATGTTTAAGAAGGATGAATTCAAACTGGAACAGGTACAAAGAAGGGCCACTAGGATGATCCGAGGAATGGAAAACCTGTCGTATGAAAGGAGACTCAAGGAGCTTGGTTTGTTTACCTTAACCAAAAGAAGGCTGAGGGGAGATATGATTGCTCTCTTTAAATATATCAGAGGGATAAATACCAGGGAGGGAGAGGAATTATTTCAGCTCAGTACCAATGTGGACACAAGAACAAATGGATATAAACTGGCCATCAGGAAGTTTAGACTCGAAATTAGATGAAGGTTTCTAACCATCAGAGCAGTGAAGTTCTGGAACAGCCTTCCAAGGGAAGCAGTGGGGGCAAAAGACCTATCTGGCTTCAAGATTAAGCTAGATACGTTTATGGAGGGGATGGTTTGATGGGATAACATGATCTTAGTCAAAGGTCAATTAATTGCCATCAGTGGTAAATAGGACCAATGGTCAATGATGGGATGTTAGAAGTTACTACAGAGAACTTTTTCCTGGGTGTCTGGCTGGTGAGTCTTGCCCACATGCTCGGGGTTCAGCTGATCACCATATTTGAGGTCGGGAAGGAATTTTTCTCCAGGGTAGATTGGCAGAGGCCCTGGAGGTTTTTTGCCTTCCTCTGCAGCATGGGGCACGGGTCACTTACCGGAGGATTCTCTGCATCTTGAAGTCTTTAAACCATGATTTGAGGACTTCAATAGCTGAGACATAGGTGAGAGGATTATTCCAGGCGTGGGTGGGTGAGATTCTGTGGCCTGCATTGTGCAGGAGGTAAGACTAGATGATCATAATGGTCCCTTCTGACCTTAAAGTCTATGAGTCTATGAGTCTATGAGTAATTGAAGTTTCCTCTTTTTTAAAAATAGGAATAATAACATTGGCCTTATAGAGATATTGTGAGGATCAGTCAGCGGGCACATAGTGTGTTGGAGATGTAAAGTGCTGAGTGTTAATATTAGTATAGACTAGAGTTATTGGTTCACAAGCTGACAAGCCTTGTCCTCTCAGACAAAATAATACTTTCTACCTCTTTCATATATCTTGTTTAATATGAGGTTATTTCCAATGGATCTGTAATGGTTTAGTTTCCATTTACAAAGTTGAATCCTCACCTCAATTACTAACTGTTATACCTTAAATTTTAATGTCTTTGCTATTTCTGCCACAATTTAGTGATTTTTGCTTTTGAGAAAGGATTTTAGCCAAGATGCAAATTGATATGCAGACGATGACTTCAGTTCTCAAACTTGGCACAGAGTTTGTAGTACAAAACCACAGTGCATCTCATCAGAATTTCATGACTTGTAAATTTTGCTTTTCCAGCATTCAAACAGGATGAATTTGTAAGCTTTTTTTAATGTTATGATTTACAACAAACTCACCAAGGAGATAGATACATTACTTTTTATTTATCATCTATTATTATTTATCTAATTACTATTTATCTTTTTATTTCTCTCCTCTTAGTGATGCAGGCAGACGAGCTGTGTTGTGTCTCATTATGTCCTCTTTAACTTTTCTGGTGGGTGTTGATAAAACAAGTTTGTTTCCTGCTTAGGGTTTTTACATGTACTGTAGCTTACAGCAGGCCTGCACAACTTGTAAAACGGCGAGGGCCATATTACTCCAAAGAAAACAGCTGAGGGCCAAAACCCCCCGGCCCCGCGAAAACACCCCCCCCACCCCCCGCGCTGCCAGCCCTGCGGAAACAACCCCTCCTTCCCCAGCGCTGGGGTGTAGAAGCCTGTAGAGGGGGAAAGAAACAGCGCGCATAGGGTGACCAGATCACAGCAGTAGAATAGGACCCGCCCCCTTCCTGCTCGGCCCCACCATCACACCCCTCTTCACCCCCTCAGGGGTCACTATATTACTGCACACAACAGTCAATCAATGCAGTTTAGATAAATCTCTGCATTATACATTTTTGTATAACTTTTATATGACTTTGTATTGAACCTTGGTAATATGTTATAGCGGGCCCCTAAGGTAGTATAATTAAGGTAAAAGAAAAATGTCTTTTTGCTAGAAGTAGAATAAGATCTTCCCCCCACTTTGTATTCAATTGCCCTGTTGAATGAATGAGGTGTGAATGAGGAAGGCGTGGAAGGCAGGCACCTCCAGACAGCTGCAACCCTTGGAGAGGGGATGGGAACCAGACCAGGACAATCAAACTTGTCAAGTGGGCTGACTAGAGAAGAGCAGACATACTGACGGCCTCGGGGGTTAGAAGCAAGCACCTTCCTTTGGGAACACCCTCTTTGCAGCATTGGGACAACCCCCAGTCCAGAGACAAGCAGCAAAAAAGACCAACGGACACAGTCCCAGATTTTGGGCCGCACAGTGAGCCCACATACTCACCCCCACCCCCCCGTGGGCCGCACAGTGAGCCCACGCGGGCCGCATGTGGCCCCCGGGCCGCATGTTGTGCAGGCCTGGCTTACAGTGATTACACATTCCCTGTAAAAATATCAAATGCTGCAGGGCAAATGTAAGAGCACACAGGTTGCAGAAGTGTCTGAGTACCCAGCAAGCTCTTGTCTGCATAAACATTTAAAAAAATTCTCCCACCATTGCTCTAGCACTGGTGTGGTTCCATCCGGGCTGTAACAGTGAGAGCGTTCGCATAGAGAGAGCACATGCCATTAGATCTGTTCTGAAATAAACTTTGTGAGTAAAGATAGCTAGGGAAGAAAGGGTATTTGAACAAACAAAAAAAATGCCAGGTAAAGAAATAATGGTACTTCCTGCTGATAACAAAAATAAATAAATAAAATAAAGCTTAATTTATCCTGCATGGTTTTGACAATATCTATATGATCTTTCTATAAGGCCTATAGATTATTTTTGCTGGAAAGGGAAGAGCTCTTTAAGCACCATGGTTTATTGTTTATTTAGTACCTGCCTCTATAGTTATATAAGTATCAATAATGAAGGAGTTACATAATTTTGTCCTGTTAGTTGTAATGATTGCAAGCTGATTTTTACTAAATGATGATGGTGGTGACAAAAGATTAATGATTTATTAATGAGTACATGGTGTTATATTGATTTACAATAACAAATATATTGCATGAATTTCAAAGATAATAACGAATGACATTTAGCAGTTATAGCACTGTATACCTTCAAAGTGATTTGCAAAACATTAGCTAATTAAAATTTGGCAGATGACAGAAATAAATATTGTGTATAATGTCTTAGAGATATTGGGCCGAATTTATCCCTGGTGTAATTCCATTGACGTTAACTGATTTACATCAGAGATAAATTTGAGGCATTAAGATCCTTACCAGAACTTAGCACGTAACGCACAACCTGGATAGAATTTATCCCATTTTTCACTGAGTGCATGATGGGACAGAACATTGGATGGGAGTTTAGTCATTTTTATGTCACCCTCCAATCAAGCTGGATGTATTCAATAAAGCTGTTGGGCCGAGATCCTCAAAGGTATTTGGGCTCCTAAACTCAACTCATTTCAATGAGAATTAGGAACCCAAATACCTTTGAGGATCTGGGCCCTAGTTCTTTATGTTCCATTGCTATTTGGCAACACTTGGCTTGTCAACCCAACACATAACCTCAACATTAAGGTAAAGGTAATATTAACAAAATGCCAACCTTCTATTTTGGTTTTATAAACTTGTTTGCACCTTTATCAAGTATTTTATACATATAGTTATAAGAATGTTATAGCAAAAATGTTAAAAATTACAATTTTGCTATGTGTGGTTAGCCCACCTTTGGCTCCCAAACACAACAGTGTCATGAAAATGTAATATCCTCAAAGTGTTTGCAGAAATTTGCATTTAAAATTCATTTTGGTTTAATTTGGTATAAGCTTTTCTTTTATGTTATGTTAAAGGGAAGTAGTGGTTGTTAAAGTTTGTGCTTCTAAATAGTTAACAAAAGTGGAATTGGTATCACCAGCAAATTAACTCTAAAAAACTTGGGTAAAAATTCTGTTACTAACTTTTTTGCTAAAACAGAGTGCTCAGTAGGGGAAAGCAATACACCTTCTCATAAAAGGTTGTGAGCATCTATTTTAGCAGTCAAGCATTATATTTAGTATAAAATATTAGTAATGCGCCTGAAGTGAAAATAAATGTCTATACAACAATTTCAAAAGAGTAGCTTGTGTTATAAAATACTTGGTCCCTATTACATTGTAAACAAACTAAATTAATCTGTGTATTTTGGGTTACTGAAAACAAGAAAAATGTAAACAAACAAGCAAAAACTGTATTATGTTAACTAACTTAAGATGTTTAAGGTTGCATCCGACAGACCAAAGACACCAGAAGATATCACACCACAAAGACACCAGAAGATATCAATATACAGTGAAGGAACTCCCAAGCAGTAGCGTAGCCAGTGGGGGAGCAGGGGGAGCAGCCGCTCCCCCTGTGAGGAAAAGCGGCGCTAAGGTGTCGCCCGAGCCCGGCTGCGGGAGCCGGGCTCGAGGGGGGGGCGCTTTAAAGGGCCAGCAGCTCCCCGCAGCGGCAGGAGCCGCCGGCCTTTTAAAGCGCACCCCCCCAGCCTAGCTCCGGCAGCGGGGCTGGGGGGGGTGCTTTAAAAGGCCGGCGGCTCCTGCCGCTGCGGGGAGCTGCTGGCCCTTTAAAGTGGTGCCCCCCCCCCAGCCCCGCTGCCGGAGCCGGGCTCGGGCGGGGATTTAAAAGGCCAGGGGGCTCCGCAGTGGCTGGAGCCCCAGGCCCTTTAAAGCGCCGCCGGGTGAGTACAGGGGGAGCGGGGAGGCGCCTTTTTATAGCGCCACCACTCCCCCTGTGCTCTAAACCTGGCTACGCCACTGCTCCCAAACATCAAGAAAAGCAAAATGAAGTGCTTTATAAATAAGACATTGGTAAACTACACCTCAGTCTACCATATATAGACAATTAAATTGTCAATCAGCTAGAAACCACTAGCTGGACCAGGTTAAACTGTCATTTAATTTGAATTTGGCTACTGTATAAAAGCATCTGTATTATTGCTGTATTACTGTTTTATTGCTGTATTGTTGTATTATTGTTGTACAACATTTACAATGTGCATAACATTGCTAAACTATTTAACCAAAACACAGATAAAAATCAACAAATGAATGGCAGGACACAAAATGAAGGCAAGAAAAAAAAAACAAATTGGTAAAGAAATTAACTGAGGCACATGTAATTCAAAAACATCTTGTTCAGTGTCTGGATACTAATACTAAATCCTGACACAGCAATATTGGAAAAATTGGTTACTGTCCATCCAGTAGATTATCTGGAAGTCAGCATCTATAAGAAACAACTGGATCTATGTCATATGTCACCCATATAAACTACACATATAGTTTATGTGCCCCTAAGGCTCAATTATAAAACTGCATTCCTCAATAAAAGTCCCGGGTCTAACATTCCCAGGCCCACCATAAAAACTAAATACAATTAAAAAATAAAATCTGTCCATCAGTCATACGAGGGAATGTGCAGACCAAGGGACAGATGTGGCATGAATGGATGAATGATAAAGTAAGGTGGCCATATAACAGTGTTTAGCCCACTGGGTCATCTTCAGTCCATGCATTATGCTTTTCTGGGACGATGGGTAAACATCCTCCCCATAAAAAGACAAAAAGTGGGGGAATGTAGTAGAAAGAGACACCTGAAGCATGGGTCTGGTGCAAGGCCTGAGGCCTGAACCAAAGTCAGCAGAAGTTATGCTATGAGCAACAGTCAGGCCCTAGCGAAAGCAGCTGCTTGCCTGCAAGTCAGTGTCTGGTACACAATCTCGGCACCAGTATGTAGCATTGCTAAAACACACTGAATATGTAAACACATTCCAGCTGGCCACTCAAGAACACCCCAACCTAGCACACAATAAAATGGTTAGACAAAAA
This sequence comes from Macrochelys suwanniensis, assembly GCA_033296515.1. Classification (NCBI taxonomy): domain Eukaryota; kingdom Metazoa; phylum Chordata; order Testudines; family Chelydridae; genus Macrochelys; species Macrochelys suwanniensis. The sequence continues at coordinate 37,789,783 of CM065775.1, read as the reverse complement.
TTATGAATAGTGATATTTTGTCTGAAACATCAGGAGTAAAAGTACAAAGCCAGGTGGTGAATAGGGATATTTTGGCTGAAACATTACTACTGGGGGCATTCTGCCCCCCAAAATTAAAAATTCTGCACAGAACATTTTAAAATTCTGCAAATTTGTCAAAATAATACTAGATAATCACGCCAGTTTCAATTATTTTGGTAATTTATTTCAGAATACCTGTCAGCAAATATGTCTAACAATACAGACACACACAAACTTTCCCCCAGGAGTAAAGAGTTCAAGAAATCCCTAGGACAACTCAGTTCCTGTTTCTCTGCCACCTTCTGCCCCCCCACAAGCCCAGCCGGGGGGCCAGACACCTACAACCTCTCCCCCCTAGCCCTGCTGCTGTGCCCCACCGCAGACAATACACCCAAACCCTCTCCTCCCCCGAGCCCAGTTGCGGGGCCCCTCCTTGCCCAGACACCAGCCCCCCCCCCCCTCCTTCCCTCCCCAGAACCCAGGGATCCAGAGGAAGAAACAGTTTCCTGTGTGCCACCCTCTCCTTCCCTCAGGGCATGCTGGGAACTGCAGCTGCCCGGAACCCTCTAGCTCCCTCCGCCTCCCCCTCTGCCGGGTCCAGTGGCCCCTTGTGGCAGCCAGCAGCCCATTTCTGTGGGGGAAAGGATATTCTGCGTGCACAATGTTAATTTCTGCAAAATTCTGCATTGCGCAGCGGTGCAGAATTCCCCCAGGAGTAAAACATCAGGCAAAAACTACAAGGGGAGGTAACAAACACTTTTTTGGGTTAGCCGAGGTGTCCAGGTCACTACTACCTGCTCACAGCAGGACAGAGACTCCTCTGCATCCACCAGAAGAAACTCTCCCCAGCTACCAACTGATGGCAATTTAAGAGCTCTGTTCCAGGCGCCACAAGCCCTGTCCTTTGTCTATGCAGGCTAGCAATTTACACACGCCACTTTGTTATACTTGAGTGCCCAGTCCCTTATCTTCATCTGCAGTATACACTGATTCACTGTCTCTGGTGAAGCAGTGCACCCCAGTTCACTGGCTTCTCCTCAGCTCAATGCTCTCTTGAGCACAAGCTACTTAGACAAGTCTATAGTAAAACCAGATTAAAATTTATTTAACAGAGCTTGAGATAGCAATTCAAATAAAAGCGAGGATAAGGATTTGGAAACATAAGGTTACAGGTAAAAGAAAAACATAAGATGCAATCTAGAGCCTATACTTACCAACAGGTTACTGTCTAACAATGTATTTTTCACCCAAAGGTTATACCTTGCAGTGCTTGTCCATGAGACATCCCTGGCAGAGAGTCTCCTCCTGTGATGGGTAACAACGTCTGTTGTTTCTTCTGCTCTTTTACTGTTACAGGCTATTGTCTCTTAACCTAGGCCCCCCCACCCCCTCTTCAGAGAGCCCTCCTGGAGTTCTTTTTCTTTGTCAATGTTCAACTCTCTACCTGAACCAGACACTAAACGAAGTACTGTCTCCATAGATGTCCATTGTTTTTAACGTTGTTTGAGTTAGCCCTGAACCTGCCTTGCCTCAGGTGATAAGTCTCACTTCAACAGTTTTGCAACCTCATATTCTACATTTGACATAGCTCACAAACTGTTTCCCATACAAACATTTTGTAATAACCATGATAATTGGCTAGTTCTTAGCTTTTGGCAGAGACCACACACGACCCCTTTTGGTATAATATCAAGAAGATGGTCTGACATAGATGTACCCTGCCTGGGTATGCTGGGGCATGTCTGTGTCACACAGGTATCCTTTGTTAGTCACCAAAGGTCTCTTTCTGGACATGTGGACACAATTCTCCATGGGTTAACAGGTTCAGATTAAAGATTATGCACATTCCATTATTAACTACATACATTTCTTCATTTGCTCATCCACTATGGTTTTACCCAAAGTACAAAGAACTTTTCAGTTTGATTCGTATAGAGCACTTGATTTGTAATTAAAAAACACCTTGGTTTATACATGGAAAGCATTTTGGTTAGTAGTTGTTATGGTTGTGAGAAGACAGGAAGTACCACCTTAGAACCAGGAAAGGCCTCCATGTTTGCAGTCAATGTGGCGCAAAAACAAACATAAGAATGATCATATTGGCTCAGACCATCATTCCATCTGGGACAGTATCTTGTCTCTTCCAGCTGTCAGATTCTTCAGATGGGGATACAAGAAATGTCATAGAGGACAACTATCCTCATACAGAAACTTATTTTCTAACGTCATCAGAAGTGATTGGCATATACCCTGAAATATGAGGGTTTATAACTCTTATACATTTTTTCCCTCCTAGCTAATGTTGCTGTGGATGTTCTCATTATCCATATACCATCTACCAATGTGATATATGCCATCATGTGCCAGCAATGCCCCTCTGCCATGTACATTGGCCAAACTGGACAGTCTCTACACAAAAGAATAAATGGACACAAATCTGACATCAGGAATCATCACATTCAAAAGCCAGTAGGTGAACACTTCAACCTCCCTAATCACTCAATGACAGATTTAAAGGTAGCAATTTTGCAACAGAAAAACTTCAAAACCGGACTCCAACGAGAAGTTGCTGAACTGGAATTAATCTGCAAACTAGATACCATTACCTTAGGTTTGAATATTGACTGTGAATGGCTCGGTCATTACGTTAATTGAATTTATTCCCCCCCTCCCCCCGTTAAATACCCTTAACACCTTTGTGTCAACTGTCTGTAATGGGCCATGTTGATTATCACTTCAAAAGTTTCTTTCCTACTGATAACAGTTCCTTTCAATTAATTAGCCTTTTACAGTTGATATGGTTACTTCCACCTTTTCATGTTTCTCTGAATGTATAAATATCATCTCACTGTGTGTTCCATTCTATGCATCTGATGAAGCGGACGGTAGTCCACGAAAGCTTACGCTGAAATAAATTTGTTAGTCTCTAAGGTGCCACAAGTATTTCTTTCTTATTTCCTTCAGTCTGCTCAGTGTCACTCCAGGGCTTGGAACTATCTTCTGCCTTATGGGGCATCTGTTGCCTGCTCCAGCTCTGTTCCTAGTCTTGCTCTGACCCTGCTCTTGCTCCTGCCCTGTTCTGGGTTTGCTCTCACTCTGGCCTCACTCCAACCCCACTCTGGACTCCTAATTCCAGCTCTGACTCCTAGCTCAGACCACTAGGCAACCTGCCACAGTTCCAACCACTGAGCATGACCATCCCCATCACAGTTACTAACATTAAGTATTCAGCTACACAACTGGAGTATCTGGTCATTGTGGAGCCCTTGAGGCCTATCATCCCAATTTACTAAGTACAGAATTCACTGTGAACATAGACCACAGTGCCCTGCAGAGGCTCTTTATCAAGCACAACCCAGAAGGATGCCTGTGGAGATGGATTCACAGATAAGATGGTCAGGGATGCAACACCATTATCTGGGTGTCCCTAAGCCTCTGACTGACAGATGCTAGGACCGGATGACAGGGAGATGGATCACTTTATAATTGCCCTGTTCTATTCATTCACTCTGAAGCATTGGCATTGGCCACAGTGGGAAGAGAGGATACTGGGCTAGATGGACCATTGGTCTGCCCCAGTATGGCCATTCTTATGTTCTTATGTCTGTCTGTCTGTCTCTTCACCATAAACCTGGAAAGCAAAATGTGATTGCAGATGCTGTCAGCCAGGTGAGACCAGTGAGAATAGAGACAGCCTGGTCTTATGAAACATCTGGCAAGAACAGACTAAGGACTCTGAATTATGTTCAATGTGCCAACAGCTCTACCAAAGGAGATCCAGACTGGGGAGGGTCAACGCAGCTCAGGAGCAATTATCCATTGATCTGGCTACCTACTTGGTGGTGTAGGAAGGTAACAGAAATGTCTTTCCAGCAATCTTGCAGAGAATGGTACTGGAGGGTCTTCATGACAACTGAGCAGCAGGCCATCTGGGTTATGAAGACACTGAGACGGGTATCCAACAGATTTTCTTGGCTGGGCATTGGCTGCAGATGTTAAGGACTGGATACTTTCCTGTCTTACCTGTCAAGAAAGGAAAGCATTGGCAAGGCGAGGCAGAACTCCTTTAGGGGAAAAGCCTCAACCTAGTGAGCCCTGGGAGTTCATACAGATTGACTTGAAAGGCCAGTTACCAGAAACACCATTTGAGAATCAGTATTTGTTAGTGTATGGCACCTTCTCAAATTATGGTGTCACAGCTACTGACAGATAAAAGGACAGAGGCAGTTATGGTTGCAATGATGAAATATGTAGTGTTGTAGTTTGCCCCCACAAGCTGCATCTGCAGTGATCAGGGGAAGGAATTTGAATCACAGTTATTACAGAAGGTTTGCTGACAATTCCAGATAACCAAGGTGAGGACCAGTGTCTCTCACCCTGTGAGTAATGGGGGGAATTGAGAGAGTAAACTGCACCATTGGTTAGATGGTTAGAGTCTTGGTCAGTGAAGATCAATGAGGCTGGGGTATGAAGACACCTTTCGTTGTCTTTGCATATCCATCACTCTTCTTTATGAGATTATTTCTGAAATAATATCATTATTGTTGATATAACAGGCACCACACAAACGTGGTGGAATGATCATAATCAATGGGACATGGTAATATCAGGTTGCAAAATATAATGGAATGACAGAGTAGGTCATCCTGGTGGGGGAGTGGCACTATATGAGACAGAAAGCATAGATTTAAATATAGTAAAAATCTTAAATGAATCAAACGATACCATAGAATCTCTATGGATAGAAATTCCATGCTTGAATAATAAGAGTATAGCAGTAGCAATATACAACCAACTGCCTGACCAGGATGGTGATGGTGACTGTGAAATGATCTGGGAGGTTACAAAGGCTACAAAAACATAAAACCCAATAATAATGGGTGATTTCAACTACCACATATTGACTGGGTACATGCCACCTCAGAATGAGATGTGGAGATAGAATTTGTAGACACCATTAATGACTGCTTCTTGGAGCAGCTATTCCTGGAACCCACAAGGGGAGCGGCAACTCTTGATTTAGTCCTACATGGAGCACAGGAGCTGGTCCAAGAGGTGAACATAGTTGAATCACTCTGTAATAGCAACCAGAATGTAATTAAATTTAACATCCTTTTAGGGAGGAAAATACCAAAGAAACCCATCACAGGAGCCACTGTTGCAGGGTGAGTGTGGGGGTGGGCTTGCTCTCCAAACCTCACTTTCTGGGGTCTCCCCTCAGTGTTTTTGCACCTTTGATTTCATGATTTTTGGGAGTATTCTTCTTAAACTCAATTGTCTCCATGGTAATTTTTTTGAAAGGGGAGGGGGAGCTCAGTTTCAGGTTTTGCCCTGGACTCCCAAAAGCCTCGGTATGCCCCTGCAGTGGAGTCTTATATCAGTGACCTGAGGACAGCATTCCAGATGGTGGAGGTACAAATAAGCAGGAAACACAGGATTCCAGGAAAGAGGAGAATCATGTGCCCATCCAGGAAAGAGAGAAGGTGCGGCTACACAACTGGAAAAAATCCCAGATTTACTCTTTTTTGGATGGGACCTTGTATGGTAATTAAAAAAACCTAAACAATTTATCCTTGCTGATAATACTAGAAGCAAAAGCTTATCCCTTTGTAGCACATTGAGAACTGATGCACAGACACATTGACAGAAAGGGGAGGGCAAACACTGAGGATGCTCAACCACCATCCCAGAGGGATGCAGAAGATGATTTGGAAGTACCCCAGCAGGTTCCTGTGGCTCGTGGTGGGAGACCAGTTGTGGAGGAAGAATTGCCAGGGTGTCCTTGGAACCTCAACGCACTGCAGGGTTCAGCAGACACAATGGATATGACTGACCAAGAAGACATGACTCCTGCACTTGCTGATAATTTAGATTCAACTACTAGTGATGGTTCATTGACTGAATATAGGACTTGAGCAGGCAGACCAATAAGAGACTTGGGGTGGGAGGGCAGATTGCCCAGATTCACCAGAATTACTATTTAAATTCTTATTCAACTAGAGAGGGGAAAGTTGTACTGATTAGCGTAGGCAGTACCTCCACCACTAGATGGTGCTGTATCTTTATCTTTATCTAGTGTGTAGTTGTTGTGTGGTATGTTATTATGTTGTAGCTGACCTGGTTTAGCAGGCAGCTGAGTCCTGCTTGTGTGTGCTGAAGTTGGTATTTTCAGTGTTCCAATAAATCCCTGTGGTCCTATAAGTGAGTATTACAGCATATTTTAGTCTTGTGAGATTTTGATTTCACTGTTCCCTTGTGCCTGCAACAAAAATATTTTGATGAAAAAGATGGCTGTGTGGAGCTCTATGTTCATTGTGTCTCAGTCATAAGTGCCGACTCCATGGGTGCGCCGGGGCAGGAGCACCCATAGAAAAAAAAAGGTGGATGCCGAGCACCCACCAGCAGCCCCCAGATCAGCACCTCTCCCGCCCTCCCAGCGCCTCCCGGCTCCTGCCACAATCAGCTGTTCTGCGGCATGCAGGAGTGCAGGGGGGGAGTGAGGGTGGGGTGCGCTCGGGGGAGGGGGCGGAACGGGGCAGGAAGAGGCAGGGTAGTGGCGCTGAAATATTTTTAATAGTGGAGGTGCTGAGAGCCAGCCCCCTTGCCCTTGTCCACCACTTCTTGCCACCCCAGAACTGAGGCCAGGAGCAAAGGCCTGGGTGCAGGGTGGCAGCAGATCCCCAGGCGTGGGCTGCCCTCAGAGCCCTGGGTGTGGGGCTGGCAGCTGGGACCCTGGGTGTGGGGTGGCAGCCGAGCCCTGGGCAAGGGGCTGGCAGTCAGGAGCCCAGGGGTGCTGCAGCACCCCCAGCATCCCTAGTTCCCGTGCCTATGGGACAGGGGATGGGTGGGGGTGGGAAGAGGCAGGGTGGGAGTGGGGCCTGGGGGGAAGGGGTGGAATGTGGGCAGGGCCTGGGACAGAGCCGGGATCGAGCACCCCCTGGCACGTTAGGAAGTTGGCGTCTGTGGTCTCAGTGGTTCCACATCAAATGTGCCTAGTTTATATGTAAAAAGGAGGTTTTTCTAACTGCCAATTCTGCCCCGCAAAAGGAACCTGGAATCTGAGAGCCAGGTTAGGTTTTTTCCTTCTTATGTTTTGTCACCAGTAATAAATGTACTGTGGGCCAAATTATGTCCTCAATTACACCTGTGTAATATTGTCTTCATATTATGGCCCCAGTGACATTTTTGCACCCTCCTTGCCTTCAACAGATTTGTGCAGCAATTGTAATTTAGTACACAATTCTGTTGATGCACACAAAATAGAATGTAGCGCTCTGTTTTAGATGTGTTAGCGCCATAGTGCTGAGGGAAGAATTGCTGAGTAAGAGAGTGCCATATTTATATAGTCATTTTTCAGAGAGCCACACTTTTAAAGTTTAAGAACTTGGAGCCAATAGAAAGTGTAGATGCACCAATGAGATACGCTTTTGGAAGTTTTTTTCAACACAAATGTGCCTATTTCTAAATACGTTCAGAAACTGGTACAGAAATACTATTCCTTATCCTGTTAGCCAAGTCCATGACTAGGACTCAAGGTGCTATTGCAATATAAATAAATAAATAATAAAGAATCACTGACAAGCAATCAGATTTTTCTTCTAGCACATTCATAATCTCTTTATTTTGTTGTGCAAATCATAGCAACTAATTCTTTTAAAGTGGTTTATATAATTTTACAAATAATTTGGTTACAACCTTTATTATTTTGTAGTACACAGTCTCTGAAATGAATATGTGTAGACTCAGTTCTATAAAGGATAGTACCTGTTCCTTTGAAATTCATAATTATTATTGTCAGACTACTGTGGTGTTAACTTGTGGTGATTTTGGTAATTGGGAATTGCTGTAAATATTACTACATTCAAATATTTTGCTCTGGGAACAGTGTTCCATGAAATTATTTAGAAGATTGTCTCTGCAAAATCAGCAAGAAGAATCTTAACTATTAACAATTGTCTCATGTGGTATTGTAAAATATTTTAAAACATTTTGGCTAGATTGCCACAGCTCTTACACCCAGTGGACTAAGCCCTGCCCCTCCACCCCTTTCTTCCCTACATGGCTGAATAAGGGCTGCTTAGGCCATGGCTCCAGCTCCCGTGGGAGAGCAAGGATGGCGAGAGGTGGAGAGTGAGAGGAGCCCAGGCACTGTTCTCTCCACCTGCTGGCCAGAGTGGCTGCCTGGATGCACAGTGGGGAGCAAGCTGCATCAGGAAAAGAGGCTATAAGTGACATACTCCCCTCCCTCTCAGAGGATGGGGGAGCAGGGGAGAAACTGTGACTAACAATTTGAGTCACAATTCATTCTCTGATCTGCTCCTAAGCTATGTGCTGCCACTTACGGCACATTGTAAGCCACAGTTATCTGAAGAACTCTACTGCGTAAAGCATTTCAGTGAGCAGAGCAAGATTATTTTTCTTCACTAGCAAATTTTCAAACATCTTAAAGCTCTAATTACGTTTTTAAAATTGCAGTGGCGGGTCACAAACCAAAGTTTTGAATGCCAGAATTTTTGTTAGAGCAGTGGCTCTCAACCTTTCCAGACGACTGAACTCCTTTCAGGAGTCTGATTTGTCTTGTGTACCCCAAGTTTCATCTCACTTAAAAACGACTTGCTTACAAAATCAGACTTAAAAATACAAAGGTGTCCCAGCACACTATTACTGAACAATTGCTGACTTTCTCATTTTTCCCATATAATTATAAAATAAAATGATTGGAATATAAATATTGTACTTACATTTCAGTCTATCGTATGCAGAGCAGTATAAACAAGTCATGGTCTGTATGAAATGTTAATTTGTACTGACTTTGCTAGTGCTTTTTATGTAGCCTGTTGTAAAACTAGGCAAGTATCTAGATGAGTTGATGTACACCCTGGAAGACCTCTACGTACCCCTAGTTGAGAACCACTGCATTAATGGACACTGGAATCCAAATGCAGACAGACTTGTTTTTAGGATTCTACTTATCCATAAATGGGACGTACCATACATAAAATACTTCAGAAAAAAATATTTAATTTGTAAAGGGTTATTTTCCCCTCTACCATTTCTATGTTTTAATTTGGCAGGCAAAATGATCTATAAAGAACAATATTAAGCTCCACTATTAGTTTCAAGTGATTATCTTTAAACTTTCTTGAAAAAAGAATTAAGGTGCATTAAGATATAATCAGATATCTACAGCGTGCTCAAGCTGTTACTTATATATTGCACTGAAAACCATATAAAAGCAAGTTCATACATTTCTGCATGTCGGCTATACAGCAGAGACTTCTATTAAACGTGTGTAGTGAGAAGGTACTGTATCATTTTAATATGTTATCTAGATATGCAATGTTTGAATTTACACATTACTCTACAGTTATAGGTGCTACAAATAAGATGAATATGTGCACAGTACTTTAAAATGCATTGCAAATCCTTTCTGGTTTCATTGGCTCTGGCAATTCCTCACTAGTCAAATCTGGTTAAATCACTCCTCCCACCATAATTAATTGAAGACTACAACATTCCCAATAGAGATCATTAAGGCTCTATTCTGATGATTGTTTCATTAGTCTGTGCGTATTTCCCCATTGTGCCCACACCAAAAATCTTCCACATAGAAAGAAAAGTGTGTTGGCTGCAGAGCGTTCAGGAATCTTTTTTCAAAATGAACAACTTTGGCCTGGGGATGCGTGCAATTAAATGTAGACTTAAAATAATAATATTTAGCACTTAATATAGCTCTTTTCATCCGTGTAACTATTATTTGCATTGTGGTAGAAGCCATAGTCTCCAGGCTCTGGAGACAGGAGCTGTAGAATCACACAGGTAAAAGGGTCCCTGCCCCCAAGCGTTTATAGCCGTGCTAGATCTCAGTGGCTTTGCAAAGGTGAGTAAGAATTATCATTCCTATTTTAGAGATGAGGAAACTAAGGCACGGAAGTTAAATGACTTGCCCATGGTTACACAATGAATCAGAATTCAAGTCTTCTGACTCTCAATCTGATGCTTTAGCCATTGGACTATGTTGTCTCCCTTATAAGCTATGAGGAAATATTTTGAGACCTATAAGCAAGGGTGCTGGAACCTTTGTAACAGTGGGAGGGCGATGCCGGAACCAGAGGGCTATGCACTCCCCCATTTTAACATGGTCAGATTTTGGGTAGCAGGGAGTGGCGTTGCCCCCACAAACTGCAAGCCTTGTGCAGGTGCTGAGCGGCGCTGGCAGGGGCTGCGCTTTGTGGAAGCATTGCTCCCTCCAAACTGCAAGCCCGAGGCTAACCCTCCCCCCACAAACTATACCCATGTTAAAAAGGGGGCGGGGCATGGCACCAGCCCGAATGTCTATGCTGCTGGGCTCTGAGACTCGGTGCCATGGGGTTTTCTTTGCGGTGTAGACATACCCTTAATGTGCTGCACCACCCCAGCTAGCTGTAAATGAAGTGTTAGTAAAGACAAGTTCTAAAAGGTGAAAATCAGTGGAGAATCAGGCCCCTTGCCTCTAGCAGCATGTAATACACAGGAATAGGTTGGTTCACGGCACACAGCAGATTTCTGTTAACTGCTATAGTATGGTACTAGAATCTTAGGGCCAGAGTCCCATTTATACTATATCACTCTGCCAGCATAAAGGGGCCTTAATATAAATAAGAATCAGGCCCTTGAAGAGTTCAGTTCAATGCCATTTGAAGTCAAGGGATTTTTAGCGCAGTTGATTCAGAGGTGAGCGCTCATCAACTGTGAGCCATCCATCTGTTTTGCTGCCAAGATACGAGTGACATTGAGTTACTTGGCATATAAGTGACACATAGGGGAATATTTTGCACAAAGCAAGTATGTGTTATGCCCGTAGGTAGTTAGGCAGGTGAGCCCAAGGTCAGATAAAATGCAGCAGGCTTGCTGGGTCAAATTTCTTAGTTTAGGATTCAGTGTTCTTTGTTTTCTTAGAACAGGGATCCTCCAACTTTTTTCATTCTGTGGCTACCTCTTACGAGTGAAATCCTCTTATCTACTCCCTCCCCTCCCAACGCCAATTCCCAACTGCCAGATTCTCAGAACCTTTCATTCTGTGGACCACAGTTTGACAAAGAGTGGCTGAGAATAAACCAATCCCTATTTTCTCCATATCCAGGGCAGGAGTCCCCTTAGGACACAGCCCTAAATATTTTCTTGAATCTTACTCCTAGTCAGAATCAGAATTATTCTCTAAAGCTAGTGGGCAAGATCTTCAGTTTGTGTAATTGGCGTAACTTTACGCCAATTATCCCAGCTGAGGATCTGGCCCAATGAATATTAGGTTATCAACTGTGATAAATATTTTCATGGATGAATTAATTATTATAGCTCAGAAGTGTAAACTAATTCCTTAAAATATACGATAATCATACTTGCCTAAAGCAACTCCTATTTTGAACAAAAATCTTACACTTCACAAATTTGAAATTACCTTCCTGGTATATAGCTTCTAAGTAGTTAGAAAATCTGTTTTCTATGCATCTAGAATAATGGCTATACCATTTGTTGCATTACATCTAGTTACACTGGTGATTCAGAAAATATTTCATACTAAACTGCATTTCTTCTATTCCTTGTTTTAGTATATAAATATATTAGTCTTCTCAAATACATTCTTGTTCTTTAGTAAGGCTTGTATTCACAGTCATAACAAAAGTATTCGCTGATGGAGCAATCTTTCAGTTTGCTTTCTTCTAAGTGATTTGTATTATGAAATTCTACTTTGCTCTAAATCTTAGCTGTCTTTTAGCAAATTCATCTTCGTGAATGAAGAATCACAATAAAAAAAGTACAGGTTATAATATTTTTTATCCCAAACGGAGGCAGGATAAACTGAAGCAATGAGCTTACCAGCACTTAGCCTATATACAAGAGCTTGATTTTAAACTCTGTTCAAAATACAAAGCCCATAAAGGATGCTACCATGATGATTATTGCACTTTCTCAACATCTTGCTACTTAGCACATATTTTTCCTTAAGCAATATCTAGTTTCTTTTCTTGAAGACTGCTCAAAGTTATTGTACTGTGGGGAAAAAAGCACTTTAAATTTTATGAAGTTATGAATTAGACAAAATGATACAAAAATGAATTATCATTTGGTGATTCAGCTACATCATGATCTAATACATCTTCAAAATGATGTTATTTATGTTGGTATCATTCTCTGAACACCAGATATGCTCTTTGGCATGCTATGAGTTTAGCAGATGCATCGTCTTCTAGGCTTTACAGCCTCCTCTGATGAATGGACAACATTTGGAACAAAGCCACTCTTAACACCTTCCCATCCATCCTGTATAGAAATTTCTCCTTTCTTTACAAGTTCATATATGTCTCGGGTCAGAATCGTAAAGGATTCTTCAACATTTGTGGCATCTTTTGCTGAGGTTTCTATGTATTTCATACCACAGGCAGATGACAGTTTTTCAGCTTCTTCTCTTGTAACCTGACGCTGTGACACTAAATCACATTTATGTCCAACTAAGAGAAACACAATCTGAAATGGCTGTACATGCATCTTAGCTTCTTCTAGCCAGTCTTTCACATGTTCAAAAGATCGCCGGTTTGTGATGTCAAACACCAGTAAGCCACCAACAGAATTGCGGTAATAAGATCGTGTTATTGATCTGAAAAGTGAAGAGAGAAGGGGAAAAAAATAAAAGTTTAAAGGGAATGTAATTACATTTCTCAAGTTGATATTTCAGTGCAGCAGTACATTCTTTACTTGCTACCATCTCTTCACAAAATACACATTGGTTCTTTTTCACAACCAGAATTTATTTACTGAAGTTGTCTTTGATCATGTTCATTTTCCATATTTTCTTAAAGCCAAAAGCTGTCACTGCATGCAGCATCTTTGAACTCAACATCTCTGATATCAACTTTGGATGCAGACTCAGTATGGAAAGAGGTATTTCTGGTAAAAAATTACCATGTTGCACTTATTCAAGAAGAAAAAAATGTACAGCATTAATGATAAAATTTTTTTAAAGATAAGGCTCTGATCCTGCAAACAGAGCCATCCCTTGGATAGGGCGACTGCCCCGGCCCCCGTACTTTGGGGGGCCCCCACGCATCGATAAAATCGGGACTGTCCTGATATTTAGCCCTTTGTCCCGCGTCCTGACCAATATACGATTGGGACGCCATTTGTCCCTGTATTCAGGGGAGGAGGCAAACGGGGAGGCGAGCGGCGGGGAGGCGGGTGAGGAGGCAAGCAACAAGTGGGCAGGGAGTGAGGAGGCAGGCGGGTGGGAGGACGGCAAGGAGGAGAATGGCGGTCGGGTGGATGGGGGCGGGGGGCACGCTGGACGGACGGTGAGGAGACTAGTGGGGAAGCGAGCTGGGGGCAGGCGGGCAGATGGCAAGGAGGAGAGCGGTGGGCAGGGGGATGAGGAGGCGAGTGGCGGCTGGGCGGGCAGGCATGCTGGCCAGACAGGCTGATTTGTCCCAGGCCCCACACACCCCTAGGGACAGCCCTGCCTGCAAACACTCATGCATGTACTTAACTCTGCTCATGTGCATAGTTCTATAGTTAAGCACATGGAACAGTGTTGACAGAATTGGGACCTAAGTTTGCCATAGACAAGTATACTTATTGTAATCGCCTCTCAAATCAATTCCTTGATATTAAACTCCATGCAGATAATCATGCCTGTTGAGGTCAGCAGGAATAAAACTTGTTATGTTCATGGCATACGAAGAGAGAAGTTAGAAAAAAACAAAACACTCTTTCTGGAAGGTTGCAACATAACACCACTTTATTTCTTAGAATCCTGAACCCTAACTTGCGAAAAACAAAGACAGAGAGAGACAAAGCAGCTGCTCCCTAAGGCAAAGAGGCACAAGTCACCCCACCTTGCTCCAGGCTGGCTCTTTGCACAGACTGGCCCAGATGGCACGCTTTCCTACAGAGCCCCATACCTTACAAGCAGGACCAGGAAAGCCCTTGACAACTGAAGGTGATATTTTACAATTTTAGCAGTTTTAAATATACCACAAGACCGAGAAAGGAAGTTCTGTAACACTGGTGAAAAAGAAATCAGAGGGGCAAATGCACTTATTACAGCACTGAAAAAGAACCTTTCTTTACCTCTTGCCTATCTATGGCACAGGGCTTCCAAAATTCTTTGTGCTACAATAACTCAGGCTTGGAATGAGACATTCAGCATTGGGGCTCTAGCCATCTGTCATCGATTCCAAGGCCAGAAGGGACCATTGTGATCATCTAGTTTGCATAACACAAGTCATAGAACTCCCCCAAAATAATTCCTACAACATATATTTTAGAAAAATATGCAATCTTGTTTTTAAAAGAGACTCCAACATAACCTTTGGTGAATTGTTCCAATGGTTAATTACTCTATCTGTTAAAAATCTATGCCTTATTTCCAGTCTGAATTTGTCTAGCTTCAACTTCTAGCCATCGGATCACATTTTATCTTTCTCTGCTAGATTGAAGACCTCATTATCAAATATCTGTTCCCCGGCAGGTACCTATAAATTGTAATCAAGTTACCCCCTAACCTTCTCTTTTGTTAAACTAAATAAACTCAGGTCCTTCATTCTATCACTATAAGGTATGTTTTCTAATCCTTCAATCATTCTCGTGCCTCTTCTTTGAACCCTCTCCATTTATCAACATCCTTCCTGAACTGTGGACATAAGAACAGGACACATATTCCAGCAGTGATTGCACCAATGCCCAATACAGAGGTAAAATAACCTCTCTACTCCTACTTGATATTCCCCTGATAATGTAGCCACGGATTTTGGCCACAGCTTCACACTGGGAGCTCAAATTCAGCTGATTATTCATCACAACCACAAACTCTTTTTCAGAGTCACTGCTTCCCAGGATAGAATTGCCCACTGTGTAAGTCTGGCATACATTGTTTGTTTCTAGACGTATTCATTTAAATTTAGCAGTATTAAAACACATTGATCCCAGGTTACCAAGCAATCCAGACAGCTCTGTATCAATGAGCCTAACCTCTTTAGTATTTACCACTCCTCCAATTTTTGTGGCATCTGCAAATTTTATCAGTGATGATTTTATGTTTTCTTCCAGGTCATCAATAAAAATGTTAAATAGTGTAGAGTCAAGAACAATGCCCTTTAGGACCCCACTAGAAACACACCCACTCGATGCTGATTCACCATTTACAATTACATTTTGAGATCTATTAGTTAGCCAGTTTTTTAATCCTTTTAATGTGTGCTGTGTTAATTATATATTGTTCTAGTTTTTTAATCAATATTCTTTCCACTTCATCTGTCACGGGCCTTCAATATACAATGACATGAGAAGTAAGTCTTCTGCTCTACTCCACGCTGATTAGGCCTCAACTGGAGTATTGTGTCCAATTCTGGGTGCCACATTTCAGGAAAGATGTGGACAAATTGGAGAAAGTCCAGAGAAGAGCAACAAAAATGATTACAGGTCAAGAAAACATGACCTATGAGAGAAGATTGAAAAAACTGGGTTTGTTTAGTCTAGAAAAGAGAAGACCGAGAGGGGACATGGTAACAGTTTTCAAGTTCAGTAACTCCCCACTTAACGTCCTCTTGCTTAATGTTGTTTTGATCTTACGTCCCTGTTCCATTATAGAACATGCTCGTTTAAAGTTGTGCAATGCTCCCCTATAACGTCGTTTGGCCGCCTGCTTTGTCCACAGCTGGCAGCCCCCTATGGGCCACCACCCCCCCGCAGCGCCTCCCGCCCGCCAGCAGACCCCCTGGATCAGCACCTTCCTCAGCCTCCCCCCTCCCTCCCCTGCCTCCTGAATGCCGCAAACCAGCTGATTGCCGCAGGAAGGAGACGGGAGGAGCAAGGGGAATGTGCTGATCCACGGGGTCTGCCAGCGGGTGGGTTGCGCTGGGTGGGGGGGGCGTAGGGAAGCTGATAGGGTGGCTGCCAGCCTGTTTGTTTAATACCTGTATTAAACTGCTTGTTTAAAATGTACATAATGCCTTTTGTCTGGCAAAAAAAAAGTATCCCTGGAACTTAACCCCCCCATTTACATTAATTCTTATGGGGAAATTGGATTCACGTAACATCGTTTTGCTTAAAGTCACATTTTTCAGGAACATAACTACAACATTAAGTGAGGAGTTACTATACGTAAAAGGTTGTTACAAGGAGGAGGGAGAAAAATTGTTCTTAATCTCTGAGGATAGGACAAGAGGCAATGGACTTAAATTGCAGCAAGGGCAGTTTAGGTTGGACATTAGGAAAAACTTCCTAACTGTCAGGGTGATTAAGCACTGAAATAAATTTCCTAGGGAGGTTGTGGAATCTCTCCATCATTGGAGATTTTAAAGAGCAGGTTAGACAAACACCTGCCAGGGATGGTCTAGATAATACTTTAGTCCTGCCATGAGTGTAAGGGACTGGACTAGATGACCTCTCGGGGTCCCTTCCAGTTCTATGATTCTATGATGACCTCTGAGGATGCAGCTGGGGAACGTGGGGTTTCAGAGCTATTGTAACCATAGTTGTGGACAAAAGATTAGAATAGTGTCCCACCAAACTATGAGTAGAATGTTTCACCCAGCTGAACAATATTCATACCAGAATCAAACAGGTTATCTTAGCCTCTAACAGGCAAACCAATAAAATAAAGCCTTTGTCTGAGAAAGGTGAGCCTGACCTGAGATTGAAGGAGACAATGTTTGATTTGAGATGGAGTGTAACCACCATCCCTACTCTGAACCTCTAACACAGCTATTTGGGTTGGAGATAACCAAGCCTTTTGCTGAAAGGAAAGATTTTTGATATGTTGTGTGTGCGGGGTGAGGGAGGGAATGTTCTGATTTGGCAAATGCTTGGATGTATGATGGGGGAAAGAGAGAGAAGAGTTGAAAATGACCATGAGGTTGCAAGCCTGGGCAACAGGGAGGATGATGTTATTGCCAATGGTATTTCACAAAGCCAGAAAGATGAGCTCAATTTTAGCCATTTTTAATTTGAGGAAGTGACAGGGCATCTAGGAGAAGACACAAGAAACACTACTAGTGTAAAAAGCCTTTCCAACTGAAATGATACACTTACTGTGCTTATGGTCAGTATTTGGGGTAAAAATATAGCTAACAAATTATTCTATTTAATTTTACAGCGGGGAGGCAGGTTCTTTTATAAATGCTATATAGCAAGTGTATATAGCCTTAAAATAGTTTGGATAAGGGTAAACCCTACTTGATAACATATTTTTATACAGCAGTAACCCTCCTTAACTGTTCAATTTGTCACTGGTATAGTTTTGTATAACAATTGGAACATAAAAGTATAACGAACTGAAATAACGATGTTGCAGATGTGTATGTGAATCCTGGGATAATTAAATTCTGGTAGTCACAGCAAGTTGCATTTGAAGGGACAGCAGCTGTATACTAAGGTAAGACTAACTGTTTACTTTAATATTTTGGACAGATCTTTTCCAATATCTTAGGGCCAAATTCTACTGTGGATGTGTGTGTGTGTGCAGTTCTAAAGTGAAGCCAATGGAATCTTACTCTCAAAATCAATTCAAATTGGCTTGGATCTGAAAAATGACGTTGCTGAAAACTGGCTGAAGAACCATAAATACAGGGTAGATAATACTTTGTGTGAAGTGTCTAATGGAGATACCAATAGGATCTGTGTCAGGCTCTGTCTTACTCAGTATTTTCACTAATGATTTAGAAGAGGGCATAACTAGCATGTTGTTGAAATTTTCAGATGATGCTTTGGATGAATTGCAAATGCAAGCAAAGCCATAAGAAATAATTGAAATGGATCTAGAGAGACTATAAATATTGCCAGCAAAATGAGATTGGAAAACTTGGAATAATGTAAATAAAGCAAGCAATCTGAAGAAAATCCTTGAAAACAGTAATGCAGAAAGTGATATAAGCAATAGGGGACATAAAATTAGATATTGGTTTATACTGGAATAATGCTATACAAGTACCATACTTTCTTATATAGAATTATGTGGCATCAAATATCCATGAACTGTCTGTTTGCCTTTAAATACACCTGTGTGTTTTACATACACAGAACCAGATCCTCAGCTGTATATCAGTATAGCTCCATGGCTTCACTAGAGCAATGTTGATTTACACCACCTAAGAGTCTGGCCTATGTTATTTGTTTAATTACCTAAAAACAGTTCTGCGAAATAAACGGTTAAAAAAGGCAACTTGTAATTTTGGACTACATAAGAAGTGGCATCATATCAGGGAGAGAATAGTTTCTATCTTTTGGTACAATCGTAACTCAAATAAACCTTTCATTTTCAGATCTCATTACTAAAGAGAATCTGTTTAAACTCGAGGAGTTCAGAAAACAGCAAGAGCGCATGGCTGGAGAGAATAACTTATGAAGAAAGATTTTTTTTAAATGATTTAAATATGTATAGTTTGATTAAGTGACAGCTAAGGAGGGCAGATATGTGTGGAAATAGTCTATAAATATTTGAAGAGGTTTAACCTCAAGGAAAGCCATTATTTATAGTAGTGTATTACATGAAAGTATAATTATGAGCAATGAGATAAAATTAAGAAGTAGGAAATTGAGGCTGACAATGAGAAAAAATCTTCCTAGCGCTGAGATCTATTAGGCTGTTGAACAATCACTCCAAAAGAAGTCATGGAAGACCCCAGACTTGAGGTTTTTAAAACTAGACTGGGCAAACACTAGAAAAATATACTTTGGGGAACATTCCAGCATTGGTTGGGAAATGAACTAGGGCCCAGATCCTCAAAGTTATTTAGGTGCCTAACTCCCATTCAACTCAATGGGAATTTGTCTCCTACATACCTTTGAGGATCTGGGCCTTGGTGACTTAATAGATGTATTGTATCTCTGACTTCAGTGGTTCTCATGCACACTATCCTCTACCGGGCCAAAAGAGAGGGTAGTGATGGAAGTGCATGGGATAGATGATGCACAATAGGTCTTTCCATCTGTAGATTCTATGAAACCATATGAAAGAGCAGAATTTGGTATTAAGGGAAAATCTTCTAGTATTTTTCGATGGTATTAATTTTATTTCTCAACTGACTCTGTCCTGCCCAACCTTAAAGGAAAAGAGCTTAATTACATCTCAGACATTCTTCTTGTGACCACCACTGTCTGACCACCATCACAATAATTATGAACAGCATGATGCAGTTCATAAGCAAAACACCCATTGACATCACTAGCAATGTGCAAATAAGTGCTGCAATATCAAACCCTAAAAGAAGTTAAATTTATTGTAAAAGAGAAAATGAAATATATTTCCCTCTTAATAGATTATTATATTAGAGTCATGATATCACAAAGATTTGCTAAGTATGAATCAAACCAAGTTTAGGAGTGTTATTAAACCTGAGTCTAAAAATCATTTAGAAAAAACAATGCTATATTTATTCTCTACTCCATATAAACCAGTTATAGGTTATGAAACCTGTGAACCATTTGTGCTTTTGCTAAATATAGCAAAACAATCTATCTTAAAAAAACAAAAACAACCCCCACCACCCGGATAAACGATGTTAACTAAAGGATATCAGATTCTTGAAAGGACTGCTATCATTTCAGATTTGCAACAAGAGAGTTTCTATCAAAGCGATCAACAATACATTTGTAATCTTCATACAACACTTTTCAACAAAAAAGGCAGGTTTTTTTTGAGAAAGTTAATCTTTGTCGAACAGAACACGCTAAAATAAGTCTTAATAAGTCTCTGCCTGTTCAATAGATTAAATAAGGCTACAGTAGATATTAAACGGGAACCAGATGGCTTTGATCCTGAATTCTACAAGTACAAGGCCCACAAAATAACTCTGTATTCTACAATAGTTTCCTGTTGAAAATGAGATTGCTCCATCAGAAAATCATGCAGCAGACTGACCCTCCAAAGAATAATAATTTCACTCTTTAGTTTTAATTGAGGGTATATTGTTGAATGTAGATTCTAAACTGCTTATTGAAATTATGACTTCTCATTTAAAGGAATCCTTGTGTAGGTTAATTAATCCTGATTAAACTGGCTTTACTAAAGGGGGAAATTGTTTACTTCAGAAGTCATTTTAGATTAAACTGAGTAATTAGGTTAAAAAATAAGTCCCTAATAGTCATTCTAAATTAAAGCAATGATAAGATATTATTCACTGGACAACAGTTTCTGAAAATAAAATAGAGGCTATATTAATCACATCAAACTGTATTCTTAGAGTGATGCTCATTTTAGAGTGATGCTTATTTAGCTACCAGTTTCTTTCTGATTCTGATCTCACTGATTTTTACTAAAATGAAGGAAACTTTCCAAATGAAAGCTTTATCTTTATCTAATTTAGAAAGAGAATTATTTTTATTCCCAGCCTAAGAACTATATTATAATGGAGTTAAATTTGAGAGTACATATCAATCAATTAAAAAATTACAGGGATGGTATAATTATCCCAAAACCATGCTTTACAAAGCCAGAATGTATTCATATAATATCCTGGCTTTGTAATGCTTAGTTTTGGGATAATTACAACATCTATGCAATGTTTTTACCCTTAAGCTACTGATATATACTCTCAACCTTATCTGCATCAAAATGTAGTTTTTAGTCTTGGAATTTCCCTGGTATTTAAAAGTTATTAAAAATGTCAAACATTAAACAAGCAAAATTGACCATGTGAAATTTCTAATGCTTTGATGATATGTAATATCAACCGTAAATCATTTTAAAAAATTACCTTTTACGGGCAAATTCAGGAACTTGACTCAGGGCTGGCTCTAGCTTTTTGATGGCCGGACTGCCGAAGCAAAAAAAAAAAGAATCACAGCAGGGTGGCCGGAATGTGCCCAAGAATCCCCAGACTGCTGCCCCTTACATGCTTTCTCATCTGGTGCCTGGAGCCGGCCCTGGCCTGACTAACTTTAGTCACTCATGTTTGCAAATTTTGTGCAAATAATAAGATCCGCTCCCAATTCAGAATCACATTCTGACTTACCTGTTGGATCTGCTTACCTAAAATCTCCTTCCATAAACAACTT
This sequence comes from Macrochelys suwanniensis, assembly GCA_033296515.1. NCBI lineage: Eukaryota > Metazoa > Chordata > Testudines > Chelydridae > Macrochelys > Macrochelys suwanniensis. The sequence continues at coordinate 37,768,738 of CM065775.1, read as the reverse complement.
CCTCTCTAGAAGCTCCTTCTACATTGTAGAAACAGAATGCAGCACTATGAAGAATGTGATAGGAACACAGGGATTGCCATACTGTATCACATCAGTGGTCCTTTAGTCTAGTTCCTATCTCTGACAGTGGCCAGTATCAGATGCTTCAGAGAAAGGTGCAAGAAACCCTGTGATGGACAATTATGGAAAAAATCTGCCTAGAAGGAAAGATTTTCCTAACCCCTGTCAATTAGAAGTTGATTAATGATTTGAAACATGAAGCTTATAGCCTTTATAATGTTTTATACTATCTGAAATTATTATGGATGTTCTTATTAGCCATGTAAATGTCTAATCCTTTTAAAAATCTTACAGAGGGCTTGTCTATACATGTATTGTACTACTTTAATTATACCAGAATAGTTGAAGTTTCCCTAGTGTGGACACAGTTATACTGGTAAATGGTGCTTACACTGATATAGCTTATTTGTGTATGGACAGATAACAAACTATACTAATATAAGGCACCTTTATACCAAAATAGCTTCATCTACACTATGATTGTACTGATTTAACTAATTTGATTAAAAATATACACCTCTAATCAAAGTAGTTAAATTGGTACAAGAACTGTTTGCTCACCAACCCTAAACACTTGGCTTCAATGATATCTTGTGACAGTGAGCTACACAGGTTAATTATGCACTGTGTAAAAAAGTATTTATTTTATCAGTTTTAAATGTGACATCTTTCAATCTAATTTAATAGCCCTTTGTTCTTGTATTATAAGAGAGTAAATAGGAGTGCCCAATTTACATTCTGTTGTATAAATGCCATCAAGCCATGGTGTCTTATTGCTTTTTATCAATACGTCTTAGTGCCTCCTCTTTGATACCTGTATCTCTTTCAGTACCTCTTCTTTATTACCTGAAATAATTAAAGCTGGGATGTGTGTGTGTAAAAATGAAGAATGCTAACATTAATAAAAAGTTCAAAAACCTTCATAAGAGATTAACTATACTAGGGAACTCTCTGACACCACATTCTACAGGCCATTACCCTCTGATCCCACTGAGGGTTACCAAAAGAAACTACACCATCCGCTCAAGAAACTCCCGGAAGAAGCACAGGAACAAATCTACACAGACACACCCCTAGAGCCCCGACCAGGAGTAGTCTGTCTGCTACCCAAGATCCATAAATCTGGAAATCCTGGACGCCCCATCATCTCAGGCACTGGCACCCTGACAGCAGGATTGTCTGGCTATGTAGACTCTCTCCTCAGGCCCTATGCTACCAGCACTCCCAGCTATCTTCGAGACATCACTGACTTCCTGAGGAAACTGTGACGTTGCACCCCATAATGCTTTATAGAAATATGCTTATGAATGTAAATATGACATACATTGAATATGTCTTATGCTACATATGCCACGTAACATATCTTTGCTAAGGTTATGTTCTACTGAATGTATTTATCCTATTTGTATGCATGTATCATTTTTATATCTGAAGTTATGAGCGTTGGCTCTATGCTTGTATTTAAAGTGTTTGCTGTAAAGCACCTAAGGCAAATCTGGTCAACATAGTGTGAAGGGGTTATTCAAGTAATTGGGAGTACTTGGCTAACAATGGACCTTGACAGATGCCAATCCACATCTGAGCTTTCCTGGGAACATTCAAACTAGCATGTGGACAATGGCATTGGCCTGTAAAGAACTGAGTCATGCATGGACATGTGACTTGCCCATATGACTCCAAAACTCCATCTTGTAGCTGTAATTCTACACAGGGGGAGAGAGGGGTTTCCACCCACAAGACAGAGGCTATATAAACTCCTGGGAAACCCCTCCATTTTGGCTTCAGCTGGCTCAAGAGACAGCCTCTCCACCCCCAAAGGATGCCTGAAAGAAACTGGAACAAAGGACAGTAACTAGTTTGCAGCAGGCAAGCATGTCTGGCTCAAACAAGGCAAGGTACTGAAGTCCTAAGCTGGCAGGGAAAACGGGATCAGAGGTAGTCTAGGCATATCAGGTGGCAATCCCAAAGGGGTTTCTGTGATCCAACCCATCACAGAAACTACAATCCTTTGGTGATCTTCCAGAAAACACTATCCTAGCCACTATGGATGTACAAGCTCTCTACACCAACATTCCACACAAAGATGGACTACAAGCCATCAGGAACAGTATCCCCGATAATGTCACGGCAAACCTGGTGGCTGAACTTTGTGACTTTGTCCTCACAACTATTTCAGATTTGGGGACAATTTATACCTTCAAGTCAGCGGGACTGCTATGGGTACCAGCATGGCCCCACAGTATGCCAATATTTTTATGGCTGACTTAGAACAACGCTTCCTTAGCTCTTGTCCCCTAACGCCCCTACTCTACTTGGGCTACATTGATGACATCTTCAACATCTGGACCCATGGGAAGAAGGCCCTTGAGGAATTCCACCAGGATTTCAACAATTTCCACCCCACCATCAAGTTCAGCCTGGACCAGTCCACGCAAGAGATCCACTTCCTAGACACAACAATGCTAATAAGCAGTGATCACATAAACACCACCCTATACCGGAAACGTAATGACCACTATACTTACCTACATGCCTCCAGCTTTCATCCAGACCACATCACACGATCCATTGTCTATAGCCAAGCTCTAAGATCCAACCACATTTTCTCCAATCCCTCAGATAGAGACAAACACCTGCAGGATCTCTATCAAGCATTCTTAAAACTACAATACCCACCTGGTAAAGTGAAGAAACAGATTGACAGATCCAGAAGGGTACCCAAAAGTCACCTACTACAGGACAGGCCCAACAAAGAAAGTAACAGAACGCCACTAGTCGTCACCTACAGCCCTCAACTATAACCTCTCCAGCGCATCATCAAGGATCTACAACCTATCCTGAAGGACGATCCCTAACTCTCACAGACCTTGGGAGACAGGCCAGTCCTCGCTTACAGACAGCCCCCGAACCTGAAGCAAATACTCACCAGCAACTACACATCACACAACAAAAACGCTAACTCAGGAACCAAACCCTGCAACAAACCCCGTTGCCAACTCTGTCCACATATCTATTCAAGGGACACCATCGTAGGACCTAACCACATCAGCCACACCATCAGGGGCTCATTCACCTGCACATCTACCAATGTGAGATATGCCATCACATGCCAGCAATGCCACTCTGGCATGTACATTGGCCAAACCGGACAGTCTCTACGCAAAACAATAAATGGACACAAATCTGTCATCAGGAATTATAACATTCAAAAACCGGTAGGAGAACACTTCAGTCTCCCTGGACACTCAATAACAGACTTAAAAGTGGCAATTCTTCAACAAAAAAACTTCAAAAACAGACTCCAACGAGAAACTGCAAAATTGGAATTAATTTGCAAACTGGACACCATCAAATTAGGCTTGAATAAAGACTGGGAGTGGATGGGTCACTACAAAAACTAATTTCCCCCTGCTGATACTCACACCTTCTTGTCAACTATTTGAAATGGGCCACCTTGTTTACATTGGCCTCATTGGCACTACAAAAGTGATTTCCACCCCTTCTTGTCAACTGTTGAGAATAGCCCACTTCCACCTTAATTGAATTGGCTCATTAGCACTGACCCCCCCACTTGGTAAGGCAACTCCCATCTTTTCATATGCTGTGTATTTATACCTCCCTACTATATGTTCCACTCCATGCATCTGATGAAGTGGGTTTTAGCCCATGAAAGCTTATGCCCAAATAAATTTGTTAGTCTCTAAGGTGCCACAATGACTCCTTGTTGTTTTTGCTGATACAGACTAACACGGCTACCACTCTGAAACCTATAAAAGATATGCATTTCCAAAGCTGAGCCAGCGGAGTTCTGGAAGAATAACTGAGGCCAAGGACAATATGATTGCCTTTCAGCATCCATAGTCTTCATGTGGTTGTGAACATACTATTCCAAAGCAGTATGACCATTCTGGAACATTGGCACCATAGATCTGAGGTTGTAAACCCCCATTATAAAAAGCACCAACCCTAATAAATCCAGTTTCTCATAGTTTCATCTAACTCACCAAAGACACTCCACAGAAGTGGGGTCAGCATGGATGGGCATAAGCAAAAAAATTCTGAGAACTGCAGTTACTGGTAAGTAATCCTTTTTTCTCTATCATAAAATTGTCTCTGCAGATCCCTGCTATAGTAAATTACCCCTCCTATTGCAGTTGTCCGCTAACACTTGCTGGTGAATACTTAATTACATAAAGACAGACGCAGTGCTCTCCTGATCTGGGCATAAGCCTGAGTCTCAGACCCAAGAATAATTTTGTGAAAAAATAAACTGAGCAACAAGTGGCAATATCAGAATTCGAAACACTTTACAGGGAAGCTATTGATGTTAACACTCTGGTAGAATGAGCTTTAAAACATCCCACAATCTCCCTGGTACAAACAATTTGTCATAACAAGCTTGACTATAGGCCATACTAAATCCACTTGGATGACCTGTGAGCATAGATCATCTCTCCTTGGACTTTTTCTCAGAGTCCACAAACAGACTTTCTGAAGCTAGTTTCTCTGGCATAGTGTGAGGCTTAGGAAAAAAGGTAGGCAAAGAAATTAACTAATTTAGGTTAAATCTTATCCCATCTTGGTCAGAAATACACAGTGAATAACCACTTTATCTTCATTAAATATAGTCTATCTAGGTTCTTGTCCCACTAGATTGTAAACTCCTTTGGGTAGAGCTATCTTTTTGTTCTCTTTGGACAGCTCCTGGCATAACGGGGTCCATGTCCATGATTGCAGCCCCTTGGTGCTACCACAATACAAATAAATTAATAATAATAAAACTGTATCCATCACTGTATTATCTGATCTCAGTATAAGGAGCCATTCAGGCTTGCAACTTGCTTACCCACTTTGCAGAGGTAGTAGAAACCATGCCACTTCAGTGGAAAAATAATGCAAAGTAATGCACTCCTCAGCAATGTAAATGGTGTTTCCATGAGCCTACTTAGAATCAGATCCCAATCCCAAGACACCACTGGAAGATCCAATAACTTTCTCAGAAGTTTTACCATAGGACGTAGAAGGAAAGAGATTTGGATAGGGTGGTGGTGGCAAGTACACCATCCAAATGTACTTTTCTCTGGGGATGTCCCCTAGGCTTGGGACCAGCAGAGGGCCTGGTGTATAACTACTATGGATTCCCCCTACTATGGATTACACTCCTTACACAGGGAAATCCTCTGGGAGTGTATTAAGCCAGCCTTAATGTAGCTTTGCACCAGTGGGACAGTGCAAAGGAGCTGGAGCAGGCTTGAGAAACAGACCTATACACAGTTGGTCATTTTTATTGTTACAACAAAAGCATCCTAGTACGTTAAGATGACCTTTTGGAATCTTCTAATCTCCCAAAGGTTATAGTTTTATTATGATCTACAGTACGGATTGGCAACCTTTGGCAGGCGGCCCATCAGGGAAATCCGCTGGCAGGCTGGGATGGTTTGTTTACCTGCAGCGTCCGGAGATTCAGCCGATCGCAGCTCCCACTGGCCGTGGTTCGCCGTTCCAGACCAATGGGGGCTGCGGGAAGCAGTGGCCAGCATATCCCTCGGCCCATGCCGCGTCCAAAGGTTGCCAATCCCTGATCTACAGTTTTCTTCATTTAAGTGTAATGAACAGAGGACAGAATATACAAGTTTCCAACATACTGTTTATATTTTAGTAATCTATTTATAACATGCTTGAATAGATTTAAAAGGCTAAACACAATAATTGCTTTCATAATTTCTATGTATACCAACTGTCAAGAAATGTCTATTAGCAAACCAAACATATTGAACGGTATTTCCTCTGGTAAATATCTGCTGGGTATTGGAGAATACATATTATATACACTAGTGGGTAAATGTCAAAGCAGCGGCATGCATGACTCGTCATGGCATATCCCCTGAGCATCATCATGTTAAATGATGGCTATTATTTGATTTCAAATGGTATTTTATTTACATCCCATTGAGTCAACTAAGAGTCTTGTCATTGGACATACCGGCCCTTTGCCAGCAAAATCAAAATACAGCGACTACTGGTTATTAAGCATACGTTTATAAGTATTTTACATTTGTTTGTAGGAAAATACTAAGAAGTTGAACAATATTAAGAGGCTGTTGTTATCAGTAGTGAATTCTGCACTAATCTTGGAGAGGCCTGACTGCAAAAAATATTTATGCACTTCTGACTCATGCAAACCCAGGAAAGTTGCTGGTTACTACTCTGTTGCCCAGTCCAGGGAATAGGTTGCCCTGTCAGCTGTGGAGGGACTGTGGATCTGCTAGGGAGGAAGATGATGTGTGTAAATGAATCTCCTGCAATTTTCTATGAGGGACCCTGTCACAATGTAACCCCACCAAGCTCAGGAACATGCTGGAAGCACAGTGGTCATCAAGAGTCTGGTTTAAGGACTACATGGTGCAATGGGGGTGGGGGAGATAAATTCACGCATTAGCCTCCCACCTGCTGATACCTCTGTTCAAAACTGGCTTATAGATCACAAATAAAACCGGTTTGTGAGCCCAACCTAAAATCCACACACAAATTGCCAGGAGTGGGCCAAAGTAGAGGGGAGAGAGCCCGGGTTAGGACTGGGAGCGTGAAGGCACTAAAGGGCACAGGCCTCAGGCTTGAAGGCACAGCAGGCATCAGTGATGCTATCAGTCCCTAGGTGAAGGTCGAGGATTTTGATACTCATAGTGGGGGAAGAGAGGAGCCAGGTGCCAAGTGTGTTGGCAGCCACGCTAGTTCACCTCCAGCACTCTACCAGGAGTAGCAATGTTGGGAGTACTAGAGAAGACAGGCAACCAACGGTCCAGACAGCAAGGTGCCTACACTATGGCTCTAGCACTGGTACAACTGACAGGTGGTAGCTCCTTGGGTTGGGGAAGGGGCTAGCTTCCCCCTTGCCGCAGAGGAAAGAGAGATGGGGGAGGGGACTAGCTTTAAGGTGGTGAGAAAGTAAGAGACTGGGGGGAGGGGGGAGTAGATATCCCCTATTGCAAGGGAGAGGGCAGATGAGGGAGAGGGAATTTCTCCCAGTGGAGGAGTGGGGTGAAGAGATGGGACAGTGGCACTATTCATCCCTTCTGTGTGGGTGGGGTGGCAGGAGAGCTGTCACCTAGTGTGAAGGGGAGGGCCAGGGGGGAGGATGTGCCTTGGGGGAAAGAGGCATGCTTGGCTTTGCCTTCTCCAGAGGGAGGAGAGACAGGAGGGGCCCAGGGGGGTCCCAGTGGCTGGACTGGGAAGTGTGTGATGAAGGACAGGAATGTGGGGGTTGGGATGGAGGTGAGTTCCTGTGGCTACAGGCAGTTCCAGGGAGAGTGGGGACCCTAGACAGCAGTGTAAGCAGCTAGGGGGACAGTGTGGCCCCTGGAGGGAGGGGGGAGAGTAGGGAGCACTAGGCTCTATGCAGGGGAGGAGCAGCAGGCCGGGGTGGGATCAGGGTGCAGTAGGGTGTGTCCAAGGTGTGTTGTGGAGAATGGAGGGCGATGGAGGGGTCCCAGGTGTGGGGTGTGGTCCCGGGGAGGTACAGGAATGATCGGGGAACGGTAGGGGGCAGGCTGGCGGTCCCAGGCGTGGTTCTAGGGTGGCAGGGGGATGGGCGGTGAGGCAGAGGATCCCGGGGCAGCGAGGGAGGCGGAGGCAGGGGCAGGGTCCTGGGGCTGGGCAAGGAAGCAGGGGTGGGGTCCCAGGGCGGTACAGGGATGGGTGGTGAGGCGGGGGTCCCGGGGCGGCACAGGGTGGCGAGGGGCAGCAGGGGTCCTGGGGCAGGGCGGCGCGGGGATGGAGGGGGGGGAGGCAGGAGCGTGGTCCCGGGGCGGCGCAGGGGTGGGCGGGGAAGCAGGGGCGGGGTCCGGGGCGGCGCGGGGATGGGCGGGGAGCCAGGGGGTCCCGGGGCGGCAGAGGCGCTGGGAGGAGGCCGGGAGCGAGGTGAGCCGCCTCTACCTGAACCGCTCCTGCCCCGCCGTGTCCCACAGCTGCAGCTTGACCCGCTTGCCGGGCTCGATCTCCACCAGGCGGGAGAAGAAGTCCACCCCCACGGTGGGGTCGCAGTGCAGCGGCCCCGGGAAGCGGCCCTCGGTGAAGCGGTGCAGGAGGCAGGACTTGCCCACGGTGGAGTCGCCCAGCACGATCAGCCGGAACTGATAGATCCAGATCGCTGCGTCCATGGCGGCCCCGGCTTGGCCCGGCTCGGCCTCGGGACCCTTCCTGGGGCTCCTCCTCGGCCGGTGCCTGCACCGCGCTCCCACCGCCCCTATCCCGGGCATCGGCGCTGCAGGCCGGCTGAGGGGGAGGGGACGGCTCGGACCCGAGCAGCTGCACCCTGTGATGCTAGGGAGGGGCGGGGCCCCCGGCGGTGATGGGGAAGGGCTGGTGTCCCGCCGATCCCCATAGGCAAAGGGCAGGGTTGGGGGCCCCCCCCCGATCCCCGTGGTGCAGAGGGGAGAGTTGGGATCCTGCTAAGGGGGGGGGGCGTCCCACGGACCCCGTGAATCAGGGGGGAGGGCTGATTGTACTCCTGGGGGATTGGAGGAGGTACAGGTGGGGGAGGGAGGGTGCTGTCCGTTCAGCACCTGTTCTGCTCAGGTTGAGCTGAAGAGGTCAGCCTGGGCCATTGCATCACACACCCTGTGTCTTCCCTGAGAGTTAACTCATGCTCTTTTTGGGATGTCACCCCAGCACTCCTCCTATCCACACACACAATCCCCTCACCCCAGTGTGGTGGTGCTTTCAGCCGGGCTACCTGGCCCAGCTGGGGGTTTACTCAACCACTTTGCAGTGAGGAGGCAGGCTAAGCCACTCTCAGAGCCCACAGTCTTCCAGCGCCTTCCCACAATTCCCCCGTGTGCCCAAAAGGACAGACAAGATTTCCACAATTCACTGGGAAAGACTCATAGAGTGGCTTAGCTTACTGCAGTATAACCAACTGTGGTATGTTCCTGCACAGGTCCTAGTGACACACATGGGAGCCCAGCCCAAAAGAGGATATAGCTATTCAGACGTGGTGTTGCAGTGTGGCTGTTCATCCCCCAGCTAAGCTGCTCTGGGTGCTAAGACCTGAGTGCCAATTACCCAGGCTCACTGCGGGGAAGACATTTCCTTGGAGCAAAAGTCCCCTCCATCCCCAACCTCCAATTCACACATGCTAGGCCCTATTTCCCTATTCAACAGTTTGTAACCACTCACAACAGATCTAACAAGGGCTGCAAGATGGGTGGATAGGGGGGCGAATTAGAGAGGCAGTGGTGGGAGGGTGTACAAGCTAGGCACTGAAAAGGATGAGCAGGGAGTTGGGGTACCATGCGGGATAGACAATGGACTGTGGGGCATGAGATGGGCAAGGGAAGGTGTGAGCAGGGCTGAGAAAAAAGGGTATATTGCAAAGTAAGGGTGGGTGCAATAAAGGGTGATGGGCAAGGATGGTAGAAAGAAGCATGAGATATGAAGAGGAAGGGAGGGAGATGAGTAAGGAGTTGCAGAAGGGGTGAAGGGCATAAGATTGAGGTGCTGTGCAAGAGTGGGAGTAGAGCTGGGTGAATTTTTTTTTGTCAAATAGCTTATTCACGGAAAAATGCAGTTTTGGGGTGATCAAAACTAGCTATGAATTTGGGTTCATTTGGGCAATGGTTGTGACCAAATAACAAATGGAAAAAAAATAATTGAAAGCCAAAACAGTTTGTTTTGACATTTTCAAAATGAAATGCTTTGACCTTTTGCTTCAAAACAATGTTTTGTTTCAAAATTTAGCTAGATTTATTTAAATATGTTTTTAAAAGTGGCAATCACCCAAAAATGTAACAAATTAAAAAACTGAAAAAAATGTTTTGCATCAAATGAATGTTTTGTTTGACCCAAAATTATTATTGCAATTAATTATTATTATTTATTCATTCTTGTGTTTCACTTTGGTGAGAAAACCCCTAAAGTTTCCTTTTCGGTTTGTCCCAAAAAAATCTGGGAAGGATTTTTCACTTCAGCTGCTGAACTGAAAAATCAATTATTTGCCGAGCTCTAGGTGGGAGACAGACCAGGAAGAGCATGAGACTGATGTAGAGAGCTGTGAGCTGGGAACACAAGACAGTCAAGGAGACGCATGGGTGGGTGAGAGTGCAAGATAGTGAAGAGTGGGACCTGGAAAAGGGGTAGGATTGGAAGGCACGGGATGAGTCATATAAAGAGGGAGTGAGGCGAGACTCATGTAAGACGAGGCGAACAAGAGCAGGAAATGGGTGTTGAGAGAGCCAGATAAGGAAAATGTGGAACTTGGGTGGCAGCTTAAAATAAAATGGTCACTTGAGAAGCAGCAGCTGGAGGATTTGGCTTTTGCAACTGAGTGAGACTTCAGTGGCTCCTAGGTCATCCTATGTCATGTTCCACCCAGTGGTGGTTAAGAAAAGGTTGATGTTCTGTCCAAAGTTTCTTCTCTTTTCACCTTACAGGTAGGCTCCCATCAGTTCTGTGTCCATGGCATTTTCCATGGAATTAACCCCATGCTGCAGAAACAACTAGTCACTTTTAGAAGACACGATTGCCAACTTTGGGGCCAAGCCTCATTTTGCGTGCAATTGCTGCTATTGGCTCAATAAATATCTGTATATAATCCACCCCTCTCCAGAAAGTTAGGACGAAGAGCTTTGTCCCCCTGGGAAGAAAACTGGGCAATGATATGTCAATAATGTCACCCTAATGTCTTCAGCCATTCCCTGCTAACTCTAAATACAAATCTTAAATATATTATACTATTGAATTCCAGCAAAATTCTACTCAACTAAAGTAACAGAGTGCAAAATGTTGGAGGTGTCAACAATCCCCAGCTTCTCTATCACATATACTCTGGTCCTGTGTCAAAATTATCCTAAATTACTTTATGACACAGCCTCTACAGTCTTACTTCTCAGGCTTTTAACATCCTCATTACACCATGGAATAAACCAGGGATCTCAAACTCAAATTACCATGAGGGCCACATGAGAACTAGTAAATTGGCCCAAGGGCCGCATCACTGAAACCTTTTCATACAATGATACAAAAGTATAGTCAAAAATGAAAAAAATGAAGAGTAATATAGTATTCTATTAAAAGTCAATGTATTAACTTTTTAAAAACTGTAATGAAAAGAGGGGTTTTAATAAAATATAAACACTCAGTAATGTTTGGAGCTTGGCTGCCAGTGGAGTTGGCGCCTATGGCGGGCCGCAGGAAATAACTCCGCGGGCCACATGCGTGTTTGAGATCCCTGGAATAAACTGTGTATATTAGACATAGGTGAAAATACCCCTATTTCAGTGTGTCTTAAAAAAATGTTCACCAGTGATGACCCTCTTTAAAATAATTCCTTGATAACAATGGAAAGATGATCAAGCCCAATTTCTTTAAGCCCGTAAGTGTTGAAGGGAGCTCCTTCTATCAGCATGGACATTATCTTCTCAAGAAAACCTGGATAGTTTTTTCTTTGCCTGGGAGCTTCAGTGAGGTATCATAATGTGATTAATCTGCTGCACTATAGATTCTTCATTTTTCAAGCCCCAGGAATAACTCAGTTGTATGTACTGTACATAACTGGTAACAGGAGAGAAGGCAAGCCTCAGACCAGTCTCCTGCCCAAAAGGTCCAAATGGATGGAAATCCTTAAAAAAGGGTTTGTTCCTTTTTTAAAAAAAAGATGTCCCTAGCTTCTGTTTGCCAAAAGCTGGGATTGGGTGACAGGGCATGGATCACTTGATGATAACCTGTCTGTTCATTCTCCTTGGGGCACCTGCCATTGGCCCGTCAGAGGGCAGGATACTGGGCTTGATGGACCTTTGGTCTGACCCAGTATGGCTGTTCTTATGTTCCAGAAAGGGAACTTGCTTAGGTGAATCTTGCAGCAGCTGCTGCCACCTCAGAGCTGGGACAGGGAGGTGAGGAGCAGGCAGAGTGAGAGCTGGAATGAATAGGCTGGATGAGACCCAGAAAGCTGAGTTTGGAAGTAGCCAGTTGCTACTTTATTATTGTTTCTCTTATTCTGATAAAGTTCCTTGTTCAGTATTAAAAGAAAATTTATTTTTTTTACCCTTGTCACATGACATAGGGTAAACTGGAAGTGGAGGATAGCAGGGGAGGCAGAAACTGGAGAAGGGACAGGAGTGATGAGTCATTACAGAGTGTGGAGGGGCATTAGGTTTGATAATAATAAGAAAAATAGGGAGGAAGAGAGACTTGCCGGAAGAAAAGAGCATGGAGGAGACCAAAAAAAAAAAAAAAAATGAAGAAAACAGAGAGAAAAATATAAAGGGAAAAAAGAATCTTGTGAGGAAGATATAATTGAAATCTATACACAGATATGATAGAAATAGATATAACAGAAATAAAAATATACAGAAGGAAGGAAAATGTCCATTCTAAGGGACAGCTCCTCAATCTTACAAAGAAGGAAAGCAAAGAACTAACAAAAGGCAGGAGACACGGTACTTGTTTTATTTTATTTGAAGTTTCCTGTTTTACATATGAACATAATTGTTCATAACAATTATTTATGAAAAACAGTATTAACGGAAAGCATTTTTAGTTTCTTTTCCATATTATGAGTAAATTGGCACACCTTCTGTACATTTTATCCACATTTTGTTATCTCTTGAGTAGAATGCTGAACATTGACATAACCTCAAGCTTTTTGGAGACCACAGCCTGGTCCCCATAGAAATGGAGCATGAGGGAAAAATGTATAAAGGCATCTGCCCTCCCTAAATGGTGTTTATAGGATAATAAATAAATAACCACATAACTAAATACATAAATAAAATAATAATAAAAATTAATAATAATAATAAAAGTTAGCTTAAGTTTGGTTAAGAAAGTAACATTTTCCCTTACAGTTTGTGACCAGTATGGAAAAGTCCCTAATTAGCAAGTAAATGAAGGCCATGAGAATAGTAAGTAGTGTTACTTGTAGTATGAGAAGGATGTATGGTTTTAAAAGTAACTAATAAAGTAAAAAAAAGCTGCAGTAACAAGACAAAGGGAAATTGTCTCAAAAGAAAAAAAACCCAACCTTCCCACTGTATTTCTGTGCAAGCAACGATGGCAGGAAGGGGGGAACAGGTGGGGAAGAAAATAAGATAATTTCTTGAAGGAAGGAAAGTAGCAGGGAGAAAATGCTTCAAACTTTGCTAAAGCTAGTAAATTATCTGAAACCAATGCTTGGCAATGACATCACTTGTTTGTATAAAAAGTAAACCCTTAAAGGGTTCATTAATAATACCTGCCTGACCACATTGGAGCCGACCAATATGGATCTAAGCACCCCTGGTTTAGCCTATTTGTAAGTATACTGATCACATGCTTATAAATATTTTTACTGTATTGGATTTAGTAACTGCTTATTGTAATTGCAAAAAAATAAAAGTTCAACTCAGACATGGCTATCCAGCAGGAGACAATCACATAAAAGAGAAAATAAATTAGTAGCGTACAGTTGGGAGATAATTAACGAGTATAAATGCCTGATCCCTAGTGGTTGAATCTAATGACTGCAATGCATGTTGTGAGGTTGTTATTGGTCTCTTTGCTTATGTCCTTCTTGCTAAGGACACAGTGATCAGAACCTACTTCCTCTGTTTGTTATTCCCTTTATTCAGGAGCTGTAGCTACTTATTTATTAATTATTATTTATTATTACTACTATTTAATGTACACTATTTGTGCACAAGACACAAAATGAAGACATTCCTAGCTCACAGTTTATAGTCTAAAAGAGACACACAGAAACAAGAAGACTCACTGGGAAGCTCAGAGGAGGGAATAACCTGGATTATTTTCCAGCTTTAACCTTACTTGTTGTAGGCATTCTGGAACAAGTGAGACTTTAGGGAGGGATTTGAATGCAGAGAGGCTGGTGGCTTGCTGAACTGGGATGGGGAAGTGCCTGGTGGCATGGAAAAATATATGGAAATGGGACTGGGAGCAAATACTAAATATTTAGGGCTTGATCCAATACCCATTAAGATCAATGGAAAGACTCCTATTAACTTTAATGGAAGTTGAATCATGCTCTTAGCCAGTAAACTCTTCAGGGCAGGAGCCTAAGGGAGTTGGGTGACCATTGAAAATCACTGTAACAGAGTATAAATACTTAAAGGGTACACACACCTAGGAGGCAGATGAATTATTTACCTTTAGGGTGGTACATGGGGGCTAAATAGGGAACATATAGGATTCTGGCTACAGCTAGCTCTGGCCCCCACAGTATGCATCTTTACTGTTTTACAAAAGCTAGATATAAACAGAGGCGAGTAGTGGGTTCCTATCTGACAGAGAGGCACAATGGGGGAAAACGTTGAAATAATGCATTACACTATGCCCAGACAAAGTGTGATATTATAGCAGATATTGTACACATGAAGCACTTGCGCTTTTGAGTTCACTGACCCTATTGCTAATTCCAGTAATAGCTAGCAAAATCTGGAAGGACAGTTTGCCTTTATGGCCAGCCTAAACATAGCTCCCTGAAATCCATCTTGTCCTGCTAGTGGGATTTGACACTGCCTGACAAATGATAATCAAAAGAGCTGATGGGAAAATCTTGCATTTTTGAAACAGTCTGGCAGAGATTGCAGTGAGAAAAAATCCTATGCTGTGTCTTCTAGAGACAGACATAACAAAGGCAGGAAGCACACGAAGCTTGGAGCTACTTAACACACTTTGATTAATAAGAAAAAAATATGATCTCCCTGCAGTTATATTCCAACATCCAAATGAGGAGGCGGCTTTCTTAACCCTACAAAATATTTTGGCTCCTTCCTTCTGAGTCATACTCTCCTGTGGTTTCAGGGAATCACATATAACACTCTGGTTTGGGAACATATAACTTACAACAAGATCTCCTGTACAAATATAAAACTTTCGCTGTTTGGGCTCAACACAGTATTGTTTTGGGGGCTTTTTTCAGTTGACCTCCCCGTGAATCGTACCATGAAAATAACATTGGAGGAAATCTAGCAAAGCAACTAGAGTTAAAACCTAATGACGCTGTGATTTTGAAAAACTCCTCTGATAAAAGATGACATATTTAAATTGTCCAAAGACCTTCACCACACTCCTAAAATACATACAGCCGAGGAACTTATTAACAGAGCAATTTTGATCCAGCAACCAAAGAACACTCTTTCCCATACTTCCTTTTAACATTTCTCAAGAGTTTTGGTATATGTGATGCACCTGCAACTCAGATTTAGCTCTATCTATAAATGTCTCCATTCCAGGAACAATACTGGGGGACCGAGGGCATAGTAAGTGAGGCAGAGGCAGTCTGGGGAAAAATCTCACAATGCTACCACTTTTAAGGCCCAAGACCAACATTCCATAAACAGGGTGGACTGGAACTCTTCTTAGGAATTGCTGGGAAATGCAGAACTAAAGGCAAACAGGATTGTAGTTTAGGGTCCTGGCAAGGCCTGAGGGGAAACAAGGGTGGAATATATAAAATGCATCCTTTTCACAGTCCAGAGACAGATCTGTATTTGGTACCTTGCCATAACTGTCAAGTGTACTTCATTTTATTCCCAAAATCACATGCACACAAATTTGGTGTTCCCTTAGTTTTATTGTTGAAAAATTATTTACATCAGAAACAAAGAATTAATGCACTGTGGCCATTTACACTAATTGAATTAAACCCATAGCATATTAATTTTCCATCAGGAATAATATATTGGTTCTTATCTTGGGTCTTTGTCACACATTGTGTTTACATTTGCATCTTGGTAAGTTCAGAAGTATTTATTCAGCTGCTACAGTGATGGGCACACTATAAAAATAGATTATATAAAATACATATGAACACCATTATCCTATTTTAACACCTGGCTTTCTAATAGAATCAGTCTAAAATTTTCCAACAAAAAGTTTCAGTTTTATTTTTTCCATTGCTGAGGGCCAGTTCCATAGCATGGTCCGTCTCTCCTGCTGCCATTCTGGCATCGCACCCGACCCTCACCCTTTGCCTCGTGGGTGGTGAGCCCATGAAATGGGTCCACATCACCTTTTTGGGCTGGGCCCAGCCGGGTTACATGGGTAGCCTAACCACAAAATGCTCGCCATGGGGTAGTTCTGGTATCCCTAGTCCAGGAGAGTTCACATGGTCATTTTTAGGCTTTCAAGAGGGTCTTGATGTGGATCATTTTTAGTCTGGAACCTCCCCCCAGACCTATTTGCCTAGGGTGACCCTACCCAGAGCACTAGGCTCCAGACGACATAGCCCTGGGGTTTGTTGGAACACCCAAGCCCCTCCACCACAACAAGGTAACAATCCTCAGAGGGGATTGGTGTGGCGGCAGCAGTGATGCAGGCACTGTACCGATCCGTGGTGGTGAAGCGGGAGCTGAGTTCTCAGACGAAGCTCTCTGTATACAGGTCTCTCTACTTCCCCATCCTCACCTATGGTCATGAAATTTGGGTAATGACCGAAAGGAAGAGATCGCAAGTACAAGCAGCGGAAATGAGGTTTCTCTGCAGGGTGGCTGGGCTTACTCTTTGAGATAGGGTGAGGAGCTCGGCTATATTTGAGGGCCTCGGAGTAGAGCCGCTACTCCTCCAGATTGAGAGGCACCAGCCCAGGTGGTTTGGGTACCTGATAAGGATACCCCCTGGGAAGCTTCCGTTGGAACTATACCGGGCATATCCCACTGGGCGTAGGCCCCAAGACCGACCCAGGACATACTGGAGGGATTATATCTCCCGGCTGACCTGGGAATGCTGGGGAATCCCCCAGGAGGACCTGGAACCCGTTGCGGAGGAAAAGGAGGTCTGGTTCTCCCTACTCTCCATGCTGACGTTGCGACCCTCGCCAGGAAAAGCAGCATAAAGGAAAAAGAAGAAGAAGAAGAAATTTCAGTTTTATTAAAAACCCAATTTTTTTAAGCAGAGAAGTTTAGATTTTTGACCAAAAAATTGAAATGGCAAAATTTGGGAAAACATGAACACTTTTGTTTCAAAATTGTGGGTCTACCCTCCCTTCCCCCTGCTTTTCAAACACTTAGTAACTGTTTTATCATTGGGAAAAGTTGGGAAAACCATCAGAAAACTGTGGAGAAAAAACTACTTTTCATGCATTTTTACTGTTTTAATGAAGATTTTCCCACTTTCTCACCCTTCTCACCTCTCTTTTAGCAGAAAAAAGTGTGTGTGCAGGGATTGGGAAAGAGAAGTGTAACAAAGAGAAAAAAGGGGGTGGAGAAAACCCAGAAAAGTTTTAAGAAACCCACAATTTTTGGTGTAAAAACCAGACATTTGAAGTAAAAAAAAAAATAAAGTGGAAACTCAAATTTTTCAGCTGAAAAGTTGATATAAGGCTGTTTTTACCCTTCAAAAATTCTGCAGGAAAATACTACGTATATGTATGTTAAACTAAACAAACCCATCTTTATGGATAGCAATCTGGAGTTTCTTGTGGAAGGAGAAATATGAATTAAGAAATTTTTTTTTGCATAAATAATGTGTTCTGTTTGAGTTGAACAGCACCATAAACCAGGCAGAAGAGATGGACATTGAGACTCAGATGTCACAGACATGTATGGATCATGTGGAACCTCTAGTGGTGAAAGTGGTCTCCATTTTACAAAATAATGAAAACCTGCTTCTATGTACTGTCATTGTACAGTGAAATCTCTGTTCACATTCAGAAATTGACACTGCATAATGGGATACAATCTTTCTTGTTATTTTTTAAAGATAAGAACAGCAGAAAATCTGATCTGTGTTTTGATTGTGTTATACTAATAACATAATACTATCCTTATCCTTGAGATGGCAGTTCCATTTTAAGCTCCTATTTCAATTATTGTAATGGGCACTGCCTACTTAAAAATGAGACTTCTCCCGGAATATTGTATTGAGAGAAGTTGAATGGGAAAAAAAAGATTTCTCTTTTTCCCTCCACAAGTTTCTTTCTTTATGCATTTGACAGCACTTGGTGTGTGTAGCCAGTTTCATTGTTTCTCCTTTATTCATTTAGGGCCTGATTCAAAGCTGTTGAAGCTAACAGGGGTTTTTCCCTTCCGCTCCTGAAACACTTATGTGAGTAACTTTATGCTAATGAATAATCAGTTTGATCTCAATAGGCCTACTCATGTGAAAAAAAGTTACTCATATGCATAAATATTTGCAGTATCAGAGCACGAGTCAGTTTCCCTTATTGTTTTGTGCAGGCTTTCACCCACCAACCAGGGAGAAAAAATGTTAAAAGGAAAATACTATTGTAAATCCACAAAAATTGGCACAGTTATGAAGAGCTGCATATAAAGAGTTTCACAGAAGAAGCCATTTGCAATGAACAACAAGAAGCTGTACTGGTCCTACAAAACCCATGAACTATGCTGCATATTCTGGATCACCACCTACTCTGGCATCTTATTTATCTATCTAGCTATACACATAGACACCTCTCTTTTATAAAGCACTCCTGTAACAATGGGGATTCAAGGGCAGGTGTCATTTTTTAAATCTGCTTTCAATTCCTTTAAAAAAAAAACTGACTAAATTTCAAGCTCCCCCTTTCAAACTCCTTCTACTACCCAAAAATGTTATCTTTTGGGCTGATATTTTTTGTTTATTCTCAGCCCTGAAGTAATTGGTTTTGGAAAATATAAGAAAAGCTTGTCAGTCTGTTATCCAACAGTGATGTTTTTCAGCCATTATAATTGGTTTTCAATCTTTAAAAAAGAGTGCAGGATCTTGGCGCCTTTTCACTCAAAATAGTTTGGATTTAAAACTTCAACTTGGGTATAAACCTAATTCTCAATAAAGGTCACTTAGTACTTTGCTAAGATTAATAACTTCTTAACCATTTTCTCAAGTGTTTTTTTAATGTGTGCAGTGTTAAGTTTGTATTGTTCTGTTTAATTTTTGTATCAAAATATTGTGCAGTACCAAGTCAGATGCCTCACAGACATCTATTAAACTTGTAATCACATGAAAAAAAGATATCAAGTAAGCTTGACAGGATCTATTTTCCATAAACCATGTTGATGGCATTAATTATATTACCTTTCCTCAGTTCTTTATTAATTGAATCACATATCAACTGCTTTGTTATCTTATCATTATGGAGGAAGAAGGAGTAGGATCGGGAGGGGACACAACCTGGCTGTGAAGAGCAGAGGAGAAGGAGTAAAATATTCTCAAGTCATATGTCCGAGTGACAGGGAAGATAGTGATAGTCAGCAGTGACAGAGAATGTGGCACAAGAGGGAAGGATTAGTGAGGAAAGATCGGCTATGTTTAAATTACCAGCAATTCTTTCAGGAGATATCACCGAGAGACAACCTGCGATGTGGATGTGGACAGATAGAGACAAATCAGATTATATAGGCATAAAAGTTGGGAAGTTAAAAGTTATGGTTCCTAGAGTAACTCTGACTCACTTCATTAGGAATGAACTCAAGCTGCAAAATTTGTATCTGAATCCAAGATGTGAACTCCCCGAAAACTAAAAGGATTATGTCCCAGCCTTTACTGTAAAGGTAGGGTATACAGATGCAAAGGTCAGATCTGAATCTGAAGTTTCCCAAAGCCCAGGGCTTGGTTTTGGGCCCATCTTTCTCTACACTAGACATACATATAATAAAGAAAAAAATCATGTATGGTTACAAAATATCCCATATGTGCCAGCGGACCAAACTGCTGTTA
Organism: Macrochelys suwanniensis; assembly: GCA_033296515.1. Taxonomy (NCBI): domain Eukaryota; kingdom Metazoa; phylum Chordata; order Testudines; family Chelydridae; genus Macrochelys; species Macrochelys suwanniensis. The sequence continues at coordinate 37,749,028 of CM065775.1, read as the reverse complement.
CTCTGGGGACTATCACTTGAATTTTCAAACTTTTAAAATCTGAACCAGAAATTTACATTAACACCAGATTTCTTGAATCTTATACAGTAGGTTTGCAGTGTGTTATTTTGTTTCACTTTCATTTGAGAAAACTTGCTAAAAATCCCACTTTTTGGTTTCCTTAATTTTTGAAATTTGATTTGTTATTGGGGCCAGTGGGTTTTGTGCTTGTGGACCAGGAATATGCTGCATCATTACCAAAAGTTAAAAAGAAACAGAAGTAACTGGAGAATGCAACAACCTGGACATAGCAAATCAACAGTTAAATTAGGCCAACCCTCTTACAAGGAAAAGAAATGTAAAAGAATTGATGGATAGTTTTGCACTATTAAGCTCCCTTGACAGAGATCATGAATGTTCACATAGCCACACTAGGTACTTTCACCCTGGTTCAGGAATAATAAGGGCTATCTAAAAATCATTCTAAAGGAAGGTAGTCAACCAAACTTGGAGGGAAATTATTCACTCTCCCTTTTGGATCTGCCAACTTTTGCTTGGGGCGACTGGATTCATGTTAAAGCATCTCTCTGGCATGTGTACATTCCAGATATTCACAATCTTGCTTGTTCTTTGGCAGTTCACCCCTTCAGATTGTGCAAATGAATGTGATTCAGCCGGTGACCTTCCTGATTTGTTCAACATCTTGAAAAGGGAACACTGGGCCATGCTGATTGACACCAGCTAAAGATTTGGTTTGCAGTCTCTAACCACCCCCAGACCTATTATGCGCTCAAAATAATGAAGGGACTGACTTTCCCATCACTTAAAATGATGGAAATCAGAAGAAATCACGTAGACGTCAAGAGTTACACTGGTGTAAAACTCGTGTAAGATTGGAAGAGAATCGGGCCTTGGGAAAGCAGCTCTGATTCATTGCAAGTCTGATGTAAGTGTTGCCTCTTGCAAACAGGGGCGCACAGCAAATCCACGAGAAAATCCCAAGATTTGGGGCATGACTTCCTCTGCCACAAAGACACCTGGGAGGGGAAAAACGAGAACTGACATCATTGTGCAACCTCACCTGCAGGCAGAAAAGGAGGGAATGAATGACGACTCGAGCCGGCAGCTCCCCAGATCAGCCAGGAGAGCAGAGCAGAGGTCGCTCCCCTCTCCTGGAGCAGGTTACAGCCCCGGAGAGAGATGCCAGCGTGAGATCTTGACTGGATTGTTTGGGTCTTGTCTGCTGACTGTTAATGATTTGCTGCGGAACGGAAGCCACCCGCACAGGCGAGAGATTTTGCCGAGCAGCTGAGCCAGCAAAGAAGCGGCGCGTTAGCACCGCCCCGTCCTTCCTCCCTCCCTGTCTGCGCTCGCCTCCCACCCAGCTCTCTAGACAGCAGCTGCTCGGCGGCGTCTGGCTCCCCATGGAAGCGGCGGGTGCGGAGGATGCCCCCTGCCCGCGGGCACCATCGGAAACGGCGGCAGCAGCGCCTCTGAGATCGTCCCCCAGCCCCTTGCTTGGGATCAAAGACAAACTCTGCACTTGGTGAGTACAAAGGGCAGAGGCGGCCGGGCCGGGGGACTTGCCGCGTGTCTCTGCCCTGCTGCGAGGCTGAGCCACGTGTGATCAGCACATGGGGAAGCGGGGAGCTCCCTTCCCGGAAGGGGTGCCCTAATCGCCCCCGCCCCCCAGGAGGGCTCCCCTATTCAGAGCAGCTCTCTGGCTGTGCCCGGCTACCAGTGCGGGCTGCCTGGGCGTTTACACGTGCTTCTCTGGGGGAAGCCCTAGCACCGGAGTCAGAGCGGCTCAGCTCCGGGACTGCTCGGGAGGTGGTGAAGGAGCCTGTGGGTGAATTGCAGGATCGGGGGGCAGGAGACCAGTTCCCAGCTCTGCCGCTGACCTGGTGCGTGGTTTGTAGGCAGCTCATGTAATCTTACCTGGGGATAATAACACCCCCTCTCCCCTTCCAGGGGGAATGAGGGGATGTTGTAAAACTCATGGAGATCCTCGGGTGCTACAGAAGAGCACGGTGTTATGTAGCGTTTGCAATTAAATCGGGGTCCCCAGCTTCATAGCAAACGTGCCCCCTTTCCCTGATCTGCCAGTCACTTTATTGTGCACCCAACTGGTGTTGCCATATGCGAACAGGATGGACAATAAGATCCTGTTTTGGCACAGTGTCGTCCCTTTGCAACAAAACAGCCCCAGGGTGCAACCGAACCTGGGTCTGGCATGTGCGATGATATTCTGCAGGCTCTAAAGCCCAATTGGGGGCCCGCTAATGGCTCATGAACAGAGTTTACAGTTTGTGGGATTACCATGAAGAAGTCCGTACCAGGGGGATGAGTGCTTGAGGGGCAACGCTTGATGGGTCCCCTTTGACCCCTCCACTCACCCCTATCTGGCATCTCTGTAAGGTAGTAATCATCTTTTGGGAAGGAGGGGCAGGGCAGAGCTAGTGACCTGCATAGGGAAGAGACACACTCTGTCCACCCCGGCTGCAATCTTGGCCCCATTTACATTACTGGTAAAACTGCCATTGATTTTAATGGGCTTGGGATTTCACACTTTGTGTCCTGTGGATAACTGGGGGAAGGAAAGCATGATGTAATCTCCCATCCATCTTTCTGCCTTTTAAAAACGGTCAGCAGTGAAGTCTAGGTATGGTGTAGTCACATATACCCTTAAATCAGTGGTCTCCAACCTTTTTACGCCCAAGATCACTTTTTGAATTTAAGGGCAACCCAGGATCTACCCCGCCCCTTCCCTGAGGCCCCACCCCTACCCCAAAGCCCCAACCTGCTCACTCCATCCCCCGCTTTCTCCGTCGCTCGCTCTCCCCCACCCTCACTCACTTTCACCAAGCTGGGGTAGGGATTTGGAGGGAGTGCAGGCTCTGGGCTGAGCCTAGGACAGGGGGTTGGGGTGCAGGAGGGAGTGAGGGGTGCAAACTCAGGTAGGGAATTTGGGTGCAGGAGGGGGCTCCAGGCTGGGGCAGCGTGTTGGGGTGCAGGAGGAGGTGCAGGGTTTGGGCTTGGAGGGAGTTTGGGTGCAGGAGGGAGCTCTGGGCTGGGGCAGAGTGTTGAGGTGCAGGAGAGGGTGTGGGCTGTGGGCTTGGAGGGAGTTTGGGTGCAGGAGGGAGCTCTGGGCTAGGGCAGAGTGTTGGGATGTAGGAGGGGGCACGGGATGCTGGCTCTGGGACAAGGGTCAGGGCTGGGGCAGTGTTGGGGTGCAGGAGGGGGTACAGGGTGCTGGCTCCGGGAGGGAGCTCAGGGGGCACGTGGCTCCACGTGCTGCCCTTCTCTGCAAGCACCACAACAACTCCCCATTCCCGGCCAATGGGAGCTGCGGGGGCAGTGCTTGCAGCTGGCTGCTTTCGGTGTGGGGCTAGGGCAGGCAGGCAGCTTGCCTTAGCGACCAGAGATCTCATCGCCCCCTTCCTTTCCTTCTTATGACTGGAGTGATCTTAACGGGCCATTTCACCTTGAGTGCTTCCTTGAAATGTGTTAACTACTTATACTAAACAATCTGTTGAACCTTGAATTTAGCAATACCACTCAGTTTCCCAGACCCAAAGAAGAGATCTATGTAAGCTGGTAAGCTTGTCTCTCTCACCAACAGAAGTTGGTCCGATAAAATATATTACCTCACCCACCCTGTCTCTCTAAAGCCCTTGTGTCTCTGGCTGTTCAAACTCTAATATCCTGAGACCATCATGGCTACAACAACACTGCACAGGCACAAGGGCTATCAGACAAGCTCAACGAGGAGCTATAGGGCTTAGGGAGGCTTTGAAAGAGCACTTTAACAGCAAGCCAAAGTAATGCGCTCTGGTGTCCTGCACTCGACCTGGTGCTGCAGTTTGGGGGCCTGTTAGAATTGTGTGATGCTTGCTGCACATCTGTGCATATGTTGCCGACATTGCAGCTAATAATGTTGGCATGCTCTCTGTAAATTTATGATGACTACTCTGTTTGGCATTGGCCCTATGGGTTGTGAGTGTACAAGACCACAACTTTCACTGCCACCAGGCATCGTGCCACTGCAGCATTTCAGATATAGACGGGCCCTTATATTTTTACTGCACTAATGTGCTCAGAGCTAGAACATGTACATCTACCCAAACTAGAATTACACCTCCCAACTGCAGTTTAGACATACCCTAAAACTGTCTTCACTGCAGTTAACTCCTCTTGAATTAGCTTAGCTTGAGTGCAAAATAATTGCAAAATGACACTAGAACGGCACAAAATAATTGTATTAGTGATTGTATTAGCAGCTGATGAGTTTTGGTAACTTGAGCTGTCGCCTATACCACATGATGGCCAGCCAACTTGAGTTAAAAGCACCAAAGCAGTCAAGTTTTGGGTTCTTGAGTATGTCCGCACTCTAGTGTATAGAATAGACATACCCAAGGTGGTTTATCCAGCGAGCTCGAATAAGAGTAGCAGTGAAGCCACAGCAGGTTGAGTGGCCACATGGGCTGCACAACCCCATCCAGGACCGTGGGTATGTACGTATTAGAACGGCTAGCCTATGCTGCTGCAGATTCATTGCTATTGTTATTTGAGCTTGCTAGCTCAAAGCTAGCTGAGGTATGTCTACATGTGCTGCAGTCACATCGCTGACTGCAGTGTAGAAATACCTTTTGGGTTAGTGTACAGTGCAGCCAGGAGTGTGATTTGCAGCTCATGCAGCCATACCTCTGGTAGATTTAATCAAGCTAACTAGCTAAAAATAGCAGTGAGGATGTGGCAGCATGGGCTGCACAAGGCTGCCTGACCCCCCAAGTATGTACTTGCATTGCTAGCCCAAGCTGAAGCCCACGCTCTCATTGCTGTTTTTAGTGAGCTAGCTAGCTTACAGCTAAGGCCAGGACATCTACATGTCCTGCAGCTGCAGCTCAGAGTTACCCGTATGCCCACACAGCAAATGAAGATGTGATTGTAGCACAGGTCGGTATACCCATGCAAGCTTTAATATAGCTAGCACAGCTACCAATAGTAGTGTAGATGTGGTGGCCAGGGCTTCGGCATAGGCCTTCTCATGCTATAATCACACCTTCACTTGCAGCATACACCTGCCCTAGTGTGGGGATGAGACCTGAGGTAGGGTATGTCGCAATCAGAGATGTGACTACAGCATACGTAGGCATATCTGAGCTAACTTTGATCCATAGCTAGCTTGAATAACAAGAACAGTGAAACTGTGGCAGCATAGGCTAGCCGCATGATTACGTCCCAGGGTCCTGGGTGGGCTTGTACAACCTGTGCTGCCAACCGTGCTGCTTTGGCTTCACTGTTATTTGTGATTCGAACTAGCTAGATCAAAGCTAGCTTAACTATGTCTACCCATGCTGCAGTCACACCTCTGACTGTAGAAATACCCTTACCGGGGCAACACTTGAGTTAGCTCAGCCTTGAAGACAAGCCCATAGTCAGACAGGTTTCAACATCCAGTTTTTTGTGATGTACATGAAAATCTGGTTGTATCTGTGCAATATTGCCAACACCAAGCGTTCAACGATCATAGAATTTCAAATCAAGTTCATGGTCTTGGTCCTTGTGCTCAAAGCACTCCATGGCCAGTATATCTAAAAGATCGACTAAAGCTCCAGGACAAAGATGGTGGTTGACAACTCTACTCCTCTGGTACGTGGGAGTTCTGAGCACTAAAACTCACCTATGCAGGAGACCATGTGATCTGAGATTGTAGAACCCCCAGAAAGTAAGGAGCATCACAAACCTCACCATCTTCTACTCCAAGTGCAAGGCACTTTTCTTTGAGCGTGCCTTTTCAAACATATATATATATGGAGATATGCCTATCTCATAGAATTGGAAGGACCTTGAAAGATCATTGAGTCCAGTCCCCTACCTTCACTAGCAGGACCAAGTACTGACCCCTGACAGATTTGTGCCCCAGACCTTACGTGGTCCCCTCAAGGGCTGAACTCACAACCCTGGGTTTAGCAGGGCAATGCTCAAACCACTGAACTATCCCTCCCCATCCATAAACCATAAACAGATAGCAACAGGCATATTTGTTAGCTCCCCAGTGCCAAAACCAAAACCACAACAAAACCCGCATCACAACAAGGCATGCCACTGGACATGCTTCTGTGTCTGGGGAGAGGAGGAGAGAACAAACCACACATGACAGATGTGTAGTTGTGTTGCTTAATGCACTACTGGAAGGCGCTCATGAGTGAAATCTAATATGCTACACAGAATAGAATAGACAGAATGGTCACCAACATAACCAGCCTGTGAACTAGGCTAGGAATATAATTTGATATATTAACTTTGAATGTCTAGGAATACAACAAAGCTCAAAACTACTTTGAATTAAATAGGGAACGTGCTTGAAAACCAAAGTGAGCTTTCCCCATTTTTAGCTGGGCATTGGAAGAGGAGTGTAAGTTAGGGGGGGAAGGGATAGCTCAGTGGTTTGAGCATTGGCCTGCTAAACCCAGGGTTGTGAGTTCAATCCTTGAGGGTTCAATCCATTTAGGGATTTGGGGCTTGGTCCTGCTTTGAGCAGGGGGTTGGACTAGATGACCTCCTAAGGTCCCTTCCAACCCTGATATTCTATGATTCAATGCTTCCACAGGAAGTGTTAATTCTAATCACCATCAATACCTGCAGCGGAATGTGATGGAAAATAGCAAAAATATCCACAGCTAATAATAACACTTTGCATTTCTGTAGTGCCTTCCCTCCAAAGGTCTCAGCTCACTTCAAGTCACTCAGGAATTGAGCCTCACAACAGGCTTGAGTTCGATAAGTATTATCCCTCTTTTATGGATTGGGTAACTGAGGCACAGGAAGTCTGTGCAGAGCAAGGAATAGTAGACCATAGGCCTGGGTATCAGAATACCTAGATACACTGGAGATATTCTCTGACTGGTTTTAAAATCACTTCAGCTAAACTGAATTTAAAATTATTTAATGAGATAGTATGGACTCAGTTTTAGGTGATTTAAGTTGGCTTGATCTATTTTTACTGAACGGGTTCCAAGGCTGTATGAGGTTAGAAAATGCTTCCAGTGTAGACAGGGCCCCATGTGCAAGTGTAAGTAGGAGGTGCGCTTAAAAATGGTATCAACAACATGTTTGAGTTGAGGCGCTAATGAAAGGGAGTGGAAGAAGGAACTAGATGCCGAGCTAAGGAAAGGATTCTTATTTTTCTCTGTAAATATTAAGATAATTAATTATTTTGTTTAATTCTAAATTAATTACATTTTTCTTTTACATTTACAGTCATATTTTGAAAATACTTGCGCTGGGTCAGATGCTTTCCTTGTTTATCTGTGGGACTGCTGTTGCAAGCCAGTATTTAGCAGAACAGTACAAAGTGAACACCCCAATGCTACAAAGTTTCATCAACTATTGTTTGCTTCTTCTAGTTTATACGACAATGTTGGCATTTAGGAGAGGTATGTGAAATACTGTGGGAGGGATTTTGGTTCATAAAACTCTGTTTTCCTTGCATACTTTTCAGATTAATGCACTAAAACAGTGAGATGTGCACTCTGTGAAGTATGGGCCAACTGAACACCATGAGAGATATCATAAAAGTAGGGGTCCACTCCTGCACCCACTGACATCAATGGTAAAATGCCCAATGACTCCACTAGAAGCAGGATTGGGCTGTAGAAGAGTGAATGCACCTGAATATTGTGGGGAGAGCAAAGGAGGTTTTATTTGTTTCATAATTAGTTTAAAAAAAACATTTTGTATATATTTTAAATTATCAGTGATAGCATAGTGAGAAACTGGCAATTTTATGGCTCTGACCCTGCCTTCAGATAGGCACGAGTGGACCCCTTTTCTTGTACAGAACCCCACTGAAGTCTGTGGCCCTAATTCTCAGTTACTGAATTCCTGTACTTCTGGCAGGAATGAAGAGGGAGGATGTGACGGCAAAGACGGCTTTAAGATATCTTTGCACTTCCCATATTCTGGGCTATATAGGGCTGTGCTCAGCCTTTTGAATTAAGCAGTCATGAGGCTGCTGCTTTTCTTATTCATCTTCTCTTTAAACAGCCCTAGTCTTGTCAGTTTCTTTTCAAATGGAAATCTTTCTATGCCTTTAATTTCTATTGCCTGTCTGTGGGCTGCGTTCTGTTTTTACTTTATCTTTCTTCAGATGGGCCAACTAGAACCAAACACCGTATTATTAGATATACCTTAAAAAGCAAGAGCTCTGATTCAGCATTCCTTTTGGAACAAACGTATATTGACTGAAGTTTTCTCTAACCAGGCAGTGACAGCCTTTTGCAAATTCTGAAAAGGAAATGGTGGAAGTATATTCTGTTGGCACTAGTGGATGTCGAAGCTAATTACACAATTGTAAAGGCTTACCAGTACACAACCCTAACAAGCGTTCAGGTATGGGTCCTTTTCCCTTTCTGATTTACTGCTTTTAAATCTGTTTGAATCCGTTACTAACATGAGATTTTAGAGTACAAATATGGAACCATTTTAAAATGGAAAAGGTTGTCAATATATGGAGTCCTCTCTGCCGTCTGGGGAGTGGAGCATGGAGTGCCATGAGTAATACTTCTGGGAAGCAGTGAACATTTGCTCGTGGTATCCAGTGCCAAGTCTCTTGACTACAGCTCTTATTATTTTGATAGAACATGTTTTTAAGAGTTTGCTGACAACAGCTCCATTCCCTGGGTGGTGCAGAACAAGGATTTGGGCCAGATTGTGTCTGTCTGGCAAAGGCCCTTGTCGGGGGCAGGATGGTGCTGTCCCCGCCCCAAGGAGCTCTGGGAAGCATTGTAACACAGTGGGGCACACCTGTTGCATGGCACTCAGGTGGGTGCATTCTCATCCACGGCCAACCAGTATTTCTGACCAGTGTGGAGTGGGAGCAGGGTCATCGCCCCACCTGCCTCCTGTTCCTCTTCACCCTGTTTTGATGCGGCTTGTACCCCAAGGAGCACTGCAGGGAGCAGTCCCAGGAGAGAGCAAGGACTGCAGCTGTGGCTGCCCCTTAGTGTAAGGAGAAGGTTCCTTTCACACCCTTCTGCTCGAGCAGCTGCACGGGAGTCAGCCACAGTCTGGCCCTAAGGGGCTCCAGCAGGGACAAAAATTTGTGAGTGTGACTGAAAGCAACCTTGTATTCACACCCTGTGCACCACTGTAATAATCTTAGTACTAAATAGGCCTATGAGGTATCATGAGGTTGGTCAATAATATCATGGTGGTGAAATGTATGTAGCAATATTATATGTAATGTTATGTAGGGTTACCATATTTGAACATTCAAAAAAGAGGAAACTCCACGGGGAGTGGGAGGGATGTCTGCACCAGTATCTACCAACTCACGTTGTATTAATGTGTTATTATACTGTTATATATGCTGTGCGCTACATGTCATCTATAACAAACCCTGTCCAGGACAATGTTGACACAAGAATAAAAGGGGATAAACTGGCCAGGAGTAAATCTAGGCTGGAAATGAGAAGAAGGTTTCTAACTCTAAGGCTAGGTCCACACTATCTGCCCGATTCGGCGGGTAGAGATCGATCTTCTGGGATCGATTTATCGCGTCTCATCTGGACGCGATAAATTGATCCCAGAAGCGCTCCCCGTCGACTGAGGAACTCCTGCTCGGCGAGAGGAGGAAGCGCTGTCGATGGGGGAGCCTGCCTGTGCCGCGTGGACCCGCAGTAAGTAAATTTAGTTCAATCTAGGAAACGTCAACTTCAGCTACGCTATTCTCGTAGCTGAAGTTGCATTTCCTAGATCGATCCCCCGCCCCAGTGTGGACTAGCCCTAACCTGACCTTTCGGCCTTCCTCCTGTGGTTTACTCATCTGGAGTGGGACAGATTTTGAAAGTTCTATCTCCTAGTGGGGTCTAAGTGCCTGGGTTTAGCACAACCCAGGTCTGAGGTTGTCACGGTGCCAGGAGGCTTAGAGACAGGTTCTGGAACAGCCTCCCACTAGGAACAGTGGGGGCAAACAAACCTAACTAGTTTGAAGCTGGAGCTTGCTAAGTTTAAACGGGTTATGACAGGGTGATCTAGGACAGCAGGGGAGTGGACTCCATGACCCAGGAGGACCTTGTCAGTCCTATGTATGGTGGTACAGCTGCAACAGTCAAAACAATGGCAGGGAATTTTAAGGGCCTGCAGCTCTCATTGATTTCAGCACAACACTTGAAAACCAGGCCCTAAGAGAGTAGTGTAGACAAGGCCAAAGAGGATGCAGTCTGGCCAAATGTCTAGTTATTTGACATGACATTTGCACCCAGGTTCGGTATGAAGTAGGATATAGCTAGTGGCAGGATTTGCAGAGGTGCTGAGCACTTGTGACTCCCAGGAAGCCACGGGGTGCTCGGAGAGTTGGATCATCTGCGCAGCAGGCAGCGCTAGTAAAGGGTTTGGGGAAATACCAGTCTCCTCCGGTGTGGGTGGGTGCCAGCAGACCCAATTCACTATCCGATCCCAAGGAGGGTCTCCGCGCAGCACTTTTGTGCTGCTTTTTGTCACCGGGCACTCATCATTCACCAAAAGCTCTGTGAAAAAAACAAACCTGTATTTAGGAAACTGACTACATAACTGGAAGGAAAAATAGTTTAACAGAGCAGGTGGGACAGAGAGTCACAGTCCTATTCCCAGCTCTGGGAGGGAACTTGGATCTAGTGGGTTAGAGCAGGGGGCTGGGAGTCAGGACTCCTGGGTTCTATCCCTGATTCTAGGATAGGGAGTGAGGTCTAGGGGGTTAGAGCAGGAGACTCTGGCCCCTTGCCCTTTACCCAAGAGGGAAGCAGGTGTAAAGTGCTATCATTCTCTTCGGGTAGCTTTTACACTGTTTGCTCTGGGGTAAATGACTGCACACGGCCCAGAGCAATGGAGAATCAGGAGTTCTGTTCCTACCCCACCACTAAGTAGCTGTGCCTTGGGGAAAGTCACTTCCTGTCTCTAGGCAACCCATCTGCACCCTGCTCCTGCTCCCCGGATTCGGTCCCTCTTCTTCCTCCTCTTCAAAGTCACGAGCCTCTTCCCAGTAAACTGTTCCCTCCCCTTAACGTCTGTTACCTGTTTTCACCTGCCCCCCTCCTCAACCACACCCCCATCCACCTGCCCCCCACACACCTTCCCCACCTCACACTTGTCCCCTTCCTCCCCACCCCAGCTGCTCACTTGCCCCCTTTTCCATCCATCCTCTAACTTCCACCTGCCCCGCCCCTACCACACATCGGCCCCACACTCTTTTACTTGCCACCTAACTCCTGACTCCCTCTCATTAGCTCCTGCCCTCTCCTGCACCTGACACCCTCTCCCATCCCTCCTCTCCCCCACCCACCCTCTCTCCTTCCCGCCCCCTCTCCCTTTCCACTCACAACTGTCCCCCTCCCCTCCATACCCTTCCCATTTGCCCTCTCCCCAGCTGCTTCTTACCTGCTGCTCCACCAACTGCCCCCTCCACCATCTGCCTCTCCCCATACTTGACATCTGCCACTCCCCCACCTGTACCTCCCCTCTCCCACACCTACCCCCACCTACTCCTTCTCCCCAGCGCGGCTCCTGCCGGGGTCTGGGGCTTCTCCCCCACTCCCACCAGCGCGGCTCCTGCTGGGGTCTGACGCTTCTCCTCCCCCCCCCAGTGTGGCTCCTGCCGGGACTTTTCCTCCCTGCCCCCGCAGCGTGGCTGCTGCTGGGGTCCGGGGCTTCTCCTCCCCCTAATCCACTGCTGTACCCAGCCCTAGCCTAGCTGGGCTCCCTTGGGTCACCTGATGCCTGCTGTGGCCGGAGTCGAGCCTGGCTGGCAGGGAGCAACCGTACACATGGACGCCATGGCCATCAGCCCAAGACGTGTGGGGCAGCCCTAGGTGAGCAGAGGCTAGCTGTGCTGCTGCTGATAGCCCAGCACTCCTGCCCACACCTAACCCATAGGCTCTTTTTTTTTTTGTGTGAGACTCACTCAGCCCCTGCTGGAGCAGGGAGGCAGGAAACAGCTGATCTGAGCCTGCCCGCCAAACAGCTGATCGCAGCTGCGTGCAGGCTGCCCCTAGGAAACAGCTCATCTGCCGAGGCACCCGCAAAACAGTTGATCCCTGGCTGCCAACAGCTGGTCATCCCAGTGGATGCTGAGCATCCCCTATTTTTTTTTCCGTGGGTGCTCCGGCACCTCTGCCCAGCACCCTGGGTCAAAATCCCGGACGTTTTTAGTTATTTAGAAATTCCTCCTGGATGGCGATTTCAGAACCAAAAAGCCGAACATGTCTGGGAAAATATGGACGTATGGTAACCCTATGTTATGAAATCCCCCTGTATGATGTTATTAGCATATTTTCCAACCCACACAGCCCTGCCCAGGCAGAAGTTGTTAAACAGGCCTATCCTAAATAAAGGAATGTGTGACATGAGTAGTAAACAGGATCCTCGAGACAGCAGGGGGAGGAAGTGACAGGAGACAAAGCAAAATTTGCATTTCAGAAAACACAGGTGAGAAGGAATAATGGCGCCTTCTTCACCACCAGATTCCCTGTCGCCATCTTTACTGTTTGATTAAACTTTGCTTTGAGGATAACCTTCAGAAGAAACCACTTTAGAGGTTCACTGGACTATACAAGAGAAGAGAGGGGCAGAGAACCCCACATTATCTCTCTCTCCTTCACCTGAGACAAAGTAACCAGGGCCTTTGAGCCTCTGGGAGAGATCCTGACCAAGGAAAGGGTCAGTCACCATCTTGCTGGAAGACTGTGGGTGAGAAAGGCCATCTTAAACAAAGCCTTGACCCAAAACTTGCTCAATTAGGCTTTAGATTTTTAGACTTATGTTTTCACTTTTATCTCCTGTACTTGAATTCACTTAAAAATCCTATCTTCTTGTGTAATAAACTTGTTTTATTTTTTAAAATAAGCCAATCCAGTGCCGTGTGTAAATTGAACTGTTTGGTAACTCCAGTTAAAGTAGCAAACTGTTGAATATTTACCCTTTACAGGGACAATAAACCTTTAATATCTAAACTGTCCAGGGGATACTCCTGGGGAAATGCTGTGCAAATGTGGTGCAGCAAAAGAATGCCCCCCTCCGCAGATTCCGTTTGCTTCCTCGCAGAAAATGGTTTCTGCGGGGAAGCAAAGAGAAGCTGCACCAGTACTCACTCACCCCTCCCTGGCAGCTCAGATGCTCTGTTTGGGCTGGGTGGGGGGAGGTAAATCACTGCGGGGAGGAGGGTCTGGGGATGCCCCAGCCACCCAGAGACTTTTAGTCCCAGCTGCGGGGGTGGGATGGAGACGGAGTTCTCCCTCCCCCTTCCCTGCGGGGAGCAGCCGGGGCTGGGTCAGATCAAGCCCCAGAAACTTACCCTGGCTGCAGGAAGCTCTGCACTGGGGTGGGGGGTGGGGGGAGGATATGGCTGCTGAGGTGGGGTGAGGCTCAGGGTTCCAGGTGCAAGGGGGGCGGGGATCCAGATGCATGGGGTTTGGGTGGACAGGGGGAGCAGCTCCCTGTACAGTGACCCCTCCCCCTGCCCATGCACCCAGAACCTCCCCTCCCCCTGAGCCTCCTCTGCATCAGGAACTCCTCGCACTCGGAACCCCCTCACCGATTCCCCCAAGCCCCCACCCTGCTGAGCCTCATCCCCTGCATCAGGAGACCCCCCCCCCCACCAAGGACCACTCCCCCAGCTCCCCCTCCCCACTGGACCCTAACCACCTTCATCTGGACTCCCCTGCAGAGTCCCATTCTCCCTATACCCAGAACCCCACACCGAGCCCCTGTGCATCCAGATTCCCCCCTGCACCCAGCCCCCCCCCCCCGCTGCCTGCACCCAGATTGCATCTCGCAGAACCCTGAAACTCTTGAGGGAATTCTGCACCAAAAAAATTAAAATTCTGCAAAGTTCTGCATATTTTAATTGTCAAAATAACACAGAAATACAATAACAATCACACCATTTTCAATTATTTTGGTATTTTATTTCAAAATACTTGTCAGCAAATAATTGAAAATGGTGTGATTATATCGTATTATATTGATAAATACAATACGCAGAATTTTAAAATATTGTGCACAGAATATTTAATTTTTTGTCAAAGAATATTTATTTTTTTGGCGCAGAATTCCTTCAGGAGTAAGGATAGGGCTGGACAGTGCAGAACACAAATTTCTGGGAAATTTTGGGACTGAGAGTGTGCTGCAAGTAGTAACCAAGGGTGAGGGAAGCCGAAGTGTGACCGTTGTGTTGCTGACAGGCTGCTGGGGTCAGAGTTGCTGGACCAGGGCTGTAGCTATACGCAGACACTCAGGGTGACGTACATGCTGTTTGGCTGTTTGTGTGCAGCCCAGGTTGGGAGCTACAATAGCAAAGCACTTTGAGGCCCCCAAGGCTGCAGGGGAGGTGCTGACACAGCCCCTCACTGGTCTGGCCTGCATCTGGGAATGTGACAGACAGGGAGAAAGAAGTGTTTAAAATACAGAGAGAGGCCCAATCCATAAAGTTTAGCCCTATCTCTGGTGCTGAATTTCCCCAAGGGTGGTCACTGCTGGAGACGGGCTACTTGACAAAATTGCCCTGTGGGCTGCCCCCCTAAAGCAGTTTCTATGTACACCCAATGTAGGGCTGTGGCTGTATGCCTCTATTGAGTTGTACCACAGTTAAGGTCAATGCAATCACTGTAAAAATTCGGGATCCTCCGTGCCTCAGTGAATCGATGGAGCTTGAGATCAGCCTCATGATTCTTCTCAGTGGGAAACTTCCACTCAGTGGGAAACTTCCATATGCTTTCAACAAAGGAAAAGCAAAACTATTTTCTTTAGTTTAGCAGATGTTTGCACTGCAAGGAAGGGTCTTGTAGATTTTTACAGCGATAACATTGGGATGGCAACTGCTATTTCCCGGTAGATAAAGAAAAAAGGATTTTGGTGCACATGTGCCATGGTTTATCCTGCCAGAGTTCAGACAATGCCAGTAGAAATTAGAATTCTAACAAGGACATATTTTAATTTCATGCCATCATCTAGCTGAGCTGATAATTGAAACAAGTTGTTTGACCATATACTTCACAGCACAAAATATGCAGTATTGAAAGAAAGATCGCTTTATATTAAGGGCCCGTTTATAAATGGTTTCTGAATAATTATAGATGTTATCAACATGTTATAGACAAGAGTATTACCTATTATAGAGGTTTATAAGCACATTAGTTGAAGGTTTTATAATGGTTATAAGCAACCTATTGACCTGTTGGGAATCTCTAAATCTGTAATAATTGACTAACTATTTATTAAACCAACTATTAGCTGTTTATAAATGAAACCTTAGTATAAAGGGTGGCCAAAAACTGAGCTGAGACAGAACATCTGGTAAATCAAATTGGAGAGTCATTTTTTTCCTCCCTGTAAAAAAGGAGGGCAGAATTGAACATCAACAGAGAGTTTGCTGAGGCGCTAGTAGCAATAACTCCAAATGTCAATTGCCTACTGCCCCATAGGTGTCTTAGAGCGCTATTATACGAACCCTTATTCTTATAAATAATCCCAGTGACATCAGTGGGCCAGATTCACTGCTATGCTTCAGCTGCTTTGCCTTTCTCCGATTATGGTGCTAGAAGATGGTATCTTATACTAGATGGCTCTGTAATCTAGCAGATAAAGACATAACAAGATCCAGTTGAAGTTGGAAAAATTCAAACTGGAAATAAGTTTTTTTTTTTAACTGAGGATGATTAACCATTGAAACAGATTACCAAGAAAAATTACCCATCCTTTGGATGTTTAAATCAAGATTGGAACTCTTTCTAAAAGATGTGCTCTAGCTCAACCACAAGTTATTGGAGTTATTGGGCTAGCTGTAGGAATCACTGGCTGAAACTCTATGGAGGTCAGAATAGATCATCTCATGGTCCCTTCTGGGCTTAAAAATCTATTAAAGCTTTTATTTTAAAAATGATTGTTTTGGTCTGGGCTGGAGGACTGTATGATGATTAGAAAACTAGTGAAATGGTGACCGTGTTTATTAATAGTGAAAGGGACATTTCTAGACCGATTGTCTAAAACGCTTTGCTTTTGCTTCTTTTTGCTAAAACCTATTTGACGTCAACGACTATCATTTCACGCAGAGGAGGCTTTGTTAAAGATTCAGCAATCTCAGATAGATTCCCTAATATCTCTGGCTGGTCTTTCAGAAAAATCAGGGAAGACAAGATTTTACATTCCTGACATTTCTAAAGGTTTAAAAAAAAAAAAAAGAAAGCAGAAAACAAACACACATCTTTAAACACTCTCCCCACAACCCCTTTGACTTTATCCATCGTTGAGAACCAAAAAGGGGACAAACACAGTTTTAAAAAAATCCTTTGCAGGTCACTTTTAAGTGCTTCATTCTAGGAGACAACCACCTTAGAGCTTAGTTGTGATGTATCCCTAAGCAGATGCACAGGGGAGTAACTGGACATAAGGCTGTATAGCCTGTATGGCTGGGCAGAGCTTGTGAGTCTGTGCATGGAGGGCGGGCAGAGAGTAGACAGAACAATGGAAAAGCTCTCTTACGTGTCACTGGCTGGATGTGAAGGGGGAATATACGGAAGGTAGAAGTGGGCTGTTGCAGCAAATTCCCTTCACTCAATATATTAGCTCAAGGGAAAGTGTCATGCAGAGGGACATCTCAGGCTATGTCTATACTGCAGGTGCTACAGAGGCGCAGCTCCGGTGCTGTGGCAGTGTTGTAGTGTAGACATTTGCTACAATGACAAAAGGATTTGTTCCCTTGAGAGGGGGTAACTAGGTCTACAGAAGAATTCTTCCATCAACCTAGTGGTGTCTATACCTGGGCCTAGGTCAGCTTAGCTACATCTCTCAGGGGTGTGTATTTTTACACCGCTGAGTGACACAACTAGTTTGACCTGTTTTAGGTGTAGATCAGGCCTCAGAATCACCATTCCTTTCTGGAGCTCCTCCTGGGATGGGATAGTTAAACACCTCCCTATATAGGGCTGAAAGTAAACTCTCAACCTAGCCTTTAATAACAGGCAATGGAGTAACAGAGCTGTGAAATCTAGAACAATGTGCATTGCTGTTACAGCAGATAAATGACCCTTTAGTTTAACACTAGACAAAACCACAGAATTCAGTGGTGCCAGAGGAAGTATAAATATTTTCATTCTTACGATAAAGCAAATACATGCTAGGACATGTTCTTATAATACAGCCTTGGTAGGTCCCTGCACATCTGTGGGCTTTTCAAATAGGGCAAACTGGAGAAAATCCAGGGAACAGAGAAAAAACTGATAGCAGGATTAGACGGAGCATGTGATTTATGAAGCACAATTAAGATTTAACCTGTGACAATTCCTCTTTCTGCTGCCTTGATTTTAGTTGAAATACTCTGTGTAGTTATGAGCAAGTGAAAATATGGGGTTATAAACAAAAGTCATTTTGCAGCCTTGCTTTTGTAAGTGGTAATCACACTTCAGTAACAGGAATATGCAGTTTAAAACACTGAAATAGTGTATTTAAAAAGGCAAAAAGTAACAGGGAACATTAAGGATGGAGGGTTAAATCTTGATCATGGTACTTACGTGAGAAGTCCCATTGATTTGGCACTTATGTTTGGATGTGACTCCAGGATATCAGTTTTTAATACATATGTTTTAGTTCTGGTAAGTTTCAGTGATTTGAAGCACAATGTACAGGGCTCTGTGGGAAGCTGGACCTAAATTCGGCTGTAGTCCCCTGACCCTCACTTTCTATGGCATCCATTAAGGCAGACTAGAAAGTCCACATCAGTTTCTTGCAAATTCTAACAGTAAAAGTGGTTTTTATTTTTACTGAATTAAATATAAAAAATGAATAATACAATTGGTACAATATTCCTTGTGTTATTTAATTTTCTGTTACATTCAATCTATTTTATGCTGCAACCCAATTTTCAGTTTTGAGTATACTACAGAGTTTTGGACTGATAACGCATTGCTGTATTGTAGATGTTTTCAGGAAGAAACTGGAGGCTTTGGAAACTTGCTATGGGATAACTGTTCCCCTCAAAAATCCTTTACACTTTTCCTTTCAGTAGCACTAAATTAACAAAACAGTTTTTTCAGCAGAACCCATTTTAAAAATGCAGGGCCAGTTTTTGTCAGTCGCATTGGGACAAAGCTGGAATAACTCCATTCTTCTTATAGGATCAGAATCTAACCCGTAGTTCTGATTTCAAAGTAGAAAAGGGGAAAAAAGGAAAAAAAAAACCCAGATGAGCATGACCAGATTTAGCTACTTTAGAGTGGCAAAATAAAACCACATAAAAAGAGAAAAAAAAAAATCCAAACAAAAATCCTTTCTAGTAGTCCCGTGGCCCCTGGAGGAACTTGGGTTTAGCAGCAACATTTTCAATACTCTCACTCCTAATGATGGTGGGGGTGAGCAGACTCATCATGAATATAGTGCACTTAGTTTATAGATACGAGAGACTTTCCACTCAGTAGCACCCACACCTGCCTAAGTCACATAATGGCTTTGATGGCAAAATGTGGGCCTGATTCCTCTCTGACCTAAACTGGCTTTACACTGCTGTAACTTCATTGACTTCCATAGGCTTACTCCTGATTTACTCTGGTGGAGAATAAAGTCCATGTTTGCCTGCTGGATGGTGAAATCAAGATTTGTTTTGTCAGGTTTCTAATTCAAAACTGTTTTTATGTACACATAGCTGCTGGACTGCTTTGGGATCCCTGTGTTGATGGCTCTATCATGGTTCATTCTGCGTGCAAGATACAGACTCATCCATTTCATAGCTGTTGCTGTCTGTCTGTTGGGTGTGGGAACTATGGTTGGTGCAGACATATTAGCTGGGAGGCAGAACAGTGAAGGTAAGGAATTGGTTATCATATGGGCAGAGGGTGGAGACATGGGTTTCATGACATTTTTATTTTTCAAAGGGGAGACAAAAGAAGAGAAAACTCATGGTGAATGGGTTTGGCTCTATTCCAGGGTGACACCCTCTATTTCAGGTTAACACCCTTCCAAATTCTATGACTTCTGTCTTTTCAGACTGCAGACATGGGGGTGGTGCCATGTTACAGGATGCTCTTCTACTTGTCCTGGAGAACAACACTCCCACTTTTGGTTCCTTTGTTGAAGTGTAGTAGCTCCTCATTCCCCACAGACAGTATTTGAGGACTTGTATTCAGACTTATGGGGATGGTGGTATCCGTTTGCCTGCAGACCTGGGTTAATGCTATGCCTCAAAGACTGAGGCCAAGATTCTGAAA
This sequence comes from Macrochelys suwanniensis, assembly GCA_033296515.1. Classification (NCBI taxonomy): domain Eukaryota; kingdom Metazoa; phylum Chordata; order Testudines; family Chelydridae; genus Macrochelys; species Macrochelys suwanniensis. Next base: position 37,729,817 of record CM065775.1, on the reverse strand, counting down.
GGTATTTAGGTGCCTAACTCCCATTGATTTCTTTGGCAGTTAGGCACCTAAATACATTTGAGGATCTGGGCCCAAGTTCATTAAGCCCAGCTCCTATCTTTTTGCACCACTCCAAAGGCATGAAAGGGCCAGAAGGCTAGCAGCTCTCTGCAGCTGAAGATACTGCTTGCATAGGGGAATCCCTGCATGGCATAGAAGCCAGTGTCAGGAGCATGCTGGGGATGGAGGATGTGTGGCCAGGAAGGCTGGCCCCTTGAGGCCAACGACCAACTGGGCATACATTAGAGCAGCATTAGGGCTGCTCTAAACTATGCTGGGCAGCTGGGGCCAAAACAATCTCCAGCCAGAACCAGCATTAGGGAGCCACAGAGAGCTCCTTTGCAGCTTTCCCATTACCTAGGGTTGCCAACATTGTATTTCAAGAATAAGGGACCATTTTCTTAGCACCCTGCCCCACCCCTCTTTCCGACATCATTATTAATTATCGTTATTAATAATAAGCAGTACTTAGGCTACATCCACACTACCCGCACGATTCGGCGGGTAGCAATCGATGTTCTGGGATCCATTTATCGCGTCTCGTCTAGACGCGATAAATCGATCCCAGAGCTGCTCCCTGTCGACTCCGGAACTCCAGCTCCGCGTGAGGAGTAAGTGGAGTCGACGGGGGAGCCTGCCTGCTGCGGTGTGGACCAGCGGTAAGTACTTTTGAAATCGATCTAAGATATTCGACTTCAGCTATGTTATTCATGTAGCTGAAGTTGCGTATCTTAGATCGATTCCCCCCCCCCCCCCCCCCGCCGTGTGGACCAGCCCTTATCTACCTTCGCCATGGGTATTTCTTGCAGCTTTTTGCAGCACTCAGCAACTCCCGATCTTGTTGTACAGAGATGAAAAAATGAGAAATGTCCCTTGTAATAAGGGATCATTGGCAACCCTGCTGTGTACAGCACTTATTGGGTACAGCTGAGTACTGTAGCCTATGTGTATGTTTATCTCTTTTAACCTCTCCTCAAATAAAACCTTGCCCTTTAGATTCTGGAGTTAATTAAAACTTCTAGTAATTAGTACTGTTGCAAACCAAAGAGAGTGTGGATGAGTTCTCTTGGTCTAGAGTTAACATATCAACATGTCTTTAGTCCAATTAAAAAACTTATAATGAGCCCAGATCTGCAACTGTTAAATACACTGAATAGCACCTACTTACACAACCAGTCTCATTGATGTCAGTGGGTCTTTTCATACGACTTAGGCTTTGTCTACACTACACAGCTTTTAGCTATCTCAATGTAAATCCTAGCAGAAACGAGTCAAGGTAAACCTCAGGTGGGAGGTGTAGTTTGACCTCGACTAGCTACATGGAGGTAAAACCTCCAGGATTTTACAGTGAGTGTGATAGCTATCTCGGTGTAAAAAGACATATTTTTTGTAGTGAAGGCATAGTCGTAGTGCTATTTGACATTAGTAAGCATGACTAATGTTTGATAATGGGCTCTTCAATGTAGCAGAGAAAGGTATAACAATCCAATGGCTGAAAGTTACAGCTAGACAAATTCAGACTGCAAATAAGGTGTACATTTTTAGTGGTGAGAGTAATTAACCATTGGAACAATTTATCAAGAGTCGTGGTGGATTCTTCATCACTGACCATTTTTAAATCAAGATTGTATTTTTTTCTAAAAGATCTGCTCCAGGAATTATTTTGGGGAAGTTCTATGGTCTGTGTTGTACAGGAGGTCAGACTTGATGATCACAACCGTCTCTTCTGGCCTTACAATCTATGACCGAATAGAGTCCAAAGGGAAAATCTTCCTTCCCTGAGATTTCTAGATTTGTCATGATTCAACCATCATAGATACAACACAGATATACTTCTTGCAAGAAGTGTCTCTCTCAGTCCTTCCCCCAGTTCCCATTCACATCAAACTGCTTGGGGGAAGAGGTTTTAAATCAAATCAAGGACTTTAATGAGAGCAACGATCTGGCTATTGAACTGATGCTTAAGGGCATTACCTGATGACCGTTGGCATTACAGGGAATCCCATTAGTATAGTATAAAAGGCTTATTTTAGCCCATATCATGCAATCACAGACTTGTAGCACCCATTTAAGAGCTTTCATAGACTTGGGGCCTAATTCAGCTCCCCCTGAAATCAATAAATTGACTTTAATGGGAGCTGAATCAGGCTCTTAATGAAGAACTGAATCAATGGTCTGAAAGGTAGGATTCTTCTGGATTCTGCTGGAATTCCCACACAGTGCTTAACCCTAGCAGAACTAGATAGAACTGGAGCGTACTATAAAACAGCTAGTGAGTTAAAGTGTGTTTTAACCTTTAAAATAAAAACCAAAAGCTCAGCTGACCCCAAACTTTGCAAGGGCAGCTGGAGCCTTTGGCATTGTCAGCCTCTGGTTTGCAAGTGATCTGTCACAAGCAGAACAGAAACATTCCCCTCTCCCTATCCTGAAAGGTGGAGACATTAGAAATAAACTTGTTTGTTTAAAAAAAAAAAAAAAAAAAAAAAAGCTAAAAAGTGTTTACAGTATTTCCCTTTTTGTGGATTAATATTTCTGTACAGGAAGTGACGTGGTGATTGGCGATGTCTTAGTTCTGCTGGGTGCTTCTTTGTATGCCATTTCTAATGTGAGTGAGGAGTACATTGTGAAAAATCTGAGCAGAGTGGAGTTTCTAGGAATGGTGGGCTTGTTTGGGACTATTATCAGCGGTCTACAGCTGTAAGGATCTAATATATTTACTTTAACCCTAATTAACAACACACTGCAGAATGATTTCTTTGTGTACCACCAAATGGTACTATTGTTTTTAAATTAATTCACTGTTAAGTCTACATTTATCTAGGCATTTGGAGTCCTTTTTGTTGAGCTGCAGCATCATTTCATTTCCTATTTACATCTGCTGCCTAGGTCATGCATGCTGCTGCTTCATGTAGCACCCTTGAAGCCCAGTCCTGCAAACCTGTTGGAGTGTGGGCCCAGATCCTCAAAGGCATTTATGTGCCAAACTTCCATTGGTTTCAGTGGGAGTGCGGTACCTAAATACCTCTGAGGATCTGGGCCATAGTCTGTAATTGTGTGAATAGTCTCATTGACCTTCATGGGACCACTCATGTGACAAAAGACTACTCATGGTATTGCATTTATGAAAAGGTTTTTCCAGTGGGAACCTGCAGGAGTTACTCCCTGGCAGAATGACTTCTATGATTTTCTGAAGTGACTAAAAAATCAGTGTTAAAATTTATTTAAAAAGAAAAGGAATGACTAAAGAGGGGTATTTGTGATGTTTAAGCTTGAATTTAAAAATGAGGCAACATTTACTATTGCAAACAAACATGGAGACAGAGAGAGCAGGCAAACAAGGCCTACTAATTAATTTTATGTTCCTCACCTCTCAGCATCACAGTTAATCATTTTCTCAGATGGTATGTTAAATAGCACGGGAACCTGTGAAAGGCAAGAGCCCTTTTATTTAACTCTTATGTATTCTTTCCTTATTATAAGAGAGAAAGAAAGTCAAAGCATTTCTTATACATGCTCGTAATTAAATCCATCATTTGAATACACAGTGAAAACAACGCAGAGTAATTTTCACCCCGGTATGTCTTTTCTTATGTAGAGCCATTGTGGAACACGCGGACATAGCTCACATTCAGTGGAACTGGAAAATTGGTATGTGTACATTAAAATTATGTATAAATTAAAAAACCTCAGAAAAATGGATAATTGGTTGAATTTATCAGAGCTGTGATATCTTCATTTCCCTTTATTTCATTTGTCATAAAACAAGCAACATTCAGAAAAAGCTGTACTCTATGCAAACTCTGGGTAGCAAAGAGATAAGTTTTACAGGTTTTGGACCCCAAAATCCAAGTAGGTCCATGGAACCGAACCACATTGACTGCCGAAGTACAGAAGACCCAATCAAGACAGAAGTTATGGCATTGGCTGCTATTTCAGAATATTTTACTCATGCCACCAATATCACTGTTGTCTTGACTGGGTTTGTTTCAGCCAGAATATTTCAGGCAGATGCTGGTGTCCCCTCTAGGCAAAGGTCGTTTTAATTAGAGCTGATTGGAGGACAGAAATTCAGTCTTGCAAAAGATCAAGATTTCAAAATTTGGCTTTGTTCCAAATCTGAGCGAAAACCAAAAATCTCGAGATTCTCTGCAAAGGAAAATTCCAAAATAAAATTCATGTTGGGTCAATCAAAATGTTTCATTTTAATTCCAACATTTTTCTTTTATATCATATAATACAACATTTAAAAAATTGAAATGAAATGTCATTTCAAAATGAAAATTTGAAAAGTTTTGCTTTGAAAGGGTCAAAATGGGATGTTTCAACCTGTTGCAGTTTTTCTGCTTTCTTCTGAAATTAAACTCCAGCAAAAATGATGTGATTTCATGAAGTGTTTTGATTTAGATGGAATTGCATATTCTGATGGAATATGGTTCCATCAAAGTTTCTCTGACCAGCTCTAATATTATCCAATGAAGGAATGGGATTATTCCCTTTGTTGATGTGACAGGCCCCCTCCTTCATCTCCTTGTGATCACGGTCTGTATAGAAATTCAGTACCTCCTCTCTGCCATTCATCACACAGCATCTGAATCTGTACAAGACTTTCCTTGTTACTGTAATTTTCTTTCTTTCTTTCTTGTTTGTAAGGAATTTGCTTGTACCCATTCTGATCAATATTTATTATTTGTATTACTGTAGCACCTGATAAAATGTGCAAAGGTTTACAGTGTCTGAAGAACATCTGTAGCCTTGCTCTCTCATTATTCATTCCTTTTAGTGTAAATTGTTGTCTTGTTTTACAGCGTTACTATTCGTGGCTTTTGCCCTCTGTATGTTTGGGCTGTATAGCTTCATGCCAGTAGTGATTAAAGTTACTAGCGCTACTTCTGTCAACTTGGGCATTCTGACAGCTGATCTCTACAGTCTTTTCTTTGGATTGTTCCTGTTTGGCTATAAGGTGAGCAAACATTCAATCATGGTTTCAGTTAAGTTTCATTCCAAAGCATAACCATCTTAACTGTCTCTAACAGTTATTTGCAGTTGTGAGTTTGTGCAGATTACATCATTCATTTATCATTGAAATGAAAAATTTAATCAGAAGACTCAAATTTAATTACATAATACTGCACCGTTAGGTAGATGGTGATTTAAAATTCATTTCACACTTCCTGGATTAAGTTGCTAAAGAGCATTGCAATCAGCGCAAGAAACTGTAAATAAATTAGTGATTCATCCTAGTCCCAGAATTCTTTTCTGAATCCATATTTGGAATCACCCAAAATTTGGGAGTGTTCAGCTCTGGTCAGCCCTCAAAGGCCAGTTAAAAAGTTCGGATCCAAAGTTCATCAAAAGTTCAAGCGTGTCTACATCTGAAGCTATGGCTTGGGCTGATCTCAAAAGTAAATGTTTTCTGCATGTTTAATCGGTTGTTAGAGACATCTGTGAGAGAAGAATTAAGCCTATGCAGTTATGTCTCTGAACAGAACTCAAGACACTGAGTTCTGAAGACAAATATATCTGTTCTACACTCTGACTAGGACATTCTGTAGAACTGCTTCTGTAAGATTTGTTTCTTTAGCATTCTTTTGTAGCCATGTAGTCCTATTAAAAACAACCCTTGCACTCGAACTGATCCTTTGCACCCAGAGTCATTCCGAGCTCACAATCACCTTTTTAATCATTGACCCTCTCAGTGGATGGAAAAGCTTAGTGAGAAGCTTGAGAACTTTGCTTAAGAGGCTTAGCTGTATTACTCCACAAGGTCACTTGCCCTCGGCGGTACAGAAATCAGAAGCTTTTATGTTAAATTTGGTTCTAAAGGTGAAGGACCATTTATTTTGGTTCTGAAGCATAAGAGCAGAAGTATTGTAGTGTCAGGCACACACAACAGCTAGAGTTTCCTTTCAGAAAGATATTTAGCAATTGACATTCCCCACCAGACTACAACAGTTTTGAGCATTAATAAATTTTGGATCTACTGAACCTACTCAACAGTGTTCATTTTAAAAATTAAGTAAATGTGAGAGACTGAAAATGTCTGCACTGTGCATTGTAATAGGCAGCTCAGTTACTGCATCCATTTCTAAGTCACAAATCAGTGATTTTCTTGGCATCAAACAGCTAATGGTGTAATTCAAGAAGGGATTAGACATTTATACGGCTAATAGTAAATATTTTTAAAAGATAAGCAAGAATTTTGGAAGGGACATATATAAACCATGAAGCATGAGGCTTTAAGCCAACTTTTTACAGTTGGGGGTTGGGAGGAAACTTTCCCTAGAGGCAGATTGTCCCATAATTGCCCACTGCAGAGTTTCTTACATCTCTTTCAGAAGCATCTGGTACCAGCCAGTGTTGGTTAAAAAAAAGAAAAGGGTGGATTTCAGAAGGCATTGGTTGTAAGTTATAAGAGAATTTCAGGCACATATAAAAATAAGAGTGAAGGAAACGATGGGAAGTGGAGGAAAGGGCAAGACTAATTTATTGAAGGTTAAATTAATTCTTTGTTAGTGTCATCACAAAGCAAGGTGGAGTGAGTGGTGTTTGAAACCATCATACATTTTTCCTGGGCGAAAGGAGCAGTAATGAACTCTGGGTCTCACTATGAATGATCAAGGAATGAAATTGTTTGGAGAATGACAACTCCACAATCAGAGAGCTTCTATAAGTAATATAAAATAGCCAAGGGGAGGCAGCAAGAGAATGGAGCAATACTAATGCAGTATCTATAGTTACAAGCAGGTCTAAGGGGAGAATTAGGTAACTGCACACCAGGAAGCACAATTTTTGCATAGTTAACAGCAGCAAAGTTATGCTATATTTCTTTTGCTGTTGCACAAAGACACCAGGAAGGATGTTTCATGGATTATAAAGGTATAGGGCAGCGGTGTCCAATAGAAATTCGATGCTAGCCACACTGCTAGCCATACTTGTAGTTTTGAATTTTTCTTATTAGCCACATTATAAACAGGCCACATTAAGCCACATTATAAAAAAGCCACATGCATTAGCCACAATTCAATAGCCTATTAGCCACATGTGGCTAGTGGCGAATGTACTGGACACTCCGCTGGTATAGGGGATTGAATATACTACAAAAAAATGCAAGGAACCACTCAACTCTTACTGAAGAAGAACAGTTTTTCTCTTGTCACCAAATGATATTCCATATAAGGCCCCTCAGAGGCTGTTGCAGGTGAAGTTAGAGTATCTCTTTCTTCATTTTAGCGTTATGCCACAGGGTGCCTTTATTCTACTATACTTTTCTGATTTCTGCTAACCCCAGGGGTTCCTGGCTGTGGTCTTCTAGTACATGATGGTTTTGTTAACCTTTGCCATTATTGCCACTTGGAATAAGATCATCACAGAATCGTATCTGTGGTGGAGGACGTTCCCATTCCTATTCCTGCGTGGTGCTGTGAGCCCTTGCCTACCACTAGAATCAATGATAATTAGGATACTTGGTTCCTTACAGGATCAGGCCCACAGGGGGCCTTCATATGGCCAACCTTCCCTTTCAGAATTATGTTTTCACTCCTTGGGAACATCAGCTGAGATCGGAAATACAGTGCCAAATATCAAACAAACCAAAACCCCAGGAGCTCTCCAAAGACTGAGCAGGGAGATTGCTTGCCACGAATATTTTCTGAATGTGCTTCTGTTGTGTAAACTTCTAGGAAAGAGTCTATTGCAAATCTGGACACTAGGTGGAGTTACTGGATTACCAATTACAGTGATAGTAGACTTTAGACTTGGTATTGGATGGTGCCTTGTCTACACACACAAGTTGTACAGATTTAACTAAAATTAGTTTCGATGCTGCTTTAAAGTGGTGCAACAAAGCCTGACTGAATAAAACAGAGTAAAAACTGAACATAAATAAATAAATACTTGTTCTTGAATATTTGTTTTCCAGATACGGTACATGGGGCACTAATTAAAATGGGGCTTTTAGTCCTCTGAACTCAGCCCTGTTCCACATATAGTAGCCTAAAAGACATGCTGAGGGTGTCCTGGTGGAAGGGGAAACAAAATCTCTCCTCTCAAAGCAGCTAGAGGAGGGCAAGCAAAATTATGCGAGAAAACTCAGTTTATTTCTTCAGCAGTGCGAGGCATAAAACACACTTGAGCTGTGGAACTACCAAGGCAAAAGGTGTCAAAGAATGGAACGGTGGCTTACTTTGTGCCTGATAAATAACCCCCTTTCTGTTTCAGTTCCACAGGGAAGGGGCTGCAGTCAGTACCACACATTTCTCCCCACCCCGAAATTTAATGAGTTCAACCCAAATGAGTTCTGGTGACACCGGATTACTGAGCAGCACTTCTGTTTACTTTAATCCCAACCCCCATACTTATCTGGCCCCATCCCCGGAGTATCCGAGCACTCTCCCAAACATTTAGCCCCACACCATCCCTGCGAGGTCAGGGAGGATTTTGATCGTCATTTTACAGATAGAGAATCTGAAGGCCAGAGAAGTGAAGTAAGTTGCCCAGTGTCACACAGGAAAGTCTGTGACAGAGCTCAAAATTGAACCCAGTTTAGTGCCTTAACCACAAGACCATCCGCTTGCTGTGCACCAAAAGGGTTAAATTACACGTCTCTGCCTATGAGTCTGTGGGGGGAAGGAGGAGGGGAGACCCTTTCCTGCCCCACTGCAGGCTGCTTCTGTTATTAGGGCCCAATCTAATTCCCATAGCCGTCACTGTAAAGACTGCCGTTGTCTCCACAGATTCAAATGGGCCTTCAGAGCATAAGTGATGGAGGACAGCCAGCATTCGTCTTAGCATGCAACGCTTCAGGAGGCGTTTGTGTAAGCAGGGTGGGAGAGTAGCCCTGGTCTTACGCCTCTCCGCACAGAGCTCGTAGGACTGTACTGGAGGAATGCTGGCTGTAGCTTCTGACTGCTTTAGTGCTCTCCTTCCAACTTCCAGAGCCATCCATCTAGCTAATTAATACTGTGCCATCTATGCAGGCATTGAGATTTACACACAGGGAGAGTGGCTCCAGTCACGATGCTTGGACTATGATGGCTCTGCCTCCTCCTTGCACTCCCCCTGTACTCAGAGCCAGGATTTAGCCTTTATTCTATTACTTCAGGAAAAGTATCTCTGCCTTGGTGTCTAAGACACATACCTTATTATTCTCTAGCACATGCTCTAGTGGTTAGAGTATCAGAAAATCCAATTTTAATTTTCCTAGTTACTCATCTCTAAAAAGTTAAGTCACCTGCATCTAAAATGGGTTTGTGTCTGTGGTGCAAACCCCATACTGAGCATAGGCAGAAGTGGGAGGACAGTCTTCCTGGCTTATAGGCGATCAGGCTGACCACACCCTAGCACAGGTGCTGAAACTGCCAATCATGGAGACAGGCACTAGAGCTGGGTCCAATAAGGAAAACAAGCCCAGTTATAAAGGAAGGAAAATGGAGAGGGCTGGGGAGGCAGAAAGGTTTGGGAGAGTGTAGGGACAACAGCACCATGCTCAGCTACCTCTAGGGTCTGGTCTACACACAGGTCAATGCAAAGCAGTTTATGACGACCTAACTATGGAAGTGTCTACACTTAAACGTTGCTCCCGCCGATGTAACCACCCTGCTACGCCTATTTAATAACTCCACCGCCACAAGAGGCATAGAGCTAAGGTCAATGTAGTTAGGTCGATGTAGTGTCAGTGTAGACACTGTGTTACTTAGGTCGACCGTTACTGGCTTTCAGAAGCCGTCCCACAATGCTCCACACTGACAGCACAACTGATACAAGCAGTCCTGTTGAGGACGCACACTGCTGACACGAGCAAAGTGTAGGCACGCACAAGTGAAGAAATTACTGCAGTGGCTTTATGCTGATATAAGTTAGGTTGACTTAATTTTGTAGTGTATACATGGCCTAAGAAAATGATAGGGAGACAAAGGAAGTCTGCATGCCCCAGAATTTAAGGGCTGATTGACTCATTTGAAGCTAAGTTGATTGAATGGGCTAATGTGAAGTAGAGAGGGGGACAGGTTAGGAGGAAGCTAGGACCTCTAGAGGGAGACTGCCCCAAGAACTGTTGGCAGTATCCTATTGAAAAGAAATCCCAGCATTAAAGTGACTGGTAAATATTCTGGAATAATTGGTGTCAGTACAAGACATCAGTGCAACAATTAGGTAAAACATGAATATGATTGGAAAGCTTAGGGAAGCATGATCTCTAATTACAGGATGAATGTAAGTTTCAGCAGTCATTTTGTGGGTGCTCACAAATGGGCTCCAAGCACCCCTTTTGCTTATGTGCAGTTACTATGCTGCCAGCTATTCAATGGTAAAAACTTTCTCCAGTCTATATGGTAGCTGTCTGATGCACATTGTGCACTCAGGCCTCCTATCAATGACAGTGGGAGTTTCATGCATGGTACAAGGTTATGTCACAGAAATCCACAGTGCAGATTGGAGATGAGGGTTGTCTGTCTTATGCCAAGTCACAGCAGGTGCTGTGTGTCCAGAAATCCCATGTTCAGCAGTGGAAGTGCAAGGAAGAGGCTACCATCATTGTTCTCATTATCTCCCTTTAAAACACTGAAGAAACTGTCCTACAACCCCTCCTTGAGAGGCAGAGGCATTCCTGGGTGGGCCAAGGTATGATCCTCATGTTTATGCCTGTATGTCCCTCTGAAATGGCAATGGCTCTGCACCTAAGCTAAGACTTTCAAAGGTGACTAAATGATTTTGTGTGCCTCAAGTTTTGGCTGCACCCCAAAAAGGGCCTGAGTTTCAGGGCTGAGTGCTCTGCATTTTCTGAAAGTCACGCCCCCAGATCAGTCACTTTGAAAGTCAGCCACTGATCCTAAGAAGAATAATCCTTTTAGGTGGGGCATAGCAGGGGAAGCTGTGCACAAGCATGCTTATTAGAGATTATGGGCACCAGTACACTCCGCTTTGCTACGTCTGTGTGCCTGATGAGAATTTAGCTGCCTGTTTATAAGATAACCATGGATTTAAACCGAAGGCGCTGTGAAAACAGACCCTCTTCATGGGAACCAATAAATAAAATGTAGATGTCCACGGGCAAAATTCTGTCTTCAGTTTAAACTTTTGTAACCCTGGAATAACTCCATTACAGATAAGAGTTACTCCAGATTAACATCAGTGTAACTAAGCAGAACCTGGCCCAATTTACATAATTTCTGAAATCCTTAGATTTAGAAGCTGAGGAGTTGGAATTGTAGCAGCCATTTACCCTTCCTTAGTAGTTCGACTTTAGTTGTACCTGCATGACCATATTAAGCTAAGGCCCCTGTCCATTCTGGGCCAGCTCACCTCTCCAGGTGCAGTATCATGTGGTGCCCTTCAAAATGCTAAAGTATCAAATTTTTCCTTCATTTTGTGACTGTGAAGAGTTACTTGTTTTCCTCAAAACTGAGGACAGTGTTTGAAAAGTTCTGGCTAGTATTAATGCCAATATGCCAAGCAACTGAACTTGTTTGTAGCCGGGTTGCTATACTGAATTTTGAAAATAATTTTCAGCACTGACTTTGTCAAAATTAATTGTAATTGGTAATAGAATCCTCTTGACACCAGAACTGTCATTGCAAGTGTTAGCAGAGAAGTGAAACAATACAAACCTCCACCAGAATTTATCGTATTAGACAATAATCATAAGACATAATTGAAAATCTCAGCCATAAGACAATAAGCACAGATAACAAAGACATAGGGAACAATCCTTCATGCGTTGAAACCAATGGGAGTCTTTCTATTGACAGCAGGATCAGGCCTCAAAAGAATATTATGCCTGTATTATTACTAGGGAGCTAGTTTTGAGTGGGGATATTTCGATTTCAGTCATCCAGCTGCTTCAGTAATTATGGTGTTGGGAAGAAAATCTAGCTTTTTGTGTCTGCTGACAAACTGTTCCCAGCTGAGGGTAATTTGATCCTTTTACATTTTAAATCCAATTTTATAAAGTCAACACTTTAAGTGGACTCTTATTTTCCTATCAAGATGGTTTGTAATGATCCTTCCTTTTTTAGAATGTTAACAGTTTACTGGATGATAATAATGGACCAAATCCTGTTTGCCTGATCCACCTAGTAGTCTCAGTTATCTCTTTACACTGATATAACTTCTGTGAAGTTAAACTGGTGTATATCAGGAGACAGGAAAACAGGTTTGGCCCAGTAATAACATGTCTATAGCACATCAAATGGTTAAAAGTGATGTACAATGCACCTACTGATCTAGTGACTTGCAGAATTCCAACAGGGACAAATTCTTTCTCACAGAGTAAATCCATCACAGAATTTGGCCACGTTGCATTTAAAATTGAAACACTCAGTGGTACATTACATTAGTGTTCACTTGCATAAACAATTACTCCTTGCCATCACCGTTATCTAGAACCATGTTATCCTTGGTCACATCCGTCACGATGGGTGTCTAAATGTAGGAAAACAATTCCCTGTAATACCAGTGTTAAGAAGGGGAAGTGGAGAAGAACAATAAGGCAGTCTGAGTCTGACAGTTGACTGAGCTTCTGAGTTTTGTTTTTTGGGCCCCATATACTATGGTGATGGATGCACTCTAAATATTGAGACATAAAGAAAGTGTAGCTATAAGTGATGCTCTTCCTGCAAAGCACAATCATAAGTCAGGATTACTAACCACATCTATTTCCCTTCCCCTCCCCATATCCTTGTCAGTTTTCAGGTCTCTACCTCTTGTCCTTTGGTGTCATTATGGTGGGCTTCATTTTGTACTGTTCTACTCCAACTCGAACGGCAGAAGAAGCCACAACCAGTTTGCCACAACCAGCCAGCATTGGGTTTGATAACCTTGGACTAAAAATTGAGGAGAACCACCAGGAAACTCCTGCTGCTACTGTACAGTTTACTAAAGAAGAAAATGTGCAGGTGAACACGGGTTAGAAAACTAGCAGCATTTTAAAGGAAGCCTTTGTACTGCCAAAATTATCCTTCAGTATCGATATGGAGAAGTGCTCTGTTGCCAAGAGTGTACATCATGCTGCATTTGTTTTAGTACACTGGATAAACACTTAGCTGTTAAGGCCAGATCCTCAATCAATGAAGCTATGTTAATCTAATCCAACTGAAGATCTGTCCCTTAAAGTGAAATAGAAAAATATTTGGAAGCCTCTGGGAGTGACACAAAGTTTGATTAATTTAAGAGCAAATGCCTTACAAAGATGAAGCCAAAGCTAGCTCTCAGGTCACTAGCAGGAGCAGAAATCCTTTGTTGTGTGTTAATTATTAAGGGCCCAATCCTGCAAGGTGCTAAGGGAGTGTCCTCTGCTCCCATTGAAGTGAGTGGGATTTGAGAGCACTCGGCACTTCTCAAGAGGCCCTCAGCACCTTGCAAGATCTAGCTCTACATGCCATAATGCATATGTTTGCAGTGTTGTAGCTGTGTTGGTCCCAGGATATGAGACACATAGGGTGGGTGAGGTATATCTTTTATTGGACCAGCTTCCGTTAGTGGAAAGGAGGACAAGCTTTCAAACTTCACAAAGCCCTTCCTCAGGTCTCAGGAAGGAAGCGCTTTGCAAAGCTTGAAAGCTTGTGCCTTCCACTAACAGAAACTGGTCCAATAAAAGATATTCCTCATCCCCCTTGTCTCTCTCTCTCCCTCTCTCTCTCTCTCATAATACCTATGTACATCTACCAAGTGATGTAGGACCTCATTCCTTCACTGGAGCCACGTGCAAAATTGGCAGTCCAAATTTTTTTTTTTTTAAAAAGGGGGAGATGCAGCTAAGTGAACATGGTGGGGATGCTGCTGGCACCCCACATCAGCTCATTCTTTGTAGCAACAATCTCTGGCTCTCCAAAATGTTAAGTACTTTTGCTAGACTTGTAATTCATTTGTCTTTATTTGTGCCATTTTTTAAAATTTCTAATCCGTGATTAAAACTGATCTGTCACTACATGAAAGTGAGGTTTTGAGATTGTTTAGACATTCTATGGCCAGACTTGTAGGTGTAAATTTGCATAGTTCCACTGAAGCTGTGTCAGTGGACACCAGCTGAAGATCTGGCTCTCACTCTGTTTTTGCCTGTTGGAATTTCACTTTCTGTTAAAGACTGTATTTATTGATTTTTACTGACCAAACTATTTTTTAAACTAACAGGTTTTGTCTTAAATGGCAAATGATCCTCTTTAGAAGATACTGGTTATCAAATGACAATGTGATTGTTTTTTGTATAGGTCTGTTGTAGTTTATTTGAGCAAAATAGTTTATCCAATTTTCTTTAGAGATCACAAAATAAATGTTCAGTACACAGTGAGGTGGCTAGTCCTCAATATTGCATTTACACTGAATACTTCATACAGACAAGGATTAGAAGAGCTGCTGATGCTTTCTGAAAAGCTTTGGGTCCAGTTCTCCGTTGCCTTGCACCTTGTGTTGCCATTTGCACTTGTACAAGATGAGTGCAAAATGCTACCACTCAGGATTCATAGGTGAAGGGTACAGAACACTGAACCTAATTCCTTAGTTACAGATCAGACTATATTGCAATGTTGTAGCCATGTTGGTCCCAGGATATTAGAGAGCAGGGATTTCCCTACACACCCCCTGAATTTCCCCAACATGCCCCCCAGTTTTGTGAACTAGTTACATGCAGTGTTGCCAGGTTAGTGATTGTTTGGACATTTGAATTGAAATTGAAACATTAATACACACTTTAAGTGCATATAAAGTGTATGATAAAATACGTGTATCTGAAAAAGTATAATAGATTTGAAAAGTATGAACATAGACTGACTTCCTTATACAGCTGTTGTTTTTATGACAATGTCAGTGCATTCATTTTGGTGATGTTGGCCAACCTAATAATTTCATATTATGATTTGTAAGCGAAGTCTAAATGAGCTCTCCCTGACAGCTAGTGATGAGCAGGGGGCTGGGGGGAAAGGCTTCAGGACCAGATTGTATTTATATTCATACCTAATCTACCTAAGTATCCAGCAAACAGAGCTGTGTTGCCCAAGGGATAGATTTTGGCTGGGGTTGGGTTACGAATCACTTGAATGCAGGGGGTAATGAAATGTTGTTATTCTTACTGTATGAGTAAAGGGCAGTAGAACTATACTTAGCCTGTGCTGATTGAGGGCATCGAGAGAGAGGGTGGGGACAGGTGTTTTGCTTGATGGTCTGCCTGAGTCACAAGTACTATTTGACCTGCCCCTCTCTGCTGTTTAAAGACAGAGCTGATTAGGCTCCAGAGATAGTCTTTTGTTTTGTTAAGTGACCATTACAGCTGAAATCACTGATAATCAGGTCTAAGTGCTTAGACCTGCTGTGGGACAGTGTTTCTGTGGAAGAGATGGCCCAGTCTGCACTAGCAGCGAGGTTCCCCCATTGAGAGCTCAGCTGAAATCACCGAGAGCAAGGTGGAACCTCAAGAGACCAACTCGCAGAGGTCACAGTGACAGGTGAAGGTGAGAGCGCAGGGCCATTGGCAACAGAGCGATGGAGTGAACGATGGCACAACAAACAACAGTGGCCAGAGCGAACAGTGAGCAGCTGGAGGAATGAGCAAGGTGCCTTCTTGCCCCCCACCTGGGAGGTGAACTTATGTGAAAGCACCTCCTAACTCTGAGTCTCCACTGACCAAGGACAACACCAGTGAGTGTTAATGAGGGTGTTAGGAATGCTGGAGACACAACACAGTTCATGCGAACAAACATGGCTGTGGCATCATACTTTCTATTTAAGCAAGAGATACCACACACTACAAACTGGAGGCCAGTGTTAAGTGCATTGTCACTTGTTCATCCTGAAGTTGAACACTGGTTCCGAACAAGACCAGCAAATGCTCACTATCTTTCTGCAAGAAACTCAACTGACTGGCTAGAAGCATGTGGTGAAACAGTGAAAGACTCAACAGTTGAAAAAGTGAAGAACTTTCTCACCACATTCAAAAAATTTGCATACATGGCTGATGAATGCACCAATGCAAATGGGCATCAAGTATTGAACCATTGTGTTCGTTATCTTGATGTCATTGATAGGCCTGTAGATGCATTTCTAGATGTTCAAGTTATAAAAGACACATTGGCTGCATCTCTGACAACCCACATCTTAGAAGAGTTAAATGTTTGTCAATTGAACCCCAAACAGATGGCTGCTTGTCCATTTGATGGAGCTGCAGACTTCTCTGGAAGTCATGGTGGAGTACAAGCTTTGCTCAGAGAAAAGTGTAACCCTAATCTTTCCTATACACACTGCAGAGGCCATCTGCTCCAACTAGCGCTAGTATGAGCTGCAGACACTTCAAAAGACATTAAAAAAGATATAAATTTAATGTCTTCATTATATTCTTTTTTCAGCAAGGGTCCAAAAAGACTGAAGATCCTGGAAAATATAGAAGATAAACTGGGACTGAAGTTCAGATTAGTCCAACCTGGGAAAACCCTCTGGCTTTCTCATGAGTGATCCTTGGCTGTTGTCTTAAAATTACACCGGCTGTTATTACTGGCTTTGGAAAGTATCTACCAAGATGGGACAGATCTAAGTAATGAGGCTGGTGGATTATTTTTGCTACTACGTTCAGAGAAGACTATTGCCATTCTCTCTCTTGTAAGTCTACTGTTGAAACCACTTGGGTCAACAGTGCCATCCAGGCATCTGCTACAGCAGTAGTAGATCTTTGTCCAGCAATAGAAGTTACATTTGGATCAATCAGAGAGCTATCCATTGAAAACCTCTTGGAAGAAGCAAAGACTTCAGTCCAGAAGTTGACTAATGAAGGCACTTATATTGAATCCTTAAGTGAAGAGGATAAGAAGTGTTTAAGACAACTGAAAAAGTACACAGACTTGATTCTTAAAAATCTACAACAATGACTTCTAGATTCTACTCAACCTTTACATAGCTTTTACAGATCCCAGTCCTATAAAACACCGACAGTCGAGTGGAGTGAGGCACTACCAGCAATGGGGCTGCCATGTGCTCAGGACAGAATAGAGAATTTGAACTCAGTGGAATATCATACGACGAATGAATGATTTGACTTCAACTTTTTTTTTTTCATCACTAGTGGCTCGACCCAATCTTTATGCTGTTTCCTGGGATGAAAGAAGTAGGAATTCATCTCTTGCTACTCCCAGTCACAACAGCTAAAGTTCAGCATTCTTTTTCATCATTGAATAGAATTTTGTGTTCTGAAAGAAGTCGCCATCTGCCTGATCATGTGAATGAACTAATGAGCATATCACTTGAAGGAATGGAAGTACCGGACACACGAGAAGCCACCAAAGATGAACGCATTGCATTCAAGAAGGCCATTAACAGAGTTGTGCAAAATTATAACAAGAAACCAAGAAGGATGTAGATGTAGTGCTTCATAGAAGGCTTGAGTAGCCAACTTTAATTTGTGTGATGATTTTAAAACATGAGTTAAATCTAATAAAATGGTCATGTAACATTTTTCAGTTTTTACTATGGTGCCATACAGCCCACCTTCACCCTCATGGTCTCACCCCTCATCGGCCCTGACAACCCCCTTCCCCCCCGTAAATTCGAACACCCCCCCAATTTCAATTTCTGGGGAAAACACTGTTAGAGAGACAAGGTGGGGGAGGTAATATCTTTTATTGGACCAACTTCTGTTGGTGAAAGAGACACGCTTTCAAACTACACAGAGCTCTTCCAAAGCTTGCTTCTCTCATCAAAGGAAGTTGGTCCAATAAAAGATATTACCTCATCCACCTTGTCTCTCTAAGTTCATACCATAGGCGTACTGTACTAGCATTGTCTTTGTGTGGGCACTAGATGGAGCGTCGAGAATCCATTCTCTAAACTAAGACTTTATATCATAACAACATGGTTTGTCATATTCCATAGTGTGTTGACATGTACCGTATGCAGTGCTGCATGGAAAAGACTGCACATTTTTATTGTCTTTACTTACAGCCATTTTAGTTAAAGCAGGACACACAAAAGAACAGTGTGCTCCTTTATCCAAGTGGCGAATGAATCATAGCACAAAGAAAAGAAAGTACAAGGCTACAGCACTAGCATCTAATAAGAGTAATTACAACAGAAACGCTACCTGACTCGCAGTCCATCAGAAACTGACACAGGCATAATAAGAGGCAGTGACTGCGCTGCTTGGGAGAATGGTGAAAACAAAGGTAAGTTAGCTCTGATATTCACACCCTCCCTTCTGATATTTCCTGTCGAGGGGATGAAAGGAGAGGAAGGTCTGCTCCTGTGTGCCAAAATCTTTCCTCAGAAGGGTGGGGGGGGAGGGTATTATAGCTCTGTGGCATCATTCGCCTCATGTCACAGCAGTCCTTGTATGTGAGGGGTACTCAGCTGGTATTCCATTGTGCTTTGGGGGCAGGCAAAGCTCTCCATCAAACTCCTAGAGCCCCCTGGAGATTTTTCCCACAGTCTGAGGGTGCCCTGTTAGCACTGATTTATAGAAGCTCTTACTCCATGCTTTGAAAACTCCCACTGGGGTAGGCCAGGCATGGGCAGGTGTCCATGACAGCATGGTTCCCAAGTGACTCAATAATATAAAATGTAAGGGTTCGTCCAGTGCTTAATTTGTAAGGAAAGAGGTGCCAGGGCTCAAGCAATTAGGTGCTGGGGCTCAAGCAATTTTTTTACATTCATAACGGATGCAGCAAGCCCAGAGGTGCAGGGGTTATGAACTGCCCTGCCTAGAGGTGCCGAGGCTGAGCCCTGGCAAAAATGAAGCACTGGGTTCATCTCATTTAATCTGTGACTCACTAGTGTAAAAACTCTTCCTTTAATGGGGCAAGAATTTGGCAAATTAGCGAACCGGTGGTGAATATGACACAGGGATTTTACCTGTACTTAAGGTGTGTGATGAGTGTGTATTTCTTTGTCTAAAAGTCAATAAGAATTTTTTTTTTTTGGCGTTACTCTTTGCACTTCACATTCCCTATATGTAAAAGGAGAATGATAAAACTATCACCCCTTGGCTGAGTAAAGCAGCTGTTGAGGACTTGCAGTTGAGCTTTCTACTTGTAGAAGGATCAGCTATGTGGAGTCGGGGTATATTTTCAGTGAAACATGTTTTATTTACACACATGCTATCCTAGCTCAATGGTGGTCACAAGCATCATGCAGGGCCGTCCCCTCTTTCTGTGATCCCAGCCCAAACTTGAATGCCTGGTTTCCAGGGAGCAACTCTGTCTCTAGAATTCTCTCTCTTAAAGACAGAGAGAAAGGCATAGGAAAAACTCCTTTTCTGCTTGCCATATCTCTCCTAAAGAAACAAAATCATAAAAAACCCCAAACCAGCACATCAATGCAACATTTACTTCCAAGACCAAATACTTGCTCACATGTCAAAAAAAAGGAGCTTGTAAGAGTGAGTACCAGGGCCAGCTGGTGACCCCTGTTAGGATATAGGCTTGCTTGCCAGCCTGGAGATAGAATTTTGGGTTTGACATTTTGATACTCTTATATCTCATGTGTGAAGAACAGTGAACAAAGAGACTATGTGTTGCATTTCCCACAACCAGATGGGGCAATGGTACAATGGGAAAAGATAAGGGATACAGCTAAAGTGTTACTGGGCCTGGTGGGAATGTAAATATATGAGTGCACACTTGAAGACTGCCTCAACTCCTTATCTCAAGGCAAGGTCAAGCAACCAGTCAAGAGAGACAAGGGGGGATTGGGTTGGGGGGGAGGTAAAACACTGAAAGTCCTGAGAAATGCCTGCACCTGACTGGAGTACAACCTCACTCCTTACCCCTCCCATGGGATACAAAAGAGGTGGGATGAAGACCCCGACTCACGACCCTCCTAAATGGAACATGACCATAAGTTGTAAGGTGTGTGACTAGGGGAGTGCACTGAAGGTATATTTGGGCCTGCTAAGGAGTTGGGGATGGGAGGTGGGAAGGGGACACAGGCAAGACTCTGCAGCATCAGAGCTGGGAAGGGGGACATGGGGTAAAGGCTCTGCGGTGTCAGAGCTGAGAAGGGGGACATGGGGTAAAGGTAAACCCACCTACGTGTTGTGTGTACGCTACATTAAAGAACTTTAACTCGGCCATGTGTTGACATTAAGAGGGAAATAAATATCTAATAACTGACTTTTAAAGACTTTCAGCTAGTCTGGGCCAACAAATACGAAAATGTCTTAATCATAATCAGATGGTTATTACATGGTGTCATGACAGGGCAGCATTAAGATTGTTAGGATGCACTTATTGTTTATTTCCATAGCTTAACATGTTTTTATTACTTTTAGTTTTAACCTTATCTGAATTTCCTGGGTTTATACTTCTTTTTGAGATAATTGCAATAGTCCTGTAATGTACTTACCCTAAATTACTGAGATGCACTCAACCTTAATGCCATCTGAATGTAGATTTTTATCTGGGAATACATATAGATAAGGGCGCAAATTCAAATTCTGGCTACTCTTCAAAATGAAGTGCTGCCAAGTCTAATGCTGGTAATTCAGAAAAGTCTGTCTGCATATTATATACGATTAGTTACTGCTTAGCGTATAAGTAAGTAGATGGGACCCAATATCAGCTACTCTTCATTTGCTTTGTAGCCAATGGAGTTAAATCTGTGTAAAATTGGTATAAGTGAGATTACAGTCAGGCACAGAGCCTTTGGGAGCCACAAAAGGTATTAAGGTGCCTGAAGCCCAGAATTAGGTGCCTAGGTTTGGGGTTTAGGTCCCAGTTTTAGACTCCACTGAGATTCATAAAACTCCTGCTGAGCCCTATAGGTACCTAAACTCACTTGGAGCCTAAGTGTTTCAAAGTAAAGGATCTCTAGACACCTCTGTTCCTGCGTGTGTGCACGCATACTGCTGCCTCCCTCTAGGCATCTGGACGCCTAAGCCCCAGCACAGAACTGGGGGAAGGCAGGAGTTCAGCTGCCTAAGGGTATGTCTATACTTACCTCCGGGTTCGGCGGTAAGCAATCGATCTTCTGGGATCGATTTATCACGTCTTGTCTAGACGCGATAAATCGATCCCGGAAGTGCTCGCCGTCGACACCAGTATTCCTGCTCCGCGAGAGGAGTACACGGAGTCGACGGGGGAGCCTGCCTGCTGCGTGTGGACCTGCGGTAAGTACGTTGTAGTTCGAACTAAGATACTTCGACTTCAGCTACGTTATTCACGTAGCTGAAGTTGCGTATCTTAGTTCGAACCGGGGGTTAGTGTGGACCAGCCCTAAGTCATGTGCAGGACCTGATCCAGTAGGTGGCCTGTGAGCACAGCTGCTGGATCGGGTCCCATTCAGAATATAGCCAGAGGAGGTGCCCACCTTATAACTTTTAGCCCAGTAGTTATAGCACTCACCTGATATGTGGAGACCCAGGTTCAATTCCCCCCCACTCCCCACCAGAGGGGGAAAAGGGATTTGGACAGGCATCTCCTACCACTTAGGAGGTTGCTCCAGCCAGGGAGCGCTGGTATATTCTGATGCAGGGTTCCCTCAGTTGCTCCTCATGAAGCTGTTGCACTCTGGATAAATGATGTAAGAGCAATTGGAGGTGGGGGACTAGATCCAGGGTCTCCCATGTGCATACCCTAAACACTGCATTACAGAGTGGTTCCCATGCTGTCTGTGTCTCTCTCTGACTCCCTGCGGATGAAACAGTCATGGGGCCAGACAGACAGCATGTGTAAGAGAATGACTCTGTAGCCCAATGGTTAGGGCACCAAGGTGGGAGACCCTGGGTCCAGTCCTTCTGCCCCAGCCACTCTTTCATTATTTATCCAGACTGCAACAGCTTCAAGAGGAGTGAATGAGGGAGCTCCACCTCAGACTGTCCTGTAGCTCAGTGGGTAGCACATTCTCTTGAGAGGTTTAAGAGTCCTGTTCAAATCCTTGCCCCTTCCTACCCAGAAAGTGGGGAATTGAACCTGGATCCCTCACACCGCAGAGAAGTACTCTAAAGCAGCCTCAGTGCCTAAGCCTCCTGACTGCAGGCAGTGGGGTTCCCCTTCCTGGATTGCTTAACTGACCTAGGTGCCTATCTCCATGAGAGGGACAGGGTTTAGCACACACCCCTCCAGGGGGCATCTGCCATTGGCTAGCTCAGGCAGCTCCCCACCCAGCATGCCGGTTTTTGTGGATTGCATACTTAGGTGCCTGTGTCTCCCCATTCATTGTATAGGAGCCTGGGCACATCACTTTTTGGGTCGCAGTGTTTTTCCTGTGATTTTTCTAGGCACCTAAAAGTTAGTGCTGTCACGCTCAGCACTGCAATGCCTAAGTCCCTTCAAGGCTCCCATCCAAGCTGTTTTTCTACAACAGGTTCATTATTCCCAAGCTTGTTTAAGCAGAGTGTAATAATGGAGTTTGCAAACTGGTTTAGATTAAGCAGGTCTGATGGTACATGATCTCCTGAGGTCCCTTCCAACCCTGAGATTCTATGATTCTATGATCTCTTTGGATGAAATAAGATGAGCAAGTTGCAGATGTGGTGTGTCATCGTAAACTTGCAGTGCAGCAGAGACTGTATTGTTGTGGCAATTCCACTTCACTTATGCTGGCAGACTAAGCCCTGGTCTACACTACGAGTTTAGGTCGAATTTATTAGCGTTATTTCGATTGATCCGTGCACCCGTCCACACGACGAAGCCCTTAACATCGACTTCTAGGGCTCTTAAAATCGATCTCGCCACTCCACCCCCAATGAGGGGATTAGCGCTTAAAGCGATATTGCCGAATCGATGTAGGCTTAGTGAGGACGCAATTCGACGGTATTGGCCTCCTGGATCTATCCCACAGTGCAACATTTGACCGCTCTGGACAGCAGTCTGAGCTCCAATGCTCCGCCCAGGTAGACAGGAAAAGCCCCGCGAACTTTTGAATTTCATTTCCTGTTTGGCCAGCGTGGTGAGCTGCAGGTGAGCGCAGATCTCATGAGCAGAGGTGACCATGATGGAGTCCCAGAACCGAAGACGAGCTCCAGCATGGACCGAGCGTGAAGTACGCGATCTGATCGCTGTATGGGGAGACGAAACCGTGCTAGCAGAGCTACGGTCCAAAAGAAGAAACGCCAATACATATGCCAAAGTCTCCAAGGGCATGCAGGACAGAGGCTACAACAGGGACGCGCAACAGTGCCGCGTGAAAATTAAGGAGCTCAGGCAAGCCTACCAAAAAGCCAGAGATGCAAACAGCCGCTCTGGGTCAGAGCCCCAGACATGCCGCTTCTATGATGAGCTGCATGCCATTCTAGGAGGTGCAGCCAGCACTGACCCACCCATGTGGTATGACTCCGTATGTGGATCATCAGAAACCACAGAGGAGCATGATGATGATAATGATGCTGAAAATAGCGCCCAGACACAGCAAGGAAGCGGAGAAGCCCTTTTCCCCGACACCAGGAACTCTTTGTCACCCTGGAGCCAGTACCCTACGAACCCACCCAAGGCGTGCTCGATGCAGGAGAAGGGACCTCTGGTGAGTGTACCTCTGTTAATTAATACATGTTTTATAAGCAAGCGTGTTTAATGATTAATTCGCGGCCAGTACAGCTACAGCTACTGGAAAAGTCTGTTAACATGTTCGGGGATGGAGCAGAAATCCTCCAGGGACATCTCCAGAAAGATCTCCTGGATGTACTCCCAAAGCCTGTGCAAAAGGTTTCTGGGGAGGGCAGCCTTATCCTGTGCTCCATGGTAACACACTCTACCACGCCAGGCCAGTAGCACGTAGTCTGGAATCATTGCTTTGCAAAGCATGGCGGCGTATGGTCCCGGTGTTTGCTGGCATTCAAGCAACATCCGTTCTTTATCTGTCTGTGTTATCCTCAGAAGAGTGATATCATTCATGGTCACCTGGTTGAAATAGGGGAATTTTATTAAGGGGGTATTCAGAGGGGCTCCGTCCCTGCTGGGCTGTTTGCCTGTGGCTGAACAGAAATCTTCCCCGCTGTGACCCACGTGGTGGGGGGAGGGGGAACAGCGAACATCTTGGATGTGTGTCTGTGTGTGTGTGGGGGGGGTGTCGATTAGGTTCGCGCTGCACGTTAACCCAAAAACCGCTGCCCCTCCCTTTTCAATTGCCAACCAGTTTTAAATTGCCAGCCCAAAGGCTGTTTGTTATGGGAAATGAGGGGGTTGCTGTTTGAAAACATTCCCACATGTTATGAAGGTTAAAGAAGCCTATAGACTGTGGCTTACCATGGCTGTGTGCAAGCCGAATTCTGTTGCCCGCCGGACCTGCTTGTGTGATCTCTCACACCAAACCGGCAGACCCTCAATATAACAGGCAAAGTGCAACCTTGGACCAAATGCACATGTGATATGTAATGTTTGGAGCATTGTTCTCTAATATGTGTCTTTTAAACTACTCCCCTCCCGTTTGTTTCCTCCCGCAGCTGCAAATGTTTCAACGCCACCCCTTTCATCACCGTCCCAGAGGCTAGTGAAGATTAGAAGTAAAAAAAAAAGGAATCGAGATGATATGTTCTCAGAACTCATGGAATCCTCCCACACTGAAGCTGCCCAGCAGAATGCGTGGAGGCAGACACCGTCGGAGTCCAGGAAGGCAGATTTTGATCGCGCGGACAGGTGGCGTGATGAAGAGAGTAGGTGGCGTCAGCGTGCAGAGAGAAGGCAGGATGCAATTCTGAGGCTACTGGAGGATCAAACGGAAATCCTCCGGCTTATGGCTGAGGAAAGGCGTAGGGTTCAGGAAAGGCCGCCTGAGCCCAGACCGCCGCTACAGCCCCTGTGTAACCAACAGCCCTCCTTCCCGAGTCCCATAACCTCATCCCCGAGACGCCCAAGAACGCGTTTGGGTGGCCTCCGTGCACCCAACCACTCAAGCCAAGAGAACAGTCCAAGCAAGAAAGGGCTGGCATTCAATAAGTTTTAAAGTGCTGTGTGTCCTTGTCCTTCCCTCATCCCCTCCTCCACCACCCATCCTGGTGCTTCCCTTCCTCCACCAGCTATCCCGGGAGACTGTGGCAGTTACCCCCATAGTTCCCCCTCTTTGTTTTACGAATTAATAAAGAATGCATGATTTTTAAGCAACAATGACTTTATTTCCTCTGCGAGCGGTGATCGCGGGGGGGGGAGGGCAGGGCGGTTTGGGTAAAGGGAAGTAGAGTGAATGAAGGGGCGGGGCTTTTCATTACTGGGGAAAAACAGAACTTTCACACAGCATCCTGGCCATTCATGAAACTGGTTTTCAAAGCTTCCCTGATGCGCAACGCACCCTGCTGTACTCTTGTAATAGCCCTGGTGTCTGGCTGCGCATAACCAGTGGCCAGACGATTTGCCTCAACCTCCCACCCAGCCATAAACGTCTCCCCCTTACTCTCACAGATATTGTGGAGCGCACAGCAAGCAGTAATAATAATGGGAATATTGTTTTCGCTGAGATCTAACCTAGTCAATAAACTTCGCCAGCGAGCTTTTAAACGCCCAAATGCACATTCCACCACCATTCTGCACTTGCTCAGCCTATAGTTGAAAAGGTCCTGACTACTGTCCAGGCTATCTGTGTATGGCTTCATGAGCCATGGCATTAAGGGGTAGGCTGGGTCCCCAAGGATAACTATAGGCATCTCAACATCCCCTACGGTTATTTTCTGGTCTGGGAAGAAAGTCCCTTGCTGCAGCAGCCGAAACAGACCAGAGTTCCTGAAGATGTGAGCGTCACGTACCTTTCCCGGCCATCCCACATTGATGTTGGTGAAACATCCCTTATGATCCACCATTGCTTGCAGCACTATTGAAAAGTAACCCTTTCGGTTTATGTACTCGCTGGCTTGGTGGTCCGGTGCCAAGATAGGGATATGGGTTCCGTCTATCGCCCCTCCACAGTTCGGGAACCCCATTGCTGCAAAGCCATCCAGTATGAGCTGCACATTTCCCAGACTCACAACCCTTGGTACCAGCAGCTTGGTGATCGCCCTGGCTACTTCCATCACAACAGCCCCCACTGTAGATTTTCCCACTCCGAATTGATTCGCGACTGACCGGTAGCTGTCTGGCGTTGCAAGCTTCCACAGGGCTATCGCCAGTCGCTTCTGTACTGTGAGGGCTGCTCTCATCTTGGTGTTCTTGCGCTTCAGGGCAGGGGAAAGCAACTCACAAAGTTCCATGAAAGTGCCCTTACGCATGCGAAAGTTTCGCAGCCACTGGGATTCATCCCAGACCTGAAGCACTATGTGGTCCCACCAGTCTGTGCTTGTTTCCCGGGCCCAGAATCAGCGTTCCACTGTATCAACAAGCCCCATTAACACCATGATGTCCACCTTGCGGGGGGGCCTTTTTTGAGAGAGGTCTGTGTCCATGTCCTCATCACTGTCCTCAGGGCGCTGCTGTCGCCTCCTCACCTGCTGTAGCTCTAGCAGCTCCTGGTTCTCATTCTCCATATACTCCTGGACAATGCGCGTGGTGTTCATAACGGCAAGAACAGCCGCGGTGATCTGATCGTGCTCCATGCTTTCCCTGGTATGCTGTTTGCAGGACAGCAGAGTGGCAGCAGAAGCGGCGGGTGGATAACAATGGAGTCAGCAATATGGCGCCCATATGAAAAAAGGCGCAAAAGGATTTTTTGCTCCCCCCTCAGTTGCTTTCACGGAGGGAGGGGGGAGCAAGGGTTAGGCTCATTTCCTTCTAGCAGCAGATGGTACAATATGCGGTGAGCAAGGGTTAGGTGGCTTCCCTTCTAGCAGCAGATGGTACAATATGCTTGATATCCATCATCATCTCCTAGCCCCCTCAAGGATTGAACTCGCAACCCCGGGTTTAGCGGGCCAACGCTCAGACCGCTGAGCTATCCCTCCGCCCGTGTTCCAGGCAGTACTGAATCTCCCTTAAACAAAAGGTAAAAAAGAGAATGACCAGAGTCACTCTGGTCACTCCCATTTATGTCCAAGCGCCCCCGGCCAGCCACACCATAGGCCGCCGGCCAGGAGCACACGAATTTCAATCATATTGTACAATCTGCAGCTAGAAGGCAAGGAGCTTCTGCTGTATGGTCCCACGACCACGACCGTTTATGGCATATTGCACCATCTGCAGCTAGAAGGCAAGGAGCTTCTGCTGTGTAGTCCCGCGACTACCAGCCTCAGGTGGAATGGCCCCCTCAAGGATTGAACTCGCAACCCCGGGTTTAGCGGGCCAACGCTCAGAATGCTGAGCTATCCCTCTGCCCGTATTATAGTGTGACTGAATCCCCACTAGACCTAATGTCCAGGCGTACGCTGGAGATGTACGGTAATTGTGAGCTGAGCAGGCTTCCGTAGCAAACACGGAAACCCCGGAAAAAAGGCGCGAAAAATATTGCTTTCACGGAGGGAGGGAGGGACGTTTGATGGCTTGACGACATGTACCCAGAACCACCAGCGACAATGTTTTCTGCCCCATCAGGCTTTGGGATCGCAACCCAGAATTCCAATGGGCGGCGGAGACTGCGGGAACTGTGGGATAGCTACCCGCAATGCAATGCTCCGAAAGTCGATGCTAGCCCCGCTACTGTGGACACAGTCAATCGACCTCATGGTCTTAATGCTCTTTAGTGGGGACACACACAATCGATTCCATAAATTCGGGTTTTAAAATATCGACTTCTATAAATTCGACCTAATTCTGTAGTATAGACGTACCCTTAGGTTCCTGGGCGGGGGGGGGGGGGGGGGTGTGTGTAAGGTGTCAGATCCTGAGCTGCTGTAAATCACCATAGCTTCACATAAGCTATGTCAGTTTATACCAGCTGCAGATCTGGCTCCATGTTCATTGTGATAGTTGGGAACAAGCCTT
Source organism: Macrochelys suwanniensis (assembly GCA_033296515.1). Taxonomy (NCBI): domain Eukaryota; kingdom Metazoa; phylum Chordata; order Testudines; family Chelydridae; genus Macrochelys; species Macrochelys suwanniensis. Next base: position 37,702,038 of record CM065775.1, on the reverse strand, counting down.
AAACAGCACCAAAACCAGAGGCTCTCTGCTGCAGTTCTGTTATCAGACGTGGAGAATCAATGTGAATATCAGAGCAACAAAGAAGGTGGAATGATAATTTAGCTTTTCCATTATTGTTTGGGATTTTTATTTTTAACCTGCAAATTGCCAGGTTTTGGGAGACTGTTCCCGGAGAATTTTCTCTGTCATCTGTTTGGGCTTCTATTTATTTCTCAGTTCACAAAAAAGAATTTGCTAAGTAATTGAAAAGTAAAGTTGTACATTTGATCACAAATGACAAAATAATCAGTGCCCTACAGGCTTATTTTATTTACATCAGTGATACTCAGACTGAGACTTGTGAACTACAAGTGGCTCTTTAATGTGTCTCCTGCAGCTCTTTGCAGGACATATTAAAACCCTGGGATTTAATTATTAACCACTCTAACTTATTAATCAATCAGGATGATTTTACTATGTTATTAACCAATTATAGTTGATAAAATAATAATACTTGGTCACTCATTTTGCTGTGAGAATAATTATATATATTACACACAGCAAAATGAGTGACCAAGTATTATTATTTTATCAACTATAATTGGTTAATAACATAGTAAAATCATCCTGATTCACACACACACACACACACACACACACACACACACACACACACACACACACACACACACACACACACACACACACACACACACACACACACACACACACACACACACACACACACACACACACCCCCTCTCTCTCACAGTTAGGAACACCAGAATTATGAACTGACCGATCAACCACACACCTCATTTGGAACCGGAAGTACGCAAGCGGGCAGCAGACACAACCAAAAGCAAATACAGCACAGTGCTGTGTTAAACGTAAACTACTACAAAAATAAAGGGAAAGTTTAAAAAGAGATTTGACAAGGTAAGGAAACTGTTTCTGTGCTTGTTTCATTTACATTAAGATGGTTAAAAGCAGCATTTTTCTTTGGCATACAAAGTTTCAAAACTGTATTAAGTCCATGTTCAGTTGTGAACTTTTGAAAGAACCACCATAATGTTTTGTTCAGTTACAAACATTTCAGAGTTACGAACTAACTCCATTCCCAAGGTGCTCATAACTCTGAGGTTCTAGTGTGTATGTGTGTGTGTGTACATGCACACGTGCACACACACACGCACACAGTAAATGAAACTGAATTAGCACTACTGTGGCTCTTGGGTAAGGTTGATTGCTAATTTGGCTCCTGAACCACTGAGGTCTGAGTATCACTGATTTAGATGCTTTTTTCTATCTGTTTACCCTTGGAACTTGTAAGGCATCCATTATAACAGTAACTGAGTGTCTCATACAATTTGTAATGCATTTAGCCTCACAACACCCCTATGAGCTAGGAAGTGCTATTACCTACTTGATGGGGGAAACTGAGATACAGGGAGGCTAAGCGTCTTGCCTAGTGTCACAGAGGAACTCTATGACAGAGCAGGGATTTGAATCCAGGCCTGCTAACCAGTGGGCCATCCTTCCCCTCACAGCGTTTTGTTGTTATGGTGCTAGAAATTGTGTCCAAGCACAAAGTCTGGTTAGACTGGTCTGGGTTTGAGTGAGTGACATACAGGTGAAGGGCTCCTTATCCCTTTAATGCTGCAATCAGTTCGCCTTTCCCGTGGCTTGTTTTGGGAAGCAAGGCATGGATCAGAAAGCAATAAGGTCTAGAGCCTCTTAGATTTGTGCATCTCTTAAGAACACAAGTGACACTCGTTCACTGTTGCTGGAGAAATGAGTGTCAAGATAATGAATCACATTTAAGAGCATTCAGCACCTGGGGGAGAAGTTACATGGCAGACTTTTTTAAGCATGCAAGCACTGTACTGAAAAAAAGAAATTCTGATGTTTCAGATGAATTGGATCTATGTGTCCAAACCAAAGAGCATGACATCCTGCCTTGCTCCAGGGTTTGGTTTCAAGGACATCAGAAACCTAGCTGGCATTAGAATGTTATGATGTGTCTGAAAAAACTGAGTGCAACAAACTATGAGTGTGTGACATTATCTCCACTGGAATTTGAGGAAGAAAATAGAGCTATTGGCTATTAACTATTTTAAGAATCATGACCTTTACTTATAAGACACACACTTAGTTCTGCATGATGTGATGTTCAGGACAAACACATCAGTTCTTGTCAGCGGCGTTTATGCACGCATTATATATTGTTGGAGAGTTTATGGAGTTCTCTGCCACCTTGCAAATATCCATTTAAATCAGTTTGGGAAATCTGATAGGAAAAGTTGCTCTAAGGCTACATGGCTGATCTATGAACAATGTAGGACAAACAGATACAGTTTCTGAAGAATGTCAAACTAAAGATTTTAGAATTTCATCAGCAAGAACAGGGCCTCATTGTGCTAGGTCCTCTCCGTACACAGTGAGACTGTCCCCGGCCAAAGAGTTTACAATCTTAGTAGACAAGACACGGCATATATTACCCCCATTTTACAGCAAAGAGAATTGAAGCAGAGAGAGATTACGTAACTTGCCCAATGTCACACAGGAAACCTGTAGCAGAGTATTGAACCTCTAGTTCTAAAATCCCCGGGCAGTTCCTTAATCACCAGGCTATCGTGCCTTTTAACAGTTTTCCCATCTTTCTGTAAGCTATTAGACTTTGTAAAGAGTGCACTTTATCATAGATTTTAAGGCCAGGACCATTTAAGGCCAGGAGGGTCACCTAGTCTGATCTCCTGCATAACACAGAGCAAAGAATTGCTCAGAAGCGTTATATAGCATTCAAGGATATTTCTTCACTTTGTATCCTAGAAGCAGTGGTACCCTTCTTGCTCAAGCTTTCCAAAACAATTAACCTTCAGGCGGAAACTCAACTAAAAAGTTAGCCCTGAAAGTGAGAGTGACAAAAGTGCTAAGCAACCGGAAAAGAGCCCCTGTATGTTCTAGTGACCACATTTGTGTCTTGTGCATGCACCAACAGTAGTCAGCGAATACTGAAAAACATACAGGTGTGGATGTGTATTTTATACACTAGCTTTGTTGTATTATTCACAACAGCACTCTGTCAAATTCAGTTGCAAGGAGCCTGCAATGCTGCATAAAGCTAACACTCTCTAATTTGTCTTCCTCTGCCATTAATGCAAGTTCCTGTTGGAAGAAATTCTTTTCATTTAATAAAGTTTATAAGCTGCATGTGTTAAAAAAGGAACCCTACCGGGTAATCTTATCGTGTGTAACATCTTTTAAATTAATTTGTTTCCTGAGAACAACAGTGATTTATAACTCACAAGGAAACTAGAGTAGCTTGACTAAATTAAGTGGAGCATTTAGGCGGTTGGAATGAAATTATAGTATGACTGCACATACCATGTTAATGCAATATTAAGGTTAAGAATTTAGTCAAATAAAAGTCGGTAGGCACAAAGTTATAGTTCCTCTCATTAGCCACAAAATGGCCCACTTATGCAAAATACAAAAAAAAATGTATTATTTTATATGTGGTTAAATGTTAGTAAATAGATAATATCATAGTGTTAGCAAATATGTGTCCTGTGTACAGATTTCTGCAGCCATCTTACTCTCAGAGTTGCATCAGCTTGTAACTGAGGAAATACACACTGTGCTCTCTTGTGGAGACTTTGCTTTTACTCCTGTTTTTCTTAAATCTAAAATAAAGCATTTGACAAGGAAACAGTTTCTTCTTTTATATCAAAACATATAAAGAGCAACCCAGGGGTGCTCTACCGCTTGAGAAATGCCCATACGTGCCACCTACCAGTCACATTATAGTAACTACCAGGTGTTTCTAGTTTGGGGACTCTCACGTTGGCCAGGATTGACAATTCCTCCAACTGAGACTCATTGGAATTTTATGCTCCCTGTCCTCCCACAATTCCTGTGCTCTGACAGCCACTTGCTGTTTGTGGGTGAGTTTTGCCAGTATCTCAGTTAGCCGTATCCACTTACACAGGTCTGTACTGAGATACACAGATCACTGGCAGGACACAGGTTCTGTTGCTAGGGATTTCCAGCAGCATGAGGTAAGGAACACACACACATGCCTCTGTGCTAATGGGTACTTCATCTCAGAGTTGGCTTCACTCACTCATGAAATGCAATGAGCTCTGTGTAAAGTATGTAGATCAGCTTTTGTTTGTGAAATACTTGACGATTCTTAAGGACAAAAAAAGCACTCTATAATGCAAGGTACTGCAGGATCAGATTAAGGTGCACTGTCATGGATTCAAACCTCTGCTGTCCTTTTGCAGGATCCGGTCCTCAAGGATGTCAGAAAACATTATGAAAGTGGCAAATTTGAACCAGCCCTCTATTTTCTCTCCCTCCTTATCTTCCTGCTCACCTCGGTACAGATCTCCCCTTTCATTGTCCAAGCGATTTAAAATTTAGATTCTCTGACAGCTGGTAGGAGCCACCAACGAGGAAACAGAAATACAAGCCCCAAGACACTGCAGTGCCCCCTCATCATGCCTCATACAATGACTATGCAACCATGGTTTTCTGAGGAGCGGTAAAAGTGACACACAATTTGGCTGGTTGTCAGGGTCTTAGTTCCCCAGAGCCACCAAAAGCAGCATGGGGCAAAGTTCTACTCCAGTGGAGCAATGCTTGTATGCAGGGGGATGGGAAGGTGAGTGACAATGTCCTCAATACTTTCCTGAATATTGGAGTGTGTAATAGAGACCCCTTCACCAAAGATTGGCCAGCACAATTAAGAAAGTACTTTCCTTTAGAATATGGAATTATAGCAGTTAGAGCTAGAAGAGCCCCAATACCAGTAAGTCCATCCTTAGGGAGTAGGACGCCAAGATAGAATTTTGCCATCCATATAGTATTTTCTTCAGAAACAGGATTGCCAGCACTATTCCACAGTGTGGACATAAGTCACCAGTGATCTATTGCTAATCATTATTTTCCTCTATTTCATCCAATTACTCCTGTGAATGGAGGACGATGTTGCATAGTCAGACAATGCAATGTGCTCTGCTCCTCTGTGTTGTATGGTTTCTGAGATGAATCTTTCAGGTGCCGGCAGTGTTACGAAGTCTTCCAATGGGACTCTCGGTTTGTGTCTCCTGTCATTTGACTGTCTTTCAAATGGCATAAGCACTGGAATGAGAGTGCTGCACAATTTTCTTTAAAGTGATTGGCTATTCAGTTTAGATCAGGATGCTTCATGTTAACTCAAGTATCAGAGGGGTAGCCGTGTTAGTCTGGATTTGTAGAAGCGACAAAGGGTCCTGTGGCACCTTATAGACTAACAGAGGTATTGGAGCATAAGCTTTCGTGGGTGAATACCCATTTCTTCGGATGCAAGCAGTGGAAATGTTAACTCACTGACTACTGGATCTCAGGTATTAAACACCTTGACCTACAGCCTCAGTGCCTAACATTTGTAAGTGTTTGTGCACATAGCAGTATAGATATCAGTGGGCCTACTCAAATAAAGGCTCACTAACATGAACAAGAGTGGTATAGTCAGGGTCAAGGAGCTCTGAGAATTCCAGGGACTGCTTTGCCACCACCTTCTTAATGATGTCCCCTTAATAAGTTGATCAGAGACCAGGCAATTGTAAATAATCTTGTCAATTATTGCCCCAGCAATGGACCAGAGTCTCTGTGAGATTTTTATCAGTTGGGCACCAGTCCAAGTCACAGCTCGTGTCCCACAGTTCCCTGTGTGCCTCCTGAACACTTGCTAAAATGCAGCAGAGAACTTTGTCTCCTTTTGGCATGATTAACCCCTGGCTGAGCAGTCCTGTCCAAATCTAAACAACCTTGTGTGTGAAGTAGCACGGGCGCCGGCTCCGTGGGTACACCGGGGCTGGAGCACCCACGGGGAAAAATACCCGTCAGTCTGTTCCCGCCCCCCCGCGCCCAGCTCACCTCCACCTCCCGAGGCGCCGCGGCAGCCAAGCTGCTTTTCCTGGACTCACAGGCTTGCGGCGCTCAGCTGATCGGTGGCGGCACCGATCAGGGGAGCTGCCGGTGGGTGCTCGGCTGCTTCTCCCCACTCCCTCCCAGGATTGCAAGCTTGGGGGGAGGACTGCAGCGCGCCTGGGGGAGGAGGCAGGGGCGGGGATTTGGGGAAGGGGTGGAATGGGGGCGGGGTGGGGGTGGAGTAGCGGTGGGTCTGGGGGGCGCGAGTAGGCAAGAAGCTCTTCTTGGTGAGACACACTTGATACTGTATCCTGGCAGAGACAACCGAGAGCCACCAGGCAGCTATCCGTCTGAAGCAGTGCCACCATCTGGGATTTTGTGGATGCCAGGGTGGAGGCTGAGAACCTGTCCCTTGCTTCCATTACTACAGATGTGGCTCCCACCACTGGCACTCTAGCTGCTTTCCTTCCAGCTTCGTCTGTTAGAAGCCATCTGGATACCAAGCTGGTGATGAGGCTGACACAAAAGAAAGGGGGCATTTAGGAGTCACCTTCACAATAACTCACCAGGCCTTCTTTGATAACATGGTCCACTGGGTGAAACGTGAAAGCTGGTTAATATTGTGTAGCTCAGTATAGTTACCGTTAAAAGAAAAGCTCTGACACCACACTGAAATGTAATCCTGCCTCTTTCAGGAATGGGATAAGATGATTAGTAGAGCTAAATATATAATAAATGATCAAGTGCACACTGGGATGATTGTAGCAGGAACAGAGAACTGTCATCGTCATCCCCTTCACAATTGCATTTGCACCAGCTCATGTGGTTTTACACCTGTGCCCTGCTGGCGGTGACCTTGGGTACAGTAGGACATGCTGAGATGTGGAAGCTGTGAGTTCTCACCATCCTAACTAGGCTTCTGTGTGCTCTGATAATCAGTTCAGTAGCAGACGGCTCCAGCGGCAGGAAATCCCATTAGAAACGAATGAGTGTGTGTATAATGCTGTGAATATGTAAAGTGGCTTATTGTACCATCTAGTTAATTGTTTCATTTCACTTTTTCAAGCAGAAATATGACATGGCATGAACTCTAACTCTCTGACCAGGTATTGACATTTTGATTAGTTGCTACGATAGGAATCTAGGTTAATGGACCGAGTGGTTAGTACAAATGTCCTGTAGTTTTCTGCATATTGGAAATTGGATCCAATAAATAAAAAGGCCACAGTTCCTTCTGGGAACCTTCAGTTCGTACAGCATTTTCTTTGTTTGTAGTGTGGCAGTGCTGATCTGGGCTCACTTTGCTAGGGCCCAGTGACAGCGTGACTCACTAGCTGGTGTGCCACTTGGCAGCGAGGTGCAGTGATGCAGGATTTTTTCTCCATAGACCTGCTGATCCAGGCTGTTGGTGGTCCCCTTCACCTTGTGACTTGGCCTCTTGGCTGGGTCACATTTAGTCTCACCCCCTTTGGGGGTTTTAATCCAGGGTTTTAATTCAGTAGTTCCAGAACCTCATGCCAGGTTGGCGTAGTGTGTCAGGCCTCTTGTGCCTGGGGTCTTCACTTTAATCTCTTCAGTGAGGCTGTAGTGGAACCCAGATGACCACCACCACCGGCACCACCACCGGCTTCTGGCAAGTGGCTAAGATCCATCTTGCCAGGCCTGATGCTTCTTCCCTGAGTTACTTCCTACATCAGCCCACCTTCTCCTCTACGGGCTCACATTCTCAGAGCAGTCTGCCCTGGGGTCAAGCTCCGGTCCCTGTTCCCCACATAACAAAGGGAAGAAACTAAATTAACAGCAATAAAGAGCTGCACCCGCATCTCTGTCCTAGCAGGATCCGCCAGCCATCTGTCCGACTGCTCTGTGCTCACAGGCAGTGAAAGCAGCTTGGCTCTCTGCTGTGCGCCTCTTTGAGAGCGGAGAATCAGAAGTCTGTTCGCCTCCCTGTGCTGGGGCCCTCTGGGTAGTTCTACACAGCAATTAAACACCCATGGCTGGCCGGTGTCAGCTGACTCGGGCTCACTAGGCTTGGGCTAAGAGGCTGTTTAACTGCAGTGCACGTTTGGGCTCGGGTTGGAGCCTGGGCTCTGACCCAGTTGTGGGTGTTTAATTGCAGTGTAGAGAGATCCTCTGAGCTGGGGGTTTGTCTTCTCCCTTTTAAGTCTCCTCTCCCAATGCTGGCATGCTTTACAGACACAGCCAGGTGGGGCTGCCTAAGCCCAGAGCTATTCTTTAACTCCTGCCTGTCTAGTGAGGGGTTTTTATCCTTCATCACAGGTCCACTGCATACATATATTGTAAGACACAGTCTCTACCCCAGAGAGCGCATGGTGATGTCTGATTTGGGTGATGAGATGGAAAAGGCAAAGATAATACGTGATAATAGTACTTGGTACTTCTGTAGCACTTTCCATCCAAAGATCTCAAAGCACCTTATAAACACTAATGAATTATGTCTCACAGCAGCTCTATGAGCAAGCAAAGGAAGAGTTAGGATCCTTATTTTATATAGATTAGTAAACTGAGGTACAGAGAAGTTAAGGTCTAGACCAGGGGCGGGCAAATGTTTTGGCGAGGGCCACATCAGGGAATAGAAATTGTATGGCGGGCCATGAATGCTCCCAAAATTGGGGTTGGGGTGTTGGAGGGGGTGAGGGCTCTGGTTGGGGGTGCAGGTGCTGGGGTGGGGCTGGGGATGAGGAGTTTGGGTGTAGGCGGGTGCTCTAGGCTGGGACTGAGGGGTTCGGAGGGCAGAAGGACGATCAGGGCTAGGGCAGAGGTGTGGGAAGGGGTGCAGTTTCTGGCTGGGGGTGCAGGCTCTGGGGTGGGGCTGGGGATGAGAGGTTTGGGGTGCAGGAGGGTGCTCTGGGCTGGGATCGAGGGGTTTGGAGAGCGGGAGGGGGAATCAAGGCGGGGGGGGCAGAGGGTTGGGGTGTTGGGTGAGGCTCGGGTGCAGGCTCTGAGTGGCGCTTACCTCAAGCGGCTCCTGGAAGCAGTGGCAATTTCCTTCTCTGGCTCCTATGGGTGGAGCAGCCCCTGACCCTGCTAGCACTGGAGTAGGGCCATGCGGCTGCTTCTGGGAGCCGCATGGTGCAGCCCTCTGACCTGGCGCCCCAGCTGGCAAGCCCCAGGCCCTGCTCCCCAGCGGGAGCTCACGGGCCAGCTTAAAACGGGCCCACGAGCTGTGGTTTGCCCACCCCATGTCTAGACTCTACTATTTAGTCTCTGCCATAAGTAGGGGCTGGCTTCCAAATACACTGCCCCATGGAAGTACAGGAAGGTATTGTGCTTCAGAACATAATCCTTCCCAAGACTTCTGGGTCATTATGGTCCTCCTTGGACCTCTATATGTCTGCCCTTCAGGTCTGGTCTTTGGGAGCATGGGGGTGCAGGCCCATGCAGTCCACCTCATCAGTAGCTTGTGGTTGTTTGTCCCAGATCCTGCTAAGCCAGTAGTTTGTGGCAAACAATTTTTGTGAGTGGAAATTTGCTGGTCGTGTTAGTTAGTTTCCCCCTCCAATGGGCTCTGTTTCAAAATACTGAACCTCCATGTGGAAATGCAAGATTAAAAATTCAAACCAAAAGAAAGACCGTCATTATCCATTAACAAGTTATGGAGGGGCACTGCCGGTGTATAAAGCTGGTAGGAGAAAGTTTATAGTGAAATCTCCATTTTAGCTGGCACCAAGGACTCTCTGAATCCCTTTGAAGTTAGCATTTTATATTCTAGTGTTCCTGCTTAACCGGGGAAACACATGTTCCAGCTGGCAAATCGCACTTGTGTCGTGAGGTCTAGCAAGAACTGAGTCTTATCTATTTGTTGTCTAATGCAGTGGTCAGCGTCTATTTGGCTGCCTAGCAAATGGTACGTCATATACCAGTGTCTTTCACCATTACTTTAGTTTAAGTTACAGATTTACTAGTTATGAATAACTAGAGGGCATATTGCGTCTCCAGTTTTTAAACAGAACTCCCATTAAGTTCAAAGAGGAGTTCCGCCTTAGGGGGGCTAATCTTAAGCCTGTTGAAGTCAATGGAAAAACTTCCATTGGCATCAACTGACTTTGATCAGGTCCAAAATGTGAGAGGACAACATGACCCTTGGAGGAGGGAGTGAACTGAAGAGGAACTGTACAACAGGGATATACAATAACATCACCAATCATTTGCCTCGGACAGCCAGGTATAGTCATGTGTCTGAGCTCCCCGTTAACTTTGGAGCGTAAATGTTTTTCTGACTCATGAAGGTCAGAGCTCACTAATATATGTAGGGCTCCTTGGGTTGTTTTCACAGCTTTCCATTATGATTTTGACCATTTACAACAGGGCTCAAATAAACCCATTTAACATAAGTATCAGTACACCTGAGCTCCAGAATACCAATACCCTAAATTCACGTGCAGTACAATATCTGTGCACAGCACATAATAATGCAAACCATATATTCCATATACAGATAAGTAAAGCTATTCTGCAGCTGTATTGGAATAACCAGCATTGAGTTAATGTATGCATTTTGAAAATATAAACTTTAGTCTGTTGGCAATGGCACAAGGGGCTAGGAGGCAGGGGTTCCTTCCTTTAGCTGGGGCTCCCTTTCATAGGTTAGTAGCTGTGAGCTATTTCTTTTTAACAGGACACTTTTATGTTATACGTCTTTATGTTCTGGGTTTACTTTAATACAAGGGTTCTTTTTTTTTAATAGAATACCTAGTATATGATAAATTAGGCTGAGCCACTCAAACCTCACTGAGCGAGTAGGCTTCTGCCAACAATAAGTTGTATAAAAATACTGGTAATGGATAGAATTATAGCAGAAGGGTCCTATCATGCCTTTTTCTAAACAAGTGCCCTCAACTTCTATTGAAGTCACTGGGAGTAGAGGGCACTCAGCAACCAATAAAAGGTGCTCAGAACCAACCAGATTCAAATCCTGACCAATAAACAAGACCAACTCTGTCAAGAGATGGATTCTGACTTACGAAGTTGGAACAAGAGTGGCGGGCATTTGGCCTGCTCTCTTAGAGAACAATAAGGATTGGAAGTGCTTTGAATCCCTTCCCTCACCCCAACATAAGATGATTAAAAAAAAAAAGCCTTACAATTTCACAAATTTAATCAGAAAAATGTTGCCACATTTTTCTGAGTTTGAAAAATGTTGACCAGCTCTAATTCACTCCAGTGTCACAACTGACTCCAGAAATCTGGATCTTCCTCATTTGCCAACATCTTTTACATTCATAAGGTCTTCCCAAGAAGAGCAGAATTCTAATAAGGAACATGACTTATTACGTTTTGTGCTCTTCTCAGCACTGAAAGGTGACAGTCCAGTCACGTAAATAAACACTTTTCATAGTTACTAGTTTGAAAATAACATCGATATATCTAACCAACATAGAAAACTCAGCGTTTTCCACAGTGTCAAGAAATATTGTTTAATAGATCTGCAAAGCTGCTGTGGCTAGCATCTGTTTCATACAATCTTTATCCATAGTGACACATTTCTGGCACCAGCCTTATCATAGAGTACAATGTTGTAGTCTTTAAATGGCTGACACATTACTTAGTTAAAAAAACAGCTAAATGTATTTGCCGTTCCTTTTATCATCTGCTTGGTTTTGATCTTCAGAACCCATTCCTAGGAGCACCACACAGCAGCCAATACACTTCAGTTAAAAACCCACAATTGGAAATACGCTTTTTAGCATAAAAGATATTGTCCTATTTTCAAAGCTTTTTGCATCAGAAATAAGATCTTTACTTGCCGACAGTCAACATCTTTGGAACATCAGAAGCAAAACACAAGCTATCAACGAATTGCATTAATATTAAAAAATATATATATTTAATTATTTATGGCACCGCTTTCTTGTATTCTTTTTATAAAGCTTCAGGGTTAAGGAGTTGTCTTGAGATGTGTTTCTCACTGATCAGTACAGTACCATGGGGAACAATTTAGATGGGTTTTACTTATCAGAGATCGTCAGCAACATTCAGTAACCACACTAGAAGTATAATAAAGCCACTTTACACATTGTGGTTTACTTTACTGTTTGGTTGTGAATGTAAGATTCAGTGCAGCCTTACTAAGTGTACTGTATACAATCAGGAAACAACTAAGGTGTATTAAGTGAAGATTATGTATGGAAACAAGTCATTTTGATAAGGCCTCTTGTACACTGTAGTGAAATGTGCACTGAAATAATTTTACCGTCTGGTCAGGTTGTTTTTGTCTGACCATCTTTCAGCAGATAGGACAACAGAATAAGAACCAGGAGACCTAGCTCTTCCATGGCCCTGTTGTTTGACCATGGAAGTCACTTCGCCTCTCTTTACCTCAAGTTTCCCCATCTGTAAAAGAGTCAATGAGGATACCAACCTTCTTTGGTAAATGTGTTTGGAGATACAGATGCAAAGCACCACAAAGGTGAATAATATTATTAATGCTTATTTTGTTGAGTTAATCATGTGAGTTAACTGCGATTAATTGACAGCCCTAGTTAATACATCTTTTTTTCCTAGTTGGACATGGCCTAAGGGTGAAATTCACTGAGGTGTTGATGACTCACACTAATTAAGCCCTGCAGAATCATGTAATCATACAAATGTAGGGCTGCAAGGGACCTCAAGAAGTCATCAAGTACAGCCCCCTCCACTAAGGCAGGATCAAGTAAATCTAGACCATCCCCGACAGATGCTTGTCCAGTCTGTTCTTTAAAATGTCCAGTGATAGGGAGTCCACAACCTCCCTTGGAAGCCTATTCCAGACCTTAGTTACTCTTGTAGTTAGAAAGTTTTTCCTAATATTTAACCTAAATCTCCCTTGATGCAGACTAAACCCATTACTTCTTGTCCTACCTTCTGTTGACAGGCAGAACAATTGATCACTGTCTTCTTTATAATAGTCCTTAACATATTTGAAGACTGTTATTAGGTACCTCCACAGTCTTATTTTCTCAAGACTAAATACGCTCAGTTTTAAAAAAATCTTCTTCATAGGTCAGGTTTTCTAAACCTTTTATCATTTTGTTGCTCTCTTCTGGATGCTCTCCAATTTGTCCACATCCTTTCCAACCTGTGGCACCCAGAACTGGACACAATATTCCAACTGAGGCCTCATCAGTGTTGAGTAGGGTGGGACATTTATCTCCCACGTACCTGCTACCCCACCAGGACACCCTGGACCCTGCATCCCCCGGAAGCATGGGGCCCTCCAAAGCTTGGGGCCCGGGGTGGTTGCCCCGGTCCATCCTATGGACGGGACGGCTCTGCTTGGACCTGTTCTGGGCACCACCAAAAATTATACAAACCTGGCACCCATGAGCACAGGACCTGAGTCTGGGGGACCTGGGCCTGAGCTGTGTCCACCCTGCACAATGGCAATGCCAATCTGCCTAGGAAACCTAAAACATGTTTAAAAACAAATAGCTTCTGATGCTGTTCCTACTGAAGCCAAAGGGAAAAAATTTCATTGATGTCAATGGGAGCAAGTTTGAGCCTGAATCTGACAGCACCCTTGATAAAAGGTGAGACACAAAGACTGCTTTAATCACCATCAGTCCTTTCACACATAAACAGAATATTGGTCTTTGGACCTATAGCCAAACTCTGCCTCTGAAGTATTCTCAGAACTGCCACCGACCCTTTTAGCAACATGCTAAGCCATTTCTCAGGTCCTGACCACTCACAGAATTCCTTCAGCATGGGGATATTTAAACTAACAGCATAAAATAAGAGCAAACCCCACCATTTCCTAACACTACAGAGACTGAAGCCCACTGGAAGTTAAAAGCCTATATACTTTTGAGGATCTGGGCCCAAGGGTTTCTAACAAACTTGGAAATACAGGCCTTGCAGAGTATCAAGGGTTTATCAAGATTAATGTACAGCACCTGCTGATGCCTATTAAATAAGGCCTGATAGCTTAACTAGCTAGCTGATCTCAATTACAGATTCTCTCTTTTGTGCTACTAATAAATAAATGAACTAGGAGCAATAAACTTGAACCATTCACAATCCAAATTTGTTCTCTGTCCGATTATTCTGATTCTAATGGTCCTTTAGAGGCACTGGCAAGAAAGGGAGCTCATATTTTTTTAAAATCGTCTATAAATACAAATTATACATCAATGGAATGTGATATGTGTTAATGTGTGATATTTATTACTATTAAAGTTAGTATAGTTATTAAAGTATTTGTTATTCCCAGTTGTTTGACTGCTTTGTGCAATTTTTTTTTGCAAAACAATTTCTGTTAGTAGTTGCTCTTCATGAGTTGCTATTTTTGCTATATCATAGCTCATCTGAATCACGTGTGCTTATCTCTCTTTCCTGACTGGATGACCTCAGTGTTAAAACTAGGAGTCCCTTTTCCAGTTCATAATTTATTTGCAAACAAGGTGTGATTTTTACAAAGGTACCCATGATTAGTAAATGTCTGATGAATCTTTTTGTGACTAAATCATAGGTTTTCATAATGTCTCAAAAGATTTTCCAGCATAAACATTCTTGCAAATATTTCCTATTATTATTATTTATTTGTGTTATGGCAGCACCTAGAGACAGGGCCCCATTGTGCTAGGAACCAAGATGGAGCTTGATAATTTTATGAATGGGATTATAAAACAGAATTGCGTGTGATAGCAGGGGACTGGTTTCGATAACCCAAGAGGTCCCTTCCAGTTCTATGTTCTTATGGTCTTAAACTAGGCACTGAATGAACATATACTAAAGGGAGAGTCCCTGATCTAAAGAACTTACTGTCTAAATACAAGACTATCAGCCATGGGTGAATAAAACAGACGGGGAAGTACAAGGAAACAATGAGACAATACTGGTCAGCATGAGAAACCAGTGACCCAGCAATGTGTTCATACTGTTGTCACTTTCCTTAAATTTCTTGCAACTGAAACCTTGCTCACCCAAATATTTGTGGAATAAAAGGGAGGCTTGGTTAGCAGTGAAGTGAATCACTAGGTTTCATTCTCAAGAATACTCTCAAATACTTTTTTGTTGTATTTACCCAGTTCTAGTCTCAGCCCTCTGCAGGACAAATACCCTAGTTCAGCATTCATGAATTTCCTTGCTCTGTTGCTGAGTCACAATAGTAACAATACTATTGTAGTAATAATACTACAATAGTAACAATAGCACCGGTTGTGGGAGGGGTGGGGGGGTTTGTGGTATGGACACCTGGGTCGAATCATTTATATTTTACTGATTTTTTTCAATACAGGAACTCCTCACTTAAAGTCGCCCCAGTTAGCATTGTTTCGATGTTAAGTTGCTGATCAATTAGGGAACATACTCGTTTAAAGTTGTGCAATGCTCCCTTATAAAGTCATTTGGCAGCAGCCTGCTTTGTCCACTGCTTGCAGGAAGAGCAGCCCGTTGGAGCTAGCTGGTAGGGGCTTGGAACCAGAGTGGACCGGCAGCCCCCCTATCAGTTGCCCACTCCCCTAAGTTCCCTGTGTGGCAGGTTATCAACTGCCAGCAGTTCAGCTGTCCCTCCCCGCACTGCTGCTCCTGCCCTCTGCCTTGGAGCTGCTCCCAGGATCCTCCTGCTTGGTGTGGGGGGGGAGGGAAAAAAGAAAGGGACTAATGTAAGGGTGTCTCCCTCCCCCCTGCTCCTGCACCCCACTTACCTCTTCTCCATATAGAGCAGGGTAGGGACATGGACTGAGTGAGACAGAGAGAGCTTGGTGCAGCAGCTGCAGTCTCAACTTCCTGATCCACTTAAAAAGACAAGGTACTTAAGAGTGGGGTCAGCATACTTAAAGGGGAAATGCGCATCTCTCTCTCACACAGGGTGTGTGTCTCTGTCTACCATAGAATCATTGAATCATATAATCTCAGGGTTGGAAGGGACCTCAGGACTTCATCTAGTCCAACCCCCTGCTCAAAGCAGGACCAACCCCAACTAAATCATCCCAGCCAGGGCTTTGTCAAGCCTGACCTTAAAAACCTCTAAGGAAGGAGATTCCACCACCTCCCTAGGTAACCCATTCCAGTTCTTCACCACCCATGCTGCCTTTTAGAATGTGAGGCTACATTAACAACGTGTTAATCCTTGACGGCTCAGCCAAAAGCTAGTTCGTCATTTGTCAGTAAGGTATTCCCTGGGAAATATCACACTCTCTAAGTTCACCACCTCAACCAAGCTTCACAGTCATCATCGCTGTGTACCATATTAAATTGTTTGTTTAAAACATATACACTGTGTGTGTGTATATATATAGTTTTTTTTCTGGTGAAAAAAATTTCCCTGGAACCTAACTCCCACTATTTACATTAATTCTTATGGAGAAATTGGATTCGCTTAACATCGTTTCGCTTAAAGTCACATTTTTCAGGAACATAACTACAATGTTATGCGAGGAGTTCCTGTATATTTTTTGGAAACTGGGACACAAGAACTTCACATACTGGAATAGATCCTTGGGACAAGCCAGAATCCACTCAATGCAGGACTCAGTGAGGGAAGGGATTAAAAGGGTTGCATCTTTATCCCTTCCCTCCCCTGATCCTGATCTCACTGGGGGCCATTTTCCCCTCTGGTACTAGATAGAGCAGCCTCAGGTCTGCAAGGGAGTGGAAAATTGGGCTATGATCTGTAGAGAGCAATACACAATATAGAACATCTTGATAGCAAGCAGAGGGTTACATGTAATACAGATCCTCCCCCTCCTCCTCTTCCACAGAAGCAAGTGAATTCCCCATTTAAACTGGCAAACATCTCTCTTGGGCAGTCACAATGTTACTAATCTACTTCGGAATGTGTATTTACCTTAGCAAAACTACATCTGCCTCTGAGCTTCTTGTTTCAAAAAGGAAGGAGGACCTTAAAACTGAGGACTGCTGCTCTGCTTTTTCTTAATGATTAATATGAGGCTCAGTAACTAAAATCACAAACGGGCTTGGAAATTAGGCTAATGCATGCCAATTAAATCATGCAAACCATTTTTAATGGAAAAATGTAATTGCTTAGTAAAATCCAGCCTGCCTGGTTCACATTCACGTTTTTAATCAGAGTAATTGCTCTTGCCTCTGAAATTTATGGGAAAGGCAGAGATGTGAGCAATTGTCATTGCACTTTAAAACTAATTTATAACCTCCGCATTTGCACTCTGCGGCAGCTCAGCTGAGGCTGTAAATACCTTGTAGTTTGACTAGATTCAGGGAGACAACAGTGTCTTGTAAGAATGGTGAAGTGTGGTAGTGCCAATGCTCTTGCTTCCTTCTGTAAATGCTAATCTGGTGACAAAGAGGTGACAAATAAATATCCCCAAGAATTGAGGTTTTTTTCATATTTGAGTGAGTGTGTGTGTGTGTGTACATACACACACACACATACACGCACACTCAAATATATATATACACACACACACATCTCCTATCTTCTGCTAAATAATAGTGTAGAACCAGAAGCTTGGGCCCTTGCAGTTAAGACTCCATGCCACATAATCCTTCTCTTCTCTTTCTCATGCTTGGGAACCGCTCTATATATTCAGCAGTGGCGTAGCCAGGTTTAGAGCACAGGGGGAGCGGAGCTAAAAAAAGGCGCCGGGAGCAAGAAGCGTCGGGAACAAAAAAAGGCGCCGGGAGCAAAAAAAAATGCTCCGCTCTGGCTGCAGCTTAGGAGCAAAAGACGTCAGAGCACAAAAAAGGCGCCGCTTCTGCTCAGCGGGGGAGCGGCCGCTCCCCCTGCTCCCCCCCGGCTACGTTACTGATCTTCAGCAGATGTAAATTCAAAGAAATGCACCTGCCTTTCTAAGGCCTTATCTATAGGGGGGGAAATGACTTTGATCTGGAACTCTCAGGGAGCTATTCCAGGAATCGGGACCCCCATGCCAGTCTGCAATCAAAGACAGCACAACAGCCAAACGCTGTTCTGGAGACACCAAATTCCTCCTGTGCAAAGAGAATGTCTTCTTTTTTTTTACAGGAACCCAGTTTCATTCCCTGGAAATCACCTTCTGAGGCAGGAACTCCCATGCAGAATGAGTGGAATTGGAACAGCCTGGACAGTAATTCTTTGCCCTAATTCTGTTTCACTATTTTCATACGTGGGAAGTGGTTTTTCACATTTGGGACCAGTGACCTACGTTTAAAAATTTAAATCAGTTTTTGAGGTGTCAGAGGAGCAAAAAAAGCATCTCTGATATGGTACATGTGGTTCACCATACCTGTACTTCACATTAAAGAATAAAATAGACTCACTGACCTATCTGCAGGGCACTCCCTGGGAGTCCTTTCAAGCTGTCACAGTGTGAGTCAGACCTACGGAGACCCATTGGTTCCTTCTTTTTTGTTTTACTTTAAAATAAGTCATCCAAACTGAAAATATGTGTGCTTTGTTTCTCGAAAACCGATCACATTTTTAAAACACAATATAAAAAAAACTTGACAGCCTTTAGGCTAATGGTGCACTGAGACACAGCCTATCATGCTGACTGGATCTGTCTCATAATTTCCTTGTACTACACCTATCTATCTGTCGTCTCTTGCCTTATACTTAGATTGTAAGCTAAGGGACTGTCTATATTGTTCTGTGTTTGTACAGCACCTAGCACAATGGGGTCTGGTTCATGACATGGGCACGTAGGTGCTACAGTAATATAAATACATAATAATAATAATTATTTTCTAGTCAGAGCATCTCTTGTGCTTTAAAAAACCTTCAGAGAACCTCAGCTGGAAGGTGCTGTAGGAGCCCAAAGGAAGAAAAAATAAACATTATAACTAAAAAGTAGGCAAATGTAATTTCTTTAGTTGTCACCAGAAAACCCAAAGTGTGGTTTCTCTGAGGGCAAATGTTTGTTGCAGCTGAGTTCCAAAAAATAGAAATTAATAATGGAAAGACAGATGCAAAATTTGGGCCTGATGCAACTTCTGTTGAAGTCAATGGGAACCTTTCCAATGACTTTAATGATGGTTGGGGCATGGACTATATCTGTAATGTAGGTGTAGTAATGGGTTAAAACTGATAGACCAGTGCTCTAATGACAAGGTGAACACGAATTGAAAGCAAAAGCTGCTGCAGGTTGTGGGGTGCGGTGGCTTGCACACAAAGGAATGATGCAAATGCTGATTTCTCTAATCCAAATCCCACATGAGCTTTATTTTTCTGTGCTGCAGTCTTTGTTGCAGGTTGTGCTGCTCTAACAAAGAACAGAGCAGAACTGTTCTGGAAATGAATTGCAGTATATGAGATGAGGTTTGGCTTTACACTCAGGGTATATGCATATATTCTGCAGCACAAGCCTTGAGCAATCAGGAATGTCATCTGTATATTTGTGAGGCTTTCTGAATGCTATATAAGGGAGGTAGTGATGTGAAGAGACACACAGAGCATCTATTTGATTTTAATAAAGCATTTTGTATGTTCCAGGGGAAGCTTTACTGGGTACAGAGGTATAGCTGCTTCTATGAAAAATCTATTATTTTACCAATGTGTTTTATATAAAACGAGAGGTGGGTGGAGAAGGGTATGACAGAGAACACATACAGACATACACAAGCACAGATCCAGATACACACACACACACACACGTACGCACACACACACACACACACACTTTTTGTCTGTCCAAGAAGGCAAATTCATATTGAACAGAGTGGTGAGGAGAGAGGCATGGGGCACAGTCATCTGTCTGAAGGAGTGGAGCTGATAGAGGAGTCCCTCAAATTTAAAAATGGTGAGGAAATAGAAGAGGGAGTCACCTTCTTCATAGTTTCTCTCTTGCTGTCTCTCCCTTTTTTTTTTTACTAACCTCACTGGATTTTATCCAAGGACATTTTTAGGTCAGAGTTGTTGGTTTTAATTAATACATTTCCCCTCAATAACAGAAACCTAAAAAAGGAAGAAAAGGCTTCTTGTCGTTTTCCTTAAGTGGAATCCCCCCTTCAAAGTATGTCAGATAGTGATCTCATAAACAGCTGTCAGTTCTGGCAGGTGGCAAGAAGCCTAGAATGTACTATTCTTAGATCAAGAAAATATAAGTAGGTCAAGTTACAGTGGTTCTTGTAAACATCATCTCCACGAGAATCAAAAACCGATACAAGGTCAGAAAGTTCTACTAAGCTGAGTACAGAGAGGAAAGAATGACAGGGTAGATTTAGTCTTAAAATATCCGTCCTTCCATCTAATCTCAAACTTTACCAGATTAGTTTTGTTTCATATTCTGTCTGCAATGGAACAGTCGGAGAAAGTTTTACACCACAGAGCCTTCACTAAGGCAATTGGGACAATGGTTTGGTGAAGTTTTGTTTATTTTAGCAACTTAAAGGAAAGCCAAAGAGATCAAACAGACCAAAAAGGAAGTTGCAGCTTGATAACTACTTAATGCTTGCTAGCAAAATATAATGCCTGAAGGACTGTAACAACCATATTCATTACAGGACTTAAGAGTCTTATTTTATGGTATCTAGACTGGTGCTCCTCTAAATCCTTCACCTGACTTTGGAAATTTAAAGTTTAGCTCTTTGCAGGCACTGTTGTGATATGGCCAAGAACTACTGACTCCAATCTACAGATGGGGAAACTGAGGCACAATGAAATTCAGGGCCAGATTCTGTGACTCTTCCTTGGGTTTGATTAGCCTCCTCATGGAGTAAGGTACTAATTAGCAGAATACGGGTGGCAAAAATTTGGCTTTAAGTGGTTTGCCCATGGCTGGTCAATGGCAGAGACAGGATTAGAACTCAGAAATGCCTAGTTCTTATTATCAGGCCAGACCACAGTCTCTTTTGCTGCAGAAATTAGCTGTTTTTTCTTTCATTCCTGGTGATCACTTCCATAAATACAATTAGCTGTGATCTATCCACCTACCTACAGGGTTTATTTTTAATAGTGCCCATCACTATTGTATCTAAGCACTTGCACATCGTCTCTCACTTTCCCATCCCAGTCAGTCTCCCAACGCATTTTGAGGTACTTATACCTTCTGGCTGTGCAATATCCGGCCAGAACTGTAGGGGCACAGGGGCTGCCCATGTAAGGCTGCCCACCCGGAGCAAGTCTTCTGAAAAGGAGGAGTTAGGGGCAGGAACAGACTGAGTAAGCTGGTCAGCAAGGCTGGCTGGTTGCACAGGGAAAGAGTATGTTGCACCTCTTAAAGTGCTGTAGCAAACTACTCCCTCCTACCCCCTCAGCAGAGCCAGGGAGCTTCAGGAGTCAATGTGCCTCTAGAACAGAATGCCTCCTGATTCCCCATCTGGGCTGGTGCAGTTCTGCACTGCCCCTAACTATGGGCTGTGGCTAAACGCTATGTGCTCCATTGAAATCAATGGGAAATGGCCACTGACCAGACACTTCCTTACTGGGAGGAGATGGATTCACAGCCTCCAGGATAACCAAGCATTCTGCACAGCATGAAGCATTCAAACGCCTTTACAAGAATCTACCATCAACAAAATTCCAAGGCTGAAAATAAAGTTAATGGTGTTATTCAGCTCCCGTTATCAGTTCTAATAGACACACTCAGCCTTGACTGGGCTTGTACAGAGAGTCAGCAAATTCTCACCTCTCGCTTCCTTTTTCATGGCCATGTATTACACCTCCTGCTTGCTCCTCGACATATAGACCTAATAGGAACATTTGCAAATTGACGTATTTTAAATTATTTTAAGTTTATGGTAATCTTTTCCACTGTGAATTGGATACAGATTTTAACTCTGCCTGCTTTCATTTATTTCCAGGCTTTATTCCATATTTTATCTCTTTGCTGCTGGGCTGTTCCCAGAAAACTTCTTAAATCTTTTTCTAGTTTCTTACCCATTAAAATTTTGTTTCTATTCTTATTTCTCTTTGGTGTTATGTTATACCTCAGGGATCTCCTCTCCCTAGATCAAGCATTACCTAACTTCTTCTCAAGCTTGCATTTCAATAGGCATGAGACCCTTTTCAAGTAATGTTCAGCTATGCATTCTCAACTGTTATTTTTTACTTACAGACATAGAAGACAGAGATTAATGTTCCAGACCTTTATAGTCACCTTGAAAGAGGCAGTGATCCAGGAACATCAGTCGCTGTTTTGCATTTGTAGGGATCACCCTGTGCAAAAGGGAAACTGCATGAGACAGAAGTTCTGTATTTAATGGCAAAGAAGTACAAACAAATATCACCCCAGAAGGATGTTTGAAAGTAATCCAGATGGACAAGTCACCATGAGAAAAATAAGCAAAATCTTTCTGCGACTGATACTTATACTACTATTATAACTGAATCAAGTGACCTGGTTACAGCCAGATTGTTCCTTGCCCTCATTAAAACATAGTTAAAATTGTAGCACAGCTGAGACCTAACTGTATCCCAGAAACCCAGTTAAAGTCTTTGACAGTCCAGAATTTTCATATGGATACAGAGTTGCCAACTCTTGAGGATTTTATTATTAGTCACATGATATATAGAGTTTTCCCTTAAAGTTCCAGTTCTTAGAGTCATGTTATTACATCATAAATATCAGATTTCGTTTTAAACAAAAAATAAGTTTCTAGCCCTCATGGTTGCAGAGAAAAACTTCAAAATATGAATCTTGAGCGCTCAAAAACCTGAAGGCAAATAAAGAGAATCCCAAATTTATTTATTTTCAAATCTCATGATTTTTTTGAAGTCTTGAGGTTAGCAATACTGTGATGATGAGGTCCCAGGTAGCGCCTAGTCACACTACAGCTTTTTAAGGGGAGGGGACAACTGTGTTGTAACCAGCTACCCTGTCTCAAATATAGATGTAGTATAGATGAGACCTACAGGCTGATATACAGGTGAGTCAAACAAAGCAACAGAAGTAAATATAGACTCAACTACAACTACAAGAATGTGCAATTCTGGAACTTTTGTGAATATTAAAGAAAATGACACCAAAATAGGTATCAGAATGACTGAGAGGATCACAGCACAAGTGGCTAAAATTCTGCTGATGAGTAAACAAAAACCAGCTAAGGTTAAACTCAACAAAGGTCAACTCATCTGTGGCAAATTCCAAAAACAGCCTTGTTCACAAGTCAGAGGGGTCAAAGTGTGGCCCTTTCCTCAAGAGTAGGTTATTATTCCAAGTTTTTATAGTGAACATGGAAATTGCTAGTGGCGGGAGACGCAGAACTGAATCACTTATTAATTTGCATAGGAAAGAAGCAAGTGGTTATTGGTAGAGCTCACTGCATCAGGTGATGATGCAGCTGTTCAAAGTACTGCCTAGTTGGCCTTCTTTTTGAATCTGCTGTATAATTGTGCTCCAGGATCAAAGGTTTCACTTAAAAAAAATTAAACCTCTAGCCTTTATAGTTGCAAAAATAACCTTCAAAACATGAAATGAACATATACATAGGCAGCGATATCCACCCAAGTCTACAGACAGCCTGAAAAAAACACTCTTGCCTGGTCTACACCTAAAACTTAGTTTGACCTAGCTACATTGCTCAGGGCTATGAAAAATGTCATGCCCTGTGTGACTTGATTTAACCCCCAGAGTAGACGCAGCTCGGTTGATGGAAGAATTCTTTCCATCAACCCAGCTATCATCTCTCAAGGGGGTGGATTTACTACTGTGATGGAAACCCCCCTTTGTTGCTGTAGTGTCTACACTACAGCAGCGTAGCTGCAGCATGGCAGTTGTGCCACTGTACTGCTTGAAGCGTAGCCATCCGCTCTGAGGGAGATACAGATAACCTCATTCATTTCAATGGAGCGTTAACTGTGAAGCTTAATGACGTCAACATTATTAATGAGTCACTACTTTTCATAATAGCAGAAACACCAAGATAATGTGTTTTCCTACCGTTGTGTGACGTAGTGGAAGATATTGAGAAGAGGTGTAGTGGGATAGGTAGTTGTTGTCAAGGTTTGATGGAATATGAGGTGACGAACTCAACCCCAGTTGCCAAATTTAAGGTCACCTCTGGCCCTGTCCAAGACAAAAAAGAGAAGACACATCCCCTCCTGGGTAGCAGGAGGTGTGTCTACCCATCTGCCAAACCCTCTGGCTTTTCTCTTGGCAGTTTCTCTGATGCTGTGACAGGAATCGGCAGAAAGCTGAAATGTGAGAGTATGGCTGCAGCATAAAATATATTGAATCAACATATTTAAAGAAGAGGCACTGTATGGATCACGCTGCACTGGATTATGGGTGAGAGGGCGGGGTCAGTGCCACATTAATCAGGCCTCTCTGCTGCATAGGTCATTCAAACCTGGCACATCATTTGAAACTAATGTTCCTCATAGGACAGGGGGGAGAGGTAACTTAGTTAACAGTTTGTTTAAATCATTTAACTACTATAAGTTATATATATGTACTTTTATATCTTGACTTTGTATTTATTGAAGGATGCATTTTGGATTAATTTAATTTTTTTAATAGTCACCAAGCTTGGGAAAGGAAGAGGGCTAGTGTGCAATAAAAGTTAAATAAGCACAACCTGACGTTTATGGGAAAGTAACCTAAACAGCTGTTTCATAGATTCATAGAGTCTAAGTGAGAAGGGACCTCTGTGATCATCTAGTCTGACCTCCTGTACAGCACAGAGCATAGCACTTCCCCAAAATAACATCTTTTAGAAAAACATACCAATCTTGATTTAAAAATTGTCAGTGATGGAGAATCTACCACGACCCTTGGTATATTGTTCCAATGGTTAATTACTCTTACTGTCAAAAAATATGCCTTATTTACAGTCCGAATTTGTCTAGTGCCTACTTCCAGACATTGGATCATGTTATATCTTTCTCTGCTAGATGGAAGAGTCCATTACTAAATATTTGTGCCACATGTCGATACCTATAAAGGGTAATCAAGTCACCCCTTACCCTTCTCTTTGTTAAACTAAATAGACCGAGTTCCTTGAGTCTGTCACTTTAAGGCATGTTTGCTAATCCTTTAATCATTCTCATGGCTCTTCTCTGAACCCTCTCCAGTTTATGATCATCCTTCTTGAATTGTGGGCACCAGAACTGGACACAATATCCAGCAGCAGTTGCACCAGTGCCAAATATAGAGATAAAATAACCGCTCTATTCTTACTTTAAATTCCTCTGTTTATGCAGCCTAGGATTGCAATAGTTCTTTTGGACACAATGTCACACTGGGAGCTCATGTTCAGCTGATTATCTACTATGACCCTCAAATCTTTTTCAGAGTCACTGCTTCTCAGGAGAGAGGCCCCCATCCTGTAAGTATGGCCCACATTCTTTTTTCCCCACATGCAGTCATTTACAAGTAGCCATATTAAAATGCATAGTGTGTGCTTGCGCCCAATTTAGCAAGTGATCCATATCGCTCTGTATCAGTGACCTGTCCTCTTCATTATTTACCAACCCCCAATTTTTGTGTCATCTGCAAACTTTATTGATGATGACTTTGTTTTCTTCTTTATGTTTTGTCTATGTCAGGGGTTCTCAAACTTGGGGTCGGGACCCCTTAGGGGGTCACAAGATTGTTACATGGGGTGGGGGTTGCGAGCTGTCAGCCTCCATCCCAAACCCTGCTTTGCCTCCTGCATTTAAAATGGTATTAAATATATTTAAAAGTGTTTTTAATTTATAAGGGGAGGGTCACACTCAGAGGCTTGCTATGTGAAACGGGTCACCAGTACAAAAGTTCGAGAACCCTCTGGTCTATATTTAATATACAAAGAGTGGGACAGAATCCTATAAACACCCTGTCACTCAATCAGAGGGGCTTGAAAGTGCCTCATCTGAAATAAAATACATCCTGCAGAGACTAGTTTCCTGCTTTTCTGTGGCAATGTGACCTGATGAATAACTATCAGTGCTGAAGATGTGAGAAGCACAAGTGTGACACTGGACACATACTATGGGTGTGCCCCTGCCTAAGTTTAATATAGAATTAGATGAGTGAAGTTCTGAAATGCGTACTAGGACACCAACACCTGGGTTTACCATTTCAGTACTTAACAACTTCACTCCAATCACAAGCCTCTCTGCCCCAAGAAAACAGTTGGTAGCTAGTGCAATACAATGTGCTAAATGATTAATGCTACCCAGGTGGTGCATCTGCTCCCATACACTAAAAATCTGTGGATGAGAAACAGCATCCTTTGAAAAATTAATAAACCAGCTAAATGACAACCTGGCTAATGGGGCCCATTTTTCAGCTTTCCATTTCTGCACTGAGCAAATGACTGGGGATGCGAATGCCTGTTCTCAATTTCAGGTGACATTGTAAATAAGAAGTGGGCAGCATTATCTCCCTTAAATATAAACTTGTTTGTCTTAGCGATTGGCTGAACAAGAAGTAGGACTGAGTGGACTTGTAGGCTCTAAAGTTTTACATTGTTTTGGTTTTGAGTGCAGTTACGTAACAAACAAAATCTCCATTTGTAAGTTCTGGACACTCACCAGGCTTCTGTGTTTGGACTCTGGGCCCATGTGCTTTTTTAAGCACCGCTTGGTCACTGGGTAGTCTCTGGCACACTTCCTTGGCACAGACTCTCAATCTGATACCCCTCCTTGGAAGTGGGGCCCCACAACACTCCTGGAGCTTAAGCACATCCTTCCCCAGAGCTCTGCCTCAAGGGCACTCTTGTTTACAGCTCCCCTCCTCAAACTGTCACACCTGATCAGTTCACCACCCTGGAAGGCTTTGCTTGGATGAAATGGCACGGTATGGAAACCTGTATATTTACAGCACGATGGTAAAACCAGTCAAGTTTAGGCATCTAAATCCATAAGTAGCCACCTAAATAAAAGTGACTTGATATTGCTGAGCAGCCCCAGCTCCCACTGACTTCAACTGGAGTTGGATTGCTCAGCATCATGGCAAATCAAGACATTTTTATTTAAGTGCCTTAACATAGATTAAAGCCAGGAGCGGCAGAAGCCCTCTAAAAGTGGGGAGGCCACTAGTGCCCGAACCATGGCCCCATCCCCCATGCTGCCCCTTCCCATGAGGTCCTGCCCCCGCACCACCCCTTCTCCCTGAGCCCCTCCTGTTACACTGCCCATCCCCCCCGAGGCCTCGCCCTTCCACCGCCCCTTCTCCCTGAGTCCCCACCCTCACGCTACCTCTCTCCCCCCAAGACCCCACCCCTGCTCGCTCCTCTCCACCCCCTCCCACCCCATTGCTTGCCCTTATGGCTGGTAAAACGTGATGGGGCCATGGCCTCCTGGACCCTGTTCCAGCACCCTTGATTAAAGTGTCTAACCTTAAGCATCTATATTTGGCTATATGCAGTCATATGTAGCACTATAGAGCCTAATTTCTTTCACCAAACAATTATGGTATCTTTTTGATTTTTTCAGATGTATTTCTCTACTGCCTGGGGAGATTTTAGTTGCAGTCCTCAGACCATATATGGACTCATTCTCTTGTCAGTTAGATCAGCCACATCAACTAAGTACATTGTGAACTGACCCTTTGTAACTACATTTATTAATACCATATGAGGAAATGAAGGTTTTTCTTCAATAAAATGTTACAGTGGATTATTCTCCTATACCCTTTGGGGGTCATCTAACCATTCTTGACATAGCCTTGTCATCTGAAAGAACAATTAAACCAAACTTTAGCTGAAATATTAAACCATAGTCTCTCCACTGTAACAATAATTCATCCAAACAAGTCCATCTGAAGTCAGATAATGTCCACCTGGCCCTTAATGAGCTCTTGAAGCCGAGAGTGACAGGCATTCTGCTGTCTGTGAAATAAATACAAGTTATGAAGTGGTTACCAAGGAAACTTTATAGTGTAAAGAGATACAGTAGCTATGGCAAAAAGATATCACAGCCCTATTATTCAGAGTGTTCATTTGCTGCAAGTTGTATTTTTGTTGTCTTTCAGACTTATGGAACAGAACAGTCTGGGAAATCAGCCAAGTCACGTGCATATATTGAAATAGGGTCAATGTGAATACATGTAACCACAAGCAGCAAAGAAAAGGATGCTTTGAATGCAGTTCTAACCAAGTACTAAAAGCTAACCTCTCCCTGGGATTCTGGAAGAGAGGGTGTTACAAAGATTGATTAGTCATTACCCTTCAGGAAATTATTGTTAGTGTTACCCCTTTGTGACTGGAGCAGTTAGCCAAAGTTTGGGGCTCTGCAGCTTGCTTCCGTTAGAAGGCGAAATTGATGACTGAGTCACGCCCTTCTTTGATGAAATCCTGCTTATTTACAAAGAATATGCCAAGTCTCTTTCTTGATCACAGGCAGAATGAAACAGCAGGGGACAGTTTCTTTGCTCATAGCTCCAAGACCCTTTCAGCCAGCACTCAGCCCAGTAAGCTCCCTCTCTCTAGGCTTTTCTCAGGGCCATGTTCCCAGTGCTTGTTGAGGTGGCTGTGTCTGATGCTTCCTTTCTGCCTTCTCTCTCAGCTTCTCTAGTCCTTCTGCTGTTTCTTTCACTGAAACACAAACATTCACACACACCAAACTAGCCAGCAAAACCCGATTGCCTACATGTGCCTTTCTTTTTCACAGTTTCAGGGTAAGTGCCCCTCTATCTGCCCCTGTGTGCTGCACTCTAAGAGTGCCCAGTCAGGTCTGCAGCCGTTACCTGTCTCTGGGCAGAGACTCTTGTCCCATACCGTTCTGGCCGGGGGCGTTTTAAGGCTGCACATCTTCCTTACACTGTGATATCCCAGCAAGCCAGCCTGCCTAAAGGCCAGGGCCTATGTTTTGCTTTCTCTCTGAGGCTGTGAACGGTGTATTGTCAGCAGTCACAAGCTACCACGCAGCTCTTTTAAAGTAAGCACATTTATTCTTAAGGTAACAGCACTGAAAAGCAAACATCAAAAAACCAATACACAGATTTAAACCCATACTAAACATACCAGGAGTCACCCATCAGTCTTATGGGGCCCCATTAGTCCAAAGTCCTTCCAACCTGCTGCAGGATTGGGATCCTGTGATAGGATAGCTGGCTCATTAAATGAAATGGGGCACAATTCTCCTGTTCCAGACTAGCTGTGCCCTATTTTGGTGTAATGAGGAGGGTGGGGCTTCCCCCTGGGAGTTATAAATGAGCAGAAGCCTCCAAGGGGAGTTCAGAACCCAGAGTCCAGAATTCTGCATGAGAGAGCGAGCGTGCACGAGAGCTTCGAGGGAGAGTTCAGTGCTCAGAGTTTAGAAAGGAAGAGTCCAGAGCCCTGAGAGCTCAGAGAATGAGCAGAGCTGGGCCAAGTGCTTTAGGGAGGGGATACCCTGAAGGAGGGAATGGTGAGAATTCCCTGGTTGAGCAGTGGATCCAGACCAGGCTGCTGAAAGTGGATGGCAGGGAGGCAGTCAGTCAATCAACTACAAACTTCCTCAGGCCAGAGAGTGATGGCTGGAGAGGGCTGAAGGCTGAGAGCAGAGGAGGAAGATGCCTGCTGGCTTTCTGAGCTGGAAAGCTAAAGCCAGAGGGTTAGAGAGGACTGGAGGCTGGGGAATGATGGAGGAGTGAGTCCGCTGATGTCTCCAGGCAAGATCTGGAACCCTATCTGGAAGAGAAACCGAGCAGAGAAACACCCCAGCGGGGGTGAGATGTGGTGAGAGATGCTGGAACCATCCCCAGGTGCTGGGATGAAGCACAGTGAGAGACCCCGGAGTCATGCTGAGAGCTGGGGTGAGAAGTTGTCAGAGATGCCGGAGCTGTACTTGGTGCTGGACTGTTGAGATGAATGTACTGTTTCTGTTTGTGCTAGAGGGATTCTGGATTCTGGTAGTGGGACTTTTGGTAATTAATTAACCCCACAAAAAGGGCTGTTTATATGCTCTAAAGTCTGTACTGAGTTTATCTGAGGAATCAAGAGGGAACCTGAGGTGAGGGGCCACTTGCAGGGCTTCCCTGAGGCCATAGAGGGGTGCATGGGAGGAAGCACGTCAACAGGCCCCTATGACAAAAGTTCATGTCCATTTGCTTGTTTAGAAAGAAGGCCCTGTGTCAATTCAGACTCAGCCTTTTTATGCCAAAAGCTATTTCTTTGTTGGAGTCTCTGGAAAACCCAGTTTGAACCAGTATACACAAGCCTCCACAGGAAGTAGTACCCCTCTAGAGCTGTTTAGTCTCAGTGATTCACTTTAATCACCCACCACTGTTTTTCAGTGAGAAGCTGTGGTAACACTCCGCCCTCCCTCCCCCGATGGAATAAAACACAATCATACGTAAAACATTCATAAATTTAATTCAGTGGTCCCCAAAGATACTGCCTAGAGTTGTAATATCTAATATGTGCCTGTGTTTCGGGTGGAGGTCACTTTGTTTCAGCTGCATGATTATATTAAGGAGCTTAAAGGCAATCTTAAATGAAGATCATTGGTTACACCTCCCAGTTTCAAAGAGGTTTAACCCAACCCTTCACATTATTTATTATCCGTTCAGTGCAAGTGTATTTAGGTGCTTTCCAGGGAGAAAGACATAGTCTGTGCCCCAGAAGTCTTACAAAGTTGTCACTAAGCTGAAACTGGAGAGTCCTGGGCTCACATAGCTTTGGCATAGAAGCCTACACAATGTATTTCTGCCTACTATCTCCTTCAAAGATATGTTCATTGCATTTCATGAAAAATATTGGTTGCGGAGCAGATGTGACGCTGATTCCAGAGTAAGGTTAGAACCCGGACGACTGTCCTTCAACAGCATCTCTTTGCAACATGTGGATTCAGAGTTTCTAAAGTCAGAACCTAGTCACCACATTGCTCACACTGGCTCTCAGCAACCCAGACCATAAAGTCTTAATCACACAGGTAGGTTAAGCAAGAAACAACCACAATACTAGGTGTTTTTTAATACAATACAGCTTTCTCATATTTTCTTCTGAAGATTCTAGGAAGAAATTTGACTTGGTGCAATGGTTTTATTATCCATGAACAGTATTTAAACAGAGGGCTGCCGAGAGTCATTTATCATATGGAAAAGGTTATAGCTTGATCTCTGTGGGTGTTCAGAGCCTTTGAAAATCAGGTCATAGATATATTGTTAACTTAAGGCTCTGTAAAAACAAATAACTTTGCTGTATTTAAAAAACAAAACAATAAAATGTCATTTAATTATAGGTGCAACAGTTCAAAGCTTTATTCTTTCTGCCTTTTCGATCGATGTTTTACTGAAACTCTTCCAAAGATTTTGCAGGTGTGAAGAGTAAAATTGAAAG
Organism: Macrochelys suwanniensis; assembly: GCA_033296515.1. NCBI lineage: Eukaryota > Metazoa > Chordata > Testudines > Chelydridae > Macrochelys > Macrochelys suwanniensis. The sequence continues at coordinate 37,671,054 of CM065775.1, read as the reverse complement.
TTTTTTTCCCCACTTATTTGGTGACCTTTTGGCAGCTAGACACATCCAGAGTGTGTAAGAACAGGTAAGGCACAAGTGACAATATGAATAAAGACTTAATCCAAATTCCATTGAAGTAAATGGAAGGACAGTGAGCTTTGGATCAGGACTTAGAAGAAGGTTATTTTGTAAACTATTCTGTTTTAGCACATCACAAATAAAAATCACACTAAACCTGAACTTTTGCTTTATTGATAATTTTACATTTCTCAGGAAACATAAGAACGGCCATACTGGGTCAGACCAAAAGTCCATCTAGCCCAGTATCTTGTCTTCCGACAGTGACCAATGCCAGGTGCTTCAGAGGGAATGAACAGAACAGGTAATCATCAAGTGATCCATCCCTTGTCGCTGTGACGGGTTGGGGCCACAGAGACCTGCTTGGTGCTGCCACCTGGTATGCCAAGGCTACTTCTGCCCCTGCTTCCAGGCCTTTTCCAGCTTGGGACTCCCGAATCCTGTCTGTTTTGAGCCAGATTCCACTGATCTGCTGCAAACACAGACCCAGGTCCGAACCAAGTCCACTCACCACTGTAAGGCCCCTGGAAGTGCTCTTGCCTTTGACACCCAGCTGCTCAACTCCAAGGAGGTTCAAACCCTTAATACATCCGTTTTACCCTGCATAAGGCTTATACAGGGTAAACTCATAAATAGTTCGCCTTCTATTTCAAAGATAGAAAGATATGCACAAACTGTTCGCTTTCCCCAGGTACCAACTCGTACTCAAGGAAACTTAACAAGTAAAACGTGATTTTAATAGGTACAGAAAATAGGATTTAAGTGAGTTCAAGTAGTGACAGACAGAACAAAGTGAATTACTAAATAAAATAAAATAAAATAGAACACGCAGTTCTATGTCTAATCAAACTTCACACAGATATAAAAACCTCACTAGGTCCAGTAAACAGGCTATCTTCCACTTAGCCTGGGTCCAGCAATCACTCACCCCACTAATGTCTTTGTCCTTTGTTCAGTCTCTTTCGGGTGTGTCCTGGGGGTGGGGTGGGGTGGAGAGTCTCTCTCTTTAGCCATCTGAAGACCAAATGGAAGGGTCTCCCCCGGGGCTTTTATAGTCTTTTTCCCCTCCCTGTGTAACATCCTGTTACCATGGAGTTTTGGGATCACCTGGGCGAGTCACCTATCCATGCACCCTTCCGCAACCAGCCTAACCAGTTGCATTCCAGACCCGGCCCCAATGTGGATTGGGGTCTGCAACGTCTTTTGTCTGTTAAGTGCTCGCATTTAACAGGCACATTCTTTGCTCCAAAGATGATCCCATGCACTTACAAAGGCTATGTACAAAACCAGCAAATATAAAACCAATCTTCATAACTCCAACTACAACAATGATACATGCATACAAACAGGAGGAGTAAATTCAGTAGGTCATAACTTTCACAGAGATATGTTACATGGCACATGTAGCATAAAACATATTCTAGTTACATATATACATTTATAAGCATCTCCCCATAAAGTTTTATGGGGAACACCGTCACAGTCGCCCATTCCCAGCTTCTGGCAAACAGAGGCTAGGGACACCATCCCTGCTCATTCTGTCTAATAGCCTTTGAGGAACCTATCCTCCAGAAACTTATCTAGTTCTTTTTTGAATCCTGTTATAGTGTTGGCCTTCACAACATCCTCTGGCAAAAAGTTTCACAGGTTGACTGTGCGTTGTGTAAAGAAATACTTCCTTTTGTTTGTTTTAAACCTGCTGCCTATGAATTTCATTTGTTGACCCCTAGTTTTTGTGTTATGAGAAGGAGTAAATAACACTTCCTTATTTACTTTCTCCTCACCAGTCATGATTTTATTGACCTCTATCGTATCCCCCTTAGTCGTCTCTTTTCCAAGCTGAAACATCCCAGTCTTATTAATCTCTCCTCATATGGAAGCTGATAATCTAGTTGGATCTCCCACATAATACAGGCCATAGAATTTCATCCCATGATTTCTGAATCAAGCCCAATAGCATTTGGCTGAGCTAGAATATATCCTTTAGCAAGTTACAAAATCTTGATTTAATATCTCCAAGTGATGGAGAATTCATCCTTTGGCAAGCTTGAGTACTGGTGACTCTTTTTAGAACTTCTGTAATGCCAAACCAAAATGAATTCAACCCCAAACATGCCTAATTTAAGATTTACACACAGAGCAGAGGAGAGCGCTCCAAAGTAAGAATGAGGCAATTGTTTGATATCTAACATTTTTATTTATATAGTTGTATTTACTATATTAGTTTCCTGTTAGGGGAGGGAATATCCTAGATCATTGTCTGAAAAATACATTGACTTCCTTGTGGAAGTCGGTAGAGGGAATTTGGATGCAGGCCCCTATTACAGCTAGAGTTAGCCTGACTCTTGCTCATATAGAGGCCTGCATCCAAATTCCCTCTACCGACTTCCACAATTGTATTTCATCTTCCTTAATGCAGAGGTTAGTGAATTACTCCCACATGAAGTTATATATAGATTTCTACCTACGCCAATCTCTGGCAGATATTCCTGAGAAAAGATGGAAGCACTAGGAGGTGGGGGGCAGTGAGGAGGGCACTGCCAGTTCCTCAGCTGATATAAATTGTCATAGTTCTTTTGACTGGCTTTGTTTGTGTGAACTGCACACTAGTTTAAAGAAGGCAATTTTGGCTGATTGTATTTTTCACACTTGCCCTCCCTGTTCCCTTTGAAGCAGCTGGAACCCTAGGCTTGCCAGGATGGAGCAATCTGCAGCCATCCTCAGGCGAAATAAAGGCTCCTTTTGCTCTCCTCTATCTGCACAATTGTACAAGGGCCAGGAACAATCAAGCCCTTAATGTATAGTTCAGGGGTAGGCAACCTATGGCATGCGTGCCAAAGGCGGCACGCGAGCTGATTTTCAGTGGTACTCACACTGCCCAGGTCCTGGCTACCAGTCCGGGGGGCTCTGCATTTTAATTTAATTTTCAATGAAGCTTCTTAAACATTTTAAAAACCTTATTTACTTTAATACAATAATAGTTTAGTTATATATTATAGACTTATAGAAAGAGACTTTCTAAAAATGTTAAAATGTATTACTGGCATGCAAAACCTTACATTAGAGTGAATAAATGAAGATTCGGCACACCACTTCTGAAAGGTTGCCAACCCCTAGTATAGTGTATACCTGGCTCAGTATTCACTTTTTGTCTGTCCTTTTAAGCATATTGATGAGGTCTGACTGTGTCCAGTATGTATTTCCTAGGAACTCAGTGTAACCGTTGCCAGTTCTGTGTTTGTACAGAGCCTACAACAAGGGGGTCCAGGTCCATGACTAGGACTCCTTGGCACTAGGGCGATACAAATAATAAAAGAAAGCTAAACACAATGTGCTTTCCTTCTTAGTCAGCCTTTCCTGCAAGGGTATGACCTTATGTCTTTCCAATGCTTCATCAATCAGAGGAAGTGACAGCTTATTACAAATCCTAATCAAAATCCAGAAGTTTATTTTATAAATATTTAATAGTTTGTAAACAGCTGCTCTCTTGCGGCGATGCTAATAGCATTGCCCCAGTCTGCTGGGATTCTCATTTCCCTGATGCATGTTATGAGCACCACAGCTCTCGTAAACTGCCTCCCACTTGCATTAATAATAAGCACCAAGGGCTGTCATCATTCCCGGGTATAATTTTGTGTCTTGTTTCACTCATCCTCAAAGCATCTACAGAGGAGTCAAAAGGTGGGAAACCCTGGGAAATGGACTGGGGAGGGGAAATGCAACCATAGGGTAGATTTGGATTGTGAACCCCCACTACCACCACCAAAGGACAGGAGCAGCGGGAGAGTTTAGAGCTGAAATTTTGGTTTGGCATATGGTAAAATTTGAGGCCATTTGCAAAATTCGTATCTGGGTTCAGTTTTCCAACATTGCCTAAAGTTCAGTGCAGACCCATTGTCTGTGGCAAGAGACTGTGCCCCGGTGTGTTCTAATCTATAATTTTTGCCCTGGCCAATCTCTAATATCTAAGCACTGTCTGCAAACCACATTAATTTGTTAGCTGATAACACACACACAGAGAGAAGAGGATTATTTATTTTAGTACAAATCTTCAGTTCATATCGTTTCGGGCAGCATGTTTCATTTCAGACTTCATGCAGCTCACTCAGGGTAAATGAACTACGTGACAAGACAAGCATTAAAATACACTCCCCACCCCCACGACTTTATCTCTGGGTGTATCTAAACATTGGAAGGATGGCAGAGGGAGGAGAGTGACTGCTGAGCTAAGCTCAGCTCCATCCTTGCTTTCCTTCATGCCACTAGAACCTGAGCCTACTTCATGTTACATAACAAACATGCCACACTGCCACTAGTCATAATTATGGCCTGATCCTGCTCCAATTAATGTCTGTGGTAAAAATTGACCTTAGTGGGAGCAGGATGAGACCCTTAGGGTATGTCTGCACCGGGATAAAAGTCCTGCTGCATGGCTACAGCTGGCCAGGGCTATAAAGGTTCAATGTAGCTGGTCAGGCTTGGGCTGGAGCGGGGGAGGGTCTCAGAGCCCGGGCTCGAACATCTGCACTGCAATTTTTAGCCCCGCAGCCTGAGCCCTGCAAACCTGAGTCAGCTGACCCAGGCTCTGATACTCAGCGCTGTGGATATTTTATCACAATGTAGACATACTCTTAGTGGGCTAAGGAACGTGCTGCAGGCCTATAACCGTGATCGGAAGATAAATGTAGCTGACTGAAACATGGCTGCATAAATTAAGGTCATGTTTGCTATTGCATTTCATATTTCACTCATTTATTTGGCTTCTGTGTTGCTATGGTTACTTGTTACGGTTGCTCAAAAAATCCATTTCAGTCCATTAGGGAAATATTGTATGTAGGCAGTTAAAAAACAAAACAACAGAAATATGGCATTATTTGTAGCAAAGATCGCCAGAGTGGCTCAAATCTATCAACTGCATACTACAGGTACTGAGGTAATTTCCCACTTGGTTTGGGCTCGTAATATAAATTATGATCTTTGCTGATTTCTCTGGAGCTATACCCATCTATACCAGCTGAGTATCTGGCCTGGTAATTGAAAAGGGAATGCAATAATAATACTGTAATTAACCCCACTTCAGTCAGTGTTGTGAGATACTGGCCCCTCTGGTATTTGGTAGTGTGCTCTGTTTATCACAAGCTTGTAGGTAAGCACTCTAGGGAATCTCATATACTATCTATACTTTTAGGCACAAGTATTTTTCTAAAGCATCTAAGATTTTGGTTCCATCTTGCCTTTCTCTCCTTCTGCGAGCTGTAAATGCTGACAAATGAGGCTGTAGTCTACCCACTTCTGTGTTCAGAGCCACTCTGATTGCCACACTGTCTTCGTCCAGCCTCTGAGCCACTTCATAATTCGTCCAGGGGGCCTGAAGAAGCTCCAACTTCTCACAGACTTCCCCAGGAATTTTCATTGCAGCAGGCAGTGGAATGCTGCTCACAGCCATTATTAATCTGACTCAGTGCCTCCAGATAGCCATAATACAGCATTAAAGCAGTAAAGAGCTGCACAGAGGGTGCCACTTGCGGTGCACAACAGGAAGAAATGTAATTGATCCCACAAAGCCCATGAACTACGGTACATAGTTCTTCAGAGCCATCTCTGCCACCTTCTCTATTAACGACTTACATATATACTGACACCTCATGTGTAAAGCACTCCTTTAGCACCCCAAGGAGTAGGCTAGTCCAGTCTGAGTCCAGAGGATACCTTACCTAGGGCTGCCTCAAACTAAAAAGTGCAAATTCCCTAGGCACAATTACTTCAATTACTGTAACAATAAAGATCAACCCAACAGCTCCTAAACCTGTCCTTAGGGCTGTGCAGTACTGGGGTATAAAGGTATCAGAATAATTGGGTTCACCTCTGCACTGTCTTCCTGCTGGGCATGTGCATTTGCCCCCATGCCTACTGTTTGCAGGCTGTGACCTCTGCCCAGCCACGAAGGGAAGACATGAGCTAGCTGGTTCATTACAACAATATAGGCACCATTAGCCATTCTACTATGAAGTTCTTTGTCTCTGTCCTAGATTCTGGCTCTGCCCTGTGCAGCTGAAAGCGTGCTGTCAGCTCTTTCCTCACCCTCTAAAGGGTTTAAGCCAGAAGCCCAGTGTTTATACTCCCTGAGCAGAAGCAGGAAGGGGGTCATAGTATTGTCAATGATGATACGCACTCCAAAGAGGGGATAGCATGTGAGGCCATAGCCCTCACCCCATCCACATTAGCTGGGAAGCCAGACTGGCGCAAACATTACACCTCCAAAACTGTAGGCCCCATTTCTTGGGATGGTCCCTGTAGCACCCTTGAGACATTCTATCTGCCTGTGTCCTCACAGAATGCCTGTGGACATTGTCAGTGGTTCAATGTTCCTCTGAAGTCATCCCTGCAACATGGCTGAGGCTTATCCACCCGCATAATAGCCCGTACATTACAGGCTGAGTATATCACACCGCGTTGACACCGCAGTTGGTGGCTACTGTAGCCAAGGATAAAAGGTATCAAGAATATTTAGGATATAGAGGTGAAATATAAGGATAAACTAATGTTGTAACACAGGGCCTACAGGCCTCAGGCCTGTAAGATATTTAGTCTAGCCAAATTAGTCCTTAGGGCTTAGGATAAGTTAGCATAAGTAAGTTGATAACAAAACCTACTAAGCTTATAGCTATGTTGTGGTATGCTGATGTTTTGACAATAACTGCTGAGTTTGGATAATGATATCTACGAGAGACCAGTAGACACCACAAGAGGACTGTTGGGAGCCAGGGAGAAATGTTAGTGACTTCCTTAAGGTAACCCACTGGTACTAGGGTGATATGATCACATAAATGTTAATGAGTATAAGGGGAACTAATGAGTTAGTCTATGAAATATGGGGTATCCCAAAAGTAGTGGGGTGTGGAAGTTTAAATAAGGAAAGGGGGTTAAAACCTTCATAAATATGTATGGACTCCAGTGGGTGTCAGCATAACACATTTTAAAAGCTGTTTCCGGGCCTGCATGCCTTGGTGGAGGGAGATACCAGGCTGGCAATCACTAGTGATGATGGTGAGGATGAGGACTAACATCCTCATCAACGCTTGTCAGTTTTTCCACAAGGCATGGTGTGAGTAATGCCAATATTATGTGTTCTGTATTGGTCTCTCTCTCGTCTTTACCCAATTGCAGTGTGTGTATTGTTTGTTTGGTTTGATTGATAAAAGTCATTATTATAGAAAGAGCACTATGTATTCTCTGTTCTGCACTATGGGGTTCCCCTTTCTATTGATAACTTCTCTTCTATATCTTGGGGGCTGAACTTTTAGAACACCTTGGGGTGGGTAATTGGTTGAAGTAAGCCATAACTATAGATAAGGTTATAGGACATAGTAACCTGGTGCAAACCTCTCCATGCAGCAAATATTTACAAGCTGCCTTGTAAATGACTCTGGAGATTTAAGACGCTTGCATGACAGCTGTATGAATTAGAGACGAAAGCCTCTCACATAGCAGTAGTGCTGATATGGCTGCTCATGAGGATAAAAATTTTATTTCTATGTAGTGCCAAAATGTTGTCTGTTACACACCCACCTTTTGTCCTGTAAGGGAACCAAATCTGTTCCTAGCATACTGTTCTTAGTATGAAATCACCTTTTTGATAGTACAGCAGAATGAGTTATACACAGTGACAGCTACTCTGTCTCCGAAGTGTCTTGATGTGATGGCAAACCTTACAATTCTACATCTCCAGAACAAACTATTGCCTTAATGTTATGCAATATATGGCTAACAATTATAAGGAAAAAATCTAGAAAATGACAAGGATGATCACACTCCCCTTTTTGCCCATGATAAATTCTGTTAAGTCATGGGTGTGATGTCATACTCAAGAGCCACCAAATTCTTCCAGTGTAAAGAGTTGCACTGACAGCTTCTGTGGATCAGCTGCTTAAGGAGTAACCATTCCAGCAGTGAATTACCTGCACCAGTGGCACATTGAAAGAGGAAGGACAAACAGGGAAGAATTAGTAGGGGAAGTAATAGTGGATGGGAACCTGGGAGGCAGTGATCATGAGATGGCCAAGTTCAGGATCGTGACACAAGGAAGGAAGGAGAGCAGCAAAATATGGACCCTGTACTTCAGAAAAGCAGACTTTAACTCCCTCAGGGAACTGATGGGCAGGATCCCCTGGGAGAATAACATGAGAGGGAAAGGAGTCCAGGAGAGCTGGCTGTATTTTAAAGAATCCTTATTGAGGTTGCAGGAACAAACCATCCCGACGTGTAGGAAGAAAAGCAAATATGGCAGGCGACCAGCTTGGTTTAACAGTGAAATCCTTGCTCGTCTGAAACACAAAAAAGAAGCTTACAAGAAATGGAAGATTGGACAAATAACCAGGGAGGAGTATAAAAATATTGCTCAGGCATGCAGGAGTGAAATCAGGAAGGCCAAATCTCACTTGGAGTTGCAGCTAGCAAGGGATGTTAAGAGTAACAAGAGGGTTTCTACAGGTATGTTAGCAACAAGAAGAAGGTCAAGGAAAGTGTGGGCCCCTTACTGAATGGGGGAGGCAACCTAGTGACAGAGGATGTGGAAAAAGCTAACATACTCAATGCTTTTTTTGCTTCGGTCTTCATGAACAAGGTCATCTCCCACACGACTTCACTGGGCAGCACAGTATGGGGAGGAGGTGACCAGCCCTCTGTGGAGAAAGAAGTGGTTCAGGACTATTTAGAAAAGCTGGATGAGCACAAGTCCATGGGGCCAGATGCACTGCATTCAAGGGTGCTAAAGGAGTTGGCGGATGTGACTGCAGAGCCATTATCTTTGAAAACTCATGGCGATTGGATGACTGGATAAAGGCTAATGTAGTGCCCATCTTTAAAAAAGGGAAGAAGGAAGATCCGAGGAACTACAGGCCAGTCAGCCTCACCTCAGTCCCTGGAAAAATCATGGAGCAGGTCCTCCAAGAATCAATTTTGAAGCACTTCGAGGAGAGGAAAGTGATGAGGAACAGTCAGCATGGATTCACCAAGGGCAAGTCATGCCTGACTAACCTAATTGCCTTCTATGATGAGATAACTGGCTCTGTGGATGAGGGGAAAGCAGTGGATGTGTTATTCCTTGACTTTAGCAAAGCTTTTGATACGGTCTCCCACAGTATTCTTGCCAGCAAGTTAAAGAAATATGGGCTGGATGAATGGACTATAAAGTGGATAGAAAGCTGGCTAGATCATCAGGCTCAACGGGTGGTGATCAATGGCTCCATGTCTAGTTGTCAGCCGGTATCAAGCGGAGTGCCCCAAGGGTCGCTCCTGGGGCCGGTTTTGTTCAATATCTTCATTAATGATCTGGAGGATGGCATGGATTGCACCCTCAGCAAGTTTGCAGATGACACTAAACTTGGAGGAGTGGTAGATACACTGGAGGGTAGGGATAGGATACCTTGATGAGGTTCAACAAGGACATGTGCAGAGTCCTGCACTTAGGATGGAAGAATCCCATACACTGCTTCAGACTAGGGACCGAGTGGCTAGGCAGGAGTTCTGCAGAAAAGGACCTAGAGGTTACAGTGGACGAGAAACTGAATATAAGTCAACAGTGTGCCCGTGTTGCCAAGAAGGCTAACGCTTTTGGGGCTGTATAAGTAGGAGCATTGCCAGCAGATCGAGGGACACGATCATCCCCCTCTATTCAGCATCAATGAGGCCTCATCCGGAGTACTGTGTCCAGTTTTGGGCCCCACACTACAAGAAGGATGTGAAAAAATTGGAAAGAGTCCAGCGGAGGGCAACAAAAATGATTATGTGGCTGGAGCACATGACTTATGAGGAGAGGCTGGGGGAACTGGAATTATTTGGTCTGCATAAGAGAAGAATGAGGGGGGATTTGATAGCTGCTTTCAACTACCTGAAAGGGGGTTTCAAAGAGGATGGATCTAGACTGTTCTCAGTGGTAGCAGATGACAGAACAAGGAGTAATGGTCTCAAATTGCAGTGGGGGAGGTTTAGGTTGGATATTAGGAAAAACGTTTTCACTAGTAGGGTGGTGAAGCACTGGAATGGGTTACCTAGGAGGTGGTGGAATCTCCTTCCTTAGAGGTTTTTAAGGTCAGGCTTGACATAGCCCTGGCTGGGATGATTTGGTTGGGGATTGATCCTGCTTTGAGCAGGGGGTTGGACTAGATGACCTCCTGAGGTCCCTTCCAACCCTGATATTCTGTGATTCTATGATTCTACGAGGCAGGGTTGGTGGAAAAGGAGGGAAATAAGAAGATGGTGTTCTTGTGTAATATACATGGAAAGACAGGACTATAATTTAGATTGCTAGAATTCCATCTCAAGGTTTTAGCAGATGGACAATCTTCCTCTGCTTCAGTCTCAAGTGATACCCAGGGAAGAATTCAAATAGGAGGAAGTCAAATGGGTTGAGATAAAACAAGCAAACAAAAAAAAACAAAAAACAAAAAAAGAAAGAAAGCAACCCTGGAAAAGGCCAGGTACTGAACTTTAGGGGATGTTAGCGTAGGCTGCGGTGGGCTAGCAATAAAGGAAAGTCACAATAATAAAGCATTTGGACAGACAGGAGTAGAATAAGAAGGGCAAGGTGTAAGACTCAAGCAAACTGTACCAAGTGGCTGCAGAGGTTGTTATAGTTGATGCAATGCTGGAAGTCAGGAAGGATGAGAGGTGAGGGGTTCCCAGGCCAGACTAAAGAAAGAAGATTCTCTAGGAGATTCACTGAGCACAATTAGAAGGGTACCTTTGATTCAGCACTGTTTGGGTTTGCCGTTGTATCTGGGAGGCTGGGGAGAGAGGTTGGGAAATATGTTCCCAGTTTGGGTTTGCAGGTTTGCTTATATGCGGTCAAGCTAGGATAGTGAGGGGCAAACTGGATAGTAATCATCTCTACATTACCTTTAGGCTGTCCTGACTCTTGATGAAGTTACACTGAGCCAGGTGACTAGGAGGCAGAGAAAGGCCTTATTCAAAAAGGCAAAGGGTAAACCAGTGAGCTATGCTGTGAACTTATTCACCAAAATGGTCCCCACAGAAGTGCTGCAGGAGTGGAAGGGAGTTGTGAGCTACATGAGGGAGTTATCTCCCATAATGTTAAGACAAAACTAGAGCAATTTCTCAGTGTTAGATTCTGCTTTATCTCTGTTGCAGACATTGCTGAAAGTGCCGAGAAAAATATGTAGGGTTCTGTAATGATTGTCCGAAGCTTTTCACTGTTCCCAGTGTTTCTCTACATAAGCCTGAGAGAAGCCATTAAGTACTTTGCCATCCCTAAGGTAAACGTCTTTCCTGTAGGAATTCATGTGACAGGGCATTTATACCTCACCAGGTACCTGTAGACTTTGTACCTTTGCACTCAATGTCCATGTCTACCTCATTGAAAGTGAGAATAATATATAAGAACATAAGAATGGCCATACTGGGTCAAACCAATGTTTCACCTAGCCTGGTATACTGTCTTCCAGCAATGGCCAGTACCAGATGCTTCCGAGGGAATGAACAGAACATGGTAATTATCGAGTGAACCATCCCCTGTTGTCCAGGCTCAGGTTCTGGCCATCAGAGGCTTAGGGACACCCTGAGCAGGGTGTTACATTCCTGAGCACTTTGGCTAATAGTCATTGATGGGAACTATTCTCCAGGAATTTATCTAACTCTTTTCTGAAGCCAGTTTGGGAATCTCCATCACATCCTCAGCCGTGAAGACTGATGCAAAGAATTCATTTAGTTTCTCTGCAATGACTTATCTTCCTAGAGTGCTCCTTTAGTATCTCGATTGTCCAGTCGCCCCACTAATTTTTAAGCCAGCTTCCTATTTCTGAGGTACTTAAAAAATTGTTGATGCTAGTTTTTGTGTTTTTTGCTAGTTGCTCTTCAAATTCCTTTTTGGCCTGCCTAATTATACCTCTACACTTGACTTACTAGAGTTTATGCTTCTTTCTGTTTTCCTCAGTTGGATTTAACTTCCAATTTTTAAAATGTCTCTTTGTCTCTAAGTGCCTCTCCTTCTCTTATATAGGAGGTCAGACTAGATGATCACAATGTCCCTTCTGGCCTTGGAATCTATGAATCTGTGAACTATTACAACTTCTGGGACAAATCTTGTAGTCCTTATTCTGTAAAAATGTCCATGAAAACCAAGAACTACAAGACTTGGTACATAATATTTATATTTCAACTAGTGTATAGTAGGAGAATGAAACAGACTATCTAGAGAATTTTAAAGACGAGTATTTTCTATATTTGACTTCTAAAATATGCTATCAGTGGTTCTCAACCCTGTTTGAACTGACCTAAAGAGTGATTTAAAAAAAAATCATCTTATGATCAATTATATCCCACAATCCCTTGCAGATGTAAAAGCTTATGGATCATGATAAGAAACCATAGGTGGGGGATGCTGGTGCTGAAAGAAGGTAGAAGGTCCTCAGGAGGGGATAGCTAATGCTGGGGAATGATAGATCCTGGGTCAGAATGCTGGTGGAGAGATCAGTCCTATAGTATGATTGGGGAATGGAGATGCTATTGCAATGGTGATGGAGGGGTGCTATGGCCACAGGTGCTATCTTTTATTTTTCCCCATGGGTGCTCCACCCCTGCTCTGCCCCTTCCCCTGAGGCCCTGCTCTTGCTCCGCCTCTTTCCGCCCCTGTTCTGTCCCCTCCCTGCTGGATATATGTAGCTTCACAACATTCAAACTGAGATGTAAAATACATATTTTTGACTAGACTTTCCACAGCAGGGGAAGCCTCTTCCTCTGATATTTAATCTCCTAAATGCGATCCACTGTCTCAAATTTCTTTGAGGCAGGAGAGTTAGCTGCAGCTGAGGGTGAGGCAATATGTGCTTCTCATTCTTGTCATGTCACTTAGTTCTTTTTAACTTGTTTGTAGAGGGGAAAGATAACATATTGGTGGCACCTTTGAAATATTTCTGAGGATTTCTTTCTGTTCTCTTAACTGGTGGCACATAAGTTTTCCTGATAAAGAAATCAATTGGTGTATTTGTGCTTACTTATTATTCTGGAGTCTGAATCTTAATGCTGCAATGCCTGTTAACAGGGGAAATGGTGGGCACCTTGCAGGAGAGTTACATTATGAAGATGGAGTGGGGTTTTTCTCCCAGCTATGCCATTTGGGAGACGGGGAGTATAAATGCCTTAGGCATGCCTGATATAGAATGTAAGTGAATGACCTGGTGGCCACTCAGTTTACATGAGCAGGACATATATTGAGTCATGGCTTGTCCATGCCTTGGTCATTTCTGCTGTAACCTCCTACTCTGAGGCTCTCTGCTTCTCACCCTCGTCTCCTCCAGTCTCTTAACATTACTGCTGCTTCCCCTCCTGCCACTCTGACCACATCAGCTTGCCACTTACTCCTAAATTCCACAGGGACAGAGCCTGGCCCTAGCAGCACAGGTCAGAACAAAACAGCTATACCTAAGAGAAGGGGCATCATAGAGTGGGCTGTGTTCTTTGAAACTAATGCCCCTTGCACTGAGAGGATTTTTGAGTAGCTTCCTGAAGGAGAGAGAGGGTGAGTGGCAAACACTAAGGGCCTGCTCGTGTTTCTTTTGGAGTTTATGGGAGTTTTGTTATTGACTTGTTATTGATTAGGGGGCTGGGGCACATGACTTACGAGGAGAGGCTGAGGGAACTGGGGTTATTTAGTCTGCAGAAGAGAAGAGGGAGTGGGGATTTGATAGCAGCCTTCAACTACCTGAAGGGGGGTTTCCAAAGACGATGGAGCGCGGCTGTTCTCAGTGGTGGCAGATGACAGAACAAGAAGCAATGGTCTCAAGTTGCAGTGAGGGAGGTCTAGGTTGGATATTAGGAAACACTATTTCACTAGGAGGGTGGTGAAGCACTGGAATGGGTTACCTAGGGAGGTGGTGGAATCTTCATCCTTTTTGGTTTTTAAGACCTGGCTTACAAAGCCTTGGCTGGGATGATTTAGTTGGTGTTGTTCCTGCATTGAGCAGGGGATTGGATTAGATGACCTTCTGAGGTCTCTTTCAACCCTAATATTCTATGATTCTAGCAGGATTGGGCCCTAATTGTGAGGCTTACAGGTTTATGAGGCTACGTAATGGAATCAAATGGACCAGTCAATAAATTATGAAGTATGTATACTTTATTTTATCGTATTGACACGGTGGCTTTTCAATAATGTGGTGCTGTCAGCTTAGAATTACTTTTAATTGTCAAAGCAAATTCAGAGACCTATTGCCTATTGTTAATATGCTGAGTAATCTAACTTGGTGGGTATTTTTATGTGCTTATACCCAGACATGGTAATTATATGCAACATACACACACCAGTGATTTATGTACCTTACAACTGCTTCATGTTTACCTTTGTGTGTATAGTAAGAGGTCATTTTTTCAAGTGGATCTTTCGGCAATACACTTCTGTTACACTAAGAACAGAGATTCCAAGGCCACAATTGCCCAGACACTGACATTTAAAAAAAACTATTAATTATATTTTATTAAGAAATCTTAAGACAGTCTCTCCCACAACAATGAATGCAGCCTCGTTATATAAGAATTACTTGGAAAGACTGCATGGTACTTGATGTGTAGTCTAGAAAGAATTTGAGACAGACACAGCAACTTTAAATATAGACCAGAGCCTTAAGTTTGAATATGTAAGGCATGAGGAGGGAACTTTGGCAGGGTGTATGTGAAATGTTAGAACAACCAAATCTGTCAAAAGAAAATCAAATGGCCAACAAAAGAACTATTTAGTACATCACCAAAACTCAGGACTAGTAGAATCACTTACCTCATCCTTTGCCTTCCTTCCTCTTCCCCTTCGTCATTAGATGAGGTTAACTCACTAGATTAAATAAAGCATCCTCTTTTGCTACTGCCTTTAAGGTCTTTCAGATGGTTCAGAGGTTGACCCTATGGCGATTTTAGACTGTAGACTCTAAGCTGTGGCATACATAAGTCAGAAAAAGTGCCAAACATTGCTTGATTTTTTTTCTTTCACAGTTCAAGTCAACAAATGTTCCCCATCTTAATCATATCTAACATGTTGCTCATTAAGCTTAAGGTCTTTTTGCAAGCCTTGTAGGTATCCTGCCAGATGGCACAAAATCTAAATGTAATACAGTAGTTTGTCTCTTCTAAAGTTACTATGGACTGTATCTGCCAATCAAAAATGTTCTTCCTTTGCCAGCTGTGTCTTGTGGTGATATAAAAAGTTCTGTCAGATGCGTTGTCTCAACATTGCCCATTGCAGGAGGAAAAATAAATTCCTTCTGCCTTGATGAACATATAAAGCAGAAAGCCCTAATTAGAGTGTTATTGAATTATATTTTGTATAGTGCCAAAAAGTATGCCCGATACTTTCTAGACCAGCATATATACGGGCAAGGTCCCTGCTCTGGAAAGTTTACAATGTAAAGCCCCAGTCTTCCTAGCAGAGCTGCATGGGTGGGCCCTTGTATTGAACACAATAGGACTCCAGGCAGGCATAAGCCTTGACTCGTGTGCCTCTGATCGCAGGATTGGACCTTAAAATCAGATTCTGACAACCTTATTTGCATTGACTAGTAGTTTATTCTGTAAGCAGTCCCAGCGAAAGCTTACTGAGTAAGGTCCTACACCACACAAGGAAGAGTGACGGATCTGATCCTATTTAGACACTATGGCAATAAAGGAAGGGATGCAAAAGAAGTGGGGATGTTTAGCATGTGACTGGTTAGTTCCACATTTATAATATTGTGTGTTTCATTAACACCTGGAGGAAGAGAGGGCTAGGTTTTATAGAGGTCTTAGAGGAACTGTGGTTTAAAGCAGGTCTAGAGGCAGAAAGGATGGCAGAAAGGCCAAATCAGGAAAGAAATGTCAAGCATAGTGAGCTGTATACAAGATATGGAGATGAGGGTGGTGGCTAGAGTTGCTTTTACCATCATAATGATTTTTGATGAAAAATATAGTTTCTGGCAAATAAAAATTTTCCATGGGAAAATTTCAATTTTGCCAAAAAATTTCAATTTCAATTTTTCCCTATTGGGAAAATCAAAATGAAATATTTTGTTTTGGGCTGGTTTGACTCTAATCGAAATATTTTAGTGTGTTCAAGTGACCTGAAATGTTTCATTTTGAGTCAGTTCTACATTAAACTGCATTTCCCTCTGGTGCCATGTGGGAACTACAGTTTGGGTATCTCATATCCCCCATCCTCGCCTATGGGCTGGGCTGGTGGTTAGTTGTGTGACTTGGATGGAACTGTATTACTTGTTCTGAAATAATGTCAGTAAAGTATGGAGTATAAACTGGGAGTCAGTAGCTATTACATGCAAAAAGTTAGTCAAATATTAAGGTTATGAATTTAAATGCACAACAGCCATATGAGTTTGTAAATAATTTGTGTAATCCACAGTAAGTAGTTTTTGGAAATAATTGTAAGGGACCGATTTGAATATCCTTCCTAACTTGAACCAGATTCTGATACTCTGATTTATTCAGTAGTGGTCGCATTGACTTAATAGAAATATTTGTGGAGTAAGGTATTCAGTGTAATTGAGGTGTCTGAATTTGGCCCAGTGGAGTAAGGATGGTAGAATCTTGCCCTAATTCTGTATTATGTCATACTGTTATAGTCTCTTTCAAATTTATTTATTTGAGAAAAATGCTTTTCCATATTTTAATATTTTTTGTTGATGTGTGTCCATTTTTACAGTTGCCAAGGAGCAAAGCTAAGGTAAGGTGGGCGATATACGCTGGTTGGACTTCAGAGCAGTGTAATTTAGGGGGAGAAATTCCACATTTGGTGAGGAAATATTTTATTGCAATTTTTTTACTGGCAACTCTTTCAAGTAGCTCCAGGGGTTGGAATGTTAGGCAGAGTGCAGGAGAGGCAGTTAATGGGGCATGGCTAATGCAACTGACCATGATTTTCAATACTTTAATTTATTCCCAAATCCTTATGTCCAGTAAATATTATTTTATTTAATTACTGCATATCCAAGTGCAAAAATATTTTGCTCTAGCTGTCTCTCTTAGACTAAATGTATAAGAACATGAGAAGTTGTAGAGACTATAATAACTCTGTAAGGCAGCAACAGGTGCCTGTACTTGTAAAGTAAACGATGTAGTCTGGACTTTGCTCAGTTTCCAAAGACTGGAAAGCGTCTTGTACAGATCCTGAAAATGAATATGGAGTATTTCAAACACCTTTTTTTACATTATGGATGAAGATATTAACTGGTGAATTTGAAGTACAAAAGAAACGTTTGTAAAATCCAGTTGGTTCCAAAGGGTTTGTGCACGTCTCTAACATTAAAGCAACTCATCAGAGGAAGAAATGAAATGGTCGTATGTAAATCCATCCATATGCCCAAATGCATAAATAGCCCTAACTGAATCCTGAGGCCCAGCATAGCCTTTTTAAAATATTTAGTTGGTGATGTCATCACTTTTGTTGCCAATACACTTGTTGCTCTCCTCCCTCTGACTACTTTAGTTCCAACACAGAGACTGGGGATCCAGACTGCACTGGGAGATAGGCAGAAGCTGAGGAAGAAATAGATTGACCTAGGGTTCCAGAAGCTGCAATACCTTTTCATTTATCCTCTTCAGGTAAATCATGGGCTACTTTTTAGATCTACTTTTCCTTTGTACAAATAAAATATGAAGCTGATAGAGCAACATGAGGACACGGGAATTTGTATAACTGCATTACCACGTATTGAACTTTTAATATTTCATTAGTAAACTAAGACAATTTCCAGTTAAACCCTTCTGTCTTCATTATGGTATGATACTGAACTTGCACTTGTTTTCATCATAGATGTTACTTTCTAATCTAGCTTCTCCTTTAAGAGTTTGTTTGCATGGCGGCATTTTTTGCCCAGAGCTTATTTCTCTTTTTATTTTTTTAAAAAAGTTTTCATTTTTATTACACAAATAGGATTAAGCAGCAGGGTACTCATCACAAATTTTATCACTTCTCCATGTGTGCCCAGAGAAACGTACACAAATCTGGACTTTCTGGGATTAAAGTGAATCACAGAAAAACAATAGCTGATTAAAAGTTTTTGAGTATAGCTCAAGAGGCAGTACTACTTAAGAGAACTGTAGCAACTTGAAAGTGCAGGAGAGTCAGAAGCGTTCAGAGAAAATCCTATTTAATCTACTGGCATTAGCCCATGAATTTTGATGTTTTTCAGAAACAAAACTGTATAACCCTGCCTCTCTCTTTTTACTCAAAACAAAAAATCCTTCAAGTTGTTTTCTCTTCCAAGAACTGCAAAGAAAGACTGAATTTAATGATTCTTCCAAGTTATGCTTGCAGTATTAAAGTAAAACTAGAATTAGGGAATGAAGAGAAAGAGAGAGAGAGATGTAAATATTGTAGAGTTTAAGATTTGAATATTAGAGAAAAATTTCTAGCTATCTTATTTTAAAAGAATGATACAATAACAAATATTTGAACGTTAGTAATTTTTAATAGTAATATGTTTGCAGTAAGTATCACTTTAAAAGAATATGGCAGAAGTTTTTTTAAAAAAACTAACTGTGCAAGTCAACTGTGCACTTCCAAGGATTGCTTGTTATGTGAGATGTATTTTGGGGTGACACTGAGAACATGTTTTCTCAAATGGTGGAAATCAAAGAAGGTGATAAGCTGGTAGAGATACTCTTTGCTTTTTAACTTCTGCAGCACACACTAACTTTTAGCAATAGAAATAACATTTACTTATAGTAATATATATAGCTATTAGGCTTCCTAGCTTCATATGTCTGTTCTGTTGGTGTGTTTTTTTCAGGAGAGACTCTGACCTGGAGGCTGATCTCAAGGACACTCTTGGAGGATTCCCTGAGGGTTTCCCTTTGCTTCAACTGTTAGTCTCCGTGCTTCCCCTGATCATTCCTGAAAATGGACCGATCCACACAAGAGCTTTTCCTCAACTTCATGATTGTCCTCATAACTGTGCTCCTCATGTGGATTCTGGTGAAATCTTATCAGGAATAAAAGACTGTGCCATATTCTGTGAATGAATTTAAGTGTGTGTCTGCAGAAGTATGTGACATCTACTGTACACCCGTGTGATTAGCTTCATGTAGATCTAGAATGTAATCTTTTTTACTCTAAAGCACCTGTTGCCTGAGATAATCAGTGTGTTTTACATGGGTCTATGATGATGTAATTATTTTATTCTTTGGCAATCCAGCTGTAAAATGTACAAGGCAAGATCCTCAGTAGTTGTTACATGTGATTGTCCCCCCAACAGTTTCTGTCTCCATAAACTGAGACAAAAGAAGCACAAACCTACTGAGCTGAAAGAAATGTGGAACCTTTTCATTTGCTCACCATTGTACTCGCCTGAATAAAGAAGAAAATGTAAGACATGTTTTGTAGTAATTTTTATCCTTTCCTTGATCTGATTACTTTTCAGTGAAGGATATGGTGTATTTACTTGAGAAATACAGGACAACAGCTAGGGAAGTTTGGTGGCTTGATTGCCTTTAGTTAAAAAGTACAAATAAAGATCCAGTTAATTGCTACTGAGTCCCAGTGGAACTCATACTGAGTCACATGAATACCAAATGAGTTCATCACGATAGTTTAGTACAGTAAAATGGCCAGAGAATTTTCATGGCTAGACCATTATTTATGCTACCAGTTCTGTGAACATAGACTTTAAAGAGATCCTTTGCCTTATTTCTGGCATTGCTATATAATTGCATCTTCTAGAGATGAATTTTGGATGTCACCCTTTAGGGTCTAATTCTTGGATTTCATAGAATCATAGGGTTAGAAGGCTGTGCAGGGGGCATCGAGTCTAGTCCCCAACCCCACAGTTTCACCAAACTGTGATTGGCACAAGAGGTGGAGGGAGCAAAGGCATGGGTTGGTATAAATCATTACAGCAGCCCAAGGCTGCTCTAAATTTCAAGAGTCTAAAAGGTTCCACTGCAGCAGCCAGAGATCACCAGAGCACAGAGGCACTCCCATCGTGCCTCCTTGCCCTCAGCACCTCCCCTGTGCAAAGGGCTGTGAGGGAGTGCTGTAGAGTAGCTAGGCTGGTTTTATGCCACTTGGAGTCTTCCAGCAATAGAGGACTCATCAGTTAGCTACTTTGGGACTGTTACACAACAGTGCTTAGGTTTGGACCCAGGCAATCCCTTCCAACCCTCTCATCTGTCAATCAGCAGCTAAAGACTTCCCAAGAATTCAAACATGCCATCCTAATGGCTTCAAAAGATGTAACATTTTAGATAAAATGAGGCTTGCATTAAGAAGTTTGGATCATTTAAATACATCTCACTGTACTTACATTGGCTTGAATGTTATCCAAGGATGATTTGTTATACTTTAATTTAGAAGCATAATGGTAATCATGTTTTGGGAATCAGGTCAGTGCTTTAAAGGACAATACTGAAAATCTCAGGCTGCATGGCATTAGTCCATCTGCTACAGTTATCTGTTGTTTAAAAGTTGATATTAAGTAAGTGTCATTTTTCTGTTTAGTCTATACTTTCCATGCTGCTCTATAATTTTCCTCCTCCTCTCTTTTCTCAAAGATGATTGCAAAGCTGTTTCTGCAGTTAATAGAATATATCCCTTCTCCTGTAAATAAATCCTCTCTTTAGCAGGACACTTGTTAAACTATGCAGTGTAGTTGTAGGTGTGTCGGTCCCAGGATATTAGCGAGACAGGGTGGGTGAGGTGACATCTTTTATTAAACCAGCTTTTGTTGGTGAGAGAGACAAGCTTTCGAGCTCCACAGAGCTAGTCTTCAGATCTGGGAAAGGTACCCGCTATGTCACAGCAAAATGCCAGGTGGAACAAATTGTTTACCGTAAGCTATCACATAGGTTAGCATATCACATAGTCCTAAGGCACCATTCAAGGCAGAGTGGCCCGTTAACACCTCTGCAATCATAGGACAAAAAGAGGGAGTTAGTGGGTTACAGATTGTTGTAATAAACCATAAATTCAGTGTCTCTGTTCAATCCATGATTTTTAGTGGCAAGCAGAGTTGTGAATTTAAGCACCCAGACTCATCTTTCAAAAGTGTTGTGCAGGTTTCCTTTGAAGATGAGGGTTGATAGGTCAGCTATAGAGTGAGCGCTTTGTGAAAGGTGTTCACCCACAAGTGACAGCGTGTTTTTGTCTTTTATCATTTTCCTGTGTGAGTTCATTTGAGAGTGTAGCTTGTCTCGTTTCACCCACATAGTTGTTATTGGGGCATCTCGTGCACTGGATGAGGTACACCACATGTTGTGATAGGCGTGAGTAGGATCCATGGATCTTTAAAAGGGTGTGGTTGGCGGGGGGGGGGGGGGCGGTGTTGATCATTTTGCTGTGATGCTGGGAGTATCTTTCTCAGACCTGACAAAGAGCTCCCTGTGGCTCGAAAGCTTGTTACCATGTAAGTCTTGTTTGCTCTTGGCTATGACTGAACTCTTTTCTTTTCAGCATCTTCAGGCTACGTCTACTCTAGAGACCTTACACCAGCACAGCTGTACCACTGTAGCTGCACCACTGTAAGGTCTCCCATGTAGCTGCTCTATGGGAGAGAGCTCTCCCTTAGGCATAATTAAACCACCCCCAGGGAGCAGCAGCAGCTATGTCAGCAGGAGAGCATCTCCCGCCAACATGGTGTTGTCCACATGAGCGCTTCTGTTGGCGTAACTTATGTCAGTCAGGGGTGGGGTTTTTTCACACCCCTGTGTGATATAAGTTTTACCAACAAAAGTACTAGTGTAGACATGGCCTCGGGGATGTGAAATTTCTTGTGAGAAAGCTGAGATGGCCTTAAATTAGCCTGTGCCAACAAAAGCCACAACCTTGGGTTGTGACCCATCTGACACCTGGAGCTGCCACGATTCCACTAATTTACACAATTTGTTTGCATTCCAAGGGCACATCTGAATCAGGCGGCGAAGTCTGGGGAAGGACATGGAAAATCTATTTTTAAATATAGTGAATACCTGATAATTCAATATGATTCTCATCTTTCATATACTGTGCCTTTCTCTCCCGGCAGTGCCTCTCTCATCTGGTATTATCAGATCTACACTGTGGCTTAAAAATAGATTTTCAGATTCTCTCGTGCATCACGGTTTAGGCCTTAGAACATTGCAGCTGTACACCCGTCTCTTGCCACTTCAGGGGTGAGAAACACACTGCAAACCACTTGGGTTGGAAGAATCTTTCCTGTTGATTCGTATACTGCATAGCAACACTTTCAGTGGCATAAGATACTGAGCCGTCTTACACATTTGGTCTTGTCACAAGACACAGGGATAAAAAATTACAGATACTTCACTGTTGAAGAAGCTGCTAACTATTTTGGCCAGAGTTTCAGAACTTCTGAGCAACCCAACTCTCCCTGAAGACTATGGGAGCTTTAGCTGCGCAGCACCTTTGGACATCAGCCTATATGAATAAATAGATATGTTATAAATACCTCGCTTTTCAGGCATTTCTGACTTTCTGGAAGAATTTGCATGAAATTCCTCATGCGCATTCTCAGGGCAGAGGTGAATTGTCTTTGAAAATGGTCATTTTTTCAAAATCTAGTAGCTCAAAAAAGACAAAATGGAATATTCTCAATTTTCCAGCGTTAAAGCAGGATGTCCTAGTGGTTGACACTAGGACTCAGATCTAGAATCAGTTCTGCCAAGTCACTTAAGATGTCTGCTCTTCATTTCCCAATGGGATTATTTATAAAACGCCTGGCCTGACATGGAAAAATACTTTCAGGAAGAAATTTGCTTTCCAAACACAGTTTAGCCATTTCAAGATAAAGGTATTGTGCATGCAGATATTGGAAGCATTATTTACTGAATACAGTGTGTGCATTTATGTAGTGTATTTGCATATGCCATCCTATATGAATTTGAAAACATTCAAATAACGATAAGGCCATTTATTTGAGACTGAAATCACAAACTCAGACATGTTCATGTGAATGCTCCTTCAAATCTATCTAGGCCAAAATTTTTAAACTGGGCATCCAAATTTAGGCACCTAAATAGATGTGGCTAGATTTTTCTGAGAGGTGCAGAACATCAGCAGCTGCCAAGGTCAATGGGAATTTACTTTGGAAAATCAGGCCACTTTTATTTAGGTGCCTAAATATGGATCAATTAGCCTGATCCAAAGCCCATTGAATCAATGAGTGTCTTTCTATTAGCTTCAGCAGGCTTTGGATCAGACCCTAGATGTCTAATTTTAGACATCCAGGTTTCAAAGTTTTGGTCTCGGGGTTCAATTTTAAGAAGTGTTGAGCACTCATAACTTCAGCTGAAGCACTCTGGAGCACAAGGTGTTCAGTGATTTTGAAAATCGGATGACTGATTTGGGTGCCTAAATACGGCCAAACTTTAGGCATTCATATTTGAAAATTGTAGCTTACTTTTTCAATTATGTTTTCCCAAAGGCTATGAAACTGGACAATAGGAGTGGTCAAAAAATGTCCATCAAAAATATTCATCAATGAAAAATTGGTTTTTGACTAAATTAATTTTTTTTGCAAAAAGGGTCTGCTTTCTGTGACAAATTTTACTTTTTCTTTGAAACACAATGCCTGACAACTGAAATATTCAGCTTTGAATATGCTGCCACAGTGCTTCATGGGAGTTATAGTTCAGTTGTCTCATATCCCCATTCTCTTCTATGGGCTGAACCCCCCCAGCCAGACTACATCTCCTGTGATGCACCATAGTCAATGACTCCCATGATGAACTGCTTCCCTGCACCAAGAGATGGAAACCATGATGCATCATGGGAAATGTAGTCCAACCATGGAGCGTAGCCTATAGAGAAGAAAAAGGCCATGAAGCACGTAGTCTTCAGCTCCCATGAGGCACTGTGGCAGTATTTTCAAATAGAAACTTAAAAATTTTGGCCAAAAATCAAAAAGTTTGCAAAGTTTCATTAAATTTTACCATGGAAAGCTTAGGAAAATGTTTTGTGAGTGTGTGTGTGTGTGTGGTTTGGCAAAATATTTCACACAGAACCCCCTCTGACTCCCAACTTTCTGACCACTTCCACTGGACCTATCAAGATAGCACTACAGTTTAGGTGTATCATTTCTTTCTGGACCAAACCAAGAAAATGTCAAGTATCTTGATCCAGCTCCCTAAAAGGCTCTAGACGCCTAATGCCTATTAAAGCCAATGGGAGTTAGATACCTAAATACCTTTCAGGATCTGGACCATTTAAACTACTGTGGCACAAAACAATGCCAGCGTGGTTCTATTTATACAGGTCTGTTTGTAAATGCCTTAAAGGCATTGGAACATTCTTGCTATCAGCAAACAACTTTGCATAGCAATCGATTGTTTTTACTGGGGCGAGGAGTTAAGTAAGATCAGAAGTCTGACAAATGCTGACTCTCTTGGATTATATTGCAAGGGGCATTAAATCATTCTTCACTCATACAGCTGAGATGATTTGTCCCCTGTGCACAGGGCTTGCTCACAGGTTAGCATCTTAATAGTCTGGACTGGAAAACCATTTGGCATTCTTCCCAAGGCCATAAAATACAGATGTGCAAGCCAATCAACTCTGACTTCACAGTTTAAAGGTTCAGCTTCTATTTTTAAAGCAGGAACAGTTTTGTCTGGCCAGTAACTTGCTACAAGACTCTCCTTTCTACTCGCAGTGAGTCAGATCTTTGGCTGGTGTAAATCAGCATGACTTGGAAATGAATGGAGGGGTACATCAATTTTACATCAGCCAGCCCTTCATACAGAATGGGTTCTCAATAGTTCTTCATTTTAAGGATTAGGATGAAGAAGAAGAGTAATAATTTAGTGCTGATAGAAATTTTAGCTTTGGTTGCTATTATCTTTTCTCTTACTACAGTTAGTACTTTTGCTATATGGGCTTTGTATACAAGAAACTCAGGCACAAAGATCATTTAACTTTGTACACATTTCTCCACATACCCAGAACATGGGCTGAGCATGACCTTGAGAAGAACTGTAATCTTGGTCCAAAATGCCCATTTTCATTTTGTTATATCCCGCACCTTTGGAAAGCACTCAACAGCTCTGTAACTTTCTGCCTTGAGAGGAGGAAATCAGCACATCAGCCAAGAGAAGTATGTGATCCACCCTTTTAAACTACCACATCCCATTCACATCACTGTACTGCTAGCCCTGCCAACTTATAATGAGGTACGGAAGGAGTGCAGCCCAGATGGCATATAGCTTGAAGTTCAACTGTGTCATAGCACTCACCATTGACCCAGATATTTAGTAACTTTCTCACTTCCTTAAAAGGGGTTTACTAGTCTACAAAGTTGTGCCTAGAGCTATGTACTCCTGGAGTGCTTCCCATTGGATGCCTGTTGGAATCTGTACATTCCGTCAGACACACTATGTGACTCTGGCATTTCACTGTACTTCAACAAACCAGCCTAGGCAAACAATTCTAACTAATCCGCAGGAGTGACCCAACTTTTCAACCTAAGCTATGGAAACAGACTGAGTAATAAATATCTAGGATGGATTACTCTCTGCTGAAGTATTTATACAATTGGAATTAAGTTTCTTGTCCTTATTTGCTGTTTTCAGAGTGGTGACATCATTTTTAAAATATCTGACTTGTAGTTTTGCTGATGGCTGCATCACTCAGTATGAATAATCTAAGCATTTCAAGAGTGATGGGAAACCTTCATGTCTATGAACTATGGGCCAGATCCTGAGCTGACTTCAGTGGAGCTAGACTATTTTACACCAGTTGTGGATCTCTGCATTTGTCTTTTTGTGGTATTGCTTTATTTTCAGTGGAAGTCTATGCATGCATCAAATGAAAGAGGTAGTTTGGGCTAGAATGTAGTATTAGACTTCTTGCTTTAATGCAGTGTTGAATAGAAAGGGTTTAACAATAGGAACTCTTATACCCTGTGTTCATTAAACTAAATTCATTAATATTTTAATGAATGGACCTACTCCTGCTGCCCTGAATCCTTGAGTTTCAGATCTTGGCTTATGTCATGGCAGCAAATTCTCATTCAGTTTGGATTGTTTGGTACATGTTTAGATGCTGAATAAAATGTGTTCAACATAAGACTCTTTGCGGTGGCCTCTGGTGGAAGGTGTGTCACTATTTATAGTGGGAGCAGATTCATAGCTTTTAAGGCCAGAAAGGACCATTATGGTAATCTAGTTTGACCTTTTGCATAACACATTCCACATACTTTCACCCAGTCATTCTTGCATCATGTCCACAACTTCTGGTTGAGCTACAGCATATCTCTTAGAAAGATATCCAATCTTGAGTGAAAGACTTCAAGTGATGAGGAATCCACCACAGTCCAAGGTAAATTGTTCCAAAGGTTAATTATCTTCATTTAAAAAAAATCTCACCTGATTTCTAATATATTATATGCTTAATTATATATTATAAGATACTTTTCAGTTCTACCTTCATTACTAAGCATCCATATTAAAGCATTAATCACAAATAACTCTTGGATACCAGTTCCAATAAATTGCTTGCCATGGTAAGAACTTAAAATAGCATTGTCGTAATTGTTAATAAATGTCCATTGACATGATAGATAGCATTATAGAGTTGGAAAACTACTAGATAGATTGATTTCTTAGTATTTTCTTCTTGCATTGAACAAAGAAAAGATAATTTAGGGAGGCATTGTAAGAGTAAGAAATTTCCCAAGGACAAACAAACCACAGCAAGTAGTACATTGGTGAAAAAATATTTTCTTCTAGGCAGATGGTTACTATGAATAACCATGATGAAATTGTGATGAACAGTTCTCACTGCACATTGAATGGTGGTGTGGATGGAAAGTGTTTTATGGGTTTCTTTTTCTACCAGCACTAAATGCTTCAGAGAAGCCAACATCATAAGTAAATTAGGAAATGTGTCTGGAAATTCAAAGCCCCCTTGATTCAAAGAGCCCTTTAATCTCTCCTTTTACGAGGAGAGATTAAAAAGACTGGGACTTTTCATTTTAGAAAAGAGATGACTAAGGGGTGGGAATATAATAGAGGTCTATAAAATAATGAATGTAGAGAAAGTGAATAAGGAAGTGTCATTTACTCCTTCACATAACACAAGAACCAGGGACCACCCAATGAAATTAATAGGCAGCACGTTTAAAACAAACAAAAGGAAGTACTTTTTCACACAAAACACAGTCAATCTGTGGAACTCTTTGCCAGGGGATTTTGTGAAGGCCAAAACTATAACAGGGTTCAAAAAAGAATTAGATAAGTTCATGGAAGATAGGTCAATCAATGGCTATTAGCCAAGATGGTCAGGGATGCAACCTCATGCTCTGGATGTTCCTAGCCTCTTGCTGCCAGAAGCTGGGAGTGGACAATAGTGGATGGATCACTTGATGATTACCTGTTCTGGTCATTCCCTCTGAAGCAGTTGGCCTTGGCCGCTGTGGGAAGACAGGATACTGGGCTAGATTGCCCATTGGTCTGACCCAGTATGACTATTCTTATGTACGAGGGGTGGGAAAGGGACTCATTATTCTTGGAGAAAACTCTCCCCATAAATATTGCCAGACCACCTCAGTGTAAGCTGATTACAGCCATTACAGTACTCATGATGTTCAGAAGTAGATAGTAAGCATAAAAAGAAGTGTTTTTGATTATCCCTTCTAGATAGCTTGGAAAGGATGAGAACAGTTTGCTTTGCTCTCACACACAAATGATGCTATTCCAGATCAGCCTGCAGATACCATTGTAGCAAATAGCAAGGGTAACCCTCTCAGCTTCTTAAAAGGTCCCAGAAACCACCAACTCAGTTAGCAAGAGAGTAAGAGAGGAGAATATTTGAGGCTAGGGAAGTATATGAAGGGAAAGCAGCACTGAATGTGTTAAATCAGGGCACTGAATACTCTAATAGGATGATCAAGGACTGCAGTTTTCTTGATCGTTTGGACAAGCATTTAGCTGATTGACAGTCATTTTCTGCAACATCAGAAAATAATCTAATTTGACATGGCTGACTTCTTCATGGGACACTAAACAAACAATCCAAAAAGCAACCAGTCTAAGGCAGACATACTAGCTATAATAGATCTGAACATAATATGTAGCTACAAAATATTCCTTTTCGCATATGATAGGGAAAATAATATTTAGAAATGTGATTGTTCCACCTGCACACAGATTTCCTATCTGTTAGAGATGGTACTGCTGCTCCCATCTTGCAGCAATAAGGCAGATAGCTGTCCAAGGTACTGAAACAAAGAGTACAACCGCTACCTTGTTATGGCTATTTTTGTAGTGCAATAAATACGCATGGCACTTTACTGACAAGAGAACAAAATATATATTTCAGCGCAATTACAAGATATATAATTGTAAAGACAAGCATTAGCCATAGAAGGGGAAAAGAGGACAAGGGCTAAGATAATGCGATTGATAAAAATGTTGCTGCATGCACCTTGGAGGTGGTGTGTTACATTATTTTCCACACACACACAAATATATTTTATTGGACCAACTTCTGTTGGTGAAAGAGACAAGCTTTTGAGCTTACACCTGAAGAAGAGCTTGAAAGTTGTCTCTTTCATCACTTGGCCCAATAAAAGCTATTGCCCCACCCACCTTGTCTCTCTAATATCCTGAGACCAACACACTACAGCACCACTGCAAATTACTTTCCAACACATTCTCAAGTGTATGCACCCAAACACATGTTCTAAAATGGAAAGAATAGGTTTTTCCTATGAGAGGAAAATGTGTTTTGAGAAAAGACTTATAGATTCGTAGAATCCAAGGGCGTAAGGGATCTTCGCGATCATCTAGGCTGACCTGCTGTATAACACAGGCCATAGAACTTCCCCACTCCAGACAGTGTCAGGAATAAATCAACAGCAACTCAGCAATTCTGTCTGATCAAGGATTAAATGCAAATAAGCATGCTCTTGTCTAACACTGCAGTTTAGTGGATTTAAGCACACACAGACATAAGCAATAGGTTTAGAACATCCCAGATATTTACCTAACATCTGGAATGGTATTGAATAATTAACAGCAGGTTCACAGTGGCCAGCTGCTCATTCACTGGGGAAAAAAGGTGTCGGGAAAAACATCTCTCAAGATGGCTTCTTCAGAGGACTGCTCCAAAGTACACTGCATTAGCTAATATTTTATAACTAACTTCTACAAACCACATAGGTCATATTGACCCCAACTGGATCATCACTTTTCTAACTTTCAATAAACTTTTAATATCAGAGGTGTCTAGATTCAAGGGTTTCCAGCCACCAAGGTTTTCAGTCTCAGTTGTTTACTTGTCTGTCCCCTCTTCCCATTCTGATT
Organism: Macrochelys suwanniensis; assembly: GCA_033296515.1. Taxonomy (NCBI): domain Eukaryota; kingdom Metazoa; phylum Chordata; order Testudines; family Chelydridae; genus Macrochelys; species Macrochelys suwanniensis. Next base: position 37,641,711 of record CM065775.1, on the reverse strand, counting down.
AGCAGAAACTGTAGCTAATTTTGACCTTGCTTCTGAAAGCCTGTCTTCAAATTAACCCTTAACTATATGGTGTTCTATTTCATTAATTCAAGGTGGCTGAATGCACATGATATGATTGCAATTAGCTTGATCACATTCTGGGGTATACACCCCCCTCCTATCCAGGGCAACACCCCTGCCCCAGGAGGAACTTACTCTTCCCTCCCGCTCTGTCCCTGCCCTGGCAGGAGCTCGCTCTTCCCTCCCCCACAGCCCTGAGGCCAGAGAAGTTCTGTGTCCTCAATGATTATTGGGGGGGGGGCATGCCCCTGCTTGTCCCCCTTGTGCACACCCCTGGTCTGGATCATGTTATACTTTTCTCTGCCAGCTTGAAGAGACCATTATCATATATTTGTTCTCCATGTAGATACCTATAGACAGTAATCAAGTCACCCCTTAACTTCTCTTTGTTAAGCTAATAGATTGAGCTCTTTGAGTCTATCATTATAAGGCAGGTTTTCTAGTCCTTTAATCATTCTTGTGGCTCATCTCTGAACCCTCTCCAATTTAGCAACATCCTTCTTGAATTGTGGGCACCAAAACTGGACACAGTATTCCAGCAGTGATCGCACCAGTGCCAAATACAGAGGTAACAACCTCTCTACTGCTACTTGAGATTCTCCTGTGTATGCATCCCAGGATAACATTAGCCTTTTTAGCCAGAGTATCACACTGGGAGCTCATGTTCAGCTGACTATCAACCATGACTATCAACTCTTTTTCAGACTCACTGCTTCCCAGGATAGAGTCCCTTATCCTCTAAGTATGGCCTATATTCTTTGATCCTTGAAGGAGGAGAGGGTGAATCAGTTCAGGCAGCAAGTTCCAGGCATACAGACTACAGGGAAAAGTTGTGGTAACAAGAGTGGAAGAAAGAGACAAAGGGATAATTAATTTATTATTTATTAGCACTCCAAGAATATGATGGACAGAAATCATAGAAAAACGTGGTCCCTGCTTGAAGGATCTTATAATCTAAATTTTAGATGTTACTCAAGGGAGGGATTCAACTTTGTTGGGTTTTTTTTGGGGGGGGGGGGCACGAGGGTGAGAACATGACCAGAATGACTGTCAATAAAAATTACCATTTGTATTTTGTATAGACTGGCAGGGGTTACATGAGCTTTGGAGAATCCAGAGAAGAGGCGGTTACAGTAAACAAGACAGGAGATAAGAGTTCTACCTGCCTTAACAATGACTTTTCCAGATGATCATAAAGCGGCACTGATGGCCCTTGAAGAGAGTCCTAACCACTCTTCCTCCCCTGCAAAGGCTTTCTCATGGCTAAAGCAGTCAGGAATCCTGGGCTTCAGTCCTGATTCTACCAGTGACTCCCTGTACAATATTATGGCCAAATTAACCCATAGACCAGGCCTGCACAACTCGTAAAGCGGCGAGGGCCATATTACTCCAAAGAAAACAGCTGAGGGCCGAAAACCCCCGGCCTCGCGGAAACACCCCCCCTCCCCCCAAGCACCGCCCGCCCTGTGGAAACAGCCCCTCCTTCCCCAGCGCTGGGGTGTGGAAGCCTGTAGAGGGGGAAAGAAACAGCATGCATAGTGTGACCAGATCACAACAGTAAAATAGGACCCGCCCCCTCCCCACTCGGCCCCACAATCACATCCCTCTTCACCCCCCCAGGGGTCACTTTATTACTGCATAACAGTCAATCAATGCAGTTGTAGATAAATCTCTGCATTATGCATTTTTGCCACACAGTGAGCCTACCTACTCACCCCACCGCAGGCCGCACAGTGAGCCCACACGGGCTGCATGCAGCCCCCTTGTGCAGGCTTGCCATAGACTGTAGGTCACTTTGCCCTCTGCCCTCCAACTTCCCCCTCTGTAAATCGCAGATGGTCCTCATTGAATTAATTCCCAGCTGTAATGCAAGGTGAGGTCCTTGGTTGAAAGATGCCATGTAAGTGCTCAGTATTATTTTTTATAAATTAATGGGGACATTTATGTTTATTTATATTAGCCAGGTTACTTCAAAATCCTGCTTTCTTTTATTGCCAGAGGTCCTGCGCATGTTTTTGTGCTGCAGGGCTTGCTGTAGGTAATTTAATAAGAAGGAAGCTAATTTTCCACAATCTGTTTTGATTCTAAAAAGCAGTGAGTTGAAGTGTCCTGGAATTAATTCCTGGCAGTTCAAGGCAGGCCTAGAATTGCAACTGTCACATTCAAGCATGCAGATAATACATCATCTGCCATTTCAATTTGCCTGTGGATAATTCAGGCCCACCTTCTTTTAAAGAGATAAACACTTACCAGAACTTCTGATCTGATCCAAATGGACATCAGATATCGATGGCTTGCCAATGTGTAGGCAAGACCGGCATTGTATGCCCCAGGACTGGCTGTGCCCGCGGGATGAATCCATACAGACTCCGAACATACATGGAAGATGCCATTTTGATGAACAAAATTCTACAAAATGGCATCCTCCACACAGTGTGACTTTGCATGCACGGCCTATGTAAGGTCAGGCTGCCTGGAGAATGCCATTGTGCATGCAAGGGTTCAGTTGCATGCCTGACTCAAAATGTCACAGCATGCCTCTGCTAGAGGTCAATTGTATACAGGTGATTACATTTTAAGTAGTATCAAATTATATTCCCCAAAGTAGAATAGGCTGCATTTCCTCACATTGCCCTACACACTTACTGCCAGTCTATCTTGGTTTTTTTTTCTATAACACCTGTCATTTTAATGACATCCAAGCGCAGTCACCATGGTATCTGTAGAATGATGAAATAGAACACGTGGAACAGAACATACTTAACATAATACACGAGAACGGCAGATAATCATTATAGACATCCATACTACGCTTAAGGTAATTATGTACATGTGTCTGCTATATAATGGTGTTTCATCTGCATGTATTGTAGAAGAGGTAGCAGAGTAGGTGATAAAGATTTAGTCTCTGCACAATTCCACAGTTCTGCTGTAGTTTTCCAATAGCCCTGCCAAGTCTCAAGGTAATGTTTGGTTCTTCATGGAATCCGAAAGAAGTTCCGCATTCATTCAGCACTGGCATTCCTACAGGATACCCGAATCACTGAATGGCTTTTCAATAGGGAAGCAGGTATTTGTGAGATATTCAACTCTCATACTGCGGCTCAGAGACACTCATTTGCTAATCATGGGATGGGGAGGGGAACCTCTTCTGCCCTAGCAAGCAGATATTTGACATTTCTATCACCTGCCCGTGGGAATGAGAGTGCTGTGTTTTGAATGCTGCTCCTTAAACACATTCCTGTGCTCATGGAGCTGCAGCTCCAGTTATGAGCTAAGTGATGATTACCTTGCCGTCACCTGTATCTGCTGATAAAAGGCCAGATCTGCACCTGGTGTGAACTGGCAGCGCTCCATTGCAGTCAGTGCTGATTTACACTAGCTGAGGAGTTGGCTCATGGACTGGAAGAATGAGTCCCCACTTCAGCTGCTGAAAAGGGCTGACATCCCATTACTTGGGGCATGAGGATGCTTGGGGAGGTGCAGGTGGTACCAAGTGGTGTGTGACCACCTGTGTTGATGATGGAATCTACCCCCACCCCAAGGGAACCTCTGAAGTCCTAGAGCTTCCAATGGCCCTTGTGAGGTGGGCAGAGCAGAAGGATGCACCAGGCCTGAGAGGAAGTAGAGAACAGAGAGACCAAAGCAGTTGAGCTTCAGCAGCTCTCCTGCCCACACGGCAGCTGTGACCCCCAGGTGGGACTGATGCAGGGTGGGAGGGGAGAGCATCTGACAGCTCCTGCTAAGTAGCTGACCCATCTTCTTTAAAGCAGCTGGTCGGTGTGGGAGCAACACAAGAGGGGATGCTGTCCAGACACCCTTTCATGTAGAACTCTTTTCTGCTCCCTCATGGATACCCAGGTGCCCCTCCTCCAGAATGGCTCTTTGCAAAGGTTGGGTGGGAAGAAGACAAAGCAGGAAAGCGTCACAGAGGAGGGGGAGGAAGCCTGGAAAGCTAGAATAGATATTGCTTCCTAGTTTATCATTAAAAAAGGGGGGACAACAGGACAATAGGAGAGAGAAAATGAGAAGGTAAGTGAGGGACAGTAACTGCACTAGGGGATGTGGCAGCGCACCAGCAGCTAACCAATGCAGTGGGACACTCCAGCCAGTAGAGGCTGAAGACCACTGAGCTATGGCCTCTTTTGCCTACATCCCTTTCTGTTTCCCTCCCCGCACTCCACCCTATTGGCAATTCAGGTGAAGCTTGGTCTCTAGTGGGCAGAGTGAATCAGCTTTGGAGTCCTGTGAGGTACTGTGCACATTCAGCTTCCACTAACGTTCACTGGAATTGAGGGGGGTTCAATAACTTTCAGAACTGGGCTCTAATGCCTTGATCCAGCAAAGCATTGAAACGGGCACCTACCTCTAAGCCTGTGAGTAATCCCCTTTGCTTCAGCGCGACTAGCCATGAGTCAAGTTAAGAACATGTTGCACTCGATTGGTGCCTTACTTTGTAAAGTGGAGAGGATGAGGGCCCTTGAGACAGCACTGATTTACTGTATTTGATGTAAAGGTTTATTTTGGTTGCTCTGTGTGCGTACTATTGATTCAGCTATGGTGAAACAGCAATGGGGAGAAGGGGCTTTGAGAAAAGCATTGAAAAGCAAGCGGCTTTCACGAGGACTAGGTAAGTAACATCATCCCTCCCTTTCCTTGCGTCAGTGCATTGCAGTGATTCACAGCAACTAGCCCTATGGCTCAAGGCCCTGTGCTGCATTGTTTCACTGAATGTTGCATCAGGTTATTGAGCACTTATTAAAAACACAGCCAGCCTGTCACTCACTGGGCTCCCACATTTCTGCATACCCCTTGATCATGTCCTGCCATTATTTCACCCCACACTCATGTCATCTCTTCTCTGCTCCCTTGTCTCTTCCTTCCCTGCTGCCCCTTCCCATTACATTCCTCTCTGCACTGCTCCCACCAGCTCCATCTCCTCCTCATTTCCTTCCCATCTCTATTCTCCTACCCCCATCCCATCTCTGCATCTTTCTTCCTCTCCTCTCCACCTCTGTCTCTGGTGACATCTACTGCAACTCCAGCTCTCCATCCCTGCCCTGATACCATCAGCACCCCTACCCTCCTGCCCTTCCCTCACATCTCACGCACACCCTTCCCCCTGGCCCTGTGGTCCCTCAGGAATGCCTACAAATGACCACAGATATCAATGACCTTTTAATCTCTTGCTCCCTCTTTTTCTTAGCAGTAGCATTAAACCGCTTGGATCCCCCCTTCACAGTCACGCTCTTTGCTACTGCAATCTCCTACGTCTTCTTGCATGCAACCCCCTGCAAACCCCCTGCAAGCAGTCAGCAGAGGGGTCGTGGCTGCTCTTCTAGCCCATTGAATAGCAGGTGCCAGGGAGTTGGGGAAGGGCAGGAGTGAAGGGGGTTAATGGGTAAAGGAGGCTCATTGACTGGGTTCAGAATGGGATTTCAGCTCCTCAAGCTCTTCTGCACACCACCACCATTACTCAGGCTTTATGATGGGGAGTAGATTTCAACCCTACTTACTTAGTGCGTGTACTGCCCTTTGGAGAGGAAATGCGTTACTCTGCATGTTCACTGTTACAGCAATAATGCACTAGAGACCTGATTCGATTCAATGGCAGTCACTCCACTGATATAAATAAGGTGGATGAGATTCAAGATGAGCTATTTTTATTTCTTCTCCACTGCTTGAAGAATTCTCGTATTATTAAAAGTTCAAAACCAGCTCGCCATCCTCATCTTCCTTGACCTTTGACACCATTGAACACATTCTTCTTGAAATCTTGTCCTTCTGTGGCTTTTTTTATTCTCTTTGCTCCTTGGTCTCTTCCCGTCTCTCCTTCAGAGGCTCCTCCTCCATCCCCTTCATGCTTTCTCTGCTGGTGCCCCTCACACTTGGGAGGAGCTCCCCATAAACACCCACCAAACTACCTCAGTCTCCTCCTTCAAAACCCTGCTTAAACTCTCCTTTGCTGTGACGCCTACAAAAAACTTAACTAGGGTTTGGCCACTCGGGTGCAGAGACCACAGCCTGTCGTGCTGACCAGTACTGTCTTGTTGTTTCCTTACACTCCCCATCTGTTGTCTCTTGTCTTATACTTAGATCATAAGATCACTGCGGGCAGGAGCTGTCTTTTTACAGCACCTAGAACACAATGGGTTTCATGACTAGGGACCCTACGTGCTACGGTCATACTACTACTAAAACAAACTCATTGTCAAGGGGAGTGGTCTGGTCTAAGCCAATTCCTATGCTCTGGGGCTTCTTTGGCTGAATCTGTATTTTCTAATGACAGTTACACAGTAAGAATATTTTCTCTAGTTGAATAAGTAATGATGTGATTGGTATTGCATGTAGCTAGCAGGAGAATGTGCACAAGTCCTGGTATCTTTCTATAAACACCCATTGTTGAAAAATATAAGAGAGGAGTTTTTCTAAGTCTTGTATCAACCCTGGATCATTGCAAAGGAAGGAAAATTATGACTTATTCATGTTCTTAGCCCATATGTTTTAGGGTTGTTTTCTACCTCTGTTTGAATAATTCATGATTTTTAGCTGCACTGAGTGTCTAAGACAGTCAAAACTTCGCCAACTGAACATAAACACTCTGTATTGTTCTCACCGTAGCCCAGAGATTTCATTAACACAAAATTCCAGCTAATATTTGGCCAAAATCCAATTCAAACTAAAAATCTCAAGACATTTAGGCAGATGTAAACCTGTGAAAACTGGGACAGTTCTGTGCAGCAGCATTAAACCATAGCTTAGGACAAGCAGCCTCTAAAGAGTTTTCCAAAAAGGCCAGGAGAAGTCTTATTTCATCTGGTACAGAGCCAACTGGGGGCCAGGGGAATGGGGGGATAGCATTGCCTCTCCCTGAAAAAAAGAATTATTCCAGCTATAATTGCCTCCCCAGTCTGATCCACAACATTCAGATCAAAGTGTTAGATAGCTGTGGATGCAAGTTGGTATTTACTCCTCAGCTCACACCTAGAGATCCACAGCCCGCTGGGACAGCCATCTGCGGGTCAGCATGACAGCAGGGTTGTCATCCTTAGAGAGGTAAATAAACAAAGCCAAAGGACCAAAACAAAATTACATTGTGGAGCAAGTGCACAGACAGAAATGAAACACTGCAGTTAAAAATGCCCAAATTGGGCCAGAATGGAGAACAACTGACAGTGCCTCATAAAATCCATTGCCCATTGTATAATCAAATAAAGGGTCATGGGGGAAGGGAAAGGGGAAAATCACGATTTTGGTGAGCTCTCAGGTGCAGCAACAACAGTGATGCAATATCTAGATTCGCCGATCCCAGATCACAGCAACCCTGCCACCCAATTCACCACAGTTTACACACACACACTCCCTACTCCAAACGTCTGCAGCAATCCCAATTTACAATGTGCTGAAAATTTCCTACTGGCAGGGCATTGCTCTGGCCAGCGTTTCCACTCCACCATCTCCCCTGCAAGGTCTCTTGGGGAAGATGGCACAGCATCTCCCATGTACACCAATCACAGGGGCTCTTTAAATCAGCCGAATGCTCAAACCTATGGTAAAGCAACATCCTCCACCTCCCTCCCTCCACCCTGGGCAACTCTCCAATGCAGCTCTGGTGCAGGAAGAAGCCAAGAGCTAGCATGTTCCAAGAGCTAAGCTCCTTCTGGAGACAAGTATAATTTATTTATGTATACACAAAAATAGGCTGGTGCCAGCAAATGAGAAAACACTGCATTCCCTTGGAAAAGAAAAGCAATCAAAGAAAAGTGAAAATAACTCCTCTGAGCTATTGGACAAAATAGTAACAACTTACTAAAACCCGAAGAAAGCCAGGACTCCAGATGAAAGGCTGATACCTAACAGCAACACCTCCCACTCACACACACCATCTACGTAGGGCTATAAGCAAACCAGGGCCTCACACCGTCATAGCTCTGTAGTAGTCAAAGCCCTGCAATGCCGTAGGATTCCTGAGAACAGCTACACTTCAGAGCACCACAAAATCCATTTAAGTCCAGGGCTTTATGTTGTGGCAGCTGAATTAATCTTGGCATGGTCAGAAATATGGGAAACCCTGATGCTATTTCACACAGACTTACATTAACGTGAGGTCACTTATTTCCTGTGTCCAGTCTTCCATCAGTAGCTCTACACTTCCATTTCTGCATCACACCACACTAAACCTTTCAATGTCAGGGTGGTTTTCCCAGGCCTACACCCAAGAAAGGTTGTGTTATGTAACATGAAGCAGTCTGTAATTATCTGGCAGTGCAGAGACGGAGAAAGAAGCCCTATGGGTACCAACGCCTTTCACAGCGCCGGGGTGCTGCTGTAGAGCGCTTGGCAACAACAGCTTCTGGGATCTCTCTCAGCATCCTCTTTACTCCAGCACTGGTGGCTGGATATAAAAATACATAGGACTTATTTAGCACTTGTGTTAAACCACGGAATCTAAGCTTGGGTGTCTTTTAAAGAGAGATCTTCAATTCAGCCAGAAGTTATGGGTTGCACTGGGTTAAATTCTATAGCCTGTGGTATACAGGAGGGCAGACCAGATGATCACAACAGTCCCTTAAAATCTTTTATTCAAATTGAAGGTGCAAAGTGCTCATGCAGTATCCCTTAGCTAAACACACTCATGTTATAATTTGCACTGCCAATAGTCTGGCTTCGCCACCCTTAGCTCAGCTAAATTGCCACAATACAATGCATCATTTAAGCTAAATACTACAAGCAAAATGATTCTTTGCATTAACAGTACCCCAAGATGATCTAGTTGACCAGTTAGTTTTCAAATCATTTAAAATACTTCCAGGAAAACGGGGAAAATGTACTCTACATAACTTACTCTTACTAGCAAAAGTGAAGCTAGTGGCTTAGTTGCAGTGCTCTTAATCAATTCAATCTCTTGGTCCCATGACTGGCAACAAGGATTAGGAATGCTGCAGGAGTGGCTGGAGATTGCAAGGGACCAACAATCAGAACATTGAGCAAATGCAGCATTTTACTTCTTCAAAAAGTGTTACATAACCTTTTAAAAAAAAATTATAAGCCATGACCACGAGTAAGCAACACCCTCATTTTACAGATTGGGAAACACGGAGGTTAAGTGATAGTCTGTGTGGGTCTAAGAGGCAAAGACACAATTCATACTGGGAAGATCCTGGCTCACAGTCCATCACTCAGTCTTCCAGACGTCACTGCCTCTCTGGAACGCTGGTGACAGACTGTGATGGAAAACACTTCTTGGTTAGACAGATGGTGGCTTTAAGGTCTCAGTATTTATCATTTATATTGTGGTAGTACCTAAAAGGGCACAACTAGGTTGGGACCATTTGTGCACGGCACTGTGGAAAACAAAATAAATGACCTCTTCTCAGCAAGCTCAGTGGAAAGTCAGCTGCTGCACCATTTCAGAGGATAGATGGAGAGAAGCAAGACTGAGCTCAGTTTCTTGTGTGGCAGGATCTGAAGTCAGATCTCAATAGGAGAAAGCACACAGACTCCCTGAGCCATTCTCTCCTAATAGCTCTCAGCCATCTTGATGGAGCCACTCTGTGCTGCAGATACGACAAGAACGGGAAGAACAAGGGTGCTGCCCGTCAAGACTGAGAAAAACATGGACTGCGAAAATAAATCAAATAAAATACACAAAACAAAAATAGTGGGGTTCCTGGGTGACAATGTGGATGTGAAGGGTCTCGAAGGGAAAGGAAAATTACATGTTTAGCACCATTAAATCCATCTCTCTGCACACTACTCACTCTGTTATTGGACCAACTTCTGTTGGTGAGACACACCAGCTTTTAAGCTTACACAGAGCTCTTCTTCCGGTCTGGGAAACTAACCCAGACTGGAAGAAGAGCTCGGTGTAAGCTCAAAAGTTTGTCTCTCTCACTGACCGAAGTTGGTCCAATAAAAGATCTCTCACCCACCTTGTCACACTAATATCCTGGGACTGACACAGCTACAACACTGCATACCACTCTCGCTGTAAGATAGCAGAAGTCTCACAAAAGCAGTTGAGTTATCCTGGATGTTATTTTCTGAAAGTATAGGCAGCTGGCACCTGGAGAAAAAAGACAGACCGTAGCTGTGCAGGTCACACTATTAGGGCTTGTCTTCACTATGGGTAAGTCGACCTAAGTTATGCTACTCCAGCTATGTGAATGAAGTAGCTGGAGTTGACGTAGCTTAGGTCAACTTACCCGGTGTCTTTACTGTGCTGTATCGATGGGAGACGCTCTCTGGTCAACTTCCCTTACTCTTCTCAGAGAGGTGGAGTACTGGGATCCACCGGAGAGTGCTCTGCTGTCGATTTAGCAGGTCTTCACTAGACCTGCTAAATTGACCCCTGCTGCATCGATGGCAGCAGCATTGATCTCCCTGTAGTGAAGACCAGCCCCTAGAAAGGTAACACTGACCTGGATTTTCTCTTGCAAATTCAGATGCAGAGGATCAAATAGTGTGTCTTCTTTTAAGATCTCAGCAGGCTGCAACTATGTGCAAAACATTGCAGCCTGAATTTGCTTGTTTTGCTTAAACAAGGGCAGGGGATAGCTCAGTGGTTTGAGCATTGGCCTGCTAAACCCAGGGTTGTGAGTTCAATCCTTGAGGGGGCTATTTAAGGATCTGGGGCAAAAATTGGGGATTGGTCCTGCTTTGAGCAGGGGGTTGGACTAGATGACCTCCTATGGTCCCTTCCAAACCTGATATTCTATGAATTAATTAAATGTGGGGGAGGGTAAAGATAGAATTGTAAAGCATCAAAAGTTATAATCCAGACCCTGTTTTAGATGCTTTTTTCAAGTTTGAGACAGAAAAAAATTATTTAAATATAATGTTGCTGGCATTACATGCATTGTTCTCATCAATACTGCAAGTAATCTCTCCAAATCAGTGCTAACCAAGTACCAAAATAATTGAACAAATATCTTATTTCTCCCATTTTCATGCACCTTGTGTGGGTAATTCTGAGTCTCTCTAGTTTCTAAAGTCATTGGGGAAAAATTGAGGTCCTCAAAGTCAATGGGAGATTTGCCTATGAAAACAGAGCAGGATCTGGGTGTCTAGCCTTATGTGGGAGACGTGATCCACAGTTGTATAATCTTTGTGAAGCACACGAATGACAGCACCAAAATCTAGATACAGTTTCCTCGAAAAGGCTAATCCCCTCCTTTTTCTCTAGGTGTCTGGCCCAAACTATAAGGAGCAATAGTTACTTCTACATCACAAATAGACTAATGTGCTTTGGATCAGAACCTGTGGAAAGACTCCCACAGGATCCAACATTCATTTTAATTTATGTGTATGTACCTTAGAAATAAAATCCCGTGCTGTTTCCCTGTTGAGAATGACAGATAATTTATTCATATAATTCACGTAGTTGGGCAATACTCAAAATTTAATCTCAATACGCAAGTGGTAACAAACTTGGACTAATATTAAAATTGATTGTTCAGAAGGTAAAAAAATACCCAGGGTATGAAATGCCATGGTAAACACTGGTCAATCACAGACAGACACCTTTTTTAAAGTGATCTGGGAAACTTGTGTGGTTTTCTTCTAAACCTTCTAATCAATTATTTCTCACAGTTCCTGGGAACTGAGTTGACAACACAAAGCAAAGTTTTCAGTACTTCCAAAACATGATCAAATCATGCTGCATTCAGATACGTGAAAAATTAACCTCTTGTTTTCAAAGCAGTGCACAGGAATTTAGATCTGCTAATGGGTGCTGGGTGGCTATAACCCTATGCAACTTTTTGTAAAGATGCCACCTGAGGTGTTCAGTCATTATGAATATACAGGAGACCCCCACTAGAACACGCGTCAACATAGCGCAAATTCAGTATTAGCGTGGGCCCAACCATGGATCCCAAAATAAATTATTTAAATTGGGATCCAGGGTAACGTTCCCCCCCCCCCCGCTATAACGCGGTCCCCACATTAACGCGGTACCGTGCATGGCTCCCAAACCCCGCGTTCTAGCGAGGGTGCGGTGTATTTGCTCTTCACTATGAATGCAGCAAAATCTTCAGCTCATTTCGTATTCATGCAGCTGTGGAGTCCCATTGCAATTCTTCATATTTTAAATAAATTGTTCCCACTGAAGTTTACCTCAAACCTCATTAATTTTTCATGAAGCATATATGATTGCATGGAAAAAATTTGTCTTTAATGTGTTTTTGTGCATTAGATTAAAGTTACATACATTATCTTCTAGATGAAGTCCAAACATGTACTTTGCTTGAAATGTCAGTAGTTATCACAAAACATATCAATAAGTTAAAAGGCTTTCACAATACAAGATTCAGATAATTATTCCACATATACAAAACACAGCTAGAGCAATACAACTCTTCAATGCCGAATTATGGGAAAAAAGGTCTAAAAAAATAGAAAACTCTTGATACCTGGACATCAATTCAGAACGTAACACTGCATAATGCCGCAATATGAGCACCCATTTAATGAGAAATCCCCTGGAAAGAGAAGTGTAAGGGGATCTAATATTTATGAGAAAAATAGATGAATACTGCACCAAAAGGCATGCATACAATCGCCATGGTCATTCAATATGTTAGTGATGATCTAAAGTGTGACCTCAGAGAAGAGTGAGGCAGTGTTCTCAAATCAAATCAAGTGAATGACTACATGTTGATTAAGCTTTCTGAGGCAGCAAAGTGAGGGCACAGAGCCATGTCTGGATTCTGGAGCTGTTTTAAAATTCGCTTGTGAAATTTCTCTCGCACACGGTTAAACTCCATTATGTCCAGTGGATCCTCTTCAATCCAGAATTTATGGAATTCATGCATCAAATAGCCTAATTAAAAAAATTAAATATTTAAAAAATTAGAACACAGGTAAAGTTGTTCCCTCTTGTCTACAAAATAGCAAGCACTGCAATCAGAAATCATAATGCATATTGTGGGGTAGGTGAAACTAGTACTATTGAAGTCTGATGTATTATTTAATGAAGCTGTGTTAATCATACTAAGAAATGAAGCACTACAGCATACACTATTAGAACAAGCCTCTAAGAGGCATCTTCAAATAATTAAAATGAAATAACTTACAAAGATCTGTTAGCAACAGTAATGGGATTACTATAATTTACTTCTTAACAGAAGAAAATGTACTAATTTTATGACACCAAGAGCCCCCATTCAGGAGGACACTTACTCATGTGTTTTAAAGCTTTCCGAAATCGGGAAGTTATCTTGAATTAAGGCCTGAATGTAGAGAAGCACTTTTGAAAGATTACTCAATTGCTAATGCAAACTTTAAACAAAATTTTTATTGCTACTTATATCAATGAAACTGCCTAATTTTACCAATAAATAGCTAAAATGAATCTATCAAATTACTAGATCTCTCCTCTTTTGATATGCAGTTATACAATTGTTAAATTGTGCCTGGATAAACCAAGTGAAATACAAAATATATTTTAATATTAAACTGCAGGCTACAAGTATGAAGAGATGACATTAATAAAAATCAGTCTTTACCAAGTGTCTTTTGTTTATATTCAATTATTCTCATGCTCAAATATCTATGGAACAACACTTACTCTACATTATAAACAGCCTCTAGGGAAGTGTCTATTATAAAATATTTACAGAACAAGCCCTACACTTAACTCACAATTCATAAATTAAATGGTTTTTAACATAACTTACAGTCTGAAAACAACTAGTTGCTGGATCTTTGCAAGGAACATTCAGTTTTACACATGTCTTTCTAAACATGAAAGAAAGATTCCACCGTATTGGTTTTGCACATAATTGTGGCTAGACAAATGCCAGGGGCAAGAAATAATTGGCCTTGGCAAACCCCCATTGGGTAGGGAAAAAGGCATGAGATAAACATATACCCTACGATACCTGCCCTGATAAAAGGCCTTCTTTTTTCTTTTCTTTTTTTTTTAAGCCTTGTTTTTATTCTTTGCTCCCTCTGTGACCATCAGTGATTTCTGCATCACCCTCCCAGCAGTGGTCTGGAGGTAGAGCATTGTCAACAAACAGCTCTGTGTCAACAAATACTTTGGGTTGTGTAGTCCAGGTCAGCAAAGCACTTAGGGCTAGTCTACACTTACCAGCTCTGTCGGACGCGTCGGATCGATCTTTTGGGTCTGATTTATCGCGTCTTGTCTAGACGCGATAAATCGAACCAGGAAGTGCTCCCCCGTTGACGCTGGTAATCCTGCTCCACGAACGGAGCAGGCAGAGTCGACGGGGGAGCCTGCGCGCCGCTGTGTGGACCAGGGGTAAGTACTCTGAAGTTCGAAATAAGATACTTCGACTTCAGCTACGTTATTTACGTAGCTGAAGTCGCGTATCTTACTTCGAACTTCAGGGCTAGTGTAGACCAGCCCTTAAGCATGTGCTTGAAGCCAATGGGCCTTACACACAGCCTTATGTGCTTTCCTGAATAGGGATGGACTTACGCATATGCCATGGGCTTTGCTCAATCAGGACTTATTCCAGAACACTTTTGTTATGTACTTTATTCCATCTTTGGTTTGATAAACATCTCACTCAGTCTAGTCACTTCCAAAATGGTACCTTATTGATAGACTTTACAAGCTACACAGTGGTTTCCATAGTTAATTTATAAACAAAACCATTTTCACGAACTTGGGCAGACAGATACTCCTCCTAAAGCTGGAAGGTTTTTCTTTGAAGGAAAAACCTAGCTCAGCAAAACACCTTTAAAAATTATTATTATTAAAGGGAAATATATTATGGTTGTGATTCTCATGGACAGATCCAGGCGTTTCAAAAGCATTTTTTATACAGCATGAGAAGTGGCTTGGTGTTCAGCGTGTAGGGTCATTTTTATTTCGACAAAAGGAACTTCATATTAATTAATGATATAGAATTGAATGCATTGCTTGTAGTATCAAGAGATTTCAGTGCTGCCCTGGGAATAGTGAGTCAAATTCTGTATTCAGCTACACCCAGACAAACCCACCTAAGTCCAGGAGGATTGGATGGGTGCAGACGAGAACAGAATTTGGCCCAGTTTGTGAGGTCAAATCAGTACAGCTATTGTATTCTTTCACCTAGAAAGAGTGCTTGCTGTGCATTGTAATTTTGACTTTCAGATTCAGACATGCAGCCTGCAGGCATTTACTGCAGCCTAATTGTGTTTCAGTTTTTCTCAGCTGCATTCAATTAGTTGAAACCTAGGATGACTAAGGCCATGGGGGAAAACTGTCAGAGTGTAGTGGGGAAGAATACAGAACTGTATGAGTGAAAAACTGAGTGAAAAAAACAATTCATAAGGCCTCCACTTCCCAAACAATGAGACTGGCTTAACAATAACGTATGTTTGGCGAGGTCAGTCTGTCAGATACTTGATCATGGAGAAGGCAGCACTCCTTCCCCACATATATCCTGACTTTCTTCCCACACACAATCCCACCACTCTGGGACTACTCCAGCCACCTCACATCCCCAGCAGCTCCACCGCCTCCTCAATCAGCATGGGAAGTCTATTCCACCCTGGAATCCTTAGCCCTGTGGTTTTTATCCCACTGCAGCATTAAGCCAGGAGAAGGGGTGGTAAATGTAATTTCTTGATCCTATTGGGCCTGCTCCCAAACTGTCTCCATGTCTGGCCAGGGAGCTCCCCTGTTAAATAAGATGGAATTGTAGGGTAGCAGTAAAGATGGAAGCAGAAAGAAGCATCTGCGATGGGATCAACAAGCAGAACAGTGACACCTGGTGGCTGGAGCTGATCACTGGAGCACGCAAAACAAGCAGTCACCTTTCTAAAGTGTAAAAATTACTTAAAACTTTGTGGATTTCACGAGACTGAGGATGCAGCAATGCTGGAGATAACAGATAATGTGAAAACAACATGAGCCTATCCAAAAGATGCACTCACTCACTCAAAAAACTAAGGCACACTGGCCAAGAAGGGATTTGCAGAAACTGATGACTGGACAGCGTCAATGAAAAAGACGCTCTGAGAGTCCTCTGAGAAAGGGCTTTTGAAATGTTGAACTATCTGTTCCTCTTTGTTGGCAAACAACTCATTGTAAACTTACCTTAAACACACACATTCATCTGTAGTCTGCAGAGATTATAGTGGAATCTTTGTATCGGACTGTCACATGCCACACAGTAAGAATGTTAGCTCCCCTGAATTTGTGCCAGCCTGCTCCAGTCAGCTGTGACAGCCCAGAATCCATCACAAAATAACATGGGCTCATCCTTGCTAGTGTATGGAGCTTGCCCACAGGGTAATGAGTCGTTTTATACAGTAGCATAGTTTCAAAGAGTGTTAGTGAATATTTTAAGCACTTTAAGATTTATTATTTACTGTATCTACCAGCCAGGAGCATGTTAAGCACTTTACAGACATAAAATAAGACAGGTCTCAGCCCCAAAGATCTTATTGTAATCTAACCAAACAACATCAGAAAGGGGGAACAAGCAATACAGTTATTGCCACTATTTCCATTCCTTTTGTCTCAGATGATCCTCCTTGAGGAAAAAAAAATCTAACACCTTCAACTTCCTCGTTACCAAATGCTTGCTTATATAATTTTACATTTTATTTTCAGCTCCTTCTCATTCTAACCCATATTCCCCAACTGCTGCCTACTAGTTAAGTCTAGATCTTACTCTTTCATAGTTCAGGCAGACCCTTCTCCAGTTACTTCCAGACCTCCTTTCCCCGTACCATCATCAGGACCGCCAAACCATTTACAGGATTTCTCATCCTGAAAAGCCCATTTTTGTAAGTTCCATTTTGAATTTTCCTTTAAAGCTAAAATTCAGATCCTAATTCACCAGTTGTGCTGAGGTAGTGGAACGCTGTCCAAAAAGAACAGGATCTCCTATACCATGTGGGTGACATAAGAACTGGGAACATTCACCTCTGAACCCTCTACTTCTGAAAAAAGGCTGCCAATGCATCAGTTCACCACTCCTATTTACAGTGCTGAGTCCCTGCTCTGTAGTGTATCCCTATCATAGATGTTCTTCAGGTAAGCACTGCAGAGCAGATAGAAAAAAAAATTGATAATTCCTTTTTCCTGAACTGGTTCACCGGTCTGTTTTGCACAATGATATACACAGTATGCTCCGGGGTCCAAACATCAAAAAGATAGAATAATAAGGTTAGGATGATGGCCACCCATACTGCACCAACGTTGTTCTGTGCAATTCACCAGCCCTAAGTGATTTTAAGAAAGTGTTACTGGTAATGCAAACAAAACAAAAACTTACAGAATGTTTGTTGGAAATGGGATAACGTCGGCGCCTCTGGAGCAACATTGTAGAAATGGGTCTTCAGCGCACCACTCACAAGCAGGTTGTATGCAAGGTCAGTTATGTTAATGCCAACAATAGCAAAAGAGTAGCTGGAAGAAAAGTTAAGAGTAGGATTTATAGGAAATGCTGGTGAAACGAAAAGGCTGGGGGGAAGTAAATGTACCACAGATTTTGTTTTTAAGAATAATGCTTGACACTGGTTAATTTTCTCTTATCTGACAAGGTTCTTAGAACAAAGTGAATGAGAACAAAAGAAAATATTTATCCTATTTATTCTGTACATTTTAATGGCAGTGTTACACCTATGATATCTGCCTGTATCACACTGAAAATAATAGTTTCATCATCTTTCTAATCATTTCCACAGAAGCACCATGGAAATATTTCTGTGGAAGAAGAGTAAGATCTGCTTATTAAAGTCTCTGTGTTCTTGAACTCATTGTAGAAAGGGAGTGCTACACATGACACAGTTTTTATTATGACAAGTACTTTGCTATTATTACCGCCCTGCTACACTTTAAACTACCACTGTATTATATGTACATAGTTACCCCGATAGTGAAGAATGTCAGATCTGGACCAGCATGAGATTATGTAATACCCTCCTAGGCAGAGTTTTGTTAATCTCTTTAAACATATAAAAAAAGGCCAGTTGAAAAATATGCATAGGTTCCCTGCTTGTCTCAGCAGACACTGGAAATGATAAAAATGGATAAAATATTCTTTGAATAGGTTTACTCTGCTGTTGGGAAAAGCCCAGACAACATGTAAATAAATCTCTAGTATAATGATTCAGTTACCTCACTATAGATCAAAGACCTGTTTGAAATGGAAATGAATTATCTGCATAATGGGGCAACATCCTACACAGTCAAGAAAGTGAATGATCAAGGAAGATGAATTTTAATAAGCAGTGAATATGATCCTTGTGTTAAGAAAAAGGACATTATCCCTTGATTTGTGATCCTCATTAAACAAAGGAAGTAATACAGTCATGCCAAAATCATGGCTAAGAAATCCCACATCACTTATCCCAGGCCACTCATCCTGTTATTACAGTTGCTGGCAAGTGGCCTGTTCATAAATCACAACTTGTCTATGCCACAGTCAAAAGTGAGACCCCACCTCATGAGGTTTATTCAGCCCTTGATATGTGCAGTTACACGCAGTCACAAATAAATGCTGCTTATCATTTTAAGAAGTCCTTCCAGTTACTAAGAAGCAATTAGAAAAGTAGTACATTAGATAATCAATGTATGGATAAAAGCATAAAATAAGCATAAAATAGTAAATGGTGGTGTTAATACTGAAATTTCATTCAAAATTGAATTTAAAAAGTTTTTTTTTTATAAAGAGAACAGATTTTACATGTACATCAATCAGCATAATTGTGCTTATGTCAACTTATTTTTAAAGATCTTGTACTTACCCAATTGCCTTATCAAACTTTTTCTTCTCCCATTCAGCTTTGCTGAAGTGGCTGAAAAAATGAATTCAGATGTTACCATACACTGCTTTCCAATTTGTTTTATACTGTAATTTTATCTAGCACAGGCTGGGTATTTTAAGCGCAGTTGTGCTGTCTAGTGGTATTTTACTTTGCTTCTATGATTTTGCTGTAGTTTGATCAAACTGGTATAATAGGTTTGAAGTGAGATTAGCTTCCTTGACTTATAGCATCATCCATGTATTGTTCTCATCAGTACAATCTGAAAGTACAGTCAACATCAATTTATTCTGTATCCTCTTCAAAAAGATGGTCCACCTCAGTTAAACTTGAACAAGTGTTGAAAACCCTACATTTCTTTTAACTTTGATCAAGGATGACGTTAGCCTTTGGTGTTCTCCAAGATATACATGACATGAACTACTTGAAACAAACATGAAAAATAGTACTGCTCCAATAGCAAATGGATAGGGGAAATGTTATCTTAAAGAAAATGCTTTTTATTAATCTGAGTAAATTAGCAGCTACAATTTAACTAACATTCAAAAGCAGCCATATTTAATGCTTAATAATTACAAGTCTAGAGCAGTTTTTAGATACTTATGCATCACTCAACACAGACAATTAACAAAGGAACTTCTTTATCTTTCAGGATGAAAGATAATACAAATGAGGGTTTGACAATGGAAAGATTTCTAGAAAAGCTAATTTGATACAGTTTACAAGTGTCAACTAACTGAGGTTTCACTGGCCATAACTGAACTGTATATGCCAAATCCCAATGACATTAATGGGAGGTTTGCCTGAATAAGCACTAAGGAGAGTTTTCAGAGTTTGGACTATAGGGAAATATACTTGAGTGCAAACAATACAGCCACATGCCATGGTTAGATTGCACCTGAATTGTGAGAACTCAGACTATATTACACAGTACATACTTCCATGTACATATCATTTAGAATAATTTTTGCATGATTAGAAATATCCACATTTAGTCCTCCAAAAGATACTAAAGATATTAGCAGAATAAGGATTTGTGCATACATTCATCAGAATGCTGATCCACTTATCTTCCCAATCTCCAAAACTTTGTTTTTCACCTCATGCAATTTGGTGAAAGGCTGAAGGGGGTTTATTAATGGCCCAGTGAAGGTGACACCATGTTTAAAAGTGTCCACATTTAGTGTCATATTATCATAGTGGAAGGTGGAGCAGGCTCAGTGGTGTCTTCAAATGAAGATAACAAATTGCTAAATGAGAAGATAGACCAGTAATACAATTCAATAGAAACAGAAACAACATTCATCATTATCACACGAACACCAGCACAGCCAATAAAAAAAACACATCAGCAAACACAAAGAGCATCACTAAAAGCATTTTACCCTCTTGTGGATGCTCTTTCAAGGATGCAGCATGCATGCTCATATGCAGCATTCCAAAAGGTTTCTAAGTAACATAACATGTAAATGAAGAATACTAATGGAATTCATATTCCCGGTCTCACAAATGGGGCCATTGGAATATACATATTGCTTGCGTAGCTATATTGGTGCAAAATTCCCTAGCACTGAAAGGCTCATAATCCAGATTCAATTTGCCATGTAAACTAATGAAAATGTTAATTACGATCTTTATTTTTTTCACACTGAAGGACAAAACCATTTAAAAATGAACATGACGCACCCTGTTCATTAGCAAATACAAGTTTCCTTTCATGAAGATGCTAATGGTAAAAAAACAAACAAAAAAACCCCAAACAAACAAAAAAGTCCCCCCATCCACAGGGTGAGCAATATAAAGATTAGGTAAGACCAACTGGAAATGAAGCAAACTCTGCTAAAAATAAAACAAACTCAACTTAACAAAGAGATTAAAAAAGGTGCGTACAATAATAACAAAGATACAAAGCTGAAGTATGTAGGAAACTGCTCTTTTCAGATTTTGCTAAAATATAAAGGTCTTTGGCAACAATATAGTGTGCTCATTTTGAATCAATTTTATCTAACAAATATTACTACTGGCTACCATGCAACAGAAACATTTCCAAGATAAAGTTCACATTGGGTGTAAAATATTCTATTTGCCTTGGGTATAATAATTAGTTCTATGTTTACGATATTGCAAATTAGGAACTAGTTTTTTCTTTATAGAAATTATTTATAATTTATTGAAATTAACAAACAAAGCTTTCACAAACTACGGTGGGTCAGGCCAGGATAGTCTTTAGATGGAAGACTTCTAAGGAAAGTGCTGGAGGAAGTGGTTTTGGCAATTCAATAGCAACACACACAATGAATCAATACCAAACCCACATGCTGAGAGAAGAGCCATGGTTCAGATGAAATATAAAATTAATATCCTAACCAAATTCTCATTGAAGCAGTTACACTTTGGCTATCTAAATACCTCTCTGCTGTCTTCACTTCCAGCCCTATACAGTTGTGCTGTGGGACAGACACTGCATTCCATCTAAAGGTGCGCGAATTATTGTCTGTGCCTTACAACACTTACAGCTGATTTTATCTGTGATTGCTTATTGCAATTTTTCTGAGAACTGAAAATTATTTGCACTACAGCACTCAAAAAGGCATGTTTGTGATAAAATTCACACTTGTTTACTATGAAGAGCACTAAGAAGAAGTAGGGTGACCAAAAGTAGAGGGGCTGGAAAGGAGCGTTCCTATTGGTTTGATTTAATGGCTGGCTGAGATCACTTGTTATCACTTCTGACTGGTTAATGCAGCTGACAGGCTGAGATTATTATCTATTTATGATTTTATTTAACGCTTCTTGGCGGTTATTAGTTGTCATATTGTTAATTAATTGTCAGGGTGCCTATAACTTTTGTATAGACTCCCCCCCAACCACCCCTTATTGCTTAAATCAAAATAAATAAGACAAAGACTACTGGCCAGGTGGTCTCAAATCTTATTCCTACTGCTAGTTCTGACAGGCCTTCATAATACTTTGTGCTTGTATTGTATACTACACAAACATTTAGTGAGGAGATGAATTAAAGGGGACACATGACAGATGTATATAAATTAAGGAACGGCCTAGAGAAGTTAACTGATCGCTCCAATTTTCATATGCTCTTACTACAAGAGCAAGGGCATGTCCATTGACAAACAAATTTTAAAATGATAACACAAAGTGCTTTTTTATGCAATGCATGTGGAACCCATTGTCACAAGGTATTACAGAGGCCAAGAGCTTAGCAGAACTAAAAAATGGATTCTTTATGTGGATAATAAGAACACAAGAGATAGGTAGTTGCCCGAAAGAACAAAAATGTTTATCTGTGGATATGGGGGGTGGGAGGAAGGAAACTTTCCCTACAGATAGGCTTTTCCATTATTACCCATTACATTAGCTTCTTGCACCTCCTTCTAATGTATCTGACACAGGTCACTGGCCTGATCTGGTATGGCAGTGCCAATGTATCCAGGTGATCACAATTAAGGAATAGCAGACAGTTGACATGAACAATTTATAAGCTTAAAACTGTTAGCCCAAACTATTTGGAAAATACTTATGACTAGTAAGTCAGGGTCACAGAAGTCTGGAACCATTTGCATGACCTGAGAATTTTAATTAAAGAGCTAAATTTGTCAAACATTTTATTTTCAAACAAATAATTTGACCAGTTGTAGCTACACTATGCAGAATCTTCTATAAATATGATGAAGCAAGGCTGACATTTGATCTTATATACACATTAGCATGTTTAATTGCACCATATCCTTGTGCACCCAGCAAGATTTGGTGACCACTGCAGCATTGAGCTGAAGAAGGGAATACATCAAGTACACCCTTGGAGAATGCTTGGATAAATGTTGGGTTTACTCCAAATATGGTTTGATCTTTATTTACATGTAAAACCTTACAAAACTGAAAGGAAAGAAAAAAATACCTTAGCTCCTCTTTAGTGACTTCCCTTCATTGTGAAAGACAAGAGAGAATTAAAGAAAAGCACATAAAAAGATAAGCAGCTTGAAATTAAAAGAAAATGGAATAAAATGAAAATATTTAGCAATAAAATAAACTATATGTCTGATTCAGTACATGAGTTTGTCCTCTCAATCTGATTAATTTACAGCAGCTAACTATTTTAATTTAGAGACAGGGCTTGTCTACAAGGAGAGTTAGCATTTCAAACAGCAGAAAGTCAAAGCGCACTAGGGAACTTTTAGTACATGACAGCAGGGTCCATAGGGCCAGTTAATGGCTAGGGATGCTGCAGATTTACACCCCAGCTTGCCATGCATTAACTCTCCACATAGACAGCCCCAGAGACAGCATATGGCAATACCTAAGCACGCAAGTCTAACAAAAATGTATTTGAAGCCAATTAATTGTTAGCCTCAAGCATTACCTGCATTTCGGCTGAAGGGAATCGGAGAGAACTTGCTGAGCTACTGCAGCATCCCGTTCGGCAAAATATCTGTAGGTGCACAAATGTAAATACTTAATGCCATTTGTGAACAAAGTCAGGAAATTCTTAATGCTGGCACGCTATACTCATACAATTGTCCCAGTCCTTTCAAATATTGCCAAGGACAGGTCTGCATAGGTACGATGGTATATAAAATACTTTAATATATTGAGAATCTATTTTAAAAACTATCAGTGTGTATATATAAAGTATCCAGATATCTTTATGTACATATTAAGGGGTGCGTGTTACATGTCCTATCACTGTCCCTGATACACACAGGATCGGAGTCTGTTACAGCCCCAGCTACAGAGCCATGGCACTTGATCTCAAACTGCAGCAGCTCCTGCTTTTAGCTCTGGTGAACCCCAGTTCAGTTCATTGTCAGCTAAGATTGTGACCATCACAATATCACAATGCAAAGTAGAATGGGAATGATTTCTCGTGATTAAATCTCAGAATTTGGAACCAGGAGCCGGAATTCTAAGATAAGCTCTGCCACAGACTGACGTTGGCTGAGTCACTCAACCTCTCTGAGTCCCACTCTGTACCATGAAGTAAACATTTCCCTGACCTCACAAGGTGTTGTGAGGCTTTAGTTTATTAAATAATTGTAAAATACTTAGATATCTTTAGACTGAGGGACGGGAGAAGCACAGGATTTTTATTTAATACTGACAGAGATGTCAAAAATCAAACAGCCAGATACTATGTTTGCAAATAATGAAAAAATAAATAATAAAATAAATGGCTATTTAAAATCCCCCAAAGCAATCATAGCTATATTTCTTTCAGGACATAATTATAAGGTTGAATGTGATCTAACTACAGACAACAAGGAACAGTGACTGCATTTGATCAGTTCCAACCAATAAGTCAGAACAAAACTCCCAAAAGGAGCAAACATATGTAGGCAGACAGACAAGTTTTTTATATTTTATAAAGAGTGTACCGTTACACACAAAGAATACTATAAAGCAAAATAAATGCTATATGCCTAACGGAAATGTTTCTGGTCTCATGTTTGTTTAAGTTTCACAAATGAGTCCAAACACAACATGAGAAACAGAATGACCACAGTAAACCATAAGGGTTGTCTAAATTTCAGGATTCATGGTTTAAGTAAAAAAAATTTGGTTTTTTAAAAGAAATATTTCCATCTCAAGAGAAAATTGTTGTTGTTTTTTGGCATAGTTTTCTGCGATGAGAGTCTTTAGTGTTTCAGGAATTTATGCCTATAAACTGTTAACAATATCAACATTTGTGTTATATTAGTATAAGTTGCATTACATCTTCAGACTCAAGTATCTGTATATCTACTTACAACAAGTTATATAATCCCAGGAGGCCCATCCCTCTAAAATCTGTTTTAGGATCGTCTCCTTGGAAACCAATTTCACACCACTGCTTCGAAATCCGAGCTTCCAATGGGCAATCAGGCTTCAAACATTTCCATAACTAGGAATATTACAGAGAAGTTAATGATTAAGTTTTCATGTATATAGTTGGTCTTCATTTTTATGAAATTCTCCATGCAACTTACGTGCATCACTACGCATAGCATTCCGCAACAAGAGCCTATGGCCAGGTACCAGCCCCTAAATTTTTTTCTTTAATACTGCAAACAGTTCAAATACTACCCTAGGAACCCCACTTTGACCTTATACAAGAGTTGTACAAACCCTCACAAGCACTCCCTTCTTTATACTTTATGCATCGAAATAGAAACTGCCTCCATAAGCAGAGTCAGAAATACCTTATAATTTTGTTGTAAATAACTGACATACCAGCAGGCAATCAGCCCTCTCAGTTCCCTAAGGCTCTGCAGCAATTTTTCCCTCAGACATCTTTTGCAATACTCTAGAATTATTGGAAATTGAGAGTGCTGACTTGGCTAACACTGCACTGAAAATATAAGAGAGAAAAACCTAAACAGGAATGGCATAGTTCACCCTCCATACTTAATTCAGGGACGAGGCCTTCATTGAGCTCACATAAAAACAACAAAAAGGAAAAATTACCATGATTTTGAAATGGTGTAAATCAACCTAGCTTCACTGGCCCACAGTATCTAGCTGTCAGAGAGATGGGTCATTTTCATAGGCATTTTAGATGCCTTTGCTCCTATATATCTTTTTACAGTCACCATTTTAAAGCTGTTTATGAACATACATCCACAGTGAATACCATGCCTAGATACCACGGTTATTGGCACCCAATAAAATGCTTAAATTAGCAGGATTATGCAAATAAGAGGCACACAATGCACATATTTATGTACCATGGCATAAAGCAATACATTTGCTCATTCTGACGTGAACAAGATAACTGTTAATCTAAAATCCACTATTAACATATCATCAGCTCACTTATACTCTTGACCAATGTCTCAAGGAGCACACACTCATGAAAAAGCATTCTTGAAGTGCAAAAAGTCATTAAATACTAGAGGGGAAAATGAAATTCCAGAACTCATAATTTATAATATTACAGAAATTTCACATTCTAGAATTCAAAATGCATTTTAATTTTTAAAACTTTATAAAACCATTTGTTCAACTTTTAAAAAATTAAGCTTTATCTTTCTTAACATTTCCTGTTTTATCATGGTATGCATTAGCATGAGATATTTTAAGCACATTTCCTAATTCTTGCTTATACAGCCAGCAACAGTATTCAGTGCATCAATATTATTCTTCGCTAGTTCAATCACACTGGATAAATCTTTATCTTAGCTCACAAAATGTCCTTTTGGTAACATGAATAAATAATAACCATTAAGAAATTAGAGAATTTCCCACTGGAGAGATCATTTAATCAGAATGTCTAGAAACAATGAGATGGAATCAACCTAATCTTCTCTGATGTGAATTGAAAACAAATCGAAGTCCCAGACAGACCGCTATTTGGTATTCACTAACTCTTATGTCGAAAGCATGCTGTAAACTGATGCCTTATAAAGGATATTGGAGGCAAATAGTGGAGAATGGACATCAATGTCCTTATTTTAAAAACAGGAAGAACTTTACTGTTTACAATGAAATATGCACAAATGTTTTTTCTCATTATCATCAGTTTCCATCTGGGTTTAGTTCTAATTTAGGAGAAAAAAATTCAAAAGCACCTATGTGATTTAGGAGCTTCAGGCACTTGGGGGAGGCCAGGGTTTTAAAATTACTTAGGGACTTAAAGATGCAGATAAGTGCCTACTGGGATTTTCAAAAGCACTTAGGCACTTAACTCCCATGGATTTCAATGACTCCCAGGTGACTCCTTTTGAAATGGGACTTACGCATTTGTGAAAATTTTACCCACAATGACTCACCCTAGGCTATAATTCTGCAAAGTTACAAATAATGTTGCAGAGGATGGTGGTGCTATTCAGAGATACCAATTATAAAACAATCAAATGTTTGTTTTTCAAAGCCTGTTCAAGTTTATTCATGATGAGAAGAGCTTTCTATTTCAGGAGTTTGCTGGGTGGGATAGGTGCGTTAGGAGGAAATTTTTCCTTGGGGGCAGGTTATCCCCTCACCATTTATTGCAGAGCTTCTTGTACCTTCTCCAAATCATCTGATCCTGTCCATTGTCGGAGACAGGATACTGGACTACACGAAACATTAGGCTGAATCATTACGGCAATAGATACTTTCCCCATTACTCTACCCCTTCTTCAGCTCTGACTGCTACGAGGAAGGGGTGTCTGCTGCCCTATCCAATCCCACAGCTTCTGTTTTTGAGCCCTGTTCTTCAGTGAATAATGCGAGTGCCTGCTTCTGCTTAAGCACAGGGCTGTCCCCAAAGACCGGCACGGTGATTTTGTTCTGATTTCTATCAGTTTCACTGCTGCCAACAATGATTCTGAAGAGCAGCCCTGAAAACTCACTAGACTAGTCAGTTTTGGCTCTACGTAACCTGGAAACCAGAACTGACTGACTGCAATATTACTTTAATTGTATATTATTATATATGAGTTTTTATATATAGTCAATGCCTCCAACACATACAAACACCTGATTTTGAAATAATGATAGCTGGAGGGCTGCTTCTGGTCAACACATTCAAAAACAAGAGATTTTACTTTGCCTAATGCTGGAGAAAATCAACTCGGTTCTTTTCTTGAAGGAAATGTTCACAGTCCTTCACTACAAAAATGACAGCTCAGTTCTATTGCCAAAGTCTTCAAGAGCGTGGAATTGTCGGTCAGGTAAGTGACAGACATCTGTGGGCTCGTCCCAATGGCAGAACATATTTCTAGTTTTATGTTTGTGACAAAAGTGGGAATTTTTGGCCTGATTTTTGTGAATGTGTCTCCCTCATCAGACTTTTCATTCTTATCCACTGGGAGCAGAGGGATTAAAATGCTTCTCCTAGAACAGAGGTGTGACACTGGCAGGCCAGGTGCCAGGCCATGCCATGCCATGCCATGGTCCCCAGGCCTCAATTGAATACTGACAAATACACAGCTGAAATCAGTCTGGCTCACCTGTGTGTTAGTAATGTTAAAATGGGTGTGAGAATTACAAGAATGTGTTTAGACTTTACTGAATACGTGAGAGTTGCTGCATGCATTAATCTCACTTATAACATCTGTATCCCACATTGTAAAGTAATATTTAAGCATTTGTACTGCAAGAGAGAGGAGAGAGACATTAACTACAGTAGAACCTGAGAGTTATGAACACCAGATTTATGAATTGATGGGTGAACCACACACCTCATTTGGAAGTGGAAGTACTCAATAAAAAGCAAATACTGTACAGCACAGTAATGTGTTAAACTACCAAACAAAGTAAGGGGAACATTTAAAAAACAAGATTTGACCATGTAAGGAAACTGTTTGTGCTTATTTCATTTAAATTAAGATGGTTAAAAGCAGTATTTTTCTTCTGCATAGAAAAGTTTCACAGCTATATTAAGTCTATGGTCAGTTGTGAAGTTTTGAAAAAACAACCATAACGTTTTGTTCAGAATTACGAACATTTCAGAGTTACAAACAACTTTCGTTCCTGAAGTGTTCATAACTCTGAGGTTCTATTGTAGTGTGAAATGCTTGTCTCCAACAGAAGGTGTTCTGTCCTGCCCAAGGAGGAAGGTCCATTGACACCAGAAGGATTACAGTGGAACATTAAAGAGGACAAAAGACTGTTGTTGTTTACTCTCCCTCCCCCTCATGTCAAACCAATCTGATAGCTTTCTTTGATAGGATAACGAGTCTTGTGGATAAGGGAGAAGCGGTGGATGTGGTATACCTAGACTTTAGTAAGGCATTTGATACGGTCTCGCATGATATTCTTATCAATAAACTAGGGAAATACAACTTAGATGGGGCTACTATAAGGTGGGTGCACAACTGGCTGGATAACCGTACTCAGAGAGTAGTTATAAATGGCTCCCAATCCTGCTGAAAAGGTATAACGAGTGGGGTTCCACAAGGGTCTGTTTTGGGACCGGCTCTGTTCAATATCTTCATCAACGACTTGGATATTGGCATAGAAAGTACGCTTATTAAGTTTGCAGATGATACCAAACTGGGAGGGATTGCAACTGCTTTGGAGGATAGGGTCATAATTCAAAATGATCTGGACAAATTGGAGAAATGGTCAGAGGTAAACAGTTTAATAGGGTTTAATAAGGACAAATGCAAAGTGCTCCACTTAGGTAGGAACAATCCGTTTCACACATACAGAATGGGAGGAGACTGTCTAGGAAGGAGTACGGCAGAAAGGGATCTAGGGGTTATAGTGGACCACAAGCTAAATATGAGTCAACAGTGTGATGCTGTTGCAAAAAAAGCAAACATGATTCTGGGCTGCATTAACAGGTGTGTGGTGCGCAAGACACGAGAAGTCATTCTTCCGCTCTACTCTGCGCTGGTTAGGCCTCAACTGGAGTATTGTGTCCAGTTCTGGGCACCGCATTTCAAGAAAGATGTGGAGAAATTGGAGAGGGTCCAGAGAAGAGCAACAAGAATGATTAAGGATCTAGAGAACATGACCTATGAAGGAAGGCTGAAGGAATTGGGTTTGTTTAGTTTGGAAAAGAGAAGACAGAGGGGACATGATAGCGGTCTTCAGGTATCTAAAAGGGTGTCATAAGGAGAAGGGAGAAAACTTGTTCATCTTAGCATCTGAGGATAGAACAAGAAGCAATGGGCTTAAACTGCAGCAAGGGAGGTTTAGGTTGGACATTAGGAAAAAGTTCCTAACTGTCAGGGTGGTTAAACACTGGAATAAACTGCCCAGGGCGGTTGTGGAATCTCCATCTCTGGAGATATTTAAGAGTAGGTTAGATAAATGTCTATCAGGGATGGTCTAGACAGTATTTGGTCCTGCCATGAGGGCAGGGGGCTGGACTCGATGACCTCTCGAGGTCCCTTCCAGCCCTAGAATCTATGAATCTATGAAGATGAGTCTTGCAGATGGATTCCTCCCATCAGCTGAGTTTGTCACTCAGAGCAGAAGGGGGGAAAAGGAATAAAAACCTCTACCAAGGAAGAAGTGTGTGTTTATGCTGCTCGGGCTCTAAGGAGCAAGGATTACTAGGCATAAGCAAAAGATCCCCCATTCTTAGCATGGATTAGCCCTAAAGAACATATCGAGCTTGCTTATTATAGAAGTTTTTCTTACTTTTTTGAAGCTTAAGATTGGAACTCATTTGTCTATGTATGTTTATCAGCTTTAACCTTGTAAGTAACTCATTTCCTTTTCTTTTTATTAAATCTGTATATAGTATATTATAGGACTGGCTACAAGTGTTGTCTTTGGTGTGAGATCTAAGGTGCAACTGACCTGGAGAAAGTGACTGGTCATTTGGGACTGGGAGTAGCCTAAATATTGCTGTGATTCATGATGAAAGGAACCATCTCTGTCACAAAGAGACGCTTACCTGGGTGACAAGACAGATTGGAGTACCCAAGATGACAGTCTGTGACTCCATGTTAAGGCTGTTATAATACCTCAGGAGTTTATACTTGATGATTTGTTAGTGAAATCTAATTACAGAACCCAGAACCAATTTGGGATTTGTACCCTGGTTGGTAACAGTCTGCCCTGAGGTTGGTACTCACACTCTTGAGCCACAGCATGACAGCTTGATAGGAGGAAAGGCATAAAGTGCTTGGATCACGTAGGTGTCTGGGGTGGTATGAATTCACCATCAAGGGCTGGCTGGAGTCAACATATTTGAATGGAAGATTCTACAGAAAACTGCCATGACTGAAGATTAATTTATAGGGCAAATTATTTCCTTTCCTCCACCTTTCTGAAGGGAAGCAGAGCTCAAATCCCTAGCCAGAGAACACTGGAGTGAAGGTGTCAGGGGCCTGTGACAAGCACAGGGTTCTCAGATATACAGGCGCTCTCACTTGGGGCTGAGAGACAAAGGGATAGTATGAGAGTGCTAAAATGGATTCCAGAACAAGCTGGCCTAATGGAGCCCTGGCTTTAGCCAATATGAATTCTGTCTTAACCTTTGGTTCTCTGTACTAACCTAAGGACTTCCTAACACTGTATTCCAGTTGACCATTAAAAGCTACCCTGTTTTGGAAAAGATTTCCTGTTGTTGCTGGGTTGTTGTTTTGTTTTTTTAAGAGATATACCTGTCTCATAGAACTGGAAGGACCTTGAAAGGTCATTGAGTCCAGTCCCCTGCCTACACTAGCAGGACCAAGTACTGTCCCTGACAGATTTTTGCCCCAGATCCCTAAATGGCCCCCTCAAGGATTGAACTCACAACCCTGGGTTTAGCAGGCCAATGTTCAAACCACTGAGTTATCCCTCCCCTCTACTTACTGATGTGCTGATCCCCAAAGGGAGTGGAAAGTCTCTGAACAGAAGTCTACCTCAACTGGATTCACAGTTCAGAGCTCATGCTGAGAAACAAGGATTGTTGGGTCCCCAAGGCCAGTCTCGGAGGCGTTGAGGCCACGTGGCCAACCCTTCTGGAAAACTGTGAGCCCCTGAAGGTCTGACTGTTTAAAGGCTGGGGCATAGCACAGAGCCTGTAAATCCATGATAGTGTTCATAAATAAGTGCAGTGTAGCTGCATGCCTAGCAACTTACAACCTGTGTTGACGAATACTGCTGTAATATGCCGTTTTAAGAGTATGGAGGAAGTTAAGAAGTACCTGTGGAAACTGTGTATGACGCTTTTACAAATAGGGCATGTGGAATCACCAGGAATCAAGTGTTCTATGTAAGAGTGATTTCAGCACTCACCTTTAGAAGCTTCTCTTCATGTTGGGGATTCTCTGAATCATATTGCTCTCTGCGCAGCTTTTCAACCTCTGCAATCAGATTTCTGTACCCTACAATCTGTAGGAGACAGGCCTGAAGAGATACTCCTAACCTAAGCAAAAAGTCAAACAATGAGGTAGGGTACTATACTGTACACAGCCACTTAGTTTATATGAATATTCTCAATGAATCAAAAGCTTTAATAAGTTTAATTATCGTGGAAGAACTTTAATGGGGTCAATTCTTCTCACCAGAAAAAATACATTTCAAGAGATCTTGTACACTGCACAATTTTGCCATTTTCTAGCTTTCTTAGTATTTGGACTTTCTTTGTAAGTTAATTCCCCCACCCCCAACCCCTCGAACAGCAGTGAAATCTCTCACATTTGTTAACATCCCATTCTGACTGTATACAGCAGCCATGTGGATGCCTGCTAAAAGGAATGCATCACGTCTTTCCCTTCATGCAAACCACAGCTTCTCAGAAAAAAAAAAAAAAGCCCTGAGACCGGCGATGAACTAAAAAATTCACATTGAATTAATCACTAAAACTATATGTTTTGTTTCCATGTCACAAAAGCCCACACAATACAGCAAAAAACCTGAACTAATGCGTCTTATGCAGCCTTTATGGGATCTGCCCTTGGGTTGTCATTTTTTGCCTCACATGCTGAGAACTGCTATAATGGTTCTGTTTTCACTCTGTATTGTAAGTCAAAACATTTTAGATTTTTATGCACCATTTAAAAGTCACTAGGCTTCCAATGCTTTAAATTAAGGCAATTTATTCAAGTGCTAGGTTGGACAGTCTACAGCATATTATTAAATGCAATTATATACTGAATGTTATTGAATACCAATACGTTTCGCATCGCATATGGAAACATGCTATGAATATTTAGGCAGGTATTTAAAAAACATTTCCATAAAATCTCAAATTAATATAATCCCTAACATGAGTAAGGAAAGCACAACCATCTTAATTTCAATGCTGTTTGCATGCCACTACATCATAGATATCAGAGATGATAAAGATCTATTAGGTTATCTTGTCCATCTTGCTAAAAATGCAAGACTGTCCTGTTCAGTACTTCGTTTAATCTATTGTAGTATTAAATGGGACTTGAGCATAAAGACTTCCACTTCTTATCTTTGAAGACTATTCCATTGAGTGTAACAGATATCACCATTAGGATATTTTTCCTTGCCCGAGTTTCATACTATGACTCCTAGTTATACACTCTTGGTCTACCCTAACAATTCTTCTCCTCATTTGGTGTTTACATGCTTCACTTTTTATACCTTTCATTTTTATAGTACGTTCCATTCCAAAGGATGGAAACGTTCTTTACTAAACTACATATGAATGCTTTCACCTCACTGCTAAAATGCTGCCACAACTGGGCTTAACTACAGCAATGACACTTCGCAGTTTAGAGCGGGGAACAAAGAATACCACGGGCAGCTGAAACTTCAAGGCTAATTTAGATAGATAAAAGGTCATTATTCAAATTAGAATTACATTTATTTTTTTTAAATTAATGTTTATACAATCTTACGGACACATGCTTTTTAAATTTGCCTGCAGTATACACACACTATATCTATCTATAGATAGATGTATGGATAGATTCCAATGCCAGAAGGGACCACTGTGATTATCTAGTTTGAACTCTGGTATAACATAGAACGTCCCAAAAATAATTTGTGTTTGAACTAGAGCATACCTTAAAAAAAAAAAAAATCCAATCTTGATTTAAAAATTGCCAGTGATGAGGATTCACCACCGTATATACAAAAAGTCTCCTCTCCATCCCCTCAGCCCCTTGTCCCCGTCGACTCCGGAACTCCAGCACGGCGAGAGGCAGAAGCGGAGTAGACGGGGGAGCGAGCCTGTGCCACGTGGACCCGATGTAAGTAAAATTACTTCGATCTAGGAAACGTCGACTTCAGCTACACTATTCTCGTAGCTGAAGTTGCGTATCCTAGATCGATCCCCCCGCTCAGTGTTGACCAGCCCTCAGTCTTGTCTGACCCTTTACTATTTTGCTCCTCTGAATTTACTCCAACATATCAAGGTCATTCTGACACTGAGGTATTCTGAGAACTGCACAATACTTGAGGTGTGCTCTCACCAGGCACAGACAGAAGGTGTGGCAAATGAGATAGCATCCATCAATACAGCATTTTTGCTATAGATGGAGTTACTGAATTGAGGATTTTAAGGCTTTGACGCAGAGGCTGATCTGTTTCCTAACAATTATGCTAGGGGCTGCAGAGACACCCTATGGGGGACAGGGGAAAGAAAATGTTAATTTGGTTGGAGATTCACAAGTCAGTCTGGGACATGAAGGGCTGTCTACATATTAATAAACAACCCAAGCAGAAGAGAAGAAAACAATCCCAACTATACATATAAAATGATGGGTTTTAGCTGTTACTACACAAGAAAGATCTTGGAATCACTGTGGATAGTTCTCTGAAAATATCCACTCAATGTGCAGCAGCAGTCAAAAAAGCAAACAGAATGTTGGGAATCATTAGGAAAGGGATAGATAAGACAGAAAATATCACATGGCCTCTATATAAATCCATGGTATGCCCACATCTTGAATACTGCATGTAGATGCGATCCAATACATCTTTTTTGAGATGGGGTGAATTGAAAAAGGTTCAGAAAAGGGCAACAAAATTATTTGGGGTATGGAACAGCTTCCATATGCGGAGAGATTATTAAGACTGGGACTTTTCAGCTTGGAAAAGAGAAGACTAAGGAGGGATATGATAGAGGTCTATAAAATCATGACTGGTGAGGAGAAAGTAAATAAGGAAGTGTTATTTACTCCTTTTCATAACACAAGAACTAGGGATCAACAAATGAAATTAATAGGCAGCAGATTTAAATAAAAGGAAGTATTTCTTCACACAACACAGAGTCAATCTGTGGAACTTTTTGCCAGGGGATGTTGTGAAGGCCAAGACTATAACAGGGTTCAAAAAACAACTAGATAAGTTCCTGGAGGATAGGTCCATCAATAGCTATTAGCCAGGATGGGCAGGGATGGTGTCTCTAGCCTCTGTTTGCAAGAAGCTGGGAATGGGTGACGGGATGGATAACTTGATGATTACCTTTTCTGTTCATTCACTCTGGGGCACCTGGCACTAGCCACTGTTGGAAGATAGGATACTGGGTTTGATGGACCTTTGGTCTGAGCCAGTATGGCCATTCTTATGTATGTGTGAGAGTGAAAGAAGGGGAGAGGTGGAGAGAAAGGTAGGTAACTGTACAGTAGAAAGGAGCTTTCAAAATGGATATAGGAACACTTGAAAGGCATACACGTGCCTGTTTACTCTGGGAAGCAGAGGTACATATAGCACTCAACAAAACTGGAACATGCTGAGCAGTTTTGAGAACAGATTAAAGCACTGACCAACACATTACATCTGTGCAAACATTGGGGTGACTATACAGATACGAGCTAGGACTCCACAGATAATATATTAATGCAAGCTCACACCTGTCTGTTTGAAACAGTGTGAAGGCTATAACTGGCAGGGCTGAGGAGCACGGAGGGTACACACAGAGGGTAGAACACTTACTCAGTGGGGGAGCTACCAAGACACTGAATTGCTGACAGGAAGAGAGAGAAAGATCCTGATTTCATATGATACAAACAACCAAACCCGAAGGTGTAAAATAAATACCTGCTGAAATCACTGTGCTGTCACTGCAAGAGCTGTAAACTACAACTCACTCTTAGGAGAGAGAGAATTTTACACTGATCACAGTTTATTGGATATGATTTTCTCTCATCTCTTTTCTAAGCACTTTGTTTTACCTAAGATCTCTGACGTTTAAGACCACTGGGAGTGGGAATATTCCCCATCAGATGTTCCCAGAAGTGAAGGGGAGATCTGGACTGTAATGTCCCCCAGGTCCCTGGTTGAAAGTATGGACCAGAAGGTCCCGTTCCCAAGGTTGATGTTGCTCCCCAGATTGGAGGGAGTGCAAGACCTGGGGAAAGCTGAAATATGAGGGGTGAGAGAAGAATTTGAGTGGGAAAGGGGCTATTGCCTCCCTAGTCTGGAACATGCATCACATCACAAGTATTATTACTGTAGTGCCTAGAGACTGGGGCCCCATTGTGCTAAGCACTGTAGAAACACAGTGAGAGAATCCCCAAATAGACCAGCCAGACAAAGAGGTGGAGGCCAAAGAGAGGAAATTGAGGTTAAGTGATTTGCCCAAGATAAAGCAGCAGGTGAGTGCCATGTCTTGTAATATAAACCAACCCTCCTGAGTCCCAGACGTATTCTTTGAACCACACTGCCTCACAATGCAATCTCTCATATCTATTTGTATTAATCCTTCTCTTCAACAATTCTCAGTTTGACACTGTGAATTTTAATCAATGTTCTGTTTACTAACCCCTCTAAATCATTGATAAAGACGTTTAACAACACTGGACCTAATACCAATCAGCAGGTCCCTACTAGGCATCTTCTTTCAGCTGGATTTGTTGACATTTACCTTTAAACCTTTGTTTATGGTCTTTTAGCCAGTTTTCAGTCCACATGGACAGTGTTAATACCCAAGCCAATTTAAATTTATTTTCTCTCTCAAATTAAGCTCCAGAGCTCAACCTCCACTTCCCCAGCAATTGGTGAAGCCATATTTTAATGCTGCCCTAATTATTGTCATTATCACTAATAGGATTTGAACCTATAATGTGATGAACATGATGGCATTCTTCCCTCCGAGTTCTTACTGTACCAAGTCCCAGCCAAGAACCCAGCGGTATTCTCCTGTTGAACACATTGGCCAACATTTTTCAAAAGCGGCTAGTGATTTTTGGGTCGCCCAATTTGAGTCTCCTTTACAGATTTTTAAAATCAGAAGGGACCATTGTGATGTCTGCATAACCTGCAGACTACATCTGTGATATACAGATGACCTGCATAAGACAGACCACATTATTTCACCAAAGGCTTCCTGAATCTAGTCCCGGGGTTCTCAAACTGGGGGTCAGGACCCCTCAGGGGGTCACAAGGTTATTACATGGGGGTTGCAAGCTGTCAACCTCCACCCCAAATTCCACTTTGCCTCCAGCATTTATAATGGTATTAAATATATATAAAACAGTATTTTTAATGTATGGGGGGGGGGTCGCTCAGAGGCTTGCTATGTGAAAGGGGTCACCAGTAAAAAAGTTTGAGTCATTGATCTAGTCCATCCACCTGTGGTTAAACTACAGTATTCCTTCCAGGAAGCATCCAATTTTTGGCTTAAAGAAAAGAAATCTTAGTGGGATCCAATTTTCAGAAGGTGCTTGCTTTGGTCAATGACATCTTTTGGCATTTAAATAAAAACAAAAAAAATAAGAATGTTAATCATGTTTCCCTGGTCAAAATTCCAACTTGGGTAATTTAAAGGAGATTTTTAGTTAGAAATCAGAATATTGTTTGAATTGCTAATGGTATGCTTCTTTCTTCCCTGCACTAAATTGCTATGTAATGTCGGTGTGCATTGCTAAAAAGCCACCATTTTTATTACCATGAACACCCACCACAGCTGCAACCAAGAAAAGAGGCACAGGACTGCTGCCAATTATAGGCACCATAAAAGATCACTTATTTTTCAGTAGCATTATTTGGACAAGACGCACAGAGCAGATTCACACTGAGAAATAAAGCTAAGCATGAAGCTCTGATTCTCCATGGAGACAGGCAGTAAAGACAGCAACAGTTCCAAATTTTCTGACAAATAAAAACTTACTGTGGATTTATATCTGGATTAATCTTTTTCAGTTCCATGATGTCATCTATAGTTTTTTCAATGGCATCTGGATGAACACTTACTGAAGTTTGCAGCAGCTGAAAATATTTTTTAACATAAATTAACTACTATAAGATGATATTTAGTGGATACTCATTGTGGTGGAATGTGATGCACATGAGAACTTCTAGACTGACAGCTCGGGAAACCCAACTTTCTAAATGCACACAGAACAAATACACCCTGCGCAGCCCTTCCAATGTGTTTAATCCCTCACTTTGACCCTGATCATCCCCCCTCCTAGCGAGGAGTCAGGTTACTTTCTCAGGCTCACTCAATCCTGTACATCTCTATGATGGTTGCCAACTGTGAAGATGTTTTGTATTGTGGAATTTTGTCTAATACGAACTTACTAGACTAAGACCACTAACTCCAAAAATGTATTTGCATTTCTGGCCTCCATTGGGTATTAAAGTACCAGAGTACATGGTATACTGGAGTGCTATGTAAGGTAAACTGACATACTCCGGGCATATAGCAATAAAGCAAGAAAAATGTTTTTTTCCCCCCCATGTATTTCAAGTGATCCCACCACAAAGAATAGAGATGACCAACCTCTGAGTGAATTAATAGGAAAGCACCTCTGAACCACCAAATTATCAAAATCTAGCAAGAACTCAGAGAAGTTCAAAATGGATTGAATCTTTTGAGAATCTGCTTTGGCAACCTCATTTGTCACTTGCACATATGCAGGTATTCAGTATGTAGAACAGAATCACAGAAACATAGGTCTGGAAGGAACCTCAAAAGGTCACCTAGTCCAGCCCCACAGGCTGAGGCAGGATTAAGAATACATAAACCATCACTGACAGCATCCAACCTGTTTCTGTACTTAAAACTATCCTTATAGTTAGAAAGTTTGTCCCTAACACCTAACCTAAGTCTCCCTTGCTGCAAGCTAAGATCATTATTTCCTGTCCTACCATGGGTGGGTTTGGAGAAAAATTTATCACTGGTCTTCTTTATAACAACCTTTCACATATCTGAAGACTGTTCTTACATCCCCCTCAGTCTTCTCCTCTCTAGACTGAACATGCCTAATTTTTTCAAGCTTTCCTCATAGGTCATATTTTCTAAACCTCTCAGAATGTAGATCCACACTTTCCATTTCCATTAGCGGCACCGTAACATGTATAGAGTAGACGTCATTTAGTTTATTTTGTGAATTTTTTTTGTAATGCAGATATAAATACCATGCTTTCCAATGACACTGGATTTCCCTTCCCAGACAGAAGTGTATAGTTTAAAAATATAGTTTTTTATGTTCTTATGCTCTTCGCTTTAACTCGTGCAATGTATTTAGAATAATAGAATTCTAATCTTACAGTTTGAGGAGAAAAGACTGAGAGGCTGTTTTTAATATTTTTATGAACATTCATGAACGTGAGGGACAAAACACACTGCCCCGGTACTTCTACATGTCCCCCAATCACCATAAGGTACAGAGGTAATAACCCAATTTTTACAGACATGGAAACTGAGGCACAGGGTGATTCAATGAATTGCCCCAAGTCACACAAGAAGTCTTTGGCAAAATCAGGAACTAAACCGAGGACTCCTAAGTCTTAGTCCAGTGCCTTAACCACAAGATCATCCTCTCCCTTTTCTTATTTGTCTCCGTTACTGCCTACAATGCACTAAGCATTGTATAAACACAAACAGTTTCCCAATATAATTTTGTTGAACATCTCAAACTTATTTTGCAAAAACACCTCCTACTATAGCCATAGACTTCTCCTGAGGAGAGGCTGCTATTTATGCTAGTGTGTCAGTCTTTATATAGGTTTTGTGAGGTGGGAAAACTAGTGTGCTAATTTTGACAAGTGAACACTGTGATGGGGTGCCTACCCCCACACAGGCATAGAAGGGGTTAATCATGCCATGCCCTGCCCTGGAAGGTAGCAATGGAGGTGAGTCCTCCAAGCAGCTCAGAGAGCCTGTGTGAAACACAGCCAATCAGAGTAGTTGCAAAGAGCACCCAATCTGGGCCCGGCAAGCTGGGATAAAAGGGAGCTGCAGGGTCAGTTGCTTCTGGGAGCCCGGGGAGTAAGGACTGTGTCCCTGGAGGGCTGAGAGAACTAAGCACCTTGGACTGAGCAGCTGCCAGCAGGGACTGGAGGAGTGAGAGGGAGCTCCTGGCTGGCTGCTGGGACTGAGTAGCTGAGTGCCCTGAAGTAAGGGTGAAGAAGGTGCTGGGGCCATGAGGAAGTGGCCCAGGGAAACAGCAGCATTGACAGAGGTTACAGAGGAGCAGCAGGAAGCTGCTATTTACAGAGTCCCTGGGCTGGGGCCTGGAGTAGTGGGCGGGCCCGGATCCCCCCTCGCCACTGAGGAAATGGCTGGACTGTTGGACAGTTAGCCCCTCCCCTCCCTTGGAAGGTGGAAACACAGGTTATGGCATAGCCTGAGGGCTGAGATGCAAAGAGGATGCTGCAGTTCTGGGAGCTGAGAGAGGAGCATTAGAGAGAGTACCCGTGTACAGACCACTGACGTAGGCGTTGGCCTTGAGCTAATCTGCAGCACGACTAGGAGGCAGCAACGCCAGTTTGGTGACGAGGGCTGCACCCTGTGACACAAACATTCATCTACTGTAAAATTTCATTTTACAAATTGGAAAGAGGCATGCTGTGAAATGCTGAGTGGAAAAGTATACTGGAGAAAGAGGGAGAGAGAGAAGTTCACTCACCTTATTTTTTGAACCCCTCAGTGATGTCTCTGTTAAGGAAACAATTATTTAAAAATGTAATTATCTCAGTTCATTTTCAAGCCAAACAACATACACTGTGCATATGTAGTTGCCACACTCATGGACAAAGAACAGAAATGTGAGGAATACCAGGTATTTTACACTTACCTATCTTCATAGTTCTGCTGGCCCCAGGCTTGATATTGTAACAGATCCTTTGTAATTCACATCGTCCTGTTAATTTCCTCACCACAAATTTCAGACAGCGCCACAAACATTTACAGTAGAAGTACAGGCACACCTGGACAAACATTCTGTTGAAGGAAACCTTAAAGTAAGAATTTGGAACTGAATTTGTCTAAACAAAACAGGTAAGATTTTAAGATTCCTGTGTATCTGAAGGACAAAACTTTAATACAAGGAACATACGGAGTCTTATTCTGCAATAGATTACTTATACTAGCAACATTTGCAGAATCAGGCCCTTCAGTTTTACACAGTTAAAAAAAGCCAAACCATGAATCAGCTCAGAAAAGAATCCCCAAAAGGATTTTAGTTTTATGAACATGTTCCCTCCCCTTAATATAGGAGTTTGTGTGCATAAGTCTTATTAATGTCAACAGGAATTATGTCCGTATAAAAAGGAGTGTACAGAGCTCAGAATGATTATAGTACTGTAAAGTCTAGTGAGCCACAACTCCTTAATTCTATATCCTGCTTTGATACAAACTCTATCCCCTTGGGCCAGTCACTCAACCGCTCATCTGGACTGAGAAGTTAAAGGACTATTAATACTGATTAATACAATGATGATACCCAATATTCCCAGGGGTGCATCAGAATGAATGGCCCTAATTAGGGAAAGCACAGAATCTTCCTTTAACCATGCATTTAAGTGGCTGTCCTGAACAGAGATGATTCCTGAAGGGCCAATGTTTGTTCAGCCCTTTGAAGATGGGGAGCAGCCATACAGCAGTGTTTATAATAATCACAAGGTCACAGAAGTCTGGGCATGTTGCAGTTCTGAAGAGGATTCTGTTTTACAGTCATGTTAATATTTTGTTACTAAAATAAAAATTCTAACAATATATTTTATTGTATTTATTATGGTACTGCTTAAGGACCAATCAAGGATGGGGACTGTACAAACACAAGGTAATAAATGGTCCCTGCCCCCAAAGAGCTTACAGTCTAAATAGGCAAGACAGAAAGGTGGGGAAAGGGATATAACACACAGAGTGAACTATGTGATGGCAGCAAGTGTTCCACAATTATTATTATTTGCTGTGTTTAGTTAGGAGGGGATAAGATAAGTAAAGCCACACTAGCATGCCTGCAGTTAAAACACAATTTTCACAGAACTGTGACTATTATGTGCAGAAAAACCTTCAGACCCAAGAAATGCATTCTCTGAGCAAATCATCCATGTAGTCCTTTTACTGCTGTGGACCTGAAGGACCAGATCCTGCAGAGTGTCAAATAACTCTTAACTCCCATTCGCTTCACTAGGAGTGGAGGGAAGTGATGGAAGCACTCAGCACTCCAAAAGATCAGGCCCTAATTTCGGAAGCAACAGTCTAATTACAAAAATAGTACTGATAATTGGGAGAATGACTCACTAGTTTTCAATTGTATTATGTTAAAAGGGCTCAAGAAGAGCAACCCGTTAAGTTCCATGTCTCTCATTCTACGATAATTTTATATAAAGGAAGTAATGTGATGAATGCTATGTAAGTGCCAAGAATATTTGGAAAACAGATTATAAAGAATCTACATATTTGGCAACAGACCCCAAATTTAAGTTTATATATCAAGTTCTTGAAATTAGTTATATTGAAATACTAAAGCCCTGTTTACACTTCAAATGCTTTGGCAGTATAGCTATACAAGCAGAGTCCCCTAATCTAGACGTGACTCATGCTGTCAGAAGGAGTTTTCTGTCGACACAGTAACACCATGTCCCCACATGACAACAGCTATTCCAACAGAAGCACTATTCTCTCAGCATAGCTGCATCTACACTGGGGGTTTGCAGGCATAGCTATGCCAGCTAGGGTGTTTCTTTTTTAAACACACTTCAGACCAACATAACTAAGCCAACAAAACTTTGTAGTGTAGACCTGACCACTATGTAAAATACTCAACCAGTGTAAACTGGCTAAGCATTAATAGAGAAGCATCAATTCACAACAGGAAAGATCAGTCCCTACGGGCACATTTACACAGAGACACTAAGGCCTGCTCTACACCTGAAAATTAGATTGACATAACTAGGTCACTCAGGGGTGTGAAAAATCCACACCTCAGAGTGGCCTAGTTAAGCGGACCTAATCCTAGTTTCCTCTGGGGGAAGTGGTTTACCTATGTCGATGTCAGCATATCGAGTGTCTACACTGAAGGGCTATAGCTGTGCCGCTGTAGCATTTTAAATGTAGACATACCCTAAGGAAAATTAAGCCACAATAACTAAAGGTGTGAAGATAAAAAGTGTATTAAATCCCTTTGTGGTTGCTTAGTTCGCTTTAGTTTAATTTAATCCTCTTTGAAGGAGGATTAAGCTAAAACCAAGGAAGGCCACTTTACATCTGAATGAGAGCATCCACATGAGGGTTAATACACCTGAACTAATGTGCTTTGACTTTACACCATTAGTTAGTTTGTCTTAACTTGCCTAAGTGTCCCCGTGTAGACATGACCTTAGTGTTTATGCCACAGGAAGTCTATATTTTGGATTCAGTCAGAAAGCCTGAAGACTAAGGGCTTGTCTACACATACACCGGTGCAGCTGCGCCGTGTATGGTGAACACGCTCTAGGTCAGCGGGAGAACCTCTCCGGCCGACAGAGCACTGTCCACACCAGTGCTTATGGCGGTGTAATTTATGTCCCTCAGGGGGGTGGTTTATTCACACCCCTGAGCAACAAATTATGCAAACTGTAGTGTAAACATAGCCTAAATGATGTGCTCCCTCTGGTGTCTGAAACAAATATACACAGATATGGAGAATACCCCTATTGCTAGCACTAAAATGTTTTTGCACATTTAAAAAAAAAAAAAAAAAAAAAAAAGAGTGAGGATTTGCTCCAACATATGCCAGGCAACCAACATTAGTATTAAGAGAGCAAACAAAAAAGCAGTCGGGGGAAAAAAAATCCCACCATTAAGCAGATGCATAGACATTGTTAAGGTCTTTGCAGCAGTCAGAAGTATAAATCAGGCAAAAGGAGAGAATAAAATGTGGCACACAAAGGCAGCCAATGTCTTCATCCATAATCTTCAATTCTGCTCCTACAAAAATAGTTTCTAAAGCTGGACATTTCAGAACTCCAGCAGTCACATATGCCCCATGAGTCATCGTGGTTGTTGCTATCCTGGATTAGGTTACTATCTTCAAACTAGAAAACAAGCACAACTCAGCAACAGATACCTGATGAAGTTGATGGAACATGAAAGTGCTCTGCTTCATTCCTACTAAGGCAAAACTCCCAATGAAGTAAACGGGAGTTCTATCTGAGAGCACTGCTGGATGGGACCCAAATGGAGTAAGACAAAAAATGTGCTTTTTGATGACTGATCTGTGCTATAAATTAAAATCACATACTATTGGTGTGCAGTGCATTCCACGATTATAATATACTTCTATTTCAGCAATGTCTGTAGCCCACAATGGTCGTTCTCGTCTTTGCATATAGAAGAAAGATCCATTTAACTTCAAGCAAGCTGCTCAATCAAAATGTTTATTTCCAATGCAGAGAATTACTCTTACAAACAGCATAGCTCCTTTATAATAACAGTATGATTGTAATTAACTCATTCCCTTGGAGCTTAAACATTACAATCCATCTTTCATTACTGGTAAAAATATGGTTTCATGGAGAACAAATGTTCTTCGAAATGGATAAAGTGTTAAAAACTTGCTA
Organism: Macrochelys suwanniensis; assembly: GCA_033296515.1. Classification (NCBI taxonomy): domain Eukaryota; kingdom Metazoa; phylum Chordata; order Testudines; family Chelydridae; genus Macrochelys; species Macrochelys suwanniensis. The sequence goes on along the minus strand of CM065775.1, from coordinate 37,597,803 downwards.
GTTGTGACATGTTATTCTGGCACTGCCTTAAGGTTCGATGAAACATGCTTATAGTGGCACAAGGAGTTTGGACTTCACAGCTGTTTTTCCCTGGTTCCAATTTACGTTCATCATTATAATTTTGTGTATGGCTGGTACTAAACATGGCTATTCCCGCTTATACAATATGGATAATGATACTGACCTCCTTTGTACAGCATTTTGAGATCTACAGATGAAAAGAGCTAGATAAATGATAGGTTATTTTTTTTTATTATTAACCGAAGTACAGCTATTAAAAATAGATAACAGTGCTACAGAATGACAAAGATACTGCATATGTGACTTACCATAACACATTTGACAGTGGCTGTTTTTAATAAAGCAGACTGCATTAATTATAATTAGGCACCTAAAGTAAAAAAAAAAAAAATCTTTGTTTTGTAGATACCTGTAATGTTATACTACTCGTCCATCTTAACCTTGTGATAGTGGAAGTCTTCTTTACAACGAGAATGGTATGAACAGTTACTGAAATTTGTTTTCAATGATTTTTTTTTAATAAAAATGAATTCTTGCTTGCAGAAATCCTGTAATGAAAGCACACTGCTGATGAAATGGGCTAGGTTTTTATTTTAAAGTGAACTGACAAATTTCTAGACAACTACCAAGTGAAACAAAGAGATTGAGAACTTAAAAAAAACCAAAAAAAAAGTCTAGTGCGACATTACAGTATGATCACTGAATTAGGTTGGATGACACACACACAGAACTGCCTCTGGCAACATATGCCAATACCTTCCAAATTCTTGTGGAAATAGATCCCCTTTTCTCCCCTCCCCCCCAAGCTTGCTCTGGGTCTGGCACATATTTTCTTTGCACAGAAAAGGTAGAACCTGATTCGCCACTGGCTTATGTAGTCATTTACATCTGCTCAAAGTGGGTCCAAAATGATATTCAATCAAACTTCTCCACTCAAGTGAGTATTAATTCAACATTAAGGTTCAGAAAACCAAGTATGTGAAAGTCAGGACATTTCTAAAAGGTAGGGTTTGTTCCCCCATAGCATGAGCTCCACAACACTGCGCACACGCACATTATATAGAACACACAAACGTACAGTATGTGTTATGCATACTTAACACAGAAGGAAAACCTTCCGTCTTTTTTAACCCAAAGTTCCTAGTTTTACAAAAGCTATTTGCTTTTTTAACAATTTTCACTCTTATTTTGGACCACTGAAGTCCATGAAAATACTGATTATATTATATGAAAATCCAATAAGTTACATTAGGTAGAAAATTTTATGTTAATAATAAATTAGTCTAAGTGTAAATGCGAGGCAGTCTGTTAAACTAAGGCAATGTAATGGAAGACACACACATGCGTGCATGTCATATGCATATATTGGTGATTGAGTCTGGAGGGAGAGATGGCGTCTTGGCAACCTGGGCCACTGAGTATCAAGACGCCATCTCTATTTATTGCTTTTTTCTGTCCCCCTGTCCCCAGTATTTACCCAGAAAACTATTCAGTTAATTTTTTGCCCTGATTTTCACCTTCTTTAAATTTTTGTAATAAGCACTGATAAATTCCTAGGAAACTTTAAACACACTACAAACCTAAAATGAAGAGCCTCGCACGTAAGTTAGCTGTACCATTTAATCAGGAAAAACACAAAAAGAAAATACTGTACAATATATACGTGGCCATGTTAACAGAAGTAAACTAGTAACTGTAAATGTCTTAATTTTCAGTGCTAGATGCCTGGAGCTTAATGATGAACTAATACTAGTACATACGTGTGCACATGCACAAACAGATGCACACATTACCTTGCATAAATCTCTCACTCGTGCAAGCGCACGCGCGCACACACACACACACACACACACACACACACACACACACACACACACACACACACACACACACACACACACAGAGGAACTCCATCCCTTAGCCCAAACATTTTGAGTATTCAAAGTGATTTGTTACATGCAGAGTAATACACTAATGAAGCTCAACGTAACTGGGATAACATGACTTAGGAAAGGTTACTCTGACCCTAAGGAAGCATTTCTCTCTATTTCGGGCTCCAAGAGGGGGTCTTGGGGCAGAGTTAACTGCTCAGAACTCTCTCTTCCTCTCTTCACCCCCCACTGCTGCCTCCCACACCCCCTCCCCCTTTACCCATGAATGCTGTCCTGGTCCATTGTCTTCCTGCCAAACACACCCCTTCCTCCTGGCACAGCAGCTCTAACATGCCTCCCGCAAATACTTTATAGCTGGTCAGTCTTGAAGGGTTAGGATTCTTCAAGATCAGCCAGTGTTCAAAGGGAAGCACCAGTATCGAGCCTCCCATTCTGTCTTAAAAACCAGTTTGATAAACTGTAACCTGTACATGAATTGTTACGTATTAGAATTCTAAGAACCTGCCGGTGCCTTGCACGGATTCTACCTGAATGGCAAGGAAGTAGAACAGGGTGTCATTGCTAGCATACAGCTTCCTGTGACACAGCGATACCCACACAGGCAGGCTCTCACTCTCAGGAAAGATGGAAATTCAAAGAGGTAAAAAGCGTACATATTTTATAAGAGAAGTCATTCATTCATAAGGCAGTTGTAAGGTCCAGAGAGCAGTAAAAAATGATAAAAGGTTTAGAAAACAAGGCCCATGAGGAAAGAATTGAACATGTACAGTCTTCAAATATGTAAAAGGTTGTTATAAAGAGGATGGTGATCTATTGCTCTCCATATCCATTGAGCACAGGACAAGAAGTAAATTGGCTTAATCTGCTGCAAGGCAGATTTAGGTTAGCTTTTAGGAAAAAGTTCCTAACTATGAGGATAGTTAAGCACTGGAACAGGTTATCTAGGGAGGTTGTGAAATCCCCATCATCTGAGGCTTTTAAAAATAGGTTAGACAAACACCTTTCAGGGATGGTCTAGATATACTTGGTCCTGCCTCAGCACAAGGGGCTGGACTAGATGACCTCCTGAGGTCCCTTCCAGCCCTACATTTCTATGCTTCCCCCCCTCCCCCCTTAAGAAATACTGCGTACCTTGGAACAGGCTCACGCAGCAATGTCCAATAGCCACAGAATACCACATAGTGGTTTGAAATGTTACAGGGATTTAATTATAATTTTGTACCTATAATCTTTCCCGTACTATTTCAGATGACAAGGGAATTTCTGTGGGAGTTTTCTCTGGAGTTTCTTTGACTCACCAGACTGAGAATGGGTATCGCATCCCTATCTCACCTCTTTCTTTTTCTTGCTCTTCCACTTCATCAAGTCTTCAACTCCCTCAAGCTTTCCTTTCTGCATGTCAATCTATTCTTCTTCTTTGGGTCTTATCAATGTTCATTTTCTGCCATGAGCTACTTCAACAGAGAAAGGAATTGGGCATTTAGCCTTATGCTGCTGTTCTCGATTTTCTTTGCAGCACCAGCAGCGTGATGAAACCAAAAAGCTACTGTGAAGGAGCACAGCAATGATAATGCTAACCATGGATTCTCTTCCATGAGTGAGGAGATGGAGAGGAGAAAGGAGGGTGCTAGAAGCTATAGAATTCCTACAATCTGGCATCAGATTTAAAAGTATGAGAAGCAATAACCAATCAGGCCTGTAAGCCATATTATTTAAGACTCATCTACCAGGGACATTCAGTGAAGTTAAGATGAATTAACTAAAGATGCAAAGTTAATGTGCATTAAACCCCCATGTGGATGCTCTCATTCAGAAGTAAAGTGGCCTTAGGACACTAACTTATTCCTCCTCAGATTAGGTTACAGAGAACTAAGGACACAACTTCTGAATTAGAGCTTCCAAATGGGAGTTTAACATGCTTTAACTTGTGTGCATTACCCACGTAGACTACTATGATCTCACAAACTAAGCTGAGTTGGTCCTGGAGAGTAGCTGAATAGGAAAGCTCTCAGGAAGCCTCCATGCAGCAGAATGGGGTGATAACTCGGTAGACGTTCTTCACTCTGAAGCTATCCACGTGAGCATTTTCAGCTGAGCTTGCAAAGGGTGTCAGATATTTGCTCTCCGTTAGCCCCATGGTCCTTTCAACTGGTGTTAAACATCATTATCCTAATGGAGTGGATAGCATCTTCTGAGTTCAATAATCGTCATAGAAAAGCGTGCTTGATGTGGTGTTTTCTGATCAGGTCAATCAGACTTTATATAAAAGGGTAGTTGAACTCAGCTGATCTCCTCCATCATAGCAAGACATGGGGACCCATGTTTGTCATCCATTGTCAAACACAGACTGAAAATCTGAGAAAAGACTCAACCAAAGTTAATACTGAAGCCACATCTCAACACTGTGTGGTCAATTTGATTAATAATCTATCCAAAGTTTCCTTGCTCTTCCCCTCTGGTCCTAAATCATTGTGCAATACAGTAGAACTTCAGATTTACGAACACCTCAGGAATGGAGGTTGTTCATAACTCTAAAATGTTCGTAACTCTGAACAAAACATTATGGTGGTTCTTTCAAAAATTTACAACTGAACATTGACTTAATACAGTTTTGAAACTTTACTATGGAGAAGAAAAATGCTGCTTTCCCTTTATTTTTTTAGTAGATTACGTTTAACAGTACTGTATTTGCTCTTCTTTTCTTTGCTGCTGCTGCTGCTGCCTGATTGTGTATTTCTAGTTCCAAATGAGATGTGTGGTTGATTGGTCAGTTCGTAATTCTGGTGTTTGCAACTCTGAGGTTCTACTGTATTCCCATGCTCTGTTAAACAAATGCTGTGTCCCATCCAAAACATGGCTGCATGTCAATGACTGGTGAATTAACTGCCTCTTCAGCACTTTCAAATACTATGAAAGGCATGAAAAATGCAAGTTGATCATGACCGAGTTCTCTTACTGCAGACAAGAGTACTTGTTTTATCCGTGTTTAAAAGATCAAATCCTCTTTTAGCTCAAAGATCTCCCAATTCCCTAATACGTCTGAGAAAAATCCTGTCCTGCATGAAGTAATCCCTCAAGAGTTTAAAGGTGGGATTTTCAAAAATGCTCAGCATTTCATTGATTTCAGTGGGAGCGAGTCAGGCCAGTGAGGAGAGCTTTTGAAAATCCCACCTTAAATTAATGAATGGAACAAGCCCAATTCTTCTTGTCTCGAATGATTTTTCAGAGCCACAGGAAGATTAGTATTTTCAAAGCCAAGAACAGATCAGTATTAAACAAATTCAATTGCCTGAGTCCTTGGTAAACTGGCTTTTTTAATTAGATGCCCAGTGCTGATAACTAAGTTTGGTATAAATTAAAACAAACTTTCTAATTTAAAAATCCATCCCATAGATCCACAGTTTGCCACCCTTACTGTCTTCCCTTCCCAACAACATTGCCTAGTTTTACATGCTGCAGATACACAAGATACCTATGCAACTATTTTGTTCCCTGCAGACATACACAAATCAGTGGAAAAGATGTTATTTCTGTCACATCAGATAATGGATGATGTTTATTTATTTTGTCTGCTGGATGCTGGTGCAATACAACAAGAGCTGCTCACTGTACCGTTACTGGGTAGCTGTACACCAATTTTAGCTTGGAAAAATAAGACATATTCCATCCACAGACCAGCAGCTTGTCCAAGTAAGAAAAACCCTTTAAAAATGTTACACTGTACTTTTATGAACAATTCAATTTGACTGGTCCTCGTTTTATTTGTGTAACTTGAAGCTGTAAATAAGGATCAACAGTAAGGTTCTCTGTTGGCCATCGTTACAAGGAGAATTATCTGTCTGCCCCACACAAACCTGATAGCTCCTTTTTTTAAAACAATTGTACGACATATCAGACAGTTTTTCAGACATAAGGAAGACTGAATTCCAATTTGCCCATCCGCTTATACATGGAGGAAAATCACTATAGCAACCAAGGAACACATCAGGACAGAGTCATTCAAAAGCATTCTATACTGGGAGCTGCACCTTCGCATTCCTTATATTCAACTGCCTCAGTGATTTTTATTTTACTTGATGGGATCAGGGCAAGACACATAACATATTGTAAAAAATTGCTAGTGCTTGGAGGCTGTTTACCAAGGGAGGGTGACAAATTTCTGGGATTTACTGAGAAAAACTGCACTCCAACCAACTTCAGCAGGTGTTAAGTACAGTAAGTAACTAATTATATTTTAGTATCTAAAATAATAACAACAATAAAAAGAAAGTGACATCTTGGCAGCCTCACCAAGATCCGGTTGCGAGCAGAGCTGGTTGAAAAGTGGAGACGTTTTCTATGAAAATCTTTTCCCGTTTTTGCCAAAATTTCAAACTTCAGGAAATTCTCCAAAATGTTCCTGCTCTTGTGTTGAGCCAGGAAGTCAAACTGAAGCAAACAGAACAAACCCAAGACTATGCACGTGTGATAAGAATCAGAAAGGGAGAGCAAGAAACTACCCTCCCTTTTGGTTGGCTTATCAAATTCACACTTACCTCTAAATTATCTGATAACTGAGTGCCCACATCAAATGAGCATTTCACGTGGGTTTGTCCAACAAATGAAGGGGAGAAACTAATGAAAACAGAGACAACTCTGGAAAGGTTACATTAATCCCTCCATGAGAATGCTCTCTGCAATATTTGTAAGTCCTCTGTTGGTGCTGCACAATAGGAGAGTAAAGGTTCAGGTGCATACATAAATCTGACCACATGGACAGTCTCAATTCAGGAACAGCATCTGTCCAGTTTTTAAATTCTCAGGGAAGTCTTCCCAAAGCAAAAGGGATGTTAAAAGGCAGAATGTGGAAAGTTGCAGACCCAAGCAGATCCCTTATGTACAATGAATACTACATTGTCTTTAGTTGGCTGGACCATGGTTGGAACGTGGAATAGCCTCACCATTTCAAAAGCAGAGGGTACCTTCTACCACTCACCCCCCAAAATCTGTAAGAGTTTCAGCATTGCCAAATGGTCATGAAATGGGTTGGGGCCTGGTTACCTGAGAAACCCAAGGTGCAGCACTACAACAACTGTGATCAGCAGAGACATGTAAGGTGGAGTCCCCTTGTTTTAAGTAGGATGGACTGCTGGCAGGGCATTCTCCATGAGAAACCTTGGCTCTGGAATTTGCTACTCCTTTGGCTCGCCAGAGGCAAATTGATTACCCTTCCAAAAACGCCATAAAGTCCATTTTCTCTGACTGGCAGGGTCATGGGAAGGGACTGAACAGATGAGTTGATCAAGTGGACAAGGAATGTCTGAAGGAAGGGTTTAAGATCAAATATACTGTAATATATACAGAGAAAGATTGATTGTGCTTTTTAATCTCTCAAGCATTGCAAGACTTCGGTTTATTAAATGAAGTGTCACTACGCAGCATCATAACTAATTTCTTCATAGGAATTTTTCTAACTTAGTCTCAATGTCAGCAAGAGTTACTATCATTCACATACAATGCCAAGTTTTTGAAAACTTTTCTAACGCTAACCCGCCATCCCCCCTCCAGTTGGAAGACAGACTGCTTCACAGTGAGGAAAGGTAACTTTTGAGTTCAGCCATTTCTGAGTTGTGTGTAAGAAGCGCCTTTAAAGGATATTTTCTACTTGAGCTTTTTTTTTTTAATAAGTGATAAAATTTTTAAAACCTATTTTTGATAGAATACGCTTTAAATAGTATGCCCCAAAAATGTTGATATCAGGGCCGGCTCCAGGCACCAGCCTACCAAGCACGTGCTTGGGGCAGCACCTGGAGGGGGGCGGCGCTCAGGTTTTTTTAAATTTATTTATTTTTTTTCTCCCTCCAGCCGCCGGGGAGAGTGGCGCCGCAGCCAAGCCCGCGGCCGAGCTCGCCGCCTGCCCCTGCCGCACTCCGGCCGCCGGGGAGAGCGGCGCCGCGGCCGGGCTCGGCGCCCTCCCCTCAGCCGCCGGGGAGAGCGGCGCCGCGGCCGGGCTCGGCGCCCTCCCCTCGGCCGCCGGGGAGAGCGGCGCCGCGGCCGGGCTCCGGCCGCCGGGGAGAGCAGCGCCGCGGCCAGGCTCGGCGCCCTCCCCTGCCGGGCTCCGGCCGCCAGGGAGAGCAGCACCGGGGAGAGCGGCGCCGCGGCCGGGCTCGCCGCCCTCCCTCTGGCCGCCAGGGAGAGCGCCCTCCCCTCAGCCGCCGGGGAGAGCGGCGCCGCGGTCGGGCTCGGCGCCCTCCCCTCGGCCGCCGGGGAGAGCGGCGCCGCGGCCGGGCTCGGCGCCCTCCCTCTGGCTTGTTTAGCCTCATCAGGCCTTGAATTAGTGTCTTGTACTCCAGTAACACCTAGAGGCCCTGTTATGTATATGTGCAGCATCTAGCACAATCAGAGATGGCCCCTATCCTGAGGGCCTTACAGTCTAAAATAGACAAGACAGACAAAGATGGGAGAAAGCAAGTACACCGCACCCTCGCTAGAACATGGGGTTTGGGAGCCTGTGCAGTACCACGTTAACGCGAGGACCGCATTATAGTCGGGGAGTGCGTTACCATGGATCCCAATGTCAATTATTTATTTTGGGATCCATGGTCACCCCTGCGCTAATGCCGAATTCCCACTATGTTGACGCGTGTTCTAACGGGGGTCTCCTGTATTGTACTTCTCATTTTACAGACAGAGAAGAGCCATCGAGCAATTATGTGACTTGTCCATGGTCACACAAAGAAGTCTGGGGCAGAGCCAGAATGGACTAGAGCTCCTGAGTCCCAGTCCAGTGTGTTAACCACAAAGCCATCCTTCCTTTCCACAAGACCACTCTAACGTTATATTTCTAATACACAAGCCACAGCCACACCCTAAACCTACCTCAGTAGCTAATGGAGAGACTCTCTCATGCCACAGACTCTGCACTTACACAGACACGTTTTATCATAGGATGTGCTCTTTCTAGAGCCTATTCTGGTTCTCAGGCTCTCTCCCCAAGTCTTCTTTATAATGGCTGCCACTCTGGGAAGTCCACAGGGATGGAGTAGTTTCCATTTTGCTTCAAATGAACTCCCTCAGCAAGAAGCAGCTTCAAAATACCTCTGTCACCCTCAGTTTCTACCCAGTCTCCTTACTCTAGAGCAGTGGTTCTCAATTTGTGGCCCAATCAGCACACAGCTGCGGCCCATGTGACATCCTCAGGACCATACAGGTAAGATATATATTGTGTGGATGCGGCCCCCATAACACATAGAGAGCTGCATATGCAGCATACAATGGTAAATAGATGGAGAAGCCCTACCCTAGAGCCTACCTGGAAAAATGACTGCACTAGGAGGCAGTTCTTTCACCTTGGCAAACAGTAGATATCAACTTTAGAAAGTTCCTGTTCTGCCACTCTTAATTCTATCATAGATGTCTTGCATTGTGCACAGTTTCTAGGTGTTGTCTCACTAGTGCTATTTAAACCAGGATTATCACCTTCCTGGCCTGGAGTAGCTCCAAATTTCATTGCATTTTTGCAATCATATCACACCACATGCTGGTATCTAGTTTGCTACTCACCATCACCCTAAGTCTATTTAACAAAGCTGGTTGAAATTTTTCAACTAAAAAACATGTTAACACTGAAAAATTATTTTGACAAAAAAATTCCGAGAAAAATTTCAGTTTAGATTAATGTTTTTGATTTTATGATGGGGGAGATTCAAAATGAGATGTTTCATTTTGAAATGTCAATTCAAAAATGAAATAATTCATTTTGAAACATACTTCAAAACTGTCCACTTTTTCCACTTCAACATTTCCAAACTGAAACTTTTCAGAATTTTTCATTTTGCAAAAACGTTTTGCTATTTTGACTTTTCAATCCAAATCAGAATGGAAAGTAATTTCAAATGTTAGACTTTCCCATTAAAGGGAAAAACTATTTAAAAACTTATTTGGCTCTCACCAGTATAGCATCTGAGTGCCTCCCAAGTAAGTAAACAAGACTCTCTCTTTCCATTCACTGCCTTTAGGAGTATCATAAAATGAAGCAGAGAGATGGCAGTTTCCTTCTGGGCATCCACAGGAATTTATTTTAATTTCTAGTGTGCCCATCACCATGCTCACAATGGGCAATGCTAACCCTCCCCAATTAGTTACCCAACAGGAAAAGAATCAGAAACAATGGGGAAGTGGTTATATGGGTCAAAATGAAGGCACTGTCTATCTGATTTCGGCTTGACTAAAACAGGAGTTTTACTAATAGCACATTAAAAACGGAGAGCTGGCTGCATGCATACAATTCTAAATCATCAGCAAATGTTCCCCAGGGGACTTACATACAGTCAGTGACAGACAGGGTGTAGTGTCGCTGGAGTGGTCTGGAGCGTTGCTCCAGCACCTAAAATCCAGGAGAGAGCAGCCCAATGACACTTCACCTGGTGCACGGAGTTGCAACGCCATTCCCATTTGACCTGGCCACCCTTCCGTCAGGACAGGGAACAGCCAGGCCAAATTTGAGCATGTGCCATTGCGACCTGGCATGCAGGGTTGCAGTGTCACTCAGGTTTGGCCTAGCCGCTCCTTCATCATGATGGAGCAGCAGTCTCCTGGGCCAAACCTGAGTGATGGTGCAACCTGGCACTCGATATCACAGTGCCACTCAGGTTTGGCCTGGCCACCCCTCTGCCTGCACCAAACTGAACTGGTGACCCCATGTGCAAGGTTGCAATGCCACTCATCACTCAAATTTGGCCTGTGCTGTGTGTGTGTTAGCTGGGCGATGGGAGCTAGCGAAGTTGCTGCGTGGTTGCAACTGAGAGGAGCCCCTCTAGCCTGGGACAGAAGCAGTGTTGAGCCAGGGATGCGCTGGTGAATGGCCAGGAAAGTCCCAAGGGCAGTGGGTGAGTGGCGGGGGGAGAGATGTTGGTGGGCTAAGGGATGAATGGGGAGCACAGGCGCCGACTTCCGGTGGCGCCGGTGGGGGCTGACGCTGGGCCCCGCCCCCGGGTGACATTGCGGGGCCCCGCCCCCGACACCACGTCACCCAGCGTCGGGGGCGGGGCCCTGCAACGTCTCCCGGTGCTGAGGTGAGTTTGCGGTGGGTCCCGGGGCTGGCGGGGAGCTAGGCGCGGGCCCCGGGGTTGGCGGGGAGCTGCCGGTGGGTGCTCTGCACCCACCAATTTTTCCCCGTGGGTGCTCCAGCCCCGGAGCACCCACGGAGTCGGCACCTATGATGGGGAGTGTCGAGGGCCTGTGGGATGAGGGGCTGGAGGGCAGGGGGGCTGCAGTGAACAGGATGTGTGTCATGGCTGCTGGGATGTGTGTCAGCAGGCTGTCAGGGTAAGTGGGGGCTGGTGGAAAACCACTGTCACCCTGGTCTGATTAGCCAGTCAAATCAGGTTTATGGAGTAGCTCAAAAATAGCTGGAGCAAACCGTGATTCTTGCCCTCATATGAAGTTTGCAGAGAGTATGAATGTTGTAAAAACAGTGTTTTACATGTGCTGCCAATGGGCTTTTTGACTAACGACATGTGTGCTTTGAATGTGCCTTGCTACCTAGCTTAAAGTTTGGCAAATAAAAGCTGCGTTATGCGTGTTTCATGTTGAGACGTATGTGTATTTATTACCAATGCATGAAGGCTCACAACTGCTGTTGTAGAGATTTTCAATTAGATAACATTCTTGGTAAAACGTTAGTCTCCAAAATCTAAACTACTTTGTGTCACCATAAGACACAGCACCCATATTCAAACCCTATCGCACGTGACAGAATTACTAACTTGAGATCCCTTCTACAGGGCTTCTACACTACAAAATTTAGCACTACATCACTGCTGACAGAAGTAGTGAAGGAAACCCCTTTAAACGAAAGAGTCATGGCAGTGAGGTTGGCTTAGGTACTAGATCATTATGGATGATCAACCTCAAGTAAAAATCTGCAGTACAAAAGGGATTTTCTGCCATGAATGGATCATTCTTTAGTTGTCCATTTGTGAGTTTCTTCAACTTTCCTCTGAGATATCACGTACTGATGACATGCCACTGGATTAGATGGATCACTGATCCGATTCAATAGGCCAGTTCCTATATTCTGTACAACTGAAAATGAAGTTTTAATAAAATCTAGCATTTTGACAGTTCTAATTAAATGGTAGTGGCAAAGTGGCTGAAAAGCAACCAATAATAAGCTATGTTCCATTAGTAACATGGAAGATAATGGCCAAAATACAGCAAAATTATTCTACAATGAAATAAGTTATCATTACCTCAGGAAGTGCTTCATTGTGGTGGCTCTGATGTTCCAGACACGCAATCCTTCTCTACCGATCACAGATAAAGTTGTTCTTGCAGAAATAACTAACTGATGCTGTAGAAAAAAATTAGACATATTTACTAATGGAAATATAATAGTCTCAACATTCTCAGTTGGTCAGTGCATTTCTACATACCTCCTGCAATTATTTTAAGAATTCTAATTCCAGCAAAAATAGTAAGTTTATGTTCAACTTGAACATAAGATTTCAGCCTGAAATCTTACATATAATACTTTGCTCTATGCCTTTCTTTTTCAGATTACAGATTTTCTTAGATAAAGCCCAGGACTAAGAGCAAGAATGCCTGGATTCCCGACAAAACTCTTTCATAGACTTCCTTGGAACTTGGGAAGTTGCAACATCCTCCCCATTTGTAACTGCAAAAAACATGCACCTAACCTCACATGGGCATTGTAAGCCTCTATTCTTAAGCATCTGTAGCAGTATTTGAACATCCTTGGATGAAAAGCACTAAATAAGTGCAAAGTCTTATGACTGGATCCTGATTTGAGATATACATGGTGGACATGAGACAGGTAACTACCCTTCCAGGGAACAAGATCCCTGAGGTGATATGTTTGCTGTCTTGCAATTTATTTCCTCACATTTTTCTCAGCATCTCCACTAGACTCTTCTCAGACCTGCAAGTCTAGTTAAATTCCATTGTTATTACCAGCTAGCTGAATGAAAGCAGTGGGTGGAATTCAGATAAGAAATCTGTTTCTGGGAAGCAAGCCTGTACATTACAGATTTCTGGGACTCTCCCCAGCAACCTCTTTTCTCCATAAGCTTCTAAAATGTGGCATTGTTTTCACCCTGAAATAATACTTCCAATAAGATGTAAAATTCAACTATCAATTTTACACAGCAAAATACTCAAAAGGATCAATAAAACATCTCCTATTTACCACCTTTCATCCAGGAGGATCCAAAAGCACTTTACAGACTTCAAATATAGGGACCATTCATCCATTACCGAAAGGGAACCGCCAACAAGGTGGCACATTCTGTGCCAGTAATAACTACATTGCAGTTTTTAAAAGGCAGAGGAAGCAAAAATGTCTTTTAAAAAAAGAATCTAATTACCTACAAGCCAGATTTTCAGAAGAACTGAGTTCTCATTTAGGCATCTGATTAAAGGCCAGATTTTCACACAATTGGGCACCCAATATTTTGAAAAGAGCTCAGCATCCTTTTGAAAATCTTGCAATTTATTTTGGGGCTTGAAGAGAAGCTGAACCCTGGAAAATCTGACCCCCTGTACTTTTGCAGGACCAAATGATACTGCTAATCTGATGCAAACTTCTCCCTCCCCCACTCTCCTTCTTCCACCTAGCGATCATTTATTTTCCTTTCCTCTTTTTGACCTCTCTGAATATTATACTGTCAGCTGCTGCAAAGAAAAGATCAAGTGCTCCAGTTATAAAATCACAGCTATCTGGTTGGATCACATCACGCTGCTCGCTAAAAATATATAATCCCTAAACTGTGAAAGCTTCATTCCATTTAGATTGTTTTTGACTGGTTGAATCATGCTGCTGTCCCCTGAATACAGCTGTAATTGCTACTGGCTGCTGTAACACCTGCTTGAAAGGATGGACAGAGGCTAACAACAAACTCTGGTTCATTAATGAACACAGCAGGCAGGCTTCTAATGCGCCCTAGAGAAGCTTTTGATGTTCCTTAGACAATATCAAGTGCACATGAAATGGGAGGAGAAGGGCAAAGAGTGGAGGGGACGTAAACTGTCCCCCGCCCGCCAATAGTTTTCTGTTTAAAGATATAATTTGTACAGCATTCTCACTGCTGGGTCTTAGTATGAGGTAAATGAAACAGCCTTTAGTCTGAAGATATTTTGACCCTTAATGATAGTAGGAGCAGGAACAGGACACAATCTAGGCTGGGGCGGGCAAACATTTTGGCCTGAGGGCCACATCGGGTTTCCGAAATTGTATGGAGGGCTGGTTAGAGGCGGCTGTGCCTCCCCAAACAGCCAGGAGTGGCCTGGCCCCTGCCCCCTATCCGACACCCCCCTGCTTCTCGCCCCCTGACAGCCCCCCGCCCCCGTTCTCTGTCCCGACTGCCCCCCCCCCAGGACCCCTGCCCCATCCACCCCTCCCTGTCCCCTGACCACCCCCGGACCCCTCACCCGACTGCCCCCCACTGCCCCATCCAACCCCTCCTATCATTTCTGACTGCCCCCCCCCCAGGACCCCTGCTCCATCCAACCACCCCTTCTCCCTGACCACCCCCGGAATCCCTGCCCCTGACTACCCCCCGCTGCCCCATCCAACCCCCCCCTTCCTGCCTGCCCCCCGGGACCCTGCCCCCATTCAACCCTCCTGTTCCCTGCCCTCTGACCACCCCAACCCTTATCCACACCCCCGGCCCCTGACCGCCTTATCGGGCTGCCTGGAGCACTGGTGGCTGATGGTGCTACAGCCGCGCTGCCCAGAGCACGAGGACAAGCAGCCATGCTGCCCGGTTGGAGCCAGCCACGCCACCGCGCAGCACAGAGCACTGGGTCAGGCCACAGCTCTGCAGCTGCGCTGCCCAGCAAGAGCCTGCAGCCCCGCCACCCAGAGCATTGCACCGGCGGGCAGTGAGCTGAGGCTGCGGGGGAGGGGGAACAGCAGGAGAGGGGCCAGGGGCTAGCCTCCAGGGCCAGGAGCTCAAGGGCCGGGCAGGAGGGTCCCGCAGGCCGGATGTGGCCTGCGGGCCGTAGTTTGCCCACCTCTGATCTAGGCCCTCTACTGGCTGTCATACACCACCCCTTGCTAAGGATATATGTTGCTCCCTGAGCATCCCCAATCAGTTCCTTCTTGAACCTGGTCAGTGAAGGAGCTTCCTGTTGGAGACTGTGCTTCTCTGTTACCAGAGCTCCAGAGGAAAGACCAACTGCACTTATGGTTCTGCACCCCAAAATTCAGAGCTGAGCTGCAGTGCTAGGAATCATTAGTATTACAGGTTTGTGAAACCTTCTGTCTTCATGGGCCAAGGTCAGGTCCTGTGGAAAAAATAGAGCTGGTTTGAAGTTTTTGAAAAGTTCGTAATTAAAAATTGGTCTGTTTCAAAAAGTGGTTTTAAAAAGGTCAATATTGGTTTGGGGGTTGTTTTTCTTCCATTTTTCATACCAAAGTTACTATTTTAAAAGCAAACACCTCAACAACATATGTTTATGAAAAACTCAGTCTTGGCAAATGAAAAATGTTGATAATTAGGGCCTTACCAAATTCACAGTCCATTTTGGTCAATTTCACAGTCACAGGATTTTAAAAATAGTACATTTAATTATTTCAGCTATTTAAATCTGAAATTTCATGGTGTTGTAATTGTAGGGGTCCTTACCCAAAAAGGAGTTGGGAGGGGCACAAGGTTACTCTGTGTGTGTGTGTGTGGGGGGGTGCGTTACTGCTACCCTTACTTCTGTGCTGCTGCTGGTGGTGGCGCTTCCTTCAGAGCTGGGCAGCTAGAGACCAGCGTCTGCTGGCCAGGAGCCCAGTTCTGCTGGCCCAACACCAAGTATGGGAAGCCTTTGGTGTGAATGAGATGGCAGCAAGGCTACTGCCTCAAGGATGCACATCTGTAGCTCTTCTTAGCTCCAGGCAGGCAGCCAGACTCCACCCAAATGGCCAAAGAGAGCAGAGCAGGTAGAGGGCCTTTCAACAGAGGGGGTCTCTTGGTCCTGAGTCCCATCTCCCACGTAGGTGTAGAAATTTACTGTGATCAGCATGGAATGGCCAGTCAGGGACCCAGACATTGCTCTTGCTGCCCTTAACCCACCCCCATAACACTAAGATCTAAGAGATTGCCGTCACCACGCCCATGCGGGGAAACTAGGCCTGGGGCTGAGAGTTCTGTAAAATGGTATCTTCAGAGAAGTAGAATTACAAAGTAGTTTTCCTCTTAGCTAGATCACCCCCTTAAATGCTGTTATTTTTGAGGAGCCCAGCAGTGTCAGCAGCATTCACTTCTAGAAAGTGGTTTCTTACACTGCAGGAAGACGTACCTGGTCTCGACTGGATACATACTAGGCTATTCATGAAATTACAATAAATCAGAACAGCCAGAACTATCCTCTTACGATTTCTTTTCGCCCAGAATCTTTATAATGCATTTCCACAAAAACGTAACAATAGTATATTGTCTGCTTCCAGCAAAACTAATATGTCAATGATTTTTTTAAAAGCCACACACTAAAGTATGCTACTTATGAACAATGTGATTCAATTAGACAAACATTTCAGCTAAATATAATTCTGTTTGGGAAAGTGTCCTGCAATAGTGAAAGAGACTCAGTTTCTGGTCTCCTGTTTTCTGATCAAAGAGATATCAGAAGGAAATTGAGAATTTCTCTAAGTTGGTTGCCTGCAAGTCAAGAATGTTTACATTTCTGTCTGTGCCAATAAATAAAAAATAAAAAGAAACAAAAACCTCCCTGGGTGGTATGGTACAAGGGCAGCACACACTACTACCAGATCTGTTGGAAGATTCAGAGAGAAGAAAATGCTATAGATAAAGGTTTACAGAACATCTTGGATTAGCAGCAATTAGACACCTTTTAAAGAAAAAAATATTGTTTATAGCAAATATTGACTTTTAGCTCTTAAATGATTCTTATGGTTGATTATATATTGCCATGCTAGATGGAAACCAACAGCAATCTGAAAAGTTAAGATTTGCTAGAGGAAGAGCTAAATCAAAGGTAAACTGCTAGATTTCACATCTTAACTCTAAAGTTACGGTTTTGTTTAATAAAAAGAGAAAAAAAAGGTTCCCTAGGCACAACTGAAGAAAGAAAATCACCCTGTTCAAATAAAATTTAATTTCACAAAGAAAAAAAAAAAGAAGAGAAAACCAAGGCAGTTTTTGTTTGTTTCAGAGTCTAAGCATGCATTTGACTAGCAAACTCATCTTACTCACTAATGCTTATTGTAGAGTTTCAAAGACTTATGTTTGAGTCATAAGAAACCATCAGTGCTGAAAATGCAGTGTACTGACAATACACAGGTGACCTATGATGGACACAGAAGTGACTCCACATCATCAGAAAACTTGTAATTGTTGCTGGTCTCTTTCTTTAATGGGATGTGGATAATCAGCACAAATCACATCATTTGTTGTTGAAACGGCCTCACTAAAGAAAATATGGGAGTTGTACAAGGTTGTTTGTTTGGTTTGGTTTTTAGAGTCAGCCATCTTAGAATCTCCAGAATCTAAACTTTTTCATTTAAAAAGTATTAAATCTAGTCCTTATGGTTGCAAAGTAACAGTCACATCATGAACTGAATTTAACCAACACAGTGATCTCTGCCTCAGACATGGTCTACACTAACAAATTAGTCAGTTTAACGACATCAGTCAGGGGTGTGAAAAATCCACCTCCCCCAAATGGCATAGTTAAACTGACCTAAATCCCCGTGTAGACAGTGCTAGGTCAATGGAAAAATTCTTCCATCGACCTAGCTACTGCCTCTCGGGGAAGTGGATTACCTACGCCAATGGGGGAACTCCTCCTACTCCTATTGGCATAGGTAGTGCCTATGCTGAAATGCTGCAGCAGCGCAGCTGTAGCATTTTAAGTGCACGCAAGCCCTCTGTCTGCAGACGGTCTGGAGCAATAGCTGTAAAAGGTGTGATGCTCCTCATTCACCTCAACAGTGTTTATGTATGGTGTTTGTAAGGAAGGATTGTCCATTGGTTAGAGTGCTAGCCTAGGTTGTGGGAGACCTGCGTTCAATTTCTGCTCTGCCACAAACATCCTTTGACACCCTGGGCAAGTCACTTTCTCTCTCTGGGCTTCCATTCCCCATCTGTAAAATGGGGATAACAGCCCTTGCCTGCCTCACAGGGGCGTTGCAAGGATAAATATGTCAGAGATTGTGAGGCGTTCAGATACTATGGCAATGGGGCCATGCAAGAACAGGCACATAACTGAAACCTAATGATGTTAGTGCAGCGGTTCTCAAACTGTGGGTCGGGACCACAAAGTGGGTCATGACCCCGTTTTACTGGGGTCGCCAGAGCCGAAGCCCACGCCCAGCTGCCCACGGTCCAAGCCTGAGGGCTTCAGCCCTGGGTGAGCTCAGGTTAGAAGCCCCCTGCCTGGGGCTGAAGCCCTTGGGCTTGGGCCCCCCACACCCAGGGCAGTGGGGCTTGGGCTTTGCCCCCCCCACACACACACAGGGGGCAGTGGGGCTTGGGCAGGCTCAGGCTTCGGTCCTCCCTCCTGGGGTCATGTAGTAATTTTTGTTGTTAGAAGGGGGTCGCAGTGCAATGAAGTTTGAGAACCCCTGTGTTAGTGTATATGTCAACAGCATTAACTATTTCACACACAGCAAAGAGAGGTCAGCTGATGTCACTGCATGCAAGATATAACAGGGAACTGATTTATCACGAAGACAATTTGCAGGCAATGGTGTTTTGGCATCTCAAGTGGCTGGCAGCAGCATGGTTTGTGGGTGGAGCTAAAACTACACAATTCCACGCTCCCCCTCCCCCTGAATTTGGCCCCTAAGCAAACAAATTTTATTATTTGCTTCAAAATAGATACAATATTACCACCAAGGCAACAAAAAAAAAAAATCTGGGGATCTCAGGTAGCAACACCGGGCAGTTAAATGGGAAATCAAAGCTTAAATTTAGACTCATTCAATCTTCTACTTCCCAAATCTGTAGAAGACTGAGCATTTCAAATTTATCCAGAAGCATCAGAGCTTAAATTCAAACATTGCATTTCCAGAGGATCCCTTTGTCAGGTGGTATATATAATGTCACAGATGATGCCAGATTTAAGCTTAATCTTTCCTAGTCCTATGCAGATTTTCCATGGCAGAAGAACAGGTGATCTATGGTTTGGCTGGAACAGTTTGACAACACTGGCTAACTGAGTAACCGTGACCAGGTTTTACATTGTGAGGTCAAACTCTTTTTCATTGCAAAGGACAAAACTTGCCTAAATGAAAGTTTATTCTTCAGAAAGCAGCAAACATTTCAGAACCCAACACTTTCAACACTCTTGTTTTATAACTTTCCCATGCTAAGTAATTTATAACAACATTTTAAAATTATCTGGTTTCATTTACGAAAGTCACAAAGGTGCACTTATAGCAGTTCATTGTTATCATGGCTTGGTCACTACAGTATGTTTTTAAAAAGTTAACAATTATCATCCAATGTGCAATATTCCTGTCATTTGTACGTCTATAAAGGGAATGATAAATGGTATTTTGAGTACAATGTCTGAGATTTGACTTGTTTTAAAAAAATATACACATGTCCATGAATTTTGCCTCTTTTATTCTAACTTCACTGTATCCTCTGTTAAAGATTGCCCTGGAAAAAGTGTAGCACAGCGGTATGGGGATACCATCACAAGCACCAAGCAGCCACTTGGACAACTGTTCCAAACTGCAAAATGCTGCTGCCCAATTTGTATTTATTTATTTTTCTTTCTTGGTCCTCTGCTTCCTGTCTATAAGAGTTGAAGTCATGGTACCGTTGCTCCAGTTTTGTCCTCATTACTGACTCCTAAAAGCGACTGAATTCTAGGATTGCCTGAGAGCTTTGACAATTCCTAGTACACAACCGTTTATGGGGATGATAAACACTGGCATCTTTCTGATAACACTGGGTCAAAGGGCCAAATGCATCGCTGGTATAACTCAACTGAAGTCAGTGGAATTATACAAAGGACAAGTTTTTACTAGCATCTTCTGTGAGGTTTGCTTGGCACAAACAGGATTAAATTAACCATTCGATTAGCACAATGCTGAACAAGTTGCCAGTCAATAAGCACTTTAATTGCCTTCGCACTGATTTTGGGTAACAATTGACACGAACATCTAAGTCTTACCAAAGAGATGCAACTGGATAAAGCAGGATAGCCCTTTGAGGCGAAAGGAAAATAATACAGCAGCACCATCTAGAAATTCAGGGAAACTCCAACATGATTGATATTGATTGAACAGAAATCCTTCATATGGTGAAAAGCTCTCCTACCATTGCATCCAGACTGCTTCTGAGGTAGTGACAACTTTACCCTCATGCTACAAGCGGGTAAAAAGCAGAAAAGGGGTGCGAGAGAGAAAACTATCCTTGTGTTAACATTTCATGGAGCCAAATGACTGCAGCAGGATCCACCTTGTGCCAGTAAAGTGAGCCAGTATACAACAGTTCTCCAGGATGGCATAGAGGAGTGTTATGTTTGTGAAGCACTGAGATCCTCTGATGGAAAGTGTTATATAAGTGCTAGCTGTTTATTACAGTGCCTCTGTGGATTGCAGGATCCCAGACACAGCTGATGAGCAATACAATAAACTTCTGATGAGTCTGCAGTTGACTTGACTCAGAAATGAGAGACAGTTCTTTAGGAAATTCTGTGGCCTATTGATTTGGCTCCTACTTGGTGCTCAAGGATCTGTTCTGCATGCTGAGGAAACCAGAACAATTCTGTATGTATCTATGTGACCTTGCTGGGAGCCCTGACTGTGTGTACAATGCACAGCAAAGCACATTTTATGGATTACATTGTAGAGCAAGCTCTATATCTTTTAGCAGGGTTGGAAAGAGATCTATATGCCTATGGCGAGTAGGAAGTTTTCCCAAGCAAGTGCCTTCAACTTCTGCAGCCTGTAAGCTTTAATTTTATTTTAAAAGTTTGTAGATTGTAAAGCAAACATGCCAAATGTGAACCTGGTATAAATTGATTCAGGGGCCTCTTCCCAAGGCTGCAAACAGACTCAGTGCTTCTGATCATTTTCCCAACCTGCAGCAGTCACCATAGTCTTGTCAGTTTTCACTGTCCCTAGTCACAACCTTCTGACTAACCATGAACTGATGCGAATTAGGTCAATTTCACTCTTCTGCTGCTTGAGATTGCTCTGAGCAGCACCAGAGGCAGGCACTGAGGCTAGTCATGGAAGAAGAAAACCTGAACATGAAAGCTATGAGTTGAGATGGGTAGTGGGAACATTTACAGAGAGTAGCAGAAAGAACCCACCCTCACAGCAGCCCTGCAACTGAGCCCTCAGCAGGGCTTGAGGGGGCTAAGGGCAGAGACAGAGAATGCATTGTCTCCTCTGCAGAAGAAAGAAGGTTTTGGAGACCAGGAAAGAGATTCCAATTTATCAGTCAACTAATAGGCAGAGACTGTATGAAATATAAAGTCATACATCAAGCAGGGTCCAGGAACAGCACCCTGGTAGGAATCACACACCATGCCCTTTTCCCAACAACTGGGAAATGGGTGTGTGGAAAGAAAGGGCTGTTTCTTACCAGGGTGTTATCTCTGGGCAGTGACTATTCCCACTCCCACCCCCCTCTTACGCTGTTAAATGGCCGGTAAAATTTCCAAGCTACATGTGAGAGTTGGTGTGTGGGGGAGAGGGGGGAAATACTATGGTGACAAATAGATCTTTGGTGTAAATAGAGTCAGGAGGGAGGCAAAGAACACAATATAGCGGGGGGAAAGAATGCTGTAAGTGATTAAAGGGTGATAAAAGGAATACAAGAGATACAACATGATCTACTGAAGGAAAGAAGAAGCAGAGTAAAGTCAGGAAGAGTGAGAAGCTATAATTAAAGCAAGAGACAATCAGCAGTAAATGACTTTTTTTTAAAGTTCATTAAATAGAAAGTTGATTGACAGCATTACCATTATATTACTCAAAATCCAATTGTACACAAACACAACCATTACACTGCAAAAGATATGTAGGTGAAGATATATTCAGCCCACCAGATAGGTAGGTTCTGGGCAAAATTTTCAAGTTCTGTCTTTTTATCACTTTACATAGTTGTATTTTCAACATTAGTTTCATTGTCTTTTTTATTTAAAAGGAAAAAAGTGAACAGTCACAGAAGCCCAAGTCTCCAGAAAATTTATGACAGGAAATATGATGAGAATTCAGTAAGGATGTACAGTCCATGCCATCTTAGAGATTGTCACCTATGTGCTGAAGCTGATAGCGATAACCTTGGCAGGAGATCTTACGATTGCATTGTAGCGAATGATGGCTGTTATAATGCATCTTTGTCATATTATGGAATGAGTCCTTTTGGACTGTATATACCAGGGGGCGGCAACCTTTCAGAAGTGGTGTGCCGAGTCTTCATTTATTCACTCTAATTTAAGGTTTTGCGTGCCAGTAATACATTTTAACGTTTTTAGAAGGTCTCTTTCTATAAGTCTTTAATCTATAACTAAACTATTTGTTGTATGTAAAGTAAATAAGGTTTTTAAAATGTTTAAGAAGCTTCATTTAAAATTAAATTAAAATGCAGAGCCCCCTGGACCGGTGGCCAGGACCCGGGCAGTGTGAGTGCCACTGAAAATCAGCTTGCGTGCCACCTTTGGCACGCATGCCATAGGCTGCCTACCCCTGGTATATACAAACCAAATAATTTGTCCATAGAACATAGTAACACCCATGTAGAAGTTCCAGACATCACAACAATAGGACATACCACATGATCCATTATCTACAGCCAAGCACTGAGGTACAACCGTATTTGCTCCAACCCCTCTGACAGAGACCAACACCTACAAGATCTTCACCAAGCATTCTCAAAACTACGATACCCACATGAGGAAATAAGAAAACAGATCAACAGGGCCAGACGTGTACCCAGAAGCCTCCTGCTGCAAGACAAACCGAAGAAAGAAACCAACAGAACTCCTCTGGCCATCACTTACAGTCCTCAGCTAAAACCTCTCCAACGGATCATCAGTGATCTACAACCCATCCTGAACAACGATCCCTCATTTTCACAGGCTTTGGGAGGCAGGCCAGTCCTCGCCCACCGACAACCCCCCAACCTGAAGCATATTCTCACCAGCAACTACACACTGCACCATAACAACTCTAACTCAGGAACCAATCCATGCAACAAACCTCGATGCCAACTTTGCCCACATATCTACACCAGGAACACCATCACAGGACCTAACCAGATCAGCCACACCATCACCGGTTCATTCACCTGCACATCCACCAATGTAATATATGCCATAATGTGCCAGCAATGCCCCTCTGCTATGTACATCGGTCAAACTGGACAGTCCTTACACAAAAGGATAAATGGACACAAATCAGATAAGGAAATATGCCAATATACAAAAGCCTGTAGGAGAACACTTCAACCTCCCTGGACACACAATAGCAGACTTAAAGGTAGCCATCCTGCAGCAAAAAAACTTCAGGACCAGACTTCAAAGAGAAACTGTAGAGCTTCAGTTCATTTGCAAATTTGACACCATCAGCTCAGGACTAAACAAAGACTATGAATGGCTAGCCAACTACAAAAGCAGTTTCTCCTCCCTTGGTGTTCACACCTCAACTGCTAGAAGAGGGCCTCACCCTCCCCGATTAAGCTAACCTCGTTATCTCTAGCCTGACTCTTCCCTGCACATTTATATCTGCCCCTGGACATTTCCACTGCTTGCATCTGAAGTGGGTATTCACCCACGAAAGCTTATGCTTCAATACCTCTGTTAGTCTATAAGGTGCCACAGGACCCTTTGTCACTTCTAAAGAATAGGATGGTAGAGTTTCTTATAAGCACCAACATCGCTTGTGAAAGAGAGGCTAACACTTCACTTTGCCTATAGATATTTGTGATCTGGGCCTGTGCCATGGAGTCACCAGGCCAATGCTCTGGAACTACTCCATAAGAAGCCAGTCATGCCTCCTCTCTCTGAGCATACTGTCTCCAGGCCAACAACATCCCCTTCCACACCGTGCACTTCCCACAGCAAGTCCACCCAGGTGGGGCTCCTGGGGAAGCCAGAGAGCCCTGCACCCCAACTCCTGCAGTCTGCAGTGACTCTCAGCCAGCATGTAGAACAGAAGGGTTTATTAGTTGACAGGAACAGCATAGACCAGAGCTTGCGATCACAGAAATCAGTGACTTTCAACCAAGTCCACCTTGGGGAGTCCTGGGCCAGATGCCTTGGGCTCTCCCCCTTCCAGTTCCCCACAGTGGACTGCCAGCTTCCAAAGACCCAACCTCAGATACCCATGTTGCTCCTCCTCCTCGTCTCACTTCCCGGGGCAAAGAGTCACCTGGTCACATTCCCCTCCTGGGTCTCAGGTTACGAAGGACACCAGTCATAGCATACTTGCAGACAGACGGTGCAGCCTCACCTGCCCCAGAGGTCTCAGCCAAAGTCACACACCCCTATTCCCACCACCAAGGTATTTGTGCAGCACACAGGGAAACTGAGGCACATACAGTATTCATGCAAAACAGTAAAACTCACATAGGCTCAACAGTAAGACTCACATAGGCTCACATACAACATAAGGGAAAATCCCCACTTTGTCACAGCCTGATCTCCCCATGAACTTTTACAATAGCTTATGTGCTAATGTACATGACATGAACTATGTTCCATCAGTTGCTCTTGTGGTGAGGAAATGCTGCAAGATGAAACTCACAGAATTCCCTCCTTTTCACTTGGATTTCCCCCACAGAAATGATGAGATGTCTCTTCGTTTGTAAGTTTCAATTTCATTCTGCATACTGTGATTTTTTTTCCCTTCTCCTTTTCATAGGAAGCAGCTATAGCTGCACCATGCAATCTGTACATAACACAATGAACGTTTCAGAGCTACATTTCCCCTTCTGCACAATACAAATAAAGCTGAATAAGGTTTTTCATTTTATCTTTAGCCAGTGCCAGGCACGGTACAAACACAGAATGATAGTTCTTGCCCCCAAGAACCTGAAATCTACACAGATAAGACAGGCAACGGGTGGAAGGAGAAACATGGCCACCCTCACAAAGGCCCCTGGAGTTTTGACCAGGGTGCCCTTGTAAAGTGACTTTCATACACAGTAGGTGCGTGGGAGGCTTGTTGTGAAGTCACTGTTCCCTTTTTAGCTCAAACCCAGGGTTTAAAGGATATGGGGGTGAACACTTGCTAGAAGCAAAGGGAAAGCTCCCCTTCTCCTCCCTGGTTTGGGCAAGCTGTGCTCCCCTCTCCTCTTTGGCTGGTGCGATGAGAGTTCCCCTCACTCTCTCCCCCCACACCAGCTCTCCTCACATCTTCTCACTGTTGTCTGTGCCAGGTACTATCAAATCCCAAGAAATTAACAAAGGGGAAAAATCTGCTCAAAGAAATAATTCTCTCGGTTATGTTCCAAAGAACCAGAACCTGTTTCATCGCACACGTCCAGGTCATCAATGTTATCGATGCCTGCAGGAAACGGTGACTGAACAATGGGGCTGAAGTTTTGTCAAGGCAAGTTTGCGGAAAAAGCTGCCCTGTTTAGTATGATGATCACCATGTCAGTCATGGAAACAAACTGAGGAGAACTTCCAAGAACTACAGGCACTGGTTTGTACCCAAAGTGTTTCCATTCTTAGCATGTTCCAGTCCTCGTTGTTGGTGCTGTGATCATAAAGGATAGTTGACATAGAAGTTGCCACACTACATATGGATATACTCTGATGACCTGAAAAACTGTGGAGGAGAGTGAGAAGCACAGATCCCATAATTTTTCTTTTCCTATCATATTTGCATGCTATTGTATATGCAAGTAATGGATACCAAGCCCACTAAAGTCAATGCAAAGACTTTCATTAACATCTATGTATTTTGGAAATGGCCCATAAAGCAACCTGTTCCTGATTCATGAACCAGCAGGGCAGCATCATGAACACAGAATGACCTGGAACCTATATGCATTCTTTTCCTTCTCTAAATTGAATGACTTCAGACACAGACACATACTATTGGCTGTAATTAGAGACCTGTTACATGCATTATGTAAGAGGTAAAGGTATCACCTAGTGCAGTTCCTTTTTATTTAGGTTTAAATTTCACAGGCATGCTATGTTTTCCCCAGTTGACGTCTTCATTCCCCAATCACCTTCATAAAGGCATTAATTGTGAATGAACAATGAATTAATGAAGAGCCAGCACGATCCAAGGAATTGTGGTCTGGGCTACAAGCCAGGAGTTCCTGAATTCCAATCCTGGCTCTTGCATCGATTTGCTCTGCAGCCTTGAGCAAGTCACTTAATTTCTGCACCTCAGTCTCACCTGCTATAGCTGATGGATAATAATAATTACAATTACCTACCTCACAGGGCTGTTGTGAGGATTAACCAATAACAGTAAAGCACTTTGTAAGTATTGCAGCAGCTGGGGAGGAGGTCATAGGTATAAGACTACAAGTGCAACCATTTTGGGTGCAGAACCATGATTCCAGCACCCCTGAACCTGCTAGGCCCCCTCCAAGATGGTCCCACTCCTCCAAGCACCTCTAACAAGTCACAATGTCCCTCTCTTCATACATCAAGTCTGCAAACCATCTTTTGAACCTCTCAGCTCCTTCTCATCATCTCCCTACCCCACAAACATTTTTCTCAGACCCTCATCAACCTACAACACTCAGGGTTTCCCCTCACCAGCATCAGTTCTCCCCACTCTCCATCTTATTTCACCTAAATCCAATCATCCACCTTCATTTTATTCACTCATTTTGGATCTCCCCAAATCACCTGGTTTCCTTCCCAGGACACTAGCAAGCCCCTTTCATACCCGCCCCACCAGATTAGGACTCTCGTTCCTTCCATAACTCCTGAAAATGTCCTGCTCTCCCTGGGCTTGTGGTCTTATTATGATCTATACCAGGAGTGGACAAACTTTTTGGCCTGAGGGCCACATCTGGGAATAGAAATGGTATGGCAGGCCATGAACGCTCACAAAATTGGGGTTGGGATGTGGGAGGTGGTGAGGGCTCTGGTTGGAGCCAGAAATGAGGCGTTCAGGGTGCAGGAGGGGGCTCTGAGCTGGGGCAGGGGAGTGGGGTGTGGAAGGGAGGGTAAGGGCTCCGGCTGGGGGTGCAAGCTCTGGGGTGGGGCTGGGGATGATGAGTTTGGGGTGTAGGAGGGTGCCCCAGGCTGGGACCGAGGGGTTCAAAGGGCGGGAGGGGGATCAGGGCTGGGGCAGAGGGTTGGGGCACAGGGAGAGGCTCAAGAGTGCAGGCTCTGGGTGGCGCTTACCTCAAGCAGCTCCCAGAAGCAGCAGCATGTCCCTTCTCTGGCTCCTATGCAGAGGCACAGCTAGGCAGCTCTGCACACTGCCCCGTCCACAGGCACCGCCCCAGCAGCTCCCATTGGCTGTGGTTCCCGGCCAATGGGAGCTACGGGGCGGTGCTTGGGGCGGGGGCGGCATGCAGAGCCGAGGCCCCTGGCTGCCCCTACGCATAGGAGCTGGAGGGGGGCCATGCCACTGCTTCCAGGAGCCGTGTGGAGCGGCCCCCGACCCTGCTCCCCAGCTGGAGCACTGGAGCAGGGCCATGCCGCTGCTTCCAGGAGCCGCATGGAGCAGTCCTCGACCCTGCTCCCTGGCTGGAGTGGGGCAAGCCCTAGACCCCACTCTCCTGTGGGAGCTTGCGGGCCAGATTAAAATGGCTGGAGGGCAGGATCTGTCCAGCCGGCTGTAGTTTGCCCACCCCGATCTATACCATCAAGCAACAAAGACTACTGAGGAGCATCAGACAAACCTTCTCAACGAGGCTTAGCAGACATTCATGAATAGTACAGAGCCCAACTCTCCCAATGACCCAGTGGGCATTTAGAACCAACAGGACTTGCTCTCCAGCCAGCCCAGATTTTTCTTTTTGCAACTTTCTGCTAGTGCTTCAAGTGGCCCATGGAGCAAATAAAGCTCTGCTGGGTATGGTTTTGTGCATCTTATACCTCCTCTATAAAATAAAGCAGAATCACTGCCAATAATGATTGCAGCTGGACCAGTGCTGATCACAGTTCAGCTCGGAGCACAAACCTACTCTGAGCAGGTTTAGAATACAAGGTGCTTAATTTGCCAGCAGCCACCTGGAACCTTGTGTACCTTAGTGCTTCCACTACTGAGCTACATTGCTGCTAGAAACAACGGGAATTTTAAAAGAAAAGATAGCTAGTGCAGCACAGCCTTGAAGTGCCATAATAGCTAGGGTGACCAGATGAAAAGTGCGAAAAATTGGGACTGGCGGGGGGGGGGGGGGGGGGGAAATAGGTGCCAATATAAGAAAAAGCCCCAAATTATCAGGACTGTCCCTATAAAGTCAGGACATCTGGTCACCCTAGCCATAGCTGAAGTATGGTTTAGCTTTCTGGCTTTGTTAGTCTCATCAGGTTACGATTCTGGGGCAAGGATAATAGAAAAAGATAATTTGTCATTTAACAAAATTCTTTGCTACATAGAACTAAGGACAGTATCTACTGAAACTTTGTGCAACACCTGTCCTGTGCGCTCTGACTCACAAAGGGTTAAGAGGCACTTTCGACACTACTGACATGATAACTTGATATACAGACCTATTCCCTGAAATGCAACAAAGCTAGCAGGAAATTTAGCAGTGTTTTGTGGGGAATCTGTAGCATTCATTCATATTCAACGGTTTCCTGAAGTTTTTTCTACAAATGGAAATTCGTCTTAATGTGAAATACAACATCTCTGAAAAACAATGCATAGCAGTTTTAGGGAAGAATATAGATAGGCAATAAATAATCTATTCCAAAACATGAAGTTGACAACCACCTTAACATTTCTAGCAACAGTTTTCACTGAAATATTACACCAACTCTAAAAACTAGGACATGAAATTAAAATATGTGGCGTTGCATCTGGATTCTCCATGCTTGGCGTAGAAATGTGACTATCCCAAAGATATTTTTAAAGGTAACCACAGAAAGATGCTATTGTCTACTGTATCACTGCTCCTAAGATCTAATTTATTTATCACCACGTAACAGGATGAAAAGCATGCAATACTTCCTCACAGAAATTACTACAAGTAGGCATCAGTACTCAATTAAGCAAGATGAGCAGCACATGCACATTGAACCATTTCAACTATTCATTGCTGGACAAGTACACAAAATAGTTCTTTCACTGTGTAACCAGATGTTTGAAACAGGAGATGACAATAAGCAAGCAGCAGTGCACCTGGGAAATATATGCTGTAGAGAAAGGAAATTTAACTTTATTTCCTCTATTTTATTTCTATGTTACTTCAGTTTTCCGCTTTCCAAAAAGGTACCCCCAATTTAAAAGTGATCTCTGGGTTTACAACCACAAAAACATGGAGATAAATAATTTATCTCAAGCATTTTCTAAAATGGCTCCTTTGTTTCAAATGCCTTTGTCACCAGAACTGTTTGTTATCTGAATGTTGAGCTGCTGGGACTCGGACAGTACCAGTACTTCCCATCATTTATTGAATATACTGTGGCCTCTTTCCTCTAATACTCTTTTTTTTAAAGGCAGGAGGGGGAAAGGAAAAGGGTAGAGGTTGGTGGGGGATATAAACCTGAAGATTACAATTATGTTGATTCCAGAGCAAACTTTAGAATGAAGACTGTAATATCTTGGGGATTTTCATGAGATAAGCACCCCAAGGGGCCTGATTCGGATCTCACAGCAGTATAATTCCATTGACTTCAGTGGAATTATTCACAATAGTGCAATTGAGATCAAATCTGGTCTCAGGTGTCTCTCTCTGCTTTCCACCATATTGGCAACTCCACTTGTATTAGGATGGTTGTCAAACCATCTGCATGACACAAACACTGCAGAGCAAGGCATCTGGATATCTGCCCAGAATTTGCTATAGTGCTTTAGGATTTTTTGTTTGTGTGCTTAAGTGCAAAAAGCAACCTAATTTCTCTACCACATAAAATCCAACTGAAGTCCAAAAATGTAACAGAGACAAACTTTAACTCCAAAGATTTTAATGACAGTTACTCAGCTAAATTCCAAAAGAAAAGGAGACTTTTCATGACAGTTCTGGAGGATTACGAATGTGTGTCACTGGGCTAGACACTCAGGGTCACCATAAAAAAGTAGAGCATTCTGCCAAAGACAAAAATAAAAGCCTCTTTTCTGCAGCACTTACCTTCGCTGGCTACTCCCTCTCCTGACAATGACCTGGGAAAGGAGATATGGCCGTGAGTAGCTGCCCTGGCACGAAGACAGGCTGTAACTACAGTAACCAGAGTCATCGGATAATCATAAGCGCAAAGAAACTAATCCACACGCTAGTGTGTGCAGCCCTGCCACAAGCCTACCGCAGCGCCCCCCCCTCCCGGCCCATGGAGCAGGCAGGGAAGCCGCTGCCCATCGGGCTGCGATGCGGATGGCACCGGGGTGCTGCCGGGCGCACCCCGCACCCTCTGCGCCCCAGGAGCTCGCGCCTCTCCAGGATCAGATACACCGTCGCTAGGCGACCTGCACGGAGCTCGCTGCTGCCGAGCCCAGCCCCAGCCACTGAGAGCAAAGAGCGGGAGGCGGCTGCTACCGGGCTACAGGATACACAACGCACCACGCCCGGGAGGCTGCACAACCATACCCGGGGAGACATGCAAAATGCGCGCGGCAGGGCAGCGCGGCCGCGGGCAGGGCGACCGGGGGGGTTTGCAAGGCGCCCGAGCGGCTCCCTCACCTCTCTCCTGCCCGCGGCGGGTCCTACGGTCCCATAGCGCCGCGGAGCCTCCCCTGCTCGCCAGCCTCCCCCCGTCAGCAGCTGCCGCAATGAGCCGCCGGTTCGGCTGCACCGGGACCAGGCTGCGCGGCGGGAATCTGGGTCAGCAGCTGCCGGGGCGCGGGGAGGGGCCGGGGCTGCACACGCGTTGGCGGGGCGGGCGGAGGAGCCGCGGGCAGGGAACCGGGAGCGGCTGCCACCTACTGGCAGGGGCGGAAGCGGCGGGGCTGAGGAAGGGGATCAGGCGTGTGCGTGGCCGCGGCCGCGGCCCCCGTGTGCCCAGGGGTAGGCGGGACATTGCCGGGGCCCCTGCGTGTGACGGGGAGCGCCTGCCATAGCACCCCCCTGGCAAAAGAAAAGAGAGACACTGACATGCCTTGAGGGAGAGTTTTTGCCAGGTTAACATTAGCCCTTGACTTGTCCCCAGCGCTCTACAGGCATTAAGGGATCAGGGCTGCAAGGTGAGGTCACTCTGGCCCTCATCCAGCAAATCACTTCAGCACCTGCTTAGCACTGAAATTAATGGGCCTACTTGCCTGCTTGAAGTTAATCATGTGCTCAGGTGCTTTGCTGGATGGGGGGCAGGGTGCTCAGCACCTTAAAAGATTGAGACCTGAGCGAGGGTCTGATTTTGTGGGCACGGTTTTCACCGGGGATAAACTGCATTCACTGTCCGCAGCCCACTGTAGGTTCATGCTTTTCCCCCTGGCAATATGTTGCATACACAGTTTATCGGCGGCATTAAACTGCAAGCTCAGCAAAGATGAGATAAAAATGCTCCATACAAAAATAATTCTTTGCGTAGTGGACTACAGCAGTCTTAATTGCATTAGTCATACTGCATGCAGGCACTAGAAATGTGCTGGTGTACTTTGTACTGTATACAGTATAACCTTTTGGCTCCCTTTTCCCTGTGCTCCTACTAAGTGGCACTTAGCGGCAGGGCCGGCTCCAGGCACCAGCATTCCAAGCAGGTGCTTGGGGCGGCAATCTGCAAGGGGCGGCAGTCCGTGTGCCGTTAGGGTGGCACGCGCGTTTCCACGGCAGTGGCAATTCTGCGGCAGCTTTTATGTTCAGCCGCCCATGGCAGCAATGCGGCAGCAGCTTCTATCTTCAGCTGTCCGCGGCGGCAATTCGGCGCACTGCTTGGGGCGGCAAAAACAGTATAGCCGGCCCTGCTTAGAGCGTTGCCTTGGCTGAATGTAACAGGTATCCCCAAGTGCCCTTCTCAGGAGGGGGCAGAAGGTTCTCTGCTCTTCAGGGACATAGCACAGGGACTGAACCTTAAAAACAATCTAAGGTGACAGTTCTGCATTTGATTAGGGTGACCAGATGTCCCGATTTTATAGGGACAGTTCCGATTTTTGGGTCTTTTTCTTATATAGGCTTCTATTACCCCCCATCCTCGTCCCGATTTTTCACATTTGCTGTCTGGTCACCCTAATTCTGATCTATGCAGGCATTCTGCTGCTCGCAGGCAGAGCCCCATTGATTTAAATGGGGCTTCAAGTGGGTGCAGCAGTCTGCTCCGTTAGGATCGATTTGCTCTAAATAGAAACGAGGATAGAGGAAAAATAGGATTAAAGCAAAAGAAATGGGCTGCAGAGCATATCTAGTCCTACAGCTGGCAAAAAATAAACTGATGTTGGTACAATTCATGTCATTACAGTAGAGAAGCATTTATAAAGACCAAATAACTTCTAGCCAGCGTGTCCCTTTCTTCTATGTCTTCTTTCTTGGCTAACCACCAGTGAGATGCCCCTGCCCGCTAGCTAAACTCATCTGCTGCTTTCTCCTGTCTCCCACCCTCACACATATCAAGTGTCTTGGATCACTCCCCCTCACCCCACCCCTATGGTAGTCTGTGATCCTTTTGACCTTCAAAGTGTAAACCTGTTCAACATAATCCCAGGCATTCAAGCAACAATATTTACATAGGCGTCCCCTTCAGGGAAGATGACAATTGTTTCTTTCATGAAATGTCCACAGAATGCTTTAAAGCAGGGATCTCAAACTCAAATCACCACGAGGGCCACATGAGGACCAGTACATTGACCCGAGGACTGCATCACTGACACCTTTTCATATAAAGATACAAAAGTCCCCCTCTCTGCCCCTGGCCCTGCCCCCACTCCACCCCTTCCATGATGCCCTGCCTCTGCCTCGCCTCTTCCCACCCCTTCCCTGCCCCGATTCCAAACCCTTCCCCAAAGTCCCCACCCCAACTCCGCCCCCTCCCTGCCCCTATTCCAACCCCTTTCCCAAATCCCTGCCCCTGCCCTGCCCCTTCTCCACCTCCTCCCCTGAGCGCGCGGCTCCCCGCTCATCCCCCTCCCTCCTGGAAAGCACTAAGCCCCGCCAAACAGCTGTTTGGCGGTGGGAAGCGCCTGGAGGTAGGCAGAGGAGCGGGGACAGGGCGTGCTGGGGGGTGGGGGTGCGGCGGGTAAGGGGAGATTGGCGGCCTCAGGAAATAACTCCAAGGGGGGCGGGGAGCTTGGCGGGCTGAAGCAAATAACACTGCAGGCAGCGTGTTTGAGACCCCTGCTTTAAACTCTCTCACTATTATGATAATTGCCGTTGGGTAAACAAGTCTAGGTTTCAACTTTTTCTCCAGATACATAGATTTCTCCAGATGTTTCTCTGAAGCTGTATGCAGACTTTCAGCCCATATTGGCATCCATCCACTGTCCAATTGGTTGTCTGGTGTTGGAGGTAGTCCCTGGGGATGCTAATTAACCTCTTTTCAAATTCCATCCCTGACCAAAGATGTGAACTTAAAAATAGCTCACTGCCTGCCTGTTAAAGACACAAAGCTTATATTTCTTTTAATTCCTTTTTTACCAGTTATTTTTTCTCTATATCAAATATTACATCCACAAATCTTTGCTAAAAATGTTGAGGTTGCAAAATCAGGCACTCAGTAGTTAGGAAATGCCAGAATTAAGGCTGCATGTGCAATTTTAATTCAGCTCCCTTGTGCGTATGCATTATGACACAATCTTTAATTAAATGATAACATACTGTGTTTTTTCCACAGGAGTCTTGCTCTCAGTTCTGATACCTCATCCCCAGCAGCTGGGAGAAGCAATTGCAGGGAAAGTCCTGTTCAGCCTTGTGCAGGCCGAGGCTGGACTCTGGAGCATAATCAGTACAGATGAACACTTTGAGGAATTTAGGTGCCAAACTCTAAAAAATCTTTACTGACCTACAAACTGGGATATTTCAGAGGCCTATAACTTGGCCAAATTTGAACAAGTCTTCACAGAGAGAGCAAAAGGCACACCCCTGACACCGGAGCAACACTCCCGACCCCTGAAATGTCAAGCCCTTGTCCCAAAGCATGGAGGTGCTAGAGTTTCTCACGAAAATGGCTGTAAGGTTTTTGGATTGTTTTTTTTTAACATGGGCAAAACAGTGTAGTGTTACCCCTTTTGATCTGAGTGGCTAACCAAAAATTTGGGAGGTTGTAGGTGTTCCAGTTGGGAATAGAAATTTACAATGGAGTATGGTGTTTTCTTTGATGCAATCTTGTTTTTTATAAGCAACATACAGTCCTTTTTCTGTGAACACACAGGGAATCAAGTAGCAGGATACAAACAGTTCCCTTGTTTGTGGTTCCAAGCCTGCCTTTCCAGTCAACAATCTGTACCCAAAAAGCATTTTATGTTAGCTTTATCTCAGGGCTACATCATTGTGTTTCCATGCTGTATCTGCTTGGCTTTTTCTCTCTGCTATTTTGCTTCTGTCTGCCTCTGCTTGTGTAGTCTCTCTCTGTCCCACCCAGACACTCACATATGCAAAGATTGTGGCGCTCTCGCCTCAAAATCTGAATTATTGGATGGGTTTGCACTCCCCCTTGTTTTGGGTGGGGCTTTTCAGCTATTTCTCAGCTATTGTAAATGAGGGGTGGAGGTCAAAATAGTTTAGAAGAGGTTTAACCCAATCAATTTAACAGTATTTTCCCCTAATGTTATTCTCAGAAACATTCCTTTGTTTTAACTGAAATTAAAACAAAAACCCTTAGCCTGAGGCAGACACCTGGCATGGAGAATTTCAGCCCAAATGGTTTATGTTTGGCAAAGTGATAAAGCCACTGAAAACAGATTCTTATCACGGGAAGTGTTGGCCACCTTAAAAATAGGTGGTGCCTGCAGGCCTTCCTATAATGAATCATTCACAGATTAAAATCAATAGGCCTGACCCTCAATTACACTACTACAGTCCCTTTATATGCCCTTGAGAAGACCCTGCACATGGAGCCTCCTCAGCCCTTGTACAGCTGCTATGCCAGGCCAGCCTTGCTCCAAGTTCCTGCATGTAAGGGACATATCAGGAGCATGAGGAGGAGGGATGGGGAGCAGGCTGCACGCTGCACTACAGCTATTCTGTTCTTCTTGAAGCCTGTAGGAAGCTGTGGGAACCAGAATGCAAATTAAACCAACTAAGTGCTGCTCTAATTTGCACTGGTCAACATAATGGCCACTGAATGGTTCCATGAATCTACAGGGAGCACAAATGTGACTAGTTAGAGCCACTTTCTCGCACAACCATCCCCCCTCTTTTACCAACTAAATGGACCAAAATAACTGAGAATCAGGTCCAGTCTGTCACATCGACCACCTTCCAGCCCAAAGAACAGCCAAAATCTTCCAAGGCAGACTTGCCATTCTACAAAAACTAGTCCCTAACATAGCAGATGTTGATTGGTAAACAGGGCCACTAGGATGTTCAGAAAACTCCCAGTGAGAAACAGAACACTCCAGCCATCTGTATAAAATCCTGTGCCCAGGAAATTTGTGGCATGTCTGCCTACACCCATGCATTTAGAAATGGTAAAAACTGTAAAAAATAAACAAACACATTCAGCAGAAAAAGACAAGCTCCCAGTAGTTGAGTAATGTCACACTCTCCCAGCAATGGCTCATTGAACCTGCTGGGAGTCATAAGGAAACAGCAAGGTCACCCGCAAGATTAATTTATTATTGGAAAGAAGGTGACAGGAGCATCAACAAAAGCATATACCAGCACGACTAGCTCAGATGTTCATGTAAATCAAAAGCCAAAGCTACTTATTATTTTGGATGGGAAATTTTTGTTGTTGCACATTTGACTGATGGAGACATGGTTGATGCAAACTGTGTATAATATGCCCCTATGAAGAACTTATCATGATTTTAACACCTACCAGCAATGTTCCTTCCTCATTGCCAGTGCCACTCAACTACCGTTAAAGCATTGTTTGAAGTTGCTGTTCAATTAGTTTTCATGGGAAGCCAGAGCTTATATAGCTTTTATTTCCTCTTTGTTGAGTATAAAGTAGCATTTTACATTTTGTAACAAATACAGCTTGTATTTGAAATATTTTAGTTGTATAATCTGTTACTTCAGATATACTATAAGGAGAAAATATTTTGTCCAACACTGAAGTACTCATAAGAACTGCAA
Organism: Macrochelys suwanniensis; assembly: GCA_033296515.1. Lineage (NCBI taxonomy): Eukaryota > Metazoa > Chordata > Testudines > Chelydridae > Macrochelys > Macrochelys suwanniensis. Next base: position 37,561,667 of record CM065775.1, on the reverse strand, counting down.
TAGGAGAAGAGGGAGAGGAAGCAAGAGTGATGCTAGATGAGTATAAATGCCTTTCCTCCTGGAGAGAGCATTAGTCCCTCTGGAGATACATTTTCTTACTTTAGTCTTTTAAACACAGTCAATAGCCCTGATTCTTCGTTCCATTCAAACCCCACCACCTTTGCATCTGCCCTTATGCTGGGGGCTGGCAGGGAATTGCCCATCACCTGGCATAAATTTGAGCAGCTTCAGGGATGCTTTAATTTCCACTCAGCTGCCTATGGCTTCAAGGGGGCATTTTGTCAGCTTATAATATATAACCAGCCCCCCTTACTCCAGCAGTGAAAGACTTCTACATCCTCCCATAACAAGTCCTTTCTATTAAGGCTCTTTACTATTTGCATAGGCAGCTAGAGCTTTAGCTTATATCAGGGTAGATTGATTTAAATCAAAGCAATTTAAAATCACTGATTTTAATAATGATTTAAATTAGTAATCAGGAAACCTTGATTAGATCATCAATTTTAATCTTGTTTTGCATTTGTACTTTTAAGTTATTTTCCTAAAAAAAAAAGATGGATTCTCATTAGCTGGTAACCATTAAAACATATTATTTGCAACTAACTATAAGTTTTCCACTAAATTTGGTGCTCTTTTTTGCTAACCAGGAGAACACATTATATCTGTGCACATTTATTTAAACGAATATATATCTTTGCTTACATTTATTCAGATTCTTACTTTACTTATTTATTTAGCGTGTGCATATTCTTACTTTCATAGGCGCCGACTCCATGGGTGCTCCAGGGCTAGAGCACCCACAGAGAAAAATTAGTGAGTGCTCAGCACCTACCAGCAGCCAAGCTCTCCCCTCTTCCCCCCGTCCCTCCCACCGCCTCTCCCCCACCGGTAACCCCACTGATCACTTCTCCTCCTCCCTCCCAGCGCCTCCCACACACCACAAACAGCTGTTTTGCGGTATGTAGGTCGGCTCCAGGAGGGAGGAGGAGGAGCAGGGATGCGGCACGCTTTGAGGAGGGGGTTGAAAGAGGCAGGGCAGGAACAGAGCAGGGGCGGGAAGAGGCGGGGTGGGATGAGGACTTGGGAGAAGGGGTGAAGTGGGGGCGTGGCCTGGGTGGCAGGGTCGAGCACCCCCTGGGTAGAGGGGAAGTCGGCGCCTATGCTTACTTTTACATGTTTTATTACGTTAGAAAATGGTGAGCGATTCATTTCTTATTTACTAGATTATGATTTATATTTTACTTGTGATTTGTGTCAAGTCCTCTTTGGATGGAAATTCATATTAAATTAAAATGCACAAAACAACATTTTCATTTTTTTATTAAATAAAGCTAGGGCTGTCAAGTGATTAAAAATGAATTGTGATTAATCGCGTGATTAAAAAAATTAATCGTGATTATTTGCACTGTTAATAATAGAATACCATTTATTTAAATATTTTTGAATGTTTTCTACATTTTCAAATATATTGATTTCAATTACCACACAGAATACAAAGTGTACAATGCTCACTTGATATTTATTTTTGATTACAAATATTTGCACTGTAAAAAACAAAAGAAATAGTATATTTCAATTCACCTAATACAAGTACTGTAGTGCAGTCTCTTTATAATGAAAGTTGAACTTACAAATGTAGAATTATGTACAAAAAATAACTGCATTCAAAAATAAAACAATGTAAAACTTTGAACTTACAAGTCCACTCAGTCCTACTTCAACCAATTGCTCAGATAAACAAGTTTGGTTACCATTTGCAGGAGATAATACTGCCCATGTCTTGTTTACAATGTCACCTGAAAGTGAGAACAGGCGTTCGCACGGCACTGTTGTAGCCAGCATCGCAAGATATTTACATGCCCGATGCGCTAAAGATTCACATGTCCTTTCGTGCTTCAACCACCATTCCAGAAGACATGCGTCCATGCTGATGATGGGTTCTGCTCGATAACGATCCAAAGCTGAGCGGACCAACGCATGTTCATTTTCATCATCTGAGTCAGATGCTACCAACAGAAGGTTGATTTTCTTTTTAGGTGGTTTGGGTTCTGTAGTTTCCACATTGGAGTGTTGCTCTTCAAGACTTCTGAAAGCATGCTCCACACCTCGTCCCTCTCAGATTTTGGAAGGCACTTCAGATTCTTAAATCTTGGGTTGAGTGCAGTAGCTATCTTTAGAAATCTCACATTGGTACCTTCTTTGCATTTTGTCAAATCTGCTGTGAAAGTGTTCTTAAAACAAACACGTGCTGGGTCATCATCCGAGACTGCTATAACATGAAATATATAGCAGAATGTGGGTAAAACAGAACAGGAGACATACAATTCTCCCCCAAGGAGTTCAGTGACAAATTTAATTAACGCATAATTTTTTTAACGAGCGTCATCAGCATAGAAGCATGTCCTCTGGAATCGTGGCCGAAACATGAAGGGGCATATGAATGTTTAGCATATCTGGCACGTAAATACCTTGCAACGCCGGCTACAAAAGTGCCATGCGAACGCCTGTTCTTACTTTCAGGTGACGTAAATAAGAAGCAGTCAGCAGTATCTCCCATAAATGTAAACAAACTTGTTTGTCTTAGCAGTTGGTTGAACATGAAGTAGGACTGAGTGGACTTGTAGGCTCTAAAGTTTTACATTGTTTTGTTTTTGAGTGCAGTTATGTAAAAAAAAATCTACATTTGTAAGTTACACTTTCACGATAAAGAGATTGCACTACAGTACTTGTATGAGGTGAATTGAAAAATACTATTTCTTTTGTTTATCATTTTTACAGTGCAAATATTTGTAATAAAAATAATAAAATAAAGTGAGCACTGTACACTTTGTATTCTGTGTTGTAATATAAATCAATATATTTGAAAATGTAGAAAAACATCCAAAAATATTTAATAAATTTCAATTGGTATTCTATTGTTTAACAGTGCGATTAATTGCGATTGCATTTTTTAACCGCAGTTAATTTTTTTGAGTTAATCGCGTGAATTAACTGTGATTAATCGACAGCCCTAAAGAAAACTACCTTGAAAGTGCTGATTACATAAGAGAAAGTTTATTAAAAGATGTTTTACATTAAAACTAACTGATTTGTTAAACAAAAGAAGCATTATCTGTCATTAATGAATTGAACTGATTGTTTCTAGTCACCATGTCTTTCAAGATTTTTCAAATAGTAGATCTCATCCTCTCACCTCTACTTTTTATTCATAGATTGGAAAAGGAAATCAAGCTTTCCTGCTTTTTCAACTCCCAACTGGTTTCTTAACTTTGAATGAATTAGTCATTGATCTGAACTAGTAAAATAAATTGAAATGAAGAAAATATTCTCTTTGCACCTGCAGAAGAGGCTACTGCTGTCAAAGGCTTGTTTAGCACTTCAGCAAACTCTGGTTCCAGATGCTTAGCTAGTGACTTGCAGCAGTTCAGTGGTCTGACTTTGTTTAAAACTTGGCAGCAAACATGTGCTTCTTAATCTTATTTTTTTGTATTTAATTTAAATGATTTTATAGTTTATAAGAAATTTAGGCCTTAGCATATGTTGTCAGTTTCCAATTTAATTTAAATGAAAAAATCCTATTTGATTTTTTAAATCTATATGTTGTTGTTGTCGTTGTTAAATAATTTATTTTATTCAGCCTGGTTTATCTATTTAAATAAATAAATAGAAACAGAGGCGCCGACTTCCAGAGTTCCCAGGGGGCGCTCAACCCCCACTCTGCCCCATGCCTCGCCCCCACTTCACCCCTTCCCCCAAATCCCCACCCAGGGCCGGTAGGCCCACTAGGCGACCCTAGGCTGTTGCCTAGGGCGCCACGATTTGGGGGGCGCCTGGCCGTGGCTGCCGCCCACCTCCCAGCTCCACGGCTGAGCTGGGAGCCGGGGGGGCGTCACGGGCGGGGGGAGGCTGCCGGGCTGCCGGCCCGCGGGGGGGTGGAGGGCGGGGATTGGGTGCCATGGGGGGGGGCGGTGTTAGCTGGGCGGGGGGAGGGCGCAGGGGGGGGCGGTGTTAGCTGACGGGGGGCACAGGGCTAGTGCAAGGAAGTTTCGCCTAGGGTGCGAAACATCCTTGCACCTGCCCTGCCCCCACCCTACCTCTTCCCACTTCTGCCTCACCCTGTTACGTCCCTCCCCCACAATTCCTGCCCCGGCTCCTTCCCGTCCACCCCCCAGTGCCTTCTGCATGCCGCTAAACAGCGGATTGTGGCGCTGAGAGGGAAAGGGAGGTGCTGATCGGAAGGGCCTGCCAGCGGGTGCTGAGTCAATAACAACAGCATGTAAATGATGACAACGTCAGAGACAATGTGTGTCAAGCTTACTCAAATAGCTTTCAGACAGATGACAGCTCAGTGAAGTGGCTAGTATGCTCATTTAGTTTACTCAACTCTTAGGCTATGTCTACACTACTGTAAGTCGAACTATGCTACGCAACTCCGGCTAAATGAATAACATAGCTGGAGTCGACGTACCTTTAGGTCAAGTTACCGCGGGGTCTCCTCCGCGGGGGGTCGATGGGAGAAACTCTCCTGTCTACATACCTTACTCTTCTGGTCAGGGTTAGAGTGCAGGGGTCAACTGGAGAGCAATCTGCTGTCGATTTGGCAGGTCCTCACTAGACCCGCTAAATCAACCGCCGGTGGATTGATCTCAGAGCGTCAATCCCAGCTGTAGTGTCAGTTAATGTCAGTAATTCGGCTGGAAAGGATAATTTCTTCATATTAAGGAAAAAGTTTAATGTATTTAATGGAATGAATTGTTCCATTCATTCTTTCCAAGTAGAAAAAGCTCCATAGATAAGACCAGAGATTCGAATATGAATTCATAACTCCTTCAAAAACTCCTCCGGTTTTGTTCAATATCTTCATCAACGATCTGGAGGATGGTGTGGACTGCACCCTTAGCAAGTTTGCAGATGACACTAAACTGGGAGGAGTGGTTGATACGCTGGAGGGTAGGGACAGGATACAGAGGGACCTAGACAAATTAGAGGATTGGGCCAAAAGAAATCTGATGAGGTTCAACAAGGACAAGTGCAGAGTCCTGCACTTAGGACGGAAGAATCCCATGCACTGCTACAGACTAGGGACCGAATGGCTGGGCAGCAGTTCTGCAGAAAAGGACCTAGGGGTTACGGTGGACGAAAAGCTGAATACGAGTCAACAGTGTGCCCTTGTTGCCAAGAAGGCTAACAGCATTTTGGGCTGTATAAGTAGGGGCATTTCCAGCAGATCGAGGGACGTGGTTATTCCCCTCTATTCGGCACTGGTGAGGCCTCATTTGGAGTACTGTGTCCAGTTTTGGGCCCCACGCTACAAGAAGGATGTGGATAAATTGGAAAGAGTCCAACGGAGGGCAACAAAAATGATTAGGGGGCTGGAGCACATGACTTATGAGGAGAGGCTGAGGGAACTGGGATTGTTTAGCCTGCAGAAGAGAAGAATGAGGGGGGATTTGATAGCTGCTTTCAACTACCTAAAAGGGGGTTCCAAAGAGGATGGATCTAGACTGTTCTCAGTGGTAGAAGATGACAGAACAAGGAGTAATGGTCTCAAGTTGCAGAGGGGGAGGTTTAGGTTGGATATTAGGAAAAACTTTTTCACTAGTAGGGTGGTGAAGCACTGGAATGGGTTACCTAGGGAGGTGGTGGAATCTCCTTCCTTAGAGGTTTTTAAGGTCAGGCTTGACAAAGCCCTGGCTGGGATGATCTAATTGGGTTTGGTCCTGCTTTGAGCAGGGGGTTGGACTAGATGACCTCCTGAGGTCCCTTCCAACCCTGAGATTCTATGATTCTATGATTCTGCTAAGAATGAATGTTTTTCTAGCAAAGGTGATTATAAATAGAACTAACTTCAACATGCTAGTTACCATCATTACCTACCCGAATCCTCCACCTCTGTGTATCTGTGAAGAAATATGCCCACAATATTTATTTACATGTGAAAAATGGTATTTACAATAAAGAATGGTCCTTGAGTCAGATTTTGAATGACGGGAAAAATGAAGGGGAAATTAAAATATGTATGAATCCTTGTTTCCACTATTCCTCCATAATTAATAATATGCACACTTTGCATTTATATACCATATTTCATCCAAGGATCCCAAAGCACTGCACAATCATTGATGAATTTGGTAAATATTATTATACTCATTATACAAATTAGCAAACTAAATCATAGAGAAGCTAAGAACCACAATTTCAAAATGCCCCACTAATTTTGGATGCCTCAGTTTTTGAGTACCCAACTTGAAACACCTGCATCCTGATTTGTACAGGTGCTGAGCACCCACAACTCCAGCTGAAGTCAATGGGGGCTGCAGGTTCACAGCACCTCTGAAAATTAGGTTCCAGGTATCTCAAGTTGGGCATCCCAAATTAGTGTGCATTTCTGAAAACGCTGGCTTAACTGATGTTCCACGCTTAAAAAGTGGGCCAATTGCAGAGCCAGGATAATAATACAGGGGCCTGGTTCTTTCTCCACAGGATATAAGTAAATCTCATGAGTAACAATTAATGGAGATACTCATATAGTTCTGGTGAGTGGGGATTGAAAGGATAGGCCCCCCAGATCCCAATCTTTATACGACATTGCCTTAATTTCTCCTACCTCCTTATTCTACTCAGTGAGAAACTTGCCTGGTGGAGGAAGTCCAAAAGACCTCCGAAAACTAACATGTAAATCATACAGTTCTCCAGTGCATGTAAACAATATTGTCCCCTTTTAAAACTGAGATTGCAGATGGGGTCTGGATTGCAAGTGCTGAATCTTTAAAAAAATGTATTATTTCAGTTGATGGGGTGGACAAATTCATGGTGTTCCATGACTGTTTTTATGATATGTGAATACCCTCAAGGATTCCTCTGGGAAGTTATGGTTTACAAGTAGCTGGAGCCTGGAGGAAAACAGAATGCCTGCTTAGCAAATAGAGTAGTGAGGATCCTTGGGTAAGGTTGCATAGCTTTCTGACTGCCTACCACTGTTCCCTCTAAGCTGTGTGCGTGTGCGCGCACACACGGATTCTAAACCCCACGCACACGGCGAAACACCGCACGCACAAAAATTTGCACAGAAGCACAACAATTTGTATAGAAGACATTTTTTGCGCACATGGCCTGTCAAAAATTTGCACAGAAGAAATTTTTTTGCACACACGGCCTGTCAAAAATCAGAGGGAACATTGCTGCCTACCAAATCCTAATTGTTCGTGACAGAACTGGGTTTTTGTCAGGTTAGTGCAAGAATTTGACTGCAGGGATAGAAGAGAATAATATTACTGAAAATCAGCTATTTTGCAAAATAATACTTTGTGTCTCACCTTCCATGTGGAATAATGAACAAAAGGAGAATGTAAAGGACCTGTGCTGTGCAAGCAAGCCTTTGAAGGAAAGAAAATCATTTTCAGTCTTTGGTCTGCCCAAGAAAACACTTGTGTTTTCCAAATAAGTTGCTTGCAACTAAAATATCTGGTGATGGGTATAAGAATCTGGACAAGCTATTCTTGTCGGAGGGAAATCATTAGTTCACACTAATCCTGTAAACATCTCCTGACCTTACTAAGAAGTGAACTAATATACATTAATAAACCTGCCAGCTCCTTACTGGATGTCTTCCTCCAGCTCGGCTGAGTTGGAGAGAAAGGCTCCTCTAGATAGTGGAAAGTCATGTGTTACCCAGTTCAGCTCCCAGTCAGTAGAGGACTCCATAACCCCTAGAACAGAAGAAAAGGAAGTACTATCCTGAGACTATTGAGGACTAGGCTTAGGAGAGAGCTAGAGGTTGTCTGTGAACAGGAGCAGCTGGCTGGAGTCAGCTGCCTGGGAGTGGGGCTAGGGTAGAGGTTCTCAAACTAGGGGTCAGGACCCCTCAGATGGTCACAAGGTTCTTTCATGGGGGATCGCAAGCAGTCAGCCTCCACCCCAAACCCCACTTTGCCTCCAGCATTTATAATGGTGTTAAATATATAAACAAGTGTTTTTAATTTATAAGGGGGGTTGCACTAAGAGGTGTGTTATGTGAAAGGGGTCACCAGTACAAAAGTTTGAGAACCACTGGATTAGGGGTTGGGTTTGAAATCGTTGGGTTGAACTTCATTGTCACAGTAATTTGAAGTAATTGTGCCTAGGGAATTTGCACCTTTTAGTTCCTAGCAATCTTAGTCAAGGAATCCTCTGGACTCAGAGTGTGTGTGTGTTTATGGGAACCCACTGAGGGCAAGAGCATCTTGTTTGGAGCGCTGCCAACACTTGTGGCCAAACTTGGGGCACACACAGCATGCCACCAAACATCTAGAGGGGACTGCTATACCACAACACTCACAGCGCCCCCTGCAGTGGGATTGCTGTTGTACGTTGGGCTAGATTGTGTGTTGGTTTTTGTGCACTTGTGCGGGGTGTAATGGGGAGTCAGAACCTCTTGTATGTCCCTGGGCTACCCAGACCCAAGATCTGGGTGGACAGTGGTAAGTGAATGCTACACACCTGTTACTCCCCCACTGCAGCAGGTGGGTGGAGAGAAAGGTGGGAGGGGCTGGGAGTGGGCCCAACACCCCGTATGTCCAGCCATCAAGCAGTGCTAGGGTTTCTCTCTGCATCTAATCATAGAATCATAGAATCTCAGGGTTGGAAGGGACCTCAGGAGGTCATCTAGTCCAACCCCCTGCTCAAAGCAGGACCAATCCCAACTAAATCATCCCAGCCAGGGCTTTGTCAAGCCTGACCTTAAAAACCTCTAAGGAAGGAGATTCCACCACCTCCCTAGGTAACCCATTCCAGTTCTTCACCACCCTACTAGTGAAAAAGTTTTTCCTAATATCCAACCTAAACCTCCCCCTCTGCAACTTGAGACCATTACTCCTTGTTCTGTCATCTGCTACCACTGAGAACAGTCTAGATCCATCCTCTTTGGAACCCCCTTTCAGGTAGTTGAAAGCAGCTATCAAATCCCCCCTCATTCTTCTCTTCTGCAGGCTAAACAATCCCAGTTCCCTCAGCCTCTCCTCATAAGTCATGTGCTCCAGGCCTTGCCAAGGTTCCCTCCCCACTCTGAACTCTAGGGTACAGATGTAGGGACCCGCATGAAAGACCCCCTAAGCTTATTCTACCAGCTTAGGTTAAAACTCCTCAAGGTACAAATCTCCCCTGCACCCTGAGAAACGCTTCTCGCTGCCACCATCAAGTGATTTAAACAGGAACCAGGGAAAGAGACCACTTGAAATTCCCCTTCCCCCCAAAATAGCCTCTCAAGCCCATACACCCCCTTTCCTGGGGAGTTTGAGAATAATCTCCTAACCAATTGGTTACACAGTGATCCAAAACCCACCCCAGGTCTTAGAACAATAGAAAACAGTCAGCTTCTTAAAAGAAGGATTTTATTAAAACAAGACAGGTAAAAATCATCTCTGTAAAATCAGGATGGTATATCTTTTACAGGGTACTCAATTTCCTAACTCAGAGAGATCCCCGCCCCCCCGCCCCCGCCCCAGGCAAAGCCTTCAAGTTACAGAAAAATGCAACAAAACCAGGAATACACATTCCCTCCAGCACAGCGAATTTCCCAAGCTAAAAACAAACAGAAAAACCTAAGCATTATCTAAATACTCACTAACTCCATAGAAGATGGATGGTCATTTGTTGAGCTGTCTCCCACTGACAGACTCTCACACAGACAGACAAAGCCCTTTTCCCCCCCTCCCAAGATTTGAAAGTATCTTGATCCCTTATTGGTCAGATGCCAGCCCAGTCAGGTGTCAGCCTGGCTACCTGCGTTTCTTAACCCTTTACTGGTAAGAGGATTTTATAGTACTGCATCAGACCCTCTCACCCCTTCCCTTTATATTTACGACAGGCCTGGTATACCCTGGGTAGGGTGGGGGTGTCAACCTAAGATACGCAACTTCAGCTACTTGGCCGTCCTCACGGTGGCGAGTCGATCGCTGCTTTCCCACATCGACTCCACTTCTGCCTCTCGCAGAGGTTGGAGTTCTGGAGTCGACGGGGAGCATGCTCGGGATCGATTTATCGTGTCTACACTAGACGCGAAAAATCGATCCCCGATAGATTGATCACTACCCGCTGATCTGGGAACTTTCTAGGAAAGTTGTTTTGTACACAAATCTAACTTTTATAGAAGTGATGGTGTCAATACAGAAAGAAAAATATATAAATAATGTATATAAATCTTTTTAGGTGGTTTGGGTTCTGTAGTTTCCGCATTGGAGTGTTGCTCTTCAAGACTTCTGAAAGCATGCTCCACACCTCGTCCCTCTCAGATTTTGGAAGGCACTTCAGATTCTTAAATCTTGGGTTGAGTGCAGTAGCTATCTTTAGAAATCTCACATTGGTACCTTCTTTGCATTTTGTCAAATCTGCTGTGAAAGTGTTCTTAAAACAAACATGTGCTGGGTCATCATCCGAGACTGCTATAACATGAAATATATAGCAGAATGTGGGTAAAACAGAACAGGAGACATACAATTCTCCCCCAAGGAGTTCAGTGACAAATTTAATTAATGCATAATTTTTTTAACGAGCGTCATCAGCATAGAAGCATGTCCTCTGGAATGGTGGCCGAAACATGAAAACTTTCTAGGAAAGTTGTTTTGTACACAAATCTAACTTTTATAGAAGTGATGGTGTCAATACAGAAAGAAAAATATATAAATAATGTATATCAATCTTTGCAGACAACTTCCCTAACAAAAAATGTCTCTATATGACAGGATGGGGAAAGGATCTAGATAGACAAATTATCTCAGAGAAATGGGATTTGATCTGGAAAAGAGGACCAGCAACCTCAGTCTGTAGCACAATAAAATAATATTTCTTTAAGATACTGTTTCAATGGTACCTCACACCAGTCAGCTTAAATATCTAGAATGGGGAGAAGTGTTGGAGAAAATGTGGTGAGAGAGGGGATTTCATACATATATGGTGGACATTCTCAGTCATTAGCGAATATTGGGATGCAATTCATAACCAAATATCACAAATTATTGGATATTTATTACCAAATTATCCTTTGGTAATTCTCCCAGAGCTTTCTAGCTAAAGTGGTCACGCAAAACGAAATGAAGAATTAATCTCTCATCTGCTAGTAGCTGCTAGGCTACTGATGGTCTCTCATTGGAAAAAAAATAGTTTTAACTTCAGAGGAATGATTCAAAAAATGTGGGAGATTGTTATGAAAAAATTAATGCACCAATCACATACCTAGCAAAGTAGACCAAGGAGAAATAGTTACTTTTAGATATTTGGTTACCATTTATTCAATACTCAGAAAAAGTACATTCACCTGCACAAAAATCAGCACACCTGTCCATTTTTTTTAATACGAACATTTGATAGATATGCCTGGTTTGTAAAATATGTGAAATCAGAGACTTCACTCAATTTAATAAAATCACCAGAAGGAGCGTGTCATGGATAGTGTAAGGATGTTCAGACTGCAATATGGTAACACCCGATTAAACAGAGAGCTCTGATGACTACATTTGTGTACAATGGTTCTATAAACAAAATTTCACTGTTGTAATGATTACTGTTTTGTGTTTATATAGCAAGGATTTGTAAACTTGTTAAAACTTCCTAAATAAATAAATTGTTTAAAAAAAAAAGCCTTCAGTATGAAAGTCTAGTACTGAAGAGCACAAACGCATAATCAACTTGACATGCAGCACAGAGCTCCCTTGATATCTTCCTGAAGAATAAGAGCTTCTGGCGTTGTAGAGATTCGTTATGGAGAATTTTACTATCCTGACTGGCAGCTGTAACACATTTTGAATTTAGGTCAACAAACATTTGTCGGAGCTCCTAACTACTGTATGAACATTTTCCTGAAACAATCTGCCTCTGTTTCATCATTTATAGTAATACTCTTCAGCACTATTCTTCTTGGGTTGTTTTAAACAAGTCTCAGGTCTTTTCTTATTTCTGTTAATGGATTTCATTTCAGATGGCAAAAATGGTTGGCCTATATCCTACCTTCTTGTGTGTTTCTCTTTGACTGGATTTGAAAACGACAGCAGGTATAGTGGGGTCACATTGGGCTGAATTATGGCTTGGCGTGCCCACCCTGGCCGGGGAGTTAGAACCCCTTTCCACTCTTGTGTGGACTACCCATTGGGCCAAGAGCACAGATGTTAGTGGTGTTGCATGCTTCTTTACTCCCTTATGAAGTTGCAGAGTGTGACAGGGAATGGACAAGGCCCCCTGCCAAGGCACCTGCTAATGCAGCAAAGCCAGGGTGAGTAGTGTCACCACATCAACAGCAATTTACTTCCCACCCCTAGAGCAAGGGGGAAACAAGGAGGAAATTGTGCCTCAGAAGGGAAATGTTTGCAGTTTTTCAATGAACTTCTAGAACAAAAAACAGAACATTTTTGGATAGAATACCATTTTTGGTTAAAAAATAAATCACTGAAAAATGAACCAAAACCAAAAAATATTTACTGAAAACTGATTTTTTTTTTACCAGAACATGTTCAGCTTTTGAAAAACTGGAAAATGTTGACAAAAATTAAGTTCTCACTAGGAATCTGGTGTCTGGAAGAGGTGTCTGTTCACGGGTGTGGTTATTACTGTACAAGAAGGAGCTACGTGGTACCTCAGGGCTTAACTCCGTATCTCCTGGTATATGTGGTTCCGAGTTGAGTACGATATGGCATTAGTAACCCTAAGAAGTTTTCTATATAGTTTTCATTCATGTGGAAAGATTTCTGTCATTTTTTTACCAATAGGTTCATGATATGTTTGCAAAGAAGACACTGAGACACTTTATGCCAAGCATGCACAATTTTCTGACCAATACCAATCTTAAATAGACAATCCTAGGACAAACTATACAAAATGATCCACAGGAGGATGAATAGGCATCTTCATCCAAAAGATGACAGAGAAACACCCAGAGCAACCAGCTGCTCCTCTGCAAGAATCTAGCTTTTTACACACTGCACAAATCCCAATCATCCTGTTTCTCCCAGCAGTACCTGCCAATCATGCATTTTAATGATCAGATCATGAATAAGAGTGTGCGTCACACAGCAAAGCAGGAGAAATGTGCTCCTGTTAATTGTCTCTGATCCAGAACTCACAGATGCAAAGCAAGTGGCTAGAACCATGAAACAGAAACAACCTCTGGACAGCAGGTATTTGTCACTTGCTGGAGATTGGCAGTGAAATGCCAGCTTAAGTCACTAGAACCACCTTGTGAGTCATTTTCAGATTTCATCGATTCCATGCTGTGGCTCTCAGAGAAAATTCTACCCGAGAGAACAGCCGTCAGCATTGCGTTTGTATGTTCTTCCCCCACTATTAACTTCAACTTACAAAAGCACTGTGAAAGGTTAACTAAACCTCACAACACCCTGTGAGGTAGGCAATTATCTTCATCCCACTTTTATGTATGGGAAAACTGAAGCCGAGAGGTCAGTGCTGGAATTTACGAACGTTCCCATGGGACGAATGGCCCTGCTTAGGTCCATGTGGGTGTTAAGGGGATTTTCAGAAAAGCTTGTTAGTCGTGCACAAATCCTTGTGGTGCTCCACAGTGTGAGTGCTCCCTGAGGTTGGATTTGGGCATGGTTAAGAGGCTGGCTGTTCAGCTAGGATTTTCTAAAGGGCTAGTTGCTCTGCACCGTCTACCTAACTAATTAAATTAATACAAGAGAATGTAGATAGGGACTGAGTCTGTGATCTTCTGAGAGAGATAAGAAGGCAGGACACACACTTTTCCAGGAGCTAGGGCAGGGCCAGAACAGGGGACATTAGACTAGCAGGGATGGGAGGGTGATTCCAGGCCTTTAGCATTTCTGGATGTGGGCTGCACCAGCCACAGATGGCAGCAAAGGCATAGCTAGTGTAACACTGACAGACCCCACTTGCTGGTAGGCAGGATTGAACGTAGGACCTCTGGAACAAAAAGCATGAGCCTCTACTGCATGAGCTGAAAACCACATTGCCCTTAACTATGTGGTGTAGCAGACTCATTAATCTCTAAGTGGTCGCAGTGCCACTAGCCAGGACAGAACACCACAACCAGGAGGTGTGTGGGTTACACTAGGATGGTATGTAAGACTGTAAGTAAGGAAGAGGAGGAGGAAGGCAAGACTTGTGAAGGAGGTATCAGTTCCTATACACGGTGTATGAGACAAAGAGAAACTTTCTCAACCTTGCTAAGATGCAGGTTATTTAGCAGTGCAGGTTCACCCAGGTACTCTTCATGTGCTGTATGATGAGCTGAGAGGTGCCACATGGAGCCATGTCCTCTCAGCCTCCATTAGGTTCACCACTGCCCTTGCCATACTAACGCATGTTGTATTTCCTTACCCCTTCCCATAGTGTGTTTACTTTTCATTTGTTGCACCACATCTCATATTGGACTGTACAATCTCCATGGTAGGAACAAGGTCTCTTTTTATTTGTTCTGTAAGGCAATTTTTTGGGGCACTATATAAATAATGAGTAATAATTAGTGCAAGTATGAGTAAGGAAACTGTTTTAGCTAATGTGTAATGGAGAAAGTGTTCTTCTGGTTTGTGTGTGCTATACTGCCCTCTGCTGGCATGTCATTTCCCTCTGTAATGATCTGAGCTACTGAATCGGATCTAGATGAAGTCTGATATTTTGAAGGTGAAGATCTGGTGTGTGAATTCTGTCTTTCAGCACTGCTCCACACCATAGATCCAGATTTACTCCCACATTTACTGTCCCTGACATCCTTGGTGTGTCTTATTTTTCTATACACTATTCCAGTCAGAAATATTGAAAATGTAAGATGACATTACCAACCATGTAGTTTATGAATATAAGTTAATCCTCTACAGTTTAAAGCCTGTGTTACATTTTTCTTGTGTTCCTCATTTTGGGGTGCGTTCTCCATTGAACAGCATGCAGTTGGCGTTGGTCAGCAGAAGATCATATGAAATAGCAGACCGATGCCTGAGAGGCAGGGCCGGTGCAACTACTAGGCAAACTAGACGGTCGCCTAGGGTGCCAAGTGATTGGGGGTGCCAAAAAGTGTCAGCTTGCGGGGGCGGGGAGCCCCAGCCATGGAGGAGCCGGCGCAGTGCAGGGGGGGCAGCAGTCCTGCAAAGGCGGCAGCGCCACAAGTGGGGAGCAGCCGTGCCCCTGCCCCTCCTGCCCAGGCTGCGGCCCAGCGCACCCCCCCACTTCGGGGGCTCCTGCAGGCTGCAGGAGATGCATGCGGGCGCCCCCCGGCTTCCCGCTCGCCGCGCTCGGGCCCTGTGGCTCCCGGGCATGTGAACCGCCACCTTGGTGTCTAGATGACATAGACAATGAAGAGAAAAGAATCCTAGTTTCTGTGTGCAAAGATACTGGGTTTTCTGTCCCTCCTCTCTCTGTTTATGGGTGCTATCTAGATCAGCAAGGAACACATGCGCAAAATAAGAATTATCAGGGCTACATATTTGCAGTTAGAGGAAGGAAAGTAAAACTAGGATTCAGAACCTAGTAGGAAGGGTATATGTAACCCTTCTGCCAGTCAGAGTCGGCAGCAACAAGGGCCGGGTTCCGTATCTAGGGGTTCCATTCCAATAACACAATGCAAAACCGGCTTGAGCCCCCACCCAGTGACCTGGGACAAATATATATCACCACCCCCCCCGGGCGCCTCTAAGAGGCAGTACTTCCCCTCTAGCAAGCACAGAGTCTGAGTGTAGAAAACCTTTTAATGACAGAGAGAAACAATGCAGCCTATTGTTGGGGAAACACCACATCTAGGATTTGTAAACCAAACTGTGAGCAACGACCCACCCCAGCAAATTGGGCATGTCCTTTCCCTTTGGTTCTTGAGTCCAGCAACCCCAAAAATCACCCAAAGTCCCAAAAGTCCAACAACCCAAAAGTCCAGACCCAGAGTTCAGAAGTTCATCTGCAGAGTGTTACACCCGCCCAGTCTGGGTAGAAATGGGGAGGGGAGAGGTAAGGGGCACCTTACGTGGCTCGAAGCTGACTGCCCCGTCCCTTCGTGGGGCTTCGCTCGGCTCTGCTGTGCCAGCCATCCCACGAGTCACTCCACTCAGCCATCCCGCCAGCCGCTCTGGCTGTCCCACCAACTGCTCCGCTCCGCCAGCAGCGCCACTCCCTCAGCCGTCCTGCAAGCCGCTCCGGCTGTCCTGCCAACTGCTCCGCTCCATCAGCAGCTCCGCTCCACCAGCTGCTCAGCAATATATCTTCCGGCTCCCCCACTACTTAACACAACGCTCAGTGATTTCAGCTGATAACAATTTCAGCTTTTTAGTGATTTCAGCTTGTAGTTAGGGGAGCCTTTGTGCTCATTTGCACACTTAGCCCAGAGTGATTCCAACACAGCAGCCTGTGATTACACTCCTAAGGAACTCAAAAGTAGCTCTGATATTCTACAGCAGAGAGAGAGAAGGAGATGCAATTGACATTTAGGACCCTCAGAAGAAACCCATACCACCAAACAGAAATACCTATCCCCAATCTCTCTCAATTCACTGGGTTTTAGAATCCATGCCCCTCGCCTAGCAAGTGCTGCTTAGCTAATGGTGAGTCCCTTCATCATAACAAAAGCCCACTGTCCTTGAGTCACATAATCAGGGTAACAACATTTTATTCTTCCTGCCCCAATAACAGAGAAACTGGGGCTCCCACAGCAGCCAAAATGACCATTTTGGACAAGCGGTCCATCATGCTTTGCAGGGTGGGTGTGTCCATGCAAACAAGATTAGCCCGTAACCTTCCTGACATCCCTTTCCACAACTCACCACCAGATGTCAGGGTAGAGCTCATCCTGACTCTGCTTACATATATGTAGTTTTCTTTGGGGAAAAACAGAAGACTCTTCCCGTTCAAAATCAAACCTACACTCTTAGGTGTTGTTTCTGAGCTAAAGCTCTAAAGGCTAAGGTGTAGACCAGTGTTTTTTTCAACCTGTGGTCTGTGGATGCCTGGGGGTCTGCAGACTATGTCTAAAATTTCCAAAGGGGTCTGCACCTACCTCCATTAGACATTTTTTAGGGTCTACAAATGAAAAAAGGTTGAAAACTACTGGTGTAGGCCAACGGTTCTCAACCAGGGGTCCAAGGCCCCCTGGGGGGTCGCAAGCAGGTTTCAGGGGGTCTGCCAAAATAAACCAGAGAGCAAGGCCAGCGGTAAGAGTTGCCGGGGCCCAGGAAAGAAAGCCAGTGCCCGAGCCCCACTGTGCGGGGCTGAAGCTCGAACCCGGCCGCATGGGGCTGAAGCCAAACCCTGAGCAACTTAGCTTCACGGGGCCCCCTGTGGCATGGGGCGCCAGGCAATTGCCCAGCCTGCCACCCCCTAACTCCAGACCTGGCTTTTAATCTATTGCAGAATCTCTGCAGAAAAACAGCTGCTGTGGCACAGGCAGGCTGTGGAGGTTTTATAGCATGTGGGGGAGGCCGCAGAAAAGAAAGGGTTGGGAACTCCGAGTCCTGGCGCAGGCAGGCAGCAAAACCGGCCTCACCCAGGTCACTGCGGGAGCGTGATCCTGCCCTGCTCTGCCCTGCCGCAGGGATGCTGCCGGGTGAGCACGCTCAGGAGATGACGAGACCACACAGCTCCATGGGGCCTAGAGGGTTAACAGGGAAGGGAAGCTGCCTGGCACAGGCATTATGGGAGCTGTAGGCTGGGAGGCTCATGGGAGTTGTAGTCCAGGTTTCCCCAGCATGGCTGCCTCCAGCAAGGTAATGTGCGTTGCTTCCTCTGCCGCCTTCCAGTGGCTGCACCCCGTGTCACAGCCGAGCTCCGGGGGCCCCGCTCAGAGCTGGGCGGACGCTGCTGGCTTCAGTGGCCTCCGGCCGGGGGTGCACGTGGCCCATGGTAGTCACTGGGTTAACCTGATCAGGAGTAATGGCTCGTTGTCAAACCCAGCCCTGCTCAGGGTCTGTGCTGCAAGGAGCTACTCTTTTGGGGGAGGGGTCTCGCTTTGTCTGAATTCGGTCTGACAGCAGCCGGTTCGGGGCCCCCGCAGTGACATGGATAACTGGGGCTTTAGGAGACAATTTATCTCCCAACCCGCCCTGGCAGAGCGCAGTTCTGATCAGCCTTGCCATGCTGCCCCTGGGAATCCCGGTGTGTAGGGAGAGCACAATGCCGGGGTCAGCAGGACTCTCCCAGGCTTTTATGTTGCTCTGCCCCACTCCTGTGGTAAGTACTTGTTTACACAGGCTGATGTATAAGGCTAGCCAGGTACATGCACATGGAAAATACCTAAACCCTTTCTATAATGTAAGCTTTCCTTGGCAAGGGGATTGTGTGCACACATGTACACCTGTGCTGTACAAGAAGGTCACTGTTGGCAGCATGGTCCAGTGGATAGTGCACAGGACTGAGACAGTGGAGACGTGTTCTAGTTCATGCTCTGCCACTGATCTCTGCATTATTTAGGGCAAGTCACTTCATTTTTCTGTTTCCCTTCCCCATAGTGCTTAATTTGTGCCACAGCTTGCCAGGGTTGAGCCCAGCACTTCTGGGCTTACTGCAGAAATTATGAAAGTAAAAAAATGGCTTGAGCCCTGGCACCGCTTGTGTTACAAATTAAGCACTGCTTCCCACCCTTTTCCTGTCTTCTCTAGTTAGCCTGTAAGCTCCCTGGGGAAGGGAACATTCTTACTGTCTGTTTGTATAACACAATAGGGCTGAACCCAATCTAATCTTGACAGGTGAATAATCAATCTCTGGAATTATTCTAATTAGTGACAGGTTGAGCCCAGGTCAAACCTCTAGATCTGGCCAGTCCTGAATGTTGGGAGTCAGTTTTTAAAATCCAAACCCATGTTCAAATTTTGCAAAGGACCCAACCTTTAAAAATGGGAGGTTCAAAGCACTGCAGACATTGAGATGTTTGCAGCCCTGATCTGTATCTGAAAATTGCATCTGGAGCTCATTTCCGATTATAATCTCTGACTTTGTAAATAAAGGCCAAGTAGATTATGCACAACTTGAGAGATTCAGACAGAAGTCCATCTTGTCGGCCATTACTGTTTCATGTCCGCAATCTTTACACAGTGAGGCCCTGATTCTTCAATGTGTTTAAGTAGACCTGCATTGAAGTCAGTGGAGTTCCACACAGGGGCAGGAGTTGCCCTCATGCATCTCATTGCAGGATGGGGGTTTTAATGGTTAAAGGGTATAAAATAAGACTATTGTGTCTATGAGAAGTTATATATTGGGTCATCAGCATGTTATCATGAATACACTACATTTTATAGGCAATATTAAAAACATCAAGAAATTATGGAAATAATAGATAATAGGATTTGAAGAGATTGCTTCACCTCCCCCTTCTCTTCTTTTCTCTGTTTTATTTCCATTTTCTATCTAGGCATCTTTTCCAGAAGTGCTGAGCACCTCCTAAGTGAGGTCAGTCACCTTATAACTGGGCATAGTGCGCCATCTGCTGGGAACTAGGACACCTAACTACAATCTTAATTGATCTTGCTGTTCTCTTCAGAAATTGCTCCTAAAACATGGGGCCAGCCCAGGCTCTCTCTCCATGGTTAAGCAAAACTCTCCATTAACTCTTTCCATTAATTTCAGTTTGGCATGATAGGGATCATTATATTCACAGCTAAAACTGCCAGTAGAGCATGTTTGTGCCTGTGTTTTTGTTTTAATTTTGATGCATTTTGAGGGGTTGTTTTTCAATGCTAATGAATTAAGGTCCATAATAATGGGTTTGATTCTCCATTGCCTTGTACCTTTTATGGTAATTTTGACCTGTGCAAAGTGGGTAAAAAAATGTTACAAAATGGGAATGATAGAGTTTTTCACTCACCGTGCACAGGTCTAAGGGCTTGATTTTGCACCATTAAAGTTAATGGGAGCTTTATCATTGTTTTCAATAGACATAGAACTGAGCCTTAAATGGATATGTAATGTACAAGACAGTGGAGAATCAGGCCCAATATGTGCAGGCACACAGTGTGCAAGCTTTCCTATAGAGTCCTCCATACCATTGTCCTTCAATCCCAGCCTGTGTTTGCCTTTGATATTCAAGTCCTGGGCTGATTCTGAAGTGATTAATTATGAATCAGGCCAAAATCCTTGCTATAAACAGGGCCGGCTCCAGGCACCAGCCGACCAAGCACATGCTTGGGGCGGCACCTTCTAAGGGGCAGCCAATTTTGGGGTGGCGCTCAGGGTTTTTGTTTGTTTTTGTTTCGGCGGGACGGCGCTCGGTTTTATTTTTGTTTTTTTGCCTGGGGGGGGGAAGCGCTTGTTTTTTTGTTGTTGTTGGGGTTTTTTTGCTGGAGGTGGGCGCGGTGGTCGGGGTTTTTTTTGCTTGGGGCGGCAAAAAAGGTAGAGCCAGCCCTGGCTATAAATAGATGCCCATTTTGACAAAAGGGACTTTTTCATTTCTTGTGTGTGCGCTCATCTAACTTATCTTTGTCTCTTTTTGTCAGAGATTTTCTTACCACTATCTTGTTATAATGTTACCTGCCAGTTACAAGTAATAGCTCCAGCAGTAAAAGAGGTCTCGTTTCAAGTCTCTAAGGAAAATTGTGTTATTGATTTCTCAAAATGTGTTCTTACAAAGATAAACAGAAGTTTTAACTTTGTTCTTATATTTTTCTTTGTGCTCTCCTCTCCCAAGTAAAAACTAAATTCAGTGCACTTTTTGTTTAAGCAGATATGAGTTTCCCTTTTTTTTACCTGGTTGATTCTTGTTTTCTTGTATTCTGAAATACACATTACAGGCATTGCTATGCTCCATGTGTTTCATTGCAGTTGAAAACAAAATAATCTATTTCAAATAAGAAAAGTATTCTGAACTTGCAGGGTCGGTGCAAGGAAGTTTCGCATCCTAGGTGAAACTTCCTTGCACCAGCCCTGCGGCGTGCCCCCCCCCCCCCCCCAGGTCCCCCGCCCCTCCTCCCCAGCCAGCTCCCCCGCCCGCGGCAGGCGGCTCCCCATCCCGCCTGCTGCAGCTCAGCCCCCCTGCCCGCGGGCCGCGGCAGCTCCCCACCCGCCTGCTCGTGGCAGCTGAGCGTGGAACCAGGACTCGGCAGGGGGCGGCTCGCCGCGGCTGCCTCCTGCCTCCCTGAGCGTGGAGCCGGGAGGCAGGGGGCGGCTCGCCGCGGCTGCCTCCTGCCTCCCTGAGCGTGGAGCCGGGAGGCAGGGGGCGGCTTGCCGCGGCTGCCTCCTGCCTCCCTGAGCGTGGAGCCGAGAGGCAGGGGGCAGCTGTGGCGAGCCGCCCTCCTCATGAAGCCCTGCTGAGCCCCAGCAGCAGGGCAACAGCCCTCGCCACAGCAGGGCTTCACGAGGAAGCGGGCGGCTGCCTCCTGCTTCCCGGCTCAAGCGTGGAGCCGGGAGGCAGGAGGCAGCCGCCTGCCGCCCCCCAAATCCTGGCGCCCTAGGCGACTGTGAACTTGCAGTCTTCATAGGCAAATGTGACCGCCCTTCAAGGGATTCTGCTGTGGACTGAGCCCACAACTTCCTCTAGCTTTCTCATTCATAGGAGATCCCAGGGGGGGGCAATTGGTTATTTACACTAGTAAAACTAGGAGTACTGGGATGCAGGAAAGGAAAATCAGAATTAAGTATAGGCAAAAACTGTAAAACTGAGATCTGTTATCCTTTGGAATAGTCTCCTAAGGGAGACGGTGAATGCCTCATCACTCAGGACTTTTAAAAATAGATAGGACTGTCACTAATAAATGTATAATGAGGAATAATCCCACACTGGTAGGAAGATGGATTAGGTAGCTTAATCTTTTCTGCCTCTGTGTCTGTGGTCATGTAAGTGACATATTTCATTAGGTAGTGCTTTTCCCATCTGACGTGGTGCCCCAGCATAGTGTTAAGGTACCTGCACCAGCAGAGAATCCACTTTCTCAGTTCAGTTGTAAATGTGAGAACCTGGCTGTTCAAAAATTGCATGACACTACTTGGCAAAGAGGTCAAAGATTGAATGAGCATGGAAATTCTCCTACCCCCCCTCAACCCTATTAGTAATCAGTTGAAACACATTTTCAGAACAGAGTTGTTACTGCTGTCGCTGCTGGAACTTGTTCTATTGATCAAGGACATCACTTTCCAGTGCTGGCAATTAATTTCCTTTCACTAGCATTTTAATTCACTTTCGGGATAAAATCTGGAGAGCGTAAGCTCATAAAAATCACCCTCTCCCTCAGTGTGGAGAGAGATATGCACAACTATGTTATGTTTATGTTATAAACAAGAAATAAGTTTAACTACAAAAGCTAAATTTTAAGTGATTATAAGGGATAGCAAACAGAACAAAGCAGATGATTGAGCAAATAAAACAAAACATGCAAATTAGGCTTAATACTCTCAAAAAACAGGTTACAAAATGTAATTTATCACCCTCAATGTTTTAGGCAAGTTGCAGAGTTTCTGTAGCTTCTAGTTAGTTCTCTTTACAGACTGGACCCCTGTCTCAGCCTGGACTCAACCCTGCCTTTCCCTCCAGGTGTTTTTATCAGTCTTCTTTCCTGGACAGGCCATGGAGGAGAGTCAAGATTAACCCCCTCCCCATCCGTAAAAAGGATTTACCTAAAGCAGGAATCCTTTGTTTGATCCCCATCCTCCTACAGTGGAAAAGTACCAGCAAGTTAAGACATTGTCCAGTAGCAGGTGACATGGTCACCTGACTCTGCTGTGTCAATGCAGCATCCACGTAAACTTCTCAGGAAGGAGGGAGATTAGTATTTTCAAAGTTCTATTGTTCTCCTTAATGGTTTATCCAGACTCTTTGCCTACTGTATGGTGGGCATTTCCCAGGTGAAAACACAGTTGTAATTGTTACATATTTAATATTCCTAACTCTAGATACAGATATGATACATGCATACAAATTGGATAAACACATTCAGCAAATCATAACCTTTCCAATGATATCTCACATGACCCATCTTGCATAAAACATGTCTTATTTATGCCATATTCATATCATAACACACTCCATATTCTTCATAGAAATAGTAATGTCACACCCTGCTCTAGAGATTAGTACTGATTGCATTTTTACATATGGAGGTGAAGAGTTTGAAAAGATTTTTCGTATTTCATTGGTAGGTCTTGTTTTGCATTAAAAAGATCATTTTATTTTTTTGAAAGTTCATTTTTAGTGATATAAAATGTCATTAACATCACAGAACGCACAACACACACTCGATCTTTCCTATTCAAAGTCCTTTATGCACATGCACTCACAATCTGGAATGGGTGAGTTCCAGGGCGAAAGATCCACTTGCCTGTGTAATGTAGGAACATTTCCTGTTTGTTTGTTTATCATTTATACCATGGTTGGCCCCTTAAGTCCCAATGAGGATTGGAGCCCCATCGTGCAGGGTGCTCTGCAAACACAGGTTGTGAGACAGTTTTCCTTTGGGGAGTTTATAATCTAGGGGTATGTCTATACTACCCGCCGGATCGGTGGGCAGCGATCGATCCAGTGGGGGTTGATTTATCACGTCTAGTCTAGACATGATAAATCGACCGCTGAGCGCTCTCCCGTCGACTCCTATACTCCACCGCCGCAAGAGGTGCAGGCAGAGTCAACGGGGGAGCGGCAGCAGTCGACTCACCTCCGTTAAGACACCATGGTGAGTAGGTCTAAGTACATCGACTTCAGCTACGTTATTCACATCGCTGAAGTTGCGTAACTTAGATCGATCTCTTCCCTCCCCCCCCCACCCCAGTGTAGACCAGGCCTTAGAGATACACAAACAGATGAAGCATTGAGGATGGGGTGAGACCCAAATAAATAAATATGGTGGTGATTGACACAGATTTTCTACAGTTTGGGGCAGAGGGATGACAGCTGGGAAAGGGTTAGCAAGAGTAAAGGAATGGGAGATGGAGGAAAAGGGGAAGAGGGACAGTCATAGCTCGTCTGTCTAGCCAGTGCTGTCAGAAAGAAGTGGGAGAAGATAGGAGAGAGAGAACATATAGGGCAGGAGGTAGAGAACACACTATAGGGAAAGAGAGGGCAAAATCCTGGCCCCGCTGTAGTCAGTGGGAGTTGTGCATTAACTTCAGTGTGGCCAGGATTTCACCCTGAGAGTTTGAAAGAGGTGGAAGGAGACCGAAAGGGAAAGGAGGCAGAAACCAAGGACAATGCTGGGAAAGATACAGCATGGTCTGTGATAGGAAAGAAAATGTGATATGAAGCCAAGAAGGGTAAAGAGATACAATATAAACAGAGAAAGGGTTGGGAGTGAGTCAGCTTTTAAAAATGTAGTAAGTAGAAAGTTGATTGACAAAATGTTACCATTATACTGATTGTTTAATTTTAATTGAAAATGTCCATGTTTCTTTTAACACAATATAAACATTTTCTCTGGAAAGTTGACACTTTTTGTGAAAAGGTTTTCCTAGGGCTAGTCTACACTGGCAACGCTAAAGCACTGCTGCGGCAGCGCTTTAACGTGGCTTGTGTGGTCACGGCAGAGCGCTGGGAGAGAGCTCTTCCAGCGCTCTAAAAAAACCACCTCCACGAGAGCCAAAGCTCCCAGCACTGGTGCACTGTCTGCACTGGCACTTTATAGCGCTGAAACTTGCTGCGCTCAAGGGGGTGTGTTTTCACACCACTGAGCGAGAAAGTTGCAGTGCTGTAAATTGCCAGTGTAGACAAGCCCTTAGTCGAAAGCCTAATTTTCTGTTGAAAAACAGTTTGAATGGAAGATTTTTGACACATTCTATTGAATGCTATATTGAATTAGCAGTGCCCAGCTGTTTCATTTCTTTAAGTGACAAGGGCCTAGTTTCGGTGAGGTGTGTTGTATAGGTATTTGATTTCAAACCCACTCAAACATTGCAAGGATGGAAGTTCAACTCAGATCTGGACATTTGTGGGTTCTTGTTCCACTCAGGAGAGATTGGAGAAGGGGGGAGAAACCAACTGAAATAGGATGAAAACCATAGTGGAGGAGCAGATAGGGTGAAAAACTAAAGCCACAAGCTTGTGAATAAAGGAACAGAATGGGGAAGAGATTAAACACTGAAATAAAAAAAAATCTGGCATTATATACTATACATAGGATTCCCCTCATAGCAGCCTAGCTGGTTGGGAATTTTTTCTTCCCTAATATGTAGCATAGATTGCCCTTTATCTTGCATGAATCACCGCACAGGAAAAAAATCCCGAGGGGATGAATTGAAGGGGAAAAAACAGTTTTTGCATTCAAGTTAATTTTGTGATCCTTCCCCACCCCCAATCCTGCCCCCCCACCCTGCAATTGTAAGATTTGGAAAATTGTGAACTAAATGAAATTCCCCATTCCTACCTGAAAAAGGACTTGTGAGGGAGGTGAATAATCTCACTGGAGCAGTGTGAAGTAAGTGAGTTTTGTTCTCCATTTTTGAAATGGGGGGAAAAATAGGACACTCCCTGAAGATCCATGAGGGATTTGTATTAGAGGTGGGATTAGAACAGAGGTGTTATTAGTAATAGAAATAATGGATTTTTTACATAGGAGTTTTATGTTGTCAATGGCACTTTAAAAATATTTTAAAATGGCCTTTGAATAAATGACATTCAGGATTTTTTTTTTTTTTTTTAAGGAATCTTGAACGTTTCTCCCTTCTGCTGTGGCCTTGTCTTTCCAGTGCAGAAATGGACAGCACCAATCAAAGCAATCTGAAACGGAATAAATCTGAGAAGAAATTATTGAGGAAACAGATCAAGGCCAGAAACACTTTAATGAGGCATGAGGGCATCGAGTGTGTATCTCACACCACCCAGGTGACTTGAAGCTCCAGTTGTTATGTGAGCCTGAATGCACAGCTTGTCCATAGCCTAGCCTCACATGTATATTGGCTAAAGTGCAGTTCTGCTCTGAAAAGTGACTGTAAAAAGGGCAGTGAGACTCCATGTTGATTGTGTCACATTGATTCCAAAGTAGAACTGCACTTTGGGCTTTGGTCAAAGCTCTTTGTCCATGGAGAAACTCCCAGTGACTTTAATGGTCTTTGGAGCAGGTCTTTTAGGCTGAAAGGATTGTTCATATGGCTGGGAAAAGTTCTGATAGCTGTAATTATGTTACTAATAAAATGTGTTACCTTCATCAATTAATATACATGTTAGAGCAGAGATGGGCAAACTACGGCCTGCGGGCCACATCCGGCCCACGGGACCTTCCTGCCTGGCCCTTGAGTTCCCGGCCAGGGAGGCTAGCTCCCGGCTCCTCCCCTGCTGTCCCCCCTCTCCCGCATGTATACCCCCGCGCGGGCAGCCTGGCTGGCTCCAGCCGGGCGGTGGGGCTGTGAGCTCCTGCCACTCTGAGTGGCATGGTAATGGAGTGGGGGGGAGTGGGGGGGGAGGAGGAGATTGGATAAGGGGCAGGAGGTCCCGGGGGGCAGTCAGGGGACGGGGAGCAGGGGGCAGTTGGATGGGGTGGAGGTTCTGTGGGGGGGCAGTCAGGGGACAGGGAGCAGGGGGGGTTGGATAGGTGTGGAGTCCAGGGGGGCCTGTCATGGGGCGGGGGTGTGGATAGGGGTCGGGGCAATCAGGGGACAGGTACCAGAGGAGGTTGGATGGGGGTGGGGTCACTGGGGAGCAGTTAGGGGCAGGGGGTCCCGGGAGGGGGCAGTCAGGGGACAAGGAGCAGGGGGGGTTGGATGCGTCAGGAGTTCTGAGGGGGGCAGTCAGGGGGCGGGAAGTGGGAGGGGGAGGGGGCCAGGCTGTTTGGGGAGGCACAGCCTTCCCTATCCAGCCCTCCATACAGCTGCGCAACCCCAAAGTGGCCCTTGGGCCAAAAAGTTTGCCTACCCTTGTGTTGGAGCGTTCCATTCCTTTTCCCATATGGCTTTCTTTGTATTCTCTGCTTTCATTTTCGTGCCTTCATTATTTTTCCTTCCATGCTTCTCCACAAAGCATAATCTCTCTCCTTCAAACTCCCTATTAAACCCCACTCCTAGAAATCTTTTCTAACACTAATCCAACCCTCACTAGTAATCTCACTTCAGCTTCTCTTATGTAAACTGTCGTCCCATGTCTTGCTTGCCCTGTCTGTCTCAGGGCTCTTCCTCATTCTAGTCTTATGGCTGCCCTTGCAATCTTGGCAGTTGTTTTAAGGAAAGTTGTTGGGCCTGGTTTACACTGAGATTTAAAACCAGGTGAGGATGTAGGTAAATAATGATTTGAAAACCTAGTGCAGATGGCAAATTCTTTGGGGGAAGAGACTGTCTTTTTGTTCTGTGTTTTTACAGCACTAGCACAGTGGAATCCTGGTCCGTGGCTGGGGCTTGTAGGTGTTACAGCAATCCAAATAAAAATAATACAGTAATAATAGTCAGAATTTGTAGCTAAATTTAACACAGAGACTTTGAAAATCCTCTGAACTTTGTGGTACTGTGACAGTACACAGATTAGGTAATGAAGAGACTTTCCTGAAATTCACTGTGTACTGAGATTTTGTTTGCTAGGTTTCAAGCCAGAACAAATTTTTTTTTATGGTTGCATTGTAAACCTCTGGAAAATGTGATTTGTTGTAGAAGTACTGACACTGTCCTGAGACTTCATAATAGAAATATCTCTCAGTAGTTACTCAGACATGTTACCTAGCACTCCTTGTTAAGATTTTAAGAGTACTGTCATTCTTTTCCATTTATTAAATCTTTCCCTCCCATTTTCAAGCCAATTTGCTCTCGTTTAGAAGAATTAGACACTATAATTTGAAACAACAAAACTTTTTAGGATCTGCTTTCAGAAAAGGTAATAGAGCATTTATAGAAATGCTTTTAGAAAAAGATTGGCTGACTCATTCTGGGAAAGATGTTGAGGAGAAAAAATGTGTGAAAGGCAGATATGCCATTTTAGGGCAATAACAGCATATGCTTGCTAATTATATGAAGGCACCGATATTGACTCCATATTTAAGGTTGCATTTAATATTCCCTTAAAGTAGGACTAAAATCCCTCTGTTTCACACTGAAATGATTGATTTACTGTCCGAATTTGGCAAAATAACTGTTCAGAGGACAATTGGACTTTGTCTGTAATGTATGCAAAATATGTACTATCTTTTGCAGAAGAAATACTTAAAAATGATTTTTAATTTTTTTTTGGTCATATTTTGTTTAGTTCCACTAGTGAAACAACCACATTCCCGCAAGATTAGGGTTGGAAGAGACCTCAGGGGGTCATCTAGTCCAACCCCCTTGCTCAAAACAGGACCAACCCCAACTAAATCATCCCAGCCAGGGCTTTGTCAAGCCGGGCCTTAAAAACCTCTAAGGATGGTGTCAGGGTTCCCTCCCCACTCTGAACTCTAGGGTACAGACGTGGGGACCCGCATGAAAGACCCCCTAAACTTATTTCTACCAGCTTAGGTTAAAAACTCCCCAAGGCACAAATTCTCCCTTGTACCTTGGATTTAGTAACGCTGCCACCACCAAGTGATTTAACCAAGAATCAGGGAAAAGGACCACTTGGAGTTCCCCTTCCCCCAAAGTATCCCCCCAAGCCCTTACACCCCCTTTCCTGGGGAGGCTTGAGAATAATATTCTAACCAATTGGTTACAAAGTGATCAAAGACCCAAACCCCTGGGTCTTGGAACAATGGAAAAATCAGTCAGGTTCTTAAAAGAAGGATTTTATTAAAAAAAGAAAGGTAAAAATCATCTCTGTAAAATCAGGATGGAAAATACTTTACAGGGTATTCAGATTCAAAACTCAGAGGATTCCCCTCTGGGCAAAAACCTTAAAGTTACAGAAAACAGGAATAAACCTCCCTCTTAGCACAGGGAAAATTCACAAGCAAAACAAAAGATAAACTAATCCGCCTTGCCTGTCTTACCTATACTGATTGCAATATTGGAGACTTGGATTAGCATGGGTTGGAGGAGTTGGATTTCTGCCTGGCCCCTCTCAGTCCCAAGAGAGAACAACCACACAAAACAAAGAGCACAAACAAAACCTTCTCCCCCACCCCAAGATTTGAAAGTATCTTCTTTCCTTGTTGGTCCTGTTGGTCGGGTGCCAACCAGGTTATTTGAGCTTCTTAACTCCTTACAGGTAAGGAGGAATTCTAGGCTACCCTTAGCTGTATGTTTATGACAGGAGATTCCACCACCTCTCTAGGTAACCCATTCCAGTGCTTCACCACCCTCCTAATGAAATAGTTTTTCCTAATATCCAACCTAGACCTCCCCTCACATATTTTTGTTTTGGATGACCTGACTGTTAATGTAATGGACGGGGAACTGGGCATTTTCATTATTGATTGATTGTACATAGATGTACTGGGAAATTGTGTATGGATGCAACTTGCCCATTGTTCCTTGCCCTATGTTTATCTTTGTTCTTCAAAACACACATTATAAGAAGTGATGTAGTGATGGCAATAAACTCCCTGAATAAAATAAAAGCCATTATTTGTGTTACAAAAATACCAATATTAAAGCATTTCCAGACAGGCAAGTCAACCGTGTATGCCACCAAATTATTCAAACGTATGGTGCCCAAATAGCACATCTGTGAGTGGAGTGTGTTGGTCAGGTACTGCGGTCGCCCTCAAAAATATGCCCTTCCCCAAAATGTGCCTATCTGTCTGGAGTTCCTGCTATGGGAAAAGTTTTCAGCTATCAGCCCCTGGGATTGGGTCAAAATTCATGGGGGGAATCAACAGGATGCTGCACTAGAATCTGTATGGCTTACTGTCTCCTCACAGCTTCCTTTACTGCCTTTTATGACTGCATGCAAGCACACACCTTCATATAGACTCGCAGAGAACTCCACAGCCACCCCACCCCCTCCCAGACACATTTCCGGATGGCATACCTACCCTCCACCCCTATTTTGAACAAATGATTTTGTCACCCAGGGACTACATGGGCCACATTTCAACCCCCACCTGCACCACCACCACCTGGACAGTTCACTGTTTACATGGCTGTGCTCTCGGGACCAGGAAGCGGCATGCTTGGCAAAAGATGACTTCTGGTTGATGGCTGTAGCCAACGCGGGAGAAGATTTACTCTGTAGCTCAGTGGTCAGAATAAAATGGAAGGGTTAAACGCTGCCTGGCTGTACAAGCAGGATTGCTTCCATTTCCTGGGGGTCAATTGGCTACTTTTGGGATAGAGAGGACAAAGAACAGTGTCCATGGGTTTGTGGGATAGCATTGGCTAACTCTCAGCCTGAGCTGCATCCACAAATGCAAAACGATGGAGTTTGGGCCCGAGTGCCACTGGGACCTAGGCTCGAATTGACTCATCCTGCAAGGTCCTGGGGCCTGGGCCTGAGTCAGACAGGATTGTGTGTAAACGGAAGAGGGGTTTGGACTCAAGCCTGTGTCTGAGCCCAGGCTTGCATTGCAGTGTAGCCATACCTCAAGTGTCGCTGTACTGAGACATTGGCACATGGGTGACGACGAATCGTCCCATTGAGACTACCCCTGTGCATAAGTGTTTGGAGGATGAACTGGGGCCCTAAAGCTGTATTTTGTATTGTGTAGCAGGCCCCCTGGAGAGTGGGTGATTCCGTTCTTTCAGTAGGATGTCCAGTATATCTTTACTTGTAGCATTTTGGGGCATCCCCAGCAAGCTAGCATCAATTCAGAGAAGTACCCTGAAGGGGATCTGAAGTTGGGTTCTGAGCTGATCCTGCCCAGGGCTGATTCTGCTCAGCGCTGGTTGCATGGTTGGTCCCTAACATGGGGCACGAGGGATGCCTCATATTGCTCTGAAATGACCCTCCTCTCCTGGCCCAATGAAAGAATAGCACTAGTGGGCTATGCGAATGAATGCATCAGACTCTCCTCAGACAAAGGAAAGGGTTCCCCTTCCTTAGGGAAGAGAGTAAAGAGAAAAATGTTGAGGATGATGTTAGAGGCCACTTCCACACACAAAAATTATTGGGGGAGTTTAGAAATGGGCTGTTCTCTCTGAGTTCATTTGCAGGAGCCATAGCACTTGGCTGTCATGGAAAAAAATCGGGCAGATACAGTTAATACACTGGGATTTATTTTTTTCCCACCTTTTCAAGGGTATTGCAGGACACTTACAGCCAACTGTTTGCTATGGAATCTGCAAATACAAATAAACCCTGTAGCTGAGGGACAGGAATGTTCAGGGCATGTGTAAGGCACATGTCATCCAGGTACTGTAAATGTGTAGACCACCCCGCCTTCCCCGCACAGATACCTGTTTGCAGGCACAGTTGTGGTGTCTGCACACACAAACATGGGCATGTTATTTTCTCCGAGCTTGAATGCTCTTGCTCTGTAAAAGCCTGTCCCTTAAATGTGCGCTGTACTAATGTGCTCTGGGCTTTAGATAGCCGCAGACTAATTGAAATATAAACATTTCTTTTGGAATATCAAACAGAATAATCACAGACCGATTTAGAGATAATAGCTTCATTTCTCTTTATGACACTAGTGTTTATGAAATGCTATTTTCAGGTAAATAAATCAGTGGTGACCGCTAATGTGTCTATTTTTAATTTTTTTAAATTAGAGCTTGGTCGTTGCCAATGGAGGTCTGGGTAATGGTGTGAATAGACACCAACTGCTCAGGCTAGTAGAGGAATGTGGATTGGTGGAAGCACTCTTAATGCCTCCAAATAAACCCTATTCATTTGTGAAATATGGGTCGACAGAAGAAGCCAAGAAAGCCTACGACACTCTCAATGGGAAAGAGATAACACTGGAGGACTCCGACCAAAATGTTACTCTGTATGTTAACTTTGTGGAAAAAGGTATCAATATTTTGCTATCCCATAAAGCATCACTGTTCTTCCTTTGCTTTTCAGTTGCTTGTTATAGTGGAACTGTGGATGGAATTCTGGCCCCATGAGAGTCAACAGAAGTTTTGTCATGGACTTCAGTGGGGTCAGACATTCACCTTATGTTTTTGAACTGTGTTTGGTGAATCATTCCTGGTTTTTGTCTTTTATTTTATTATATGGCACTTAGAGCAATCTGGATGCTTGCAACAATACTTTATATGGCTAAATAAAATAGATGAATAAATACATGTATTAAATATAAGGGTCAGCTTTTCCAGGAACCTGAGAAGCAAAATTAATTGCCCAAAAGGATCAAACAATAATAGGAACAATAATCTACTTTCCTCATTAACCAAAGTCTAGGGAAAAAAGAGGGGTCGTGCAGCATACCCTGAAATCTAGTCTCTTGTAGACTGAGGCATGGAGTGAATGCCAGAACTAAAGACCCTTCACAGGAAATGTCCTGCTAGCAGCTCCTTCTTGTTTAATGCTAGGAGGCTGCAGCTGGAATACCTCCATGAGCATATGTGGTCGTATCAGGTGAAGAGAGAGATGGTCTCTGATAGCTTGGAGCCAAACCATTTGTTGCTGGAGAGGAAGGATGGTCTTTGTGGTGAAGACAATAGGTTGGGACTTGGGAGGTCTGAGGTCAATTCCCATTCTACAGACTTCCTGTGTGACCTTGGCCAAGTCACTTGATCTCTCTGCACCTTAGTTTCTCATCTGTAAAATAGGAACAATAACACTTGCCTGTTTAGATTGTGAACTCTGTCTCTTTGTATTTGTAGAGCACCAGCACAATGAAGTCCTGATCTTGGCCCCTAAACTCTACCATAGTACAGATAATTTTCAAAAATAATTCATAGAATTGCAAGATGGGAGCCTGTTATGTAAATCATTTTCTATTAAGATAGGTATTGCAGTGAACATTTCATCACATCTTGTGCAGAGCTACAAATGGCCATCTTAATTTTATATCATTTCTTGCATTTAAGAAACAGCATATAGCATTCAGGCTTACAGCATTCAGACATACTTTCTTCACTATACGCTATGCTTGTCAGCCACGAGCAGTGACAAATCCTGTGTCCTGGCAAGATAAAATTGAATCTGAATAGAATCTCCCCTGAAATGCATGGAAAAGTTTTGACCTTTGTTTTGACAGACAAATCAGATATTTTTTGAGAGTGGAAAACACTAAGTCTCTCGGGTCCTACGCAGTGAGATTTGAGAATTGGGTTGTATAGCACAGAACTTGGATTCTGATCCTGTTTTATGCTACCAAGGAGGATAATTAATTCAGATGATGATCAATCTAGGGTTTATCATTATTGATAAAAGACCACAAGTGGATCATTTTCCATAAGCAGTAGCACTGTTTTATTTTTATACCCATAGTGCATTGGGAGGACATTATACCTCTTAGCTTGCCTCCAGGCCTGATGATGGTTGAAGAGCTTGTGTCTCCTGAAGAAGAACAAAAGATGTTGGAAAGTATTGACTGGACAGAAAATGAAGTCATTCAAAATGGTTAGTAGAACTACAGAAAGTGAGACCTTCAAAAATAACTGCAAATTGTCCTTTTGTTGAATTTATTTTCTGCAAGAAGTCTGTATCTTGGAGAATTTGTTCCTTAAAATCATTCTATATTTTCAGTCCTTTTAAAATTGACTTTTATATCAGATAGTTATAATTAACCAGAGGCATGTGGTGTAAGGTGACCCCCATGACTGGGTTAATTTGAATTATGCCCCTGCTTCCTTCCAGAAGCGACTACTCTAGAGTCATTTCATGACAGCATGGTCAGTCAACGAGTTTGTTCTGAGAATGCAGCACCTGTAATCTGATAGCCTCCCTGGGAGCTGGAGCTTTTGTAGCATCAGAGAGAAGCCAAAGACGCTCCCTTCCCAGTTGCTCATGTAGTTTCACATGAGCTCTGTGGAATTGAATTTCTTAACAAAGCCAGTTATTTTTTCCAATTAGCTTCCATATTGCAAAGTAACTTTTACTCCTTGACACAGCACAAAGCATTATATCGGCTTTAGTTAGTGTGCAGTGTAATTATGCAAGGAAGTGAAAGTTCCTATTACATTCATATCATGAGCTTGTCCAAAGTGTCAGCCATTGCTCCAAAAAATTGGCACTGTTGTCAGAGAGAGACAAATATAAGGTCTAGAGGCCGATAGCCCTTGCTCCCATGTGTAGGCATTGACGTCTGTGGGATTGCTGCTATGTGTAAAAGCATCGGGGTTTTGACTTCAAAGAGAAGTGGTACTAAAGCTCTGTGTTGTTTTGTCACTCTTAGTACATGGGAAAGTTGAATTGTATATTGAGAGTGAGGTTCGTAAATAATTGTGTTTTCAACTATTGAATAGTTCTTGAGCTGTACAGAGATTATTTGGAATAGGCAATAGGCAAATACCCTGCAAGCATAGCAAATTGTGTAAATAAATATATTGTACATATTTTAATATTTGTACATTGTTTAATTTTTTCTGC
Organism: Macrochelys suwanniensis; assembly: GCA_033296515.1. Classification (NCBI taxonomy): domain Eukaryota; kingdom Metazoa; phylum Chordata; order Testudines; family Chelydridae; genus Macrochelys; species Macrochelys suwanniensis. Next base: position 37,527,469 of record CM065775.1, on the reverse strand, counting down.
TTCACAGCCCAGAAGTCTTTAAAACACAGAAGGGTAAAGCATTTTGGATATGAGTTTCGATATGATAACAACAATGTAGATAAAGATAAACCATTGCCTGGAGGTGAGAACTTTCCTATGAAAAAGCATTTTAAAATGGCATTTGTTTTAAATCTGTTTTCCAACAGATACACGCAGAACCTAACTTCAGTACAGTGTAGTATCCCAGGAAGTTGTGTAACTAAAGCCCTGATTAAGGAAGGCACTTCAACAGGTGTGTAAATACAGTTCACTTCAATGGAATTTAAGGACATGCTTAAACACACTTCTTGAATAGGGATACTTTCCTGAATCAGTGCCTTAGTAACCATATTTTAGTGTGCATGGATGGAACCCATTTTTAATCACTTATAACTTTGTATGTTTTAAAAAGTTTGAAAAAAAATCATGGCTGCCATTCTTCATTGAGGTCTAGCCAAATGTGGATTGTGAACTTCTAAATTTCGTTCATTTTTTGAGCAGCCGCTATATGAGGAACATTTCAAATTAATTTTTATACTGGAAAAAGGGTGTGTACACACACACACACAAAATGTTCAAGTTATTCAAGACGGTAAAAATATAATACCTTAAAAAATATTTTTAACACATTGAATGACTTGAAAATGGCTGAATGCATTTTCCTTATACTTTCCAAACCAACTCCCCTTTGTGCAGAAGTCAATCATGGAAACTTTCTGAAAAATTGTCCTTTGAGTCTGAGAGCTATGAGTCAGAGAAAACAAAGCGAGCCATCCTACAACCTAGCTATATAAATAGTAAAATATGGAATTCAGTTATATTGAAAATTAAACACAAGTGTTTAAGGTGACGTATACAGTTTCCCCTGTACAGATGCAAGTTACGTTGTATTTCATCTGAAATTGTGCTTAATCATAACAGTGTTGATATTTGTCTTGGCTGTTTTGTGGCCTCCAGCTAGATGTGAAATGGTCTGTGTGCGAGACGAACATAAACAGAGGGAACAAGTTTTGGAGAGAAAAAGCAATAATAACCATCAATATGGACAGATTGCTGAAAGGAATATTTCTTAGCATAGCATTCAAGTGTGCTGTACTTAGTTGAATTTTACAGTTAAGTTTTTGTCCTGTATAGTAGCAAACTGCAAACTCTCTGAAGGTTTCATTTTTGCATATTACTGATAAAATACTTTAAATTCAATAGATTTATTAGGAGACCTTATTTAATTCAACGTTTGAATCAGTAGCAGGCTTTAAGGGTTAAATTTTAAGGGTCAAATTTTCAAAGGGGTCTGTCACAGGCTGTCCGGCCCCAGTAAATGAAGTAGCACTCCTGTGCCAGTGCAGATGCTCCCATTTGGGCAGCACTGGCAGCTACAAAAGATCAGGAAGAGACCCAGTGAGGGAGAGAGTCCCGGTGAGAGTCAGTCAGGAGACTGGAGGAGGTTTGCGGGGAAAGCTGCAGGGAGCAGAAAGCTCTCTGCAAGATCATCCCTGGGAGGAGGGAGGAATTGGAGACTGTATGTTTGGGACCTGAAGGTAGGAGAGCAGCAAGTGGGGTTTGCTGGCTGGTAGCCCCAAGCCAGAGAGCCAGGGCCAAAAGACTGGAGAAGGCTGAAGGCAGGCGGAGCAGCAGAGGGAGTTGCCTGCTGGAGCTAAGGGTGGAGAGGGGCTTCTCCATTGACATTCCAGGGCCAGAGAGTGAGACCGAGAGGAGCCGTGAAAGGGCTGGGAGGTGTGAGGGATGCTCCCAGCAGAGAGGCAGTCGGGGTTCCAGCTGGGAAGAGCAGGATTGCACTTTGTTTGGAATGGCCTGGTGGCTGTCCTGGTACAAGAACAGGAGAGGGCTGCATTGGAGAGCTGGGGTGTGGTGAGAGATGCCAGGGCTGTGTCTTGCATGTGGTGTTTGGACTATGCTGGGGGAAAACTGGACTATGATAATGGGACTTTTGTTATGATTTATGTGAACTGTACTTTTTTTAACAAGATAACCCTACAAGGGCTATATTTGCCCTCAGAAAGATTCTGTGGACTATTTTGGGGGAGTCTTCAGGAGGGAAGCTGAGGCAGGCATGTCTGTCATGCAGCAGCCTGTCATATGAGGGTGCTCCAGGCGGGGACTGCCCTAAGACAAGGTCTTAACTCAGCATTTAATTTTGTGCAAAGCCATTGTGCACCTGGGTGAAATTCTGCACCCATTGGGGTGAATGTGGATTTTGCCATTGATTTCAGTGACATCAAATTTGGCACCCAGTTATTTGTTCACAGACAATAGAAATTGCACGTGCAAACAGTGGTCTTAGTGCTGCCAGTCCTTTGTTTGTGGAGGGTGTTAGGTTCTTGGGAGGCTGTGGGCCTACCCAGGGTGCTCTGCAAGAACGAGGCCCACACACACTGTGAGTTATTGGCTTTATTGAAGGCAAAGTGACACATCCGCAACGGGGACTCCTGGCGTTGCTGTCACAGAGGCGGGGAACCCAGCTCACCGAAGTTCGGCCTGGTACGGAGTCCAAAAGCGGGGCGGGCTCATACAACTATATAAAAGCATCTCATACATAATTAATCAGGGGCTTTCCACAGGCTGTGTCCGTCCCCTGGCTCAAGGCCATACAAAGCAATTCTAACTAGCTCAAAACAGGTTGCAGCTGGCAGGCCGTGACCTACAGTAACCGGCCGCTGAGAAAGCGTGAGAAAGCGAAAACACCCTTGCTATGCCGTAACACAATCTTCCGTGGTTCCCTACAGAGGGCTTCTAAGAACTCCTCATAGTCTGTGCAAGTTATGCATGTAGAGAGTTTGCAGGATTAGACCCACTATTTCCATGCACACATCATAGTGAGTACAAAATTGTCTGTGTAATTGATGGGGTGCACAGACTTACAAGCCCCATTTTGGCTGTAGATATTTTACCATATTTCTGTGTATTTTGTCCAGTTGTTAGATTTCTCCTTCGCCAAAAGCAGAAAAAAAGAGTAGGAAAACACCTGGCTTATACTTCTGTTTGTAATAACAGGGCTCCCGGAAATTTGCAACACACTTCTGGAGACGTGCTTGAAGCAGGGATATATCAAACATAAACCCGATCAGTTGACAATAAATCAGTATGAACCTGGACAAGGTAAGTGCATTTGCCCTTTAAAAAAAATCAAACTCAATATTTTATCTAGGATTGAAAACAAAACCAGCTACAATGGCTATCATTCAAAGACAGCACTTCTGCATCTGCTAAGTTCCACAGGGATGCTTTCATGAATTGAGGGCAGTGTCTGGATGCAGTCTTACTAACTTGGGAACTCACATTTAGAGAGACCCTGGTATTGAAAATGCGTAACTGAGATTAGAATCTGGCCCAAGCGTCTTAGGCCAGGTCATGGAAGCTGATCATGTAATAAAAGAGTTGGTAAGCTGGAGAGGTAAAAACAGTCCATGTATGACAGGATCAACCAAACGCATTTTTCACTCACTTCCTGAGACAAAGATTCAGGAAAATCGCCTGGTCCAAGTATAACTGCAGGGATTTCAATGGGCTGGCCAAACTCCAACCTTTCCTGCCATGTTCTGCCAGCAACAAGAAGCCCCCTTCTATAAGTACATGTGAGAGAATCTTCAGGGTGATGCAAACCGTATCCCTGTCCTAGAAGAAGGGAGCACTGCTCCAACAATCTCTTCCAGACTCAGTAGGACAGCCGAGGTAGTTACTTCCACTCAGGCATCCACAGGCTAAAGCATATGCTGTGCTTTTTGCTGAGTTCAGTCATCAAGGCAAGATACCTGACTTTGGCTTTCCCTTCTCTGGAATATATCTGGTTTGTCCTTATAAATGAAGGACAAACACTTCCCTTCCAGAATTAATCTCGGACAGTGTACTCAGTATCTGCCTGCTTAGGGTCTAGACATCTGGCCCTGTTTGCTCACATATCTGACAGCCAGTTAAATTGGTATGGCTATGTGCTGCTGGCTGGGTTATCTGAATTAATTAGTATGAATTGTAATTTTCTTCCACAAATACAGGATATGTATAAAACCTTTCTTAAGCACTAATAATTTAGGACATTAATTAGCATACAGTATGTACAATCCAGTGCATTCATATAAATACTATCCAGTATCTGTACTGAGTCAAATTCTGTCCCTACCGTCTAAGCTTTTCAAGGCAGGGACACTGACTTCAGTTTTCAAAAACGATTAGTGATTTTGGCAACCTCCGTTTTTGGATGGCTGTCTTTAAATAGGCTTGATTTTTCTGAGAAAATTTGAGAAAATCAGGCTGCTATAAGGTATTTCAAATTGAAGATCCAAAAATTCAGGCACCTGAAATCTCTATTCACTTTCAAAAATTTAGGTCATTGTCTCTTAGTATGTGTCTGTGCAGCTCCTAGCGCATGAGATCTTGATTGGAGTGTTTGGATGCTGTGACAAAGAAATAATAGATGCACATGTCTCTTATCAGGCTGACTTCAATATATTTCTGAGGGCAGAATTTCTACACTTCATATTGTAACCATGTTGTAACATAGCAAACTTGTAAGAAGCTTAACCTATGTAGTTCTGTATGGGATTAAGTACATTACTCCTATTGAAACGAATGGAAGTCAATACATTTTGCATCTGGGGGCAAAATCTGGCTTCTGATATTGGTACTATATATAGGACTGGTCAAAACAATTAGAGCAAAACATTTTCCTGTTGGAAAATAGGATATCGTAAAAATCAAAACTCTCTGCAGGAAGAGATCAATTTTGACAGAAGTTTGATCAGGAGAATCTAAACAAAATGTTTAATTTGGGGTCAGGTAGACATTAATGGGTGTGTCTGCCAGAGCAGCTGCAGTGCCTCATGGAAGTTGTATTTCCAAGTCCTCTATGTCCCCATTCTCCCCAGGGGCCCTGCTTTCTGGCCAGACTATGTCTCCCATGATGCACTGGAGTCTTCCTGTGGCTGAGCTGCTGCAGTGCGTTTTGAAAACAAATGTTGATCTGGGATGAAAACAATTGTTGAAATATCAGAATTTCCCATGGGAGGGGAAGGAAATTCCATTTTTGGTCTGCTGTAGTACTGCACTACACATCGTAGGCATAAAAATGCACGAGGTTACTGTGTTGTGGTTTACATGTGGACAGCTGTGAAAATGGGGTTTAGGAGAAGCTTACATTAAAAGTGATGGTATTTCATTATAATTGCAGAGACTATTTATTTATTCTCTGGTTTTTGTGTTATAGGAATTCCTCCTCATATTGATACTCATTCTGCTTTTGAGGATGAAATAATCTCTCTCAGTTTAGGAGCTGAGGTATGCTTAATATTTCTTTTTATATTTTAATGATACTCAAATGACATGAAAGTAAAGATCTTTTGATACAGTCTCCCACAGTGTTCTTGCCAGCAAGTTAAGGAAGTATGGGCTGGATGAATGGACGGTAAGGTGGATAGAAAACTGGCTGGATGGTCGTGCTCAACGGGTAGTGATCAATGGCTCCATGTCTAGTTGGCAGCCGGTATCAAGTAGAGTGCCCCAAGGGTCGGTGCTGGGACCGGTTTTGTTCAATATCTTCATCAACGATCTGGAGGATGGTGTGGACTGCACCCTTAGCAAGTTTGCAGATGACACTAAACTGGGAGGAGTGGTTGATACGCTGGAGGGTAGGGACAGGATACAGAGGGACCTAGACAAATTAGAGGATTGGGCCAAAAGAAATCTGATGAGGTTCAACAAGGACAAGTGCAGAGTCCTGCACTTAGGACGGAAGAATCCCATGCACTGCTACAGACTAGGGACCGAATGGCTGGGCAGCAGTTCTGCAGAAAAGGACCTAGGGGTTACGGTGGACGAAAAGCTGAATATGAGTCAACAGTGTGCCCTTGTTGCCAAGAAGGCTAACAGCATTTTGGGCTGTATAAGTAGGGGCATTTCCAGCAGATCGAGGGACGTGGTTATTCCCCTCTATTCGGCACTGGTGAGGCCTCATTTGGAGTACTGTGTCCAGTTTTGGGCCCCACGCTACAAGAAGGATGTGGATAAATTGGAAAGAGTCCAACGGAGGGCAACAAAAATGATTAGGGGGCTGGAGCACATGACTTATGAGGAGAGGCTGAGGGAACTGGGATTGTTTAGCCTGCAGAAGAGAAGAATGAGGGGGGATTTGATAGCTGCTTTCAACTACCTAAAAGGGGGTTCCAAAGAGGATGGATCTAGATTGTTCTCAGTGGTAGAAGATGACAGAACAAGGAGTAATGGTCTCAAGTTGCAGAGGGGGAGGTTTAGGTTGGATATTAGGAAAAACTTTTTCACTAGTAGGGTGGTGAAGCACTGGAATGGGCTACCTAGGGAGGTGGTGGAATCTCCTTCCTTAGAGGTTTTTAAGGTCAGGCTTGACAAAGCCCTGGCTGGGATGATCTAATTGGGTTTGGTCCTGCTTTGAGCAGGGGGTTGGACTAGATGACCTCCTGAGGTCCCTTCCAACCCTGAGATTCTATGATTCTATGATCTGAGTAGATCTTAATAAAAGGTTCAGTGTTTTACATGACATTTTTTCTCACTCTTTTGTGTCAGATTTCTAGCATGTTAACCTGTAACAATAGTGCGATATCTGAAGGGGTGAAATTCTGGCCCCATTGAAGTCATTGCCATTGACTTCGGTGGGGCTAGGACTTCACCATAGAATAAAATCTTCCACGAAACTGACTGTTTTAAACTACTAGGACTCAATTCTCCATTGCCCTTCCTCAGTTTTATTAGCACCTTCAAAACTCTCATATCATTGCCCCTGTGTATGTCTCTACCTCATTTTTTCTTGTACCATTCCCTCTTCTTACTGATCTGTCCAAGCCTCTCTCCTACTGTTTATTACAGTAGCTCGTAGAGGCCTTATTGGGGTAGACACTGTACAGACACATAGCTAGAGACCGTCCCTGCTCTAAAGAGTTTACATCCGAAACAGACAAGACAGGCAAAGAGTGGGAAGAGAAACAGAGACACAGAGAGGTGAAGGGACTTGCCAGGGTCACACAGCAGGTCATGGGCAAGGCTGGTTCAGTTCCCTGTCCACACGCCTTTTTCTGTTCTGCTTTGCAATTTGGTTCTTGTACTGCCCTTATCACCATGGTATGAGAGCATCCGTACCCACTCTCTACTTTGTGCCTTCTGTGCTTGGAACAGCGTCACAACAAACATTGGCTAAGTGCCAATCTCATCTTCCTTCCTATCGTTCCTAAATACCTACATGTTCTGCCGTACTTACATGCATGAACACCCGCATACAACTCCACTGTGCACTACTCCCATTGCTATATTGTATTCCTTGTGGGAGGGACATTGCATGTATTCTAGCCATTGTTAGTTGCCACATACATCTGTGGGGCTGTGTAAATAGCAGCAACAATAATCCCAATGAGACCACTAAATTTGTATAGCCATGGACAATAAGGGTCTAATTTTCAGTGAGGCTTTGTTCTTGTACAGGCATATTTTTATGAACTAATGACTACACGGGTGGGTGATGTATGCTGTCACTTGCTCGTTCAGGTACTGGTACACAAAGAATGCGAGTGTGTGCATCTGCAAAGATGCACCTGCACTAGTGGAGATTGAATGCGGATAATCAGGCCCTAGAGGTATGAAACCTGATTGTTAGCCTGTGATTGTGTTGGTGTGGATAGACAGAGGGAGAAAGGCATAGTCATGCAATCTGAGCACAGAACTGAGAGCCAGGAATTCCTTGGAGTTCTAATCGAGGCCCTGACACTGACTTCCTCTTTGGCTTTGGGCAGGTCGCTTAGGCCAATGTTTTCCCAAGTGTCCACTAAGAGTGGATGCCTCAGCTGTGAGTATAACATGAGTAGGATCAGTGCATGCTCCCCCATTTTGCCCAGCCCTGTTTTGGAGATGCCCCCTTTCCTCTAGCCATGGTTTATTTTTATGCCCATTCAGTTTTTGGCCTTGCTTTTGAAGCAGTAGTTTCTATTTTATTCTAATCTAAAGTGTTTTTAGCAATGTGGGCATCTGTCCATTAGAAAATGGGCTGAGGCCTTCAGTTTATTTTATGTTAAGTCCCTGCACTGGAAATGGTTGGCTAGAGGAGAGAGGCTCTGTATCCTCTTATCAGTCCCATGAGCAATCCAGTCCTACCCAATTTATTTATTTTTAATACATGCTGAACATTTAGACGTAGGCATTGGGAACAGCCTGTCAGAAAGTTCTGTTCCTGTACAGCCCAAAATTGTGATGCACTTTCATGATAGACCATTGACACACTTCTCTGATGAAGGTAGCCAAAGTGTATATTTAAGGGCTAGTAAAACAATCCCAATGGCCCATAAATTACTACATTATTTGACAGCCTTTCCTTCTGGTACCTAACTGTTTAATTGGCAATACACATTGTTTGTATGTTGAGACCCTCATCTGCATTTAATATATTAATCATGGCTGCAGTAGTATGCACTTAGCTATTTTAGCATTTCTTTGTCTGAGCCCAACAGTTTTCCCCCTGCTATTTCCCACGTACAAAAATTATGCCCATCTCTGATTACATTACAACATGCTTTTTGAACTCATCTTTTGTTCTCTTTATCCTTTCACGTTTATCTAGCATATTCACTGGGATATGCAGTGCAGTTGTAGCTGTGTCAGTCCCAGGATATTAGAGAGACAAGGTGGGTGAGTTAATATCTTTTATTGGAGCCATTTCTATTGATGAGAGAGACTAACTTTTGAGCGCCACACAGCTCTTCTTCAAGTCTGGGAAAGGTACTCCCAGCGTCCCTGCAAAATGCAAGGTGGAACAGATTTCCCAGAAGAAGAGCTCTGTGTGTCTCGAAAAGTTGTCTTTCTCACCAACAGACACTGGTCCAATAAAAGCTATTACCTCACTCACCTTGTCTCTCTAACATTCACTGGCATGTCCATTTACACCTTTTAATAGAATTATAGAATCATAGAACCTCAGGGTTGGAAGGGACCTCAGGAGATCATCTAGTCCAACCCTCTGCTCAAAGCAGGACCAACCCCAACTAAATCATCCCAGCCAGGGCTTTGTCAAGCCTGACCTTAAAAACCTCTAAGGAAGGAGATTCCACCACCTCCCTAGGTAACTCATTCCAGTTCTTCACCACCCTACTAGAGAAAAAGTTTTTCCTAATATCCAACCTAAAGCTCCACCTCTGCAACTTGAGACCATTCCTCCTTGTTCTGTCATCTTCTACCACTGAGAACAGTCTAGATCCATCCTCTTTGGAACCCCCTTTCAGGTAGTTGAAGGCAGCTATCAAATCCCCCCTCATTCTTCTCTAATACATTTGGTCCACCTGAATATTGTATGATTGAACAGGATTTATTCCTGGTTTCAGCCTGAGTGTCATTCCCTTTTCTTCTTGGTTCTGACTTGTTATTCCAGTTTGCTTTGCATCCAGAATGAAAAAAATTATATAATCATTATACTGCTGATCTTTCCTTTATTCTTCTCCAAAGGAGAAATATCATACTTTTAAAAAAGAATTGCCCTAAAGCTTAGGCACTACCGTAATAAACATGTTAAATACAAAGAAACAGACTAGCAGTCTCTCTGGTCCACTGTTCTATCTCTGAGCTGGGCCACTACTACGTGCTGTAAAAGAAGGAAAAACATCATAATGCATGTGCATAATTTATGTTTGTACTAAGCCATGGGGCAATATTTCATTCTGACCTCTACCTGATGAGCAATTTATACAAGCGTGAGGTTTGAGCACCCTTCTAACTTTTATCCTAGGTAGCGCAACTGCAGAATGTTATTTCCATTCATATAAATGGCTAATCTTGTTTTTTGAAATCTGTCCATCTTAGGTTCTTATTGCGTTCCCTCCCCCCCATCACCATATTATCTGAGTACTTCACAATCTTCAATACATTTATCCTCACAACACCCCTTTGGAGTAGGGAAGTGCTATTATCCCCATTTTACAGATGGAGAAGTGGCGCATGGAGAGGCTATGTGATTTGCCTGAGTCACACAGGAAATCTGTGGTGGAGCAGGGTTTCCCAAGTTCTTGTCTAGTGCCTTAACCAGTGGACCATCCTTCCTCTCAAATCTACAAAGGTATTTACCTCAATAATATCCTGCAACATAACACACGCTGTTCAGCATCTTTCCTTTTCTTACTGATGAATGAGTCCGTCCAGTAGGAAAGTTCTTCAGACCATTCCTTTCTAAGATCAACCTGTGGAAGTCTAATTTGTTTTTGTGATGAACTTAGTAATGATTTCTGCCTCCCGTTCTTTGTTTAGAAAGCACTGAAATCATGCCAGAGGCAGAGTTGTGTTTGAGAGAACAGCATTTAGCAGCTCATAGAGCATGCACCTAAATGTTTAAAAAGTAATCCCCCCCCCAAAAAAGGAAATATGGAGCCTGATTTTCCTCTCTGTTGCTCTAGTTTTACATGGCTGTAACTCCACTGGAATCCAGGGTGTGATGCTGCTGTAAGACAGTTGAATGGAGTAGGGAATTGAGCCCAAGGTGTTTTTCTCCCCTCCCTTTTATTGTGATTACACATGTCTGTATCATGGGGGGAGGAGCAATACAGAAAAATAATACCTACCACTATTTAAGACAGCACATATTCCTCTAATGCAGGGGTGGCCAACCGGAGCCTGAGAAGGAGCCAGAATTTACCAATGTACATTGCCAAAGAGCCACAGTAATATGTCAGCAGCCTCCCCATCGCCTCCCCATCACCTCCCCCGCACCAGCAGCCCCACTGATCAGCACCTCCCTCTCCCTCCCCATGCCTCTGGCCCGCCACAATCAGCTGTTTCACAGCATGCAGGAGGCTCTTGGGGGTGGAGGGGGGGAGAGGAGCGAGGGCACAACAGGCTCTGGGGAAGGGGAGGAGCCTTGGGGAAGGGGTGGAGTGGGGTCAGGACCTGGGGCAGAGCCAGGGGTTGAGCAGTGAGCACCACTGACACATTGGAAAGTTGGCACCTGTAGCTCCAGCCCCGGAGTCGGCACTTATGCAAGGAGCCGCATATTAACTTCTGAAAAGCCGCATGTGGCTCTGGAGCCACAGGTTGGCCACCCCTGCTCTAGAGAGGTTACAGGACAGGCTAAACCTGGCCTTGAAGTGGAGAGGCAGGAGCTCAAAGAAGGGAGAGGAGATAGGTTTACAGAACAGCAAAGGAGAGCTGGAGGGATTGAAAGAGAAAAAGACCGTGACAAATCCTGAGACGTGCATAGCACCTTTGGAGAGGTGTAGAGAGTCCTGTGTCCCACTGAGCTTCCATGGGAGCTGAGGCCATTTGCACCTCGCAGGAAGTGCTCGGCACCTTGCAGCATCAGACTCAACGGGAGCGACCCACATTTCTTGGGCAACTACAGGGTTGAGTGAGGCCACCAAAACATCCTGTTGACCTTCCATAGGGCATACCAATCAGTATATTCCACTCGCCTTTAGGAGCTACTACAATATCAATAATAATAATAACGGGAAGAAGACTGATCACTGAGTTCAAGTTTCCTTTCTTTGCTGAGAAAATGTCACAATAGAAAAAAAAAAGAGAACCAGAGGGGATAAAGCCAATCCTGAGGATTTAACTGTTCATCCTCCTCCTCCTGAAAGTGTCCATTGTTTGAACAAAACAGGACACAGCAGCTCTTTTACAAATAACTTCCACTGTTTGGGGGAGGCTGCTATTTTCTCTGCCTCCATATGGGGTCTCTAGAGATGCATAAGTTACAGCATCTTATCAGAAGAGCATAGCTTCTATTTGAGGCTAGCTTTGCAATGATCTCAGAAGTCATGGTTTAAGCTTGTGAAAGAAGTTAGGGTTTCCTTTTGCAGGACCAGTAGTGACCGTGAGAGGATTTTAATAATAAGATTTTTCCCTCCTTGAGCTTCCTGTTACCAGTTTAATTTGACATTTAACACAGTATCAGAAATGAGTCCCAGTTAGCTTCTGATCCGTTGTTTAAAAGGTAGAAACATAGGAATTGCGATATCAGAACAGCCCAATGGTCCGTCTCACTTGATGTCTTGTCTTTGACATTGGTGTATTCTGGATGCTTTAGAAGAAGGCATGATAGTCCCATAAAGTACCCGGATGTACTATTGTATAGAACACAGACTGTAACTTTGTATTGCAAGACGGCCTTTTTTCCTGACCTTGGATCTCCTCCCTCCAATGGTGCAGTGCAGTCCCATTCCCCATCATCCCAAACAGTAAAGTGGAACAGTTTGCAACAGGCCTCATGTGTTTTGGACCAGGGAAGTTTCAGGATGCTCAGCTAATCAGTCAGATTCATGGGTCAGGTTTAAATAGTGGTGCAGAGAGCTTGGTCAATTTGTGGCTCAATGCAGCATCTTGGAAGCAGGGAACACTAGAAAAAGACAGGCCATAGAATCCTTAAAGGTATTCATGAGCAGCTCTGGTCCAGCGCTGATCCTATGGGGCATCCCACTATTAACCTCTTTCCGTGCTGAGAACTGGGGCTATTTATTTCTGCACTTTGTTTCCTATCTTTTAATCTGTTTCTAATCCATATGGACATAGAAGTCGGGAGGACTTTACCTCTCACCCTGTAGTAAAACCAAGATTTCTTAACAGCCTCTTGAGAGGGATTTTATCAGAAGCCTTTTGAAATTCTAGTGGTTCTCATTTACCTGCTGCCTTGTTAACTCTTTCTAAGAATTCAAACAAGTTATGTAAGCAGTACTGTCCCAATTGTATTTTGCATATCTTCTTTAGACACCTGCTCAGTTTAATGTTCACCTGCCTTTTTGTTTCCTTTATTTGTCTTTCACAACAGGCATACAGTATCTTATGGGATTGATTAATTGTTCTGGTGGTAATTAAGAGAGTTCGAGCAAAGTTATTCCGTCTTTATACTAACAGCATAACTATACTAAGTTAAATTGTTAAATAAAAACAAACATTCTTTTAAAAAGTGTGTTAGAGCCTTTGCACCTCCCTGTAAAAATATCAGACTTAATGTTTTAATCACTGCAGTTTAACCTTGAATAAGACCTAGGAGTTAGTCGAAGCAATTGTGCTTGAAATAAGAAGGGTCTGTCTTCACTGCATGAAAAGTCACCTAATCATTGAATGGATTCCCTTGAGCTTGCAATAAGGATAGCATGCCTTGCATTGGCACAGAACTGCCATCCCAGTCTTTTTACAAGCATTGGTTGGGTGCCTGAACTGGTGCAGTCTCCAGTGGTTTCTTTGCACTAGAGGGGGAAGCCACAAGGGTTGCAAGTGCAATTGTTCATCCAATCCCCCTGAATGTATGCCACAACATAGTAGCTCGTGGTTGGAAGTAACGAAAAAGCTCCTACTCCCATCAGCAGTATTTGCCATCATGAGTAGGGTCCTACCAAATTCATGGTCCATTTTGGTCAATTTCACCGTTATAGGATTTTAAAAATAGTAAATTTCATGATTTCAGCTATTTAAATATTTAAATATAAAATTTCACGGTGTTGTAATTGAAGGGGTCCCTACCCAAAAGGAGTTGGGGTGGGAGGACTGCAAAGTTACTATAGAAGGGGTTGCGGTACTGCTACGCTTACTTCTGCGTTGCTGCTGACGGCGGCGCTGCCTTCAGAGCTGGGCAGCTGCAGAGCAGTGGCTGGCGGCGGGTATGGTATTGCCACCCTTACTTCTGTGCTGGGCAGAGCTGGGCTCTCAGTCAGCAGCCGCCACTGTCTGGCTGCCCAGTTCTGAAGGCAGCAGCGCAGAAGTAAGGATGGTATGGTATTGCCACCCTTACTTCTGCACTGTTGTTGGCGGGTGCTGCCTTCAGAGCTGGGAGCCCAGCCAACAGCCACTGCTCTCCAACCACCCAGCTCTGAAGTCAGCGCAGAAGTAAAGGTGGCAATACTGCATCCTCCCTAAAATAACCTTGTGACCCCCCCTGCAACTCCCTTTTGGGTCAGGACGCCAATTTGAGTAACGCTGGTCTCCCTGTGAAATCTGTATAGTATAGGGTAAAAGCACACAAGACCAGATTTCATGGTCTGTGACGCGTTTTTCATGGCAGTGAATTTGGTAGGGCCCTAATCATGGGATAGATGCTTTGAGAATCCCAGAATGCATTGGTGTAATCATAGTTGTAAGGCATGCTGGGGTGGATGTGCCAAACAATGCTGTGTTGTGAACATGCCAGATTGTTGTAGTCAAGGCAACCGTTTAATGCAACCTACTGTGACGGGGCAAGGCCAGAGGGCTATAGGAAAGTGGTAAGGAACCAGTATGTAGCCCCAGGCTAAACAAATCCCTGATACCTTATGGCAGTTGCTCTAGGTTAATCAAGACACCTGGGGCCAATTAAGAACTTTCCAGAAGGCAGGGAGATTAATTGAGACACCTGCAGCCAATCAGGGGCTGGCTGAAACTAGTTAAAAGCCTCCCAGTGAGTCAGTGAGGGGTGCATATCAGGAGCTGTAGAAGGAGGTTGCGTGTGAGGAGCTGGGAGCAAGAGGCACTAGGAGCTGAGAGTAAGAGGACATACTGCTGGAAGATCCTGTGGTGAGGATAAAGAAGGTGTTGGGAGGAGTCCATGGGGAAGTAGCCCAGGGAGTTGTAGCTGTCGTGCAGTTGTTCCAGGAGGCACTCTAAACAGCTGCAGTCCACAGGGCCCTGGGCTGGAACCCGGAGTATAGGGTGGGCCCGGGTTCCCCCAAAAACTCCCAATTCCTGATCAGACACAGGAGGAGTTAACCTGGACTGTGGATTCTACTAGAGGGGAAGATCTCTGAGGCAAGCAGAATCCGCCAATAAGCGCAGGACCCACCGAGGTAGAGGAGGAACTTTGTCACACTACGTTCATGTGACGTTTTCCTTGAATATGTGTGGCCTATATGTCTATTGCCAAAGCAATGTCCACTTCACACTGAGCTTGGGCCTGATACAAAGCCTGTCAGAGGAAAGACCCCTATTCACTTCAATGGGTGTTGAATTTGGCCCTCAGAGAAAGGGAACAAAAACCTATTCCTCAGCTCTGCCTGGGAACATTTGCCATATATTCACTATTGTTTAGGCAAGAAAGAATATTCTATTCAGAAAACATACTGTTCCCAGTTTTTTTGTGTCTGACCTTCTCTTTTTCCCCATTTTTATTAAAGTTTCCTCCTGTGGCAAGGCTCGGACTCACCCGGCAGCACCTCCTGCTGGTATCTTCTGGGAATTAGCTCACCAGCCTCTGGAGCACCCTCTGTTGGCCGGGGATCCGGCTACCCACTCTCTGGCCTGTGTCCCTCCCAGGACCCGGTGCCCTTTTAACTGGGGTGCAGCCCCCTGGCAGTACCCCTAGATCTGGGTCTCCCCTCCCCAGGGGAACCCCCAACCCACTATTCCCACCTCGCCTCAGTTGTAGGCTACTGCCAGTCACCAGCTAGCCCCCGCGCCCTGGGGCAGACTGCAGTATAAGCCACTCATCACAGGCAAGGTTGGGTTGGACCTGCTGCCTCGGCCTACCCGTGGGTTACCCCCTGCAACCCCTGTACCTATTGGGCCTAACACTAGGCCGCAGCCTGGGGCTTTCCTAGCCCAGAGCTCCCCAGCTCCTCTGGCCTTCCCCAGCCCTGCTCCACCCTAGGTACCTGGTCAGGTCCTTGCAGCCAAGCCCTTCCCTCTCTAAAGACAGAGAGAGAGTGTCTCCTCCAGGCCCACTGTCCTCTTATAAGGGCCAGCTGGGCCCTGATTAAACTGGCCCCAGCTGTGGCTGCCTTGCTCATCAGCCCAGCTTCTGAGCCTCAGCCCTCTCCCAGGGCTATTTCCAACCCCTTAGGGCAGGAGCGGGGTTCCACCCCGCTACACCTCCCATCACCTTCATGTCCTACCGATGCTTCCACTTGATCAGTTATTATTTTTGTCCTTTCAGGGCTCCTGGAAGCTCAGGTTCCTCTTTCATATAAATTGTTCAAATGGGACTCCATGCCATAAATTCCTAATCCCCACCTCCCCATTCTCCCCCCCACAACGACATCTGCTTCTAGGCTAACTCCTCGCTCAGCCAAAAGATAATTGCAGACACCCAATGTGAGTGACGACATGGCCAAGCATCTATTTTCATGAAAGCCGCTGCAATCTACTTATAGATCTTGCTTCACAGTGAGATGCCATCAAGACAAGCATTCATACAGAATTGCCCCAAGATTTATGATGCTCTCATCATTTCTCTGGGAACTGTTTGACAGCAATTTGCTGTAGAGCAAGACAGAAGCATCTGATTCTTACCTCACCCCCATCCCACCAGCTATTGTATAAGGTGCAAAGCCAAAGTTAAGCTACAAAAACAGCTGCATTTTTAAAGAATGTTTTAAAAAAATATTCAGGTTTTTTTTCCATTTTGGCGAATCTCTCTGAGTCCCTATTGCCTCTTTACACTTGCTGTGGTACAGTGAACCTTAGAACCTTTGTTTTCACTGCCAAGGGCCTCACCCGAGAGAGCAGCTGAGGAAATTTGGCTCTCACCTCTCTGCTCTGTAGGAGCTGGTGATATACCCAGGGTACAATCGACACTGCTGCATAGCTGTGTCTCCTCAGTTCTCCAAGCTGGGATGCCTTTTACACTGCTTGACTGGTGAACAGCCACTCCTGACCTGATAATGCACAGCCTCCAGCATGTAACTTGCTCCCAGCTATACTGTATTGAGTACTACTAGCTAGCCACTCATGAATTACACTGCAGAAGAACACCAGCAGATTCTCTAGTCCCAGACTTTCCCCCAGATATGTGCCTCTTGTATGGGCCCAGCACACTACTGGACAAAACAAGTTCATATGAAGTCCTCATTTCATCAGTGGAAAATGATATGCACTAGCTTTGTTATCCCAAATGGAGTTTCCCACGCTCTTTAATCCATACACATTGTTTAGCTAAAACAGTGCAACAAGTTTATTAACTACCGAAAGAAAAGAGAGATTTTAAGTGACTACAAGTAATAAGGCATAAAGATCAGGATTGGTTACATAGAAAATAAACGGAATAAGCAAAGTGAACTTAAAAGCAAAAAGGTTTCTTTCAGCATAAGCTTTGCAGTCTGCTGGCAGCTCCCACCCACAGTTTAGTTCCTTAAGAGTCGTTGATGTCATGAGCAGAGATGAAGGAGGAGAGTGAGGTCAAGCATTGTTCTCCCCTCTTTATAATGCAATTCCTTGCTTATAATAAAATGTCCTTGCTGAGTCGTGGTAACAAACAGTCTCTTGTGGACTTTAGGTTTGAACCGCCCTTAAGATGAAATGCAAATTTTTTGTTCACGCCTTCTCTGCCAGAGAATGGCCGCTTAAGCAGGTGATAGTCCATTAACACCTTGCTGGGATGCCAGTGTGTCTTTGTCTCTGAAAACTGGTTTGGGCCAGTTTTTCTAACTTGGAATATGTTACAGGAATGTTATACAGTAAAATCTTATAACTTCATATACAATGTTGGTACACACACTTTATAGGGAAAATAATGCTAAGCAGATTATGAGCTTTCAAATGATACCTCAGAAGGCATACTTTGTACAAAATTTGTCATAATGCTGTAAAGTGGTGAACATGTTATAGATTGTCACAGAACCCCTTTTCCTAACTTCCTCTTACTGCTCTCACCAGCAAACAATGAGCTTCCTGCCCAGCATTGGTGGGCTCATTCCTCTTACTTGCTCATGAGTTGTGTTCATAAAATCATAGAAGATTAGGTTTGGAAGAGACCTCAGGAGGTCATCTAGTCCAACCCCCTGCTCAAAGCAGGACCAGGACCAACCCCAACTAAATCATCCCAGCCAGGGCTTTGTCAAGCCGTGCCTTAAAAACTTATAAGGATGGAGATTCCACCACCTCCCTAGGTAACTCATTCCAGTGCTTCATCACCCTCCTAGTGAAATAGTTTTTCCTAATATCCAACCTAGACCTCCCCCACTGCAACTTGAGACCATTTCTCCTTGTTCTGTCATCTGCCGCCACTGAGAACAGCCGAGCTCCATCCTCTTTGTAACCCCCCGTCAGGTGGTTGAAGTCTGCTATCTTTTCTTCTTTTCTGCAGACTAGATAAGCCCAGTTCCCTCAGCCTCTCCTCATAAGTCATGTGCTCCAGCCCCTTAATCATTTTCATTGCCCTCTGGTGGATTCTCTTCAATTTGTCCACATCCTTTCTGTAGTGGGGGGCCCAAAACTGGATGCAGTACTCCAGATGTGGCCTCACCAGTGCTGAATAGAGGCCTTCCTGGCAATAGGGGCACACTGTTGACTCATATCCAGCTTCTTGGTAATGTTACAATCTGTCCTGAGTAAGGGGTAGCCTGTAGCTTCCCCATTCCAGAAGCAGACCAGAGAATGAATCGTGACTTGATGAGTCACAGTCTGTCTCCTGCTCGGGGAGGGGAGTAAGTTATTTCATCACTTTTTCTGGAGCAGCTTACTTCTTCCCTATGCACCCTGGCTGGTGTTTGGAGGAGGCAGAGCCAGGGCTCCTCCCATTCCCTGCTCCTCTCCTATCCCATTTGTTCACCAGGGAGAATATCAAGTAAGTACCCCCTGCTCTACTCTGTGCATCCAGAGTTGAATAAGGGGTGGAGGGAGACTTAGTGTTGTTCTCTACAACTCCACTGAGCTGCTTCACCAGCCCCCAACCCACGACTTTGGAAAGTGAGACAGTGAAATTGTAATTGGGAAGATATTAGGCTAAAAAAGATCCCATCTGATATTGAGTTCAAAGGTACAAGGGGTTTTGGAAAATACACAGTACAGGTGAAATAGGTCAGGAACCACACGAAAAATCTACCTAAGAGAAAGTGGACTCTTTTTTCTTTTTTTTTAAAGCATTGGAAATCTGCTGAGGGTTTTCTGGTCTTCGGAGAAACAATTCCAGCTTCTTACCAAACAAGAAAAACTTCCACAAAATTGCTTTATCAACCTGATATTCAGTTAACAGAGCATTGTTGATTCTTGCCCATTGCCTCCAAGCCTATTTGCTGTTTCTATAGAGTGTCATTCCTATTTTGCATGCTGAGGCGGCATCATTTCATTTCCACTTTGTGGCTGCCTGGCTGTTCAGGTTTTAGTGTGATATACAAATGCATAGATGGAATTTTCCGGTGGAATCACCTCACTTACTAAAGTGTCTTCTTATCCTATAGCTTGTCTTAGAGAATTCTAATTGTCCTCATTGTAATGGTGAGTATGACTATAGCTAGGTATCCTAAAATGTTTCATACCTTTGGAGGAAGATCAAGTATCATGGAACCTTTCCACTGGCTTCAGTGGAAGATGGATTGGATTCAGTTTGTTTTTGTTTTAAATGAGAATGAAATAGTACATCTGTATACTTTACAAATAAATGAAACCAGATCCTCTCACCCTCCCTCCCCAGTGCTTATCACTGATTATATTTTTAGTAATGGGTGTGGTGGGTTCAGTCACAGAGACTCCCTTGGGACTGTCACCTGATGTGCTGAGACTACCTCTGAGCTCATTTTCTCTGCCAGCTTGGGACTCCAGAACCCTGCCTTGTTGAGCCAGACATGCTAGCCGGCTGCAACACCGACCCAGGGTCTGAACCACACCCCCAAAGCTGCAGATTTAACTGAAAACAGCTTAGCAAGTGCTCATGTCTCCATCACCCAGACACCCAGCTCCCAATGGGATCCAAACCCCAAATAAATCAGTTTTACTCTGTATAAAGCTTATACAGGGCAAACTCATAAATTGTCCGCCCTCTGTAACACTGATAGAGAGATATGCACAGCTGTTTGCTCCCCCAGGTATTAATCACGTACTCTGGGTTAATGAATAAACAAAAGTGATTTTATTACGTATAAAAAGTAGGATTTAAGTGGTTTCAAGTAATAACAGACAGAACAAGGTAAGTTACTAAGTAAAATAAATCAAAATGCGCAAGGCTAACTTAATACACAAAGGATCTAGTTACAAATACCAACTTTGTAGTTCATGGCCTGGGTCCAGAAATCACACCCCCCTCCCCATAGTTACAGTCCTTTGTTCCAGTTTCTTTTAGGCATCTGTTTGGGGTGGAGAGGCCATCTCTTGAGCCAGCTGAAGACCAAAATGGAGAGGCTTCCAGGGCCTTTTATATTCTCTCTCTTGTGGGCAGAAACCCCTTTGTTCTTCTGTGCAAAATCACAGCAACAAAATGGAGTTTGTAGCCACCTGGGCAAGTCACATGTCCATGAATGATTCATCTTTTTGAAGGCTAACGCCATTGTTTACATGTTAGTTTGAACATTCCCAGGAAAGCTCAGATGTGGATTGGCGTCTCCCAAAGTCCATTGTTAGTTAAGTATTCCCAATTACTTGAATAGTCCCTTCACAATATGTTGGCCAAACCTCCCTTATTTGTTTCCTGTAGCAAACACTTCAAATACGAACGTAGAGCCAACGCTCATAACTTCAGATATAAAAATGATACATGCATACAAATAGGATGAATATATTCAGTAGATCATAACCTTTGCAAAGATATGTTACATGACATATCTAGCATAAAGCATATTTCCATAAACATATAGAGTGCAATGTCACAATGGGATCGCCTGTTTTAGGGGAAAATACGAAATCCTAGTTGTGATCCCATAAAAATTGTGGTAATGGACCAAAACTCAAACAGCTTGCAATTTAAACTACAGTAAATTTTATACAGCTGTGTGTGTAGCTTTTCTCTCTAAAGCCCTAGAATCAAAAATCTTTCCTGGAATGTGGCAGTGCTACATCTGATCTTAGAAATATCAATTTTGTTATCTGTTGGTGGACATGTAATGGGATTTTTTAAAAAAGAAATCTTAATTTCTGGAAGAACCTTATCATTAGAAATTATTTTCATTCTCCTTGCTATTTTTGGAAGATCGGTACACGGTGCATGAAATGAAACCTCTGTTGCTTGCCACAAATTAACAGTGAACAAGCTGAACTTTAGGGCATTAGAAAGTCGTTATCTTTAGCTGTTGCATTTCAGTAATATTTCAGTTCTGGAATTCAATAAAGAAAGCTAATTTCATCTCGTCAGTGACGTCATTCTCTATTGTTATAGGAGTCTATTTTAGAACTGTGGTGAATTTCATTTAAAAGTTCACGCATACAAATGAAGCCACTATATGATAAAATAAGAGCCAGTCACAATTAGTCTTTAAGCAAAGAAACAAGCTTAATTTGTTAAGCTCATAGCGTGGCATATTGTCTCTCATGGATTTAAATTGGTCTTTGATACTATCTCAACACATTGTAGCAAATGGAGTATAAAATCGATCTGCCTTTGCACTGTCTTTTCAAAGCTGAGCAGTTTGCATGCTACAGTATCTTCTATGTCCATTTTCGTAGTTGGGGTCTGTTTCAGCAGTGTTTAGACTTTTAGGGGTATATCCTCAGCTGGTTTAAAATATCAGAGCTCCATTGACTTCGATGAAGCTCTGAGTCTCTCTCTCTGTGTGCGCGCGTGTGTGTTATATGCCAGTTCCTTTTTGAAGTGCACTCCAGTTGGAGCTATTAAATCTGTGTGTGTGTGTGTGTGTGTGTGTTATATGCCAGTTCCTTTTTGAAGTGCACTCCAGTTGGAGCTATTAAATCTGTGTTCGGAGTCACAGGATGGGAAGGGGTTCTGATCCAAGGGACAGGTGGGGGGAGTTAGGTGTGGATTCTAAGCAACAAGGGAGGTTGCTGAGCCTACGGAAGCCCATTGCTCCAGCATGTGGGGAATTTGACTAGAGCTCTTGTCCTTTTGATGAGGGAAGAGGAATTGTTGGAAGGAGCCAGGGTTTGATTGTGAGGCAGTGAGACAGAGGAGAGAAGAAGATCACCCTTCCTTCCCTGTTCCTTGTCCACTCTCCACACTTATCTCCACCCCCACTACCAGTGCCCTCCCAAAGCATCCGTTCCTCATCTTGTGGAGGAAGTGAATAAGGAAAAGTTATTTACTTGTTCTCATAATAGAAGAACTAGGGGCCACCCAATGAAATTAGTGGGCAGCAGGTTTAAAACAAATAAAATGAAGTTCTTCACACAGTGCACAGTCAACCTGTAGAACTCCTTGCCTGAGGAGGCTGTGAAGGCTAGGACTATAACAGGGTTTAAAAGAGAACTGGATAAATTCATGGAGATGAAGTCCATTAATGGCTATTAACCAGGATGGGTAAGGAATGGTGTCCTTAGCCTCTGTTTGTCAGAGGGGGGTGATGGATGGCAGGAGAGAGATCACTTGATCATTATCTGTTAGGTCCACTCACTCCGGGGCACCTGGCATTGGCCACTGTCGGTGGACAGGATACTGGGCTGGATGGACCTTTGATCTGATCCAGTACGGCTTTTCTTATGTTCTTATGTTCCCCTTGATACCCCAGATTTTACATAGAAAATCTCATCATACCACAGCAGTGGGAAGGGCTCCCCGCTGCTTACAACTTCTCTCTCTCTCGCGCACACACACACACGCGCACACACTTTTTTTTTTTGTACACCAGCCACTAATGCTGGTATGGATACAGCTTATCTATTCATCCAATCGTTCCCTGCAGGGCTGGGGATTTTAGAGTGGGTATGTCAGGAGAACTCTGTGGAAAGCATTGATTCTGTTGGAGATGAACATGGTTTTGTAAATTGTTACCTGTGTCTTTGTTATAGGTAACTGTCTCTTTTACTTTGATTTTTTTGGTGATTTTTCTTATTGATTGTCATAAAGAAATAGACAATGAAAAGTACAAAAAGGTAAACGACGTACAGCTTGTATTATTTCCAAATGCTTCCCACGATTTCCGATAGAATCATGCAATTTTACAGCTCATCAAAACTGCAAGTCTAGAAAATACTACATAGACATAGCACATTAGAGTGGGGGTTACGGTAATAAACTAGAAGATAATACATGAATAAGGGAAGAAGGGGGGCTAGGTGAAATGGACATCTGCCATTCTTTGAGCATCTCAACTTTTTTATCCAAATGTATCTAGAAATGGGGTTCAAATTTCTTTGAATCCATATAATTGAACTCTGCAGTCATAAACTGTTCTTTCTTTTGGCTTTTATTTTGATTTCTAGATGAATATATAGGATAACATCCTCTCCCCATTGAAGTCAGAGGGAGTTTTTGACTCCAGTGGGGCTAAGATTTCACCCATGGAATATAGGATGATTTATTACTGTTTGTATTATGGTATAGCCTAGTGGCCAGGGCCCCATTGTGCTAAGCACTGTGCAAACATATAACAAAGGCACAATCCCTGCCCCAAAGAGTTTGCAATCTAAGTGTAACTATATAGACAACCGGTAGATAAAGCAAAGTATAAGGCAGAAGAAAATAGAGGGATACAGACAGACTGATGGGAATAGTTCAAGGAAGCAATGAGACAGTACTGGTCAGCATGCTATCCAGTGGTCTCAGCATACCAGATGCCTAGCTGGTGTTATGGGGTTGTTGTTTTTTACCTGTTTAAAATGTTACATTTCATGACTTTTCATGCATCTATGGTACTTTTTGAGACGTGGAGAAGAGCACAGCTACGGTGTGAAGTGGATAAAGCAATCTCCCCAAATGAGTTTAAAGAAATCTATTTCAAAGAAAGTCATGCTGTGTTTGAATTATACTTCACTTCCCTGTGAGACAACATTGGCCAAGAAGATGGCTTTCATTATTTTTATGGTCTCTGTAGGGAGTACGATTTTGGTTGCTAAGGAATGACTTTACTTTTGTGTAGCTTAACTGTTTTTGTATATGTAGAGCCTGATTCTGTGCCCCCGATATGTCCCCTCTGCTCAACGCTGCAGCAGAAAGAGGACATAAGGCTTCCCTACCAGGCTACTTGGTGATTCCTGTTGCCTAGGGGGTATCCCTGGATGCTATGCCACCCTTCTCCCGGAAGGGAGGGAGGGGTGTGTGTGTGTGTGTAAGACTTGTGCAACTTCTGCTCTGGTAATACACACCTTTTGAAACAGCTCCTGCGGGGCCATTACAAGCTGGTGTCAGAGAAGTGTTAATCTCTTTACAATCACAGGTTCAAATCCAGGCAAGGTCAGTTTAGCCTTTCATCTGGCTGTCTTTGTGGAGAGAGGGGACTCAGGTTTCCAACTAACCAGGAGGTGGATGAATCTGCAGTATGCTGTAGCCAGGGCCATAAAGCACAGGGAACATCCTCACTCTCATGCTGTTATAACAGATACTGCATGGCAGTGGTTCAGGAGCAGTAAACATCAAATTAGTATTTCATCCTGTCCCTGGTGCGGGGGTGGTTTCTCTCATGCCATGGGCCACCTATTGCTTCAGGTTTGGCAGCATTTTCTGAACCCACCAAGGCCCATTCACCACATTCTTTGTCCAGTATTCTTGTCCATTTAATTATTATTCCTTAAATCACCTGAAGGACCTAGTCAGGGGCCCTGTGTGCTGGTGCTGTACAAATTAGTAAAAACAAAAAGACAGTCCCTGCCCAGAAAACTCACAAATTAGAATTATAACAAGGTTCAGTAGGTGGACAACCAGATAGCTGGGGTGGGGTGGGGACAAGGTTACAGCAAAGATGGGTATATTTCCATACATTTTGTAGACAGTAAGATGACAGCTACCATGTGTGGGCATGTTTTCACTTAATACACACACACATACATGCACACAGGTATTATCATTTTGTAAACTCCGAAGTTCTGTTATTCGGACACTAAAGATCCCTGGGCAGGCGGTAATTTTTGTAAGGAAAAAAAGCTTGTCCAAGTGTCCTTAGACAGAGCTTCCCCTAACCCCACAGTTGTGTGGAAGCAGAGAAAAGTGAAGCAGAGTGAAGGCTTGTTTTCTTCCACAGTTGTATATGTGTTTCTACTCTGGTTGGCTGCCACCTTTTGTTTCAGAGTTGGCACTAGGTGAGTGTATGTAAATTACATATACACTGTGCCAATATATGTATCACAGGCGCCAACTTCCGGTGGCGCTGGTGGGGGCTGATGCCCGGCATCAGGGGCGGGGCCCCGCCCCCGATGCCGGGCCCCGCCCCCGACGCCGGGAGACGTGGTGGGGCCCCGCCCCCGACGCCGGGTGACGTTGCGGGTCCCCGCCCCCGACGCCGTCGCAACGTCGCCCAGCGTTGGGGGCGGGGCCCGCAACGTCTCCCAGTGCTGAGGTGAGCTTGCCGCTGGTCCCGGGGCTGGCGGGGAGCTGGGCACGGGCCCCGGGGTTGGCAGGGAGCTGCCGGTGGGTGCTGAGCACCCACCAGTTTTTCCCCGTGGGTGCTCCAGCCCCGGAGCACCCACGGAGTCGGCACCTATGATTTGTATGTAAACTCACGTGCACACCAAGTCATTTTGCATATGAATATAGTAGCAACAGTTAGTGATATCTATTGTGTAATAAAAGCGCAGTAGTTTGTAAGTAAACTGTGAGAGCACTGATGATGCAATAAGTAAATAATTATTATTTGATATGTGTATTGCCTAGGAACCCTAGTCATGGACCTGGACTCCATTGTGCTGTACGAACACAAAACAAAAAGATAGTCCCTGCTCCAGAGAGTTTTTACAGTCTAAGTATAAAACAAGAGACAATAGATGGATACAGACAGACTGACTGGTAGTAAGGAAACGAGACACTATTGGTCAGCATGCTAGGAAGTGGTCTGAGCATACCAGCGGCCTAACGTTTATGTTTTTTGTAGACATCACAACAAAGGAGAGTTTGAGGGAGGGATTTGAAGGAGGATAGTGAGATAGCTTGGTGGATGTTTGTGCGGAGTTCCTCCCAAGCATGAGGGGCAGCATGGGAGAAAGCACAAAGGTGCTAGTTTGAAAATTTAATAAATGGGTGATGGAGGCTAACATCAAAGGCCCATTGGAGGTGGGAGCTGACCTCTCAATACTGAATAAGACATGACAGAGATGGTGGGGATAGATCCTGAAGGGCCTTGGAAGTAAAGGCATGCAGTGTACGTTTGATGCACTAGAGAAGAGGGAGCCGGTGGAGGGATGCAAAGAGAGGGGTGACATGGCCAAAGCAATGGGCTAGGGAAATTATCTTTGCAGAAGCATTCTGAGTGGATAGACGTGGATAGGAGCAAGACTGTATTTGTTAAGGCCAGAGAAAAGGATGTTACAGTAATCGAGCCACAAAATGATGAGAGCCTAGATGGGCGTTTTAGCTGTATGGGTGGATAGGAAAAGCTGCATCTTAGAGATGTTCTGCAGAAAGAAGAGCTGTTTTAATCATGTTGAGTTTGAACTGACCACTGACCTCCACAAGATGTTGGAGCGACAGGCCAAGATTTTAATTAGGACAGAAGGAGGCAGGTCTGGAGTAGCGAGCTAGGTCTGTGAGTCATCAGCATAAAGATGGTCATTGAATTTGTGTTTGTGAGTGAAATTACCTACGGTAAGCTATAAAAGAAGAGGGCCAAGCACTGAGCCCTGTGGAACCCCCACAGAAAGTGGGAGAGCAGGCGAGGAAGATCCTCTGAAGGACATGCTAAAGGGGCGATTAGAGAGATAGGAAGGGAGCCAGTAGAGAACAGAGTAACAGAAGCCGAAGGAGGACAATAGTGCAAGAAGACAGGCATGGTTTACTGTGTCAAAGGTGGCTGAAAGGTCAAGGAGGATGAGAATGGAGTACTGGTTCTGACCTTCAGTGGAGTGCAAGGAGTGGAAGCCAGATTGGAGAGGGTCTAGGGTGGAATTGGAGGAGGGGAACTCCAGACAGTAATTGTAAACATGTGTTCAGTGATCTTAGAGATGGAAGGGAGAGGGGCAGTAGGTGGAGAGGCAAATGGGGTCAAGAGTGTTTTAGGATGGAAGAGACTAGAACATATTTGTATTGGGAGGGGAAAGACAGAGGAAAGACAGAGGCTAAGGAGAAGAATAAAGGAGGGCATGAGAGTGGGCACAAGGAAGATCAGGTCACTGTGATGCAATGGGGTCACTGGAGCAAGTGGAGGGGTTAAAACAGACAAGAAACTAATGCATGTGTAACAGGGGAGAAAGAGGAGAGAGCTGTAGGATGGGGATAGGAAGGATATACATGTCCGTGAAGTATATTTCCTTCCAGGACATAGAGGTTTAGACTGGAGTAAATGAAATGCAAGTCTGAGGAGATGGACACATTAAAATCAATGTCATGATCCTCTTTATTTCATTGAGGTTATTGGCAGAATTGTGGTCTAGTGCTCTCACCACTGAATTTCACCTCATTGGAAAGCATAGGAAGCCTAAATTATCAAGAAAGAAAGCTGATGGAATGGATATTTTTAAAGGCTCACATACATTCAGCCTTGTCATAGGAAGATGCAGTTCTACTGATGTCAGCAGAATAGCACACACCTTCATGAGGGCAGAAATCCCCCCTAAAGCAGTAGTGCCCTAACTTTTCCTGTTGTGACCCCCCCTTACCAGTAATGGAATCTGTCCGTGCCCCCCCACTTCCTGCAGGAGCTTGGATTGAAGGCGGAGCTGGAGGCAGAACTGGAGATGGGGAAAGAGCTGGGGCTAAAGGTGGAGCTGGCCTGGGGGTGGAGAGGGAATGAGGGCAGAGCTGGGGGCAAACAGGGGGCAGAGTGGAGCTGTGGCTTGAGCCGGAGCTGGGCGGGGGGCAGAGCGGGGGGCGGAGTGGAGCTGGGGCTGGAACCGGAGCTGGGCTGGGGGCAGAGCAGGGGACGGAGTGGAGCTGGGGCTGGAACCGGACCTGGGCTGGGGGTAGAGCAGGGGACGGAGCTGGGCTGGGGGCGGAGCGGGGCTGGATGGAGCTCTCTCTGCACCCCCCGTGGGCGCTGATCCAGGTCCTCATAGACGCATAGACTTTAAGGTCAGAAGGGACCATTATGATCATCTAGTCTGACCTCCTGCACAATGCAGGCCACAGCATCTCACCCACCCACTCCTGCAATAATCCTCTCACCTATGTCTCAGCTATTGAAGTCCTCAAATCATGGTTTAAAGACTTCAAGATGCAGAGAATCCTCCAGCAAGTGACCCGTGCCCCATGCTGCAGAGGAAGGCGAAAAACCTCCAGGGCCTCTGCCAATCTACCTTGGAGGAAAATTCCTTCCCGACCCCAAATATGGCGATCAGCTGAACCATGAGCATGTGGGCAAGACTCACCAGCCAGACACCCAGGAAAAAGTTCTCTGTAGTAACTTCTAACATCCCATCACTGACCATTGGTCCTATTTACCACTGATGGCATCCCACCCCCGAATGTTCCTCTGCACCCCCCATAGGGGGTGCGCCCCACAGTTTGGGGACCACTGCCCTCAAGTGGTAAAATATTGCCAAGAAAAGCTAGATCCGTAGAAGAAATAAATTGAAGACTAAGCCATTAAACTCTTAGTACACAGAAAGCAAGTGGCTGAGCGCAGAGTTAGAGAGGCCCTTTATTAATGGGTGAGAGTGGGAAGTTAGTGAAATGTAATAAACTGGATACTGCTGAGAACCTGACTGTGTCTTTGTTTCAGCGATGACCGAAGGAGCTGAAGGTCACATTCCGGGGCTGGATCACACTTTCCAGAGGAGATTAGGTTATAACTGTGGCGGAGGAGAGAGCGAGCCGATGAAATGATTTACCTCTCCACTATGGGAACGGGGGTTCTCTCATGCAAAATTCTAACATCGGAAATGAGGCTTAGCACACGGAGCCGCTTATGTAATTGGGAAGCTGGGAAAGCGGGGGGGCCTGACGAATTACATTCCAGCATGTTGAAGAAATAAGAGCCTTGGAAGGAGAGATAGTGAGAGTCTTTAGCATGGCAGAGGTGCGATTGGTTGGAGGGTTTGTTTTTTAGTAGCCCACTGAAGTTTGGAGAGGATGAATGATTGGTGAATGGGAAGCAAACACATTAGGAAGGACTGCAGAAAACTGGGCTATTGCCATGGCAGACCATCTGATGGAAGTGTGACTTCAGAGATTAGGAATTCTAATACTCTGAACTTCTACCTCACCTTCCAGCCAAACCTCTCAAAGGGCATTACCAACATGAGTGAGTTCAGTCATGCAATATGCCTCTGAAGAAGGAAAGGAGTGTTTATCCTCGTGCTACAGATGAGGAATACTGAGGCCCTGCGAAATGAAGTGACTAGCCCAAGGCCAGTGGCCAGTATTCACTGCTGCAGTCTGATACCACGGAGCGCAGCAGAGTGGGGGCTGTGAGAGAGATAGTTGCAGCTGCCTGTTCCTCTGGTCAGTTCTGCACCAGTCCCAGCTGCACCAGCTGATAACCGCTCCTAAGGTGCCATCTGCTAGCTGTGCACAGAGGGAGCATTCAAGGGGAACCCCTCGCAGGGAAATTGCAGCTGCCTTCCATTATCATTGCACCACCTGAATCTTGCAAAGGGAACAGAGCAGACAGAGAATCTGGCTCACTGAGGGCTTGTCTACACTGGCACTTTACAGCACTGCAACTGTCTTGCTCAGGGATGTGAACACCCCACCCCGAGCTCTGCAAGTTTCAACGCTGTAAAGCACCAGTGTAGACAGTGCACCAGCGCTGGGAGCTATTCTTCTTGCGGAGGAGCTCACTGCCGCGGCAGCACTTTAACGTTGCCAGTGAAAACGTGCCCTGAATCAGTTGTTGGGCACAGAGTCCAGGAGTCCTGATCATAGTATCCTGCCCTAATCGTTAGCTATGCTGCCTTTCTTGTGGTTATCAAGCAAATACTAGCTGTGTAAGATCCTGAAAAGAAACAAATGAAATGATGCCAATAATGTATTTGAGATGATAATTAATGGTTTGAAAATCAGTATAATGGACTACACTTGAGAAGAGGGGTTAACAAAACAGGGTGGTATAAGCAACACATGGTGACTGATATATGAAATGAAGTATCAAAAGAATGTTATGCATCATTTTGAGGGAAAACTTAACACACTTTTTGGTGAAAGAAAATCTAGTAAATACTTATCTGACTCCCATCAGCATAGTATCTATGCACCTAAGTAGTTAGTCGTCGTTAATATGTTTCAGTATAAATCAGATAAAGTGTTAGCCTGATTTTTTGTGTGTGTGTGTACTGAGATTTTGAGGGTGAGAAGTGATGAGGCATATCAACTTCATCATAGTTTCATATTCCAGAGCATGGTTATGTGTGCAGCATAAATACCTGGATCAATTAGATAACATGTTTTTCTAGATCTGATATAATTTAAATGAGTAGGTTATTTTGGTGAAATGACACCTCTTCCTTCCTTCCCCGCCTCCCCCTGCCATATTCTAGTGCTGCTCAGAATTCTGGTGCTGAGAACTTGTGTAAGCTGACATTTAATGTATTCTTTGCATTTAATCACAAAGCACAGTACCAACGGTAATATTGTAGGCATCAATCTTTCGAGTGACTCTGTGAAGAGAGACTCCAGCACTCACATGGAATCCCACTATTTCGCTGGGGTGTTGTGTGGGCACAGGGGGTCTGTTCAGACAGACTTATTTGCAGGATTGGGTCATTTAGTTTCACAGTGGCCGTATGAGGTAGGCATTATTTTACATTTTGAGAAACAGAGAGGTTATGTGGCTTACCCTATGTCACTCAGCAAATCAGTGATAGAGCCTGGAATAATATTCCATATTGTCTGACTCCCAGCCCAGTGTTTTAGCCACTAAACCATGCTTGCCATAAAGTTTTAGATTAATATTGAATATAAATTATACCAGAGTCAAATCCCAGAAAAATGGGAAGTTTATTCCTTCACAGCCAAGAGTGAAATCCTTATTGCCATTATGTATGTCCAGTTGCATCATTCCTTATCCACCTTTGGACAACTACTCCCTTTCTAGAGTCCTGAACAATTATTCACTTCTGTCCTCCTTGCCTTTCGTGAAATACGATGTCAGCTCAGAGGCAGCACAGAATTTCCGTACTCTTTTTTTCTTTTATCTCTTTTTCTCTTTTCTTTTTCCTTCTTTGCATTTTGCTATATTTTATGTAATAGGAAAAATGTTCAGGATGTAGGCGTCTGCTTTGCTTTGATGTTTAGCCATCTTTGAAAGCTGTTTACTGATTCATATACTCCATCATCATGAACATTATCCTTTAAATAACCCAGCATCATGACGTGGTATTTACCTCTATAAGGGGATATTATTAGCTCCTTACGTATGTTTCAGGTTTTTGGTGTGTGTAGAGACGTGTATTTTTTTCCAGAGATCCAAAGAAAGATTGTAAAGGGTGTATAAGATCAAAGCATCCAGCATTTTTATCATCAGCTGCCATCCCCAGTGAGGCACCGTGGGCTAGCTAGAAATTTGATCTTTATTGACTTTGCCACCTCGGAGAATAAAGAAAATGGGTAAAAAACAAAAATAGTAATTGGAAATAGCTCCTGTGTAGCAGAGCTGTCATGAGGCAGATTGATTCAGTGGTGGCAGAGTAGCTTTATTGATTGTGAGTCCATAGTGAATTAAAAAGAGGACCAAATGACTTAATCTTTCAGTTGTTACAGTCAGACACACAAAAAGGAATGTTCTGATAGGATAAAGACACACACAGAAGTATGGGAATGTTATCTACCTCAGTCAGCAATAGTTCTTTCAGAGATGAGAAGAGGTCTTCAAAAACTCAGCAGGGTCAAATGTTCTTTACTGTACTATAGTCTAAGAGTGGCAGAAGTTATGTTGTTAAGGTTTTTAAGTCTTCATGTCTGATGATTCTAGGAAGAAAAAAGAAACACTAACAGGAATTACAGTCACTTCCCTCAGATGTTCATAGTGTGTTCCTAAATTTTGGCTCTTAGTCTGACCCTCAGATTTGTTGCTGAGACAAAAAAAGTCAAATTACTGTTTTTTCTAGGTGCATCTAACACTAAGTGTTTATTGTTAATAAATACACTTTGAGAGGGGTTTTCATCTGAGGCTCTCCAGTTGCTTTCACAAACAATAATTGACTGTGCTTCCCAACGTGCCTGTGGAGTATGTGAATATTCTACCCATTGTACAGATGAGTAAACAGAGGCACGGAGGGCCAGATTCCCATTTATCCTAAGGTCACTTTACAATGCTGTGGCAGTGAGGATCAGCCCCAGGGAGATTAAGAAACATGCCCAATGTCCCAAAGAAAGCCAGTGTCCTGACTTCCAGTCCCCAGTTCTCAACCAGAGACAACTCCTGCCCTTACTGTCAGTATGTATATTTACTACAGTTGTTCTTTGCCAAGTAAATTAATCTTTTATCAGTAACTCCTGAAATGTGACTGGTTAATCCATTCTGGAATGGGCACTGGCTATGCAATAAGGGTGAAATTCAGTCAGATGGGAAGAGCCCCACAAGGCTTCTGTGCTATTAAATAGTCCCATGTTTTCCCTCCACAGAGAAGGGAGTGAGCAGAAATAGAGCAGCCATGCAGGGGCCTCAGTGCCAGGCCTGAATAAGCTGATGAGCAAGGAGTACAGAGGGAGGGGCTACTGGAGCCACACGTATGTTGATCCCATGGCCCAGTATCCTCACATGAGAGGCATGAGGGACCAAAGACACTGTTCCAGTCCATAGGCTGAAATAGCAGCAATAGCAGGCCTGCGCTGCAGCTCTGTGTCCTGCCTGTGGTTTTGGAAGCGGATTCTGCCCCATCCCTGTCGAGTTCCCTGCACAGGACCTGATGACTTGAACTTTGAGCAAGAGCAAATTTCATCTTAGCTCATCTCTCTGTCATCTCCTCCTGGGTGACTCTGTCATCTTATACTTCACATGGCCCAATGGAACTCTTGATCTTCGGTCAAAACCCTGCCCCTTTCCTTCCGTCAGCCTTGAATGTTGCCATCCTCTTTGTCACCCAGGCCTGCAAACTGGACCCTATCCTTTGCTTTGTCCAGTTCCTGCTGCTGCTTCCTCCACAGCCTCTCTGAGGGCTGGACTACACACAGACTTCCACTGAAACGACTGAATTGGTTTCAGTTCATACCTTTTGTTATTTTGGTGCACACCTGCATGTGGGCACTCTTACTCCAGATTGAAAGGGTCCAATTTCGATTTTGCTTCAGTCGATAAAAAAACAATAACAAAGGAGTGAACTAAAACTGATTTCACGGCAAGTTTGCTTGTAGACCAATCCTAAAATGAAGCTTTTGCTCATTGTCCTGGCAGCTAAAACTCTCTCATCCGGGTCTTCCTGCTCTCCTGCCTTGACTACCTGCTCTCTCTCGCCTCCCTAACATCCACATGCCCCATCCAGTTAACTCAAAACACAACTCCCAAGATCCTCTGCCTTGTCTGTCCTTCTCAGTGTGTCATCTCAGATGTTTTATTCTGCCCTGCCCCCTGCCTTTTTCAGCTAAAGCTTCTTATGCCCCCACTTAAGGACTTTCACAACTCTGCCCCTCCCTGCTTCTCTGCTTTTATCCTTTAGCTAGTCCTCCCCTGCCCCTTTTTGCTCTGCCAGTGAGAGCACCCTTAACACTCCATGTGTCCACTTCATGCCACCCTTTATCCCTGGAATTACCTCCCCATACAAAGCCAATGGCCTCTTCCGCCTCATGACACACTTCTCCCATGATGCCTACAGGAAACTGCCAACTGATAAGTGTGAGGGTGGAGTCAGGTGGGGGTTGCTATTTAGGTATATGTATAGTTATGCTTCAGAATCATCAAACAGTGCAACACAGGTGACCTGTAGCCATGTAAGCTTATTCCTATTACCCTCCTCCTCCCTCTCCTTTCAACCTATGGTTTGTTAAACTCATTGTTTCTTGTCTCAGCTTAGATTGTAAATTCTTCCGGGGGAGGGACCATGTCATTGTATGTGTTCCTACAGCCCTTGGCACAGCGGTGCCTTGATCGTGGGTGCTACCACAACATGAACAACAATGAGCTCTTCCTATGTACTTAAATGCCATTATAGGTTTTCCCAGTGCGCACTGATGACAGTGTATTTTAAAGAAAACTATTGCAGTTGTTAATTTGCAGCATTTGAAGAAGAGCATACACATGACAGTCTCTGCCTCACCTTTCTTTCTTTCTTTTTCTTTCTTTCTTTAATGACTGATCACTTCACAATTTCATCTTTGCTAAACTTCTGTAGGCTGGACATGGCTCAATTTGTTTGGTTTCAACATACTATAGAAAGTTCTTTTTTTTTAAATCGCACACTTGATAGGTTACAAATCAGTTGGCAGCACTGTCCAGTGCATCACACTCGATCTCCAGCATAATTGGAGACATTACCGCTTATATGTTTTTGTCCTCCTTTCTTTCAGGGTAAGTCTTCTCTTACCTAGCTTGTTTAAGTGCCATCTGTCTGCCCTGCTCCTTATCTTCCTCATCAGGGCCTTCCCCAGTTTGGAAAATGTGTACCAATAAATCCAGGGAGTAGGCAGCCAGGAACAAAATAGTGTTGCCAAATCTCATTATTTTGTTCCAAGTTTCCTGATATTTGGTGTTTTCTTTGAAGCCCCAGTTCCTGGCGTTGCTTAATTTTGTGGAATCTCAGCTTTTGGTGGGAAAAAAAAAATCTCTTATCCACAACTGTAAGGGCTAAACTTGAAAAATCTGACCCGAGTACACCTTAGTTGTTCAGAAACCAGAAGGTAAATTAAAAGAGGAAGGGATGTCCCAGTGGTTAGGGCTTTAGTCTGGGACTTGGGCAATGTGGGTCCAATTCCCTATTCTCTCACAGACTTCTTGCGTGTCCCGTTTGACAAATCACTTAGTGTCTCTTTGCCTCAGTTTCCCATCTGTAAAATGGGGATAATAGCACTTCCCTACCTCATAGGGGTGTTGTGAGGATAAATATATTAAACACTGTGAGATGCTCAGATGCTGCAGTGAAGGGGGCCATATAAGTACCTACGATAGATAGAAAGAATTTATTTTTTAAAGTTTGGAGGCTTAAAAAATCAAAACCAATTCTCGTGTTTTTTGGGCCCTGCCTCAGACTTTTGAATGCTTGAAGTTAGCAGTAGTGAAGGGTGGAGATGTTAAGGGCTGTGGGGAGACCTTGGGGTCCTTGCTTCTCAAAGAAAGAAGTGGCTGCTCCATGGATGTACGCCAATTGACACTGGCTGAAGATCTGGCCCAGCACGCTTTGTTTGCCTGCACAGTGCCTGCCCTTACATGGGGCTGCAGAAGTGCTAATAATTCTGAAGGCTTGTGTCTTTGTTTTTAGATTGTGATGGATTTTAAGCACCCGGATGGCCGTACAGTGGCGGTTATGCTGCCTCAACGGAGTTTGCTGGTGATGACTGGAGAATCCAGATATCTGTGGACTCACGGGTACGTGCTGAAACTCCTATGTTAACTGCATTACTTACATAAAATGGGAGATGGATAGAACTTCCCCCCTCCCCCACTTAATGTACTATCTTTAAATCTGTTCTGAAGGAAATTGACTTGAATGTTATAATTAAATACACAGGCCATGATTCTCCCCTCTGTTCAAGGTATTCTCAGACCAAGTGAAAAAGCAGGGGGCTATAGGAAATCATTTGCAGCTCCCTGATTCAGAGCTGCAAAGGGGTAGCCCTGACTTTCACCACTGGCATAAGATTTCTCAGGGACCTTATGCTGGTGGAGGATTGCGTGTAATAGAATTCCAGTTTACACCCCACCTCATCCAACCCATGCCTGACTCCTGACACATCCCCCTCCCCTTCCCTATGCCTGGGTTTGGGTGGGAGAGAGGTTTGGTTCAGGAGGCTGTGGACCCACCTCTGTCAGCACAGGGTTTGGGCCCTTCTACCAGCTATCTCCAACTGGGGTAAGGCCACTTTTGACTGCTTATACAGCACAAAGTAGCCTTAACAAAGTGGGGTTCCTGCAGTAGGGATTTCCTGATGAATGAATCTTGAGGTGTTATTTATTATAGAGGTTAAAGACACACTGTTAAAATCATGCACAATTGGGAAACACATATGACAGGAACTTGGGAACATGGAAATCGGCATATGGGATCATATCATTTGTCTCCCTAGTCCAGCATACTGAATGCTCTGGGCAGGAAAGCCCTTTCTTTATTGACAGAATAGCTCCAACATGCTCATCAGCAATATGAGCTTCTTGCGCTGTCCTCTCTCAACCTTCCTCTGCAGGGATTATCTCTAGCCAGGGTTAAGGATATGGTTCACTTGCCATGTCAGCTGAATCCCTCTCCTCACTGCTGAGACGTACGACAAGGGTGCCAGTTGTGGTGGATTTTGTGTTGTGGACACGTGTCAACTGAGAACCAGACTGAGATCATGAGTTCATTTCACACGTCTTCAGATGATCAGTGTCTTCTGGGTCCACGGACTTGGGCCAGATTCAAACCAGGGATCCCAGGACTTTCTCCCTTGAGGCAGTAATTCCTGGCCCAGGCTTTTGGTGTACTTTGTCCTAAAAATGCTTTGTCCTACCTTTTCAAAGGGATCTACATATATTTTTTGAAAAGGCATTTGTGGGCCAGATCCTCAGCTTATGCAAATTGGCATAGCTTCATTGATTTCAGCATATGGTTAGGATGCAAAACACCCACCTCATATCTTTCTAGTTGTCTAGATCCCTACTGCAGGAACCCCACTTTGTTAAGGCTCCTTTGTTCCCCTTAGTTTCTTTGCTCTCAAATGCCACTTGATGCAATCAATAGAGCAATGTCCATTTGTACCAGATGAGGATCTGGCCCTTTGTGTCTAAAATGGACACTTTCAACAGTTGGCGCTTCATAGTAAAGAAACTAAGGAGAGTAGACACAACTAGACAGACATTTGGTGTGGTGTGTTGCCTTCGAGTGAAGCATGCAGTTGCAGTCTCTACAAAATTAGATAATTGCCATGGAAGCAAATGTAGTCACTTCATTTGCAAATATAACTAATCATGATGTAGTTTAAGATCATCTGTATTGCTTTTTATCTACTTCTTACAAATCAAATTACTGAGAGCAAGAGGTTCAATTTTGAAATCATTCTGGAAGTATTTTCATCGCATGTACTTGGAGGCCAGGGAAATTAGAGACTTCATTTAATCCTATTAACAATGTACATAGGGAAAAGTGTCATTTTTCCCTGTTTCAAAAGGAGCTCTTGTTTCTGTGAGCAGCATAGGGTTAAGAAACAAATTAGACAATATCGGAAAGGAGATATGGAGGACAAAGTACTCATTTTGCCTTGTCAGTACAATTAGTCTTGCACTTCCTTATGGGTTTTGCATTTTGGTTGCAATGGATATTTTTTTTGGTTGAGTACAAATGCATTATGTACAGTGGGCCACCACATGACCCCACAACAGCAGTGACTTCAGTGGAGCTAGGCTGACGTATGCAAGTTGGCCATGCCTTTGGAGCTGTGCATTCTCAGAGGCTCCTCCCTTCTGGCTCAGAGGTAGCTGCTTCTCTAGAGATTTCAGGCTAGCCTGGACTGCCTTCCATTCCCATCTCTGCCTCATTACTCCTCTCTGGATCTGTGGAAGATCCAGACAGGGAGTTAATATGCTGCATTCTGGTTTTCAGGCAGGGCCCCTCCAGTTTTCTCTCTGTGGCAGAGTACAAGAGGCCATTTCATTGAACATACCGATAGAGGAGACTGTGTACATTAATGAGCAAGAGGTACTCCCTGGGGGAATTCTGCGCATCTGCGGATGAGCAGAATTCGTCTGTCCCGCATAATTTTGTATTTTCCTGCATAAAATACATTTTGCCTAAGTGGTGTGGCAGTTCCACCTTTTTCCCACCAGAGGCCACTGTGGTGCCAAAACAGCCAGCTGCATGAAGGCAACTGTCTGTCCTGGCACCACAGCGGCCTCCGATGGGCAAAAGGCAGAACTGCAGCATTTCTTAGGCAAAATGTATTTTATGCGAGAAATTTTTTTTTCTATGCCCAGTGCTACAGAATTTCCCCAGGAGTTGACGTTCATCACAGCACCCTGCCCGTGGAGCCAGGTTAGGCCACAGTGGGGCACACAGAGCTACTGGGGGGTCCCAGACTGGGGTTCAGAATGGTTAGTGTGGGGGACAGACTGGGGCGTGGGCTCAGGAGCTATGGAGGTGACAGCTTTGAGCCTGGGGACGGGGGGCTGCAGGGACACATGGGGATGGGGGCTGCGGGGACAGGGGCAGATGTGCCTGACTGAATGGGAGAGGCTTGGGGTCAGCCAGGGTCTGCATGGGGGAGGCTTCCCAATTCCCTAAGAATCCCACCCCCCACAAAGAAAAAACCTTCTCTCACCTACACCCGGCACCCTCCAGGTTCATTCCTAGGCTCCTTCCCTCTCCCTCAGCTCCTCCATTACTCCTGTTTCTGACAGGTGCAGGAAATACAGTTCTGTATTGTAATTTAAATGAATTACTCGAAGTTCTGTATTAATATGCCTAGTAAGGAATCTATTTGTCCAAAAAAAATTACCAGAATCTTTTTTTTTTGTCTGTATTGCGACAGACATACTTGCTGATAGATATTTTGAAATAAATTACCAAAATAATTGAAACTGGCATGATTATATTGTATTATTTTGACAAATAAAATATGTAGAATTTTGCAGAATCTTCAAATATTTAGTGCAGAATTCCCCCCGGAGTAAAGGTGGTGTTGATCAGGATGTAAGTACCAGTGCAAAAACACTCTCCTTGGTTTTGAAAAAAACTGATCATTTGCATGTGGCCTTGAATGAGTTTTTTACCTGCCCTCTCAGATAGATAGATATATACAGACTGGATAGTGTGGGTGTTACTTGGAAAAAGTTACAATAAAAATTAGAGATGATGAAGAGATGGGATTGATTGTTGTGCTTTGCGAAAAAATATGAATAAACTATCTTCATGTCTGATCCCAGCAGGGTTAAATTCAGCTTAGCAGCATGGAAGTCAGCATCGAACTCCTTTCCTGCTGAGAATCAAGTACTCACTTTGAAGTGAGCAGTTCTGAAGGGGCTTCAGTACGAGGCCAGTTCCTCAGAGACTAGTTCTTTTAATTGAGGAAATTTCTGTATTAATCTCCTTGATGATGAAGTTCAGGAAATGCCTCAGTGTGACAATAACCACTTTGAAGTGCTGAGTTATTTCCCTGAAAGGTCTCAACTTTGTTCCAAAGTTACCCGCTTTATTCTGCTTGAAAGCCATGGGAGAGCACATGTGGGTGCAGCTATATCCTCATCTCCCACATCCTCTGCTTTGCTTCCTCATGCTTTTCCCATGATTCTGTGCTTCCTGTCACCCTACAGCCAGGTCTAGCTTGACTAGGGCTGTGCAAAATTCCCAGTTTGGAACCTCTTCGTTATGAACGCCAGAACTTTTCAGAGTTGTATGAAATGTTTGTTGACATTACCCCAAAACTAATTGAAAAACAAAAATAAT
This sequence comes from Macrochelys suwanniensis, assembly GCA_033296515.1. Classification (NCBI taxonomy): domain Eukaryota; kingdom Metazoa; phylum Chordata; order Testudines; family Chelydridae; genus Macrochelys; species Macrochelys suwanniensis. Next base: position 37,488,313 of record CM065775.1, on the reverse strand, counting down.
TTCATTACTGAAACCTTGCCTTGCTGAAATGCCTCTGCCTCTCCATTCTTACTCACAAGACCTGGGTCAAAGCCAAAAGAAAATGAAATCACTGCAGGGGCTTCATTGCCAGCCTTTCTGGCTCCTATCTCGCCTGCTTGATATGTCTCTTTCTTTCTGGTGGGCTGGTGAGGTTTACTACTGTGTCCTTCAAACCAGTGGTCTGCAGAATTACATCCTCGTTAGACATGTTTTACAGAACTGTCACGTTACTTGGCCCCACCTAAGGTAGAGGGCTGGAAAAGCAGGGTTGTTGCGGATCAAGACGGAATGAATTGACAGGTTTGTGTCAGGAAGCTTGCAATCTACCAGGGTAGAGCCATTATTTCCACAAGCACCAATTACACTCAAATAAATAATACTGATTATCTTTAAAAAATGTTCTTCTCGAGACATCTTTCATCTTCTCTGGGCTCATAGGATAGGGATCTGGAAGGAAAACAAACAACAACAACAAAAACAGACCCTGTGTGTCTGGGGAAAATTGTAATAAAAATTAAATTTCTCAGTAAGTAGCAAACTCCGCTGACTCCTGTTTTACCACGCGCTTTCCCTTTGGAGTCTAATTCTTTCTGGGTTGCAGTGGAATAGGTTGAAAACCCTTATGGCACAGTCTTAGAGGGCTGGATTGGCACCTTGCAGTCCAGCCTGAGTAAGCGGCTGCACACAACTGTGCAGCCCCAGGAAGAGGCTCACACTTCTGAGGGTCACAATTCTGTCCCTGCTTCCCCCTTTGCTCCATGGAGGAGCTAAACTTGTGCCGGTCTTTTCCCTAGTGAAACTCACTTCTCCCTCTGTGCCAGTTCAGTGCTGGCCAGCATATTGGTGGGGTGGAGTTAAGGTTTTATCTTTCCCAGAACACTTGTATAAGAGAGGGAGTAGCAGCCTCCTGCTCTCCTACCACAGGTCTGGTGATGTGGGAAGCTTGCACCTGGGAATAAGGGGCCTCCATAATCCCCTTGATCCTATGCATTGTTGGATTCACAGGTGAGCCCATAGAACTTCACAGAAAAAAATTATTCTACCATAGAATTCTCTAGCATGGTTCAAAAAATCCTATATAAATGATCTCATTTTCAATTACAAAGTATAGATTGAGTAATTTTGCTGTTAAATGTCTATAGAATCCTATTCATTTTGTCCCTATTCAATACTGGTTAAGTCTTGCTTGCTTCATACATAGGGCCCTTCATTTTTGGTGTTTATTTTATTTATTCTTTCCTGGGAATTTATCGGTGTTTATTACTACTACAACAAGAACAGGTGAAAATCAGTGGGGAAAAAACTATTAATTTTTCTGAGTGAATTTCGGGGTTTATTCAGTAGATTAATGCTTTGATTAATGGAATTCAATGTGGTTTGCTGCAGAACTAAAACAAACTCAAAACACAATGCCACCTCTGAGTTTAAGAAAACAATACATCTCTAATCCCCAAATAAAACTTTTCATTTGAATAAACAGTTTACTGTTGTAGACTTAGAACTATTAGCCTATAAATATTTACATTTAATAATTGGGCCACACCATTTGCAGCACATACATCTAACTTCATCCGTTTCTCCCGTTTTTGTTTTTTAAAACTTTCAAATACTTCCTTGTATTCTGAAACGTACTCTGATACAGATTTTCATTTTCTTCCCATTTTAGTGTGCCAGATCTTTATCTGCTCACAGCTTGAAATGTGTACATGGTGGGTGTGATATTCATCAGTACATTCAGATGCTCACGCATTTCAGAGCTTGCATGTGTGCCTGTTTGTTTATTGTGTGTATCTTCTAGATTAACACATAACCTTACTTCAACAGGCAGTTTTGCATATATACACAGAGACTAATGTATTATTGTAATACATATAGCTCATGCAATGTATTGTATTTTCCTAATAAAACAAGTTATTTTTTATATATTTGAATTATACAAAAGTAGGGTGAACATCGGGAAAAAAAGAATAATGCTTTTTGTAAAACTCGGGGGTTTTCCAGTAAAAATCGGTTTAAACTGAAAACAAAGGGGCTTATTCACACAGAAGGAGGAAAGACTTGCTAACAGCTGCCACCCAGTAGTATTGGAGATACTCAAGTATGAGGATAGCTGCGGTATCTCAGATACCGCTATGTGGTAACTGTTGGAAATCCTGCCTCCTTAATGGAGACCACTCTATACAGCATCTGTAATGCTGGTGGACTGCATGTTGCATATTTGTAATTAGAGAAGCAACAGCACGTTAAATAGCATGTTGGAGTAAAGTTTGTAGCAGGATCTGTTTAAGAATTGCCCTCTAAAAATATAATTAGTTATGAGTAAGGCTATGTTTTAGTCATGGGTATTTTTAGTAAAAGTCATAGACAGGTCACGGGCACTAAACAAAAATTCATGGCCCGTGACCTGTCCATGACTTGTACTATATACCCCTAACTAAAACTTGGGCCGGGGGTCGTGGGTGCCTTGTGGGGGGCGGTCCGGGGTCACCGGGGGTGCTGGGGAGGTGGCCTGGGATCCTCGCTGGTGCTGGGGGAGAGGCGGGCGACAGTATGCGGCCCAGGATTCCTGCTGGTGCTGGCGGGGAGGGGTCCAGGCGGTGGTGGCGGCGCATGACCTGGGACCCTTGCTGGTGCTGGGGTGGGAGAGGGTTGGCAGGGCTGGCAGGCTTTCTACCCAGCTCTGCGCAGCCCCCTGGAAGTGGCCAGCATGTCCCTGCAGCTCCTAGTGGGAGGGAAGGCCAGGGGGGCTCCGCACACTGCCTTCGCCACGAGCTCCGGCTCCACAGCTCCGATTGGCTGGGAATTGCAGCCAATGGGAGCTGTGGGAGCGGTGCCCACGGCAGGGGCAGCTGCAGGGACATACTGTCTGCTTCAGGGGAGCCCTCCCCGAGGTAAGCGCCACCCCACACTCCAGCCCCCTGCCCCAGCCCTGAGCCCCCTCCCACACCCAAATTGCCCCAGCAACGGCCAGTGCGGCTGGCCCAGGGGCTGCCTGATCTGCTTGAGCAGCCCCGGAGACAGCTGCACTGGCCGCTGCAGAAGTCATGGAGGTCAAGGAATCTGTGATTTCTGTGACAGACAGTGTTATGAGTGTTACAGTTCAAGGCCACTGCACCTGTATTCCCCCTCCATGGTTCCTCGCAGGCACCCACTCTAGGCTCCCAGCTGTCATCTGTCTTGGGTAGAGATCCATGTCTCTCTCCCTCCTCACCAGGGTTCTTCCAGGCTGCAGAGTTCCCTGCCTACCCTTTGGTATTCCCAGCAAGCCACACTGCCTACACAGGCCAGTGTCTGCACATTGCTTTCTCTTTGAAAGCTATAAACAGTGTAATTGCCACGGTTAAGTTACCAGTCAGCTCTTTATAAGCAAGCACATTTATTCTGAAGGTGAACGCATGACAGAAAAACATTAAAAACAATAAAAGAACATACATGCATGCTAATAAGCTTACCAGAGGTCACCCCAACTCTAACAAGGGCCCTGGTAGGAGTCAGTCCTTCAGACCCCACAAAGGGGTTTTCCTGTGGTTACAAGTTCATATCAGCCTTAGCTGAGAACGAGCACACCCATGAATAGTGCCGTCTTTCCTTTGTACAGCTTGTGACTTTGAGCTTCAGATTCCAGGAGAAAGAAATCAGGCAGTGGACTCCTCAGGGCATAGCTTCAAAAGGCTGGGTTTTTGCATAGTCGGAGGCAGGGCATTTGCATTCATCTCCCCCTCAAGAGGTTACATACAACCCCTAGCTCACAATAATCATAAACCATTCATTTAGTACAATGGACCCCAAAGCTACTTAAACTAAATTCAATGAGGTCTCTCAAGGATATGGCTGGAAATTGCTCCATCGGTCACAATGAGCAGTTTGCCCAGTACAGGTTAAATAATCACTTTATTTTGTATTAGGATCACGCCTCGAAAGTTTGATATCGTTCATGCATCTGGGAGACAGAAAGTTGGATCAGTCACTCCTGATGTTGGAGACTTGACATTAAACAGGAGGGGAACAAGGACATCATTTACCTTTAGGAAAGTGAGGAGAAGCCCTTGCAATTGCAGTAAGTGTCTTGGGTTGATCATTGAATCCCGTGTGTTGTCCTTTTATCAGACCCTTAAGCACAGTTATTTGAAATCGTATATAATGAATGTTTGGTATTTCTATGAACAGCCCTCACATTCAAAGCTTGCATTTTCCGTGTGTAGCCGAAGAACAAAGCTTATTGGGCACTGTTTCCTTTAAAAAGCAATATGATACAGTATCAGTGAATGGATACTTTTCCCCACGTACATCTCCTCAGCAGGAGAATTTTGTGTAACATAAGAACGGCCATACTGGGTCAGACCAATGGCCCATCTAGCCCAGTATCCTGTCTTCCGACAGTGGGCAATGCCAGGTACCCCAGAGGGAATGAACAGAACAGGTAATCATCAAGTGATCCATCTCCTGTCACCCATTCCCAGCTTCTAGCAAGCAGAGGCTAGGGACACTTCATAGCATGATTTTGTATCCCTGCCCATCCTGGCTAATAACCATTGATGGACCTATTCTCATTAACTTACCTAGTTCTTTTTTGAACCCTGTTATAGTCTTGGCCTTCACAACATCCTCTGGCAAATAGTTCCACAGGTTGACTGTGTGTTGTGTGAAGAAATACTTCCTTTTGTTTATTTTAAACCTGCTGCCTATTAATTTCATTTGGTGACCCCTGGTTCTGTGTTGTGAGAAGGAAACAACACTTCCTTATTTACTTTCTCCACACCAGTCATGATTTTATAGACCTTTATTATATCGCCCCTTAGTCATCTCTTTTCCAGGCTGAAAAGTTCCAGTCTTATTAATCTCTCCTCATATGAAAGCTGTTCCATACCATAATTATTTTTGTTGACCGTTTCTTACCTTTTCCATTTCCAATATATTTTTTTGAGATGGGACGACCAGATCTGCACACAATATTCAAGATGTGAGCGTACCATGGATTTATATAAAGGCAATGTGATATTTTCTGATTTTTTAATCTATCCCTTTCCCAATGATTCCGAACATTCTGTTAGCTTTTTTGACTGCCGCTGCACATTGAGTGGATGTTTTTAGAGAACTCTCCACAATGACTCCAAGACCTCTTTCTTGAGTGATAACAACTAATTTAGACCCAATCATTTTATATGTATAATTAGGATTATGTTTTCTAATGTGCATTACTTTGCATTTATCAAACTTGAATTTCATCTGCCATTTTGTTGCCCAGTAACCCATTTTTGTGAGATTCCTTTGTAACTCTGCAGTCTGCTTTGGACTTAACTATCTTGCTGGAAGATAGCTAATGTGATGCTGATTTTTTTTAAAAGGCTCCAGAGACGATCCTGTCAATTACAGGCCGGTAAGCCTATTATCTGCAAATGTTGCCACCTCATTGTTTACTCCTTTTTCCAGATAATTTATGAATATGTTGAATAGTACCGGTCCCAGTACAGACCCCTGCGGGACACCACTATTTATCTCTCTCCGTTCTGAAAACTGGCCATTTATTCCTACCGTTTGTTTCCTGTATTTTAACCAATTACTGATCCATGAGAGGACCTTCCCTCTTATCCCATGACAACTTACTTTGCCTAAGAGCCTTTGGTGAGGCACCTTGTCGAATGCTTTCTGAAAATCTAAGTACACTATATCCACTGGATCCCCCATGTTCACATGTTTGTTGACCCCCTCAAATAATTCTCGTAGATCGGTGAGGCATGATTTCCCTTTACAAAAACCATGTTGACTCTACCCCAACAAATTGTGTTCATCTATGTGTCTGATAATTCTATTCTTTACTGCAGTTTCAACCAATTTGCCTGGTACTGAAGTTAGGCTTCCTGGCCTGTAATTGCCAGGATCGCCTCTGGAGCCTTTTTAAAAAATTGGCATCACATTAGCTATCCTCCAGTCATCTGGTAGAGAAGCTGATTTAAATGATAGGTTACAGACTACAGCTAGTAGTTCTGCAATTTCACATTTGAGTTCCTTCAGAACTCCTGGGTGAATCCCATCTGGTCCTGGTGACTTAATGTTTAATTTATTAATTTGTTCCAAAATCTCCTCTAATGACAGTTCCTAAAAAAGAACATGATTGCTCCTAATCAGCTTGACCGTAGTCAGGTTCTGTTTTGGGGCTGATCTGGCCAGACATGAAAAGTAAGATAAATGAATGTCAGAAGTGTCTGACGGGAAGCTGCCATCTAAAAATACCAAATTGATGCTTTCTAGAGGCTTGAAGCACATACTCCGTATTGGGTGAAATTAAGGCAAAGGCCAAGACATGGTCCAATGGTGAGGGCACTCTCCTGGGACTTCAGAGATCTGGATTAAATTCTCTTCTTCACCACAGACTTGCCTATGACCTTGGGCTAGTCAAGTAATTTAGTCTCTCTGTACCTCAGTTGCCCATCTGTGTTTTTTTTTAAAAAGGGAGGGGGACAATAATACTTCCTTATCTCACAGGGGTGTTGTCAGGATAAATACATTAAAGACTTGCATCTGAATAAGTGGGTATTCACCCACGAAAGCTTATGCTCCAATACGTCTGTTAATCTATAAAGTGCCACAGGACTCTTTGTCGCTTCTACATTAAAGACTGTGAGGTGCTCTGATACTGTGGTGTTGGGGACCATATAAGTACCTTAGATAAACATCACAAGACATATGCGCCACTTAAGCCCTCAAAATAGAGTTTTAAGTGGTGTTTAGTCCTTGTGGACGGTGGTGAATTTCACCTTTAAAAACGTACACACTGTAGCAGAGGCTCTATTACAGCAAGCACATGATCTTTAACACTAGTGGTAATGTATCATTTTTGGAAGCAAAAGCTGGTGGAAATCTTGGATAACGTGACAGATAATCATTCTGCAACAAGCTTCTAGTAAGCTAGTACATTGACTGATATAGTGGCTGTTCGTTTTAAAGATTTTCAGACTTTTACAATTTGATCTGCAGTTCAGCTATATTGACAGATGTCTTTTGCAAAGTCTTCATTATATTCTACGGTTTTAATGGATTTTCTTTTTCTTTTTTTGTTTGTTTTTCTATTAAGTAAATGTAACCAACAAGTTAAAAGTTTCCCATCTGGATTTCTTATTCTTACACCCTAGCTTACCCTTCTGTATGTGACAGTCAGCAAGGCCATCAAAGAGAGGAAGCACCTTCATTCCATCACGGTGAGACAAAGGCCTCAAAGTTGGAACAAGAGTATGTACACAAGGTGTATGAAGAGATCGCAACACACTTCAGCAACACCAGGCATAGTCCGTGGCCCCAAATTGTTGAGTTTCTTAGGACTTTACCAAAAGGCTCTATAGTGGCTGACATAGGTTGTGGAAATGGGAAATATCTTGGAATCAACAAGGACTTGTACATGGTAAGTCACTGATGTTATTTGTCTTCTCTTGTTGTGATTATTATTTGTGTTACTGTGATGCTTAGGACCTCCAGTCATGGACTGGGACCCCATTGTGCTAGGAACTGTACAAACAGAATTAAAAGATGCTCCCAGCCCCAAAGAGCAATTACCAATTGTCCTAAGTTTGCACATTCCATTTGTCACCTTTTCTTTTTTACTTTTTGGTTTACAAATCAAAGTATGTCATAGGGGAAAATTGTAGTGAATAATTACAACAGTCTGTATTCACCACTGCCATGAAAAACTTGCTAAAGGGGCAAATGGTCAGACAATTCCAGGTGTCCCAGTAGATTTTCCACTTGGAAGATGCGGGGAAGGGATGTGGGACAGGTCTCTGAAACTGCAGTACCAGTAAAATCTCCAAGGTGTATCTGCAAGGTGTGCCCCCCTGTATACTGCTCTGTGTATACTGCACCGTGATCCTCTTTCTCTGGCAGCATGGCTTACTTGGGAACTGGGCTGCCATTGGCTGTCCTCGTCATGACTGCACACCAACCCCCACCCCTACACAAACACATCTTGAGTGTGTACAGACGCAGCCATAGAGAAGAAAGTGGAATTTTTTTCAAGGCGCATCAAGTTCAACACAAACCTTCAATTAAAACTCTACCAATTTTTGAGGGGAGCCTGTAAAGTAAAGTGACTGCTCCCCAGTTCTCCTCTTCCCCCCAAAACCCAGCAATGCAGCACACTCAAAGAGGGCTTCTGTGAGTTCTCAGGAATGAAGGGAGCTGCCACTAAGCCACCATTCTCCCCCACTTTGTTTTTTGTGACATTTTACCCCTTCTTTTGCTCTTTTGTTTCCTTCTACATTACACAGTGGTGGGGAGCATTTTACCCTATACAAGTTATACATCTTTATCTAACAAATATCAAAAAGTAGAATTGTTAAAAAATATGCCAGAGAGATGCATCTGTATACAAATATCTAGTTCCCATGTATGCTAGTAGATAGGAGTAGAGTGCCTCTTGCTGATGGAACAGGGTATGACATCAGATCCCCGTAGTGTGTAACGTCCATTAAATCTCTCCACAGATGCACTTTGCTAGAGGCAGAAGCTAACACACTGGCATAATTTATAGTCAGTAGGTGCCACACCTTCTGTGGATTTTACTATCCGTGGTATTTATTTCTCATGTGCCAAAGTACTCATGGAAGAAGCAAAGAGAAGACCCCCTTGAAGATCTTGTAGTCTAAAAACCCCATTTGCAGGTTTTGAGCCTATGTTTCAGAATAAACAAACAAGGAAAAGAGTGCAAAATAAAAGGGCATCATTCAAACTCTTTCAGCCTGGCATGCAAAATAGGGACCACTGTAGGCAATTTTCTGCCCAAGGCGATCTTCCCGCCGCATGGTTCTCCTGTCTCCTTGTTCATCTTTTCTATCCATGTTTTATTCTTTATCAGTTTATTTAATGTAACCTTTGACATTTGGCATGCCATTCAGTAGTCATTTAAAAGAACAAACATACTGGGCCAGAATCCTCACTGGTTAAAATTGGTGTAGAGCCATTGAAGTCAATGCAGCTACACTGATTTATGCCAGCTAACAATCTGGCCTACTTGGCCTCCTACATGTTATTGCTTCTGTTCCCTTTTAATCTCCTTTCTGCTCTATAAATCTTGGTGTAACATTTCTTCCTTGTTTCTCTTTTCCTTTCATACCAGTTTTTGTGGTATATAGTTTTTCCATCACCTCTTTTCTCTTCCTCTGACCCTTCTCCTTTCATTGCTGTGATTGTGTTCTTGGAGTTTCTTGTCTCCCTTCAATCACTTGTTCTTTCTCTCATCTTCCTTATCGATCCCTTTCTCTTTTCCCATCATCAAAGACACCCCCTATCACTACCATTCACTAATCTCCTGTATCCTGTCGCTCAACTGTATCTTCTACTCGCTGGTACATCCCCACACACTCACTCTCCTCCCTTCCCAACACAATGACAGGCACACAAATATTAGACAAACAGGTGTGTTTTTTTTTCAATGCAGAAGAAATGCAGATATTTCAAAGTTAAAAGATACCATGACACTTTTTATAGAGCTACGGGTTTCCCTTAATTCTTTGGCTAAAAAAACCCTCCTCAGTGTTATACAGTGTGCTGTCTCCTGCTGTCCTTTACCCCAGAAATGTCTGCATTTGAGCAACAAATTGATTCCTTTATGTGTTTAGATTGTAAAACATTTTGGAATCCTTCAGGCTGAAAACATCATTACAATGTAAAATATTTTCATTAATAATAATAGAAGTCTGACTTGTTTATCTGTTTCAGGAGTTTCTCCTACTATTTATACTCAGCTATAAAACATAAGCTATTATTTAAAGCCCTGCCAGTATTTGTAATACAGCTGTTTGCATTACTGATGTTACAAGCCAGAGAGAACCAACTGATTTATAGGCAGGCATGTTTATGCCTCACTCCTCTAGCCTGAAAACAATTATTAGTCCACTGGTATGTCAAGTACATTGCAGTCTTTCATTCCTGACCGAGAGCTCTTCAGAAAGAAAAATCTGCACATCTAACTAGAGAGAAAAAGTTCTTCAAGTGATGGTCCCTATGTGTATTCCACCCATGGATCTGAGTCCAGAGATCATTAGTAAGCAGTGTCCATTGGTCTGCACATGTGCTCTCCTCGGGGTCCAGCATATATATATATATATATATATATATATATATATATATATATATATATATATATATATATATATATATATATATATATATATATATATATATATTATATATATATATATATATATATATATATATATATTATTTTTTTCACTATTTTAGAATTTATCATTTTAGTACTTACTGTAGTGTAGTTAGTTAGTTCTTTCCCTGTCTTGGGGAATTTCTCCTCTGAGGGGAAGAATTGTGGCTAAAGTCCTGGGCTTTAAGAAGTGTGTTTTCTGCCCCCTCGCCTTTTCACAGAGCACTGAACACCAACACTGCCTTTTCTGTCTTGGTGAAGCTCACATCTTTGTTAAGTGCACTATCTGCCACTTCTTCTCCCCCCAGACTCACGTGGGTTGAGAGCTCAAACTGAGAAAGCACCTCGTGAAAAAAGCCATGAGACACCCCAGTAGGATCCTGGCTGGGGAAACCCCCACCATACACCAGTCCCGACCAACAGGCAGCAACCCTCCAAGCGTGAACTCAGGACCTGAATCTATAACTTCCAAGCCTAAAGAATCCAAGGCTTCTTATGAGTGTGAGGGGGCACTCACAAGCACAGGAACAGTTCCTCTTCAGAATCTGCCCTGAAAAGAAAGGATTCCTCCCTGACTCCATCCAAGTCAGGTGAGTCTTCATACATGAGTCCAGATAGACTTAGGTCTGGATAAACCTCCTCTAAAGAATGTCATGTTCTGTGACATGTGACACATGACACTGTGACATGTGTCGACATGTAAACCAAAGGACTGGCATCCACTACCTTCAACATCCAGATCAGACTCTGTGCCAGTTCCAGCACAGCCTCAGAAGGATCCAATGTCCACTATAACCAGGGAAATATCAGATCCAGCAGCCATGTCCACCAATACTCCCTGTACCCTAAGAAGATCTGAGACCCATGTCTCCCCGGAGGACATTTTTACCCTTCCTTATCCTCAGTTCCCTGTCCCTCGGGACCTTATTTGGAGATATTGTCACACCGAAGAAGAAACCACATCAAGGACACAGAGTGAACCTGAGTGCCCATCCATCGGTACTGACGGTTGTAATGGTCGATTGGGAACCAACCCTCTCATTGGATGAGTTGGAGGCAGCAGGTGAACCTCTATCCCTACATAAGCAGGCGAGTCCAGACAGAAGCTCCAGGAGATTGGGGTTCAGTCCTGTGCCAAGATAGGACTTTCCAAGGGCCTGATGGTTCTCAATACCATGGGGTCGGTCCCAACCTATTGACCCTTCACATTGGCCTTACTGGGGCCTCTAGGATCCTTACTTTAGGCACCCTGGATCCATGCATGAACTGTATCTATCCTAGCCAACATCAACTGGCTCCATCAGAGTATGATGAGAAGGAAGTTGATTTGGATCTGATGGTTCCAGTGGCCAATATCAGGTGCTTCTACAAAGAGTGGCATCTGAGCTCCAGACCCAGCTCGAGGAGGTCCTCCAAATACCTCTACATAGGCTATTGGACATCTTGCAACCCTCAGGTCCCAGTTGAGTGGTCCTCTCATCAGTAAGGCAATTATGGATCCAGCCAGGGTAGCATGATACACTCCTGCCTTATGCAATCCCAATCCCCAAAAGGCAGAGAAGTGCCACTTCATCCCACCCAGAGAGAAAATTTTTGTTCTCATACCCAGCACCTAATTCCCAGGTGGTACAAGGCTTCGGGTAGGTGGGGCTCGTCAGCCTTGGAAGGCAGCCCACCTAGGAGAAGGAAAACTCTGATTTAAAACCTCCGCTGCCTTGTGGCAATACCCACTCATGGGAAAGGCTAAGGGAGTCAACCCTGAAACCAAATCCAGTGTCGGAGTCCCGATGGCGGTCTGACATTGTCCTCAACGTCATTCCGGCAACTCCTGCAACGCCACTGGTGCCAAGTTGTATCGACATTGTCTTTCCCTTGGATCCATCAGTTGCGTGGAGGCGGGGGTTCTGCTGCATGGGCAACAGCTGTTCCTCCATATCACCCTGCCCTGGCTTGCGCCCTGGAGAGGACACTCCAGCTTCGCTCCACAGCGTCGACACAACACGGGAAGCAACAGTTACTGCCACTCTCGTGTGGGGCTCCACAGCCATAACAGACGCTGCACAACCATCAACTAAACATTCCCCATGGGCGCATATCCATCGTCTCTCGAGACTAACGGACGCCAACAACAACAAGCAGGCATGGAGAGATTTAGGCTGCAACACCCCAAGAAAACACCTTTGGACACAGGTGCTAAATGCCTCGACTTCCTAGGGAAAAAAGGTTTCTCCTTGACAAGACTTAAATTTTTAACTGCTAACTACTAGGCCCTGTTAGCAAAATGTGATTTCACATATGAAGTTTTGGGACTTTTGGAGGATAGAGCCAAATTCCATAACCTAATTGATAAGGGTAAATTTGTGGCCAAAACATCTCTTCAGGCTGCAGTAGATGCTGCTGATACTGCTTCCAGAGGGATGGCTGCTGCAGTTGTTAAAAGGAGAGAATCCTGGTTACAATCCTCCTGTTTTCTTATGTAAGCAGAGTCTGAATGAGCTCTCCCCTGACATCTAGTGATGAACTGTGGAAGAGGACTTCAGGAGCTGATCTCATTTGCATGGGCACACCCACCCTGCCTAGGTGCTCAGCATGATGGGATTGCTTGCCCAAATGATCACTTTTGGCTGGTGTGGGATTCCCAGTCTCCATGTTATTAGGGCAGGAATAATAAAGGGTTGTTATCCTTGTTGTGTGAATCAAGGGCAGCAGAACTGTACTTGGCATACCCTGATTGACAGACTCACCCTCAACTAAACGGCACTCGCTAGGCAGGGGACATAGGTTCCAAAGCCCAGTGGAGTGGAGAGAGGGTGGGGACAGGCACTTGTACATGGTGGTGTGAGCCCTGCCTAAGGGCCCCAGACACCATTTGACCTTTCCTCTCTGCACTGTGTAATAACAGAGTTAATTTAGACTCAATTGAGAGTCTTGTTACACACCGCAGAGCTGAAACCACTGACACCTAGGTCTAAGCGTTAGACCTGTTTTGGGACAGTGTATCTGCTGCAAGAAACTGCCCAGTGTGTACTAACAGAGAGGCTCCCACACTAACAGCTGGAATCACTGAGAGCTGTGTTAAGTGGTGGAACCTGAAGACATACTGGCAGATTGGCAAGTGGCTGGCTAGGTGGCCAGCAGAGACGCGTGGAGATCGGCTAGCAAGGTGACTGGCGGAGAGGCTCAATGCTCAGCCAGCAGTGTGGCTGGTGGGGAGGCATGGTGATTGGACGACAGAGCGGCCAGCGAAGAGGAGTGGAACGCCGACAGGGCAGCCAGCAAAGAGGAGCGGAGGGCAAGTGCCAGGGCAGCGGAATGAGTAAAGTGCCTTCTTATCCCCCCACTCCATCCGGGGTGGGAGGTGAACTCTGCAAATGCACCTCTGGATCTGCACTGATCAAGGACAGCAACTGTGAGTGGGATGCAGAGAAGGAACGGGCATGTTAAAGGGACTTTTGGGTTGCTGGATTTAAGAACCTGAGGGGAAAGGACACTTACTTGAGGGTTGGTCTTTTGCTCATGGTTTATGTTATTAACCTGTTTGTGGTGTTTTCCCAAATTAATGCTGAGTTACTTCCCTCCTTTTATTAAAAGTTCCTTTTTTACACTCAGACGCTGTGCTTGCGAGAGGGGAACTAATGCCTCTCAAAGGCGCCCAGGGGGTGGTGTGTAATTGTCCCAGGTTACTGGGTGGGAGCTTGGGCCGATTTTGATTTGTATTGTTCAAGGGGAACCCCTAGATATTGAACCCGGCCCTTGTTGCTGCCAATTCCAACAGGCAGAAGGGTTACACTTAGGAAGGTACAAAGTACGATTGAAACCCTGCCCTTTGATGAAGTTAACTTCTATACATTTCATAGGAGCAACCCTGGACTTGACTGCAGCAAGAGCCTACCTCCCAGTGGAGAGATACCATGCCCTGAGCAATTTGATAAAACAGGTCACCTTCAGACCTCAGACTACAGTTTGGATCTGCCTTTTCCTTCTAGGCCTCTGGGTCTTATGAACTGCTGGGTTATACCTCCATTGCTTACAAACGTGGCTTCAGTCCATCTGATTGATTGACTGGTGATCCCTCGATTCGAGGATGATCTTTACCACGGATTTACATATAGGTCCTGAGATGACTCACGAGTCCAATCCTGGAACCAGAAATCTGCTTGCAGTAGGTGCAGACATTTTGTGGCAGGCCAGCTGCCTGCTGGGAGAAAGTTATTTCTTTTTCCTTCCTTCTCCCTCTCTTTTCAGCTTCGAGGGCAAGGCGCTTCTCCTCAAAGCAGGCCACTGCCTGATGGAGGATATGGCACCATTGGGGTTGGTTGGTGGCTTCCTCCTCCCAGCTTGTGATGTCCACATCAGTTTTTCTAAGATACACTCTCAGTGTGTCTTTCTGGCTTTTCCTCTGACCACCACGGGATCGCTGACCAGGGGTGAGCTGAGAGTAGAGGACTTGTTTTGGGAAGCAAGAGTCTGGCATCAGCACACAATATCCAGCCCAGTGAAGTTGGTGCATGAGGATCATTGCTTCAGTGCTGATGACATTGGCTTCAGCGAGGCTGCTGACAGTTCAGCGATCTTGACACGAAGGATCTTCCGGAGGCATAGTTGGTGATACCTCTCCAAGCTCTTGAGGTGCTGTTGATAGGTCACCCAGGTTTTGCATCCATAGAGGAGTGTAGGAACAACAGTTGTCTTATCAACCTGGATCTTGGTGTCCTGCTGTAGGTCATGGTCCTTGAAAACGCATTGGAACAATTTCCCAAAGGAAGCACTTGCGCACTGGATCCTGTGCTGGATCTCACTGTCGATTTTTGCATTTTGAGAAAGTTGGCTACCGAGGTAGCAAAAGTGCTCAACTGTCTCCAAAGTCTGACCCTCAATGGTGATATGACCCCATTTAAAAGTGATACACACACAGAGTCCATAATTAATTTATGGAACTCATTGCCACAAGGTACCACCTAGACCAAGCGCTTAACAGGATTCAGAGTAGGATTGGATAGTTCCATAGCTAATGAGAATTTTTTTTATATAAGTGATATAAATCTCCATGCTTCAGAACATAACTCCTATCACCTGGTGTTTAGTTTAGGAGGCCGCTTACCCAGGGGTAGTTTATGCTATAAATGTCCATTAAGGTGTTTTTATGCACCTTCCTCTGAAGTGCTTGGTACTGGCCACTGTCTGAGATTGTATACCGGACTAAATGGAGGCTGTTCCTATGATTGTGGGAGCATACCAGGGAGTTGGACATTCATATATTTTGGTTTGTGCCCATAGTTTATTTTGTGGGTGCAAATTTGTGTGAAAGTTGGGCTCAGTCCTTCTGAAAATATAGCCCTTAAAGGGATTTTGTACCTGTTTCCCTGAAGTATTGCTGCACAGTCCCACAGGAAGTAGTTTAGAACATGGGGCAACATGTAAGCATCATCCTTAGTGGCAGGTATCTTTGGGGTTCGTTATAGACTGGTGCTTCATTATAGAATTATTGTGCTGGATTAGTCAGCATGCTCTGCCCTTTTTACACCAGGGAGAGGTTGCAGCTGTCCTTATGTCCCTGCTGGTGCTTATTGGGCTTTCACAGTAAGTATGTCTGAGCCCGATCACATTTCATACATTGTTTTAGCCCCATTGACTTGGGTCGGATATTAGTGTGAACTGAGGCGGGGTGGGGGGGGAATTTGCAGAGTACTCTTGTTTTGGCAGGTGAAGTATCAGGATAACAGGGTGCTCTGTAGATACTATTACTCCTGGGGGAATTCTACGCAATACAGAATTTTGCAGAAATTAATGTTTTTTGTGCATAATTTCCTTTCCCCCACAGAAACGGGCTGCAGTGCTGCTGGCTACCACCAGGGGCCGCTGGACCTGGCAGAGCCCAGCTCGCCCATAGAAGACACTGCAGAGAAACAGGAACTGAGTTGTCATAGGGGTTTAGCTCTCAACTCCAGGGGGAATTTTTGTGTGTGTCTGTATTGTTTCAGACATACTTGCTTACGGGTATTTTGAAATAAATTACCAAAATAATTTAAACCAGCGTGATTATGTAGTGTTATTTTGGGAAATAAACTTTGCAGAATTTTAAAATATTGTGTGCAGAATTTTTAATTTTTTGGCGCACAATTCCCCCAGCAGTAAGATAGAGAGAATCAGATCTTTCCTCCATTTTCCCCCCTTGACTAAGGCAGGTATTTGACCCAGCATTTTTCTCAGTAACTGTGGTCTGCCCTTACATGACAATACTTATTAGTTCCTTTTAAGAGGTGTCTCTGTATTCAGAACGCCGATTCAGAACTCTCAGCCCAGTTACTCTAGGACAGGAGGCAGTGACACATTGCTGAGAAATTGAGTTATTTTATTAAGACACAAATATATCAATGCTGCTATGCAGCCTGAAGTATTTTGACCTGCAGATATTGGAAAGTAAAGAGAAGGAACTGAGACAAGTAGTTTCTGTGTGTAGGCAGTGTGCTGTAGAGGTTACAGTACATTTTCAGAAAGGGTACTTTAAATAGTACCTCTAACAGCAATTTAAAGTTAAGGTACATTTCATGGTGTTTTAATCTGTAGGCACTGTCTGAAAATGTCCCCACAGCTGTCTGTGCTATTGTGTTTGCTTGACTTTCTTTAGATGATTACAGAGAGCCTTGTCTAGTCAGGTATTGTTGTGTGACAATGGAACTAGCATGAATTCAGGCACACTCAACAAAACCAGCTATGCTGTAATGGCTGTATTATTCTGTTACAATAGAGAACAGCAATTGCATGACAATCAGAAACTCAGATGAAGAATTTTGAGTGAGAGATGGAATCAGAGCCTCATTTAGTTAGAACAGAAACTGACAGAAGATTGTGCATCTGATAAAATATGAGATCCCAGTGTTTTTTTGGCTCCCATAGGTATTTCATTGTTCTAATGTAAGCAAAGGAGCCAGAGAAACTGATTTTCACCAAACAATTCCCTGCGTTTTTTACCTGGTTTTTGTTACATTTATGTCATCATTTTTAAGCACAACTTTGATATCTATGTCCAGGGCATTTGTTTTCTTATAATGCCATATTTCAGCCTAGGCCACTACAATGACCTACATTCAAAGCCCCCTGAAGTCAATGCAAAGACTCCTATTAAATTCAATAGGCTTTGGATCTGACTCCAAGTTTCCAGCATGCCAAAGCAGGGGTGGTCATGTGTGAATGCACATGGGAAGGTACAGCATCCCCAAAGAACTACAGCATAAGCTTGAAGGGCATTGTAGCCTTGCATTTTCAGAGTTTCCATTTTTAATTGGGATGACACATTGATGGAAAACGCAAACTAACAGTGACTGTGTGAAAGTGTATCAAGTAGACCTTGGCAAGAATATTGACATTAGTGAGAAATGTGGTAATAAATAAGATGTAAAATGGTGGGTTTTAGTGTAGCAAATTTGCACTTGTATAGCACCCCTTATGCAAGGATCTCAAAGTATTTTACAAACCTTAATTAATGATTTACTTAATTTAAGTATTAAGTGATACTTGGCACTTATAAGAGCGACAAAGAGTCCTGTAGAACCTTAGAGACTAACATATATTGGAGCATAAGCTTTCGTGGGTGAAGACCCACTTCCCACGAAAGCTTATGCTCCAATATATCTATTAGTCTATAAGGTGCTACAGGACTCTTTGTTGCTCTTTCAGATCCAGACTGACACGGCTACCCCTCTGATACTTGGCACTTATAGAGCACTTTACCTGTTCTGCAATGAGACATGGGTCTCTTTCTCCCCACTCCTTTCCCCCTCCCAGTCTAGGATCAGCCAGGATTTGGAGTATCACATAAAATGTGCCGTTTTTTCAGGAAGGGGAGTGAAAGGTTTGGTGCATTATTAGTGCAAGTTGGTGGAAGTATCAGGGCTGCACTGGGTATGCTGTCTTCCCAGAGGAGATGGCATTTCAGCGAGCCTGGTGGCATGTGAAAGCAGATAGGAAGAACTGACTTACAAAGTATCCCTGGAGCCAGTTCTCTGTGTTGGGTAGTGGTCAGACTGCGCTGCCTAAACACTGGGCAGGCAGTCTGTTCTGGGGAGCCTCCATTGCCCTGCTCTCTCAATAAAGAGTAGCTGAAGGGGTGAAAGATCTTGGGGCGGAGTGGCTGGGGGATGAAGGAAGAGCTCCAAAAGAACAGGTGAGCAAGGAGCACAAAACAAGTGAACAGACTGATGTGTATGAGTTGTTTCTTATAGTATGCCAGTGAGAGATGAACCTCCCATTTTAGACACAGCATATTATTTCCAAAGGCATCTCGGTTCTGTGCGGTAGAAAACAAAACACTACGTGAAAGAAATGCTAAAGGTCTGACTCAGACCAGCTAAGGCAAGGGAATTTTTCTCTCTCACTGTGGCTGTACTGTCGTCTTTCTTGCTCTGTGTGTGTGTGTGTGCGTGCATGTGCGCACGCTTGCTAGAATGTAATTTGGTTCCTTGAGGCTCTCATGCTATTAGTTATAGCTGAAATGTTTCTCTGGGGAGCCATATCATTTCATTTGGTGGTTGGATTTCAGACTGAGAGGTCGTTCTCTCTATCAGTCTGATGAGTTGAATCAATCAGGTTCCAAAAGACTTAAATGAACTAATTCCACCAGGTGGAGTTAGTTATATTGAGGTAACGTACCAAGACTATATATAATGATGGGATACTGTGACAATCCAGACTCATGAGTAGCTGTGTCACCCCGTCTCTGTAACCTGGGATGGCCTTTACAATGCCTTGCTGCTACTGCCTCCAATCTGGACTGCTCACAAACAGCCTCTGGCATGTGTGTCACTCCTAACTCTGTCAGTGTATGCTGCAGCCAGCCAGCCTCACTGTGGCTCTTACCAGCCTGGGCTATGTGGTAGAGTGACCCCAACATACCCCTAGACCCAGATCTCCCCCCAGAAATGTCTGTCCTGTACTGTCCAGCCTTCTGCTGGACAGTCCAAATATATTAAATCTGCTATTCATTTAAGGAATAATATGCCATTTTATTATTTTAAATAGCTATCCAGACACTTCAATTTAAACACACTGGCTTAGAGAAAGCAATAAAACAAGTTTGTTAACTACAACGAGAGAGAGATTTTAAATGAGTACAAGTAATGAGGCATAGAAGTCAGAATGGTTACAAGAAAAATAAAGAGAATGTGTTTACTAGTAGCTACTTCAGAAACTAACATAGTTGCAAAGCAGACTGTCTCACCACATGCTCCAACAGACTACTGACCAAACTCTCAGGTCTAGGCCCCTCCAATGGCTGCTTCCTTTTGTCTTCTCAGATGTGAAGAATGAGGTGGCAGGGAGAAGAGAGAGGGGTGTTTTGGAGTGTCCGCGCCTTCTTTTTATAGTCCAGTTCCCCCTCTGGGGGGATTTCAGCTTCTGTTCATAACTTTATATACAATACTACTATGTGTATTTTGCCATATTATTAATCAGCAAGTCATGAGTTTTTAAATGATACCTCACAAGGCATACCTTGAACAGACATTATTACAACAATGCGTAGGCTGTGAACACAGGTGTATTCTGTCACAGCAACATAATAGTGTTTTTATCTATCTCTACTGTGACAAAGTTCCTCCTCTACCTCGGTGGGTCCTGCGCTTATTGGCGGATTTTTGTTTGCCTCAGAGATCTTCCCCTCTGGTAGAACCCCCAGTCCAGATCAACTCCTCCTGTGTCTGATCAGGAGTTGGGAGGTTTGGGGGGAACCCGGGCCCACCCTCTACTCCGGGTTCCAGCCCAGGGCCCTGTGGATTGCAGCTGTTTACAGTGCCTCCTGGAACAACTGCACGACAGCTACAACTCCCTGGGCTACTTCCCCATGGACTCCTCCCAACACCTTCTTTATCCTCATCACAGGATCTTCCAGCAGTACACCCTCTTACTCTCAGCTCCTAGTGCTTCTTGCTCCCAGCTTCTCACACGCAACCTCCTTCCACAGCTCCTCCCCTCCCACTGACTAACTGGGAGGCTTTTAACTAGTTCCAGCCAGTCCTTAATTGGCTTCAGGTGTCCCAATCAACCTCCCTGCCTTCTGGAAAGTTCTTAATTGGCCCCAGGTGTCTTGATTAACCTGGAGCAACTGCCATAAGGTATCAGGGATTTGTTTAGCCTGGTGCTAACATACTGGTTCCTTACCACTTTCCTATAGCCCTCTGGCCTTGCCCCGTCACACTACCTAATCTTGGCTGAGGACTTAGCCTCTCCCAGGTTGTGATGCCATTAATAATATCTTTATTTAGCATCTTTTGTCCCCATGTTCCATTCCATATCACTTTACTAACTGTATGTTATTAGAATCCTTTTGCTCACCACTGAAATGCAGCCACCTCTGAATGAAACTATGGCAGTTGGGCTGCTAGAAGCCCAGTAGTGACAGCAGGTCTGCTTCATGCTCCTTCCCACCCCACCCCCAAAGAATCCTCCTGTGCGGCTGCTGGAAATGCTTACAAATCACTGCTCTGCCCATTTTTCTCAATCCCCACGTTCCTTCCCTATAACTTCCCTTTTATTCTTCCATTTCTCTCTTCAATCTAATGGGTTACATGGACTGCTCCTTAGCAGCGCTGCTCTTCCACAGCCCACATGTGGCAATTTAAGTGACTGAGACCTTGTTTACAATGGGGTTTCACCTGGCCAGCTGCAAACCCTGTGCAGATATAATTTTTGCCAGTGCAGCTTACTCTGGTGTAAAACTGAGTTGGATACGTTAGTGTAAACCATGTCTACATTAAGTGGCTTGCCCTGGTGCAGCTACCTCACTGGCTGAAATCACAGTGTAGCTGAGGCCTTAGAAAATCAAGGAGACCCTGAAACTGCAACTAACAAGTGTCTAAAGATTGCAATCCCGGAAGGATTGTACAGAAATGCAATGCTTAAATTAAGTGCTTTTTTGCAAGCTACCAGAGAGAAGCAGCAGCAGCCATTGTGGAACTCCCTGTGGGGGCAGTGTTCTATTCACAAAGAATAATGGAGAAAGATAGGAATGTGCGTGCCACAAAGGCAGCCATTGGGAGATTGCTGTCGAAAATAAAACCAGTTAAACCTGAGCTGCAAGCCTCCTTCAAGGAAATAATAAAAGGTGTAAAACTCCTGGCTGCTAGAATGATTAGACTTGAGGCATGCTCAACTGAGCATTCAGCTACAGCACCTGATACAGAGAAGAGACTTCAGGTGGTTCAAAGCAAGGAGCTTGATTTGCTGAAATAAGATAAGATTGAAAGGATTCCCAAAAGGGATAAGAAAAGGGGGAACCCTTAAAAATATACAACTTACCTAGGGATGTGATGGATTCTCCATCACTTGAAACATCTACGTTAAGATTTAATGAATTTCCAAACCAGAAGTGCTGGACTTGATGCAGGAATCACTGGGTGAAATTCTATGGTCTGTGTTTTGTAGATCATTCTAGGTGATCATACTGGGCCCCTCTGGCCATAAAATGTATAACTATATATGGAAATGCTGCAGAGAACTCCTGGGGAAAAAGGAAGAAGCTCCTATGCATTTAGACTGAGCACGCCATGTCCTGTTTACAGTCAGCTGCAAGGTCTTGCCATAGGGATATGGTTATCTTGCTGCATGAGAACCAGGGTCACGTAAGGTATGTCTGTCAGCCAGCAGCAGAGAGCCTCTGAGCCCAGGCTCATGGGAAGCGACAGACTCAGGCTCCATGAGGTTCATGCTATCGTGATAAAAATAGCTGTGTAGATAGTGCTCTTAAGTTATGGCTCAGGCTCTAAAGTCCATCCCCTGCCCCAGATTTCAGAGCCTGAGCTCCAACTCAAGCTGCAGCATCTACACAATTATTTTTAATACAATAGTGTGAGACCCGTGAGCCTGAGTCTCTCGACCTGGGCTTAGAGGCCACTGCCACAGGCTGAATAGACATATCCTTAGTGAGAAGGACATGCCCCACTGAAACTCTGGGAAAAGAAAAGGAAGGTCAGCGGAATTACCAAAACACCTGTGTCAGGCCAATGTAAAAATAGCACTGGGGCTTCCCCATAAACTTTGGTTTTCCTACAGAGATTGCGTTTAAATTCTGAGAGCTGTGGCCGAGGGTGAAAAATCCTGGAAAGAGCTGGGGTTTCATCGCATAACATGCAACAAGAGGAAAGAAATGAGACTAGCAGAAGTTGTAGCAGATCAAGCCCCAGAGGTCTTCCAAAGAGAACATATAGTGAGAACCAGCAGAGGAGAAGGATAAACAGGAGATGAAGATGCTGGCTGAGGAACTAACCAAAGACCCCAGGGGTTTCCAGGACTACTATTAGTTATCTAGGCTGTGATGGCTCACAAAATGGGCTAGGTGCTGCACAGACATGCAAGAGGAAGACCATTCAGAAGCTTACCATTGTACAGCTGTCTCATGTCTTCTCTCATTTTTGTCAGGTTCCTACCACATTTTTGGACACACAATAATAATAATTCCTTCCTTTCCCCACTGTTACAGAAAATAACAGTGAGGACAGCATCCCTTGCTGAACAAAACAATATTTAAAAACTTATCTTGACAAAAACTAAAATGCTCCCTGTTATTATATGTAGGGCATTTTCTTAATTATTTATTTTATTTTTTAGAGAGCAATGTAAGAGAGAGTCTGCTAGATGATAATATGGGGCACTTCTCTGTCCCCAAAATGCTTTGTGAACATGGAACTTCACCATATCACTCTGATGGTGAAGTGATATTTTTCCCTAGCTCACTCCAGCAAGTCAGTGACGGAGCTGGGAACAGGAGCCCAGAGTTCTGACTCCCTGTCTCTGGCTGTAAATGCCAGACAACATCTCACAGGACAAAACTGCCTCCCCACTGTGGGAAAAAAAATACTCATAAAAATAACAGGCCACTCCATTGAACTCACCCAGTTTACGCTAGCTGAGGATCTGGCTCATTGTTTTTAAAAGACCTAAGCCAATGTGTATTCATTTTGAAGTGATGCAATATGTGTATAGTTCTCATGCTGTAAGCTATAAAATGCTGGAATATAGTAATTATAATTCTTTGATAACTATATATAAAAAAGTCATCCCGTGCTAATCCTAGTAAGGATCTTAAAGTTGCTTAACTCCTGTAAGAGACAGATTTATGGTGGTTCTCTGTGTTCAGTCCTTATGCATATACACACAGGTTCTATCATAATTACATTAAATACAATGCTATATTAAGCCTAGTGAACCTTTTGCAGATCCGCTATGCATTGTAACCAACATGTTTCAAGGTCTCCTTGTTCGTCACAAGATACAATCTTTTTATTTTGGGTAGTGGATTCACTTTAATAAGTATGACATTATAAGTAAGCCTGACTTCACAATTATTTCATATAATTTAGATGCAAATTAGGACCTCACATTCTGGTTGTCATGTGATTTGTTCTCCTCAGTTAGTTTCAGTTCACTGGATTTCGTTAGTGTACAGTGTGGTCTCTTTCAAGGTCATTTCTGTGGTTTTTATTTAATTCACACTACCAAGCCCATTTCTACTGTACAAGTGTAGGGCAAAATTGTCCTTAGGTGTGAGTGGGTGTATTGTTGGATAAGATCCTACCCCAGTCAGAAAATAATTAAAGAGCTCCTCTGAGCACAGTCAGTCCTAGCTGGGTATACCTGTGAGGCCTATCAGACGTGAAGGGGACAGCTCCTTAAAAGGGAGGATCCAAGTCATGGGCACCAACTCCATGGATGCTCCAGGGCTGGAGCACCCATGGAAAAAAACCATCCGCTGTTTGGAGGAACCACAGGGGATTCTGCAACAGACTGGTAACGAGCTGTCGAGCCTATCACATGCAGGTCATCGGTTTGAATTCAGCTCAGGCGAGAGTGATCAAAAGATACTACCATTGGTTTCCAATGTGAAATGAGTTGGGATCTCTGCCTAGTTCCTCATGGACAAGTGTCGTCCTATCAATCACCAGTCAAATTAGGTACCATTTGGCTCAGTTTTTGGTAAGCTCAGTGGAGAGGCCAAAGATTAAATAGAAATTGAACAACACTAAATTGATCCCTTCAGGGCTGTACTGAGGCACTTGGGCAGGGCAGTGTGTGCAAATCTGCAGTGCCACTGCCCATGCTGTACCTGGCTTTTATTGTGTAAAAGGATTCCATTTTCTTGGGCTGTCAATTAAGCACTTTTTGCAACAGCTACATTTACTTTGGGTCAAATCTTGCAGTTTCTTCACTTGGGCAGAACTCTTACTGAGGTCAATAGGAATTTTGCTTGAGTCAGATCACAAAATTTGGCTGGAAATTTGCAAACAAGCCTTAATTATATGCTCAAAAGCTAAGCTATATTGAACCCAGAAAATGTCATGGTATTACGGATAACTCAGCTCTTTCTTACACTCTCTCTCCATATAGTCGTTTTTACAAATTAATGCAGCAGAGATTTTTTTAATTTAAACTTTGCTGTCACCTTTAGTAAATTGATTAGTCAGAATACATTATTTGCTATTCTTCTCCCATTCAGGCTGACTTAGAATTCTTTTTGTTTAAAAAACACCAAACACTGCCAGCAAATATTATTTAGGAATCTTGTTTTCCATTATCTGCCTATCGATGATGAAAACAAAAATAAATTTGATATTCCCAGCCAGCATGCATTTGGAATATATTTTAGTAGCTTGATTATTAAATTCAATACAGGTGACAGACCTGGAAATCAAATTGATGCGTGCATCACTGCAGGGTTGTTTTACAGAAGGACCTTGCTCAGCGCTGATTTATTCTTTTGATGTAAGGTATGTAAAAGGATGTTTGTAGATGCTGTTTCTCTTCACTCTTGACTTGAATGCAGAGGGAAGTACAAACTAAGGAAATACCATATTATGAAATCTGCCCAAAGACTGACCCTGTGGCCCATCTCCCTTGGTGTATACTGTGGCTCTGTTAAAGTTACACAAGGGCTGAACGTTCAATTCTAACAGTTGTATTTGTGATGATATTTTGGGGCTGGGAAGTCTATACCGACACATTTCAAATGTCTGTACTCCAACAGAAACTACGAAGTGTTGATGTGTATTGAATCTTTATAACAATTACTATAGCGACACGAGTGGCACCACCAGAGGTAGAGCTGAATTGCTTTGTTCCATTAGAAAATCCAACTATGGGGAGGTCAGTATTTTAGCTGTTTAAAATTTTATCAGACAAAAATTTGGCATCTGGGGGCCAAATCCTGGCTCCAGTGAAGTCAATGAATAAGAGTTTTACCATTGATACTAGAGTTGAGCCATTGAATATTACCCAAGTTTTTAAATACCGAAGGGGTTACCAGCACATTGCACTGCTCACACGGTGCAGAGTGGTTGGATTATAAGTACCAATGAACAGTTCCTGTGGTGGAGGACTGTGTGAAGCTATAGGTACTCCTCCCTGTGTAAAGCCAATAGCTGGAAGGAAGAGGAGGAATCTCAGGAGCAGGGCAGAACTCCATTCCCCTGTTCCTATCTACCTTAAGGACCAAATGTCAATAATGTAAGTTGGAGCAGTGTGACAGAGAGGCCCATTGGTGCCAACTGGCAAAGGGTTCCCTGTTCTTTTCAAGCAACTCATGTCTCAGATATGACAAACTCACACCACCTAATACACCACTTTCATGGTATTTATCCATACAGGATAGCATGTGAGATCTCTACTGAAAGCTTGTAACTTATCAGTACTCATAATCATTGCAAGATGTGTGAACAGGTAATATTTAAGGAATAATGTAACTATATTGAAATGATGCCCTATAGATTTGGAGTAAAAGTTAGTCACCAGGGAATCAGATGACTCGGTGATGGCCCATTTAAGCAGGAGGGAGTTGTCACCTCTTTCTGGTTAGTCTGTGATTGTCTAGCTTTGCCCCATTTCTGAACAGTCAATGGGAAACCACGAAAGACAACTGCAAACAATTGAAAACACTTGGAGGTAAAAAGGGAACATTACACCAGACCAGAAATCTGGCTGTGAATAAAGACAAAATACTGATTTAGTATATCACAGGGTGGAGAAAGACACTTTGCATCCATTCATTGAGGACATATCTTGGGGGCAGTGGTGTCATGAAAGGTTGAATCCTGGTTCCTGGGAAGCCAGCCAGTTCTGCAACAGACTGAACTTTTGGGGTGGGGAAAACCTATTTATTAAATAGGAAAGGTCATTAATAAGCACAGGCCCTAATTTGCATTGTATGATTTTGTTTTCTGTTGTCACCGTTTGTTTCCATCTCTCTTGTCTAGTGGAATCCCTACTTTCTTAAATAAAACTTCTTTTGTTTTATTGTAAGTGCTCACAAGTGCTGTGCATTATACAGGAGTGGTGATATAAGGTAAAACTGGTAAACTGGGGTGCATTGTTCCTTTGAGAGCAGGGGATGTGAGATTTCTGTGAGTAGCCAGTGTCAAGATGGATATCACAGGGGAATATTTCAAGGGGACTGGGGCAAGTTGATTGTTAATCTGCAAGGTAAAGACAGGATTGACATAGCCCAGAGGAGATTGTTTGAGTGCCTGGCAGGCTGGTGGTGTTAAGGAGCAAACCCCCAGCTAGCACAGGCAAGGCTCCCTCACGCTGGAGGCAGGAAGTAACAAGGTGGTTCATAGCCTGGGTACCTTGAGAACTATCCCAAGCAGTCCCAAGGCTATTCTAACTCATACTTTTCAGAATCAAGGATCCATAATCAACAACCTTCGAGTCCAGTACCCCACAGGCAACAAAAAAATAATTTGGACTATTTTTTTTCTCCCTTTAACTAAAACTTATTTTTTTACTAAAGTGTATCCAGTGTAGTGTCTGAACAGAAGAGACTGATGGAGCCATTCCTGTAACTATCTTCCTGTGAAAACCAGCAGTTTTACAATACCCTTTCTGTTACAGATTGGCTGTGATCGTAGCCAAAACCTGGTGGACATCTGTGGAGAAAAGAAATTCCAGGCGTTTGTCTGTGATGCGTTGTCTGTGCCAGTTCGAAATAGTTCTTGTGATGCCTGCATCTCCATCGCTGTAATCCACCATTTTTCAACAGCAGTAAGTCTCACATCTGTAGATCTCACAAGAGGTCACCAGCTTGTCCCATTGGAAAGTGAATGGCAAAAGAGGATCTCAAAAGAGAAGAGAATGTGGGAGCGTAAGAAAATGGGAGGGAAAGAAAAGAGGAGACGTATGGACAGGGAGGATGAAGGCCTTAGGGGATGGATATAGCCACTTCATCCCTTCTGATTCCTTTCTCTTCTTGTCTCCTGCAACTCCTTCCTCCTCAAAAACTTTCAACACTTTCCCTGCTCCCTGGCATTAAAAGGATCATAAGGTGAAGAGATATTACATGGGGGGTGGTTGATAAGATCGGGCTGTGCTGCATCTTGATGTTATTATGTAGATTTAATATTTGTTTAGATTACTTAGATTGTAAGGTCTTTGGGGCAGGTATCATCTCTTTGCTATGTGTCTATACAGTGCCTAGCACATGGGGGCTGATGCCTCTAGATGCTACTATACTACCAATATAAATAATAGTAGTAATTTGTATTGCAGTAGCTCCTAGAATCATTGGTCAGAGATTAGGACCCCAAAGTGCAAGGCGCTGTACGCATTCCACACATCAAGTAGAGTCCCTGCCTCTGAGTTCACAATCTTAGCAGATGATGAGAAACATGTGAAGAAGACAGACAAAAAGGAAGGAGGACGTGGTAGACAGAGAAATGACCGAGTTTAGTATGATGATCAGCAGGCAGAGGACACCAGCTAACCTTTATTCACTTCTGCTCCTCCCGACAAATTGTCTTCATGTGCTTCCCCCTCCGTCTCAGCTGCTTTTGCTTCTTCAGTCACTTCCCATTGCTTGCTAGGTGCTGTCATTGCAATATATCTGTATTACAACTCAAAGACTTCCTTAGACATCAGAATCTGCAGTGGTATTGCTGTCCCTGTCATTTTCCCACTCTGTGCAGACCCCCATGGTATTGTTCCACTTTCTCTTAAGAATTTGGTTTGATTGTATAGACATCTATGTTTCATTTTGCTCTTGTTACAATTAATGACATTTGAGAGGAAGACCCTTCATTAGGACGCAGGAGACATTGATTATATCCCTGGCTCAGTCTGAGATTTTGTGCCTCAATTCTCCATCTATAAAGTGGGGATCACAACACTTTGTCTTGTCTATTTAGATTGTAAGATTTTTGTGGCAGGGACTGTTTGTACAGCACAGTGGGGCCTGTATCTGAATTGGCACCTCTCAGTGCTACTGGTAATAAAAATAAATAAAATCAGTACAGCTCATGTTACCATATATTGTAGACAAAAAGTAGTTCCCATGCAGCTTTGGCCTAGCCCGAGTGCATAGGTGGTTGACTACATTATGAATGAATTACTCTTCTGCCCCCTTACTCATCATCACCCACTAGTGGGGAGTATGCTCACTTCTGTCAGGCTAAGAACACATAACCAAAGAGTAGGATGGGAAAAAAAGTATCTCCAGTCTGTTTCGTACCTGGGGGTAGAGCAGGGAGGAATCATTTCTGATCATTGCAGCAGTGGTGTTGCTGTCAGTTCCATTTCGTTGTGTTCCCGCTTATGTACTAACTTCATATGTACTCATTGGGTCTTTTCATTACTAGGAGAGAAGACTGGCTGCTGTCCGTGAATTAACCCGGCTCCTAAGGCCTGGCGGAAAAGCACTCATTTACGTCTGGGCAATGGAACAAGAATACAACAAACAGAAGTCAAAGTACCTTAAGGAAAAGAGAGCTAGTAAAGGGAAAGAGGAGGAAATCAATACTGATGTGGCCTGGGGATTGTTCTGTGATCAAATGCATGACAACGGTAGCCAACACTCAGCATGTTCTGATCAAGTCCTTCATGACTCTAAGGACAAAGGCAGCAATGCAAAGCAGGTAATTAACTCCAAGCTGCCTGTTCATACTAACAGAACGTCCTTTCATTCTCAAGATGTGCTGGTTCCCTGGCACCTGAAAGGGGGCACTAACAAGAAAGGGGAATGTGTCAAAGCCCTTCAGCTTCCAGCTGGTTCTAAGGAATTGCAAGAATTCAGTCCTGTTTTCCATCGCTATTATCATGTGTTCTGTGAAGGAGAGCTGGAAGCAGCCTGCAAAACCCTGGATTGCATAAGAATTCAAAAGAGTTACTATGATCAGGGAAACTGGTGTGTGGTTCTTGAAAAACAGTAAGCCGCTGCACTTCCTCCTGTGCATCTGAAAGAGACGCTATTTTCAGCCTAAAACTTTGCCTGTGATAGTACTGTGCAGAGGCATTTTAAAACCCATCCTGTAGTTGTTACTGCCTTTAAATTTGTACAATAAACGCAGTTATTTTAAGACATTAGCCAAGGTTAGATGCTGGTAGTTGTCTCCTTGTGTTACTAAAATTATGGTAAAATTTGGTATTAACAGAGAGAGTTATTTTACTTTTCACAGTAGTAAAGAGACAGAGAGAAGGGGTGAAATTCTGACTGTGTGAAAGTCAATGGCAAAACCCACATTGACTTTGGGAGGCCAGGATTTTATCCAGGGCATATAGTTTTAAAGTCACAGGGCCTGATTCTCCACTCTGTGATGCCAGTTTCATGCCAGTGTAACTGAACTGACCTTGGTAAGGGTAGAACACTGTACTGCACCAGGGTAGTATTGGAGCAGAGAACCAAGGCCATTATCAGGAAATTAACTTCGGTGTAACGTTATTGGTTGAAGTAGAAAGAATGTGCAATTAGGCACTTTGGCAGAAGATGTTGATGGGTCACCGCACTGCTAATTTCTCATTTTCTTAGGCTTTGTTTTTAGTAATGTTTCTCTGTAAATTTTCCACTATTGACTTTCCATTGTTGCAGCTTTAGTGGTGGGAGCCCGAATGTAGACTGACTGCAGGCATTTTAACCACTGTCCTCTCTAGACCTAAGAATCTATTCGAGCACTACTACTATTAGGGCTTGTCTTCACTACCCGCCGGATCGGCGGGTAGCAATCGATCTTTCGGGGATCAATTTTTCGCGTCTCGTTTAGACGCGATTAATCGATCCCCAAAAGCGCTCCCCGTCGGCTCCGGAAATCCACCTCATCGAAAGGTGGAAGCGGAGTCGACGGGGGAGCAGCAGCGATCGACTCGCCGCTGTCCTCATGGCCAGGTAAGTCGATTACGATACGCCGACTTCAGCTACACTATTCACGTAGCTGAAGCTGCGTATCGTAGATCGACCCTCCCCCCCCCCCCCCCCCGCTAGTGTAGCCCTGGGCTTAGTGGATCTGCAGTGGTGGAAAATGTAGGCAGACCCTTGGAAACCTTTCACTCAGCATCTAAATGCTACAACTCAGTATTTCCCCAAGACTAAGAAAAACTAGCAATGGTATCCCAACAACACTGTTAAAGGTAGATGTGAGGAGACCTGATGGTGTCAGTCCCTAATGTAGGATGCTAGTAGTAGTAATATTTATGTTATGGTAATAACTAGAGGACCCAACTGGGCTTAGGGCCCCATTGTGTGCATTACTGTACATCCTGAAAGAGTTTTCAGTCTACATACACAAGACAGACAGAGGGTGGAGCAGAAACAGTCATAGAGAAGTGAAGTGAATCACCCAAGGGGACATAGTGGCAGAAGAACTCAGGTCTCCTGAGTCCCACTCCAGTGCCCTAACACTGAAGCACGCTGCCTTTGTAACAGTAGTATTTGTGCTGTAGGGTAGCATGGGCTGTATCCTGTCTCCAGAACACACCGTTAACTCCTTTCTTTCCTGGTCCAGTTTGGGGTTTGTCTACCCCCATCACAATGAGTAATAGTTGTAATTGGTGAAATTCATGGCTGTTTCAGGATAGTCTAAAGGTGTCTATACATTCTAGGCTGCTGCCATGGGCAGCTAGTATTATGATCGCTCACACTAATCAGAGGTGTCATTGGGACACCTACAGCAATACTGGTCATTGGGGTTAATATTTAGCCACCAGGGCAGTGGTTCTCAAACTTTTGTACTGGTGACCCCTTTCACATACCAAGCCTCTGAGTGCGACCTCCCTTATAAATGAAAAACACTTTTAAATATATTTAACACCATTATAAATGCTGGAGGCAAAGCGGGGTTTCGGATGGAGGCTGACAACTCGCAACCCCCCATGTAATAACCTTGCGACCCCCCTGAGGGGTCCCAAACCCCAGTTTGAGAACCCCTGTGCTAGGGCAACTAACTGGGAGGACGACATGATGACACTTGAACAGGTCTGACATCCACCCCACAGAGGCCAGTGGATGTCAGACCTGTAATGTGGGATCACAGACACCTCGTTACTCAACCTGACAACACTCTGCCCACCCAGGGTGAGCAGGGTTTTTTTGGTTGTTATTTGTTTGACTGGTAAGTAAAACCATGTAATTTGTTTTCCTTCTGCCTCTCGTGGTAAAATTTTAGGTGAGTAGATTTTCTGTCTTGACTGGTAAAATATTTTTGACAACTTTTGCAAGCTGATCGGTGAGAAATTCACAGCATAGTTGGATTATGACAACAGAGGTAGCTGCCTCTTCTTCATTTTTTCCTTTTCTTTCCCATTCTCCCTTTATTGCCTCCTTCATCTGTCCTTTTCTCCCCTTCCTCCATTCTCTCTCTTTCTGTTCCTTCTTTCTTACCTTTTCATCTTTCTCCTATCGTGTTTCCCAACACTTTGTTTAGACCAGGCCTGCACAACATGCGGCCCGCGTGGGCTCACTGTGTGGCCCGCGGGGGGGTGAGTAGGCAAGGGGCGGGGTGGGGCAAGTTATACAATAATGCATAATGCAGAGATTTATCTACAACTGCATTGATTGACTGTTGTGTGCAGTAATATAGTGACCCCTGGGTGGTGAAGAGGGGTGTGATGGTGGGGCCGAGCGGGGAGGGGGCAGGTCCTATTTTACTGCTGTGATCTGGTCACCCTATGTGCGCTGTTTCTTTCCCCCTCTACAGGCTTCCACACTCCAGCGCTGGGGAAGGAGGGGTTGTTTCCGCGGGGCGGGCGGCGCTGGGGGGGGGTGGGTGTTTCCATGGGGTTGGGGGGGTTTCAGCCCTCAGCTGTTTTCTTTGGAGTAATATGGCCCTCGCCGCTTTACGAGGTGTACAGGCCTGGTTTAGACCAAGATGTAGGTATCTAGAGGGCAGCCTGCTCATATAGACATTTGAACATAGCTGCTAATGACATTCCATCCACTAGAGGGCAGTGTTTGGAAGACAGCTGATTATTATTTCATAGCTGTGGACAAGAAAAGACTCACTGATATATTTGCAAACTAAGAACATTTAGGGTGATGATCGTGGTGCATCGACAAAGAAAACGTGATGGATATTATCATTGAACTTGACAGTTCATTTTATGCACTATATTTGCTGCTGTGGAATAGCACTGTTCAGCTGTGCATAACAATTGATTAATAATCTAGCATGTTTTGTAGAAGTAAATACTCACTGGCATACTTTAATGCCTTTGGGTTATATTTTCAAATGCTCAGATCCTTCTGTGACACAGGGCAGGGACCATCTCTTTGTTTTATGTTCATACAGGTTTCTAGCAAAATGGGGCCCTGGCCTGCAAGAGCTATCCTAATACAAATAATAAATAATTATTACAGAAACAGATCTTTTGAAAATCTAACCCCAGTTATGAATGCTGAGTCCTCTTGTAAAATCTGGCTCATACCATTCCAGTGGTCTATTCTGTGCTATAGCTCCATTATATATACATATAATTAAAAAAATAAGTCTCCACACTGACGTGGCCAAGATGAGGGAATTGGGACTTATTTTCTATTCCCAGACATTCTGTGACTTCCTTATTAATTTTTTTGCTATTGATATTGCGAAGAGGTTGTGGTCTTTATTTATGGAGGTGTTTTTCTTTTTTTTGAGCAGCTAAGTCATCAGTCATCCCATGTGCCTAGTACTTCCTAGTTATTCAGGATCCTCTGACTGTATGTGCTTGTTCTAATGTTCTCCAAGCTAGGGTACGCTGCATGTCTTTCATTTTCTAATTCCATACAGACTGCTTGGCCATTTGTACAGCAATGCCCAGGTGCTGCTGACACATAACAGCTACTGCATTTGCTTGCAAGTGCATTTCCAAACCGATGTGTAATTTATTGGCAGGAACTGCAAGCACTGTTCAAAAAGCTGCTGACGTGCTGCTGTAAACCTTGATTCTCACTTTGTGAAATAGCGAGTCTGGCACAGGGAGTCCTTCATCCTGCAACGTGCTGGGGTCCAATTTAGCAAAGCACTTAAGCACATGCTCCACTTTAAGCATGTGAGTAGTCCCTTTGGTTTGAATTTAAGCAGGTACTTAAGTGCTTTGCTAAATTGATGCTAAAGTGCTCAGCCCATCGCAGAATGGAGTTCTTAGGAGTCCAACATGGACCTAGTTCTAAAAAGAAAATACATTTTCTCAGGGGCTTTTACAGCACCCCTGGAACGTTGCTGCTCCCTCTGACCTCGTAGCAGAGAGTATGTCTTCCTGGGGAGACAGGAGTTGGCAGCTCCTCGCTTCTGATTCTGTGTGAGATATTTTGTTAGGCCTTGAGACACTGGACCTGTACATGAGGCCAGATTCCCCCTCACACACTGCTTTTACCCTGGTGAAACTCCATGGACATTCTCTTACATGAGAAGAGAATTGGGTCCAGATTTCATTATTAACGATGTGATTACCATGCTAAGAAACCTTGAATTTTACCCCAACAAAAATAGGCCAAATATCTGTTCAGGATATTCCTTTTATGCTAAAGCACTTACAGGATAACTGGTCATGATGGGATTCATCAAACAAACAAACCCTGGGAAGATGCCAGCAGTTACCCTGTCTAGAATATAGAGTGTTGTTATAAGGTCAAAGGTCTGACTCCACAAGGTGCTGAGTGCCCTCCACTCCCATTGACCCTAATGGGAGTGGAGGGCTCCCATGATCTGTGAGGATCTGAGGAATTTGTACAACTTATAGATTCTGGTTGACATTATGAGACTATTACCATGAAAATTGCTGTATCGTGGAATTCACCAGGGCCAGTAGCATGTAACCCCACTGCACTGGGGACAATGGAGCGCTGTTGACTACAATATCTGTACTCTGACCAAACAATGGGTAGGCTGAAGCCTGGAGAACCAGTTTTCTCCCTCACCTTAACAGTGGGCTGGTGTTTACAATAGTGGAAAATCCCCAGAAGCAGAATAAATGAATCAGATGGTGGTGGTGGGATATATAAACACACATGGTCACAGCAAGCTTTGGGCCGGCACTGGAGGGGAAGAGCTAGGCATGCAACCTTAGTGGGAGGGCTGGTTTAGCTGCGGAACCAACCAAGGTCAGAGAGAGCAAGCTGACCTGGGGAGTGGGGGCCTCCATGACTGAGAAAACAAGCCATGCATTGAAGCAGAAGAACCCTGGATGGCCCCACAGGACTCTGACAGCAGCCCAAAGACTACTATGGAATGGTGAGGAAACTGAGGCAGGGAAATGTGTGTAGGCTTTATTATCTGCATACAGCTTGTGCAATTAAGTACTGAGCAATGATGTCTTAGAATCCTGTGCAAAGTCTGTGTTGTCTTCCACGTACAACATATAGGGTGACCATGTGTCCCATTTTGGCCAATTTGTGTGTGTGTGTGTGTGTGTGTGTGTGTGTGTGTGTGTGTGTGTGTGTGTGTGTGTGTGTGTGTGTGTGTGTGTGTGTGTGTGTGTGTGTGTGTGTGTGTGTGTGTGTGTGTGTGTGTGTGTGTGTGTGTGTGTGTGTGTGTTCTGGCAAGCACTGTGCAGTGTCCCATTTTCTATGGTCACCCTAACAACATACCCCTGAAGAGTTAACCTGTGGACGCAGGACACCCACCTGGCTGGAGTTCTGGGAAAGGGTGTGTTAAGCTATGGAGGACGTCTGAGGGGTCAGTCTAGTCCCAGGGTCTAGGCAGTTGGACTGTGAAGACTCAGCAATCAGGAAGGGGTGCTAGACAGAGGATCTGCACCCTGAGAGTGTGTCTAGAAGCCTCCAGACAGGGGCAATACCCGGACTCCGTTTACAATCCAGCGGCTTAAAACACAAAGTATCCAGCGGTTGGTTCCAAGAAGAGGTACTGTATTCGACTCCCCCCCATCGACCTTACTGGGAGTTGAGGGCCCTCAGAACTGCTTGCAGTTCTCACTCAGCAACTCATAGGATTGGATCTTTCTGGAAAGATTTCTTCAGTGAAGGTGAGGCAATCTCCTGTGATGCTCCAGAGAATAAACCGGCACTGGAGGAGAAAATGACAAGGCAGAATGACAGTTAAGTGGTGACAGATTTATTACAGAGAGGTGGTGTGAAGGGCTCTCATTTGGGAGGATGAACTTGAAACGCTCATTACAGAAGAGAGTGATTTGCCACCCACAAGCACTCTTTGCAACACTCACTTGCCCCTCTTTTCTCCTGGAAACGTAATGATCCAAAATGCTTCAGGGTCAGGAGTCTGAGTTCACTGTCTAAGGCTTTGTGGGACATGGGTTTTCACACTAAGTTTCTTTTGAGGGTTAATGTATGGAGATATGCCTGTCTCATAGAACTGGAAGGACCTTGAAAGGTCATCGAGTCCAGTCCCCTGCCTTCACTAGCAGGACCAAATACTGTCCTCTGACAGATTTTAGCCGCAGATCCCTAAATGGCCCCCCTCAAGGATTGACCTCGTAACCCTGGGTTTAGCAGGCCAATGCTCAAACCACTGAGCTATCTCTCCCAAATACCATGCTAGTGATCTAACCACTGGTCCATCCTTCATGTCTCACCAGATTATCAACGGGCAAGCATGGAGCAGAAGAGTATACAGAAAGCAGACAAGATCCTCACACAATGAAACCCTTCCATGAGTTCCTTAGGCTGCTGTCTTTTCTGTGATCCAAAATTTCCAGTGGATGATATTTTCCTCCAAAAATATTGCTTTTGCTGAAATATTTTTCTTTACTTTTACTGCTACATTGGCAAGTTTACAATGAGATTTCCCAGAAACAGAAAAAAGGGCCAAGACAGCTGAATTGCAAATAGATAATATTTGAAATTCACACAATGCTGTGTTAGCAAACAGAGTTCTAACTTCTATTTCTATCTACTGAAAAAGTTCTTGCATAATGGGCAGGAAATTATGCCACACAGTGCTAAGTATCCTAGGAATTCTAACTTAATCTTTGCTCATAAGCCCTCCCTGCTACCTCCTTTCTTGATCACTGTGGACATCACCACCATCTTGCCTATCACTCAGGCCTGTAACCTGGGTGTCATCTTTGACTCAGACCTTTTTCTAGATCCTCACATAGGCTATGTCTAAATCTTTGAGATGTTATGCAGAAAGCCTCAGCTATCCATCCCCATAGCTAAAACTCTAGTCCAGGCTCTCGTCATTGTACATCTCACTGCAACAGCCTTTTCTTTAGCCTTGCCAAATGCAATGTTGTCCCACTCAAATCCATTCAGAATGCTGCTGCAAAAATCATTTTCCTGTCACTTTGTAATTCCTCTCTTTGCACCCCTCCACTGGCTTCCCCTTCTCTACTGCATCAATATTAGCTGCTTGCCTCTACTTTCAAGGCCCTTCCATATGTATCTCCATCCTACCCATCATCTCTCATTCACTATCCAAAACCTGGCTCTCACTTCTGATCAGCCCAGGTGACAGCCCCCATCACCCTCTTGTTAAATTTTCAAACAAGCATCGTTGTGCTTTCTCGCTCGCTGCCCCTTCACGCTTAGGAGGAGCTCCACGTAAAAATCAGCATAAAGCTATCTCATTGTCCTCCTTCAGTCCCTTCCCTTTTGCTGTGACGCCTACAAAAAACTTGACAATGGTTAGGCTGTTGGTACACTAAGCCACTGCCCATCATGCTGACCTATAGCATCTCATTGTTTCTTTATACTACCCTGCTGGTCTGTCTGTATCCATCTGTTGTCTCTTGTCTTAAACTTAAACTGTAAACTCTTTGGGGCAAGGGCCATATTTTAGCTGTATTTGTGCAGTGCCTATGCAGTATGGGGTCCAGGTGTATGACCAAGGCTATGGTAATACTACTAATAAATAAATTTTTAAAGTATCTGCTTGCACGAGACAGGGTTGCCTTCAATTCTTCCACTCCTCCCTTTAATCCTATCATTCCAGAGGCAAAACAATTATGATGCCACAACAGAGGTAGGTTTATTTCAGGTCAAGCTCTCATCAATTTATGCACTTAAGGAGGTTCAGGAGGCACAGGAACAAAATAAATTCTCTGGAACTGAGAGTGTTTCACCTTGTCTCAGACATGTTACCAGGTTTGTTTAGAGAGGCAACACTTTAGTAAGGATTGAGCAATGGAAGAACGGTACTGCAATGCAAAAGTGATAAGAGACATGTCAACAGTAGTTCTTCATGCTTGAAATAATGACAGCTAGACTCTCCTACGCTGTCTGTTTGAATCTGGGGTAGGGAAGGCTGAGGCCCACCCTGTGATCTAAGGGAGGAGTCCTAGAAATGGGACACAAGTGATTTCTTGGGACAACAAATGAAAAAACAGGGACATGAGTGAGGAACAGAGGGTCAAAACAAGGGCACCAGATGGGAGCACTGAGCAGAGAACTCCATACAGTTCCCAAAGCTCTGTGAAGGAATTCCAGGAGTCAGTGGTCACTGCCTACATGAACTCAGCTTGAACTTGTGAAATAGAGAATAGAAGTATGCTGCACGTCATTCCACCACATTTCTGTGATGCCTATTATATCAGTATCCTCATTTAATACCAGACACTCAAATTCACCCATCTTAGTATTTCGATTTCTAGCATTTGTATATAAGTACTTATAAAATTTGTCACTTCACATTATGTGATGTAATTGAATGGGACTCCTTTTCATTTGTCTGTTTCTCATCAGTTCCTACCTGTACTTGATCATCTTCCATCCTCTCCTCCTTACTAGGATATAGAGAATCCCCATTAATAGATCCTCTCCTAAAGGATGTCTCTCTCTGAAACACGTGCTCCTCCTCACCTGTCAGTTTTCCCCAAGCCCTTAGTTTAAAAACTCCTCTACAACCTTTCACATTTTATATGCCAGCAATCTGGTTCTATTTTAGTTTAGGTGGACCCCTTCCTTCCTGTATAGGATCCTGCTTCCACAAAAGGTTCCCCTGTTCCTAATAAATCTAAACCCTTCCTCCCTACACCATCGTCTCATCCACGCATTGAGACCCTGCAGGTTTGCCTGTCCTGCCCATGGAACTGGAAGCATTTCAGAGAATGCTACCATGGAGATCCTGGATTTCAATCTCTTACTTGGCAGGCTAAATTTGGCCTCCAGGACTTTTCTCCTACCTTTCTCTATGTCATTGGTACCTACATGTACTACAACCATCAGCTCCTCCCCAGCACCACACATAAGCCTGTCTAGATGTCTCAAGAGATCTGCAACCTTTGTACCCGCCAGGCAATTCATCATGCGGTTCACCCAGTCATCACAAACCCAGCTATCTATATTTCTAATGATCAAATCCCCCATTACTATTACTTGTCTCTTCCTAGTGACTAGGGTTCCCTCCCCTGGAGAGGCATCCTCAGTGCAAGAGGATACCATGACATCATCTGGAAGGAGGGTCCCAACTATGGGATCACTTCCCTTCACTCCACTGTGATGTTCTCCTTCCCCAAGATTTTCATCCTCCTCAACAGCACAGAGGTTGTCAGACTGGGGGTGGGACCACGCTACTGTGTCCTGGAAAGTCTCATCTCGTCTCCCTTAGCTCCTCCAGTTCAGCCACTCTGGTCTCCAGGGCCTGTACTTAGTCTCTGAGGACCTTGACCTCATTGCACCAAATGCACATACAGAAGCCACCCGCTAGAACGGATGTCAACATAGCGCGAATTCGGAATTAGCATGGGGGCAACCATGGAGCCCAAAATAAATTATTTACATTGGGCTCCATGGTAACACCCCCCCACCCCCCACTATAACGTGGTACCGCGCATGGCTCCCAAACCCCGTGTTCTAGTAGGGGTGCGGTGTATATGCCACTTGCCCATAAGGCAGGTAATCATACATGCTGCATTCAATGCAATAAACTGGGTAGCCCCCATTCTGTTGCTGGACTTCTGCCTGGATTCTTTTTACTCCTGCAGCTTTTTTGTTGGGTTTTGTTTTGTTTTTTCAGTGGGAGTGGTGTTTATTTCCCTACATTTAGAGACTGTTAATTAGATGTATCTAGCTCTCCCACTCCCTCGCAAAACTCCCTTAGCTGCTCCTGTTTGCTAGCTCCTCTGGTCACTTAGCAGCTGGCTTTTCAAATCGCTGTTCTCCCTGAGTAGCCCCGTCCCCTGGTTAAGGGTTAATAGGTGCTAAAGGGCTTAGGGATCAAAGCCTTATTAAGAAGCTCTCAGCCTTGCCTTACTGATAGTGGAGCTGGGAGGCAGGGGTTGGGAGTGGGGGGGGTGTTGCACATGTGACCATGGCAAGGTTGGGGCAAAGGTCAGGGGCTACTAAGAGCCGGAAGATATTAAAAGAGAACACATGAGAGCAAGGAGTGGGGATGAAGGGTGTAGTGGAGGTGTGAACTAGAGATAGAGCTTGTTTGTATAGAGAGGGTAGAAAGTAAGGGGAGATGGAACAAAGGAAGGGGAGGTACCAGTGAGGAAGATGGCTTTGAAGGTCCAGAAGAGAGCTGTATGTGAGGAAGACAATGCACTAACACGTGGAAGTGCAGAAAGAGGACATGAAGAAAAGCTCAGTTAAAAGCAGCCGTGGTTTAATGGCAACAGATAAATGAACATGACAGTGGGAAGCTGAGACTAATGGCAATCAATTCAATGAAATCAGCCCAACACAATGAGTCCAGAGGTGGGAGCAATTAAAAGAAATGGCCACAATAGGTATTACATATAACCTAGAAGCATAGTAACCAATTTGAGTGAGAGTGGACAGATTGTCTTGAGCAGGATGGCTAGAGAATTTTCAAAAAACAAAATAAAAATATACTTCCTAGCTCTGTCCTGCACCTTCATGCCTGAGGCTTGTAACTTGAGAAAAAAGTGCAGTCCACTTAAGGTGAATCACTGTGAGCAAATGGATAGAATATGTAGTTACCCAAAGTTACCCAAAGTTACATTTACTGTCATAGTAATTAAAATATTTACAATTGTCACTGCAGATAATAAACATGACATGGTATTGACTGAGAAGGAGAAATTGATGGCCATTTAAGCACAATAAGGAGTTTTTAAAATATAATGAGAACAAAAAGAATCCTGACAATGGTATTGGTCCATTACTAGATGGAAATGGGAGAATTATCAGTAATAATGCAGGAAAGGTGAAAGCGTTCAGTAAATATTTCTGTTCTGTATTTGGAGGAAAGCCATATTATATAGACTCATCATTTGGTGATGATAACATTCTTTCCATTCCACTAGTATCTCTGGGGGATGCTAAACAGAGACTCCTAAAGTTAGACATTTTTAAATCAGCAAATCCAGATAACTTGCATTGAAGAGTTTTTAAAAAGCTGGCTCAGGAGCTCACTGGACTATTAATGTTGATTTTCAATAAGTCTTGGAGCACTGGGGAAGTTCCAGAAGACTGGAAGAAAGCTAATGTACCAGTTTTTAAAAAGGGTAAATGGGATGACCCAGGTAAAGGCCTATCAGCCTGGCATCAATCCTAGACAAGATAATGGAGCAACTGATATGGGACTCGATTAATAAAGAACTAAAGGAGGGTAATGAAATTAATGCAAATCAACATGGGTTTATGGAAAATAGATTCTGTCAAACTAACTTGATATCATTTTTTTTATGAGATTACAAGTTTAGTTGATTAAAGGTAATAGTGTTGAAGTAATATACTTAGACTTCTGGAAGGCGTTTGTCTTGATACTGCATGACATTTTGATTAAAAAACTAGAATGATATAAAATGAACATAGCTCACATTATATAGATTAAAAACGGGCTAACTGATAGGTCTCAAAATGTAACTTTAAACATAGAATAGTCCTCAAACAGGTCTGTTTCCAGTGGGGTCCCTCAGGAATTGATTCTTCGTCCTCTGCTATTTTTATTAGACATGGAAGAAAAGATAAAATCATCACTGATAAAGTTTGCAGATATATGAGGCACAAAAAATGAGGGAGTAGTAAATAATGAAAAGGACAGCTCACTGATTCAGAGTGATCTGGATTGCTTGTTAAACTGCTGCACACAAACAATATTTGTTTTAATACGGCTAAATGTAAAAGTATACACCTAGGAACAAACAATGTAGGCCATACTTACAGAATGGGGGACTCTATCCTGGGAAACAATGATTCTGAAAAAGATTTGGGGATTGTTGTAGATAATTAGCTGAACATGAGCTCTGAATGTGACTGTGGCCAAAAGAGCTAATGCTATCTTGGGTTGCATAAACAAGGGAATCTCGAATAGGAGTTGAGAGGTTATTTTACCTGTGCATTTGATGCTGGTGTGACTGCTGCTGGAATACTGTGTCCAGTTCTGGTGCCCACTATTCAAGAAGGACATTGATAAGTTGGAGAGGGTTCAGAGAGAGAACTCAAGGAGCTCAATCTATTTAATTTAACAATGAGAAGATTATGGGGTGACTTGATTAAGTCTCTAAGTATGCATATGGGAAACAAATGTTTAATAACAGGCTTTTCAATCTGACAAAGAAAAGTATAACTTAATCCAATGGCTGGAAATTGAAGCTAGAAAATTCAAACTGGAAATGAGGCATAATTGTTTTTAACAGTGGGAGTAATTAACTATTGGAACAATTTACCAAGGGTTGTGGTGGATTCTCCATCACTAACAATTTTTAAATCAAGTTTGGATGTTTTTCTAAAAGATCTGCTCTAGGAATTACTTTGGGTAAATTCTATGGCCTGTGTTGTACAGGAGGCCAGACTAGATGATCACAATGGTCCCTTCTGGCCTTAGAATCTATGAATATAGTACTCCCTAGACTAAGTATAGAAAATACACGTAAATCCGAATTATCTTGGGAGACATTTGAAACACTTAAATAATCATAAGTTTAGCTCAGTAGCATTTATTCCTATATGACTTTCAGATGTGCAGGAAGATAGATGATTTTTAGTCTCTGAATTTTAGGTCAGCTTTACTCTTACTGTAAATATCATGGTTAACACTTTCTGCTTTAAAGATTTGAATAGCAACTCTTATAGAGAATTTGCATTCTATTTCTGCTATGCTTTGTTTTTTGCATTTTTTTGCCAGTATGATTAAGGATTTTTTGTCATAAACACTTTTTATATGTTGCAGTATAATTTTTCCATAATTTACTGAGGGGGAGGGGAGAAAGACCTTTAATAATTGAGAAAATCTTGTATATGATGACTAATTGACTTATCTGAAGTGATTACATTGAACAGCAGTATTTGACCTTAATTTAGTATGCAGATAACCAAATTCTGCAATTCCCTAATATGCAACCTCCTGGGACAGGATTAGTACAACATGGTTCTTATGTGCATAACAATACTTGGTACTTGTCCATTCTAGTACTGTATTCAGTGGATTATGAAAATAAGAATCTAGACAAGTGCCTAGGTACTACACTGGTAAGTGCTTTAGAAGTGCCATTGATAATCAGTGTGGAGTGGACTGTACTCCATATTTCACACCACCTATTAAAATTATAGTCTTAGTCACACTTCATGCTGGTTCTCTGATAAAATGGTGGCAACATCACTCAACTCTAAACTGTGTCTGAGGGATCATTTCTTCAAGAACACGAGGATTGTGACTGGCCTGACTTAGAATAATGAGAGAAGAAACTAAATAGCGCCAGCCCTGTAGAGTATTAGTACAATCAGTAGTAGTGAGCAAACAAAAGAAATTCCGTATGTAATAGGAAATTATTCCAGGAATTGGAAGCAGCAAATCTATGTTCTTAGAGAACTTGTTAGAGAATGTTAGAGTCCATGTTTATTGCTACTTAGGAGGTAATATATGCTGTAAAGGAAATGATATTGTCAAGTTATTTAATGCTTTTGAACTAAAATACACTGTGACAGACCCCCAGGATACAACCTGGAACTGTGGGACTGCTGTGCCCCCTTAACTCTCCAGCCCAGACTGTCTCTTACAACGCTATGCTAGTTACAAGCAGCAAACCCCTCCAAGTGCTGTTATCACAGCCATCAACAGGCAGAGACACACCCAGCTAAGTTGCATGAATGTTCTCCAAGCCACTCATGAATTGTGCATGGGGAGACACCAGAAAATTCCCCCCAGACCCAGCCTTGCACCCCAGAAATGAACCATCTTACACTGCTTAAGACCCTCTTGAATGATGCAAGCTCATTAATTAGTTTGCCACTTCATCAAAGGATAGTGGACATGCACAAGCCTCTGTAATCTAAGCAGATCCCCCAAGCACTTAGGACCAACTCACTGGTTAAGATTAAACATTAAA
Organism: Macrochelys suwanniensis; assembly: GCA_033296515.1. Taxonomy (NCBI): domain Eukaryota; kingdom Metazoa; phylum Chordata; order Testudines; family Chelydridae; genus Macrochelys; species Macrochelys suwanniensis. Next base: position 37,444,710 of record CM065775.1, on the reverse strand, counting down.
ATAAAAGTTTATTAACTACAGAAAGGTAGATTTTAAGTGATTATAAGTGGTAGGCATAAAGGTCAGAGATGGTTACATAAGAAATAAAAAGTAAACACACCTTTTAAATCCTAAACTTTATCAGAATACACAAGAGTTGAATCAAGCAGTTTTTCTCACCCCACTAATTATTGTAAGCAGTTCTTAATACACAGGCTAAATTCCCTGCTCAGCCTGGGACCAATCTCGCCAGTTCAAAGTATTTTTCTTCCAACCATTCTTGCTGCCTTCAGAGTAGGTGGGGGAAGAAAAAGAGGGGATCTCATGATGCCACTGTCCCTTATTTTATACCCTCAGTTCACAGTGCCTGGAAAAATACGGGTCAAACATGGAGTCAAGCATCACATGTCCTGATGACTTGCTGAGTCACAGAGTTAAGGAATCCTCATTGTGTAGAGGTCGAGTAACTGTCTCTTACTGAATTGTAAATCTCTTGTTTACAATTCTCCTGCTGGTGATGGTCGCTTAACACCTGTCTGGATATGGGTCATCTCCTTTGTTGCCACTGGAGCGTTAACTGTGGGCATCTCACAGACTCACAACATAGTTCAATAACAAAACCGTAAAATCTACATTGAAGTCAGACAGCTATGTGTTGATGGCCCATCAAAGACACTTAGCTATCACAATGGGCCATAGAAGAAACTCATTCCATCCCCATGGCTCTTCCTGCAGATGCCTCAGGCCTTGGCTACACTTGCAGATGTACAGCACTGTGAGTTAAACCCGTCTTCGTACAGCTGAGTAGGGAAAGCGCTGCAGCCTGTCCACACTGGCAGCTGCCAGCGCAGTAAGGTGGCTACATTTGAGGCATTTGCAGCTGTAGTGGGAGCGGTGCATTATGGGCATTCAAGTGGCTGCAACGTGCTTTTCAAATGGGGGGGGTGAGGGGGACTTTGACACGGAGTGTGTTGGGAGAGAGAGTGGGTTTTTGGAATCTCCACAGAGTGTCAGCTCATTATCTCCTAAGTTTACACACCTCCACATCCCCTGCCTCTCTCTCAATCACTGAAAGCAAACAGCAGCGGCTTTGTTTGTTTTTAAAGAGCAGATAAAAGAGAACTTGGGGAAACGGAGCCTTCCCCCTCCCCCCCCCCGCCGTTCTTCTCCGCGCCCCCCCCCCCCCCCCCACGCTGTCTCTGTCCAAGGCAACTTTGCTGCCGGCATTCCTAACGGAGCTCCCCCCCCACCACCCCGCCTGCAAACAGTAGCTGTGTTTGTTTTGTAAAGCACCTCAACAACGGAGCTCTGAACTCCAACCCGGAAGTGCCGTTTCAAAACAAAGGGAGCTTCCGGAGGTCAGTAACTGCGGAGTTCCTCGGCTATACTGAAAGACCAGCGTTCCACCCACTTTGCAACAGTTGTTATTCTTCTCGGGGAGGTGGAGTACATGCAGCGCTGTATCTGAGCAGATACACCGTTGCACGTGCCTTGCAAGTGTAGCCAGTTAGTGAGTTACAGCGCTGCAGGCAGTTTTATTGCGCTGTAACTCGTAAGTGTAGCCAAGGCCTCAGCCTCCAAGGGGCCAATGGCCACCCCCTTGGGTCATCAAGCTATGTAAGGACATGGGATATTTTCATGTGACCCTGGACTCCATCTTATGCCAGCAACTTTCCACAAACTGGGCTGAGGGCTTTGTTGAAAACAGAACATTTCCAGGCACATGGCAAACGGTTATAAAAGACATATGGAATGACTCCATTTTGCCTTTTTCCTGCGCTGATTTTCTGGACTGTGGATTTACAACTAAAAGGAGAATATCAAACTATGGACTGAGGACCTTTCAATCTTTTGGAAATGCTAGAGAAACTTTACAAGCCAGCAGTCTGTAACATCACTGCTACAAACTTGATACAAGAACATTGCAATTAATATATGTATATGATCTATAACCATTTTAACTCTCTTCTTTTTTTTTTAATTAATAAACCTTTACATTTTAGTTACTAAAGGACTGACAGCAGCGTACTTATTGGGCAAGTGCTGCAAATGTGGTCACACCAGTGCGCTTGCAGCTGTCAATGTGGACAGACTGGAGCGCTTTCCCTAGTGCGCTCTCCGGAGGCTGGTTTAACTCTAACTGCTCTACAGCTGCAAGTGTAGCCATAGCAGGAGCGAAAGGTCTGCATCAGAATATCTCATAGTCCAGGGGTTAGAGTAGTCACCTGAGAAATGCAAAAACCTCTGTTCCAAATCCCTTCTCCTCATCAGGTAAATAGGGGAATGGAATCAGAGTCTTCCGCATCCTGGGTGAATACCCTGGCTACTAGGTTGAGGGCTATAAGGGAGGCTATTGGTTCCTTTTCCTCCCTGCAACTGTTTGGTATGCTCAGTACATGCCTAATGAATCAGGCCCCACAAGCAACATAGGTGTTGCCCAGCCTATCTTCACCTGGTTTGAGGATTGTGCTGGGGCTAAGGCATGAGATAGGCAGCTGGGTGCCTGCCTGAGGCAGCAGTGTGCATGCCCAGTGGTAGAAATGAAGGCGCCAAGGGAACTTTTATAGTGAAAATTTTGGGCACTGAGTTAACTGCCTACAGGATTAAGCTGAAGCTGAGTGCGGGTTTTGGGGATTGCAATAGCACCAACATTTGGGACTTAAGTGCCTGATTCCCTTTGTGGATCTAGGTCTTATGGTCATGACTAGTCTGGACCAGATCTAACCTAGTACTGAGAGGCTCTGTACTTTGCTCTCAGTGGTCTAAGTCCCACCAGACCTCAACTGCAATGTAATACCTGAAATGTTTGAGTTGCACAACTGGTTAATGATAATTTATGAAGCTGCTTTTGTGCCACTGGAATAATGGATTTGGCTTTTCCCCCGCATTTGGGTAGTTAAATGTCTTATTAAACAATTGAACCAATTTCATGGAGAACCTTAAGATCTGCAAAGTAAAAACATAGACTGCATGGGAGGTTATGAGGAAAAATGAACTCATAAGTTAGCTGTCATGTCTTCAAAGGAACTAATGCAAATGGTTTTGAGGTTGGGGCGTTACCATTCACCATTGCCCTGGACTGACTCTGCAGCCATCAGTAGTAGGTTTTAAATACTTTAAAATGATCACAGTGTTGTTGCAGCTGTGTTGGTCCCAGGATATGAGAGAGACAAGGTGGGTGAGGTAATATCTTTTTTTGGTTGGCCCAACATCTGTTGACAAAAGAAACAAGCTTCCACAGAGCTCTTCTTCGGGTCTTCTTCAGTCCTCATCCTCAAAGGAAATCTGCATACCACCTTCAAAAGCTTGGAAGCTTATATTCATAATTCTTCTAGATACCAAAAGTCATGGACTCAAGAGAGACACTGGTTTTATGTCTCATTACAACAATCTGTAACCCACTAACTCTTCTTTGTGCTATGACTGCAAAAGTGTTAATTGCTCACTTCGTTTTGAATGGTTTCTTGCATCATGTGTGTTAATTCCTTATGTTTAGCAAGCTGTTTTACCTTGTATTTAGCTATGAGTACCTTTACCACACCTGAAGAAGAGCTCTGTGAAGCTCGAAATCTTGTCTCTTTCATCAATGGAAGCTGGGCCAATAAAATATATTACCTCACCCACCTTGTCTCTTTAAAATGATGGGACAGTTTAAAACCATTTAAAACAGCAAAATAAAAGTGGATTTGATTAAAACAATGTAACCAATGACTTGACCTAATTCTACCATAAATTATTCAAGTGCCCAGAAATGTGCTAGTTGCCTCACAAAAAGAAGCCAAGATATGTCCCTTGCCCACAAGAGAGAACTTGGTCTTGCTATGAGAAAGGGTTATAAACAGAAAAGGGGGCCTGGGCAGGGATGATGATGACAATATTATGTAATTACTCAATAAGACATGATTATTCTGCTTTTCCTTTCTTTCCCTCCCACCCCCCTCCCCTCTCTTCTAATAAATAAGGTAGCCAAAATGATTTTATTTTCGGAGAGATTTTAGGACTTGATCCAAAACCCACTAAAGTCAAATGGAAAAATCCTTTTGCCTTCCAGGAGCTCTTAATGAGGAAAGGGAGGAGGCTTTGCAAACAGGGCTGGGATGGGTGTTCCATACCTGATGTAAGATAAGAGAAGGCACAGAGATGTTTGCAAGACAAGACAAGAGGGGTATCAAGACTGGCATCTCTGGCAGAGTAGGAGGTCATGTGGGAATTCATAAGGGTACCAGATCAGAAATATAGGTAGGAGCTATCTGACTGGAGGCTTCGATGACCCAGCTGTGACTCACTGTATAACTTTAGTATGACAAACCATTGTCCCACTCCACGCAAGCACACACGCCGTGGTTTTACAAAAGACAAAGGATGGACTTTTTCAAGAATTTCCATTATCATTAAGTGAAAAGAAATGCTTCCTTATAGCAGTAGTGGATAAATCTCTCCTTCAGAACAGAAATGCTGTTTTATCACTGTAATGCAATGGTAAGCTAAATTTTGTAAAACTAGTAATACTCTATCCAAACTATGAAAAGAACATCAATCTCCTACAGCACTATTTTTTTCTTAGATAACATGTTTATGAGAACACAATTAAGAATTTTCCCATTAAAATCTAAATTAAATGGAAAACGATTGATCGGAGGTACAGCACAGTAGAACAAATAGATGTGAGATGTTTTATAACTGATCTTGTGATTCTTGATATTCCATCTAGGCTAATATCTAGATCTAAATTGTAATAATCATTCCAAGTCCTACTCATAGTTTACAGATTGCAAACATTAAAATGTAGTTTATTGGCTGCTGCTGACTGGGCCATCTTATTTATTCAACTAGTTCATTATTTTTTCTGCTGTGTATTTCAAAGCAAAATATATGAGAAATACATATAACTTCAACCAACAAACATCTAACTTCAACCAAAGCCCATAAAAGGACTGCTAAGGCATAGATAAATGTCTATCAGGGATGGTCTAGACAGTAATTGGTCCTGCCATGAGGGCAGGGGGCTGGACTCGATGACCTCTCGAGGTCCCTTCCAGCCCTAGAATCTAAGAATCTAAGAATAAGGCATTCTTGTCAGGGATGCAATCAGACCTTTGCAGACTTCTGAAGCTCTCTTCACCCATTACTCTATTTTTGGCATGACAATATTTAAAACTAAGATAAAAAGATCACAGTGAATCCTGCAATACTAGCTCCAAAAGGCAAAACTCATTGCAAATTTAAGGCAGTTTTCACAATACACAGTCTCAGTCCATTCTTTGGCTCAAAGTTCTCTCTGTATATATCCAGCAACATAAATCTGTCTCTTCTTTCTCAACATTTCCCAAATCTACCCTCGAATCATAATACCCCACACCAAACCCCTTATTCATGGGCTGCTCATCTCTTCATCTTGTTTTTTGGCAATGTCTCCTGTCTGTTCTCATGGCCTCTAAGTTCTCCCACACGTCAGTCTATTTAATATGATGCTACTAAAATCATTCTGTCACCTGTTCAGACTACGTTGATTCCCTGCCTGAATCCCTTCATTTGCTTCCTACCACTTGATACATCATGTTCAAGATTCTCCTCCTCACCTACAAGATTCTACATGACCTTTCCCCCACCTGCATTTTTTTCTCTTCCTAATCCTCTTGTTTTATTGCTCTCTTTGGGTTAGAGTGTGGCTTTTAAAAATGTGATTATATGAGAGATGCAATGCTTCACTCAGCCAGAATTCCTCCTGGGACTCTCTGTGTGTGTTTGCTTCAGCAGCAGCACCAGCAGTTCTGCAATACTCTGAAAAGGTGCCGTGTACGTTTGCCTCTGCATTGGGCCTGCTCTGCTGATGGGTGGGGAGGGAAGATTTCTTGATCTCTCTCACACCTCGTGCATCTGCAGAGAACTGGCCACAACTGCAGCCCACTCTCTCTTTCCCCTTTCAGCTTCATGCCTTCTATGTTGCTACTCCCTATGTCTGGAACACTAGCCTGTAATGAAACGCTAAACTGTATTATACTGCTCAGCCACTAGGTGGTACTGTGTGCAAAATACCTTATTAAAATAAACCTCAGCCATAACTGGCAGTGCTTGAAAGGGTCTTATGACAAACACATCTGATGTGTATAAGCAAGCTCTGTGACCAGGCCATATCCGGTACAAAAGAACATGACATGGTGTCAGGAGTAAACCAAGAACAAAACAGAAGGAACAAAGCAACAATGGTTGCAGACAGAAGGAACAGCAACAAAGGTTGCAGGATTTCATCAGCACACCACTCTTCAATGCCCCAGAGAACTTTAGCTTTGACAAACCTTCCCAATGGACAGACTGGAAGCAGTATTTGAAAGATTTTGAATTGCAAACAAACTTCACAAAGAAATTGGAGATATACAGGTATCTTCTTTAATTTATGTGATGGGGACGCAAGCAGAGCATATATTTTAATCCTTTGACTTTACTGAAGACAGCCACAAAGAAGACTATGAAAGGGTTCTGGCTATGTTTGATGCATACTTTGTACCTCAGAGAAATGTGCATGAGCATGTTTTCACCAGAGAATACAAGAACCAGGGGAAAATGTTGAATGTTTTATAAGCGCTCTGCATGCAGCGGCTGAAAACTGAATCTGAGAATGCAAAACATGAAAATATCAGAGACACTTAACAGACTGATAGGTACTGAACTTCAAAGATGTAAATATTTTAAATGGTAGCAAAGTAGAACTTAAGTGGGGGATGTAATGGAATGCTAACCTGTATTATACCCGTTTAGCAACTAGGTGACACGGTGTGTAAAATACCTTATTTAAATGAAGCTCAGACGTACCTAGAAGTGGATTAAAGGACCTCATGATGAACACATCTGGTGCATACAAGCAAGGCAGTCCATATCTGGTACAGAAGACTATGACATCTGCCATGCATCTTTTCTCTTCTGCTTCAAATTCCTTGTTGAAGGAGAAAATAATTGGGCTATCTCCCTTTTTTGCTTTCTTATGGGGGAGGGAGTGGCTTTTAAAGAAAACTCAAAAGTTTGGGGGCAGGGTGTGTGGGTTACATTAGACATTCAGATCTTGCCTACCTGGAAGACTCTACAGACAGCTGGAGAACTAGCATATTATGACATCACAAGTAACAAGGAAGTGAAGTGCATTTGGAAAGAAAAATGAGTTTTATTCTGACTCTAACTCTTTCAAGATCTGTTGAATGGAACCAAAACACTTGGCAGACTAAAGCCTGATCTTCACTGGAAATTTAAATCTACACCTCTGAAAGATGTACTTAAGCTGACCTAACTCCCAGGGTAGACAGCTCTCGAAGAAGTGCGTTAACTATAGCGATGGAAGAACTCAACACTGTAGTGAGTGTCTACACTGAAGCGCTATAGCAGCTGTGCTGCTGTAGCATTTTAAGTGTAGATATAGCCTAAGGATTGTTTACCCCGTTCCCTCAACTAAAGGCTGAGATTCTCTGTGTACTCATTTCCAAGGATTCTAGTTTTCCATGATAAAAGAAACCAAAATTATCTGTTCAAAAAACATAAAAATCTGTGTTTTTCTGTGATTAAAATGAAACATTGAACTTTAGTTTCCCTAGCCACAATATATATAGGTATCAGTTGAACACAATGTTTTATTGATATACAGTAGAACCCTGTTTATCTGATCCTCCATTATCCACCTCTACATATCAACCGAACTTGCAGTCAGCCCTGGTTGGCTGGGGCTGCGGTGGTCATGGCACGGGGATGACTGCCCAAATCCCTCCCTTCATCTTAAAATAAGGGATAAAAAGCTCTGTTAATTATCGGATCTGGCCCCGGTCCCAATTAGATTGGATAAATTGGGTTCCACTGTAAATTTAAAGCGCATTCAAAAATCAACCACAAGAGGGGGAGGTTGAATGTATTGAATAAGCGACACTGGTACTTCCAGTAAAATTTAATTAATAGTTAACATATGTTTTTATTTTTTGACAAAATGTAAAAACCGAAGATTATCTGTAAAAACACAAATTCTGTGTTTTTCTGCATTTTTCTGTTGAAAACAGATTTCTAGGATCCGTGCTCATTTCTGTATTGTTCTAGAAGTCCCAACCCTAAAAGGGAAGACAAGACTCAGCATCATATATCTCTAAGGAAAAATTAAGTAGAGAAAAGAATCAACATGGGGTGGGATGGCAGGGAGAAATCTGGCTTTCTTTATGTATCATGAAGAAACAGAGATAATAAATTAACAGGGTTTGAGAACTATTTACTTTGCAACTTACCATCAATGCAATGCATCCTCCCTTTTCATGAATAAATATTCACCCCTTCCCTCTACTGAAGTATCTTGAGGACTGTATATGTGTGTTGTTTGAATGTAAACTCTTTGGGACAGGGACATGTCCAAGCTGTGTGTTTAGACACTTCTGAAAATCTTGTCCACAGTACTTTGATTTTGAAATAACGAAAAGGAGCCTAATTTTCAGAGTGGGTGCTCAGCACTTACAAAAATCAGGCCCTTTTAAGATGTCTCAAATTGGTCAGCCAACATCACTAGGTATTTTTGAATGTCTTGGCTGGTAAACATGTTTGCTGCTGTTTCAATTGTCCTTAATCTCAGAGGTTACACAAACACACTCTAGAGCACACTGAGGCTTCTAATTTACATTAGTTATTCTTAAAGACTTTTGACACTTCTCCCCACCACACTTCCTCCTTACCCTCTCATAGCCCTGCATCACATCGGTCACCATTCTAGTGAAAGACTGATGGAATTTTCTTTAATGCTCATCATTGCCTCTCAACAGAACATTCCAGAATAAAAGAACATAGTTGATCTGACCTTACTTTTATGGGTCCTTGCCACCCCTGACATTTGTCTCTAAGGGCTGGTCTACACTAACCCCCCAATTCGAACTAAGATACGCAACTTCAGCTATGTGAATAACATAGCTGAAGTCGAAGTATCTTAGTTCGAATGAAAAGGTACTTACCGGGGGTCCACACGTGGCGCGCAGGCTCCCCCGTCGACTCCGCCTACTCCGTTCGCGGAGTAGGATTACAAGCTTCGATGGGGGAGCACTTCCTGGTTCGATTTATCGCGTCTAGACAAGACGCGATAAATCAAACCCAGAAGATTGATTGGACTCCTCCGACGCGACGGGTAAGTATAGACGTACCCTAAGAGAAATTATTACAAAGATGTTGGGAAACTGCACATTCAGAGCATCTGAAATAGTTCCAAACCTCCAACCAGTTTCCAATGTCTATTTAATGAAAAAGTGAACTAGACTCTTCCCCCTCTGATAGAGCTCTTTACTCAAGTCTTTTTGATGGTGGTATTTGTAAACAGAGACCTTGTACAATACATTGAAAGGCAGGAGACTCTAGCTTTTTTGATCCAACCAGAGAAGCAAATTCTAGAGCACCGGGCACTCTACTAAGAACACCCTGCCAGCAGCCATTCAAATCTAGGGACATTAAGCAATAATGCCTCAACTCATACAAGAGTGACAAGACTCTTTATGAGCGACAAAGAGTCCTGTTGCGCCTTATAGACTAACAGATATATTGGAGCATAAGCTTTCGTGGGCGAAGACCCACTTCGTCAGACACATGTGATGGAAATTTCCAGAGGCAGGTATAAATATGCAGGCAAGAATCAGGTTTGAGATAATAGGGTTAATGCAATCAGGGAGGATGAGGTCCACTGCTAGCAGCTGATCTGGAGGTGTGAACACCTACCCCGATACAAGACTCTTTATGTAAATGGAACCCAAATCATATAGGGTTGTATAGGTCAACACATCAGATTGCACCTGGAACCACGTACTTACCCTGGAGAGCTGGTTTAATATGCTCCCTGGTAAGCATTCTGAAAAGATTGCAGCTACGATGCACTCTACTTTGGTTGAAGACATAGGCGCCGACTTTAGTCGGTGCCGGTGGGTGCTTGTGCCCCTGGCCCCGCCCCAACTCCACCCCCAGCCCCGCACCCATTCCACCACGTCCCCAAATCCCCACCCCCGCCTCCTCCCCCGGGCGCACTGCATTTCCCCTTCGCCCCCCCCCCCCCCCCGGCAGGCTTGCAAGCCTGGGAGTGAGATGGGAGGGGAAATGCAGCATGCCCACCGGCAGTTCCCCGTCAGCCCCCCCGCGCCCAGCTAACCTCCGCTTCCGCGTTCTGCCTCCGGAGGCGCCGCCCCGCCGAGCTGCTTTTCTTAGCTCACAGGCTTGCTGCCTGTCAGCTGTTCGGTGGGCGGCAAGCCACGGGGGGTGGGGGGAGGGGAAAGCGCAGCGGCAGCGTCTTGGGGGAGGTGGAGGAGGCGGAGCCAGGCCCTCTGCCTCCTCCTCATATCTCTCCCCCAAGGCGCCGCCACTGCACCAATTTTTTCCCATGGGTACTCCAGCCCCATAGCACCCACAGAGTCGACACCTATGGTTAAAGATACACACCTCCAAAAGGGTCAGTTCAGCCTGTGGCTACGTGTGCTCTTGGAGTTTTCACTCAGCTCTCCCATAGCAGCAGCTGCAAATAACACTTTCTTCCATGTCCAGTTGGCTAAGAGACTCCATCCACAGTTATTCACACCTTCATCACCTCGTGGCTGGACTACAACAGTGCAGTATACCTGGGCATTAATCCTTCAGCACTTAGGCAATTCTAGCTAGTAAAGAATGCTGTACCAGCACAGGGGGATAGAGTGTGTAAACAGAATTTTTAATTTTTTGGTGCAGAATTTCCCCAGGAGTAAAATGGTAAAACAAACAAACACCCTTGAGTTTATCTTGTGTCCCCAGTTGTTTTAGAGCGGCAAAGGTCAATACCCATGTCACATGATAATATTAGCAGCCACTGATGCAAGTACCTGCTGTCATATGCACCTCTGGATCTTATATAGTCTCTGTGCAGAAAATATTGAGAAGAAGCAATTTCCCTGGAAACAAAGTGATTTTTATTATGGCAAGTCACAGGGGCCGGCAGCTGAACTACGTGGCTAGTCTCAATTTCTTACACATCAGAGCAAAAGAGATGATAGGCTAAGAAGAGAGTGACTGACCATGGCGGGGCACTGAAAATCACAAACATCTTCTAGGGACAGAAATAAAGAGACTATTATTATTATATGCTCTCCCACCCAATGTTGTTCACAGTTTTCAGGTCATGAAAAGAAACAAAACATTCAAACCCCCTTAATAAATGAATTAAGCAAATTATCACTGACATGATTCAGTATCATCTACACTTATATGGGCTCCTCACAAAACCTTTATTTGTAACATATTAGTTCAAAACTGTAACTAGAGAACTGTCTAACTGAAAACCCTGGATTCAAATAACCTAGAATTTTTTTGGGGAAAATGGATCTATTCTTTTAAATTGTGGCTCTGCTCCATCTAACTGTAACTGAAGATACCATTTGTCTGCTAACTAGCTGAGCACATTAACCAAACAACTATTGCCTAGAGGCGGAAAACAGGTGGTCTGATACTGAATATGGAGGAATGGATTAATCATCCTTTGATCTCCAGGAGTCTCTTCATTCATTTTAATTGTAAACTGAATTTACAATGTAGGCTGTCAATATTATTAATGCTACATTAACCCTTTTATTGCTAAAGTTAGATGCCATTGCCTGTCTTTTTGATTTTACAGAGGTAAAAATGTCCTGTTTCTTGATTCAAGCCTCCATAATGAACTGAGGCACGGCTATCTAATAAATAATATGGGTGCTGCTGCTCCTTTGTCATGGTACAAGGTATTTTTTGTGGGAATGACTTTAGATACTTTCACTTTTATTTTTTTGTCTAGAGGTAACTTAGTAAAGCTTTTATAAAAGAAAAATACCTTCTAATTATATCATCCTTTGCTTTTTTCTATAATTTCTCATGGGACTGACTTTTTATTTCTTTCACTGAACCACAGGATATTCCCATACCAATCTGAACTATCATTTTCTCTCAGCAACACAAGTAATGGATTGTTTTAGAAATGAACAGAAGACTAGGAACTGAATTAGATTTAGTCCATTATGGCCTCTGCACATCTCACCCCACACACTCCCACCTTGTTGGCTGTGACATTTCTTCTGTGTGAGTGCTTCAGAAGCCATTGCTAAGATTCAGATCGAGAACTCACAAAGCAGCAAGCAGGATATGCCCAGCTTCCCCGTAACTGTGACCAACACATTTCATATTCTCAGAGCAAAGTGCACATTTTTCTTGTTAAATTTTGCTTTCAGCTTAAGGCGAATTGTACAGAATCACACTCAGTGCAAAGAATCTCTCTCCCCTGGCTTTTTGACAATTTTCATTTCTATGGAAAATTTCACACAGAGCACTAAAGGAAAGTGGGGAACACAAGCAGTACAAACATTTATAAAATCAGTCACCGCTGACCATGCAGCTTCTCTTAAGGACAGTGTTAAATGGGAAAAGGTTCACTCTGCAAAGGTTAGTGTCTCACTGTTGGGTAGACCACATTCTATTATTAGCACAGTTGATTTCTGAAGTTAGAGTGAGACTATAGAACAGGGGATGGCCTGCCAGCCATTAAAGGTGACTTGCAAAGGATTTTAGAATAATTTGGCTTGTGCCCTTTTCTGCTTCTTTATGTTTATAAAGCAGGCCTGGCAGGCACTGTTCCCTCTAATTTTTCTCACCCATGTGCGGAATGAAGTTTGTTATGTGCATCAATATGGAGGTGATGTGGGACACGTCACCGTCATCTTGGTACACATTCCAAAATTCATGTGGTGGGAGTGGGGCTGAGGGGTTCGGATGTGGGAGGGGGCTCAGGGCCGGGGCACACGGGTGTGAGGGCTCTGGCTGGGGGTGTGGGCTCTAGGGTGGGGCTGGGGCTGAGGGGCTCAGGGCTGGGGCAGAGGGTTGGGGGTTTAGGGGTGTGAGGGCTCCGGCTGGGGGTGCAGGCTCTGGGGTGGGGCTGGGGTGTTTGGATTGCAGGAGGGTGCTCCAGGGCTAGGGCGGGGAGAGAGGACTCCCCCCAGAAGCCCCTGGGCTGAAGGGGAGAGGTGTCTCTCTCCACCGCACCAGCTCCGGCACTGGGGCTGCAGGATAGGCGCCCCTTCCCTGGCCCCAGCAGGTCCAGGCTGGGGCTGGGTTCAGGCCAGAGGAGGGGTGCGCTGGCCATGCCTGGGTCCGGGTTGGGCCACTCTGGGTACGCCTGGGTTAGGCCAGCCACGCCACTCTGGCTGCACCTGGGTCCACGCCACCCCAGCCATGACTGAGGCCGGGCCTGCCTGCACCAGCTGCACCTGGGTCTGCACCAGGCTGCAACAGAATTGGGACCAGTGGAGGGGCACCCCGGCCATGGCAGGTTGGGGCTGGGCTAGGTGGGGACCAGGGGAGGGGTGCCCCTCCCTTAGCTGTGGCAGGTCCCCGGGTGGGTTCTCTAAGTGCTTGTACGGCACTAAATAGGCTGCTGTGCGGCCGTGTGGCTTACAGCGAACTTAGCTGGCAAGGTAGTTTGTCTTTATTTTTTAACTTGGTTCTCCTCTGGTTTTGCTGGAGATCCTCTGGGAGGTCTTGGGAATGGTTACAAGCCAAAATAAAATTGACAGGTTTAATTTTCAGTCTGCCTCTCTTGAGAATGTCCCTTTATTGTTTAAGGATGGGGAGAAGGGGGAGGAGAGAAAGGCAGAATGTTGTAATCCTTTTATATAATTGTCAACGCTAAAAACATGAGTTAGTCTAAAGAAATCATGAGATTTGCTTTAAAAAATAATAAACACTGAGTTTTTTTATTTGCTTTTTGGTTTTGGAGCCTGTACGGCACATTTGAGTTACATTTTCAAGCTTTTCATCACCACCATGAGGGCTAGATACTTAAACAAAGAAAGCAAGCTGAGATTCTCATCCCATAACAATTCCAGGAGCTAGGGCTTCAAAAAACACACCAAATTTCATTCAGAGCACTAAAGGAAACATGAGAAGTAATTTCTTCTACTCTACTCCACGCTGATTAGGCCTCAATTGGAGTATTGTGTCCTGTTCTGGGCGCCACATTTCAGGAAAGATTTGGACAAATTGGAGAAAGTCCAGAGAACAGCAACAAAAATAATTAAAGAAACATGACCTATGGGGGAAGATTGAAAAACAGGACATTGTTTAGTTTGGAGAAGAGAAGGCTGAGAGGGGACATGATAACAGTTTTCAAGTACATAAAAGGTTGTTACAAGGAGGAGGGAGAAAAATTGTTCTCGTAAACCTCTGAGGATAAGACAAGAAGCAATGGGCATAAATTGCAGAAAGGGTGGTTTAGGTAGCACATTAGGAAAAACTTCCTGTCAGGGAGTTAAACACTGGAATAGATTGCCAAGGGAGGATGTGACCTGCATGCCAGGTTGGGAGCTACGGCAGCAAAACATTCTGAGGCACCCCAGATTGCAGGGCAGGTGGTGACACAACCCCTCACTGGTCTGGACTGCACCCCGGATTCCGATGTCATACAGAGTTTCACCAATTTCTACTCCCAAATGGAACATCCACAGGGTCCCAAACTTTGACTAGCTGCCCAGGTTGAAAAGGGGCAAGAGTCTTAACAAAATGCTTTATCTAACCCTGTGCCCCAATAAGTATTGCTGCTATTTGTTGATTGCTAACTGCATACTTGGTGTCAGATATACATCAAAATATGTTTAGTAACCTAGGGCAGAGGTGGTTAGATCTGGTCCCAGAGAGCTTATGGTCCTGGCACAATACTTGTTACATATGTGGTGTATTGGACCTGGCACATGCTGTTGGCTAACTGCCATGTATAAGAAGAGCCTCAGCAAACTTCCTAATCAGTTTCTTTCATCCTGCCCAGACCCATCCAGGGCAGTAGGCAATTAGCCAGCAGCAGAAGTAGTGTTCCAGCACAGAAACATTGCAACACATCAACTGAATCTGAAGGGGAAAGAAATTGATTAGAATCATGAACTCAGGCACCAATCCTGAAAGTGGATCCATGCCAGTTGAACCCTGTGCCTGCGTAGAGCCACACTGACCTCAATATGGCACCGTGCAGTGAAGGAGCCTGGCTGGGCGGACAGTGATAAACCACATTAATTTTTTGTACTAGTTTCTCAAAATATCCATTTTAGTTGCCCACCTTGAAAGAAGACTGCCATAAATAAACTGGTTTGTTCATCTATACCTCATAAACTATAGTTTGGGGATACTAATAATCATGTCTAGTTCTTTAGACTTGAAAGTGCTTTACAAGGGAAAGTGAGTTTCATTAATCCCTTTTATGCTAAATAAACTGAGAAACAGATGTTGAGTAACTTGCCTGACCCTACATATTAGTGGCAGAGCTGAGAAAAGAATCCAGGTCTGTTGACTCTCAGGCCAGTATTCTATCCACTGGATCAGGGATGGCCAACCTGTGGCTCCAGAGCCACATGCGGCTCTTCAGAAGTTAATATGCGGCTCCTTGTATAGACACAGACTCTGGGGCTGGAGCTACAGGTGCCAACTTTCCAATGTGCCGGGGGGGTGCTCACTGCTCAACCCCTGGCTCTTCCCCAGACCCTACCCCCACTCCACCCCTTCCCACCCGCTCCCTTGATCCTGCCATGCCCTCACTCCTCTCCTTTTCCCCTGGCCCCCGAGCCTCCTGCATGTCATGAAACAGCTGATAGGAGGTGCTGATCAGTGGGGCTGCCGGTGGATGGGAGGCACTGGGAGCGGGGGAACTGATGGGGGTTGCTAATGTATTACTGTGGCTCTTTGGCAACGTACATTGGCAAATTCTGGCTCCTTCTCAGGCTCAGGTTGGCCACCCCTGCAGTGGATCATGCTGCTATGTGGGAGTGATGGGGTGAAGCTGAATGTAAAGGAAAAACATTTACCAATGAAGTCATGTTGCTATGTCTTCTTTCATTAGATTTACAGACAAACTTAGATTTGAAGCAACAAATGTAAACATTTCCAGGAAACAATTTGCTATTCTTCACTCATTTTGTTAATTTGTTTTCTTCTAAATCACATTCATGCATTAAAAAGGTAAGACCAGAAATATCTGGAGAACTAAATCACTAACAAATCTGGATTCTCAGCATATCAATTCAATACTTTTTTTTTTTTTTACATTCTTCACAGCGTGATGCCTAACATTTAAGTGGCAGGCACCCACATTCAAAAGTTTTTACTTTATTGTAATAAAGTGCAAAAAAAAAGTAATTCACTAAATGACATTACTCTGACATTTTCCTAATGTGGGAAGACCCTTGTGGGAGTCTGGTAGCTGGGATGGGGTTGAGTTTGATCTGCTCTGGGGGAAGTTGTCATTCTAGATGTTTAACTGACCTGTTCTCGGAGCTGGTAGCAAGATTGGGGTTCCAGGAAACAAACTGTGGTGTTTATTAAGCCACTATCAAAGCAAAACGTGGAAATGATGGCAAATGACCGAAGGAGATTAAAACGTCAAGGCTCCGGAAAGCTCTGTCCTATGGGAGAGGCTAGATGCTGAGGTCGTCTCAGGCTTGTACACTGTGCCAGCACTGGCATCACAACCAGGGATGCCGAGAGTGGGTTCGGGCCCCGGTGAAAAAATTTTTTCGGGCCCCCAGCAAGGGCGGACCAGCTAAAAAATTTTACACCTACAGCAGCTCTTTTCTTTCTTTCTTTTTGTTCTTTCTGGTTTTTGCACTGGATTTGTGGTGATAATCCATAGTAAGAATTGAAAAGGGGTATAAAAACATTATCTAAAATTAATAAGTGTATTATAGTTATTTTAAAATCACTGCAATATAAAAGAAATGTATGATCTCATTTTAATGTTAATAAATATATTTGTACCCATTGAGAATATTAAGATCCTAATGACTAATATCAATAATATAAGCACCTACACGATTGTTGAACTAACCATACACTTTAAACGTTAAACTTGTACGTGTAACACAACACAATGTGTATCACACAACAACTTTGTTGTGTTCGCACGGTGTTCACTTACGAAAACATACAAATGCGACTGTGCATAATAAGATGAGACTGCACTGTCATACCGTCAAAGCACAGAAGCGCATGTTCGTATAGTCGGAAATGCTCGGTTCACGGCACAAGTTCGCAAGCCGTTATTCAGAATTGTGCATGCATTGAACATGAAATATATATTTTGTTAAGATTTACATTAAAATATAATTATATTCTGTTCTTAATATGGAATTAGTAGTTCTTTGGTTGATTAGAGTCTATATTGGCCGATAACCGACAGAATATTATATATCATTATTATTTTCTTTGAAATTCACCGATTTTACAATGGATGTAAATAACGACAAGTACCGACAAATAATGATACTACCGAGAAAGACAAAAATATATCCAACATAGTCGGGCCCCAGACCCTGGTAATTTGCACCGGCTTCCCCCCTCCCTCTCGTCGGCCCTGCTCACCAGTATTTGTGACTGGGTTGTAGTGTTTGGGAACCGAGCTGGTCCGTGGGGCGCCCGGAGATTGGGAAGAGCGGGTCTGGCCCCCGGGGAAGGGCTGGGGCTATTTCAGACCCGCAGGGGAAAGACGGGGGCCGCCGGGGGTCGGAAACAAGAAGTTTCCCACTGAAAGAGGCGAGAGGCAGGGGGCGGCCCCGCGCGGCGGTACCCGGCTCCCCGGCCGCAGGCGATGCCGCCCCAGCGAGAGCGGCCGGTGGGGCGGAGCTGCTGGAGAGGGCTCCGGGGGCGCGCCCCCAATGCGCCCGGGCAGGTGGCGGGCGGATGCCCCCGGGATGGAGCCGCTCGGTCAGGCCCGGCCCGGCCCGCCCCGCCGAGGGCGCAGTGCGGAGCGGCTGGAAGGGCCCCGGGGTGAGGAGTCCCGGCGCGGAACTGCCTGTCAGGCCTCGGGCGGCAAACCCGGGCGGGCACTCACCGGCAGGCGGACCGCCGGCTACTCACTTTACGGCATTTTCCGCCAGCGCCGCACCGCGAGCCGGGCTCCGGCGTCACTTTACGGCAGCTCCTGGCCATGGCGTCCGGGGGGTTTGAGAGCGAGCGGAGCCTGGAGGCGCGGAAGGAGCGGAGGCGGCGGGAGCGCGAGGCGCTTTTGGTGCAGGTGAGAGCCCGGCCGCCCGGCCGCTGCAGCCCCGCGTGGGAGAAGCCCCCTGCCCCTCAGGCCTCCCCGCCACCCCCCCCGGGCAGGGAGAAGCCCTCGGTCCCCCTGCCCCTCGGGAGCACCGCTCCGCTCCCCGCTCCCTGGCTCTGCCCCCCCCCCCCCCCGCCGGGTCCCGCTTTCTCCGCTCGCGCAGTTTAACCGTCCAGAGTCGCCCCAAGCCGGCTGCGTCCACAGGCCGGGCACTGAGCGCCAGGAGAGCGGCGGGACCTGCCCGTCCCCTCGGCTGCTGCGGAGTCTCGGGCGCCAGGAGGCGGCTGCTTGCCACGCTCTCACATTGGTGCAGTTCCTCAGCAGCCCCCCAGTATTTCGTGGGTACTTACCGTGCCAGAGCCCCGTTGTGCGCCACAGCCTACCAACACCGAGCAAAACACAGCTCCCACAGCAGGCCCAAACGCAGCAGTCCCTTCACCCACAAGTGAAATGCAGCCATCTCTGGAGTGAGGCCTGCCAGCTGTTTTTAACGGCGTATCAGGGAAGTGTTGGACGGGTAGGAAAGGTTAATTTAGCCTTTTAAAATTGGAGAGAGAGAATGTAGCTACCTGGTGTCACGGGCAAGTTGCACTTTGAGTAACGCCCTGCTTATGCAATGCAGTAAAGTCTTGGTTTGAAAAAGTTATTGAAAATTTGCTAGCCAGAGGATTAAGTTTATTAGCCCAAGGCCAAATCAAGCAATGTGTGGTCACCTAGCCATGAGATTGAGAAGCAACACACCATTGTGAACATTAACCCTGGGAAAGGGAAGAGTGCAGGTATCCCTACCAATGTGTTATCCCTGGATCTGGTTGCTGCATATTTTATATTGGCCACATAACTGTATGACTCAGATGTCTCATAAATTTGAAGTCCTCTCCCACCATTTATTTGGTGGACTTCTTTGTTGTCATTTCCTGTGCTTGCCCCTGCTGCTGACCCCTGAAGCAGTAGCATGAAATTGTCATGGTAGTGTCAGTTTCATAGATGTCTGGGCTTTTGAATAACAGCAATGAAACTGGCCAGTCTTGTCAAGTTCATTGGATTTGTGAAAGCTTTGAGCAACAGCAGAGGCACTGAATCTGTCTGCAGAGGGTTACTTATATCAGTGGCTCTCAACCTTTCCAGACTACTGCACCCCTTTCCGGAGTCTGATTTGTCTTGTGTACTCCCAAGTTTCACCTCACTTAAAAAACTACTTGCTTACCAAATCAGACATAAAAATACAAAACTGTCACAGCACACTATTACGGAAAAGTTGCTTTCTCATTTTTACTGTATATTTATAAAACAAATCAATTGGAATATAAATATTGTACTTACATTTCAGTGTATAGAATATATAGAGTAGGATAAACAACTAATTCTCTCTATGAAATTTTAATTTGTACTGACTGCGCTAGCACTTTTTATGTATCTTGTTGTAAAACTAGGCAAATATCTAGATGATTTGATGTAACCCCTGGAAGACCACTGTGTACCCCAGGGTACATGTACCCCTGGTTGAAAACCACTGAGGCTTCACAGAAGATTATTTTTTTCATCAGTGAAGGCTAGAAATTATGTATTTATTTTTAACTGGAACTTGAAATTGACAGTTTCCCCTTGTAAGTCATCAGGGAAACGTCATATTCTCCACCTACAGTTAACAGGACTGGTTGAATTACGGTTTTTTTGCACTTTATTACAATAAAGTAAGAACCTTTAAATGTGGATTTCAGCCATTTAAATGTTAGGTATCACAATGTGAAGAATTTTAAAAAATTACTGCAGAATTGATATGTTGAGAATCCAGATTTGTTAGTGATTTAGTTTTCCAGTTATTCCTGTTCTTACCTTTTTAATGCATGAATGTGATTTAGAAGAAAACATTTAACAAAATGAGTGAAGAATAGCAAATTGTTTCCTAGAAATGTTTACATTTGTTGCTTCAAATCTAAGAATGGGTGAAGTTTGTGTGTAAATCTAATGAAAGAGCATATTGTGAATTAATTCTATAAACTATACTTGAGTAGGTATAAATGTGGTTTAAATCTTGACATCAGGACTGGCGTGGTAACAAATGGCACTGAATTAAGAGCCTGTCCTTCCCACTGACTTTTAGGGCTGGTCTACACTGGGGCAGGGGATTGATCTAGGAAACGCAACTTCAGCTACGAGAATAGCGTAGCTGAAGTCAACGTTTCCTAGATCGAACTAAGTTTACTTACTGCATGCGGCGCAGGCAGGCTCCCCCGTCGACAGCGCTTCCTCCTCTCGCCGAGCAGGAGTTCCGCAGTCAACGGGGAGTGCTTCTGGGATCGATTTATCGCGTCCAGATGAGATGCGATAAATCGATCCCAGAAGATCGATCTCTACCTGCCGAATTGGGCGGGTAGTGTGGACCTACCCTTAGTAGATGATCCAGAGCCTATAATGTTTTGAGGTATATATCCAAATAAGCTGTATATACAAATATCTTTACTTTTTATTTATGTATAGCTTGCTGGTATTAGAGAATATATTGGCTCAGAATTCTTTCTTATATGAAATCAAATTCCATTTTATAATCTGTTTTTTTTAAAAGTTTTACTAAAAGCAAGTGGTATATAACTTAGACATTGTTATAGGTGACTGTAAATATAACTGTCCCACTAACAAGTTCTCTAATATACTACCCCATATTTCAGTGAAATAAAATCATTGGTCTTTATCTTTTCTGTGCAACTTTTTATAAGCTCTGTGTTCAAAGCACTAGAAGCATCTGTAAATCACAGAAATAACTTGTAACCCATTGTTCAGTTTAGGAAAGTTTTTTAGATTTGCCATAAATGAGTGATATAAGTAAAAGTGCCATTACTCTCACAGATTTTATATATCTATATCTATATAAACACAAACATACACTCAAAATCTCCATTGTAAGCCTGAAGCGTGTTCTCTTACATGAACACAGCTGCTTGAAGGAAATTCTTTTAGCTCTTAGGACCAAGTCATACGTGTAGCTAAAGTGATTTTGTTTCACTAACATTTGTCTTGAATATGCCTACTATGTTTGAGAATCCTGCAAATTGAAAAGAACATAGATTTTTGAAATATTTTGTATATTCAGAGTGAATAACTTTAGCTGTCACTTGTGCCAGGATTTTACTGTCTTGCTCTGCCCAACCACTGCAACACACAACAAAGGTGTTGATCTGGAAAAACAGGAAGCTCTCATGTAGGCCATCAGTTCCCAATGCATCATCTCTTCTTGGTGTCTGCTTTCTAAATTGTAAGTTGTTTGGTGCAGAGACTTATTTTCATATCTTGTAGAGTGCCATGCACATTGGCAGTGCTTAGCAAATAACCATTTTCCTCTGTATATAGACTCCTACTTTTATTAGCAGCTTTACATAAGATAAGTAGTTCTTACAATTCTCCCGTGAAAACGTAGTTTAAATTTTTTTAACTGTAGCTCATATCTTCCCCAGAAATTGGGCATATGGGTCAAGTTAAAGTATTTTTTTACTTTCCCTTCTAAATTATTATTTTAAGGTGATATATAAAATACTATGTAAATTAATTTCAAAGTAAACACTTCCTTGTTCTTTTATAATACCTGGATTGCAGTCTTCAATGCACTGCCATCTATTTTTAAAAATTCATGTGAATTAAGATTTAACCAATCAAAGGGCATCCCTGTGCATTATGAGAGTTAACTAAGTAATGCTATTGAAAGAGGTATTACTGTGGTGGCCATTGCAGAAACACCAGAACAGTAAGACACAGCTGCTGTAGCAGTGAAGAGGCCAACTTTGAAAGTGGCTGGTGAAGAGGCATTTAGGTGGCAGACAGAGAAGAGATGTATGAGGATCAGATGCTGGTAGTGTTTGCAGGATATTGAGTTTGTACTAGCATCTGTGTGCTACACCAAATAAATAGAACACTTTGAATTTTAAATATCAGAGGGGTAGCCGTGTTAGTCTGGATCTGTAGAAGTGACAAAGGGTCCTGTGGCACCTTATAGACTAACAGAGGTATTGAAGCATAAGCTTTCGTGGGTGAATACCCACTTCTTCGGATGCAAAGGATGCTTTGCATCCGAAGAAGTGGGTATTCACCCATGAAAGCTTATGCTTCAATACCTCTGTTAGTCTATAAGGTGCCACAGGACCCTTTGTCGCTTTGACTTTGAATTTTGTGACTACAGTTCTACCTTTGGGTGTGGTGGTTCATCACAAAAAATCCTTGGTGGTTATGTTGGCTCTGGAAGTCTCTCATCTATATTCCACCCTTACCCATAGATGTCTGCACTTCAAAAGGTGCTCATCAGCTTTGTTGAACAGTGTGTGCAAAATGTTTTTGAGGTCCCAGGACAAAACTAAATCTTACAGTTAATTTTGATTTTTCTTATTTATGAGTTGAGATGTATCAGTGTCTTCCTGTGGAAAACATCTATTCTAATCTTTTGACTTCAGTACTGTGTGCTGTGTTGTATTATACAATGTTTGTGAAAAGTTAATATCAACTTTTTAAAAAATGTCATGAATAAATATAGCCACTAGGTGGAAATCTTAAAAGCATGTATGCAAATTTTCAATTATCCAGAAAAAATCAATCCAAAACTCTCGCTCTGTCTTTCTCTACCCCTCTGTAATAATAATAGGCTCTAAATTATTATAATTTACTTTGGTAGAGACAACATTTACTTCTTCAATCAACTGATGACTTAAAGCAGAAACTATGGCTTAGCTGATTCATTGGTGACCTTCTCTGTATTGCTTTTAGGTTTTGACTGTTGACCTTTCATTCATTAGATACATGTTGTCAGAGGTTTTGCTTCTAGTAGGTATGGAAAGAGCTATGAGCAGTTTAATAAATGGAATTCTTGTCTGTGTATTAGAATTTGAAACTGGTAGCGGTGTAGCTCCACAGTCATGCTTCCCAAATGTAAATAGGTTGTTTTATTTGATTTGTACCTTTGAATTTAGATGTATTTTTAAAATGCCTTATTTAAGAATTTCAGGTAATTTAGAAGTTCTTCCTCTTGTTTTCTCCAAGTCAGTTATTAAATTTGGTAAGGAAAATATTCAGTCATATTCAGCACAACACACCTGAGAATAGAGGGGATTCAGTATAAATACAGATAATCCTGATAAGTATACTTTGCATGTCACTTAACACCAGAGCTTGAAAAATCCATTTGCATGTGTAGAGTAGTTAGCTTTCTTGGGAAATTGCCATCAACTTCCACAGAATCTAGATGTGTGTGTGTGTGTGTGTGTATATTTTTTATTTATATATATATAAAACAAATATATATATATATATAAACAAATATATATATATTTGTTTTAAAACACGGGTTTCTAGCCCACTCGGTTGTAAAGAAAAATCTTCCTAATATGATCTGAATTTCTTCCTAAATTTGCAAACATAGAACTCCGGTACCTCTCTTGATCGTTTTTTGTCCACCTATATGCTGCAGTCAAGTGAAAACTGACTAAAATCTTGTTTGTTTTCATTGTTGCTGTTGATACTCTGGGCAGCACTGAAACTTACAAGAATAACATCAGTTTCATTCAGTTGCAGGTTGGGAAAGCTGTGAATATCAGCAGTTACAGGCACTTGAGCCATTTACTGGGGAGGAGGATTCAAAAGTAGAAGCAGGCGAGAGGTAGATTTGCTAGCAAATTGAAAGTATACATACTATACTTTTAGCAAACACCTTAACAGCAAAGCTTTTATCCTAAGCAAGACATTCCCTCAGAGGGCAAAGATGATCACATCCTGTCCTCCATCTTCATCCTAATGGATTGATACAGCAATTCAGAGTTGGGATTAATGGATTTTCTTGGTCCTATGTTGTTTTTCTTTCCTCCTACTCTGTAGGGATGAACTAGCCTTTAGCTATGCAAATCAGCATTACTTTGAGAAGTTGTCTGTTTGCTACATCACCAACTCTATTCAAAGTCCATTAAGCATTCCCTCACATGGAAGCATTGTAATGTATTTGCTGCCATGTCATTGCTTTTTCTAGCATCGTTTCTGAAATGGAATTGATCTCCTTTCTTCATTTTGCTGACATAGAATAAAATCTCTTCCTCAAAACCACAAATGGAAACATTTGCAATTAACCCGCTGATGCCAGGAGATGAGATTTCCTAGTGGAGAATGCTAATGTGCAGACTTCAGACTTGTTCACGCCAAAAGGCAAATTAGTTTTAAAATAGCATTTGATGAACCAGTTACACATTTTTTATGCTTATCTTAGGTCAAGTGATTATCTCCCTTTCCATATCATACCATTTACCTGTAGGTAATACTTTAGTTGAGGATGAGTTCCAGTTTCCATTCTAATTCCTCTTGTTAATTCTTCATGATTTTTTCAAACAAATTCCTATGTGCATGAAACATTTTATGTTTGGTCTCAGCCCAAAGGTGAATTTTTAGGAATGTCTGAGCAAAACTGGTAGTCTATTTTGAGGTATGAGTAGTCATAAAAAGATTTCAGTGCTATTCTGATTGAAATCTTAAGCACACGTAGCTCTAAAACAGATGAAGTTGGAAACGTTGAACTTGGTTTGTTCAGTGAGGAAAGAAAAACATCCATATTTGAAGAAAATTAACTCTATTTTTAAAGCTATGCACTTCTAAAGATGGATTATTCACTATGCATTACAATATTTATATTCTTGATGTCCTTAAGCTAGAGTGGTTTAAAATTCTAGGAGTGTGCTGACTTGCTTCAGCTTTGACAAATACTGCTTTAAAACCCAAAAGCAAAAGTTAAATGGTGTTAGTTTGTAAACAGATTTATTTTTTAAAAATAACTTCCTACTGTTGTATTTAGAGTCTGATCCAAAGCTAATTGAAGCCAATGGGTTTCCACTCAGTTGAGTGGGCAACCATTTGTGGTACTGAGAACATGCTTGTCCCTATATCTTCTGAGCTGTTTAGCTTGTTAATAGTAAGGTATTTAAAGCCACTTTGCTATGTTTATTATTTTTTTCTTCATTGACCTTGTTCAGCATATTGTTACAATACTTCCATCAAGGATCTGGAGACTGATAGTGCATCTTTAACTCCCACTAATTATATTTGTATGTATTATTTGGAATTTTGATCTTTATTTCTACTACGTGGTCTTTAATGTGATCATGTAATAATGTTTATAATAATGCTTTCTTTTGCACCATCCCTTTTTCTGTAACCTAACTAGTTTTTATACAGTTGGTAACAATCAATATCCGCATCCTATTGAAATCAATTTATCCATCCCCTTTTCTGTGCAAGTGATACCCTATTCTTGTCATCTTCAGCAGTATATAAAAGATGCTTCAAGATGAAGGCCAGAATCTTTCAGCACCCACATTTGGTGCCAGATTTTCATCTCCTTTCTTATAGTTAGGGATGGTTGAAATAATGAGGGGGTAAAAGGGAAGAACTTAAACTGACAGTAAGATAAATGAATATTGTAAGTTAGTGGTAGAGGGAGCTAGCTAGATTTGAACTCTGGGATGCTGCAAAATGTGTGATCTGCCATCTGGAGTTTGATTTTAAATAGGTGTAAACAAAAGTGTTAGTTTATATAAATCTTTCCTGCCACCTGCTACCCTCCCCAAATCCATGTTTTTCTTGCTTGATATTTATGATATCCTCATAATGCTAGTTCTCCAGTGGCCCATAGACTCTGCCAAGGTAAAGAGGCATAGACAGTACGTGAATTTCTAATATAAAAGCCATTCAATAAAACTTCTTCTGTTTTTGGGCTGGTGAGATATGGATGAAAAACTTCCCAGCATTTATTATAAAGAAGTAAAAAGATCCAAACTAAGTTTTCAAAATAAAAGTTTACTATATACATTTTTGTGTTTTGAAAAGGCAAACAAATATCTTTTCTTTTTCTGCTACAAGTTCATGTAGGAGGAGCCTGAGGTAGTAGGAATTGTAGTAGAAACTATGCTCTGTAGTCATATGCCAATAAAATATCAGGAATATCAATACCAACTACCTCTGTAGGTATATAAACAAGACCTCATCTGAAATTGCAGTTTTACATAAATATGAAGATGTATGTCTGTGAAATACTGTGAATACCATTTTTACCACGAAATACTTTTATCCTACAGTATAGAATGGTGCATTTGGCTTATCTATTTTATTTAGATTTGTATAAAAATTGGCATAAAAGATGTGCTTTCATTCACTATTTTGAAACAAAAAGATGGTTTCATGGCTGATGCTTTTTGATTTGGAAAGCTGAAGTCCTTGTCAGTAGTCTGACATTGATTCTTATATTTTATATTCATTGTAAAAATAAGCGAAACTGTAAAAAAATAATTTGTAAGAATATGAATGACTGTATTTAGTATGCTGTATATGAATTTAAAACAAATGAAATGTGCACGTTTTTCAAATGAACCCGTCAGTTATTTTTCTTATAAATCTGACTGGCTGTTGGTGCAGTGGTGGATATTTGCTCAAAGATATAATGCCTTGCCATTTATTTTTCACTTGGTTTTATTATGGAGAATTCCAGTAATGAACCTTAAATCTGGGGTTAAGTGCAAGACAACCACATAGTGTTGTTGGCTCTGCTGCCCCAGAGCAGAGGCAGAACTATTTGTTATGCTCTCACTACAGTGATTTGTACACTGTAACACTGAGCATTTTTCTTTATTGTTCTTTCACTAAGTCAAGTCCCCCTTGAAGTGTTGCTGTATCCTTGACTCTCACCTTTGAAAGAAGTGAGGTCAGCATCATTAACTCAATATTGGTATATTAAAAAATGCCGGGAAGATAATTTTGCACCCCAAGGGATTTTAACTGCCATCTCAGAGATAATCACCATCCTTTTGAAAAATGCTGTTCTCTTCCTAATAGACAATTATATCTCAATTCTAGAATGTTATAGGGTGGTTTTCTATTAAATGCTGTAATTTTTAGAAAGACTAGGTGTACCAATGTCTGTTGGTGAAAGAGACAAGCTTTCAAGCTACACAGCATTCCAGATGAGACCTAACAGAAGTTAGTCCAGTAAAAGCTATTACCTCAGACACTTTGTCGCTCTAATATCCTGGGACCAACAGGGTTACACAACAACATCGCAAACAACAATGGAAGATATCGTAATTTTAAAAGTAACTTCTGTAGAATCCTACAAGTTTCATGCCTCTTAAATTCTGTAGCTCCTTCCCATTGAGCTTTCTGAGGGAACCTAACAGACCCCTTTTTGCCTACACTATACTTTTCTAAATATCCCAACCATTGCTCTACCCCGGTAGCAACAATGGGAGTGCTGCTGTAGATAAGGTGCTGGTGCAACTGTCATTTTAATCGCCATGTTGTTTAGGTCTGCTCTGAGCAGGCTTAGATGACACCATGGTTGAAATCCTGGCAACTGGCAATCCTCATGCGTCTGCTCCTGCCGCGGTCATTGAAGCCGTACTGGTGATAGCAACAGCAGGAAACATTGAAGGGGGAAAAAGACTGATGTAGACCCAGCCATAGTGTTCATGACAATAGCAGGGGGAAGCAGCCTAGTTGGAGATGGAACAGGAGCCATGCGGCTTGGCTCTGCTCCAGCCGGGGCGCAGGGTTGGGGGCCGCCCACGCAGCTCCTGGAAGACGCGGCATGGCCCTGCTCCGGGCTCCTGCGCACTCCAATGGGAGCCGCAAGGGCGATGCCTGTGGATGGGGCAGCGTAAAGAGCCGCGTCTCAGCGTAGGAGCCAGAGAAGGGACATGCGGCTCTCAGAAGCAGTGGCTTGAGGTAAGCGTTGCTCGGAGCCTGCACCCCCTGACTCTCTCCCCACGCCCCAACTCCCTGCCCCAGCCCTGATCCCCCTCCCGCCCTCCAAACCACTCGGTCCCAGCCCAGAGCACACTCCTACACCCCAAACTCCTCATCCCCAGCCCCACCCCAGAGCCCGCACCCCCTCCAGCACCCCAACCCCAATTTTGTGAGCATTCATGGCCCACCATACAATTTCTATTCCTCTGTGTGGCCCTCGGGCCAAAAACTTTGCCCACCCTTGAGATAGAAGATGGTTAGCAGCTGCTGAGTGATAAGGAGACCAATCCCAGGATCCCTTAAAGCTAAGACCCCCTTCTGTGTAGCCAAGCATATCTAGCCCCACATCTTATAGTAATGAGGGTTGGAACAGCAACTTCTTCTCTTTGAGGTACTCATCGGGGCTGAGGAGTTGAGTGGAGGGAGACATTGAAATAGAGTTCCCTGAATTTTATTGTGTGGTATTTTTTTCTGATGGGGCTATAAAAACAAGGTGCTGTAAGTTTTGCGTGGATTTAAAGATCTAATGGAGCCTGCTCCCCTGTCCTTGGCTAAGTGCACCCTTCTAAATTAATAGTGCTGTTATAATACCTAGCATTTTTATAACATCTTCCAAATAAGGATTTCAGAGTTCTTTACAGGCATTATAGAATTAAATGTCACCTCATCCCTGTGACTGAGGGAATATTATCATCCTATTACAGATAAGGAAACTGAGTCACAGAATGGATAGGTGTCTTTTGCAAGGTAAGACAGTAAGTATGCTGGGCAGCATGGTGTCCAGTTTCCTGCCACACAGTTATACACAGCACCACGAAGTGCCACATCTATATATTTAAGAATTAATAAAGCACTTTGGGATAAAAGGAGTTAAATGTAACATACTATAGTTATAGTTAAGAAACTAAAAAGGCTGTCACAGTGACAAGACTTAAACTCCTACCATCGTGTGCATTTTATCTGTAAGGGTGAAAGGATAAATTGGTGGATATTTTTGTGGCATTACAAAGAATTAATGAGCCTTAATTTGAAATAAAGTGCTTCAACTGCTCTGTGTTGAGAGATGTGAAACTGTTAGATTTAGCCTCTATAGCATAACCTCCCGCTCCCATTTCTCCCCCCAAGCCTCCCCCCCCAAACCCAAAGCAGATTGGGGGGATTTAATTATGAAATACAGAAAGGGAAGAAAAGCTGATTGATGCCAGTAAGCGCTGTGTAATTTTAATAGGCCAGTAGAACAGGAGGCCATGGTCTGAAGTTGAGGAAGAAAGTAGTGTAGACAGTTTTTTACCCATAGGAATGGCTGAAATAATAGGAGAAAAACTTACACTGACTGTATAAAAAAGTGAATATTGCAATTGAGTACTAGAGGGAGTTAGGTAAATTTTTGGAAAGGATCAGATGTTACAGCTACTAGCTTGCTTGCTTGGTGTTAAATTGATGACATGGGCCATAATGTAGTTCCTGAAACTCCCTAGGCTCCTGTGTCTTTTCATTTGATGTGAATATTGGTGGTTCTTTGGCCAAGATATGAAATTTAAAACAAACTTTGCCTTCTGTTTGATCATGTCTTTTCTTTTTAATAGTATACCGATTCTTCTTACCTATCCTATTTCATCTAATATTCAGGGGATCACAGGAATTTAATGGTCACTGGGCTATACATTTCTAGTCCAGACAATTTTGCCAAAGTTAAGATCAATCTGTTGTGAAGGATGTGTGTAATCTTAACTTCATTTCACTTGATGCATGTTTAAATAGATTTCTACGGTCTGAACAAAATAGTATTTTTATTATGTAAAGTATGTTTTATATTCATATGTCTTTGACTATTCATAATGTTCCTGGACGATTGCTAACCCTTTCATCTAAACAAGATTGTGTTAACTAGGGTTACCATGCATCCGTATTTTCCTGGACACGTCCGGCTTTTTGGTTCTTAAATCGCTGTCCGGGAGGAATTTTTAAATATCTAAAAACGTCCAGGATTTTGCCATTATTATTTTTCCCCAAAGAAGTGTTGATCATTCAAGAAAGAGTGTGAATGTTGATCACTTGAGAGAATGCCCGCTTTCCCCCCCAGCGCTTGCGCCGCAAAACAATTGTTTTGCGCAGCTTGGAGGGAGTGGGAAGGAGGGGAATGCGGTGCGCTCAGGGGAGGAGGCGGGGCCGGGGCAGGGATTTGGGGAGGGGGTCCAATGGGGCAGGGACTTTGGGGAAGGGGTTGGAATGGGGGCAGGGAAGGGGTGGAGTTGGGGTGGGACCGGGGGCCCACCTCACCGGCGCCGGGGAAAGTTGGCGCCTATTGTTCCAGACAGGTATGATCATTTTTCCATAGTGGTGATAGTGCAACATCGACAATTTCAGTGTCTTTTCTGAGTTTGTTCTGTGCACAGTAGTGTTTCCTCAAGAGCTCTTTATTTGATATTTTATTTTACTACCCCCAGACACAATGCCATAACGAAAGAGTAAATTCACTACAGAATTAAAGACTAAATTCCTGTGTTTTCGAAGTGGTAGAGAAGAATGGGAAGCTGAGTGCTTGGTATGTAGACCTGGTACTTACGTCTCTGTAAAAAGTAAAGACGCTAATGATTTACAAACTCATGTGGACTCAGACAAGCACAAAAAAGCAGTTCAAGGAGAGAGCTCATCAACAAAATTGACAGATTCTTTTGTAAAACCAGGCAGCAAATCAGAGGATGCTGTTACTGCAGCAGAGGGTGCTTTTGCATTTCACACCAGTAAGCATCATAATAGCTTTAAGTCAATGGATTGCACATCTGTCTTGTTGAAGAATATAAGCTCTAATAAGAACATAACAATAGGAATCTATTATCGACCACCTGATCAGGACAGTGATAGTGATGATGAAATGCTAAGGGAGATTAGAGAGGCTATCAAAATAAAGAACTCAATAATAGTGGGAGATTTCAATTATCCCCATATTGACTGGGTACATGTCACCTCAGGACGAAATGCGGAGACAAAATTCCTCGATACTTTAAATGACTGCTTCTTGGAGCAGCTGGTACAGGAACCCACAAGGGGAAAGTCAACTCTTGATTTAGTACTGTGTGGAGCGCAGGATCTGGTCCAAGAGGTAACTATAACAGGACCGCTTGGAAATAGTGACCATAATATAATAACATTTAACATTCCTGTGGTGCTAAGAACACATCAACAGCCCAACACAATGGCATTTAATTTCAAAAAGGGCAACTATGCAAAAATGAGGGGGTTAGTTAAGCAGAAATTAAAAGGTAAAGTGACTAAAGTGAAATCCCTGCAAGCTGTATGGACACTTTTCAAAGACACCATAATAGAGGCCCAACTTAAATGTATACCCCAAATTAAAAAACAAAGTCAAAGAACTAAAAAAGAGCCACTGTGGCTTGGCTTAACCATGTAAAAGAAGCAGTGAAAGATAAAAAGGCATCTTTTAAAAAGTGGGAGTCAAATCCTAGTGAGGTAACTAGAGAGGAGCATAAACTGCCAAATGAAGTGTAAAAATAAGAAAAGCCAAAATGGAGTTTGAAGAACAGCTAGCCAAAAACTCAAAAGCTAATAAAACGTTTTTTAAATGCGTCAGAAGCAGGAAGCCTGCTAAACAACCAATGGGGCCCCTGGACAATAGAGATACAAAAGGAGCACTTAAAGATGATAAAGTCATTGCGGAGAAACTAAACGAATTCTTTGCTTCGGTCTTCACGGCTGAGGACGTTAGGGAGTTTCCCCAACCTGAGCAGTCTTTTGTAGGTGACAGATCTGAGGAATTGTCACAGATTGAAGTGTCACTAGAGGAGGTTTTGGAACTAATTGATAAACTTAACTGTAACAAGTCACCAGGACCAGATGGCATTCACCCAAGAGTTCTGAAAGAACTCAAATGTGAAATTGCGGAACTATTAACTAGGGTTTGTAACCTGTCCTTTAAATCGGCTTCTGTACCCAATGACTGGAAGATAGCTAATGTAACGCCAGTATTTAAAAAGGGCTCTAGAGGTGATCCCGGCAATTACAAACCGGTAAGTCTAACATCCGTACCGGGCAAATTAGTTGAAACAATAGTAAAGAATAAAATTGTCAGGCACATAGAAGAACATAAATTGTTGGGCAAAAGTCAACATGGTTTCTGTAAAGGGAAATCATGCCTTACTAATCTATTAGAGTTCTTTGAAAGGGTCAACAAACATGTGGACAAGGGTGATCCAGTAGACATAGTGTACTTAGATTTCCAGAAAGCCTTTGACAAAGTCCCTCACCAAAGGCTCTTGTGTAAATTAAGTTGCCATGGGATAAGAGGGAAGATCCTTTCATGGATTGAGAACTGGTTAAAAAAACAGGGAACAAAGGGTAGGAATAAATGGTAAATTTTCAGAATGAAAGGGGTAACTAGTGGTGTTTCCCAAGGGTCAGTCCTAGGGCCAATCCTATTCAACTTATTCATAAATGATTTGGAAGAAGGTGTAAACAGTGAGGTGGCAAAGTTTGTAGATGATACTAAACTGCTCAAGATAGTTAAGGCGAAAGCAGACTGTGAAGAACTTCAGAAAGATCTCACAAAACTAAGTGATTGGGCAACAAAATGGCAAATGAAATTTAATGTGGATGAATGTAAAGTAATGCACATTGGAAAAAATAACCCCAACTATACATACAATATGATGGGGGCTAATTTAGCTACAACTAATCAGGAAAAAGATCTTGGAGTCATCGTGGATAGTTCTCTAAAGACGTCCATGCAGTGTGCAGCGGCAGTCAAAAAAGCAAACGGGATGTTAGGAATCATTAAAAAAGGGATCGAGAATAAGATGAATATCTTACTGCCCTTATACAAATCCATAGTGTGCCCACATCTTGAATACTGCGTACAATTGTGGTCTCCTCCTCTCAAAAAGGATATACTGGCATTAGAAAAGGTTCAGAGAAGGGCAACTAAAATGCTTAGGGGTCTGGAACAGGTCCCGTATGAGAAGAGATTAAAGAGGGTAGGACTTTTTAGCTTGGAAAAGAGGAGACTAAGGGGGGATATGATAGAGGTATATAAAATTATGAGTGGTATGGAGGAAGTGAATAAGGAAAAGTTATTTACTTGTTCTCATAATAGAAGAACTAGGGGCCACCCCATGAAATTAGTGGGCAGCAGGTTAAAACAAATAAAAGGAAGTTCTTCACACAGCGCACAGTCAACCTGTGGAACTCCTTGCCTGAGGAGGCTGTGAAGGCTAGGACTATAACAGGGTTTAAAAGAGAACTAGATAAATTCATGGAGATGAAGTCCATTAATGGCTATTAACCGGATGGGTAAGGAATGATGTCCTTAGCTTCTGTTTGTCAAAGGGGGTTGATGGATGGCAGGAGAGATATCAATTGATCATTACCTGTTAGGTCCACTCACTCCGGGGCACCTGGCATTGGCCACTGTCGGTGGACAGGATACTGGGCTGGATGGACCTTTGGTCTGACCCAGTACAGCCTTTCTTATGTTCTTAAGAAGACATTCCTTGATTCTGAAGTAGAATGGAAATTTTCAAGTGCTTAGAACCAAGACAGAAGCAATTGTTATCTCTGTGCTTGCACCGCATTCTGTTGATGTTGTTCTGAAAACTTTTGAAGAAAATGACATAGCTTACTGTGGAGTTGCTACAGATGGAAGCAATCACGGTTCAGTGAAAGTATTTCCAGCAATTATTCAGTATTTCGACTGAAAGAATGGCGGTTTGCAATCAAAATTGATTGAGGTCCAGAACACACCTAATGAGACTGCTGACACGATTGCTCATTACGTAAAAGAAACGCTTGAAAAAAATGGTTTGTTCGAGAAGTGTATTGCATTTACAGGTGACAGCTGCAATACATTGTTTGGAGGACTCTGGCATGATGAAGATAGAAAGAATGTGTTTGCAAGCTTAAAGAAGTTATTGCAGAAGAGAACATTAATTGTTGTGGGTTGCCCAGCACACATTTTAAACAACCGTGTTCACCATGCAGCAGAAAGAATGAACGTTGACATTGAGAACATTATTTTTAAAATTTACCAGTACTTTCATATCTACACTGTCCGAACTGAGCGGCTGAAGGAGTACTGTGAGTTGTTGATGTTGAATACAGAAAGCTGCTTTCTCATAACAAGACACGATGGCTGTCATCATTTCCAGACATTACAAGGCTGATAGATGTTTCTGGCCTTGAAGTCATTCTTTCTGTCACAGGACAAACCACCCACAGTGCTTAAGAAAAATTTGGGGTATGAATTGAGTGAGATTTACCTCTGGCACATGCATTCACTCATGAGTGTATTCCAAACTTGCATCCAAGAAATTGAAAGGGAAAGCAATTCTGTCGTGGAAGTGCTGAAAAGTTTGAATTCTGTTCATGCTATCCTTCTTGAATGCAAGACTCACAACTTTGTCCCTGAAAGTTAAGGGACTACTAGCTCAAAAGTGCATGGAAGGAATTGATGAAGAGTGTGACAAATTCTGTGCTGAAGTAGGTAATATGTACAGCAGATGCTTAGAATATTTGGAGAAGTGGCTTAGACCCCTGGAAGACTTCTCTTGTTTCAGGTGGGTTACCCTGAGTGACACACCGAATTGGAGTAATGTGGAACCTTGTATCAAGTACCTTATTGATAAGGGGGTGCAAATTGATGACGTGAAGTGTTTTGATCAGGTCAGCAACCTGAAGAAGTTTATGGAAAGTTGCAACAGTGATGAAGAGTTCAGTTATTTGCTAGCACACCAGAAGTGGACCAAATATTTTGAGAAATCCAAAAACATTGAGTGTTGTTCAGAACTGCTAAAGATTGCAGTTCTTCTTTTGCTATTCCTTCGCACAATGCAAATGTAGAGTGAATTTTTTCACTGATGCAAAGCCAGTGGACAAAGGAAAGGAACAACTTGAATGTTGAGTCGCTGAAAGGAATTCTACTTGTACAGTACAACTTCAGACAAACTTCTTGTAAAGACTTTCATGCCTTCTAAAAGAGCAATCAACCACTGCTGAGAAAAATGCAGTATGTGTGGGCACATGAGGAGAAAGAAAACTGAAGAACTGGTGAAAGGAAAGGACTCACTACATATAAAGAAGTACAGTAAACTTTAAATAATTAAACTTCACTTTTGAGGCCACATCAGTTTTTCTTATATATACTCAATATAGACGACATGTAGCGCAGAGCATTAATACAACACGAGTTGGTAGATACTGGTGCAAATACCTCCCCCCGCCCCCCGTGGAATGTCCTCTTTTTTGAATGTTCAAATATGGTAACCCTAGTGTTAAGCAGTGTCTGCTCCTCCCTGCAGTGAGGTAGCTCTTGGCTGGGAGAACTGGCAGCTGATGGCAGATTTCCTGTCATAGTGGGGGGGATGAGAAGCAGGGAAAAGGCTGGTTTGTATGAGTGAGGTAGAAAGGTTCCTGTTCTGGGGAAGTAATAAGGATGAGAGGTGGTAAACACTGCTTTTTGGGGGTGGGAGGAGGGCAGAGACCCTGCCACTGTGAAAAGAGGTAAGAAAGTGGGGCAGGGCCAGGGAGAATTAGAAAGAGAGAATGGAATTCTTCACTTTCTTGGGTGAAGAGACCAAGGGAAGGGTGTGTGGAAGAACCTACAGGAAATGAGTAAGCAGTGAGTGGTGGAGGGACCCAGATTAAGAGAGAAAAAAGGTGTAGGTGAAATTGAGATTTAAATCAAAGGAATAGATGGAGCAATTGTAGGGGGTAATTAACAGCAGACATGCTAGAAATGATAGGAAATAGGTTAAAGAAGAGGCAGAGGGTGGGATAGAGAGAAGTGAAATATAAGTACAAAAGTGAAACATACTTTTTTTTTAAAGTAGCTTGAAGAAGGGAGAGATGAAAGGAGTAAAAATGAGTGAGTTGCCATGGCTTTGTTGCTTGATTTCCTTGGGAGCCTTTGATGAAAGCAACCAGTTCCTAATACATCAGACACATGTCACCACATGATGGATTTGTTTTCTAAATGGCCCCTTGTTGAGGGACATGGTCAAAAGCTTTTTGAAAGCTCACCTAAATTATATTAACTAATTCTCTTTAAATATACTATAGACATGTTTACTCTGTAATAATGTCTAAGAAGAAGACAGTAGGAATCTAGATTTTTCAAGCCACCTATATATTTTCAGTTGAAATATTTCAGTTACAGTGTTTCTTATTTTGTATTTTTGATGGAAATTGTCCGTTTGGTGTAAAATCTATGTTGATCCTTTGTGTCCTTGAAATTTCATATATTCATAAATTGTTTCAATGGTAAAAATAAACTAAAATTTAGAAGTAGTTATTCACAGGTCATAAATATAGCTGGTGAAAATGTCAGAATGTGGGATATAGACTAAGGGAAGAATAAATGGTTGTTAAGTATGAAGCTTTTTAGCTTCATGGTGGTGGTGTTTAAATAATTGGTAAAAGGTGAAATGGAGAAGGTTGAGTTTCTGATGTAAAAGCCTGTAAAACTTGCTGTTTTATTAAAAAGAAGTTCTGAAAGGCAATTTTCCCATGTCAGTTTAAAAATGTCAGTTTTATAGTGACAATTCTAAAATATCTACTGTAGCATTGAATTTTAATCTTAATATGGCATTATAGAATCCACTGGCCATTAGGAAGTGTGAAATATTGCTCAATATCTAGGTGTGACAGGTTCCCCTCTCCGCCTTGGGGTGCTTCCTGGAACTGCGCTACCACTGAGCCCGCCTGACCCACCAGCCTGGGTTCCGTTTTCACTGTACTGCTGTGACAGGCCCTCAAGCCCCTTCCAGCACATATACAGGTAGGGACGCACCCAGCTACAGCTTCACACAGATGCTGAGATCAGTTCTGCATGGGAAGGCTCAGCTAAGGAACTGCCCAGTTACTCAAGTGCACACTCTCCTTTGAAGGGTAAACCCAAAATTATATCGTCTTGCACTGCACAGGGAACTGTACAGTATTAGCTCATGAAATTCGCCCCTCCCTCAATGTGGAGAGAGATATGCAACAGCTTTCCGGCCCGAGTTATGATTTCCACACACTGGTTTTAGACAAAACAAAAACAAGTTTATTAACTACAAAAGGTAGATTTTAAGTGATTATAAGGGATAGCAAACAGATCAGAGCAGATTACCTAGGAAATAAAACAGAAACACAATCTGAGTTTGATATACTAAAGAAATTGGATATGAGCAGCAAATTCTCACCCTAATCGTTGGTTTAGACAGTTTGCAGAGATTCTTGAGGGTAAGCTGCACTTGCTTGTAGCTTAAAATGTCAGATATACCTTGGGTTCAACCCTTCTGCCCCAGTTCAGTCCTTGTTTCTCAGGTGTTTCCAAGTGTCTCCTTTCGGTGGGGAGTGAGTGAGGAATAGCCACAATGATGTCACTTCCCTGCCTTAAATAGCGTTTACATCTGGCGGGAACCCTTTGTCTCCCAGTTTTTGCATGTGTTGTTCTGGCAGAGTCTGGTGCTACTTTGAGTTGGTGTGTTCTGGTCTGTGGTGCTCTGTAAACCTCAAAAGCTCATCTCTTCCACCAACAGAAGTTGGTCCAATAGAACATATTATCTCACCCACGTTCTCTCTTTAAAAAATTACAGGAAAGGCCTAAAGGACAGGAAATGGTAGGAGCCTTATCTTAATAATAATTAACACACACAATAGTCTGAAGCAAAAAGGGAGGACTTTGAGCTGGTCATCTACTCCCCTGAAATACCTTGGCCATCCAGCCTTATTACACTAATATAAAATCTAGTGGTTTATGATGAAAACATTTCTCACTAAAAAAAGGCTCAAGACCAAAAAAATGAAACCTGTCTTTGCTTTATAATTTTTCCACAAAAATATTAAATACTAAAGGTCAGACTTGAAAGGTTTCTCTCTGCAGTTTGCTATAGTTACTGCTTATAATGAAAAGCTGAAAAAGGGTGGCTTATGTGTTATGATTTAGGTTATCACCTGTGTTCAGATTAGTATTAAATCATATCTAGTTGAAAACGTATTTGATATATTTCTTCGGAAGTAAGCAACTTTGCACAATGCAGTTGCCACAGTATAGTGTAAATATGGCATTTTGCTCTAGTTAAATGCTTTTATATAGCATTTTGCTTTCTGTTTGGGATATTTAGGGTATGTCATAATGATAAAAATCTGTGATTCATCTTAATTATACCTTGAATATGTTTAAGGAACATTTGCACTCCTAAAGTGAATTGGACCGTTTGATTTTATTTAAAATGAGCCAGTTGTAGGAGAGGGCTCAATGATTTAATTAGCTACTAATTTAGATTTATATAATTCAAAAAAATCTATTCAAAGTTACAGGTATCTTTGCCATATGTTAAAATCTCCAGAAAAAAAACAAAAGTAAACCCAGCAACCTCTCAAAAACCAAGAAGGAGAAAAACCCACCCCAGCCATTAATAATAGCCTTCTGCTTCCCAAAAGCCTGGGTTAAAAAGAGGGAGTTTTGCAGTGTGTCCTACAGTTCAACAGATCTGGGCTGTTTTGGACCTGGTGGAAGTGAATTACAAAGCGGAGGGCCCACCATTGAGAATTCTTTCTCAGCAGCTCCGTCTCTTTAAACTAATTCCCACATGAGCCATCCTTTGGAATAGAAGAGCAGTTGCCCCAAACTACCCGCTGGGGCCTTTGAGAGTGAAGTAAGAATAGAAAGTCAGAAAGTCAAATCAATCATTATAACATTATAACATAATGTTAGGAGGCTGGTAATAGAAACATTTTCAGAGGGAAAACAAGTTAGTGTAGCTTTATTATTTGTGTAAATAGGTTGGGATTAGTGCTGGCACAGCTGCGAAGCTATAGCACATTGGAAATGGTACTAGGTATAGGGTAGTCTTTAGTTGAATTTACCATCAGTCAATATTTTGTAATGCTATCCTCAAAATAAAGTGAAATTATTCTCAGAAGTGGAACCACCTGGTTCAAATCCAGATAGATTGCAACCTGAGAGCTTCAGCATCATCATTTGCATCCACACCTCCAGAATCTATTTGTTTCTTTTTCATATTAGGCCAAAGCTGATTACGAGGAGGACGAGAGACGCAAAGAACTCAAGCGGCTGCGAGGTGAGGATACGTGGATGCTTCCTGATGTGAACAAACGTGTGGAAGAGCTGGAAAAGGTGATGGAGCAGTAAATCATTGAATTTCATGCTAGCTTTCCATTATTTTGAAGTAAACTGAAAGATTCAGTTAATTAAAATGATGTAGAAAATAATGTTTGAATGCCACATACCTCAAAAGCAACCTTGGTAAAAACTAAATGGAAATATATATCAGAATTCCTTTGTTTTGGTTGTACAAAAGTAGAAGTATTGCTTTAGCTGAGCTTTACATCTAATTT
Organism: Macrochelys suwanniensis; assembly: GCA_033296515.1. Lineage (NCBI taxonomy): Eukaryota > Metazoa > Chordata > Testudines > Chelydridae > Macrochelys > Macrochelys suwanniensis. The sequence continues at coordinate 37,405,562 of CM065775.1, read as the reverse complement.
CTACCATGTAAAAATGGCTGCAGAAACATAAGTCACCAGGTGACTCATGATTCTGCTATACAACAAAGAGGTTTAATTTTTAGACATTTGAAAAGGAAAATAATTTGTTGGTAAATTGGAGAGGATTTAGAGAAGAGCCATGAGAATCATTAAAGGATTAAAAACAGGCCTTATAGTGATAGTCTCAAGGAGCTCAATCTATTTAGTTTACCCAAGAGAAGATTAAGGGGTGACATGATCACAGTCTACATGGGGAACAAATATTTGATAACGGGGTCTTCAGTCTAGCAGACAAAGGTAAAACAAGATCTAATGAAGCTAGACAAATTCAGACAGGAAATAAGGCATACATTTTTAACAGTGATGGTAATTAACTTCTGGAACAATTTATTATGAAAAACTCGGCTGAGAAATTTTCCATCCACTATACTGAACAATGCATTCCTACCCCTGTTTCCTTGACCAGTTGAGGCACCTTGTAGAGGCACTCAGGTAAATCAATGAAATACCTTCTATGCATTGCCAAGCTTTATGAACTAGCCCAACAGCACCCTGTCAATAACAGTGCATACCTCCACAAGAACAGCCCCGACAGCTGATCTACCAACACTAACCTGGCTAGCTACTGACTGGTAGTAACTGGGGGAGGTGGCTTTCAGAAGGCGATGGCCATGTGCTTGTCCACGCTGAGGGGAGTGCTCATTTTGGTATTCCATCACTGCAGTTTCAGTGTGAGCTCGACTGATTTTTCGGGAAGTGGCCTTTGTTGTCCTTAAGTTCTGCCCTTACTGCTGGTCATCCCATGTCAGCATCACTGTTCTTTCCCACCAATCTATGCTAGTTTGCTGAACCCAGAAGCAGCATTGCACTGAGTGAAGCCGCTCCAAGAAAGAGTCCTGCAGAAGTAACTGCTTGATTTCATCCTCCTCCTGCATTGCCATGGCATCACCATGGCTATCTCCCAAACCAACCAAAGCCGGCTGGTCTCATGACTGCCAAAACATGTGGAGAAGCTTGTTTGTATTAATCACAAACAGATCGGGCTGGGTCAGGATCATGACACTTGCCAGTGTTTTCTCCATGCTGCAACCATGCTGCAAAATACAGATGAATTATGGGATGCCAGGAGAGGAATCATGGGATTTGATTCCTTTGACCCCAAATCCCAGAATTCCAGTATGTTCTGGAAGGCATCCTACAATACGCTGTGAGAAAAATCTCCGTGTGTATGGAGCCTGGCAGTGGAATATTACCTGTCTAGAGTACTGCGCACCTATTTAAAAAAAGTGCAGACCTGTATGGATGCAAGGATTCACAAGGGAAATAGCTTAAGCCCTAATAAACAAAGTGTATAGATGTACTTTTTCACTATAGTTATTCATGTTTATTTAAAACGGAAAAATATATTTAAAAAAATCCTGTGTAGACAAGTGCTAAGAAGCAGTCAGAAGGAATGGTTGATGGAGGACGATAGAAACAGTAATAAGAATATGCAGCTATAGTCCCATAAGTGCACAGTTTTGATAGTTTAGAATTCGCTAGATTTTTTTTCTATGTAATTTGATTAATGGTCTATCCTTTTTTTCCTATGTGATTTGTTTTGATGTCATTTATAAATATTTGCTTATATAGGAGCATTCCTTGAAGAAAAAGAAGAAAAAGGATAAACACTCAAGAAAACTTAAGAAAGAAAAGAAGAAAAGCAAAAATCAAAAATTTGAAAAAAATGATTCAGGTGATAGCTCTTCAGTAAGTAATAAACTTAAAATATTCTCTTGAACGAATGTTTAAAAACAGACAAACCAAACCAAATCACTTTTAACCTGCCTTTTTGGAAAGAAGTTGCCACTAATGTTGAGGCATGCTTTCCTTTTCCTAAAGAGTGCTACGTGATATCTTGCTGGTATTTTATTAATTTAAAGGTGCCATTTTTTTCAGTTTCTTTAATACTTCAGTAATGCTCTCTCTTCCAGTTGGAGGCCAGTGGGTTCCCATTTTATTTTTAGTGGACAGAGACTTACTTGGAAATCGTGGCACTGCTTCCTGGCCCTCTCGTTTTCATTTTTTAAATCAAGTGGAGTAAACAGGCCAGCAGGAAATCCTGTTCTGATGGGATTTTCTGAGTGTTTGCTACGTTTTGAAGTCCCCAGTTTTAAATGTAGCATTTGTGTGCAAGCACGGTAGCTTTATTGTTGTCTTCTTGAAGATTACCCTTTTTTCCTGATACATAGGAAGGTTAAGTAGGACAAGCTTTTTCTGTAGGAACATACATCTAAGTGAACTGTGTTTTTGACTTGCTGACCTGTGGGAAATAACCCAAACCACAAAGTGGTCCCTTTCCTGTGGGAAGCACCCAAAACTGCAAATTACATCAGAGAGTCCCAAACTGCAGCACCCTTCTGACCCTGATACCTTTGATACAAAGTCTTTTGTTCTCATATCAGGTTTCTATAAATAATAGGGAATGTCTGATCAGCAGAGAGCGGTTTGTTACGAGTATAAAATCTCAGCACTCCAGAAAACTGCTCTTCCTCTTAGAGAGAGATGCATATATATTAAGTGGGGGATTGGGTGGAAATGAGATACAATTAAAATGTAAAGAGATGATGCAAATTATTACATTTTTAATTTAAAGTCGACTGTTGTACCAGTAAAGCGTAATAAAATATTTCTTTTTTTATTTTGTCACTAATTTAGAAATTTTAATTGTACGTATTTTTTGTTTGTTTCAAAGTATCGGCAGGACAGTTTCAGCTCTCTGGCAAATGGCCATTGTGTTTTCTTTGCATGACAATACAATATTAATAAACTGTTGATGTGGGATAGGAAGAGATTAACATGCAATTTTGATGCGACCACATCAAATGGCATTTTCTTTGTAAAATTTTCTTAGTAATAGTGTGTCCTCAGTTTATAACAGTGCTTTAAGGTTTGGTCATTTTATAAAATACAGTGCTTTTGAATTTTTCTAAATTATTCAAACACTTATTCTTAGGATTCTTCAGTTGAATGGGTTGATTCAACTATATCACAGTCAATTTGCACAGAAAAGGCTTGGAAAGTCAAGAAGGAGCAGTTGGATACTACCGAAAATCCTGCAGTTCAGGTGAGTAGCCTGATAATTATGGAAAGGTAAAATCATTTGGGCCTAGTGCAAAGTGTGGCTACATTTGCTCTATAGTTCATTGTAAATTCTTTGATCAATAGCTACTTAAAATGTAAACATTATATATATTTAGGTAAATGTTAGATTTTGTTAAGTGGACAATTTTTCCTGTTTTATCAAGCATTTAACAAAGTATTACAATTATGTTGCCTAGCATCAGTTTTGTGCATCATATGCCAAAACACGTAGTGATTTAGCCTGGTTTTCTTAATAAGGTCAGATTAAAATCTTGACTAACCCTGTTAACTTCTCTGCATAGATCAAGTCAATCTTCAATGACTTTTTGGGTACATGGTGCTTGAAGAGGTACAGTGACTAAAAAAACTGCAGAATGTTTGACCAGCAAGACTGGTTACGTCAGGGATCCTGCTAGTATTCTTAACTATGCTCTACACCTCACAAATTATATGTCAGATGGAGAATTGAACTGCCCCTAACCGAAGCAGTGTGATTGCACTGGTTTAAGCACAGACTGTTAAGTGTGTCTTTTATAGCTATGTTGATGTGTGTTTTAATCCTCTCAGTTCAGTTTTGGTTACCTATCCTATGATGCTAATAGAGTAGTTTCTGTGGGATTTTTGAAAGGCCACTGATGTACTGTAGAACAGTGAGAATAGGACTCTCTTAACTATGGTAGCGGAGACCATGATGGCACTAAGCTAGTGCAGACTGAGATGATTCAGGCTGAACTGTTATTTAGCCCTATGAAAGCAAGTCTAGTCCAATTGTATTTGGCGCACGTGAATTACTTCATGTGTCGCACGTGAATTACTTGTGTGTGCTAGGCCCACATAGTCTTAGGAGGGTAAATTTTGGAACAGCCAAGGACCAGTAAGGTTGGTCTCCTTGCTTCCAGCACTTTCTCTACTCTAGTTTTCCCCTCTGTATAGTTAAGCCTAGAGGTTTTTATTAGTAATACCATGATTGTAACACCAGCTGTGGGCTGGGTCCTTTAAAATCATCAAATTGAAGAATGCTGAGAGAAAATAAAGAAGTGCTCCTCTTTTGGTGAGGGTGTGCAAACTAGACTAGGTCTCTGTTTATCCTGTCAAACCATTGTACAGGGAAATTTTTGGGGTAGCATCCTTCATGTCCCCCATCTTTTTTTCTACCTACGTGCAGTTAGATAGAGAGGTAGCTTCCCTTGTATATATTTTCTCATAAGTAAGCTTCTCTTAATGATCTCTCCAATGTATCTGGTGATCAAAGATCTTGAATTGAATGCTTTACTTCAAGTGCAGTCACCTTAGGGCCATACACCCCCTGCTTTGTGATGTGATGTCCCTGTGTCTATTGTCCAAAATTACATTGATTTTTTTTCTGCCACGTTGAATTCCAAACTCCTATATAATTACTGTCCATTGTTGCCCCCAGGTCTCTTTCAGCATTGCTGCTTTTCAGGTTTCTCCTTCTCTTTTCTGACAGGTCAGGCCTAAAGGCAATATAAGTAAATTTACAGGAACTTTCCTGAATGACCCTACCCCTGGCTTTAAGGTGTAGATTGTTTAATGCAGTCTAAACTGAGGAGGCTGTAAAAAACTGTTTTTGGATCTCTACCAATAGCTTTTGCTTCAAGGTCATTTCTTCCTTGTCCAAACACTAGTTGGTCTGTGAATTGGTCAACTGGTACTTGAATGTCCAGAATTAAACTGTACACTTTATATGACGAGTTAACGTGTGATATTTGAGGATTTCCCCCCCCCTTGGTGGACTCCTTCGGGATTGGCAAATGGACAGATACATATTTTCCCCAGCACATTTTAATGTCCTAAAAATGGTCATAAGTTTCATTGCCTTTTCTACACTGTAAAGTTAATTGTCAATATGGTTCCGGCTTTCAGGGGACTGACTTCATGAAGTGCATCTGGTCAAGGGAAGCAAAAAGCCTCTCTGAATCAGAGAAATACCCTTTACTGATTGCTGAAAATAGCAGGATAAAAGTTCAGAAATAAACCCTTTTGTAGCTCATGGGCATTTGTATTCCCTATGAGCATTGAGTTCTTCAAGCTTTTTCTTTTTTGGAAAGGATCACTTGCACCGTAAGAATGGCCATAGTGGGTCAGACCAGACCATCCAACCCAGTATCCTGTCTTCTGACAGTGGCCAGTACTAGATGCTTCAAAGAGAATGAACAGAACAGGGCAATTATTGAGTGACCTATCCCCTGTCATCTAGTCCCAGCTTCTAGCCATCAGAGGTTTAGGGACACCCAGAGTGCAGGGTTGCATCCCTGACCATCTTGACTAATAGCCATTGCTGGACCTATGCTCCATAAACGTGTCTAATTCTTTTTGATCTCAGTTATACTTATGGCCTTCGTAACATTCCCTGGCAACGAGATCCACAGGTTGACTGTGTGTTGTGTGAAGTAGTACTTCCTTATATTTACTGCTTATTAATTTCATTGGGTGATCTTTTAGTTCTTGTGTTATGTGAAGGGAAAATAATACTTCCTTATTCACTTTCTCCACAACATTTGTGATTTTATAGACATCTATCATTTACCCCCTCCCCAGTCGTCATTTCTTCTAAAATGAATAATCCCAATCTTTTAAATCTCTCCTCATATGGAAGCTGTTCCATAACCTTAATAATTTTTGTATCCCTTCCCTGCACCCTTTCCAATTCTAATATATTTAATGATATGGGGTGACCAGAACTGCATTCAGTATTCAAGATGTGGGCATACCATGAATTTATATAGTGGCATTATAATGTTTTCTGTCTTATTATCTATCCCTTACCTAATGATTCCTAACATTGTTAGATTTTTTGACTGCCACTGCACATTGAGTGGATGTTTTCAGGGAACTATCCACAATGACTCCAAGAACTTTCTTGAGTGATAAGAGCTCATTTAGACCCCATCATTTTATATTATAGTTGGGATTATGTTTTCCAATGTGCATTACTTTGCATTTATCAACATTGAATTTATCAACCTGCCATTTTGTAACCCAGTTTTGTGAGATCCCTTTGTAACTATCTGCAGTCAGCTTTGGATATAACTATGTTGTCCAAACCAGTAATTGTGTATCATCTGCAAACTTTGCCATCTCACTGTTTACCCCTTTTTCCAGAACATTTATGAATATGTTAGTGTTGGTGTCAAACATATTGTTACTGTTTGTGTCAGACCAATCTGATAGCTTTCTTTGACAAGGTAAGAAGCCTTGTGGATGGGGGGAAGTGGTAGATATGGTATATATTGACATTAGTAAAACTTTTGATACTGTCTTGCATGACCTTTTCATAAACAAACTAGGGAAATACAACCTAGATGGAGCTGCTGTGAGGTGGGTGCATAACTGGTTGGAAAATTGTTCCCAGGGAGTAGTTATCAGTGGTTCACAGTCATGCTGGAAGGGCATAACGAGTGGGGTCCTGCATGGATCGGTTATGGGTCCAGTTCTGTTCAATATCCTCATCAGTGATTTAGATAATGACATAGCGAGTACCCTTATAAAGTTTGCGGATGATACCAAGCTGGGAGGGGTTGCAAATGCTTTGGGGGATAGGATTAAAATTCAAAATGATCTGGACAAACTGGAGAAATGGTCTGAAGTAAATAGGATGAAATTCAATAAGGACAAATGCAAAGTACTTCACTTAGGAAGGAACAGTGAGTTGTACACATACAAAATGGGAAATGACTGCCTAGGAAGGAGTACTGCGTAGAGGGATCTGGGGGTCATAGTGGATCAAAAGCTAAATATGAGTCAACAGTGTAACGCTGTTGCAAAAAAAGCAAACATTATTCTGGGATGTATTAGCAGGAATATTGGAAGCAAGACATGAGAAGTAATTCTTATGCTCTACTCCGCGCTGATTAGGCCTCAACTGGAGTATTTTGTCCAGTTCTGTGCGCCACATTTCAGAAAATATGTGGACAAATTGGAGAAAGTCCAGAGAAGAGCAACAAAAATGATTAAGGTCTAGAAAGCATGACCTATGAGGGAAGATTGAAAAAATTGGGATAGTTTAGTCTGGAGGAGAGAAGACCGAGAGGGGACATAACAGTTTTCAGGTACATAAAAGGTTGTTACAAGGAGGAGGGAGAAAAATGATTGTTCTTAACCTCTGAGGATAGGACAAGAAGCAATGGGCTTAAATTGCAGCAAGGGAGGTTTAGGTTGGACATTAGGAAAAACTTCCTAACTGTCAGAGTGGTTAAGCACTGGAATAAATTGCCTATGAAGGTTGTGGAATCTCCATCATTGAGGATTTTTAAGAGCAGGTTGGACAAACCTGTCAGGGATGGTCTAGATAATACTTAGTCCTGCCTTGAGTGCAGGGGACTGGACTAGATGACCTCTTGAGGTCCCTTCCAGTTTTATGATTCTATGCCCTGGTCTACACTGGAGGGTAGTGGGGGGGATCAATCTAAGATGTGCAACTTCAGCTAGGAGAATAACATAGCTGAAGTCAACGTACTTAGATCCACTTACTGCGGCGTCTTCACGGCGGTGAGTCGACTGCTGCCGCTCCCCTGTTGACTCCGCCTGCGTCTCTCGCGGCGGTGGAGTACCGGAGTTGATGGGAGAGCGCTTGGAGATCGATTTATCGCGGCTAGACTAGACGTGATAAATCAACCCCCGATGGATTGATCGCTACACGCCGATCCGGTGGGTAGTGTAGACATACCCGTAGATTCTATAATTCTGTGTTGAAGAGCACTGGTCCCACTACAGATCCTATGGTGACCCTGCTATTTACCTCTCTCTACTGTGAAAACGGACCATTTATTCCTACCCTTTATTTCCTATCTTTTACCTGGTTACTGATCCATGAGAGGACCTTCCCTCTCATCTTGTAACTGCTTAGTTTCCTTAAGCACCTCTGGCGAGGGACCTTGTTAAAGGCTTTTTGAAAATCCATGTACACAATATCAAGTGGATCACCCTTAGCCACATGCTTGTTGATGCCCTCAAAAAATTCTAATAGATTGAAGCATAATTTCCCTTTACAAAAGCTATGTTGATGCTTTGCCAAAAAATCGTGTTTGTATCTGATAGTTTTATTCTTTACTGTAGTTTCTATCAATTTCTCTGGCAGTGAAGTTAGGCTTACTGACGTAATAGCCAGGATCACCTCTGGTGCCCTTTTTAAAAATAGTCGTTATGTTAGTCACCTTCCAGTTATCTGATATAGAGGCTTGTTTCAGCAATTGATTACATACTACAGTTGGTAGTTCTGTAGTTTATATTTGAGTTTCTTCAGAATTCTTGTGTGAATACCATCTGGTTCTGGAGACTTCTTACTATTTAATTTATCAATTTGTTCCATAACCTCCTCTCTGGACACATCAACCTGGTACAGGTCCTCAGATTTGTCACCTGAAAAGAACGGCTCTGATGTGGGGATGTGCCCCAAATCCTCTGCAGTGAAGGCCAATGCAAAGAATTTATTTAGCTTCTCTGCAACATCCTTATCTTCCTTGAATACTCTTCTAGCTTCTCAATCATCCAGTATCCCAGTGACTGCTTGGCGGTCTTCCAGCTTCTGATGTACTTAAGAAAAAATTGCTGTTAGTTTTTGTGTCTTTACCTAGTTGGTCTTCAGATTCTTTCTTGGTCTGCCATATTACTTTTGCACTAGACTTGCCAGAGTTTTTTATGGTCCTTTCCTTTTTCCTCACTAGGATTTGACTTCCAATTTTTAAAGGATATCTTTTTACCTCTAACTGTGTCTTTTACTCTGCTGTTTAGCAATGGTGATTTTTTTTGGTCCTCTTGCTGTTTTTTAATTTGGGGCATAGATTTAGCTTGAGCCTCTCTTATGGTGTTTTTAATAGTCTTCACGCAGTTTGAAGACATTTCACCCTTATGACTGTTCCTTTTAATTTCCATTTAACTAGCTGCCTTGTTTTTGTGTACTTCCCCTTTTAGAAGTTACATGCAATGGTGATGGGTTTCTTTAATTTCTCCCCCTATAAGGATGTGAAATTGAATTGCATTATGGTTGCTTTTACCGAGTGATTCAGCTGTATTCACCTCTTGAACCAGAGGCTGTGTGCCACTTAGGACTAAATCAAGAATTGCTTCTCCCTTTGTGGGCTCCAGGACAAGCTGCTCCAAGAAGCAGTCATTAATGCGGCTAGAAATATTATCGCATGGTGAGATGTACCCAGTTAATGAGGATAGTTGAAATCGTTTGTCGTCTCTCCAGTCTCCCTGAGCATTTCACAATCACTGTCATCATTATGGTCATGTGGTTCGTAGTGTATTCCTACTGCTATACTCTTATTGTTAAAGCATGGAATTTCTAGCCATAGAGATTCTCTGGTACAGTTTGATTCATTTAAGATTTTTACTTTAATTGACTCTATGCTTTCTTGCACATTCAGTGCCACTCCCCCACCAACACAACCTTCTCTGTCATTCCTATATATTTTGTACCTTGGTATTACCATGTCCCCTTAATTATCCTCATTCACCATGGTAAACTGATGAGATTTTGTAGATGACCCCACCTTTTGTTCCTCCTCCTTAGCCCAAATCTCCTTTAGGAAGTGGAGTATCTTCCATTTCATATATGTGAAATTGTCTCAGATGCATCAACTAGCAGCATTGGTTATAAATGAGAGACATAATAATGTATTGCAGCCATTCACATTGGCTCTTCAAGGATCAGACTGAACATTATTTTTTCATTGTTCTAGAATGGCTTCAGAATTCCATTCTTTTTGTTAGAATGCACATGGATGTGTCTCACATTTTAATTTTGGTTAATTAGTCGTTTTCAATGTGCATTTTACTGCTTTCTTTTCATGCTTCACAAATAGTTTGTTATATATGTTGTGTGATCTGTGGGGAGGGAGGAAAACATACCTTTACCTGTTTGAGTGTAGTATATTGCCCTATATCGTGGTTTATTTAATCTACTTTTTTTTCTTGCGATAATAGCCCTTATATTTAAAATGGCCTCAATCTGGCATTTTGTAAATGTGGTTTTGTACCTGCATTTGTTGACACATTTCATAGAAGTTAAGTGTTTAACTAATGGATTTATGGGCACATTTGGGTACCTAGCTGTCTGGGAGCTATCAACTGCACCCTATGATTACTTGCAGATTTTGTGCCTGCTAAATTAGACCAAAGAGATCATGAAGCCAAATGCAGTAAGAGTCATTAATTCTTCAACGGTTTTGGAGTAAGGTGGCGCATAAAGTGATCTGGCAAAATGATGTACAAAACATACAATGTTCAGTGAAGAACAATATTCCTAATCTCAGATTTACTCTAATGAATTTGTATGCACCCACATATTTACTAGTATGCTTGCTCATAAATAAATCACATCTAGACTATTCACCTGGAATTACAAAGAAAAGCTGTAAAAGTCTGCATATGTAAATGAATTTCATGAATGAAGTCTTTAGAATATTTGTTTTGCATGGAAAAATGTTTTGAAAGCTAGAAACTACTGTAAAGTCTACACCATATATTATAGATATCAGATGATACCAATAATTTTGTGAGTTTGATTTATACCTGAGCCGTATATTTTTGTTACAGAAAATGGGTGTTTACCGAGTGTGGGTATTATTTTGTTTTGGATGAAACTGTTTCTGTTATTACAGAGGGATGAATGGATGACCTTAGATTTTATGTCTCTGAAAACCATGTCTGCAGCATCACTCAAAGCTGAAAAAGAGACAGAAAAATTATTGGAGCAACAGAAAGCCCAAGCAATTGAACAGGTAAATGGAATTATTTATATATTGCACCAGTTTTCTCTGTATCTTCCTAAATGCAGTGTATAGTTTTGTCATACACTCAAGTTTTTATAAATTACATGTACTCTAAATTGCTTAAATGAATCCTCTTTTTGATTACAGTTTAATTTTTAAAATCTTCTTAAAATAGTATTTATTGGCCATATGCTGGTGGTCAGATTATTACTTGTTTGGGATGAAGGAAAGAATTTATGTTAGGAAGCTTACCGTGTGATAGGAAACCCATTAAATTAAACTTTAATTAAGAAGAGAGACAATTCTAGTAAAAAATGATGACTAAACTAGAGTGAAAAGATTAAACAATACAATTTATTTTTATTTTTATGGCATCTATCTGCCATAATACTTTACAGAGATCTGTTGAATAGGTAGAAATTGGCAGACTTGGGGACTGACCTTCTGTTCAGTTCTGCAGGCAGATGGCAGACAAATATTGCCTAGTATTTATATGCCCTTAGTCCTCCCTTTGACCACCCACTATTGTAGAGTTTTCCAGTTTGTTGTCCAGCCTCTAAGAAACATCAGTGTTGGCATGCGATTCCTGTTTGGATTCAATTTACAGCATCCTAGTTGTTGTCCTTACTAGCTTTTGAGAAGACGTAAAGGGGGTGATGTTTTGTTGTTGCTTTTTCAGTTATTTTTTTTTAACTTTTCTATACTCCTAAAGGAGTCTTCAGTGTTCAGTCCAAAAATATATGATGAATTCTTAATTCTAAGGGATATTAGCATTAGGAATGTGGTATATGATTATTTACATGTAGTTCCTGATCTCAGAAGGTATATTTTAACAGATCCTAGTTACCTACTTGTGATGGGTTCGCTGGGGTGCAGCCTGGAACTGGGGTATTGCTGAGCCCTCTGTCTTACCAACCTGGGCTTCCTCTCACACTGTGATGCTGGGACAAGCTGCAAACCCCATCCAGATACTGCACTTACACATACATCCACAGACAGGGACACACCCAGCTGAGTTACATGAATGCTTTCGCCAGCCACTCATGAACCAACAATAGAGAGGCTTTAGCTAATTCCCCCAGCTTCCCAGCCTAGAACCCCAGGGCTGTACCATCCTGCCCTGGTCAGAAGCCTGCCCAGTGTAAGTTTATAACTGCGGCTACGATTTAGTCATGGGTATTTTTAGTAAAAGTCATGGACAGGTCACAGGCAATAAACAAAAATTCATGGCCCGTGATCTGTCCATGACCTTTATTATTAATAACCCCATCTAGCTGGGGATGGGGCCTGAGGTGCCACTGCTCTGGGCGAGGGGCCCAGGGAGCCACTGCTGCTGCTCGGGTGGTCCCAGGGGCCAGCAGCTGGGGGCTGCTGAGCGGGGGCTGACGAGCAGAGCTCATGCGGCTGTCCCTGGGGCCGCTGCTCTGGCTGCCCGTGGGACTGCTGCTCAGGTGGTCCCCGGGCCAGCCACATTGTCCATTGCTTCGGCTGCCCCTGGGACTGCTGCTCAGGCGGTCCCTGCGGCCAGCTGCACTGGCCACTGCTCGGGAACTCCCTGGGACCACCTGCCCGGTGCTGCCTGAGCAGCGTCTGGTGTGGCTGGCTGCGGGCTTACTCCTGCAGTGGCCAGTGCGGTTGACTGGGGGGCTGCCCGAACGGCTGGCTGCAGGGCCATTCCAGCAGCAGCCGCTGTGGTTGTCCCTGGGGCTGTCTGAGCCGCTGGTCCTGCAGCCAGCTGCTTGGGCGGCCCTGGGATCAGCCACAGTAGCCACTGCAGAAGTCATGGAGGTGGCGGAAAGTCGCGGAATCCATGACTTCCGTGACAGATACACAGCCTTATTTATAACCTAGTCCGCCACTTCTACAAAGGAAAGTGAATGTGCATCAGCCCTTGCATACTGAACAGATTTCCCAAGCACTTCAACCAAAACGCACTGTTTTAAGAAAAATATAAAACAGATTTATTAATTACAGAAAGAGAGATTTTAAGTGATTACAAGTAATAAGCGTACAGATCAAAGTTGGTTACCTAAGAAATAATTTTTTTTTGCACTCTTAGTTCTATAAACTAAACAGGATTTGAACCAGGTAGTGTCTCACCCTGATAGATGGTAATGTTCCTTAATACATAGGGATTCTTCTTTCCAGCCTGGGACCACCTCCCTCATTCAAAGTCTTTGTTCTCCAGATGTGTTTCCAGGTGTTGAGTTGTGGGCGGAGAGAGGCCAAATGATGACGTCACTTCCCCTCCTTTATAGGTTCTTCCAGCTTGCTGGAAAGATCTTTTGTTGTGACATGAATCAAGCAGTGTCCATTGTCTATGTGCTCCCTCTGAGAAGTCGTCATTGTATACAGATCCTGTGATAGTCTTTGGTAGTGAGGATTCCTCTTAATGAGCCGTTAACCCTGTCTGGCTTCTCCATTGTTGTACCTGAAGGCTGGTTGTAGGTGTTTCCAATCTTACAACATATTTCAGTAACACATGCATAGCAAAACTTCATAGCTTTACATACCGTGATAGCACATACAATCCAACAGGATATTAATGTTCAGCAGATCAACATCTATTTTAAAATGATACCTCACAAGGCATGCTTTGTACACAACATATCATAATTATATCACAGTGGTGAATATGGGTTTCCAGGGTGCTTCTTTGGAGCACAGAGTGCCACACCACCCACTCACTTTCCCAACACAGCCATTCTTTTATGCTTTCTGCACCACAATCTCCATTCGGACAGAGCTGCTCTTGGCACACAGAGTGTGTGCTGGTGGGAGCGCTAACGTGTCTTTAAAACTGAATGCAACATAGTCCAGCCACTCTCTCTCCTTCCCACAGCATCTCCCCTATGCCCGTGGTGGTGAAGAGTTGGGAGTACAAGGTAGAACCATTTTAGCCATGCTATGCAGCCCAGAGAACCCCTTTACTTCAGTGGACATTCCTGCCTGCTCCCAGAGTGTTGTCAAATGGCAGGATCGTGAAGGAGAATATGGCCCTCTGGTTTAGGTAGAGAAAAAGGAACTAGTGGTCAGAGGCAATAAAGGCCATTATGGCTCCTGTGCAGGAGCAAGTGTATCCCTCACTCTTAGTAGTGAAGCAATTTAATGAATTTAGACGTCTGCATAATGTAGGTGCCTGCTAATCGTACCCTGGGAGCACTGACTCAGAATTGGTGATCTATATCTCTTTCTACCTATCTCCTGAGAAAGGAATTATAGTGAAGCAATTTTCTTTTTTCCACGGAGGGAGTCTCTCTCAGAATTTACTGAATCTCGTGGAAAGTGCAAACTTTTGTAATCTGGAGGTAGAAATCAAAGGTGTATCTCAAATTAAATACCCTGGTTTGTATGCCTGAGAGAATGCAGTTCTCCTTCGATTGGCTGCAGACGTGTATTCCACTCAGGTGTGCATTCACACAGCACACCAAAGCCCGAAGACTGCCTAGCACTACTCATAGGGGCAGTGCTTGTGCCCTCTGGCCTGTAGACCCGCTGATGGCTATTTAAGGGCAGTGCTGCCTAATCTTCCTTGGTTCCTTCTCACTGTCTGTAGGTTGAATTGGAGCGTTGTGTGGTTTTTTACCTCACGCTTTTTCTATCTCAATGTTCCTGTGATTTTGTTTTATATAGTTAGTTATAGTAGTACCCTTAGGTTTTAGTTAGTAGTTAAGTACGATTTAGCCTGGCAGGATGCCCTCACTGCCCGGCATGTCGGTGGCTATCCCTTATTGTGACCCCCACACTGTAAGTTGTTCGAGAAGAGAATGCCAGTGGCAAGAGGCTTGTGCCTTAAGCAGCATCTTATGGAGCAGGCCATGCAACCTGCTTCAGTGACGGGGACCCGTGCAGATTGTCTGTTCCTAAAATGTAACCATGAGTTATAGAAAGTCATAGTCCACAATACCAGTAGAGAATGCCCCGATCAACACTTTACCTACTAAAGTACAGTAAACATTTTATGAGTTTTTGTCTCAGGATAATCATATTCTTTGAATTCTCTTCTAAATCCCATCTAATCTCAGATGCATTTATATTTTGTAAAATGTAAGATTTTTAATCAGCAAGCACGAAATCTTTATTTAAAGCGTAGATGTTAATCATGTTTTGTATTTGTACTTTTTAGTTATTTTCCTAAAGGAAGGTGGTTTCTCATTGGTTAATAACCATTGAAATATCTTGATTTGCAACTAAATATACTATTTATACGTTGCATATTTAATATTGCATATTTATAGCAATGTTATAATATTTATATTATAACATATTTATAATATAATATAATAATATAGCAATAAATAATATCCACTATTTATGCAGTGATCCACTATTTGATCATGAGGATGTTACCAAGAAAATCTAATGCCTACTATTAGTGGTTAGAATTATAGAGAAATACTATATCAGATCTGTCCTAGGAGGGATAGCTCAGTGGTTTGAGCATTGGCCTGCTAAACCCAGGGTTGTGAGTTTCAATCCTTGAGGGGGCCATTTAGGGATCTGGGGCAAAAATTGGGGATTGGTCCTGCTTTGAGCAGGGGGTTGGACTAGATGACCTCCTAAGGTCCCTTCCAACCCTGATATTCTATGATTCTATGATTCTTGTACTGACATAGGCACAGATAGAATTTTGTATCAGTTATTTAAGGATATGTCAGTGGGAGCAATCCCCAAAGTGTTGAGACCTTCATTTATTTCCCATCAACTTCTTTAGCGCTAAGAAGAAATGATGTAGTGGAATGTTTAGTTCTTGTTTAACGAACTGTAGTTTTGAAAGTACACTCACCTGAACTTCAAAAGGAAGTCTTACAGAGATTATTCTTTGGAAGAAAATATTGAAGAAAATGATGTCCAGTACTACCGTACATAGAAAAGACCCACATTTCCTCAAAACATTCATAAATATTTTCTACGTACAATTGTAGTTGATTCTTCACCTGGCTGTTTTTAGTGAATTAATATTTTTTTAAAAAATATTGAAAGTAACCGTGCCCTGTCAAACTTTTTGTTTTAAAGTTCCAGCACCAGGTTTGTTAATGAGATTGTCATTTGGGTACCTTTAAACTGATTACATTTCTATATGGATCATACAAAATAATTTAAAAAGTTGTAACAGCAGCTGTTAGACAAAGTGGATTTTTGTACATCAGTTGAAAATTGTTTTCTGTAGTCTAGAATTTCTGAAAGAGAGCTGAACCCCTACTGGAAAGATGGTGGAACAGGTTTACCACCAGAAGAGGGTGAAGCAGCTTCAGTTAAAAAAGGTAAAAAAACCAATTTTTAGTAAGAAAAGCTATATGTATTCCCCTCAGAGACGTTTATGTTGTTAAATGGTCAGCATAGCAGGGCTCCCAGTTACATACAATGAAGACAAATGAAGTAAACCTTACTTCAGTGTCAAATATCGGGTTAAAACCATAATACATTGTTTCACAGAATATTTCTTGACTGATTTA
Source organism: Macrochelys suwanniensis (assembly GCA_033296515.1). Taxonomy (NCBI): domain Eukaryota; kingdom Metazoa; phylum Chordata; order Testudines; family Chelydridae; genus Macrochelys; species Macrochelys suwanniensis. The sequence continues at coordinate 37,389,247 of CM065775.1, read as the reverse complement.
TAATCTTGAGTGGTTTGACCTTCAGTTTCTACACAGATTTTCTCTCATTTGAACTAATTAAAGGAAAGAATGATTCCACCAGGACATGATAAATTGTTGTCATCTCATTTGATTCCTTTCATTCCATTACGCAAATTACAGTTTTAAAATATTCAACTACAAAAATCTGTGAGTCACATTTAAATGAAATACATTAAGAATGCAGTTTGTGAAAAACATTATTTCTGTAACCTTTTCATTTCAGTCCTTACCCTTGGGTTATCCTATCTATTTCCAGCAAGTGCAGCTATGAAATATTTTTTCAGAATGTCACATGGCATTTATAAAATATTAAGAAGGACTCTTACACACTGGGTGGTAGGGAGTAGCTAGGGACCCCTGTTGGGAATCCATACCCACTTACTCTGTGGGCAGTTTGTATGGACTATAGGCTTCCAGGGGTCTCCCTCAGGCCAGCGATCACATGGACAGGAACACCCATGGCCTATCTCTAAGAGCCATCTCTTCTCACTAGGAGGTGAAGAGCAGCAGAGTCCTTCAGAATCTTGGGAACCCTAGTAACATCCCCAGCAAAATAATCTAGTTACTAATTTAGTATTGCAGGAAAGGGGGATTTGATTTGCATGTGAGGGAGGTGACACAGAGTGGACTCAAGAAAGGGAATGTCTTTGAAATAATAAAATGGAGTAGATTACAGAAAATCAGTTGTATCATAAATATACACACAATGTTAAACTAAATAACTATGTAAATCTTCTTATTGTCTCTGTTTTCCTTTTTCTCCCCCTACTGTATGTTGCTCTTGCTCATATCATATCATGTCTAAAATTAGGTTGTAAGATCCCCAGAACAGGGACCGTGTATTTTATTTCCATGCCTTATCCTTTGTACGTGTTACGATGCTGTATAAATAATACCTCTCTCTCCCAGGAACACCTGCTCCATGAGATGCACTCTCTGTTCGTCCCTCCCCGTCAAATGTGACACTTGCAGGCAATGCAGGCTCATCACCCTTCCACACCCCATCAGTGAAACATCTTGCCATTTGGGCCTGCAGCCATATTCACATTATGCGTGGGGCATACTATTGGCAATGGCTAGGAGAGCAGTGCTGGATGACGACTGCCCCCTCACATTTGGCTCCAGGCCTTCTATGCCAGGATGGGGAGCAACAGGGCCAAAATTGAGTGAGTGGCACTGCAACCTGGTGCACAGAGGTCACAGTGCCACGGGTTCTTGCCTAGTGGGCAGTGGGGTACCCAGTGCTGCTGCCCCTTGCCATTGCTATGGAGATGGCTGTTGCACCAGGGCTCTCCCCCAAAGAGCCTGCCTGGCCTTGACTTGCTTCTAGCAGCCTGTTTGCCCCCTTAGGGATGGGGAAGTGATGCTGCACCTGGGTGGGCCAGGCTGGAAGGCAGCAGCTTAGTGTCACACAGACTTGGCAGGTGAGGCATAGGTGCCAGTGGATGCAGTGGGGATAGCTCCACAGAGATTGACGGTGTGTACCAAGTCAAAAATGTCTGGGGGTGCCCCTGCACCCTGCCACCATGTACCTTGAACCACTACTTTTTATAACGTCAACTCTGAGAGTCTCATCTGGCTCAATGGCTATGTCTACATGGGGATAAAAAAACGCAGTTGGCTGGGTTAGCTGACATGGACTTGCAGAGCTTGGGCTCTGGGGCTGAAAAATTGTGGTGTATGTGTTTGGGCTCGGGCTGGAGCACAAGTTCTGGGACCCTGCAAGAGTGGAGGGTCCCAGCGCTCGGGCTGGAGCCTGAGCTCTGGGACCCTTTGAGGGATCCTTTGTTTGGATACTAGCCTGAGCCCAAACATCTACACATCAATTCATAGCCCTGCAGCCCAAGCCCGTGAGTCTGAGTCAGCTGACCCATGCCAGCTGCGGCCATGCCATACTCCCATGTACCCCCATTTGGTTCTGCTTGTTCTGGTAGAGAAACCAACAAACTACTCTTCAAGAAACTGACCATCTTTGAATTCAACTAATGTAAATTTCTAAGAAGAAATATTTGGTGTGAAAGATTAGAAGATTTGCATCTGTTTTCTGTTTCATGTATTCAGGATAGGAAGAAAGACAATATTTTATTACAATATTTTCAGTTGGGGCAAGAACATGAAGGTGGAAAGCTAGATGTACTCCATGTCAGCATACAAAATAGGTGTAACTGAGCTAATTTAAGTTTCTGCGCTGCATGTAGCGTATACAGTAAGTGTTAGGTAATAAAAACTAATCCTGAAATACAAAAATATCACATCTAATTCTTTTGTTCCTTTAGTTAAAAAGGTGGAAGACGGTGGATTAAGTTGGTTAAAGAAATCCTATCAAAGGATGAAGGAGCAGGCTGAGAGAGAGAACCGAAATTTTGAGGAAATTGTAGCTGAAAGATATGGGGTAAGCATCTTAAGAGAAAAAGTATTCTCCTTGTTTCCAGTTTTTAAGCTTTTGGAAAAGGTCAAATCCCTGTAAAGGCAGAAGTATTTAATGTATAGCTTAAGACATGATCACGCTCTGCTGAAAACAATCGGTTCTTGAAACTTCCATCAGGTGGTGAAGGCGTTAATTCTGTCAGACTTTGATTTGCATGATTTTGCATGCTACCTTTTTCACTGTGGGGTACTAGACTGCAGTTGAAATATTTCTATCTTTCACTTCACCCATTATTATGGTATCTGAGCAGCCTTATCTGTATTTGCAGAGATATTTCTTTCAGATATGTGCCCACGTGTGCACACAAGAAGTTTGGCTATGTCTGCGGTATGAGCAAGGGTTATGATTCCCAGTTTGAGGGGACACACTTGTGCTAGTGCTCATCGAGCTAGTGTGCTAAAAAGAGTAGCATAGCTGGGGGAGGATGGGCAACAGTGAGCAGCAGCACAGGGTAGCCATGCTGTCTGTACCTCAACGGGTTTGTACTCTGAACGTCTAGCCCACACAGCTATTCACCGTTGACCATGCTACCCTGGCTTCACTACTAATTTTAGGGTGCTAGCTCCATGAGATCTAGAGCAAGTGTGTCCACACGAGCTGAGAATCCCACCCTGAGCTCCAAGTATAGACATACCCTTTGTGATGGTGTTATCCATGTAACAAGTTGGAGAGTTGCGTGATAAAATTAATTTATCATGCATCCGTTGGCCACTTTACCTGCAATCCATCTCTACCAAGAATGCTTCTCACTTGCTAAACCTCTGAGTAGTTTTCAAAAGCTAACCTTTAAGAAAACAAACTGCCACAAAAACATATACCTCTCAACATCACCCCGCAAAACATGGTATTGGCAAGATGAAGGATATATGGTATTCAATCGTATACCAAGAATAGGTTTAAAAATATTGTAAGGAGACAAATGCCGAGTCTTCTTCATTTGAGTTTGTTAGTGTTGCTCACTGACATTCTGGAGATGCTGGAATGGCTTCTTACTACAACCAGAAAATTGGACTCCTGTCCTCCTTGGCTCGTGAATGTCAGAGAAGTAGAACTGGGGGCAGCAAGTGGATGAGATTGTGTTTCCCTAAGTGAGGCAAGGTGCCAGTTTTTCTTCAGGAAAGCTACCATGAGGTCCCTACTGAAAAAAGTTGATGCTGAATGTCATGCAGCCTGCCAACTGCTATACCGTTCTGTAATATCCCTTTTTTAAAAAAAACCAAAAAGAGGTAATTCAGAAGTTTGTGACAGGATAAGCATACCGTTTCTTAGATTTCCTTGACCCTGGTTAGTCAGACTTTAGACCTGAATATTGGGTAGAAACGTCGCTGGTTGTGTAAATCATTGATATCCTTCTAGTGATGGTTAAAGGTTAAATATCTATGCTGATTAGTTTTAGAAATGTCCCCTGTGATTTTACCACAGCTGCATGATTTATGTGGCCATCCCAAATTTGGACCACTAAAACCATTATACCATATAACACTATCATGTATTCTCTCTCTAATGCTTGTTGTTAATATGGATATCATTTTAAAAATAATGCCATTATATTTTTCCTTCTTTCTTGTAGTCAGTGGAAATATTTCAGTCAAGATGGGAAGAAGCTGAAGAAGCTGCATTGAAACAGAAAAATGAATATAGAAAAGGAAGATGGAGGAAATTTAACTATTCAGAGAATGAGCAAAAAGAGAGAGAGCACCACATGGAAAAAGAAACACAAGATGAAGGTGACGGAATCAAGGGTACATGTAAAGGACATTCTAGAGATAGGCGTAATAAGGTATATCCACTGGAAGAAAGAGGTTATAGAAAAGACAGGTCAAGAGAAGAACGAGAATATAGACATCATAGCACAGACTCTGAGTTAAGAGACAATTGTTTCAAAGCAGCAAAACCGTCTGATGAAAAACAAAGTCAGGAGACGGTTTCCTCTCTAAGCAATTTGAAATATAAATTTTTGAAACCTTCTGAAGATGATTTGTCATCTGTTAGTAAAGACTGCAAGCTACAGCAATCGTCATTAAAACAACCATCTTTTAGCTCTTTCAGCAGCAGTTTCCAAAAACCTGGTAAGGAAAGTGAAGAAAAAACACCGTGGAGCAGAACACATATACAAGATGAAAACGAGAAACCAATATTAGATCAAAAACCATTGAAAATGGAAAAAACTACTTATCATGAGGGAGCTCCAAAGGCTGAAAGAGAGAAGTCACAGGAAGAGAACCATGGAAACATCCCCAAGAAGAAAGTGCTATTGCCAGACAGCAAAGCATCATATTCTGGGTATCTTACGATTTATTTTGCTAGATGTCATTTATATTTTCAGGGTAGTTTGTAGGAGGTATCTCTCTTCTGCCATACCTCACTGGGCTGTGATCTTATCAGATCTCCAAACATATTTGAGCCTGATTAGTTCTTGGATGGAAAACCCAGATCTATAGAAAATGATTTAGTAAATGTAACATTCTGAGTCCATGATAAACTAATGCTGCAGCATGATAGCAGGGGGCCCTGTAGGGCTCAGTAGTGTAGGCTTTTTGGAAAGACTTTAAGCAGATCTTATCTCTGATAGTAATTAAAGACCAATTGCCAATGAGTAGGGGTGCAAGCATTAGTAACCTGGCAAAATTTAAAATTCAGTAGCGTCATTCTGCCTACCTACATTTCCAGTGCGATTTCCTTTGGATGCTGACAGTATACTATCCTATGTGACTCCAACCATTGTATAGTGTTTCTGTATACTGAACTACTTGAAGTACTACTTATTCAACCCTGGAGATGGCTGCACTGAAGTGAAATGTATATTTATGTTAATATGGTTTATTAAGTCTCTTTGGGATCTTTTTGGGTGAAAAGGCAATATGTAAATTTAAAGTTGGTGACATTACTGTTTTCCTTAGAAAATTTTGGAGGGCTGAGAACACTTATGCAGCTTTTAAAAATACATTTCACCATAGTGATGTAGCATTTTACCTTTTAACTGCACTAAAGTGGCACTTTTTCTGCAGAATATAGTGTTTTAATCTTGGAATTTAACTTTCTTCTTGTCCCTTTGGTATTTGGGAGTCATCGCTTTCAAAGATAAAGTAGGCAATGTAGGAAATATCTATTTTGATATGACACATACTGTATTTTCAGTCATATTGCCCATGACAGTGGATTACTTTATCCTTCCTTTGAACATTGGTGTACAGTAAGGTTTCCTTCTTACTACTGAGAGAGGCTGTGGAATAATATTTCATCTACAACTTAAACAAGTAGAACCTACTTGTAAGTAAGTGTCTGGGCATACTGAATGGCAAAATAACTGGGGATAACTAAGGTAACAATATAGCATGGATAGATTTGATAGATTAAATAGATGAGGTCATATGTTAAAGTAGTAGGTTTTATTCAGATGTAAATGACAGAGAAAGCATCAGCCTGAATGTATATTTTCAGGGGAAAAGAGACTACAAAGCAATGTGTAGTAAGAATTACTGTTGTTCTCTCTGTGTTGATATAATGAAGGAAAATAGAGAGTAATCATGGAAAGAAGTTAGAAAATCACTGGACTTTTATGCAGGTCCTGGCCACCCATCCTTCATGTCATCACCAAGACCCCAGTCCTGCGAATGCTTATGACATGTTTAAGTTTACTACTGTGAGTAGTAAGTCCTATTCAAATACTGGGACTATTCTCAGTAGTAAAGTTGAACATGTGCATAAGTGTTTGTAGGATCAAGGCTCAAATGAGATCTAAGTTTGAAGAATTTAATAATTGTACGAAAAGTGGGCAAGCAACAAAGTGCTCAGCAACAAGAATACGTGAGGAGGCTGATAAGAAGAGTCCAGATGGAAAGAGGAATTGATGAAAATAGTGATTTTTTTTAAGGTATGTCTACAGTTATGACGGTGTGTACAGTACAGGCACTGCCCGCCCAGGTAGCACAGATATAAAGAGTGGTGTAGATGGTAAGGCACTGCTTAGGCAAGTAGAGTGCTCTACACTCCTGAACTCCTTGGGTATATACCCTACATGCTCTCACACGCCCAAGCAGTACCTCCCATATTTACACTGCTATTTTAACAGTGTAGTGTCCCATTATCTCCTCTTTGCCAGAGCTTTCCCCCGTCACCCCACTGCTGGAGCCTTTCACTGCAGTGTGTAGCTACATGCCACCGGAACAAAAGTCTGTCTTTTACTGTGGCGCATAGCTACGTGTGTACTGCCTGCACTCTACACACCACTGTAAGTGAAGACATAGCCTTTGTTTCCCACAGATTACGTTATTTAAGTTACTGGTGAACAGGTCTTATGGGCAGATTATAAGTTAGCTTTTGGTGATGAACAGTTGGGTTCTAACATCAGGGAGGAGTTTCTTCTAGCAGTATTCAGTCTTTTTCAGTTATAGAAACAGACAAGCAGAGTTCAACAGTTACCTTATACTTTGCGGGTAGGTGGAGTCTCCCAAACAGCAGAGGCCCTGAGAATGTCTGTCACTAACTGGGATGGATGGAGGAAAGCAGTAGATGTGATATATCTTAATTTTAATAAGGATTTTAACACAGTCCCACAGGACATTCTCATAAGTGACCTTGAGAAATGTGGATGAGATTAACTTTGAATAAGGTGGATGTACAATTGGTTGACAGAACTATACTCAAAGATAGTTATCAATGATTTGCTGTCAAACTGGGAGGGAGTATATAGTGAATCTTGCAGGGGTCAGTCCCAATTCCAGTACCATTCAGTATTTTCATTAATGACTTGGACAGTGGAAAGAAGAGTATGCTTATAAAGTTTACAAATGGACACCAAGCTGGGGAGGGGATGCATTCACTTTGAAGGATAGCATTAGACTTCAAAATGATGTCACTAAATTAGAGAATTGATCTGAAATTAGCAAGTTGAAATTCAGTAAAGACAACTGCACAGTACTACACATAAGAAGGAACAATCAAATACACAACTACAAAATGGGGAATAACTGGCTAAGCACCAGTACAGCTGAAAAGGATTTGGAGGTTATAGTGGATCACACTGACTGAGTCACAATGTGATGCAGTTGCAAAAAAGGCTAATATTACCCTTGGGTGTGTTAACCAGAGTGTCATATGTAAGACACAACAGGTAAATTGTTTCACTCGTCTTGCCACTGGTGAGGGCTCAGCTGGAGTACTGTGACGAATTTGAGAGCCACACTTCTGGAAAGATATAGATGAATTGGAGAGAATCCAGAGGAGAACTACAAAAATGATGATAGGTTTAGAAAACCTGGCCTCTGAGGAAAGGTTAATAAAACTGGGTCTGTATAGTCTTGAGAAAAGAAGACTGAGTGGGGGACCTGATACATCTTCACATATATTAATGGCTGTTAGAAAGAGAATGGTGATCACGTGTTCTCCATGTCCACTGAAGGTAGGACAAGAAGTAATGGGTTTAATCGCAACAAGAGAGATTTAGGTTAGATATAGGGAATAACTTTATAAGGATTAATAGGATTACAAAGGAAGTTGTGGAAACACCACTTTGAAGGTTTTTAAGAAAAAGGTTGGACAAACACCTGTCAGGGATGGTCTAGGTTTACTTGGTCCTGCTTCAGTGCAGGTCCCTTTTCACTCTACATTTCTGTGATTCTACTACACCTGTCTATGAAAACAGCCTTCCTGGTGGCCAACACTTCTGCCTGTTGAGAAATGGGGGCTGTGATGGCAAACCCTCCCTTTCACAGTGTTCTTCAGAGACAAAGTTACATTACATCCACATCCTTGATTTCTACCTAAAGTTTCTTCTGTATTCCATATTAATCAAGTTATTCATTTCCCGTTTTTTTTTTTTCTGAAGCCACACCAGTCCAGGGAGGGAGCTTCCTTACATTCTTTGTATATCAGAAGAACACTGACCTTCTACTCAGACAGAACCAAGAATTTCAGGGAAGTCTTCTAGACTTTGTGTCAATTGCTGACAGATCCAGAGGATCTGCAATTTCATCCAAAGACATTCAAAGTAGATTTCTGTGCATATTAGCTCTTGTTATGATGCCACCATTCATCTCCTTCTACAAGGTCCCAATTTACTTTTATGGCCCTGTTGAAAGATGTCCCAGTTGCTGAAATTTGCAGAGCCTCAACCTAGTCCTCAATACATACCTTTTCCAAATATTATGCTCTGATTCATGCTTCTAGAGCAGATGCTGCCGTTGGCAATGCAGTCTCGTCTTCAGTGTTATATCGGACTCTGAGGCTCCCACCTCCATCAAGGGATACTGTTTGGGAGTCACCCTGAAGTAGAGCATCATTATTCATGTTGTGCAGTAATTGAACTTCTTCCAGATGTGTCCCCTTATGGGTGCTCCACTGCCTTCCCCCCACCCCCCTTCTCACTGCTTCAGAGTCTTGTGTCTCGGCACTTTGCAGTAGAGAAGGAACTGGGGACAGTTCACCTGTGCAGCTACGTATATCCTTGGAATGGGCTAAGGGGAGGACTAGAGTGCATGCCGGAGCTGAATGGACACTGCCACCAAAAATCTCCTATGAAAGGTGCATGTGTGGTGGTGTTCGCTCAATTCTCCATGCCTCATACTGACAATGTACTTGTTAATTTTCTCTCTTCCAACAAGTACAGAGTTCCTTTAGCTTTTAAATCAGAGTTTTGGACAATTATGACAAGAGTTAATTAAAAGCTCAAGGGTGCATGCCTAGTAATACCTGGCTGATTGGATGCCCAGGAGAGCTCAAAGGAAATGTCCATCCAGATAGGATGCTGTTTGCTGAAAATCACGCTTAATAATGGGACTAAAATATTATGTGCATTGAAGTTTAATTTTAGACAAGCTGAGAGAAAAATACTGTTGAGCTGAAAAAGTGTAGATAATGATTCAAGCAATAACACCACTGAGAGCATGTACAACGTAATAAATGTCTCTTACTCTGACTAATGTAATACCCCTACTGTTTGTTTTAATTACTTTACAATACATAGGTTTAAGGGATATAAGAAGCAAGAGCTTCAGAACCTTTAATTTCTCTGGTTATTTCCTTTTTATAAGGAGTTAAACTGTTGTCATTGCCTCTCTTGGGGCCAGGTTCTATTCCCATTGAAGTCAGTGGGAATTTTTCCATTGACATAATGGATATTGTATTGGGCCCCTGAAATGCGGGCAGAAATGGTTTGAAAATTTTCCCCAGATTAGCACTGTGATAGCTGACTAAAACGTGAGACCTGTTTAAAAGATCTTCCATTTTGCGAGTCTCACAGGATTTAATCATGCACATTATGTTCATCACGTTAAGCAGCATATTCTTTCTCTGTTTTGACAGCATGTCTTTAATTTTTTTAATAGTTTGGTTGCTTTCATTCTCATAGCATTCAGTAATGCTTTTGAAATGACTTCTCTGTTATGTAATGTTGTATAGGAAGTCCTGTGGCAAATGAATTAGGATTATGCTCAGGTTTTTTACACACATAGATAGAGCAATATAAACATTTTCTGTAGAATTATAATCCTGTCTCATGTTACATAAATAAGAAAAGTTAAATGCAACAATAAAAAGCACACACATAAATTAATCATACAGCAGTGGCATTATCTACACTTGAATAAACATTTCTTGATCATTTTTGTTTAGAGTTCATAAAATATTTAACTTTCTAACAAATAGGTCCCCAATATGAACAGGCATGGCTAAAAGCACTGTGACTATATCAGAGCAAGATTATATTTTGAGGCAGAGTTTGAAAGAGGGTTATATCTCCAAATCTTGATGCCATTTCCAGGATATCCATGTCTTAAAGTGGACAGTACTGCTTGTGACTGGGTTCCCAGGATGCAACCTTGACTGTGGGACCACTGAGCCCTTCAAACCACTAGCCTGGGCTGCCTCTCACACTGTGATGCTGATGTCAAGTTACAAACCTCTGATAGGCACTACACTTACACAGAGGCAGGGACACACCCAGCTGTGTTACATGAATGATCTCCCAGCCACTCATGAACCATCAATAGGGAGTCTCAAACCAATTCCCTCCAGCTCCACAGCCTTGCACCTCAGGACCGTATCATCTTGCACTGGTCAGAAGCCTGGCCAGTGTAAGTTCATTAAGTAGTTCGCCTCTGCCTCACTGTGGAATGGACACACACTAGCCTTTGTAAACTGAGCTGAGATTTCCCAAGCACTTCATCCAAAACACACTGTTTTAGGTAAAATATAAAACAGGTTTATTAACTACAGAAAGAGATTTTAAGTGATTGTAAGTAGCAGGCATAGAGATCAGAGTTTGTTATTTAAAAAAACAAAAATAAACGTGCAGTTTAAGTGCTACAAACCAAGCAGGATTTGAATCAAGCAGTGTCTCACCCTGACAGATGGTACAAGCAGGTTACAGATCCTCAGTACGCAGACTGGACTGGACCACCCTTCTCCAGGTCAAAATCTTTGTCCTCCAGGTGTTTGGGAGGGGTGGGGGAGTGGAAGAGGGAGGCCCATTTATGATGTCTCTTCCCCTCTTTTATATTTTCTATTACCTTGCTGGAAAGATATTTGCTATGACGTGGGGATCAGGCAGTCCCTATTGGTCAAGCAGTCTCCATTGCATACATGCTGTCCATGAGAAGTCTCCGGGATGGCCATTGGAAGAGTGGATTCCCTTTAATGAGCTGTCAGTAGTCTTGCTGATCCTTTGCAATTGAAAGGTTGGCTGTGGGCATCTCCCAACCTCACAACATATTTCAGTAACACACATAGAAATGTTTCATAACTTCACATACAATGATAGTACATAAATCCAACAGGATATTAATGTTCAACAGATCAAGATTTTCAAAATGATACCTCACAAGGTATATTTTGTACAAAACATGATACTCATATCACCATTGTGAATATGGGGGTTTCCAGGGTGCTACTTTGGGGTAAAGAGGGTCACACTGCTATAACAAGGTTGTCCTGGGTGAGAATCAAAATTGAACATGTCTTCCAACAGCTAAAAACAGAGATAAAAACATATATTCAGTCAGCTTGGGGTGGGAAGTGCATTCCTCTCTCAATAGGAACTGTTTTCCTGGCTAGATACACATCTTATAGGTGTGAATTTCAAGCTATATCAGGTATAAATGGACTATTTTAAGGCTGGAGTAATTTAGACATAAAATGCCATGTGTCTGCATGGAATAGATATTTTCATACGTTTTCAGCCAATTTGGTTCTCTATGGCCTTACTCATGTAACTGGGAAATGGTTCTAGCTGCCCAACAATATTTGGTTTTCAGTAGCTGAGCTGTGAAAGAGCAATGAATTATTTTGCCGAATGCGATCTAAGTTTGTTTTTAAGTCTTCCTAAGGGTAATAAATTAATTTATGTTCTGGAGATGTCTGTTTAGGTCACAGGGGTAGGCAACCTATGGCACGCGTGCCAAAGGCGGCACGCGAGCTGATTTTCAGTGGCACTCACACTGCCCGGGTCCTGGCCTGGGGGGGCTCTGCATTTTAATTTAATTTTAAATGAAGCTGCTTAAACATTTTAAAAACCTTATTTACTTTACATACAACAATAGTTTAGTTATATATTATAGACTTATAGAAAGAGACCTTCTAAAAACTTTAAAATGTATTACTGGCACGCGAAACCTTAAATTAGAGTGAATAAATGAAATTTCGGCACACCACTTCTGAAAGGTTGCTGATCCCTGGTTTAGGATAATTCCCAGCTGTCCTGCATTTTTAAAAATTATTATTAGTATTATTAGCACTTTAAATCTTTAAACCACAATATGACCACTAATTATTCCTACCACTGCCCTCTGTATTATTAACTCCATTTTACAGATGAGGAAATTCAGTCTTGGAACAATTCTGGTGAAATACTTTGTGTAAAGCCACTTAGTAAGTCAGTGGCTGAGAGAGGGATTGGGACTCATGCGTTTCTGACTCCTAGTCCAGTAGGCCATTGTATCCCCCAGAATAGGAACAAAATTTCTAGGGGAGATTTTCCTTACAAATGTCACCAATTAACTTTCAGTGTAGATTCTAACATCAGCTATGATATTTTCATAACCGAAGGTTGTCCTCTGAGCAGATAAATCTAAGAACAACTTAAGCTTTGGGAAATGAAGAACTACATAACCTCCAAGTGTATAAACAACTGGTAGGTTTTCTTGTTGCTTTGGAGATAATATCATAAACAGAATTATTGTTCAGGGTTTATAAACAGACTTACTGTTATGAGATGGAGACCAAGATTCAGTGCTAGCGAGGAGGGAAGGGTCTTTGGCTATTGCCAGGCAGGATGATTTGGTACTGCTGGAAGGACTAACTCTGGACCCAGCTGGTCTGTCCTGTCAGGAAGCTATACTGTGTGCATAGCCCACTTTTACCGCTACGGGTTACTTACTGCTCCCTCGAGCCAAGAAAATGCACAATACATAGTGCCTTTCATCCTAAAAGATCCCAAAACTAAAGGGATATTTAGTTTTATTCTCATTGTGGTCACACATCTTTTTCAAAAGTTCTTGTCTGTCCTTTAGAGAAATTTAGTGACTATGAAAGGATTTGTAGAAGGATAGTTGTGATTATGATTGCTTTAAATTGCTTTCAGCACTTGAACATGTTTGCCAGTGCAATGATTGTTAATTAGGTAAATATTTTTTTGTTTCCTATGGGCTGTGAATGGTTGTGGTATTTCAACCAGACATACTTCAAAGGATGAGACTCCCCAGGCTCTTAGTGAAGAGGAGATGAACAGACTGGGAGCCAAGATTGTGAAAGCAGAACTCATGGGAAATTTGGTAAGGTTTTTGACGCTTGCTCTGATTTACTGCAGATGGCATGTACTGTAGCTCACAGGGCTTGAATTGGCCTCTTCTTTTGACCAAAGCAGGATGAAAAGCCATTTGATCAGGCTCAGAATTTAATGTGTAACCTTCTTCAGAACTTCTACAAATAGCTATGCCCTGTGGTCAAGGGGGGAGGGGATTCAGCCCCATAGGGGTTTGCAGAATAGGGAACATGTCAAAAACAATTTTCTTTTTATGGTGAGAGTTAGAGAATAGTGTATAGAAGTTTTCTGTTGAACAGGAGGAAGGGGAACCTTGCAATGTACTCCTGCCAATTTCAGAATAAAGGTGGAAGACATCCTGATTTCCTGTGGATCATATTATCGCCACAGAGCTCAATCAGCAGACCCTCGTAGTCCATGCTGCCCTGCAGTAGTGTATGAGCGCTAAACATCAAGATTATGATTGTAACCTGTCCCTGGTGGGGTGAGCTCCCCAGGAGTCTCTGGAGCTCCTAGCCAGCTGCAGGTTTGGCACCACAGTCTGAAGTGGAACTGATAAAGCAGACTGAAAAATCAGGAACATAGCTGTGTGATTTGAAAGACTCTTGTTTCCAAAAAGATATTTTTATTACATAACACTATAAATACATAGTACTGGTTTATCTGATGCCTTTTAGCTAATGGTGATAAGTGAAAACAGTGTCCAACTAACTTCCACTTTCTGACAGTGTGGTTTGCTGATGCTGAGAGAGGTAACACAGTAACTCTCAGTCCTGGGAACACCAGTAGATGGACACATGCCCCCCAATTTTTGTGTATTATTTATTTATGTATTTATTTACTATTTATCATGTGTATTGTAGCGCCTAGTCTCATTGTGTTAGATTGAGGCTATATTTTGCAAATTATTGTGTCTTGCATAGATGCTCTTAAAGACGTACTGCAAAAACCTAATGGAGAATGGTGAAAAATGTCCATTTTAGAAACAATTCAACCAGCATGGTCCTTTATGTATTTTTTTTGTTTCTAAGGATTTTTTTTCATGCATCTATGCTTGCTGCATGAGTCTCCCCTGAAGCAATAATTCTATTTATGACATCATCTCTACAGCAACTACTATAATTGTGAAGTCACAAATAAAATTATAACTTTGTGCCGGGTAGAAGAAGTGGCTTTCGGACTTCTTTTTAATTTAGGATGCCCTCACAGATTACACTGCTCTACAGCCAAAATGCTTCTGAAATAAATGTAGTCAAACTGCACTAATTCTGGGTCACTGAGAACGAAAATGATGCTTAAAATTGTTGATTGGTTCTAGTTTTCAAGAGATGCTATTGGGTCAGTATATACGACCCTTGACTTGGGAATGGCGGAGGATAAGTGAGTTATAAAGGGAAGGGATCTCAATTTAAACCAGAAATGACTAAAATACATCTTTGACTGGATCTATGAATAAATCTATGACTGGGTTTGGACAGTACTTGCTTTTTAGGCAAAACAATGATGCAATCTGAAGCTGGTATTGTGTCGTACATGATATGAATTGCATCATGTTATTCCTAGAAGTCATGGATGATGCAATCATAACGAAGCTTACATCACTCTGCTGACCAAAATGCCCTATATCAGCTCTAGAAATCATACAGTGTCGTGCTCTCTTATTTGTCAGTGTTTGATTTTGCAAAGGGACACATTTCTGTTTAGCCAAAGTGAGCAGAGATGCCTCGTACTTGTGTGAACAGTGCAGATAACTTCTGCTATGTTTGTGGTGAAGTGACTTTTGCATCACAAAAGCACAGTATAAGCACTATGGTTAAGAAAGCCTATCACCTTTATTTTGGCTGCAAAATTGGAGATCAGGACAAGAGGTGGGCCCCACACATATGCTGCAACACTTGTGCAACAAATCTTCGCCAGTGGTTGAACAGGAAAAGGAAATCTATGCCTTTTGCAGTGCCAATGATTTGGAGAGAGCCAACAGATCATAGCAGCAATTGTTACTTCTGCATGGTGCCTCCAGTTGGGAAAGGTGTGTCAAAGAAGAAAAAGTGGACTGTGCATTATCCAAACATTCCATCAGCTATACGCCCAGTACCCCACGGAGAAGGACTTCCGGTTCCTGATGCACCAGAATCATTCTCACTTGAGTCAGACGAGGAAGAGGAAGAGGATGAAACTTCTGGTCCTGAACCATCAATGTCACAGGACCCACATTTTCTCCCATCCTCCTCTTCTGAACCACACCTCATAACACAAGGTGAACTGAATGACTTTGTCAGGGATTTGGAACTACCCAAGAGTAAGGCAGAGCTTTTGGGCTCCAGACTACAGCAGTGGAATCTCCTGGCAGGTGATGTTAGGGTTTCCATGTTCCGTGACCGTCAAAAGGATCTTGTCCCATTCTTCTTCATGGAAGGTGATCTTGTAGCCTGCAACAACATCGATGGTGTGATGGCAGCCCTCAACATCGTTCACGATCCAGATGAGTGGAGACTGTTCACTGATTCATCAAAGATGAGTCTTAAAGCTGTTTGACTGCATAATGGCAATGTTTTGCCATCAATTCCAGTTGGTCATGCAGTCCATATGAAGGAAACCTATGACAACGTGAAACAACTTTTGAGGTGCATAAACTACGACCAACATCAGTGGCAGCTTTGTGGCGATTTGAAGGTTGTTGCTCTCTTGCTTGGTCTGCAGACTGGATACACAAAGTACTGCTGTTTGCGAATGGGATAGTCGTGCAAGAGATTCCCACTACATCAAGAAAGATTGGCCACTCCGACAGTCATTGGAGCCTGGGAGGAAAAGTGTTCAGCATCCACCACTTGTTGAATCAAGGAAGATTTTGTTACCACCCTTACACATCAAGCTGGGTCTGATGAAGAACTTTGTCAAGGCCATTGACAAAACACAAGCAGCTTTCAAGTACCTCCGTGGAAAATTTCCAAGGTTAAGTGAAGCTAAGATAAAGGAAGGTGTCTTTGTTGGTCCTGAGATTCGTGAACTTCTTCGACATGATGCATTTGACCATGCACTGCGTGGCAAGGAAAAAAAGGCATGGAAAGCCTTCCAGTTAGTGGCAATACATTTTCTCGGAAACAACAAGGCAGACAACTACAGGTTGTTGGTGGAAAACCTCCTCAAGGCATACAAAAGCCTTGGTTGCAACATGTGACTAAAGATACATTTTTTGCACTCTCATCTAGATTTTTTTCCACCGAACTGCGGAGCAGTGAGCGACGAGCACGGCGAGCGATTTCACCAGGACATTGCAACAATGGAGAAATGCTATCAGGGCAAATGGAGCCCATCAATGCTTGCAGACTATTGCTGGACAGTGACAAGAGATGCTCCGTTTAATGAATACGAGAGACAAGCCAAGAAGCGCCGAGTAGACACTGAATAGGACTAAACTATGTACATAATAGTTTTTTGCCTTTTGTTTCATAATAAATTGTATTTATATAACCCCTTTGCTGATTTTTAAAAAAGTGTTACATAAACAGGAGAGGTGAAATAGTATCATGTAAAGCAACCATAAACACATGAAAAGACCTAGGTTTACAATTTATGATTAAAACTCTATCATCTACACAATATACATAGACATAAAATGTAAAAACTTAAATATCTTAGAAACAGTAGCCAATCAGTTGTTTTACTTGTCATATTTGAATTCAGCACATCAAAATACATACTAAATAGCACATTTTATCTCTGAAGCAGACGACTTCTCAAAAATTGTAGACCAGTGTTATTTTTCACACAGATCTATGTGTCCTATTGGTATTTCCAAAGTCAATATTACACATTTTAAAAACTATGTTTCACATGAGAAAGTGATACATTATTAGCGTGACCAGATGTCCTGTTTTTATAGAGACAGGCCCGCTATTTGGGGCTTTTTCTTACATAGATCGCCCACCCCGTCCCGATTTTTCACACTTTCTATCTGGTCACCCTATACATTATAAATAACTATTTCCAAATCTTATTTTACATCAGTATTTTGTTTCCCCCTTTGCATAATCATTAGAATGAATGTCTATGCAGCATATTTTTAAACAGATGGCTTTTAAAGAGACACTGCCAAACTGAACTCTAGTCCGCTTTGAAAAGAACTAAAAGTTAACTTTTAGTGAACTAAAAGTAATTTCAGATACTACATCTTTCCCCCTTAGTCTCCCTTCCAATTTGGGGGATTTTAAATGTGTATTTTTCAATATTTTTCTCTTCCCTATTGATGTTTGGAAAAATCCACACAAATGAGAGAAATTGGGTATCTGGCCCTACAGGGGAAAGCAGTGAAACTGACTATACACCAAGTGCTATTCAATGCATAAAGAAAATAAGAAAGAAAAACTTGTAGCACCTTAGAGACTAACAAATTTATTTCAGCATAAGCTTTCGTGGGTTAGTACCCACTTCATCGGATGCATGGAATGAAACATACAGTAGACAGATATTTATACAGTCAGAGAAACATGATAAGGTGGAGGTGCATAGACCAACCTTAAGAGGCTAATTAATTGAGAGGAACCATAACAGCAGGGGAAGAAAAACCTTTGAAGTGATAAACAAGATGGTCACACAGGTGTGAATGAGGATCGTTAACTTAAGGGAAATAGATTCAATTAACGTAATGGCCGAGCCATTTGAGGTCCTTATTTAATCCTGAGGTAATGCAATCTAGTTTGCATATCAATTCGAGTTCAACAGTTTCTCTTTGAAGTCTGCTTTTCGAGTTAATCTGTCGCAACACTGCTACCCTCAAGTCTGTCAGTGAGTGATTAGGGAGGTTGAAGTGTTCTCCTACTGGTTTTTGAATGTTATGATTCCTGATATCAGATTTATGTCCATTTATTCTTTTGCGTAGAGACTGTCCGGTTTGGCCAATGTACATGGCAGAGGGGCATTGCTGGCACATGATGGCATATATCACATTGGTAGATGTGCAGGTGAATGAGCCCCTGATGGTGTGGCGGATGTGATTATGCCCTGTGATGGTATCACTTGACCGCTATACTTACCTACATGCTTCCAGCTTCCATCCTGGACACACCACACGATCCATTGTTTACAGCCAAGCTCTAAGATACAACCGCATTTGCTCCAATCCCTCAGACAGAGACAAACACCTACAAGATCTCTATCAAGCATTCTTACAACTACAATACCCACCTGCTGAAGTGAAAAAACAGATTGACAGAGCCAGAAGAGTACCCAGGAGTCACCTACTACAAGACAGGCCCAAAAAAGAAAATAACAGAACACCACTAGCCGTCACCTTTAGCCCCCAACTAAAACCTCTCCAGCGCATCATCAAAGATCTACAACCTATCCTAAAAGATGATCCCTCACTCTCACAGATCTTGGAGGACAGACCAATCCTCGCTTACAGACAGCCCCCCAACCTGAAGCAAATACTCACCAGCAACCACACACCATACAACAAAAACACTAACCCAGGAACCTATCCTTGCAACAAAGCCCGATGCCAACTCTGTCCACATATCGATTCAAGTGATACCATCACAGGGCCTAATCACATCCGCCACGCCATCAGGGGCTCATTCACCTGCACATCTACCAATGTGATATATGCCATCATGTGCCAGCAATGCCCCTCTGCCATGTACATTGGCCAAACCGGACAGTCTCTACGCAAAAGAATAAATGGACATAAATCTGATATCAGGAATCATAACATTCAAAAACCAGTAGGAGAACACTTCAACCTCCCTAATCACTCACTGACAGACTTGAGGGTAGCAGTGTTGCGACAGATTAACTCGAAAAGCAGACTTCAAAGAGAAACTGTTGAACTCGAATTGATATGCAAACTAGATTGCATTACCTCAGGATTAAATAAGGACCTCAAATGGCTCGGCCATTACGTTAATTGAATCTATTTCCCTTAAGTTAACGATCCTCATTCACACCTGTGTGACCATCTTGTTTATCACTTCAAAGGTTTTTCTTCCCCTGCTGTTATGGTTCCTCTCAATTAATTAGCCTCTTAAGGTTGGTCTATGCACCTCCACCTTATCATGTTTCTCTGACTGTATAAATATCTGTCTACTGTATGTTTCATTCCATGCATCCGATGAAGTGGGTACTAACCCACGAAAGCTTATGCTGAAATAAATTTGTTAGTCTCTAAGGTGCTACAAGTTTTTCTTTCTTATTTTCATTTTGCTGACACAGACTAACACGGCTACTACACTGAAACCTATCATCAATGCATAAAGTAATCAAAATCGTGGGGGACATGGGAAACCCATAATTTTTCTAATACTCTAATTTTAATCATGGTAATCTTAGCTGATACATGTAACAATACTGGGAAACATTTGGATAGAAGTATGATTGTTAAGCTGTCAGTGTTCTTTTAAGTAACAGAAGAAAATATTCTCAATAAAAGCACTCTTGTACATACAAATGATGTATATGTGAGGTATTTTGCAATTTTGTTTGATTTCAGTTAGTAATAGTTAAAATCGTTATAATGTTGCTGTTAATTATTTACATTGGAATTCATTTTTATCATTGTGTGGAATCAGCAATTTAAGCCTGATTACCTTGTTCAATAATAAATGTAAATCAAATAAATTAATTTGTTACTTTTTGCTCTGTTGCTCATAATTTAGCCCATTGAGTTTAAATTGCTGTGATTTACATAATAGGAACTATGCAGTGTTGTTGTAGCCATGTCGGTCCCAGGATATTAGAGAGATAAGGTGGGTGAGGTGATACCTTTTATTGGACCAGTTGGTGAGAGAGACAAACCTTTAAATTACACGGAGCTCTTTGGGTCTGCAGAAAGTTACTGAGAGTGTCACAGCTAAATACAAAATTGAACAGATAGTTCAGCATATGTAGTTAGCACATATTCTAAGGGAACTATCTGTTCAATCTTGCGTTTAACTGTGAAACTCTCAGTACCTTTCCCAGACATGAGGATGAGCTTTGTGTAGCTCGAAAGCTTGTCTCTCTCACCAACAGAAGTTGGTCAAATAAAAGGTATTATCTCACCCACCTTGTCTGTATAATGAGGAGCAGAAGAGAGGACTAAATCAGGAAAAACTACTAATGGGAGAATGCAAATTGGCCTCACTCTTCCATCTTTGGGTCATCCAGAATTCAGATTAGACTCAAGGCCCAAATTCCAAGGTGGTGTTTAAGGGAGGGTAAATCTATGCAGTAGAAGCAGCTGTAAGATTTGCTCCCTTAGACTTTTTGTGGAACTTATAAACTAAGGGTGTTGGAAAAAGGTGTGCACTACATTACGTTAGACTTACCTCTATCTGCTTTCCCATTGGTATAATGGCCGTTATGCTTACCAACAGATTTTATGAGCATACGTTGATTAATATTTGAACAGTGCGTTTGAAAATGTAATGTGTTATGGAAGTGCTATTTTTTTAAATATTATGTGCCGTAATACTTCAAATGCATCTGTCTTACATTTTTTGGAAAAATTTCTGATCTTGTACCTATAATAAGGAATTGTTCAAATGGCACTGGCATTACAGTTAATAGTACTTCTATAAACCTGTGAGCTGGTGTTTTAAAAAATAAACAAAACACGGAGAAGCAAGATAAATGGACAGTTGGGATATACATTTTTTGTAAATAAGAGCTAAAACAACTAAACTAATTCATTTTTATCATTTTCTTTAAAGGATTTAGCTTCAAAGCTTCAAGCCCAGCTTGAAAATGCACGTAAACTAAAAGAAAGTAGAACAGAGACTCCTGCAAGACAAACTGAAAAGGAGGTAAGGGGAAAAATATTCCTCCGTTGTTATGTGCTAGCACAAAAATCACAATGTAGGTAAAAAGTATCTGTAGCAATGATATTTTTAAATTTAGATGTTGAAATTTACAAAGGCTATCTGTAAAAGAGCCAAGACATCTAGTGAGTGCTAAAATGTCAGACTGTATAGCTGTAGGGAAAACGTCATAAACTCCTTCTGGGTGCAATTCATCTCAGTGCATCCTTCAAAGCCTGTGTGATGCCCTGTACACAGACCTCATGAGGACCAAATTCCTGTTGTAATTGAATAGTACATCTCCCAGTGATTCCACTGGGAACAGGATTTGGCTCTTACTACAGCTCTTAAGCAGTGTGTTAAACCATTACATGGCACCTTGATACTGGGTATTTTTTGCCCACAGTATTCAAGTTTCACTTTACTTTGCTTACATTGGTAAAATAATGGCAAAGTGACCGTTGTGCCTTATGCCTTCAGGTGATGCTGAGCATATTCCCATTGCAGTAGTTTACTTTTAAAAAAAAATAGAGAGAGAGAACAAACTGACTCCATCTGGACAGCATGAGGTACTATTTCTAACAGGAATTTCTGGTGGTTTATATAAACCACAAAAATGAAGCTGGAAGGAAAATTACAGCTTTAGATTGTATGGAACAATCTTCAGATTTACGGAGCCCAGAATAGATGTAAAGTTAATATAGAGTAAATCAGATTGGACTTTGTCCAGTGAACCTGTTTAGACAGCTTTGTATTTAATCTTTATAAAGCTGATAGAAATTAAAAACTTTGAAACGTAAGTATGCAGATAGAAAGTGAAACTAGTTCGTTTTTCAAAGTGTGCTAATTACAGTTTCAAAATATAATTCTTCTAGATCAGAAGAGGAATATTATAGTTTTTAGAAGCAAATATGTTGTGTATATACTTACCTCGTTATTTTTAAAGATGTCTGTTTTTTATAAAGGACTGGGAGCAAGCATATTGTAACTAAATATAAGATAAGTAGCATAACTGTGCATTTTAGAATGAACCCAGAAAAAGGCATTAAAAACCAACACCACCAACAGAAGAAAACAGAGATACTGATTATTAACTTCCATTAAAAGATAAATTATTACCAATACATATTGCAGTAAGAAATGCATATTTAAGTTACTAGAATACCTTAGAATATTGATAAACTCTTATATTTCTCACCAAAAAATGTACTTAGTGTCCTGTTTAATTTAATTATTTGTTAATGCCCTAGATATTTTTTCAGCTGAAGTACATTTGTTGGTTTATGACTTCTGAAAAGCTTGGTAGCATTCTATCTGATATTGCCAATTTAAAAGTAGAGTTTTAAACTTTAAAAAATATTTGGAAGTTTGGAGTGTTGAAATATCTTGTATATGGAAACCTGATGCTATGATTGGATGAAAAATTAGGCTATTTTTAGATGCAAGCAATTATATTCCAAGGTCTTGTAAAAAGAAATGCATTAAGATTTAATAATTAGGAAGTATTAATGGCATAATAAATGATTGGATGTGTGAAAAAAACCTGTTAATTTTATATTCACATGTAACTACAAATGAAAAATATTTTTTCTGTGTAACTACTCAATTCCTTTTGCGCTTATATAATAGCGTCCTTCATACGCCAAAGCATTTTACTGTAAAAGATTAGGCTGCAATGAGTCATGGAGTCTGCCTGCGTAGGGCTTATTATAGTAATTGGGGCTTTTTATTCTGAGAGTTCAGAGAGGGGGACTATGTATACTAATGCGACTGCCTGCCACTATGTTCTCAGCAGTAGCTCTCACACAGACTTGCATATCAGTCTGTCTTTTATTGATGGGGAAATGTTGGCCAGCATACCAGGGTTATCCCAGCTATTATTGAAAAATGCCAGTGAATTCTCAAATTCTGATTACAAGCCCCAGCCAAGTTTTGATTGTGATGTTGGGGTGAGGTCAAAGAGAACTTGACAAGGATGTTATAGCTGTACCTTCTCATGATACTCAGTGGTAGGAGAGAGTACGCATAGGGAGCTAGTGGTCAGGTTTAATCTCCTCTTGTAGTTATATTAAACCTGCCATAGAAGCATGTCTGCTGAGTGCCACCATTTTAAAAGAATGAGGCTGTATCCAGATTCCTGGTCCTCAGACAGCATGCTGTGAAGCGACAGGAGCAGGCTCACCTGCTGTTCTGCACAGTAATCGCTCATGCTTCACTGCACTACACTACACTACCCTCATCACTATTTTGGTGATGAACAGGTTTTTTTAAATTGTGTGTGGTGAATTGATGAGGCAGAGAGCGATAAGGATTCTGTACAAGAGAGCAAGAGTTACAGGAAAAGGCTCTTGCACCAACATAAGATTATGTGAAGGAACAGAGGTAATGACAGTGCTAAAACAACTGTAGGGAGCAGGAAAGGAACTGGAGAAATACCAACCTTCATTTTACATGTTTGGCAGTTATTTCATGTTGTCAGCTGCTAGTTTTACATGTGTCCAAAATACAGGAAAATAATTTTATTAGGTGAGATCTTAAATTGGTTTTGGCTTTTAGTGTATTGTAATAGTTTAAATTCTGTTGTTTGTTTTGCGGTATCAATGTTGAAATCAAAATTCTGTAATCTGGATAGGGAAGTTTGTTTATACTATTATGTTTGTTGTGGGCAAGAGTAGGTGTTACAGGCAGTCCTCGACTTTACGATGTTCGAGTTATGACGAATGGCACTTACAACACTTTTACATTGACATCCTGATTCGACTTACGACTATAGGTTTCGAGTTTACGACGCTTGGTCCTGCAATGGAGTAGATTGCGGTTCCGAGTTCCTTCTTAGGATGCAGTTATAAGGAATCAAGTGTGTCATAAGTCCGAGGACTGCCTGTATTTTGCTTTTTCCTTTTTAAAGATAGTTACTAGAGGAGATTGGTCCATTGAAGTTATATAGTTTTCTCAAATAACTTGTACATTCTTAAATATCATGCTAGCTTTCCTAATCACACATTTGTTATTGCTTTCCGGTAGGTAATGTTTTGGTAACACATCATGTAAAGACTGTTTTTAAAAATAAATCTAACCCAGAAATCTGAGGGAATAAATTATTTTTGATACTGTGATTTAGAATGCGCTATTCGCAGTTTTGTCATACTTCATTGTATTGGGGTAGCTAAGAAAGGCCCTATTATATTTAAATTGTCTCAAATTTGTATCCTTAATATTACAGAGTGAAAAGTTTTATCATCTTAACTAAATAAATGTAAAGACTGAGAGAACACAGATGAATATCTGACCATAATAAGTTAGGGAAACTCTTCAGTAACAAGCTGTTGTGAAATGTAACACCAGGGTAAGGGTGGAAAATAATTGGTAGTACAAGACAGTTTTATTAGATTTTCTTCTATTCACACCTCTAATTATGTCAATATCTGGTATCCCTGAATGCATCACAGATTATTTTCTATATACTGGAACTTTTAAGTCAGCATTCTGATCCCAATTTAGCTCGTTCTGAAGCATGAGGTTAGAGCATAAGAACATATCAAATTTAACCCTATGGCCTCCAAAATAGACTGACTTTTGGCACTATTGGTTTAAGTAGCTCTGGTGGGAAAAGGCACTTTGTATGTAGAACACTAGAATATTGCTCTGACTCTTAGGCCCTGATTCAGCAAAATGCTTAGGCAGGCGGGTGCGTAATTTTGAAGCACATGAGTACTGTATATACTCGTTCATAAGCCGAATATTTTTGGTAAAAAAGTGAAGCATTGAAGAGCGGGGGTCGGCTTATAAATGGGTCTACACTAAAATTTGATGACTTTAAACTCTATGGAATTATTGAATTGAATTGAATATCTAATACATTGTCTTTTTGTTTACCTGAAGCGCCCGCAGGCATGGAGCCCCTCAGCTTCCTGTGGCCGCAGTTCGCCATTCCCAGCCAGTGGCTGCCACTTCCCGCAGTCTCATTGGCTGGGAATGGCGAACCGCGGCCACAGGGAGCTGAGGGGCTCCATGCCTGCGGGCGCTCCAAGTAAACAAAACATCCCGACCCACCAGCGGCTTATCTTGACGGGCCAGGAGCCAAAATTTGCCAACCCCTGAAATATAGGGTCAGCTTATGAAAGGGTCACACAGTTTTTGCTATTTTTACCTATCCATTTTGGGAGGTCATCTTATAAACGAATGGGCTAATGAACGAGTATATATGGTAGTCTTATTCACTTCAATGGGACTACTTATGTGCTTAAACTTAGAGGACTTTATAGATTAACATGTTATATGAACTACATGGAATAACTACCCTACAATTAAAGTACATCCATGTGCAATGATAGTGTGGAAAAAATAGGGCTATGGTATATAAAAAAAAAGTCTGTTTTGGGGAATAAGATGAAAACTAAAGGCCAAATTCTGCCCTTGCAGTTTTGTTCAAAGTCATTGAGAGTCTCAAACCTCACTGAACATCCAAGGGCAGAATTTGTACTTATGTGCTGTGGTGTGGAGATTAATACGTGGCTAGGTGTTTTAATTTCACATAATAATTTAGCTGCTTCTGTTCAAATTGTAATGAACATTTTGAGGAAAAATGTTGTTGTTTGACAATGTGCTCTGTATTGTATAAGATAAGGTTCCTGTTCCAAAGAGTTTATAATTTAGTACACACACAGAAAACATTGGTCAGATACACATAATACATCAGGTGCCAGCAAAAGTTTGAGGAGGCTTAGGGATTTCAAAAATAAATATTAAATTAGGATTATGTAGAAAAGAAAGCTGCTTTGTCTTTCTGATATGTGAAAGGATTGTTACTCTTTTAATCACATTCTTGTTTGTTTGGTTATGGGGATTGAATCGATCCATACTGGTGAAAATTAGCTATTTAAAGTTTCTTTATATTTTGACCTTTATGAAGCATCACTGGAACTTGAGTACTGTTTTGCTATAGAACTCTTTGGCAAATGTTGGTAATAATAATTTCTAACTACATCAAGTGTTGCTTTCCTTGATAGTTTTCCAAGCAATTAGTGGTATGGATTAGTGCATTACTTGCATGTCTTGGTCTTCTGATTCTTGTAATATATTTTCCACCCTACATCACCCTTTGTTCTGGAACCTTGATATTTGTTTTTAGATGTTTAGTAGAGAAGGCTGTCTTGGGACTTTGGCCATTAGATTTATATAAGTCTCTCATACAGTTTGTAGATTCTCAGGTATCAGAATGCTTTGTTTTACAGGGCATCTATGACTTTGAGATCAGTTTGAATTACTGTAGGTTGTAAATGTCGTTGAAGGTCTAAGAAAGCTTTCTAAGAAATGATCCAGTGGGATGAGTACATCTCTGGTGGATAAATCAAAAATGGGGAGCATTTGTTCCACAGCCAACTATGCTTTGATGGCTAATGTAACACTGTCATCCTTAGCTAGCTAGCTAGCTAGCTGGCTATTTCTTAAGCATTTTTCACCTTTGAGTACATATATAAGATTAAGGGTAGATGTAAAAACTCAGATGCTTGTTTATAGTCTAAGTGAAAGAATAATGTCTCTTAACCTGATCGTGTCACCAGTGTTTTTTGACCAAATTTAACAAAATCAGTAGGGGGCAAATAAATCAAACTGCACGGTCGGTGTGTGTGCATGTGACCCCGCGTGCACGCACACACACACATGCTCTAATTGACTATGATTATGATAATATTAAGATACTGGATATTGGATACTGTCAACATATAAACGGTTGATTCCAGTGCTACAGTATGTGCACATCAGTAGAGCTTAAGAAATAAGTAATTTTTCCATTTCGTAGCTCTTCATCATAATACTGGTAACAAAGCTAGGCTCTGACTGCAGAGTGATTGTTGCAGACAGTTTTTAATAATGATAAATTAAGCTTAAAGTATGAAATTAATTGAGTAAAAGCCACAAGTAAGTACTTTAGGCGAAGTAACATGGGAATGCTGAAGAGAATATTAAGTTATACAGTTCTTCTTCGAGTAGTGTCCATATGGGTGCTCCACTGTAGGTGTGCGTTCACCCCTGCGCTGCCGATCGGAGAATTTCTTTTGTAGTCCGTCCCGTGCACACACGGTGCTTCACCTGCCACGAGGCTAGCTAGCATGCTCGGGCATTTCCCTCTCAGTTCCTTCTCAACCGCCCCTTGCTAGAGACCGAGCTGAGAGCTGTCCATTTGCGGATCATTAACTGTGTATAGTTTCATTTATTTAGCTTCACTTGAAGCCATTTTTCCTTAAGTACCATGGCCCCCTCCCAAAAAAAATAAGAAAAGAAAAGACGAAAGGGTTTGCCTCCCGTATGCCTGGCTCCCCAGGCTTCAAGAAGTGCCTGAGCTGCAAAGAGTCCATGCCAGTAACGGACAGACATTAGCAGTGCTTTTGCTGCTTGGGGGAACAGCACAACCCACAAAAGTGTGTCTGGAGCCAACAGCTAAAGCCCATGTCTAGGAAAGACAGAGAGTTGAGGCTTAAACTCTTGAGAGTTCAGCCCTTCAACCAATGATCCCTCTAATTTTTGACAGGCTGGGCGTGTGTGCAAAAAATTTCTTCTGTGCAAATTTTTGAAGCAGAGTTCAGATTTGTGCGCCATGAGGCAAATGCGCCCAAGCAAGTAAAATGCTTATACAAGGAGATGTGTGGGTCCCGACGTGATGAACGGTCTACGTTCGAAATGCTGGCGGGGAGGGGTACGATTAATTGCCCTCCTTTCCCTCCCCCCCCCCTTTGCCAGCTAGTAGAATCTGGCTGTGTTGATAGATGGCGGATGAACAATGTCAAAAGTCGCCCTTAAATGATATTTCAGCCTGGTAGTATTCATTTTTTGTGCA
This sequence comes from Macrochelys suwanniensis, assembly GCA_033296515.1. Taxonomy (NCBI): domain Eukaryota; kingdom Metazoa; phylum Chordata; order Testudines; family Chelydridae; genus Macrochelys; species Macrochelys suwanniensis. The sequence goes on along the minus strand of CM065775.1, from coordinate 37,361,429 downwards.
CGTGGTGTCTTGCCGTGTGTACGGGGTTTAAGATATGTGCGTGCGCGCGCACACGCACAGCTTACAGGGAACAGTGCCTTCAACCCCCGGAGTCATGGAGAGAGTCATCACGCAACCTTCTGTGTCGAAGGCAGTTGATTTAAAGGCAATGAGACATACTCAAAACCTCTAAGAAAAGGTCAGTGGGTCCTTGCAGCGAGCCCAGTTCGAGCAGCAATCGTTCCCCAGTTCCTTTGGTGTCTTCGGTACCATTGGCACCGAAGCCTAGTAAACTGAGTACCCAGGGCATGCAATCCACTTCTCCCTTCCTCCTCCCAAACCCCATTCCCCTTCAGGGACCCATCTCACAAGAGTCTACTACGCCAAGAAGTGAACCATCTCCTCAGCATAGGAGCTATAGAGCCAGTACCCTTGTGTCCCAGGGGCAAAGGCTTTCTCTCTTGCTATATCCTGATACCAAAGAAAAAGGGAGGTTGGAGACCTATACTGGACCTCAGAGCACTCAACAATTTTATCAAAGCGCAGAAGTTCAAGATGGTCACTCTATCCACAATCATCCCAGCCCTAAAAGAAGGAGATTGGTTCTTGACCCTCGACCTTCCAGATGCATGCTTGCCTATCTCCATCATTCTGAGCCACAGACAGTACCTCAGATTTACTCTGGGTCAGGACCACCACCAGTACAGGGTGTTCCCATTTGGCCTCCCTTAGGCCCCCAGGGTATTCTCCAAGGTCCTCTCGGAGTGGCAGCCCATTTACAGTCTCAGGGTATTATGATTTTTCCTTACCGGGATGATTGCCTGCTCAGGGCTCGGTCTTATGCAGAGGCCCAACGAGTCACCAAAGTCACATGCGATCTGTTCTCGGACCTGGGCCTGCAGATCAACTAACAAAACATGACCTTGATTCTGGTACAAAGTTCATAGGAGCTGACCTTGACTCTGTTCAAGCGAAGGTGCTCCTCCCACTTCACAGATTCCTCAGTCTCTCTTCATTGATAGAGACAGTTCAATCCATCCCACAAATCTTGGCCAGACACTGCCTCCAGCTTCTGGGGCACATGGCCGCGGGCAGATCAGTCGTTGCTCGTGCCCGATTACATATGAGATGCCTCCAAGCATGATTTGCCTCGGTTTACAAACCAAACAAAGACAATATAAACAAACTCATGTCTATTCCCTCCAGGATCAAGCAATCCCTAGACTGGTGGAAAAACCTGACAAACGTCTGTACGGGAGTTCTATTTATGCAACCCTCCGCATCTCTTCTGACCACTGATGCATCCCTCATAGGATGGGGGCACATCTCAATGGTCACACAATACAGGGCAAATGGTCTCCAGCAGAGACATGCCTTCACATCAATCTGCTCGAGCTCAGAGCAGTCAGAAACGCATGCACTTATTTCCTTCTGCTGATCAAGGACTCGCATACAAAGGTCATGACGGACGGCCTGACCTGTATGTACTACATAAACTGACGGAGAGGAGCTCGATCCCACTCCTTGTGCATGGAAGCACTGAATTTATGGAACTGGTATATTTCCCACAACATTCTAATATCAGCGGTGTGTCTACCAGGAATACACAACACGACAGCCGACAGTCTCAGCTGAAAATTCCCACGTGACCATGAATGGGAGATAGAGATGACATCCCTACGTGACATATTTCTGTGGTACACCAATAATAGACTTATTTGTGACTAACCGGAACAGGAACTGTTCCAGAGCAGGGATTGGTCACCACTCCTTTCTTGGGACAAAGGCCTCTTGTATGCCTTTCCCCCCCTTCCTCCTTTTGATGAAGGTCCTGCTGAAAGTGAAAACAGGAAAGGTGAGCATCATTCTGATTGCTCCTATCTGGCCCAGGCAGACATGGTACCCTTACCTGTCACAGCTGTCTGTCTGTCCTGATTCTTCCGGTCATTCCTCACGTTCTGTCGCAGAATGAGGGTTGCACTCTCCATTCCAACCTGAGGACCTTATGGCTCAAAGCATGACTCCTTCCTGATTCCAGCGCATAGAGGGATCTTGCTTTGAGGAGGTGAAAGAGGTGCTGTTACACAGTAGAAAGAGCGCTACCCGCCAAACCTACTTTCACAAATGGAGGAGGTTTTAGACATGGTGCCAACCCAGGGGAATTGCCCTGGCTGTGTCCACTCTACCATTGGTGTAGGACTATTTATTATCCCTAAAGAAATCATGCATTGGTTAAAGATATATGATTCTCTTTCGCACTCACAATATATAACTAAAAGCAGTAAAGGAAATATTTGAAAAATGTGAACAGATGCTGCACATATTTGCATTTTGATGTCAAGCATCCTAGGCTGTTAAGAGGTTAACAAATACACTTACTCTACCACTACCTCTATTTAAAAAAAAAAACTATGGGAATATAACTAAAAGATTTGAGAAACAAATGCAATATCTTCAGTGTGAGATCTCTGGGTCCCAGGCACACGATGGACACATAAAATTACAAGGAGAAGGCTTACAAAAAGATAACTTCAGCACAGCAAGTCTTTATATTTAGCTACTGGATTTTGAATTAAAAAGCAATTGCTTTCAGTTGAGTAGGAATTATTTAATCAAATTAAGGGTAAAGCAATAGACATATCTTTTGCCACAAGATATGGCAATTTCAAAAGCATGTCTGATCAGACTTTTCCAATTAAAGATATATCTCTGAGAGTTGTTTAGGATACAGAGAGTGAATGAAAGATTCCCGGAGAGTGATAGTCTTCAATTTAGCCAAATACAATACATCAAGTTACAGTCTGCAACTGATTGAGGTGATACTGATAAGAAGAGGGAAACATTCCCTAGGCAAACTACTGCCTTCTTTCAGATGTAGCATCCTCTAGTTCAGGCCTGCACAACTCGTAAAGCGGCGAGGGCCATATTACTCCAAAGAAAACAGCTGAGGGCCGAAACCCCCTGACCCCATGGAAACACCCCCCCCCCCCCCAGTGCCGCCCGCCCCGCGGAAACAACCCCTTCTTCCCCAGCACTGGGGTGTGGAAGCCTGGCTCACCTGCCACTGCCCGCCCACTCGTCATCCCCCACCCCGCCCGGCTTGCCTACTGACCCCCCCGCCACCTGCTTGCCTCCTCAGCCCCCCCACCGCCAGCTCGCCTGCCTGCCCTCTGCTGGCCTCTTACCTTCTGCTGCTGCCCCCGCCGACTGCCGCTGGCTCACCTTCACTCCCCAGCCTGCCACTGGCCTCTTCACCACCCTACCCGCCGGCCAGCCAGCCGGCCGGCCGTTGGCTTGCCCTACCCCGCTGCTTGCCTACTCACCCCCCCGCGGGCCGCACAGTGAGCCCACGCGGGCCGCATGTTGTGCAGGCTTGCTCTAGTTTATCAGGAGAATGCCTGTGCCTGGGGTGCTACTGGGCTTATCACACTTACTGGACACAAAGACTGCCAAAGTGGAGAGACATGTCTCTTCTGTCTTCATCCATCCTTGGGGCACAACTCAGGTCTGATCTTTTCACAAAAGCCTTCTTTCTGTGAAGATGTCAGGAGCTTGGAAGAACAGTTACGTGATGATTTCCTATGGGAGTAATAATTTTAAGGTGAGAGAAAAGGAATAAAGTAATTTAACAAGTCCCGAATCATTCCCCATTATGGAGAGTAACAAGTTACCAGTGATCCTGAACTTCCTGAGTTGTCAGAGGCCTGATGTCTGTTAGGAGAATCAAACATAGAGCACAAGTGAAATAATTCTTCTGTTGGCTCCAGGAACAGTTGTTTGTTAGTTCTTAATGTTTTTGACATCTCAAATATTTCATGGAAATAACTCAAAATCTAATTGGAAAATAGTAGTTCTTTGGAGATACAGTTAGTCATATAGAGAACGGGTTGATTGATCATTAGAACTTTAGGCAACTTTTGATACCTTGGAACAAGAAATGAAAGAAGAAACAAACATACACAATACTTTCAATACAGTGCTTTTAGGAAAACAAAAAATTAGGGTTCATGGTTGCAAGTATGCCAGACAGTTGCATTAGGGAAATAATTTCAATTAAGGGGCATTCTCAAAAGTAGTTCACAAACTGATGATTTTTTTGCAATGGACAATTGTCTTTGCCTAGATATGACTGTTAAGAGGTACCTCAGCATCTGCATCTCCTACTCACTTCAGTGGAAGTTCACAGAGCTCTGAACATTTCAGGAGGCACTTAGTACCTTGTAGGATTAGTCTCTAAATCCTCATATTAGACTAACTCTTGCCTTCTTTCTCCTGCTGCCACCAAGTGCAGGAAGATTCCCGCCAGCTGTGTTCTCCTGGTTGTTCCTGCAGTATAGAGGTGCAAAAGCAGCTGTATCATTTAACCAAATCCTGCCTCTTCACCTCCACATAGCAGAATAGATTCCTTGCCTCTGGGAGACACTGAACATCAAGGCAAGGATATATCTTCCCCATAATACTTCTCTTCTACATTATTGCTAAGGAGAGAGTTCAGAACTTAAATTCACATTAACAATACATACGGTGCTTTGAAACATGTAAGTAATTCTGTGAAATACAGTATACAGTTTTTGGGATGGACTATGGAAATGCAGTTACGAGATTCAGACAATGAGAATCATCGTGATTTATCTCAGGATGTTACATAATGCAAAGAACAAATTAAAAGGATGCTTTACAATGGCAGTTGTAGTTTTTGTATAGGAGAGTGACTTTTCATTATGTGGTACTTTAGACAGGACTTTATATACAGTTATATGAATGCATTTACAATTTGTACTCAATTCAAGACACATAATGAAATATTGTTAAAAAAGTTACAAAAACTACTTCCCATGAAGAGTTGCCAAAACAGTCTGAGAGAGACTTAAAATATTGAAGTTTAGTTGACCTGCTAAATACACAATGAAAATATGCAATCTAATACAGAATCTTGGGTGGTGTGGAACTTTAGTAATAGATGTGTTTTGGCCTGTTTATCCAGTTGCAAATGTTTTCCAGCTCATCATAATTTGTAAAACCTGCTGTTCCATCATGCTTGAATCTTAAGTCTGCAGGATGCCTGAATCGTTCTTCCTTCAGCAAAAGTCTGCATTTTTCCTACAAAAGGTCCATTAACTATTTGTACCTTTGAGGTCAGCAGTTAGTAGGGTAGGCATCTCTCCCCTGAATGTTTTTGTGTTACCTATGCATAATTTATTGAAAGTATAGGTACATAGAGTTTATATCAGAACAATTTTCTGGAAACTGGTAAGAACGTTCTCTGGCCTTTGAAACTTGAAGACATTTAATGTTCCTATTTTGATTTTTAAAATACCTAATCATAAGGAAAGCGTACAGGTATTTGTCAAGCACTGCTCAGAACTATCTGGCAGCAGGTAGTGTCCTACAAATGACTTTATTTGCGACTTTCACAAGTGCTTCAGCTATGCTTGTGTCAACTTTTACCTTACAATGTCGTGCACTTGTTTTGAGAGTGGGGTAGAAAGCAGTAATTTCCCATGGATCACAGTAACTGAAGTCAAAGGCCACTTTTGGACATTTTTTTTCTTTTATCCATAGGGTTTTGGTTTCCTACAAAAAACTCCTATTCCAGTATTTCCATATGTCTGTTTTTTAAGCTTGGGTTTTTAAGCTTGGGTTTAAGCTAAATACCAAAATTACAGATTTGCAAAGTATGACTAACTAGACTCTGAAATCATGCTGGGAATAGGATATGCTTTCAACGGGAACTTGTGTGCTGATGTTAAAATACAGTGTTTGAATAACTATTTATAACAATGAGAAAAACACATTAAGGCAAAGGTGTCTTTTCTTGAGTGCAATTTCTGGCAAATTCTTGGAGTATGTAATTTTAATTTTGTCATTAAAATGCAGGAGAAATTGCACAGACTAATTAAATATATTTGGGCAAAGTAGTAGTAGAGAGTATGTGTCTGGTTTTCAAACTAACAAGGAGAGAAATACTGGTTTCCATATAAGATCTTTTTGGTTTCAATACATGTAATGTAAATAATGAGACACATAGTGGGTAAACTTCTGTGAATGATCAAGCTAATATTAAAAGAGCTTTAAAGTACTATCTGACACTAGAGATAAAAGACCTTTCAAATGCCATGCAGTATTTGTAATTGATAGTGCCAGCTCTTTTCATTGGTTTTTTGTGTGTGTAATATTGATCAAATAAGTAGAATTCAATATATTATCTCTACTGTGCTCCCCATCACACTTTTTTTTTTCAGGCTTAGGAAGATCAGCCTAAATATAGACAAGGCAAATAATGTGTGTTGGTCTGTGACTTGCCAAATTTCACAAAGCTACTAATATAAGAGTCTGTGGTAGCGCCAATATGAGACTGTACTTTAGAAGTGCAACACTCCCCAGGGATGCCTAGGGTTGTGAAGAAGTCTTACCTGTGCCTGTTATGGATCAATTCCCTGAAACCACCAGCCTCTGACAGCATAAGCACTACCTTCCAGACCTCCTCAGGCCTCATTTTCTCTCTATAGGCAGGGATAGGCACACACCAACATTTAAGTCCACGGAGTGTCCCCTGCAGTGTCCAGCCCCTTATCCATTGAACACTCACAGAATTACCAGGACCATCACTTTGCTTAACATCAGAGCACTTAGATATATTTATAGTGAAAACAATAAGTTTATTATCAAAGAACAGCGATTCCACTGGTGGTGAGGAACAATATTAGAAACAAATGGTTACATATAAAACAAAATCATAACATTTGTTCTAGAGACTAAACTTAACTAAGAGAGTAATTTTCTGTGTGAAGAAGTTTTATCTCACCCAAAGTTCTGTTCAACATTTTCAGCCAAGCCTGGCTGAGACCCTTTTTTCATGAAGCAAACTTGCTACACATTTACTTCCTTAGTGAAAAAGACCTAGATGTCTTCTCTGCCCCTCAAATACAGTAAAGCAAACATTTGAAGTGCACCTCAAGATAAGGTTCTCTCTCCCTCCACCCCCATTGGTTTTTTCTTCCTGTTGGTTTCTTTCTGAAGTTCTTACAATTCTTCATTTTCATTCAGTTCAGACTTGTGATAGGAAGCCCATTGTGAACGAGACAATACTCAATGTACAGGTAAACAGAGAGATGTGTTACCCGGGATTCTTTCAACCCAAAGCTCTTGGTAACTTTACTCTGTGCGAGGTGGTGTCAGGAAATAGATCAATGGAGACATGGCCGTCCAACTGATAGATGGCTGGCACAAACAGTACAATACAAGTGTGCTGTCACTTAAAGCTATACTTTATTTAGTTTCAAGCACTTACATACATCTGCCACAAGTTAGTAAAATACCTCAAACCCTCAATAATTACTGAAGTTTGGTGTGGCTTTTGAGTGGTATAGCGGCAGCCTTCTGTTTGGACCATCTTTCAGCTGCTGTTGGGGACCTAAACTGTGTCCCTGAAGAGATCCTGAAGAGTCTAAACCTCTCCCCCCTTATTTATCCTTGTTAGTATACAATGACACGTCAATCAAAAAAACTTTGGGTAAATAGTTTCAAAATCTAAATAAGAGGTTTCCTCAGATTACTAATTAGCTAGATGTGTTTCTGCAGAGTCTGCATGCCTTGTGGCCCTGACAGACACATCCCAGAAGGCAAATATAGATACGTTTCTTGCATTTCTCCCAAAACACAGACCCCAGCATATCCAAGAGAGATTTCATCAGGGAGGGGCACAGCGTCAGGCAAAGGTTGAGAAAGAGAGTCCCTTTGGGGTTGCCCAAACCCTTTCCCCTCCTAGCTTAGTCATGCTAAACTGCACAGGCCTACAAAAAGGCCCACAAGTTTTGACTGTTGTTAGCAACAAGTATGATCATCAACATTACACTATCGGTAGTGGTCCCTGGCCTTTTACTGGTCCAACAGAATCTCTCCGTACAGATAGATAAACATCTGTTGTCTGACAGAAAACCTGTTTTTCATCTTTGTTGGTGACCATCCTCTTTCCACCCCCCCAACACAGACTTTTAGAACATACTTCCTATATGTGTACGTAACTCCTTATGCAACGTCTGTACTTGCATTGCAATGATATTGATGACTAGTGTGACTCCAGTTTTTATCTGAGACCTCACATTACTTTCTTTGATGAACTAGAATGCACACCAGACTCATGAAATTCCAGTAGCCCCTCTGCACCTCCTTGCCAGTTGGGATTAAGAGGTTCTTGGGGGCACAAGGATTACTTTTATTTGTAGAAAGGGATGTGGGATACTATCTTTCTGAAGTAATGAACTCAGTTGCATAACCTGCTGCTCAATAAATATCGTATTGTACAGTGCTTATAAAATGGAACTGGCCCCTGACATAGGTGCAACACTGACTCTTCCAAACAGTTTAGAATAGTCTAGACTTCATGTAATTAATTTTAATTTCTTCTGCATGGAAATATAAATGCAGAATTCTGGTTTTCTTAACTCACCTTTTTTTCAAAGCTTAACCAATGGGAAGCTTGCCTCAGTGCTTTATCTGTAAATAGGGCAATGACAGACTGGCTTAGCAGACATTCCGTGCTTTGAACACAAAGAATGTAGAACCTCAGTGATGCATCTGCACTTGAACAGCCCCAAAACAGGGATCCTGAGATTACCCCTTTGTTCCCGGTTTTCCGCAAAGCATTGTACTGTTGTAAACTGTCAACCCAGCCTCTGTAATCTTAAATTCCAAGCCTAGGAAGGTACAAAGTGTTTTGTGTTCAAAACCTGTTTTGAAAATATAAACCTTAAATTAGTAAAATATGAGGGGTAACATGCTTTTTATATGTCAGTAATAAGACACAAGAATGTTTCATTTTTTAAGAAATGGACGTGAAGAGCATCTGATCAGCTGAAGAAAATGATGACCATATGAGTATCTGGTGTAATCACAGGGGTAACAGCTCATTAGCCAATTGTTACAAAAATGTTGCAAAAATATTTTATGTAAGTAATTATGTAGTTTAAGAAGAACAATTAAATTGTGTACCCTTACTTCTAGGGTGGATGAAGACATTTGGCTTTCAGCCAACACATCTGGAGTATGTGATAATCTCAGTTAACTGCACAGCTTGCATGTGTGTGCAGTTTTTTAAAGTGTATTTTGTTGGCATTGAATTGACTGCTTTGGACTGTGAAGATTTTTATTTATATGTAGAAAGGGTACAGCATAGGCAATGGCAGAGCAAGCTTTTTCCGTGCCATCCTGCCAATATGCCTTAACTCTGACCTGGACGTACTGCCTCCAGGGGCAAAAAGACATTTTAGTTTCCCATGTCTGTTTAGTTCTTTGGCTCTCTGCCGATACTGTGAACAAAGATGCCAATTGTGGTATTGGCTTTTTGTTGTTGATTCTTCTTAGCTAGAAACTAGCTTAAGTGTACCACTCATTTCATATAGGACACCAAATAGGACTATTGGCTATTAATGTTCAAATTCCCTCCTAGTTTTCATCTCTCTTACCTGGCATATCTTTTCCTTTCTGTTGTTCTGGTCTGGATTTTCATTTTTGAAGGATGTCAGTTTGAAAAACATCTTTACATCTGCCATCTAATCATACTGTGGCTTTTTTCTTGCTTTCCAGATCTTTTTGTATGGAGGTATATGCATTCCTTTTTGACTCAGTTATGATATGCTTAAATAACCTCCATGCTCAGTCTAAGGATTTGTCTACACTGGGGAGTTTGTGTGCAGTAAACTGGGATGTGAATTTAAAGACCATTAGCTACTCTGCACTAAGTCCCCATGTGGATACTCTTATTGCACATGGAGAGTGCTCTCAGGCAGTTGTGCTTAATGCACACACAGGCACTTTTAGTGCTCAGTAACTCATGGTGCATCAGTGCAGAGTAGCTAATTTGCACTAGCTAGTGCAGACTTACTACTGAAAGCTTTTCCTCTGTGTAGACAAGTCTTTAAAATTTCAAATTCCTCTTTTGAATTTAGGGTTGTTTCACTTAATTTTTCCCCCCCACCGATGTCCTCTTTTTTTGAAAGCTTTCTTTCTAAAATTTAATGTCATCATGCTAGTTTTTTGTTTAATTCCCACCCATAGATGTTAAACTTAATTTTATTGTCATCACTATTACTTAATGGCTCAGTTATATTTCTTGAAACAACTCTTATGTGTTACCTAGGACTAAATCAAGAATATCCTCTTCTCTTTTATGTTTTAGAACTAGCTGTTCCAAGCTGTAGCCAGCCATTTAAGATGTCAAGTAATTGTTTCTGTAAACCTTTTCATTTTGTGACATTTGTCAAATTTATATGTGGGTGGTTGATGACACCTGTTATTACTATTTAATTGGATCTAATTGTCTCTTTGATCTTCCTCACCCTATGTACTCAATATCTTTTGACTCATCAGGTGTCCAGTAGTGTAACTGTATTAATATATTTTGTATTCTTATGATTTGGGATTTGATCCTTTCAGAATGTAATGTATGGTCTCCATAACTTGTAAGTTGTGTTTCTGATTACCCATCTCAAAAATGATACAGTGGAATAGAAGCACTGAAACCTTGTGGAATAGAAGCACAAAACCTTGGCCTTGTAATTTCAGGTGACCTGGCATTCTCAGAAGGTTTCGTCTTTAAAGTTGCCAGTTGGATAGAGGAATAGAGGACCTTGAAGATTTACATAGAGACTTTGAAACTGATCTGGTATTATATGGGGAGCCAGTGTAATGAATACAGCAGCATTGGCAGGATATATTCTCTGCAGCTGCTGCTGCTGAGGAGGCAAGCTGCTGCATTTGGCTCTCTGATCCTTTCTTATTGTCATAGTGGTCATATCTAGATATAATGAATGGAAGAAGTCAAATCTTGAGGTCCCAAAGGCATGGGTCAAAGTGGACAAATCCTTTTGTTTGTAAAATGGGTAGTCATAGAAAGTAGAAAGCAATAGCCACCAAAAATACCAACAACCAATCCAAAAAACCAACTGTGTCCAGCAGCAGCAAAGAGTTCAGGGGGCCCTTTGAGCTGTTAACTGATTTGATAATCTGGGGCAGACTTCTCCACTGGAAGAGTGAGGTGAGAGTGGACTTCAAAGTGTTTCCTTTCTCCCTCAACATCAAGGAAAGGAAAGTGTGTGTGTTTGTTTGTTTTCCTTCTTGGTCTAAGTGCTGGAGTGTCAAAGGTAGTGTCCAGAGTGCCATTGTAATGGCAATATCTATGTTTCGATGCTGAATATTCTGTTGAATTTTATTCCTTCATGAAACTATGCTTAGATGCCTTTATTTAGTTTTTGGTGAAGATCTGCAGCATCCTTGCATCTCTTTGAGCTCATGCAATATTCAGCTGTTCATTTGATCAGTAATTTGAAGGACGATGATCTCATTTCCCAGTTCTTTGTGAACTCCTTTAGCTCCCTATCTCGCAGTATATTGGCTTTTAAAAATTTTATTATTCACTTTAACTGTTAGTATTGAAGAGCAGTTCCAGTTTAATAGATCTGCTCTCAAGTTATAAGTCTGTTCACTCCCGTTGCTCAGCCATTCAGTCAACTGGCTGTTCCTCAAATTAAACTGCACACTTGGTGGCAGGACTTTTTCATTTTCTGCTGTTAAATTATGGAACAGTCTCCTTCTCTGGAGACTTTACAAATCTCTTTCCAGAGCAGTTTTACTTAAAGTTACCATTGTGACCAGGGATTGGGAGCAATCAAATTTTTGAATTGTTCCGCTCCAGCACCAATAGTGACTGCTCCAGCTCCGCTCCGACTCTGCTCTGCGCTCTGACTCAAATTAATTTTTACCTAAATAAAAAAGTGCATACTGTAATTTTGAAAAAACATTATTTTTATTCAGACTTTTAAAACAATTTAAATGTCATCAACAATGATACAAACTAGAATCATTCATAATTCATTCTGTAAAAAATTATTGCAACAATCAAGTCGTCTTTCATAGCTTGCCGCAAATCATTTAAAATTAACTTTAAAGCCAAAAACAGTCGCTCTACACTAGCTTGAGTTGTTGGCATGCTCGAAGCAATTCTGCAGGCAGCCTGAATGCACGGTGGGTAGCTGTGAATGGCCTCAAAAACAGACTTAACTTTTAGCCTACCAATAGACTCCATCGCCTCATAATCTTCCTGAAAGTTTCTCTCGAATAATGCTTCATTACAATTATGAATCACAGAAACTCGCCAGCGTCTTTCTTGTTTATCCAATTCTTTTTCGGAGGCATCATCTTCTGAAGAATTGGTGCTTGAATTATCTCCATTTCCCTGTGATGGTTGAAGACGTCTCAGGGATGGACGCTCGAACAAGTTCAGAGTGGAGATGGAAGTTTGAGAACAGCCTGCTGTTTCTAAAGGATGTGATCTTTCTGAAACCGCAAATTTGATTGACTCCTTCTGTTGTGTTTCGTTTTCTTCAACCTCTTTCGCCGAGTTCAAATGTAGCAATGGATTTTGTTTTTCAAGTCGTCGAGCAATATCAAGGAGCCCTTCCTTTGTCTTTGGTATTTCCCTTGAGATAAGAAGAATCCGTCAACATAAACTCCAGCAAGGAAATGAATATTGTCAAAAAGCTTCTCTTCGCATGGAGGATAGAATTCCTTCTGCAATTTGTCCACCATTTTCTTGCAAGAATTTTGACAGTTTTCGCCATTCCTTCATTAAAACTCCTGGGGTTGCATCGACAGCTTGAAGATTCAAGGTTGTTTGGTTTGGCTTTGCCAAGAGGTCTTGCAGGTTCTTCACTTCGTCCCATTCAGCTTTTGTTAACTTGAGTTCTCTTGTTCCAGCAGCAGCCACTTGTTCATAGTAAGATTGAAAAACGAGAAGCCGATCAATTATCGCAAATGTTGAACCCCAGTGAGTCACAGTATCCAATGATTGAGTTACCCAATGTAGATCAAGCAGAACACTTCGAATACTTGGGGTCTGTAGTTTGACAGCGAGTTGTCGAATTTTTGCCAGTAATTTCTTCGCATGTTCTTTGTTCAGTCCATCCCATATTACCAACTGAAGAGTGTGAATACCACACCTCATCAGTTGGACTTTTGAGTCGTCCTCATGAAGCCATGTTGGAAGTATGAAGCTAGGGATTTTTAGCCTGTGAATGAAATACCTGAGGATTCTAAGCTGTAAATTAATGCAGCTTGTCCCTTAAGAATCTGCAGCCTGCTGGTACAGTATCATCATTTTAGGGTGAGATTTTTGCTATTCATATCTGATCTGTGTAGTATATTAAGCTTAGTTTGCGTGTTTTGTTTATTTGTTAAGTAATCTGCTTAGATCTAGGGCTGTTGATTAATCACAGTTAATTCACGCTATTAACTCAAAAAAAATTAATCGCAATTAAAATTGTGATTAATCGTAGTTTTACTCGTACTGTTAAACAATAGAATACCAATTGAAATGTATTAAATCATTTGGATTTTTTCCTACTATTTCATATATATTGTATTCTGTGGTGATTGAAATCAAAGTGTATATTATTTTAAAAATGATAAACAAAATAAATGGTATTTTTCAATTCACCTCAAACAAGTACTGTAGTGCAATCTCTTTGTTGTGAAAGTGCAATTTACAAATGTAGATTTTTTTTTGTTACAGAACTGTACTCAAAAGCAAAACAATGTAAAACTTCAGAGCCTATGAGTCCACTCAGTCCTACTTATTGTTCAGCCAATTGCTAAGACAAACAAGTTTGTTTACATTTACAGGAGATAATGCTGCTTGCTTCTTGTTTACAATGTCACCAGAAAGTGAGAACAGGCATTTGCATGGCACTTTTGTAGCCGGCATTGCAAGGATTTGGTATTTACGTGCCAGATATGCTAAACATGTGCCTTCATTCTTTGGCCACCATTCCAGAGGAGATGATTCCATACTGATGACGCTTGTTAAAAAAAGTATGTGTTAATTAAATTTGTGACTGAACTCCTGGGGGGAGAATTGTATGTCCCCGCTCTGTTTTACCTGCATTCTGCCATATATTTCATGTTATAGCAGTCTCGGATGATGACCCAGCACATGTTATTCATGTTAAGAACACTTTCACTGCAGATTTGACAAAATGCAAAGAAGGTATCAATGTGAGATTTCTAAAGATAGCTACAGCACTCGACCCAAGGTTTAAGAATCTGAAGTGCCTTCCAAAATCTGAGAGGGACGAAGTGTGGAGCGTGCTTTCAGAATTCTTAAGAGAACAACACTCCAATGCGGAAACTACAGAACCTGAACCACCAAAAAAGAAAATCAACCTTCTGGTGTCATCTGATTCAGATAATGTAAATGAACATACATCAGGCAGCACTGCTTTGGATTGTTATCGAGCAGAACCCATCATCAACATGGCCGCATGTCCCCTGGAATGGTGGTTGAAGCATGAAGGGACATATGAATCTTTAGCACATCGGGCATGTAAATATCTTGTGACGCCGGCTGCAACAGTACCATGCGAACGCCTGTTCTCACTTTCAGGTGACATTGTAAACAAGAAGTGGGCACCATTATCTCCTGCAAATGTAACCAAACTTGTTTGTCTGAGTGATTGGCTGAAGTAGGACTGAGTGGACATGTAGGCTCTAAAGTTTTACATTGTTTTAGTTTTGAATGTAGTTTTTTTTGTACATAATTCTACATTTGTACGTTTAACTTTCATGATAAAGAGATTGCAGTACAGTACTTGTTTTGGGTGAACTGATATATACTATTTCTTTTGTTTTTTACCGTGCAAATATTTGTATTAAAAAATAAATAGAAAGTGAGCACTGTACACTTTGTATTCTGTGTTGAAATCAATATATTTGAAAATATAGAAAACATCCAAAAATATTTAAATAAATGATATTCTATTATTAACAGTGCGATTAATTGCGGTTAATTTTTTTAATCGCTTGACAGCCCTACTTTGATCTGTTTGCTATCCCTTATAGTCACTTAAAATCTATCTTTTGTAGTTAATACATTTGTTTTTGCTTTGTCTAAAACCAGTGGGTGTGGGAGTAATAACTTGGGACAGAAAGCTGTGGTATAATTCTTCTCCACATTGAGGGAGAAGGCGAATTCTCTGTGTAGTGCAAGACGGTATAATTTCAGGTTTATATCCCAAAGGGGTATGTATACCTGAGTAGCTGGGAAGTTCCTAAGCTGAATCTGCCCATGGAGAGCTGATCACAGAGTCTGTATGTAACTGCAGCTGGGTGTGTCCCTACCTGTATGTGTGCTGGTAAAAGTGCAGGCTGGAGCCTGGGAGAGAGCTTGGCAGGCTGGTCACAGCATTACGCTGTAAAGGGAGCCCAGGCTGGCGGGTCATGAGTGCTCAATGGTACCTCAGTTCCAGGTGGCACCATGGGGGGAACCCATCACCACCATCTTTTAAAACTGTCTACTTTGTTTTCCTATTTAGGTTGTACATCAATGGCTGTATAGCATTTTGTAACTTTTTGGTGAGAAAAAAATGTTTTGTATAGAAAATTAGACTGAACAAGAACTCATAATTTCTTCATGGGTGGTAACTCATAACCCTACTCTAATTAAATTACTAACCTAAACATATTTCTTTTAAACTATAAGATCTTTGGGAGAGGGACTGTAATTACTATATTTGTACAGCACCTAGCACAATGGGACCCCCGTCTGATTGGCTTGTAGATGCTACTGCAATATAAATATTGGAAAAGGTCCTTGGAAATGGTCTTATGGCCAAAACATCACTTTAAATCATGTTTGCTGTTTCTTGCACTGTATTCTTTTTAGATCTCTAGTGGAATGTTATGTTATAAAGTTGTGCTAACAGTCCACCAAATGTGAGATATTTGAAGTCAGATAATTGACCCTCCCAAGGGCAGAAACGAGCTTGCTTGCCAACAAATGTGATTGTCGTGCAATAACAGAGAAGACTAATACATATGAATAGGCAGGAAACCCTTTTTTTAAAAAAAGCCTTGTTTTTTTTAAATAGAAGGAATTCATTCCAAGACAAGAGGTTTTTCTTCCAGATTGTGTTGTTGCATCAAATATAGGAATGAGAAAAAACAGGCAAATTGAAACCATCCCGAGGGCCTGCCATTTTGGAGCCCACTGGCCCCATTGTATTTCGGGCTCCCTGAATTTTCTTTTAAAAGCTTCAGCTATATTGCAAGGCCTATTCCTCTGGGAGAGAGAGTGGAGTGATAAGTGTTGACGTTTGTGGGAGAGAAATGTGTTTTAGTTGGACCTGATTTAGTTGTGGTTGGTTAGTATTTTGGCTTGGGGTTGAGGAGCAGCTGTTGGCTTCACTTTTGATTTGATTGTGTTTTTAATTTTTTGGCAAAGGCACTTAGAGCCCAGTTTGGGTACTTTTGAAAATATTACAAGTTGAAGTAAGTAAATCACAAAAACAGTGCACTATAAACATGGACAAAGCAGTATTGGAGTTCTGATGTCTTCAGATAAGTATGGTATATTGCAACAAGGCAAGTCACAGGTGCTATCAATTTTATTTTATTTAGCACTAGGCTTTGAGAAGATTCTCGCCACCTACTTTATAAACTAAAAATGTATTTAAAATACAGGCTTAGTTTAGAGTTGAGATTTGAAGTCTATTGCTGTCGATAGAGCCATCTTGCTGAGTAGTAATACGTTGTGGTCATCATCATTTTGTATATGGAATCCTATTGTAAGATGCAACCTAGAGATCGGGGAGAGGAAAGGATGCAACCACCCCCCTAGAAAATTTCTCTCTTTCTTCCAGCCCACCAGTGTAGAGATGAGAGGGGTTTTAATCCACCTTGGAGACTTGTCCTCATTTCCATCATCTCCTGCTGTGGAAACTCCATGGGAATAGTGATCCAGTGCAGCAGTAACCTCCACAGTCCCTAGCAGGGGAAGAGGGAGAGACAATGGAGCAAGGGGCAGGCTTTTTAAAGGGCACTACTATGAAATCTCCTGTTAACTGCATGAATCCCAATTCCAAGTGTCTACAGGACTCCCCCACCACATTCACATACATTCTCCCCCTTCTTGTCCCTGCCCTCACCACATTTACACTTCTTCCCCGCCCCCCCCCCACCATCTCACTGCCTGAATCTTCACTGAAGAGTTACCATGCTCCTTACACCCTGTATGAGATTGTTCAAAAATAATTGGCCAAATCCTGACTACATCCACATTTTTTAACCTTAAATTAACCTTTCAGTCTCTTAGAGGCGCTGCTGCCACCTTTGATGACCTCTTATTTCTTCTTTGGCCCTGATCCTGGAAAGACTTATTCATGTGTTAAGTTAAACATGTACTTAAGTCTTTGTAGGATTAGGGCCTTCATGATGAATTTTTTATGTTGTGTAATACATATGTAGTTTTTCTTCATCTTTGCTTTTCTTACCTTTTGTGCATTCTTCACTTTTTTCTTATTTCCAGTTCTTTCTTGCATGCACCTCTTTCTTAGCTTAGATTGATTTGTTCTTACGTGGTCATCTTCATGCATGTTACATGTAAAATACAGTTAGAAGAAAGTAAGGAATGGTGGAGCCTAGGAGTATATATGTACCCTGTTTTCCTGTCTTCTACTGAGTAAAGTTTGTCTCAAGTTGTTTCAGCAAGATGTCTGAGAGATGCTTCTCTTGGGCAAGAGTAGCATTTTCTAACATACTTTATTTTTCTGCTTTCTCCCCCCCAGATTCAGACCTTCCATATGCCTCCATTCATCCATAACCATGATTTCATCCTTGACTCTGAACTTCTCCTCTTCCCCCAGCTACTGAAATCATCATCATTCCTTCATCTCCTTCCTCTCTCTCTCTCTGTCTCTGTAGCCTCCCTAAATCCCAGCTCCTTAAACTTCAGAACATGCGGTATTTTGCTGCCCGCTTTTACACAAACATAACTACCTTCTCCGTCCTCTCCAACAACCTCACTGGTGACTTGTTCTTTTCAGGATGCAGAAAAGAGCTGCCTTCCTTGTTTTAAAACCCAGCAGGGACATGTTCCTCCTTTTTTCACTGAGCTTACTTTTCTTTACTTTGTTCCTCATTCTCTATGCTCATGTAGCAGCAAACTCTTGTTTGCCCCTCCATATGCTCTTGCTTAGTGGTTCTCAAACTTTTGTATTGTTGGACCCCTTTCACACAGCAAGCCTATGAGTGCTCCCCACTTCCCGGTATAAATTATTATTTTTTTATATTTAACACTGCTGCTACCTCTGGAACGCCATTCCTGTACCTGTCTCATTGACTATCTTATTCCAAGTCTCATCTCAAAGCATACAATATTTTTTCTACTTTGTATCTCTTAATTTATATTCCCCTCATTAATTTAGTTGGTTGCTAATTAATTTAACTCTGAAATGCTATTATTTAAATCATTAAAAAGTTTTTTGGATGTATTTTGTTGCAATGGCAGCGACAGAAAGTTGGAGGTGTAGTGCAGCTGTAGCTGCAAAAAAGAAAGCAAAGAGCTTCATGAAATGGGAATGAGTAAGGGTATGTCTATAGTACCCGCCGAATCGGTGGGCAGCCATCGGTCCAGCGGGGGTCGATTTATCATGTCTAGTCTAGACGTGTTAAATCGACCCCCGAGCGCTCTCCCGTCGACTCCTGTACTCCGCCGCCGCGAGAGGTGCAGGCGGAGTCAACGGGGAAGTGGCACCAGTCGACTCACCGCAGCAAAGAAGCCACGGTGAGTAGGTCTAAGTACATCGACTTCAGCTACGTTATACCCAGAGCGCCGGCTTTGCAGCTCCCATTGGCCGGGAACCATGGCCAATGGGAGCTGCGGGGGCAGTGCCTGCAGGCGGAGGCAGTGCGCAAAGCTTCCCGGCCACGCTTCCACCTAGGAACTGAGCGAGGGGAATGTCGCCGCTTCCGGGGAGCCCCCCAGGTAAGTGCTGCCCAGAGCCCACCTCACCCTCTCCCGTACCCCAACCCCCTTCCTCCTCCCACCCCCAAACTCTGCTGGAGGGGCGGGGGAGCGGCGGCCGAGATTGCCCCCAGCAGTGGCCGGTGTGACTGGTGCAGGGGCTGCCTGAGCTGTCGCTGAGCCAGGCGCCCCGGCTGCTGCAAAGGTCACAGAAAGTCACGGAATCCGTGACTTTCCATGACAAACTCACAGCCTTAGGAATGAGTTTCAAACATGAATGAGTTCATGTTTCTACTCTACCACACTTTTTGCAAAGTCCTACTTAGTTGCTGATCCTGTGGGTTGTTAAGTGCTCTGATGATAGTGATGGTGCTCTCTTCCTCATAATAGGGGCTCAGCACTTATAGAATCAGGCCTGTAAATTGATCACCAACTTTAGAAGGATATCCAAGAGTTGGAAATAGTCCAGAAGATGGCTGCAGTGCTGATTTAGATAGTGAGAGGTATGCCGTATAAGAATATGCTTCTCAAACTAAAGATGTACAGATTTTTTAAAAAAAGAGATTAATTCCTATTGGAGCCAAGCCAACATCTCAGACATACTTGTTTACTCTGCAGAATGGGAGGATAATGGGACTTTATGGTATGATAGAGGAAGGGAAGTGGACCTATGTTGTTTTTTATCCATAACTTCTATGTTCCTGTGTCAGTTTCCTTGAAAAAAATATAATTAAGCCATTGGAGTCAGCATGCTTTTATAACTACAGAATTCTCAGACTTTATTGGAGCTTACAGGGACAGTCTCTCATTATGAGGCAGGGACAGCAGATGTAAGGTAGACACATCAATTATTTGACTGAAAATAGCCGCAGATTGAGATTAATAAAGCTGTTTATATAATTTGACAATGTCTGTCTTAATACCCAATTTAGAGATGTCTGCTTTAGTAGGTCTAATTTAATCAATTAACTTACGTTGAGTTTCTTTCTTCCCAGTTAGTAAGCAAGAAGCTAATACAGTATCTGCCCTTATACCTTTCGGAAAGTTAAGTAAAATACATTCTCTGAGAATAATTCCAGCTCTCTACCAACTGGCTTAAAACATGTACAGCCTGAATGTACTTAGAGGAAAGGATGGGGAAAAAGAAGCAAAGATGCATGCTGGCAGTGAATCCATTTTAGCCTCTGTTCTGGGACTGAAAAAGGTTTGGCAGCTTGTATAGATTGGGGGAGCAAGGAGTCCATCACTCTCTAGTGGTACTGTCTATATAAGCAGCTAAACCATTTTAAACCTCAGTTGAGGGCAGGGCCGGCTCTAGCTTTTCTGCTGCCCCAAGCAGTGAAGAAAAAAAAAAGCTGCTGCCCAAGAGGAAACAATGTAGAACCTGCCGCAGCCGAGCTGCTGAAGAGGAAACAATGTAGGAGCTGCCGCAGCCATGCCGCCGAAAAAAACCCAAACCCGGATGCGGCCCCAAGAGCAGCACAAGTGCCGCCCCTTCACATTTGCCGCCCCAGGCACCTGCTTCCTTCACTGGTGCCTAGAGCAGGCCCTGGTTGAGGGTTTCTGGAAATACCCTTTTGACAGCTATTTTCAACATCCCAAGACATTCCCTGAAGATGGACACACACTACCGAATCTCATTTTGGGATAGGAGGCCTTTTTCTTTTAAGGGGAGATGGGAACACCTTGGCCACATTACCTCACCAGTGCTCCCTTGGCTTATTCTGAACAGAGTACCTGCCTGGAGATATCTAGTATAATAAGGAAACTACTGTACTATCTGACATGGTTCCTGATGTATAAGAAAATTGAGAGACCTCATCTGTAATCATATCATAGATAATAGTGATCTTACTAGTTACTGACCCTTTACCAAACAACATGAATTGAAGAGCAGGGTCGTTGGCAGACATCACCCCATACTTCCAATAAAGGACACCCAGCACTGCCTGTGGTGTTGAAGTTACAGATCTCTCTCACTATGACCTAAACCATGTTAATGATCGTATATCTGCTTCAAAATGGCAAGGATCAGTGGGAGTATAGCGCTCTTCCCATCCCTGCAGTCTGGCTATTTTTGACGCAAGAGCGATCTCTGCAGATGTAAATCTCTCCTGCAGGGACCAGCATTCAGCCAGTTCACAGCAGCATTGCCCATCCCTCTTTTGCCACCCTAAGGTAACTACAGAACGGGTGTAGCTGTCACAGCTAACATCCTTTATAGGGACTTCCTGGGCAGACCACAAAAGATAGGGGTTTCTTCTACTCATTACTCCAAATTATACTAAGGCACTCCCTGCCTCAGCCTGGTGTTGAGTGGGAGCCTAGTTTCTTTCCTTCTCCCTCCACCCCACAAAACTTTAATCCATCCCTCAACGTTGCTCTCGCCTCCAATTCCTTTCTCACTGAGGCTGGAGTTGGTGGACTTAGCAGTAGAGACATAGGTAGGGACCACTCTGAAGTTTCCCTAGCTGCTCATAAAGAACCATTTATTTGAATCCTGGGTAGTCTTTGATGTTGCCACCAGCAGTGGTGAGTCAAGACCATTTCCAGCTCATGTTGTTCTGGTATGGGGTGAGGCTGCCTTTAGGACCCCTTGAAGACTTATAGCTAATTGTGGAGGGGGGAGATCATCTTGTGTGGCCACACAAAGCAGTTTCCTGAAGTTGGTTAGTGGCTGTGTGGTAGGAGCAGCCTGGCACCCTCTGAAGTACTGGAGAGAGGGGGGGAGCTCCTGCCAGACAAAGGAGCGTCACTACCTTTTCTTTGCTCCAGAGACATCAAATGCAAGGAGAAACTTAGGTTGAGCAATAGGGGAGTGAGAAGCGTAGGGAGATGGGGTCCAGGATATTGGGATTCGAAAGTCCAACTGTTACCTCAGTATTGGGATCTTTCATTTAAAATATCACCTGAATGCAAATTTATACTCTTCGCACATTTTTTTGTGGTGCACTGGCAAGTGTGTGTGAGAGAAGTTCTTAAAGAGAAAGTTCTTAGGTAAACAGGTCCCTACACCCTAAAGCCAAAAGGAAAGGTTTTTGGGGTTAATGGGATCGTCACAGGAAGGCTTTGGTAGAAGTAGTTCAAAGTTTGAATTCGGATGTTTGATTAATCCAATGTCAGGATCTCCCATCCTCTGAATCTGAATATCATTTGAATCTATGGTATCAAGTTGGTCATATCTATTCAGGTGAATGTGGAAGGTTTTTACAGCCTATATCTGTTTGGAATCCAGCCACTGCTCTTAATCTCTGTTTTTTTTTAATACTAGATTAACTCACAAATGTAAATGAAAAATATTCAATTTTTTAGTGAAATAGATTTTAGCAATGCTGTTGCGATATAATGTTTCAAAATGAGATCTTTCTGCCATTAAAATATAGACTTTCCATATCACTGCAGCAGAGTTTACAGGCAGAACACAGAATAAATATTCAGTATTCCTTACTTCACATTTTTTAGCCTCATTTCCAAGTTGTAACACAGATTGCCATACCATTTCAGACCAGTAGTCAATCTAGCCTGGTTTCCTGCTTCTCCCTGATGCGTCAAAAGAAGGTGAAAAAAATTGGGCAGGGAAAGCCCAAACTAGTTTTCAGTTCTGTAATATATTGGCGTGTGTCCTGTGACACAAGGATTTAACATAATTATTATAGAATAGTTGTATCATGGCTACTAGAGTAAAAGATGACCATGTAAGAAAGGTTTCTTTAGTCTTCATTTCAGTTTAAATAACAGATATATAACAAATTAAAGAAGCAGATATTTTGTTGAATAGCCATGCCCAGCAGTTAGCGACTGTCCTAATCCATAAACATTTGTATCATCTATAAGGCTATTTGATGTATGTCAGGAGGGAAATAAATACATCATGCTGTTGCTTTCCCAGTATTGTGTAATGTTGTTTTCTCCATGTTTTGTCAGATGATGATAATGAAATAGCTGGTAAGATCGTGCATCCATATCAGTGTATCTCACTTAAAAATATAATCAGTCTCGAGCTTTGTTGAACTTCAATTTAACTTCAAATATCAGGACATAGACTGTTCATTTTGTTCAAAACTCAGGATTTCTTACTGATGTTTGATGATTAAAACCAAAGCAAAACCCCAAGGTTGAGATTTCAAAGCAGTGCAGGGGATTTTACCACAATACTGTTAATTTTAACATTAGTTTAGGATCTATGAAGCTAATACAAGATATTGTTCTGCTTAAAGGCTACTTTGTGTCTAAAATGATTTAAACCAATATAAAACACTGGAGAGTAGAATATTACTTTTAAAATAGTAAATTAATCTGCAATATAAAGCATTGTTGTAAGGCTAAGATATACAGTGTTTCCCAGAAAATTCTTATTTTTGGTGATACACAAACCAGAAAATACAGAACTTGAGGTTAAAACTCCACAATAATTTTACAAGGCTGACAGTTTGAATTTTTTTGGGGTAAATTAAGCAAATTGAAAATCCATTGTGAGAACATAAATGTGCCATTTTTTTTTCAGTTTGCAGTGTTGTAACTGTGTTGGTTCCAGGATATTAGAGAGACAGGGTTGGTGAAGTAACATCTTTTATTGGACCAACTTAAGATATTACCTCACCTACCATGCCCCCTATTTTGTAGTGATATTTTTACAAAGTTGCTTTTTCAGAGTAGAACCACAGTTTGAGGAGTGGGGGAGGGGAAGTGCAAAAATAACAGAAGCCCCCACAGGACTATGACTAGTGATCTGAGAGAGACGTGGATCTTCTCATTTTCAGCATTGTACTAATTAAATTCTGTTCATGATTTCTCAGTTGCCCTTTATTCTCTCCCAGAGAAAAGTGTGTTTCAGTGACCCCTTTGGAAACTGCCTCCCACTCACTCATGCGTATTGTGACCTGCACAGTTGATGGTAGGTGACAGGAAGTAATTGATATAGCTGAAGTCTTGGGATAAAGTCCTGCTCTATTTATGTTAGACAGTTTGGCCTTGACTTTCATGGGAACGTTGGTTTGGTAAGCTGGTATAGTTGCCTAAAAACGTTGCAGATTCCTGCACTTTGTTCTAGAAGTCCACTTCATGGATGATGACAATCTGAGCTTTAATGTTGGTATGGCATGAAATTAAATCTCTCTGCCATCAACAACCTAAGAAGGGGGCTGTACTTCCAAACATTGCTGGGTGTGGTTTGGAAACGATGCTGCTTGTGATTCCGAAAGCTATGCAGAAGAATAAACAAACCATAGCATTAAATCTTTTTTCGTGAGGGTGGGGGAATGGAATCCTTCTGCCATCCCAAGTGCCATTTAAATCTTGATACCTGTCTTAGGGTTTCATACCAGTTTCTGTCACCATAATATTTCAGCACATAAACCACCTGATGATTCAGTCATGATTTTTCCTGCCCCTGTTGCTTACTTACAACATACATTGCCCTAGATAAACAAAAAAAATGTCTGTGTTGGGCTGTGTTGCATTTCTTATGAATACTGTAGATCACATAGCCAAAATTTAAATAATTCCAAGCCTCATATTGTGGTGAAAGCAACAGATCTTTATCAACAGACATAACTGTAAAGAAAAATTTGCTGTGTAACCAAGCATCTATCAGATGGTAATGATCTTTAGTCTATTTTTTATTTTTATTTTTATTTTGGCTTGTAAAATTAATACAATTGAATTGAAATCCTTTTGATCTAATGAAGGGTGTAAAACTGTATAAGCTATGAGTAAGGCACAGCAGCATCAGGAACGGTGCAATTAAAACCTTACAATTTTTAAGATGACATTTAGTGAACACATATTTTGTTATTGTTTTTGTATTTAGTTTGATAGAATGTTAAAGTACTAAGATAATCGTTTTTCTGGATAACTGTTATCACTGTTACCTTTCTAGTCTTTTTAATAGGTTTTTTTTACATTGGATTCTGTTCTAAAAACACTTCTTTTCACTGATAGAGTATTTTGTCAATCTTTGTTCCTGTTTGAGTATAAGATAGAGGATCTGTGTACTATATATTATTCCAAAATTATTTTAAAGCAAGTAGTAGTAAATAATAGATTTTAGCTGTTACATGCTTAAGTCTTCGGCATGTTAATAGTTTATTTGCTCTTGCCATTTTTTTGCTTTGTTTTACCATTCCTATACCATATTTTTAAAAACCTATTTTAAAACCTGACATAGGCTACAAGCTTGCAAGAAGACCATGAAGTGATCCTTGTCAGAACAGATCAATCTGGAAGAGCATGGCCTGTGAACACAATGGCAGAACCACTGGAGCCGAAAGGAGGAAGAAGAAAGAGACAGATGGTACACTTTATATAACATCTTTATTAGAATGTAATTCTTAGACTGCTTTGTAAATTTACTATTATGAGGGCATAACTGGTGTATGTATTTATTGAAAGAGTAGGTAGGTAGCTGGGAAAATAAGTTAATTTTCAGTATAATGACATGAACTAGATGGTGAAAAATAGCTTTATTTTAAAGTTGTGGTGTTGTCCCTTAGAGTTTTCTAGGGGAATTTATTTAAATATAAACCTAACCAAATGTTTTAAATCTTTTCAAGGTATTAATATATCGTAGCCAAATAAAACACACTACTTATAAGTCATGTAAATATATATATTAAATCAAAAAAGATTAGTAGAGCATGCTTTCACACCAAGCCAAATATCTTGATGATAACTTGTCTAGGTCCTAAAAGCTATTTGTTCTATTTTGTAGTTGTGTGAAGCAAAACACTGAATAATGATAAAGACATATAAATAGGGGGATCTTCATCCTCTTCAGTAGAGCAAAATATTGGCCTATGTACATTTTGGGGAAGCGGCCATGTTTACTTATAGCACTGTACAATGCCTAGCTCAGTCTGGTTGCTATTATATTGTAAATATTAAATTATAATACTGGCTCAGTATTTTAAACTTTTAAAATTAATTCTTGCAGGCCGGGATATTTTAGTAAAAGCCCATTCAATAGACACAGAAGGATTCTGAGTTTGGGTTTTGAACTTCTGAGAGCAGTAGGGGGTTCACGTCTCTATTAAGTAATTTCTCGGTTAGTAAGACAGATCAACTTGACATACGGCTGTGAAGAAAGAATTGTTATGCATTTTGGAAAAACACCATCACCACTTATGTCAGTGTCCACCTACAGTGTTCAGTCCTGAGCCTTTCCTGAAAGGAGACCACCAGTTGTACAAACCAGGATGGTGTGGACAAACATCTAGTATGAACTAGGATGGAGCTTCACAACATGGCAACATCCCACAGCAGAGACATCAGTTTTGCATGAATTCTCCGTGAGACCACTGTTGTTTCTGGCACAGGTGGTCATAAAGTTCCCTGGGAGTTCAAAGACTGATCTGAGTTATGAATATCTTTGGAACATCCCATTCTCATGTACTGTTAGTTTTTTCAGTTAATTTCCATGGTTCATTTCTTAAACACTTGAACTCTTTAAACCCCTTTAGTGAAATCCCAGTGAAGTCCAGATTAATATTCATTTTCAATCTCTCCGTTTTCAGGGTGCTACTCACATAGATAAAGAAAGGGTCAGGTATTTTCAGAATGATGATGATCTGAGCCTGAAGGATTTGGTCAAAAATGAAAAGATGAGAACAGCAGAGGATCAAAACTCACTATTCATGCGAATGGCATCAAAGGTAAGGCATAGTGTGAATCAATTTGTACTTAAGATTGAAATAGCATTTCTATTGCAAACCCTTATTTTCAAATTTCTTTAAAAAATCACTGTTTGGGATTAATCTTCCTATTCTTGTTATTAGCCTGGGTGTGGATTGTTTTGTTTTTTGAAAGTTGGGTAAAAATTAGTTCAGCTGTTTGAAAGAATTAATGTTTTTCATGTATTAAGAATTCTGTAAAAATACTTTCTTTGCACCCTGATAACTCAAATGTAATTTTATTTTGGCGTGTACACGTGTCCTGAATGGTGACTCTTTTGGCTTGTAAAAGATTTCTTTTAGAAATACATATGCACATATAAAGGATGTTATGTGTTATCTCAAATATGGTATGCTACCTTCCTTAGTGTTTTAAATATATTTTAGTACAGTGTTCCAAATGTCTACTGTGGTAGGTATATGTTAGTGTAATCTTTCTTGTAGCTGCAAATGCATTTAAATGTGTTTTACTTCTGCATCAAGTACAGTGAGTAGAGAAGGAAACCTATCTTTTTATGAGGAAAAAAAATCAGGGTGTAACACACAAACTGATAGGATTCTGTGACTCCCATGAATTGGAATTGTGTGGTGCAGTAGGCAAAGCTTGGTTAAGCTAAATCATTGATTAGGATGTTAAATTCCTAGTGTGTAGGGTTTACAAATATCACTTTCAGAAGGGATAGGTAAAGGAAGTGGGGTGGAAATATGAGTTTCAGACTATTGCCAGCAAAATGATTGTGCTTAGGCTGACACAGCAAAGACCTTTTTAACTGAAGCTAAGGATTTTTTTTAAAACAAAAAGAAATGGGGAGCATTGACTGATGATAGAGACCATTAGAACAGGATGATAAGATTAAACAGAGAGATTTTTGAAGATAAAGTAGGATTATATAATGGCTAGTGTGTGAGGTTTGTTTTGTTTGTTTGTTTTTTTTCATGTAGAATTTCAGCTATAAGATATTGGTGAGAAAACAGTAGTGGAAAAAAGTAATGGTGCATGGAGCTAATAGTGGGAAATGAGCTTGGTGTAGTAAAGGAGGCAGAAATTAAAGAGCACCTAGTTTTTAGTGACCATAATATCAAGTCTGAGATACTGATGAAATTCTGACCAGTGCAATTCAGTGTAGGCACCTGTAAAATTAGTATGGGATCAAGGAGCCAACTTGGATATATGTGCTAAATTGATTATCTAGCATACTGATCAGGAAGATTAGTGCCATACCTTTAAAATAATGAGTTCAGTGCACAGAAATTATAAAACACACACACTTGGTTTTACTAACAAATGAAGAGAACATTTTTTATATGGAGATATGCCTATCTCATAGAACTGGAAGGACCTTGAAAGGTCATCAAGTCCAGTCCCCTGCCTTCATTAGCAGGACCAAGTACTGTCCCCTGACAGATTTTTGCGCCAGATGCCTAAATGGCCCCCTCAAGGATTGAACTCACAACCCTGGGTTTAGCAGGCTAATGCCCAAACCACTGAGCTATCCCTCCCCCCACATAAAACTAAAGAAGTGGTGTTGTTCATGTAGGAGATACTTGTTAATGTTCAGATGGGATAATACCATACCTCAAGAATCTAAGTCCCTATTAGGCTAGGTTAAGAAAGTTAAGAACATAAGAGAGGCCGTACTGGGTCAGACCAAAGGTCCATCCAGCCCAGTATCCTGTCCACCGACAGTGGCCAATGCCAGGTGCCCGGAGTGAGTGGACCTAACCGGTAATGATCAAGTGATCTCTCTCCTGCCATCCATCACCCCCCTCTGACAAACAGAGGCTAAGGACACCATTCCTTTCCCATCCTGGTTAATAGCCATTAATGGACTTCACATGTAAGTTAAACTTATCCTCTGTTTAATAGGGCTGGGTTAACCTAAGAGAAGTCTTCAAAACTTTGACAAGTGTTAATAGAAAAAAGTTCTTTGGATGGGTCAATGATGCAGAACTATAACAATTTATTTTTTAAAAATAATAAACTACAAGTCCATCAGTTTGGCATATTTCATGTAAAACAATGAATATGCTTCATGAAATAAATTGGCACGAAAGGCCATTGAAGCAGAGAAAGATAAATAAGATTCAGAAGACTCAGTATTAGCAGATGACTGAGGGACCTTGGCGAGAGAGCTAAAAGCAACAAAAGCTTCAGGTTTTTGAAAGGCTCAATAGCACATATCCAGCCTGCCTATCGAAGTCCAAAGATCTGCCTGTAAGAGGAAGAATATGGGGCTTCTATTACTGATGATTCCTTAGGCACCTATCTTCATAATTTTCAAGCATAGTTGCAAAATTTGTAAGATTGTCCTCCCTTGAGAATGATCTTGAGTACTACAGTATCAGAAAGAGGACCTGCAAGAAATCCAGACCCTTTTGGCAAAAATGGGATTGAATCCTTACCTTTCGGCAAGTGACAGAAGAGGGTTTATTTCATGTACTTCCCGATACAAAAAATATCGGGAAGGACTGGAACTCAGTCGCTTCAATCTCTTGTTTGTCAGAGAAAAATTCTAATTATGTGTCAGGCAGCAGTTCTACCTGTACTTGAGGATGGACTGGTTATGTGCTCTGGACCAGCTGGGCACTTGTATGCACACAGAAAATACAGAAACATCCACTGGATATATCTCAGATTTCTGATAGAGGAATAGCACAACCAAATCAGTGTTTGGTCTGGTGTCTGTGAGGTGTGAATTTATTAAATGCTGAGCATTAGTTGAGAGGGCTACTTAAGAACCATTTCCCCCCCTATTTGGATGATGGCTACCACTTCCTCAACGATAAGAATATCTCTCTATTCTACCATCAGGATGCTAGAATCACTAAGATTCATGGTAAACTACCCCAGATACCAGATTTTCCCCTGCAAGACAAATGGAGAACCATGCTGGACATGAGACTTATCTGAAAGCCTGCTTTTCTTCTACAAGAGTCCAAGAAGGAAAAAAATATTTGCTTTGCCATCATGTTCCAACAGGGACCACGTCATAGATGTCGAGCACACCTCCAACCTGAGATAATCTCAGTGGATCCTGAGGGCTCAGTAATCAGAGAGAAACCAGAGACGTATGCACTGCAATTAGATGTTGGACTCCGTTCAAAGAGTTTGCACCTCATAGGCTGTTTGTGTTGCAGAATAAAACCTATCTCGTTCCAAACTAAGAATGATTTCTGCCGGGCATGGAAAGTTCACAGAGAGGGATACCACATTCAGGATGCTTACTCTTCACAGGGGTTCTATCATTAAGCATGGTCCTGGGTGTTCTGTAGCCTTTCAAAGACCTGGTTCTCAAAGGGTGGTTCGATTCTGGATGGTTAGACCACTGATTTGCACATGAGTTAGGAAGGTGGGATTAGGGAGTCTCTTTGTGTTGGAAAGCCTTGCAAGTGTGGAACTGGGCATCACACACAAGACTTTTGTCATTTATCTGGCAGGGAAGTGCAACACTCTCTAGTGTAACTCGAAAGTTGTCCTTTCTTTGAGGAGTCCTTCAGGCAGGCTTGGAAAAGATTTGTGAGCAGTTGGAAAAATCTAAAAAGCAATAACATCTGCCTGAAGGAAAGAATAAGGAAAGACCAGCTGTCTGGAAGTCTTTCTATAGAGATTATCAAAACATTGGAAAACAAGTCTTCTCATCCAGCTGTGTTTTATCATGACTTCTGACAAACATTTTGATTCTGGTCTCCGACCAGCACACTCAAAAGATAAAGACCAGAATCTGCTTGCAATTAAGTCAATGGGCAGAAAACAAATAACTTGGTTTCGAACGCTATTTAAGTTTGCTAATTAAGTGTAGTTACCTATTCCATCATTTACAAAATACCAGCATACAAAAGTAAGCAAATGGATAGTTAGGCACATCATAAACTCACCATTGCCCATCTACTGTAATAAACAGTCTAAAGAAATGCATATTTCATCATAACACAACAACCTTATCTCTGACCCATAGATTTTTTTAGTGTATGTTTTTATCCTGATTTCAGTTAATGTATTTGTCAGCTGGTAGTGGAATTTTTTTTTATAGAGTACTTATAACTGCTGGGCTAGGGAGTTTGTGGAATCTGCATCGTTGGAGCTTTTTAAGGGTAGGTTAGACAAACATCTGTCAGGGATGGTCTAGATAATAATTTAGTCCTGCTATGAGTGCAGGGGACTGGACTAGATTACCTCTCGAGGTCCCTTCCAGTCCTACACTTCTATAATTATATGATACTATAAAAATCTGGACTTACTGTGTCTTCTCTCTTTTAATCATCTTCCTACATTTCTTCTTTGAGGGTATGATCCAAAGTCTATTGAAATAAATAGACTCCCATTGACTTCAATAGACTTTGGTTCAGACCTTGGCTGCTCTCTCTTTTATACTACTAAGTAAACATGCCTTACATCATAAGCCTGTTAGCAGGGTGACTCTCTTGAAACCTACAGATTGCTCTTTGCTAGGTCTTGTAGAAAAAGAGAAGAGTTTCAATGTGATAGAACATTGTACGCTGGGACCAATACTTTCCATTAGCTAAACATCCTGTTTAAAGATGAGGTTTTATTCTGCTTCATATTATACAAATTGGGTCTGGCTCTCAGTTGCCCAAAATGTAGGTGACACCTAATTTATATTGTCGCTAAAGGAACAGGAGGGAGTGTGCCTGAGCTTGGATATTAAGGAACTGACATTAAAATGCCTTTAAATTTGTATGCCATTTTGTAGAATACCTTCCAGTTCACAGCTATTTCAATAGCAGTGCTAGTGTATAAGCTTTGGGAACAGTCTGAAAGTTTGGATGGGCTTGTGGATGTACTGAGTGCTGCAGTCTTTGTGTACTTTGCATAGCTTGAAACCTGAATAAAAAGTTAAAAATAAAGATGATATAGACCTTTTAAAATATCTTGTGTTGCAGTGTGGGAGCTCTGTAGGTGAATCTTTAGAAAGCAAAGGTAGCAATTGTAAATGGATGCACCAGTGTGCATTTCTTTTTCGTCCTGTAGGATTTTAAATTTAGCAGCTAACCCCCCTGTTGTCAGTTTTAGTTAATAATATACTGCACAAAATTGACACTTAAGAATTACTTTCTCTTTTATGCTTTCATTTGAGAGAGAAATGGAAAATATATCCATTAAAAGGAATCTGTCATTCTCAAGAAGAGGAGCAGAAGGAAATTGCTGAAAGTCTAAAAATGATATCCTGCCTAGAAGGGAGAAAAAACATCCCTTAAACTCTTCTGAGTAGTCTCATTCATCTTATCAGGCTGAACTGCTGCTGTCGACTGTCTGTCATTATTCCTTAGGCATGGCTATTGGTATAAAATAAATTATCCCTCGCAGCTGAGATAATGTTAAAATATGCGTAATTTATAATACACAGGCATTATATAATATACCCACACACATAGCGGGGGTACAGTAGCAGTCCCTATATTAAGTTTGCCTACCTCTTCCTATTTATTGAGCAAACTCTTATATCCCATGGAGAGATTACATATTCTGTGAATAGAGCCCAGTATGACAGGCCCAAGTCTCCTTCTGCTTAGCCACACTACCTGTCAGAAAGAATCTGCTAAATCAGTGTGTTTGGTTATGCTGTCTCCTCTATATATAGCCCACTGTGTTAAGCATACTGATAAGAATGGCCATATTGGATCAGACCAATGATCCATCTAGCTTAATATCCCGTCTTCCGACAGTGGCCAATGCCAGGTGCTTCAGAGGGAATGAACAGAACAGGCAATCATCAAGTGATCCATCCCTGTTGCCATTCCCAGTTCTGGCAAAAGAGGCCAGGGACACTTCAAAGCATGGTTTTGCACCCTGCCCATCCTGGCTAATAGCCATTGATGGACCTATCCTCCATGAACTTATCTAGTTCTTTTTTGAACCCTGTCATAGTCTTGGCCTTCACAACATCCTCTGGCAAGCAGTTCGGCAGGTTGACCGTGCGTTGTGTGAAGAAATATTTCCTTTTGTTTGTTTTAAACCTGCTGCTAATTAATTTTATTGGGTGACCCCTAGTTCTTGTGTTATGAGAAGTAGTAAATAACACCACCTTATTTACCTTCTCCACACCAATCATGATTTTATAGAACTCTTTCATATCCCCCCCACTTAGTTATCTCTTTTCCAAGCTGAAAAGTCTGTCTTACTAATCTCTCCTCATATGGAAGCTGTTCTATACACTTAATAATTTTTGCTGCCCTTTTCTGTACCTTTTCCAATTACAATATATTGTTTTTGAGATGGGGTGACCACATCTGCACACAGCATTCAAGATGTGGGCATACCATGGATTTATACAGAGGCAATAAGATATTTTCTGTCTTTTTATCTATCCCTTTCCTAATGATTCCCAACATTCTGTTAGCTTTTTTGACTGCCACTGCACATTGGGTGGGTGTTTTCAGAGAACTATCCACGACAACTCCAAGATCTGTTTCTTAAATATTAACATCTAATTTACATCCCATCATTTTATATATATCGGTGGGATTATGTTTTCTAATATGCTTTACTTTGCATTTATGAACACTGAATATCATCTGCCATTTTGTTGCCCAGTAACCCAGTTTTGTGAGATCCCTTTGTAACTCTTCGCAGTCTGCTTTGGACTTAACTATCTTGTGTAGTTTTGTATCATCTGCAATGTTGCCACCTCACTGTTTGCCCCCTTTTCCAGATCATTTATGAGTATGTTGAACAGTACTGGCCCCAGTACAGACCCACGGGGGACACCACTATTTACTTCTCTCCATTCTGAAAACTGACCATTTGTTCCTACCCTTTGTTTTGTATCTTTTAACCAGTCACTGATCCGTGAGTGGACCTTCCCTCTTATCCCATGACAGCTTACTTTGCTTAGAGCCTTTTGTGAGGGACCTTGTCAAAGGCTTTCTGAAATCTAAGTACACTCTATCTTCTGGATCACCCTAGTCCACATGCTTCTTGACCCCTTCAAAGAATTGTAGTAGATCAGTGAGGCAGGATCGCCTCTGGAGCCTTTTTTAAAAATTGGTGTCACATTGGGTATCCTCCAGTCATCTGGAACAGAAGCTGATTTAAATGATTGGTTACATACCACAGATAGTAATTCTGCAATTTCACATTTAAGTTCCTTCAGCACCTCGATCATTCAGTGGCCCCACTGGTTGTTTAGCAGTCTTCTTGTTTCTGATATATTTTTTAAAAAAATTTGCTGTTCTTTTTTGAGTCTTTGGCTAACTATTCTTCAAATTATTTTTTGGCCTTCCTAATTATATTTTTATATTTCACTTAGTGTTCTTCTAGCTGGTCCACAAAGGGTAACGACCTATTTCTGCTGCCAGCAATTGCAGTTAGTCCTTCAGCTCAAATAGTAGAGGTCTGTGCTGCAATGCTGAAGGTCCAGGGTTCACGTATATTGGATGTTGGGAAGAGAGCACATAACAATACTGTTGGACATAACAGAATGTGGTTTTTACTTTCACTTTAAAAAGACAAACTAGAAAACTTCATATGAAAAACTACAGTAAAAGGATCTTATAAAGGTTACAAAGTCAATCGCACAAAATTTAGGAAATGCCAGAATTAAGGTTGCCAGCTGCAACCTTACTTCAGCCCCTTCCGAATATGTATTTTGATATAGTTAGGCTTGGAAGGATTAGATTTTTATCGGTAAATGTCAGTTTCAACACACACACACACACACACACACACACATTCAATTGATGATGATCTAAATATATAGATAGGCAAAGTTAAAAAAATGCTGATTGAGAACTTATTAGTCTGATTTAAGGATATTTACTTCGCACATTTTGACCTGTGATGTTGACAATTTGTGTTTTAATGGTTATAAAGCTTTAGCTTTCTGAATCTTAATATCTACTGTCATTAAATAATTCTCTAACCCCACATAATTTCCCACAACTATGAAAAATTAAAGCAAACAAAATAAACATTGATATCTGTTGAAATTTTAAAATAAGTTAAATTTAAGTTGAATTCTGACAAGCCTAGATAATAGTCTTTAATTACATGATCACATACTATTTGTTTCCCTGTAGGACCCCTGTCTCATTCCGTCCACAGGATGGTCAATGTTCAGGGAGTGAGGCAGCTATTTACTAATGATTGTTATCTTCATTCATTGGGTAGCTCTATATACTTCACTTACTGCACACCATCCATATCTTCCACAGAATACAGAATTATTAGTTCCCTTATGGACTTTTCCATAGCTCTCATCATTATATCCAAATGTCTTTCAAACAGTAATGAATTTATCTTCATAACTTGCTGTGACACAGAAAAATAGTATTATCTCAATTTTTCAGATGAGGTAACTGAGGCACAGAGAGATTAAGGCCAAAATTGTCCTAATTTTGGGTGGCTGAATGCCCAATTTGAGATATCTACAAACTGATTTTTCAGAGTACTTAACATTGTTATTCTGCTTTATTTGTATGAAGTGCTATATAGGCATAAACTAATTAATCCTTACAACACCTCTGTGAGGTATGCAAGTAAATGGTATTATTCCCATTTTACAAATGGGGAAACTGAGACAGAAAGGCAAAGTGACCTGCCCAAGCCCACACAGTGAGTGAATGGTAGTGCCAGTTTAGAACGCAAGACCTCCTCACACCTAGCTCTATGTTCATTCCTATCAACTACACGGCCTTACTGTAAGAGGTACTGAGCATTCACAGATCCCATATACTTCAATTGCAGTTGTGAGTGCCCAGCACTTCTGGAAATCAGGTCTCAGGTGCCTCAAACTGTGCACTCAGAAAATGAGGAACTCTGAGTTAGTGGCTACTTGTGAAAAAATTGTTGACTGCCTCTTCTGCCCTCTGCTCATTTGTTCCAAAGCCTTTGACAAGGTCCCTCAGCAAAGGCTCTTGAGCAAAGTAAGCAGCCCTGGGATAAGAGGGAAGGTCCTCTCATGGACCAGGAACTGGTTAAAAGATAGGAAGCAAAGGGTAGGAATAAATGGTCGGTTTTCAGACTGGAGAGAGATAAGTAGTGATGTCCCCAGGGATCTGTACTGTACTGGAACCAGTGCTGTTCAACATATTTATAAATGATCTTGAAAAATGGGTAAATAGTGAGGTGGAAAAGTTTGCAGATAATACAGAATTACTCAAGATAGGTCCAAAGTATACTGCAAAGAATTATAAAGGGATCTTACAAAACTGGGTAACTGAGCAACAAAATGACAGATGAAATTCAGTGTTGATAATGCAAAGTAATGCATGTTGGAAAACATAATCCTAACTATACATACAAAATGATGGGGTGTAAATTAGCTGTTGCCACTCAAGAAAGAGATCTTGGAGTTGTTGTGGATAGTTCTCTGAAAACATCCACTCAGTGTGCAGCGGCAGTTAAGACAGCTAACAGAATATTGGGAATCATTACAAAAGGGATAGATAATAAATAAGGCTATGATTTAGTCACAGGTATTTTTAGTAAAAGTAATGAAAAGATCACGGGCAATAAACAAAAATTCACGGCCCTTGACCTGTCCATACTTAAAATACCTATGATTAAATCTTGGGGGTGTGGGAGAAGAGGCGCCGGGGAGGCCGCTATTTGGGAGGCGCCTGGGGCAGCGGCACCAGCTGCCAGGGGCCGCAGTTGCTACAGCCAGCTGCCCGGGGACTGCTGCCTTGGCGAGGAGACCATGGCTGCTCCCGCTGGCCGCCAGGGGACCTCTGCCAAGGCCAGCGGACTGCGGCTGTTCTGGCAGGCCGGCCGGGAACCGCAGCTGCTCCAGTCAGCCTCCTGGGGACCACTGCCCACCACTGCAGCTGCTCCAGCCAGCCAGCTGGGGACCGCTGCCCGGGGCCAAGGACCGCGGCTGCTCCAGCCGACCAGCTGGGGACTGCTGCCCGGGGCCAAGGACCGCGGCTGCTCCAGCCGACCAGCTGGGGACTGCTGCCCGGGGCCAAGGACCGCGGCTGCTCCAGCCGACCAGCTGGGGACCGCTGCCCGGGGCCAAGGACTGCAACTGCTGGTGTGATTGTCCTGGAGGCCACCTGAGCAGCCCTGGGG
This sequence comes from Macrochelys suwanniensis, assembly GCA_033296515.1. NCBI lineage: Eukaryota > Metazoa > Chordata > Testudines > Chelydridae > Macrochelys > Macrochelys suwanniensis. Next base: position 37,324,960 of record CM065775.1, on the reverse strand, counting down.
TCAGCCACACTGGCCCCTGCAGAAATCACGGAGGTTGTGGAAAGTCACGGAATCCATGGTTCCACGACCTCCGTGACAGACACGGAGCCGTAATAATAAGACAGTAAATATCATAATGCCACTATTCATGGTACTCCCACACCTTGAATACTGCATTCAGTTCTGGTCATCCCATTTCAAAAAAGATGTATTAGAAATGGAAAAGGTACAGAGAAGGGCAACAAAATGATTTAAGGGTATGGAACAGCTTCCATATGCTGAGAGATTAATAAGACTGGGACTGTTCAGTTTGGAAAAGAGACAACTAAGTGGGTATATGATAGAGGTCTATAAAATCATGTGGAGAAAGTGAATAAGGAAGAGTTATCTATCCCTTCGCATAACACAAGAATCAGGGGGTCACTGAAAGAAATTAATAGGCAGCAGGCTTGAAACAAACACAAGGAAGTATTTCTTCACACAACACACTGTTGTTACACTGTCAGCCTGTGGAACTCATTGCTAGGGGATGTTGTAAAGGCCATAAGTGTAACTAGATAAAAAAAGAACTAGATAAGTTCATGGAGGATAGGTCCATCAATGGCTATTAACCGTTCTTATATTTCCTGAGCATCTTGATATAAAGCCTTTTTAAAGTAATCCCCAAACCCATCATTTCCAATGGTGGGAAAAGCTTTTTTCTACCTTAGCTATTTTAAGACAGCAAACTTTAAAATCGTGACACTGTGATGTATTGAAAATCTATTTTAGGTATGTCACACTGTATAGAGTGGCTCATGACCATGAGTGCCTATGTCCGGGCAGACTGTCAGAAAACAGAGCAGACACCCCCAGACCGGTGGTGTGTTCTATAATTAGATTTCACCAATCCAGTGACAAATGTGAACTCCTGGATCACTATACCAGTCTTACAATAGAGTCCCAGACAGTCCTCTTAGACTCTCTAGTCTGTCTTGCCACCCAGACAAACTGGACTTCATGATAAAAGGTCACTTAGACCAGAAATCATGCCACATTTAAGTTGTTTCCAGTCCCAAGAAGCCAGTCACTTACTCCAGATCGATTGGTACCCTAGATCTCACACCAAAGACAACGCTGGTAGCCAATTCTGTAGTAAACTATAGGGTTATTAGCTGAGAAAAAGGAATGAGAGTTATTGAGAGGTTAAAACAGGTAAAATATATGTATAGGTGAGTCAGAGTCTATAATTCCAAATGGTGGTAGGTGTAGTAGCAATCTGAGAGATTCCCAAAAGTCTCTCAGGGCTACCCAGTATCTCAGGCTTCTTGTTTAGTTATTCTGCTCTGTTACAATCCAGAGAGTCCAGAGATGCAGAATCTTTCCCTGAATCCATACTATAACTTCTCACAAAAAAACAAGCTAACAGACAGGCTCTTCCTTTGATGACAGAGGCTCAGAAATGCATTTAGAGTCTTTGACATCTGATCATCACACAGAATGACCACTTGCTTTGAAATTATCATTTTTCTGATAAAGTTCTTCATTTGCATTCCACAAGGCTTCTTTCTGGTGTGAAGGGTTATTTAGTTACAGAGGTATGCACAATGTAAACATTTGCTACTATATTATAAGGGGATATGGGTAAGCAAAAACAATGCATGTAACATCCCATTAGTTTTCATTAAGTTTAAACACGAAATACACTCTTACATATTTAACAATCACTTTTATCTATACTAATACACAAATGAATTGGCCGGGAGTTTTGGCATGAGGTATCACCTGGTCTGCCTGCGTCAGAAGATAACCTTTTGATTACTCTAGTTATAGGTTTCTTCTCCGCCTTCAGAAAAGGAGTTGGACACATGGTGATAGCGGAGCCTATCTTTATAGATAGAGGAGTATAGAAATATTACCAATAAAATATATAAAAGCTCTCTTAAAAGCTTTTCTGCAAAATATGTAGCATATACAGAATATATGTGAAGTATAAAGGTTTTATTACCGCATTTCAAATAACCTGCTTAATTCACTTGTGGCTTTGCCTCTCATGAATAATTCAGCTATCCCAAATTCATGCTGATAAAACCTTTATACCACTCCTCATTTCTCTTTCTCTCTATCTATCTAATTTGATATCCATAGCCTTTGGGCACAACCACAATAAAACTGATTTTTTAGGTTATGATGTGAAAATTATTTATAAGGCACTTTTGTTATGTTTAGTCAAAACCTTTCACTTATTGATAAATTGACACTAAAAAAACTGAAGAATGTGACATTTATTATAATGACATGTTAGGCCATCTTGACTTCTTATGATACTCATTAGAAATAGCTTAACTTTTAAAAATAAAAATCTGCTTCTCATTAATTTATAACTATGCACTAGACCCTTTAGCTATTTGGAAAAAATGGTAAATAGTCATGTTATTACTATTTGATTTTTAGTTATGGATTTGCCCAGGAACTTAAAAATCACTGATATGTGTTATATGTATTAGTATTTAGAATGAAAGACGTGCATGGTAACACTCTCTGGTTCCAAAGGCAATATGGTGGAAACCCAGGTTCTGTTCCAGACTCTGCCTTTGACTTGCTGTGTAACCTTGAACAGGTTGCCTCACCTTGTGCCTCACAAGTTTCCCTACCTGTAAAATCTATACTTGATATCTGTGACTGAAAAGTATCATTTAAGAGCTTAATACTGCTGCTGCTGTGAACTCTGTTACATAATAAACCTAATTTGCTGTCAGTTAAACTGGTGAAACCTCTTTGGCACAACACACTTCACAGATATATGAAAGACAGGCTCAAAGGAGCTCTTATGCTTTGTTGTCTTTTATAAATGTATTTTTTGGGGGTATTTTTATAAAGGGTTAAGTATGTGAATGGTGTTCTATAAATAATCGAGTTAATATTATTTTGAAAATCTATCTTTGTTTTTACACAATTTAATGTATCTGGCAGGTCTTGTTTCTTTTGTTTTGTTACTTTTTAATCAAAATGTAGAGCAGAGCAAAAACAGATCAGATCTTAGACATAAAAACAAATCAACATTAATAAAACATAGACAGTATGGAAAAGAAAACCTGGAAGCATCCAGAATCACATAGATGCAGTCCATGTTAAATTGCCAGGTCAACATCAGAAGTATTCTGAATTACATCAAAGTGTAACTGAAGTCCTATACAACATTGTTGTTGTTGTGTGTACTATAATTATGCCCAGAGGCAGCTAGAATGTGCAGAAAATTCAAAGTTCCACGTTTAAAAGCAGAATTCTGAGGTTAAAAGATGTATGTATGTTTGGTTTATTAAAAAATATTTTATGATTGCTGACTTCCCTGCGTACTGCCATGCCACTGAATTTTTAACTCTTAATGGCTAATTATAACAAAATACATAATTTTCCATTTTAAAAAATATGACGAGAAATCTAAGCAAACTTGAAGGTTTGATAGGGATGCCTATCTACCTAAGAATATTCTGATATCAAAGCATTAAAACTCAAGCAACAGAACACTAAAATAGTCCTAAGTTTGTTTCTAGCCGTTAATAATAATGTTTGCATGTCAGTGACGCTGACAGACCCTACCCAGGATTGGGGCATCGTTGTGCCGGATGCTGTGCAAATATATTACAATTTTAAATACTATCGCTCTGATGTAATTATTATTTTTCAGTTTTAGCTGTATTTATTTCAAGGAGCAGAGTTTGATTGCATATACCTATGTATTAGAGCCTGCGAGCTTAGGTGTCAGTGGTCGTAGTGCGACTTGGACTAGTAATAAACAGATTAACATAATTAAACCTTGTAAGTGCAATATTAATGATTTGGTTTAGGCAAATGTTGTTTGAATGGGAACAGAGAGAAGATTTTTCTGAAGTGATCTGACATAAACAATAGGTGCTAAATGCTAACTAAATTTAAATATGTTGGAGATGAATTCATGTCACTCAAACTCATATTCTAAAATAAAAGTGTGGTGGTTTTTGTTGCAGTTTCCCAAAATATATTATGAGTACAATATTCCATAAATATAAACTGACATTTAACATTGAAGACGTAAGTGTTGCTATGGCAATTTAAAATCAAACTGATACATTTTATACAATTTATAGACTTTTCTCTCATATTTTCATAGCAGCACTGCACTTTTATTAAATTATATGGAATAAACTTGAAATTCGATTGCGTTAGTGATCGAACAGGAAAAACTAAGGCTCAGTAGGTGTCTGCAAAATATTAATTGTGACAAAAGATAAAAATTACATTTACAAAAAACTGGAACTGAGCTTGGTAGAAAAATGCAGGTTTATTTCATTACATTTTTATTATATTTAATTAGATTTTCTCTCTTTTCACAAAATATACAGAGATAATTTTTAAATCAGAAAGAGAATTCTCCTATGTATATGTCAGATGTATGACATTAATAGTCTACTCTTGAAGCAGAATCCTGTCTAGTGGAACTTATTTTCAGTATAATACTGACACTCTACTTTAATACTACTCCCTTTCCAAAGGCTACGCTCAAAGAGCATGCTAGTGTCAGAGGGATAAGGGACATCATAAATACAGCAGCTCAGTATGAATATACACACTGTCAGCAGTTTGTAACACTCTAGGTGGTCTCTGTAGCAATGGAAAAACTGAATAAATATAGTATTAGACTGATTTATACACTTCTGGCCATCTAAATGCATGTGTTGACAGGAGCATGAAACAAAGTTGTGCCACAAAGTGGTTGTAGCACAGATCTAGGATTGCCTCTCTGAGCGAGACCATCCATTCCATTGGTCCTCATTTTCTCATCATAAAGAAACAACATCTCAATAACCCAAGCTGACAATACTTATATTGTCTTAAACCTGCTTAGGTCAGAAAGGATATGATAATACTGAAATGTCCTTTTCATCCATCTTCACAAAGTTTATATTGCAGGTGTAAAAAGGTTTATCAGTTTATATTATTCTGGATTCTTTCCTTCTCACATATCACTCTCAGTAATAAAGATTGGGGGACTTCAATCACCCTTACATCTGCTGGGAGAGCAATACAACAGTGCACAGACAACCCAGGAAGTTTTTGGAGACTGTTGGGGAGTGCTAGAGGAACCAACTAGGGGCCGTGCTCACAAACAGAAGACTTGGTATGGGAAGTAGAAGTGGGTGGCAACCTGGGCAGCAGTGACCATGAGATGGTCAAGTTCAGGATCCTGACAAAAGGAAGAAAGGAGAGCAGCAGAATACGGACCCTGGACTTCAGAAAAGCAGACTTTGACTTTTTCAGGGAACTGATGGGCAGGATCCGCTGGGAGGCTAATATGAGGGGGAAAGGAGTCCAGGAGAGCTGGCTGTATTTTAAAGAAGCCTTATTGAGGGCACAGGAACAAACAATCCCGATGTGCAGAGAGAATAGCAAATAGGCAGGTGACCAGCTTGGCTTAACAGAGAAATCTTCGGTGAGCTTAAACACAAAAAGGAAACTTACAAAAAGTGGAAACTTGGACAGATGACTAGGGAGGAGTATAAAAATATTGCTGGAGCATGCAGGGGTATAATCAGGAAGGCCAAAACACAATTGGAGCTGCAGCTAGCAAGGGATGTGAAGGGTAACAAGAAGGGTTTCTACAGGTACATTAGCAACAATAAGAAGGTCAGGGAAAGTGTGGGACCCTTACTGAATGGGGGAGGCAACCTAGTGACAGATGATATGAATAAAGCTGAAGTACTCAATGCTTTTTTTGGCCTCAGTCTTCACAGACAAGGTCAGCTCCCAGACTGCTGCACAGGGCAGCACAGTATGGGGAAGAGGTGAGCAGCCCTCAGTGGTGAAAGAACAGGTTAAGGACTATTTAGAAAAGCTGGACATGCACAAGTCCATGGGTCCGGATCTAATGCATCCAAAGGTGCTGAGGGAGTTGGGTGATGTGATTGCAGAGCCATTGGCCATTATCTTTGAAAACTCGTGGCTATTGGGGGAGGGTCCCGGACGATTGGAAAAAGGCAAATATAGTTCCCATCTTTAAAAAAGGGAAGAAGGAGAATCCGGGGAACTACAGACTGGTCAGCCTCACCTCAGTCCCTGGAAAAAGCATGGAGCAGGACCTCAGGGAATCCATTTTGAAGCACTTGGTGGAGAGGAAGGTGATCAGGAACAGTCAACATGGATTCACCAAGGGCAAGTCATGCCTGACCAACCTGATTGCCTTCTATGATGAGATAACTGGCTCTTTGGATATGGGGAAAGTGGTGGACGTGATATATCTTGATTTTAGCAAAGCTTTTGGTACGGTCTCCCATAGTATTCTTGCTAGCAAGTTAAAGAAGTATGGAGTGGATGAATGGACTATAAGGTGGATAGAAAGCTGGCTAGATTGTTGGGCTCAATGGGTAGTGATCAATGGCTCGATGATACCGGCTGGCAACTAGACAAGCGGAGTGCCCCAGGAGTCGGTCCTGGGGCCAGTTTTGTTCAACATCTTCATTGATGATCTGGCTGATGGGATGGATTGCACCCTCAGCAAGTTCGCAGATGACACTAAGCTCGGGGGAGAGGTAGATATGCTGGAGGGTAGGGATAAGGTTCATCCAGAGTGACCTAGATAAATTGGAGGATTGGGCCAAAAAAAATCTGATGAGGTTCAACAAGGACAAGTGCAGAGTCCTGCACTTAGGATGGAAAAATCCCATGCACTGCTACAGATTGGGAACCGACTGGCTAAGCGACAGTTCTGCAGAAAAGGACCTGGGGATAACAGTGGACAAGAAGCTGGATATGAGTCAACAGTGTGCCCTTGTTACCAAGAAGGCTAACAGCATATTGGGCTGCATTAGTAGGAGCGTTGCCAGCAGATTGAGTGAAGTGATTATTCCCCTCTATTCAGCACTGATGAGGCCACATTTGAAGTATTGCATCCAGTTTTGGACCCTCCTCCCCCCCGCCCCCCCACTACAGAAAGTATGTGGACAAATTGGAGAGTCCAGCGGAGGGCAACGAAAATGATTAGGGGGCTGGGGCACATGACTTACAAAGAGGGGCTGAGGGAACTGGGTTTATTTAGTCTGCAGAAGAGAAGAGTGAGGGGGGATTTGATAGTAGCCTTCAACTACCTGAAGGGGGCTCCACAGGGGATGGAGCTCAGCTGTTCTCAGTTGTGGCAGATGACAGAACAAGGAGCAATGGTCTCAAGTTGCAGTGGGGGCGGTCTAGGTTGGGTATTAGGAAAAACTATTTCACTAGGAGGTTGGTTAAGCACTGGAATGGGTTACCTAGGGAGGTGGTGGAATCTCCATCCTTAGAGGTTTTTAAAGCCCAGCTTGACAAAGCCCTGTCTGGGATGATTCAGTTGGGGTTGGTCCTGTTCTGATCAGGGGGTTGGACTAGATTAGTGGTTCTCAAAGCCAGCCCGTCACTTGTTCAGGTAAAGCCCCCTGGTGGGACAGGCTGGTTTGTTTACCTGCCGTGTCCACAGGTTCGGCCGATCGCAGCTCCCTCTGGCTGCGGTTTGCTGCTCCAGGCCAATGGGGGCTGCAGGAAGCGGCGCGGGCCGAGGGATGTGCAGGCCGCCCTTCCTGCAGCCCCCATTGGCTTGGACCAGCGATCCGTGGCCAGTGGGAGCTGCGATCGGCCGAACCTGTGGACACGGTAGGTACACAAACCGGCCCGCCAAGAGCTTTCCCTGAACAAGCGGCGGACCGGCTTTGAGAACCACTGGACTAGATGACCTTCTGAGGTCTCTTCCAACCCTCATCTTCTGTGATTTTGATATTGATCTTATTGTAAACTTTTGTGGTAGATGTTTAGAAACCTCTGGACACCTTTGTTGGGTTTATCCCATGTTTGCTCTATACCACTATGACAGAACTATCCACTTCTGAGGATAATAGAGCCGAAGAGAGAAAGCTGTTCAAAAGCTGATGCAAGTGTGTCTATCTTGGATACTTCATGGCCCCATTTTCATAGTATCTGAATGTTTCACAATCTTTAATGTATTTATTAGAGGGGGCTGGAAAATAGAAATCGCCTCCTGTGAAAAATTAGCATTTTTTGAGCTAAAACTGAGAAAAATCAATGGCAGAGTGCACATTACAAGGCCGGTTTCTTCCTGCCTCTTTTCCTTTTAGTACAAGAGGATAGTGGACATTTTTTTCTTGGAGGAGTATTTAAAAAAAACATTCTGGGTTTCCTCTAGATTTTAGAGAAGCCAGCAGTACTTACTCGTTACATCATTTTTGGTTACACTGGTTATTACTGCTAATTACAATCTCTCACAGCACATTCTGATGCTAGGAATACAGTTTTCTGCTTCACAGTGAAAGGAAAGGGAACCATATACACAGACACATGATTTTTGAAGCTGTTGTGGTCATTCATGTTAAATCCCAGTAACAGATTATTTTCTAAACCATTGATCAATTTCTTTAACATACTCCATATTCCTCCTCCTCCTTTTCTATGCAAAACAGTAAATTGTAATATGGAAGTTTATAATGTGTCTCTAATAAATATGTTGACAAAGTGGGTAAGGTAATATATTTAGTTGGACCAATTTCTGTTGGTGAAAGAGACAGGCTTCTTCAGGTCTGGAAAAGGTACTCAGTGTGTCAGGTAAATACAAGCTGGAATAGATTGTTAAGCATAAGTAGTTAACATGTTGCAAGCGACAATTCAAGTTGAAAGTGGGAGCTAACACCTTTGCGATCATAGGACAAAGGCAGGTTAGTGGGTTACAGATTGTTTTAATGAGCCATAAATCCAGTGTCTTTATTGAGGCCATGATTTTTAGTGTCTGGCAAAGTTATGAATGTAAGCTCCCAGGCTTGTCTTTTGAAGGTGTTATGCAGATTTCTTTTGAGGACAAGGACAAATGAGATATGGAGTGATTGTTTTGTGAAAAGTGTTTGCCCTCGGTGATAGGGTGTTTTTGTGTTTTATCATTTTTCTATGTGGGTTCATTCAGGAGTGTAGGTGACTGTCTCATTTCACCCATATAGTTTTTATTGGGGGCATTTAGTGTGTTGGATGAGGTACACCACATGTCATGTTCGGCATGTGTAGTACCTAGGGACCTGGAAAGATGTGTCATGGTGGGGAATTGATCATCATAGCAGTGAAGATATGGCTGCAGGTTTGAGTTGGTGTGTCCTGGCCTGTGGGGCTTGCTTCTGATGATGAGCTTGGCAAGATTGGGAGGTTGTTTGAAGGCCAGATGAGGAGTCTGGGGAAAATTTTCTTTCAGGATGTGATCTTCATCAAGTACGGGTTGTATTTGTTTAATGATCCCCCATATAAGTGGGGTGGTAAGTGACAAATAGGGGTGTCATAAACATACAGCTAAGGGTAGCATAAAATCCCTCCTTTACCTGTAAGGGGTTAAGAAGCTCAAATAAGCTGGTTGGCCCCTGACCAAAAGGACCAATAAGAAAAGAAGATACTTTCAAATCTGGGGTTGCGGAGGTTTTGTTTGTGCTCTCTTTATTTTGTTCTCTCTCTGGACGAGAGAGGGACCAGGCAGGAAAAAAAAATCTCCTAAAAACCTACCTGAAATGAGCATCTAAGATTACAAAAATTGTAAGGAAAGGCATTAGATTATCTTTTGTTTTAGCTTGTGAATTTTCCCTATGCTAAGAGGGAATTTTATTCCTGTTTTTGGTAACTTTGAAGCTAAGCCTAGAGGGGAATCCTCTGTGTTTTAAATCTTTTTATTTACCCTGTAAAGTTACCTTCCATCCTGATTTTTCAGGTGTGATTCTTTTACTTTTTTTTTTTTTTTAAATAAAATTCTTCTTTTAAGAGCCTGATTGATTTTCAGTGTCCTAAAAACCAAGGGGTTTGGTCTGTGCTTACATTGTACCAGTTGGTGAGGATATTATTCTCAATCCTCCCCAGGAAGGGGGGTGAAGGGACTTGGGGGAATATTTTGGGGAAACAGGGACTCCAAGTGGCCCTTTTTCCTGGATTTTTATCTAAATCACTTGGTGGTGGCAGCAATACTGTCCAAGGACAAGGAAAGGATTTGTGCCTTGGGAAAGTTTTAACCTAAGCTGGTAGAAATAAACTTAGGGGGTCTTTCATGCGGGTCCCCACATCTGTACCTCAGAGTGGAGAGGGAACTCTGACGGGGGGTGGGGGGGTGTTCGATGTGTTTTTTTTCTGTATTGAAACAGGTTCTCTCAGACTTTTTGGGAGGCATGTTCCATGCTTCAATCTACTTCTCTGGTAGAATGTCCTTGTTTGGTGAAGGTGGTTTTAAGTGTGTTAAGGTGTGTATCCCAGACTTTCTCCTCAGAGCATATTCTGTGGTACCTGAGTGTCTGGCTATAGATAGCAGATTTCTCGGTGTGTTTGGTTACTGGATCTGTGAAGATAAGTGTGGTGATTCGTGGGTTTCTTATATAGAGTTGTCTGTAGGGTTCCATTGTTGAAGGTGATTGTGATATCCAGGAAGTTGATGCTAGTGTGGGAGTGTTCTGGAGAGAGTATGATGGATGGGTGGTGGTTGCTGAAGTTGTGATTGAAATCTATGAGGGAATTTAGGTCATTTGTCCAGAGGATGAAAAGGTCATTGCATTTTGGGTATATCAACAGTTTCTTGGTGCATTTGTACAGATATTCTTCCTGGAGGTGGCCCACAAAGAGCTTGGCATATTGGGGAGCCATCCTAGTACCCATGGATGCACCCATTGTCTGGACAGTATTTGATTTTCATTGTAAACTTGTTTGGGATGAAGATGAAATGGGTGAGTTTGGCAATGTGTTTTGCCATTGTCTTGTATATATTGGAAGCTGGCAACGATGCCGGTGAGGATGTTGGTGTATAGAGAAGTGATATCCCTGTTGACAAGAATGATGTTCTGAGAATGGTTGTTAATGTTGCAGAGTTTCAGTGATTTGAGGGTGATTTATAGATCTATAGAAACTGGCTATTAACAGGTTTAGGCTTGAAATTAGACAAAAGTTTCTAACCATCAGAGGAGTGAATTTCTGGAAGAGCCTCCCAAAGGGAGCAGTGGGGGCAAAAACCCTAACTGATTTCAAGACTGAGCTTGATACCTTTATGGAGGGGATGGTATGATTAGATTGCCTACAATGGCATGTAGCTCATTTGCGACGGCTAGGAGCAAATATCTACAATGGCCAGAGGAGATGGGACACTAGATGAGGTGGTTCTCAGTTACTACAGTGAATTCTTTCCCAAGTGTTTGTCGGGTGGGTCTTGCCCATATGCTCAGGGTCTAACTAATCACCACATTTGGGGTCAGGAAGTAATTCCTCCCCCCGGTCAGATTGTGAGAGACTCTGGGGTTTTTCACCTTTCTCTGCAAGATGGGGCATGGGTCACTTGCTAATATGAACTGGAGCAAATGATGGATACTCTGTAACTGGAAGACTTTAAATCATGATTTGAGGATTTTAGTAACTCAGCCAGAGATTATGGGTCTATTACAGGAGTGGGTGGGTGAGGTTCTGTGACCTGTGATGTGCAGGAGACCAGACTACATGATCACGATGGTCCCTTTTGGCATTAATGTCTATGAGTCCTGATGTTCCTTCAGTAAGAGTGCTGTGGGTCTGCCTTGGTTCCCTTGTTTGCATACCTTGATAAGTATGTAGAAGGTCCATTTGGTGGGATCTGGGGGATAAAGTTGTATATTTTCTCTTGTAGTTTTCTGAGGAAGGATTTGAATGGTCTCTTGCAACATCTGTTAACTCCTTATGCTTAACAATCTGTTTCACTTTGTATTTATCTATGACATTCTTGATTACCTTTCCCAGACCTGAGGAAGAGTTCCGTGTAAGCTCAAAAGTTTGTCTCTTTCATCAACAGAAGTAGATCCAATAAAAGATATTACCTCACCCACCGTGTCTCTCTAATATCCTGGGATCAACACAGCTACAAAAACCCTGCACTTTTTAATTATTTATTTATATATTATCGTTAGAAACTCTGTGTTCCTAGCCATAACTTCCTTATTTTTCTTAACATTTTCCTTTCCCAATCCTGTTCTTTCTACCAGCAACAATTGTTCCCCATACCTTGCTCCTTGTAATAGGGTGACCAGACAGCAAGTGTGAAAAATCAGGACAGGTGGTAGGGGGTAATACAAGCCTATATAAGAAAAACACCCAAAAATCGGGACTGTCCCTATAAAATCGGGACATCTGGTCACCCTACCTTGTAACTTATCTTCTGTCACATTTTTCTGGCTGTCTCAACTTCCTCTAGCTAAATGCTTAACACAGACAACCTTGTCTTGAGCAAGGGGCACATCTTCAAGTATAGATCAGTCTCTTTTATTAGCCTTCACAATTCAGAACTCCCATTTTTCCTCTACTTTATAGCCTTGCATCATCTTCAGCAAAGAACTTTTCCTCCATATTTTCTATCCGGTGTCAGTAAATTTGCCTGTTGTGATCTCTGCAAACTAGCTCACATGCTCCATTGTCTTGATACTACCTCAGCTGAAATCTTTGTCTATGTCTTGTATTGTCTTAATCATTCCAATTTCTTGTCCCAACAGCCTTCCATGGTCCCTTCATGTCACAGAAATTTGCTACTAGCTGCCTTCTGTCACATACCGTACAAAAAGATACATATAGTATCTCTCCTAACCCCATTTCTCGCCCCTCCAATCAACCCATACGTACATTCTTCCTTAATTAGCTTCATGATTTCCTAGTCTTTTTAGAATTCAGTTCTAAAGTGTCTTTATTTAAGACTTTGCATTAATTTTCTTCAGTTTACCTTGCATACCTCAGATGAAATCCTAGCTCCACTGAAGTCAATGAAAAAACTCCCAAAGAGCCAGGATTTCATTCATTGTGTCTGTCCCTTTCCCTCTCCCTCCATTCATCCGCCATTAGCCACCACTCTCCTGGTTTAAAAGCCTTCTCTAAAGCTTCTGTTGCATAGAACCACATTTCTGTACAGTAACCCTTTGCCTCATCTGTTCTTCATCTCATTTCAAATCTCAGCTGAAAATGTATCTGAGCTCTGATAATTATCTGGTGATAATTCACCCCTTCCTTTTGTTTAATTTGTGCTATGTAACTGCATGTGCTATGTAACTGTAAAGCTTTATTGATAGTGTTTGTATATTTTTATACAAACTGAAGTTGTCTGTGAATAAATGTTGTTGCTATTATATGTACCTAGAAGGGTGTCAGTTGTTATATTAGTTAAAAAAAAAAAAAAAAAAATTAAAAAATGTATCATTCTGGATTTTCTGTAACACTGTTACCATAATATCTAAGCACAGTATAGACAAACATATGTTAAGTCAGTTCCAGCAACTTATAAAGCCTAGTGTTAAATTCAAAGTAATACCTTTATTTCAAAATCTTAATGTTAATGGAAAAATGTTTTCCTTCATTTTTATTACTATTCATTTACTTTTTATTTCTCACACACCATACTTTGATTTTTTCTCACCGATTATCTTGAGTGATTCCAACATCTGGCTAGATGATCTTTCCACCTTTTTGTTGTTGCATTTATAATTTATTATTTCAGTCTTCTGAATTTCAGCCATTCTGCTTTTTTAATGGCATCTGTTAAATGTCATATATTGGATTTTGTTTCAATTTCAGATCTAACTTTGTCTGATTAAGTGTACTTTTTGGATCATCATATTATAAGGATTTTTCTTTGGTTCATCTGATATGGCAAATGAGTTGTAAAATAGCTGAATGTTAGTACCATTGGCTCTTTCTGATCATGCTGTATTCTCTTGAAATTGAGCGGTCTCATGTTACTAATGTTTTGGGTTCCCTGCATGCAGTCAGGTTTTTTCATTAAGCTGATCATTTCTTTAGATGAGCTTTTTGTTCTATTTTCCAGAAGTCTCATCATCTGCAGTACTTGATCCAGGGTTGAGAGAAGTTTGATCTAGTTAGATTGACCAGATTGTTTACTTCATCACTAGATAGAATTCCTGGCTGACTTGTTTACTTGGTGTCTAAAATGTGGGACGTGTTTAACATGATCTATTAATTAGTGTTTGTATAGTGCTTTGAAAATAAAAAAAAATTAAGTATTACTATTAGCTATTTTGAAGAGAACATATATTAAAATTAGGAATTCCCCTTGCTACTTAAAACAACAACAAGGAAAACTTGTTGCCAAACGATTACCCAATTTCAAATATTTTTCATTTCAAAACTCTCTCTTCTATGGAGGCTAGTAGCAGGTCAGTTCCATATCTACTTCCACCACCAGAATATTTGAAAAATGGTGGTAAGGTTTTAAACTTGGTAACATTGTAGCAATATTCACATAATAGTCCCTGTCAATATTTATGTTATTGGATCTATCTGTAACTTCACGGTGGATCATGATATCTTTTGGAGTAGAAGAAAACACTGACTGGGTTGATTTGGCATTTGATTTCTGTTTTACTGCTTTCTGTTTTTATTATTAGGACCCCATCAGTTGGTTTCAGCAGGAAATTGTTATTCTGTGGTTTTGGTTTTTTATGGTCTACTCTAGTCTGCAGCTGCCTGATTTTTGCATCCCATGGGTTTGACTTCATGTTCTGTAATCAGAGATTGAACACTCTTCACCTGTAATTCCACTGTACTATTTGTCTTCTTTGAAGAATGGATTGTCCAGGTCTCTCCCTTTGAGTTGTATTTGATATATTTAAAGAGCTCAGATTCTTGAATTGTACTAGAACGACAGTAAAGACTTTTAAGTGTTGTAGAGTATGCAGTTCATTAGATTCTTCTTAGAATGTCCTCACCAGAATTTTCCCCAGGGTAATCAATGATGTAACTGATTTTTCTTAGCATCTAATCTGTATATTTTTTATTGAGAACAGGTGCAGTAGGGAATCTCCCAAATTTACTTTAATTGACACAAAGCTAATAGTGCAGAGTTAGAAATTCATATTGGTACAGCTAGCACTGAAGATAGGTGAAAATATTACAGTGATCTATTCTGGCTGCATTAAAACATCAGTAGCTGAGGAAAGTACATAGTTTGATCACCAGACTTCCAGTCCTGTTCTTTGAGTTCTTTTGCTCACTCTGTCACATTAATTGTCTGACTTAGAGTAAGTCACTTAAAGTATTGAGATATGGAGATGGTCTAGAAGTGAAGTTTTATTTAAATATTGATGATGGTGTCATATCCAATTGCTTGCATCTCACGAAATGACCACAAAAAGGGAATTGGTAGAAACTTTGAGAGGGTAAAATGGAATTTTTGTTTCCACCATAAAAAGTTATGTTTCTGTATGTTCAGGGACAATGGTTATCTTCCTGATCCCTTTACTATGTGTTTAGATGTAATAGTTACAGTCTCTACTCCCATCTCAATACAACATACTATTTTCGTTTTCAAACTTCAACCCCTTTCCTGTGGGGTATTCCTTTATTCTTTACTTAAAATGGCAAACCTAAGAATTAGCCTACGTTTTCTTCTGAGCTCACTGTTCCTATCTTTTTTTTCCTGCAAGATCTATATCTATTGCCAGCACATCTTATCTTAGAGAATCTCTAACTTCTGTCATCCTGAGTTGGAGTTAATGAGACTTGCCTGGTCTGTGAGCCAAGATGAAACGGCAGAGTAGCCCTGCATCTCTATATGGAGCGTTCTAGAATCTGGCAGCCTGTCACAGTGTTCACTTTAGGCTCATCTATCCCTGAAATTATTGTTCCTGCTGCAATCACTAGTCACCAGGGAGAAAAATTAAGATAAGTTAAGTCTTTCTTCAAATACTTATTACTAAAATCCATATGCTCAATATATATAAATAGATAAAATAAGACCCAACCATCTCAAGCTCTCCTTTGCCCACCCAGAAATAAAACACAAGCCCCAAACTCAAGGGAATAATGGATAATAGAGTGGAGAATATGTTACAAAATTTGCGGATCACACCAACATCAGAGGGCTTGCAAGCACTTTGGAGGTCAGGATTGCAATTCAAAATGCTCTTGACAAATTGGAGAATTGGTTCGAAATTAATAAGATGAAATTCATGAAGACAAGTGCAAAGTACTACACTTAGGAAGGAAAAATCAAATACACAGCTATAAAATGGGGAACAACTAGTTAGGCAGTAATACTGCAGAAAAGAATCTGGGGGTATAATGGATCACAAACTGAATGAGTCAACAATGTGATGCGGTTGCAAAAAAGGCTAATATCATTCTGGGGTGTACTCGGAGGAGAGTCATATGTAAAATAGGGGAGGTAACTGTCCTGCTCTACTGAACACTGTTGAGGCATCAGCATGAATATTGTGTCCAGTTTTGGTCGCCACCCCTTTAAGAAAGATGTGGAGAGGATCCAGAGTAGAGCAACAAAAATGATAAAAGGCTTAGAAAACCTGACCTATGAGAAAAAGTTAAAAAAACTAGACATGTTTAGTCTTTAACAAACAAGATCAAGGGGTGGGGGAAGACCTGATAAATCTTCACGTATGTTAAGGGCTGTTAAAGAAGACGGTGATAAATTGGTCTCCATGTCCATTGAAGGTAGGACAAGAAGTAATGATCTTAATCTGCAGCAAGGGAGATTTAAGTTAGATATTAGGAAAAACTTTCTAACTATATCAAGTTAGTTAAGCTCTGGAATAGGCTTCCAAGGAAGGTTGTCATTGGAAACCCTGTCATTGGAGGTTTTTAAGAACAAGTTAGACAAAAGCTTGTCAGGGATGGTCTAGATATACTTGGTCCTACCTCAGAATGGAGGGACTGGACATGATGACTCCTTGAGGTTCCTTCTAGCCCTATATTTCTGCAGTTCTACGATTATGCCAAAATTGTTCCAGAGTGCAACACAGATTGCAACTCTGTACAAACTATGTACAAGGATTACTCCATCTACCCCTGAAATTCTGTCACTTTTAGGGTGAAATTCTGCAACTGTTTAATATCAGACAGCAAAATTATACAATGGTTAAGAACAGGAAATAAAAAATATCCTATCCAGTGAGAGTATGGGGAAATGTAGGCAGGCAGAATGTAATTACTCGAGTTAGAATTTGGCTAATCATATCATAGAATCATAGAATATCAGGGTTGGACGGGACCTCAGGAGGTCATCTAGTCCAACCCCCTGCTCAAAGCAGGACCAATCCCCAATTAAGTCATCCCAGCCAGGGCTTTGTCAATACCAGGTTCTCAATATGGAAACTTTGAAAGATACCTCTCAAGATGGGTATCTTTCAAAGAGACTATAGCGGGTCATACTGAAAGGTGAACTGTCAGGTTGGAGGGAGGTTACTAGTGGAGTTCCTCAAGGTTCAGTTTTGGGACCAATTTTATTTAATCTTTTTATTACTGACCTCGGCACCAAAAGTGGGAGTGTGCTAATAAAGTTTGCAGATGACACAAAGTTGGGAGGTATTGCCAATTCAGAAAAGGATCGGGATATCCTACAGGAAGATCTGGATGACCTTGTAAACTGGAGTAATAGTAATAGGATGAAATTTAATAGTGAGAAGTGTAAGGTTATGCATTTAGGGATTAATAACAAGAATTTTAGTTATAAGCTGGGGACGCATCAGTTGGAAGTAACGGAAGAGGAGAAGGACCTCGGAGTCCTGGTTGATCACAGGATGACTATGAGTCGCCAACGTGATGTGGCCGTGAAAAAAGCTAATGCGGTCTTGGGATGCATTAGGCGAGGTATTTCTAGTAGAGATAAGGAGGTGTTAGTACCGTTATACAAGGCATTGGTGAGACCTCATTTGGAATACTGTGTGCAGTTCTGGTCTCCCATGTTTAAGAAGGATGAATTCAAACTGGAACAGGTACAAAGAAGGGCCACTAGGATGATCCGAGGAATGGAAAACCTGTCGTATGAAAGGAGACTCAAGGAGCTTGGTTTGTTTACCTTAACCAAAAGAAGGCTGAGGGGAGATATGATTGCTCTCTTTAAATATATCAGAGGGATAAATACCAGGGAGGGAGAGGAATTATTTCAGCTCAGTACCAATGTGGACACAAGAACAAATGGATATAAACTGGCCATCAGGAAGTTTAGACTTGAAATTAGGCGAAGGTTTCTAACCATCAGAGGAGTGAAGTTCTGGAACAGCCTTCCAAGGGAAGCAGTGGGGGCAAAAGACCTATCTGGCTTCAAGATTAAGCTAGATACGTTTATGGAGGGGATGGTTTGATGGGATAACATGATCTTAGTCAAAGGTCAATTAATTGCCATCAGTGGTAAATAGGACCAATGGTCAATGATGGGATGTTAGAAGTTACTACAGAGAACTTTTTCCTGGGTGTCTGGCTGGTGAGTCTTGCCCACATGCTTGGGGTTCAGCTGATCGCCATATTTGGGGTCGGGAAAGAATTTTCCTCCAGGGTAGATTGGCAGAGGCCCTGGAGGTTTTTCGCTTTCCTCTGTAGCATGGGGCACGAGTCACTTACCGGAGGATTCTCTGCATCTTGAAGTCTTTAAACCATGATTTGAGGACTTCAATAGCTGAGACATAGGTGAGAGGATTATTCCAGGCGTGGGTGGGTGAGATTCTGTGGCCTGCATTGTGCAGGAGATCAGACTAGATGATCATAATGGGCCCTTCTGACCTTAAAGTCTATGAGTCTATGAGATCCAGCAGGTACAAGGAAACAGAGAGATGTATGGGACACATATGTGGATGGCAGCTCAGCCCAACGTGTAAGAAAATCGAGCCTGCTTGAAAAAAGTTCTCCAACAGATGGGTTTGGAGAATAGTTAGAAAATGAGGGCTTAGGACATGGAATAAAAGATATAAGTGAAGGTCTAGGTGTCCAGAAATAATAGAGTTTCAGGTAAATGGAGCAATATAGTTATAGTATTAATAATAAACAATTCTGCACATAGATACGAGGATGTTAACTGGTTTATGGGAAATTACATTAAATTTGCTCATGTTGAATACAATTTTAATTAATTTAGTGTATGTGGAAAACACTATTTTCAGCCAGGAAACTGAACAGCTGTGTCCATAGAACAAGTACAGGTGTGTAATTTGTCATGCTTCCCCAACCCGTATGTCTCCCATATTCTAGAGGTTCACCTCTAATTTGGAGTGGGTGCTTTAGTCTTTATGCCCAAGCTTTCTGTTTGCAGCTGTGGATGTGTTTTTTGTCTGTGGTCGCTAGGCTATGGGAACTGGACTGAGACCATAAACCAACTTAACAGATGTCAGATGACAGGATTTTTAGTCTGGGCTAGACTTGAACGAGTGACAGTATTAAATGGCTCCAGATTTACTTGAGCCATATCTATAGATACCTGGCACCAGTTTCTTGAGTCATCTAGCCCTCAGCTCAAATTTGATAATTTGGTTTTGTTCCTGCTTTGGCCATTTAAACTCCCGTTTGCAAAAATTCAGGTAGTATATTTAACAATCTATAGTTGAACCTAGGTATTTTAATCTTATCTCCAAAGTAAGTTGTTGTTGCACGTTTCTATTTAAACAGAGAATAGTTTAAGATTTCTTTTAATATCGAGAATGCTTTGTGTTTAGGTGAGTGTTCATGGACTGAATCAGGAAGCCAGTTTACCTTGAGTTTATGGAAGAATGCCCATTAGCTGGTTGACTCTGGTCTTCCAGTGCTTGTAAAAGGTATTCTGCTGGCTATACTGAAAAAAACATTTTCAGTTGTCTTGCTGATTGGCTCAGTGTTCACTATTTGCTAACACTAAAGACTGTGTGTGGGTTTTTTCCTATTTGGCCGTTTTTCACTGAACTGCTGGGTTCTTTTTAGTATTTTAAAATGGCTGTCATTAAATAATAGACAGATGAAGTTTGACAGTTGTGTGATACAATACAAATTAGGAAACCTAAGTAAACTTAAAGAAGTCTCACATGGAAGCAACAAAAAAGTATGGAGAAAGGATAAGTTCAGTGTACAATGCTTGAAGGAAATGTGTATATGAAGAAAAAAGTAGGATATATTTTTTTCACTATAAAGCTTTCTTGTTAAATTTTGTAGATATAGGAACTCTATACGTGTACATTCCATGCTTGTGGATGGAAAATGACATTTTAAACTTATGAAATTGAAAGGGGAGGATTATTTTCCAAACATTTCTGGTATAAAAGGGATGGGTAGTATTTCACCTGAATAGAATACTTACTTCTCATCTATTAAGCTGGTTTCTCATCTATTAACTTGCTGTTTCATTCTATGCATAATAGCCCAGATTCTCAGCCCTGTTAAGTCCCTTTTGCGCTGCCCTAAGTGAGTAGATGAGTATTCTCCAGGTGTGAGGAAATCATGTGTAGTGTACAGCTGGGTATACTGGTGCTTCACCATCCCTGTCAGCAATCCATATTGTGCTGAGAGACCAGAATGTTCATCAGTCCCCACCAACACCTAGAGGGTCACAACAAAACCCGTGTAACTTGTAGCAGTTCTAGGTGTCAACTTTTTTGGCATAGAGAGCCTTTTGCATGGTCCTATCTTAAATTTTATTGGAGGTGGTACTCCTTTTATCCTGTTCTCTTTTTGTTGTAACTTAGGTTCTCTGTAACTTAGTGTGATTAAGCCATCTTCCAAGTGCCAACCACGCTTTTTTCCTCATCTTTGATGTTCTTTTGTGCTGGCCCCTTGATTACTTTTTACTACTCCCTATTTTCTGTCAGTTTTAAGGAATAATTAAAGAGAACAGTGGAGCTACCACATGAAGCATGCTTGGGACTCTTATTTGCGTGCTTTTGGATTGGTTGCCAGATCGTTTCAAAACAAGTGGTTTATTTGCTCATTTTTCTCCGGCAGGCAGGTTAGATTTCTAATTTTTAACATGCTAGCATTCAACATTTTGTAGGAAAAATTAGGCCTTTTAATTGTCTGAAAAATGCCATGGAATCCTAAGGTGTATGGGACAATAGGCAACAAAATAAACATTTATTCCTTTAGAGTGAGCTCTGTTTTCCTCCCATACCCTTTAACGACAGGAACACAGAAACTTGGTTTTGACACCAAAAACATTTTTCTTAAATAATTGTTTTCAGGCCCCAGGAATCTTGTCTTGTTTAATAAATGTAGGAATGCACTAAGGGTACGTCTATACTTACCTCCGGGTTCGGCGGTAAGCAATCAATCTTCTGAGATCGATTTATTGCGTCTTGTCTAGACGCGATAAATTGATCCCAGAAGTGCTCGCCGTCGACACCGGTACTCCTGCTCCGTGAGAGGAGTATGCGGAGTCGACAGGGGAGCCTGCCTGCCACGTGTGGACCCGCGGTAAGTACCTTGTAGTTCGAACTAAGATACTTCGACTTCAGCTACGTTATTCACGTAGCTGAAGTTGCGTATCTTAGTTCGAACCGGGGGGTTAGTGTGGACCAGCCCTAATGTAAAAAAATGGAGCAAGAGCATTTTTAAACAGTTAATTTTGTTGTGCAAGAAAGTATGTGGAAAAAGTCGTATGTGTTTTTGGAAAATAAAGTGGTATTAGGGAGACCAAACAGCCCAAAAATCTGTCTCCAATCATTTGGAAATACAAGTGCTTACCTCCTGAATATATTGCTCAGAAGCTGTAGGACTATATGAAGTAGAAGTGTAAGAATTATTCAAGGAGCCTGAGGGGGAATAAGTAGTATTAATGGTCCCATTTTGCATGGAAAAAAACTACTTTTCTGCTCCGGAAAATAAGGTTTAAGTGTTTTTCATCAGATTACCTGAACAGAGACCCAGAAAGCTCAGGAGACACTTTGCAAATTTTGCTGTATTCAAAAAACTGCATTTCAATTACCGTGGCTGCCAGTTGGGTCAAGAATTACAATTACTGTAATTAACAAGTTGCCAGATCTGAATATGTCAGGCAGGGAGATCATTCCCAAGAATATTTAGTCTTCAAAGGAAAGAGAAAATGAATTAAGCAGTCATGCACTGTAGAGTCAACTCATGTAAATAGATCAGTGGTTCATGCTGACAGGACTCCATTTCAGAAGAGCCAGTACAAGAGAGACCATCACTCAGAGGTTTCAGTTTGCTGAATCTTTATTATTTAGCCTTCAATGCTAGTCACACAGATATTTAAGAATCCATGTTCAAAATGTTTGATATGGTTGGCTTAATGTTTTTCGTTATGAGAAG
Organism: Macrochelys suwanniensis; assembly: GCA_033296515.1. Classification (NCBI taxonomy): domain Eukaryota; kingdom Metazoa; phylum Chordata; order Testudines; family Chelydridae; genus Macrochelys; species Macrochelys suwanniensis. The sequence goes on along the minus strand of CM065775.1, from coordinate 37,302,940 downwards.
AAATGTCCTTTAGCCTGAAGAACTTTTCTCTTTTAAGTAAAAGACACTGTTTTTAAAAAGAGGCTTCTTAAATGTGGCCTGAACAAGGAAGTTGATCTGTCTGAACTACCATCATTTGCACAACACATTTAAGGTGGCTTGCCATGAAATTTTACAAAATGGAACGTTACATCTGGGTACCACAGTACTCCAAGCAAAAAAGGACATTTGGTAAATTAACAACCAAATGAGCCTGTATTGTCTTTTCCCCCATAAAATGCTTAGATTTAGGAAGCTGTTTGTATTTTTATTTCCTATAGGATATAGCATAACTTCAAGCAAACTTCAAAATTGTGCATTCTGTGGAGAAATATAGATTAGCCAGCCATATGGGCAGTAGAGCTCTCTCTGGTGGATGTGACAGCACTGATGGGGAACTGGCCTTATATAAAAGGGCAGAACTTCAGGACCTGCAAAAGAAGGGGAAGAGGGCAGATATGTTTTCAGTCATTAATGGGATGAATCTCTTACCTGGTTATTTGGTTATATCTCTAAACTTGTTTATTTTTTTAAATTCTTGCAAGGTCACTTTTCAATATGACAACAAAGAGAGGGATGTAATTCGTACAGACCTGGGAGCTGATTTATTATGCCCATTGAACAAAATGCCTCCCATTAACATCTGTCCTGCCGCACTAGTAGTCTAATATATATCACTATTTATTACAGATGGGCATTTGCTGTATTAAGTCTCTTAGCTGTTCTTGAATTCTGTGGCATTTATATGCAAAACTGATGAGGCACAAATCTGCTATGCTTCTGAAGATACAGTAGTCTCAAAACCAAAATGTGCTGTACAGTGCACCTTCTATATTCTTTGTCTTGCCATTTCGATGCAGGAAATCATTAAAATTATTCAAGGTGAAAGTTGCAGTGAATTGTATCTAGAAGCAACCTAAGTTTAGCATAAAAGTATTGCAAATGAACATACTGTAGCAGTACAGCATCACTTATTAAATACAGAGTCAGAGACTGTGACACTCTTCAGGGAGTCCAGGACTGTAAGCCACTGTGTTACCCCTCTGCTTCAGTAAAGCTGGAACTTAAACTGTGTCATTTCCCTGACACTCCAGTCTCCTTGCCTTGGCAGCAAATTCCTCAAGCCTATGCTAGTCTAACACTTGCCTTGCGGGTAACATTCAGTGAACCCAAGATTGCCAGAGTGGTGTGTCTGCAGATTCCAATCCGTATCATTGCACACTCACAGAAATTACCAAAGCCACCTCTAAAGAGACAGTGCACACACCAGCCTGTTAGTGTAGCTGAAGATGCACACTATACCTCAATATACAGCATCGAGTTGAATTTATAATAAAACCAGAATGTTTATTAATAAAGAATGTAGATTTAAGTGATATTAAGCAAGACAAGAAAGTTATGATTACAAATAAAACAAAAACAATTTCTAGTCACTAAAGCTTAACTTCAGTAAGATACAATCTTTGCATAAGCAACTTTGTGACTTATATCAAGCTACCAGCCCCTTAGGAAGGAGGATCCACCGTTCTCAGAATCGGTGAGTGCTGATTCCTTTGTCCCCTAAGTGATGCATAACAAAGGAGTCCCCTTTCTTCCCTTTTATATCCCAAAAGCCTTTGAAATGTATTCTTTGAAAAGTAAAACCAGACAAAGTTCCTTTTCCCTGTTGCTTGTTCTTGACCATGCAGGCACTAAGCCCATTCTTTATCCTCTGCTCAGTTTGCTTTCTTGATCAGCTTGATCACTTTGTTTACCATAAATGCAAATGTACTTTCACTGTCCTTGCTTGTAATCAAGCCATACTGTTTTGTTACCTGCCTGCTAACTTGATTCATGCAGGTAATCCACATTCCTTTGTCTAGGGCAGACATAGAGTTGCCAACTTTTTAATTGTAGAAAACTGAATACCCTTGCCCCACCCTCTTCCCTGCCCCTTCCCCGAGGCCCCACACCATCTCTGAGGTCCCACCCCCGCTCACTCCACACGCACCCCATCACTTGTTCTCCCCCACCTTTGCTCACTTCCTCATTTTCACCAGGCTGCGGGAGGGTGTGAGGGCTCCGGCTGTGAATCCAGGCTCTGGAGTGGAGCCTGGGATGAAAGGTTTGGGGTGCAGGAGGGGGCTCTGGGCTGGGGCAGGGGGTTAGGGTGTGGGAAGGGGTTTGGAGCTAGGGCAGGGAGTTGTGGTGCGGGAGGGGATTCAGGGTGCAGGCTCTGGGTGGCGCTGACCTCAGGCGGCTCCCGGGAAGCGGTGACGTGTCCTGCCAGCTCCTAGGCAGAGGGGTGGCCGGGGGCACTGCACACTGCCCCCACCCACAGACCCCGCCCCCACAGCTCCCATTGGTCACAGTTCCTGGCCAATGGGAGCTGCGGAGCCAGCACTTGGGCTGGCACCTGTGGCGGGGGCAGTGCACAGAGCCCCCTGGCTGCCCCTCCGCCTAGGAGCTGGAGGGACATGCTGGCTGCTTCCCAGGAGCCGGGCACGGAGCCTGCCTGCCCACCCCACTGACGCTGCGGCCAACCGGACTTTTAGCAGCTCAGTCAGCTGTGCTGACCTGAGCCGCCAGGGTCCCTTTTCGACTGGGTGTTCCAGTCGAAAATTGGATGCCTGGCAACCCTAGGCAGGCTTGTTTATCAGCTGCCTCCATAACATGTTTTAAGTACATATTTCCAGTGTACATACATAACTTTTTACATACATCATGCAGTGATATTCATGACCAGTTTACATACCATACCCTACATCACTGATTACATATTCTGACCACACCACGTTGAGTGTGCCCTTTGCTGGTTGGCATGAAGAGGTTCTTAGGGTCACAGAGACCTAACAAGAAAGCTCCTCTTTCTATTACATTTCTGTAACCAGATCAATAAACCACCTGTTTTTATTGATGGTGGCCAAAAATACTTATTTTTTGTTTTATTGTGATTTTTTTAACCTGACCCCACTCTTCTATTTTTCATCTCTTCTTTTAGAAATTGATTGACTTAGTTTACCGTGGCAAATTCTGAAATAACTGATAAATTTTCAGTGTTGTAAAGTCCTTTCTTTTGAACACTTTTTTTTGGAAAAACAATATTTTTTGAAAAATAATAATTATATTAAATATATAATCCTTGGAATCTAATAGAGCAGCACTTTTAATATTAATAGTACATCACATTTTTAAAAATGCGTAATGAAAAGTTTTGTGGGAAAGTATTTTTAATGCATTCATAACAAATATTTGCTAATTATACTTTTTAAATAGGATCACTCTATGGTACAGAGGGCAGTAAATGGGAAGTCAGAAAGGAATATATACCTCCACTCTGCAGGCATGACAGAATCAATAACAAAAGACTAACACAGCATTGTAGGATTTTTTAAAAATATAGAAATAATACCTTAATAGAGACGTTCTTGATTTTAAGAATTTAAAAGAAATCCCACAAGAAGTTTCTGTATTGCGCCAAAAAAAAAAAAGAAAGAAAAAGGGGAGATTATTTGCAGAAAAATTATAATTCTAAAGATGATGCAAATGATATTTTTTATATAATATTGTAAGTATATTGTCAAGATAAATAGAATTAGTTGTATAGATGGTGCAGTGCACACTCTGATCAGTACTAAATGTGGTACACACAAAATATAGGGATTTTTGCTGTACTTTATTTGAAAAATTTAGAGGAGCATCTGTGTGGTTTCTATGGAAACCACGCTGAAACCTAGATACCGCAAACTTTCAGACATCACTCTGCAGGGAATCCAACACTTTGACAGCTTTCGTTTTATGTACTGGGGAGTCAACTACAATTTTACAGTTTATGGCCTAATGACTTAAAAGCTTTCAGTTTTTTCCACCTAGAATCAGATAATGTGTATATAAAATGGCTGTGTATAGAGAAAGTATATTTTTATTTAGGTTAAATTAGGCTAGAGAATCCATGTTTGCAATAGTTGCTTGCAAGGAAGAATAAAAATGGAGACTGAAGATAACATTTTTACATAAGTGAGCTAAATACTGTTTAATTGGTAAGGAGAATTAGCATAGATGTGTATGTGCAAAATATGAATGCTAGCAATAGAGTCATGTATTTCAGGACCGATGATTTTATGGGCACTGTTGGTAGTAGAAGGAAGAAGGAAAAGAGAGTACTAATAAAATCAGTTTGAATGTATTCTCTCATTTAGCATAAAGAAAGTGCATGTAAATAACAAAAACATGTTTTCTATTTGTAGTTATTACTCCAGTGGTAAGAATTATTTTTAAAAGGTGCCAATCCATTTTTTTTTTTTACAAAAACAATATCCATATCACATTTGTGTAGCATGATGTAAAATTAGAGAGAACATACAGGTGGTTAATACCAAGTAAAACTCAATGGTATTTGTTCTGTGAAAATTAGATATTTAAAAAATATAATTTACCATGAAAAAAAATCATAGAGAAAACTGTTTATATTTACAGTATTGGGCACTTGTCCCATTTTAGGTACATTTAGGAATCACAATGGATACTAAATAAAAGCTTCCAATGGTCAAAATCAAAAAATACTGGATGAAGTTTGTATATCAATTTAAATTTAAGCTATGTAAATTCGAGATATCAGACTAGATATTTGCAGCTCCAGAAGGAAGCTTATCTTGCAATGGAATGTGATATTATATTCAGCTTGTTTATATCATTCAACTGTATTTTTGCTACTTTGTCATGGGTATCATATGATTGCTGTCAGTTGACCCAAGCATCTCATAATTATGTGTCTGGAAGGAAATACTGCTGTTGCTAGATACCATACCTCTCTGGTTAGGTAAAGAATACTAGAACGACCTACATAATTCTAGTTCTTTTCTATTAATTTGTACATATATATTTTTTCTTTGTCTCTTTTTAGTTTGCAGAAAAAACTGATAGAGAGTACTACACTCTGGATGACATGTTTGTTTCCAAAGCAGCTAAGGGAGAGCGGAGTGGAGAAGAAGAGGAAAGACACAGAAGAAAAGCAATCTATCAACATCATCAGCTTGTTGCACGTATGGAGAAGTGCCCATATTGCTTTGATAGCCCTGAACTTCCAAAACATCTTATTATTGCAATTGGCATCAAGGTAAGAAAGTAGCAATTTGACATGAGCATGGAAAGAAATAAAGGAAGGCAGTTTAGTGCTAGAATTTCCTGAGATTAAAAAATAAAATTGCTTCTTTGGCATGATTTATTGATTCATGTGTTGTTTTCCTTGCCCTTCCAATTAAACAGAAAGGAAAATTCCTTAAGGGTGAGATGAAAAAAATATGGATCTGTCTTGCATGATGAAGTTAATTCTCAGAACTTGATCCTTTTCAGATTTGCAGATGACCTTGGTATCTATGGAAAAACCTCAAGGGCATTGAAACAATGATAAAAGAACTGAACACATAGATTACAGAAGGTAGATGAATATGCAAGCGACCAAATAGGGGTCAGCGTGAATAGATTAGGGTGAAACTTGGGATGGGGGAAGGAGAGGGAATAGGTTGCATATACAAGACAAAGCTCCTAATATTGGGACAGTCCCAATAACATCAGAATTTTTGGTCACCCTAGAATATATAAGAAGAGAAAAGTTCACTTTGGGTAGGAAGGAATTAGAAGTAGTTTAGGAGTAAAGTATAATTCAGAAAGACAAAACAAGGTTGAGTGGAAACCTTTCAGAAGACAAAACAGTATCACGATAACTACTCTTCAATTAAATTAGCCCCAAATCTTGTTTAGAAGCTGAAGAGAGCATGTGGGGGTGTAAATTGCACCTTCTCTTTTGTCCTGGTGGGGATTCACATTTAGGGACTGATAAGCAGTGTTGTTGTTAACTCTTGGTGTTTCTGCTGGGAGGAGGAATAGCTTTAATCCCTGATAGGGGTTCTGTACAAGCTCCATAGGCAGAGTCTGCCTGTGTGTTAATTCATACATTTTGTCTTTGCCACCAGAGAGGAGATTACAGACTCTCCATTACTACCATTTTGCCTTCTCCTCCATGCATGCACCTATATCAGACTTCCTAATACTGGGGCAGAAACCTTGACTGAATATAAACCTTTGTTTCCAGTATGGTTCAAACTATAACACACAGAACAAAATGTGAACATTTACCAAGAATATAGGATACAGGCGCCAAAAAAAGAAAAGTGAATTACACAAAGATGGCATTGTATGGCATTGCATGGAGAAACATGAAAATAAATAAGTAAAGGACTAAATCTACAAGGACCGTGAATATATAGCACAGATGTTAAATGGGATTCATACCTTCCAAGGCCAGAAGGGACTGTTGTGATCATCTTGTCTGACCTCGTGTATAACAGAGGCCATAGAACTCCCCCAAAATAATTCCTTTTGAACACAGTATATCTTCATTTTTTTTTAAATGTTGATTTAAGAATTGCTAATGAGGGAGAATCCAGCACAACCCCCAGTAAATTGTTCCTGATTAATTACCCTCACTGTCATATGCAGTGTACTTGTAGCTGTGTCGGTCTCAGGATATTAGAGAGACAAGGTGGGTGAGGTAATATATTTTACTGGACTTTCCAGCTCTTCATTCTGCAATACAGCCATGGGCTCTTCAATCTACCAGACAAAGGTATAATACGATCCAATTGCTGGAAGTTGAAGCTAGACAAATTCCAATAAAAGATATCACCTCACCAACTTTGTCTCTCTAATACCCTCACTGTTAAAGTTTTAGGCCTTATTTCCAGTCTCAATTTGTCTAGCTTCAACTTCCAGCCATTGTATCATGTTATACCTTTGTCTGGTAGATTGAAGAGCCCATTGGCTGTGTTGCAGAAAGAAGAGATGGAATGTGAACTAAACTTTTGCCGAAATGGAGACCCATGAGAGAATGAGTATCAAGGACCAGCACTAAAGATGCTAGAGAGACTAGAAGCTCGTCCAGTATCTGCTTGGCCATATTATGCTTGGCCATATCTAGGACAGGTTGAATTAATCACCATTACCATCTTTAAAAATAGATATTCTCTATTTTCAAAGCTCAGCGTCAAAGCTACAGTTTTCCTGAATGTGGAGTGAAGTGCCTTTTAGACTCCATTAAGGCTACTCGGTCAACTGAAGGGATCACTTCTCAAGAAGCTGAACTCATTTGTCCCAACACCTTTAATTTTGCTGGCCCAGAAAGCAAAAGAGGCTAATGAATGCATAGATTCCACCAGAGTTATGTGTACTTGCATCCTTTACCCCCCTCCCCCACCATGCACACACAACTACTAGTGAGAGTATAGATCCAAAGACAGCTATAACTACTGTTCAGAAGGCTACAGTTGGATTACTTTACAGCAACACAGCGTAGATTAAATCAGGTTAGCATGAAATTGCAGTTTTGATTAAATGCATCTATGTTTAGCATTACCAGTATACGGTATAACATATTGGCTGGCATCTTTTTGATGAGAACTGACACTGTATTTAGGAAAAGAAGGGCCTTGGACTGTACAATGAAAGATGTTGAAATAGCATGTTTTATAAGGTATAATCATCACATAAAATCACTTTTATCACATATTGATTATAGAGAAATGCTAGTTTCTCCATAGATGAGGCTGAAGAGCTTTTATTGTAAACTTATTATGATCTTTACTCAGGGGTGAAACTTAAGGGACTTACTGGTACGCAGGGCGGCCAGGGCCCTGAGCAAAGTGGAGGGGTGGGGGTGGCTCAGCTGGAAGGGGCAGGGCCTCAGGCGGAAGGGGTGGGGCTGGGTTCAGACTACCCCAGCCAGCCCTTCAGCGCGGCCCAGCAGCGATTTAAAGGCCCAGGGCTCCTGGCCGCCAGCATTACCCCAGGGCTGCAGCCCTTTAAATCGCCGCCGAAGCCTCGGTGCTCCTGGCCACTGCTGCTACCCCGGGGCTCTGGCAATGATTTAAAGGGCCAGAGCCCTGGGCCCTTTAAATCACCACTGGAGCCCTGGGCCCTTTAAATTGCCACCAGGGCCCCAGGGAAGCTGCCCCCAACTGGTATGGTCGGCTGTGTAGCGGCTCTTACCGGTACGCCGGACCAGACCATTCTGGCTTACTTTCACTTCTGTCTTTACTCCCATTTTAACATAATCAAAATGAAACCAGTCACACTGAAATTTCACAGGTCCAACTTGTGCTGAAATAGAGCAATTAGGTAAAGTTTGAGCTAAATTAAATACTTATTTTAGATGTATCTACTCAAAGCCCTTGGTAAATGTACATGTGATGGGTTGGACACCCCGCCCCAGGATGCCACCTGATGTACTGTGGTTTCACTGAGCCTGCCTGCTCCACTAGCCTGGGCTCCCTCTCCCTGTTTTGCTGAATCAGGCTCTCCAGCCTCTGGAAGCGCACACACACAGGCAGGGACGCACCAGCTGTAGAGTCACACAGAGTCTGCAAGAAGCTCTCTATGGGAAGATTCATCTAGGAAATTGCCCAGCCCTCAAGTGCACATCTCCTTTGGGGAGTAAACCCAAGTCTGCACAGCGCAAGCTCATGAAAATTTGCCCTCTCCCTCAATGTGGAGAGAGATATGCACAGCTTCTTATGCCCCCAGATATGAATTACACAAACTGGATTATGTTATAAACAAGAAATAAGTTTATTAGCTATAAAAGGTAAATTTTAAGTGATCATAAGGGATAGCAAACAGAACAAAGCAGATTACCAAGCAAATAAAGCAAAACACGCATACTAAGCTTAAGATCTTAGCGACTGGTTTCAAGAAGTAATTTCTCACCCTAAATATTGCTTTTGGGGCAGGTTGCAGAAATTCTTGAAGGTTAGCTACCCTGCTTGCAGCTTAAATTTTGAGGTATCTTATTCATGGAGTAGATCCCTTTTCTAGCCTGGGTTCAGTACTCCTCCCCCTTTCCCTTTGTCCTTGTTCCTTAGGTGTTTCCAGCCGTCATCCTGGGTGGGGATTCAGTGAAGAGTGAACCCGGATTAATTTACTCCCCAGCCTTAAATAAGATTTACATAAGGCAGGAATCTTTTGTTTCCCAGTCTTGACCTCTCCCTCCTTCTGGTGGAAAATTACTAGAAGTCCAAGATGATGTTTAGTACCAGATGACATGATCACATGACCTAGTAGTGTCACAGCTACGTCCCAGGACACCTCTCAGGAAGGAGAGAGATTAGTATCTTCAAAGTCTTATTGTTTCTTCCTAGTGGCCCATCAAGGCTGATGGTCTGTTGTCATGTGGGTGTTTGCGAAGTACACACCCAGTTGTAATAGTTACATAGTCAATATTCCTATCTTTAGATTCAGAAATGATACATGCATACAAATTGGATAATCACATTCAGTAAATTATAACCTTTGCAATGATACCTTACAAGACCCATCTTGCATAAAATATATCTGTTATGCCATATCATAAGCATATTTCCATAAAGAATATGGGGTGTAACATCATAGTACAAAATGTATAAATAGAAATAAAAAAAAATACCTTGATGACTGAACTGTTGTCTAAATTACAATCCCCTCATCAAAATAAAAAGTTCTCCGCCTGTAGCTTCAAATCTAGGGGGAAAAACCTAAAAGGGTAGCTGAGCTTTGCTAATCTGAAGCTTAGACAAACTATGCAAATATTTTGGATTTAAGATGGCAGCAACCACAAGCCATGAATTTTAGTCTGTACCTGAATTTCCTTCATCAAAAATTAAAATCAGTATCTTCATATTTCAAGCCGCAAGGGAAATGCAACAGATGCAAAGAGTAGAAGGCAAGCAGGGAATGTGGACAGTTGTTTGAGCAAACGTAACTGTGAATTCCCTTGCTTGTGTGTGTAGTTTCTAAAGTGTAACTTGACTTTTATTGTCCAAGCTTTCCATTTTTAGTATTTTCTAAAAAATATATAAATAAATGCTCTCCCCCCCCCCCCCCCCCCCAAGTAACTTACAAATGTTTACAACCCTAAGGCCAGAGTAACACAGCTTTTTTAAAAAAACAAAACAAAAAACCAACCTTGCAATAATGTTTGGAAATCTCTGTTTCTGAGAGATTTTACGTGGGGTTTCAAATTCAGAAATACTTCACGCAGTAGAGTTAGGAGATACCCACATATTTTCAGAGTAGGACTATTTGATATGCTGAAATCACTATGCTGAAATCAAATTCTGCCTTCCCATTCATGTTTGTGAGGGCAGGATAGGCTAGCCCAGTGTTTAAGTCTATGACATGTAATAAAATTGCATTTGCAATTATAATGAAATCAAGAATAAAATTGAATCTGATCATTCAATGATTGCTTATAAAGTAAATAGAGACTATTTATTTATTTAGGGTTAAACACCCCCCTCCCCCTCCCAAATTTGTATACAACCTGCATCCACTCATTGTAAATTTTTAAATTTAGGTGAAACGCAGTTTCCAACCCATATACTTTACAATGCCATTTCAAACATGCTATGAAATCTGCATTCACATGTTCAGAGGATTGGTAATGAGAGTTTCCTTATCCTGACTAACAGATGGAACCTGACTCCATCTTCCCTTGCAAATTCTGTGTCATATGTTAAGGATGTCCTGCCTTCCAGACCTGGCACTAGGCCTGATTTCTCCTTGAGCAAAACATGCTAGACTGTTGATCCCCAAGATAGGAGGAGTGCCTACCTCCTTCTGCCCAAACGCCATCAATTATCCATGAGGCTGTCCTGTCCAGGCTCCCTTTATTTCATAGAATTGTGAGATTAAATCCCCAAGCCCCATACTCATCTTTGAAACCTGGCACAAATAATAATCAAATGTTAATGATTTTACATTATTTAAGGGGCTATACTTCAGCTCAAGTTCTTTTCTGCGTATCTGCTTGTTTCTGTTGATATTTATAAATCTTACAAAATTACTAAATAGTTTTGACCCATTAAATCTGAAACATCTTTAATATAGACTTTGCTTTTTACCATCCCCCTAAATTCCTCATGCTTTATTTTGAATTATTTTTACTTTATTTAAAATTAATACTAATAAATGATTTTTTTTATGTGAGTTTGCAACCACAGTAGACTGAACAGCACGACTTTTGTTACATTTGGAATAATATTTAGTAGAAATGCTGATACCACATTGTCTCAATACTACTAGTATTGTTTTAGCAAAGTAAATATGATATGCAAAGGGCCCAGTGTAAGTCACTTAGCACCCTTCATTCCTATTGATGATTTTGGGGTTGTGGTGGCTCTGGGCTTTTCAGGATCTGGCCCAAAAGAAGCTAAGAAGCTCAGTCACAATGTTCATCAGCTTAACTGACTTGCAAGAAGCCTATTGTTTGTTTAATTTAAATCGGCTTAAATATTATTTTTTTGCTTTAAACATTGTTCGAAGAGGACAACTGCCTTTATTAGATTAAATTTTAGTAAAATTCCGTGTTCCTCAGCTTTAGCTGGATTAAAATGTTTTTTGACATTGGAAAGAAATGAGTATTTTTGTGATTGGGAGTGAAAATGTTTCTTTGTGTAGGTATACTTATCCTTGCCGAACTATCAATCCCTTACTGAAGGCCACTGCGTGATGGCCCCTTTGCAGCACTACACTGCTGCCACTCTTCTGGATGAAGACATCTGGGAAGAAATCCAGGTCAGCAAAGCACTGCTATTTATTACAGCTGTGTAGATAGCTCATTTTCTAGCCGCTTTGTAATAATTTGATTTATACATTAATATACTTATTGTAAGTGACTGTTGCTTCCGATCCACAGCCCTTGGGGGCTTTTGAGGTTGCCTGGGTTTTCTCTGCTTTCCATTCCAAGGTTTGAGCTGGTTCTGGCTGTGGACAGAACTATCTCACTTCAGGGACACCCCTCTCCCGCCCCCATGTATGGAATTCCATCCTTGCTAAATACACCAGAGTTCCCTAGTTGTCCTCAAGAGAATAGTGTGAGGGATAACATTTTCAAAAGCATCACAGTGACTTAAGCAATGAAGTCTCATTGAAAGTGAGTGCTTCTGAAAATTTTACTCATGGTCTTTCTGTTTGAGTTAATTAATCTGTTTGATCTTTGTGTCCTCCCTTTTTCACATGATATCTTGAGTTATTTTTACTTTGCCCTTCTTTTGGCTTATACTTTATTGTTCACTGGGCGCAGTTTTACATTAGTTGCCCTTTTAAACCTTTGAATAACACTCACATACTGGTACAATGATGACCCGTACACAAATTTTTTAAAAATGTGCACCGTCAGATTTCACGTTACCAGTTTTTGTGACCAAAATATCTTATCTTAATATAACTTTAATAAGTGCCTAGTTATGATTTATATTGTAATATATGGTTGTGCCAGCTTTTCAGATTCTTATATTCACTGCTGGCTTTTATGGATAAATTGGGCATGAATTGTGTCAAGAGCTGGAAAGCCAAGTGGTTCACCAGTATTTGCAAATCCTGGTTAATAGGATTTGACACTCAATGTGTTTCTCATTATCGTATTCCTTTCATCTAGCTTGTAGGCCTAATTTCTGATATCTCTTCAAAACATTATACCTGTTTACAGTCCTGATGAATCTTGTCCAGGAAGTTTTTCAGTCAAAGGCACCAGGTAGCAAATATGGGAATGATCAAGACTTCAGAAGAGAGTGACTGAACTAGTCATTTCTTCGCTCTGACTTCAATGATCAAAAGTGCCAAAAAAGGAAAATATATTTTTCAACGTTCCCTCTAATTTTTTACATCCATGTGCAGAATTTAATTTTGTTATGTGCATCAATATGGAGGTGATGTGTGGCAGGGGTGGGGCCGAGGGGTTCCAAGTGTGGGAGGGGGCTCAGGGCTGGGGCAGAGGGTTAGGGTGCAGGGGTGATGGCTCTGGCTGAGGGTGCAGGCTCTGGGGTGGGGCCAGAGATGAGGGGTTTCAGGTGTGGGGGGGGGGCTCAGGACTGGGGCAGAGGGTTGAGGTGTGGGAGGGGGATCCAGCTGTGGGGGCGGCTCTGGGGTGGGGCCGGGGATAAGAGGTTTGGGATGCAGGCTGCACCAGGGCTGTGGCGGGGAGAGAGGACTCACCCCAGCCTTCTCTCCCCGGCCACTGCCTGCCTCCTCTCCCCGGCCACGGCAGCTCTGGGGTTGAAGCTGAGGGAGAGGTAACTCTCCCTGCCGGGGCAGCTCTGGGGCCAGGGGAGAGGTACCTCTCCCTGCCGCAGCCCTGCATGCCCCCTACCTCTCTCCTCTCCGGTTCAGGCCCTTGTGGCTGTGCAGATGCGTGGCCCTTGATAGCCTGCTGCATGGCCATGCTCTTGCTTTTTTTTAAAGATCTTTAAAGCCAAAGGTCAAAGCAGACATGACCAAATGTAGAAAGAGATTTTATGAAATGTAATGACGTAGCTCAAAGGCCATCCACTAAGAAATCCATAGCAAACAGCCTTGGAACCTTAACATGCAACTTGTCTTGTAGGAGATTTGCTTCAATTCAGGGCAACTTCCATTCAGTGACATGGGTATCCTGTGAAAGAGACATCCCATACCCGAATGACAGGTGGAATTTTAAGGCCCAAGAACTAAAGGACAAAAGACTGTGAAGAAAAAAGTGACTTAAAGCTGTAGGAGTGTGACAGCTGTATTTTTTATCTGTTTTTCACATAGTACAAATTATCTAATGAAAGCCCACTGGAAGTAGGCACAGCAAAGGCGGTTGCTATGTCCTAATCAGGATGGGATTCTGTTATACAGTAACTCCTCACTAAATGTCCTAGTTATGTTCTTGAAAAAATGCAACTTTAAGCGAAACGATGTTAAGTGAATCCAATTTCCTCATAAGAGTTAATGTAAATAGGGGTGGTTAGTTCCAGGGAAATTGTTTTCGCCAGACAAAAAAGACATTATGTACATATACAGTATAAGTTTAAAATAATTTCAAACAAACAGTTTAATACTGTATTCGCCAGTGATGATTGTGAAGCTTGGTTGAGGCAGGGGCGTCGCAGGGTCAGGGCACAGGGGCTTGACTCGCTCCACTCACCGGGAGCGGGGTCTGGGCACGGGGGAGCAGACAAGCCCCTACCTCACTCCCTGGCAGGAGCGTCGAGCAGGGGAGCCAAACAATGTTATAAGGGAACATTGCAGGACTTTAAGGGGGTATGTTCTCTAATAGACCAGTGACCTAATAATGAAACAACGTTAACCGCGACAACATTCATTGAGGAGTTACTGTACTAAGTGCTGTTGAAATCAGACTTCTTGCTCCAAAGACCTTAAAATGTCATTTGAAAAAAGAGTGCTGCAAGTAGCAAATAAGAGACAGAAAAGACAACATGGGACCAAGAGTAACAGTAAAAAAAAAAAATCATAGTTACATTCATAGATTCCAAAGCCAGAAGGGACCATTGTGATCATCTAGTCAGACCTTATGCATAACACAGGCCATACAACTTCAGAATAATTCCTAGAGCACATTTCTCTTTAAAAAAATAAATCATCTAATCTTGATTTAAAAATTGTCAGTGATGGAGACTGCACCACAACCCATGGTAAATTCCAGTGGTTGATTACTTAATGTGCCTTACTTACTTCCAGTCTGAATTTGTTTAGCTTCAACTTTCAGTTATTCTGTCATGTTCTATGTTTTTATTTACATAAGGTTCTGGAGGCAGTCACTGTGTCCGCTTCTGGGTCTTCCCTCCTGCTGGACACACTGGTCTTGTTTGACAAATAATAATGGCACTCAAAACTGCCAGTTCCCTATCCCTGCATGCTATAACTCAGATGAATTACTAGATTATGCAAACTATTCTGGACGTGAATGAATTGACTATGCAAACAACCTTGTAAGAGTCGTAGAAAGGTATTCTGGGGGATATGTGATTGTGCAGAAAATTAGTCCTTGACATGTAGAATTGCCTGATTTGTGTTTGTAATCACAGTAGTTGCACATTCAAATTAGGAATGCAATTACACGTGATACATGAGAGGGAGGTGAATGTCAGATCTGCAATACATTAGTGAGTATGAACAAAAAGTTCATACAATAGTTTATTTTTTTTAAAAAAAAATGCATATTGGCAAAGAAAAAATAGTTTGAGAATGGAATTGGACAAAGTTGAGGTAATTCAGCCATAGTGTCGGACATTACATTGGACTCTTGCTAAACAGGGAAGGAAAGGAAATAAATCCTGCTGCATACAGTATAAATTCCTTGAAAAATTATATCTCAAATAGGAAGTAAAATCAACGTGGCAAAAGGGGGAAAAATAGAGCAAAAGTTATAGCATAAGCTGAAAGAAATCAAAGTGATCTAATGACTGGATAACGATTTAAAGGAAGTGGACATGGATAAAAAGTATGTGGGTGTTATATACCGTAAACCAAAGTAAGTCGGCTAACTATAACTATATATATATATATATATATATATATATATATAATAGTATGTACTGCAGTGTAATAGCTAAATAAAAGCTTGTGTATTTTCAGGAAATAGTGACAAGTCAGGAACCAAAGATAGAAAGATAAGAAGGATTTTCTTTCTTTAGTCCAGCAGTTCTCAACCAGGGGTCAGCGACCCCTTGGGGGTCCGTGAGCAGGTTTCAGGGGGTCCACCAAAATAAACTAGAGAGCAGGGCTGCTGTTAGACTCGCAGGGGCCCAGAGCAGAAAGCTGAAGCCTGAGCCCAGCTGCCTGGGGCTGAAGCCAAAGCCCGAGCAACTTAGCTTCACGGGGCACCCTGTGGCATGGGGCCCCAGGCAATTGCCTAGCTTGCTATCCTTTAACTCCAGCCTTGGCTTTTAATCTATTGGATATGCAAAAAAAACCAAACAAAAAACAGTTGTTGTGGCACAGGTGGGCTGTGGAATTTTTATAGCATGTTGGGGGAGCCTCAGAAAGAAAAAGGTTGAGAACCCCTGCTTTAGTCTACAAATCAACATCTGGAAACGCATTAGAGCAGTGTGAAAATAACACTCGTAATGGGTATAAAAAGGTTAGAGGCTCTTAAACTTGGCAGTTCATCAGATCTAGATAATTTACACATTTAAACCCCCCTCCCCCAAATGACATGGGGATGGGAAATGGAGAAGCTTTGTTAAACATTTTCACATGTTCAAAAGAAAGTTTGTGAGCACAAAATGGCTTAAAAAACCTTTTTTGTTAGAAAAAACTAGAGACATTTTGTTTGATATCAGCTATGGAAGGAGTGTGATTCCCTTCACGCCAATAGTTATGGAATAATCCTGCTATTGGAAATAGGGTACATGCTGAGAAATTGAATAGTTTAGGAATGATCTCTGGAACAGCTGGTGAGCATATCTTGATTAAAGATAGATGAGAGGTGGACGTTTATGAGAATGATGAGAGAGAATAAATGGACATGATATATTTTAGACTTTTAGGGCTTTTCTACATGGGGAAGTTAGTGTGCGCTAAGGGTGTGAATTTACAGCACATTAATTACTCTGTACTAGCTGTCTATGTGGACACTTAACTGTGTGTTAAAAGTGTTTTTCTGCACCTTAGCTTAATACATTTTAAAGTGTCTCAGATAAACGGCCTGAGGGCACTCTTACTGCGAACTAAGAGTGTCCATATGGGGAGTTAAATACATTAAAATACAGAGAGACGCTGCAGTTATGCCTTTCGCCCACCAGCGGTGGGGGAATCGCCTCCTAGCCTGAAATGCTGACAAACCTCAGGCTCGCAGAGGGAGAGAGAGAGCTTCTAACACAGGGTCGTGACCCTTTAGGGCAGGGGTGGGCAAACTTTTTGGCCCGAGGGCCACATCGGGGTTGCAAAACTATGGAGGGCCAGGTAGGGAAGGCTGTGCCTCCCCAAACAGCCTGGCCCACGCCTCCTATCTGCCCCCTCCCACTTCGCGTCCCCTAACTGCAACCCTCAGAATCCCCGACCCATCCTACCTCCTCCCCCACCCCCACAGCTCCTTTTCCCCTGACCGCCCCCTCCCGACCCTACTCACCCCCCAGGACCCCACCCCCTACCCAACCTCTCTGCTCCCTGTCCCCTGACTGCCCCGACCCCTATCCACACCCCTGCCCCCTGACAGGCCCCCCGGGACTCCCACGCTTATCCAACACCTCCCCCGTTCCCTGTCCCCTGACTGCCCACCAGGACCCTCTGCCCCTTATCCCACTCCCCAACCCCCTTATCAAGCCGCTCAGAGCAGCATGTCTGGCAGCCGCGTGGCCTGGCCCCTCAGAGCGCTGCCCGCATGGCGGCGTAGCTCCAGGGGAGGGGGGACAGCAGAGGAGGGGGGAGGGACTAGCCTCCCCAGCCGGGAGCTCAGGGGCCAGGCAGGATGGGCCCGTGGGCTGGATGTGGCCTGTGGGCCGTAGTTTGCCCACCCCTGCCTTAAGGGGTTGTAGGGTTATTACATGGGGGGCTTGTGAGCTATCAGCCTCCACCCCCAGCATTTATAATAGTGTTAAATATAAAATGAAGTGTTTTTAATTTATACGGGGGGAGGGGTCGCACTCATAGGTTTGCTGTGTGAAATGGTCACCAAAAAGTTTGAGAACCACGGAGCTATGGGGAAGGTGCATCTCAGAGTTTTTTTGTTTTCAAAGATGTGTAACTCGTGAGTGTTTTTTAAGAATAAAGTGACTGTAGTTAAGAAATTAAGCTTGTGTTCCTTGCTTACCTGCCATGTTGTCCCTGAAGGGATTAAACCAGTAGTTCAGAGTGCCCTTAGCCTGGTGGAGCTCTAGGAGATCATGTGAAAGCAACTAGGGGGCTTGGGAGGTCTCAGACACTGGTTTCAGGGTCTAGGGCAGTGGTTAGGTTGCGACCCTGTTTTAGTGGGGTCGCCAGGGCTGGCTTATATTTGGTGGGGCCTAAGGCAGAAGCCCGAGCCCATCCGCCAAAGCCTGAGGACTTCTGCCCTGGGCAGCGGTGCTCAGGTTACAGGTCCCCCCACCCGGGGCAGCGGGATTCAGGCTTTCGCCCTCCCCCACCCAGGAGGCAGGGCTCAGGCAGGTTCAGGCTTCGGTCTCCACTCCTGGGGTCATGTAGTAATTTTTGTTGTTAAAAAGGGATCACGATGCTATGAAGTTTGAGAACCCTTGGTCTAGGGCAACTGGGAGGTTCCAAGAGAGAAGAGTTCTGAGCCCAATAGCATGAGCTAAG
This sequence comes from Macrochelys suwanniensis, assembly GCA_033296515.1. Classification (NCBI taxonomy): domain Eukaryota; kingdom Metazoa; phylum Chordata; order Testudines; family Chelydridae; genus Macrochelys; species Macrochelys suwanniensis. The sequence continues at coordinate 37,284,856 of CM065775.1, read as the reverse complement.
GCCCCAGAGCTAAAAACAGTGACGACACTCTACCCAGAGCCATTTGGCTTGGAAGCATGTGGGTCCCAGTGATTGGGTCCACTCAGAACAGATTGGTGACTTTAGGGAGGGGTATTGAGCCAGGTTAAAACAGTTATTTTTTCCACTTTCAACAAATCAGAACTCCAATCTCAGGGTACAGGCCTTGCAACAGTAGGTCCACAGATTGTATTCGTGTACAGCAGAGGAAACAAAGGTTAGCTGTAACTATAACCTTTTTATGCTACAACGAGATTAACCATGGAGTTCTGTAGTAGTTAGAACTATTGTTGCTATTTTATTTTTTGTCTTAACACTGGGGTGATTATAGTGAAAGCAAGTGTGTCACGTTTGCAGATGCAACTGAATTGGGTCTGTTATAAAGGCATCTTCAGTTCAGTGAGTGGATAATACAGAATAGCAAAAGAGAGAGCAGTTGTTATACATAACAGTGATGTACAACACTAGGAACGAGCAATTACTGCAAAATTTTTATTCAAGTGACCCACTGGAGTGACTTTTATAGCATTCACAGCTATTTGTTTTTCATGACCATCCATACAAGTGACTTTTTTGCATATCAGTTTGTAGCCCAATGGAGGAACTCTCCAGATGCTCACTGGCCTGGGGCTGAATGGGAACAGAGTCATCTTAATCACCACATACACACACTCTATACAGACTCAGTAATTCTGAGACTGCATAGCAGTATTCTTCCATCTGAGGCCCAGAGAAAGTGCAGACACAATTTCAAAGTGGGCATTCCCTGCTACCAAATTTAAACTTCTGGGCCAAACCTGGCTGTCCTTACTCTGGCAAAACTCCCATGGAAATAAAACGATCAGCAGGTTTTAAATCTGCTTCTGAATTCTACATCTGATAGGATGTACAGTGTCCTAACATTGAAAAATTCAGTGCTGATACAATATGTATTGTACCTCTATATTTATTATATATTATACTGCCTGCCTGGTTTTGAGGGCAGAAAATACTGCATCTGTGACTATAATTTAATAATATGTAAAGTTCAAAAGGATTGTTCTAGGTAAGAATCCTAAAGGTTTGGATTCTTAAACCAGATCTCAGCTAAACTAGCCAGTCCCTTTTGGAAATTTTGTCAGGAAATATTGAGAAAGAAGGCTTTCTTGTACTTCCTTTTTATGAATGGGACAGAAATACCACGGGAATGACCTTTCTTGCTGTTTAGACACCTCTGATCTCATCCAGAACTACAAGGTGTAGAGTTGTGCATAAATGTGGGGAAAAGGTTCAACTTTTAAAAAATATTAAAAAGGGGGAAGATGGAACAAACAAATCTTTCTTTATCCCAACCAGTGTGGTCACCTCTTATTGTAAATTGTAGAATATACAATGATAGAGAAGGTTAAAATGTTTGGGATAATATAAGAATCAAACCCAGAGGGGCATTGGAGCTCAATCCAACTCCAATTAAATTCAGTGCAAAGATTCCCATTGACTACAATAAGAGTAAGACCAGACCCTTACTTCATGACTGAGCAAACTTTTTTGACCCAAAGGCAATATTTTACACTGCTATTGTTTGGGGGAAAACATAAAAATAAAATAAGCTGGCCAGGCACTTTGATTATATTTTAAATATTTATAGTTTATTGATGTTCATATTGCTCTGCAAGTCACATGTTTTGGCTAATTATCATCACTGGGCAGTTTTTCTTATGATGGCCTTCTATTTAATTTGTCACATGTCCAGCTGCCAAAGTAATGTGTGTATAAAAATCATTTAAATAATATAAACGTGTATAAACCTTTGCTTATACCATGGTAATTTATTAAAGTGCTCTGCATCTGAGCACATGCTGTGCTCTGTTGTATGCTGTTGTGAACTGTTTTTCACTGTCTTGAGTTACATGGTGTTTTTTAGGCCTTTCAGAATGTGAAAAAACAGAGTGTACTAAGTATACTAAGAAACGGCAGGCTGGCTGTTACTCAATATAAACTGTATCTGAAGATCCTTTGAGCTTTTGAAATGTACTGTGTTTAGTATTGTTGGATAGTAGTGGTAAGACAGTAGTGTATCACACCTGGTTTTTGGTTTAATGCTCCCCTAAATCCACTTGGAGGAATGTGGCATTAATGCAAGTGTAGAGTGAGCAATGTGGTGGCACTGAAGGTGACATTTTCTAAATGGCATCAACTGTTAAATTAAATTTTCACTCAGAAACTCGGTGTGACGTAACAAATAGCAGTGATTATTGTGTAATTCTTGGAGCTATTGGCCAGGGAAGGGAAGATACTGATATTTATTTTAAATGCCATTGCCACTTGGGCACCTTCACACCAATATTCTTACTTTGCAACACCTGGCCTGCCTCAGTAGCCTTGTCACAGCAGCTACAAGGAAGTAGAGCCTTTATAGAGAATTAGAGATGAGCTGGGAAGCAAAGGGAGATGGAAGTTTCACATCGCCTTTATTCAAATATCTTCCAAATAATTTTACAGTCGTCTGTCATCAACTAGAGGAAGAAAATAACTGAGAGGAAGAATCCAATCATCTGCTGGTGATACTCAGCCTGACATCAAAATTCTAGGGCTAGTTAAGGATGAAAAGGCTGAGTTTGAAAATATTATGAAAGGCTCCTTCTCTTGCTTACAGTTTATTCTGCTCCTTTCTAAATGTAACCCTGTAGTTTGATGGATTTGGGCAGAAACTTGTGATTTGTAGTGTGCTAGTTGTGTATTTTGAAAGGATGAGGCATCAGATTTTTGATGGAAAACATTAAGCTACTTCTGTTTCATTTTTACTTTTCATTTTTCTGCTTTTGGGTAAAAAAAAGAGGAGGAGGAATTAGGCCATTCTACAGTTTCAGCTCTAAGGAACTCTTTTGTCCCAGGTCTTGGCAGTAAATGTAATATAGAGAAAGGGGTAAGCTAGAGACTCTATTTGACTCCCCTCCACACACAAAAAAACTCTACTGCAAGCAACTGTGTGGATAAGACCAATGAAGGAAAGTATTTGTCCATTCCAGAGCAAGCATTAAAAAGTATCTGGATCAGTTAAGAGTATCTTATTGACTAGATCTGAACTGTAAAATGTTTAGTCAGTGGACCAAGGAGAGAAAGTGTCACCCGCTATTGTACTGTCTTAAAAAAGAAGTGAGTTTGTCACCCACGCTCTGGCTGCTGTATGCAGTTGCGATGGTGTACAGGAACTGTAAAAGCCCTGCAGCAGGCTGGGGAATAACTTCCCTGGCACAGGCATTGGGCCACCTCAGACAGCCCTACATAGGCCCCCTTCAAGCCCCAGTGCAGGGGACATGCCAATGGCAGGCCTGTAGCACATAATGAAGGATAATTCCCACCCCCACCCTCCCAATTTAGTACAGTACTAGTTTACGAGGCAAATGTATTTCTGTCCCTGATGTTGCTAGCTAAGAGTGTTGAACAGTGATCCCCAGCTCTTATGGAGTGATTTTCATCCATAGATCCCAAAGCACTTTTCAAAGGAGACAAATACAATTATCCCCATTTTAGAGATGGGGAAGCTGATGCATAAAGAGATTAAATGACTCGTCCATGGTTACTCTGCAGGCCAATGGCCAAGCTGGGAAGAGAACTGAAGTCTCCTGAGTCCTAGTCCAGTGTTCTGTGTACTTGATCATGTCCAGTTGTGGTTGTCTCAGGCCTTTGAGTCATTCTGGCTGTTCATTCCGGGGGTTAGTTTCTCCATAACATGCAGCAGTATTGTTCTTAGTAAAAGACTCGAGCTTTTAGTTCCAGAGTTTGGGTTTTTTTAAACATTTCCATTTATAATCTTTTTCTCTTACAGATGTTCAGAAAGGCCTTGGTAAAGATGTTTGAAGCTAAAGAATTGGATTGTGTCTTCCTAGAGACAAACATGAGTATAAAGAAACGATATCATATGGTATATGAATGCATTCCTCTCCCAAAAGAACTGGGGGATATGGCTCCCATCTACTTTAAGGTATTTAAAAAGTGGTTAATCTTCAGTCAGTTCAATGGCTTTCCCATATTCCTTTTATTTCTGATTTCTTGAGTACAGCTGTTGAAAAACAATCTTTTTTGCCTATCGAGGTATAACCCTTGGTGTTAGAATAGCTGGGTCCTATTAACCCCACTTCAGGAACTATAGCAGGGTTTGAACCTCTCTTTAGACAGGTGAGCCAGTGGAAGGGCTGTTCTTCTCTGTGCGGGGTTCTAATATCTGACACTCTGTTAGATTCCACAAGAAGCTGAATTCCTTGCAGGGCTGTAAGGGTTTGCGATATCATTAATTCCTGCAGGAGAAACTCAAAACCCAGAACTTGGGTCTTAGCAGGTAAGTAAAAGAGGATTTTCAAACATTTTAACATGTGGGAATTTATTCCATGTAGATGTATCTAAGTATTCTATTAGGGCCAAACCCTATGCTCAGCACCCAGACTGAGGAAGTGGACTCAGCCCTAGAGAGGTCATCCGGGCAGGTGTGGAAGGAACACTACTTCCCCACTTCACACTGCAGAGTGCCTGCAAAGCTGCTCCATGACTGGTGCTGCAGCTCAGAGGCTGCCTTACCCTCCGCACTGCCTGTGTCCCAGCTCTGTGGGGAGCAATAGGCAGTGAATGTGCATAGTAGCAGCTCCAGTGCCTGGCTGTGCTCTCTTCTTCCCCCCCACCAGAGGGGGTGGTCCCCATGGGCTTGTCAGAGTCTACTTCCCATAGCAGTAAACAGCATATGGGGCCCTCTGTGCCTGCAGACATGGATAGTGACTTGCTTCTTGAGGTTTTTTGAGTTCCCCTGGAATGAAATCACATTTTGTTTTGTTTCCAACAACATGTAACAGTCAATCTGACTAGTGCAGACATAGTAACTTGCTTTCACCACATGTGAATTTTTCCACTTGTTTGATTTCATTAAATATCAAACTAGATGCTATTAAATCTTTCTTTCCCTTTAAACACTAAACGGAAAGTAATGCACAAGATCTAATACAGAGTTATTTGAACATAACTCATTTTCTTTCAAGTGTTTCCGCTATTAAAATACATAGCAACTGACATTTAAAATGTAGGTGCAGTAGATTCCATTTCCATACTACGAGGGCAGACCCATAGCATTGTAAGTCTTTGAATGCCAGTAGCCTTCTAGGTTGGATTCTACTGCAGAAAAGAACAGTAAAATTTAATGAACTCATAAGTGGCTTTTAGTGAGCACAGTGATAGAAGTGTGTGACCTGTGACTTTTTTATTCTCTATTAAATTGAAAGTTCTTGTTAAAGATAATTTGTTAGGCAAAAGCTAGGTTGTGGTTATGAAACTAAAGAAGTAAAAGAAACAGAATTAAATGAAAATGTGAACATTTCCCACTATTTCTATAAAATATTTACATTCTGAAAATTGCAGAAATGTTGCCAAAAATTAAGCTACTTCCTTAGCAGAGAAATTTTTGATATTCACATTGCATAGTATACCTCAAAATTTACTTTATTACATTAAAACGTTACACTTTGTGCTTTGCTGTGTGAGGGGCTGTTTTCACATTTAGATGCAATGCTTTTACAGAAAGCTATACTGGAATCTGATGAAGAGTGGTCCATGAACAAGAAGTTGATTGATCTTTCTTCAAAAGATGTCAGGAAGTCTGTAAGTACTGAAGCTCATTTAACATGAAATGTTTGTATGATCAGTCAACCTCTAAATCATTGTGTATCTCAGAGAGACAGAGAGCGCCCAATTAGGTGAGAGAGCCAAGTCCCATGGAATAAGCACAGATGACGAAGATGTGATGAGTATTAGGGGCCTGATCCAACCTCCATTTAAGTCAATGAAAAGATTACCATTGATTCCAGTAGGCTTTGGATTGGACTGAAAGTACTGGCTGAGATCAAATTGCTGGCTGCAGGCAATTCCCAGCGCCATGTCCTTGTAAACAATTAAAAAAGTGAGGGAAGAATCTAAGGGAGGTTATTTACTGGACTAGAAAAAGTATGGTATAATTTTTGTGTGTACCCAGTATGGACTACTATCCTGTTAAAGTACTGTGACAAAGCTCTGTCCTTGTCTCAGTGGATCCCGCGCTTCCTGGCGGATTTTGCTAGCCTCAGAGGCTCACCGTGACCCACCACGTAGCCCATCTCTCTCTAGAGGCAAGGGTCACAGCCTATTGAGCCATTTTCATCATAAGCCAGCAAGGGAGGTGAGAAGAAGCAACCCTCCCTCGCACAGTCTCTGTTGTCTCCCAGTCTCAGTGATTAATCGAGGAGGGGCAGCCCGGGCCCACCCTCTACTCCGGGCTCCAGCCCAGGGACCCTAATGGTAGCAGCCATGGTAGCTGACTTTTTTGGAAATAGGACATGTACAATTCCCTGGACCACTTCCCCACAGCAGCCCCCACTTCCTCAATTTCTACTTCTCCGTTACCTCAGGGCCTCCTTCCTTGCGTCTGATATGGTTTGTACTGCTTAGTTCCTCCAACAGCACCGCTTCCTCCTACAGCGCCTGACATGTGCGGTCAGCTGACTAACTGGGAGGCTTTTAACTAGTTTCAGCCAGCCCCTAATTGGCTTCAGGTGTCCCAATCAACCTAGCTATCTTCCCTGCCTTCTGGAAAGATCTTAATTGGCCCTAGGTGTCTTAATTGACCTGGAGCAGCTCCCATTTACTTATCCTGGTAACAGGGATTTGTTTAGTCTGGGGCTAATATATCTGTCTCCCACTACTTTTCTATAGCCATCTGGCCTTGCCCCGTCACAGTGCATATTGTGGAGATTTCAGGTATAAATATCAACCCTATTTTTAAAAGGAGAGAAAAATGTTGTATCTATCTGTACAGCATTGTACTGAAACACATCTTCATACCGAGTAGTTATTAAAGGAACAACGCCAGATATTTTAGGTTTAAAAACTGGCCTACCTTGTCAGCGGTCTCCTGTTGCAGTTACCTTTTAGAAATCCATGAACTGAGCCTGGGCTGCACCAGGCAATTTTGGCACACATGCACACGCATAGATGTTGTTAGAAACACATAGGATCTATTGTGTGTTACTATGTAATGGTACATTGCATGTCTTCTTAAGATGTATATAGTTTCCAGAGCAGCAATCAGTTTGTACAGGGTGGAAAAAGATGGAATCAGAAGATGAGACCTTTAACATTAGACCGCTTTTGAGGCAAGACAGTTTTTAGACTAACAACCTTGAAGATGTCCCTTTAAATGAGGAAAGTGTATTTAAGCATGAAATGTTACACAGTTGAGTAATTTTAACATTTTCATTTCTGTCAATTCACTGCAGGGCTTGAGCCTCCTTAGATCTTATATCTTTCCAGAGCTTCTTTAGTTTCATAAAGTATTCTGTCTGCTTCGTTACCTTGTCTATTCCTGACAAAACACCTATCTCCCCACTACTATTTTCTTTAACGCAGTTGTCTCTTCTCTTGTTAAAAGCCATTCATATTATTTATTGTCCTGTTGTTATTTCTTCTTTGTTGTGCTGATACCATGGATTTTGTGTGGTCTCAGTAAGCCATGGTATTTTAGTTCATCATATTCATTGATTTGTCTTTTTATTTCATAATCCATCTCTTAGCATTACCAACTTCATATTTCATAGAACGGGTCGCAACACAGGGTCTGTTCAGTGATCTTATTGAGGATCTTTGTTTCTTGAAGCATCATACTGCAGGAAGGTTGCCACAGATTGTAGATTTTGTTTGCAGTGGTTGATTGTTTCCATCTTTCTGACTGACATGCAGGCGCCTTATCTTGATTCTCTTCCCTTTTATTATATCTAAGCGACCCACCATGTATTATGCATTGGTTAGATAGAGCCATAGGTGTGCGTTTTATACAACTGCAACTGACAAAGTTTACAATCTAAAACAGATCTTGCAACGGTAGATTAATTCTTTACTTTATCCCATCTGTGTTTATTCAGCAGATATGTCTAACAGCATATTTATTTTGCTCAGCCTGATTTAAACACACTTTATCAAATATAGACCATGTGTAACATGTCTTTACAGGGCAGTACACGGTATACCTAACCAAATCCTGGCCCTATTGAAGTCAATGGCAAAACACCCCAAAAGTTTATCAAGTCCTTTAGAGCCTAGTGTCTAGGAAATTGTTTTTAATAAACTGTGATTTTAGCTGTGATGATTTGCTTCTTCTGTCTCCCCATTACATTTTCCTTCTTCTTGATATCTTGTATAAAAGAATATACAGGTTCAATTTGTCAGAAATAAATGTTAAGATTTTTTTTGTCATCCTGATCATGCTCTTTTTCCATTAGATTAAAGTTCTTAAAATCCTTATGATTGATTGTGTCTATATAGTGCTACATTATAGTTATTTATCTTTTCCCGTAGTTAATGGTATACTATGAGGAATAGTAATGACAAAAATCAGCTTTATTTATTGAAAGAGACTACTGTAATGAATTAAGGCAGTCTCACTTCTCAGCACGAGATTGATAATGTGTAGACAGAACCAAATGCAGTAGAACCAAAAACTGCTCAGCAGGTCACCTATTCCCAGCACCTAGACACCCAGTCCCCAATGGGATCCAAACCTCAAATAAATCCGTTTTACTCTGTATAAAGCTTATACAGGGTAAACTCATAAATTGTCCACCCTCTATAACACTGATAGAGAGAGATGCACAGCTGTTTGCTCCCCTAGATATTAATCACTTACTCTGGGTTAATTAATAAACAAAAGTGATTTTATTAAGTATAAAAAGTAGGATTTACTTGGTTTCAAGTAATAACAGACAGAACAATGTAAGTCACCAAACAAAATAAAGCAAAAACACGCAAGTCTAAGCCTAATACATTAAGAAACTGAATACAGGTAAATCTCACCCTCAGAGATGTTCCAATAAGCTTCTTTCACAGACTAGACTCCTTCCTAATCTGGGCCCAATCCTTTCCCCGGTACAGTCCTTGTTAGTTGCAGCAGGCATCTTAGGTGAAAAGCAGGAGCTTTTTCTTCCACCCACTTTTATAGCTGTGGCACAAGGTGGGAATCTTTTGTCTCTCTGGATCCCCACCCCTCCTTCTAAATGGAAAAGCACCAGATTTAAGATGGATTCCACCATTCTTCCTGAGCTGTCTTACATGAACACAGGAAGGCTTGCAAGTAAACAAAGCCATTTACAACTAATTGTCCTAGTCAATGGGAGCCATCAAGATTCTAAACCATCTTCAATGGCCTACACTTTGCATAATTACAGTAGTACCTCAGAGTTATACTTTATATTTCTAGCTTCAGATACAAGAATGATACATACATACAAATAGGATGAACACACTCAGTAGATTATAAACTTTGTAATGATACCTTACAAGAGACCTTTTGCAGAAAGCATATTCCAGTTACATTATATTCACACTCATTAGCATATTTCCATAAAACATATGGAGTGCAGTGTCACAATGGGGATTCCATGACCTCCTTTGTAAGCATTTCCAGAGGTAAACTACCTTTAGAGTTACATAGTTTTTCCTAATATCTAATGTAAATTTCCCTTGCTGGAGTTTAAGCCTATTAGTTCTTGTCCTGACTTTAGTAGACATGGAGAACAACTGATCACCATTCTCTTTATAACTTCCCGTAGCATATTCAAAGACAGTTATTAGGTTCCTTCTCAGTCTTCTTTTCTCAAGACTAAATATGCCTAGTTTTTTTAACCGTTCGTCAGTAGCGCAGCCAGGTCCGGAGCGCAGGGGGAGCTATAAAAAGGCGCCTCCCCCTGTACTCACCCGGCGGCGCTCCGGGTCTTCGGTGGCACTTCGGCAGCGGGCCCTCACTCACTCCGGGTCTTCGGTGGTACCCGCACTGCTAAAAACAGGCGCCACGTCCTTTTTAAGGCGCCGCTTCTGCTCACAGGGGGAGCAGCCGCTCCCCCTGCTCCCCCCCTGGCTACGCTACTGCCATTCGTCATAGGTCAGTTTAAACCTTTTATCATTTTTTTTGCCCTCCTCTGGTCTCTCTCCAATTTGTCCACATCTTTCCCAAAGTGTGGTGACCAGAACTGGACACGCTACTCTATCTGATGCATCATTAATGCTGAGTAAAGCAGGACAACTGCCTCCTGGGCCTGACATATAACATTCTTGTTAACTCCAGAGTGATATTAGCCTTTTTTGCAAGTCATTCAATTTGTGATCCACTGTCACCTCTAGATCCTTTTAATCAGTACTACTGTCTAGCCAGTTATTCCCCATTTTGTAGTTGTGTATTTAATTTTTCCTTAAGTGAAGTACTTTGCACATGTCTTTGTTAAATTTTTGTCTTGTTCAATTTAGACCACTTCTCCATTTTGGCAAGGTTGTTTTGAATTTTAGTCCCATCCTCCAAAGTGTTTGCAAACCCTCCTAACTTGGTGTCATTCACAGATTTTATAAACATACTGTCCACTCCACGATCCAAGTAATCAAAGTATTGCATAGTACCAGACCTAAGACAGACTGCTGCGGGACCTCACTAGATAAGCCCTCTCAGTTTGACAGCGAACTATTGATAACTACTCTTTGAGTATGGTCTTTCAACCAGTTGTGCACCCACTTCTTACTAATTTCATCTAGACCAGATTTCCCTAGTTTGCTTATAAGAATGTCATGTGGGACTAGGGTGACCAGATGTCCCGATTTTATAGGGACAGTCCCAATTTTTGGGTCTTTTTCTTATATAGGTTCCTATTACCCCGCATCCCCTCTCCCGATTTTTCACACTTGCTGTCTGGTCACCCTATGTGGGACTGTGTCAAAAGCCCTACCAAAATCAAAATATATCACTGCTGCTGCTGCTTCCATATCCACTAGGCCAGTAACTCTGTCAAAGAAGGAAATTAGGTTGGTTTGGCATGATTTGTTCTTGATAAATCCCTGCTGCCTATTCCTTATAACCGTATTATCCTCTAGCTGCTTACAAATTTATTGTTTAATCAATTGTTTATATAACACAAGCCATATAATTTCACCTAGGCCAGGTCTACACTAGGGGGTCGATGTAAAGTACGCAACTTCAGCTACGTGAATGATGTAGCTGAAGTCAATGTACCTTGCTCGACTTACCGCGCCATGAGGACGCCGCAGTGTCGACTGCCACCACTCCCCCGTCAACTCCGCTTCTGCCTCTCGCCAGGGTGGATTACCGGAGTCGAAAGGAGAGCGATCGGGGATCGATGTATCGCATCTACACTAGAGGAAAAAATCGATCCCCGAAAGATTGATCGCTACCCGCCAAATCGGCGGGTAGTGTAGACCAGCCCCTAGTAATAGCTGTGCCAAACCAGTGGCGTTGGGAACAATTTTTATAGTGGGGGTGCTGAAAGCCATTGCACAAAACTGTAAACCCTGTATATGATGGACACCAACCCAGAGGGTGCTGCCTCACCCCCAGCACCACTAGTTCCAGCAACCCTGTGCCAAATCCATAATTTCTGGTTGTGCTAGAGTAGATCATTTGGCCCTGACTCAGGGCTGTGCCTGGGGACATAATCTAGCTCTTAGCTTGAAAGCTCTTTGAGTCAGGAACCTTGTAGGTTTTTTTTTGGTAAAGCATCATGCGTACCAATGACACTATATGAATCATAACTTAATGTAATTTCACCTTTAATGTTTTGGTTTTCTTATCCTAGACACCAGAAAGTACAACCAGTATAGACTCATGGAAGCCAACAACTTTTTGTATTGAATTTTCCCAATTCAAGTAAATCCAAATAGATGTTTCCATTTCTAATTTCTCATAGCCTACAGTACTAGCTCCCCATATAGCTCTAGTTACAGGTTGTTTAGATCATTTCTTTAGGCAGCTATCAAAACCCAGAATTTTTAGAATTCTCTACTCCAACATCCCAAAATCAATGCCATAGCTGGTAGGTTCTAAAGCTCTAGGTACAAGGACCTACTTTTAGTGCAGAGCATACTGCTTTGTTCTGGTCAACAACTTTTGTTCTATCATGTATCACAGTAGGCCTTATCACCAGGGAGTTACTATGCCTACATCTGCGTGTCAAAAGAGCTATATTATTCCTAGAAACACTGATCTCCCTGACAGGGCAGGTCTCAAGAGGTCATTATAGTAGTCTCCACCCACTGTTCTAGGTTTTTAGCTGTGGAAACACCCTGATCTTTTATGTATTGATAACTTGTAATGAGGTATTTAGGGCTGATTAAAACAAGTTATATATTTTCTTTTAAGTAAAGATGACAAGTTCAAAGAATATGGTGAAACAAAAGATGAACTGATGAATTTATGTATGCACTCTACAAAATAAGTACAAGGACCCAAGTTGTTCCTTGTTTTATTATATATATATATATATATATATATATATATATATATATATAGTGACAAAGTTCCTCCTCTATCTTGGTGGGTCCTGCGCTTATTGGCAGATTTTGCTTGCCTCAGAGATCTTCCCCTCTGGTAGAACCCACAGTCCAGGTTAACTCCTCCTGTGTCTGATCAGGAGTTGGGAGTTTTGGGGGGAACCTGGGCCCACCCTCTACTCCGGGTTCCAGCCCAGGGCCCTGTGGATTGCAGCTGTTTAGAGTGCCTCCTGGAACAACTGCACGACAGCTACAACTCTCTGGGCTACTTCCCCATGGACTCCTCCCAACACCTTCTTTATCCTCACCACAGGATCTTCCAGCAGTACGCCTTCTCAGCTCCTAGTGCCTCTTGCTCCCAGCTCCTCACACGCAACCTCCTTCCACAGCTCCTGACATCCCCCCCTCACTGACTAACTGGGAGGCTTTTAACTAGTTCCAGTCAGCCCTTGATTGGCTTCAGGTGTCCCAATCAATCTAGCCATCTCCACTACTTTTTCTAGAAGGATCTTAATTGGCCCCAGGTGTCTTGATTAACCTGGAGCAACTGCCATTTGGTTAACAAGGTATCAGGGATTTGTTTAGCCTGGGGCTAACATACTGGCTCCTGAATGCTTTCCTATAGCCATCTGGCATTGCCCCATCACTATATATAGATTAGATTAGATATAGATATATATAAATTTAACACTTCTTATTATAGTGTGAATAACAAGCAAATATAAAAAAGGTTCCTACTTACTCAAAGGGTTTTACAATCTAAAGTCAGAGAGAAAACACAGACCATTGTGGGGTCGGGAGTATGGCAGAACAAAAGCTTATAAAAGGATGAGGATATCAATTCTGGGCATAGGTGCCAACTTCCGGTGGCGCCGGTGGGGGCTGACGCCTGGCGTCAGGGGCGGGGCCCCGACGCTGGGCCCCGCCCCTGACGCCGGGCGACGTGGCTGGGCCCCGACGCCGATGCAACGTCGCCCAGTGTCAGGGTCGGGGCCCTGCAACGTCTCCCGATGCTGAGGTGAGTTTGCCGTGGGTCCCGGGGCTGGCGGGGAGCTGGGTGTGAGCCCCAGGGATGGCGGGGAGCTGCCGGTGGGTGCTCTGCACCCACCAATTTTTCCCCGTGGGTGCTCCAGCCCCGGAGCACCCACGGAGTCGGCGCCTATGATTCTGGGGGTGAAGTTTTACCTGAAGAGCAGGAGATAAAAGTCCGATCTTCCATAAATGTGAACAAAGTACTTTTCAATACAGAACCTTCAGCTCTTGTATAGTTTTCATGGAGGTAGCTTTGTGGTGATCGGATGCTACTCAGTAGTTCTGCAACTGTTCCTCGTACAAACTCCATTCCACCCATCATCCTGTTTCCACAGGATTTCTTCATTGTTGCCTCCGTGTTCTGTGCAGCGAGGGAATACTGGGGACTTGGTGCATCCTCTTTCGTTATTTAGCATTGTTTCCATTTACTTAAGCCATGAAGATGAGGAAATGTTACTAGTAAGCATTGTTATTACCTGTTTCAAGACAATCAGAACCAATATATCAAAGCTTTGTTTCATTTTCTAGATACAAACCTAAATTGCAAGGATGAGTGCTTCTAACATAACATAATTTGTTTTCCCTTTCCCCCTCCTGGCATTTCTCCTCTTATATTATTGCTCTTCGATAACTACAGCACTAAATTAGTTATGGGAGTGCAGTGCCAGAACAGTTTGTAAAGCAAATTTAGATTTAAGTTAAAAATAATTCAGGAAGAATTTGTCAGCATACCCACCGTGCAGGTTTAGTTGTGTACATTCCTGATCCATTTAAGTACTGAAATATAAATACATGCTGTTGATTTGCACAGGAGTAATGAGAGACAGCATAATGAGTTTACAGTTTTCAATGTAGGGCTCAACCTAGATATAGTGGACTGTATTGAGTTCTGCTGCTGATGGGTGCAGTTTCCATTGCAGTCAATGAGAGTTATGCCTGCTTACCCCATAGCTGAATTTGACACAGTTTGTGGAAGAGAATTAAGGAGACTCTATCGCGCTTGTCTCTTGCTCCTTTTGGAAGGCTCTTGGTCAGGATTAGGACAAGATGTAGAAGTTTTCCCCCCTCACTGCCTTCATAGACTTAAACAGGATCTACAGAAGGCTCCTAGACTAATAGACTAAAAGACCAACCTTACCCACATTAGTTATTGGTACTTTAAGAATCAACTGTCAGCTTGATTTTTTTAAAAGTTGACAGTGCAGGACTGTGTTCAGTATTCAAATATTCAAGTTTCTAATAGCTCCCTTTACATGATTTGTCTTAAACATTTTTTTAAAATGTCTTTAAAACAATCAGGGTTTTTCTGCTCTCTTGGTCTTGTTTAGAAAGTTTTTTAGGCAGGCTTGAAAACAAGAACACCAAACATCCTGAGGAGTCTCCCTCTTCCACTCTCTCCTTTGTCTCTGTGTGCACACATCTGTCTGGGTGCTGCCTATTCAGCTTCACTTTCAGCCTTATTTGCTGCTGGTAAACACCCTCCTGCAGGGCTAGAGAAAGTGTGCGCCAGTGAGTTCCCCCCAAATCAGGGCATGAGAGTGAGGTCATTATGCTAGTGCATGAGACAAGATGTGATGATGACCTAAGCAAAACAGTGCAATTCACACAGAGTGCTGTTAAATGAGGGAAGCTATGAAAAAGGGAGAAACATATTTTTTCCTTTAATCTCTTTCTATATGTAGTAATCTTAGAGGTTATTTGTAACAACAGCAGGTTAGAATTTAATTTACAGGAGCAAATGTGATTTGTCAAGTAAACACTGGTATTTAAAGCATTCCAGATTTTGTTGATTGATAGACATAATAAGCCCACATGTCAGCTATTGAATAATTCATCTTTTTAATTTGCTATTGTATTTTAACAAATGTCTTAATCAAAATTTTTCTTTTAATTTTAGTTTCTTGTAAAAGGATCTCTAGCCATAATGGAAAGTAACACAAATATTGAAATAGCCACATAGTTCAGGCTGCTAAAGAAAATTTAACAAAGATTGTAAGCAATGACAGTTGCTATATGCAGTAGTATAGACCTGTATACGGTAGGACACACTATATATTGAAGCCATATTAAACAAGTCACACAGTATTATCACTCATAAATTACCTGATTTGCTAATTATCAAAATCGTGTACTTACACAAAACTATACAAAGCCTACCAGGAGAAAGGAAGAACTTTGTTTAACCTTTTGGAACTGTTTTCAAGTAAGACAATGCAACCCCCATTTTCCTCTTCCAAGGTCTGTCTTTACTTAATAGTTTTAAACCTGACTTTAAATGCTTCCCTATAGATGATGTTGTATGTTACAAAATAAATTAACTTGCACCCTCCATGGGAATTCTTACCTTAAAAAAACAACCTGTGTTCTGTATCATTTTATTTGAAAGCCGTTCGTAAAACACCACCCATGATAGTTACGAGGCATGTGGCCTGGAACAGAGGAAGTACCTGTGAGTATGAGACACAATAACTGCTACCATCTATCTATGCAGGAACATGCTCAGCAATCAAATAGAGATAAAATAGTGTGCTGCCATGAAGCAGCAATACTCCACTTGTAACACCATAGCAACTAATGAATCTTTCAAGGGCACCTCTCCCTCTTTTCCCAGTGAAAATTCTGTTAGCGGTATCTCTTGGCTGGCTGGCCAATTCACTGCAGGCTCAGTGAACTATGAAAATCTCCCCTTCAACAAGCTAGTCCATAATTTCCATAGCTTGTGTAGTGGGGCTGTTCCAGCACTGTATTCCTGCTTTTGTTTTTTCTACAAAGTTCTTTTTTCGGGACATCAAAATGGCCACCAGTGTCTGACTAAAATCTGGGGCATTTGTCTTTACTGCATCATACTCTTCATCCCTTGCAATAATTTAACTTGCAGTCCTGCTTCTTACATTTCCCCATGCTTGACACAACTATAGCCCAGAAGGTAAGGAAATCTCTGATGATGATGGTTCTCTCTTAATACATATATCTCTCTAAGACAGTCTCCTCTCCATCCCTTCAATCTCACCACATTTGATGTTATAATCTTCTTCTCTGCAGTTCCTGCCATCTGGATTCAACTTTCCTGAATCACTCCATGTCATAATCTCTCCATCTATTTTCAAACATCTCTTCTTCCAGTTTCTGTATCCTGTTCTTTTCCCCTTCATTTTTTTTTTAACTCTGCAGCTAGATCATTTAACTTTAGAAAAACATATTTTTGTGATGCAGCTTGTATGAAAGATGCAGTACAATATGGATATGTCTACACAGTGTTTTGGAGCGAACCTCCTAGCCTGGCTCGTCAGAGCTGAGCCAGTGGGGCTCGTGCTAGCAGTCTGAAAATAATGATATAGACAGTGCTTTGAAATTATGGCTTGTACCAGAGCTTGGGCTGTGAAGCCCACCCACTTCCCAAGGTGTCAGAGCCTGAGCTACAGCCCAATCTGCAACTTCAAAGCACAGCCCAATCTGCAACTTCAAAGCGCTGTCTATAATAGCTATTTTTAGAGTGCTAGCAGGAACCCACTACCCTGAGTCAGGCAACCTGGGCTGGAGGCACATTCCAGAATGCTGCGTAGATATACCCTATACGGCCCCGATCCTGCAAATACATACAGGCATAGTTAACTTCACTTACATTGTTAGTCCCATTGACCTGCCTAAGTCTTTGCAGGATCAGGGCCTACATTTCTTCTGTGTTAATACTGACTGCCAACTTTAAAAACAACTTTCACTTTTAATAAATTCTGGGGCAGCTTACTTAAAAACAGCAGTTCTTTTGTAAGTACAGTCTATTAAAATATCTAAAATGCATGTTTTTTGTATGTATTTAGATTCCTAGAGGCTTGCCCTACTTCTCTGTGGACTTCGGCCTTCAAGGAGGCTTTGCTCATGTAATTGAAGATCAGCACCAGTTCCCTCATTATTTTGGAAAGGTATGTACGAGTCCAAAGCACCAGTCATGTATTGAATTTTTTGTATCAGTAATTAAATCAGACCTCACCAACACTGAGTTATTTTAACATACTTTATCACAGTTTACTAGATGGTGGTAGATTTTCTAGGCAATACACTGGGATTTAAGTCACCTATGTGAGAACCAAATGCTTACTGAGGGGGATTTTGTCAGGCTTTTGGGCTGACTGACTGATATCCACCGTCATCCTCAAAGGTTCTGGATCCACATTGCTAACTGAAAGAAGTGTGATTCAGTATCAGTTTTATAAATGTTATTAAAACTATTAAACAAAAATAAAAGCAAGAGTACATATCACCAGAGCTAACCTACTGTTCATAATGAAGGCTGTGGTTATGTCACGGAGGTCATGGAATCCGTGACTTCCAGAGACCTCTGTGACATTTTCTGCTTCAGACGCGGGGCTGGAGTTGTCAGCCAGCGGGGGCCCTGCAGCTGCCAGCCCCAGAGCTCCAAGCTGTGGCGGCCCCCCCCCCCCCCGCCCCAGCTCCCAGCCCCTGAGGGCAGTTGGCGGCCCTGCAGTTCCCAGGTGCCTGCCCGGAGCTCCAAGCCGCCAGAGCTCTGAGCAATAGCAGGGACCCCCGCAGGTCAGAGCGCCCAGCCACCATGGGCGGAAGGGAGCCCCCCTGAGGTCCGAGTAATGGCGGGGGGGGCCCCCCGGAGTTCCGAGCTGGGGCAGAGGGCCCCAGCAACTCCCAGCCACCTGTCCTGGAGCTCCCAGCTGCTGTGAGCGGCAGCAGCGGTGGGTGCTGGACCCCCCACTCCCCATTTTGTCAGGGTTATTTTTAGTAAAAGTCATGGACAGGTCATGGTCTTCCATAAACTTTTGTTTATTGCCTGTGACCTGTCTGTGAAATTACTATGGCAAAAATTACCATGACAAAATCTTAGCCTTATTTATAATACTAAACTAAGAATAAAACAGTGCAACTATCAAATCAAGGTCAAATCAACAATTTAGTCTCAATATTGAAGTGGATTCAAATAATCAGATTACTTCATTTATCAGATTAATACAACAAATAATCCTTATAAATTCTAAGAAGGTGGCTGTCCAGTTGATTATAACTCCAACTAAAGAATTTCACCCAAGTCAATTGAATCTATAGGTGGACCTGGTTGATATTTTGATACTGAAACTAAATTATCTAATGTTAAAACAACAAGCTACAAACCAATTACAAAGCTTCCTGATTAGATTTAAATTCTAGCGTGGTGGCTATTGCTTTACTTCTCAAACTCTCAACAAAAATATTTTGTTAGTCTGTGTCATAATATTTAGACAATTTAGCACCCAAATTTACATGTGACAGTTAAAGTTTTTTAGAACTAAGATACTTAAGATAATGGGGGTTCACAAACTCTTCAGCTCTCGGAGCCTTCTAGATTCTCACGGAGTAGGAGATGAAACTGCAGACAAGGGCCAGATGGTGATCTTGCTGGCACAGCACTTCTCTCTAGCATGCCTTCAGGCCTGGAGATCGGCCAAAGGCTGGCGTAGCCCGTTGGTTGATTTCATGACTTCCTCTCCCTGAGGTGATCCGCCTCAGAAATTCTGGAATGTGGATCTTCCCTCAAGTGGCCCAGTGACCCGAAAGGCGAGCTTCATTCACTCTACCTTGCAGAGAGTCCTTTGAGCAAATTAAAGGACTTTGCAAATTCAAGTGTGAGGCTACCCTGGAGACATGCAACTTGGTCCCATCAGATTTGAGTTAGGCCTTCCTCAGCTAGTCTCACTTTTGGGAAAAGTCCCACTTAAGCCAGCAATTAAAAAATATTCAGTGTTTGCATACCACAGAGACTGTCAAAATATCAAAAATACAGAACACAAAAACCATTTTTGAGGAGGTTGACATGGCTTTGTCCAGGTGAAAGGTCTTGAGATGACATTGTGTTACAGAAGAGTCTGTCCAAAATCCTATCAAAATAACTAATTGAGAAGACCTAGCAACAACAAGCCACTCAGCACTCATCCATCAGCAAAACTAATCCATGACCAGATGTTATCGTTCTTCTCACAAACAAGACAATTTAGTAATTCTTATATTTGGGAGCTACACCATAAGTCAAACAGCTTGTCTTTGAAAGTTTCATCTTGATAGAGAAAAATTTCTTTAAGAACCTTTCAAGATTAAATCTATTTAAGAAATAAAAAGAATTCAAGTTTGTATAACATCTGTACTCCCCTATATGCTATTTCTCTCACACATAACTGACAATATTACTAGGAGTTATGTGGTTAAATCCCTGCATGCATATGCTGAGAATTTATTGCATAAACTACGAATTGCAATAAAAGCTTATGTTTTTTATTAAGCCACAGTAATAATTTCTTGGAAGAATCAGTAATGAAAAACCAGACAATAAGTGGATTTGGGGAATAATTTAATCTTTTTTCAAATATTGCTATGAACAGAGTTGGGGAGCCTGTGAATTTCTGAGCTTTTGTCTACTTAAATCACAAACTTACTAATACACCCACATAGCCCTACAGTGGCATGATCCTTGTAGAGTGCATTTCAATGCCGTACCTGAGACGTTGTTGGCTGTCACTCGTCTGACAAGCTGAATTTTTTCCTTTTTGCAGGCTAGTTTTGGAGAGTTTAAGGCTTTCAGAATTCAATTTCTTAAAATATTATTATATTTAGCTACATTCAGGTTTTCTATTCTTTCAGCCTTGACTATGCATTGTAGCCGTGTCAGTCCCATCAGGGGCGGACTTAGGGAAAATGGTGCCCTGAGTGAACTTGTATTTTGGTGCATTAGCCCCCACTGCCTTCCTGGGCCTTCCCCTCCCCCCACTCCAGTCACCTCTGTCCTTCCTTCCTCCCTGGACTCCCCATCCAGGCTCCCCCTCCCATTGCCCCCAGGCTCTGCTCCCCCCCCCCCATCCCTCATTGCCCTGAGCTCCCTTCCATGGCCTCGCACCCCAAGCCCATGCCATTCCTTGCCTCTTGACCATGGCACCCACCCGTAAGGCTGGCCCTTGGTCCAGGATATTAGAGAGACAAGGTGGGTGAGTGACATGTGAGGAAAATAGTGACACAAGATATTACCATAACCTGAAACATATATATTCTTATATTTGATTGCAAAATAGCCTTAAGTGAAGTCATACAGCCATTCAGCCATTTTCTTTATTTTCTCTTTTATGCTTGCAAAGGAAATCATTGGTGGCATGCTGGACTTGGAACCAAGGCTTTGGAAAAAAGGAATTAGAGAGAACTTTGATGATCAGAGGAAGAAAGTGTTGCAATTTGCACAGTGGTGGAAACCATATGATGTCACCAAAACTAAAGAATGAATCCTTTACCCAACTGGATGAATCCAGAAGAGATGGCAGTAATCAAGGACAGTATATACTATACATTATTTTTAAAGGATATTTCATATTTTAAGTAAAACACTGGTGTTTTATATGTTGCTAGTCCACATTCTAAAAATTAGAAATACTGTTAAACTCCATACTGTCCATACGCTCATCTTTTTTCACACCACATATTTTACAGATGAATCAAACTAAGCCAATGGATCAGAAATGTACAGAATTGTTTTTGTAAACTAAGCCAATAAAAAGGTCGACATCTGCATAGCTAGTTAAGTTCAGCAAAATGCAATTCCACTTTTGTATTTTTCTGACCTCTGAATTGGAGTTACTTATCTTCTGTTTAGCACAAAGTCAATATTTAATTATTTGAATGACTATATTTTCTGATAGTGATTTAATCGTAAGGACATTTTGAATAATACACTGTTAAATTAGGAATATTTCTTGGAATTTTTTGTTTCTATTTTTATTCCCTCTGCTCTTTCAGATGAAGATCATTACATATATTGGACACCAGTGCACTCTGCAGGTGAAATTCACCCTTGGCCAGAGCGCCTGGAATAAGGCTTTAAGTCCTACTTAAGCCTTCAAAGCAGGATTCATGTGATTGACAGTCCCTGTGCTTGCCTATGCTCAGAATAGAACAGTATTTGTGAACTGTGTTGAAATATGGTTCAAGCAGGCTTCCCACTGAACTGTTTTCTTATATAGTTCAGCTTACTATTGTGGCCCAGTCAGGTTAGGGAATGGATCACTGAGATTCAAAGGACTGAAGAAAGTATTGGTATTTCATTAGATAAAGTTTTGATGGGTTAAACAGCCACAATAATTAGTGTATTCCTTTAACATTCATTTTCTTTTTGTACAACATGAGTCATGCAGAATAAAGTAAGCATGATCCAGTTACACAAATGTGGTGTGTCAATTATTTTGTACAGTAACCTTGCAAATCTGCCTCGTATTACTGCTGGGAAGGTCATTTTATAAATAAACTGCCGTATTTGTTTTAATTACTAATATACTGTTTTATGATGTTTCTTTGACAATGTTACATTTTACCTCTTGGACATCAAGAGTCACATCCTCGGCTTATGGAAATCGGTGTAGCCCCACTGAAGTCAGTGGAAGTAAGCCGATTTACACCAGCTGGCCCCAAGTGTTGTGAATAGAACTGGGGGGAAAAAAATTGAATACTAAATATGCCAAAAATGCATTTTGGGGGCAGTGAAAGTATTTCCAAATTTGGGTTGACTTTGGCAAATTGTTTTGGTCGAAAAGCCCCAGAAAATAAAATGTTTTGCAATGTCTAAATGGTTGTCTATTAAATGTCAAAATAAACCATTTTGACATGTTTCAAATTGATTTGTTCAAAATGAAATGTTCATTCAAAACAACATTTTTTCATCTTGTCGAGGGAAAAAAACCCAAAACAAACTGAATTGTTTTACAGATATTTTGGTTCGGCCACTGAACCAAAAAATCAATGTATTTGCCAAGCTCTAACTATGACACCCACAATACCTTGACAGCCATTTTTACACACTCTTCTGCTGGGTGCACTCAAGGTTTTCAGCTGTAGCTTTTAAAAGCATAAGCCAGACTTTGTTCTGGCACATTGCCCCTTCTCAAGTTAACACTTGCCACTTTTATCTGCCTCAAGCAAGAGGACGTGGTTAGTTTTTCTCTTTGAATTTCTCAGACAATATTCTCTAAAAGTGCATTGACTTGGCTCTCATTTTTGATTATATAAATCTAATGGATTTTTGATCTAAAGTAAACTACATTGGAGAGAACATAGCGAAGATAAACGATGAATAATAGCCTCATTACACAGGTCCTAGAAAGGACTGGTAAAGCCAGGAAACAAGTTTGGCTACTATGCGGTCCATGTTATCTAAAGCACAACTGAAATCTGCCTTCTCCCCGAAAGCATGTGTTGTATCTGACCACACATATCCCTTAAGGAATAACCACGGAAGTGGCAAAGTTTCATGTCTTTGGGTCCCAGGGAAAAGATCTTTTCATATCCTGGAGTGGGAGCAGATGGGGGAGATCCAAAATACATAATGTTCTTGAATGCATTTTCCTAAATAAATATCACTTCTCCCAAAAATTCTCCCTTTCCCCCCTGCCTTCCTGGCTGTACATTTCCTAAAGTTCTCATGTGTAGATAGATTAGTCTTTCTCCTACCTAGGGGTCTCTTAGTATTTATTCAATGAGCCCTTATCCCTCCCTACTGCTTGGCTTGCATACTGAAGTTCAGTTCAACAACAAAATACTTTAGTTCCAGATCAGAGTAATTGCCATTTCCAACTCCTGTGCAGTGAGTTTTCTTAAAACTTTCATTTTGAATGTTTCTATTAGTTCTGGCAGTATTGCTCAATACAGGCTTACATTTTACTACCCTCACATTGAGCAGTACTTTTCTCCACAAGTAGTTCCATTGAAATCAGTAGAGCAAGTTACTACACAACCTGGAAAAGTATAGCAGAATCTGATGCTATGTGTATAGGGATACACATACATGCTATATGTATTCTCTTAAACCAGTAGAAACTTTCAGAACTGAAGAAAAGTTGAAAATTATTGTTTTAAGAACAGCAGAAAAAATCTGTTGGGGCAGTTGTTGGCTACACTGATGTTGAAGCTAGCATGAATTTAATTTGCTTTGTCACTATCTTTTATTCAAATCTGTGAGAGTTCTACCAGAATGTTTAACCTTTTCCATAAAATTCCATACCAGATTTCAAAGCTAGTAATTAACTCTTTGGTTGCCTCAAAGAAGTCTTTACGATACAGTAGAACCTCAGAATCACGAACACCTTGAGAATGGAGGCTGTTTGTAACTCTGAAATGTTCGTAACTCTGAACAAAACATTATGGTTGTTCTTTCAAAAGTTTACAACTGAACATTGGCTTAATACAGCTTTGAAATTGTATTATGCAGAAGAAAAATTATGCTTCCCTTTATTTTTTAGCAGTTTACGTTTAACACAGTACTGTGTACTGTATTTGCTCTTTTTTTTTTTTTGGTCTCTGCTGCTGCCTGATTACGTACTTCCAATTCCAAATGAGGTGAGTGGTTGACTATTCGGTTTGTGACTCTGGTGTTCGTAACTCTGAGGGTCTACAGTATCTGCTTGGTTAGTTGCCTGTGTTGTGAGATGAGGGGATCAGAATTAGTAGCAGTAAACATTTGTTCTCTATGAGAAGTATCAACAAAGTTGATCTTCATGGTTACATGCTCATCTAATGCTAGACACAACCACACCAGCTGTCTTCTTTTGTTTATCTTTAGGCTGACGGGAATTTCCGTATTAATGAGTTGGAATTTAAGGACGTGTACAGCCCTGAATTTGGCTCTAAGTTGTCCTTTCCTACAGTCCCAGAAAAACAATTGATCATTTAATTTAATTTTAGCTCCTGTAATGCAAGTACCCCTGAGAAGACTTAAAAACAAAGTGAGTGTTCACAAAAAGTTATACCCATCCAAACCTAAAGCTCTGCAAAAGCACAAGCAAATAGATTACCCTTTAACGTAGACTTGAAGACAATCCCCATGGACTTGAGGCCCCTGGACAGAAAATATTAAAGAAGGGAAAAAATCATACGACAGAGGTAGTTTCAAAGTATAGATGTTGAAAACACTGCTTATAGAAACACTGAAGATAGATTTCACCTATTGGAGGATCTATTGTAAATGTCACACAAATATTCATGCAGTGATGTCGCCATGTTGGTCCCAGGATATTAGGCAAGGTAGATGAGATAATATATTTTATTAGACCAACTTCTGTTGGTGAGAGAGACAAGCTTCTGAGCTTATATAGTACAAATATTCAGTCATTTATCATCTGAATAATCAATTACTGCTATGTACACTAGGCAAGATTCTGATACTACTGAGAGTGCAAATTCAGAGTCATTCCATTTGTCTTCAGTGGACTTACTCCAGTTTTACACTATTGTAACTGAAATTGGAATCTGGCCCTTTGTATGGGGGGTGTTTTCAAGTTGTAACTGCTTGTATATCTCTCACTTGTGCATGTGCTAATTCTGATAACATTTGGTATATGAAATGTGACAAATAAATGTTCACAAAATGCTTGAATTAAGCTGAACATTAATGCTTCTTTCCTTGGCCTGTAAAGAATACTCCCTACCACACGTGATGTCAGTAGCACTATTTGTCGGAGGCTTAGATGATTGTGAGTTGAATTTCTGCTTTAGGACTTGGACTTTTATGGCAGTTCTGCTGCTGCAGTGGAGATCTAGCTGCGGCACTGCTCAATACCATCCACTGGAGATGCCGAACTTAGGTCCCTCTTATTCATATGTGGTACCTTGACAAGTCAAAGATCTCTGTATATAAACAATAGAGAATAACCCTTATTACTCCCGGGGGAATTCTGCACTAAAAAATTAAAAATTCTGTGCACAATATTTTAAAATTCTGCATATTTTATTTGTTAAAATAATGCAATATAATCACACTGGTTTCAATTATTATGGTAATTTATTTAAACTACAGTACAATGAATGGAGAATGGGAGTGGGGAGCATTGGAGGAAATCCGCAAACCCTCTCTAATAGTAATGTAGTTAGTATTGACCCTTTACTTCTAGTTATTAGTCAACAAATATATGCAGCCATATGCTCAGTGTTACATCGTAGGCAACTGAGGAGCAAGCGATGGCTGGGGACTCAAACTCACAATTTATATTGGTTACTGACCATCTCCAGAAAGGTCAGCAGCTCATAGTTCATGGAGCACATTTTGATAGGAATTTTTTTCAGTCCAAAAATTTCGACTAGTTCTAATCACTAAAGCACCATAAGCATTTATAAGGTCATACTGTCCTTTACAATAAGGCTTCTTTACACCACTCTGGCAATGTAACAAAGCCTTAAAATTTTTACACCTGTTTTATACTCCTGAGAGAATTCACTAAGAACAATGGGAAGAATTCACTAAGCAGGCAGGCTGCTACATTCTGCTCTGCCTGAGAGGACGGAGCCTGCCCCACACCTACGTCCTCAGAAACACCCCAAAGCCCTGCCCCTCCATGCTGAACATGCCACAATAGTGAGCGAGAGGGACAAAGTGTCTTTCTCACATGCATGACTGCCCAGCCCCCTACTCCGGCAGTGATTTATGTCTCTACCGGCTGCTCTGGTCACCCAAACCAACCTGCCTGCACTGCTGGGGAGGGGCGCATGACCGCTCTTGCGGCTTCCCTCTACTTCCCTGTCACAACTGATTCCATCCTAGCCACAACACTATCCTTCCCCACTCCCTTTGTATGAGTCTACACCTTCTAAATACTGGTACACCACACTGAGTGATGATGATGGGCGATCACTCGTTACTGAATATGATCAACTTCCATGGGAGTTATGGGTCCTCCGGTGGCTAATAAGGCCAATTCTTGAACCACAAGTTCTATTACAATGAGGGCAGATGTTTTCAGGCTCGGCAGGAGGCTGTTGACCATGACTGGAAGCCAGTCTCTCCTTCCTCCTGCACCTCTTGTCCTCTTCGGCTTGTTGGTGAGCAAGTTCAAAATGCAGGGGACCATCACGTAGGACTTCACTCCAATTTAAGTAATCCTGAGCAAGTGTCTCCCAAGTGTCAATGTCAATATTACACTTTTTTAGGTTGTCCTTCAGCAAGTCCTTATAACGCTTCTGTTGTCCACCCACGTTACGGTACACTTTTTTCAGCTGAGAGAACAGGACCTGTTTTGGGAGGGGATGATCTGGCATCTGGACAATGTGACCAGTCCAGCGGAATTGCTGACGGACGACCATTGCCTTGATACTGGTGGTCTTTGCCTCTTCCAGAATACTAATATTGGTGCGCCTATCTTCCCATTTGATCTTCAGAATCTTATGAAGGCAGAGTTGATGGTGCCTATCAAGGACTTTCAAGTGGTGTCTATAGGTTGTCCAAGTTTCAGACCCATACAACAGTGTTGGGAGAATAATAGCTTGATAAACAAGAAGCTTGGTGTCTGTTTGAATGTCGTGATCTTCAAAAACCCTGTGCCATAAAAGAGAAAAAGTTACACTGGCACAGTTCAGGTGATGTTGAATTTCTGCATCAATATCTGCCTTGGATGAAAGATGACTTCCAAGGTAGAGGAAATGATCGACATTCTCCAGTGCCACTCCACTGATTTTGATAGATGGGGCATGGTATTACCTCATTTGGAGAGGGTTGATAGAGCACGTTAGTCTTCTTGATATTAAGAGTGAAACCAAAACATGCGTAAGCATCACCAAACACATTCAAGATAGTTTGAAGATCTTTCTCAGAGTGGGCAAAGATTGCGTTATCATCAGCATACTGAAGTTCCACAATAGATGTTGTGGAGATCATACTCTTGGCTTTCAGCCTGCTAAGCCTGAACAGCTTTCCATCCATTCTATAAATGATTTCAACGCCAGCTGTAAACGTCCCAGCAATTAGGTAAAGAATGATGGCAATAAAAAATGCAAAAAATTGTTGGAGCGATGATACAGCCCTGTTTGATTCCTGTTTGTACTTTGAAAGGTTCACTCTGGGAGCCAGTGCTGCTCAGAACAGTCGCTTTCATGTTATCATGAAGCAATTTTAGGACATTGATGTATTTATCAGGACATCCAATCTTAGACAGTACAGTCCAAAGAGCATGGCGATTCACTGAATCAAAGGTTTTAGTTAGATCAATAAAAGCCATGTACAGTAGTCGGTTTTGCTCCCGACACTTTTTTTGCAGCTGCCATGCTGTGAGGATCATATCCCACAGTTCCACGACATGGTCAGAAACCACTCTGTGACTCCGGTAAAATTTCTTCTGACCGGTGCAGAGAGTGGGTTGCAAGGATCTGCGCCAGAACTTTGCCTACCATGGCTAGGAGGGAGATACCACGATAATTTCCACAACCCACTTTATCCCCTTTCTTGAAGAGGGTGACAATCAGAGCATTCCTCATTTCACTGGGTATCTCCTCCTTTATCCAGATTTTAAGGATAAGCAGGTAAAGCTGCCAAATTAGCCCTGGTCCACCGTCTTTAAAGATTTCAGCAGGGATCCCATCTAGACCTGCTACTTTGTTGTTCTTCATCTGCTTGATGGTATTATGTACCTCAGACAAATTGGGAAGGTCTCCGAGCTCATCCCTAAATGATTGTTGAGGGATTTGCTCAAGGACTTCATCTGCAACCATATAATTATGATTAGGGAGATCTTCAAAATGTTCTTTCCAGTGAGAATTGATGGCTTTGTTGTCCTTCCGAAATGTGGTTCCATCCTTAGAGAAAAGAGGATTCTTACCATGGTAAATTGGCCCATAAACAGCCTTGGTGGCACTAAAGAAACCACATGTATTGTGGATGTCCGTGAGACGTTGGAGTTCTTGCGCTTTCTCAGTCCACCACTTGTTCTGTGTGACCTTTAGAAGGTCATTTAGCTTCTATGCATCTCATTCCCGTCTGTAGAGCTGTGATGTTACCTCTTTCCTACCTTGCAGGGACATTGGGAGGCTTGATGAATTCGAAACAAGTGGTGCTATAAAAGAACAAAGTAATAGCTGTTTTTAGCAGAGGTGGAGTACTATAGGCAACCTAATCTGTTAGTTCCTGAGTACTGCAGTAAATTGTAATACACAATTTGTCCAAAACAGACCCAGGATTTTCAAGCCCTCTAAACATTTTAATAAGTATTTTCCTGGGATAGACATTGAATCTGGGAGTAAGTATTACTCATCTTTTTCAAATAGCCTTTATTTTCTCTACATTTCTCAAGAGATTTCTACGTATCTGCTCTCCAATTTTCTCTGATCTCTAGCCTTTCCTTTTAATGTTTTTTCTCAAGGGAACCATATTTTGTTCAGCACCAGAACAGAAATAGATTGTGGGGCAGTCACCCTACACCTGTATGAATAACCCCTGTCTCCTTAAACAGCTGTCTGCTGAATTATGTGAAAAAGAAAATTTCTCTTTCCCATTAGAAGTGAGATGTTAAAAATAACCCTTGAAAATATTTTGTTTAAAAAAAACAAACCACCCTTGGGGATCTTAATCCTGGGCACTTTCATCTTCAAAGCACTTGACAAACATTAAAGGCCTGTGCCTAAGGGGTTCTGAGTACCCACAGACTTCACTAAAGTGGCCCCTCGTCCCATAGGCAGGTCTGAATTTGGTCTTATGCCATCTTCCTACTGTGTGCACTTCTCCTGTCCCTACCACAGCCCTTGGAGTTCGGGATCATCAGTAAAGTTCAGAGAACTTACTTCAGGTCTTGATTATGCATTCCTTGTGCAGCCCAAAAAATGCCATTGAAATCCATTTAATCTGATAGCGTGTCTCCTGGAGATGCTCTTTGCCTGTTGCAAACACATGCTTTTAAATGCTTCGTGGATACATAATTTTGGTTTTATTCTGTACTTTTGCCAGAGCTTTTCAAATCCGGGCCGGGTGGAACATAGGCCGTGCATGCTGCATAAATAACTGTCTGTAATAATTGCATTGTCTTCCTAGCCATGAAGGAAAAACAAATCCAGCCTTGCAATTAAATTGAACATTCGCCTTTGCCTTAGTGCATTTTCATACAAGTTGAGCAAAGCAGCAGAGCAGATGAGCCCCTTGATATCAGTCTGGCATACTAACTACAAACAACTCATGGTGTTCCATGAAAACATAAAGCAAGTAGGTTCTGTGTGTCCCCACATCCAATAATGCAAGTGCTAGGAAAATGGGGCTTTAAACTAGCACCACATTAAGCATATTACTGAAGATTAACCCAGTATATACAGGACCTACATGCGCAGACATCACTCACCCATGTTTCTCAGTTTCAGACATCAGCTTTGCATGTGACAGCCCGTCTTGTTTTTTGGTGGGAGTTGCATGTATTTTGCATTTGTGAAATACACCAGATTGAAACATCTGAAGTTTGAATTCTGCCAGAACAGGTACATGGTGAGTGGCTGCAGTGCAAGCTTTCCCCCAAACACTGTCAAGTGATGTCTTAGCCTTGTGATGGTGCGGCCATCACTGCAGGGTGGAGAGCACTCTGGATTAGAGGTGGGTGAATAACTGAGGTTTCAGTCTGGTGGCAGTTCGGCGGGGGCGGGGGGGGAGGGGGGAGGAGAGAATTGGTTTGAGTTGAACTGAACCTGCAAATTGTTGGAATTTTTGGTGAACTGAAAAAGTCTGTTATAGGCTGGTTCCAGAGCAGAGACTTGAAACTGTGTGTCCTAGATGTCAGCTGAGTGCCCTAACCACTGGGCAGTAGCAGCACTGCTGTCTTCTCCTCCTCCTCTGGCCGTTTTATGAATGGCCAAAACTATTTGTGTCAAATTGACGAATAGCTTCATGTAAAATAAACTATTCATCCAAAATAAATGTCACCCAGCTCTACTCTGTGTCCCATTCAATCCTTGTGTCACAGACCCGGTCGGGTTCTGCCTGCTGGCAGCACACTAGATTTCTGTCAGGAGACCCTGATGCTGGTCCCATAGGCGTGTCAGGGTCCAGAGTCTGAAAAGAGCTCAGGCACTGTGTCCCTGTCTTTGCATCCATAGGTACGCGCTCAAGGTGCAGAGCCTCTGTCTACCTCCTCATCCTGCAAGATGCAATCATGGAGACCCCTGGCCACCCCCAGGACCAGAGATGACTCAGGCTCCCTCATAGTTTGAACACCCTCTCCCAGAATCCCACCAAATCTGTGACCCCTCTTGTTTACCTTTTCAAGGAGCCATGGATAGGTGTAGCATATATTGCACAGATACTTTGTACAGAGGTCTAATACATTTATTTCTCTTTACTTAATCGCATGAGAAATACACAGATCTATACACCCCTCCATTTCCTCACCTCTCCAGGTCATTCTTTGCGATGAGGTTACAGTCCTTTGCAGAGTCCTTCTGCTCCAGGGCATGGTTTGTGTTCTGAAACATGGAGCCTTCTCTCCCTACGTCAGCTTGCTTCATCTGTCCTCACCCAATTTGACCCCTTTTTTCTCCTGCCCAGACTTCTTGTGTGTGTTTTGCTTCATGCTTCCCTGGTGGTTCTGAGATCCGGACTAACACGGCTACCCCTCTGATACTGGTGGTTCTGAGAGTCTGATATATCCCCCCTACCAACTCTTTGGCTTTTTAGTTCTGTGTTTGGTAACTTCCCATTCTCCACTTCCAGTCCCCTATGGACAGGTACGAGACATCTGTTTTCTCTGAGCAAAAACCACCTTTTGTTCCAAGTTGTTTCCACTTTAATAGGTGGTCATTGATTTTTAACAACCCACTGTTGTCCCTGATCTGGCAGAGATGTGGCACAACCCTGCAGCTCATGATGGATACACATCCTGAGAGGCATGCATAATACAGCAATTTGCCTAGTAACAACCGCATAATAATTTCTCAATAGCAACCAGCATTCATAAATCATACAGACATCTTTCCTATATTGTCACACCTTGACACCTCTGTCTGCAGTGGGGCCAGTTGTGGTACGGATCCCTGTCCATTAGGATGTGCACCAAGAACTGCATGTCATTGCACATTTGACATCTGAACAGCCATCAGATGGTAATGGTATTTGATCTCCAAATCTCTGACCTAGATTTAAGGTGATGACCAACAGATAAAAGTCTCCTGGTTCTGTAAGTAATCTTTTGAGACATCCTTTTCCCCCAGCTCATGTACTTCATATTATAGGTGGTAAATGAAATGCAAGATGTTGTCCTCTTGTAAATACCAGGCTATATTATCCTCAGAGCTGGTAGCACAACCTAAAATTAAGATTGCTGGACACTTCCATTGTAAGAGCCTGTTATTAGTTGCTTGCAACTTTGCAAAATTTTAATATTTTGGGCTGAGCTTTGTTGCTGTTATCCCAGAATGAGGGTTGGTTAGCAAAAGGTGGAATCTGCCTTCTGCTGGTTGACTTTGACTTATACTAGGGCAGAGAAATGCTGCGGCTGCTGAGCAGTCCTGTAAAGAAGCATCAAGGACACCCCCTTTTCTTGTAACTTTTTATTTTTTGAGCAAAAGGTTTGGTGCAGATCAGAAGAAATATTGGAAAAGATGGAGATGAATGAATCACGCCATATGTACACAAGATCTGTTTAATACATGCAAGGAATAGCAATTTCATTAGAATCCATTATACCTGTTTTAGCCAAACTAATTCACTTTTGTTTCTATTTCATATAGGAAGAAGAGTCTAGTGCAGGGTCTCAGTCTAGTAGTTAATGGTCTCAAGTCCTACTGTAACACAAATAATAAATAATGATGTCTCTCCTGTGTCCCTGTGCCATTAAAATACATTCCTCTGGTCTTTGCTAGAACTAGGTCTTCATGTATAGTGTAGAAGGAGCTCTATTCCCAAGACTTCCACTTTTCCATATTTCTAAATTGGTGAGAGTCGTATTTAGGGTAGGCATGTAACATTCTGATTAATGCTGTGAATATTGACAATACCAGCCACTGTAATTTATTTTAAACTTCTTGGAAATTCATAATCTCATTTCTCTTGAAGAGGTCACTTACGATTTAGATACTAGTTTCTTCCCTAAGTTGAAAAGCTCTGTGTCTTTTGGGTGTGAAGAACATGGGAAATCTCTGTTTTTAAATGAATATTATGGGGACCTATGTTTAATTGACCACTATCAATTATGTAGCACAATCTGCTACATGAGTTCAAACAGTAAATGGCTACACTGGAGCAACTGTGGCCATCCCTGAGCTAGATCAAAAGCTCCAGTAACAATAACAGTGAAGCTGTGGCGGCATGGACTAGCCGCTTTAATATGTTCCTAGTGTCCTGGGTGGGTGGGGCTAAAGTGTCTCCACCAGTGCTGATTGGTCTTTATTGCTATTGTTACCAAAGCTAGCTTCTGTCTAGCTAGATTGAAGCGAGCTCAGGTATGTCTACACAAGCTGCAATCACACCTCCTAACTGGACTGTAGACATATCCTCACTGGGATGGTTTCATACATCTTCAGAAAGGCAGACAATGGCACTGGATAACTCAAATCACCAATATTAACAAATAACACAGGTGTTAACTCCTTCGAAAGTTTATTCTCACCACACTACGATCAACAGGCTGGTAAGCCCGGGGAGGGGAGTTGTGCACAATCTGGAAAATTGTGGAAAATATAAAGCCAAGGATCTGAAAGGGTATAAAAACCTGAGCCCTGAATCTGAGAGGGAGAGAGGAAGCAAGGACTGCTGGGAAACAGTGTCCCTCCACTCCCAGACGGGATATCGGGTAAATTAGACAGTTTTTAGGTAAGACAATATGCATATAGGCTTTGTTGTTTGAACCCTTTCCCTCACTGTTTTTGTTTCTGTGGATAAATAAATAATACTTTGTTTTGTAGTGGCTCTCCTGTGTCACTGTATTTTCATACTGATCTCAGGTCCCTGAAGGGATGAGTCTGGCAGGTGCCAGATCCAATTGAGATCTGCTAAGGTTGGTAAACAGGGTGGTTGTATCTTGATGACCCTGTCTAAACGTGGTGTAAATCGCAGGATTCCACCCTTAGAGAAGTGCGGGTGTTTGGCCTGTCACTTGAAAGGTGACCCACAGAGAGAGAAACGAAAATAAGAAAGAAAAACTTGTAGCACCTTAGAGAAAATTCACAGAGAGAGAGTGAGGGGTCAAAGGTACAGCTTACCTTGGAACTGTGAGAGAGGGTTATTAACACTTCTTTATCCCTCACACTCACCAACATTAGAACTTTCATAGAGAAAAACTAATTGAGAATGTCTGTGCGTTATTTATTTTTTTGTGATTGTGGCATAGTAAAGACTATTTAAGGGTCCACATTTATATGGTATGTACAGTTCAATACTGATATCTGAAAAAAAAATCAATAGTGGTATGCCAACTTTCTCTACAAATTTAGTGGAGTCCTGTAATCTGAAATCAGTTCCTTCACTAGTCAGAGTTACCCAAGTTCTGTATTGAAGGAGGCTATTGCAATTTTCTTTTCAGTGTAATTAACAATAATAAAGCAGCTTTAAACATTTTGATAATGACAGTATAACGATTCTGAACAAGCATAACTTAATATTAAAAATAACTTTAAATTTCTTAATTGTTCATGTAGTCTAATTATTACAAAAGTTCTCTATAATCACAGAGTTCTCCAGTACTGCTAGATGGTTCACATCTGAAGTTGTGTGGCTCATTTTGCACATGACATTGCATACGTGCAACACAGCACAATAAAATAATGCAAGATTTTATTTTCTTGGATTCATTTATAACTATTAAAATTTCTGCCCAATCTTCACACAATTCCTGCCTAGTGCCTTTCTGACCTTTATGGAATGTTTCTAGTTGTTTCATTTTCACTGTGGTTTTGTTCCCCCCAGAATATGTCTGTTGTTCACATTAAGCTGTTCAGTTTACCGTTATGGTCTTTTACCAGAAGATGCATTTCTATTCATTCTATCTATCTTAAGGCTTTGTATTACGACCCATCATCATAGCGTCTCCCACATTGATTAGACTGGCATAATGAGGTCCCTACTGGGCTTTATGGAGATTCTTCTCCCTTTCCTGGTTGTAGGAAGTGTCAGTTGGGGTAAGTTGTGTGTGCGTGTGCGTGTGCGCGTGCGCGCTTTTGGGAGAAGGGGAGAGTTGTTAATGTCGTTTTGGTTCTCACAGAAAAGCTGTAGCATAGAGGGTCTTGCAGAGTTATCTAAATGTGGTCACATGCGGATCAGTCTAATTTCCTTGGGAAGTTTGTTCCACAGCTGGATCCTCTTATTAATTATATTTATTTATGAAACTGTAGTTTGGTGCTACAGCAGCTAATTATTCTCTGGCACTGAACTTTCATTTGTTTCACAACAGACAGCAAGTCCTTTTATAACCACAGGTCTGACAACCTTGTGATAATTCTTCTATTTCAATTTAGTCATTACCAGCAAGGCTTTAAAAAAAAAAAAACAACTCCAACTGCATCTTCAAGTGCAGTCACATAACAGGCCAATTACTTAGCTTGCTGAGTCACTCCATCATTTGGACAACATGCCTGTGCAGAAAATTTCCATTGCTATTTATTTCCTTGATTAAAGAAATTAATTAATTCAATGTTTTCTTTTATTTAGAGTCTCCGTGCTCTAATTTTCCCATTGAGTCACTGGAGAATTGTATGCACAATTCCCATTGACAGTCACTGCACTTTGAAGCTGGAATAGATCTCTTTCAGGGCAAAGACAGGGGGATGTCCCAGGTGTCGCGCAACCTGCTCCCATGTTAGGGCTCAGAGATCTGAGCTCTTCTTGATTTGGAACTGTGGTGTTTTTAACCCCATGTTGGGTGGGAATTCCTTATTTCTCTCCAGTGAACCCCCACTGGCCAATGCAATGTGAGTGCTAAATCTGGAGAGAGGGTCACCATCTCATTCTCTGAAGGCTGGTGGGAAACCTGGGGAAGCCAAAGCTACTTCAAAGAAAATAATAAAACTATCTAACAACTGAATCACGGAAATTAGAGACAGGAAAGACCCTATTAGATCATCTCATCCATCTCGGAGTCTGTAAATATTTAAACATTTAATTTGAACCTTCTAGTATTCTGTCATTTATGGTAATTGTGTGTCAGCAGCTCTTAGTGAACACAGTGGGAGCTCTTTGAAAAGAAAAGTAAATATTCACAGGCTGTCCGCATCTTTTATACGATTTTCTTATTCGTTTTAACATGAGAAAATGTGGTCAGTGCTGGTATTTTGTCTCCTTTCCTCAGAGCAATGAAAACACACTTAGGTTCTATTATTATTTGTTTATTAATAATTTATTATTTTCACTATTCTATAGTTCTATACTAGTCCATTCAGATGGAGCATATCTGAGAGATCAAAAACATCAAATTGTTTGAATTCAAGTCAAATAAAGACATCCATCTTCTGACAAAACAGGTCCCTCTCTCTCAAACGGTCACCAGTGCTCTCTGAGGTGGTATGGTCATTTGCTGTGAATGCCTACAAACATCTCTGCAAGAATCATCTTTAACTTGAATCCAATGAAAGCAAGATGGAAAAAAAGCCAACCTCTGGAAGACCTAAAATGTGATGGTTGGATGGCGACAACAGACACCTGTCCCTCACTGGCATCCTACTTCGTAACACACCAGATTCAGTTCAGGACAGAACATCATCGTGTTTGGTGGCTTCCACGCTGAAATTAACTAAATTATAGTATTTCCAATCTTGAAATTAACTAAACTATAGTAGCAAGATCAGAGCCCCATTGTGCTAGGGATTGAACATTCACTTAGAAAGAGAGAGTTCTTGCCCCAGAGATCTAATTGGATCAAACCAAGTGTGGGGGAAAGTACCGTTATCTCAATTTTTTCAGATCTGGGACCGAAGCACAGAAAAATGAAGTGACTTGCCCAAGGTCAGACAGGATGTTTGTAGCAGAGTTGGGAGCAGACCTTAGATCTCCCAGCGCTGTGTCTTAACTTCCAGACTAAGGCTACGTCCACACTACCCGCCCGATTCGGTGGGTAGTGATCGATGTTCTGGGATCGATTTATCGCGTCTCGTCTAGACGTGATAAATTGATCCCAGAACCGCTATCCGTCAACACCGGAACTCCAGCTCGGCAAGTGGAGGAAGCACTGTCGACGGGGGAGCCTGCTTGCTGCCGTGTGGATCGGGGTAAGTACTTTTAAAAATCGATCTGAGATATTCAACTTCAGCTACATTATTCACGTAGCTGAAGTTGCATATCTTAGATCGACCCCCGCCCCTAGTGTGGACCAGCCCTAAGCTTCTCTTAAGTCGGTGCTTAAACACATGCTTAAGTGCTTTGATGAGTCAGGCCCTAAATGAAATCTGAAAATACACATTTTCTCCATTGTCCTTAGCTAAAGGTTTCCATCGCTGCTCTTGTTGTGCACCAGGTGTGGCATCCATTGGATGTCTGGTTACGTTTCTGTGGTACTGTCTATGGTGTGGTCTATGCTAGAGAAATCACTGGTGTATCTGGGACTGCTCCACTCACAACAATGTGCGAAGTCCACACTGGCCAGCCTGTCTGGGTGCGCACAATGCATTGTGTCCACACATAGCACTTGTGGGGCCGGTGGATTGTTGCTCCGATCCCACAATTCCCAGCATAGCCTTCTAGGGTGGGTGCATAATAGTCTGTGGTACCGTGTGTACCTGTGCACTATTGTAGTTTGTTCCAATGAATGCTACAGAAGGTTCTGTCCTGTACAAGGATCCTCCCATGTACCCGGACAGTCACAAGCTGTGCCCTGCAATGGACTCCCTTTCATGTTGCAGGTGCAATGGTAGAGAAAAACCAGCTCCTGTTGCACTTGCTGCCTGATTGTCTGGGCTTCCTAGCCTAGAGTTTACTATGACAAACATTGCTACCTGTTGGGGGATCAAATTGGAGTGTCTATTACCGTTCTTTGCATTATCATCATTTACAGCTTTTCCATATTAATGGTGCCTCTCTCCTCCAAGGATGCCGAGATGGGAGCGGCCCAGGTCTAGCTCCAGAGCAAAGAGGTCCTGAGAGTCCCTGCTATGAGATCAGGGTGGCTCCCACCCCATCATCTCTCACCCTGCAGGGGCCAGTGCTGGGCACATTGTGACATGAAGGAGTTTTTGGCCCACAGTAACGATGAAGTGTCATCTCTATGGAACTTTGCCCCACAACTGATTTCTGTTCTCTTCCTTCATATAACTGCTGATTTTTCAGGAGCACTTTCTGGTCCCCTGTGCCAAACCTGGGGGAACTGGCCTGGACATTGGGAGGGCAGAATCTGCACTGCTACAATCCTACCCCCGGTGTGCAGCACCTCGCACAACCGCAACTACCCCCTGGATTCTGTACTAGCAGAGCTGTAGTAGCAGCACTGCACTTCTCCTTTTGGTTAATGGATCTGCATAACGGGAGACCAGCTGGCCCTGCTCTAATCCCCCCATGCTGCTGCTGAGAAGCACGGCAGAGTCTGAACAGCTGTAACAGAGAGAGGAATCTGGTCCAATATTTTAGCCTATAAGTTTTCCACTCACACGATCAAATATTGACAATCATTTGACATGCAAATTGGTTTAAGAATCTCCTTTCAATTGTTGAGACCAACTGAATTCTAGTAGAGTTACCCAAGAGAACTCTGGGGTCCCCGGCTGACCATAGAAACATGGTCCTAGGGGCTCAGCTGTCTGTGCGTACAGCAAACATCAAAATGAAAATAAACCCACCCAGAATAAATTGGTATTTCCTGTGGTGTTTCTATGGGTATGTCAAACTGTTGCTATTTGTCTATTAGAATATTTCTTGTACGATATTGTGGGGACCAGGATTTTGATCACATGGCCATTAATGCCTCAGAGGCAGTAAGAAAGGCTCTCTTCTCTTTAACAATCATTCAGAGGATAAAACAAAAAGCATGACAAAGCGGGTTGACTGAGCTACACACAACCCAGACATTGGCCTCACAAGCCCAGTTATTTTGAAATTATAAATAGCTCAGATATTTTTCTTTGTTTGAGAAGTTGAAATGATTCCAACACACTGTGTCTTGGTTGCAATATGGGAACTCGTGTTACCCTTTCGGGACCCAAGCTGATAGCCAAAGTTCTGGGTCCTGCAGGTTGTTTCCGCTAGGAGGAGAAATTGGTGACAGAGCCAGGTATATTCTTTGATGCAATCTTGTTTGCTGACAAAGATTATACATAAAGTCCTGTTTCCCTGAACACAATAACAATCAATCAGCAGGAGGCAAACTTCTTTTGCTCACTGTTCCAAACCCGCCTTAGAGCCAGCAGTCTGTGTCCAAAAAGCTCTCTCTTTTAGCTTTCTCTTAGAGCCATCACAAGTACCAGCACTTCTGTTACTGTCTGCTTGGCTTTCTGGCTGCTTCTCTTCCTCTCTTCCCCCTCTCTCACACACGAACAGACCAAAATAGTTCCACCAATCAAACCCCTAACCCCTAGGGCCACATGATTCAGTTTCTACTCAAGCTTTTCAATGCACCTGAGTTTTGGGTGCTACAGCTATTGTTTCAATCACATCTGTACATTTATCTTGAATGAAAGGCCGTGGTTTCACCCACCCACAAGCAGACTTAGCTCAACCCACAACACCGTGTTTTGAAATTAAGCTGGAGTTGCAAATATTTTAAAAGGGCATGGAGCTTTTCTTAACTTTATTTCGTTGCAGATGCTCAGATTTTGGAACAGGTGCGCATGTGGCTTTGTTTTCTCTCCCAATTGGTTTTCACATAAATAATTAACTGTTTCCTATTTGCAGGGCTGATTTTGGTTTCTAGTGAAGTCAATGATTATTTCTTGGTGCAATGAAAAATGTTTCCAAAGGAAAAAAAATCTAATTATTGCTATTTTTTATTGGTATTACAGTAGCCTCTAGATCAGGACCCCACTGTGCTAGGTGCTGCACAGATACTTAATAAGAGACAGTCTCTGTCCCCAATACCTTACAATCTAAACAGACAAGAGTGGGAGAAAGGACATTAATTATATTTACATAAGGAAACTGAGGCACAGAGATTTAAGTGACTCACCCAAGATCACCCAGCTGTGATTACTGTCACTGCCACTGCAATTTGGCTTCCTGTGCACACAGCTTGGTTATGCTAAAACATCCTGTCTTTTAATATTTTAAAATAACAATCCTTTCACAAAACTGAAATAAATACTTCCGACAGACAATGGAACTAGCTCTATGCCATGTGTTTGCTAAATGCGTTCAGCCTCTATGTGAATAAGAACAAAAAAAAATGCACATTTTCACCGCACCTTTCATCTGGATGGGTCCCCAAGCACTTTAGAAGCTTTATAGGTAAGAATTAGATCATCCATCATTGGGGTGGAATGTAGCAGCTGTTTAACAATGCATGGCAAAAACTCAACAGCAGTGAAGAATACCATTTAGACAGGCAGAATGCAATTACCCATGACAACAGTGTAAATTGATTTAATATCTGATACGTTCCCTAGACAGTGATGTGTTCCGCCTTGGTAGCGGGGAGGTGGACTTGATGATCTAATGCTGTTAAATCTTTTCTTCCTTTAACTTCTATGACCTTCCACCAGGGTTTGGCCCGAGAACTAGGGCTAACACCTCTGCTCTTGTGGATTTTTAATGACTAACTGATCAGGGCATATGTTTGGTATTTAATATGAAAGACAGTGCTGTGACCGTAACACCTCTTTTAGGACATGGAGTGTAGATTCAGAGGGAAGGGCATCACTTACTGAAACACCAATACTGTTCCCTGCAGCACCCTGGATTTTCTTTGGAGGTTTCCCATCCGAGTACTGATCGAGTGCCATCCTCATTAGCTTGTCAGATCTGGTCAGCTCACAGGTCAGAGTAAAATGGCTGCACAATATGTTTAACTCAGTGAGGCCAAGCTAGCTTGGGAAAGCTGCTTCATACATGGTGGATATGGCATGCCTACCTTGTATATCACAGGTCTCCATGTGGGCATTTGTAACAAGGGCCCACCTCTACCCCTGTCATCTTCCCCACAGAAACTGCTTTATTTCAATTCCCCTTCACCAGTATCACCACAGTCCCCCATGCTCCCACCTATTTACAATCTTTGCTGAAATTTAGGCCCTCTCAGCAGGACTTGAGGAAAACAGAGATCTCCCTACTTTGGGGGCTTGGTATGGCTAGGCTCAGCTAGCCCTGTTCCTCCCTCTCTCCTCTTGCACAGCCTTCCTGTGCCTCTTTTATCAACTGTGGGCTGATGGGGACAGCTGAGTTCATTACCCCCATCAGCTTCTCCCAGGGCACGAATTAGCCTCTAAGTGATCAGAGTGCCTCACCTACTCTCTCCCTGCTCTCTGTCATAGCTCTATACACATCATGGAAGTAGAGGCAAAGGTTTAATTTCATAACCCTTTCCACTGGTAGCCATGTTGTAACCTGCTGCCTTTGAATGGAAACTGACTTCGGTTAACAATAAAAATTACCAAGTTCTAGTCATTTTGAGGGTCATAGTTATTCCCATCAGTTAGAGGAAATATTCTCTAACAAAACTCCCATAACGCTGAGTTGAATGACTCATAGTTATTCCCTGTCCCTTATTTTTAAAGCTTCTTTGTAGTTGTCTAATTTAAGCTTTTTGTGCCTGTAGCTTTTTCAACAAATCTCACTGCCATCACTTTTATAATGGCTTTCTCGTTATAGTGCTGTATAGTGGTTACTTCTCAGGATGGGATTATGTCAGGGATGTAATGTATATGGGGCCTTCCCATTGTGGAAGTCTTGGAAATTCTCAGAGTCATTTAAAACATAGATGGGGTATTTCAGCCAACCATTTTTTTTAAAACTGGAAACCAGATCATTGTAAACACAGTTGTTGTTGTCCCCTTTCCCAGAGTGCTCATAAGGATGAGAAATGAGAGAACAGGCTTTAGCTCTCCAGGGAAGCCTGATTTTCAGAACATGTTTAAAACATTGAGTAGGATCAAACCTGGAGAAGGGAGTCAGAAGTCCATGAGAGCCTGTTTAATGACTAAGGCAGTTGTTCTCAAACTTTTTTTTTTTTTGTGGAACACTTGAAAATTGCTGAGGGTCTCGGTGGGCCACTTAATGATCTTTCCAAATGTTGTTTGTACCGTTATCTAACTATTGCAAAGCGCTTTGGATAAAAGCGGTATATAAAAAGCCCCTTCTTAATAATTAACATTTTTTGTTCTACAAATAAAAGCACACAACTCATATTTTAATATCAGTAGTCTTACCTTTCTAATGTGATGGATGTGCCCTCTCTCCCCAACCATGGCAGCCCCCTTAGTTGGGGCTGGGAAGGAGAGGGGTCTCCCCTGCTGCAGTAGCCCCAGAGCTGGGGCTGAGAAGGAGGAGGGTCTCTCTCTCACCACAGCAGCCACAGAGCTGAGGCCGGGAAGGAGGGCCGTCTCTCCCTGGCAGCCGCAGCCCTGGAGCTGGGGAAAGTCGCCTCTTTCTC
Organism: Macrochelys suwanniensis; assembly: GCA_033296515.1. Taxonomy (NCBI): domain Eukaryota; kingdom Metazoa; phylum Chordata; order Testudines; family Chelydridae; genus Macrochelys; species Macrochelys suwanniensis. The sequence continues at coordinate 37,243,235 of CM065775.1, read as the reverse complement.
TGGCCACTGCAGCCCTGCACGTCCCAAATTCCCCTCACTCCCTCGTCTCACCCCACTGCCCCCTCCCACCTTCCCCCTATTCCCCCCCAAGGCCACCACCTCACCTTACATGTGTGTGTTCTCCAGGGTCCAGGCACCTAATTAGTGGAGCCACATCTGCACAGCATAGGCTCTGACTCCGTGAGTGCTCTAGGGCTGGAGCACCCGCAGGGAAAAATTCGTGGGTGCTCTGCCTATCTCCCAGTGCTTGCCGCCACCAAACAGCTGTAGCATACTCCGGGAGGGAGGAGGGGGAACGTGGTGCGCTCGGGGAGGAGGCGGGGAAGAGGTGGGGCCGGGGCGGGGATTTGGGTAAGGAGTCGGAATAGGGATAGGGAGAGGGGGGAGTTGGGGTGGGGACTTTGGGGAAGGGGTTGGAATGGGGGCGGGTCAGGGGTGGAGTCGGGGCAGGGCTGGGGGCAGAGGGAGGTCGATCACCCACCGGTGCCAGTAGAAGTCGGTGCCTAGACTGCACAGCTCCACTAATTAGGTGGGTGGCCCTTCATTGTCTTGGGTGCAGCCGCCCAGGTGCACACCTTAGAGGGAACTATCTGTGGGCCACCTGAAAGGAGTTCGCAGACCACTGGTGTGAGAACCTCTGGACTAAGGCAATTGACAGGGGAATGATAAACTATGGGTTGCAGTTGTGCTGATTGTAAATTTGCTGTCAACTTTTTTTTTTTTTAATATACATTGGGATTTCCAACTAAACAAAAATGTTGACTGAAAATGTCTTTCCCTTGAGAATTTTGGCTTTTTCATCAGAAAACTGAAAAAATTTCAGATAAAAAACAAAACAAAAAAACCCCCAACTTTGTAGCTTTTGGCTAAATTTCAGTTTCTGATTTTTTTCATCAAAAAGCTGAAATTTTCCATAGAGAAAAATCCCATTTTCTGACCAGCTCTCATTGCAATATTACCTGTGGAGAAAAGAGGATTTTAGGCTTTCACTATAGTGCCATCACATCTGTGAATTAAGAGTCAACAAAGCAGTGCCATAATGGGGAATCCCTATCCCAGCAGCATGACAAGGGAAAGGAGAGATCATCAACGTGGGGAGACAGAGAGTTGCTCTGGCAACCTTGCAAGGACAATACTGAGACAGCAGGAAGGCAGGCCCAGATTAACCAATGTGCACTTGCCCAAGGGCCCATCGCAGGGGAATACCTGATCACCAGAGAAAAAACAAAAAACAGAGTGGCATTGCAACCCACCCCCCAGACTGCAATGCCACTTACTCCAATTTGGCCCGGACACCCTTCCATTGTGACAGAGTGTAGCGGGGCCAAACGTGAGTGGCATGGGGCCATGTGAGTCTGGGGTGGGGGATGGGAGTGAGCAGAGCTGGGTGGCCGGCATTGTCAGGAACCACTCTAGGCCAGGATGGGAATGGAGTGTTAAGCTGGGAGGGCACCAGTTAGTGGCCAGGAAGGTCCCGGGGCCAGTGGGTGAGGTGCTGGGGGTGAGTTGTCGGTAGGCTATGGGGTTGAGTGGGGAGTTTTGTTGGGCTGTAGGGCAAGGGGTTCTGGGCTGGGATGTTGGGGGTGATGGAGTGAGTGGGGGCTGTGGGGTGAGTGGAGAATGTTTGGGGTGGGAGGAATGTGGGATTGGGTTGGGGGATATTGGAAGGGTTGAAGTTGGGATGTTGGGGGCGGGGGGCTGCAGTGAGCAGGATGTAAGGGGGGCTGAGATGTGAAGACGGGGCTTTCAGGGTAAGTGGGTGCTGGGGGAGTGTTGGTGTGAGCACAGAGATGGTGGAGTGCTGTGCTGGAGGAAGGAGGGCACAAGAGCCATAACAGGCAGGCAGGAGAAAAGGTGAGAGGGAATAACAGAAAGCAAGAGGAGCTGGCTAAAAATCTAGCCCAACAGCTCACAAAGCCCTGCTTTGCCACAGAGTCAGTGGAAAAAGAAGAGCTTTTTTGACTCTTGACATGTCTCTCTTAGTCCAAACCTATTTGACTTTACAGTGAGCTGTCTTCATTGAGGGCCAGATTGTGTCCTCTTAAAAATCCTGCAGAGGGTGAAAAAGAGCAGAAAAGCCACATCACCATATTATTTATATTACAGTACATACACAAGAACATAAGAGCAGCCAGACTGGGTCAGATTATTGTCATCTTGCTGAGTATCCTGTTTCTGACAATGGCCTCTACTGCCTCATCAGGGGAGTGTACAGAACAGGGCAATTAAGGAGTGATCCACCTGTCTTCCACTCCTGGCTTCTGGTAGTCAGTCCCAAGCATGGGGTTGTGTCTCTGACTAACTTGGCTAATAGCCATTGATGGACCTATCCTCTATGAACTTATCCTGTTCTTTTTTGAACCCAGTTATACTTTTGGCCATCACAACATACCATGGCAACGAGTTCAGCAGCTTAATTGTGCCTTGTGTGAACAAGTACTTCCTCTTGTCTGTGTTAAACCTGCCCCCTATTTATTACACTGGGTGACCCCTTAATTTTTGTATTGTGGGAAAGGGTAAATAACACTTTCCCCCCACACCTTTCATCATCTGATAGACCTCTATCATATTCCCCCTTAGTCATCTCTTTTCTAAGCCAAACAGCCCTAATCCTTTTAGTCTCTCCTCATATGGAAGATGTTCCATACCTTTGATCATTGTTGCCCTTCTCTGAACCTTTTCCAGTTCCACTATATCCTTTTTGAGATGGGGCGACCAGAACTGCACGCGGTATTCAAGATGTGGGCACACCATGGATTTATATAATGGCATTATGATAGAAAATAAAACAGAAACTATCTCCTTCCTAATAGTTCCTAACATACTGTTAGTCTTTCTCACCGCTGCTGCACATTAAACAGAAGTTTTTAGAGAACTATCCATGATGACGCCAAGCTCTTTCCTGGGTAGTGCATTGAGACCCTAATCAGCACGTTTCTATACTATTCTAAGTGCTCTACACACTCAGTAAGAGACAGTGTCTGTCCCCAAGGGCTTCCGCTTCAAACAGACAATGGGTGGAAGGAGGCGAAACAGCTGCACAGAGGGATGGAGTGACTTGCTCAAGTTCGCACAACAGGGTGAAGGGGGAGAGCCAGGAAAAGGACCGAAGTCTCCTGAGTCTCAGTGTAGGGCCGCCTGAACCACATTCTAATTTCTGTCAGAGGGGGACTCAAACTTGGTATCATGATGCTCCCTCATAATCCCTTCTGACTACCTTGGCCAGGTGTTTGGGGCGGTGCCAGAGGCAGCTGCTCTCTCTGCTGTCATCCTGTCCCTAAAACCCAAAAGGATTTTCCAGCACTAGAGAATACTGACACCATCAAAATTATCTTGTGCTTTTTCTCCCTCCTTGCTCTGAACAGCTTGCAAATTCTGGAAGCTGGTGTCTAAAATGTACTAGCACGAGGGAAAGAGAGAGGTGCAATTATAGCATCAATTTAGGTTAAAGAAAATCAGCCATACCTATGTAGGAGAAGCGAGATGATAAAGTAATTTTGAGGCCTATTACCTCATTATAGATGACAGAGGTACATTTAGACAAATCTGTGAAGGCAGACAAGCAACACCGAGAAAGGCAGGGGAATCAGATGTCTAGATATTAGTTGTTTCATCACAAAGGCCTGTCACTAATCAGAAAAATAGCTGAACAATGAGCCTTTGGAATATGTACAGGGTCTACAAACCATGACAGATGTAACCAAAGCATTACAATTGTAGCAGCCTTTTCAAAGTTGGGTGGGTTTCTTCTAAAACAAGAGCTTATTTCTACAAACCTGAGACTTGGAAGCATCATGATGAACCCACTGTCTTAGGTCTGTAATATGTTTGCTTTTCTTGGTATAATTCAGTGCTATTCCAGAGAGAGATTGATGAGATGCTTGTTTCCTAATCCTTGCAAGATTCTAATCCAACAGTGTGGTCATTGCTGCCTCATTTTGGGAGGCTTTCAAAGGACACCATTATCCTCTATAACAGGTGTCAGCAACCTTTCAGAAATGGTGTGCGGCGTCTTCATTTATTCTCTCTAATTTAAGGTTTCACGTGCCAGTAATACATTTTAATGTTTTTAGAAGGTCTCTTTCTATAAATCTTTAATATATAACTAAACTATTATTGTATGTAAAGTAAATAAGGTTTTTAAAATGTTTAAGAAGCTTCATTTAAAATTAAATTAAAATGCAGAGCTCCCCGGACCGGTGGCCAGGACCCGGGCAGTGAGAGTGCCACTGAAAATCAGTTCGCGTGCCGCCTTTGGCACGCATGCCATAGGTTGCCTATCCCTGCTCTATAACAGCAAACGATGGCCCACGGGCTGTTTTAAGCTGGCCCACGAGCTCCTGCTGGGGAGTGGGGTCTGGGGCTTGTCCCGCTCCAGCCAGGGTTCAGGGTCGGGGGCCGCACCATGTAGCTCATGCTCCTACGCACTCCAATGGCCCCCTCCGGCACTCCAATGGGAGCTGCAGGGGCCGTGCCTGCGGACGGGGCAGCATGCAGAGCCATCTGGCTGCGCCTCTGCATAGGAGCTGGAGAAGGGACATGCCGCTGCTCCCAGGAGCTGCTTGAGGTATGTGCCACTTGGAGCCTGCACCCCTGAGCCTCTCCCCATGCCTCAACCCCCTTCCGCAGCCCTGATCCTCCTCCCGCCCTCTAAAACCCTTGATCCCTGCCCAGAGCACCCTCCTGCACCTGAAACCTCTCATCCACAGCCCCACCCCAGAGCCTGAACCCCCCCAGCCAGAGCTGGAAAGGGGAGAAGATCAGAGGGTTCAGCATCTTTCTTTGTTACTCCTAGAAGAAATATTGTCAGCATTTCAGAATCACCTTTTGATCCCCACTTTTATTACTATTATTTAGTTGACAGCACGCACGAGTATACAAGGTGGTGTAATGACTCAGGCATAACCCTGGTATAAGGGGGAGTTGCATTTGTCTTTAGTGTGCAAGTAACTCGGAGTTTCCTAAAGGAGTACGTTGCTTGTGTAGAAAAAGACAATGTTCTCTCTCTAGCTCCAGAAAAGAAAGCAAAGGGAGGAAACATGTTTACAGAACATCTGGTGTTTAAAACTGTACATGAATAATGGACATTGCTACAGTAGAACTGCCCCACAGGACAATGTACTGTTACACATTTTATGCAATAGGGTAAAATGCCAGGTATAACACAGGAATGTATGAATGATTCACACACACTGCTAGAAATGCTCTCATGAGCAGGAGACCCCGGACTCAGATCTCCAGCATGTGGGGGAGGGATAGCTCAGTAGTTTGAGCATTGGCCTGCTAAACCCAGGGTTGTGAGTTCAATCCTTGAGGGGGCCATTTAGGGACCTGGGGCAAAAATTGGTGATTGGTCCTGCTTTGAGCAGGGGGTTGGACTAGATGACCTCCTAAGGTCCCTTCCAACCCTGATATTCTATGATTCTATGTGTATATTAGTGTGATGTTATCTAATGTGCTGTACATTGTGGTGAGGTACCTTGAAACAGCTGCTATAAAAGAGAACATGTAAAATGATTAGCAACTTGTGCACTTTCTGTTCTGGTACTGGGAGGGCCCAATGGACATTTACTTGAGTACATCAGAATGGTAGCACTTGGCACCTCTTTTGCCCCCACTCTGCACTGATGTAGATGACAGCACAAGGTGCGGAGTGATGCGGAATTGGTCCTTGAGTTTCCATTCGGTTTGTCACTCGGTGCTTTCACCTCCAAATCAGAGGAGAAGGCAGGTGCTGTTGTGACTTACAGCTGTCCTTTGAAGGATGAGTGTTTGACCTGCCAGAATGAATGGTTGAAATCAACCATAAATCCTGTCTCTCACCACACTCTCTCTGCAGCCAGTCATGCTGATCCACAGGACTGGCTGTTAAAAAAACAGTGGAATGCTTTCGGGCCTTGCCTATATTGTATAATAAATATCATGCAACCACAAACAAGGATCCCAGCGCTTGGCAGTATTTCTCTGTTAGATTTTCTCTTTCTAGAAGTTGCCTCATATAGTTTTTCAAGGAAGATTTTCTGTAGCATTTGGATTCAATCCAGCCACGAGGTTTCAGCATTGCATTCAGATTTAAATGAATTGACAAACTCCAAACAGTCTCTTAAGTAGCTGAGTATTCTGCCAGGTGTCAGACAGGGCATCTGCTTCCTCGTCAATGGCACGTAGAGTACCTGTGCTCTGTGGTAGGCTCTCACTGTAGGTCACTGTACCTTTAAGAAGATCTGGCAAGAGCCAGTTGGAACTGGACACAGAATAAAGCAGATCTTTTGCAAGCTTCTTAAGCAATGAACTAGGGGACCAGGACAGAGGGGGCCTAAAGTCTCCTGAGACCTTCTCTCCCACGTGACTGGTGCCCTCAGCTACTTCAGTAAGCCAATGCTTCATATTGCTCAACAGTGACCTCTTCTGGACAGTTGAATTGCTGCCAAGATGGGATCCAGATCTGGTCAATTTTTTTCAGAAGTAGGGAGGGTAAAGTAGTGAAAAGAAAAACGTCCAGACCTTGAGGTGTCATAAAGAACCCTTCTTCCCTGTGTCACTTTCAGAATAATGTAGTCCAGTGCTGTGTTGTATAACTGGCTTCTCTTGATGCTAATGCTCATGCTTTGTGATAGAGCTATAGTAAAGCACTTTGTCGCATTCTGGAATCTTTGCACTGCTGAAGGACTGGAGAGGATGAGGGTGACAAGAAAATAAAAGAGAGACAAGGTGGTTGAGGCAATATTTTTTATTGGACCAACTTCTGTTGGTGAGTTTGTCTCCAATATCCCGGGACTCACATAGCTACAACAACACGGCATAGAAGAGCAGATAAGTTGGGAGGGGCTGGGTTGTGAAGAGTCATGAAGAAGCAGACAAAGAGCTTGTGATATAGGTGGGGTGGGTAGTGCCACTTATTATTGATTGCCCAACACTTCCCAGTATAAGACCCTCTTTTCAAGTTCTTATAACTTTGCTAAACTGTAACTGTCTGGGCTCAAATTTTCTGTGCTAAGTGTTTGCCTCAGCCTGAATTCTGTTGGAAAATCTCAGCCAAAATGGTTCATCCATTTCCAAGAACAAGGCTAGGGAAAATATTGTTTGGCCCATGTTAAAAAAAATCCTGGTGACCTTTTCTTTGAGAAGCTGTTGAGCCCCCCCATGCTTGGGAGCAGGGACTTGGAATTTGGCAGGTGGATGGACTTTGTGGGAGGGATATGCCTTTTGCAATCCCCAGGAAAATCCACCCCAAATTGTCCAAGTTATAGGCAATTTGTATATGTTTAATAGAGACTGGCTAGAGCTTCATAGATAAACTCTCCAGACATTCCACCCTCACTATCCATACTCCAGCCCAGAGCTGCAGGGGCCTGAGCAGGACTGTCCCTGAAATTGTTGCTGCAGGACAGGGATGGGGGAAACTGAGAACAGGGATGAGATTGAGGTGTCAGAGGAGGTTTTGGGACAAATTGATAAACTAAACGGTAGTAAGTCACCAGGGCCAGATGGGTTTCACCCAAGAGTTCTGAAGGAACTCAAATGTGAAACTGCAGAACTACTAACCGTGGTTTGTAACATCGTTTAAATCAGCTTCTTTACCAAATGACTGGAGGATAGCTAATGTGATACCAATTTTTAAAGAGGGCTCCAGAGGTGATCCCGACAATTACAGGCCAGTAAGCCGTACTTCAGTACTGGGAAAACTGGTTAAAACTCTAGTAAAGAACAGAATTGTCAGACACATAGATAAACATAATTTGTTGAGGAAGAGTCAACATGGTTGTTCTAAAGGGAAATCATACCTCACCAATCTATAAGAATTCTTTGAGGGGGATCAACAAACATGTGGACAAGGGTGATCCAGAGGATATAGTGTACTTGGATTTTCAGAAAGCCTTTGACAAGCTCCCCCACCAAAGGCTCTTGAGCAAAGTAAGCTGTCATGGGATAGGAGGGAAGGTCCTCTTATGGATCAGTAACTGGTTAAAAGGAAACAAAGGGTAGGAATAAATGGGCAGTTTTCAGAATGGAGAGGTAAACAGTGGTGGGTAGGGATGGTGTCTTTAGCCCCTGTTTGCCAGAAGCTGGGAATGGGTGACAGGGGATGGATCACTGGATGATTACATGTTCTGTTCATTCCCTCTGGGGCACCTGGCATTGGCCACTGTCGGAAGACAGGATACTAGGCTAGATGGACCTTTGGTCTGACCCAGTATGGCCATTCTTATGCCTGTCTTTCTTGTGCTCTCAATAACCCTCTATGTGGGCCCGAGCAGTAAGGAGAAGGAGGCTGCCTGATTTGATTGTAGAGGGGACAGGAGCCAGACCTGGATATGGCCGGAGTAGAGTGGGACAAGAAGCCTCCAGGGGAGACTGGGATTGGAGGCTGACAGGGAGAAGAGGGAGACTGGGAGTGAGGTGAGGGTGGATACTAGCAAGGACTGGGCAAGGACACTGGGAGTCAGAGGGGAAGAGAAGACTGGGACTGGTTGGATAAAGACACTGGGAGGGGGAACCAGCTGAAGGAACTGTGACTGGCTGGGCAAGAAGACTTGGATTGTGGGCAGGGATACAGAAATAACTGGGACTCATGGGGCAAGGAGACTGGTGCTGGGAGCTGGGTGTGAAGAATTTGAGACTGGCTGGGCAAGGAGAATAGATACTGGGACCCACAGGGGTGGGGGGCAAGAAGGTGATAGTAGAGGGGGAACAGATCTGACAAGGAGTGCGGTGCAGGGAGAGAACTGGGACTGGTTGGACAAAAAGACTGGGACAAGGGGCTGTGGGGACAGACAAGAAGCCTGGGGACAGAGAGACTGGGAACCAGTGGGAATGGAAAATGTGGATGAGAGCCTGAGAGAATGGAGACTAGGAGTGGGGGTGGGGAAATAGAGAGAGAAAGAGAGAAGAGAAAGAGCTAGAAGTGGGATGGGGACTGTGACTCGCAGAGCAAGCAGAATAGAGTAGAAGAACTGCAGACATGTGAGGAAATGGGAATAGCTGGGCAAGGGGACTGGCAGTGTGGGGGAAGGCTTGGAGTCAGGTTGGGGAGATATTGGAATGGGGAGACTAGGACTGGCTGGGCAAGGATACTACCACTGAGGTAAGAAGACTGAGGAGTGGGGATTCGGTTTGACTAGGAGACTGGGACTGGGGTGAGGAGCCAGTTTGGAGGTAAAGGGGGTGGGGGGTGGGGGTAGGGCAGAAGTGGTGAAGTTGAGGGGAACAGGCAGAAGAATCTGTGCCCACTAGAGAACACTCCCCTCCAAAGCTTAGAATGGATTCCAAGATTCCTGAGTCTCACCAAACCTCTGCTGTCAGAAAACATCTGTGAAACCCCCTGGCAAAGTGTCTCTCTTCCCCCACTAGTGGTGGTCCACACAGAAGAAGACAACCTACTAGTACTAACAGTTACTCCAGTAGCTCAAGTGGGAGAGGTCAGTGAGGTGGATCTAAAGGTTCCAACTCTGCTGCTGATCCATGTGGGTGTCAATATGATGCCATATGATGGACTGTGTGTTTTTCAGTTTGCCTTTTCAAAATCCTAGGAAATCACCAGAAACGCCATCAACGTTAGGAATTGCAAGAAATAAAGTAGCCCAGGTAAACTTAATCTTCTTTTAATGTAATTTATTGTGTATAATTTAATGTAGTGGAAAGGGAGAAGTCAGCTGGTGACCCAAAGAGGGAATGATAGGGGCAGAGTGACAGATCAGGAAGCTAATTTTAGTGGAAGCATTTTGAACTGACTATAGGGGAAGCAATATGAGTCCCTAGGATCTCAGAGAAGGAGGTTGCAGTAGTCAAGAAGGGAGATAAAAGCCTGGGTGAGAGTTTAGCTAAGTGGATGGAGGAAACCACCTCTCAGCAAGTGGATAAGAAGGGGTTTTACTCTCATCCCATCATTGCCATGTGCGCTCTGAACACAACATGCCCCTTGCTTCCCCTAGGCAGGTGTCAGGCCAACAGGAAAGATGTTTCCACACGCAAGGACCATGGAACAATGGATGGAGAAGCAGGTGTTTGTGTGACATACCCAGGCACAATCCAGACTAATGAGTAGCTGTGTTTCCCCGGCCCTGTAACCTGGGGTGCCCTTTACAATGCCTTGCTGCTGTAGCCTCTAATCTGGACTGCTCACAAACAGCCTCCAGCATGTAAGTCGCTGTGACGGAGTAGGGAGTGGGGAGTATTGACCTGGGAATGTTGTGTGGGAGTTTTACTGGTACTGTCTGGATTGGTGTTGGATGGTGGTGGGATATCAAGATGTGACTTCACTTGAGGGATGATACGTGAGCACGTGACCTGAGCCCAGGAGGGGGTTGGGGCCAAGTGACACCTTCTGCCTGGGAAACTGGACACAGGCTGGAGGAGGAGCCGGGGTGTGTGGCTGGGTGAGACTGCTGGAGGGGGGTCTCAGTTTGGAGCTGGCTGGGGAAACAGAGGGAGGCCCAGCACCGGGGTCTGGGTTCCCTGCCCCCAGGATGGACCTGACTGAGGGTGTCCTGTTGTCTGTACCTACAAGCACTATTTAGGACTGTGTTCCTGTCATGTAATAAACCTTCTGTTTTACTGGCTGGCTGAGAGTCATGGTGAATTGCAAGAAGAGAGGGGTGCAGGGCTCTGACTCCCCCACACTCCCTGACAGTCACTCCCAGGTATGTCTGTGCGTGATGCAGCCAGACAGCCTCACTTTGGCTCTTACCAACCTTTGTAATGCTGTCAGGTGACCCCAACACAACTGCAGTCCCCGATCTTCCCCCAGAAATGTCTGTCCTGTACTGCCCAGCCCTCTCCTTGACAGTACAAATATATTAAGTGTGCTATTCCTTAGGGGACTAATATGCCAGTTTATTATTTTAAATAGTTATCCAGACACTTCAACTTAAAAACACTGGATTAGATAAAACCATAAAACAAATTTATTAGCTACAAAGAGAGAAATTTTAAGTGAGTACGAGTACTGAGGCATAAAAGTCAGAATGGTTACAAGAAAAATAAAGATAAAATGCTTATTGGTGGCTAATTTAACAAACTATTGTAACCCCTTTGGGGTTTAGAAAGCATGGTCCCTTTAAATCTTTTTTCCTGACTGGGGGGGAGGGGGCGTGTGTGGGGGAAAGTGCTGATTGTTTCAGAAGGAGGAAGTGCTGTTGGGGGGAGGTGGAGCAGAGAGAGGGGAGAGCAAGTGTGTATGCGTCCGGACCTCCAAAAAGAAGTGCTGCAGCCCGCAGGTCCTCACAGAGTGAAGCAGCCAAGAACCTGCCTAAAGCCTGGGAGGGACAGAGCAGCCAATCGGGGACATCCCAGGACAGGAGCCAGGAGGAGCATCGTGCCAGGCAGGAATCACCCGAGAAGGACAGACCGGAGCTGGACCCAGAGGCCAATGGCTGCTTCATTTGTCTTTTCAGGTGCAGAGAATGCAAGTGAAAAGGAGAGAGAAGGGGTGTCTGCCTTTTATAGTCTCGTGCCCCTTTTGAGAAGCATTTCCAGCTGGGAGCAAGGTGACAGGCTCTTTGTGTGGAAGGACACTCCATGCTGTTTCACAGCTAAGATGTAAATTTTTGCACCTGGCTCCTTTCCTGCCAAAGAATGGCCACTGAGCAGGTAATGGTCCATCAGCCTTGTTTACACTTGGCTGAGGCATCAGCTTGCCCTTTGTCTCTGAGGAACAGGTTTGGCCACTCCCCAGATTTCTCTGGAAAACATACTTTTAGTCATGATCTCAGCTTATGTTTACATCTTCGCAGATAACGCTGCTACAGGCATTTTGCCATGATATTACTGATATGCAAATTATGAGTATTTACAAGGTATGCCTTGTGAGGTATCTTTTATGATCATTACTACAACACTGTGTAGGGTGTGGGCACAGCAGTATATTCTGTCATAGTTTGCTCAGCCAGCATTGCACACCCCAGCTGGGGTCAAACAGATGTACTATTGGGCCAGAGCCCACACATCCTGAAAGGAGGTGGGAGGGAGCAGAGTGGGGCCCTAGGGAGAAGGCTATCAATTAAAACAACCAGCACCTTTCTGCATCCCTCACCTGCCAATCCTGAAATCCTCTCCCCTGCCCTGCTGTACCTCAAGCATCAATCACTGAAATCCACAGCCTGTCCTATGGGCCCCTTTTCTCCACTCTGGCCTGAGCAGGGGGTCCCCCACCCCTTTTTGGAGTGATCACTGGAGAGTGATGAGCCCTTTATGTGCAAGAGGTGGTCAGGCCAGTGAGTGCCTGGTCAGCGCCGGGTGCAGGGATGTGGCAATGAGCGATTGCTCCAACATGTGGTTGACACCAGGCCAGTGAAAAGAACCCCAACTTACCTGGGTATAGGGCTGCTAGTCATTCACCAGCTTCTCCTCCTTTGCAGTGAGAGGAACTACCATGCAGCCCCGTGCCAGTGCTGTCCTCAGCCAGCTCCTCTCCTGCTTCCTCCAAGATGACAGAACACTATCTCCACCCTCACTGTGCCCAGTGGATGAGTGGGGAGCTCAGAAATTGGGCTCCAGAGACTTGGATTCTCTCTGATGGTAACATTAACCTCTCCCCCACACCCACCATTTCCTCACAGTGCAAATCACCCAGTCTCACACTGAGGACCTTGCTTGATGCCAGTGTGTGTCTAGGTTTTTGATTCCTTCCTTCCTGACCCCTCCAGCCAATCCTTGGTGCAGGGTCCCTTGTGTTTACTACAGGAGGGAAAGCAGGTTGCCCCAGAACTGGGGCTGATAAGAGCCAATGACAAAAAGAACTGTCTACACCGCTGGGTGCAAGGGCCTTCTCTTTGTGCACAGAGAGGGATGTCTATTGAAGCAGAAAGGCTCAGGGACTGCAGTAGCTGAATAATGGGGAGAGATTCTAGGTGTCAACAACAAAAGAGAAATGGAGGTTAGGTTGGGATGCATTAGCTAACCTCACCCTAAAGGTGACCTCTTTACTAATGTAGGTGCAGGGTACCAGTTTCTCAGTTAACTTTTCAGGGGGTTCCCCAAGCTTCCCACAGGCTCCACCTTGGCTAGCTAAACCAAGATTAAGCACTTATTCCGCATTGCCACTAGGGAAATGGTCACGGTGAAAGTTAGCTATCACACCCCAGCCTGATCTCCAGCACTTTTCTTGTGTAGACAAGGCCTGAAAGAGCTACATCTGTCTGGCTCTGGTAAGCAGTGACCAAGTGGAGAGCATGTGAGCACTGTCTGTAGAGATCTGAAGGGGGTTAGGATCTGAGGGTTGAGGGGAGAAGTTTAGGGGTAAAACTAGGAGGAAGGGAATGAAATGAAGGAAGGATGTTACGCTTGAAGCTCAGTGTGTTTATTAGGGATCTCTTAGCCTATGGAGTCTCTCCCTAAGGGAAAAGCTGGGAGCCCCTTCCCCCAGGACATTTAAATCTGGCTTGGAAATCTCCCCTCTCTGGTTCTAGTGGTTCTATATGTTGCTTCCCCCACTGGAAATCCAATGAGGGGGCAGGTGTGGAGGGAAGAAGGGCAGTCTCTTCTTTTAACAACTGGGATCCAGAGTCCAGTCTGTAAGGCCAAGACAGCAATAGGGTGGTAAACCTTCAGGCTGCCATTTGGGTTAGAATAGATGATTAGCCATCTCCCAGTTTGCCTGGGCAGTGGCATGTTACATGTGGAAGGAGCTTCCTTTGGGGCAATTCCCTTCTTTTTTAAAAAAACATTTAGTTAATTTGGATTTAATAAAGGGAAGTGTGGAAAAGTGTCATTTCTCCTCCCCCAAGTCCAGAATATGGGTTATTGAGCGAGAGAGGTTTTCCCAGCCCCCTTCCTCTTCCAATTCGTCCCTGGCTCACTGTCTCTTTGATGTCCCTCTCACAGGTGGAGCCCTTCCAAGGCAGTGGGGCAGAGCGCAACAACACAGCTCTGAATGGCATTCGCCTGCTCTGTGCTGACAGCACTATTGTTGAGTCCTTTGTGGGGATTTGAATAGCTCTTTGGTTCCTCTCCCTTTGAAACATCCCATGTTTTTCTTCTCTGGTTGTTGCCATATCCCAGCACCAGCCAAATGTCTCTCGCGGTCTCCTCCCCTTAGCTCCATGAGGCTGAGCCGGAGTTTCTTCTGCTGCTGTCAGAGACCAGGCTGTGGGTGGTCATGCTTAGTGGTTGGAGCAGGTAGCCAGGAACAGGCTCTGACCCCGAGCGCCCGAGTCCAAGGCCAGCTGGCAGAGTCAGAAGTCAGGAATTGGATCCAAGGGTCAGGCTGGGTGCCCTGGGATGAGGCAAGGCAGGATGTAGGGTAGGAGCAGGGCTGAACAAGGCTTATTCTTGGAAACAGCTGAACCATTTTGGCTGAAAATTTTCTAGAAAAACTCAGCCTGAGGCAGTCACCCAGCATGGAAAATTTCAGGGCAAACGGTTATAGTTTCACAAAGTTATAAGCAACTGCAAAGAGAGTCTTAGAAGAACTGTTGGGCAATTTTAATCATAGGCGGTGCCAGCAGCCCGGTCTATAATAATAAATGGGCCCCTCCTTCCAGGCGTTGTCAGCAGCAACAAAGTTTGGGTTCAGATATCTTAAGGGGTTTCTCTCTAAATTAACAAACCCCAGCAGCTTGAGCCCCCACCCAGAAACCAGGGGGAAATGAACATAGGAACAGCCATACTGGGTTCCCCTGGCTTCCCTTAGCAGGCAATACTTCCCCTCTCGCAAGCACTGAATCTGCCTATAAAACAAGGAAGACTTTATCTGGGTGCAAGGGGTCACAGAATCAACTTGGGGAAACACACCAACTATACATATACATGAATAAACTAGCCACCCTATGGTATTTTTGGCAGAAGTCTATTAACTCAGTTCCCCACCCTCCAGGCGAATGTCCAATAAGCAACTGCCTTTTTCACACATTACTTCTTTTCCTCCACTAAACCCACTTATGGTTGGTGTCAATGAGGAGCATAGTCCCAGAGTCCAGGACAGCACTTGTCCAGCGTGCATCCTACCCCCAGGGGAAGTGCTGCCTGGTCTGGTCCTGAGGCTCCACCACAAAACCCATCTATAGTGATTTCAACTTCATTGGCGCTGGGTTGGGGGTCTCCTTACCAGTGTTTACTGAACTGCTGCTGTCCACTGCTGCCTCTCACCACAAAGCTGCTTCTGCATTATCTCTTGTTGCAGTGTAGCCTCTGACATCCCTTTGCAACCTCTTCCATGAAGGGGGATCAATGATACTGTAAAACCCTCCAACACACTCCTTGATACAAGCAAGATGCACCCCCAGGGCTAGTGCAAAGAAGTTTCGCGCCCTAGGCAAAACTTCCTTGCACCAGCCCTGCGCCCCCATCTCAGCTAATGCTGCCCCCCGTGGCAGCCAGTTCCCCCCCCCCCCGTGGATCCCCACCCCCTCGCAGGCCATGGCAGCCTCCCCCCTGCCCGCAGCACCCCCCCAGCTCCAGGCTGAGCCGCGGAGCCGGGAGGCAGCCGCGGCCAGCCACCCCCCCGGCTCCCAGCTCCACACTCAGCCGCGGAACCGGGAGGCAGCCGCGGCCAGCCGTCCTCCTGGCTCAGCCACAGCCAGCTGCCCCTCCTGGTTCAGCCATAGCCAGCCACGGAGCTGGGAGGCAGGAGGCAGCTGCCCACCGCCTCCCAAATCCTGGCGCCATAGGCGATCGCCTAGGGTCGCCTAGTGGGCGCACCGTCCCTTTGCCCCCCATCTCCTCCCTACATCTCAGTCTCACTCCCACACCAATTTGGAGTTCATGTATTGTTCTGGTGACTCCCCAAAGTGTCATTTGGAGGATTTATGGGAAGAAAACGCATGCAAATGAAGTTTCCGTAGCTGTACATTCCCTGTTCACCAACCAATAGTGGCAGAGAGCTCCTTACCCTGTAAAGCAGGAGTAGTCAATGGGTGGCCCAAGGGCCAAATCCAGACTGCCAGATGCATTTGAACGGACCACAAAATCTTTTTATTTACTTATTATAATTATTTTTACTATTTTTGTATTTTCTCTGGACTCTAGACCTTGACTATACCTTGACCAAGAAATTTGGTGGATCTTGACAAAAAATAATTGATTACCCCTGCTGTAGAGCTTCTGTCTCTCTGGAGTTCTGGGTAAACAGCTTTGAAGCAGCTCTTGGCCCCTCTTTCTCCTGTTCACCAACAGATGGTAGCAGCAAGCTCGCTGCCTTCTGGGAGCTTCAACCACAGGACTGACACATGCAATTGTTAACAATGACCCCCAGCTCTTGCAGCCTTTCTGTGTTGGCCCTTCTTTCCCCAGAAGCTGACTTGTTTATTCTTTAAGAAACTTTTCTGTAGAAACTGGATTTGACCTAACCAGGTGGGCTTGTCGCACAGATTTAAAGGGAAAGGGTTAAGAATTGAGTAGGCACCTCAGAAGAAACAGTCTAACTGGCCTTGTTTTCTCTCAAGAGACAGAGACTGCAGATAGCCTTTGCTTCCTCATAAAGGTAAGTAACCAAAGCTGAGTGTCTTAGCTTTAGCCTATGGGTGTGCCACATCCTCGCTGAATGGGGACCACCTCCCCCACCAGAGTCCGGAATAGGCAAGATAGCAAACAGCAGGTGAAGAGCATGAAACAATGGGTGGTAAAGAAATGTGTTTGCTCATCCAGGACCACGTGGTTCCAGCCTGAAATGGATACAATTACCATTTGGCTGGTGTCCAGACTTATGGACAGGGAGGGTGGGGGAAAAACTCACCACTCAGTGTGAGGGAGCTGCAGGGAGCAGAAATGAGACCCTGAGATAAAGCTATGAAAGAAAAAAAAATCTCTCTCCCCCTGCCAATCCCAGGACCCTCTATCCAACACAGCTGCAAGGTCCTCTCCCCTGCTTCTCTTTCCTTCTGAACCTTTAGCAGCTGCCCTAACATCCACAGCCTGCCCTCAGGACACACAGTCCCTCTTTTGCCCACATTTCCCTGGACCTGGGCAGCAGTTTCCTTCAGCCCCTGACAGTCTCACCTGGGAATGATGAGCCCTTTGTGTGCGACGGGTGGTTGGATCAGTGCCTAGGCGCAGGGACGTGGCAATAAGTGATTGCTCCCAAACGGATTTGGCACCGGGACAGCAAGGAAACCCAGCCTAGCTTATCTGGGATAAATCTCGCTGGTGCCTAGGGGTGTTGGTCACTCACAAGCTTCTCCGTGGGTAACTCCAGAGCTGATACTGCACCATGCAGCCCCTCATCCATGCAGGGCTCTGCCTGCTCCTCTCCTGCTGCTTCCAAGATGCAGGGGCGCAAAGGTACATCAACACCCTCACTGTACCCAACGGAGGCCCATGGGGTGAATGGGGGAAAATGGAGTTTTGCGCCCGTGGCTACGCCAATGGATTTGCATTGAAGGTAAAATTCTTCCCATCTCCCTGCCACTTCCTCACCTTCCCCCAACCCCCATCACCCAGACTCTCAGCAAGAACTTCTCTTGACTGTAGGCTGTTCCTGGGTTTTTAAAAATCCTCTCTTCCTCACACTCTGGTCAGCCATGGCATACAGGGCCACTGAGATTATTAAAGGGTGTGGGGCAGGGAATGTCTGTGACCCCAGAGCTGGGACTGAACGCATAGGCGCCGACTCCGTGGGTGCTCCAAAAAGCACCCACTGGCAGCTTCGCCCCCCCCCCCCGTGCACCCGCCCGACTTACCTTCCAGGTTCCCTGCATGGCGGGGGTCCAACACGGGCGGCGCTAGCAGCAACCCGGTCCCGCGTTGCCAGCAGGTGGCGCCATTGGGCCCCGCGCGGGGCAGGTGCTGGGGGCGGTGCCAGGCGAGGCTCCCTGCCGTGGAGCGGGCCTAGCAGCGCTCGGAGCCTCGGATGGGACAGAGGCCGCAGCGTGGGGCTGGGCGCTGCGCGCCCTCAGCCAGAAAAGCCCCTGGGGCCGAGGCGGTGCCCCCCTGAGGCAGCCCCCAGCACGCCCGGCAGGCGGCGGGCCCCAAGAGTGGGCTGGCGCCGCCCTGCTGACCGCGGGCTACCCGGAGCTGCGGGAGCTGGCGGCCCGGGAGCCCGCAGCCTTCTGGGGGGCGCTAGTCCAACCTGCGACAGCCAGCTGGGCGGCCGCCTCAACGTCTCCGGTAAGTGGGGGGCAGGGCCCCCTGGACTCCCTCACCTTCCTGCCCCCCCACAGCCTTCTTCCCAGGCCCCCCAACCTCCCCCCAAATCCCGCAACCTTCCCACCCCCCACAGACTTCTTTCCAGGCCCCCCAGCCTCCACTCGAGGCCCCCCAGCCTTCTCACTGGGCACCCCCCAGCCTTCTCCCAGGCCCTCCAATCACCACTCGGGCCCCCCCAGGCTCAGGAGCCTGAGCACCCCCCCAACCTCCTCCTGGGCCCCCCAACCTCTCCGGGCACCCCCCAGTCTTCTCCCGGCCCCCCCAACCTCCCCCAGGTCTCCCAACCTCCCCAGGCCCCCCTCAACTTTGGGACCCCATCCCCTGCCCCAGCCTTCTCGTGGGCCTCCCAACCTCCCCTGGGCCCCCCAGGCTTGGGGCCCCGGGCACCCACAGCCTTCCTCTGGGATTCCCAGACCCACAACTGGCGCCTGGGACCCCCTGTCCCACCCAGCCTCCATTCTGGATCTCTGGGCTCCACTCCAGGACCCCCAGCCAACCTCCAGCCTTCCACCTTACTCCTGCTCATCCCCAACTGGACCCCCAGAACCCCAATCTCTGATCTGTCCCCTGGCATCCTCAGACCTCCAGCCACCCCCAAGCATTCCCTACTGGACTCCCAAACCTTCTGCTGAACCCTAGGGCATCCCTGGGACTCTTCCTAGGCTCCCCATCATCCTTCCCCAGGCTCCCTGCTCATAGGCAGTTACCCTGGGCACTCTCACTCCCCCTGGGCATCCCCAGCACCATCGTCTTCTAATCCCTCCATCCTCCTCCTCTTTCACCCCCAATCATCACCCCCCGGGTATCTCCAACCCCCTTAGCATTCGTTATGCTCCATCATTCTATATCCCCATCCCCCATCATCCCTTCTGGGTGTCTCCTACTCTCTCCCCCAGTCCCCCATCATCTTCTCCCCAATCCCTTTTCACCTCCAAATCCTTGTCACTCCCCATAGCCCACCCCAACTCCCCTGCATCCTTTATCTCCCAAACACCCTATAATCCTTGGTGACACCCCTTCATGATCCCTCCATCACCTGCAGACCAATGTTATCTCCCATTCCCATCATTGCTGTCCCCAACCCTCCCAACTCCATGTCATCCACTATATAATTCCTAACTCCCATCACCGTGTCTTCCCTAGACTCCCATCGTACCAGTCCCCAGATCCCCATCCACTTTCTTTCATCAGTCTCCCATCACCTCAACCCTGCATCAATCCCCCTATATCATCTCCAGGCACTTTCAATCCCCTGGTCCCTCTCTATTATCCCTCAAAATCCAAACCCTTAAACCTCTGTCTTCCCCAAATCCCATACCCTCCCAACTCCCTGTAACCTCCTGTCCATCCACCCAAGTCCTATACCCTCCAGTCTTCTAGCTTCCCTGTACCCACATATCCTTTTTCTAACTCCCCATGGGCATGACCTCTGGCCCATTGAGAAGTCTCCCGCCAACCCTCTAGGTATTGGTGCTTGTTCTTAATTATTTTGCCTGTGTCTGCTGCTTCTGTTTCCTCAAATCATCCATTCACAAGCAGCGCATGGGATGAGCTCATGCTGGTGGGCTGATTCATGGAGAAAGAGGCATTGTCTCACCACAAAGCCCTGCCCATGCCTCCCCGGGGGGAGGGGGTGGGGATTTGGGGAAGGGGCGGGGCCAGGGGTGGAGTTGGGGCAGGGCCAGGGTGGGGGCAGGGTTGGGGAGGGGCTGGGGGGAGCACCCACCGGCGCCGACAAAAGTCAGCACCTATGACTGAAAGGAGATGAGAACACAATTGTTTGCGCAGCTGGGTTAATGGGACTTTGCTTTGGGCTCAACTGGAAATGTCTGTCAAAGCAGAAAGGGTCAGGGAGTGTAGGGGCAGAGTTAGGAGGTGATATTAAAAGAGTTAAATCTGTTTGGCTCAGTTGAGCTACGAGTAAGAGGTGGGTATGTGACTACTGTCTAAGTATCTGAAAGGTGTTAACATGAAAGGGGGTGGGCGTATTTAATGGGGAAAGTAGGAGGAAGGGAATATAATGAGTGACGGAAGTTTTGCTTGAAACTCATTCTGGGGGCAGGCCTCCACTAGAAAGTTTTGCCAGCATAGCTATACCTGTTAAGGGTGTGATTTATTTTCATTTTTTGAAAATATTTCTATGCTGGCAAAAGTCCTAGTAGATGTGCCAAAAGTGCTGTTGCCAGGACAGTATATTTTGCTCACCAAACTGGAATAAGCTATACCAGCAAAAGTATTTTTTTTGCTACTACAGTTATGGCTACACAAGGAGGACATTGCAAGTAAGACTAGAACAGCAAAACTATTATAGTGTAGACTAGACCTTAGGTTTCCCTGCCAGAGAAGGAACTGTTAGTCTATGGAGTAAGGGAATGAGTGGGAGCCCCATCACCACTGCATTTAAATCCAGCCTGGATATCTCCCCTCTCTAACTGCTGTGAATCTGTGTGTTGCTGCAAGAGTGGAAATCCAGTGTGGGGCCTGTGGGTAGGGGCAGCCTGGTCACTCTGCCCAGCTGGGATCCAGGGTCTCTGCCTGACAGAGTGGATGTTGAAGAGGTGAAAAACATAAAGGGGAATACAGTAACTCCTTGCTTAATGTTGTAGTTATGTTCCTGAAAAATGTGACTTTAAGTGAAACGATGTTAAGCAAATCCAATTTCCCCATAAGAATTAATGTAAATAGGGGGAGGGGGGGGTTAGGTTCCAGGGAAATTTTTTTTCGCCAGACAAAAGACTATATATATATATATATACACACACACACACACACACACACACACACACACACAGAGGTAGTTTTAAACAATGTAATACTGTACACAGCAATGATGATTGTGAAGCTTGGTTGAGGTGGTGAAGTCAGAGGGTGAGATATTTCCCAGGGAATGCCTTACTGCTAAATGATGAACTAGCACTTGGCTGAGCCCTCAAGGGTTAACACATTGTTGTTAATGTAGCCTCACATTCTACAAGACAGCACGAATGGAGGGAGGAGACACAGCATGGCAGAGAGAGACAGAGACACACACCATGTGTGTGTAAGGGAGACAGAGACACACACTGTGTGTGTGTGAGAGCGGGGGGAGAGACAGAGACACACACCGTGTGTGTGAGAGAGAGATGCACATTGCCCCTTTAAGTATGCTGACCCACTCGAAGTACATTGCCCTTTTAAGTAGATCAGCAAGTTGAGACAGCAGCTGCTGTCAGCAAGCTCCCTCTGTCCTGAGCCCTGTCGTGTCCCCCGCCTGCTCTGTGGAGATGGGGTGTGGGGGAGGGGGACACCCTGACATTAGCACCTCTCTTCCAATCCATACTTTTTTAACATGCTGGCAAGAATACTGTGGGAGACCGTATCAAAAGCTTTGCTAAAGTCAAGGTATATCACATCCACCGCTTTCCCCATATCCACAGAGCCAGTTATCACATCATAGAAGGCAATCAGGTTGGTCAGGCATGACTTGTCCTTGGTGTCAGGAGCCTCCTGGTGCTGATTATTACTGGACATTTTCTTTTCTTTTAAGAAATGCAATTAATTTAATAACAGGGAGTTGGGAAGTTTATTGGCTTGGGGGATGGGATTCCCAACCCTTCTCCTCCCAATCTGTACCTGTACCACCATCACCTGTATCCTTCTTCTAGGTGGAGCCTAGCCAAGGCGCTGGGGTAAAACATGATGACACGGCTTTGAATGGCATTCGCCTGTACTGCACTGACGGCTCCGTCATCGAGTCCACAGTGGGGCCGTGAGTAGCTCTTTGGTTTCTCTCCCATCCCTCCTGCTCTGCATGTGCAGAGAGAATCACCATGAACAATGCCATTTGCACAGGGTCTCTTCTCTGACTATTCCCTCTGTTTGGAGCTAATCTGTAAAGGAAAATTAAAATAGTGCATTGGCTTTTCTGTTTCTGCTTCTTTATGATGGACACAGCTGGACATTTCATGTTAAAATTCAGATCTTGTGTGCCCTGGAAGTTGCTGTGAAGGACTGGAGAGAACCAGTGAAATGATAAGAGCCCCAAAATCCAGTGTGAAAGCTGCAGCAATGGGGGGGTGGGGAGAGGAATTTTTAGCGACATCCTTTCATATTCTTTGGGTGAAATCCTGGCCGTACTGGAATGAGTGGGATTTTGCCATTGACATTGTTGTCAGTTGTTGGCTCTGTGAGCTGCACCAGCTCTGGCCAGGTAGCTGGTACAGCAGATCATACTACCCAAGAAGACCAAAGACTCGGTTCAGTGGTGAAGGCACTCGGCCAGGTTTACTGTCAACAAAGCACGGTACTAGTACCCTATAGACTACAGGAACACTAATACATGTATGCCCATGACAATGGACCAGCTCAGTAAGTGGCGTGACTTTCCGCTTCTCCCTAGGCCAGACAGACACCTCCTCTGTGAGACCTCTTTCATACACTGATACAAACAAGTTACGAATTACCCTTCTGATGTGGTTAATTATCAACCCTACCTCTCAGACCTCCTGGTTCGAACAAAACATTTTCATCCGTCATCCCATCCTTGTTTTACTTGGGGTCAGCGTGTTCCAGTTCCATCTCCCAGTATTGTGTTTATGCCATACCTTTATGTTGGGGGGTACCTGCATCTTCTGGAGTGTGCACACATGAATACCCTGTACCTAGTACTTGGAAGTGCCTGTGTTTTTTACCAAGTGCATGTACCGCACAGCAAGCGTCTGCTTTGTAACAGGGCCTGACTTTTGCAAGAGCCTGACCCTTGCTAACTTGGCTTTGTAGGTTCTCTCTACTGTCTAAGGGGATCTTGGGAAAAGGATGTCTGGGTATAAGATTCAGCGCAAAATGTCACAGATCCAGTCAGATGCCCTCTTCCAGCCACCCTCTGGACTGCTGTGAGGGGAAGCCAAGACTCTGTGTGCCTGGATCCCCATGTGCTTGGGCTCAGCAGGCTGCAGCGCTGGTTCCTCCTGTGGCTTCTCTGGCACATTTCCTGGGCATTGACTCAGTCTGCTCCTCCTTCATGGAAGTGGGGCTCCACCAGGAGCACCAGAAGCTCCCTAGAAGTAGGGAAAACAGCGGAGCCGAAACCGTGGTCCCGTCCCCTCACTCTGCCTCTTCCCCCAGAGGCCTCGCCACCCGCTCGCTCCTCTCCATCCCCTCCTCCTGTCGTTCACCCTTAAGGCAGGAAAAGTGATGGGGTCATAGCCTTCTGGCACCTCCCTGTTCTGGCACCCCTCTGCTTCACTCACTTTCCCTAGGCCCTCAGGACCAGCGCTGACCCCCAAGAAATCCCAGTTGCTTAAATATTCCCTCTCCCAGATCTCCATCCCATTTAATTCCCTTCAGAGGCACACAGTAGTTGTGAAGCACACAACACACATCAGCCACTTTGCCCAAAGTCTAACACAACTGTTCTTTTACTGAAGGATATTAAGTCCAAGAGAGTAGAGATCAGACAATCAATAAACATCCTAACTGCAATGTCCCTCACTTCCCACCTCACCCGTCCTTTGGGATGCTGGGGGGTCATCTGTGTCCAGGAAGGCTGGTAGGCAGGGGATTCCCTGCCTCATGCAGGGTGTTCATGAGGGAGAAGTCATCCGGCATGAGAGTTCCCTTCCCCAGCTTCTCTGATCTTGCTCTCTCCT
Source organism: Macrochelys suwanniensis (assembly GCA_033296515.1). Lineage (NCBI taxonomy): Eukaryota > Metazoa > Chordata > Testudines > Chelydridae > Macrochelys > Macrochelys suwanniensis. Next base: position 37,219,530 of record CM065775.1, on the reverse strand, counting down.
GCCCATTGCTTCCTCTTCCTGTCTGACTCTTTCCCCTCCTCCTGTCTGACTTAAATCCCTCCTGAGTCCTGGTCACCTAGCTGCTTTTTTTGTTCTGTGTTTGGTAACTTTCCACTGCAAAAAAAAACCCCTTTCCCCTCAGACAGAGGAAGAAGTATTTTTTGCATTGGAATGCAGTTACTCTTTTGCATAACTTTTGCATGGTCAAAGCATCCTCATTAACATTAAGTGCCTCCCTGTTGTCTTCGGTCTGGAGAATATTTGGTACGTGTCCTCTCAGCAGTGGTGGATCCACATACAGAGAGGTATTTATGATGCAGCAGTTTTTCATAGTAAAATTTCATAATAACTCAATAATATCAATCAGAACTGATAAGTTCTACACACATTTCCCCAAATTGTTACTCAAGGCTCATCTCTTGAGTCCCCCAGAGAGTCCTCCAGCAAAACCAGGGAAGACCAGGCTTGACACTTCTGATATTTCTAAGATTAAATACAAGCAAGAAAAAACACTACTCTCAAAAAAGAAAACAATATACCTCAGGTCCTTCCAGGCCTGTTTTCAGGTCACTGCTATGTGTCCTATGAACATGGTCTTGGTGCACAGTAGCTAGGATGACTGGTACCCTGTGGTGGGTAGCAGACCCTGAATAAGCCTCAGGTAATTATTTTCTTCTCTGGCAGGTGGGGCCATTGGACTGGGGTCCACTGGTGCCCCAAGAGCCACCTGATCTCCTTCTCGCTGAGAGTGGAACCGCCCCAGGGAAAGGGCGATGACACGGCAGCCAACAACATCCAGTTTGCATGCTCAGATGGGACCGGGCTGATGGGTACCTCACATTCCTGGGGTGATTTTGGCCCATGGAGCAATCGCTGCAGCTCTGGGGGCATTTGTGGGATCCAGACAAAGGTGGAGGCATCCCAGGGCCGTGGGGATGACACGGCGCTCAATGATGTGAAGTTCTTCTGCTGCAACTAAACAAGCACCTGTCCCTGCGCATCTCCCAACACTAGCACCTGCCCATTAAACACCATTAAAGTTTAGCTCTGCTTTGGAACAGGAAGGTGTTTGTCTTATTGACCTAAATCAGACATGACCTCATGTACCATCTCCACATCTATAGGGGAAGGCTGGATTGTGAGGAGAGCCAGGAGGAGAGGAGACAGGGAGGAGCATGGAAGGGGGAGAGATAATGTCTATGATAAGGAGAGAGAAGGGAAGCATGGCCATATTGGGTAGAAAGGGTTTTTCAAGATGTTGGGAACCAAGTAATTTTATTCTAAAAATTGTTAAAATTTGTTGTCCAGAGAACCAAGAAATGACTGGGGCCAAATCTTGTGCATGTGTGTGACTGATTTTTGTAAAGAAGTAGACAATGAAAGATACAAAAAGGTAAATGATTTACAGCTGTGTAGGTTTCCAAATATGGCATGCTTCACAGGATCTCCAATAAAATTATGCAATTACACAGTTTTACAACTTGTCAAAGTTGCAAGACCAGACACAACAAATCCAGGTAATGCTACATAGACGTAACGTGTTAGGGTGTGAGTAACAGTAATACAGTACGGGAAGGCATACATGAATAGAGGGAGGGGACTGGAGGTGAGTGAAAAAGCAGAGGGGTAAGGTTGAATGGCATTATTTGAGCCATCTCGACATTTTTATCCAAATGTATCTAGAAACAGGGTCCACATTTCTTCAAATTCATATAATTGATCTCTGTGGCTGTTGGAGGACTTTCCCTTCACCCGCTCCCCTAGTTCTTGTCACGCAGACAGAAAGCAGAAGACTAGAAGTCTGAAGTGCAGGCAATGCAATGCTTATTGGGGTTAATTCCAAGCAAACATATCCATAGTGCTCCACGCTGGCAGGGTCTGTTTCCCAGTGTTCTGTTCCCAGCTCTGACTCCTCACTAATTCTGACTCCTCACAGAGCTCTGACTCCTCACACCTGTCAGCAGTGGTGTGGAGGAAGTGAATAAGGAAAAGTTATTTACTTGTTCTCATAATAAAATAACTAGGGGCCACCCAATGAAATTAGTGGGCAGCAGGTTTAAAACAAATAAAAGGAAGTTGTTCTTCACACAGCGCACAGTCAACCTGTGGAACTCCTTGCCTGAGGAGGCTGTGAAGGCTAGGACTATAACAGGGGTTAAAAGAGACCTGGATAAATTCATGGGGGCTAAGTCCCCTTAATGGCTATTAGCCAGAATGGGTAAGAAATGGTGTCCTTAGCCTCTGTTTGTCAGAGGGGGGTGATGGATGGCAGGAGAGAGATCACTTGATCATTACCTGTTGGGTCCACTCACTCCGGGTCACCTGGCATTGGCCACTGTCGGTGGACAGGATACTGGGCTGGATGGACCTTTGGTCTGACCCAGTACGGCCTTTCTTATGGTTCATCATGAAAGAAAAACAAAATCAATAAAAACAAAAGAGAGAGGAAAAAAACAAGGGTTCTTTCCATTACAATCTCTTTGGTTTTGTTGGGGCACAGCTGGCTCTCAGCCAGATCACTAGGCAACCCAGCAAGCTAAGCTGGATCCAATGAGCCCCCTTCAAATGTTTGTACTGCCTGATTGGACAGGGAAGCCAACTGGCTGCTACTTGAGCCTTGCAGCAGCTGCTCTAGGTGTACTATATCTGTACTTACAGTTGCTTTCTGCTCCAGCCATTGTGCCATGACCTGCTCCCAACCCCGTTCCTGCTCCAGTCCCAGCTTACCTGCTCTATTCTGGTTCTTAACTCCTGGCTACGTCTCTGACTCCAACTTACCCTTTGGATTCTGACCGTCGGTTTGGTCCCTTGACTTTGACACCAGCTTCATCTTTGGACCGGTGCCTGATTGCATGCTTGTCATTACCTGAATTGCCACCACAACCACAAGGTGAGGTCTGCTCCCTTCCACTAGGTAGGCCACCCATGACCCAGGAGTTCACAGGTATGCCTCTCCATGGACAGCGTTGAATAGAGATTATATTTTCATAGGCCTGCTTCTGGTGGTGGTGCTCTTCTCTAGGAAAGTCAAGATGAAACATATCAGTTGTAAAATTAACAGCTAGTTCTGTTCTAATGAATCCTAGATGACTAAGCCAGTTCATAGATAGGCAAAGGACATTTTGTTTAAGGGATAGGTGTTGCCTGTTTAGTTCATCATGGATAAAAAACAGTTAATAAATAGGTAACAGGGTGGTCTTAACTAAGCCTTATGAAACTGATGAAATTATTTAAATAAATTATTCAAAAGAAGCCATTTAGGAGCTGTCTTGAGATAAGATTCATTAATTTGCCTCAGAATATTAAATTCAGGTCATTTGCTATTTTTCTCCATTTAACTTTTGTCCCTTTCCAGGAGTATATAGTTTAAGCCATTTCAATATCCTGTTAAAATCATCACCAGGGTAAATCTAATTCCTTGGCAGTGCTTTGATGTTGAAGTGTTGGTGATATTATTATGTGGCAGAATCAGTGATTGTTCTTTCTTGATGCTGTATTGTTCTTTGTCTTGCTGCTGTTTGCTTGCTTGAAAGAAATGAGAATGTTGAGACAGAAGTGCTGCCAAAGTTGAGAGATGGAAGCTGAGAGTGCTGCCTGCCTGAAATAGAGACTTACACTCATCTCCTTTTATCGTTTGACTGGAGGTGAAAGACACACCCCTTTATTACTAGAGGAAAACATTCTCTAGTCTCTACTTTTGCTTATTCAGAATGGAGATCAGAAATACAAAAGTCACTCCACCCTGAGATGGATGCTGTGGACCTTGAGCATGCTCAGTAAGAATTTAGGATTTCTTTAACAAAAAAAAAAAAAAGATATCCTGGCAAAGAGCTGTGTGGATGCAAGATTGGCAACTATTGAGCCTGTGCAGTAAGGGGTGACAGAGAGATCAGTTAGCTGGTCAGATTCCACTCATACCGGTCACAAATTGTTTTAAAGGTCATATGTCAATCAGAACATGTGAGTGTGAGGTAACTGTCGAAGAATAGCAAGGTATATAGAGAAAGAACTACAATGTAGCATCAAAGGCCAGCCAGCAACAGTTTCCAAGTCTAGAAGCTGCATCTGAGAAGGAGAGAGGTGTGCAGGAAGAGCCAAGGAATCCAGCAAGAGAAGTCCAAGAAAAACTGCTGCAGAGAGAGAAAAGAAAGCTGGAGCGGAGCAGAGCTGACTGACCAGGAACTGAACAGCAGCAGCGCTGCTGTGTTTTTTTGTTTTTGTTTTTTTTAAAGCAGCAATGGATTTATAGAGTAAGCTTAATAGTCTTTTAATTATAGTTCATCATAAATATAGTATGAGAGTATTTAATATGTGTATGCTTGGTGTGTGTGTGATAGTTTAAAGGAATTTAAGAACCGCTGTCAGCAATTTGTTGCAAACTGGCTACTTGGAACAAATTGCTTCTCTTAAACTACAATAGCATATAGTTCAAATGATTCTAAGTGCTCTTTAACTTGCAATAAGGGATTTGTTTCTCAGGGTGTTTGTGCCTTGTTTAGGATAACTAATAAGCCCTAATACAGTGTATATCACTTAAAAAGATACAGGCAGTATTCTTTCCAAAACACAGTGTCAATTACTTTATTGGAAGGTTATATCCATGTCCTATAGTGTTTCCTTAGCAACCCCAGGAACTTTTACCTCTGGAAGAACAGATTGAGGGGATATTGTCCAGATTATCATAGCAGCACCTCAAAAATGGATTTTGGAGCAACACCGTATAGGGTGTGGGTGGATTTTAATATTACCTGCTTTCACTCCCTTCCTTGGCTTAGCTCCTTCATGCATGGATCTGGCAGTATTTTCAGCTCATGAATAGGCAATTTCTTGCTTTGTTCTTGGGGCGGCAACTCTCCGAATATCTTTAAAGTTTAGTTTTAACTCTTGTACTCTGTCCATTTTCTGAATTATTATTTTAGGTTTTCATTAGAATTTAATCAGAGTTGAAATTGTATGATACAAGGGTGATTTGAAACATAAAAGTCTTGTAGCGCTCAAAATAGTCTGTCTAACCTTGAATAATTCTTATAGACAGTCTTTCAAACCTAAGTAATTTATTCTTTACCACCTTTGGAGCGGTGACTCTTGGCTTTCTGTGCTGGTCAGGAGCTGTGTAAGCCTTGCCAGATAACTGATTCCCCAATTTAATAATAATGCACTAATGGCTTCTATCAGTAACTAGTGATAGTGGTATCAAGAGTTATTTGCGGCTTGCGTTTAAATACCAAACATTTACAAATAAACATCTCTAAGCTTACACCATTTCTATGTATTTAAGGAATAAAAAAAGGCTTTTGAAAAAAACATTTCCCAACTATACACCTTTCCTTTAAAGGTACATGAAGATTTTACAATATTTTATAAAATCATTTTGAATAAGAATATTCCTATAATGCTTTGAGTTTAAAACTCACTGCGCACTTTAAGAAAAGGGGGAGAGAGATTCCTGTGTCAGCTTTGGGGCTTTGACAACCTAGGTGCTAGACATCACTTATCTTCAAGATCCTAGAGGGGAGGATACCCTCAGATTATTTAACAAGGGGGAGATGTGTCCTTGCAGCATTTTGTGCCAGTCTCTTAATGGAGCCCGCCTCGACCTAAAAATTAGCTCAACCTAGTTTCATTGCTCAGGGTTGGGAAAAATGTTGTGCCTTGCACAATATAGTTAGGCTGACCTTACTCCCACTGTAGATATAGGAATGTTGATGGATGGAAGAACTCTTCTGTTAATTTAGCTACCCCCTCAAGAGGGGGTAGATTTATCACAGCGATAGAAAAACCCCTTCCGTCACTGTAGCAAGTGTCTACATTATGACATTATATCATGCCTGTAGGGGAGAGCATGTCGAGGAGGAAGGGCATAACATTTAGGAAGGAAGCTTTGCTGGTAGCTCAGGCTGGGTTTTCTTTGTCTACCAGTGAGGGATCTATTAGTCTCTAAGGCAGGGGTTCTCAAACTGGGGGTTGGGACCCCTCAGGGGGTTGCGAACTTATTACACATAGGGGGGTTGCGAGTCAGCAATTGAGAACTCAAACATGATCAAATCGCTCCTAACGAGACGCAGAATAAAATATTTCTTCCGGATCTATCCATAAGAAGCAGGGTATTTGCCAAGATTTCACTTACTGGTCCAGATCCTTGGCTGGAATAAATTGATGTAGCTCCACTGACATCAGCTTGATTTACATCTGCTGAGGATCTGTCCCATAGCTTTTACAGTGTAAAATCAAGCCTGCAATATTCCTTGCTTTGAGTTTCTATTTTTAAGCTTTGTGTTCTGAAACTCATTAGATGGATCCTCAGCTGGTGTAAATCAGCCTCACTCCATTGTGATGATGCGCTGCTGATTTACACCAGTTGAGGATTAGGCTTGTTACTTTAAACTGCTTTTAAAAATATTTCTGCTAGCTAAAAATACAATCGGCAACTTTTTCCCCAGCTTCTGAGTACAGACATTCTGAGTGGGCATTTTTCTGCTACAGAGGTGCTTGTTTTGCTATATCTTGACTCAGCACTGGAAATATAACAGATTCCTGGTCTCAAGGAAGGATTTTTTTTTTTATAGCTCCACTGTCTCTGAAGGAGATGCCGGGTTGGGCGGGGGGGGGGGGGGGGGGGGGACAAACCACATTCTACTATATATAAAGTTATGAGCTCCCACTTCTGGCCCTTAGTATCAAGATGCCTAAGGTAGTAAGAGGCAAGCAGAGATAGCAACCTGTGGTGTTCTCCCACTCCAACGGAAAATGGAAAAATGGAAAAAAAATGGAAAATGGAAAAACATTTTCTCCAGCTACCACATATTTAGCTGGAGTCTAGGGCTGACATATATTTTTTCTAAAAACAAACATTTAGCATTCAGAATTGTCAGGCTACTTTATGTCCCTGCACACACTCGAACATCTTGCTTTGTATGCTTGTTGCCTGACTTCCATTTTAACAAGATATAGGATATCCTACTCTGAGTGTGCGGTAGATCAAAGAAGGGGAGAGATGGTGAAATAAAAATAAACATATATCCCTCAAAATGCCACAGGGATGCATTTATCCTGACAAAATGAGCTTCTATTAGTGAGGTCAAGAAAATGTCATAGCTAGAAAGGGCTGCACCAGGTTTCTATGCTTATAGAAATAAAGTCTTATAAAGCCAAATGCTGCTTGCTTTGTACAATGGTGAGTATGGCCCAGGTTTTTTTTAAAGGTATTTTGGCATTGCTGCACTCTACATTGCAACCAGTAGTGTAGCCAGGGCGGGAGCAGGGGGAGCGGCCGCTCCCCCATGGAGCAGAAGCGGCGCCTTTTTTGTGCTCCGATGCGTTTTGCTCCTGCGCTGCAGCCGGAGCGGAGCATTTGTTTTTGCTCCTGGCGCCTTTTTTTTGCTCCCGACGCTTTTTCGTCCCAACGCCTTTTTTTAGCTCCGCTCCCCCTGTGCTCTAAACCTGGCTACGCCACTAATTGCAACCAGTCACTGATTTTAAAAAATGGAGTATCACTTTCTAAAGGGATTTAGGCCCTTCAAATAGGATTTAGGATCCTAAGTGCCTCAAATCACTTTAGAAAATGAGACATGGGGCTTGTCTACATGGGGACACTCAGGAAAATTAATTCAAATTAAAGGTGTGAATTAAAAGTGGATTAGTTAAACTGCATTACATCCCCTATGTGAACACCTCTCATAGGTTATTAAACAAATCTTTTATCTTTCTTGCACTATATGGGACTGAAAAGCACCAAGCAGTCCTTATTCAATCCATGATAGTTGCATGCATGTATCCTTAGAGCCAAACCTAATTAAGTGGTGACTGTTGGTGATAAATAAATAACTGTTAGTGAAAATTTCCTGAATGCAATTATTTGGAAAAGTTGCTATTGTACATGAGCAGCAGAAAATGTTAATCTGTGGATCTATAATATATAAACTAAAACAGTAAAGGCTGGTGCCAGGGGGAATTTATTGAATCTTTGCTCTAGGTACCCCTGCAGCTCAGGAGCTTCCTGGTTGGTCTGGGCTCCATTCCTATGGAGGTGAAACTGCCTCTTAAGTACTTGCTGCAGAGGTAGCTAAGCTATATGGGACCTTCATGACACTGCGCCCTGACTGCCAGGGCCGGCTCTAGGATTTTTGCCACCCCAAGCAAAAAAAATGTTGGCCACCCCGTCCCCCCCGCCCATTTTTTCTTGCCCCACCCCCGACCCTGCCTCAACTCCACCCCTTCCCCAAATCCCCAGCCCCGCCTCCTGCCCCACAGGTGCTACATTTCCCCCACCCCATTGCTTCCTGTGCCCCCCCCGCAACCTCCCGTCCTAGCTCACCTCCGCTCTGCCGCCGCTCCGGTTCTCCCCCTCCCTCCCAGGCTCTCAAGCCTTAAGTAACCCACCAGTGATTTTCACAACATACCCCGCATTTTTTTGTCTCTGAATGAATCACTTGTTTATTTTAAAGCAACTGGGTGCTGGGTTTTGCAACAAACAAGCAGGGCAATCAATTTCTTGGGACAAGGTCGTCCCATAGTCTTTCCTCCAGTGTATGGATTGGAATGTCCAGCTTTGAACTTTTTAAACTGATTGAAGAAACCTCATGTGAATTTCTTGTTCATGCTCTTCATTCTTAGCAACGTGCTGTTCACAATATTTAATTTAGGGAAGAGACATCTAGTATCATGGAATCTGAACCAAGAAGTGGTTTCCTCTGGATTCTGAAGTATGTATAGAACATTTCATTAGAACTACCTGCTGCTTCCAAGATGCAGGGGCACAAAGGTACATCAACACCCTCACTGTACCCAACGGAGGCCCATGGGGTGAATGGGGGAAAACGGAGTTTTGCGCCCGTGGCTACGCCAACGGATTTGCATTGAAGGTAAAATTCTTCCCATCTCCTTGCCACTGCTTCCCCGCCCCCCCCCCCCCCCCCAATCACCCAGTCTCTCAGCAAGAACTTCTCTTGACTCTAGGCTTTTCCTGGGTTTTTTAAAATCTTCTCTTCCTCACAGTCTGGTCAGCCATTGGCATACAGGGCCACTGAGTTTATCAAAGGGTGTGGGGCAGGGAATGTCTGTGACCCCAGAGCTGGGGCAGAAAGGAGATAAGAACACAATTGGGTTAATGGGGCTTTGCTTTGGGCTCAACTGGAAATGTCTGTCAAAGCAGAAAGGGCCAGGGAGTGTAGGGGCAGAGTTAGGAGGCGATATTAAAAGAGCTAAATCTGTCTGGCTCGGGTGAGCTGTGAGTAAGAGGTGGGGATGTGATCGCTGTAAGTATCTGAAAGGTGTTAACATGAAAGGGGGTGGGGGGCGTATTTGAGGGGGAAAGTAGGAGGAAGGGAATATAATGAGTGAAGGAAGTTTTGCTTGAAACTCATTCTGGGGGCAGGCCTCCACTAGAAAGTTTTGCCAGCATAGCTTGCCTGTTAAGGGTGTGACTTATTTTCATTTTTTGAAAATATTTCTATGCTGGCAAAAGTCCTAGTAGATGTGCCAAAAGTGCCGTTGCCAGGATAGTATATTTTGCTCACCAAACTGGAATGAGCTATACCAACAAAAGTATTTTTTTGGTACTACAGTTATGGCTACACAGGGAGGACATTTCGAGTAAGTCTAGAATAGCAAAACTATTCTAGTGTAAACTAGGCCTCAGGTTTCCCTGCCAGAGAAGGAACTGTTAGTCTGTGGAGTAAAGGAATGAGTGGGAGTCCCATCACCACTGCATTTAAATCCAGCCTGGATATCTTCCCTCTCTAACTGCTGTGAATCTGTGTGTTGCTGCAAGAGTGGAAACCCAGGGTGGGGGTTGTGGGTAGAGGCAGCCTGCTCACTCTGCCCAGCTGGGATCCAGGGTGTCTGCCTGACAGAGTGGATGTTGAAGAGGTGAAAAACATAAAGGGGAACACAGTAACTCCTCACTTAATGTTGTAGTTATGTTCCTGAAAATTGCTACTTTAAGCGAAACGATGTTAAGCGAATCTAATTATTCATGAATTAATGTAATCCAATCCAAAAATTAATGTAAATAGGGAGGTTATGCACACACAATGATGATTGTGAAGCTTGGCTGAGGTGGTGGAGTCAGAGGGTGGAAGAGGGTGGGATATTTCCCAGGGAATGCCTTACTGCTAAATGATGAACTAGCAGTCAGCTGACCCCTCAAGGGTTAACACATTGTTGTTAATGTAGCCTCATACTCCACAAGGCAGCACGAATGGAGGGAGGAGAGACAGCATGGCAGAGAGAGACAGAGACACACACCATGTGTGTGTGTGTGTGTGTGTGAGAGAGAGAGAGGGAGACGCATTGCTGGACATTTTCCTTTCTTTTAAGAAATGCAGTTAATTTAATAACAGGAAGTTGGGAGGGTTTATTGGCTTGGGGGGTGGGATTCCCAACCCTTTTCCTCCCAATCTGTACCTTGCCACCATCTCCTGTATCCCTCTCTTAGGTGGAGCCTTACCAAGGTGCTGGGGCAAACCGCGATGACACGGCTTTGAATGGAATTCGCCTGTACTGCACTGATGGCTCCGTCATTGAGTCCACAGTGGGGCCGTGAGTAGCTTTTTGGTTTCTCCCCCATCCCTCCTGCTCTGCAAGTGCAGAGAGAATAGCCATGAACAATGCCATTTGCACAGGGTCTCTTCTCTGACTATTCCCTCTGTTTGGAGCTAATCTGTAAAGGAAAATTAAAATAGTGCATTGGCTGTTGTGTTTCTGCTTCTTTATGATGGACACAGCTGGCCATTTCATGTTAAAGTTCAGATCTTGTGTGCCCTGGAAGTTGCTGTGAAGAACTGAAGAGAACCAGTGAAATGATACCAGCTCCAGAGTCCAGTGTGAAAGTTGAAGCCAGGTGTGGGGGTGGTGGGCACTGTTCCCTCTAAGCTGTGCACGTGTGCGTGCGCACACAGATCCTAAACCCCGCGCACATTGTGAAACACAGCGCACACAAAAAATGAAATACTACATGGGAGCCAGGCCGAAATATAATTTATGGGAGACTTTTTACATTGTTTGCCCGCCATCTATCAATGCAGCCAGATTCTACTAGCTGGCAACAGGGGGAAAGGGAAGGGAGGGCAATGAATCGTACCGCTCCCCGCCAGCATTTTGAACGTGGAACGTTGATCATGTTGGGACGGTCGGGACCCACACACCTCTTGTATAAGCATTTTACTCGCTTGGGCGCATTTGCCTCATGGCGCACAAATTTGAACTCTGCTTCAAAAATTTGCACAGAAGAAATTTTTGCGCACACAGCCTGTCAAAAATTAGATGGAACATTGGTGGTGAGGAAAGGAATTTTTAGCTACATCCTTTCATATTCTTTGGGTGAAATCCTGGCCCTACTAGAATGAGTGGGATTTTGCCATTGACATTGTTGTCAGTTGTTGGCTCTGTGAGCTGCACCAGCTCTGGCCAGGTAGCTGGTACAGCAGACCTTGATAATACTGCCCAAGAAGACCAAAGACTTGGTTCAGTGGTGAAGGCACTTGGCCAGGTTTACTGTCAACAAAGCACAGTACGAGTACCCCATAGACTACAGGAACACTAATACATGTATGCCCATGACAACGGACCAGCTCAGTAAGTGGCGTGACTTTCCGCTTCCCCCTAGGCCAGACAGACACCCCCTATGTGACCCTTCTTTCATACAATGATACAAACAAGTTACAAATTACCCTTCTGATGTGGTTAGTTACCAACCCTACCCCTCGTATATCCTGGTTTGAACAAAACATTTTCATCCATCATCCCATCCTGTCTTCCCATCCTTGTTTTACTTGGGGTCAGCATGTTCCTGTTCCATCTCCCAGTATTGTGTTTATGCCATACCTTTATGTTGGGGGTGTGGAAGAAAATAAATCCTCACTCTCAGGTTGGAATGCAACAAAATCAGAGACAGCTTTATTTCAAGCAATTGCCAGGGAAGAAATACAGCTGACAGAGAGCATCTCTGCCTCAGTTTCTTCAAAGTACAAACAATAAACCACAAATATGTATACTCTTTCATGGAATGCATTAATTAAGAACATCTACAATTTATTTATGTTATGTCCTGCCTATTCCATTATTTTCTCACTTCTGTCTCCTGTTCTCACATTATTATTTTCAAGGCTAGATCACACTAACTCTGTGTTGTTTTCCCTCCTGCTTCAGACACAGAGTCTGCTTTCCCAAGTCTCATAGTATGAGACTTCAGAGTTAGCTGTAATGTGCTCTGTCTTGACATAACTGAGGGGCTTATAGTCAAATCCTTTAACCCTTGTTTCCACAGGGGGTACCTGCATCTTCTGGAGTGTGCACACATGAATACCCTGTGCCTAGTACTTCTTGACACAGTAAGCATCTGCTTTGTAACAAGGCCTGACTTTTGCTCAGAGCCTGATTCTTGCTAACTTGGCTTTGTAGGTTCTCTCTACTGTCTAATAGGAACTTGGGAAAAGGATGTCTGGGTATAAGATTCAGCACAAAGTGTCACAGATCCAGTCGGGGGCACCTTCCAGCCACTCTCTGGACTGCTGTGAGGGGAAGCCAAGACTCCGTGTGCTTGGATCCCCGTGTGCTTGGATCCCCATGTGCTTGGGCTCAGCAGGCTGCAGCGCTGGTTCCTCCTGTGGCCTCTCTGGCACATTTCCTGGGCATTGACTCAGTCTGCTCCTCCTTCATGGAAGTGGGGCTGCTCCGCCAGGAGTGCCAGAAGCTCCCTAGAAGTGGGGGAAACACCGGAGCCCAAACCATGGTCCTGTCCCCTGTCACTCTGCCTTTTCCACCTGAGGCCTCACCCCCCCCGCTCGCTCCTTTCCATCCCCTCCTCCTGGCGCTCACCCTTAAGGCAGGAAAAGTGATGGGGTCATAGCCCTCTGGCACCTCCCTGTTCTGGCACCTCTGTGCTCCGCCCACCCTCTCTAGACCCCCCAGGACCAGTGCTGACCCCCAAGAAATCCCAGTTGCTATTAAATTTACCCTCTCCCAGATCTTCACCCCATTTAATTCCCTTCAGACGCACACAGTAGTTTTCAAGCACACAACACACATCAGCCACTTTGCCCAGAGTCTAACACAACTGTTCTTTTACTTAAGCATATTAAGTCCAAGAGAGTACAGATCATACAAAGCAATAAACATCCTAACTGCAATGTCCCTCACTTCCCACCTCACCCGTCCTTTGGGAGTCTGGGGGGCCATCTGTGTCCAGGAAGGCTGGCAGGCAGGGTATTCCCTGCCTCATGCAGGGTGTTCATGAGGGAGAAGTCATCCGGCATGAGAGTTCCCTTCCCCAGCTTCTCTGATCTTGCTCTCTCCTGCCCATTGCTTCCTCTTCCTGTCTGACTCATTGCCCATCTTTAAATCCCTCCTGAGTCCTGGTCACCTAGCTGCTTTTTTTGTTCTTTGTTTGGTAACTTTCCACAGCTCAAAAACCCCTCTCCCCTCAGACAGAGGAGGAAGTATTTTTTGCATTGGAATGCAGTTACTATTTTGCATAATTTTTGCATGGTCAAAGCATCATCATTAACATTAAGTGCCTTCCCGTTGTCTTCAGTCTGGAGAATATTTGGTGCATATCCTGTCAGCAGTGGTGGATCCACATACAGAGATGCATTTATGATACAGCAGTTTTTCATAGTAACATTTCATCATAACTCAATAATATCAACCAGAACTGATAAGTTCTACACACATTTTCCCAAATTGTCACTCAAGGCTCATCTCCTGAGTCCCTCAGATCACAGAAACCTGCTTAGTGCTGCCATCTGGTGTGCCAAGGCTACTTCTGCCTCTGCTTCCCAGCCTTTTCCAGCTTGGGACTCCCGAATCCTGTCTGCTTTGAGCCAATTTCCGCAGATCTGCTGCAAACACAGACCCAGGTCCGAACCAAGTCCCCTAACAACTGTAAGGCTCCTGGAAGAGCTCTTGCCTTTGACACCCAGGTGCCCAACTCCCAAGGAGGTTCAAACCCTTAATAAATCTGTTTTACCCTGTATAAAGCTTATACAGGGTAAACTCATAAATAGTTCGCCTTCTATTTCAAAGATAGAAAGGTATGCACAGTTGTTTGCCCCCCCAGGTACCAACTCGCACTCCAGGTAACTTAATAAGTAAAAAGTTATTTTAATAAGTACAGAAAGTAAGATTTAAGTGAATCCAAGGAGTGACAGACAGAACAAAGTGAATTACTACGTAAAATAAAATAAAACACGCACATCTAGGACTAATTCAACTCAACACAGATAAAAGCCTCACCAGTTTTCCTTTTACAGGCTGTAGAACTAGCCTGGGTCCAGCAATCGCTCACACCCCCTATTGTCTTTGTCGTTTGTTCAGTCTTTCTCAGGTATGTCCTTGGGGGGTGGAGAGCCTCTTTCTTTAGCCAGCTGAAGACCAAAATGGAGGGGTCTTCCAAGGGCTTTTATAGCCTTTCCCCCACTCCCTGTGTAGCATCATGTTGCCCTGGAGTTTTGGGATCACATGGGCAAGTCACCAGTCCATGTACCCTAACCAGTCCAACCAGTTGCATTCCTGACCAGGCCCAAATGTGGATTGGGGTCTGCACCTTCTTTTGTCTGTTAAGTGCTTGCATTTAACTTGCACATTCTTTTTTCCAGACCTGATCCCATGCTCTTACAAAGGCTATGTATAAAACCAGCAAATATAAAACCAATATTCATAACTTCAACTACAACAATGATACATGCATACAAACAGGAGGAATAAATTCAGTAGGTCATAACTTTCACAGAGATATGTTACATGGCACTTGTAGCATAAAACATATTCCAGTTACATATATACATTTATAAGCATCTCCCCATAAAGTCTTATGGAGTACACCGTCACACCCCAGGGAGTCCTCCAGCAAAACCAGGGAAGACCAGGCTTGACACTTCTGATATTTCTAAGATTAAATACAAGCAAGAAAAAAACACTAAAGAAAAAGAAAACAAAATACCCCAGGTCCTTCCAGGCCTGTTTTCAGGTCACTGCTGTGTGTCCTATGAACACTGGTCTTGGTGCACAGTAGCTAGGATGACTGGTACCCTGTGGTGGGTAGCAGACCCTGAGTAAGCCTCAGGTAATTATTTTCTTCTCTGGCAGGTGGGGCCGTTGGACTGGGGTCAACAGGTGCCCCAGTAGCAACCTGATCTCCTTCTCGCTGAGAGTGGAACCGGCCCAGGGATGGGGCGATGACACGGCAGCCAACAACATCCACTTCACATGCTCAGATGGGACCGGGCTGATGGCTGTCTCACATTCCTGGGGTGTGTTTGGCCCATGGAGCAATCGCTGCAGCTTTGGGGGCATTTGTGGGATCCAGACGAAGGTGGAGGCATTCCAGGGCCGTGAGGATGACATGGCGCTCAATGATGTGAAGTTCTTCTGCTGCAACTAAACAAGCACCTGTCCCTGCCCATCCCCCAACACTAGCACCTGCCCATTAAACACCATTAAAGTTTAGCTCTGCTTTGGAACAGGAAGGTGTTTGTCTTATTGACCTAAATCAGACATGTGATCATGTACCATCTCCATGTGTACAGGGGAAGGCTGTATTGTGAGGAGAGCCAGGAGGAGAGGAGACAGGGAGGAGCATGGAAGGGGGAGAGATAATGTCTGTGATAAGGAGAGAGAAGGGAGGCATGGCCATATTGGGTAGAAAGGGTTTTTCAAGATGTTGGGAACCAAGTAATTTTATTCTAAAAATTGTTAAAATTTGTTGTCCAGAGAACTAAGAAATGACTGGGGCCAAATCTTTTGTGTGTGTGTGTGTGTGTGTGTGACTGATTTTTGTAAAGAAGTAGACAAGACAGATACAAAAAGGTAAACGATTTACAGCTGTATATGTTCCCAAATATGGCATGCTTCACAGGATCTCCAATAAAATTATGCAATTACACAATTTTACAACTTGTCAAAGTTGCAAGACCAGACACAACAAATCCAGGCATTGCTACATAGACATAACATGTTAGGGTGTGAGTAACAGTAATACAATAAGAGAAGGCGTACATGAAGAGAGGGAGGGGTTTGGGGGTGAGTGAAAAAGCAGAGGGGTAAGGTTGAATGGAAGTGTGGCATTATTTGAGCCATCTCAACATTTTTATCCAAATGTACCTAGAAACAGCGTCCAAATGTCTTCAAATTCATATAATTGATCTCTGTGGCTGTTGGAGGACTTTCCCTTCACCCGCTCCCCTAGTTCTTGTCATTCAGACAGAAAGCAGAAGACCAGAAGTCTGAAGTGCAGGCAATACAAGGCTTATTGGGGTTAGTTCCAAGCAAGCATATCCATAGCCCTAGACGCCGGCAGAGTCTGTTTCCCAATGTTCCATTCCCAGCTCTGAGGCCGCAGAGCGTTTACACCGTGTGACGTTATTGACAATAACTGGGACCATATAGATCATGGTTGCAACCAAGGTCCTGTAGTGGCACCAAATCTTATGTAAAGGGGGTCAAATGAGGTGTCTAAGACCAGGTTATGCTTGGCTGGTTATGATTATGTCATTTGTATGTATGTATCAGTTTTGTAGTTGAAGTTATGAATATTGGCTTTATACTGTCTGTATTTCAAACTGGGGCTGGGCTTCTGGGACCCCGGACAAGCTTTCAGCTCTGCCAGGCCTGCTTGATGGCCCATTAAGGCCCATCAGCGATAAAATGGATCCATTGAGAGAAGGCAGACACGTCTGTGACTCAACAAATTATGCAGGGACTTGCCCATGTGACTACAGACTCCATTTTGCTGTGATTTTCCACAGTAAGGACAAAGAGGTGTCTTTACACCTGGAAGGAACTATAAAAGGCAGCTGTCTCATCTCCATTTTGTCTTCATTCCTGCTTCTTGCCTCTGGAGCAACTTTGCTACAAATGGAAGCTCTGAACAAAGGACTGAAGGACCCATCCCAGCGATGGATGTATTCCAGAGACTTGATTTGAACCTGCAGTTTATTTCATCTCTGCAAGCCTGAACCATGAACTTTGCCATTACTGTATGTAATTGATTCCTTTTAACCAATTCTAGCTCTCAACTATACCTTTTTCCTTTTATGACTAAACCTTTAGATTTTAGATTCTATAAAGGATTGGCAACAGCGTGATTTATGGGTAAGATCTGAGTTGTATATTGACCTGGCTCTGAGGTTCGGTCCGTTGGGATCGGGAGAACCTGTTTTCTTTTACTGGGGCATTGGTTTTCATGACCATTTGTCCCCATAACGAGTGGCACTGGTGGTGAGACTGGGAAACTGGAGTGTCTAAGGGAATTGCTGGGATGACTTGTGGTTAGCCAGTGGGGTAAAACCAAAGTCTCCTGTGTCTGGCTGGTTTGGTTTGCCTTAAAGGTGGAAAAACCCCAGCCTTGGGCTGTAATTGCCCTGCTTGAAGCAATTTGTCCTGAACTGGCACTCTCAGTGGGGTCCTGCCAGAACCAGCATCGTTACACCCCGTGTCTCCCTTCCCAGCTCTGACTCCTCAGAGCCTTGCTTGTGTCCCTGTTCCCCCGTCTTCCTTCTTAGCAGGCCCAAATATACCTGCAGTGCACGCCCCTACACACACCCCTTACAACTTATGGTCATGTTCCGTTTGGGAGGATCGTGAGTCTGGGGTCTTCATCCCACCTCTTTTGTATCCCATGGAAAGGGTAAGGAGTAAGGTTGTGTTCTGGCCAAGGCCAGGCTTTTCTTTGGCTTTTAGTGTTCCTTATGCCTCTATCCCTTATGTCAGGCCTGCACAACTCGTAAAGCGGGAAGGGCCATATT
Source organism: Macrochelys suwanniensis (assembly GCA_033296515.1). NCBI lineage: Eukaryota > Metazoa > Chordata > Testudines > Chelydridae > Macrochelys > Macrochelys suwanniensis. The sequence continues at coordinate 37,201,789 of CM065775.1, read as the reverse complement.
ACTCCAAAGAAAACAGCTGAGGGCCGAAACCCCCTGGCCCCGCGGAAACATGCCCTCCTCCCCCGCAGTGCCGCCTGCTCCGCGGAAACAACCCCTCCTTCCCCAGCGCTGGGGTGTGGAAGCCTCTAGAGGGGGAAAGAAACAGCGCGCATAGGGTGACTAGATCACAGCAGTAAAATAAGACCTGCCCCCTCCCTGCTCGGCCCCACCATCACACCCCTCTTCACCCCCCAGGGGTCACTATATTACTGCACACAACAGTCAATCAATGCAGTTGTAGATAAATCTCTGCATTATGCATTTTTGTATAACTTTTATATGACTTTGTATTGAACTTTGGTAATATGTTATAGCCGCTTGCCTACTCACCCCCACATGGGCCACACAGTGAGCCCACCTACTCACACCCCCCCGCGAGCCGCACAGTGAGCCCACGCGGGCTGCATGTTGTGCAGGCCTGCCTTATGTCTTCCCATTATACTAACAAACCCATCTGGCCAGGTAGAAACAACACACACACAGTGTCTTTGTCCTTTATTCACACATTAGAATAAGATACAAGAGTATCAAAAAGTCAAACCGAAAATTCTGCCTCAGGCTGACGAACAAGCCTATATACTAACAGTGGCAATAAGCTAGTCTTTCTTTGGCTGCTACTCAGTCAAGTCCAAATGCCACTGCTCTGTTCTGGGCATAAGCCTACCCAACCATTTTTGTAAAACTTATGCACTTGATAATTGTTGGCATCAGGGGGCTACTATCCCTGAATGGATCTTTAATGGCTCCCAGTGGAGCAGATTACTGTCATACCAGTGAAAAAGGTCCACCGTAATTAACTTGCATACACTGCAGTTTATTTGAGAAGGAATTACACAAGCGGTAAAGGGTTACATTAAGCACGTAACTCCTATGTTAGACATTAAAGAACTATACATTAAGAGCTATACATTCCTCTTAGCGAGCCTCTCTTTCACAAACATACACAGATAGGCCCCGTGCTAGCCTCACACAGTTCCTGCTTGGCAAACAGAGAAGGTGGGTACCAATTCTATGGAAGACTTCTTCTCTCCCTCTGGTTCACAGTCCTACTTGAGCCACGGAGCAGAGTTTTGGCTATTCTGTCTAGCAGCATCTTCAAGCGTCAACTAAAGAATTCCCCCCAACAGTAATTTAATTTGCTTGATTTTTATACTCTCTCTCCTCAAAGGAGTCACATGTCTTAAAAGCATGCCTAGTGGGCATGTGGCTACTAATTTTTTACTTAATTAATACTTTAGGAGGAGACTGCAGAGTGGTGCCAACAGAACATTACTCCACATTCGCTCCCTTATCAATCATTCACTTCAGCCCCCTGTGTGATGTCCTTCAACAGAGTCGAGATGCCCTGGTCAGCCCATGCTCCACTCAGGATGTTCTACACATGTTGTTTGCTTTCAATGGAAATATTTGCTGACTCAAAGATCAGTATTGATCATACACGCGGCATGAAGCCAGTCAGTTTCACCTCTGCCGTCTGCCTGACGGTAAGAGAAGGATTTTGCTCCCGGAATCCTCTTTCGCAGTTCAGTCATGTTAAGCCATGTTCTCACCATTCATTCAGTATGGCCACACCAATTCGGCACCATCCCAACAATAATCATTGTAGCGTTTAAGAACCAAAGGTTCTTCTTTGAGAGCTGTCCCTGTGGGTGCTCCACTCCAGGTGTTGGTGCGTCCCTGCGCCTTCGCTCGGAGATTTTTACAGCAGTACCCTTACCGGTCACGCACGCACAGAGCTTGCCCCCCCACCCCCCAGGTCTGAGAGTATCTTTATAGTGCGCATGCGTGACCGGTCTCCTCAGTTCCTTCTCTACCGTCCCCGGCCTGAGACGGTGCTCAGCAGACTCGTTAGAAAAATTTTTCTTCCTTGTTATTATTCCCTTTTTAGATAGTTATTTGTTACTTTTAGTGTTAGTTATATTATTACAAGTAGTGTTAGTTAGTTTTTCTCTTTTGAAAGAAAATTTTTTTTTTTCCTGTCAGCGCAGCGGCTGCCGACATGCCTGGCTCCCCAGGCTTTAAGCGCTGCTCTAATTGTAAGGATGCTATCCCTCTCTCAGATGGCCACTCAAAATGTATAAAATGTTTGGGGGAGGTTCACATTCCCCAGAAATGTGCCCACTTCAGCAAACTTAGTTCTAGGGCACAAAAGGACAGGGAGCTGAGACTCAAGCTGCTCCTCCTGCAAAAATCCTTAGGGTCCGCTTCAGACCCAGGCGCTGACTCAGGCTCTGCTTCCCGCCCTAGCCCCCCCACCTCTAAGAAGGTGAAGAAAACCTCCAAAAAAACACCACCTTCAGTCACCACCAAGGCGACCTTTGCAGGATAAGGCTTCTTTGGGCAGGTCTACCGCCTCCCTCCCAGCGCCTCCCTGGCTGAGTAGCTTTGACGCGCCGGGCTCCTCAGGCGCCGCGCGAAACCTGCCTGCGGCTGCGGCAGTAGCACACAGCTCCAGTGGAGAGACCTCAGGCTTTCAGTTGCCTGCCTCTCAGACAGCACCCTTCGGCACCACAATGCAAGCAGTGCCGACACATGCAGATGCACCTGACCCCCTGCAGGCCATTAGCGCTTTCCCGGTTTCGGCACCGACACCCGCTGAGCTGGCTGGCAGCCAAACAACTTCAAAGACACCGGTGCAGAGAATCTTTTCCTCTCAGCACATTCCTCTCGCACAGCCCTCTCCACATAGAGGAGCTTCAGCACTTCAATTCACTGAGTCAGATGCCCTGCTTGTGTCACCCACTCTGCAGTCACCCTTACTGAAGGCATATTTCTCGCCTAATGCTCAGCCAGGGTCTGAACAGCCTTCCTCCAGTGAGGAGGAAGCTGGAGTCCAGGAGGATTTTTCACCATATGACATCTCTCATTCTCACACTCCAATTAATAGAGGGCAGAGAAACATCACCTCATCCTACCCTCAGGATCCTGCCCCCTGGTGTGTAAAACCCTGGATGGTACCACCTATGCCTTTCCCACCGCAGTGGCAATATTGGGCTGTGTGGCCCCCTTATTCTCAAGACCACGCTCGCTATGCTACTTCAAACAGGTCAGGCACTGGCCTGACACCACATCCTCATGGACCTGCCACTGATCCCAGCCACCAGGCAGCACCATCGACAGTGCAGGATCAAGTATGACCTGTCCCTAACCAGGTGGACCTGGCTGCTACTCCTGACGAAGCCCTGCTTCCTCCCCCACAACCACCTTCAGATGATTTTGCAAAATTTCAAGACCTTTTCAAAAGAGTAGCAAGTGAGTTAAGAATTAATCTGGAGGAGGTTCCTGAACAACAGCATGAACTAACAGCTATCCTGCAGCCTCCCTCTTCTTCAAGGATTGCACTGCCAATTAATCCAGCCCTTTTGGAACCTGCCAAAGCCATATGGCAGACTCCTGCTGCAAGCCTACCTACCTGCAAACGAGCAGACCACAAGTACTTTATTCCTCCCAAGGGCTCTGAATTCCTTTGTACTCATCCAGCGCCTAATTCCTTCATTGTTGATGCAGTCAACCAAAAGAATAAGCACCAGTCTTCCTGCTTTACCCCAGCTGACAAAGATAGCAAGCGCCTGGACCTTCTTGGATGGAAAGTATATGCATCGTCTACCCTGCAATTTCAAATTGCTAATTATACTGCCGTTCTGGCAAAATATGACCATAAAAATTATAACAAATTCATGGAGTTTATTGAAGATATTCCAGAGGCAAAGAAACAACAATTCACTGCTTTAGTCTCTGAGGGACAAATCATATCACGTATTGCTCTTCAAGCGGCCCTCGATGCGGCCAATACTGCAGCAAGATCCACCGCCACAGCAGTAGTGATGCGCCGAGGTTCCTGGCTCTCTTCTTTTTTATTTCCTCGAGAGGTCCAGACTACTATTGAGACCTTCCATTCGATGGCGACAAGCTCTTTGCCTCCACAACGAACGATGTCCTTCACTCAATGAAGGATTCAAGGGAAACTCTTGGGTCCTTAGGAATACAAACCCCTATGAACAGAAGGCAACAATATAGATACCAACCTTACCAATGTCGCGCTACCCCACGTACACCCAGCACTTCCAGAGGTCACACGACCAACAACAACAACGTCAGAGACCCAGATTCCAGCGTCGCCGCCCCAATTACGCAGCAACGTCTCAACCCCCTCCACTTAATAAGCAGATTTGAATCCTTGGTCGAGGGTTTCTAAAACAATACTCCCACTTCACTGCTTATAACACCTGTCCCTCCTTTTGGACACTGCCTACGATCGTTCTTCCATCAATGGCACAACATTACCAACGACAAGTGGGTTTTAGAGGTCATCACACTTGGTTATTCCCTTCCCTTCCTATCTATCCCTCCTACCCACCCACCCTCCCTGTCCCTCTTCAGGGACCCTTCTCATGAGCAACTTCTCCTCCAAGAAGTTCAACATGTCCTTCTGTTGGGGGCAGTAGAGCTCGTGCCCGAAAGACACAAGGGGACGGGGTTCTACTCCCATTAATTCTTAATAGAAAAGAAAACTGGTGGATGGCGACTGATCTTAGACCTCAGGCGGCTCAACAAATTTATCAAGAAACAAAAGTTCAAAATGGTTACCCTCACCACCATAATTCCAGCGCTGGAACAGGGCAATTCGTTTTCAGCCCTTGACCTACAAGATGCCTATTTTCATGTCACAATACATCCAGCCCACAGGCGCTTCCTTCGTTTCACCCTCGGCTAGACACATTTTCAATACAGGGTTCTACCCTTCGGCCTATCCACTGCCCCCGTGTTTTTCCCAAGCTCCTGGCAGTAGTTATTGCCCACCTAAGAATGCAAGGAGTCATAATATTTCCTTACCTGGACGACTGTCTCCTCAAAGCTTCAACGCTCGATGAAGAGTTTCAATTCACACAACTCACCGTCGACTGTTTCCTCTCTCTCAGCCTACAAATAAACAAAGACAAATCCACATTAATTCCTACCCAGCACCTGGAGTTCATCGGAGCGCATCTTGATTCCCGGACGGGAATAGCATCTCTCCCGTCCGATCGCTTCAACACCATAAAGCAGCTGGCAATAAAACTTCGCAACAGTCCGTAAGTCACTGCTCGAGACTGTTTACAACTACTGGGTCACATGGCCTCATGCACTTTCGTGGTCCAAAATGCACGACTCTATATGAGGTGCTTCCAAGCCTGGTTGGCCACGGTTTACAGACCCAATGTGCATCCCCTGACCAAACTTCTATCCATACCTTTCCGAGTCAAGGACTCTCTCCTATGGTGGACAGCTCAGCTCCAACCTCTGTTCTGGAGTCCCTTTCTCCAGGAGGCCCCATCTATCATAATGACTACCGACGCATCCCTCACAGGGTGGGGTGCTCACGTTACACCACACAACCCAGGGGCTATGGTCTCTACAGGAAACCTCCCTACACATTAACATTCTCAAACTTTGAGCTATAAACAATGCATGCCATCACTTTCTCCCTTTAATCCGGAACCGACATGTATACATAATGACAGACAACATCGCCTGCATGTTTTATGTAAACAGACAGGGAGGAGCTCGCTCTCATTCGCTTTGCACAGAAGCCATGAAACTCTGGAACTGGTGCCTCGCAAACAATATTCGCATATCAGCCGCCTATCTTCCCGGGATTATGAATACCACAGTGGATGAATTAAGCAGATGCTTTCCCCGGGACCACGAGTGGGAGATAAATGACACAATCATCACCAACATATTCCGCGTTTGGGGCTACCCATCCATAGACCTCTTTGCAACTGCGGAAAACACAAAATGCCCCGAATTTTGCTCCAGAGCGGGACTGGGAAAACACTCCCTAGGAGATGCATTTATGATTCCATGGCACAGGAACTTACTCTATGCCTTTCCTCCAATCCCCATAGAGTTCTGACAAAAATATGAACAGATCATGCCAAAGTGATCCTCATTGCTCCAGCATGGCCCAGACAACCGTGATTTCCATTTCTCAACAGACTGTCAATTTGGCCACCAATTTCGTTGCCCCTCATTCCGAACCTCCTATTGCAGCAACACGGCCGAATTTGCCACCCCAACCTGTCCATGCTCCACCTCAAAGCGTGGTTCCTACATGGTTCTCCCAAAATGAACTAGCATACTCTGAGGAAGTTCAAAGAGTACTCCTACATAGTAGAACATAATCCACTTGCACCACCTATCTCCAAAAGTGGAAGTGATTCACACAATGGTACTCAACTAAAAAACTGCCTCCTATGTCTGCACTGCTCCCTCATATACTCGACTATCTTTTGGACCTCAAACAATCTGGCCTTTCTTTTAGCTCCATCAAGGTCCACCTGGCTGCTATTACAACTTTCCACGATAAAATTGACGATACCTCTGTGTTTGCTCATTCGATCACTAAACGTTTTCTCAAAGGTCTTCAATTCATATACCCAGATGTGAGACCTCCTACTCCTCCATGGGACCTTCACTTAGAATTATCTTGCCTAACCCAACAACCATTCGAACCCCTAGCCACTTGCTCCCTCTAACACCTTTCTATGAAAACAGCATTCTTAGTGGCAATCACTTCTGCCAGACGAGCAGGAGAAATAGCAGCTCTCATGGCAGATCCACCTTATACCCTATTTTTTAAGGACAAAGTTACACTTCGATTACACCCTACATTTCTTCCAAAGTGCATTAATCATTCCATATCAATGAACCGATACACCTACCAACCTTCTTTCCTAAACTGCATGCAAACTCTTTTGAATCCACAATGCATACCCTAGACGTACGCAGGGCTTTGTCCTTTTATTTGGATAGAACTAAGCCCTTTAGGAGTTCTCCTAGACTCTTTATTTCCATAGCGGAATGATCCAGAGGGACACCTATTTCGACCCAGAGACTTTCCAACTGGATTTCTAACTGTATCCGACTCTGTTATCAGATACAAAAAGTTACGCCTCCATCAGATGTCAGAACTCACTCCACTAGATCCATGGCTACCTCCGTGGCCTTTCTACGCAAAGTTCCTCTGACGGACGTTTGTAAAGCAGCCACTTGGTCTTCTGAACATACTTTTGCTAAGCTCTATGCTCTTACTCAGGGCCCCCTCTTGGACACACGATTAGGCATAGCTGTTTTATCTACTGCATTTCTACCCAATCCGAAGTCCCCACCTCCTTGAGATACACTGCTTTTAAGTCACCTGGAGTGGAGCACCCACAGGGACAGCTCTCGAAGAAGAAGAGGAGGTTACTCACCCTGTGCAGTAACTGATGTTCTTCGTGATGAGTGTCCCTGTGGGTGCTCCACTACCCACCCTCCTCCCCTCTACTTCAGAGTTGGGGTAGCCTCCATTGTAGAGAAGGAACTGAGGAGACCGGTAGCGCATGCGCACTATTAAGATACTCTCAGAGCGGGGGAGGGGAGGGAGGGCAAGCTCTGCGCGTGCGTGACCGGTACGAGTACTGCTGTAAAAATCTCCGAGTGAAGGCGCAGGGACACACCAACACCTGGAGTGGAGCACCCACAGGGACACTCATCTCGAAGAACGTCAGTTACTGCACAGGGTGAGTAACCTCCTCTTTTGTGGCATAGTTAAACCAGCTTAGCAGGTAAATATCTTTGGATGTAATTTTCAGCTGAGGTTTGACTGCTGAAGCAAGCATTATTTTCTATCCACCTCTTTCCACAGCTATCTGATACTGGACAGTCCCATAGCATATGCATCAGGGTTCCTTTTTCTTTGTTACAGTGTCAACTAACATCAGAAGTTGAGAGATGGAAGCCAAGAGTGGATGACTGCCTGAAAGAGAGACTTATACTCGTCTCCTTTTATTGTTTGACTGGAGGTGAAAGCTTTGGGGCTTTGACAACCTAGGTGCTAGACATCACTTATCTTCAAGATCCTAGAGGGGAGGATACCGTCAGATTATTTAACAAGGGGGAGATGTGTCCTTGCAGCATTTTGTGCCAGTCTCTTAATGGAGCCTGTCTCGACATAAAAATTCGCTCAACCTAGCTTCATTGCTCAGGGTTGGGAAAAATTTTGTGCCTTGCACAATATAGTTAGGTTGACCTTACTCCCACTGTAGATGTAGGTAAGTTGATGGAAGACCTCTTCTGTTAATTTAGCTACCCCCTCAAGACGGGGTAGATTTATCACAGCAATAGAAAAACCCCTTCCGTCACTGTAACAAGTGTCTACATTATGGCATTATATCATACCTGTAGGGGAGAGCATACCGAGGAGGAAGGGCATAAAATTTAGGAAGGAAGCTTTGCTGGTAGCTCAGGCTGGGTTTTCTTTGTCTACCAGTGAGGGATCTATTAGTCTCTAAGGCAGGGGTTCTCAAACTGGGGGTCGGGACCCCTCAGGGGGTTGCGAGCTTATTACACATGGGGGGGTTGCGAGTCAGCAATTCAGAACTCAAACATGATCAAATCACTCCTAACGAGACGCAGAATAAAATATTTCTTCCGGATCTATCTGTAACAAGCAGGGTATTTGCCAAGATTTCACTTACTGGTCCAGATCCTTGGCTGGAATAAATTGATGTAGCTCCACTGACATCAGCTTGATTTACATCTGCTGAGGATCTATCCCATAGCTTTTACAGTGTAAAATCAAGCCTGCAATATTCCTTGCTTTGAGTTTCTATTTTTAAGCTTTGTGTTCTGAAACTCATTAGATGGATCCTCAGCTGGTGTAAATCAGCCTCACTCCATTGTGATGATGCGCTGCTGATTTACACCAGTTGAGGATTAGGCTTGTTACTTTAAACTGCTTTTACAAATATTTCTGCTAGCTAAAAAGACAATCGGCAACTTTTTCCCCAGCTTCTGAGTACAGACATTCTGAGTGGGCAATTCTTCTGCTACAGAGGTGCTTGTTTTGCTATATCTTGACTCAGCACTGGAAATATAACAGATTCCTGGTCTCAAGGAAGGATTTTTTTTTTTATAGCTCCACTGTCTCTGAAGGAGATGCCGGGTTGGGGGTGGGGGACGGGGACAAACCACATTCTACTATATATAAAGTTATGAGCTCTCACTTCTGGCCCTTAGTATCAAGATGCCTAAGGTAGTAAGAGGCAAGCAGAGATAGCAACCTGTGGTGTTCTCCCTCCCCAATGGAAAAACGGAAAAAAAATGGAAAATGGAAAAACATTTTCTCCAGCTACCACATATTTAGCTGGAGTCTAGGGCTGACATATATTTTTTCTAAAAACAAACATTTAGCATTCGGAATTGTCAGGCTACTTTATGTCCCTGCACACACTCGAACATCTTGCTTTGTATGCTTGTTGCCTGACTTCCATTTTAACAAGATATAGGATATCCTACTCTGAGTGTGCGGTAGAACAATGAAGGGGAGAGATGGTGAAATAAAAATAAACATATATCCCTCAAAATGCCACAGGGATGCATTTATCCTGACAAAATGAGCTTCTATTAGTGAGGTCAAGAAAATGTCATAGCTAGAAAGGGCTGCACCAGGTTGCTATGCTTATAGAAATAAAGTCTTATAAAGCCAAATGCTGCTTGCTTTGTACAATGGTGAGTATGGCCCAGTTTTTTTTTAAAGGTATTTTGGCATTGCCGCACTCTACATTGCAACCAGTAGTGTAGCCAGGGCGGGAGCAGGGGGAGCGGCCGCTCCCCCATGGAGCAGAAGCGGCGCCTTTTTTGTGCTCCGATGCATTTTGCTCCTGCGCTGCAGCTGGAGCGGAGCATTTGTTTTTGCTCCTGGCGCCTTTTTTTTGCTCCCGACGCTTTTTCGTCCCAACGCCTCTTTTTAGCTCCACTCCCCCTGTGCTCTAAACCTGGCTACGCCACTAATTGCAACCAGTCACTGATTTTAAAAAATGGAGTATCACTTTCTAAAGGGATTTAGGCCCTTCAAATAGGATTTAGGATCCTAAGTGCCTCAAATCACTTTAGAAAATGAGACATGGGGCTTGTCTACATGGGGACACTCAGGAAAATTAATTCAAATTAAAGGTGTGAATTAAAAGTGGATTAGTTAAACTGCATTACATCCCCTATGTGAACACCTCTCATAGGTTATTAAACAAATCTTTTATCTTTCTTGCACTATATGGGACTGAAAAGCACCAAGCAGTTCTTATTCAATCCATGATAGTTGCATGCATGTATCCTTAGAGCCAAACCTAATTAAGTGGTGACTGTTGGTGATAAATAAATAACTGTTAGTGAAAATTTCCTGAATGCAATTATTTGGAAAAGTTGCTATTGTACATGAGCAGCAGAAAATGTTAATCTGTGGATCTATAATATATAAACTAAAACAGTAAAGGCTGGTGCAAGGGGGAATTTATTGAATCTTTGCTCTAGGTACCCCTGCAGCACAGAGCCCTCAGGAGCTTCCTGGTTGGTCTGGGCTCCATTCCTGTGGAGGTGAAACTGCCTCTTAAGTACTTGCTGCAGAGGTAGCTAAGCCATATAGGACCTTCATGACACTGCGCCCTGACTGCCAGGGCCGGCTCTAGGATTTTTGCCACCCCAAGCAAAAAAAATGTTGGCCACCCCCTCCCCCCGCCCATTTTTTCTTGCCCCACCCCTGGCCCTGCCTCAACTCCACCCCTTCCCCAAATCCCCAGCCCCGCCTCCTGCCCCACAGGTGCTACATTTCCCCCACCCCATTGCTTCCTGTGCCCCCCCGCAACCTCCCGTCCTAGCTCACCTCCGCTCTGCCGCCGCTCGGGTTCTCCCCCTCCCTCCCAGGCTCTCAAGCCTTAAGTAACCCACCAGTGATTTTCACAACATACCCCACATTTTTTGTCTCTGAATGAATCACTTGTTTATTTTAAAGCAACTGGGTGCTGGGTTTTGCAACAAACAAGCAGGGCAATCAATTTCTTGGGACAAGGTCGTCCCATAGTCTTTCCTCCAGTGTATGGATTGGAATGTCCAGCTTTGAACTTTTTAAACTGATTGAAGAAACCTCATGTGAATTTCTTGTTCATGCTCTTCATTCTTAGCAACGTGCTGTTCACAATATTTAATTTAGGGAAGAGACATCTAGTATCATGGAATCTGAACCAAGAAGTGGTTTCCTCTGGATTCTGAAGTATGTATAGAACATTTCATTAGAACTACCCCACCGAACTCTTAAGACGTAAACAATTATGATCTTGGCGGGACCTTTGAAACAGTCTGAAAGTACTTGTAGCATGTCTGTGGTTCATATAGTAGAGATGGACTGCGGCTCCCGCTTCTTCTACACTCTGGAGAAAAAGTGGGGGGGGCAAGAAGCACATCACCTGCCTCCTGGCAGAGGATGGCACTCCCCTCATACATCCAGAGGAGGTGCGTGGGAGGGCCAGGGCCTTCTACACGGGCCTTTTCTCCCCTGATATGACCGATACTGACCCTTGCAGACTGCTCTGGGATGGACTCCCGACGGTCAGCGCAGGCGACTGAGACCGGCTAGAGCTGCCTCTCACTCTGGCTGAGTTCTCGGAAGACCTCTGCTGCATGCTCACCAATAAATCCCCAGGCATGGATGGGCTGACTATGGAGTTCTACCGTGTGTTCTGGGATGTCTTCGGCCAGGACCTTGTCACCGTCTGGGCCAAGTCCTTGGAAAGTGGGGTCCTCCCCCTGTCGTGCAGATGAACCGTGCTCGCCTTGCTTCCAAACAAGGGGGCCCCCTGCAACCTTCGAAATTGGTGTCCCGTCTCGCTCCTCAGCACGGACTACAAAGTTGTAGTGAAGGCCATCTTGCTGCGGCTGGGGTCCACCACCGTGCTGGTGGACGTGGTCCACCCCGACCAGACTTGCACCATCCCGGGCCACTCCATCTTCAATAACCTGTATTTGGTCCGGGATCTCCTTGAGCTTTGGTGTAGGGATGGTCTGTCGTTTGCCCTCCTGTCCTTGGATCAGGAGAAGGTGTTTGACCGGATGGACCACGGGTATCTCCTGGCCACTCTGCAAGCGTTCGGGTTTGGGCCTCCAGGTTGTGGGGTTTCTCCAGGTGCTGTACGCTTCCGTGGTGTGTCTGGTCAGGCTCAACTGGACCCTGACTAAGCCGGTCAGCTTCGGGCAGGGAGTATGGCAGGGTGCCCCCTCTTGGGCTAGTTGGATACCACTTCCTGGATCCCAACAGGATCACTCTCCTGTAGCCCTCTGGCCTGGCCCTGTCACAGTGTGTGTTCGCTCCGGGGCGTGGGATGGTTGAGAAAGGTGCCCCTGGGATGGAAAGGACTTTCACTGCTGCATTCCTGTGTGTGCTTTTTCTTGGCCAGAGTTGCCTGCAGAGCAAAAAGAAAGTAAGAAAGGAATACTTGTGGCACCTTAGAGACTAATAAATTTATTTCAGCATAAGCTTTCGTGGAATACAGTCCGCTGACACAGACTAACATGGCTACTACACTGAAACCTGCAGAGCAAACTCCATCTTGGCCACAAGGGTGCTAAAGTTATACTCTGTTAGTTTCAAAGCAAAGGTTTCTCACCACATGCTTTCAGCAGCTTTCTGACCAAACTCTTTAGGTCAGGACCCCTCCCCCAGAGGCCAATGGCTGCTTATTTTGTCTTTTCAGGTGCAGAGAATGCAAGTGACAAGGAAAGAGAGGATTCTTTTCCATAAGCCTCAGCTCCCCAAGCATAAACCCTCCATAACTATGTTGGCCTTACACAGTATCCTGATTGACAAACAGAGCAGATATATCTACCGGCTCTACATGGAGACTACTTCTCTTTCTTCTTTCCCCTCTCAGGCACTTGGTCTGTTTCTCAGAGCAGAGCCTTGGTTGCCCTGACGACCTCTAGTTCTAAGGTCCCTCGAGGCGGGGCCTTGGTTACCCCGATGACTTCCATCTCACAGTCTCGAACCTCTTTGGATGTTAATTGGGAAATTTGATCTGATCTCATTCACTTTGCTTAGCGTTTATGTACCCTTTTGTTCTCAAAGGAGTCACATGTTCCAGAAATATGCCTCATAGGCATTTATTACTGATTTTCTTCATGATTTTGGAAGGGACTGCAAAGTGGACACACACCTCTCATAAATCATTCACTTAAGCTCTTTGCATGATGCCATGCAGAGGAGTCACTTTGACCCTACATCAGCCTGTTCCAAACCCACTGATCGCATGATTTTACGTGTTCTTTACCTTGTGGGCTGGTTCCCCTGTTGATATTCTGAAGTTCAAGGTTGAAACACACACGCTGATCGAGCCGCTGTTAACCATTCCAGTGCAATTTCAGCACCTTCAGTAGTATTTCACTCCATTTATCTCATGCTGTCAAGGTTCCCTCCCCACTCTGAATTCTAGGGTAAAGACGTGGGGACCCGCATGAAGATCTCCTAAGCTTGATTCTACCAGCTTAGGTTAAACCCCCAAGGTACAAAATTCCCTGCACCCTGAGAAATGCTTCTCTCACTGCCACCATCAAGTGTTTTAAACAGGAATCCGGGAAAGGAACCACTTGAAATTCCCCTTCCCCCCAATATACCCTCTCAAGCCCGTACACCCCCTTTCCTGGGAAGCTTGAGAATAATCTCCTAACCAATTGGTTACACAGTGATCTAAAACCCAACCCGGGGTTTTAAAACCATAGAAAACAGTCAGCTTCTTAAAAGAAGGATTTTATTAAAACAAAGAAGGTAAAATCATCTCTGTAAAATCAGGATGGTAACTATTTTACAGAATACTCAATTTCCAAACTCAGAGGGATTACCCCTCTGGGCAAAACCTTAGAGTTACAGAAAAAACAGGAATAACCCCACCCTCTAACACAGGAAAAGCTCACCAAGCAAAACAAACAAAAACCTATTCGCAATGCTGACTAAACTTACTTTAGAAAAGTGAGGTTTGGTGAGAAGACGACTGGTTGAGGAGAATTTCTGCAGGTCCTTTTTGTCTCCCAAGATCACGCTGACTCATACAAAGAGCCACACACACCTTCCCTCCTCCCAAGATTTGAAAGTATCTTGTCCCCTTATTGGTCAGATGCCAGCCCGGTCAGGTGCCAGCCTGGCTACCTGCATTTCTTAACCCTTTACTGGTAAGAGGATTTTATAGCACTGCATCCGACCCTCCCCCCCTTCTCTTTATATTTATGACAAATGCTAAGAGAATCCTGCTCCCAGAATCCTCTAGCAGGTTCAAATATACCAAGCCATACCAAACTCATGCTTGCCACATTTATCCATATCAATCACAGCAATTCATAATAATTTGTCACCGTCTCAACAGTCCCTCACTCTATATCCAATTATCAAAGGTAATTGTGATATCGCACCAATCATGCCAATTGTACCAATGTGCCAATTATTGGATCATATGTCTCCTTTTCAAACTATGCTTTTAAAAATCGTAAAAGGAAATTGTAATCTGGAAATTTAAGCTTAAAAGTTTTCTGAAAAGCTTGTCTTTTCTTTTATACTGCTTATATATTTGGTATCCGATACAGAAGCATAAAAGAAGTAATATTGTGGTTCCACAAATACAAAATAACATTGCCCATTTAATTCCATTCCATTCTGTTATTTGACATATAACATCATACCAGGCACAGATTTTAGATCTTATATTCTCTACAGCTTTTTCAATAATTTTGTGTTTTTGAGCAAGTGCATTTTTTTTACAATTATTACACGTCTGGTTGATTGTTCTATTGTTACATTACTCTATTTTTCTTAATTAAGGTGCCCCATTTTCATTGGGCTCCTATTATTTGTGTCCATCCCTCTCCGGGTATTCACCATAGTCTATTTCCTTCTGGCACTATTTCATAGTACCCTGTTTCATTTCTATACACTTCTTGTACCTCTCCATTAGCTATACCGGAAAGGACAAGAGTGCACTGGCGTATGGTACATGTATACACTTGCACCTTCCAGGTATCTTGGAATGATTGGTTAATATAGGAGTAATAACTCAATGCCCAATTAAGTGTGTTTGGCCAATGACCTCTCTCTGACTTTGTTTCAAGATATTTTTTCATTGTTCTCCCAAGATTCCCTGGACTTTTATACACACTTTTTTCTGCAGAACAATTCTGAACAAATATTTGTTTGCTTAAAAATTTTTTTAAACACTTTTTCCTAGGAGTTCACTTAGTTCCAACACAGAGTATCCCCTTTTTTAAGTCCATTCCCCCCCTCCCCTTGCTCCCCAGTGTGTGCTGATTGTACTTTTGTACAGCACTTTTGCAAGGATTGGTTCCAAGTAGTTTTTCACAGTAAGGTTTACTTTGGCTGGGACTTTGATTGAATCTGTGCCATTATCTGCCCCAATACTGGAATTTAGATTTCCCAAAAGAGCTTTTGGAACTTCCCCTCCCTCAGAGAGTTAACCCTGGAGGCGACATTCAGGTTTGGGATTTTTTTCTTCTATTTGTTCAGTCTGTTAAGGGTTTAAACAGGGTAACTGAGTACTTTTTATCGGTAGGTTTGTTTTATTTTCTACACACCTGGTTCAATAACTACTAATTTACATTTTTTAAAGTACATTAAAAGCAGGAAGCCTGCTAAACAATCAGTGAGGCCACTGGGTGATCACAGTTAATCTGAGGAACTGTCCCAGATTAAGGTGTCATTAAAGGAGGTTTTGGAACAAATAAATGGTCAGTCTTCAGAATACCGAGAGGTAACTAGTGGTGTTCTGGGGATCTGTACTGGAACCAGTACTGTTAAACATATTTATAAATGATCTGGAAAAAAGGGGCAAACAACGAGATGGCAAAACTTGCAGATGATACAAAACTACTCAAGATAGCTAAGTTTAAAACAGACTGCAAAAAGTTAAAGGGATTTTACAAAACTGGGTGACTGGGCAAGAAAATGGCAGATGAAAATCAATGTTGATACATGCAAAATAATGCACATTGGAAAATATAATTCTAATTATACAAAATAATGGGGTTCAAATCAGTTGCCACCATCCAAGAAAGAAATCCTGGAATCATTGTGAATAGTTTTCTGAAAGCATCCATGCAATGTGCAGAAGCCGTCAAAAAGCTAACAGAAAGTTGCGAATCATTAGGAAAGTATTTCCTATTTTATTATCTATCCCCTTTCTATCTTCATATAAAGCTATGCTATGCCCACATCTTCAATAAAATGTATTGGAATTGGAAAAGGCACAGGAAAAAACAAAAACAATCAGGGGTCTGGAACAACTTCACATGAGAAAAGATTAATAAGTTTGGGACTTTTCAGCTTGGAAAAGAGATGATGAAGGAGGGAATACGATAGAGGTCCATAAAATTATGACTAGTGTCAAGAAAGTAAATAGGAAAGTGTTATTTACTTTTTCGTATAACACAAGAGCTAGGGATACTAAATAAAATGAATACGCAGCAGGTTTAAAATAAAAGGAAATATTTTCTTCACAGTTAACCTGTGGGACTTCTTGCTGAAGGACGTTGTGAAGGCCAAGACTGTAACAATGTTTTTTGTTTTTTTTTTAAAGAAAGAACCAAACACATTTATGGAGGCTAGGTCCTAATGGCTATTAGTCAGGATGGGATGGTGTCCCTAGCCTCTGTTTGCCAGAAGCTGGGAATGGGCAACAAAAGTTGGATAATTTGAGGATTGCCTGTTCTGTTCATTCTCTTTGAAGCACCTGGCATTGGTCACTATCGGAAAACAGAATAGTGGGCTAGATGGACCCTTACGGCTTGTCTACAGTACTGCACGGGGTCGATCTAAGATACACAACTTCAGCTACGTGAATAGCGTAGCTGAAGTCAACATACTTAGGTCTACTTACCACTGTGTCTTCACTGTGGTAAGTCTACAGCTGGCACTCTCCCATGGACTCCGCTTGCGCTTCTTGTTCTGGTGGAGTACCGGAGTCGACGGGAGAGCGCTCAGCGGTCGATTTATCGCATCTATAATAGACGCCGTAAATCGACCCCTGCTGGATCGATCTCTGCCCGCCGATCGAGCGGGTAGTGCAGACAAGCCTTTAGTCTGACCCAGCATGGACATGCTTTTGTTCTTATAATTGTGCCCCTAATAAGGGTTCTTGTATTAAAATTTGAGTAATTTAACAATCTTCTGGTTTATTCTCTGGATAGGGTCCTATGGCACAAACAGGTCCAGTAATCACATAGCAAACAAGTCCAGAAGCAACAAAATGAAGCAGACTTCACAGCATTCTTCTTGCTTCCATAAATTTATAGGTTAACCTGCAAATATATAAGCAAACAAAAAGGAAAAGGCCTCTAACCAGGCCTTATAGGTTAGTACATATTTGTGCATTTATTTCTGAGAATTGTCTCACTGGGGAATGATAAGCCCTTTGTGTGCGAGGGGTGGTTGGATCAGTGTCTAGGTGCAGGGATGTGGCAATGAGTGATTGCTCCCAAACGGATTTGGCACCGGGACAGCCAGGAAATCCAGTCTAGCTTATCTGGGATAAATCTCCCTGTGCCTGGGGCTGCTAGTCACTCACAAGCTTCTCCGTGGGTAGCTGCAGAGCTGATACTGCACCATGCAGCCCCTCATCCATGCAGGGCTCTGCCTGCTCCTCTCCTGCTGCTTCCAAGATGCAGGGGCGCAAAGGTACATCAACACCCTCACTGTACCCAACGGAGGCCCATGGGGTGACTGGGGGAAAACGGAGTTTTGCTCCCGTGGCTACGCCAATGGATTTGCATTGAAGGTAAAATTCTTCCCATCTCCTTGCCACTGCCCCCCCCTCCCACCGCAATCACCCAGTCTCTCAGCAAGAACTTCTCTTGACTCTAGGCTGTTCCTGGGTTTTTAAAAATCCTCTCTTCCTCACACTCTGGTCAGCCATGGCATACAGGGCCACTGAGTTTAATAAAGGGTGTGGGGCAGGGAATGTCTGTGACCCCAGAGCTGGGACTGAAAAGAGATGAGAACACAATTGTTTGCACAGCTGGGTTAATGGGACTTTGCTTTGGGCTCAACTGGAAATGTCTGTCAAAGCAGAAAGGGTCAGGGAGTGTAGGGGCAGAGTTAGGAGGTGATATTAAAAGAGTTAAATCTGTTTGGCTCAGTTGAGCTACGAGTAAGAGGTGGGGATGTGACTACTGTCTGTAAGTATCTGAAAGGTGTTAACATGAAAGGGGGTGGGCGTATTTAAGGGGGAAAGTAGGAGGAAGGGAATATAATGAGTGACGGAAGTTTTGCTTGAAACTCATTCTGGGGGCAGGCCTCCACTAGAAAGTTTTGCCAGCATAGCTATACCTGTTAAGGGTGTGATTTATTTTCATTTTTTGAAAATATTTCTATGCTGGCAAAAGGCCTAGTAGATGTGCCAAAAGTGCTGTTGCCAGGACAGTATATTTTGCTCACCAAACTGGACTAAGCCAAAAAAAGTATTCTTTTGCTACTACAGATATGGCGACACAAGAAGGACATTGCGAGTAAGACTAGAACAGCAAAACTATTATAGTGTAGACTAGACCTTAGGTTTCCCTGCTAGAGAAGGAACTGTTAGTCTGTGGAGTAAGGGAATGAGTGGGAGCCCCATCACCACTGCATTTAAATTCAGGCTGGATATTTTCCCTCTCTAACTGCTGTGAATCTGTGTGTTGCTGCAAGAGTAGAAATCCAGTGTGGGGGTTGTGGGTAGGGGCAGCCTGCTCACTCTGCCCAGCTGGGATCCAGGGTCTCTGCCTGACAGAGTGGATGTCGAAGAGGTGGAAAACATAAAGGGGAATACAGTAACTCCTTGCTTAACATTGTAGTTATGTTCCTGAAAAATGTGACTTTAAGTGAAACGATGTTAAGTGAATCCAATTTCCCCATAAGAATTAATGTAAATAGGGGGGGTTAGGTTCCAGGGAAAACATTTTTCGCCAGACAAAAGACTATATTTCTCTCTCTCTCTCTCTCTCTCTCTCTCTCTCTCTCTCTCTCACACACACACATTTAATACTGTACACAGCAATGATGATTGTGAAGCTTGGTTGAGGTGGTGAAGTCAGAGGGTGAGATATTTCCCAGGGAAAGCCTTACTGCTAAATGATGAACTAGCACTTGGCTGAGCCCTCAAGGGTTAACACATTGTTGTTAATGTAGCCTCACATTCTACAAGACAGCACGAGTGGAGGGAGGAGACACAGCATGGCAGAGAGAGACAGAGAGACACACTGTGTGTGCGAGAGAGAGATGCACATTGCCCCTTTAAGTACGCTGACCCCACTCGAAGTACATTGCCCTTTTAAGTAGATCCGCAAGTTGAGACAGCAGCTGCTGCCAGCAAGCTCCCTCTGTCCTGAGCCCTGTTGTGTCCCCCGCCTGCTCTGTGGAGATGGGGTGCAGGAGTGGGGGAGGGGGACACCCTGACATTAGCACCTCTCTTCCAATCCATACTTTTTTAACATGCTGGCAAGAATACTGTGGGAGACCGTATCAAAAGCTTTGCTAAAGTCAAGGTATATCACATCCACCGCTTTCCCCATATCCACAGAGCCAGTTATCACATCATAGAAGGCAATCAGGTTGGTCAGGCATGACTTGCCCTTGGTGTCAGGAGCCTCCTGGCGCTGATTATTACTGGCATTATGACATTTACTTTTCTTTTAAGAAATGCAATTAATTTAATAACAGGGAGTTGGGAAGTTTATTGGCTTGGGGGATGGGATTCCCAACCCTTCTCCTCCCAATCTGTACCTGTACCACCATCTCCTGTACCCCTCTTCTAGGTGGAGCCTAGCCAAGGCGCTGGGGTAAAATATGATGACACGGCTTTGAATGGCATTCGCCTGTACTGCACTGACGGCTCCGTCATCGAGTCCACAGTGGGGCTGTGAGTAGCTCTTTGGTTTCTCTCCCATCCCTCCTGCTCTGCATGTGCAGAGAGAATCACCATGAACAATGCCATTTGCACAGGGTCTCTTCTCTGACTATTCCCTCTGTTTGGAACTAATCTGTAAAGGAAAATTAAAATAGTGCATTGGCTTTTCTGTTTCTGCTTCTTTATGATGGACACAGCTGGACATTTCATGTTAAAATTCAGATCTTGTGTGCCCTGGAAGTTGCTGTGAAGGACTGGAGAGAACCAATTAAATGATAAGAGCCCCAAAATCCAGTGTGAAAGCTGCAGCAATGGGGGGGTGGGGAGAGGAATTTTTAGCGACATCCTTTCATATTCTTTGGGTGAAATCCTGGCCGTACTGGAATGAGTGGGATTTTGCCATTGACATTGTTGTCAGTTGTTGGCTCTGTGAGCTGCACCAGCTCTGGCCAGGTAGCTGGTACAGCAGATCATACTACCCAAGAAGACCAAAGACTCGGTTCAGTGGTGAAGGCACTCGGCCAGGTTTACTGTCAACAAAGCACGGTACTAGTACCCTATAGACTACAGGAACACTAATACATGTATGCCCATGACAACGGACCAGCTCAGTAAGTGGCGTGACTTTCCGCTTCTCCCTAGGCCAGACAGACACACCCTCTGTGAGCCCTCTTTCATACACTGATACAAACAAGTTATGAATTACCCTTCTGATGTGGTTAGTTACCAACCCTACCTCTCAAACCTCCTGGTTCGAACAAAACGTTTTCATCCGTCATCCCATCCTTGTTTTACTTGGGGTCAGCGTGTTCCAGTTCCATCTCCCAGTATTGTGTTTATGCCATACCTTTATGTTGGGGGGTACCTGCATCTTCTGGAGTGTGCACACATGAATACCCTGTACCTAGTACTTGGAAGTGCCTGTGTTTTTTGCCAAGTGCATGTACCACACAGCAAGCGTCTGCTTTGTAACAGGGCCTGACTTTTGCAAGAGCCTGACCCTTGCTAACTTGGCTTTGTAGGTTCTCTCTACTGTCTAAGGGGATCTTGGGAAAAGGATGTCTGGGTATAAGATTCAGCGCAAAATGTCACAGATCCAGTCAGATGCCCTCTTCCAGCCACCCTCTGGACTGCTGTGAGGGGAAGCCAAGACTCTGTGTGCCTGGATCCCCATGTGCTTGGGCTCAGCAGGCTGCAGCGCTGGTTCCTCCTGTGGCTTCTCTGGCACATTTCCTGGGCATTGACTCAGTCTGCTCCTCCTTCATGGAAGTGGGGCTCCACCAGGAGCGCCGGAAGCTCCCTAGAAGTGGGGGAAACACCGGAGCCGAAACCATGGTCCCGTCCCCTCACTCTGCCTCTTCCCCCAGAGGCCTCACCACCCGCTCGCTCCTCTCCATCCCCTCCTCCTGTCGTTCACCCTTAAGGCAGGAAAAGTGATGGGGTCATAGCCTTCTGGCACCTCCCTGTTCTGGCACCCCTCTGCTTCACTCACTTTCCCTAGGCCCTCAGGACCAGCGCTGACCCCCAAGAAATCCCAGTTGCTTAAATATACCCTCTCCCAGATCTCCATCCCATTTAATTCCCTTCAGAGGCACACAGTAGTTGTGAAGCACACAACACACATCAGCCACTTTGCCCAAAGTCTAACACAACTGTTCTTTTACTTAAGCATATTAAGTCCAAGAGAGTAGAGATCATACAATCAATAAACATCCTAACTGCAATGTCCCTCACTTCCCACCTCACCCGTCCTTTGGGATGCTGGGGGGTCATCTGTGTCCAGGAAGGCTGGTAGGCAGGGGATTCCCTGCCTCATGCAGGGTGTTCATGAGGGAGAAGTCATCCGGCATGAGAGTTCCCTTCCCCAGCTTCTCTGATCTTGCTCTCTCCTGCCCATTGCTTCCTCTTCCTGTCTGACTCTTTCCCCATCTTTAAATCCCTCCTGAGTCCTGGTCACCTAGCTGCTTTTTTTGTTCTGTGTTTGGTAACTTTCCACTGCAAAAAAACCCCCTTTCCCCTCAGAGAGGAGGAAGTATTTTTTGCATTGGAATGCAGTTACTCTTTTGCATAACTTTTGCATGGTCAAAGCATCCTCATTAACATTAAGTGCCTCCCTGTTGTCTTCAGTCTGGAGAATATTTGGTGTGTGTCCTGTCAGCAGTGGTGGCTCCACATACAGAGAGGCATTTGATACAGCAGTTTTTCATAGTAACATTTCATAATAACTCAATAATATCAATCAGAACTGATAAGTTCTACACACATTTCCCCAAATTGTTACTCAAGGCTCATCTCCTGAGTACCCCAGGGAGTCCTCCAGCAAAACCAGGGAAGACCAGGCTTGACACTTCTGATATTTCTAAGATTAAATACAAGCAAGAAAAAACACTACTCAAAAAAAAAGAAAAAATACCTCAGGTCCTTCCAGGCCTGTTTTCAGGTCACTGCTATGTGTCCTATGAACATGGTCTTGGTGCACAGTAGCTAGGATGACTGGTACCCTGTGGTGGGTAGCAGACCCTGAATAAGCCTCAGGTAATTATTTTCTTCTCTGGCAGGTGGGGCCATTGGACTGGGGTCCACTGGTGTCCCAAGAGCCACCTGATCTCCTTCTCGCTGAGAGTGGAACCGTCCCAGGGAAGGGGTGATGACACGGCAGCCAACAACATCCAGTTTGCATGCTCAGATGGGACTGGGCTGATGGGCACCTCACATTCCTGGGGTGATTTTGGCCCATGGAGCAATCGCTGCAGCTCTGGGGGCATTTGTGGGATCCAGACGAAGGTGGAGGCATCCCAGGGCCATGGGGATGACACGGCGCTCAATGATGTGAAGTTCTTCTGCTGCAACTAAACAAGCACCTGTCCCTGCCCATCCCCCAACACCAGCACCTGCCCATTAAACACCATTAAAGTTTAGCTCTGCTTTGGAACAGGAAGGTGTTTGTCTTATTGACCTAAATCAGACATGACATCATGTACCATCTCCACATCTATAGGGGAAGGCTGGATTGTGAGGAGAGCCAGGAGGAGAAGAGACAGGGAGGAGCATGGAAGGGGGAGAGATAATGTCTATGATAAGGAGAGAGAAGGGAAGCATGGCCATATTGGGTAGAAAGGGTTTTTCAAGATGTTGGGAACCAAGTAATTTTATTCTAAAAATTGTTAAAATTTGTTGTCCAGAGAACCAAGAAATGACTGGGGCCAAATCTTGTGCGTGTGTGTGACTGATTTTTGTAAAGAAGTAGACAATGAAAGATACAAAAAGGTAAATGATTTACAGCTGTGTAAGTTTCCAAATATAGCATGCTTCACAGGATCTCCAATAAAATTATGCAATTACACAATTTTACAACTTGTCAAAGTTGCAAGACCAGACACAACAAATCCAGGCACTGATACATAGACTTAACGTGTTAGGGTGTGAGTAACAGTAATACAGTACGGGAAGGCATACATGAATAGAGGGAGGGGACTGGAGGTGAGTGAAAAAGCAGAGGGGTAAGGTTGAATGGCATTATTTGAGCCATCTCAACATTTTTATCCAAATGTATCTAGAAACAGGGTCCACATTTCTTCAAATTCATATAATTGATCTCTGTGGCTGTTGGAGGACTTTCCCTTCATCCCCTCCCCTGGTTCTTGTCACACAGACAGAAAGAAGAAGACCAGAAGTCTGAAGTGCAGGCAATGCAATGCTTATTGGGGTTAATTCCAAGCAAACATATCCATAGCGCTCCACGCTGGCAGCGTTTGTTTCCCAGTGTTCTGTTCCCAGCTCTGACTCCTCAGAGCCTTTCTTGTGTCCCTGTTCCCCATTCCCCCCTCTTCCTTAGCAGGTCCAAATATACCTGCAGTGCCCGGCCCTAATCACACTCCTTACAACTTATGGTCATGTTCCGTTTGGGAGGGTCATGAGTCTGGGGTCTTCATTCCACCTCTTTTGTATCCCATGGGAAGGGTAAGGAGTAAGGTTGTGTTCTGGCCAAGGCCAGGCTTTTCTTTGGCTTTTAGTGTTTCTTATGCCTCTCCTCCCTCCATTCCCTCATGCCCCTCCTAAATGGTTGCTTGAGAAAGAAGCCAGGCAGCCTTTCAGTGTATGCTCATATATTACACGCCCACCATACCCTGTAACCCTTTAGTTCTATCCCTTATGTCTTCCTATTATACTAATAAACCCATCTGGCCAGGTAGAAACAACACACACACAGTGTCTTTGTCCTTTATTCACGCGTTAGAATAAGATCCAAGAGTATCAAGAAGTCAAACCCAAAATTCTATCTCAGGCTGACAAACAAGCCTATATCCTAACTGTGGTGATAAGCTAGTCTTTCTTTGGCTGTTACTCAGCCACGTCCAAATGCCACTGCTCTGTTCTGGACATAAGCCTACCCAACCATTTTTGTAAAACTTATGCACTTGATAATCATTGTAGCCTTTGAGAACCAAAGCTTTTGTAGTTAAACCAGTTTAGCAGGTAAATATCTTTGTATGTAATTTTCAGCTGAGGTTTGGCTGCTGAAGCCAAGCATTATTTTCTATCCACCTCTTTCCACAGCTACCTGATGCTGGACAGTCCCACAGCATATGCATCAGGGTTCCTTTTTCTTTGTTACAGTGCCAACTAACATCAGAGGCCTTTATCTTGGGCAATCTCTGTGGTGTATCTTTTGTTGTATTAAATGGAGCCTGAGATCCAGAGAAGCATTTTTAACATTACATAATACGCTTTGGCACAGGGTTTCTTTTAAGGGCTGTGATCAATCCCCTTCAGCACTTTCACAAAGAACTCCAGACTAATGGAGTTTCTCTTCATTAGGGGCCCAATCTTAATAATTGTCTCTCTTAATGCCCATTCAGGAAAGTGACGCCCACTATTTTAGTCACATGGTGTTCTTTGCTGTGCTTTAGGGAACACCATGATTTGACACAGGCCAAATAATCACTGTTGTGAACTATGCCTGTTTCATCATGAAAGAAAAACAAAATCAATAAAAACAAAAGAGAAAGAAAAAACAAGGGTTCTTTCCATTACAATCTCTTTGGTTTTGTTGGGGCACAGCTGGCTCTCAGCCAGATTGCTAGGCAACCCAGCAAGCGCAGCTGGATCCAATGAGCCCCCTTCAAATGTTTGTACTGCCTGATTGGACAGGGGAACCAACTGGCTTCTACTTGAGCCTTGCAGCAGCTGCTCTAGGTGCACTACATTGGTATTTACAGTTGCTTTCTGCTCCAGCCATTGTGCCATGACCTACTTCCCAACCCCGTTCTTGCTCCAGTCCCAGCTTACCTGCTCTATTCTGGTTCTTAACTCCTGGCTACGTCTCTGACTCCAACTTACCCTTTGGGTTCTCACCTTCGGCTTGGTCCCTTGACTTTGACACCAGCTTCACCTTTGGACTGGTGCCTAATTCCAAGCTTGTCATTACCTGAATTGCCACCACAACCACAAGGTGAGGTCTGCTCCCTCCCACTAGGTAGGCCACCCATGACCCAGGAGTTCACAGGTATGCCTCTTCATGGACAGCTTTGAATAGAGATTATATCTTCATAGGCCTGCTTCTGGTGGTGGTGCTCTTTTCTAGGAAAATCAAGATGAAACATATCAGTTGTAAAATTAACAGCTAGTTCTGTTCTAATGAATCCTAGATGACTAAGCCAGTTTATAGATGGGAAAAGGACTTTTTGTTTAAGGGGTAGGTGTTGCCGGTGTAGTTCATCATCGATAGCAAACAGTTAATAAATAGGTAACAATGTGGTCTTAACTAAGCCTTATGAAACTGATGAAATTATTTAAATACATTATTCAAAAGAAGCCATTCAAGGAGCTGTCTTGAGATAAGATTCATTAATTTGCCTCAGAATATTAAATTCAGTGTCATTTGCTATTTTTCTCCATTTAACTTTTGTCCCTTTCCAGGAGTATATAGTTTAAGCCATTTCAATATCCTGTTAAAATCATCACCAGGGTAAATCTAATTCCTTGGCAGTGCTTTGATGTTGAAGTGTTGGTGATATTATTATGTGGCAGAATCAGTGATTGTTCTTTCTTGATGCTGTATTGTTCTTTGTCTTGCTGCTGTTTGCTTGCTTGAAAGAAATGAGAATGTTGAGACAGAAGTGCTGCCAAAGTTGAGAGATGGAAGCTGAGAGTGCTGCCTGCCTGAAATAGAGACTTACACTCGTTTCCTTTTATCATTTGACTGGAGGTGAAAGACACACCCCTTTATTATAGAGGAAAAAATTCTCTAATCCCTACTTTGTATTTCTGAGCTCCATTCTGAATAAGCAAAAGTCACTCCACCCTCAGATGGATGCTGTGGACCTTGAGCATGCTTAGTAAGAATTTAGTATTTTTTTTTTAAAAGACATCCTGGCAAAGAGCTGTGTGGATGCAAGATTGGCAACTATTGAGCCTGTGCAGTAAGGGGTGACAGAGAGATCAGTTAGCTGGTCAGATCCCACTCATACCGGTCACAAATTGTTTTAAAGATCATATGTCAATCAGAATTCTGAGACAGTGGTCAAGACTGAGCATGTGAGTGTGAAGTAACTGTCGAAGAATAGCAAGGTATGTAGAGAAAGAACTACAATGTAGCATAAAAGGCCAGCCAGCAACAGTTTCTGAGTCTAGAAGCTGCATCTGAGAAGGAGAGAGGTGTGCAGGAAGAGCCGGGGAATCCAGCAAGAGAAGTCCAAGAAAAACTGCTGCAGAGAGAAAAAAGAAAGCTGGAGCAGAGTACAGCTGACTGACCAGGAACTGAACAGCAGCAGTGCTGCTGGTGGGTTTTTTGTTTGTTTGTTTTTTTTAAAGCAGCAATGGATTTATAGAGTAAGCTTAATAGTCTTTTAATTATAGTTCAACATAAATATAGTATGAGAGTATTTAATATGTGTATGCTTGGTGTGTGTGTGATAGTTTAAAGCAATTTAAGAACTGCTGTCAGCAATTTGTTGCAAACTGGCTACTTGGAACAAAATGCTTCTCTTAAACTATAATAGCATATAGTTCAAATGATTCTAAGTGCTCTTTAACTTGCAATAAGGGATTTGTTTCTCAGGGTGTTTGTGCCTTGTTTAGAATAATTAATAATCCCTAATACAGTATATATCAATAAAAAGATACAGGCAGTATTCTTTCCAAAACAAAGTGTCAATTACTTTATTGGAAGGTTATATCCATGTCCTATAGTGTTTTCTTGGCAACCGCGGGAACGTTTACCTCTGGAAGAACAGATTGAGGGGACAATAGGCAGATTATTGTAGCAGCACCTCAAAAATGGATTTTGGAGCAACACCATATAGGGTGTGGGTGGATTTTAATATTACCTGCTTTCACTCCCTTCCTTGGCTTAACACCTTCATGCATGGATCTGGCAGTATTTTCAGCTCATGAACAGGCAATTTGTTGCTTTGTTCTTGTGGCAGCAACTCTCAGAATATGTTTAAAGTTTAGTTTTAACTCTTGTACTCTGTCCATTTTCTGAATTATTATTTTAGTTTCCATTAGAATTTAATTAGAGTTGAAATTATTTCAAATCACCCTTACATCATACATAAAAGTCTTGTAGCTCTCAAAATAGTCTCTCTAGCCTTGAATAATTCTTAAAGACTTTCAAAGCTAAGTAATTTATTCTTAACCACCTTTGGAGAGGTGACTCTTGATTTTCTGTGCTGGTCAGGAGTTGTGTAAGCCTTGCCAGCAGGGCCGGTGCAAGGAAGTTTCGTGCCCTAGGTGAAACTTCCTTGCACCGGCCCTGCGCACCCCCCCAAGCTAATGCCGCCGCCCCCACAGCGGCAAACCACCCACCCCCGCGGCAGCCTACCCACTCACCTGCGGGCCGTGGGGGGGGAAGGAGGGGGGCTGGGCTAGGCTCCCGGCCCTCCGTGGGCTTGGCTCCTCGCCCGCCGGCAGCCCCCCCCCCAGTGCCCCCCCCCCAGGGATAGCAGCCTCAGGGGAAGCTGCGGCGGCGTTTAGTCTCTGTCCCCCGGATGCTGGCGCCCTAGGCGACCGCCTAGGGTCGCCTAGTGGGCATGCCGGCCCTGCTTGCCAGATAATTAATTCCCCAATTAATAATAATGCACTCATGGCTTCTATCAATAACTAGTGATAGCAGTGGTATCAGGAGTTATTTGCAGCTTGCATTTAAATACCAGTCATTTACAAATAAACATCTCTAAGCTTACACCATTTCTATGCATTTAAGGAATAAACAAAGGCTTTGGAAAAAACATTTCCCAACTATACACCTTTCCTTTAAAGGTACATGAAGATTTTACAGTATTTTATAAAATCATTTTGAATAAGAATATTCCTATAATGCTTGAGTTTAAAACTCACTGCACTCTTTAAGAAAAGGGGGAGAGAGACTCCTGTGTCAGCTTTGGGGCTTTGACAACCTTGGTGCTAGATATCGCTTATCTTCAAGATCCTAGAGGGGAGGATACCCTCAGATTATTTAACAAGGGGGAGGTGTGTCCTTGTAGCATTTTGTGCTAGTCTCTTAATACAGCTTGTCTTAACCTAAAAATTAGCTCAACCTAGCTTCATTGCTCAGGGTTGGGAAAAATTTTGTGCCTTGCACAATATAGTTAGGTTGAACTTACTCCCACTGTAGATGTAGGAAAGTTGATGGAAGAACTCTTCTGTTAATTTAGCTACCCCCTCAAGAGGGGGTAGATTTATCACAGCGATAGAAAAACCCCTTCCGTCACTGTAGCAAGTGTCTACATTATGGCATTATGTCATACCCGTAGGGGAGAGCATGTCGAGGAGGAAGGGCATAAAATTTAGGAAGGAAGCTTTGCTGGTAGCTCAGGGTGGGTTTTCTTTGTCTACCAGTGAGGGATCTATTAGTCTCTAAGACAGGGGTTCTCAAACTGGGGGTTGGGACCCCTCGGGGGGTTGCGAGCTTATTACACATGGGGGGGGTTGCGAGGCAGCCATTCTGAACTCAAACATGATCACATCGCTCCTAATGAGATGCAGAATAAAATATTTCTTCCGGATCTATCCATAAGAAGCAGGGTATTTGCCGAGATTTCACTTACTGGTCCAGATCCTTGGCTGGAATAAATTGATGTAGCTCCACTGACATCAGCTTGATTTACATCTCCTGAGGATCTGTCCCATAGCTTTTACAGTGTAAAATCAAGCCTGCAATATTCCTTGCTTTGAGTTTCTATTTTTAAGCTTTGTGTTCTGAAACTCATTAGATGGATCCTCAGCTGGTGTAAATCAGCCTCACTCCATTGTGATGATGCGCTGCTGATTTACACCAGTTGAGGATCAGGCTTGTTACTTTATACTTTAAACTGCTTTTAAAAATATTTCTGCTAGCTAAAAAGACAATCGGCAACTTTTTCCCCAGCTTCTGAGTACAGACATTCTGAGTGGGCAATTCTTCTGCTACAGAGATGCTTGTTTTGCTATATCTTGACTCAGCACTGGAAATATAACAGATTCCTGGTCTCAAGGAAGGATTTTTCTTTTATAGCTCCACTGTCTCTGCAGGAGATGCCGGGGGGGCGGGGGGGAGAGGGAGGGGGGTGAACCAATCACATTCTACTATATATAAAGTTATGAGCTCTCACTTCTGGCCCTTAGTAGCAAGATGCCTAAGGTAGTAAGAGGCAAGCAGAGATAGCAACCTGTGGTGTTCTCCCACCCCCCAAAGAAAACATTTTCTCCAGCTACCACATATTTAGCTGGAGTCTAGGGCTGACATATATTTTTTCTAAAAACAAACATTTAGCATTCAGAATTGTCAGGCTACTTTATGTCCCTGCACACACTCGAACATCTTGCTTTGTATGTTTGTTGCCTGACTTCCATTTTAACAAGATTTAGGATATCCTACTCTGAGTGTGTGGTAGAACAATGAAGGGGAGAGATGGTGAAATAAAAATAAATGTATATCCCTCAAAATGCCACAGGGATGCATTTATCCTGACAAAATGGGCTTCTATTAGTGAGGTCAAGAAAATGTCATAGCTAGAAAGGGTTGCACCAGGTTTCTATGCTTATAGAAATAAAATCTTATAAAGCTAAATGCTGCTCGCTTTGTACAATGGTGAGTAAGGCCCAGATTGTTGTTAAAGGTATTTTGACATTGCTGCACTCTGCATTGCAACCAGTCACTGATTTTAAAAAATGGAGTCTCACTTTCTAATGGGATTTAGGCCCTTCAAATAGGATTTAGGCTCCTAAGTGCCTCAAATCCCTTTAGAAAATGAGACATGGGGCTTGTCTACATGGGGACACTCAGGAAAATTAATTCAAAGTAAAGGTGTGAATTAAAAGTGGATTAGTTAAACTGCATTACATCCCCTATGTGAACACCTCTCATAGGTTATACAACAAATCTTATCTATCTTGCACTATATGGGACTGAAAAACACCAAGCAGTCCTTATTCAATCCATGATAGTTGCATGCATGTATCCTTAGAGCCAAACCTAATTAACTGGTGACAGTTGGTGATAAACCAACTGAAAATAGCTGTTAGTGAAAATTTTTCCTGAATGCAATTATTTGGAAATGTTGCTATTGTACATGAGCAGCAGAAAATGTTAATCTGTGGATCTATAATATATAAACTAAAACAGTAAAGGCTGGTGCAAGGGGGAATTTATCAAATCTTTGCTCTAGGTACCCCTGCAGCACAGAGCCCTCGGAGCTTCCTGGTTGGTTTGGGCTCCATTCCTGTGGAGGTGAAACTGCCTCTTAAGTACTTGCTGCAGAGGTGGCATTTTGGAGGTGGCTTTTCAAAGGCAGTTGGGTGTGATGCTGGTCACATCATTCATTCCCTTGTGTACTGGTGGTTATGAAACTGGGGAGACTTAATGTGTCAGCCTAATGAACTACTGGCTCAGGGGAACTGTGACTTGACTAGTGGTGTTCTGGCTTCATGTAGAGGAGAAGAACACAGACTGAATGAGCTTAGAAAGGGATGATATAGCTAAGCTATATAGGGCTTTCATGACGCTGCACCCTGACTGCTGTATGTTAGTCAAGGGGCTAGGTCAAGCAGAACCCCATGGCAGCGAGTTTCAGAGCCCAGGTATTTAGACTCAGGGTTGTGGGGCTTATGCTACTGTACTGCACTAAAAACAGCTATGTAGAAGCTCAGGCTCTGAAGTCTGGGGAGTGGGGATGGGCTTTAGAGCCCTGCTCCAGCCTGAGCCACAATGTCTACAATACTGTTTTTAGCACCATAGCGCGAGCACCACAAGCCCGTGTCTGTAGACCTGGGCTCTGAGACTCACTACCGTGGGTTTAAGACGCAGTGTCGACATACCCTAGAGATGTCAGAAGCCAGTGTCTCGGCAGGGAGGGGGTTCCTCCTCAGCTGATGGAATTCTGGGGAAACTGAATGAGCTATAAAGCCCTGAAAAGAGCTATCAACAAGCATCACTGGGCTGGTGCATCATCCTCCTCTTAGCACCTGGTTGTGATGGGTCTGAAGGGTAAAAATCACCACATCCCAGTAACCCTGTGGGAGGCTGATGGCTGGGGTTCTGTATTCAACACTCTCTCTCCTTCCTCACACCCAAGCTGCAACTGGGGCTGGTGGAGGGAGAAGGGTCGTAGGGCTTGAGTAACCTCCCCAACCCCAGCAGAGGCGAGTGAGTAAGGAGCCACATATGTCCTTTGTGCTCTTTAAAATAAGCTCCTTGCTTCCTTGTGAAGATGTATGGCTGCTAGGGTGACCAGATGTCCCGATTTTATAGGGACAGTCCCGATTTTTGGGTCTTTCTTATATAGGCTCCTATTACCCTCCACCCCCATCCCGATTTTTCACACTTGCTGTCTGGTCACCCTAATGGCTGCTGACCAAGGAGAAGAAATAAATCTGACCACCTCCCTCATTCTCTTTTTTGTACCAGACTTGGTGGGGATACCAGCAGGATGAAATCTCAGCAACTCACGTTTGAATAAAGTCACCTTTTTAGTATTACCAGTAAAGGGAAGAAAAAACTGACTTTTTATATAAATTATCAATAGCCAGAACTGCCAGATCATGTCCTCCATGGGTCAAGCCTCCGCAAGAGACACTTGCACAATTTCTACCATCTCATTCTCTTGCTGGAGTGTCCCTTGTGGAGTTTGTCTACATAAATCTGCTGATCCATGAAAGGGCCTCCACTGAACTCAAGGGAAGCAGAAAGGATGGTCTGGCCCAACACTATTTTCCTTTCTACATCATTCCTGCAGGAGGCTTTATAGTCAAAGCATCCTTGCTTGCTTTATTTTCTATCTTCTGCATTATCCCCCTTCAGTTCTGTTTGCAGCTTACATGCTTGTGCAGAGGAAGCATCGTTTTCTTGCTTCTATATCTTAGAGATCTAAAAGCAGTCCTAGATCTAGATTTGATAACTCATTTCTTATTTCTTTGAAGAACTTAAAGCCAAGTAGAAACAGACAAGAACCCTATTTTGCTTTGGGTGACTTTAAAAAAATGACAGTTACCTTAGGGTATCTCGTCTCACTTTGGTGCATCTCTCCTGCACTTTCCATACTCCTCCAGAGCAAAACAATCTGAGTCAAATTCTGGTCTGTTGCAAACAATAATTATTATTCAGGTATATCGTATGACTGGCCATAGATGACCATGGAAACAATTCACCTATTCTAACAAATGTGGCTATATTAGTAACGAATTCACCCAGACAGAGGATTGGTAGCTCCACACAGCAGCCTCCCACCTCTAGGTCACTTATTCAAATCCACTCCAGCTGGCAGTGACTGGAAGTTGTTACCATGTGATGCCAGTTTGGTGGTCTCAGTCTATTTCCTAGTGAACAGATGTCCATATAGCTTGTAAAAATCCCCACCACAATTGGTATTAACTGGCTCCTTTATTGGCTGTTATAGAAGAGAAGCTTAGGACTGAGGTCCTGATTCTGTAAAGACCTATGCATGTCCTTAGTGTTACTTATTGGGAGGAATCACATTAACTTCAATGGGACACTCCTGGCAATGTAGGGCTAGCAGGAACTTCCACAAGTTATCAAATTCAGCTTCCTGTGCCGAGGCAGGACCAAGTCAACCTATAGACCATCCCTGACAGGTGTTTGTCCAACCTGTTCTTAAAAACCTCCCAATTATGGGAATTCAACAACCTCCCTTGGAAACCAATTCCAGAGTTTACCTACCCTTATAGTTTAAAAGTTTTTCCCAATATCTAACCTAAATCTCCCTTCCTGCAGATTAAGACCATTACTTCTTTTTCTACAAGACATGGAGAACATTTGAGTGCCATCCTTCATTTTAACAGCCAGTAACATATTTGAAGACTGTTACTAGGTCCCCCTCAGTCTTTTTTTTACGAGACTAAACATACCCAGTTTTTAAACCTTTCCTCCTAGGTCAGGATTTCTATACCTCTTATTTCTGTTGCTCGCTTCTGGACCCTGTCCAATTTGTCCACCTCTTTCCTAAAGTGTGGTACCCAGAACTGGACACAGTATTCCAGCTGAGGCCTCACCAATGCCAGGTAGAGCTCCTCTGTCTTACATAGGCATATGCTTAACATCACAAGAATGTCATAAGTCTTTGCAGGACTAGGACCTGAATGAATACAGAGAATGAGGTATCCCCTGGTGACCAGAGCTGAGGTATGTTGGGGAGAAAGCTCTATCTATTTGATGGGTAAATAAAAAGCTATGTTTTTTTTTAAAAAAAAAATTACATATATTTTTGTCAACTTTAAGAAGGGGCATTTACCGATTTCATATATTCCCCCATCCTTCCTTCACACTATCTTAATGTTTGTAATTTGTTGCATTTTTTAATAAACTGCCGTAGCAGATTTGAGGATTTGGAAAAAATATGATAATGTATAGAAACCACCTTGAGCCCCCATTCAGAGCCAGTGCTTCTAGCTCTGGTAACTTTTTTCACTTCAGTGAGCCTTTTATGGTTAGATAACTAACAATTTGTAAAGCAACTTTCCCACCTTAGCTTTTGCCACTAGGGTGAATGTCAAATATGGCCAGCTTCATGATTTCTATTTTATTGCACTGCCATGCACAACACGGCAAGAGATACTGTCAATTTCACATTAAGCACCTTCTGAAAGTTTTTTTTATTTAAAACCTTCCTCCTTGAGGAAGAGAGGAAAATATATTCTGACAACCAGCTCCTACTTAGTTCAGCTAAGGGATAACCTTTCTGTATTCATTATAAATATTAATAAGATGTCAGGTGGGCCACTGAACATGAAAACTCTTTAATTTCAAAGGAGACTCTCATCATAGGGCAAACTGGTAAATTTACTCAAGAAAATATCACTCCGGCCTCTGAGTAAGTGTTTGAACGAACAGCTGTGGGCACTTCAATATTTTAAAGTAAAAATTTT
Source organism: Macrochelys suwanniensis (assembly GCA_033296515.1). Classification (NCBI taxonomy): domain Eukaryota; kingdom Metazoa; phylum Chordata; order Testudines; family Chelydridae; genus Macrochelys; species Macrochelys suwanniensis. The sequence goes on along the minus strand of CM065775.1, from coordinate 37,167,662 downwards.
GAGTCCGTTTCTCCTCTACCTCCATTGACTTCAGTGTGAGCCACGCTAGTGAATAGATGGTGTATAAGTGAGAGGAGAATCCGGCCAAATGACCCTGATTCAGGAAAGCACATACGCACATGTTTGTGCTGCGCCACATGTTTAAATACTTTTCTAAATCAGGGCCAATACTTGTATGTTCTACCATATGAAAACTGCCTCATTAAGATTTACCAGGGTGAATGGGATTCTGTGTTGTAACCTTCTAGCTCCCATGCTATCGTGCTAACTAGTTATCCATCAGCACCCACTGATTCTCTCCCTCCTATTAGAGGTGTCAGGAATTCACTGGTGTCTGCTAAAGATTAAAGTCCAATTGAAAAATTGTCAGCGGCACATCTTGGAGGTAGTTCACCTTGAATGAGATACTGTGTCACAAGCTCTCTTGTTAAACAGGCTTTATATAGTAGTTATGGTTTCCATAGAAACATAACTAAATCCTTCCTCTAATATAATCTCGGATCTCTACAGACCTGCAAAATATGCCATAAATAGTCAAGCCATTTTTATGCTGTCACAGAGAATGCCACACTTGTTACTCAAGTTTGTCATGTGTGGTAAAATGCACTCCCCCCAAGCTAAAATTGCATATCACAAAATTGCATTGCAGCCATCCTGATCTTCCCTGATGGTCCATTCCCTGCAGTGCTCAAATATATAAACCACTTACCAAAACCCATGGAGTCACAATGCAAAACAAACACCAACATAGATTAGAATAGCAATAGAATTAAATTTATTATCTCTTCCGGTGCAGAAATGTCTCATTTGTACATTTGTTTCCTCAGATTCTGTCAAGTCTAGTTTTAATTCTTCCCAAGAGATGGGTCTCCCATCACTTCACTTGGAAGCTATTTCACAATCTTAAAAAAAATTAGCTGTCAAAGCTTTTTCCCCTGACATTCAATTTAAAATTTTCCCCTTTTAAATTTTGTCCCACTCAGGAACCCCATACTCTCTTTTGTGAATGAAGACATTTAATAAGACCACACCATGACAGATGTGGGGCTGTGTCACGGATCAATATGGGTTATACCCCCTCTCTTAAACAGCCTCTTGGAGGAACCCCTGCAGTGTGCCTGTTCTTTCTTAAGCGTAGGCCATGCAACCTCAATGCTTCCAAGACAGAGCCTCAAGGCTCCAGCACCCCTCTTTCAGTTGGACTCACTGGGCAGAGCTCACAGTTTGAGTCTCTGAACAGGAGACTTTTTCCCCTCTTCATGGATCCGCGCACCTCAGCATGTATTTGTGGTGACATCAGGCAGCCTTATCAAAACAAAGGAAGCTTTATTAGTCAGCAAGAATACAGCACTGGGAAATCCTTACCTTTAGTGTAGAGAATCAAAGGTGAAGACCGAGTTCAGACTGCCCAGCCTCAGGGCTCTGCCCAGCCACAGTGCTGCAGAATCCATTTTGGTGCTGTGTGTCTGTCTCTGTGTGTCTCTCTCTGTCAGTGCTAGGTTAGAGCTGCTGTGTTTCTCCAAAGGCCAGCTCTTAACCTCTCCGGCTGTTACTTCTTGATCCATTGTCTTCCTACTGCAGACCCATGTTGAGTTCACATGTTTTGCCTGCTGGAGTTTCCTGTGTCAGTTGTTCAGGTCTTGGGATTCCCATTGTCTTTCTGGCTCCTCCATTGATATGGGTCAGTTTCAGCCAGTTCTTTTTATGCCACCCCAGACAGTTATATGAACCAACACCTCATGTGTGATGCTGTGCTCCAAGAATAGCTTTTAACCCTTTACACTCCATGCATAGAAACTCAAAGCACACAGGGAAACTGAGGCACGCATAGGAATCATAAAATATCACCCAAATTCTCACCTCATTACACTCTGCCCTATAAACTTATGACTATTGTGTTTGACCTGTTATTGGGCTGGTTACTGTAGGAATATAGTTTAGTTTACTAGTGGGCTATAAGGAAAACAAGCAGGAAGAACAAAGATTGGCTTGAGATAAGCCACCCTGCAGTAAACACTCAAGGGTTGTAGGTTAAGAGCTAATGTCTGAGCTATTGCCTCCAGGTCACTGAACAGAAGCAGGGTGAAAAGACTGGGAACTGAGAAGACAAAGGAACACTGGCTGGATAAAAAATGACTCTCCCTTTCCAGGGAAGTTGTTGACGCCCCAAATGTGGATGAGATATGCAAATGAGGGTGCGCGGGTCTTTAGAGGATGAGGTAACAATAAAACAAATGAGTTGAGCAGAAAACAGAAGTGAGCTTGCCACTTGCCTAACCAGTAAAAGATGGGTGTAGGCAATGAAAGGGTCCCTATTTTAAGGTGTACAAAATGTCTATTTCTAATGTGCCATCACGATGGTATCTGAGTTCCATGGAAATGTTTGAGAACTACTAATGCTACATCATCCCTAGTGGTGTCTATCCCAGGGATTCTTAACATCTGCAAGTGACGGTATCTCATTCGCCTCCCATAGGAGTCCAGTCCATTCCACTGCCTAATTGCTCTTACTCCCACATGTCCAAACATCTAACCAACTTTTTCTTCCTTTAGCTTCAAGCTCTCGCTCCTTGTACTGAGACTGTGAACAATCCTCCAGCTACTGGGTCTATGAATAGTTTATTTTTCCCATGCATATTGTTACCTAGAAGGTATTTATAGACTGTGATGATCATCCCTTTCTAAGCTCATTCAGTCTGTGTTCTTCTCCTCTACATGAAGCCAGAACACCACTAGTCAAGTCACAGTTCCCCTGAGCCAGTAGTTCATTAGGCTGACACATTAAGGCTCCCCAGTTTCATAACCACCAGTACACAAGGGAATGAATGATGTGACCAGCATCATAGAATCATAGAATCTCAGGGTTGGAAGGGACCTTAGTAGGTCATCTAGTCCAACCCCCTGCTCAAAGAAGGACCAATCCCCAATTTTTGCCCCAGATCCCCAAATGGCCCCCTCAAGGATTGAATTTACAACCCTGGGTTTAGCAGGCCAATGCTCAAACCACTGAGCTATCCCTCCCTCCCATCACGCCCAACTGCCTTTGAAAAGCCACCTCCAAAATGGGTCAGTGTGAGATTGAGAGAGATTCAAACGTGTCCTTCAGGATTGTAGTTCAGCACCCTTAACCACTCAGCCACTGCACCTCACTGGTCTCAAATACTTTCCCTCCTTGCATTTCCATAAAAGTTCAAATCTCTCTCTGCAAAAATAATAAAGCGCTCAAATTAGATCTTGTAAATACTTGCATCAAAACCTAGTTAGTTATGGGCTATGAACTACAAAACCATGTATATCCTCCATAAGTCAATATAAAAACATGAGGTAGATAGTAAGGATATGCATAAATTAAATATTAATAAAATGGTTTAAAATTTGGTTGCCAGATCCCTGGCTAATGAATCAGCATAGCTGCATTAGTCAATGGCTGTGTGCTGATTCAACACTAGTTAAAGTTCTGGTCCTTGAAGTTCAGAACAGTTTCACAACCCAGCTGTCATGGGGATAATTATTTGAGCACAGCAATATTCAGCTACAGTATGAATTACGTTAGGAAGCAGAGTATATCTAGCCAGCCAATTGCAGATTGATAGAGATAACATGGGGTGAAAATGCAAAGCCAGACTGAGGTGGGCAGAGGATCTAAGGGTATGTCTACATTACGAGAGTAGTTCGATTTTAGTTAAACCGAACTTCTGAAACCGATATTACAAAGTCGAACGTGTGAATCCACACCAAGGACATCAATTCGACTTTGTGAGTCCACAGTAATGGGGCAAGCGTTGACATTGCAAGCGGTGCACTGTGGGTAGCTATCCCACAGTTCCCGCAGTCCCTGCTGCCCATTGGAATTCTGGGTCAAGCCCCCAATGCCTGATGGGGCAAAAAATGTGTCGAGGGTGGTTTTGGGTAAATGTCGTCATTCAACCCTCACTCCCGCCCTCCCTCTGTGAAAGCGCCGGCGGGCAATCAGTTTGCGCCCTTTTCTGGAGATTGACAGCGCGGATGCCACAGGACCGCGAGCATGGAGCCCTCTGTGATCATCACTGCTGTTCTGTCCGTTGTCAACACCTCGCGCCTTATCGTCCACCTTTTCCAGAGACAGATGCTGATAAATCGGGCGAGTAGGCAACGGAAGTGCTGTGAGGACATTAAGTCTGAGAGGGGCACACAACTGTCACAAACCATGGGACCCCGGTCCCTGGACATCATGGTGGCAATGGGTCATGTTGATGCTGTGGAACGGCGATTCTGGGCAAGGGAAACAAGCACTGACTGGTGGGACTGCATAGTGCTGCAGGTCTGGGATGAATCACAGTGGCTGCGAAACTTTCAGATGCGTAAGGGCACTTTCCTTGAACTGTGTGAGTTGCTCTCCCCTGCCCTGAAGCGCCAGAACACCCGGATGCGAGCAGCCCTGACTATCCAGAAGCGAGTGGCCATAGCCCTCTGGAAGCTTGCTACGCCTGACAGCTACCGGTCAGTCGCGAATCAATTTGGAGTGGGCAAATCTATCGTGGGAGTTGCTGTGATGCAAGTAGCCAGTGCTCTCGTTGACCTGCTGCTCTCAAAGGTAGTGACCCTGGGAAACGTACAGATGACCATAGATGGCTTCGCTGCGATGGGATTCCCAAACTGCGGTGGGGCTATTGATGGAACTCACATCCCTATCCTGGTATCGGACCACCAGGGCAGCCAGTACATTAACCGAAAGGGCTACTTTTCTATGGTGCTGCAAGCACTGGTGGACCATAAAGGATGTTTTACCAACATCAACGTCGGATGGCCGGGCAAGGTTCATGACGCTCGCATTTTCAGGAACTCTGGTCTGTTTAGACGGCTGCAGGAAGGTATTTACTTCCCGGACGACAAAATAACTGTTGGGGATGTGGAGATGCCTATAGTGATCCTTGAGGACCCAGCCTACCTGCTAATGCCCTGGCTCATGAAGCCCTACACAGGCACCCTGGACAGTGAAAAGGAGCTCTTCAACTACCGTCTGAGCAAGTGCAGAATGGTGGTGGAGTGTGCTTTTGGCTGTCTCAAGGGGAGATGGAGAAGCTTATTGACTCGCTCTGATCTCAGCCAAACCAATATCCCCATTGTGATTGCAGCATGCTGTGTGCTCCACAATCTTTGTGAGAGCAAGGGGGAGATGTTTATGGCGGGGTGGGAGGTTGAGGCAAATCGCCTGGCTGCTGATTACGCGCAGCCAGACACCCGGGCGATTAGAAGAGCCCAGCGGGACGTGCTGCGCATCCAGGAAGCTTTGAAAGCTAGCTTCCTGAGCGAGCAGGGTAACCTGTGACTATTACCTTTGTGTAAGCAGAACCTGAACCTGCCTATGTTTATTTACCCAGTTAATGTTGCCTATCCTCTCCAATTTCCAAAACCCTTCCCCACCTTCCTACACTGCTTTAAAAATAAAATAAAAGTAACTTTCTTCATTAAAACAGTCTTCTTTATTAAGGATTTCTCGGTAAAGGGTTGAAACTGGGACGCATACTGCGGTTGGGGAGCGGGTGCAGTGACGGAAATGACGCTTCCAAACTCGGGGAATGACAGGCTCCTGCTCCTAGAGCAGTCTGCAGTGGTGGACTGCTTGTTTAAACGGAGCCTACCACCCCTCCTTTTTGGAACTCTGTGAGCGGGGGGCCTGTGTAACTTTGTGGCCGGGGATGGCGGTTACAGATCCTCTGCTGCGTGTCTCTGTCATGCGGGCTACTGACTGCTGCAAAAGATCTGTAACCTCCCTCCCCAACCAGAAACCCACAGAGCCCCCCCACACAGAACATGAAAACCACCTCCCAGAATGACCATGGTGCCTAGTGAATGCAATGTGAGTGTGACATTCTGGTGAACCTGTCCCCCTGTCTGTACCCTGGTACAGGCACCTATCGTCTCCAATTACCAACCCCCTTCGCCCCCCTTCAAACACACCATCCTTTAAAAGGAAATCAAGGAAACAGTACTTTACAGAACAGCAATTTTTATTAAGGACAGCAGGGTTATGGGATGGAACTTGGACGGGGGCTAGGGTGGCGTGCGTTTGGAGGGAAGGAAAGGATCCATCAAATCTTGGGGAATGATAGCCTTCTGCTACTTGAGAAGTCAGCAGGGGTGGACTGATTATTTCCACGGCCCCTGCCGCCCCTTGTTCTCGTGACTTTGGGAGACGGGGGGATTGGACTTTGTGGCAGGGGAGGGCGGTTAGAAATCACATAGAGCGGAACTCTTTCGTCCTGCCTCCGGTCCTGCAGAACATCTACAAGGTGCCAGAGCGTGTCCGTTTGCTCCCTCATTATGCCAAGTAGCGTTTGAGTCGCCTGCTGGTCTTCCTGGCGCCACCTGTCCTCCTGTTCGCTGTATGATCGCTGGTACTGTGACATGTTCTCCCTCCACTGGGTCTGCTGTGCCGCCTCGGCTCGGGAACAGGACATAAGTTCTGAGAACATCTCGTCCCGTGTCCTTTTCTTTCGCCGCCTGATCTGCGCCAGCCTCTGGGAGGGGGATGCACGGGTACTGCAGGAGACGCTCGCAGCTGTGGGATGGGAGAAAGGGAGTGAATTCCTCACAAAGATACATTTTCCCGAACAATGACTATACTCTTTCCCTGGGAACAAGACCATGCACACTACCTATTACATGTGCATTCAGTACAAGGTCGAATATTTTGTTTTTATATTGAGTGCCTGGGGTCTTGGTGTACAGATCACACAAGCGGGGCTGGACACCGGAATTCTGCTACCTGGAGACCATGGTAAGCTGTAGACTTTTGCCTGCTGAGAGCTTACTTCACAGCAGCGCCCTACTACCATGTTCCAAGCACAGCTCCTAGCGGTGGCCAGTTCCTGCTGCCGGCAAACCGCTCAGTTTCAACGGTTCGCCTCCCCGCCCCCCCGCGTGGCTGGTCCCGGGAAAGGTCCCTGCCTGCTGCCTGCGAACCGCTCAGTTTCAACGGTTCGCCTCCCTGCCCCCACCTTGTGGCTGGAAACCGCCGGATAGAATTATTTAAAGGAACAGGCAACCAGTCCCCATACTAAAATTCCCCTAATTCAAAGCAGGGCACCATGACTGACATCACTCTGATGAGGATTATGGAGACAGAGAAAGACTGTATGCTACATGAATGCCAGCAAACACCGGGGCTGTATGCCGCCATGCTTTGCAAGGCAATGATACCGGAGTACCTGCTACTAGCCTGGCGCGGAAAAGTTTCCTACCATGGAGGAGACAATAAGGCCGCTCTACCCGGGAACCTGATGCAAAGGCTTTCACAGTACCTCCAGGAGAGCTTCGTGGAGATCTCCGAGGAGGATTTCTCCTCTATCCCCATACATATTGACAGACTTTTTGAGTAGCTGCACTGGAAACGACTCAAAACTAAAGCACTTAGGGCAAACTAAGCAATAAAAACCCATTCCTAACATACCATGCCTATTCTATTCAAAATAAATGTTGAAAACACTGACCTGCTGATCCTTCCCTTGATTCAGGGTCCGGGTTACCGTCTTGGGAGGGTTGGTAGGGGATTTCAGTCAGGGTGATGAAGAGATCCTGGCTGTCGGGGAAATCAGCGTTGAAAGCGCTGTCGACTGCCTCGTCCTCCTCATCTCCTTCCTCATCTTCACCGTCCGCGAATACCTCCGACGAAGTGGCCGTAGATAAGACCCCATCGTCAGAGTCCACGGACACTGGTGGGGTAGTGGTGGCAGCACCACCGAGCATTGCATGCAGTGCCTCGTAGAAGCGGCATGTTTGGGGCTGGGCTCCAGAGCATCTGTTTTACTCTTTGGTCTTCTGGTACGCTTGTCGCAGCTCCTTGATTTTCACGTGGCACTGCATTGCATCCCGGCTGTATCCTCTCTCCATCATGGCTTCAGAGATCTTTTTGTAGATCTTCGCATTCTGTTTTTTTGATCGCAGCTCCGAAAGCACGGACTCATCGCCCCACACAGCGATTAGATCCAAGACTTCCCAATCAGTCCATGCTGGGGCCCTCTTTCTATTCTGCGATTGCATGGTCACCTCTGCTGGAGAGTTCTGCATTGTTGCCAGTGCTGCTGAGCTCGCCACGAAGTCCAAACAGGAAATGAGATTCAAACTGGCCAGACAGGAAAAGGAATTCAAAATTTCCCAGGCTTTTCCTGTGTGGCTGGTCAGAGCATCCGAGCTCGGACTGCTGTCCAGAGCGTCCACGGAGTGGTGCACTGTGGGATAGCTCCCGGAGCTATTAGCATTGAATTCCATCCACAGTAACCCGAATTCGACATGGCCATGTCGAATTTAGCACTACTCCCCTCGTCGGGGAGGAGTACAGAAATCTAATTAAAGAGCCCTTTATGTCGAAATAAATAGCTTCGTAATGTGGATGGGTGCAGGGTTAAATCGAGTTAACACTGCTAAATTTGACAAAGTCCTAGTGTGGACCAGGCCTAAGAGACCTAAATTTTGCTCAGTTTGCCATTTTGATCTGTTTGGAAATGTGAACAGGGAGTGAGCAGAAAACTAAAATAATGCAGACAAATCTTCAGATGATGTAACTGTAAAAGCTTTAATTGCTCTGAAGTGAAACAGGAACACCCATAAACTGCATTCAGCATCATGTTTTGTTTAAGTTGAACAATGAAATTGTATTAAACCCTAAGCACTGCTCAATCCATGTGGCTAACTCCCCAGCCTAACTCTCCATGTTCCCTCTTCCACTGGTGTCCCATCAATAACATTCCTCCCAAATAACATTGACACTCTGACTTCAGTTCCATTGATCATGATGCATCTTTCCTAATTTTTAAAGTGCTTTAATCTAAACACTAAAAGCACATAACTGACACCCAGACCCCACCTCCCATGTCTCTTTGGCCAGAGGTTGCTAGCACATAGCCAAGTTGGAGTCTCATCTTTACCACAGACTCATCTGACTATAGTCTTTGGGAGAGTTTGGTCTCCTCGACAAGCAACCACACTAGGAATGGTCTCCCCATGTCACCTGCCTCTGAGTGTTTGAAAACTCTCTCTGCCAGGTCTCCTACCTCCCTTTGGGGTTGGCCTTCAGCAGGTTTTGTCTCTGCTCTTTCTCTGTGGGCTCTCTTGGTGCTGTTACTGACTCATAAGTGCCTCCTATTCCTTTGAGTCACTTGTCCCTCTTACTTAGCCACCTTGCATGACCTCAGTGGCACTGAACCCCTCAACTTCTTTAGTCCACTCTTTCTGATATCTCCCTAGTGGCTAGATACTCACAGGACTGCCTGTCTCCAGGCCTGATAGATCCTTGGCTGACCTCTTGTACTCTACTGCCTGCTATCTCTCATTGTTGGCCACCTCTTCCTGGTGGCATCTCCATCCTTCTGGCTGCAATAAGGTCTCCCCTTATTGGTAATAGGGTTTTGATCCTTTGCCTCATCAATGCTTGGGGTGGGACTGTTCTAGCACCACTGGAATGGGGTATTCCCGAGTGCCAAAAATGCTAACAAGAAACAACTTTGTGTAACAGTCACTTAGCTGTTTTCACAGCTGATACCATTACTACGATTTCATTACTTGCCATTACTCTGTGGATATGCTGGGGAGGAGGAGTGTTGTCAACCACCCTTTGTGTGTAAATGCCTTGAATTCTTCCAAGGCAAATTTAGATCTGTTGTCAGTAGCTATAGTGTCTGGAATGCTATATCCCACAAAGAGGGTCCTCAGTTTGCCATTCACCGACCTGCTGCTTGTATCAGAGAGGGCACTGACCTCCCAAAAATCTGAGTAATAGTCCACTGCAACAAAGTACTGCTTTTTACTGAAAGTAAATAAATCCGCTCCTACCTTTTCTGATGGTCAGGCGGGCAGCTCATGGTAAGAGTCTCTTTCTGCTGGTGGTTTATCACATGATCAGCAGGTATCATGCCCTTCTTTTCAGGAGCAGAATTGCATGTTCATTCCTGGCCAGCAAACACACTGACAGCTGCCAATGCTCAAATGTGAAGCATGTGGCTTTTTAATAATATTGTTATGTAAGGAGTTGCAGGCAGCAGCTCTCTGACCTCAAAATATGATCCCATCCTTCACATTCAGCTCATCTTTAGTTTGAAAATATAGTTCTGCTCCTACCAGTACTTGGCATTTGTCTTCTGACCACCCTGCTAGTATTGCTCTCTTGACTGCTTGTAGCCTCTTTGATTTCCACCAGCTTTGCTGTTAAAATTGGGAGATTGAATCCATTAACATGCTGCACTGTGTCCTGATCTTTCCCCAAACTCTCTGATGCTGGGTATATATGCCCAGCTCCAGGTGTCAGCTAACATTAGTAATCATCCTGGACAATATGTGGTCTCTACCTGATAGAGTTTGAGGTGCATCAACATGTACTGCAATCTCTTTGTAGCACTAAGAAAGGGCTTTGCCACGATTATCTCTAGGCGTTTGTGGTCTGATTGCACTATTACTGATTGGCCATAGCTGTATTGATGGAATCACTTCACTTCAAACACCACAGCTGGAAGCTCTTTCTATTTGGTTGTACCCCTGTTCAGTCAGTCAGGGCTCTGCTGGTATAACTGACTGGCTGTTCCTGTAACAGAGCTACACCAGTCCTTTATCACACTAGTGTCATTGCCTCTCCTGGCTGCTAGTACTTCAGGACAGGGGCATCTGTTATCATTTGTTTCAGAGTCAAATGCCTGCTGTTGGGGACTTGTCCAACCCACTCATCATCTTGCTTTGGGAGCTGATGTACGGGTTCTGCTGCTGCAGCCAGGTGTGGCCAGAACCTGGAGAGAAATTCTTTTCATTCCTATGAAGCACTGTTCCCTTTCACACCCACTGGAGCTGGCATGTCTCTGACTGCCTTGATCTTGTTGGAATCTGTTTTCACTCCCTCTGCTGTGAGCAGATGTCAAATGTGTCACCTCATGCTGTTTGAGTCTTCTTTTTTTCTGGGTTGAATTTATATCCTTGTCCCTGAATCACTGTAGAAAAGCTTGTAGCTTTCTGTCAGTCTCCATCAGTTTCTGTATCCTTGCTCTCCTCACCTACAATGAGGATATCCTCTGCAATTGTTTTCACCTCAGGCAGTCCTTCCAGCACTGGGGTGAGTCTTCTCTGGAACACCTCAAGTGCTGGGCGTATGCCCATTGGCATGCACAGGCATCCATAGTGACCAAATGTTGTTGCAAAGCTTGTTAGAATGCTGGACTCTTTATCCTGGTTTTTAATACTTTGGTCTAACTTCAAATGTTGGGTTTTAGAGTGCAGGTACTGGGTGGTGTTGGTGGCCTGTGATATACCATAGATCAGACTAGAGAGGTCCCTTCTCGTCTTAAACTCTATGTACCAAAACCTGTTCCTCACATCACAGACCATAAAGATTCTGGCTCTGGCAAGTTTTGAAAGATAGTGTCTTTTTTTTTTTTTTTTTAAGTGACAGAACCAAAGACACGGAACCTATGCAGATGTGTTATTTGCCTGATAGCCTCTTTACCACCACCATGCTGCTTACTCAGGCTGTATTGATCTCTACATGTGCTAGGATACCCTGGCTCTGCAGACTTTCAAGCTCCTTATTTGTTGGACTACATCGTGCAACTGGAATTTTCCTTTTTGGTAAGCACATAAGTTCTACTTCCAGTTGCAGCTTTCCTTCAAGGCATCTAACACCTCTGAAAACATCCCCCTATGCATTTAAAATGGTTTCCATTGTTGATGGGACTCCCCCCTTTACCTTCTTGCTCTGAAGCTATAAAACTCTGCTGCACTCAGATCAGAGCCCTAGCTTGGATGGCTGTATCCCCCCCAAGGAAGGTCTGTGGTGCTTACCATCTACCACCACACACTTAAGCTGGTACCATCTGTTATTTCTTGCCTCAGTTATTGTGAGGCCACATTTCCTGCATTATGCACTTACTGTACATCATTAGATTGCAACTGCTCTTTGTAATGGGTGCCTGTGGGTCCAATTCACCCCAAGGAATCACTGCAGGAGGCCCCACTATCCAGCTGATATCATACATGACATTTCCCTATTAACATTGTTGCCCACACAGAGGTTGGTATTGTTCCTTGTTTTCCCTTTCTCTCCTGGCTTCTATTGCATGCCCCATATCTAAATATCTGTTCAAATGTGAGGTTGCCTTCCTGGAGCAACTGCTTCCACTGGAGGTGATTCCAAGTGACACAGACTATCCTGTCCCGAATCAGGGAGTCTGTCAAGCCCCCAAACTGGCATGTAGCAGTCAGTGTGTGCGTAAGGCAAGTAGCATAGGGGTCTAGTCTCTCCCCTTCAGATTGTGGGATGACACAGGTTTTTCACAGGTCAGTTTTGTTCTGCTTTGGGGAGCAATAGGTCCCCAGGGCTCCTAGGACTGCTGTGAGGCTCAGAGCAGGGGTGAGGTTCAGCGTGCTGCACACCTCTCTGCCTTGTTCCCTACTAAGGTAAAATAAATTTTATTTTTCCGCATGATGTTGCCCTCCTGCATGGCCCGGCCTGCGTACAGCTCAAATTCCTCCTTGCACCAGGTTCCTTACTGGGTAAGGCTTCTGGCTCTGGGGTGCTTCAGACATAGTTCCATGGCTCACGCTGCGAGCTGCTGCATTGCAGACAAATCACAGCTCAGATACTGCCACCATGTTTCATGCACAAAACGTGAAGCTGAAGGCAGTTTAAGTTGAACAAGGGAAACTTTATTTTTTCCTGTAGACTGCTCTGTTCATGTGGCTGAATTGCTTCCAGTCTAGCTCCCCATGTTCCCTGTTCCGCTGGTGTCCCATTAATCACCATGCCCCAGGAACATTGGCTCTGTGACTTCAGTTCCATTGAACATGATATCGCCTAAATCTTCAGTTCAGCAAAGTACTTAGGCACATTCACATGCTTAAACTCAAGTATCTTCTTTGACTTTAACACTTAAAACTAAGCACATACAAGTACTTTCCTGGATTGGGACCAAATATAACTGGTGAAACAAATTATAGTTATTACAAATGTATTCCTTTGTGCAGCTAGCAAATTGTTCTTGAATAATTTTCTTTAATTATTTGTTATTCATAGATATTTACTTAATAGCTTGAGCAATATTTTGATAGGTAACAAATAATTCACTTCAAATATGCACTATTTATTATTAGTGGTGTGTGGCCACAAATCATTGTTTCTGCTCCTTGACTGGATGATAAACATTTTACACAAGAGAATTATGAAAAGTGAAATATGGCACTTCTGGTGTGCTTTTTCCATCTAACCTGTGCTGAAACTCTCCATTTGTGATTGTTTTCACATTTACCTAGTGGCTGCCTCAATACACTTGCATAATGAATAATAAAAGCCCCAAGTCATTGCAAGTCTGATTCATGCTTTTATTTGTGCCTTTATTTTATGTAACTGTTCTTCTTTAGTTCCTAACCCAAGAGTTTAAGGTGGATTAGAAGTAGTCTGTATGGAGCAGAAATTCGGTGTGAGAAACTTTCAGGAAAGACCAGTGAGAAAAAGAGGAAAAAAAAAAGTGTAGCAAGTTAATAAGTTAGAGGGAATATCTGAACCAGGATTCTTGGGTAGACTACATCTCCCAGGATGCACTGTGATCATCCCTCTGAACTGATGCAGTGTCTCATTGGGGGGGGGGGGGAGGTCACATGACTACAGTGCATCATGGGAGCCTGTTCAATAAAGGAGAATGCTGGGATGAAGCACTGGAACTACAACTCCCACAAGGCATCATGGCAACTCTGGGTGACCTAGAATGTTGAACCAAGCTGAAACAAAACATTTCAACACTTATGTGAATTTTTTTAGAATTTGTCTATTCCGTGGCAAAGTGAGACTTTGGCTTTTTTGTCCTGCTTTAGAGACCTATTTTGAAATATAATTTCCCATGAGATGGTGTGACACACAGGAGTTACACAACTAGCAGGGTAATTGACCCAGATTCAACCTTTCAAAACATATTAGTAGATAATGATTGTCCTCTAGCAATATATATGTAAACACATAAAAACCACACTAACCAAATGGTTCCTGTCACTGTATTTTGTTAATTCAGAGGTCAAAAGGAGATGTTAAAATTTAGATTAACTGTGAATGTAGTAATATCACTGTCTTAATTTCTCTTTGAAGTATGTAGTAAACTACCTATAGGTGGGAGATGGGCAGTTGCCTTATGCTAATCCATGCAGCTAATTACTGGTGGTACTTAGAAAAAAGGAGGTTACTTCAAAACCATTATTGTTCATTCCAGGACTGCATGCTACCAAAAGGCCGCTAGACAACTATAAAAAGAACTCTAGGGCCTTGATCCTTTTATCTCAGATCTGCTTAAACTTCATTAGGGAAAGTTTGAGTCACAAGACTGAGGTCTCCAGTTCCATTCCAGATTGCCTGGATATTGGACATGGGACTATAACCTAATGAACAGATTCTGGAAAGGACTCTTTGCAACTCTAAAGCTCACCATCTCTCCTATGAAACTGACCTAAGAACTCTATTCATATCTGTATGTATAAACTTTTAACCAAATACCCTTCTTCGTTAACTAAACTAAAATTTATTTAAAAACCACTTGTTAGTGTACCTGTAACCACAGAGCCAGGGTGCTAGTACTGTGTTGTGAGGGCAAGAAACCTGGCTGAGTGCCTCTGTCACCAAATTATGCCAATGGTAGTTCTTTCTGGGTAGTACTATCAAGGTTGTCTGAACCAACTATCTGAGTAGGGCTGGGACAGTATATGGAGGGATCACACACCTACCTAACTGACAACAGGTGTAAACAAAAATACAATAACATACTTCCTAGAGATTCCAGGGAGAACGAGGGGGAACCTTTTACACAGTATCAGAATTGTCAAGGAATCTAGATAAATTTGAAACAAACCCTACTATAGACATTTTATACATTCTCCAGCTTTACAACTTAAGGCAATTAACTCTAAACCAGTTACTTTATTTATATCCAAGAGTGCCTATTTTACTGGTAATAGCTCAAATGAATCAATGTGGATTAAAAGGAAAGATAGTTTTAGGATTACCTGGCTAATTAGTCAGGAGTATTTCTATCAAGAACAGGATTCAAAGTATTGCATTATGAAAACCAACAGAGGTTTGCAAAGGTATTTAGTGACTTTACAAGTCATTAACTGTTGTCTGTACACAAGTGTCCCCTTTAGTTTTTGCTCAAGGCTAAACTGCCTTGCCAAAGCAGTGCAGTTCCCTTTTATTTTAACAGGGAAATAGAAAGTAAGGCTTGAGTTTAATAATCATAGGCCCATTCACGTAAACAGGCTCTATGATTTATGCAGATAGTCACATGTTTCTTTTCTGTGTTTTAATCATAACAATAATACACCCATGTGGTGGAGTAACCATGCTGGATCCAGGATAGTGGAGACAAGGTGAGTGAGGTAATATCTTTTATTGGACCAACTTCTATAGGTGAGAGACCAGTTGAAAGTTTATATAGAGCTCTTTTTCAGGTCTGGGAAAAGTATTTAACTCTAACACTGAGTAAAAGATGGAACAGGTTGTTTCGCATAAGTAGTTGACACATCAAGGGACTATTCAATGTGAAGTGGCCAGATAACACCCCTCCAGTCATTGGGGGAGGGGGAGGAGGGAGGGAGAGGAAAGGCAGGTGGGGGGGGGGTTGTTATGGAGTTTTGCCCAAATCATGGGTACTAGGATGGCTCCCCAATATGTCAACTGCTTCATGGCCACCTTGAAGAATTTCTGGATAAATGCACGATGAACCCGGTGATATACCTGGGTGACATACATCAATGATATTTTCATCCTCTGGACAAATGACTTCAACTCCCTTAGACTTCCACCACAATTTCAACAACCACAATCTGTCCATTAAACTCTCTGGAATACTCCCACACTAGCATCAGCTTCAATAAAGGGATCTGATAGACAACCCACGTATACCAGAAACCCACAGAACCACACCTACCATCACAGATCCAGTAACCACTCCAAACACACCAGGAAATCTTATCTACAACCAGGCATTATGATACCACAGAATATGCTCCAAGGAGAAAGTCTGGGCTATACACCTTACTGCACTGAAAACTGCCTACACGAAACAAGGATGCTCCACCAGAGAAGTCGATTCCATCATGGAATGGGTCATCCAAATTCCTCGAATCTGCTTCAATACAGAAAACGCCCCCTCCAACTGCACGCTCCTAGTTGTTACCTACCACCCAAACTGGAACCCATATGGGGTATCAAACTACAACCCATAATCAATGGACCTCTTCCTAAAAGAAATCTTTCCTGAACCCCCTCTTCTGGCCTTCAGACAACCCTCCAAGCTTAACTGAAATAAGGTCCCCACAGACCAGGGGACACCAACTCAAAGCAGCACCAGATTCTGCCAGAACAGATGCAAAACCTGTAGACATCTCCACTGATCATCACCCCACAACAGCACACCTTTCAAGATCCATGGGTCCTAAACAGGCCTATCACAACATGTGGTGTACCTCATCCAATGCAATAAGTGCTACAATAATAGCTATGTTGGTGAAACCAGAGTATCCCTATGCTAAGGAAAATGATAAAAAGCCAAAAACTCCATATCACCTGTGGATGAACACTTTTCACAAAGCAGTCACTCCATATCTGACTGAACAGTCCTCTATCTTCAAAGGAAACCCACACAGCACTTTCAAGAGATGAGTCTGGGAGCTGAAATTCATAACTTTGTTAGACTGAACAAAGACCCTGGATTTATGGTTTATTACAACAATCTGTAACCCACTGCTGCAGTGTATGCACCCCCTATCCCCCTCTGGGGCAGGGGGGCGATATCACCGCAGTTAGTCTCCCTGGCATACTGTAGTTCCAGAAACTGCTGTCCGTGGGGTGTCAGGGTCTCCGAGCTCCTCAGTGTGGATGGTCTCCTTGGGCTCCAGGCCTCCAACCCAGCTCACAGGGTCTCTGGCTCTTGCAGGCAAGGACTGTGGTGGGTCTTCAGCTGGAGCTTTGGCTGAAGGTCCTTCCTCTCTGGCATTCAGCCCAGAATGAGCTGGGATGCTCCCTTTTATACTGAGGCAGCAGTTGGAGCATGCCCAGCATGACCTGAGGGGCAGGACTTCCTCAACCCATAGTGTGGAGTTAACCCTTTCTTCTCCAGTGCGGGGTATGCACACCCTTTGACACCCACTAACAACCCCCTCCCCCGCTTTCTTTCTCCCTTGTGACTGGAGGGGTGTTAACAGTTTGCTTTACCTTGAATGGTATCCTTATGCTAAACAATCTGTTCCACCTTGTATTTAACTGTGACACCTTGAGTACATTTCCCCAGACCTGATGAAGAACTCTGTGTAGCTCAAAAGCTTGCCTCTCTCACCAACAGAAGTTGATCCAACAAACAATATTACCTCACCCACCCTGTCTCTCTCATAATCCTAGACATTTCAATAGAAAATCTGTCATTTATGTGACTAAGCACAACTATTGACCTTTGGAAATTGTATACTGATGTATGGTCTTAGAAAGTTCTCATACTCTCAGCATCTCTTATTTCCTTTCAGTGCTTTTTGAGAAAGGTATTTCATTTAATATGCAAATAGAAATATCCCCATGGGCAGATGGCCTAATTGCTATGTGGCATACCTTTTAGAACACTGAATATTTAAAATGGAAGATGGGCCTGTATGTAGCAGACACAACTCATGTTGACTGGATAGACCATAACAAGCTAAATTCAGTTCTGAAGTCAATGAGCCTTGAAGGCACTCAGCAACGGGCAGGATCAGGCCCTGTGTTTTGCTGGAAAACATCTGGACCCAATTATCTCAGAAGTTCATGCTTTTGACTCTCATTTCAGTCAAATAAAATTATTCAGTAGCACTGGGCAGAACATTGCCCTCGATCAAATCTCACTGTCACAACTGGACCCAGTCTGGCTCTCTGAACAGACACTAGTCTGTTGCTATCGGATCCAGCCACTGAATCCCACATGCTGCTAAACTCCCTTGGTCTGAGTAGTGACTGGTCACTGTTCCTAGCTCTGGGTCACTCAGGTGCACTCCCTGTGTCTAAAACCTTTCTTGGGCAGTAGGACCCTGCAGTCCAGCCACCTAGACCCTGGAACCAGTACCTAAGACACTTTTCTCCCCCTCGCTCAGAGACCACCTCTCTGTGGGAGGTCTGATTTTCTAGTTAACTCCTTCAGGGATAATAGGGCAGTAAAGCAGCAACCAAGGGATTTCTTAATCCTAAACACTTTTCTCTTAAAAAGCACAAGAAACACACCCGAATGCAATACCCTTCGTCTGACCTCACTCCTTTTTTTTTTTTGAGTCCCTGGGTTTACTCCATGTCATTATCATTATGCAATGTCCCTCCACTTTCTTCTGGGTTTTCTGTTTCTGATGGCGGAATAGCTTCTTTGACAAATTCATGCTGGCTATTCACTATAGCTCTATTACCTTCTAGGTGCTTATGTAGCCTGATTTAGGGTGTACTGATAATATTCATATAATTTATCAGTTTAATTTAATTGTATTTAATTTAATAGTATGGGTTTTAGGCTTGCCAATCTGTTTGATCAGAAGATAAAAGTTCTTGTCCTGAATCAGGCTCCACAGAATTTACAAAGGACCCTCGGCGGTATGACAGGAAGCTTGCACTGAGACAGATATAGCCTTAAAAACTTTTTATTAAAATCAATAATAGTAAGTAAATGGTAAAATACCCAGAGTTACAAAGTTATAATTGCATTACTGCTATTCAAAAGATACATATGATAATATAGTATTATATGCAACAAAGTTTTGGTTAATATATTCACACCCTTCCTTGTTAACCTGGTGGTAAGAGACACAGGCCCAACCTTGCAGTTCAGATTTCTCAATTCTTGAGTGAGGGATGCAGTGCTTAGAAAAAGCTAAGAGCTATCAAAGCTGACTTAGGGTTTACTTGACTAACTTAAACTTAAAATCAAAACCTAATACACTAAGAATAAAATCATAGGGAAACCAAGCTTAGCCTAGTTCCCTTGAAACATAGTATAGCCTACTATAGTAGCCATTGTAGATAGATAGAATAGATAGTGAAGTGAAGAACTGAAGTGCTCTAGTGAGGTGGGTCACCTCTTTTTATGGGGCACAAGTGCTGGAAATCCTTCCTCCTATGCCCAAATCTCCTTCCTCACCCACAAATGTTAGGGTACGCTTACTCTATAGGCTAGTAGGTTTGTACGTATTGATGACTTGTACCTACGCACATAAATTTCCTTGTGGTGTACCTGTTATGTTAGTGGGTATTACATTGAAAAAAACCCTATGCCATTCTAAGAGCATATTCTCCATTGTTTATTGGTCTAGATAAAAGGTCATAGACATAGGCGTGGGTACTTATCTATTTAGGTAACAAGATATAGGTCAACTTTACTTTTCTGGGTAAATGGCCTTAATATAGATGTTAACTTTTCTTAGCTTAACATACAGGATATTGCCTTTAGGTCTCTTGCGTTACAGCCAAGCTTACTTTAATATAAATCTATAAACCTATTAGAAATACTTTAACTATAAGAAAAGATATATGCAAGCAAGCAGGTTAGTCCTATAGGCTACACTTACAAACTGATTGATTAATAATTTGATCCAGTATCTTTCCAAGTATCGAAGTTAGGCTGATGGTCTATAATTCCATGGGTCCTCTTTGTTCCCCTTTTTTAAAATATAGGTACTTCTGTAGTCCTCTGGGACCTCTCCCATTCATCATGAGTAGGGCCCTACCAAATTCACGGTCCATTTTTTGTCAATTTCACTGTCAAGGATTTTAAAAATAGTAAATTTCATGATTTCGGCACTTAAATCTGAAATTTCATGGTGTTGTAATTGTAGGGGCCTGACCCGAAAAAGAACAAGGGGTTGTCACAACGTTATTGTGTGTGTGTGTGTGGGGGGTGCACTACTGCTACCCTTTACTGCTGCAGGCGGCGGCGCTGCCTTCAGAGCTGAGCAACTAGAAAGCAGGGGCTGCTGTCCAGGAGCCCAGCTCTGAAGGCAGAGCCACCGCCAGTAGCAGTGCAGAGGTAAGGATGGCATGATATGGTATTGCCACCCTTACTTCAGCACTGCTGCCTGCAGAACTGTACCCTTGGCTAGCAGCCACCACTCTCTGGCCACCAAGGCAAGCACAGAAGTAAGGGTGGCAATATCCCAATTCCCCCCACCCCCCTCCAAATAACCTTGCAACCGCCTCCCCCGCAACTCCCTTTGGGGTCCCAATTTGAGAAACACAGGGGAGACCAGCGAAATTTGTATAATATAGTGTAAAAGCACATAAAAGACCAGATTTCCCATTCCGCGATGTGTTTTTTATGGCTGTGAATTTAGTAGGGCCCTAGTCATGAGTTTTCGAAGATAATTGCTAACGGTTCCAAGATGCTTCAGCTAGTTCCTTAAGTACACTAGGATGAATTTTATCAGGCCTGCCAACTTGAATACATCTAACTTATCTAAATATTCTTTAACTTGTTCTTTCCCTATTTTGATGTACGTTCTTTCCCTTTTGTTGTTACTCAACACAATTCATATTATTTGGTCGCCATTAACCTTTTTACTGAAATCTGAACCAGAATAGGCATTCAACACCTCAGCCTTCTTGATGTCATCAGTTATTAGCTCTCCTTCTCCACTAATTAGAGGACCTACACTTCTCTTGCTCCTAATGTATTTAAAGAACCTCTCCTTATTGCCTTTTTTGTCCCTTGCTAGGTTTAACTCATGTTGTGCCTTAGTCTTTCTGATTTTGTCACTACATGCTTGTGCTATTCTCTTTTACTTTTCCTTAGCAGTTCATCCATGTTTACACTCTTTGTAGGATTCTTTTTGATTTTTAGGTCATTAAAGAGCTCCTGATGGAGCTATATTGGCCTCTTAATATTTTTTCTATCTTTCCTCTGCATTGGGATAGTTGGCAGTTGTGCTTTTAATACCCTCTCCTTGAGAAACAGCCAGCTCTCCTGAATTCCCTTTTCCCTTAGATTTTCTTCCCAGGGACCTTACCTACCAGCTCTCTGAGTTTGTTAAAGTTCTAGTTGTCGAGAGACCTAGGTACCAACATAATAAAAGTACAAAGGTGCAATTGTTGCGTCATAGAAGACACAAAGATGGATGTGTATGCATGCTCTGAAAGATGAAAGTTGCTTTTCTTTCTGGCTTATCAACTTTTGTGCATAACTATGCATTTGTAATCCACCCATCCCTTTAGGTGCCAATCAATGTTCCCTCTAATTTTTGACAGGCCGTGTGCACAAAAAATTTCTTCTGTGCAAATTGTGCTTCTGTGCAAATTTTTGTGCGTGTGGTGTTTCGCCATGTGCATGGGGTTTAGGATCTGTGTGCACGCGCACACATGCACAGCTTAGAGGGAACAGTGGTGCCAATGTATATACACTTTTATCTTCAGAGGCAGCATGGTGGCTACAACCTGAACTGAGAATCAGGAGATCTGGGTTTTGTTCTCAGCTCTGTCATTGGTGTGATGTGGGGCATCACTTCACTTCTCTTTGCCTCTGTTTCCCCTCCCACCATTTGTCTGTCTTCTCAGTATAGCTTGCAAGCAGTTTGGGGCAGGCAATGTTTCTTACTATGTGCACATAATACCTAGCAGAATGGGACCATATCTTGCTTAGAAGCGTCTAGGCCAGGGGTGGGCAAACTTTTTGGCCCGAGGGCCACGTCTGAGTATGGAAATTGTATGGTGGGCCATGAATGCTCATGAAATTGTGGGTTGGGGTTTGGAAGGGTAGGAGGGCTCCGGCTAGGGGTGTAGGCTCTGGGGTAGGGCTGGGGATGAAGGGTTGGGGGGACAGGAGGGTGTTATGGCCTGGGAACTAGGGGTTTGGAGGGCAGGAGGGGGCCAGATTAAAATGTCTGGAGGGCCAGATGCAACCCCCGGGCCGTAGTTTGCTCACCCCTGTTCTAGGCACTACTGTAATACAGATGCAAACCAATAACAATATTGATATGGCACCCCATGTGTGAAGAACTTTGATTGCCATGCACTTTTCTATACCAGAACCAGGAAGTTTTTGCTGGATGAATTCTTGTCCTCCTGATTATTACCATTTCGATAATTATGTAAATTAGCTATCTGGAGCATGATCTCAATAGGCGCACGGCTGGTATTGTAATGCTGAGACTGAATCAGCACATCTATTGCTGGACAAGCAACACTTTTGTTCTTTGATTTAATCTGTGTGCACTTATCTATCTTCTCAGCTGGACTCTGGAGTGATTCTAATCATTATTGTGTGACAGGATTTTATTTCTATATGGGGACAAATAGGACTGAACTTTGTATTACCTAAGTGTCTCAGATATGCATCCATTATCTGTTACTCTATTTCCTATCCGCAGTTATTTCTTCAAGGACAACTGGAGGCAGCTAATGCCGTTTTTTTATCCACCGTATGAATAATGAAAATAAGTGGAATTTTGACAGCTGAGATAGAACAGTGTAAACAACAGTACTTCCTAGTTCCCATTCCCTCCTTTGGATTTTTCCGTGGCAGCGCTTCTTTTGAATGCTGTGTGTGCTTTGCAAAATTCAGTTTTCTTTGTTTTTTAAAACGCATTCTCATAACTTTTGTGTGTGTTTGTTTATATTGTTGCAGACATACTTGCCAACCGGTATTTTGAAATACATTACCAAAATAATTGAAACTGGTGTGATTATGTAATGTTGTTTTGACAAATAAAATTAGCAGAATTTTAAAATTTTGTGTGCAGTATTTTTAATTTTTTGGCGCAGAATTTCCCCAAGAGTATGTACCTCAATTCCTCTACCTGCAAAATGGGGCTACTTCACTTCCTCAAAGGGGTATGGTGGGATAAATACATTAATGATCATGAGAGTCTTGGCTATCATGGAGCCATGTGGTATCTAGATGAGAAATGTCAACCCAAGAGCTGTGGAGTGCCATTTTAAATTGGGTGTGTGGATGTGTGTGTAAATTTGGCTCTTCCCACCCAGCCTGACCTCACCTGGCCCATCAGCCTCTGCCAGTAGCGCAGTCAGGTCCGGAGCGCAGGGGGAGCGGCGCTATAAAAAGGCGCCTCCCCCTGTACTTACCCGGCGGCGCTCCAGGTCTTCGGCGGCACTTCGGCGGCGGGTCTTCACTCACTCCAGGTCTTCAGTGGTACCCACCACTGAAATGCCGCCAAAGACCCGGAGCACCGCCGGGTGAGTGCAAGAAGCGGCGCTTAAAAAGAAGCGGTGCCTTCTGCTAAAAAAAGGCACCGCTTCTGCTTACAGGGGGAACAGGGGGAGCAGCCACTCCCCCT
Source organism: Macrochelys suwanniensis (assembly GCA_033296515.1). NCBI lineage: Eukaryota > Metazoa > Chordata > Testudines > Chelydridae > Macrochelys > Macrochelys suwanniensis. Next base: position 37,144,379 of record CM065775.1, on the reverse strand, counting down.
GTTCCCCCCCGGCTATGCTACTCGCCTCTGCACCTAATTGGAGTGAGTGGTGTTGGGACTTGGAGCACGGGGATGCAATGCTGCCATCCTGTGCACCAAGTCACAATGCTACTCGTTCAAAGCTGGCCTGGCCATGCCCCCACCTCACCATCATGCCACTGAATGGTGCTGCCACCCCATGTGCCAGGTCACAATGTCATTCACTCAAATTTGGCTCTGCTTCCCCGTTGTGATGGAGGGGTTGCCAGGCCAAACCTGGGTGGTGCTCCTACCCCATGTGCCAGGTCACAACATGTCCAAGTCATTCAGAGGAAAGGGCTGGATTCCATGTTCAGGTACGGTCTATGGCTGGGATGTCCAATCAGGGCTTCTTACTCCCCTCAATCCACAGCAGAGTTCTCATGGGAGCTGTGACAGAACGAGGGGAGATCACAGCCTTCATACAGAAATTAAACTTATTCAGCCCCTTATGGTCACGCTGAACATCATTCAGTGAGGAAAATCTGCTTCCCTTTGGGCTGCCACTAGTGCTGTCCTCTCTCTTCCTTCCCTGTTCTCATTCCTTTCTTGCGCTCTCCCTCTTCTACTTTTGTGAGGGCTTGTCTGCACTGGAAATCATTACCAGTCAAAAGGCTGCCAACATATTGCTATCCACAATGCTCTGTCAGCAGAGTGAGTTCTCATTCGGCTGCCTTTGCTGTCATGTATGTTGTGTTATGCATAATATCTGTGAGGACAAGGGGGCGACTCTACCGCCAGGGTGGAGCAGGGAGGTGGACAGATTCTGTCTGCTGATTTTCAAATAGCCTGACGCCAGGCTAGTTACTAGAGCCCATGAGGATGAGATGTGCATGGAGGAAGTCTTACGAGCACACTTTGACAGTGTGTGATCGCCATACAGTGTGTTACTTTGGGTATGTCTATACTCACCTCCAGTAGACTTACTTGAGCTAGATTTAATGTAGGTAGCTGGGTACTGGGGCAGTGATGCCCAGAACTCTGGGTGATTACTCACAGGGTGGCTGTACTGTCTAATTGATCTGCAATCATACCCCATGATTGCAATATAGAGATACCCTTTGTGTTATTGCATATACAGTAATTAACTGACTTATTAATCTTCTTTCGTGAAGCTATTGCATTGAGAGGGTTGCATCTCCTGATTGAAAGACAAAGTAAATAAATATGTTTTTTCACAAAATAAAACTTTTTTTTAATGCAATAATAAACTACGAGAAAAGAAGTGCTAGGTGCTGGCCACACTGAGCTGCATCACAGGTCGGTGTAGGTGTATTCAAAGCAGTTCTCCTTATTATCCTCTGGGGTTGAGCAGAAGAGATACTGCTGTAAGGAATGCTGGTGTCTTGGGGATAGGGTAGGAGGACTGTGGCCCTGCGAAGAAGGTGTTGCTGTCCAGGCAGTGGTGTGGTTCCTGGGGTGTTGCCCTTTTGGTGCTTTGCTGCATAATGTGTTCAAGCCTTTTGTGCGTGGTGTTTGAGAAGCTGCAGGATGTCTTGGTGCACCTGTCAGTCCTTCTGTCTTCCTTCTTGATCTTTGTCTTCCATCTAGCAGATGGTCCTATCATTTCTGGGTATCACAGGCTCTGGACTGGCAGTTTGGATCATTTCTGAAATCAGGTCTTCTCTTGCCTGTTTTCTCTTTTCCCTCCTTATCATGGTGAGTGTCTCAGCAGGGATACAAGGAGTGACCCTTGAAGATACCCCAGCAGAGCTCACTGATAAACAACCATACAGACAGGCATTGTTAGATTTAAGGGGTTAGCAAACAGCAGAAGATAAGTGGAGAAGGGTGCGGAGAGGGAGTTGCAGGTGCCTGGGAGAAAACACAAAAGAAGGGTGTACAGTAATGCAGTAAATTTGCACCTGTCTGAGTCCTCATCCACTTTCTCGAAGTTTTTCTCTCTGGGTTCAGCTGGGTCTTGAAGTCCTGGCTCTTAATCAGCCCCTCCATGTTCCCCCTCCATCCTCCATGTTCCCCCTCTTCAGGGAGCTGCTCCTTCAGTCTGCAGTTCCTGGAGCTCACAAGGCGTCCATTGTTGGTGGTGGTGAGATCCCCACTCGGTATGGCCTCAAGCTCTTCATAATAGCATCATAATCTTCTTATTCTGCTTTGGGTTAGATATTAGGAAAATCTTTCTCGTTATAAGGATAGTTAAGAACTAGAGTAAGTTACTAAGGGAGGCTGTGCAATCCCTGTCCTTGCAGAATTTGGTTGGACAAACACCTGTCAGGGACAGTCTAGGTTCACTTGTTCCTGCCACAGTGTCAGGGGCTTGACTTGATGACCTCTCATGGTCCCTTCCAGCCCTACGCTTCTATGATTCTGTGCTTGGGGCTGCACAAGACCCAACATGTGTGCTCTGCCCCCTAAAATGACGACCTCTCTTCACCCCTTCCTCTCCCTGCCCCTTACCGATACCTACTGCATGTTCTTCTGGTTGGCCTGTGCTCCAACTGCTGGCTCCTTCTTAGAAAGCTTCCTGCTTTCTCCCTCCAGTGAGACTTTCTCTCTCAGTTCCTGTTATGTGGTAGGCAATGGAGCCTTGTACATCGCAGCTTTGGCCCAGATGGCTATGCAAAATCCAGGCTCTTCTTGAGAGCTCAGCTTCCCTTTCCATTCTTGTGGGCAAAGCTTCCTGCTATCATCACTCTGTCGAGTGGTTGCAGATGCCTGGGGGCTTACAGGCGGGCTTCTTGTTGAAAGAGAAATCAGCGATGTGGAGTGTGGGGATATTCTAAGTGTTACTTGTTTTATTTACATCCTACAGTCCTAGAATAGAAATGGCCAAAGAGCATGCAGAATCTCAGCCCAATGCCAATTCTCAGTTCCCAGGGAGCAACCCTACCTCAAGAATTAACTCTCACACTGCTTGCACAGGTCCCTTTACCCAGAACTTTACATAATAAAGCTAACAACAACACACAGTATGTCTTCCCCAGGCTGAATAATTGCTTGTACACTAAGAAAAATAACTGGCAAGACTATTTGTAACAGAACCACCTGCCATAACACCGCTTGCTGGTCCTGCTTCTGTCTTGAGATGGCCACTTGCTCGCACTCCCCACATATTTTCACCTGTAAAATGTCAATAGATCAGAGAAAGTGAGTGGGGAGTATCTAGATGATGCACAACAAGAAAGGCCAGCATCACATATGAGATGTACTCACACTGTTCATTCCCCTAAATGTTTCTAATCCTAGCAAAGCACATATTCCCCACCCAGCAAATCAATCAATCAATAAATGGCTAGTGCACAATTAAAGCAGAGAATACAGGTTCCTACAACTACGGCATTATACTGTGATAGACAATATAAGATGGGATTTTCAAAGGGGCTTGAGGGAATTATACACTCAACTCTCATCTTAAAATAGTCACCCATTGACTTCCGTGGGAGTTGGGTGCTTGACCCCCTATCCTTTTTGAAAACCCCAGTCTCAAATACCAGAAAATTAGGGCATTCTCTATTTTGGTTCCAGCACTGACCCAAACACACTTCCTAGCCACATAAGAGCTAGAAGTACAGGAGCGAGGGAGTGGATGGGCACCAGTCTGCCTCATAGACAGAGCTAGATATACCTACCCTTTATCCCTACTATAGGGATGGGTTGGCTCCTGTTCTACTCTAGGATACGAGGAGATACTTGGCCTTCATTCTAGATATAGGGGAATGAAGGATTCCTCCTTTTCATCCCTTCTACATAAATGACTTCCCAGCCGCTTATCCCTCCAGACTACGGATAGGCCTCAGATCAAGGGTTCCCTGTGTGACAGATATAAAAAATTCCTGAAAAATCCTTGAAAAACCTTTATTGTATTAAGTTTATCCGTTACTGTGGGCCAGGATTCCAGGATTGTATGTAACCTCTCTAGGGGGGAGGTGTGAGACCCGGAAGTTCAAAATACTAATTAAAAAATGTGCCAGACAAGTAGTGATTTTTGGGACAATCCGCGTGAAGTGGATTTCCTGAGGAATCAATGAAAATCCTCAACTCTGGTTATGCAAAAATCCAGCCCTTTGAAGCTATGCCCTGAGGAAAGGGTCCTTGTTTGCAAATTCCTGTTACAGAAAGTGAAGGTCAAGATCAAAACTGTATTTAAAAAAAAAGGGCTGATCTGCCCAGCCTTTGTTCTGGTTCTGGATCAAAGATGGATGAACAGTTGTGGGTTTTGAAGGACTAAAACCTACCAGAGGCTGGGAGTGACCTCTGGTAAGTTTTTCAGCATGTGCATAGGAACTTTTTATTATTTTTGTTGTGTGTCATGCTTTTACATTCAGAATAAATGTGCTTGCTTAGAAGGAGCTGTGTGGTAACTTATAACTGTAGGTAATGCACTGATTGTAACCCTCAGAGAGAAAGCAAAATGCAGGCGCTCACCTGTTTAGGCAGCCTGGCTTGCTAGGGATATCACACTGTAAGACAGGAAGGGACTGAAATACAGGTTTCCACCCAAAAGAGGTCACAGCTGGGAGTGGAAACCTTTAAGTGGTGCTCTTAAGGGATCATGGAGGGGGAACACAGGTGCAGTTGCCCTGAAAATGTCAGCATGCTTTTATCCCCAATCTGGGGAGGGAGGGTCTCTCCCTCATACTTCTGTGGGGATGGGACCCTGGAGAAAATGTTTCATGTTAGCTGGGAGGACAGACTCCAGAATGAGGGAACATGGGCCATCTCCTCTCCTCCTTTTCCTTCAGGGATAGGTGTGCAGAGTGAGGTCTACCTCCATCCACTGTGCCCTACTCTGGGGATGACATCTTGGAGCTAGTGAAGGAGAGGGGAAAAGCATTTGCTCATGACAGTGACTCTGGTAAGCTGTGCAGGCACCCGACACTCATTCTAATTTTTAGTCCACATTGTAATTGAATTATTTAACCTTTCCTCACACCCTGGAGCATTTGCAAATGCAGACTGGTTAGCTGGATATATCCAGTTGTAATGACATAGGGAATCCATATCTGAATCCTGTCCCCTCGACTCTACAGGTAATCTGGCAGCTCCATTTGTTAGCTATTGATTGAGTCTCATTTATTTCAGGATGAGACTTTGAATGTTCTTTCCCTTAATTGCATTATGTTCATCTTTAAATGTATACTCCCAGCAGTGGTTTCATATCTAAGTCCATCTTTGCAAATTTCTGCTCTGGAAATTCCCCCACTAAATTCAAGATTAGTAGCCTGGGAGATCAATTAATCCAATTCAGATTACAAAGCAGCTCATGCTATTTGCATGTTGTCTAATATTAGGCTAACCTCTTCTACATAGAGCCTGTTCCTGGGTGGTATTGAGTGCCTCCTGCTAGGTACAGAGTACCATAAGTAGTGTAAGGGTCTACTGTCACTCAAATTTTGACCGTTGCGTGCCCCCATAAAAACCCTCCATCCCCTTGAGGCATTATATCCAGGGCTGATGTTGGCACGGTGGCCAGAAGCAAGGGGTGCTATGTGACCTCTCTAAGAGCTCACCCTCTACCAATCAGAGAGGGTTTCAGCATTTCAGGTCCTCCCCAAGAGTGGGGTGCCCAATCAGTGCCAGGGCAGTGTGACCCATCCATAAGAGATTTGTGTGCCCCCTCTAAGAAATCCTCCCACTGCCCTCTACCAATTGGAATTGGTTCCATCCCCATTGGTACACATTTCCCTTCTGGGATGTCCTATCAGAATAGGTACAACATAAGCATCTAGGCTCTAAGCTCCACCCTCTGGAGCTTAACAGTTGGCTGGTTGGCAGTGCTGCCCCCAGAAGCTGCTTGCCCTGTGGAAGAGGCCATCTTGTTTCAAGAGTGTGTGTTCAGAAATTGTGGAAATGCAGAGGAAACATGGTATCCTTCACCACACCTGTGAGAACTACGGAATTCGTTTTCGCTCCAAGGTGCTGGGTCATGTGTACAGAAAGCACTACTTCAGTCATGGCTCTGAAGAGGAGGGAGCAGCGAAGGGGAGCCCTTTGGACAGCTGTTGCTGCATATGCCAGAACCTGACTATGACAACCATGCGATCATGAGTCAGACTGACAGGCGTGATATCTGCCTGCTGTCTGAAGGTCAGGAAGGTAACTATGGCTCTTCAGGGTGAACTGTGAAGATGTTGCTTAGGTAAATAGACCTAAATTGGGAAATGTATGCATTAACACTACACGAAGAATTATAGATATTCAATTATATTCTGCTTTGAAGTCTGTGACCTAACAAAGGGAGAAACAGGTTTTCTTCCAGAGTGGAGGGAAGGTAGTATGGTGGAATCAAACCAATGGACTCCCAGTTTACAATACAAATCATTAGGGGGATGGGGAAAAAGGGAAGAAAAGAATGAGGTCATCCTTCCTTTTGAATCAGGGTCAGTGAACTCAGAGCTATAAGGGGAAACCAAGAACTATTTTAGCATGTCTTATCTAGGAAGACAAGGGAAACTCACATCTGGTATTTCTGTGGAAAGTCCTGATTGAGAGAGAGTCAGTTACAGCTAGAAAAAAGACTGGTAAGAAATTGACCTTGAACCAAGCCTGTAGCTTGTTAAGTCTTAGTCACTAGAAAGTGTATTTTACTTTTATTTGCTCTTAATAATTTTTGTCTTTAGCTGATAGACTTGAACTCCCTTTTTGTTAATAACTTGTCTGTCTTTTAATCTAAACCATCCCAGCGCTGCATTTGAATTGAAGGGCTTGTTAACTCCATTTAAAGTAATTTAAAGGAGAAACGAACCATATTTACTTCTCTGAGTGGTCCAGGAGAGGGCTGGACACTTCCTGGCGGACTGTTTAGGGGAAATTCCAGACTGGCAGTGTGTTGGGGTCACCCTGCATCTAGTAACCAAGGACGGTGGAGGCAAGGTTGGGGCTATTGTGTTGTAGGCAGGCTGCTGAGGTCAGAGCACTGAAACAGGGCTGCACAGCACACAGATGCTCAAGGAACTGCCTGCTTGTCTACTAGCTGTTGGTGTCCAGGGTGTGTGCCACAGCAGCAGAGCATTTTAAGAACCTAAGGTTACAGTGTAGGTGGTGACACAACTTCTCACCGGTCTGAATTGCACCCCAAATTGTCACAGGCCTCCAGGTGTTCCAGAAGATCTTTATTGGTGATAGATGATGGGACATTTAGCTTGCTAAGGCCTTCATAAATGCATCTCAATTTTAGGTGTGTATCTGCTACAAACAACAGACAGCCCTGCCTAAATCAAGCATGTTAGAACCATTAACAACCATGTCTTTGACCACAAAAGCCCATTTATCATTCCATGAAGAAATATTTTTATCCTGGCCCATCTTATTTAGCAAAACTATGGCATTTTTTCTTAGAACTTTTATTCACATTATCCAGCACCGTCTGAGCAACAGAATCAGAATTCTTTGGTGTTTCAGGGGGTTTGGCAACCATGCTCTGTTCCTGTTCCAGTAGCAACAGACTTATTTCCTTGCATATGATCGGTATCTTCGAAGCACAGCAGCGTAAAGATTAGCCTTTTCATACTCGGCTAAATCAGTCCTTTGGAGAATAGCCTTAATTTCAGCTTCCAGTAAGCAAGTTACAGTTGTTCTGATGTAGTCTTCATCTGGTGGGGGATCCCTTAATTGTTCCAGCTGATGGCTAGGCATCAGGTATGCTTTTTCTGCATACTCCATTATTGATAAGTCAAAAGCCTCATTATTAGAGGGACAGAAGAACTTAACAGAGGTCTGATAACCCCCCGCCGCAAAAAAAACCCTGCTTCACCAGATGTTTATTTCTTTTAAGAGAGATCCTCTTATTGCACAGAGCTTTTATAAATTTGTGTCTGTTTTCAGCACATGCACTTGATTCTGTCAAAGGGCTGTTTCCTTTTAAGGTATTGAGTGCTGTTTCTGAGATGGCCACTACTAAAAGATCAGAGGCTGAATGCAGCATGGCCTTCCTTTGCTGTGGGAGTGATTTGCTAAGTAAATTTAAAAGGGCCAGGTTTCTTTTCACACAGCTAGATATGTTTTCAGTCCACAGCCTCAGTTGATGCTGATAATTCATCTCTTGTTATACCCAGCTGAAGGTCTTTTCAAAGTATAAACCACTGGATGCTCTGGAGGGAAAAGCCCAGTTCTTAATCTATAAGCCTCTGGTGTAGAAGCATTTACACCCATGACCAGGTACCCATAAGCTACCTTGGTAGCATCCTTGAAAGCTTCTAGAAAGGATTGGGTCTTGCCAGGGTACATTAGCCAAGCAAGTGTAGCAATTTCTAATTTATCCCTGGGGTTTTTAAACAGAACCATGTACTTTGTGTTTATGTAAGTAGGAAACAACTGGGCACCTTTAAAAGTATGGGGCAACTGCTCCACAAAATTGATAAAAGGGTATTTACAAAGCAATTCTTTATCCAAAGGTTGCCAGCAACTGTAAGACCATACACTATTATGATGCATAACAGACAACATTTGCTCAGCATTATCTAACATATTTTTTATAAAGTAACTTTCCCCAAAGTTGCTAGACCTTGCAAGAATTACAGAAAAGGGATGTTTCCACAACATGTCAATTTTCAAGAGCTTTTAAACCCTTCCATGTTGACTTTCTTGCTGTAAATGATTTTCTGTGTTTTCTTAAGGCTCTTTGTCTCTATCTGCCACTGATTTTTGCTCCTTATGATAGACAGCTGTTACACTTCTATCTTTTTAGGGGTGTTTTCCCCCGGGTCTACATTATAATCCAGGATTAGATCTTTCAAGTTGTCAAAACTGATCTTTTTATAGTTTGCTACATTCAGGGTAACCCCTTTGATTTTCATACAGGACTTTCCTCCTGACATTTTGTACCTGTATGTTTTTGGACCTGTTAACACAAACTCCATGATGTGATGTAGGATCTCACTTGTGAGGTTCCAGTCTCCCTCCTGTCTCCAAATATCACCCAGTCTGTGTCATAGGTTGCAAGAGTATTGCCTGTACTAACAGGTTGTATAGTTCCACGTGGCCATAAGCGGTGATGAAACAGGCTATGAAGATGTTAATATTGTCACAGACTATATAACATTCTTTTGCATACTTCCAAAACACACAGGCTATTTGATCATTGATAAACTTGGAGGATGAAACTTCATAAATGGGGGGAATATAGGGACTGAAAGCATTTGTCAGGGTACTGTGATGCTGGTATTGGGTATGTTTGCTCTTTCCCCCAAATTTACCCGACAGAATTTAAAAACAGGTTATCAATTTGGCACTTTGCGGGGTTCACGCTGGTCCCATGTTGGTGTAAATGCATGCTTTTTTTCTGGAAGAAGTCATGAAGGTACTTATTTTATTTTTCTTCATCCTCACACCAGTTGGGATATACCCCCAAAGCCTCTTGTTTCTGACCAAGGTGTAATTTTATGTACTCAAGAAAGAGTTTGTCAGATTTTTCTTCACAATACCAGATCTCATAGGTTTTCACCACCCTGTACCCCTTTGCAATAGCTGCATTCAATTCCACAGTGCAACAGCTCCCCAGAATGGCCCTCTCTTCATCAGTGTGACTGCATCTGTCCTGCTGCTCAGTTTCCACACAGGTGAACCACAGTAGGAACATAAATTTGCTGCCCATTCTGATAGGTAACAGTGGGGAAAAAGAGGCCTTCTGGGGGTGGGGTGTGTGCGTGTGTGTGTGTGTGTGTGCACTGTAACTTTTGTAATTTCAAAACAATTTGTGAGCAAGCCAAATTTATCATGAAGGATTTTGGGGTATCCGATAGGGTATTCTCTAGTTTTGTTTATGAAAGGGTCAGACTGGTAAAATCGTAATAGTGGATTTCTTCACCAAGATTAGGTTTGTAATACAGACAAATAGCATCAGTCCTCCCCGCAAAATCAGCATCCCTTGGCACCAGAGGTTGAGGCAATTGGACTTTAAGACATCTTCAAGCTCCCTGTCAGTTTCTATCATCACCTTCCACTCCTGCTCCTAGAAAGTCCTAACTACTGTGACGGGGCAAGGCCAGAGGGCTATAGGAAAGTGGTAAGGAACCAGTATGTAGCCCCAGGCTAAACAAATCCCTGATACCTTATGGCAGTTGCTCCAGGTTAATCAAGACACCTGGGGCCAATTAAGAACTTTCCAGAAGGCAGGGAGGTTGATTGAGACACCTGCAGCCAATCAGGGGCTGGCTGAAACTAGTCAAAAGCCTCCCAGTGAGTCAGTGAGGTGCGCATGTCAGGAGCTGTGGAAGGAGGTTGCGTGTGAGGAGCTGGGAGCAAGAGGCACTGGGAGCTGAGAGTAAGAGGGTGTACTGCTGGAAGATCCTGTGGTGAGGATAAAGAAGGTGTTGGGAGGAGTCCATGGGGAAGTAGCCCAGGGAGTTGTAGCTGTTGTGCAGTTGTTCCAGGAGGCACTCTAAACAGCTGCAGTCCACAGGGCCCTGGGCTGGAACCCGGAGTAGAGGGTGGGCCCGGGTTCCCCCCCAAACCTCCCAACTCCTGATCAAGCACAGGAGGAGTTGATCTAGACTGTGGGTTCTGCCAGAGGAGAAGATCTCTGAGGCAAACAAAAAAATCCGCCAATAAGCGCAGGACCCACCGAGGTAGAGGAGGAACTTTGTCACACTACATGCACTCGTCTTTTGAGATAATCAGTCTTGAGCTGTGTCATGTAATAAAGAAACTTGAAGTTGTTCCCATCATAGGGTCCTGTGTTCTTTTTCAATAACAGGTGACACAAAAGCAAGCCGTATCTGAATATTTTCTTTGTGAGAGGGAGACAACAGCCGATGAATAACTGGGGTCAAATATCTCTGTTTCGGTCTGTGACTGTTGTCTGGAGGCAGAAATGCTATGGTATTGGACTGTAAAAATATAAACCTGTACATAGCCCTGCAGACAGCTGCCAGAATTAGGTACTTGAAAAGATCTATATACAATTTTACCAAATTTTATGAATGTATTTGACTCTTTCTCTACAGTATCTCCCATCTGTCATTTTCATAATCTTTTCTCTGTATCGGGTGAAGGCCTATCTCAAAATTTTGACATCCTGCTGACAATAATATACAAGGTCTCCCTGCAAGTCAAATGTCTTACATTGGTTATCCTGATACCAGTCTAGAAATCCTACACTCGCCCCAGGCACTGTGCTGTCAGTGCATAGTGCTCCACCCCGACATCGGTTTCCCATAATTTTGTTTTTTGACGTTTTAAAAAATGTGGGAAATACCCTTTAGAACCTTCAAATCCCATTGCCTATGGGAGAATGCTAAGCTTCATGGGCAGGTAGTTTAAAGAGTCTATATATCGAATGCTTGGGGCCTTAACTTTCTCTAACATAATTTACCACTCTGAGTTATCAGTTCTACATGCATCTTTTCAGTCAGTAACTAACAACAAATATGCATCATAACCTTTGGCGTTATGCTCTAAGAATGTGCAGTCCCAGAACTTTTTGCCAATAAAGGTCTTAACAAAGGCAGAAAGATGCTCCTCACCCTTAAATTCCCAATTTTTTGATGCCAAATCTACTTGACAGTCTAAACACTCTTTGTACCTGCAATATAGACTCCAACTAGGGCATCTCAGCTGTACACCCATACCGTCTGCACATGTTGTGCTCAAGCAGAGGTAGCACCAAAAGCTGCAAACAGGCTCTGGCTGTATAGCTTGTGGCAAAACTCACAATAATTTCTCGCACCAAGCAACTTTTTCACATCCAGAACCCCATAATAATCCTCAGCGTGCAGCAGGCTGAAAGAATTTTCAGGATACACCAGGTCCCCTGCTTTTAAAAAAAACCCACCCCTCCTATCCCCACATAAAGCACCACCTGTATGTTGACTTGTACATGTTATTCAAACACTGCTACATTGCTGATCATGGTCTTTTTTTGATCTGACCAACCCGGTTTCTCATGCAGTTCTTGCCTGTTCTAACTGTGGCACAGGGCCTGGGGTAGCCCTCACGGAAAATGTCAAGGTCAGGGCAGGGCAGGCTGCAAAAGGGAGAGCAGATATTAGCGAAACTGGTGGTAAACATTGAAGTAGACTCACCAATCAGTCACAAACTGTGCTCCTGATTCCCCACACTGGTTATCAAGAAGCTAAAAAAGAAATCCCACAACCCCGTTTATTGCATTCAACTTCTCTGGCTCCCAATCAACACTTAGGTGCAGTAAAGTGAGGAGTTATTTAAAAACTCCTCTCACTATACAAAATGTTCTTCTGGCCATTGATCTGCCCCAGGACAGCCATTCTTATATTCTTATGTTTTACAATATTTAAAAAAAACCTTAACTCTATAATCTCTCCTTCTCACCAAAACCCACCCTCCTCTATGTATTTGCTCAAAAACAAAACTGGTTAAATGACCCAAGAAATAATTAAAATATATTTACTAGGGTTCAACTGACTGTCAGCTGTTCAGGCTGGAGAATTTTCCTTTTCAGCTGTCTTTCTTTTTTCTTTTGAGCTTGTTTATATCATGGTCTAGGAATCTCTCTTGATTTGACCATCCATTATTACAAAATTATGAAACAGTGTTGTAAAACTGTAAAATAAAATATAAATAAAAATATTATATAGGGTGTTTAATTAGGTAATAATTAATTAGGGTGTCTTATAAAAGACAATGCTTTACTAGCACGTTTCACTATGCTCCCATTTTCAAAAGCACGCTAACAACAGCCTACACATTATTTTTCCTCTTGTATAGAGAAGAAAAACATCCCTACTTTAGATATCTCCTTTTCTGGGAAACACTAACTTCTTTAGACCCCCCTCCCCTTTTTTCATTAGATAAAGGTATTTTATATACTGCTAAAATACACAAACCAGCTTTTAAAATCCATTTTAAAACACACACACACATTTATTTACAGAGTAGAAAGCCTAGTATCTAAAAGTCCACCCAAAATCAAATGGTTTTCAACAAAATATTGTTTAAAACCACACACCTATGTACACTTTTCCAGAGGATAAACATACATTTTCCCATAGAAAAAACATATTGCATATGTCTCTAAACCACAAATAACAATTTAAGCATTAAAACTAAGGGCTTGTCTACACTTACCGTGGATCGATGCTGCAGTGATCGATCCACTGGGGGTCAATTTAGCGGGTCTAGTGAAGATCTGCTTTATTGACCGCCGATCGCTCTCCTGTTGATTCCGGTACTCCACCGGAACGAGAAAAATATGGTGAGTTGACAGGAGAGTTTCTCCCTTAGACACAGCGCGCTATAGACACCGCAATAAGTCAACCTAAGCTATGTCTACTCCAGCTACATTATTCATGTTGCTGGAGTTACATAGTTTAGGCTGACTTAACCCCATAGTGTAGACCTACCTAAGTAAAGAAAACCCATCCCTTTTTAAAAACACACAATTAAAAGCACGGTTCCAGAAATTTACATTCCAGCAAAGGATAAAGGGGTATTGGTACGTGGTTCTTCTGTTTTTCAACTCAACTACTATAAATATTTTCTATCAATTTTATGCATTTTTAGTGATTAAGATTGCCTCATTGTTTTACACTTTGGCATTCTGCCCTTTTTGAGATTGGTACTTTTTGTGTATTACAGATTAGGAACAGACTTAATTTTGAATATACAATATTTTTAAACTTTTCACCCCTTTTTGAATTATCAGAGGTTTGACACTTGTTGCTTTTCATTTTGCTGTCTTAAAAATTGGAATTTAATTTAAAATAATTGGGGACCAGCCTGATTGCCCAAATCTGACTATTTATAAAAACTGTTTACTAACCCTTTTGCAAACCATAACATCTTACTCTGTTGTAATGTTACGGGAACTGTGGAGTCTGCTTACACATATGCTGAAGGCAATAGGCTCACCCAGGCAATTTCAGAAAGAGATTGATTAAACGAGGAACTCTTAAGTTATATCAGTGGATTTGAGTCAGCTGTATTGTTCTCAGACACATGGTTTGAAAGATAAACTATATAAAACATAGTGATTTTTTTGCTTTATTTTAAACACAGGGTTTTTACTTTCACCAAATTCTACTTCAAACATTCCAACTTCTTGTTGTAAAATAAGTCTGTCTCTCTCCTCTCTTTTAAAAGACACAATAGCTAGGGTCTCACAAGTTATTTTATTTAAAAGACATACAACCCCCTTGAAAGCGCCTTTGGGGACCCTTCAAAACCCCCATTTTATTTAAGGACCTGCACAGGCCTTGTAATAGAAACACAGATAGACACAATGACCTTTTTAAAATATATTTTTATTTAGAGATACCAAATTTTATTATATTTTTATGCTATAAAATATATTGTTTGTCCCCTTACCATTCTCCAGCTTAATCCTTTTAGATTTGTAACAAATAGTCTTTTTCCTAAACAGGGTTCTGTTCTGTGGGGATTAGGTAGTCAATATAATGCAGTAACTGGGTATCCTTCAGTTTGCTAATTTTCTGTAAGAAACGGTTAGTGGCTTGAGCACGTTGCACAGCATTTACCAAGGCCACAACTGGCGCTAAATTTCCTTGAGTTAAGCACAGCTATGGAAATAACAGCATTTAATAAGCTTTCCACACACAGGTCAACACACAGGGCCCAGAGCTTGCAATTGACGTCTTCTGAAGTCCAATTCACACAGTCATGATGCTGCTGGCCTGGCACATCTCTAACACAGCCCTCACAATCTTCAGATGGCTTCTTCCTAAGACAATGATTAAGGACAGCATAAACAGAAAGGTGTACAATAGATCACATAACTCTTTCATGCTCACAATATGGCACAGGCACAGTGCCAAGTGCCTTCCTTAAATGCAATAGCCATCATCTTCTTCACGCTTGGTGTCCTCTTGAACAATTTGTCTCTGTATTGAGCAGAAAACAAGTTGGGACTATTTCATCTTTGCTCTCTGACACAACACTGCCAAGGAACTCTGGATCTTCCAGAAAGGCATCATTGAGCTGTAGAAAGGTTTTCAGAAAAGAAACAGCTGTAAATTCCCTGCTTTAGATTTACGCAAACCCAGGTCAGTCCCTATCCCATTACAATCCCTTAAACTGAACTTTTTATAGTCTATTTGCCTGAGCAATATCTTCTCGTTCACCTTATCTCATGGTAACTCAGCGGTGGCTTGGTTACCTTCCTCCATGGGTTCAGCTGCCAGAACGGCATCATGCTTGTCAATCTGACTCATGATCGCATGGGTCTCACTGTCAGGTTCCAGGATATCCATAACCAGCTGGGCCAAAGGGCTCTCCTCAGCTGCTCCCTCCTCCTCAGAACTGTCGCTGATGTAGCTCTTCCTTTGCAGGCAATGGAGCAGCCTCAGACCTAAAATGAATTCCTTAGTTCTCGGGGGCCGGTGAAGGATGCCCTGTTTCCTCTCAAGTACCTATGCTGATTGGTGTACCTTTCCCTTCCTGATGTCCTATGGGGCTGGAACCCACTGCAACTGGTAGAGGGCTGAGGGAGGAGTTCTTATAAGGGACACATGACCATGACCCTCTTCTGGATGGGTCACACTAGCATGGCACTTGCACTGATTGGCCACCCTGCTTTTGGGGACCTATGGTGCTGAAACCCTCTCTGATTGATGGAAGGTGGCACAGGGAGTTCTTAGAGGAGTCACATGCCACTCCTTGCTTCCAGCCACATGCCAACCTCTGCCCCAGAAATAATACCCCATTTATTTCTGGGGCAGAGGGTCTTTTGGGACAGGGTTGGGTTCAAAGTTTGAGTGGTTACACTACTACCATAAACTCCAACTGATTTCAAGGGAAGGCCAGGGCACTTAGGCTCAGATCCTCAAAGGTATTTAGGCTCCTAGCTTCCATTGAAATCACTAAACGTTGGTAGCCTAGCTATCCTTGAAAATCTGGATCTTAGTACATCATAGGACTGAGCCTTTGACTTGTGCAGCAGGCGTCTGTAAGAGAGATGACAATGGAATTTCTCTTCCTGATAGATCCTCGGGTATTTGTGATTTTAATGAAGAACACCAGGAGCAGGTTTATCATTTTCCCTTTTAAATGCTTGGTCCAAAATTTTCAAACATGGAGGTCACTGAAGTCAATGGGAATTGCAGGAACTTGGCCCCCATGGAAAACCAGACCATTTTTCGTTAGTATTTTTATTTGCTAACACCTAGTAGCCCTGAGAGTGGGGTCCCATTACACTGGGCAGAGTATAAATGCATAGTAAAAGACAGTCCTGCCCTGAAGAGAAACAAAAGCAGAGGGAAGTGAGGTGATTTGCCCGAAGTTACACCATAAATAGGCCCCTCCCACATTCACGGTCCATTTTGGTCAATTTCACAGTCACAGAATTTTAAAACTCGTAAATTTCATGATTTCAGCTTTTTAAACCTGAAATTTCATGATGTTGTTTTAGGGGTCCTGACCCATAAAGGAGTTGTGGCGGGGGGACGGGGGGGGGGGGGGGTTGCAAAGTTATTATAGAGCAGTTGCGGTACTGCTACCCTTACTTCTGCTGCCTTCAGAGCTGGGCAGCTGGAGAGTGGCGGCTATGGGCCAGGAGCCCAGCATTGAAGGCAGACCCGCTGCCAGCAGCAGCGCAGAAGTAAGGATGGTATGGTATGGTGTTGGCACCCTTACTTCAGTCAGCTGCCGTCACTGTCCAGCCACCCAGCTCTGAAGGCACCAGTGCAGAAGTAAGGGTGGCAATACTGCGATGCCCCTAAAATAACCTTGTGACCCGCTCCCAGCAACTCCCTTTTGGGTCAAGACCCCCAATTTGAGAAATCCTGGTCTCCCCCAGGAAATCTGTATGGTATAGGGTAAAAGCACACAAAAGACCAGATCTCACGGTGAGAGACCAGATTTCACGGTCCATGACACGTTTTTCATGGCCGTGAATTTGGTAGGGCCCTAACCATAAACCAGTAGTAGAACTCGGATCTCCTGTGGAGGCCCTATCTGTTAGCCAATTCTGCCTCCTCAATGGTAAGTGCCTCAATATGGATTTAGAGCCTTACTCTGGCACCCAGCCATAAACCTTTTCCCTTTTGTGAGTATTCTCTCTGAATCCCTTTCCAAATGGTTGCTGGGGATGAAGAGTGAATAAAACCCTTGAAAATTACCCTAACCTGCAGAAGCTCCTCTGTAATGTTGGATTGCGGTCTCTGTTCCCACAAGTTGGCATTTTTAAAAGAGGCAGATCAAATCTTTGGTGCCAACAGCTGTCTCCTTGTTGACTAATTCATTTGTTAGCAGTGACTGTGACTATTGGAGGGTATTTGTGACTTATGAGCCAAATTGTCACTGATTAAAATGCAGGCTGTTTAAAATGACAGGACAAGACTTGAGATAAGAAAGCAAATCTATAACTTCTCAGTACAAAGAGAGCCTTCCCCCAGCATGACTTTCCCAATGGGGATGGGGGTTCTGAATGAGGAGAATCCAGCTTGTCCAAACAACCAATGTGTATTACCTAACCTGAGACTTGAAACTGTTTTTGTTTTCTAATAGCATGAGGCGTAGAACTGACGCTGACAGCATACATGACACATAGCCCTGCAAGCAGTGATTCTGCCAGGATTACCAAGCAAATGTTACCTAAGGAGGTATTGTAACAATTCCTCCTGGGTGTTGGGCACCAACAGACTTTCTGTCACCATTAATTGCAGAGGAATTGTAAAGCTCTGTGTTTAGTGAGCAAAGGGGTCTTCTGCCCCTTCTCAAAGCCAGGTTAAGATCCTTCAGTTAATGGCAGGCATACCCCTCATACATCTAGTGAGATGCATCCGTTTATGACCCATATGTTTTAGATTGTACATGGGTTTATTGTAGTCAATGAAAGCAAATAGCTACATTCCATTTCTATTTGGAGACCAGTATGCCTCTCATGCAGTATCTCAGTGTGATGGAATGGTTTGGTTTTTCCTCGGGAGAGTCTGTTGCCATAGAGAAACGAATACAGCGATAAGACACTATAAAGGGGTGCATTGTGTGTATTTTGGGTGTAGTATGAGGCATGAAGCTTAGAGCATCAAACCACCCAAGAGATGCACCAAGAGCTGAAACCATCAGTGCAGGTTGCTAAACGCTACTGCACGAATGCACTGCAGGTGTCCACCAGCATCTTATTGCTCCTACAGCTTGGCTTTTTTTGTGCGGGGGAGGGCAGGTTTATAAAACATCCTTTCAATATGAAAATGGTAGGGGGAAGATTACAAGAATACAATTACAGTCAAACTCGCTGATTTGGAGGTAATTTGGTCTCGTGGATAGGACACTAACCTAGGAGTCAGGAGACCTGTTTGTTTGGTTTTTTTTATCCCCAGTTCTGCCACTGTGTAACCTTGGGCAGGTCACCTCACCTCACTATGTCTCTGTTTCCCCTCGCACTCTTTGTCTCATCTGTTTATAAAGTTAGGGCTAAGAGGCAAGGACTGAAGACAAATGAGTTTAAGAGCAATCTGCCTAGTGCTAATGAGCCACCTACCTATGTGATCCCTTAGGCCTTCCGGCTAGCCAGGAATAACGTTGTGGCTGCTCCGCAATACTTCTAATAATGTAGGACTGGCTTCCCCTGTGCCTCTTACCCTTCTCATCATTTGCTACCTGGGGGTAGACTTGGATTTCTGTGTGACTGTTCCAAGTGAGAATGTCAGGTAATGAGATCTATGTTAATACTAGATACAGGGCATCTGCAGCCTAACCGTCCTCCGCGAAATCCACAGAAGGATTTGGTGCTCCTTCTCCTCCCAGCTATATCATTAACATCAGCAGCGCCAGAATCAGCAACATCCCACCCATTGTACATCCAGTGCCGTGCTGCACAGATAGAAGACTGCTGCTGCGTTACTGAACGACCGTGTTCCTTCAGTGGTGTTTGCTCAGTCCCCTTATGTGGGTCACGCAGAAAAATCCCTGACATCAATCAAACTCTGCTCAGACATCAAGGCATAGCCCTGCATTTCACAGCCTGTTTTGGATGAATGTTTGGCACCCCATTCACCTTTCATACTCTAAAATACCCAAAGGATACATCAGATACCCTGTCTGTGTACTAAAGTTGCACTATGGACTAATTCATCCGATGACTGTAAAATCATTCACGTAGGACTAGTGTCCTTTCAGGGGTAAATGTTTAATTCATCATGACAAAGAAACCTGATTTAATTCTTTGCTGAGATTACAAATTTGGCAGATAAAGGTGAATGCAAATATATAATATACTTAGACTTTTGTAAGGGGGTTTACTTAGCATGCCACAACATTCTGATTTTAACATTAGCACTATACAATATCAATAAAGTGCACATTAAATGGATTAAGAACTGACTGACTGACAGATCTAAAAAAAATCTATTATAATCGAAAGGGGGATGTTTCTAGTGGGGTTCCACAGGGAGTGGTACTAAGCCCAATGGTATTCAACATTTTCATCAATGAAATGGAGGTAAATATAAAGTTACTGTTGAAAACAATGATGGATGACAAACAGATTGATAAATAACTATGGGGACCGGGCAGTCATATAGCACTATCTGGATCACTTGGTATTCAAACAACTGTGTTTTTCGTACAGACAAATGCAAAATTATACATCTAGGAAGAATTATACATCTAGGCCATATGTACAGAATGGTGGTCTGTATCCCAGAAAGCAGTGACACTGAAACGGATTTAGGGGTCACAGAGAATAAACAACTCACCATGGGCTCCCAGTGTGATGCTGTGGCAAAAAGGCTAATGCAATCCTTGGATATATAAACAGGGGAGTAGGAGACTGAGTAGGGAGGTGATTTTACTTCTGTATATGACATTGGTGAGATTGATAGTGGAATACTGCATCCTGCTCTGGTATCCATATTTTAGAAAGGATGTTGAAAAATTGGACAAGATGCAGAAAAGAACCACCAAAAATATTGAGGGCAGGAGAAAAGCCGTGCAGTGAGAGACTTAAAGAGCTCAATCTGTTTAGTTTATCAGTAAAAAGACTGAAAGGTGACTTGATTGCAGCATGTCCCTTCACAGGGAGAGAATACTAGAGCTGTGAGAGAATAATACTAAAAGATTCTTTAATCTGGCAGAGAAATACATAACAAGAACCAACATCTGGCATTAGTCAGACAAATTCAAATGACAAATTAGGCACAATTTTTTAAAAGTGACACTGATTAACTACTAGCACAAACTACCAAGGGAAGTGGTGAGTTCTCCTTTTCTTAATGTCTTCAGATCAAGATGGGATGCCTTTCTGGAAAATTTGATTTTTAGCCAAACACAAGTTATGCTTTAATCAAACACCAATTGACCTTAAAACAGGGGTAACTAGGTGAAATTTCATGGCCTGTGATATACAAAGGAGGTCAGACTAGATGACCTAATGGTTCCTTCTGACCTTAAATTCTATGGATAGAGGCCAACCTGATCATGCAACAATTATGCATTTAATTCATGCATGCCAAAATTAGGCATGCAAATCACACAGATAAGCAGGTACAAGGCTAGATGGGCACCCAATCAGACATTGGGATACACACCAACTCATTTGTGCATTAATTGCTCTTGTATTCTTTCTTTCGACATTGCTTCAATTTTCTTCTCAACAGAAAATCTTTCTTGGAAAAAAATCACACCTGAACAGATGGTGTAATCCATCTGTGGAACATCTTGGGTTCCAAGTGAAGAGGTCACTGATCCTCCTGGCACAAAAATAATTGAAAGAAATGAAAGAAACTCCTGGAACATAAGCTCGTTATTCACAGGTGTGAAACATTGACTCGATGTAAAAGCCAGTATCTCTCTCACTCTCTCAATACCTTTCTGCCTCACTTCCCCTGTTTGTAAACTGGAGGTGGTGATACCTACCTTACAGGGATATTCTGAGTCTTATTTTATTAACATTTTAATGGTGCTTTGGGATCCTTGAATGTAAGGATAGACATTTATTATATTAAACCATGACTAGTGAGATGGAGAGAGACTGCAGCAGATTTTCAAAGCCTGGTCTTCCTTTTGTGCCTGAAATTTTCATTTAAGGAAAAATTAGGTCATTTAAATGCATTCACCAATCAAGTGCTTAGATATGCAAAAAAAGGGGCAGATTAATCAAGGCTGGGCTGAAAGTCTGGACCATTAAATTGCATTTAAGGTTAAGCTGTAAAAGCATATGCTGTTCTCTAGGGAAGGAAGATTGTCTAGCAAAATTGTCTGAGAATCAGGACTCATAGGTTCTGTATCTGGCTCTGATATTGGCTTGATATGTGACCATGGGCAAGTTATCTTAACCTCTTTTTGCCTCAGTTTCCCTCTCTGCAAAACAAATAGAATACATGTGTACTGTAACTTACTTGGGAGGCTTTTGATGAATGGGTGCTTATGAAATGTTTTGACATCCTCAGGAGCCAGCTGCTAGTAAATGAAAAGTTGTTTTATTTATTCTGTAAACAAAAGCAGGCAAGGATTTCAGGTGATCAGCCGTAACTTTAGAAACGCACTGCATGTGTTACAGAGGACCAGTCTATTAGCATGGATTCCAACAGGCCCTCTCTTCATTGGTTGCACCGAGGATGAATGATGTCACGCAGTGATGCCATCTTTCCATCAGTGTTCTATAAATGGAGTCATAGAAACATCTTGCAGTCCTGCTTGGATGCCTGTAATTGTTTCAGAATCAGATCAGAAATCTGCACTAACTCATAATGTTTGGCACATGAAAAGAAGGATTTTTAAAAAAAAAATTAAATGCTAAATGGGAGTCTGGCAGCCTTTAAAAAATGCAGTATCTCACTGTTGGGTAATATCACTTCCAGATCAGTTCATACTGATCTGAATGAACACTTTAAGAAAACAGGAACAGCCACTCAGTAATTACAGTTACATCAACTTAATTTCCACAGTCCCTGTAAATCTGTTGACACATGGTAATAGTGGTTTTTCTTCATGGTGCTGATTTCACATTTCTCTGATGGATTGGTACACCCAGTGCATCTCATTGCTAATTTCATCCCGAACATACAAGCTAACAATTTTCCTGGAGAACTGACTGTCTGAAAATGCACCCAGACAGTGTATTTCTCACTGAAGAAGGTATTGTTTGTTGTAGCACCTTTTTATTTTAGAAACATAGAAAGGTTCAGCATACAAAAGAGGCTCTTTTAAAGGAGGCAATTAAGTAGCTTAGCATCTCATCCAGAATGTCCATAAAGGTCTTAATTAAATGACTTACTTTTAAAACCCAGGCTCTTTTTGTGCAATTGCAGTTTGCTCGTTGTAAGTAATGGCAGGCACATTTATTTGTGGGAACAGCGCAGGTCATGGACATCAGAACTCCAGATTGTGACTATGTCTGGCACATGGCTAGTTTCCCCCACATCATTATTTGCAGGCACAAAAAGGGAGAACAGGATAAGGCCTCTTTAAAAACCAGGCTCTAAATAGCTTTCATTAAAAATCCATCATTCTGCCACCCACAGAAGGAGCCGCCTTCCTCCTCCCAGCATAGCCACCATTTTAGCAGGATGAATAACTATGCAAAGCACGACCACCCCTGCTGCATATACTGCAAATGTTAACTAACAAACAAACCCAGAGAGGAGATTGCTGTTTGCAAATCAAATGGCACAACTGGAAAAGGGTAAAATCAGGGGGAAAATATGCAGATTCTACCCTCAGTTAGGGCAGCTGAGCGCCACTCTGCCGGATGCCCTAAGCCAATTTAGCCTACTCCAGGAAGGCTGTCCCAGTTTAGAGGGATTGTATAGTGGTACAAAGCTGCTGTAGTGACTTCTACACCTTTCCCTCCCACACTGAATGCTGTGAGGGGAGTAGCAAGGGAGAGGACAGGACAGGGTGTCTTTGTTTCTGGCAATTTCCAGCTGTTGTATAGACTCTTCAGGCTGCTATTGCTTGCAACCGGGGACTGGCTCAATGCAGAGCACTCTCAGGTCAGGTCAAGCCATTAACTGGCTGGTCTGGCCCCTAACTGGAAGAAGACAAAATAAATAAAAGCAGCCATCACCAGAGACAGTGTTGCCTATAAAAAGTTTAGCTACCCGAGGAAACATGGATTTTTCAGCACAGCCATTTGCAGAGCTTCACTAACCAATGCATTTCTATGCTGATACTGTAAGGGTGTCAGTCAGGGGCTCTGTTGCTTCTGGGCCTGAAGGAAATATGTTGGCTGAGAAATCTGGACACGTTCATTCTACCAGGGGAGAGCATGCTGCTGGAGGTGATGATGCACATCAGAAGAGATGTCACACTTTTAGAGGAAGTGCAGCGGCATTAAGGCAGGCCACATTCTCTACTGCTTATATTCTTCTTCTCCAATCAGAGTGTGAGGATGGGAACTGCATTTAAAAATACACTCCAGTGAGGCTGGTTGCATGACAGAAGGTACTGGAGAAAAGAAAGAGGTTAGACTGTTTGCATTACTCTGTGCCCCAAGGAAACCTGATTATCCAGTGGGCTGAAACACTACATTCTTAGGCCTCTTCCATTTCAGATAGATGGGGTAAGAGGCATTTAAAAAACAACACGGATGTATTTTGAGTAATGCATCCTCACAAGTGCTTTAAAACAGCCCTTTGAAACTTTTCAAGCACTCTAGAAACAATTCTCTCCAATCAGCACATTGTAACAGGTCCCTCTAATTTCAAGTCAGTGTTAACTCTGCCAATCTTCCTGAAAGAGTGAGAGAGAAATAATCTCCATTGGAGAACTGAAGACAATCAGAAAGGTTCCACCCCTGCAGAGAGATGGCATGTGACAAGAAAGCTTTCGGATTTCATTGTTGCTGCTAAAAGCATTAGTGGAGCAGGGAGGGAGGAGAGAGAAATGGCATGGGGTATTGTTTTAGCATATGGCCAAAGCTCAAACAGGAGAGGCTGTCTCTGCGTTGTAGAGACTGGATGTAGCAACGACACAACAGTCTTACATTCAACTCATTCTTTCTGATTTTCAATCTTTCCATCTTGCTATCATGACTGGACTAATCTTTTAAATATATTTTTCATTAGTCTCTCAGATAACCAACAGACATATGGTGCTAGTGTTTTTCAAGAGAATTAGTGGGGATTTTTTTTTTTTTTAACGAACAAGAGCAGCTGGTAAGCAGAATGTAAAATTAAAAAGGGGGGGGGGGGAGAAAGCCTGAGGGTTATATATGGTGGTTAATCACAAACTATATATCAGCCTTTAGTGGAGTGGGGAGATGTTCACCTGAGAACAAATACACAATAACCAGTCACAAAGATCGACACTGGCTGGCATGTGAAATTAATGTTTGGTATGTCAAATGGTGTCGGGGCTATGGGTGAAGATCGCCAATGTTTTAGTCAGACTTCCCTGTGAAAGCAGGCCTGCAGGCAATGGTAGGACCTTCCAATACAATCGACAAAGCAGTGCAATCCAGTAGTGTTGTTAGTGCTGTGGAGGGCTGCAGAGTTGTTAATGCTACTAGTGCTGCTGTTCTTGGAGCTCCAATGTTAGCTTCATGAGCAGAGAGTGCAGCGTATTGATTCAGCAGGCCTTGATGTTATTCATAAAGAAAGACCACCAGCTCAGTTTGGTGGTGAAGGCACTCGGCCAGGTTTATTGTCAACAAAGCACGGTCTTAGTGCCCTATAGAAGCTACAGGTACACTAACACATGTATGCCTGCTACAAGGTACCAGTTCAGTCAACATAACATGATGCTGTCCCCTAGACCAGTACAAAGATGCCACTCCTATGATTTAGAATATCAGGGTTGGAAGGGACCTTAGGAGGTCATCTAGTCCAACCCCCTGCTCAAAGCAGCACCAATCGCCAATTTTTGCCCCAGATTCCTAAATGGCCCCCTCAAGGATTGAACTCACAACCCTGGGTTTAGCAGGCCAATGCTCAAACCACTGAGCTATCCCTCCCCCCCTTCTGTACAGTGATACAAAAATTAAATATTGCATTCCATATGCTTTTCATTATTATCCTGTACCTTGTACCTGCTAGTTTGAACAAACATCCTCATCCACTATGCTGTCATTACCTCCTTACCTTATGAGGGATCTGTGTGTCCCTGCACTACCTTGCAGGAATGTGTTTATGCAGTTACTTGAGAACTCTGGGTGTTTCTTTACCATCCTCTGCTGTCATGTGCTTACTTGGTTAGATGACCTTAGAGTGTTACTATTCTGCCAAGGCCTACTTTAGTTTGTGCTCTTAGTTATGCCTAAGGCTCCAGCAAGGCCCACACACAGTAGCCTATCTACTAAGCAACACAGGGCAACAAGAACAAATTCCTTGGATTCGTAGATTTTAAGGCCAGAAGAGACCATTTGGATCATCTAATCTGACCTCCTACATAACGTAGGCCCCAGAAACCCCCCTTTAATTTCTTCATTAAGCCCCTAACTTCTGCTTGAGTGATGGCATATCTTTTAGAAAGATAGCTACTCTTGATTTAAACACTTCAAGTGATGGAGAATCCGCCACAGCTCTATGTAAGTTCTTCCAACGGTTAATTGCACATTGCACCTTATGCATGTGCATCTTATTTCTATTCTGAATTTGTCTAGCTTCTGCCTCTAGTAATTGGATCACATTATGGCTTTTTTTGGGCTAAATTACAGAGATGTCTATGATCAGAAATCTCTTCCCCAGGTAGATACTTGCAGGCAATGACCAAGTCACCCCTTAACCTTCTTTTAACTAAACGAAATAGACTGATGTGAGACCAATAAACAGATTGGTCTCTGTATACTACACTGGCTCCCTGTCCAATACCAGATTCAACTGTAAGTCTTGATCTTCTGAGCCCCAAGTGAGCTAGGCATTTGCTTCTTCAAGGGACTGCCATTCTCGCTGTGATTGGCCATGACAGCTGCCTTCGTTAGGGTCACTGGGGCTGGTTCTAAAGAGCAGGGCAAGAACTTCTTTGGTGGCTGCTCCACAGCTGTTGTGCCTTAGATACCATGGTGTTTCTTAGATACCATGATGTTGGCTGAGATATAAATACCCAGAACGATAGAGGCTGATACCCAACTGCCTTGCTCCTAGTGTTGTCATGTATACCTGCGCAGATGAGTGCCAAATAAGATGCTACCATTCTGCCTGGGTAGCATTCAACACCCATTTTCCACTTGTGTAAATGACAACACAAGGTGCCAGGCACTGGAGAATCAGACCCCTAGGTCCCACCCAGTTCTTTGCTTTTTTCACATAGCAACAGCCCCGAAGAGTAGCCTGGCATCACTTCCCTGAAGATAACAACTAATAATGTTGATGATAAAGTATCTGCACAGGTGTTTGGGTGAGGAAAGCAAGGCAAAGCCAGGCTTTCAGGCGGATGGTGTGAGTTACATAATTTTGTCAGTACTCACATACCATGGAGGTGGGTGAATTAAAGACAGATTAGACAGAGCTGACATTTAAAAGCTTTGATGGAACCATGAGCCAGCATCAGAACAGCATGATTTTTCCAACACAATATTTGACTTTTGGCAACTGCATCTCACATGCAGTATCGCAGCCAGGTCCGGAGCGCAGGGGGAGCGGCGCTATAAAAAGGCGCCTCCCCCTATACTCACTCGGCGGCGCTCCGGGTCTTTGGCGGCACTTTGGCGGCTCACACCGGGTCTTCGGTGGTACCCGCCGCCAAAATGCCGCTGAAGACCTGGAGCGCCGCCAGGTGAGTGTAAGAAGCGGCGCTTAAAAAGAAGCGGCCCCTTTTTTTAGTGCTGCTAAAAAAAGGCGCCGCTTCCACCGCTTCTGCTCAAGGGGGAGCGGCCGCTCTCCCTGCTCCCCCCCTGGCTACGCTACTGCTCACATGCATTCTGGAGAAGGGAGCCTATGGAGCTCCTTTGAAGTCAATGGCTCTGTTGAAGTCAATGGAAAACTTCTATTGATTTCAGTGGGGCCAGGATTTCACACCAAATGTCTAGTGCAGACTCTAGTGTGTGTTGAAATGCCCAGGACTGATAGACTTTTCTCTGTCAAACCAATCTCTCTCCTTAGGGCCTGTTCCTATGAAGTGCATCCCTCAGCTCTAACTGAAAAGTGAGTTAAGGGTACCCTGAGATATCAGGCCCCTGATGCTTGAGTGACAGTGCAGCTGCTTGGTAACCTCCTCAGCAATAAGCAGAGACCCTGATTTTAATAGCTGCTGAGCACCCTCCACTCCCATTGACTTCAGCTGGAGTTTTGGCAGCTCAGCACTCCTGCATATCAGGCTCAGATTCTTATTCAGACTATCACACTTCATTTACAGGGCATAGTTGAATATTTTAAATTAAAATAAACAGGGCCAGTTTGTCCCTGACCTTTACATGGGTGTATGGACACAAGGAGCCTTCCCCCACTATGAACTGCTCCGGGACAAGGGACAGTCCTCATCTCAGGGATGGCTTTTTCTTCATGTGCCCCTTGGAGCACACGTTGCCACAAAGAGAATGGGGAGGAAGTCGGACCATGATCCCACCTACCGTGCACTGGCCCACACAACAGGCCAGCTGCACTTAGGAAATCAGGCTGCCTCTTCTTAAAAAAGAGGATGCAGCCTGTGCAAGTCTTCTATGCGCTGGGAATCTCAGGGAAGGACAGGAACTCTCTCAGGCACAATCCTTTCTCATAGGTGGTGCAACTGCACTTCAACCCTTGCTCAAGACAGTGACTAGATTTTGAAGGGAATGCCGTGTGTTGCATCTTTCTCTCCTCCAATAGGAGAGAAACTTTCAACTCCTATTAAATTTTCCTGTAGGTTGCTTTTTCTTATTGCTGAGGAGATGGTACATTCTTGTATCTAGCTGAGCAGCAGAGCAGGATGTCACAAACAAAGGCTTGTGATTTCACTGTGGGATCAGCTCAGGACTGAGAACCTGGGTTATGTGGGAGAAAGCTCTTGCTTGAACATGTTAACTGCAGTAGTAGAAAAGCAAATCCTTAAGACTGCAAGAGAGCAAGTGGCTTTTTTATGTGCAATGCAATATAAAAATCCCTTTTGAGGAGCTGGATATCTGCCCTGGGAATTGAAGGTGCTTTGCTTCATAGAATCATAGAATCATAGAATCTCAGGGTTGGAAGGGACCTCAGGAGGTCATCTAGTCCAACCCCCTGCTCAAAGCAGGACCAACCCCAACTAAATCATCCCAGCCAGGGCTTTGTCAAGCCTGACCTTAAAAACCTCTAAGGAAGGAGATTCCACCACCTCCCTAGGTAACCCATTCCAGTGCTTCACCACCCTACTAGTGAAAAAGTTTTTCCTGAGATCCAACCTAAACCTCCCCCTCTGCAACTTGAGACCATTACTCCTTGTTCTGTCATCTACTACCACTGAGAACAGACTAGATCCATCCTCTTTGGAACCCCCTTTCAGGTAGTTGAAAGCAGCTAACAAATCCCCCCTCATTCTTCTCTTCTGCAGGCTAAACAATCCCAGTTCCCTCAGCTTCTCCTCATAAGTCATGTGCTCCAGCCCCCTAATCATTTTTGTTGCCCTCCGCTGGACTCTTTCCAATTTATCCACATCCTTCTTGTAGCGTGGGGCCCAAAACTGGACACAGTACTCCAAATGAGGCCTCACCAGTGCTGAATAGAGGGGAATAATCACGTCCCTCGATCTGCTGGAAATGCCCCAACTTATACAGCCCAAAATGCCGTTAGCCTTCTTGGCAACAAGGGTACACTGTTGACTCATATTCAGCTTTTCGTCCACTGTAACCCCTAGGTCCTTTTCTGCAGAACCGCTGCCCAGCCATTCGGTCCCTAGTCTATAGCAGTGCATGGGATTCTTCCGTCCTAAGTGCAGGACTCTGCACTTGTCCTTGTTGAACCTCATCAGATTTCTTTTGGCCCAATCCTCTAATTTGTCTAGGTCCCTCTGTATCCTATCCCTACCCTTCAGCGTATCAACCACTCCTCCCAGTTTAGTGTCATCTGCAAACTTGCTAAGGGTGCAGTCCACACCATCCTCCAGATCGTTGATGAAGATATTGAACAAAACTGGCCCCAGCACTGGACCGTGGGGCACTCCACTTGATACCGGCTGCCAACTAGACATGGAGCCATTGATCACTACCCGTTGAGCCCGACCATCCAGCCAGTTTTCTATCCACCTTACCGTCCATTCATCCAGCCCATACTTCTTTAACTTGCTGGCAAGAACACTGTGGGAGACTGTATCAAAAGCTTTGCTAAAGTCAAGAAATAGCACATCCACTGCTTTCCCCTCATCCACAGAGCCAGTTATCTCATCATAGAAGGCAATTAGGTTAGTCAGGCATGACTTGCCCTTGGTGAATCCATGCTGACTGTTCCTGATCACTTTCCCCTCCTTTAAGTGGTTCAGAATTGATTCCTTGAGGACCTGTTCCATGATTTTTCCAGGGACTGAGGTGAGACTGACTGGCCTGTAGTTCCCCGGATCTTCCTTCTTCCCGTTTTTAAAGATGGGCACTACATTAGCTTTTTTCCAGTCATCCAGGACCTCCCCTGATTGCCATGATTTGTCAAAGATAATGGCCAATGGCTCTGCAATCACATCGGCCAACTCCTTTAGCACCCTCGGATGCAGTGCATCCGGCTCCATGGACTTGTGCTCATCCAGCTTTTCTAAATAGTCCCGAACTACTTCTTTCTTCACAGAGGGCTGGTCACCTCCTCCCCATACCGTGCTGAGGAGTGCTTCTTGCAGGAGTCTGAGCCTTATAAGATAGGGTGCTGTGTACATATTTTTAATCTATGGAAAAAGACAATCATGGCAGCTCACAGCTATTTCAGAGAAACATACAGCTAGACGGGATCTCTGTGGTCCAGCCCAGTCCCTTGCTATTGTAGGCAACCCCATCACATAATCCCATTAATAAACATTTCATACTTCATCTTAAAACTACCTAGATTGTTTGTTTCAAATAAATGGAAAGAATGAGTGTTTCTGCATCGTTTCTGTCCCTAAGGTAGCAAATGCACATGTAGCAACAAGAGGGATTGTGTCTTGTGGGATTTAATGGACTATGATATGAAACTTCAGTGCACAATTGATGAGTGCAGGCAGAGAGGCCATTCCAAAGCAGTACTGATGACCCAGTGGCTGCTTCCTGTGCCAACCTAGAAAGACTTGGGGGGATTTAGACATTTGACATGCTAAGGCAATCCAGCTTTGATCCTGGAAATCGCTCCCCTGCTCTAGACCCAGCACAGACAATCCCTTATGAATATCAGAAAGATCCCTAGTAACGCACTAACCATAGGGATGAAAATCCAGTGTTGTTTGCATGGCTTTTCAAAAGAAAATGATAAAATCCTGAGATTCTCACTAATCCAGTGTGAAGAATGCAGATTAGCAAGACTTGGCTGAGGCAGCTAAATCTTATCCACCTCTCCGTGATTATATTAATCATCTGTGCTACCTACTGGGCTGAAAATGAAGGGTTCCTCAATGTGCTCTTCAGTTATACAGCACACAGCACAGATAGGGTTCTCTCTTTTCCCCTGCGGGACCCCCTACAAGCCCTCTATAGGGAGAAATAATTCATGTAAAAGGGACGTTAATACGGATGTTGCTTATTTAAATAAGCACCATTCAAATAATGTACTATTTAGATGACTTCTTGGCTTCCCAATACATTTCTCCAGGCAAAATTGCCCATGCTGTTGTTTAAATCTCCTCAGGGGTTCTGTAGTTATTGATATTTGCTTTCTTGCAGGTTGCAGTTCTGGGACAGAAATATTTGTTAAGGCCTAAATATGAGATGCCTGTCTTCAAAAGTGAGGCAAGGAAGGATGCCACTGAAAAGCAGCAGAGAAACAGCAGAGCTGAAAGCTTGGAATTATGCAGAATTTGACATAAAGGTTTGCATAACCTGTAACAAGACTCAGCATTTTCACTATTGAGGAAAATCATATCACAATATTAAACAGCTGCTAGACTACAGATTTGTACAGAACAGAAGTAAGTCTGGGCCAAAAAAGAGGCCTAGAAGGGAACTGAATTGCTCCAAGTATTGGCATGAGCATATGGACGCTTCCATCAATAGCTTATCAGTTTGAGCTGGATTCACCCAGGTCAGTGGAGACAGAAAGAAATTTCCATGTGAAGGCCTCTCAGTGGCATGTAAAATGTGAAATAAGTGCAACTTTCATTCCTGTTCCCAGTGGCCAATGGTCACACTGCTTACAGCACACTCACAATTGGCACTAATAGGGCAATCTCAGCTCTGAGTCCAGAGACTGAGTGGCCACAGGGATGGAAATTCTCCTTCATCTCTACAATGGTTTGTCCAGGGCAGGGCAATTGTATATTGGTGGGGTCAGTGGGAAGCAAAGTTTGCACAGTCGCTGCCTGTGCAGTGCTTAAATGGAGGATGTCGTCTACCTTACATGAGCACTGGATTCATTTTAAATGACAAGGGACAAATGAGTGTCCTAGGAAAGTCTTGGCTGAGGAGGAGGTTACCTTTTGGCTTTTTGATTCCTTCAGTACCCCAGCACTCTGCCTTCTCTGATGATGAAAGGTCTCCCTTTTCCTATGAGCAGAGGAAAGCCTAGTACATATGTAGTGTATGCAGTTGCTTGATTTGACTGCAATGAACTGAGGAGCATGAAAAATATTGACACACAGGGCTTCGAGTGAACAAAATGGTGTCAGGCAAGGTTCACATTTCTGTATTAAACATGCAAGGGCTGCTTCAGAAAGGACTTATCTCACCCACAGTTATTACTCCAGCTAAGGCAGTCGAACTCTTCAAGGATAAATGAAAAAAACAACACGTGGCAGAGTTGATGATAATATAATCTATCAGCAGCTGATCAGTTCAGTACGTGCTGGAGCTATGGGATTTTATCTAACCTTAACTGGGAACTAAGACGTGGTGTACAGGTCTTTGAGTGCCCCATGGAGGGGACAACCTCCTGCCCCTCCTGCCAGCTCCAGATGATTAGTTTATCCTGGAATAGAGCATCCTCTTTTCCTTCACAGGAAAAATGCTGGTTATGCCCAAGGGGGATGGGATATGTGCCCCACACTGATAATGAAAGAGTTAACTGGAGATTGAGAGCAATTGGTGCATCTGGTTACAGCTGTAGGGTGGGACAGGCCCAACTGAAGATGGAGCCCAGCTGTGGGAGAAGCTGGTTGAGGAGCACAAACCGAGGAAGACAGATGAGAAGGGGGCTGTAGGGAGAGAGGAAGAACTCTGAAGTTCTTCCCAGGTGGCTAGAGATTGGAGGAAAGATATCGACAGAGGCAGACATACAATAATCCCAGGGAGGGGCTGTGGGAAAGGGCATGAAGTAAGGTCACGATAGGAAGAAGTCCAGGGAGGCAGCGAGGTGTCTGAGGTGTTGTCTACATGGGGAAGCTAGTGTGAAGTAAGTTGGGTGTGAACTTAAAATGCACTAGCTACTCTGCACTAACTCCCCATGTGGACACGCTTACTGTGTACTGTGACTGTCCTCAGGCGGTTTAGCTTAGCACACTTCCTATGTGCATTAAACTGATGCGTACAAAGGACTTGTCTACACAGCCCCCTAGTGAGGACTATGGGGATGTGAATTGCAGCACATACTAGCATGCTGTGCTGTAACTCCCTTAGCTCATCATCCCAGGAGGGATGGGACTAAACCTGGCCTGGCCAATGAACTGAGTCACAAGAAGAGGCAGACCACCATAGAGTTGTACACCATAGAGTTGTAGTGGCTGTCAGCACGGGGCGCCTGAAAACAAGAGCCTACTATGCCCTGCCCAGACAGGAGAGAGCATCCAGCAGTGAGTCAATAGCTCTCCCAGAGATCTGCATACTATTTCTTGGGCAGGACATCTGGGTAACAGAGAACATATATTTCTGAACTGGCCAAACATTTTACTGGGGAAGCATGTTTCAGGACATGTTGGCCTATTGTCAGACTAGCGAGTGCCAGTTAACAGCATTCATCTGGAAGAGCGAGCAAGTACCTTCTGATTCCTTCAACTCCCTTTTGGATATAGTCAGATGCTTAGAATGGAGATGATCAAGTTACCAGAATAGTCTCATTATGACATTTGTGATTTTGCCACTACATATCACAAGGCATGTCCACTAAGGGAAATAAAAGTCAGTGAGTTATACCAGCTGTTTACCAATGCAACTATTTTCTTTAGTTTGTGTTCCAGGGGAAGTATTCGCCGATCAAGGCACAAAATTTTACACCTTTGCTAATGCAGTCTCTATGTAAAGAAATGGGTATAAAAATATGAAAACAATACC
The DNA here is from genome assembly GCA_033296515.1 of Macrochelys suwanniensis. Taxonomy (NCBI): domain Eukaryota; kingdom Metazoa; phylum Chordata; order Testudines; family Chelydridae; genus Macrochelys; species Macrochelys suwanniensis. Next base: position 37,111,267 of record CM065775.1, on the reverse strand, counting down.
AAAACCAATGGTTTAGTGGAGTATTGTAACCAGACACTTAAAAACCATGCTTTGGAAATCTCTGTCAGTAACCATTTGTCCTAATCTTGCCTGTTTCTATTTCTGCTAATTGCACACTGTGAAATTTCCCATGCCTCAGTAGGATTCTCCCTGGTTCAGCTTCAGTGTAGCTGGGAAAGTAGGCAACCTTCTGTACTTTGTAACCTGAACTTTTGTAAGTCAAGTTAATTTATTTTTTATGAGGTGTTTTAAATTTAAATACCATAGTTATAAAGCTATATCTATCTGGACATATGAAAAGCAGCCCGTCTCTTTGCTTCCTCACATCACTGATGACCCACAATTCTGCATGATAGCTGAAGTGTAACAGAATGTGCTCCCCTGGAGGCATTCTGGCTGGCTCAGAACTCCCACTGGTGGGCAGCTCCTCACCGCCCCGTTCCCAAAAGCAAGCTGTGACATAACAGCCACAGCATAACTTTTCTTTATGATATACAGCCAGCAAGGAATGAGACGGATATCACCTAGATAAATGAGTTATTTTTCTAAGCAACAACAAAATGCTCCTTTTTTCATTGCAAACTGATTGTAGATACAATATATTGCATGCTTTATTCTGCTGTCTATATTTCCAACATTTATCGAGCAGTGTGGGATGAAAATGTGCCCCTGGGAGTAAGCATGTACATAACTTCAACTCCCACCTGCCACTGTGGATGCAAAGGTATCTATTCATACTATGCATAAAAGCCATGGTTAGTGACATTAAACAGCAATCATGTGTACAATGCAGACATCACAATTGTATTAGCGTGTTGACACATTGTATTTCTCAGCCGGGTAAATTAGAGCAACGGTGTCAGTTTTTGTCTTAAAAACATATTTCTTGTGTCTCTGGAAACCACATGAAAACTGGCTGCACAAGTAGATGTAAATACTGTAATAATTAGTACTGTTTGCTAACTAGGCAATAAGATTCATCACTAGGAGATATCATGTCAGGATCACTTGCAATTTTTATACAATTGTACCATATTTCGATGACTATTGGTATCATGTTGTGGGTACAATGCCAAATATTAAACGCAACGAGCCTGGTTCTGAAGCTGTCTTGAGTTGGTTCCAAATAATCAAAATAAATACTGGAGGTTCATCTATGGCACCAATCGATGTAGTATCTAAGTGATACAAAGCAATTAAAGATGGCACTGAATGTGCCCTAAATTTGTAATAATTTATCATCCTCCCTTTTTCCAGTGTGCATATTTGTTTGCGTTCCCTTTCTTACACTTCCTAACTTCCAAATTATGGGTACTGCTACAAGGGGAAACCCCTGTCAAAGAGATAGGTCATACAGTTAGACCTGAACATGGTCAGGGCTGGGCCCTGTCTGATTTCCTCTGGGAAGATGTTCCCAGGAGTGTCACTGCAAATTCACTGCATCAGGGACTCTGGTCCAGGATGAGACTCCAATTACTAACTAAAGCATCCCTGTGGACAGTAAATGTCTTTGCATAGTTCCATAGCGTTTAAAGCCAGAAGGAACCATTAGATCATCTAGTCTGACCTCCATATATCATAGACAATTAATTAAATTTCACCCACGTACCTTTCATTGAGCCCAATAACTTGTGTTTGTTTAAAGCAGATATTCCAGAAAGGTACCCAGTCTTGATCTGAAGACACCAAGAGATGGAAAATTCATCAGTTCCCTTGGTAGTTTGTTCCAATGCTTATCACATTCATCTTTTCAATTTTGTGCCTAATTTTTAATTTGAATTTGTCTGGCTTCATCTTTCAGACATTGATTCTTGTTCTGCCTTTCTCTGCTAGACTGAAAAGTCCTTTAATACCTGCTATTTTCTCCTTGTGAAGATGTGATGGCTTGGACCCCTCCTTCTGGGGTGTCATCTGATATGCTGGGGTCCCACTGACCCTGCCTGTCCCACCAGCCTGGGTGTCCCCCCCTCCCCCGCTCCCCCCTGTGCTGCTGTCAGGCTCTCCAGCCCCCTTCTAGCACACACGCTGGTAGGGACACACCCAGCTGTAGAATCACACAGAGTCTGCAATCAGCTCTGTGTGGGAGGACTCAACTCAGGGAATTGCCCAGCACTTTGGCGCACACCTCCTCTAGAGTGTAAACCCAAAATTATATTGCCTTGTGCTGTATAGAAACGTACACAGTGTAAGCTCATGAAATTTGCCTCCTCCCTCAATGTGGAGGAAAATATGCACAGCTTCCTCCCCCCACCCCCAGTTATGAATTGCACAAACTGGGTTTTGAAATAAACAAAGAACAAGTTTATTAACTACAAAAAAGGTAAATTTTAAGCGACTATAAGAGATAGCAAACAGAACAAAGCAGATTACTGAGCAAATAAAACAAAACACGCAAACTAAGCTTAATACACTAAAAATACTGGCTACAAATAATAATTTCTCACCCTACATGTTGTTTCAAGCAGGTTTCAGGGTTTCCTGAAGGTAAACTGCACTGCTTGCATCTTAAATCTCCAGGGATTCCTTTTACAAGCTGATCTCTCTCGCTTGGGCTCAGCCCCTCCCAACCCCCAGCTTAGTTCCTTTGTTTCTTCAGGTGTTTTCAGCAGTCTTCTATCTAGGCAGTGGAGAAGAGCCAAGATTAACTCACTCTCCAGCCTTAAATAGGATTTACATAAGGCAGGAATCTTTTATTTCCCTGTTTGATCCCCACCCCACTTCTTTAGTGGAAAAGTACCAGTGTCCAAGGTGGTATTTCGTGTCAGGTGACATTATCACATGACCTTGCAGTGTTAAAGCAACCATGAGACAAAGGCTTACTTATAATGTCCACAGGAAGGAACGCCAGGAAGATGGGAGATCAGCATCTTTAAAGATCAATTGTCTTTCCTAATGGCCCATGCAGGCTGATTGCATACTGTCTGGTAGGCGTTCCCCAAGTACACACACAGTTGTAATTGTTATATAGTAAATATTCCTAACTTCAGATACCGAAATGATACATGTATACAAATTGGATAATTACATTCAGTAAATTATAACCTTTCCAATGATACCTCACATGACCCATCTTGCATAAAACATATCTTAGTTATGCCATATTCATATCATAACAATATTTCTATGAAGAATATGGGAGCTTAACATCACAGAAGATACTTGTATGCTGTCATTAAGTCATCCCCCAAGCTAACAGATTGCACTCTTTAAATTTCTCACCGCAAGTCATTTTCTGCAGCCCTTGAATTATTTTTGTGTCTCTTCTCTGCATCATTAATTTTTCAACATCCTTTTTAAAATATGGACCCCAGAACTGGTCATGGTATTCCACTATTGGTCTCACCAATACCACTCACAGAGGTAAAATCACCTCTTTACCCATACTCACTACTCGCCTTTTTTACCTCTAAGTTGCACAGTAGCCCCTTTGCCACATCATCTCACTGGGACTTCATATTCAGTTGCTTGTTCTCTATGACAAGGATGTGCATACTGTGACACTGATTTTTCATATTGGTATAATTATGACATAACTATGCTGCATCTTATACAAAATGTGTTTTGTGAAGTGTCTATGGAAATGTTAAGATTTGCTGAATATGAGCATCCTATTTATGCATGTATCATTTTTGTATCTGAAGTTAGGAATATTGACTATGTAGCTGTATTTCAAATGTGCTTACTCTGGGTAACACCCACAACTAGCCTTTCAGGTACAACAATGAAGAAGCCAGACAGTGCTGATGGCTCATTAACAAAGACAATGGACTGTTTCAGCCAGCTTATGAGTAATGGCTGCTATGATTCAGCAGGGCATGCTAGGGCATGTGACCAGACCACACGACACTGAACTCCATTTTGGTACCTGTATTTTCCACAAACTGGACTAGGAAATGAGTTTGGAACAAAGGATTCATGCAATATGAAAAAGCTATACAAGGTTGGGAGTTTCATCATCTCATGGCCTCACTTCCCACACAAGAGAACACCTCGAAACACTTGAGGAACAAAGACTGAACTGGGGGAAGTGCTGGTCCCAGACTAAAGGGATATCTAGGCTGTGTATAGAAACTTGGTGGACTGCTTGTATCACCAGTCAGGGTGAGAAATTGCTAATTCAGATCCTATCTAACCAGCATAATAGACTTAGTTTGTGTTTTTGTTTATTTACTAAGTAATCTGCTTTGATCTGTTTGCTGTCACTTATAATCACTTACAATCTATCTTTATGTAGTTAATAAACTTGTTTTATGGTTTTATTTTAACCAGTGTGTCTTTAAGTGAAATGTCTGGGAAAATCTCAGCTTGCTTAACACAGGCTTCTTGTGCATATATTTCCCACATTGAGGGGGAAAGCGAACTATATTAATGAGCTTGTATTGTACAGATCCCTGTGCAGTGCAAGGCGGTATAATTCTGGGTTTATACTCCGGTGGGGTGCAAGGCTGGGGAGCTGGGAAATTGGCTGTTGTCTCCTGTTTGTCCTTGAGTGGCTTAGGTAAAGCACTCAGGTAGCTCAGTTGGGTGTGTGGTGCCACCTGCTGTCTTGTAGGGTGATAACAGGGCCTGGAGAGGCTGGCTAAATCACCAGCAGAGCAATGTGGGAAGGCCCAACCCAGCTGAATGGTTAGGGGCACAGAGGTTCCCACGGCTCCCAGGCTGCACCCGGGAGGTGACAACCCATCACACATATGTCCCATTTTTGCTGGGACAGTCCCCTTCTTAAGCTCTATCTTGGACATGATGATTTTTTTTTTTTTTTTTTTTTTTTTTGCAAAACTGGGCATTTGTCACATTTGCTCTTGCCTAACGGGGGCACAGAGGAACATTCAGGCAAGAGCAAACAGGACAAATGTCCAGTTTTGCCAAAAAAATTATGATGTTCATAACATCAGCTCGGGCAAGCAGCAACACCAGATGGCTCAGTCCAGCCCTACGCGGCGGAACTTGGGCCAGCTGGGTGGCCAGAGAACAGCAGCTGATGGGTGGGTGCCCTGTTCTGAAGGCAGCTGTGTATAGCATGGTATGGTGTTGCCACCCTTACTTCTGCACTGCTGCTGGCGGTGGTGCTGCCTTCAGAGCTGTGCATCCTGATAGCAGCAACTGCTCTCCAGGCGCCCAGAGGCTATGAACTGCCAAGCCTAGAGGTTCCGTGGCTCAGTGCTGGCAAGCCCTGGCACAAATTAAGCACTGGTGAGTGGCAACGGCAGGCACTGTCGCTTAGCCGGTGGTCCATTTTCACTGTAGGTGAATGTGGTCACCTTATCTGACCCCTAAATTCTTTTCAGAGTCACCACTGTTCAGGATACAGTTCCCCATTCTGTAGGTATGGCCTGGATTCCTTCCTACATCTACACAGTTACTTTTATCTTGATGGTCAGGAATGAGTAAGGACTGCAGGGCATACCAAAAGCATCATTTTGATTACAGACTTTGATTACTTAAGTACTAGATGTTATAGGGTGGAGATGAGTTTTACTCAGTTCAGGTATGTGATTTGTGTTAGCATATCTCCATAAATGTTTATAGTATCAAAATTAGAATATGCTACATAAAATTAAGAAAGAAGATATACAAATACACTTAATATCTAATTACTCGAATGAAATGTTCTGTTTTATAGTGGACACCTGCAAATACCATAGAATAAAAATGGGTTTATTGCTATGTGCTATAACATGGTGTGGACTAGTAAAAATGTAACTTCAGCAAGGTGGAATGCCTATTTCACATCAGTGCATCTAACCTGCTTCTAGTGGAAGAAAGGAAATTTAAAACCATTCTGTATACTATGTAGGGCAAAAATGCATGCAAACTACATTCAGACTTGACAAGGAGGAAGGACTTTGTGTGATGTGGAATGAAAACTGGGAAAGTTGTGGGGAAGAATATGTCTTCCTCTGGGAAAACCTGAAATAGTAGATAAATTTTCCTCTCTCTTGGAAAGATTTGAAAAGATTTCAAAGCAAGGGTATTAGGCCAGATTCTGTGCTCAGATATGTGTGAGCAGATCCCATTGAAGAGTGGGCCACTGTCAGGGACAGGACACAGAACTAGGTGGCCCCTGGGTCTGATCCAGTATGGCAATTTCTATCTACCAGGAACTTCACAAGGGAAAGTTTGGTTCTTTATGCTAAAATATAGGAGCATATCTGCACTGGAAAAATTTATCAGCAGTAACATTATAGTTGCCAATTCCAATAACTGCACTCCAGCCTAGATATTTCCAACCCAAATCTAGACTGAGTAGCCAAGTGGGTATCTCAGAAGATGTGTCAGAGGTCGGTGAGCCCTTTAGAAGACCCCAATTGAGCATCCATACACGAGAGGAGAATTTGATCCTAGATCTGTGAGCAGAAATAAAAGAATGAATAATTAATAATTATGGCCATTTATCATCTTTTATTTAAAAATTGTATGGCAGTATAATATGTAGTAATATGTAATGTAAATGGTGAAGTACTGGGGCAAATGAGTAGAATTTGGTCCATGGTTTTCCCCAGATCAGCTTGAAATGTATTTGTTGAGTTTTCATCCCTTGAGGGATGATTGCTCCAGAGGCGTAAATGGAGGGACACATGAATGAGCAAATAGTGACCAATGGCATGCAGCATCCAGGCATTCATGCATTAAAGTGTAATAACCATTGTGCATTGTGGCATGTCTTGTAAACACCATTTAATACAACTGTAAAGGCAGGTCACACCCAGGCTTGCAAGAAAAGACAAATTTCAATCTTCTACTCTATGCTTTAGAATGATTGAATGAGACATTTTATGGGGAGGTGATATTGTTACAGACTTAAGGATGCTGAGTGACTTCTCAGTTTAATAAAATGAAGAGAATATCTAGATGTGTGGACCACAGTATGTAAAGTAGGCTTTAGTTATTCAATAGATGTGCATATATGGTCATTATACTATGACTTGGATAGGTATAGCAGGAAGGTAGGGATTTTATTTTGAGTGCTATTCAGCATTTGCTTTTCTTTATCCAGGCCATTTCCATGGAAAGAACAGTTGATTTAAAGGATTAAAACATTGTTTCCTTCCACCTCTTCTAAAACCATTTATCTCTAGCTGTGTTCATAATTCAGGTTCATCCAAGGTCTTGTCTACACATCACATGTATTATTTTAGTTACGTAAACCCCCATGTTTACATCCTTAAATCTGTTTATACTGGGCTTATATCAATTACTGCATTCTGCTAAATTGTACAAGCCTGATGTAAACGGATGTAAGGGTGTTCACACCAGGGGTTTGCATTGATTTAACTAAACTGGTTTAATAATTTTAATAATTGATTTTCAGTTAAAGCATTGCAAGTTTTGTGTGTAGGCCAAGCCTCGGACTCCTTCAAACACAATAAACATGAGGTCTGTGGCTAGTAAGTAGGGTTGGCCAGAAAACAAGAATTGTGTTTTTGGAATCTCTCTCTCTCTCTCTCTCTCTCTCACACACACACACACACACACACACACACACACACACACACACACACACACACACACACACACACACACACACACACACACACACACACACACACACACACACACACACACACACACACACACACACACACACACACCCCCTAGAATAGCCAATAACCCAGTGATTAGGGCATTCACCTGGGATGTAGAAGACCCAGGTTTAACTCCCTGCTCTGCTTGATTCAGCAAAGGGACTTGAACATGGGTCTTCCAAATCCCTCTTGGCTATTCTGTGTTTTTGTTTCTCTCTCTGGTTTTGACCAAAAAGTCCATCCTGGGCCTGAGAAAGTTTTGCTGAAATGGATGCGTTTCCTTGAAAAGCTTTGGTTTAAATGAATCTGCATTTTCTGAGGAAAAAAAAATGTTTGACTAGTGCTACTGTTAAGTTTACACTTCATTCTCCTCTTAGAAAACAAAGGATATCATCTTTAAAGTAAACTTAGTCAGATTTTCTTGGTATTTGGTTTGCCTTTCAGGCAGTACACTGATTGTGTAAAGAACATGGCACAAGACAGAACAGTGGTCTTTAATGCATAGTGTCTGTGTTCATTTGATAATGGTTTCTAAGACAAAAACAAAGCCAGACACTTCAGCTTTTATTTGCTATGCCTTGCGGTTGAAGAATACAAATCCTACAATTTATGGGCTGTCAGCTGTCCAAACCTGATAATTTCTTCAGCACACATGGTAAAAGAGATATTTATTATAGTTAAATACAAGTGAAGAGAGTTTCAAACAAACAAACAAAAATGTTTCCCTCATGTATTTCCCCCCTTCCCCAAAATATATGCAGCTATTGAAAAGCACTCATTAATACTGAAGATAATATCTTGCTTATCAGTGGTCATCCTGTTATGCATAACAAGGCTGTTGGGTTGACTTTATTACTGTGTAGACTAAAATTTCTAGGTGTCAGCTGGAATGTCCTTAAAACCTGCCATTATGTAGATGAACAATAATTATAACATGCCACACTACAGAAGAGTGATTGTGTGTTAGACACATTGTCAAGCTTGTTAAAACCAGATTTTGGCCAACCTTTTAAAAATCTATTTTAAATAGACTCCCTATATGATATTACTAGTGTCTCTTTAATGCTAACCATTGATAGGGAGAGACCTTGCAAATTACCCTTAAAAAAAAAAAAGACCTACAAACTGTAAAATCTCTACAAGATGGAGAAAACATAGACTTGGGATAAAATTTTCCATAATGATTTTCGGCCAAATTTTCATAGGCCTTTGATACTTAAATACTTTTGAAAATCTGGCCATAAGTGATTTAGGACCCTCAGCTCTATTGACTTTCAGGCATTTTTTTGGGGAAAATGTTATGATTGGTAAGGAAACAGATTTCACTTTCAGATTTCCAAGCTGTTGCTACAGATAATGCTTGTGGAACACTGCAAAAGCAATAAGAAAACAAGAAAAATACCTGTGGCACCTTAGAGACTAACAAATTTATTTCAGCATAAGCTTTCGTGGGTTAAGAACCCACTTCATCGGATGCATGGAGTGGAACATACAGTAATCAGATTTATACATTCAGAGAAACATGAAAAGGTGGGAGTGTCTATATCAATGTTAAGAGGCTAATTAATTGAAAGGCACTGTTATCAGTAGAAACTTTTGAAGTGATAATCAACATGGCCCATTACATTACAGACAGTTGACACAAAGGTGTTAAGAGTTTTTTAAGGAGGGGAAATAAATTCAATCAACGTAATGACTGAGCCACCCACAGTCAATATTCAAGCCTAAGGTAATGTATAAATATCTGAATGTATAAATATCTGATTACTGTATGTTCCATTCCATGCATCCGATGAAGTGGGTTCTTAACCCACGAAAGCTTATGCTGAAATAAATTTGTCAGTCTCTAAGGTGCCACGGGTATTTTTCTTGTTTTCTTTTTGCTGACACAGACTAACATGGCTACTACACTGAAACCTGCAAAAGCAATGTTAATGAACATTTGTTCAGTGTCCAAAGGGTTGTTTGTATCAGCCATATTCTAGCCTGCTTTTATTTGTTATTTGCATGTGAATGGTTTTTGTTTACATAAATGTTTGGCAAATGACTGTTTAAGGGTGAAATTTACCTGTGTAGAAAACCACTACGGAGCATCACTTAAGGTAGTGCATAGGCCTTGGGCTGGTCCTCTGCATAGGAGAGAATTTCACCCTGTAGCAAAACACATATCGACAAGTAAACAAGAAAAACTGTGTCCAAACAAGAGGATTGGCTATTAATATCCATTTGTCACTATTCATCATTCTCTGCTTTAAAAAAATGTGTCATCCATTTCAGGAGCAGAAACAATACCCATGTGACTTTGATGACCAATCACATGCCATAAAAATCCCTTAGCGTATAGTAATGAACAATGCATAGGATGCAAATTTACTTGCATTGAGCCCAATGATCTAGCCTGCTTTTTATCCACCTTATAGCCCATTCATCCAATGCATACTTTTTTAACTTGCTGGCAAGAATACTGTGGGAGACCCTATCAAAAGCTTTGCTAAAGTCAAGATATATCACATCCACCACTTTCCCCATATCCACAGAGCTCATCATAGAAGACATCTCATCATAGAAGACAATCAGGTTGGTCAGGCATTTCCCTGCAGTAATTTTAATTTTATCTAATTCACGAGCAGGTTCTCGCAGCTGAGGGGCACTTTGTATAGGTCTTTACCTGACTTATGTTTTGTCACGACCCTGAAATTATTAGACCCTACAAAAATCTTATGAACCTCTTGCATGTTCATATGCTCACCAAACATCCCTTCTTTATTTGAGTATATCTGATCTCTGCACCCTAAACATCATTTGAAACAATATGCTTCTAACCTTGGCATCTGAAAGCTGTCTAAAACACGTGCTCCCATAAGCTTTCAGGCACCTCCACTGAGAACATCTGGCATCTGCCGAAAGTGCTGTAGGCTTGCAAACATAAAATTCAGATACAGAAGATGTGGTCAGTAGATTCTTTAGATCTTTTACCTTCTCTCTTTCACTCCTGTTCTTTATCCCAGACCCACACAATTTGTTTTAAGCCACTGATACAGAGCTTGGCCTTGTGAGGATAGTGGACAGGATAGGTAAGAGTTTTCTCCAAACCTTTATCCTGTTGAGGAACAGTGTCAGTTCTGAGACATTTCTAGGTGGTGACTTTTCAGCCATGGCTCTGGCTCTTTTTGGATCTGCCTTCCTCCCTTCTTGATCAATCACGTGCCTTAAGAACCCACAGGTGTGTTTGATGTAGCTCACATTTTTCTCTATTTAAGTCCACCAGCTTCAACTGCAATGGTACCCTCTGGCCTGCATATTCCTGCCCACATTCTGGACTGCGCACTAGGAAGGTTTGGCCAGCTTTCACCCCTACACCTTCCTTGCTGGCAGTCTCTGCCAGTGAATGCTCTGTTCCATTGGTAGCCAGCAAAAAACATTTCAATGCCTTAAAATGAGGAAGGAATACCATGGCTCCTTCCTAATGAGACATTCTCTTTCTTCAGCCTTGCGCAGAAGTAGGCTAATTGAAACAAAAAATACATGGAAGAGTAAACAAAGTGGGAGTGGATTATATTCCCCAGCAGCCTTCGTGTTTTTTATGCAACATATGCGTTCTTTTCTTGTTTCCCAAGAAAAACTATTTCAGACAAACACCCCAATAACCTTTGATGCTCCCTATAGATTTCTTCTTTTCACAGAGAAACCAAAATAAGTACTGCCAAAGAAGTCAGAAGTCTTGTTTTCTTCAAATATTCACCTCCTGATCTTCTCCATGGGAACAAGAGTACGAATGTAACTCCCTGTTCCAGACATAGCACAGAATAACCATTGGGGACAGAAGGTAGTGGGCTAAAGGAACTATTTTCAGTCATACTTCATTTAATTATATATATAGATGATTGTTAATTGTGTGTGTGTGTGTGTGTGTGTGTGTGTGTGTGTGTAAATCCTCTTTTGATATGGTTCTGTGGCCCAATGCCGAGACTTATGGGGTGGAAGCACCATCCACCCCCTGGTGGGTGGAGCTAGGCCAACCACTCCCGCCCCACTGGAAGCAGAGGGGTGTGACAGGAAGCTTAAAAGGTGGGCCTTGCAGCTCAGTTAGAGGGGAGATGGCAAAGGAGACAGATGCGTCCCACCTCTGCTGAGCCCCACGCTTGAGGATGAGCCCTGCAGCAGCGAAGACCCAGAAGGACTGCTGGGTTGGCTGACTGCCAGGAGCACATAGGAGCTACTGGGACTGCTGCTGGCCATGTAACTTGGGGAGATGAAGGACCCCCATGAGACAAAGGTACATTTCAACAGGCTCGTAGGAAGTAGCCCAGGGACACCAGACAATAGTCTGGTTGTGTGGCCAAAATACTGGTCAGTGTGTTTCGGTGGGATCCCCGCTGACCCTGTGGTGGAGCCATTGTGAGGGCCTTGGGCTGGGACTCGGTGGAGTAGTGGGCCCAGGTCTCCCTACCCCCTGCGGTTGCCCCTCCCCTTGGGTGGCCACCTACCCACCTTAGGCCTAGAGGCCTGCATTTGTCTGACGTCTGCCTGAGCCCAGAGGCCAAGCAAAAGTCTGCCTATTGCTCTGTCCTACCCTGAGGGTCAGATCCCCCCCTAAAACTGTTGCCCTGCCCTGTCTGAGGGCCTGAGCTCCTAGACTGCTTACTGCTGAGCCCTGAGCCTCATAGATTGTTTGTGTTCTGTCCTGTCAGAAGGCCAGAGCCTCATACACTGCTTGTTGCCTGGCCCTGCCCGGAGGGCGAGAGCCTCACAGACTGCTTGTTGCTCTGCTGCGCCCAGGGGGAGCAGAACACTGAAAGTGCTAACTCCCACTTAAGTTTTGTGGGGCAGCCACGCGGTAGCGAGGGGCGTGGCTCCCCGCCAAGACTAACGGGGAGGGACGACCATGGTCCCTTATATTCTGCTATATAAAGAGTAAAAGGAAAATATACAATACATTGTTCATCTTGTCAGCTTCAGCTCATGGCAAAATCTGTGGGTGAATGCATGGGTCATCCAATTACAAGGAACAGAAGACTTGAATTCCTTTGGGTATCTTTTTATGAGTAGGAGTCACAATGCTTAGGAGATGTCACTGAAGTTAATACCCCCTCACTTCCAGAAAGTGCCTTGAGAATTTTAATGACCACAAAGTGTCCTCATCAAGTCTATCTCCTGTGAAAGATGGCACCTTGTGCAGCACCGTAACATCAAACACTATGCACTGGTTCAGCATGCCACCTACAAAATTGCTACTTCCCCTTAATGATGAATTAATGTTATACCACGTGGACTTCCTCTGCCTCCTCCTATCTCTGCTAGAAGCTATGGATGGGTTATTTTAGGGAAATTTGGAAACATAACTAAAATTGTAAATGTTAAAACTACAAAGGTCATAATTATCTTCAATAGAGGTGGGCATTTCTAGGACTTCTAAAGGTACCATGGACTCTGGCTGCATTTACGTTTCTTGTCCTGGTCTTGGTCATACTGAGAAATTTCTCTCCCTGAAAAGGAATATTTTTAAAAGAGGAAGAATAGAGTATAAGATGTCATCAGTCTGTCATTCTTTCTAATTTGGTAAAGCTTATTGGTCCTTAAGGAAAGAAAAATAAGGGACCTTGAATCATGCTATGTGGCGGAAAATGGGAACATGTGTAGACAATAGAGAGAGGGATGCTCCCTCAATTATCATCTCTTTTTATAAAGTAGGATTGCTATAAAGATGGACTGAGAAGCTGCAAAATGTAAAACAGAAAGACTAGGAAAATACAATTCTCACTCACTTCCTGATCTGCAGGAAGCCAGTTTTTATCAGTTTTTAGATCATCTGTGCTGGTCCTTATTAATAGTACAAACCCAAACTAGCTCTATTCAATTGAACTACTAGGCATAATATGTCACAAATAATAAAATCAAAATATCAAAATAACAAACTGAATTTTAAAAAATCTGTTTGCTGATATAAAATGGGTAGAAACTGTATATCTATTCTGGTATTTGCCCTTTAGTTTCTGATGGTTCTTTAAATGTATAGCAGAGTTCTGAAATGAAAAATGTGATGTAGATCCTGGAAAATGGAAAATCTAGTTGTCAGGCTTCATAATGTAAATAGACAGCCAGTGAGAGTCATTCAGTTTTTAAATTTACTTTCTGGTGCTTCTATTTTTCTCTTATAAATTCTCTTCCCTTCCTGATGTGCTATGTTGCCACAAGATATTTGTTATGCATATTTATGTATGTCAGGGTTAAAGTGGGAATTTCCACTGATTGGCGCAAATATCTGTGTGATTTGCTCCTGACTCAACATGAAAACATGCTGTAAGACCTTCTCCTGGGGGCTGTGGCACTGTTCTTTTATCCTTTTAACATTATTATTGGTAAGCTGGAAAAAGCATTTAGTGGTGCCTTTTTGTATTAAAGGGATGCTCTAAAGCAGTTGATGTCTCAGTTTTGTTCTGGTCTTAAAATGTATTTTAATCTTGTGGGGAATGTCTCCTGGTTTCTAAATATTAGAACCAAACCAAAACTCCATTGCTCTAATGTCAGAAATAAATTAAAAGCAACCAAACACCGGTTAATGCATGAACTTGCAGTATTTTCATTCTGCTGCTACAGAGACAGCCATTTTTTAAACTGTTTGTTTGTAGCTTTTACCTGGTAATTTTTGGTGATCTAAATACTGCAATGAGGCCCTGATCCGAACTCATCTATGTCAACAGACTCTGGAATCCATGTGGAGTCCCATTGAAATCAATGGGACAGTGTTTGGATGGATCCTGCATTGTCCTGAATGTCCTTAAGACTTATTGAAGATGACAATAGGAAGTGAAGGATGCTCACGGGATCAGGCCCTTTGAAGGCAGGAACCTGCCCACACAGATGTAGTTGCAGCATCATGACCTTGGCCACAGTATGGCCTATGACTGACAAAATTAAATGTTTGTATCAGACACTTTTAGTGTTTCTAACATAGAAAAGTGAACTTTAGTCTATACTCTCCAATAACATAATGCCCCAGTCCTACAATCAATTAACCACATGTGCAACTTCCCTCCAGTGAGTAGTCCTGTAAGCTTCCAAGATCTAAATGCATCTGCTTCTATGACTTGGGCTAAAGGAGTAACTCCTCTAGCTGGTGGCTGTAGAAGAGCATGGGATTCTTCTGTCCTAAGTGCAGGACTGTGCACTTGTCCTTGTTGAACCTCATCAGATTTCTTTTGACCCAATCCTCTAATTTGTCTAGGTCCCTCTGTATCCTATCCCTACCCTCCAGCATATCTACCACGCCTCCCAGTTTAGTGTCATCTGCAAACTTGCTGAGGGTGCAGTCCACGCCATCCTCCAGATCATTAATGAAGATATTGAACAAAACTGGCCTCGGAACCAACCCTTGGGGCACTCTGCTTGATACCGGCTGCCAACTAGACATGGAGCCATTGATCACTACCCGTTGAGCCCGACGATCTAGCCAGCTTTCTATCCACCTTATAGTCCATTCATCCAGCCCACACTTCTTTAACTTGCTGGGATACTGTGGGAGACAGTATCAAAAGCTTTGCTAAAGTCAAGGAATAACACATCCACTGCTTTCCCCTCATCCACAGAGCCGGTTATCTCATCATAGAAGGCAATTAGGTTAGTCAGGCAAGACTTGCCCTTGGTGAATCCATGCTGACTGTTCCTGATCACTTTCCTCTTCTTTAAGTGCTTCATAATTGATTCCTTGGGGACCTGCTCCATGATTTTTCCAGGGACTGAGGTGAGACTGACTGGCCTGTAGTTTCCCCGATTCTCCTTCTTCCTTATTTTAAAGATGGGCACTACATTAGCCTTTTTCCAGTCATCCAGGACCTCCCGCGATTGCCATGAGTTTTCAAAGATAATGGCCAATGGCCCTTCAATCACATCCGCCAACTCCTTTAGTACCTTCGGATACAGTGCATCCGGCCCCATGGACTCGTCCAGCTTTTCTAAATAGTCCTGAACCACTTCTTTCTTCACAGAGGGCTGGTCATCTCCTCCCCATACTGTGCTGCACAGTGCAGTAGTCTGGGTGCTGACTTTGTCTGTGAAGACAGAGGCAAAAAAAGCATTGAGTACATTAGCTTTTCCCACATCCTCTGTCACTAGGTTCCCTCCCTCATTCAGTAAGGGGCCCACACTTTCCTTGACTTTCTTCTTGTTGTTAACATACCTGAAGAAACCCTTCTTGTTACTCCTAACATCTCTTGCTAGCTGCAATTCCAAGTGTGATTTGACCTTCCTGATTTCACTCCTGCATGCCTGAGCAATATTTTTATACTCCTCCCTGGTCATTTGTCCAATCTTCCACTTCTTGTAAGCTTCTTTTTTGTGTTTAAGATCTGCAAGGATTTCACTGTTAAGCCAAGCTGGTTACCTGCCATATTTACTATTCTTTCTACACATCGGGATGGTTTGTTCCTGCAACCTCAATAAGAATTCTTTAAAATACAGCCAGCTCTCCTGGACTCCTTTCCTCCTCATGTTTTTCTCCCAGAGGACCTTGCCCATCAGTTCCCTGAGGGAGTCAAAGTCTGCTTTTCTGAAGTCCAGGGTCTGTATTCTACTGCTCTCCTTTCAAGGACCCAGAGTTTAAATGAGTGCTGGGTTTTCTCTGGCCCCTGACAAAAGGACCCAGAGGCCATAGCCTGCAGTGTTTCTCCAGGCCCTGCTTAAAAGGCTCAGGGGCTAGAGCCTGTTGGCTTCTCAGTCCCGGCCTAAGGGCCAGGGCATACAGACTCCTGGGAGAACCTGTTTCTGCCTAAGAGCCGGAACTAATTGCCTATCTGGGGTCTCTGCCCCGTTAGACCAGTCGGGACACTAAAGCCTAACTTGCTAATTCTCCTAATACTAGGCAGTGATCCCGACGGCGTTGTGAGGTGATGTGGCCTCCCTCCGACCCAGAGGGGGAGGGACGACCACCACACCACTATATTGTCCCAAAATCTCAATTTGATGTTGGTGGAAAACCCATTTTACCTTGTTAAGCTTCAGTCCAGACAGACTGGCTGGGCTTCGGACTTCTTTGAGGATTTTGTTGTATTCCTCCATTGACGATCCATATATCAGAATAATGTCCATGAAAATTACGGCTCCATTTGGTAACAGTTCTGCCATTTTTCTTGGGAAAATTTAAGTGCACTGGTAATCCCAAAAGGTAATCTTCAAAACTAAAATCTCCCAAAGATGTGATAAGTGTAGTTAGGTTAGCACTTTCTTTGGCTAAAGGAATTTGTCAGAATCTGTGCAAGACATCCATCTTGGAGAATACTGTAACTCCATTCACTATGGGGAGGAAGTCAGCCAGTAATGGGAGGATATATTTTTCTCTCACAACTGCTTCATTAAGTCTTTTAAGAGCCACATAGATTCGTATTTTCCCAGTTTTCTTTATAACTGGCACCAGTGGGGCACACCATGCTGTTGGTTTGGAAATTTTCTATGTTATGCCAATCAGCTCCATTCTCTTTAACTCAGTCTTCACTTTATAAAGGAATGGGATAGGAATCTTGTGAGATGTATGTACATTATATGGTTCAGTACTATCTCGTAAGGTTATTTGTAATGGATCTACTCTCAAAAGTCCACTAACACCAAATACTCCATTGAGTACTTCGACCTTTTTCACTAAACCCATCATGACTGCCACAATGCAGCTGAGAAGGCTATTGATCTGTGGTCCTTTGATCACATAAAAAGAGAAAAGCTGTGCATTCAGAGTGTAAATTATTTCTGTGGTGGACTGGCCCAGGCAGTTCAGAATACCTCCAGGGCTAGTCAGAGCTGGGTCAGGTGACTTCAGCTCTGGGAAGGATTGAAGGTGACTCTAAATTCCTTCTGAGATGACTATGACATCAATAGTGTTGCCAGGAATATTCAATTTCATTCTCCAGACAGGCTCTATGTCATCACAAATGATACATCCCAGAAACAATGGCTCTTTATTGTCTGTCTGTAATATTAGTCAACTCTTTGATGGCTTGGTATGGTAAACAGCTGCAAAATATTCTTATTTCATGCATTTATTACACTGTGCGCCTCTGGCTGGAAATGCATCATCTCTTGGGATCTGACTTTTTCCACACCTTGTACATATAGATTGAAATGTGTCCCTCTCAGCCTGGGAATTCTCTCTCCTTGCCTCAAGGGGGTTATGATAATGACTTTTGACACTCAAAGGTCTCATAGTTTCTAAGCTGCTTTCTATTTTTTCAAGTTGTTCCTGCCTTTTGTAGCTGTTGTGAGAGGTTTTTATCTGTTAACCCAATAACCCTCCTGTCTCTGATATTTTCATGTTTTGGATTCCCCAAATCACATTTTTCAGCCAATGTATGCAGAGCTCTTATAAAACATTCAACATTTCCTCCTTGTTCTTGAATTCTCTGGTGGAAACAAGCTCTTTCATAAACCACATTTCCCTGAGGTGTAACGTATGCAGCAAACATAGCCAGAACTCTTTCACAGTCATCTTTGTGACCTTCAGTAAAGTCAAAAGATTTAAAGATATACTTCCTCATAGCATAAATTAAAGAAGATACTTGTATATCTCCAGTTTCTTTGTGGAGTTCTGTCAGCAATTCAAAATCTTGGAAAATATTGTTTCCAGTCTGTCCATTGGGAAGGTTTGTCAAAGCTGGAATTCTCTGGGGCAGTGAATAACGGCATGTTGATGAGATCTTGTGATCTTTGTTCCTTCTGTTTGCCACATTTGTTGTTGTTTTCCTTCTGTTTCTGTTCTTGGTTTACTCCTGACACCATGTCATGCTCTCTGTAGCCTTTTATTTTATTTAAAGTGAATTTAGTAATGTGGTATTACACATGGGTTTGACTCTGGTGGCTACAGTTCCAAGTTCAACAGAATGAAAGTCACTTCTGTTTCTTGTGTCAGATTTAGAGTCTCTTGGAACACATAAAGGGCAAGGATAGTGACCACACATATATTTACAAGTACAAGGTCTAGTCTGTTTTACAGGTTTTATTAAAGTTACCAGCAAAGTTATGAATACTCAAACATACAGAAATTCTACAAAGGCCTATGCACAAGTTACAAATATAGTTATACTCCCATCCTGCTAAATAGTGTTAGGATCTGATGGGTCTCATGGATTGATCATCGGTAGAGGGATGATTCCTGCTGGAGTTTCCCATAGGGAGCTCAGTTTTCCTAATCTGGGCACCCTCTTTTTATAATGTGATTCTGACTATACCTCATTAGCATTTACACACATAGTGCACCTTGCGGTTAGGGCATCTGTTAGAAAAATGTGACTACCGGGTATCTTGTAAGCAAAAAATTACTTTTTACTGTTAATTTTTCACAATATCACCCATTGGTACATCTTTTCCCATAATCTTGTGATATAAATTCATTCTTTGGTCATTTACTTATGCCAAGCATTTCTTAAACCTATGGTCTAGCATGGTTAGCTAAAATCTTACAGGCCTCAGCCTGTAGGTCTTGCATTTCAGTCCTTACGTAGATACCTAATACATAATTATCCCTTCTAACTACTGATCAATTTTATATTTCTATAATCCGACAATTTAACTCTAGCATACAATAATTATACATGACATAACACATTATTTAATCATAACATCACACAATAAATAAACTATAAACTAAAATCATTGGCTGCATCTTGAACCAGACATGGACTCACTATAGAGTTTCCTTATACACACCAGATGTGTTCATCACAAGATTCTTTATTGCTCTGCCAGGAATGGTTGAGGTTCATTTAAATAAAATATTTTACATGCAATGCCATTGAATGGCTGAAGACTTTATTACACCATTACAAAAGGGACGGGCTCGAAGGGGCATTCTAGACCTGAGGAACTCCAAGATTCAGGTAACACTTGGATGTTCTGCCATCTAGTGCCATGGTCAGCTCTATTGTGTTGAATTTACTTTTAGAACTGACTGGACCATTGTATAGGTGGTATATGTCCCTTCTCTTTCCAGCTAGTCTAAGTAAATAATCCTGTATTTCCAAAGGTCCATGTACCTGATGGGCCCCATTAACTATTCATTAGAGTTTATAGAGCCTAGTGGTTGAAGTGCCTACAGAAATTGACTCTGAGCTCACGGTACATCTGGCATGGTACCTGTGGCCAGGGTCGCCATGCTGAGGTTACTTAATCAGGGCAAACTGCAAAAAATGGGGCAGACAATCCCCAAAACTGGTGGTTATTCTAATACTTAAATTCAGCAATCTAGCAACAAAACAGCTTCTAAACTACCTTACTGGTTACCCAGAAGCCAAAACCACAGTTCCCTTAAAACAATACAGCCTTTGACTCCCACCCAGACAGCCAAATCAAATATGACGAGGATTACTGAAAATCTTGTTCATCATATAAAAAGTTCTACCAATCCCAAAGGATCAGACACATTACCCACCAGGTTAATGAATATTTCAGATCTTATCCGAATACACAGTTACAGACAATTCTTATAAACTAAACTAAGATTTATTACAAAAGAAAAGAGAGAGAGAGTATTGGTGAAAAGATCATTATACATACTGATATGAATAAAGTTCTTAGGTCAGTTTCATAGTAGAGATGGTGAGCTTTAGAGTTGCAGAAAGTTCTTTCAGAATTAGTCCTACAGGTTATAGTCCAACATCCAATATCAGGGTGATACAGACTGGAGCTGGAGACCTCAGTCTTGCGACTCAAACTTTCCCTGATGAACCTTAAGCAGATCTGAGTTCACAGTAACATTACCCTAGAGTTTCTTTATATAGTTCTCTGGCGGCCTCTTGACAGCTTCTTGACAGCATGCAGTCCTTGGGTGACGCATTGTGGCTTTGAAGTCAAACCTCCTATTTCCTAAGCACCACCGGTAATTAGCTGCATGAATTAGCATAAGGTGCAACTGCCCATCTCCCACCATTTACAGATAGACAAGAAAAAGACAATGATATTACTACATTCACAGTTCATCTAAATGTTAACATCTCCTTCGGATCGCTGAATAAACAGAATACAGCGACTGACAGGAACCATTTGGTTACATTTTCAACCTCTAACAATATATATGTAAACACACAAAAACACAATCATTATCTACTACTATGTCTCCAAAGGTTGAATCTGGGTCAATTAGCCTGCTAGTTGTGTAACCCTTTCTGGTCCTGTGTCGTAGTACCAAATACCGTAAACCTCACAGCAATTTCCTTGAAGGAGTCTATTTACACTACAAAACACAAGTCCTTACAGCACAGTGTGTTCTTGGAATACCTAGTATTCCCAAAGATCAAAACTATTTCAGACTGAACAGGGGTGGAATTTGATCCCCTTATTGAGTGTGAACATGTGAGGAATCCTTCCCTGGGATCCAAAAGCAGCAAGGAAATTTTTCACAGTAAACTAGTCAGAAGCACTCATAAATGACATCTACCTCCTCCCCAGCTCAGCTTGGTTTTGGTCAAATCAAAGTCAAACCTGCTATGCTGAACATCTAGATTAATTTAATGATACTCATGTAGCAGATCCCCTGTCCAGATTAGCTAATTGGCAGAAGTTGGGAGCTCTACAGAGGCAGTTCATTGAGTCCATGAGGGGAAGGGAGTGTGCCTCACATTGCTCTACCATGGTGTCTTTGGCTACTTATAGTAGTGAGCTGGATCATTTCCAGCAGATGGACCCTTCATACACAGATAGAGGCCTTCTTTTTTAAGCAGAATATGATTGTGTATGCCTTTGTGTTACCAACCTCTGCTCTTGTCCCACATAGATGCCCTTGGAAAGCCATAAAGGGGCAGGGTGAGTCAATGCTATTTCCTGCAAAAGCTTGAAGTATCTGTGTGTGGAATTTAGGGTGGGATGTACTATAGCTCAGAGGTCTATTGTTTCCCTTTAGGTCCCCTCGGGGGTTGTTACTGAGCAGCTGCAGGGAAACATGGCCAATGGCAGCACAGCTACTGCAGAGGCTATTCTATTTTTGAAGGAGAAGGACTAGCAAAGCAGTAGCCACTGTTACAAGATGGTCCCTGTCACAGTTTTATGGAAGGAGACTCCCTTCCCAGCAGATCCTTGATCAATGGCACTGAGAGAGGGGCCTGGCCTCCAAAATTCATGGTCCCAAGCTTCTCACACCAGGGGACAATTCAAGAAAGCGTCTTCAAGACTACTCTGTTCTCCCTCCACTCCCCCAGTCACCTCTCCCAAGATTTTCCTGCAGCCGGTGACCTGACCCATTGTGCTGACAAGTTCTAAAGGAAGTTCCATTCAACCCTTGTTTTGTGATACAGGGCTTCAAAGCCTGGCTGGGGAAAAAACTCTCCCCAGAAAGGTTTCAGAGTAGCAGCCGTGTTAGTCTGTGTCAGCAAAAAGAACAGGATTACTTGTGGCCCCTTAGAGACTAACAAATTTATTTCAGCATAAGCTTTCGTGGGCTAGAACCCACTTCATCAGACACATGGAATGGAACACACAGTAAGCAGATATTTATACATTCAGAGAAACATGAAAAGGTGGAAGTACCTATACCAACTTTAAGAGGCTAATTAATTGAGAGGAACTATATCAGCAGGGGGGAAATTTTTTTTGATAATCAAGATGTCCCATTGCGGACAGTTGACACAAAGATGTGAGTGAGGATAGTTAACTAAGGGAAATAGATTCAATTAACGTAATGACCAAGCCATTCCCAGTCTCTGTTCAACCCTAAGTTGATGGTATCTAGTTTGCATATTAATTCAAGTTCAACAGCTTCTCGTTGAAGTCTGTTTTTGAAGCTTTTCTGTTGCAAAATTGCCACCTTTAAGTCTGTCACTGAGTGATTAGAGAGGTTGAAGTGTTCTTCTATTGGTTTTTGAATGTTATGATTCCTGATGTCAGATTTGTGTCCATTTATTAAACTTTATAAAAACTTTATTTTGAGAACATGTTATTGTTATGTTTTAATTGTCCTAAATCACCGGAGCCCGATTCTGTAAACCTAGCACTGAGTAGGTGAGTAGGCCTACTGACTTAGCTTAGCTGCCATTGGCTGTGTTCCCCTGTACCTGGATAGGACCCAAAAAGAGGATGTACAACTCAGAGCTTTATTACTATCCTCCACACATGTGCACACTTTGATTTCCAGCCAGAAAATCCTGGGCCTTGCAGGCGACAGCACTATGGAAAGCAGCTCCATATGTGCAAAACTCCCACAGGTCAACAACCACCTGGGCAAAGGAGGGGAGTGATACTGTTATGGGGCATGATGCATCTGCCTTCAAATGGAAGTGGTGAGATCTGGACATGGTGGACACTCCCACTCCCACTTGATGAATCAACCCAATCCCACGATTGGCTAAAGGGACAACTGTTGAGTAGCAAGACACTACTGTCTCCTCACTGTCAGCTCCTTTGTGTGTCTAAACAGCTCTTAATCCTTACAGCAAGCCATTTACTGCTCCTAAATTATCAATAAATCCATTTACACATGGACATCATCTTCTGCAATATTTTATTAGTCAAAATATCATTAATTAGGGTTTTTGCCAAATAGTTTAAATACTTATGAATTGGAATTTAAATAATTATAGCCTTTTTATAATATATTTTTAAAGCTCTATCAAGTATAAAGTTGAATTTTCAATGCCTCATTTAGCAGTGCTATGGAACAAAAAAAAGAGAAAGATATTAAAATATTTTGAGCCAGAGGTTTAGCATTACAAAGAAAGGCCTCGAGCTCTGATTACTAATTAAGTTCACATTTAGCACTAACAAAACATGCAAGGCTGTAAGAAAGTTCGACAAGCCACAGCTTACAGTTCTCTGTACAATTTCATGCTATAATTATATTGGTATTTTTATGTTATTATAGTTATTATCTTGCCAATACTGAGGAAAACAAAACCTTCAAACCTGTGTGTATGGGTGTGTGCGTAAAATGTTGAGTTTTAAAAGACTCGGGTTAGTAGCCCCTGATTCTGAAATCATTTAACTTTTACCACTGCAACATGAAATTAACTGTGAGCTTATGACTAGTTCAGTAGAAGACAGTTCTGCAACCACTTATGCAACTATTTGCCTTTGAACACATTAGTCTCAGTAAAGTCAATGGGACTATTTGCATGCTTAAAGATAACCATGTACATTACTTGTTGCAAGACTGGGGCCCTGTACTGGGGCAAGAACAGCAAGCTCAGTTGACTCTAATGGAATTACTCTGGGTTAATCCTGGTGTATGTGAGTGGAGAATTGGGCCCAAGGTGTTGCTTACAGCTATCTATGCAATTTGAATTATTTAATTGGATTTATCGTTCTTGATGTTGCAGATCTTTATCAGCATAACAATCTTTGTTTAACTAGAGGGAATAAAATTGATTCTAAAAGTAAGGCATGTCATGGATTTTAGAAATAAGCTGGCAATAAGTTTTAAAAAGTGTTTTGAAATTTACCTAGAAAGATCACATAATTATTCCACTTCAAATGGCAATAGCCACATTCAGAATGTTGTTTTATTTTTAGAAAGGATATGTTGGAGATATAACGGCATGAATTGGTGATAAGGACTACTTACTCTGCATTAGCCACCTGGCATTGATCAGTTCACTGAACTGAAATAAAAGGTTAGCTGGAGTCTGGAGGTAAATTTGAAATTGGTCTTATTTACTTTATTTCCAGGTATCTTTACACAAACAAAGTATGAATAAACATAGATCAGTCAAAAGTGAAAGAAGAGGTTTGGGAGAAAGCATCTGTCATAAATATGAAGGGAAGGGGGAGAGGGTC
The DNA here is from genome assembly GCA_033296515.1 of Macrochelys suwanniensis. NCBI lineage: Eukaryota > Metazoa > Chordata > Testudines > Chelydridae > Macrochelys > Macrochelys suwanniensis. Next base: position 37,087,001 of record CM065775.1, on the reverse strand, counting down.
TGATGCAGTGCTATAAAATCCTCTTTCCAGTAAAGGGTTAAGAAATGCAGGTAGCCAGACTGACACCTGACCTGGCTGGCATCTGACCAATAAGGGGACAAGATACTTTCAAACTTTGGGAGGGGGGAAGGTTTTTGTGTGTGTCTTTGTCTGAGTCAGAGTGATCTTGGAAGACAGAAAGGACCTACAGAAAATCCGCCTCCTCACCAATACTCACTTTTCTAAAGTAAGTTTAGATAGCATAGCGAGTAGATTTCTGTTTATTTTGCTTGGTACATTTCCTGTGGGAGAGGGAAGGGTTATTCCTGTTTTTCTGTAACTTTAAGGTTTTGTCCAGAGGGGGGAATCTCTCTGAGTGCCCTGTAAAATAGTTACCATCCGGATTTTACAGAGATGATTTTACCTTCTTTGTTTTTAATAAAATCCTTCTTTTAAGAAGCTGACTGTTTTCTATGGTTTTTAAAAACCCAGGGGGTGGGTTTTTAGATCACTGTGTAACCAGTTGGTTAGGAGATTATCCCCAAGCTTCCCAGGACAGGGGGGTACGGGCTTGAGAGGATATTTTTTTTTTGGGGGGGAAGGGACTTCAAGTGGTCCCCTTTCCTGGATTCCTGTTTAGAACACTTGATGGTGGCAGTGGAAGAAGCATTTCTCAGGGTGCAGGGAATTTTGTACCTTGGGGTTTTAACCTAAGCTGGTAAAAATAAGCTTAGGGGCTCTTAATGTGGGTCCCCATGTCTTTACCCTAGAGTTTAGAGTGGGGAGGGAACCTTGACAGCATCTCTTTTCTGATATTGCAATATCAGCCTTATGCTTTTAGAATAATTCTCACAGAGGGTTTATGCAAACCTAATGGGATTTATTTGCTGAATTTGTTCATTGAAGTCAAACCAGGATTCCTTTATGTAGCTGATAGGACTCCCACAGAACCGGGCTCCAGGATGTTGGATGTTGGATGTGGCACGGAGTACTCATCCTCTGCAAATACTCCCCATCAAACTCTGCGCCCCACCCTGTATTGGGGAACCACACAGCACAATAGATGAGACGGGAGGATATGCCCTTAGTGAAGAGCTGATCAGAGTTGAAGGAACACACTGTTCAGTAGCTGCTGTTGCTTTACTAATATCATTTCCTAGCACCTGGGTTTCCATACACCCTTTTAAAAAGTATCCAAAAACACTTTAATATGCAATAATATTTCAGTCATTGATAGCAAGTACTGAATATTACAGTGGGCGTTCACTTTCATGGCTACTTTGCAAACATACTTATGAAGGAGTCGGGGTGAATGGCAGAAAATACTCTCAGTGGGTGAAAGCAATGCTTGCAACAGGCATTTGCCTAACCAGTTTTTCACGAGGGCTGAAGCAAGGGCTACTCAGGTTGGGTCTTGAAAAGAGCTCCTCTCTAGGGAAAAGGTGCAATTTTAACGTACATCATCTCCTGCTTCTTTATGGCCTGGTGCAAATTGTGCCAGTCACTGTGGTGAGGACCTTCATGAACTCACTCAGAAACTTTGCAGTGCGGTGGAGTGAGTGCATTAATGGCCTCAGGCCCCATGATGGGACTGTGGAGGAGGCTGGGCTGTTAGCCCGAAACATGTAACTACGGTCTGCACAGATCAGAAGATGGGCTGTCTGCAGATCCTACTCCCTCCCGCATCTATCATCAGGTGAGCTATTAAGACAGAGGCAGAATAATGTGTAACACACAGAACATTGATTATGCAACTAGTGAACAAGCTAGGCAAGGACCCCTTCAGGTGACAACAGAAAGCAAGCAAGCACACTTGGTTGTTAACAGATGCCAGAGCGTGGAGCTCAGAGCCCTTAAACTCCTTAAACTATGGGTGTAAAACAGAGGAAAACCACAGTGGGTATTACAATACCATATTCGACGACAGGGACACAATGACAAGGACTCAGGATATCGACAGGGACAATGGTGATAATCAGGGGCGCTGGACACTGGACAGGAATTCAGGAACTAGGTGTTCTTCTCCCTCTGGACAGGTCCTCTGGGCAGGTCTTCTCCCCTTCTGGGCAGGTCTTTTTCCTCTCAGGTAGGACTTCTGTGCTTGCCCTCGCAGTCTCTGCTTGACCTCGTAGTCCAGTGTGTGTATGCACACAGCTAATGTGATGTAGTGGTTGTGTGCAAGTGAGTGTTAGCTGTGCAAGTTGTGTGCAAGTCACCAAGAGTCCGAAGCCCTATGAGTCCTGATCCTTCTAGGGCTTTTCTAGAAGCTTGGCTGATCTTGTGGGACACTGGCTGCCACTCAGATGGACAGCCCTGAGTGACAGGTGTGCCACCCTTAAATCACCTGCGGTTACTAGGCAGATTACACAACAGATTACCCAACAGGGCTCGGCCAGAGCAGCAATGGTATGGTAGCCCCAAAGCTGTCGCCTCCGGCCCAGAGGTGGCGCATGGGGGGACATGCAGGGTCACATGCCCACCCCTATTTGCTGCTTGGCTTGGACTGAGCATGCTCACATGGACTGAGTATGTTCAGCTGGTCTCACTTTAACCTCCCTTCCCCCTACCCCCCGCTATTGGCAGGCACGGATCATCTCTGCTCCTGCCCCTGCTGGTACAGGGGATGCAGTTAGCCTCCTGATATGTGTGGAGGTAGTGGCCTGCACCACAGGCTGGATCAGACTCCTGCTGATGTGGCTGTGGGTGGTGATGTGACCTTTCAGGGGACTTTCAGTCTCTCACCTAGAGCTGAACAGGAAATGGTTTTGCCATCCCACGAAAACATTCATGATGGCAGACATTTTGCCTAGTGCACATCAGAGTGAAACAGTCCTTTCAATTTTTTTCACCAAAAAAATCTCTCTCAGAATAGCCAATAGTCCAATGGCATGGGCACTGAACTGAGGAGGAGTTTGAACTGGATCTCTTACATTCCAAGTGAGCGCTTACCCCTGGGCTATTGGCTATTCTGAGGCGAATGGCACGCTCTCTCTCTCTCTCTCTGATCACAAATCCCATCATGGACCTGACTAACTTGTCTCAATGAAACGTTCACAGTACTCACTATGTATAAAACTTTGTTTACCCAAATCCACATTTGCTGATGGAAAAGCTGTTTTGTCAAAAAATTCCCAGCTAGCTCTATGCTCTGCCTTGGAAGCAGCCCTGGCTGGCTGATGTGGCAACCCCTGATCCAGCTCCCTGCTGCTGCTGGTGGTGATGGATATTGGGAACAGCACACAGCTGCACTACTACAGGGCAGGAGCACTAGGGGGCACACTGGAATTCCTGGGAGTGCAGAGGCGGTGTGTCTGAGTGCTGCTATCCCCGATGTGTGCTGCAGCTGACTCCCCACTGGCCAGCCAAGCCCCTGCCTTCTCTTGTGTGAGTGCTGTCCATCCCCAGGCAGTAATGAGGGAGCAGCAACTGTTTTCCCCCAGGTGTGCAATTCTGCCTAGCCCCTACTCAAGCTGCACAAGGGGAGAGGGGCTCCATCCAAGCACCCTCATAAGGGTTAGCAGAATCTGTCCCAGTGTGTGTAACTTAACACAATTCATTAAATAATTAAATATACCTTAAACACACTGTATGTGCCGCACTGTCCTCTACTGGATGCAATCAGAACTGCTCAATAGTTTGTCATAAGCCCTATATTTAAGGTGATCATGTTTTCAAAATAAAAAAACTGGGACACTATTGTGGCGGTGTTTATTTTTTTTGGGGGGATGGGGGAACGATGTCACAAAATAGTCATTCAAAAGGCAAACATACCCTTTCAAAAAATTCCCCATTTTTTTACACAATGACTGGAATGAAGCGGGCAGATGTCTCAAGGTGGAGGGTTTTTCCGTAATGTAATCATGAAACACAGAGCATGTGTTCACATTCAGTCTGAGCCAGAGAAAAGCTTTGATATTGTCTATGCTCATTTGACTGCTCACTCCGATCACTGTTCATTGTACTGAACGCTCGCTCCACTGGACTCTTGTTCTTGGTAGACACAGAGCAAATTCTCCTTGGCAGAGCAACACATCTTGATCAAACCTTTTGTACTTACAGACGCAAGAACCATGCTCGATGGCAAAATGAAAAACTGGGACATTTCAGGTGCCTCAGAGAAGTCCCTAAGACACTAGGACATTATATGGAAAGTCAGAGCTGACTGCCCTGGTAAAGCCAGGATGTATGGTCACTTCACCTAGACTGCTAAGAGCTATACAACGTTCTCCTTTAATTTAAGTGGTTAGTGGGGGTCTGTGCTTTTGAAGCAGCAGGAACAAAGTTCTAGTCCTGATTTTGCCATGAGGCAGGGCTAACAGATGTCATGATTCTCATGTCTGCTTCTTTGTGGGCAGGCAACTTGTGGTTGCTTCTCCTGGCAACCAGGGCATGTGATGCTTGCTGAGACGGCCTTGCCACCTACCTTCTCATTGCTCCCACTGCTGGTTCTTAGTCAGGAGATGGCAGTGGCTGACGGAATAGGCACATGGTGACTAAGCCCAGACTCCCCAGTCAGTTGTACAAGCCTTTCCCCATCACAAACCTTCAGACACCTCCTTCATTTGATTCCCCCCACCTCCCTGGTGATAAGGCCCTTGTGGGTGGGTGCTTGGTGTCTAGTGGGTGCTTTTAGCCATTATGAGGGTTGGTAGCACAGCCAGATTCCCTCTCCTTCTCTCCTCCCACTGCTGCTTGCCTCTCCCGCTGGCAGAATAGGGAATCCAGTGAGGGAAGGAAGAGGATGAGATGGCAGCTGGCACAGGTAGCTGCAGTGTCTCACTCCAGACAGGTTCCGAGAGGGGAATTTGAGGAATCAAACTGAGGAAAAGGAAACCCAGGGGTTAACCCAATAGGAAGAGTGGAGGATTGAGTGAGGGGAGCAGAACTGGAGGAACAAATCTACCATTTTCTCCCAGGGAGGCATCCCTCTTGCCCTAGTGCAAAAACATGTTCTGGTGCCAAATACTGTTGAAGAGCTCCTCATATGTGGCACTGTGAAGACATTCTGAATGGCCACGCTTTGCAGCACAGTAACAACTGTATGATGGCTGGCCACTGATTTGATACCATACTTTGTCAAATATTTTAAATGCTCAGCACAAACCCATGGATTGCAAATGGTTATCTAGCTGCTTTTCACACACAGTTGTGGACACTATACAGGAGGAGAGCACTTTGTTTTAATTTGACCTATTCTTTTTAAAAACCATGGCATCAGTTAAATGCACCATGCTGAGCTACAGGATAATGGCTATTCCTTTAACAGTAATAATTTATCACTTCCTATCCCATTACAGCTTGGTTTAACTGGAGCGTAGATTGACTGATTGATTGAGTTAGATAATTATATGGCAAGAACCAGATACAGGTTAAAGTTGCTTTACAGAGAATAACCAAGTATAAAGGGAAGAAGAAACATTCTTGGCATCCCTGCCCTGTCCTAGGAAGTTTCATTACAATTCACTGTGCCACTTCTACATGCTCAGCGCAGCAGTGTTTTAACTGCTGCAGGCAAACTCCATATTAATCTGTTTTAGGTGTTTGTTTCATTGTTAGTATTCTGTGCCCCCACCACAATGGTATGGACATGGGATGCTGACTGCCAAACAACTGAGGGTAACTTCTGGTGTGCCAGATGGGGGTTTATGAGTCAGTCTCAATGGACAGTGAAATTACTAACTAAAAAAGGTATTGAACAACAAAATATCTACATTTTTGTTTGATTAATTAGCTCACTGCCAGCCAAAAATCTCCACACATTTTCCAATATTTGCACTTTGGAACATTTCTCCTTTATCCAAGCAAGCATCATTTTCTGGATAGTAACACAGGTGTTATCTGTCTGACAGAGACATGGGTGAAAACTCAGCAGTATTCTGGCACTGTTGAACAATAGCCCAATAGTCCCACAATAAATCTCATCTGGGAAAGATTAAGCTTTTGCCTTTGCTACAAGATTTTACTTGGGTAAAATGTCTAAAATTGAGTTTCATCTTTGAAATCCCTACAAAGCGTGGCACCACATTATCTAATCGCAGTGGATTCAACCCAGTCCTTCTTCCTTCAAAAGTGGATACATTGAGCCTGATTTTCTTCTCATGCTGGTGTTGTATGAGAACTCCATTGATGTCAGTGGTACTACTCCTAATTTACACTAGCATAAATGAGAGAATCAAGCCCATTGAGTTCTGTGCTTGAGCTTTTATTATCTGAGGCTTTGAAAACCGAGGTCTTGTTTGCCATGCATGAATATTAAACATCAATCCTATGGAACTTTTCAGAAGTGTAGGGATTTGCTTAGCTCGCTGTTGTGCAGGCTATTGTGGCTGTCCATGTCACTATTCTCTCCGCCTTTCAGTTGATATTCACCTTATTCAAGCAAACAGTCCCACTGGATTACTGTCATGATGATGGATTTTTTATGAGAGTAAGGATGGAGCATTTAAGGTTTGATTTTTTATTTTCAGAAGCGCTGAGCACTCACAGTTCCAAGTGAAGACAATCATGAAGAACTGTAGGAGTCCAGTACCTCTGAAAATCAAACCCTGAGACTGTACTATAGATCAATTTGGGATCTTTCAGCAGGAGATACATGCTATAGAAATATAAAGTAATAATTTACACTAACTCTTAATTAATGAAAAGTGCATAGTGCCACAATGAAAGGAAAAAAGAAACGGGGGCTTGCCTTTCTTTTTGCTTCTTTATGATTCTGTCATGATGCCTGGTCAGACTGATTACTACCGAGACCATTCTGACAGACACACCTGTCTCCACTATTACCTGTCCTCCCACACCTACTCATCCCTTTATACATCTGGGGGCTGATCCAAAGCTACTGAAGTCAATGGTAGTCTTTCCATTAACTTCACTGGATTTTGGCTCAAGCCTCTGTTGCGTATTACCTAACCACTACATTGTAAACCCTCTGAAGCAGAAACTGTCTTTGTGTTATTTGTTTGTACACGGCCTAGTACAATGGGACCTTGTTTGGGATCCTTATATGTTACAACAGAAAGAGCAATAGACATAATAAAAAATTATATTGAAAAAAAAATAGCAAAGAAAAGCTTTACTGTATTTTTCCCTACCTTAACTGTAGTGGATGTTAAATCACTACTACCTACCAATGACTGCATTTTATTTCTGATCCTCTCCTGCCCCCCTCTTGGCAAAACAGGGCTCTCCTTTTTACCTTTTTAGTAATAACATGAGTATTCTACGGGATTCTCACTCCTGTGTTCTTCAGACTTGCTACCCTTCTCTATTTATTTAATCTTCCATAATTTGTCACACACTCACATGTTCCTGTAGTAAGATTTTGTCTTGTCCTAGCTCTGGGTGTGTTAACTACAAACCTTTCAATATCTTGTCTTTGATTATTTGCCTGTTTTGTTTGAACTGAAAGCCTTGGCAGAATCGAGCCTCTGAACTTGCAGAGCATGTGTCTTGATTGCTTCATTAATAGTATTAGGACAGGGGGAGAACATATATGTTGCTCAGATTTTGTAGATAATTGCAGCAGCCAATTTAACTGACCTTCCATAAATTCATTTCACTTGCAGAGTGAGAGCAGGGTGGCCCTCAGGAGTGACTGTGTGAAGAAGAAAATGTTTATTTTATTATGAATTGGAAATGTGCTCCATAAGCTGCATAGGGCAGTTTTTGAAGTGAAGCATATGAATCAGCCTCATTACTATAGGGAAGCAATAGAGGGCCACACCTCCTCAACAACCTCCTCTGCAGCCCCAGGAACAGCTCTGATATGAGTGAAGAGTGCTCTGAGTAACAACGGCTCCTTTCCAGCTGCAACTGCTCAGCAGCTCCCCTGCTGGCAGTTTGCTGCATTGTAGGGGAGGGAGAAGAGGTGGCCGGGTTGTACAAGCCCCAGGCAGAGTAGGATAGGAGCTCACTTGGCTCTTCCTTGGCTTCCTCAGGCTCTTCCTGAGAATTTCTCCCCTCTGCCACACAGTGGGGGAAAAGAAGAGGAACTGAGAATCACCCACTGGTGCTGGCCCCCTGCTTCTCTGCCCTGGGCCTGGCACAGAGAACAGGAGTATGAGAGCTACTCTAACTTGCAAATGTACCCAAGAGACTGTACACCACCAGGAGATAGATGGATTGCAGCCCCCTCCAGGCACTTACAAACCTTGCCCTGACATGCCCCTCTATAGCAGGGGCTACTGGGAGGGAGGCATAGTAGTTGGCTATCATGGTTCTGGGCCCATGGAGAGCTCCTCTATGCCAGGTGAATACCCAGGAAGGGGTTTCTACTCAGGTGGTTCAAAGGCAACAGAATGGGACAAAGACTCAGCAACTGACTATGGCAACTTGATCTTTTTGAAATAATGTTTGACCCTCAGGCTGGCATGGCTGGCTGCCACTGAAGTACAGTATAAAAATTTAGCATTAAATACAGAAGCATCAAATGGCATCAAATCAAAACTGCAATTCAGCAAGAGCTGGAATTGCCAAGTACCAGTTTTTGGAGATAACTCTATAATACTTTTGAGCAGTAGTGACTGGGACTGGAAAACCAAGAGTGCTCATCTAGTGGGACCCATACTGTTTGAACACTTGCCAGTTTATTAAAATACTAATATTAAAAATTAAAATACTAACACGGAATGTGAAAAAGTTGGTCTTTTCTGCTTTTATGATTATTTGGTGATAACTATACACAAGTCTCTGCATTCTGATTTTGCTTGTCAAATTTTAATCCAGATAAATAGTCTGAATATTTTTGAATAGTGACTACTATCAGAACTTATTTGATTTAGATCTATGTAGCAATTTAAAATACAATCCTGTCTGAAGCCTTATCCTCTTTACAGTATATAAGCCTCTACACTTTCTCTGCATTTATACTGGGAATATCAAGCTCAATACAGATGAATTGTTAAGTCTTACATTGGTATATCTTTAGTTATCTATAGTATCTTTACAAGACACCTGTCCCTAGCCTCTGTTTGCCAGAAGCTGGGAATGGGCGACGGGATGGATGGGATGGATCACTTGATGATTACCTGTTCTGTTCATTCCCTCTGGGGCACCTGACATTGGCCACTGTTGGAAGACAGGATACTGGGCTAGATGGACCATTCATCTGACCCAATATGGCCGTACTTATGTTCTTATTCATACTTCAAATTCTACTCTAGCATCAGACTGCTATAAATGTTACTTTATATTATTTAGAAAATGTGTGTTGTGATTTACTTACTATCAGGGTGACAAACTCATTCTGTGGAGAAGGCTAAAATCCATTCTTTAGTGTAATCTTGGATCTGGGATATCCACAGCACAAAGATCCAGGGTAGAATCCAGCCTTTATATGTAGTAACTAAGCTTTCAGTTTTCATTATTTATTATTGTTCAGAACTGCGTTGTTGCATTAATCATCATCATGCACTGGAAAAATATGCTCACATTTAGGACCACTGCTACCTCCACCCTTTGTATCTCTTCCCATCCTCTTTTCCTGTCTCTCTACTTTTTCCCTGCCTTTCTGTCTCCTCCTCCCTTTCTCTGCAGCAATTCTCAAGGTATGTCTATGCTGGAGCCGGAGGTCTCATTTCCAGCTCGAGTACACATACCCATGCTAGCTGGATCAGAGCTAGTGTGCTAAAAATAGCAGTGTAGCTGTGGCAATGTGAGCATCAGGAGGGACTAGCTGCCCAAGCACGTACCTACGGTCTCAGGATCGTACTTGGGTGGCTAGCCTGTTCCGCCACTCACGCTACCGTCGCTATACCTAGAGTTCCCCATATAGGCTACACTCCCAGCCCTTCCCTATTCCATTTACTAAAATCATCTGCAATGAAATAGTTAATGGTGACATTTCAAATATCATTAGGCTTTGAATTCAATCCTCCAGTGAGGTTAAGGGGGGTGGGGGCACAGGGGAGTTCACACCTATGGCGGTACACTGATCAAGTTTTCAAGGTTATCTTTGCAAATCATAAGGGCTAGAAACTTACTTTTTAAAATGAAACCTTAGATTCTGCAGAATCTGATTATGTCCTGTGCATGACAGGGCAGCTTTAGCCCATGGGCCAGTGTTTGACACCTTGGTTCACTGGCTTGGTTACTTCAATAGTCTCCTTTGTAAATCAAGTTTTCTTAAATAGAATGGCCTTAGTTTGATATTTGTTATACCAAGAGGAGTCTTACCTTCATGGCCAGATTTATGAAGTGAAGTCCTAGCCCTGCTGAGGTCAGTGGGATTTTTCCATTGACTTCAGTGAGGCCAAGACTTCACCTATCGTCTATATCAACAGCCATATGCTTTTCAACTGTATCATTATGTTCCACATCGTATTTTGTGTTGTCCCCTTTCACACATTGTATCTGTCTAGCAGCAGGGCAGGATTCTCACCAAATGTTTCAAATAGTGCAAGACATGGCACATTGCTATTATCTTAAAAACAAACAAACAAACGACACTTAGTACCACAGCCATGCTCCAGTCTTCCTACTCCAGCAGGCTGGCTCTAGGAATTAATTTGTGGCTGACACCACTTTTATTCATGGTATTTTTATGGCCCCCATCACCAGAGTATCTGAATACCTCTTTAATGTATTTATCCCCACAATACCCTTCTGAGGTAGGGAAGTGCTATTATTCTTATTTTAAAAATGGGAAACTGAGGCACAGAGACTAAGTAATTCACCTAAGGTCACACAGGACGTCTGTGGCAGAGCAGGCAGCTGAATCCCTGTCTCCCAAATCCTAGGCTAGAGTCTTTGCCACTGGACCATCCTTCCTGTCAGTACCCCATTTATCCCATATTGTGGCAGGACTTTGCATTATGTATATATAACTTAAGGTTCCTACTTCCATGTTAATTTTGCTACAGTGCACTTACATACAGCGAGTTTTTATATTCCCTAATCCACACATGGAGCTCTCCACCTGTGCATGGATGAGTGCCTCAGCTGCCTTCACAGTTTATTAAAACTGAAATAATTATACACATTTAATTTAGTCTTGACCATTGATGTTATTTATTTACTTTTTGCATGTCCTACAGCTAGTGATTTGAGGACTTCAATAGCTGAGACATAGGTGAGAGGATTATTCCAGGAGTGGGTGGGTGAGATTCTGTGGCCTGCATTGTGCAGGAGGTCAGACTAGATGATCATAATGGTCCCTTCTGACTTTAAAGTCTGTGAGTCTATGAGTCTAGTGCCATGAGAAGAGATTGATCAGTTTCCCTGTTGATTTATGGTCATTTTCACTTTCTAGTTCCAGCTCCTAATGAATTGAGTAAAAACAAAATCTTACATTAAAAAGGTGTTTAAATAACATTACTATTTACATTAGGTTTGTAAAAACCCTCATTATTTAATAATTTGGGCCCAAATTTCTTACCAGACTCTTTCAACTGTAAGCAGGGGTGTGAAACATTTTTTATGGTGGGGGTGCTGAGAGCTATTGAACCAAACTGTAAACCCGGTATATAATGGAAACCACTTCAAGCCCAGGTGTGTGGCAGCACCCCCAGCACCCCTAATTCCAGCACCTATGACTGTAAAGCGACTCGAGATTTGAAGGTGAGATGTCATTTCTCTGCTACTAAGGACCCTAAACAGGGATTAAGGCCCCATTGTTCTATGTACTGTACAAACAATACAGACAGTCCCAGCCACAGAGACCTCACAATTGCATCAATTAATTGCTCCAAGAATTTCTTAAAACACCATTTAGTAGCTTCTTGGCACAATTTAATTTTAACTTTAGGCACAATTGAGGGTCTGACTTTCAGCCAGATGATAGGGAGATCAATTTTTCTCCCCTCGCTTGAATCCTCATAATTTGCCTTATTGTGGTGTCACCTTCCCCCACCCCTACCCCAAATTAAACCCAGGTAGATATCAAGCTGTTACTCTGGAATTTGGGCAAGACAAAAATAATTGCTTTTTCACACCTGCTATATGTTAAATCATTCCTGTCATCGACATGCTACCATTAATGATTGTCTGTCTACCAAAATCCACTAGGAATTCAAGGTGTTTTGAACTACCCGAACAAAGTGTAATTTAGGGAGTTTGAAAAATCCATAGTGGCATTCATCAGTTGACAGACACCATGGATGCTTTCCCAGTACCTCAGATTCCTTCTGCTACCTTTTGATCTCTATCCAATAAAAAAAATCATTTTTTAACATTTCAGATGCCTTGCCTCTCATCATGTTGAGTCATATAATGTAGTAAACTGTCATCACTAGATGGGAAATGAGATGCTATCAAAAGAGAAAGCCATGTGAGAGAAATGAAAAGCAGTGTAATGATTTTGAAATTATATATCAAACATAAATTTAGATAACAGGTATCCAATTCGTAACACAAATAGAAAGCATGAATCTCTTATGATTGGGCACTTTGTATTAAACACAGATTAGTTATGTACAGTACCATATGTAACTCAAACCATAGATCATATAATCTGTATTAGCACTTTAATTTGTTCTGGAAGCTAATTCTCATGTTTGTGATAATTTTTTCACCCTATGCAGTTAAGTTTCAGTTGAATCCTACTGCGGCAGAAGTACTATGTAAGCAAGTGTTATGCCATAAGACTTTTCAAGATTGGCAAAACAAAAGTTTGTATTGAATTTTTTACTTAGTTTGTGAACCAGACATTTGACCACACAATCCCACCACCATAATAAGCTTTCAAGAGACCTTCTTTGGCTCTTAAAGGTGGATATTGTATAGCTGGTTTACTTACTGACTTTTTAAATTAATCCCAAGTGCTATATTTTGTTGTCTTAAAACATGGTCCTAATAGATCAGGCCTTTAGTGGTATTTCACTTTAAAAAAATCTTGCTTCTCTGCTTTATTAATCTACAGAGGCTAGTTTTCTGATAGCCCTATTCCTTACGTTAGTCAATGGTGTTGGTAGCCAGACTTTATTTTTATGTTGTTACTAGCAGCCAAAGTACTAACATAACAGTATGTGCCTTGCCTGTGGAATTGTGTCTCCCATGAAAGACTTTTGAGGCTGACTCATTTTGGACCTTATCCTGATAAGTCCTGAGAGCTTCCTATACAAGGCTCTGTGCTCTCAACTCCAGTTGGCTTTGAGGTTGCTTAGCTCCTTGCAGGACTGGGCCCATGGTGCTTTTAAATCCACCATGAAACTTCAGCTGTTTGTTTGAAGCTTATTCACCTTACAGGCATTTGCTTTGTAATTGCTTCGAAATTGCTTTGTAAAGCTTGCTGCGGAACGTGCTATGAAAGTGTAATAGTGATGTTATGGCAGACATATGGTGACCCACCCCCACGTGATTCCCTCACAGTGACCCATCCTTGTCACGCCTTCTTGCATAAAAAGTGTTAATATGAAAGAGGACTTGAGAATTAAATAGCAGTTTTGTATAAAGCTAGGAATGGACTAATTTTTTCATAGAGGAGATTGATCTTTCAAGATCCCTTCAAGCCTTACATAGCCAAGATTCTATGATTCTATTCTGGGATCCAAAACCTGAATTCTAAAACTAAAACCATATAATTTTGTTGTCTACCTTGTTAATATGAACAGATATGTTTATTTAAGCACTCCCGGCATATAGCGAGCTAACGATCAGTTATTCCCATTGGTATTTACACTATCATTTGTATAATTATCCTCCCTCAGGGAAATATGGAGACATTTTGCAGAGAATAGAAGAAATCTTGGAAGAGTTAAACTATGACAGTGTGATTCAAATTAAAGCTACCAGTAGCAGCAATGTTGCAAGTTACAGAAGTGTTTGTATTTAAAATGTGTACTCCTTCCCCAAAACAAAAAATGACATAAACCAAACAGTTGAAAAATAATTTCTACTAGTATTAAATAGCAATGTGTATTATTAAGAAGTGAGGTGAAATGGAGTGTAGCGGGGTGGATTCTGCCCTGAAGGGCTTATAGGCAGCCCTGGGAGAGGGCTGTGGCAGAAGACGGCAGCAGGGCTGATTGGGGCGTGGCCCCCAGCTGAGACTGATTCCCCAATCAGGGCCCAGCTGGCCCTATAAAGGCTGTTGAGCTAGTAGAGGGAGAAGGGCCTGGCTGCAGGAGTGAAGCAGAGTACTTGGAGTGGAGCAGGGCTGGGGAAAGGCCAAGGGATCCGGGGAAGCTCCGGCCAAGAAAAGCCCCAGTCTGCAGGCCTAGTAAGGCCAGTATAGGTACTGGGGTTGCAGGGGCAACCCATGGGTAGGCATATGCAGCAGGTCCAAACCCCCTTTGCCTATGATGAGTGGCTTACACTGCAGTCTGCCCCAATGAGCGGGGGGCTAGATAGGGACTGGCAGTAGCTGGACACTGAGGTGAAGTGTGGATAGTGGGTGGGGGTTCCCCTGGGAGGGGGAGACCCTGAGATTAAGGCTGTGGAGGTATTGCCAGGGGGCAGCACCCCAGAGAAAGGGACACTGGGTCCTGGGAGGGACACAGGGGGCCAGAGCGGTAAGGCGGATCACCGGCTAGAAGGCGCTCCGGAGGCTGGATGAGCTAATTCCCAATGACTACCAGAAGGAGGCGCCGCAGGGGTGAGTCCGACCTGTTTACATGGAGATTCAGTTTTTGAGGGTTAAAGACACCCTGCAGGAAATGAGGAAGTACAAAGGGAGGGAGAGCGCACTGAATAGGGCCATAGGGTTAAATGAGCTGATGATAAAACTTAAGTCCTGAAGTTTTATTGGTGTTGTGGGATATTGCTCCATAATATAAAGAGTATTTTGTTTTTGTTTTGGGTTGGGTTTTTTTTTTTTTTTTTTTTCACAAGCAAGGGTGAAACTGGTTTAGGCAGTTGAATAGCTGGGATTCCTGAACCCTAACAAGCAATTGAAATCTTTGTATGGGGCAACAACTTTTTCATTTTTACTGAAAATCTAAGCAGAGCAAGGCTAGATTTAGCCTTTAAGGCACAGACTGCAAAAGATCCTGGGGCAGAGTTGTACTCTAGTTACACCATCATTATAATGTGTTGTGTAGCATTTATATAAATGGATCCCAAAGCACTTTACAAGCCATTTAGAATCCATGTTGGAATCACTTCAACCACCACTAAAATGCAGCCACTTCTGGGGAGAAGCACAATAGATTTCTTCTAAGGCCTGGTCTACACTAGAAAATTCAGTCAGCATAACTACATTGCCCAGTAGTGTGAAAAATCCACACCCCTGCACGGTGGCAATTTGGCAGAGGGTATTTTTAGCAGCCTCCGAAGCAGCTTCCGCTTGCCTGCGGGAGGTCCACCGGTCCCGTGGCTTCAGCGGCAATTCGGCGGAGGGGACCTTCTGCAAAGACGCAGGAGGATCTCCCACAGGTAAGCGGAGGTGGCTTTGGCGGCTGCTAAAAATACCCTCCGCGCCGAAGCTGCTTCCGCTTGCCTGCGGGAGGTCCTCCGGTCCCGTGGCTTTGGCGGCAATTCAGCGGAGGGTAAGCCCCTAGGAATTTCTGCATCCCTGCCTAGGGCGCAGAAATTCCTAGTTACAGCTCTGGTCTGCAGATAGTTCCCTCTAAGGTGCGCACCTGAGTGGCCACACATGAGACAATGAAGGGCCACCCACCTAATTAGTGGAGTTGTGCAGGTGAGGCTCCACTAATTAGGTGCCTGGACCTTGGAGAAGACACACATGTAAGGTGAGGTGGTGGCCTTAAGGGGAACAGGAGGTAGGTAGGAGGGGGCAGTGGGATGAGAAGAGGGGGAGGGGGAATTTGGGAAGTGCAGGGCTGCGGCAGCCAGAGAAAGAGGCAACATTCCCCAGCTCCATTGGGGGAGAGAGGGAGAGACCCCCTCCCTTCTTCACAGCCCCAACTTGGGGGCTGCCCCAGTGAGGGAGAGAGGGCACATCCATCGTATTAGAAAGGTAAGACTACTGATATGAAAATATGAGTTGTGTGCTTTTATTTGTAGAACAAAAAAAGTTAATTATTATTAATTTTTTATACATAATATATAATATATAGATATATAGCGCTTTTATCCAAAGCGCTTTAAGATAGTTAGCTAACGGTACAAACAACATTTAGAAAGATCATTAAGTGGTCCGCCAAGACCCTCAGCAATTTTCAAGTGGTCTGTGGAAAAAGTTTGAGAACCACTGCCCTAATAGATTATCATTCTGTTTCATAGGCAAAGTATGGACTGACTGCCTCTGTACCCCAATGTTCAATGAATGACTCCATGTATGCTAGTCAGGACTGAGATAGACACACCTTCAATCTGCTCTGGGTACTATCTCAGTGGCTCATTACTGTATACATCCGTACACATTTCACTGTCTCTCTCTTTCACTGTAGTAATCTAGCAACAAAATCTTTATTTCTTCTTTATGCTCCAAAGGAGTAAAGAATTGGAGACAACTCTCTCACCAGTCAGTGTATGCATTACGGAGTGCAAAAGCATTTGCCAGGGAAAGATACCCACTCTTTATGTGTTGTGTGATCTTCCTTGTAGACTTATCTGAGGCTAGTGTTCATTCAGTGATTTCTTATTGTAAGTAACTAAAAAGAAAAAAGAAAACAAGAAAAATACCTGTGGCACCTTAGAGACTAACAAATTTATTTCAGCATAAGCTTTCGTGGGTTAAGAGCCCACATCCGATGAAGTGGGCTCTTAACCCACGAAAGCTTATGCTGAAATAAATTTGTTAGTCTCTAAGGTGCCACAGGTATTTTTCTTGTTTTCTTTTTGCTGACACAGACTAACACGGCTACTACACTGAAACCTAAAAAGAAAAAGGTAGACTGTGTAGAAAAGATTCCTGTCTGGGTTAATATTTGACCTAAAAATCAGCAATAGAACTCTGTTGGTCCTTTTTAATGTGAACTACATTGCTTCTGGATTTAGGAATTTAAAATTTGGAAATCACTGGTAAAGAGCTGGTAATTTATTAATAGTGAAGGGATGGACTCCAGTAAAAGTGTAACATTTATGGAAAGGACTTGCTCGATCAGTTAATACCAAAGAAGGCACACACCATAAAGACATCTGTTAATTATTATACGCTGTGCTTCAAATGGTACTAAGTGGAATTTCCACAGTAAATAAAGGGTATTGGGATTTTAAAAATATAAATTAACCAGTACTAAAATAACTTATTCATAAAAGCAGCCAATCAGTTGTCAGAAAATCAATGAAAGAATAAACAGTGCAGAACAACTAGAAAGTCAGGGTCCCCACTCTGAAGAGCTACAGTGCCCCGAGGGATGTGGGGGGACACAACCCATCATGACCACCAACTCCGATTTCCCTCCTGAGACAAGACAGTCCAATAGTCATTTTAGAATCTTTAGAAGTCTTGTTTTTTTCCCGAAACCCTGTGCAAGCATTGTCTATGACCAAAGATGTTCTTTCAAAGCTGAACGAAGGTTTTGCAGCTTTTAATATGACTACAGTGGGCCTAACTATCTCTGTCAGCGTAAAATTCCGGGAGCTGTTTCAGAAGTTTTGAAAAGGATGTTTGAAACCAAAATGTCTAAAATGACTTCAGACTCAGTTGTAGATGCCATTGTAGATCCTTTGGGCCAAGACCACCTTATACCAGTGAAGATCCTGAAGAAGACCAACAGTGGCAGGCAGCCTGTCAGGGAGGGATAGGGGTGCAGTAGTAACACAAAGTGGTTGCCCACTCCCCACTCCAATACAAATAGTGAATAGAACTGACTAGGAAGATGACGAGGCCAAAGTGACTGAGGGATGTGGTGTTCAGAGCATCCCCCTTAGCAGCTTCCATTTTCAGTGCTCGTATGGAGCTCTTGATGGGATTTTATCCTGAGGTAGAACAGACATTGTCAATGCTAGAGTAAATCCCCTAGTGCACAGGAAGAGTTGGCTAGTGCATGAGGGTTTAATTAACCCCCTCTGGCATCAGGTTCAGTAAATCTGGCCCTCTGTGTAAGGAAAAATAAAACAAGTATTTGCTTTATAGGCTTTGAGTGCTTCATTTCTTCACTTACATTTTATAGTTTGCCAAGTGTGAATGTTTAGTCAGCAGTATGCTCCTCCTAGGCTATTAGTTGAGTCAGGATGTTATTAGACAATTTCCCCTGGATTTGCAGTCTCAGATTTGACCTACCACCTCAATGTCACAATACTGTAACCTGGGCATCCTTACCATACCCATTCCTTCAACAGCAATCTGCACCAGATTTGTGTAATAGAGGTAACATTAATATGATGCATTTTCCACTGTATTAATGGTTTTCTGCTTTTATCTGTCATTGGGAAGCCATTATGGTACACAACATAGAATTCTTTTATATATCCACCTAATGGAACCTGTGCCAGCCAGCCAGTCAGATTTTCAGAGGGCTGACTCTGAACAGCACTGCCTAGTGATTAGGTTAGGCAACTAGGAGTTAAGAGACTTGGGTTCGATTAGTGATTCTGTGGTTGATTTGCTGTGTGACCTTGGTCAAGTGACATTACCTGACTGTGCTTCTTTCCTTATCTGTAAAATGAGGATAATACTCACCTTTGTGACGTTTTGAGAGCCATGGCTGAAAGGCATTTTATAAGTACAAAGGTCCAGATTCTGCCACCCTTACTCACATTGAGTAGTACCTTATTCCACAGGTAAAATCAGTGGGACTACTTGCAGAATAAGATACTATACAATGGGAGTAAGGTGGTAGAATCTGGTCTTACCTAGGTACTATGAACAGTAAATTCAGCCAGTCAGAATCCCATGTACGTTTTTAGATAAACTTATTTCTGACGGGTTGAAGCACAAAGTAGTTCTGTTCTCCAGGCCAACTGGAGTTCAAGTCAATATTGATAAGTTGCCAAAATCCTTCAGTCTTTGCTTGGCAGTTTTTGTGGCAAAACTCCCCATTGGACACATGAAAAAAAAGTGAAGGATTTGGTCCAATGTGACTAATTAATTTACACAAGGGTCATTTCATATGACTGAAATGGAATAATGGTCTGCTGCTTTATACATATTTTGGTAAAACTCAGATGTTTATTTTCTATGTATTATATGCTGATCCTGTGACAACCATCTCTTCTATTACAGGAAAATTAACTACCTGTAGGTTCAGAGTTTAGATTTTGTAATAAAAGGATTTTAAAAATCTAATATGAATATAGATTGAGTGTATTTCAATTTAAACAGTTTACATTAAACTTTTCTCTGCAGTATTGTGACTAGCATTGTGCTAGTGAATGAGGACCAGACAGGAAAGCTGATTAGAAACAAAGTGAAATGAAGCCATCTATTTTAATTGTCCAAAGCTGGTGTGAAATGGAAAACAACAAACAAAAACCCTGAACTGCCGAAATGGTGAGAAATTTAATTATTTTAAAATTCTAAGGTATTGTTGGTAACAGATATTGTAAAACAACCCACCCCAACGTGATTTTTGTGTTGTCTTACTTCAATACTATCTCCTAATAGTGAGTTTTGGTGCACCAAACCAAAATTGGAAGTTAACAGATTTTTGTATTTTATTGGGCAGCAGAATATGGAAAACAATAACTAAAGAAAACTTTCTAAATTTTTTCTGTAAAATAGTGCAATTTGCTTATGCCATATATGTTGTAGTGTGGTAGAAAGGTTCCACTGGCACTTATTTGAAGTGTCCTATATTATTCACTACTGGCTTCACTGTTCATCAATAATATGCCTACCCCAAACTCATGCTGATAAAACCTATATACAATGTCAACATGTAATCTCTATATTCTGTAGCTGTTTGTCAACAACTATGTGCTGTATTTTTTTGAAGAAAGATATTAAACTTTTAGATGCAGCATCTATCATTGGTATTTGGCTTTTGCCAGTTTATAGTTGGGTCAGGTGAAGTAAAAGGAGGGCAAATGATTGAGCAAAGGTTTAGTGGCTTGATGGCCTCACCTCAGTGAACTCCAGGACCTTAGTAGCCCCTGATCTTTCTAATTCCTAGATTATACCATCTTTTGATGACATTTAGTACTGTAACAGGTAGTCTCTCCAACCACTTCAATCTATTTTATAGGTGTTGTGAATTCCAAAACAGAGTTTATCATGCTCTAGACAGATCACTGACATATTTCTGGCTGGGACAAACAGGTGGTGATCCTACTAATACAAAATTCACAGTCTTTGTCCTTGCAGAATAGAAGTCAGTGTTGCAATACTAACTTTTGGCTAGCTGTTGTTTTCTCAGTGTGCTGTATCAGCTGGAACAATAGCAGCCTTGAAGTCCTTATCACATTTTTTTTATTCTTCATGCTGAACTCTAGTTTGCACAATAGCTAAACTCTCAAGGAAAGCATTCATGTTTTGCATTCTTAAAATGAGCAGTTTTTGTGCATAAGTGGATCCAGTGGTAGTAGTGTTGTTAAACCAGTCTCTTTCCAGCTTAACTGTACTCAATGTCAAACATAAAAGGATCAAAGCCATGAATATTTTTTTTTAATGCTGTAAAGTGTTCACAGGGTGCCATAGGAAGTTTGGTGATAGTATGTGTTGGGGACTGGTGCTTTGGACTTTACCCTTTGACCATTTACAATTGTCATAAGTCTTGTGTGTCTTACAGATAAGTAAGTTTTTAATATTGTTTTTTTTCCAGTGCTGAATAACATGCAAGATCCCCACCAGCAAGGTAATGTGTACCTTAGATCATACACATTAACAAAGCACACTTAATATGGTACCAGATGACACCTAAATATGATTTTGTTTATCTGAAGCAATAGCCTTATTTACAAATATATTTAGAACTTCAGAGCTAAATACTGCCTTTCTTAGTTATAACTACCATTGGGAGATTTGCCTCACTTAGGACTGTGGGATTTGGTCCACAAAAAGGAAAGGAAGGGGCTCAAGACAAGGCTTAGGCATCAATGAAAGAAGTAGACCTTTGAATACAGTTTGTTCCTGGATTTGGATTACCTCTCAAAACCAAAGAAAACCTTCCAACCCTGTGAAAAGTGCCTGATACTATATAGCTGAGTCATCTCAATTCCAGTGGGGGTAAAGGGTAGTCAAAGTCTTATAGGATTAGGCCCTAAAGTCTCTATTTGTGTTGCTATAGTGGCTTAGCACTGGCTCTTCTGTGGAAGAATGACAAGTATTATCTGCTACCTTCTGGATGTTCTTTGGTTTTAGGATACAAAGGAATAGCTGTTGTGATTCACTGGGGAGTTAGAACCACAGCACATACTGCAAGGGAAGGACATGAAGGCTCAGAGGAACTCAAGTGTTAAACTACAGAATTTTCAGTCCTTTTATCAAAGCAACTGTAGCTCCTGATCTACAGTAACTAAAGGAATAACCAAGATTGTGCAAAGAAAGCCTGTCCCTATCCTAAGCATCATGTTGACTAAAAGAGAAGAAATCAGTGCAGGCCGTTTGGTTATTCCCAATGCCTTTTACCATTTCAAGCCTCAGCAGACCCAAATTAAAGAATCTGGGGGTCCTGTGCATTATAAAAATCCCCCCCCACACCTTCCATAAACTAGAACTCTGCCCAGGGGCTGCTCAGCAAAGCGCCCCTGTCCGATACACACCAACCACACCCTACACCAGGGGTCAGCAACCTTTCAGAAGTAGTGTGCCAAGTCTTCATTTATTCACTCTAATGTAAGGTTTTGTGTGCCAGTAATACATTTTAATGTTTTTAGAAGGTCTCTCTCTATAATATATAACTAAATTATTGTTGTATGTAAAGTAAATAAGGTTTTTAAAATGTTGCTTCATTTAAAATTAAATTAAAATGCAGATCTTGTCAGTTTAGTGTGATCCTTGCCCTTGCTTTTCCTTGTTGAGTTTTCCAATGTCTGGCACGTATTTGGATACTTTAAGCTGCACACAGACTTCTGAGTGATCAGTTTTTAACCAGCTCCGAGAGGGACAGAGGACAGATTTCATGTGTGAAAATACCTGTTCACTCAGGTATGTGGATCCAAATGCTGAAAGCATTGCGAATGCAATTTTCTTCAAACAGTTACATTTCACTGGCAGGGACATCCAGCAGGTCAGAATAGAGGCCCCATGATCTCTCTCGGTAGCTTCAAGAGCACTCCACAGATCTCCAAACTTTGATGCCCACAATTCTGAGCTTTTTAACTGAATGAGCTGCATTTGAAAATCTTCAACACCCATCCACTGAAATACAGACAAATCCAAGTCGCTTTCATTGAACTTTTCAGGTTTAATTAGAAAAGAAAGCATTGGGCCAAATAGATTTCAAGATTTCCAGTGATCAGAAAATTCCAATTCCAGTTCTTGCATGTACATTCCAATCTCATCGATGCTGACATTGAAACATTGTGATAGCTCTTTTATGTGTTGGAAGTAGCAGAAAGTCGAAGTTTGAATAGCCCAAGAAAAAACGGCTAGTTTTACAACAAATGCCTTCCAGGTTTCATAAAGATCCAGAACTGTTTGCCCTGCCCCCTGGAGATGGAGGTTGAGTTCATTTAGGTGAGCAGTGATGTCAATTAGAAACATGACCTTACACAGCCATTTGTCATCATCCAGTTTGGGGTAGTTTTGTCCTTTTTCCAACAAAAAGGCCTTAATTGCATCAAAACAGTTTACAAAGTGCACCAAAACCTTGCCACGACTTACCCACCAAATGTTGCTGTGAAGTGAAATGAATGGACATCTAACTTTGCTTTCTTAGGAGCTGACATTTTGTCAAATGTACCCCTCAATTTACAGTGTGGAAAAAAATCATCTTGTCCATACATTGAGACCCTGCAGTTCTGCCTGTCCTCCTAGTCCTGCAGATGGAACTGGAAGCGTTTCAGAGAAAGGTAGCATGGAGGTCCTGGACTTCAATTTCTTACCTAGCAGCCTAAATTTGGCCTCCAGGACTTCTTGCCTACCTTTCCCTATGTCATTGGTACCTACATGTACCACACCACTGGATCGTTTCCAGAAACACACATAAGTCTGTCTAGATGACTCATGAGATCAGCAACCTTCACATCTGGCAGACAATTTACCATGTGGTTCTCCTGATCATCACAAACCCAACTATCTAGATTTCTAATAATTGAACCCCGCATTATTATTTCCTGGCTCTTCCTAGTAACTGGGGTTCCTGTCCCAGAAGGGGTATCCTCAAAGCAAGAGGATGCCATGACATGATCTGGAAGGAGGTTTCCAATTATAGAAGCAACAAAGGAAGCTTGCATCCGAAGAAGTGGGTATTTACCCACGAAAGCTTATGCTTCAATACCTCTGTTAGTCTATAAGGTGCCACAGGACCCTTTGTCACTTCTACAGATCCAAACTACCACGGCTACCCCTCTGATACTTGTTCCCAATTATGGGATTGTTTCCTTCTGCTCCAGATTGAGGTCCTCCTTCCCTGAGACTTTCATCCTCCTCAACAGCACAGAGGCTGCTAAATTCGAGGTGGGACCATTCTATTGTATTCCTGAAAGTCTCATCTGTCTACCTCTTTGAGGGCCATGAACTGCTAGCATCATATGCACACACATGACACCTGCCCACAAGGCATGTAATTGGACTAAATCAGACTAAATGTGAATGGGTAGCACTGTGATCTGGTACATGGGGTCACAGCATTGCAACTGTTTTTTTTCCTTAGTGGTTGGGGGCCTCTCTGAGCTGGGGCCCTGTGCAAGTGCACAATGGTTAATCCAAGCCTGAGTCACTGGCAGGAAAGCACACTAAGTGCAAGAAGTGAAGCCTGGCTGGGATCCATTCCCTAGTTTCACTAGAGAAAATATCCTCTCCTCCCACCATATACCCACTCTTCTCGACCCTTTGTAATAAAAACTTGTCAAGCCGGGGAAACCCTGGTGATGAAACTGAAAGGTATGCCCTGGCTGGAGCTTTCTTTTCCCCCATCTTTAAAGATTCTGATTTAAAAGCAGATTTTTTTGTAATCCTTTCCCCATCCTTCTTCTCTCCCCACTGTCCCAATCAGACACTTGGACTCATTGTGCTATGATGTGTGCTGCCTATGGCCCTGTTCCTTCCAATCTGTTCAGTGGGCTTTGGATCAGGACTTCTCTATCCAGAGGTTTAATCTTAATTGGTAGAATGAGAATGTGATATATAGAGAGTAATATCTAATCACTCCCCAAACAGAAAGGTAGGAAACCTGCCCCCAAAATACAGTTCTGAAAACCACCCCATCCTAAACATTTTTGATTACGTTAAAGATAAACCAAACAAGGAAGAATCTACCTTATTTGTTGGTAGCATGAAATAAAATTCACATCACATTTGTAAAGAGCCTTTTTGCCTGGGTAAAATTTGCGAAATTGTTAGCCCTATTGCCATGAACTGCTTAACTTTTCTTTAAAGGGAATGCATGGCTTGGGGCAGGGGGGACTGATGATTTAGATAGTGAAAGGGAAGCTGTCTTCAAAGGTGTCATGCATCCTCAAAGCTCTGCTTAGCACTTTTTAAAAAAAGGTTTCATTTGAATGGTGTTATATGGCCTGCATTTTATTTCTGCATGTGGTTTCTTGGATAAATAATTGATGCTAGTGGATGTGATGCTAGTACAAAAGCGGACTAATGAACGGTTGTATTGAATAGAGTTGATGACAAAGTGAAGTTTTTTTTTTTAAAAAAGTCTTTATATAATTCTTAGCTTTTTGAATGACATTCAAAAAGTTCTTCTTTGGGAGCAAACAACTAGCAAGATAAGTAACAACAGAATTCTGCTTCTTTAGCGGTAACTAGAGTTGCAAAGCTGAAAAATCTTACTGTCAAGAAATGGAGCTGTCCAGTACTGACTCTGGAGGAAAATAGTATTTGAAAAATAAATAAACAAACACCTGTAAGTAGAGTTTCCAAGAAAGGCAAAATAAGAAGACAGGAGAAACTGACATGCCCAATAGCTGGATGCCTGATCTAAACTAACCTAATTTTTGCAGCCTTTGGAAGTCTGGCCTCTGAAATGTACTACATTTGTTTATTACAGTATGTAAACTATTTCCTGCCATGGCTGCAGAAGGCACTTGCTTTCAATATATCTTTATTATAAATATGTGGCATATCTGTACACTATATGTATTTAAGCACTTTAAATCAAAACGATGAAACACCATCCTGCAAGGCAGGTGACCAAGCAAGCAGAGGAAGAGATGCTGTGATTCATTAGAATTGCTCTGCTCACACCAAGCACAATGCACGTAGGGCCTGATTCGTCGCTGTCATTCTCAATGTAAACCAGGGATAAAATCATTGCAATTAATGCAGTAACAGTATTGTAGAAGTTTGGCCCTTCTGTAGGGTGACCAGATGTCCCGATTTTGGGTTTTTTTTTCTTATATTGGCTCCTATTACCCCCCAGCCCTGTCCCAATTTTTCACACTTGCTATCTGGGCACCCTACACTTCTAGGATACCCAGCTGGTCAGTGATGAAACAATTGCCCCCGCTCTGTATTCCCCAGCTCTTTCTCAATGTGGTGTATTTGTTCATAGGACACAGTTAAGCATTAAAGGCCATAAGGCAAGAAAGTGGGATCCAGCATCGGGTCTCCTTAGCCGCCAGTTAGTGCTTCTGCCAGCCAGGGGCAATTCCTTCGACTTTGGGCAGAAGGGAGCCCTGGCGGGGCTTAGCCGCCTGATGAAGGGCAAGAGGAGAAGAGTCTGAAACCTTAGGGGACAGACGGGACACCGCAGGAAGCCCATCCAGATGCAGGGTGCCTCGTCCGGTCCTGATTCAGAAGCGGGCCCAGCCTGTGCGATGTGTGTGTATGGGAGGGATGCAGCCCAGGGCACTGTCTGGAGGGGGGAGTTGGGAGACCAGGGCATGGTCCGCACAGGGAGGGGAGTCCGAGCCATGCGCTGGGGGCCGTGCAATGGGCTCTAGGGGCCACAGGCAGAGCAGGGGGAGTTCCGCACGGCTGGGCACCGCATGCAGGCCACAGGGGGGAAGGTGCAAGACCCGGCTGCACCTGCCCAGGAGCGCGAGGGCTGACAGCCCGGGGGCCGTCGCATGCGGGGGGGGGGGGGGGGGCGGGAGGGGACTGACAGCCAGGGCCATCGCATGCACCGGGGGACAGAAGACCCCGGCCGTCGGACGCACCGGGGTGGGGGACGGGACTGACAGCCCAGGCCATCGCACGCCCAGGAGGGGCGGGCGCCGGTTCTCTTCGGGGGGGGGGGGCGGCGGGGGAAGTCCCTGGAAAGTGCCCTGGCGGCTCCCGAGCTGCGGCGACAGGCGAGGCGAAGCCTCCCAACCCCACGTGGTTCCGGCGGGCGGGGGCGCGGGAGGGAGGCAGGAGCCGAACGAAGCGGCGGCGGCAGCGGCGGCATCTGCTTTAAAACCGCCCAGCCCGGCGGAGCGCGCAGCACCCCCTGGCCACGGCGCGGGAGGCGCGGAGCCGGGGCCAGGGCTGCAGCACGGACCCGCTCCCTGCGGCCGCAGGGCATGAACTTCCAGCCATGAGCCGCCCCCCGGGTCCCCGCAGCCCGGCCGAGGCCCGCCGCAGCCCCGCCGCGCTGCCCCTGCACGTCTGATGCTCGCCCGGCGCCCGCAGCAGCATGGCCCGCCGGAAGATCTCCTCGGAGTCCTTCAGCTCGCTGGGCTCGGACTATCTGGAGACCAGCCCGGAGGATGAGGGCGAATGTCCCCTGTCCAGGCTCTGCTGGAACGGCAGCCGGAGCCCGCCCGGCCCGCAGGACCCGCTCGCCGCCGCCGCCAGGAGGGCTCCGCGCAGGAGACGGGTCAACCTGGACTCGCTCGGGGAGAGCATCAGCCGCCTGACGGCTCCCACGGTACGTAGCCCGGGCGGGGGCAGGGGACGCGTCGCGCCTCGGGGCTGGCGGCTGCCTGCGGGCGAGGGGCTCCCCCAGCAGATCTCTTGCCTGCCCCTTGGCGGGAGAGGTCGGGCTGGAACTGGGGGCCCATACCCCCCCCCCCCCGAATCCTTCCCTGCCTGCACCCCTGTCTCCTCCCCTACAGCCCCCAGCCAGAATCGATCCCTGTTTCCCTTCCCCGCCATTGCCCAGACCCCCATATCCTCCCTGCATCAGCATCCTGCCCCGATAGCCCCCCACTCGCTCATATCCCGCCCCCCAGAATCTAGCCCCTATATCCTCCCCGATGTGCCCCCGGAATCCAATCCATATACCCCGCTGTGCCTGGACCCCTCTGCCCCGCCTCATGCCCCCCTCGCTGCCTCGACCGACCCCTGCTGTCTCCTCCCCTATATCCCCCCAGTGCCCCTGCGCGGGAACCCAAATCTCCCTGCAGTTCTCTCCGACACCCCCACCCTCCCGGGCACGGCACTGGCCGGACCCCTGGGTCCCTCTGCGCCAGCCTGCCCGAGTCCCCGAGCCCGCTGGCGCGGGGCAGGCCGTGTGAGCGCGGACGCTCGGGGGCTGCCGCGCCCGCTCTTGTGCCGCCCTGATGGGTTTCCCGGAGCCGCGGGCCGGGCGGGCTGAGGTGCCCTGTCCCCAGCCCCTTTTGTGCTTGTTCTCCCGCCCCTCCCCGCGTTCTGCTGCTCCTGGAGCCACTTGCGGAGCCCTTCTCCCCACTGGGCAGGGGGACTGCGGGATGGCGGGGAGGGTCCCGGCAGTCGCTCACTCTCTCCTCTCGCCCCTATTTCAGTTGTAGACCGTGTCTAGCCTACTTCTTGTCAGACCTTTTGAGCACCTCTGATGCTGCGCTTGGGGCAGTGGCCCAATACAGATATTTCTTGGCAGGGGGGAAATTCCAGTCCCCTCCCCCCCTCTCAGGGACCTGGGTTTTCCTCAGCCCGGGAGTCCCCCGTCTCTCTTACCCACACAGCACACGAGCCGGTGTTGCTAGGAGTGGAGTCCTTGGAGGACCCCTCTGTGCTCTGCCCTACAGAACAGACTTCCCTTGCACCACCAGGTCGCAACATCGTTTGACCTGGCTGCTCCACTGTGTGGAGGGAGGGGCAGCCAGGCCAAATTTCAGAGGCATCGCAACCACCTGCACCAGATCACAATTGCCACTCACTCGAATGTGGCCCAGCCGGGTGAAATTTCACCGGTGTGGCAACCACGCAGCTGGTGCCCTGCTCTGGACCACTCCAGCAGCAGCAGTTCTGATTTAGAAGCATCCCTACATTTAGTAGAGGACCAGAGTGGTTAGTAGAGGACCAAAGTGGTTGGGCCATGGCCCCCCCAGCTCAGTGGTCTATGGAACTTTAAGCAAGTGCAAAAACCTTTTTGGGCTATGTGTGGCACATTCCTCCCCAAAACTGGTGCCACTGGGGGAATCTCATTTAAATAGGGGCTATGCAGTATGTAAAATGCCCAGCGCTCCAGGAGCTGCTGCTGGGAATCTAGTTTGGCTGAGAGGAGAATGAGGAGTTATTACCCTGTGCAAACCACTCAGCATAGATCATTTAAAATGAGCTGTTGCTTATCTTCCTTTTCATACTTTTCTAGTAAGGGGAGGTATATGGAAAATCAACCCATGTTACCTTTAGAATGTGCGAAGCTGCAGCTGTTTTAGTAGCCATAAAAATAGGGCATTTCCCAAGTAGCATAAACAGATTGGGAAAGATTCAGCGTCTTTGAACTATTACATAGTATAAATAGCAATCAAATATAGAGTCATAATTAAAATAGCATACAATCTGTGTTTACTAGTACATAATAACATGTTTTTAAATAAAAAAAATAACTTGTTTTTGGTATAAACAATGACTTAGTTTTTTTGATTAAAATTAATATTTACTTTTGTTGGTAAATGTTTAACTTTCTTCCAGTTATCTTAGTTCATAGAGATTTTCATATTACTTAGCATAATTGCAGTGCCCCCTTGTCATGGAGTTTTAGTCTGTTTATTTTAAGCAACTTAAATCAGGTTTAAAGAACTCCTATTAGAAATCAAATGTTTATAACTGGGCTGGGAGATAAAAATACCCACAGCTATCCTATTAGTCATGTTTGTAATTTCAGCTTGAATTCCCTTTCTGCAAAAACCTGTTCAAAATAGTAAACCTACAGTATTTTTTAGAGAAATTATTTTAAAAATGAATAATTATGATTAATAATTGTAACTAACTGCTGATGATGTATTATATTTTTCTAAAACATTCCTACTTCACCCCAAATGTACATAGTGCTTGCCATACATATTTTTTCCTGTCCCGAATAGATGTGAACTCCTTTCACATGTAGGTTTTTTCCTTATTGAATAGGGTAAAAAGTTTTGAGCTTTCTGTTATAAAAACAAGTTGAGTGACAGATTTGCCTTGAGTTCTAGCATTTATTGAAATGGGTGCAGTTTGAAGACCTCTGTCTCTTAAATATGCTTTGTTGATGATTACATGAATAATCATGTCTACATCTGAGAATTAAGGAAGAATGTTAAAATACTTTGACTGTTAACATTAATTTTGAATTTGGATAGAACCTGTTATATACAATTCTGTTGGTTTGGAAGACTGTAAAATTAGAGACACAAACATTTCCAGTGTTAAAGTTGTTATATGTAAAATATTTTTTCTCCCATATAACGTGTATGTTGAGCTCCCATAATCATATATATGAGGATCAGAAAATTTCCAGCTGCAGTTGAATATTTGGTTCTTAGAGACATAAATTACTCTAATGTATTAAGGTATCAATTTCTAGTTTTAACAACTAGTATGTTCATCTATAATCAGATAATATCTGTTGAATAATGTGGCAATCACTAAGCCTTCTTGTATTCTGTTATCCAGCATTGGAAATTATCTACCTGTCTAATATTATATTATTGAGGTACTGAGATGCTTTGCTAGTGATGTACAGTACTCCTTTTTATTCATTATGACTTGGATTGGGTTGACGGAAGTAGACCAGTTGTTTAACAAGGAAAGTTTAGTGCATTACATAGTTAATAGTTTTGCAGTTTCAGTGTAGAGTTTTCTCTTACATTGATTTTTCCCTCCCCCGGGGGAATCTGATCCTGTAATGCTGAAATTAATAGAAGGCATCCCAGCTGGCCTATCTTGCATTATTATAAAATAAATTAATTAATATAATAGTAATACAGGTGGTATAACTAGAGCAAGTTTTACCCAATATTTAAAATATTCGGAGGTAGCTCAGTATAGTATTTTTAGATCTACTATTACTATTGCTGATAACTTTAGCATTTGTATTTTCACAGCTTTGACTGTTATCTTTTGTACTGGGATGCTGTAAGAGACCACTACCATTTTACAGCTTAATTTTAGTTAATCATTGCATTAATTTGCAGAATAAACACAGAATCATAGAATCTAGAGTTGGGGAAGACCTGTTAAATCATCCAGTTTACCTTCCTGCCATTACAGGTTTATTCATTCATGATTGTGCAGGTTTCGTCCAATCTAGTTTTAATGTCCTAAGCAATTGGTCTTCTACTGGTTTCCATAGGATAGCTCTTACTGATGGTTTTTTTTAACCTAAAATTTCCCTTGCTTAATTTCATCCAAGCATGGTAGTGCCAGATATATGGTGCCTGATTCTGATTTCACTTACATTGGTGGAAATCAGGAGTAACTCCACAAAGTTAATAAAGTCACACTGGCATAAATGCTATGTAAGTGAGAGGAGAATCAGGCCCAATCTCTTCTAGAAATAATTGGTCCAAGATATTATGATTTTAATTGTTTTTGTTGTTGAAAGTCTTTTCAGTGACAATAACACAACAGCACAACTACAGATGTAGTGCTGTGTTCAGCAGAGTACCGGTCTTACAGTCCGTCAAGTCACTCTTATGTGTAATACTTTGGATCCGTTTTTCTTCTCCTATACACTGATGTAAATCAGGAGTATTTATACTGAAGTTAATTGGGTTACACTGATATAAAACAGGTGAGAGGAGGGCAATGTCAATTTAATGCAGGCAGTTAAATCTGAAGGATCACATATATTGGGGAACAACTGGGTGTCTTCATTTCCAGGGTGAATTCTGCAGCACTTTTCTCCCCTGTATTAAACACTTTCAAAGTTGAAAGACACCACAAATCTTTCAATGTTTGCATGTAGCCATGCATGCTCCACATGTTAGTGCCGAGATGGCAAGGGTTCAGATGCAGAGTAAAATCTATTTTGTAGTTTTCATTGATGGAGAAAAAGAATATTTGTGTGTAATGCTGTGGCATGCAGAGGGATTCCTGTTGTGATGTTGTTTCAATCAGGAGGTAGCAGAGGCTACAAAGAATTGATCTGTGAAGACAAGACTAGAGCATGAGAGCTGAGTGCAAGGGAACATCCAAGGGGAAGAGGAGCAGACAGAGAAGGAGCTTCCAAGGGGCAAAGGTGCTGAATGAGAGAGAGCATCCAGGGTGCAAGAGAGGGAATCTATTGCATTTTGGAGTGAAAAAGCTGTGATATGCAGAGCACCAGAATGAAAGAAGAGATAAAAGCATAGCAAACTTTTATGCTCCTCCGAAACAATGCAGTTGTTGGCTCTTGCCACTCTTGTTAAATATGTACCAGACAGGGTGAGTAGAAAAGCGCTTAATTGCCAAAGGAAAACGAAATGCAACTGTACAGAAATGCATGCAGGAACTACATGAGCTATTTTGTGCTAAGATGTACAGAAAATTGGCTACTGAATTTTGTATCACTTGTAATCTGTCAGGTGTGGCTGTCTAGTTGAAGGCTGCCATTGCATAAGTATCACTTCTTGCAAAAGGTAGAAAGATTTGTTTTTTTACACTTATTTTCAGTGTTCTAAACTGTAATTCAATCCATCCTACTTTGTCCAATGCTGGAGTTTTTCTTCCAAAGAACTGAAAAGAAACAATTTCTTGCACTTTCAGATCACCTGACTGAGCTCGCCTCTAAAATACCCGTTTAAAAAGTTCCCTTTTGAGGATTCTGTCTGGGTCAGATGATTAGAAAACATTTAGGGGCATGATTCTCATTCACCCTACAGCCACTTTATGCTGCTTTTTTCATATAAAGGGTCCTTGAAGTGGCTGTAAATGTAATTTACTCCTTCTTTAAGGATACTGTAGCCTGCCAGAGTGGTGTAAAGTGACCTTGATGTAAGTGAAAATAGGGCCCTTGTGGCTTAAGGTCCTAAAGATGTCCTAGAATACATGTCACGTATTTTGGTGCAGGCTGTTGAAAAGTATGGGGTTCTGAAAACCAAGTGTTCAGAGTTAGCTTATCATGGGCCCAATTCTTTTAATTAAAGTAATTGAGAGGAAGATTGGGCCCCATGTGCACAGAGAGGTTTCTGCATAGTTTGGAGAAAAGTACGCAGTGCTAAGCAACGTGAGCAAATCTCTATATCCTCCCTGATCTGAGCGCTTGTGAGCAGGGGGGAAGTGGAGTGTGGAGAGGGGGCAAAGCATCCAGGTGGCATGAGAGGTGGTCAGGCCTATCCTGCCCAAGCTAACAGTGTGCACATGGAATAATATCATTTCAAGATACTCCTGTTGCCACCCTGGAGTACTGCTTTACAAGCGTACAGAAGAGCTGACCACAAAGAAAGTGAGAATAGAGGCTATGATGACACCCAGCCACAGACACAGCTGAAAGAAGCAGGTGCTGCTGTCTGAAGGGCTGGGAAGAATGCAGTGCCCAGGGCTTGTTGTGTTGAGCAGCTGAGTGTGAAAGATAATGTTTACTGGGAACCACACTCAGCTGATCAACACAACACAGCCCTGGACACAGTGTTTGCTGGCCATTTAGTCTACAGAGTCTGCTCCCTTCTACATATTACATATAACTGAATGATGCCTAACAAGGCAGCATGCTCATCAGCCCTTGGCTTGTCTTAGTTCTGCTCTCTTGCAACCCTCATCCATATCCCTGCAAAGCTGTAGGCAACTTTTGTTAACTCTAATGGGAGTTGTGCACCTAAGTCTCACTTTCATGGACGGAAGAGACTCCCTTTGTAGTTATCCATCTGAACTGAAATCAGTGGGGTGGTTCTTTAAGTGTTCAGAAATTTGAAAAAGGATTGGAAAAGGGAGATGTTCAGGGCCTGATCCAACTTTCCTTGAAATTAGTAGGAGCCTTTCTCATTGGACTGGTCCATATTTTCTAAGAGTTGGCAAAAAAATCCAGAAATCCAACGCGTAAGTGCATTTGCATACTTTTTTCAACAGGACCTAGTTTGTGAGAAATTAACCAAACGTACGAATGGCCATACTGGGTCAGACCAATGGTCCATCTAGCCCAGTATCTTGTCTTCCGACAGTGGCCAATGCCAGATGCTTGAAAGGGAATGAACAGAACTGGGTAATTATTGAGTGATCTATTCCCTGTCATCTACTCCCAGCTTCTGGCAGTCAGAGGCTTAGGGACACCCAGAGCATGGCGTTGCATCGATGACCATCTTGGCTAACAGCCATTGATGGACCTCCATGTAACTGGCATAATCACATGTACATCTCTCTCAAATTTAAATTATATTCCTATTATGCTGCCATATTTATTGCTATGCCTCATTTTAAAAGATTAATTTTTACATTGGGTGATGACATAAATTATGATTAATTATAACTAGAAATGATGATATTATATGTTCTTCACTTTCAGCATAGAGTTTTCTGCCTTTAAAGGGCTCTGATAAAAGACAATGGTAGCTCTGTCAAATAAGGTTTTATAGTATAGAAAATACAATTTATTATTCCACAGGACACTAATTCTTTGCAGCAGTTTTCACAATTGCCCAGTTTTATCTTGACCTGTATCCAGTGTAGGGCTGAAAATAGAATTAAAATAAGAAGAAAATAATTTGTCACTGGTTTGAAAGTAAAATACAATGTACCCATCTAAGGGGCATAGACTCACTCCTCTACAGGTGTGTAGAGTGACTCCTGTTAGTTCATTGAAAATTAGACATGCATCTAGAGGAGGCTATGCCGTCAAGAATTTAACTGATATTTTTGGAAAGAAAATTATAGCATTACATAGCTCTGAATCTTTTAAAATTTCTGTTTGCATTTGTTTTCTGAATGGCTTAGGTAACATATTTCCTTCCTGAAATATATACTGTATATTAAATGGCAATCAAATCTGATAAATGTTTTAAAATTTAAGACCTCTTCCTTTGTTTAATGGCCTGATCCATTAATTCTGAAACCCATTGAATTCAGGAGGCATTTTTTTCCATTCACTTCATTGGGCTTCTAGATTTACCATTACATAACCTGATTTCAGAATAAAGAAAATAAGAAAGGAATACTTGTGGCACCTTAGACTAACAAATTTATTTCAGCATAAGCTTTCATGGAGTACAGTCCGCTTGGTCTTTTTCTATACAATCCCTGTTTCTAACAATATGCAACAAAGACTGCCCTTTAAATCAGTATATAAACTCTTATTTATGAGTCACAAAATCACTAAAAATTAGATGAAGAATAAATGTAAAAAGTGTCTTCATTGTTTTTTTCCCAATGATCTTGAGTTGTTAGCCAGATTTGAACCTAGACCTGCAGTATCAAAGCACAAGCCCCAACCATGTGAACTAAAGGAATGATTTCTGTAGATAGTAACAATAGCAGGCTGTAGCCACTAGAAGGAGAAATTACCACATTTACACGTTTACTACACCACCTACTGTAGACCATAATGATTCAATATTAACCCATCAGAATATCATTATGGATCAAATTTCATTGTTGCTGAGAAGAGATTTCTGCCTGACTTTCTGGATGGAGAATGTACATGTCTTAAATAATAGGTAAGTTCAAACAATGTTTTTGTCACTGTTGCTACCACCTTGTCTACTTGACTGGTTGGGCATCATATGGCCAGTTTGGTTGACCTCTGCATCAGAAGCAGCCATCTATTAGGAATGATTGTTTAAAGGAAAAAGTCTTATAATTGTCAATAAAACTCAGGGAGATCACTGGTGGCACTTCCAGTTAGAACACTTAAAGTTAAGAGTACACACTGTTTTGAAGAAGTAAGTAATTGTGGCAGGCTAACAGGGTTAATTTTCTTAAACTTAATAATATCATACCTTTTGTATAGTACCTTTCAATTTAAAGGATCCAAAAGCACTTTTTACATACAGTCATTTCTGGGTTGGAAGGCCAGTAGCCAGGCAGACAACCAGCTCACCGCATGGTGTGCAGCAGTGGAAGTATTAACTTAAAACAGCCTGGCACACCCTTACTAATATGAAAATCACCATGGGAAAATCTTGGGGGTTTAACATCTCATGCAAAGAATCTTCATCCCTTGTATAAAACTCATTATCTCCCTCTGAGGAGTGAAGGATTGTATTACCCTTGCAGAGATTTGAACCTTTGGTTCCAATATTGCAAACATAATCCTAGGCTAGTTAATAATAATAGCTACTGTATGGTGCACAAGCAAGAAGAATGTCTCATGACTTTCTGCTTGGGATAAAAATACAGTTTCATGAAATTCTGGGATAAGCCTAATTATCCTCCTAAAGTTTTCATATATTCAGGCTGAAATCCTGAATATTTTGTAATCCCTGAAATGAAGCAGAGAATAGGGGGCGGACAGATTCTCATCTCCAGAGTGCTGTGACTCTACTTGAGGATTCAGACAGAAATAAAGCCTTGCCTATACTGGGGATTACAGCCATGAGTGACCAGACACCAGGGTAGCTGCACCAGTGCAGTCCCCTAGTGTAGACAGGCAAAACTGCAATAAATGGTTTGTACTGGTTCAACTCTTCTCAATGTCAAGTTGCACTGCAGAAAATCACAGATTATAAAATAAAAGGGATCATTTTGATCATCTAGTTTGAGCTCATGCATAAGTGTATAGCAGTCTTGCCTGTCTACACTTGGGATATGCCATAATAGCTGTAACTAAACTAGGGCAAATTCCGTCATACATGAGGCCTATGTTATTTTCCAGTGTGGTTGCTTGAGAGCAGAGCTATCTTACTTCACAATGACACAATGTCAATAAGCTCTTTGTGGATCTTACAACGTTTGCAGAGAATAAAGCTCCCACCCCACTCTTAATTGTAAATGTTGTTAAACTGTGCTTTGAATAAAATAAGTCATTCTAGTTAATTATGATTAAAATTCTTTCTATGGGTACCTGCTTGCAAACTACAAAACTAACTTTCAAAGTTAAGGAAACAATGAGGTGCAGTTTGTCTGTAGCGCTCAAAGGGATAAGTTATTCTGCAGCATAGCGTATAAAAGTAAAATCATTTCCACTCTGAAAATTTGGTATAAATTATGTGCTGAACATAAGGAATTCCTGGGGGAAGGGAATGGACACGTAGATCCCTTCATTTTTAACCTGTAACTGTTAAAAGATGAACAGTTAGAATTGCAAATAGATGATGTATTATATTTTCACTTGGAGAATGTATTCCTTCCACAGCACAGAATAGAATTTCTTTTTCCAACCCATATGTGGCTGAAATTCAAAGAGGAATAAAGAGACTCCTCCCTGCATGTATTATAATATATAGCACCCTGGGATATCTATCCTTCATTGTCAGGAAGTTAGACTAGATGATATAATAGGCAATTTCCATTCTGAAGGCCTGTGGTTCTTCTAGTTGAAAGGCAGCTATGTGCATGGAAATTAATATTATTTATTTTTTCCATGTTTCATTTTTTTCAAAGAGCTCACACTATTATAGCCAAGGTAAAGTATTTGTGCATTCCAAATATTTTGTTACTTATTAAATAAAAATAGTTTTTCTTTACTGTGTGTGTGTGTGTGTGTGTGTGTGTGTGTGCTCACAACAGTTTACACATAAAGTGCACAACGGGTGACTTTGGCTAGAAGGCAGTGCGGTCTGGAAGAATGAGAATGGGGTAGATATCAACTAGCTCTGAGTGCTAATCCTGGCTCTGCTACTAACTCTCTACACAGTGCTGGGCAGCTTGTTTGATCTCCCTGTAAATTCTCCTATCCTGCCTCCCCAGCAAGCCTCCTCATTGGGACCAGACTGCAGGCATTGCTGGTTCCACATTGCCAACCCTACTGCTTGATTCCCCGGTTGAATGCTCTTCTGGGCTTTTTTATTGTAGGTCTTCTATGATGGGTGTTTTCCCTAGAGTCCCCGCTGCTAAAATAAAGAGATTGCATGAGAATCTTGGCTTACCTTTTTTAAAATGAAAGTTTCTGGCCCTTGTGGTTGCAGAGAAAAGCTTGGGAATGTGAACTGATTGCACCCTAAGGGCTCAGGAACCAGAAGACAAATATTAAAAAAACCACACACCCAAATGTATTTTGTTTCAAATATTTTTCAGATGTTTGAGACTGGCAATACTGGGTTCCAGCCCCACATCTATGCCCTTTCCTTGGCTCCCTGTGCCCTCTCTGTCCATTTTCCTCCTGGTGCTAAGATGTATAGGAAGGGAGCTCTGCTCCACTCGACTTTATCATATCCACTGGTAGGGTGAACAGATAGCAAGTGTAAAAAATCGGGATGGGGTGGGGGGTAATAGGTGCCTATATAAGAAAAAAAACCCCAAAATTGGGACTGTCTCTATAAAATCGGGACATGTGGTCACCCTATCCACTGGAGAAGGATTCCCCTTATATTAGGCCATTGCAGTGCTACCAGCAGCTAAAAGGGCCTGTGTGTCTCCGATCAGAGCCTCTGTCTTTCCCTGGTCTCTGCAGGCCCCCTAGATTCAGTGATTCACCCAGCTTTTATCCCAACTCCCTGGTAGTTCTGGAATGTGGTTAAGTGCTTAGAATTGAAGGTTGTAAGGAGGGGCCTCATTGCTGGTTTGCCTCACAGCTTTTAATAGGAACAAGCTACTGGTATGAAAAGAATGATTTTGGGAAGTTTCAGAACTACAGGATAAATACTATAGATATGACCAGAAGTCAGAATGACTTTTCGGCCACTTTTCACTCATAAAGAGACCAGTTGCCAGACCCACCAACTGACACTCATTTACAAATCTATAATCTCTTGTGCATAGAGATTTGAATAAAATTTTGAATAAAATTTATTTTGAAACATGAAATAAAAAAAGAAGCATTCCTCATTAAAGCCAGATCACCAGCAGCAAAGCTGTCAGTTTATATAAACATCAGCCAATTGAGTGATTCAGCACTAAAAGTTTCAAGCACGTAAAACTTTTAACAGTGAGGCACTAAATTGACCGAGCTCTCTGATGGTTTGGCTTTGCAATGTGCAGAACTGATTTGTTTAGGAGGCAGCTTTGCAGCACCTCAGGATACAGAAGTCTAGGGGGACCCCCTGACTTGTCTGAATTCCTCTAAAAAAATTCTGATAGAAGCAAAGTGGTTTCTAGCTGAGCCAATTATGCTCTTCAGTGCTTAACTTTCATGTGCTTACATTTTTAAGGGCTTAAGTTTTAAGTGCATAAGCAATTTAAGTGCTGAAGCGCTTCAGTGGCTTAGCAGAGCTACTTAGTTTCTACAAGGAGAAATTAAGGACTTTAGAGGGTCAGGAAACTGTCCCTGGAGCAGGGCTGGCCTTATGGATGGGCAACTACCCAGGGCGCCATGGTCAGGGTATGTCTGCGTGCTGTGGTTACGAGGTTGCAGAATGGGCAATGCCCACCTGGGAGATGGGGTGAGGGGATAAAGGGGCTGCAGGGCAGGAGCCAGGCAATCACATGCATCCCCTCTTCATCCTCCTAGCAGCATGACACCTGCAGCACCACCCCTGCTCCACCAGCTGCTGCTTTGCCTGCTGAGCCATCACCCTTGGAGTGGTGGCTGCTCAGGGAGTAGTTCTCAAAAGGTGCCAAAGAAAGCTAGCCCAGGGCACCATTTTCCTTAAGGCTGGCCCTGTCTTGGAGCGCTACTAAGATTCTCTGGGTAGAAGGCTGCTCCCCATATCTGTTACTATCCTCTAGAATTCCTAACTCTATCAGATCTACTTCCTTCCTAGTGTTAGTGTGTTTACCTCAGAAAAGAGATGAATAAGAAGAGACATGATAAAAGTATATAAAATAGTGAATGGTCTAGATTAGGTAAATTGTGAGCTTCTGTTCTGTGCCTCATAACATAAGAACAAGGGGATGTTAAATGAAATAAAAAGTGGCAATTCAAAACTGATAACAGAAAATACTTTTCCACACAACATATGATTAAACTGTGGAAATCATTGCCATAGGAAGTTGCGACTAAGAATTACAAGATTCAAAAAGAGCTAGGACATTTTCAGGGGGTTGGATTAGATAACCTCCTGAGGTCTCTTCCAACCATAATCTATGACTTTATGATGTGGATAACAAAAATATTCAGAATTATAATAGTTAATGCCAACAAAAGCTTTGAAAGGAATGTTAGACCTTGTGTTTCAGGGCTTGAAAAAACTCCAACTATCTAACGTAGGGTGAGACCTACTGGGGGGCTGGGCAGATTACCCCATATCTGCCTGCTACATGGTTCTTACACCTTCCTCAGAAGCGTCTGTTGTTGGCTCCTGTCACACAGGACACTGGACTAGATGAAGTTTAGGTCTGAATCCAGTGTGGCAAGTCCTGTATGTGTTTATTTTTGTGGTGATGGCCCTAATCTGAATGCACTTAGAAAATTTAACTATAAACTAATGATTTTGTTTTGATTATATATTAAATGTGAGCTAATTGCTGGTGAATAATTAATAATATTATAGAACATAAGAATGGCCATACTGGGTCAGACCCGTGGTCCATCTAGCCCAGTATCCTGTCTTCTTTCAGTGGCCAATGCCAGATGCTTCAGCGGGAATGACCAGAACAGGGCAATCATCAAATGATCCATCCTCTGTCAGCCAGTCCCAGCATCTGGCAGTTAGAGACTTAGGGTTTGTCTTCACTACCCGCCGGATCGGCGGGTAGCAATCGATCTATCGGGGATCGATTTTTCGCGTCTCGTTTAGACGTGATTAATCAATCCCCGATCGCGCTCCCCGTCGGCTCCGGAAATCCACCTCATCGAAAGGCGGAAGCGGAGTCGACGTGGGAGCGGCAGCGATCGACTCGCCGCCGTCCTCATGGCCAGGTAAGTCGATTACGATACGCCGACTTCAGCTACGCTATTCACGTAGCTGAAGCTGCGTATCGTAGATCGACCCCCTCCCCTAGTGTAGCCCTGGGTTTAGGGACATTATTATAACTATTTTATATGTATGTAGAGTCTTCCATTTCAAAGAATGCCAATGAGCTTTAGCGCTTCTCTAATAAAGATGTGGTTCTATTGTGCCTTTAAGGCAAAGACTTGTATTGGGGCAGAGAAGAGGTGCATTACCCCAAAGATAGTTACAAGCTGCACTTTACCTTAGACAGATGCAGTGCTTCCTGGAGCTCCAGAGAGCTCAGGTGGATTGTGCTTCTTGGAGATGGTGCAGTATATTTTACGTCCAGCCAGCTCTGCTGGCAAATGCAGAACATAGAGGAGACCCACTCACTTCATGTCCCCTTTGGAAAATATAAAATGGGTGGCACTAGCACTGAAGCTGCCATTGTGGATGGCTTTTGCACATGGGCACAATGAGGGGTGTTCCTTACCCCCTCTCCTTCCATTGCTTACTCTTGTGTGGGTGGGAACAGTCAGATCCATGTTAGAATCACATTGCCCAGAAGTGAAATGCAGCTGCCTCTGAAATGAAACAGCAGCTTTTTAACAGAGCATAGCAACATGGTGTAATAAATAAATCAGGAAGTGAATAATAATATGATACTTAGCATTTGTTAGTTTAATTAATTCTCACAATACTTACCTACTTCATAATGGTGTTATCAGTCATATCCAACTGAGACTACATGGGAGGATTTGTATTTAAATGGTAATTCAGAAGCGTTCAAGTCATTAGTGGTCATTTCTCATTTGTGCACTAAATATATCTCACATGGATCCATATGTAGTCTTTTTATCTATCTTGTGTATTTCATTTATTTTGAATGCTTGCTTTGATGTGTGTGTGCGTGCGTGCTCATGTAAGGATTACAGTCCCTTACACAAGGGATTAATTTAGAAGATAATTTTATGTTGGATTGTTAAATTTTGTTAAATTAACTTGTACTTCTTTTGATAATTTCTTTTCCTATTACCACTTCAGAAAACAAATTGTGTTTTTCCTGATGACTTCAGTTTAAATATAAAATGTCCAGTTCATGTAAACATTTTCAGAATTTAGGGATTTAACTGTGTGACTCTATTGATTTTAATGGGCATTTCAAGGTTTAAAACCATGGAAAGTTTCATAAATATAGGAGTGAATAACACTAACAGATTTTTATTCTTTGAGTAGTTTGTAGATCTTTATCACAAACCAATAGATATTTCTAGTGAATATAGAAAAACTTTATTTAAAATATTTTTACTTTAGTCTTTGTAAATGTGGCTTTGCATATTGTGTGCTATACAGTTACTATCTGAACAATAAATCATCAGGTTCATGTTCTACCCTCAGCTATCCTTGCACAATTATAAACTGGTTACAATTTTCAGTTGCAATCTGGCTGAATGAAGTGGGAATTTGACCCCTGAGCTTGACCATTCATATGAAAGATGAACACATTATATAAGGCTATGTTTACAAACAATATCATAATCCTATATCCAGACCTCTTCCATCCCTGATTTTTGAGATTCATTGATAAGTGGCTTGAGCGTTGTTATAACATGCAGTCCATAATGTATAGACATAATCTGGTGTACAGTGATGATGGCTAAAATGTGCAGAGCGTTCTTGCAGGGTTAGACCCTATAGGAAACCATGTTGTGTGCACTGGTGAACAGAGCGTAGGATTGGGAGCCTGCTTGTAGGGCCAAATCTTGATGTCAGCCTAGGTGAGGAGTGTGGCTTTTATCCCTCAGGAACGGGAGGACCACAGACATTCCATTGGGGCGGAGCTAAGAGTCTGAGGTATGCAACCTTTTAATGTGAGAAAGCAGGGCCAAGAGCTCTGCTGCTTGCTCTCTGCTCCTGCAGCCCAGCTTCCCCACCGTGCTGCCTCCCACACCTCTGGACTAGATGCAGTTTAGGAAACCAGAACTGCAGTTTAACAAGTGGAAGCTGCTGTCAGGCTGTGTTCCCACCTCACTCCAGAGAAGATGCAGGGTAGGAGGGGACAAGTTTGTAGAGTGTGTGTGCATCAGACTGGGAGCAGCTGGTATGGGAGTGTGGGGAGAAGGTTACGGGAGCTGGAGTGCAGAGAGGGCACCTGGTTGGGTCTCTCTTCTTATATCCATTTCTGCATCATGGCTGCCGGAGTGGGAAAATGTACAGCTCACCCTGCCAGGGATTAGTCTGTGTGGCTGCAGAGCAGAGGAAACCTGCTGAATTTTCTGTGTGGCAGCAGCTGCCAAAGTACATTTCAGCTGCATCGGGCCCTTAGGACTTCAACACCTGCTGTACCAAATGGGAGGAGATTGGTTCTTGCAAGTGTGATTGTCTCATTTGTATGGAGCTTCTGTAGGTTTTGCAAGAGCACATTTTAATGTTTTCTGAGAGAGTAAATTTAACTCCTGCTGAGAGGAGATGTAATTACCTGATGTAGAATAAAAACCTCTTTAGAAGGTTGAACTGTTTCCCCACTTTATTTTACAAGTACATGCATTTCTACAGATTGAAGTTCAGAAGCACAGACAAATTCTTGTTGTTTGCTGTTTTTTTTTAAAAAAAGCTCTTCTGTAAATTCTGTGGGTTGCTCTTCCATTCTGTAGGCCCCAAAGAGCTGGTGGGGGGAGAGGATTATATTACTGTTTGGCTCCTTTTTACTTATTTTATTATTTATTTAAAGGCAGGGAGCTGCCTTCCTCTCCAAACCCACTGGCAGAAGTGGAAGATAAGGCCAGTTCCAGAGTTTCTGAATTTGTATAGGGCCAACAAAATACGGGGCCGCAAGGCTGCCCTTGGTTCTGGAATGAAACACATCTAATTAAAAAGCATTTCTTCCACTGCTTTCCAAGGCAGCTGAAAATTGTTCCAAAAAGCAGGGAAATACTGGTCTCAAATTTCCCTAAGGGTCAAGTTTGTGTGATTCTGACCCTGTCTGCCTTTGGTTATCCTGTGATGCTGCATGACACTGAGTCAACAGGGAATCTTGTGTATCAGAATTGGGAACACTGAATATGAGCTCTGCTAAACTGACAGGAGCAGGACAGGTGGGAACCTTAAAATATAATTGCTTAATAATGTATTTGATAAATGCCTGTCACTTTCTGGGAAGATAAAGTGCTCTCTTATTTGGGTAATACCAAGAAGCACTTGTCTGTAGTTGAGAGCACTTCATAATAAGAGACCGTGTGGGGAGTCCTTATTAAATATATAGCACAAAAAGGCCTGGAAAGCCTCACAATTTGCCCTTTAAGGGCCTGATCCTGCAGGTGGTGAGAACCCTGAACTCCTATTGAGTTCAGAGAGTTGAAGGTTCGCATCATGTCAGAGAACTGGGCCTTAATCGATGTTTACTTTATTTTGTTAAAACAAATTTTTCTGTGGGTTTCTACTACCACGTCTCAAATAGATTTGGAAAAGCCAATTCCCTTCCCTGCTGATGAAAATTGAGCATATGATATTGTCCCAAGAAAAAGCTGGTTCATTACGTCTTGATGTAATAACATGTTATTGAATAGCTTTTAAAGTTTATTTTAAAATGATGATATTATTGACAGGTGAGATTCTGTGAAAACTAATAATAAAGCAAGGGCCTTCTTTGTCTACGTAGTTGTGTTTCTGTTGCCTTACAGACAACATTAGTTGTGCCAGGTCGTAACATTCATTGCTGTTTAAATAGTGAAATAAAGTGTAAGAAAAAGAGCCATGAAATATTGATGTATTTGCAATATAAGAAAAGCTTAGTAGTACTTCTGGGATAGTACCTGTCCGTCTCAGCTGGAAACAAGGCAGGTGTAAGATGAAAATGTGTAGAGTTGGAAAAACAAATAGTATATTAAGGGATAAATCAGTAGTCACCTATTCAGACATT
This sequence comes from Macrochelys suwanniensis, assembly GCA_033296515.1. Taxonomy (NCBI): domain Eukaryota; kingdom Metazoa; phylum Chordata; order Testudines; family Chelydridae; genus Macrochelys; species Macrochelys suwanniensis. The sequence continues at coordinate 37,043,281 of CM065775.1, read as the reverse complement.
GTGATGATGATGATTTGCTGATAATGGTTGTTTATTATTATGTTGTTGTTTTTATTGTTATTCTGTAGCCTCAGACCATACGGCAGACTCTCCAAAGGACACTGCGGTATTATGAGCATCAAGTTATTGGGTAAGTAAAAGAGACTACAGTAGTTATTAGAAGGGTGAATAAAAGATAAGTGATAGCTGTTGAATTAATATCTTTCTGTCTTCTAAGTCATTGGCTTGGGTAACCAACTTTTCTGAATTTGTTCACAAATACTTAGGCATGTTCTTCAGTAATGATAAATATTATACATTCTTTTTGTGTTATTCTTCATTTCTCCTGCTGCAGTTAAATAACTACAACCCAATCCCCCTTTCATTCAAGTCCATGGGAGCAGAACTGAGCCCACAGAGGAGCAGTTGTAGAATTTATGTCAGTGTTGGGGAGCCTTTTTGTTAAAGTATGAGATTTTTCAGAATGTGCGTTTTAGACAGTCAGCCAAAATGGCGTAACAGATTAATTATTATTAATGTTTATGTTTCAGTCAGACCATGACCCCATTGTGCTGGGTGCTGGACAGGCATATTGTAAAAAGCTTACAGTCTAAGGCCCAGATCCTGCAAACAGTTACATATGTGAGTAGCTTTAAGTACATGAATAGTCACGTGGAGTTACTCACTTAGGAACATAACATAAGAACATAAGAATGGCCATACTGGGTCAGACCAAAGGTCCATCCAGCCTAGTATCCTGTCTGCCGACAGTGGCCAATGGTAGGTGCCTCAGAGGGGGTGAACCTAACAGGTAATGATCAAGTGATCTCTCTTCTGCCATCCATCTCCACCCTCTGACAAACAGAGACTAGGACACCATTCCTTACCCATCCTGCCTAATAGCCATTAATGACTTAACCTCCATGAATTTATCCAGTTCTTTTTTAAACCCTGTTATAGTCCTAGCCTTCACAGCCTCCTCAGGCAAGGAGTTCCACAGGTTGACTCTGCGCTGTGTGAAGAAGAACTTCCTTTTATTTGTTTTAAACTTGCTGCCCATTAATTTGATTTGGTGGCCCTTAGTTCTCATATTATGGAAACAAGTAAATAACTTTTCCTTATTCACTTCTTCCACACCATTCATGATTTTATATACCTCTGTCATATCCCCCCTTAGTCTCCTCTTTTCCAAGCTGAAAAGTCGTAGCCTCTTTAATCTCTCCTCATATGGTACGTGTTCCAAACCGCTAATCATTTTAGTTGCCCTTCTCTGAACCTTTTCTAATGCCAGTATGTCCTTTTTGAGATGAGGAGACCACATCTGTATGCAGTATTCAAGATGTGGGCGTACCATGGATTTATATAAGGGCAATAAGATATTCTCCATCTTATTCTTGATCCCTTTTTTAATGATTCCTAACATCCCGTTTGCTTTTTTGACTGCCGCTGCACACTGTGTGGATGTCTTCAGAGAACTATCCACGATGACTCCAAGATCTTTTTCCTGATTAGCTGTAGCTAAATTATCCCCCATCATATTGTATGTATAGTTGGGGTTATTTTTTTCCAATGTGCATTACTTTACATTTATCCACATTAACTTTCATTTGCCATTTTGTTGCCCAATCACTTAGTTTTGTGAGATCTTTTTGAAGTTCTTCACAGTCTGCTTTCGCCTTAACTATCTTGAGCAGTTTAGTATCATCTGCAAACTTTGCCACCTCACTGTTTATCCCTTTCTCCAGATCATTTATGAATAAGTTGAATAGGATTGGTCCTAGGACTGACCCTTGGGGGACACCACTAGTTACCCCTCTCCATTCTGAAAATTTACCATTTATTCCTACCCTTTGTTCCCTGTGTTTTAACCAGTTCTCAATCCATGAAAGGATCTTCCCTCTTATCCCATGGCAACTTAATTTACGTAAGAGCTTTTGGTGAGGGACCTTGTCAAAGGCTTTCTGGAAATCTAAGTACACTGTGTCCACTGGGTCCCCCTTGTCCACATGTTTGTTGACCCCTTCAAAGAACTCTCAAAGATTAGTAAGACATGATTTCCCTTTACAGAAACCATGTTGACTTTTGCCCAACAATTTATGTTCTTCTATGTGTCTGAGAATTTTATTCTTTACTATTGTTTCAACTAATTTGCCCGGTACTGACGTTAGACTCACCGGTCTGTAATTGCTAGGCTCACCTCTAGAGCCCTTTTAAAATATTGGCGTTACATTAGCTATCTTCCAGTCATTGGGTACAGAAGCTGATTTAGAGGACAGGTTACAAACCCTAGTTAATAGTTCTGCAATTTCACATTTGAGTTCTTTCAGAACTCTTGGGTGAATGCCATCTGGTCCCGGTGACTTGTTACAGTTAAATTGATCAATTAATTCCAAAACCTCCTCTAGTGACACTTCACTCTGTGACAATTCCTCAGATTTGTCATCTACAAAAGAGGTTTGGGAATCTCCCTAACATCCTCAGCTGTGAAGACTGAAGCAAAGAATTCATTTAGTTTCTCCGCAATGACTTTATCATCTTTAAGTGCTCCTTTTGTATCTGGTTGTTTAGCAGGCTTTCTGCTTTTGATGTACTTAAAAAACATTTTGTTATTACCTTTTGAGTTTTTGGCTAGCTGTTCTTCAAACTCCTTTTTGGCTTTTCTTATTACATTTTTACACCTAATTTGGCAGTGTTTATGCTCCTTTCTATTTACCTCACTAGGATTTGACTTCCACTTTTTAAAAGATGCCTTTTTATCTCTCACTGCTTCTTTTACATGGTTGTTAAGCCACGGTGGCTCTTTTTTAGTTCTTTTACTGTGTTTTTTAATTTGAGGTATACATTTAAGTTTAGCCTCTATTATGGTATTGCCAGATAAGGGCCTAAAAGACAGGGTAACTATGACAAGATAATATTAATCATTCCAGCAGTTATTTCTACCCTTTTGTTTTCTGTCTATCCCCTACCTACCCAAGTGTTGTTATTGTCACAGATACCATTCCTAATAGAGCAGGAATACAATGCCTGCAAGACTCTATCAATTAAACAACTTGCCAAACGTAGAATAGTGTCCTTGACTGTATTTAATTATGCAGCTGTAATGGCAACTCTTTCTTTTATTACTCAGGTTGGGTCAAAGGTATATTTAAAATTCATGCCATAGTTCTGAAACTTCATATGCTGGAGGGAATTGTTCTTGTACATTTTGTCAAAATTCACACGGCTCTCTATCTTGCTGTGTAGCATTTGTAATGCTAGCACGTCTACCATGCACCCCAGGATAGAGAAAGTGCCATTGCTGCGGGGATCAAGTGTATCTCTTTGCTGGTAGTTATGACATCTATTCTAGAGCAGATATGGATAGGCGGGGTGAAGCCTTCTGGCAAAATTATTTTTTTTGTCACTTGAAGGGATTGCTTTGAAGTCTCACAGTAGTAGATCTTGGGGGAGGAAGGGGGAGAAGGGGGAACTACAGTGCTTTAAGAACAGCATATTTATAATAACAATGTTGCTTTTAATTCATGGCCACTAGTGACTCAGAACTGTTTGTTTTTAATGGAGACGAAAATAAGGCAGCTCTTCTCACACTCTAAAGGCCTGTCACTCCTGGTGCTACGCCTGCTACTTAAGCTATGTTTTGCTTCACTTTCACAACTCTCGATATCCCCTTGCTAATCCAACATCTGCCTCTCTTCTAGGTGTGCTATATTGGGCCTAATCCTGCAGTTCTTACTGTTACGAGTGGGAGTTTTGCATGTATAAGCCTCCTGGATCTTCCCGATACACTTTAGTGTAAAACACCATACTCACATCAGCATAGAGAGCCAAACTTGGTCTCTGACAGAGTGAATTCCTGGGGCCTGATTCTCTGCTGCTCTGCACTTGGTATAGTCTGTGTATAATGGGTGCTAATGAAATCATACTAGTAGAGCTTTGCACATGAGTGTGAATGACTACAAGAGGCAAGTGGTGGAGAATCAGGGCTATGGACTAGAGAGAGGGGAGGGAGGGAGAGATTCTAGTAGCTTGAACACAGGGCTGGGAGCCAGGGACTCCTTCATTCCAGTCCTGCCTCTGGCACTGACTCCCTCTGGTTTTGGTCAAACAATTTGATGATCTTATCTTGCAAGGTGTCAAGCAGCTCCCTTTGACTTCATTGGCAGTTGAAGGAGCTCAGAACTTCCCAGGAGGTGCTCAACATCCTAGAGCAGTGGTTCTCAACCTGGGGTATGTGTACCCCAAGGGGTACGCAGCGATCTTTCAGGGGGCAGATCAACTCATCTAGATATTTGCCTAGTTTACAACAGGCTACATAAAAAGCACTAGCAAAGTCTGTACAAATCACCTTTTCATACAGACAACGACATGTTTATATTGTCCAAGAGTACAAGAGCCTTTGTGCCTGCAGGGAGGTAGGGAGCACTCTTGTCACCCAGTAGGGCTCAGTATTTAGTAAGATCAGACTCAAAATCCATGCCCAAATTTTGTTAGTGAAATGGAAAATAAACTTATTTAGCTACCCTTCATTTTTCTTTAGTGGCTTGATTAATATTTGTAGTTTGCAGTGTTGTAGCCGTTTTGGTTCCAGGGGAGGGATAGCTCAGTGGTTTGAGCATTGGCCTGCTAAACCCAGGGTTGTGAGTTCAATCCTTGAGGGGGCCATTTGGGGATCTGGGGCAAAAATTGGGGATTGGTCCTGCTTTGAGCAGGGGGTTGAACTAGATGACCTACTAAGGTCCCTTCCAACCCTGATATTCTATGATTCTATGATATTAGACAAATTTGGACCAACTTCTGTTGGTGAAAGAGACAAGCTTTCAAGCTACACAGAGTTGTTCTTCAGGTCTGGGGAAGGTACTAAGGACTGGTCCACACCAGGAAATTAGGTCGGAATAACTACATCGGTCAGGGGTGTGAAAATCCACACCCCTGAGTGATGCCGTTCAACCAACTTAACCCCTGATCTAGACAGTGCTAGGTCGACAGGAGACTTCTTCCATCGACCTATCCACCACCTCTCGGGGAGGTGGATTACCTATGCCGATGGGACAACCCCTCCTATCCGTGTTGATAGCGTCTTCACTGAAGTGCTACAGCATGCAGCATTTTAAGTGTAAGAGTGTCACAGCTAAATAGGAGGTGGAATAGATTGTTTAGCATAAGGAGTTAACACATATTTTAAGGGACCATTCAAGGTGAAGTGGCCCTTTAACACCTCTGCAGCTATAGGACAAAAAAGGAAGGTTAGTGGATTACAGAATGTTGTAATAAGCCATAAATAGAGTGTCTTTATTAAAACCAGGATTTTTATGCCCCAATAACAACTACGTGGATGAACCCAGACAATCACTACACTCTTGAATGAACTCACACAGAAAAACGATAAAAGACAAAAATACCATATCATCCATGGGCGAACACTTTTCACAAAATGATCACTCTCAGTCCTTGTCCTCAAAGGAAACCTGCACAACACCTTCAAAAGATGAGCCTAGGAGCTTAAATTCATAATTTTGCTAGACACTAACAATTATGGTGTTAAGAAAGACACTAGATTTATGGCTTATTACAACAAGCTTTTGGTTTAATGTAGTTACTAAGAACAGAACCCCAGTGATGATGACATGTAAAGGAAGAGTGATTTGCCCACTACTTAGCCCTTTGGTGTCTCCCCCCCCCCCGCCTTTATTTGCATTACAGAAAGTGCTCAATATCACTATTATTATTACTTTTCAGATGTTTGCTCCAGTTCCCAACACTGGCTGCTATTGCTGATATTAATAAAGTGATGGGTAGGTGGGTGGGTGTATATATATACTTTTGTCAGATATTACAGGCTTGATTCTGCTCCATTAAAATAAATGTCAGTTTTTTCATTGGTTTGAATGGGAAAAGGATTAAGCCCTACGTTATAGATAGTTAAACACAAAATGAGGATGTGCTTTCAAAAGCACATTAATAATCAACTGTTATATAACAAATGAGTTGGGAGACTAAGTTAAGCAGATGTATAGAAATTGTTTATTTTTTTCCCTAGTTACAGGGATGCAGAAAAGAACTTTCACAATATATCGAACAGATGCTCCTATACAGACTGCTCTGGCAACGATGAAGCTGAAGATGTCTCAGGAATTCTCCAGTGTACAGCTAATATACTCGGTACTCATTTTTTGTAATATGACTCATTTGCTTTGGTTGGAGGGTTGTTTTTTTTTTTGAGAGGCCCATCTTAATCATGAATTAATGTCTTTTCTGTTCCGTCCAGGTCAGCTTAGACTGTAGTCAGCATCATCTTATTGGGCTGTTGGTGTCAAGGTTATCTCCTTTTCCAGGCATATTTTACTTGTCTGAAATAATCCATCTTACTTTTTCACTGGGCATTTACTGTACCTTCCACTTTGTTGTCACTGAGTATTGGAATTTCAAAGGTTCGGGGCTCAAATTCATTTGGGATTGCCGAGATATAATTGAAAAAAAATAATAATTTGGCCCTCACAGGTACATCAGGAGGTGTTTAAGCATTTGCTACAAAATAGCCGCTGCACGAGGTTTTTGGTTTCCATACTGATTCGGGGTCTGGAGAAACCATGTTTTAGCAGAACGTAGCCCGCTGAATCATGAGTATCTTAAATTATATTGCCCTCTTCATACTGAAGGATCCCAAATATGACAAACTTGTATAAACGTGAAGCAATCATCCACCACTGGGTTGGCATATGCAACTGCTTAAGAGAACACAGCAGCACTGCACAACAGGACAGGAAATGAAGAGCATTACCATACCAAACTGAAACTGCAAGGAGAATCTAGCTTGAGCTGGAATCTGACCAGGACTAACCTGTTTTCTGCATGTTGCTAAAGTCAGATGTGAACCCTTCATGTAGTAACATTGGTGAGCTGTATACAGGATTTTAAAGTGAAATTTATGTAATAAGTTAATGCAGTTTCAGATTATGGGTTCAAATAGAGGCAACTGGCCCTACATACTCACACATTCTTCTACTACATCTTTAGGGTACATCTAGACTGCAGTCAAGGGGTGTGACTGAAGAAAAAGGCAGCTTGTGTAGATGTGCCCAAGTTAGGTTTAGTCTCACAAGGCCAGCCCTGTGAGTGATTACTTCGGGTTCTGGGCTGGCTTGTGCGGCTATGCTCAGGCTTGCGCTGCCATGGTCTCCCTGTTCTGGGACCTGAGCTAGCTAGATTAAAGATAGCTTGGGTATGCTGGCTCCTACCCATGCATTGATTGCTGTCTAGACATAGCCTTTGTTCCTGCTCTTCTCTGGAGCATCAGTAAGGTTTTATCAATTCTCAGTCTGTGAAAGCTGATATAAATTCACACTGAAAGAAAGAAAAGCAGAGAACTTTTCACTAAGAACTTTAATTTAAAATAGGGGCATTTAACCCTTTTTCTTCAATAAAACTTTTCATTTTTATTGTTTGGAGAAACCTTTAGAGATCACAGATTAATTAGCAGATTTTAACATAGCGCTTTGAAGATGTAAGTGCTAAATATTATTTATCATTGCTACAAGTAACACTCACTACTGATTTTTTGTCACGGTAGTGCCACAGCTGACATTATAAAGCCTTGTGTTTGGAGATATAGAAATCAATGATAAACTTGCTCCGAAATTTGGCTTGGAGTGAATTTGCATATGAATTATTTAACCACTTAAAAATTGCAGTGTTACTGATCTATGCATAGAAAATACTATCCGTGCTAAAAATTATTATTATTTCTTTAAAGCATCTTACTAGCATTAGATGTTTTTTGAATTTTCAGTACTGCACTTATGGCACCTGGAGCTATATTTTCTATGAATTCTCATAATCTAAGCACTTGTGGGCCTTGCTAGTACTGTTTGAGAGTCCTCTAAGGAAATCCCAAGGTGCTGCAGGAGATGGGGTAAGGGGTATAACAGGTGGCATTCTCAGCACTTAATAGGTTCCCTTTCACTTGGTGATGAACAAAAGCCTGAACAGGGTCCATTTTCAGGAGATTATGCGGATGGAGATTTCTCATCCCAAGGACATCATAAAATTGAAGTCCTGACCTTGTGTGATAATTAAAGATCTCATTACCCTCTTTGCAAGAGGACTGGTATCAACTCTGGTATTCTAGCTGCATTCCAATCTGGGTTATTACATTCTGTTTAACTAAAATCCCTCTTGTAGTTGGAGTAACCATTTCTCTTCCTTTTCTGTCTTAAACTGTTGTATAGGGCTGGTATGCACTGTAAAATAGCTGATATGTTCCATCTAAGAAGAGGTGGCTGCATTTTACCGATGGTCCACGTGCTTCCTCTTCATTAGGACCCTTACCAAGCAAGGTGCTGAGTGCCTGCTGAGAGGTTCTGAGGGCCCTTAACTCCTGTTAATGAGTTAATGAGAATAATTAACTCCTGTTAATGAAGTTAATGAGAAGAGAGCAGGCTCTCAGCACCTTGCAGAACTGGACCAAAAGTGCTTTGGGATTTTTCAGTATTAATAACATCACAAAAATCGACAATGCAATATTATTTAAAGTGATTTTTTTTGCTTTTATTGTTAAACAGTTGAGTCCTTACCCTTTCAAAATCAGCCATTGTACACATCTTCATGACTCAAGCAGAGGAATCTCTCTTTATAATACTCTTAACACATACATAATAATATTGTAAGAGGCCAGACTTAAAACTCAGTACTTATTTTCACTATGAAACTACAGCTCTCATGGTCTACCAAGTCTATGTGTGCGTTTAAAAATGGTTATGAATACTTGTTTGTGTGTTCTTAAAATAATGTCTAAGGCCTTGATCATGAAATACAAACTAATAGTGTGGGCCCAGGTGCTGCAGTGGATGCAGGGATCTGTACTGAGCAGATCCTGGGGCCTAAATATCTGTTTTCTTCAGGGAACTATGCTGGTCTGGTCTGAGTGAAAGGTACATTTTAAAAAAAAACCCACTTATTAAATAAGGTGGGAGGAAGTTACTACTAGGAAATCTTTTTTTTTTTAATTTGAAGTTGAGTTCAGGACAAGAAATTTTAAATTTAAGGTAAATTCTCAAGGTAATTATTAATAAACACTTACTTCCTTCTCCTCATCCAATGGCATGAATTTAGGAAGGAATGTCAGCATTAACTCTGACTTACTTTGTGTCACAACAGCCAGACTGTTAATAAAGGCTGCTTAATTAGTTCTCAGTTCTATATGTGACAGTTATTTTCCTGGATGAATAAGGAATAATGAGAGACTGCTTTATACAAATGGGAAATAAGCACTGAGGTGTGTAATCAGTACAATTGATCTTATTATGACATTGTTGAGACAGAAGACTTGAGTGGTGTGATGGTATTTAAACAAATGTTAATTCAAATTCTGCTCGCATTTTATTTAATTTATAATAAAGATTACCCATCCGGCACTCTGTTATACTTCATGCAACCCAGGGCTTGTGTCTGTTTATGCTAGAGGTGAATATTTGCCAGCGTGGGTTGCATGGACAATTATATCTAGGTTATCGTTTTGACTTCAGTCCTTGCGTCCAGATTTGAAACAGAAGACCTTGGAACTTTGGCTTCCATTTGTAGTAATGGAACAAAGCCCTTTCTTAAAGGTACCTGCCAATGAAATATCTGCTATCCTATTCTATCTTACTTGTGAATACTTCAATATGATTAATTTCTCCCGACCCACTAACTCTGACTCTAAAATTCTCATTCTGTGTTCTTTGATAAAACACAGCGAACACTGAGGTCATTAGTAGACCTGGGAGATTGTGGACAAATGCCTCACTTTGTGGTCTTGGTATTTACACTATTCACAGAACAGTGATGTCTGATAAGATATGTATTCAGCGGTGTGTGTGTAATTTATACTGTATGAATACTGGAATTTTTCCCTTAGTAAGCTGTCACTAGCAGTGTAAAGCAGTCAATTTGCAATAAAAGGACCCGATTCTCCTCTCGCCCTCACTGATTTTACACTGAGGCAACTCCATTAACATCAGTGGATTTACTCCCGCTTCACACCAGTGTCATAAAGGCATCATGCTGCCTGGTATGGGACATGGCTGAGAGAGACAATCTCAGGTCAGGGCGTGTATCCCAAACTGGTGGTATAAGATCCAATCATAAGATTTCACCAAGTCAGTAACAAATGTGTACTTTCAAAATACTATACTGGTTATTATGAAGCCACAGACTGTCCCCTTCAGGGCCTTTAGCCCCTCATGTGCCACCCAGGCAAATCAGACTTTATGATGAAAGGCCATTAAAACCAAAATTAATCTCACATTAGGTTCTTCCAGTTCCAAAGAACCAGCCACTCACCAAAATATACTTCAGGATCTCACTCAAAACCCATGCAGGTAGCCAATCTTTCAGTAAACTAAAAACTAAAGGTTTAGAAATCACAGTCCAGAGGTGTGGGGGAGGCATGAGGCAAGAAGGTGATGTCACCATCGCCAATTTATACCGCCCCCCCCATCCATGTGCATGGAAAAATACTGGCTCAAACATGGAGCTATGCATCACATGTTCTATGTGCCCTGCTGAGTCACTGGGCCTCCATTGTCCATATGCTGTCTGAGGCATCCTGAGGAGGGGCACTGAAAGAGTTGATTCTCCTTAATGGCCCATCAACACCTGGCTGGCTAATCTTGATGTAAATCTGTCTTGTGGGTGTTACCCAGGAACATAAGCGTAGTAACAACCATACAGTAAAATGTCATAATCTCATACACAATGGTGATAAACACATTTCAACAGGATAATAATACTTAGCAGATTATAACATTTCCAATGATACCTGACAAGACATACTTTGTACAAGATTGATCACAATTGTGTAAGATTGGTGACAACAATAGTGCAGACAATCTCCTTTTTGTATACAGCATCACAAAAGGGAAGTGGATCCATTATATCATCTGACTGGATACCAGTTCAGTGGGACAGTGTTACTTTGGAGTGACAAGGAGGGTGAGGTTCTGTTGGTGAAAGAGACAAGCTTTTGACTTGTCTCTTTCACCAGTAGAAGTTGGTCCAATAAAAGATATTACCTCACCCATCGTGTCTCGCTAATATCCTGGGACTAACACGGCTGCAACAGAGTGGGAGTGACAGGTTGCATGGATGGAATGTTATATTTAAATTCTGTCTCCTTTTCAAAATAGTACAGACTCTGCCTCCTTTAATTGGTCTATGCAGATTGTACAGTTTCCTGCATAAGACAGTCCATCATGTGAAGGAAAAGGAGAAAGACAAGACGCGATAAATCGATCCCAGAACATCGACCGCTACCCGCCGAATCGGGCGGGTAGTGTGGATGTAGCCTCAGAGAGGTGCAAAGCAGTGAGAATGAGACAGTGTATCTGGCCTTTTGATTTACTCTAAAACCACATCTCTTGCTCAAGGCAATAGAGCCTGATGAAGCAGGAATCCAGCTTGAAGGACGCTGTCATAGCCGCTTAGAACACCCACTTATGGGAATGAGTCAGGTTCCTCTGTAAACAACCTCTATTATATTTTTGACTGAACAATTCTAAATAAAAGATCTTTGAATTATTTTTTAAAATAAATTTAAAGCCTATAATGAGGTCTTTCATCATCATCATCATATAATTAAGTTTTATCTCCTTTTTAGTTTATCTTCTGTTCAGTCCCCTAAGGAACTGATAGCACAATAAGACATAGGACCAACTGATGTCCCTTGAAATCTTCTGGAATAGCATCCCTGTTGCACAAAGTTGCTTGCCATTTGAAGAGTCACAAGCAATCAAAACAGAATTAACATGAGCATCAAGAGCTCCATTTTGATAGGAGTTCCTGATAGAGAATAAAAGAAAACAAACATAGCATATAACGATGATGATGATGATTACTTCATTTATATTAGGTGTCTGTCACCTGATATCTGGGTACATTAGGGAGGATGGAATGGCCCTATGACTAAGGCTGGCTGTATCTTGGGAAATGTTTTAAATGTCCTTGACAGATTTCTTGTGTGACTTTGAGCATGTCAACGAATCTTTCTGTGCCTCAATTCCCCATCTGTAAAATGGGGATAATACTTCCTTTCTTTAACCTTTAACCCTCTAACACCTGTCTGTCCTGTCTATGTGGATTGTAAGTTCCTTCGGCAGGACTTTCTCATACTATTTGTTCTAGAGCACCTAGTGGAACAAGGCTCGGATCTCATCTGGGACTGCTTGCCACTACTTTAATACAAATAAATAATTCTACATGGCTTAGATTAAGAGCAAATATATCTCCAAAATACGACAATGCACTGTATGACTCACTACAGCACTGAATTTGCTAACCTGAAAGAATCCGAGAAGGGGATAGCGGGAATTTAAATCTGTAGCTACTGGAAAATGTGGACCAAGAGCTTGTTTTGCTCCGTGCTCTAAAAGTGGCCACATTCAGGCTCAAACTTCTACCCGGGGGAAGTGAATTTCAGAAGCATGGTCTTGCTTCTGAGAACACCCTGTCCTCTGCTGCCATGTTTTTGTCAGAGGTGATTATCAGTATTATTTTTTATTTGTCTGACTGTAACACCTAGAAGCTCTAGTCATGGAGCAGTATCTGATTGTGCTAGGTGCTGTATAAACACAGAACAAAAAGATGGTTACTAGGCAAACATTCCAAGGAGACTGTGCTGAAGGTGTGTGTTATACAGTGGGGAAGTACCTAGTTCTCTTATTTCACTAGCACTGTTATAAAAATTTCTGAACTGTTACACTTCACTTTATTTCTCACTCCCCAACTACAATCTGTATAGAAAGTTATGCAAAAATGTTCTCATTGTGTACAAACACGACAAAGAACAACTCCCCTCCTCTCCCATCACACAGTTGTTGTGGGTTTTGTGAAAGAGGGAAAGTGTTCACTGTCTCTTCAGTTCTTTGCAAAGATGAAAGGCAGTTTCTGCAAACAGAAATCATATTTTTGCATTGGAAGTTGACAATATTTTTCTTGGAGCATATTTGCAACTTTGCTAAATGGGTGGAATGTCGCCACCATGACTAGCTGTGTTGGCTGCTGGAAGTGATGAAATTTAACCTTGGATCAAATTAATGAACATTTGCAAAAATACTTGCCAAGTAAAAATGAGTATTTTTGTGCAGCCTTTATTGAGAGAGAAATGACAGGTGTCCAGATCCTGTTGGCTTTTAATGGGAGTTGGGCACCTAACTTACATTTGCATCTTTGAAAACCTCGCTGCTTATTTACACTGTGGAACATCTACACCAGTAGTTCTCAACCAGGGGTTCACGTACCCCTGGGGGACATGCGGAAGTCTTCTAGGGGGTACATCAACTCATCTAGGTATTTGCCTCATTTTACAACAGACTACATAAAAAGCACTAGCAAGGTTAGTAAAAACTAAAATTTCATACAAACAATGACTTGTTTATACTGTTCTATATACTATACACTGAAATGCAAGTACAATATTTATATTCCAATTGATTTATTTTATAATTATATGGTAAAAATGAGAAAGTCAGCAATTTTTCAGTAAGTGTGCAGTGACACTTTTGTATTTTTATGTCTTATTTTGGAAGCAAGTAGTTTTTAAGTGAGGTGAAACTTGGGGGTGCTCAAGACAAATCAGACTCCTGAGAGGGGTACAGTAGTCTGGAAAGGTTGAGAGCCACTGATCTACACTAGACATGCTGTATAAGCACCTGATCTTGCTAGAAGCCATCTGCACTATATAAATGATCAATAAACAGCCTCAAACAAAAGATCTGGAAATAATTTGTACTGGCAACAATTCTGTTTATCTTTTTAAAAAAAAAAGCAATTAAAAATCCACTGTAATTATGTTCTTAAAAAAAGTCCACAGAGTGAGTCAATGACTCCTCTGTGACATGCAAATTTGATACATTGTAAATACCATTTCCCATTTGTTCTAACTTTACTGTCTTTTAATTTTATTGAGTATCCCCTTGTTTTTGTATTGTGAGAAAAGGTTAAATAATGGGCTGATCAGTCAATTTTAAGTGAATAACTTCATACACTCAAAACACTATATATGCCTTCAGCATCATCTTTGCTGTGATAAGAACTGGATGCACCCCAGGAAGCAAATCCTGAGTTAAAATTGTTAAAAAGGGTTGCAAAGGGTCTAAAGGCAAACTGATATCAAATGGTAGAGGTGTGTCAAAATCAATGTGTTTTAGAAACAGATGGGGCTTGCTCCTGCATTCAGACTCTGTACAGAGCTCCCATAATTGTGCAGATGATGCACCATACTGACATTTTATATGTAAAATAAACAAAATTATTTATGTAATTGTAATTGCTGAAATTAGCAACTCTATATCAGAAGTGTGCATATGGCTATAACAATTGATCTCAGACTGCAGACTCTTCGAGGTAGTTCTGTGTCTACTGATACTTTTGTACAGTGCCTAAAATACTGGAACCCCAATCCAAATCAGAGACTCTGTGCTACTATAATATTAGCATTTAATAATAGCAATAGTAAATTGAACAAACGGTAGCAATGGAATTGGAGTTGATACATAAAAATGTTTTGGTAATTAAAAGAATAATAGATACACTTGAATTACAAGCGCCACTGGGTGCTGTAGTACTGTGTTTTATTAAAAAGAGAAACTGCCAATAGGTAAGAGTAGTTAAAGGCTGTGATATACATAACAACTTGTCAAAGGTCAGTAAATAAAATACAAGACATTTTATATATTCGAGAAAACACGAGAAGCCATTTGGGATTTCAGTAAAGTATACTTCTACGCTAAAAGCTGCTAACTTTTAAGCCAGCAGATGAATTCTCTTTATGTATTTAGAGCCATATTTGTTCACTGAAATGACAAAAATAAGTTTGTTTGCTGCTTATTCCTATTTGCCCTGCAGAGGCAACATAGCTGAAAGGGTATGAACTGGATTCTATTCATGTCTGAAAATTATCAACACACTGTTCTCAAAGCTTATGCCCAAATAAATTTGTTAGTCTCTAAGGTGCCACAAGGACTCCGCGTTCTTTTTGCAGATACAGACTAACACGGCTACCACTCTGAAACCAGGTTCCAGTCAGTTACACTTGTGCAGACCTATTTAAGCAATAGGCTTCCCCATGTGTGAATGAGAGCATACACTGAAGATAGTGGAGTTGCCCTGGTGTTTTAGGGGGCCTGCTTTGGCTTGCAGAACTTCTATTATTGAAAATGTTGTGTGGGAAGAAAATAACAGTTTATTTCTAGGATGTCAGGTTGAGTTTCCAGAGCTGGTAATGTGTGGGACGGGGGAAAATATTTTTGCTTGTAGCCTGGAACTCATTGAGAGGCAGTGATCATGATGTTATTTTTAGTGACTTGTTAGAGTAGAACTACATTTTAAACATTATTAGAAAAATATTATTTTCATTATAAACACAGGTAAACAAATATTAAAGGTAAGCACATGTGGGTAAAACTTTTTAACCAACCTTTTCTATCTATGTAAATTTCATTTTTTAGTTTATTAAATCGTACAAGGTATCTAGATAATATATATAGCTCTACAAAGTAAGTTGTAGTACAGTTTTACAGCTCTGCCAAAGCTGTATGTAAAGATATAAAATGCCTTTATTAAGGTTATATGCAACCAATAAAAATGACCATTTAAAAACTATTGTCCAGCTTCCTCCATTTGATACAGAATTTCTCTTTATACTCAAATTATGCCAAAGTACTTCACAAATTAATTAGATATAGGTCATACTGTCATTTAGAGGCCAATTGATCAGCTAATAAGCACTCAGGTGTGTCCTGCACCCATCAGAATCTGTTTTATTGAGAGAGTGAATGTTGGTTAAAATATTAGTTTTTCCTATTGTTTTTAAATGGTGTCCTGGAATCTTCAACTTCTGCCTAAACCACCATCAGATAAAAACAGAAGAGAGTTGTGTTATGAAGGGGAGACTAAATATTTACTGTAAGTCTGCTTCATTGAGGAAACTTTTGCTACACCCAAGGGGACAGAACCTAGTCTTTTGTTCATGATATGAATGTTAGAACTGCAAATTGTATCTCACCTCTACCATTCACTAGATGACACTTCAATTCTCTTAAGGGATATCCCAGACAGTATGTGTTAATATATACCAAGGGAATTGGATGCAGACCACAGGAACATGTACTATTGGCTGCTGTTGTCTCTTTGGTTCACTCTACAGGAATAATTGGATGGGTTATAGTTGCTTCGGTATGATGTGTGTGGCTGAATTCAAGGGTATTTTGTTGTTTTGCTCACATCTTTCACCTTCTCATTGATTCTGAAGAACGTGTATGCTGCAATTTCTTTTATGTTAGATTATGTTAAGAAAGGGACAGAGAATAACACTGAAGATCTGATAATGACTTTACATAAATAAATGGTACACTCATACCTCGAACACTGTGTTCAATTTTGGACATTCCCCTACAAAAATGTAGCAGAAATGTAAAAGTATCAGAGAAAGATGATAAAAAATGAAGAATCACGGAAAGACTATGAGAAGAGAGAAAAAAGATTCTCAAAATAGAAGAAAAAGAATGGGGGATACTTAGTTTAATTGAATGGCAACGAATAATGTAGATACTTGTTGATATAACTTGTAGGACTCTCAAAATATTGCAACTCAGATGCTGAGAAAAAATGTTTAGGAGGAATTTTTATTAAATCAGTCTTTTATATTAATAATAAAAATATCCACAGACCTACTACTATCCTCTTATTTTGGGATATCAGCCAACCACTAATTGTTGCAGTTAGGAAGAAGCTTCCCCCAGAGCTTGTTATTGCATAATTGGCCTTAGTTTATACAGTTTCTCTCAAGCATCTGGTACTAGCCACTGTTGAGACAGAATGCCTTGGCAGATGGACCATTGATTTGATCTGGTATGGCAATTTCTGTACTTCTAACAGTGGTGGTAGTTTTTCCTTTTTTTATACCTAAACATATTTAACAGGCCTGGGGAAAAAATCCATTTAAGACAGGGTGAAATAACTAAGACTCTTTATACAGGAAATGAATAAGGGGATGAGATAAAGAGAAACAAAAAAATGAATTTTATAGAGATGGAGATGGATTGCAAGAGCAAGGGGATGTTCAGCGAAACAAAGCAGTGTAGAGTTAAAAGTAGTAAAAGGAAATACTTCATTATACAAGGCACAAATAGCCTGTGGAACTCCATGCCACCAGATAACACCAAAGGCTAAGAGCTTAGTATGATTGAAAATGGGATAGTTATTTTTTGATAATGAGAACATCCAGCGTTACAATACAATTTGTGTGACCCGAAGAAGAGCTCTGTGTAGCTCAAAAGCTTGTCTTTCACCAATAGAAGTTGGTCCAATAAAAGATATTACCTCACCCACCTTGTGTCTCCAAGTTACAAAAGTAAATTGTAAACAAACAAACAAACAAACAATTGAACAAGATATAAACCCTCATGCTTCAGGGTATAAATCAGCTTCTAACTAATAGGGATTAGGAAGAAACTTTCCCTATGGGTGGGATAGTCCATACCTGCCTACTTTAGGGTTTCTTTCACCCTTCTCTAAAGCACCTGGTCATGGGCATTGTCAGACAAAATTCTGGATTAGAAAAAACACTGGTCTAATCCAGTTTGGCCACTTCTGTTTTTCTATGACTGAGTCACTGCTATGTTACTCCAGTGGAGCAGGTGTAACTCCACTGATTAATGCCTAAAATGTTTTAAAAGGAAATGGCATATCCTATGGCCATATCACTGAACCTAATTTCATAAAATAACTCCCATTGGTTGGAGTTGGTACTTGCCTGGAAGACGTTAGAGTCCTATGTTCTGCAAACGTAATGGTGGTGATTCAGTAACTGACATCCTTTCCTCTAGTAGGAGGCATTGTACTACTGGAGGTCCTCTTTTGGATTATCCATAAAACCACAGTTCTGACCACTCATGGTTATAAAAGATCCTATGATATTTTTTGGAATAGTAGGGCTTTCAACCCAGGTCTGGCCAAATGCCAATACGTATAATTATGTTCTGCTACCTACCTAAATGTATCCTGTTAATTTTCCTGCATAAGTTATTTTTCTTCATGTTCTGTCTTGAGCTGTTGTGGAGTGTTAAGAGTTTTGAAACTCATCATGTCAGTCACATCCCGGATGTCGGCAAAAAGATCACTACATATAGTTTGTAAATCAGTTTGGATGAAGGGTGCTGTGTAAATACCAGTCATTAGTAGAACTGGGCAGAATTTTTTGTCTGAAACTTTGGCAACACCAAAATGTTTCGTAAATTTGTATTTGTTTCTGCTAAATTGTTTGTGTAGAACAAAAAAAAAGCTGAAAAGTTGAAATATTTCCTTTTAACATTTTAAAAAAGAAACATTTAATTTTTTATCTTTTTAAAAGAATTTTTGTTCCTACATTCCCTTCAGTTATTTTTTTAAAAAAGTCTGAAATAGAAACAGTTTCATTCTGATTCAAACATATCATTTTGTTTGACCCACAGTGATTTTTTAAAACTATTTGATTTGCTGAACATTTTGAAAAACTTCCAATTTTTGTGTGAATCTAAAATGATTTTTTTGTTTAATTTTCAGAATTTCCAGCAAATCGAAAAATCAGTAATTCGCAGGACTCTAGCACATTATAATTATAGCCACGTGTTTATTCAAATACTGCTTTGAGATTATTATCAAAGTTTTGTTCTGCAAACAATAGATTAATAACTTCTGCTGTTCTCATGTCCCTGGGCATGAAACTATTTTAATTACATGGTTCTTTCAAGTTCAGAAGCCTATGAGCTATCCAAACAAATGATGTAACGGTCTTCAGAGATCCACTGGTCCTTTATTGAAGATAGCATAAAACATGTTGAATATGTATTATAATGAAGATCTGATTTGTACCCTTAGGAAATAAATGACTATGTCCTTCATTTCTATTGGAATAATTAGGACCAGCTGTCATGGATTTAACTAGTATGTGTTACATTTAATAAAAATGATGCACCGGAGGACATTTTTTTGTTCGCTGAATTTATTTTCTCTGCACACTCTTACACTGGGTATATATTCTAATAATTCACATGAAAATTATCCTACCACATCTGGCAACTGGACACACACATGCTATACACATTGTAACTCCAGCATTTGATATAGTGATTAAATGCAAATAATGCATAAAAGAGCATTCCTGGAAAATAGTAGAGATATGAAAATGTTTAGTCATCATCATAAAATGGAATTTTCTAAAGTTGCCTTTAAGATAGTTACTAGCAAACCAAAGCAGCATTTGATGCACATTGTCAGTCAATGTCAATATGCACATTGATGCATATTGCTGCCATATTTTACTGCCTGCATGCAATGTTTGGTATGATCACCTTTCAGAAATGAAAGCCTTTTGAGTTTCTGTGATGGGAACATGGAAAAATCTAGTACATTAGTGGTGGATGACTCACTAGCCCCTTCACCCTTTGCCACAGAAACGCTTTTCCAGCTGACTAAGCCTGGAAGCATTGTAGGAGCTATGTTCTCAAATTCAAGCAATTCAGAGAAAGGGGTTATTTCATCTTATTCTTTAGCAATCCCTAGTGGTCAGTGTAGGAAAAGTATTTCAGGCTCTGAGGCTGTCTTACTTCATGGCTGCAGAGTAAATGCAGCCAGAAGAGGTATATCTAAGTGGCCAGTTGTGGGTTTTGCATTGTTCTGTGGAAGTCCAAGGTTTGATTTCCAGTCCCAGTCTTTGACTCAGTGGGGTCTTGGAGTGTTGCAGAGACAATGAGGGGGAAGAAGAACTATTGTGTTGCTCTGTAGTGATCCCACTGTCCAATTCAAAGGTGGTACTAAAAGATTCTGAAGGAAGTTCTGTTTAGTCATCCTCATTGCAAAGGGTGGTCAGATAATGTGGTAGCGTGTGAGATATAAAGGATGAGGAAAGTGTAGTCCTCTGGGCTCTAACAGGAATGAGAAAAGGTAAAAGTGCATGAATCACAAGCTGTGGCTGACAGCAGGAGATGGGACTGGGGAGTGAGAAAGGAAGATGGTCAGGAAAAAAAAAGGCAGCCCAGAATGACGAGATATGATGCAGACATCTTAGGGTCACCCACAGAGACCAAATGAAATCTGGTAGCTTTTGCCCTAGGGAAATGGGAGTCCCACTAGCAGGTATCCTTCATGAAGAAGCCTTTAGAATAAGGGAGAAATCATAGTCTGGTGGCTGGGGGGAAGCCCCAACAAATGCAGATTAAAAAGGAAAAATGTTGCACAACAATAACCCCTCCGCATTGTTGACATATATTTACCATTGCCCTATAGGTTTGAAGTTTGAGGAGATGCAAGAAAAATTTGGGGAGGAATTCTTCAATATCTGCTTTGATGAGAATGAAAGAGTTCTTCGTGCTGTAGGTGGCACGCTGCAGGATTTCTTCAATGGCTTTGACGCTTTGCTGGAGCACATTAGAACTTCATTTGGAAGACAGGCCACTCTGGAATCCCCTTCTTTCCTATGTAAAGAGCTCCCCGAAGGCAACCTCATGCTCCACTACTTTCACCCTCATCATATTGTTGGATTTGCAATGATGGGAATGACAAAGGCGGCAGCAAAGAAGATCTACCGTTTGGAAGTGGATGTGGAACAAGTCACGAATGATAAACTGTACGCAGAGGGGTCGAACCCAGGTAATTGCAGTGGTCTTACTTTTATTATCAAAGAACGTGAAAATGCAAATATCACAAAAGCACTTCCACTCGGATCATCTCAGTCTCCCTCAGACCTGAGGATAAGCATCAGCACCTTTTGCAGAGCTTTCCCCTTCCATCTGATGTTTGATCCAAACATGCTGGTGCTCCAGCTTGGGGAAGGCCTTAGGAAGCAGCTCAAATGTGACACTCACAAAACGTTGAAGTTCCAGGACTGCTTTGAGATAGTTTCCCCGAAGGTCAGTGCCACATTTGAACGAGTCCTTCTGAGATTATCAACGCCATTTGTGATTCGGACCAGACTTGAGGCTTCTGGCTCTGAAAATAAAGATAAGGTAGGAGCATTAATTTAGAATGGGATGTGTGTGTGTATGGGAGGGGCTCATTTATTTAGAGTGGAACAGCTCAAGGACTATGCACCACTGAAAGCTCATTTAACCCCCCCCCGCCCCCAATAAGGCTGAAGTGGGATGTAAGTGGTTTGGGTCTGGATTGGGGTGAATTTCATCCTACATTATTTATAAACTCTGCATGTGGAGTTATTGCAGATACTTTAAATGCCAGTCAGAAAATACTTGGTCACAGGGTTGTGTATTAAAACATTGGTGAAATTCCCAATGCCTTGGTGTGATGTAATGCCTATGTTTAATCATTAATTTCATTCCAATTTTATTGTAATAATACTGAAAACAATGACACCATTGAATGTCATTGTTCTCCAGGGAATGCAGTTTTGATGTGTTATCTGAAGGGGGTTAGCTGTAGGATTCCCATTTACTTTATATATCCTACACAACAATTTGAAAACATACTCTTCTGCATGTCTCTCATGCTGCAGAGATATGGGAAATCTGTAGTAATTAACAACTACAATAAATGATGCCAAATGCCATTTATGCCAATCTTGATATAGGAAGTGCTGATGCTGTCCTATCATAAAACAAGCCCCAACCCAAAGAATGTTTGTTTACCTTTGTGGTGAGTGGTAGCAAGTGTTCTTAGGTAGGTTAACTCTCCCAGGACCTGGAGATAGTGTGGTGGCTACAAGTGACCAGATTTTCAAATGAGCTTAGCTTCCATTTAGGCACTTATAATGGCATAGGGCTTATGTAGGTGTAATTAGGGCAATGCAATGTCTGTGTAAACACTACGTTCCTTACATCGGCTGTTAGCTGTTCACTGGAGCTGTGAAATTGACAAGAAAACCGGCTCCCGGTTCCCCAGCCGGGTTGCTGCGGGGTCTCCTGGCTCGGGCTGACCTCAGGCTCTCCGCTCTCCGTGGGAGCCCTGCTGCCCCCTCAGGATCCTGGCTCCCCACTCCCCACCGGGAGCACAGCAGTCGGCTGGACTCCAAGCGCAGATCTCCCTGTCCGAAGTGAGAAGTCCCGGGTGGCTTTCCCACCACCCCTGGCTGGGCGCGGAAAGGCGAAAAGCCCAGGGGGCAGTTGGGCTCCTGGCAGGGAGCTGCATGGAGCCGAGAGCCCTGGCTCTCAGCCCCCACACTATCCCTGTTCAGTCGATGGAAGTGCTCCTCATGAGGACGTGCACCACTGACAGAAGAAGGGTAGTCTGGACATCCGTCCATGGAGTAATTACTACTGTGGCTATAAGTTGACCTAACATAGGTCGACTTAAGATTGTAGTGTAGACATGTTCTTAGTGGGTTACAGATTCTTGTAAAAATCCATAAATCCAGTCTCTTTATTAAGGCCATTATTTTTAGTGTCTAGCCAAGTTAAACATATAAATTCCCAGACTCCTCTTTTGAAAGCGTTGTGCAGGATGAGGACTGATAGGTCAGATAGGGAGTGATCACTTTGGGAAAAGTGTTCACCCACGGGTAATATGGCATTTTGTTTTACCATTTTTCTGTGTGAGTTCATTTGATAGCGTAGTGATTGTCTCATTTCACCCACATAGTTGTTATTGGGGCATTTAGTGCACTGGGTGAGGTACAGCACATGTTGGGATAGGCATGTATAGGACCCATGGATCTTGAAAGGTGTATTGTGTGGGGGTGTTGTGGGTAGCATTGCAGGAGTGTTAAAGAGCCACTTCCCCTTGAATGGTCCCTTAGAATATCTCTTAAACTGAGGCTTTGTCTGCACTTCGCAGCTTTTAGCGACACGGCAGCGTCGCTACAGCCGTGCCGCTAAAAGGCACTCAGTGTAGCTGCTGTTTGTCGGCCGGCGAGAGCTCTCGTGCCGACAAAAATATGCCACCCCCAATGAGCGGCAGCAGCTTTGTCGGCAGGAGAGCGCTCCTGCTGACAAAGCGCTGTTCACACCGACGCTTTTCGTCGGTAAAACTTTTGTCATTCAGGGATGTGTGTTTTTTTTAACACCCCTGAACGACAAAAATTTTGCTGATGAAGTTCCAGTGTAGATAAAGCCTAAACTAACAGAACTAAACAAACTGTTCCATCTTGTATTTAGCTGTGACACTCATGAGTATCTTTCCCTGACCTGAAGAAGAGCTCTGTAGCTCGAAAGCTTTACTCTTTCACCAACGGAAGTGGGTCCAATAAAATATATTACCTCACCCACCTTGTCTCTCTAATATCCTGAGATCACTTGGCTACAACACTGCAAACATAATAATGATAGTAGGTGCTTTATATTAGCTGACATATTTGCTAGTATGCATTTACAAAGGTGTTTGCTATTTTAGTATTTAAGAAATAAAGAAAAGGTTTAAACATTTCCAGCTACATATGTTTTTCCTCATGGTGTTTTTGAATGAAGTTTTAGAGTAATTATAAATTTAATTTCAACAAGGATATTTCTTGAATTCTTTGTGTGGGTTTACTCAGTTTTATTACTCTGATAACACACGCTACAGTCCTTTTCACAATTGGGGCTATTCCTAAAACATATATGTTTTACATGGTTTGTCTTCTTGAGGATAAGGATTATCAAATTTGGATCTTGTACAAATGGATATGTCCTGGTCTAGATAAGACACTCTTAGGGGATTGTCTCTTGACTAGGGTTGCCAATTTTGGTAGGATGTACTCTTGGAGGTTTCATCATATAACATAATCTTTAATTAAAAATGAATCTTTAATTCTTGGAGACTCCAGGACAATCTGGGAGGGTTGGCAACCCTACTCTTGACCCAAACTCCTTAGAATCATAGAAATGAAGGGCTGGAAGGGACATCAATAGATCATCTAGTTCAGTCCCCTGCACTGAGGCAGGAGTAAGTATTATGTAGACCCTCTCTGATTGGTGTTTAACCTGTTTTTATAAACCTCCAGTGATGAAGAGTCCACAACCGCCCTAGGTAATCTGGTCCAGTGCTTAACTACCCTGACAGGAAGTTTTTCCTAATGTCTAACCTAAATCTCCCTTAATGCAATTTAACCCCCCTACTTCTTGTCCTGTCCTTAGTGTTAAGGAGAACAATTTATTACCCTCCTCTATGACAGCCTTTTACCTACTTGAAGACTGTCATGTCCTTCCTCAGTCTTATCTTCTCCAGATTGAAAAAAATGGGTTTGTTTAATCTTTCCTCATAGGTCATGTTTTCTAGAACTTTAATAATTTCTGTTGCTTTCCTCTGGACTTTCTCCAGTTTGTTCATATCTTTCCCAAAGTGTGGTGCCCAGAACTGGGCACAATACTGCAGCTGAGGTCTCATTAGAGCTGAGTAGAGTGGAAGAATTACTTCCTTTCTCTTGCTTACAACACTCGTGCTAATATGTCCCAGAATGTTTTCTTTTTTTGCAACAGTGTTACATCGTTGAATCATATTTAATTTGTGATCCATTGTAAACCCTCTATATTTCTCTAGTTTGTTTTTGAGAAGGTCACGTGAGACAATATCAAAGCCTTAGTAAAGTCGAGTAAAGTTTCACATCTACCGCTTCCCTTCTGTCTACTAGGATCGTTACCCTGTCAAAGAAGAATATTAGGTTGGTTTGACACTAGAGTTACAGTCTGTTTGTTATATCAATTAAACTTGTATCAGATATTTTGTACAAAGCACAAATTTCAGTATCCAATATATCTTTTAATCATATCAGAAAGGAAAATAGTATAAACAATAAGGCAAGGCAAAATTTAAACTGCAGCTTTTCTGAGTTCATATAACACTCTTTTTAAACATGGTTTATGGATAAGGAGAGGTTATTTTCCTGACATTTGCTTGTTGTTGGGGGAAGAAGTGAAAACCTCCTGGAATTTCTCTAACCACTGTGAACATTTATAACATAACTAACTTCAAACATATAGAGGTATTCTTATAATTTCTAGCTTCCTGGCTATAATATACTTGTGGTTATATTGTAATATTCAGTAAAAGTGCAAACAAGTTCATAACAACTTCATATAAAAAGAAAGTTATAATAATTTTGCATCAATACTGAGGTTTGTCCACCGTACATAACTTGCTATAAGATAGGTTTGCTAGACCTCAAATTGTTCCTGTAGCCCTTTTCTGGACCCTTTCCAATTTGTCATCATCCTTTTTAAAGTGTGGACATCAAAACTGGAAGCAACATTCCAGTAATTCCTTATAAGCTAGCTGGGAGTGGGGGATACTGGTATTTCTTCCTGTTGTAACATGAAGCCATTAAAAAGGTAATGAGTCACTGAGTTAGGTGATTGTTCTGTTTTGTGGACTGGGGTGCTCCCCCTTCAGTTTACACAGGAGTCACATCTTAGCAGCAGCTATCTGTTTCAGAATATTGCTTTTAGAGAATTCCGAGTCGGTGAATATCTCCACACTTCTCAGACTTAGTCAGTTTGAACAAAGGGGGGAACCCAGACAAGTCTGTGCTAGGTTTTGAGCTGCTCGAGTCATAAAGTGTTTGATCAGGAAAAGGAGTTATATAAAAGGCTTCGTGATACACAGAGGACCTTTTAGCTTATTTTGGAGGGACTTTTATCTTCATTCCAATGCATACATTAGATTTCTTCCTCCATTTTTATTTTTTTAGGCATGCAGTGGAAAAAAAGACAGAATAGAAAAGAGCCTTCTGTTATTCCTACTGCCAGCACTTTGTTTAGATGAAAGTAAGCCATTTGCTATTGTCATTTCTTCACTGAGCACTCAAAAGACAAATAGAAAATACAGACAAATAAATAACCTGGTCCCTGCCCTGGAGAACTGACAATCTGAGCCTCAGTTCTGGAAGGGCTTATGTGTGTGCATATCTTTACATGTTGACAGTAGAGCTATTGAAATCAACTGGATAAGACTGCACATATACCTTTGCAGGATCAGGGCCTAGAATTAGACAACACATAACAAAGAAAGCAACAAGAAGAAGGGTATAGGGACTAGAGTATTAATATCTGTAGGTTTCTAGAAAACAGTGAACTATGAATAAGGATTTGTAAACTATAGATACAGGGTAACATTTTCAAATGCTCCTAAGTCACTTTGGTGCTTTTGAAAATGTTACCCATATCTACTAGGTTTTGCCATATCTGATATATTCAGATTTGATATCCTGCCTCTGGCAGCAAACAACGGATTTTTCAGAAAAAGGCAACTTTCCCCTGTGAAGGGATCCCCAGGATGCAGCTTGGGACTGTGGGACCACTGTGCCCTCCTTAACTATCCGGCCTGGGCTGTCTCTCACAAGGCTTTCTTAGTGACAAGCAGCAAATCCCTCCAGGCACTTTGATCACTCAGTACAAAGCACATGGAGCCCCCACACCCAGCTAGAATGCATGAATGCTCCCAGAGCCACTCATGAATCACACAGAGAAAGGCACCCGCCAAATCCCCCCCAGCTCCCAGCCTTGTACCTCAGGAATATACCGTCTTGCTCAAGATGAGCAGTGCAAATTTATTAATTGGTTCACCACTTCATCAATGGAAAGTGGATATACATCAGCCTTTGTAAACCTGAGCAAGCACCCTTACCAAACACTTCAGGCAAATTCAGTGGTAAAGATTGTGACAGGTTCGGTCACAGAGATCCCCTTGGGACTGTCACCTGATGTGTGGAGACTACCTCTGAGCCTGTTTTCTCTGCCAGTTTGGGCCTTCAGAATCCTGCCTATTTAAGTCAGCTACACTAATCTGCTGCAACACAGACCCAGAGTCTAACCTGCGCCCCCAAAGCTGCAGACTTAACTGAAAATGGCTTAGCAAGTGCTCCTGGCTCTACAACCCAGACATCCAGCTCTCAATGGGATCAAAATCCCAAATAAATCCATTTTACTTTGTATAAAGCTTATAGAGGGTAAGTTCATAAATTGTCCACCCTCTATAACACTGATAGAGAGATATGCACAGCTGTTTGCTCCCCCAGGTATTAATTACTTACTCTGAGTTAATTAATAAGCAAACGTGATTTTATTATGTATAAAAAGTAGGATTTAAGTGGTTCCAAGTAATAACAGACAGAACAAAGTAAGTTACCAAGCAAAATAAAACAAATAAAGTTAAGAAACTGAATACTGGTAAATCTCACCCTCAGAGATGTTTCACAGACTAGACTCCTTTCTAGTCTGGGCCCAATCCTTTCCCCAGTGCAGTCCTAGTTCCAGCTCAGGTGGTAGCTAGGGGATTTCTCATGACTGCAGCCTCCTTTGTTCTGTTCCACCCTCTGATATAGCTTTGGCACAAGGTGGGAATCTTTTGTCTCTCTGGGTTCCCACCCCTCCTTCTAAATGGAAAAGCACCAAGTTTAAGATGGATTCCAGTACCCGGTGACATGCTCACGTCTTGTGAGACCCCAAGCCTTCATTCTTCCTGGCCTGACTCACAGGAAGGCTTGCAAGTAAACAGAGTCATTTACAACCAATTGTCCTAGTTGATGGGAGCCGTCAAGATTCCAAACCACCATTAATGGCCCACACTTCGCATAATTACAATAAGACCTCACATTTATATTTCATATTTCTAGTTTCAGATACAAGAATGATACATTTATACAAATAGGATGACCATACTCAGTAGATTATAAGCTTTGTAATGATACCTTACAAGAGACCTTTTGCACGAAGCATATTCCAGTTACATTATATTCACATTCATGAGCATATTTTCATAAAATCATATGGAGTGCAATGTCACAAACAATAAAATAAGTTTATTGTCAAAGCCCTGGCTGGGATGATTTAGTTGGGGTTGGTCCTGCTTTGAATAGGGGGTTGGACTAGATGACCTCCTGAAGTCCCTTCCAACCCTAATTTTCTATGATTCTATGACTACAAAAGATAGATATTAAGTGATTATAAGCGATAGGCAAAACAGCTATCATATTTGAAATCCAGACTTTGCTTACTTTTAAAATTATCCTTGTACTGTTCCTTAAGTCTAGATAGCTCTTTCAAAATGATTTAAAGACTTTATGGTGCCTCATTTAATTTTTGAAAAGTATAATTTATATAAAAAGTAGTATTAATACATATCCTTCACACACATACATATTGTATACCTGGTAGAGATATCCGTGTAATAAATTAAGCCATATGTTAAATTGTGGGTTCGTGTATAAGGATATTTACAGAGGTTATACTACAAGTACTATCTTAGAAATATCTCAAGAAGAGTATGTGATGGGATCCCCGGCGTTGTTCTTTGAGATGTGTTTATGTCCATTCCATTCCATTACCTGCTTTCCTCCCCCTTTGTCAGAGTTGGTCAGCAAGAAGGAACTGAGATGGTGCGGGGCCAGTGATGCCCCTTATATCAGCACATAAGCGCGTGGCTCTAGAGGATGCAAGAACCTGCCCGATGGATACCACTGAGGGAAAAATCTCCGGCAACGGTATACGCGATGCACAGACACTTAGTGTGGAATGAACAGGAGCAACAAATCTCAAAGAACAACAGTTACGGAAAGATTAGTAACCATTTTGTCCTGTTGTTTCACTGACCTTGAGTTCCTCAAAATGCTCTTAACTTCCTCCTCAAAAATGTAGGTGGTGACTTTAAAGGCACAAAGGCAAATTAGGCAAACAATTTCCATCAAAAGTCAGTGCTTCCTAACTACTCTTTGTGCCTTTGAAAATCTTCTCCTTTACCTCCATCAAGGCCACATTTCATCTTCCCAGGGAAAGTGGTCATGGTTTAGAAATTTCCCCACTGACTTGTATGGTAAAGACTGCAAAATATTTGCTTATGAAAGTCCTGGAAATAAAACTCTGTACATAGATTAGGCACAGGGTAGGCAGTGCATGCTCCTCATTCTGCCTTTTCAATTTGCCTCAACCAGATCAGAGGGAAAACTCTAGGGTAGTTGTCTCCTTGCACATTTAGTCTTTCTGTGTATACCGAGACAGGCCTATTTGTGATGTGGATGTCATTCTCCTTGGAACGAGTGAGACCATTAGCTTATTTCACCCTGTGGGATTGTTGGGAAAGTGATGCACAATTCTCTTCCCCGGTCCTCCCATGGTTTACCCCGTCCCCACATGTAGTTCTCTGGGGTCAGTGGTGGGAAGGCCAATCCTGCATAGGTAGCTGGCTCTTGCTGTCATCCAATCAGGCACTGACAGATCCATGCATGTGGATCAACACAGTAAAATCTATAGGCACAATTTTTTGTGTGTGCCCTTTTGAAACTATGGCCTTTAGCATGCTTTCAGAACAGTGCAGTGAAGTATGCCAAAGCAGACATTACTACTGTCTTGGGAAGGAACTAATTCTAAGTGAATCGTAAAAGAAATTGTCCTTATTTGATTCACTGCCAGATACTGTGCAGCTGTGTTCATTGCAAACTTGCTGCTTTTCTGCTCTCTGTCATACTGACAGCCCTTTCCCAATCTCCCAAATAAACCAGTCTATAGAAAGACACCTACTGGCCAAGCAGTTTATGTAGCACTGCATACAGTTTCACTCAGATAGAGAACTTTTACGAACAGACCTGGGACCTGAAAGCTCATTACCAGAATGCTTGAAGATTTTCTGACTGAATGTTTGTCTGTTGGAAAATACCGTTTCATCAAAATCAAAACTTTCCTTGGGAACACGTCAATTTCAGTGAAATAGTGGTTTGAAAAAAAGTTGAAACATTCTATTTTGACATTTTCAGAATGGAACATTTAGATTTTTCATTTGAAAATTTATTTTATATTATAAATTATAATATATGATATAAACATTTTAAAAATAAAAATAAAACATATAGATTGACCCAAAATTAATTTTTTAAACAAAAATAATAATCCTTTCATGGGAACATCAGAAGTTGACGTTTTGTTTTGATTTGGAACAAACTTTGAAATCATGGAATTTCCCACAGCATTGAAATTGAAGTACCTACAGAGCTCTGTTCATTTGGGCCAGATCTTCAGCTGTTAGAAATGATGGAACTGGGTAAATTGGTCTAATTTACCCCAGCCCAGGGTCTGGCCCTCTGTGCTGAATTGAAAAAAACCCTAGGGCTGACTTTTGCAAAAATAAGAGCTCAAAGTTAGGCTTCTAAGCCCATGTTTAGGCACATAAATAGGTGACCAGACTTTCTGAAGCATTGAGCGATAAACAGCTTCCGTTGACTTTGAGGGCCAATGAGATTTGATCCAATTAGGGAGACCAGATGTCCCGATTTTATAGGGACAGTCCCGATTTTTGGGTCTTTTTCTTGGCTCCTATTACCCCCCACCCCCTGTCCCGATTTTTCACACTTGCTGTCTGGGCACCCTAGATCCAATGGATATGGAATTAAAAAGGAATTTTTCCATTGACTACCATGGATACTGAATCAGGCCCTAAATACAGATTTAGTAATCTATTTTTGAAAAATTGTGGACAAGTTCTCTAGGGTTATGCAGTGCAACGCGTTGGCCAGACATTTTCATGTAGCCCCATTGGGTTGCCACATACAGTGCTGATTAGTTGTTCATATTAAAAGAGCAGCCTACCGATTATTTCAGGAGTGCTACTTTTCTTTGTTTGCCTTTGTTTACTTATATTTAAATAAATGGCATAATATGAAATAATAACTTTTTCATCCATGAAGGACATTTCTTTTCTAGCTTAATTAAAGAGGCATGGTTTTTTAAAAAAATATTTTGAACAACATGTATGAAAGAATGCCTGACATTGGCAGAGTAATTTTAAAATCCATCACAACATGATCTTGAATTTTGTTGTGTTTGATCCTTAATCTCCCCCCTCCCGCCCTTCTAGTAAAATTCAAATGGAGTGGCCTAAAAGTCAGCCTCGTGCGAGGACTTCTGTCACATGTGATCTACAAGCTTTAATCCTTCCCAGAGTTGTTTTATTCACAGTTAGTCAGCATTGGATACTAAGCTTCCATTGCCTTTGCAGGCTTCTGGAACTCTTAAAATCAAATTTTGTTTTCTGCTTCCGCTAATATCCCTCACGTTTGCTTGTCAAAACATGTTTGGGCTCTGATGATTTTCAGAATGAATTGGACTGGCTGGCTTGACAGCTACTACAGGTTGTGATGGGTTATGTGAAACAATAGATGACATGACTTTTTTATCTCACTAATAGCTGTGCTTCAGAGAACTTTAATAATGCTGTGGAAGCATCCCAGAATTTTTAATACTTCTTCCCCAGACAGAGCAATAACAGTGTCACTTGGCTTTTCTGTTCTCAATGACAGAGCTGAAGAAAAGTATAACAAGCAAATGATAAAACATTCCTTCCCCTGCCCCTACCTCCTCTTCTCTTAATCTAAAACTGCAGAAGATGTTTGGAAATTATTTTATTGAATCAAGCATTCATCAGCCACTTTGACTCCTATAGTCCAATCTATCCTCTTATGATTCATTTTTCTTTTTATGCCAAGGAAATCAGTACCATAGATCAGTGTTTCCCAAGCTGGGGTTCGTGAACCCGTGGGGGTTCACAAAATGTTACAGGTGGTTCTCAGGAAAAAATTCCCTAATGGCGGAGAGAGCTGTCCTTAGGGCCCCGGGCAGCGCGGGGTCAGCAGCCCAGAGCCCCTGGACTTCCAAGAGCTAAGCAAAGCATATCTATCACACTGAGGAGATTTAAACGTCGACTCCTTATAAGAAATGGAAAGGGAGGTGGATATTTTTTGCTGTTTTTAAAATTAAATGGGCAGCTAGTATTGTTTTTAAATTATGAAGAACAAGTTTAAGCTTTGTTGTAACATGCATTGTTTGCCTGCACTGCTCAATACCTGAATGCTTGTGTAGAAGGAGCTCTTTAAGTTGGCTTCTTAAATACCTTCATGCTGTTTCACATCTGATACTCCTTGATGAAACATAGGAGCCTTGTCTTATAACTGGCTTATTCAAAGTGATACAAGCTACAAAAGTGAGATCTTGCCGTTTTCATCATTAATAAAAATACTGTAATGATAATAATTAATAATAAATAGTGTGTAATAAGCATGTCATAAAAACAAATGTTATATTTCCAAGATCACTGCTTTTATAATATATACTCAGGTAAAGGAGAAAATCCCTGGAAATATTCATTTTTAGGAGGGGGTTCACGAGACTTGACATTTTAGTGAAAGGGGTTCACAGGTTGTTAAAGTTTGAGAACCACTGCCATAGACAAATGCCCATCTTCCTCCAAGTGACTGAAAACTTTTGTATGGGTTAATGATTTATACTCACCACTGTTGAAAACACTAAAAGATGAGTTTCAATTTACTGTTACGTTACAAGAACACATTATTCAAATGCAACTCAGTTGGATTTTCAGGATTCCCCCCCCACCCTCACTCCTTCTTCAATAGCTAATTATTACAGATAAATGTTATCTCCACCTCCTCTTTTCTCATGTTAATACAGACTCTATTGTGCTGCTTGTGACACCACAATCCACTCCTGTGAATAGTTATGATGTCAAGAGCAAAGAACTATTTTCCTTAGTATAATCCTCCTTCCTTCCTCATGCAAAAAAGGAGAAATATTTAACCAGCCCTTTTAAGTCACCATTCTCCTGCCCTCTCCTATTCTGGTTACTGCTATTGGGCCTGATTCCTAGTTACACTAAGTCCATTTTATACCTCTCTGGCAGCATAAAGTGGTCCTTGAGGGGGTGGAAAGAGCCCCTTGAGAATACCCACTCGTTGGAGGGTCTCCCATATTGGTGTAGAGCAAGCATTAGGGCTCTATGCTGACCCAGCTCCCAGTCCCTGGCAGAGCATAACTTAGAACAACCTAAGTCTGCTGTATCTTATGCTGGGGCTTGGGCTGGCTCCTGAATAGCTAAAACATATGGCTTTGTCCTTCCCCGCCCTAATTTTTCCTGAAGCACAGGAACTGAAAATCAGTTCTGTTGTGGTCCTTTTTAGGTCAGGAGACCAAATCAGTGAGGAAACTGCTGATCTTGGATTGGCTGGCACGGGCCCTCAAATTGTACCTCCTAAACTAGGCCTCAAAAGTTATAATGTAATTGCTGACATAAACACTCCATATACATTGTACATTTCATTTTGGCTACTGTGACTGCCTTTTCACTGGTACAACATGTTTAATCTCCACTGATGAGGACTGCAGAAGTCCTGAAATCACTCATGAAACTGGATCCTGTGTTAGGGTTCCCTTCCCACTCTGCACTCTGGGGTACTGATGTGGGGACCCGCATGAAAGATCCCCTAAGCTTATTTTTACCAGCTTAGGTTAAAAACTTCCCCAAGGCACAAATCCTTCTCTTGTCCTTGGATGGTATTGCTGCCACCACCAAGTGATTTAGACAAAAATTCAGGAAAAGGGTCACTTGGAGTCCCTATTCCCCCAAAATATTCCCCCAAGTCCCTTCACTCCCTTTCCTGGGGAGGCTTGAGGATAATATACTAACCAATTGGTTACAATGTGCGCACAGACCAAACCCCTTGGTTTTTAGGACACTGAAAATTAATTAGGTTCTTAAAAGAAGAATTTTATTTATAAAAAAAGTAAGAGAATCACACCTGCAAAATCAGGATGGAAGGTAACTTTACAGGGTGAATAAAAAGATTTAAAACACAGAGGATGCCCCTCTGACTTTGCTTCCCAGTTACAAAACAGGAATGAAATTACCTCTTAGCATAGGGAAAATTCACAAGCTAAAACAAAAGATAATCTAATGCATTTCCTTGGCCTTACTTACAGTTTTTGTAATCTCAGATGGATCATTTCAGGTATGTTTTCAGAAGATGTTTTACCTGCCTGGTCTCTCTCTCCGTCCAGCGAGGGAACAAACAAAGAGAGCACAAACAAAACCTCCCCTCCAGATTTAAAAGTATCTTCTTTTCTTATTGGTCCTTTTGGTCAGGTGCCAACCAGGTTATTTAAGCTTCTTAATCCCTTTCAGGTAAAGATTCAGTACAGCTACCCAGAAGGGATTTTATGTTACTGCATACATGAAGGTTGTTACCCTTCCCTTTATATTTATGACAGATGCAGAAGTCCTGAAATCACTCATGAAACTGAATCCTGTGCGAGGCACAGGTTGCATTAGTGACATGTCGTTGGCTTGGTGTTCCAGCCAGGATACCTATCTGCCCACAGATAACCCAACATGGCTCTTTACCTATGGTTGCTCTTTTTTTTTAGTTGTAACACTATAATTGAAGTACAATATTGTAAATGTTGCAGATCTAAGAGCAGAAACTGTCATATAGATGTGTAGCACCTAGCTCATTTTGGGTGCTCCCACAGTATAAATTATTTATTAATAACATAAATGAATAAGAGAACCTGTAGTGTTTTGCACAAATCAAGGGCTCCTGCTTTTTGTCCTGACTTGTTAATGCTTAGACATTTTGTTTCCATTACCCTTTAAATAGCAAAGGCAACTCCAATTAAAGCTGAGAGGCAGCCTGTCTGATGTGAACACGTTTGACTGGGTCACATCCTACAGTCTGTGAGTATTATTATAGATGTGTGATATTACCCTTCTCCTTTCCTCTGAATCTTCAGAGGGCAATGTCTGACAATGTCAATAACATCGGATCCTCAGTCACAGGGAAAAACCATCTATGCTAGGATTTCTAATCAGGGTTTTATTATATATTGGTGTTTCACAGTCAGATGCCTATTGGGGAAGGTAGGAGTTTTTGCTTCTGGATGGCTGACTCTTTTTATTTATTTATTTATTTATTATCCTGTATGATACAGAGGAATGAATGTCTGTAGAGTTCTTAGCCACTGTTTAGTCAGATCTTCATTTTTATACCACTGTTTCTCTTGGGCAATGCACTGTACAACCAATATTCTAAAACCTTCAAGGGGGATGATCAGCCAATCAGACTGTTTTGGCAACCCTATAGATTTGCTATAATGAAATTACTCCACTGCTGCTCTTACATATCTTGGTTTTGACATTGAATTTAACACAACCCAGCCTAATGACCTACCCCAGGACCTTATGAACCATGTAAGCCTCAGAACAATGGCTTAAGTGGAATTTAAATGATGCATAGAGCCTTGTGCAGGATCTCTGCCCAGGGGTGAATTTCACTCATATTTAGGGGAAATAAGATCATTTTTTGATTAATATTTCATTGCTTTCTATTATGCTTTCCTGAGGATTCTTCTTTCTGTAATAAACGTGTCTCATTAACGTTTTGTTTACATTTCACCTGCGTATAGTCCTACAAGCTGGAACTAGGACTATCCAGGAAAACACCCTGTATAATGGGGGAGGGATAGCTCAGTGGTTTGAGCATTGGCCTGCTAAACCCAGGGTTGCGAGTTCACTCCTTGAGGGGGCCATTTAGGGATCTGGGGCATAAATCTGTCAGGGGACAGTACTTTGTCCTGCTAGTGAAGGCAGAGGATTGGACTCAATGACCTTTCAAGGTCCTTCCAGTTCTATGAGATAGGCATATCTCCAATGGAAGGGTCCTTGGAACACTACATATGTTTGTGCTTATACAGCTATAATTGAAATTCAATGACCTTAGGGCTAAAGGAAGTCAAACGGTAAAGCCATATATTAATATTCCGTATTGTGTGTTTTAGGGGTTGAGATTTGGGTTTCAGAAATGTTAACCGAGAATAAATGTATCTGAAATGAGATTTAAATGTATTTTTCAACAGAGCCAAAACAAGCATTTCAGATATTCCTGACATTTTATCCTTCCCCTCCTCCTCCTCCTGCATTTGTGCAGAACTGAATAAACTCACTCATCTTTATGAGAGCACAGAACAAACAGCGGGCACTTTGCCTTCGTGGAAGAGGATGGATAGTTTTGAAATGTAATCTTAGGTGAAAGAGCAAAAGTAAATATAATTTGGATCATGGTGCGGTTAATTGGCTAGTGTGTTTTCTTTCTCCTGGTGCTCTTCATGCATTTCACACTCCAGCTGGTCCATTTGTTACATACTAAGGGCTGGATTCTGACCCTCCTTTTCACATTGAATAGCAACTTGTTCCACGCTAATTTCAATGATACTATGAATGGAATAAAGTACTATTCAGGTATCTGAATCTGGCCATATCTTAGTTCCTTTTCTCTCTGTATTTCTTTTAGATGAGTTTATAATTTAGAGGCTAAATCCTGTTTGCTTTATTCAAATATTCATAGATGTTAAATCCAGAAGGGATCATCATGATCAACTAGTCTGACCTCCTGCATAACAGTGATCATAGAATTTCACCAAGAGGTACTACATCATTCCCATAACATATTAGACATGAGTACTCCTATTGACTCGGATGGATTATGTGCATGAGTAAGGCAAGCCAGAGTCTGACAATGCGATGTCAGCATTTGCATTTAAAGCCTCATTATTCAGAGGTTGAATTGATACTTGGTAAAAATGTCCATTCTGTCTCAAGATGGACCAAAAGGATTGTGTCATGGGAACAGAATTTCTTTTTTAAATGTTTAAAAATTCATCCCCAAATTAAAAAGCTGCAAAGAATCCTTCACCATCAACCATTTCCACACCTGGATCACCTGGATTGATCAGACTTCAGCTGTCGTTAAGACTGCGCCGATCACAACACGTCTGCCATTCTTCTCGCACTCTTGCCTTTCTTCTCCACGTTCCAACAAATCATAAATTAAAAAGTCTAAACACTAAAATGTCTGAGCCTTCAGCATGTTTTAAAGGGTATTTTTAAATAATCAACAATCGTTTATAACCTGTCTGTCAGTAAGTCTAATTCTCCAATAAGTCAGAGAGAGGCAGAACATGGATTTTTAACTTTGAGGTATTTCTTTCATTGGTGTGGTGTGAGCAACATGTTCACACAAAATCAGGCATCCGGGGATGGAGAAAAATGGAAAGGGCTGGTAAGAAACAGGTTTACTGTCTCTTCCTCAGGCCAGTTGGGGTTCCCCTACAAAACCTGTGCAATTTTGGGTGCATATTGAATAAACTATTTCTGTTTGGGAGAGGATGGGAAGGGATGACATAGGCACCACTAAAGTCCAATGTCTTCATGTGAAGGGACTCTCATTAGTTTAAGCTCCATGTTTGATCTATTATAGTATTATAATAATTTGATGAGGAATGTCCAATAGACACTAAATAAACTATGTTTTAAATATTCCACTGTTACAGAGAAATCAGAATTTAAAATATTGAGCTATTTCTGTGGGACCTTCAATAGTTTGTTCTCTATTTCTCCAAAGACAGCCAATGGAGAAAGCATGAGTGGGCAAAGGCTGGTTCTGGGTCCTTGACAGAGCAGACTTGTGGGTTCCTTCCATGACTACAACTCCCCACTGCGTGGACTTTCTGCCCCCACTGCCCCTTTCACTTGGGTATGGTAGAAGACAAGGGAAAGGAATGACTAGATTCCCCTATTCCCAGAGCTGTGTTGTGCCAGTAAAAATGAAAAGAACAAGCAATAAATGTTTATTTCAGCTCCACTGAATACCCCAGGGGAAAAATATCAGTGTTTGGCAAATGTTAAAGGGAATACTTGGTAATGGAAGAAACTGAACATGAAACTTTGTAGAAGCCTTTATAAATGAAGAGGTTACAAAGAAGAAAATATTATACTATAAAAATACTGTACTTGGAGAACAAAATGGACACTGAGCAGACTTATGGCTGTGTTTAGGGTTCACACAGATATGTGCCATAATCTCTTAAAAGAATGCTAAACATAAAATTAAAAGGGCTTCAAGTTTCCTTGATCATCTCAGTGAGGCTCTGCTCGTGAAGGCTTCAAATCCACACATTGGGCAGCATTCTGTTTTTTGTCTTGAACATTGTGTTTCTGGCGTCCATTCCTGGGAATATGGGGATAAAATTGCTCAGAATGTTTGTAAACCAAAACGAGAGAAACATCTGAGAGATTTGCTGGTTGAGCTCAGCAGCAGCAGCAGAGGCGCTGGCAATACTTTCTGAGCCGTTTGGGGTGATGGGAATGACTACAGAGAGCTCAGCACATGGGAACAATGCTGACAAACATATAAACAGTGTTTAAAAATAAGTTATTTTCTAGCTCTGTTTCCAGTTTTTCCCATGGTGTCAAATAATCATATAAAGGTTCATTGAGCATGATATACACAACAGAGTACCATTCTACAACAGCAGGCAGTGCTAACAAGATCATCCTAGCTGCCTGCCACACTTGCACCATACAGTTAATCCAAATCTTTTGGTAGAATATTCCATAAAACAAAAAACATTATTCAGCTCTTTCTTTGAGCATTGAGATACTGACTTTTGCCTAGGACCAGAGTTTGCAGAGTGAAATATCACTCGAGAGGACTAGGGGTATCACAGTTTGACCCCTTACTGGTAACCTAAACCAGGTAATTCTACCAGCCTTACTTATGTTGGGCCTAGTTATAAGACCTTTACTCATCATGAGTACTCCCTTACTACTTGAATAGTCCCACGGATTTCAATTCACTTGATCTGAACGGAACTAGTCAAGGAGAAAGGTACTAATAGTGAATAAGGGTATCAGAACATGAGTAGTGCATTACTCCATTGGTTAGTGGGACTGTTTAAGGAATAAGGTGTTACTCTACATGAGTCTCCTATTTGTAGTACTGGGGCATCTACAGACGTGTAAGCGGGTGGCTTGCTCCATGAGCTGTAGAGCCCGGGGCTAAGCCAGCCTTATTACAGGATGAGCCAGGGTTGAATCAGGTGATCCCAGGACAAAAAGAGCAGGAAGTTGCAGTAAAGAGAAGAAGTCCAAGCACATAAGCTAGGGCTGTAATTACTGCAGGGATCAAGCAGGCACCTGTGGGGCCCTGAGTTAGCAGAGGGGGAAAAGCTGAAGAAGGAGGAGAGAGTGCAAGAAAGCTCTCCAGGTAGGGTGGTCTGGGAGAGACCCTGTCCAAGCAGGGGAGAAACTGTACAGGCTAGCTGGGATTGAGAACTGCAGGTTTGTGTTTTGTGTTATTGTGGGTTAATCAGGAGATAGACAATGAACAGCCTGGAACCTAGAGGGCTAGTATGTATCTGAGGACTAAATAAGTGAGACCCCTTTTCTGAGGATTGTTTGAACCCCTTTTGAACTGTGCATTTTTAAAGGACCCTGAAAAGGGGGAAACAGAAGCAGGGTATTCTTGAGTGATTTCTGGCAATGAGGGGTGCTGTTTGCAGCAGTGCAGTTGGCAGGGTGCTGTGACCTCCTGTCATGTCAAGGGAACTGAAGGCCCAGTGGAGTGGAGACTAGCTGCATCATGAAGCCTGAGAGAAGTGGAGACTTGTTTTTCTTTAGGGGCTGTTTTGAGTACCTGGAGGGAATGTGGGGAACCCTCTGTGACCTGTTGAATTTGTGCATGAATTTATAAGGAATGATTTGTGTAAGATGTGTTGGTTCTGCGAGTATGTGTTGTAGTTGGGCAGATTACAGGGGGGGAAAAGAGAGAGGAAAAGGGGCCTGCCTTTGAGAGAGGCTGGCAGGGTCTTTTTTTTTTCTTTTGAAATGGGCGGAGGCTCAGTGCTCCTGTTCCTGTCCAGGTGCTCCCGGTTGGGCCAATTAAAAGGGATGGGTAGTCTCTGGGGGCTATCAGAGGTCAGTCAGGAGTCAGAGCTGATGGAGTCAGGCAGGAGATGAGAGCTGCTAGGCATCTAAAGTAATTCCTGGGATTGACTGAAGCCAGAAGAGCAGAAAGAAGGATTTTGCTGGCTGGTGCCCCATGAGTCAGGGCCAGAGGGTTGAAGGCAGGAGGAGGAGCAGAGGGAGATGCCTGCTGGTGCTAAGCTAGAGCCAAGGGCCAGAGAGGGTAGTAAGCAGGGGAACAGCAGAAGGGTTTACCTGCAGGCGTCTCCTTGCTGGAGAACTGGAGCCTGAGGAGCAGTGAGAGGGCTGGTGGGAGTAAGAGAGGCTCCCAGCAGAGAGGCTGTGGGAGTTCCTACTGGGAAGAGTGAGGTTGCACCCCAGATGGAAGAGTTGAGGTGGCAGTCCTGGCAGAGCAATGGAAGAGGACAGAGAAGAAGCCTGTGGCAGAAGATGCTGTAGTGTGGTGAGAAAAAGGACTACTGTATGTCCTTGGGTGATACAGGACTTTTGCTAGAGCCTATCTGCACACGGTTTTTGTAATAAACTGGGCCCCAGAAGGGGTATTGTTTAAGAGCCTGTAGTGTAGTCTTTTGGGTTACCTAAGAGGGAAACTGAGGTGAGAGGCCACTTGCAGGGCTGCCATGAGAGGGCGCCTAGGAGGAGGCCATTTATTTATGGTCAGTAGGTGCAGTATCATATTTCCTTTAAATTGATCATGTACATTTCCCGCTTTATACTAAGTATTAACTTGCTCTGTGAGCAGTCCCACTGGTGTGTGAGAAAAGGGGGTAAAATCTGACTGATATACAGATGCCTTGAGCATGGAATCCTAAGGTGAATGGGAGTTCTATGCATGGTGTGCTAGCAGAATTAGACCTGCAATCCCCCAAAGGAGCGCTAAAAATGCTAGAGAATATATTGCTGTATGTATCTTTTAGCTTGGAAGGATGAAAGAATATTTCAAACCTAGCTTTTCATATTTTTATTTACATTTTCTCCCCAAAATTTATTTACTATTCAACAAACTATGACGTTAAGTTTAAAGGATGTTCTGTCTTTTCCCGGTGTGTTAATTTGACTGACATTTTAAGCCTCTTTTCTTTAGTCACTGTAGCACTAGAGGTTGTAGTACTTACAGTTCCACTGTGGAAAATGTAGATAAAACACTAGGAAATTAACAATAAATAGTGGCTAACATATTGTTTTCTATTAATGCTCAAATATAAATAATACAGATAAATGAGGGAATACAAAAGGCTTTTATATTTGTTTTTCAACTGCAAAATTACTGTTTATGGACTGAATTCTGAGGTCTTTAAGCAGGCAATACTCTCCGTGAAATCATTTGGAATTTGGCTGAATAAAAAAAAAAGAAGAAAGATCTCAGGGTTTGGTCTAATAACATTATAATCAATGTAAGGTCATCAGATCTGGATATTACTGTTAATATCACATTAATTAGGAGAACGCGGTGCTTGTTTTACTTGTGTCATTTAAAAAGTCCTTGCCTATTTTAAATGAAACAAAGGGGCCGATCCTGCAGTATGTCAGTGGAAGTTTAGGCCTGACTTAGGTCAGTAGGGTTACAAAGTGGTGATGTTTGCAAAAAGTTTGTCCTATTGTATTTGTAGCACTGATTAAAAAACAAGTGGTATGTTATTTTGTGCCATTCAAGTCCCTGTCCTGGAACCTGTAATCAAACAAGATGCCCTCACACGTGAATAGTCCAATTGGGGCAAATCTTGAGGGCCATGCTGGCCCCTTACTCCCACATATGGTGCTCCAGGCTAACATGACCAGTCCTCAGGATAATCAAGCAGCATGGTAGGGAATGCAGACTAGCTGTTCAGCCATCAGGACCTGCACAGTCTCAAAGGATGGGGGAGTGAATTTCTTCCTCCAGCATCTCTCTGTATTCTGACCTTGATGTCTCCCCCATGATTATTTGGGCGGTAATATCTGCAGCATCAACAGAGCAAAAGGGCCCTGTTGGGCTAAGGGGTCAGAGTCCTGCCCAAAATGTGAGCTGATCGTTTGGTTGTGATGTCACAAATGTCTAGCTGCACCCCTACCTCTGATTGGGAAGGGATGTTTTTGGCCTCTATAATGACCCCCGTTCTGCCCAGCTGACAGCTCCCTTTCAGAATTGTCAGCCAGCTCCTAAATTGGGCAACATGGGTCCA
The DNA here is from genome assembly GCA_033296515.1 of Macrochelys suwanniensis. Lineage (NCBI taxonomy): Eukaryota > Metazoa > Chordata > Testudines > Chelydridae > Macrochelys > Macrochelys suwanniensis. The sequence continues at coordinate 37,001,615 of CM065775.1, read as the reverse complement.
AACTACTTTCTTGAGTTTTGCAATACGTGTTACTTTGTACATTTATGTTCATACAGCATTTTACCTAGCATCTTCATTTGAATTCGATTGGTGTACTCTGCTGTATTGAATTCTCTAGCCCTCCCTCCCCACCCCTGCTTTTTTTGGCCAGAGCTGTGTCTGCATTTCATTTCATCTCAAAATCTGTGCTCCATCTGCATGGTGCCAATTCTGATCCAGCCCTCTCAATCCACTGTACCACGGGATCAGTTTCTCCTCACAAGATGATGTTCCTACTTAAAAATGTGGTGGTGTTTTTAAAAAATATGAAATGTTTTGTTTGCAGCCTTGAATTCTATCTTGGGTTTTCCCTGGCTTGTCACAATCACGGTGTGTGTTATCTGTGGCTTTCTTTGTCCTTCCTCTGCCCGACTGTAGCATTGTACATGGAACTTCAGTTTAGTGAAATTGTGCTATTCACATTAAAGCAGGATTCTATGCTGCACATTTGACAAGAAAAGGAAATTAAGCAAGCCAATTAAAATATACCGGGGCAGTAAATAAAAATGCAAAATTGTAGTTAACATTTAAAATAAATGTTACAGCTTCAGAATTCTGTTTGCCTAAAACAGTGTCCGAGTGCTTTTCTCTTGTACCAAAATGAGCAAAATAACACATTGTTAAAACAGCTGTAACATCATTCAGGATTTTCTAACTAGTCTAAGCCAGTCTTTGTATTGTAAACATAGTATGAAATACCTTCACATGGCAAAATGTATAGTCTAAAGGCTGGATCCTGCAATCACTAATGTGAATAAGTATTACCTGGAAAGATTTAGGTTCTCTTCCTAATAAATTCCTTTGTATGCAATTATTTATTCTTGTAACTTGTTTAAATGGCCTTGTTACCCAAAAAGTGCTATATGCCTGTACAACATGTAGGAAGACCCCTTCTCTGCTTCAAACTGCTTTATAGTCTAAACAGACAGATGGTATGGGGAAAAGAACAAAACATACAACCTAAGTGGTCAATCATGATGATTGGTCTGGGTCTTGTTAATTTCAAATTATTAATATTAGACACGTGCATGAATTATTCCCTGCTGCCTCTCTGCCTAGCTATTGTTGATTCCTTTTGCTGATGTTCTGCTAAATGCAACTATTTTTACTGTCCCATCAGTTGTCCAGCAGCACTCCCCACTGAATGTAATTGGATGCTCTGATCAAAAACTGTTGGTCTGATATGGCTCACCATTGCTCAGGGCCTGGTCCTGTGAACACTTGCGTAAGTGGGGCTGCGTATATATAAAGTTACTCGTGTTACGAACTGTCCCAGCAACTCAGTGGATCCAGTTGCTGTGCCCATGTGCTGCCAAGCTAATTGAGGATGGGTAGTGTGTGTGGCTCTGGGACCTTTAGGACACACTACTGGGCTCAGACCTCTTGTATGATGCCTGTTTTGGGGATATGAGATGCTGCCACTCAGCTATCCTGGCTCCCAAAATCAGTGCTGGAGACCTCTTAAGCCCCCCAGTCACTTACACATTTCCCCAGAACTCTACCTGGCCTATGGGGGCTCTGGGCTTGCAGTTGAACCCCTTTAGGGACAATGTGGCAGGAAAGCAAGGAGCACAGGCTTAGAAAAGGAATTTCTTAGCCACAGTGACTTTACTCTGGAAATGCATGAGAGTTAAACATATTTAAAAACAAATCCTGAGAAGCCATCCTCCCTATGTCTAATTGTAGACCCAGGTCATCAGTGGGTGGGATCGGATCGAACCTTGGATCTCTGGAGCTTGGTGTATAAACCTCTACTGCATGAGCTAAAAGCCACATGGCTCTTAGCTAAGGCTGTAGCGGACTCATTAATCTCTAAGGGCTGGTCCACATGGGGGGGGGGGGGGGCGGGGAGGTGTCGAACTAAGATACGCGACTGTAGCTACGTGATGTGACGGGGCAAGGCCAGAGGGCTATAGGAAAGTGGTAAGGAACCAGTATGTTAGCCCCAGGCTAAACAAATCCCTGATACCTTATGGCAGTTACTCCAGGTTAATCAAGACACCTGGGGCCAATTAAGAACTTTCCAGAAGGTAGGGAGGTTAATTGAGACACCTGCAGCCAATCAGGGGCTGGTTGAAACTAGTTAAAAGCCTCCCAGTGAGTCAGTGAGGGGGCATGTCAGGAGCTGTGGAAGGAGGTTGCGTGTGAGAAGCTGGGAGCAAGAGGCACTAGGAGCTGAGAGTAAGAGGGTGTACTGCTGGAAGATCCTGTGGTGAGGATAAAGAAGGTGTTGGGAGGAGTCCATGGGGAAGTAGCCCAGGGAGTTGTAGCTGTCGTGCAGTTGTTCCAGGAGGCACTCTAAACAGCTGCAATCCACAGGGCCCAGGGCTGGAATCCGGAGTAGAGGGCGGGCCCGGGTTCCCCCCAAACCTCCCAACTTCTGTCACAGGAGGAGTTGACTTGGACTGGGGGTTCTACCAGAGGGGAAGATCTCTGAGGCAAACCAGAAAAATCCGCCAATAAGCGCAGGACACACCGAGGTAGAGGAGGAACTTTGTCACAGTGAATAACGTAGCTGAAGTTGCGTATCTTAGTTTGAACTTAAAAGCACTTACCGTGGGTCCAGACGCAGCAGGCAGGCTCCCCCGTCGACTCCGCTTACTCCTCGCGCGGAGCTGGAGTTCCGGTGTCCACGGGGAGCGCTTCCGGGATCGATTTATCGTGTCTAGACGAGACACGTCTAGATCGTCCTTCAGGGAGGCTCCAAACACCTTAGCTTGGCAGGGCAGCTGTCTGGAATGCAGCACAAAAGACTCACCTTGGGCAAGCCAGACTTGTGCAGACACACAGTATAGCTGAATGCAAATTTTGATACAGACATATCCCACTCTGTCACAATATGCCTGAGTGTTTGCAGGATCAAACCACTGGGTTTTTAATCTTTAACAATTGTCTTCAGTTCTTACTTTATGAAACTTGCTTATCCTGGGATGGTGTCCTGCAGGGACACATTAGTCCTGGCTGTGCCTAAAGGCTCAATCCTGCCCTATATGAGGGTCTTCAGTTCATTTAACAGTCAGTTCTAGTGAAACTGATGTTTCCTCGGCCTTGATTTTTATTGGCAGAGAATTATCTTAAACTGTTGATACTTCAGACCTCTGTGGTACAAAGTATCCGTTTTTCATTAATTTAAAATGCAATATGGGCAGTGTAATCAATGGGTATGATGCTGCAAACATTTACAGTACTTACGTGAGTAGTCCTTCTGTAGGCTCTATTTCAGGAGGATTCTCCTGAATAGGGATTCTCTGAATGGGACCACTTCTTTCAATAAAGATCAGTTATGTAGGACTGAGACCAATGTCAGTAATAGCTAGCAGCCAAAGCACAATGAAGTTGGAGATTAGTGTGCAAATGGGGCTCTCACATGACTGAGGAAAGCAGAAGGATCACATGTTAACCAAAAATATATTTAATTTTATAAGATGCTGCAGTGTTATTAAACAACCTTGGACGACTCCCAGGGCCTCCTGCCTGCTGCATATCAGCTGTTTTGTGGTGTCAGGAGGCCCTGGGAGGGAGGGGGGAGGAGCGAGGGCGCAGTGCTCTCACGGGAGGTGGCAGAACTGGGTGGGAAGAGGTGGGGCGGGGCAGGAATGGGAAGAGGTGGGGCGGGGTGGAGTGGGGGCAGGGCCTGGGCAGAGCTTGTGGCGGGGGGAGCACCCCCAGCAGGTTAGAAATGCAGTGCCTATGATTCCAGCCGTGTGTTTACCAATAGGTGTCTCAGTTTGATTCATTTTCTCAAATCTTATTGGACAGCTTATGTTTTTTTTTCTTTTTTTCTTTTCCACCTATCAAGATGTGTGTTAGGTAAGAATTCATGCCCAAATAAAGTGGCTCAACCCTAATGTGTGAAACATATTTTAATGATAACAGCTATAATATTTAAAATCCAGGCTTTTCTTGCTTTTTAAATTATCCTTGTACTGTTGCTTAAGCTTAGATAGCTCTTTAGAAATGATTTAAAGACATGGTGCCTCGTTTAATTTTTGAAAAATATAATTTTATATAAAAAGTTTTATTTATACATATCCTTCACACACATACATACTGTATACCTGGTAGAGAGATCCTGTAATAAATTAAGCCATGTGCTAAATTGTGGGATCATGTATAAGGATATTTACAGAGGTTCTACTATAAGTACTATCAGAGGGTTGGTCTACACTAGCCCCCAAGTTCGAACTAAGATACACGACTTCAGCTACGTGAATAACGTAGCTGAAGTCGAAGTATCTTATTTCAAACTTAAAAGTACTTACCCCTGGTCCACATGGCGGCACGCAGGCTCCCCCGTCGACTCCGCCTGCTCCGTTCGCAGAGCAGGATTACCGGCGTCGACGGGGGAGGACTTCCTGGTTCAATTTATCGGGTCTAGACAAGACGCGATAAATCGAACCCAGAAGATCGATCCGAAGCCTCCGACACAGCGGGTAAGTGTAGACTAGCCCTTAGAAATATCTCAAGAGTACATAAAGTGGAAGTTAAAAATCCTAGTGAGGAAAATAGGAGCATAAACTCTGTAAAAAAATATAACTAGGAAGGCCAAAAAAGAATTTGAAGAACAGTTACTTTTTGAGTCTTTGGTTAATAGCAAAAAAGTACATCAGAAGCAGGAAGCCTTGTAAACAACTAGTGGGGCCACTGAACAATCGAGATGCTAAAGGAGCACTCAAGGATGATATGGCCATTGCGGATAAACTAAATGAATTCTTTGTGTCAGTCTTCATGGCTGAGGATGTGAGGGAGATTCCGAAACCTGAGCCATTGTTTTTAGGTGACCGATCTGAGGAACTGTCCCAGATTGTGGTGTCTTTAGAGGAGGTTTTGGAACAAACTGATAAATTAAACAGCAATAATTCACCAGGACCAGATGATATTCTCCCAAGAGTTCTGAAGGAACTCAAATATGAAGTTGCAGAACTATGAACTGTGGTTTGTAACCTATCATTTAAATCAGCTTCTGTACCAGATGACTGGAGGATAGCTAATGTGACACCAATTTTTAAAAAAGGATCCAGAGATGATCCTGGAAATGACAGGCCAGTAAGCCTGACTTCAGTACTGGGCATACTGATTGAAACTATAGTAAAGAACATAATTGTCAAACACCTAGATGAACATAATTTGTTGGAGAAGAGTCAGCATGGTTTTTGTAAAGGGAAATCACGCTTCACCAATTACTAGAATTCTCTGAGGGGGTCAACAAGCATGTGGACAAGGGGGATCCAGTGGATATAGTGTACCCAGAAAGCCTTTGACAAGATCCCTCACCAAAGGCTTTTAAGCAAAGTAAGCTGTCATAACACAAGAACTAGGGTTCACCAAATGAAATTAATAGGCAGCAGGTTTAAAACAAACAACGAGAAGTATGACTGTGCGTTGTGTGAAGAAAATCTGTGGAACTCTTTGCCAGAGGATGTTGTGAAGGCCAAGACTATAACAGGGTTCAAAAAAGAACTAGATAAATTCCTGGAGGATAGGTCCAGCAATGGCTATTAGCCATGATGGGCAGGGATGGTGACCCTAGGCTCTGTTTGCCAGAAGCTGGAAATGGGTGACAGGAATTGGATCACTTGACGATTACCTGTTCTGTTCATTCCCTTTGGGGCACTTGGCATTGTCCATTGTCGGAAGACAGGATATTGGGCTAGATGGACCTTTGGTCTTCCCCAGTATGGCCATTCTTATGGGAACGTGTAGTGCTGCTGTGTGCCGTTAAGCATTTGCCACGCTACACCTTGGAGATGGTTGTATTTCAATGATGGAAGAAGCAATTCCTGCGCCTTGCTCTGTCAGTCTAGATACAGCCTTATTTCATATATGAGAAAAACTTTTCAAGCCCTTTGAGATCCTTTTGGTTTAAAAATGCTTTATCAACTAAATATATTAGCTTTGAGTAATTTTGTTGTTTGTTCAGAGCACTAGACCTTTCAGGAGGTGCCATTCAAGTCTAACATTACGCTGGAAGTTCCATCACTATCTAACAAATGAGTTAATTGTATCTGAAGTTGGTTTGTACCGGTTTTATTTATTGTCTGGCAATGTTCTGTAATGCTTCTAATGGGTAGTATTAATGAGGGATCTAAAAACATTTCCAGACTCTATTATTTCTGAGAATACAAGTCTCTCGGGTCAGATGTATTCAATTTAGAATACAATTTCCTTGTAAAACAAAATGCATAAGATGTGACTAGAATCATGTGTAAATCAATGAGGCGGTATATACTAGGAAGCAAGGGGAACTAGCTGTTCCACTCTGGGGTAATGCATTTACCAATCTAAACCATGGAATGAACAAACATTGTTTCCAGTTTCAGTGTAGTAGCCGTGTTAGTCTGTGTCAGCAAAAAAAATAAGAAAGGAATACTTGTGGCACATGTTCACATGGAAAAATAACTTTATATAAAGCCTCTTAAAATGTCTTGAGGGGCAACATATATGGAGTGGAAGCTCTGTCATCCTTTGAATGTGAACTGCAGAGGGATGAGCTAGCCCCTTCAGAATAGTTGGGTTAGGTCAGTGCCGGAGCTCCTCACCTGGGCATTGATTCTGTAACTTACAACCTGCAGGTGGCCTGCTATTAGTCCAGAGGAGCTCCATGTGGGAGCAGCAATCCATGCATCCATTGTGAATTGCAGGATTAGGGCCTTGGGCTATGAAAGTCACTTTCTCTCTTCTTTCCCATGTGGACTGTCAACCACAAACTGGCCCACTTATGCAGCATACCTTGAACAACTTCACTGATTAAACCGAATCCCGTTACTACATGAGCAGGAAGGGAGAAGGGAAGAAGAATTTTTTTTAAAAAAAAGATAACTTCATCTCTGGTGTAACTCCACTGAAATCATTGAAGTTGTCCCAAAGTTGGATGTAATGTAGTGCTGTTCAGTTATGAATTGACTGGCATTATCTTGTATTTTGTAGTCTTAGTGAATTAATTTATTAATGGCCTGTTTCATAACATAGGCAAGCTATAGTATTAACGTGGCTGGAATTCAAGCAAGTAGATGTTTGGCCAATGTAGAGTTTTAACAAACAATATTTTCTTTATTTTGGTATGAAATTGTTGGATAAATACAACATCACATGATAACCTATGCTGTGTGTTGGCATTAGGCCAGGCTGCAGTCCTGATATCCTTATCATAGCTCAAATAATAAATTGCTCTTTTTCACAAATCCAGGTCAAGGAAGACCTTGAATTCAAGTCTGCTGGGACAACAGAATGCCTTTTCAATGAAAGGCCCTGGCAGAACATTTAAGAAAATCTTAACAATTAAAGCCCAGTGGGATTCATATTATTTAAAAGTCTGCAATGTTTACCCACTGGAGAGGATATAGAAAAACAATATTGCAAAATAGCATTTGCACCTGAGGATTTCTGGTATAAAATAGCTCCATATAGAGAAATGTAACATCTGTAGGTGCATTCAGCCTAAGATAGGTGTAGCTATAGGTGAATCCTGTACCTCTGAATGCTAACCCAGCAATTGCTTTGGTCCTAGGATCTAGAGAGTGGAACAACCTCTCATTTCTTGTGAAACCTACATTCTCTGCAGCAGACTCATAGTATGATGTTGGACAAGTCATGTAGCTATAGTTGGAAAGAAAGACAATGAAGCCACAGTAGCATATATAAATCAGAATGGAACCATGAGTAAGCCCCTTCTGAAAACATGGTCTCTTTTGTTCTGTGACCTTTGGCAAGTCACGTAAGTTTTCTGTGCCTCAGTTTTCCCATCTGTGAGATGGGTATAATACCCCCAATTGTAATTTTTTTAAAAAATAGATGTGGTTGGTTAATTTGACAGCACAAAAAAAAAGAAATAAAAACTTTAAGACATAATAGTCAAAATATTTTAGATATTGCTGGAAAAGTTTGATTGAAAACAGAAGTCCTCAGTCTAATTTTTCTGACCAGTGCTGCTTTGTACAGCTTTCAGATTAAAGGTACAGCTTGTTTTCTAACCTGAATTTGTTAGATCAAATATAACCTTTTTCTTTTCTAAGGGCCTGATTCTGCTACTCTGACTCATGCTGAGTAGTACTTTTCTCCTTAGTAGCAGAGGTGGCAGAATGAAATTTTCAATCCATAATTGTATTGATTGAAAAAAATTAATAGCTATCTGCATAAAAGCACATAACGGGATTGGAAGCTGATATCCTTAAAATGAAAAGCAGATTCCTTAAACCAGGTTGTCAGAATCAGCCTCTAAATTTGCATCTGCAAGTTCTGTGCCAGCAAGAATCAGACTTTATGGTTACAAATGGCTTCTGAAGGCACAAACTAAGGAGTTTGATGTTATGTGCTTGCATTTGTTTTATTTTTGGGGAATGCTGCTGATTTGATGTGCAAAATTACAGGCACCGAGGCAGTGTCTGTCTTTTGGCCCCATGACAATTTAGCCCTTGATCTGCTATGCTACCCAGTCTAGATTTCCTAGTTGTGGGAATTTTTAGGTATTTTAGCCATTGGAACTGTCTTATATATTTTTTTCCTAGAGAGACAAGGTGGGTGAGGTAATATCTTCTATTGGACCAACTTCTGTTTAGTGAGAGAGACAAGCTTTTGAGCTACACAGAGCTCTTTTGGGTCTGGGAAAAATGTATTCAGTGTCACAGCTAAATACAAGATGGAACAGATTGTTGTTTAGCATAAATAGTTAGTACATATTCTAAGGGGCCATTCAAGGTGAAGTGGCCAGTTAACACCCCTGTAGTAATAGACCAAAAACAGGGATTAGTGGGTTACAGATTGTTGTAATAAGCCAGGGGTCTCCAAACTACGGCCCATGGACCAGATCCGGCCTGCGGCTCCAATTTGTCCGGCCCCCCAACCAATTGCGGCTGCTGCCTTGCTGGTGCTTCGGCAGCAGCTCAAACACTGCTGCCGCCTTGGCGGTATTTCGGCGGCGGGGCCCTGGCAAAATCGGGCCCCACACTCCCTAAAGCCGGCCCGCGAAGCCCCTTCAAAAATCTAATATGGCCCTCGTCTCCTAAAGTTTTGAGACCCCTGTAATAAGCCATAAATCCAGTGTCTTTATTAAGATCATGATTTTTAGTGTCTAGCAGAGTTATGAATTTAAGCTTCCAGGCTCGTCTTTTGAAAGTGTTGTGCAAGTTTCCACTGAGGATGAGGACTGATAGGTCACTATAGAGTGAGCGCTTTGTCTTTTATCATTTTCCTGTGTGAGCTCACTCGATAGCGGAGTGATTGTCTGGTTTACCCACATAATTGCTATTGGAGCATTTAGTGCAATGGGTGAGGTATGCCACGTGTTATGATAGGCATGTGTAGTATCCTTGGATCTTGAAGGGTGTTTTGTAGGGGGTGTTGATCAGCGTAGCAATGGAGATATTTCTGCAGGTTTACCTCTGTTCTGGCAGGGTCTGGTGCCACTTTGAGTTGGTGTATCCTGGTCTGTGAGCTAGGAAAGATTTATTTCAGGATGAGGTCCGCAGCGAGTATGGGTGGTTGTTTGATGATACCCCATATGGGTCTCAATGTGGGGTGGTAGGTGACAACTTTCCTGACCTCCCTCCCCTTTTGGCCTTCAAGCAACCCCCCAACTTTTCGAAGCTCATCACCAGACACTTGAAATATAAGAAATTAAATACGGACTTTACACTCTTTTTGGGGCAGGAACCGTCCTTTTGCTCTGTCTGGGGTGCTGGTCCGTGACTGGGGCACCGATGTGCAGCCATAATAGACATTATAATCATGGATTTAAGGGGTAGAATCCTGGCTCTGTTGAAGTCATTGGGAGTTTTTTTCCCATTGACTTTCATGGCAATAGATTTCAGACTTTCAGCTTCAGAACTCTCTTCCTTACACAGAGATTTGCACAAGCTAGAAGCACAGCGCAATTTGATGTTTGATTGCCTGGTATGAGGACACAGCATGCTGTATTGTAGAGTGCCAATCATGTTGACTTCAGTCTGACAAAGTCAGTGGGTCTGATTCTGACACTTTTTTTTCTCTTTTTATAGCTGAGTAATTTCAATGGAGTTACTCCTGATTTAAATCCATTTGAGAGGAGAGTTGGCTTAATAAAAGGATTTATGTTACCTGGTGTGACTGAGAGCAGAATTTTGCCCTCTAATGTTTGAAATCCATTTCCGAAAATATAGTTGTGTATCTCCCCTGTTCCCACCCTCAGCAGCTCTACCAGCCTGATTTTTTTTTTTTTTTTTTTTTTAAATTGAGCCTGTTTTCCAGGTCACCAGTTTGAGTTTTCAAGGCATCATGTAGTTCTTGGTAATCTCAGCTAAAATTGTATTATTACAATTGGATTTCTTCCTCCCTCCCTCTGCCGCTCTTCTCATCTTCCTGTGGGTCAAAACATCCAGCTTCTTTTCCATGAAAGTCACCGTGGCCTGAACTGTGTTTTAATGTTACACTAATGTCAGTATGTTTCTCTTATTAAGAAGGAAGTCTTGAAACTAATAATTTTACCTTCTCTGGACTGGAGTTTGAATTACATTACTGAGCTCTTCCTAGCTCGTGGGAGACTAATTTCTCCTGTTTTGAAAAAATATAAAGTGTACTTTAAATTGAAAATATTATATGAACAGAGTGCGTTACAGACATTGATTAATTTTCAGATCATTCCGATCAGGTAGATAGGTGTTAATCCCATTTGCACATAATTAAACCAAGTCTCAGAGATTACGTGACTTGTCCACAGAACATGGAGAAAGTAAATAGCAGAGCTAAAATTAGTACACAGGAGAATCACAGCACTATGTTCAGGCCGCTAGATCTTACATCCTCCCTGCTAGATAACCCTAATCCATTGAATCTATACAGTCTTCATATTAGTGCTTTGTGGCTTACTCTTTTGAATTCTGTAGTATATTTCCATTAGAGTCTCAATCACCTTTATATCATTCAGCAACTTTGAAACTGCTGTACTTGTCAATTCTTCACTGTAGTCTCTAATATTGTGTATACATGTCACTAAGAAGCCATAAACATCTGAATAAGCAATAACTATTTTATCCTCAATTATTGCATATATGAAAACAATTTAATGTGTGTTGCATACCTCACAATAGCCAGTATCCATTCTCCATCTAGATTAATTTGTACATGGGGCAGAATTGCCTTTTTGGCTCAGAAATTCTGATATCTTCTCTAATGAAGGCTTTGGTTCAGTCATCTGTGATCATAAACTTTGAGTGAGGTCATAACACTTGTGTTATCAGCTGTTTCAAACAAGATGCTTCTGATTAGAGGGGGAAACTCAATGAGAGATCATGAAGATGAGGCATCATAGAGAGTGCAAGGGTTGGGCTGGCAACAAAGTTGGGAGATCTCTGGCATCAACCACTTGGATCCTGTGGCTGCTCATGCCAACACCTTCTAAATTTGGACTGGAAGTAAGGTGCAGATTTTTAACAATGAGGGTAAATAACCATTGGAACAATTTACCAAAGGTGGTGGTGGATTGCCCATCTCTGGCTATCTTTAAAATCAAGATTTGATGTTTTTTCTAAAGGAGATGCTCTAGTTCAAACAGGATTTATTTAAGGAAAGTCCCATGTGTTATGCAGGAGGTCAGACTAGATGATCGCAGTGGTTCCTTCTGACCTTATCTCTAAATTTATGAATCGTCTGAATTGTCTTGTTAGTAACCCTTTGCTTTACGACTACTGAAAAATACAAATCTTTGCAATTACAGTAAACCTCAACTTATAAATCAGTATGACTTCCTAAGAACATCATGCTTTGCTATAAGTGTGACCGATTACATTGTTGCTTTGACTGTGTGTTACACTTCTAAGTACATATTCCATCTATCTATCTAGTTCAATCCAAAATTTGAATCCCCAAAGTTCAGGGAAGTTCACATTCAAGGTTTTTGGTTTGATCCATTAGAGAAAGATCTGCATGTTGTGAAATTAGGATCCAGGTTTGGATATGGAATTCAACTTTCAAATTCAAGGTGTTTGGGTCTTTGGTTTGCTTTAAGGCCCATCTTAACAAATAAATCTCCATCTATGTGAACTAATCTAGTTCACACTTAGTCTGTGGACTTGATTCTGATTTTACACTGGTTTTACACCTTAATTGCTGACTTCAGAGAAGTTACTCTGGCTTACATAAATGTAACGAGAGCAGATTCAAGCCCTTTAATATTAGTCTTAGCATGTTTGTCTCTAAAAATACTGCTGAGCTGAAACATACCTAACTTTTTTGTTTTAAGCTTTCCATGATAACACACCTTGCCTTTGACTCCTACTTGGATTCTTCCATGTGCAGAAGTTGACTTTGTTTTTCTCATGATGTATTCCTCTGGATTGCTTTAAAAATCTCCTACTGTAATGATGGCATATTTCATTGTGCGTCTGTCGCTGCTTTGAGCCAAACCATGCTTTCTTTTCTAATAGTGATTCAATCGCATATCAGGCATCATACACATTCAGCTGCCCTTCAGTTGTGGTAGGGTGTACGTCATATTACTCTTTGGGTTTTTTTTGTAGCTAAATTCTTGTATCACTTGTGCTCTTTTACTCCTACACACTTCTGCAAAATGGTTCCTATGGTGACATGTTCTTCCATGTCTTTCCATATGCCTTGTGTTGTGCTCTGTCATCTTACTCTCCGCTGCAAAGGTATCTTGGCATCCCATCTTCATTGTTCTTATAGTAAGTAGCTTCTTTTTGGTTCCAGGCTAAACTCCTCATTGGCTTTTTTTGTGTGTGTAAACTTGTATTGTACAACTATTTTTAGTATCCTTTTTTATACCTTTTTTTTTAACAGATCTTACTCAAAATCATAGGTCAGAATTTTTATGAATTCATATTCTGTTCTTGTTGCTCTGCATATATTTATGCAGCTCTATAGAGGTAGATGATGCTCATGTGGTAACCAGGCCCAGATGAACGGATGTGCACTCAATGCACTTGTACAGGAACCCATCTCAGAGGGGCCCCCCGACCACCAGAAACCCCTCTCCACCCAAAAATGAGTGGCACTATGACCCCATGTACCAGAGCACTCACATTTGGCCTTCCCTCCCCTCCATCACTAGGGCTACTGGGTCAAACCTGAGCAGCGTGAGGCCTAGTAAGTGTGGGGTGGACTATGGGAGTGAAATGAGCTGGGCAGCAGGATTGGGAGGAGCTGCCCTAGCTCAGGATGGGAGTGGAGTGCTGAGCCTCGGGGTGGGGAGAGGGTACCAGTGAGAGGCCAGGAAGGTCCCAGGGGTGGTGGATGAGGAGCAGCGGGCAAATTGTTGGTGAGCTATGGGGTGAGTGAGGAGTGCTGAGGGGTACTGCAGGGTGAGGGGTTGGGGGCAACTGGTGGATTTTGGAGGCTGGGATGTTGGGTGAGTGGGGCTGAGGCTGGTTGGACTGAGCTATCGGTGGCTGTGATGAGCGGGATGTATGCCAGCTACTGGGATATTTGTGCGGGCTCTCAGGACAAGTGGGGCTGGTGGAGGGACATTCAGAGGTACACGTGGGGTGGGGAGAGGGGCATTCTGGCATCTGTAGGGGTTGGTATGTATGGGGCAGGAGCACTTTGCTGAGCTGCCACTATGCAAGAGCTCAGCATCCTGTGATTGCAATGGAGGGCTACCAGCATCTGGAGCAAAGGCTGAGGTTAGGAAAGGTTGCAGGGGACCCAATTTCCATAGCTCACAGAGCACCAAAATTCTTTAATCTGAGCCTAGTGGTAACTTTTCTCTTGTCCTATCACTCGTAATCTGTTTGACAATTCTGTCACAAACTCTGCCTTCTAGAAGATGTTCATGATCCTAGATTTTGGAGAACATTCAAAAATTATTACAAACTGAGCAAACAATTGCAAATGTTAAACATATGTCTCTTTAGAGAGATGGGTGGGGGGGGGGAAGCAGGAGGAACAACTAGATGATCCTAATATTAGTCCCCTCCTGGCTTAATGGTTCTACAATTGGATGTATTTTTTAAAATATATAGTTCTAAAGTAGTTTAATTAAATATTTAATCTAGTTGCATGTTGTCACATGCAGGTGCATCATAGATTAATGGGTCTTTTTTCTCAATCACAGTGAAATAGAGTATTTTTCAGTTTTTCTCATATGGAGGAGTCTCTCTCTTTGTGTATATATCTATTTTCAGATGTGTATCTACTTTTTTCAGTTCTCATTCCCTTCAAAGCTGAATCTTCTGGCATCGTCCTTGTTGTTTAGTTGTTTTTATTTTGTGACTTTTGTTGATTCCTTTTCTGGTTGCCAATAGCTTTACACACACGAATCATTATATGCGTGTATCCCCTTGAATTAATAGTTCCTTTAATAGTGTAAACACAGCACAGTTAACTTGTCAGTGAACCTCTTGTTCTGTTTAGGAATTGAGTTTTTTTTTTTTTTTTTTTTTAGTTTTCTGTGTTTGGCAGGACTCTATACTTGTAATGCCAGTGCCCCTGGGTTGGGCTGTCAGCAGTGGGATCAACGCTGGGACCTCTGGATCTTCTTGGCTAGGAAGCAAGGGGGAAAAAAATCTTAAATACAGCAGTGATTGTACAATATGAGTGCTGAATTTGTGCATTTGACAATATGTGATCTGAAGCAAGCTTCTTCTGATGAAAGCTGCCCCTGAAGTATGTAATTTGTTAAGTACTGAATGGCTCAATTGGAAAAGGTGATCTGTTATAGGTCTCCCTATCTCATTACATAGATGTTACTTTTCCAGTCAATTGCAGGCCTAAATTTTGTGCTATTTTGTATTTCAAGAGTGAGAATTCAACATAAGAGCCCATTGAACATCCTTGACATGAGCAAAGTCTCCTTGTATATTTGACTCTTGTCAGAGGAGTTGTAGTTCAGTGCTTTGAATTGCATTCCTGGGCTTTTTTTACAGCCTTACTAATGGCCTGATCCAAGACCTATTGAATTAGGAGAGTTTTTTCTCACTGATTTCAACTGAGGTTGGTTTGGGTACTGACTGTACATCCTCATACAGGCCCTGAACATTTCTGGCCTTTTACCTTTCTTGTACCAGTATGTTCATTCAAGAGCATTTGAATCGGTAAACATAGTCTGAAACTCTTGCCACTGCAATGTGTATGGCCTGTGTCAGCTTGCACAGGAGGAATTCTGAAGCTCATACGCCATCAGCTAAGCCACTTGGAAACTGTCTAATGGAAAGTGTTCACGTTTCGCAGCAGGTGCCTGTGGCTTAATGAACACATAACAAAACCCAATATGCTTCCTAAGCTACGTGTAGAAATGTGCTGCAGAACAAATGCTAATTGCTTTGAACAAAAATCCTCTTTGCAACTACTTTACACATAGTCCCCATTTCCAGTATCCAAACAGGTTGGTTTGGCAAAGATTTGCAGATGTGGCAATGGCAGCAGTGGCTGTCCTGAAAAGTTGAGCTTTTTCTGTCCAGAATTGAACCAGTTTCTTTATCGGTGACTGGGAGAGAGTGATTCACATCAATGCCCCAATCAGTTGAGCTCAGTGCAGACCAGACTGAGATGAGAATAGTAGTCTGAAGTAAGCAACTCAAAATTAAGGCAGAATGATTTAAATGATGGGTTACATACCACAGTTAGTCGTCTGTATGCCCCATGACAATATGATACTACAAATGCAAAAAAACTCTATTAAGGTTGCAAAATCAAGCATTCAAAAGCTAGGAAATGACATAATTAGGGTTGCCTGTTGCCTCTTAATTCAGCCTTTTTGTGCCTATGCATTTTGGTACAATCTTTATTTACATGATCACATACTATTTTTTTTCCCCCCACAGGACCTCTGCCACATTCAATGTAGAGGATGGATGGTGCTGAGTTAATGAGGACCTATTCAATATTTGTTTTCTCCTCATTGTGTAGTGTTTGGCCCTAGGCCTTATTTCTGGTGGTGAATTTATTCAAACATTTCTCTGAAGACAGAATTATAGAAAAGCCCATGAGGAAATTAACGATGCTCATCATTATAGCATTTAAGTGCTTTATAAACATTAGTTTATTTTTACAGCATCCATACGAAACAAGGGGGTATTAACTTCATTTTTCACATAGAGAATTGAAACACAGAGATTAAGATAAAAAGTACCTACTAATTTTGGGTGCCCAACTTGAGATGCCAAGGGCTTGCTTTTTTGTTGTTGTTGTTGTTGTTTTTTTTAAGTACTGAGCATTATAAAATATTTCATGGGTTCAAAGCACAACTCCCATTGACTTCCATTGCAGCCATGAGTGCTCAGTGCTTCTGCAAATCAGAACCCAGGGTCTCAAGTCAGGCACCCAGAAAAGGAAGAATGCACAACTAGTGACCAACTTTTTAAAAAGTATGTTTTAAATGACTTGACTAGGAACAGAATATAGGAACCTTATGGCAGGTGCAGGGATAGAATCCAGTTTTCCAGGGCAGCATTCAACTGCTTTAACTATGAGAACCCCCTTTCTCTTCCTGCAGACCTGCCTCATTTAACTACACACCTTCCAATTTCTACAACAAATGAGCTGCAATTACAGGGAAAGTCCTGCTATTCTCAGGGCTGGAGCATGCCATCTTTGGAGAATTTTGTAGTTAAAATGTGAAGTCTTTATTGAGCATGTACAAACTGCACTTTTTCAAAGACTTATGCTGTGGCCAAATTTGTGTGGATTTTCACAAGGACAGCAAAAATCACTTCCTTGACAAATTTCAAGTTCCTGCTCCAAGGCATGAGGGCGCCAGAGTTTCCCAAAGACAAAGTTACCAGAATTTTTTAATATGGGCAAAACATTTTCCCCTAGCCTTGTTCCTGAAAACAACTTAAGTGTTTTTTGGCAGAAATTTTTCAAGCAACTTCAGCCTGAGTCAGACACCAACCATGGAAAATTTCAGCATAAATGGTTAAAGTTTAGTAAAATAATAAGCAACTGAGAAAAGGGTCTTATGATGGGAAATATCTGCCGCTCTTAAGTGGCAGTGCTACCAGCCCTGCAGGTAATTTAGATAGAACCTCTTCTAAACAAATGCTTTTCAAATGTTTCATTGAGATTCCTTCAAATCAGGACATAACTCAAAAATGCATGGATGGTGTTGGCTCGATTATGATTTATTATATAATAAAAGTGGGTCACAGTGTAACTTCATTTCCATGCATTCATTTCACATTGATGAGGAAAAAAAACAACTTTCCACATGGAATGGGATGTATTAAACAAAAAAATCAATCTCACAGAGACTGTGAAAACGTTTTATAGCTTTATACCTCAACTTGATTTCATATTTAATTTTCTTTGCTTTTTTTATCTTATTCTCCAAAGGTACTTAACGATCTCCTCCTTTGGGTCTGTGGTTTTGCTGATACCTGCTATGGTAGTCTCAATGCTTCTGCCCTAGCTTGGAATGTCTGTGTGGAATGATAGGGATGGTTTAAAAGGCTATGTTTAGGACACAAATTCCTTCTGAGGATAAAGTCAATAATTCTTCTCTGGCCTGAGGGGGTCTGATCTATCCTCTGTTATTGGAACATCCTTGGGGAAGTGCTTGTTTTCCTGTCCTCAGAGCTTGCATTGACTGTTCAAGGGCAAAAAACAAGCTGTATGCGGGGGCGGGGGGGCAAGGGAGTTTAGATAGGAATTGTTTTACTGTACCAGACTACTAGTCAAACAAATCCAGCATCCTGATTCATTCACTGGCCAGGACTAGATGCTTCAGAAAAAGATACAAGGCAAACTATGAACTAACTTGGCCATAGGGAAAGTTTCTTCCCACTCCTCTTCTAATGATGCGACGCATGAGGGTTTTATCTGTTATGTAACTCTGGAGGTTCTCATTATCCAGCTACATGGCTAATCCTTTTATGAATCTTATTAAATGTTTGGCTTTTGTACCTTCTGGCAATTCCACATTGCTAATTTTGCATTGGGTAAAAAAGGGGAGAAAAAATATTTTTTCCCCTCATCTCTAAACTTGTTAACTTTCACTTCAATCGATTTGCCCCCTGGTTTGGTAGTGCCTGCAGCTACACACAGGTCATGCACACCATTGCTGGGGGTGGGGCAAAAGGGACAGTTTTGCCCTGTGCTCCCTTTATGAGATGCTCACAAAGGGAGCGGCATTGTGACCTGGCATGCTACTTTGCAATGTCATTCATTGACATTTGGCCTGGTGGCCCCTCTGTCACAACAGAGGGGCAGCTGGGCCAAACCTGAGTGGCACCACAAGTTAAAGCTGGGCATACCACATGTCGTTGTTGTTGCTCTTGCATGATGAGACAAGATTAATAGGAGAACCTAATTTGCCTACTCTGTACCACTAACTGCTGTGTTAACTTCTAACAGATCCCATCTTTTAATCCCTGTAAAATAAATAATATTTTTTGATCATTTCCCACGTGGATGCCTCACCATACCTGTGTAACAATCCTCTGCAGACTTTCCCACCTTATTTTTCATTCTGTTCTTTCTAGCTCATTACCAATTGTATTAAACACTAGTTCTTGAGCACCCCATTGTGTGGTCAGTATTTCAACATCGAAAAAAATATTTCTCTCCTGTTCTTTGCTTTGTTTCTTAGTCAGTTTCTAAACCATGACAGAACATTAGCTCTTACCTTATAGCTAAGTTTCTTTAACAGCCACTTGGAGGGACTTTGTCAAAGGTTTTCTGAAAGTCTAAATTGGATCTTCCACTTATCCTTTGTTCACTGGGGTTTGGTTTTGTTTGTGTGGAAACACTCAAAGAATTGCAGTAGATTGGAGAAGCACAACTTTCCTCTAGAAAAGTTGTGCTAGGTGGTCCCTATTATCTCATGTTCCTCTTGGTGGGTTTTAACTCCATCTTTAATTGTTGTTTCAATCAATGTAGCTGGTACGGAGGAGGTCTACAGCCTGAAATTCACAGGGTCAACCCTAAACACCCCCCCCCCCCACACAAAAAAAAGTACAAACTTGCCATTTTTCTGGGTTTTTTCCCCCTGGTTTTTTAGCTGATTGTAACAAGACATTGCGTATTTTTGGTAGCAACTCAGCCAGCTTCAGAACTCTTGCCTGAATACCAAGTGGGCCTAGTATTGTTATTAATCAGCCAGCTTGTTCCAGCATCTCCTCTTCTTCCCCCTTCAGTCTCTGACAGTGTGTCTGTGGCAAGTAACTTCCCAATACAGAAATTATTTAACTTCCCTATGATGACCTTATCCTCCTCAATCGACCCTTTTATTCTCTGGTAGTTTGATAGATCCACATGTTCTATTCTCATCCCAAGGACTAAGTGTTAGGCACTCTGGCTTTAAAACTAAGGTTTGAAAGCCATGCAAAAGTGTGAAACTGAGTCCTACTTATAGCTTATATAAATCGAACATCTTTAACCTGGTCAGGTCACTATTGACAAAGAAATAATAAAACCTGTATCTGAGGTGACAAATGGTCTGCTGAGTTTCAGCTAGGTTCTACATTTTCAAATATATTGATTTAAATTAAAACACAGAATACAAAGTGTACAGTGCTCACTTTATATTTAGTTTTGATTACAAATATTTGCACTGTAAAAAACAAAAGAAATAGTATTTTTCAATTCACCTCCTACAAGTACTGTAGTGCAATCTCTTTATTGTGAAAGTAACTTACAAATGTAGATTTATTTTGTTACATAACTGCACTCAAAAACAAAACAATGTAAAACTTTAGAGCCTACAAGTCCACTCAGTCCTACTTCTTGTTCAGCCAATCGCTAAGACAAACAAATTAGTTTACATTTACAGGAGATACTCCTGCCTGCTTCTTATTTACAAAGTCACCCGAAAGTGAGAACAGGCATTTACATGGCACTTTTGTAGCCAGTATTGCAAGGTATTTACTTGCCAGATACGCTAAACATTCATATGCCCCTTCATGCTTCAGCCACAATTACAGAGGACATGCTTCCATGTGGATGATGTTTGTTAAAAAATAATTCATTAATTAAATTTGTGACTGAACTCCTTGGGAGTGAATTGTATGTCTCCTGTTCTGTTTTACCCACATTCTACCATATATTTCATGTTACAGCAATGTCGGATGATGACCCAGCACATAGAATCATAGTATTGGAAGGGACCTTCAGAGGTCAGTTAGTTCAGTCCCCTGCACTCATGGCAGGACTAAGTTTTATCTAGACCATCCTTGACAGGTGTTTGTCTAACCTGCTCTTTCAAATCTCCAATGATGGAGATTCCACCACCTCCCTAGGCAATTTATTCTAGTGCTTAACCATCCTGACAGTTAGGAAGCTTTTCCTGATGTCCAACCTAAACCTCCCTTCCTGCAATTTAAGACCATTGCTTTTTGTCCTATCCTCAGTGGTTAAGAACAATTTTTCTCCCTCCTCCTTGTAACAGTCTTTTATGTACTTGTTCATTTTAAGAACACTTTCACAGCAGATTAGACAAAATGCAAAGAAGGTACCAATGTGAGATTTCTAAAAATAGCCACAGCACTCGACCCAAGGTTTAAGAATCTGAAGGCTGTCCAAAATCTGAGAGGGACGAGATGTGGCTCATGCTTTCAGAAGTCTTAAAAGAGCAACACTCAGATGCGGAAACTACAGAACCCAAACCACCAAAAAAGAAAATCAACCTTCTGCTGGTGGCATCTGACTCAGAGGATGAAAATGAATATGCATCGGTTCGCATTGCTTTGGATCGTTATCGAGCAGAACCTGTCATCATCAAGGACACATGTCCTCTGGAATGGTGGTTGACGTATCAAGGGATATATGAATCTTTAGCACATCTGGCACGTAAAGATTTGCGACACTGGCTACAACAGTGCCATGCAAACACCCGTTCTTGTTTACAATGTCACCTAAAAGTAAGAAGTAGATAGCATTAACTCCTGCAAATTGTAACCAAACTTGCTTGTCAGAGCAACTGGCTGAAGTAGGACTGAGTGGACTTGTAGGCTCTAAAGTTTTACATTGTTTGTTTTGAATGCAGGTTTTTTGTACATAATTCTGCATTTGTAAGTTCAACTTTCATGATAAAGAGAGTGCCCTACAGTACTTGTAGGAGGTGAATTGAAAAATACTATTTCTTTTGTTTTTTACAGTGCAAATATTTGTAATCAAAACTAAATATACAGTGAGCACTGTACATTTTGTATTCTGTGTTGTAATTGAAATCAATATATTTGAAAATGTAAAAAAAATCCAGACTTTTAAAATAAATTTTCCATTGGTAGTCTCTTGTTTAACAGTACCATTAATCGTGATTAATTTTTTGAGTTAATCGTGTGAGTTAACTGTGATTAATTGAGAACCCTAGTTTCAACCTAATGCCTTACCAAAGAGCTAAGAAATTTAAACCCTGAATATGAGGGTTTATAATGGACTTGAAACGTCAAATTGTTGTTGGAGCTCCAGTGTCTTGTCACATACTTATTTTCTCCTTAAAGCGAACAACAATTATTTCTATTTTTACAGGCACATAGTATGGCATGACAAACCATGTTTATAAATATGGAACAAGGACCACATGCTTTATGCTTGTAGGGTGAGATTTTTCAAAATATCCCAGTGATTGTAGGATCACAAGTCCAGCTGGTATCTAATGAGATTTGTGCTTCTAGTAACTTGTGTGCTTTTGAAATTCTTTCTTGCAGTGTATTGTCACAAATCAAAATTCCATTATAAATGACTCTTCACAATCACAATAATAATTTAGTTACTCAAATAGTTATAGCTCCAAGATATTTTAAGAGTGCTCAGGGAGAAAAACTGAAAACATGATTTAATTAGTCAACAAAAACAATATGCGGCTTGATTCTTCACTGTCTTAAATGTTTGTAGTTTCATTTATACCAGTTGGTAGCATCTTATGGTTAAATCTTATAGATGTAAACAACAATGCAAGGTTCTGTGCAATGGAGAATTGGGGCCATAATGTCTTCCAAATGTAGCATGGCTTCTGAATTGAGCTTTAGTTGTGTACTCTGGCAGGTAGGCATACATTTAGGACTCAACTAATGCTCATTTATGCGCAGAAGTTGGAGACCAAACAGTGGACTAATCCAGAGCAATTCACATAAAAGTAGCATTAGATGGATTTTTTTTAAAGGGAATACTCATATAGCTAAAGTATGCAGTGATGAAGTCTCAGACAATTGATAGTGCTCAGCTCAGTGGGGCCCCACTCCTGATAGAAGCCTTTGAACACTACTGTAATATAAATTACTATAATAATTTATGACTGGTGATGGTTCATTGTGCATATTCATCAGCGTTCTAAGGAACAGCCAGTAGAGACTTATTGTATTAAGGACTGTCAAAGTTTGTCTTCTATACTGATCTCTTCTTTTGTGAATATCATTTTGTATTCTGCTGGTGGGCATTTAGCTTGTTTTAAATAGTAGCAACCTTCTCTTGATACATTTTGTGAATTTCCCTTCATTAATTCTTACCTTGTAAATCTGCAGAGGCTCTGTTTTTACAGTGGAATAGTTTCAGGGCTAGATTTTTGAGTCTGATCTGAATGTTTACTCTTTCTATTTGGCAGCAGTTTACTATTTAAATTTTTATTCTTTTTAGTAATTTTAATTAATGGACAAGTTTCAAGTACTATTAAAATTAAGGTCACTTAGAACGTGAGGTTAAGTAGGCCAGAGTGGCTGCCACAATACAGAAATTTGGCTGAGCCCCAGGCTTCGCAGGCACGCTGGGGAGTAGCGATGCAGACTGTCAGACACCTGGTGGAGGAGAGCAAAATTAGAATATTGGAGGCTGGGCTGCAACACTTTGCTACCATCTATGTTCAGCCAACTGACTGCTGCATCAATCTAGATATCAACTTGAGATGTGTACAAAAAGAGAAGATTAAAACTAAAATACATTTAACTTCTCCTGACTTTAGTTTTAAAAGCCAACCACCAGCATGATTCATGTCTTTCTCAGGTCTGACCTCTTCCATTTGTGGTACATATCAAGTATTAATAAGATTGACATTGTGGATTGCTTTGATGCTCTTTGGACATATACCATTGACATATGTACTTAATAGGGCTGTGCCACTGCAGCAAACTCTTCAAATGTTTCTTTCTAGCTACAAGCATAACCTTTGTCTTGCTGAGATTTAATTTAAGCCAGTTTTTTTTCTCATCCAGGTGTTTGATCTCAGCCATTCACTAGGGCCCATTGGGAAGTCAGCTAGATTTAAGTACATGCTTACGTGCTCTCCTGAATAGGGATGGACTGAAATGTGTGCTTAAGTACTTTCCTGAATCGGAGTCTAGGAGAGGAAAGCATTGATTGTATTGTGGGTTGCAAATGACAGACTACAGAATCAAATGTATTAGTATACCTGGTCTGAAAATTTTCAATCTGGAAATCTCGCTCTCCCTTTGGACAGCAGATGGTCTGAGGCACTGAATTTTAAAATGCTGCACTTTTGCAATAAATACAAACAGTGATATTTTTGAAATAATATTACAGAATCATTTGGGTTTGATGGGAACAGCACAGGTCCATAATTTTTTTTTTTCTACCACTGGGGATGTTATTTCTTTTGCAGAAACTAAATTGCAATACAACATTTGTTAAATGTACCATAAAAATAGTGTTACTCAGGTTGGTTTTGTTTTTCCCTTGCAATAGTCCAATTTGATGAATGTCCTGAGTAGCTCTGGAGAGTTTGTATTGAATTTAGCTGGAACTCACAGGAAACAGATTGTAAGGAGCTCAAGAATGGCTTTGAATTATAGATTAATCTATGTGAGACTTAACAGGTTTATGGATTATTAGGAGCAAATATAATTTAACTTGTTTACTATTTTTATTTGTATTGCACCAATTATTATATCAGGGCACATTAGGAAAATTAAAATGAATGATTGTTGTCAAAAATGGGTGCCAAATAAACGTCCCTCAATTTTACCAGCCCTAGGCTATCATCAATATCCTCTGGCTTGACTCAAATTAAAAAAGGGATAGCACAAGCAAATGAGTGTTGTACTGCACCCTAAAAATCTCCAAACATGGGAACTGCCAGACTGCATTGAGGAAGCAACTACCAGAATAGTGGCCAAGAATTCTCTGACACACATCACGTGGTGATTAGACTTGGGGATAGACACCAGGTGTTTTCTGACAGTTTGCGACTAGTGGAGCATAGGAAAATTAGGTGATCTCTGAGAAAGCAGGTGCCAGGCTGTTCAGGACTTTATAGATCAACACTGTGACTTGAGTTAGGTCTTACTGTGTAGTACAGGTGTTGTATATTCACATCGGCTTCTCTGTTTAATAGGTAGGTGTCAGCATTCTGACACTTCTTACACAAAAACTATTTGGGACAGGGGCCACATTCTATTTGTACAACTGAGCTCACTGAAGTTTTTATCCTGACTGGAGCACTCGTATGCTATGAAAGTATAAACATTAAATACCGGCTGAAGCATCTGGGTCTCCTTCAGGGATAGTCCTATGCAGAGTTCATTATAATAGTCCAGACTAGAGGTGACAAGGGCACAGATAGCTATGATCAGGTGACAGGTCTGCATCAGAATGGAAAGGTTAGAACATTCAATTCAGTTCAAGTCAATAGGATATCCGGGAGGAGTAGATATCTGGAGCCCACATAGCAGTTACATTAAAATGATCCATAAGGCCAGGAAAAAAGTGGTCCAAATGGTTGGACCGTATGATCGTCAGTGTTTCACAAGTACCATGGATACAATTGCCTCCACCCTGGTGGGAGTTAAGATGACCATGATCTCATCCTGAAGGTGACATGACACAGGTGCAGGGCTCAAATTCAGATGGCGCTCTACAGAGTGGAGGGGTAGGAATGGGTTCTCTGGCAAATATGCCCTGCAGAGGTGATATCAAAGAACCTTTGTGAATCCACTTCCATGCTAACGATGGTAAATAAGCAGTTTTTCCTTTAATCTTTAATTCATGATTGGGCAGCATAACCAGTTTTGTGATGCTGGAATACTAAGGATGGTGTATTTTTTTTAAGTAGATTGGATAAAAATTAACAGTAAAAGCCTATGAACTGAAAGCCAGAGAGAGCACATTTTACTGTATATAGAAAAATTTCTGTTAGTGATTTGTTACTGAAGTGTAGCCATGATTCCATCTAATATTTAGCATCAGAAGAACAACATGTGCTATAGGGGCATGACTTAAAGCTCATTGAAGTCAATTGATTTCAATGGGCTTTGGATCAAGTCCTGACCAACTCTATTATCTTATTATTGTAAGCCCTTGGTCGTCTACTTTTTTAGCCCTATTTTATTTGTTCTACTCTCCTCTCATGTGTGACTTCTGAATTTATACTGTAAGCTCTCTGAAGTTGGGATGGAGGGCCTGATTCTACACTAACTTGCACCTCAGTTGGTCATTTATGCTGTAACAGGGCTACCATTTACTGAGCGTCCTTTTGTGGCCAGAGGTCCCCACACAGCACCCTTCCTCTACTCTCTCTCTCTTCACTCCATGAACTCCACACTGTCTCTCTTATGAGTAGTACCACATTCCACTTGGTCTGATTTAGTGACCTCAGACAGTTCCACATAGACCTTAATGTCTCAGAAGTAAAGTTCATCATTGCAACCCAAGAGTTCACACTTATTTCTAGCTCTTCTACCACCTACATGGAGCTCTTCTCCTGCCAGCATACAGGGTTTCCGCTTTCTATCTGGAGCTCAGCTGTCTGTCTCTAGCTTCCTTCTCCTACCAGTGTCCGCAGGGCCGGCGCGCCCACTAGGCGACCCTAGGCGATTGCCTAGGGTGCCAAGATTTGGGGGGCGGCGGGCGGCTGCCCGCTGCCTCTCCGCTCAGTGGCTGAGCTGCTGAGCGGGGAGACAAGGGGCGGCTTGCTGCGGCTAGGGTGACCAGATGTCCCGATTTTATAGGGACAGTCCTGATTTTGGGGTCTTTTTCTTATATAGGCTCCTATTACCCCCCCCCCCACACACACACACTCCCATCCCGATTTTTCACATTTGCTGTCTGGTCACCCTAGCTGTGGCTGCCCCTTGTCTCCCTGCTCAGCTGCTGAGCGGGGAGACAAGGGGCTGCTTGCCGCGGCTGCCCCTTGTCTCCCCGCTCAGCACCTGAGCGGGGAGCTGGGGGCAGCCGCAGCGAGCCCCCCGCCTCGCTGCGCCCCCCTCAGCGCCTGAGTGGGGAGCCGCCTCACTGCCCCCCTGAGCGGCGAGCCGGGGGCAGCCCCGGGGAGCCGCCCCCCGGCTCCCCGCTCAGCTTCCGCAGCCCGGGGGGGGGGGCTGAGCTCCCGTGGGCGGGGGAGCTGGCTGGGGGCGGGGGGACAGCACAGGGTTGGTGCAAGGAAGTTTCGCCTAGGGCGCGAAACTTCCTTGCACCAGCCCTGAGTGTCCGGGTATTTTTTCCCCATCCAGCTACCAATCCCCCAGGTCCACTTCCTCTCTTCCATTAGAAGGCCATTTCCTTGGCATTTATTTGTTCCAGATTCCTGGAATAGATAGGGTTACCATACATCCCGTTTTGGCTGGGACAGTCCCCCTTTTAAGCTCTGCCCCGTGCGTCACAACCTTTTTGGCTTGGGCTGACAGTCCTGCACAGTGGGACTCAGGTGGCTGGCAGTGTTCGATGGGGTTGGCTCGGACTGCTGGTGATGGTCGGCTGGGCTGGTCCGAGCTGCCTGGTGTCCTGTTTTCAGTTTAGTGAAATATGGTCACCCTAGGAATGGGGTCGTCTGGTTCCCTCTACTCTTAAAAGACCATTATACCCCATTGCACCTATGAAAGAACAACACAAAGAAGGTGTGAAGGGTTACCATTCTAATCTGATAGCATTTGACACTCACTTGTCAGAGATGTATACAAGTGTATCACTTGCAAGAACATGGAGAATCAGTTGCCTTTGTCTTCCTCCCCCTCTCTATCCCCCCCACCCCCGGTAAAATACTCAGATCACTTCCGGGTGCTCACAAAAAATAAATACTAATAAACATACAAAGATATTTCAGATTACCACCTTTCAGACTGTAGGCTCCTCATAAAAGATGGGTGGGAGAATATGTACTCACAAAACCACTTGCTGGTTCAGTTCTGTGAATTAGTAAAACCACAAAACAGATTTCTGGGGCTTGTTACAATGAGATCCATTTGCGACCTATATTTTAGAGTGGTCTCCCTCATGGGATCTTTACCATAAAGTGGCTGACAACATTGCCAGATGACAAAATAATACAGTTACAATTTTAATTGAGTAATTTGGCTATTCAATTTGTGGTGCAAATCCAGCAGTTTCTGGATTCTTAGACTTCTTCTCTTATAGAAGAGAAGGCTTCAGCATGACTCAGACAGAAGTAATGCTACAGGCTGTGCTAAATTAACTTCAGTGCATTAATTTAAGGGGCACTGAATTGCTACTGTACAGAAAACTAGTATGAAATTGGATATGGTTGGCTAACTACGTAATTTCTCATTTCCAGTTTACTGTCTCTTCTTAGTGGAGATTTACCTTCTGTGCTCAGTCAAGAGGAAAAACTAAAAATATTAATGCTTTAATGGAAAAAATGTATTCTTTTAGCAGTTGCATTTCTTCATTAGCTGTTTGTTGAAGAGTTTCATTATTTGCGGAAGAGAATTTAGTTTAGAGTAAAGAAAATTCATTAACAGTTCACTTTCTTTGGTAGCAGAGATTATATTTTGTAATTTTCTTTCAGCTTCTATAATCTTTTAATAGCTGTTTGTTCCAGACAATTATGCAGTAATTACCAGTTTTAAAAAAAATACATTTTAATGAAAGTGTTGGCTTCATCCTACTCCCACTGAAGTCTATGGGAGTTTTGCTGTTAACTTCAATAGGAACTAGAATTTGTATTGATAACCGTTTATTTTTTTTCCTGCCAAATTCTCTTTAACTCATCCAGAACCATGGGGAAAAATTCTGCTCTCAGTTACCCTGGATTTAGTGTGTCTCCAGTGACTTAATGGATTTACATTTGTGTAAACCCAGAATAAATGAGAGCAGCATTTGATCCAGTAGGATTTGTTTTCTTGTCAGCAAGGAGATGTAATACATAATTGGCTCCACCACAAGAACTTCCCCAGTATTAGCTTCCTTTCTTGTCCAGGAACAGACACAGCTGGATTGTATCAGTCTCTGATGGTTAGAAAACTAAAGGTATTGTCTCTGGAAGAATCCACTCCCCTTGGCAAGGGCCCTTCAACCTGCTTATGTAATAAAATTAAAAAATAGAGAGGGATAGAAACAGCCTATTGTTACTCTTGGCACATTTTCTAATGCTTTGTCCAGGTCTAGTTTTAGCTGTCCCAAACATTGGAGCTTCCACCACAAGCATAACTGTTTGTTTGTTTGTAGTATTGGGCTCTAAAGTAGGAGGAATTACTAATGTACTAATACACTGTGACACTGGCAGACCAGGTGCCAGCTCATGCCAAAGCCTCAGGCCAATTCACTTGTGTATTAGTACAGATCAAACTGATTGATTGTTAAATGTATGAGTGTGTTTGGTGTTTAAACTTCATGAAAACTAATGGGATGTTGCATGCATTGTTTTTCCATTATTTTGATTCTATTATAATGTAATAGCAAATACTTACATTGTATGTACCCCTGTAACTAAATAACCCATCAAAGAAGAAAGAAGCCTTGTGGAATGCAAATGAAGAACTTTAGCAGGAAAATACTAATTCTTGCACATTTGAAAACAAACGGTCATTGTGTGTGATGATCAAAGACTCTAAATGCGCTCCTCTCTCTCCACCAATCAGAGAGCGCTCTTGTGGGTGGTGACCCTGACAGCTTGTTTTCTGTGAGAAGAAGCGATAGGTATGGACTCAGGAAAGCTCCTGCATCTCTGGACTGTTTGGCTTCAAACAGGGCAGAATAACTGAACAAGAAGATGGAGATCCCCAGAGGTATTCTGAGTAGCCATGAGAGACTTTTGGGAAACTGGCAGATTACTACATCTCTGCTACCATTTGGATTATAGACAGTGTCTCATTTGTACATATATTTTACCTGCTTTAACCTATCAATAACTCATTCCTTTTTCTCAGCTAATGCACCTTTAGTGAGTTTACTGTAGAATTGGCTACAGTGTTGTCTTTGGTGTGAGTTCTGGGATGCAAATTGACCTGGGTGAGTGACTGGTCTCTTGGAACTGGGAGTAATCTGGAATATTTGTGACTTTTGGTGTAAGTGACAATTTAGTTCACAGTCCAGGGGCAAGATAGACTGGAGTGTCTAAGGGGACTGTCTGTGACCCTATTGTAAGACTATGGTAGTACTTGGAGTTCACATTGGGTACTGTGTTGGTAAGATTTAATTATAGACCACACCACCATTTTGGGGTATCTGCCCTGCTTTTTGACAGTCCACCCTGAGCTAGGCAGTCATGGTCATGAGCCACTTCAGGCAGTGTGACACACGCATGCTAGGAATTTCACAGAAGATACAGAAATAAAGCCCCTTCCCCAAAGAGGACACACCAAAGAGTTAGACTGTAAGTGAGGGTGATGAATACAAAGGAATCAACAGAGCAAGGAAGGACAAGCTATAGCAGGGGTAGGCAACCTATGGCAACCTATGGCACTCACACTGCCCGGGTCCTGGCCACCGGTCCTGGGGGCTCTGCTGCTGGCTTGGGGTACCATCCGCCGGCCAGCCGGGGTTCCGTCCACTGGCCCCGCTCAGCCCACTGCTGGCCCCTGGTCCTGGCCACGGTCCGGGGGCTCTGCTGCCGGCCTGGGGTCCCAGCCACTGGCCCTGGCTCTGCAGTTGCCCCCAGCTGTGGCCTACCCCTGGGGCAGTAAAGGGTGCAGACAGGGGTAAGAGGGGGCACAGTACTTCCACCTTAAAAATTGTTCCAGCACCACTGTACCGGCATATTTTTATATCCTGTTTTGCTGCTTACATCACTGTCACGCCACGTGGAACAGTGCACTGCGTTTGACATTGAGATTAGAATGTACATTCAAGAACTGGAATCAGAATTTTCGGACAGATTTCAAGATTTCCAGCAATTTGGCCCAATGCTTTCATTGAACTTTTCGGGTTTAATTAGAAAAGAAAGCGACTATATTTCAGTGGATGTTGAAGATTTCGAAATGCAGCTCATTCAGTTAAAAAGCTCAGAATTGTGGGCATCAAAGTTTGGAGATCTGCGGAGTGCACTTGAAGCTATCGAGAGAGATCATGGGGCCTCTATTCTGACCTGCTGGATGTCCCTGCCAGTGAAATGTAACTGTTTGAAGAAAATTGCGTTTGCAATGCTTTCAGCATTTGGATCCACATACCTGTGTGAACAAGTATTTTCACACATGAAATCTGTCCTCTGTCTGTCTCGGAGCCAGTTAACAACTGATCACTCAGAAGCCTGTGTGCAGCTTACAGTATCCAAATACGTGCCAGACATTGGAAAACTCAGCAAGGAAAAGTAAGGGCTAGGATCACACTAAACTGATAAGAACTGCATTTTAATTTAATTTTAAATGACGCTTCTTAAACATTTAAAAAACCTTATTTACTTTACATACAACAATAGTTTGGTTATATATTATAGACTTGTATAAAGAGACCTTCTAACAATGTTAACATGTATTACTGGCACGTGAAACCTTAAATTAGAGTGAATAAATGAAGACTTGGCACACCACTTCTGAAAGGTTGCCAACCCCTGAGCTGCAATAAAATCACACTCAAAATGCACATCTTGGTGGTGCTATTGAGGGTGATGTTTTTAATATTTAAAATAAGGTTGAAGAGATATTGACTCGCTCTCCTGTAGCAGTTAGAAAACTGAAGCCATAGAAAAGGAAAAAGAGGGTCACTACTAGGTGGGGACTCTTAGGGCAGGTCTTCACTACCCGCCGGATCGGCGGGTAGCAATCGATCTATCGGGGATCGATTTTTCGCGTCTCATTAAGACGCGATTAATCGATCCCCGATCGCGCTCCCCGTCGGCGCCGGCAATCCACTGCATCGAAAGGCGGAAGCGGAGTCGACGGGGGAGCTGCAGCGATCGACTCGCCGCCGTCCTCATCCCCAGGTAAGCCGACTACGATACGCCGACTTCAGCTACGCTATTCCCGTAGCTGAAGTTGCGTATCGTAGATCGACCCCCTCCCCTAGTGTAGCCCTGGGCTTAGAATCAAATCCTGCAAGCACTTATTCATACTGTTTACTTATATGAGTGGTCCCTCAGATGCTGTGAGGTACTTCGTGTGCTTCCAGGTTAATTGAACCGATTAACTTTGGGTGAGTGCTCATTTGGAGAGGATCTTTAACCTGGCTTTTTACTCACTTGGAAAACACACAGCAAAATTAAGTAATAGTGTCTGTCTGTAATTTTGCTTTTGGTTCTCAACGACATCAAGATGGAGGGAATGTATCAAAATAATTATGCAGGCAAGTTCTGATGAGAAACATTGTTAAGGGTGAATTCTGGAGTTTTTATGATTGGCTTCCTTTTTGACACTTTGGCAGATTTCTATATTCC
Organism: Macrochelys suwanniensis; assembly: GCA_033296515.1. Classification (NCBI taxonomy): domain Eukaryota; kingdom Metazoa; phylum Chordata; order Testudines; family Chelydridae; genus Macrochelys; species Macrochelys suwanniensis. The sequence continues at coordinate 36,970,162 of CM065775.1, read as the reverse complement.
TTGGATCTTTCTTCACCCTTACTCACCTGGGTGTATTCCACAAACACCATAAATTAAGCATATGCGGCCAGCATGATGTATTATTTATGAGTCAAAAGCCATTCTCCTCGCTGTGTAAAATTACAACACTTTTGGGAAGTTTAAATTATTCATACTTAAAATGAATACAAAATTTAATTCTGATTTGAACATGTCACTTGAAACTATCTTGGTTCTCAATTAGGCTTCTGATAATCTAATGTTAGATTTATTACCACTTAAAATTATTGCAATCTGCTGCTTCTTGTTTTGATTTGAAAACATAATTGATGCCACATGATGTCAGTAATTGCTCACGCTGTTTTAGAAAGAGGCAGAAACACATAGCAAGAAAAAATTATAAAGCCAAATTCAGATTTTGCTGTGTGGTTGTACATAAGTGTCAAACTGCTTTTTTCATAGTATATTTGTTTGCAATTGTTACTGTGTATATTTTAGAAAAGGGGAAAATTAGGTGAACATGCACTCTCATTGGACTCTGCTAGAAGGCTAGATAAACAGTTAAAATATAGGCTTGTATCATTCAGGAGTGGAAGAAAGAGACCTCTAGCCAGTTGTAGGTCACAGCACTGATCAAATTCTGCTGCTTTCCCCGCCTTTTTAATTCTAAAAATAGTGTATCTTCACCACCCTAAGGCCTTGTCTACACTAGGAATTTATTTTGGTGTAGCTATGCCTCTCAGGGATGTGAAAATTCCACACCCATAGGAGACGTGGCTATACTGACCGAATCCCCCCTGTGAAGACAGTGCTAGGTCAACCTAGCTTCCGCATCTTATGGAGGTTGATTCCCTATTCTGATGGGAGAATCCCTCCAGTCAGCGTAGGTAGTGTCCGCACTGAAGCGCTGCAGTGGTGCGGCTGCAGCGGTGCTGGTGTGCTGTGGTAGCATTTTACGTGCAGACATACCCTAAAAGACCAACACCATGGACCTGACTCTTGAGTGCCATGCAGCTTGTGCGGTTATTTCCACCAGTGCAGAGTATTGCAGGTTTACATTACTGCTTAAGTCGATCTTACTTATGTGGCTCAGGGGTGTGAAAAAGATGCTCCCCCGCGACGCAACTTAGTGACCTAAGCGCTGTCCACACTGGCACTTCGTCTGTGGGAGACACTCTCCCACCGACATAGCTTCCACCTCTCACAGAGGTGGAGTAATTATGCAGACAGGAGAGCGCTCTTTCATCGACACAGAGCATCTTCACAGACGCCAATGTAGAGCTTCTAGTGTAGACCTGCCCTGAGAGTTAACCAAGTGGTAGCATTTTATACCCACTTTGCTTTCCCATTGCATAGGTGTAAGGCAGTTTTCTTCACAGGGTGCAAGGCCATGCAGAATTTGGTCCCTTATAATTGGGCATAGTTGTGCTTGAGACCATGGATACAGAAGTAAAGGGGTCAAAAGAAAAGGTGTAGAAGCAGATAACTAGATTGCTAAACAGGGATCAGTGGCATTCAAGAATATTGGACTCATGCCCTGCTCTGTGCATTAGAGTCAATGTCCTAGTTCCTGTCCAGTTGTCCAAAGTTTCCAAGGGATTGATGCATCTCTTCCTTTGAGACTATGATCTCCTACTAGCGGGGAAGCTAGTTTCCACTGGAACAATGAAAGGGAAGGAAGAAAGAGATTGTAGCTGTTTGTGGCATTTTGTTCAATACTTTGGAGGTACTTGGGTATTATGTGATAGTAAATACATTTAATGTAACAAAAATCTCACATTTCTCCCTTTGAGAGGAAAAGGGAAGAAAATAGAGAAGTCAAGAATCCTATGTGACAATTTGTAGTCATGTCATTAATGGACTTCTGGAAGGCACTCAGATGTTTTGAAGGCTGAGTAGTACTAGGAAGCGTAACCTCCCTTTCCAGATAGAAAGATTAACTTTGTCAGAAGACATCATAGGGAGCAGATTGTAGCTGTTCATAAGTAAAATGGCAGAGAAGGTAAAATATGGACATTGGCTGTGGATACAAGGAGAAAAAACAGAGCCACAAAATGGCTAAGAGAGCAAATCTACAAAGGAGAAGGGGGGCTTCTCCAACACCTGGAACAGACTGTGAACTCTTTATTGCCATGATTAAGTAATTACTAATGTGCGCAGTCTTATGATAATTAAGGCTACAAATTTACCCTACCTGTGAGCTCAACTGTAAAAACTGAGAGTTTATAATGTGTCACAATAACCTATAGCAATAAATGTTGAGGGTAAAGGTGCAAAAGGGAGACAGACTGAATTAGTCCAAGCAAAAAGGCAAACTGATATAATTCAAGGACTGTGTTAAGATCATGTCTGGTAAATAAGAAAAGCGTGGAACTGGAAATCAATGAGCCAAAATTGGTGTGTTGGAAACTAGGCTTAATTGATGGGCAGAACAGCCCATCCCCTCATTATTTTGTCCGTCACTTCCCTCTTGGGGTCCTTAAAAGACATTTTGAGGGAAGATTGGGAAGCCAAGGAGGATTGGCTACTAGAACTCTGGCCGACTGAAAGAAGGAGGAGTGAGCTTTACCATCATGGCTGCCAACCTCACCGCCTCCTGGGTTCCTGGGTGCCAGCATAACACCATTGCGCCTTTGTCAACCTGATCCTGTGAGGTATTCTGACCAAACCGGGCCAGAGAGAGGGACCAAGATGACATTGTCACCTCTACCAGCTTTGGCTAAATCCCCAAAATCACCTAGGATATGAGACTGTCTCTGTCTCTCTCACATCCCCCCACCATGTGTCCTTTTACTTTTTCATCTTATTTCTTCTCTTTCCGATCCTTCTTTATGTCTTGCAGCGCTGCTGTTAGCCCCTTCCCAGAAAGAGGCAGCTAAAAAGTGAAGCCCCAAACAGTCAGGCACTGGTACAAGTTTGCCAGGTCTCAGAGTGAAAGACGAAACCATGTGCTGTGCCCAGGCTTTTCCAGCCATGAAATTGCAAGTGAAAGTCAAACACCAGAGACAGAAGCTGCATTTTCTATCTTCACTGTTCTTTTGTGTGTGTGTGTGGGGCGGTCTTCTGGGACACAGGATTGGATTTCAGCAACAGCTCCAGCCCATCTCAACTAACTTTTTCTCTCTCTCCCCCACCCCCCAAAAAGACAGTTACTATCAAAGAGATTTGTCAAATGAGGGCTCTCCCCACCCCACTTAGAAGCCCTCTTTCCAGCTAAAGGGAACGGGCACAAGGGATGTTAAAATGAAAGACTTACTTAGTACTCTACATTTCAAATGCTTTAACTGTTTCCCCCTCTTCTCTGTGTCTAATAAAACGTTAAGATTTGTAATGATATGGTTGCCACGATACTAAGCAGGCTAAGGTCTCTGTATACCAAACCGAGTTAACACTTTTTAGTGTTGCACAGTTTCAGCGTCATGACTCTTTGGGTCCATATATTCCATCTAAATTAATACAACAGTAGCCCTATTGAAAATAGGGGTTCACAATCTGGCCGTGTGAAAAACATGAAGCAGCCAGTAGCTATGTCAGAAATAGAGGGCCCAACACCTGAAAGATTTACTGTATTTATGACAGAATGGAGACCTTCATGTCACAGGAAATAAGTCATCCACTTAATAGTGGAAGTTAGGAAAAAACTTTCCCTCTGGGAAAAAGATTCCATTATAGGGTTTCTTGCGTCTTCTGAATTGTCTGGTCTCAGTCAAAGTCAGGATGCTGGAGTAGATGGACCACTAATCTGATCTAATATATCAATGTCTATATTTTTAAGGTGGAATCATAACATTCCAGATGCAAATATCCCTAAATATCAAATCAAAGATTTGTGTATAAAATAAAAAAAACCATGAAAGGCCTTTCTTTTGTGTCAGAAAGGCAGCCTGCCTTGTCATACAATGTGTAATGTAGTCTTATGTGGTTTGCAGACACATTTTGTTCCTTGGCATTGCCTGTTTGCTGTGAATGTCAATGCAGCAAAATAGGCGTGAGAAAGTATGACATATGGCAGACCGGTCTGAGTAAGGAAAACTTAGTTTGATTTTGTGGGGGAGGGGAGAGTGGAGGAAATATGCTTCTGTGCTGTATTATATTAATTGAAGCAACTATTCAACTCTTCACTGAGGTATTCCCAAAATGTATAGATTTAAAAAGTTCTTAAAATACCTACTGGAAAGGCATACATACAGTTAGTTTAAAATAATTTAAAAAGACAGTCTGATGTAACATGCTTGGTAAAATAGCTATTTCTATTCCAGTTGGTCCAGATCTCAATAAGGGAGATTTAATTATACGTTTGTTTTAACATACTTAATTTAAACTGAATAGTGTTGATATATCTGAAAATTTTAAAATACAAATTTGGCATTATTTCAGTTAGGCTGTATTTTTAAAGACATTTTTAGTCAAAATAGTTTAAACTCATTAGGATATTAACTTTTGTCACAAAAAGAGACTTTGATAAATGGACTGGCACAGTAATAAGATGAAGCCTTTTTTGACCTAAAAAATGTGTATATATATATTTTTAATTTGTCATTTTTCCCTTCTTTGTCATGACATTTTTTTCTGTGTCAGTACTGTACTATGGCTGCTGCATGATAGACTCAGAGCATGTGGGCACCAAAATGTAGGGTTATTAACGTAGCTGAAGTTGCGTATCTTAGTTCGAACTGGGGGCTTAGTGTGGACCAAGCCTTAGATTCCGCTTCTATTAACCTGTATTTAATTAAGAGACATGATTCTGTATCACAGAACAATTCCAATTCCCTATACTGGGAAGGAAACTACTGCAGTTTATTAGTTAGGTGATTGGTGCCTTAAATTGGTGGTGTGATATCATCTTTGCTAGCGCTGGTCAAAACTCCGAATTTTTGTTCTGCCTGAAATTGTCACTTCAGAATTTCCTTTTTGTCCCAAATTGGAACAAAGCTGAAATTTCCTGCAAAATGAAACTTCCAAAAATGTTTTGGTTTTGATAAGTGCTTCATTTTGACTTAACTGTTTCAACTTTTACATATTTTATATTAATTATATTTAATTATAATTAATTATGAAATCAAAACAAAGCTTTGGTCTTATAAAAATGTTTCAGTAATTCTTCATCTAAAATTGACAAAATCGGTATGTTCCCATAAAATGTTTCACTTTTGTGGAGCCAGCATTTTTTGTTGGAGAAATATTCTATCTGAAAGCTTTTCACCAGCTCTAATAATTATTTATTGCATGCATCATGATGCTGATGCTAGCCACCTGGATTTTGAAGATGAAATTAACAATCATAGTTTGTACTAATGGGTCTTTGCTTTACTCCATAGACCAATTTGGGAAGAACAAAGTTTACTGCACAGAACCATTTGCCTAGTTGTTTTGATTAAGCTGCATGTTTCCATGACCGGTGCTGTGCTTCCAACTGCTCAATGTGATTCTTAAAGATGTGGACATCCACCATTATGGTGTGGTGCCATGCAATCAATCACCAGTTGTTCAAAGGTTGAGTCAGAAATGTTTGTTTTGCTTAGGCATTGTTTCACGATGTCTTTGAAGCATTTCATCTGTTCTCTATGCTTACAATTTCTGGAGCTTAATAAGGATTGTACAACTTGTTTACCAAAATAAGTCTCGGGCATATGAATTACGTGGCCAATGCATCTCGATTGGCTGCAGATAAAATGAGCCTCAGTGCTGACAGAACTAGCTTTAGCCAGGATTTACATGTTAGAAATCTGATCCTGCCATTTGGTGCCCAGCAATTGTCATAGGTATCACAAACTGTCAAGCTATTTAATGTGTCTTTGAGGATCTGTGCAAGAATCTTGCTGGCCACAGAGAGCAAAGAGATATCAATGCAGTTACCACAGTCACTCTTTAAGCCTTTAAGCATATAGATAGTGAGAGCATCTTTTAGTTGTTGCAATATGATTTCTTGAAGCCAGACATGTAAGAAATTCAAAAAGCCTGTCAATGAGAAGATTTCCTCCATACTTAAAAACTTCAACTGAAATGGCATTGAGACTAGGAGATTTGTTGTTTTTCATTACTTGAACAGCTTTCAACAGCTCGGCTCATGTGGGTGGATCTGCAAGTGAGTTAGATGTGGGTAATTTGCAGACATTATCCAGTGACTCGTCAGAAACAGTAGATAAATGATTAAGTAGCTTACTAAAATGTTCATGCCAACACTGGTGGCTGGCAGTGTGATCTGTGATGAAAGTTTCACCATCAGCACTTGTTAGCCGTGTAAAGGCAGAGTGGGTAGGACTGTACAGAGCTTTGACCACATCACAGAAACCCTTGGAGTCATGCTTGTCAGAAAGGGCCTATAGTTCATCCACTTTACAGTCAAACCATATATTTTGCATATGGTGGAGTTTGTGTCGGAGCATGCTGCAAGCTGCCATAGATCTAGCTTTTTTTTCTTTCTTTTTTTAAACTGAGTGGGTCAGCTAAGAGTGCAGCATGCGCTTGTTTCTTGACATCAAGGAGATTCAGTATTTCAGGATTGTTATCATGAAACCAGTCTGCATGGTGGTTTTTGTATACCTAATACAACCAGCAATGGAGTTATAGATCAGTGATACTCAATTAGATCTACCTGTGGGCTGATTTGAGAATTTTATGTCAAGAGGCGGGCCAATTGGGCATAAGGCTGACACAATTTTTTTTTAATTTAAATTTCAGCAGCCAATAAATAAAGACCTCACTTAAAATGTAAGTATTAGTATTTCAATCTTTTAACAAAGTTTATAAATCAACATTATCTGTGTTTTGTGGCAATCTCTAATGGGAGAGGTGACCTCGGCGATCTCTGGCAAGCTTTGTGAATAGTTTGTAGGAGGTCAGGGCAAGGAGTATGCATGGGCGAGGAGGCTCATTTTGTCAGGCAATTGCAGTGTTGGTTTTCGGTAGAAAACCCAGATTCGCAGAGGTTACGTTGATTCGAACGTTGTTAAAGGATACGTGGCTAGATTCTGGCTATTCTGCAACTAGTCAGCACATTGAGTCCAGAAATCACAAAGTCCTACTTCTCTGAATTTTGCCTTCAAGAATCTGGTGCCTTATAATTTCTAATTGGAAGACATCTTCATCAATTAAATCAAGAATGTTCTTTGCTTCAGAAGGGTAAGGTCCATTGGTAGAGACAACAAATGGTTCATGAACAAATAAAAGCAAATCCTTTAGAATTTTAAAATTCTCAAATTGCATTTTACATTTTTGACCAGATTGTTTGTTTGTTTGGGAATTCTTGCATCATTTTCATTGAAGTGTCATCTGTAGCAACAACACAAAATGTGGGAAAGTGCAACATCATTCCTCTGAAAGGCACACACTTTCAAACAGATCCCTGACTGCTTGCACAGCCTTGAAGCTGCGAGTAGAGGGAATTCAAGTGACCAGTAGTATCTCATAGAAAAACTACTGTGACATATAGAGGACATCATTCATAAACTCCAGGAACTTGCAAGCTTTGTTGGTCTTATGGTTTGAAAGAAATTCTATTTCCTTATGAAGCGCAGAAAACCTCTAACATGCATCCCCTACTTAACTAGCAAACATCATTGTGCTGCAATATGTCACTGTATTCAACCGAAACATCTTGTAAAAGAGCTTTAAAAAGACGATGTTGCAAGCTAGAAGTTGAGCATATGTAGTTCACTAATCTCATCACAATACTCATTGCTTTTTTTTTTTCCAAGTCCCCAGACAAATTACTGCACAGGACAGTCTGGTGAATGATGCAGTGAAGTGTATTTAAGGAAAGATGTATTGCTGCCAAAAATGAAGCAAAGCCCTTCTCTTTCCCTGTCATGGCGGGACTTCTGTCTGTAATAAGCAAGTTTACTTTCTGTAGATCTATTTTTTTTCCAAAGAAGCCTTTTATCTTTTCAAAAATTCTCTCTTTTGTGGTGTAGGTTTCTAATGGTATTAAGTGCAAAAATTCTTCCTTTAAAATGTCATCAGAAAATCTAATAAACATCAATAGCTGGGCAATGTCACTTAAATCGCTTGCTTTGTCCACTGCAAGAGACATGTATTTGGTGGTTTTTTTAATTCAGAAAGCAGTGTTGACAAACAATCCTCATAAATTACCTCCAGTCTTTGCACTTCTGTGGAATCAAATGGAGAACTTTCTTCACATAGTTCACAATGTCTGCTTTTTTTTGAATCTCTGACAAAAAGTTCCTCCAGCATTTCCAATGTGCACTCCTTCACAAGCTTGGCATCCAGGAAAGGCTTTTTCTTTTTAGCTAGTCCCCACATTATCCGAAGAGAAGCAGCTGTTGCTTTTTCCTGTACAGTCACTGATGTTGTGAGAATGCTATTTGAAGCGAGATACGAAGACTTCAGATACTCAATTTTGTCATGTCTTGCAACACTTCCAGGAGAATAGGCTGTGTTGAAGTTACTGTGCTTTGATTCAAAGTGGTGCCTCATGTTCATGACCTTACAGTAAGATACAGTGGTTTGGCATATTAAATACAAAGGCTTTGCATTTAAATGAGGTGGCATAATAAAAAGAAAATCTGCTATCCAGTTTGGGGTAAAAGCTCAATTTTTGCTGTCATCTTTGCAACATTTACTCCCACTCACGTTCATTTTTGGTTTTATTTCCATCGCTAATGAAAAAATGGGTGGCATGCTGGCTCAATCATATCTGATGCTATCGCAAGAACTTAAAATCCAGTAAGTTAGTTACTTAAGGAAGTCATAGGCAAATGATAGGCAACGCATCACTGTTCATGAATTTAATTATGAACATTTTTTTTAAGTGAGCTGGTGAGCCACACAGGAAGCCTCTGTGGGCCACATTTGGCCCATGGGCTGCCTGTTCAGTATCACTGTCCTAGAGATTTCCTGGAAAACCCACTTAACTTTAAAAGTTCACTCTTGTCTGGCCCATTGTTTTGAATAGTTCTTTGAAGCTTCCCAGGGTTTGTATTAGTCATGTATCCCACCTAGAGAGGTTATATACAGTTCTACAATAATACATAAACATTTGCATTTTCAATGCGATAAGTTCCTAAAATAAAATTAATTCACTAAGGTTTCTCCATGAAATTGCCATTTCTGTCACAGAATTGACAGCAGAGTCTGACCTACAGTAGGTGTGACTTTTCAATGATTTTAACAAGCCAAGTGTGCAGTATAACTCTGAAGATGATCTCTGGAACTTTGCCCCAAGACAAGGTTTGGTTGGCTTTGTTTGTTGATTTGAAAGTTTAGCCGTTCATAATGAAATACGAACATTCATATGTAGTGGACCCTGGGAATAACCAGCTGTCATGATGTTAAACCACGATAATCCTTGCTTTACTTGAGTGTTCTTCATTGTGTTGGTCAACACGTGTTCTAATATTGTGTAGTTTGTCCCAGGAGTGAAATTCTGACCCCATTAAAGTCAATGGAAATTTAGCCATCGGCTTCAGAAGGGCCAGGATTTTGCCCTGGAGGCCTAAGCGTAACTTGTGCATCTTGACTCTTGTTTGTTAATATGTTTTGTGTCTTAAAACAAATATTATTGTTTGTTAGATCAACCTGCAGAGCCTTTGATCAAATCAGAAAGATGAGAAAAGGAGATTGCATTTTTTTATCTTTTCCCAGATTGTTGATCCACGAAAATTGAGTTTTCAGTAAACAATGTTTTATTATCTCACCTCCTCAGTAGAGGGTGTAATTTCCTTAAATGTGTCTGTGAAGAAGCAGTGGGGGAGATGAGGAGGGACTGACTGCTATTTCACTACCACTGATAAGCTACCAGTGTTACCAGAAATGAGGAGGCTGATTCTCCTTCCATTTGCACTTGGTTTACACCAACAATGATTCTATTTATTTCAGGAGAGTTACTCCTGATATACATTGGTATTAGGTCTGGTCTACACTAAGAAATTAGATTGGTATAATTATGTCACTCAGGGGTGTGAAAAATCCACACGACTGAGTGACCCAGTTAAACCAACCTAACCCCCCAGTGTAGACAGTGCTAGGTTGATGGGAGTATTCCCCCGTTAATAATATATGGAGATATGCCTATCTCATAGAAGTGGAAGGACATTGACCTTAATTGTTCCACTGGGCTTTGGATCAGGCCTTTTCACTGGGATAAGTCAGGAGTAAGACTATTGAAGTCAAAGGAGTTGTACTGGAGTAAACCTGGTGCAAGTGAGACGAGAAACCGGCCCTCACTTGTTCATCTATTTAAGGCCATTCGGAAAGTATTTAAAGAAAAGGTGTAGTTATGAAAAATGCAATCATGTGAACATTTGCACTTGTTCTGTTTTCCTGTGGTACTTCATCTCTGATATTGACCAATATCCTCACTTTTTCTGAACTTCTCAGTCAAAGTAGAATATTTAATTGAAAATTTTAAAAAAGCTTCCCCTTTTAAATAAATAACCCAAATGCTCCAAATTGAGGATACGAGGTCTGATTATGACACTTACCCTGAGTAGTAGTAATTTACTCTGAGTAGTCCCACTGATTTAAATCACCCTATTTATGGAGTTAATTACCAGGTGATTAAGGCTTGCAGAACTGACTTTTTTCAGGGTTTTGTGTGTGTGTGCATGCGAGCGATTATTCTTATTGGGTAGTACTGTGCAAGAATAGATTCTGGGGGTTTGGGTAATATTTATTTTTATTATTATAAGGTCTGCCTAACAATCTAGAAGTGCCACACAAAGTAAACTAATTTTTTGCCCAAAAATTAAAATCAGTAACACATTACCAATTCTCCCACAATAAGATAAATCCATCAAATATCATAGCAGTGAGAAGCTGAGATCAAACCATCTGTATCCTCCCACCATCAACCTAGTGTCTTGAGTTACACTTTTTTCACAGAACCATCAGCTCAGTATTATATTAATGCTTAGTATCTCGCTAATGCTTTGTTTTCATAATACTTCACAAATGTTAATAGGGTTTGATTGTGCTGTACTTCCTCATCTGAGAAGTTCCATTGAGCTCAGTTATATTAAACAACCCAATAATTAATGAGAATCTTTGATTAGGACAGTTACGCACAGCTTAATAGTGTAAGTGGTATTTGAAAATAAAATAAAATGTTTGCTATTTCTTGTTAGCCTTGATGCAAGTGTCACAGAGTCATGGTCTGGTCTATGTCCCAGCCTGTCACTGGACTCCTGGGAGTGACCCCTTTAGTGGGCATGACCCTAAGGACCCACCCAGTTCCACTGGGATAGGTCTGTGGCCTCCAAGACTGGGCCTTCAGCATCTAGCATTCCCTGTCTCTCTCTCTGGCTCCCTGCAGGAGGCTTGTACTGTAACCCTTCAGGACGCAATGGTCTCAGGGAGTATTTACAGTGACACACTCAGCCTTTGCAAAACAAGGTAATCCAGATTCTGTAGCCAGGTGACTAAAATGAAGTCCTTAAGTTAGCACAGAGAAAGGAAGGTTAAAACTTATTCCAAATCCCTTCTGGTTGCCAGAGCCTCAGCCAAGCAGTAGTGAACCACATTGTTCAGGCTCTTTGTCTCTCTCTGACCTCCATCTGATCCCAGGAGAAATCCCCATACTCCTCCCAGCAGTCAGCTTTTATCACCCCACCTCACACCTCTCCAGTCCTTACATTCTCTGCTGGGGCAGGTTTCTCAGCTTCCCTGCTGAGAGATGGGGAAATCCATCTCCCTCTGGGTCCTTGGTTGCTAGGTGTCAATGCCCTGGTGGTTGGATTTGCTGTTGTTTTAGTGGATTCTCCACTGATATTGGGTTGTCCTCAGCCAGTCTTTTTCCAATGTCTTATTCAGGCTCAGACAGCAAGGTGACATTCATACCTATGACTCAGTAAAATTGAAGTGTACTTCTTCTAGTTGGACAACAGAGCATAGGATGAAAGGGATAGGATACCCAATGTAAATCTGCAGGAGGAATACACATCATAGCCTTGAGACCTCAGTCTCATTAGAGCTGTGTCTCTGTATCACCAGGTCTGAACTTGGCATTGTTTATCGCTTGAGTCAAAGCAGGTGAGTTGTGCCCAAACCCTGAGGTGAGTCTGAGCATGTAATTGTTTTCCCCATAGACCAGTGATAGGCTATATCACAATTAGGTCCAAAGAAATAAGATGATTCATAAAAAGTGATGTGCAAGAAGAATAGACACCATAATGGGTTTAGTGCAACGTGGTCCTGCAGTGAATCTTTGGCATAAGAGTCTATGAATTTACAGCAACACCAACCAAAATTGTCATATGACATTCATTTTCATTAAAATACTGTGTTTTCTTTTTAAACATTTTTACTTTCCGTCCTTAGTAGCCCATTAGTGCGAGGAACCTTGAATTTCTGGGATAGCTATAGCCTGACACATGGCTATAGCAGAATATACAGGAAAAACTGCCAAAAGAGGAGCCAAGCCCTTTGAGGTTCCTTTTTAAAATTGAATTCCTGACTGCAAGGGAAAAGCTTTAATTTATTATTTTACTTTTATTGGGCCTCCAGTGAGCCCCCACAAGTAAATCCATTAAACTTTCATTGGCTTCACACACACAACCCCCCAATACTTCACTTTTTTCCTTTCATGCTTTCTTTTGCTTGTGCAAGAGCTAAATTGCTTTGTCTGTTTTATTTTTTGTCCATGCTCCCAAGCAGTAGTCTCTCTCTCTCTCTCGCTCTCTTTTTGTTTTGTTTTGTTAAGGAAATTCACGGCAATTCCATTTATTACCCTACCACATTTGATCTGAGAGGAAGCATGTTTTCATCAGTTTCCATAAATATATACTGCAAGTATAAACAGAATAGCTTTGTCTTTGTGGATGTCCGATGAAAGAAACTGCAATATAGAATCAAACCCATAACTGTAAAGGATCAGTCTTGCTCACAATTTAGGTAGGTCAGAACATTTCCATATTTTGTTTTATTTTCCATTTAAAAGCACCCAGCAGTTTTTTGGTGAAACTTTGCACAATATCTTTCCCTCTTGACACTACGGCCTGACTCTTGCACAGGTGTTCAATGGGCGGGTTGGAGAGGGGTGCACCAGGAATTTCCACCTTCTGCTCACACCCCCATGCAAGCATCAGCCACAATGGCAATCACCCTATAAGAGATGAAGAGGGAAAGAGCCGGCCAACTGCAGAAGAGAGCCCACATTATACTTGTAATACACATGAAAAGTATTTTACGTGCCCCACTCTGTGGCTAGTCCACAAGAAATAAATACCTGCTAATGCTGCCAGCTAATGGATTCAGTCCATTAATAAAACAGCAATAAATAAGAATAATCAGTTATTTTGCAGTAGAACTCAAAGGCCAACCCCACTGTGCTTGTCACTCAACAAACCAATAAGAAACAGATGGTAGAGATCTGTGGTTTGGTGCTGAAGGAATAGGATTCAAACCTTGCTGACTCCCTGCATGGGAATGATACAGTGCATGTGCTCTCTCTGCATGTTGAGAGATCCAGGAGGCTTTCAAGCAGCATCCGCTCAAACTTCCAGAGTCACTGGGTTCTGCAGGAGATGAGGAGGAAACCTCTGCTCTTCATATTTGTGCAGTGCTCCTTCAGACTGTGTGCAGAGAATTGTGTACCCAGTCTAAGAGAGATTATTTCCTGAGTTTAAGACACTTGATTGAGATGTAATAAGTACTAAGACTGCTGAATTTTCAGCAGTACCCTCCTTTGAGCAGTGCTGGGAATACTCCATCTCCTTGAGGAATTTTATTCACAAACTCTGAGGCTGCAGTGCTTGGGGGAAAATGTTGCTGCTAATTTTGTTGTTAGAATTGGAAATGTAGCAGTCTCTCTCAGTAGCGTAGCTAGGGGGGAGCAGGGGGAGCGGCCGCTCCCCCGAGCACATTTTACAAAAGTGGCACCTTTTTAATTTTTGAAAGGGTGGAGACAAAGAGCCCGCTGCCGGCCTGGGTTCTTTCACCCAGGCTGGGAGCGGGCCGAGAGACCCCGGCTGACAGGAGCCCGCGAGGGGAATCCCAGAGCGGCGGCTGGCTGAGCCGCTCAGCCTGCCCCGCTCTGGGCTTCCCTCCGCAGGCTCCTGCCAGCAGGGGTCCCGCCGCTGGCCCCACCAAGAGCCCGCTGCTGGCCTGGGTTCTTTCGCCCAGGCTGGCAGCGGGCTGAGAGACCCCGGCTGACAGGAGCCCACAGGGGGAATCCCGGGGCGGGCTGAGTGGCTCAGCCAGCCGCCGCTCTGGGATTCCCCCCCACGGGCTCCTGCCAGCCGGGGTGTCTCAGCCCGCTGCCAGCCTGGGTTCTTCTTTCACCCAGGCCAGCAGCAGGCTCTTGGTGGGGCCAGCGGTAATTAGTAATTTGATGGGTCGGTGGCGCCTTTTTTTATGTGTTCGCTCCCCCTAGTGTTAGAACCTGGGTACGCCACTGGTCTCTCTGCATAAATAAGTGTTTTTTAACTGCAGAAGGATCCTTTCATAGCTATCTATTTTTCTTACCCATATATCTTATTTCTCTTACAATATAATATAGCCAGTAAAGTTAAGTTTCTTAGTCACTAACATGAGAAATCAGCAGTCATAAACTTGAAGGAAAAACTTCTCACGTTTTTATAGGAGTTAAAGATTCCAGGTAAAACTTTTCAAAATGGGACTCAGGTGCTTTTTAAAGTGACTTTGAAAAATGGGACTTTTATAACCTAGGTGATTTAGAAAATCTTGCTACCAGTCATTTAAGCACTTTTGAAAATTTTACCCTCCGTAATTGTAGAGGAATTCCGAGTTATCTAATCTGTTAGTCTGCTTATCTAAGTTTTTACATCAACTCATCACCCTATGATATGAAATACTGAAATCAGACTGCTATATGTGAACACAAGTTGTCACATCCACAGTAATCCTAATGTATAAGCTTCAACTAATACAATAATAAAAATGTTTTACCATTTATTAATAAATGATCCAAAGTATGTGACAACCTGTGTACATATAGCATCACTGGAATGCAGCTATGATTTGCTTAAGCAGTTTCCTGAATTGGGACGAGACTAATCAGGACATCCTGGCATATGCCCCAAACTGAAATAACACCATTTATGTAATTATTTTCCAATTTTGTGAATCATTCAAAGAAAAATACATTAATCATAATGAATGAAACAGGACTCCAAATAAATGTTTTAAAATGAAATACATAGGGGAAAATAAGATTCACGGGGGGCCTTGTTCTTCCCTATAATATTGTGTACGCTGTTACCTTTTATAGTAAAGTTGTAGAAGTGTTAATTGTTTTGGGTTTGTTTAAATGTCTTGATGCAAGAAGGACTGGGTTGTAAAATACACAGTGGAATTCCTTAAAAATAAAACCTTCAACATGGGACAGTCAAAGTAGGTCAGTTCTTCTGGTCTAAATACATTACTTTGCCAAGGGCCCTTTAAGAGACTCTAACTAGATAGAGATTTCTAAATAGAATGACACAAGTGGAGGGCTTATTGTCTCCATGATATATTTGTAATGTGCATTCTGATGGGGAATTCAGGCCCCTATGTGTAATACAGAAAAGGGCCTTTAAAAAAAACACAAAAAACCACAACCTGATCCAATTTCCATTAAAATCCATGGGCATCCTTACATTGATTTCACTGGGAGATGGATTGGGCCCCAGATACACATCTATGTCTAATTTTGAGGAAGTCTGTCTGGGAAAAGCAGCCTTAGAGCTTTCTTGATATGGTACATTGAACACTTGTGGTACACCCAAAAGAGCTGGCAAGAAATAAATTATGCCCATGTCAGGCTGGAATGATAGATATGAAATCCGTTACTAAGGCTGCAAAGCAGGTGATAGCTAGCATAATAAAGGGTTTTTTTTAAAAAAAAAAAAAAAAGCCAAGAGACTAAATCCTACATCTAATCTGTTTAGTTGGTGTGGTGGTGGCAGGGCTTTGAGGCTGGTTTATATTCTTCAGATTAAATGGAACAGGAAGGAGTTGGTACATATGCCTTAAAGGAAAAAAGAACATTTTTTTTGTTTGTTTTTGCAGTCTACAGTCTACTATCCAGTTAATGCGTAGTCTAAAAGACCTTTTAGTCTCAAGAATTTTCAGATACTGTACCTGGTTGGTGATCTAGGAAATGTCAAATCTCCTAACAGGATTGATCGATCGATCTATCTTGAACTGATCAAAGGGGAAAGCTACTACTGCTTCTTTGTCTCCTGGCTTTATGAATAACCCTATATTCTCAGTTAACTGTTTCACTGCTTTTGGTTTAAAAACAAAACCGCACCAAAAAAGGATACCTGGAGCTGTAAAAGAAATAAAATGAGAGGGCAGTGCCATGGCATGACGAAGGACATAATCCATTAACAGATGGATCAAGACAGCAGGACTGGTCAAATTAAAAGTAGAAGTTTTGTTGGGAGTTGAAGTTTTATGGGTTAGCTGTTGGTTTTATTTTCATTGTTGCACTTTTGTTTTGTTTCAAAGATACTTAGGGGCTGACCTGAAATTGTGAAGACTGGAAGCCCTTCCATTGGCTTCAGAGGGCTTTGGATCATGCTCCAAACGCATAGTGTTTTTTTGTACACTGCCGCAGGGCAAGTGCACCCCATCCCTTCTTGGGACAGGGTCGGGGTAATGATGGCCCCGGGGCTGAGTCTGTACAACCATCCCTTGTCTTGGGGTTGGCCTAGGGGTAGAAGTCAATATGGCTGCCCTCTCTTAGGGCTGTGTGGCCTAGCGGCCAGAGCCAATAGGGCTGCCCTGTTCAGCAGGGCTGTGCGGCCTCATGGCCAGAGTCAGTCTAACTGCCCTCTCTCGGGGCTGCGTGGTCCAATGGCCAGAGTCAGTATAATGGCCCTCTTCAGTAGAGCTGTTTGCCCTGGCGGCCGGTCGGGGAAGTGGGCTGCATCGGGGCAGGGGCGGGGGGCATGGTGGCTGGCTAGGGGGACCTGGGCCCTCCCTAATCCACCGGGTCCCAGCTCAGGGCCCTGTCAGTGGCAAATATGCCCGTCAGTGGGGAATCTGCCAGAAACACACTGACCCCACGTGGCACAATAACTGGTCCCCTTGAACTACTTCCTAAACTGTTCCTGATGCACTGTCTCTGGCGTCACTGGGGTCTCTGGGCTCCTCTGTCAGTGCCGCTCCCAGCGCCGCTCCCAGCAGCTCTGACATTCCTTGGGTGTCCTCCAGAGTCTAAGCATCCCTGGTTTCCGCTATCTGGGGCTTCCGTGGTTCCTAGCTGGAGTTCGCAGTGTGCGTCCTCTCTCATCGGTGGTCAGCCCTGAATGAGCTGAGCTGCTCCTTTTTACATCTAATCTCCAGCCACAGCATGCCCAGCAGGGCCATGGGGGCCTGGCCTCCTCGGCCCAGAGAGTAGAGTTAACCCTCACAGTACCAGAGCGGGGGAAGTGCGCCCCGTCACATACACACTGATAGAATTTGAAATAAATAATGTAAAAGGCTGATTTAACAAAAGAATAATAGCTGTCAATTATATAATGCTTTACATCTTTGAAGTGCACCTACTTATCTATAAGCACATAGGTGGTCCCATTGACTTCAGGTTAAGAATGGGAATAAAATGTTTACAGATTAGGGCTTCAAATTGCAAGCTTAGTGAAGTCTTAGTTTGTACAACACCTAGCACACTGGGTCCCACCGGAATGGAGCTTCTGGTGCTTAATTATCTATAATGTTTATGTTCTGTTTTATATATCTCCCTTGTGCATATGTATTATGGGTAATACAAAACTTAAGTAGAGTAAATGATCAATGGGCTCTTCTGTCGTCTCTCTGCACTGGGGTGAACTTCAGTCTTCAATAGGCTTTTTAATGACATGATTATAAACTACTCAGAATTTCAGAAAACTGGACATTGGCCCATCCACAGTTGTAGGAAAAGATCTACCTTATGACTGGCTTTGTGGGAAAGTGGACCAGCACTTAATGTGCATGATTGAGACTTTCATTAATACAGTTCTATGGAGCACTACTGCTATTCCATTACTCAATCTACTTTGAGGTTTTTGTCAAATAATTCACTAGGAACTGGAAGGGCTTTGATGCTTGCTGTGCCTGATGCAAGCACAAGGTAAAAATAGAATTTGTAACAAAAGCAAAAAGTGACAACTTTGAAAGCTACTCCATAGATTATTCTGATTTAGTATATGTCAAGACATTTATTATAAGCGAAACTCTCCCTGTAAATGTCTGTCTTTTGTGAAAATTGGTTCCGGTGGAATACATTGAACATACTGATGAGACTTTGCTCTCAGTGCTGGTCATTACCTTGATTTGCGGTAAGAGAGATACCAAGATATTTTCAAAAAAGACCGGATTTTTTTTTTAAAATAGGTCAGCAGACGAACATACTTACTGTTTGCATAAAATCTTCAATTAAAGATTCAAAAGTACTGCTTGTAATTCAGCATAGTCAATGCAGGTGAAACTGAATATGCAATAGGGGCCTGATGACGCTCTGTTAAAGTCAATAGGAATCCATTGACTCATAGAATATCAGGGTTGGAAGGGACCTTAGGAGGTCATCTAGTCCAACCCCCTGCTCAAAGCAGGACCAATCCCCAATTTTTGCCCCAGATCCCTAAATGGCCCCCTCAAGGATTGAACTCACAACCATGGGTTTAGCAGGCCAGTGCTCAAACCACTGAACTATCCCTCCCCGCATCAGTGTGGATTGGATTGATTCCTAGGCCAGGATGGCATGTCATTAAGAGTTGGTGGAGCTAACCACCCCAATAGTGACCCAGCTATGTCACACTATATCCGCTCTCCCTTATCCTTAGGTCTGTTCCATCAGCATTTGTCACAGGCCTGTGGAGGAAGGGGTGCAGGTGTCTTTATTTGTAAAATTGACATATTTAAACTAGAAGTTATTGAAACACCATTTCATTTTTTAGACTATTTTTTTCTGAGTAGGACCTTGCTAGGAGATTCAAATGAGAAAGGTATGAGTTTGCCCTAATACACTGTAAGAGTTAAGGACATCAGGAGACGACAGGAATGCAGGTAGCAAGTGGGATAACCCACAGTGCATACATGTATATTCACTTTGAATGCTCCTAAAATATAAACAGGTGCAAAAAGAAGGCAGAAGGTAGATGGAAAAGGCAACTAATAATTTGGGGTAACTCTTTCAGGAGAGTTAGTTGTAGAAAATATGATTTTACCCCTGTGAAGCTGGCAAACTGAATGAGCATTTGGGTTGCTGCCTAGTTAGACCAAAGGAGGGCTTGTTTAGGGTGACTAGATGTCCCAATTTTATAGGGACAGTCCTGATATTTGGAGCTTTGTCTTATATAGGGGCCAATTACCCCTGACCTCCGTCCCAATTTTTCACATTTGCTATACAGTCACCCTAGGTTACTTTAATCTGTACAACCAGCTTTTCAGGAAGCACAAACTGTTTGTTTTGTTTTTTAAATCAGTTCTCTTCTTTAGCCATTAGACTTATTTTTGACGACCCGTGCTTTTGCTCCCATTTTAACTTGTACTACTTTACTATCGTTTGCATTCTGGGAAATAACTGTTTGGTGAACACTTATTGGAAATCCAGTGTGCTGCTACACCTTGCAAACACAGAGAGAGAACTTGAGGGATAAGAAGTTCCTTATGCTTGTCTTACAACTTGATTAGCGTTGGTTTTATTGCATTCAAACCGTGAAATCGCTATCAATAAAACAAATGCATTCTGTGGCAGCTGTAGTGCAGAATTAATGTACATGTGTTGTTTTAAGACCCAGACAAGTAGAGACAGGGGTTTTTTCCCTGCAATGTAATAACCTTGTGGCAAAATTATTATATACTGTACTTATAATACATTGGATAAATGTATGTGATCTTGTATCCCCTTAGTGGCTGGCTCGCATAGAGGTTAAAGATGGGATTTTCAAAATAGTCTTTCAGCCAAAGGGAATTGTGCTCCTAACTCAGACCAGTTTGAAAACACTACCCTAGGAATCTACTACAATTCCCTGCTTGTATTTTGATGCCAAAGAAATCTTAGATTCCAATCAAAGTTCTAATAATGGCATCTAAAGTTTGCAGTAGGTTTTCCAGCAAAAGACTAAAGTCAATTTTAAAGAGAAAATATCTTTTCAGGTCATCTTTATATATTCTAATCTCTGTATTCCAAAATGTTTCATTCAATGGTTTATAGATCACTCTTTTATTCAGTGAGATATTTTGCAATGTCCATGCCAGTTCAGAGGACTTGTTTTTTCTTTGTGATTTTGCTGAATGCCCTTCAATGTCTGATGGGGAAAGGGAAGTTTAAGCAACACATCCTGTACCCTCTACAGAGATTCCACGTCAGTCATCGCTTTATGAATCTTGTCCACTTACGGATATTCCATAATAAAGTCTGCCATGGGATGTTTGAATTATGGCTCTTTGTTCTAGAGGGACTCCCCTTACTTTGGGATAAGATGATTCACTCTAAGAAAGGGAGAACACATGAGTTTTTCACCAGTGCCCCTTTGGGCTCAGCCTGGGGTTGGGAGCAGCGTGTAGCTACCCCACTGCAAAAGGGGGAGAGTCTTTTCTCTGCTGGAGCAAGAGAAGAGGCATTCTAGGTTGTGAAACCTGTTTTCAGGGTGTAGTTACTTCCTTCCTCACCTTGTGCTGGGCCAGTTCCACTGGCTGGCAAGTGGTGTAATCATGTTATGAAAAAACGTATTGGAGACTGAAGCTCACGCCAGTGCAGAGGGACTGTAGAAGACCCCATGGATCATTTACGTTACTTAAGTTTTTCATTACCCATTGTATTGTCCACAGGGTTGCAAGGGAATAGCCAGTCTTTAGTGATGCTTTCTCCTTCCATGCACACCCAAGTTGCAATTGGAGTAGATCCAACCTGATCCTCCTTACTCTGTTGTGTGATTATGCAGGAATCTTGCCTTCATAGTATAGGATATCAACAGGGCCAGTGCAAGGAAGTTTCGCCTAGGGCGCGAAACTTCCTTGCACCGGCCCTGTTGATATCCTATACTGTGAAGTTTCACGCCCTAGGCGAAACTTCCTTGCACTGGCCCTGTGCCCCCCCCCCAACTAACACCCCCCCCCCCCCAGCCAATCCACCCCCCTGTACCCCCCCGCCCAGCTAACACCGCCCTCCCCGCAGCTCAGCCCCACACCCAGCAGCCGGCTCCCGGCAGCTGCGGCCAGCTGCCCTCCCAGCTCAGCCGCGGAGCCGGAAGGGCAGGCTGCAGCCGCGGCTAGGCGCCCCGCCAGGAGGGCGGGCGGAAGCCGCGGCCAGGTGCCCCCACCCCCGGCTCCCGGCATAGTTGTGGAGCTGGGCGGCAGCCGCGACCAGGCACCCCCCCGCCCCGCTCCCGGAGCCAGGCGGCGTATGGCAGCCATGGGCAGCCGCCTCCCAGCTCAGCCGCGGAGCCGGGCGTCATGCGGCAGCCACGGCCAGCCACCCTCCCGGCTCCCGGCTCAGCTGTGGAGCCAGAAGGGCGGGAGGCAGCCGCTGCCAGCTGCCTCCCGGCGCCCTAGGCAACCGCCTAGGGTCGCCTAGTGGGCGCGCCGGCCCTGGATATCAATTGTACACTGCTTCCATTTAAAATAATCTCATTTATTACTCCATGTACAAAAGTGCGGGGTAGGGGGGAGCAGAGGGAGTCTGTGGGTTATTTACTTTTTTGTTTCAATCTAGCCCACTCTTATTCATTGGAAATTTAATATCTAAGAACTGGGCTTTATGGAGCTAGTTGCAAATGCAGGATTTTATTTTATTTCCTTTTCTTTTACATTACAGCAAATTACTATTTTCCATCCAGTACTTTGATTTTCTTTAAGATAGATCCCTGCTGCATAGACACTGCCATTCTGTGTTCTTCAAGAAATTACAATAGAAAATGCTAAAATTCCTTTCTTCAGTTAGGAGGCTGTTGCACATTATGTAACACCCTGGGGATTTCTAAAAATAGCCTGAAATTTGTAAGTCAGTTTGCTGCTGGATGGAATAAAGTCTTCTGACAATGCTCTGAGCTGAGTTTATAAGCAAATACTAAGGGTTCCAGTCCTGCAAGGTCCTGAGCATCACTGAGCACCATCAGCTCCAATGCACTTCATATGGTGCATCAGTCCTTAAATGCATACAGATGTTTCCATTCACCTCTGGAAAATGTTTGTGCCCTCCCTTCTCTCTAAGATAAAAACTTGGTTTGGTTGAAATCCGAGCTGAATGAAATTTGTCATTCTCATATCAAATTTAGATTGTTTTGTGATTAATTAGGAGATCCCCAAATTAGTCAACGTAGGTGTAGTGAGTGACTTGAGTGCCCTACCCATTTTGTATTTTGTCTTTCTGTCCCATTGATTCTTTACTTAGTTAATCCGCAATGGAACAGCTTCAACAGGAGAGACAGAAGGAGCTCTGCATCAGAATATCCTGTAGCCCACTGGTTAGGGCACATCCCTCAGAGGTGGATGATCCCTGTTCAAATCTCATCAGAAGATGGGAGGACTTGAACTGGGGAGTCACCCACCTCCCAAGTGCGTACCCTGCCCTCTGGGCTCAAGATATTGAGGGAGGCCTCTTCTCCACCTGGTGGCTGTTTTGTGTGAACTTGCCTGAAGGACCGGTCTGGTATGCGTACTCATTGGGGCCCCACACATGAGTTAGGCTGGTGAACACCTATCTGTCTTCCCTGGTTTGTGAACTGCACAAGGGCTCGGGTGGGAGATAGTCGTCTGGATACCTAGAGGGAGGCAGCAGTGCACATGTGCAGAGGCAGAAACATAGGCACTAATGAACCTTCTCAGTGCAAAAACTTAGGTGCCAAGGGGGTCAAGGCACCTGCAGGATTCAGCAGGTGTGCGAATTGCAGTGGTCTCAAAACTGGGGATGCTTGAATCTAAAATACTGGAGCAAACTAGAACTTTTGAGTGCAGTGGTCAAAAGCCATTTGATTTTTAGGAAGGATCCCCTTGAAGCTTACCAGTTTTGTTAAAAGGTTATAACGTGGATGTGGTAAATTGCAGTGCTTGTAGTAAATTGGAGGTGTCAGTATCAGTGTGAAATGTGTTGCATTTGTTCTCCAGTTTGGTGGTGGTGCTTTTGATGCAATTATAAGCATTTAAGTATAAAACCTAGAAAAACATAGCCGTAGAAGTGTCCAACTTTTATGCTTTTTTGAAAATATCAAGAAAGGCAGGGCAGCAATATTTCAGCCTGCAGTTCACATGAGCTATTCATTACTATCGCTAACTAAATTTCCCCACTGGTGAGGCATCTGGGAATTCTAGTGGGAGATGAAACCGCACTCCTTAGCGTGTTTTTGTGTCTTGGTGATTTAGTGATTATTAAATGCATAAATAAATGACAACTAATAATAGTACTTGGCTTTTATATTTCTCTTTTCATCATCAAAGCCCTGTGCAGAAATTTAGTAATTAATTGTCAAGCACCCTTTTTGCAATAGATATCTTCCCCTGTGTGGAAACTGACAAGCAGGACAGTGAAGAAGACACTGATTCCTGTGATTAATCCACTCAGTTTTCATGATATTTATTCTAGAAAACAAACCAAAATGATATCCAGTTCTCTGAGACTGCTTTGGCGAGTAATACCTGAGTTTCTGCTTCCCCTTCAATATCCTGACATTGTACACAATTTTTCTTATGGGATTGTTGCAAGGAAGACCATTGGGAATTACCAGTTGTTGTATTTTGTTGCACTGCATGGCACAAAGCTGCCTGGTAATAAGTAAATTGCTTTTCTGCAGTATAGCATAGTTTAGTGGCATTAGCCATCTATTCAGTGTAGCAGCCAACTTCAATGGCCTTCAGTATCCAGCATGTTTCACAATACATACAATATCATGGCATACTATTCTTACCCTGATCCCGTTTTATGAATTTTCACAAATTCAGAAAATAGCCATGAATTACAACTATAAGGGGGGAAATTGAGAGAAAAAGAGGTATGTTTAATTTTTTAAAAAATATTCTAGGAAGTTCACAAATTTAGAATAAATTACCCACCTATCCAGCCAGGTATTTACACTACAGCCTGCATTCTACTATGGAAAATGCACTTCTCCATTTCCCCTACAGCATTGCAACCCGGGCAATTATACATTTCTGATAATCATACAGAAAAGCAAGACTTCTTAATTTGTTGAAGGAACAAAGTGACCATATATATATAGCTATGTCTATATATATATATAGACATAGCTAAAGTACTTAGACTGCTTAACTTTACTCACACATAGGATGACCAGACAGCAAGTGTGAAAAATCAGGACAGGAGGTGGGGGATAATAGGTGCCTATATAAGAAAAAGCCCCCAAAATCGGGACTGTCCCTATAAAATCAGGACATCTGGTCACCCTGCTCACACAAGAAGTTCCATTTAATCCACTCCTGTGCGTAAAGCACGTTTGTAACTATATTTTGCAGGTGTGGAGCCCAATGCTATAATACCGACCCTCTCCTCTAGAAAGGAAAAGGAAATAGTCACAACACAGGGGAAATTACATAGTTACCAAAGTCCAAGCGGAAGCTGTCTGCTTATAGGAATATTATGAAGGCTACCGAATATATGAGACATACTCAAAGAAGCAGCAAGTTTCGTTTCAAAAACTTTCTCAGAGATGCTCATCAGTACCTCCCCTGAACTTCCCATTGGCCTGTCAGTCAGTACAGTTAACAGAATTTTCCAGATTTCTATTTTACCCTTTCATCAATGCACCATGTGCTGCTGTAGAGTCACCACTTTTTTTTTTAAGAACTAAGTGATAGAGTTGGCATTCAGTTTGTCAGCTCATGATCTCATGATTAATATTCCTAGGACAGTGTGAATCCATAGTTTGCCAAGCCTGGAAAATCTAATGAGGTAGCTGTTGGCTTAGAGAACTCAGAGGCAGTCCCTCATGTTCTAACAGAGAGGCATGGGAGCTTACCTCAGTACTGTGACTACTTACTTGGTAGATCTTTGGGAGGGAGGTTAGTAGGAGACTCTACTTGTTCTCATTCTGGTGAGGCTGAGTTTGTGATGGAAGTAAATATCTCTCAGAGCCTGCATTTTTATTTATCTTTCTGAGACTGTTAGGCTGCACAATAATTGCAAAAGAACATAGTCCTTTAAACAATGTGTAATTATTATTTTCAGAGGGTTTATTCTGCTCAATTATGCTAGTGTGAATTGGGAGTAATGCCCCCTCAAGCCAATGGAATTGCTCTCAATTTATGCTGATGTAACAGAGAGCAGGATTTCCCTTTAAAGTATTTATTATATAGGTAATAATGATACACATCCATTTCAAGAGGACTTATCCTACACAGTATGACTATTTTTTAAAATAAACATTTAAATGCTTCCATCCTGCACATTAAATACAGTTAATTAAAATTTAAAAAATGCCCCATATATAATAAAAGTGAAAATCGGTGAAGTTCTTGACCACCCTTCCAGTCTAGGGCTAATCTTGTTGTCTTCAATTTATTTTATGCTCATACTTATCTCAAAAGTGACACCAGATAGCCAGCTGGAGGTGGAGCAATTTAGGATATGTCTACACTGCAAAATAAAGGTGTGTTCTTAACCCATGTTAGCTGACTCAGGTTAAAAACAGCAATGAAGACATAACAACTTGACTTTAAAGTGAGTTAGCAGCTCAAGTTCAAGTCTATATGGAAGCCTGGTACATAAACCCAAGTTAGCTAATGCAGGTTAGCTACGCTGAGTTAAGAACACACATTTTTTTGCAGTGTAGATATGCCTTTAGTGTTGGTAGCACAGGGCAGTTTATTTTATTGACCATTAATAATTAGCACAAAGAAGAGGAAAACAATCATAAGAGCATAAGAAGGCTATACTGGGTCGGACCAAAGGTCCATCTAGCCCAGTGTCCTGTCTTCCGACAGTGGCCAATGCCAGGGGCCCCAGAGGGAATGAACAGAACAGGTAATCATCAAGTGATCCATCCCCTGTCGCTCATTCCCAGCTTTTGGCAAACAGAGGCTAATAGCCATTGATGGACCTATCCTCCATGAATTTATCTAGTTCTTTTTTGAACCCTGTTATAGTTTTGGCCTTCACAACATCCTCTGGCAAGGAGTTCAACAGGTGTGAAATACTTCCTTTTGTTTGTTTTTAAACCTGTTGCCTATTAATCCCCGAAAAGGGAGAAAAAATTCAAAATGCCATACAGGAGAATTTCAAGTTTGGCAATTTGCACTACAGAGCTAAAACGTTCCCTGATGTGCCCTTTTAAACTGCTATGTTGTGCATATGAAACAGGCACCTCTTTATCTTACATATTAAATAAGGATCAATATATTTTTAAAATGAGAGAGAGCACTTAATCTTGGAGAATTCAGTATGCTGGGTTATATAGTTTAGTAGCTTTCTCACACAAGCAGCATTCAAATGAATCTCCCCGAATGAAGTTAGGGAGTAAAGGCATAAAAATGCAAACACTAACAATAGGCACCTGGGGAAATAAATTAGGTATGTAGCAGTTCAATTGCCAAGATCTTTCACTTGCTGAATTCTCAGTCTGAAGTTGGCAGTAAGATGTGTATTGCTGTTATCTGGGTTGTACTATACGGCAATCAATAACACAGGATTGGGAAGGGGCATGGAGCCATCAGCAGCAGACTGAGGGGTAGGAGAGGCTATGCTGGCCAATGGCTGCACTTCAGGAAACCCACATTGGGAGTAGGAATCTCCCAACATCTCCCCAAGCCACTGAGCGGACACGGTGGTGGCAGTAGCTGTCAGCACAGCAGATGCTTTCTGGCCTTTGGGCACTTACAATAAGACAATAATACAGATAACATTAGTTTGGACAGTTTGGGCTTTTGGTTTTATTTTGGAGGTTGGAGTGGGTGGAAGAAGGGTAAAATGTTGCAGCAGCAACAGCCATGGTGAAACTTGTTTGCTTGGGCAGCTGGACGGGTGACAGGAGGGGTAGCAGGAAAAGAGGTTTATGTTTAGGGTGTGTTTTGAGGAAAGAAAAGTATCTAATTCAGAAGACATGGTCCCTAGACATCAGCTTGAACTTTGTGCTCCAGATGCTGTTTGTCTGTCGTTCTCTGTCTTTCCTATTTAGAATGTAAACTCCTTGAGCAGGGAATGTGTCCTCCTGTGTGTATGTTCATTACCTAACATGATAGGGCTTCAGTGTTGATTGTGACCTTAGGGCGCTACTGGAATGTGAACTTGAATCATGATTATTAGAATGACCCATGCTCGTTTTACTTATGACTGAAAGTAATGTAAAATAGTCACTGAGTGTTCTACTTTACTGATTTTCTGTTCACTTAAAACATACACGTCTCCCAAGCTGTCTTTTGATTGTGTTCCTGAAGAAACAACAGGACCATTTCTTATCTCAGTCAA
Source organism: Macrochelys suwanniensis (assembly GCA_033296515.1). Lineage (NCBI taxonomy): Eukaryota > Metazoa > Chordata > Testudines > Chelydridae > Macrochelys > Macrochelys suwanniensis. Next base: position 36,942,879 of record CM065775.1, on the reverse strand, counting down.
ACCAATGTAATCCTGAATATGGCAATGGAGATCAGAGTGTAGCCCATAAACTTTTTCATTAGGAAACATATTATTCAGTTGGAGTGCTGGCGAACAATGCTAGATATGTGGAAAACTTAAGTGCTCTATCCACTGAAGAGTACAACACATTCAGTGGCACTGCAAACTTCCCCATGGTGCCCTGCTGACACGCCTTAGTGCTGAAATTGAAAGACTGCACTTAAGCATGTAAATGTAGTTCAGCTTTGATGCCCTCTCAGGCTTTGACGTTTGCACTTATACTCCCAGCAAAGGTGTCAGATGTAATAGACTTAGGGCTTGTTTACATAGCCCCACAGTGCAGAATATGGCAGTGTGAGTTGCAGTGTGCCCTAAAGTGTTGCACTGTAACTGCTCTGTGTAGACCCCGCTAGCATGAATAAAAATGTACCTAGTTCCTGTTAACGTGGTCCATTTTCATTTGTACTAGCAGAGTCTAGCAGCATGTAGTTACAGTAACTCTTTGGTGTGCGCTGAAGTTCACACTGCTGTAGTCTGCACTGTGGGACTGTGTACACAAGCCCTAAGGCTTCATTCGCATAGGCCACTGAAGATCTCCCTTAGGGAAGTGACATTTGGCAACGAACAGCCTGAGCTAGATTTGAGCCAGTAGCTGAGATGAATGTTTCTGCAGATCATGATGAGGCCTGGGAACCATCTGATCCTTCACAAGACTTTTCTGTCCTGTCTGGCCTTTCTGATTATTTTTTTCCATTTTGCAAATACAATTCAAGTATCTTGTGAATCCTATATTGGCAGGTAATAAATGAACTGTAACAGAATGTTTCCTTTCAGTTTTGCTGGATCTCTCTCTATTCTTGCATTATAAGAAAGGGTCAATAGGAGCACCTAATTTACCTTCTCTGTGCCATTCATTATTTTGTATGCTTCTGTCATGTCCCCTATTTACTTCCTCTCTAATTCAGCCTCCTCTGACTCAGTCAGTAATTGGGTTTTTTTTAATAGAACCTAAACTATTTCACTGTCACTTTCATTCAATGACTTCCCTCTTTCCCCTTTAATCTCTTTTCATGCTTGTTGTGAATTACTGTTAGTTAATAGTAAGACAGTTACTGTGGAATTTGCTTTTCAGGCCAGCCATGTTCTAGTAGCAAACCTTGTAACATTAGCGTTGGGATTCCCTCAGAGATCTTTTCCACTTATCCAGAATGCTTCATTCAGTTCTGGAACAACCCTTCATCCAGTTCTCTGGGATCCAAAAAACTCAGTTCGACTCCAGCTTGTCACTCTGGTTACTTTATTAGGCATGTAACAGCTCTTGGGTTTGGTTATGGAGGATACCACAATTCCAATTCATGTCACACGCTACACAATTGACTTTATATACATCTTTCCTAGCTGCTAACATTTATACCAGTGGTTCTCAACTAGGGGTATGTGTACCACTGAGAGTACACAGAGGTCTTCCACGGGGTACATCAATTCTTCTAGATATTTGCCTGGTTTTACAACAGTTACATAAAAAGTATTAGAGAAGTCAGAACAAACTAAAATTTCATATAGACAATGACTTGTTTATACTCTTTATATACTGTACACTGAAATGCAAGTACAATATTTATATTCCAATTGTTTTTTTAATAATTATGTGATTACAATTAGAAAGTAAGAAAATTTCCAGTAATAGTATGCTGTGACTCTTTTTTGTATTTTTATGTCTGATTGTATAAGCAAGTAATTCTTAAGTGAGGTGAAACTTGGGGGTACACAAGACCAGTCAGACTTCTGAATGGGGTATAGTAGTTTGGAAAGGTTGAGAGCCACTGATCTATACTACTTGCATGTAAAGACCATATTGCATAAGGCAAGCTTATTAGTTCAAGGTGTTTCTGCCTACTTTGTTTAATATAAACATACCCACAATAGCTTAGTTAGTTCCTGCCTCCTTTATTTACTCTAAACATACACAACAGTTAGTTGTTTCAGCCAGTACTTGTTTGGAGTTGTCTTATCTTAACTTGGGCCTGCTCATGCCAGCCAAGTTATCCCTGCAATTAGTTATGCTCATCCTAAGAAGCATATTTTACTGTGGTTGTTTTTCACATTTAAAAGTGATGAAGGTGGGTCCAGGATCTCATTTTTGGATCTGTCATTGTGACAGAATGTCATGCTGTAGAGCCATGCAAAGAGCTACAAGGCTATTCTTCTGACTCATCCTGACAGCCAGCCCAGGTGAGTCCATAGGTGCTGGAACTATGGGTGCGGTGGTTGCTGCTGCATCCCCGGCTTGAAGTAGTTTCCATTATATGCAGGTTTAGAGTTTGATTCGTTGGCTCTCAGCACCCCCACTATACACATTGCTCCAGCACCTCTGGGTGAGTCTCTTTAGATCCAGTTTGGGAGTATAAAAGACTGAGTCTCTCCAAGGCAAAAGGAGAGGTGGGAAGTTGTGAAGGTAGAAACCCTAGGAACACCCAGCTTAAGAGAGTGCTTAGGGTAAAGTTTATGTTTATTGTTTATGTTAAGGATATAAGAAGACCCCGCCAATGGCTCATTGCATGTGTGCTGAATTGAGAGTAGAGTGAGGGTCCATGTACACTTACTAATTAAATCTTTGTTTTTTAAACTCCATTTACATTTTGCAGGTGATGGAAGTCAAAGGACAAATGATCCATGTGCCCGAGTCAAATTCTGTTTTGTTTTTGGGTTCCCCTTGCGTGGACAAGCTGGATGAACTGATGGGCCGAGGTCTACATCTTTCTGACATACCTATCCACGATGCTACCCGTGACGTCATATTGGTTGGGGAGCAGGCAAAGGCCCAAGATGGCTTGAAGAAACGAATGGATAAACTGAAAGCAACATTAGAGCGAACACACCAAGCTCTGGAAGAGGAGAAAAAGAAGACAGTGGATCTTCTTATTTCTATTTTCCCAGAAGAGGTGGCTCAACGGTTGTGGCAGGGGCAGCAAGTTCAGGCCAAGAAGTTTGATGATGTCACCATGCTCTTCTCAGACATTGTTGGCTTCACAGCTGTGTGCGCCCAGTGCACCCCCATGCAGGTGATCAGCATGCTGAATGAGCTGTACACTCGATTTGACCATCAGTGTGGATTCCTGGATATCTATAAGGTAAGGTACTTCAGTCCATAAATTAGGGAAAGCATGTTTTCTTAAGTTGCCTCTGTAGCCAACTTCCTAAGTTGCAAAAACAATTTTAGAATTTTGAGGTTTTGGTGGAAAAATGTGAAAGCAAAAATAGTTTGGTTGAAAACAAATATTTTTGATTCTGAAATGCCACTACAGTACCTTTATGGGAGCTGTAGTTTAGGTGCCTCATCCTTTCATTTTCCTCTGTGGCCTGGGCTCCCTGGTCAGACTAGGTCTCCCATGATGCACCACAGTCTCACCTTTTTCTGAGAGGAGGTGCTGCACCATGATAGATACATAGCCATCGTGTATTACGGCTAAAGAAGTCAGGCTGGATACCTTACTCCATAGAGGAGAACGAGGCACTGGAATGACAGCTTCCATGAGGTACTTCAGTGGCCTTTCAGTGTCAAAATACTTTGGTTTTGGCCCAAAACCAAAATATTTTTGTGTTTTGGGCATTCAGTTTTTCAACAAAAAAAAAAATCAAAATTATCCACAGAAAGCTGACAGTTTTCACAACAACTCTTTATTTGTAAACCTTGTTTTTTGCAGGAAAAAGTTTCAATGTAATTTGTTTACTAGCTCTAGTTTTCGGGCTCTGTTAGTTTAAAAAAGGGAAAATAACTTTTATTTGGTGATCTACATGCGGACCCTTAAAGCAGAACTCTCTTACAATATTTTCTCTTAAAAGGATGGTTTATTCACAGGTTATGCTGTGTTTGTGATTTTAATAAAGAATGGGCCAGATCATCTTCAGCTGGTGTAAGTCAGTGCAACTCTCTAACCCCATGGTTAGGGCACCCATGTGGGAGACCCATGTTCAAATCCCTCTTCCCCTTTAGCAGAGTGGGGAATTGAACCTGTCTTTCTCGCATCCCAAGGGCTTGAACCACTGGGCTAAAAATTTTAAAGTGGCCACCACCTCTTCTGGCCAGAAATTCAGTCAGCAGTCTCTGAGTACGCTTACTCAGTTGCATTGGTGCAGCTGCGCCGCTGTAGCACTTCTAGTGTAGACTAGCCCTTAAGCATCTAAATCCCCAGGTGTTTACCTTTGTGAATCCAGGCTTTAGATCTAGCTCTCTTCAATCCTGCCCTATTCCTGATTTCTTGACCTTTCTCCTCCTTTCCATGAGACAGTTCCTTGGATATAATCATTTTTCTGCTAATAAAAACATTCTAAATTCCCTATACATTGACCTCTACTTGTTGCTCAATAAATTATGAAAAGAAAAATTCTGCATTATGTTTCAGTGTGTTACATTTTACTGTCAGTTAAACAATTGATATGGTTTGACTAACCAAACTGTAATCAATCCTGATGAAGTGTGTCCTGGGATCCATCAAATAAGTGTCTTGGAGTTTAGTTATTTTTTTAATAATGTCTGTGCTGGTTTTTATGTATAACTTTTTTCCAAGATCTGAAGTGTAAAAATTTGGGCTGGCAATTAATTGCAGTTAACTCATGCGATTAACTAAAAATAATAATCGTGATTAAAAACATTAATTGTGATTAATTGCACTATTAAACAATAGAATACCCATTGAAATTTATTAAATATTTTTGGAGGTTCTCTACATTTTTAAATATATTCATTTCAATTACAACATAGAATACAGAGTGTACAGTGCACACTTTATATTGTTTTTGTTACAAATATTTGCACTGTAAAATGATAAAATAAATAGTATTTTTCAGTTCACCTCATAAAAGTACTGTAGTGCAATCTCTTTATTGTGAAAGTGTAACTTACACATGTAGGCTCTAAAGTTTTACATTGTTTTGTTTTTGAGTGCAGTTATGTAAAAAAAAAAATCTACAAGTCCACTCAGTCCTATTTCTTGTTCAGCCAATTGCTAAGAAAAACAAGTTTGTTTACATTTACGGGAGATAATGCTGCCCACTTCTTAATTACACTGTCTCTTCAAAGTGAGAACAGGCATTCACATGGCACTGTTGTAGCTGGTGTTGCAAGATATTTACATGCCAGATGTGCTAAAGATTCATATGCTACTTCATGCTTTGGCCATTGTTCCGGAGGATATGCTTCCATGCTGATGATGCTCGTTTAAAAATAAATACATTGATTAAATGTGTGACTGAACTTCTTGGGGGGAGAATTCTGTCTCCTGCTCTGTTTTACCTGCATTCTGCCATACATTTCATGTTATAGCAGTCTCTGATGGTGACCCAGCACATGTTGTTCGTTTTAAGAACGCTTTCACTGCAAATTTGACAAAATGCAAAGAAGGTACCAATGTGAGATTTCTAAAGATAGTTACAGCACTCAATCCAAGATTTAAGAACCTGAAGTGCCTTCCAAAATCTGAGAGGGATGAGGTGTGGAGCATGCTTTGAGAAGTCCTAAAAGAGCAACACTCTGATGTGGAAATTACAGAACCCAAACCACCAAAAAAGAAAATCAACCTTCTGCTGGTGACATCTGACTCAGATGATGAAAATGAACATGCATTGGTCTGCATTGCTTTAGATTGTTATCGAGCAGAACCCATCATCAGCATAGATGCCTGTCTTCTGGAATGGTGGTTGAAGCATCAAGGGACATATGAATCTTTAGTACACCTGGCATCTGGCTTGCCGTGATGTAAATATCTTGCGACGCCGGCTACAACAGAGCCATGGAAATGCTTGTTCTCACTTTCAGGTGACATTGTAAACAAGAAGCAGGCCGCATTATCTTTTGCAAATGTAAACAAACTTGTTTGTCTGAGCGATTGGTTGAACAAGTAGTAGGACTGATGGGACTTGTAGGCTCTAAAGTTTTACATGGTTTGTTTTTTGAATGCAGGGATTTTTTGTACATAATTCTACATGTGTAAGTTCAACTTTCACAACAAAGAGATTGCACTACATTACTTGTATTAGGTGAATTGAAAAATACCATTTCTTTTATTTTTTGCAGTGCAAATATTTGTAATAAACAATCAATATAAAATGAGCACTGTACACTTTGTATTCTGTGTTGTATTTGAAATCAATATATTTGAAAATGTAGAAAACATCCAAAATATTTAAATAAATGGTATTCTATTATTGGTTAACAGAGATTAATCGCACGATTAATCTCGATGAATTTATTTAATTGCTTAACAGCCCTAGTAAAAATATAAACCTGATGAAACTAACTTTTTTATAATTCCTGGTCTTTCTTGTAAACAAACTGCACAGTGAAACCTCAGTGATATTTGGTGATATTCCCATTACATGATCATTGAAAGACACTGATAAAACACCCTGATTAACAAGCACACACTGGTTTATGTTCCCCTTTTTTTGCTGTGGAAAGACTTGTAAACATCACTGTTGACAATAGTTAGCGAGCATCTTATTTTCTTTTGTGCCTGTGAAGTAGCTTAATACAATTATATCAGTAAGTCACTAACTGCTTCTGAAGTTAAAGATTTAGGATCCAGTAGTGTAATCCTTACTAATATAAGGCCATGTCTACACTAGTGAGCTTACAGCGGCACAGTTGTACCGATGCAGCTGTGCTGCTGTAAGATCGCCCATGTAGCCGCTCTGTGCTGACAGGAAAGAGCTCTCCTGTTGACGTAATTAAAACCCCCTCCAACGAGCGGTGGTAGCTATGTCAGCGGGAGAGCGTGTCCTGCTGATAGAGTGCTGTCCACACCAGCGCTTCTGTCAGTGGAACTTATGTCTGTCAGAGGGGTGTGGTGTTGTTTTTTTCACTCCCCGGAATGACATAAGTTATAGCGACAAAAGTGCTAGTGCAGACATAGCCTTAGTGAACACTTACCTGCCATGGACTGCTAGGGAGGTTAGGAAGCAGTAACATAGAAGGTGTCAAAAAGAGGAGATGTAAACACAATGTAGCCCTGCCCCTGCATAATGTGACAGGGTGGGGCTGTCAAGATTCAAGGAACCATGAGGCCCATTAACTTCAATGGGACTACTCACGTGAGTAATGCCTGCCAAGCAACAGTTGAATAGTCTGACCTGTAGTCGCTATCTGAAGGATGTGGATAAGATCTATTTCATAAGATTCCAATAAGGCAGCCGCTATGCAGCACTGCTGAAAGCACGTGCTCTAGAAGGAGGCTCTGAGCCTGATTCTGATCCCAGCTGCCGTGGTGTAAATTGGAAGGAACTTCACTGAACTATTATGGTATGTGCATATAAAACTGCAGGGTGTTCAGTGGCTGTCGAGTGCCATGGCTCTGTCCCCGTAGAGCTGCGCCTCATAAACAAGCGTAGTGTTGAACATATATCCTGAATGCACCCAGGAGTCATTCCATCTCCTCCCTTCCCCCAAGCACAATGTCACCTAGCTCTGCCTTCTGGGGCAGTCACCCCAGGTGCCACTCTTTACCGTAGGGTTTGTCTGTGTGGCACGATCGAGCCCTGATTTATTTGAAATGGGGGAAAAAAAAGAAAATATGTAACTTTACCCTTGAGCTTTTTATCTCTGTTACTTTTGGAACAATAAATACATTAATCACAGAAATAACAATCTGCCGTGAAAATGGTTTCCAGTAGTATCTTAGTGAAGAGCATGCCAGTGTGATTATATTGCTATGCAAAGGGCAAGTTCAGTTACTCTCTGCTCCTACAGCCTGAACAGAGCTGTGGGAGCACCAGCTCCATGGCCTTAAACTAATAAACATAGTAGCCATTAGGATGAGGACACCCCAAAAAAATGAGGTTGAGGAAGCTGAAATGTGGTAAAAGGTAGGGGCTATTCATACATATATGCATGAAGGCTGTCAAGGCCTAGAGCACATCTGGTCTTAAGTAAAACTGTTGGAGTTCTCCATTGGCATTCTGGAGTTAGACTAGGGTCCATCTCAACCTTCAGAGCTCTCCCAAAGGATAGAGTGAGTATACACATGCTTCCGAGTGCACATTCCTGACGGACATCCAGAAGGAGCCTGGGACCTTTAGAAATTGTCTCTATAGCCTTCTGCATACTAGGCAGTTTGCCTTTGACTAAAACTGTTTTGGTAATAAAACCATGAAGAAAAGAGTATTAATGGGAGAAGACTTGTATCCTCTGTGGATGGGCACAGAGGAGGACGCAGACTGAGCAGTAGGTTCTTCTTCGAGTGCTGTCCCTGTGGGTGCTCCACTCCAGGTGACAGTGTGTCCCGGCGCCGTTGATCGGAGATTTTCGGTAGCAGTGCCTGGTTGGGACGCACGCGCTCAGCTGCTGTCTCATGTCATTGAGGGATGGGATAGCTCAGTGGTTTGAGCATTGGCCTGCTAAACCCAGGGTTGTGAGTTCAATCCTTGAGGGGGCCATTTAGGGATCTGGGGCAAAAATTGGGGATTGGTCCTGCTTTGAGCAGGGGGTTGGACTAGATGACCTCCTAAGGTCCCTTCCAACCCTGATATTCTATGATAAATTCATTGAGACTTCCCCGGCGGCTCATACTTTCATTATGCCGGGGTCACCAGGCTTTAAGAAATGTGGCTCCTGCAAGGAGTCTATGCCGTGGTCTGACTGGCACTCACTCTGCATCAGATGCCTCGGCGAGACACACGTCCCTGCAAAGTGTCTCCACAGCACCAACTTAAAAACTAGAGCTCGCCATGACAGAGACTTGCAGCTAAAAATGCTCCTCATGGAGAAAGCTCTGCAGCTGCCTATGGAGAAGGGCAGTAAACTCTCTCCCTCATGCTCCCCTGCCAAGTCAGAACCGACCGGGAGCCCGGCTTCACCTTCTCATGCAAAGAGGCAGGAAGCCCTAATGTCTCCTCTCAGAGACGCTCAAAAGGGTAAAGGATGTCCCACAAGGTCTTACCCTTGGTGCTGACAGTGCCAAGAGCAGGCAACTCCGACCGCCCCAGCACCTCCGTAGCAACTCACACGGGGTGCGAAAGCAGAGACCCGACTTCCTGCAGGGGGAAGCTCTCCTCGGCACCGGTCCCACCGGCACCGACGATGGGACCCGGTGCTGGCAGCATGTTCTACCCCAGTGCCGACAAGAACATCGGCACCGAGCCTGCCACCCCTGGAGCAGATTCAAGCCCCCTGCGGGGCTCTCACAAACGTCTTGCGGCTCCTACTAAAACGAAACAAAAATCACTCCGGGCTGCCACTCTCACTCCACGCTCCGCAGCACCCCCAGCCTAGGGAGCAGCAACCATTACTGCATCAGCAGGATATCTCTGTGGCCCCTGAGCCTGACACTCTGCTCCTAGACATGGAGCACTCACTATTTGAACAGTGGCTTTCGCCACCTGACCTGGCTACTTTCACTGATAGTGAGAATGACACATAGCAGCCGGCAGAGTTCTCCCCGCCTGAGTCTCCCCCGCCACTGGAGCCATACATACCCCAAGACATGGCACATCATAAGAATCAGCCTCAGTTTCCCTACTTTGTCCCCCAGTGGCTAGGACCCAACTTTTACTACCCAGTTCCCTGGCCTCAGTGGTACTCGTGGTCAGCTCCTGCCACCACTCCTCCTTGTGCCCCTTCTACCAGACTGCAATCTCATCCTACGCCTATATCCCCAGCTCCATCAACATCTAGAGCGCCTGAACCCCCTCTTGAAGAGGTGGGCTATGAGCCCTTCCTGGATTTACTGGCTCCTGCCTCGCCATCAGCTGCAGAGGACTTCCTCATGCCTCCACCTCCACAAAATGTGGATGACTTTAAGCAATTCCAGGAACTTTTCAAGAGAGTGGCACTCAGCCAGGACATCCCTTTGGAGGAAGTCCAGGACATACAACATAGACTCCTCAAAATCCTCCAACCCTCTGCATCCTCAAAGATCGCACTACCCATAAACGAAGCCCTCCTAGAACCAGCTGATACTCTCTGGCAGACCCCTGCCTTCATCTGACCAACGTGCAAGAAAGCTGAACGTAAATACTACGTGCCCGAGAAGGACGTCAATTTCTTATTTTCCCACCCACAACCCAATTCTCTTGTGGTGGATGCAGCGACGCGGAGAACAAAGCAGCTACACCACCAGCCCACTCCACAGGACAAGGACCTCAAACGCCTTGACCCCCTGGACTGCAAGGTTTCTACCTCTTCTACTCTACAATTTAGAATTGCAAAAATTGCCCCCCCACACACAAGCTATGACTATGATAACTACAACAAACTCTCTGATTTTGCCTCCCACATACTGGAGGACAGGAGAGTGGACTTCAAGTCAGTCCTCGTTGAGGGTCAATTGGTGTCCAGGATGGCACTACAAGTGTCCATGGACATGGCAGATACAACAGCCCACGTGGTGATGTGCCGGTATTCCTGGCTGTCTGCATCCGGTATCCCCAAAGATTTGCAGACCAAAGAGGAGGATCTTCTCTTTGACAAAGATAAACTCTTTTCCAAAATAACCCGATGAAGTCCTTAATGCTATGAAAGACTCTAGAGCCATTTTGCACCCATTGGGCATATACCCATCTATCTCTAGGAGACAACGATATCAACCTTATCAAAGGCCTCGTGCACAACAATATCACCGACCCCAGTCCAGACCGTATGGTACTGGGAGAAACCACAACAGACCTCCTGGGTACAGGCAAAACCAGGTGCAACCAACTACTTCCCACCCCTCCGGTAACAAACAACAATTTTGAAGTGCTGGTCGGGGGTCTGCGCGACTGCCCCTTGACTCCGCCGTCTATTTGCCTATTTGGCTACCGCCTCCAGGATTTCCACCATGTCTGGCAACAGATCATGCAGGACCGTGGGGTCCTGGAAATACTTCAGTCAGATTACTCCATCCCTTTCCTATCTTCCCTGCTCACCCTTTCCCCTTCCCCGTCCCTCTTCAGGGACCCTTCTCACGAGCACCTTCTCCATGTGGAGGTGGCTTATCTTCTCCACCTAGATGCAGTCGAAATGTGCTGACCAACATCGGGGAAAAGGGTTCTACTCCCACTACTTTCTGACCCAAAAGAGAGGCCGGGAGTGGAGATCTATATTAGACCTATGCCGACTGAATAAGTTCGTACGTGTACAAAAATTCAAGATGGTCACATTGGGCACAATAATACCTGCACTGGAACAAGGGGACTGGTTCACAGCCCTCAACCTACAAGATGCCTATTTCCATATATCCATTCATCCAGCACACAGACGCTTCCTGCAATTCACACTCGGACATGACCACTTTCAAAACAGAGTACTTCAGTTTGGTCTCTCCACAGCACTGTGGGTATTCTCCAAGATCCTAGCTGTAGTGGTAGCCCACCTCTGCAAACATGGGATTATACTTTTCCCCTACTTAGACGATTGCCTTATCAAAGCCAGCTCCTACAATGAGACTTTAAAAGCGTCGAATTTTACCATCTTCCTTTTCCACAATCTAGGCTTGCAAATACATTTCCAAAAATCCACCCTGATACCTACATAGCAGATAGAGTTCATTGGAGCTCACCTGGACTCAATTTGAACCAGAGCCTTGCTTCCACACAACAGATTCCTCACTATTATGCATCTCATATGCATAATCTCTGTTCGCCTCAGAATACAGGCACGAACCTGCCTACAGCTTCTTGGTCACATGGCAGCCACCACCTTCGTGGTCAAATATGCCAGGCAGCACATGAGATGCCTTCAGGATTGGCTCAACTCCAACTACAAACCCAGCAGACACAGTTTCTGCATAACACTGACTCCGCCACCAAACGTATTGGCCTCCCTACATTGGTGGACAAAACCAGAGAACCTATGCACGGGTTTTCCCTTCCATCCACACTCCCCAGTACTCATGCTCACCACAGACGCTTCCCTGATAGCTTGGGGAGTGCACCTAGGCGACCACAAGGTACAGGGCTGCTGGTCCCTATCAGAGACGCCTCTGCACATCAATCTTCTAGAACTCAGAGCCATCAGGTACGCTTGCCTTCACTTCCTTCCCACCATAAAGAACAAGTCCATCCGAGTTCTGATGGACAATATAGCATGTATGTTTTACATCAACAGTCAGGGAGGAGCACGATCTCACTCCCTATGCACAGAAGCCATCTGGCTATGGAACTGGTGCATACAACATCACAAAGAAATCACCGCTTCCTACCTGCCTGGGTGTCCCAACGCTACCGCCAACACACTCAGCAGACACTTCTCCTAGGAACACAAATGGGAATTGCATCCCACGATACTCTGACAGCTCTTCTCCCACTGGGGCACTTCATCGATAGACCTGTTTGCCACTCCTCAAAACTGCAACTGCCATCTATTTTGCTCCAGAGCGGGACTCGGGAACACATCTCTAGGGGACGTGTTCCTCATTCCTTGGAACAACTCCCTCATGTACACTTTTCCACTGATTCCACTGATACACAGGGTTCTATGCAAGATCAGAGGACAAGGCCTGGGTCATACTTATTGCCCCAGCTTGGCCCAGAAAGACATGGTATCCTTACCTGCTACGCATGTCCATCCGTCCTCCAAGGACACTCCCCGACAGACCAGCTCTCCTCTCCCAGAACTGCGGTCAGCTTCTTCATCCTCAGTACGGAAACTCCATCTGATGGTGTAGTTCCTTCATGGTTTCAATCCCACGAATTAGCCTGCTCGTAACAGGTCCAATACGTCCTCCTGCACAGTAGAAGGGACTCCACTCGTAAGACTTACCTACAAAAGTGGAAACGCTTCTCCATCTGGTGCTTCCATAGACGCCTAACACCCCAAACTGCAACCCTCCCCGACATCTTAGACTATCTTTTCGAACTAAAACAGGACGGGCTTTTGCTCAGTTCTATCAGAGTACACCTCGTGGCCCTTCCATGACACTCTGGATGGCTATTCACTTTTTGCCCACCCCACCATGAAACGCTTCCTCACGGGCCTGCAAAATCTCTACCCTGAGATTCATTCACCAGTAGCCTCCTGGAGTCTCAATCTAGTTCTCCAGGCTCTTATGAAACCTCCTTTCGAGCTCCTGGCGATCTCATTCCTGCTCCACCTGTCCATGAAAGTGGATTTCTTGGTTGCCATAACATCAATGAGAAGGGTTGATGAAATAAGTTCCCTGATGGCCTACCCTCCCTACACCATTTTCTCTAAGGGCAAGGTTACTATGCGACCCAAACCCAAATTCCTCCCCAAGGTGGTGTCTACCTTCCACCTTAACCAGCCAGTACACTTACCTGTATTCCATCACAAGCCTCACACGACTCCACAGGAAGCGGCGTTACATACCCTCGACATCTGACTGGCTCTTGCATTCTATCTTGACAGAACTAAACCATTTAGTAAATCCCCTAGGCTCTTTGTTTCTACTACCAGGAGATCAAAGGGTGAGGCTCTCTAAGCAACGACTGTCCAAGTGGATCTTGGACTGCATCAGATCCTGCTATCAGACCGAGAATATTCAACCATCAGAGCATGTTAGAACTCATTCTACTAGAGAAATGTCAATAGCCATTGCCTTCCTCCACAATGTACCTATTATAGACATATGCAAGGCGGTCACGTGGACATCTGACCACACATTTTGCCAAACATTATGCTATCACATGGGATACCACGGCAGACACCGTAGTCGGCCATACAGTACTGTCTTCTGTTATCCCTCATGCAACTCCAAAATCCCACCAACCATAGTGGGTACTGCTTCACATTCACCTGGAGTGGAGCAACCACAGGGACAGCACTCGAAGAAGAGAAAGTTACTCACCTTGCAGTAACTGAGGTTCTTCAAGATGTGTGTCCCTGTGGGGGCTCCACTACCTGCCCTCCTCTCCTCTACTTTGGAGTGCTAATCAGACAACTCTACGGTAGAGAAGGAACTGAGGGGGGTGCGGGACACAGGCACTCAGGCAGACCCTAATGACGCTGCGAGACAGCAGCTGAGCGTGTGCGTCCTGACCAGGCACTGCTACCGAAGATCTCCAATCAACGGCACTGGGATGCACCGTCACCTGGAGTGGAGCACCCACAGGGACACACATCTCGAAGAACCTCAGTTACTGCACAAGGTGAATAACGTTCTCTTACACACTTGTTCTTTACAGAGGAGGCTCATCCTGAGTGTCTGAGGCCCACACCATTTTAAATCATGGGCAAGTCTCACTTATGTAACTGTGGCCATCTTGGTTGATATACAACGGATTGAACCAAGCCCCTCTGGACCTGAAAGCATGAGCTACTACAGCTTGAGCTAAAGAGCAGGGATTTTAAGCCTACCTCTGTAAGAGACCTATATCCTCTTGGATCGAGCACAGACAGGGATGTGTAACACTTACCAGTGAGTCACAAGTGCAGGAGCAACTCCACTTAAGTGGACTGAGTTACACCTCTTTCTTCCAGGGATATATTTGGTATTTCGGTTCAGTACAAGATCAGATGCTCTCATAACATTTATCTGTGAAATTAACTTATGAAATCCATAGAGGAAAATATCTTGCATATGGAATATAATTAATTTTATAAAGCACAGTTCATATGCGGTGTATGGCAATTTTTAAAATAAAATAATGGATGGGTACCTATAGTGCAGTACTGATCAGAGAAATGATGGTAGTTGCAAAATTTTATAAACTTATTTTCTATCTGAAAGATCAGCAGTTTTGAAAAAGTGTCTGTGGAGTCTGATGGCCTGAAGAGCACTCAGTGGTGGTCTGTATGGTGACGGCTGTCCCTTTAGGTTTCCAGCTGCTAAACCACATGGAAAAGCATCTAAAATTATTTATTACTTTCCTAATGTTAAGTAATTGGTGTAGTTCCTATGGAGATGTTATATGATTACAGAGGAAATAGTTCAAGTGATCACAAATGGGGAAGGAGATTATAGATGGTCCATGACACAAAGTTGTCAGAAAAAACAGTAGAAAAAGCTTGAGAACCCCTCAGCTAAATGACTATAATAGCAAATCTGACAATGTATCCTCAGCAATAGCTGTCACGCAGACTTGGGCATTAGGGGCCTGATTCAGCAAAGCACCTAAGCACATGCTTATCAATGAGCGTTATTTCCCATTCCTTTTGAAAACTGGCATGGAATCTTTAACTGTCACCAACACATTCATCATAGACAGATGGAAGTGACATCAATTTAACATTTTACATTAGTGCATCACCCATATAATTACTGCCCTGCAGTGTGAGCCCGTGAGCATTGGATGTGAGCCGAAATCATGAGGAGACACTTGAATCTATTTTCTGAGCCAGAATCAAGAGTGATGCCAATGACCCTGTTATGTGTGTGCCGTATGTGGTACATGTATGTGTTATACATTCTGAGGATTATTACTTCTGGTTAACTGCTTTGAGACATTCCGTGTTGAAATCTGTGGGTTCATGGGAAGAGCACATCACAGTACTTAAATTATCTGGCCTGGCATTAGTTTTGAAGGAAGCTTGGCTAAGTCCTCTGAGAAAAATAAAAAGGAACATTTAATTGTTAATCATCCTGTTACTTTGGCAAGTTATTTTATGGTTTACTGCCTTTTGTACAACAGTGTGCCACTTTCCATCATGAATTATTGTATGGTAGTTAAAAGTAAGTATTGTCCTGTTCACTGCAATAAGGTAGAACATTGATGAGGTGACTGAGAACAGATTGTTATAAGCAGAGCTTCAAAAATAAAACCAAAATAAAAATTCTACTGAATATTTGTATAAATTTTTAAACAAAACTTCTTACTGTATTTGCATCCCTCCCCTATTTCCTTTTCACCAAAACAGCAAAATATTATTTTAGCAGAATATTTGCAGAAAGGGAATTTGTAGTCACCAGTATTTGTACCTGAAACCTGATTTTAAGTGTTATGCTCATCTAACCAGGGATCAGAAACATACCATGTGACTTATGTGCAATCAAAACAGCTCCGTTTTCAAATATCCTTCTGTATAAGCAACAGATCAAGAATAATTTGCAGAGATTAGTTGATTACTTTTTGAATAGCAAATTTGGGGAAATTGACATCTGTTTGTAAAACAGAAAATGAGGCAAAATTCATCAAATAAATTACCTGTAACCAGTTATTCACCCAGCTCTACTTTTAAAGTGTGTTGAATTCAGAATCTCAACGTGAGACAGTGCTTCTGACCTTGAACTAAGAAAGGGAAACTAACCAAAAAGTAGTAATAGTTCGCCATTACAATAACTCCTCACTTAACGTTATAGTTATGTTCCTGAAAAATGCGACTTTAAGCGGAACGATGTTAAACAAATCCAATTGCCCCATAAGAATTAATGCAAATAAGGGGGTTAGGTTCTAGGGAATTTTGTTTCACCAGACAAAAGACTATATTATATACACACACACACACACACACACACACACACACACACACACACACACACACACACACACACACTATAAGTTTTAAACAATTGAATACTGGTACACAGCGATGCTAGTGAAGCTTGGTTGAGGTGGAGGAGTCAGAGGGTGGCAATTTCCCAGGGAATGCCTTACTAAATGAACTAGCATTCCACTGAGCCCTCAAGGGTTAATTCTCACACTCTACAAGCCAGCAGGAAAGATGTGTTTCAGAGACAGAGATGAGCATTTCCAATTAGGTATCAAGAGTGGGGTCAGAAGTACACTGCATTGTTAATTAGATCAGCAAGCCCTGCAGCTGCAGCTTCTGCCTAAGGCAGCAGCTTCCTCCCTTGTGTGTCCCCCCGCTCTATGGAAGATGGGGTAAGCAAGGTGCAGGGGGACATTAGCCCCCCTCTTCTTCCCCTCCCTCCCCCACAGCAAGCAGGCAGGTGTCTCGGAGAGCAGCACATGGCAGTGGGGGAAGGGACAGCTGAACGGCCATTGATAGCCTGCAAACGACATTAGAAGGGAGCATTTCACAGCTGTAAACGAGCATGTTCCCTAATTGATCAGCAACATAAGAACGAAACAACATTAACGGGGAGGACTTTAAGTGAGGAGTTCCTGTATTTCACATTTTGCATCCAAGGATCTCAAAATGTTTCTCAATAATTAATAGCTTTCCTTGACAACTCCCTGTGATGTAAATATTAAGTATTTATTATTATCTCACTTAACTGATGAGTGAGACATAAAACGAAGGGCTTCAAAGTGTACATGCACAAGTTCATAAATTTTTTTTGCATGGCAGACTTAGGCACATGCAAACTCTGGTCAATAAACAGGTGCACATGCAAACTCTTGTCAATAAACTGATGTTAGCATACAAATACACACGCTGGGTATTTTTACATAGAATCATAGAAGATTAGGGTTGGAAGAGACCTCAGGAGATCTAGTCCAACCCCCTACTCAAAGCAGGACCAACCCCAACTAAATCATCCCAGCCAGGGCTTTGTCAAGGTGGGCCTTAAAAACCTCTAAGGATGGAGATTCCACCACCTCCCTAGGTAACCCAGTCCAGTGCTTAGTTTTACCTAATATTCAACCTAGACCTCCCACACTGCAACTTGAAACCATTGCTCCTTGTTCTGTCATCTGCCACCACTGAGAACAGCTGAGCTCCATCCTCTTTGGATCCCCCCTTCAGATAGTTGAAGGCTTCTCTCAAATCCTCCCTCACTCTTCTCTTCTGCAGACTAAATAAGCCCAGTTCCCTCAGCCTCTCCTCATAAGTCATGTGCCCCAGCCCACTCATTTTTGCTGCCCTCCGCTGGACTCTCTCCAATTTGTCCACATCCTTTCTGTAGTGGGGGGCCCAAAACTGGACACACTACTTCAGAGTGGCCTCACCAGTGTCACCAAATAGAGGGGAATAATCACTTCCCTCGATCTGCTGACAACACTCCTACTAATGCAGCCCAATATGCCGTTAGCCTTCTTGGCAACAAGGGCACACTGCCAACTCATATCCAGCTTCTTGTCCATTATAATCCGCCTGTAGCAGTGCATGGGATTCTTCCTTCTAAGTGCAGGACTCTGCATTTGTCCTTGTTGAACCTCATCAGATTTATTTTGGCCCAATCCTCCAATTTGTCTAGGTCCCTCTGTACCCTATCCCTACCCTCCAGCGTATCTACCTCCCCCCCCCCAGATTAGTGTCATCCGTGAACTTGCTGAGGATGCAATCCAACCCATCATCCAGATCATTAATGAAGATGTTGAACAAAACTGGCTCCAGGACTGACCCCTTTTTGAAGGTTTACTCCAGGTGACTTAGAAAAATACGCAAGAACTCTGCAGCAGAAGCAAGACTAGACCCCAGAGGGAAGATCCTCAATTGATATAAGTTGTCAGCTCCATGATCACCATTGCCCATAGTTTGGGCATTTTTCTTTTTGTCTAGTGTGGCTTTCCATAGTATATGTACTGGACCACAATGCCTGAATTCTTGGTCAGTCTGTCTCTGTCCTGCTTGAGCCTGTGTACTTGTTCCGCAAATATGGCTGTCATTGTTTTGATCCTTTCCTAGGCCAATTCAGCTGCCAATATTATTTGGAGACATTTCCCTAGGATTAGATCTGTTTATCTCAATGATCTCTCCCAGAAACTAACATCACTTGTTTGACAAACAAGCCTGTCTCTCTTTCGTGAATCTTTAATATCTCCAAAGTTTTATGGAGATGTCAGAGTTCTCAGCTCTGTAACATGAGTATCTATTCCATCTTTTTCTTCTTGGTTTCAGGTAAAAACAGTATCTCTCTACAGTCTCATTCTGTCTGAGGTGATAGTACTCATCAAACAACTTAATCAGCTGTTCCAGTCTTTCGGGCACTAATCCTGGCAAAAGTGTCCCGTTCACTCCTTGTCCTTTTCCTCCAGTGACATAGTGAAAAACTTTTCCCTTCATTTTCTCATGTTTATTCCCTGGTGGTCAGCTCTGCATGCAGATTCAATTCTTGCTTCCACTGAAAATCCTAAGTATCAAAGGTGCAGCAAACCCAGTAACTATGAGAAACTGTTACTCAGTAGGTTTGAAAATTAAGTCACCTATTTAGATGTTGAAGAGAGGCTCCAAAACTCCAAACTTCAAGCATACATTTTTGAAAATCGTGCTTTTAGTTTTTAATTTTTTTTTCTTGTGAAGTTGCACATATAGGTGTTAACTTCAGTTGCAGGAAAAGTAGAAAATCCCTCTTCAAGGGAGACAACTGACCCTTAGAGGGGGCAGGACTGTCTATATTCCTATGCCCAGATGCAGTCTTAACCAATATCCTCACAACAGGCTCACTGGGAATCATGAGCTCCAAACTATGCTGAGGCTTTACATTTAATAAGTGATGAGTCATAGCTTGTTGCAAATCTTCTTGACACATATGGTCACTGTTAAGGGTACATAGATACATCCTTTCTTTTCATCTCTTCCTCATGCATAACTTTCACACTTGTGTGTTGCTGCGTCTTCAGCAAATATTATGTACAGTAGGTTGTTCCTCTTATGTTGCAGAGGCATAGGACTTGAAGGGACATCATGGGTCATTGAGTTTAGTGCTTTGCAATTGAAGGAAATGCCATCATATAATCAGTTCATAAACATATCGAGCTCTGTCTTAAAACTAGCTAGGATTTTTGCCTCCCCACCCCCGGAGGCTCAGTGTGATCTACCCACCATCACCGGCAGCTGGGAAGCGCTGGGGGTGGGGGGTAGAGGGAAGAGCTGATCAGCTCTAGAGCAGCCACAGAGTCAGCACCTATGGCCCCAGGCCATGAGCCCCAATACATGGTGCTCTTGGAGATAAACCCTAGTACAGAACTGGGAAGGGCTGCTGGCTCCTCAGGGTGGGAGACCCTAATTGGGAATCCTTCCAGGGAGACCTGTTTATGGAGGAGCGTGCTGCCCTGTTTGCCTCTGTCACTTGAAAAGGGGAATTGGCATGGGGTGTCTCCTTTGAAATGTGGGTGCTGTTTTAGAGGAATCGCTTAGGTCCTATCCATCTTTATACCAGATCCTGGGCAGGTTGGGGGGTGTCACTTATCCACACACCCACACCAGAGCTGTAACTATATTGTCACACCACAGTGTGATCCAATCTGTGTGCCCCAGCCTTTCCCTTGTGCCCTTTATTCTCAATTTTTTTTTCTACCTGGGGGGCTTCATCCTTTCAGCCCCCCAAGTATAGGGGGCTCTGCCACTTATACCTCCACATGGAGCTTTGCCCCTTGACTCCTGGGCCCTACCAAAACTTTTACAAACCCAGCGCCTATGTTAAGGAGCCCTTAATGTGCGCAGGGTGCACACAATGTAGTAGGAGGCTAGTGGCACACTGACCTTCTGTAGGGCAGCAACTTGTCCTGAGCAGCTTCTGCTCCCGTTTGAGAGCTGTGCCAAAGCCTCACTCTGCTGATGGTAGAAACTGTCTAATTTCCAGTCTAAATTTATTCCTGGGCACTGGAGGAAGGATGACTATACATAGCACTAATTGTTCAACTGACACATGGCTGGGATCTTAGAAGTTGTGTAGTGATTAAGAAGGACTGAAAGCCACGGGTATAGGCTATTGTGTGACCCTGAGTGAACCATTAACTTCTCAATGCCTGCATTTACTCGTCTGTGGAATGAAGACAAAACTACATACCCCCTGAGGCTATTTTGAGGCTTAATTAAAGAATGTAAACTCCATTGATGTCCTTGCATGAATAACACTCCAGGTGTGCAAAACACTGCAATATTTTAATAATTTCTTTAGCCGATTAATTGGTACAGCATTGGGGCACAAGAGTGCAATGGCAATTTATCCCATACTGTTAATTAGCTAATGCATAATCATTAAAGGCAATGGGAATTTTGCTATTGATTTGAATGGGAGCAGTAGCCGAGCTTAACAAAATGTTTCCATTCACATTATCCAAACTTTGCTGAGCAGCCCTTTATTTTGTCATTGCAGCCACCTGACACTAAACTGTTTTCCAAGTTGTTGTGACATTCTGTACCTTGGGGGAACACCCTGCCACCCCCCCCCCCCCCATTCCTTATTTATATACAACTGTGATCTTACATATAAAGCATGCCTTGTAAGGTATTAGGGAAAAGGTTATGATCTGCTGAAAGCCATTTCTCTATCCATATAGGTGTATCTTTATTGGGTTGTATGGTGGTCACTAGAACATGCTGTAAGTTGGGGAATCAGCCAATTAGCTCCCCAGAGGCAACGGCAAGGAAAGTAGCCAATGCCTGGGTGGGGTGTCAATCAACCCATCAACAACTGTTGTCTAGCAAGGGAGCTACAATGCAATGACTGACTCACCTGCATGAGGCCACACCAGGGAATTGCTCAACCTCGCCTGGAGACTCAGCAATGCACCCAGACATCCCTGGACTTGTTTTCCAAGCACAAGGACTGAGGGTATAAAACCAAACACAAGGCCCATGCGGGGCCTTTCTCCTACTCCGCAAGCACCAAGGGCACTCTGAAGATTCCAACTGAGGGGACTGGCCCAGATTTCAAGGGTGAAATCTGTGTACTATGAACTGCAATATCCAGTGGGGTGAGAAAAACTGCTTAATCTAGGTGTTGCCCAGTCTAATAGGGTTGGGAGTTTAGACTGCGGGCTTATATTTTATTTTATTTTGGTAACTAACTCTGACGTTACCTATCACTCAATATGACTTAAAATTGATCTTTTGTAGTCAAAACATTTGTTTTACTGTTTATCTTTACCAGTGAGTTTGCCTGAAGTGAATAGTAAATCTGCTCGGGTTTTACAAAGGCCTGGTGTATGTCCAATTTCCATTGATGAAGTGGTGAACCAATTAATAAATCTGCACTGCTCATCTTGAGCAGTGAAAGACTGTATATTCCTGAGATACAGTGCTGGGAGCTGGGGGGATTTGGCTGGTGCCTTTCCTTGTGTGATTCATGAGTGGCTCTGGGAGCATACATGCAATCTAGCTGGGTGTGTGGGCTCCACATGCTTTTGTGCTGAGTGATAGCTCCTGGAGGGGTTTGCTGCTGGTCACTAACAAGGCATTGTGAGAGTCAACCCAGGCTGGAGAGAATTAAGGGGGCACAGTGGTCCCACAGTCCCAGGCTGCACACCGGGGATCCCGTCACAATTGTGTCTAGATGGTTTTTGCTGTTCATTGCAATATAGTTCTTTATTGCAGTGTCAGCTTTGCCTACCAAGAGATATTGGCAATATGTGACCCATAAATGTCATTTCAGGACTGTACTGTGCAGACCTATTTTGGACACCGTATAAATTAAGTCTTTGTTTTTACTAGTGGAAAAATGAGAAAAACCACATCCTTTTAATGCCAGGTACAGAGCCTACAATATGTGAATTGATGGTTTCTTTGCATTTCCTATGGGAAATAACTGTCTACGGATCAATGCAGTACCGGTCAGAATTCCCTTTATACTGGCTACTGAGAGTAGGATGACCAGATAGCAAGTGTGGAAAAATTGGGACACTTTTTCAGGGGATTGGGGGGCATATATAAGAGAGCCCCTGATATCGGGACCATCCTGATGATATAGAGACGTATGGTCACCCTAACTGAGAGGATTCTGCCCCAGCCTACTAAGCAGGAGCTGTAAAAAGATGTTTGAATAAGAGCTTTCCTGCAATACTCCTGAGTTTTCCAGAATGTAGCATCATTAAACGCTCTCTTTTTAAAAAATAATGCCCTTAACTTTAGGCATGGTCAGAGCAGTTGCTTCATAATTAGGCTCTCTAGGAAGGAGTTGGGATCTGTAGAAGAGACCGGTCTTAAAAGAAAGAGCTTTACTATATGAACTGATTTCCAAACTCCATTAGAGAGACTTGGAATCCATTCCTGCTCATATGAGAGTAGTTTTCCATCTGCCAGACATCTGCGCCCTGCTCACATTCATCTTACTGGTGAATTTTCAAAAGCTGAATCTAGCACTATTACAGCACCATTGAGCTACCGTAAAAAGCACCTCTCAGCTCTTACTGAGCAGGAAGTACTAGTGAGAAGTTAGGAAGAGAGATGCTGAAGGAATTGGAGTGAGAGGTGGGATCAGGAGGAGAATCCTGGGTGAGTTTGAACACTGCCATATTCTCAAATCCTACTTTGCAAAGTTCGATGAAGTGAAAGCTAAACATTGTTTTGGCTGTGTAGTTAATGGTATACCCTGCAGTTAGAGTTCATTTCTGGATTCTGGCATAAAACCCCAAATATTTTAATCTGATACGATCTTCTAAATATCACAGTGTTGCTTAATTCAAATAGGTTTCCAAGCTTTTCTGACAAGACCAGGAGACAGGTATGCCACCCTTGATTTGAAGGACACTTATTTCAACATCTCCATTTTCCTGGTCCCATCAAGGCTCATGGGGTGGGGGACCTCTCTTCAAGCCGTTAGTATCTGGTCCCATACTGCTTTTATCTTGGAAGGTTGCATTCCTGGTGGCGATCAGCTTGGGCAGAAGGGTCTCCGAGATCAAAGCCCTGACATCAGAGCCTCCTTTTACGGCATTCTTCAAGGACAAGGTCCAGCTACGCCCCCATCTGGCCTTCCTACCAAAGGTGATGTTGCAATTCCACAACAATCAGGACATTTTTCTTCCTGTTTTCTTTCCGAAACCTCACAAGACCACCGAGGAACATTGGCTCCATACATTGGATGTGAGGAGGGCCCTAGCCTTCTATATTGAGAGGACTAAGCCCTTCTGCAAGTCTATGCAACTCTTTGTAGCAGTAGCAGAAAGGATGAGAGGGCTACTGATGTCATCCCAAAGAATCTCGTCCTGGATAACTCCTGTATCCGGGCTTGCTATTAGGAGGAGAAGGTTCTGCCTCCTACCATCATGGCCGCTCATTCCGCAAGAGCTCAGGCTTCGTCAGCAGCATTCCTCGCACAAGTACCAATCCAGGACATCTGCAAAGCCGCAACATGGTCATCTGTTCATACCTTTGCATCCCACTATGCAATCACCCAGCAGGTCCGTGACGATGCCAGTTTTTGGAAGAGTGGTGTTGCAGTCAGCACATCCATAAACTCTGAGCCCACCTCCGGGAGTACTGCTTGTGAATCACCTAACATGGAATGGACATGAGCAAGCACTCGAAGAAAAAATGGTTACTAACCTTTCATAACTGTTGTTCTTTGAGATGTGTTGCTCATGTCCGTTCCATGACTCACCCTCCTACCCCTCTGTTGAAGTTATCGGCAAGATGAAACTGAGAGGGTGTGGACCTGGCAGCGCCGCTTATATCAGTGCATACGTGCGTGGTTCCAGGGGGCGCTAGAACTGGTCCTACATATACCACTGAGGGAAAAATCTCTGGCAACTGTGCATGTGATGCTCAGACACCTAATGTGGAATGGACATGGGCAGCAGATTTTGAAGAACAGCTACGAAAGATTAGTAACCATTTTTTATTATAGGTTATTGTAACATCTTACAAACATTCATATACTTTATTATAATTATCACAGTAAGGGTAAATTTGTCAACCCAATTATTACAACATCACTGTGGAACGTATTTTGCTAGCACTGAACCTTTTCATAGGTGCCCCTTGGTTCTTTACCTTGTGTCTCAGAATAGTTCAACTTCAATTATCCAAAGCTCTTGGGGGATATCTGAAATGGAGGGTTCAGATGATTGGAACGTTAAACTGTTCAGTAACTTCATTGAGTCTGGCAGTTACAGCATGGTGCAACAGTACTGAACCTGCTGGCTTTGGAGATGGCAGCTGCAGTTGTTTGAGCTATCATTTAGGATGACAGGGTGTTTCAGATAAGTGAAGTTCAGATAAACAACCTACAACTTGTGCTGTATTTTCTGTTCCTTTCTTTATGGCCTCCAAAAGTCCCAGCTTTCCAGACTCTTCCATATGCAGAATGTTAAAAGAAGTGCAACCACATCACCCTATCCTTAAAACAACTCTGCTGGGTCCCCATTCAATTTATGGTCCAGTTGAAAATTGCCCTCAGATCTACAATTCTTATTTTTCTCCAGCCTTCAAAGATCTCATCTCTCTTTGACCCTCCATGATCTCTCCACTCTTCTGTCCCTTTACACAGTCTCACCAGATCTTTCTTTTCTGTAGCTTCTGAAAATTTTTTCCTATATCTCTTCACTTTATAATCTCACATGTATCTGATAACTCCTTGAAAATATCTTTCCTGCCCTTGCTTATACCTTCTATTTTTTCCTCCCCATCTGCTTTTATAATTTTGTTCCTATTCTTTTTACTTTATAAAAATTTGTAAACACATTTTGCATGAATAATACTGTGTGTTATGTTGCACTGTCATAAGTTTCTGGAAACAATACCATCTTAAGTTATCTCATTGCATTATGTTGGGCAGGCATTACAATCATTCTCATCACCACTGAGCCAAGGACGTAGTGCTGCCTCACAGTATGCTCCCTTGTTGGATCTTTTGGAATAGTCCAGGTCTAGACCTCAAAGGGCAAGGCAAAATGAAATCACAATACTATTCTTGATCATGTGAGGTTCTGAGCACACTTAACTCTCATTGAAGGCCCTCAGCACCTTGCAGGATTGAGCCCATAAGGCATAAATGATTGTTGTAGAATCCTTCACTTTTCTGCCCTTTATCCAATTCAGTTCTCCTCTCTGAGCTGAGAAGAGAAAAATAAGCTAGTGGGGGGATAGCTCAGTGGTTTGAGCATTGGTCTGCTAAACCCAGGGTTGTGAGTTCAATCCTTGAGGGGGCCATTTAGGGATCTGGGGCAAAAATTGGGGATTGGTCCTGCTTTGAGCAGGGGGTTGGACTAGATGATCTCCTAAGGTCCCTTCCAACTCTGATATTCTATGATTTCATCATCTGAGGGAATTGAGGTGGTAATTTTACTGACAATCACCAGAGAAAGCTAAAGAAAGGACGACATTCTGGCAGATACTATCCTGCGTGGTGGTTATCAGCAGGGAAGCAAAGGTGTTGCGGCATCAAACAACATACAAGTGCGTGAAGCAGTTCGACAGCAAGGTTCTCTTAAGGTAAAAGATCACAATCTATAGATTTTGATAGCAATATTTTCTTTTAAAGAAAAGGTCATATATTGTCTCAATGACCAAGTTATAAAAATGTTTTCCTCTTTAAATGTTACTAGTATTTTAATGCTGCCTCCCTGGGCAGTTCATATACTATATCAGCAAATCAGAGAACATCAACAGTTTTCAACTTTAACTCTCTCAGAGTGATTGCTTTAGCAGATCTTTCTCTTTGGAATTGAAAGATAAACTACCAGGGGGAAACATCACTAAAAACAATATAACCTCAATTATCCAAATGTCACGGGAGACATAGAATAAATTTGAATAATTTAGGGAATTATCAATGTAATTAATAAATATATATGGGGGACAGGGAGTGTCATAATTAAGATTTGAATAATTGTAGGAATTGCCACACTGGGTCATTACCTGGTCCATCTACTTCAGTTACCTGTCTGTGACAGTAACAAGCATGAGATGTTTCAAAGGAAGGAACAAGATGACCCACAGTGACCAATTATGGAGTAACTTGCATGTAGGAGAAATTTCTTTCTAATCCTTTTAGACTGAGTTATTCCATGAAACACAGGATTTATATCCCTTATGAATGTGTGATCTTTTCTAATGTATCTGTGCACGTTCTTATTGTCTACATAGATATCATTCGTTTTTCAATCTTACTAAGCTCTATGGCCTCAGTGATATCTTGTGGCGATGAGTTCCACAGACTCCCTTCCTTCGCTAACCTGCAAGAATGTTGAAGTTTATTATACTGTAGTATCAATTATACTAGTTCTTGAAATTATGTGTGTTACTTAGGAATAACTCAAGTAGACTCACCTCATTCATGTGTGCTTTCTAGCTCTCTGTTCTAAGAAGCAGTCATCTAAATTGTCAAGATATTTTTTTTTCTCTCCATGTCCTGATCTGACAGTTAATCAATGTTTGTAGTAAAATAGAATGTCATGCAGAGCTACTAGTCTTTTTTTTTTTGTTGTGGTTTTTTTTTTTAGTCTAAGTGGTGTCGGCATATGGCACATTGCCTGCCCTTTTAGCACAGGGTGAAATTACTTTTAGAAAAACAACCATGACAGAACCTCACATTTCTTAGGTTTCTTTTTTTTTTATCTTATGAGTCTCAGTACAATCGACCATATATTTACCCTTAGCCAGCTCCTAGAAAGAGCGAGGGAATACAAACTCCCGCTGTGCATTGCTTTTGTCGACTATGAAAAGGCCTTCGATAGCGTTGAGTTTAACGCAATATTAAAGGCGCTCGCAGAGCAGGGCATTAACACGCAGTACGTTAGTTTGTTGAAGGAAGCAAATACTGGATGTACAACAGACATTACTCTCCTTGAAACTCCCCTCCACATCCCAATCGAGAAAGGCGTAAAGCAAGGAGATACAATTTCACCGAAACTATTCACCGCCTGCCTCGAAATGGTTATGAACAAGATCAATTGGAGGAGTGGCGTCAACATAAATGGAGAGAGATTATCTCATCTCAGATTTGCAGACGACATTGTACTAATTGCCAAAAGCACCAACCAACTGCAGAGCATGCTACGAAGACTTGACAAGAAAAGTAGTCAGGTCGGCCTGAAAATGAACCACTGCAAAACGAAATATATGCGATCAGACGTCTTATGAAAAGCCCAAATAACGGTAACAGGAGAAGACATCGAAGAAGTGGAACAATACATATATTTGGGCCAAGAAGTTAATATGCGGCAAGACCTGAACGGAGAACTCTCGCGAAGGATTCGGGCAGGATGGTGTGCGTTTAATTCCATCAAGGACGTCCTGAAAGGAAAAATTGACAAGACCACACGTAAAAATATTTTCAATTCAGCAGTGCTGCCAGCCATGCTGTATGGCAGTGAAACGTGGGCACTGACGAACAGAGAAGAGCAACGGCTGTTGGTAGCTGAAAGGGCAATGGAACGAGCTATGTTGGTAATCTCCCTTCTGGATCGTATACCAAATGAAATCATCAGAGAACGCAGCGGTGTGAAAGATATTGTCGTGGAAAGCAGACATAACAAGATGCGATGGGCGGGCCACACAGCATGGCTCACGGATAACAGGTGGACCGCAATCATTGCTGAGTGGTACCCGCGAGAACAGAAAAGACCCCCCCGGTCAGCCTCCAAGAAGATGGGAAGATGACATCATTAAATGTTTCGGACGAACGTGGAGAAGAAAGGCAAGAGTCCGAGAAGAATGGCAGACGTGTTGTGATCGGCGCAGTCTTAATGACAGCTGAAGTCCGATCGATCCAGGTGATCCAGGTGATGAGTCTCTCCAACACTGCCTGTAAACCTCCTCCTCTCAGTCTTTAGCCATGCACATCACTGGATATCCCTTATCACAAGCAGTCATGTTCTTCCAAGACAATTAAGTAAAGAATTTAAATGGACTTAAACAAAAATTTGGTGTTTTCAACACCTCACTCCACATCATTTTTCAGTCTCATTGTTTTGGCTTTCCAGCCCACCTGATACTTTTTTGAATCTTGCTAAGATCTATGACCTCAGTTATATCTTGTGGCAGTGAGTTCCACAGGCTTGCTTACTTCCCTAACCCACAAGGATATTGAATTATATTACACTGTAGTCTTAACTGTGACAGTTTCTTGAACAAATGTTTATCACTTAGGGCTAACTCAAGAGTAGTTGCTCCTTATTCATGTGGAACATAATATTCTTTTAGGTAAAAAATTGGGTAGAGTTGTAAAAGTGAAAGGACTGTGGGTGGTAATTGGTGGTAAAAGAGAATGTTAATTAACACTTTTTCTTCCAAACCATCAGCCTTTTCTTTGCAGCTATATCTATATTTTCAACTGTGGGGCTTTTAAACAGGAGACTAATAGCACTGTCATTGCTGTTTGTTTATTAAGTTTCATGTTATAATTTTATTATAACAATCTCCTAGCAACTGAGTTATAAATGGCCTTGGCAGAATTTGATTTTTATTTTTTGGAAATTCAACAGATAACATTTTTAAGCGTTTTAAAATTTTTAATGATTTAAATTTTCACAGTTGTGGGAAATTAGGGGGCGGTGTCAGACAATTATTTAATAACAGAAGATGCTGAGATTCAAAAGTTCAAGCTTTATAGTTGTTAAAACACAAATTGTCAATATCGCATGTTTATATACAAAGTGAATATCTTTAAATCAAACTCTAAGAAGTTCTCAAGCAGTACTTTTCCTACTTTGCCTGTGTATAAAATTCTGTTTATTATCATGAAAATATTTTTTTTGGTTCCTGTGTGTACAGTGAAATTGACATTTACCGATGTTTACCAATAAAAATCTTATTCTTTCAACCCTTATTATAAATAAGAAACAGCCTAATAATAATAGATGCATCTGATGAAGTGTGTTTTAGCCCATGAAAACTTATGCCCAAATAAATTTGTTAGTCTCTAAGGTGCCACAAGGACTCCTCGTTGTTTTTCCTAATAATAAACTTACCTTCATTTAAATGTATTGCATCCACTCTGTGTACTGCAGCTCGAAAAGGGACTGCTGAAGTGGAGGAAAACTGCTCAAGATTCCAAATTCACTGCCAGTTTAAAATGTCAATAACTGTAAACACATGCCTATTTAAGCGGAAATGCAAACGCAAACTTAGATAACAAAAACAAATGAGACCAAGGACATGATCTGACCCAGCTGGAAACTGAAATGAATTTTAAAAAAATATGTATCAATCCAAAGGGGAATCAAAGAAATAGAAACAGATGCAGATTGTTTATAGTAATCAACATCTGAGTTATGTTTATTTTCTTGGAATAGTGTAGTAATATTCTTCTGTACTCAAGGCCCTGGTTCAGCAAACTGTGTAAACTCATGCCTAGTTTAAAGCACTAAAGTAACTCCATTGACTTCAGTGGAATTATTCACAAGTTTAAACGTAGGCACATGCTTAAGATAAACCTTGCTGAATTGAGGTCCAAGGCCTCAGTTCAGGAAAGCATTTATGCATAAGAACATAATGGCCATACCGGGTCAGACCAAAGGTCCACCTAGCCCAGTATCCTATCTTCCGACAGTGGCCAATGCCAGGTGCCCCAGAGGGAATGAACAGAACAGATAATCCTCACATGATCCACTCCGTCGCCCATTCCAAGCTTCTGGGAAAGAGGCTAAGGACACCATTCCTGCCCATCCTGGCTAATAGCCATTGATGGACCTATCCTCCATGAATTCATCTAGTTCTTTTTTTGAACCCTGTTATAGTCTTGGCCGTCACAATATCCTCTGGCAACGAGTTCCACTAATACTAATGCTAGCCCTCATCAAGATCATCATCTGTATCACTCCCATAACTGCATTGGTCATTGGGGCACCATCATTGATGAGCAATTAATCAATTGTCTCCACCCCGATGATTGTGTGTCAGTGCTTGAGTCTCCGCGAAGTCCATTCCTGTCCACCCTTTTATATTGTCAATCTACCTCTTCTTCTCTTCCCCTATATTGTCCCTTGGAGGATGATCATGGATAGGCCAAATGATCTTGTTACATGGCCATACCACTTCAGCTTGCTCTTCTTCGCGGTCGTCAAGAGGTCTTCATATGACCCAGTGCACTGGGTGATGTTGTGGACCTCTTCATTAGTGACTTGGTTGAAGTAGGAGATGTCCAGGATTTTACAGAAGTATCTCATCTCTACTACCTGTAGTTTCCGTTCAAGTTCTGCCGTAAGGGTCTAGGTCTCGCACGCATACAGAAAAATGGAGATGACCAGTGCATGCAGCAGTTTCAGTTTGGATTCCAGGGAGATGTTCTTATTCCTCCAAATTGGCTTTAGCTTTTCCACTGCTGCTGCTGTTTGCGCATTTCTTGCCCGAATTTCTGCCTTGGATCCTTCATCAGTGGTGATTACCCCCAAATACTTGAACTGTTTCAAGACAGTATGCTAAAAATAGAGTGTAGCCATGACAGTGTGGGCAATGGGTCAGGCTAGCCATGCTGAGAATGAGCCTAGGGTCTTGGGGCTGTTAACCTCTTCTGCCACCAGTGCTGTTGTGACTTCACTGCGATTTTGGCGCATTAGCTCAATGGGAACTAGTGCAAGTATGTCTCCTGGAGCTGGGAATCAGACCCCAGCTCCGAGTATAGACATACCCTTAGGTGCTCAGAGTGGGGAAGAAAGTTATTCTCAGCATGGCTAGCCTGTCCCATTGCCCACACTGTCATGGCTACACTCTATTTTTAGCATACTGTCTTGAAACAGTTCAAGTATTTGGGGGCAATCATCACTGATGAAGGATCCAAGACAGAAATTTGGGCAAGAAAGTTACTAGGCTTGATGGACCCATAGTATGAGATGACAAAATATCTACATATCTTTGAGATTATTTTGGGAACTAAACTGAAGATGTCAGTGATCGGACCATCGGGGCTATAGTACGAAGTGATTTCTAAGGGAAGAAGGAAATCTGAGGGAAAACCTGTAAAGTTCAGGTTTTCTTCCAGAAAAAAGAGAGTTTTTTAAATTGTCATACCAGATTCTTTTAAGTTGGTTCTCTTTTTTTTTTAATATTCAGCAAAGAGGTTATTGCTGGTCTTTCTGAGGTGGGTATAATTTAAACCCATTTTAAGAAAAAACCCACAGGTGCTTATTCACTGTGCTTGATAAAAAATAGTGACAAGTGCTCAGCTGCAACTGTGTTAATCCAAATTGTCTATTAAGTTTTTACAGAGAACCTGCTGAGAGAGGCAGGACCATGACAGCATCCAGTAGCTCCTGCTTTCAGTGGATTTGTTTTGTCTGTAAGGAACATTACATCAGACAGCCCACATGAGTGACCTCTGCGATTACATTTTGCAATGTTTATTTCTAAACAGCACTTTGAAAAAGGTGCTTAATAGATTCCCGAGAGCATCGGGATTCTCAGGTGTGTCAGATGGAAATCTTTATCGCTTTGTTGGGCAGGTTTGTTGTTTCAAACACAAGATGCGCTTTTTTACTCCCCTATGTAAAGAAGCCTGGGAAATTGTGTGTGACACTCTAGTTCTTTTATTACTTTTACAAATTCAATTAATGTTCGCTGCTAATTCATGACAAAGTAAGCGAAAGCAGTTGTGGTTACTTATACCCCCTGTTCCCTTCTGAGTTAGGACTGAGTCAGCACTGTAATAGGGGACATTAAGCTGCTGAAGGTTCCATTCGTTTAGATTATCAGGATAATGGAGGCCTAACCATTAGCGGTTATTAAAGATCCCATGGCACTTTCTCCAAGAGATGGAGTACTAGCTTCTATGTTTCAGCCTTATTCTAATTAGAGAACTTGCATCCTGCCTACAGTACTTACATTTTCACTAAATTTTTAATCACACTTTGTATTAAGGTTCCATTTATAATTGGAATAAACAAATGATTAATAAATGATTAATAGATGTTTTATCTATATCCCATACTGCTCCTTTCTGAAACATCTATTAATGATGCATCCAACCTGAATATAAAGTGACTGAACTCTCAATTGGACAAGATACCCTTCTTTGCTTCCTGCAATGGTTATGTACTGTTGCTGTGTACTACAAAGCAGTTGCCATATTCTACCCTGTAAGGCAGTCGCGGTTCTCTCCCCGTCCATCAGGGAGGGAGACCACGCCCTCTCACTGCAGTGCTCCTAGAGCGGCTCCATTCAGGGGGGAATTAGCCGACAGTTAATAGGTCCAAGCCTGCAGCCCAGGCTGGGCAGCAATTGGGTCTGTGAGCCCCAGCTCTCAGCCGGAGCAGGGCAGCACACAGTTAATGCTTCTGGCCCACGGTTGGGCAGGGTAGGCCCGGTGCCCTCAATCAGGGTGTGAGCGTAATCCATTAATGACCCTGGCTTGCCATCAGGCAGAGCAGTAGTGAGTTTGTCTAGCCAGGGCCCTCAATCAGGGCGGGGCAGCAATCAGGCAGGCAGAGCAGCCCAGCAGTCTAGGAGGAGATTAGCTCTCTGGCAAGTGAGCCAGCAAAACCTTGTGGCATCCTAGCTCAGGCAGGCACCAGACCTATGTAGGCCTCCTGCATCCCAACCCAGGACCCTAACAGTGGCCGAGTGGTAAGCCACTGGGTCAGCAGGGAAATCCAGCCACAACACGTTGGCCGGCTTGCAGTTAGTAACACAGATGAACCCTATTCAGCTTCCCTAGGCTCCTTCCTACACTCCAAGTCCGGGGGTACCTGGGTTCTGGGGTTGTCACTGGTCTCGCTGGGATAAATGGTGAGTGGCAGCCCCAACAGCTCCTCCGTGTCCCCAGTGTCTGGCAGCTCCGGCAGTCCCTCCGGGTCTCTGGCACTGTAGCAGCCTCTGTCAGGTCTGGGCTCCAGCAGCAGGGAGCGGGGAGATGTCCTGCTCCTCTGGCAGCAATCCCCCAACTTAGTTGGAGGGCCGGCCTTTTATATTTCCGGTTCCTGTCCTTCCCTTCTGCTTCCGGCGGGGCGGCCGTGGGTATCCCGGCTCTGCCCACCAGATGGGTCCCTAAACACAAATTCAGAGCAGGCCTTGTTATGACTTTAAAGTGGTGCTCTCATGCCCCTCCCCTTTTCCATACACACCAAATATTTATTCTAACCCACACCACTCTCTCCTTGCTGCTGGTGGTCCTGCCTTTCCTCCTCAGTGTCTCTAGCTACTTCCTTTCCTGCCCTGTAGTCTCTGTCTGCTTACCACATCTACTGGTGTTTGGGGAAAAAGAGATCTGCTATTTTAGTGGGTGGGCATGATGGTTACTCCCCACATGTGTTACTGCAGTGAATGGCTGCCATGAAAATGGGGCATAGGGAAAGGATTAAGTAGGCAGATGGTAGGAGTGAACGTCAATTGCTGTCTTCTCCATCTGCAAGTACCTCCAGGAACTTCCTGAAGTCAGGGAAGAGATTTAGCTGCTTTCCCCACCTTCTGCTGGTCCTCTGCTCTCCCCCTGTGGTACCCTGTGATGAGGTGTAAGGGACGTAAGGGGTTAAGGAGCAGTTCTGGGCTCAGGCGATGCCACCCCACTGCACTTGCAGAACCCGCTGCAGCTGGAGGAGAAGCTTGAAAGGGAGCCAGAACACTCAGAAAGGGGACAGAGGGGACAGGAGGACTGAGCTATCTTGAAAGCTTTTGAAGAAGGATACAGGGTTTTTCACCTTCCTCTGCAGCATGGGGCACGGGTCACTTGCTGGAGGATTCTCTCCATCCTGATGTCTTTAAACCATGATTTGAGGACTTCAATAGCTGAGACATAGGTGAGAGGATTATTGCAGGAGTGGGTGGGTGAGATTCTGTGGCCTGCATTGTGCAGAAGGTCAGACTAGATGATCATAATGGTCCCTTCTGACCTTAAAGTCTATGAGTCTACAGCAGAAGTCCTTACTGCAAGGGAGGGGTCTGCAAGCAGCAGCTACCCCAGGTCCTAGAAGAGGGTCCAGGGAGGAAATCCAGGTGAGAGGGTTCTTTCTCTCTTGGGCTAAAGAGTGAGAGAAGTCTGGGAGGCTGAGTTCTGAGCTGGGAGTCTGACTGGAGATGGGGACTGATCAGGGACTGTAGCCTGCCTGAAACTCTGGATAGAAGGAGAATGTGACAGACCCTAAGCAGATGGCGTGCAACCCAGAAACTTTGACCATTGTGAAGCTGGGGTGAGCCTGCAAAGAAGAAGACTACCACCGGCTGAGCCCAGCTGAGCTGAAGAGTCTGTTATTTTTTACTGTTTTCTGTTGAATTTTAAGTAAAGGACTTTGAGGTTTGTGGGGAAGCAGGTGGTAGAAAGTGGCCCATGGAGGCATCCCCAAAGCACTCTGGGGTGTTTGCTATTACTGCCTCTTGCAGGGCCCTGAGTTGGAGCCTGGTGGAGAGAGAGGGCTTGGGCTCCCATACCAACCCCTTTTCTCTACTTCCCTACTTGTACAGGATAGAGGTGTTGTAAGCTGCTGAGTCAAGGATATGCCACCCCCAGGGGCCTAGAGGCAGGCTGAAGACCCTTTCTTTTCTGGGGATGTTGAATTCTATATATTTTGTTGGACTCTGTTTCCCCAGAATGGGAGAACGTAATTGGTGACCTGGCTAGCGTGCCAATTTGCTATCTACCTTAAGGTCAACTGACCTTCTGGATTGGTTCCCTGTGTGATGTTCAGCTGTAATGGGGGGATTTCAAAGTCTGTCTTATGCTGGTGCCTTACCAGGACTGGAAATTAATCAAGTTGAACGTCCTCATTTCTCACCGGTCAACCCTGAGGACAAAATATAGTTAGACGTCCCAGGGACAAAAGGGCCAGGCACAAAGTGGCTGCCAAGACAGCTCTACAGTCAGCACATATGTCTCTCCTCTCGCGCTAATCTTTGCATAATGCTTTTCTGCCATTCTATTAATAGAGCTGCACTGAGGGGAGGGAAAGAGACTGGTGGTGGATAGTAAAACCTACATCCATGCTTCTAAGCCAAGCCTGCTTGAGAGTGCACTGAAGGATTGTGCAGGGAGCTGGCTACAGAAGTGTGGGTAGACAAACTTTGCAAAGGGTAATTCTGTCAGTATAATTGGAAGATTATAGGGCTTGTTGGTTTCATAGGCTGATTTTGTCCTAAGCCAGAAGGCTCCCTTAATTTCCCCTGCTCTCCTTACTCCAGTAAGTTGGCTTCCCATAAGGAACAGTGAGGCTAAGGGGTAGGAGAAGCAATCTGCTGCACTCATTGGTCTTGTTGTATCCTAGGTGCAGCAGGTTTAGGAAGAAATCATTTGAGACAGAGCTGAGAGCCATGGAAGCAGTGCTTTATTTTCCACACACTGAACTGACCAAACCAGCCAAAACTGGCTGGGCTATCTCCTAATAATCTAACTCAGTTGCCATAGCAACAACAAGGTGCTATTACCACGACAACCAAATACACAACAGGTCTGAGGCAGGGAACTGGTGCTCAGGTAATCTATGAAGTAGAGGGAGCCTAAATCTCCTATACAAAAATAAGAGGTTTCAGAAGAGCTGCATACCTTGGTAGGCAGACAATACCCAGCAGTCAGCCCTAGTACCAGTGGGTGTGTGATTATGAAAAATAAAAATTATAGGTAAGTTATTAAATCCCTTTTCTTGAATTCTCCCAGCCCTAAGAGGAGCAAGATTCTAATGATAAGTGATGTACTATTCGCTTGTCTTTTTATGGAAACATTTAGGCTCCTGTAACTCTCATCTTAATGTATTTTTTGAATAGAGTAAATAATAATTATGAATTATTACTGCTTAGTACAGTTCTTACTCCACAGCAGAACAATAAATGGTGGCACCAGCTCTTAGCTGTAACTAGTTTCTGGTCTAACTCTAATACAGAAAATCCTATTTTCCTGTGGGGTAATGTTATCATATTTCATTTGATAGTGCACATTGTCCTAGACGTAATGATCTTCTGCAGTTAATGATGATGAACAACTATGCAATGAGATGTCAGGTTTTGACTGTGCCTATTTGCAAACTCGGGTAATTATGCTCCGTTGTCTAATTGCTTATTTTATTGATATTTTGCTGACATGTTTTTAAGCAACATTTTGTGATTGCAGATAACTAATGGCACAGATCTCTCCTCATTATCATACTTTTACATTTGATTTGTCTGATTGCTGCAGGTGGAAACAATAGGTGATGCATACTGTGTTGCAGCAGGGCTCCATAGGAAGAGCCTTAGTCACGCAAAACCCATTGCTTTGATGGCTCTGAAGATGATGGAACTTTCAGAAGAGGTACTTACACCAGACGGGAGACCTATTAAGGTAACCTCAACGCTCTGTATTCCCAGCTAGTCACTGAAACCTATCAGTATATTTGATCAAGTACAGTCCACCAGATTCTAGATGGTGATGCAAGGGAAGTCTGTTCTCAGTTATGAGGAATTTGCAGCATAATCAAGATACCCCCATATGTGGCAATGTCTCTCTTGTGCATATTGATTTTTTTTTTATATTCCTCAACAGTCACCTAGGGCTCTGTCAATCTACTGTCCCCACATCCCACTGCCAAACTGCTGACAACGCTAATAATGAAGCCGTTGGGGGGTTACCCGCCCTCTCTGTCAGGCAGAACCTCCCTCCCTATTCAGTTTGTATTGCTTCCTCATGTTCTGGCATCACAGACTAGCAAGGAAAGGAAAACCGTAGATCTTTTTGTAGGAATTCCCAACTCAACTTCAGTTGTTTTGCTTCTTGCCATGCCCTGCTAACCTTTCAGCTTGTTTGCATCTGGGTTGGGATATCCGATGGGGAACATGGTCACAGATGAGGAAGGAATTGAATAGGGACACACGGCTTCCTTTCCCAAAGGTCATGGCACGTGTGGGCTTTACTATGTGTACTCAATGGAAAAAAATGCTCTGGAATGTCCACCTTTTAATCAGACCCCCTGAACAACATGAAATAAGAAAGACTCATGCACATATCTGTATACAGTATTGTACTCCACTGCTGTGAAAGGGGTGCTTTATGGGCCCTGTCTTTACATTTTCCTACTATTATACTGTTTTACTGGTTAAACTGCATTTCCTGAAATGCAGACTTTTAATTTTCAAAGGCAAAGCACTGTCTAAGAGAAACTGTTATTGAAAATGGAAAAGTTGCATGTAGAGCAGTTTCCTGGGCAGATTGCTTGACAAAGACCATGCCGGGGAGAAGGCTAGGCTGACTCCCCGCAATGGCGCTTTGCATGTTGTCTGAATCGCATGGTGAAGAGTGTACTCACTAGAGCTGGTTGGAAAATGAGTGGGTTTTCCATAGAAAATTTTGATTTGGGGGCAAGAACTTAAATATCAAAAATTGTTGTTGGCCAAAACTAAAAATATTCAGGCAACCCCCCACCCCCAAATCAGTTCAGAAATGCTGCTGCAGTGTCTCATGGGAATTGTAGTGGGGTGCCTTATGCACTCTCGGAGCAAATTACAATCTCCCATGCACCACAGTGCCATGATGCACCACCACCCATTTCCAAGCATGAAAGTCCCAGGCCATGGCGAATCATGGGGGATGTGGTCTAGCCTGGGAGCCCAGCCCATAGATGAGAATGGGGACCTAAGGCAACCAAAGTACAAGTCCCATGAGGTGGCGTGGTAGCATATCCACATAGAAATATTTCAGTTTTCAGGGATTTGAGGGGGAAGGAGAGTTAACAAAACAAATAATTCTGCAGAAAACAGACACTTTTTGCAGAAACCCCAATTTTCTGTCAAAAACCTATTTAGGCGGAAAATTTTCATCCAGCTCCAGTAGAGAGACAGGGTTGGTGAGGTGATATTTTTTATTGGACCAACTTCTGTTAGTGAGAGAGACAAGCTTTTGAGCCACACAGAGCTCTTCTTCAGCTTGAAAGCTTGTCTCTCTCACCCACAGAATTTGGTCCAGTAAAAGATATTACCTCATCCAACTTGTCTCCCTAATATCTTGGGACTGACATGGTTACAACTACTGTGCATACAGCTCTCATATTGGCATTTCAAGAGGCGGGAAAGCATAGACAGGCACACATTTTTCCTACAGACAACTGAAAAGGCAGCATTTTCAATATTTCACCTATGGACATTTTCAGTTGATTCATTTTTGGAGGACCATTTCTCCCAGATTATTGGATAAACACAACAATTCCCAAACAATGAAGGCTGATTAGTAACCCTTTGTAGCTAAGGTGTAACACATGGGAAGGGCTGCCTTCTAGACCAGGGATTCTCAACCTTTTTCTTTCTGAGGCCCCCTCCAACAGGCTCTACAAATTCCCCGGCCCACCTGTGCCACAGCAACTGTTTTTCTCCATATTCAGTAGATTAAAAGCCAGGGCTGGCATTAGGGGGTAGCAGGCAGGGCAGTGGCTCAGAGCCTGATTCCACAGGCAGCTTCAGGAAGCTAAGTTCCTCAGGCTTTAGCTTCAACCCCAGCTTGAACCCTAGCAGGGCTTGGGCTTCAGCTTTCTTCCCAGGGCCCAGCAAGTCTAATGTAGGCCCTGCTCTCTGGTTTATTTTGCGGGACCTCCTGAAACCTGTTCATGGCCCTTAGAGGGCCCTGGACCCCTGGTTGAGAACAGCTGCTCTAGACTACTTGTTCTAGATATCTGTTGTTGTTTTTTAAATAAATTGCTGTGATCATGGTGATGTTTTCAGGTGTGTGACTGACTAGCAGGGTCATAGTGTTTTCTCCGCTGATTCTTTTCCCCGCTACCCAGAACAAGTTCACAGACAGACTCTTGAGCTGAAGAAGAGTGTTTTTTATTCACTGCTTCAGTGAGCGATCAGTCCACTGAAACAGGGCACAGCATAGGATTAAATGCAACTGCACACCCACATTCAAGTGCTTGCCTTAAATATATTCATTGAATCATAGAACTGGAAATGACTTCAAGAGGTCATCTACTCCAGTCCCCTGCACTCAAGGCAGGACTAAGTATTATCTAGACCATCCCTGACAGGTGTTTTTCCAAGCTCTTAAAAATCCCTAATGATGGAGATTCCACAACCTCCCCAGGTAATTTATTCCAGTGCTTAACCACCCTGACAGGAAGTTCTTCCTACTGTCCAATCTAAAAGTCCCTTGCTGCAATTAATCCCATTGTTTCTTGTCCTATCCTCAGAGGTTAAGAAGAACAATTTCCCTCCCTCCTCCGTGTAACAACCTTTTTATGTACTTGAAAACTGTTATTGTGTCCCCGCTCAGTCTTCTCTTCTCCAGACTAAAAAAAACCTAATTTTTTCAATCTTCCCTCATAGGGCATGTTTTCTAGACCTTTAATCATTTGTGTTGCTCTTCTCTGGACTTTCTCCAATTTGTCCACTTCTTTCCTGAAACGTGGTGCCCAGAACTGGACACAATACTCCAGTTGAGGCCTAATCAGCGTGAAGTAGAGCAGAAGAATTACTTCTCATGTCTTGCTTACCATACTTCTGCTAATACATCCCAGAATGATTTTTGCTTTTTTTGCAACAGTGTTACACTGTTACTCATATTTAGCTTGTGATCCACTAAGACCCCCAGATCCCTTTCCACAGTACTCCTTCCTAGGCAGTCATTTCCCATTGTTACAAAGTTAATCATTGTATATTGTATAAACTCTTTTCTGCCTAACACTAAGATTAGTTTGCTAACTCAGTTGTTTACCTGATTGGATTGCTGACCAAGTTGTTTACCTGATCAGGTTGCTGGCTCAGCTTTTTACCTGGCTGTTCTTTTTTCTTAACAGACAAGCAGGCATCTTTTCACATGTCCCAACACCTAAAATATACATTCTACATATTACATCCTACGCATAGTAAATTGTGAACTGATTTTATTATGTCATTATTATTTTACAGTAAGCTCCCTCGTGCTGCAACAATTGGTTTTAAAAAAATCATAAGAACATGAAAAGACTGTAGCAGAAAAGTGCTTTTGAAGGGAATACAGTCAACAATGGTCAGATATTATGCCTAAAAATCTTAACTGTATCTCTTTCTAGTTCGGCAAAGAAAAAAAATCAATCTGGATACATCACATATTGCACCTAAAAATTAGATACTATCCCTTTTTAATCTGAAAATCCATCTGGCTCCACTCTTAACTCTAGAAATATTAAGGGGACAAGCCTTAGCTGGTGTAAATCATCCTAGCTCCATTCATAGATTTATTGATTTTAAGGCCAGAAGCGTTCATCAGATCATCATCTCGTCGGACCTCCTGTATGACACAAACCATAGAATTTTACCCAGTAATTTCACCCAGTAACCCCCAATAACTTGGGTTCAGCTAAAGCAAATCTTCCAGAAAGCCATCCAGTCTTGATCTGAATACATCAAGAGACACAGAAATCACCACTTTCCGTGGGTAGTTTGTTCCAATGGTTAATAACCCTCACTGTTAAAAATGTATGCCTTATCTCCAATTTGAACTTTTCTAGCTTTAACTTGCAGCCAGGTTTGATGTAAGTATGACTATTTTCCCCATCTGAGGAGGTGCCCGTTAGAGTATGTTTTGTTTATAAATCATGGAGGCACCTATCCTGCAATCAGATTCACATAGTGGAGACATTTGTACCTGTGTGGATCTGACTGTATGGCAAGGGGTCTTTAAGTTTGTATACAAGTTGAAGTCTTTTCATTGCTTCAACTGGCTTTGGATCAGGATCTATATTTGGAATTAACCTATTGTATTTATAAATAATATATTGACTTTAAAATAGGGCTGTCGATTAATCGCAGTTGACTCATGCGATTAACTCAAATTAATCGTGATTAAAAAAATTAATCGCGATTAATCGCCGTTTTAATTGCACTGTTAAACAATAGAATACCAATTGAAATTTATTAAATATTGTGGATGTTTTTCTGCATTTTCAAATATATTGATTTCAGTTACAACACAGAATACAAAGTGTACAGTACTCACTTTATATTATTTCTATTACAAATATTTGCACTGTAAAAATGATAAACAAAGGAAATAGTATTTTTCAGTTAATCTCATACAAGTACCATAGTGCAATCTCTATCATGAAAGCACAACTTACAAATGTAGATTTTTTTGTTTGTTATATAACTGCACTCAAAAACAAAAAAGTGTAGGCTCTAAAGTTTTACAAGTCCACTCAGTCCTACTTCTTGTTCAGCCAATCGCCAAGTCAGACAAGTTTGTTTACATTTATGGGAGATAATGCTGCCCATTTCTTATTTACAATGTCACCTGAAAGTGAGAACAGATGTTCGCATGGCACTTTTGTAGCCGGCATTGCAAGATATTTACATGCCGGTCTGCTAAACATTCGTGCCTACTCCATCTAAGCTTACAGTCTTGAAAAAGGTTCAAGAGAACCTGCTAAATAGTGAAAAACCTTCTACAAGAGAGAGTTCTCTCTAAGTAAGTGGAGATTTTTTTTCCATTTGGTCTCACCAGTTTGGGGTATCACTGTCCCATTGTTTGGTTCAACATATCCTGGACTACGTATTGCACCTGGTTTAGCTGTTAGTTCAATAAAAGTACATCTGGCAGCTATTTCAGCATTTCAACCTAAAGTGGATAATTGCTCTATTTTCTCTAACAACATGTCCATAAGGTTTTTGAAAGGCCTTATCAAGCTGTATCCTCAGGTCCAAGACCCCATTCCCTGATGGGTTATCTTGTTTAAGCCTTTGGCTACTTTGCTTTCTACTGTATCTATCAACGAAGGTGACAGTTTTAGTGGCCATTGCCTCATCCAGAAGGGTAGGAAAGCTGTGTGCCTTAATGTCCAGGTCTCCCTGTATGATATTCTTTAAGGATAAAAGTCTCCTTGGGTCCTCATCTGGGGTTTGTTCCAAAGGTAGTGTCATCTTTCCATATCAACCAGCCCATTGATTTGCCTGCATTCTTTCAGAAGCCACATTTGAGCAGGGAAGAGGCATATTTGCATACCCCGGATGTCAAACGAGCTCTGGCGTTCTACCTGGACAGAACCAGGATTCTGTTAGTCCTCCCAACTGTTTGTACCAGTGACAGACTGAATAAAAGGACAATGGTCTCCACTCAGAGAATCTCTTCTTGGATAGACTCCTGCATATACATGTACTATGACTTGGCTAATGTCACTCCGCCGAGTAGAGTCACAGCTCATTCAACAAGCTCACAATATTGGCTTCAGCAGAGTTGCTGGAGCAGGTTCTGATTATAGATATCTGTAGAGTGGCAAACTGGTCCTCATTCGACACGTTTGCTTTCCATTATGTTGTTGCTCAAGACTCCAGAGATGATGCTAGAATTGGAAGAGTGGTCCTCCAATATTTATTTAAATAGACTCTAGTGACAAATGTACCTGCCCTGGGAGGGAAGTCCATCTGGGTTCCTGTCACAGGGTCTGCGCCGGTTTCCCTCTCTCATCCCGGCGCCCTGTGTTTGGCTGGTGCCATTAAGAGTCCCAACACCTGTTGTCCTGGTTCACCCAAGTGTCTTTATAGTGCATGTGCAGTTCCCAGTTCCCCCAACAGTTAGTGCCCCACAGACCCTCCCCAGGGTCTGCTAGCCCTTTGAGGTTTCCCTCTACTATAAGGAGACAGCTAAACCACCTTCCTGTCTCCTCCCAGGCTAGCCCCCTCTCTGGGGTTTGCCCTGGGCTTTATAGCCCTCCTGACTCCACCCAGCTGGCTGCACTTAGCTCAGCCTGTTCCTCTGAGCTTGCCCTCATTAGGGTTTGCAGCTGGGCCGCCTGCTGGATACCTGCAGCCCTACCCCTGGCCAGGGAGCAGGCCGCAGCCAGCAGTTTGGCAGGGCTTTAAAGGGGGATTTTACCCCTGCCCTGCCACAGTTCCCTACAGATTTCATGTCTGTGGTCCCCAGAAGACTTAGCTTGACACATCAACATCAGAGATATTTTCATGACTCGGTAGTAAGGCTACAAGTCAATCATGGAGGTCACAGATTCCTTGATTTTATGAAATCAGCAACTTCCTCAAAAT
This sequence comes from Macrochelys suwanniensis, assembly GCA_033296515.1. Taxonomy (NCBI): domain Eukaryota; kingdom Metazoa; phylum Chordata; order Testudines; family Chelydridae; genus Macrochelys; species Macrochelys suwanniensis. The sequence goes on along the minus strand of CM065775.1, from coordinate 36,899,543 downwards.
TCCACTAACTCAGCCCCGGGTGGTTGGGCTTGGGTTCCGGCCCCGGGTGGCAAGACTTGAGCTCTGGCCCCAGGCAGTGGGGCTCAGGCTCCGGCCGTCGGCCCGAGTCCCACTGTGCAGGGTTGAAGCCAAGCCCTGAGCCCTTCCACCCGTGACTGAAGCCCAAACACCACTTCCCATAACTTAGCTTCATGGGGTCCCCTGTGGCATGGGGCCCCAGGCAATCACCCTGGTTACTACCCCCTAATACTGGCCTTTTGAACATTTGTGATTTTATTATTACCCACTGTGATGGGTTGGGATCACAGAGACCTGCTTGGTGCTGCCACCTGGTGTGCCAAGGCTGCTTCTGCCCCTGCTTCCAGGCCTTTTCCAGCTTGGGACTCCCGAATCCTATCTGTTTTGAGCCAGATTCCACTGATCTGCTGCAAACACAGACCCAGGTCTGAACCAAGTCCACTAACAACTGTAAGGCTCCTGGAAGCACTCTTGCCTTTGACACCCAGGTGCCCAACTCCCAAAGAGGTTCACACCCTTAATAAATCCGTTTTACCCTGTATAAAGCTTATACAGGGCAAACTCATAAATAGTTTGCCTTCTATTTCAAAGATAGAAAGATATGCACAGCTGTTTGCCTTCCCCAGGTAACAACTCGTACTCCAGGCAACTTAATAAGTAAAAAGTGATTTTAATAAGTACAGAAAGTACGATTTAAGTGATTCCAAGTAGTGACAGACAGAACAAAGCAAATTACTAAGTAAAATAAAATAAAACATGCACGTCTATGTCTACACAAAGTTAACACAGATAAAAGCCTCACCAGATTTAGATCTTTTCCTTTTTACAGGCTGTAGAACTAGCCTGGGTCCAGCAGTCGCTCACACCCCCTAGTGTCTTTGTCCTTTGTTCAGTTTCTCTCAGGTATGTCCTTGTGGGGTGGAGAGGCTCTCTCTTTCGCCAGCTGAAGACAAAATGGAGAGGTTTCCCAGGGGTTTAAATAGACTTTCTCCTCTGGGTGGACACCCCTCCCTCTCCCTGTGTAGCATCCAGTTACAAAATGGAGTTGGGGTCACATGGACAAGTCACAAGTCCATGCACAACTCAGTTCCTTCTCAGCCAAGCCACATTCCTGGCAAAGCTCAGATGTGGATTGGTGTCTGCAAGTTCCATTGTCTGTTAAGTGTTTCTTGACTGGGCACTTAACCTGCACATTCCTTTCTCACGAAATAGAACCAATATTCATAACTTCTACTACACCAATGATACATGCATACAAACGGGAGGAATAAATTCAGTAGGTCATAACTTTCACAGAGATGTTACATGGCACATGTAGCATAAAACATATTCCAGTTACATCATGTATATGTTTATAAGCCTCTCCCCATAAAGCTTTATGGGGTACACAGTCACACCCACATCCTGTCCGTGACTTTTAATAAAAATATATAAGCCAAAATGTTAGCCATACTTGTGAGTCACCAGGAGTGTAATGCACGTGTGCAATCACTCAAAGAAGAAAAAACTGTTACTAACCTGTTAGTAGCTGTTGCTCTTGTCCATTCCACGACCTGCCCTCCTACCCCTCTGCATTGGAATTCCACCAAGGAGGAACTGAGAGGGGCTAGGGGAGATTCTGCCCTTTATACCTGCATGCAGAACAGTAGAGGATGCTCAAGCCACCCAACAGAGGAGGAGGGGAAAGTGATCAGGAACAGTCAGCATGGATTCACCAAGGGCAAGTCATGCCTGACTAACCTAATTGCCTTCTATGATGAGATAACCGGCTCTGTGGATGAGGGGAAAGCAGTGGATGTGCTATTTCTTGACTTTAGCAAAGCTTTTGATACAGTCTCCCACAGTGTTCTTGCCAGCAAGTTAAGGAAGTATGGGCTGGATGAATGGACGGTAAGGTGGATAGAAAACTGGCTGGATGGTCGTGCTCAACGGGTAGTGATCAATGGCTCCATGTCTAGTTGGCAGCCGGTATCAAGTGGAGTGCCCCAAGGGTCGGTGCTGGGGCCGGTTTTGTTCAATATCTTCATCAACGATCTGGAGGATGGTGTGGACTGCACCCTTAGCAAGTTTGCAGATGACACTAAACTGGGAGGAGTGGTTGATACGCTGGAGGGTAGGGACAGGATACAGAGGGACCTAGACAAATTAGAGGATTGGGCCAAAAGAAATCTGATGAGGTTCAACAAGGACAAGTGCAGAGTCCTGCACTTAGGACGGAAGAATCCCATGCACTGCTACAGACTAGGGACCGAATGGCTGGGCAGCAGTTCTGCAGAAAAGGACCTAGGGGTTACGGTGGACGAAAAGCTGAATATGAGTCAACAGTGTGCCCTTGTTGCCAAGAAGGCTAACGGCATTTTGGGCTGTATAAGTAGGGGCATTTCCAGCAGATCGAGGGACGTGATTATTCCCCTCTATTCGGCACTGGTGAGGCCTCATTTGGAGTACTGTGTCCAGTTTTGGGCCCCACGCTACAAGAAGGATGTGGATAAATTGGAAAGAGTCCAACGGAGGGCAACAAAAATGATTAGGGGGCTGGAGCACATGACTTATGAGGAGAGGCTGAGGGAACTGGGATTGTTTAGCCTGCAGAAGAGAAGAATGAGGGGGGATTTGATAGCTGCTTTCAACTACCTGAAAGGGGGTTCCAAAGAGGATGGCTCTAGACTGTTCTCAGTGGTAGAAGATGACAGAACAAGGAGTAATGGTCTCAAGTTGCAGAGGGGGAGGTTTAGGTTGGATATTAGGAAAAACTTTTTCACTAGTAGGGTGGTGAAGCACTGGAATGGGTTACCTAGGGAGGTGGTGGAATCTCCTTCCTTAGATGTTTTTAAGGTCAGGCTTGACAAAGCCCTGGCTGGGATGATCTAATTGGGTTTGGTCCTGCTTTGAGCAGGGGGTTGGACTAGATGACCTCCTGAGGTCCCTTCCAACCCTGAGATTCTATGATACTGTGGGAACAAGTTTCCTCTGGCTGTGCACTGGGAACGCAGACACCAAGAGAGGAATGGACATGTGCAATGCATCTCCCAGAACAACAAGTAACTAAATAGGTTAGTAACTCTTTTTTCAGTCATTCCATGGAATATATTAAACTGCAAACCATTGAAGTTTAACTTCATTAATGAGCTTACAGCTTTTAGTATAAAATTATTCCCTCTGCCGCCCTTTTATTTTGATAATACTTTCTACTGTGAAGCAGACCCAATTATGCCATATTGGTATTTACAGGGATTTATTTTTTTAGAAACAACTCTTAGCTAACCCCTCTGAGATCATAGCTGGAAGCCGAGAATTTAGAAACGAACCACTAGAAAGGTGTAGTCATACTGACTTCTATGCTGTATTTTTTTAAATGGCTGATTGTTTAGGGATTTTTTTAAAACATATCCCTCCAATTGTGAACTTCATTGAGTTTTGTTGCCTACAGAGGTTTTAGTTCCACAGAACAAGGGAAAAAGATCTTGAGAATATGAAGGGCCTAGCTGCTGCTCTGGGGCAAGGAAACATTTGTTTGGCTCTTAAGGGAGTTTGGGGCTATATGATTATGGGTCATTGAGTGTGTTTACATTAGAAATCAAATTTTCTGGTATATTTTGTGGTCTTATTAGGGTTGAATTCACGAAAATGTAAATGTTTACATATTTGGTTCATATTTGAAGTAATGATTGCTATAATAAAAACTGACAGCTTGTGAGATAACAGAAAAAGGAAGTCAACAAGTTAGAAAAACAATAGTTAAATAAAGCAATAAATGGAAAGCTACACTATCATAAAGTTGGAAAATTAGGGACAGATTTCCATAAAATTGCACAAACAAAATGCATCCACAGATGACCAGATATACTGTTATATATTGTTTTTGTAAAGGGAAATCGTGCCTCACCAATATACTAGAATTCTTTGGGGGAGTCAACAAGCATGTGGACAAGGGGGAACCAGTGGATATAGTGTACTTAGATTTTCAGTAAGCCTTTGACAAGGTCCCTCACCAAAGGCTCTTAAGTAAAGTAAGCTGTCATGGGATAAGAGAGAAGATTCTCTCATGTATTGGTAACTGGTTAAAGATAGAAAAAAAAAGGGTAGGAATAAATGGTCAGTTTTCAGAATGGAGAGAGGTAAATACTGGTGTCCCCTACGGGGTCTGTACTGGGACCGGTACTATTCAACATATTCATAAATGATCTGGAAAAAGTGGTAAACAATGAGGTAGCAAAATTTGCAGAGGATACAAAACTACTCAAGATAGTTAAGTCCAAAGCAGACTGTGAAGAACTACAAAAGAATCTCACAAAACTGGGTGACTAGGCAACAAAAATGGTTCATGAAAGGGCAACAAAAATGATTAGGGGTATGGAACAGCTGAGGAGAGATTAGTAAGACTGGGACTTTTCAGCTTGGAGAAGAGATGACTGAGGGGGATATGACAGAGGTCTATAAAATCATGACTGGTGTGGAGAAAGTAAATAAGGAAGTGTTATTTACTCCTCATAACACAAGAACTAGGGGTCACAAATTAAATTAATAGGTAGCGGGTTTAAAACAAACAAAAGGAACTCCTTGCCAGGGAATGTTGTGAAGGCCAGGACTATAACAGGGTTCAAAAAAGAACTAGATAAGTTCATGGAGGATAGGTCCATTCTTGGCTATTAGCCAGGATGGGCAGGGATGGTGCCCCTAGCCTCTATTTGCCAGAAGGTGGGAATGGGCGACGGGATGGATCACTTGATGATTGCCTGTTGTGTTCATTCCCTCTGGGGCACTTGGCATTGGCCACTGTCGAAGACAGGATACTGGGCTTGATGGACATTTACTCTGACCCAATATGGCCATTATGTTCTTATATATACATTTAATTAGCCATTTATACGTGCTATTAGCATGGGTATTGTAATAATTATGGCAGTAGTACCCAACCAGGGGTAAGTGTACCCCTGTGCGTACACAGAGGTCTTCCAGGGGCTACATCAACTCATCTAGATACTTGCCTAGTTTTACAACAGGCTATATTAAACAGGGCCGGCTCAAAGCACCAGTGCAGCAAGCGTGTGCCAAGCCGCAGGGCGGTGGCTGGCAGGTAGCTGTGAGGGCGGCAGTCAGGCAGCCTTTGGCGGCATTTCTGCGGGAGGTCCGCCAGTCCCGCGGCTTCAGCAGCGGGAACGCCAACAGCGCGGGACCAGCGGACCTCCCACAGAAACGCCGCTGATGTCTGCCTGACTGCTGTGCTTGTTTTGTTTTGTGCCACCCCTGACATTAAAAAAGCACTTTTACAGTAGTAGTGTGCTATGGCACTTCTATGTCTGATTTTGTAAGCAAGTAGTTTTTAAGGGAGTTGAAACTTGGGGTACACAAGACAAATCGGACTCCTGAAAGGGGTACAGTAGTCTGGAAAGGTTGAGAACCACTGAATTATGGTAACTCCACACATTGATTTTGTGCATGCGATTATGAAAATCTGGCCCGTAAAACAATATTCATGTGACCTTATAAACTACATTTAATCTTGATGAAAGTTGAGATTGGCTGCAGGTATATGACTTGGGTCTGTTAAAAGGCTTGTTTTATATCCAGCACATCACATTACACTATGACTCTCATCCCTCAGCATTTAAATGAGACCTGGTATGCAGCAAAAGCATTCCCAGAGCTTTGTCACTTTCAATAGAGCTAAAGGAAGCAGAAGTGTGAGAGGAAAATGGAGGCCCTGATCCTGTATTCCTTGCACAGGCTTAAATGTCCTGTGATTTACAATGTACTAAAAGCTTTCTGGCTTTAGCAGAGAAAGCAGGAGAGTGGTAGACCTGATAACTTTCATGCATCCTGTCACCATTGTGTGATTTGTTTCTGAAAGAAATATTGCTAACAGTGAATGGATTGCTAACAGTTAATAACGTAGCTGAAGTCGAAGTCTCTTAGTTCGAACTTACCTGTGGTCCACACGTGGCGCGCAGGCTCCCCCGTCGACAGCGCTTACTCCTCGCGGTGAGCTGGATTACCAGCGTCGATGGGGGAGCACTTCCGGGTTCGATTTATCGCGTCTAGACAAGACGCGATAAATCGAACCCAGAAGATCGATCCGACGCCTCCGATCCAGCCAGTAAGTGTAGACTAGCCCTAAGATATATTTCTTATTCCAAAGGCCTTCATCTGATTTATGTTGTTCCTTACTGATTGTACTAAGAGCAGTATGATTGTAGTTGTATGCAGGGATGGATTAGGGTTTGGTGGGGCCTCTGGGCCAGAGCAGGTGGGGGCCCTTCCCCACCCCTTCCACCTGCGGTCCCTCTCCCCCCCACCACTGCGCTCCTGCCAGGGAGTGGGGTGATGGGGCGGGGGCTTGCCCCGCTCTGTCTGCCTGGCGCTTCTGCCAGGGAGTGGAGTTGGCGGGGGTTGGCCCACCCCCGCTCCCTGGCTGGAGCGCTGGGTAGGCAGGTGGAGCGGGGAAAGCCCCTGCACCCCGACTCTGCTTCCTGGCAGGACTGCCGGGTGGGCGGAGTGGGGAATGCTCCCACACCTCAACCCCCCCTCCTCTGCAGGAGCGTCGAGTGGGCGGAGCGGGTGGAGGCGTCGGGGTGCCCATTTTCCAAGGGCCTCCACAATTGGCCGGGGCTCCTGGTCACGGGACCCTTGGCCCAGTGGCTAATTCGCCACTGGTTGTATAACATTGGTTTAAAACTGTCTCATACATTTAAAAGGCACAGTTGCCAACTTTCACGTGGTAAATAAGCACCCCAACTTTCACAGTAAGCAAAAAATCAAACTAATCCCATTTCAGAACAGGGCCAAAGCAAGCCAATCCCTAAGAACCCCACTGTGTGACTAGATCCCTCCACCGTGCATCTGGGACTGTGGTGGGCCTGCTGTACACCCCTCACTCTCTCTCCACCTTGCCCCTGCTTGACAGGAGCCGCTCAAAAAAAAAAAAAAAAAAGCTACAAGCCAAACAAGCAACAACTACAAGCCAAAAACTAGCCAACAAGCAACTCACAAGCCAATTAAGCCAAAAACAAGCCCAATTTCTGTGGTTTTTTTCGTGGGTTTGGGATGTCTGTTTAAATGGCATTTATTGAATTCAAGATCTGTTTCTTATCTCCTTATGTTTCTTTTATATATAGTAGCAGCATTTTAATCTTAATAGCTAGAGTTAATCCTGTAAAAGGAATTCTCCAGAGCATTGACCTTCAGAGATAAAGGTCACTGCACATATGTCATTTAATGTATTGAAATTCATAGGCATTATTTTTGGCATCATTTTTTTATCATGCTTAAAATGCTGCCTAATTATTTAATGTGAAGTGTGGATTCCAGTGAAACAAAAAGGTTTTCTGTTTATTTCTGACTGCTTTACTGTAATCTAGTGATTTAGCTGAATTGATGGCTTTAATATTATTCAATAATATTCTATTTGTAACATTTCCAGTTTATCAGGAAGCAAAAAGCTTCACATGTAAGCTTATTCTTCAGAGATTTGGTCTTATTGGAGAATCTTAATAAACATATCCAGCATTATCTGCATATTTTTGCAGTGTGCAAAGGTGGCACTAATAGGTTTGTGGAGAGAGAAAGAGAACTCAGAAGACTCAGAGGAAAAAGCTAACATTGATTTGCATGAAGCTGCTAAAATTAACTCTACAATTATGTAGATTTGTTGTGTGCAGCTGTTCCTGTTGAAAGCATAAAAACAGTGCCCTATCAGAGAAGTTCAAAGCATGCTTTAAGATATGTTGCTTAACAGAGGGAAAATATCATGTTTCTATGAAATTACAATGTTACAATTGCATGAGAATTAGAAATATAAATTCTTTCATCACGGTAGGGATGAAAACATTCCCTTCTGGTCTCTGTTTGCTAGCTTACTAATGACTAGTTAATAACATAGCCTAAATAGAGTAGTACAGAACATGGCTTAGTTGAGACTCGGTTAAATTGGATTAGTTTATCATTTAGGTTAGATTGGACCTTTTATCTACTTAGATTGCAATGATATAAAGCAATGCAGAATTGTCTTTTCCTTTCTTCCTTAATTATCAACAGACAGTACTTAGCAGACTCTCACAGCTTGTGTACAACTCTGATATGATTTTACCAGCCTAATTGTGAAGTGGATTTGTAAATTCTTTACTAAGAGTGTGGTCTTAACATTAGCACAGCTATAACACAACTTTGCATATCGGCTTGAGAGAAATACAGAATTACAAATAAAAGACCAATTCACATCTAGTATAAGCACTTTTCCTAGTTTTTTGTGATTAAAAAAAATCTGGACAGGGACTCAGGTCCAATTCTGTGCTCTGCCACAGCTTTTCCATATGACCTTGAGCAAGTCACTGAATTCCCCTGTAAAATGTGGGTGACAATTCTCTCCTCCCATTTCTTTGTCTGTCTTGTCTACTTAAATAGTCTTTTCCCCCCCTCTCAATTGGAGATCTCTAAGCTGATCAATAGGGAGTGTGGGATTATGAATATTTATCATTTAAGTCAGAGCACCAGGGAGAAAAAGGAACTCCATGGAATTGCAATTGCTTATGTACACAGTGAATTTAACACTTTCCATTCCAACTAAATGGCAGGCAACAGGACATATTTAATGTAACCAGAATCTTCGGGCTGTTCAGATAAACATGACCAATTCAACTTAGAATCATAAAGTTTAGGCTCAGAAGGGACTACCAGATCAAACCTCTGATAAATCACAGGCCACCAGTGCCAACCAGCATCTGCACATTGAACCCAACAACCAAAATTAGACCTAAATATCACAGCCACAGAACACTACAAGACTATTATGTGCCACAGGCAGAGAATAGGAGGGACTGAAGTGCGTCAGTGCCTGAGACCCCTACAGTGGCAGAGAACTGATTAAGTGAGATATACTCAGATAATCCTGGCAAGTGACCTGCATTCCATTTGGCAGAGGAAGGCAAAAAACATGCAAGGTCACTGCCAGTCTGACCTGAGGGAAAATTGCTTCCCAACCGCACATATGGTGATCAGTTAGACCCTGAGCATCTGAGCAAGAAACAGCCAGCCAAACACCTGAGAGAGGGGTGGCTTGGTGCCAGCTCAGAGCAATGGTCCATCTCTTCCTGTGCCCTATCTCCTTCTGCAGCCATCTCTGATGCTTCTGATGAGAAGACAAAAAAACAAAACAAAAAAAACCCCCAACCTATCAGCATACTCTGTAGGGTGGGGGAATCCTTTTCTGACCCCTGCTCCTCTCATACTTCTATATGGTATGTAAATGTAAATGCTCTGTACACTGAAAAGATCATAATTTTCTTGAATGTAATTGTTTAATGGCTTCTGATGGAGCAGACTTGCTGAACACTATGTTCAGTAAAGAACTGGTAGGAATGGAGTCATTTATTTATATATTGTTACTGGGGCAGTGCTCATCACTGCTTGGTTTTAGTTCAGATTTCCTCCCTTCACCCCTGGACTGGCTCGCTTTTACAAGCAGCTGCTTACATCACTCAAGTTGTGTATGTTTTAACTAAACAGTTAAATGCTGCAGTTCTCTTTTAGAATTGTTCAGACTGTTGGTGATGCGAATAGTCTTATCATCAGCATGTGGAAATCTGTCCTGTAATGTTCCTTGCTGAAGCTGTGGTTTCCTAGCAACGGCTGCTTTTACCTAATGTCTAAATCAGTCTCCGTAAGCTATAAAATATCCTATTTCAGGTTGGCTAACTTCAATGAGAAATTATTTGTCATTTTTATGTGGAAACATTACTACGAAAGAGCACGTTTGCGTCTAGAACCATTTTTAGAGAATGTCTGAACAATGTAGTTATGCAACTGTAGTTCATGTGCTGAGTTACAGAGCTCACCAGCGTTAGCACCTCACTTTAAAGGTGATTCCTTTGCGGTGTATTTGATCTGAAAAACTGCATAGTTCATAAGGAAGTTGGACATTACAAGTTTTGTACTTTATTTTTAGGAGTGTGGGTAGAGTGAGCCAAATTCAGCCATGGTGTAGTTCCATTGACTTTGGTAGAGTTTCATCCGCTGACACCAGACCTGAATTTGGTTGTGTCTTTTACAAATACCAGCTAAGAGGAGTTGGCCTGTAACTCAGCATGCTTCCCTGGTTTCTGGGGGCTGGGAGGGAATTTCAGGATTTGTTAGCCTATTCAGGGGCTTTTTCATCACTCCAGCCATTATAACTCAAGTACTTCCTATCACCTAACTTTAATAATGTGCTTTATTAATTTTGTAAATAAAACCTCACCCTTTATTTAAATTTCTATTCCTTTTGAAGGGACTCCTTGATATCCAGTTATGCAGTGCACCCCTTCTCTGAAACGGTTATTACATATATGCTACAATAACAAGGGCAATTATAAGGGGGTTTAAGTACTTGGTAGCTCTGGTACACAGCTTTATGGTATATGTGAATTTGAGAAATTGAATGTAGTATTTATTTTACTGAAATGGTATTCTCCCCCAAAGGCTGGGCTATCCTTTACTACTATGAGGATGTGGATTTCTTGGATCTATTGGATTAAAAACATTTCTCTTATTAATTAGAGACTGTGACAATGTCAGTTCTAAGTGATGAATGTAGAGTTTGAAAACTCTGTACAGAGTGCTGTGCCTATAATGCTGATCAAGATGGGCCACAGAGGGGAACCAATCCTGAACTAATGAGGGCCACCAACTTTATTCTTCCTCTGCTTACTAGGAAGAGTGAGGTCTGAGAGAGAAGCACATTGCTAATTGCCTCATTAGCAAGAGGAGGATTGCAGAGAAGCAGATATCTTCAGATCTGGCCATTCTTCACCCCATGCCACTACTTTTTCTCAGACCTCATTCTCTTCTGAATGTGCCCTACACCAGGATACCCAGACATCCTGATTCTTTGGGAACATACCGGGGAGTACCCATGTCAGTTACAGTGGAAATCTATCCAAATATAACCCCATAGTTCTTTGAGTAATGTTCATATGGGGACTCCACTTCAGGTGCACATGCGTCTTTGATCAGAGACTTTTGGTAGCAGTGTTCAGTCTGCACATGCTCTCTAGCTATCCCCGTGTCCCATACCAAGGGCAGTGTAGGACATATATCCCTCAGTTCCTTCTCAACTGTCTTGGCCTGTGACAGAGTGACTTGTGGTGCCCACTTCCTTAGCTAGCTTCCCTTTTAGGTGTAGTTTTTAGTAGTTCTGAATAATTTGGTTTTTACTGAGCTTTTTTTAGTTTTATTAGTTTTTAATACTTCAATAGTGTATTTGGGGGGCTTTTGGGAGATGCCTCTCCCCAGCTCATAGAATCATAGAATCTCAGGGTTGGAAGGGACCTCAGGAGGTCATCTAGTCCAACCCCCTGCTCGAAGCAGGACCAAACCCAATTAGATCATCCCAGCCAGGGCTTTGTCAAGCCTGACCTTAAAAACCTCTAAGGAAGGAGATTCCACCACCTCCCTAGGTAACCCATTCCAGTGCTTCACCACCCTACTAGTGAAAAAGTTTTTCCTAATATCCAACCTAAACCCCCCCTCTGCAACTTGAGACCATTACTCCTTGTTCTGTCATCTTCTACCACTGAGAACAGTCTAGATCCATCCTCTTTGGAACCCCCTTTTAGGTAGTTGAAAGCAGCTATCAAATCCCCCCTCATTCTTCTCTTCTGCAGGCTAAACAATCCCAGTTCCCTCAGCCTCTCCTCATAAGTCATGTGCTCCAGCCCCCTAATCATTTTTGTTGCCCTCCGTTGGACTCTTGCCAATTTATCCACATCCTTCTTGTAGCGTGGGGCCCAAAACTGGACACAGTACTCCAAATGAGGCCTCACCAGTGCCGAATAGAGGGGAATAATCACGTCCCTCGATCTGCTGGAAATGCCCCTACTTATACAGCCCAAAATGCCGTTAGCCTTCTTGGCAACAAGGGCACACTGTTGACTCATATTCAGCTTTTCATCCACCGTAACCCCTAGGTCCTTTTCTGCAGAACTGCTGCCCAGCCATTCGGTCCCTAGTCTGTAGCAGTGCATGGGATTCTTGCGTCCTAAGTGCAGGACTCTGCACTTGTCCTTGTTGAACCTCATCAGATTTCTTTTGGCCCAATCCTCTAATTTGTCTAGGTCCCTCTGTATCCTGTCCCTACCCTCCAGCGTATCAACCACTCCTCCCAGTTTAGTGTCATCTGCAAACTTGCTAAGGGTGCAGTCCACACCATCCTCCAGATCGTTGATGAAGATATTGAACAAAACCGGCCCCAGCACCGACCCTTGGGGCACTCCACTTGATACCGGCTGCCAACTAGACATGGAGCCATTGATCACTACCCGTTGAGCACGACCATCCAGCCAGTTTTCTATCCACCTTACCGTCCATTCATCCAGCCCATACTTCTTTAACTTGCTGGCAAGAACACTGTGGGAGACTGTATCAAAAGCTTTGCTAAAGTCAAGAAATAGCACATCCACTGCTTTCCCCTCATCCACAGAGCCAGTTATCTCATCATAGAAGGCAATTAGGTTAGTCAGGCATGACTTGCCCTTGGTGAATCCATGCTGACTGTTCCTGATCACTTTCCCCTCCTTTAAGTGGTTCAGAATTGATTCCTTGAGGACTTGTTCCATGATTTTTCCAGGGACTGAGGTGAGACTGACTGGCCTGTAGTTCCCTGGATCTTCCTTCTTCCCTTTTTTAAAGATGGGCACTACATTAGCTTTTTTCCAGTCATCCGGGACCTCCCCGATTGGCATGATTTTTTCAAAGATAATGGCCAATGGCTCTGCAATCACATCGGCCAACTCCTTTAGCACCCTCGGATGCAGTGCATCCGGCCCCATGGACTTGTGTTCGTCCAGCTTTTCTAAATAGTCCCGAACTAGTTCTTTCTCCACAGAGGGCTGGTCACCTCCTCCCCATACCGTGCTGCGGAGTGCAGCCGCCTGGGAGCTGACCTTGTCTGTGAAGACAGAGGCAAAAAAAGCATTGAGTACACTAGCTTTCTCCACATCCTCTGTCACTAGGTTCCCTCCCTCATTCAGCAAGGGGCCCACACTTTCCTTGACTTTCTTCTTGTTGCTCACATACCTGAAGAAACCCTTCTTGTTACTCCTAACATCTCCGGCTAGCTGCAACTCCAAGTGTGATTTGGCCTTCCTAATTTCACTCCTGCATGCCTGAACAATATTTATGTACTCCTCCCTGGTCATTTGTCCAATCTTCCACTTCTTGTAAGCTGCTTTTTTGTGTTTAAGACGAGCAAGGATTTCACTGTTAAGCCAAGCTGGTCGCCTGCCATATTTACTTTTCTTTCTACACATCGGGATGGTTTGTTCCTGCAACCTCAATAAGGATTCTTTAAAATACAGCCAGCTTTCCTCGACTCCTTTCCCCCTCATGTTATTCTCCCAGGGGACCTTGCCCATCAGTTCCCTGAGGGAGTCAAAGTCTGCTTTTCTGAAGTCCAGGGTCTCTGTTCTACTGCTCTCCTTTCTTCCTTGTGTCAGGATCCTGAACTCAACCATCTCATGGTCACTGCCTCCCAGGTTCCCATCCACTATTGCTTCCGCTACTATTTCCTCCCTGTTTGTGAGCAGCAGGTCAAGAAGAGCTTTTCCCCTAGTTGGTTCCTCCAGCACTTGCACCAGGAAATTGTCCCCTACACTTTCCAAAAACTTCCTGGATTGTCTGTGGACCGCTGTATTGCTCTCCCAGCAGATATCGGGGTGATTAAAGTCACCCATGAGAACCAGGGCCTGTGATCTAGTAACTTCTGTTAGTTGCTGGAAGAAAGCCTCGTCCACCTCATCCCCCTGGTCTGGTGGTCTGTAGCAGACTCCCACCACGACATTACCCTTGTTGCTCCCACTTCTAAATTTAATCCAGAGACTCTCAGGTTTTTCTGCAGTTTCATACTGGAGCTCTGAGCAGTCATACTGCTCTCTTATATACAACGCAACTCCCCCACCTTTTCTGCCCTGCCTATCCTTCCTGAACAGTTTATATCCATCCATGACAGTACTCCAATCATGTGAGTTATCCCACCAAGTCTCTGTTATTCCAATTACATCATAATTCCTTGACTGTGCCAGGACTTCCAGTTCTCCCTGCTTGTTCCCCAGGCTTCTTGCATTTGTGTATAGGCATTTAAGATAACTCACCGATTGTCCTGCTGTCCCAGTATGGGGCAGGAGCCCTCCCCTCTTGCACTCACCTACTTGTGCTTCCTCCCAGTATCCCACTTCCCCACTTACCTCGGGGCTTTGGTCTCCTTCCCCCGGTGAACCTAGTTTAAAGCCCTCCTCACTAGGTTAGCCAGCCTGCTTCCAAAGATGCTCTTCCCTCTCTTCGTCAGGTGGAGCCCATCTCTGCCTAGCACTCCTTCTTCTTGGAACACCATCCCATGGTCAAAGAATCCGAACCCTTCTCTCCGACACCATCTGTGTAGCCATTCGTTGACTTGCACGATTCGACGGTCTCTACCCCGGCCTTTTCCTGCCACAGGGAGAATGGACGAGAACACCACTTGCGCCTCAAACTCCTTTATCCTTCTTCCCAGAGCCACGTAGTCTGCAGTAATACGCTCAAGGTCATTCTTGGCAGTATCATTGGTGCCCACGTGGAGAAGCAGGAAGGGGTAGCGATCCGAGGGCTTGATGAGTCTCGGCAGTCTCTCTGTCACATCACAAATCCTAGCCCCTGGCAAGCAGCACACCTCTCGGTTTTCCCGGTCAGGGCGGCAGATAGATGACTCAGTCCCCCTGAGGAGAGAGTCCCCGACCACCACCACCACCCTCCTCCTCCTCTTGGGAGTGGTGGTCGTGGAACCCCCATCCCTAGGACTGTGCATCTCATGCCTTCCAGTCAGTGGAGTCTCCTTCTGCTCTGTTCCCTCAGATGTATCATTCACTCCACTCTCTGCACTAGTACCTGTGGAGAGAACATGAAAACGGTTGCTCATCGGAATATGCGTTTCTGGTACATGGACTTGTCTCATACTCTTTCCTCTTCTGGAGGTCACATGCCGCCAATTGTCCTCACTGGCCTTCTGTCCCCGCTGCGTAGCCTGCTCTGAATCCTCAGAACACTGTGCCCGCTGAAGCCGATCCTGACGTCTATCCAGGAACTCCTCATTTTCTTGTATGGAACGCAGGGTTGATACTCGTTTCTCCAGACCTTGAATCTTCTCTTCCAATATGGAGATCAGCTTGCACTTTGTACAGACAAAGTCGCTTCTATCCTGTGGAAGAAAGACAAACATGGCACATCCTGTGCAGGTCACGACAGCCGATCACTCAGCATCCATAGTCCCTTCCTTCGAAGAGTTTCCTCACTTGTGGCAGAAGCTACTCAGGGAAACCTGCAAGGGGGATGCCGCAGTAGGCTCTCTCCAGGCGAACTCCCAGGCTTACTCCACCTGTTTGCTTCTCTGCTATTCGCTGCTCAGCTGGTTCGCAGCTGACTGTCTTTTTAGAAGAGCCTGGAACAAAGCACTCCCAATTCACTCTAGTCAAACAGGCAATCAAACAATCAAGCACACGGTCAAACTGTCCCCACAACAGATACTCACTCTCCCGTCTGCAGCCCCCTGGTTGCTCAGCCTCTGCCTTTAGTTTGGGTTAAAGGAGTTAGGAATGGCAAGGATAGCTTGCTCCCTTCGCACTCCCCTTCCACACTCCCTCTCAAACTCCCCTGTTTGCAGCCCTGTTCGCAAAGCTCCCTGGTCGCTTGCTCACTGCTTTATAAAGCCCTGGCCTGCCTGATTGATTAGCCCCGCCCCCTGGTGTAGAAGCTCACAGCTTCCAACTGCCAGCCACAGCACACGGTCCTGCAAACAAACAAACGAATGAACAGGGGTCTTCTCCTTTCTCTAAGAAGTGTATTTTCTCCCTCAGGTTATACCTAAATCCTCATTTCCCAGGATTCTATCCAAATTAGTGATGGCCACTCTCACTGTCTCCGCTGCTTAGGGGACACACACGCATCCCATGTAAGTGCAGAATTTGTTCAGGGTTTACGAGCTGGCCTAGAAAAAACAGGGAGATAAATCTTAGGCTTCTCGTGATGGAGAACTCTCTTTGACTGTCTTCAGACTGGACCCTGATGCCCTCCCTGTACAGAGGTCCTCCAATGTTCAGAGTGCCCCCATCAACTTCTACAACTCAGTTGCCTTATAGGCCTTCTTGGAAGAAAACACTGATGGACAGCGCCAAGACTTCGGAAAAAAAAAAGTTCTAGATCCCCTCATAAAGAAGTTGGTGCTAAGAAATCTAGATTACCGTAGAGACCTGCAGTTTCAAAGACCTCACCTCCCAAGAAGGGTACCACTGATGCTTTGAGTGCTCCTAGTGCAGATGGCCTCTTGTCATCCAAGGTTTTAGGTACCTCTACATCCCACAGTACCCAGCATCTTTTGGTACTGAAGCCAGTCCCGGACCATCTAAGCACAATCGTAATAGTAGCAACCCTAAGTATCTATTGTCACAGGGGTTCTTAACCTTTTTCTTTGAGGCCCCCCCAAAATGCTATAAAAACTCCATGGCTCACCTGTGTCACAGCAACTGTTTTTTCTGCATATAAAAGCCAGGATTGGTATTAGGGGTTAGCAAGCAGAGCAATTGCCCGGGGCCCCACGCCACAGGGGCCTCTGAAAACCTACATTGATCAGTCTTCAGTTTCAGCCAAAGGTGACAGTAGGGTGACCAGATGTCCCAATAAAATCGGAACTGTCCCAATATTTAGTTGTTTGTACCAGTCGGGACACCATTTGTCCCTATATTGTGGATTCGGCCACTCTGGCCAGCTTTTTTATTTATTTATTTATTTTTTGCTTTGTCAGCTCCGGACGGCCCTGACTCCCACATGTGTCCTGATATTTTTTTCTTTTCATCTGGTCATCCTAGGTGACAGGGCTCCAGGCTACAGCCCCATGCAGTGGGGCTTTGGCTTTACTCCCTGGGCCCCAGCGAGTCTAATGCTGGCCCTGCTTGGCGGACCCCCTGAAACTTGCTTGCAGCCCCGCAGGGGGCCCTGGACCCCTGGTTGAGAACCCCTATACTGTCATATTGTAGTCATGGCACCAGATTAAATTTAGGGCCTCAATTTGACATCTCCCCCTGCCTGATTTGCATGGTTTGGTGAATGATCCAACTCTCATATAATGCTCTAGGTCAGTGGCTCTCAACCTTGCCAGATTATTGTACCCCTTTCAGGAGTCTGAATTGTCTTGTGTACCCCCAAGTTACACCTCACTTAAAAACTACTTGCTTACAAAATCAGACAAAAATACAAGTGTGTCACATGTTGTATTACTGAAAAATTGCTTACTTTCTCATTTTACCATATAATTCTAAAATAAATCATCTGCAATATAAATATTGTACTTGCATTTCAGTGTATAGTATATAGAGCAGTGTGAACAAGTCATTGTCTGTATGAAATTTTAGTTTGTACTGAGTTCACTAGTGCTTTTTATGTAGCTTGTTGTAAAACTAGGCAAATATCTAGATGAATTGATTTCCCCCTGAAAGACCTCTGCTTACTTCCAGGGGTATGCATACCTCTGGTTGTGAACCACTGCTCTAGATGACTAGTCAACTGCCATGCTGGAGCCTAAGTTCACCATTAATGGTAGGGATGTTGTATATGTTGGCAAGGTCATCACTGGGGAATGGCATCATGTTGATCAGGGGAAGAATATGTGTTCTGTAGGGTGGAGTCTGGAGAAGAGCTGGACTAGAAGATCATTGGGTAGCTAGGCCACCTGTCCTGGATGAATAGCATCACTGGATAGGAAAATTTGGAATGAAAGTTTGCTCCTCCAATTCATTTGGGTTTCTTAGAAATGTGCTGAGGGTCTTAGCTACTGTAATAACCAAACTGTGTGAGCATGTCTGTCAGTGCAAAGTCGAGGACTCTCAAACACCCACACATTTTTGGGTTGCCAAAAACTCAAGTTTCTTTACATTTCTTTCCACAGCTGCACCTTGACTTTTTTTTTTTTTTTTTTTGGTCTTTGACCCACAGGCTTTCCAAATCTGAGTTTGCCCAGCTTGTGCCAGAGGCACACTCACTGCACCTGGGAGAAAGGGGCTAAAATTTTCAAAAAGGGGTACGTGAAGTTAGGTTCCTAACTAGGTAGCCAAATTTTTAAAAAAGGTCAATGAAAACTGGTGCTTAGCATTTTTGAAAATGAAGCCACTTATTTATAATGATTTAGTAGCCTTTAGACTCTATTTTTTAAAAATGTTTTGGCTCTAGTAGCTTGTAAATGAGTCTAGGACCCAGAAATGCCTTATTTCAAATCCCAGCTCTGCTAGTGACTTTTGGTATGGCCTTTGGCAAGTCACTTAACCTCTTTGAGCCTGTTTCTGATCTGATGTCACTTTTACCAGTGTGAGTTAAGAATGACTCCACTAAAGTACGTGGCAAGATAGGTGTCAGTGAGAGAAGAATCAGGCCCTTTGTATCTCAGTTTGCCCATGTGTAAAATGGGGGTTATAAAATTAACCTACCTCACAGGATCCTGGGAAGATTCATTAATTAGTATTTGTACAATGCTTTGAAACATATACAATATTATTAAATCCTAAATATGGTAATTATTGTCAGTGTTCTACCCTGCCATTTAGGAATCAGAGTCAGATTTTCACTATATAGCTACAAGACTGCTCTTTTCCTTCTTTGTGGCGGTGAAGAGATGGGAAGCATTATATAAAAGTTAAATTTCAGTAGTAGTCTGAGTCAACACACAGATGCACCAGGACTCTTGGAAGCTAATCAGTAATATGCACCAGACGCTAGTACAGGATACTAATAAAAATGGAAATGTTATGCAATGCAACCACATATGAAGGAGCACTGCAGGATTAAAAGGCAGCGTAGTGAATGCTGATAGACTTGGATTGCAGCCTTCTTGAGTTAGTAGGAATAGGTGCTTCTAATGCTGGCTCTAGGTAGGAAGAGAAAATACCATGCCCACTGTAGCTGTTGTGGCACATGCTACCTTAGCAGCAGTTGCTTCTGTCTTTATGGCTGTTGAGATTATTTCAACCAGCTGCTGCCCTGTGCTGTACTGCTGTAGAAATCTGTCTCTGCCTGAGCTGTGGCTGTGTCAATAATTGCACAGTCTGCACCTGCCTTTCAGTTGGTTGTTTGTTTGTTTAAAGAAGCTTCATGGGGACATTGTTTGGTGAGAATCAGACTGGACGCTTCCCTCATTGTCCTGGGTTTTTTATGTTCTTCCTCAGCCATTTGTCTCTGTTGTGGTGATACTTGTCTCAGAGCCAGTACATTTGCCCCATCTTCATTCGCTGATCCTCTCTCCAAAATGTCTGAATGGAAAAATTGTCTTGTCTAAAGCCATTTCTGTACCCAGGGCCAGACTGTGCCACTAACTCATAGCCCTGAGCAGTGCTACACACACACACACCCCAAACATCAGGTGGCACAATGCCTCAGGAGCTCCCCAACACACAGAAGGTGTGCACCCCTTCTGACAGTTGCAGCATGTGCTTCCAGTGCATAGTGAGAGTGGTACAATGGCTATCTCCTCCCTACACTCTCAGGTTTGCTTAAACACCAGGAAGAGCAATCCCTGGGCTCAGATGAACATGGGGAGGCGGGGTGGGTGCAACTACGGAGAAGGCTTCTTGGGCTGCCTGCTGTCAGGGACCACAGGTGTTGAATGCTGGTTCACAGGGCTCTCAGGAGTGTGTAAGTTCCAGCCTGCCACCCAGTGACCTCCTAGCAGTCACCAGAATTAGAAGCTGAATTCTGACAGAGGACTCCAATCCTGGGATCTGATTGGTGGAATGCTGGGGGCCCTGTTTGGTTCCCTACTTGTATTTAAACCAAGCACAGGAATAGGAAGTGGTCCATGCAGTTGGGTTTCACCTGCTTAGAACTGCCTCCCTTGCACTACCTGCTCCTAGTGCCTGACTCTGGTCTCTTGGTAACCTGACCCTGCCTGCCTCCTGACAGCTGACTCTCAGTTTGTCCTCTGACCTGTCTCAGACCCTGACCTCTGGGTGTTAGACCCGGCCTGGTGCCTGACTAACGTTCTGGACACTGCTCATGTCCTGGTTGTGACACCTGCTCCCAACCTTCCTTGTGCACAGGGGCTAGGGTAAGCCACAATCTGGCTCTTACATTTACTCTCATGGGATACATATTGCATTTGTGTGAAAGTCAAGGACAAGAGCAGTAATACAGTCCTATTGCCATTCCCTTCAGCACAGCAGAGAAGAAATAACACTGGCCACTCTGGCTGAAATATCACACAGCAATATTGAGCTGTCATAGTGTCAAGTCATCTTATCTTGACACAGCTCCATAACGGAAGGGATTCAGAGTTTCTTATAGCCAAGCTGGGCTGTGCCTGTTTCAGTGGAAGAGGAAGTTTATCTTTCATCTTAGAGCTGTCATTCCAAAAGCCAGACTCTTTTATAGTCCGTTTTAACTCAAGTAATAATAAAAGAATGCTGGTGCTGAGCACAGCACATCTCTCTTCATCCATTTTAGATGTCCATCACTTCTCTCTAGGTCATTTTTGTGACCCTGCTGTTTCCCTTATTCCTTCTCCAGGCTCCTCCCCTTATTAATATGGCACATGGTAGTTTTACTGGAAGGATGGTCCCTGTACTGTAGGATCCAGGTCAGGGTGGAGTCCCACATGTGCAAAGACATTTCTGCATGAAAGGATATCATCTTCTGCCCCAGAAAGTACAAAGAATTCTCCCCAAAGTCCAAGAATTGTTGGATTGGGTGCAGTGTACATAGTCCCTTTCACAAGCCCACTGGAGAATCTTGTGGATCCACTAACTTTTCTGCAGATGCTGCTGCTCTAGAGACCCATGTTAATAGTTTCAGGGGCCACTGACAGTAACTCCTTTTTGATGTAAAGGAGAAGATGTAGCAGTTAATAGCAATTCCCTTCCCCTCACCTACTATGAGAGGAAAAAGTAATAATTTGCTGGAATAAGTGACTTTTTTTAATCTCTCTCATAACTATTATCATTGTCCTGAATCATCGTTGAGCAAGCAAATCAGATGGGTGTTGGAGGATAATACTTGACCTTCTGGTTGAAGCTGACAAATTCAACAGCATTGTTCAACTGTTCCAGAATAGCTTAGTTCCCTGAGAAAGAATGCATTACCTGCCATAAATAAGTGCACACGCTAAATGTTTAATGCCATGTCAGCTTCTTTTCATTTGAGACAGAGTATTTTCAACAAAAATGCTAACACTTCAGGGGAACTTGAACAGAAGCTACTGTCTCAGGTCTCTTCCTTAAGTCCAAACTAGGGTAAAAGTCACTCAGTTTAAACAGCTAGCTACAAAGACTGCATTGGGTCAGGGCATCTCCCTCTCTCCGATGACCCTTCTCGCTCTCCCTGTCTTTATTACCTCCAGTTTTAAGATATTTTTAATTTGTGTTTTAAAGAAAATAAGCTCGATCATGACACTAAAAGAGAATCTGAGTTTTAAATGAAAAATTTTCAGGGGAATCCCCAAATATATTTCTACTGATTTGGGGGGATGTGGAAAACACAAGGCGTGATAAAATGTAAAGGTGCTCTGGCAGGTAAGGGGTAACTGGTTGCCTGCCTATGGCATGACTGTTATAAAAGGAAAGGGGAAGCTGGTGCAAAGGAAGCTACCTTACAGGTGAGGGTGCATCTTCTCTCCTCCCAGTTGGCTGAAACTGGAAAGCCCCAGATGGTTGTATTCAGTCATGAGAGTTGATTTCCCCACCCCCACCCCCGGTTTTGCATTTTGTTCTTGGAAATACAGGCAAGTCTCATTTTACGCCGGGGTTCCGTTCCGCGGTTTGCGCGTAAAGCGAAAACCGCGTATAGTGAAACTCCATTGAGTTGAATGGCGGACAGAATCGCCCGCAGTACCAATGCCATTTTTAAAATGGTTTTTTTTCTTTTTTTTTTCTTCTGGTTTTGCCAACCATGCAAAGCTGAATTCGCGCATGTTAGATGCGACTCGCCTGTAAAGCCAGCCAAGAGGAAAGGGATATGAAATGACCTGTAGCTGGGATTTTATTTTTCCTTCCATAACTGGCAAGTCTGTACACCAGCCTACAAATGACCTTTAAATCATTTAATCTTGGTGTGTAGGGTTTGATGCCACGAAATATGTCTATTAGTCAATATTTATGCTGTTTATAATTATTAAATTCATCTGTGTGCCAGATATGGCCTGTGCAGAATTTATATCCCACTTATCCCCTATGTTGGCATCAAAATAGGGTGTAAGCGGTACATAGGCCATGTGCTGTTTTCTCTACAGAGGGGTAAATTTCATTCTGGAACAATAGCTTTTTTTCCGGTTGATTGAACGATGTAATTCTAAATAAATCCTACTTTTAGCTTAACTGCGATAATTCTGGCTAAAAGCTTCCATCAGTATTTTAGAGTTTAAACTAGGAGGCACCAATTAAAACACAGCTTATTTAACATGAAGGTTAGTTAATTAGCAAATGCATAATCTGCTAAAAACTGATGGCAAACAACACATTCTCTAGGAAGGAGTAAATATTTAGTGGATTGTAGAGAAAATTAGCCACACACACCCCATTAATTTTAATGGCAGATGAGTGATTAAATCCCTAAATGCCCTGTTATAAATGTACCCCCTGCAGTCATACTTCCACAGAATAAATAATTTTCATTCTGTGACTGATAAATTTACTGATAAGCAGGGCCAGTCATGACAGATTTAGATGATGGATTAAGACAACTGATAAATCTCTCTCTACCTCAAAAGAAAAACTCTAAATACCATTCAATACATAGAGTGCTATGGGATAGAAAATAATTGCTATTGCTGTTTGCAGCATATGGGCTGGTCCTCTAGAACTGAGGCCATTCAGAGCACTTACAGAGAGTCAGGTGCATCCTTTTTCTTGAGAGAAAGTGTCATTTATTTCTGTCACAGGGTCACTCACCACACTGGTGCCTCTTGTTGGGCCGTTTGGGAATTAGCTTAGTCCCAGCAGGCGTGACCTCGGGTGGTGGTCACTTTTGAAAATCTAGGCCAGTAAGTGTTTGTGTTAATATTTATAGCATGTGTTAATACGTATTTAGACGTAAGGCTTTGTTTATATCATTTGGTTATCATTTTTCAGCTTCTCCAGTTTATTTTCGCAGCAGTTTTCTATTGTTCAGGCCATCTTGAAACAGTATTTAAAGACTGCGTTGGATACTTTCTGACTAGTATACCTTTTATTTAAATATTATTTAAATACATTAAATATTGTAGCCCATAACATGTCACCATTTAACCATGGAAAACAACGTTGATGGCCAGATCCCATTTTGAACAAATCTTCCATTCACTTCAATGAGTGCAGAATATAGGGTATATGGATAAAGGCCAAAACTGTCAAATATGGATGCCTGAAGTTAGGGATCTAAATATATGTTTGGGCATCTAAATAAGTAGTCTGTAGGTTGATCCAAATTCCACTGAAGTTAATGGAAAGTCTCCCATTGATTTCAGTGAGCTTTGGATCAGGACTATGGAGGTGGAGCTGTGAAAGTTCAGCATCTCTGAAAATCAGGCTCCTTATGTAAAGGTCTGAATATGGCTATAGGACAAGTTTGAAAATGTTGCCATATATATATATATGTATAATATGTAGATACATGTACTTCCAGCAGGATTTGTTCAAGGTTCTTGAAGCTTACAATCTGGCTGTAGAGGGAAGTATCTTAAAGGCAAAGGACTAAATCCAAAGAGATGCTGAGTGCCTACAACTCTCACTGAACTCAATGTGAGTCACAGGTGCTCAGCAGCTCTCTGGATTTGCCTTAAATATATTTTATTGTCCCCATGGAATGGGCACATATCTACAAATGAATTTTTTCTGCCTTGCAAAGGATGGATGGTTCTGAAGGTTACAGGATTATGGGTCCCTGAAGTATTAAATAAACAGTTAAATATTCTATTTCAGTAGCAGCTTCTTTTCTAGGTACGATTCTATGCATTATGGGCAACAGTGCCATCCTTAATTATATTGAAATTCATATAATGCTATAGGACCTAAAGAAGGTTCGGTTTTATTCCTGTCAAAGCATTGTAGCCTTTCAGATCTCTGTGTACTTAGCCAGTGTTCACCTGATTCCCATATCTGTCTTTTTAAAATGAACAGTAACAGTTATTCACCTTAGAAAGTTAGTTAATAACCAAGTCTACATCCCACACACAATTATATTTAGGTTTAGGTGGTAATATAAAAAATTGAGTCATCGGAACAAACTGAAATAATTCCTTAAAATACATTTTTTTCTGTTAAGGGCCTGATCTTGCAGACACTTTTGTGACCGATCCATATTCACATGAGTATTTTGTAGTCTTCTAGACTACTATCATAACTAAGAGCTTGTTTATACAGGAGTTATTCCAGAATAGCTATTCCAGATTAACTCCCTGTTGGATGCTCTTATTCCGGATAAGATTGCCTTATTCAAAATTAGTTTAGTAACCGTTGAAAGAGGATTAAGCTAATTAAGCATGAACGTGCCCACATGGGAAGCTAATCAGGAATAGTATCAGAGGGGTAGCCATGTTAGTCTGGATCTGTAGAAGCGACAAAGGGTCCTGTGGCACCTTATAGACTAACAGAGGTATTGAAGCATAAGCTTTCGTGGGTGAATACCCACTTCTTCGGATTCTTCTTTCTACTGCTTGCATCCGAAGAAGTGGGTATTCACCCACGAAAGCTTATGCTTCAGTACCTCTGTTAGTCTATAAGGTGCCACAGGACCCTTTGTCGCTTAATCAGGACTAGTTATTCTGCTTTAAATTCATATCTACCTTAATCCAAATTAATGTCCATATAGACATGGCTTTAGGATTCGAATGGTCATGTTCTACATCTACTTAATGAAATACCAATGCTATCCTTCAGGCGTTCTATGCAGAATGATTTTGCCATTTTAAAGTAGTTTAGAGATTTTAAGTTTAAAGGGCAAATAACATACTCTTGAGGAAACTAGGAATCAATAATATGAAGATTTAATAAGGCAAAAACTCCGTCATTTTCTGAATATATAGTTCAGTGACTTCTTGCATCTGTATTAACTGACAGGGGTATTGGGAAGAATTAGGTTATCATGAGTCAAAATTTAGCATGTAAGGGTTACTCCAAGATACCTGGCATTTGGAAATAACCTTTTCTTAACATCTCAGTATAGGGAAATCTCAGAAGGACTTAACTGCTCAGGCAGTGAACAGGGGAGATACTTTTAACATCCTTAAAATAAATTAACGTTGAAGGAAGAAGAAGTTGAGAGTTGGGGTCAGTTATATTTTAACTTTAAGGCCTCTAGAATGCTAAGGAGAACTTTTCTCTCTCCTTATAGAGTTTTGCAAATACAATAATGGATTTGTTCCAAAGGGTATCACTTCTCTTCCTCAGCTTCTCTGTACTAATACAATAAGCAAATGTATCGCAAACAAGTTCATCAGGTCTCTTCAACTTTCCATATGAAGATAAACTTTTGAACAACCTTGTTCAGCCAGAAGTGGACCTGACTGCTTGTTATCACAGGTAGTTTAGTTTTCTTAACGAATAATTTTAACATGGACAAAGAATCAAAAGCATTGATCTTCTGCTTCTACTTCCTTTGGGTCAAGCAGTCATTTCCAGTATTGCCTATTCCACAATGCAGGTTTCCTATTCACAGGATTATCTTTGATGAAGAATTTGCTCAGAGTGATATAATTTCAAAAAGACAGTGTTGGAAATTCCAATGAACTTTTCATAACCTTTGCTTATGCACCACAAAACCTTAAATCTATCAGATTGCTTAACAAGTCTCTTCTATACAGTTTCCCTTTCTAGCCCTTCTTTGGCCTTGTTTGGGGAAGAAGACAGGAAGATTGCTTTGTGCCTGAGACTTGGGGTAAAATCCTGGCCCCACTGAAATCAGTGGGAAAACTCACCCTGTGTATACAACTGGTTGCCCCAAAGTCAGAGTTCAGTTTCTGTCCTTGAGGCACCTCTCAAGAGAGGGCAAATCCTGCGGCCAGGTTCCAGCACAAGTAGCTAATTTGGGCAGTGGACAGGTGTGCACAGGACAGTCACCTGAAGTGGAGTACCCACAGGAACACTCCTCAGAGGAGAAGAGGTCACTCACCCTGTGCAGTAACTGAGGTTCTTCGAGATGGGTGTCCCTATGGATCCTTCACTACCCATCCTCCTCCCTTCAACTTCGGAGTTCAATCTACGGACTCTGTGGTAGAGAAGGAACTGAGGTTCGGGGGTCGGGTCACACAGTGCTAGATAGGCTCCAACAACAGCACAAGACAGGGAGAGTGCATGTGCGACCTAGACGAGCACTGCTGCTGAAATTCTTTGATCAAAGATGCAGGGATGTACATTCACCTGAAGTGGAGCTCCCACAGGGACACTCATGTTGAATAACTTCAGTTACTGCATTTTTAAAAACACTTAAGTGACTTGGGCTTCTAAGTCCCATTGACTTTCACTTTGGACTTGGGCTTCTAATGGTTCCCATCCCTAATGTCTTGGAAAACATCTGGTTGAATTACTAGTTGTAAATACACTATCCAGTGAATTTAGCATCTTCCCTCTATTAACCAATCATCCATGAGTCAATCCTGATTTCTACAAATGTTTTGCTATTCATAAGTTTTTGCCAAACAATTTTTAGCCTCTGTGTTTTTTCACAACCTCTCCATCCTGACTTTTTACTACATTGTTTGAATATTGGTTGTTTAAGTTGCATGGCATCATTTCAGTTTCCCGAATAGAGGACAAACTTTTAAAACTGAATAGTAAGTGACAAACAGCAAAATATAAAATGCTTTTGTTCACACGCATACTCTTCTTCCCTTGTTTACAAGGAAATGTGATTAATCTTACAAAGAACAGCCTTCCCCCAATAAACATAGTGAATGAGTTTTTTGCCTTCACAAATGTTCATGAATAGGAGCATGGTAAGAAATAATAGTCATTCAGAATTTGACTTACTGTTTGCAAACATGTTCTTTTGCAATACTAAGTTTATTTTCATGTTAGGACTGTCTCTTACTATGTGTCTGTATGGTGTATAGCCCAGTGGGGATTTGAACTCAGCGGGACCTGTAATGTAATATAAATAATAATATTAGTTGCCTGCTATATATGGATTAGGGGAACTATATTTATTCTATAAGCCTCGCTGAACTAGTGCACAATGTGCACTCTGCACACATCCTAAATGCAACTAATTCCACTATGCAGAGACATATGGTGATCCACCCATTTGCACTATAAAAGGACTGTGCAGATGTGTTCATGGAATATGTATATGTGCTTATTCATACTGTAAGAACACACCATTAATTTATCCTGACAAATATAGATGCAAATTAGATGTGTGGATCAGGAATATCTGCATCTCCCTGCTTTATGACAGTGCCATAAGCATCGTATCATTCTGCAGCCAACATAGCTAAATTATTTAGATAGAAAAAATATCCATTTATTTCACCCACATTAAAATTAAAATGAGATCTACAGACATAATAATGTTTTTTGTAGGGCAAGTTTAAAAGATATTAAGGCCACGGGCATAGATGCAGATTAAACACTGAATCTGTTTTGCTAGATGCTTAACTATCTCCCTGTAGTGGACATCTGGAGCAATATTAATGGACGCTATAGGGATCTCTGTCCAGATCTACTTGGCTAGTTTACAACAGAAGGTCACTTTCAGCCAGAGCATTTGAGGATGGAGCTGGGGAATCAATCGAGAGTGCAGATGTTCTCCCAAAGGGAAAAAAAAACATAAAAAAGGAAAGGGAACAACTCTCAGATATAATTGTACAGCTCAGGGTGACATGTCCATGTCCATGTCAATCTCTCAATCGGTTGACAGCCTAGTAGTAAGCAGTGATGTCAATGGGAATGTAGTTGAGAAAGGAATGTGGGGTTGGCCAGTGGGAAGGCTGCAGTGTTAGACACTAGGAAAGCCCTCCCTCATCCATGTCACTGGAGAAAAAAAAAATTCTGCTTTGTCCCATGTTTTCCCTACTATAGTACTTGACTTATTTTCTCCTCACAGGTCAGAAAGGAGATATAAACCACATATACAGAAAGGTGGTGGGCATTATACTGTACTGAATATAATTTGATAGGTTATCTCAGGAAAACATACATATTAATACGTGCTGTTTTAACCAGCAATGAGTCTGATTGCAGACATTCCTGAGCCCTGTGACTTGCATCACAATGGCAAGACTATGAATAATGTACTTTGCAGGACCACTAGCCTGGTACAGTCACTTCATGTTTTCTCTGAGCATATTATCAATTTACTGTGACAAGGTTCTAAAATGAAAAAGAGCTGAATGTGTTTTGTCATTATTTTGGGCTAACAGAAGATGATACTATTATAGGGCAATGCAAACCTCGTAATGATTTCTCCATTTTTTTTGCTCTGACAGAGCCATGGCTTTTCCCATTTATTGCATGACAAAGAGCCAGCCTTGTTCATCAGTCACTGTCACTTCACCATATTTACTTGGCCCTCTCACCCTTCATTCCCCACCCCTAACTCTTGTTTTGACCTGTGATGGAAATATGCTGTGGGTGATTTTATGTATGATTTATTAAGGGTGAGATTGTCATTTGCCATGTGTAAGGGAAATAAGGGAACATAAGGCTCCCCAGGGCTTACAGTATGGGGTTGGGAGGAGGAAAAAGGAAGAGCCTCTGCAGGGTGGCTCCCCTCACTCCTATTGAAGTTGGCGGGGCTTTGACTCCATCCCCATAATGCACTGGCCCGAGCAGCTCAGCAAGGGATAAATAATCTTATTGAAAATGTTAAGGGCCTGAATCTCATTTACACCAGGGCTCTTTTACCCCACTTTGTTGGTGTAGAAGGACCTTAAAGTGGGTGCAATTTTAATTTAGACCCTCTTCATAGCCCTTTTACGCTGCCAGAGCAGTGTAAAGGGGCATTAGTAGAAACAAGAATCAGGCCCGAGGCATTTGAAGTTTCAGGCTTACAAAATGTTAACCCTTTTTAAAATTTAACATGGATTAGACTCTACCTTTCTCTGTCCTCTTCCGTGTATCCTCCACCTCCCTCCATTCCTTCTCTCCTCCTCTCATTCTCTTCATCCTCTTTCTGTGCCCTGCCTATCTTCTGTGTGACCTCCCCCCACCATCACTGCATCCACTTACTTGAAAGGGTTAACACTTTCAAATATAAACAGGAATTATTTTGCAGAAATTCTATGGCTGGTGTTATGCAGGAGAGCACAGTGGTCCCTTGTGGCCCTACAATCTATACATCTATTCCAGCCTCCTTCCCCAGCCTCCATTCCAAAGCCAAGTAGCACAGCTCTATCCCACCATGTACCTTGACTCCTTCCCACCATTCCATCAAGCGGTCTTTCCACTCTACATTTCCCCTCAAACCCCACCTCCTCCCCTGCCTCTGATTTTGCCCAGCTATTACATCAGAAGAGCTTTGGAGTCAGTAGCAAGTTAATTTATAGTTAAATATTGCTCTGTGTACATGTCACAAGTTATGCTTTAGTCAAACACAAGTTAGGTTCAGTACAGGGGTAACTGGGTGAAATTCAATGGCTTCTGATATACAGGTGGTCAGACTAGATTATTATAATGGCCATTTCTGTCATTTAGCTTTCTAAAAATATATGAGAAGACGAAATATGAAGTAATATATCTGTGTCCTTTGCGGGGAAAGAAAGTTAACAAAAATTGTTATCTTTGACAGCCATAATGAAATTGCAGTTAACGTGCGCGATTAACTCAACAAAATTAATTGTGATTAATCATAGTGTTAAACAATAGAATACCAATTGAGATTTATTAAATATTTTGGATGTTTTTCTACATTTTCATATATAATGTATTCTGTGTTGTAATTTAAATCAAAGTATATATTATTTTTTATTATAAATATTTGCACTGTAAAAATTACAAATAAAAGAAATAGTATTTTTCAATTCACCTCATACAAGTACTGTAGTGAAATCTCTTTGTCGTGAAAGTGCAACTTACAAATGTAGATTTTTTTTTTGTTACATGACTGTACTCAAAAACAAAACAGTGTAAAACTTCAGAGCCTACAAGTCCACTTAGTCCTACTTCTTGTTCAGCCAATCGCTAAGACAAACAAGTTTGTTTATATTTACAAGAGATAATGCTGCCCTCTTATTATTTACAATGTCACGTGAAAATGAGAACAGGCATTTGCATGGCATGTTTGTAGCTGGCATTGCAAGGTATTCACGTGCCAGATACGCTAAACATTCATATGCCCTTTCATGCTTTGGCCACCATTCCAGAGGACATGCTTGCATGCTGTTGTTGCTCGTTAAAAAATAATGTGTTAATTTAAATTTGTGACTGAACACCTTGCGGGAGAATTGCATATCCCCTATTTCATGTTATAGCAGTCTTGGATGATGACCCAGCACGTTGTTCATGTTAAGAACACTTTCACTGTAGATTTCACAAAAAGCAAAGAAGGTTCCAATGTGAGGTTTCTAATGATAGCTACAGCACTCGACCCAAGGTTTAAGAATCTGAAGTACCTTCCAAAATCTGAGAGGGACGAGGTGTGGAGCATGCTTTCAGAAGTCTGAAAAGAGCAACACTCCTATGGGGAAACTAGAGAACCCGAACCACCAAAAAAGAAAATCAATCTTCTGCCTGTGGCATCTGACTCAGATAAGGAAAATGAACATGCGTTGGTCCGCACTGCTTTGGATTGTTATCAAGCAGAACCCGTCATCAGCATGGACACATGTCCCCTGGAATGGTGGTTGAAGCATGAAGGGACATGTGAATCTTTAGCGCATCTGGCACATAAATATCTTGTGATGCCAGCTACAACAGTGCCATGCAAATGCTTGTTCTCACTTTCAGGTGTTATTGAAAATAAGAAGCAGGCAGCATTCTCTCCTGTAAATGTAAACAAACTTGTTTGTCTGAGCGATTGGCTGAACAAGAAGTAGGACTGAGTGGACTTGCAGGCTCTAAAATTTTACATTGTTTTATTTTTGAATGCAGTGTTTTTGTACATATATCTACATTTGTAAGATCAGCTTTCATGATAGAATCATAGATCATAGAATCATAGAATATCAGGTTTGGAAGGGACCTTAGGAGGTCATCTAGTCCAACCCCCTGCTCAAAGCAGGACCAATCCCCAAGATAAAGAGATTACACTACAGTACTTGTATCAGGTGAATTGAAAAATACCATTTCTTTTGTTTTTTTAATAGTGTAAATACTTTTAATCAAAAATAAATATAAAGTGAGCACTATACACTTTGTATTCTGTGTTGTAATTGAAATCAATATTTGAAAATGTAGAAAACATCCAAAAATATTTAAATAAATGGTATTCTATTATTAACAGTGCGATTAATTGTGTGATTAATCACAATTTAATTTTTTTAATCATGTGATTAATCACGATTAATTTTCTTAATCGCTTGACAGCCCTACTTTTCATGAATCATTTAAGGAATGTCAATAAGAAGATTTTCAATTACCCTAAAGCTATCAAGATTCAATAGTATTGACTCAATTTCCATTGAAAAGGGCTCATTCTACTGAGTTCTGATGTTTTCAGAAGGTAGATTTTGTTAGATAAAATTATTACATGGTGGCGAGGGCCTGTATTTATCGATTCATAGATAAAAATATATATGTTATTATATCTATCTAAGGCCAGAAGGGACCATTGTGACCTGAATAACACAGACTGAAGAACCTCACCCAATAATTTCTGCATCAAACCCATAAGTTCTGGGCTTCAGACAAAAGTTTGTAGGGGAGAATGGGGACAAGAGATGTCCAAACAACAACTCCCATGAGGCACCATGGCAGCTTAGGTGGACTATGTCAAAATATTTTAAAATTTCCTAATTAATTTTTTTATTTTCATTTTGTGAAAAAATTAGGTATTCCAGCTTTTTGTTCTGATTCAGGATATTGAAATATCAGACTTTCCCGTGGGACACAAATGCCAATTTTTGATCAGCTCTAGCATTGACATAAGAAATCGACGGCCATATTTTCAGTTGGTATAAATCCATAGCTCCACTGAATTCACTGGGACAACACAGATTTTCAGCAACTGAGGATCTTGCTCAGAATTCTTTCAAACTTATTGCATTTCAGAATACATTAAATAGATTCCACGAGAAGAATCTAATTTCTTTGATGTGTTCTATGAAATAGTGTCTTTGTACAGTAGATTTGCTATATTCATTAAGGGCTAAATTGTGCCTACTGTGTGGGCACAAAGGTTGGGGAGGATAAAAGTAGCTAGGCACAGGGAATGATCTCTCGGTGTCTGCTACAGCGTAAGATCTCCTAAAGAGATGAGAGGAGGAGGTTGGCCGTGACCCCAATCCCCTAGACATTGAACAGCAGAGTTGGCTTGTGCATGCAGAGGGGAGTATGACTCAGCTCTTGAAAGTGCAACATTCTGGACTTCTAGGATAATGAGCCGCCCACTAGCCTTAATGTGGGACAGAGAGCTTCAATGGCACAACTGAGCCTGAGCTAGTTGTCAGCTATAAAAAATAGTGATCTCTGTGCTTAAGTATGTGGCAATTCAAATAATGATGACAGTTCTCCAGTTCACTTTTAAGTTAAGTGGTGATGTAGATAGAGCATTTAAATAAATCAGTTGTTAAATAACTGGGTGCAACACTGAAGAATCCAACCCTTGTCATCATGAGGCATTGCTCTTGGCTCCAGTCCTCTGGCCTTCTTCACGATATCCAACCGTATATCCAAGACTCCTCTCTGTTCTTGACTTCGAAGACTCCTCTCTGTTCTTGGGGAAGACGGATGCGAGACTTGAAGGACTTGAGGGCCACCCTATGGTCCTGAGGCCTTTACGCTCCATTAGCTTCTAGGAAGCACTTCAGGCCCCAGCAGCCTCCTCAGTTCTCGGTGCCTTCCAGACAGGAGCCCTACAAAAGAAAAGGAAGAGGTTATAAATGGTGCCAACCACTCCTGCCCACCTCAGCCTCCCAGTGGGTCCACGCAGGCCTTCTGAAACTGTGTCTGAAGGCACTGTACCAGTCACTGTTTCAGATCTGCTGTGCCTTTTATTTTTGGACTGTCTGTAACTCTTCAGCCCAGCATGATCATACATAGCATCGGACCGTTGGGTCCTGAATACAGTGACAGTCGGATATACCCTTCAGTTTTTATTCATCCCTCCCACCCCTATATCCCTATCCCTTTTCAGGGACCCTTCTCATGAGCAACTCCTTGTCATAGAATCATAGAATATCAGGGTTGGAAGGGACCTTAGGAGGTCATCTAGTCCAACCCCCTGCTCAAAGCAGGACCAATCCCCAATTTTTGCCCCAGATCCCTAAATGGCCCCCTCAAGGATTGAACTCACAACCCTGGGTTTAGCAGGCCAATGCTCAAACCACTGAGCTATCCCTCCCCCCCAGGAGGTTTGTCCAGGAGGTGCAATCTCTCCTACATATGGGGGCTGTAAAAGAGGTTCCTCAAGACTTGACTGGGAATGAGTTTTACTTCTGGTATTTCCTAATCCCAAAGGAGCCTCCTGCCCATCTTGTACTTGTGTCACCTAAACAGATATCTCAACAAGTTGAGGCTCCATATAGTCTCCCTGGCCTCTATCATTCCTTTCCTGGATCCAGGAGACTGGTACGTCTCCCTTGACTTAAAGAACACATACTT
Source organism: Macrochelys suwanniensis (assembly GCA_033296515.1). Taxonomy (NCBI): domain Eukaryota; kingdom Metazoa; phylum Chordata; order Testudines; family Chelydridae; genus Macrochelys; species Macrochelys suwanniensis. The sequence goes on along the minus strand of CM065775.1, from coordinate 36,865,824 downwards.
TCACATATCTATCTTCCATGGCCCAAGACGATTTCTCAGGTTTATAATGGGTCAATGCCGCTACCAATTAACTGCTCTTCCCTTTGGCTTATTGGCAGCTCCCCAAGTTTTCACAAAGTGTATGGTGGTCATAGCAGACTTCCTTAGGCAGCAAGGTGTAAAAGTCTACCCACACCTCGATGACTGGCTGATCAAAGGTCGGTCGCAGGTTCAAGTACAGAACAGCATCAGCATCATCCAAACCACTGGGTCTGCTGGTAAGAAAGCAGAAGTCAACTCTTGTCCCGGTTCAGAGAATAGAATATATTGGAGCAGTGCTTGACTCAACCCAAGCCAGGGCCTTCCTGATGGAAGCCTGATTCAGGACCATGTCAGACCTCATATCCAATGTCATGTGCCACAACAGCTCAGGTTTGCCTCAAGCTACTGGGACACATGGAGGCATGTACTTATGTGGTTCAGCACACAAGGCTGTGCCTCAGGCCCATCCAGATGTGGCTAGCATAAGTTTACTCCCCAAGCAGAAACCACTTATAGTCAGTGCTCATGGTCCCTCCTGTGGTCCTCGCCTCCCTGGACTGCTGGAAAGACCCAAGATCGGTAATGATGGGGGTGACTTTTATTACCCCTAAACTGTTGGTAGCCTTAGTCTCAGATGCATCACGCAGGGTGGGGAACCCACCTCAACAACATCAGGGCCTCTGGTCCCAAGGAGAGCTCTCCCTGCACAAACTCCAGGGAGCTCAGGGTGATATTCTTAGCATGCCAAGTGTTTCTTCCCCAGATCTCAGGCAAAATGGTGCAGGTCCTGACAGACAGTACAGCAGCCATGTTTTGCTTCAACAAGCAGGGAGGGGATCAACCTTCGGCCTTGTGTCAGGAGGCCACCCATTTGTGGGACTTCTGCACGAAGCACTCCATCTCAAGGCGTCACATCTTCCAGGAGCCCGGAATTTACTTGTGGATTACCTCCACAGATCTTTTTCCTCTCACCATGAGTGGTCCCTTCACCCAGAGGTCATCAGATTCATCTTCCAAAGGTGGGGACACCCCCCCCCCAGGTAGACCTGTTTGCAACCAGGCAGAACAGGAAATGCCATCAGTTTTGTTTGCTTCACAGACACAGCTCAGGCTCCATGTCCAAGGGTTTCCTGCTCCTGTGGACAGACCTCCTACTTTACGCTTTCCCCCCCAATCCCCTTGGCTCACAAGGTCCTCCTAAAAATCAAACGGTACAAGGCAAGAGTTATTCTGACAGCCCCAGCATGGCTGCACCAGCATTGGTTTGGCATACTCCTGGAGCTCTCGGTGATACCCCCACTCTCGCTCCCACTCTGTCCGGTCCTGATTTCACAAGACCATGGCCAGGTGTAACACCCAAACCAAACCTCCCTGCACCTAACTGCTTGCAGGCTGAAACCTGAAGTACAGACTTGCTCAGAACAGGTTCGGAAGATCATGCTAGGCAATAGAATGCCTTCCATCCGGGCTACCTACTTGATCATGTGGAAGCATTTCTCTTTTTGGGCTTCTGAAAGTGCTCTCTCTCTCTCCCCATCTTAATCTTCCCTTCAGTCTATCTTGGACTATTTGCTCCACTTAAAGCAGCAGGGCCTGGCCCTCTCATCTATTAAAGTGCACTTAGCAGCCATCTCAGCCTTCCATCCTCCAGTGAACAGCAGGTCAGTGTTCTCCCACAAAATGATAGTTTGGTTTCTCAAGGGTCTGGAGAAGCTCCATCCTCAGGTCCACAAGCCACCCCAACTCATGGGACTTAAACCTCGTTCTGTCAAAGCTTACAGGTCTCCGCTTTGAGACGATAGCATTATGCCCCTTACTACTTCGCTCTTGGAAGCTCACCTTCCTGGTGGTAATCATCTCAGCCAGAAGGGTCTCTGAAATCAAGACCCTTATGTCAGAACTGCCCTACACAGTGTTCTTAAAGGACAAGGCTCATCTGTGCCCCCATCTGGCCTTCCTATCAAAGGTGGTATCACAATTCCATAACAACCAGACCGTTTTCCTACCAGTCTTCTTCCAGAAACCTTACAAGAACTCTGAGGAAAGACAGCTTCACTCGGATGTTAGACATGCCCTCACCTTTTATACTGAGAGGACTAAACCCTTTGCAAATCCACGCAACTCTGCGTAGCAGTAGTGGAAAGGATGAGAGGGCTACCTGTGTCAACACAGAGAATCTCATCCTGGATAACCACCTGTATCCGGGCTTGGTAAAAGCAGGTGAATGTCCCGCCTTCGGCCATCTTAACCATTCACTCCACAAGAGCCCAGGCATCGTCAGCAGTGTTCCTTGTGCAGGTCCTACTCCAGGACATCTGCAGAGCTGCAGCCTGATCATTGGTACATACCTTCACATTCGACTACACCGTCACCCAACAGGCCCAAGATGATGCCAGTTTCGGGTGAACACCGCTACAGTCTGTATGTCCATGAACTCCAAGCCCATCTTTTGGGATGCTGCTTGTGAATCACCTAACATGGAATGGACATAAGCAAGCACTCAAAGAAGAAAAAATGGTTACTAACCTTTGTAACTGTTGTTCTTTGAGATATGTTGTTCATATTCATTCCATGATCCACACTCTATCCCTCAGTCAGAGTCAATCGGCAAGAAGGACCTGAGAGGGTGCGGGGCTGGCAGTGCCCCTAATACCAGCACATAAACACACGTCTCCAGAGAGTGTTAGAGCTGACCGAACGAATACCACTGAGGGAAAAATCTCTGGCAATGGTGCACATGGCGTGCACACACCTAACATGAAGTGAACATGAGCAACACATCTCGAAGAACAACAGTTACAGAAAGGTTAGTAACCGTTTTTTTTGTTTGTTTGTTTCTGTTTCTAACTGTAGTAAATGTGAAAGCTGCTGAACAAAACTACAAATGGGTGATTTCTGTTCAGTGATTACAAAACTTCACTGTCTGAATTTACATACCTAAAGTTGAGGAAGTGATTGTGTATATTGAAGTAATGAAAAATGTAACTATATTATTTAGAAGCATTCATGTTCATCTGAAAAGTGAAGAAAATTCATTTCCTCTGATTCTTCAAGTTGAAATGTGCCACTGAATTAAACTTTCACTATTGAAGTTGAAGAGAACTCTGATAAGTTTGACTATAGAAGAGAGACACGTGGGTGTTCCATATGAAATATGTGTATATATATTGCATTTAATTTTTCATTAGAATTTCTCTCTTCTCATCTCTGATCCTTATTTCACAGAGTCTCTATTTGTTTTTCACTCAGTGTTCTCTCTGCTCTATTTTGTTCTTGTCCTCTCATGATCCTTTTTTTCTAGTGTCACTCAAGCAGAATGTGAACATAATTAAGTTCAATTTAACATTGTATGTGGGGGATTTCAATCTTCAAGAGAGTTCAAAATTAGGCAAAATGAGTTCTCCCATCCCTATCTGAAATGCACTGCACTAAATCTTTTCTCTGTGTCCCAATTCAGCAGGAATTCTGTTTATCAGCATGACAAACAGATGCATTCCCCAGTAATCACTTAGAAGTCAAACATTTATCACCACTGTCTAATCAGTCTTCCCTAAAATTAATATAAACAAACAGAAGGAAAAGACATAGTTGTTAGATCATCCAATCCATCTTCCTTGCCAGTGTCCTGTAAGAGGGCCTCCTCAGTCCTGCTTCTATCTCGGTCTACAAACCCTGCAGAGACCCTTGTGCTGGTCCTTACGTTTTCTGCAGTTTATTTATATATGAGTCTCACCACCTTCACAGCATGCATAGCACCTTTAACAAGCAGGGAAGAGCAATCTCTCTCTCTGCTTACTGCCTGCTTTCCCCCCTTTTTACTTCCTTCCTGTGCCAATTTGTGGGTTCTGACTCATGGCTTAATTAGCTTTTCTGCCCTGTCCCACCCACAAATTAAGCACAGCTCTGCTCAGTCCGCTCCAGTCTGCTTTACCTGATTTGAGCTGCTGTGAACAGAGTGCTGACTCAGGCTTTCATACCTAGCAGAGTGTCACATGTCCCTACCGGACTTTTTAAAATGTTTTGTGTAAACTAGTATTAAAACACCTCTATGATGTGTCTTTTTTCTCTTAGGAGTCTATTACTCAGATTATTATTGTACATTTGACTTTGGGAATTTTCTGCTGATATTCAGCCTAAACTGTCCTTTTTAAAAATTTCATCCCATTACTTCTAGTTATGCCCGTGTAGTGGCTTAGCGGTGGTCCCTCCCCCTCTGGGTTAGTGGGAGGGACCTCACTACGTTGCTGGGCGTCACCAACAGTTAGGGAATCCACAGCCTGCGGCTCTGGCCGGTAGTCTGGGCAGAGCGGTAATCAGTTAGCATCTCCAGACTGCAATCAGGGCAAAGGAGCAAATAGTTACAAGTCCAAATGCTTCATCAGGGCAGGGCAGCAAAGAGTCTATGGCTCAGGCCTGTACTCAGGGCTGAGCAGCAAACAGTCAGTTTTGAGCTCCAGGCCCTCAGACAGGGAAGGTGGTAAAGGGCCTACGGCTCAGGCCTACAGCTCGGGCCTGTCCTCAGGGTCGAGCAGCAGACAAAGAGTTACAGACAAAGAGTTAGCCTGAGCCCTTAGGGAGGGTCAGCAAAGAGTCTATAGCTCAGGCCTGTATTCAGGACCGAGTAGCAAGAGGGTCGAGTATCCTCACTCTGGCAGATGGCCAACAATCGCATGCTCCTTGGCCTAGAGAGGAGGGACTGCCACCCCAGGGAAGGGGTGGCACGGGTAGGAGGATGCAGGCCCGCCCGACTCCACTGCATCCCAGTCCAGGGCCCTAACAGTGGCGGAGTATTCCCCCACCGCCACTGGGTCAGCGGGGAATCCAGCCACAACACGCTGACGGGGTTTTCAGCAGCAATGCAGCCAAATTAGGGTCGGCTGCCCCTGGGCCGTTTCCTCCCCTCGGGGGGTACATATATCCGTAGGGGTCCTCCGGTTTGTCTGGGTTGAAGGCCAGTGGCAGTCCCAGCGACTCCTCGGTGCCTTGGTCAGCAGGTGGCTCCAGCAGCTCTGGCTAGTTCTCAGCTCAGTGGAGATCCGCTGCAGTCTCCCGGCTCAGGAGCGGTCAGGTGGCGTCAGTCTCCTTCTGTGGCTGCAGCTTAAATGAGCCCCCAGACCTGTCCTTTATACTTCCTTTTCCAGCCTCTCACTTCTGGAGGGAGGGGAAAACATGGCCTGGCTCCGCCCACCAGGGTTCACAGAGTGGTTCCTCCCACTCTGGCTCAGTGGGAGGCCACTCTGCCTTGCTACAGCCCCCATATACCACAGTAAATAATTCCTTTCTTTCCTTGGCATGGACATCCTACAGATATGTGTAGACTGTTATCATACCCTGCTTCAATCATTGCTTAGCTGAGCTGTAAACATTTAGCTCTTTTTATCTTGCTTCAGACAGCTGTCCCTCACTGACTCTGCACAGATTTGTTGATCTTCTCAGAACTCACTCCAGTTTGGCATTATCTACATTAGAAATGTGGCACAACAGAAGTGAGAACAGTAGTCTAGGTGCACATGAACTAGAGCCCTATAGAAAATATTGCTACCACAGCCCAAAATTTTACATTGCCCTTTCTATGTTTTTGCAACAAAATCATAATTCAAGTTTAATTTGGTGTTAGTCTTCATCTCTGAGACACTTTGTGTATTACTAATTTCCAAGTTCCTCCCTCGGATTGGATATCTGGGTCTTGGGTTATTTTCCCCAGATGCATAACTTACATTTTCCTACACTGAAAATATGACAGGGAAAATAAATTCAGTCAATCACTCCAGGCCGTTTTGTATTATTTCTCTGTCCTAACTGGTGTTTGCAGCGCCTTTCAGTTTAGTATATCATATAAGTTTAATTACTGTTGTGACAAAGTTCTTCCTCTACCTTGGTGAGTCCTGCGCTTATTGGCAGATTTTGATCACCTCAGAGATCTTCCCCTCTGGTAGAACCCACAGTCAAATTCCTCCTGTGTCTGATCAGGAGTTGGGAGGTTTGTGGGGGGAACCCGGGCCCGCCCTCTACTCCGGGTTCCAGCCCAGGGCCCTGTGGATTGCAGTTGTCTATAGGGTTTCCTGTAACAGCTGCGTGACAGCTACAACTCCCTGGGCTACTTCCCCACGGCCTCCGCCCAACACCTTCTTTACGCTTACTGCAGGACCTTCCTCCTGATGGTCTGATGATGCTTGTACTCCTCAGTCCTTCAACTCTTCTCACTCTCAACTCCTTGTGTGCCTCTTGCTCCCAGCTCCTCGCACGCAACACCACAAACTGAAGGGAGCTCCTTTTTAAACCGGGTGCCCTGATTAGCCTGCCTGTCTTAATTGATTCTAGCAGGTTCTTAATTGGCTCCAGGTGTCCTAATTAGCCTGCCTGCCTTAAATTGGTTCCAGAAAGTTCCTGCTTGTTCTAGTGCAGCCCCTGCTCTGGTCACTCAGGGAACAAAAAACTATTCATCCAATGGCCAGTATATTTGCCTTCTATCAGACTTCTGTACCCCACTTGTCTGGGTCTGTCACACTATTTACTCTTGATCGTTAATGAATATGTTAAATAAGACCCAACTGTATTATTTATTAATATCATTTATTAGGTGCAAAGCAGTCGAGATGCAGGCCTACTATATGTACTACCTTTCATTCATCGACTAATTTTTAAATTTAGTTAAAAACAATTAAATTGGGTAAGATTTATTCTTTATAATGCCATAATCATGGTCCCCCTAAATGTTTTAGTGGTATCTCTGTCTTAATCACTGTTTCCCTATTTAATCTTGCTAAAAGATAAAACTATGGATCAGTAATAGCCAGGATCATCCTTTTCTCTTTAGAAAATCATCACTGTGGTTAGTTTTTCTGTACCTCTTCAGTTGTCCATAAATTTCAGAAAAAACTGCTAATGAATTAATACATTTTAGCTAATTCTCTTCATAGTCCAGGTATTCTCAATCCTTCCTCAACAGAGGGGACTGGACTAGATGTCATCTTGAGGTCCCTTCCAGCCCTACATTTCTGTAATTCTGTGACTGTCACCTAGATGTGACCTACTAAATAAACATGACATAACAAGAGAAAATATTTATTCGCTTTGGAAACTTTCTATAACCTTTTCACAGTCACAGCAGTGGAAATATCACTTCTCAACCACCTTTTTCACCTCTAATCTCATGCTACTGAATGACAATGGGAATAGCACTTTTCCCTGTATTTCAGATACTTGTATGTGCAATTCCTGGTTCTTTCTGCTTTTTTTTCCACCTCCAGTTTATTAAATATTTGGCTGAGAAACTGGAATTTATTTTCAAAGGAAGCTTGGGTCTTTCTGTCTAGAACAGTACATTTAAAACACAAAAAAATATTGTTGTGTTGATTGCTCTTTGTGTGTGTGCGCGTGCACACGCATAGTTTACTCCAGGGTGTCCAATTATCCTGATTACAAGGCTGAGATATATGCAGGAATTGAAAACCTAGTGCACAACAGAACAAGGTGGGGTTTCTTTAATCCTGAAAGTGCATGCATTTCCTGAAAATCAGGCATCAAATGTTAATGACAGGTTAGCAAGAATGTTCACCAATAAAGGGTGAGTCAAGAGAAAATGTCTTTAGGAGTAGAAGTCAATTGGCTAAATTCCACACAAAGCAAAATCAGACAAGAGCCACACCAGGAGAAAAGCACACAATGATAGTGTAGGTAAAGTGAAGTCCAGGTCTAGGTATCTGTGTCCTTTAGCTGCCAAATTCACCTAACTAATTGCATTAGAGATTGGCTGTGCATCAGTGACAAAAGTTAGAGAGCATGGCATCATATCTGCTGCAGCATCCAAAGCCAAATCAGTGTTTAATTTGCCTAGCCATTTTCAGAAGAACATGCTGTGATAACTGAAGCCTTGTGTGTGTGTGTGTGTGTGTGTGTGTGTGTGTGTGTGTGTGTGTGTGTGTGTGTGTGTGTGTGTGTGTGTGTGTGTGTGTGTGTGTGTGTGTGTGTGTGTGTGAGAGAGAGAGAGAGAGAGAGATCAAGAGCAGGCTGCTGCCGAAATCCCCGGCGGCGGCAGCGGGAGAGACTGCCACCGAAATGCCACCAAGATCCCCGGCGGCCAAAGAAGCTGCCGCCGAAGTGCCACCGGGGTCCTCGTCGGCACTTCGTCGGCAGCTTCTTCGGCCGCCAGGGATCTCGGCGGCATATCGACGGCAGCCTCTCCTGCTGGCGGCTGCCGAGGGACCTGAAACGCCACCCCCCAAATCCTGGCGCCCTAGGTGACCGCCTAGGGTCGCCTAATGGTAGCGCCGGCCCTGATGAAGAGAGAGAGAGAGAGAAGCCTAATCTCTCTCTCTCTATCTCTCTCTCTCTCTTTGTATGTGTGGAATGTTGATGAACAAATTAGTTGATCAAAGCCTATTAAATCAGGTCAAGATGATTTTGACCAAAACCCAAGTATATTAATATTCTAATTTTCATTATTTACAAAAAGTTTACTGTAGCTTGAAGCTGTAATGAGTTTTTTTTGTACCGGAACTGTATTTTTCATACTACGAACTTGCTAAAATTATACCTGCATGGCATGCTTTGGTCTTCATAGTTGCTTCACTACCGTGTGTGTGTGTGTGTGTGTATACACAAAGAAGGAGGGGGAATGAAGGACTTCTTTGATATTATTTTAGAATTAAATGTAAGTAATGGATTCACCAGGGATGAATTTTGTCATCTTGATTTTGAAGAGCAAGCTGGGAACAAACACATGGAATTCCATTCTCAGTAAAAAGCTCTAACTTCATTAAAATATGGTTTGATATGCATTGCACTTTTTTTCTCTTTTCTCTTTATCTGTTTTAGGGTTTTCCATAGCACCCATTACCATAGTATCTAAGCACTCCCCAGGTGAATTAAATATTTGTGGTGAGGTCCCTAATAGACTTCCTGGAGTTTTCTGCTCTTCTCCTCTTTTTGATTAAAGGCAGTTCTGATAGCAGTTTTTGTTTTTTTATTTTTGTGTTTTTTTCCAGTCGTCATTTCATGGTTGTGGTGGAAATGCTGTGTCAAAGTGGAGAGTCTTGCAGACTGCCTTTAAAGTGGTCAGGCTCTAGATTAGTCTGATAATTGGTCATTGGAAGTTCATTCCATGACTGAATCCCCTTCATCTGAGAATGATTTGTCTTCCGCTCTCATTGACTTTGTAAGTTGGATCCTTTCAGAGCTGCACATTATTGTGGATCATGGAGGGAAATGTGCTCATTGGCATCTGCAGGTCGTGATTTATTGATGGCTTTGAAGATAAGGACCAAGACTTTGAACTTCTCTCAGACCTAATGCCATCATCAAGATCAACTATGTGATTAATTTTAAACCTTAGTACATTCAAATATGTATCTTTTACTACGTTGTTGTTGGGTTTTTTGCAAGTTACAGAGATGTTACTGAAATCAACAAATCCATCCAAAATATTTCTTCTGATGTCTCATCAGAGTTAAATATTTTATGTGAAATAATTAAAACAAACAGTAAATCAGTTGTGGGTTTTTTTCATATATACCACACTTGAAATATACACATCAGCAGAAATCATTTGCAAACGTGCATCTTAGTTCCAATAAGTGGAGCTGGCAATCTTTATATTTGTTACAGTTTGATTATTCAGTGGCCTTGGCTGACACAGTTATTTACATGCATTTTCTCTAGACCTTCCCTTCAGAAAAAACAGCTCTACTATATGTCCTCTGAGCTCTGAAGCTCATTGTTTAATATATTTGCTTTGTAATTCTTAGAAAGTCGGATTCATTTGTTGAACCCTGAGAGACTGTGAGCACGGTGCTGAAATCCTTTCCTGGTTTCAGAACAAAAGGGCATCCTGTGTCTTTCCCATTGGCTAGGGCAGGGATGGAGAACCTTTTTTCTATCAGGGGCCATTGAGCCACAGAAAAAAATCAGTTGCGGGCCACACACAGCCCCACGGGTTGGGGGGAGGGAGGCAGGGAGGCGCTTGGGGCTTCCCCCCACAACGGAGCGAGCCAGTGGTCAGGGCTTCCCCTAGACTCCAGGGTGGGGCCAGACATGAAGGGTTCAGGGTGTGGGAGGGGGCTCTTGGCTGAGGCAGGGGATTGGTGTGCAGGAGGCGGTGAGGACTTCAGCTGGAGATGTGGGCTCTGGGGTGGGGCCAGGGATGAGCGGTTTGGGGTACAGGAGGGGGCTCTGGGCTGCGGCCGAGGGGGGTTTGGAGTGCAGGAGGGGGTTCTGACCTTGGGTTGAGGTGGGGGTGCGGGGTCTGGTAGGGAGTTAGGGTGAAGGAGGGGTTCTGACCTGGGGCAGCGGGTTCGGGGTACCGGCTCCGGCTGGGCAGCGCTTACCTCAGGCAGCTCCCGCTCGGTGGTGCAGCGGGGCTAAGGCAGGCTCCCTGCCTGCCCACCCTGGTTCCATGCTGCTCCCAGAAGCGGCCGGCATGTCCAGCCCGTAGGCGTAGGTGCAGCCAGGCAGCTCTGAACGACGTGCACTGCCTGTGACCGCAGGTGCCGCCCCAACAGCTCCCATTGGCCACTCTCATCCCTTCTTAAAACCTACCTCTTCAAGCAGTCCCTCGTGGCGTTTTCTCTTCTTTCCCTATTTCTCCCTGAACTGTTATGGCGAATTTCTTGTCTGTGTTGTCTTAGCCTGTTTACAGTAGATGGTAAACCCTTTGGGATAAGCAGCATGCTTTATCTATGTTTGCAAAGCACTGTGTAAATTTGTGGGCGCTACATAAATCGTTTTAATAACAATGATTAATAATTAATTTCTCTCTGAGAAATGTTTACAATTTGAGCCCTGGTTATGGGCTCTGAACAATAGGGAAAGCACTTTTTAAGTCTTACAGTACCGTGGCTGGAGTTCAGCTGGAAAACAGGTTGCACGTAGATGACATTTAATCTACAGCACTGTATTGTTCAAGAAATAAGTTTCCTGGAGATTTTTTTTTTAAAAGTGCTCAAATGGACAAATACTGCTAATTATGTCCTCTTATTGGAGAGCATAGCATTTTATAGGAGCATTATTTTTCCATTTGCATTTTCATGTTGGAGTGTTTTCTTCAATATTTATGTGGGGAGATTGAATTTTTCGGCAGGGGTCCAAAAGGCACAATCCTGAGGAGCTTTGAATTTTAAGCAATTAACTGGATCATGCCTGGTGTGGAAGTAATGTGATTAGGAAAGAAAGCTATTAAGGAATCAGTTAGTAATGGTGGAATTGCGTTCATGCATGCCTACAGCTGCACTCATTTAGTATACAAATGCATTTAATGAAATATTTATAGCTCTCTTTTAAAGTGATGTAAATTGAGGGTGCTTGTGACTTTTCAGCGGATGATCCACTTTCAAGTCAGATTCAACAGACCCCTCTTGAAAGGATAGGGGTGTTCTCTGGCATTGGAAGGTGATGAAACTTTACAGCAATGGAATAAAAATATGGAGTGAATAAAGATGGCTGTGAGCAATTCTGGCATGCTTCCAAGTCAGTGTAATGTTTTAATCTTCTAGGGTTTAGTAATTCAAGAAAGCAAATCCAACAGTAGTTTCCATTTGCTGAGTGTATCCCTCTCCATTCTGTCTGCCTGCCTCAACCTCTCTCTTTGATATCACTTTTTGGATATTTCACCATCAAATTACACTTGAACAAGACCAAAGCTGTACTCTTTAGCTTTCTTCCCCAGTCTGCCTTCTCTGTCACTGTTAACACCCCATCCCATCCTTCCTGTCCCTCACACCCATAACCAGAGTATCATCTTTGACTCCTCCATTTGCTTTGTCCCACATATACAGGCCACATCCAAATGTTGCTGCTGCTTCTTCTCTAACGTTTTAGAAATCCAACCTATTATTTCTATGCACATAACCAAAGGTCTGTCCAGGCCATCCTCATCTTCTATATTGATCACACCAAATTACTTTCCTTTGGCCTCTTTGACACCCATGTCACCTCCTCTCCACTCCATTCAAACCATTGCGGCTAAGGTCACTTTCAGTGCCTGATGTTCAGCTCACATCACTCCCGTCTTTGAATCCCTCCTCATTTTCCAATGCATCCAGTTCAAGTTTCTTGTAGTCACCTTCAAGGTCCATAGTAGATCTGCCCCTCCTTATACATCCACTCTTGTCTCACCACATGGCCTCCCTTCACTTTGCCAAAGGATGCTACCATTGTCCATCCATCCATTTCTCCCTCAACTGTGGGAGCTTTGAACTTTGACTTCTTTCACAACCGTCTTCTCGCCTTTTTCCAAGTCGCCACTCATGCCTGGGATTACCTTCTCCAAATATATCTGTATGCCTCTACCTCTCTCATCATTCAAATCCATCCTTCAGACCTGCTTACGTGATGCTCACAAGTAATTAGCCAGCTAATTAAGAGTAGGTTGAGGAACAGCAGAGGTGAAGCGCATGTATTAATTCTGTTCAATAAAAGCCTCTGTTTATAAATTGTATAATATATAAATAAATATTGCATGTTTTGGTTATATCCCTCACGGCCCTTTCATATATGTAAGCTCTTCAGGGCAAGCAATATGCAGGACTATCTTCCTATATGTTTGTCTATCACCTAGCACAGTGAGGCCTTGATTCTGATTGGGGCCTCTTTGAGCTTCTACAATAGAAATAGTAAATGTTTATTAAGTTAATACATTTCACATTGAATAATGGTTATTTTAGCTAATAGCAGGTATTAAGTATGGGCTTACAAACTCTTCCTTAAATGATATGGGCCAGTTTCATGTGTCAAACCTGCATGTAATATTTGCATATGATTAATGCATAATCATTTACATATTTAAAGTGGGCAGAATGTTTTATGATGATTCATCCTTTCAAATTGTAAAAGCCTTTTTACATGAAGGATTTCATCCATGAGCTTAATGGAATTACTCTATTAATCAGGACTCTATTATTTTCTATGCATCCTATTAACATTTTCTACCTCCCGTGTTTAATGTGACTGCTTCTTCTGAAATAAACAATGTACCTCCACTTTATTAGAGGGAAGACAGATTAACAGATATTAAAACATAGATCTCTTTCCAACTTATTACTGCCCTTTGTGCAAACTAAGAAAAAAAATCCTTTAGTGCTTCAAAGCAAACAGTAAACTTGATATAGAAACCCCTTTCCTAGTTTGAAACACAGGATTTTTAACCCTCTTGGTAGTAATTTAAACAAAAACAAGAATTGCTGTAGTGCTCTTGGTCCTTCTATGACTATAGTTCTACTCCCAAGTAATCTTGGCGTCATGATGAGAAGCTTTTATCTTTTTGAAAGATTAACATATTGAGTTGAAGTCCCAAAATAAGTATATTTTTGCCAATAGCTCAATTGACAGGAATCTTCTTACTTTCATCGTAAAACTTTTAATTGTTACAAACCTCTGCTTGCTTAACTCAAATCATAGTGGGAAAAGCTGAACATACTGAACTTCAAATAAGATTTCTTCTTTGTAAGTGAAATAACATCCTGAGGAAGCACTGATGTTATAAAGACATATCTTACCACAGTTGAAAGTGGTTGTTCATAGTAGCAATATATACACTGATGAATAGTCTGAAAATAATACCAGCATTGCTGCTTTAATTCAACAGAATGAAATAATGTGGTATAAGGATAGATTCATTCTGGGATTGTTTAGTATTTTAAAAAATGGTCCTGGGAAAACATTTTAGATTTTTCTGTATGTTTCAGTGAGAGAACATACCATGACCAGTGTTATTAATACTTTTACTGCAGTATTTTAATCTCAGTGTCTAATGATAACTCCACATTTTGAACTCTCATTATTAGGTCCAAGAGGAATCCTCACAGTTTAACTAGTGCTGATCAAAACATCTTGGGTTTTTTTGTTAGTTTTTTTTATTTGTTGTTGTTGTAGCAGTAGCTTTGGTGATAAAACCAGTTATATTCAGGATGGTAAATATTTTCTTCCTGTAGGCTAACTGGTATGACTTTGTGTCAGATCCACTATGCTTCCCTTTTAGTGTTTTTGTAGGTCTCAAACACCTAACTCACTTATGACCAACACCATTTTTAATGGGTGCCTAAAGTTAGGTCCATATGTAGACCCCTAAATAAAATATAACACAAAAGTGCTGTGCATCCATCCACCGATGGGCTTTCTTTATTATTTTAAAGCTAGGTTGGAATAAATAGAAAAGCACTTTCTTTTTAAAGTGAATTCTAAGGCTACTCGATGGGAGCTAGTGGGTTCTCAGTGCTTTTGAAAGTCAGTCCACTCACTGACATAACTTTAAACACCTTTTAAAAAAAATCTTAACCATAACTTTTCAATGTCAGTATCTCTTCAATAGTATGTGCATACGCTTTCATGGGTAAAAAACCACTTCTTCAGATGCATCTGAAGAAGTGGTTTTTTACCCATGAAAGCTTACGCTCAAATAAATGTTAGTCTTTAAAGTGCCATCGGACTCCTTGTTGTTTTTGTGGATACAGACTAACACGGCTACCCCCTGATACTCTTCAATAGTATGTTTGAGAAAAAGATCCAGCAAGATCATATGATGAAATAGCCATAGTTTTCCAGAAGCTTGTTTTATAAAATGAGACTTAGCTGTTGGTGGTGGTTTGCAAAGCAGCCCAGCAAAGAACTTGCCTTAAAAAGTTATATGTCTGCCCTTATTATTCTCAGCAAGTGTGACATTTTGACACTGTAGACTTACAGCTGGCTCCCTGAGTACATGAAGAAATGCCACATTGGTTGTAGAGAGATGTTTGTAGAAGATTATAATTTAGAGACACTTCCTCATAAGGGACAATATTATGAACATAGGAATTAGGAAATGTGCCCTGAAGGAACACACATGGCTGTGTGCAGCAGCTCACTACAGAAGCTCTCCAGTTCATTTTATTAAAGTTTTATTCCTTTCTCCTTCACTGGTTTGTTATTAAATGAACCCCAAGACTGTTACAGCCACAAAGGCTATTTCCCCAGGTTCTTTTTCTAGGAGACATCCATGAAAAATAAGAAGAGATCCTGTAAGCCACCTGCCGCGTGAGTACAGCTTTGGTTCTTCCTGATGCCTTACACTGTTGCAACTAGAGTTTGAAATTATTGATTAAAGTACTCTATTCCCAGACTTTTGGCCAATACTAAAATATACAGAAATGTGATAAAGTGGAAAATTTCAGAGTGAAATAGAAAACAAAATTTTTCTTCCCAAAAGAGATTTTTAAAAGAATTTGTTTTCTTCCTTCATGTCTGGCTTGCAATCTAAAGTATGCTTTGCTCCCACCTTTTAAAGAACAAAACAAAACTCCTGTTGCTGGAGTGGATGCAGCCATATAGTCCACTTAGGTGTATGTGTGCCCAGCTCACTGAAGCTGGAGAATTTTGCCTAGCAGTACCCATAGAGGGGCAGCACTTGCACTTTATGGCTAAATGCAGCGACACTGTCCTGAGCCCGCCTCAATTCCTTCTTACCATCCGTAGTTGGAGTCCGAGCTCTGTGTGGTTCTTCACTCACAATCTCTCACTATTTTTAGTGTCTTTTTCTAGTTGTGTGTAGTTAGCATACACCTTTAGTGTTAGTTAGATTTAGTATTAGTTACATTTAGTTAAGTATTCTCCTGTGATGCCCTCACTGGGGTTTAAACATTGCTCACTGTGTGGGGGAAGTGATCCCCAACAACAATCCCCACAGGCAGTGCTTGGTGTGCTTAGGCAAGGCCCATGTCTAGGCCTGGTGTGCAATTTGTAGATTGTGCACGAAACACACTCAGGTGGCTAGGGACCTTCTCCTAAAGCAGCACCTGTTTGAACAGGTGATGTGGCCTGCTTCGACACCAAGGCCCTCATTGGATTGGAGTTTGCCGTGGGGTCCTGAGAGTGCTGCTGCTTTGCACTCTGGAGCTGGCACCTCTCTGAAGAGACAGAGGAGCTGTTCCCCATCAAGCGTGCCCAGGGAAAGGTTGCATAAGACCAATCAAGACCACTCCAGGCCTTGTGGGGACAACTATTCTTCCCCCAGGAAGAACGTGGGCCAGCACGGGTGCCCCTAACCACTCCCCAGTACCACACAGGGAGCTTAGAGACCCCGTACCTTCAACTCTGGTTTTGGCAGTATTCTGTGGAGTCTGGTACCAATGAGGGCAGTGCCAGCACCAGATGTTTCTACACTGGCAGCATACCAGCATACCTATGGACCTCCTCTGCCTTTCCATCCTGACCTCTCCCTTGGTCCAGGACTTTGCCACAGCTACACTGTTCATAGTCACGTTGGCTGGATGGGCTGCTGAACCTTTGGCTCTGTCGGCACCGCATCCTGATGTTTCCCTTCCAAGGTCTGTGGAATCAGGCCTTGGTGAAAGGGATATCTTCAGCACCAGGAAATTCCTTGGCACAGTTTCATTCCGCACTCTAGATATTATCAGGGCGGCTCTCACCACCCTCCACTTTGGCACCGTCAGCTGCTTTAGTACTGCCACTGACTTCCAGCAGAGAGATTGACGCCGCTCCTGGCACTGGGAACAACAGAGGAATGTTCAGTGCCGACGCTACCATTCCCACCGTCTGTGCCAATCCCTCCTTTGTTTTGGGTGGCACGTGGGTCAGACCAGCTACTTGCCCACTCAGGACGAATGTGTGAGGTTCTGAACGGTCACCCTATCAACTATACTCCCAGCTTTGACTCAGAACAACTGAGTCAAAGCTCTGAACCTTCAGAATGCTTATTTCAATGTGGCAATTCTCCCGAGCCACAGAAGATTTTTTTCCGGTTCATCATGGCGCATCATTTTTCAGTACACAGTCCTTCCTTTCAGTCTGTCTTCCACCCCCTGGGTCTTTACCGTATGCATGGTCAAGGTAACGGCGTACCTCAGGAAGAAGGGAAACCATGTCTTCCCATATCTGTACAATTGGCTACTAAGGGGCAGGTCCAGAGAAGACGTCTGTTCTCACATACGCATTACACTGGACTTACTTGACCATCTGAGTCTCATCCTAAATACCAGAAAATCAAGTTCACTGGGACCCTAATAGACTCTGAGTTTCAGCATTTTTGCTGACTGACCGTTTCCAGACAATTTGTCTCTTTTTTTCATGGTCTGCAATCTCAGCCTTCCACAACGGTTTGCATGTGTCTGAGGCCCTTGGGACACATCTGCATGTACGCAAGTGGTTCTATTTGCAAGGTTGCACCTTCACCCTCTTCAAATGTGGCTCAGGATAGTTTACCATCTGACCCTTCACCCCTTGGACAGGTTGGTCTGCCCCCCTCCATTGATCCTGGTCTCCTTGCACTGGTGGATGGATCAGGGGAATGTATGTTTGATTCCCTTTGCCTGGTCCTTACCAACCAGAACTGTTGTCACCGATGCCTCCCTGATGGGTTGGGGAGCACATCGGGTCGCTGAAGGTTCAGGGTCTGTGGTTGGAGCAGGAAACTTCACTGCATATCCGTGGCCTTGAGCTTTAAGTCACCTACAATGCCTGTTTCATTTTCCTAGACTGCATTGAGGATTCAGTGGTTCTCATACTTACCGACAATACCACCGTGATGTATGATGTAAAAATGCAAGTTGTAGAGCACACTCCATGGTGCTCTGCCAAGAGGCGATCAGGTTGCATCGGAGAACGTTTCACTCTGATAGCTGAACACTTCCCCAGGGTCCAGAATCATCTCAGCAGGAATTCTTTCCCTGAGTCATGAGTGGTCCCTGAAGTTCAATGTTATGCAAGTCATCTTCGTGGCTTGGGGCATATCGACGATCAACCTGTTCACTATGAGGAACAACAAGAAATGTTGTCTATTCTGCTCTTGAGGGGGTCTCGTTCTGGACTCCCTGATCAAAGCCTTCCACTTCAGCTGGCAGTTGACTCTCCTATGTGCTTTTCTTCTGATCCCAATCATTCCTAATCCTCAATCTGAAAGTGGATTGGGCCAAGGTCATCCTCATTGCCCCACCATGGGCAAGGCAGTGTTGGTTTTCCAACCTTCTCACATTCTTGAGTCAGCCCCCCATACCTCTTCCTCTACATCCCAACCCTCTCTCACAGAATCACAGTTGCACCTTGCATCCTGTGCTCAGCTCCTTGCATCTCACGACATGGCTGCACCATAGTTGAATGAGGAGGAAGAGCGATGTTCGGTGGCTGTTCGACAGATCCTACTCAATAGTAGAAAACACTTCACCAGAATGGTCTATTCGGCAAAATGGAAACATTTTTTTAATGTGGTCACTGACCCATGGAGTTCTGCCAATGCTGGCCAGTATCCAAGATATCTTTTGAGTACTTGCTGCATCTTCAGTCATCAGGCCTTGCAATTAGCTCATTGATTCATAGATTCATAGATTCTAGGGCTGGAAGGGACCTCGAGAGGTCATCGAGTCCAGCCCCCTGCCCTCATGGCAGGACCAAATACTGTCTAGACCATCCCTGATAGACATTTATCTAACCTACTCTTAAATATCTCCAGAGATGGAGATTCCACAACCTCCCTGGGCAGTTTATTCCAGTGTTTAACCACCCTGAAAGTTAGGAACATTTTCCTAATGTCCAACCTAAACCTCCCTTCCTGCAGTTTAAGCCCATTGCTTCTTGTTCTATCCTTAGAGGCTAAGATGAACAAGTTTTCTCCCTCCTCCTTATGACACCCTTTTAGATACCTGAAGACTGCTATCATGTCCCCTCTCAGTCTTCTCTTTTCCAAACTAAACAAACCCAATTCCTTCAGCCTTCCTTCATAGGTCATGTTCTCTAGACCCTTAATCATTCTTGTTGCTCTTCTCTGGACCCTCTCCAATTTCTCCACATCTTTCTTGAAATGCGGTGCCCAGAACTGGACACAATACTCCAGTTGAGGCCTAACCAGCGCAGAGTAGAGCGGAAGAATGACTTCTCGTGTCTTGCTCACAACACACCTGTTAATGCAGCCCAGAATCAAGTTTGATTTTTTTGCAACAGCATCACACTGTTGACTCATATTTAGCTTGTGGTCCACTATAACCCCTAGATCCCTTTCTGCCGTACTCCTTCCTAGACAGTCTCCTCCCATTCTGTATGTGTGAAACTGATTGTTCCTACCTAAGTGGAGCACTTTGCATTTCTCCTTATTAAACTTCATCCTGTTTACCTCTGACCATTTCTCCAATTTGTCCAGATCATTTTGAATTATGACCCTATCCTCCAAAGCAGTTGCAATCCCTCCCAGTTTGGTATCATCTGCAAACTTAATAAGTGTACTTTCTATGCCAATATCCAAGTCGTTGATGAAGATATTGAACAGAGCCGGTCCCAAAACAGACCCTTGCGGAACCCCACTCGTTATACCTTTCCAGCAGGATTGGGAACCATTAATAACTACTCTCTGAGTACGGTTATCCAGCCAGTTGTGCACCCACCTGATAGTAGCCCCATCTAAGTTGTATTTCCCTAGTTTATTGATAAGAATATCATGCGAGACCGTATCAAATGCCTTACTAAAGTCTAGGTATACCACATCCACTGCTTCTCCCTTATCCACAAGACTCGTTATCCTATTAAAGAAAGCTATCAGATTGGTTTGACATGATTTGTTCTTTACAAATCCATGCTGGTTATTCCCTATCACCTTACCACCTTCCAAGTGTTTGCAGATGATTTCCTTAATTACTTGCTCCATTATTTTCCCTGGCACAGAAGTTAAACTAACTGGTCTGTAGTTTCCTGGGTTGTTTTTATTTCCCTTTTTATAGATGGGCACTATATTTGCCCTTTTCCAGTCTTCTGGAATCTCTCCTGTCTCCCATGATTTACCAAAGATAATAGCTAGAGGCTCAGATACCTCCTCTATTAGCTCCTTGAGTATTCTAGGATGGATTTCATCAGGTCCTGGTGACTTGCAGGCATCTAACTTATCTAAGTGATTTTTAACTTGTTCTTTTTTTATTTTATCTTCTAAACCTTCCCCCTTCCCATTAGCATTCACTATGTTAGGCATTCCTTCAGACTTCTCGGTGAAGACCGAAACAAAGTCATTAAGCATCTCTGCCATTTCCAAGTTTCCTGTTACTGTTTCTCCCTCCTCACTGAGTAGTGGGCCTACCCTGTCCTTGGTCTTCCTCTTGCTTCTAACGTATTGATAAAAAGTTTTCTTGTGTCCCTTTATTCCTGTAGCTAGTTTGAGCTCATTTTGTGCCTTTGCCTTTCTAATCTTGCCCCTGCATTCCTGTGTTGTTTGCCTATATTCATCCTTTGTAATTTGTCCTAGTTTCCATTTTTATATGACTCCTTTTTATTTTTTAGATCTTGCAAGATCTCGTGGTTAAGCCAAGGTGGTCTTTTGCCACATTTTCTATCTTTCCTACCCAGCGGAATAGTTTGCTTTTGGGCCCTTAATAGTGTCCCTTTGAAATACTGCCAGCTCTCCTCAGTTGTTTTTCCCCTCAGTCTTGATTCCCATGGGACCTTACCTATCAGCTCTCTGAGCTTACCAAAATCCGCTTTCCTGAAATCCATTGTCTCTATTTTGCTGTACTCCCTTCTACCCTTCCTTTAGAATTGTGAACTCTATGATTTCATGATCACTTTCACCCAAGCTGCCTTCTACTTTCAAGTTCTCAACGAGTTCCTCCCTATTTGTTAAAATCAAATCTAGAACAGCTTCCCCCCTCGTAGCTTTCTCAACCTTCTGAAATAAAAAGTTGTCTGCAATGCAGTCCAAGAACTTATTGGATAGTCTGTGCCCTGCTATGTTATTTTCCCAACATATACCTGGATAGTTGAAGTCCCCCATCACCACCAAATCTTGGGCTTTGGATGATTTTGTTAGTTGTTTAAAAAAAGCCTCATCCACCTCTTCCAACTTGTTAGGTGGCCTGTAGTAGACTCCTAGAATGACATCACCCTTGTTTTTTACCCCTTTTAACCTAACCCAGAGATTCTCAACACATCCGTCCCCTATGTCCATCTCCACCTCAGTCCAAGTGTGTACATTTTTAATATATAAGGCAACACCTCCTCCCTTTTTCCTCTGTCTATCCTTCCTGAGCAAGCTGTACCCATCCATACCAACATTCCAATCATGTGTATTATCCCACTAAGTTTCAGTGATGCCAACAATGTCATAGTTGAATTTATTTATTAGCACTTCCAGTTCTTCCTGCTTATTACCCATACTTCTCGCATTTGTATACAGGCATCTAAGATACTGATTTGATCTTGCCTCCCAGTTTTGCCCTGGCCCTCCTATCTCTTTGCCATTAGAGCCCACGCTCCCTCCTATTTCCGACCCATCTCCCAGGTCCCCATTTTCTCCACTTACCTGTGGGCTTTGCTCACCTGTCCCCGTCGAACCTAGTTTAAAGCCCTTCTCACTAGGTTAGCCAGTCTGTGTCCAAATAGGGTCTTTCCCCTCCTCGAAAGGTGAACGCCATCTCTGCCTAGCAGTTCTTCCTGGATTAGCATCCCGTGGTCGAGGAAGCCAAAGCCCTCCTGGCGACACCATCTTCGCAGCCAGGCATTCACCTCCACGATGCACCTGTCTCTGCCCGGGCCCCTACCTTTGACAGGAAGGATCGAAGAGAATACCACCTGCGCTCCAAACTCCTTCACCCGTACTCCCAGAGCCCTGTAGTCACTCTTGATCTGCTCAGTGTCACACCTCGCAGTATCATTTGTGCCCACATGGATGAGTAGCATGGGGTAGTAGTCAGAGGGCCGGATAATCCTTGACAATGCCTCCGTAACATCTCGGATACGGGCCCCCGGCAGGCAGCATACCTCCCGAGATGAAATGTCTGGGCGACAGATGGGCGCCTCCATCCCCCTCAGCAGAGAGTCTCCGACCACCACTACCTTACGTTTCCTATTCGCAGTGATGGCAGCAGACCTCCCAGCCTTAAGGGTACGAGGCTTCTCCTCCTCTGCTGTAGGGGGAGATTCCTTCTCTCCTGTATCAAGAAGAGCATAACGGTTTCCTATTACCACGGCGGCAGGGTTTGGAGCAGGGGTGGAGCACTGCCTGCTGCCAGAAGTAACTAGCTGCCAGTGTCCACCCTGAGCCATTTCGTCCTCCACCAGTGGTGTGTCAGCAGTCCTGTGTACTGGGACAGCTACCTCAGCTGTCTCCATATGGACACTGTCCAGGAATTGCTCATGGACTTGGATGCTCCTCAATCTAGCCACCTCCTCCTGTAGCTCTTCCACCTGCTGCCTGAGAGATTCCACCAGCAGGCACCTGTCACATTGGATGGTCCCCCCAGCCTGGATATCAGTAAGTGGGAATTGCAAGTTACAGTCCCTGCAAAACCCCACCAGGATCTGGGTAGAAGCATCCATGTTCAGGCGTTCTGTCTGGCTACAGGCGCAGGTGGAGGAGACAGAAGCAGTGCTGGCACAGGTGTTGTGGGCCTTCCTAACCATCGTAGGCCTCTCTCTGTCAAACTCCCTCTCGAACTCCCCTGTCTGCAGCCCCCTGGTCGCTCTGCCTCTGGCTTTAAAGCCTGCTTGCCTAGGTCAGTCCTACCCCCTCATGAGTCACACTGGGGAAGGCTAATCAAAGGCAATCAAGGGAACAGGGTCAGGCACTCAGTCCCAACTGCCACAACAGCTGAAACTGAAATCACCTGTAATCAGAATCAAAATTTAAATTCAAGCAGTCAAACACACACACTCCCACCAACAGCTAGTACTCACTCTCACCTGGTAGCCTGTTCAGCCGCGGGATCTCTTGCTCTCCCTCTCAAACTCCCCTGTCTGCAGCCCCCTGTCCGCTCCGCTCCCCTGGTCGCTCTGCCTCTGGCTTTAGTTTGGGTTAAAGGTTTTAGGAATGGCAAGTATACCTCGCCCCCTTCCCAACTCCCTCTCAAAACTCCCTGTTGAGGGTTCATCTAGTGGTGATGTCAGCCTTTCATCCACTCACTCGTGGAAGATCGATGTTTTTCAATGCCATGTTGGTGAGATTCTTAAAAGGAATCCTTCGTCTCTATCCATTGGTGTTGGAATTAGTGACTTTGTGGGACCTTAACACCATCTTAGTGGCTCTGATGGGCAGTATATTTATCCGTGCTTTTTCCTAAGCTACATTAATCTCCAGAGGAGCCCCATCTTCACACATTGGACATCAGACAATATCTGGCCTTTTAGCTGAACAGGACTAAACTCTTTCAGGCTTCACTGCATCCGGTTCTGTCGTATGCAGACTGTATGAAGGGACAGGTAGTCTCCTGACAAACAATGTCTAAGTGTTTAACTTCCTGCATCAAGACTGCATACGAAACAGCTTTAGCTATGCCCCCTCTGTGGGTGCAAACTCATTCTGTAAGTGCACAGGCAACTCAGTAGCATTCCTCAGTGACATCTCAATATTGGATGTTTGCCAGGCTGCCATGTGGCTGTTGATACATGGTTTTACGAACCATTATCCCATTACTGAGGCATCCAGAGCAGATGCAGACTTTGGGAGGGCTGTCCTGCAGACCTTGTTTAAATAGACTCCAAGCCGCACCTCCTGTGAGTACTGCTTGTGAGTCACTTAAGAGGAATATACAGCTGCATCTACTTGGAGAAGAAGAAATGGTTACTTACTATAACTGTGGTTCTTCGAGATGGGATGCAGATGTCTATTCCATGACACACCCTCCAGCCCCTCTGCAGTAGAGTCTAGTCTCTAGGTGTTTTGGTGTGAAGGAACATGAGGCATGAGCGCCGCCCCTCTACGGGTACTGCTAGGCAAAATTCTCCAGCTCTGATGCACTGGCCAGGCACGCACCTAAGTGGAATACATGTCTGCATCACATCTCGAAGAATCACTGTTACAGTACATAACCATTTCTTCTATTAGTTTCAACCTAGCTTTAGCATGTAATTGAATGTACTGAGGGGACAGACCACAAGAAGTAGTTTTGCTTGTGAACCAATAAATGCATAAAATAGCAGTGGAGTAAGTAGGGAGCACCAGGAGTACAATGCCATTCTCTTAAAACTGGGCACAAAGCAACTAATCCATCATCCCACCCTTTACATCCCATAATAACAAGACGTCATTAAAGTGTCTTTCTTACTGGGAGCTGACAGGATCTTTGATGCTATACAAAGGTGGAGATATCACCGCCTCTAATGAGCTTACTGAGGGCAGCTCTGGTGACTTTCACTGATGTGAATAGTCCTGACTCCAGTAACAATTGCATGTGCTATTTGTATGCATAAGGACTGTTCGTGTGGGTATTGGCTGCGAGATCTGTCTCTTGATCAGAAACAGACAACATAGTCAAACCGTACGCTGTAACAAAAATGGTAAAGCTACATACCCAAATATATTTTTGAAATAAAATATGAGATGAGAACTCACAGATGGTGTTCTCAAGCAAGTTTGTGGGCACACTCCAACCTCGTAGCTTAAAGGTACCTGCGTGAATTCAAGAGTGAATTCAAAACTGTACCAAAAGGGTTGAAAGCTTAATTGAAGGGAAGTGCTATTTACTTAGAGAATGTTTTTGTCCTAGCCTGTAATTGACAGCATTGTTGTGAACATTGCAGTGCTTGTGGGGATGGTTTAGTATTGTTCAGTGAATCTAGAATCAGTGCCATGTGTGTTTGTTAGGCATGGGCTTCGTACACAATGGATATAATATTATATTTATTCCGGAAGTGATTTTGTGGTCTGTAGCTAAGGAACCAAACCAAGAGCATGTGTGTTTGCATGGGAAAAATATGTACACATGCGGAGAAATGTAGGCTGTGAAATAATGTAGGATGCTCTTCACCTATTATTTCTCGGAACTTCACAAACACGTGAACAGGTAAACAGGTTAATAAAATGTTAGGATGTGTCATAACACTAAGAAATGTCAACAATTATTTGTTGTGTGTATAGGCTAGTGATGTAGTCATTCCAGTTTATGTTTGTGCTCTGCGTATGATATTTTCCTTGATATGAAAAACTAGTGATTGAAGGGATGGGGGGGATAGTCACTGTAAACTAGATGAATCAAGGGATTTAATAATAGGATTTGGAGCCTTCTACTGCAAGGTCACCAGTTTGAATCCAGCTCAGATCCACTGTGGTGGCTATTTTAACAGCTGTTATTTATTATCTACCTATTATTTTGTGTACTGGGGCTATTTAGATTTGTTGTGCAAGAGTAACCTCTCTAGATGTAAATACAACTATCTGCTTTTGATTTTTTTTATAGAGCGAGTTAAAGAGAGAGAGAGAGAGAGAGAGAGAATTTCCCTATTTGTGAAGCTGATTTTCTTGGCCAGCACAGTTAGTTGTCAAAATACGTTCAAAATAAATCTCTTCTGTTTGATTATTCACTTTGAAAGGGGCTTGGATGGTGCATCCACACATTTTATCCCAATTTAATCTCTACATCCCAGACAGTTACAGGGGAATGGCTGTTAGAACAGATATGGTTTCTTTAGTTTGTCAAGGATTTGTGCCTCCTGAACATCCTTGTGGTAAGATGATTTTAAAAGCACCACTCTCTCAATCTTCAGCATCTTCACGTTTGCCATCTCTGTTTGACAAAGTGATAAAAGCTGCCTTGAGGTTGTGGAGGAAAACTGAAATGAAGAATACAAATGCCACATTCATTCATTACACATCACTCCTCTTCCCACTAATTTAAAGAAGTTATTTTAAGGCATGTGCTAACTTTGGTGGCAAAAAGTATCCTTCAAGGTGTTCCTGGTCATCTCAGCCATTTATGGGGTAGAAAGGGGTTATTTAATTGTTGGATGCCAAGTAATTTGATTTTTAAAATGACTAAAAATATCTAGTCTAGAGAAACAAGAAAAGCCAGCTTTGACTAGTTGTTTCTCTTACTGCCAACTCAGGTGTGTGACTCCCATTATTTTAATCACAGGGATTCTTTTACATACCTTAGCACACACCATGATCAAGACCAAGCAAAATAATCAGTATTATTAACAATGGCTATCTAATTATGAAGTAAAGGAAAGGAAAAGAAAATATTAAACAAAACACAGATGACAGAACACAGATGATAAACTGGTTACTTCCATTACAATCCCTTCTGTAAAAAGAATGAGGAGTACTTGTGGCACCTTAGAGACTAACACATTTATTTGGGCATAAGCTTTCATGGGCTAGACATCAGATGCATAGAGTGGAACATACAGTAGGAAGAGTTTTATATTTATATAAATTTATATAAATATAAAACTCTTCCTACTGTATGTTCCACTCTATGCATCTGATGAAGTGGGTTCTAGCCCATCTCATCTGTATATATACAGAGAACATGAAAAGATGGGGGTTGCCATACCGACTCTAAGAGACTGATCAATTAAGGTGAGCTATTATCAGCAGGAGAAAAAAAACTTTTGTAGTAATAATCAGGATGGCCTATTTCAAACAGTTGAAAAGAAGGTGTGAGTAACAGTAAGGGGAAACTTAGCATGGGGAAGTAGATTTCAGTTTGTGTAATGACCCAGCCACTCCTAGGCTTTATTCAAGCCTAATTTAATGGTATCCAGTTTGCAAATTAATTCCAATTAAGCAGTTTCTCATTGGAGTCTGTTTTTGAAGTTTTGTTGTTGAAGAATTGCCACTTTTAGGTCTGTTACTGAGTGACCAGAGAGACTGAAGTGTTCTCCTACTGGTTTTTGAATGTTATGATTCCTGATGTCAGATTTATGTCCATTTATTCTTTTGCGTAGAGACTGTCCAGTTTGGCCAGTGTACATGGCAGAGGGGCATTGCTGGCACACGATGGCATATATCACACTGGTAGCCCAAATAAATTTGTTAGTTTCTAAGGTGCCAAAAGTACTCCTCATTCTTTTTGCGGATACAGACTAACATGGTGTGGCAGGGCAGGGGTAAAATCCCCCTTTAAAGCCCTGCCAAACTGCTGGCTGCGGCCTGCTCCCTGGCCAGGGGTAGGGCTGCAGGTATCCAGCAGGCAGCCCAGCTGCAAGCCCTAAGGAGGGCCAGCTCAGAGGAATGGGCTGAGCTAAGTGCTGCCAGCTGGGCGGAGTCAGGAGGGCTATAAAGCCCAGGGCAAACCTCAGAGAGGGGGCTAGCCTGGGAGGAGACAGGAAGGGGGTTTAGCTGTCTCCTTACAGTAGAGGGAGGCCTCCAAGGGCTAGGAGACCCTGGGGAGGATATGTGGGGCACTAACTCTGGAGAGATCTGGGAACTGCACAAGCACTGTAAATAAAGACACTGGGGTGAACCGGCAACAGCAGGAGTTGGGACTCTTTATTGCACCAGCCCAAACACAGGGCGCAGGGACGAGAGGGAGAAACCTGTGCGGACCCTGTGACACATGGCTACAACTCTGAAACCAATCCCTTCTGTATGTGT
This sequence comes from Macrochelys suwanniensis, assembly GCA_033296515.1. Taxonomy (NCBI): domain Eukaryota; kingdom Metazoa; phylum Chordata; order Testudines; family Chelydridae; genus Macrochelys; species Macrochelys suwanniensis. The sequence continues at coordinate 36,838,535 of CM065775.1, read as the reverse complement.
CTTGATGGAGTACTTCTAGCAGAAATTACACCTCTGAGAGTGAAACTGCCTTGGTGGGCCAATTCGTTTGGTAAGTTGTCCAAAATTATTATGAAGCCAAACTTCTTATATCCTTAAATAACTGAGAAGGGTTATAGATGAGGCTTGACAAAGCCTTGGCTGGGATGATTTAGTTGGGGTTGGTCCTGCTTTGAGCAGGGGGTTGGACTAGATGACCTCCTGAGGTCCCTTCCAACCCTGAGATTCTATGAGCAAAATAATTTTGTTTAAGGAAAAGTGAATCCTATTGGTTATTAAGAATAATCAGAGTTCATAATTGGGCAAGGTAAGTAATCTCAACTAAATCATATGAAAGTGAAAGAAATATTTAAATCAATTACTTAGAAGAAGCTATTTACGGAGCTGCCTTGAAATAGGCCATTTATGAATACTGCGTCTCTTAAATCCAATTAAATCCCACAATTTCTCTGTTTACAATGTTTAGCCCCTGTCTTCACTCCAGGAATATGTGCTCTAACCACTTGGTGTCTAACTGAAGAACTGTTAGCATTTTAAATTACAACAGCAATTTCATATCTTAATAAAATCATTACAAGAGTTTAAATCTAATCACTTGACAGTGTCTTGATTAACCAATCCATATTGAAGTCTTGGGGAGCTTTTTCCCTGGGTTGGTTTCCTCTTGAGTCTTCTCTGTTTTTCATATCTATCTGTGATAGCTTCTTATAGAGATGGACAGGACGAGTTGTGGAGCACTTGTGTCTAAGCAAGGTAACAATTAATATAAATATTTCTTTACTCAAATCACTTCTCATGTTAGCAACCAGTTACAGCATCAAATGGCCTTGCTGTATTTGTAGATAAAGCATTTTATCATTTACATAACAGTGATATTAGGAGCTGTGTCAGGAGCTTTGCATTTAGTTAACTTTGCAGATTTGCATTTCACAAAGATTTTTGCCATTTCAATATTTAAGAACTAACAAGAGCTGTAAAATATTTCCAACCACATGTTTTCCCTTAAGTTTTCTAAGACACAAGCAGGGATTTTCCATTGATAAGAAGAGGGTGGCGATTGTGGTATAGGCTCATTTTATGAATTAAATGTATTGCTCTGATAACAAATTCCTACACTCTTTCTTGCAGTCAGGTCTCTTCCTAAAACATGCATGTTTTACATGGTTACAGTCTTGTTATAGCAAGTAAACTTCTGTTGAATCTTTTGTTCAACGCACAGATTTCAATATTCAGTTCATCTTTAAAACATGGCACAACAGAAAGTACAAAGTTAAAGCAAGGTATACTTTAAAATGCAGCTTTTCTGAATTTGTACAACACTTACGGGCAATAAAAATCCTTATGGTTAAGAAGGAGTTACTTGCTTGTCCTTGGGGACAGAAAGCAGAAACCTCTTGGAATGTCTTTGGCTTTATGCTTTGTAACATAACTAGCTAAATATAGTGTGTATTGTTATATTTTCAAGCATCCTGGCTATTATATACTTGTAGCTATATCTTAATAGTCAATAAAGGAAGAAACAAGTTTGTAACTACCTTAAAAAGTGTTATACTGTAAATATAATTTTTCTATCAGTATTGAGATCTCTCCCCTACTGTATCCTGTAAGTGGTTATTTTTTTTCATATCTGCAGTCCCCTCCATATGTAAGTTATACTTAGGGTTGGCAGATTTCGATGGCTAATATCAGTTTATTTTAAGCATTTTTGTCTATTTTAAATTTTCAGTCATGGGAAATTATGGTGAGTTAGACAATGGGGGTGTCAAACAATAATTAATGACAGTAGACATTGAGATTCAAAAAGTTAATGCTTTGAACTTTTAGAACTGTTAAAAACACAAACTGTCAACATATGTCAAAATACACAAAGTAAGTATCCTTAAATCAAACTTTAATAGGTTCTTAAGTAGCATTTTTCTTTCTTCACCTATCTGTAAATTTATATTATCAATAGAAATATTTTTTGTTGGCTTGTGTGTGCAGCAAAATTGACATTTACTGATTAAAAAGTCTTATTTTTCTAGACATAGTTATATTGCAAAGGTGCATTCATCCCCTTTACTTTTTAATTCTGTCTGTATTGTATGATAAGAGCCTGCTGTTCCCCCCACAGTTTATCATCTGTTTAAATTGGCTCTTGGGAGTGACCTGGGCAAATACTGTAAAAGCCCTCTGACTACCTTAGCAATGGATAGAGCTACAGAAGTTACTAACACAGGTTGTTGAGTTATTTTGTTGTTTTTTCCCCAGATGAGGATAGGAATTCATTCAGGATCAGTTCTGACTGGAGTTGTTGGTGTGAGAATGCCACGTTATTGTCTCTTTGGAAACAACGTCACTCTGGCAAGCAAGTTTGAGTCCGGAAGTCATCCGCGTCGCATCAATGTCAGTCCAACCACATACCAGTAAGTACTGCTAGCCTTTCTGGATTGCTTTGATTTCAGCCCTGGTTTTTGAATGAAATCTTGTGAAGCATCCTGCAGTCTCCACCCACTCCAGGGCAGCTGAAAAACTCCTACCAAAGGAAATGAGTGAAACACTGGGTGAGGCTGGGAAGGAGCATTCCACAGGCCCTTTTCACTGCTACTGGATGTACTGCTGCAGAGCTAAAAGTGAGCTGTTGGGAGGCCAACAGAATGGTAGGGAAATGGCCAGTAAATCCACATATCAGCTAGTCCAAAATAGCACTTAAGTGAGCAATGTCTACCCTACCTCCCCCATACCATGTACCCCATGGATATTATTACAGTTTTTGGCTGAGGGTTTTGTTCCTCATCCCTATGTGGACTAGAGGTAGGAAGGTGCAATTCCAATGGCTTATGAGAGTGTTTAATTTTACTGATGAGGATAAGATTTCAAGGAGTTATATGTATAGTTGGAGGAAAATGTAGTATTTAGCACTGTCAAGAGGCACTTAATAAAAACATTTTCATAATGCAAGAAAAAGATAGAAAATGGCAGTGTTCCCATTGCTAACCCTTTGGAGAAATTATGCAAATTCAGAGTACTTTTGATTAAATCCAGTTATGAGAAACAGCTGGCCTAAAAGAAAGTTCCTCTAATTGTTCAAATTTGACAGATTGACTATAAGAATTTCTGCAACTTGATTAGTTCTTATGTGCTTATTTCTTTGTCAAGAGATCTATATCTCTCTTGTTCTTCTAGATTATTTGTCGTGTGAAGTAATTTTCTGAAGCATAGCTTTGCCCAGGCTTCCTCATTTAGCTGAATGCTGTAATACTGTGAACCACCAATCAAGCCATGCTGGGTTTTTGTTTTTTGGGTTTTTTTTGGTCGCGCATTTCCATATTTTTCCTGTACCTATCTATGTAAATGAAAGTTTTAAATGGAACTTCTTCATCCAAGACTTGAAGCTTCTGATATGCTAAAATATAAAGCAGTAGGCCACTAAAGTTAAAAAGTAATTAAAACTGGTGAATGAATGAAATGACATTCATCTGGAGAACCCATTCAAGTCAGATAAAACTTACACAACAGATGATGTGCAGTTACTTGAGTAAGAGGCATACATACTGAGCAGATTTTTGATCATGAAGTACCCAGCGGTGGCTTCAGACAGTTGCATGGTGGTAGAGAAGAAGAACCGGGGCCCAAACTAATCTCAAGTATGCAAACCTCTGCACATTATTTGAAAATAAAATTAGAAAATCTCTCTTCTCTTTAAAAATATCAGAACCTAGCATCTTGACCTCAATGTAATCAAAACATAAAAAGTCTTTTCAGGGGTTTTTCCTGGTTCAAGGGCTTAATGACTCCTAGGAGTGTTCATTCACTGAAGGATAAAGCAACTCATCTTAAACACAAAAAAGCAGCTTACAAGAAGTGGAAGATTGGACAAACGACCAGGGAGGAGTATAAAAATATTGCTCAGGCATGCAGGAGTGAAATTAGGAAGGTCAAATCACACTTGGAGTTGAAGCTAGCCGGAGATGTTAAGAGTAACAAGAAGGGTTTCTTCAGGTATGTGAGCAACAAGAAGAAAGTCAAGGAAAGTGTGGGCCCCTTGCTGAATGAGGGAGGGAACCTAGTGACAGAGGATGTGGAGAAAGCTAGTGTACTCAATGCTTTTTTTGCCTCTGTATTCACAGACAAGGTCAGCTCCCAGACACCTGCACTCTGCAGCATGGTATGGAGAGGAGGTGACCAGCCCTCTGTGGAGAAAGAAGTAGTTCGGGACTATTTAGAAAAGCTGGATGAGCGCAAGTCCATGGGGCCGGATGCACTGCATCCGAGGGTGCTAAAGGAGTTGGCCGATGTGATTGCAGAGCCATTGGCCATTATCTTTGGAAAAAATCATGCCAGTCGGGGGAGGTCCCGGATGACTGGAAAAAAGCTAATGTAGTGCCCATCTTTAAAAAAGGGAAGAAGGAAGATCCAGGGAACTACAGGCCAGGCAGTCTCACCTCAGTCCCTGGAAAAATCATGGAACAGGTCCTCAAGGAATCAATTCTGAACCACTTCAAGGAGGGGAAAGTGATGAGGAACAGTCAGCCTGGATTCACCAAGGGCAAGTCATGCCTGACTAACCTAATTGCCTTCTATGATGAGATAACTGGCTCTGTGGATGAGGGGAAAGCAGTGGATGTGCTGTTTCTTGACTTTAGCAAAGCTTTTGATACAGTCTCCCACAGTATTCTTGCCAGCAAGTTAAAGAAGTATGGGCTGGATGAATGGACGGTAAGGTGGATAGAAAACTGGCTAGATGGTCAGGCTCAACGGGTAGTGATCAATGGCTCCATGCCTAGTTGGCAGCCAGTATCAAGTGGAGTGCCCCAAGGGTCGGTGCTGGGGCCGGTTTTATTCAATATCTTCATTAACGATCTGGAGGATGGTGTGGACTGCACCCTTAGCAAGTTTGCAGATGACACTAAACTGGGAGGAGTGGTTGATACGCTGGAGGGTAGGGATAGGATACAGAGGGACCTAGACAAATTAGAGGATTGGGCCAAAAGAAATCTGATGAGGTTCAACAAGGACAAGTGCAGAGTCCTGCACTTGGAACGGAAGAATCCCATGCACTGCTACAGACCAGGGACCGAATGGCTGGGCAGCAGTTCTGCAGAAAAGGACCTAGGGGTTACAGTGGACAAAAAGCTGGATATGAGTCAACAGTGTGCCCTTGTTGCCAAGAAGGCTAATGGCATTTTGGGTTGTAAAAGTACGGGCATTTCCAGCAGATCGAGGGACGTGATCGTTCCCCTCTATTCGGCACTGGTGAATCCTCATTTGGAGTACTGTGTCCAGTTTTGGACCCCACACTACAAGAAGGATGTGGATAAATTGGAAAGAGTCCGGTGGAGGGCAACAAAAATTATTAGGGGGCTGGAGCACATGACTTATGAGGAGAGGCTGAGGGAACTGGGATTGTTTAGCCTGCAGAAGAGAAGAATGAGGGGGGATTTGATAGCTGCTTACAACTACCTGAAAGGGGGTTCCAAAGAGGATGGATCTAGACTGTTCTCAGTGGTAAAAGATGACAGAACAAGGAGTAATGGTCTCAAGTTTCAGAGGGGGGAGGTTTAGGCTGGATATTAGGAAAAACTTTTTCACTAGTAGGGTGGTGAAGAACTGGAATGGGTTACCTAGGGAGGTGGTGGAATCTCCTTCCTTAGAGGTTTTTAAGGTCAGGCTTGACAAAGCTCTGGCTGGGATGATTTAGTTGGGGTTGGTCCTGCTTTGAGCAGGGGGTTGGACTAGATGACCTCCTGAGGTCCCTCCCAACCCTGATATTCTATGAACTCCCATAGAAGTCAGTGGGCAAAAGTCACCCCTGTTTAGAACTAGCAGAAGGTCGTTGCAGCACTTAAATCCACCTTCAGCCAAATTTTGAAGACCTTTTGCCCTCTATTGCTGAAGGCTATGTCCATCCCCATCTGTTCCTATTGCTGGTTCTGGAAGTCCTCTCCGTGTTAGAGATATTTGAAGAAGTGAGAGACTTTGATGTGAGTTACACATAAAAACCTGGAGTGCTGCAATTCTGCTGACGTCAGTGGCATTGCGCCCGTTGACATTGGTGTTGTTGAGAGAAGAATTTGGCCCTTAGAGGAAATCCAGCCAGGAAAGGTAGATGTATGTTTTTTGTGAGTCTGATGAAAGCTCAGTGCAGAAGTAACCTACTTACTTAGACCATTCGTAGAATGTTAGAACTCTTACCCTTTGAAGGTCCAGTGCTGTTCCTAGTGGTTTCAGTAGCCATTCTGTTATTACTTTGGCTGCGAGAGTGAAACATTAGCCTTACTATGGGACTGGAGAACGGATCCTGGGTTGTGTTGTATCTACTTTGCACCATGCTACCTTTAAAGCCAATTTAACTATCCCTGGAAGGCTTGCCCCTGTGTGTAACCTCCTGGTAATATAGGCTGGTGCAAAGACTTTTACATCATCTTCCACTGTGCCACAAGTGAGAGGTGTGGCTACAGTAATGGGGATGTGGCCATGTCTTCCTACAACCCTGCCAGTCCCCTGCTGCCAATTCGATGTTTGAGCTAATTGGCTGCTTGCACGACACAGAATTGCTTTTAGGCTTCTGTAAGGTATATTGGGGGGGGGCACAACCCTGGAAACAGCCACTCAGGCTTGGAGGAGTGCAAAAATGAGCTTTGCACCACCTGTGAATCCCCTGGGTTGTATCACTAGCAATTTGGCTGTGTTGCAATCTACGCATCCGTGAACTCCTACTCACCTTCAGGGATACTGCTTTGGAGTCACCTAATATGGAATGGACATGAGCAAGCACTCGAAGAAGAAAGGACAGATACCTTTTCCGTAACTGGTGTTCTTCTAGATGTGTTGCTCATGTCCTTTCCACAACCTGCCCTCCTTTCCCACTGTTGGCGTTTCCGGCAAGAAGGAACTGAAGGTCGGGGGTGCCGATGGCTCCCCTTGTACTGCGCCATGTGGGCGCCACTTCAGAGGGCAACAGAGCTGGTCTCCTATGGATACTGCTGAGGGGAAAACGTCCGGCACCAGTGCATGTGGAGAGCACACACGCCTAATGTGGAATGGACATGAGCAACACATCTCAAAGAAACCTTTTCTGTAACTGGTTAACTGTCTTTTCCTCAGAGCTGTCACCTAAATATTGACAATAAAGATAACTTTATCTTCTGAATCAGATATCGTTAAAATTTCATTTCATTTTTGCTCTACTTATTCACAGCTTTCTCTTGCCCAGTAATGCCATTCTTCTGGCTGGAATAAGGAGTAAATAGCATATTTTAAGAAGCAAAGTTTTGAAGCCATAAGGCCAGATCCTCAGCTAATGTAAATCATCATAGCAAAGGGTAATGATTGATTCCAGTGGAGATATGCCCAGTTTACACTAGCATAAAACTCTGGCCCTCAGTATAACTTATCTGATGGAAATGTGGAGATATTTCTTAAGAGTTACTGTTCTGTCTACCCAACTATAGATAAACATATTAGTATTAGTCATGCAAAGCTCAGTGATAAAAATGCGTATCTAGAAAACCTAAACAAGACGTTAGACACATTTTAATGTATTTTTGTGAAAACCTCTTGATCTTTTAAGAGGAAAAGCTACTCCTTTAATACCTGTGCACTCTCTTCATGGCAGTGCAAAAAGGAAGTAGGGCTGGAATCTAAAAACCCATGGTTATCTTTTCATTGGATTCAGAAGCACCTGTGCAGCTCTTCACTTCACTCGTACCAAGAGCCTTTTTTCAGGATACATGCAAGTGTCCTAACTTTAATCTGTTGTATTAAATTCAGAGCTTCCTTTATCCACGGAGTGCTTTTTTCAAACTGTCTGGATAAAAACAATCAGTAGAAGGCTTTCAACAAGTTTCTTCTAGACCTCTCAAAAGAAGTGGGTCTGCCAGAGGGATTTCAGAGAGAAGAGTGAGCTATAGCTCACTTAAGAAAGATTTTACACATGTAGCAGTTAGGGTGGAGGACAGTTAGACGATGGTTTGGAAGAAGTCAACAAATGGAGTATCACTGAGAGTTGAAGGGACAGTGAGTGATACAAAAAGAAGCGATGGCAAATACGTTGGAAGGGGCAGAGTTATGCAGGGCTCTAAGAACTTGAACTTAATACAGTAATACCAATAAAAATAATAATAATCCAGTGTGGCTGTGAATAACTTTCTGTTTAATAGGATCTGCATGTGCAATTCATAGTGCTGACATTACATTACATCAGATACTTCCATTCTTGCTATATTGCTGTGTTGATGAATGTACCTAATATTTTTGTTTAAAAAAAGTAGTTCTTTAAAATAACAAACAGAAAATGGTATGAAAAAAGAACTGGGTTTTCATCTTTATATCCGTTAAAACTACTGACATTAGGTATTTGTAACTTCCTGTGCCCCGCTATGGAGATTCTGCCCCATTTTTTTGTGTGCTTATGAAGCAGTCAGGTACTGACAATGTGTCTAATGCTCTTCAGCTTGCAAATGTTAATATAACATTGTATAATACAAACAGTCATCAGCTCCCAAAATATAATCACATTTTAAAAAGGCCTTTATTGGCTTCAGATGTTTCCTTTTGAGTCCATAATCTGCCTGTGTAAGAACCAGAGTTTATAAATATAACATTTGCGGTTGCCTAGCAACAGCAGTGAACCTTGGGCAGCCTTGCTCCAATTACACCTGTCTGGAAAGAACTCAAAGATGTAAGGCAGCAGGACTTAACAAAGGTTGCCTTTGAATCTTTTGGGGATAAAAGCTCATTTCAGCTCAAAACATCTTGTTCTCTTGCTTTTGTCTCAGTTAGGCCTTTCAAAATGTTCTGAAGGGCTGAAGACCCCAGTTTGATCTGAATCCCTGACCATCACCAATAGATCCTGATTGGAAACACTGGGACAGCTCCAGCAAACCTCCCAGTGTAGGGATTGCTTAGGGCGTACAGGACCCAAGTGTTTGTCTACATCAGAGTTAGAAAAGGTATTGAAGGAAAATAACACAGTTCTCTGTTCCTTCAATAAACTGCCTGGTCTGGGCTCATTCCTTAATTTTGCTTGCATGAGTAAAAACTCCCTATTTTCCATACTCTGGAAGCAAACACAACCTGTGGTTTCATGAGTGCCTTCTGCAGCATGTAAAATAGATTAATTCTATTTTTATTTATTGTTTACAGCTTTAATGATGCCTAGCTTTATCCTGTTTATCTGTCTAATAATATTACCGTAAAATGCCCTTCCTCTGGGGATCTCAAAGCATTTAACAAAAGAGGGTAAGCCACCTCCTTTCTTCTGCGCTGCTTTTCCCAACACATGCATATACACCTATTATGGAAAAGGCCTACAGAGTTTAGTAGAAAGGATATATTTCTCTTAAATTATATAGGCTTGTAGAGGAATTTGAATAGCCAGATTCATTTCTGTAGGACTCAGTTGATTTATTTAATCTCTATTAAAATCTGCTGAATGATCAGGCACTTTGGTGATTCTTTCAAGAGCTTTTCAGGTTAATCAAATGCCATTTCTGATAGCTTTTACAGTATCCTTAATTTTACATCTATCGGTTCCTCAAGATGGTGCATGTACTGTGTTCTGAGATATTGCCAAGCTGTTATACTTTTTTCTAATGCTCTAAAACAGACAGCAGAACTACTAGCTGCTGTGCCGCAGTGTATAGGAACAGCAGGATCCTCCTCACCAGATGAATGGAAAATACAAATAGTAATATTGCAAAGCCAGAGGTGGGCATTTATCAGGTGCTATACTGCACTCCATGTGATGTACATGATGTCCTATAACAAAAGCAAAACACAGGACATTGTCCCTTTTGGAAATATGTTACAATTGAGCTGCAAGAAGGAAAAATACCAAGACCATTGCATCAATGTCAAAGCCATAGAGTAAAATGTCAAAAGAATTAGAACCAGATATCCTTAGCTGAGTACAAGTCTTCCAAATCCAAAGAATCTTTCCAAAGTAAATACAAATTGTAGTAGGAGGCCAAAGTCACTAAAAGTTTGCACAAAATGGATCCATTCTGGACATTACAAAAGCAAATTAACATCCTCATCAGTTGTACTTTAGAAATACTTCTGACTGGGTACCGTAATGATCTGTCACTTGAATTCACATTGGAACAAGGGACTTGCCATGTCGTATCAGACCAGTCATCCATATAGTACAGTATCCTGTACTACATCGATGACAGTGACGAATACCAGCTGCTACAGAGGAAGGCATAAGAAATGAGGAGTGGACAGTTTGAGGACAGCCTGCTCACAGAGGAAGCTTAATTTATAATCACATCAGCTAGCAGCTGGACATGTGCATGTATACATAAACGTGTATATTGATCCTATAAAATTTACAGAATGATCTAATTATCTGGCTAATGAAATACAAAAAAAGCCACATTGAAATAACATTAAGGTTTCAGAGTCCAGCACTCAAAAGTTAGGAAATGCCAGAATTAAGGTTGGGACTTTTAGATCCACAGCACAAATCTCTATGAATTGAGCTAATTGAGCAACTGGTAGCAGCAGTAGGTTTTTACCCTACATGTGAATTTCAATAATTTTCTAGGTGCCTAAACCTTAGGTGTAACACCTAACTCCTTTTTGTGCATTCAGGCCTCAGGCTTTTGAAAACCCCACTGGGCACCCAATTCCCATTGATTTCAGTGGGAGTTGTGCACCTAGGAATTTTTGAAATACCTGTTGAGTGGCTATCTGCATCGCTAGATGTCTAAGTATCTTTAAAAATCTTGGCCTTGGGTACTTTTGAAAATTTTACCCCATCCTCAGTTTGATCTGTCATGTTGCTCCCCCTCCACATAGCTTTGTTAGCTCCCTCTGAATCTTCTCTAGTTTTGACAGAATTATAATTATCCAGGTACTCTGTGGCAAGTAATGAAACCCTCTGATTTCCTACAGAAGTAAGATCTAAATATGGGGAATAGTTACTGAGGGAAGCAGATTAAGCAGACTCAAAAGGGATTACTCACCAGCAGTTGATTTTTCTATCAACCTGACTTCTAAATCGGGATGTTATACACACTAATTGAAAGCAAAAAATATTGAGACTGAGAAACTGAGGCAGAAAGGTGTAATTGTTTACCCAAGACCACAGGAGGAGTTAGTGTCACACCAACCAACCCCTGGGGCACTTGATTCTGGCTGCCAACTAGACATTAAGTCATTGATCACTACCCGTTGAGCCTGACAATCTAGCCAGCTTTCTATCTACCTTATAGTCCATTCATCCAATCCATACTTTTTTAACTTGCTGGCAAGAATACGGTGGGAGACCGTATCAAAAGCTTTGCTAAAAGAATTAGGGACCAGTTCTGAGCAACTCACATGAGCACTTGTGTAATCAGGTCTAAACATCAGCTTGTGTGTTGTATGTACCCAGGTACTTGAGTGGCACCCAGCATCTTCATCTATTAAAATCCTTCTGTAAAAGCATCTTGTACAATAAAAGGTCCCAACTGAAATCCACAGAAGGAAGAGCAGGGAGAAATGCATTTGAGTATTTTCAGAAGAGTTGGTAAATAGATGTTGCTGAACCACTGAGGTTGTACATCCACCTCAGCCCCATCAGTATGACACACGCTGGGGCTAGAATAGCTTTATGTAGAATTTAAGCTGCCAGTTGAAGGAATGGTTTGTGCTATCAGACTCTGAGCCAGCACTGTGACTTGGACTCAGTAAAATGCTCAGTGGATATTAGTGGTGCCAGGGTGACTGGTGATTAACCACCTAATCCCCATGCAGCTATTTGGTAATTTATCCACTACTATGACTCTTGATATACTGCACGGTCCTACATTATGTGACCTATTTTTATTAGCCTCTTGCTCTTGGAGATTGTCCAAATGGTCTTTATTTGTATAACATTTCAACTCCCAAGACACGGTGGCAGGAAATACTCTTCTGCACCACGCTCTAGTGAAAATCTTTTAAAATCGCAGTTTATGCCACTTATTCTACGTTTATATTCTAAAAAAGATTCCTTTGCCCAACTGGGGTTAGTAACAAAACTATTAGAATGATATTAACACCTGTGGGCTGCAAAGTAGCACAACTGTAGAATCCAAATTAATCCAAATTAAAAAAGGAGTTAGAACCACATCTCAGCCATGCTGGTTTCTTCAGATGTCACCAAAGTGTATCTCATTCACTTCCCAAGCTGAGATGGGGTCCATGGGCCAAACATTGCCTCTGACTTTCTATTCCGTGTGTGTATATTAAAGGAGGAATTCTTGGCTTCACTTTCAGAACCTGAAACAATGTCTTATCTAAGCAACAGTTCAGTGCATGACTCTTCTCTCACTGAATTAGGCCATACACTATGTAAAAGAATAAGGAAATAGTTGCATTCTGAGGCCATGGGCCAGATCTTTAACTCTGGTTAAGTCACTTTTGTGCCCCTCCATCAGCACAGAAGGTCCTGAAAGCTTTCTCAGGTAAGTGACTGAGAAGTCCTGAATTCTCAAATAGGACGAAGCCATGTAGCTGGCCTTATCCATCCACCTCCACTTTGGCACAGGGCGTTTTATAGGGCAGAGCGGAAATGTAGTGTGCTCTGGTAGTCCTGGGCTGGTAGAACATTCCCTAGGGGACGGTTCCGGTTGGTATTAAATTATAATAGTTTTGTGGCTCCTTTAACTTCTGCTGGAGACCAGTGCAGCCCCTAGTCTATCCTCAGGATCAGGAGAGGAGTAATGGTGGCTTAGAAGGTCTAGTTTTATCTCTTTGGACTTCAAAGAAACAAATTAGTTTCAAACTGGTGAGGCTAATTCTTACACCTTTTAACACCCTCCTATTGTTTGATCTTCCTGCTACTGCCCCACTCTTCCACTTGTAATTTCCAGCAACTTGCACCAACTCATAGCTTCTGGAGCTTGACTCTTCATTTCTTTGCACCTTGTGCCATCGTTGACGCTCAAAATTGTACCATTTCTCACCTTCTTTGCACAGGTGTAAGGCCCCAGTCCTGCACCTGGGTGTGTATTAACCCAGGTTAAACACAGCATCGTGAATTGCAAAGATCAAGGCTTAAATGACAACACAAGATGCAAGATATACCACTACTGATTTTCTCCCAGCAGGAGATAAGAAATAGCTGTGATGATTTTATTAAAATCTGCCCTCCCTTACTTAGCTTCAGCTCAAATCTGCTCATTTCTACATTAATCTTTTAAAAGCACCGATTTTTTTAAATTTAAAACCACAAGTGAAAGCCCATTGGGACTAGACAACTCACCCATAAAGTTAAAATGACTTCCAGGCAGGAAGCCCTTGACTTCAACAAAGCCAAGTGCTTTTCAGTGAATGTACAGAATTCAGCAAAGATTGAGCAGAGGGAGCTTGCAGATTTCACTCTGAGAATATTCCAAGAGCTGCTACTGCTTGCAGAAATCTGGGCTGGAAGTCTGTGGGCCAGAGAAAAGTTCCTACAATCTATTAAACCTGTAGATTTAAAGCTAGGAACACTTACTGCAAGCATTGCTGAGATTAAAGGAGAGAGTCTCCTCTGTAGAGACCAGCACAGGCTTTCAAGCAATTCAGAAAAGATTATAGTATTTTGATCATAGAATTGAAGACCCAGAAAACAGATCATGACACTCAAACCACAGGATAACAAGCACCATAGCAGAGGCTGAAGGCAAAAACATGATCAGATTTGTAACCAATCTGATTCTAAAGCAATGGAAGGAAAATGCTTTCAGATGCACATAGGAAGTAGTTAGAACAGAGATCCATCCTTCAGCCAAAACCCAAACAAGGGGCAGCCTGTGTGCCATAATAATGGACATACTGGGATTTCAGGACAAGGGGAAAGTTTAAGAATGTGCTGGGAAGCTTGGAAAATTCACCTGGGAGCAGTACTCCTTTTACATTTTCCCATGACTCCGTTTTGGGAACAGTAAGAGAAGGGAATATAGAACCTATTCCAAAGCCCATTGGAGCCAATGGGATTCTTTCAGTTGAATTCAGTGGGCTTTGGATGAGGCTTTCAGCGAGATAATAAATATCCTAGAAGGGAAAGGGGCACAAAACTGCTTTCTTATTTCCAAGAATTCACCATGATTCCAATGTAATGTTCTTCAAAACCCTGCAAGAGGCTGAAATCCATTTCTTCACTGTCTTTGTTAGCTTGAAAACAACAGGAAGAAGCTTTATAGAACAAGTCTGAGCTGTTGTGATAATGGTGGTTGTTAAAATTCTTCCTCGGGGTTACCTACTACTCTCTGTCCCCACTCAGTCTCAGGACAGGGGGATGGGAGGAGTTCTTTTGTTTAGACTTCTTTAATCTTCTGGGACTATATCTTCTATATCAGTAACTTATTTGAGGAAAGACATTTGACAAAGGGGCCACAAGGCTTGCAATTCTGGCCAGCTGAGGGTTTCTGTGCTATGGGAGAAATCCCCAGTTGACAGAAAGCCAGCATAGGCAGGTCTGTACCATTGCCCCTTCTTGCCTGGGGCATAGTAGCCATAGCTACAGGAAAGTAGATTACTCCTGGGGTGATTCTGCACCATTGCACAATGCAGAATTTAGCAGAAATTAATGTGCGTGCAGAATTTCCTTTTTTCCCCACAGAAATGGGCTACAGAGATGTTGGCCACCACTATGGGTCCCTGGACCTGGCAGAGCCCAGCTCGCAAATAGAAGACAAGGTCGGGGGAGCAGAAGAGGGAGGGAACTGGAGGGTTCCCAGCAGCTGCAGTTCCCTGCACACCCTGGAGTAAGGAGGCGGTGGCATGCAGGAAACTCCCCAGCATCAAGCTGTTTCTCCCTCTGGATCTCTGGGCTCTAGGAGGGTAGGGTCTGTGAGTGTCTGGGTTGAGGAGAGCCATGGCTGGGCTCTGGGGGCAGGTGTGGAGAACAGGTGTGAGTGTCTGGCCCCCTTGTTGGGCTCTGGAGGTGAGGGGGCAGAGAAGCAGGAACTGGGTTGTCATAGGGGTTTCTTTAACTCTCTACTCCTGGGGGAATTTTTGTATGTCTGTATTGTTACAGACATACTTGCTGACAGGAATTTTGAAATAAACTATCAAAATAATTGAAACTGGCATGATTATTTAGTGTTATTTTGACATAAAATTTGCAGAATTTTAAAATGTGTGCAGAATTTTAATTTTGTTGGCGCAGAATATCCCCAGGAATAAGTAGATGTGACTGGGTCATTGCTGTGTTCCCATGCTGGCATAATGTCTCCATGTGACTATAGCCAGTTGGCATAGATTATAGTTGTAAGGCTTCTCTAAACTATGCTTGATGGTTTTAATGGGATAATACCAGATTTTGATACCCTTACTCATACTGAAGAGTATCTTGCTTTGTGAGGGGTCTTGATGAAATCATCAGAGCCACTTGTGAAGGATAACATAGTCTAACCTGCAAAGTTTGCCTGTGAGCGAAGCAAAGGACTAACTACCTTGATAGTACTTGCTTTTGATTCCAGTGCATTCCAAATTTCACCCAGAATTTCTGGATAGCAGGACGGTGCCTCTGTGCAATCTGTAGTGGGCATTTCTGCCAAGCTGAACTTGCTTCATATTAAAGCTAGCCAAGCTGTGTGCTATGGGTAATATTCATTATGAATCTAGCCTCCCTTTTAGGTACAGAATCTACCAGTAGTGATTTTCTTAGAGTGCATGTGCTGGGCCATATCCTTAGCTGGTGTAAATCAGTCTAGCCCCTTTGAAGCCAATGGTGCTATGTTCATTTACATCAGTTGGGGATTGGGGGAAAGGGGAGAAAAAAGTCATTTTAAATTGTTTGATTCCAAGCATTTTGATTTTTAAAAATATTAGAAGTCTTTAGTTTAGAGAAACAAGAAAAGATAGGCCAGCTCTTACTAATTGTTTCTTTTATTGCCAGCTCAAAGGTGTGACTTCCACTATTGTAGTCACAAGGTTACTTTTACATACCTTAGCTGACCTCATGATTGAGACCTAGCAAAATAAGCACAATTATTTACCATTACTATTTTATTATTAAAGAAAGGGGAGAAATTAAAGAAAACAACACAAATGATAAACTGATTTCTGTTACAATCTCTTCTGAATGCCTCTCTGTGGAGTGCTTTTAGCAGAGATTACATGTTTAAAAATGGGCGTGCCTTTCATGGGCACTTTTCTCTTAGTAAATTGAGACCAAGTTCTGATTCCCACAAATTATTTTGTAGCCAATTTTAGATATAGATGGGCAAAATAATTTCATTTGGAATTTCCTTTTCATCTTAATAATAAGACAGTTTATAGCTGGGCAAAGTATGCACTCTTACCAATTCATGTTGAAGTTTTGGGGAACTTTTTCCTTGGTTGGTTTCTTCTTGAGTCTTCTCTGTTCTTGTTGTCTGTGTAGTAGCTTTCTTGTAGAAATGGACAGGATGAATTGTGAAGTGCTTGCTGTTTAAACAGAGTAGCGGAGGGTGTATCTCTGAGAGGAGTGGTCACTGCAAGGTTTTTAATACTCTTTTCCTTTTTCTTTCCATGAAATTATATGAAAACAGAACTCTTTTGGCTTTATTTAGATTCCAAGTTGATTGTTGTCACTCTTTCATTGGCTTCATGCCTTTTAGGGTTGGCTTAGCTGGCACCTTCAGCTCCTGACTATGTCACCTGTTTAAAGAATATGCAACATTTCTAATTGCCTGTTGTTCTTGTGGCAGGAACATTCCAGATAACCTTTTAAAATTAAGAGTTTACCTTCTCGTTACTCAATCCATTTTTGAGCTATTCCTTCAATTTTATTAGAGTTCAACAGGAAATTAAATTCTGTTTTCAAAAAGTCCAAACACTCCTATTATTTATAGAAATGTTTTTAGTTAGAATCATAGAAGATTAGGGCTGGAAGGGACCTCAGGAGGTCATCTAGTCCAATCCCCTGCACAAAGCAGGACCAATACCAACTAAATCATCCCAGCCAACGCTTTGTGTGTTCTCAAAACAATCCTTTAAAATTAAATAATTCTTAAAGTCTTTAACGTAATAATTGTTAAAGAAGTTGCTGATTCTTTATAACAATTTTGGAGAGATGATTCGTCGTCTTCCTGAGTTGGGTGAGGGAGTTGCTTGAGCATTACCAGTAATTGCTTAATTTCAAATTAATATAAGTATTCTATACGTAAATGGCTTATTACATTAGTAATTAGTTTAGGTTATTAGAATCCATGTTGGTACATAAAAGCTTTTTACCATTTACATAGAAATGACAGGAAATTATATTAAGAGTTTTGTATTTAGCTAACATATTTGCAAGTATGCATTTCACCAAAATGTTTTGCCATGCCAACATTTATGAAATAAAGAGCAGGTTTAAAGTATTTCCAGTATCTTTTTTCTAAAGTTTTAAAGACATAAGCAGAGAGGTTTTTCTTGCAAAAGGGTGCGGGTTGATAGACACCCACTTTGCCTCTTGACTTATTGCTCCGATAACTCAAATCTGTATTCCTTTTTGCAATCATTTTTTCCCCTAAAACATGAATGTTTTACATGATTTGTTTACTTTTGAGTCAAGGTCCTTAGAGTTACAATGTTCTGGGTTTGTTTAGCACTGAGGGTAATAAACATGGTTTTATGGCTAAGAAGGGGTTGTGTTTCTGACATTTGCTTGTCCTTTGGGACAGAAAGCAGAAACCTCCTGCAATTTCTTTAACCAGCATTTTATACCATTACTAACTAAACAGATACTTGAAAATATAACAATATTTGTATCTTGGCTATAACATAATTGTAGCTATATCTTAATATTCAATGACCTAACATCAAACAAAATAAGTTATTATTGTATGAATATCATTTGGCATCAGTATTGAGGTCTGTCCACCCCAGAATTCTGGCCTGTGATTGGTAAATATTCACACAATAATTTAAACATGTTTCTGACTGGGGGTTGCACAGGAGCCACCTTGTAAAAATGTACTCAGACTATCAGGCCATATCATTCTCAATTGCCTTTTTGTTTTTTCCTAGGCTTTTGAAAAAGGAAGAAAACTTTACGTTTATCCCTCGGTCCCGTGAAGAGCTTCCAGACAACTTTCCAAAGGAAATCCCTGGGATCTGTTACTTCCTGGAGGTCACAAGTGGTCAGAAGCAGCCAAAGCCCTCCATTACGTCTGCCAGAGTGAGAAAGGTTTCCTACAACATTGGCACCATGTTCCTTCGGGAGACAAGCCTATGAGGCCTGCTGCAGATCAAAGACTAGTCAAAAAAGCACAAGCCCAGAACTGGGTCATGAGAGGAAAGTTGGATATTCTTTTTATTTCACTGCCTTGTCCTGGACAAGCAGTAAAAGCTCTATCTAATGTCAGGCAATAATTATTTTAAAAGGTGGGTGACTGCTGTCAGTATACAAACTGGAAAGAGGGAGAAAAAAATGAAACAAAATACTTCTATTTCCAGAGGAATTATAGGTTGTAAATTTCAATTAGGCTCTTTAAAAAAACAACAACAAAAAACACAAATCTTTGGGGTTGGTTTTTGTTTTGAACAAAAGTGGGCGATGGTTGTCTGTAGATTTGCACCAGCTAAGCAGAATTGAGCATCAGTTCTGATTATGCATTCCTACATTAATGTGTCATTCACCAAGGTAACAATGTTTTTTTAACTTTCTGAACAAACATTTCATACATATACTGTAGAGTGCTGTAACCTTCCTGGCAGGAGGAATATATAATTCAGTACAATATTGTAGGGATTTTACCTATTTTTATACATATTTCACTTTCTGGACAATTACATTCCATATAATGAAAATAGCTTTTCAGAATAAGCTACTGTATATTTCAAATATTCTCTCTATCTATCAAAGCTTATTATAGAAGTTGCAAGACTTTTGACTTTTTGGCAACAAAATATTAATATTTTGCAAAAGAAAAATACATTGGTAAGTCTCCTTACATGGCTTTTATGGTTTAGATGAACATTGTCTTGAATACATAATATAAAATGATGTTCAGATGTTCAGTATTTGTTCTACTAGTAACATGTGTCCAGTCTTTCCAGAAAAATGTAAACAAAGTCTTAAAGATCAATGTCTTGATGGGTTGCATACCCTGGGCCATATCTCATGCCATCGATTTTATGTAGAAGTCCTTACAATGAATGATATAGCCTATTGAAAGCAGCATCCAGCAGATGTGGGAAGCACTTTGGGAGGGATTTTCAAAGCAGCTCAATCACAGGAATACAGGTTCCATTGACTTTTAGTGGGACTTGTGCTCTTAAATCGCTTAGGAGCTTTTGAAAAGCACATCCATTATTAGCAATGTTACGCTGGAAGTTTCATCTACTGCTGGCTTGGCTGAAATGTTGCTGCTTTTTCTAGTGCCGAATAGACTAAAAGACGTAAAAATTTTAAAAAGGAAAATGCTTACCTATAGTATAATGCAAATGACTGTTCAAAATTTAGATTAATCAAGGTCAGTAAAAATAAAGGGCCAGAGTCTCATCTGTTGAAAATTTATGTAACTCTATTGTCTTCAGTGGAGCTATGCCCATTTACACCAGGGGAGGATCTGGCCCCAAATGGTCATGTCTTCATGATTTCTGATTTCACCCTTTCCCTTGGGTTTCCTTAGCACTAGCCGTAGAACTGCCTCTGCAAGCCTACCCACAGTAGGGTCCTATTCTTACAGACCAACGCTGTTCTGTTCTTAGAGAAAACAGTTCATTACCTAATGTTTGTACAGTGCTTTTGAAGCTGTATAGCTCTATATGGGCCTGATCCAAAGCCCACTGAAGTAAAAAAAAATTTCTCAATTTCACCAGCAGCTGCTGGGTGCTGAGCAATTTTCAAAATCAGACCACTTAGGGAAAGTAAGTGTTGGTGTAAGATCCTAATTTGAGACCATTTTTAAAAAAATGTGGCCCTTGAGTGAAATTATCCCTGCACTTTGCGCTATGGAGAGGATAAAAGGAGTCGGAAACTCACTCCTTTGACCGACATTCTGTGGCAATGGTGGAGGATCAGTCAGCACAGCCTCACCTCCAATCCTAGAATCTGTTTCATGACAACTCTGCATGTGTGGGGATCCTTAGTTTCTGGGAAACATGGCGGGGTGTGGAAGGGCCAACTGCAACCCAAAGGGATTGCCTCATGTAAGAGAAATCTGATCCTGTCACAGGGGTATCCTGCTACCATGAGAGAGAGGGGACTTGAGGATTAGCACTGAGAATAGCTTTAATGCGAATGCCGCAACCATCCATGAATACACTAATCTGCTAGTTTCTCCCATGGATCTCAGAGCATCCCTGGGGCTAGAGGTCTCTATCTCCTGTCCGCTATGCAGCGGAGCAAATACAGCTCCTCCTCCACCATCCAAAGGCTGACCTGATGAAAACTCTTTGGACTTGAGATTGCAGAGTTTCCAGCCTCACTGCAGACCTCTCCTGGCTTTCTGCAAAAGAGGACACGTTTTAGCCTTTACATACTTGTACATGTGTAAACTAATGGTTAAGTGCATTTTTCATGCAGTGAAAACAAGTGGTGTGGGCTAAAATCACAGATGGTGAAACGGTCCAATTTATCTACCCCACCTCCACCCCAGCACAGCTGTGGTGTTGCTGTCTAATTTATCAGTGTGCAAACTATTAGAATAGCTAGTAATGTACATATATTGCACATCTATATTTCTAACCTGTGAAATTTGAGACCTTGCTGACACATCTTCACTGTGCAATAGTTTGATCGGAAGATGATAACCTCTCCTGTCCCCACTGTTTCCTCTCATCACCCACCCACCCCTGTCAATAGCTCATTTCATCATGGTAATTCTATGGAAAAGCTTTATGGGTAGGCAGATGTGATAGGCATTTTAATTCCTTTGGAAAATGGCATGCAGAAGGTAGGAATGATACCCTGAAGGAACCTGTTGCAGGGTGTCCTTCGAAGCAACTAATTTATAGTAGAAGTGAATTTATAATCATAGAGATCAGTGCAAAAACTAAAAATTGTTGTCAGCATCACCATGGAGATAATGGCAGTGTTTGCAAATAAATCTGCTGCTCCCAAAATCCAAATAGATTCACACTAAAGAATATACAATCTCTGCTTGTATAAAGGTGACACATCCAAAGCATTAGCAATGATGCAAAGTACTGTGTTATTTGCTTCTGTGTTATGACAAGTAAAGTTGATCAAAAGCTGCCTTCCCTAGAGAGTAATTTCCCTACCGCAGTGTGAGAGAAAAGTGTGGAAAATTTCTCTGTGTTGTTCAATTTATGATTTGTTCCTGCCGTAATATTGCTAGCTAGTTTAATTCATTTTTGTGGATGGCTCTGTAAAGTGTTAGCCAGGAACTCAGCAGGATGTTAGTAAGACACCAGTCTCTATCAGTGAAGGTCACTTTTGGTGGAAGAGAAACCCTTCTGTGTGTAGCTTTCATCTGTCTGTGGATGTTTTTGCCTATGGGAGTGGGTCTTTGGGTTTCCTGGCTGATTTTGTGATGGCTAGCTGACATAGAGGTAGACTTGTGGGGAGTGCATAAATGTGTGCAGAAACCAGATACAGGTTTTTGGAACCTCCCTTTCACCCATGCAATAAAGGCTCTTTGTATGGCTATGGTCTAGAAATTGCACAAGAATGTATTTGTCTAATTGTAGGCAACAGCATCTGCTGTTTCGTAGGTTCCACAAGGATAAAATCTGCCTTCTCTGGCGGTGCTGAATACAGAAGAACCAGTGTTTCTCTTGTGTTCAGGACAAAGGGAAGGATACAATGAGCCCAGCCAAGGGCTCATCAACCTGTTTGTGCCATAGACTTGTGCTCTCAGGCCCCCCTCTGCTCCAGCGCAAAGGACTTTGGGGTGGAGACAATGGATCTACAACAATCCAGACCCACTAGTTGACTCCTCTTGTGAGAGGGATCACAGCAGCCACAAGGACAACACCAGTTGTGAGGCTGCAGTGTGAACCACAGGTCAGTTTAGCCTAAGAGGACGGATTCCTTCCTCCCGCTGAACTTCCCCAGCATACATGCTGTTAGTCACGTTGTGCATAGGGTTCAGGGACTGGCCCACTGAGCAAGGAAAAAATAGTGGTGGTGAAGTTAGAGTGATGGCAAAAGTTAACTTCCAAGCCTCTGTGGTGATATCTGCCATACAAAGCCACAAGCTTTTACGTGAGACACTTACTACTATACCAGGACACTAGAAGTGTGATTGTCCTGCAGGATCCCAGGGCCTTTGACTTGTGCAGTTCCCAAGAGCCTGCCCACACTAACCATGTTTTCCGCTCAGGGTTTACTGCTCATTCCCACATCTGATTGCTGAGCGGAGTGGTTGTTTGGAAAGGCATATTGAAGATTGGCAACTTGCCTCTACAAACAAAACCCAAACCTTTTAAAACCTATAAAACCTTTGATGGGAATTGTCTATTCAGAGGAAGAAATCCACACAGTTGACTGGGTAGCAGGTCCTCATGCAGTACTACCACACTTATTGTGTGCATGGGACATGTCATGATACTATAGTACCCATACGGTGCCACCTGCCATGACCTGCACATTTGTGAGTTGTACTTGCAGCTTGTCTCCATTTTTCACAAACTTGCACATGTGTTATCTCCATTTAACACTAACACACACACACACACACACACACACACACACACACACACACACACACACACACACACACACGATGAGGCTGCAGGTGTGATTAGGGTGACATGCTTCAATTCCCAAGTTATTTCAGTCAGCAGACAATGTAGTATCATAACATGTCCTGTACATTTGGGACTTGCTACATTCTGCTAACCATTTTAACTTTGTAGATTTTATCCTCTGAACAGACAGTTCCCCTGACATATTTAAATGTATAAAAGCTATGTTGACTTGCACATGGATATCAAACCATTGCAAATTGTCAGTGCATGTATCTACATGTATAACTGCTGCTGTGCTCTGAAATTCTTCAGACTACTCAAGTTGTCACATTCACTCCATGCAGCCAGCTCTCTGTTATCCAACAGAAGCACTGAAAACTGCTAGTGCCTCCCCTCTTCCAAACGAGATCTATTACCTGACTTCTGCTGAATGCTCAATTCCTGCTGAGAAAAGTTGAATTCATGCTCCAATATAATCTCGTCGCTCAGAGCTTTGCATTGCTGTTGTGATTCTCGTCTGCAAAGATTTCAACTTGAAATAGCCCACGGGGAGAAGCAGCAAATTAGCAGCAAAACAAACAATATATTAGGGCTTGTCAAACTTTAGGAACAGAGTGGCCCATTTTCACAGAGATGCATAAGGAGAACACACGCAGCTCATACATAACACCATAACTCAGATTAATGCTTGCATTGGATCACTTATCCCATGCTCCCATTGGGATCTCTCTGCCAAGCATAAGTAGGGCTGTTCTAGCTCCTGTTCGTGCCAATAACAAAACCACTACTGAGCAGTCTCTTTTCTAGAGTCTCAGGACTGCGGTGTAACATATGTTGCTGGTCTATGTGTTGGCAGAGCTGAGGTGGGGGAAGTTTGCACAGCAACTGCCCAACTTCTGTCCACTGAAGCCAGTGAACTAGTCCCTCACATTCACATAAACTAAACATTCAGCCATGTATTTTAAGATATTTTTAGCAATGGTATTAATTGCAGTTATTTACTAACAGCGCTGCAACAAAAACGTACACACTATTAAACCTCTCATGAATGAGAGATGTTGTTAGCCTTGGCCATCAGAGATCATGCAGAAAAAATCAGTTAAACAATACATAATGGGGGGAACTTGATAGCTCAGTATTAGGATGCAGAGCATTCACCTCTACAGTAGGTCACTGGTTCACCTTCAATGCAAATCATTATCACTAAGTCATTGCAGTGGTTCAGTGGTCTTTGCAAAATGACGTAAGTGATCTTAGTTTGTTTCCTACGAGACAAGAGTTTACATTGCAAAGGCCACTACACCAAGTGATGTGAAGTGGCACCCTTGTTAGCAGTCTCAGCAGAAAAGCCAAGGTTTCCAATGGGCACAGATGCTGACCTAGCCTCTTGCACTAGGCGTTTGTTCTACATGGACACTGTGAGACAGGGCAGGGAAAACTTGAATTTGATCAGTGGACAAAGATAGGATGGTAGTTCCAGAGAAACGTGTTTCTTCATTGTTTTGTGGCTGGAAGGGAGAGAGGAAAGTGAAAGAGAACAGAGTTGATACTTGACAAAGGCCTAATCAGTACCTTCATATTCTCTCTGTAGAGCTCAGAACTTTAATTCTTAGTGAGCAATACACAATACCCTTGTCCAGTCATAGTGGTGCATCTTAAACTTGTCATCTCCTGCTGCTCATAGAACTGTATTGCTGAGAAGCAAAACAAACTAAAATAAATGCTTAGCAGGTACATAAGCATGTCCTGGGATGAATCAATTACAATATGGTAGCCACCACAGTGGTTTACAGGAAGAAGGGCTGGAGAAAGCGACTGTAAAACAGTCTCGTCCTTCTTGTGGCTGGAACCTTTAAAGAGGAGGTCAGTATTCACAGTTACTGGATATGATCCAGTAAGGTGTAATTTAACAAAGCACGCGCTTACGTCCCATTCACTAACTCGCCATGGCCCAATTCAGAAAAAGTTCTCATGAAGCATTTGCCAGAGAGTATACATAACTCATTGTTAAGTAATCCTGTAATGAAAGATGGAAGCAAAATGCATAAGCTCTAGAGGGCAAAGAGATGGTTGCCAGGAAATCCTTAAAATTGAGTTTTCTGGCTTTCGTGCACTTAAAGCTCAAAGTTAACGGCTTTAGTATAATGGCTTGCATTGAATTGTATATACTCCTTGGAAAAAAATGTTCCCTAGCAATACCACATTATGATTATTCTTGAAGCAATAAATTAAGCCAGGGAAGTGTTAATTCTTGTAATATCTTCTGGGTCATTATTGGGAAATAGATACATACTGTATGTCAGCAATAAAGCAAACAGGTGTGTGGTAAGAGAATAACCTCTGTAGTATACAAAACAGCAAATGTGTTGAGACTGATTAATAGTTCAAGAGAAGAGATTGGGTTTAATCTATCTCATCTATTTATTGTCAATATACTACAGAGTCATTATTCATCCTTCCCTAATGAGGTCTGCATATGGTGTGCCTCAACATCTGGTTTTTCTGGGACCTATTGCATGTGGGACATGGTTATGAATAAATAACTGAGCAAGGGACGTTTTTAAAAAGTGAGATATTGTTTGAGGGAGTGGAAAGTGCAGAAACAAAGTGATGCAATCGGACACATGGATACACTTTTTCATTTTTCCAAGGTTTCTGATTGGTTTAAATTCTCCTGCAATTTTTTGATAATCCGGGGGCATGGTTCTGCCAGATTATTTTTATTCCTTATGTGGAACAAATTTTTTAGACACACCTACGTGATTTAGGCTCCAACGCCCAATTTTCAAAAGCGATTTAAGCACATAAGACCCTAAGTTTAATTGAATTTCCATGCGACTTAGGCTCCTAAATGCATAAATCACTTTTGAAATTGTGACTTAGGTGCTTTTGAAAATTTTATTCCTAGTGACATATGCAGCCAAAAGCTAAGTGTCTATTTTGTTTTGTTTTATATGGGTTTTGTTGTTTTGTTGCTTTTTCAGCACTACCACTACTCCAGGATATAATGTGGTGTCAGCGTACAGGGCTGGGAGTCAGGAGACCTGAGTTCTGTTCTATGCAGTTACTCACACCTTATTCAAGGTTGTGTTCCCAGCTCTGTTGCTGATTTGATTTGTAAACACTTAATCTCTCTGCACTTCATTTTTCTGATCTGTAAAATGGGGATAAGACTTTTTACTCACCTTTATAATGTGTTGTGAGATCCTCAGATGGCAAGTGCCACACAAGTGTCTGACTCTGTTTATAGAATCATAGAAGTGTAGGGCTGGAAGGGACCTCAGTAGGTCATCTAGTCCAGTCCCCTGCACTCAAGGCAATAGCAAGGCAAGGTAATAGCTAGACCATTGCTGAAAAATGTTTGTCTAACCTGTTCTTAAAAACCTTCAATGATGGAGATTCCACAACCTCCATTGGCAATTTGTTCCAGTGCTTCATTACTCTCACACTTAGGAAGCTTTTCTTAATGTCCAACCTAAATCCCCCTTGCTGCAATTTAAGCCGATTGCTTCTTGTCCTGTCCTCCGAGGATAGCAAGAACAATTTTTCTCACTCCTCCTTGTAGCAACCATTTATATACTTGAAAACTCATCAAGTCTCCCCTCAGTCTTCTATAGACTAAACAAACCCAGTTTTTTCTCTTTCCTCATAGGTCATGTTTTCTAGACCTTTAATCATGTTTGTTGCTCTTCTCTGGACTGTCTCCAATTTGCCCACATCTTTCCTGAAATGTGGCACTAGAACTAGATACAATACTCCAGTTGAGGCCTAATCAGTGCAGAGTAGAGCAGAATTATGTCTTGTGTCTTGCTTACAACACTCCTGCTAATACATCCCAGAATGATGTTTGCTTTCTTTGCAACAGTGTTACACTGTTAACTCCTATTTAGCTTGTGATCCACTCTGATCCCCAGATTCCGTTCCGCAGTACTCCTGTGTAGTCATTTTCCATTTTGTATGTGTGCAACTGATTGTTCCTTCCTAAGTGGAGTACTTTGCATTTGTCCTTATTGAATTTCATCCTATTTACTTCAGACCGTTCCTCCGGTTTGTCCAGATCGCTTTGTATTTTAATCCTATCCTCCAAAGCACTTGCAATCCCTCCCAGTTTGGTATCATCTGCAACCTTTATAAGTATACTCTCCATGCCATTATCAAAATCATTTTTCAATATATTGAACAGAACTGGACCCAGGACCAATCGCTCTGGAATCCCACTTGATATGCCCTTTCAGCTTGATTGTAAACCACTGATACTACTCTCTCAGAATGGTTTCCCAGTTATGCATCCACCTCATAGTAGCTCCATCTAGGTTGCATTTCCCTAGTTTTTTTATGAGAATGTTGTGCGAGACAGTATCAAAAGCCTTACTAAAGTGAAGAAATACCACACCTACTGCTTCCTCCCATCCACAAGGCTTGTTACCCTGTCAAAGAAAGCTATTAGTTTGGTTTGACACAATTTGTTCTTGAGAAATCTATGCTGACTGTTACTGATTTACTTATTATCTTCTAGGTGTTTGCAGACTGCTTGATTATTTGCTCCATTATCTTTCTGGGTACTGAAGTTAAACAGGCTGGTCTGTAATCCCCCAGGTTGTCTTCATTCCCGTTTGTATCGATTGGCACTACATTTGCTCTCTTCCACTCCTCTAGAATCTCTCCTGTCTTCCATAAGCTTTCAAAGATAATTGCTAATGGCTCAGACATCTCCTCAGTCAGCTCCTTGAGTATTCTAGGTATTTCACCAGACCCTGTGACTTGAAAACATCTAATTTGTCTAAGTAATTTTTAACTTGTTCTTTCCCTGTTTTAGCCTCAGATCCTACCTCATTTTTACTGGCTTTCACTCTGTTAGACATCCAATCACTACTAACCTTTTTGGTGAAATTAAAACAAAAAATTAATCTAGAACTTCTGCCATTTCCACATTTTCTGTTATTGTCTTTCCCCCCTCATTGAGTAATGGGCATACCCTGTCCTGGGTCTTGGTTCTAATGTATTTGTAGAGTGATTTCTTGTTACTATTTATGTCTCTAGCTAGTTTAATCTCATTTTGTGCCTTTCTAATTTTGTCTCTCACTTGTGTTTGTTTATATTCATCCTTTGTAATATGACCTAGTTTTCACTTTTTGTAGGACTCTTTTTTGCGTTTTCAGATCATTGAAGATCTCCTGGTTAAGTGAGGGTGGTCTTTTGCCATACTTCCTATCCTTTCTTACACAGTGTGATAGTTTGCTCTTTTACCCTTAATAATGTCTCTCGGAAAAACTGCCAACTCTTTCCAACTGTTTTCCCCCTGAAACTTGCTTCCCATGGGATCTTAACTACCAACAACCTGAGTTTGCTAAAGTCTGCCTTCTTAAAATCCATTGTCTTGATTGTGGTGTTTTCCCTCCTGCCATTCCTTAGAATCATGAACTCTACCATTTCATGATCACTTTCACCCAAGCTGCCTTCCACTTTCAAATTCTCAACCAGTTCCTCCCTATTTGTCAAAATCAAATCTAGACCAGCCTCTCCCCTATTTTCTTTCTCTACCTTCTGAAATAAAAAATTGTCTCCAATGCATTCCAAGAACGTGTTGGATAATTAGGGTGACCAGTTGGCAAATGTGAAAAATCGGGACAGGGGGTGGGGGGTAATAGGAGCCTATATAAGAAAAAGACCCAAAAATTGGGACTGTCCCTATAAAATCGAGACATCTGGTCACCCTATGGATAATCTGTGCCCTTCAGTATTGTTTTCCCAACAGATGTCTGAATAGTTGAAGTCCCCCATCACCACCAAGTCCTGTGCTTTGAATGATTTTTTTTAAATCTTATTTAGCCTATAGAATGTGAGTATTTAGCTTTAGAATGTGCTGAGGTGAGTGGGGCCTGCACAGCATTTGGCAAGTTGTGGATTAAAGCTTAGACTCAGGTAACCAGATACCCCATTGCTGTCTGTGTTTCAGTTTAGAGAGACAAGCTTTCGAACTTACGCAGAGCTCATCTTCAGGTCAAGTTTAACTTTGTCAGCATTCTCCTCAGGAAACTCCTAATGGTTTATCAAGGCTAATTATCAGTGGGCAGCTGGGTTTCCTTGAGGGTGGGGATATGAATCCAACAGACAAAAGCTCTCCTGTAAGAAATGAGGTGGAAGGATGGGTGTTCTGAACTGGACACATTACTGACTGACCACTAAAAATAGCTGGAGCCTTTTATTTATTTTGCATCCGAGTTGACCCAGGTTTTGTTATTTATATAAAATGAAAGAATGATGATCCATCACTGGGTAAGAGAAGGATTAAAACAAGTTCCTTTTTTTTCTTGGGCAACTAGCTGCCACACTGCCTAGAGACTGTCACAAATGTATATGTTGTGTGAAGGTAGATAAGGAGCGATGAGTCACTGATACACATAGGAAAGAAATACTTATTTTCTTTTTGCTGACACAGACTAACACGGCTGATACACATAGATTATACACAGTATACCACAAAGCACAAACCTACAAAGGGGTGTTAGTGTTGCTAACTCTCATAAAATTGTCATGAGTCTTGCAATATTTGATGCATTTGTTATACCCCACCTCCTGGAGTTATATTATGTGCAAATCTCATTTTTTAAAAATGTCAGTCAAGTTTCTAGCCCGCATATTCTTAGAGAATTTTTTTTTGAAAAAAATGAAACCTTAAAGGCTCAAAGGGCAAAGAAAAATAACCAAATTTTCTTTATTTTAATATCTTGATTTTATTATTTTGTGATTTTTGGAGGTGCTTGTCCTAATTTTTGAATGTTTGGGGTTGGCCAGACTGTAGTTAGTGAATGTGAAACTTTTGGATAGATATGACAGAAACTATAGAAATGAGGCAGCTTGAAGAGTTTGTAGCATATAGTTGCGTTGTGGTGATGGATGCTTTGGAAATATATCATAGGAATGTAGTAAATAAACACTTATTGTTAATAAGAAGTGGAATTTCTGCTTCTATGCAAGAGACTTTTATTGGAAGATGTCTACATTGAAAGTTCATTTGGAGGAGTCTGTATGTAACTCAGCCCACAGTGCAGAGAAATGAAGTCAGCTTGTGTCTGTTGCACAGCTAAGCACTTTGTACTGTTACTTCAGAGACAGTCCTGTGTGTGGGATTTTAAAAGGACCTACGTGATTTAGGATGACAAGTTCCACTGGTTTCATTTAGGCCTTGTCCAGACTAAGGTGTAAAGGTGCAATGTTGCAATGCATTCGCTGACATGTTCTAACTACATATTTGAAAAGTCCAGTGTTGACAAGGTACTCTGAGTGAAATCCTGGCCTCACGGAAGTCAATGGGCGTCTGCAGTTAATTCCAGAGGGGCCAGGATTTCACCCACTGCCTTTGACATGTGCTAAATTAATATGTGGCCGAGCTAAGTTAGGGTGGACCTTAGGCTTTAATTCAACCAGTTTAGCATGTGTTATCTATACTAGACTTCATGTGTGCTAATTAGAACATGTTAGTTAACATGTTCTAACATCACACCTTTTATCTTCATCTATACAAGGTCATAGAGGCTTTTGAAAATCCCCTGCATTCCCAATACACCTTGTCTATGCTTGCAGTTTATATTTGCCAGCTAAGTAATTAGCACTTTGTTAAATTGCACACTTCTGGTGTCTTTGCTGTCAGACTACTGCCAGGTAGCTTTGAGCCCTGCCTCTGCTATGCCATTTAACGTCTGGGAACTTCCGTATTACTTACCTGACAATGAGTAAAAATTGTCTGGCCAAAACAAATAATTATTGAGAGCAAGAGTCCACTCTTTAATCTATGACACCTAGGGTCTTTTGCCAAATGAGGAAATTCTGTGCTGAGCTTTGAATCTCGACCTAACGGGAATGATTGTGGTCTATAAATTAAGTGACATAGGTTACATGCCTCTCCTCTCTTCCTTTTAAAATTGCCAATTCCATTCCTAAGCCACTCTATGCAGAGTTCCACTGGAAAAATGATGGTTACAGAGGCCGTGGGAATGATTTATTTTGGCAGAAGGATGGAGGAAATGGTA
The DNA here is from genome assembly GCA_033296515.1 of Macrochelys suwanniensis. Lineage (NCBI taxonomy): Eukaryota > Metazoa > Chordata > Testudines > Chelydridae > Macrochelys > Macrochelys suwanniensis. The sequence goes on along the minus strand of CM065775.1, from coordinate 36,807,921 downwards.
TGTAGTCATTCACACTGCAAATTATCATTTCCTCAAGAGACATGAAATTTAGAAATACTATCATGCCTAAAAGCTGAGAAACCTTGCAGATTTTCTATGTACAGTAAATGGTTCCTGTAATTACTAGGAAAAAAACAAAGTTCTGAGATAGTGGCACCCCATCTGACATGAACTGCTGTGATAATGAAACCCAAACTGTGCTGAATTGCATGGCTATTATTCTCACTCACTTTAAAGGTCAGCTAAGAAGCTAATTTCTCAAGTGGTGTGCGTAGCTCTGAGACAAGGCAACACCAGTCTTCTTTCCAACAAATCTACTCTTTAGAGGGACTGGATTAGTAACTCACAGGGATAAAAATAGATCGTCTATGGACTTGGCAGAGAAGCCTAAATTCAGTAACAGATAAGGTAAATCAAAATGTCAGAACATCTGGAGAAAGAGCAACAAAGAATCCTCAATCCAAAGCAACACACTCCAGAGATTGAACTAAAATAAACATGAATTACCAAGTGGAATATTGACAAGATTTAGACTTAATTCTAATTTTTATCCCGTACATACCAACTTCAGGTTGCTCTGATCAGTTGAATCACTTTGGCCATAAATGTCAAACTTGAGTGCCTTAATTTGGGCTTGATCCTGTGGGGGACCCAGAGGCTGTACTACTGAATTCAGAGATATTGAGCTCCCAAAAACTTCAGATGGAAGTGCTGGTGCTCAGCACTTCTGCAAATCAAGACAGTTGTTTAGATGACAGAATATGGATCCTGAGGCTTACCATAACCCAGTTAAAAATTATGATTTAAATCACCAAGTGGAAAACCTAGATTTAAATCATCAGTTTTAATTACCTTTTCCATTTGTACTTCAGTTATTTCTAAAGAGATGTGCATTCTCATTGGCTGATATGACCATTAAAACATGTTGATTTGCAACTAAATACAGACTTTACACTAGATTTGGTACATCTTTTTGATACTTAGGAGGGCACACTATAACTAGAGTAATTTTCCATGGGGGATGGAGTCATTCTTACATAATTTGAGAACTGAGCCAATCAGAGTTTAGGGAGGGAGAAGCTATAAAATAGGAGTATGAGACCACTGAGGTGGGCTCAGTGGATGATCCTGATGAGATACATGATGGTATCTTCTGGAGTCAGAGGCCAGGTCCCAATGCATGTGATGACTTTGCCGGTCTCTTGCAACTAGTAGCACAGCTGCTGGGTCCCCAAAACAATCAAGTCCTTAATACAGTACGTTGTACTGCCATATTTATAAAACTTGACCTCAAAAATTAAGTGTTTTCCCCCTGATTCTTTCTTTACATAGCAAAGCAGCTTTTTAAGGCAAAGTTTTTGGTAGAGGCTCATGGCTTCAGCCTATTTATGTTTTTATTTAAATGTTTGAAGGCCTAAACTTATTATAATATCTTAACATATTTTGTATTAAATTCAGATTTCATTTTAAAGAGGTTTATTTTTAAAAAGAAAATCATTACCATTTAAATTTGTTAAAAGTTGATTTTGTTGAAAAAAAAATTGATAAGTTTTATGCACCTTGCATAACCTCTACAAGTTTGAAATGTCTATGGCCAAAGTGATTCAACTGACATAAACAAAAGCCAAAAACTGATATGAAATGAGTGAATTAGAAACAAACATACCACTTAAACCATGTCAAAAGTTTGAAAATGGAGTCCTTTGCTTTTTAACATTCACATCAAACATTCATATTAGATATATGAGCATTCACCTATTTTACACTACGATTTTGCCATTTTTGTGAAGTAGGTTTACTTTTTGTTTGGCTTTTTTGGCAAAGTTTAATTTGCATCCATGACTTTCTCTTAAGTTTGTATGTATAACCTACTCTTCAGTGTGTTGTGTGCCCCTCTTCTATGCATGATCCATTAATGTGGCTATTAATCTGCTGCAGCTAAGGGAACTGAGCCTTTTAGCTCAAGCAGAAGAGACTCATATTATAAGCTCTGGAGGAAGTGGGTTCAGTTCCAGGCAAAGATAAAAATGGCACTTCCACATTTACACGCACATATCCAAAATCAAGTGAATTCCCCTTCACTATTTCTGAATGTAAAAGTGAAAGGAATTAGTCTTTGTATGTTTCAGATAGAATTGTCCCTGTTTTCTCTAGAAATTCCATCTACTGAGTATTTCTTATCCACAAATTTCATCTTTTTCTTCAACCCTGACATTTCAAATCCAAAACATTGAAATGTATATATCATTAATAATCTTTAAATTAGGTCATCAAATCACTATGAAACATATTTGCAAAGAATCTGTGTTGAGTGTTGTTAGTGCAACCCCTGGGAGTGGTGTCTATACCAAGACCACTTAGCTAAGTCTGTAGCAGACTCATTAATCTCTAACAGCCATGTGGCTTTCAGATCATGCAGTAGAGGCACATGTGCTAAGCTTCAGCGGTCCCAGGTTCAATTCTGCCTGCCGACAACCAGGGTCTGTTGGCATTACAAGTGGGGGCTTATCCGGGATATCAACTGGGATAGCTCTGAATGTGCTTCCTCAGCTAGGGGAAGTATCTAACCCCCACACCTCTTGAGTGTGGTGCTCTGTCCCATGTAGTGGCACTGAGACCATTTAGAGATTAATGAGTCTACAGCCTTAGCTAACAGCCAGGTGGCTTTTAGCTCATACAGTAGAGGCTCATGCACTAAGCTTCAGAGGTCCCAGATATGATTCTGCCCGCCAATGACCGGGGTTTGTCAGCGTTACATTAGCACCTCCTATATAATAGTGTATTATCAACAGAAAGGGCCCTTGTAGTGTAGGAACGTTTGGTCATTGTGTGCTATTAGAAATCGAACCACAACAGAGTGTAGAAGACTGCATCGGGTGTGGGACTTAACTAGTATTAATGCAACATGACTGACACTTAACTATATACCAGTATTACTATAATGTTAAGCTTGTACAATTAAAAGAACAAAATCCCAGGAAATGCAAAGGTTAAGACTCCATCACCATTAAGCTGGCTGCATTATACATTCTAGCTTTCATGGTATTTGTTTTATTACATACATGACATATCTTGCTACACCTTTAACGGGATAGCTAGGAATACGAAACACTAGATGTGTGCAACTCAGCAGAGTGAAGATTGCTGTTGGACTCTACCCTTTTGCAGTTCTTGATTGTGATCTTAACACTGCAGCCTTAACTCTGATTCAACAGAGCGAATTTTGGTTTTAATACCTGCCCTAGGAAAGTGTTAACACATAGTTTTGCTGCCCTCAGGATCATACTGTGGACCAAACTGTGATACAGTAGGGTATCTAGCCCATATCTTGCTCCAGTGGACGGAGAAGTAAGCAGTGCCAGCCCCGGTACCCAGTGTAGTTTAAGCTGGTCACCACGTTAGACCATGCAGATTCAAGGTTCTGCCCATGCCCCAATGACCTGCATGGGAAGGGCAGCATCGTCCCTGCAGAGGCTGCTCTTCTCACAACTTGCAACTCCACATACAGGTTACCCAGCCAGGGAAGTAAGGCCCTGCCTCTACTAGAGTTATGAGCACAAGAGCTTGTAGATTGGGTCCTTAATCACTGCCATATTAGGGCACAAGTATCCTAAAATGCTTCTTTAAAACATTATAGAGTTAATAGAAGGTAATGTTTAAAGAAATACTGTAATAGTATTGGCACTGTTTTCTTTTAATATAATGGTCTCCAGTGCTGTGACTTACTTTACATATAGTTACTTTTTGCTAAAGTAAAAAGTTCCATATTGTGTTGGTGAGACTCTGTGGGGGCTGATTCTCCACTCTCTTATCCCCAGTGTTACACTGCTATACCTTCATTGTACGCCCACGTAAAACTGCTGGGAGTAGGGAATCGGGTCCAGGTTGTGCAGTTACAGGCAATCTTATTGTTCTACAACCCCAGCTACCTTTGATTTAAGAGAGGGATCTGTGTTCCACAAACAGATCATTTTGTGGTTTGTTTTTCTTTTCATGGAGTGGGGCTTTTGAATTATGAGAAGCTTTTGTAAAATGAACCAGGACTAATGGTGTGGACTTCTATGCCTTGCTGCAGCTCTGTCTCTGTTTGTTCACTTCCCAAACATTTTTGACAATTAATTGTATTACATGTGCAAAATTTTGCTTAGCAAAAAACATTTTTGCAGTTGTTTACTTCCATTGTCCCAACCTCCCTGCCAATAGAAAACCATGCAAGGCAAAGCCCCAAACTGCTGACGCTGAGTTGAGGAGCGTCTGTTCTCTTACAGGGCCTGATTCAACTTGGTTGAAGTGATTGATTTCCATGAGGACTGGTTCAGGCCAATGTGGCCCAGTGCTGATGATGTTAGTCTGTTCCTTTTGATTTCTGTGGAATTTTTGCTTGTGTAAAGACTGAGGACTAAATCCTGCTCCACTATGCTCACATGCAGCTTCAATAGCAGCGCTCCATGTGTATCCAAAGGTAGTATTTGGGTATGAGTGAAAACTTTTGATTATGGAGGGGTCTTTCTATGTTCCCACTCCTCCTTTCTAGGCTGTGGCATATTCTATGGAATCCTCCCAGCCTGTGGTCTGTCCAGAACAGAGTGGTGGCTACAATGTCAGTTGTGCGAATTGTCATGAGAGGGTCATTGGGCAGGAAAAGCAGTGTTTATATTTTGAAAGCTGGTAGGGGGAGGAAATTGTACTGTACTACAAAATATGAAGGTGAAATGCCGGAAATGTGTGTGCATTCAAGTGGAAATTGACTGGTTTCACTCTGGTGTAAACATTTTTTTTCATAGCTACACAAAGTAATTTTAATGTGCTCCATAAAGTTTTGATTCAGTTAAATGTTTTCAGTAAAGATTTATGCACTGTTTGTACAAGCAGTTTTGAGAGCTGTGAAACAAAAAAGTGGAATCTTGCAGTAGCTCCAGAAGAGACCTTGTATGGACATCAAATTGAGTCTCATTCAACAATTTTAAAGTTGTCTATCAGTGTCGGTTTTTAGAACCCTTTTGCCTTTACAGTCTGATGCACTGCTCCCTTCATATAGCATTAGCTTTCTGGGTTAGGAGAAAATAATTGGCCAGAATATTTCCCATTTCCAAGTGAATGACATGGTGCAGTATCTGTAGCCCTTCCCGGTAGCTTAATAGTAAAAACATCATTGTAGTGTCATGTAAACGAGCAAACTGCCCTCTAGTGGCATATGCATGTGACAGGTCAATCTTTTAGCAGGTTGGTTTTACCATTATGAACTCTCATGTGGGCAGAAAAGCTTACTCATTAATTTATTAGGCCAAGCTCTTCTGTGGTATAACCCCATTTAAACTAATGGAGTTACATGAAAAAAAATTGCCTAATTTTCCCAGCTATTTAACAAAGCAATCCACCTGCCAAAAAAGTCTATCCAAAGTATTCCACATCCCATTTCATAAAAACGGTTTGTTTACTGGAATTCGCTTAAAGGTCTGTGCTTTCTGGAAGTGACAGTAGTTCTGTCTGATTAAAAATGACAACTTATGATTGCTTCCTCACTAACTGAATTTGTCTCTAACCAAAGAGTTGAATTAGCTACCTGAAAATTAATAGAATTTGATTCCGTAATGATGTCTTTAACTGGTGGTAGTTAAAGTACATAATAAATATACTAGCGAAATCTGCATTGTAGTATGAATGAAACTGAGCAAGAATTACTCAAGGTCGCAGCACCAGTAAAATATAATAACAGAGTTCAGTGTTAATCCCTGTATGGGGACATGAATCTATGTAATAAATTTGTGCCATATGTATAGGCCATGGGAAAATTGTGTGTGCAGTGAACTACACATGGTCTTAAAGCTTTAACATCCGTACTGCTCTTCATGATAGTAGAATGTATATTTTGATAGCTGTGACCTTTGAGCTACTAAAAGAAAATTGCTCTGAAGTTTATTCTTCTTGTTTCATTTCCATTCTGTGAGCCTTTGTGCACACAGGTCTTCTTACAGGATGTTTTTTTGCAGGTGTTAGGGGGAAGGGATGGACAGATGCTATCTGCAAGTGTTGTAGCTAAAGAGAGCAGTGAACGTCCATCCTGGGGAGCCTAAATCCTTTTATGATAAACAGCATTGTTTAAACGTGTTTGAGAAAACGAGGCAGATGGGATGAACAGAGTGCCTTTTAAACAGCCTCCTACTGTTCAGCCTCTGGCAATTTTTTTATTGTCCTTCCTTCCACTTTCTTTTCAAGCAGGTTATGTTCAACTTGTGATCTGACTCCTGTAAGGTGTAAGTAATTAGGGGGCAAAAATGTTTCCTCTTATTTTATATGATTCCTTTTCTCAAAGTCACATCATGCCTCAAACAAGGAGAGCAAACTTTACAAACTCAGTGTGGGCGAGTTGTTAATAGAAAATGCCAGGATTAAAAAAAAATGCCCAAGATTATCTTTTAATAACTCACCCGCTATGTGTTGTGACTATACATCTTGCTTTCACAGTACAAGCTGCTGTAATGCTGTTTGTTAGTTTGTCCTGAAGAATTTTCGTTGTTTGTTGCCATATTAGATGCCTAAGGCACACTCTATAAGGAAAGCAATATACAATATACTAGATATCTTCTAGTTTTAGGCTAGTACTCATATAAATGTTTCTACATGAAATGGAGGTTTTAATGTTCTTCACTGGACCAAGCAGAGACGCTTTGCCTTGTCAAAATAATAATGTAACAACACTTTAATTCAACAAATGTTTTTTCCTCCCACTTGTTTAATTCACGATAGGCTCTATCGTCTTTATGAGCCCCCCACAAATGCATTTTAAAAGGAAAGGGAAAATGAATGAGCTACTTTATTGCATGACCGTGACACAGTACCTGATTCATAAAAGAAAAATAAATCCAACATCTCATTTATGGGTTATTAATGATGGGCAAATTTGCAAAAGGCTCAAAGGTTCAGTTTGGATAAGCACTAAAGGGGTTGGATGCTTATTCAGGCTCTCTGAATTTCCTGATTCATTACTGTAAGCTATTTCATGAAGCTTCATGTATGTTTTCCTTCTTTGTGCACTATGAGAGCAACCTTTAGTGAAGTGTTGTATCGCTTCTGTTTCCAATCTCACCGGAACTTCAATATAAATGGAAAAATAATTGGTTTTAAACAATCAGAAATGTTCACAAACCTCAGAAAGGTTCGACTTGGGTTTGGTTATAGTTCAGGTTTGGCTCACGACCATGCTTATTTTGTCTGACTAGTTTGCTTGTCCATTCACATTACTTTCTCTTGTTCACATTATTAACATCCAGAAAGATCTCATTTATGGAAACTGAGTAGGTAGCTCAAGTGAAAACATATTGTGGCCTGATTATAGGCAGATCTCTGCTATGTATCTCTAGGCTAGGCAACTCCCCTCCAAAGAGACTGGTCAGATAAGATGGAACGAGAAAGCAGAGCCACAGATTTGACACAGAAAAGCTGGATGTTCCAGGAAGAATAGTGATAAGGCAGGGAAGGGGTTGAGGTTGAGCTATCTTTACTTTCATTAAACAAATCTCCTAATTGTTTGCACTGGTACTGAGTAATCACAATGTACTCAATGGAACACCAACTAAACAGACCCAGGCTTAGTACTATTCTCCCTATGTTTTTTGAAAGAAAGGTGTAGACAAAATGTACATCTAGTTATTGTTCCAGGTATGAGACGTGGTCCAAAGGCACATGTTGACACACTTCCTCCGTCTCCATTTTTTCTTTTTTTCTTTTTTTGCTGATAAACCTTTTATAACAGCAAATGAAAAGTGGAAAAAATGCAAGCACGGTGATAAGAGACAGCTTATCCTACTGCATGGCATGTGCCATCTCCCCTCCTTGCCAATACCATATATTCTTCTTCTTAGCATATGTTCAACATGCCTTGGGTGGCATGTGACCAGGATTCATCACCAATTCGATCCTCAGGCTGGATCATTATCTTCCCCGGCCTGGGCCAGGTACTGACTGGGAGTGCAACGTGAATGCTGATCCATGCCCGTTACCATTCATTGAGCTTACACCATTCAAGCACAACGGTTGCTATTAAAGCCAGTAGTTAACTGTCTCTACACAGTAGTAACTGAGATCCCACAGTTCATTTCTGTTCTGTGTATCTAACATCACAGTGATGTTAGATAGGTGATTTTCTTTTTAACACCAGCCACTAGAATAAATTGAGCACATGAATGACAGTATACAGGCAGTGGTCACAAGTAAATGTCACTCCTCCCTCTCTCCTAACAAGATTTTACAATAGGCATTTTGTACATTCCTGTGGATTACTCTGATTTCCGGGGGACCTGAACCCACTGTCCCACTATAGGGTGTTAGAATGGGACCATAAAGCTGAAAGTTTAGACTTCAGACAGTACAGCAGTTCACTAGAAACCGGGACCAGTGGAAGTATTGCCACATCAGAAACCTGGGGTTTTGAACAGTCTTGGATTTCCTGACTACTAAGCTTTTGGCCTTACAAAGTAAAACCCATGTGACTTTCATTATAGCTAATAGGAGTCCCATGGCTAACACACTGCAAAAAAAGCTTTGGAACTATACCCTGGGTGCATTGCAGAGCAAAACAGATTAGTGTATTTACTGTGGGTCAATTCTGCAATTCTTTCTGCATGAGGAAATGCTACTCCTTATAAGTAAGCAAGAAGAACGGCCATATCTGAACCACTATAAAGAGAAATATTCTGACTCTTGACTGTATAAATCATTCCATCTAATAACAAAGAGCACTTTCCCAAAACCAGCATTTTTCTTTCAGACTTAGTTACATGGCTCATTTAGGCCCCACCCCTCCACATATTTAGGTGTTTGGGTACGTTACTTACGTGAATAATCCCATTGAAGTCTATGGTCCTCATCCAAAGTATACTGAAGTCAACAGAAAGACTCCAGTTGATGTCCGTGTGTTTTGAATCAGGCTGAAGGAGACTACACAAGTGAATAAAGCATTTGAAGGACTGGGCCTGATATATTTCCACACATACCTCATTCATTGGTGGTTGTGGAGGAGCTACACATTCAATATCCTTCTCAAATATTGTATTAAATATATAGTAAAGATTTGTAAGACTTTGCTCAAAATAAATAATACAGATGTCTCTTCCACTGCTAGACTACATACATATATTTTATGAATCAGGTCTGTGACTTTCAACATCTTGACCAATTTGTTTGCTGCAGTTTCATGGGGTTAACTCTTTGGTTTGCAGTGTAAATAATATTGTACATCTGCAATTTTATTATACAAATATATGTCCTGTGAATTGTTTCTTTTTAGAATGTTCTAGCTTTGTCATATTTTAATTACAATGATATCATTCAGCCTGGGTTTAATGTACAAATGTATCTGTAGGGCATGATTTAAATTGCTTATATTTTGCAATGTCAGATATATTTTTTTTTTGTTTTCTAAAATAGGTGCATCTCAAAATCTGTCTAGTTCTAAAAATGTTTCCTATAGTGTCTGGAAAATATTTTCCCTTCTCTAGTAGTACAGGCATAGGAACCAGTATTCCTAAATGAAATGATCAAATATGTCTATTGTCACTAGCAATTTGAGATTAGAAGTACATGTACAAGTATGTAAGCATTTATAGAGTTAATCAAAACATCCAGTGTATCTTCCTTGCTTTTCATGCAACAATATCTTTTAATCATTTGGTATATTTTTTCTTTGTAACTAATATCTGTGAGTCATACACAGTGTAAATAGCATGATTCATTATGCAAAATTTCTAGGTATTTACAGATTACAGAAAAAGGTGAATTTGTATATGAAAAAATTAACAGTTGATCTGAATGACATAAAATAAAGTGGTGATGACTGTTGTGTGACCTATTTATACTGTTCATTTCGAAATTGTCTGTTAAAGAAAAAACTTTTATTTGCCTTTTAATGTCCAGTTATTTACAGTATATTTACATCAATAAAATATACAAAAATATATTAAAAGTCATGATGAATCATTGAAATTTTAGCTTTGCCTGTTGGTAACTGTCCTGTAAAAAGCAGAGTTTAAAAAACAAACAAACAAACCTCCTCAAATTTACTAGAAACATTACATAACTCCATAGGACAGACGGCATAGCCAGCGAATGTTGCTAACCAATGAACCAGCAAAGATTGTAATGACATGTTAAAAAATACCATAAATAAAATATCACATTTTAGTAACTGTGCTGTTATTTTAATTTTGTTCTGTGTGATATATCTCTCTGTGTGGCCTTTTAGAGATGACTTCCTTGCTGCATGTAACCTCAACAAAACCTGGTCTTGAATAAAAAGAAAATAAGAAAAATACTTGTGGCACCTTAGAGACTAACAAATTTATTTCAGCATAAGCTTTCGTGGGTTAAGAACCCACTTCATCAGACGCATGGAATGGAACATACAGTAAGCAGATATTTATACATTCAGAGAAACATGAAAAAATGGGAGTGTCTATATCAATGTTAAGAGGCTAATTAATTGAAAGGAACTGTTATCAGTAGGAAAGAAACTTTTGAAGTGATAATCAACATGGCCCATTACAGACAGTTGACACAAAGGTGTTAAGGGTATTTAAGGAGGGGATACTGATAACAGTTCCTTTCAATTAATTAGCCTCTTAATGTTGATATAGACACTCCCACCTTTTCATGTTTCTCTGAATGTATAAATATCTGCTTACTGTATGTTCCATTCCATGCGTCTGATGAAGTGGGTTCTTAACCCACGAAAGCTTATGCTGAAATAAATTTGTTAGTCTCTAAGGTGCCACAAGTATTTTTCTTATTTTCTTTTTTGCTGACACAGACTAACATGGCTACTACACTGAAACCTGGTCTTAAATAGTTAAGGATTTCACCCATGAAACCACCTCCACCCAGTGGAGGATGAGTGAGGGACTGTTCGCCACATGTCACCAGTGCTTCTTCATCCAGGTAGCATTCTTTCCCTAACGATATAGTTGAACTCCTTCAGCCTGGGGTGCATGATATGCAAAGAGTTGAGAACCCAGATTGCTTAAGCTTCTGGGCCAGTGTCTTCTCTTACCTTGTAGTGACTGGTGAATAGAAGTAACATGCTTTTTGCTAGTATGATTCAAACATGTCAGTTTCTAGGACTAGACAGACAGTATTCGTCACATTCTGGTTTCAGACTACTGTAAACCCAGAGTAGTTGATAAAAAATCTGGAGACATTCAATTCACTTTATTTTATTGTGAGAGCATAATTTGGCCCATTACATACAAGTCCTGTGCAAATTTCTGTGCAGAGATTTACCAATTAGTACAGAGTCTAACCTACATCTGCTATTCCAATGTAAGCCTTTCTTGAAAGAAGTATAAAAATTGGAGAAAACAGCATGGTTGTATTCTGATGTGGACAGATAGCAAGTATAGACTACAGCAGATGGAATTTACCCAAGTCGCTTTACTTTGTGTCTCTAAAGTTGGAATTAAAATGCACATGGGTTTTAGGCCTTAACTCTTCCAGATGTCAGCCCTCCGGTGTTGGGAAATCCTGATATCTGATGGTAACTGTTAGTAGCAAATTAAGATGATTAAGACTCTCCAAGCAGACGGGATATAACTAACAATATTAGAAAGGGATTATGACATTAAAGTAAACATCAATTTGAATATAAATTGAAGCACAACAGAAAACATGTTAAACACTGTTCCCTTGACAGCATTTTTATAGAGGGCTCAGACATACCTGTCTAGGATTAAGGGATTTAGTATGATGTCGGGAGAGAATGTGTGTGTTGGATCATGCTAAAATGACTTATTTCCTTTTGGAATTTTCTAGTGATGAGAAAAGACTAGGGGCTAAGTCCTGGAGAACAGGTGGGAAAAAAAGAAAAAATGCATCTTAATTAAACAAATGTGCAAAAATACATCAAGGTATCAGTGCTAGTTCCTTGGTATGAAGATTAGAGCAAAAGGAAGCTACCATACTATAAGTTCACCAATGCTAGAGATTCTATGTATGTTACATATTCTCGGCTCCCTCTTGACCTTTATAATCTACAGTGACTAAACCGAATGCATTCCTTGCGCCATTCAGTCTTCGTAACACCATCTTTTAAAGAATACATATTAAGTGGGGTTGGACAGAAAACTTTGATGGAACAGTTTTCTGTTGGAAAAGGCTGTTTCAGCAAAACCAAACTAGTTGGCAGGAACATCTCTATTCTGACAATTTACTTTGGAAAATTTTGAAACAATTCAAAATCAAAATGGATTATTTTGTTTTCACTTTTAAATCATAGTTTATAAAAGTCAAAATAAAATGAATAACGTAGCTGAAGTCGACATACTTAGATCTACTCACCGCGGTGTTTTCACTGTGGTGAGTCGACTGCTGACGCTCCCCTGTCAAATCCGCCTGCGCCTCTCGCTCCAGTGGAGTACCGGAGTTGATGGGAGATCACTTGGCAGTCAATTTACCACATCTAGAATAGACGCGATAAATCGACCCCCTCTGGATTGATCGCTGCCCATCGATCCAGCAGGTAATGTAGACAAGCCCTAAGATTCAGAAATGGATTGTTTAAACAGGATAAATTGACCAAATTTATTCATGGTGTATCTGCAACTGCATTGACTCCAATGGAGTTAAAACACCAGTGATTTTGGCCCATTAAGTTTCCTTTGCCTTTGTCTTGTATGGTTTAAAGCCTGGCACCTGCTTCCAAGAAAAAATTAACTGATGGAAGATTTGCCTGTTCCTTTATTCAAAATTGTTCTGGAAAAATATTTAGAGTGGAGTTCTTAATAGTTTCAGCACCTGAAAGTCAGCTCTGGAAAGAATTAGAGTTGGAGAATAATGTATGCAGATCAAGAGGCCATGAGAGAGAAAGTTTAACTTGCTCATCCATTTAGCCCCAATAGTTGAAGAATGCAATGCATTAGAAGATCCCGAGTCCTGGAGTCAAATTGCCCATGGAGAATACTCTTCTGAAATGAGGGTAATTAATGAAAATGTTGATCCTGGCAGCAGCCACGATAGCCTTTCATCCCACCCTAACCCCCTGCCCTTCTTAACCAGGACATGATGATAATAAAGTAGAGAGAGCTTGGTTTGTTTGCTATCTGATAAACTATATTTTAAGCTTCTCAAACATGTCTTTGGGGGGAAGTCTGCAAATGAGAATGGAGAACTGAGGATTTCTTGCAATTTTTCATTAAAGACATTGAATTCAGGGAAACAGAATATAGTTTTCCACTCTAAAACAGCAGCCTATCACTGAGGAAATTGTTTTAGTTAAGAGACTGATATGCTACCACTTGGGCAACCATAGCTCTTTGTCAAAAGGTGCAAGAGCTTCACAAGAGAGATGCCCAAGTGAGACATTTGCACTGTCTAAAGCAGTGGTTCCCAAACCCGGTCTGTGGCTTGCTCAGGATAAGCCCCCTGGCGGGCTGGGCCGGTTTGTTTACCTGCTGCCTACGCAGGTACGGCCGCTCGCAGCTCCCACTGACCGCGGTTTGCCGTTCCCGGCCAATAGGAGCTGCGGGAAGCAGTGGGCCAGCCCGCTCTGCTTCCCACAGCTCTCATTGGCTGCAAATGGCAAACCGCGGCCAGTGGGAGCTGCGAGTGGCCATACCTGCAGAGGCAGCAGGTAAACCGGCCTGGTGTGCCAGGGGCTTACCCTGAGCAAGCTGCGACTGAGTTTGGGAACCACTGGTCTAAAGTGAATTAAAAGGCACATATTAATAAATGGGTTTCCCAAGCTAGAATATAATTGGAACACCATGGCCCACATTATTATTACAGAATAACTATGGCCAATATGTGATGCTAAGTGAGGGAGGGGGAAGAAAACAGATCATTGCTCAGAATCAAAAATTTCTTGCAGAAGGCATTGCACCCTCACCAAAATCCTGGTTACTAGCTGGGCAATGTGGCCAGAGGAACATGTAGGCCTCAATGGGATACTGATTAATGACAGACACATTCCATCTTCTGACTCATGCAAGCAAGTGCTACTGATTTCAATCCACATGTGCATGCAAGAACAGAGTTTGGTCCAAAGTTGTATCCCACTTTGGCTAGTGTCATTTACTCAAGAAGAAAAATAACAGATTTAGTGAAAGATTAAACAAGCAGAAAAGCTTGTGGGACAAAGAAAAGCAAGGTAAGGAGTCCTGTGGCATCCTAGGAAGAAATGAAGGACTGAGAAGGGCTTAGAAGGAAAACATCGACTTGAAGAAATGTGACTCTGCTGGCAAGGAGGGACGTGAAGGCTGAAGAAAAATTAATTCAAGAGCCTGATTTTGCTCCACTGAAGAACATTGGATGAAATCACCTATCTTGAGTTCAGAATTAGGGGTATGTAGCCACAAAAATTGTTTGAACTGGATAGAGTGACACTGCCCAGACTCCGGGTTGCTCTGTTAGCTGGAGTTACTATTCTGTCTCAGAAATGCATTCTTAAAAAAGAGGTACTTTGTCTGCCGGCATAATGCCACTGACACCAGGGAAGTTACACTAGCAGAGAATTTGGCCCATAGGGTAGAGTAGGCAGAATGCGGTGCTGGTAGAAAGAATGTAAAGTCTAGAGTCATAAAAGCCTGTGAGGTCCCCTCCCTCAGTGCTCCCCATTGTACCTTTACTAGTGCTTTGTTTTATGGATGCCTCAAAGTGCAAGGCAATGGGGCTTCAGTTTTCCCTTGGATTATCACAATCAAATGTATATTTCATGCCAGAAATACAGTTACTTCCTTCCATCTGTTCTTAGTGTCACGTACTTCATGAATCTTACTATCTTACTATCAGCCCCCTAGCCCTTGATATTGCATTGTCTTTAGGAATAGCTAAGCTGAGAGCTATGCCCATAGGTATAGCTACATACGTTTTTAAAAAATTGGTAGACCTCTTTAAGACTGAGCCTGATAAGTTTATGAAGGGGATGGTATGATGAGATTACCCACAATGGCATGTGGCCTCTCTGTGACTGCTAATAGCAAATATCCCCAATAGCCGAAGATGTGACACTAGATGGGGAGGGCTCTGAGTTACTACAGAGAATTCTTTCCCAGATGTCTGGCTGGTAGGTCTTGCTCACACGCTCAGGGTCCAACTGATCACCATATTTGTGGTCGGGAAGGAATTTTCCCCTGGGTCAGATTGGCAGAGACCCTGTGGGGGAGGGGGGATTCATCTTTTTCTGCAGCATGGGACATGGGTCACTTGCAGGTTTAAACTAGAATAAATGGTGGATTCTCTGTAACTTGAAGTCTTTAAACCATGATTTGAGGTCTCTAGTAATTCAGCCAGAGGTTAGGGGTCTATTACAGGAGTGAGTGGGCGAGGTTCTGTGGCCTGCAATGTGCAAGGGGTCAGACGAGATGATCATGATGATCCCTTCGGGCCTTAAAGGCTATGAGTCTAAGAGTTGCCCAGAGAATTCTTATGAGCAACTGGAATTATACATAGAAATGCTCATTTATCAAGTAGATTTATACAATTACTTGAATACATGGGTGTAAATCTTAGCAGGAAGAAAAACAGAACTGTGATCCATTCTCCTTTACTTGCTTTGAAAACTTCTGCTAGACTGTGTTGAAGTATCCATAGTGTGATATATTTTGATTTTTCCTTTATACATAGGATGTCTTTGCCAGCCATGAGCCCCTATTATACATGCTCTGTCTTTTCTATTTCTTGTGCAAAGTTGTTTCTTTATTACAGTTACTTTAAGAAAATCAATAAACTCTCTGATGCATAAAGCCCAGCAGGCAGCTTGTGCTATGCTGCTGGTGACAGATCAGCAAATACCCTCCCATTTCAGTATTCTGTTGTGAGCTGTCATGGCTTCTTGTGTTGAATATGGAAATGAGAGAGATCACAGGCCATTGCAACCCATGTGGAAAACTGAATGTAACGTTCACTAGTGGAGAAGATGGGCTGAATTCCCCAATTCCGCAATTGGTAGCATGTGGGTTGGCTGCTCAGTCCCTGCAGAGTTCACTAATGTTGGTGGAGGGCTGCATGTCTACCCGTGTGTCATCGATTTAGGATTTGGCTCATAGCTATATAACATACCCTGGCAACTGCAGCAAGGGTCACTTATGAACTGTTCTCATTCAGTTTCCCCAGGTACTGGCTTTTCTTCGGGTTCAGGATTGCAGCTCATCTCTTTCATCTATGTTTTTTTTTTTTCCTCTCAAACATTTATCATGGAAAACTGCACAGTGAATCATATTCTATTTTCAGGCTAGGATTCCTCTCTCATATCCCTCTCTCTTGAGTCCAGCAAAGCAGTACAGCATCTAGCTCCATAAACCAGTGTATTCTGAAGGAGTTGCCTTTAGGACTCCGTCATGAGAGAAAGAAGATGGTTGTATTTACTGCTTTTCTCCTTCAGTGAGCTGGAAATATCAAGCATTGTGTCAGTCACTGTGGATGTGTTACTATTGATTCCTGTCAATTGTGTCTGCCAAGGCTGACAGCCGGAGGCAAGAACAACCTTTGACAGAGAACTCCTCATATGTCTGAACACTCTCCACTAGCCTCTGTTACTGTTTGCCTAGCTGATGCCAGTGTATGTCATAAAGCTCACACAGAACAACCCCTTCCACCACATCACATCAGCTGTGGGCTAGCTGTTTCCATCAGGGCTATTGTGGGAGTCCAGGGTCAGGTATTCAGACAGCAGGGGGAAGGATGCAGGATAACAGCCTGAACAGAATAGACTGAAGTTCTCTGCCTAGACTCATAGACTCATAGACTCATAGACTTTAAGGTCAGAAGGGACCATTATGATCATCTAGTCTGACCTCCTGCACAATGCAGGCCACAGAATCTCACCCACTCACTCCTGGAATAATTCTCTCACCTATGTCTCAGCTATTGAAGTCCTCAAATCATGGTTTAAAGACTTCAAGATGCAGAGAATCCTCCGGTAAGTGACCCGTGCCCCATGCTGCAGAGGAAGGCAAAAAACCTCCAGGGCCTCTGCCAATCTACCCTGGCGGAAAATTCCTTCCCGACCCCAAATATGGCGATCAGCTGAACCCCGAGCATGTGGGCAAGACTCACCAGCCAGACACCCAGGAAAAAGTTCTCTGTAGTAACTTCTAACATCCCATCATTGACCATTGGTCCTATTTACCACTGATGGCAATTAATTGACCCTTGACTAAGATCATGTTATCCCATCAAACCATCCCCTCCATAAACGTATCTAGCTTAATCTTGAAGCCAGATAGGTCTTTTGCCCCCACTGCTTCCCTTGGAAGGCTGTTCCAGAACTTCACTCCTCTGATGGTTAGAAACCTTCGTCTAATTTCAAGTCTAAACTTCCTGCTGGCCAGTTTATATCCATTTGTTCTTGTGTCCACATTGGTACTGAGCTGAAATAATTCCTCTCCCTCCCTGGTATTTATCCCTCTGATATATTTAAAGAGAGCAATCATATCTCCCCTCAGCCTTCTTTTGGTTAGGGTAAACAAACCAAGCTCCTTGAGTCTCCTTTCATACGACAGGTTTTCCATTCCTCGGATCATCCTAGTGGCCCTTCTTTGTACCTGTTCCAGTTTGAATTCATCCTTCTTAAACATGGGAGACCAGAACTGCACACAGTATTCCAAATGAGGTCTTACCAATGCCTTGTATAACGGTACTAACACCTCCTTATCTCTACTAGAAATACCTCGCCTAATGCATCCCAAGACCGCATTAGCTTTTTTCACGGCCACATCACGTTGGCGACTCATAGTCATCCTGTGATCAACCAGGACTCCGAGGTCCTTCTCCTCTTCCGTTACTTCCAACTGATGCGTCCCCAGCTTATAACTAAAATTCTTGTTATTAATCCCTAAATGCATAACCTTACACTTCTCACTATTAAATTTCATCCTATTACTATTACTCCAGTTTACAAGGTCATCCAGATCTTCCTGTAGGATATCCCGATCCTTTTCTGAATTGGCAATACCTCCCAACTTTGTGTCATCTGCAAACTTTATTAGCACACTCCCACTTTTGGTGCCGAGGTCAGTAATAAAAAGATTAAATAAAATTGGTCCCAAAACTGAACCTTGAGGAACTCCACTAGTAACCTCCCTCCAACCTGACAGTTCACCTTTCAGTATGACCCGCTGTAGTCTCCCCTTTAACCAGTTCCTTATCCACCTCTCAATTTTCATATTGATCCCCATCTTTTCCAATTTGACCGATAATTCCTCATGTGGTACTGTATCAAATGCCTTACTGAAATCGAGGTAGATTAGATCCACTGCGTTTCCTTTATCTAAAAAATCTGTTACTTTCTCAAAGAAGGAGATCAAGTTGGTTTGGCACGATCTACCTTTTGTAAAACCAAAACACTAAGGTGCAAAGACGCGTGACCAGTACACTAGGCATTCCCCCTCATCTTCACTTGGCTCTCTTTCACCAACATAAACATCATCACCAGAGGACAAGAAGCATGGTGGACTCAATTCTGAATCACAGTAATAGTTTTCTCCTTCATCTAAATCTTTCTTAATAGGTTAGGAGTTATAGACAGACTCTCTTCCCTACTGGCTGGTGATTTGCAACCTCTATGATTTCTCATCCATTACAGAAGTGTGGCCAAGTAAGAGTGGACGTCCAAGGACACTTTATAAGGCCTAACATAGCATTGATGGATCTGGCTGAGATTATGGCAGCCCTGAACTTTCTACAGAGCTCTTGGCTGGTGTCTCCAAACAGGGACTTGACACATGTCGGGGGTTGTGGCACACTTGCATTTTGCAGTTCCTTGAGAACTGTTTGCATGTTCTGACATACCCCAAACACTGTGGGATATGTTGAAGTCACCTGGGCTTCCATAGGCAACTGCAAACATTCATCATACAAAGAACAAAGTTAGAATGTTAGGTTAAGGAAACTCAGTGTTCCTAACAGAATAGTGCCACACATGATACATGTATGCGCGGTATTGTTGTAGCCGTGTTGGTCCCAGGATATTAGAGAGGCAAGGTGGGTAAAGTACTAGTTTTTGTTGAACCAACTTCTGTTGGTCAGAGAGATAAGCTTCCAAACTTACACAGAGCTCTTCTTCAGATCTGGGAAATGTACTCAGAGTGTCACAGCTAAATAGAGTCCTTGCTATTGTGTTCCACGTTGTATTTAGCTGTGACACTCTGAGCACATTTCCCAGACCTGAAGAAGAACTCTGTATATGCTCAAAAGCTTGTGTCTCTCACTAACAGAAGTTGGTCCAATAAATATTACCTCACCCAGCTTGTCTCAATCATAATACATAATATTTTAATTCTCTGTATACCTCACCCTATACATTACTTCAAGAATATTACTATTTTTCTAAATGGGGTATGCTAAGAGTGGCACATAGATAGTAAGCTCTAAGGGGTAGGGACCATCTTTTTGTTCTGTGTTTGCTCACTGCCCCACACAATGGGGCCCAGGGCTGTGACTGAGGCTGTGGGCATTATCACAATACAAATAAATAAATAACAATATAAAGATGCACGTGCCTCCATCTGGGCAGGGTACACAAGAAATCCTGAATCTTCAATGCAGAAATCTCTATATGAAATGCAAAAACAGTGTGTACCTTGTAACAAAACAGATGATTTATATGTACAAAGTATTAAATGATCTTTACTATGGTAATGGGGACTTCCAAGAAAAACATTCGGAAGCAAAGAGCTGGACAGGGGTTGTTGACGATGAAGCAATTACAGCTCCAATTCAAATGAGCAGAAATCAACCTGAAACAACAACAAAATGCCAAGAAAAATTGGAAGACAGAGCATAAAGCCTGAATATAAGGCCGTTATGCCTTGCTGAGGGGGAAGGAGGAGGAGCGATGCTGTTGATTTTAAATAGCTTTCTATAAAAAAAAAATTCATGAGAGGACTTTGATCCTGCATTTGAATTAGAAAAAGAACATTGCAGCCCTTTACCATAACCTATTGCTGACAAAACACCAACAGCAGTGATGATAATATTCTTGAATTTCCAAGCTAAATAGAGGGTTTGAAAATTAACTTGAGACGTGGACTCTATAATTTATAAGGAGAAAAGAGAGTCTTCCCTGATGTCTTTGCTGCCAGTCAAAGTAGGAGAATGCATTTTATTCCAGTAAAAATAAAATTATTAAAAGACAAAGGATCATCCTTTGCTTTCCTGCAAAAAAGGTTTTATTATATATAGGAATCAAGCTAAGTTCTTCCATAGCTTAGAAGGAAGCTATGACTTTTCTGGATTGCCTGGAAAATCAAGAAGGACCTCAGCAATTCATGAGTGAACCCAGAAGACCTCTACTACCAGGAAGATGGACATGGGTGAATTCTAAAGCCTTCAAGGAAGACAGGAGCTGGCCACCCAGGAGTCATAAAGAGAAAGGAAGTTGAGAGGAGCCCTGGCAGTTCATACCCACTAGAGGCAAATGGTCACCGCAGCATTACACACAGCTGGAGACAGAGAAAGATAACAGGCTCTGGCCACCAGAGCAGAAGACCAGAACATAAGAACGGCCATCCTGGGTTCATAGAATCATAGAATCTCAGGGTTGGAAGGGACCTCAGGAGGTCATCTAGTCCAACCCCCTGCTCAAAGCAGGACCAAACCCAATTAGATCATCCCAGCCAGGGCTTTGTCAAGCCTGACCTTAAAAACCTCTAAGGAAGGAGATTCCACCACCTCCCTAGGTAACCCATTCCAGTGCTTCACCACCCTACTAGTGAAAAAGTTTTTCCTAATATCCAGCCTAAACCTCACCCTCTGCAACTTGAGACCATTACTCCTTGTTCTGTCATCTTCTACCACTGAGAACAGTCTAGATCCATCCTCTTTGGAACCCCCTTTTAGGTAGTTGAAAGCAGCTATCAAATCCCCCCTCATTCTTCTCTTCTGCAGGCTAAACAATCCCAGTTCCCTCAGCCTCTCCTCATAAGTCATGTGCTCCAGCTCCCTAATCATTTTTGTTGCCCTCCGTTGGACTCTTTCCAATTTATCCACATCCTTCTTGTAGTGTGGGGCCCAAAACTGGACACAGTACTCCAAATGAGGCCTCACCAGTGCCGAATAGAGGGGAATAATCACGTCCCTCGATCTGCTGGAAATGCCCCTACTTATACAGCCCAAAATGCTGTTAGCCTTCTTGGCAACAAGGGCACACTGTTGACTCATATTCAGCTTTTCGTCCACTGTAACCCCTAGGTCCTTTTCTGCAGAACTGCTGCCCAGCCATTCGGTCCCTAGTCTGTAGCAGTGCATGGGATTCTTGCATCCTAAGTGCAGGACTCTGCACTTGTCCTTGTTGAACCTCATCAGATTTCTTTTGGCCCAATCCTCTAATTTGTCTAGGTCCCTCTGTATCCTGTCCCTACCCTCCAGCGTATCAACCACTCCTCCCAGTTTAGTGTCATCTGCAAACTTGCTAAGGGTGCAGTGCCATCCTCCAGATCGTTGATGAAGATATTGAACAAAACCGGGTTAGATCAAAGGTCTATCTAGCCCAGTATCCTGTCTTCTGACAGTGGCCAATGCCAAGTGCCCCAGAGGGATTGAACAGAACAGGTAATCCTCAAGTGAGACAGCCCCTGTCACCCATTCCCAGCTTTTGGAAAACAGAGGCTAGGGATGCCATCCCTGCCCATCCTGGCTAATACCCATTGGTGGACACTTCCTCCATGAATTTATCTAGTTAATTTTTGAACCCTGTTATAGTAATGGCCTTCACAATATCCTCTGTCAAGGAGTTCCACACGTTGACTGCGTTGTGTAAAAAAAATACTTTCTTTTGTTTGTTTTAAACCTGCTGCCTATTAATTTCATTTGGTGGCCCCTAGTTTTTGTGTTATGAGGAGTATGATTCTATGATTCATACGGCAGTTGTTCCATACCCCTAATCATTTTTGTTGCCCTGTTCTGAATCTTTTACAATTCCAATATATCTTTTTTGAGATGGGGTGACTACATCTGCATGCAGTATTCAAGATGTGGGCGTAAAATGGATTTATATAGAGGTAATATGATATTTTCTGTCTTATTATCTATCCCTTTCCTAATGATTCCCAACATCCTGTTCGCTTTTTTGACTGCCGCTGCACATTGAGTGGATGTTTTCAGAAATCTATCCACAATGGCTCCAAGATCTCTTTCTTGAGTGGTAACAGTTCATTTAGACCCCATCATTTTATATGTATAGTTGGGATTATGTTTTCCAATGTGTAATACTTTGCATTTATCAACATTGAATTTCATCTGCCATTTTGTTGCCCAGTCACCCAGTTTTGAGCGATTCTTTTTTAGCTCTTCACAGTCTGCCCCGGACTTAACTATCTTGAGTAGTTTTGTATCTTCTGCAAATTTTGCCACCCCTTTTCCCAGATGATTCTTCCAGAAGGAAAAATTTCACACAGTTCCAAGTTCCAAACTGATACCAGGTCCTCAACATGGATTCTATTGGAAGGTATCTCTCAAGATCCAGCTGGTCCAAGGAAACAAAGAGATGTATGGGACACATCTGTGGATGGCAGCTCAACCCCACCTTAAGGAAATCGAGCTTGCCCACAAATACTCTCCAAACATCCAAGAGAGAGAGCTCTTTGCTGCAGATTCTATACTCAGAAGAATCAAAATAACATTCTACAGGAGACAGGTGGACAACATGGCAGCATGCTGGTTCCTCGGAGACAAGAAACGAGATGTCACTCTAAGATTGGATAAGCTTCGGAAGTCAACGGACAAGAATCCATTGGTAATGGTTCATATTGAGACTAATGAAACTGCGTCATGGGATATCTCACAGATAATATATTATTTCAGGGAACTCATAAATAAAATAATGTCCAAGCAATCTTCTTGGAGATCCTTCCCACAAGCAAGGAAGATAGAAGATTCTGGAAGTGAATCCTGCTGAGGCAAGTGGTGTAGGGTGGAGGATTTGGGGGTTTTGTAACGTAGGTCCACTTTCTATGAGAAGAGGGGGATGTATAGTTTGGATGGCCTCCACCTCAGTAAAAGGGGAACCAATCTCCTTGGGGCTGGCCTGGCTAGAGTAGTGAGGAGGTCATTAAACTAATACCTGTTTTACCCACCCCTTTTGTTAAGATTTGAGTTCTCATTTAGCACAGAATCAAGATGTTGAGAACTAAACAATGACCCAGAGGATATGAAGAGAAGAACTTCTTTAATTGCTTATACACCAGTGCTAGGAGCATGGGTAACAAACAAGAGGAATTGGAATTGCTCATTTATGAGCATAAATTCAATTTAGTTGGTATTACTGAAACCTAGTGGGATGGTTCGCACAACTGGAATGTTAAAGTCACTGGTTATAACCTATTTAGGAAGGAACGAGTGGGCAAAAAGGGAGGGAGAGTGGCACTCTGTCAGAAATGGCATTATCTGTTTCCAAGTCACTGGTAATTAGAAGAAAATTATCTTGACTGCTTATGGATCAATGTCATAACAGATAAAGCACAAGATGGGGTATTAGTTGGGGTCTGCTAAAGACCACCAAATCACAGGACAACTGGCTCATTACACACTTATTTATAATCTAAATGAAAAAAAACTGTGTGGTCCTGGGGGATTTCAATCTGAGTGATGTTTTGTGGAGGTCTCATGCTTTCAATACTAAAACACCCGTGAAAATTTCTAAGTATAATAGATGACAGTTGCCTAACTCAGGAAGTGTTGCACCCAACATGGGGGAATTCTATATTAGCGCTTGTCTTCACAGGTCACTGATACAGAAAGATCTTGATTGCTTAGTAAGCTGGGCTCAAGAAAACAATATGCCTTTTAATACAGCTAAATGTAATTGTGTATCTCTAGGAACAAAGAATGTGAGACATACTGACAGGATGGGGGGACTCTATCTTGGGAGGCAGTGACTCTGAAAAAGGTTTAGGGGTCGTGGGGAATAAATAGCTGAACATGAGCTCTCAGTGTGGCCCTGCGGCCAAAAGAGCTAATGCAATATTTGGATGCATAAATGGGAATCTCGAGTAGGAGTAGGAAGGTTATTTTACCATTCTGTTTGGCACTGGTGAGACCACTGCTGGAATACTGTGTCCAGTTCTCGTGTCCACAATTCAAGAAGGATGTTGTTAAACTAGAGAGGGCTCAGAGAAGATCCACAAGAATCACATAAATGTAGGACTGGAAGGGACCGTGATAGGTTTTTGTAGTCCAGTCCCCTGCACTGAGGCAGGACTAAGTATTAATGACTGAAAGACTAGAACACATTCCTTACAGCAGTGGTTCTCAAACTTATTTGTTCGTGGCCCTCCTTCTTTGTGTCTGTGGTAATTTACGCCCTTGCCACACAAGTACATATATGGATATATGCGGCGGCAGTGCTTCACTTGAATCAGTTTCAGCGTATATGTTTTTCAGTTGCATTGGGTTTTTTTCTGTAGCATGAATGAAGCAACGATCCATAAATAAGAGCAAAAACAAAACTGTGATTGTGGTCCATGCTTACAGTTAAATGTGCACACTGTGTCATAGCAAATGGATTAATCTACAGATGCCAATGACTTTGTTTAATGCTATGCAAGCTCAACAGAAAGCCATTAAAATGCACAGCACCATCTAGAGTCAAATGCACAGTGCCATCTGAGGACCTGATATGTCTGGAGCAATCAGCTTTGATAGTTATTCATTGTGGTGGGTAAAATGTGCACTGTATGTTTTTTTCCCCTAAAACATCTCACATTTCCCCAGAATACATTCTGTACCATTCTTGGCCTGATCCCAATTTGAGAACCTCTGCATTACAGTTATAGATTCAAGGAGCTCAATCTATTTAGCTTAACAAAGAGAAGGTTAATGGGTGACTTAGTCACAATTGTAAGTACCTACATGGAGAACAAGTATTTGATAACAGGCTCTTCAATCTGGCAGATAAAGGTATAACATGATCTAATAGCTGGAAGTTGAAGCTAGATAAATTCAGATTGGAAATCAGGTGTAAATTTTGGTGGCAAGAGTAAGTAACCATTGGAATAATTTACCTAGTATAGTGGTGGAGTCTCCATCAATGATAATTTTTAAATCAAGCTTGGATGTTTTTCTAAAAGCTCTGCTCTAGGAATTTTTTGGGGGATGTTCTATGGCCTGTGCTATACAGGATATCAGACTTGATGATCACAATGGTCCCATCTAGTCTTGGAATCTATGAATCTTGTCTGTTTTCTGAATGTCCCAAGTGGAAAAAAAGGTTTGATTAAAGTATACTTTGGCAATGTCAGAGTACAGGTACTTCACTGGAACGTGCTGCAAGTTTGTAATTGTGATTTAATGGTTTATTGAAACAAGGGTATGTCAGTAAAAAGAGGAGGGAAATTTTGTTATTCCTTATTCAGTTATACAAGATACTAATCACTAATAAAGACTTTTTTAAAAAAATTGCCGTTGGAAGAGAATAGTTGAGGACCCTCCAAAGTTGCGAGTAGAATATCCCTGCTGGTGGGTGGATTAGTTTAGCACATGGGTCATAGACGTAACAGGTCTACAGATATGTTTATACTGGAGCTGGATGATGTAATTTCTAGCTCGTAGACATCTATCATGCTAAAAATAGGAGTGGTGCAAGTAGCAGGAGGGGCTAATCACCCCCAAGTACGTATCCAACCAAGTTCCTAGATATGTACTTGGGGTGGCTAGCCCCTCGCACCACTTCAGCTACACTTCTGTTTCCAGGGCCGGCGCACCTACTAGGCGACCCTAAGCAGTCGCCTAGGGCGCCAATGTTTGGGGGGCAGCGGGCAGCTGCCCGCTGCCTCCCCTCTCAGCGGCTGAATGGGGAGACAAGGGGCGGCTTGCCGCGGCTGCCCCTTATCTCCTCACTGAACTGCTGAGCAGGGAGACAAGGGGCAGCTTGGCGCGGCTGCCCCTTGTCTCCCCACTCAGCGCCTGAGCGGGGAGCCGGAGGGCAGCCGCCGCAAGCTGCCCCGCTGCCCCCCCGCTCAGCACCTGAGGGGGGGCAGCCGTGGTGAGCCCCCCACCTCGCTGCAGCCCCCTCAGCACCTGAGCGGGGAGCCGCCTCGCTGCCCCCCTCCCCCAGTGCCTGAGCAGGGAGCCTGAGCAGCGAGCCACCCCCCGGCTCCCTGCTCAGCTCCCGCGGCCAGCGGGTGGTGGTGGTGGGGCTGAGCACCTGCGGCGGGGGGGAGGCTGAGCTCCCGCGGGCAGGGGAGCTGGCTCGGGGGGTGCAGCACAGGGCTGGTGCAAGGAAGTTTCGCCTAGGGCGCGAAACTTCCTTGCACCGGCCCTGTCTGTTTCTAGTGAGCTAGCTTGAATATAGCTAGCATGGGTATGTCTACTTGATCTTGAAATTAAGTAAACATACCCTATACTGAAGGATTCTCTAGGGAAATAGGGCTCAGACTTTTTCATTATGCAGACAGAATTCCATCCAGGCACCCCTGTACTGAGCCCAGTAACCTCATTTTAACAGAGAGAGTCTTGCGAAGCATCACCCCTCTGATTTGCAATGACCCCTCCTCCCACTGGCATGCCTTTATGGCAACTGCTACAATTGCTCACATGGAAAAATAATATTAGTAAAGGATCAAGTGAATTGTTAGCCATCTCTTAATGTGATTTGGCAGCTGGATTCAATTAGGGGAGCCAATACTTTTTGCCCGGCCATATCTTTGTGGCCAGTGGTCTACAGAAAATTTGCAATCAATGGATCACAGTTTGGAAGCCATTATTCTAGAGTACATGTCTCCTAATGCTGGCTGCTTGCTAAGTGAATATCCACAACAAAAGGATATATATTATAGATATTTACACTCATGTACATTAGAACCTGCTGAAAGACAACAGAGTGGTTGGCATTTGGAAATGATCATGGATAAAATTTCAGCATCATTATGCCATGTGCTGCTGCCGTGGCCTGAGAACTATTGTATAAATGAGTGCAGCTGTACCTGGGCTGTCATGTGTTCAGGACAGGGCTGTGTGGTGTGACACGTATAGTGGTAATGTTACACTTTCTAATCCAGGTGATACTAGCTATCCTTGGACCTCATGCCTCCTGGCAGCATTTCCTGATCCTCATTACCATCCAGAATGACAGTTTGATGATCCCACCGCAGAACCAATTTGGAAATAGAATGTAACTTAGGTATCTTTGAAATGGCATCCCGATGCACTGACTGTAGTGAGAGTGCTCTACAGCTGGCTGCTTAGTAAATGTGTCATGTGGTCATCTGAGGCTGCATAACACTGCAATGCTAGGAGAGATTTCTGAGATCAGAATCTGGCCAACTGTATTTTTCTAAAAATGCATAGAAGAATAGTTCATAAAAAGGAAAGTACTACTAGGACCAAACATAACTGTATTTCACCCAATGACCCGGAGACAAGAAAGCTGATAACCAGGTAGTGGATTCTCTGGGATTGTTATGTAGATGAATATTCTATACATTACTGCAGCTGAAATTCATACTACTAGTACAACTGGTTGTCAATAAGTGGCAGCTTTTTTGGATGAGACAGAAAGGCTCCCATTAGCCTGTGCAGGAACTGGGTCAACCTTTGTCTGGTGAAAGTTGTTCCTTGTATGTATTTATGATGGTGTGTGCAACCCATTCACCAGAAAGGAAGGGGTTAAGGAGTTGCTATGGACTCAAGTGACAATGCCCCACCACACCTCCGGGGCATGTCAGGACTAGAGGAAGAGTTCAAAAGGGGAAAATACCAGCTCTGTAGGAGGCAGTTCTGGGAGAAAGACAGACCTCTAGTCTGCCAGCTGCTGGGGAGAGGCCTGATGGAAGGCAGAGCATGTTCTCATGACTAGACTGTCCAAGCTTACTCAGGGAAAGGCGGCCTGGGCCAGCGCTAGCAGTAGGCGACCCTAGGCGGTCGCCTAGGGCGCCAGGATTTGGGGGGTGGCGGGCGGCTGCCTCCTGCCTCCTGGCTGTCCACTCAGCCGCTGAGCTTGGAGCCAAGAGGCAGCTGCGGCGAGCCGCCCCCATGCCTCCCCGCTCAGTGGCTGAGTGTGGAGTTGGGAGGCAGCCACAGTGAGCCGCCCCCCTACCTCAGCCGCTGAGCGTGGAGCCAGGAGGCAGCTGCAACGAGCTGCCTCCCAGAGCCGGGAGGCAGCTGCGGCTAGCCGCCCCGCTGTCTCCCCGCACAGCTGCTGAGAATGAAGCCAGGAGGCAGCCGCGGCGAGCCACCCCCCTGCCTCCTGGCTCCACGCTCAGCTCCCGCAGCCCGCAGGTGGGGTGGGGCTGAGCTCCCGCGGCCCACGGGTGGGGGGGATGAGTTCCCGCGGCCCGTGGGTGTGGGGGGGCTGGCTGGGGGGGCAGCGTTATCTGGGTGGGGAGCGCAGGGCTGGTGCAAGGAAGTTTTGCCTAGGGCGCGAAACGTCCTTGCACTGGCCCTGAAGGCAGCAGGGACTATAAACAATTATCTCAAGATGCTTTCTGGACATTGATCAGAGGATGTTGAGTAGGAAGAAGAAAGCCTACAAGGTATGGAACATGGGAGGGATCATCAATGAAAGTTACTTCTTGGAGGTCAGAAAGTGTAGGGTTAAAGTGAGAACTGCCAAAAGCCAAGCAGAGTTGGACCTTGCCATGGGAATTAGAAACAATAGTAAAAGGTTCTATACTCATATAAATGAGAAGAAAATAAGGAAAGAAGAAGTGGGGTCACTAAGCATTGAGGATGGGGTTGAGATTAAAGGTATGATCATAGAATCATAGAATTTCAGGGTTGAAAGGGACCTCAGGAGGTCATCTAGTCCAACCCCCTGCTCAAAGCAGGACCAACCCCAACTAAATCATCCCAGCCAGAGCTTTGTCAAGCCTGACCTTAAAAACCTCTAAGGAAGGAGATTCCACCACCTCCCTAGGTAACCCATTCCAGTGCTTCACCACCCTACTAGTGAAAAAGTTTTTCCTAATATCCAACCTAAACCTCACCCTCTGCAACTTGAGACCATTACTCCTTGTTCTGTCATCTTCTACCACTGAGAACAGACTAGATGCATCCTCTTTGGAACCCCCTTTCAGGTAGTTGAAAGCAGCTATCAAATCCCCCCCTCATTCTTCTCTTCTGCAGGCTAAACAATCCCAGTTCCCTCAGCCTCTCCTCATAAGTCATGTGCTCCAGCCCCCTAATCATTTTTGTTGCCCTCCGCTGGACTCTTTCTAATTTATCCACATCCTTCTTGTAGTGTGGGGCCCAAAACTGGACACACCACTCCAAATGAGGCCTCACCAGTGTCAAATAGAGGGGAATGATCATGTCCCTCGATCTACTGGAAATGCCCCTACTTATACAACCCAAAATGCCATTAGCCTTCTTGGCAACAAGGGCACACTGTTGACTCATATTCAGCTTTTCGTCCACCGTAACCCCTAGGTCCTTTTCTGCCCAGCCATTCGGTCCCTAGTCTGTAGCAGTGCATGGGATTCTTCCGTCCCAAGTGCAGGACTCTGCACTTGTCCTTGTTGAACCTCATCATATTTCTTTTGGCCCAATCCTCTAATTTGTCTAGGTCCCTCTGTATCCTATCCCTACCCTCCAGCATATCAACCCCCACTCCTCCCAGTTTAGTGTCATCTGCAAACTTGCTAAGGGTGCAGTCCACACCATCCTCCAGATCGTTAATGAAGATATTGAACAAAACCGGCCCCAGCACCGACCCTTGGGGCACTCCACTTGATACCGGCTACCAACTAGACATGGAACCACTGATCACTACCCGTTGAGCGCGACCATCCGGCCAGTTTTCTATCCACCTTACCGTCCATTCATCCAGCCCATACTTCTTTAACTTGCTGGCAAGAACACTGTGGGAGACTGTATCAAAAGCTTTGCTAAAGTCAAGAAATAGCACATCCACTGCTTTCCCCTCATCCACAGAGCCAGTTATCTCATCATAGAAGGCAATTAGGTTAGTCAGGCATGACTTGCCCTTGGTGAATCCATGCTGACTGTTCCTGATCACTTTCCCCTCCTTTAAGTGATGCAGAATTGATTCCTTAAGGACCTGTTCCATGATTTTTCCAGGGACTGAGGTGAGACTGCCTGGCCTGTAGTTCCCTGGATCTTCCTTCTTCCCTTTTTTAAAGATGGGCACTACATTAGCTTTTTTCCAGTCATCCGGGACCTCCCCCGATTGCCATGATTTGTCAAAGATAATGGCCAATGGCTCTGCAATCACATCGGCCAACTCCTTTAGCACCCTCGGATGCAGTGCCTCCGGCCCCATGGACATGTGCTCGTCCAGCTTTTCTAAATAGTCCCGAACTACTTCTTTCTCCACAGAGGGCTGGTCACCTCCTCCCCATACCGTGCTGCAGAGTGCAGCTGTCTGGGAGCTGACCTTGTCTGTGAAGACAGAGGCAAAAAAGCATGGAGTACACTAGCTTTCTCCACATCCTCTGTCACTAGGTTCCCTCCCTTATTCAGCAAGAGGCCCACACTTTCCTTGACTTTCTTCTTGTTGCTCACATACCTGAAGAAACCCTTCTTGTTACTCCTAACATCTCCAGCTAGCTGCAACTCCAAGTGTGATTTGGCCTTCCTAATTTCACTCCTGCATGCCTGGGCAATATTTTTATACTCCTCCCTAGTCATTTGTCCAATCTTCCACTTCTTGTAAGCTGCTTTTTTGTGTTTAAGACGAGCAAGGATTTCACTGTTAAGCCAAGCTGGTCGCCTGCCATATTTACTTTTCTTTCTACACATCGGGATGGTTTGTTCCTGCAACCTCAATAAGGATTCTTTAAAATACAGCCAGCTTTCCTCGACTCCTTTCCCCCTCATGTTATTCTCCCAAGGGACCTTGCCCATCAGTTCCCTGAGGGAGTCAAAGTCTGCTTTTCTGAAGTCCAGGGTCTCTGTTCTACTGCTCTCCTTTCAAGTCTCTGTTATTCCAATTACATCATAATTCCTTGACTGTGCCAGGACTTCCAGTTCTTCCTGCTTGTTCCCCAGGCTTCTTGCATTTGTGTATGGGCATTTAAGATAACTCACTGATCGTCCTGCTGTCCTAGTATGGGGCAGGAGCCCTCCCCTCTTGCACTCACCTACTTGTGCTTCCTCCCGGTATCCCACTTCCCCACTTACCTTGGGGCTTTGGTCTCCTTCCCCCGGTGAACCTAGTTTAAAGCCCTCCTCACTAGGTTAGCCAGCCTGCTTCCAAAGATGCTCTTCCCTCTCTTCGTCAGGTGGAGCCCGTCTCTGCCTAGCACTCCTTCTTCTTGGAACACCATCCCATGGTCAAAGAATCCAAACCCTTCTCTCCGACACCATCTGCATAGCCATTCGTTGACTTCCACGATTCGACAGTCTCTACCCCGGCCTTTTCCTGCCACAGGGAGGATAGACGAGAACACCACTTGCGCCTCAAACTCCTTTATCCTTCTTCCCAGAGCCACGTAGTCTGCAGTGATACGCTCAAGGTCATTCTTGGCAGTATCATTGGTGCCCACATGGAGAAGCAGGAAGGGGTAGCGATCTGAGGGCTTGATGAGTCACGGCAGTCTCTCCATCACATCATGAATCCTAGCCCCTGGCAAGCAGCACACCTCTCGGTTTTCCCGGTCAGGGCGGCAGATAGATGACTCAGTCCCCTGAGGAGAGAATCCCTGACCACCACCACCCTCCTCCTCCTCCTCTTGGGAGTGGTGGTTGTGGAACCCCCATCCCTAGGACGGTGCATCTCATGCCTTCCAATCGTTGGAGTCTCCTTCTGCTCTGTTCCCTCAGATGTATCATTCACTCCACTGTCTGCACTAGTACCTGTGGAGAGAACATGAAAACGGTTGCTCATCTGAATCGGCGTTTCTGGTACATGGACTTGTCTCGTACTCTTTCCTCTTCTGGAGGTCACATGCCGCCAATTATCCTCACTGGCCTTCTGTCCCCGCTGCGTAGCCTGCTCTGAATCTTCAGAACACTATGCCTGCTGAAGCCTGTCCTGACGGCTATCCAGGAACTCCTCATTTTCTCTTATGGAACGCAGGGTTGATACTCGTTTCTCCAGACCTTGAATCTTCTCCTCCAATATGGAGATCAGCTTGCACTTTGTACAAACAAAGTCGCTTCTATCCTGTGGAAGGAAGACAAACATGGCACATCCTGTGCAGGTCACAACAGTGGATCGCTCAGCATCCATAGTCTCTTCCTTCTAAGAGTTTCCTCACTTGTGGCAGAAGCTACTCAGGGAAAGCTGGAAGAGGGATGCCGCGGTAGGCGAACTCCAGGCGAACTCCCAGGCAAACTCCTCCTGTTTGTTTCTCTGCGGTTCGCTGCTCAGCTGGTTCGCAGCTGACTGTCTTTTTATAAGAGTCAGGCCCAGCTGGAACAAAGCACTCCCAATTCACACTGTTCAAACAGGCAATCAAACAATCAAGCACACGGTCAAACTGCTAAACTGTCCCCTCAACAGACACTCAGATACTCACCAGCGCAGTCCCCCTAAGGCAGCACTCAGCGTACCTCCGCTCAGACAGACCCCAGGCAAACTCCTCCTGTTTCCTGCTCAGCTGCTTTGCAGCTGACTGTCTTTTTATAAGAGTCAGGCCCAGCTGGAACAAAGCACTCCCAATTCACACTGTTCAAACAGGCAATCCTACACCTAAACAAATATTTTGCCTCAGTTTTTAATGAGGCTAATGAAGAGCTAAGGGGTAATGGATAATCTTCATCCAAGAATATTAAACAAATTGGCATTTGAAATTGCAAGTCCAATAGCAAGGATTTTTAATGAATCTGTAAACTCGGGGGTCATACCCTATGACTGGAGAATTGCTAATACAGTTCCTATTTTTAAGAAAGGGGGGAAAGGGTGATCCAGGAAACTACAGGCCTGTTAGTTTGACCTCAGTTGTATGCAAGGTCTTGGAACAAATTTTTAAAAAAGAAAGTAGTTCAGGAAACAGAGGTGAACAGTAATTGGGATAAAATAAAACATGGTTTTACAAAAGGTAGATCGTGCAGACCAATCTGATCTCCTTCTTTATGAAGACAACTGATTTTTTAGACAAAGGAAATGCAGTAGATCTATTCTACCTGGATTTCAGTAAGGTATTTGATACAGTTCCACATGGGAAATTATTAGTTAAATTGGAGAAGATGGGGATTAATATGAGAATGGAAAGGTGGTTAAGGAACTGGTTAAAGGGGAGACTCCAAGGGGTCACACTGAAAGGTGAACTGTCAGGCTGTAGGGAGGTTCCTAGCGCAGTTCCTTGGGGATTGGTCTTAGAACCAATCTTAATTAACATTTTTATTACTGACATTTGCACAAAAAGTGAGATTGTGCTAATAAAATGTATGGGTGACACAAAGTTGGGAGGTATTGCCAAAACAGAGGAGGACCAGAATATCATACAAGATGATCTGGATAACCTTGTAAACTGGAATAATAGAAATGGGATGAAATTTAATAGTGCAAAATGTTAGTTATTAGCAACAAGAATTTTTGCTAGAAGCTGGAGATTTATCAGTTGGAAAATACAGAGGAGGAGAAAGACCTGGGTGTATTGGCTGACCACAGGATAACTATGAGGCATCAATATGATCCAGCTGTGAAAAGGGCTAATTCAATCCTAGGTGATATATTTTCAGTGGAGACAAGAAAGTGTTAGTACCATTATACAAGGCACTGGTGAGACCTCATCTGGCAGACTATGTGCAATTCTGGTCTCCTGTGTTTGAGAAAGATTAATTCAGACTGGAACAGGTGTAGAGAATGACTACTAGGATGATCTGAGGAATGGAAAATCTACCTTATGAGAGGAGACTCAAAGAGCTTTGCTTGTTTAGCCTAAGCAAAAGAAGGCTGAGGAGAGATATGATTGCTCTCGATAAATAACCATAAGTTATAAGCTGGGGATGCATCAGCTGGAAGTAACGGAAGAGGAGAAGGACCTCGGAGTCCTGGTTGATCACAGGATGACTATGAGTCGCCAACGTGATGTGGCCGTGAAAAAAGCTAATGCGGTCTTGGGATGCATTAGGCGAGGTATTTTTAGTAGAGATAAGGAGGTGTTAGTACTGTTATACAAGGCATTGGTGAGACCTCATTTGGAATACTGTGTGCAGTTCTGGTCTCCCATGTTTAAGAAGGATGAATTCAAACTGGAACAGGTACAAAGAAGGGCCACTAGGATGATCCGAGGAATGGAAAACCTGTCGTATGAAAGGAGACTCAAGGAGCTTGGTTTGTTTACCTTAACCAAAAGAAGGCTGAGGGGAGATATGATTGCTCTCTTTAAATATATCAGAGGGATAAATACCAGGGAGGGAGAGGAATTATTTCAGCTCAGTACCAATGTGGACACAAGAACAAATGGATATAAACTGGCCATCAGGAAGTTTAGACTCGAAATTAGATGAAGGTTTCTAACCATCAGAGGAGTGAAGTTCTGGAACAGCCTTCCAAGGGAAGCAGTGGGGGCAAAAGACCTATCTGGCTTCAAGATTAAGCTAGATACGTTTATGGAGGGGATGGTTTGATGGGATAACATGATCTTAGTCAAAGGTCAATTAATTGCCATCAGTGGTAAATAGGACCAATGGTCAATGATGGGATGTTAGAAGTTACTACAGAGAACTTTTTCCTGGGTGTCTGGCTGGTGAGTCTTGCCCACATGCTCGGGGTTCAGCTGATCGCCATATTTGGGGTCGGGAAGGAATTTTCCTCCAGCGTAGATTGGCAGAGGCCCTGGAGGTTTTTTGCCTTCCTCTGCAGCATGGGGCACGGGTCACTTACCGGAGGATTCTCTGCATCTTGAAGTCTTTAAACCATG
This sequence comes from Macrochelys suwanniensis, assembly GCA_033296515.1. Lineage (NCBI taxonomy): Eukaryota > Metazoa > Chordata > Testudines > Chelydridae > Macrochelys > Macrochelys suwanniensis. The sequence continues at coordinate 36,773,173 of CM065775.1, read as the reverse complement.
ATTTGAGGACTTCAATAGCTGAGACATAGGTGAGAGGATTATTCCAGGAGTGGGTGGGTGAGATTCTGTGGCCTGCATTGTGCAGGAGGTCAGACTAGATGATCATAATGGTCCCTTCTGACCTTAAAGTCTATGAGTCTAAATACATTAGAGGGATAAATACTGGGGAGGGAGAGGAGTTATTTAAGTTAAGTGCAAATGTGGACACAAGAACAAATGGATATAAACTGGCCATCAACAAGTTTAGGCTCTAACCATGAGAGGAGTGAAGTTCTGGAACAGCCTTTCAAGGAGAGCAGTGGGAGCAAAAAACCTAACTGGCTTTAAGACTGAGCTTGATAAGTTTATGGAGGGGATGGTATGATGGGACTGCCTACAATGGCATGTGACCCCTTGGTGACTGCCAGTAGCAAAAATCCCAAAGGCCAGAGATGGGACGCTAGATGTGGAGGGCTCAGAGCATATTATATGGTCTTTATCTGGAGATACAAGGTGCCTACATGGATCACAGCTGAGAATGCCAACTCAGCACAGACTGCTGAGAAACAGGGCAGACACACCCCAAACTGGTGGTTATTCTGTCATTAGAGTTTACCAAACCAGTAACTAAAGTGGACTTCTGTATCACCACAAGAAGCCAAAAACACAGACTCCTTAGGCATTCCAGCCCCTGGTTCACCACCCAGACAATTAGACTTTGTGATGAGAGATTACTGAAAACCAGCTTCATCACTCATAAAGTTCTTCCAATCCCAAAGGATCAGTCACCTCAGCAGGTCAATATATAACTTAAATCTTACCCAAATACCATGCTTAGAGCCAGTCCTTCAGTAACTAAAAATTAAAGGTTTAATAATATAAAAAGAGAAGAGAGTTATTAAATGGTTAAGGAATCATATACATTACAATTGATTTTCAGAGATGCAGGTCAGGAGCATAGCAGTGATGTAAAGCTGCTAGCTTGTTAAATCTCTGATTACCCAAACTGGTTCGGGGTCATCAGTCCCTTGTTCAAAGCTTCCTTGTTAGAAATCAGTCCTGAGAAATGAAGCAGGAAATGAAGACAAAAGAATGATGTCAAAGTCTCCACTCACATACCTTCAGTCCAAGAGCATGGAAACTTACTGGAAAAAAGATGGAGTCTTAGGTCACATGTCCTCATCACATGTCCATACATACTTTGCTGAATCATAAGGGTAGCCATTGGCTCCATGCTGTCTGAGGCATCCTCAGGAAGGGGGGTCACTAAAGAGCTGACTTCCCTCAATGGCCCCTCACCACATGAATGGCCCATCAACCAGTGATGGATAGTCTGAATGTAAATTTGACTGGTCGGCGTTACCAAGAACAGAACATGTTTGAGATACAGACACATCGCAAATATTCATAACTTCAAATACAAAGATGATACATGGATACAAACAGGATGATCATACTCAGCAAATCATAACTTTTCTATTGATCCCTTACATGACATACTTTGTACAAGAGTTATTACAACTGTGCAACAGTCGTAACAACAGTCATAATATAAATGGTCACCTTTCTTCTATACAGCATCACACACAGTATGCCCACAAGCAGATCACATTTCTCTTGAGTTTGTTCGTTATTTACATGTTTTTATATTACATCTTTGAACCTATGGGTTGCTCCCAACAGTTTGTAGTGAGTATTATGTGACTGGAATTAACTGAGTTATGATGAGTCACCTTAGTCACATGATACTGTTTCTATTCTCTGACTGGGTGATAGTAATTTTTGTAAACAAAAGGAGGGCTTGAATAATTTTTGTTCTGTCTATCTAAGGAACTTCAAGATCATCTATCACTGTGGTATCTAAGTGCCATTTTTATCCAAGAGGGAGAGACTGAAGATAAACAGGTGTATGAAATTTTGAACTTTTTCAGGTATCAGAGGGGTGGCTGTGTTAGTCTGTATCCACAAAAACAACGAGGAGTCAGGTAGCACCTTAAAGACTAACAAATTTATATGGGCATAAGCTTTCATGGGTAAAAAACCCCACTTCTTCAGATGTTTTTTTTTACGCATGAAAGCTTATGCCCAAATAAATCTGTTAGTCTTTAAAGTGCCACCGGACTCCTCATTGTTAAACTTTTTCCTTAGCCAAGTAGGTCATGCGCAAGGCATTATTTTCAGAAACACCTGGGACAGTATATGACTTACTGGTTCAATAACTGAGCCACTTCATTGCAGATGAAACTCATGGAAAGCCTCATACAGAGGATATATATTTTCCCCAATAACCTACATAGATAAAAGGTACTGACCATACAGACAGAGCAGTGCTTTTAATAAGATAGCACTGGAACTGTACTCTCCAGTAGCATTCTAACCATTACAAATCCACAAGATGACTTTAGTAAAATCCAGACAAGATACACATTAGCAATCAAGTTGAGTTATACTAAATATAATGCCCTCTATTTTTCAGGTAAGCTAAAACATTGCCAATTAATTATTAATTGCTCTGTGGTCCTATGTCTCCCCACAGCTTTCTACTGCATCTTCTTCTAACTCAAAGATCTATTTGCTTACAGGTATTATTCTGATACCAAGTTCATCATCAGACACAGTGTAGCCAAAGACCCTATGCTCTTCGGCATCCTCAGAGATTTTAAGGCCTTTATGATCATGTAGTCTGACCTCCTGCATAACGTGGGCCAAAGAACCTCATCTAGTAATTTTTGCATCAAGCCCATAACTTCTGTTTGAGCTATAGCACATATTTTAGAAAGATACCCTGTCTCGATTTAAATGTGATGGAGAATCCACCATATCCTAGGTAAATTATTTCAAAGGTTAATTACCTCATTGTTAAAAATATGCACCGTATTTATAGTCTGAATTTGTCTAGCTTCAGCTTCCAACGATTGGATCTCATTATGCCTTTCCCTGCTAGATTAAAGAGATGTCTATTATCAGAAATCTCATCCCCACATAGATGCCATGATTGAGTTGCCTCTAACCTTCTCTTGACAAACTAAATAGATTGAATGAGGAGTACTTGTGGCACCTTAGAGACTAACAAATTTATTTGGGCATAAGCTTTCATGGGCTAAAGCCCACTTCGTCAGATGCATAGATTGAGCTTCTTTAGTCTTTCACTACAAGGCATGTTTTCCAGCTCTCAAGCCATTCTTGTAGATCTAGGCTGAATCATTTGTAGTTTGTCAATATCCCTTTTGAAGTGTCCACTGAAGTGCCAGGAATGTTATGCCTACAGGGCCAACACATGTTCCTGATAAATTCCATAATATATGGCTCATATCCAATCCTGGGTTGGTATGGATTTCATAAACACAATACATTTTGTGAAAACCTTTTATAGCTAATTCTGATGTACATATATTACATGATATATATATATCCATATGTAATGTGCTATGGCTCCCTTTATAGACTATGACCATTCCAATTTCTGATTGTACACAATAGCAGTTGGCAAGAAACTTGTTAGGCTAGCTCCTTGCATAACTGGTCCCTAACTCTGCTGTTGTTGTGTCCAAAAATCACAAAGCCGACAAACAGTAATGCTCTTCCATGCTCGCTCAGCTGCAGGTTAGTGTTGGTTCTTTGAAATATTCAGCCTAATCTACAGTTTGAATATAAGGAAGAATTCACAGGTCAGTCCAGTATTAATCCTGGCAGGTCCTATTCCCCAAATGATTCTTATAATCCCCCCTCCTCACAATCTGAAACGTGAATGATGGAATGTTCCTTAGGGCTTTTAGTCTAATAACTAATGGAACTACAAAGGCATGAACCAGACATCACTGTATTAACAGAATCAATACCCTTCCCTGGATGCCTCTTTGCTTTCAAGCATTTTAAATGAGACAATGACCACAACAATATCAACAGTGTTAGGTTACGGTGCTGTCAAAACACGGCTACTGCAGTGCACGCTTCACAGCAGTATGGGGTCAGTCAATAAACTTAACTGCTTCCACAATATCAGGCTGTACGGCTCCTCACATGAGTTATTTTGTAATAATGTGACCTCTCTGCAGTTGGAGCTTTCCCCTCTGCTGTATATTGTGATCATATTTCAGCAATACAGCAGCTGCCATTTATCAGCAGCATAGAGTTTCCATGTGCATCTCTCAGAAGCCTTTGAATTCAGGAAAAATTCAAGCTCTTATTGTAGCTTCTTATGGCTCATCAGGGATGTGCCTTTGTAATCTTGTTTGTTTGTTTGTTTTCCCTTGACACCGCATTACAAAATCATGTTTACGGAATCTGATTTACACTGATGCTTCCTTCTACCCTCACGGTCACAGCCTGCTGGAAGAGGCTCAGTGCTGCCTGTTGGTCTTGTAGCAAAGCATCCCAGCAGTTGCTCTTTACAATTCTAAGTTGCTCAAATATTAAATACATTCCTATTATATTAGGTCCCTGTATCTGATGTAGATCTGGTGAGGACACTCAGTTAACTGAGATCCTGGGCCTTTGGAGTGTTGTAGAAACTTCACTGCATCAAATGCACTCAGGTAGAGGGTAAGGAATCCAATCTTGCGCAGGAATATATATCAACAAAGCATTATGCAGGCATAGACTAAACAAATATCCTGCATGATGAAAGTTATTTTAAGGGCTTCTTCCACTTATCTCTTCCTTGTCTCATTTCCCCAGTTCACACCCTGTAGCCCATAACAACACTGAAAATTCCCTTGTCCAGAGCACACTGCAGAGGTATCATGGCTGTGGTATTTAGCAGATGTCTGAAATTCTGGCTCTAGGATGCTCATGGATGCAAACTGCTAATTAGCATGTGTGGCTCTAATCTCCTGTCTGACAGCTGTTCCTTGGAGCAGCTTCTCTTATTTCCTCGCAGGAGGCTGGATCCTGAGTTCTTTGTTGCAATGCCTGGTGTCTCCACCCAACGTAACCCTCCACCCCAACCCCTGTACCTACAACATAAGAGGTGCTGTCCTTTGGGAAAATGAGTGATGCTATCCCTCTTAGCAAGGAGTACAACCCAGCACACAAACAACAAAATATATTAATACAAACCCTAGCAAATGAAATGCCACACCCCAAAACAACACTATAACAAAGAGGACTTTATTAGGGACAGAAAAAAGAGGCTCTAGGGAAGGAAAGGCTTAAGGTTAGCTAAAACACTAAAACATCTACAATATAACAAATTCCCCACCTCCCAGTATTCCCAACTGTACCACAACCCCCAGCTTTCTCCCTGGCACCTTCCCAGCACATGGAATGCCTAGCATGTGTCCGGAGATGGGAGCAGCAAATGAAACAAAAGGGGACTTTTTACAGTGTTTTCACCTGTGTATGGGGCAAGGTCCTCTCCTGACTCCCTGGACTGGTGTACTGTGGAGGTCATGGCTCACTTTAAGTAGCTGGCGCCAGTTGGTCCACTGCAAGAGTGGAACTGTCCAACCATGCACTGAACCCCACCAGCAGTTCAAAGTCTCCCTTTGTGGGGACTGGGAGCTAAGCAGCCACTCCCTGACCTGTTCTGCTTCTCTCTCAGTGCTAAATCAGAAGCTCCAAAAGTGAAACAAAACCTTAGAATCATAGAATCTCAGGGTTGGAAGGGACCTCAGGAGGTCATCTAGTCCAACCCCCTGCTCAAAGCAGGACCAACCCCAACTGAATCATCCAAGCCAGGGCTTTGTCAAGCCTGACCTTAAAAACCTCTAAGGAAGGAGATTCCACCACCTCCCTAGGTAACCCATTCCAGTGCTTCACCACCCTACTAGTGAAAAAGTTTTTCCTAATATCCAACCTAAACCTCACCCTCTGCAACTTGAGACCATTACTCCTTGTTCTGTCATCTTCTACCACTGAGAACAGTCTAGATCCATCCTCTTTGGAACCCCCTTTCAGGTAGTTGAAAGCAGCTATCAAATCCCCCCCTCATTCTTCTCTTCTGCAGGCTAAACAATCCCAGTTCCCTCAGCCTCTCCTCATAAGTCATGTGCTCCAGCCCCCTAATCATTTTTGTTGCCCTCCACTGGACTCTTCCTAATTTATCCACATCCTTCTTGTAGTGTGGGGCCCAAAACTGGACACTACTCCAAATGAGGCCTCACCAGTGTCAAATAGAGGGGAATGATCACGTCCCTCGATCTACTGGAAATGCCCCTACTTATACAACCCAAAATGCCATTAGCCTTCTTGGCAACAAGGGCACACTGTTGACTCATATTCAGCTTTTCGTCCACCGTAACCCCTAGGTCCTTTTCTGCCCAGCCATTCGGTCCCTGGTCTGTAGCAGTGCATGGGATTCTTCCGTCCCAAGTGCAGGACTCTGCACTTGTCCTTGTTGAACCTCATCATATTTCTTTTGGCCCAATCCTCTAGTTTGTCTAGGTCCCTCTGTATCCTATCCCTACCCTCCAGTGTATCAACCCCCACTCCTCCCAGTTTAGTGTCATCTGCAAACTTGCTAAGGGTGCAGTCCACACCATCCTCCAGATCGTTGATGAAGATATTAAACAAAACCGGCCCCAGCACCGACCCTTGGGGCACTCCACTTGATACCGGCTGCCAACTACACATGGAACCACTGATCACTACCCATTGAGCCCGACCATCTAGCCAGTTTTCTATCCACCTTACCGTCCATTCATCCAGCCCATACTTCTTTAACTTGCTGGCAAGAATACTGTGGGAGACTGTATCAAAAGCTTTGCTAAAGTCAAGAAATAGCACATCCACTGCTTTCCCCTCATCCACAGAGCCAGTTATCTCATCACAAAAGGCAAATTAGGTTAGTCAGGCATGACTTGCCCTTGGTGAATCCATGCTGACTGTTCCTGATCACTTTCCCCTCCTTTAAGTGGTTCAGAATTGATTCCTTGAGGACCTGTTCCATGATTTTTCCAGGGACTGAGGTGAGACTGACTGGCCTGTAGTTCCCTGGATCTTCCTTCTTCCCTTTTTTAAAGATGGGCACTACATTAGCTTTTTTCCAGTCATCCGGGACCTCCCCCGACTGGCATGATTTTTTCAAAGATAACGGCCAATGGCTCTGCAATCACATCGGCCAACTCCTTTAGCACCCTCGGATGCAGTGCCTCCGGCCCCATGGACATGTGCTCGTCCAGCTTTTCTAAATAGTCCCGAACTACTTCTTTCTCCACAGAGGGCTGGTCACCTCCTCCCCATACCATGCTGTGGAGTGCAGCCGCCTGGGAGCTGACCTTGTCTGTGAAGACAGAGGCAAAAAAGCATTGAGTACACTAGCTTTCTCCACATCCTCTGTCACTAGGTTCCCTCCCTCATTCAGCAAGGGGCCCACACTTTCCTTGACTTTCTTCTTGTTGCTCACATACCTGAAGAAACCCTTCTTGTTACTCCTAACATCTCCAGCTAGCTGCAACTCCAAGTGTGATTTGGCCTTCCTAATTTCACTCCTGCATGCCTGGGCAATACTTTTATACTCCTCCCTAGTCATTTGTCCAATCTTCCACTTCTTGTAAGCTGCTTTTTTGTGTTTAAGACGAGCAGGAGCACTGTTAAGTCAAGCTGGTCGCCTGCCATATTTACTTTTCTTTCTACACATCGGGATGGTTTGTTCCTGCAACCTCAATAAGGATTCTTTAAAATACAGCCAGCTTTCCTCGACTCCTTTCCCCCTCATGTTATTCTCCCAGGGGACCTTGCCCATCAGTTCCCTGAGGGAGTCAAAGTCTGCTTTTCTGAAGTCCAGGGTCTCTGTTTTACTGCTCTCCTTTCTTCCGTGTGTCAGGATCCTGAACTCGACCATCTCATGGTCACTGCCTGCCAGGTTCCCATCCACTATTGCTTCCTCTACTATTTCTTCCCTGTTTGTGAGCAGCAGGTCAAGAAGAGCTTTCCCCCTAGTTGGTTCCTCCAGCACTTGCACCAGAAAATTGTCCCCTACACTTTCCAAAAACTTCCTGGATTGTCTGTGCACTGCTGTATTGCTCTCCCAGCAGATATCGGGGTGATTAAAGTCACCCATGAGAACCAGGGCCTGTGATCTAGCAACTTCTGTTAGTTGCTGGAAGAAAGCCTCATCCACCTCATCCCCCTGGTCTGGTGGTCTGTAGCAGACTCCCACCATGACATTACCCTTCTTGCTCACACTTCTAAATATAATCCAGAGACTCTCAGGTTTTTCTGCAGTTTCATACTAGAGCTCTGAGCAGTCATACTGCTCTCTTACATACAACGCAACTCCCCCACCTTTTCTGCCCTGCCTATCCTCCCTGAACAGTTTATATCCATCCATGACAGTACTCCAATCATGTGAGTTATCCCACCAAGTCTCTGTTATTCCAATTACATCATAATTCCTTGACTGTGCCAGGACTTCCAGTTCTCCCTGCTTGTTCCCCAGGCTTCTTGCATTTGTGTATAGGCATTTAAGATAACTCACTGATCGTCCTGCTGTCCTAGTATGGGGCAGGAGCCCTCCCCTCTTGCACTCACCTACTTGTGCTTCCTCCCGGTATCCCACTTCCCCACTTACCTTGGGGCTTTGGTCTCCTTCCCCCGGTGAACCTAGTTTAAAGCCCTCCTCACTAGGTTAGCCAGCCTGCTTGCAAAGATGCTCTTCCCTCTCAGAGACAAACCTTGTCCCTTGTCTCTGAGTCTGGCTGTCCCCATCCACTGAGGGACTAAGCAGTTCTGGCTCCTCATTGGTCCAGCAAACTGTCCATATAAATCATCCCATTTGAAGCCTCCCAATTGGTTTTTGCAGGAGTTTCCAGTCTCTTTTGTCTCTGCCCCAGGCTGAGAAATGGTGTCCGTAGGCTCTGGAGCCAGTGTTGCCCATAGGGCAAGTCCAGTAGAGGCTCAGTCGAGCATTCCAGGAGCTGACACGCTCCAAGGTGGGTTACACTTTTTAAATATCTTGGGTCAATTTTACAATGAGAAAGGTAAGGGCCAGGCTATGAAATGTGACACCATAGTGTAATTAATCATTTGTTTCACAAATGCCAAGTACTTAGTACCGGCCGTATTGCTTCCTGAAGCACCTAGGATCATGCTGGCCATTCTGTAACCCTGCCAACAATGCAGGAGCCATTGTAGTGGGATGTGCCTGACTCCTAATAGCTGCATAATAACAGGCCATGTGAGAGGTTGTTGCTTGTTTAGTGACAGGACCATCATGCTCATGTTCCCAGCGTAGTTCCTAAATGTCTTTCTTCCCATCTAGATGCCTAACTACCATATTTCCCCAAAGGACTCCCACTGACTTCAGTGGGCTTTGGATCAGGTCCTAAGTGACTTTCCCAGGATTACAGGAGAAGTCTGTGGCACAGCTGGGAAGTGAACGAAGGAATCCTGCCTTAACCTCCTTCCCTAAATATTATTCCTTTATTTCTTCTGAGTCTTCAGGAAAGCCTGCACTTCAGCAGCAGAGTTATTTAACTGGACAAAGACACTGAGTGCTATAATCTAGTGTTGTTGATTAACAATGTGTACACATTTGAATAGGGAGGTGAGATAGAAACAGAGCACAACTGCCACTCGCAGGGCTCCAAGAAAGGATCGTGTCCCAACTTCCAGGGAACTACGCCAAGACACCCTTGGCTGATGCTGCCCCAACACATGAAATCCTTTGGGCCCTTTTTTCTGTCCATTGTAGGTTTTTGATCGCTTGATTTTGCTTTCTTGATCTGCCGACATTATTATTAGAGATACAATAACTTTTCAGTGGGCTGTGAAGGAGAGAACTTTGCAGGCATAAACAACCCAGGACCACTCAGTTCAGAGTGTGCACTGGTAGGTATTATAGAGAAGAGCAACAAAAATGATTTAAGGTCTAGAAAAGATGACCTATGAGGGAAGATTGAAAAAATTGGGTTTGTTTAGTCTGGAGAAGAGAAGGCTGAGAGGTGGGGACATGATAACAGTTTTCAAGTACATAAAAGGTTGTTACAAGGAGGAGGGAGAAAAAATGTTCTTATTAACCTCTGAGGATAGGACAAGAAGCAATGGGCTTAAATTGCAGCAAGGGCAGTTTAGGTTGGACATTGGGAAAAACTTCCTAACTGTCAGACTGGTTAAACACGGGAATAAATTGCTAGGGAGGTGGTGGAATCTCCATCATTGGGGATTTTTAAGAGCAGGTTGGACAAACACCTGTCAGGGATGGTCTAGATCAGGGATTTCAAACTCAAATGAGCACGAGGGCCAAATGAGGACCAGTGCATTGGCCCGAGGGCCGCATCACTGACCCCTCCCCCCCCCCAGTGACTGCCCCCGGCCCCGCCCCCACTCCACCCTGTCCATGAGGCCCTGCCCCTGCCCTTCCTCCTCCCACCCCCTCCCTGCCCCCATTCCAACCCCTTCCCCAAATCCCCACCCCTGCCCCACCTCTTCTCTGCCTCCTCCCCTGAGCACGTGGCTCCCTGCTCCTCCCCCCTCCCTCCCTGAAAGCGCTATTGGTGGCAGGAAGTGCCTGGAGGTAGGCAAAGAATCAGGGACACAGCGCGCTGGGGGAGCAGTGGGGGAGGGGAGCTTGGCAGCCACGGGAAATAACGCGGGGGAGCGCGGGGAGCTTGGCGGCCGCAGGAAATAACCCTGTGGGCCTCATGTTTGAGACCCCCTGATCTAGATAATACTTAGTCCTGCCTTGAGTGCAGGGGACTGGACTAGATGACCTCTCGTGGTCCCTTCCAGTTCTATGATTCTATGATTCTCTGTTCCTTTTCAGTAGTCTGCCTTTATTGTTTAAACTGATAAGGAAAATTCTGGTTGTCTGGAAATTGTGCAGGTGTGAAATTATGCATTGGCTACAGAATAAAGGAAACAAGATAAATAAAGGCACCGGGGGGGGGAGGAAAAGTGTTATATTGTGCAGGAAAATAAATGGCATTTTAAATAATAATGAAGGATGCTGGATTCTTTTTTTGTTTTGTTTTGCATCTATGTAAGCAAACCTCTGCTCTCAACATATACATTTTATAGCAACAGGCTAATGCTGTGCCGTTTCCATCTGCACTTCTTAATGGGGAAAAAGCTGTAGAGGAATTTAAGAAGCCAAAGCATATTGAGGGAGATGGAACAGTATTTTAAAAGGCAAATGAACAACAAATAATGCTGTGGGTGTATAAATGAGTGGCTGATGGCAAACACAAGGATCAGATATTGGTTTTAGTGCGTTAAAGAGGAGGCAGAATCACTTGAAATGCAGGGCCTGTTGTGCATAAAGTTACCAACTGTCACTGGGATGGAAGTTTTATAAACACTTGTAATAATAATAAAAGTCTTATGGAAATTGACTAGGGATCAGCCAGTAGAGTCCCAAAGAAATTTTTCTAAAAATCCATAGAATATAATAGTGAATGACCTCCTTTCTAGAGGTCTTTTGAACCATCCTATAAAACTCTACAGAAGGTATGTCGACCGGAGAGTTTCTCCTGTCGACCCAGTGCGGTGTAGACACCGCAGTAAGTCAACCTAAGGTACGTTGACTCCAGCTACATTATTCATGTAGCTGGAGTTGCGTAATTTAGGTCGAGTTATCCCCATAGTGTGGACCTGCCCCAGGAGTGTGGCTCCACCCTGAATAAAGTTAGCCACATGCTTAAGTACCTTGCCTCTGAGAATGCCACATCAGCACCTCTTCAGCTGCTTTGAAACTAACCTGTTTTCAGACTAACACACAAAACCAGATTCATTCTTCCTAGTGCTGCATGAAGCACGTTGCAGCCTGGCCTGCTGTACCCCAGGAAGGACTGTCAAGAGGAACACAAGCAGTGGTCCTCCACAACACCCCATGCTCATTTTGTACCGGCCCAGCCTCTACCCTGGTAGACTTCTCACCACTATGGGCTTTGCTCCTGGGGACATGCTGGCAGCAATCAGTGGGACAGACATCATCTTCCTTTCCAAATGCAAACAGATGGACATCATACCAAAAGGATTAAAGGTAAAAAATCCATTACAGTCTACATATCACACAGACTATGCTGAGAGATTGTGCCACACACTCTCAAAGAAACTGCGAAACCACCTGATCAAGATCCTATACAGCAAACAGGGAAAGATTAAGACTGAGCTCTCAAAACTGGATACTCTCATGGAAAACCAACCTATAACAGTTCCTTTCAATTAATTAGCCTTTGTCAGTTGGTATGGTTACTTCCACCTTTTCATGTTTCTCTGAATGTATAAATCTCCTCCTACTGTATGTTCCATTCCATGCATCCGACGAAGCGGACTGTAGTCCACAAAAGCTTATGCTGAAATAAATTTGTTGGTCTCTAAGGTGCCACAAGTATTCCTTTTCTTATTTTCTTTTTAGCCACCAATGTTTGTATCAATGCAGATGAAGATTGCTTAAAAGAATTCCTTGGCTCTGGCAAAGGGGACTGAATTCTCCATTGAAAAGCATTGGCTTTGCAGCAAGGCAAATTAATTTAAGCCTCCTTAGTGCTTGAAGTTAGCAATGGCTCCTGAAGGCTTTCGAAAATTCTGCTGAGATGTCACCAGCATAGTGGAACAAAGCTCTTCAGAGCAGGAGCTGTCTCTTACTGTGGCTTTGTTTGTATTGCAACAGTTGGCTCAAGTTAATGCACTTGAGTTACTCCACTAACTGGAGTGAGTGTGACCACACTGTGAAACACTGGAGCCACACAGTGTGATTGATGAGTTGCTGTAATCTGAGCTGCTGCATCTGCACTGATTACTATCTCCTCAGTTAGCAACACTTCAGCCTCTCACTGTGGGCCATCTAGTTTGAGTTTAAAGCACCACTGGAATGAGAAATTTTTGTGTGTGGATGGGAATCAGATGGGCATAGGGTAACCAGACAGCAATTGTGAAAAATTGGGACAGGGGGTGGGGGGCAATAGGAGCCTATATAAGAAAAAGACCCCAAAATTGGGACTGTCCCTATAAAATCGGGACATCTGGTCACCCTAGATGGGCAACAAAACTCAAGTTGTAGCTCGAGCTGACAATACAGTGAAGACAAGTCCCATGTGTTTGTATAGGGACTAATACAGTGAAGCCCCAGTCACAGCTGAGGCCTCTAGGCACTATTGTAATACAGATAATAAAAATAATTAATAATAAATATGCTATTATGTGGTGATACCTTTGCTTTTGTTATTATGTCTCACCATTCAAAAAACCAGAGCAGAGCACAGGTTGACTTTTAGGTGAACTATATTCTTGCCATAAGAATTCCTAAAATGCCTATCTCAGTAGTAGCTAGGCCCTGACAAATGCTTAGTTTAAAAATAGCAGCTGACGACTGACTGGTATGCAGAGGATGAACATTTCAATGAGTTCAGAAAGTATTAGACTGAGTACATGCAAAGAGCTCAAAGAGTTATGTGGCTCTGTGCCTAGAATTCCTATAGATAAAGTATATTTTTCAGTCCAGGGATATAACAAATTGCCAGATGTTCCTCATGAAAGAACACAAGTGAGGTATAAATTGTGGAAGTCCTTCTCAGCTGAGATATAGCTCTGGGAAGCTTATGTTTTGTTGTTAATACTCTCCAGTCAAACCTTGGATTATTTCTCTAGGGATGACTGATAGTAGCTGTAGTAAGTTCATTCTGAGGAGAACAAATTGGCAGATGTAGTGTTCATAAATAATGGATAAAGTGAGTTCATATTAAAATATTACAGTGGGTATTGGAACGAGTGTCTCCAATATCAATTGTTTCAGATTATTTCTTTTTTCCTTTATTACAGCAATAAACACTGATGTATTGTGTTAATATCCTTCAATAGCAACAGATGGAACAGCACTGCAGAAAGGGATATTTTGATTTGAAAAACATCGAAGTAACGAATGGGTCAATTTAGGAGCGTAAGAAAGAGGAACTGTGAAAACTGGCATAGAATCTGCGGCAAAGCATGAATTAGACTGAAGAGAAAGAGAAACTTTCAGTGCATGGCCTGATTGCTTGTAAGTTAAAACTGTGCAATCACGACAAGAGTGTAACAACTTTCCAGACCGTTCCAGTCATAAACCCCGCTCCAGCTTCTCTCACAAAAAGCATATATTGTTATCCTCATTTCACAGCTGGGCAAACAGAGGCATGGGGAGTCTGTGTTTAGGCCTAGATTACACAGGCAGTTTGGGAAAGGTCTGTGAGGCTTTTAAAAGTATTTTTCATACACCCTAAGTAGAGGAGTATATAACCATTCCAGCTCTTCTTAAGTTTCTTCTTCTAAGGTGCTTGACACCAGCTCTCCCTCACTTTTCTCACAGCTTCCTGGGGCAGATGAGCAGGCCACCTGATCCAAATTTTTAAAAGACCTCAGGTGGCTTGGTTCCAGCTGTGTCAGGGACCATCTCATTGGAGATCAATGGGCCTACGCTGATTTACATCGACGGAAAATCTGACCACAGCAGTTTGAACATATTGTAATATTGTGTTATTGTTTAGCCGTGTTGCATATGCCTCAACTCCTTGGCTCTCTTTCCTCACCTCAACCTGATGAGCTCAAACACAATGGGCGATCACAAAGACACAGGGGTGCTGCATGTTAAACCCAGCTGGATCATTTCTGGTGCTTGCAGCAGGTCTAGAAATTTTGGACCATGCGATGGAAATCAGGCAGGGATGACTCATGAGGTTTTTTCCCCATGAGCCCCATGCAAGCATTATCAGTGGAGTGCCTGACTCTTCAATACCAGCCTGCAGCATTGGAAACAGCTACCTATAAGCTTGCTGCAGTTGGTGTAAGGGCTGAATTTTAGCACTCTTGCCATATTTTAATACATTTCACAGAAATTTTTTCAATCAGATCTGAAAGCTCTTTGTCAAAAGAGAAAGGACAATGCGCACCACTGGAAACATTTAGGGTCTGAATTTCACATGGTGGTTTCCACTTCCGTTGCATGCCATGCTTTCTGTGTTCTAACTCCTGCATGCTCTAATAGACTCTAGCCTGTGTGTACAGGTGACAGAATTGCTATATGCATAAACCACACCTTCAAAAGGGATTTTATTCATATGAAACCTACTCCTGGCACATGCAAACAGGATTGAATGTAAGCACCCCCATCCAGCACATATGCACAGAGTTATGGGTGTGCCAAGGGGAGGGTGATCTGAGGCCATCTTGAAAATTAAGGGCATGTTTCACCTCTCACCCCAAAATAATCCCATTGACTTCAGGGGAGGCACTCATTGGAATGACTCTAATGGGCTTTGGATGAGGCTCCAAGATGGATTGGAATCAATGCCCACTGCTGTTGCATGCTCTGTTAGTAGCCTCCTTTCCTTTTATTCTTGTATCATTGCATTCACTGAGTATGTCCCCCTGCCTCCATATAAGCAATGCAGATCACTACTGAGGTTAATTAATGTTTTCATGTAGGATTGTGACTCCCTAGGGACTGTCAGAGCAGCTTATTTTACAGGTAGGCTTCTCCTTCTGTGCTGTATTTGTTATTAATGCAGAGCAGCAACTGGAAGTGTTGAATATTTTATAGTTATTTCCATTAACTTTGACTATGAGGTTTCAGTTCCTCTTAATTATTTTATATTAAGAAACCTACGTATTTTGGGCAGACCATGTGCTGCATTCAGATTGCTTGTGTGTGCAGCCATCGATTCTACTGCTGCAGCCCTGGGAAAGGGAGATAATACTCTTGGGTACTCTTGCTAATTATTAGCTAACCCAAGTTCTGCAAGAACCCATCTATACAAAGTGACAATAGCTTCCTAGAGATGAGATGCTGTAATAAAATTTCAAAAGCATCTAATTGACTTAGGAGCCTAACTCTCGTTGGCTTTTAATGGGACTAAGGCACTTCTGATTCCCTTCTCTCTCTACCCGTCCCCCATTTCCCCCCAATTATTTCTGATTCTCAGACTCTAGAAATGGCAAGTTACCCACTAGGGAAGCGCTGGTGGCTCACCAATCGAACATAAGGTCTCCTTGCAGGTCTGCGTATGTCATCAAGCATGAGTAATATGGCAGAAGTGCTAACTGCCTCCGTCCCAGCTAGAACATGATCAGTTCAGGGACCCGTGTAACACTGCATGTGCTGGACTCTGGATGTTAGGAACAGAGATCACAACTATAGAAAGTATTTTTCTCTAATCACTGCCTGCTAACTTCCTGCATCTCTTAGCTTCTCAGTGCTCTTGTTTAAAGGTGCAGCCAGGGATGACTTTGTGCACCATGGCAACAGAATATCACAACTGCTGACTCAACTCTGGGGTAAATTTGTGCCCAGCCATGTCTGGGTGTGAGTCATGGGCTGTATGTACCCGATGCTAGCCCAACAACCATAGAGTTACTACAAGCCCTGCCAGTCACTGCTGATTGGCAGGCTGATAGCAGCTGGGAGGATAAGAGGGTGGCTAACAAAGGAGTGAGCAGACAGGAGCTCCTGGTAGCACCCAGGGACAACACCCCAGTAAGGGGCAAACAGGCCAACAGCTTGAAGAGCCCACAGAGGCCCGAGGGAAGGTAGAAAGGAGCTCAGAGCACTGTCAGTCAGAAAACCCTGACTCTCCTTGTCTAGCTTGAGGTCCCTGAGCTGGAACCCCATGGCATGGGTGGGCCTGGGTTCCCCTACCAGCCCCTCCACCTCCCCCAGCAGATCTGAGAACAGAGAGGCTTTCCAGATTCCTGGACACCAGGGGTGGACTGACAGCCCTGCTGAGTTGAGAGAGCTGGAGCAATGCCCCTGCTCCCTGTTTGGCTGGGGGTGCACCTTTGCATTCATAGAATCATAGAATGTTAGGGTTGGATGAGACCTCAGGAGGTCATCTAGTCCAATCCCCTGCTCAAAGCACGACCAACACCAACTAAATCAGCCCAGCCAAGGCTTTGTCAAGCCAGGCCTTAAAAACCTCTAAGGATGGAGATTGATTCCACCACCTCCCCAGGTAACCCATTCCAGTGCTTCACCACCCTCCTAGTAAAATAGTGTTTCCTCCTATCCAACCTAGACCTCCCACACTGCAACTTGAGACCATTGCTCCTTGTTCTGTCATCTGCCACCACTGAGAACAGTCTAGCTCCATCCTCTTTGGAACCCCCCTTCAGGTAATTGAAGGCTGCTATCAAATCCCCCCTCACTCGTCTCTTCTGCAGACTAACTAACCCCAGTTCCCTCAGCCTCTCCTCGTAAGTCATGTGCTCCAGCCCCATAATCATTTTTGTTGCCCTCTGCTGGTCTCTCTCCAATTTGTCCACATCCCTTCTGTAGTGGGCCCCCCGCAAAAAAAAACTGGACGCAATACTCCAGGTGTGGCCTCACCAGTGCCGAATAGAGGAGAATGATCACTTCCCTCGATCTGCTGGCAATGTTCCTACTAATACAGCCCAATATGCCTTTGGCCTTTGATGCACCATCTTAGAATCATAGAATCATAGAATATCAGGGTTGGAAGGGACCTGAGGAGGTCATCTAGTCCAACCCCCTGCTCAAAGCAGGACCAATCCCCAACTAAATCACATATCTATTATTTCATTTGTACTTGGAAATGCAAAGCCTTATCCCACTCCTATTGTAGTCACATGGATGAGGAATTGTGAAGAGGGGATTCCGGTAGAAATCTCAAGAACCTTACCCAAGAATCTCACAGTGTGTCGAAAAGGATGATGACAAAAGGTGCCTCTCTGCACTCCCATGGGCCCCTATGCAGGGACAAGGCACAGCTGAGTTCTTGAGCTTATCTGAGTGCAGATAGTTGACTAGAATAATGACATCCATGGATGGGGAGGGGGTGATCCATATCCCTGAGCTCCTTCTTACAGAGAAGGCTGGTTGCTGGGCAGGGAGTGCTTTCTGCAACCTGTCAAAATGTCTCACAGCACCCTTGCTTCTCACAC
This sequence comes from Macrochelys suwanniensis, assembly GCA_033296515.1. NCBI lineage: Eukaryota > Metazoa > Chordata > Testudines > Chelydridae > Macrochelys > Macrochelys suwanniensis. The sequence continues at coordinate 36,755,383 of CM065775.1, read as the reverse complement.
AGCACAATAGCTCCTGGAGCTCCCTTTGGGGGAGGTATGCTTCTATTCAGTCCCCAATTGTAGACTGTGGCTTCCAGCCATGACTTAGCCCCCGATGTTCCACTAGGGGATGCCACCTGGCTTTAAACGTCACATTCAGCCATTTTCTAGATGAACACAAGTTCTGAACTAGGGGAGCTCTCTTGGTGGGCAGGTGAGGGGGGTCATATTAGGAAGCCACCAAGTAGGAAGTATGCAGTGGGTGTGGAGGGGCTCTGGGATATCGTGTGGCAGGGAAGGGGAGCGGAAACATGTCAGTTATGAATAACTTTTGGTGTAAGGCTTCAGTGATAGGCAAGTCACAGAGGAAGTCAGTTATGTTTGGGAAATCAGCATTTGTCTGGCTTCTCCAATGGTCCATTATATGTGAAGACAACTGAATTTATCTCTAGAGGGAATGATAGGTGAAAAGCCTAGAGGTTCAGTTTAGACAGGTACTAAAAAGATTGGTTACTTATTCTGTCTTTATCATTCCTTCTATCCTTGCTCTTCTGCTTCCCATATTTCTTTAAATGCATGTGTTGGGTTGCAGACACCCATGTACCTGAAGAGCACAGAAAGCGTTAATGTAGGCCAGGAGGTGGCACAGAGGGAGTTGGTTAGGACACTCTCAAGGGGCTTGGCTTTCATGGAGAGGAAGAAGCTCCTCCTGAGTGTCCTGGAGAAGAAGGTTCAAGGTTGCCAAAGGGCAGGACCCTGTGAACGGCTGAGCCGGGGCAGGAGGTACTCAGTGGAGTAATATGGCTTAACCAGTTTGGTTTGTTTCTTTTGAGTGGCTGGAGCAAATCCCTCTTCTGTTTCTTTTCACTTTCTTTGCTCTGAGCTGCAGAAAGTCCTACAGTGTCCTTCTTTTGTTGACTCCAGAAGGCAAGGACTATTCTTCAAGTTTAACTGGAAACTACCCACTGGCCTACTGACTAAACTACTATTGACCTGAATTTATGAGCTTATTACAACTCGCCAATGATCTGACCAGAAGATATTTAGGTTCTTGTCTCAATTCAGGCTACAGGATTAGAGACCACAGAGAGTTCAACGGCATGAGAGGACCCTCAGGTTGTGTGGCAAGGACACTTACGCTAAGGACAATGCCAAATTGTTAAGATCTTTATTAAAATGAATGAAAGAATAATAAACTATATAAAACTCAGAGTCCTAAAGAAGTAATACAATTCTAGGACCACTGGTGGTAACATCTCTGTTCTAAAAGTCTACTTAAACTAGCATGCTCACACCCTTCCCTGAAGACCTGGTAGTAGGAGACAGAGAACCAGCCTCGTCTCTGGCATACCCAAAGAATTCAAAGGTCCAGGCTTCCCAAATTGGTAGGGATTAGGTTGGAGTGTTGAGTAGCTAAGCTATAGTGCAAAGCTGAGCTGATAGCTTGATAGACGATAGGAATGAAGCAACCCTCCTGTATGGTTGTTTGCCCTCTTACAGGGTCCTGGCACTACCTTAATTAAGGCCCAACCTACCATCCCCAAATCTTATTTCCTCACCCAGATATATCTTCGGGTACCCTTACTCTATAGGTTAACATATTATGACATATATTCATACGTATTAATATCGATTATCTCATCCCCAAAACCATTACCCTTGGCCTAACTTGTCACTTCCATGTTCTGCAATATACCCTCTGGTTACCGGTCTGTTCCAGACCTATGGTAAACATATTCAGTTCTTTGTTCGGTTCCCCATTCAGTTCCCCAAAGTCAAACGGGGTAACTGGTAGGCCATTTATCTATGTCAAAGGTTACAAACACTCATACTATCTTGCTCTAGCTAATCATACAGGATACAGGCCTGTAGGTTCCTCACGTTACACCCAACTATTATGAATAACTATTATTAATAACATATACTGGAATTCCAAAGATATACAAAGATATAAACAAAACCAAAGATAATAATATAATCAATCAAACCAGTGAAGAAAACACATTATACAATATATAGCAAGCTAGCAAACTGGCCTTATGGGCTACACTACCTAACCTGCGAGAGGCGAAATGGGGGCACAGGCAGCAGGAGACTGAGGCAGCAGCCACACCTGACAAATAGGTAAGGGATTTGCTCATTCTCCTTCTCCCCAATGCAATCAGTCCCTCTTTCTGAATGTATCAATCCGGTCCTAAACTATCAAGACCTGATCCTTCCTCACATTCTCCTCTCATCCTGTGAGTACCTCTCTGGAAGGATATTGTCTGGCTCTAATAAATCCTATTCTATACCCTTGTAGAGATATGTTTGTAGAAGATTATAAGATACAGATGCTCCCTCATAAAGGACAATATTATGAACCTAGGAATTTTGAGATGTGCCCTGCAGGTGGGGGTTGTGTGCTGCAGGTCACCAGAGATGCTCTCCAGTTTGTTTTATTAAAGTTTTATTTCTTTCTCATTCACTGGTTTGTTATCTAATGACTCCCACAATCATTACACCCCTTATATCTTTATTTCCTCCCCACTTCCTCTCCTGACTCTCCCTTACCACAGTTCAGTTCTGCCATCAAGCAGTGTCTGCTAATTAAGTACTTAAAGATCTAAATGGCTTACGTACTATTCCCAAAAATGGGATTCTATTAACGGTGGACTGTACCTCTAGACTGATACATACAGAGAAGGACTCTGCTGCAAGTTTTCACTATGAAGGTACATTTAAGAAGTTCTAGAGAACTTGAAGTTGGTATAAAAACTTTTTCCTGTGGGAGGGGGATGATTCATATCTGGACTTTGGAAAGGAAAGCAATAACTGGATTATGTTTTGGATATAGGCGTTTGCACCATCTGCAGTGCTGTCATGTTACTGTGAACTGATCCAAAATTCAGTAAAACAGCACTGAAAAAGATGCTTCTTAGAAATTCCATTGGCCGTGGTATGGAAAATTTACCAATAGTAATGAGGAAACCAATTCAGATACAATTCTAATAAGCCTGACTCTCAGACTGACTAGGAACAAAGGAGTTGCTGCACTCAATCAGGCCCATGGTCCGTCTATTCATTGTCCTGTCTCTTACAGTGGCCAGTACCAGATGCTGCCAGAAGAGTCAAGAAACCTCACTGGCATCTGCCTTCTGTGAAGGTGGTCTCCTAATTCCCAGTAATCAGAGACTGGCTTAAACCCTGTAACATCAGGTTTTATCTGCCTCCAGTACTTCTTGTTAGCATTAACTATTGTAACTCTGGATATGCTTGTTATTCATATAATCACTCAATCCTTCTTTGAACTTGTTAAGTTCTTGACTTCTGTGGCAATGAGTTCTGTGGCAATGAGTTCCACTGTATAATTATATTGTGTAAAAAATATTGTGCAATGTTGTTCCAGGAAGAAGGATTGCTAGGAAGAGATGGGCTCCACCTAATGAAGAGATGGAAGAGCATCTTCGCGGGCAGGCTTGCTAACCTAATGAGGATGGCTTCAAACTAGGTTTGCCGGGGGATGGTGACCTAATCCCAGAGGTAAGTGGGGAAGTGGGATACCAGGAGGAAACACAAGGAGGAGGGTGTAACAGGGGAGGCCTCCTGATTCATACTGAGAAAATAGGGCAATCAGCTAGTTATCTTAGGTGCCTATACACAAGCGCAAGAAGCCTGGGAAACAAGCAGGAAGAATTGGAAGTCCTGGCACAATCAATGAACTATGATGTGATTGAAATAACAGAGACTTGGTGGGGTAACTCACATGACTGGATCACTGTCATGGATGAGCATAAACTGTTCAGGAAGGACAGGCGGGGAAGAAAAGGTGGCAGAGTTGCACTATATGTTAAAGAGTGGTATGATTGCTCAAAGCTCCGGTATGAAACTGGAGAAAAGCCTGTTGAGAGTCTTTGGCTTAAGTTTAGTGGTGAGAGCAACAAGTGTGATGTTGTGGTGGGTGTCTGCTATAGACCACCAGACCAGGAGGATGAGGTAGACGAGGCTTTCTTTGAACAACTAACAAAAGTTTCCAGATCACAGGCCCTGGTTCTCATGGGGGACTTCAATCACCCTGACATCTGCTGGAAGAGCAATACATCTGTGCACAGATAATCCAGGAAGTTTTTGGAGAGTGTTGGGGACAATTTCCTGGTGCAAGTGCTGGAGGAACCAACTAGGGGTCGTGCTCCTCTTGACCTGCTGCTCACAAAAAGGGAAGAATTGGTAGGGGAAATAGAAGTCGGTGTGAGATGGTTGAGTTCAGGATCCTGACAAAAGGAAGAAAGGAGAGCAGCAGAATATGGACCCTGGACTTCAGAAAAGCAGACTTTGACTACCTCATGGAACTGATGGGTAGGATCCCCTGGGAGGCTAATATGAGGGGGAAAGAAGTGCAAGAGAGCTGGCTGTATTTTAAAGAAGCCTCATTGAGGGCACAGGAACAAACCATCCCGATGTGCAGAAAAAATAGCAAATATGGCAGGCGACAAACTTGGCTTCACAGAGAAATCTCTGGTGAGTTTAAGCACAAAAAGGAAGCTTACAAAAAGGAAGCTTGGACAGATGACTAGGGAGGAGTATAAAAATATTGCTCAGGCTTGCAGGGGTGTGATCAGGAAGGCCAAAGCACAATTGGAGTTCCAGCTAGCAAGGAATGTGAAGGGTAATAAGAAGGGTTTCTACAGGTATGTTAGCAACAAGAAGAAGGTTAGGGAAAGTGTGGGACCCTTACTGAATGGGGGAAGCAGCCTTGTGACAGATGATGTGGAAAAAGCTGAAGTACTCAATGCTTTTTTTGCCTCAGTCTTCCCAGACTGCTGTACTGGGCAGCACACTATGGGGAGGAGATGAGCAGCCCTCAGTGGCGAAAGAACATGGTAAGGACTATTTAGAAAAGCTGCACATGCACAAGTCCATGGTTCAAGATCTAATGCATCCGAGGGTGCTGAGGGAGTTGGCTGATGTTATTGCAGAGCCATTGGCCATTATCTTTGAAAACTTGTGGCGATCGGGAGAGGTCCCGGACGATTGGAAAAAGGCAAATATAGTGCCCATCTTTAAAAAAGAGAAGAAGGAGAATCTGGGGAACTACAAACCGGTCAGCCTCACCTCAGTCCCTGGAAAAATCATGCAGCAGGTCCTCAAGGAATCCATTTTGAAGCACTTGGAGGAGAGGAAGGTGATCAAGAACAGTCAACATGGATTCGTCAAGGGCAAGTCATGCCTGACCAACCTGATTGCCTTCTTTGATGAGATAACTGGCTCTGTGAATATGGGGAAAGCAGTGGAAGTGATATACCTTGACTTTAGCAAAGCTTTTGATACAGTCTCCCACAGTATTCTTGTCAGCAAGTTAAAAAAGTATGCATTGGATGAATGGACTATATGGTGGATACAAAGCTGGCTAGATCATCTGGCTCAATGGGCAGTGATCAACTTCTCAATGTCTAGTTGGCAGCCAGTATCAAGTGGAGTGCCCCAGGGGTTGGTCCTGGGGCCAGTTTTGTTCAACATCTTCATTCATGATCTGGATGATGGGATGGATTGCACCCTCAGCAAGTTCGCAGATGACACTAAGCTGGGGGGAGAGGTAGATATGCTGGAGGGTAGGGATAGGGTCCAGAGTGACCTAGACAAATTGGAGGATTGGGCCAAAAGAAATCTGATGAGATTCAACAAGGACAAATGCAGAGTCCTGCACTTAAAACGGAAGAATCCCATGCACTGCTACAGACTGGGGACTGCCTGGCTAAGAGGCAGTTCTGCAGAAAAGGACCTGGGGATTACAGTGGACGAGATGCTGGATATGAGTCAACAGTGTGTCCTTCTTGCCAAGAAGGCTAAAGGCATATTGGGCTGCATTAGTAGGAGCATTGCCAACACATCGAGGGAAGTGATTATTCCCTTCTATTCGACACTGGTGAGGCCACATCTGGAGTATTGTGTCCAGATTTGGGCCCCCCACTACAGAAAGGATGTGGACAAATTGGAGAGAGTCCAGTGGAGGGCAGTGAAAATCATTAGAGGTCTGGGGCACATGACTTATGAGGAGAGGCTGAAGGAACTGGGCTTATTTAGTTTGCAGAAAAAACTGAGGGGGGATTTGTTAGCAGCCTTCAACTATCTGTTCTCAGTGGTGGCAGATGACAGAACAAGGAGCAATGGTCTCAAGTTGCAGTGTGGGAGGTCTAGGTTGGATATTAGAAAAAACTATTTCACTAGGAGGGTGGTGAAGCACTGGAATGGGTTACCTAGGGAGGTGGTGGAATCTCCATCCTTAGAGGTTTTTAAGGCCCAGCTTGACAAAGCCCTGGCTGGGGTGATTTAGTTGGGGTTGGTCTTGCTTTGAGCAGGGGGTTGGACTATATGATCCCCTGAGGTTTCTTCCAACCCTAATCTTCTATTATTCTGTGAAAAATTATTTCCTTTTATCAGTTTTTAATTTGCCATTTTTCAGTTTCACTGATTGTCTCCATTTGCTCTTGTGTTATGAGAAATAGGGACAGAGGTTCCCAATCTACCTTCTCTATACCATTCATATTTTTTTATATACTGTCATCATATCCCCTCTTATGTCTCCTTTCTAAGGTAAACAACCCCAGTCTCTTCAATCTCTCTTCATATGAGTTTTCTCCATTCCCCTAATTCTCCTTGCCGTTCTCTGAACCCCCTCAATTTCTGCAATATTTCTTTTTGAGATGGGGTGCAGTACTGGCCACACAATTGATATTATGACATTATATATTTTTCTATACTACCGTCCATCCTGTTCCTTATACAACCTAACTTCTCATTTGCTTTTTTTTTTAATTGTATTTGTGCATTGAGCACAATAATATGCTAATCCAGGGGTGGGAAAACTATGGCCCATGGACTGCATCCGGCCCTTCAGACCTTTTAATCTGGCCCTCAAGCTCCCGCCAGGGAGCAGGGTCTGGGGCTTGCCCCACTCCACGCGTACCGTGGCTCCGCATGGCTCCCAGAAGCAGTGGCATGTCCCCCCTCTGGCTCCTACATGTAGGGACAGCCAAGGGACTTGGCATGCTGCCTCCACCTCAAGCATCACCCCCGCAGCTCCGATTGGCCAGGAACCATGGCCAATGGGAGCTGCAGGGGCGGCACCTGTGAACTACCTGGCTGCGCCTCCCCGTAGGAGTTGGAGGGGAGCCATTTCGCTGCTTCTGGGAGCTGCTTGAGGTAAGCGCCGACCAGAGTCTGCACCCCAACCCCCTCCCATGCCCCAACCCCCTGCCCCAGCCCTGATCCCCCTCCTGCCCTGCAAACTCCTTGGTCCCAGCCTGGAGCACCCTCCTACATCCCCTCATCCCCAGCCGGAGCCCTCACCCCCTCCCGTACCCAACCCCCCAATTTCATGAGCTTTCATGGACCACCATACAATTTCTGTACCCAGATGTGGCCCTCGGGCCAAAAAAGTTTGCCCACTCCTATGCTAGTCCCTTCACTCCATTGATTCAGTTAATTTAGAACTCTTCAAGGTGTACTTTCTGCAGCAGTACTTTCCCTTCCTTTGTACATCAGTGTGGGCACAAGTGTTAGTTCACAGTATGGTCACAGTATTTTGAGAGTAGGAACTTGAGCGTAGATAACTCAAGTTAATGCTACAGTGAAGAGAAACCCCCAGTAGGTAAAATCCACACCTCTAACCACATAGCTATAGAGGTTTTTAAGTAGCAGGCCGGGCCTTGACTGTCTTTTCTTGGAATGAGGCTCTGCCACACATGGAAAGAGTTCACAATTACTTTCCCTATGTACCCTCAGATAACCCACTTAGAAATATATTTCACCCTCTGCATGCTTCATGTGCTCAGAATGTCCCCTGAACACACACAACCAATAACTCCCACTTATACCAATATTTCTTGCAATATGCTTGCTCCCCCGGCTTCTGACTGGAATGCACAATCAAATGCAACTTTATTTTGTGTAGCTTCTTTCATTTAAAAAAAAAAGTAATCCCCAAATGTTGTGTGCTGTGTCTAAATATAATGGGTCTGTCATTCACATGTGAACAAAGCAGTTGTAAAATGCTTCCAAATCAGAGTGGTAGCATGAACAGAAGGACCGGTATAAATATGGTGACTTTCTCGGCACACTGCACAAGCCATCTGTTTGATAGGGTGTGAGGAGAGCGCTGAGGATATGCTTCCCATAATGTTAAGGGGTAGAAAGGTTTCTGTAGTTATCTGGCTGGCTGAGTTCCTGCTGAAATAACTACTTTGCTGCTGGGACTTTAACATCCTTAACATCACAATAGGTTGCCTAAAGCCTTGGTGTGATGGGGAGTAAGCCCCACACTGGTACTGAGAGGGTTAACGGGAGCTTGAGAGCTCAGTTAACTCACCTGCTGGCACCCAGAGGAGTGTTAAGTAGATCCATTAGCAGGTCCACCTGAAAAGGAGTCAGGTTGCCAAAAAAGAACTGAGAAAACTCAGAGACCCAAGGGAAGAGGAGGTTGGAAGTTCCTGCTCTCTGAGAATTGTCTGATAGAAGTCAGGAAAAAGGGAGAATTGAGAAAAGCTACAGGAGGGGAGCTAGCACCTTTGGTCAGCCTCAAAATAGGGGCAAATCTGTTGTGAGACAATCCTGGGTGTTGGTGTGCGGCTGAGGAGCAGAGGATCGGAAAAAGCTTGTGAAGGACTAAAGTTCAAGCCTGGGAAGGGAGGAAGTAGCTTAAGTTTGTATGTTTTGGTTTGGGATTTGTAGGAGAATTCCAGGGAATAATTCTGCAAGCCACAGCCCTGAAGGAAGGGTGAAACCTGAGACTTTAGGGAGTCTGAGAGGAATGCACTGAGTCCAGGAAAGGCTGGTGGGAAAGGCCTGCAGACAGGCTGAGGTGGGAATAGCCCAGGGAGGAGACTTGGGGCTTGAATAGACAGACCTTGCCTGGTTACTACAGGGTCCTTGGGTAGGATCCAGAAATGAAGGGGAGACCTTGAGTTCCCCTGGAGACCAGGGATAGAAGAACTAGTGAGTCAGAACTTGTTTTGGCTTGAGGCCCCAGAACTATTGTTTGTTTGGACTTCTGGCTGACTACCTCAGAAGCGGGGAGACTTGCTGACCAGAGGGCCAAGTCACAAGCTGAGGGAGACCTCTGCAGGGCTGGTGCAACTGTTGGTCAAGATGGAGTGCTAGAGGAGGAGCCTGCTACACCTGCCACAAAGGCACGTACGGGTGGTGACTCCACTCCTCTACACTTGGATAATGGTCTTTATTTTTAAATCCTATATGGTGGACATGCCATTTTGAAAGGTGTTGTATTAGGAAGGCGGTGAGGTTGCTGCTGATCTCCTCACGTGTGCCTAAGAGCACAGCCATCTGTACATTCTGAATGACTCGTATGTCAAACTGTGGGCACAGAAGGGAATTTTACTTCACTCGCTAGAGATAATATCTTTGTGTAAAACTGAAAACCTTCAAGTGCAGTAGATATTTCCAGTGCCTCTTAATTTGGTAGCCGAAGAGATATAGGGATTGAAAGGACAGAATATGTTGAAAGAATACGGGGTATGACCTCTCCTTTGCACCAGTTTTATGTCAGTGTGGCTCCTTCAATAGAGTTCTAGCAGCATAAAACTGGATTAATGCAGTAATGAATGATGTCCAATAACTCTAATAGTCAAGGCAAGAGGAGGCGTAGGTGCACACTCTGCTTTTGCTCACATCTCTAGCTGAGGTCAATATGGGAGCAGGATTGAGACTTCCTTACTATAATCATTTAAATCTGAAGCTTTCTAGCTCATAGATCTGACTCAGATTTTACAGCACTCACATTAGTAAAAGAAATCTGGGTTCTATCCCCTGACCGTACACATTTCTCAAAGGGAGAATTTCCCTTTTCTGTGGGCCAAGGCTCCCATCCATGCAAATATGGGGGGAGAAGTATGAAGCTCTAAGGCCTTGTCTAAACTGGGGGGAGGGGTGTATTTTCACAGGGAATTTTTGTGCACAAACTTTTGTGGGTTAGTCAATCCACAATAATTGTGTCCACATGGCTCGAGGCAGCTAACTGAAGTGTGGTATAGTGCTGCTATAGTAAAGTATAATGCTGAGGTATGTGACTCCAGGAATGTGCAGCAGCAAATAGATTGATCCTGGCTTTCTGCCAGCATTTAAACAGAGATTTTATGGGCATCATGATCCCCAAAGCAGTAGAAGGCACATAGGTAAAGAGACAGGGCAGTCTTTGGAATAATCCAAAGCAGTGTGAGGTGATAGTTGGAACACCACCACGCTAGTGAGAAGGAGACATGCACCCACATGAATGTTAACTTGCTATTAACTTAATCTGCTTTAAAAATGGATTACAGAATACATATTAACTGGCCAGTTAATACACTTTAAAAATTGTGTTGTGTGGATGCAGGTCATTTTAATGCCCAGAACCTGAAATAAGTGCAAAGTAACACCATTAACACCCCTATGTAGATAAGGCCTTAGTTTCTCATCCTGCTGCCATTGAACTCCCATTGAGGATCAGACCCTTATAGGGTGACCAGATGTCCCGATTTTATAGGGACAGTCCCGATTTTTGGGTCTTTTTCATATATAGGCTCCTATTACCTCCCACCCCCTGTCCCGATTTTTCACACTTGCTGTTTGGTCACCCTAGGACCTTGGAAAACAACATGATTTATTTTGTGACACCATTTTCAATGAGGTGGGTTAGTGTGTAGATGAGCTTTGCATCAGAGGGTTGCTTTCAGGAAGTCTTCAAGGGAAAAGAGCAAGGTTGCTCTGTGCACCATGACATGAGGGATTGCCAGGCAGCATGGAAAGAAACAGGAAGACAGGCTCATGAGAGACATAAGGAGGAGATAGACAGTGAGTAGAAAAAATAGGAGCTTAGGGCTAGTCTACACTTACCAGCTCTGTCGGACGCGTCGGATCGATCTTCTGGGTTTGATTTATCGCGTCTTGTCTAGATGCGATAAATCGAACCAGGAAGTGCTCCCCCATCGACGCTGGTAATCCTGCTCCACGAACGGAGCTGGCAGAGTCGACGGGGGAGCCTGCGCGCCGCGGTGTGGACCAGGAGTGAGTACTTTGAAGTTCGAAATAAGATACTTCGACTTCAGCTACGTTATTTATGTAGCTGAAGTTGCATATCTTACTTCGAATTTCAGGGCTAGTGTAGACCAGCCCTAGGTATAAGGTAGCTGGAGAAGTAATTCCAGCACTTCTTGCAGAGGATGATATGAAACTCATGCCCCTTTGCTGAATGGAGCGCTTAGTCATTTGTTCAAAGCAGCCTGGAAGAATCAATTTTCCACGAAGAGAACCTGACATCAGATTAGACCAACTATAAGGAAGTGTGGTAAAGCAGAGGAAATCAAATAGCATAGATCTGTGTGACAAAAGAAAAATCAGTATGGGGGGCGAACTGTGAACAGCTACTAGAACGAAGGGCGCATTCAGATCGAAAATAAAACTTAAGCCTTGGAGGGGGTATGATTGCTGCAGAAGAAGCTCCGTTACATTGATTCTGAAATAAGCAGATAAACAAGCAATAAATAGCCAAGGTTGATGGCAGCAAGCAGGAACGGCAGCAATGAACAGGAAAATCACTTTTTGTGCCATAGGCTGCTCAAGGAAAAATTGAAAACAAGGAAAGGAGAAAAGTTTAGGAGACTCTGCCTTCGAAAAAATATTGCTTTCCAAATGAAACGTTAACGCTGGAGAAGGCATTTAACCTGACGAGATATAGATTTTTCCCTTGGAACGTTTGGGGTGTGAATTTCACCAATTTGCCACTGGAAAATGAGATTTCTCCTGTTTTGTTTGCTCTGGCATAAATTATATGTAGCTCCTAAGACCCTGGGAGGCAAAAAACCCTCTTTACCTTCTCTAATATCCTGGGCAGATAAGCTGACAGTACCAAGCCTCCTACTATATTGTAGGGGAAGCAGGAGCAAGGAGCACTCGGAGGCAGGGCCAGATTAAGGGAGGGGCTTTAGGGGCTGCAGCCCATTGCCCTGGCTCAAGGGGGGCCCTGCAAAAATAAATCACAGGCAGTGATCTCTGGGCCGCTAAAAGGGGAGCTCAGGCAGGCTACCTGAGCGCCCTAGCCCCACATTGCTCCTGGAAGTGGCTAGTTGCTGACACGTCTCTTCGCACTGCCCCCACCCCTGGCACCATCCCCGCAGCTTGCGGTGCTTGCAGGTGTGGGCAGCGCACGGAGCCCGCTGCCCCCCTATGCCCAGGGGCTGGGGAGACGTGCTAGCAGCCAGCCCCTTCTGGGAAGCACCTGTGGTAAGAGCCTCCCAGCCGGAGCGTGCACCTCATCATCCACACCAACCCCCTGCCCCAGGTCAGAATACCCTCCTGCACCAAACTCCCTCCCAGACCCCGCACCCCCTCCTGCACCCCAATACCCTGCCCCAGCCCCCTCCTGCACCAAACTCCCTCCCAGGAAAAATACTTGTATACAGGGGCCCCACAAAATCTAATAGCCCCGGGCCCACAGGAGGGTTAATCCGGCCCTACTTGGAGGCATGAGTTACCGGGGTAAGATCTTGATTCAAGATTACCCAGGAGTGCTGCACATGTTGCTAAGTTTCCCCACCACCATCCAGCATGTCCTTGTCCTCAGGAGGAATTGGAGGGCCTAGAGTACTATGAGGTTTTGCTTAGCACCACACTTTCCACAGATGGAAACTTCATAAGGTTTTCTTTTTGAATAACTAACCCTGATACAGCAAAGCCCAAAGATCACTTTGAACTGCTCTGTGAGCTATTTTTGGATTGCTTCAGAGTTGTCTTAATTTTAACGAACCAGGAATGTAGAAGCTTTATGCAACTTTCCTTTTTTTTAAAAAAAAGTAAATCTGGCTTTATATATGCTCATAATCGCTTTTCAGCATGCCTACACTCATGGCCATCTGTTGGGTGGCATTGTGCCCACTCTCAAACAGATATACAAGTTTCAAAGAGAATAGGTGCCAACCAGAGTTGGACTGGCAAGAATAGCTTGCAACACAGCAGTGCCCATATATACCTTTCTGCAAGACAGCACGCTTGTGGGCAGTGAAGGTTTCCTCTGCTCTTAAATTCCTTCCCATATGTCATATTCAGAGACTGGCAGGAGTGTTGCAGGCACTATTAGATACATCTCCATTTTACCACTTGCCATCTGAGTTGCTTCTTCAGTGCATTGCTGGCCAACTTGTTGACTTCCTTCTCTTTCATATCTCACAATTAAGGCTACGATTTTGTCATGGACATTTTTACTAAAAGTCACGGACAGGTCATGGGCAACTAATAAAAATTCATGGAAACCGTGACCTGTCCATGACTTTTACTAAAAATGTCCATGACAAAACAGGGAGGGAGGAGGGTCGTCAAGCATCCTGCCCTGCTGTGGCTGGGAGCTGCGACCCCTGCCCAGTGGCTGGGAGCTGGGAAGGACCCCTGCCTGTGGCGGCTTTGGAGCTGCAGGGGATTCCCCGCTACCCAGGGACTGAGGAGCTCTGGGGGATTCCCCTCCAGGTGGCGGAGCTGCTGGGCAGTTCCCCCCCCCACCGGCCACGGCACCTGGGGAGCTGTCAGGGGATTCCCTTCCCCCCCCCCCACCCACGGCAGCTGGGGAGTTCTAGGGGTCTCTAGCACCCGCAGGAACTGGGGAGCTCCCATGGGATTCCTCCACCGGCAGTAGCTGAGGAGCTGCTGGGGATCCCCCACTGTCCATGGGGACTGGGGTTCTCTGGGGGATTCCACCCCCCACACCCATGGCAGCTGTGGAGCTGTGGGGGCCATCGCCACTCTAGGCAGCAGGGGTACCACGAAGCTGCCGGCCCCCAGGAGAGGTAGCCTGCAGCTCCCAGCCACTGTGGGCTGACGTAACGGAGCTCTGCGGAAGTCCATGACTTCTGCGACCTTCGTGATCAAATGGTAGCCTTACTCATAACCAGCAATGAAGGTCAATGCTGGCTGTCCCAGCTAGCTAAGGAGGGGTGATCATGTGTCTTAACAATGAGCGGGCATTCAGAACTGCCAAGTGACAGTGTGTTCGTGTGACACGTAAGTCCTCATGGTCTTGCTGTTGCAACTTTCTGATGCTTAACTTTGGCCATTAAGGGTCTCCTCCCAAGATTCCTAGGAAAGCAGGCAGTCTCTGGAGCTTGTTGGTGGAGCACAGATAAGCTATTGTTCCCTTAAATCATCTCTGCATAGAATGGCAGCCTTTAAGATAGCTTAGCAAGACTGGGTCTGAATAACTAAGGTCTCATGCCTGTATAGTTTTTTCTAATGTACTGCCTGCAACAGGGGACCTCTCCTTTATGTGAGAGGTAAGTGGGATGCAAGGAGTTCCATGCTCCGGAGGAGGCCAATCTTGGTGGAGTACTGGGTATGCTTCCCAAGACAATGCCAGGTGATCATAGATTAATATATTGGGTTACTTTTTAAACATTTTAATGTTTGTGCTGGGGAACGAAAGGACAGGGGCCCAGCTTGTGTAAATCAGTATGGATCCACTGACTTCAGCCAACTTACACCAGGTGAAGATCTGGGTCTTCCATGAGAATAGTTGAGGCTGTGAGATTATTCCTGGTCTTGTACTGCTCTGAAGGATCATTTTATATTTAAAAGAAAAAACTGACTCAGAAAGTGTGATCAGACTGGCCTGTGGCGGTGGTGAGGAAGGGTACAGGACAACATAGTTATTACAGGAGGTAATGGTAATTCTTTTATGGCTGATAAAGAGTGTATTGTCACAGTTAAAAATGTAGAAGTGGCAGTACAAGGGGAAAGTGTCAGTGTTTAAAAGGCTTGTACATCTAGATGAGCTGGCGGTCCCTTCTGGTCTTAAACTCTGACTTGGTCAGGATACCAATATCTTCAAATGTCAAACAGTATAGTTCACTAACAGTAGTGCATGGACCTTAAGAGGTTTGGAATTTTGGTTGAGATGTAAACCCTTACTCCTGGGAGTATTTATTCAAACTATCTGGAATTCTTGGGCCTGCAATCTGGATTGGACGTGACATGAGAACACATTTGGTTGTTGGAGTTCGATTATTTGGTTTGGCTGGAAATATCATCATGAAAACAGGATCTCAAAATAAGATGGCACTTCTGCTTTTGGTGTTGGAAGGAACCCAAAAGCAAGAAAAAGAGAAACTAAACAAAGAGGGGAGAACAACCATTCAGTTGGCTTTTTTGGAACATCATATGAGGTTTGTTTTGAGTTGACAGTGACAAGGGTAAATTTGGTGTTTCGTCCAAAATGCGTTCTCTGTCCCCAGAAATTGGTCTTATTGTGGCACAGGACTGGAAGTCAGGGGATCTGGGTTCTTTTCCTGTACCTGTCCCTGGGGTGCTGTGTTACCCTGGGAAAGACATCTAGGCCAAACTTTTAAGAAGATGGGTTTATTGACTACTCTGTGATAAACAGACTCTCTAGTCTTCCCCTCCCTCCCGTCTTCTCCTCCTCCCTCCCCCCTCTCCCCCCCCACCAGAGGTGATGAGCATCAACCACTCCTCTTGACTTTCAGGCTCTACATGTGCACAAAAGCCACTCTTGAACACTTGAACCTTAATCTCTGCATATATTTTTATCTGTTAAAAATGAAATGAAGCTAATACCATACAACTTCACTTCAAGGGTGCTGTGAGGCTGTTTCTTATCAGTTACAAAGTGCTTTGAGATTGTGAAGTATTATTAAGTTAATTAAGATCCCTTTTTGGAGAGATGACTGGACATAGTAAATTTTCTGTATGGAAAATTTACTAAGATAATTATTTCTGATATTCTGTCCACCTGGAAAAGCAGCATTCTGGTTCATCAGGAAAGCTTGCCAGGGAATTTTTAGTTTTTTTCTCTTCGGGAAACAGGGAAAGGTTTAATGATCTGCTAATGTAACAATTTCATTTAGAAAGTTTCATAACACTGGTTAATCATGATAATTTACTTCACATGCATGGTGGGTGTAAATCAGTATATTTAATACCCAAGCTTCTTGTCTTCATTCAGTTGCCTTCCATTGGCATCTTACAGTCCCAGGGATCTCACTGACAATTTTTATATATTTTTTGCCAAATTAGTACTGTTTCCCTGCAATTCATTAATATGCAATAACGATTAAGTCAGCTTTTGGGAGCACTAAGCCTCGTTAGGGGAGAATGGAGGGAGAATTAATCATAAGCTGCCATAGCTAACAATGTGTCTCTGAATCTAAAATAGCACTGATGGAAATGACTAAAGAGAAATTTGCAATTATTTACTAATTGTCTCAGCCAGTAAAATAATTGTAGCAGATTAGTGCAGGTAATAGTACAATAGAGATCCTTTTTTAAAAGAATTCCTATTTACTCTGTCAGCAACTTGAAGGACATTAACTGCAGTCTTTGCATTATAATTGAGGATGCATGTCAGAACTAGGCTACTCTCCACTGTCTTAAAATCTTTCTCAAAATGGCTTCCCTGCTGGACTCTAACTCGGCATGTGTACATTTTCATATGGACATGCTTCCATGCCGGTGTTAGTGCAAATAAAACAGATTGTATGCACACATTCTGATTTTATCTTTTGTGTTCATGAATGAGGTAGTTATATGTGACTTTATGTATCAATGCAGTTTGCAAATATACATGTGTGGTGGTATTTTCAAAAGCACTCAGCACTGGCCTCACAGTGCTTCTGGTGAAACCACTGGTAAAACTCCCATTTATTTCAGTGGGAGCAGAAATAGGTAGACACTTGGCACTCTTGGAAAAATCCCACCTGTGAGATTTTTGTGCGCACAGAACATTCCAGCCAGGACCAAAAACAAAAGTGTCAAAATACCATGAAAAGTTTTTTGTGGGGTATTTCTGTCCCCAGTGAAAGCAGCAAGAACTAAAATCCTTGCAGGAATGTCTTATTTGATCTTTAGCTGAATCTTGGAATATTTTTATTTTACCCATCAGGGTCTGATTCCACTCTTCTGAAATAGCTGAGTCTTTGCAGTGTCTATAATGGTAGCTGAATCATGGTCCAACTGCAACTACAGATTGGTCTGAAGCAAAATCACAGATCCAAACTAATATGAAGTTGCACGGAGGAAGTATATGGATATAGATCCAAACTTCATATCTCTGAAATAGACTGAATCAGATCACTGGATCTGAATGCTCCTGGTCTCTGGAAAAATTTAGATTCCAGATTTACCATGGGTGAATTGGTTTGGATCAAACAACATCCTGACCCCTTGTTCCTTGGGTTCATCATATAAATGCTAGGAGTAAGGAGGTTTCTCTTTATTTCCTTTTTAATTCAGCAAGTATCTTTTTTAGTTAAGAAATACACATCAGACATTCTGAATAATTCCTCTTTGGAGGAAAAAAAATTACCGGTGCTGATATGATAGGAAATGCTAGGGATCAGAGTATGGGATTCACCATACCTTGGGTATGGTGAATCGGGGCAACTGCTCCAGGCTTGCGCTCTCAGGGGCCCTGTGGGCCAGTGTGATTGGCTGGCGCGGTCAGTCCCGGAAGAGATGAATCCGTCACTTCTGCCCCAGGTCCCACACCCCGCTAGGGACGGCCCTGCTAGGGATCATATTTTCAAATTTGGCTCCTAAAGCTATGATTCTGCAAATGTTTAATCATATGCAGACGTAGTAGATCATACAGTCTTAAAATGGATCCATTTTGTAACATTTTTCACAATCTGGAAGACAGATTTCCCCCCTAAGCCATATTTTCAGAAACAATTATTAGAAGTATTTTGATTGTACTTATAGGTTCCAAACCCTGCCTGGGACTCAGTTGTGCTAAGCATTGTATGCAGCTGTAACTAAAAGATGGTAATCTCATTGGACCATCTAAATACACTTACACTGTAAGTAGATTTGGATGTAAACAAACACGGAATTCCAGCATCCAGGTAAGAGGGATAAGAAACTTGAAAACTTCCAACTTTGACAAACGTTAGAACTCTTTCAAAACCTTTATTGAATAGTTTGTTTCTTTGTGAAACTCTGGAGATGTAAAATATGTCCATTTTTGCCTGCCTTTATTTCCCCTGGGTTTTGCTTTATTCCTTAAGGTATTCCAACTGTGTTCCCAATTACTTAGCCCTGATTCTCATTCTCTTTGTTTCCCTATCCCTTTCCTATTTCAGAGCATTGCTTCTTCAGCCCTCCTCTTTTCTAGTGTTCCTTTTTAATCCTTTCCCTGCAGATCCCCTCCTTGCTTGCTTGTTTTTCCCAGGAGTGTCATACCCTTGAAGGCTCAACTCCCTTTGCTTCTCTGCAAAGAGGAAGCTGAGCAATTAGGAAAGGGCTATTGCCATTGAAGAGATGAACTCTGAAACTTTCAGAAGAGGGATCCATCCACAGATGTCAGCGATGCAATCTCTACAGACAGCTCATCAATGTCATCCCGCCTCTTCTGCTGAAAACGAGATTTTAAATTGTTTTTTAAAACACGCTACCTCCGGAAAAGCAATAGAATTCTTTTCTAGGCTGTCACATTGTGTTTTCAACTCCATGTTGTACAAGCTCTTTTTATTAGATTGCAGTATAGCTGCTCCTCACTCGTATAGTGCAACCTGAAAGCATAATCATCCGGTTGACATTTTTTTCCTGGAGTTTATTAAATAACAATGTGAAGCACTATTAATATAATGCAACATGTCTAGTACAGTTAAGGCCGCTTAAATACACGGTGCTAAAAACACTATTATATATTATAATAAAACACTACAGTTAAAATGCCCAAGGAAGGAATATTGTGCTGCAAATTTGTTGAAAGGACCCTCAACTAAAACATTGTTTACAGTAACTCCTCACTTAACGTTGTAGTTATGTTCCTGAAAAATGTTACTTTAAGTGAAATGTTGTTAAGTGAATCCAATTTCCCCATAAGAATTAATGTAAATGGGGGGGGGGTTAAGTTCCAGGGAAATGTTTTTCACCGAACTATCTATCTATCTCTATATATATACATACACACAGTATAAGTTTTAAACAAACAATTTAATACTGTACACAGCAATGATGATTGTGAAGCTTGGTTGAAGTGGTGAAGTAAGAGGTTGGGATATTTCCCAGGGAATGGCTTACTGCTCAATGATGAACTAGCACTCAACTGAGCCCTCAAGGGTTAACACATTGTTGTTAATGTAGCCTCACACTCAACAAGGCAGCACGAAGGGAGGGAGGGGAGACAGCATGGCAGAGAGAGACAGAGACACACACTGCGTGTATGTGAGAGAGAGAGACATGCATTGCCCCTTTAAGTACGCTGACCCCACTCTAAGTACATTGCCTTTTTAAGTAGATCAGCAAGAGGAGACAGCAGCTGCAGCCAGCAAGCTCCCTCAGTCCTAAGCCCTGCCCCCCCCCCCCCCCCCCCCCGGGTTTTTTTGGAGATGTGCGCAGGGGTGAAAGTAAGCCGGTATGGGCTGGTACAGTGTTCCGGTAAAAAGTAGCTGCCGGTACAGTCCGTAACAGCCGTTAAAGCGCGGCCCTGGCAGTGCTTTAACATCATCGCCCCTTTTGGGCCCACCCGCCCCCGGGCCGCCGACGGGGGGTGGGCAAAAGGAGCAGCTGCCCCAGGGCCAGCGATTTAAAAGGACCCGGGGCTCCAGCCACCGCTCCCGCTACCGCAGCAGCGGCAGTCAGAGCAGTGAGCCCTTTAAATCGCCGCTGGAGCCCCAGGCAGTGCGGGACAGGCAGTGCAGATGGGCTGGCTGGGGGTACGCTGACCCCCCAGCCCTGTCCCTTCCTCCTGAGGCCCCTCCTCTTCCGGGGGCCGAAGCAGACCCTGTACTAGTAAGTGTTGAGTATCACTTTAACCCCTGAATGGGGGGCAGGAGCAGGGGGAGGAGGACACCCTGACATTGGCACCCCTCTTCCTCCCCTGAACAGCAAGCAAGAGACTCCGGGAAGCAGCTCCAAGGGCAGGAGCAGCACATGGCAGTGGGGAGAGGAACAGCTGAACTGCCGGCAATTGGTAGCCTGTTGGGCAGCTGCTGCACAGGGATCTTAGGGGAGCAAGGAGCTTAATGGGTGGGGGGGGGGCTGCCGGTCCACCCTGATTCCAAGCCACCACCACCACCCACTAGCTAGCTCCAACCGACTGCTCTTCCTGCAAGCAGCTGCCAAACAATGTTATAAGGGAGCATTGCACAACTTTAAATGAGCATGTTCTCTAATAGATCAGCAACGTAACAACGAAACAACATTAACCGGGACAACGTTAAGTGAGGAATTACTGTATTTGTATTATCCTATTGCCTGGGGCCCCCAACTCAGATTATGGTCCCATTTTGCTAGGAACTATACACATGGCCAGATTTTCAAGGGTTCAGCAAGTCTGGCTTTAAGTGTCACAGTGGGAGGGTCTGGGTGCTGAGCACTTTTGAATAACTGGTCCATAGTGCTCACTGTTGTGCCTGGCTGTGTGGCCATCCAGGGGAGTAAGGCGCGCCTTTGCTCCCTTGTGTGGGCTACGTGCATTGTAACACCCTGTCTAAGGCCTGGTCTACACTACACAGTTAGGTCAACATAAGGTAGTTTATGTTGATGTAATTATGTCAGTGTACACACTACAGCCTTTTCCCGCCAATGTAAGTGCCCTACTACACCGACATAACTCCACCTCCACGAGAGGCATGGGGCTTATGTCAGTGTAGTTAGGGTGACACAGTGTCTGAGTAGACACTGTTACTTACATCAGTTGTTAGCTCTCATCAATTTCACGGCTCCAGCAGAGTTGTGAAATTGACAAGAAAGCTGGGCAACTAGAGCCCAGCTACCCACTGCTCCTCTGGAGCTCTGGGCGAGAATGGACCCTCCTCCACCCCCCCACAGCAGGGAAGCCCTGGACAGCTTTCCCGCTCCCCACACTGCCCCTCTTAGGTTGGCTTAGCTCCTGGTGAGGACACACACCACCGACCCAAGGATGGTAGTGTGGACATGCACCACCGCAGTAATTCCTACGGTGTCTGTAAGTTGACCTAATATTGCTCACTGTAGTCACTGCCCTTCTGCTCTCTCTCTCCAATGGCTGTAAGAGACCCTTTCTTTTATAACCTTCTGTGCCCTTTTTCAGGTGACATCTGATCAGCCTTTTCAGGTGATCAGTCCCTCACTAGGTGATAGGGTTGCCAGGTGTCCGGTTTTCAACCGAAACGCCCGGTCGAAAAGGGACCCTGGAAGCTCCGGTCAGCACTGCGGACCAGGCCATTAAAAGTTTGGTTGGCGGCGCAGTGGGGCTAAGGCAGGCTCCCTACCTGCCGTGGCTCCGTGCGGCTCCCAGAAGCAGCGGCCTGTCCCCCCTCTGGCTCCTAGGTATAGGGGCAGCCAGGGGGTTCCACACGCTGCCCATGTGCCAAGGGCTGCCCCCACAACTCTCATTGGCCCATGGGAGTTGCGGGGGTGGTGCCTGTGGACAGAGGTGCCTGGCTGCGTCTCTGCATAGGAGCTGGAGGGGGGACATGCTGCTGCTTCCGGGAGCTGCTTGAGGTAAGCATTGCCTGGAGCCTGCACCCCTGACCCGCTCCCATGCCCCAACCCCCTGCCCCAGCCCAGAGCTCCCTCTCACCCTCCGAACCCCTTGGTCCCAGCCCAGAACACCATCCTGCACCCCAAACCCCTCATCCCCAACCCCTCTCCAGAGTCTGCACCCCCAGCTGGAGCCCTCACCCCCAACCCCATGCCCCAGCCTGGAGCCCCCTCCCACACTCTAAACCCCACATTTCTGGCCCCACCTTGGAACCCACACCTCCCAGCCCAGAGCCCATGCCCTCTCCCACACCCCAACCACCTGCCTCAGCCCGGAGCCCCCTCAATACTCTGAACCCCTCATATCCACCCCCCGGGAGCCTCCACCTGCACCCCAAACCCAACATCCCTGGCCCCATCCCAGAGCCCGCACCCCCAGCTGGAGCCCTCACCCCCTCCTGCATCCCAACCCACCGCCCCAGTCCAGAGCACCCTCCCAAACTCTGAACCCCTCATTTCTGGTCTCACCCTGGAACCTGCACCCCTCAGCCCAGAGCCCTTACACCCTCCCATACCCCAACCTCCTGATCCAGCCTGGTGAAAATGAATGAGTGAGTGAGGGTGGGGAGAGTGAGCAACAGAGGAAGTGGGGATGGAGTGAGTGGGGGGTTGGGGCCTTGGAGGAGGGGTGGGGAAGAGGGTGGGGCAAGCATGTTCCGTTTTGTGCGAGTAGAAAGTTGGCAACCCTACTAGGTGACTTCCTTAGTTTGAACTCCAGAGGGAAAAGACTTGAATAACTGGTGTGCTCTGGGCTGCAACCATCTTTGTCCAGGGTTGCTCTATATGAATGGATGATCATTATAGTTTAGCAACTCTCCATTTTCACTCCTGTGTCACTAGTTTTGGAATTTCTGTCCAACATGGAGGTAAAAGCACAGCAGAGAATGCAGCAAGCCCCACATTCAAACTAGAGATTGCAGACTAAAACACACATGAAGTTCCCAATATCAAACAATGTATAAGCTGTTCATAGACAGATTTCCTAAATAATCATAGTGGTCTGTTATTTATCAAGTGCTACAAGTTTGCATAATGTCTTACAGGAAACAGACATGGACCCTGCCCCAGAGAGAATTCAAAGAAGGGGTCTATCCCTCAGAAGACTTATTATGTGAATAGCCTTACTCATGAAAGTCATCCCATTGAACTTAATGGAGCTATTTGTGAGTAAGGGTTAGCAGAATTGGGTTCATTATTAGGCAATAACAAGAAATGACAATCAAGGAAGGGAAAGGAGGGAGCCTAACGTATTAGGTCCCCAATTCAGCAATATACTTGAGCATGGGCTTCACTTTAATTCTGTGGAACTATTCATGTGCTTAAGTGTCTTGCTGGAGGGCCTGGGGTTTATTTCTGCCCCCTAGAACACTTTCTTGGAGCAAGTTAGCTCTGTATCAAGTGTTTATTAAAATTAAAATCCCCAGTGCAGCTTTAATTTAGCAAAGGTTTCTTCACAATACTTCAGACCCATCATCTTCAGTTTGTATCACATCCCTCTTCTTCAAACATTGATTGGAAAACACTTTATCCTCAACCCTTCCCTCAGGAAAACAAGAGATGACATATATAATCAAAGAGAATACTTTGAAAGCTCCAGCTTGAAAAATTTGTGAGGAGCTGAAGTGTTTACTAGTCTTACCCTGAAGGGTACTTGTACATTGCTTGCTCTGAGTGTGGGAGGCTGACAGGAGTTTGTCCCATTGTGCATTAAACTGTTCCCTGTGAGTTAATATTTTAGAAATAAGGCCAAGAGAGTCCAGTTGACAAGACACTGTAATGTAAATAATAGAAGCTCCACACAAGAAGAGCTTGCAAGATGGGATCCTCCAGTGGAAAATATAGTTAGATGGACTGACCTAGTTATGCAGAATTGTTTGTGTAAAGGTCAGAAACATACATTATCAATACATAACATCAGGTTGGTTTAGATGCTCCTTGCAGGGCCTGTTCCCGGGCCCCATGGTATTGATCTATGAATTTATAAAAGATGTGAAGCTGTTTCCACTTGTCCCATGGAAAGTCAAGAAATTGAATCAACATTCCAGAAACCAGCATTTAGAAACAGCCACAGAATACCCTATCTTCATGAAGAAACTCAGACACCAACAGATTGCTTTCCATTCCTTATCCCTTACAAATGTAGAAGTCTTTGGGAACTGCTCTGCTCTTTTTAAAATCAGGTGACCATAATAAGGTACTCAAATGTGCATTAAGAAGCCTAAATTTAGGCACTGCCTTTTCAAAAACTAAATAGGTCTCTTACACTTGATATGATTGTTTTCTAGCTGGCAGTATATAAAAACATATGACTGAAGTTACATTACATCTTGTCAGATAAATGTCATCTGAGCAATTCTGGCACCTAAAATATAACTCAGATGGGACTCTTCTAATTCACAGTGTATTCTATAAGACTAGTAATATCTAAGGAGTTAAGTATCTGTGGATTTTTGTGTCTTGATGGTAGTTTTAGGTTGTAGCAATAGTAATTGTTACAAAAAATGAGAACTGATTGGCCAAATTACACTCTGTTGCATCTATCTTACATACAGTAATGAGAGACAAGGTGGGTGTGGTATATATTTAATTGGACCAACTTCTGTTGGTGAAATAGACACACTTTTGAGCTTACACAGAGCTCTTCTTCAAGTCTGGGAAAGGAACTCACTGTTATTACTAGAGAAATTCTCCAGCCTTCACTTTGTTATTCTAATCTCTATTTTGAATAAGCAAAAGTCATTCCACCCTGAAATGGACAGGGCGGACCCTGCGCATGGTTAGTGAAAACCTAGGATTGCTAAAATAGCGCCCTAGCAAAGAGCCACGTATATGTGTGTGTGTGTGGATTGGCTGAATCACTGGTCTGAGGTAAATGACAACAGTGAGCATGTTCAAAATTGGTGGCTATCAGGCATGTACAGTAAGGGATGACAGAGGTCAATTAACTGAGAAGTTAGTTGGTCAAAGCCCACCTATACCAGTCACAACTTCTTTTAAAGGTCAGAGCTGTCAATCATAATTCTTAGGTAACGATTGGTACTGAGCATGTGCAAATGAGGTAATTGCTTAAGGGTATATAAGGAAGTCCCAATAGCACAATATATAAAGCCAGACACTTAGGGCTGCTCTCCACTATGGAGAGATCGACACTGCTGCAATTTATGCAGCAAGGATTGATTTAGCAGGTGTCATGAAGACCCACTAAATCGATGGCAGAGTGTTCTCCAGTCGACCACAGTACTCCAGCTCTCTGAAAAGAGTAAAGGAAGTCAACTGGAGAGTGTCTCCCATTGACTCAACACTGTGAAGACATTGAGGTAAGTCAACCTAAGCTACGTTGACTCCAGCTATGTGAATAACGTAGCTGGAGTAGCGTAACTTAGGTTGACTTACCCCCATAGTGAAGACAAGCCCTTAAAGCAGAACAGTCAATTGACAGGGAGCGAAGGAGAAGATCGGGACTGGACAAAGAGAGATTCAATTGGAAGAAGACGAGGAACTAGAAGCCAGCAAAGGGAAAGCTGCTGCAAAGAGCTGAGAAAAGCTGCTGCAGGGAGAGAGAGAAGAAAAATGGAGCAAAGCAAAGCTGACTGACCAGGAGCTGAACAGCAACATTGATTAAAATCATCGTTGCTGCTTTTTAAATTTTGAAAGGGATATTAACAGATTTATAAAATAAGATTGCTATTTTTTGATATTTGTAATATAGTATAGTTTAGCATAGTATTTAATATGTGTATGCTTGGAATGCATATGCATGTTTTAATTGTATCTTACATATGTAAAACAAAGTATAATTTAAGAACTGCTGTCAGAAACTTGTTACAAACTGGTCACTTGTAACAAATGGCTTTGCTCAGATTCATTTGAACTATATGCTGTTGTAGTTTGAATGCTCTTTGACTTGCAATAAGGGATTGGTGTCAGGAATTTTGTGCCTTGTTTGGATTTTTAGATTATATTGTAGTAGGGATTATTAGTTACTTTAATAAAAAGATGCTTTGTTTTGAAAAGAACACTGCCTGTGTCAATTACTTTATCAGACGGTTATATCTGTAATCATATGCCTGAATCTCTCATTGTACTGCAACCAGGCCGACCTTAACATTGAATATAATATCAGAGAAGCTGCTGTATTGCCTTGTTTTTATTCATATCATAGTATCTTAAACTGAAAATCAGAATGCATCAGGTCTTAACACATAACTTGCAGACAACTACCGTAATCTACTAGTCCCTAAACCACTGGTCCTTCTCATGAGTTTTGTTCCAGTTGTTTTGCATGGAATAATTCCACCATCATAATGGTGTTACCCTGAGGATAAACTTGGCCTTCAGTCTATCAAACAGCTGAGACAATGCATAGAAGAGACGGTGGAAAGTGTGTACATCAGTACAACAAAAGTTGATAAGCGCTTTCTGTTAGTGCTGTCTAGAGTATTTAACAGCTATTTGGTTACATCTAACTCAGAATTATCTAAACATTTAGGGCTAGCTAGCTGGGGAGTTATTAAATCTGGATTTTTCATTTATTTTATTTAAGGCATTTGAATACTATGGTTGACTTTCTAATTTTTTTCACAATGAACAGGAAGAGAAGAGCTTTACTCTTGCATGTAAGGGAAACTTTTGAAATAGCTGGGGACCATGTAATGATTATCCAGTAAATTGCTGCACAAGTACTAGGGTCCCAAACTGCTATTATTCAAGGGATTGTCTACATGAACATTTAGTGTGTGACCAGCTGGGGGTGAAGAAGCTACATCACATTAAGGTAAATTCACATCCCAGTTTTCCACAAACTAAACATTCACGTGCATTAATGGTCTTTGTGGACCCTGCAGATGTACACTAAAAGTCCCACAGTGCACTTTGATCTTTGAAACAGGAGCAGATCAAAGAGCACTAAGAAACTGTTAGTGCACATCAGACGGGTCACCATGGACAGCTAGTGTGTGGCAGGCTGGTGCGGGGTAGCTTTCCGCCCCAGTTTGCCATGAACTAAATATTCGTGTAGATACCCCAAGCCAGTGGGAGTTTTGCCATTGACATCAAAGGGAGCAAGTCTGGATGCTCAACACTTCTCTTGGACGGTGTGGCATCTCAAATGAGTGTGCTGCTGGTGAGTAGTGTGTCATATCTCACTAGCTGCAGGCAGATCAGCTGGATTTACTGGGGCCAGATCCAATCTGTTACGCTAGTGTCAATCTGAAGCAACTCCACTGAAGTCACTCATGGAAATGAGATCAGAATCTGGCCTACAAAAGACATGTTGGTTTTTTAAGGTGTTGCCTGCTTTGATGTCCTTTATTAGCTTTATTAGCATACCATTGGCTCCTGGACACCACCATCCATGGAGAGGGAGGATTGAGAAAACACAAAAGCCTGCATTGCAAACTAACCAGAGTCAGGGATAAGACCTAGCTGTGTTCCAGAAGCAGTGCACGGACCAAATTACCACAATTCCGCCCCTGCTCCCCCTTTGCTCTTTCTGCTAGACCTTCTCCTAGCACAGCTTACTTCCCCTTCCATGCCAGCTAAACTGTGCTGGATGGCAGCTTTAGGGGGGGACTTGGCTCTGCCCACCCCTGCTGTCCCACTCCTTACTCACCTGAGGAGGAGCGACACATCAGCTCTTGCTGCTCCCCTCCTCATGAAGCAGAGTCTGGGAATGTGGGTATCCCATACTAGAGAGCAATGGGGTCTACCTGCACCCATTAATTCCCCTGCACAGGTGTGCAGTCTGGCTCATAATTGGTCCCAGAGTTTACCATAATTTTGACATGCAAGGATCAGGCAATTGGGGTGTTTTCCTATTGACTTCAATGGTTTTGGGTCAAGCCCTTAGAACGAAAACTCTCCTGCATCCAATGTTTCACCCTTTTCTCCTCATGTGGGGGAAAAATGCCTACCCCAATGGAGAGGCATAACTCTTCTACATCTTAGCCCTTACTGTTAAAGCAAAGTACTTTGGAATGGACATACTTGCTTAGTTGATGAATAACTGGGACCAGAGCCTGTCAAGATTAATTCCCTTTGGGCAGAGAGATGGAGAGACTGACTTGGTTAGAGAATGCAATAATTTTTCATTAGTTTTTTATAATGAGATAGGATTGACTGGCATGTAATGCAGCTTGAAGTCTTTCTCGATCTATTAGATGGGGACACAGAATTCAGTCTCTGATCTTTGCTCTTCATATTAAATTCATGTTTCAAGGCTGTGCTAGAGGTACCTTATCGATATAGGAAACCACTAATTTCTGCTGAACAGAATGTTATTTTCCTCCAAGTTCTTTCAAGGGTCCATTATTCCATTAGCATTTTAATATTTCTGTTAGGCCTTATTACGTAATGAGGTATTTCTACTCTTGGAGTTTAATCCTCTACAGCTAAATTCAGTCATGGTGTGACTGCTGCTGTCAATGGATTAATTTGGCCCCTATTTTAAAAACTATTCTATTACTGCTTCAATTACTAATCTAATATCTCTCTATTTAAACTGCAATTATGAATTTTGCATGGCACAAATAGAACTAACCAAGCCAAATAAACGAATTAAAAAGCTATTCTGTAACCTTAACCAAAGTAGAAAATGATACAGTTATCTGAAATTATAATTGTGTCATATTTATACATAACAAGATCATATTTATGTTATGGAGTAAAAGTGCAGTCGTATTAGCCAGGTTGCTAGTTAGGTGTGGACAAGGTCTACATTGCTTAGAGCTGTGAAAAATTTCAGATAGAGCATCATAGTTAGGTTGACCTACCTCCCAGTGTAAAGATGGCTAGGTTGACAGACGGATTCTTTTGTCAATCTATCTACCAGCTCTGAGAGCTGAATTACCTACATTGATAGAAAACCCCCTTCTGTCTAAGCATCTACACTACCGCGATACAGCAGTAGCGCCACAGCTATGCCAGTGCAGTAGCTGTAGTGTAGACACACTCTAGGACCTGTTTTATATCACTGCAGGCCTGAAACAGACAGTCCGCTCCAAATACCACCATGATTTGAGGAAGCACCAATCTGGATCCAGAGCTTTGCAACTCATCCCTCATCAGTGTATGCACTCTATGTACAATACCCTTTTTCGGTATCGTATTGCCTTTGTTCCTACTCCCACCTTTAATTCTTTGTAAATGAAGCATGAATTTCCAAATTAAAAGCAAGCACATAAGTGCTCCCCTGTTAAAAGACAGTGGAACAAAGAAGTCCAGAGAGTTGTGCTGATTGCTAAGAATGGACAGTATGTGACAGGTGTGGCCATTTCCTGTAGTATCTGTGGGACACCTTACTGTATTAAATGTATGTATCATTGTGGGCCAGGGATTGTATGTAATTCTATGAGGGAGGGTAATCAAAGCCATCCAGAAACTGAGAACAGTGCAGTGAGATTAGGTAAATGTGTTCAGGTTATGACACCTCCAGAGAAGTACCACCACCAGGAGAGGCTTGCATATATGATTCTCCAAAGACCAGAGAAAGGGAAGGACTTTTGGATAAATAGCCTGAATTTAAACTGACTCAGGGCCTTCTTTCTGAGCCAGCAAATGGACAGCACTTTCTGTCAAAGGGGAGGCCATAATCCCTCCTGGGAAAAGTTGGAAGGACTTTGGCCTACTGAGGACCCATAAGACTTGTGGGAGACACCTGGTGCGCTTTGAGCATACACCTAGGAACTTTGGTTTTTATACATTATCTCCTTCAGAATAAATATGTTCACTTATAAAGAGCTGTGTGTTCACTTTTTGCTGCAATTACATCTGCTCATAGCCTTCTAGGAGAAAGCAAAGTGCAGATGCCGGCCTGTTTAGACAGTCTGGCTTGCAGGAATATCACAGTGTAGGCAGGGAACCCTGGTCAGGAGGGACATAGATGTGGGGCTCTACCCAAGAGAGATGATGTCTGAGGAACTGGGAACCTAGAGTAGGTGACTTTTGTGGAGCATGGAGGGGTGGGAATACAGGTGCAGTTGCCTTGAACTGTGCCAGTGTAAATTTCTAAAAATTAGATGGGCTGTGTTGACTGGCAGAATGTGCAGATGGTGCCTTACTTGCTTTTTGAAGCTCTGGAGAGTAGAACAGCTGTCTACAACTCTCTCCCTTGCAGTACCAGCTCTAAGACTGTTGCTATCCTAGGCAAACAAACAGGGATCATGCTCCGACAGCCTTAGTGTCACCCATATTTTAGACAGTCAGTAAACATTTTGCTCTTTGCTAAACCTAGTCACTATCTAATCTGCCAGTAGGTTAGAGGCAGCCCTGTTCATTTGCAAAGGGAAAAAAAGAAAAGACCTTGCTGGCCTTGTGGTAGTTCGGTCTACAAGTCACTGGAAAGGACTAAACATCATAATGAAGGATGCCCATGTTCACATCAGAAGGGCTTGATCCCATTGTGACGGATTCGGTCACAGAGACCCCTTTGGGACTGTCATCTGATGTGCTGCAACTACCTCTGAGCCCGTCTTCCCTGCCAGCTTGGGACTCCAGAACCCTGCCTTGTTGACCCAGACATGCTAGTCCGCTGCAACGCAGACCCAGGTCTGGTCCACGCCCCCAAAGCTGCAGACTTTAACCAAAAACTGCTCAGCAGGTTACCTATTTCCAGCACCCAGACACCCAGTTCTCAATGGGATCCAAACCCCAAATAAATCCGTTTTACTCTGTATAAAGCTTATACAGAGTAAACTCATGAATTGCCCACCCTCTATAACACTGATAGAGAGATATGCACAGCTGTTTGCTCCCCCAGATATTAATCACTTACTCTGGGTTTTTTAATAAACAAAAGTGATTTTATTAAGTATAAAAAGTAGGATTTACGTGGTTTCAAGTAATAACAGACAGAACAAAGTAAGTTACCAAGCAAAGTAAAACAAAACACGCAAGTCTAAGCCTAATATATTTAAAAAACTGAATACAGGTAAATCTCACTCTCAGAGATGTTCCAATAACCTTCTGTCACAGACTAGACACCTTCTTAGTCTGGGCCCAATCCTTTCCCCTGGTACAGTTCTTGTTAGTTCCAGCTCAGGTGGTAACTAGAGGTTTTCTCATGACTGCAGCCTCCTTTGTTCTGTTCCACCCACTTTTATAGCTTTAGCCCAAGGCAGGAATCTTTTGTCTCTCTGGGTCCCCACCCCTCCATCTAAATGGAAAAGCACCAGGTTTAAGATGGATTCCAGTACCAGGTGACATGGTCACATGTCCTGTGAGATCCCAAGCCTCCATCCTTCCAGCCTGCCTCACAGGAACACAGGCAGGCTTACAAGTAAACAGAGCCATATACAATGAATTGTCCTGGTCAATGGGAGCCATCAAGATGCTAAACCACCATTAATGGCCCACACTTTGCATAATTACAATAGGACCTCAGAGTTAACTTCATATTCCTATTTTTAGATACAAGAATGATACATACATACAAATAGGATGAACACACTCAGTAGATTATAAGCTTTGTAATGATACCTTACAAGAGACCTTTTGCATAAAGCATATTCCAGTTACATTATATTCACATTCCAAGCATATTTTCATAAGGCCTATGGAGTGCAATGTCACACCCGTACCCATTGATACTGATGGGAATGTTGTTATTGACTTCAGTGTCTACAGTAATATGCCTTAAAATCAGAAGCAGCGTTGGGAAATACGGAGAAAAGATGGGGGATTATAACCAGGTGCCATTATAGCTAGCCCCCAATACACTGTCCCCTACTTGGAACTGCATTAGTGGAATAATTAGGCCCTAACACTAGATAGTTTTAAACGTGAAAAACTTTCAACAGTTTAAATATATAGGATGGTAGCAAATAGCTCTTACCCATGCAGGGCCCTCAGACTACTTGTAACCCTGCACATCTGTGATTACAGCAGTGGTGCATGCAAATCTGCACGTGCCTTGTCTATGCTAAGCTAACACAAGTCTGTATACATTGTTGCTAATCCTATTTCAGTTCAATCAGTGTTAGCAACGTTGGGAGGTCTCGTGTAGATGGCTGTCTGGATCCAGGAGCCATCTTCAGTGCCCTATTCACTAGCTAAACCTGTTTTGAGAAAGTTAAAGTGATATGATGCTGAATGTAGCTATCAGTCTAGCTCCAGTAACTGCACTAAGTGTTGCTATCATCAAGGCTGCAGTGGTAGGATAGATAAGCAGCAATGGGGTCCTATATAGTAGATGTTATTGGAATATAAAGTATTGCTATGGCAAGAGCCACTAGATGGCAACATGACACATCTTCCAAGTTATTTTTCTTAGCATGTAAGTGCTGTTCAATTTCTGAAGAAACATTCTAATTGTTGGTGTTTTGTGGTGTAGTTCTTTATAAGGGAAGCTGTGGCAAGCACCAAGGGAATCTTTCCTTTGCCTTAATCTTTCTAAGGGTATGTCTATACTACCCGCCGGATCGGCGGGCAGTGATCGATCCATTGGGGGTCGATTTATTAAGTCTAGTCTAGATGCGATAAATCAACACACACACACACACCCCCGCCCGAGCGCTCTCCCGTCGACTCCGGTACTCCACCAGGGCGAGAGGTGCAGGCGGAGTCGACTGGGGAGCATCAGCAGTTGACTCACCGCAGTGAGTAGATTTAAGTACGTCGACTTCAGCTACGTTATTCACGTAGCTGAAGTTGCGTAACTTAGATCAATTCTCCCCCCAGTGTAGACTAGGCCTAACTAGTCATTTCTTGGGGCAGAGTTGCTCCCTAGGAACTGAGTATCGTTATTCGGGCTGAGATTGGCATTTGTAAGCACTTCTATACACCAGTCCCAGAACAGGTGCAAACAAAACAAGTTTCACTAAGAATATACCCAGACTCAATGTCACTGATGTCTCCTCCATTGGCAAAGTGACCTGCAAGGCCTTGCCATCTGCTACCATTAAGCAGAGAGAGAGAGAGATTTTTGGAGAGAGTAGACTGTGCTAGTCCCAGATGAACTTCTTTCCTTTGTACCAGGTCTAGCCAGCGCCCCTACTTAAGCCTTTCTGACGCCTTTAAGAAAAGAAAACCAGAAGTCTCCAAGGGCTCTTATGCAAATTGTTTCATTTGCATTTCTACATAGCTCATGTCAGCACTGCAGTAAACAAGGCTCAGGAAAAATGAATGCTGATGTGCTTGGATGGAGTCAACTTTATATATTTAAATGAAATAAATGAGGAGGATTTTGTGTGTCAAAGTGGGGGAGGGGAATACAAAACCAATCTGTTTATAACTGGATGAGAATGCATATTGATAACAAACAAACAATGATGAACTGCTGTTAAAGAAGCAGCATCTACTATCTCTTTATCTCCACAAACCAGAAATAAAACATTTTGACATGATATTGTAATACTCAAGGACAGAGGGATTTTCAAATAACCAGGCTGCTTGCTAGTGGGCATGGGTTAATGTGAGATATGACTGAGTCCACTGTTATGGCTAACTTATTCAAGTGTACCACCTGTCGACATCTGCCACCTTCTCCCACCCTTGCACTTTGCATTTGCTTAGGCAACTGCCACATATTGTCTAAATTCTTGATTGTGTGTTTTCGGGAGCAGGTACTTTTTGTAGGGTTTTTTTGTACAGTGCTTAGTACAATGGGTCTATGAACCTTCTTAGGCACTACCATAAATAGAAATAATGTATTAACTTACAGTAGCCCCTAGAGGCCCAAGCTACTACTGGGTCCCTATTATGCTAAGCACTGTACAAACCCATCATAAGAAAATACCTGTCCTGACTGTATTGCAATATAAGGGTTTGTCTACATAAGACCAAGGAAAGATAATCTGAACTAACTTTTAGAATAGATTAAGTTAAATGTCATTAAACTGCTCCTGTATGGATACTCTTATTCAGTATTAAAGTGAGCTTAATTCATGAATTAAACTAAACCAAATTAAGGCCTCTTTAATTCTGAATAAGCGTCCACACAGGCGTTTAATGAGGTTTAGCTAATTCATTTTAAATTCATCGCTTTATTTCATTAGGATTAACTTTCCTGCGTGTCCCTATGTAGACAAGCTCTAAATGAGAGAGTGCAGTAGAGGAAGCAAAGGCACAGAGATGAGTTGTTAAAACATTACCTTTTTTTTAAAAAAAGTGGTAAAGTCTGGATGATTTTTTTCTGGTATCGAGAGGCACAGGGTAGCCCCTCAGGTTAGTTTTATCTAGCATCTGAAATAGTTGTCATAGGTGGCCATTTGCATATGTTAGGTAGCTCTAAATTGGCTCAAACTGCGATAAAGGTGTGGCATGTAGAATCATAGAAATGTAGGAGGGGAAGGAACCTCAGGAGGTCATCTCGTCCATCCTCCGCACTGAGGTAGGACTAAGTATTATCTAGATCAGATATTTTTAATCGGGGTAACCTTTATTTCTTTTCCCCAGTCACCAGATGTGTGTCAGAATGAATTGGAGTCAGTGATGGTCTCTGGGTGGATAGTGCTTCTCCCCTTCACCCTCCTCCTCATATTATAAACTGCCAGGCCCAGGGCTTTAGGTTCTAATTCGGTTATCCCTTGTTAGCCCATTAGCCTGCTCACGTGCTGCCCCGTGACTTACTGAGCTGAAACCAAGTCAAACTGAAGGAAAATATTACTAAAACATTGAACAATGCAGGGAGCCCATTGTTTGCTGAAAGCTCTCCTCTGAGGGTGGAACCATTAAAAGATCACAACATGGTGCAGCAGTATGAACTAGATCACTTGCAGAAAGATGCTGTTTGAGAAGGAGCTATCCAGAATAAGTCACTTCATCATTCCTAAGTGCCTACAACTTGCATCAGAGCCAAACACCAAGCTCTCTGAAGAGCTACCATCCTACTTTGCTGAAAAGATCATGCACATTCAGGAAGCCGTCTCAAAGCAGCATGCATCTCCTCTATCGGCATTCCTAGAGTGCAAAGCATTCACTCATCAAGAAGTTCTGTACACCCTAAAGGCATCCCAACACAAGAACTTGTGAAACCAACCCATGCCCTTCCTGTCTTGTGAAAGAGTCATGAGCAACCTATGCCACTCCTGACTGAAATAGCCAATGCCTCATTCAGGAAGGAATCTTCTTCTCTTCCTTCAAACACACAATAGCCCCATCAGCACTGGAGAAATCTACCCTGGGTACCTCAGTCCTAGTTAACTATTGCCTAGTGACAAACCTGAGCAAGTTCAGACACACCAGCCAAAGGCCAACTGCAAGCTCATTTAACTGAACTTAACATTCTAGATATAGCAGGCCAGATACAGGCCGGGACATGGAACTGAAACTGCTTTAGTGGCACTAATGGATGATCTCCAGTCAAGGATAGACATCCACTTTCATTGTCCTGGACCTCTCTGCAGCATTTGACACTGACAATGAGATTTTCCTTCCTTGTCAGAGAGGTGCCAGAAGTCGAGGTAATGCACTAAAATGGTTTGAGACCTTCCTGGATGGATGTACCCAAAGAGTAGTGAAGGGAAACTACACCTCCATCACTAGACCCTCTCACTTATATGATTGCACAAGGATTTGTTTTCTCTCTGGTCCTCTTCAACATCTACATGCAACTCCTTTGTGAACTGGGCAGATGATATGGACTCAAGTGCCAGCAATATGTAATGGGGAGATAGCTCTGCCTATCCTTCACTGCATAGGACTGTACCACTACCCCCAAGATGGCCTACTGCTTGGATGAGAATGAAATGAATGAAAACAGCTGGCTGAATCTGAGCAGAATAGAGGTGATGATGGTGGGCAGAGGAAAGTGTTTAAGAGTTTGCAGCCACTACGTGATTGAATGTTCATATCCACGATTGGTCAATTCAGTCCATACTCAATGAATAATCCAAGAGTACTTGATGCTGAGCTCTCACATTGCAATGGCCTTGAGAAATGTTTTCTACATCTCTCATTGGCTGAGAGACTTCCCTTCCTGGAAGGATAAGACCTGGCCTCAGTTATTCATGCCTTTGTCACCTCTCATCTGGACTACAGCAATGAGCTACACCTGGGCCTGAAACCTTCAGCAGTTAGGAAATTCCACCTAGCAAAAAGCACTGCAGCACCTCTCCTCCCCCTGGCCCTATGTATATACGTTTAAAGGAACAGGATCCTTCCGAGACAGCAGACATAAAACCTATTAACATTTTGAGATTCTTCATCACTCTTCCCTCTTTCCCATTACACAACATGGAACCTTTGAATGGAAACCTTGATTCTGAGATATAGATATCTATATCTATACACACACACACACACACACACACGTATGTTTAAGGGCAATCCACACTACCATCTGATGCCCCTGAGGGAGGACATAGGATATTTTATCCAGTTGTCACCACATACTGTGGAATTAGGATCAGACATAAGGCTCATTCCTAAAAGGTGAAACACCAAAGCAACTGAGAACACGTTTATTCTGAAAGGAACTAACCATGAAAGTAATAAAGATACAAAGGTCTGAGTCTCCTTTCACTTACAGTTGTGAACTATTGACTTCAGTGTAGTTTCTTCTAATTTGCATTGTGTAAGCAGGAAGAATCAGGCTCCTGTAACTTGTCTCATCTTTTAAAACAAATCAGCAAAAAATATCTTCTGGGCTCCCTGCTCACAATTATTATTATTTCTGGGTGAGTTAGAGCTAATAGCATAGGTCAATGATAGGGCTCTATCTCATAGATAGAGCACTGTGATTCAACCAAATGTTTGGGACTTCAACTCATCCAGAAACAATTAAAATGAATGCATTTGTTTTAAATTAAACCACTTCAGTTTTCTCCTTGCAGTTCTTCTCCTGATGCTGAGATGTGCTGTAAACAGTCAGCTGACAGCCACAGCCTGTATGATAAAGCCATTCTGAACATATACAGTACATGAGGAGGTTCCCTTAGCATCATTTGAGAACAACTCTTCTCCGCTCTGGCTCATTTCAGTGTAATATTTGGCACCCTCCACTGAAAGGGAAAATGGATGATAGTAGCCAGTTAAGTCCATCAGGCACAGGGGGGAAATGGAGAAAGAAACCTCAAACTAGTTGCTGCCTGACATATTCTGAAATACTCAGGCACAGAGATGCCCAAGTGAGGGTCACATTAAAAGCTGTAGTTGCATAGACAGAAAAAGACTAGAACTCCCTTAGTCTTCAATAGGGAGGTGGTAATACTTGTGGAAGTGTAGTAGGGCAGCAGGTATCATGCAGTAATCCACAAAATAATTCCAGTTGAGAACCAGGCAGTGAGAAAATAGGAGGCTGAGAAAAGGGGTGGTCCATGTGGCATCTCTTTTACAAAGAGGCCCCCCAGAATCTACAAGCTAGAGACCAATCTCCGTGAGGATGAGCTGGCTAGAGTGGTCAGGAGGGTGTTACACTAATAGCAAAAGAGGAGAGTAAAAAGAGGGAAGAAATGAGCACTCATTTAGCACAGAGTCAAGATGTTGAGAACAAAATTAACCAAGGAACCAAAGGCTAGGAAGAGATGAAATTCATTAATTGCCTGTACACCAATTCTAAGATCCTGGGTAATAGTTGAGGAGAATTGGAATTGCTCATTTATGAGCATAAATTCAATTTAGATGGTATTGCTGAAGCTTGCTGAGATGATTTATATAATTTAAATGTTGTAACCTATTTATGAGGGATCATGTAGGCAAAGAGGGAGGGGGAGTGGCACAGGCACTCTGTCAAAAATAGTATTACCTGTTTCTGAGTAAGCTAGGAAGAAAGTGATCTTGAATGCTTATGGATCAATGTCATAACAGAAGAAACACAAGATGGGGTCTTAGTTGGTGTCTGCCACAGACCACCAATCACAATAGGGAACAGGATGACCCACTTCTTTATATACCTGTCAATAATGTGTAGGGGGAAAAAGCTGTGTGATCATAGGGGACTTCAATTTGAGTATGCTTAGGGTGATCATATTTCCCTGTGCTGAATACGGGACACATGGTAAAATTACAGGTACCTCTCCTGGTACCTGGCACCGCGTCTTCCTGAGGCAACACATGGGGGGAGCATGTAGCATCACATGCCCCCCTCCCCAGATTTCTGCCAGGGTTCACACCGGAATGTGGCCAGCAGCAGCCTTTCGGCACTGTGCATGAGGGAAGGGAATAATAGGGAATTGTTTAAGAACACTTTACTTGATGCCCAAAAAGCCACTATCCCACAAATCAAGGTTAGAGAACTGACCTGGTTTAGAGGGGAAGTGATGGGAGCTATTAAAATATATATATAACAAGTCAAAGAGAGGTGAAGCTGATAGTAATGAATGTAAATCAGAAGCTAGGAATTGCAGAAAATTGATAAGGGAACCATAGGGACACAATGGCCAGCAGAGTTAAGAATTTTTTAAAAGTATACTAGGAACAAAAAGAATCCTGAAAATGGTATTGATCCATTAGAAGTGGAAATGGTAGGATTATCAATAGTGATGAAGAAGAGGCAGAAATGTTCGATAAATATTTCTCTTCTGTATTTAGGAGAAAAGACAGATGGAATATCATCACATGAAGAGTTCATTCTTTTCATTCCATGAATAGCTGAGGAGGATGTTAAAAAGCAACTACTAAAGTTAGACATTTTAAAATCAGCTGGTCCAGGTCTTGCATTCAAGAGTTTTAAAAGAGCTAGCTGAGGAGCTCTCTGAACTATTGATGTTGATTGTCAATGGATCCTGGAACAGTGAGGAAGTTCCAGAAGACTGGAAGAAAGCTAAGATTGTGCAAAGATTTAAGAAGAGTAAACAGGGTGTCCTGAGTAATTATAGGTTTTGCAGTCTGACATCAAGCCAAGGCAAAATAATGGAGCAGCTGACATATAACTCAAATAAGAATTTAAGGATGGTAATATAATTAATGCCAATCAACATGGAAAATAGATCCTGTCTAATTTTATGGTTTTTGATATTACAAGTTTGGTCGATAAAGATAATAGTGTTGATGAGAAATATGTAGACATCTGTATGGCATTCAATTTAGTACTGCATGACACTGATTAAAAAGACGTAGTGGGGTCCCTCCAGGAAATGTTCTTGGCCCTTGCAATGGGGCGCCTGTCCCATAGTGGGCTCTAAGGGGTTAATAGAGCCTTAGGGAGGCTGCACGGGAGGCAGCCAATCAGAGAAGGGCTGCGAGGAGCAGCCAACCAGGGCAGGGCAGGCCCGTATAAGAAGGGCTACAGAGCAGAGCAGCATTAGTCACTCCCTGGAGCTTGAGACAGACTGGCTGCCTTGCAGGCTAAAGGCAGCAAGCACACTGGATAGAGCAGTGCTGCAGACAGAGACCTGGGGAACTAAAGGCAGTTCCTGGCAGGCTGCAAGGATCTCCAGTCTGAGGCCCTGAGGCAAGTGCCAAGAGGGTGCTGGAGCTACGGGGAGATATCCCAGGGAAACCTACTGAACAGTCGGCAGGACCTTCAACAGGGTCCCTGGACTGGGACCTGGAGTAGTGGGTGAGCCTGGGTCCCTGCCCCCACCTTGCCACTAAGGAAGTGAGCAGACAGTGGGCTTCAGTTGCCACTGAAGGAAGTGGCTGGACAGCAGACTGCAGGTCCCCAGAATGGGGGATCACAGAATGTGGCACAGCAGGAGGGTTGTGTCCTGAAGAGGACACTGCGGTCCTGGGAGTGATGTGGGTCCTGGAGCAGAAGTGGCGGCGGTAACACATCACCAGAAGAGGGTGCACTGGTGAGCAAAGCTAATCCCCAGAACAGCCAGCAGGAGGCACCACAGAGGTGAGTGGCACCCCGTCACAGCTCTATTCTTTTTTTTCCATGATGGAGAAGACACAAAATCAGCACTGATAAAGTTTGCAGATGACCCAAAAATTGGGGGAGTGGTAAATAATAAAAAGGACGGGTCACTAATATAGAACAACCTGGATCTCTTGGTAAAGTGGGTGCAAGCAAACAATATAAACCATACTTCCACCATGGGGAACTCAATCCTGGGAAGCAGAGACTCTAAAAAAAGATTAGGGGGATAATCAGCTGAACATGAGCTCCTAGTGTGATGCTGTACAGTGGTGTAGCTGAGCTGGAATACTCCAGAACAGTGTCCCAGCTTCACTACAACACTGCTTGCACTGCCACAGGCAGTGTGTGTGTGTGTGGGGGGGGCGGTTAGAGCAGCAGGGTGCTGTGTGGTTAGAAGGCCAGGCTAGCAGGGAGACACTGCAGTTTAGGACTACACCACTGTCCCTGTGGCTAAAAGATCTAATGCAATCCTGGGATGAATAAACAGAGGACTCTCAAGCAGGGGTAGAGAGGTTATTGTACGTCTATTTGGCACTTGTCTGCCCGCTGCTGGAATATTGTGTCCAGTTCTGATGCCCACTGTTCAAGAAGAATGTTGATAAATTGGAGCGGATCAGAGAAGAGCCATGGGAATGATTAAAGGGTTAGAAAACATGCCTTATAGTGATAACCTCAAAGAGCTAAGTCTATTTAGTGTGAAAAACAGAAGGCTAATGGGTGAATTGATAAGTCT
This sequence comes from Macrochelys suwanniensis, assembly GCA_033296515.1. NCBI lineage: Eukaryota > Metazoa > Chordata > Testudines > Chelydridae > Macrochelys > Macrochelys suwanniensis. The sequence goes on along the minus strand of CM065775.1, from coordinate 36,715,439 downwards.
GAGTACCTACATGGGGAACAAATACAGACGCTCCCCGGGTTACTGAAGACCCGACTTACGCAAATCCGAGTTTACGGAAAAGTTACGTAAACTAGAAATAGGGGGGTTTTGTGTTTTTTCAGAGAGACGTTTCTGACTTTCGCAAAATTCGACTTACACAAGGCGTTCTGGAATGGAATGCTTGCGTAAGTCACGGAGCATCCGTATTTGATAATGGGCTCTTTAATCTATCAGAGAAAGGTAAAACTAATTCAGTGTCTGGAAGCTGAAGCTAAACAAATTCAAACTAGATGTAAGTTTTTGAACAGTGAGGGTAACTGACTATGGGAACAATTTACCAAGGCTCATGATAGTCTCCATCACTATTGAAAACATCAAAAGAGATGCTCTGGGAATTATTTTGGGGGAATTCTATGGCCTATGTTTAAAAAAAGGGGTCAGAAAATCATGCTGGTCCCATCTGCCTTTGGGATCTATAGACTTCCAGTGCTCATGTCTACAATGACAAAGTCAAAATTGAAAAATATTGAGACTGGAAGTTTGCCTGTTCTTGCCCCTGGCCTGCTAGTTACTCATTCGGCATCTCAGCACAGCACAAAGTCCAACTCTTGTTGAATATATGTAAACCTATCAAAGAAAAGTTGGTAAAGAGATGAAGCTGGGTGAAGTGATCCAAAACCCATTGAAGTTAATGGAAAGAAACCTATTGACTTCAGTGAGTTTCCAATCAGGCCCTCGATTGCCTTATCCCTGCCTGGTTTGAACCAGATCACATTTTTTATTTGACTAAGGAAAAGGTTTGATCATCTAGCTGTGAGATAAGTTTTCTTTTAATGCAGCTACATGCATAATATTGTTTCTAACCCATCTTCTCAGACAGGTTTTTACAATAACAGAAAGTGACACTTGTCATTGGGTTAGATAAGGACAAAACAAAGTACAACTTAATATAAATGCCATAAATGTAAAATAAATAAGATTCATGTAAAAATGTCACTGTAAATAAGATCAGTGAAGAAATCTTCCCCATGAAATTCCTTGCATAATAGTGAATTTGTTATGTCAAAAACAGCTGCTGCAGCCTCCTTTGAAAGAAAAAAAAAAAACCTAAGGAAGGCTTTTCTTATTTTGAAAAAGAAACAGCAATTCACTACGTGATTGATTTTTTTTTCATGCATTTCAGTGACTGCATAGCACTTGTTTTTCAATAAACCTAATTCTGGTTTATATTTAAGTAAATTGCAATGACAAATTAAACAAACATTTGACTATTCTCAGCAACATTAATTACCGTGGCACGTAATGGCCCAAAGTCAGGCTTGGGCCCTTAGTGCACAGGGGCCCTGTACAAACTCAGGGCTTGATTCTCAACCCTTTCTCACACCGATGTACCTAACTCTATTTACTTCAAAGTGAGTGCTCATGGAGCACAGTCTTACTCAAAGTAAGTAAGGATGACAAAGAAGAAAAAAATCAGGCCCACACAGGTTAAGATATTACAGACTGAGACGGGGATTAAGTATCATCATTGGGCTCTTAAATCACTGAAACACATTTGTAACTCAATTTTAAAGTATTCTCAAAATGTCATTCTTTCCCTAAAATTTTCAGGTAGCCTGCTAACTAGAAGTTGACAGGATTGCACTGGAGAAAAGAAAACAAATATCTACTGTCAGAACTATTGTACTGGATTATTCTAAAAAAAGAATAGATGTTTCTTCCAAAGCAGAAATAAAGGTCACTGAAAGTCATGGTTGCCAGACAATAACAGCTGTGTAAGACAGACCTATCCAAACAGATGCCACACGCGTGGCTCTGAGATTTTAATGAATCTGCTATGGAGGAGGAAGATTAGAGAATAAAAAGGAAACTTGTGACACAGGTTTCAATCTGTTTATTCAGCCTCGTGTGATCTTTATCGCTTCTTCCATCCTTTTTGTCTTCACGTCTTGATTTATCCAGGTGGAGGTCAAAAGTAACCTGGAGCCAGTGGTCTTTGCTATGCTAGCGACCCTGATCAGCAGGGGCCTGCCAAAATTGCATTAAAACCCCCCAAAATACAGGTGGGTGTGTTGTGTCCCTCTGTGGCTGAGTCTATTACCGCTCTCCACTTGGGAATTGGCCTCTTTAGCTCAAGCTGTAAAGACTTGTACTTACTGGCTCTAGAGGTTGCTGGCTCAATACCTGATTTTGGCTTAAATGGCAGCCAACCGACAGGCAAACGGCGGGATGGAGGGTGGAGGCAGATTCTGCGTTGCACTCCAGCCCCTTTGGTAGAAGGGGGAAGGGGTCGATCTGTGAATTTGCCAGGGTGCCAGACAGATTTTAAAAGTGAAATATAACAAGCTAGATTTGCCAGTACATTTATAATCCAATTGGATAACCCCTTTTGATGGATTCCAGGGAACATTCATTTACTAGTTTTAACACTGGTTTTTTTTCAGGTCAGCTTCAACAGTATTTTGCAAGTTTGGATATTTGCTTGTTCTTAACCAACCAGCAATTTGTTAATTCACCCAGAACCACTTTAGTATACAATCAGTGCTTCTCACTCAGGTGTAGACAACCAATGTTACAGGTGTATAGTACACTCAATACAGTCTTGCAGTACACAGTGGGAGTGTGTGAGACCCTGTGCTGCCGCTTTAAGAGTGTGGCACTCACCAGTCTGAAGGAAAGCTTCTTCAGACACAGCAGCAGCCGCCAGCAGCTCCGTCCCTCTCTTGGTGAGCCCTGTTCCCCCCCCCCCACACACCCCGTGGCGATGGGGTACATGGGGGACAGCCTGACATCAAAGCCCCTCCTTACAGCAGACAGGAAGCTCCCGGGAGCAGCTGGCCAGGGGCGACTCCAAGGCAGGGGGCAGGAGCTGCAGGGCTGCAGACGCCAGCATGGGAAGGGGTCCCCTGCTCAGGAGACGCCTTGTTTGTAATGGCACCCTGGGCTTTCGCTCCGTTTGCCCCTGCCTAAGGCTGGCCCTGTGGGCCATTTTATTTCTATTGGGCACATGCTAAGTGAGGGCTTAGGTTTTAGTTCTGTTTCTTTGCTGCTTCCATTGGTATCTAGTAGATGATGATGGTGTATACCACATTTTTTCAATCCTTTTCTTATTGGAGGCTTTAAGTTTGATTCATTTCGAAGCCTGCATTTCATTATTAGCCCTACTATCAACTGGAATCCTCCTTTAAGAGAAGTTGCTTAATATCCCTGTTTAGGATTTACAATAGAACAAGAGACATTCCCATAAAGAAGGCTGCAGATCTGACTCACAAGGCAAACAAATGCGAAGCTTCTAATTTGGAATGAAAGATTATCCAGGGTATACTTGATTTACAAGGAAAACAAAATATAGTTTATAATTTGGGGTGAAACAGGTGGTTTGGATTTCTTGGGGGTAAAGGGCAATTTGTGCTTCTATTTTACAACCACGTTTCTAATTTACTTAATTTGCAGTTTCCCCACCTATCTCTTGATCTGCTTAATCTGCAATGGGTCACTTTGCATAGGAATACAAAGTGTGACCCTTGCTTGGTAACTTGGAGTTCTTTTTAGCTAGGTTGGGAGGGGGGAGAGTTTTTTTTATCCATATGCAGATTAGGAGATATTCTTGCCCAGATGATTTGCAAGACTTTTAGCCATTTTACTTTTTATTCTTAGGGACAGGAACTCCCAACTTTGGCTGATCTGTAGGTCCTTAAACAAAGTGTCTCACATGATATGAGCCATTTTCTTGTCCTCTTCATAGGTGGATCCTATTTTGGGATAAACAGAGGTGCTTTTCTAAACTGTTGAGGGCCAGAAGGAATCATTAGTTATTAATCATCCAAGGCACATCAGTTCCATATCCCTTACAAAGGCACTAGAAACTGGCCAGAACTGACCCCCCAAGGAATACTCCAGTATAAAGGATCTCCCCAGCTAAGAGTAGGGGCAATGACTCCATGGTGCTCCCTTTTTCCCCTTACGGCTGGCACTCAGCATCCTCCAGCCTATTCTTAGGTGTGGAATGATCTCTTGGAAAAGGTGGGGGGGAGGGGTGTCCCTGCCTGTGAGTGTATGCTAGAGCAGCCCTGATTTATGACTAACCATGGAGGACCCCAGAATATTGGAAGTGCAAATCCACCTTCCCTTCCTCCTCACAGCGCTGTTCCTGTGAAAATAGGAATAGAGTGTTTGGTAAATGATGTTCAGTGTAAGAATTGTAAAAATCAGGCTTTATGCATTTAAATGATGGCACAAAGTACCCCTGTTTTAAGTGGTTTGGACCAAAGTGAGTAGCCCAAGTGATCTCAGTGGAACTATATACTTGAATAAGCACTGTTCAGCATAGTAAGGGTTGCAGGGATTAACTATGCTTTCCTTCTTCTCTAATCCCCCATCCAACACCTGTCTGAGGTGTTGACTAGCCTTTTGTCTCTAGGGAACTTGTTCTGGAGAGCAGTCACAAACATGCTGGGATATGTCTTCGTTGCCACACATTGTACCAGGACAATAATGATCAGCAAATCGTGAATTTTCAAATGATACCTTACACTGTGTTACATTTTGTACAAAGCATAGTCTTGTAAAAAGGGTGAACATAGGGGCATTACACAAGGGCATTACAAAACACATCTACATGACATGGAGACAAACCATACTGGCTTCTGTAAAGAAGGATGATGTCATTCCAATTTACTAGATTTCTTTAAGTATATCAACAATAGGCTGAAGGAGAATTAGCTTATGCACTTCATTTGAACTTTCAAAAGCCTCTTCCCAAATCCCTTTCAAGAGGCTATTAAAGAAACTAAGTAATTATGAAGTGCTGTCAGAAACTGCCTTAGAGACAAAAAACAAAGAGTAGGAATATGTGGCTAATAACCAAGCTTGGTGCCTGGCAATGTGGTGGGAGATGAAATCCAGTTGTCCTCTCATTTGCCAAGACTGAAAGGTTTAAACTGAAATAGTCATACATATTACAATGTTCTAAATTAACTGAAGCCTTTCAGGAAAAAGATCTGAGCATCACTGTGAACAGCTCTATAAAAACATCTGCTCCATGCACAGCGGCAGTCAAAAAATCCTAACATGCTTTGCTGTGTAAAAAAGGAATTGGAACGTAGTAGCATTATAATCTTGTCAGTAATAAATATTGATGCCACACACTTACCTGGGGCACTGGAACAGACTCTCATCAAGTGTAAATCAGTATAGCTCAACTGATTGATTTGGTTGGTGTTTGTGTATTTACTTTTACTGAAATATGACTGGAAAAAAAGAATCTTTTTGCCAGATTCTAACAAGCCAAAACCAGCTGAAATGATTTTCCTCAGACTTTCACACACTTGGCAAAAGAGAAGTTTCAGTCCAAAAGTTAACTGCATGAGTGCCAAAACATATGGCTTCGGGATAATAGTATCCTCTCAAAGATTAACTTCCAGAGTATCTCACAGTCATAACATCTCTGTGATGCTATTACCATGAGGTAACTTGAAAATTACTGTCCATTAGCATTGTTTCCTAGTTCTGTTTCATGCGGGGATCTCACTACGTCTAGAGGATCAAAGTCACTTACCTGTTAGCAATTCTATTCCAGCCTTTGCCTTTCTTTCAGATTTATTAACTAGTCATCATAGAAACAGAGCTTAACATCCCTTCACAGTTGGTCATCCATTCTTGTGGTATCATTTCTAAGCTTGTGTTGGGAAATGTGCATTGCATATTAAGGGCTTGATTAATTCTAGATCGGGGTGGCCAACCTGAGCCTGAGAAGGAGCCAGAATTTACCAATGTACATTGCCAAAGAGCCACAGTAATACGTCAGCAGCCCTGCATCAGCTCTTCCCCCTCCCGCCGGCTTCCAGCACCTTCCGCCCACCTACAGCTCCACCGATCAGCACCTCCCTCTCCTTTCCTCCCCGCAGCTCCCGACCAGCTGTTTTGTGGCCTGCAGGAGGCTTGGGGGGGGAGGGGGAGGGGGAACAAGGGTGTTGCAGGCTCAGGGGAGGGGGCAGGAAGGAGTGGAGTGGGGACAGAGCCTGTGGCAGAGCCAGGGGTTGAGCAGTGAGTACCCCCCAGCACCTTGGAAAGTTTGTGCCTTTAGCTCCAGCCCCGGAGTCGGTGCCTATACAAGGAGCCGCATATTAACTTCTGAAGAGCCGCATGTGGCTCCAGAGCCACACGTTGGCCACCCCTGATCTAGAGTTTTGCACAAACTAAGTGAATCCTCTACAGAACTTTGGAATACACCAAACCCCTCCCCCCAACACACACAACCCCCTCACCCCCACTATTTTCTATTCATCAAAGGAGAAAAGCACCTCTCTGCAGTGGGCCAGCACAAGGCGTAAGTGAGACTTAAGTAGTGCACAGTCATTTGTCTTTAGCCAAATGGCTAACTTGTCATTGTGCTAGGTAGAAAGCTAGCTGAGCAGCAGCATGGTCAAATGCATAGCATGCTGTCTAGAGAGTCAGAAGATCTGTCTTCCATTTCCAGCACTGCTCTGTGACCTTGGGCAAGTCAGTTCACCTTTCTGAACCTCTGTTTTCCACTAGATTGTAAGATCCTCAGGGCGGGGACTGTCTGTCTGTGTACAGTGCCCAGCACAATGGGACCCCAATCTTGGCTGGTATCTCCAGGCACTACTGTAATAATAGTAATTATTAATAACAATAGAAAACAATCATGCCTGGAGTGCTGGGGGCTGAAGTGGGAGAACTCAATGGTGTTCCATAGCAGAACAAATGTAGCCCTGCTGTATCAATTTTAGACTTTCAAATGTATGAAACCTGGGTCAAATTCAGAACTGGTGTAAGCAGGTACAACTCCCACGTACGTTTCTGGACTAAATTCAGTTGAAACATAAATTATGATGAAGGTGTCATGTTTGGGGCAGACAGTCAAAATAGGTGTGGTTACAATTGTGTAATTTGAATGAATTTGACATTCAGTTGGCATACAAAATTAGCGACAGCAGTTATCTACACTCTGCTTTCTTGCACTGATGTAGCTACACTGATGTAACTGCACTGGTGGAAGGAAAAAATGCAGTCAAGCCCTTACTTAAAAAATGAGGGTATGAAAGGAGCTTTGTAGCAGAAAATGCAAATATGAATATATAAGATAAAGTGTGACATCTGAGCCTTATCCTATATTTATTAGGTGCTGTTTCTACAATACTCATCGCTTCTGCCATGTAGGCTCCATTCACTTTCAGTGCCACTGAATGCCAACATGGTGGAAGTTTGACTTGGTCATTCACACCCATTTTCTGACACTTTTATACCACCACTGGATGTGGCTTACATCCAGTGAACACAGAACCAAAAGTTTCTAAATGCACTGACTGCATTCATCATCCGTGGTGTAATTCTGCTAACTTCAGTGGAGTTATATCAAGAATAAATTGGCCCACTCGCTTCAGTGGATTTGAACACATGTAGAGGAGAACAAACTATGACCCTGTGTGTTGACTGACTATGCTTCTTAAAAAATACACGTAAACTCTTGTAAATCCAAACACGGTACTGACTCCAATGTACAATTTTACCAATATTCAAATGTTACATTTTGTGCTGTCAACAGCACTCTTTGCACCACTGCAGCAGCTGTTTGCAATCTGAACGCAGCAAGATGTTTAAGGAACCAGGGCAGTTCCTGTAGCACCGCTGGAGATAGGTACTGTAACTCTTTACTTTGTGGTATCTTTGGTAATTCATCTCACCCTTGACCCCTGGCTTTTGTTTGATTCCCTGTCTAATTGCTCAAATGTGTGTTTTATATGCCTACTTGTTCTCCAGTTAATAGGGGGAAAAAATCTTGTAAAGTTACCAGAGCAACCAGAGATCTCTCTGAACTACAGGATATTGTCTATGTGAAACACATCTCAGACTCATGTTTATTTATAGCACCACCATTTTTATAAAACAGCATATCTTTTAAAATGCAGGCATTTTTTTCTCATTAATTATTTGCAACTCTTTTTATTTATTTTTAACTAACCCTTTTCTTTTTAAAATCAGAGATGAAGGAGAATGTGGGTGCAAGAAAATGTGAGGCCAGATTATCCAAACACATGCACACACACTCCAAAGAGGGATAGGACCGTGCAATTTGTGTTTGCTACACACAAACTGGACTTCTTTCCCAGGAAGTCCTAGTCTCTTCTGTTGAAACGGATCTTTACTGGCCCACAGCTGGGCAGATTGTTACCGGTACCCGTGAAAATTCAGATTCAATTTGCTCAATGCACAGCAGTTTGAGAGAATCACATAAGCAGTAAAAGATTATATAATAAGTCTTCCTAATAAGCCTCAGTTCCCCAAGCATAAACCCTCAGGAATTATATTGGCCTCACACAGTATCCTGATTAGCAAACAAAGCAGGTATAGCTACCAGTCCTAGACGGAGACTTCTTCTCTTCTCAAGTACTTGGTCAGTCAAATGTCCCTCAAACCAGGGTCTTGGTTACAAACTGTCACATTTGCACTGCAGCCTTCCTCCCCCTGACCCCCTCTGTGCTTCAGCTCCCCACCAGTAATATGGGGAACAATAACACTTTCTTTTCCCATTTTTGTCTTAGTCTATTTGATTATGCTGATACCTGGCTGGGGCATCAATGTGTTTTTTGTCTCTGAAAAACTGGTTTGGGCCTGCCTTTCTAACTTTGGAACATGTTACAGCAATGTTCTACAGTAGAATCTTATACCTTTTTACATGCAATGTTTTACCACAACAATAATGATCAGCAAATTATGAGTTTTCAAATACCTCACAAAGCATACATTGTAAAAATGTATCATAGTCTGTTAAAATGGTGAACATAGGAGCACAAACTGTCACATTTGCACTGCAGCTTCCCCCCCCCCCCCCGCTTAGCATTCTACGAAATCAACTGAAATCAAGGAGAAACTTACCACTGAGTTCAAGGGGTTTTGGATCAGGCCTTGGGTAGGAATCCTGCTGATGTGTTCTATAGTGAATGGGGTGAGGAGCAGGCTCCCTAAATCTTATTCTCTCTCCCTCTTCCTGCTCCCAGCTAGCATACCTGCACAGCACAGGGCCGGCCATGAAATTTTGTCTCTCTTTCTAAAATGCAAATTCCAAGTTTTCAGGACAAAAGATCCTTTTCTGAACAGTGAGGGGCAGATTTCAAAAGAGAGCAGCAGGTATGCACAGAGAGCACCATTAACAAACAATGGGGCTTGGGCGCACAATTCCTGTCTACTCTAACACTTTGAAAAGGAACCCCTTGATGTCTGAGTATCAGACACAGCAGAAGCCCAGTGATGTTCTTTTTATACACAAACGTGTAAAGACAGAAAGCTTGTTTGAGTCTGGGACTTGATCAGTCTACTGCCATCTGGCACCAAATTGAGACCCTAGCATTTTTCATGCATGTAAATGTTCCCCTTCTTAAGGTAACACTACTTATTATCATTATCTTACTATAATCTATGGTAGAAGAATGGTAAAAATTCTATAATATTAATCTAAATATGTGAGTAACTCTTACAATTACATTAACAACATGTCAATCAAAGAAAAACCATTAAGCAAGCACTTTTAAGCTGTTAGTCCTGCAGCTGTGTTTCCACACAACAGTTCTAAAATATACCCAGACTTCCTATTTTTCACAGACGTTTACCACAGCATATCAGGGAGGATGCAGAATCAGGCTCATTCCTTGAGATCTCTGCAGCCTTCCCTCCTGCCTTTGCCTTAGTTATGCTAGGGCTACTCCAAAGGTCTTATAGGTGCTTATAGGAATAGGCATAATAATCGATATTCCAATACTGGCAGTGGCCTAGGCATTCTGCTGTGCTGTCAATGGTTCCCCTAACAGGACAACAAAATGTGTATGTCTTTGAGCTAGCCTAGGACTTGTCTACATGGGGACGCTCAGGAAAGTTAAGGTGAATCAACTAAAGGTGTTAAGTCAACATGCATAAATTAAAGTGAGTTAACACCCTCCCTCCAACATGTAGATGTTCTCACTCAGGAGGAAAGTTGCCTTGCTATTTGTCTTAACTTTCCTGAGTGTCCCTGTGTAGACGTGACCCCTAGGGTGAGATGTAGGTGAGATCCTGGAGAGAAAGAGGGGGACAATGAGGATGAAAAGTAAAAGAGGGAGAGACAAATGAGAGAGGGCTTTGAAGCTTTTGGACCTTAAAGAGTGACTTGCCAGATAGGGATAAAGTGATAAGCACAGCAAATAGAGACACATATCATCTTCACTGGTGTCAGGGGAGTTGCATAGGAAGAAACCTAGCTCCTTTACCATTTGGGGGTTTGAGATATTCAGGTTCCAATAGCTACACAGACACAGACTAACACCAAAGAAAAGGGTGGGAAACAGAAAAAGCCTGCCTACCATGTGCTTGAGACCTTGCTGAGCAGTGGGGATTGGGACAAAGAAGAAGAGCAGGAATTATCAGCCCAAAGGCCTGACTGATGTGACAGGGGCAACCAGCTGCAGGCCCCAACAGCCCTCTCTAGGCCTGGGCCCCCAGGTATGTGTATGTCCATTCTAAGACCTGGTCTATACCTAAAAATTAGATTGATTTAGATGTGTTGCTCTGGACTGTGAAAAATTTCATGCCCTGAGCCACTTTAGTTAGGTCGACCTAATACCCTGTAAATACAGGTAGGTCAATGGAAGCTTCCTTCTGTTGGCCTAGCTACTGCCTCTTGGAGAGATGGATTAACTATGCCAGTGCACAGTATTTGGGTGAAGGCAATGAATGCCAAGCATCGGGTGCTAGCAACAGAAGGAGATGCTGCTCCCAACTCTCTCTGCAGAGTAGGTGAAAGAAGTCAATTTTGCTTGTTGGACAGCCAACCAGAAACATAGATGTCCCCCTCAGCTACATGTCTCTGAAACAGCATGGCAGCTGAAAGCATCAGACAGAGAAAGAAATCAGTCCCAAATAATCACCAACCATGAGTTGGACCCAGCAAGGAGACCGAGTCCCCAGATGCTATATCGAGGTGGAGAGGACTAGGCATCCTCTAGGCATCCCTTGCTCCAGAAGACCAGGATTTGAGCCTCTGCTCCTCCCAGCGCAAGATCTGCTTAGAGAGTCCTGAGACCACTTCACTCAGCTAGCTAGAAAAGGCCTCTGGTGAGGGGAAAAGTCCTGGTTTGGGGGTGCCCAACCAGGAAGTCGCAGTGGTTTGTTATCTCTCCACCTGACTGTCACACCTGCAGCTTTTATGTAGCTGTAATTTCACTTTCTTTTGGTCATTTCTAAATGACTGCAGTGCAAGGGACTGTGTGTACACTCCACTACAGCTAAGATCTGATGCTACAAGGGAGAGTTACACCCCCTTAATATTCCGTGGGGGATTTTGATTACATTTCTTTATTGGAGGGTGTGATGGGGCATCTGCCCCACACTGTCTGGTAAGGGGTTAATGGAGCCCTGGGGAGGCTATGCAGAAAGCAGCCAATAGGATAGGGGCTATGAGGAGCAGTCAATCAGGGCCAGGCAGGCCCATATAAGAAGAACAGTTGCTTCCTGGAGCGTGGGGCAGGGCGGGGGGAATTACTGCCTTGTAGGAGGAAGAATGCTAGCACCTTGGACAGAGCAGTGCTGGGTAGGATCAGGGGAGCGAGAGTGAGTTCCTGGCTGACTGCTAAAACTGGCAGGCTGATGCCCTGAGATAAGAGCAGAGAAGGTGCTGGGGCTGTGGGGAAGTAGCCCGGGGAAGTAGACTGAGAGATTGGAGGAGACGCACCATGTGGCTGCCATCTACAGGGTCCCTGGGCCGGAACCTGAGTAGTAGGAGGGCATGGGGTGTCCCCTCCCACTTGCCACGCATTAAGAATTTTGTCTCCCTCCAGCGCCTGGCAAATTAAGGGGGGGAGACCTGCCATCAGCCCAAGGACTCCAAAGGACCCAGAGCCCATTGGTCCTAAGGTGTGGCACAAAGCCAGTAGGGAGGGAAGGAGCAAGTGAACTTCACCAAATTTGGGATTTTGGAGTGCTCCAGAAGGGGATTAAAGAGAATTAACCTACAATGTGGCCTACAGAGAAGAGAGCCCTGAAAACAGAGTCAAGACCAAAGAATGTATACTATTTAAGGGGTCCATTCTTGGGATACCTGTGTAGATAATGGGGGTGAAAGATTGAGTTTGCTACAATATTTTTATTCCTGTTTTCATGCAAAATGAAGTAAAATACTCTGGATATAATCTGTTTGTCATTTTAGATGTTTTTTGGTTCACTGAATATTAGAGGCCTTGAGAACTAGATATTCTGGAATGCTTTAGACCCCCACACCCATTAACCTAAGTAATAGTGCAGCTCATACTGATCTGTATGTCTATGAGTTATGGAATACCAGATTAGGAACTGGATGTGTGCATTTTAGTTGGTGTCCCTATACTGGCCCTTTAAAAAATAATTGCCTGGAAGAGGGGGCAGTCTGGGAGGCCAGAGAGGAAGAATGTTGGAACAAAAGAAGGCCTAGGTGGAAATAGGAATTGCAAGAGAGAAAGTGGTTCCATGATGATGATTAGTCTGGGTGTTTCCAGGCAATTATTTCTTTAAGGGCCTGGGACCAGGACCCTTGTAGTGCAGGATTGGTGAAGGCTCCCCTCTTTCCCAGCCAATCAGAATAAGTACTGGGAAGGAATATGGCTTATAACCTGTCTCTTCCCTCATAAGAGTAGATGGGAGATACTAGTGAAGGAAAGATGCTTGTTTCCAACCCATAGAGGAATAGCACTATGAAAAAACTGGCCATCTAAGGGAGGCTAATCTAAGGCTGTCATTGACTGGAATTAACACAGCTCTCAGGAGAAAGAGGACTGTGAGACTCCTCTGCCAGAGGAGAAGCCTACCTTGATTACCACAGCCTTGAGGTTGAGGACTGTGGGACTTCTCTGTCAGGAGGAGAAACCTACGTGAGCTTAGAATCTAACAAAGAAGCCTTTTTTAGTCTGAGTCTCCAGTCTGATTTCCATATAGTTGGCAATTCCCTTCCTATCTATATTCACCACTTGTTCCCATCTACTTGGAAGGATTTCTCAAGTTTCTTCTGCACTTTGTCATTAAGTCAATTATTGTGGCTATCTTTAAAGTCAAGGTGTTGGCCTCATGAAGAGGAGAACCTTGCATGGCTGGGTGTAGGCCACTTTCTGTACAGGACATCTGAAGTGATTAGAACAATTAATCTCTTAAAAGCTGGAAGAATCATAGATTTTTTTGAAATATTTTAATATTTTAAATGCTAGTACAACAGCAGTCCACATTTCAAGTATTTCTGGTTGAACAATTCACTAAAAAATGGTAACTGTGGCTCTTTTTATTTTTCTATTAATGGTTCACAAATTAACCCTACTTTCAGGTAGTGTACTTGTTATTCATAAGTCTTCACCAATAATTTGTGAATGAATTTCAGCTGGTGGCTGTTTTTTACACATACTTCACTTTTACTCTTTTCTATTTGTTGTATGTGATTAACCTTTTGAATCAGCTGGTATTATCTCTGCCACTGATAGGTTGACTGACACTCTTTAAACAGAAGAATAATGAATGACAAGTAGTGAATAACCACCAGTGCTTTCCCAGTATGGGTTATCATCCATGCTAAACTTCATGAAACTGTCAGAAGTCACAGAAGTGTTTATGAATATATTAGTGATCATCTGAATACTTGCAAATAATAAAGAACTACCCCATGAATAACAATAGAGTGAACTTAGCATGCTTAAACTTAACAAAATATTTACAAAACAGTTTTCGTAATATTTGGCCAGCTTTAATTCCAAGTAGTGGAAATCTGCTGTTCCAAGTAAATGCTTCCATTGACCTCACTCTCCTCTGGATTAAAAATTAGTGAATTATATATTTTGTGCTGTCTAATTTAGTAAGTAGCTACAAGGAAGGAAATTCCATTCTATGAGTGGCATTTGCAAAAGAAATGAGATTGTGTTTTATATCAGGAGGAAAAACTACAACAAAGTGCTGTTTCAGCTCCGCTTTATGAGTGTATGGTCAAAATACTGCTTCAATCAACTAGGAGACTATTTTAATAGAATAATTCAATATATGAACAAATATGTAGGTATGCTGTTTTAATAAGTACAATTTGCAATTTGCATAGCTGTGAAATGGAAACAATGTCACTGATCGTCTTCATTACAGCATTCTTGTTTATTCACTTCAGTTAGGTATTAACCAAATCTATTGAATTTCCTAAAATGATGCCATTCAGTTTCAAAACCATATTCATGTTACTGAAACATCTAATTTATGGTCCCAGTTCAATATGATGACTCCATTTGTTGTTGGTTACGGAGCTGTAACCATGCTGAACTTTATTTGTAATTCTATTGGCTGCTTTGCAAATCTTATAGGTGGCTCATTCACCCTAATGTTATCATAGACTCAGACTTAAAGGTCAGAAGGGACCATCGTGACCATCTAGTCCAGGCCTGCACAACTCGTAAAGCGGTGAGGGCCATATTACTCCGAAGAAAACAGCTGAGGGCCGAAACTCTTCTCCCGCCCACCAAAGTTGTTGAGCAAAAAAAAAAAATTTTTTTTTTGCTCTACCCACGCGCCCCCACCACCCCGCACCCGCGGGCCGCACAGTATGTTGTGCAGGCCTGATCTAGTCTGACCTCCTGCACATTACAGGCCACAGAACCTCACTCACCCACTTCTGTATTAGATCCCAACCTCTGGCTGAGTTACTGAAGTCCTCAAATCATGGTTTAAAGACTTCAAGTTGCAGACAATTCACCATTTACACTAGTTTAAACCTGCAAATGACCCATGCCCCGTGCTGCAGAGGAAGGTGAAACCTCCCCAGGGTCTCTGCCAATCTGACCTCGGGGAAAATTCCTTTCTGACCCCAAATATAGTGATCAATTAGATCCTGAGTATGTGGGCACGACCCACAAGGAAGATACATGGGAAAGAATTCTCTGTAATAACTCAGAGCCCTCCCCATCTAGTGTCTCATCTCCGGCCATTGGGGATTTTTCTACTGGCAGTCGCTGAGAGACCACACGCCATTACTGGCAGTCCCATCATACCATCCCCTCCATAAACATATCAAGCTCAGGTTTTGTGCCCCCACTGTTCCCCTCGGAAGGCTGTTCCAGAACTTCACTCCTCTGATGGTTAGAAACCTTTGCCGAATTTTGAGCCTAAACTTGTTGATGGACAGTTTATATCCATTTGTTCTTGTGTCCACATTGGCGCTTAACTTAAATAACTCTTCTCCCTCCCTGGTATTTATCCCTCTCAAGTATTTATAGAGAGCAATCATATCTACCCTCAGCCTTCTTTTGGTTAGGTTAACAAATCAAGCTCTCTGAGTCTTCTCTCATAAGGTAGATTTTCCATTCTTCAGATCACCCTAGTAGTCGTTCTCTACACCTGTTCCAGTTTGAATTCATCTTTCTTAAACACGGGAGACCAGAATTGCACACAGTATTCCAGATGTCTCACCAATGCCTTGTATAATGGTATTAATACTTTCCTGTCTCTATTGGAAATACCTTTCCTGATGCATCCTAGGACAGCATTAGCCTTTTTCATGACCACATCACGTTGATGGCTCATAGTCATCCTGTGATCAGCCAATACACCCAAGTCTTTCTTGTCCTCTGTTGCTTCCAAACAGATAAATCCCCAGTTTATAGCAAAAATTCTTGTTGTTAGTCCCTACATGCAAGGCCTAGCACTTTGCAGTATTAAATTTAATCCAATTTCCATTATTCCAGTTTACAAGGTCATCCAGATCTTTTTGTATTATATTCCGGTCCTCCTCTACTGTATTGGCAATACCTCTCAACTTTGCCAGCTGCAAATTTTATAGGCAAACTTTCACTTTTTATACCAAGGTCAGTAATAAAAATGTTAAATAAGACTGGTCCCAAGACCAATCTCCAAGGAACAGCACTAGTAACCTCCATTCAGCCTGATAGTGTGACCCATTGTAGTCTAGTCTCCCTTTTAACCATTTCCTTATCAACCTTTCAATTCTCATATTAATCCCCATCTTCTCCAATTTAACTAATCATTTCCCATGTGGAACTGTATGAAATGCCTTACTGAAATCCAGGTAGATTAGATCTACTGTATTTCCTTTGTCTAAAAAATCGGTTGTCTTCTCAAAGAAGGAAATCAGGTTGGTCGGGCATGATCTACCTTTTGTAAAACCATGTTGTATTTCATCCCAATTACCATTCACCTCTGTGTCCTTAACTACTTTCTCTTTCAAAATTTGTTCCAAGACCTTGCATACAGTTGAGGTCAAACTAACAGGCCTGTAGTTTCCTGGATCACTTTTCACCCCTTTCTTAAAAATAGGGACTGTATTAGCAATTCTCCAGTTATAGGGTATGACCTCCAAGTTTATAGATTCATTAAAAATCCTTGCTATTGGACTTGCAATTTCATGTGGCTTTTCCTTTAATATTCTAGGATGTAGATTATCCGGACCCCCTATTTAGTCCCATTAAGCTGTTTGACTTCCACCTCGGATGTGGTAATTTCTACCTCCATATCCTCGTTGCCATTAGCCACCCTGGACTCCTAAGATCTTCATTAGCCTCACTAAAAACTGAGGCAAAGTATTTGTTTTGGTGTTGGTCCATGCCTAGATAATCTTTCATCTCCACCCCATCCTCAGTGCTTAGTGACCCCATTTCTTCTTTCCTTGTTTTCTTCTTATTTATATGGCTATAGAATCTTTTAGTATTGTTTTAATTCCTTTTGCAAGGTCCAGTTCTGCTTGGCTTTTGACAGTTCTCATTTTATTGCTACACTTTCTGACCTCCAAGAAGTAGCTTTCTTTGCTGATCCCTCCCACCTTCCATTCCTTAAAGGCTTTCTGCTTTCTCTTAATCACCTGTTTGAGATGCTTGCTCATTCAGCCTGATCTGCAATCCTTCCCTGTGAATTTTTACCCTTGCTTGGGGTGCAGACTTCAGATAGCTTCTGCAACTTTGACTTAAATTAATCCCAAGCCTCCTCCACATTCAGATTTTTTAATTCTCCAGTCCAGTCCATTTCCTGAACTAATTCCCTTAATTTTTTTAATGTTGGCTCTTTTGATATCAAGGACCTTGTTGCAGATCTATTTTTGTTTATCCTTCCATTTCATTAAAACTGAATTGACTCATGATCACTTGAACCAAGGTTCTCCCCTACAACCAGCTCTTCTATGAGGGCCTCACCAGTACCAAATCTAAAATGGCATCACTACTTGTTATTTCAGCAACTATTTGGTGAAGAAATCTGTCAGCTCTCACATCCAGGAAAATCTGGGCCCTACTATTATTAGTAGCACTTGTCCTCCAAACTATATCTGGGAAGTTAAAGTCTCTCATAACACTGGTCTACAATTTTTGAGAAGTCGTCTGCTTCAGAGATAAAATGTGCTATTTAGTATGTATTTTGATGTGCTGAATTCAAATATGACAATTAAAACAACTGATTGGCTACTGTTTCTAAGTTTTTTAAGTTTTTACATTTTATGTCTATGTATATTGTGTAATTGTATAGATAGTAGAGTTTTAATCATAAATTGTAAACCTAGGTCTTTTCATGTGTTTATGGTTGCTTTACATGATACTATTTCACCTGTCCTGTTTATGTAACACTTTAAAAATCAGCAAAGGGGTTATATAAATACAATTTATTATGAAACAAAAGGCAAAAAAATATTATGTACATAGTTTAGTCCTATTCAGTGTCTACTCGGCGCTTCTTGGCTTGTCTCTTGTATTCATTAAATGGAGCATCTCTTGTCACTGTCCAGCAATAGTCTGCAAGCATTGATGGGCTCCATCTGCCCTGATAGCGTTTCTCCATTGTTGCAATGTCCTGGTGAAATCGCTCGCCATGCTCGTCGCTCACGGCTCCGCAGTTCGGTGGAAAAAAATCTAGATGAGAGTGCAAAAAATGTATCTTTAGTGACATGTTGCAACCAAGGCTTTTGTATGCCTTGAGGAGGTTTTCCACCAACAACCTGTAGTTGTCTGCTTTGTTGTTTCTGAGAAAATTTATTGCCACTAACTGGAAGGCTTTCCTTGCCTTTTTTTCCTTGCCACGCAGGGCATGGTCAAATGCATCATCTCGAAGAAGTTCACGAATCTGAGGACCAACAAAGACACCTTCCTTTATCTTAGCTTCACTTAACCTTGGAAATTTTCCATGGAGGTACTTGAAAGCTGCTTGTGTTTTGTCAATGGCCTTGACAAAGTTCTTCATCAGACCCAGCTTGATGTGTAAGGGTGGTAACAAAATCTTCCTTGATTCAACAAGTGGTGGATGCTGAACACTTTTCCTCCCAGGCTGCAATGACTGTCGGAGTGGCCAATCTTTCTTGATGTAGTGGGAAT
Source organism: Macrochelys suwanniensis (assembly GCA_033296515.1). Classification (NCBI taxonomy): domain Eukaryota; kingdom Metazoa; phylum Chordata; order Testudines; family Chelydridae; genus Macrochelys; species Macrochelys suwanniensis. The sequence continues at coordinate 36,697,089 of CM065775.1, read as the reverse complement.
CTCTTGCACGACTATCCTATTCGCAGAGAAAACAGCAGTGTATCCAGTCTGCAGACCAAGCAAGAGAGCAACAACCTTCAAATTGCCACAAAGCTGCCACTGATGTTGGTCATAGTTTATGCACCTCAAAAGTTGTTTCATGTTGTCATAGGTTTCCTTCATATGGACAGCATGACCAACTGGAATTGATGGCAAAGCATTGCCATAATGCAGTAAAACAGCTTTAAGAATCGTTTTCAATGAATCAATGAACAGTCTCCACTCATCTGGATCGTGAACGATGTTGAGGGCTGCCATCACACCATCGATGTTGTTGCAGGCTACAAGATCACCTTCCATGAAGAAGAATGGGACAAGATCCTTTTGACGGTCACGGAACATGGAAACCCTAACATCACCTGCCAGGAGATTCCACTGCTGTAGTCTGGAGCCCAAAAGCTCTGCCTTACTCTTGGGGAGTTCCAAATCCCTGACAAGGTCATTCAGTTCACCTTGTGTTATGAGGTGTGGTTCAGAGGAGGAGGATGGGAGAAAATGTGGGTCCTGTGACATTGATGGTTCAGGACCAGAAGTTTCATCCTCTTCCTCTTCCTCGTCTGACTCAAGTGAGAATGATTCTGGTGCATCAGGAACCGGCAGTCCTTCTCCGTGGGGTACTGGGAGTATAGCTGATGGAATGTTTGGATAATGCACAGTCCACTTTTTCTTCTTTGACACACCTTTCCCAACTGGAGGCACCATGCAGAAGTAACAATTGCTGGTATGATCTGTTGGCTCTCTCCAAATCATTGGCACTGCAAAAGGCATAGATTTCCTTTTCCTGTTCAACCACTGGCGAAGATTTGGTGCACAAATGTTGCAGCATATGTGTGGGGCCCACCTCTTGTCCTGATCTCCAATTTTGCAGCCAAAAGAAAGGTGATAGACTTTCTTAACCATAGTGGTTATACTGCGCTTTTGTGATGCAAAAGTCACTTCACCACAAACATAGCAGAAGTTATCTGCACTGTTCACACAAGTACGAGGCATCTCTGCTCACTTTGGCTAAACAGAAATGTGTCCCTTTGCCAAATCAAACACTGACAAATAAGAGAGCACGACACTGGATGATTTCTAGAGCTGATCTAGGGTAATTTGTTCAGCAGAGTGATGTAAGCTTCGTTCTGATTGCATCATCCATGACTTCTAGGAATAACATGATGCAATTCATCTCATGTATGACGCAATACCAGCTTCAGAGTGCATCATTCATTGTTTTGCCTAAAAAGCCAGTACTGTCTAAACCCAGTCATAGATTTATTCATAGATCCAGTCAAAGATGTATTTTAGTCATTTCTGGTTTAAATTGAGATTCCCTTCCCTTTATAACTCACTTATCCTCCGCCATTCCCAAGTCAAGTGTCGTATATACTGACCCAATAGCATGTCTTGAAAACTAGAGCCAATCAACAATTTTAAGCATCATTTTTGTTCTCAGTGACCCAGAATTAGTAAAGTTTGACTACATTTATTTCAGAAGCATTTTGGCTGTAGAGCAGTGTAATCACACAATTTATAGTAGCACTTATTTCATTAAAAACATTAAAGAGGTCTCTATCCATATCCAAAGTGGATCCTGGGTGTCTGTAGCAGACCAAGCACTATATCAGGGAAATCTCTAGTAGCTTTCTTTCCCAAAGTGATTTTAACCCAAACAGACTGTTTTATCCATTCCATCAGTTCTAATTTCTTTAGTCTACCTCATCGTTAATATACAGTGCTACTCCACCACCTTTGCCTTTATTTCTGTCTTTCCTCAATGGCACATACCATTCAATACCTGTACTCCAGTCATGACTCCACCATGTTTCTGTTACCCTATAATAGCTGGTTTCACTTCCTGCACCAATAGTTCTAGTTCCTCCATTTTGTTACCCAGACTCCTTGCACTGGTGTACAGACATCTTAACTGTTGCCACTTGGCTATGCCCACATTCCTCGCCTGACTGGATACAGTCATTCTGCTTCCAGTATTGCCTATCTGACTGGTATCAGCATTATCCTTTCTCTTAATGTTCATTCTCCTACCCACTACTGTTCCTTTCTCCATTGCTGTATCCTTTCTTTCTTAATTTTCCTCTCTGTCAATGTTAAAATCAGGTGTGGAGATTACATGAGCATCTCCCAACCATCTCCCCTGAGTTCCAAGTTTAAAGCTCTTTTAATCAGTTGTGCCAACCTCCATTCTAGACATCTATTTCCCTCCCTACTCAGATGGAGTCCATCCCATGAGAACAGTCCCCCGTCCATGAGTGCCTCCCAGTGGTTGAACATCCCAAAGCCCCCCCTTATAGCATCACAGCCTGAGCCATCTGTTGATCATCATAATCTTGTCTTGCTTTCGTTTTCCTCCTCTAGGGACAGGCAGAATCCCAGTGAGCCTCCATTTCCTTAAGCATCTTCCCCAGCCTGGTACAGTCTCCCTTGATATGTTCCAGCGAGAATCTAGCTGTGTCATTTCTTCCCATATGAGGGACAATCAGTGGATTCTTTCCTGCTCCCATTAGGAGCCTCTTCAGTCTCTGATCCACATCTGGTATCTTAGCTTCTGGCAGACTGCATACCCTTCTGTTCTCTGGATCAGCTCTGGCAACAGGCCTGCAGGGAGTCCTCAATCATGTAGACCTGCCTTTTCCTGGAGAGGGTGTGATTCTCCGGCCTTCCTCCTGTTCTTTCTGGCTGCAAGTCCTCTTGTTTTTTATTCTCCCTTGCAATCTTCTGCAAGTCATCCTATATCCTCCTGGGGCTCTGAACTCTGAGTATCTCCATTGGCTCTTCCCCTTTTCTTACAGGACTAACCACTCTTTTCTTCCTTGCCCTCCCTCCTTCACTGACAGCCTGCTATACCCTTCTTCATTTTCCAACTCAGCAAACCTGTTTCTCCTTCACTAGCCAGTCTTTTCCTATCCCCTGAAATAAACAGGTTTGTGCCCTTTAAATTGTCTTTCTTAATCAAGTGATAAGAACAGTAATGTAGCCTTGTTTGTTCTAGGGTATGTGAATCCCGCTTTGATGACTATTCAGTGAATAGCCAGGCATCCCAAGATTTAAAACTCATTCAAAGCTTTTGGGGTTTGAAGAACCAAAAGTGACTGAGTTTCATCAATATTTCTGGTTTCCCTATCAGACTGCCTTAATAAGATAAACCTAAAACCAACTAATAGTAAATAGTGTACCAAAATATGATTCTCATTTAATCATATTTAAAATATCCTTGGGATGTCTAAAGGCCAGAAAAGGGGATTAAAAATTGTTCTTCAGATAATGTTGTATTGCTTATTAAAGTGTAGATTAATTACTTCAGTGCTGATAAATTACTTCTGACACATGTAATTAAAGCAGAAGATTTAATCATTAACTCCAATCAATGCGAATGTGCCCTTTAAAAAGCAAATTGTAATGCACACTGGGTAATAGGCTAATAGTACGCTGCTGTTTTTCATTTTAAAATATTTCACCGGGATAACTGTTCATAAAAGAGTATCTGAATATCTTACTGTACTATAGTTTGTACACCTTATTATTCCTGTCAGAAAGCAACTGCATGAAACTGGAAAGAAATGCTTGACCATATAAAAATACTTGTAACGGGACTTATCTTAACTTTGTTTATGGTAGCACACAGAGGCCAACCAGGTCGGGCCCCATTGTGCTAGCTATTGTACAAATGTGGAGAAAATGGCAGTGCCCTGCTCCAAAAGAAAAGTTTTCAACATAAATGACTACTTCTGTCGCTCTGCAAACTCCGTTCTAAGAGCCGAGTCCTGTCTGTGGCTCTGACTAAGGCCTGAGCCGCTCAGCTTGCCCAATTAATTTCCTTGGCTATGTCTTCGCTGCCAATAAAGGTGTGTGTTTTAAAGGTACTTATCTCACTGTAACTGCCTAGTGGAGACAAGGTGCGGGTAATTTTTACCTCATCATAGCTAGGTGAGGTCAACCCTCTACTTCCGACCTGAGGTTTACCTTGGCTAGCTATATTGAAATGAAAACTACAGTGCCTTGTCTCCACTAAGATTTTACAGCGAGATAGCAAACTGGAGTTTCAGAGCTGTCAGTTGGGAAATGTATGCAGCCCATTCAATATCTTTTCACATATCATTCAGCTGAGGAGGATCCTGCCCCCTGTGCTGCGACATCAGGGACTGAGAGTGGGGCAGATTGTTATGTTAGAGGCAAATTGAGAGCTAATGTAAATTAGTCGTTCTGAGCTTCTGACTATTGCTTATATGTCATGCTGCTTCTATTTAACTTTCTTGACTCTTACATTGTAATCTCACCTGGTCAGGGCCCATGGAGAGAGCAGACAGTATCTGTCACCTTCAGTATTAATACTATCAAGTGATTGATTTCTGATAGTGCCCAGAATGTGCTAGGTGCTCTTCAAAAATAAAAGAAAGCAGAGCCCTTCTCCAAAGATTATAAAGTTCCCGGCCTGATCCTGTAGTGCTATGCACCTGGATGGCCCTGGTGTCCTCCGAACTCACTGGGGCTTCCCCTAGGGTCCGGGGCCTGCCCATGTGCAATACACTGTAAGATTGGAGCCTGAGAGACGGACAAAGGTTGGGGGAAGGGATACAATGATCATTTTGGAAACTGGCCACTTTTGGTAACACGATTGTATTTTCAAATAATGTATGTGGTGACTTTGTTTAAACTTCTGGGGTTTCTTATTAGCTCTATAGCCTGTTCCCAGTTCATGTCTTTAAGGCCAGAAGGGTCAAACACGATCATCTCATCCTGCACATTGCAGGCCACAGAACTTCACCCACCCACCCATCCACTTCTGTAGTAGACCCCTAATCTTTGACTGAGTTACCGAAGTCCTCAAAATCTTGATTTAAAAACTTCAAGTTACAGAGAATCCACCATTTACTCTCTTTGAAACCAGAAAGCGACCCCTACCCCATGCTGCAGAGGAATGCCAAGCCTCCTCCCCACCCCCAAGGTCTCTGCCAGTCTGACCCAAAGGCACAAGATCCAACAGCCTGATACCTGGGAAAGAATTTGCTGTAGTGACTCAGAGCCCCTCCTCATCTAGCCTCCAAACTCTGTCCATAGGCGATATTTGCTAATAGTAGTCACAGATAGGCCATATGCCATTGTAGGCAGCCTCATTATACCATCCCCTCCATAAACATATCAAGTTCAGTCTTAAAACAAGTGAGTGTTTTTGCCTCTACTTCAGCCTTGGAAGGCTTTTTCTGGAACTTCACTCCTCCGATGGCTTATCAATCAGCTGGCTTTTTACAGGTAGAATTGGATCTTCCAGAAATGAAACTCCCCCTTCGAGTGACTGACAAGGGGCAATGGTGGAAGATTCGCTGCCCACACACACTAGGTTTCCAGGTAACTTTCATGATTTAAATCCCAGCTCCTAGTCATCTTGTTTCCCTTTGCACGTTCTGCAGCCCCATGGTCCCTATGTGGTAAGAAGGGAGGACAAGGATGTGCACACAATAACTCTGATCGGGGTCTTCATTTACGGTCCCATGAAATGTGCTGCTACTCACTCTTGTAGAATGGGCACAACTTCTCACTACTAGAGTGGAGCTGGCATACATGGTGGCAATAGGCTAAGATGCACTTTATTTTCACACACAGTGGACATACTTTAAAATGTGCTTTTATTGGGTAATTCCAGGCAAAAGTGCATGTAATGATCTCTTGGCTGACCATTCCAGCTGAGATAGCTGCTATTGCTGCCATTTCCTTAGGCACCTGCATTCCCATGGCCTACAACAGGGATCGCCTTTAATATAATACAGCTATTTTCTGCTCGTACACCCTTTGTTGAAGGCTATGTCTACATTAGCACTTTTGTAAGTATAACTTATGTCACACAGGGGTGTGAGAAAACAACCCCGTGAGTGACATAAGTCACACCGACTGAAGTGCCAGTGTGGACAGCACAATGTTAGCAGCACAGTGTTTCCCGCCAACATAGCTACTGCCACTTGTTGGAGGTGGTTTAATTATGTCAATGGGAGAGCTCTCTCTCAACAGCATAGAGCGGCTTCACAGGAGATCTTAATGCGGCTCAGCTGCAGCGGTCCAGCTGTGCCTCTGTAAGCTCTCTAGTGTAGACATGGCCAAAGTGGATTGCCACAATAACCCTGGCATAGCTATTTATGCCTGTGAGCAGCCACATTTGTCCATCGTGTCACATTCGGATTGCTGGAATGATCTTGTAAAACGGTTTATTCAAAGACACATCTTTATTCACAAAGAACTTATAGAATTCTTATAAGCTATATTTCTGAAAACACCACTTTTTTGCCTATGAAGGAAGCAACAGTACGGTATATGGGTGATGGCTGCCATCTTCATCTGGGGAGGGACTTCCCAGTACTGGGAAGTACTGCTGTATTATTTTAATCCACTATTATATGAATCCCCTAATATGCATTGTTGAGGGCAACTAAATCTGTATCTCTGTTACACTAGTGGTGTAGTCAGAGCACATCTACCCTGCTGTTACCTCAAGATAGTTCCGCTCAGCTTTGACAGCTTTTTGGTAGAGTACTGCAATTCCCTATGCCTTACATTAACAGACTACACTGTGCTGGTGTGGTACTGCACTGTACTTACTATATTTTGCACTGTCCTTTTAGGAACCAGGGGTGAAATTCTGGTCCTACTAAAGTCAGTGGCAAAACTTCCATTGACTCCAAGAGGGCCAGAAACACCCCTGTTAACCATGGGGGTCTAGATCTTGCTGGAGTGCTAAGACTGTCTGAAAGAGTTATAATAAAGCGATGGCCTGTAGAAGGAAAATTGTGATTATTTACTTACAGCAGCACCTAAGACACTGATCAAGATGCAGCTCCATGGCACTAAGCACTGTACAGACACACAGCAAGAGGCCGTCCCTGCCCCAAAGAGTTTACAATCTAAACAGACAAGATAGTCAAAAGGTGCAAGGGGGATACAGGCACATAGAGGTGAACTGACTTGGCTAAGGTCACACAGCAGGCAGGAAATACAAAGCTTGCCCATTTAATATAACGGTGCCTGTAAGTGCTTGAGAACATAGGGTCAAATACAGCCCAGCTCCATTAAATGGATTTGCATCCACTTACACCAGGAAAGAATTTGGCTGCTAGAGCCTATTTTTTTTTTTTTAAAACCTCTCATACCTAATGTACCCATAGTTGAAATTCACTCAACCTTTGCTGACATCTCAAATAACAGTTTGAGGCTGCAATTCCTTCTCTTTCATTCACAATTGCTAAACTCTGATTACATTTTTGATCTAAATAACAGGCTAGAGACTCCGTTAAGCTTGAAGGATTTTTTTAATGTACTTTCAAATAGGGAGCAAAGAGAAGTAAATAAAGCTTAGAACTTCTGAAGAAACAAATAGGAAGAGGGAAAAGTTGTTACTTGAACCTTCCTGTCAAGCCGTTACTGGCCAAATACTGTTTACAGTAGTTTTTATTTTTATTTTATTCAGACATGTTTCCTTTTACATAAGTGCTTGCTGCAATTGTTCACGTAGTTGGGAACAGATGCATATTAGCTGTGTGTCACTTGAAAACTCTTACATATATTTATGTGCTATTAGTGAGAGTGTCTCTTATGGGAGGTAATAAACAGCAGTTTGCATGGTGTGGTTTTCTCTCACAATTCCACTTTTTAGTTACTGAATTAGGCTACCAGACTATTATATTAACACAAAACGGATTCCCTAAATGTAGCAAAGGTAGTGAAGCTACCAAACTAATGGTGTTGAAATAAATATATATGAATGGGGTAAATGGCCACTGCAGAAATACCTAGCTACTAACAAATTAATAGCTCAGGCGTAGATCCTCAAAGGGTTTTAGGTTAAATCAATAGGAGTTAAGCACCTAAGTACCTTAAGTGCTTAAGCTTCAGGGCTTAAGTGAGAACAGTAGGTGATTGGCCATTTGAAGCCAATTCTCAAGCTTTTGGAACAAATTCTGCTAAGATGTAAATGCTACTCTATTGACATCACTGGGACTGACAGCTACTTACACAGTGGCTGAATTTGGGTCCCTGTGGTTTAAAAAGGAAGTTTTTTATCCTGGATTGTGAGGTCTTTGGGCCAGGGAATGTCTGTGTGTATTCACACAGCACCCACACTGTTAGGCCCCAATCCCTGGTTTGCATTCCTTAGGTGCTTTCACACTAAAAATAGTAAATAGTAATAACAACCACTGAAGCCTAGTGGGATGCCTTTGTTTTGCCCAGCACCTGAACAAAGGAGGACAGTCTGCTTTCCCAACGCATCTTGAAGACCCATTTCTTCTCAGGCATGAGAAAGAAAATAAAGTCTCAGGTTAAGATGAGGAGGAAATAGGGTAGGGAAAATCTGTGTGTGTAAAATATGAAGGTAACTCTTTCCTCTGCCCTTTTCTTTTGTTTGTCTATTAACCATAAGAACATAAGAATGGCCGTACTGGGTCAGACCAAAGGTCCATCCAGCCCAGTATCCTGTCTATTGACAGTGGCCAATGCCAGGTGTCCCAGAGGGAGTGAACCTAACAGGTAATGATCAAGTGATCTCTCTCCTGCCATCCATCACCACCCTCTGACAAATAGAGGCTAGGGACACCATTCCTTACCCATCCTAGCTAATAACCATTAATGGACTTAACCTCCATGAATTTATCCAGTTCTCTTTTAAACCCTATTATAGTCCTAGCTTTCACAATCTCCTCAGGCAAGGAGTTCCACAGGTTGACTGTGCGCTGTGTGAAGAAGAACTTCCTTTTATTTGTTTTAAACCTGCTGCCATGTTTGTGCCCCTAACAGTAATCTCCACTCACACTTTCTTTGGCGCTCAAAAGCCTAGTACAACTTACTTCACAATTTGGGGATTTGCAGGTTGTATGTATAATATGTATGCAGTATGTATGTATAATACAAGGCCTATGTATTATTTGACAAGCATCCTGTAAATGTATATTAACCAGAAATGTAAATCCACTTATGTATGCACATAAAAAAATCAGGTGCCAAATTACTCTCACTACTATGCAGTTGTGCTGTGGGAAGTAGGAACAAAATCCCCTTTTCCCCCTCAGCTAGGGCACCTCTGCAGAAAGTAACTCTAATGTGATTGCTTATTCTCTCTGAGAATAGGATTGGCTTACTCACACTGCTGGCAATACTGCACATGCCAAGGGCATGTCTGAGTGGGTTGAGGATGTAGCCATGACTCTGCTTCCTTGGACAGCAACTCATGTAGGAGGGCACCACTGGGGGAGCAGACATTGCACCTGTTGTAAAGGTGCAGTAAATTCAGCTATTGCGTGTGCTCCTATCAGGCCCCCCAGATTACACACTGCATTACATCATTCCTCCTTCCAGGAGAACTCTGCTAATATGGGATCTCACCTGGACACCTCAGTAATTGGCACTTTACAAATACCAACACTTCACTCTGCCCACAATGGAGCGAAGATCCATAATTTGGTCAAACATTTAACTGACTTGCTAAAGTAACTGTTCACATAAACTTGACTAATACTTGCATACACAACTTCACTTGTTGACGTAGTAATGTTTTATGTTCACAGGCTCTTAAACTGTGATTTGGAACATATTAAACAGACAGCGTATGTGTGTAAATTGGAGGGAACTATCTCACACCACCACTGATTTACACACATCTCTCCACTTTCTTTTTAATGCATGGAGAGACGGTATGACAAATATTAAAGACAGTTTTTAATAATCTCATGAATGGTAATGGACTGCTGCGTGCTTTAGCACATAGCCCTGAGCTCACCTAGACCTGATATTTCAAAATTTAATGGGGAATAGGGACTATCCTACTTTGTTGAACCCGATTCCGTTCTGAAACTGCCTTGTGAGTGGTCAAGTTTGTTGTGGCGGCTGCATTTTCCAGTTTAAGACAATTCATTTAGAACAAGATTCTGTGAAACCCAGGCCTACAAAAGCTTTGTCATAAAGGCAGGAGCCCTCTAATATTTGTACCTGTGCTGACTGAGGGATATACGAGCAAGAAGAAAACCTTGATGGGCATAGGCACCTAAGCGGGGGGAAATTGTGTTTGAGGCCCATGGAAGCTGCTATCTGTTAGCATTTTAAAACAATATGGCTTTCATATATAAAGTGGCTTTTAAATTTTTACGAATAATAGGAGTGTGTGTGAATTACTGCTGTTAATAGGTAATTAGATAATACATGCTGCCCTCCTGTTTTTGTAGGAAGTCAGTAAGCTAAGCTTAAAGCAATCCATTTAAAAATGTAGGGCAAATTGTAACTACAAGTGAAAAATGATGTTTGCAAGTAAAAGTTATGGTCAGTGGTAACAAGAGGTGGGAAAACTTTTATTTCAGATTAATAAGAAAGTATAGGTAAACATAAGACAGGAACAATAAACTCTAAATACTGTGCAGAAGTGAGTTGTTTTATACTCTACAGACAGTAGATAATATACCGCAGGGAAACTGCATGCATATAAACCAAGTATGTCTCTGAGTAACAAGTACAAATGGAAGGAGAACATTAATGAACTCAGTGTTGAGGAGCTGTACCAAAATTAAGTGACACCTGAAAGAAATTGTTGACTATGCCTCAAAATCCTTCAGAATAAATGTGGAATTTGGGGCTTTTTTTCTTGAGAATTTTGAAATAGTAGTAACCCACAGGAGACTCTGTCACAATGGTAGTGACAGGCAGGAGCTGTATAACCAGAATATGAAAAAATTACAATCCTCCTACCTCATCAGTGTGGGAATTGCAAATACCTTTCTGCAGAGCTATAAAAAAAAAAAGTTGTGACCTGCTGCTCACAAACAGGGAAGAATTGATAGGGAAAGTAGAAGTGGGTGGCAACATGGGCAGCAGTGACCATGAGATGGTCGAGTTCAGGATCCTGACAAAAGGAAGAAAGGAGAGCAGCAGAATACGGACCCCGGACTTCAGAAAAGCAGACTTTGACTCCCTGAGGGAACTGATGGGTAGGATTCCCTGGGAGGCTAATATGAGGGGGAAAGGAGTCCAGGAAAGCTGGCTGTATTGAGGGCACAGGAACAAATCATCCCGATGTGCAGAAAGAATAGCAAATATGGCAGGCAACAAGCTTGGCTTAACAGAGAAAACTTCGGTGAGCTTAAGCACGAAAAGGAAGCTTACAAGAAGAGGAAACTTGGACAGATGACTAGGGAGGAGTATAAAAATATTGCTCAAGCAGGCAGGGGTGTGATCAGGAAGGCCAAAGCACAATTGGCGTTGCAGCTAGCAAGGGATGTGAAGGGTAACAAGAAGGGTTTCTACTGGTATGTTAGCAACAAGAAGGTCAGGGAAAGTGTGGGACCCTTACTGAATGGGAGAGGCAACCTAGTGACAGATGATGTGGAAAAAGTTGAAGTACTCAATGCTTTTTTTGCCTCAGCCTTCACAGACAGGGTCAGCTCCCAGACTGCTGCACTGGGCAGCACATTATGGGGAGGAGGTGAGCAGCCCTCAGTGGTGAAAGAACAGGTAAAGGACTATTTAGAAAAGATGGACATGCACAAGTCCATGTGGCCGGATGTAATGCATCCGAGGGTGCTGAGGGAGTTGGCTGATGTGATTGCAGAGCCATTGGCCATTATCTTTGAAAACTCGTGGCGATCGGGAGAGGTCCCAGATGATTGGAAAAAGGCAAATGTAGTGCCGATCTTTAAAAAAGGGAAGAAGGAGAATCTGGGGAACTACATACCGGTCAGCCTCACCTCAGTCCCTGGAAAAATCATGGAGCAGGTCTTCAAGGAATCCATTTTGAAGCACTAGGAGGAGAGGAAGGTGATCAAGAACAGTCAACATGGATTCACCAAGGGCAAGTCATGCCTGACCAACCTGATTGCCTTCTATGATAAGATAACTGGCTCTGTGGATATGGGGAAAGCGGTGGACGTGATATATTTTGACTTTAGCAAAGCTTTTGATACGGTCTCCCACAGTATTCTCACCAGCAAGTTTAAAAAGTATGGATTGGATGAACAGACTATAAAGTGGATAGAAGGCTGGCTAGATTGTCGGGCTCAACAGGTAGTGATCAACGGCTCGATGTCTACTCATCAGCCAGTATCAAGCAGAGTGCTCCAGGGGTCAGTCCTGGGGCCGGTTTTGTTCAACATCTTCATTACTGATCTGGATCAGGAGTGGCCAACCTGAGCCTGAGAAGGAGCGAGAATTTACCAATGTACATTTCCAAAGAGCCACAGTAATACATCAGCAGCCCCCAACAGCTCCCCCTGCCCCTGCTCCCAGCGCCTCCCACCCACCAGTAGTCCTGCTGATCAGTGCCTCCCCATCCCTCCTCGCACCTCCCCATCAGCTGTTTTGTGGCATGCAGGAGGCTCTGGGGGGAGGGGAAGGAGCAAGGGCACTTCAGGCTCAGGGGAGGGGGCAGGAAGGCGTGGAGTGGGGACAGGGCCTGTGGCAGAACCAGGGGTTGAGCAGTGAGCACCCCCCGGCACATTGGAAAGTTGGCGCCTGTAGCTCCAGCCCCAGAGTCAGTGCCTATCCAAGGAGCCGCATATTAACTTCTGAAGAGCCGCATGTGGCTCCGGAGTCACAGGTTGGCCACCCCTGATCTGGTTGATGGGATGGATTGCACCCTCAGCAAGTTCGCGGATGACACTAAGCTGGGGGGAGAGGTAGATATGCTGTAAGGTAGGGATAGGATCCAGAGTGACCTAGACAAATTGGAGGAGTGGGCCAAATGAAATCTGATGAGGTTCAACAAAGACAAGTGCAGAGTCCTGCACTTAGGATGGAAGAATCCCATGCACTGCTACAGGTTGGGGACCAACTGACTAAGAAGCAGTTCTGCAGAAAATGATCTGGGGATTACAGTGGATGAGAAGCTGGATATGAGTCAGCAGTGTTTCCTTGTTGCCAAGAAGGCTAACAGCATATTGAGCTGCATTGTTAGGAGTATTGCCAGCAGATCGAGGGAAGTAATTATTCCCCTCTATTCGGCACTGGTGAGGCCACAGCTGGAGTACTGTGTCTAGTTTTGGGCCCCCCACTACAGAAAATATGTGGACTAATTGGAGAGTCCAGCAGAGGGCAATCAAAATGATTAGGCGGCTGGGGCACGTGGCTTATGAGGAGAGGCTGAGGGAACTGGGCTTATTTAATCTGCAGAAGAGAAGAGTGAAGAGGGATTTGATAGCAACCTTCAATTACTTGAAGGGGGGTTCCAAAGAGGATGGAGCTCGGCTGTTCTCAGTGGTGGCAGATGACAGAACAAGGAGCAATGGTCTCAAGTTCCATTGGGGAGGTCTAGGTTGGATATTAGGAAACACTATTTCACTAGGAGGGTGGTGAAGCACTGGAATCGGTTAGCTAGGGAGGTGGTGGAATCTCCATCCTTAGAGGTTTTTGAGGCCTGGCTTGACAAAGCCCTGGCTGGGATGATTTAGTTGGGGTTGGTCCTGCTTTGAGCAGGGGATTGGACTAGATGACCTCTGAGGTCTCTTCCAATCCTAATCTTCTATGATTCTATATTATAATTCAGTTTCATTGAATGAGTGACAAAACTCCAATTGACTTCATTGGAGTAGTATTGGTAGACTGAGGATGATAAACCAAAATAAGGTCTGCAGCAGATGGTTGCAACAGATGACTGAATATGTGCTATGTTTAATACTTACAAAATAACATTTTAAAATGTACAGCTTGTTAAGAGATTAAATCTGACTTCAAAGTAACTCAAAATGTGTTATATTTACAATATAGTATATAAGGAGTAATTGTACATGCCAATTTGATCTCTATAGCAATAATATTATGCAACTGTAACATAGTGTATATACTCATTGAAATTCAATAAAACTGGTTGTTTTTAAAGTGCTGCCTGGGAGAAAAATTCCACAAACATGGGAAGGAGAAGAGAAGGAAAAAGCAAAGGAAAAATGGAGGCTTTCTCTCCAGTATCCAGATCTAAGCTACTCAGATCCTGAAGAGTAGGGTGTAGTATACAAAATCTAATATAGAAGAGAATAGAAGGCACCCTGGGGCTCTCTCATGAAGCAGGCAAAGGTATAACAAGATCCAATGGCTGGAAGCTGATGCTCGACCAATGGAAATTGGAAAAAAGGCTCATATTTAACAGGGAGGGTAATTAACCACTGGGACAATTTGCCTAGGGATGTGGTGGATTCTGCATCACTTGAAGTCTTTACATAAAGATTTGGATGTCTTTCTAAAATATATGGTATGTCAGCCAAAAGTTATGGACTGGGTGCAAGAATCACTCAGTGAAATTCAATCGTCTGCATCTAGCAGACGGTCAGACTAGATAATCATAATGTTTCCTTCTGGCCTTAACATCTCTGAAAAACAGAGAGCAGGTGGCATGTGCTGAGCCATAAAAAGCATAGCCAAGGCTGCTTGGTGCTGGTTTGCTGTCCAAGGAACAACCAGAGGCTGTTGGGAAGTGGTAGTGATTGAGCAGGCAGAATCTTATCTTAATCACTTTAATTACCAGGCATTTTTATAGCACTCATCACTATAGTATCTGAGTAACTTCCCCTGGAATTACTATTAGACCAGTGCTCCAACATAGTGCGGATTTTTTGGTTTTTTGTTTTGGTTTATTATCTCATCTGCCCAGCTCTTGGATGCACTTTAGATTATTCCAAGCTTATTGGCTACATCCAATGCATAGTCTGGAGCAAGACGATCATAAGCCTTCTTCTCACCATCAGGGTGGATCAATGTGTTGACCTTGGCCACATCAATATCATACAGTTTCTTGACAGCCTGCTTGATCTGATGTTTGTTGGCCTTGACATCTACAATGAAGACCAGGGTGCTGTTATCCTCTATCTTCTTCATGGCGGACTCTGTGGTCATAGGGAACTTGATAATGGCACAGTGGTCAAGCTTGTTCCTCCGAGGAGCACTCTTCCTAGGATATTTGGGCTGTCTCCGTAATTGTAAAGTTTCAGGCCTCCTGAAGGTGGGAGATGTCCTGATTTTCTTCTTCTTGTGACTGTGGACTCCTTTCAAGATGGCCTTTTTAGCTTTCAGAGCCTGGGATTTTGCCTCTGTCTTAGCGGGGACAGCCTCCTTCTTCGCCTTCGACGTCATCTTACAGGCACTGTGTTGTCATTAACGCTCCTGTGGCAGTTTCACAAGAACAGGGTATTATCCCTGATGTCCTTGTTAAATTCTAACTCTAGTAACTCTTACTCCACCTACCTAAATATTCTATCTAGTTTGCCTTGGATAAAGTATGCTTCACTTCCAGTCCTGAACTATTGTGCTTTTATATTGTGCACTGCTAAATAGTTGCCAAGTTTCAACCTAGAGGCAGCTATATTGCAGTGGCTGAAGGTGGGATTTCTATTTGACCTGTAATTTTGAAAGTCCTTTAAGAACTTTCTGGGTGGAAAAAATACTGTGTAGATCTCAGTCATTATTAATGGTAACAGTCACAGAAGCTCAGATCTTGTATGGCATGAATGCTGTACTCATAGATGTTTGATTTTTGCATTTGCTGCCTAAATGGCAGGCAGAGTCTAAAGGCAGAATAGCTCTCATACCTCAGTTGCACAGAAGATCTGGTCCAGCTCCTACTAAAGGCAATGGGAGTCTTTCTATTGACTTCACTGTGAATTGGATCAGGCACTGAGTTACCAAGAAAGTGGAATTCTCCATGTACTCCTCTCTCTGTAGCTTCATCCCATGATGTGTATATCTGAGGGGGAGATAAATCATCTGGACAATTTTCCACGTTAGTTTTCAAGAATAAAAGGAACAATGAATTCACAATGGATGGTATCCTAGGCCAATCTGATATTTAAATAATAATAATGAATAAAATATAAAAAAGGCAAATTATTTTCTACAAGAGGGAGCTTCAGCCAAGGTCTCATTTGCCAATTATTAAGGGGTTTTCTCTTGCTGACAGATACCCAGAATTTTCTATAATCTTCCACTGGTACAGATGTTGGAGTTTATTTAAATGGGGCTCTGGGTGGATGAGCAGGAGCCTTGACTCAGTACACATCAAACTCTAGGCAGCCAATCAGTCACAGTATGGGTCTTTAGTGTTCACTGCTGCTCTTGTGGGAGTTGTTATGACTGTTAATGTTTCCATGATGTATTCTGGACTCTGAGATGTTCCCTGGACTTGTGTACATTCTCTTTGAAGCAGCACTGATAGCAAAGTCTCATTCCTTAAGTCTAAGAAAACAAGAAATATATTGCGGTGTTTCACAAGATTTGTTTGACTCTCACTGTAGAGCTGAGGTGAAGGACAATGCATGTCCTTTAGCACAGAGCCCTCTGCTTATGAGACCATCCTCCCATCTGCATCAGCTGGAAGTACAAAGATCTCTTTCAGGAAATGTTTATTTGCCCAGATATGGGACTGAGAGCTGTGACTACAGTGTGTTGTGATGAATTCTAATGCATATGTACCTAGCCAGATAGACTGAAGCCTGATGTTTATCCATTCAGGGCTAAATCCACAAAGGTTTGATGCTACAATGCCTATTGTTTGGTGCCCTGCCACTTAGTGGAATCCTCCTCCTCCCCCAAACATCGCAAAAAAAATGCCACTAAGTACTTTTTCAAAGGGGGTCTTCCTGGCAATCTCCTTAATAAGCTCATTCCAGTCTTGCTTCCAAGTTTTCTATAGAAATAACTGCCACATTGCTTAACTTTTCCTGCCCTGTGGATGTTCTTAGATAGGTCTTGATTACTTTTTTCTTGCTGAAACTTGTTTCATTAGCAGTCACAGTTACAGGAATACAGTAAAAAAACCCTGCAGTGCTGTTTCTGTGTTAGGGAAACTCTAAAGAACTTTTGCAAATGTAGCAATGGGTGCCTTTGTTTCCAGCTCAGCCTTAAAGATTTGCTTGCAAAAACTGATGAAGAGCTCAGTCTCTTCTCCTCGCCTTCCAAGTTTAAATCATCAGAGCATGCCTCTTTAGGTCTTCACTGCTGAGACATTTCAGTTTCTCACCTGCCGAACAAAACAAAAAACAAAAACTTTTTTTCAATTTCATTGTACTTATGATTGTATCATCCAATTGTGTTACTATTCTGTCTAAAACAGGGCTGAAAACTTCTCATTCAAAACCTTTTTTCTGGATCGGATGACCTTTCATCTTTTGCAAGTTTCCCTGGCATTACTTCCCTCCTTCAAGATCATTTCTCTTTGAACTGCATGGATATTCCTAACGTTTCAGCCTGTGAAACAGCAACTTCCTTACATACAACTAACACAGAAGACTGGATTCTAATAAGGCATGTCAAGTCACCAAGCAAACTATGAGCCATTTGAGCAAAGGGGGAGGGGGAGGCCAGGCCTGCATGCTACTCTGGACCCCGACCCAGGGACCCTATAGCTGGCAGCCGCTCACTGCCTCTCCTTCCCCTCTGCTGCTACCTGCTTTCCCTGGGCCACTTCCCTGTAGCCCCAGCACCTACTCAGCTCCTGTATCATGGCTTCAGTCTGGGAGCCAGCCAAGCTGGAGCTCCGCTTACTCTCCTGACCCTGCCCAACACTGCTCTGGCACAGGCACTTCCCCCTACAGGCAGCCTGTCCCTCTCCTCAAGCTCCAGGGAGAGCCTGAGCTCGTCTCTGCCCTGCAGCCCTCCTTATAGGGACCAGTCTGGCCCTGACTGGCTGCTTCTAAGGCTTCCTCTAGTTGGCTGAGTCCTGAGCAGCTGCTCTAAGGGCTGCTATTAACCCTTTGCTAGCCAGTGAGGGGCAGCTGCCCCGTCACACACAGTTTTACAGTTCACTATGAAAGATGAGGAATTTGGCTGGAAAGCAAACAAGTGAAACTGAACAAGGAGGCGGGAGTGAAATTGTACTTCAAGATTGCTGGCATAAGTCCCCATTAGGAATTCTGACAAAGAGCTAGGGTTTTAACTTGCCTTCCTTTGCATTCACTAGGTAAAAAACTCATGCTCTAAATTAACAATGGGACCATTTTCTACCCAAAAAACATTGAATACAATCCACCACTTGTGGCCAAGTAGCCATATCTGCCTTTCCAAAGTCAAAATTAATGTTTTCAATAAACTCAAATCAGTGTCCTTGCTAGCTAAGAAAGGCTCAGAAATGCAAGTAGCAGAACCATCCACAGAACCAGGAACATGGTCGAACTTTACATGTTTCAAGAAACTTTGTAGACCACTCAAATTTTCTGATTCCACGTCCCCCTCCCCCAGGCCTGCTGCAGCTTGTGCTTTTGAGCCCTACTCTTGTGATTGTTGGTATTCATGGCAGAAATCATGGTTGACCGTAAGAATTCACCCACCAAGCTCTTCATGAATGAATTGTTAGGGTTGTAGTGACTGTGGTAGCGGATGAAAGATCTACTCAATATCTCTGTGAAACTAAGAGAAATCAAGTGAAAGGACATCATAACTGTGAAACTCAGAGCTATAGCTGGTGAAATTAATGAGCTGGAGTTAATGAGCTGGAGCTCAGGAACGCAGGTAAGGTCAGTCGAGGTCTAGTGAAGGCAGCAGTTACAGAGAAGGCTACAGCCCCAGAATGGAAGAAAAGAAATAAAGAAAAAAAAGAGGACGGGGGTCGGGAGTGGAACCTTTTATGGGTTCCTGTCCGGCTTGAGCCCAGTTCCATTGGCACTGGTTGAACCCACCTTCTTCACTGCCCTGGCAACTGAACAGCAGGTTCCAGCTCTTGAGGCGAGTGCTAGGCAGAGAGTCTGTGCCCAGGGACCCAAAGTCTGAGGCAGTGGCTGGGCTCTGTTCAGGCTGAGGGAGCTTAAATACCTGAGACCCAGAGGCTTGGATCCCCTCACAGCAGTCTGTTAGTCACCCACAGAGTGAGCCTGACCAAGCCTGTGAAACATAGATATATTAAAAACTGGACCAAGGGTGCCAGTTTGTTTTACAAAGCCCATTAAAGAGCTGTCTGCTCTCACAGACTTTCAGTCAGCACCAACGTGGGCTGTTTTTAACCAGTGATCAATAAGTTAAAGGTTCGATATTGCACTAACAATCTCTCGAGGCATCTCGTTCCTCCCTTTGCTTCTGCCTAGAATAGTTTTGGTATGGGAGACACACACAGCTCAGCCTCGCTTTGACAAACATCATTAATTTTTTATTGATTCTCCAGACTGTGAAGGACTCTATTCATCACGTAAGCCCTGCAGCTTTCACCCCTCAGTGCTCACCTTTAGGTCTCTGCGTGTGCCCTAATCCAATTTGGTCCTGTTCACAATTTATTCCTCATCAGTGGGGAATGGCGTCTTTCTTTTAGGCTTGACATGACTGCTCTGAATTTGATATAAAATGTATTATACCAGACTTATTTTCCAAAGGTCACTGGATGTTGATGTTGTTTTGATGCAGGAAATAAAAGGCACATTAGCAGCTAGTCACTAGCATGTCGTTACCATAAGCTGCAAAAGACAGGACTTTCGCTTGTTTAAATAATGTAGTTTGCTTGTGGAGAAAAGCATAATATGTAAATCCATCGACATATAAAGCCAGGCTTGTTTTTGGTCATTTGAGGCTAGATTTGGCCAGAGGTGCAGTTGAGGAGTTGCAGAGCGGCTAGACTGCTGCCAGAATCCATGGGCGGATCTTGGGCTAATTAAACCAGAATCCTTTCTGAGGTCTCAATGGCAGCACACACCATTATGGCTTCAATCCCAACCTTGAAGAGGAGGGAGCAGCACATTCCTCTTCCACACCCAGACAGCTCTGAGCCAGCACAGGGTGCTGTAATAGATTGGGGGTATGCCTGGGTCAAACTATGGACCCCATTTTATTTTAAGAACACCATCTTGTGATTGCAACCTTAGCTGTGACCTTCTGTCTGTATTGCAACCTCCATGTTGGGTTAAGACATGGCATCAAAACCCTTGACAGGGTCAGTTTATTCTGGACACTGTGTGTTCATGGTAGAGTGTCGGATAAACAATGAGAGAGCCATCAGGGGCCAGCAATGTCTTCCCCACTGGAGCAATAGGTTTTCTATAAGCAGGGCCACTTTGAATGACTTGTAACAACCAACACTATCTCTTGGGATAATGGACTCTCTACACAAAAGCCAGCATGGGGGATGGAGTTGGCAACTCCCCCCAGCCAAAAGCAAGTGGGCAGAAATGTTATAAAAGGAGGCTGCTTTGCTAAGCAGGGGGCCATTCCGTTACTACTTGTAAGCAGAACTTGCTGGAGAGAGTGCAGACAGGAGACACTGCCTGGCATAAGGACACTGACCAGACCGCAGGACTCCCAAGAGGGGTGAAATCAGACCATAGGGTTGCGTTCAGGATTGTTTGTTGTTTTCCTAGATCTGTAACTCTTCTAGGTTTTTTGTTTGGCACTTTTTTTTAAGAGTAAAATGTTTGTGGCTAAAAACAAATTCCTTTCCTAAGCCTGTGTCTCTTGCTGTACTGCCATATTATCCCTGATGAGTTTAACTAGGAACAGAGTTCCCACAGCCAGGTGAATTCTGGGAAAATTTGTCTAGGGAATTGGGCTGTGGCAGGAGAGTGGCATTGGTTTGGAGGTTTATGGCAGCCAGACTGCAGAGTCCTACTGGCCAAGAACGGTGTTAGACACATGGTCTGCACCTGGGAGTGCACTGCACAGATCCCAACCCAGGTACAATGACCAGTCACTACCCAGACCTAGGAGACCCAGAAACACGTTGGATTCAGCGTTTGGATCCCATCAGAACAGACTGGTGTCCTGATAGGGTGACCAGATGACCCGATTTTATAGGGACAGTCCCGATTTTTGGGTCTCTCTCTTATATAGGCTCCTATGACCCCCCCACCCACTGTCCTGATTTTTCACACTTGCTGTCTGGTCACCCTAGGTATCCATCCCAAGAGAGGGACTGGAACCTGGTGTGACAAGGGCACATAAGGACACTAGGTAGGTTACACATTTGGTGTCACCCATAAGGATCCTGGTCAATGCCTCAAGCAGAGAAATTCCTTGGGCCTTCCCCTCTGTCCTTGCCACCAGCCTAGGGGCTAAAAACTGTAGCATCCCTAGTGACAGGGATGAGGTGTAGTAACAGAAAAGAGGTTCTTTATTAATTCTCAAACATTACCACAGTTTGGTCTTGTGCCATTACTGCACAGGGTCTGTCAAATGCTGGCCCTGATTAAGCAATCCTGGAATGCATTGGCAGCTGGTGCCTAAGATAAGTGGTGGAGCTGGGGCTGGCAGTTGGAGAATTAAATACACCCCCACGGCTCATTTCTGACCCATTTCCTCCAATGAGTGGGGCTTAGCCCCATTAACCCCTCATGACTAGCTGCCACCAACAACACCACAGCCATAACGTAGCCTTTTATTATTGATTTCATTCCTTCTTTTCTTCTACTTCCTAACTTCACGTTCAAAAATATATTTTTTTCAGATTAGTAAGTTTGCTGCAGATGGTGGAGCGTCAAAGCCTGAGCCTCACACTTGTCTCTCGGTCCCGGGCTGGCAGGTTTTAGGAAAGCTGGACAGGTCGCATGCGCAGGTCCTATGGGATGGTCTGTTGTCATTGTGCAGTGACTGTCCTGAGAAATGGCATAGCTGTGGCTCCCTCTGGAGCCCTTCAAACTCTCTGCTGCAATGACAGTTGGCCTGACGTGGGAGAAAGGGTAACATTGATGGTTCCTGAGGGCCCAGCAAAAGCCTGTGGAATTAAGAGGGCCCTCAAGAAGCACTTTCGTTTCTACTCCTACAGAGGTTTGTTTTCTCTTCCTTAGTCACAATAATGCCCTTTTCATTAAACCCTCGAGACCATGAAGCAGTATTTCCTCCTGAAGAGATGTATGGTGAGTTTTAATGTGCGGTAGGGTAGCAGGGCCGAACGGATGGTGTGATCCTGCTGTCTTTGTCTGAATTTATTTCACAAAACATTTAACATCAAGAAGGGACACTGCAAGCTAGTTACAATCCATCCCAAAGGGAGAATCCTTCCTCTCCCTTTAAACCAGTGCTTTTTTAATGGGATTGGGGAAAGCTACTGACCCTGAAACTCCTCCCATCCCTCCGTCCTGCATCACATGCATAGCAGCCCTGCAAGGGAACGTGTACACTGTGTTCTAAAACCCCGGGCAGCGAGTCTCAGAGCCCCAGGCCTACTGACGTGGGGCCGCACTATGGCACTAAAAACAGCGGGGTAGATATTTGTGTTCGGGCTGAAGTTCAGACTATGCAGCCCTAACTCCAGCCCGCCCCCAAATCTCTACATAGCTGTTTTTAGCGTGCTAGCAGAGCTACCGGCTAACTGGGGAGTTACTCCTTGAGTGCACCAGCCTCCCTGTGGCAGCCCCCTATTCCAGCCCACCATGAGAGCTGCTCACCTGTAGAAGGGTTGCACCCGCGGGCTCAAGCTGCTGCAGTAATGCTCACTTCAAACATGAAATCATGCACAGCTCAGTTCTTCGGACCTACCAAAGGACTCCCCGCCAACCTCTAGCCCGAGAAGCATGTATTTCTCCAGTCAGCAGAGGGATAGTGAAGGGGAACCATTAGTTTGTAAGCTCTTCAGGCCAGGAAATGCCTCTTAGGATGTATATGGGCAGTGCCTTGCACAATGGGCCCTGACCCGTGACTGGAACCTCTGAGTGTTGCTACAATGCAAAGAATAAATAGTAACAGTAGAAGACTAGAAAGCAGGAAAAAGGGAGAGAGAAAAAGGAATGAAGAGGGGTCATGGTTACAGGGCTAGCTGCACCTCTGCCCCCTTTCTCATCTGTCTGAGTGAAAGCCCTCAGCTGTTCAGCCTCTTGCCTTTATGCGTATCTATCTTGGGGTGGGACCTTGTGATTCTTCCACTCCGAGACCAAGCCCTGGCTATGCAACCCTGTGTATACCAGCCACCTATCACCTTACAGGTCCAGTGGGGTGCTGGGCACCTGCATTTCCCCCTTCGGGGATCCTGTGATCTGGGATAGTGGCCAACAGCCTTCTTACAACAAAGCATTTTTATTTTGCAATTGGAATAAAGCATTAGAGGAAAAAGGGATTTTTAGAACAGCAAACTGCCAGCCTGCATGTTTACTCTCAGCTAATCTTACCCTTCA
The DNA here is from genome assembly GCA_033296515.1 of Macrochelys suwanniensis. Taxonomy (NCBI): domain Eukaryota; kingdom Metazoa; phylum Chordata; order Testudines; family Chelydridae; genus Macrochelys; species Macrochelys suwanniensis. Next base: position 36,674,026 of record CM065775.1, on the reverse strand, counting down.
CTAAAGCTAAGTGAGGCAGGCTTTCTTCTTCAGTGACAGGAACAGAACAGAGCCCATTTACATTCTTTTAGGAAGCCAAGGAGCTCTTGGGACTAGGAGTGCCATTTGGAGATTCCACCACCTCCCTAGGTAACCCATTCTAGTGCTTCACCACCCTCCTAGTGAAATAGTTTTTCCTAAAATCCAGCCTAGACCTCCCCCACTGCAACTTGAGACCATTGTTCCTTGTTCTGTCATCTACCACCACTGAGAACAACCAAGCTCCATCCTCTTTGGACCCCCCCCCCTTCAAGTAATTGAAGGCTGCTATCAAATCCCCCCTCACTCTTCTCTTCTGCAGACTAACTAACCCCAGTTCCCTCAGCCTCTCCTCATAAGTCATGTGCCCCAGCCCCCTAATCATTTTCATTGCCCTCCACTGGACTCTGTCCAATTTGACCACCTCCTTTCTGTAGTGTGGGGGCCAAAACAAGTAGCATAGCTATGGGGGGAGTGGGGCAGCGGCCGCTCCCCCACTGGGCACAAGTGGTGCCTGTTTAATTTTTACTCACCCGGTGGCACTCCGGGTCTTCAGCGGCACGTCGGTCGGCGAGTGGTTCACTCGCTTCGGGTCTTTGGCAGTACTTCGGTGGTGGGTCCTTCAGTGCCGCCGAAGACCTGGACCAAGTGAAGCACTCGCTGCCGAAGTGCCGCCGAAGACCCGGAGCGCCACCGGGTGAGTACAAGCGGGTGCTGCCTTTTTTTATCTCCGCTCCCCTTGTTCTCTCCACCTGGCTATGCCACTGGCCAAAACTGGATGCAATACTCCAGATATGACCTCACCAGTGCCAAATAGAGGGAAATAATCACTTCCCTCGATCTGCTGGCAATTCTCCTACTTATACAGCCCAATATGCCTTTAGCCTTCTTGGTAACAAGGGCACACTGCTGACTCATATCCAGCTTCTCATCCACTGTAATCTCCAGGTCCTTTTCTGCAGAACTGCTACCTAGCCAGTCGGTCCCCAGCCTGTAGTCGTGCACAGGATTCTTCAGTCCTAAGTGCAGGACTCTGAACTTGTCCTTGTTGAACTTCATCAGATTTCTTTGTCCCACTCCTCCAATTTGTCTAGGTCACTCTGGATCCTATCCCTACCCTTCAGCGTCTGTACCTTTCCTCCCAGCTTAGTGTCATCTGCGAACTTGCTGAGGGTGCAATTCATCCCATCATCCAGATCATTAAAGATGTTGAACAAAACCTGCTCCAGGACTGACCCCTGGGGAACTCTGCTTGATACTGGCTGCCAATTCCCTTGTGCATGTACATGCTCCTGCCACCTACTGGTGGCTCATGGGTGCTGAGCAACCCCCCCCCCCCTTTTTTTTTGGTGGGTGCTTGAGCCCCAAGGCACCCATGGAGTTCACACCTAGGATTAGGAAAGCAAATTTTGCCCCCCATTCCCTGAATTTTTTTTAAATGATGCCCCTGCCTGGGACCCACCCTGGTTACCTTATGTCTCCCAGTGTCTCCTGCTCCCCTCGCCTTTACAGGGAAGCTTGGTTTTCTGAAAGCCCTCCCCCTCCCTGTGTGGCTGTGGGCTGAGTAACCATATTACTCAATAGTCTTTGTTACAGGGCCAAAGTATGAAGTCTCCCTTCTGCCCGAGACTGTTTTTCCTCAGGCAGGCCATTTAGGAGAATACCCCGGGGATAGAGACTCCACTGTTTAGCATTAGACCCATCCTGGCTTAATGGATTCATGTCACTGGTCTTGTGACTGCATCTGCCTGTGTGGGAATGTGTGGAAATGGTCTGCTCTCCTCTGGCAGTCCAACCTATCATCCAATACAGGAAGCAGATTCTGGGATACCAATCAATAGTTCACATTGAGGGAAGGGGGAAAGAGAACAAGGATTTTTAAAGGGACCGGCTCATAAACAAGGAAAGTTCATAGCAGACAGAATAGGGAAGCTACTCTAGTGATAGCTTGTTATGTGTTATTACTGTACCAACCTGACTGCCAGATAACCGGAGAGAATGATTGCCTGATTCCATGCAAACTTTTATTTCATTTTCGTTTCAGTCACAATGTGTAGCACAGAAGATAAACACAGCTGTGTGTGTTTCGAAAATATTATTCATAAAATAAAGATCTCCACCAATCTAGTGGAATAATAATATTAATTGATGGGATGGTAGTAGAGATTTAAACATATTAAACATGTTGCATTCAGTGGCAGAAACACATCTAAGCTTTGGATGCAGTTGGAACAAACCTCTCATCACGAATCAGGGCTAAACACTGGTTCGGGTGTGCAATTTTTTATTTCTCCAAACTGGGACACTTTTCTCAGCGTTATCAGCAGGTAAAAGATGAAGGTTGGGGTCTGATGGCAAGCAGGAAATTGTGGCAATTTGTGGGAAGGGTGAATGTATCAATGCGGATGGTTTGGAGGGGCTATGCACTGCACTGCTATAGACTAGGGACCGAATGGCTGGGCAGCAGTTCTGCAGAAAAGGACCTAGGGGTTACAGTGGACGAAAAGCTGAATATGAGTCAACAGTGTGCCCTTGTTGCCAAGAAGGCTAATGGCATTTTGGGTTGTATAAGTAGGGGCATTTCCAGCAGATCGAGGGACGTGATCATTCCCCTCTATTCAGCACTGGTGAGGCCTCATTTGGAGTACTGTGTCCAGTTTTGGGCCCCACACTACAAGAAGGAGGTGGAAAAATTGGAAAGAGTCCAGTGGAGGGCAACAAAAATGTTTAGGGGGCTGAAGCACATGACTTATGAGGAGAGGCTGAGGGAACTGGGATTGTTTATCCTGCAGAAGAGAAGAATGCGGGGGGATTTGATAGCTGCTTTCAACTACCTGAAAGGGTGTTCCAAAAAGGATGGATCTAAACTGTTCTCAGTGGTAGAAGATGACAGAACAAGGAGTAATGGTCTCAAGTTGCAGAGGGGGAGGTTTAGGTTGGATATTAGGAAAAACTTTTTCACTAGTAGGGTAGTGAAGCACTGGAATGGGTTACCTAGGGAGGTGGTGGAATCTCCTTCCCTAGAGGTTTTTAAGGTCAGGCTTGACAAAGCCCTGGCTGGGATGATTTAGTTGGGGTTGGTCCTGCTTTGAGCAGGGGGTTGGACTAGATGACCTCCTGAGGTCCCTTCCAACCCTGAGATTCTATGATTCTATGAGTCTTGAGAGCAGGAGGAGGTGTTACAGGAGTGCTCTATAAAAGATAAACATTGTATATAAGTAAATGGTTAATAGAGAAGGTGCCAGTAGATGGCACTAAAATATGCAGCATTATTCCTGGGTTTTGTGGGACCAGTAAAACTTGTTCATGTGCATTGGAAATAGTATCTTATGTACAGCACTTAACATGCTGCTCTTAACAGGCTGGGGTTATGTGCAGAGGCAAGGTCCTATGTTTTCCAAGCATGATGTTATACAAATGACTGATTGCTATTATTAATATGAAACACTTTGGGCCAGATGCTCAGCAGCTGTACATTGGCATAGCTCCACCAAAGACTACACAATTATATTGATTTTACACCACCTGAGGTTCTGGCTGCTTATTTGTACTGCCTTGCTTCTGTTTCAGTTTAAATTTCCCTTTCCACACTTTCATCTAGCATTACTGTAATTATTTGGTTAGTGCTGTCAATGAGCTCAGTGCCAGGTGGCACACAAAACTATGGAGAGTGCTTTCCTCAAGCAGCTTGCAATTTAAAGACAGATGATGCATGGAAACTGCTGTAAAATCCTACCTCAGCGCCTCAACATGGTGCAGCAGTGACCCTGGCCGTCTGACAGCTATGGTAGCGGGGCGTATGCCCTAGTAGGTTTTACCATGCTACAAAGATATCTTACTATCCAATCCAGGGAGGAGGGTTGCTCTCTGAGGAAAGAGCGCTTTTCCTTCTCCTTAGAGGTTGAAGGCTAGCTAAGCTTGAGGAGGTACGCATGCCTGCCCACCTAGCCAGTGGGATGGCTTGAAGTTAACGGCTAAAACAACACGAGTAAATGCATGTTCTACGGTGGCGGAGCGGAAATTGAGTGACAAGAGGTTGCTAAAAATGTCAGGTGCTAGACCAACATGGAAAAGGACAATCCTCGCTGTGTGTACTTACAATTGTAGGTCACTGGCAAAGGAGGAAACTTTAAACCATCTGATGGAGGAGAAGAAAAGGATAAAATGTGATATGCGATGGGCGGGCCACACAGCACCACGGCTCATGGATAACAGGTGGACCGCAATCATTGCTGAGTGGTACCCGCGAGAACAGAAAAGACCCCCTGGTCGGCCTCCAAGAAGATGGGAAGATGACATCGTCAAATGTTTTGTACGAACGTGGAGAAGAAAGGCAAGAGTGCGAGAAGAATGGCAGATGTGTTGTGATCGGCGCAGTCTTAACAACAGCTGAAGTCCGATCGATCCAGGTGATCCAGGTGATGAATGGAAGATGAGATGTTGTCAGAAATCCAGAGGTGGAGATTACTTAGATTCCGTAGTAGTTGGGTGGGACCTCAAAAACCATTTAGAGGAGTTGGACACCTAGTTCCCATTAATTTCTAAATTTTGGAGGGAAACTCCTGACATTTGTTGTTTTGAAACCATGGAGCTTTCCTCACTTTATTGTTTTTCAAACGGGAAAAATTGGAAAACTTCTATGCAGCATGGGAGAAATTCTAGCCCCACTGAAAGTCAACGGGAGTTTTGCCACTGATTTCAAAGGGCCCATTTATTTTTACCCCATATCCTGTTATGGCATTTCTATAGCATATTCAAATAGCAATTTGATGCAGAGCTAGTTCGCGGGATATAAATTTCTGGGCAGATACTCAACACTCAGGCAACAGAACATCTGATGGATGTTAGTTAAATACCGAGAATAAATGGGACTATGCTCCTTTTTTAAAAAAGCCTATAAATAAATCAAATTCTGGTGAACCTTGAGTCTAAGTTGTTGACCTTCACAGTCAAGCGACTGAATGAGAACTGGAATATTGAATACAAAATGTGGTGTCAGTGCCTCACACACACAACTTTCATTTCCATGTGTAAATGGACATTTGCATGTAGAGTAGGCAACTGCCTATCTTACAGCTTTTTTGAATAAACAGGGCTGGAGTCTGCCATTAGACACAGATCTTTGCAAGACCTGGGGCATAAGTTGCACCACTCCATGAATAGCCCAGGGGGCGATTGTGACTTAGACATAATTTTAAATCACAATTCCTCCTTACTCTGGGATAAAGGGTAAATAATTTTACTGCTAAGGCAGGCCAAGAGACTCTGCCTCTTCCCTACCTTTTGAAGCCCAGTCCTCACTTACCTGCCCTGGGGCAGGAGCACATGAGTCTGCAATACCCTCTCACTCCAATATAGACCCAAAGTCTGGGGAGCCCATTTACTTCCTTGCGGGGGCATGGTGTTCACCTCTCAGTCTAACCCATAATTTGCACAATTAAATAGGTACTCTAACAAATATTGTTGCCTTGTTTTTGTCATCAGACACATTTTTGTGGTAAAAATGTGGGTCCATAATGCCACTGCTTTAGCTTTATGTTATGCACTTTTATAAAGCAAATTCTGCATCCTCTTCTCCCAGTCGCTTCCTGAGTTCTTTCTTCGTCTGGTCTTTGTGCTCTTAGCTAATTTGCATTTCCTTTTCTTGCTCGTTGCTTCCAGATCTGTCATTCTACATTTATTCTGCAAAACTTCAATGACCAAACTGCACTAGCCCACACTGGGCCTAAATTAGTATTATTGGTGTGTTTTAGAAATAGGGTGTACATTTTTAACAGTGAGGGTAATTGACTACTGGAATAATTTACAAAGGGTCATGGTGGATTCTTTACTTTCAAAAAAATCTCTGCTCTAGGAGTTATTTGGGGGAAGTTCTATGGCCTTTGCTATACAGGAGGTCAGACTGGATGATCACAATGGTTCCATCTGGCCTTGGAATCTATGCATTTAGGAAGCTAAAGGCCTGATTTTCTCTTACACAAATTCCTCTTCACACTGCCTTGGCAGGAAAAAGGGGGCTTAAAGCAGGTATCAACATAGCATATACCTGCTTAAAATTTTTGTTTTAAACTGCTAGAGCAGTGTAAAGGGAGCTAATTGTAAATAAGAATTACATACAAAATAACTATGTTAAAAGAATACTACTAAGAATGCAATGGAAGATATGAAATGCAAAAAATAAAGTTGTCTGTGCAACCTTTGTGCATATGCATTATGATATAGTCTTTAATTCATTGATCACATATTTTTTTTAACATAGGACTCCTGAGGGTTTCACAGATATTTGCAGAAGAGTGAGTGGTGAGATCCAGGCTGTGGAGGGAAGAGGGGTCTAGTGAGTACAGACCCTTTTTGTCCTGTCCCCTCCAGCCAGTCCCTGTTCCAGTCCTGGCTCTTTGCCCTGGCTCTTCACCCCATCTTTGGAGAATTTAGCTCTGAAGCTTTATCAAATGTCTACTGTGTGTGTACCAACTGCGATTACTCAAAGGCTTATACTTTGGCCAAATTTGGGAAGATCTCCATGGAGATGGTAAAAGGCACCTTTCTAACACAAAGGCCACCCCTTGCCAAATTTTAAGTCCCTGTTCCAAAGCATATGGGCACTAGAGCATCCCAAGGAACAAAGCACCAAAATTTTAACATGGACAAAACAACATAATAGGAGCTATCTGGCCACCTTAATTATAGGCCCTACGTAACAATTTAGGAGCCTTACTTTAGGCACCTATTTTTGAAAAAAAATGGCCCATCATTTCAAGCTTTCTTGTCAAATGGTCTGACCCTCTGACTCATCGAATGCCTCCTGTGAAGTGGAAGCTGAGGATACTCAGCACCTCACCTACTTGATTCTGCAATGGTTGCACTAAATATACATTTTAAAAGCTCTGACATTAGTGGAAAGAAATCCCTAGTTACAGAAAAAAAATCTCTGTTATCAGCTGTAGATAGAATTCAGACAGTAGCTCTTTCAAAGTTTACTGTAACAGTAACATTTATGCAAGCAGGATCATGTGGGGGTCCAGACGTCATGTGAGGGACTCACAATGATTACCCTGGGGGTGTCAAGTCCCTTCCCTACAAGATGCACACTCTACACAGCCTTGTGGGAAGCGACAGCCACAGTAAGATTGTACAGCAGGAGGGCATGTTTTAGAGTGATGCTGAAAACATGGGCCAGCTACATGGAACTGAATCAGTGGGAGCCTGCCTGATGGCTACACTCTCTCTCTGAACAAAAAGCCAGAGCAGCAGGGCACCTTCTCTTCACAGGACATTTGTGGAATATGGATCAATAAAAATCCCATTATTTAAGGGCATTTTCGACAAAATGATTATTTACTGTTAAGCGTAGATGGAACTACTGCACACTACCCTGCATTTCAAATAGAAATACTTCAGGGAAAGTTCCCTGCTGCCCTGTCTGAAAAAAAAAATACAGAGGATGAAGCACTCATAGGGAAGGCGATTTTAGGCCATTTCTGCACTGTCCTGCTCTAATTTATAACACTCTCCCTCCCATGGCTGCCTTGTGCTGTGCCAGAGCCCAGAATCCCTGGTTGCAGTTGCCCATACACGCAATATCACCCCTTATGCCAGGGCATGTGCTCCCCTGAAGTAAATAAACATATATAGCATCATCAGAGGCACCTAGGAAGGGCAAAATGCATGTTCTTGGACTTTGCTATGCAGCGCTGAGTTTCCTAGGAATCACTCACATACTACGGTGATGAGCAGTGTAAATGGATGGACAGATTTTTTTCCCCTCAAACTCTAGCTTCTTTACCAGAAGCCAAATAACTAGCAGTTGCACTTACTTTAGTATTCTAGTAGCAAAGCAGGGTAGCTGTAGCTCTATTGTGCAAAGTCCTCTAGGATTTTTTATTCTGAAAATGATGCATGCTTACCATCAAATAAGTGAAGAGACTACAGGTTGTTTTTGAGGCTATAATGTGATATTTAAGACACAGCTACTGTACCACTGTAATTAGTATGGTTTTTATTTTGTTGCAATATCCATCTTTGTCTCTCATACAGTGAACGTGATGTGAAATGTATGTGCCTGGAAAAGATCTGTTTATATGCAGCAGCATCTGGTTTACGAAGAGGTCCTGGCAGGGCCGGCTCTAGGTTTTTTGCCGCCCACAAGCAAAAACAATTTTGGCTGCCCCCCCACCCCACCCCTGGGATCCCCCCTGCCTCCCCAGCCCTGGGCTCCCCCCCGCACCCCCACACCTCCTGCCGCCCAAGCCCTGGGCTCTGTCTCCCCTCCCCGCAACCCCTGCCACCCCAGCCCTGGGCGCTCTCTCTCTCCCCTTCCCAGAACCCAGGAGCTGAGCCGGGAAGCAGCTCGCCGCGGCTGCATCCCAGCTCCCCGCTCAGCCACTGAGCGGGGAGCCAGGAGGCAGCTGCCCTGCAGCACCTGCAGGCAGCTCCATGCGTGTCCCAGTCCTTACCCAGTCCTTTTGCCGCCCCAAGCAAAAAAAAAAAGGATGGCTGGAATGCTGCCCCTGAAAATGTGCTGCCCCAAGCATGTGCTTGGTTTGCTGGTGCCTAGAGCTGGCCCTGGGTCCTGGATTTTTATTCAGTAAGGCATGAATGACTTGCCCAAGGTCACATATTGAGCCAGTGGCTCATATGCCTGGATTCTGTGCTCTAGCCAGTGTATAATACAGCCCTTCTTTACGTGTTTCAGGAAAGTACAAGGTTATTCCAAACAGACTGTAAGAGGAATTGACTATAAAAGCTTTTCATTAACCAAATCTCCCGCATGGTTGCGGGGGGTGGGAATGTAAGCTTATTTTCTGCTATGCAGTAATATACTGAAAGATTGTGGAATGGTCTGCATTTTAATGTAGAATTTACAAGGTCCAGCCCTTGGAGATAAATGTATTTTCTGTTCCTGCAGTGTGACATGTGTTCCATACCAAATGCTGCTTGCTATAATGCAGTTCTGTATTACCGGTAATATATTTTTATTCTCCTGTACAGCAGACTCACCAATATATCACTTTTCTCCATATCCTAGCTCAACATGCAACATTCAAGTGGACATTGATGACAGGTGATGCTTAGCAGCCATTTTTAGTCTCCCTTCACTAGTCATGTCAAATCTGTACCAGACCCCCAGTGTAAAGAGATGACAAGCCTGTTAAAAGCAGGAATCATAGAATATCAGGGGTTGGAAGGGACCTTAGTAGGTCATCTAGTCCAACCCCCTGCTCAAAGCAGGACCAATCCCCAATTTTTGCCCCAGATCCCCAAATGGCCCCCTCAAGGATTGAACTCACAACCCTGGGTTTAGCAGGCCAATGTTCAAACCACTGAGCTATCCCTACCCCAACCATTCCACTTGCAAAGCAAACATTGTGTACGTGGATGAGACGGAGGGATGGAGAGGGAAGCTCTGAGTGATAAAGACATTGGCAAGTACCAAACCATGATTTAAAAAGAAGTATATAAAAGGCACAAATGCCTCTAATTAGTCTGTCTTTCAGCTGCTAAAATGCCTCTTTGGGTTTAGATTAAAAGAACAAGTGTCCTTGTAAGCATCAGCAGGCAATATTTTATAGGTCAAACTGATCCACAGGAATACAATAGCAATTCCCTTTTGAACCTCACAGAAGATCTAGTTGGAATTAAACAGAAAACAAAAATGCCAGCTGGATTCAGGTGAGTTTCCGGGGGGAGGGATAGCTCAGTGGTTTGAGCAGCCTGCTAAACCCAGGGTTGTGAGTTTAATCCTTGAGGGGGCCACTTAGGGATCTGGGGTAAAAATCTGTCAGGGGACAGTACTTGGTCCTGCTAGTGAAGGCAGGGGACTGGACTCGATGACCTTTCAAGGTCCTTCCAGTTCTAGGAGATTGGCATATCTCCATTTAGTATCCCAACCCAGGAAACTACAGACCAGTTAGTTTAACTTCTGTGCCAGGGAAAATAATGGAGCAAGCAATTAAGGAAATCATCTGCAAACACTTGGAAGGTGATAGGGAATAACCAGCATGGATTTGTAAAGAACAAATCATGTCAAACCAATCTGATAGCTTTCTTTGATAGGATAATGAGTCTTGTGGATAAGGGAGAAGCGGTGGATGTGGTATACCTAGACGTTAGTAAGGCATTTGATACGGTCTCGCATGATATTCTTATCAATAAACTAGGGAAATACAACTTAGATGGGGCTACTATAAGGTGGGTGCACAACTGGCTGGATAACCGTACTCAGAGAGTAGTCATTAATGGTTCCCAATCCTGCTGGAAAGGTATAACAAGTGGGGTTCCGCAAGGGTCTGTTTTGGGACCGGCTCTGTTCAATATCTTCCTCAACGACTTGGATATTGGCATAGAAAGTACGCTTATTAAGTTTGCAGATGATACCAAACTGGGAGGGATTGTAACTGCTTTGGAGGATAGGGTCATAATTCAAAATGATCTGGACAAATTGGAGAAATGGTCAGAGGTAAACAGGATGAAGTTTAATAAGGAGAAATGCAAAGTGCTCCACTTAGGTAGGAACAATCAGTTTCACACATACAGAATGGGAGGAGACTGTCTAGGAAGGAGTATGGCAGAAAGGGATCTAGGGGTTATAGTGGACCACAAGCTAAATATGAGTCAACAGTATGATGCTGTTGCAAAAAAAGCAAACTTGATTCTGGGCTGCATTAACAGGTGTGTTGTGAGCAAGACACGAGAAGTCATTCTTCCACTCTACTCTGTGCTGGTTAGGCCTCAACTGGAGTATTGTGAGTTCTGGGCACCACATTTCAAGAAAGATGTGGAGAAATTGGAGAGGGTCCAGAGAAGAGCAACAAGAATGATTAAGGGTCTAGAGAACATGACCTATGAAGGAAGGCTGAAGGAATTGGGTTTGTTTAGTTTGGAAAAGAGAAGACTGAGAGGGGACATGATAGCAGTCTTCAGGTATCTAAAAGGGTGTCATAAGGAGGAGGGAGAAAACTTGTTCATCTTAGCGTCTAAGGATAGAACAAGAAGCAATGGGCTTAAACTGCAACAAGGGAGGTTTAGGTTGGACATTAGGAAAAAGTTCCTAACTGTCATGGTGGTTAAACACTGGAATAAACTGCCCAGGGAGGTTGTGGAATCTCCATCTCTGGAGATATTTAAGAGTAGGTTAGATAAATGTCTATCGGGGATGGTCTAGACAGTATTTGGTCCTGCCATGAGGGCAGGGGGCTGGACTCGATGACCTCTCGAGGTCCCTTCCAGCCCTAGAATCTATGAATCTATGAGTCATGCTTTAATTGCAATGACAACAATTGCATAATCAGTAAGCATTTTAGCACTGGATTGGTCCCAAATGTATTAAGTCGTTGGAGATTTTGCCTGAATAAGGGCTGAATAAAAAGTAAATAAGGATTTCAGGCTTTGCCCTTTGATGCTAATTAAGACAGCCTATTCCAAGGAGAGCTAGTCACTATGGCCCCAGTTCAGCACAGGACCCAGACATGTGCTTAGCTTTCAACATTTGTTTATGTCCCATAGACGTCAATGGGAATTAAGCATGCACTAGAAGTTAAATCCATGTTTAAATCCTGTCCAAAACAGGGATGGACTTAAGCATATGGTTAAGTGCTTTCCTGACTTGGAGTGTATGGCTTTGCTTCACCAGAGGACATTAGCATGTGCTAACTTTAAGCATGTGAGTAGTTCTTTTGACTTCAATAGAATGTTAGGTGCTTAAGTAGCACATTAGCACATGCCTAACTTTTGTGACTACTGACTAATGCTTAAAGTTAGGCACACTTAAGTACTTTGCTGAAGTAGGGCCTATGTGTTCACTCCCTTTACTCGTTTTTGACTCAGACTCTTATTTGAGTTTTCCCATTATTGAATAAAGGGGATTTTTGACCAAAGAAGAATTGACCTTTATTCACTGGTTTTCCTTTTGTACAGAACTGGGTGAATTATTTGTAGTGAACAATTTAGTAGAAGAATTTTGCACTGCCCCCTTTGTGGTGAATTATCTGTGAACCAGCTTTGAGTTTATTTATTGTTTATTATTCCAAATTGCTTTGTTCCAAATTGTATTGTTCCAAATTCTAAGTTGTTTATTATTCCAAATTCGTCAATGAATGGTTTATGTGGGCTTATTTCAGCCTACAGATTCCTGAGTAATCATTGACAGTGTCAACTGCTTTGAGTCTTTTGCTATTTGTAAGGTACTACTCATGCTGTTAGATGTCCCCTAGATAATATAGTCGTGTTCTTGAACCCTAACTGAATGGTAGTCCACAAAATAGATGCATGTACACTTGTGCAGGATATACATTTGTGCACTTTCCCTTTCTCCAAACATTCTCAAAGACAAACCTCTGCTAGTACAAATCCGCATGAAGAGGTGCATCAAATTTGCATTTTCTATTTGAACAAATGTTTGTGAATACTTTTATCGCAATGTTCACTCTGCTTTTGATAAACAGGTGCAGTGGCAAGCTGTGCATGATTTTAATAAAATCTTTTCAATTACTTTTAAAGGCTGCAGCGTGAATCCATGTTGATATCAGATTCTTCTTCAACATGATCAATCATTTCAAGATAAGAAAATATAATTACTTAAATATGAACAGAACTTGTGATTTTAAATGAAATGCTCTGAATGTCTGAGGAGGCGGTCTGTAATCAATCATCCATAATGAACTGCATGCTTTAGAAACTGTGGGAAGGCAAAGAAGCAGAAAACAAGATTTTTTTAATAAACAAGGCACAAAAGTTTTATGGCACACTGTATCATAAATACTTAGGGCGAGATTTTTCTAAAGTGCTCAGGGTCGGCCTGACACAGGGTACATCTATATATGAGCTGGGAGGCGTGATTCCCAGTTTGCGTAGACGTTCTCACACTAGCTCTGCTTGAGCTAGCACCTACAAATAGCACTGTGGCCATGGCAGCACGGCCAGCTGATCAGACTCACCACCCCAAGTACAACCCCACCCAGCCCCCTGGGTACATCCTCATGCGGCTAGCCAAAGCCACCACCCAGGCGACTGTAGTCACACTGCTATTTTTAGGGGCTACCTCAAGCAGAACTAGTGGTGTTATATCTATATGTTATATGTGAGTTGGGAATCTATTTTAAATGTAATTGATGAGCCTAAAGATTGGAACAGTCAATGGCAGAGAGGAAAAGGCTGCAGTATTCAAGACACAAAATGATGGATGAGAGTTTTAGCTGTGTGGAGAAGGAGGAAAGGCCATATATGGTGTTGGAAGAAGTAGCAAGATTTAGCTAGAACCTGAATGTGTGGGTCTAAAAATAGGGCCAAGTCAAAGCTGACGGCCTGGTGACAGGTATGCATGTCTGGCCCACAGTGATAGAGTGGCAGGTAAAATCCAGAGCTCAGTTTTGTAAGCAGACACTGAAGCATCTCAAGGCACTTAGCGTCAACCTTGACGAACTGCACAGTATTTCCTCATCTACCACATCTTGGGAATTTGTAGATAGAGCCTAATTATACTCTGAAGGTTTCTCCTTCTCTTGCTTTTCCTTAAATTTGCTTTTATAACCCAGGCTGTAAACTGCAGCAGCCAAGGTATTTTTAGGATGCTATGGGCAATCTGAGAAATTGATTTCCTTTCAACTAATTTGCTGTAACCTTAAAGGGACTGATCAATAAATGACTTGATTTAAATATCTGATGCCTGCAGAAATGCATGTGGATTCTAGGAATAGCAATAATCGGAGGAAAACAACTTGTGGAATGGGGGGGGGGGGGAATTTGCATAAAGAAATGCAATGGATTTAATGTAGCTGGATTTTTGTAAAGCCTTTAATAGGCTCCACATGGCAAGCTCCTAAGGCAATTAGAGACTTGAAGATTAGGTGGAACTACTATGAGATTGATACTCTGTTTCAAAAACATGCAGAGGGCCAGCTTCTCCCCAGTTGATGTTGAGAGATCCAGATTGCATCTCCCTATGCCAGCCAGGCTTTCTGCATCGTAGGGGTGTCGGTGGTAATTCCACCTCAGGCCTTTCACCGGGTTTATTCTCGGAGACGGGCAGGCTTAACGTTAGATGGGGCTCCACAGGAGCTGAATCAGTGCATTCGCCTCAGCTATGTCCCATCTTCAGTCAGTGCTATCCACTTTTCTGGCCTGGTGGACCCCAAGGGGGAGGTGAGGGTAACTTTTTGCTACCTTGGGCCCTTTGTGCAAGTTGTGTCCCAGCAGGGCTCCTGAGGCTGTAAAGGAGCTGCCTCTGGCACTGCTAGGAGATAGGGTGGACCTGTAAGGGGCCATGTGACCCCAGAGCCCTGGCTCTGTAAGGGGGGTGGAGACGAGATGGGTCTCACCTAGTTCCCTCCTACTACCACCTCCTGCTTCTGCTACGCCTCTTGTTCCCAGAGGATGCAGGGGTTTTCTGAAAGGGGCATTCATCCTGTGAAATTCCATAGTGGGCTCCAACCTACATTGTACTCTAGGGAAACAAGACACTGCCTCACAAGTCCCAGTTCTGAGGGTGGGATCTTTAGTTAGTCCTATCCAGCTGGCCCTGGGGCTTCTGAAAACATTGTAGGCTCTACCAGAAACAAGTAAATAAGAAGGACCAGTTTGTGCAAAAGGCAGCAAATCATTTATATCATCTTGGGTTACGCAGGAATTTGATATTATCGTTAGCATAATTCACAGTATTTCATATTTGCCTTTGAAGACCTTAAAGCACAGACATATAGATTGAGGACATATAGTGCTTGATCAGGCTTTGAACAGTATGGATTATTTCAGGAGAGAAGTGGTGATGTGAGACCAAGGACCAGCGCTATTGATAAAGTGCAGCAACATAATAAGCAATCATGAATGATTCAGGAACATGGTACTTCTGGGCTAATGGAAACTTTTTAGAAATACTTCCACATACATAGCATCTTTGTGCTCACCTCCTCAATGCAGCTGTGACAGCAGGAAGAATAATACACAATTATGGTTGAGCAGTCTTTCCAAGGCTATAGTGTGTTAAAATGTGAGCAGGTCAAAATAGAGGATAATTGTACTGGGGTGTTCTTCTTATTTGTCTGTGGTGATAGAAATTTGAATATATGCCTTAAAAAAATCAGATCTTGAATGTACATATGAATGGCGATACTGGGTCAGCCCAAAGGTCCATCTAGCCCAGTATCCTGTCTTCTTACAGTGGCCACTGCCAGGTGCATCAGAGGGAATGAACAGAACAGGTAATCACCAAGTGATCCACCACCTGTCACCCATTCCCAGCTTCTGGCAAACAGAGGCTAGGGACACCATCCCTGCCCATCCTGTCTAAAAAGTCTCCTGTCAATACATAACCAAATGGAAATAATTCTATGACAATTGTATCATGAGATCAATGTGTTGTCTTAGTGCACAGAAAACAATTTAAATATGTCAATTCTGCATAATCTTACTGTAGTTCTCAGCTGTATTTAAAATTTTGATTAATGACATAGAAGAAAGCATAAGATCACCCCTGCTAAAGTTTGCAGGTGACACAATAATTGGGGGAGTAGTAAATATTGAAGAGAACAGGTCACTAATACAGAGTAATCTGGATCACTTGGTAAGCTGGGTGCAAGTAAATGATATTCATTTCAATATGACTAAATGTAAATGTATACATCTGGGAACAAACAGGCTGGAGGGCTCTATCCTGGGAAGCAGTGACTCTGAAAAGGATGTGGGGGTCACGGTGGATAACTACCTGAACTGGAGAGCCCAGTGTGATGCTGCAGCCAAAAGAGCTAATGCCATCCTTGGATGCATAAACAGGGGAATCTCGAGTAGGAGGAGAGAGGTTACTTTACCTCTGTATTTGGCACTGTAACCACTGCTCCAATACTGTGTCCAGTTCTGGTGCCCACAAATCAAGAAGGATGTTGATAAATTAGAGAGGGTTCAGAGAAGAGCCACAAGAATGATGAAAGGATTAAAAAACCTGCCGTATAGTGACGGACACAAGGAGCTCAATCTATTTAGCTTAGGCAAAAGAAGGATAAGTGGTGACTTGATTACAGTCAGACTACATAGGAAACATATATTTAATAATTGGCTCTTCAGTCTAGCAGAGAAAGGTATAATAGGATCCAGTGACTGGAAGTTGAAGCTAGACAAATTCAGACTGGAAATAAGACATACAATTTTAACAATGAGAGTAATTAACTATTGGAACAATTTACCAAAGGTCATGGTGGATTCTCCATCACTGACAATTTTTAAATCAAGATTGGCTATTTGTCTAGAAGAGCAGCTCTAGGAATTATTTTGGGGAAGTTGTATGGCCTGTGTTGTACAGGAGGCCGGACTAGATGATTGCAATGGTCCCATCTGGCCTTGGAAGCTATGAATGAAAAAAAATGCTATGGGTGTACAATCATACTGTGATTGATGTATTTGCATTATACTGATAAAGCCAAAAATAAACCTTCCCAAGTAACATAGTTTCAGGACTATAAAAATCTTGTACTTTTAGCTAGTTATATTGTTGCTTATAATATTTGCATAAAATCTCAAAATGCATATGCATCTTAAAGATTGCTAACTGTTGATGAAGGGAATAATAATAGATCACTTACTTTTTAGCATATAATATGCTGTTTTGATTTCTGGACACAGTGGCACAGTAGTTTGGAGAAAGAAAAATTAACTACAATTAGAAGAGGGAAACTTGAATAAATATGGTACAGAAATGGCCTATATGGGCTCGGTTGCAAAGTGTTCCACTCTGGCCCAAACCACTTTAGCATAAGTCTAATTTTTTCATATGTCTATCTATTTATACCACCCACTACTTATATCACCCCTGGCCCTTATCACCCCAGTATTTGAGCACCTCACCATTATTAATGGATTTTATCCTCACAAGTCCGCAGTGTTGTATTATCCCCCTTTATACAGATTGGGAGCTGATGTACACGGTACATTAAGTGACTTTCCAAAGATCACATAGGAAGTTGGTAGTTGAACCAGGAAGTGAACCCTGTCTCCTGAGTCTAGGTCCAGTCCTCTACCCACTACATCATCCTCCTTCCTTCCCTAAGGGCCAGTCCAGACTCAAGCACATCTTGATTAAAATATGAGGGGTGATGTGACCCATTTCAAAAGCAGCATTATGCTGAATTCTAATAGGTTCCTTCGCTATTCATCACTGTATTAGCAGTTTTAGCTTTTCCCCACCCTTTCTGGTCAGTGCAATATTATGACTGCTACTGCCAAATATATTTGATCCTCAAGTTTCTGAAACTTTGGTCACCTCTGTGAGGAAGTTTCCTACTAATAAACAAACCTGCCTGCCTGCCTGCAGTGTAATCAGCTCATCCCTGCTGTCAATCGATTCCTGTACGGCATGAGTCTACAGGATGGAACTGTGTAATCTAAAGGGCACTGGACCAGTCATTTCAGCTAAAATGCTTTATTGTGCCTTGCTATGGTTCTGAAATGCATGCTGTCATTTACTAATCTCACTGCTACATGTCCTCATAAATGAAATATTTTCACAGTACTGTGTGAAACAGATAAAGATGTGCACATCATATAGCCGCTGGACTCCAGTTCAAAAATTACATTATCTCTCCAGCTTTTAATTACTGTTATTGTCTTCATAATACCAAAAAGGAATACATTTTAGAATACTGTGGCATGAAATGATTACATGAGTATAAATATATACCTATTAATACTAAACTTAACTGGGTCAAACCTGACCCTTGTCCCCCATACTGCTGTTGTGCTGTGGATGGTTATACAGAATGAAGGAAGGCCCGGATCCTAATATGGATTTAGTAGACTAGCTCACACGGATTTCAGGTGCCTAAATACTTTTGAGCATCTGGGCCAAAGTTCTTGGACACCATAGAGACATGTTCTGTGGGATACCCCCTAGTCTCAATGCAAACGGTGGTGAGGGGAAGGCATTATGGAATTGTGATTATAGTCTGGCTGCAGAAGCCATAGAATAGCCGGTGGGGAAGTTTTCCATTTCCTCATCCTAATCGTCAAAGAAATCCCCTGAGCACAAGCTGTTATCTAAGGCTGCAGATCCTCCCAGTAACAACCCAAAATAATGCTGATTGGGAGCAACCTTGACTACCTCGTGATTAACAGCTCTGGTGTGACACAGCAAGATCCATAGACTTGCATGAGACCGTGTTACTGTAAAAGATGGGTGTATTGTCATGGGACTTTGGGTTCATTCTGCATCAACATAGACCCAGCTCCTGCTCCTCCCCGCCCTCGTGTGCAGTTTCAGCTGGCCACTGGAACTGACCAAGCAACGCTAAGGACTGGTAACTATAAGATCCAGCTGCAGAACCTTTGGGGGGTGTGTGTGTGTGTCTGTGTAAGCATATGCTGATTTTAATTGTACTTTCAATAAACACAGTGTATTGCCTTATTCCCCAGAAAAAGGGTTCCGTGTGCTTCTTACAAGCATAACACATATATCATGAATTATTATAATAATCCAGTGTTTGGCATTCATTTTCTCTTGTGTCAAGCACATACAATGCTGAGTCAGTGTATGCTGCATTCCAGCAGTGCTGAGTAAATACATTAGCACTTGGACGTCAGAGAAATCCACACGGTACCACACTGTCTTTGGATCACTCCAGATAACAGCATGAAAAGAATATTTTGCAGAGTTTCAGAATATCCATTAACTTTATATTCCCAACACTACCTGAAATAATGATGCCAGCGTCCTTAAGGTTTTAAACTGGAAAATAATGACATTGATTTACACAAAAAGTGTTTTATAGAATGCTTCACACATTTGTAGCAAGTGGGGGCAAATGCATTAAATATTCATCTGTCCCTACTGAGGTCACTTAGAGGAAATGAAATGGAAATCTTTAAAAATCTGAACGAAGCGTTTAGTGGGAAGAGGGAATGTTCTTTCAGTACAACACTCTTCTGTATGTTTGTTAATTATAATAATTGTCTGTGTGTGGAGAGATAGCTATGTACCTATGTACACAGAGACACACTACGTGATGGTGTGGTATAAAGGTGGTAGCAGCATGAGTTTGGGATGATCACATAACTCATGAGTGGTAAAACCAAGCATTCCTAATAAAAACCTCTCCATGTATTCTACATATGTCACATATGTTTTAGAAAAAACTGTACTGGAAAAAAATTTAGGAAGTATTTAACATTTTGATTGGGACTATTTTTCATATTCTTCCACCTATAAAGCCATGTGCTTTAGTTACTATGAACCCTGCATAGAGGGAGCCAGATAAACCTGTAAAATGGCCTAAAAGAGCTCTTCTGTACCTAACAATGTATACCTATATATTGGCTTAAAGGGCTGATATTTGAGGTCCTTCTGAAGCTCAAAGCAAGTGTTGGCCTACTAGGAATTTGGGTATATCCCTTTTCCCAATGGTGAAAGGATGCATTGTTGGCAGATTACAGAATTTAAAAGTGTAACCTTATGTATGTATAGAAAAGTTGTTCCTGCCCCAGGACTGAATCCTGCCCATTCTGAACCTTAAACTGAGTTATTTTGAGGGAAGAAATCCTCCTCCAGGAGAAAAAAATAAACATTTCTGTGGCACGTTGATTTGAAGGGGGAGAATGGCAACTGTTTGAAGTTGCTCAGAGGCTTAGAATGTTAGAATGAATCCCAGAGGAGACAGATTAGTTGGCAGAGGGCAGGTTTGGTGGTCACGTACATGAAAACCTGTGTTGCACGGGAAGAAAAACAGCAACCTAGCCCATGCAGAGCTTTGCATAGCATGAGATGGGAGAAGAGCTGAAGCCTCTGTGAAGTCCATGAGGTTCCTTGTTATGCCACTCTATTAAGTTTGGTGTTGGGTGCCAGTACCCAGCCCAGGCTGGCTCCAGCTTTTTGGCCACCCTAAGCAAAAAAAAAAAAAAAAAAAGGCTGCTGCCAAAGCAAAAAAAAAAAAAAAAGGAAAAGAAAAAAATGGCCGCCGCCGAAGTGCCGAAGCGAAAAAAAAAAAGGCCACCTCAGAATCCCCGGACTGCCGCCCCTTACAGGGCACCACCCCAAGCATGCGCTTTGCCATCTGGTGCCTGGAGCCGGCCCTGACCCAGCCCAAATATATGTTCATTTATTGCCTGGCTGTACATGTAGTACATGACTATCCCCTCCACATACAAGGACTGGAGAGTGAGTGTGCACACACACATATATACCAGTTTGGTGTTTCTGGTAGTAGAGTTGGTGATTTAGTACATGGCATTTTTCCCCTTTGACTCTGAACTGAATCAATATCCCAGCCTAGTGTAGGGAGCACTGTGCTTCTAAGGGAAGAGCTTTTTGGACAAGGTGTAAAACATATTCTTCCCACTTGTCATGAAAGATTAACCTCAGGGTCCTGGCCAAATTTCAGTGCAACTCAGGTAATTACATTCTGCCAGCTAAATGCCCCCTGCAATTTCTATTGCAAATATTATTATTATTCGCTTTCTGCCCTGAACTGTTGTGAAATGGTATTGTACACTGGTAAGCCCCTGCTGTGTTGTAAGGGATACGCCCCTGCTGTGTTGAACCCAGAGCTGTCTGCATTTCAATGGTGAATGAGTTATCCTTTATCTATAGTACCTCAGAGAGATATTAGATTTAATTAACTCGGGCCAGATTCTGCCACGCTCACTCAGACTGAATAGTGCCATACTCTGGAAGCAGTCAAATGATTTCAACAGCAATACTTGCAGACTACCATGCTATTCATCATGAGGATGGGTACCAGAATCTGGCCTTTATTGTTTGTAATGTGGCTGGAGAGCACCAAATGGAAAATGCTAGAGAAATGCAAATTACATTATACATTATTAACTAATTTAAAGTAAAGCAACACATCCAATGTAAAGCAGATTTTTAAATAAATCCTAGAGTGGTCCAAGCCATCTTTAGGGTAGTTCATCACATCAGATAGGATGGCCTGATGGCCTGATCAACAATCATAATGGCATCAAATCCAGAAAAGAGAGTCTCATGATGGGTGCTGTTCCACACATAACAAACTAAGTCAGAAGAAAGAATAGAAAAAAGTGTCCAATTCAAAAATATAGATAGTGGCAGTTTTCTCCCATGAGCTCATTAAATAGGATCTTTTGACTGTACTTGTAGTACAGCAGTCTGACAGCTGGAAAAGAGACAACGTTAGCACAGTTCTATTCGGTATCACTCTATGTATCCTGATACTGTAGTGTTTGATTCTGAGAGGAATTAGGAATGTATCCCAATTTTCTGACTTCTCTAGCTCCTCTATTTTAACTTGATCTCCTTTATTGTTAGCCATTCCTCCTAGCATCATATCATCAGGTCTGAGCAACAGACAGCCCCTTCTTTGCTATAGGTAGTTTATGAAGATATTTAATACTACTGACCCCAAAGTTGACTCTTGTTACCCCTGTGCAACAGCTCTTCCAAGTTCAATAATTAGACTCTCTCCATGCTCCATCCTGCATAGAGACTTGGGACACCAGGCTTAGGATGAATGACTGAATGCCCTTTATTTCCTGTTAACGTAGAGCTTTTATATTTTCCACATAAGGCCCCCCAGTGGTCTGTCTAAATAGTAGCTCTAGGCAGCCATAACTCATTCTACATGTCCCATGCTATTCTTCTTACCAAAACCACATTATTACAGCTCTCTAGATAAATCCTTTTAAAATGCCTTATGAAGCCTAGATATAATGGGCTAAATATGCAATGAATCACACAAATTGCATGCATGAAATGGGTAATTGTGCACACAACTGCAAATCAACATGGACGTTTACACTGAGTGCCCCTTTATTAATTTTACAACAGCAACTCAGTATACCCACTATGTTCCCATTGTCCACCAAAGTTATCTCATCAAAAAGTGATATCACTTTAGCGTGTCATGGTCTACTACATGTCGCCTGCTATTTAGCTCACTGTGTCTTCAAATTAACTTCTTCATTATCTGCTCTAGCATGTTAACTGGGATTAAAGTTAGAGTAATTGGCCCATGTGATCTGAGATTTCCTTTTCTTTTACTTTATAAAGACTGCTACTGCATTTGACCTTCTGAAATCATCTAACACTCAATCAGTTCGTCCTGTGTTCTCAGCCTACAGGTTGTCTTAGATTGTAGCACTGATTACAAATTTTCCAAGGTCATATTAACAAGTAGCATTCAGGCTCATTAGGGCTGGCCAATGCCATGCTATTTCTATCCTAACACATATTATGAATGTAATGAGGCACTTTGCTCCATTAATTGTGTATATGTAAAATTAATTTTTGTTATATGTATATACAGAGCCTAACACTATGGGGATGTTCGTCTGATTAAGGTCTCTATCTGCTACCACAGTAGAAATAATGCATTATTAATGATTATTTATTAATGATGACAATGATGATAGGAAAGCACAGCCTTGCCCCCAAAAGCCTAGATAATAAGCTAAACAAACAAAAAACAGCAGAAATGAGTGCAACATACGAGTATATTGTGCAAGGTGATTGATAGCTTCCTATTGGTTTTTGTATTAGATTGCAACCAGCAATGGTTAGTAAGTACTGTAAGCACCCTTTCATTGTATTCTTTTATTACATTTGCTTATATTCACTGACATATAAGACTGTATATGACCGTGCCTAAGAATCCATTATCATAAATACAATGACAAATTACAAGCACTGTCTAATTTGACTCTGCGGCTAGAATGTCTCATCTCTTCCACTGTTTGAGTGTCAGATCTAGACAGCTCTAGGTTACAGAGGCACCTTTGTATGGAGAAGGAAAACAAAAATTGGCACAGCTTGGAGACAAGAGGTAATAAACACCAAAATGCTAACGTTCTCTCTCTTAGCATCAGAGGGGTAGCCGTGTTAGTTTGGATCTGTAGAAGCGACAAAGGGTCTTGTGGCACCTTATAGACTAACAGAGGTATTGAAGCATAAGCTTTCATGGGTGAATACCCACTTCTTCAGATGCAAGCAGTGGAAATGCTTTTCCACTGCTTGCATCCGAAGAAGTGTACCCATTCAGAAGTGACTCATTCAGAGTCTGTTAATTTCAATGGGCTTCCAATCTTTTGGAAGTTACCAGAGACTTTCTAAGCCAGCAGTCTGTAACATCTCTGTTGCACACCTGGGATAAGATTAGAATGGTGGGTTAGGACACAGACCTATAGCAAATATTCATAATTTCAGATATAGTGATGATACATGGATTTAAACAGGATAATCATCTTTAGTGAATCATAACTTTTCCATTGACACCTTACATGCTATGCTTTGCACACATTTTGTTGCAATCATCTAACAGTGGCAATATTAATGATATAAATGGTCCTATTTCAATCATTCAGCATCACAGATGCCTTTCATGCAGGATCTCAAATCTCTTTCAGACATTACTTACTTAAGCCTGGTCTATGCTTAAATTTAGGCTGATAGAGAAGTCAAAAAAATCCTCACCGCTGTGCACTGTAGCTATGCCAACCTAACCCCCAATGTAGATGCAGCTAGCTAGGTCAATGAATGAATGCTTGCAGTGACCCAGCTACCATCGCTCAAGGTGGTAGAGCTCCCACAGTCACAGAAGAAAAGAAATGTCAGTCAATGTAGTCTGTCTATACTATGGTGTTAAAGCAGTATAGCCGTGGGGCCATAGTTAAACCTCTGTAGTGACCCGAGAGTGGACATGGACTTAATCTTCACAATACTCCTGAGAGGCCAAACTTTCTCCATCTTGCCAATGAGTAAACAACAGGAATAAAGAGATTGTGTCTTGCTGAAAGACAGTGAGTTTCTGGCAGTGTAATAACATTCTTCCCTGTGATTTTAACTGTTTCAGACTTCATCTTCAAGTTTCCATTACCAGAAGAATCAAAGGGTGGTCACCTCCCCCATCCGCCTAGAAAAAATCATATTTTCCAACAGATCCCACACCGTGGTATCTGAGATGGTGGAGTTCACTCCTGTATTTTAAAATGGAAAATAAAAGTGATATCTCCTACGTGCCTGTGGGGAAACTGCTGCCAAATACTGTCCTTTTAATGATGACTGCTGTACCATGAGACCTGACTCAATAAGGCACAGCTTCTTTCTCGGCTCTGAGGCCAGACAACATAGTTTTTCCAAGTCATTTTTAATTCTGGGCACAGGAAGTTGGCTGTGCTGCAAGATATATCACAGCACACCCCAATGTTTTATTGTGCAGGAAAATTTTATTTATCCACAAATTAATAACTAAACACCAGGAGAGAATTCAGGACATTCAAAGGCCAAATGATTCAATTCATTCTTGTCTTCAGTTTTATTTTCAAGGGCAAATCTATGAGGAGAAATCGCTGCTCCTTTTCCAGGACACTTATACTCCATTCAAAATTTATTAAAACGAGCATTTTTGATCAACCGGGGGTTTGGCATGGGGATGCCACTATCACAAGCCCATGTGTGTCACCCATACAGATAAATTGGAGCCTGATCCAAAGGCCTTTGAAGTCAACGGTTCCCTTTCCATTGACCTCAGTGGGGACTGAATCAAGCATATGGGTGTCAGCTAGAATGAGCTCCTGAATCTTTGCCTAAGATGTCCACAGACACATATTGGTAGGAAGGTTTAATTACCTCTTTAATACTGTTTATTTATTTATACTTATAGCACTTACCTAGAGTTCTAGACACTTAAAGAAATGTAAAAGATATAGTACAAAAACTTATGTGTAGATAATAAAATGCCTTCCTTCCAGTTTAATAAAATAATAATTGCCCCATATCTAATTGTCCCCTTTTCTAGTCCTCCCCCAGCCCACCTCCTGTACAAAAACCCAAGAAGAAATGACAAATAAGTAAAATGGGACACAGGGATAGTAAATGACTTTGCTATGAGACACCATGGTCTAGCAGATTAGGCTCTGCTTTAGTAGCAAGGAGTGCAGGATTAGGATTCTGTTTCTGACACTGCATTGCGGTCTGACCTAGCACAAGTCACTTGGGCACTTTTAAAAAATTTGACCTAATTAACTTTGGGTGATTCAGATTATAAATTGCCCAACTTTATAGGTGCTGAACAATTAAAGGCAATGGAAGCTGCAGCACTGAAAGTCTCACATGTCTCAAGTTGGGCATGCCAAACTGGGGGACTTAAGAGCAGGTGGCTGCTTTTGAAAATGGTGGCTTTAGCCTCTATGTTCTGCAGCTTTCCCACCTGTAAACTGAGCATTTTTGTCTCATTCATGAGAATGTTGGGAGGTGTAAGTAAATAGCACTTGTAGTGTATTAAGGCCACTCAGTGAGAGAGGCTGACTTAAACCCAGGACACCCTAGGAAATAGTCTTTGTCATCATAGGACAGCCCTTTGCTCATTTATTCTCTAGTCTAGGAGGTGTTTTGGTGGGGAGTAGAAGGAAGATCATCATCACCTTCTTTGTGGAAAAGTGGATACAAATTTATCAAGCCATGCATCTGGATTATGCACATCTCAGGAACTCCCTATGTAACATATCCTTCATGCATAATTCCTATACAATGCATGGGACAAATACTAAGATTTTGGAAACCTGTCAGCAGCTAAGTAAACCCACCTCTGCCCAAGTGCCAATCCAAGGCATGATTCAGCAACAAAACCAACAGACTGGAACAAATTTAGAGTGTCCTGTCTAAGCTCTTTTGGAGGTATGACAAGTCCAACATTAGGAAAATACAAAGTAAAGTCTACCTCAGTTTTGAACCTCCATATTTCCAAAATATCTTGTTGGATTTCTCCTACATTTTACAGAACAATTCTACCCTGAGCTAAGGCCCTGCATGTGAAATTTTAGGCAGCTCAGTTCAGCTATATGAGGGAGGGTGTCACAATGGAATTTGTTATAGGAAGCTACCTTGAGTCTGAACTAGTATGGATACAGACTGGTAATAAAAATATTTTAAGAAACTCTGAAAGTGATAACAGAAAGATAATAACCATATACAGAAAAGAAAAAAAACAATAGAAGGCTATTGAGATAAGGAACAATAGATTAAAAGCAAGCTGGGATCTGGGAACAATGAGGAGATCACAGAAATAAATAGCATTGTAGGCTACAGTGGTCAAAATCATGCCTGATATGAAAGTACTTTGTTTCCATTGTGTTAGAGGATGCTGTTTTCCCTATGAGACTTTCTACTTGTTGTTCACTGTATAGATGGATTAATTAACATTCATTTCATGAATTGGTTATGAAACGGAGTCTTTCATGACATTAACAATGCAGCCTGTTCCTATGGACCACTTTTCATGCATTCAGCACAGAATGAGGCAGAAACAATATAGTTAGAGATAATGGAAACCGACCGGGGTAACTAGGCTGAAGCACAGCTAAATAGTTTTTTTTAATGAGATTTGAAGAGGGAGAGGGAGGTGGTGTGACAAGGGTTATCTGAGAGAGTAAGTGCCAGAGCAGAGGTGCAGGAATGAAGAACTCTAGTAAATTGAGATCAAGAAGAGGTAGATAAAGTTCCATCCCCAGAGGTCCTGAACAAATACTAATGTGGTACTGATGAGAGTGCTAGTCTTACATATTTTTAGAGATGTGAAAATTGCTTTGAGGCACAAGTTTTCTCCTTTCCCTCTCCTTTTCTTACCTCTCTTACTCCATGTGAAGCTCCTGATGCTCTCTCCTTAAAAAGGCAAAACATAATCCTTATTCTGTATCTCAGCCCTATATCCCAACTACAGCTTTTTATGTGCTAATGTGGGGGCAACATGGACATATGAAGCCATGCATCTAGTATATCTCTTCTGCCAGATGGAGTCAGGAGCTGTAAGGGCCAGGTTCAATATCTAGGGGTTCCTTTTCAAAAATACAACACAGAACCAACTCAAGCCCCCACCCAGTAACCTGGGAAAATTACACACCATTCTCTGGGCGACTCTCATAGGCAACACTTCCCCTCTTGCAAGCACAGAGTCTGAGTGTGGAAGAGAAACTTTTAATAAAAAGGAGAAAAGTAACCCGGCATTAATTTGGGAAAATGCTGCAAGCAGGATTCATAAGTATAAAACCACGAGCAAAACACCGACCCCAGAATATGTTGGGCAGTGTCCTTTTGCTTCAGGTTGTTAAATCCAACAACCAAAATTCCTTTAACATGCCCCTCCCTTTTCCCTCCACCATGCCCCACTCACAGTTGTTGCCCTTGGTCATCAATGACCAGAGAGTTCAGAGATGAATCTGCATGAGTTCACCTCCCACCCTGGGCAAGAGAAAGAAAGGCACCTTACCTGCTCTGTTATCCAGGCACTCACTTCACTCATCACAATGCACCTTCTAGGATGTCTTTAAGCCGCCCCACTTAACACAGCTCTCAGTGATTTCAGCTGTTATTGGGGAAGCTTCACTGCTAGTGCAGGCTGGGCAGTCTCTTTCATCAGAGACATTGTCCTAAATCAGGTCTAATACTTATACCTGGTTATCAGTAATTTCAGCTCTATTGGTGTGCAACAAAAAACTCTCAATTGAGTTTTAATCAGCTCTGTTATTACACAGTGGAGGGAGGAAAGGTCCAATTGTGACTGTGACTGACTGACACACACACACACACACAAAACTTTGGCACTCCTGTCTCCTGCCTAGAGAGTGCAGTTTAGGTGAGGGTGAATCCCTCAATCAAGGTATGCTAACCACAGTTCTGCTACTGTTGATTCACTCAACAAGGATAACAACCCTTTATTCCCCCCCCCCCCCCATTAAAAAGGTGACTTGTGATCCAACACCAGCCACAAGTGATCATTTGGGCAAAGCAGCCCCATCAAGCTGAACATCTAGGCAGAGTGGGCATGTCTATGCAAACAAGGTCAGTTCATGAAATCTTCCCCAGCTCATCACTAGATGTCAGAGGGGAGCTCATGCAGACCCTGCTTACATTAGGACTGTGCATTTCCCCAAACCTGGCTCTATAAAAAACAGTGAACTGCAGGACCAGAAGGACTAGGAAGCAAATGAGGTTATTTAATGAGTGAATAAAGGAGGAAAATAAGGAATATTACTGTGTTCTGAAGAAATGGGTAGAGTTCTTATGTGGGTCGAGTATAGGCTATGTTTTGGATTTGCAGCCAACAGCACCTCTGGGTTCTTTTCATGCAATTTCAGAACCAAATGGTGGAAATATTGCCAGCAATCAGCTATTCTATTGCAATTTCCACCATCATGAAATCTCATGAGAAAACCTCAGCTACAGTTGAGCTAGTAAGCAGGATTTTTCCAATCTTAGATCTGACTCAGAACCAAAACATTAAAGGTGGATTTGGAGCTGGAAATTCAGATCTGAACTCCCCTTCTGTACTTCAAATGTGAAGGGTTTTGGATCTGAGGATCACATTTTTGCTCCAGTTCTAGTGTAATGCATGCAACCTGAATGAAATAAGTGTTACAGTATTTTGTGACGTTAATATGGAGCATGGCAGTAATTGGCAAAACATTTATATAAAAGATCTGTTTACTATTGTGATCTAGTTTCATATACACATGGAAGATCCTAATGTGGAATCAATTTTGTTTTAATACATTGGATTCAAGGAACTAAGCTAAATATTAGCATTTTAATCCTAGACCGAGAATCTAGTGAGCAACCATTACAGTCCTTACATAGGGCAACAAGATTTCACATCAGAAATTTAATAATTTAGGCTTCAAGCCTCCAAGCACTTATGCACATGCTTAATTTTAAGCATTTGTGCAGTCACAATGGCATAGCTCACATACTTAAAGTTAAGCACATGCATGAGATTTTGTAGGATCATAGCCTCATTAGAGAAGATGAGATCTGGATGCATGAAACACAGACAAATGTATGCCATCTTGATAAATGAGCTACTTTCTCTCATACTTTTGATGATGTGCAAATCTGGGCACATACTGCAGATATTACAGAGTAATAGAGAATTGTAAATGCTGGAAGAAAAATTTCACTATGTTATTTTCCAGGTAATTGCTAGGGAGCAGGACTGATTTATTTGAAGTGGGGAGTCAGGACCTTCCAGGAAGGGAAGGCAGAGTTCATCTTTAACTCCAGGGTAAAGGAGTGAGTTGTGAATTTTTCATTTTCGGTGTGTCATTATTTTTCTTTAAATACATAAAGAATGACCTTGACAAATTAGGGAATTGGTCTGAAATCAACAAGATGAAATTCAATAAAGACAAGGAAAGAAAAATCAAATCCATAAGTACAAAATGGGGAATAACTGGTTAGGTGGTGATACTGCTGTAAAGGATTGGGGAGGAGAGGTGTTTACAGTGGATCACAAATTGAATGAATGTGATGCAGTTGTGGAAAAGGCTAATATCATTAAGGGGTGTGTTAACAGTAGTGTCAGATGTAAGACCCGGGAGGTAATTGTCTCACTCTACTTGGTACTGGTAAGGCCTCAACTGGAGTGCTGTGTCCAGTTCTGGACACCACACTTTTAGAAAAATGTGGACAAATTAGAGAAAATACTTAGGAAAGCAACAAAAATGATAAAAGGTTTAGAAAACCTGCCTTTGAGGAAAGAGTTAAAAAAACTGGGTATGTTTAGTCTTGAGAAAAGAAGACTGAGGGGATATGGATAATATTCTTCAAATATGTTAACGTTTGTTATAAAGAGGACGGTGATTATGTTGTCCATGTCCACTGAAGGTAGGACAAGAAGTAATGGACTTAATGTGCAGCAAGAGAGATTTAGGTTTTTGTTTTCCCCTACCAGCTACTGTGGAAGTGGCACCAATAAGGGGCAGCGAAAGAGAAGACTGCCTGGGACAGTGGGCCCGGAGAGACTTAGATGCATGCAATTTCCCCAGAAGGGGAAAACCACAGTGACCTGGCCAGAGGGCCACAAAACAGCAGCAGTTGAGTCCTGAGAGAGAGTGAGACAGGGAGAGATAGAGTGAGCAATCTTGAGAGGGGCAGAATTAATCCCCAGACATGGCCACAAGGAGATGCTCCAGTGGTGAGCAGAGGACCCTGTGACAACGTGATGGAGAATGTGGGCATGACGATCACCTCTTATAAAAGGGGAGTGTAAGAGATGGTGGCAGACTGTGAAGGACTGTATAAGGCAGTCACCCTTAGAACAGGGGGAATGAAAAAGGCGATAGAGGGGGAGGGAAAGAGACAGTGTGCAGAAGCCTTTTTTGCAGAGGGCAGTTATATCCTCCCAGGCTGGATCCCAGAGTTGTTTCACCTGCAGAAGAGGGCTGACAAACAGCAGGGATTGGTCCAGGCCCTAATGAGGCAGGTGCTGGAGAATTTGCAAAGACAGTGGGAAACACAATTTTACCTGCAAAACTATTTGTCACAGCTGACTGAACAGCAGCTGTATTTATTTAAGGTTATGAGGACAAAATTAGCAGAGGCCACAGAGATTGAGACTGGAACAGAGTTGAATGATAAAATGGTGGGGACAGAGAAGAACCATGTGGAAATAGGAATGAACACAGAAGCGAAGCAAGCTATGACGGTAACTCAGACCCTGAGGAAAGGGAGCTAGGGGATTCTGTGGAGCAAGTAAAGGTGCTACAGCAGAAATTAGTAGCTGCTAAGCAGGCCTTGCAAGAAGCTGCAGGGGACACAGAATTGTAGCAAAAAGAATACTGGGACACCATAGAGGAGAAAGGCAGACTGCTACTCACAGTGGAGGGAGCTAGAACAGGATGACCTGCGGGCCCAGATCAGGCCAATGCAGGACAGGAGGCATCCCTACACCTGAGGGTTATAGGTTTAAGCGGGAAAGTAGGTGATGGGGTGTCCACCCCACACAAGGCCTGAAGGGGCTAAGGTGGGCCAATTAACTGCTTAACTGAAGGAGCAGCTAGGGATCATGGACTAATTAGAGGGAGCCAGGGAGCTGAACAGGAAGGGCCTGTATAAAGCCCAGTAGCTGACAGTAGAAGGGGACTGCAGGGTGAGAGAAGGCAAGGTAGGAAGTAGCCCAGGGATATAGCAGTAAGGGATAGAACTGTGCAGACCTTGACTGCTTATAGGGTCCCTGGGTTGAAACCAAGTGTAGAGGGTGGCCCCACCAGTCACTGTGGAATTGGCACCTTTAAGGGGCAGTGAAAGAGAAGACTGCTGGAACAGTGGGTCTGGAGAGACTTAGATGCATGTGATTTCACCAGAAGGGGAAAACCAGTGACCAGGCTGGAAGGCCGAGCCATGAAACAGCAGCAGTCGAGTCTCGAGACAGAGCAAGAGATGGAGACAGTAACCACAAAAGGGGGCATCAGACTGGCTAATCCCTAGACACGGCCACAAGGAGGCGCTCCAGTGCTGGGCATAGGAACCCATAACACTGGCTCCTGTGAGGTGCACAGGGCCCAAGGAGCTTTACCACCTATTGCATCGCCTGTGCACGCCCAGCCATAATTGCAGTCCCTGCACTCAGGGACTCCTAAAGCAAGCCATGCCAGAGCCAGCCTGGGGTGATTCCAGAGGCTCCACTCTTCACCCACTTTCCAGCCCTGCTTAGAAACTCTGATTAGCTGCCTTTCCCACGTCCCTGCCTCCTGGGGAACAGAAGCCAATCAGGACTGCTGCAGGAGGCAAACAGAACTCTCTTCTCCCCTCAAGAGCCCAGTAGCTTTTGGGTTGGGATGGGGTAGAGGAAACGCCAACACTATTTCCATAGGATGGCAGGAGGGAGCAGAAAAAGCAGTTCAGGGTGGCTCTGCTTCCTTTCCCCCTTGCTGTCCTGTGAGCAAGGGGTCAGCTTGGCCCCTCTTCCCTAATCATACTACAGCACCAGGCCTGGGAACAGGCCGAAGAGGGCTGGCCATACTGCAGCTGCTCTGGAATGGGGGACTGATGATCCCCTGGGAGTGCAGAGGTGCACTGAGGGGCAAAGGGCAGATGTGGGGCTGAAAGGCAGAATTGATGTAGGGCTGGGGCTACACAATTAATTAATGTGGGAATGGGGGGCATGGAATTTACATGGGGGCTGGGGGTTGCATAATTGGTTGCTGGGTGGGGAGTGAGCAGATGGAGCTTTGGAGAGGCACAGCATTAATTAACTGGAATTCTTGGGTTTGTGGAAAAGCTGTAAACTCTCCGCATCATCAAGCAGCATCTAATACAAATCTGTGTAATCAGATTACAATTGGATCTTTCACCAGTGAGTGCTCCCGCAATGAGGACTATAATCACATTACTCGCTATACGTTTGAGACAGTGCGTTACCCCAGAATCTGACAGTACTGCAGTCAGCAATTTTGTATGCCCAGACACTGCCAGCTGAAAACCAAACATCACATAGCTAGGAAAATCTTAGGCCCCAAGAAGCAAGGCCAAATAACTGTTTGCAGTTATTGCTGTTAGAATAGGACAAGCAGTGAATGCATTGTGAGAACAGAAGGAGTGTTTGGACGGCCGACCTTGGTCTTGACTACCTCTGACACCTTTGATATGTAAATTTTATTATTGTTATGACTAGAAATGTTTTGAGGATAAGGGATACTCAGTAGTTTTTGCTGAAAGTAGGAGAATTGGTGACCCCCTTAAGGGTTACTATAGTGACCCACTGGGAGTCAGTCTAGGTTATGTGCTTTGTTTGAAGTTACCTATCAAAGATTAGGTGAAAGAATTTGCTTTGGAGCAGTCCGAGGAAGCTTTCTTTGGGCAAGGATCTGACGGCAAAGTTCCCCAGCAGCTAGACGGAAGGCAGATGTGACGAACTAGGACTGTTGTTAAGGTTTCCCTGAGTACTGTGTGGGTGCCTCGGTTTCCCTATGCAGTGCTTGAGTAGCTAGGTGGTGGGACAAGTGTGCATGTGTGTTACAGAGGGGCCTGGACACAGAGAAGGGCCGACACTCGGTCTCCTAGCAACAGATGGCCCGGCCCCTCCCCTGCAAAGGTGAGAGCTGAAGGTGTTGGAACAAAGGGATCAGGTGACCTCCTGGCCCGGGAAGGAGACAAAGGGGGAGGAGGGGCTGGACAGTTTCAGTTTGGAACTGGCTGGAGAGGAGGGGAGAGAGGCAGACAGGGTCTGGCCTCCCTGCCCCCGTTTGGAGCTGTGGGGTGAAATGCAGGGAGCCCCCGGGCTGGGGTCTAAGCTCCCTGCCCCCCGGAAGGACCCGACTGAGGGGTCCTGGATGTACTGACAAGCTCTGGTTGGACTGTGTTCCTGGCATCTCTAATAAACCTTCTGTTCTACTGGCTGGCTGAGACTCCCAGTGAATCCGGGGAAGAGGGGTGCAGGGCCGGACTCCCCCACACTCTGTGACAGCAGGGCCCCCCTGAAGTCTGGCTGCTGGTCCCTCAGAACCATTTCAGACTTTCTGGGTAAATACAAATGTTTGGGAAGATCTAAATGTAACCCCTTTGGGGTTTGAGAGCATGGCCCCTTTCAATCTTTTTCCTAAGGGGGGAGGGGGAGCAGTGAGAGAAAGGAGGGAAACTCCAGGGTGAGGCTCTGGAGCTCCAGAGAGAGAAGGGCTGCAGCCCGCAGGCCCTCGCAAAGTGAAGCAGAGAGAACCTGCCTGAGGCCCGAGAAGGACAGGGCAGCCGATCGGGGACATCCCAGGACAGGAGCCAGGAGGAGCACTGTGCCAGGGAGGCATCGCCCGAGAAGGACAGGCTGGAGCTGGACCCAGTATCTGTATCACTGCTGCCCAGAGCTGCATGGGGCTGTGAGTACCGGGGCTTGTGACTCTGCATTGGGAATAAGGAAGGAGGCTGCTAGCTAGTTAAGTGGGGAGGGGGTCACTCTGTGTGACTTTGCAGAGAGCGGCAGAAGAGGACACTGGAGGGGTTTGTTGGGGAAAGTTAACTGGCGCCGAAGATTGACCAGGAGCACCCAAGAGTCACCCCTGGACTGGAACTTTGCTCAGGACTCTGCGTGCAGACACATTGCTCAGTGTCTGCCCTTTCAGACTGTGCTACCACTGGGCCTGTGGGGCCTTTGTTTGTATGCAACCCTGTTTTACTGCTCCCCCTATATTTCCCCTTCTTGTTTTTCTCCTCTCATCCCTCTGTAAATAAATACAGGAGACTCCCGCTATACCACATGCCACTATAGCGCAAATTCGGTATTAGCGCGGGGGCGAGCATGGATCCCAAAATAAATTGTTTACATTGGGATCCATGGTAACGCACCCCCCCACCCCCGCGTTAACGCAGTACCGCGCATGGCTCCCAAACCCCCCGTTCTAGCGGGGGTGCGGTGTATTTCCCTTTCTTGTATCCATTGTACTTTTCTGGTGGGTGGGTGTGTTCTCTCTGGGGGGGTTTGGAACAGGCACCCTGGGGGTGGAAGGGATTTTTCCTGCTGCATTCCTGTGCGCGCTTTCTCTTGGCCAGAGCTTCATGCAGAGCAGACTCCATCTTGGCCATGAGGGCGCTAAAGTTGCAGAGAGAGAGAGAGAGAGTGTGTGTGTGTGTGTGCGTGTGTGTGTGTGTGCTTGAGATCTAATAAAAAAGTAGTTTTAGATTAAAGCACTTTTGCTTGTGTCAATTTCTCAGATGGATAAGCTGTGCCTCCATTGATTTATTCCTGACACCACCTGGAGAGAAACTTCCCTTGGGAATGGTAAGGCTTCATATCTCCCCAATTCAGGGCTTTACTTTAAAAACACAACTGAGTCCTGAGTAAGGATCTTGGGATCTGGTTAACAAAAAACTGACTTTGCAGCGGCTGAGTTGTCTCCAGATACGGAGATGCCGGCTGACCAACACTGATGAGCATTGTGTTAGTCCCCACTTTCATGTAGCCATGGCAGCAACACCTTTCCTCATATCTCTTTATTTGGCTTCCTTTGCTGGAGTAGCACCACTTCAGACTTAGGCCCACTTGTAGTAGCGTTCTCTCTTCTTCGGATATTTTGTTTGCTGGGTTAGGAAAGGTCAGATTGTGACGGGGGTTGGGGGTTACTCTTTTTGAAAGGTCAGAGCAGTTTTGGGATGGGGGTGGTGAAGGGATGGTATTTTCCAAGACCTGCCAGAGTGAGGAAAAGCACTAGCTCCTCTCTGCAAGATTTATCCTGGAAAACAAGCATTGTGATCCCAGGCGGTAAAAGAATGGTTATTAGTAATGGAAATTCCTACCAAAGTCCCAGAGAAGTGGGGAGCATGCTTCTCTCAGGTGCATTGCCCATCTCCACCCTACTTTCCCTGTCCCCCTTCCCATGAAATGATTTGAGTCCAGTCTTAGGAACTTGCCAGGTACAATCCCCTTGGAGTGTGAAGGTGTTGGGAGAATTGCCTCTTCCTTCTGAAGTGAAACTTTAAAGTGTTTTAGTGCCAGATTCTGCGAAGTGCTGAAGTCAAATGGTGTCAAGGGCTCTCAGAACCTCTCAGGAAGCATTCTGTACCTTTCAGGAATAGATCCTTAAAAACACATCCAACCCTCTCCTCCATGGCAGGGGAACTGGTGTGGGGGTGAATGGAGGAAAGCCACAACCAGATTGTGAAAGAGCCCTCCTCCTCTGAACATGCTGCTTGTGTGGCAATTTGCAGGAAGGTTGGGGAATGCATATGTATCTGGGTCTGGAGGATCCAGGGCTGCACAGCTCATATCCTTGCATCCTCCACCTCTCAGGGGAACCACGTAAAGCCCTGTGTTGGGTGACGTAGTCTCAGTGTAGAAGTTCTATGCCATGGGAAAAGGATTCCTGCCTCTCGCCCCTCTGTGTTCATCACCCAATCTGCCTACCAGTATTAGAAGTAGGCTCATGTTTGGGCCCTTAGTGCCTAAATTGTTTAAATTGACTACAGTTTAATTAGCCTAAACTTGAGGTTAGAAATGACTATAGCCCTTAAACTACTGTCTGAGAAGAAGCACAACTGAGCACAACAGGTCATTTAAATTGAACATTCTCCTTTTGATCTGGATAGTGTGGTTCCTACTTAGAAATAATTTGCTTAACCAGGCACAGACAGGAGACCTTGAGGAAGGGATATTTTCATTTGGGCAGCTAGCCAGGCAGAGTATTAATAGAATATCTCCACAATTGAATACACTGCTTGTAAGGCACCAAAAATACCTCAACCTGGTTCTTGTGTTTGTGTCAAAATGTTCTTAGAAAAAAAACTCTAAATGTAAAACCATTATAAATTAATTCTTAAAAACGTGGGCCCTGCTTTTCTTAGCCCCTGTACCTATGATGCTGCCAGACTCCAAGCTCTCTCCGTTATTTCGTTTCTGACCAGATTGTGACTTGAAACCTATCAAATTGAAATTCATCATCATTAAATAAAAGAAGACTGATGGAGGGCTTTAAATGGACATTTCTTCCCCTTCGCTGCATGTTTTAATGCACTTTAAAACAAAATGTTTATGCTTTACTAGTTATTCCTGAGTTTCTGAGAATATTTATCTCCAAGAAATCGAATCATCTCCCTGCCTCTGTTCTAAAATAAGGAAAGAGAGAATAAAAAATCATTCATACTGTGCAGGTGACAGCAGACAAATGCGTTATGCTCCAGTGGGTAGAACCAAAGCCTCCCTTCTTTGACTTATGGACTGAGTTTCCAATGAGAAGAATTTCCTATGAAAAATGTCACTTCAAAATGCTGCATAAGGAAAGGTAACTTTATGGGCCTATGGTCACCACTTTGGAGATGAGCACCTCCGATTACATTTTAGCTGTGGGTGAGTTACTAGATAAGCTGTTTACAGACTTTCCCTGCTGGCAATAGCAAATCATACAGGTATAATATTACTGAAGATAAAAGTGTAAATGGTCCCTGCATCCACATGTAGAAAAACATCAACATATTGCTTCCCTTTCTCAGCAGGCTTGTTTTCCTTTATCCGGGCTAGGCTGAGTGTGTCAGTTATATCAGTTTGGCTTCCCATTCTGTGTCAGTTGGCAAAGGGATGTTGGGCAGAGAGGAGCGGCCTGGGTGAGGAGAGGGAAACCACATATCCAAGTGGAGAGAGGGCGAGACCAAATCAGGTAGGGAGACAGGGGTGTTCACAGAGATTAGAGCTAGAAGGGACTATTGGATCATCTAGTTTAACCTCCTGTATAACACAGGGTGTAGCATTTTACCCAGTTACTTGGCTTTCCAAGGTTTAGAGAGAAGTGACAGTTTCGCTGTCTTCATCTGGCTCTGGGAGGAGAGGAGCCCTGCAGTTTTACCAGTCCTAGGATGGCTCACAGGGGGGCAACTTCCTTGCTTAATGCAACAGGCCCAAATCTAACTGGTACCTGCGAGGCCCTTCTCTCCAGGAGCCTCTGACCAGTGACTGATTAAAGTGACTCAGAATAGCTCCTTCTAAACAGGCTTATGGTCCATTTGCCCAAAGGCACATAGCAAGCATCAAAAGGGGTTAAAATCTCAAAAGGCCTGTATGCCTGGGTCTTGCCTAAAGTTCATTACCTCTCGCATGGCCGAGGGGACTGTCCTACCCGTGGTTCATCAGAAAAACGTCACCCAGCTCAAATCATGAATGAGGAGGGGAGGGTCTTCTGAAGGAAATCTGTGAGAAATCACAACCACATGAGATATCACCAGAAAAATCCACATCAAACATTTCTCAGAGTGGAAGAGCCTGTAAAAGTAAATGCCGGTCAGATAAGCCACAGAGAAATCCTGTAAGGAAGAGACAGGGTAAATCTGCCCACCGTGACAGAGGATTCCATAACCCTGAAGACTGACACTCAGAATATCTGCACAGGAAAGAGACCAAGCATACACTCATGGCTGAGCATCAGGTGATGTATACAGAAGAGCAGCACTATGCCGTTCCTGTGGGAAGAGCTACAGATGGCTCATAGGCCTTAGCATTGATTGCAGACTCAATAAGAATCCATGAGGGGAGACATCCCATACATGTTCTGTTTGTGAGAAAAGCTCCAACATCAGGGTATGTCTAGGGTAGCTATATGGGCCTTTGTCAACACCAGAATTATTATTTGGACTACAGTAGTACCCACAATGTGCTAAGTACTGTTCAAACAGACAGTCAGACACAGTCTCTAGGGCAGCAATGATCTCTCATATGATGGCCTCCCATACCTATTGAACAGCAGGGAGAGACAGAACAAAACTCCTGGGGCCTGCACACGAAGGACCCCTTAGGGTGGCTGAGCAGCTACACCACTATTAGGGATGCTTGTGAAAGGAACGAATAGGACAACTCAAGAAGAATCAAAGGCTGTTGCTAGATCTAAAAGAATTTGCATGGAACTTTGTCCATCATCAGATCAACCAGTAAGAAGTAAAGGACTCTCACCTTCATTCTCAATATTCCAGCAACATAATCCCCACGCTTCTCACATTAAAACCACATCAAGTCTCCAACCTCCAGGCACTTCTGTCAAGGTAGCTGGGGCCTGATTTTCAGAAACACTGAGCAACACAACCCCAGTGGAAGTCAGTCAGAGCTGTAGGTGCTCAATACCTCTGATAATATGGTCCCCAAATGTTCCCCCATGTCATTACCTAGCTCCTACCCAGATGATATTGTCTTAAAACTAGACTCATCCATTTTTTATTCTGCACCCTCTTAAAATATGTTAGCAGGCACTCCGTGCTAGAATGTGAAGCACAGCAGTTTATGTGTTAGGTGCTGCCGCTTGTTGGTAGTTGAGCCCAGAGTGAAATGGTGCAACAAAAAGGAAGTCCTTCTATTTAGGAGCAAGGAGGGTCTGGGACTTGAAGTGATAAAATACTGCATTTTATGCTGAACTACAGGAGAAAAAGGTGAGGAGTGAAATATGTGAGCAATTGTAAAGCATATGCAATGAAATGAAATGCATTTAAAATTAACTTTCAAACAGTAATCAAACGGACCTAGCACATATTAGAATGAGAAAAATGTTTAATCAAGTGCAAATAACATGATAAATTGAATACAGGGAAAGTAACAGGATACTATGATACAATGGGTTGTAATCCTATTACATGAGAAGAAGAGGGAAGAACAGGGAAGAAATAGTAGAGGAAGCAATAGTGGATGGGAACCTGGGAGGCAGTGACCATGAGATGGTTGAGTTCAGGATCCTGACACAAGGAAGAAAGGAGAGAAGTAGTACAGAGACCCTGGACTTCAGAAAAGCAGAGTTTGACTCCCTCAGGGAACTGATGGGCAAGGTCTCCTGGGAGAATAACATGGTGGGGAAAGGAGTCGAGGAAAGCTGGCTGTATTTTAAAGAATCCTTATTGAGATTGCAGGAACAAACCATCCTGATGTGTAGAAAGAAAAGTAAATATGGCAGGCGACCAGCTTGGCTTAACAGTGAAATCCTTGCTCGTCTTAAACACAAAAAAGAAGCTTATAAGAAGTGGAAGACTGGACAAATGACCAGGGAAGAGTATAAAAGTATTGCTCAGGCATGCATGAGTGAAATTAGGAAGGCCAAATCACACTTGGAGTTACTCCTAACATCTCCGGCTAGCTGCAACAAGAAGGGTTTCTTCGGGTATGTTAGCAACAAGAAGAAAGTCAAAGAAAGTGTGGGCCCCTTGCTGAATGAGGGAGGGAACCTAGTGACAGAGGATGTGGAGAAAGCTAGTGTACTCAATGCTTTTTTTGCCTCTGTATTCACAGACAAGGTCAGCTCCCAGACAGCTGCACTCCGCAGCACGGTATGGGGAGGAGGTGACCAGCCCTCTGTGGAGAAAGAAGTAGTTCGTAACTATTTAGAAAAGCTGGATGAGCACAAGTCCATGGGGCCGGATGCACTGCTAAAGGAGTTGGCCGATGAGATTGCAGAGCCATTGGCCATTATCTTTGAAAAATCATGGCAATCGGGGGAGTTCCCAGATAACTGGAAAAAAGCTAATGTAGTGCCCATCTTTCAAAAAAGGAAGAAGGAAGATCCAGGGAACTACAGGCCAGTCAGTCTCACCTCAGTCCCTCGAAAAATCATAGAACAGGTCCTCAAGGAATCAATTCTGAACCACTTAAAGGAGGGGAAAGTGATCAGGAACAGTCAGCATGGATTCACCAAGGGCAAGTCATGCCTGACTAACCTAATTGCCTTCTATGATGAGATAACTGGCTCTGTGGATGAGGGGAAAGCAATGGATGTGCTATTTCTTGACTTTAGCAAAGCTTTTGATACAGTCTCCCACAGTATTCTTGCCAGCAAGTTAAAGAAGTATGGGCTGGATGAATGGTGGATAGAAAACTGGCTAGATGGTCAGGCTCAATGGGTAGTGATCAATGGTTCCATGTGTAGTTGGCAGCCAGTATCAAGTGGAGTGCCCCAAGGATCGGTGCTGGGGCCGGTTTTGTTCAATATCTTCATTAACGATCTGGAGGATGGTGTGGACTGCGCCCTTAGCAAGTTTGCAGATGACACTAAACTGGGAGGAGTGGTTGATATGCTGCAGGGTAGGGATAGGATACAGAGGGACCTAGACAAATTAGAGGATTGGGCCAAAAGAAATATGATGAGGTTCAACAAGGACAAGTGAGGAGTCTTGCACTTAGGACGGAAGAATCCCATGCACTGCTACAGACTAGGGACCAAATGGCTGGGCAGCAGTTCTGCAGAAAAGGACCTAGGGGTTACAGTGGACGAAAAGCTGAATATGAGTCAACAGTGTGCCCTTGTTGCCAAGAAGGCTAATGGCATTTTGGGTTGTATAAGTAGGGGCATTTCCAGCAGATCGAGGGACGTGATCATTCCCCTCTATTAGGCACTGGTGAGGCCTCATTTGGAGTACTGTGTCCAGTTTTGGGCCCCACACTACAAGAAGGAGGTGGAAAAATTGGAAAGAGTCCAGTGGAGGGCAACAAAAATAATTAGGGAGCTGGAGCACATGACTTATGAGGAGAGGCTGAGGGAACTGGGATTGTTTAGCCTGCAGAAGAGAAGAATGACAGGGGATTTGATAGCTGCTTTCAACTACCTGAAAGGGGGTTCCAAAGAGGATGGATCAAGACTGTTCTCAGTGGTAGAAGATGACAGAACAAGGAGTAATGGTCTCAAGTTGCAGAGGGGGAGGTTTAGGTTGGATATTAGGAAAACTTTTTCACTAGTAGGGTGGTGAAGCACTGGAATGGGTTACCTAGGGAGGTGGTGGAATCTCCTTCCTTAGAGGTTTTTAAGGTCAGGCTTGACAAAGCCCTGGCTGGGATGATTTAGTTGGGGTTGGTCCTGCTTTGAGCAGGGGGTTGGACTAGATGACCTCCTGAGGTCCCTTCCAACCCTGAGATTCTATGATTCTAAGACATGCCAAACTGGAGGTTATGAATGTACTGTACTAAAATACTGATGTAACAGACTGGATTATGAGAATGAAATGAGTACGGCACATAAAGAGTAAAGAGTGGGTGTAGGTGGGCCATTTTGCCATTGGTGTAAAGGATATATATATATATATATATAAGTATACACATGGAGAAATTTGCCATGAACATAAGCAATACATACATTGGATTGT
The DNA here is from genome assembly GCA_033296515.1 of Macrochelys suwanniensis. Classification (NCBI taxonomy): domain Eukaryota; kingdom Metazoa; phylum Chordata; order Testudines; family Chelydridae; genus Macrochelys; species Macrochelys suwanniensis. The sequence goes on along the minus strand of CM065775.1, from coordinate 36,632,712 downwards.
TTATTGCATAAGTGTGAAAAATCCAGTTTGAATATTGTACAACCTCCACTCCCGAAAGAAAAAAGTTTTTTTTAAATTTTGTGACAAGTAGAGTTTTAGAGACTCTATTAAATGAAAATTTAACCTGATAAAGAAAGACAATATGATTTATTGCAGCAATTGACTCTATCCCGACACACTAGACAACATTTAACAATACAATGGCAAGAGATCACTCCATCTGCTTGAGTTCGATGGAAAGGTTTCTTAAAGATTTTTCTAACTGTGCGATCTATGTCATAAGAAACTTTGAGTAAAATGGAGAGCTATTTTAGCACTGGAAGGAACTGGGAAACGTTAAAACCAGAGCTACCTGTTGTGATTGGTTTAAGAAATGACAGTTTTACATCCATGAAAATTGCCTTTGTTTCCTCAACAAAAATGTGGTGGAGGAAAGTTTGGGGAATCACCAGTAGTGTTGGTTAAACATGGAGACTTTTGCCAACAGTGCAAATGCAACATCTATTATTACTATTCATTATTAATTATTGTAGCACCAATGTATTGGGCACTGTGCACCCACAGATACTGACACGGGCTCTCTAGCAGTGGGGGTGTACAAACGTTTCACTCTTATCGGCATTATTTTCAGTGTGCGCTGAACTGTACAGTAGATAAAGGAATCCAGCCTCTGTGCTAAATTGCTTTATTAGACAATACACTCCTCTACAGCCAAAATGCTTCTGAAATAAATGTAGTCAAACTTTACTAATTCTGGGTCACTGAGAACGAAAATGATGCTTAAAATTGTTGATTGGCTCTAGTTTTCAAGACATGCTATTGGGTCAGTATATACGACCCTTGACTTGGGAATGGCGGAGGATAAGTGAGTTATAAAGGGAAGGGATCTCAGTTTAAACCAGAAATGACTAAAATACATCTTTGACTGGATCTCTGAATAAATCTATGACTGGGTTTGGACAGTACTTGCTTTTTAGGCAAAACAATGAATGATGCAATCTGAAGCTGGTATTGCATCGTACATGATATGAATTGCATCATGTTATTCCTAGAAGTCGTGGATGATGCAATCATAACGAAGCTTACATCACTCTGCTGAACAAATTGCCCTATATCAGCTCTAGAAATCATACAGTGTCGTGCTCTCTTATTTGTCAGTGTTTGATTTTGCAAAGGGACACATTTCTGTTTAGCCAAAGTGAGTAGAGATGCCTCGTACTTGTGTGAACAGTGCAGATAACTTCTGCTATGTTTGTGGTGAAGTGACTTTTGCATGACAAAAGCGCAGTATAACCACTATGGTTAAGAAAGCCTATCACCTTTCTTTTGGCTGCAAAATTGGAGATCAGGACAAGAGGTGGGCCCCACACATATGCTGCAACACTTGTGCAACAAATCTTCGCCAGTGGTTGAACAGGAAAAGGAAATCTATGCCTTTTGCAGTGCCAATGATTTGGAGAGCGCCAACAGATCATACCAGCAATTGTTACTTCTGCATGGTGCCTCCAGTTGGGAAAGGTGTGTCAAAGAAGAAAAAGTGGACTGTGCATTATCCAAACATTCCATCAGCTATACGCCCAGTACCCCACGGAGAAGGACTGCCGGTTCCTGATGCATCAGAATCATTCTCACTTGAGTCAGACGAGGAAGAGGATGAAACTTCTGGTCCTGAACCATCAATGTCACAGGACCCACATTTTCTCCCACCCTCCTCCTCTGAACCACACCTCATAACACAAGGTGAACTGAATGACCTTGTCAGGGATTTGGAACTCCCCAAGAGTAAGGCAGAGCTTTTGGGCTCCAGACTACAGCAGTGGAATCTCCTGGCAGGTGATGTTAGGGTTTCCATGTTCCGTGACCGTCAAAAGGATCTTGTCCCATTCTTCTTCATGGAAGGTGATCGTTCACGATCCAGATGAGTGGAGACTGTTCATTGATTCATCGAAGACGAGTCTTAAAGCTGTTTTACTGCATAATGGCAATGTTTTGCCATCAATTCCAGTTGGTCATGCTGTCCATATGAAGGAAAACTATGACAACATGAAACAACTTTTGAGGTGCATAAACTATGACCAACATCAGTGGCAGCTTTGTGGCGATTTGAAGGTTGTTGCTCACTTGCTTGGTCTGCAGACTGGATACACAAAGTATTGCTGATTTCTCTGCGAATGGGATAGTCGTACAAGAGATTCCCACTACATCAAGAAAGATTGACCACTCCGACAGTCATTGGAGCCTGGGAGGAAAAGTGTTCAGCATCCACCACTTGTTGAATCAAGGAAGATTTTGTTACCACCCTTACACATCAAGCTGGGTCTGATGAAGAACTTTGTCAAGGCCATTGACAAAACACAAGCAGCTTTCAAGTACCTCCGTGGAAAATTTCCAAGGTTAAGCGAAGCTAAGGTAAAGGAAGATGTCTTTGTTGGTCCTCAGATTCGTGAACTTCTTCGAGATGATGCATTTGACCTTGCACTGCGTGGCCAGGAAAAAAAGGCATGGAAAGCCTTCCAGTTAGTGGCAATAAATTTTCTCGGAAACAACAAGGCAGACAACTACAGGTTGTTGGTGGAAAACCTCCTCAAGGCATACAAAAGCCTTGGTTGCAACATGTCACTAAAGATACATTTTTTGCACTCTCATCTAGATTTTTTTCCACCGAACTGCGGAGCAGTGAGCGACGAGCACGGCGAGTGATTTCACCAGGACAATGCAACAATGGGAAAACGCTATCAGGGCAAATGGAGCCCATCAATGCTTGCAGACTATTGCTGGACAGTGACAAGAGATGCTCCATTTAATGAATACAAGAGACAAGCCAAGAAGCGCCGAGTAGACACTGAATAGGACTAAACTATGTACATAATAGTTTTTTGCCTTTTGTTCCATAATAAATTTTATTTATATAACCCCTTTGCTGATTTTTAAAGTGTTACATAAACAGGACAGGTGAAATAGTATCATGTAAAGCAACCATAAACACATGAAAAGACCTAGGTTTGCAATTTAGGATTAAAACTCTACTATCTACACAATATACATAGACATAAAATGTAAAAACAGTAGCCAATCAGTTTTTTTAATTGTCATATTTGAATTCAGCACATCAAAATACATACTAAATAGCACATTTTATCTCTGAAGCAGATGACTTCTCAAAAATTGTAGACCAGTGATATATTAGACAATTCGGTTAAATCACAAATATACTGGTTTAGATCTCTACTGACCTATCTACATATAGAGAGAAAGATCTAAAAGATTATATATATTAAGGAAAGTTTATCACCTGGTCAATTGGTGTATTATATTATGTGCTGAATATATCTATCTCCTGTTTCCTTGTGCTTCCCTGTCTCTATCTGCATCCCCTTCTTGTCTCTTGTGTTACACTTGGATTGTAAACTGTGGGGCAGTGGTCAATGCCTAGCTCAATGGGGTCCTGGTTCATGACTAAGGCTCCAAAATGCTATGGTAATATAAATAATAATAATATCTTCCCTTTTTAAGGCACTTTGGTATCTAAGCATTGTACAAGATTAAGACAAATCAGAGCTGAAAACAGAAAAGGTGTAATTTTTCTCCATTCCCCTGAGAAGCAAAATACCGCTGGGCTTGGACTCACTCATCTCTTCTGGGAAGGAGCTCTATTGCTGGGTCCTGCATCAGTGAATTCTCTCCCCCCAGGGCTGAAAAGTCTCTGCCTGATTCTCTCTGATGCTTTTGTCCCTGTGAAATGTAGCTATCTTGGGGGGTTCATGAGTCTGAGGTGACTCCATTGGTTTCAAAACACATGACCACTTTCCCTAGAGTAACATGGAGGTGGAAAGAACATTGAGGACTCCATATACACAGCACTGAAGGTTCAAACATTATTAGCATATCAGTCAATTTCTTAGTACACAGAGATGCTCCAGTAGAACTCCTAATAAGACGACGACTTTGAACCAGATTCTCAAATCCACTAGGGCCACTTTGTGCTGCATAAATAATGTATGTAAAGTGCTGGGGATGGCCAGTGGAGTATTGTCCCTGATCAGGGGAACTCTGCTGACATACAACCAGCAGAGGTGACTCTACTGCTTTAGGTGCCAGCCCCAGTTTCCTCACCCCCAATGTAAAGGAAAGGGCAAGGCATTCTGGGGCATGGCCTTTATAAGGTCAAGGTGGGGGCCATGCCACTATGGTGTAACTTGCTCTCCTGTAGTTCCCCAGCGTGTGGGGCTAGGTGTCAGAGGATCAGGGAGCTGCAACTGGAATCCTGCAGCCTCCCTCCTCTCCACTACATTCAAGCTCTTTTTTTTCTATTACTCCCAACTCCAAAACAAATTCACTCCAGTGACCAAATCTGTCAGCCTGCAAATAGGAAGATGAATTTTTAAACTAGTGCAAAGAGCCAGTTACAGGGTCTTCCACGGAGATAAAGAGCTGTCCGAATGAAAAAAGCGAAGGATATTTTCCGTGCCTAATTCTCAGGTAACATGGTAAGATTGTTGTTCAAGTAGAAATCTCATCTCATTGGGTCAAAACCAAAATAGGAACCTTCCAAAGAAATAGAGTGTATCTGGAAAATCTAAAGTCCTTCTGCAGAATTATGAGTGTAAGACTTGAGGGCCTCAATGTAATCTGCTATTGAGGGGAGAGAAAAGGAATCATCATTTGGGGTTAAAGCACATTACAGATTAATTTTAAGAGAACGATTGTTTAATTATTGAACAAGTTTCATTACTGTGATTTTTATTGGCTGAAAACTAACAAAACCCAGAGGAAGCAGAAAGTGGCTATGTACCAGATTCCCAGATGCTGTAAATCAATGTAGCTCTACTGAAGTCACTGATGCTACACCAATCAGCTGAGAATCTGGCAAAGGTTTTTAACGTACAAAACAGAGTTTTGAAGCCCCAGCCTAGAAGTTTATCAAGATGTGATCAATAGTTTACTGCTCTTTAGACTCCATTTTGAACACTGTCTATCTCCTCCTTCTAATAACCATCGCTCCAGACTTAGGTGATAACAACACAGACCAGTCAGCAAATATGAAAAAATGACTTCTCGGACCCCCTTTGAATAACTTAGAAATCATAAATCACTATCCCACACTCTCCCATTATTTGTATCAACACATCAGCCACCAAACTAGAGAACCGGAAGAATGAATACATTAGAACTGCCAAGACCAAATCAATCAGCATTGGATGGAACTGGCACAATCGGTGTCACCTTTGCTTTATAATAAAACACTTGAAGAACTCTTGATGCAAATCTTTGTGAAAATTAACCTGATAATAAAAAGGCTCAATAGGTTTTGTTGAATCGAGTACCAATCTTGAGCAATTAAAATAATTCCCCAAGAGCTTGTTCAGTGAAGAAAAAAAGAGAAGTACTTATAGAGTGACCAGACGTCCCGATAAAATCAGAACTGTCCCGATTTTTAGTTCTTTGTCCCGCGTCCCGACCGATGCACGGTTGGAACAACATTTGTCCCGATATTGCGGCTTTGGCCACTCCGACCGGGTTTTTTTTTTGCTTCAGCAACTCTGCTCCAGACACGTTTTTTTTTTTTTTTTGCTTCCCCCGTGTGTCCCGATATTTTGTTTGTTTCATCTGGTCACCCTAAGTACTTACCTCACACAGTTCATTCTCCCTGAACACAGTGATGCTTTTTTCAGAATCTGCAGAATATTAATATAAACTATGGACTTTACATGGTGTTTGTGGAAAAATGTGGATCCATTGTCTGGATAAGGTTTTGTGCATAGAACTAAAGTGATTGGCACACCAAAAAAACAAAAACCCAGGGACACAGAGACATGTAGAAAGATGCCCCCACTGCTTCTGTTGATTGGATCATTGTGAAAAATTAAAGCAATGTCTCAACCAAGCATAAAAAGCACTAGTCTTGATCTTGCTCTTCTGGTGCTCAAGTCATTGAGTGATGGTCTGAAAGGGGTCTGAAACTTTCACTGTAGGAGTATGCAGTACCATGTGCTATTGAGGGCTCACAGGAGGTGAGTGGGGAAAAGTTGTTAGGGCATGGGACTGGGAGGACAAGACTTGTGGATGAGGAGTGATTTTAGAAAATGTGTGTTTAAAGCAGAGATGACCCATGCCTGGTGATGGCGGGGAGGGCGGCATAGTGAGGGCAGCCAGCTTCAGCAGTGTTACTGAGCATGCTCAGTCCATGTGAGCATGCTCAGTCCAAGCGAAGCAGCAAATCGGGGGAGAGGGTCACATGACCCCACATTCCCCCCCACAGTACCCTCCCCAATGTGTTCCCTCTGGTTTGAGCAACAATTTGGGTTTAATAGTTAGAAATCAAGCCTGTTCAGATAATGCATCAGAATCACTTAATTTCAAAGGCAGAAAAGTAAAGGTGACCTGAAAAGAGAAGAAAATGTCTATGCCCTTCTTGCTTCTGTATAATGTTTCAAGGTGATCAGACAAATTGTTTGTTTCCTTCACCTCTTCATCACCAATTATATTTTCCTGCTTTTATTTTACATTAGAAATGCATATCTTGCCTACCCTGTTTTTACTGAAAGGCTCTACAAGCTAAAAGAGAAATATTATGTGGTATTATCTCATAAGTAACAAGACAATAAGATCTGAGCAATTGGTAGAGGAAGAGACTTGTATTTAAACTGTGGAAGACTCATGAATGCATGTACATAGTAACATCATCCCCATCAGCCTAAAACCTGACAAAACAGAACTAACAGAATGGACAGAGATTGCCCTAACAGTTCATGATATAAATAATCCAAATACGTTACAAGTGGAAGAATCACAAAGACCATTGATATTTATCCTTTTTAAAAACCCAGAAAAGCAGTAGCCTGTACTTCAAAAGGTCTGAAAGAGATACAAAATAGGACCCACATTCAGCAAGGTTCTTCAGCACATGCCTAACTTTAAGCATGTAAGTATTGTCATTGAAGTCAACAGGACTAATCCCATACTTAAAGTTAAGCACATGTTTAAGTACCTTGCTAAACCAGACCTAGATTCATACAGGTAGATAAGGAGATGCTGGCAATTTTATTTAGCTGCCTTCAACTTAATCAGGGCATACGTGGTAAATGTACTTTTTCAGGAAATGGACTCCAAAACCTTATTGGCAATAAGGGCATATCTGTCACCCATCAAAGTCAATCAAAAGACTCCTCTTGAATTTAGTGTGGGATTTGTACAGGGCCCTAAATCCTTGACTTCTTTCACACACAAAATAAATGTCCAACAGTAACTTCTTCAATTACATCAATCTCCTCTGCAGTTGGATTATGGACCTGCCTGGGCGAATGATGTCTGTTGCAAAAAGTAGCACAAAAGTACACAAGAAGTAATTCTTCTGCTCTACTCTATGCTGATTAGACTGATTGTGTCTAGTTGTTGGTGCCACATTGCAGGAACAATGTGGACAAATTGGAGAAAGTCCAGAGAAGAGCAACAAAAATGATTAAAGGTCTAGAAATTATGACCTATGAAGGAAGATTGAAAAAATTGGGTGTGTTTAGTCTGGAAAAGAGAAGACTGATATGACATAACAGTTTCAAGTACATAAACGGTTGTTACAAAGAGGAGGGAGAAAAATTGTTCTTCTTAACCTCTGAGGATAGGACAAGAAGCAATGAGCTTCAATTGCAGCAAGGGAGGTTTAGGTTGGATATTAGGAAAAACTTCCTAACGGTCAGGGTGGTTAAACACTGGACTAAATTGCCTAGAGAGGTTGTAGAATCTCGATCACTGGAGATTTTTAAGAGCAGGTTAGACAAACACCTGTCAGGAATGGATAGATAATACTTAGTCCTGCCATGAGTGCAGGGGACTGGACTAGATGACCACTTGAGGTCCCTTCCAGTCCTGTGATTCTGTGAAAAGATGGCTTCTTCATAAAGCCCAAGAAGTAGTATTCTAACCTTCTGGGAAATAGTTGCACATTCCTGGGAATAGTGGGACTATTGGGTAAAATGTCAATGAGCAAGAGATTGTTTGATTTAATTTGTCCCAAGTTTTGTAATACTAACTGCAGAATGATTTCCAAATAACCCAGATTTAATTTTTGCTGTGGTGACCATTACCTGTCTGCCAGCCAGCTGTTATAGAGTAATGAAATTATGCCTGGATTTTTAGCAGTTTGCTACTGACCAGGGAAAACAAAATGTGTTCCCCAGAACAAAGCAATCCTTTTAGAACCCACTTAATGAGATTGAGGTTAGCTGGTGACAGTCCCAGGTTTAAAGCTCCAATCTGTTTGAAAGTGGGCAGGGGTTGCGGGGAGGGGACTTCAACTAATCCAGTGTAAAAAAAATCCTCAACTAACCCAATGCATCAATAAATACAAACCAAGCAGAAGAAAGAGATATTAATTTTTATAAAGAAAGGAACTTTAGATATACAGTACTCATTTATTGAAATACATTGTACAAAGCACTAGATGTAGTTTTAGATGATGATCCTCAAATGTAACAGCCTAATGATTTATTTTCAATAGCCTTGATAATAGGAAACCTCATAATGTAGAATATTATTGCCCAGATAACATTTAAACAATAATGGCAGTCAATGTTTTCCTCAAAAAACTAACTAAATACAAATATTTTTAAAATTATGGTTCTAACATACTGGTTTGAAATGCACATTAGGTCTGATCAAGATTCAGATGTTAGATACATATGGGCAATTCCCACTGAGTTTAAGGGGAATTGGCCACTCATATCTAAGGGCAGAGTTTAGAAGTCAATTTTTGCCTTAAACATTTTCATTCTAAAATAGTGACCTGCTTTCAGGGTGAAATTTAACCCCTGTTCAGAGATCTTAACTGGGATTTAATGCTAAGCCTTGTGTGAGCTCTTTGCCTGGGCTGGGGAATGAATATTACCCTCCATTGTTAAATCAGTGCTTGGACTATGAGACCAGAAAACTGATTCAATAAATTGGTGTGCTCCATTTTGTTTGTGAGAAATATTTCCCATAATAATTTTCTGAATTTAAACATATTTTAAAATGTTTTGTATTCTCATCTGCTGGTGGTGACTTTGCTCCAAAGACCAAAACCCCTTGTAGGGAGGGCCTGGTAAGAACAGCTCACTGAACGCTGCTATAGCTCATGGCCACACTGGGTCATAGACTAGAGGATTCATTCCCTCAACCTCCTCTGAGATTTGCAACACAAGGCCATTTTATCAAGCTTTGCACCAAGTACAAGATGAAAGAAATTGAAATGACCCTTTAAGATAATGTGAAATTATCATGCTATAGTGCATGTAAAAGCTGTTCCACACTGTAATATTTACCTTACATAAAGCAGTTCTATACTTGGAGATGACAACACAACACATCTGTGCTTCATGGTTATTTATCACAGTGTGCCCTTGAGGCTAAACACAGTCAACATGACCTGAACATCAGGAGATAAATAATCCTGTTCACAGCTCCTGGTAAATACTTTAACTAGAAAATGAATGCTGGGTCTCAATTATCTAATGTGTTTTGTGATAAATTGATTATTGAAAATGAACCACTAATATATAACCTCAGACAGTCTGTGTTTCTCACATTCCGAGTTACCTTCAGTTCATTAGTTTTAAGAATCTTTCATTTCTTTGCATAGAAGGAATAGTATTTAGGACATCAGGCATATTACACTGGTATTATAAAAACAACCCAGCAAACAGAAGGACTGAATTTTTTTTCAGATTAAGGCAAAGGAACGAAAGCAGATGTGACAAAAAGACAAATGCTTTATTACCAAACTGGTTTTGTTTTTACTACATTCTAAATTGTTTATTTATTAAAAATAAATTTATTAAAAATAATTCCTATAAATCATCTGTATTCAGGACCAAGTAATGCTACTTAATTATCAAGCTATCAGTGCTGCAAGAAGAATGTCTTGATGGAAAACAGAATCCTTCATACAAGTCATCAGTCTGAATAGCAATCCCAGATCATTAGAAATGCTAACACAGCATGCAGAGAAGGTGTTTCAAGCCCAACTATCAAAAATGTATAGGGTGAATATCTATCTTGAACCGTAACAGATGCAGTTTTATCTTGGTGAGGATACAGTTCAAAGGTGCATTGTAGCTTAAATTCCCATGAACTTTTCCTCCCTTAAATTATTGCTGCTAGATCTTTTGCTTAAACCTTCCCATTAGTCCTGTAAATGGTACAAATGATGCTCAAAAGAGCAATCTCCAATTCTATTATATCATATGCAAAAAAAAAAAAAAAAAAAAAAACCAACCTAACACAAAAAACCTTCCATGGGCCAGTTCTATTCACATTTAAGTCAAAACTCCCATTGATTTCAATACAATAATGGAGCTGAGGTTGTAATCACACAAAAGACAGAAAAATCAGAATTAAGGTTACTATGGTAACTTTAACTCTGGCCCCTTATAAGCATTAAAAGAGGATCTTTCATTCTTTTGCTCACAGGATTCCCTGTTCAATATTTGATTTTCCCCCGCTTTGGTGTACAATAGCACTCACTTGTTTGCTGTTTCGTCATTTTATTGAGTCAAATAAAACTTGCTTTTCTCAGCCAGACTGAATGAAAGGTCAATATGTTCCACTTTTCAAAGACCAATAAAAGCGACCTTTTGAATGCACTTCAGTAATTTTTAAAAATTCAGGTTCAGATAGTCCCCTCCGTTTCTGCAAGCTCAGGGGGGTGAGATACCTGCAGATCCTTTCCAAGCCAGTAAAACCTCCACTGAATTGTCCAACCATCCATCACCCCAAGCCCACAAACGCTCCTGTTCTGGAGCGCTACAGGTTACTGCTCCATTGGGACCTTAGAAGGGGCTGTAGGGTAGGAATGAGTGGAGCCAAGGAGAAGCCACTTTCCATAGCAACATCTTTGGTTGGCCCTGAGGCTACCCATGTGGATCTCTAATTGAGAGCTATTCTGCCTGAAGGAACACAGTCAGTGGCAACACTGCTACAGAAGGAGACAGTTCGTAGTGGGAGGAGGGCACAGCAGCAGTGCAGAGGAGCTGACTCTCCAGGTTACAACCCATATCTTGTGAAGAATCCCCAGGATTCAAGCAGGGTGGTCAATTTCCCCTTACACTGCATACTCTTCTACCATTCTCTCTGCTGAAGGGATGATAGCCAGAGGTTACTTAGAACTTTATCCTTTCACACATTGTCACTTGCACCTTGATCAATTATTTTAAGAAACAAGTTTGCAGTTTTGATTGCTCAATCTAGTGTCCCCGGAAAACCAAATTCAGCTCTGCTGTAACACCACTGACTTCAGCTAAACTGTGCCGGCTTATACCAGAAACGAATTTAGACTAAGATGTAAATAATCTCATGTCACTTCCATTATAACCTAAGGAAAAAGTACTCTTATTATCTTGAGCAGGACTGGACCGCCGAGGTTCACCAATACATGTGTCACCAGAAGCATGTATTACATAGGCAGCATTCTCTTGCTCTGGTCCCCATGGTATTCTTATTTTTTCATTCTTCTTCAAGAAAAAATTTGCTCCAAAATGCATATGTGTTGGTATAATTTAGGGTTACCATGGAAATGGCTGCTATAGCAGAAATAAATGCAGTGTGAAGGTAGGGTACGGTTATTTTAATAACAAGGACATACGCACAGAGGACCTGATTCCAAGGCAACTGAAGTCAACCAAAGTCTCTGTTGACTTCAGTGGGCTTTGGATCAGGCCCATAGAAAGGTGAAAAGATCTGAGATGACACATTTTAAATGTATTTTTTTTAAGTTGTAACAGATTTTTTTTTAATTTAAATGTAAAACAAACAAATCCTTTGTATAATGCAATTAGTTATGTATGCTGGAAATGCTGATCCAGATAGGTATGGTACACCTGAGGTTTGCTCTAAGTAAAGTTACAGCCTTACATATCTCAAGAGCACTTTCTCCTTTCCTCTCTGAGTGGACCTGTTAGAGGTACATGCTCTATCATCTTTACCTGTCTTGTGTTGTCACTTCACAATTACAAGATATGAGCCCTTTGATCTTAAAGGGCCAGATCATGATTCTGTTATTGACATTTCGTAACATCTCAGTCTACACGTGGTCCCATTGACTTCAGTAGAACTACTCAAGGTGTGAGATATTATTCAAAGTGAGAAAGGTACCACAATGTGGCCCAAATGCTGGGAGCTTGTTCATGGCAGGCCATATTCTGCCATCCTTACTCATTCTGAGTTGCCCCTTCTTGAATTGTCCTATTTAAATCACTGGGATTATTCACATAATAACCTACTACTTAATTGGTAAGGATAGCAAAATCTGGCCCTATAAAAAAATCAAGCATTCTTCACAAAGGTGTTTCCCCAAATGTCTCTTCTGAGGAGATAATCAGGATCTCTTATGAAATGTCCACTGTCATTTAAAGTCACTCACGATGACCATCCTTGCTATTGGGTAAACAAGTCTGGGTTCCTGTTAAATTTATTTATCCCAAATTTCCTTTGAAGATGGACCCACAAAAATAGGGACTTTCAGCCCACTAACCCCTGTCCCACACCTTCCACACATGTTGCGTGATTGCCCATATTGGAAGAAGTGATTTTTGGGGTATCAATTAACCACAATTCCAAACTGAAGTTGCTAACCTCAACTCATTGTGTGCCTTGCCTCTTCATGTAAAGAGATGAGGCTCACCTGATTCCTAGCCTTGTCTCAACATTCACTCTCTTCAGTATCAAATATAAATTATTGACAGAGTAAAACCAATCTTTTACAGAGCTTGTAACAAGTTTTAGGAATAATTCATGATTCATTACAATTGGAGTATAGTAGAATTTCAGTGGCAGTGAATATAAGACCCTTGTTAATAACTAAGGCTCCGATTTTATTATGGAGGTCACGGAATTAGTGACTTCCAAAGACATCCATGACTTCAGCCTATGGTGGCTGAAAGCTACAGGGTCCCTCTGCCACCCGTGGTGGCTGAGATCTATGGGGTACCCCTGCCACCAGAGGTGACAGGGCCCCCCAGAGCTCCAAGCTGCCCCGGGAGGTGGCGGAACCCTGCAGCTCCCAGCCCCCTCGGGCAGCAGGAGCCCTGGGAGCTCCAAGGCGCCAGGGGTACCCAACAGCTCTTGGCCCTCATGGGCAGCAGAGCCCCACGGAGCTGTGAGCTGCCCTGGCCCACTGCAGCCCCCCACCCAACCACCATGGGCAGCAATGGGAGCCCACAGCTACAAGCCATGGGTGGTGGGGGCCTGTGGAGCTGCCCAGCCTCCGCAGGAAGTGTGAGGACTCAGCAGCTGAGCTCCCCATTTTGTCACGGATATTTTTAGTAAAAGTCACAGACTGGTCATGGACTTCCATGAATTTTTCTTTATTGCCCATGACCTGTCTGTGACTTTTACTAAAAATATCCATGACAAAATCTTAGCCTTAATAATGAATGAAATCATTATGAGCAGTGAATCATGAAAAAGCGGTAGATAAAATAATAGTAATGTAAAGCTGAGAGTCAAATCTTGCACTCTGCTGTAGGGGGAGCACAACTATTCCTCCTTCATATCCCTGTGCCATCCTGCCCTGTGCTAGCAGGGTGCTCCTGGGACACAGCAGCTGGCTTGTAATAAGTCACTACATAGAAAGGAAGAGGCTCCAGCCTTCTAGTGAATTTCAGCCCTGCCTGGGGGAAATCCCCTTCTGATTGGCTGCCCTCCCTACTTGCTTGCCTCCTCCTGGGGAAGAGCAGCCAATCAGGGTTGCTGCAGGAAGCTGACAGAGCTCTCCTGCTCAATTCCCACAGGAGCAGAGAGAAGTTTGGCATAGGGGAGCAGGAGAGGGAGCAGCCAAAACCTCAAGGGGGGATTTTGCAGTGGATGCTTTATTATGAATGAAGAGTCCAGGCCTATTTCCCGCTGTGTGAGGATGTAAGGGGGAAGTGCTGGGAGCTGTGAACTGTCCTTGTGTACCAAAAGTGCTGGGAGTGAAAAGCAGGGTCTTAGTGCCACCTGCAGTGCTAGACACTTCAAAGAGGATGGATAACCCCTTTTCAAATGGCATTACCGTGAGTCACGTGATATTTGGTGTTTTTCTTAAAGGCCCTGCTCTTGGAGTCATGTGAGTACACCTGAACCTCAGCTTTCTTTAAAAAAAAAAAAAAGTTTCTGCCCTCATATCAGAGGGGAGTTGCGTTAGTCTGTATCCACAAAAACAATGAGGAGTCCGGTGGCACCTTAAAGACTAACAGATTTATTTTGGCATAAGCTTTTGTGGGTAAAAAAACCCATGCATGCATCCGAAGAAGTGGGTTTTTTACCCACAAAAGCTTATGCCAAATTAAATCTGTTAGTCTTTAAGGTGCCACCGGACTCCTCATTGTTTTTCTACCCTCATGGTTCCAGAGGTAACCTGGGAAAAATGAAACCTTGAGGCTCAAACACAGAAGACAAATAAAAACTGTCGTACATATATATTTAAAAAAAACAAAAATCAAAAAAAAACCTCGTGATTTTTTAAAACCAGTCACATGATTTTTTTCCTGCTTGACTCATGATTTTTTAATGCTGGGGTTGGCAACACTATCAGTGTAATACTGATTGGGGAATCTGGGGATGGCATTGGAGGGGCCATCGTAGAATCATAGAAGATTAGAGTTGGAAGAGACCTCAGGAGGTCATCTAGCCCAACTCCCTGCTCAAAGCAGGACCAACCCCAACTAAATCATTCCAGCCAGGGCTTTGTGAAGTCGGGCCTTAAAAACCTCTAAGGATGGAGATTCCACCACCTCCCTAGGTAACCCATTCCAGTGCTTCACCACCCTCCAAGTGAAATAGTGTTTCCTAATATCCAACCTAGACCTCCACCTCTGCAACTTGAGACCATTGCTTCTTGTTCTGTCACCTGCCACTATTGAGAACAGCCAAGCTCCATCCTCTTTGGAACCCCCCTTCAGGTAGTTGAAGGCTGCTATCAAATCCCCCCTCACTCTTCTCTTCTGCAGACTAAACAAGCCCAGTTCCCTCAGCCTTTCCTCGTAAGTCATGTGCCCCAGCACCTCTGATCATTTCTGTTGCCCTCCACTGGACTGTCTCCAATTTGTCCGGATCCTTTCTGTAGTGGGGGGCCCAAAACTGAACGCAATACTCCAGGTGTGGCCTCACCAGTGCCAAATAGAGGGGAATAATCACTTCCCTTGATCTGCTGGCAATGCTCCTATTAATGCAGCCCAATATGCCATTAGTCTTCTTCGCAACAAGGGCACACTGCTGACTCATATCCAGTTTCTTGTCCACTGTAATCCCCAGTGTGATTTTCTGCAGAACTGCCGCTTATGCAGTCAGTCCCAGCCTGTAGCAATGCATGGGATTCCTCCATCCTAAATGCAGGACTCTGCACTTGTCCTTCTTGAACCTCATTAGATTTCTTTTGGCCCAATCCTCCAATTTGTCTAGGTCACTCTGGATCCTATCCCTACCCTCCAGCATATCTTCCTCTCCCCACAGTTTAGTGTCATCCGCGAACTTGCTGAGGGTGCAATCCATCCCATCATCCAGATCATCAATAAAGATGTTGAACAACATCGGTTGTTGCTCCTTTGTGTACTCCTGTTGATACTGCCACACCCGAAAAGGCTCTGAGCACCCATGACCACCCATTTAGGATCATAAATATATTTTGTCTGCCACACTCCTCCATAAGCTGAATGCCTCCAATCACTACTACCAGTGTGCTCCCCCACACTCATATCTAGGCAGAAGCTTTAAAAGCCATAAACCAGTCCTAAAAATGAAATGGTTCAGGTTGACAAGCAGACGAGGCACGAGGACATATTTTGTGTTTAGCATTGTTAGTTTCTCATGATTCTAAGACATAAAATCACAGAATTAGAAACACAGGTGGGTATTCCCCGGACAATCACTCAAAAGGAAAGGCCTCCTGACAATACATGGGTGTTCTTTTATTCAGAAGGAGTTAATTTTAATGGCTGTTGTGTGGCTAAAAGGCTGCACAGCACTTTGAAAATTTATGGTTAGGGATATAAATGGTCCACTTTGCAGACAGGCTATCCTGTAAAGGGGACAGTGGTTAGTTTTCAGGGGGCAAAAGAGATCAGTGAGTGGGCTGATACATTAACTAGCAGAAATGAGAAAGAGCCTAATGAGGAAGTGCATTGCAGAGTAAAAGGTAGAAGAGGAGGAAATCAAAGGGCTTTCAGCCACCTTGCTTGGGATCTTAAGGAACAGAGATATGAAATTGTGTTTCTGGTCCTGTATGTTGACATTTAGGGGTGACTAGAAAGTCAGAGGTTTGGGGACTTTTATATAACAAACTATTTGAGGAGAAAAGCAGAATTGTAGAGAAGAAATTGAATACACCTCAACAACACTAGCGTAAGCAAGTGGACTACTAATAAACCTTTGCAGCCAGCCCCTTGAGACTGGGCACTCAGTCACTTTTATCTCCAAATAGGAGATTTAAAAGATTTCTGTATTGCTTTAAATGATCAATTTTAAGCTTGGATGACTGCAAAGCTGCACATTTTATCCTCTCTATTTATATAATTTATTTCCAAGTAAAGTTATAAAATGTACGTGTGAAATTCCATCAGTGAACAACATGTAACTATATTCCCAGGCAACACCCCCGTCCTCCCCGCCCCCATGTTTAGGTTGAGAGTATGTATAAATAATTTAAGAGTAAAAACTGCCCCAAGAATGTTGTAATATTCCCCAAATTAGCAGTACAAACCCAGGAATCTGACAGTTAAGGTTAATTTAAAAGAAATGTAAACATGTTAAGATATGGAAATGGACAATTAAGGCACCAAAACAATTTGAGCTCAGTATAGATGCCATGAGGAAAACAAATTACGAAGGAAGTTAATCTATATCTTTACAAATCAACTGAATCTAATCTGAGAACATAAAACAATTCCCCCACAGAGCAGAATTAAGGTTAAATAAGTAGAGGTTGCACAACAAACCCAAGTATCAACATTGTCCCTGTGATTACCATTTTTGTGGGGCTCTGCTTCCAGCTCCATCACCTTTATCGCCCTCCTACTCCCTCTTTTGAAAAGCATAAATACTTCTTTTTTTGCTGCAAGGAGTAGTAAGATATTAAGGTGACACTGTCACCTACTCCTCCACAGCCATACAGGACTATAGGTCAGGCTGTTCTTCCTTTCCCAGGGCATCAAGATTTTATTGTCCCACTTTGTCATGGGCAACATAAGAACAGCCATAATGGATCAGACCAATAGCCCAGTATCCTGTCTTCCGACAGTGGCCAATGCCAGTTGCTTCAGAGGGAATGAATAGAACAGGTAATCATCAAGTGATCCATCCCTTGTCACCCATTCCCAGCTTCTGGCAAACAGAGACTAGGGACACTTTAGAGCATAGGTTTGCATCCCTGCCCATCCTGGCTAAAAGCCATTGATGGACCTTTGCTCCATGAACTTATCTATTTGTTTTTTGAACCCTGTTATAGTCTTGGCCTTCACAACATCCCCTGCAAGAAGTTCCACAGGTTGACTGTGAGTTGTGTGAAGAAATATTTCCTTTTGTTCATTATAAAACTGATGCTTATTCATTTAATTTGGTGACCCCTTGTTCTTGTGTTATGAAGAGTAAATAACACTTCCTTTACTTTCTCCACACCAGTCATGATTTTATAGACCTCTATCATATCCCCCCTTTGTTGTCTCTTTTCCAAGATGAAAAGTCCCAGTCTTATTAATATCTCCTCACATGGAAGCTGTGCTAATAAGCGATGGTCATATAACCACCACCCTATATCGGAAACCTACTGACCGCTATACTTACCTACATGCCTCCAGCTTCCATCCAGGACACACCACACAATCCATTGTCTACAGCCAAGCTCTAAGATACAACCACATTTGCTCCAATCCCTCAGACAGAGACAAACACCTACAAGATCTCTATCAAGCATTCTTAAAACTACAATACCCACCTGCTGAAGTGAAAAAAACGATTGACAGAGCCAGAAGAGTACCCAGAAGTCACCTACTACAGGACAGGCCCAACAAAGAAATTAACAGAACGCCATTAGCCGTCACCTTCAGCCCCCAACTAAAACCTCTCCAGCGCATCATCAAAGATCTACAACTTATCCTGAAAGATGATCCCTCACTCTCATAGATCTTAGGAGACAGACCAGTCCTCACTTACAGACAGCCCCTGAACCTGAAGCAAATACTCACCAGCAACCACACAACAAAAACACTAACCCAGGAACCTATCCTTGCAACAAAGCCCGATGCCAACTCTGTCCACATATCTATTCAAGTGACACCATCATAGGACCTAATCACATCAGCCATACCATCAGGGGCCCATTCACCTGCACATCTACCAATGTGATATATGCCATCATGTGCCAGCAATGCCCCCTCTGCCATGTACATTGGCCAAACCGGACAGTCTCTACGCAAAAGAATAAACGGACACAAATCTGACATCAGGAATCATAAACATTCAACAACCAGTAGGAGAACACTTCAACCTCTCTAATCACTCAGTGACAGACTTAAAGATGGCAATTTTGCAACAGAAAAGCTTCAAAAACAGACTCCAACGAGAAGCTGCTGAACTTGAATTAATATGCAAACTAGATACCATTAACTTAGGTTTGAACAGAGACTGGGAGTGGTTCGGTCATTACGTTAATTGAATCTATTTCCCCTACTTAACTATCCTCGTGCCTTTGTGTCAACTGTCCGAAATGGGCCATCTTAATTATCACTTCAAAAGTTTTTTTTCCCCTGCTGATACTAGTTCCTCTTAATTAATTAGAACAGACTAACACGGCTGCTACTCTTAATTAATTAGCCTCTTACAGTGGTATAGGTACTTCCACCTTTTCATGTTTCTCTGAATGTATAAATATCTGCTTACTGTATATTCCATTCTATGCATCTGATGAAGTGGGACTGTAACCCACGAAAGGTTATGCTGAAATAAATTTGTTAATCTCTAAGGTGCCACATGTACTCCTGTTCTTTTTGCTGACACAGACTAACACGGCTGCTACTCTGAAACCTGAAATTAATCTTTTCTGTTAGTCTTTTCTGTATCTTTTCCAATTCCAATATATCCAATTATATATAACAAATTACTTATAGTTTATATTTACATCCCTGCACCTCTCACCCTCATTCCTGGCCCTCTCTGTCAGTATCATCATCAACTTGAAGTGGGTAAGGAGAATGAATCCTTTTCTCCAGAATTAGCAGCTGCCTCTGTATGGAGCAGTGCTCCAGGCTGCGGCTCTAAAACTTACCTTCTTTGATTACTTCTTCCTTATTAAATTATAAAGAAGTTGTTGGGCAGCAGTTTTCTTAGCTCTGGAGGCAGAGCTGTCTACCTGAAAAGATAAGTGGAAAAGAAGCTTTGCTGCAACCACAGCTACACTTCCTTGATGACAGGGATGCCTTTTGGGAAGACATGCTTTTGTTGACTTTGCATGTGGAGAAACCTCTCTTGCTGCTGCTGTCCTCAGCACTCTTCCCTTTGGAAGCTATGTTTGATGAGGAAACCAGCATGAGATGATATGATGTTAACTTCAATTAAAAATGATCAGATGACTTTGAGCAGTGGAGACAATTATGTAACATTCATTATGACTCTAGCTGGAATACACAAATACTGCATAGGCCTCATGCAGCCAACCAAATGAACTATACATACAAAATCAGCTTAAAGTAACTGCAAGCTGTACAGAATGTTGTCATGTACTAGGCCACTGTCTGTAGCAGGCAGACAGACTGAGGTTAGGAAAAAATGTGTGCACATGGGGGAATCTTCTCTCATTTTTAAGGTGGATCACAGGGCACAGTTGAAATACAGCTGTTCGGTCTGAGAAAAGAAGTGAAAATAGGCCCTGAAAATCAGAGCAAAGAAGTTTGCAAAATGCTTCCATGGACAGCTTGTAGGCACAGAAAAAGTTCTACTGTGTCACACTGTCTGAAGTGGCTCACCACTGTGAGTGCCTATCTCAGAGCAGACTGTCAGAAAACAAGGACAGACACCCCACACTGGTGGTATATTCTATTATTAGATTTCATCTGGATCACTATACCAGTCTTACCAATGAGTCACAGACAGTCCTCTTAGACTCTCCAGTCTATCTTGTCACCCAGATAAACTGAACTTTGTGATAAAAGATTACTTAAACCTAAAATCACACTCTATTAGGTTTTTCCCAGTCCCAAGAGACCAGTCCCTTACCCAAGATCAATTGGTACTCCAGATCTTACACCAAAGACAACACTGGTAGCCAATTCTATAGTAAACTAACTATAGGTTTATACTCACCAGCAACCACACACCATACAACAAAAACACTAACCCAGGAACCTATCCTTGCAACAAAGCCTGATGCCAACTCTGTCCACATATCGATTCAAGTGATACCATCACAGGGCCTAATCACATCCGCCACACCATCAGGGGCTCATTCACCTGCACATCTACCAATGTGATATATGCCATCATGTGCCAGCAATGCCCCTCTGCCATGTACATTGGCCAAACCGGACAGTCTCTACGCAAAAGAATAAATGGACATAAATCTGATATCAGGAATCATAACATTCAAAAACCAGTAGGAGAACACTTCAACCTCCCTAATCACTCACTGACAGACTTGAGGGTAGCAGTGTTGCGACAGATTAACTCGAAAAGCAGACTTCAAAGAGAAACTGTTGAACTCGAATTGATATGCAAACTAGATTGCATTACCTCAGGATTAAATAAGGACCTCGAATGGCTCGGCCATTACGTTAATTGAATCTATTTCCCTTAAGTTAACGATCCTCATTCACACCTGTGTGACCATCTTGTTTATCACTTCAAAGGTTTTTCTTCCCCTGCTGTTATGGTTCCTCTCAATTAATTAGCCTCTTAAGGTTGGTCTATGCACCTCCACCTTATCATGTTTCTCTGACTGTATAAATATCTGTCTACTGTATGTTTCATTCCATGCATCCGATGAAGTGGGTACTAACCCACGAAAGCTTATGCTGAAATAAATTTGATGCTGAAATAAATTTGTTAGTCTCTAAGGTGCTACAAGTTTTTCTTTCTTATTTTCATTTTGCTGACACAGACTAACACGGCTACTACACTGAAACCTAACTATAGGTTTATTAGCTAAGAAAAAAGAATGAGAGTTATTGAGGTTAACGCAGGTAAAATATAATAAACAGGTAAACCACAGTTTGTAACTCCGAATGGTGGCAGTGATATAATAGACTGCCAGTTTCCCAAAAGCCTTTTTGAGGGCTACCCAGAATAATTCCAGTGATCTCTGTCTTTTCATTCAGTTATTCAGCCCTGTTAGAATCTAAACTGCCCAGAGATAAAGGATCTCTCTTTGAATCAGTTCTTATATCTTCTTTTCACAGACAACAATCTGACAAGTGTCTGTACCCACACAATGACCAATTGCTTTGAATTTAACACTATTCTTCATTTGCATTCAATGAGTTACTTAGTTACAGGGATATACATAATGTAAATGCATGCCATTACATTACAATAGGAATAGATAAGTGAAAACAATACAAGTAACATTCCATTAGTTTTCATGAAGTTCTAACACCTGCATAACTCTTACATTAACACATACTTTGATCTAGGGTTATTTAATTACTGGGCATACATAATGTAAATGTAATGTAATAGCAAACAGGATATAGATAGGCAAAAATAATACAATTAACATCTCCTTTGATCTTTATTAACAGACAAGTGAATTGGCTTGAATATATACTAATACATTTAACTCCTTTCACATTCACACATAAGTGAATTGGCCTATGTCTCTGGCCTAAGCTGACCTGTCAGCATGACAACAGAAAAAGTTCTACTGAACCACCCTAATGTTGCAACAAAGCAGCTCTCTCTGGCACCAAGGCTGATTCCAAGTACTTTCATGGTGTAAGTAGAGCCTTTAGCGCCAATTTTCTCTGCAGCCTGACTGTCCGTTCCGCACACAGAGAGCCGGAAGTTCCATCACAGCTCAGGTTCTAAATCTGCAGAAGCAAGAAAGAGAACGTAGCAGCTCTGTCCAGACACTTTGCATCTCTTCACTAAATGACGCAGTATGTGTGTAATGTACATTTAGACACTGGTAACTAGAGCAGGTCGGGAATTTTCCATTGGAATGGTATCCTGATGGACAATGCCTATTTCTCAAAATTGAAATCCTCCAGGGGAAATGATAGCAGCCCACCTAGAAGGCTCTTGTCAAATTTGCTTTCTCCCTGCAGGCAGAAAGGGAAATTGACAAGAGCCTGTAATGATGATATAATCTTATCTGTCTTTTAAAAGAAAAGTTCCTAGCCCTTAGAGTTGCAGCTAAATGCTTGAAAAGGTGCCCCAAGTTTAAAAACAAGAATGCATTATTTTTAAAAAAATCATGATTTAAAAACAATCTGACTGACAACTTTTGAATCCCTGGTGTTGGGAAGACTGTTACTGTTGTGGTCAACATGCTTTGTTCTAATACAAACACAAGTTGGTTTCACTTTATACCTTGAATAAAATTTAAAAAAAACCCACAGACTCTTGCTGATTCCCCCAGGAATACAGCATGGCAGCTCTGGAGGTGGACAGAACGTATTTGTTTTACAGTACTTCCAGAATAGCACAAAACAGATTTTTATATGAAAGCAACTTAGCTCAGGAAGAATTTTAAATGTAACAAGCAATGGGAGTTATATTTGGGTGGTCCCTACGTAGGGTGACCACCCATCCCGAATTGGACAGGACAGTCCCAAAATGCAGAGTTCAAGTACCGGTCCCAGGCTGAATGACTCCAGGACAACATTTGTCCCAGATTCCCTCTTGCACCGATCTACACCTGCCCAAGGCTCAGGGGTGGCACCAGCCTCTTCCTGGTGGGGGATGGCTGAGTTGGGCCTTAGCCACCCTCCCAGCCTGCTGTTCCTCCTATCCCCACGAGGCGCCGCCCCCCTGACTAGTCCAGAAGCCAGAGCTGGACACTAGTAAGAGCCACCCAGGGAGCCCAGGCCCCCTGGGAGCCCCGCACCCCCACCGGCCCTGTAGGGGGATCCTGTAGGGGTCGGGGACACGGGGCAAGGGCTGCTCCCAGGCCTTATACTTAGATTGTAAGTTCTCTGGGGCATGCACTGTCTTTTTGTTTTGTGTTTGTGCGGTTCCTAGAACACTGGGGTTCTGGTCCATGACTATGGCTCTTAGGTGCTATGAAAACACAGACAATAATGATCATAATAAATAATACAGAACAACAATATTTGGCTCCTAAATAAGGTTTTGTACAAAGTGATGTGCTGGCATGGAGCCCCATTGACTTCAGTGGTGCACATGGGCCTGTCTGGGTGCAGCATGGTACAAGAGTGGGGCCCAGATGACCTGATTTTCAAAAAAAGCTTAGTAACCAGCTGACTTTTCCTGACTTACTTGTAACTGAAAAGCATAGGAGTGTCCCTCTCTAAGCGGCTTCACTGTCACGATCCTCCTGAGAAAACACTGACTTTATTCTTTCCAATGTGCATTACTTTGCATTTATCAACGTTGAATTTCAGCTGCCATTTTGTTGCCCAGTCACCCAGTTTTGAGAGATCCTTTTGTAGCTTTTCGTAGTCTGCCTGGGATTTAACTATCATGAGTAGTTTTGTATCATCTGCAAATTTTGCCACCTCACTGTTTACCTCTTTTTCCAGATCATTTATGAATACGATGAATAGGACTGGGCCCAATACAGACCCCTGGGGGACACCACTAGTTACCTCTCTCCAGTCTTAAAACTGACCATTTATTCCTACCCTTTATTTCCTATCTTTTAACCAGTTACCAATCCATGAGAGAACCTTCCCTCTTATCCCATGACAGCTTAAGCTTTAATGAGTTTGTACACTATTGTGAGCAGGGCCCAAAGGTTACTTTCACTAAGGATTGCCAGCCACAGTGACTCATTAAGCAAATGAGAGTCACAAGCAGTGACACCCGGTCACAAACAGTGACCATTAAGGGCTACTGAAACAGTACAACTGTTGTGGCATCTTGCATGCTATGTATTTGAATGGTGTAAACACAAAGGAGGAAGAGGAATGTTTAGGGTTGCCCAAGTGAGTATAACTAGGAATCACATGTCAAAATAAACAAAAGCTGAATAGGAAAAAGTTCCTAACCATGAGATCTAGTGAACGGTAGAAACTTCTCCCTAGGGAAGTAGTAGAAGGAAGCCCCATCACTGGAAACACTTAAGACAGAACAAAGCAAATAACCAGAGAAGGGACCATATGAGCACACTCTAATCAGAGAAGTCAATCTTTCATATTTCTGTGGCTTGGATTGTGCAAAAGGCTCATGATCCTGACTAATGGGCTCAGAGCCACCCTGCGTGGTTAGGTCCAGGAAGAATTCTATTGACCACCTCCTCTTTCACATGGGAGGGGGAATTCTGTGCAGAGGAGTGAAAATCTCAGAGCACAAATTTTGGATTGTGGGGAGAAATCAACCCACACAATGTGACTTTATTGACCAATCATTCACCACAAATATCACATTGTTATATACATTTTGTGAACAACCCACAGGCTGAAATTTGTTACCTAAACTACTCAGCAAATACTTAGCAATAGTGAAAACCTTAGTAGAAATGAGGATCAGTTTGCAAACAGGGAATCACAATGAATAATTCAATCGATGCTAATCAAAATGTCTGACAAGCCTCCTGTCCAGTCAAAATGTCAGCATGCTTTAATAGTTTTGCCTGTCACTGAGGAACACATTGAGATGAGATCGTGGCCATATTATGATTCACATAATACGGGCATTTAGAAAAAAAATAACACCTATGATCACTGGCAAACCCTGTTTCATAGCTCAGCATTGATATGTCACCCAAGTCTGTGCAAAGAACTGTAAATCCCCATTAAAGCTTCACACTGACCACTCACCATTTGATATTCTTGGTAGTGTTCATTTTTCTCCCACATTGTCACTATATATTAGAATATGCTTCAGGCACTTATTCCCTCTCTCAGTGTTACGCAGATAATAGTAATTTCAGGTTGATGTACTGTGTTGTTTGTACACCATTGAAGGAATCAGACCATTGTAAAACCTGCTCATAATGATGAAATAACATTTGCAATGAAAACAAAACAAAGAATTAACAAAACTGTCCAACAATTAAAGCTAAAAATAACTGACAGGAAAAAACCTAAAAGAAATAGAAAAACAAATATATATATTCCATCTCGAAATGCTGATTGGAAAGGTCCCAGAAAGAGAGTCATTTTTCTGAGCAGTAAATTTTCTGCTCAGTAAATTAAGCTCTCTTTATAGTCCAGTCTATTATTTTAGAGGAGGAAAGCAAATAATTGATTTCTCTCTTTATTGATCTTCTTTCAAAAAGTGTGTTCTAAGAGTTGATCATTTCCTTAGGAGAGTGGTGTTCCTCTTCTGCAGTTAGTGAAGAGTTCAATGAAGTTCACACACGTTTTGCCTTGAACTTCAGTTCTGACAAATATGGCACACTTCAGTCAGTCCCACACCATCCCTTCGTAGTACTTGGAAACAGAAGGATGTGAGGAATCACTTGAGTAGCAGCAAAAAATCA
Source organism: Macrochelys suwanniensis (assembly GCA_033296515.1). NCBI lineage: Eukaryota > Metazoa > Chordata > Testudines > Chelydridae > Macrochelys > Macrochelys suwanniensis. The sequence goes on along the minus strand of CM065775.1, from coordinate 36,607,115 downwards.
ATACATCAGCTTTCTCTCAACCCATCTCCCCACGGACACATCTACTGATTGGAGAACTCAATCAATGCCCATTCACTCTCACACAGCTAGCCCCATTATAGTCACTCCAGCACAGATGGTGGGGAAAGGACCAAAAAAAAAAAAAAAACGTACACAGGGAGCAGCCATAATTTGGCTGCAGATCTGGAGATTATAGGAGTGCTAGTGGCTTTAGCGGGGGTCCGTCTAACAGTGCCATCAGCCCCAGATCGGGTGTGCCTGGGCAGGACAATGGATCCCCTTCTTCGAGCACCAAATGGGTGCATTGAAGGAGTGTTGGTTACACTGTTTTAAAGATGTACTATAGCAAGAGCTATCTCTCCCTACTATTGAAACCAAATTTTGGCATGCTTATAAGGGCAGTAGAATAACTATGGGTCACTGTCTCTGTCTATCTTCTGATTAGCACAGGTCTGTGAGCATGTGTCCATGTGATATGATTTTGGTTGGCTGTTCTGCCCAAGGTGATATGTATTTTAAATTATTTGGGTCACATGATACTGTCAAATCAACACCTAAATTCTCCAAAATTTGGCAATATATTATTTATGAATGTAAGGTCTAACCACTACTTCTTTGACAAATTTTAGCTCTGCTGGTATGTTGGCATGTCCCCAAAATGGTGGTGGGTTCTCCAGACGTGTGCGTCATCTGCATTTGCTTTGTGAGCTCAATTTCAGCAAAGGTCTGACGGAAAGTAGGTGGGGTTCTAATGGAACTCTCTCTGGTTTCCTGCCAGCTCACCTGACTGACTCTGCATCAGTGCACCAGGTGAGTAGACAGGGAGTCGAGAGCCTGGAAGCCCTGGCTCCCAAGCTCCCAGGCTACCAAGCTCCCAGGCTTCTTGGCTTCTCTGCAGCTCCCAGGGAGCTGGGAGTATGGAAGCCCTAGGAGCACTGGCTCCCAAGCCCCCAAGCTCAGGGCTTCTTGATAGCCTGGGCTTCCAGAGTCCACAGCTCTTGGGGAGCCAACCACCCCAGAGCTTTCCCTTTTTGCAGAGAATTTTGAAAGTTTGGGGGTTTGCTCCAAATCAGAATGAAACTAAATTTTAAATATCAAAACCCTCCGTGGCCTTTCTCCACACATATGGAGCTGTGATAACCCCTAAAAGGGGTCATGATCTACAGATTGTATTAGCTACAGGCCACACTATTCTATTCAAAACAACTGGATATTTGAAACATTCTGTAGGTGCAATTAAATACCAGCCATACGTGATTTAGGTTAAGCTCCTGTCATAAATATGAAGGGAAGGGGGAGAGGGTCTGATGCAGTGCTATAAAATCCTCTTTCCAGTAAAGGGTTAAGAAATGCAGGTAGCCAGACTGACACCTGACCTGGCTGGCATCTGACCAATAAGGGGACAAGATACTTTCAAATCTTAGGAGGGGGAAAGGCTTTGTGAGTGTCTCTTTGTCTGGGTCAGAGTGATCTTGGAAGACAGAAGGAACCTGCAGAAAATCAAACCTCCCTTTTCTGAAGTAAGTTTAGTCAGCCCTGCCAGTAGATTTCTGTTTAATTTTGGCTTGGTGTATTCCCTGTGTTACAAGGGGCGGGGGAGGGGGGGTTATTCATGGTTTTCTGTAACTTTAAGGTTTTGTCCAGAGGGGGAAATCTCTCTGAGTTTGGAAATATAGTGCCCTGTAAAATAGTTACCATCCTGATTTTACAGAGATGATTTTACCGTCTTTATTTTTAATAAAATCCTTCTTTTAAGAAGCTGACTGTTTTCTATGGTGTTAAAACCCAGGGGGTGGGTTTTTAGATCACTGTGTAACCAATTGGTTGGGAGATTGTTCTCAAGCTTCCCCAGGAAAGTGGGTGTACGGCTTGAGGGGGTATTTTGGGGGGGAGGGAAGTTCAAGTGATTCCTTTCCTGGATTCCTGTTAGATACTTGATGGTGGCAGCGAGAAGCATTTCTCAGGGTGCAGGGAATTTTGTACATTGGGGGATTTAACCTAAGCTGGTAAAAATAAGCTTAGGGGCTCTGAATGCGGGTCCCCACGTCTTTACCCTAGAGTTTAGAGTGGGGAGGGAACCCTGACAGCTCCTGCATGCATAGGCACTAGGGAGTTGTTTGCTGATTGTGCTTTGTAAGCCTTCTTACCTGCAATACGTCGCAGAAGTCAATTTTATCTTGGTGTCATTGCCATACATACGTCAGTAAGGTGCTATGTGAAGAAGTATTAAAATTCACCAAGGTGGAAGACGGCTGGGAATCTAGACACTATAATTAAAGCGCACAAGAGTGTCCTCAGGGGTGGGGAGGAGGGGGGAGGAACAGTGCGACAGAAAAATATGACATTGTAGCTTTATGAAAAGCTTTTGAAAGATCAGAGGTTAAAACACCTAAACAGAAAACAAAAAAAGTAGAAGGCAACTAGGCAACAAGTGTTTAGAGTATTAAATTGGTCTATAATTAGAAGTAATATGATGAAATTAATAAAGTGAAAATCTAGGCTGACTATCAGGAAAACAACTTCTTGACAATGAGAGGTATTAGACTGTGAAATGGTCTGCTAAGGGAAGTGGTGAAAGCGCCATTGCTTTGGACATCTATAACACTGGTCTACAATTTTTGAGAAGTCGTCTGCTTCAGAGATAAAATGTGCTATTTAGTATGTATTTTGATGTGCTGAATTCAAATATGACAATTAAAACAACTGATTGGCTACTGTTTCTAAGATATTTAAGTTTTTACATTTTATGTCTATGTATATTGTGTAGATAGTAGAGTTTTAATCATAAATTGTAAACCTAGGTCTTTTCATGTGTTTATGGTTGCTTTACATGATACTATTTCACCTGTCCTGTTTATGTAACACTTTAAAAATCAGCAAAGGGGTTATATAAATAAAATGTATTATGAAACAAAAGGCAAAAAACTATTATGTACATAGTTTAGTCCTATTCAGTGTCTACTCGGCGCTTCTTGGCTTGTCTCTTGTATTCATTAAATGGAGCATCTCTTGTCACTGTCCAGCAATAGTCTGCAAGCATTGATGGGCTCCATTTGCCCTGATAGTGTTTCTCCATTGTTGCAATGTCCTGGTGAAATCGCTCGCCGTGCTCGTCGCTCACTGCTCCGCAGTTCGGTGGAAAAAAATCTAGATGAGAGTGCAAAAAATGTATCTTTAGTGACATGTTGCAACCAAGGCTTTTGTATGCCTTGAGGAGGTTTTCCACCAACAACCTGTAGTTGTCTGCCTTGTTGTTTCCGAGAAAATTTATTGCCACTAACTGGAAGGCTTTCCATGCCTTTTTTTCCTTGCCACGCAGTGCATGGTCAAATGCATCATCTCGAAGAAGTTCACGAATCTGAGGACCAACAAAGACACCTTCCTTTACCTTAGCTTCGCTTAACCTTGGAAATTTTCCACGGAGGTACTTGAAAGCTGCTTGTGTTTTGTCAATGGCCTTGACAAAGTTCTTCATCAGACCCAGCTTGATGTATAAGGGTGGTAACAAAATCTTCCTTGATTCAACAAGTGGTGGATGCTGAACACTTTTCCTCCCAGGCTCCAATGACTGTCGGAGTGGCCAATCTTTCTTGATGTAGTGGGAATCTCTTGCACGACTATCCCATTCGCAGAGAAAACAGCAGTACTTTGTGTATCCGGTCTGCAGACCAAGCAAGAGAGCAACAACCTTCAAATCGCCACAAAGCTGCCACTGATGTTGGTCATAGTTTATGCACCTCAAAAGTTGTTTCATGTTGTCATAGGTTTCCTTCATATGGACTGCATGACCAACTGGAATTGATGGCAAAACATTGCCATTATGCAGTCAAACAGCTTTAAGACTCGTCTTCGATGAATCAATGAACAGTCTCCACTCATCTGGATCGTGAACGATGTTGAGGGCTGCCATCACACCATCGATGTTGCAGGCTACAAGATCACCTTCCATGAAGAAGAATGGGACAAGATCCTTTTGACGGTCACGGAACATGGAAACCCTAACATCACCTGCCAGGAGATTCCACTGCTGTAGTCTGGAGCCCAAAAGCTCTGCCTTACTCTTGGGGAGTTCCAAATCCCTGACAAGGTCATTCAGTTCACCTTGTGTTATGAGGTGTGGTTCAGAGGAGGAGGATGGGAGAAAATGTGGGTCCTGTGACATTGATGGTTCAGGACCAGAAGTTTCATCCTCTTCCTCTTCCTCGTCTGACTCAAGTGAGAATGATTCTGGTGCATCAGGAACTGGCAGTCCTTCTCCGTGGGGTACTGGGCGTATAGCTGATGGAATGTTTGGATAATGCACAGTCCACTTTTTCTTCTTTGACACACCTTTCCCAACTGGAGGCACCATGCAGAAGTAACAATTGCTGGTATGATCTGTTGGCTCTCTCCAAATCATTGGCACTGCAAAAGGCATAGATTTCCTTTTCCTGTTCAACCACTGGCGAAGATTTGTTGCACAAGTGTTGCAGCATGTGTGTGGGGCCCACCTCTTGTCCTGAGCTCCAATTTTGCAGCCAAAAGAAAAGTGATAGGCTTTCTTAACCATAGTGGTTATACTGCGCTTTTGTCATGCAAAAGTCACTTCACCACAAACATAGCAGAAGTTATCTGCACTGTTCACACAAGTACGAGGCATCTCTGCTCACTTTGGCTAAACAGAAATGTGTCCCTTTGCAAAATCAAACACTGACAAATAAGAGAGCACGACACTGTATGATTTCTAGAGCTGATATAGGGCAATTTGTTCAGCAGAGTGATGTAAGCTTCGTTATGATTGCATCATCCATGACTTCTAGGAATAACATGATGCAATTCATCTCATGTATGACGCAATACCAGCTTCAGATTGCATCATTCATTGTTTTGCCTAAAAAGCAAGTACTGTCCAAACTCAGTCATAGATTTATTCATAGATCCAGTCAAAGATGTATTTTAGTCATTTCTGGTTTAAATTGAGATCCCTTCCCTTTATAACTCACTTATCCTCCGCCATTCCCAAGTCAAGTGTCGTATATACTGACCCAATAGCATGTCTTGAAAACTAGAGCCAATCAACAATTTTAAGCATCATTTTTGTTCTCAGTGACCCAGAATTAGTAAAGTTTGACTACATTTATTTCAGAAGCATTTTGGCTGTAGAGCAGTGTAATCAGACCTGGCTAGATATTGTAAAGGACAATCCTGCACTGGCTGGGAGATGTACTGAATGAACAAATCATTAACTTCTTTAACATCTTTAACTTCTGTGATTCTCTGAAGTAAAGTGAGTCAGACATGCCATTTCTGATTAGACTAGGGAGTCATTTCATTCTATTTAAAGGGTTACAAAGAGAAAGTTCTCTTGGCTCCATAAGTGAGAGATGGAAACACAAACCTGCCCTTCATTAATGTACTCAGAACAGAGAGTCTTCCTCAGAAGTTTCTCACTAGCTTTTCTAGAGAATTTTTAAATGATTAATTCTTCCCTACATGAAACACACCTTTTACTTTAGTCCAAAACATCAATTCAGAACAATTGATTGCTATTCTCTTCATAACAGCCCTTAACGTTTTTGAAGGCTGCTATCAGCTCCTCCCTCAGCCTCCTTTTCTCAAGACTAAACATGCCGTTTTTTTAACCTTTCCTTGTAGGTAATATTTTTTAAACATTTAATCATTTTGGTTCCCGTCCTCTGGATTCTCTCCAATTTGTCCACATCTTTCTTAAAATGTGGTACCCAGAACTAGACACAGTAATCCAGCTGAGGCCTCACTAGTGCTGAGTAGAGTGAAACAATTACCTCACGATTCTTGACACCCCTGTTACTATGCCCCAGAATGATATTAGCCTATTTTGCAACTGCATCACATTGTTGGCTCATATTAAATTTTCATAAAATCATAGGATTGGAAGGGAACTTGAGAAGTCTTCTAGTGCAGTCTCCTACACTCATGGTAGGACTAAGTATTATCTAGACCATCCCTGACAGGGTTTGTCTAACCTGCTCTTAAAAATCTCCAGTGATGGAGATTCCACAGACTCTCTAGGCAATTTATTCCAGTGCTTAACCACCCTGACAGTAAGAAGTTTTTCTTTATGTCCAACCTAAACTTTCCTTGGTGCAACTTAAGCACATTGCGTCTTGTCCTATGCTCAGAGCTTAACTAGAACATTTTTTCTTCCTCCTCCTTGTATTTATCTTTTATGTATTTGAAAACAGTTATGCCCCCCCCAATCTTCTCTTCTTCTGACTAAATAAACCCAATTTTATTAAAATTGCAGTCAATTAAGGCCCTCTCAGGAATCTAATAAAACCCCCTGCTTCAGGCAGACAGAGGAGGAGGAGGAAGGAGTTGGAGCAGAGTGGTTTGGAGTTGGAGCAGAGAGCAGCTTGGAGGAGTGAAGCAGAGTGGATTGGTGGTGGAGTAGAGAGCAGTTTGGAGGAGTGAAGCAGAGTGGATTGGTGGTGGAGCAGAGAGCAGTTTGGAGGAGTTGGAGCAGAGTGGATTGGTGTTGGAACAGAGAACAGATCGGAGGAAAGCAGAGGAGAGTTTGGAGAAGTACTGCGGCGGGCTAAGAAGACCAAGACCTTAGGTAAAGGGACACCTGGCTTGTGCAGAGGGAAGGCAGGAAGCCACACAAGCTGCAGGGCAGGAGAGGGAAGTAGCCCAGGGGAAAGAATCACTAGTACAAGAGGTTTACCCACTATCCTAGGGCCCCTGGGCTGGGACCCGGAGTAGAGGGCAGGCCTGGGTCCCTCCCTCTCCACTCCCCTTCTCTGGGATAATAGTGGGACAGCTGATATCCCAGTTCAGGGGCAAGAAACGGTGCCCTGAAACCCCCCCTAAGAAGAGAAAGTGCGGGACCCATCATAGTTGTGCTGGCAATTTGCCACACCTTCCACAGATGCATTCTCCCCCCACCCCAACCCGATGCAAATGTTAGCTTTAGGAACACAATGGGGCACCCTGAAGACAATTTCTATTGCCATGTACTTTTCAATGTCTTTTTGCTTTAACCCCCAGGAATGTACCTGTTGGACAACCAGAAGAGCTACCTCATTCCTATGGACCCCAAATCAGAATTCAGCATATATATTTTATAATTATACACTTTATACATTGTTTAAGGGAAAACACCTGTGTACTAACAATATGTTGTATGTTAACCTGAAACCTTGGGTGGAGCCATTATGTAATCTTTTAGACTATTGGCTTATTGTGCTTATCTTGTCTTGCTGCTAGACCTATCCAGGGGCTCGGGACCTCCCACCCCCTCACTTCCCTCTGCACACGGATTAACCTATGTAATCTGTTGTAACAAATTGCTTGGCAGTGTCTCTGAGTCTAATAAGAAAAGTGACACTCCGCCAGCGCTGTGCATAATAAACCCACGTGCTTGACTCTACACAGTCTCCATTTTTGTTCCTTCATATTTCACCAGGCCCTGGTGACTTGAAGACATCTAACTTGTTTAAGTAATTTTTAACTTGTTCTTTCCCTATTTTAGCTTCTGATCCTACCTCATTTTCACTGTCATTCATTAAGCTAGATGTCCATTTGCTACTAAACTTTTTGGTGAAAACTGAAACAAAAATGTTATTTAGCACTTATGCCATTTCCACATTCCTGTTATTGTACCCCTGCCCATTGAGTAACAGGCCTACCCTGTCCTTGGTCTTCCTCTTGCTTCTGATGTATTTGTAAAATGATTTATTGTTACACTTTCTGTCTCTAGCTAGTTGAATTTCGTTTTTTGCATTGGCCTAATTTTGACCATACATACTTCTGTTATTTGTTTAGGTCAAATTAAAAAGGATGAATATAGTTTCCACTTTTTGTGGGACTCTTTTTGAGTTTCAGATCATTGAAGATCTCGTGGTTAAGCCAGGTCGGTCTCTTGCCATACTTCCTATCTTTCTTATACAGTGGGAGAGTTTTCTCTTCTGCCCTTAATATCTCTTTGAAAAACTGTCAACTCTCATAAATTGGGTTTGGTCCTGCTTTGAGCAGGGGGTTGGACTAGATGACCTCCTGAGGTCCCTTCCAACCCTGAGATTCTATGATTCTATGATAAACTGTTTTTCCCTTAGACTTGCTTCGCATGGGAATCTTACCTACCTACTTCCTGCGTTTGCTAAATTCTGTCTTCTTGAAATCCATTATCTTGATTGTACTGTTTTCCCTCCTACCATTCATTATAATCATGAAGTCTATTATTTCATGATCACTTTCAACCAAGCTGCTCTCCACTTTCAAATTCTCAACCAGTTCCTCCCTATTTGTCAAAATCAAATCTAGAACAGTCTCTCCCCAGTGGCTCTCCACCTTCTGAAATAAAAAATTATGTTCAATACATTCCAAGAACTTGTTGGATAGTCGGTGCCCTATTGTGTTATTTTCCCAACAGATGTCTGGGTAGTTTAAGTCCCTCATCGTCACCAAGTCCTGTGCTTTGGATGATTTTGTTAGTTGTTTATAATAAGCCTTATCCACATCTTCTTCCCGGTTTGGTGGTCTGAAGTAGATCCCTACCATGACATCAACCTTGTTTTTTTACCCCTTTTATCCTTATCCAGAGACATTCAACAGGTTTGTCTCCTATTTCCATCTCAACCTCAGTCCAAGTGTATACATTTTTGTATATAAGGCAACATCTCCTTCCTTTTTCCCCTGCCTGTCCTTCCTGAGCAAGCTGTACCCTTCTAGACCAATATTCCAGTCATGTGTATTACCCCAACAAGTCTCTGTGATGCCAGCTATGTCACAGTTGTGTTTATTAACTAGCATTTCTAGATTTGATTTTCCCCCATGTTCTCTCTTGATCCAATATAACACCCAGATCCTTTTCTGCAGTACTACTTTCTAGCCAGTTATTCCCAATTTTGTATTTATGTGTTTAACTTTTCATTCCTAAGTGTAATACTTTGCACTTGTTTTTACTGAATTTCATCTTGGTGACTTCAGACCATGTGACAGAGATGGTAATTTCCTGCACTATCTTTGGGAGATCTTATTGAATTAAGTTTCAGTATCTTTGGAGTCCATTGTATTAAATACAATGGTTATGCATTATTGTGGGCCTGGTTGATCAATGGACTGTATTGAACAAGGCAGCAGACAAGAATGAAGTATTGGGACAATACATGTGAAATGGATTTCCTGGGAAATATCGAGGGAGAGGTGAATACAAATTCTCTCCTCCCTGTTTGAGCAACGAGACTTCAGATAGCACTGCCTGCATCAGCATTAATCTGGAAAGACTGATACTGTTACCAGAACACAGCTTCAGGAAGATGATCTGCAAGACCTGATGCATCACTTTCTCCAGAACATATCAAATTTGGTTTCTCTGCCTTTGTGGCCTCAATACATTACTCCCATTGGGCTAGGTGTTGTACAAACACATAGGGAACAATAGTCCCTTCCCTAAAGAGCTTTCATCTAAAAGACAAGACATAACCGATGGAGGAGACAAATAAATGGACCATGGCAAAGGGTTGGGGAGACAGAGTAACAAAAATGTGTGAAATTATTAGCCAATCAGGAACATTAATCACAAGTGACCATTGCCACATGCCTAGCAATCTATGTGCCATACTCCAGTGATCCACAGGAAGGGGCTAAGTCCAGAGAAATGTACAATCGGTGCAACTGAAGTAAAATATTATCGTAACATCTGTGAGTATCAAGCCTAACCCTGAAATGTCACTGAGATGAGGCCATTGGGGAATTAAGCAACATGCTTCATTAAAGGGTTTGGTTTTTTTAAATTATAGCTAGTTTGTTATAGTCATGGCAACAAACAAAATCCAACCCTCCAGGCTCTCCATGCACTGACCCAAAGCTTTTATGTCACCAATATATGCATCTTTTTCATTTTATGTCCCATAGTTGTATACTTAATTTTAAACACTCCAGGTGTGAGCGGAGGGGGGGCTGCTTTATGTTGGTAAAACATTTTGCTCACATTTGATAAAGCACATTAATTTCTTAGCTTGCAAACACATTCATGATGAGATGCATTCAAAAGCAGTTAAAATAGCTTTTACTGGGTAATCCCATTGGTATTTGATGCCTTGTTATCAAAACAGTAATAAAATAACGTATTGTGAAGTCACATTTGTTAAAGTCAACAGAAGGTTTTCTATTTCAGTCTGCCACTAAGACAGATGAAATCGTCAATTGGAACGAAGGCAAGTTTCCGAACATAAATGAAACACCAAATTAGAGGCAATTACCATACAATTAGTCTCAATGGACAGTACGTCACTATACAACAATCCCGTAGTTATGGCCTCGCCTTTGTAAATAACTTCTGTTCAGTTTGCAACTCATATGCCCCCTTTTCTGCTGTCAATCTACAGTGATACAGAAATATTTTTAATTAAAATTATTATAGCATTTTTAAATAACCCAATTTTTTCTGTAAGACATTCAAGCTCTGGTTGACAGGGGAGGTGACTGGTAGAGCTGTGATGATTTTAAACATCCAAACCAATGGAGCTTCCGTTTTCATCTTGAGCAATCTCTTGGAGACTGTTCTGCATTTTTATATAACTCACTGCAGGGAAGAGCATCCTGATAGTCAGCCTAAACGTTCCCTTTCTGAATTGTATCCCATCACTTTTCAGTGCATCCTTGAGTAGCAAATGAATTAGAAATATTTTCAGCTTCATTTCCCATTATATCTGTTGCTCTATCAGCTGATGCTCTCTGCGTTAAGTTTAGTTGTGGCTCAGGTTCTGGGGAAGAACTTACACTCCGGTCATTGTGTGGGTTTGTCAATCCATTGTGCATACCGGAGTTGTGGCCCTTGCCTCCCCTGCCAGAGGTCCTGTGGTCAAATTCCTGGTATACTTGGGCAGAGGTTAAGTTCTTGTCACCTTCTGACTCTATGTTCTGTGCCAACGGTAAAGAATCACAGGAGGCATCTATCTAGATTCTGATCTGGCCCCCATCACCATAGTATCTGAGCGATTCATTGTGGTATTTTAGGGCCTAACTCTCATTTATACGAAGGCCCCTTTATGCCACTGAGTTAGCATAAAAGGGTCTGGATGTATTTATGTCCATGTTAAGGTTCCGTGTCATGGCCAGAATAGTGTAAAGGGCTGGTGAGTAAGTCTCTTTGCTCTTAACACTGAACAAGGAACTTTATTAGAATAAAGTAAACAATATTATCCCTAAAGCTGCACGCTCTCTCTTTTCTCTTCTGTAAAGCTTCCACATGAGCCTTTCCCAGTCCACTCTTGATAGTTTCCTGACACAGAATTAAAGAAACAGTACAAATACACTAACATGCCTTGCCAGCAGAAAAGCAACAGAATCGATGTTTCTAGGGCCTCTTCTTTCCTCCAGGTACACACTGAGAGGCAGAACGGGCAGTCGGAGGCTCTTCTGCCTTCCTCTGATGCCTAGAGAGCAGCAGAGCCAGTGGTTTGGGGGTCTCTGCCCCACTTTCTTCCCCAGCTGCTCTAAGTGCAATAATGGCGGTAGCCATAGTAGTATGGTCTCCCCGTGTATGTAGCCCAGCTGGGGTGGGATTTGGAGAGTTAGTACGTTGGGAGGGGAAGAGGTGGCTGGGCAGAGCAGGGCAGGCACCAGTCCATTCCTCCCTGGCTTCGGGTGTGTGGAGCAGCAGCTATTGCTCTTCCTCTCTTGTGTAGAGCAAACTGCACGGGGCAGTAGTCTGCTCCTCTAGCTTTCCAGGATGTTCATAGTGAAAATGATGCCATGGTTATGTCATCACTGTGATGTTAACCCCATATTCTTCATAGAAATATTGTTATGATATGAATATGGCAATAATAAGATATGCTTTATGCAAGATGAGTCATGAGAGGTATCATTGGAATGGTTATGCTTTACTGAATGTGATTATACAATTTGTATGCATGTATCGTTTCTGTATCTAGAGTTATCAATATTGTTTATGTAACAATTACAAAATTGTTACTGGAAATGCCCACCAGACAGTAAGCAACCAGCCTTTATGGCCCATTAGGAAAAGACAATGAGTCTTCGAAAATGTGGATCTCCCATTTTCCCTGGAGTTCCTTCCTGTGGACATTGCAAATGAACCTTGTTTCATGGTTGCTTTGACACTTCAAGGTCAGGTGATAATGTCACCTGGTACAAAATACCATCTTGGACACTGCTGGTACATTTCCACTGGAAACAAAGGCTTCCCACCTTATGTAAATTATATTTAAGGCTGGGAAGGAAGACATTCAGGACTCTCCTCCATTGCCTGACCAGGAAGGAAGACTGCTAAAACACCTGAAGGGAAAGGCAGGATTGAGTCCAACCTGAGACAGGGGTGCACTCTGTAAAGAGAAATAACTGGAACTCTAAGCTACAGAAACTCTGCAACTTGCCTAAAAGAACATTTAGGGTGAGAAATTACATTTTGTAACCTGCTTCTTGAGTGTATTAAGCTTAGTTTGCATGTTTTGTTTTACTTGCTCAGTAATCTGCTTTGTACTCTTTGCTATCCCTTATAATCACTTACAAATTACCTTTGGTAGTTAATAAACTTATTTTTTATTAATAACATAAGTTTGTGCAATTAATATCGGGGGGGGGGGGCAGGCAAGAAGCTGTGCATCTCTCTCTCCACACCAAGGGAGAGGGTGATTTTTGAGCTTGGGCTGTGCAGATTTTTCTATACAGCACAAGACAATATTATTTTGGGTTTACTCCCAAAAGTGGGTGTGCACGTGAGTACTGGGTGAATCTTCGAGCTGAATCCTCTCACACAAAGCTGACTTCGATCTGTGTCTGCAGCTGGGTGTGGGCGTGTGTGTGTGCACTAGAGAAGGCTGGAGGGCCTGGCACAGCATAGACAGGGTGAGGAAGCCCACGCTGGTGGAACGGGTGGGCTCAGTGAGACTCCAGCACATCAGGTGGCATCCCGGACATAGGGGTCCAACCCATCACAATTACATCGTCATGTAATCCCTGAATTTAGGGCTCTAGCAAAGGCCTATTTTACTGAGTGCTTATCTGATCCAGATCAGTGGCAGAGCGGGAATAAACTGCAGCCAGTTCAGGCTCACAGTCCCATCCATACTCAGTGCATAAGATCAAGCTGCTTCCAGATACCATTTCATCCATGCCATGCCTTAAGGAATCTGTAAATGCAACTCTGTACACTACACAGATTGTAATACGAGTTTAATAATGTTAAACACATCCACTTTGCTTGCCATAATCACCCCTCAATTTCTTCCAGCCTTACCTTTCCTAGGTTTTCCCCTATACTAAATGTCTGTTTTCCAGATTATTTTTCTCCATATATATTAGCTTGTACTTTCTCAAGTTGCAAAGTAACCTTGAGGGGTAAGTGGGGCAGAAAATAATGAAACAAAGTGCATTAGATCTCTGTCCTTCTGGAGATGCACATCATTAATCAATTTAGTATCAAACAAGTAGACGCTCGTTGTTTACCTCCACTTCCAGCTAATCAATGAGGATGTTAAATAAGACCTAACACTAAGCCTGGCAGCCCCCCTATTATCACCTCCCCCCAGTTCAGTCCATAGCTAGCTGTCATTACTCACTCCTTCAGCTACTTTTCACTCCATAAAATAGTGTTAATCTACAAGCCATTTTGAATTAATTGTGTGCAAGACTTTATAACCTTAATGCTTTACAAAAATCTAGCTCTGTTCCACTGATGCATTTGCTCCTACCCCTATATTTTGTAATTGGGTCAGAAAAGGCAGTCACCTGTGCAGTATTGTCAATCCCAAGTGTTCCAAAATAATGAGTCAGGGTCCCAAAAAATTACATGATTGACTTAAAATAATTAAATTTTAAAAATTATACTTTTGGGGTTCTCATTTGCTTTTTGAGATGTTATTATTTGTGTTACTGCCTAGGAGCTCTACCTTTTAAAAAAAATGAAAGCTGACAGTCTCAGGTAATCACATGACTTCAGGGGCTGAGGGATTTAAGAAAACCACCAAGTATCACAAGACTTGTGATAAAATTGTGAGAGTTGACATCAGGGGGGTTGTTAAGATTACTTCCTTATTGTCCAAAACTATATTTTTGTTGAGGATGGATTTTCTAAAGGAGCTCAATATCTCATTAAGTCTGGAGTCATCCTTAATTACACTAATAGAACCTATTTTTAAGAGGGGATCCAACCCAGCCTCTAATTTTGTGTCCACAATCAATCCCGTTTTTAACTCCCTTCTGAAATATTCCATTGCTCAAGGCATTGAATTAACTGATTTGCCAGTGTTTTGCTGCATTGACACCCCACTGAGAACGATATACAGGTGTAATGCTTCATATAACTTTATAACACACAGCGTTCTATTAAAACATTCTCAAAATGCTGGAAGGAAGAATATATCTAATCTAGATGACAAAGGAAACTTTACTAAAATGCTTTGATTGTCTGCAGGAGTATAGGTGATTGACAAGAAAAGAAATCTTCAAGAATAACGAAATGCTACTTGGAAAATGAGATACATTTGTAAAGCATTGCAACAGAAAAGTAGACTGATAGGTCAATAGACATACATTCAGGGAGACAGATACGTAGCTAGATCTATTTGTCTGCCTCCTTGGCAAGGTTTTCCTGTTTTACACTCTCCATATTCTTTTCAAAGACTTCTTTAGTTCCTTTCTCACTATACACTCCAGTTCTATGTATTATTATTATTTATTGTGTGTAATACAGTATCACCAAGACCCTCTAACTGAGATCAGGGTCCCATTGTTCTGAGCACTGTATAACACACATAGTAAGAGACGGTCCCTACCTTAGAATGTTCATCCTCTGAATAGATAAGACAGTCAGAAGGAAATAGCATAATCCCTATTTTCTGGAGTGGGAACTGAGGCACATAAAGATTAAGCAGCTTGCCCAGGTTCACACAAGTCATCTATGGTAGAGCCAGAATTTGAACCAGGCCTCTTGAGTCCCAATCCAGTGCTTTACCCTCGAGACAATCCTACCTTTAGAAATGTGTCATGATTCTCAAGCTGGAAGTATCCTTAAATTTCTTCATTGAATTTAAATAGTGGAGAGCTATTTTGTTAAATTTTTTTATTCATTTAAACTCTGGCTTGAATACCAGAGATGTGTGGTGCACACAATTACTGTAATTGGAATAGAGTTCTTAAAGTTTCAATTTATGGCTAATCCTGGAATCCTCTCTCATTGGCATTTTATTTATAATTGCATCTCCTTTCTT
This sequence comes from Macrochelys suwanniensis, assembly GCA_033296515.1. Classification (NCBI taxonomy): domain Eukaryota; kingdom Metazoa; phylum Chordata; order Testudines; family Chelydridae; genus Macrochelys; species Macrochelys suwanniensis. The sequence continues at coordinate 36,591,918 of CM065775.1, read as the reverse complement.
CTCTTCTATTATGAGCATTCCAGAATACAGGAATGGTTCCCAAAGGAAGATGAATGAGCTAAGTAAGCTATCAAAGGAGTTCATTTTAGATGGCTTTGTACAAGTGACAGCTCAAAAGGACAACAGACTAAATGACTCAGGAGCATGAGTTGAATTTCAGTTAGGTTTGGTATCCTGATGTTCATTATATTATCCTTGTTCCATGTTGTACTATAGAAAATGTTTCATTACATTTTTTTCCAAACATTCCATTCATTTAACAGATCCATTTCCCAATCACTTTTTTTCAGTTCATGTAGATTTATTTTCTTGATAATCACCAGCAGACAGCTCAGAGGATTTTCATACAGATATTCCTTTTCCGTTGGATGTTACACACAGAATAAAAGCAGTTGGCTTCAGGGTTGTATTTTTAAATAGCTGTTTTGTGTTGACTTTTGGCCTCTATCCCCTTTCCAGGTTCCAGCCATGCTGCCCGTTCCACATACTCCTGCCTCTCTCGCTTCTTTCCCTTTTGAGTCCTATCAGCTCAGGTTCAGCGACTGGCATAATTTTTAGTTTCCTCTTTCTGTCTGTCAAGGTCAAATTCTATGAGACTGGCAAGCTAAGCAGAGAGCTGATCAGCAGCATGCTGATTATTTCCTGAAGCCTCAGCAGGCTTCAGGGGCTGCAGGTAGGGAGGAAAACAGCAGAGCCACCTTGGAACCAGGGTCTTAGATCTGTTACTTCTGATTTCCTTTATCTGTGGACTTTGAATCCAGCTGGACATCTGCTTCACCCACAATTAATCAAGAAGTTAAGTCTTCAAAAGAGTGCACAGAGAGCCTGAAATAATGGGCTGGTAAAATAACCCATTTATGATAAGTCATTATTCTTCTTCCCAGAACTACCGTATAGAACAAAAAGCTTAGTGCCCCAGGGCATATTCCTTAGACCAAATAAAATGCTATTGTATGATTTCTGCAGATTTTTCAAATTCAATCTAATCTGTTTGCCCGTTGCTAAAATGTTTATGCCTTTGGAAGTAAAAGAACAATATTTCTGCCTGATTGTTAAGTGGAAATATAATACTATATGCAGAGGTAGAGAGAGGTTATTCAAACTGAGTTTGTGATAGAACTTCACTAGCTATGACAACAAGGAACTCAAATACTCTTTTGAGAATCGCAGACATTTGGGATGGAGAAGTAATAGGTCAAATATAGCCCTGTGTAAGTTGGTATGGCTCCAACTGACTTAATTGAGAGCTGTGCTTGTGCACATCAGGCCCAGATTCACCTCACTGTATTTTTTTAAATTATGTCAAAGGTTCCCCATTTTTCCCTATTATGACCACTTTTTTGATTGTCCAAATCCTTAATGTGCTCTTGTATTTATCTATGAGAATAAATGTTTTAAAAATTCAGCCACAATGAGGAAGTTTGCTCTTATGATTAAGGGTCTGGACTGGGATTCAGGAGATCTGGGTCCAATTTTTGCCTCTGTCCCCAAACTTCCTGTGTGAGCTTGGAAAAGTCACCAAATCTCTCTGTGTCTCAGTTCTCCATCTGTAAAAATGTGGAGAATAAACCTCTCTTTGTCTGTCCTGTCTATTTAGGCTATAAAGTTATATAGTTATAAAGTATCAGAGGGGTAGCCGTGTTAGTCTGGATCTGTAGAAGCGACAAAGGGTCCTGTGGCACCTTATAGACTAACAGAGGTATTGAAGCATAAGCTTTCGTGGGTGAATACCCACTTCTTCGGATGCAAGCAGTGGAAATGTCCAGGGGCAGATATAAATGTGCAGGGAAGATTCAGGCTACAGATAACGAGGTAAGCTTAATCAGGGAGGGTGAGGCCCTCTTCTAGCAGTTGAGGTGTGAACACCAAGGGAGGAGAAACTGCTTTTGTAGTTGGCTAGCCATTCTTAGTCTGTGTAGTCCTGAGCTGATAGTGTCAAATTTGCAAATGAACTGAAGCTCTACAGTTTCTCTTTGGAGTCTGGTCCTGAAGTTTTTTTGCTGCAGGATGGCTACCTTTAAATCTGCTATTGTGTGTCCAGGGAGGTTGAAGTGTTCTCCCACAGGCTTTTGTATATTGCCATTCCTTATATCTGATGTGTCCATTTATCCTTTTGCGTAAGGACTGTCCAGTTTGACCGATGTACATAGCAGAGGGGCATTGCTGGCATATTATGGCATATATTACATTGGTGGATGTGCAGGTGAATGAACCGGTGATGGTGTGGCTGATCTGGTTAGGTCCTGTGATGGTGTTCCTGGTGTAGATGTGGGCAAAGTTGGCATCGAGGTTTGTTGCATGGATTGGTTCCTGAGTTAGAGTTATTATGGTGCGGTGTGTAGTTGCTGGTGAGAATATGCTTCAGGTTGGCGGGTTGTCTGTTGGCGAGGACTGGCCTGCCTCCCAAGGCCTGTGAAAGTGAGGGATCGTTGTTCAAGATGGGTTGTAGATCACTGATGATCCGTTGGAGAGGTTTTAGCTGAGGACTGTAAGTGATGGCCAGAGGAGTTCTGTTGGTTTCTTTCTTTGGTTTGTCTTGCAGCAGGAGGCTTCTGGGTACACATCTGGCCCTGTTGATCTGTTTTCTTATTTCCTCATGTGGGTAGTGTAGTTTTGAGAATGCTTGGTGAAGATCTTGTAGGTGTTGGTCTCTGTCAGAGGGGTTGGAGCAAATACGGTTGTACCTCAGTGCTTGGCTGTAGACAATGGATCGTGTGGTGTGTCCGGGATGGAAGCTGGAGGCATGTAGGTAGGCATAGCGGTCAGTGGGTTTTCGGTATAGGGTGGTGTTAATGTGACCATCGCTTATTTGCACCGTGGTGTCTAGGAAGTGGACTTCCCGTGTAGACTGGTCCAGGCTGAGGTTGATGGTGGGGTGGAAGCTGTTGAAATCGTGGTGGAATTCTTCCAGAGTTTCTTTCCCATGGGTCCAGATGATGAAGATGTCATCAATGTAGCGTAGATAGAGAAGGGGCGTGAGTGGACGAGAACTGAGGAAGCGTTGTTCCAGGTCAGCCATAAAAATGTTGGCATATTGTGGGGCCATGCGGGTTCCCATAGCGGTGCCACTGGTCTGGAGGTATATATTGTCACCAAATTTGAAATAATTGTGCGTGAGGATAAAATCACAGAGTTCAGCAACCAGTTGTGCTGTGACATCAGGGATACTGTTCCTGACAGCTTGTATTCCATCTGTGTGTGGGATGTTTGTGTAGAGAGCCTCTACATCCATGGTGGCTAGGATGGTGCGTTCTGGAAGATTACCAATGCATTGTAGTTTTCTCAGGAAATCAGTGGTGTCACGGAGATAGCTGGGAGTGCTGGTGGCATAGGGTCTGAGTAGAGAATCCACATATCCGGACAGTTCTTCAGTGAGAGTGCCAATGCCCGAGATGATGGGGCGTCCAGGATTTCCAGGTTTGTGGATCTTGGGTAGTAGGTAGAATAACCCCAGTTGGGGCTCTAAGGGTATGTTGATTTGTTCCTGTGTTAGTGTAGGGAATGTCCTGAGTAGATGGTGCAGTTTCTTAGTGTATTCCTCAGTGGGATCTGAGGAGAGTGGCCTGTAGAATTTGGTATTGGAGAGTTGTCTGGCAGCCTCCTTTTGGTAGTCAGACCTGTTCATGATGACAACAGCACCTCCCTTATCAGCCTCTTTGATTATAATGTCAGGGTTGTTTCTGAGGCTTTGGATGGCATTGCGTTCTGCACGACTTAGGTTATGAGGCAGGCGGCGTTGTTTTTCCACAATTTCTGCCTGTGCACGTCGGTGGAAGCATTCTATGTATAGGTCCAGACTGTCATTTCGACCCTCAGGAGGAGTCCATGTGGAGTTCTTCTTCTTGTGCTGTTGGTGGGAGGGTATCTGTGTATCTGTGCGATGTTCAGTGTTATCTTGAAATTATTCTTTGAGTCGGAGACGGCGAAAGTAGGCTTCCAGGTCACCGCAGAACTGAATCATGTTGGTGGGGGTGGTGGGGCAAAAAGAGAGTCCCCGAGATAGGACAGACTCTTCTGCCGGGCTGAGTGTGTGGCTGGATAGATTGACGATATTGCTGGGTGAATTGGGGGTACCACTGTTGTGGCCCCATGTGGCAGGTAGGATTATAGACAGCTTACAGTCCTTTTTCCTTTGTAGAGAGGTGAAGTGTTTAATGTAGATCTCCTGTCTTATTTTAGTAAAGTCCGTTTGTGTGGAAGATTGGTTATTTATGAAAGTTTCCAGGTTGGAGAGCTCTTTTTTGATGTTTTCCTCTTTGCTGTATAGGATGCTGATCAGGTGGTTCCTCAGTTTCTTTGATAGTGTATGGCATAATCTCTCACTGTGGTCTCTGCAGTATGTAGATAGCAATGGATTTTTCACCTTCAGTCCATTTGGTATGATGTCCATCCGTTTGCATTTGGAGAGAAAGAGGATATCTGTCTGTACTTGTGTAAGTTTCTTCATGAGGTTGATGGATTTCCACTCCATACGGCTAAATGCAGTGCCTTGCATGGTCTCAAGTATCAGAGGGGTAGCTGTGTTAGTCTGGATCTGTAGACGCGACAAAGGGTCCTGTGGCACCTTATAGACTAACAGAGGTATTGAAGCATAAGCTTTCGTGGGTCAATACCCACTTCTTCGGATGCCATCATCCGGGGATCATGACCCGCAGTTTGGGAAACTTTGCTCTTCTAGAATGTCTATGTTTAAATCATTGTTAAAATCCCTTTACTAATAAGTAGCACTTCTCAAACTTCCAAAATGAGTTACTGTTGCTCATAGTTTTATAGTTATAAAGTTTATCTTCTCAAACTAGCAAGGTCCATTGTACTAGGGGCAAGATCGATTGGTTTATCCCAAAAAGGGCAACCAAAATTTAGTATTTTTTTCTTCTTATGCTCTGAATTGCTATTTAGTTTGGTTTTTTTGTGGAGGTTGTAAGTCTCCCTAATAATAATGTGGTTGGTACTTTTACTGTTAACAAACTAGAGACATCCCTACAAAAATGAGTTGTGGGAATGAAGTGGTAGGAGTTGTGGTTATTAATCGAGCATTGATTTCAGTGGGAGCTGTGGCCAGCTAGTACAAGAGGAACTAATGGTTTCTTCTGGCCTTAAACTCTAAGAATACATTTCTTAAAGCCAGGTCATAGATGACTATAGCACTTGCCTGTCTTGAAGAATATATAAGATATATATGTGCTTAAGCAGGTGATGGGTTTCTGTTTATTATAGACACAGAACACAAACATTTTATTTATAGGAACTCCAACACTTCTACCACTATCCTCCAAAAGTCAAAATGATCCATCATCCGGGGATCATGACCCGCAGTTTGGGAAACTTTGCTCTTCTAGAATGTCTATGTTTAAATCATTGTTAAAATCCCTTTAATAATAAGTAGCACTTCTCAAACTTCCAAAATGAGTTACTGTTGCTCAGCAGCAAAGTTCCCATTATTAGTGTTACAGAAAGTATCTACAACAGAAATATTGCATGCGTATTAGGCCATCATTGTGTTCATGTTGTAGAAGACCAAGGCCATGTAGTTATGGACAACTAAGAACAGAAACAAAAGGAATCTGCACAAGATCATCAGTTTAAAAATGGACATATTGCAATAAAACAAAAGCACAAATTGGGAACTGCGGGAATGACCTACATCTGTCAATGTCAAATGCTTTCTTTAAAGATTGTAGTCTAACTTCATCAGAACTCAAAGGATATTCCTCACCAAGATTTGGGATCATGGGACTGTGAGAAACACAGAAGCCAAAAAACAAGGTAGATAGAGAAGAAAAAAGGATAATTCATCAAATTCTTTACCCTGATCATGAAAGACTGACCCCAATGTACATGTATATTTAATCTATTTGTCCAAACTTTGTCTCTGTTGGTTTATAGAGTGCCTCCTATTGAAGTATCTAAGCACTGGAGGAATCACAACCAATGCTGTCAGTGTGCTTAGGTCTAACCTAACAGTGTTTCTCTTCCTTTGCTAAAGATTTGAGAATCCAGCTGTGTGTTTTGGTTTTTAAAGTTCACAGTTCAGCTAAGTATACTAGCCCAGTCATTTTAGGTAAGACACACAGACCTGCCTGTGCTGCCACTGGGTTTTCAACTAATTCACTGATACCAAATCTTTTGTTTTTAATTTGCCTTGATGTCAAGCTTCATCCAGAGTAATTCTTATGTTTGTATTTCATTAACATGATTCATTGCTTTTCTGCCAAATCCCAAAATTAGAAAGATTAAAACTCTAAAATACACAAAGCCTTAAGACATTCCCGTTTCCCTTTTGCAACAACAGTTTGTTTATAGAATTACAAATAGAGACTTTCAAAAGAAAATTCAACTCCTCCTCTCAATAGACTGGGTAGTCTCTTCTCGGTCTTAGCTCTGTCACTGCAGCATGGAATTACAACTAAAGGCATGTGATACGACATTGCTTGGACTGCACTGTCTCAGAGGAGCTCCCATTACAATATATACATCACATAGACGTTGGTGCCTGCTGTTCTAACCAAGTGGAATACAAAATTTAGTGCCGTAACACAGCTTTGTTTGAGAACAAACAGAAGATAAATGTCAGATTTTGACACAATATTTATGCCAGCAAAATGTAGGGGCGGGTTGGAAAACCAAGCAACCCTACTGGAAATCAATACTCTCCCCTCACAGGTGAATGCTCAGGCTCATGGCAAAGGGTTACAAGCTGGCCCTCAACAAGAACTTTGGCACGTGGGGAGCATTAGGCAGCCATCTTGTGTGGTGATTTTGATTTTCCAATCATGGAAGAGGAGGGATTCTCCTCTAATGTCAATGGGTTTGCACCGGTGTCACTCAGAGGGAAAACTGGCCCAATGTATTTAATCAGTATATTGTCAGCAGTGGAGCCAGCAGTAATTGATATAAGATCTACTGGATTAACATCCATAAAACCTCACCTCAAATAGTGTTTGTGGTATTAGAGGCTGTTCCTTTAAGGACTGAACTTCCCAGACAGGCTGGGTGGGGCCCCGTCAAAATCTTGTTATGCACAGCCACTTGGAACTGACCACAGAACAAAGAGGTCTCTTGCAAGTGCCATAAGCACTGAGTGATCACTGAACATTATAGTGTCCCCTCCTTCAACCCACTGAATATCCCCAAAGCTTTCCTTTCCACCACAAAAAGGGAGGAGCGGGTTGGCCCACATTCCCATCTCCACATAGCTAAAATTAATATGGCATATGCCAACTGCACAAGATGAAGCACAGCAATGAAGACAATCAGGCAACTGTTTCAATTCAAGCGATATTCAGCACCCCAGGGTTGGGAAAATAAGGTTCCTGGGAGTAGGGCCTGCTGACTGTGCTGAGCTAGACACTGTGAAACACCAAACGAAGCAGATTCCACCCAGTTATTCTTTTTGTTTGGGGTTTTATCAGAATCAAAGGTTAAACATCCCCAATAATGTTCATTATTTATTATATATGTGTATATATATATATATATATATATACACATACACACACACATACACACACACAAAATGTTATATATATACAAAATATATAAAATTTTATATATATATACAAAATGTTGAGTTAAAATTAATTTAAATTTGAGTTTTAAAGTAATAATACCTAGAGTAATAATACCTAGAACTGAGTAAAAATTCCCAGAAGAAAAGAAATTGGATTCTGACCAAATTTGGTCATTTTGAATTTAGAGAAGCATTCACAAATTGCAAAAAAAAAAGAATTTTTTCACTTATCTGTCTGTATAGTTTCTCCATTAAAGACATGCAATTCGGATATGCCCAAAATAAGCATACAATAAATTCATATAAGGAAAATGATTTTTTAAATTTCACTGAATTTATCCCAAACAAAATGTTGCCCTTTTGTTCACCTCTAGCTGTCACAGCTGAAAGGGCAATCCCTGGGTCCCAGAAGATTCTGCAAGGCCAACCACTAGAAGAGATATAAATCTGATCATTGTATTGGTGACAAATCAGTAATAGTATTTACCTCTTATGTCAGTATGAGATTGCTTTCTTTTATCCACACTTGTATCTCCACGTCTTCTATTGCAGAGGGGTGACCAGCCATGGATGAGAACCGACTCGTAAAAGAATTATGGTAAGAAAGGGATTCAGTGTTTAACATACAGCATCCGAAATCGTGTAAAAGAATATTGGTCCCTTTGGACCAATTCCTGCAGGTTTAAGTGGTTTGTTGTGCATAATTTTAAGTAACTGGGTTCTTCTAAAGGATAAGAACAGTGTTAGCATGATAAATAATCAACTGAAACAGGATCATTGTTGATTGGATGCTATTAGACTCCAACAATGTCTCACTTCAATTATGGTTCTGATAAATAAAGTGTTTCCTTGAATGGTTCTTTAAAGCAAGCAATTAAATAAAAGGAACATCCAAAAGTATACTAAGAGTTTCTCAGATAATTTAATTTTGATTTCCTGTTTGTTGTGGTGAATAAAGAAGGGTTTCTAAGGGCTGGTCTACACTGAAAAGTGACATTGGCATAGCTCCGTCTCTCAGGGATGTGAACAACCCACACCTGTGAGAGATGTACTTAAGCCAACCTATTTCTCCAGTGTAGCCAATGGTAGGTTGAAGGAAGAATTCTTCTGTCAACCTAGCTAAAGCCTTTTGGGGAGGTGGATTACCTACGCCAATGGGAGATCCCCTCCCATCACTGTAGTAAGTGTCTACACTGAAGTGTTACAGTGGCACAATTGCAGCACTGCAGCTGTGTCACTGTAGTGGTTTAAGTGTAGACATAGCCTATGCTTGGATAACACTCAGGTAGCTTTGGCACTTCATATTTTAAAAATGAGGCAGAACTTTTCAAAGCCAACTAAAGGTTTTGGACACCCAGTTCCCATGAAAATTAATGGGAACTAGGCATCTAAATCCCTAAGGCAGATTTGAAAGTCTCAACCAAAGTGTTCAGTGCTCACATGACTTCACATACGTTATGCATTCAGAGATGGGGGGCAAATGGCAGACAGATGACTAGATTGGAGCCTTGCTAGTTGTGATCAGCCGAGGCATAAGGGAGACCAGGGTTCCATTCTTGTCTCTGTTTCTCCCTTCCTGTCCTTGGGATGGAATGATGAGCAGAGCAATGTGCTCATTGTCTGGAGGGAGTGCTTCACATAGCTCAGAGCAAATGGCTGTTGTCATTACTACATCTTCCAACACAATGGAGCGGATGAAACAGGGCATAAAATATAGGGAAATGCACAGCTCCTCTAGACTCTACTAGAGAGGTAAAGGTTGGGGGAGATGATCTGACTCAGACTGCCTGGGCTTGTACCTTCTCAGGCAAGGTCCAAAGGGCAAGGAGTCCTCTGAAATCTTTCTAACGGATAGAAATATTGTAATCTTAATTTAGAGGCTTCTGTTAACTAACTCAAATGTAGCTGGGACTTCTTGAAAAGGTATATCCTCCTTACAGATCTAAATACTAAGAGACAAGGTAGGTGAGGTAATATATTTTATTGGACCAACTTCTGTCGGTAGCAGGTATGATGGGGCATCCACCCTACACTGGCATGTAAGGGGTTAATAGAGCCCTAAGGATGGCTGCGTGGGAAGCGGTCAATAGGAGATTGGCGGTGAGAAGCGGAAAATCCAGTCCCAGCAGGCCAATATAACAAGAGCCTCAGAGCAGATCAGGGTCAGTGGCTGCTGGGAGCTTGAGGAGAGAAGATTGTGTCTCTAGTAGGCTGAAACTCTGTAGCACCTGGGGCAGAGCTGTGCTGGCAGGGACCTGGGGAGTAGAGAAAGAGCTCCAGATGGGCTGCAGGGACTGAGTACGGTGCTGTGGCCACGGGGAAATGGCTCAGGTAAATGCAGTGGTAGTCGAGGCACAGAAACACAGTAAGTGACTGCAGTTCAGAGGGTCTCTGCGCCAGGACCTGGAATAGTGGGCAGGCCAGGTCCACCCCACTCGCCATTGGGAAATGGCTGTGCAGTTGGAAGCTGTAATAAACCCCCGGAAGTGGGGAGCACAGATGGTGACACAGCCAGAGGGCCGTGTCATGAAGAGAACGCTCTGGTCCCTGGATCGATGCAGGTCACAGAGAGTGGAGGTGAGGGTGGGCGAGGCACCGTTGGGAGAAACCATAATGACAAGCAGCGCTAATCCCTAAAATGGCCAACAGGAGGCGCCAGCATGGTGAGTGGAGCCCTGTCACAGAGGTACAAGCTTTTGAGCTACACAGAGCTCTTCTTCATGTGTGTGGAAGGAAGCAGAGTGTCTGAGCTAAACACAAGTTGTGACAGATTGTTAATCAGAAGGGGTAACTTAACACATGTTGGAGGTAGTCTGCGGCTTTTGGTGTCTAGCAGAGTTATGAATTTAAGTTCCCAGGCTTGCCTTTTGAAGGTGATGTGCAGGTTTCCCTAGAGGACAAGTACTGAAAGATCAGATATGGAGTGAACACTTTGTGAAAAGTGTTCACCCGGGTGAGATATGGTGTTTTTGTCTTTTATCATTTTTCTGTGTGAGGCTATTTTAAAGTGCAGTGATTGTCTGGTTTCATCCACATAGTTTTTATTTGGGCATTTGATGCCCTGGATGAGGTACACCACCTGTTGGGATAAGCATGTGTAGGACCATGGACCTTGAAAGGTGTATTGTGGGAGTATTGCTCATAGTGGTAGTGGAAATATGTCTTCAGGTTTTGCATCTGTTGTTCTGGAAGGGTCTGGTACCACTTTGAGTTGGTGTGTTCTGGTCTGTGGGGAGAGTCCTTCTGATCGTGAGCTTGTTGAGGTTGGGGCATTGTTTGAACCAAGCCTGGTAACTTAAATTCATAATTCTGCTAGATATCAAAAGCCATGGACTTAACAGGGACACTGGTTTTATGACTCATTACAATGATTTGTAATGCACCACGCTGCCTTCTACCCTTAATTGCCCACTTCAACCACTTTACGCATACAATCTAATCCCCCAACTGCCCACTTCATTTCAGGTGACCACCTCCAACATGTTAGCCCTTCTGCTAGGTAATCTGTCCCCACTTGTATCTAGCTCAGACACTCTGCTTCCTTCCCCAGACTGGAAGAAACGCGCTGTGTAGCTCTAAAGCTTGTACCTTCCACCAACAGAAGTTGGTCCAGCAAAAGATACTACCTCACCTACTTCGACTCTATCATATCCTGCGGCCAACATGGCTACAACAACACTGCACAAATCCATGTACTGTTTGATCTCTGATGGCAAAGAATTCTATTGTTGGGATGCCACCACTAAGAATACACTGCTTTCAGTGCCTGAAAGTCTCTGCCTGGTTTCCCCAGCTGCATTGTTCTTGTGCAGCATAGTTGTCTTGGAGGGTCACAGATGATGAGACTATCTGAAATAGCTCCTGTTCCATTAAGGGCCTTACAGATTAAGAGCAGAACTTCATATTCTGTTATGAAACAAAATGAGTAAATGGCATTTGTAAAGCACTGTTGTGTTCACACTGGCTTTTGTTATGTAGTGCAATTCTGCACATCATTCCTTCTACTGTACTCTGAATAGCCCCAGTTCAGGAAACCTTCCCAATCAGGACAGCATTTAAGCACATGCATGATTGCTGCCCTGAATAAGGTTAAATTCAAACATATTGTTAAGTGGTTTCCTGAATCAGGGCCTGTTTGGAGAATAGGTAGAGTTAAATTAATCTGAAAATAGATAGAATGAAATCTTAGCTGAATCTGAAATCTTAGTACTCAGCTCATCCCTCGTATAGAGATTTTCATCTTCAAAACTCTTTGCAAATGTTAATTAATCTCATCATGACTGTGGCATTCATATTTTCATTACAGTAATGTTAAAAAAACTTTTTATAAATGTTAACATGCTACTGAACTTTCAAGCTGTAGAAACTGTGCTGGAAAGGGAATGTATTCTGTCAAAAGCAAGCAGTTGTTGAAATATAAAGTGTGATAGAGAATGAAAGATTATGCATAATAATATTATTGAAAGATACTTAAAGGTCAGATCTAAATTTTGGGAACTTTTCCCTCATGAGCAGCAAAATGCTCCCTTTTTGAAGAGTTACTATTAAGTTCTTTTTAGGGCTCCCCAACCCCCTATTTTATGTTACTGTGGTGAACAGCATCATACTCGAAAGATGTGTTTATTCTGCTGTGTCTGCAAAGTGGAACCCTCCTACGGCAGAAGAATTTTTTCCCCACAGAACAACTTCCCTCTCAGATCAGGTTTGCTATAGTCAGAATTCTATTTTGCATATTGTGATGCAGTTGAAACAGTCTGGAGTTTCTCATTCTCTTTCACAATGGGCCAGTCTGGAGAAGTGCTGAGAATCCATTGAAGTCAGTGGAGAGCCGTGAGTGCTCAGCAAGGGCTCAGTTCTGCTCCCACAATGCAATTTTGTCATTGACTTCACTAGAAGGAGGAGCATTGGGCCCTAGTGGATTTTGGGGCCATGTCCTGTAAATAATTCAGCACATCCTATAAGCTGCTGAGCACCCTCAATTCTCACTGACTCCTCAGTCTTCTGTTGGAGTCCATGGCACTCAGCAACACCTTCCTATGTGATAAAGCTTTCCCACCATAACAAAAATGACACTCACAACAATGAGAACCCTTTCTACCCATCCCTTCCAAAAAAGGAAACTCAGAAAATATAAAACACCAACACCAACCAACAAATGACCTGAAACTATTAAAAGAACCAACCAACCAAAAATCAATACATCAAATAACCCTAATTATGAGGTCAAGTAGGGACTTTGCTATCACTATAGATTACATATGTAAGATGTTCAGATACCACATAGAGAGGTAGCAGTATAAAAACTTAAGATCAAGGGTGAAGTAGCATCTTAGGATAGGTGCTTAACACCTTTTAAGTTTGGGCTCTATGATACTTTGGATACTTTCAGCCAAGATCTCAAAGCATTTACAAACATTAAGTCACTAAGCTTAACAGCAGTCCACAGTGAGGATTTTGTGGGTTTGATTCTGATCTCACATCCTTGGGTGTAAGTCAGGAGTAAGTCCACTGAAGTCAATGGAGTTGTACTGGTGTCAAATCAGAGTGCGTGTGGTCAGAGTGAGGTGCAGTGTCTCGGTACCAATTCTGTGCTGTGGATGCTAACATGGCTCTTGACTGCAGCGTGCGCATGAGGTTTCCTTATTTTTTACATGATAAAAGCCTCGACATATTGTGATTCAAAGACAGCATGAAAACCACTGTCATTCACATCGAAGGCTCTGAAGCGGAGCAGTAGGCACTGCTAATGAATTCACTGCTTCACTTATTGAAAGAAAGAGAAACTCAAAAATCTGCAAACTCCCAATACATATTTTGTGCCTTTTTTTCTTCACATGGTGTCTCTGAGCAGCTCTTTATTTCTCTTGTTGGCTGTTAGATGACCTAAATCAATAACCCTTCTCTGGTATTAGGGCTAATTGGGCCTTCATTTGAATGCTGCTGTGAAACTAGTGACCTAGCTGTGGTGGAAAGCAACCTGCCATCAGTGGGTTCTTATATTCACTTTTCATAAGCCCCTCATAATAATGACAGGGAATCTTAAACAAACAGTGCTTCTGGAATCCTGGTGGTTTACAGCTGTTCAGAGAGAATGCTGCAGAGCTGACATTGTTTCATGCATCTCACCCAGGTGCTGCTTATTATTCCCTGCCTGGCAAGCAATGTCAGCTAGCTGTGTAGGTTCTCACCCTGGTGCCCATCACCAATTGGAGTGCTTGGTTTAAAGATATTCACTTGCCGTCAACACAGCCGAACAAATAAAACTAGTAGATTTCTAAGGACTCAGTCCTTCCCCATTGAAATCAATAGGCATTTTGCCATTGACCTCAATAGGAGCAGAATAAGGCAATATGGCCCAAGAGCACAGTAGCCTCGGATGGCCCTTTTGTTCCTGGTAGGGTGGTGCAAAAGGCTGGGCCAGTGCAAGGAAGTTTCGTGCCCTAGGCAAAACTTCCTTGCACCGGCCCTGCGCCTCCCCCCCCCCCCCCCCCCCGCCCAGCTAACACCACGCCCCCCTAGCTAACACCGCCCACCCCACACAGCCAATCCCCCCCTGCACCCCCCCGCCCAGCTAACACCGCCCCCACAGCTAACACCGCCACCCCGCAGCTCAGCCCCCCACCCAGCAGCCTCCCCCCACCCACAGCGCCCCCCCCCCCCGCTCCCGGCAGCCACGGCCAGCCACCCCCTGGCTCCCGGATCAGCCGCAGAGTTGGGCGGCGGGCGGCAGCCGTGGCCAGGTGCCCTCCCCAACTCCCGGCTCAGCTGCGGAGCCAGGCAGCAGCCACGGCCAGGCACCCCCCGGCTCCCGACTCAGCCGCGGAGCTGGGAGGCGGGTGGCAGCCATGGCCAGCCACCCCCCCACCGGCTCCCGGTGACCTAGGCGACTGCCTAGGGTTGCCTAGTGGGCGCGCCGGCCCTGGCAAAAGGGAATACTGGGCTAGGATAATCCCTCTACTGCAGGTACAGAACTGGCTCAGCCAGCTTTATGCTGCCCCCAGAGGTGCCTCCCTGGTTCAGGGCAAGTTCTGGGGCAGGCTGGAGAAGAAAAGGGGCAGCCTGTGGATAGAAGGAGGCATGGCTGAGGCATTATCATGCTCTGGTGATACTATGCCCCTGCAATGGTTCAGAAGGGCCACTGAAGCAGAGGTGTGAGTTAGGGTAACTGTCAGGGCTGCCCTATGTTTGCAGTAGGAATTGTACTGGCCCCCAACCAGTCCCTAAATACAAGAGACACAAGCTACTTCCCCTGGCCTCACCCCAGGCTTACCAGGGACTACACTGGACATGATCCTGCATGATGCCCTTGATCTCTTCCCTATCTGCAAAGAGAGGTGCTCAGCAGCTTGCAAGATCAGGCTCATTGTTAAGGGGGAAAATGGCCTTCTCTGGCCCAGGCCACACAGGGTATCCAGCTGAAATGGGTGGAAAGTAAACCCCTTTTATTGTCAATATAACTTAACCTGCAGCATGTGCCCAATAGAACATGCTCACCACGGTCAAAACTGATTTCTATCTAATAACTATTTTGAAATTCTGTTTCTGCAAATGCCCAGATACATGCAGACAAGATAGCCCAACATGTGCTAGGGGACTGAACACCCCATGAGTTTGGTCTGAGAATGGAACAAAGTGTAGTTCAGTGCTCTCCCTTGCCGAGCTGTATGAATTATTTATGATTGCTTTGATTGAATTTAGCTTCTGTTTGCTGAATGTCCCTGAGCAGACGGTTCCTTCATTCTTTTCAGAGTTGTTTGCTATTCACCTTTAGTTAATTAATGCTTCATGCAAACATATTTCAGCATATGGATTTTTTGGGAGCTGTAAAATACTGCTGCACATATCAGAGATCTAGAATTTGAAATTGAAGCCGTATGACTGGTCATCGAAATCACACAGTATTGTTTCTGTTCCCTGAATGGATTATGGAAATTTATTAACAGGAGGAGAAAGGGGCACTTATCTACTACGCATTAAAATATCCACCTCTTTGGCACAAATTGCCTAAAGGAGCGCCACTGGAGTACAGAGAATGATACTGATGTCCATTCACAAAAAGATGCCGATCAGGTCAGTGAGGAGAAGATGGTGACACAACCACAGTACCAGCCACTCCTGAGGAGAAGCATGAGGGTAGTGCTATGGGTCAGGTGGGCAAGCGTGCGCTTCCAGGAGGTACCCTGGGTTGTGAGGTACCTCGCCACGCCTGTACTGAGCCTGAGAAAACCTAGTCTGTGTCTGCTGTGGGTCATCTCCCCAAGTCCACCAGTGTCGGGCACACAAACACTCCCCTCTAGGTCTGTGCAGGCCCTGCTCTCTCTCTCTCTCTCTCCCCAGCAGTGCTGGGCAACCTGCGGCCTACCAGCCGCACACGGCCCATTAGGGTAATCCTCTGGCAGGCCACCAGACAGTTATTTACATTTGCATGGCTGCCTGCAGTTCCCATTGGCCAGGAACGGCGAACCGTGGCCACTGGGAGCTGTGGGCGGCTGTGCAAATGTAAACAACTGTCTCGCGGCCCACCAGCAGATTACCCTGACGGGCTGCAGGTGGCCTACAGGCCGCAGGTTGCCCACCACTACTCTACAAGTTAGCAAGTGGCATATACTAACCCCCACGCCCGCCCAGCATCTCCCTGGAGTGTCCAACCCCTGTTCCACTGGACACTCTCAGTATTCACAGATTTGCTGCTTCCAAAGCTTCCAGCTTACCAGTTCCATATCAAATTACCAACCGCTTAACACAGCACTTTCGTGTGTTTACAGTGAAAACCAGTAAAAGCATAAAGATTCAAATGATATAGCCAGCAGAAGTCTTGGAAGCAAATGGACACAAAATCATAACACGCATTCTAGAACCTAGACAATTCAGCATTGCCAACCCCAAACATTCAAAAACTCTTGCAGAGTCACATGACTCCAGGAGCTGGGGCTCTCAGAAAAACACCCCATATAACAAGCAGTGGCAACTCTGGCATTGTCACCACAGTCTGGCCCTCAAAAATTAGGCCCCAATAATGGCTTCTGCAATAGCCCCTGTAGCTATGTGGAGAACAGTTATACAGGGGTCATTAAATCATATTAGCCAGGCCCTTGGCAATACCCTTGACAGCATAGAACAGATGAAACAACCCTGCAGCGGGTCTCTCGTAGCTCGCTGGGAGAAATCGAGGGAAGACGTTTGGCCAGAGCACATTGGACTCCGGCAAGTGTGGATTGCTTAACAGCTCCCAGAGAGCCACAGTAGCTCAGTGTTAGAGCAGCCCCTGGGAGAACCCTAGTAGTTTAGGCCACAGCCCCTTCTGGTTACTGTCTGCCTCTAGAGTCTGCCTTTGCCTGCCCCTGCCCCACACCCTTCTCTCTGGCTGTGCGGAACCGAGCTCCAGTACAGCCTGGCACTGGGGCCTTAGCATTCTGATTCCCAGGGTCTGGGTTTGAAGGTGATTTTTAAAAATTCTTTATCCTTTTCTGTTCATATTGCAGTGCTTGATGGATTTAATACTGCATGGATGTGGTGCTATTATTAGACAATGTTCCTTTTGTCTGGCTTGGTCTTTCACTGCTCCCAGGTGGGTCTGTGTACTCCAAAGATTTATCTTATTGTTAAAGCTGAGGGATCCTACATGGGTTTGTATTCTAGTGTCTTATCTTTTTGCTTGGAGCTGAATGAGTCAGGAATCTTTGAGTTTCTGCTTGATTGTGTTATTCTGTTATCCTTAATATGGTCAGTATGAATCTTATCACCTAGAATGGGGAAAGTATTCATTCTCTTGTAATAAAAGGCCGCACATTTGAACACACTTGAGAGGTAATCAAGCACAAATAGTACTTCATCCGATTATCTGACTCTGAACTTCTGAAATTACCCAGAGACTGACTTGATAGCATTGGGGTGGGGTGGGGGGAGGTTTCCCCATCATTTAATATTTTGTAAGTGTGGATTAGCTTTTTGCTATGCACAATGGTGTCAAAAGGTGATTTTGTTCCAGACATAAGATCTCATAGTGTTAAAGCACATGTTACCATAAGCTACTGCAGCAGCAAGATATTTTTAATGGAAATAATGCCTCATGGTACAACAGCTCATCACCGGTTCTCTCAGAACATGCCCTCTAACTATCATTTTTGTAACAGAAAAATTATCACAGCCTGGAGGTTATTTTATTCTGCAAAAGGAAACTTAATGCTCTTCCTTTTAAACCTTGCCCTCAATATTTCTGATCTTGGTTTTTCAACTAAATATCTTTCCTTAAGTTGGAGTATTCTGGTTCAGTCACATAAAATTGTAGGGGCTGGAAAATATCTCCATCATAATCTTGAATCCGCAATGGATAAAACTGCAATTTATTTAGCTAGCAGAACTAACATATGTCTTAGTGATAGGGAAACCTCAAATAGTTCAACTAACTCACCATACTTACCCAAACCTCTTTATCAACAAATTGGCTCTCTCACACATTTCTGCTATAGTAGCTAGGGATATTAGCAACCACTTTAATTTAGCTAATAAAGGCATAAGATCCAATGGCTGGAAGTTGAAGTCAGCACAGTTCAAACAGGAAATGCAAATTTTTGACAGGGAGGCTAATTAACCATGGAAACAGATTGCCAAGTGATGGAGAATTTACCACATCACTTGGCATCTTTAAATCAAGATTAGATGCTTTTCTAAAAGATGTGTTTTAATTTAAGCACAGGTTATTAGGATACATGAAGGAATCACTGGGTGAAATTTTGTGGCAGGAATTAAGCAGGATGTCAGACTACATGATATTGGGCCCTTCTGGCCTTAAGATATATGAAATTACTTTCTGGCTTTGGCCATTTGGGAAATATCATGAGAAAAGCCTTGTATTGTTTCAGCATACCACGTTCTAGAGACATTTAGAGAATACAGAGATGACAGAAAATGGAAGAGGAAGGGAAGGCAACAGATATTTCTGAACCTCAAAAAAGATTTGACTTCAGTAGTGAGCAAAAGTCATTAGCATATGAAGGCAACTCAGCAACCTCTGTCAAATGAAGTGCGGGTCTCATTCCACTCCATAAAGAATAAAAGATGCTCAGCTACTGCTATGAAGGTGGTCATATTCCTAACTATATAGATAGAGCCACAATCCAAAGTGACACCCTTTGGGGGCTTTCTCAGCGGAGACGGGTCATGGAGACCGAATTATAGAATCCTCTCATCTTCCAAAATGGTGTTACACCTTGGTACAAAGATTCGGTCAGTTCTTATTTCATTTGAATTGGTCCTCTATTAATCTAAAGCTTCTCTGCTGGAAGCTACACTTGCTGGATGCACAGTTTAAGGCATATTTAAATAATCAGTAAAGACTTTTCTAACAAACTAATGACATTTTGGCATCCAACCTTGCCACAGTCTGTTCATGTGAGTTTCTAAAAGGTACTGTAGTTCTGACAAACAGGAATTAATCATTGAAAGCTAGTTGTCACAGAGCACAATTCATCATTTTGAGGTCAAACTTATCCAGAGTTTTCAAAACTCACTATTTGCAGTGTTGCAATTGTAGCTCTTGCCTCCAGTGATCATTTGAATCAGAGATGTGGGAATTTTCTACAGACATTTTTAAGACATGTCTAGGTTATATGCAGCAAGTCTAGTATATTATAAGTTAATGGGCTTTTTGATTAAAAATTTTAGGAGGTTCGTAATCGTACTCTGTGATCGGTAGTTATAGATTAGAACGGTAAAGGGCCAATGACAATTCAAACATCAATTATGGATTGTTGGTTTCTTTCTGACTTTTGGAGGAAAAGGGCTCAGAATTTAGATGATATGCAAATATTTCTGAATGATCCGATTTCAATGCTGGGAAATTTAGTCTGAACATTAAATGAATAAGGTTGTCGCAGAAGAGGCAAAAGTTGCAAAAGCATAACATGCACGCATTTATACAAATACTGTAAATCCTATGTAAGATGCACAGAAGCCTTCTAATAAAGGATTCAAACACCAGCAGCAATAATCTTAAATAGGTTCATTTTCTTTGAGTACATGGATCCAGCCTACCTCTGCTTATCAGGAAATGGGAAGGCTTCTGCATCTCAGGAGCTGAAGTGGTAGCCAGAGACCATGGCCTGACAGGTGATGGGGGTGAGAAGATATGGGACTACAGCCGAACAAAAATATCAATATGATTTTGATCCCCTCCCTACAAAAAAGACTATCCCAAAGCAAAAAAATAAACTTGGTTAAAATTACAGAGAAACTCCCAACCAGAAAGCTAAGGGAATGTGTTAAAAGGCAAGAAGGCTACTCAAATGAATCTATGATTCTACATGTCAGGATAAGCTGATAACCAGGAAGGGGGAGGGATAGTTTAGTGGTTTAAGCATTGGCCTGCTAAACCCAGGGTTGTGAGTTCAATCCTTGAGGAGGCCATTTAGGGATCTGGGGCAAAAATCTGTCAGGGGACAGTACTTGG
This sequence comes from Macrochelys suwanniensis, assembly GCA_033296515.1. Classification (NCBI taxonomy): domain Eukaryota; kingdom Metazoa; phylum Chordata; order Testudines; family Chelydridae; genus Macrochelys; species Macrochelys suwanniensis. The sequence continues at coordinate 36,571,960 of CM065775.1, read as the reverse complement.
CCTTGCTAGTGAAGGCAGGGGACTAGACTCAATGACCTTTCAAGGTCCTTCCAGTTCTAGGAGATTAGCATATCTCCATTTAAAAAAAAAAAGAAGCAAAGGGCGGTAGAAATGAAATTTCATTAATCATTCTCTAATTTGATGAGTTTCCTAAAATGTCAAAGCTGGCACGTCTCCCTTTCCCTAGATTTTCAGGAGGTGACGAGCTACCTCACTTCTTTCCACTTAGAGTCTCCAGAGTTTAGCAAAGTATGCGCATCCTCTGCAAACTCTCTGGAATCTGACTGGGAGCACCTGGCACACCCACCCATTCATGAGGCAGCAAGGGGAGTATGAACTCTTCCGCTGGCGATGCTAATCCCACAAACAATTTACCCTGCCATATTCTTAGTCTGCAACATAACTGAGGCCCAGATTGGGTATGTGGCTTGCCCTAGGTGCCTGTTCTGCAAGTTATTCAGGGCTGGTAATAATGCCCTGCTAACGTCAGTTGGGCTCAGCACAGGCACAACTTGCTGGACTGTGGCTATAGTTGGTCAATGGCACAGTCAGGAACAGGGTCCTGCTCTAATGACCTGACAATATTTGCCGCTGTATTTGCTCTCTTCAAATATTTGTTAAAGGGTTAACTTTTCTAGAAGAACTTTTTGGCTCCTCCCTCTCTCCCGCCCCTTTCCCCCTTGAATTGGGTAATACAATCCAGGTGTAGAGATGGAGATGTGCTATGCAAAAATACATGCTAGCCATGATTAAACAGAATGAAAATAGTTTAGTGAATTGGCCCTTGGAGAGGTGAATTCTCCAACTTGTATATTCTAAATGGACTAAATTATGCACAAACTGTTGTTAAATCCTTGTAATTTGCATATTCTAATTAACAGAGTTGTTCTAGGAAGATGTTTCTTGTATACTGTTCTACATACATTTGTGAACTCTAAGCTATTACAGTTCAGGATTTCTTTGCCCTAGAATGGTGATCTCCAGGCTCAAACCCTGTAATGGACCCTTGCCACCCATGCACAATTCATTACAGGACTGGGACCTATAGAAGAAAAGTAGGAACTCATACACTCACTCTACTTAGGGGAGATTTTCAGTTTTAGCTCTGTCTTTTGAAGGTACCTCTCCAAAATCCTTACAATCATTAAAATCCAAATCGCACCTGGATAGTCTTATACTTCTTATACTAGCACAAAAATCTTCTCTTAACTGTGATGTCATCAAACCAGTCAGGGATTTTCAAAGCAGCCTAAGGGAATCAGGCACCCAAATCACACTTCAGTGGAAGTTGGGTGCCTAACACTCTTGGAATCCTTTGAAGATCCCATCCTAAGCATGCCTGGTCTCATTACATCACTATATACTGAAGATTTCCCTCTTAGGGAGACCAGCTTGCTTGCTTCTATAAAGGAAGTTGTTACTCAAAAAACATCACACAATGCTGACAATCTGGCCAACTGCTATCTAGTATCTATTCTTTCATTATTGGCTATGTTCATTGAGAAGATTATGGTGAGAATACTTGCAGAGGATCTGCGTACTCGATAACTCTTTGGTCCTTATCATTGTGGGCAGAGACCTGGGTATAGTACAGAGGCTGCAATGCTAACTTACATATATGGTTTTCTGCTGGTGTTGCACAAAGAACTAAGTGTCCCTGCTGAAATTGTTAGATCTATTAGTTACCTTCAATACAATTTTCTTGAGGAGGGACAGTCTGGTCTCTCTCATCTGAGCACCCGTACATATCAGATAGAGGAATGTTTTAAATGCTCCATCTTACCAAATGACCATGGCTGTCCCAATTCCTAATCTAAGCATCTGACTTCCAGAATGGACTATGCACCTAGGAGCTTCTTTCCCAGGCATTTTCTCAGGTCTTTAAGTCCTTGTGGAAGCTCATCTCTGTTAGCAAGTTCCATGTTCACCAAAGCTTTCTGGTTCTTCCATATTTCCTGGAAGATTTTATTAGACCAAGGAGGTGACATTGTTGGTCACCTCCTTGGTCTAATTAGCACACCAGAGTGAGCACTTTTAAGCTGCATTTCTGAATGTTTTCAAATACTTTGTAACTTCTGATCCAATTAAGTTTTAATTTCCACCTGAGGTGATGTGACCTCTGCTTTCAGGTCTTCTCTCAATTTCTTTGAGGAGCTTCCACCCCCTAATTCCTTTGGACACCCCTCCCCACCTTGTTTTAATTCATCCTGGCCTGCTTTAATTGCTACTTGGCTGGCTTTGATTTCTGCAAGCACCTCAGCTGATTGCTCTGTCTTTATTCAACAGGAATACATTACTAATTCAGAACTTCTCTCCCTGGAAATGTAATCTGACTCAAAAAAAAAATCCAACAGTGTTCCCCCTAAGAAAACCCTGGGGCTTCTTAGTGGTTCAGTTTCCCATTGGCAGAGAAATGTTTGATGGCTTCATGGGATTTTCTCCCAGTTTCTTTTTATTTATAAAATGCACCTCAGTCCTGTTTACCTTGAACAGACATGGTGAAAAACAGCAGAAGTCCACTTAGGCAATTCCATTGGCAGAAACCTCAATTTAGACACCTCAGTGTCCAGCCCTGCAGCCAGATAGTCAACAATATATTTCTTTCTTAGTCTCCTTGTCACCCTTTGCCTGTCTTGTCCATTTGGACTGTAAGCTGTTCAGGGCAGGGGCTGCCTCATACTAAGTATTTATACAGCATCTTACACAACAGAGCCCCGTTCTTAGTTGGGGCTAGTAGGTGCTGCTGTGATACAAATAAATAATAATAATGACCATATGCTCTCTGGTGAGAACACAGGTGTGGGACCTGCTGAGCTGGTGCTGAAAGCCATCCATACTGTGCGGGCAGACCACACATCTGCACAGGGTGGCAAGATTGAGGGGACAGCAAAACAAAAACAACTCACCCACCCCTCTAGCTTTCTCCCAGTACCTTCTCCTCTGGGATCCTAGCCTGGAGACCTAGCAGTTCTGTGCTTCTCCCCCTAGTGGAGATAGGAGGTGTAGCATTCCATAATGAAGCCAAGAGGAGGTAAAGGCATGCCTGACAGTGAGATTACAAACGGGTGCTGTTGTGGAGGTGATGACAAGGAGGTTTATGAATTGTGAGAGAAGACAGAGCTCACAGTCATGGATGAAGTAAAGGAAAGTGGAGGAAAAGAGATCAGAGCTGAGGAGTGAGGTGAGAGGAAAGATTTGTGCGTGCAGCGTTTCTTTCTTGCCAAGAGAAGCAAGCACTTCTTCTGTTTTTGAGATATTCTGCTAATCAAAGCTGAGATGAAGCCACAGGTATGCTTGGTCAGTGCAGGCAGGATGTATAGACTAGGAGGAATTAAATGTGTCAGAAGGCATGTACAGATGAGTAGTAATAATTGTCATTTTCATGCTAATAAAGAAAAATAGTTGATCCAGATATTAACCTCAGCTACACTAGTGTAAAACCAGCCAATTTATAGTGAATTTACACAGATCAGAACAAGATGGGCAAGAGCAGAAGCTTGTAGCTTGTCACAGAGGAAAGGTCTTGAGTCCAGCAGGAACGGGTCTTTCCGTTTTGTGGGAAATGCTACAATTTTGAAATTTGTTTTCATTCCAAATTGGAACGAAAAACAAAGAATTTTGAAATTTCCCATTAAATTAAAATTTGATTGTCATTTTTAAAATTTTGGACAGTCAAAATGTTTCATTTTGATGTTGACACTCTTTATTTGGAAATTATAATTTATAATATAAAATAAAATTTCACAACAAATCATTTTAAAATAAAAAATAGAAATGTTCCATTCTGAAAATATAAAAATCAAATCAAAATTCTTCATTTCAAATTTTTCTAAACAAAATTTCATCACAATCGACATGTTTAGATTTTTGACAAAAGGGCATTTTCTGACAAAACATTTTTCCACTGAAAAATTTCCAACCAAAGCTAAACTTGAGTCAGAGTTTGAACTATCAACAGAGCAAGAGGGAATGATAGACACGGTAGATACCAGAAGGGGATCAGAGATCACCACATAAGTATGTTATGGAGGTGGTGCAGTAGGCATTCTTCACTCTTCTCTCTGTATCACACTTGCAGAGCATCTGCTTGAGTTTAGTGTCACTTTTGAATTTAACAAAACAATCTTTCTGATTTTAATGAATTGTTTCTCCTCACTTGCTGCTCCCACAATCCCTTAACACATAATTGCATGCAAGTTGCTTTCTCTGCAGCCATGAGAATGAAGCAGCAAGGCCTCTCCAAGGCTATTTTCCATGGTAAAACAAAATAACATGTAAATATTGCTAATAAACAGCATACTGCTCTGGAGACAGAGCATTATCTCAAGTATTATCCCATTTTCTGCCAACCCCAAGAATATGAATCTAAAGGTCAGCCAAATTGAGCCTCATTAGTGACAGTATACATGCTGCCAGTGCCTGCCAAGTCATTGGGATATGTTTTGAACTACAGTTTTTGACTATAGGTATTTTTATATTGCTATATTTTTTCTTCATTTTACCGCCTTTCTGCAACTTACTCATTTTCTAACCCTTATTTATCAGGCTTTTAAAAAGGTGTCTTCTCTCATTATAATTATATAATTTTCAAAATAGCAATTATATAGCTAGGTCGATGGAAGAATGCTTCTGTCAACATAACTCATTTTGTCTGTGGAGGTGGTGTTCCTACAACAACAGAAAAAAACCTTATGTTGGTATAGGCTGCAACTACACTACAGGGTTATGTTGTCATAGCTATGCCAGTATAGTCTCTAGTGTAGAGACAGCTGAAGACAAGAAGTTGAACTGCAACGGGAACTTAGGTAGACAAAATACAACTTTCCCAATGTGAAATTGGGCAAGGACCCTACCCTTGCAAAACAAAACTTTCCATGGGATTTTAATGACTACTGTTTTATATCTCATTTGAAGTGTGCCATCTCCAGCAGTATAGTGTCCTCACACTGGTCATTTGTTCAGTGTGGTCTGAGAAGGAAGAGAGGCATCTACAGAATCACCAGTACAAACTCTCTGGATCTCCCAAGCTTCAGCCTACTACATTGTGAAGCGACTAAGAAAACCTGAAAATTGAGCTTCATGGTGGGAAAGCCTAATTGTGAGTGCAACCAGTGTTATTATATTGAAGAACAGCTTTGGGAAAACAAATATGCTGTGTATTAGGTCACAAAATTAAAACAAAGTCACCAAATATGCGTCAGACCTTTGGCAGAGATGTTAAGCATGTAGGATGGGTGTGAGCAGTTCACATTTTTTTTATTAAGGATATATAGGCAGATAACATTTCTCAGAAATCATTTGAAAAGACAATGAGCCAGATCCTCTACTGTGAGCCCTTCCAGCTGAAGATCATGCACATTGCACTCCCCAAAGCCAGGGGCTTCACAGATCATTCCCCCATCCCAGCATATGTTTGGGCTGGGCAGATGGAAGGCGTATGCGCAACAAGTAATATATGTAACCTCACAGTAGACTGATGGTTTCTTTACCCTGTGCCAGCTGCCAGTGACACCAAAGGGACAGCTAGAGATCTAGGGAAGCCTTCACCAAACTCCTTTCCTCTGCCTATTGTGGCAAATTGCCGGCACTACTATGATGGGTCCCGCACTTTCTCTTCTTGTGGGGGGGTTTCAGGGTGCCATTTCTTGCCCCTGAACTGGGGTAAGAGCTATCCTACTAGTATCCCAGGGAAGGGGAGTGGAGAGGGAGGGACCCAGGCCCGCCCTCTACTCCGGGTCCCAGCCCAGGGGCCCTAGGATAGCAGGTGAACCACTTGTACCAGTGATTCTTTCCCCTGGGCTACTTCCCTCTCCTGACCTTCAGCTTGTGGGGCTTCCTGCCTTCCCTCTGCACAAGCCAGGTGTCCCTTTACCTAGGATCTTGGTCTTCTTAGCCCGCTGCAGCACTTCTCAAAACTCTCCTCCGCTTTCCTCCAAACTGCTCTTTGTTCCACCACCAATCCACTCTGCTTCACTATCCAAACTGCTCTCTGCTCCACCACCAAACCACTCTGATTCAACTCCTCCAAACTGCTCCAACTCCTCCTCTGGCTGATTGAAGCAGGGGGATTTTATCAGGTGACTGGCTTCAGGTGCTCTAATTGGTTTCAGGTGCTTTTAATTAATCTACAGGGAATAAGGCTTCTCCTCATCCTAGATCACTCTCCTGCTGCCTTCTGGCCATGCTGTATCACACTATACTCATCACTGCCAGGAGGGATGGCACTTTGTGCCACTAGAGGACTCCCCTATACATGGGAGATCCGCCACGTTGCTGGAAGGTTTGTGCTAGTGGAACACTGCGAAGTGGCTGGAACATGGTCTACAGTCAGGGCCACTGATTAAAATAGAGGTTGAGGTGCAGTAGATGGAGCCACATGTCAGAAAACATCCACTGACCTTAGTTTGAGAAAACATTCACATTCCTGTTACAATTAATTCAATTGCAATTATATTTATTTTTTTCTCCAAACCACTTCTAATGCAGTTGATCTGATTACAAGATCATGTCATGTTCCAAAGGGTGGATTTCAGTCACTGTCCAGTTTACACAACAAATTACAACTGTCCAGATTTTGGATGCAATTTCATAATTCTCTAAGCAAATGTAATACACACTAAACTTTCTCAGGGTGTATCAAACGTGTTTACAAAGCCCATGTAGAGAGACTACTGAGAGTCAATGAAGAAAATATTCCTTGTTTTGCAAAAAGAATCAGAAAAACACGCTATTTGGTCATCTTGAAAATGCCCATGTAAATATGCCCTACTTCTATAGTTCTGAAAATTGAAAATAAATATATGGAGTTTTTATGTGGAGGATGATAGAAAATGTAAATGCATTCACAATGTACTTCAGTGTGCTATGATTTACTAATGCATACTACATCAAGATATATATGTTAATTTTTCTAAAGAGGATTAGTTAAAATTCATGGTTTTATTCAATCTGGGTAATTTAAGGTATGAATAAGAGCTTTTTCTAAAATAATACTTTGTATTAATATTGTGCCTTCTCAGAGTGCTTCAATATTAGTTAATCAACACTCACAACACCAATGGGAGCCAGGCAAGCCTCGTGAGAAGAAGATGAAGAAAATAATTGGCACCCTGGATTTAGATAGCCTTAATACACCTTATATAGAGAAGGTGTGTGTTCAGATTCTAATCTCCAGAAAGATAATGCCTAACAGAAGATAGACACCCACCTCTGGAGGCAAGATAGCACATTTCATGCTTTCCAGCAGAAGATATGGACTGAGGGGCCCTTTGTGAGACTGGTGGTTTGCTTATAATTCTAGTGGAAAACTAAATTTCTCTGAAGAATCCCAGCTCAAAGGAGGAATATTATCTTTCACGAAGCATGGGATGAATGTTAATCTTAGTGGAGGGTCAATTATATTGATAGATTACTGTTGCCCAGGTGAATTTGGTACACAATAGAGACATTCCAAAGGATGAATAATCTCCATGTTCCATCCCCAAATCCACTGGAGATATAATCTCACTCTAAACCTCAAATCACTAAACTTTTGCATAAAGGAACATCTTATCTACATAAATAATTGGCAAGACTTAAAAGTTATTGTAAACAAAGGGAATTTCTTTTCAAAAATAGACCTAAGAAAAGCCTTCCTCAGGATCCTCATGCATCTAAACTACAAGAAATCCTGAAGAGTATCTGGGAAAAGAATGTTGAAACAGAGGAAGGTTATGGTCTTTGGCTCTGCATTGCCCCAGGGATATCTACCATGGTTTTTGGACTCATGATTTATCTTCTAAGGACCTTAAGAGGGAATTTTTTTAAACAATATCCTATTTGCAGCAGAGTCAGAAGGGTTTCTCTGGCTGTATGTCCCAGCCACAGTAGATTTGTTAGAAGTCCTTGGGTTTTCTATCAATGTGGAACTCTTTGCCAGGGGATGTTGTGAAGGCCAAGACTATAACAGGGTTCAAAAAAGAACTAGATAAGTTCATGGAGGATAGGTCCATCAATGGCAATTAACTAGGATAGGCAGAGATGCAAAACCATGATCTGAAGTGTCCCTAGCCTCTGTTTGCCAGAAGCTGGGAATGGGTGACAGGGTATGGATCACTTGATGATTACCTGTTCTGTTTATTCCCTCTGGGGCACCTGGCATTGGCCACTGTCTGAAGACTGGATACTGGGCTAGATAGACCTTGGTCTGACCCAGTATGGCCATTCTCATGTTTTTATTCTTAATGTAGAAATAATCCATTCTAATACTTCATCCAAATTTAAAGTTTCTGGGTGTTGCTGTAGATGCTACTTCTCAGAAATCAAATATTCCCTGGTCCAAAAGGAAAACAATAATCAACATGTTACAAGAGGTTCTGTCTGTTCTCTCTGTGACACAAAGGACTATAATAGGACTACTGGAATCTACAGTAACTTTATTGTTTGGCTTTCCAATGGCCACTTTCTATTTTTCACTATTATTAGGCGTCAAGGGAGATACTCTAAAATGGTTTGACTCATCTTGAGGGTACTAACGGGCACCTGCACATTTGCTAGGACAGTCCTCATATGTGGAGTATCACAGCATCCAGATTTTTATCTTGTTCTATTCAATATTTACATGTAGTTGGTGAGAGAAATAATGAGTCTCCATTGTGATCCAGTGTCAACAATATGCAATGCCGAGCTCCATCTGTCGTTCACAGGATACAGTAACACTGGGTAACCACTGTCACCCAGTTATCCCAATGTCTGGCAGTGATCAGCACATAGATGAAACAGAGTCAAGGATATATGTCTCCAAATTATCAAGTTAGTCCACAGTCTAAGAGTCCTTCTGGACTTTGCCAATTCTCACGGACACTGGACTCTCACAAAATTCCCGTACCACCTACGGTGCCTACCTAGCCCTCCATCCTATGCCTTTGTTACCTTCAGAATAGGCTTATAAACCTGAATAAGCTACAACTGAGTCAGAATGCAGCAGCATGCCTCGTCAGCAACACTGGTCACCAGAGTACATCCCCCCTACACCTCACTCACTTCACTGAATCCTTCTTGAACACTGAGGTTTCTTAAGTGTTAAGGTCACTTCAGTAGCCTAGGCCCAGGTCTCACCCTTGGCAACCTCAACAGCTCTGCTTCTCGGGAACAAGAGAACTATGGACTTCAAGGGCAATGCTCATGTGCACTGGAGACAAGGTTTCCTCAGAGGCTGGCCTGAGACTGCGGAGTTTACTCCCACAGGAACCAAGAATGCCTACAAACTTCATCATTTTCAGGTTCACATGGACAATTAATAATAATATGGAGATATGCCTATCTCCTAGAACTGGAAGGACCTTTAAAGGTCATCGAGTCCAGTCCCCTGCCTTCACTAGCAGGACCAAGTACTGTCACTTGACAGATTTCTTTTGCCCCAGATCCCTCAGTGGCCCCCTCAAGGATTGAACTCACAACCCTGGATTTAGCAGGCCAATGCTCAAACCACTGAGCTACCCCTCCTTGGACCTTACTGTCCCACACAGCAATTCATAACCCATTTGCCTTTTTATATGTAATTACTTAATTCATGTAACCTACTCTCCCGGGGAGGGATGGGGGTGGGATGAAATGGGAGGGAGAGAAAACTTGACTTGGTGAACTTATATCACCTTGAATATTTTTTTCAGCCCTGGAAGGTGCTCATGTACCACACACTGACAGCTGTATTACCTCATTGAATAGAAGAAGCCCAGCACGCCTCTGTCAAGAAATAATTGAATCCTTTGTAGTTTACAGATGCCCAAATCTTCACATTTTTTTTCCAAATTTCTCCATGACTAGAAGTTAAGAGTTTACATACAGCCAGGAAGGAGTTTCTAGCTTTTGGCATGAGGGACAGTTAGTTCTCACTTCAGATCATCTTAAAGGTGATTTTTAATAGGTGAAAAATGTATCATTCCCCTCAAATGAACAGAATTCACTCTTCCTAAAATAATCTGTTTCAGTGCCACTAGCTACCACCAGCAGCTTACAGGTTCTTTGACTGCTTCTCTGGGAATTAACGGAGATGTCCGTTTTCATTCACTTCAGGGCTGCAACCTGACTCTTTTATGTTTATTTTAACATAGAATAGCTTGGATTTTATGGGAAATTGTAAATGTGTTACTGAACAGAATGCAAAGCAACCATGAAAACAATGAAAAACAAGACCCCTGACAATTTCAGGAGAGGGTAAAAAATACAAAAAAAAAATAGTGATTGCTACTGAGAATGAAGATGCTGTTTGTGTTAATCTTCATAGTAGAATTCCACTGATGTCTTTCCAAGGGTCGTTTTGTTTATATTTTACAGATCCATTCATGTCTCCCAAAAATGAAAAGCATGGGGGAAAATGTACACGAAGTACATTTTTTTACTGAGCGCCAAACATAAATCAATACAATTTTTTACAACTTCTCCAGGATCAGTGAAATTCTGATGCTGAACATGGGCAGCAGGACTACAAAAGTGAAGCCTGTAAAAAATTTAAAAAGATTGTAAACATCCACATCACATCTACAGTACACAGGGCAGTGATTGGCCAAAGCACAGACCATGGAGCAAATGCAAGAGAGCTCTACAATCTGGCCTGTTACTACCTTTTTCATAAATATCAAGTTACAGATTCTGGGATCCCAGTGTGCAACACTTCACCTTGATCAGAGAGGAGAGATCACATTACACGCAGGAATATATCGCCACTGCAGTGTAAACCCAGGGTTAGTAGAACTCACTTTAGCAGACCATGGGGGCATGTTTACACTAGAAACGCAAGTCGACCTATGTTAGGTTGACTTACCACCACTGCAATAATTACTGCGGTGGTTCATGTCCACACTACCCTCCTTCTTTTGGTGGTGCGCGTGTACTCATCATTAGTGCTTCCACTGACTTAAGAGAAGCAGTGTGGAGGGCTGAGAGGGTGGGCTCTCAGCTCCACATGAGCTCCCCATGTGGAGCCCAGTTGCCTCCCAACCCAGGCTCTCAGCTCCCCACCACAGCCAGGCTCCCAGCTGCGAGCTCCATGCCCAGAGTCCAGGCAGATCCCAGGCTCCCCACGAGGAGCCAGGAGACTCGGTGCAGCTGCTGGTCTCCCTGCAGGCAGGGCCAGCTCCAGGCACCAGCCTACCAAGCAGGTGCTTGGGGCGGCACCTTCGGGGGGAGCGGCGCTCAGGTGAGTGGTTTTTTTTAAAAAAAAACTCGGCGGTGGTTGGGGCAGGTATGCCACCCCTCCCGCGGCGCTCCGGCTGGCCGGGAGAGCGGGGCCACGGCCAGTCTTGCCGCCCGCCCCGCGGCGCTCTGGCCGGCCGGGGGAGCAGGGCCACGGCCGGGCTTGCCACCTGCCCCGCAGCGCTCCGGCAGGGAGAGACGCTGGGGGGGCGCGTTATTTGCGGCGCAACACGGGGCGGGGGGTTGTTTTTTTTTGTTTCAGTAGGGCGGTACTTGGGTTTTTTGTTTTTGTTTTTTGCTTGAGGTGGCAAAAAAGTTAGAGCCGGCCCTGCCTGCAGGGAGCTGAGAGCCTCAGTGCAGCCGCCCAGCTGGCAAAGGGGAGCTAGGCAGGCATATCCTGGTTTGGAGTGGGGAGTCTTGGCAGGAGCTGGGCTGGGAGCAGGGAAGGCAGCTGTGCTCCAAGTGGGGTGGGCACAGCCCAGGTAGGAGCATAGAGCCCAGGGGCAGCCAGGCTCTAGCTCGAGTCCCCACATTCACCCTGGTGACAGCCAACGGGTAATATAGTGTCTACACAGATACTGTGTCACCCTAACTACACCTACATAAGCCCTACACCTTTTGTGGAGGTGGAGTAATTATGTCGGTTTAATAGGACACTTACATCAGAGGGAGCAAGGCTGTAGTGTGTACACGGATGTAATTAGGCTGAGGAAAGCTGCCTTATGTTGATCTAACTCTAGTATAGACCAAGCCTGGGTTTGTTCACCTAGGGCTTGAGTGTCTACACTTATTTGTAACCTCAAGTTAGTAATTGTTGAACCCTGGATCCAAACCTGGGGCGCCAGCATCCATACTACATTATACAGGCCTGAGTCCAACCACCTATATCCCAGACTTCCTAGCGCCTTCCCAAAATGTGGCCACTCTAGTCCTTTGTTCATTGTACAGTGTAGGAAAACCTGACTTTCCACCATACTTGACTGTCCAGACGACAAAGAAAATAGGCCTGTAGAACTGTGAGATACATTTGGTGGACCAACAGAGCATGAGTCCAGTTGGGCTGCGTCTACCCTGCAAAACAATAGGGCTTGAATCCTGGGTCCCATCTTGACTCAGGCTCAGCCTGTCATCTAGCCGCTGTCTCTTACACTTGGATTATAAACGCTTTAGAACAGAGACTGTCTTTTTGTTCTGTGTTTGTACAACTCCTAACACAATGGGGTCCTGGCCCATGACTAGGGCTATCACCCTACAAATAATTAATATCTAACATAGTTAAAATGAGCAGCATTGCATCAAGGTTCATGAAAAATACCAAACATTTTTTAGGTGAGCTTTTCCCAGAGGATGTCAGGGTCATCTATTCATTTCCAAAGGTCACCAGCCTCCACCGGCTAAACTCAAGAAACACCAAGACCGTGTTCATTAGATTACCTTGTAGCACACTGTTTCCCATGTAATGGAGTTTTACTCCAGATAGTAAACTTCATCCAAAAGAGCACAGAGATTTTAATAATCAGGTTTATTTTTGATGCATCATTCCATTTTATCTTGCACATTCAAAATGTAACACAGAGTGTTTCTGGCAGGCTGTCTGGGTTTAGAACTGCCAGAAAGTGTTACAAGTTGGGTAGCCACTTGTTTCTTATATTGGATTATGGAGATACTGTTTACAAGTAAGCAAATTCAATTTTGTTGGCCAAATTAGATCTCTTTTATAATAAGATTTGCAATTTGTTTTTAATCATTGTACTATGTTGATTTCCTTGAATTGGCCTTTGCTTGCTCAGAGGAAGTACAATTATTTCAAGGCAACATATAAATCTGGATTTTCTTGATGCTCCTTATTGCTCTGAATTCTTCTCTCTCTTTCTCTCATGTTAGTAATTTATATAATGTTAGAAACAGATTTGTTGGTTACACCCAAGAAAAGATTAAGTCAGAGGACAGTACATGAACTTTTGTATTTGTGTTGGTGCTGGCTTAGAAATAACAGGTTTCAGACTAGTGTGAAACATTTTGGATCATAAGTTTTATTGGAACAATCCTCTTATTACGAAGTCCTATGGTTTAGTATGAAAATGCAAGACACTGAAATTGAGTAGTTTGCAGTGAAAATTCTGTTTTATTTCAAAGAAATAACCACACCATATCTGCAATGCAGATTCAGGACTTTAAGCCACTAGCTTTAACTCTTTAACAGACAGATTCTCAGAAGTGATGAGAACCCACTATTTAAGCCTTACCTTGGCATGGTAGAAAAAATTGCCACATACTGTAGTTTAGAAGCAGATAAAAAATAAGCTAAGTCAGATTTTCATAACTGCTATCTGCATGGCAACACTTTTGTCCTAGGGTTTAATAGTGAGTTACTGACAATAACTGTCCAACATTTATATTGAAATGCTCACCCAGTTAATGATGAAAAGTTGCTATTTCTCTGCTTCCCTGAACAATGTAGTCATAGGGTTAATCTATACAGCAAATGAAGGTGTGACTGTAACATAGGTAGGCAGATCTGCACTAGCTTTAATCTAGCTACCATGGATAACAATAGCAGTGAAGATGTGGCAGCACAGGCTTCAGTGCAGATTAGCAACCTGAGTACGTACCCAGGCTCCCCAGGATGCTTGCATTGAAGTCTCTGCCAGTGTCTTCACTACTTTTGCTGCCCGCACTCCAATTACACCTGCATTTGCAATGTAGACGTACCCTCAGTGGCTTTGAGTCCCTGTGTTGCTTTCCCCCAATTTTGAAAGGAACATGTGAAGATCTCTTGGGTTTTAGAAGTAAACAAAGGAAGTGCCATGAAGCCTTTACATTAGCCCTGTGGTAGAATGAAGGCTTAGATCAAATACACAAATCATAAACGGTGCTGCTCTGGATACTTCTACCTTCCAAAGGGATTAGCACCTCTGGCCTCACTTCAGCAAGATATTTACACACATGACTAACTTAAAGCATGTGAGTAGTCCCACCAAAATCAATATACATTTTTCAAAAACATTTGTCATTGAAATCAATGGACTTACACCAATAATATATAATAATATTTGAAGTTCTGCACATACTTAAGGACCTTGCTGAATGGTGATTCATCATTATACCAATGAACCTTACAAAAAGGTAAATAATGAACTCACAGAGTTAGGCAAGTAGGCATTTTGGGTGATGACTCCTATTGTTTCAGCTACCTTACTCCAGAAAGGAGCTTAACCGCTTCTTACATTATCCTGGATGAAGGGCTATTAGTCCTATTTGCTAGAGGGAGACTGGAAGAGAGAGGTTAGGTTATTACCAGATAAAACTCTCTAGTCTCTACTTTGTGTTTCTGATCTCCATTCTGAATAAGCAAAAATCATTCCACTCTGAGATGGACGCTGTTGACCTTGAGCGTGCTCAGTGAGAACTTAGGATTTCTCTAGGGAAAAAAATGTGCCATGGTGAAAAGGAAAGTGTATGAGAGTGTGGCTCAGAAGAACCACGGTTTTGAAATAAAGGGCATCAGTGAGCATGTGCAAGATTGGCAACTATTGAACATGTGCAAGCACATGTCCTGGCAAAGACCAGACATGATCAGGCAAAGACCTGATAGTCAGAAGTATAGTACTACTGAGCATGTGCAGTAAGGGGTGACAGACAGTTCGAGCTGTTAAACCTCTAGCTCAGGGGTCTCAAAGTCCTGGCCCGCGGGCCATCTGCGGCCTGAGAACCTCCCCACTGTGGCCCACGGGAGAGACACATGCAGACACACTGCCAGCAATGTCTGCTGCAGGCGCCGCCCCCCCGCAGATCCCATTGGCTTGGGGAGAGGGACAGAGATACCATCACTAGTCGCTGGGCAGAGTCAGCCATGGAGGCAGCATCACTTTTTTCCAGTGAATATAACCAAGTCAAAATACCAAACACAACTTTCTGATGCGCACCTTGCTGCAATCCTGAAGGTTTCAATTGCTCAGTCACAAAGGCCGAACATCAACAAACTGACAGAACTGAAGCGTTGTCAGGCATCTGGCAAACACTAAACTCTCTGGTCGGTGAAGAATTGTAATTGAAATAAAAAATACAATATAAACGTTTTATTTTCTGAACACCATCTTCAGTGACATTATTGGCCCGCTGGGAGGATTTGAGGACTGGCACTGGCACTAAGGTAAATTGAGTTTGAGACCCCTGCTCTAGCTGGTCAGAACCCACTCATACTGGCCACAACTTGTTTTAAAGCTGTCAATCAAAATTCTGTATGCGAATGAGGTAACTGTAGCCAAGAATAGGAAGCTATACAAGGACAGCTGCATGTAACATTTTTGGGAGTCCAGAGGCTGCATCTGAAGAGGCAAGAGCTGTGCAGGAGCAGCCGACGAGCCTGCAAGAAAAGCCAAAGACAAACTGCTCCAGAAAGAGAAGAAAGCTGGAGTGGAACAGAGCTGACTGACCAGGAGCAGAACAGCAGCAGTACTTTGATTTTTAAAGGAAAGCAGCAACAGCTGTATAGAATAAGCTTAATATTCTTTTAATAATAGTTTTAGTTTAGGATAGTTTTTGTAGTATTTAAGATGTGTGTGCTTGAGATGTGTGTGTGAATTGTATTTTATCTATGTGAACTTTAAAGCCACTTAAGATCTGCTGTGGGCAATTTGTTGCAAACTGGCCACTTGCAACAAATTGCTTCGCTTAGTATCATTTGAACTATAATAGCATATAGTTCAAGTGCTCTTTAATTTGCAATAAGTGATTTCGGTCTTAGTGATTTGTGTGCCTTGTTTAGGATTTTTAGGATATACTGTATTAGGTATTTTAATAAAAACATACTTTGTTTTGGAAAGAATTCTGCCTGTGTCAATTAGATATAACCTTCCGATAAAGTGTGTCCTTTGAGTGTTTCCTTAGCAACCCCGGGAACTTTTACCTCAGGAAAAACAGAGTAAGGGGACAAAAGGCAGGTTAGTATAGCAGTGCCCTAAAACTAATTTTTGCCCATACCACAGAGGCAATCAGCATTTGAGATGGGATTAGAAATAAGGAGTTCCCCAATTCTCAGTCCTGGGAGAAATTTATATTAAGGCAGCTGATGATAATCCAGTTACACAATACCTTAAAACTGGCTGAATACAAATGTAGGGCCCATTCCTGTACTCACTGAAGTCAATGACAAAACTTCCATTTACAGGACCTTAATTTTCACAGCCTATAAGAGCTAACTAATTTCCTACAGCAATGGAATACATAGCATGACAACCTGGAGCACGCAGACCTTCAGAAGTGTAGGAGTGAAATCATGTCACCTCAGTGCCTTTTCAGTCACCATTATATACAATTCACTCAAATATCTGAACAAGTTCAGATTTTGAAGCTTCTTTATTGCATACCTCTGACAGTTCATTACATGCCCTTTATGAAATGCAGTGCTATGCAAGGGAAAAGATATCACTTATGCAATCATTGATGACTATATGCTAAGCTTCCATCCATTGCTCAGACTATTTTTGGAATCTTGGATAATTTGTAGCATTATTCAATAGATTTAAATATATTGCAAGCAACTTAAAGACTTTAAAAATGGCTTTTAAAACAATTATTTTCCCCATATCCAGTTACTGCACTCAACTGGAATATTAAAGTATTTATTAATAATGCTAAGTGTTTTACATGTTCAAATGGCTGTACGAACTTTAACTGCTCAGAGGGGTACCCAGAACCCCTTTTAGGGAAGTAATTAAGCATTGTTATGCTGGGGCTTGGGTGAAATGTTGTTGAAACTAGTGGGCATTATAGCTGCTCCTCATTTGGGATAAATGTACGAAGCAGTTAAGCGCCTTTATGGAGTAAGATAGTTGAAACAATAGGAGCCTCCACTCAAAATAGAGGCCACATGCAAGGCCACAGAAACTATGCAAGTTATGTGGTGGAGTAGTTTTGCTGAGTATTATTTTGGTGGAACTGGGTGTGCGAGCATACACAGGCAGAAATTCTGCAGAAGCAGATAGAGAAAGCAGCAGAAAAGCAAAGCCAGCCAGAGAAGCATGTGTCACATGACCTGAGAGAAAACTGCCCCCATTATGATTACAGCTGCTACATGCTGCCTGGTTCCTGTACTGTCCTCTTCTTTTCCTGTTCCCACCTGTATCTGTTCCTGTTCCTTCACAGGTTTATTTAAAAGCATGGGCCGGGGGAGAGCAGATGATTATGTGGGAGGGAAGCCCCCTGTCAAACAGCTCCTCTCGGGAGCCTTGCATGTAATGACTGGTACGGTACACCCAAGGTTACACAGCAGTAGAAGAACTGGGAATAGACTCCTGTAGCCATGGCTCTGAATGCCAGGTGCTAATCCTAGCACTAATTCTCACTGCAAAACTGGTGATACCTTTGCCTGGAAACATTACATATAATTTCAGCATAAATGGTTCCTTATGTCAGAGATATCAGCTGAAGACATGCTTTGTTTAGTTTCATCTCGTCCCAGCAAGTAATACAATTAGATGATTTCCTAAAAAGTATTTCAACTGTTCTGAATGATTTAAAATTTAACAAAAAGGGAAACACTAACAGCAAAATATATAAAAAAATTAAGTACATCAGAAGCAGGCAGCCTGCCAAGCAAAGGTGCTAGAAGAACCACTCAAAGAAGACACGACTCTTGCAGAGAAACTGAAATGGAATCTTTGTATCAGTCTTCACTGCAGAAGATGTGAGATTCCCAGACTGAGGTGTTCATAGAGGAGGTTATGGAACAAACAGATACAAATTAAACAGCACTAAGTCACCAGGACCAGATGGTATTCACTCAAGAATTCTGAAGGAAATCAAATATGAAATTGCAGAACTGCTAATTGTGGTATATAACTTATCACTTAAATCAGCCTCTGTACCAGATGATTGGAGGATAGCTAATGTAATGCCAATTTTTAAAAAAAGGCTCCAGAGGAGATCCTGGCAATTACTGGCCAGTAAGCCTAACTTCAGTACCAGGAATATTGGTGAAAACTATAGCAAAGAACAGAATCATGTGGCAAATGGCCAACACTACTGTGGTGGGTCCTGTGCTTTTCCTTAGTGTGATGGGTCAGGATGCCACCTCTTCCCCTATTCTTGGGTGTTGTGAGCTCTGCTCATGCCCCGGTTGGGGAGGGAGAAGAGCGGCAAAGGGACCCAGGTCCAACCCCTACTCCAGGTCCCAAACCCTTCAGCTTTACGAGCTGCTTACCCTCTTTCTGCTTGGGCAGGGAGGTTTCCCTTCTCCTGGTATGCTGGTCTTCTGGTTAACAAGAGTACTCCTCCTACTTTAGTCAACTCTCCTTTGCCTCCCCTGTCTGACTGAAGCAGGGGTTTTTTATTAGGTCTCAGGCGGGGCCTTAATTGACTCCAGGTGCTCTAATTACCCTGTAGTAACCTCTCCTTAGTCCACAGGGAATAAGGCTCTGATCATCCTAGGGCTTATATACTTCCCCTGGAATTCTCAATAGGATCACTCTCCTGCTGCCCTCTGGCCCTGCTGTATCATAATCAGACACATAGAGGAACACAAATTGTTGGGGAAGAGTCAACACAGCTTTTGTAAAGGGAAATCATGCCTCACCAATCTATTAGAATTCTTTGAGGGGATAAACAAACGTGGACAAGGGTGATCCAGTGGACCTAGTGTACTTAGACTTTCAGAAAGCCTTTGACAAAGTCGCTTCCCAAAGGCTCTTAAGCAAGGTAGGCAGCCATGAGAAAGGAGGGAAGGTCCTCTCATAGATCAGTAACTGGTTAAAAAGATATGAAACAAAGGGTAGGAATAAATGGTCAGTTTTCACAGTGGGGAGAGGTCAATAGTGGGGTCTTCCAAGGATCTGTACTGGGACCAGTGTTGTTCAACATATTCATAAATGATCTGGAAAAAAGGGATAAATAGTGAGGTTGCAAAGTTTGCAGAGGATACAAAATGATTCAAGATAGTGAAGTCCAAAGCAGACTGTGAAGCGATACAAAGGGATTTCACAAAACTAGGTGACTGGGCAACAAAATGGCAGATGAAATTCAATGTTGATAAATGCAAGGTAATGCTCATTGGAAAACATAATCCCAACTAAATATACAGAATGATGAGTCTAAATAGCTGTTACCACTCAAGAAAGATCTTGGAGTCATTATGGATCATTCTCTGAAAATATCTGCTCAATGTGCAGCAGTAGTCAAAAAAAGCTAACAATGTTAGGAGCCATTAGGAAATGGATAGATAATAGAACAGAAATTATCATAAAGCCACAATATAAATCCATGGTCCACCCAGTCCTTCAGTACTGTGTGTGGTTATGTTTGGCCAATCTCAGAAAATATATATTAGAATTGGAAAAAGTACAGAGAAGGGCAACAAAAATTATTAGGGATATATGAGAAGAGATTAAAAAGACTGGGTCTCTTCATCTTAGAAAAAGAGAAGACTAATGGGGGATATGATAGAGGTCATGAATGGGTGGAGAAAGTGAATAAGGAAGTTATTTATCCCTTCACATAACACATGAAGCAGGGGTCACCCAATGAAATGAATAGACAGCAGGGTTAAAAACAAACATAAGGAAATATTTCTTCACACAATGCACAGTCAACCGGTTGCCAGGGGACATTGTGAAGGCCAGAAGTATGACTGGGTTTGGAAAAGAATCAGAAGTTCATGGAGGATAGGACCACCAATGGCTATTAGCCAAAATGGTCAGGGTTGCAACCCTATGCTCTGGGTGTTCCTAAACCTCTGACTGACAGAAGCTGGGACTCAGTGACAGTTATTGTCCTTTTCTATTCATTCCCTCTGAAGCATCTGGTATTGGCTACTGTTGGAAGACATGATACTGAGCTAGAGGGACCAGTGGTCTGACACAGGATAGCCATTCTTATGTTCTTAACCTTTGCTTATGATGAAATATGGTACTAGAAATTGAACTTTCACCTCCTGTCTAGGAATATAGGACAAATATCTCAAAAAAGAAAAATTCTCCTCTTATACAACAAAGGAAACCAGGTAAATTTGTCTTAATTGGCTCCATTTATTCCTTTATGATACATTAAGTGCCAGAAATGTACTAGATGCATGATACAGACAGTACTTGCTTAAAGACTCGAACATTTCCTTTGGGGGGGGGAAATGTTTTTCAAAAAAAATTCTAGATGTTGAGAGAGGTAGATTAGATATTTTACTTTAGAAAGCTGTACATTTTTATCTGTTAATCTGGGCATTTCCCCTTCCAATTTTCTGAAGAGGAATACTTAAGTGACAAGCAGGTACATACACACAACCACTCTTTACCATTTAGATAAACATTATAATATAGCTTAAATAACAATGGTTCTCAGAATTCCTAAATAGCTTCTAACAGTAAAATCAACTTTCCACTTACCTGAAATAAGTTGTTTTATATGCGCCATTAGATTTTGATGGGCATATTGTAATTTCAGTTGAAACAAGACCATCTGAAAAGTGTCAGAACAGGGAGTTGGTTTTAAAACGAAGTCACTATTTCAAGAAATATAGGGCCAGATTTAAGCTGGTGTAATTCAGTGTAGCTCCACTGACTGCAATGGAGTTACATCAAGTTACACCATCTAAGAATCTGGACATAATTTATTCATTTGTTTGAAAAAGAAAACTAAATGAGAAAACAGGACAAGTTTTCAGCAAATCCCCAAACAAGGAAAACAAGCCTCACACACAAACAAATATTCTGTAGTTCCACAAAATAAATAGTAATAAAGAGCATCAAATTACATAGAGAGGTGTGGGAAGAATGGAAATATATAGGTAACCTAAACCTCAGGTGAGGGGGGATGTGTGTGAAAAAGAATTACCAGAAATATAGTATTTTTTAAATGAAATTACTACATTCAGACAAAATGGAGATTATTCTGTGTAAATCCTTGCACTAGAAGTCTACAGGAGACAACTCACATTTTAGAAATCTCATTTCATCAGTTTATCTCATGAGATTTCTGCCATTTTAGACTGAAATCTTGAGAAAACTAGATTGCAAGATTTTGGCACAATCATATCCAAACTGTAATTTCAACTTGAACCCAAACTATAAACACTATCTTAACCATAACACAGCTCACCTGAGCCAATACCTAAAGTCAATAGGAGTCTCTCTTTTAATTTCAATGCACTTAGGAGCAGGCCTATGTTATCCATACATGTCGCTCCAGATCCTGCAATGAGAACTGTGTGGGCAGGCCCCTGTGACTTCAGTGGGGTCTATGTCGGCAAACAAGTCCATACATATGGCTCACTTTGCAGCACTGGGGCCTTATTCAGAAGCACTCTTCACATAAGCCTCTCAAAGCTCATAGGTTATCTGGTATCAACTCTGTAAACTTGCTTTTCAAAAAGAATCTGAATAGAATGTACACACATGGAGGTAAGGAAGAGTCATCCTAAAAATAACCTGTACAATTGGCCTGCTGAGACATCAACTGTATGAACTTTTTACAAAAAGCAGATGAAGGACAAAAGTTGAAGCCATAAAATACTGTGAGCTTAATGGAATGAGGAGAGCGATTTTAGGTGGCTTTAGTCCAGAAAGCATTCCAGAGACTATGGGTATGTCTACACTACAAAATTAGGTCGATTTTTTAGAAGTCGATTTTTGGGAATAGATTGAATAAAGTCGAATGCGTGCGTCCTCACTAAGCGCATTAAGTCGGCGGAGTATGTCCACAGTACTGTGGCTAGCGTCAACTTTCAGAGCGGTGCACTGTGGGTAGCGATCCCATAGTTCCCACAGTCCCTGCTGCCTGTTGGAATTCTGGGGTGAGCTCCTAATGCCTGATGGGGCAAAAAATTTGTTGCGGGTGGTTTTGGGTAAATGTCGTCAGTCGCCCCTCCCTCCGTGAAAGCAATGGCAGCCAGTCGTTTCGCGGCTTTTTTCCTGGAGTGCCCGCGCATGCGCCATAGCTCTGCAAGCGGGAGTCCACTCAGATCACCGCTGCAGTTGTGAGTATTGTAAATAAACACCTCGCATTTGCCCTTGGAGATTTTGGCATGTATATTGGCATTGCGTCTTTTGCAACGGAGTTCTGATAGCACTGATTCATCTCCCCATACAGCGATCAGATCCAGTATCTCCCATTCAGTCCATGCTGGAGCTCTTTTGTGATTCTGGGACTGCGTGGTCACTTCTGCTGATGAGCTCACCACTCTGGTCAAACAGGAAATGAAATTCAAAAGCTCCTGGGGGGTTTCCTGTGTACCTGACTAGTACATCTGAGTTGAAAGTGCTGTCCAGTGCGGTCACAATGGTGCACAATGGTGATAGCTCCTGGAGGCCAATACCATTGAATTGCGTCCACACTACCCCAAATTCAACACGGCGATGTCGATTTCAGTGCTAATCCCCTCGTCGGAGAGGAGTACAGAAATCTATTTTAAGTCGAAAAAATGGCTTCGTCATGTGGATGGGTGCAGGGTTAAATCAATCTAACGCTGCTAAATTCAACCTAAACTCATAGTGTAGACCAGGGCTAAGATTTTGTGATTATATCTCATGAGTCAGGGAGAGGAAAAGCCCTTGTGAGCCTAGAACAAAAATTAAAGAGAAGTCTAGTTTGTTTTTGGTTTTCTCCTTTTATAGCTGAGACAAGTCAGGAAGATTATTTTTTTTTAAATAAAGATTTTTGTACCAAAGCTTAATGTGGGAACTCTTGATTTTGACTCTCAGTAGTGACAGAAAAACCCCATTGTAATCCAAAGGAAGAAAGTATCAAAGGGAATGTTGGCCACTTTGCGGCTCCTATTTGGGTGCTTTAGCTTGCAAATGTGGGTCAGGTGGGTGTTCTGACATCTTTGTGGACTGAGTCCTTTCCCACTGTGAATCAGGGACAGCTGTGTAAACTAAAGATTGCATCACACCTAACAGAGTCCGTACAAAGACTTTCCAGCTTATACCATCCCATCTTCCCTACTCTAACTGTAACCTTCCCCTCTGTACAATGTCCTGCTTTCCCTCTCTCCACCCAGGAGCAGAGAATCTACTACAGACTAACCTGAATACTGTTCCTGTAAATGAGGAAGCCAGGGGGCTCAGAAATGCTCCAAAATCAGATGCCTAGTTAAGCGCCTGATCCTTAATGGATAGATAGACATATGTACACACACAAACACACGCTTCCTTAATCCCCCTAACATCTGCTGGTACTACCCAATTTCTCTTTAATACTGAACAGTTAAAACAGGAGTGAGGGCTGGGGCAAACAGATTAAATGTCAAGAGGCTAAAAGGATCAGGAGATCAGCAATGGGGTATGCAGCATTTCAGCTCTAACGCAACCTTACACATTCACTGACGACCATCATGCTGCTTATTGTCCATATGAAGTAAGCCTCTGATTGCAATTCAGTTCTCAGTAGGTCAGTGTCTATATCACAAAATCCACCACCACTGATAGCATGGATAATTGATGTACATACTTTACTAGATAGATATTGGAGTCAGAGTAGCAGTTGCTCATTGTACATTTTCTAAAGAGCTGTATTTTCACTGAAAAATGCTTTAGACTTGTTATTTTCTAAAGAAAACAGTGAAATATGAAGTTTCTTCTTTTATGAGTAATTAATTCAGTCACTGTTTTTATTTGTGCATCAATGACTCATGTGCCATAATGATACAATATGCAGTCTTTCAAAACCATTTACCTAACAAATGATCGTTTGCTTATTTGCCAGATAATTAAGGATTTATCCAAATACTGCAGCTTAGCAGCCCTGGCCTCTCGCCATCAGCTATGCTTTGATCCCTCTATAAAACCACTTTCTACTTCCAGAGCATGAATTCTTCAAATAATAATAAATTATACTTTACGTACCATTTTAACCAAGGTTGGTCTAATTATATTCAAAATGTTCATACACACACTGGAACGCAGCTTTGTTTTCATTTTGACACACTGTGGCACTAATGTTTTTTTTTATTAACTTGAAAGCTTTCAACCAGCATCAACAGGCCCAATGTAAATGTTAAACTGTCTTGTCCTCCTTCATGCTCACACATGAAAAATATTAAACTCATTGGATGAAGTTATTCAACAGAATCCGTGCCATTCAGTCAGTTCATGAATTCATAGATAAAAATTACAAATATAAAAACGTCAGCAACCCAAAATCGGCCTATTCATTAGCAGCAGTATATATGCTTTGTATATATTACACACATTATACTATGTTAAAAGAACATTGTTAAGGTTCAAAGTCAACCACTCAGAAGTTAGGAAATGCCAGAATTAAGATTGTGTCATAATGCATACACACAGGCAGTCTTTAATTACATGATCACATACTATTTTTGCCACAGGACCCCAGCATCATTTGCTGCAGAGGGTGGCTGGTACTCAATTAATAAGCAGCGTAGGAAAGATAAGTACAGCAAGAGACCACCCTGGCTTACCCAGGAGATCTTCAATGATATGAAACTCAAAAAAAAAAGTCTTATAAAAAGTGGAAACTAAGTCAAATTTCAAAGGATGAATATAAATAAATAACACAAGTATGTAGGGACAAAATTTGAAAGGCCAGGCAAAATGAGATTAAACTAGCTAGAGACATAAAGGCCAACAAGAAAACATTCTCCAAATACATTAGAAGAAAGAGAAAAATCAAGGACAGAGTAGGCCCGTTACTCAATGAGGGGGGGAAGACAATAACAGAAAATGTGGAAATGGCACAAGTGCTAATGACTCTTTCCCCCCGTCCCCAGTTTTCACCAAAAAGGTTAGTAGAGATTGGACATCAAACATAGTGAATGCCAGTGAAAAGGAGGTAGGATCTGAGGCTAAAATAGGGAAAGAACAAGTTAAAAATTACTTAGACAAGTTAGATGTCTTCAAGTCACCAGGGGCTGATGAAATACATCCTAGAATACTCAAAGAGCTGGCTGAGGAGATAGCTGAGCCATTAGTGATTATCTTCGAAAAGTCATGGAAGATGAGAGCAATTCCAGAGGACTAGGATAGGGTAAATATTGCACCAATCTATAAAAAGGGAAATAAGGACAACCCAGGGAATTACAGACCAGTCATCTTAACGTCAGTACCTGGCAAGATAATGGAGCAAATAATTAAGCGATCAATTTGCAAACACCTAGAAGATAATGAGCTGATAAGTAACAGTCAACATGAATTTGTCAAGAACAAATCATGTCAAACCAACCTAATAGCTTTCTTTGACAGGGTAACAAGCGTTGTGGATAGGGGGGAAGCAGTAGATGTGGTATATCTTGACTTTAGTAATACTTCTGATGCTGTCTCGAATGACTTTCTCATAAACAAACTAGGGAAATACAACCTAGATGGAGTTACTATAAGGTGGGTAAATAACTGGTTGGAAAACTGTTCCCAGAGAGTAGTTATCAGTGGTTCACAGTCAAGCTGGAAGGGCACATCAAGAGGGGTCCTGCAGGTATCAATTCTGGTTCCAGTTCTGTTCAATATCTTCATCAATTATTTAGATCATGGGTGTGGATGTCAATATGATACCACATAAGGGCTTTTTTTTTTTTCAGTTTGCTTTTTCAAAACAAGGAAATTGCATCCAAAAATGTTAAAAGAACATTACTAAGATTGCAAAGTCAAGCATTCAGAAGTTATGAAATGCCAGAATTAATGTGCAACCTTAGTTTGGCTTCATTGTGCATGTGCGTTGTGATTCAGTCTTTAATTACATGATGAGGTATTATTTTTTCCACAGGACTACTACCTCATTCAGTGCACAGGATGGACATCCTCTGGAGAAGAATCAGGGTTGTGTAGTAAAGGAGGTTGTTGTCTGTAGGATCCCTACCTCATTTGTTACAGAAGTTGGAAGCTGTGTAGTGAATGAGGCAGGAAAGTGCAGGAAGAAAAGGATGATGTCACCACAGAATTCCTGTGTGATGCTGGGTAAGTAACTTAAACCAAAGTTTTCAGAGGGGGTTACTAAATGTTCCTTATGTTCTGGGTGCCCAACGTGAGACCTGGAATCTCATTTGCAGAACTGTTGAGCACTCACAACTACAACTCAAGTCTATGGGAGTTGTGCTTGAATGTATAAAGTACTGTATAATGGGAAGTACTCCAAAACATCACAGTCCAACCCTCTCAAATTGGGCACCCAAAATTAAAGTGGAGACTTTTGGTCTCAATCCCTCTGTTCCTCAGCTCCCCATCTGTAAAATGGGACTAATACCACCTGCTCACGTCAGAGAAGTGTTGTGAAGATACTTAATGTTTGTGAATCACTTGGGTATTATAGTGACGAGTAGCATAGAAAAAAGCCTAAGAGGAAATTAATAACTCTGTCTTGGCAGGATTAAGTATTATCTAGACCATCCCTGACAGGTGTTTGTCTAACCTGCTCTTAAAAATTTCCTATGATAGAGATTCCACAATCTCCCTAGGCAATTTATTCCAGGGCATAACTACGCTGACAGGAAGTTTTTTTTCTAATGTCCAACCTAAACTGCCTTTGCTGCATTTAAGCCCATTGCTTCTTGTCTTATGCCAAGAGGTTTAAAGAGAAGGATTTTTCTCCCTCCTCCTTGTAACAACCTTTGATATACTTGAGAACTGTTATGTCCCCTCTCAGCCGTCTCTTCTACAGACTAAATGAACCCAATTTTTTCAATATTCTCTCATAGGTCATGTTTCCTAGATCTTAATTCATTTGTGTTGCTCTTCTCTGGATTTTCTCCAATTTGGCCACTCTTTCCAGAAACGTGGCACCCAGAACAGGACACAATAGTCCAGTTGAGGCCTAATCAGTGTGGAGTAGAGAGGAAGGATTACTTCTCATGTCTTGCTTACAACACTCCTGCTAATACATTCCAGAATGATGTTTGCTTTTTTTGCAACAGTGTTGCACTGTTGACTCATATTTAGCTTGTGATCCACTATGGCCCCCAGATCCTATTCTGCAGTATTCTTCCCTAGGCAGTCATTTCCCATTTTGTATGTGTTCAACTGATTGTTCCTTCCTAACTGGAGTACTTTGTATTTGTCCTTATTGAATTTCATCCTACTTACTTCAGACCATTTCTTCAGTTTGTCCAGATCATTTTGAATTTAATCCTATCCTCCAAAGGACTTGCAACCTCTCCCAATATGGTATCATCTTCAAACTTTACAAGTACACTCTCTATATCATCAGTGCCACTCAGAGGATTCAGGGGTCCTGGGGCAAAGCAATTTTGGGGGCCCCTTCAATAAAAAAAAATAGCTTTGCCGCCCCAAGGGGTGAAGAAAAAAAAAGAAAAGAAAAACCCAAGTCATGAAGAAGAGGACAAGAGGACCCGCCGCCGAATTTCCGCAGAAGATGAGGTGGAGTGATTGAGCTGCAGCTGAAGTGCCACAGACGAGGAAGAGAGGGACTGAAAGACCCGCTGCTGAATTGCCGCCGAAATTCTGTCTGCGGGGTCTGGGGCTCGGTCTGTGGGGCCCGGGGCCTGGGGCCTGGGGCAAATTGCCCCACTTGCCCCTCCCCTGGGCAGCCCTGCATGGGTCATCAGCAGGATTGGAACCTTTAGGTCCACCACACAGACCTCTGCCACCTGAGCAAATACAGGATAACAACCTACTAGTGCTTTCTGTGGATCAGCACTAGCGGGGGAATGAGACACTCACTTTGCCAGTGGGTTTTACAAGTATTAGCTTACAGCAGAGGAATGGTGGGACTCAAGAAACTTGAGTTTCATTTCAGGCTTTCAAGGGGAGTGTGTCTAGCGGGCACAGACTCTTCTGCCCGTTCCTTCCAAGCTTGACCCCTCCAATCTGTTCTTTCCCAGTTCTGTTTCCTGGGTCCTTGTCCCAGGCCCATTCTTTTTCCTGACCAATCCTAGTGTCCCCTTCTGGGCTTACTGTCCAAATCCCAATCTCCACCCCCACCCTCAAATTACAGTCTCTTCCCCTCTCCATCCCCAGCCCTAGTCTCCTTACCTAGCCAGTCCCAGTCCCCCACCTCATCTCTCTCTCCCTTCCTCCCCATCACTGGTTACCTGTCCCAGTCTCCCTCACGGCACTGCTCATTCAATCTTAGTCTCTCCCCAGACCTCGTTCCTGTCTTCTAGTCCCAGCCCCTTTGCCCAGTCAGTTCCAATTCTGGAGCTGCATGCTAGCTGCTTGTCAGATCTCTCTCTCTCTCCTCCCCATTGCCCTGATCCCCCCTGCCACTGGTTCCTATTGCCAGTTCCCCTGACCATCCAGTTCCAGTCTCGCCTCTCCACCAGCTCCTGGTCTGATCTGAACATCTCCACCCCCATTTTCCCCACCAGCTCCCAGTGCCAGCCTCCCCTCCCCTCCAGCCCCAGACTCCTAAACCAGCCAGTCTCAGTCACCCCCCTCAAAGCCCTAGTCACATTTTTCCCCTCACCAGTCTGCATCTCACCAGACTCCTTGTCCCAATCTACTCCTTTCCCTCCTCCCCAGCTGGCTTTTTCCCCTCCACATTCAAATCAGATGGCTTCCTCCTCTGTGCTGCCTGGGCCCAGAAGAGGGTCATGACAGCACAGGAGAGAGGTTCCTGCTGTCAGTTCTGGTGCCTAGCCCTACCCTGTCCCTAGCCCAGAGCAGCTGAGAACAGCCATTGCAGTGCAGGTCCTTCTGAGCCCTCCACCTGTGCCCTGGGATTGAGTATGCTCAGTCATTCTGTGGGGATGATGCATGCGCAGTCTGGTCAGCACTAGGGGCTGTGAGAGATGGAGCCTGCTCAGTCGTTGTATGGGGGTAACACTGACCAAGTGGGCATCTAGGAGCTCTGAGGGGATGGAACATGCTCATCACCAGGGGCATCATTTCAGAAAAATTCTGGGATGGAGAGGAGGCAAAGTTGTGTCAGCAGCCCTGCTTCCACCTCCTTGCTGAGGCCATGGCTGCTCATGGAGGTTAGTGGACCAGCGTGTGTCTCTCACCCACGGCCAGCCTGGGGCAGTGATTGGGGTCTGTCTTTCTCCACGCTCTGCTCCTGCCCAGACCGCATATGGGCAATCCTGACAAGCAAAGGATAACAGAGCATTATGGACGAGAGGCAGTATGTTAAACAGACAGGATGCAATATAAGCAGGGACCACATACTGTAGCACAAACAAATGATTATTTAGGCCATACAGTACACTCCTGCTTGAATGAAGTTATGATATTTTGTTGAGCCTTTGGCATGCTTCCCAGTGTGTAAACATTTCTAGCTTGCATAATCCATAATTTTATTAGAGCTACTAATTTGAATGGAGGAGCAGGCAGGCATGAAACTACTTACAAATGCCAACTGAAAACCACTTGTAGGTTATACAGAGAAGTGCAGCATGTGATGGCAAAACCATCTAGCAACGGCTTGTCTACACACTGTAGCCATCCAATGGAAGTACAGAGCCATTTAGTACATTACCTGTCTATGAATAACAATGTTTTATATCATGACAATGACATACGGTGATCTCATAACACCATTTCAGTGTGAAGGAACTGCAGTTAGAACATCTGGTGTGTCGTGATAGTTTTAATTATCCCTAAATTATTAGTATTTTTATCTCTGTAGAGTCTAGTGGCTCCATCTGGGCTCTGTTGTCTCAGTTGTGGGGCAAACATAATATGAAATCGTCCCTTCCTCAAAGCACTTACAATCTACATGGACAAGACAGACAAAGGGTGGAAAGACAAAGGCACAGAGAGATGAGGTGACTTTATAAAGGTCCTAAGCAGCAGGGCCAGGAATAGAACTCAAGGGTACATCTACACAGCAATTAAAAACCTGTGGCTGGCCCCCGCCAGCTGCCTCGGGCTCACAGGGCTCGGGCTAAGGGGCTGTTTAATTATGGTGTAGACTTTCAGACTTTAGCTGGAGCCCTGGCTTTAGGACCCTGCAAGATGGAAAGGTCCCAGAGCTTGGGCTGCAGCCCAAGCCCGAACATCTACACCGTAAACAAACAGGCTCTTCTCCTGATCCCTGTGTGCCTGAGTCAGCAGGCATGGGCCAGCCACGGGTGTCTAATTGCAATGTGGACATACCCAAGTTCTCCTGACTCCCACTCCAGTTCCCTATCTACTAGACCATACACTGCCTCTCTAAATCAGCCCTGAGAGATGGTCCCGGAATCTCTCTAAGGCCGATGATTTCCCATTTTCCTAGGGCACATGATCCATTACCAGATTATGCTCATAACTGCAGCTTTTCCTTTAATGATTATGCTAAGACTAACGCTTTGCATTTCTAGAGTGCTTTTGATCAGAGGGTCACAAAATGTTTTATGTACAATAAACAAGCCTCTCAACACGCTTGTGTGGTTGAGAAGTATTATCTCCATTACACAGATGGTGAAATTGAGACATTGCTTCCACCTTGTACCCCTGAGCAAACTGGGTGTAAAATAATACATTATCAAAACTTTACCCAATCATTCACTTTGCACAGGTGTAAATGGCAACATTAGATGCAAAGCACTGGAGAATCAAGGCCAGAGTTTCAATTGCTTGCCTAGGTCATACAGTATGACTTTAGTAGAGCCAGAAATCGAACCTAGAAGCTCAGGCTCCCAGTTCTGTACCATAATCATTATATTTATTTAATTTTCATATTTTCCTTTGGGTTTGTACAGAGAAAGCCTAACCGACAGCTGTAGGCATTTTAATAGAGCTGTAAAAAGTCTTAGTTTATATAGAATTCTTAAAAATAGCAAATCCACCATGAGTCAATTCCTCCTTCCCCAACAAAACAGAAAAATCAAGAGTCAGAATTCTCCTTTAGGCAGTGTACTAGACATTGACTAATGATCTGATGTACACGCTTCCCAAGCAAATAGGGGTATTTATTGTCTCTTTTTTGGTTACTTTTACAGGAATATTTACAGTTTACTACAATATGTCCGTTACTGTACCTGTTCAATGAGAAGGTGCACAGAGGTTTCAGGTGTGGTATTACTGTATACAGGTAACACCTATACTTGGCACAACATTGTTCTACATAAGAATATACGCAGGTACTTGGTGCAAAATTGTTATATGCTGATATTGATGTACACGGATTCCTCTTTGAATCTCTCCACTGGCTGCTGCTTTCTTCCCTGAGCAAGTGTAAACTGCCCTTCCTCAGTTTCAAGGTCAGTACCAATTTACATCTCAGGTGGTGGACCGAATCCTGGCCTCCATCTGGCCTGATTTGCTCTAATCCCAAATTCCCAGGGGCACTCAGGAGTTCTCATAGCTGTGGCCCTGGCAGGAGTGCAGGCAGGAAGTTTCACTCCTGCACTCTTTAGCAGGCAAGCATCTGGGGGAGGAGTCTGCCCTGCAGAGATCAGCAGCTCCCCTGGAGCAGGGATTCTTCTCTGGCAGGTTTAGGGGGATCTCAACACCATTGGAGAAGCAGGTTCAGAGGCGCTCAAATTCTGTAATTTTTTAAAAAGCTTATACTCCTGCCACTCACCAGTAATATTATTTTATGGGTACTCAGAAATATCAGCGTGAATGTCTAGTGACCAGCAGCAGCGTTGACTAGGAGAGGGGATTCAAACAAGATTTCTGAACATTATTTCCCTTATTTTTCAAAGAGGGCCGTGAGATCTGCCTTTCTAAGCAGAGCATCTTCCTAGTACCGTTTTCATGATGGTTATTTGGCTGTGATGCAACTCATGAGATTTTCTAAATTGCATCTCTCTTGCCACCTACCAATCCACCAAAAACAAATACTCTGTTTTGTTTTTAAAAGCACTTATTTTATCTGGATTCTTTTTCTGAACTGTGAGCCTAAATATATTTTAAGGATGCTCTGTCATGCTGCTATTGATTTTTCTCTGGCACACTGTACATTATATCTGAGAAACACTAAAGATTTATGGGCAAAAAAAAAATCAAACTCAATCCTCTTGGTTTCTATTGCTACAAATTGGCTAGTACTGGGAACCAATCAAATGACAACAGGAAAAGCTAGACACTGTTTAACTACACTGACTCCTTTTAACATTTGTTATAGTAATATTTATTTTTAAAAAACAATTCCTTTATGTCTTAATCTGCTTTCATTTTTCTTTTCTTCCTCAATCACGTCAAGGCATGGTATTTAATTTCTTCTGCTGTCAGGCCTAAAATGATCTCTTTCTTCAGCACAATGACCACATGAATGTATTTCCCTCCCCCCATCCCCAATGAAATGATTGCCAGCAACCGTATGCTTATAATGTGCCATACTTGGTTAAAAACCTTAGGGCTAGATCCTCAACTGTTATAAGTCAGTGTAGCTCCACGGATATTAACTTGGGGCTATGCTGATTTGCACTAGGTGAGGAGTCCTCCAAGTTGCTATATCACAGAGAGAAGCGTCAGAAACAGGATTTTCTCACGAGAAAGAGGCTGGATATGGCATCCGCTGAAGCCATAGAGGCTCTATTTCAGTGATTCTCAAACTTTTGTACTGGTGACCCCTTTCACATAGCAAGTCTCTGAGTGTGACCCCCTTTATAGATTAAAAACACATTTTTATATATTTAACACCATTATAAATTCTGGAGGCAAAGCGGGGTTTGGAGTGGAGGCTGACAACTTGTGACCCCTCACATAATAACCTCTCGACCCCCACTTTGAGAACTCCTGCTCCATTTTATGTTCTGTATTCAGCCCTGTGACAGGGCACACCACTCACCGCTTGTCTGGCGCCTCCCCCATCACTCTGGGGATTAGCTCTCAAGGCCAACACCCCTTCCCATGGTTGCCCACCACCACACCATCTCTCTCTCTGGTCTGCAGCAACTCCAGGAACCACAGCGTCCTCTTCATGACTCAGCCCTCCAGTCAGGTCATTCAGAATTTCCCCCTTCCACGGGATATCAAAGTCTTTCCTTCAGCAGCCCTCCAATAATTGATGTTCAGGTAAGAAAATGATAAATAAGCGCTCTCAGTTGTGACCCTGCGGCTATCTTTCCATTCACTGCCTCAGGTGCCACTCATTCAGTGGCTAGTAGGGGAACCCAGGGTCCCCTTCTACTCTGGGTTCCAGTCCAGGGATTTTCAATCCAGCAGTTCTGGGCTTTACTCTTCCAGTCCTCACTGCTCCTTCCCTAAACTGCTTCCTACCACTCCTGATTCTCCCTTTTCCCTGCTCCTTGACTATCCCTCCAGGTGCAGCCTGTAGAGTTAATACACCTACCTGGCTATCTTAACCCCTTCCAGTCCTTTGTGGAGTGGACACCCCATCACAAGTCCCTTATGGGCAAAGTAAAATAAATCAGTTTTTCATTATACAAATTGTGAGGATACAATATTGCAAAGAGCTGCTACATCGCTAGGTTATTTGTTAAAAGGCATCTTTGATATGAGATTACAACCTTCCGAAATTGGCACATTCCAGTTGACATCACTAGATTAGTTACAGCCCTTTGAAAACAACATCAAATTAATTATCTGTAAAAGTGCAATTAATAGTTTATATTTCAATGAAATATCTGCAAGTTCAAGCCCTCGAACATCAGAAGATTGTCATATGCAGCTAACTCAGTGGCAGTAAGTTTGGTCCCCCTAGCATGGGTATAAATAGCAGTGTAGACGGTGGAGGAACTGCTTAGGAAAGTAAAGACACTCCTGAACCCTGGGGGTATGTGCACTACACAGCTTCCTACATGCCCATGCAGCGCCTCCCCCCCTACACTGCTATTTTTAGTCACGCTGCCTCCCTGCCGCCAGTCTTTCCCCACTACAGGGCTCTGGCAGGAGGGAGGCAGAAGGGAAAGGGTCTGGGAGCTCCGCCCTGCTAGAGCCTTTTTCTGCTGCAGAGAGCTGCTGGAGAATTTCCTCATCACAGGGAAAGACCCCATTGGTGGGGGAAAGCTCTGACTGGGAGGAAGCTGCCGTAAAAGGCTCTGGCAGCTTCCTGCAGTGGGGAAAGGCACTGGCAGCAGGGAGCTGCCGAAGCCTTTCCTCACTGTTTGCCCCCTGCCAGAGCCTTTCACTGACGTGTAGCTACACACAACAATGTGGACACAGCCTGTCCACATATACTACATACTGCCGCCAGAGGCATCTTGAAGTCCCACATCAGGTAGATCTCAATGCCTTTGTGGAATTCAGATTGGGTCCACACACACTGTTAACAGAAAAGTCGAAGTGCAACCTTTCCTTTATCAAGCTGCTGAAAATGTAAAATGTGCACAGCAGAATAGGCTTTATTGCCCTTATATTTAAAATTATTTTTCAGGGGTTGTCTGTATATTCTTTTCATGTTTTTTAGGTCAATTCTATTTCTCTTTGGAGTTTCTTTCCTCAGATTTATAAACTTTGTTAGCAGAACACATTTCACTTGACCACAAAGATTCATTTCGTATCAGATCAGGATGTAGATGTCTTGGAAGAACCACGGTATTTCAAAGGGTGCCTGCTTAATTATCACAGGGGCTGGATTTCATCAGAATAGAACAAGTGAATTAATATTTGATGCATGTCACAGAAGAGAGTGTTGTAAGTGATCTGAACCCTTTCTGTCTCCCTAATTAATCTTTTCATGTGTATGGGCATGTTTTAATCCCCCTGGATTAAGGAATATAGATTCATGTCTGTTCTCACTTCGCTTCAAGATCAATTCAAATGACACAGAAATTGCCACATGAAAAAAGAAACTGATTTGAAGCAAAACTTGTTATTCATCATGGAAAAAATATGCATTATTGCTTTTGACAGTACATTATAACTGTTGTAAACTGAATTTTTCTGTATTATTAGTTAAGTCTCTACAATGACTGTACTTCATATAACCCTTCACAAAGTTATTTGTGCCTAAAAATGCAAACACAGAAGATCCATTTTGCTGTTAAAGGAAGAACAGTTTTGGGCAGTTTTTCCATCAGAGGGCTTCCTAAGCATGTTCTCCCAAGCTGTTGAAGTGTATTCACTACTTTCTGAAACAATGTTTTTGAACTGTTTGTTATTCACAGCACATGTATCATAACTAAAGTTCCCAGGGAAACATGGATACTTTCTTTAATTAACAAGGATGGGATCCACGAAAGTACCATGTCTTGGGTTTAGGACCCTTAGTCCCAGTTTTGGCTCCATTGTGATGCACAAAACACCCACTGAAACCCGTAGGTGCCGATGTTTTTCAGAGTAGAAGCTAAGGGCCTTTGTTCCTGCCTCTGGGCATGCCCACTGCTGCCTCCCTCTATGCGTCCAGACACCTATCTCCTGCCTAAGCCCAGAGCGATCCATGAACCAGAAGAAGATAGGCATCTGGCCAGCTAAGTCCTGTGCTGGGCAAAATCCTGTACATGGTCTCTGAGGCCAACATCCAGCTGGAGGAGGAGGTGGTGCCCACCTTACAACTTTTAGCTCAGTAGTTACAAGGGCCAGAGAGAGAGAGAGAATGACTCTGTAATACAGGGTTTAGAGTACCTACCTGGGAGGTGTGAGACCCTGGGTCCAGTCCCCTGCTTCAACCACTCTTTTTAAAATTTATTTAAATGCAAAAGCAGAGATTGAGGGAGCCCACAGCAGACTGTCTCATGGCTCACTGGCTCGATCACTCTCCTGAGAAGTGGGAGACCCATGGTCAAATCCTTTTTTTCCCCTCTGGCAGAGTGGGGAGAGGAATTCAACCTGGGTGTCCCACATCCCCAGGGGGTGGGGGGAGAGGGCAGGAGCACGGTGCTGTAACCACGGGGCTGAAATTTATAAGGTGGGCAGCACCACCACCTCCTCTTCCAGGTGTTTTGTGTGGAGTGAGGTAGGTGAGGTAGGCTCCAAAGCCATTCCCACAAAAACCTACTGAGGCGTCTAAGGTGCCTTACTACAAAAAGACTGGTTCTGATTCTTGAATTGCTACTCAGAGCTAGGAGCCTCCCTACAGCCTGGAGTTAGGTGCCTATCTCTGAGAGGGGCAGAACTTATAACACACTCCTCGTCAG
This sequence comes from Macrochelys suwanniensis, assembly GCA_033296515.1. NCBI lineage: Eukaryota > Metazoa > Chordata > Testudines > Chelydridae > Macrochelys > Macrochelys suwanniensis. The sequence goes on along the minus strand of CM065775.1, from coordinate 36,535,923 downwards.
CATCTTGCATTAGTTAGCTTAGATGGCTCCACACCTAGTAGGCTGGCTTTTGTGGATCACATTCTAAGATGTCCATCTCTTCCCATTCATTGTATAAGGAGCCTAGGTGCCTAACTCGGCTTTGAGGATCACAGCGTTGTGACTGTGATTTCCTAGGTGCCTAAAAGTTAGGCGCTGTCATGCTCAGCGTTGCAATGCCCAAGTCCCTTTGTGGATCCCCCACCAAGTGATTTTGTCCTTGCTGAAGCAGATTTCTTACATCAAAAGTAAATTATCTGATTGATTATATTTATTTGTCCAGTATTACCTCTTCTTCTAGTTGGGAATGTGACCAAGAAATTAAACTTTATAAAGTGGACTATTAGGCAGGTTCTCTAATACCTATTTACAGCATTGTGCTCCCTTCATGGCTTTATAATGTGGCGCATAGGTATTCCTTAGGTAATGCAGGACAAATAGTATTTGTAAAACTAAACTGTACATCTCCTAGATATTGCTCACAAATAACATTCTTTTCAAGTAATTTTTGTGGTGAATGAATATCCATTACAAGACTCTAAAGCTCCTGTCTTTGTTTTACAGAGTGGTTTCAAAAGCAAGTCAGAAGAAGGGCTGCTTATTTATCATTTTCTTCCCTGGACGTCAATTACTGGAGGTGGGGAGAGGTAGAGGGGGAGAGAAGTGTCACTGTGCCTCAGTGGGTCACAACTGAGAATGCCAGATTCAGGACAAATTCTTGAGAAATAGGGCAGACTCATTCCAACCTGGTGGTTATTTTATCATTAGATTACACCACGCCAGTAACAGTCTCACCACACTGGTGAACAAGAAGTCAAAAATGCAGTCTCCTTACGCATTCCAGCCCTCATTTCACCACCCAGACGCAGGCCTTTATGATGAGTGGTATTGAAAACCAATTTCATCAAAGGGTTCTTCTGATCTCAAGAGATCAGGCACATAGCCAGGTCAATATATAACTCAGATCTTACCCAATAATCATGCTGCTGCCAATCCTTTAGTAACTAAAAGCTAAAGGTTTATTAAGAAAAAAAAAAGAGTTAAAATGGTTAATCGATCATGTACATAGAATAATGGCAATGTTCTTGTATCAGGGTTGTAGCAATGACGTTATAGACTGCTGGCTTGTAAAGTCTCTGGTAACTTCCAGAAGATTGGAAGCTCCTCAGTCAATTGTCCAATATGTTCCTTTTAGTTGTAAATCCACAGTCCAAAGAATCAGAGCAGGAAAGAGGCAACACAGAGATGTTTCACGGGTCTTTTATATCCTCTACCGTGTGCTTAAAATTTTACTGTTCTAAACAGAATTCACAGCCCCTGTCTGTGAAAAGTTACTGGCACAAGATGGAGTCCAGGATAACATGAGCAAATCACGTCCTTACATGGTTTGCTCACTCACAGGGGCAGCCATTGGCCATTTCTGTGTTAAGGAGTGGAATGAGTCTCCTCTATGACCCACTGTAAGAGTTAAATGTCTTTAATGGACCATCAACACAAAGCTGTCTGGCTTCAATGCTTCCTGTTACCCCAGGAACAAACACATTTGGGAAACAGATAAATAGCCAATATTCTAACTTCAGATACAGTGATGATTAAAGCTACGATTTAGTTATGGGTATTTTTAGTAAAAGTCATGGACAGGTCATGGGCAATAAGCAAAAATTCACACCCAGTGACCTGTCCATATGTGTGATTAAATCTTGAAGGGGGCAGGTGCTGGAAGGGCCGCTGCTGGGGGAGGAGGGTGTTTGGGGCCAGTGGCACCAGCTGCTGGGGGGCACAGACTACGGCTGCTCCAGCTGGCCGGGACTGCTGACCATGGCTGCTCCGGCTGGGGCCGCCAGAGCAGCGGCTGGTGTGGCTGTCCCCAGGGCCGCTCCAGCAGCAGCTGGTGTGGCTGTCCTGGGGGCCACCTGAGCAGCTGGCTCTGGAGTCAGCCACACTGACCCCTGCAGAAATCATGGGAGGTTGCGGAAAGTCACAGAATCCGTGACCTCCATGACAGACACAGAGCCCTAGTGATGATACACAGATTTAAACAAGATAATCTTATTTAGCAAATCATAACTTTTCCATTAACACCTTACATAATATAGATTGTACAAGATTTGTTACAATTGTCTAACAGTGGCAATATCAATGATATATATGGTCTTATTTCAGTCATACAGCATTACAGGAGGGAAGTACTTTGCAATTCTATAGCCCAACCCTTAAGTTTCTAAACTTTCTTGTTACAGATACAGCCTTGAAAATGGACAACCTTATTAGTTATTAGCCAGCCAAAAGAATTATTTGCCACATTCATCAGGATTGTTAACTCCCATGCCTAAATGTGATCACTGCGAATTATTTCACTGCAGATGATACAATTTATTAGTGTTTGCAGTGCGGTCTGCTAAAAAACACTGGATTCTCAGTTTGGTCTGAAACACCAGCAGCAGGGACAATTAAGACCAATAACTAATAAACAGGATTATTTTTGAACATCTATTGTAGTCTGGAGAAAAACATCTATCAACAAATCCTTATGACAATTATTATTTTAGCAAATAAAATAAAATAAAATTTTACAATCAGCAGGGTACAATGGACTTAATGCTGGTTTTCTCCATTAAGAAATTTCACTTGACTTTAAACAGAATAACCTTGGCCCCTGGGGGACTCCTAACCCAAGATCCAATAGTCATCCGTCAGTACAAAAATTCTTAATTTTCAGATTCACTCTTACCTACAGGGTAAAGTTGTAATGATTGAGAGAGAATTATGTAATTATTTATTAATTAATGGCTCAATTTAAAAGTGTGCTGTAAAAGCAGGCAAAAGGATAATTTTAACAGGTATCATTTGAGTCTGAGAAAGTTATTATCTGCACCAGCAGCATGGAAGCTTCTGTAAGACCATAAAACCCATTTCCTTCCTGCCTCAAATCCTATTTAACATCAAAGGTGCAAGTTTAATGGTTATAATACAAGCAGGCCTTTACCCAATCAGAATGCAGGGCAACAGCCAATTTGGACACAATCCTACTCTCACTGAAGTCAACATGAATTTTGTTTGACTACAATGGGAAGAGAATTGAGCCTTTTATTCTGAGGTAATGATTCTGGTCAGTATCCATACCCTGAACCTTTCAAATTACCTCAAGTATCCACACTTCCTACATTAAAAAGGAGGATACGCAATGGGAAAAAGTGTTCTTTGAAAAGGACAAGACAAACAGTCTGAAATTGTCTTCCAGCACCTATTGCTCTCTCTCTCAAGTCTCTCTGAAGTCTATATGAAAATGCAATACTCTACATCCCCCAGCTCCAGCTCTGCAGCCCTGCTTGGAAAAGGGCAGACAGTGCTTATGTATTTAAAAAATAGTGGTCCCCAGAAATAAAGAGAACAGAGATACAAATGTGGGTCCAGAAATGCAGAACTACTGCAGGGCATGTATCCACTTCTGAGGAATGAGATAGTATACAGGTTTTTTGTCTCCTTTAGCTGTTAGTGGAGAGAATCAGTACAGATAATTCTGAGGAGGAGGCTGACTGTGTGAGGACATACCTCACCAAAAGCCCAGGACTTAGAACACTCTCAAACTGGTTTTACACAGCTGTAGATCCATTAACTTCACTTACATCAAATAAGTTTGATAATTTTAAATATAATTTTTGCTATGAAGTAATAGTGCCATCATCATTAACCAACTGTTTTACTTTGGCTTTGCCCAGTCACTTTGGAATAAAATTATGATTTCATGAGAGAGAGGCAATAATATCACTTACACATAAGCAGAAATTAAGTATGAAAACATTTTCTTTAAATATTAAACACTTGTTGCTCATCAAGAGCAGCATTAATGCAGCTCTGTTCACTGCTATTGGCAGTGGGTAATCATGGAGATATGAGAATCACAGAGGTAGAGGCAAATTACACAATGAAAAAAAACGTGCAGGGTCAATTTAGATCTTTTGTTTCACAGTTTCTTTAGCCTGAAATGATCTCAGCATATGGGAAAGGGGGTAAAACATGGCAGGTTTGTGAGGCTGGGAAACCAAATATCGGTCTAAAAGGGGAAATGTATACACACACTCAAATTAAGCTTTGCAGAGGAACAATGTGTGGTCTTTGAAAGATTTCAGTTTCTTTTCTTGGAAACAGTCTTATCTTGAATAAGTACTCTGGCGTGCTGGGCACTCCTTCTTGGAACAAAGGTTATCCCAGTATGCAGGGTCTTCAGGAGCTATAGGAACACCAGCGGCAACTAAATCATCAAAAGTCAATACCTGGAATTGTGGCTGGGTCAGGTCTTTAGAAAGAACCTAAGGAAAATACATTTTAGAGTTAGACGGAAGCATGGACAAAATTCCCTCCTCTCCCTCTCCTCCGCCCCAATCAGTTTCAACTGTTGTAAATACTAAAAAGAATAATTTTAAAATGTTCAGATTGATACGGATGTGATAAAAAAATTAATCTTAAATACGTTAAGATGCACAGTGGTGGGGATGCAGATATATAGTCCTAGAGACTGACATTTAGTGAATAAAATAAAATAAAAGAATAACATGGAAAAGGAAAAAAGTGCCAGGGAATCTGAGATTCATAAATATTAAGGCCTATAAAGAAGGGCTATTTATCTTTCAGTAACTGTGGTTCTTTGAAATGTTGTCATTAGTGTGGATCCCACTGTAGGTGTGTATATGCCTCATACATTAGAGATCACATTCTTCTAAACAGCAGTATCTGTCATGGCAGTGTGTGCACCCTGCGTCTGCTCATGCTACCATGAAAAATCACACATGGTGCTGAAGTGGAGACTATCCCTGTGGGGCATGAGTTGGCACCCCAACATTCCTATCCATTTGGTGTCTTGCTGGGGAGTAAACAGGCCTGTCCCAGAGCTCCAGGGGCACATACATGTGCTGACATACGACTGAATGCCACAAGGAACATCCCTATTATTGTAGATGGATTGGATCTTATCTCAGGTAGCAGTGATTGCAACAACAGGAAGTGGTTCTCACGCAGGTACACTCTGTATGATCTGGAGTCTAGTGTAGCTTTTATGAAGTCTATCATTTGCAATACAATAAAAGATTATTTTTAATTTGTATTTCACCAGGAAGGACAGTGGGATCCTTGCTGTCTCTTGCTGGGACCTGTCTCTGATCAGTCAGTCATCCAGGTAATGGTAGATGTGACTGCCTTGCCTTCCCAAGTGTGTTGCAACCACAACTAGGCATTTTGTAATGACTGTCAGCATAGTGGACAGGCTGAATGGCAGTACCTTAGAATCATAGAATCATAGAATCTCAGGGTTGGAAGGGACCTTAGTAGGTCATCTAGTCCAACCCCCTGCTCAAAGCAGGACCAATCCCCAATTTTTGCCCCAGATCCCCAAATGGCCCCCTCAAGGATTGAACTCACAACCCTGGGTTTAGCAGGCCAATGCTCAAACCACTGAGCTATCCTTCCCCCCCTTGTTTGGCTAATGGTTGGACCTCATCTTAGGTACTTCCTGTGGGCCAGGTGGATGGCTATGTGGAAGTATGCCTTTTGCAAGTCGAGAGCCATGAACCAATTCTCAAGCTGCAGAGATAGAATGATGGAGGCATTATCATCCTGAATCTGAGGCAGCACATTAGTTGAGTCTCCTCAGGTCTAGGAAAGGGTAAAGACACCCGTTCTTCTTGGGGATAAAGAACTATGGAGGCCAGAAGCCTCTCCTATGGCTCCTAGATAAAGCAATGAGGGCACTTCTGTTTTCAACAGGATCTTGTGAGAATGATGCTGGAAGAGGGATGGTGAAGGGGGATAAGTAGGGAAATGTGTGGAGATGAATAGGGTAGCCGAGGGCAATGATGTCTTACACCCATCTGTCTAACGTAATGGTCAATCAAGACAAATGGAAAGGGACAACACAGACAAGGATCAACTCCAGTGTGACTCTGAACACTCCTGTCAAGCCTGTTGGCTCTGAGACTGTCAACTGTGTGATGGAGGAGGTCAACGGGCATCTCCTGGAATACCTGGATATTTTCTGAGGCAGGTACTCAGCTTGTGGCCATGAGAGTATGAGGTCCCTTCCGGGGCTGACACTCAAAGTTTCCGGTAAGGAACCAGGGTGCAAACCCCAAAGGACCTTAACACAGCCTTTGAGTCTTTAGAGTTCCATCCCCTCAAAGGGCAGGTTCTCGATGGTGGCTTGCACTTCTTGGGTACCCTGGAAGCTAACAGCCAAGATGGCCATCTCATTGTGATGGCCATGGCCACTGACCTCATTGCCATGTTATATGCATCCATGGCCAGCTGTAGTACCATCCTCACAACAATTTGGCCTTCTTTTATTATCCCTTTTAGCTACTCCCTGTGATCCTGCAAGGTGTTTGATAGGAAGGGAGTAACACACTCTCAGGGGAGAAAGTCATAGTTCATGAACAAGGCCTGGTAGTTCACCACTTGGAGCTGAAATGAGCTGAGGAGTACACTTTAAACGTAAACGGGTTGAATTTCTTTGGGTTTTTGTTTCTAGGAGTACCTTTTGAAGTCCAGGATTTCTCTTGGACTGCAGACACTACTTGGAACCCTGTGTTTGGGTCGGCATAAAAATGCTCAAAGCCCTTTGAGGACACCTGATCTCTTTTCTCCATTCACTTAGAGGTGGCAGGAAGAGTGGCCAGGGTATCTTAGCTGGCTCTAGTATGCCTTCATAGATGGGAAAGGCAATTCTGACTTGAGTAGTTACATTGAGAATATTGAACAGCGTATGGGTTTTCTTTGGTCTGACTGTTGTTTTGATATCCAAGGCATCTGCTATTTGGGAGAGGAACTCTTGAAAGCATTTGAAGTTGTTGACCACTGGGTAGGGGCTGGTATCACTGTCTCATGATGAAGATGACTCCTGGGATGGAGAAAGGGGTGTGACACTGCACCCCATTCTTCTAGCTTGTGTATGAAACACCTGGGGATTCCAAGCTGTAAAGCAAGTGTAGCTTGTGCCTTAAGAATTTACAAGTCTGCCTGTACCATCAGTTAGGGTCAGAATCTGCTAATTCATATCCAATTTATTTAGTATATTAAGCTTAGTTTGCGGTTTTTGTTTATTTGCTAGGTAATCTTCTATTTGCGATCACTTATAATCACTTAAAATCTATCTTTTGTAGTTAATAAACTTGGTTTTGGTTTAATCTAAACCAGTGAGCTGGTGAAAGTGCAGGCTGGAGGGCTTTGCAGCTTGTCATAGCAGTACAGTGCGAGAGGGAGCCCAGGCGGCTCAGTGGTACCTCATTTCCAGGTGGCATCTTGTGGTGGGGGGAACCTGTCATAAGGGGTTGGTGCTGGCCTTCCACTTTCTCCATCTCCTGGTGGCTGACGACAGGCTCTGGTATTGGCGATCTGGCCCATGATGTCGGAGAGTGAAATCTTCGTCTCTTTCTGGATGCACAAATGAGGAGATGTGCTCTGAGACATATGCAACAATGGTCCCTGCGAGGCCCAGAGAACATGTCATGGGGGTACTGGCCCAGTGCCAGCTGGCTCAGTGCTACTCCTGTCTTACCTGAAGCAGAGCATTTGGCAAGGGGGTTCTGCCTCAGGTAACTGGGGTTGCTCTCCGAAGGCGAGGGAGAGGCAACCCTGCTTACAGCTGGGGAGAAGGAATAAACTGGCAAGGGTGACAGTGAGTCACCCTCTTCAAATGACAGTGCCATGTGGTGATGCGGCCTCTGCATCATATCTAATTCTGATCACCACATAGGAGCACTGGATCTATGGGTCTCTGCAGGGGTATATCTTGGATCTGTCATTGGTTTGGTCATGGATACCAAGAGCAGTAACAGGGCTCCTCCCTCCATGCTATTCCTGCCTTGGTGGAGGATTTGGAGGCTTTGCCCTTGGAGTGATATCTTACATGATCCTTGTGCAATGGTCCTTTTATTGTTCAGAGCTGTGCTTATGCTCCAGGTGGGACTGTTTCTTGGCATCACTCACCCATGATCAGGGTGTAGGCACCAGTTATGATGTTGAGGCTGACAGCGTACCAAGGTTGCCAGTGTCCTCTTCACTGCCTTTCTTCCACTGCCCGATCCCAGGCTCTGGTGCCCATTCCAGGGAGCACTTTCAGATCCAAACGCTTTTGGTTCCACTTTGGCAGCTGTCATTTCCTCAGGGTCTGAACTGACACACATGGATTGCTCAAGAAGATGCAACTTGAGCTTCACATCCCTCGGTTTGTGCATCCGGGAAGAAAATGACTGACACGCTTCACATCTGTCTGAGATGTGGTTCTCCCCCAGGCAGAAGCAGTAGCATAGCTAGGAGTGGAAATTTGGGTCGGCCCTGACTTTCAGGTGGATGGGCGATGACAGACTGTGCTAGCTCAGCTTCTCCCGACGCCACACCCTATTCCTAGCCCTGGTGCCCCCAGACAAAGGGCTTCACCTGCCGAGCTGGGCACGCACATGGGGTGGCTCAGAAAATGGCAAGACAGAGCTGCAAGAGTGTAGCTTTCTGAAGGTTTGGTGCATAGCTCTGTCCTGGATTTCAGGTGCCCAAGTGATGCTCCGGGCCACTGTGGTAGCACTACACCCCTGCTCAGATATGGGTGGGCCTGGATGCTAAGTGGGTGGGCCACAGCCCACCCAGGCCCATCTGTGGCTATGCCCCTGGGTAGAAGAGGTAATGGTTGTGTTCATCAGCAGAGGGGATGAGAACATCACAGGACAAGCAGGGTTTGAACCCTAGTGGCTTAGGGTCTGCCATATTAGCATGAAGCACCTCACCCTGCTTAACAAAAGGGGTATGTGGAGGGGTGGGAGAGGACTTTTTTTTTTAATGGAATGTCCAAATTAATGTAATAAAGGGATAAGAAGGTGACTATAGATTCTCTTCACCAAATCAGTCAAGAAAAGGGGGAGTTTGAAGCTTTGTATAAGTAGTGGGTTGAACACTCACTAGGTTCCATCTTTCTGTCATGGACAGTAAGAAGAGAGGGTTCTGGATGCTCCACCCTTTATGCCCTTGCATGGGAGGATGAAGAGGCACAGTGGGTCATATGTGGCCCCGACCGACACTGCTTTTCAAAAGAATCCTATGTCATATACATGAGGCACATACATACATGACATGTGATCCATACCTGAAGGACCATTATGATCATCTATTGTGATCACCTGCATTACACAGACCAAAGAACCTCATCCAATAATTTCTGCAACAGCCCTTAACTTCTGCGTGAACTACAGCATCTCTTTGAGAAAGATATTCAGTCTTGATTAAAAGACTTCAAGTGGAGAATCCACCACATCCTTAGGTAAGTAGTCCTAAGTACGTTATTCCAATGGTTAATTATTGACCCTATTAAAAAAATTGCACCTATTTCCAGTCTGAATTTGTCTAGCTTCACCTTTCAACAACTCGATCTTGTTATGTCTTTTTCTGACAGATTAATGAGCTGTGTCTACTATCCTAAGTCTCTCTCCCATATAAAAGCTTGTAGACTGATCAAGTCACCTCAACCTTCTCTTGGAGAAACAGAGAGAGCTTCCTTAGTTGTTCACTATAAACCATATTTTCTAGACATGAAATCATTCTTGTAGCACTTTTCTGAACCCTTTCCAAGTTTGCGACATCTTTTTTGAAATGTGGACATCAGAGCTGGACATAGCATTCCAGTAATGCCCTTACTAATGCCATACTCAGAGGTAGCACCACCTTTTCCTATTCTTACTAGACATTCCTCTGCTTATATATTCAAGCATCACATTCACCTTTTTAACTACAGCACTGCATTAACAGCTCACACTCAGCTGGTTATCTACCATGACCCCATACTCCCTTTCAGGGTAACTGTATTCATGGATACAAGCCCTCATCTTATAACTGTGACCTACAATTTTTGTTCCTAGATACAAGTCCTTTAATTTTGTTGGTCTAAACAGAAACAAAGAGGTGGACTGAGCACCATAAAAGACCCTAGAACCCCTGCACTTTATCACTGTGATGATGACGAGAGATTTGAGACCAGACCCACAAACACCACAAGCTGTGGATCGGGAAGAGTTGTCTGCCCTTTTATGGCTCAATTTTTAAAGTATGAGGCTCCAAAGAGTTGCGCTTCTAGGACATCCACTGAAGGTGGGAAAGGTGAGTCAGACTAGAGAAGCCACATGAGTTGAATTCTGTTTCCAGGATGAATGAACCAAATAAGTGAAATTGGCAGATTAACTCCTTTGGAGAGACTCTGACTAGCTGTTCTCCATGATTCCTGATAGGTAGAGCCATTATGCTTACTGTAAAGCTTGTGCTATAGGATAGGGGAAAATGACACTTATGACCAAAATACTTAGTATTCTATTCAAATTGTGTAATATCTTTATTTCATTTCATACGGCAAGTTATTTTAGAGACCAAAACTCATAACATCTTACGTTAGAATCCTTCCGTACAAATCCCTCTGGTTTCCCCAGAGCTACTGCAACATGATGGAGATCATCCAACCGGGTTTCCTAAAAAAGAAAAAATAAGATAGTATATTAATTTTCATTACTATATGTCTGAAATACTGGATATATATACTGGGATTTAGGGCAAAAACAAGGAGTAATTTAAAGATGGGACCATCACTCATTTAAAATCATCAACATTCACAAGTGAGAAGAAGTCTTCACCAGATTTGGTCAAAAAGATATGATTCAATCGTGTGAAAAAAAATCAGGAGTCTGCTCCCAGCTCTGCTGAAAATATTCTATGCAACTTTGGGCACACCACTTATCTTCAATGTGCCTGAGTTACTCCAAACTGTAAAACTGGAAGGGAGCGGAAGAAAAGATATTTGACCTTCCTGAGGATAGATATATAAGACCTCACTAAAATCAGATTTATGAGATGCAAAGAATTACAGTCTTATGTCCATTCACAAGAAGATATGGCAAGAAAAGGGGAAGTCGTTTACCTTCGTAACTGGAGGTTGTCTGGTCCCTACCTGTATGCCACTGTGCGTATACATGTGCGCCACGTGCCTGGAGACAGAGGATTTTGAAAGCAGTGTCCATTGGTCCATACATGTGACCCCGCTCTCCTTGTGCCTCTGAGTGAGGAGATAAATGGCAGACTGGACCAACTGCTTCTCCAGTTCCTTCTCTACAATGAACTAAAGAATGATCCAAAGCGGAGGGGAAGGACGACAGGTAGTGGAATACAGACAGCCATCACACATCTTGAAGAACCTCCAATTACTAAGATAAGTAACTTCCTCCTCTTCTTTGAGTGCTGGTCCCTATGCGTATTCCACGATGGGTGACTGACAAGCAGTACTCAAGCAGGAGGAGAGTGCAAGGATGCATGCTGTAAAGCCCTTTGGAGGATCACTATTCCAAAGGATGCATCAATGGAGGAGCCCTGTACTACAGCAGCAGTTCTCAAAGTGTGGGTAGGGACCCCTTTTTAATGGGGTCACCAGGGCTGGCATTAGACTTACTGGGGACGAAGCCTGAGCCCTGCCGCCCGGGGCCAAAGCTGAAGCCTGAGGGCTTTAGCTCTGGGTGGCTCAGGTTACAGGCCTCCTGCCTGGGGCTGAAGCCCTTGGGCTTTGGCTTTGCCCCCTCCACCCCAGGGCAGCAGGGCTAGGGTGAGCTCAGGCTTCGGTCCCCCATCCAGGGGTCACGTAGTAACTTTTGTTGTCAGAGGGGGGTCATGGTGCAATGAAGTTTGAGAACCCTTGTACTAGAGCAGGGGTCAGCAACCTTTCAGAAAAGGTGTGCCAAGTCTTCATTTATTCTCTCTAATTTAAGCTTTTGCGTGCCAGTAATACAATTTAACGTTTTTAGAAGGTCTCTTTCTATATGTCTTTAATATATAACTAAACTATTGTTGAGTGTATAATAAATAAGGTTTTTAAAATGTTTAAGAAGCTTCACTTAAAATTAAATTAAAATGGAAAGCCCCCTAGACTGGTGGCCAGGACCCAGGTAGTGTGACTGCCACTGAAAATCACCTGTGCCATAGGTTGCCTACCCCTATACTAGAGCACAATGTCTCACAAACATGTGGATGGAAGCAGAGGTACTTCTTGAAGTGAAGTCATTGATGTCTGTTGTGCCTTCATGGAATGAGCCCTTACCCAGTGAGGGTGAGGAAGATTAGACAGCTGAGAGGAGAGCAAAATACAGCTTGAGATCCATTTTGAGATTCTTTGAAAGACTATAGCTTGACTCTGAATTCATTCTGCTATGGCAACCACCAGTCCGGGAGACTTTTTGATTGGTTTTGTTTTGCAGGTAAAAAGGTCAAAGACTGCCATACATCAAAGCAATGGAACATCCTCACTATTAAGGATATGTGAAGTTTTGGAAAGAAGATAGGTTAGTGAATTGACTGGCTCAGGGGGAAAACAAACTACTTCAGAGGTCAATTTAGGGTGAACACATGATGACTAGGGCTGTTGATTAATCGCAGTTCACTCACACGATTAACTCAAAAAAAATTAATCACAGTTTTAATAGCACTGTTAAACAATAGAATACCAATTGAAATGTATTAAATATTTTTGGATGTTTTTGTACATTTTCAAATATATTTATTTCAATTACAACACAGAATACAAAGTGTACCGTGCTCACTTTATATTATTATTTTTATTACAAATATTAGCACTGTAAAAATGATAAAAGAAAATAGTATTTTTCAATTCACCTCATACAAGTACTGTAGTGCAATCTCTTTATCATGAAAGTGCAACTTACAAATGTTGCATAACTCCATTCAAAAACAAAATGTAAAACTTTAGAGCCTACAATTCCACACAGTCCTACTACTTCTTCAGCCACTCGCTAAGAGAAATACATTTGTTTACGTTTATGGGAGATAATGCTGTCCGCTTCTTATTTACAATGTCACCAGAAATGAGAACAGGCATTCACATGGCACTCTTTTAGCTGGCATTGCAAGATATTTACATGCCAGATATGCTAAACATCCATATGCCTCTTCATGCTTCTGACACCATTCAGGAGGACACACTCCCATGCTGACAACACTCGTTAAAAAAAAAAAAGCATTAATTAAATTGATGACTGAACTCCTTTGGGAAGAACTGTATGTTTCCTGATGTTTTACCCGCATTCTGCCATATATTTCATGTTATAGCAGTCTCAGATGATGACCCAGCATATATTCGTTTAAAGAACTCTTTCACTACAGATTTGACAAAATGCAAAGAAGGTACCAATGTGAAATTTCTAAAGATAGCTTCAGCACTCGACCCAAGGTTTAGGAATCTGAAGTGCCTTCCAAAATCTGAGAGGGACGAAGTGTAGAGCATGCTTTCAGAAGTCTTAAAAGCTCAACGCTCTGATGTGGAAACTACAAAACCCAAACCACGAAAAAGGAAAATCAACCTTCTGCTGGTGGCATCTGACTCAGATACTGAAAATGAACATGTGTCGGTCCGCACTGCTTTGGATTGTTATCTAGCAGAACCTGTCATCAGCATGGATCCATATCCTCTGGAATGGTGGTTGAAGCATGAAGGGACATATGAATGTTTAGCATATCTGGCATATAAATATCTTGCGACACCGGCTATAACAGTGCCATACAAACGCCCATTCTCACTTTCAGATGACATTGTAAACAAGAAGTGGGCAGCATTATCTCCTGCAAATGTAAAACAAACTTGTTTGTCTGAGCAATTGGCTGTACAAGAAGTAGGACTGAGTGGACTTTCTAGGCTCTAAAGTTTTACATTTTATTTTTGAATGCAGTCTTTTGTTGTACATAATTCTACATTTGTAAGTTCAACTTTCATGATAAAGAGATTGCATTAATACTATTTTTTTACAATGCAAATATTTGTAATCAAGAATATATAGTGAGCACTGTACACTTTGTATTCTGTGTTGTAATTGAAATAAAAATATTTGAAAATAGAAAATATCCAAAAATATTTAAATAAATGGTTTTCTATTACTCTTTAATTGCACATTTAATCGTGATTAATTTTTTTAATTGCTTGACAGCCCTAATGACGACATGTTCTCCTTGTGGAATACAGAGTAAGGAGAATCTGCCATCACTGCTACAAGCTCACCAAACCTTCTGGCTCAGGTGATGGCTACCAAGAATGCAAACTTCATAGATAGGAGAGACACAGAGGAAGTAGTTAATGCTTTGAAGGGAGAACAAGATTCAAATCCCATTGAGGAGTAGGCTTTTTTTGGGGTGGGGTGGGGTGGAAAGGTTTTGATGAAGCTGTTCTAGAATCTGTTAGGGGGTGCACGAAGATTGAGAAACCCTGTGAAGGTGTATGGTATGCACTGACAGAGAAATGCTTAGCTAAGAAACATTTTCTAGTGGAATCCTTCCTACTACTAGTAAGGATGTTTTGTACACGTTGAGAATATGATTGTTCAAAGGATGACATCTATCCAAAAACAACACCCTGAAATGAAATGGTCACGGGGTTGGGATATTGATCTTGCAGTTCCCCCTGGATCAGGAAGTCAGAAAATGTTGGAATAACGATTGGTGGCTAAGACAACATAGGCAGCTTGGAAACCAAACTGTCTGGGCCAGCTCGGGGCAATAAGAGTGACTTGTAGGGAAAAGTGACTTCCGTAAGACCTGAGGAAGGAGTGGTAATGGAACAAAGTCATATCTCAGATGGTCTGACCATGGAAAAAGCAGAACATCATCCTGCGAGTGGTGACCTAAGGCACCGCTAGAGCAGTATACACTGCACTTCTTGTTCATTTGAGAGGCGAACAGGTCCCTCTTGGGGGTCATCTACAGAGTGAAAATATTGTTCAGACAGAATTGTGCAACTCCCACGCATAGTCAACAGCAAAAATGTCTGATGAGAGAGTCTGCTAGTATGTTCTGGTTCCCTGGAAGGTAAACTGCTGGGAGCATGATTTGATTGCTGATGCATCAGCTCCATAGACTGACCACTTCTGCATGCAAAGGGATGGATCTCACTACTCCCTGTCTGTTCATGTAAAAAATGGTCATGATATTGTCCGACACTGGGAGGGCATGTTGTCCGTGAATGAACAAGAGAAAGGCATCACAAGCCCTTTGATCGGCTTACAAATTCCAAAATACTGATGTGCATCCTGGACTCTTGAGATGTCCAGGTGCCCTGCACTGTGCAGTTGTCCATGTGAGCTCCTAAACTCAACAGGGAGGCACATCTGCAACGATCATCCTGTTCAGTGGAGAGGCAAGGAAGGGAATACTCACACATATCTGGTGGAGATTCTTTCACTGTGGCAAAGATATTAACTTTCACGGGGACAGTTACTATGGTGGTCATGGACTGAAGGTTTGGTGAGTACACTGTTTGAAGCCACGTCTTCAGGCAAAGAAGGTGGAGCCTGGCAAACGGCATGATGTAAATATGTGAATTCATACGACCCAGAGGGATAGACAAATCTTGTCATGTGCTCAATAGCTGCTTTTGACTTGGTCTGAGATTGTTCATCGCCTGGATCCTGTCCATCAGCATGGAAGCCCTTGCCATGATTGAATTTATAGACGCTCAGATGAAGTCTAAAGTCTGCGTTGGGGTGAGGACACACTTTTCAGAGTTTATGCTGACCCCCAAGGAGGAAAGGAGTTGTAGCATTTCCGAAGTCGACAAGCTGACCTCTTGGCATGTCCTGGTGATGAGAAGCCAGTTGTCAAGACGGAGAAAGATAGTGAAGCCACAGTGCCTGATATGGGTGCTACTATAGAGAATACCTTAGTAAAGACCGTGGAGGCGGTAGCAAGGCTGAAAAGGAATATTCTGTATTGAAAGAGGTTGGAGCCCCATCATGAATCTGACTGCATCCTTCATGTTGAGGGCTGTAAACCACATGTCCTTCTCTAGAGATGAGATTACAGATGTCAAAGTGACCTTGTGAAACTTGAGTTTGTGAATCAAATGGTGAAGATCGAGAATGGTTCTCCAGCAGTCCTTCTTGGGTAACAGAAACTGCACTGAGTAAAAACCTTTCCCTTGGTACTGAAGAGGAACCCGCTCTATCACTCCTCGCTGTAATAGGGATTTTACTTTTCTTTGAGAATCTCCTCACAAGAGTGGCAGTACACTCATAAGGAGATTTGGAGGGGAGAGAGATGTAAATACTATCGTATAGCCAGAATGGCTGATGTTTAGCACCGATTTGTCTATTATTGCACTCCAGGTATGGAAAAAGAATGCTAGACAATCCCCAAAGGGTACGTGGAAATTGGTAGGTGTGTTTTGCAGTTCTTGCACTCCTGTCAAAAATAATGTTTAGGCAAGAGCTGGGATTGGTATGAAGAAATTACTGCGGAATATGCAAGGAAATGGCACTTCTGAATCCTCCGTCTCTATTGGGGTAGCTTCCCTATGAAATTTTCTTTTGGTGCAGGTGTATATATTCTCAGGGAGTGGATGGTGGCCCTGGATTCCTTCAGGGTGTGTAAAGACTCATCTGTCTTGTGGTTAAACAAATGAGTCTCATTGAAGGGCAGGTCTTCCATGATGTTCGGAACCCGCCCTGGGAAACCCCAAAGCATGAAGCCAGGATTCCCTGCACATTACAATAGTGGTAGCTATTGTCCTCAAATATGTATCTGCTGCATCTACCGCTGATTGAAATGTTCCTGGCAACCATCTTGCCTTCCTCTATGAGAACATGGAACTTAGCTCTGTCTAAGATTTCCAAAAGGGTCCGTACCACCATTCAAATTTTTTTAGGGATCCGCAAATGAAAAAAGGTTGAAAATCACTGTTCTAGAGAGATCCTCAAATTCAGTCATGAAATGCTTCACACAGGGACCTAAGTGTGCATTTCCAGACTACCTCAATTTATATGATTCACAAAATGCTTTTCAAGGTAACATTTTTCTTCTTTTAAAAAACTCAAAATCTACACTTCAAAGTAAATTTAAGTATTTATACTTCAACAACAAATAATACAATTAATCATTTCAATACTATAGGGCTAAGGTCTAAACCCCTATTAAAAATTTATGCTTCAGAGTGAAATAAGAGTTCAAGTTTGAACAGTGAAGTAGAAATGGCATAAACTGAAAGACATATTCCCACAGAAAACAGTGTCTTGTATTAACAGACATGTAGGAATTATAGCACCTCCCACTCTTGGCCTAAAGTCTAAATTTCTGGCATCTACTTACCGTTCTCATCTGTAAACTAAAAGCTTTAATTTTGGCTATAATTAACAGTGTGGGAGCTATAGCGTATTTGAAATTTGACCTCTGGGATGAAAACACCATATTTTGATCCATTTTGCCTACAGTGAAGTGCTATACTAAGTTCTCCTGTTTTCTACTCCCTCCTTGAACACAAAACCCAAACATAAGTTAAGCAGAAGGATTTCTATTGCAGATGTATCAGGCCTCCTCATCAGCACACATGGCACACTCTGCTATAATTTTTGGAAAGGTGAAATGGCTGTCTATGAGAATTCATTGTTTGAGTAACTTCTGCTCAACAATTTATAAGGCTCCATAAGGTATCAAAGCTTCATGTTTGTCTAGACTGCTAAATTACTGTATGTCTAGATTTTATCACTATATTTCCCCCCCTCTTTAACTTCCTCGAGGGGAAAGACTGATGACCTTAGAACACATGGCAGAATGCATTTAACAGTACTCTCTAGTCCACTGGGAAATCCTAAATCTAATGCATTGTAGTTTTAAAACAAATGAACAGCAAAGTAAGTTTTGCTCAGTGAATACATGTGAATTTACCATATCTTGTCTGTATAACTGGCTGTTAGTGATGTCCACTGCCACCTGAATTACTTATAATATGTATGCTTTTCTTATTTTGTTACCTCACTTAATGCATATGAAGAGGAAGCCAGCTTATAGGCTAAATCCTGCCTTAATGGAGGCATAAAACCATGAAACTAAACAAGGGTGACTAGGGAGAATAGCAGAGGAGACCCCCCTCTGCAACAAAGCTCCTAGTAGTGCAGGTCAGTATTCCTCTTGACAAACCAGGAGACGTGCTGTGGAGCACTATTTGTTGCTCCTCTGAGCAGAAGCAAAGTGCTCCTTGAACTTCCCTGACTCTAGTGCTTGCTGGGGCTTGAAAAGGACCACAACCTGTTGTGTTAGCTGAACCCAACTCCAAGCACACTCAGAAATCCAGTTCTACTCTGAAAAACGCTTACATAAAAATGGCACCTTGTTCCCACAGAACTGCTCACTATGTGTATCTGTTATATCTGATTACGCTAGCAACAAAAATTTGTCATTGATAGTTACCTGTGTTAGCACAATAATGAGTGAGCTGAATTCTATACCTTCCATACAATCAACAGAATTAATATTATCAGAAATTTTTATTATTTTAATTCAGCCCCAACCTTGTTTCACTGCAGTTTCTATCTTGCTTCTAAACACAGCTCAAAGTTCAGAATTTGGCATCACACATACAGTGAATGAAGACTGAAGAAGGATGATCACTAAATATTTAGTATAGAGCTTTTCAAAATTTCCTTTATGCTGCCGTTCAGCACAGTTAAAAATCAATCATCCACATATCTGAAATCCACTTGGGAAATAATCACTACAAAATGTAGTGTTTTCTTCTAGTGAATCCTTTATTAAAGGCAGATGGAATGTGGGATGAGTTTCTATAGAGGGCACAACCTGGTATTCACCTCCAAATATAAAATACAAGAACATTTTCACAATTATGGAAAGTTAGAGGAAAAAAATCTTGGTTATACTCGTAATTTCTAACACAAGCAATCTTATTGAAATTAATGGGCTCAATTCCGCAACAAAGTACTATTCAACTTAAGAATGGTAGAATCAGGCTTTTGTCGTTGTAAACAAACGCTATTGTAACAATTTTTCTCTTATTCCCCTTATTTTTGCTTAGTTATTCCCTAAAGAGGTTGCTGTTTCTATTACACAACATCATTTCTGAATTTATCAAGAACCCTAGGGCTTGATTCAAAAGATAATTTAATTGATGCTTTATTTTTTTCCCCTGTGGTTTACCATTTGTGCAAACAGGCAGGTATTCCCCCCTCTGAACTTGAGTTTAGAAACATTCTCTCTCTTCCCACATGCAGAAAGCACTTCAAAAATGTATCTTTAAATTCTAGTTAACTGGAAAAAAAACCAACAGTGGATAAAAATCAATCTTTTTTTTTTAAAGAATCACTGGGTTTAATTTAAATCAGATTTTTTACACTTTTAAATTAAATACAGGGATTTTCTTTAAATAAATCTATTTAAAAATGAAGTTGAAACTGACAACCTATGTTAAATCCTATTCATTAGAATACATTAAATAATTTAAATTAAATACAAAAATAGTATTAAGCAGTACATGTTTCCTGCTGAAGTTTTAAAGGAAGTCAAACTACTGAACTAGTGGAAGTCACTGGCTAAGCACCTGGTACCAGAGTTTGCTGAGTGCTAATCCAGCTTTTGATAGCAGTAGCATCTTCTGCAGGTGCAGAAAGAGTATTTTTTTCATTTCAGTTTATTCAGCTAATTCAATTTAATGACTAGTTCATCATTCAAAGTTAAGAAACCAATTGGAAGCTGAAAAAACAGGAAATCTTACTTCCCTCTTCCATATTATGAATAAAAACTAGGCGTGAGAGGGTGAGATCTGCTAGTTCTAAAATCTTGAAGGAAATGGTGACCAGAAACAATTAGTTCAATTAATTAACTACAGATAATGCTTCCTTTGCTTAATAAATCAGTTTTAAATACAAACCATTTTTGATTAACCTTTTTATCTACACAGGACATTTAAGATTTTTTTTTACTAAATAAAAATAAGTGCTCTCTGTGTGCATTTTTAATTTAACTTGAATTTCTATCCAAATAGTTTGACACAAATCATAAGTAAAAAAATTAATCAATTGGTGAATGATGCATTTCTCATTTACTATTTTCTAACAAGTAAATATTAAGAATCTGATGTAAATTAAGCAATATAGTTGCTTAAATAAATGTATAAGCTCATAATTAAATGTATACATGTAAGATATATAGTTTCATAAATAGATAGCATATCCTCCTAGTTAGAACAAAAAGTACCAAATTTAGTGTAAAGGCTATATTTGTTCGCAAATAAACATATTTTGATAGTTACCAACAAATGAGAATTAACTTTTCTTTGGAAAATAACTAAAAAGTACAAATGCAAAACAAGATTAAAATCAATTATTTAAATCAAGGTTTCCTGCTTGTTGATTTAAATTATGATTAAAACTGGAGTTTTAAATCATTTTGATTTAAAATCAATCCACCTTGTAAAAGAACAAACAAGCATATTTTCTAATATCTAAATAAAGGTCAGGTACCTACAGTGGGAAAACTGGTAAGGTAAGAAATCAATTTTTTCTTGGACAAACTGTCCTTAAAGCAGCAATCTACAGAGAACAGTAGAAGGCAATGCCAAAAGCTAAATCGCTCCATCATACACGAGACGTTATCCCTCAGCTAATTATGTTCCCAAAAAGCAACAGAATAGGGCCTCAATAAACAGTACAAAATCCTGGGTAAAAGGACCCTAAAAGCTAAACTACACAACCACAATGCCAACAAACTATCAGTACATAATTATCACCTGATGACCACAACTGCAGACACTTCGGTCCCAAGTCATCATCTCTGGTGTATGGACTGAAAGGTTCACTAATGTTTGACATTAGCTGAAGTGCACAGGCAGAACACTAGAGTATCAGTGTTAAACCTCACCATATATCCACTTGCCAAACATTACCGCTAGCACAATAAATATGCCACTAAAGGAAATAAAGTGAACCATCTTTTCCTCTGTCACTGCAGCCACAAAACCATAGCCTGCAGAGCTATTCTTAACAGCAAACCAACTAATTAACCTGGACAGCATAATCCAAGCCTTGGTGGCTCTCAGACTATTTTGCAGATAAAACGAATCAAATAAGATCCCACTAACACAGAAAATTCTAAATTGGTCCTGTGTGCGTGAGACACCTTGTACCCCATATGACATTCTGTACCACATGTTCACTACTTTTATATGGTTATATTTTGTACAAATTACACCTTGTGAGGTATCATTTGAAAATTAATAAACTGCTGAATATTATTATCCTGTTGAAATGTGTGTAACATCACTGCATGTAAAATTACAATATTTTATTGTATGATTGTTACTGAATCATGTTACGTCTGTTAGTCTATAAGGTGCCACAGGACTCTTTGTCGCTTCTACAGATCCAGACTAACAGGGCTACCCCTCTGATACTTGAATCATGTTGTAATTCTCGGTAACACCCACAAACCAGTGTTCAGAGACACAGACACACTGGCAATCCCAGACAGGTATCAATAAAGTCAAGTGGGCTATCACTCAATCGGACATTCACTAGCAGTGGGGAGGTAAACAAGAAATTTAAAATTCATCTGAAGGACAGTTTGGAGCTCACATGCGAAATAGAACTGCCTGCCCCCATGACCCAGCAAGAATTTTTCCAGCACAAAGGGCTGGAGTATAAGAACGGGGGATGTGATGGGGCAACCGCCCACTTCCTGGAACCCAACAGGACCAGCCATGAGAGGGTTAAAACCAGCCTAGGAGGCTGAGCAGCAGGCAGCCAAAGGAGTGGCTGCAGCAGAAACCGACAATTAGGGCAGCAGCTGCTGATAATTAGGGCAGCGGCTGGACCAGCCAATCAGGGCTCAGCCAGGCCATATAAAAGGAAGCTGCAGACCAGAGCAAGGAGTCTGCTACAAGGAGCCCTAGGAAAAAGACCAGCTTCCTAGAAGGCTCCTGGCAGGCTGCCAGGACTTACAGGCTTGAGGCCCTGGGAAGAGGGTAAAGGAGCTGAAGCCAGAGGCCGGAGCAGAGGGAACTGAGGCTGTGGGGAAGTGGCCCAGTGAGCTGGAGGAAAGAGACAGCAAGAAGCTGCTGTTTGCAGCATCCCTGGGTCAGGGCCCGGAGTAGTGATCGGGCCTTGCCCCCACCCTTCCCACTAGCCACTGAAGGAGCAGCCTGGCTGTGGACTACCAAGCTGCTGAGAGGAGTGCCTGGACTCTTGAAGGAGTCTCCCATAAAGGCGGGAAACTGGATGGTGACATGGCCAGAGGGCTGTCCCTAGCCACTCCTCTCCTTCTTCCATCTCTTTGCTCATAATGATGACGACGACGACTCCTCAAAGTACTGAACAAAAGGGGGAGTGGTCCCAGGCTGGAAAGGGACAGACTGTGAAATGTACTTCATCTCATGCTGAGACAAACCTTTTTCTTTTATATCTATTATCTTGGTAAAGATTAAGAATTGGCTTGCATGCTGATCCTTTTATTTCTTTTGTAACCAATTCTGACCTTTTTGCCTTACCACTTGCAATCACTTGAAATCAATCTATCTTTCTCTAGTTGATAAACTTGTTTTATAGCTTTATCTTAACCAGTGTGTGTGTTTGAAGTATTTGGGAAACCTCTACTTGAGAGAACAAAGGCTGGCGCATAATCATTCCCAATGTTGGAATGACAGACTATCTATGAGCTTATACTGTACAGGAGGGTACTGAACAGTATAAGACGCACATTTCTGGGGAGCAATGCTGGGGTTGGGGATATGCAGGTGTCACCCTATATGTAATTCATGGATGGCTAGACATAGCATTCACATACTCAGCTGGGAGAGACTTTACATGCTGGTGGCTGTGAGTGAGCAGAGCCGGGAGGGGTTTATGTTCAACAGCAAGGCAGTGTAAAAGGCATCCCAGAGTGGAAAGTTAAGGGGCAGAGCAGTCTAGAGTGTGCCCTGGGGAATGTCACAGTGCAGCCTGTGATGAAGCTCAAGAAGTCCTGAGATGTATGTAGCCATCAACTGTGAAACAGATCTGTAATACTCCTGGCTGGTGAAAGAATATAGGGAGCCTAGCTGTAGTATAAGCTAACACAAAGGAATATGCTAACTCATCGTCTGATACAAGACTCCCCTTTTTACAAAGTTTTTTCCATCATAAGTGGAAGGGTTTTACATTTAGAAAAGTATATGAACATATATTCTAAGAACTTCTAAGAGCAGAGTCCTCTGTGAAGTCTATAGGCACTTTTAAATGGAGTGTTTATAACAGGTTTCGTTTTGGAGTTAGGGTAACAGTAAGGAGCACTTTGGAAATGCAGGCGTAGACATTTGTGTTTTCCACCTACAGATTTTTACTAGGGCTTATACTATTTTTTTACACTGGGGATTAAAGCATGTAACTTTTACATTTCACACATATCAAGCCCACCCTAAAAATCGCATTGAGATTGATATATTTATATTTGCTTGTGATTCCTGTATTATCCAATGTTGCTTTATAACGAAATATTAGTTAGGGAACTAATCTCTTCATAGAGCTGATTAACTAGAAACTGCAGACTTTTAAGCACAGATTTAGTTGGCATGTTTTTCCACACTCTCAATCGCATTTTCAAAATGTTTGGTCTTTAATGGATTTAGTTTTTAGCAATTACATCCTCCCTCACTTTTATTCTGAGAAAATTCTTGATGTGTTTCAAGTTTTTGTTTCAAGGTAATTTTTTATCATAATCGTAGAATATTGGGGTTGGAAGAGACCTCAGGAGGTCATCTAGTCCAATCCCCTGCTCAAAGCAGGACCAACACCAACTTACATTTATGTCTATGAAATAGAAAATAAATCCATCTCCTTTTCCATATATCTGTATGAAGCTGCTTTTTTTTTTTTTTCTTTTAAACTACAACAATGAAGGCTCATGGGAAAATATTGATTTAAAAGTTGTTCTGAAGAATTTCCTGCTGTTACAGTAATTCTTGAAGAATACTATTTATACAAATGTACATCTTGAGATTTCACCAAAAGAGAATACCTAACAAGAGTTTCAACCAAAGTGTGGCATAACAAATGCTCACTGCATATATTTTATATTAAGGAAACCTGGGTATATTTAGATTTTATAATGTCTGACTTATTTTCATATATTTGCGATTATTCAAGACAATATACTTTGCTCAATTTAAATATTCTTAAAGCAAAGTGATAAATATTCATATATATTCTAATTAGCTTTTAAAAGTCTAGAGCCCAAAGGGTTAGGTGGCAATGCATTTTATTTTTTGAACATTTAATTTGGTATTTTTCTTAAAACTCAAGGAAAGATTTGATTGAGATTAATTTTTCACCCCCTAAACAAAAATAAAATATACAAGGTAACATAGGAATGTATTCAGCTGGAAGCGCTGATTCACAGAAGCCCAAACCCATTCTAGTCTAGTTCTTAGACACTGCCTATTATATTGTGGTAGTATGTACATATCAAAGTGCCTTCCAGAAGTGTATTCAGTGGAGCTGGTGAGCACATTTTTGACAAAATCTATTTTTTTGTCAAAGCCAGAATGTTTTGCAGAGACTTATCCATTTTAATGAAGTTTTTGACAGGAAAATTTCTGAGGTCCAGTGCTCTGTGGTCACTTCTTACGAGAGAGAGAGAGAGGGAGGGTGATACACCCCCCCAAATTGAAAAGGACAGGTTTTCAATCTGAAAATAGACATTTCTACAAAATGTATTTTGTGAAAATGTTCCAAACATTTTGTTTTCATTACAATGCAGAAGTGAAACATTTTTTGAACCTTTAGAAGTTGTTGAAAAACAGAATTTTCATCCTCTGGCAAGCTCAAGTATTAAGTAACATAACTAGCATCTGTCATATGTGGATCTTTCTCCGTTTCTCTCCACAAATGTGACAATTAAAAAAAATATTTGCTACATTATTTTATTATTGAAGGCACGGTTGGAGTGTGATTTCCCCCCCACATTCCCACTAAAAATGGAAATTGGCAAGGTTTGAGGTGGTTCTTCAATCTTGGGGGAGGTTTGTCTCAGACTTGGACCAGCCTCTGAGAAAGCTTCCTCTCCTGAACGAACTGGCTTCACCCTGGTGGTGGACAGTTCCAATGTCTTTAGAGGAGTAAAGTTGTCCACCACAGTCCTCATTCTGCAGCTTTAGACATATCCTGAGTACACAATTAGTGCCTTGAAGGTAAGAACCAAAATATTGAATGTGTCTCAATACTCTAAAGGGAGTAGAGGGAAGGTCTGATGTGCTCATAGTAGTCCATATTGCTGTAAGAAGGTGCTGTTGTGTTCTCTACTAGAGTTTTCCAAATGCTGATGGCTTCAAGCCAAGGTATATTGCATTGTTGGGAGATGATCAAGATGCATAACTAAGCCAGGATCCTAGTCAGGCGAAGATGGTAGAATGTACAACTCAGGGACGTTCTTTTCCGGAGCTCAGCATCAGCAAGGAATCCAGGAACACTCAAAATGCATGATCATTTGACCAATCATGGGTGTGAATTTTCAACCAAAGGAGAGTGCACCGTGACTGCAAATTCTTCACTGTTTCCCTCTCCCCACCAGCATAACCTTAAGTCTTGATCACGTTCAGCTTCAATCAGCTGTTCTCCATGCATGAGCAAAAGTTAGCCAAGCACGGAGTCAATTCAGTGATACCAGTATTATCAGAGGTGTTGAAAAATAGCAAAAGCTCTGTATTATCTTTATATTGGTGGCATCTGAGTCCATCACCACTCTCAAGTTCTACTGACTTACACATAGATATTGAATAAGACCAGAGAGAGAACTGATCCTTGTGGGATATAAGGGAGGGAGCACAAATGTCTGATTGCCTCCTGCCCGGGGCAATCAGCTGGCTGGCAGTGTTTTGGAGCAGGAGGGAGAAGCGACGACTCAGCGCGCCTCCCTCCTCCCCGCTGTGGCAATCAGCTGGCGGGCGCCGTTGATAAGCCAGAGGAGGAAGGGGGAACCAGCGCGTGCGGAGTCCTCGCTTCTCCCCGCTCCCTCCTGCTCCAAAACGCCGCCAGCCAGCTGATTTCCGTGGGCAGGAGGCAGAGGAGGAGGGGGAAGGTGCTGATCCTTGGGGGTCTGCTGCGGGCGGCGCTGTGAGGAGGGGAGGGGGCGTAGGGAGGCTGCCAGCTGTGGAGAAAGCAGGCAGCCAAACGACGTAAGAGTGCAGCATTGCTCAACATTAAATGAGCATGTTCCCTAATTGATCAGCAACGTAACAACGTTAACCAGGACGACTTTAAGTGAGGAGTTACTGTATTATGAAAATCTACTAGCACGAGTGCCTACATACATGTGGGTCCAGCACTGCTGACAAGTCCTGCAACATGTATGAACCAGATACTATAGGAGGAGCTTGGGATTTAGGGTATATCTACACTGCAGCAGGGAGTAGAGCCCTGCATGGAACTATTCTTTAATCTCACTCCTACTGCTCCTGCTATTATGGCAGCAGGTCCTGCAGGACCCCAGTCCCAATGCAGGGCTCTACACTAGTCCTGCGCAGGGCTCTACCTGGGAATATGCCTCCGATCCTGGGTAGACAGACTTGCACTAGCTCTGCTTTAGCTAGTGGGCTAGAGATATCAGTGTGGACATAGCAGCCTGGGTACTGACTCAGGCTAGGACACCCAAGCTCAGACCCAGAGGGTCAGGTGGGTTTGGACTTAGGCAGCTAGCCTGAGTTGCTGTCCTTGTTGCAATATCCACAATGCTATTTTTAGCATGCTAACTGGGAGAGCTAGTGAGAGGCTGTCTGCCCATTTTGGGATGCATGTCTCAGCTGCAGTGCAGCCATAATGAAAGTGACTGTTCAGGTGAAACCATGTGGGACAGTGGATGTGCTGCATCCTTAGAAAAATCAGTTTAGCTGATTCCTCTGAAAGGAGAGCGGAAGATACGAGCAGTGGAAACTTACCAGGAGTAGCACAAAGGAGGCCAGGTGACCAGAAAGGGTTTAAGATAAAGAAATGTACAGGAACAGGGGTCAGAAAGGAGAAGGGTGGGGCAGGAAAAAGCAAGGTAATTGAAGCTGGGAAGGGGCTTCATGAAGGAGAGGGACCAGCTAGCACATAACAGCTTGCATGAGCAGATGACACCCAGCCTGCCTGTCTTCCTAAACCCAGATGTTGCCCAAGGACTGACAAAGGAAGGGTGAGATAGAAAGTGAGGGATATTACTATTTCAGATGTTTATTGTTTTGTATGATCTGTACTCTCATGTGCTCTAAATAAATAAGTATAAAAGAGCATAAAGGTGTTAAACTCTGAACAAAGTGTCTCTGCACATTAACTACTTCACAACAGCTGCATTCACTAGACAGAGTTAAACTGTGAACCAGAAGTGTCACACCTTTGGGGTGGAAATCTGGGGAGGAGTATCTTGAAGTAGCTGGGGTAGTTTGGAGTCAGTGCTTGTCCTGAAGTCTGGTCAGTGCCAAGAAAATATGCCAGAGAGACCAAGGAATCAGTGCTGCAAACTGCTGAGGTTCTAGAAGCATGAAAACACCACAGGGATCCAGAGCAGCAGAGGCATGGATTCCTCTCTCAGCAGTTATAATGGGTAGTGGCAAGGGAGCCTGCTCACTAGGATATGATAGCACAGGGGTGGCCAACCTGAGCCTGAGAAGGAGCCAGAATTTACCAATGTACATTGCCAAAGACCCACAGTAATAGGTCAGCAGCCCCACATCAGCTCCTTCTCCCAGCGTCTCCCACCCACCGGCGCCTCCCCATCCCTCCCTGCACCTCCCGATCAGCTGTTTCGTGGCTTGCAGGAGGCTCTGGGGGGGAGGAGTGCAGGCACGGCAGGCTCAGGGGCAGGAAGGGGTGGAGTGGGGGCAGGGCCTGTGGCAGAGCCAGGGGTTGAGTGCAGTGAGCACCCCTCGGCACATTGGACAGTTGGTGCCTGTAGCTCCAGCCCTGGAGTCGGTGCCTATACAAGGAGCCACATATTAACTTCTGAAGAGCCGCATGTGGCTCCAGAGCCACAGGTTGGCCACCCCTGTGATACAACTGTATTACAGAAATTTTTGTTGGTAGATTTCTTACCTCAAAAGTCCACCCTTCTTCCTTGTCTCCATCCAACAACATTTCTGTCTCCTTGTAAACCTTCCCTACCTCCAGCTGCAATGGGGAGGCATTAAATTCAATCCTTTGCAGGTTAAAGCCTATTCCAATCCCAATGGCCTTTATGAAGCTTTCCTTTAGTGCCTAAAATACAGAATGACATATGTTTAATTCACATTTGTTGCTTTTAATGGCTAAAATTGTTACCTGCAACATAACAATTACATGTAGCATATCACTCAATCTAGACTGAAAGGTCATCTCTGAGCAGAAACTGTGGTCAAATAAATTCTGTTCTTAGACAAGTGTAAGTTTCAGATTACTAAGAGCAGAATCCATCCACAGGCAGTTTACTCATCTGTAGGAACAGTTCAAATCTATGGTGCTGTAATGCATATATATATAAATACAAAATGACCTACAATTCTGAAATAATCAAGGGCTAGATTATGTCCCCTGCTGAATGAACCAGGAACCTCTCTACTGTACTTTCATGTATGCATAAGGCCAGCCAGTTTTTCCTAAGAATTCCAGCTTCAGCACAGACCATCTTACACACCTACATATATCCTGAGCCACCAAGGATGTAATCTAACAATAACTCTGTGTGTCTGTGTGTGTGTCTGTGTGTGTGACTAATGAAGTTTTACATCATGACATTAAGTACTGCTTTGATAAAGTATGTTCTCTGAGAGATTATACTTTGTGTTCTTAAAAAAAGAAAAATATATTACCCAGTGCCTATAAAACATATCTAGCTGAATCCATTCGTTATCCATGGACTTGATTACCTTCCACTCTGCCTCTGTAAACTGTCGTTTCATAATGCGAAAGAAATCCGGAACTGAACCACTACCTGTAAAATCAGAAATATTTTAATACAAAAAATAGTTATAAGCAAATGAATTGCCTTATGTTACTGCTTCAAGAAATAACTGTCACAGTATAACATTCATTAGGAAAAAATATTTCTGAACTAGCTTATTTGAAAATCTCAAAACTAAACAAGACTGCAAATGCAGCTGTAGTCAATACAAAGAAATATAAATATAGCCAACATATTAAAAGCGTACAGATGTTGATGAAAACCTACTATGACAAATTATACATTTTAAGGAAAATAAAAGAGCAAAAAGTCTTCCTTCAGCTAAAGTGCTAACTTTAAAAGATGTACATTTGAGGAATAAAGCCATTAAAAAAATCCCACACCTCCAACAGTTTAAAATGACATCTAATCATTTGGTTGACCCCGTCATTAGTCACCTGTGAAAATAGTCAGCATAGGCACACAGCTTTCTATATTTGATTGCTTAATGTAATATTAATAAATCAATATGCTACACAGTATTTCTCTCTGTATCTACCTATTACTGTACTAAAATGAGATTGTCTGAGTCACCTGAAGTGCAGGGATGCTGTATAGTAGCTGACCTGCAACTATACACTCATTTTTCACATGTGCATTCATAGAATCATAGAATCTCAGGGTTGGAAGGGACCTCAGGAGGTCATCTAGTCCAACCCCGTGCTCAAAGCAGGACCAACCCAAACTAGATCATCCCAGCCAGGGCTTTGTCAAGCCTGACCTTAAAAACCTCTAAGGAAGGAGATTCCACCACCTCCCTAGGTAACCCATTCCAGTGCTTCACCACCCTACTAGTGAAAAAGTTTTTCCTAATATCCAACCTAAATCTCCCCCTCTGCAACTTGAGACCATTACTCCTTGTTCTGTCATCTTCTACCACTGAGAACAGTCTAGAGCCATCCTCTTTGGAACCCCCTTTCAGGTAGTTGAAAGCAGCTATCAAATCCCCCCTCATTCTTCTCTTCTGCAGGCTAAACAATCCCAGTTCCCTCAGCCTCTCCTCATAAGTCATGTGCTCCAGCCCCCTAATCATTTTTGTTGCCCTCCGTTGGACTCTTTCCAATTTATCCACATCCTTCTTGTAGTGTGGGGCCCAAAACTGGACACAGTACTCCAAATGAGGCCTCACCAGTGCCGAATAGAGGGGAATAATCACGTCCCTCGATCTGCTGGAAATGCCCCTACTTATACAGCCCAAAATGCCGTTAGCCTTCTTGGCAACAAGGGCACACTGTTGACTCATATTCAGCTTTTCGTCCACTGTAACCCCTAGGTCCTTTTCTGCAGAACTGCTGCCCAGCCATTCGGTCCCTAGTCTGTAGCAGTGCATGGGATTCTTCCGTCCTAAGTGCAGGACTCCTCACTTGTCCTTGTTGAACCTCATCAGATTTCTTTTGGCCCAATCCTCTAATTTGTCTAAGTCCCTCTGTATCCTGTCCCTACCCTCCAGCGTATCAACCACTCCTCCCAGTTTAGTGTCATCTGCAAACTTGCTAAGGGTGCAGTCCACACCATCCTCCAGATCGTTGATGAAGATATTGAACAAAACCGGCCCAAGCACCGACCCTTGGGGCACTCCACTTGATACCGGCTGCCAACTAGACATGGGGCCATTGATCACTACCCGTTGAGAACGACCATCCAGCCAGTTTTCTATCCACCTTACCGTCCATTCATCCAGCCCATACTTCTTTAACTTGCTGGCTAGAACACTGTGGGAGACTGTATCAAAAGCTTTGCTAAAGTCAAGAAATAGCACATCCACTGCTTTCCCCTCATCCACAGAGCCAGTTATCTCATCATAGAAGGCAATTAGGTTAGTCAGGCATGACTTGCCCTTGGTGAATCCATGCTGACTGTTCCTGATCACTTTCCCCTCCTTTAAGTGGTTCAGAATTGATTCCTTGAGGATCTGTTCCACGATTTTTCCAGGGACTGAGGTGAGACTGACTGGCCTGTAGTTCCCCAGATCTTCCTTCTTCCCTTTTTTAAAGATGGGCACTACATTAGCTTTTTTCCAGTCATCCGGGACCTCCCCCGATTGCCATGATTTGTCAAAGATAATGGCCAATGGCTCTACAATCACATCGGCCAACTCCTTTAGCACCCTCGGATGCAGTGCATCCGGCCCCATGGACTTGTGCTCGTCCAGCTTTTCTAAATAGTCCCGAACTACTTCTTTCTCCACAGAGGGCTGGTCACCTCCTCCCCATACCGTGCTGTGGAGTGCAGCCGCCTGGGAGCTGACCTTGTCTGTGAAGACAGAGGCAAAAAAAGCATTGAGTACGCTAGCTTTCTCCACATCCTCTGTCACTAGGTTCCCTCCCTCATTCACCAAGGGGCCCACACTTTCCTTGACTTTCTTCTTGTTGCTCACATACCTGAAGAAACCCTTCTTGTTACTCCTAACATCTCCGGCTAGCTGCAACTCCAAGTGTGATTTGGCCTTCCTAATTTCACTCCTGCATGCCTGAACAATATTTTTATACTCCTCCCTGGTCATTTGTCCAATCTTCCACTTCTTGTAAGCTGCTTTTTTGTGTTTAAGACGAGCAAGGATTTCACTGTTAAGCCAAGCTGGTCGCCTGCCATATTTACTTTTCTTTCTACACATCGGGATGGTTTGTTCCTGCAACCTCACTAAGGATTCTTTAAAATACAGCCAGCTTTCCTCAACTCCTTTCCCCCTCATGTTATTCTCCCAGGGGACCTTGCCCATCAGTTCCCTGAGGGAGTCAAAGTCTGCTTTTCTGAAGTCCAGGGTCTGTATTCTACTGCTCTCCTTTCTTCCTTGTGTCAGGATCCTGAATTCGACCATCTCATGGTCACTGCCTCCCAGGTTCCCATCCACTATTGCTTCCTCTACTATTTCCTCCCTGTTTGTGAGCAGCAGGTCAAGAAGAGCTTTTCCCCTAGTTGGTTCCTCCAGCAATTGCACCAGGAAATTGTCCCCTACACTTTCCAAAAACGTCCTGGATTGTCTGTGGACCGCTGTATTGCTCTCCCAGCAGATATCGGGGTGATTAAAGTCACCCATGAGAACCAGGGCCTGTGATCTAGTAACTTCTGTTAGTTGCTGGAAGAAAGCCTCGTCCACCTCATCCCCCTGGTCTGGTGGTCTGTAGCAGACTCCCACCACGACATTACCCTTGTTGCTCACACTTCTAAATATAATCCAGAGACTCTCAGGTTTTTCTGCAGTTTCATACTGGAGCTCTGAGCAGTCATACTGCTCTCTTACATACAACGCAACTCCCCCACCTTTTCTGCCCTGCCTATCCTTCCTGAACAGTTTATATCCATCCATGACAGTACTCCAATCATGTGAGTTATCCCACCAAGTCTCTGTTATTCCAATTACATCATAATTCCTTGACTGTGCCAGGACTTCCAGTTCTCCCTGCTTGTTCCCCAGGCTTCTTGCATTTGTGTACAGGCATTTAAGATAACTCACCGATCGTCCTGCTGTCCCAGTATGGGGCAGGAGCCCTCCCCTCTTGCACTCACCTACTTGTGCTTCCTCCCGGTATCCCACTTCCCCACTTACCTCGGGGCTTTGGTCTCCTTCCCCCGGTGAACCTAGTTTAAAGCCCTCCTCACTAGGTTAGCCAGCCTGCTTCCAAAGATGCTCTTCCCTCTCTTCGTCAGGTGGAGCCCATCTCTGCCTAGCACTCCTTCTTGGAACACCATCCCATGGTCAAAGAATCCAAACCCTTCTCTCCGACACCATCTGCATAGCCATTCGTTGACTTCCACGATTCGACGGTCTCTACCCCGGCCTTTTCCTGCCACAGGGAGAATGGACGAGAACACCACTTGCGCCTCAAACTCCTTTATCCTTCTTCCCAGAGCCACGTAGTCTGCAGTAATACGCTCAAGGTCATTCTTGGCAGTATCATTGGTGCCCATGTGGAGAAGCAGGAAGGGGTAGCGATCTGAGGGATTGATGCGTCTCGGCATTCTCTCCGTCACATCATGAATCCTAGCCCCTGGCAAGCAGCACACCTCTCGGTTTTCCCGGTCAGGGCGGCAGATAGATGACTCAGTCCCCCTGAGGAGAGAGTCCCCGACCACCACCACCCTCCTCCTCTTGGGAGTGGTGGTCGTGGAACCCCCATCCCTAGGACTGTGCATCTCATGCCTTCCAGTCAGTGGAGTCTCCTTCTGCTCTGTTCCCTCAGATGTATCATTCACTCCACTCTCTGCACTGGTACCTGTGGAGAGAACATGAAAACGGTTGCTCATCTGAATATGCGTTTCTGGTACATGGACTTTGTCTCGTACTCTTTCCTCTTCTGGAGGTCACATGCTGCCAATTATCCTCACTGGCCTTCTGTCCCCGCTGCGTAGCCTGCTCTGAATCCTCAGAACACTGTGCCCGCTGAAGCCTATCCTGACGTCTATCCAGGAACTCCTCATTTTCTTTTATGGAATGCAGGGTTGATACTCGTTTCTCCAGACCTTGAATCTTCTCCTCCAAAATGGAGATCAGCTTGCACTTTGTACAGACAAAGTCGCTTCTATCCTGTGGAAGAAAGACAAACATGGCACATCCTGTGCAGGTCACGACAGCGGATTGCTCAGCATCCATAGTCCCTTCCTTCGAAGAGTTTCCTCACTTGTGGCAGAAGCTACTCGGGGAACCTGCAAGGGGGATGCCGCAGTAGGCTCTCTCCAGGCAAACTCCCAGGCTAACTCCACCTGTTTGCTTCTCTGCTATTCGCTGCTCAGCTGGTTCGCAGCTGACTGACTGTCTTTTTAGAAGAGCCTGGAACAAAGCATTCCCAATTCACACTATTCAAACAGGCAATCAAACAATCAAGCACACGGTCAAACTGTCCCCACAACAGATACTCACTCCCCAGTCTGCAGCCCCCTGGTTGCTCTGCCTCTGCCTTTAGTTTGGGTTAAAGGAGTTAGGAATGGCAAGGAAAGCTTGCCCCCTTCGCACTCCCCTTCCAAACTCCCTCTCAAACTCCCCTGTTTGCAGCTCCTGTTCGCAAAGCCGAATGCAAGAAGCTTCAGCTCTTCCTTGGTGGGAGGGGGAAGAGCAGGGAAGGGTCAGGAGGGCATCCCTCCCCAACTAGCTGCCTGTCCCACTGCCCTGTCTTCTGAGATAGAGAAGCTGATCAGGCTGGGTTGCTGCAGGATGCAGGCAGAGCTCTCCCCTTCATCAACTTGCCACCTTTCTGACAGGAGAGGGGCAGGGAGCAGAAAGAAGCCAGCAGCTCAGTGTGACTCCTCCTACTCTTCTCATCCTGTAAACAACATGACAGCTCCTCTGCTCCACCCCCTCCCTTGCTGCAACACCCTGCCTGGGAAGGGGCAGAGGGCAGTGAAGAACCCCTGGAGAAGCCCCTCTCAGCCTAGACAGGTGAGAAGGGGGATCCTGCTGCAGATAAAGAATTCTCTCTCCTGCAACTGAATTTTCAGATAGTTTATTACTTATAGCAGACCAGAAACTGCACATCTGCATGATGCATTTCAAGCAGGTTTTCTAGCTGCATATTATTTCTTAGCGATAGAAAAACACAAATTCCTAAAAGGACTTACTTCTAAATAAGTGTGATCAGCACAGAGGCCCTTTATTTGGTTAGACTTGCATTACTACACAAGCAGTGTTTATACCCTACTCTATATTTGATAAAGCTAGAAAAGTTCTGCCAGAAGCTCCATCTGCATGCATGTCTACCCTGTCACATACATGTAATGTATACACAGATGACCATACAGCAGCTCTGCAGATTTGTCCTAGGGAAGTGCTGCTCCTTACAATACAGGAGATGGAGTTGGTTCTCACAAAAAGTGTTATGATCATCTGAGCACAAGGCTGACCCCATATGACTCACAGATGCACAATCCTGACTGTTTGGAAACATTTTCATGAGCTACATCAAAATAAATTTAACTCCTACATTGAAAAAATTTGAGTTCTGTTCACACAGAATTTCATAGTACTTCAGACATACTCAGCATTGTAGGAGGAAGACTTCCATATTGAAGAAAGGGCAATTCTTGTTTTGATGGAAATAGTGGGGAGCTTGTGAGCAAAGAATAGTATAGTACTTATGGTACCTTGTCCTTAAAGGAAAATAAAAATGAAGCAAGGTAAGCATATGTTTTTAAGCATATACTACAATCTCAGATACTTGAGAAGCTACTAGACTAAGTGCCTTAAAAGTAAAAATCCTAACAGGACCTTCTTCTGCAAATGGAGGATTACAGGCTCAAATGAAGAATTACAAAGACCCACACAAAATTCAGCCTCCAGTAGAGACCATTTAATTCACAGGTAGATTATTTTTAACTAAACAGAGCCTTATGTTGCCATGTTTTGGTTTTGGCAAAGCTTTGCTATGTTCTGGTTTTATGAAGCCCAAAACACCTTTCCTCTTGACATTCCAGTGTAACCTGCCTTTGATTTAGCCAAGACTTGAGGGTTTGAGACTGTGCATATGCATGCAGTACATCTGCTCTTTTTATTTAAAAAAAAAATCTCTGCTTTGTAAATGAAATTTGGCAGCACTATGTGTATGTGTATGCATATGACATTTTTGTACATAAAATGAGATAGTAATGAATCAGGACTAAAATAGAGGAATTCTCAAGGCAAAACCTACTACCTATGCAATGGAATCCAGTGACAATAAGAGACTACTATTTAACTTAAAAAAAGACTCCTTTGGAATCACAAATATTTTATTTATACTGCAAAAATACAGTAGAAACACTGATTTTTTTTATGATTGTTGAAGAATAATTAGGCTGGCAAAGTGATACTAAAGTTCTGCATTATCAAGGCTGCAATAGTACTCTTGCTGCTTACTTGACGCAAAGCAGTGCTGAAAAAGGATTCTCAGATTTAAAGCGACAGTAACAAACTGAATGTCAAACATCCATGGGGAATTCTTAGTCCATTCCAAAGCACTACCATATACATCATGGTTTAAGGGATTAATTGTATTCATGTATATGTTAGGTATATTGCTTTTTGTGGGCCTGATTCTGCAATGCTTACTCAAGGTGAGCAGCTCCTACAGAATATATTATCCAGATCCCATTTCTGCAAGATGTACTCACACAAGTAGTCTCAGCTGCAGCCACTGGGTATACTCTACATGAGTTTCAGTTTGGGATGCCTTCTCTGGGTTCAGGGATGATTAAATAGCACTGAAGTTGTCAGGTTGGGATACTAGCTGAAGGTATCAGTAACACCCTCAATTAGAAAAACATAATTGCATCTCTAATGGTCACTAACCCTTCTGGACAGATACTCATGTATTTGTAGTTGCTCAAGAATCACAGGATCAGAAATCAGAGACAGAAAAGACCTTTATGGTCACCTTGTCTATCTCAGGGACAAAACGGTTTTCTTTGCTACAATATATAATTATTTCAGAGATATTATTTTTGTTTGCAAATAATACAATTAGAGTTAAATTGACAAGCATCCAGAAGCTGCACAATATTTATCTGATTGGTTAGGCATTTAATGAGCTTATGGGATCAACATTACAGCAGGATATAAATTTAATTTTTGTAATTTTAGTCAGAGGCAAGGAAGGCAAGGCATGTTTTCCTATGAGACTGGAAAAATAAGAGTCTAAAGAGAAACAGGAAGTTTGCTCCAGAGGGCAAGAGATGAAAAGGAGAAGGTTCTTACCAACTGTGTCCAGACTGTGTGAATAGATAAAGTCCAGGACAGCTGAGCAGAAGCAGTGGAAAAGAATGTACAGTAAGAGATGCGACAGACTGACAATATCTGTAGTGTCCTGAACAAACCTCAGAGAATTAACATAAACTTTACTGAGTTAAGTGAAACCTTACTGAATTAGGGGTTAATACCTTTGGAGTACAATGCATTTAAAATGCAATTGTGCATGTGTTGTTGCAGCACTGTATGTTTCTTCTGTAGTAGGGAAGGGGATCCTAATGAACTTCCTCTGTTATCAGCTTTCCAAGTCTCACCCTGGGGAGAAATGAATATTCTAGTTCAAACTGAACTCTCCACAAACCAACAGACAAAGAAAATACTTTTGGATGAAAGGCCAGAGTATAGCCTAACAGAACTCCTGGTCCACGGAAGGCCCCAGTTCTTAAGGACAGACTTAGCCTAGTGAGGCCTTATAATAGTTCGTGCTTGTTTAGAGCTTAATTTCTGATTAACTTGTAACTACAAAGAAACCCCTAAGGTAGTGTGATGCCTGTTAAACTAATTAGCACGTGTAGGGTTATTTTTAATGTTTTCTCTAATGCTTGTAACTTTAAGAATAAAGTAGGCTTGCATGGGAAGTGCTGCACGGTATCTTATATCTGCAGCAATTTTTCTGCTGCTTACCAGTCTCTGCAGAGAAAGCAAGCAAGTCTGTTTGGCAGACTCTCTTTGCTGGGAAATACACAGCGAAGGTAGGGAACACTTCAGCCTGGAGATACCTGTCAGGACAGAGAGAGAGAGAGAGATGTGGCTGCCTCTCTTGGGGAGAGCCACACTGGGGGCAGAGCCTTCCTGTCCATAGGATGGACCGGGGCAACCAGCCTGAGCCCCGTGCTTTGGGGGGTCCCAAGCTTCAGGGGAAAGCCGGGGGGCAGGGCGGCCCGGGAGGCCAGTGGGGGGCCTGGCAACAGCAGGGGGGGCTTGGCACTGGCAGCAGAGGTCGGGCCCGCACTCACCAGCCCAGGCGTTTATTTCTTTTTCTTGCCCGCAGCCCCCCAGGCTCAGGCTCAGTCTCAGTCTCTGCAGCAGCAGCAGCGAGACCCAGTCTCAGCCCGCTTCAATGGCTCCTGGTGTCACCTGCTGCCACAGAGTCCTAGTGCCTCCCAACCACTAGTGCCAGGGCAGGCTGACCCAGACCCTGCCCTTCTGCCTTGGGACCCTTCCCTTTTCCGGCAGGACCCTCCACCAGAACAGAGGGCCCCCTCGCCCCTAGCAGAGGTGAGTGCCAGCTCGTTGCCCACCACTGGTGTCCCCACACTGCCCCACACCTCTCCCTTCCCCTGTCCTTTCTCCCCTCTCCCAGCACTAGGTGGGGTCCTCCAATGCCACTTCCAGGCCAGGGCCAGCCCTTATCACCCCCCTGCCTCAGGGTCCTCCTTGCCTTTCAGCTCTCCAGCCTTGGGGTCCCCCTTCCCGCAGTACCAGGACCTGGGGTCCCACAACTCCGCTCTCTCCACCACCCACCAGGTCTGGGGTCCTCCATCCATCTGCTTTTCCGCCTCCCCTCCCCATCCCAGCCCCCAGAGAAAACAGATCTTAGAGCCCCTCCTCCATGCTGGAAGGTCCTGGGGTCCCCCAGCACCAGGGCACATATAGGCCCTCCAAGAACCATCCAGTTCCCGAGACATGGGCTCTCAGTGTTGTGAATGTGTAATTACATTTTTTTAAAATCCACTGAGGGTAGCGAGACCATATGCACCTGAGAAGTGAGTTTGCTGCAAGGAAGTCCAGGAAGGTGGATTTCAGAATGTAAGTGGTGCGACACTGATCGTAATTGGTGAGGGTTTTTTTATAATTATAATGAAGTTCATTATAATTATAAAAAAGAACTACAATATAACATTATAATTAAACAGCTGGGTGCTATCAATATTTAACCTGCAGCCAGCAGCTGCCCTTGAAGTTCACTGTAACTAGATTTCACCCGCATAAAAAGTATTAAGGGGGGCCCCACACATGCTGATTTGCCCTGGGCCCCACCACCCGCCCCCGAGGGATGGCCCTGACTGGAGGAGCTCGAAACCTGAGAGTGGGCGTCCTTGCTGAACCACTGAGGGGAAATATAGGCACTGCCGTTGCCCTGAACTATGACAAAAAGACTGAAATAGTTAGAGAAAGGAATTTAAAAAACAAGGAGGGAAATTCTGAATTAGATCCTAAAGTGAACTGAGACTGCAGATATTTGAGGATTGGTGTAATATGGCCATGCGTCTTCGTACATGTGAAAAAACACAAGCTGCAGTACTCTACATATAATGCAGTCTGGAGAGCTGGAACTTAGGTCAGAGATTGAGTTGCAATAGTCAAGGCGTATACAAGGATCTCAGCAGACACGGAGCTAAGCCAGTAGCAAACAGAAGCAGTGATTTAGAAATGTTAACAGGAGATATAAGGAAAGGAGATTTTAGGGTCAAGGATGATGCCAAACTAACAAACAGACAGTTGAGAAAACTGGGTAGCCTGAATCAAGGAGAGGGACAGAGGTGATGAAATTGCAATTTAGAATATGTCTTTCCTGAATCCCATTCTATTACTTATTGGAAATTGTCCTTCTGGACAAAATATAACCATTCTTCTCTTCAAGTTTAAGCTCTTCAGATACTTGTAAGACATTTATATTTCTGCTTAACAGAGAAGCCAAGTTATAACTATTTAGTTTCTTTATAGCTTTCTTTTCATGTAAAATATCTTCTTGAAATAAATTGGAAGTATATGTCTGTCTTTTTAAAAAAAAATTAAATGGAACATAAGTACATTGATGGACTTTATGTACCACCTAAAGTCAGATGTCGGTAGTGATGCAAATGCTATTATTACTGTCAGTCAGAAATTTCTGACAATTGCCTGGGCTGGCATCCCTATTTCTGTACCCCTGACAATGTTAATGGACATTTGCAAACTGCGTTTAACCAGCATCTATTAAAGCAAGAAGATAATGCAATAAACTCATCTTTCATGCTTCTGAGCAGATAGTAACAAATCAGAGCAACTGGCTTGTTCATTCATTACTCCTTCAACTAGTAAGAGTTTGTTCATTCCAAATACCTGTTTTTCTTGTCAAAGTTAGTGAATGACCCTGAACTGCTGGTCAGTACATTACACTATACCACTTAAAGGAATCCAACCCTGTTCTAATATTCTGGAGTCCGATAGTTAGCTGCTTTTGGACCCAGTCTTTGAATAGTTTCCTATTGCCCTCCCTGCCAGTTAGCCAGTTTTTCAAATATAACATTTCTTCATTTAACATTTTAAATCAATTGTTTTGTTCTCAATAATTCATGTTCTTAAACTTATGTAGCCACTGGTACTTTCTTTTTTGGAGGAAGAAGAATGGTGAAAGTGTTTAAGTAACTGTTTTCATTTTTCTCTTATTCTGAAGGAAAGAGTTATATGTCCCCTGCTCTTTCATAAATATATTATCCTCATTTATAGAGATAGCAATTTAAACTTTTTTATCTTTAACTATGCCATGCACATTCTTTCCTTTATTTCTTGTTATGAGCAAAAAGCAGAGGTACCACTATTTCTTTCTAAGTATTGTGGTAAACTCAGGACAAACAGCTACAAAGGTGGGGGTAGTAATTAGTCCCAGGGGGTTAAAAAGCCTCTCCCTATCCACTGAGGAGAGATAACTAAAGGGAAATAAGGTTCAGCTGGGAAAGGGGTTACTAGGGAGGTAATTAGGTCCAGCTGGCTGCAACTGCTGGAGACCTTTTTAAACCCTCCCCTGTGTGAATGGAGGGGGGAGCGTGAGAGTGTGTGAGGGAAGCTGCCAGTAGGCTGAGTGCAGCTAGACACCGAAGTCTTCCTGGAAGGAGGGCTGCATTTCCTCCCCAGAAGGGAAGGAAAACAAACTCAAGGGACTGACCAGGGGAAGGTATAGCCGGACCCTGTGCTACAGGTAGGGGATTGCCCTGCCCAAGCTTGTCTCTCCAAGGCTAAAAGGACTGAGTCTGCTGAGGAGAAGAAGGTACTTTGCCACAGTACATATTGTTTTTCTGCATACAAAATTACAGCCAGATTCAAAACTCTAAAAATGTTGCCTCTCCTGCTCTCATTATAAAGCACATGGCAACCCTAGGAAGCTTATCTTTTTTCTTAAGTGAAATCAACTTTATTGAAAGAATCTCAGCAGGGAATCCTGATTTCTTTTGAGCTCATATATAGTATAGCTTCTCTTTATGAAACCATCCAGGAAGATGACAGAAGTCTCTTGGAATAATTTAACCAAGCAAGTTGGCTGCCTAAACCAATCTGCAAATGGTATGCAAGGTATGAAAGGAAAAAAGACGGTTACTCACCGTAGTAACTGTTGTTCTTCGAGATGTGTTGCTCATATCTATTCCAATTAGGTGTGCGCGTGCGGCGTGCATGATCGTCGGAAGATTTTTACCCTAGCAACACTCGGTGGGCCGGCTGGCGCCCCCTGGAGTGGCGCCGTTACGGTGCCTGATATATACCCCAGCCGGCCAAGCGCCCTCTCAGTTCCTTCTTGCCAGCTACTCCGACAGTGGGGATGGAGGGCGGGTTTGGAATAGATATGAGCAACACATCTCGAAGAACAACAGTTACTACGGTGAGTAACCGTCTTTTCTTCTTCGAGTGATTGCTCATATGTATTCCAATTAGGTGACTCCCAAAACCTTTCCTAGGAGGTGGGGTCGGATTGTGATACTGCAGAGCGTAGGACCGCTGAACCAAAGGCAGCGTCCTCCCTGGAATGCTGTACTATGGCATAATGAGAGGCGAAGGTGTGCACCGATGACCAGGTTGCTGCCCTACATATCTCTTGTACAGGTATGTGCGCCAGGAAAGCGGAGGACGAGGCTTGAGCTCGGGTGGAGTGGGCAGTAAGGTGCATGGTGGGAACCCCTGCCAAGTCATAACACGCCCAGATGCACGACGTGATCCAGGAAGAGATGCATTGGGAGGAGACCGGGAAGCCCTTCATCCGGTCTGCCACAGCGACGAATAGCTGAGTCGTTTTCTGAAAGGGCTTCGTCCGCTCGATGTAGAAGGCGAGGGCCCTACGGACGTCCAAGGAATGGAGTTGCTGCTCCCTTGGAGAGGCATGCGGCTTCGGGTAGAAGACCGGTAGAAAAATGTCCTGGTTGACATGAAAAGCCGACACTACCTTGGGAAGGAAGGGCGGGTGTGGTCGCAACTGTACCTTGTCCTTGTGGAACACCGTATAAGGGGGTTCCGAAGTAAGCGCTCTGAGCTCAGAGACGCGCCGTGCCGAGGTGATGGCTACGAGGAAGGCCGTCTTCCAGGAGAGGTACAGAAGCGAGCAGGTGGCCATAGGCTCGAATGGGGCCCTCATGAGCCTAGTGATGACGAGGTTGAGGTCCCAGGTGGGGACCGGGCGGTGAACCAACGGGTGTAGCCGTTCTAACCCCTTGAGGAATCTGCTAACCATGGGGTTGGAAAAGACCAAAAGCCCACTGTCGCCAGGGTGAAAGGCCGAAATTGCTGCGAGGTGGACTTTTAGCGACGAAAGGGCCAGACCCTGTTCCTTTAGGAACAGGAGGTAGTCTAGAATGGTATGTATTGGCACCTGCAGGGGGTTAAGACCCCAAGGGCCGCACCAACAGGAAAACCGTTTCCACTTAGCTGAGTAGGTGGACCTGGTAGAGGGCTTTCTGCTGCTTAGCAAAACCTGCTGGACCGGGCTGGAACAACATAGCTCGGACGGGTTCAGCCATGCAGCAGCCACGCTGTGAGATGGAGAGAGTGCAGGTCGGGATGATGGAGCCTGCCGTGCTGCTGCGTAATCAGGTCCGGCCACAACGGTAGAGTGATCGGGGTGGACACCGAGAGCTCTAGGAGAGTGGTGTACCAGTGCTGCCTGGGCCACGCCGGAGCGATCAGGATTAAGCGGCCCCTGTCCCTGCGCAATTTGAGCAGGACTCTGTGGACCAGCGGCACTGGCGGGAAGGCATAGGACAGGTGGTCCGTCCAAGGCAGGAGAAAAGCGTCCGTCAGGGAGCCTGGAGAGCGACCCTGGAGTGAGCAGAACGCGTGGCACTTCCGGTTCTCGCGAGTCGCGAATAGGTCTATGTGGGGAAATCCCCACTTCCGGAAGACAGAGTGGATAACGTCCGGTCGAATGGACCACTCGTGAGTCTGGAAGGACCTGCTCAGCCGGTCCGCCAAGGTGTTCTGGACCCCTGGGAGAAAGGAGGCTACCAGGTGAATGGAGTGGGCTATGCAAAAGTCCCACAGATGTATCGCCTCTCGGCAGAACAGGGAGGAGCCTGTTGATGTAATACATGGCCATTGTGTTGTCTGTGAGGATGGTGACACAACGACCCTGTAAGTGCTGGGCGAAGGCTTGGCAGGCAAGGCGTACTGCTCGCAGTTCCCTGACATTGATGTGCAGGGTCAATTCCTGCTCCGACCACAGGCCCTGCGTTTGGAGATCCTGTAAATGGGCTCCCCAGCTGAGCGATGACGCATCCGTGGTTAAGGCTAGGGATGGCTGAGGTGGATGGAATGGAACACCTTCCAGCACCTTCCTGGGGTCTAGCCACCAGTTTAGGGAGGCCAGGACCTGCGATGGTACCATCAAAATCAGGTCTAAGCTGTCCCTGCGTGGCAAGTATACCGAGGAGAGCCATGCCTGGAGCGGTCGAAGGCGCAACCTGGCGTGAGCTGTCACGAAAGTGCAGGACGCCATGTGGCCGAGGAGACTGAGGCAGCAGCGAGCTGTTGACGTTGGGAAGCTCTGAAGGCCGCGTATGATGGCTATAAGGGCCTGAAAGCGAGCCTCTGGAAGAAATGCTCGGGCGAGGGTGGAGTCCAGCACTGCCCCTATAAAGTCTAACCTCTGGGTTGGCTCCAAAGTGGACTTTTCTACGTTCAGGAGGAGGCCGAGCTGCTTGAACATGCTCACGGCCGTCCGAATGTGCGACTGGACTTGGCTGCTGGAGTTGCTGCGGATAAGCCAGTCGTCAAGGTAGGGGAACACCTGAACTCTTTGACGACAAAGGGCGGCTGCTACCACTACCATGCACTTCGTAAAAACCCTCGGTGCCGTAGAGAGGCCGAAGGGCAGAACCGTAAACTGAAAATGTCTCTGGCCCACCACGAAGCAGAGGAAGTGTCTATGAGGTGGGTAGATTGCAATATGAAAATACGCGTCCTTCATGTCGAGGGCGGCGTACCAGTCTCCATGATCCATGGAGGGGATAATGGTGCCCAGGGAGAGCATACGGAACTTCAACTTTACCATAAATTTGTTGAGCCCCCGCAAGTCCAAGATAGGACGTAGCCCCCCTTTCTATTTGGGGATTAGGAAATAACGGGAGTAGAAACCCCTGCCCCTGAGCTCCCTCGGAACCTCCTCTATAGCTCCTGCGGAGAGAAGCGATTGCACCTCCTGGATTAGGAGTTGCTCGTGAGAAGGGTCCCTGAAGAGGGTCAGGGAGGGAGGGTGGGAGGGAGGGGGGGAGACAAACTGCAAGTGGTATCCGCTTTCCACCGTGTGTAGGACCCAGCGGTCTGTGGTGATATTCGACCACGCACGGGAGAAATGGGAAAGGCGGTCTCGGAACGGGGGGAGAGGATCGACTGAAACTGGTACTCCGGCCTCGAGCGTCCCTTCAAAAATTTTGTTTGGGCCCCGACGATGGTTTGTGGGGGCCCTGTCTCTGACCAGTCTGTCGACTGGATTGTTGCCTCCTGCCCCCTCGGCCACGCGGTCTCCTAGCGAAGTCCTGCCGAGGTGCGGGTGCAGAGTAGGGACGCTGCCCGAAGGGCCGGAAGGGTCTGTGCTGCGTCGCCGGGGTATGCATCCCCAGCGTGCGGATAATGGTTCGACCATCTTTAAGGGTCTGCAGTCTCGGGTCAGTTTTTTCTGAGAACAGACCCCGGCCTTCAAACGGAAGGTCCTGGATGGCGTGTTGGACTGCCGTAGGGAGGGTGGAGGATTGAAGCCAGGAGATACGCCGCATGGCGACTCCTGAGGCTATAGTTCTGGAGGCCGAGTCGGCGATATCGAGAGAGGCCCGCAACGACGTCCTGGCCACCTTCTTACCCTCCTCGACAAACGCTTTATACTCCTGCCTGGACTCCTGAGGTATAAGCTCTTTGAATTTTTCCATGGAGACCCAGGTGTTATAGCCGTAACGGCTCAGGAGCGCCTGCTGGTTCGCAGCTCTGAGCTGCAGGCCCCCCCCCTGAGGAGATCTTTCTCCCAAATAAGTCTAGGCGCTTGGCGTCCTTGGACTTCGG
The DNA here is from genome assembly GCA_033296515.1 of Macrochelys suwanniensis. Taxonomy (NCBI): domain Eukaryota; kingdom Metazoa; phylum Chordata; order Testudines; family Chelydridae; genus Macrochelys; species Macrochelys suwanniensis. The sequence continues at coordinate 36,491,186 of CM065775.1, read as the reverse complement.
GGCGGGGGCCTGTTGGCCATTCCTTTCCCTCTCGTTGACCGACTGTACAACTAAGGAGCACGGAGGGGGGTGAGTATAGAGGTACTGGAAGTCTCTTGGAGGTGCCATATACTTCCTCTCTACACCCCTGGCAGTGGGGGGTATCGAGGCTGGGGACTGCCAGATCGACGTGGCGTTGGCCAATATAGTGCGGACGAATGGGAGTGCTACCCTTGTGGGGGCGTCAGTTGTCAGAATGTCCACTACCGGGTCCTCAAGTTCTGGTACCTCCTCGATCTGCAGATTCATGTTAAGGACTAATCTGCGTAGCAGGTCTTGATGGTCCCGGAGATCGATAGGAGGTGGGAGGGAAAATGACGCTCCTGCCACTGCCTCGTCCGGAAAGGAGGACGATAGACCCTGAACCAGAGGATCCTGGGACAGGTCCTGGTGAGGAACCGCTGAGGCCTCCAAGGTCGAGGCCTCCGGGTCTGGGATCACGACCGATGGCTGTGGCGGGTCAGAGACTTCCGGGGGAGGACGGGACACCGTTGCCTCTGGTGCCCTGGACTCGGATTGAGCCGAGTGGGAGGCTCTGGATGGGACCCCTTGGGCTTGATGGTATGCCATGGGGGTCCAGAAGGGCCATTGCCCCTGGTCTTGGGGCGGCTCCTGCCCGACATCTGGCCAGTGGCCCTGTTCATCAACCACATGGTCCTCAGCATAGAAATCGCTACCGGCCCTAGAAGAGTGGGAGACGGAGCGGGAAGGCCAAGGCGGTGTGGAGTAGCCTTGAAGGGCGGTCTGTGTGGCCATGGTGTGTCAAGGTGCCGGGGATCGGTACCGGGATCTGGACCGGTACCGGGAACGGTACCGACGGTTGCTGCGGTACCGGGAACCCGACCTGGATCGGGAACGTCTCGGCGAACGATAATGACGTCGATCGTCCGGAGATCTACGCTGCGACCGGCCACGGGACCGGGAGCGGTACCGGGAGTCGTCATATCGCCGCCTGGAGGTTGACCTGGAACGGTACCGCGAGTACGACCGGCGCCGAGGAGAACCCAACTGCTGCTGGCTGGTCTCCGCATGCGGCACCGGGCGTAGTATGGCCAGTTTGCCGCGGGATGTGACGATCTGCAACGGTGGTACCGAGGATGGAGTCGGTGCCGGATCAGTGATGGCGATCAGGTCCCGTGCCGCCGAGAAGGTGTCCGGAGTGGACGGCAGCGGAAGCTCTACCACGGTGTGCACCGGGGAGCTGGCGGTCACCAAGCTCAACGGACCTTGCGGGGCCGGAGTCGTCGGTACCGGGGCCTTAGTAGGCTGTCCTGCGCTCAACGGCCTCTAGGGTGCCGGAGTCGGCAGGGTCGGTGCCGGCATTGGTGGCGGCGCCGGACTTGACGGCCCTTGCGGAGCCGGAGTAGGTGGCATGGATATCTTAGCCACAGGCACCGAGCTCGACGGTCCTTGCGGTACCGGAGTCAGCGGTGCTGGTGCCATACCGGGCTTGCCGCGGTCTTGAACAGGCTGCAGGTGCAGCGGCGCCGGGGTCGGTGCTGGCCCAGGACCTGACTTCCTCGCTCTCGGTGACAGAGACCGACGTCTCTGAGGAGTCCCGGCCTGAGGTGTTCGGTGCCGGGGCTCTTTCCCGGAGCTTGGGCGCTCTGGTGCTGTCGATGACGAACCTGCCGGGGTCGGCACCGGGTTCCGGTGCGGTGCTGACATCGGGCTGAGCGAGGCCTCCAAGAGGAGCTGCTTTAATCGAAAGTCCCGCTCCTTCTTGGTCCGTGGCTTAAAAGCCTTACAAATTCGGCACTTGTCCGGAAGATGGGATTCCCCGAGGCACTTTAAGCAGGAGTCGTGGGGATCCCCCGTGGGCATCGGCTTCTGACAGGCCGAGCACGGCTTGAATCCCGGAGAGCCAGGCATTGGCCCGGTACCGGGAGAGGGGAGATAGGGGATGAAACCCCTTATCACCCACCACTATTTACACTAATTATACAAACAATCTAACACAAACTAATCTACAACTACTAAAGAGTACTCAAACTATTAACAAGATAAAGGAGTGCTAAGTATGCTAGGGAGGTGGAGATCAGCGAGCTGCTCTCCACAGTTCCAACGACCGTCACGGGCGGTAAGAAGGAACTGAGAGGGCGCTGGGCCGGCTGGGGTATATATCAGGCACCGTAACGGCGCCACTCCAGGGGGCACCAGCCGGCCCACCGAGTGTTGCTAGGGTAAAAATCTTCCGACGATCGTGCACGCCGCGCGCGCATACCTAATTGGAATACATATGAGCAATCACTCAAAGAAGAAGAAAAAATATCCCTAAAGTTTCTGGTTCTGGTCAAGAGACTGACTCACTGCATAACAGTGCACTGCAGTTTTATTGCAAATGCAACAAGGCAGATTAATAATATATTTTGTCTGAGTTCGCAAAACTCTCTGCCTGGATCCAGTTGTAGTGGTCCCCCTATTGCAACAATTCCTCTGGCTCCTGAAGGGAGGGGGAGAGTTCTGCCTGCTTCCTGTAGTAAGGCAGGAAGGAAGTCTTAGTGGCAGCCCCTCAGGCATGGCTGAAATTCCTGGGAAGGCTGTAGCTTCTTGAAATACAGCAAGACTAGTTCCAGCTCTAGTCAAAATCACATTACTTGTGAGGAAACAGAGTTGGCAACACAGCTACTTGAGTGATCCCGTTTAGTAGCAGGAGTAATGGAAAATCATAAAAAGGCCACTATGACCATAATTTGTATTTACTGGATTGCATTTAAAACATGGCTGCACTGATTTTTTTTAACCCTCATGTTTATTTAAAAGATGGTTCAGGTGAGTAAAAGGCACATCTTCATCAAGTCATCTTAAAAAATAAAAAGGCTGTCTTTGCAGGGTTAGGGTCCCCCAACATGGTTAGGGCTTGTCTACACAAACACTTAGTTCACAGCGTGCTGATATGTTAATCTGCCCCGCACTAGCCTGCTGCATGCTATGTGGTCACGTGGAGCTTGCTGCTGCACAGCGAAAGTTCAACAGTGCGCTTAGATCTACCCTGCTTTGAAACAGGAGATTTTACAGTGCAGAAGCAAGGTCTACACAGCCACTTAGTGTGCAGCAGGCTTGTGAGGGAACACTTGGCAGATGGCTGGCAAGCATGGAGTAGATTTACACCTAAGGTCCCTCTAAGCTGCGTGGCCGTGCAGCAGTCTATTAAGCACTGTGCAGGTGCTTAGGGCTGTGGCAGGGAGATGCGCCTCTCTTCCAGCCCCAGACCTGCCGTGGCAGGGAGAGGCACCCCTCCCCCTGCTCCAACCCGGCTCGGACCTGCCACGACCAGGGGAGAGGCACCTATCCTGCAGCCCCAGGCCTAGAGCTGCTGCGGCAGGAAGAGGCACCTCTTCCCCCCCACAGCCCAGGTGCTGCTGCAGGGAGAGAGAGCTGGGGGAATCCTCTCTCCCAACTGTAGCCCCAGAGCAGCCTATACCCCAAACCCCTCATCCCTGGCCCTACCCCAGAGCCCCCAGCCAGAACCCTCATGCCCCCCCCACTCCGAACCCCTTTGAGACCTCCCTCCCACCCCAAATAAAAATAAAAGATTACAGCATTTTACTCCTCTCTTTGGCCTGATTTAGCTAAGTTAAAGTTCACGTGTCATCCAAAACATAAATCGTTGTCAGGTGCCTGGATTTTGTATTTAAAGGGAAAGACAGGTTTAAATGATTTTCTTTTTTGGTTAGTCCAGCTCCAGACTTTATACAGAAGGACCACTGTTTCAACTAAGGATATGGATAATTGTATCCTCTCAGCCAGGGCCGGCTTTAGGAAGTGCGGTGCCCGATTCGAACAATTTCGACGGGACCCCTCCACCGAAATGCCGCCGAACACAGCGGCAGCAGCAGCGATTGAGCTGCCGACGAAGTCACAGACGTTGCGGGGCCCTCTTAGGTGCGGGGCCCGATTCGGGAGAATGGGGGGAATCGGTCTAAAGCTTGCCCTGCTCTCAGCACCACTAAAATTAAGTGATCTACCGATCCTCTCACAAGACGTCTCTGTAGCAGAGCTAGTAGTTGAACTCAGAACGACAGAACCATGCTTGCTATCCTTGTTTACCACTCAGAAACCATAAGCAAAATAACCCTGTTATATGTGTAGGAATGCAGAATTGAAAATTAAAGATAAGGAAAATTAAACTGTTTACATGAACAGATAAAATTAGAAGAAATATATGCAAGCAAAAATAAAGGGAAAGAGTTAAAGGAGAGAGTGTTAAAAAATGATAAGGAAAAATAAACTTAAAAATAAGATATTTCTCAAAAAGTATGAAAGGCTGTAACAATGCTGCCCGTGGGAGCCAGCTGAGGTCACTCAATCAGGGTGAACTGCAAACAAAACGGGGCAGACAAACCAAACACTGGTGGACATTCCAATATTTAGATTTACCAAGCCAGCCCAAAAGAAGCCTCTGTATTACCTCACAGGCTACTCAGAAGTCCAAACAACACAGTTCCCTTAAAGTACCCAGCTTCAGGCCTCCATCCAGACACACATGTCAAACATATGATGATGAGTTTTGAAAACCTTATTTCATCATATAAAAGAAAAGGTTCTCCCAATCCCAAAGAATCAGACACACACCCAGGTCAAATGATAACTTAGATCTTACCCAAAATACACGCTTATAGCCAATTCTTATTAACTAAAATGTATTAAAAAAGAAGAGAGAGAGAGTTGGTTGAAAGATCCATATACATCACACTTGAGTTTAATTTCTTGAGGTCCAGATACATAGCAGAGATGGTGAGTTTGTAGTTGCCAAAAGTTCTTTTACAAATAGTCCATAGGTTATAGTCCAATGTCCATACTCAGGGTGACTCCAGTCAGTGACTGGGGATCTCAATTCTTATGGTTTAGGGTTTTCCCTTCTTGAAACCCAAAGCAGACCTGAGATGAAGAAGGATCATGTCCCAGGGTTTTTATACATTTCCAGCAGCCTTGGCCTGAGAAAACACTAGGCTTAATTTTCCTTCTCCCAAACATCATGGCAATTAGCACAGGGTAATTTATCCATTAAACACTTCAGATACAGCAGGGGTCTCAAACTCCTAGCCCGTGGGCCATCTGCGGCCCGTGAACCTCCACAATGTGGCCCGCGGGGCTCCAGCAGTTTTGGGGCCGGGTCTCTCCCTTGGCCCCACCTGCAGCCCCAGGGCACCCTCTCCCCCAGGGGCCCCGGAAACGCAGCGGAGCTGAGCGGCGCCTGCCTGCTCACTCCAGTGGCTGCTAGCCCCTCCCTGCGGCCCCAGAGAAGGGCTGTGCCTCTGCATGCTGCCCCCGCCCAAAGCGCCCCTGTGGCCAATGGGAAGCTGCGGGGGCAGTGCCTGGGGGTAGCAGCGTGCAGAGGCCCCACAGCCTGCCCCTCCTCCTTTGCTTATATCACAAGACTAGACTACCCTTCTATCTCTAACAATGCAGGCTTGCATTTCAAAGTTCTATTCATTTACATATCTTGCTAAACAAGTCTTTAAAGTTTGGCCATGGGTCATGTCAGTCTGAGTTAATTAACTCTTTCTGGCCCTGTGTCACCTTTCAATGAGATATAATATTACACTCATAATGTCACAAAGGCAAAATGGCTAGGCAGAACCACCCAGGCCACTAAAGAATGAGAGTTGCTGACAGACAAGGATATTAGTGGGAATCTGAAAGAATTTTTTGTTGGTATTCACAGAAGATGAAGTTTTATCCCTCAGACTGATATATTTTCATGGGAGATAAGGTTTGAAGTGAAATGTTAAAACTGAAATAAATAGAAAAGCTGACAGCAAACCAGACTCTGAAGAGTTACATCACAGAATTCTCCAGGCAATAGCAATGTGAACAAGATTACTTTTGACAGATTTTTATGGTAGTTGGCAGCGGAGCTGAGCGGCGCCTGCCTGCTCACTCCAGTGGCTGCTAGCCCCTCCCTGCGGCCCCAGAGAAGGGCTGTGCCTCTGCATGCTGCCCCCGCCCAAAGCGCCCCTGTGGCCAATGGGAAGCTGCGGGGGCAGTGCCTGGGGGTAGCAGCGTGCAGAGGCCCCACAGCCTGCCCCTCCTCCTTTGCTTATATCACAAGACTAGACTACCCTTCTATCTCTAACAATGCAGGCTTGCATTTCAAAGCTCTATTCATTTACATATCTTGCTAAACAAGTCTTTAAAGTTTGGCCATGGGTCATGTCAGTCTGAGTTAATTAACTCTTTCTGGCCCTGTGTCACCTTTCAATGAGATATAATATTACACTCATAATGTCACAAAGGCAAAATGGCTAGGCAGAACCACCCAGGCCACTAAAGAATGAGAGTTGCTGACAGACAAGGATATTAGTGGGAATCTGAAAGAATTTTTTGTTGGTATTCACAGAAGATGAAGTTTTATCCCTCAGACTGATATATTTTCATGGGAGATAAGGTTTGAAGTGAAATGTTAAAACTGAAATAAATAGAAAAGCTGACAGCAAACCAGACTCTGAAGAGTTACATCACAGAATTCTCCAGGCAATAGCAATGTGAACAAGATTACTTTTGACAGATTTTTATGGTAGTTGGCTAAAGAAAATGGAAGAAGAGTATTAGATCACCAGACAATCACTAACATAGTTCTATTTTAAGATAGAATTAAATAAGAATCTTGTAACTAAAGTCCTTAATTTCAGTTATTGCAGAAATTTGGAAACTTTCACAGCAAGCAGAATTATGGCTCTATTAACTATAGACTATAATTTAGTCAGCAGAGATTCATGAAGAAAAACTATTTAAAGGAATTTCTTTCCCTGCTTTCATTACTAGTTTTACGTTCTCTCTTTCCATTCATTGTTTGAAATGTTTCTTGGAAAAGACTGAAAGTTAAAGGTCTTCCCCAACTCGCTTTAACTTTTATCACCCAGAAAATATTACTCCTGTCTTTCTAACAGATCAAAGACATCAGGGCTCCATTTTGTTATTTGCAGAGAATGTGAACTGTTCTGAAAGAAGTTTATTATTTAGCTTCTTGTGAAAACGGAGTAGGTGAAGCTCACATATTTCTTCTGGGTACACCAAAAAGTAATGGTGTAAATATTTCTTTAAAAGAAAATAACAGAATTTTTCTGTAACCTACATTTTTGGCCTACTTCTCGTCCCACAACAATAGAACTGTAAATCACATGTATTTAATGCAGGTCCCCAATGTAAAACTGGAATAACTGAGATGAGAATCAATTCCTTATAGTGTAGAACGTATCACTTGCCTGGTAATGTTAAGGTTCATCAGATCCTTAAGAGGTAACCTGCAAAGAATTTTCTTTAATTAACCTGTGTCCTTTTTCTTTTTTCCCTTTTTTTTTGGGGGGGGGGGTGGTAGGGGTGGGGCATCTGTACCTTTTTTTTTTAATCCTAATATAAGGGTTTACTTGTTTTTTACATTACAAATTCAGGTCCCGGCTATTCTAAAGATTTTTGGAAGTCTGGAAAAACTAGTGAAAACAACAGCATTACAAGAGAGGCAAGAGTGACAGTTGAGGAACTGAAGGGAAGGAGAGAGGGATTTTATTTTATCAGACTATTAAACCTGCTTTGTGTTTAAATCTGTTTGTGTTAACATCTCTAACTTCAATGACAGATTAACCTTTTGTTAATCATTGAAAAAGATCAGGCACCCTAAAAATATGCTTTGGAGGAAATCAAAAGGTCCTGCAATACAACCAGGAAAAAGTGATCCATGGATCTAAGTTTTAAAAAAAATAAGCACTTCTCCACTTCACCCCAAACTTTCAGTCTCTCCTTAAAGATCATAACATTAAAAGTGCAAGCCTAATATTATTTTCTTTACTAATCACCCATAAGGTAATATTTTCTCCTACTTTAGAGCAGGGCTTTGGAACGGAGCCTGGAGCTGGAGCGCAGAGCAGCTCCGGAGCAGTGGAGCTGCAGGTTTTTGCCTGGAGCTGGAGCAGAGCCGGAGCAAGCCCTGCTTTAGAGTCATCAATCCAGACTGAAGGAAAATGTACAGTGGTATCTCCATTGCATTAAACTACCTGGGACTTAGGACAATGATAATACATCTGAGGGTCTATATCATGCACAGTTTTAACAACTTCAGAGATAATATGGCTCAAACCCTACTTGTCCCTATTTAATCCTTTAGGTATGTAGTGTAAATAGTCTTCAGTCAAATGATGACAGAAAGATATTGCTATATACCTGACCATTCAAAACTGGATAAAAATGAAATTATTTCCCACAGTCCACTTCACAGCTAATCAGTTGCTTAAATTGTAGTTCCAAATTCCGACTAATGAACCAGAGGTTAAAAGCTCTATATCTCATTATCAGCTGTCTCAACCATCCAGTCCCTGAAAACAAACATCTTAAAAATATTCCTTGGCAGAATACAGCTTGTATAATCTTTGCTCAGACATCTTGGAAAGTATCAACTAAGACTGAGAAAGTTGGTCACAAAGAGTCAGTTATATTTAGGCCAGAAGAGTGAATTTTTCTAGCAGGTAATGAAAGAAATGTTAATTTCATCTGATAATTGTGCAATGAGGAAATAAAAGCAGTGTCCCTTCCTGAATCATTGAGGTTTTGTTCAAGCTTCCTAAAAGCATATTGAAAACCAAGAAAATAATTAGATTCTTGAGAAGGCTATTTTCCTATAGTGAGACTTTACTTTCACTGGGAAGTCAATTAATCACATTACCCCCCCAATAAGGAAATTTTATACCATGCAAGGAGAAAACGATGAGAAAATTCTGTATGCTATTTTTTCTTTCTTTCCAGAAACATTCACACACTAAGTGACCACTTTTCTTAGAGCTTCAGTGCCTGTAATGTTAAACTGGATTAATGCCACAATGAAAAAAAATATATATAGTTAACTACTCCGGACTAGGACAGAACCTACTACCACTAGTTAAAAGACGATCAATTGGGATATTATTTTGTCCTAGTCATTCTCATGGTCTGGATGATACATTAATCTAATTTAAATCATTTTGTTGACCCATATTCAATCTATATTATTCTTATGAAAAAGACGTATGGTCTTTTGTTGGCGATAGCGATGTTAGGATTTAATAATCCTAAATACAGATGAATAATTATTGCAATATCAGACAAACTGTTAAACTTTCGTGAGCCAGCATTAGCAAAGTAGTCAATCTATGTTCATTAAGCAAGCCTTTTGTACAGCCTTCATTAAATATGAAGGGCCATAGAATCATAGTGGACTGAACAGTCCCATCCCTGAAATTATACTGGCATAGTGACAAGTTTGACACATGTTCCCCCTCCTAACACTGAAGAGGGCATAAGCAATTAACCTCAACACAATGTCATGTCTCTGTCACCATCCAATTATTAAACATGGTGTATGTTCTTCAGCAGGAGTACACTTGTGTAATTAATTCTTGGCATGTAAACTTTCAAAAACGCCAGATGTTCTGAAATTTTGGTAGTAGTCTGGTTTACTAGTTCCTGCCATGCTAAACATCTTTTTGGAACATATACTTGCTGGTGGGCAGCTTAACAATTAAGGAGTTTATTGCCATGCTCAAACCAGTGTGATTTTCTCCCCTTTTCCAAAAAGTATTTAAACAAGTCTTTATTTCCTTAAGTGGTTCATGAAGCCACCATGCTTTTTCTTTTGTTTGTGCTTACAGTGGATAAATAAAAAAAAAAAAGCAAATGATCAGTAAGAGAATATGAGATTTGGTAATTAGTCCATGTCACTGGTAAAAAGGACAACTCTCCCATAACCTTCCTCCAAGCGCTTGTAAGGCCAAGCCTAGTAGAGCTTGGTATGTATGCGATATTTCAGGAGAAAGGAAATATAATGAAGAAATGTTGCACACTGAGAGCATGATCTGAAGTTTGGAGATGCAGCTAGAAACTATGGTTGAGTTTTGAAGGCAATCTGAATGGATGATGGAGGGAAGGAGAGAGGGTGCTGAAGGGAAACCTGAAGACTTCTGGATGCATGCTGGATGAGAAAACTCTGAGGGTAGAAGGCTGGATAAAGAAAGTGGTATGTAACTATGAGAACAGGGCAGAGGAAAAAAGACTGGCTAGCAAAAGAGAAATTGAGTTGAGGAACAGGGTTGATGAGTTGGAAAATTAAGGGTAGAGGCCATCAGTAACAGAAGATGGGAGAGTAAGGAGGAAGAGAAATGCGGCTAGTCCTACAAAAGGGGAGACAATGGAGATAACCAGAGTTCGGAGCCCAAGGAGGATAGAGGGTGACTTGCAGAAGTTTGTAAGTGAGAACAGAAGATAAGTGGACTTGCAGCCAGAGAGAAAAGAAGGGGGAAGGCTACAGAATTGCATCAACACCAGGAAGAAACAGGTCTATGTGATCAGGGACTCCCTACTAAGAAGAACAGACAGGACTGTCACCAGAACTGATCCGGAGAAAAGGGTGTGGTGTCTGACATGAGCTAAGATACAGGATGTGGACCTAAGGCTAATGAGGATACTAATGGAAGTGGGAAAGAATTCACTCACTGTTCTTCAGGTTGGAACAAATGATGCTTCTAGATTCTCACTCAGACGATTCAAAGAAGACTATGCCAGGCTGGGGAACGTGCTTAAAGAAATGGAAGCTTAGGTGATCTTAAGTGGGATTCTACCTGTCCCTAGAGGAAAAGAATGAAAATGAAACAAGATTATGATGACCAACAGATGACTCAGACAACGGTGCTATAAGGAGAGCTTAGGGATGTTCAACCACTGGGAGGCATCCACAGAGGACTGTTCTCATGGGATGGATTCCACGTGGGTAGGGAAGGAAAGAGACTTCTGAGATAGAGGTTGGCACAAGTGATTAAAAGAGCTTTAAACCAGGAATTCAGGGAGATGCTCCTGTAATCTCCACACCTGATTCTAATATTGAACAGGAGGAAAATCAAGTAAAAAAGGATACAGCAATGGAAAAAGGAACAACAAAAGGAAAGATATTGCCAATACCACTGACAGTAATAGTCAGGTAGGCCAGTGGTTCAATCTTTCCAAACTACTACTGTACCTTTTTCAGAGTCTGATTTATCAAGTTCCACTTCACTTAAAAGCTACTTGCTTACAAAATCAGACATAAAAATACAAAAAAGTGTCACCACACTATTACTGAAAAATTGTTTACTTTCTCATTTTTACCATATAATTATAAAATAAATCGTTTGGAATATAAATATTGTAATTACATTTCAGTGTGATACTTGAGCCTGTTTTTCACTTGTGAGTCTTGTCTGAAGCCCGAGCCCCAGTTGGTGGGGCTGAAGCACGTAATTTAGCTTCGTGGGGTCCCAAGCAATTGCCCTGCCCTTGCAACCCCGCTAAACCCCTCCTGTGACCTCTCTAGGGACTGCAACCTCCAGGTTGAGAAACAGTGATCTAGATGAATTGAGTACCCCCTGGAAGACCTCTGCGTACCCCTAAGGGTATGTGTACCCTGATTGAGAACTACTGAGGTAGGCTATACTGGCAGTAGAACTACTGTGCTATTCAGGAAAGAAAGAAGTAAAGGTGATGGAATAATATTGTATATTAATAAAGGTAGGATAGAAAGAAATTAGAACCGAGGGAATGGATAAAATTGAATCTGTTTGGGTCAAAATCACTTTGGGGAAGAAAAGTCTCAGAGGCTCCACTGGGATAATGCTTGGGGTTTGCTACAGACCCCCATGATCTGATCTGGATTTGGCTAGAGACCTCTAATATTTTTAATGAAAAAAAATACTACTGGGAATTGTGAGATTATGGGAGACTCCAATTTCCCAGATACAAATTGGAGGACAAGTGCTACTAATAATTATGGCAGGCCCACATATTCCTAGATATGCTACCTGACAGATTTCTTCATCAAAACAGTCACCGAACCAATAACAGGTGATGCCACTTTAGATTTAGTACTGTAAGTAGCAAGGATCTCATAGACCAACAAGTTGTAGAAGACAACCTTGTTTCGAGTGATGAGTTAATTCAGTTTAAATTAAATGGAAGGATAGATAAAAATAGGTCTGCAACCAGAGTCCTTGATTTCAAAAAGGCAAACTTAATTTTTTAAAGGGAATTAGGGAAGTGGACTGGACAGAAGAACTCAAGGATCTGAATGAGGAGGTGGTTTGGGATTATTCTACGTCAAAGTTGGAGAAACTATCTGAAGTTTGCATCCCAAGCAAGGGGAAAACATTTGTAGGGAAGGGTTGTAGACCAAGCATCTCAAACAGGTTATTAAGAGAAGGCAGAAAGTGTAAAAGGAATGGAAGAAGGGATGAATCAGCAGGGAAAGTTCTCTCTTTGAGATCATAAAGTACAGGGGAAAAGTCAGAACTGCCAAAAACCAAGCAGAATTGGACCTTCCAAAGGAAATTAAAACCAACAGTAAAAGGTTCTTTAGCCATATAACTAAAAATATGGAAAGAAGAAGTGGGACTGCAAAACACAGAGGATGGGGTGGAGATTAAAAATAATCTAGGTACTGCCCAACACCCAAATGAATACTTTGCCTCTGTTTTTAATAAGGGTAATGAGGAGCTTGGGGGCAGTGGCAGGGTGGCTAATGGGAATGAGGATATGGTAGATGAATTACCACATCCAAGGTGAAAGCCAAACTTAAATAGTTTAATGGAACCAAATCAGGGACCCCAGATAATCTCCATCCAAAAATATTAAATGAACTGGCACATGAAATCGCAAGCCCAATAGCAAGGATTTTTAATGAATGCGTAAATTCAGGGCCATACTCTGTCGTGGGAGGAGAACTACAAATATAGTACCCATATTTAAGAAACAGGAAAAAAGTGATCCAGGAAACTATAGGCTCATTAGTTTGACCTCAGTTGAATGCAAGGTCTTAATTTTTTTTATTTTTATTTTTTGAAAGAGAGTAGTTTAGGGGTGTGACAAAGTTCCTCCTCTACCTCAGTGGGTCCTGCGCTTATTGGCAGATTTTTGCTTGCCTCAGAGATCTTCCCCTCTGGTAGAACCCACACTCCAGATCAACTCCTCCTGTGTCTGATCAGGAGTTGGGAGGTTTGGGGGGGAACCCGGGCCCGCCCTCTTCTCCGGGTTCCAGCCCAGGGCCCTGTGGACTGCAGTTGTTTAGAGTGCCTCCTGGAACAACTGCACGACAGCTACAACTCCCTGGGCTACTTCCCCATGGACTCCTCCCAACACCTTCTTTATCCTCACCACAGGATCTTCTAGCAGTACGCCCTCTCACTCTTAGCTCCTAGTGCCGCTAGCTCCCAGCTCCTCGCACGCCCACCACAAACTGAAGTGAGGTGCTTTTTAAACTCAGGTGCCCTGATTAGCCAGCCTGACCCAATTGATTCTAGCAGGTTCTTCTTAATTGGCTCCAGGTGTCCTAATTAGCCTGCCTGCCTTAAATTGGTTCCAGCAAGTTCCTGCTTGTTCTAGTGCAGCCCCTGCTCTGGTCATCCAATGGCCAGTATATTTGCCTTCTACCAGACTTCTGTACCCCACTCATAGGGGTCTGTCACAGGGGACAAAGATAAATGATAATTGGGATAATAAAATACAACATGGTTTTACATAAGGTAGATTGTGCCAGACCAACCTGACGGCGTTCCCTTTTTTTGAGAACTGATTTTCTAGACAAAGGAATTGCAGCAGATCTAATCTACCTGGATTTCAGTAAAGCAGCTGATATAATTTTACATGGGAAATTATTAATTAAATTGGAGAAGATGGCAATTAATACAAGAATTGAAAGGCAGGTAAGGAACTAGTAAAAAAAGGAGACAACAGGTCATGTTGAAAGGTGAACTGTCAGGCTAGATGGAGATTACTAGTGAAGTTCCCCAGGGATCAGTCTTGGTACCAAATTTATTTAACATTGTCATTAATGACCTTGGTATAAAAAGTGGGCATGCATTAATAAAATTTGCGGACTACACAAAGTTGGTAGGTATTGCCAATGCAGAGGTGGACCAGAATATCAACCAAGAAGATCTGGATGACCTTGAAAACTGCAGTAACAGAAATTGGATGACATTTAATAAAGCAAAATCATGGATTTAGGGATTAAACTGGGGATTTATCAATTGGAAGGAACAAAGGAAGCGAAAGACCTGGGAGTTCTGGTTGATCAGAGGATGACTATGAGGCATGAACGTGATGTGGCTGTGAAAAAGACCAATGCAATCCTAGTATGAATCAGATGAGATATATCCAGCAGAGATAGGGAAGTGTTATTAGCATTATACTAATGATATATATACTGGTGAGACCTCATCTGGAATACTGTGTGCAATTCTAATCTCTGATAATTTAAAAAAAGATTAATTCAAACTGGAGCAGGTGCAGAGAAGGGCTACTAGAATGATCAGAGGAATAGAGAACCTACCTTACAAGAGGAGACTTAGGCTAAACCAGCCAAGCTCCTTAACAAAACAAAGGCTGAGGGAAGATATGATTGCTTTCTATAAATACATCAGAGGGATAACTCCTCTCCCTGCCTGATGTTTATTTAAGTTAAAGGCCAAAGCCAGCACAAGAAAAAACAGATATAAAATGGCCATGAATAAGTTTAGGCTTGAAATTAGACAAAGATTTCTTACTATCAGAGGAGTGAAGTTTTGGAACAGCCTTCCAAAGGGGAGTATTCGGGGGGGGGGGGGGAAGGAGGAGGAGAGAATCTAGCTTGTTTTAAGACTGAGCTGGATACATTTATGGAGGGGATGGTATGATGCAATTGCCTTTAATGGCATAAGGTCCATTCATGACTACTATTCACAAATATCTCTAACGGCTAACAATGGGGGACATCTGATGAAGAAGGCTCTAAGTTACTACAGAGAATTCTTTCCTAGGTGTCTGGCCGGTGAGTCTCATCCATATGCTGATGGTCAAATTGATTGCCATATTTGGGGTTGGGAAAGAATTTCCCCCCAGATCACATTGTCAGAGACCCTGGATTTTTTTTTTGATTTTTTTTTTGCCTTCCTTTGCAATGGACTTGCTGGTTTGAACTAGAGTAAATGGTACATTCTCTCTAAGTCTTTAAATCATGATTTGAGGTCTCTAGTAACTCAGCCAGAGGCTATGAGCCTATTACAGGAGTGGGCAAGGGAGGGCGAAGTTCTGTGGCCTGCGACGTGCAGTAGGTCATACTAGATGATCAAGATCGTCCCTTCTGGCTTAAAGTCTATGAATAAATTAGCTTCTTCCACAGCATGATTAGAGCAATCATCTCATATTTTTCAAGATAACAAGAGCTCTGATTGTTGTTCAACACTTAACTAAATATAATGGTGTTCAGCTGATTTTATTTAAAGGAGTAGACTTTTTACCAAAGCAACATGGTGGTAGTTGCAGGGGGTGACTGCAGATGTCAGAAGTGTCAGACATGCTTAGAATTCCTTGCTGGATGACAGGTTTTTGGAAGCATTACATACCTTAGGTGAGCAAGACCTTCCCCTTGTCTGTCTCTCTCTTTTTTTGTGTGTGGGGGGATAAGATACTGTTAGGACAGGGGCATCCATCTCTTATGATCAGATATTGCTGAAGAACTGTAGTCTTACACTACAGTATTTCTGCCAAGCTATCAGGTTCTCTCAAACATTTTATTCATTTTATGAAATTCTGTACTACTAAGTCCAGTTATACATGCAAAAACCCTGAAAGATTACCAAAGTAGTTTAATTGTCATCCAGAAATAAAAACTTTAATAAAAACCTCTGGCCTTTAAATCTATCTACTATACTCACAAGAGAGACCTCAGTTGAATGCAAGGTCTTAATTTTTTTATATTTATATTTTTTGAACGAGAGTAGTTTAGGGGTGTGACAAAGTTCACAGGTATCAGAACCATTATCCAACACCAAGATACTCCTATGAGATAAAGATCTACCAAACTCATTCCCGTCCAAATCTGGCTACAGTGATTCATGCTTCTGTAACATCTATTTGACTACCGCAGATATTTTAAGAATGAAGTTCCATACCATGAGAAAGCTCAAGGTGGTTCAGAACACAACAGCTTGCCTGCTCAGCAACACATCATGTCAATTAGTCACTCTCTCCACTTGTTCTCCGTTGTACAGAGCCCAGGTAAAGGTCCCTGTCCTGATTTTCTAAGCCCAGCATGGGATAAAGTCCTAATTACTTGAGAGAGAGACTGACTAGGACCATGGTCTTCCACTGCAGCTATGTTCGACTGCAACAATGAAACTGTTCCAGGGGGCCTTGTGACTGCAGGAGTAAGAGTTTTCATAGGAGCCTGTCCAAGAATATGTAACTCTCTGCCAGATGAAAAAATAATGAACACTATCTCCCATGCATTTAGAGCTAAATGCAAAACTCACCTTTTCTCCAAGGTTTTACACAATAACGCCCCCACTTTCATGCCTATGCAAACAAACAAATCCACTAAATCCCAACAAAACCCAATCTTACTCCTTGCTAACAGGAAATAAAATTATTATTTATTTGTTGAAAGCACTTCAATAGCACAGTGACGGGCAGAACCTAGATAGACACACTACATGTTCACGGACCACATCAATAGCACAGAAGGAAAAATTCTCAACTCAGTGGCAGAATGTTGTTTTTAAACACTATCTCCAGATGGCTTCTTCACTAAACCAGTCTTACTGAAAAAAACCTTGAACATGTATCAACTAACCAACAATTGAAACTACTACAAAACATGTATCATCAGTTACAATTCTCTTTTTGCACTTCATGATTAGATATTCTAATTGTATGACTACGGAATATATCTACAGTAGACACTGCAATGACAGATGCACAAAACAGATGGTCATGTCCAATACACTACGATCATATAAGCAATAAAAGTGCACATTAACATTATGCAAGTATCAAAAGGTTACCTGATCCTAAGCATTTCCGAAAAACTACCATAACAGTAGCAACCTGTCACTCGTCCAAGGAAAACTTTTATCATCTTGCCTTGTTGAAAATCAAAGTTTCCCCTAGGATGAAGTATGTCAGGGGAATCCAGTTTAAAGCTTAATCTTTTCAGTTTCTGAGGAGGGATGCTACACCTTTAAGATATGGTTCTGTCACTTCACAAAAGTCAGCCTGCAAAGCAGCAGTTGTCTCTAAAATACTGTGTCCTAACTTTGAAATTGATAAATCAGAACTCTAAACTGTATTCTCTTGACAGATCATTTCCAAAGGAAGCTTTTAACAATGCAGGAATAAAGATTCCTTCACTATTTCCAAACTTCTTGCAACAAATAAAGTCTGTAGAGCTGTAGCCAGTATTCCTAGTGGAAATTGATAGTATTGTTAAAAAACTGCAATTTGTATCATATGTGAGTTAATCTGGGGTTCTGCTATTTCATCTTTTTGATCAGGCAAACTTCACTAAATAGACAAGTAGAATTTTATGCCAACAGTTTACCAAAAATTAAATTCTTTACTTGATAATTCGTTCACTTTCTGTAAGAAAAAACAGAGCCAGTTCTTATAGCTTTGCTTTTACTTTGGTATTCTGAACATTTAGAACTGAATTATTGAAGAGACAAGTTAGAGGCAACAAATCATCACTATAAATTCAGCATGCAGAAGAAAAATCTAATAATCTAGACAAGTATCCCCATAGTCTCTCTTCTTTTTACTCAATGCCTTCTCCATCAGCTCCTCTCCTACCTTGTTTGATACTATTTCACTCATTTTCAACATTTCCTTTCCCCAAATATCCATTTCAACCCTTCTAACTATTCCACAATTATTCCACTATTTCTGCAATTGCATTCTGATAAGCAAATTTGAATCTCTTAAATGCCGTTACCTCCCTCTAAAAACATCTTAAGATGCAGTCATTCTTCATGACAATTAAAAAGTCACAGCATGGACCTCCTCTAAAGGGAAAGACAAAAGATCACAGAATTTTAATTTTCTTTTTTTCCATTTCATGGTATATTCGAATATTTTGCTTTTACTAAATGGAGCTTCATCACATAAAATGATGTACAAATTTATTGTTAATGCCATAATTAAAAACAATATTTCATTGGTAGAGATATAGTGCTAAAGTAAGATAGGATGGAGTTTCTAAGAGGTAATAATAATAAAGCTAGCGTACAATATATATTCCTTACGTACAATAGTTCAAAATGTCTGTTTATCTCTATCTTCAATGGAACACAAACAGATTTCTCCCTCCTTACTCAATAGAAGTCTCATGCCAAATATGATTTTGTCAATTCATTCGAGACACTGTGAAAGAGCCACATATTTAACACTGCTGTAGATATTAAAGTGATCATTTGCATACATATTCTTAAACTCTGATTTCCTTCCTTGATAAATCATTCTGAACTTCTACAACTCAACCCTCCAGTTATTAAGGCAAGAGACCAAATAACCCAGCTTTGCATACATTGCTATTATATTAGTTTGACCTATTTTTTTAATAGATCTCCTCCAGCAAAGGTTAGATGCTAACTGCAGAGAAAGTACTGAAGCGTGGCAATAAGTCCTTAGACAAATTAAAACTTTAATGAAGGTAGAATCAAAGTCAGAGGGAGGACAAATGCACTCTGTAGAAAAAAATTTCTTTTTGACATTTCTACTAGGATCAAGGAACACCCACAGCAGAGAAAAATAGTGATTTTTTTTTAGAAATTAAAAAAACTCAGACTTTAAACACAGTGCTGGATCTCATATCAAATGCCTTGAGCCCACACTGCAAGTGCATCCAACCCTCTGAATTTACTTTAGGATTCTTAAAGGGATCAAAAATCCTCTTTTAGCATGCTGGATATAAAGCTCTTTCTTTCCTTTAGTAGTAAGAATTAAAGTCAGGTATTCTTCTGTACTCTTTCTATACAAAGTTTGGCCTAATTCTTATTCATTATTCAGGATACATGTAAATCTTCAAAAGAAATACATCCATGTTATTGTGATGTCTCACCTCAATGACAAAATCTAAAAAAAACCAAAACCCCATTAAAAGTGAATTTAATTCTGTGTCCATTTCACTTTACTGTACATGTACAAGAGAAAGGCAAGCTTCACAATATCAGGTATTCTCAGATGATAGTTTGGTTACTGAAAGAAAAATCTCAAGAAATACTTTTAATCTCAAATTAAATTTCTACAGGCAGCAGAATTCACATCAAACTTCAAATCCTGCTCCTGGTTGGCTGACCAAACTTCAAAAACTAGCTTTTCATGAACTCTAATAAACTTTACCAGCATAAATCCAAAATATTGAAGAGGATAAGGAAGATACAATTTTATATGACTCAAACATCTGGGTCTGGAATTAATCTGAGACTGAAGATTTCAGGATCAAAGTAACTTTTATGCGATAGCTAAAAGAAGTGGGCCGATTCTAATTAGCCCAGAAAAGACCTGGAATAAACTGATAAATGATCTACTTCTATAATTCCATTTAAACAAATACATGGCAATACTTATAAATAAATTCACTATCACAGCAGGGAAATAAAGTTCGGAATAGTTCAAATGCTAAACATGCTCTTTAATAATGTATGATTATTTTAAAAGTCTCTGAAAACTGACATATGTTACAGTCTGCCCTGGTTTATAAGCATCCCACACATTATTTAAGACAAGCTAATATTTGCTGTTGTAGAAGTTCATACCCTTTGGTTAAAAGGCAAGGCAAGACCCCAATTAACTTCTTCACAGGAGTTAGTAACAATTTGAGAACCCTTATCATGCTACTCTTCCAAACTCTAAAAATCATTTGAGATGCATTGCTTTTCATGGAAATTGATCTGTATGCAATTACTTCCATTTCTATCAGTTGATCAACAGAACTGCATGCCTTTTCTCAAATGACTGAAGAATTCATCTGAAAACAAACAAAATAAAATGCACTGAACCCAGTGAGTGTCCGGAATCAAGTAAGTTAGGAACATGATGGGAATCTAAGAACCTTAGGAAGTTAAACAATTGCATTCTATCAGTCTAGACTAAGTGAGCCTATTACAACCATAACCTGTTAGATCAGTAGGCAGATTAAAAAATTTTTTTAAAAAAAACCCTAAAATGCATAAAGAAAAGATTTCCTCTATCAACACTACTGTTACATTGTTATAATAAAAAAATCTAAATGGAAGGAAATGGTGATATAGAACAGCTGCAGATGAGTCTTCCGGTAATCCTGTGTAACCTGCAAGCACTGGAAAATCATCACTATTCTGCATCTGCAGACCAACTTCTTTTTCTTTCATTGCACTCCCTAACGAGGCTATTTCTTTTGGTAGTCTCATTTCAGAGATACTTAAAATGCAGCAAGTGTAAGGAGGAGGAAAAAGTCTATTTTGTTATTCCAGTGACTCAACAGACAAGACAGCGAAAAAGTAATACGTAAGCATATATAAGTAATGTTAAGTGTACAATGTTTCTCAAAACGTATGTCAAACATTTTATAATACTTTTGCACAAAAGACACTATACAAAATAAGAGGGGTAGCCGTGTTTGTTGCTTCTACAGATCCAGACTAAGAGTCCTGTGGCACCTTATAGACTAACAGACGTGCTCCAATACGTTTGTTAGTATATAAAGTGCCACAGGACTCTTTGTTGCTTATACAAAACAAGTGATTGTATAACAACAAAATCGTATCAGGTTGGTGCAACCTGGGGATATTATACAATTAAGGGATAATATAAAAATAGGAACACTAACTTGAAAACAATGACAACCGACTGACCTTATTAAAGATTCTGTATTGCAATCACTAGAATGCAGTAATTACATAATTTATATTCAGTTAAAAGGTATACAGTACTCAAAGAGCATCTTAACACACTTCATGTACATTGTACATGTGTATTAAATCCTTTGTCCTAGTCAGCTAAGACAATGAGATTATAGATGGCCACATGTAAGACTTCAATTTCTGAGACATGATGAACCTGGCACAAATAAAGGCAATCATAGAGTAACAGCACCACTTTGTGGAACTTTCAATTACAACAATTCCTACTAAAGAGAAAGGCACACATTCATAACACAGAAGAGAACAGTAACAACATATTTTGTGTGATGCCGATAAAGGAAAACTGTCTTTAGACAAACTGTGACTTGGAAAACTATTAGTAATGGTTCAGTGTATTGTGGCTGTAGTTTCAAGCACCATCCTTAATACTGTTGATTTAATATCTTCTAATGTTTTATATGTACTGTAGAAGAACTGAATTATACTGAATATGTATTGTGGGTCTGTCCACTGAAATATACTACACCACTAAGGTTAATAAATATTATTGTAGTTACTTTAAATCTCATTTATAAATGTTTACTGGAAAGGACTGTGATATAGCAATAACTTAATTATTTTTAAATTAATTTGAAAATTATATTTTTTCCTTGAAAATCCATAGCGGTAAAATATGATAAAACCAGGTGAGAACTCACAAATTATACAAATAATTTCTATCGAAAAGCTATGCTTTGTAATTTCTGTAATGTGAAATGAAAATACATCTTGTTTTTCACGTATTAAATCTTTATTATTCAGTTAAATGCCGGTAGCAAAGCAGATTTTAAAGCTCTCTTCTTTTATCAGGGAGAGGCAGTGAAAATGTGTAAAAGTTATTGACAGCTCAATTATTATAGGAAGACAGATGATATGTCGGCGTACGTGGTAGTTCAAGATAATCCCCGCAATTCTCAACGCAACGGAGGGCCATTTGCAGCGAACCACGGGCTCGGCTCGATTTTGTTTTTCAATACCAGCGTGTGTCGGCTTACTCTCACAGGGTGATTATGGCCCAGACACCCATGTGAGGCAGGGCGGCAGATCCTCTTAGTCACCACCATATAGGTGGCGTCCGGCGGGCACCTCGGGAAGGTTAAGGATCTGTTGTTTTCACCGCTCCAGCAACTAGACCAGAGTAGGAAGATCAGTGGCGAACCATGTCTAGTCCTAAACGGTGCAGACTAGTGAGACAATCCACAAGCCTCCCCGAGGCTGTTTCCTCCCATCTCAAGAGCCCGACCCTCCCAAGTAGAACACTTGAAGAGAGTCATAGTTACTGTACAGAATTTTAGAATTAAAAAGAAACAAATGTATCTCTAGTTCATCTCCCTATTAATGAAGGATTGTTGCTTACACTACTTCAAGAACCCTTTTCATTATAATTCAAACAACAGATCTTCCTTCACATCCCTCTGAGATGATTTCGCTATCTAGAAGACCAAAGGGAAATTAAAAAAATTCTATTTTTAGAAAAGGGAGAAGAAATGGACGCCCTATACTTTGATATTTATAGGAGTATATTAGTAACATATGGAAATCTGTCCACTTCTCCAACAATTCCCTGGAATTTCAAAATCCCCCGCAAGCCACTGCTTCACGTAGCTATATTGGGAACTGAGGAACAGGTAATCAAAAGGCAGTGAAATTGCAATGATGCAATACAGCACAAGTGTGTACATGAGGCAGAAGAGGAACCAACACAACATGGCTAATATGGATACAATGCACCATTAGTATTTACACTGGCACTATTTCACAGGTTTAGCCCTTTAATGAAGGCACAGACATGGAGAGCATGAAAGCACATATCAGGTCCCATGAACGGCAGGAACATGGGTTAGAACATTCAGTCACAAGGCAAAGGAGCACCTCAGGCTGTTCTGAAGTGACTTCCTTTGTCTCATTAAATGAGCAATAGACCAGGGTGTATCTGGCCTTCCATAACCAAATGAACATTCCTCACCATATATTTTTAAGGGAAGGGAGAGATGATAAATTAGGAAACTCTTCCAAAAAGGAGGTAACAAGATGGGTTAGGAAAGAAATCTGCACAAAATCCAAAGGACGGTGTTGGAGGGAAAACAGATAAAAGTAAAAAGGAAGATGGTAAAGGGAGACTATGGAGTTTCAGCTACTGTCAGGGTTCCCTCCCCACTCTAAACTCTAGGGTAAAGACGTGGGGACCCGCATTCAGAGCCCCTAAGCTTATTTTTACCAGCTTAGGTTAAATCCCCCAAGGTACAAAATTCCCTGCACCCCAAGAAACGCTTCTCGCTGCCACCATCAAATGTCTAACAGGAATCCAGGAAAGGAATCACTTGAACTTCCCTCCCCCCCAAAATACCCCCTCAAGCCGTACACCCCCTTTCCTGGGGAAGCTTGAGAACAATCTCCCAACCAATTGGTTACACAGTGATCTAAAAACCCACCCCCTGGGTTTTAACACCATAGAAAACAGTCAGCTTCTTAAAAGAAGGATTTTATTAAAAATAAAGAAGGTAAAATCATCTCTGTAAAATCAGGATGGTAACTATTTTATAGGACACTATATTTCCAAACTCAGAGAGATTTCCCCCTCTGGACAAAACCTTAAAGTTCCAGAAAACCATGAATAACCCCCCTCCCCCCCCCCTTTGCCCTTTCTAACACAGGGGATACACCAAGCAAAAATAAACAGAAATCTATACGCTATGCTATCTAAACTTACTTCAGAAAAGGGAGGTTTGATTTTCTGTAGGTTCCTTCTGTCTTCCAAGATCACCCTCTCTCAGACAAAGACACACACTAAAACCTTCCCCCCTCCCAAAGTTTGAAAGTATCTTGTCCCCTTATTGGTCAGATGCCAGCCAGGTCAGGTGTCAGTCTGGCTACCTGCATTTCTTAACCCTTTACTGGAAAGAGGATTTTATAGCACTGCATCAGACCCTCTCCCCCTTCCCTTCATATTTATGACAGCTACTCCTTCAGTTTTAAATAAATAAAATTATATATTACTGTTAACTGAGAAACTGCTCATAAAACCTCCCCTTAAACACTGGAATACCCTCCTTATTTGAGGGCAGGAAAAAAGGTGAGGATAGTCTTCGGGAAAAAAAAAGTGAAATTAAACCTCTGATCTGCCCTCTGGGAAAGATCTGCTCCTTTTAGAAAAAAACAGTTCAATTAATTTCATAAGACCAGTTGGGTAGAGCACAGAAGTGTGTTTAAAATGTCATTTAATCATTACATGTTAATCTGGCTTTTGCTCTTTTAATGTCGTTTATTAAAACGATTTTCTGAAAGTGTTCTAGGGTGTGGATTTTTTAAATCTTGACATTAACTGCCATCTAGATGTCTTTTTATACTTCTACTATTTTACTCTGTTACATACTAGAAATGGATGTGGGAAGGGAAAAAACAATGACTTCAACAATCTGTTAGTAATTCATATTCATCTTTTGGTTTGCTCTAGAATGGAGAGGCTTTGGACAATTAAACACGAGGTGGCAAACACGGGGATTTTAAATGGCTGTAAAACCACAGTATACACCAGTATCTACGTAAAAACCAGGGAGAGAGAGGAGAGAGAGCATGAATGCCTATGCCATTAAAAGAAAAATCTTTCAAAGTGCCAAGCAGTAAATCGTGCCTGCTTTATAGAACTGTGTTAAAATCAGCAGAGGATAGAATGCCCCCACCTCCACAGCTCCTTCTAAGGCTATGTCTACACTAGAGACCTTACAGCGGCACAGCTGTACCGATGCAGTTGTGCTGCTGTAAGATCTCCTGTGTAGCCCTCTATGCCGATGGGAGAGCGCTCTCCTGTCGACATGATTAAATCACCCTCAATGAGTGGCGGTAGCTGTGTCAGTGGGAGACCATCTCCTGACAACAGAACACTGTCCACACCGGCGCTTCTGTCAGTGTAACTTATGTTGGTCAGGGGTGTGTTTTTTCACACCCCTGAGCAACATAAGTTTTACCAACAAAAGTGCTAGTAAAGCCATAGCCTTCGTGGATACATATAATCTGTCAGCTTCCCAGTGCACAAAGAAAAGGGGCCAACTAATCTTGTTTGCAGTGCAAACTAGCCCTGTGAGGAAGGTGTATGGGTGGGGCCTTGTCCCCTGCCTTTTGAAACAGAAAGGCTTTTTAAAAGACGTGGCAAGGTGCTGCCTATCCACCTTAGCTCTCAGGAGACAATATATCTTTCCAAGGCATAATGCATCCAATTACTGCTATTGAGGTACTGTACCTTCTCCTCCCCTTGACAGTCTAGGTCTTGAGAGACTGAACTGAGCCCCAAACAAGGGCTTACCTGCATGCAAATACAGGGTTAGAACCCTCATATTGCCGGACCTTATTTAAAATTTCTGTATATCAAGGCCAGATTAGTGAAATCCCAAACTGACCATCATAAGAAGTTCTTTCTCCAATCTCAGTGCATAGATATTTACAAATATTACTTAAAAGAATTAATACATGATGTACGCATAGATGATGTGTGATTCTCTCAAAATATTTTCTTATACATAAACATAGATTCCAATGCCAAAAGATCCAACCTGACCTCCTGTATGACACAGGTCACGGAATTATTTTGGGGAAGCTTTCAGAGCATATATTTAAGAAAAACATTCAATCTGATTTAAAAATTGCCTTTGGTGGAGAATCTACCATGACCCTTGATGAACTGTTCCAACGGTAATTACCCTCACTGTTAAAAATATACACCTTATTTCCAGTCTGAATTTGTATAGCTCCACTGGATCATGTTTTACTTTTCTCTGCTAGACCTTCTCTTTGTTAAGCTAAATAGACTGAGCTTCTTGAGTCTATCACTGTAAGGCAGGTTTTCTAATCCTTTAAGCATTCTCGTGGCTCTCCTCTTAACTCTCTCCAATTTATCAACATCCTTCTTGAATTGTGAACTGGACACACTATTCCAGCAGCGGTCACACCAGTGCCAAATATAAAGATAAAATAACTTCCCTACTCCTTCTCAAGATTCCCGTTTATGTATCCAAGGATTGCATTAGCCCTTTTGTCCACAGTGTCTCAACAACACACACACACACCCCAATTTTTTTCAGCGGGATCACTTCCCAGGATAGAGTCCTCCATGGTGAAAGTATGGCCTGCATTCCTTGTTCCTAGATACACACACATATATATATATACACACACACATATATATATGCATACACACTTAGCCATATTGTTTGCTTGCATCCAATTTAACAAGATATCCAGATCACGCTAAATTAGAGATCTGTCCTCTACTATTTACCACTCTCCCAATTTTTGTATCATTTGCAAACTGGATCACAGATGATTTAATGTTTTGTTCTGGGCCACTGAGAAAAATGGTAAATAGAGTAGGGCCAAGAACTGATCCCTGCAGGATCCCACCAGATGACAATTCCCTATAGTTTTGAGTCCTATCAATTACCTAGTTTTTAATTCACTTAATATATGCCAAATTAAAAAACTAGAATGATATAAAATCAATCAAAATGTTATGCAGTACCAAGTCAAACGGTTTAAACAAGTCTAAGATTACCACCTCTGCACTATTGTGTTTTTCAACCAAACTTGTAATCTTATAAAAAAAGATATTAGTTTGACAAAATCTATTTTCCATAATAATTAATGCCAATCAACATAGGTTATTACCCTCTTATAATTCTTTATTAATCAAGTCCTGTATGAGCCGCTCCATTATCTTGCCTGGGATCACTGTCAGACTGGCAGGACTATAATTACACAGGTCATCCCATTTACACTTTTATTTAAATAGTAGTACATCATTAGCTCTCTTATAGCTTTCTGGAACTTCCTCAGTGTTCCAAAACTTTTTTTAAAAACTGATTTTTAATCTCTTGGATGCAAGTTATCTAGAAATGCTGATTTAAAAATATCTAATTTTAGTAACCTCTGTTTAACATCCACCTAAGATAACACTCTTTCCATTCCAGTAGTATCATATGACGAGACTACATAGTCTGTTCCTTTTCCAAATACAGAACAGGAATACTTATTGAACACGTCAGCATATTTTGCATTATTGGTGCTGGTTCTACCATTTCCATCTAGTAATGGACTAATACCATTGTTTTCTTTTTTTTTTTTTTTAATCTCTCTTATTGTCCTTAACTCTGCTGGCCATAGATTTCTCCTTGAGTCCTTCTGTTTCCCTTATCAATTTTCTGCAGTGTATAAATTCTGATTTATATTCATTACTATCAACTTCCCCTTTCCTTCATTTGTCATATTATTTTTACCTGCCTTCACTTCCCCTCTAGAGTCGCTCTTTTTTTTTTTTTAATACAGCCTTCTTCCTCGATTGTGGCTTTTGAGGCATCTAGTAAAGTGTTCTTAAGCAATTCCCAATCATCATTCACATTTTTCTGATTAAATTCTTCCTCCCAGATGATTTGGCTCATAATTGTTTTCAACTTTATGAAATGGCCCTTTTAAAGCACCAAGCATTTGTGCATGAGAGTATATATGCTTTACTGGTCTGAACTTTATTCTGTTAACATATTATAAACGTGATCATGTCATGATCACTTGTACCTAAGTTACCATTATTTTTTTATTTCTTGTGGCATAGAATACTGGACAAACTGAAGATTGTGGAGAAACTGCAGAAAAAATGTCTTCACAAGAAATGATAAAAATGGTCTGAAACTATGGAAATTTTGTGTTACGCTTGTACATTTTTTGAAGAAGCTTTTAGTACAGTGGGAATAAATGCCAGAAAAACAACTTGCTGGTGTAAATTCCAGTATCTCTCTCCTTTAATCCAGTCATGTTTAAAGCTGAGCTATCTTTATGAAGTGCTCTTCATAAAACTGCATGTTTTTTGGAATGCATTTGAGGCAGTTTCCTTTTACACTGTTTTGTCCTGCATTTCATTAATCTACAACCCAGTTATCTTTCAGATTTATGCCAAGGAATGAGCTAACTGGAAGCTTCTGTGAGGCTTAGTATTTTAAAAATCTTCAGGGGTCCAATCCTGCAATGAGGTTTCTGCAGATGCCTGTCCCTATTGATTTAATTGCAGGATCAAGGCCTTACTGATCCAGGGTTGTATTTCAAACTTGGAAAGATAAATAGAAAGATCCACAATCAGAAATGCAACAAAAAAGTGCAATATATAAATAAAACAAACAAATTCAATCAATGGTTTAAAAAAAAAATCAGAAGTGCTGGCTAACTCTCTCTATTTCAACAACACTAAATTGCAAGGACTTTGGTTGAATTTTATTGAAACCTTAAAATACCCAATAGTTAGACTCTTTAAAATTTGCTTTGGTAACAGTAATACATTACCTGGCAAATTAGTCTTCATTATATCAATGCCAACATGAAGCTCAGGCTCAGCTGCAAGAACTGCATAATCCCCTTGATGAGAGACATTAAAATTGAAATTGGGATGGATACTGAGTATGTCGTTCACCAGGAAGGGTTTTCCTTTTGATGTCCTTTGCAAGTGTATTTCATTCCAAGGTATCCACAGTTTTTCTGCAATTAATTTTCTTATCAGCAGACGACCAGCCTATGAAATAAAAAAAGTTTGAAATGATGCATACGGAACAAATGTGCCATGTACAAAGAACATTTTGTAACTGCTAAAATACCAGTTAGTTTACTTACTTGGCAAGTAGGGCTAAGTTTTGCTTATTACTTAAAGAAACTTGCTATTTACAAAAAATATAGCATGAGATAAATGAAAAACATAAAATGTTTACCAGCTCAAATAAATGCTTGTGTAAAATGTGTGATGTATCAATAATTTATGCAGCACAGTACAACACAATCCCCCTTCTAAAGATTTGTATTATCTGAAATAGGATTTCCCTCCTTTCACCAGCTCATCACCTTTCTGCTGAGCATGTTTTATTCCCCTGCCCACAACAGTGAATATTTCTTTGCATTGATTTAAAACGCTCTCTCAGTTTTCCTATTAATGTTGTTTTTGTTAAAAATCATTTAAAAGCTAAATGACGGGCTTGTGGAAGTAGAACAGTTATAAATGATAAAAATGATCATTAATAAAACAATTAGTTATAATTTATATTACTCAAGTTGTTGATATAAAGCTTGAACTTCACCTTTGCAGAGTTTAAAGATACACAGTCATATTCTTACACATTATGCTTCCTAGTTATACAACCTCACATTGTTGCTAGTTTTTATTTCATGAAATAAAATTATAACACAACAAGGTTGAGAGAATTCTTTCACAATCCTTTGTGACGTGTTTTCTGTCAATAGTCCACAGACAGAACCCTTCCCCCCCTCTATAATGAATACCAGTAAGACAACAGAGACTGGTCATTGCTTGGTGTATTTGATTCTTCAAACTGCCTCCAAAAAAGATGCGTCTTGCAGCATACACCGAAGGTCAAAAGTTGGGCTACTCTGGATTAGGGGAGGGAGAAATACATTTTAAAGGAAAGAGGTAGCTCTAAAGGAAAGAGGTGAGCACCCTGGCAGCAGTCTCTTTTCTTTTATAGCAAAGCCCAGCCTGCAGCTGCCTCCAGGGCTTCAGCTGATTTAAAAAATGGCAGCATGTCACGGTGAGACAGGCAGTAGCTCAGGTATGAAGGACCTAAGCCAGTTATGTGTATACTGCACCTGGGACTGAGACTCCCAGGCCAGGGCTACCGACTTGTGCTAGCTGGGCTTGTCAGCCTTGTACAAGCATGCTAACAAATAGCTGTGTATAGGTTGCCTTCAGGTTAAGACTGGGTCTCTCGAGACCAGGGATGGGGGCTGCTACTGCAAGTCTATGGACCTGGACTGGGAGGCTTGTTCCTAACTGCAGTGCCAGTGTGGAGATACCCTTCGAGCTTTATAAATTAACACGAACAATCTGAACTCCGCCCAGAAAGCCAGGATAGGGGCCATGGCGTGCTGGCTACGCGTGCTGGCAGCTGGGCACTCTGGCTCCCCTGCCGCCGGTTCAAGCGGTGGAAAAGCCAGGTTTTGCCGTATCTTCCAGCAGACGGGGGTAGGGACCTTGTATTTCACACAGGCAAAGCACCGTGCACGTGCATTGCTCTTAATAACCATAATAAGCACTAGGGTCAAAACTGGCACTGCGTTAAATAAATAACCCGCGTTTCCACCTGCCCTAGTCACTCCCTTTCTACACGCGGCTCCCCCCCCCCCCCCAAAGCGCAGCAGCCTCCTCTACCATGGCAGCCTTGGCATCCCGGGCAAAGACGAACTGGCGGACGCGGTCCTTCTCCTCGGGCTGCACCAGGCGCGCGGCCAAAAGCCACTCGTCCCGGCGCGGGGCCCAGGCGGCGCAGGGGAAGGCCCAGCGCACGCTGCCCATCAGGAATCGCGGGGCGGAGGCGAGCGGCGGAGGGGAGCAAGTCCCAGCGCCCGTGAGGAGCTGCCGCCGCCGGAGCCCGCAGGCCTCAAGGCTGCTCCGCGGGCCGGGCCGGGCCACTGGGGGGATGTCACGGTCTCCTCGAAAACCCCGGGGCAGAATCCCCTCAGCCCTGCAGGGGGGGGGGGGGGGGGGCGCTACACGTGCGGGGGCTGCCGGGGGGTGCCCAGCCCTCCCACTCGGGGGGCAGTACAGTGGCCGGCCCAGCCCCCCTGCCTGGCGGGGACAGGGTCAGCGGCAGGACACCTTAGCCCCGCCCTCACCCGGCACGTGCACCACACGACGGCTCCTGCCTAGACAGCGAAGCGCGCTCCCGTGCGACTCGGGGCCGTGCGCAGCAGCGCGTTGCCGGTACTGGGGAAAAACTCAACAGGGCGCGCGCCTTCCCGCCCCCGGCGCGCGCATCTCCCTTTCGCAGCTGGTTTCCAGGACACACCCCCCACCAGAAAGAGTGTAAGTGACGGGACGACGAACCAATCGCCAGCCTACCAGGAACGGCTGCTACATGATGGGGCGGGCGAGGAGGACAAGACGGGAGCCCGGCAGCCGGTAACAGAGGGCGGGATTACTTCCGAGGACAACGCGGGAAGCCATTCCGAGCACAGGGATGGAGGGACTGACAGCTGGCTGAGCCAATCAGCGTGCAGCGGCAGCATAGCGGGTCGGCACGACAGGCCGCACCGTGGCTGCTCTTGGCTGCAGGTGGGTGTCTGCGGCGCGTTACTGAGAAGGAGGCGCGAAGATGGGGCAATGGGTCTCTGAAAGGTCAGCCGCCGCCGGTGGGTGGTGGCGGTGACCCCATCCAGCGGGTTGGCTCCTGTGGTTCGGCCCGGTCAGCAGCCGCCTGCCCATTGTGTCAGAATTTACCTGCCTTCAGAATGAGCGCCGAGTTGTTACTGCGCATGCGCGAGCTGTCCGAACATGCGCAGTGGTAACCCCTGAAGCCAGCCCTGCTTGGCTGTCCGCGTCGGCTCGCTGAGTTACTGGCAGCGGGGGTGGGGGTTGGGGGAGGGACACTCCTAGGACCGGGGCTCTGCTTTGTAGTCACAACGAATCTAGCCCAGCTACCCCTGAGGGCAGTCTGCACCAAATCATTTACAATTCTGCATACAAAAATTTAAAATTCTGCAAATTTCATTTGCCAAATAAATGTGGAGGCTCCAGCATGGCATTGGGGAGCACAGGTCACTGGCTGCACAGAGAGGGGTGATCACTGTGCAGCTCTCCCCGGGGACATGGACTCAGCGGTGAGGCTGCACCTAACCCCGACACAGCGCAAGGACAGGGCCTGTCCCAGAAACACCCTAGGGCTCTACCCCCTCCGTGCCAGGTGCACCAGGTGTGGGCAGGCAAGTTCAGCAAGGCAGGATCGGGGGGGGGGGGGGGGGGGGGGGGGGGGATCCAGGTGTGGGTTGAGAGGGTTCTGTGTAGGGCAGTCTGCATGTGGGCGGCTCAGGGGGGATCTGGGTGCAGGGGGATCTAGTTGCGCAGGGGCTTGTTGTGGCATTCTAGGTGCACAGGTAATGGGACTTTGCAGGGGGTCCAGGTAAAGGTGGGTGGGGCTCAGCGGGGGATCTGAGTGGGTGGGGGGATAGAGCTCGGCAGGGGGGTCTGGGTGTGGTGGGCTCAGTGCAGGGTCCAGGTGCTGGGGGAGTGGGGTTTGGTGGGGTGGGATCCGGGTGCGGATGGCTCATCAGGGTGGTCCAGGTGCAGGGGGAGGAACTCGGCAAGGGGGGTTCTGAGTGTGGGGGGTGAGGCTCAGTGGGAGGGTCTGGGTATGAGGGGGTCTGGATGTATGAGGATTGGATGGATGGGGGAGCAGCTCTCTGTACAGTGATACCTTCCTCTGCAGCTGAGGAGCAATGGGCGCAGAAAGCACGGGGGAGGGGGGCAGTTTGCAGAGCTTCCTGCAGCCAGGGGAGAAATCTGGGGGTGGGTGTAACCCAGCCCCGGATGCCATGCAGGGGATGAAAAAGTCCCGTCCTCCCCAGCCGAGACTAGCAGCTGAGCCCAGCACAGGGGAGGAGCCACCAGCCGGATCTTTCCCAGTCCTGCCCCCTAGTGATTTACCTCTCTGCCGGCTGCCCTGGGCACCCGAAACATACTGCTGGGGAGGGTCGTATCACCGCTCTTGTGGCTTCCCTTTGCTTCCCTGTCAGAAAGTCATTTTTCTGCAGGGAAGCAAAGAAATATGCGGTGGACATAAATTTTGCACATGTGCAGTGGTGTATTATTCCTGCAGGAATACCCAGTGCCTAGAAAATCCCCCAACGCCTCCCATGCTGTCCTCGAGCATGGGTGTGTGGCCAGGTGTGGAAGCCCCTCCCTTCTCTGTGGCTGCCCCCATTGTTGGGCACTAAATGGACAGGGGGGAGGGGATGCGACACAGTGTTGTAACATGGGGCAAAGAGAGGCACAACCACAAGTGCTAGGGACGTCAGTCTCTAGTCTGCCCACTCCACCCTCGCACCCCACTTTTGTGCAAGTGTAGAGAGTCCCTCCCACTCACCTGCACCGTCTTGCCCTTGTTATGCTTCATTCCACCACTTTCCTGATGAATAAGGATATGATTCTGTCACGAAAGTCAATGATTCTGGGACTTTCCGGGACTTTTTCTGTGGCAGGGCTGAAGCAGCTGTCAGCCCCGGTGCTGCTGGAGCAGCGGTCACCAAAACAGCTGACCGGCAGTCAGCCCCAACGGCCGTACATCTTACCAGTGGTCAGTCCAGGGCCACCGAACAGCTGACTAGGGGCCAGGACTGGGCTGAAGCAGCAGTGATCAGTCCCTACTGCAGGAGCAGCAGTGGGGCTGGAGCAGCTGCAAACCCTCGCACTGCTCTGTTTGTATGTGTGTGTGTCCCCCCACTCCCCCCCATGTATTTTTAGTAAAAGTCAGGGACGGATTGCGGGCTTCTGTGAATTTTTGTTTATTGCCCGTGACCTGTCCCTGACTTATACTAAAAATACCCATGACAGAATCTTAACCTTACTGATGGATAATCCCAGAGCTCCTTCCTGCCCTGAGTGGCTGCTATTGCAGGATCCATCCTGCTGAGGGAGCAGTAAAGCAGCATTCGTCAAGCCCAGAGGCAGCATTGGACTTGTGGGAGGGAGGTACCTGTGAAAATGGATAATGATTGCACCTTTTGCTACTTTCTCAAGATGATGTTTCTTTGTTTAAAATGAATGAATTTAATAGTTTTGATAGGGCCCAGATTGACAGCTCCAGAAACTGAAGTCCATTGGCAACAAACTGCTCCATTGGTGTGTTTCAACTCTGGCCTTCACAATCTATCTCTGTAGATGAAAGTCTGTTTCATTTCCCATGATCATTTTTTCCCTACTCAAGATCTCTGGCAGAGCTATAAGGCTATGTCTTCACTGCACTTTCGTCGTTAAAACTTTTGTTGCTCAGAAGTGTGAAAAAACACCCCCCTGAATAACAAAAGTTTTAACGACGAAAAGTGCCTGTGTGCACAGCGCTTCGTTGGTGGAAGATGCTCTCCCGGCAACAAAGCTGCCACCCCTCTTTCAGGGTGGTTTTATCTTGTTGTCAGGAGAGCTCTCTGGCAATGAAGAGCGGCTACACTGCTTGCTTTACAATGGCACTGCTGTAGTGGTACATCCGCAGCGTTGTAAGGTGCACAGTGTAGACATAAGGCCTTGGCTACACTACACTGTTTTGTCAGCAGAAGGCAGCTTTTGTTGACAAAACATTGGAGGTGTACACACTACAATGCTCCTCCCACCGACAAAACTCTCGTTCTTTGCCGACAAAATAAAACCACCTGAGAGGCATAGAGCATTTTGCAGCAAAGTTAAATCAACAAAGTGTCAGTGTAGACACTGCCCTTGGTTTTGTCGCTGTAAATAGCTTCCAAGAGGTATCCCACAATGCCCATCCTAACTGCTCTGGACAGCAGTTTGAAATCTGCTGCCATGCATCCAGATACACAGGCATACGCCCCCTTCCCTTTAAAGGCCTGGAACATTTTGAAATTCCATTTCCTGTTTGCTCGGTATGAAGCGCTCATATCGCATCTTCCCAGCTGACCATGGTGGCTCCACGCGGCAAACGCTCTCCCACTTGGTGCACAGCTGAGTTGTTTGATCTGACACGGTGGGGAGAGGAGGCTGTGCAGTCCTAGCTCCACTCCAGTCATAGGAACTTAGATACCTACAGGCAGATTTCTCATGATTTGTGTGGATAAGGACTATGAACAGGACGTGGTGCAGTGTCGTGCAAAGATAAATGAGCTGAGATAGGCATATCAGAAGGCAAGGGAGGCAAACCTTCATTCTGGTGCTGTGCTGAAGACCTGCTGCTTCTATAAGGAGCTGGATGCCATCCTTGTTGGCGACCCCCACCTCCACTGCCAAGAGCCCCGTGGCTACTTCGGCAGGGTTGGGGGTGGCGGATGGTGGACCTAACCCCAAGGACAAAGTCATGGATGAGGAGGTCAAGTTGGAGGACAATGTGTAGCACACGGCAGGGTTGTCCAGTGGCGCGATGAATCAGGATGTCTTTTCCACTCCAGTGGGGGCTAGCCAGCCCAGACAGTCTCTGGTGCACATGATGCAGAAGAGGAGAGCCCTGGTAAGTGATCTTTTTGAGTTGATGCTGCTCGGTTATGTGAAGTGGAGCTGTGCTTTGCTCTGTATTTTGTAGATGTGGGTGAAGGACTACAAATGTGCAAGACTAGCTGTATTTGAGCGTGCTCCCCCTTCTCTTCTGCAGCTAAGCAGTGTAGTGAAACAGTGTGTTAGTGCACTGTTAAAACCAAGATTTCACGGGAATCCTCCAGAGAGATTTCTAGGCAAATTTCCTGGTGGTACTCACCAACTTTCTGCCAAAGGTTCCTTGGCAGAGCTGCTTTGTTCCTTCCCGCATTGTAGGAAACTTTCCCTTGCCACTCGGCAATCACTTGTACACAGACCAAAGGGGCACACAGGTGAGCAGCATAGGCACGTGTCTGAAACCGCATGCATGCAGTAGATGCATCCTTACTCACCCTCAGGAGTGAGATATCAGCTTCAATGACCTGTGGAAAATAGTTGCAGAATTTACAATATTGTCCCTAATGACCTTCACTGATCCACTTAAAAAAACATCTAGACCATTTGCCCTATCTTGAATGCCCAACCCCAGGCCGAACTTGCTATGGTTCGGGTGTTTGCTGAGTTGGGTGCTTACCAAGGGACAGTGAAAAAGTGATTGGTATGTTACAAGAAGTGTATTTTACTATAATGATTCAATGCCCTGCATGAACCAACAATTATGCTTCTGTGTATTGTTTCTTGTGCTTCTGCAGATGTGGCCTACAGGGGAACCCCCTACACACCGGTGGAGCACCTCTGCCAGATAAAGAAGCAACCAAGGCAAAGCAAAGAGGACATGTTCCGAGAGGCACTTCAATCCTTAGAGAGCAAAAAAAGAGAGCGCAGGGAACAGAGAGAGATCCTCAAGGAGAAATTTAAAATAAAAAGGCAGGACAGAAAGGAGAGTGAGGAGCACATTCTAAAGGGCCAGGTGCAGATGATAAAAGTAATGGAGGCGCAAACAGAGATGTTGAAATCCCTAATCACTCTGCAAGCTGAAGAGATGCGTGCTTGTCCCCCTACAGCTGATACAGAGTCGCTTTCCATGCCCTCCCCAAACTCCTACCCATTCCTTGCAACCACCTGGCCTGTCTCAGTACCCCTTTCACTCCACCTTTTCGACAGCTTCCAAAATGATAGCTGGCTACACTGTCCTGCACTATTATCTCCCTTTCCACCAAGCCTTGTGTGTGTGTTGTTAATTGTTATTTAATAAAAACAATTTCTGAAAGATAACCAGTCTTTGTCTCCTTCACACAGTGGTTATGACTGGAATTAATACACAGTGGCAATTTGATCATTTGCTGACTACAAATCATGGTAAGGAATCATCAGAATTTTCATGCAAGGTGGCAAGTTAACAAAGCATGGCAGAGGGCTGTATAGAAAGGCACTTTTCTGATGCTCATTGTCAGAATGTTGCCTCAAAGCCTCCCTAATTCGAATTGCCCCGGGTTATGCCACTCTGATAGCCTTGGTATCTGGCTGTTCAAATTCAGAAGCCAAGTGATCTGCCTCCGGTCTTCACCCCAGGGGAAACTTTTTGCCCTTAGTCTCACAAATATTATGGAGCACACAGCAGGCTGCTATGACCATGGGAATGTTTTCCTCATTTAGGTCTAACCTGCCATAAAGGCAGTGCCCGCGCACTTTTAATCTGCCAATAGCACATTCTGTATCTGCTTAACCTATTGTTGAAGCGCTCCTTGCTCCTGTCCAGGTTTCCTGTGCCATGAGAGTAAGGGGTATGCTAGGTCTCTCAGGAGCACTATGGGAATTTCAACATCCTCCACTGGAATCTTCTAGTCTGGAAAGAAAGTCCCTGCTTGCCGCTTTCTGTACAGGCCAGTGTTCCTGAAGATGTGTGAATCATGCATCTTCCTGGACCACCCTGCATTAATGTCAGTGAAACCACCACGGTGATCCACAAGCGCCTGCAATACTATAGAGAAGTACCCCTTTCTATCGATGTACTCCTTCACAAGATGGTCGAGGCCCAAAATTGGAATATGCATGCCATGTATCGCCCCTCTGCAGGTAGGGAATCCCATTGCAACAAAGCCATCCACTATTTCATGCACATTGCCAAGAGTCATGGTCCTTCATAGCAGGATGCGATTAATGGCCCTGCACACTTGTGTTAATGCTGCCCCAACAGTGGACTTACCGACTCCAAACTGATTCACAACCAACCAGTAGCAGTCCGGAGTTGCCAGCATACCGTGATCGCCATGCACTTCTCCACTGAGAGGGCAGCTCTCATTTTGGTGTCCTTACGCCAAAGTGCTTGGGCGAGCTCTGAACACAGTTCCAGGAAGGTGTCTTTCCACATCCAAAAGTTCTGCAGCTACTGCTCATCACCCCAGACCTGTATAACGATGCAATCTCAGCAGTCAGTGCTTGTTTCCTAAGATCAAAAGTGACAGTCCACTGTGTTCAGCTGCTCTGTGAATGCCAAAAGTAATCTGGTGTTTCTTTCCATGGCACATAGCCATGTTAGGCAACTCTGATTCCTGTTCAGATTGGGAGCTCATGATATACCGCAGTGTGTTCATACACAGTGACGACAATAGTAGAGAGTAGTGTGGGATCCATCCTTTTAGACAGAGGTGGCGGGTGCACAGTAAACGGGGGCCATTGAAAAATGTCTTAAAAAGCAGTCATGGAATGCTGAGATGGAAAGAACTGCATCATGGGACGTTGAGTCCACACCCATGATGCAATGTGATCCACTCTGCCTTCCCACAACTCCTAGCTGAAGAAGGTGGCAAGTAGCACAGTGGGATAGCTATCCATAGTGCACTGCTCTCACTGTCGATGCTAGAGCACCAAGTGTGGACTCGCTCTGCCGACAGAAGGAGCGTAATGTGAACATGCACAACCAATGTAATTTTAGCACTTTTTGATCATCGCATAACTTTTGTTGACAAAACTCTGATGTCAACAAGGCCTCAGTACCTTTCAAAGACCTGAAGAAGAGCTGTTTGTAGCTCGACAGCTTGTCAATCTCACCTACAGAAATTGGTTCAGTAAAAGATACTATCTCACCCACCTTGTGTCTCTAATTATGGCTTTACTTTTTTACTAAAGGAAATCCATTGAAAAACTTACATTTTGTATAAATTGCATTTTGCACATAAAATAAGCACAAAATACTATAAAAAGATAGTGAATGTATATACATCTTTTAATATGTTTCTATATTTAAATGAAGTAGGGCAAGGCTACAAAACCCATTAAAAACAGTAAGTTTCCCCCCTTGAGGAGATTAATTTTTTTTTCCAGAGCAGGAGTCCAAAACTGATGGTGTAATTCCACAAAGGAACTTCCTTGTGAAATTACATTTATATTCTTAATTCCTAGATCTTGGATTTTCTGCATAATTCCTCCCCCTGGAACCCTAAAACTTCTAAACTTGAGGAAGTTAGCTGTACGAGCAAATCTAATCCCTCTCTGAATACTTCTAACTTGAGGGGGCGTTTTTTGGTCTCATTGGATTAATATAATCATGTTAGGATATGCAATTAAAGATCATTGCTTGCAGAGAGGAAGTCTTCTATCTCTGCAACACCCCCAGGAATCAATGCAATTTCAGTGCTTCATACTGGTACCATGCTGTTTTCTTCAGGCAGTTCTAAATAACCAAAAGCTTTAAAGCGTGTCCTGTCTAATACTAAATCTAGCATGTAATATTGATAAATGCCATTTTGTGAATTCAAATATCTCAGAATGTCACCAATATATGTTTTGTTACCTGAAAAAAATGATTGACAGAATATTAATTGCCTGTAAAGTTCAGTTATTTATGAAGAGATGATGGGGACGTTTGCTGTTTTTTACATATAAGAAACTGAGCTCACACCAAGGTAAAGCAATTTTTAATATTTGGCACAAAACAAGGAAATCAGTCTTCTAAAAAACTTACATTTTGAAAAAATGACAATATTTTTAGTTTAGAAAAATATCCTTTAAAATTGTAGTAATCGTCTGGTTTTAGTGTCAGTTTTTAAAGTGTTGGAGTCCCATAGAGTGACTTTTGGGTTATTATGGTTTTCTATAAAACTACCTCTAGCAGCAGCAAAGGCAGTTACGGTTTAATAAGATAATAAATATATTTAAATAACCTTCCTTGTACTTTGCAATGATATTTGTTATTAAAATTGGAGGACCAAGAAGAAGAGAAAATTAAAATTCTCCCCATCCCTCATAAAGTGTAGATATTTCTCTAAATTCCCAGCAGATTTCTGGTTTCTTTGGTGGCATCTCTTTTCCCCTAAGATATAGAAAACTAAGTTATCTGTGTGATGGGTTGTGACCCTGCGGGTGAAGTCTGGGAGCCATTGGAACCGCTGTGCCCCCTAACTATTTAGCTGGGTTGGCCTTTCTCACAGACTGCTCTCCTGGTGACCCAGCCAGCTTCTCCAGGCCTTGTTATCACCCAACAATACAGCAGGTGGCGCCACATACCCAAATGAGTTATCTGAGTGCTTTACCTAAGCCACTCATGGACAAACAAGAGGCCTCTCTCTACCCAACTTCCCAGCATCCCAGCTTTGTATCCCTACTGGAGTTTAAACCCAGAATTATACCGACTTGCACTGCACAGGGATCTGTACGATGCAAGCTTAGTAATTAATTCGCTCCCCCCCTTGATGTGGGGAAGATGTGCAACAGCCTTTGTTTACCAAGTTGAGATTTTCCCAACTGCTTCACTTAAAACCAACTGGTTAAAATAAAACATAAAACAAGTTTATTAATTTCAGAAAGATAGATTTTAAGTGATTATTAGAGATAACATAAGAACAGCCATACTGGGTCAGACCAAAGGTCCATTTAGCCCAGTATCCTGTCTTCTGACAGTAGCCAATGCCAGGTGCCCCAGAGGGAATGAACAGAACAGGTAATCATCAAGTTATAACAAACAGATCAAAGCCTAGGAAATTAAACAAAAACGCAAACTAAGCCTAATATACTAGATAGAAAGGATCTGAATTAGCAATAACTCACCCTGACTGATTATTCAAGCAGTCCACCAAGTTCACATTCACAGGCTAGAAATGCCTTTAGCCTGGGACCAGCACTTCCCCTAGTTCAGTTATTGTTCCTCAGGTGTTTCCAGTGTTCTCTTGCGTGGCAAGTGAGGTCAAGAGATGATGTCACGCCCCATCTTTTGTAGTCTCTCCATATGGCAGGAACCCTTACCTCCAAGCTAAGTTCCCAGCCCAGTTTGTAGAAAAATACAGGTACCAAAATGGAATTCAGTATCATGTGATCTGATCACATGCCTTGCTGAGTCATAGCAGCCGTTATCCATAGACTGTCTGAAGTGTTCCCAGGAAGGCTCTCCAGGTAGGGGATAAGCTTCTCCTATGGTCTATTGTTTCCCTTAATGGCCCATGACCTTGAATAGGCCCTTGACAATCAGCAGTCTAGACTGAAAGCATCTTGCCTAGTGGGTGTCACCCAGGTGTAACCACATTTGAAATACAGATACATAGCCAATATTAACAACTCCTGATATGAAAATGATACACGTATACAAATAGGATAATCGTATCCAGCAAATCATAACTTTTCCAATGACACCTCACATGAGACATTCTGTATAATAAGGTGCATCATAATTATGTTATAATTACATTATAATCATACCATTATGATGAATATGGGGTGCAGAATGTCACAATCAGCATTTAAGAATACTTTTTTATTAAACTAATGTCTGGTAGGAAGGGTCCCCCAGGTTGGTGGAAGGCTAAGTGACAGAGGAAGTGTCTTTGTGAATAAATTTTGTTTCTCTTACTGAAGATATCCACCTGTGTGGAGCAGACAGTTGCTGGGAACTCTCAAGCAGTAAAGTGATTTTTTTTCACCAACCAGGAAAGAGAAAATACATTCTAGGCTATAATATTCTCTGGGGTAAAGGAAAAGATGTTTCCTTTGGGGTTGTTTGTTTATAGTATATTATAGGGTAAAGGCAGTCTAAGGGTATGTCTACACTACAATTAGACACCCATGGCTGTCCTATGCCAGCTGACTCAGGCTCACAGAGCCTGGGCTAAGGGGCTGTTTAATTGCAGTGTAGACGTTCGGGCTCAGACTGGAGCCTAGGCTCTAGGACCCTGTGAGATGGGAGGCTCCCAGAGCTCAGACTGCAGCCTGAGGCTGAAATGTCTGCTCTACACCACAATTAAACAGCCCCTTAGCCTGAGTCCCATGAACCTGAGTCAGCTGGCATGGGAAAGCTGCAGGTGTCTAATAGTAATGTAGACCTACCCTAAAGAGCCCAACCTTTGAAAGCTTTATCTGTGAAAGGCAACATTGAGTTACTGATTGTTTGTTTGTATTATGGAAGTGCCTAGGATGGCTCAACTAAGATCAAGGCCCCATTGTTCTAGGCACTGTACAAACTGAATAAGAAACATTTTCTACCCCAAAAAAATTCATTCTAAAGTTCTGGTTATTTCCACTGTTGTAGTAGACCTTATGGAATGGATCAAGCTCTTAGCAGGAGGCTTGATGGAGGAATTGTAACTTTGATGTATTGCCATTCTGATCTGTCCGGAGATGGTTGTCTTAGATGCCTTTCAACGTTTTTCTGACTCCTGTATAAGGCTGAGTATCTGTCTTTCAT
The DNA here is from genome assembly GCA_033296515.1 of Macrochelys suwanniensis. Classification (NCBI taxonomy): domain Eukaryota; kingdom Metazoa; phylum Chordata; order Testudines; family Chelydridae; genus Macrochelys; species Macrochelys suwanniensis. The sequence continues at coordinate 36,449,836 of CM065775.1, read as the reverse complement.
CATGTTCAAGTTTTGTTAATGTAACATCGAAGAGCCTGTCCCTATCCAGGATATGAAGTTGATATTCAAATGAGTATTCTGGCCTGCACACAGAAAAAGCATAAAGAAATAAACTGATTTAAGTAGAATTGTGTTCCTCGTTTATAAAATCAGGAGAACAACTGAGTGATTGTCTGCAAAGTGATGTGATAAAATATAGAAAATAAAGTTTCTTTTACAAAGAGCTCCCAAGCCACTGACTCTTGTAGCTGTTGTGATTCCGCTTAGAAAAGAGCACTTGAGTGTCAGCAAAATAAAGGCTACTTCTAAGGCAGTGGTGGGCAACCTGCGGCCCGACGCTTCCTGCAGCTCCCATTGGCCGGGAACGGCGAACCACGGTCCCTGTGAGCTGAGGGGGACTGTGCCTGCAGACGGTCAGTGTCAGCAAAATGTCTCACGGCTCTCTATCAGATTACTCTGATAGGCCGCAATGTGGCCTCAGGTTGCCCACCGCTGTTCTAACAGCTGAAATGGTGGCTTAATCATTGCTTGTAAAACTGTATTTGAATTCAGTTTTTTCCTCTGATCTTTGATCAGTGGACACGGATTGAGTGCAGTTAAACATTTACTTTTACCTCTTGTTAGTAGAAAAGATACTACTAGTTTGAGTGGATATTCCCTTTCCTTGCTGCTGGTTCCAGTGGTATTCTCCATTATATCTTACCTATTGGTGAAAGAAAACAGTAGCTGAGAGTCTGCCTTAGAAACTGGAGTGTGTGTGGGTGTAATAGGAGGGAGAAAGGATCCTAATGTGAATGCCTGAACTTTGATAAAGTCCTTTGTCAAAAGGAATGCTACATAACCAGGCAACCTTTTAAGGAACATAACCAGGCAACCTCAGAGATGTATTTTATACCAGGCTAAACAAGTCCTCCAAATTTGCTTGCATGGTTTTCTACATTTGAGTGGGAAGTCTATCATTGCACTGGAATACCTGCATCCCTGAAGATTCAGTCTTTCAGATGGCAGGCTGTCAATCTCAGCCTCTAACAATCTGGGTATCCAGACCCCTGGCATACAAAAAGTACCTCTATGGCTTGTGGATATTGAGGTCTCTGAGTTATCAGAATAAATAGTGGTCTTGTTCTTCTATATTTTCCTAGTAACTCAGGCTTAAAATGGAAAGGAAGGCATACATGAGGTTGCCTGACCAAGGGAAGGAGAAGATGCTTTCTTCCAAGTACAAGGGTGACAATGCTGGGAGCAAGATCAGTGGATCTCCTCTGTTCCAGGAGCCACAGAGATCTATTTGTGGTTGGAGCCACCTAACTGACTGTAGATAAAAATATAGATTGGTCCAACTCCTCCTCTTCTGTGGCAGATATCTTCTGTTGAGAAGACTGCTGGGTGGCTTAGTTTGAATATATGACCTTGATGGATAAGCCCTTGCATACAAGTTTAGTCTGGAATATTTTATTGCATTGTGGCAATTCAGGTGGGTTGTTATCTGTTGTCATTTTCAGTCAACATTGTGGAAGTCTCCTGCAGAATCAGGAAGGAAAAATCTATAGCATTTCCTTTGGCTTTAAGTAGGAGGTCTGATTCTTATTTAGGCCTGGGATACACCTAGGCCCCACTGTAGATGCAGCTAGGTTGATAAAAAAAATTCTTCTGCCTCTTGGAAAGATGAATTGCCTACATCCATGGAAAAAATCCTTCTATTGATGTAGGAAGCATCTATAGCAAAGGGATCGGCAACCTTTGGCATGCGGCCCGTCAGGGAAAGCCACTGGCGGGCTGGAACGGTTTGTTTACCTGCAACGTCCGCAGGTTCAGCCAATCGCAGCTCCCACTGGCCCTGGTTCGCCGTCCCAGGCAATGGGAGCTGCGTGAAGTGGCGCGGGCCGAGGGATGTGCTGGGTGCCACTTCCTGCAGCCACCACTGGTCAGGGACGGCGAACCGGGGCCAGTGGGAGCTGCAATCGGCCGAACCTGTGGACGCTGCAGGTAAACAAACCGTCCCGGCCCGCCAGCGGCTTTCCCTGATGGGCCGCGTGCCAAAGGTTGCTGATCCCTGCTAGAGCAGCACAGCAGTCGTGCCACTGTAGTGTTTACATACCCTTACACTAAGGCCACCTTGCACTTCTCTGGCAGCATAAAGAGGCGTTAAAGTAGGTATAAATAAAACCATTTACACTGCCAGAGTGGGGTAAAATGGTCTTATTGCAATGAGAATCAAGCCCAGGGTGTGTTAAGGGCACTGTGCTTGAATGTTAGGGCTTTCACCAGTAAGAACTTGTCTACACAGAGGTTGCACTGATTTAAGTTAAATTAATTTAACCAATGCAAACCACTATATGTATGGTACTTATGTTAGCTGTTTAGGTTGCAACTCTAAATTTTACAGGTGCAAGTCAAACCAATATGAACCCGATTTAAATAGACTAAGCAAGTCCACACACAAAGTTTTACCAGTTTAACAAAATTGGTTTGAAAACATGTCTGTGATTAAACCAGTGCAACTTTGTGTGTAGATCAGGCCTTAGTCATTCAAGTAGTTGTGTATCTGTATTCTTTCATCTTTTAGGCTATGTCTACACTTAAAATGCGACAGTGGCATCGCTGCAGCTGCGCTGTCGTAGAGCATCAGTTTAGACACTCACTACAGTGACAGGAAGGGGTCTCCCATTGCTGTAGTTAAACCACCTCCCTGAACGGAGGAGTTCTTCTGTCAACCTAACACTGTCTACACCGGGGGGGGTTAGGTCAGCATAGCTATGTCTCTCTATGTGATTTACATAGCTATGCTGATATAAGCTTCCAGTGTAGCCCCAGACCTTACTTTGGAGATCAGAGTGACAATCAGTTTGGCAAAGACTGGATGACAGCAGTAGGCTAGTTCATAAAATTAATGTTTCCTCTGAACTGTGTACTTCAGGAATTATTTCTTGATTGGGATATACAAGAGAGTCTCCAAAACCTGCAGAGTAGAGAGGTGAAGAGGGAGCTTTTTCATTCTGAATTGTGTTCTTCAAATCAAAAGTTTGTTTCAGGATAGAGCTAGGCCTGTTTGTGGGGTTTTTTAATGGCAGTAAAAATCTGGAATACCTTTCCTAGTATATTTCTGCAGGCATAACACTGAGTATAGCTACTACCTTATGACCTAAAAAATTTGGAATAGCCATGAAGATTGCTTGAATTTTCTCAGGGCTGAGTGGAAAGAAAAATTTCAAAAACCAAGATGATTTTAACAGGGTCTAGTTAGCACATGAGGGCAGGGTGGAAAATAAGGTTTCTTCCACTCCCTGCCTCTGCATGTGCAGGAGGGGACTAAATAGCTTAGGGACAGCTGTTCACCTCCCCCACCTGCATGATAAGCCTAGCAAATGCAGGATTGTAAGGGGCTCTTTTTGCCGCCTTATTAAGAGTGCACAGATAGTCGTGATCTGGCCCATTCAGTGACATTTTCATTTGCCATAGAAATGAGCAAATTCCAACTTTATAAACTAATACAAAGGAAAATCATGTAGGAACTATTGCCTGATTCATTTAATGAAATATGTATCAACTCTGTGGAGTAAAATTATTAGATTCAATCTAAACCCAGTGAAAAGGTTCATTCATGTACAAATCTTAGCAGTGATGCACATTATTTACATACTAAATCTTTCATTCAGAATGTTTTTGTGGCATTAAGTTATTTTTAAAATAACATTATAAAATCAGTGACTTATTTTTCCATTTCAGTTTTAGGAATACATTGAAGAAACCATGGACAATCAACAGGATTTCATTAGCATCTCAACTTGCAGTGGAATTTCTGTTCCTAAAAAGAAAATCAACTCCTTAGTAGCTGAAGATCATGGTCAGCAAATTCTAAATGTACTGCAAAGTTTCAGAGAAAATAATATCTTTTTTGACTTTAAAATACTTGTGAAAGATGAAATAATGCCCTGTCATCGTTGTGTACTAGCAGCATGCAGTGACTTTTTCAGGTAAGCCTACTTCTAATGTAATTTTGAAGAGAGTGGATATTTTAAAATTCTTGGTGAGAAAATATAACCACAGTGATTAAGGTTAATCAAAGTGACATATCTATCCCCAACATTCTGAGTTGAGTAATCACTCATATTAAACTCAGATCCAGTCATGCATATTACCAAAAAATGGAGTGACCCTTTGCCTGAGGTACATACAGCCGTCCGCATTCTAAAATGTAAATGTAGAATCCTAATTAAATATTGTGCACTGGGAAGACTGTGCATGTCTTCTGTATTTGAATGTCCACAACACAAAATATGGTTTGATTTAATGTGGGGCGGGCCAAACCCTATACCTCATATATTCTTATTGTAGAATGCCCACAAGTAGAGATCATGAATATATTTATTATTATACATTTTTCCATAACATTGTGGAATAAACTTCACAAGGGCTTTCTCAGATAAGTAGACTGATGATTAAGGGGTGACTTGATCACAGTTTATAAGTATGTATATGGGGAACAAAATGTTTATAAAGTCCCAGATTCCATGACTTTCAATGACCTCTGTGACTTTTGCAGCGGCCAGTGCACCTGGCTTGGGCAGCTCAAGCAGCCCTGCACCAGTCGCACTGGCCGTTGCTAGGGCAGTCTCGGGGCCCTGCACAACACCACCCCAGCAGCAGAGTTGGGTGTGGGAGGGGGCAGGAGGTTGGGGCACGGGACGGGGTGAGGCGGGCTCTGGGCGGCGCTTACCTGGTTGGCTCCCCAGAAGCGGCGACATCCCCCTCACTCAGCTGCTAGGCGGAGGCGTGGCCAGGCAGCTCTGCATGCTAGGTACGCAAAGGTCTGCACACTGGGTACGCAGCGGTCTTCCAGGGGGTACATCAACTCATCTAGATATTTGCCTAGTTGTATAACAGGCTACATAAAAAAGCACTAGTGAAGTCAGTACAAACTAAAATTTCATACAGATAATGACTTGTTTATACTGTTCTCCCTGTCCATTAAATGTAGGACACCATGTTATCAGTTTAATCTGCAGCAAGGGAGATTTAGGTTAGATATTGGGAAAATCTTTCTGACTATAAGGATAATTAAGCACTGGAACAGGTTATAACGGGAGGTTGTGGAATCCCCCTCATTGGAAATTTTTAAGAACATGCTAGACAAACATGTGTCAGGGATGGTCTAGGTATACTTCTTCCTGCCTCAGCAGAGGGGGATAGACTAGATAAGTGGTTCTCATACTTATTTGATTACACCTCCCTTCTTTGTTTCTGTAGTAGTTTACACAAACACCCTCCCGCCACACAAGTACATATGCCAATACAAAAAAATCAACATGCTACTCTCACTAAATATTAAAAACAGTAAGGCATTGATTCAAACAAAGCCAACGATCCATTGTAAAAAGAGCAAAACTGCAACTGTGGTTGCTGCTTACAATGAAGTGTGCACACCATGTCATAGCAAATGGATTAACATACAGATGCAATGACTTTGTATAATGCTATGCAAGCTTAACAGATATCCATCAAAATGCACAGCATCATCTAGAGTCAAATGCACAGTGCCATCTGAGGGCCTAGTATGTCTGGAGCAATCAGCTTTGCTAGTTATTCATTGCTATGGGTAAAATGTGCACTGTACGTTTTTTTCCCACTTAAAGCTTCTCACGTCTCCCCCCCAGAGGGGCCTGCCCCCCAGTTTGAGAATCTCTGAACTAGATGACTCTTGAGATACATCCCTGCCCTACATTTCTGTGGTTCTTTGTTGGTCTACAGGAAATGTGATATCACCAGCATTGTCTTTTCACCAGCAGTTATTAGTATGTAAACTTCACTGATCCTAGGCCCCCCACCTAGAGAAGAATCTCTCCTTCTCCATTGTTTGGCAGAATATAGGGGCTAGGCAAGAAGTTGCTTAAATTCTGGGATTGCCAGACAACCAGACACAGTTGGTTTATAAACCAGGCACAAAGAGGTCAGGGACCAGAATGGGGGAAAGGGTGTTCTTACAGGAGACTGTCAAGCAGAAACTCAGCATAAGAACATTTACCATGGTAGTGTGCTTGTATCCCAGAAGAGAAGGCTATTTATTTTGGGATTGTATTTGATCCTGGGTATATCAGTGTGTGGGTTCTAGAACAGCCCCACCTGTCACTGACATTTTAAGTTTAAATTATTTAAGATAATGTATCATGGGATGATAGGAGAGGAGAGGTTCCACAAGGCTCTGCCCTTGGTCCCTTCATTTTTTCTCTCCTATACCCTATTGATTGGTGATATCTGCTCATGGCTTTAACTACCATCTTTACACGGACTCAAAATCTACCTTTCTGCTCCCAGATCTAATTCCCTCCATCCAATCCAGCATCTCAACCTCGTTTTCTGGCATCTCTTTGTGGATGTCAACTTAAATTCCACAAGGCCACAGCTAAGCTCCTGATTTTTTCCACCATCCCCAGCCCCTTGTTATAACTGTGGACAACACCACTATCTGCCCAGTTGCTCAGGCCTTTAACCTGGATATTAGCCCTCTCTTTTACACCACCACCAAGGCTTTTTTGCCTGAATCCTGCTTCTTCCAACATAATATTTAAACTATTGATCCTTTCCTCTCTGTCCACACTGTCAAAACTTATCTTGGCCCTTACCATCTCATGTCTTGGCTATGAAAACCTCCTCCTCCTCTCTGGCCTTGACAGCTGCAGTCTTTTCCCTCCCCCGCCATAAATCTATTAAAAATACTGCTGCCAAGATCATTTTCCTGGCCAATCCCTTTGATCAGGTCATCCTTCTCTGTTCCTCCATTGGCTCCTCTTTTTCCACCATATCTAACATATGCTTCTTGTCTTGACCTTTGACACCCTTTATATTTTAGCCCCACTCAGCTTATCTGCTGTATTATTTTATTGCACCATCTAGATCAGTGGCTCTCAACCTTTCCAAACTACTGTATCCCTTTCAGGAAACTGATTAATCTTGTGCACCCCCAAGTTTCACCTGACTTAAAAACTACTTGCTTACTTAATCAGACAAAAATATAAAAGTGTTACAGCACACTATTACTGGAATTGCTTCTCTCTCATTTTTACTATATAATTATAAAATAAATAAATTGGAATATAAACATTGTACTTACATTTCAGTGTATAGTATAGAGAGCGGTATAAACAAGTCATTGTCTGTATGAAATTGTAGTTTGTACTGACTTCACTAGTGCTTTTCTATGTAGCCTGATGTAAACTAGGCAAATATCTAGATGAGTTGATGTACCCCCTGGAAGTCCTCTGTGTACCCCCAGGGGTATGCATACCCCAGGTTGAGAACCACTGATCTAGATTTTTTTTCTCCCTCTCAGTATAGTGTTTTCTTGTCTTCTGTTTGCTAGATGATCTATAATACTTAATTTGTGTATATGTCTTCTGTATTTTACTTGCAGAGCCATGTTTGAGGTTAACATGAAAGAAAGAGATGATGGGAATGTTACTATTAGTAATTTATCACCCAAGGCAGTGAAGGCTTTTCTCGATTATGCGTATACAGGAAAAACTGAGATAACCAATGATAATGTGGAAATGTTCTTCCAGTTGTCATCATTTCTTCAAGTTTCACACCTCTCCAAAGCTTGCAGTGACTTTCTAATAGAAAGTGTTGATCTTGGGAACTGTTTACAATTGTTGTCTATATCAGAAAGTTATGGTTCTGTTCATTTGTTTGATCATGCACTAGAGTTTACACAGCACTGCTTTTCCTTGCTACTCAAATCAAGTGATTTCTTGGGGATGAATTTTGAAATATTACAAAAATGTATTGAAGCAGATGAGCTATATGTCCCTGAGGAAGAATCTGTGTTGAAAGCTGTCCTACAGTGGACCAAACATAATTTAGAAACAAGACAGAAGCATCTCCATCACTTGATTAAAAAAGTGAGATTACATCAGTTACCTGAAAAGACACTGAAGGACTTGTTGCATTCTGAAGACTATTTGCTTCAGAGCACTGACTGCTTAGGAATAATCAATGATGCAATTAAAAGTGTACAAAACTCCAGTGGCCTGTTTCCAGATGCTCGTCCTTCAACAACAGAAAAATATATATTTGTTTACAAGACTGAAGAAAATGGAGAAAACAGGCACACATTTTGCTATAATATCAAAACTGATAAATGGAGAGAACTGCCCCACACACACATCATTGATCTGCCAGGGTCAAGTTTATCTAGTTACGGAGAAAAAATATTTATAACTGGTGGGTGCAAAGGGAACTGCTCTAGGACTGTTAGACTTCATATTGCTGAACCTTTTCATGATGCCACTGACCAGACTTGGTGCTATTGCCCAGTCAGCAATGATTTCTCCATAGTGTCAGCTATGAAAAAGCCAAGGACTATGCACACATCTGTCGTGACTCTAAATCAGTTATTTATAATAGGTGGAAAGACTAAAGGAGCTCAGGACATCAGAAGTCTTTTGGATGTGGAATCTTACAATCCTCTCTCCAAAGAATGGAAATCTGTAAGCCCGTTACCAAGAGGCATATACTATCCAGAAGCAAGTGCATGTCAAAGTATAATTTATGTCCTTGGTGCTGAAGTAGAGATTACTGATGCCTTTAATCCATCTCTGGATTGTTTCTTTAAGTATAATGCTATGACCGATCAATGGTCTGAGCTTGTAGCAGAGTTTGGGCAGTTTTTTCATGCAACTTTAATCAAAGCTGTTCCAGTGAACTGCACATTGTATTTATGTGACCTTTCCACCTACAAGGTTTATAGTTTTTGTCCAGAAACTTGTGTTTGGAAAGGGGAAGGATCTTTTGAATGTGCTGGCTTTAATGCAGGAGCAGTTGGAATAGAAGATAAAATTTACATACTAGGTGGTGATTATGCTCCAGATGAAATTACAGATGAAGTACAAGTCTACCATAGCAACAGGTCTGAGTGGGAAGAAGTCACACCAATGCCAAAAGCCTTAACTGAGTTTCATTGTCAGACGATTCAGTTTAATAAATACAGAGACCCATGGTCATCTGTAAGGCAGTGTTCTCTGGAGCATTTTGAAACATTATGAGTTATAACAGTCTACTTAAATGCACAAGTTTTTAAAACGTGTTATTTTTAGCTGTTGCTATAGTTTTTTGCAAATAGTTTATATTATATTATAAACATGTTCTATTGATAACTTATGTTGTAGAATTGTTTTTTTTTTATGGTAATCATGTATATCAATTTTTACATAGGTTTATATGCAACTTCTTTTCAGATGTCATTTGAATAATTTGCAGAGCAATATCACTTTTCAAGAAGTACAGTAATAGGGGTTTAATTTTGTAATATCTATGCACTGTTACTTGTATCTTCATGAATGCCCCAGTGGACAAATCACTGAGCAAGAAAATTGTGTTGATATTTTTCCTTCATAAGTAATGGTGTAGAAATATGCTGAATTTTTTGTTTAACCCTAGCAGAGGGGCTGTAGACATCATTGTGTCAGTTTACCCTTGCTGCATTGCCAATAGCAAGAGCAAATGCCAAAGAGGCCTTCACATTCATAAGGCATTGACTCTGGATATTTAGTGTGAAGGGAATAATGATTCTTCTTCGAGTGCTTGCTCATATCTATTCCAATTAGGTGTGCGCGCGCGGCGTGGACGATCGTTGGAAGATTTTACCCTAGCAACACTCGGTGGGCCGGCTGGCGCCCCCTGGAGTGGCGCCGTTACGGTGCCTGATATATACCCCAGCCGGCCCAGCGCCCTCTCAGTTCCTTCTTACCGCCCGTGACGGTCGTTGGAACTGTGGAGAGCAGCTCGCTGATCTCCACCTCCCTAGCATACTTAGCACTCGTTTATTTTGTAGATAGTTTTTAAGTACTTCTTAAGTAGTTGTTAATAGTTTACTGATAGTTCTTTTGTTGTAGTTAGTGTAAATAGTAGCGGGAGATAAGGGGCTTCTCCCCTGTCTCCTTCCCGGTACCGGGCCAATGCCTGGCTCCCCGGGATTCAAGCCTTGCTCGGCCTGTCAGAAGCTGATGCCCACGGGGGATCCCCATGACTCCTGTTTAAAGTGCCTCGGGGAGTCCCATCTTCCGGACAGGTGCCGAATTTGCAAGGCTTTTAAGCCGCGGACCAAGAAGGAGCGGGACTTTCGTTTAAAGCAGCTCCTCTTGGAGGCCTCGCTCAGCCCGATGTCGGCCCCGCACTGGAACCCGGTGCCGACCCCAGCGGGCTCGTCATCGACGGCACCGGAACGCCCGAGCTCCGGGAAAGAGCCCCGGCACCGTACCCCTCAGGCCGGGACTTCTCAGAGGCGTCGCTCTAACTGTCACCGAGAGCGAGGAAGTCGGGTCCTGGACCAGCACCGACTCCGGCGCCGCTGCCCCCGCAGCCTGTTCAGGACCGCGCCAAGTCCGGCGTGACGCCAGCACCATTGACTCCGGTACCGCAAGGACCGTCGAGCTCGGTGCCTGTGGCTCAGATATCTATGCCACCTACTCCGGCTCCGCAAAGGCCGTCGAGTCCGGCGCCGCTACCAGTACTGACACCGACCCTGCCGACTCCGGCACCCCAGAGGCCGTTGAGCACAGGACAGCCTTCTAAGGCTCCGGTACCGACGACTCCGGCCTCTCAAGGCCCGTTGAGCTCGGTGACCGTCAGCTCCCCGGTGCACACCGTGGTAGAGCTTCCACTGCCGTCCACTCCGGACACCTTCTCGGCAGCACGGGACCTGATTGCTATGACGGATCCAGCACCGACCTCATCCTCGGTACCGCCGTTGCGGATCGTCACATCCCGCGGCAAACCGGCCATGTTATGCCCGGTGCCGCATGCAGAGACCAGCCAACAGCAGTCGGGTTCTCCTCGGCACCGCTCGCAGTCCCGGCGCCGGTCATCATCCCGGCACCGGTCGTACTCGCGGTACCGTTCCAGGTCGCCCTCCAGGCGGCGGTATGACGACTCCCGGTACCGCTCCCGGTCCCGCGGCCACTCACCGTGTAGATCTCCGGACGATCAACATCATTATCGTTCGCCGAGACGTTCCCGATCCAGGTCGGGTTCCCGGTACCGCAGCAACCGCCGGTACCGTTCCAGGTCTCGGTACCGATCGAGATCCCGGTACCGATCCCCGGCACCTCGACATACCATGGCCACGCAGACCGCTCTTCAAGGTTACTCTGCACCGCCTTGGCCTTCTCGCTCCGTCTCCCACTCTTCTAGAGCCGGTAGCGACCTTTATGCTGAGAATCACACGGTTGGTGAACAGGGCCACTGGCCGGATGTTGGACAGGAGCCATCTCAAGTCCAGGGGCAATGGCCCTTCTGGACCCCTATGGCATACCATCAAGCCCAAGGGGTCCCATCTAGAGCCTCCCACTCGGCCCAATCCGAGCCCAGAGCACCAGAGGCGACGGTATCCCGCCCTCCCCCGGAAGTCTCTGACCCGCCACAGTCATTGGTCGTGGTCCCAGACCTGGAGGCCCCGACCTTGGACTCCTCAGCGGTTCCCCACCAGGACCCCTCCCAGGATCCCCTGGCTCAAGGTCTATCGTCCTCCTCCTCTCCCGACGAGGCAGTGGCGGGAGCATCATCTTCCGGCCCTCCTCCTATCGATCTCCGGGACCATCAAGACCTGCTACGCAGATTGGCCCTTAACATGAATCTGCAGATCGAGGAGGTACCAGAACTTGAGGACCCGGTGGTGGACATTCTGACAACTGACGCCCCCACCAGGGTAGCCCTCCCGTTCGTCCGTACGATATTGGCCAACGCCACATCTATCTGGCAGTCCCCAGCCTCGATACCCCCCACTGCCAGGGGTGTAGAGAGGAAGTATATGGCGCCCCCAAGAGATTTCCAGTATCTCTATACTCACCCCCCTCCGTGCTCCTTAGTGGTTCAGTCGGTCAACGAGAGGGAGAGGAATGGCCAACAGGCCCCCGCCCCAAAGTCCAAGGACGCCAAGCGCCTAGACTTATTTGGGAGAAAGATCTACTCAGGGGGCGGCCTACAGCTCAGAGCTGCGAACCAGCAGGCGCTCCTGAGCCGTTACGGCTATAACACCTGGGTCTCCATGGAGAAATTCAAAGAACTTATACCTCCGGAGTCCAGGCAGGAGTATAAAGCGTTTGTCGAGGAGGGTAAGAAGGTGGCCAGGACGTCGTTGCGGGCTTCTCTTGATATCGCCGACTCGGCTGCCAGAACTATCGCCTCAGGAGTCGCCATGCGGCGTATCTCCTGGCTCCAATCCTCCACCCTCCCCACGGAGGTCCAACACACTATTCAGGACCTACCGTTTGAAGGTCGGGGTCTGTTCTCCGAAAAAACTGACCCAAGGCTGCAGACCCTTAAAGATGGTCGAACCATCATCCGCACGCTGGGGATGCATACCCCTGCGATGCAGCGCAGACCCTTCCGGCCCTTTGGGCAACGTCCCTACTTTACACCCGCACCACGGCAGGACTTCTCTAGGAGACCACGTGTTCGAGGGGGCAGGAGGCAACAGTCCGGTCGGCAGACTGGTCAGAGGCAGGGCCCCCACAAACCATTGTCGGGGCCCAAACAAAATTTTTGAAGGGACGCTCGAGGCCGGAGTACCAGTTTCAGTCGATCCTCTCCCCCTGTTCCGAGACCGCCTTTCCCATTTCTCCCGTGCGTGGTCGAATATCACCACAGACCGCTGGGTCCTACGCACGGTGGAAAGCGGATACCACTTGCAGTTTGTCTCCCCCCCTCCCTGTCCCTCTTCAGGGACCCTTCTCACGAGCAACTCCTAATTCAGGAGATACAATCGCTCCTCTCCGCTGGAGCGGTAGAGGAGGTTCCGAGGGAGCTCAGGGGCAGGGGTTTCTACTCCCGTTATTTCCTAATCCCCAAGTCGAAAGGGGGGCTGCGTCCTATCTTGGACTTGCGGGGGCTCAACAAATTTATGGTAAAGTTGAAGTTCCGCATGCTCTCCCTGGGCACCATTATCCCCTCTATGGATCATGGAGACTGGTACGCCGCCCTCGACATGAAGGACGCATATTTTCATATTGCAATTTACCCACCTCACAGACGCTTCCTCCGCTTCATGGTGGGCCAGAGACACTTTCAATTTACGGTTCTGCCCTTCGGCCTCTCAACGGCACCGAGGGTTTTTACAAAATGTATGGCAGTGGTGGCAGCCGCCCTTTGTCGTCAAAGAGTTCAGGTGTTCCCCTACCTAGACGACTGGCTTATCCGCGGCAACTCCAGCAGCCAAGTCCAGTCACACATTCGGACGGCCATGAGCATGTTCAAGCAGCTCGGCCTCCTCCTGAACGTAGAAAAGTCCACTTTGGAACCAACCCAGAGGTTAGACTTTATAGGGGCAGTACTGGACTCCACTCTCGCCCGGGCGTTTCTTCCAGAGGCTCGCTTTCAGGCCCTTATAACCATCCTACACAGCCTTCAGAGCTTCCCAACGTCGACGGCCCGCTGCTGCCTCAGCCTCCTCGGTCACATGGCGTCCTGCACTTTCGTGACAGCTCACGCCAGGTTGCGCCTCCGACCCCTCCAGGCATGGCTCTCCTCAGTATACCAGCCGCGCAGAGACAGCTTGGACCTGATTTTGAGGGTGCCATCACAGGTCCTGGCCTCCCTCAACTGGTGGCTAGACCCCAGGAAGGTGCTGGAAGGTGTTCCATTCCATCCACCTCAGCCATCCCTAGCCTTAACCACGGATGCGTCATCGCTCGGCTGGGGAGCCCATTTACAGAACCTCCAAACACAGGGCCTGTGGTCGGAGCAAGAATTGACCCTGCACATCAATGTCAGGGAACTGCGAGCGGTACGCCTTGCCTGCCAAGCCTTCGCCCAGCATTTACAAGGTCGTTGTGTCACCATCCTTACAGACAACACAACGGCCATGCATTACATCAACAGACAAGGAGGGGCACGCTCCTCCTTGCTCTGCCGAGAAGCGATTCATCTGTGGGACTTTTGCATAGCCCACTCCATTCACCTGGTAGCCTCTTTTCTCCCAGGGGTCCAGAACACCTTGGCAGACCGACTGAGCAGGTCCTTCCAGACTCACGAGTGGTCCATTCGACCGGACGTTATCCACGCTGTCTTCCGGAAGTGGGGATTTCCCCACATAGACCTATTCGCGACTCACGAGAACCGGAAATGCCACGCATTCTGCTCACTCCAGGGTCGCTCCCCAGGCTCCCTGACAGACGCTTTTCTCCTGCCTTGGACGGACCACCTGTCCTATGCCTTCCCGCCAGTTCCACTGGTCCACAGAGTCCTGCTCAAATTGCGCAGGGACAGGGGCCGCTTAATCCTGATCGCTCCGGCGTGGCCCAGGCAGCACTGGTACACCACTCTCCTGGAGCTCTCGGTGTCAGCCCCAATCACTCTTCCATTGTGGCCGGACCTGATTACGCAACAGCACGGCAGGCTCCATCATCCCGACCTGCACTCTCTCCATCTAACAGCGTGGCTGCTGCATGGCTGAACCCGTCCGAGCTATGTTGTTCCAGCCCGGTCCAACAGGTTTTACTGAGCAGCAGGAAGCCGTCTACCAGGTCCACCTACTCAGCTAAGTGGAAACGGTTTTCCTTTTGGTGCGGCCCTCGGGGTCTTAACCCCTTGCAGGTGCCGATACATACCATTCTAGACTACCTCCTGTTCCTAAAGGAGCAGGGTCTGGCCCTTTCGTCGCTAAAAGTCCACCTCGCAGCAATTTCGGCTTTTCACCCTGGCGACAGTGGGCTTTCGATCTTTTCCAACCCCATGGTTAGCAGATTCCTCAAAGGGTTAGAGCGGCTACACCCATTGGTTCGCCGCCCGGTCCCCACCTGGGACCTCAACCTCGTCATCACTAGGCTCATGGGAGCCCCATTCGAGCCTATGGCCACGTGCTCGCTTCTGTACCTCTCCTGGAAGACGGCCTTCCTTGTAGCCATCACCTCGGCGAGGCGCGTCTCTGAGCTCAGAGCGCTTACTTCGGAACCCCCTTACACGGTGTTCCACAAGGACAAGGTACAGCTGCGACCACACCCGGCCTTCCTGCCCAAGGTAGTGTCGGCCTTTCATATTAACCAAGACATTTTTCTACCGGTCTTCTACCCAAAGCCCCATGCCTCTCAAAGGGAGCAGCAACTCTATTCCTTGGACGTCCGTAGGGCCCTCGCCTTCTACATCGAGCGAACGAAGCCCTTTCGGAAAACGACTCAGCTCTTCGTCGCCGTGGCGGACCGGATGAAAGGTCTCCCGGTCTCTTCCCAACGCATCTCCTCCTGGATCACATCATGCATACGGACATGCTATGACTTGGCAGGTGTTCCCACCATGCACCCTACTGCCCACTCCACCCGAGCTCAAGCCTCGTCCTCTGCCTTCTTGGCACACATACCAATTCAAGAGATATGTAGGGCAGCAACTTGGTCATCGGTACACACCTTTGCCTCTCATTATGCCATAGTACAACATTCCAGGGAGGACGCCGCTTTTGGTTCGGCGGTCCTACGCTCTGCAGTATCACAATCCGACCCCACCTCCTAGGAAAGGCTTGGGAGTCACCTAATTGGAATACATATGAGCAATCACTCGAAGAAGAAGAGACGGTTACTCACCGTAGTAACTGTTGTTCTTCGAGATGTGTTGCTCATATCTATTCCAAACCCGCCCTCCATCCCCACTGTCGGAATAGCCGGCAAGAAGGAACTGAGAGGGCGCTGGGCCGGCTGGGGTATATATCAGGCACCGTAACGGCGCCACTCCAGGGGGCGCCAGCCGGCCCACCGAGTGTTGCTAGGGTAAAATCTTCCGACGATCGTGCACGCCGCGCGCGCACACCTAATTGGAATAGATATGAGCAACACATCTCGAAGAACAACAGTTACTACGGTGAGTAACCGTCTCTTTTAACGTTTTATTTCATTGTGGCCTGTTTTCCCTACTCCTGTACTTTCTGTCTTCATCCTGAGGCTGTTGTCAGACAGCCTCTGAGACTGACACCATTTTATAAGCAATTGCTGTATGGTGTGTGATTCACACAGCAACCTCCTGCACCTTTGCAGATGGTCATCTTAATAGTGTTGCCAAACACAACTAGGCCAAAAGAGCAAGATTCTTGAGGGTGCTCTCAAACCTAGGTCTTCCATCTGTCAAGTGTATAGTGCTACATATTACGGCCATGTCTATACTACTGGTTAAATCAGCATTGCTGTAATCAATGCAGCGGTATTGATTTAGTGCAGCACATGGACTTAGTGCTCTCCCATTGACATCTGTATTCCACCTCCCCGAAAGGCGGAAGCTACGTCAACGAGAAAGCATCTCCCGTCATCAATAGCGCGGTGTAAACACTGCTGTAAGTGTTACGAAACTGAAGTAACGTGACTTAGATTGACTTACAGCATTAGTGTAGACCAGTCCTAAATCATTGGGCTGGCTTCTGCAGTAGTTTGTATCACACATTCTAGATATTATTGCTTCAATTAACTAAATTGGAAGAGTGTGTATTTCAGTGCATATAAAATACCAAATACAGTAATGAAAAATACACAAAAAACCCACACTTTTAAAATCAAAGTGGACAAGTATTTCTAAAGTCAAGTAATTTATTTTTTTAAAAAAAATTGTAAATAATCCATGTTTTATCTGAACTAAAAGACACTTCAAGATATGTACTTTCACTTTGTACCTCACAGTCCACCTTACGTGTAGAAATACTATATGGTAACCACTAGACTAAGTATATTGCTTGGATTTTTTTAACATAGTAAGCTATTATAATAAGAATGTTAAATTTGCAATGGATTTTTAGTATTACTATTAATCTACATATAGTTCATGGGGCAAATTTAGTCCCCCACCTCCAAAGTGGATCTTTCACAGAGGAAGAGGTTCTGATTAGGGCGTGTACACCCGTTGCTGGGCTCCACGCACAGAGACAAGCACAAGAAGACTGGAAATAAGGACGGAAGAGAGATATTTGTCCTGTGGAGGGGTACTGGCCTGAAAGTAGCCTTCGCAGAAGGGTTCTGTAATTTTCCACAACCTGGGTGGGAAAGATTCCTTTTCTTCCCAGTGCTCGGCCCAGCTACTTGGGCCGAGCACTGGGGTCTGAATTTGCCCTAATGAATAATGACAATAGTGACAATATAGTGACAATATATTAGAAGAAGTAAACTCATGCTATGCTAGACAGAATTATACTAAGCATTTAGCTATAGCATGTACCCTGCCTAAGCAATGTAAAAAAATTAAAATTCCAGGGGGGGAAGCTGTAGAAATCTTTTCTGATAGTTGAGGCTATCTGGATAATTTTAGAAAATACCACATATGCATTGGGCTGGCATTTTGGAAAAGTCAAGTCAGTATTAATGTCTGGAATTGACTGTCTCTTTGTGGCTATTATTTATGACTAATATTTCTGTTTCAAACACTACACAATATAAGGCCCCAATCCTGCAATTGGCTATGCAGACACACCATTGAAGTCAGTGGGGTTCTGTGCCAGTGAATGGGTCTGCCCACCTGAGCCTTTTAGGATTGGGACTTAAAACAGGTAGTTCATAGAACTATATTAATATTTTAGTGCAGTGCTAACTGCAAAAAAGAGCAGAGCAAAAGCAGAATCTTATGCTTTCATGCACACATCCTTTTGAAAGTGTTTTCCAGAAGTGCCTAATATACACTGTCTTTCTCTGGTTATAAATCCCATAATATTTGAGATGGCAGAAATAAGATTTTAATTCTTCAGTTGGATTCCTGTGATTTTAGTGAGACACAGTGGATGTGACTATAGAATGGCTAAACCTACCAGATCCCCATGAGTCTAGCTGCAGCTGACATCGCCCCTATGTGCAGGCCATAATGGCCACTTTTAACCTAACAAGATTGCACCAGTCAGTGCCAGGTATTCTCAGATATTACCTGCTCTATTACAAGGAAATAAAGACAGAAGCAAAAATAGCACTGGCTTAATAATTTGGTATCAGACAGCCATATGACGTTAGCCAACATTTACTAATATGACTTTCATAAGAACATAAATGAAATTTTGTAAATTTGAAGAGCCTGTTCTTTAGATAAATCTGTAGTTTGTAATAAGATTTAGGTCAAATTCAGTTAACAAAAAATAGTAAACAGTTTGCTATTAGTATCAGAGATTTTAGTGTCAAGAAGGTAACATCTACTTTTATACTACTTTTTTCCTAGATAATCCCCAAATTATTTACAAACTATGCTTAAATATGATGTACTTCACAATCCTCCCACTGAAAGCAACCGTCACTTGGGTTAGAACACAGCTGTTTGTTCTTAATGCAAAGCAAATGTTCAGAACAGTTCAGGAAAAGTGAAGAGTATCAAAAGGAAACTGCAAGAAAAAAATATAAGTAACTATATAGTATAATAACCCAGTTTCAGATTTGATCAGGACACTGAAGCTAACACTACTATTCTTGCAAAATCTAGGACGGAGTCTTACTAACCATGAGTTTTTACAACGTAATTGTCACTTCTCATAAAAAAATACAGGGCCTCATTCTCCACTGCTTTGTCCTTGTGTGGTAGTTTACACCCATGTAAAGTGAGTAAAATTGATGTAAAATGCTAGGCCATGGTAGATGTGCAGTTTATCAAGGTGTAAATGACAGGTTCAAGTATCAGGCCCATAGTACTTTTAACTATCACCATCAGTAGCAACTTGGTGGGCTACAGTCAGCATTGAGTCAGGGGAAAGAATAACACCAACTGAATCACAAATAGTGTTTATTATAACAATCTGACTTTCCTTGGAGGTCTTCTATCCAAGCACTGTTTAGGCCTAATCCTGTTTTGCTTTGGACATCGGATAGAATCATAACCCAAATGGTAAAACTCTCGCCATTATATATATCTGTATTTCATCAAATATATATATAGTGATGCTTCACTCAGATTTTTATTTGAAAATAGATATGTTCCTTTAATTTTTTCTTAAAGCTGTGCTATATTTTGCATATCTAACAATGACTAAGAAATGTCTTCAAATCCAATAAAATCTCTGTAAACAAAACCTATGTATAATTGATGAAAATGAAACCACGTGAAAGAGCTAACTGAAATGATTTTTTTTGCTCATAACTAAAATTCAAGAGGGAAGCAAAATTTAAGGCACAGATAAAAAAGAGGTGGTAGTAGATGCAATCATTAAAAATTGAGTGTTGTTTGTTTTAAAATAGCAGGCCAATTTCTCTGCTAGTGCAGCTACACTGAAGTTAATGCAATTACACCACCAGATGATTTAACCCACTTTTCCAGGCTAAATCATGTACAATGCTATGTGCTGCCAAAAGATTATAAAACATTTTATCCCTGTGCATTAAGTGGCTTTAACTTTTCTTCATCTATGGAGAGCACGTTGCTGTCCTTAAAGCACAAAAAACTAGTAAATTACACAATGCATCCTATCAGAGGAGTAGCACTTACCTTTAGATACATCAGTGTTACACAAGGGCAAGGAGAGGACAAATGTAAGACATGTGGCTTGGTTAAGCAGTTACTTTTGTTCTGCCCTTCTGACATCAATGTTTCAATAATAAAAATGGATGTGTGAGTTAAGATAATTTGTCAGTTTAACATATGCCTTGACTTTATTCCTAATTTCCTCACTTCTGTTATCCCATGATTAGCAACATTTCTCTCAGTCATTTCTACACAACTATTTTAAAATGTTTACATATCATACATCTGTCACAGATCAGGGCCAAGGCACCTATATTCCCCCTCCATGGTACCCTTAAGAGCACCCCTTCTAGGCTCCCAGCTCCTCAGGCAAAGACTCACATCTCTCTTACTTATGACTGAGGTTTTTCTAGGCTGCACAGTTCCCTGCCTACACTGTGATATTCCCAGCAAGCCAAACCACCTAAAAGGCCAAAGGCCAACGTCTGCACTTTGCTTTCTCTCCAGAGGTTATGAACAGCATAATTGTCCAAAATTATAAATTACAGCTCTTTATAAGCAAGCACATTTATTGTTAAAGTGAAAGCATTACAGAGAAAACATAAAAACATTAAAAGAATCTATATACATGACATGTTAAAAGACTTACCAGAGGTCACCCCAGCGCAAGCCTTAGGCTGTGGTAGATATCAGTCCTTCAAAATTCACAACTGAGTTTACCCTGTGCGTTACAAGTTCATGACTGTCCCAGGTTCAGAACCAGAAGAGCCATGAATAGTTCAGTCTTTCCTTTATAATAATGTGGGCCTTTGATCTTGGCCTCATGTAACAGGTGATCAGCAGACAATGGCTCATGCCTCAGGATATAACTTCAAAAGACTGGGTTTTCACATAACAGGAAGTGGGGAATTTGCATTCATTTCGCCCTAGCTATTGCCCAGGAAAACCACTTAACACGTGTTCCAAAAGTCCGTTTTTGTCTGGCCATTGAAGACCATTGTTCAATATGGTCTTTTGATACCCTTCCCTGCCCCCCCTCCCCCCGCTTCCGGTCTCACACCTGTCATAGCTTTCCCCCCCACTTGAGAGGTTACATACAATCGCTGCCCACAATAATATATAAACCATTCATTTAATACAATGGACCCAGAAAATACTTAATTCAGTAAAGTTCCCCAAGCATACTGCAGGAAATTGCCTTATCTGTCACAACATCAAGCATTAAACAGAATGAAGTTGCTGAAAGGAATTTTATGACAATTATTCAATGTATGACTATTGTCATAATGCAGAATTATTTTAAAGAGATATATAATTCAAGTTTTGAATGCTTTTTGGAGGGATTGGCAAACTAAGGGAAAATTTTCCAGAGGCAGTACAATTTTTTTATGTGCATCCAGAAATGGAATTTGTCTACCTCTATGATTCCCTTTGCATAATTAAAATGACCTGGGACTAAGAACATATAAAAGAAATAACAGGTTTTCCTCATGACCACATTTAGATTCACTTATAATGTGTTTATGGTCCAATTCCCTACTCATATGTTTGTGGTCATGTATATTACAAATCCCAAGTGCAGATACTAGTACTGATGATACACAGAATCCTGATATATGTACATTGGTGACAAATAATTACAAAGGAACAGATCTGGCAGTACTTAATCAGCTAAATCTCCCATGGAGTTCAATGCGGGCTTTGCCTGACTAAGGACTGCAGAATTATCCAGTGATCAGGGGATAATGTGGTAGTCAGTTACTTTACAGTTTCCATTACCTCCAAAGAGTTGTTAGAATATGGTGTGATATTTATGTAGCTATGCAATTTACTAGGGTTATAACCAATGTTCCCTCTAATTTTGACAGGCCCTGTGCACAAAAAATTTCTTCTGTGCAAATTTTTGTGCTTCTGTGCAAATTTTTGTGCGCGTGGTGTTTCGCTGTGTGCGTGGGGTTTAGGATCTGTGTGTGCGCACGCACACAGTTTAGAGGGAACAGTGGTTATAACGGTATTGGAGAAAAAGGTTAATTCGCCCAATTCCTGCATTCAGAGAGTTATATCTGAGAGCAGAATTGAGCTCAATGGTTAGGCATGTTAATCTAAAAACATGGCTTCAAAAGATAACGGACCACATTCCTGCAATTCTTGTTCATGAGTAGTCCTTAGTCATATGAGTAATCTCATTGAAATCAATGAGACTACTCAAATAGGAATTCCTTGTATGAGTAAGAGTATGCTTTATAAAACTTAATTACAAAAATCACAAAATTAACGTGAATACTTTTTTGTAATTATTTTCTTTTGACTTCAGTAGACTCTCAATACATTATGAATAAAGCACATTCTTTTAGAAAGCCCAGAACTAAACTGGAGAATGTGATTGCTCTAAGGAGTAATAAACATTACCTATATTTTCACAGAATTATACTATCATGTCTTAAAGCATATTGTACATCAATAAATTAACATACAGCATGATTAATATAATATACAGTCAGCTAATATACATAATTTCTTTAATATCTATTAGTTATTTTAGTGAACTATCTTAATATTTTAGGAATGCTACTTAAATGTTATGACATGTTGGCAACATAAAAGGGTTTATATTTTAGTGGTCATCATAAATGTCAATATTAAAATTTAATATTTATTTTGTACTGAGCCATTATGTTTGCACAGACTTGGTGGTGTATTTTATTGTATTTATATAATTATATATTATTTTATGTATTATAAATAAATGTTAGTAATCCATTAACTACAGGTTAAAGGTTAGTTATATTTGAAAGACAGGGTAGCTTTAGTGGGTCAACTCTCCTTCAGTGACTTCATGAACTAAGCCTTAATTCCCATGAGAAGTAGATATTACCACAGTATATTGATGGGAAAACTGGCACAAGGAAGGTATGTTGGCAAATTTTCAAAGGTGGCCTCTAATTCTGGGTATCCTGAGTTTTAGGTACCCAAATTGAAAGACTTTGAGACTTTTTTTCATTAAAATCAATGGAGTTACACCAGGAATAGATTTGGCACATATTTATATCTGAACTTTTTTCTCACTTTACAATTCTTTTTCAACATCTGATAAAGAGTATAGGTCAGTAACACTAATATTCCATAGTGTTATGTGCTCTTTGGGCCTCACTGCTGTGTGGAAAAAATATTAGTGATGATTAAGACTGTGAGTTTGTCATGGAGGTCACGGAAGTCCATGACTTTCCGGGACCTCTGTGACTTCTGCAGCGGCCGGTGTGGCTGGCCCGGGGGCTGCCTGAGTAGCTTGGGCGGCCCCCGGGCCAGTCGCACTGACCACTACTGGGGCAGTCTCCGGTCACCGCACCCCCCCCCCAAACAGCAGGAGGTGTTTGGGTGTGGGAGGGGGCTCATGGCTGGGGGTTGGGGCGCAGGAGGGGGTGAGAGCTCTGGGCAGCGCTTTCCTCAGTGGGGAGTCTCCCCGGAAGTGGTGACATCCCTCAGCTCCTAGGTGGAGGTATGGCCAGGCAGCTCTGCACCCTGCCTCCGCCTGCAGCCACCGTCCCCACAGCTCCCATTGGCCACCATTCCCGGCAAATGGGAGCTGCAGAGCTGGCAGTCAGGATGGAGGCAGCGCGCAGAGCTGCCTGTCCATGCCTCCACCTAGGAGCTGAGTGAGGGGGATGTCGCCACTTCCAGGGAGGTGCGGAGCCAGGTAGGGAGTCTGCCAGCCCCGCTCACTGCCCCCGCCGGTACCAGTGCGGGTCCCAGGCACCCCCAGGCAACCCTCTCTCCCCAAGATTTAGTCGGGTATATAGTACAAGTCATGGACAGGTCATAGGCCCTGACCTGTCCATGACTTTTACTAAAAATACCCATGACTAAAAGATAGCCTTAGTAATGATACTATATGTTTGCTGAAATATTCATGCATTTGTGAAATAAAAGCACTGAACATTTGAATCTTCCTTTGGTATGACTTTCTTCCAAGGTGCGTCTCAGAATATAGAGAACCTACAACACAGTTAATTAAGTTAGCCATTTAGGGACAGAGCAATCCTTTTCTGTCATCAATTTGTTGCATGACCATATGACTTTAGATGTTCTTGACAGTGAGCAGATGTGCCGCACTGCTGTACTATGTTACAAATTGCTTTGAAATAATGAGATCGTTACTGTCATCACTGATAATGCTATGGCACTATTTTCTCATTATTAAAAACCTTGTTTTTCTTTTTTGACAAATATTTCTATGATCTTAAAGTCTTTAAACCCATTTTCAGTCACGTTTAATCTTATGGCTGGATAATGAGAATGACATTATGTTCTTCTTCATATTCCTTGTCCTTCATATTCTGCTATTGTCAGTTCTGCATTTAGGTACAAAAGTTATTTTCCTCCCTCGCCCCATGTTATATGTGCCAGTAACACTTGGTCCTAAGAAGGATCCTACAAATCGATTTGCTGCAGAAAAACGTGGAATTTATGTTTTTACAGAGAATCTTAGCTTTTACATTTTGTGAAAAAATAAAAATATATATATGAGTTTGTCAATTTAACAAAGAAATTGATATGCACCAGGCTTGTTATCCCAAGGGGAGTCTCTGACACTCTTCAAACCAAACACACTGCTTCAGGTAGAATAAACAAACACATTTATTAACTACAAAGATAGATTTTAAGCGATTATAAGTCAAAGCACAACAAGTCAGATTTGGTCAAATGAAATAAAAGCAAAACGCATTCTAAGCTGACCTTAACACTTGCAGTGCCCTTACAAACTTAGATGCTTCTCACCACAAGCTAGCTGGTTGCCCTTCAGCCAGACTCTCCCCATTGATCAGTGCTTCAGTCACTTGGTGGTGATGTCTGTAGGTGGAGGGGGAAGAGAGAGGAAGAGCATGGCAAACATCTCTACCTTTTATCATGTTCTTTCTTCCCTCTTGGCTTTGCCCCCCCCCACCCATCAGAGGCAGGTGAGCATTACCTCATCATAATCCCAAACTAACCAAAGGAAGCGGGGTGACTCCCTCGAGAGTCTAACAGATTCTTTTGTTGCTGGCTAGGCCAGTGTCCTTTGTTCCTGTGAGGCTGGGCTGGGTTTGCCCCATACATGCCCTGATGAGGTGTGAACTGCCCCTCTGCTCTTGGAGAGTTTTTGCCTGGGCTTGTTTTAAGCCATGAGGACACATTTTCAGCCTCATAACTATATACATGAAATTACAACCTATAACATTACATTACTATAACAACAATGTTCAGTGCATTATGAGCTTTCCGAAGACACCTGACATGACAAACTTTGCATTGGATACCACACAATCATAAGGATGAATGTGGGGGTGCAGGGTGTTCCCCTGAGGTACAGAACATCACAACTATTAACTAAATTCTACTGAAAGTACCAGTGGTGTAGCGAGAGATCTAGCTTTGAATGATCTGAGATACGTTGCAGCACCTTAACAGGCTTACAGAAAAACCTCGGAAGGAGTTTAAAAATGCCCTAAAATTTACTTCCCCTAATTGATATAATTAAAGTGGTGACAGTATCAGGACACTTTGGTTTGCATAAAACAGTAATTAGATGACAGTTCTGTTTCACTAGAACTCCCCAGGGTTTTCATAACTCACCAGCTATTTGTCATATGCATGTGAATAAGATGTGGGATAAAATGCTCAATAAGAATAACATTATATCATATGTAGATTATACATAATTTAATTGGTGTCTAAATTTTAGGGTAACAGTATCACTTATTCAATGCGTGCAACCTCCCCCTCTTGTGGTTGATATTTGAATGCACTTTAAATTTGCATAGCTAAACATGATCCAATAAACTGCTTCCAGTGTATAGAGGTTACTCAATGGCGGATAGGGGTTCATGTTTTAATGCATTTCAAATTTCACTTCAGCCTCCAGATGTGAGTAATTAAAGTAATGAAAAGATGCAGAAAGCTTTAAAAATCACCCCTAAAGACTGTGTCATTGAGTTTGGGAAGAACAAATTTCACAGTGATGGTAATATGCTGTTCTGTACTGTACGCAGCAAGGCTGCAGATTATGTTTGAAGGCAGACACGGAAAGTTGGCACCAGCTTCTTCCACAAATGGATAATATAAATGATTCTACAATGGTGGCACAGCAGCTGCTTAAATTCAGTTTCAGAGGAAGGAACCCTTTTAATTTATGTGCACAGCTACTATATGCAAATATGTGCTATTTATTTATCATCTTTTCTATGGTGCTCATCACCTTAGTATCTAAGTGCCTTACAATCAGATCAGTGTATCTTCAATGCTCCATTCAATTAATCAAATTGACAGATGGACGGAAGCACAGAGTGTAATTACTGTTACCCACATCCCCCCTTTCTCTGCCTTTCTGTTACTTTCACTTGTGTCCAGTCTTAAATAGTTTGGAAGGTCTTTGGGATGGGGACCGTGGCATCCTGTGTGTCTGTACAGCATCTAGCAGAATGTAGTTTCAGGGCATTATAAATATACAGATAACACCTGGGAGTTAAAACTTGGTTCATGTTATATGTGTTCATTGGTGAGAAATGATGCAGTATTATTAGGTGCATGCATTTATTAATGCCGCAACATCACATATGTGAAACAGTGTGACCCTCTCTTGGTAGCCCGACTTTTGCCATGCTATCTTTTTTAAATGTATTTTTCTAATATTGAATTTAGTGGGTAAATGGTGCAAAAGTTTTACAAAAATAATTCACCAAATGTATAAAGAAGTACATTATGATTTTTATACCCTTTCTGTGTTTGCTTTCTGCAAATATTCTAGCAAGAGAGTTTACTCTCAAGATTGTTCACTGAAACTACACATTTTGAGCTAGTGCTACAGAACATTAACTAAAAGCAATTTATAATTAATTTTAAGTATTCACACCAGAAACCAGATTAATCCAATCAGAAAACCTACATGTCCAATCAAAGCAGCTTTAGTTTCAAATACTAAATATTGCATGTGTTTAAACGACTATTTAAAAATTATCTACCATCCAAAAAGTATTTGCAGAACTCAATGAGAAAATCATTTTGATAATAAATACATTTGTGCAAATCATGCTCTGTTTGTGCACCATTTTGAAGAGGAAAAAAAGGCAAGTTTAATCAAATACATTATTTGTTACAACCCTGTGCAACAGAATCAGCACCCAGTGTTGTGTTACCAAGGCAACAGAATATAATGCAAAGGGCAAATGCCAGATATATATGATGTAGCTGTGGGGACAAAAGGAAAGCAGCAGCATTGCAGGATTGTTAACCTTAATCTCCACAAAAACATTCTTACTCACCGAAATTATCTAAAAGGGATTACACTTTGGGGTCAGGTAAGCAGCATTTTAAAATCAGAGTAATCTATTTTACATTACATCTTCTTGTTAAATATAAGTATAAATCACACATTTACTATTTAAACATTTCACATGCAAAAAATCCTGCATGAATAGACTTTAAGGTTGCATCATTCAAATAATGTTTCTCTAGAAACTTTAAATTTTGCATTTAAGTCAGCCATATAATGTATGTGGGCCTTAATTCTATAGCAGATGGATTGTGGTGCCTATGATTTCAGTGTGACACCATATGGAAATAAGGGCCCATCTGCACAGATCCACTTACAGGATCTCCTATATTTGTTATTGTACAGTAGTACCTAGAGGCTCAGATCACAATTCGGCCCCTCTCATGCTAGGCAACATACAAACATAAGGAAAGACAGTCACTACCCTAGAAAGCTTGTCTATATTAAGACAAGACATGAATGAAAGTAACAAAAAAGGAGGGAATGGGAGAAGATGAAGGTAACAGTAACAGGAGCACATGGTTATACAAACCAGCTATGTGCACAGCCTGATTACTTGAAGTTGTTTAATGAGGTTTTAAATTATAAGGTACATAAATATAATAAATAGCAGTTCCTAATGTCCGTTATTACAAATGTATGTAAATGTATGTAAATATAGTATTTTCAATTTCTGCTTCTCGTTAAAATGTAATTTTTTAAATTTTGTTCCATGTATACCATACAAAATGTGTGAAATGATTGAGCTAACTTTTCTATGGGAACCTTACTTTTCGCATTTCCTGACAATGCATTCCACTAAAATAATGTACTTCTTATAAGTCTGTCAACATAGGGAAATGTTGCAAAATTTCCCCACCATTACTAAAGTGTCAATTGCATCAGCATAGGTGAGCTACTGTTTAGTTGTTTAACAAGTATAGATTCATGGGGTTAGAAGGGACTGCAAGGGTCTCACCTAACTCTCTGCAAAGATGCAGGACTTGTTGTGTCAGGCATGTATGGCTCTACAAAATGATCTCTCCAGAGTGGCCTCTTTTGCTCCTTGGAAGACCACGCTACAGGAATGCAGATCTTTAACTCTTTTAGGGTCATTAAAGATCAGCCCCTGTTTTGTGAAGGCTTTGGCTAACCCCCTATGCTGGTCTGAGTGGTTGGTCTGCAGTGGTAGCTGATGAGACTGATTAAGACTGATGAGGTTCTTAAATGGGATTACCAATGATGGGGGGGAGGGAATTCTGCAGGGTAGGTTTGCAGACAGAAAACATGGCCTGATAAGGCTGCTACCCAAGGTACTCAGAGCTTGCAGCTGGATCTTGCTCTGCTTGTGACTCCTGGGTGCTGACGGAGTGGGCCAAGTCAGCAGGCGGTGCTCTATGCCAGACACTCCTCTCCCCCCACCCCCCATTTCCAGCAGCAACTGACCTCATGGTTCAAAGAGCAAATCTGCTTTTGCTGAGAAGAACAGACCCCATCATGGGTGGCACATTGCATAGGCTGGGGAAGGCTGTGCCTCCCCAAACAGCCTGGCATGGCCCCGCCCACGCTCCTCCCCAAAGCCCCCTCCTGCTTGCCCTTCCCCCTTGGCCCCAGCCCAGGCAGGCTGCTCCTCTTCAGGGAAGCATGCTGGGGCTAGGGCAGCCAGGACTTGGGGTGGCTGGGGCCGCCCAGCACGGGGCGTCCCCCAGGCGCTGGGGCTATGCCACCCTGATGCTCGAATTTGCTACCTGCAGCAGTTACTCATATGTAAGGGATTGTAAAAAATGGCTATTATAAAAAAATTGCTATTCGATGTAGCAAATTCCTACAGGTAGCAGTTTCTCACACTATTACATGTATTTGCTACCTCTCACCTGTTTTCTGGTACAGAGGTAGTGAATTGTTACCAGTAGCAGTTACTGATACCTAAGGTTCTTATTTGCTGACTTGTCCTAATTTGCTAAAACTTGACAGTAGTGTGGGATGAAAGCATAAGTCTTCGGCTTCCAAACAACCCTGCCCGGTGCACATATGCATCAATTACCTCTTAATAGAGGATTGTAAAAAATAGAGTGAGGTCATTAAACATTCTTTATTTTGCAGCTTCATTTACTTCTGCCGAAGTGACCTCTGTGTTGGATTCATTTTAGTGGAATGCGGGACGTGTGGAGGATAATTTAAACTCTTAATTTCCTGAGGGCTTGCCTTCAATATATTTCTATGCTGGTGCAATCTCTGTCCATTACAGTTCAGCAACTCATCAGGCAGGCACAGGCAGCAATAAACTTGTCCTGTTGCCTTGACTGAGAAAGGTTTCTGATCAAAGGGAGCGTAGATTCCAGCAAGCTCCTGGGCTAATATCTCATTGGAGATGAAATGGCTTTTCAGAAAGAGATTTTTGAAGTCTGTAGGGTAAAGATGAGCCAGATAGGTTTGTCTCCATGCAGGTATATTTTAGTCTTTGTGGGCTGGGTAGAAAGGAGAGAGAAGTATTTTGGATTTTCTGTTTCCCTTACTGAGGGCCATCTGGGCTCACCTGAATTTTTTCCTGCCAGAAGCAGTTCCTATCTATTTATTACTGCATCAAAAAATGGCTGCCATCACAGAGGCATTAGTGGTGATGGGAGTGAAAGAAGGCCAAGAAGTCCTTTCCCTCCCCAAAACACTCCCATGCATGTGGAAGCCACAATGTTGCTAATGCCTAAATACTTACAAAGGGGTAGGGGCAAACGGGTAGGGGCAGAAGGCACTGCCAGCAAACGGGTAGGGGCAGAAGGCACTGCCAGCAAACGGGTAGGGGCAGAAGGCACTGCCAGCTATACCGATCACCCCAGAGAAGCCATGCACTGTGTGGACTGTATGCTGCTACACCTATTCTGTACTGGTGAGGGCAACCCTCACTCCCCAGTGCTCCTGGTGGCCCCAGGGCTTCCCCGGCTTCCACCAGCACAAACATCCCTCCTACCACCATTACTTGAAGATGTACCACCTTCTCCTCGGGGGAGGGGAGAAAAGGAGGGCTGAGGACCGATGAGGGGTGAGACCGTTATTAGATTTAATTTGAGTTTTTAAATTGGCACACAAATTAAAGTTGGCTACACAAGCCTACTATGAAGCACTATATCTACAGCCTTCTTGGTTTCTTGTTGTAATTTTGCACAACTCTGTTAATGAACTTCTCAAATGCAGTGCATTCATTTTTGGTGGCTTCTCATGTGTCCGGTACTTCCAGTCCTTCATGATCAGGCACAAGGCGACTTCTTTCAGAACACAAAATTCTATTCAGTGAGGAAAAAGAATGCTCAACTGTAGCTGTGACTAGGAGTAGAAAGAGATAAATTTCTACTTCTTTCATCCCAGGAAACATAACACAAAAATTGGGTCGAACCACTAGTAATGTTAAAGAAGTTGAAATCAAATCTTCATTCGTTCATCGTATCATATTTCACTTTGTGTTCAAATTCTCTATTTTGTCCTGATCACATAGCAGCCCCATTGTAGGTATTGCCTACTGAGCGGGGGTGGGGGG
Source organism: Macrochelys suwanniensis (assembly GCA_033296515.1). Taxonomy (NCBI): domain Eukaryota; kingdom Metazoa; phylum Chordata; order Testudines; family Chelydridae; genus Macrochelys; species Macrochelys suwanniensis. The sequence goes on along the minus strand of CM065775.1, from coordinate 36,419,636 downwards.
GCGGCTCGCGGCGGCTGCCCCTCGGCTCCCCACTCAGGCGCTGAGCGGGGGGGCAGCAGGGCGGCTCACGGCGGCTGCCCCGCGGCTCCCCACTCAGCGGCTGAGTGGGGAGCCGGGAGGCAGCCGCCCGCCGCCCCCAAAAACCGCCTAGGGTCACCTAGTGGGCGCGCCGGCCCTGGATCCAAGTGTAGCTTCCACTGCTGGACAGATATCTACTACTGTTGTAGCAGATGCCTGGATGGCATTGTTTAATGACCCAAGCGGTTTCAACAATAGACTTACAAGAGAGAATGGTGATTGTCTTCTCTGAACTTAGTAGCAAAAGTAGTCCGCCAGCCTCACTACTTTATCCGCCCCATCTCGGTAGATATTTTCCAAACCCAATAATAATGCTTGCAGTAATTTTAAAACAGCCGTCAAGGATCGCTTATGAGAAAGCCAGCGGGTTTTCCCAGGTTGGATTAATTTGAACTTCAGTCACAGTGTATCTTCCAAGATGCTCAATCCTTTTTGACTCTTGCTGAAAAAAAAGAGTATAATGAAGACATTCAGTTTATAGCTTTTTAAATGCCATTTGAAGATTCTGCAGCTTGCTTGTATTGGTGCTAGCTGGTGTAGATGACCTCTAAAGTGTGTATTGGAGAGATCAGAGTTACACTTTTCTCTGACACTACTTTTCTCTGAGTAAAGCTTGTACTCCACTATGTCTTCTGGAGAAGTTTGCAGCTCCATCAAATGCACAAGCAGCCATCTCTTTGGGGTTCAATTGACAAGCATTTAACTCTTCTAAGATGTGGGTTGTCAGAGATGCAGCTGATGTGTCTTCTATAACCTGAACATCTAGAAATTCATCTACTGGCCTACCACTGATATCAAGATAACGTATGCAGTGACTTAATACTTGACACCCATTTGCATCGGTGAGTTCATCAGCCACGTATGCACATTTTCTGAATGCGGTGAGAGAGTTTGTCACCTTTTCAATTGCTGAGACTTTCACTGTTGCACTGCATGCTTCTAACCAGTCAGCTGAGTTTCTTGCAGAAAGATAGTGAACATTTGCTGGTCTTGGTCGGAACCAGTGTCGAACTTCAGGATTAACAAATTATAATGAACTTTATAATGGCCTCCAGTTTGTAGTGTGTGGTATCTCTTGCTTAAAGAGAAAATATGATGTGACAGCCATGTTTGTTTGCATAAACTGTGTGGTGTCTCCAGAATTCTTAACAGCCTCATTAAGTACTTCTAAAATTGGTTTTCACAATGACTGACTTATAAGGCTTTCTGCATGTCAATACAGTCCAGAGGATTGGTGTTTTTCAGCCTTTTCACATAGTTTGTCAGCATTGGCTTTGCTGATCAGTCTGGCAAACCAAGCTCCTCCACTTTTACTATTTAAATCTATGGTATGCTCACATCTTTAATGTGTGCAGTTCTGGTCACCCCATCTGAAAAAAGATATATTGGAGTTTGAAAAGGTACAGAGAAGGGCAACTAAAATGATTAGGTGTATGAAACAGCTTCCATATGAAGAGAGATTAAAAAAAGACTGGGACTTTCTGGCTTGGAAAAGAGTCGACTAAGGGGGATATGATAGAGGTCTATAAAATCTTGACTGGTGTGCAGAAAGTGCATAAGCTCCCTTACATAATACAAGAACTGGGGGCCACTCGATTAAATCAATAGGCAGCAGGTTTAAAATAAACAAAAGGAAGTATTTCTTTACACAACACAGTCAACCCGTGGAACTTTTTGCCAGGGGATGTCGTGAAAACCAAAACTAGAACAGGATTAAAAAAAGAACTAGATAAGTTCATGGAGGATATGTCCATCAATGGCTATTAGTCAGAATGGGCAAGGATGCAACACCATGCTCTGAGAGCCTGTTTGCCAGAAGCTGGGAGTGGATGACAGGGTATGGATCACTCAATAAATGCTATGTGCTGTTAATTCCCTTTGAAGCACCTGGCATTGGCCACTGTCGGAAGACAGAGTACAGGGCTAGATGGACCATTGGTCTGACCCAGTATGGCCATTCTTATGTAAAATTAACTATAATATAATAAAAATGTTGAGTACAAAAACTCCCAACACCAGCCAAAATTGATCATATGGGCAACACAGCTCTGTCTGCTGGATACCTAGGTAGAGTAGGTGAGTTGATGTAAATATAGTCTGGTCCTGAAGCCTTCCTCCCACCCCCTGGGTCATCACTAGCTGTCAGGGGAGAGCTCATTCAGAACTTGCTTACAAATCATAATTTTAAATTATAAGGTTGGCCAACATTGCCGGAACGAATGTGCCAACATTGTCAGAAAAAATAACAGTTGTTTGAGGAAGCTAGTCTTTGTTCATACTTTTCAAAACTATTATACTTTTTCAGGTACAAGTGTTTTATCATACACTGTATATGCTTTTAAAGTGTGTATTAATGTTTCAATTCACATTTCCAACCAATCACTAAATTGACAACACTGCATGTAACTAGTTGACCACTGGGGGAGCATTGGGGAAATCCCTGTTTCACTGAATTAAGTCTTCTGCAGCACCTCAGTAGGTTACATCAGACAAAGAGGAGCTGCAGTGATTAGGTGTTGGGATGTCTGTACCTTTAGGAACACTGCTCTGGGAAGCCCATCCTGAGAGGTACTGTCTGTGAAAGAAGAAATAAAAAAGCCTCTCTGCCCCCGGCCCCAATTTTTTTTTGCAAACACTGGTGTCTCAGTCCATTGGGGTAACTGTTACCCCCTCTGCCCCTGTCTGCACCAGGGTTTTGTCCAGGTGTCTCAAACTCACAGCCTGTGAACCTCCCCCATATGGCCTGCTGGGCTCCAGCAGTTTTCGGGCCAGGTCTCTCCCTTGGCCCCACCTGCCGCCCCCGGGCACTCCCCCCGCCCAGGGACCCCAGCAGCGCAGCGGAGCTGAGCGGCGTCTGCCTGCTTGCTTCAATGGCTGCCAACCCCTCCCTGCGACCTCCCTAGCTCTACCCCGAGCGCCCCTGCGGCCAGTGGGACTCTGCGGGGGTGGTGCCTGGGGGCAGCAACGCGCGGAGGCCCCCCCGGCCCGCCCCACCTTGGAGACCCAGGTAAGCGCAGCACCCCTGACCCCCTCCCAGAGCCTGCACCCCCTCCCTTTTCCCACACACCCCCAGCCCCCAAACTCCCTCCCAGAGCCTGCACCCCCTCCCCACACATCCCCAGACCCCAAACTCCCCCTCAGAACCTGCACCCCTCCCCTCCCAAACTACTTCCCAGAGCCTTCACCCCCTCCCCACACACCCCCAACTAGGGTGACAAGATGTCCCGATTTTATAAGGACAGTTCCGATTTTTGGGTCTTTTTCTTATATAAGCTCCTATTACCCCCCATCCCCTGTCCCGATTTTTCACACTTGCTGTCTGGTCACCCTACCCACAACCCCTCTCCCAGAGCCTGCACTCCTCCCCTTTCCCACACACCCACTCCTGAACGCCTCCTCGAGCCTGCACCCCCACCCCCTGCCTCAGCCTAGAGCCTGCACCCCAATCCCCTACCCCAGACCTCCTCCCCCACCCAAACTCCCTCCCAGAGCTGCCCTTAGGCAGGTGGGGGCAGAGGTTTTTTTTGGGGGGGAGTTTTGGGGGGCAGGTTCTGGGCGGCATGAGTGACATTATTGGCCCGTTGCGAGGATTTGAGGACTGGCACTGGCCCTAAGGTAATTGAGTTTGAGATCCCTGGTTTTGTCCTCTGGCAGCGCCTTACCCCCGGGGCTTAACTCCGGCTCCTCCCTGCTTTTGCCCTTCAGCCCCTATCCTAACCCTGCCTCCAGTCAATTTCCACCCCCTGCTCGGACCCTGGCCACCTCTCTCCTCTGATTTGCCCCTTTTTAACCCCTGTAAAAAGCAATGGCAGAAGCTTGTGGCAAGTAAGGGCAGGGTGAAGGGCAGTGGCTTCAGCAAATGTTACTGAGCATGCTCAGGACACCCTAAGTAGCAAGTGCCTAGGGAGCAGTTTCTGGTACTTCAGTGCACCTGAGGCGCTGGGGCTGCCCGCCCTGTGCTTAGGGGGGCTGGAGAGGCACTGGGAAGGGGGGAAGGGCACTCCCCGCCCGCTCTGCGCTCGGGCCCGGGGGGGAGGGGGCCGCGCGCCGCTGACCCGCCCTATGCGGGGGGGGACACGCCGCTGGCCCGCCCCCACCGAGGGCGCCCCTGGGCGCATTGCCCGCTCGGGGCGAGGAGATTCCGGCGGGGGGAAGGGGCCGGGGGCGGGGCCTTGGGCGGGGGCCAGCCTCCCCCGACGGGCGGTTCACCCGCCGCCACGGGCTCTCCAATGGGAGCCGCGGGGCTGGTAAAGGGCCGGGGAGCCGAGCGAAGGGGAGCGCTGGGCGCCGGTGAGTAGGTCGCGCTGCTCCCGGGGGACTCCCGGTCGGGCTGGGGATGCGGGCGGCTCAGCTCGCTGATGCGGAGCTGGGCAGGATGTGCCCCGCTGACCCCCGCGGCTTCCGCCGGGGCCTGAACAGCCTTCGCCGCTTTGTAGCTCCCCCCGCCCCGCGGCCAGGTCCCGCCTGGAGGTGAGAGGGGTCCAGCCCCCACCCCTGCACCCAGCCTGGTGGGGCCCAGGGGTCCATTCCGCCCATAGCGTCTCCTCCCCGCGGTAACTCAGCCCCACTTTTGCGTGGGGAGCACACAGCCCCCTAGAGAGCTCAGGGACCGCGGGCTCCTCTCTGGAGGTACCCCCGTCCCCGGGCTCACTTAACACAGGGCTGGGCTGGCCCCCTGGAGACAGACGGGGCCAGTGACTGGGTCTCCCGTCTCATGTGGGGGCCACATTCCGGCTGCCCCCCCCCCCCCCCCCAGCTCTGTTGGGAGGAGAAATTCTCTCCTTCCCCTTCCGGCTATGGAGCAGTCCTAGTCCATTACTCCCACAGCATTGGCTGCCACCCGGCCCAGGGTGGATTCTGGTCAGTGAATCCATCTCGTGGGAACTAGGCCCGGTGGCCGTGTCCTCAGCTCTGCTCATGCTGCTTTGCTCGTTCTTCATTAGCTTGTTCTTCCTGCCAAATTCCGATTGTTCTCTCCATTCGTTGTCTCAGTGCCAAAATTAAACTCCTTGGAGCAGGGACAGCCTTTCCTTTACATCTGTCCACAATGACTGTTTCAGCCTGATCCTCTCTGAGCAGAGCCTCTAGCTGTTACTATAAAACAACAATTTGTTCCAAAGGCAGTGTTGCGATCTCTCACGATTTTATCATGAGGCTTAGGATATTTGATTTTTTCCCTTAAAATCCTAGTGTCATGTTATTACTCCAGAATCTCAGCTTTTATTTAAAAAATTAACTTTCTACTCCTCATGGTTGTAGAGATTAAAAATCATGAAGCCTAAAATTTCAAAAGCAAGAAGGCAAATAGAACTCCAAATGCATTATTTTTTAAATCTCATTTTTAAGCCAACTCATGGTTTTGGGGGGGCCTAACTCATGATTTTTGAATGCTTGGGATTGGGAATGCTGCATAAGAGTGAGAGTTGTAGCCCCCATAGGCACTTGTAATATGGTGCTAGGTAAGCACAGGGACACAAAATACAGATATTTCTCCTGTGAAATGCTTTGAATTTCTTTTCATGCACTCTTGTGTCATATCATTCTGTCACATTTGTCTACTTCAGCCATCAAAAATCCTTTATCATTCTCTAATCGGTCCCAGGAGCTTTCTTTTGAATTGGTTTCCCTTCTTCCCAAATTGGTACATTCAGCAAGTGTCATTGCCTTACTTTAGAGTCCTCCTTCAAAACCACTGATGACCTTTGCGGATTGTTGAACTCATTTACAGTTACTTCCAGTTACATGCATATCCTGCCACAGCCAACCCACTTTTTCTATCAAAGCAAAATTCTTACATATACTATACCAGTCAGCAGCTTTTATAAAATACATTTTGAAATATGGTGGTTATGTTTTCTCTACATCCAGCTAGACTATGGACATTTTCTGGTGAACAACCATTTTTGTCTCTGAAATAGGGGTATATTGTACAAGTCACGGACAGGTCATGGGCCATGAACTTTTGTTTGTTGCCCGTGACCTGTCCATGACTTTTACTAAAAATACCTGTGACTAAACTGTAGCCTTACGTATAGGATCCCTTGACAAGGGGGCAGGGTTAACTCAGGGGGAACAGGGGTTTAAAAGGCCAGCTCCTAAGTAAGCAGAGGAACTAGCAAATGGAGTTTTGTGAGGAAATTTGGAGAGGGAACATGAGAGCCAAATACAACTAACAAATATTATCTAAACTTAAGCCAATAATGCCCTGAAAGAACAAACAAACAAACCCTCTGCAAGAGTAAAAATAAAGGCAGAAATCCAGCAGCAGAGTGGGGGCTATCCAGTTTATTGCACTGAATGCATCTTGAATGATTACCTGCCTTGTGGACAGGTGGCATGTGTGGGCATTTAGTGCAATCATAGCCCTCAGAGTCTGAGTATGGGTTCTTGAGACCAGAGTGGCTGAACTGGAGGCGCTAAGGGAGACAGAGAAATACATAGAGAAGACTTTCAGGGACACAGTAGAGCGGTCCCAGCACAAGTCTGACAGCCTCTGTACTGTTGAGGAGGATGAGAGCCTCCGGAAAGGAGAACATCAAACTGGAGCAGAGAGAAACAATCCGATAGTTAGGACCCTTCTTCCAGATGATGTCCTGGTATCATCAGTGCAGATACCCCTCCGGGGAATGAGACTCCTGTTATTAGGAAGAGAGGTAATAATAATGGTGGATTCCATTATTAGAAATATTGATAGTTGGATTTGATGACCAGGAAAACCACATAGTGAATTTTCTGACATGGTGGACCTCTCAAGACATCTAGATAGACTTATGTGCAGTGCTGGGGAGGAACAGGTGGTTGTGGTACATGTAGGTACCAAGGACACAGGGAAAAGTCGGAGAGAGGTGTCAAAGGCCATATTTAGGGTGGTAGGTAAGAGATTAAAGCCCAGGACCTTCATGGTAGCATTTTCCAAAGTGTTTCCAATTCCATGTGCAGGGCCAGTTAGACAAGCCTAAACTGCAGAGTCCCAATGTGTGGATGAGATTATGGTGTTCAGAAGGGGATTTTGGTTTGGGAGCTAGGGAACCTTTGGGTGAAGGAGGAGCCTATACAGGAAGGATGGGCGCCACCTAAACCAAAATGGAACCAGATTGCTGGTATGTACAATTTAAAAGGTCATAGAGAAGTGTTTAAACTAAGGGCCAGGGGAAAGCTGACAGGTGCAGCGGAGCACATGGTTCAGACAGACACATCCTTTAGGGGAGGATTTATTAAAGGGGATGCTCTATATCCTAGTAAAAAGGAGAGGATATAAGTTTATGGAGTACAGGTAGGAACTTAAGAGAAACAGTCAAACAAAAGAGTCCCACTTAATTAAATCACATGAAGGTAGACAACTAAATATTGACAAATTTTGTAAGTGCTTGTACACAAGTGCTAGAAGTCTAAATACTACGCTGGGTGGACTTGAGTGCCTGGAATTACATGAGGCTATTGATATAATAGGCATCACAGACATTTGGTGTAACAATGATAATGGGGCACAGTAATTCCAGGGTACAAAATATCTAGGAATGACAGAGTAGGTTGTGCTGGTAGGGGAGTGGTACTATATGTGAAAGAAAGCATACAGTCAAATATAGTCAAAATCTTAAATGAATTGAACTGTACCATAGAATCGCTATGGATAGAAATTCTATGCTTGAATGCTAAGTGTGTAGCAGTAGAAATATACTACCAACCACCTGAACATGATGGTGATGGAACTGTGAAATGCTCAGGGAGATTAGAGAGGCTACAAAAAAAAGAAAACCTAGTTTAAATCCCCCATGTTACTATCTCCATATTGACTAGGTACGTACCTCAGGATGGGATGCAGAGAGAAAATTTCTAGACATCTTTAATGACTGCTTCTTGCAGCAGTTAGTCCTGGAACCCACAAGGGGAGAGGCAATTCTTGATTTAGTCTTAAGTGGTGCACAAGATCTGGTCCAAAAGTTGAATTTAGCTGAACTGTTCAGTGATAACCACCATAATAGAATTAAATGTAACGTCCTTGTAGGAGGGAAAATGCCAAAGAAACCCATTACAGTAGCATTTAAATTCAAAAAGGGGAACTAAACAAAAATGAGAGAGCTAGTTAAATGGAAATTAAAAAGAATAGTCATAAGAGTGAAATGCCTACAAGCTGCATGGAAACTTTTTAAACACACCATAATAGCATCTCAAACTAAATGTATACCACAAATAAAAAAAAAAAACATCAACAAAACAGTCAGAGGACCAAAAAAATGCCACCATGGCTAAATAATAGAGACAAAAATACATGCTTTTAATATTGGAAGTCAAATCCTACTAGGGAAAATAGAAGGGAGCACGAACTCTGGCAAGTCAAGTATAAAAGTATAATTAGGTTGGCCAAAAAGGAATTTGAAGAGCAACTAGCACAAGAACTAACAGCAATTTTTTTTAAGTGCATCAGAAGCAGGAAGCCTGCCAAACAATCAGTGGGGCCACTGTATGATTGAGGTACTAAAGGAGCACCCAAGGAAGACAAAGCCAATTCAGGGAAGTTAAATGAATTATTTGCATTGGTCTTCACTGCAAAGGATTTGAGGAAGATTCCCACACCTGAGCCATTCTTTTTAGGTGACAAATTTGAGAAACTGTCCCATATTGAGGTGTCAATAGAAGAGGTTTGGAGCAGATTGATAAATTAAACAGTAATAAGTCACCAGAACGAGATGGTATTTGCCCAAAAGTTCTGAAGGGACTCAAATATGAAATTGCAGAACTACGAACTGTACAGAACTATCGCTTAAATCAGCCTCTGTACCAGGTGACTGGAGGATAGCTAGCGTAACACCAGTTTTTAAAAAAAGGCTCCAGTGGCAATTCTGGCAATTCCAGGCAAGTAAGCCTAACTTCAGTGCCTGCAAAGTGGTGGAAACTATAAGAAAGAACAGAATCATTGGACATGTGATGAACATGCTATGTTGGGGAAGAGTCAACATGGCTTTTGTAAAGGGAAATCATGCCTCACCAATCTCTTAGAATTCTTAGAGGGAGTCATCAAACATGGACAAGGGTGATCCAGGGTTTGGTCACAGAGACCCCCTTGGGACTGTCACCTGATGTGCTGAAACTACCTCTGAGCCCGTTTTCCCTGCCAGCTTGGGACTCCAGAACCCTGTCTTGTTGAGCCAGACACGCAAGCCTGCTGCAACACAGACCCAGGGTCTGAACCACGTCCCCAAAGCTGCAGGCTTTAACTGAAAACCACTCAGCAGGTACTCCTGTCTCAGCACCCAGACACTCAGCTTCCAATGGAATCCAAGCCCCAAATAAATCTGTTTTACTCTGTATAAAGCTTATACAGGGTAAATTCATAAATTGTCCGCCCTCTATAACACTGATAGAGAAATATGCACAGCTGTTTGCTCCCCCAGGTATTAATCACTTACTCAGGGTTCAGTAATAAACAAAAGTGATTTTATTAAGAATAAAAAGTAAGATTTAAGTGGTTTCAAGTAATAACAGAAAGAACAAAGTAAGTTACCAAGCAAAATAAAACAAAACACGCAAATCTAAGCCTAATATATTTAAGAAACTGAATACAGGTAAATCTCACCCTCAGAGATGTTCCAATAAGTTTCTTTCACAGACTAGACTCCTCCTTAGTCTGGGCCCAATGCTTTCCCCTGGTACAGGCCTTGTTAGATCTAGCAGGCATCTTAGGTGAAAAGCAGGGAATTCCACATGTCTGGGATCCCTTTATTCTGTTCCACTCCCTTTTATAGCAAGGCAGGAATCCTTTGTTCCTCTGTGGGTTCCCCCCCTTCTTTCTAAATGGGAAAGCACCAGGTTAAAGATGGATTCCAATATCATGTGACATGTTCACATGTCCTGTGAGATTTCATTACCCACTTGCTGGCACACACATATACAGGAAGGCTTACCAGTAAACAGAGCCATCTACAACCAATTGTCCTAGTTAATGGGGGCCATCAAGATTTCAAACAATCATTAATGGCCCACACTTTGGATAACTACAGTAGGACCTCAGAATTATATTTCATATTCCTAATTTCAGATACAAGAATGATACATTCATACAAATAGGATGAACATACTCAGTAGGTTATAAGCTTTGTAACGATACCTTACAAGAGACCTTTTGCATAAAGCATATTCCAGTTACATTATATTCACACTCCAAGCATATTTTCATAAAGCGTATGCAGTGCAACTCACACAGTGGATATAGTGTATTGAACTTTCAGAAAGCTTTGACAAAGCCCCTCACCAAAGCCTCTTAAGCACAGTTGGCAGTCACTGGATAAGAGTGAAGGTACTCTAATGGATCAGTAACCGATTAAAAGATAGGAAACAAAGGGTAGGAATAAATGGTCAGTTTTCACTATGGAGAGAGCTAAGTAGCGGGATCCCACAAGGATCTGTACTGGGACTGCTGCTGTTCAACATACTCATAAATGATCTGGAAAAAGGAGCAAACAGTGAGGTGGCAAAGTTTGCAGATAAATATCCTAAGTAATTTGTATCAAGTCCAAAACTGACTAAAGAGTTACAAAAGGATCTCATAAAACTGGATGATGGGGCAACAAATTGGCAAATGAAATTCAATGTTGATAAATGCAAAGTAATGCACATTGGAAAACATAGTTCCAAATATGTATACAAAATGATGGAGTCTAAATTAACTGTTACCACTCAAGAAAGAGAGCTTGGAGTCATCTGGAATAGTTCTCTGAAAACATCTACTCAATGTATAGAGCCCTGCGCGGATACAAATTTATACCCACAGATGCAGATATAAACTGGTATTCGTGGAACCATAGGGCTCTCCTGGGAACTGCAGTGGCAGAGCAGAACGTGGGGCCGCCGCTCACAGGAGACAGTGCCTCACTGTACCACCCCCAGCCCCGCCCACTGGGGTGGGCACCAAGCTCACCAGCAGCTGTCCCTGGTCACACTAGTGTGTGCAAGCAGCATGCACGCCCCCCGTCAGGAGACACAGACAGCTGCATTGAAGGGATGGGGGCAGGGCTGGGGGTGGTACAGCCATGCCGGAGGAGCTGCTGGCGTAGGGCACTGGCTCCTGCGAGCAGCGGCCCCATTACTGCTCCTTTTGCTGCTGTGGTTCCCGGGACAGCCCTGCCGTTCCGCAGATACCGATTTGTAAATGTGAATATCCACATCCGTGGATATAAATTTGTATCCGCACTTGGCTCTATCAATGTGCAGCAGCAATCAAAAAAGCTAATTGAATCTTAGGAACCATTAGGAAAGGGATAGAAAATAAGACAGTAAATATTATAATTAAGGCTATGATTTAGTCACGGAGGTTGCGGAAGTAACGGAATCCATGACTTCCAGCGACCTCTGTGACTTCAGCCTGCGGTGGTTGGGCACTGCAGGGTCCCCTCCGCCAGTGGGAGCGGGGAGTTGCGGGGTACCCCTGGTGCCTCTGGCGGCCCCTGGAGCTCCAAGCCACTGCGGGCAGCAGGGGAACCCCAAAGTCCTGCTGGCAGAGGGCCTCTGGCCACCAGCAGGGGAATCCCCAAGCCCCCGGCTGCAGGCAGTGGCAGGGGAACCCCCGGAGCCACTGCTGCTGGCGGGAGAATCCCTGAGCCACCGCCGGCAGAGGACCCCCAGGCCGCGGAGCCCCCAGCGGCGGTGGCGGAATCCCTGAGCCCCCAGCCTCCGCAGGTGGCGGGGGAATCCCCGAGCTCCCGCCGGCAGAGGACTCCCGGGCCACGGAATCCCTGAGCCCCTGGCGGCAGTGGGGGAATCCCCAAGCCCCCAGCCTCCATGGGCAGTGGGGAAATCCCCAAGCCCCTGCCGGAGCCACAGAATCCTTGAGCCCCTGGCCGGCGGCAGCAGCAGGGGAATCCCGGAGTCCACGTCTGCAGGAGGCAGCGGTGGGAGAATCCCGGAGCCCCTGGGCCGCAGGAGGCTGTGGTGGGGAAATCCCCGAGCCCCCGGGTTGTCAGCAGTGACACGGGAATTCCTGAGCCCCGTGCCGCAGCGGGCTGAATCCCTGAGCCTCCAGCCGCCATGGGAGGCAGGGATCCCTGCAGCTCCCAGCCACCGGTGACGGGTACCCAAAAGCTCCCGGCTGACATGGGAGGTGGGGGCACCCCACAGCTTCCAGCAGTGGGTGACCCCTGGAGCAGCAGATGGCAGGGGTATCCCTTAGCCCCACCAGCAGCTGCAGGCAGCTCCTAGCCCCTGTGCAGCTGCCCCACTTCAGGTGGTGTGGGGATCCGTAGATCCCCATTTTGTCAGGTATATTTTTAGTAACAGTCAGGGACAGGTCACAGCTTCCCGTGAATTTTTCTTTTTTTCCCGTAACCTGTCTGTGACTTTTCTAAAAATATTCATGACAAAAATCTTAGTCTTAATCATAATGCCACTATATAAATCCATTGTATGCCCACATCTTGAATACTGCATTCAAATCTGGTCACCCCATCTCAGAAAGGATATATTAGAATTAAGAAAGAAGTACAGAGAAGGGCAACAAAAATGATTAGGGGTATGGAACACCTTCCATATGAGGAGAGATTAAAAAGAGTGGTTCGTTCATCTTACAAAAGAGACGACTAAGGGAGGATATGATAGAGGTCTATAAAATCATGAATGGTGTGGAGAAAGTGAATAAGGAAGTGTATTTTACCACTTCGTGTACCACAAGAACCAGGCATCACCCAATGAAATTAACAGACAGCAGGTTTATAAAAAACACAAGGAAGTACTTCACACAATGCACAGCCAAACTGTTTAACTCGTTGTCAGCGATTGGGATTCAAATAAAAAAAATTAGATAAGTTCATGGAGGATAGGTTCACCAGTGGCTGTTAGCCAAGATGATCAGGGATGCAACCCCTTGCTCTGGGTGTCCCTAAGCCTCTGACTGCCAGATGCTGGAACTGGATGACGGGATGGGTCACTCAATAAATTGCCCTGTTTTGTTTATTCCCTCAGAAGCATCCACTGTCAGAAGACCGAATACTGGGCTAGATGAACCATTGGTCTGAGCCAGTATGGTCATACTTAGGTAATTCTTTTGAAATCTATGCTGTTTGCAAGAATTTCACACGAATAGGATTTGTTTTTTGCTAAAAGACCAAGTCAGGTTTGCTATCTCTAAATCACAATGAAAAAACTAAAAGAATTTGTTCTCAGAAGAAGAAACAAGTGTTTTCCTCAAATGTAAAGTTGCTGTTAAAGCCTGGATGTAACTGTATAACCTTAAAGTTATTGTAATCATGAAGAAGCTAGCCCACTGGAAACTATTGCAAATGCTTAGAGATACAAGGCCAGCATCAGTCAAAATACACTTTTCCAATTCCAGTGATTTAAATGGAATTGCACCAGTATAATAGGAGTACTTGGCCCCAGAATTTCAGCTGAATCTAACATTTTTCAACAAGATGACAAATACAACTGCACTTCTAAAAGTTGACTGAACTGTTTAGTTCTAATCAGCAAATCAGTAACTTTTCTGGATAATTAAGTTGCTCTATGATTTTTTTTTTTAAATTACAAAACTTTCACAGGCTAAATGTAGTGTTTGATGGATAGGTCATGAAAATCAATTGCTAGAAGCCAAAAGGAGAGGTGATTGCACTGTAATTTGGATTGGAGAAGGAACAGCAGGTACTAAATAAATTGATTTACTGTCAGTTAGAACCAAATATAGTGCTTCCCTCTATGCACTAGTATCTGTTCATGGTAGGCTCATGAGAATGAAATACTAAAGGGTAGAAAAAAACCTTAAAGATCAGATAAAATGTTCCAATATAATTTTATTTCACTCTGCATCTACAGGAATAATACGGTGTTGCTGCCTGTCATGGGGCGGTTTGCTCACTGCTGGTCGTGCCCCCTTCAGGCACTTTTAGGGATTTGCTCTGCCCAGTTCAGTGCCCCCTTCCTTCTCTTCCAGCATCTGCAGCTCACCTCTTGTTCACAGAGTTGTGGCACAGCTGCTTTGTGACTCAGCCCTCCAACCAGGTTACTTTGTGATTCCCCTTTCAAAGTCTTCCTGTTCAAGCAGCATCAGGCAGTCCCCATGTCCACTGCCCTGACCCTGTTGCTCCTGCAGTGACCCAGGTGGTCTTCTAATTCACTGCCCCAAGCAGTACCACTCTGCAGTGGTTGGTAGGGAGACCCAGACCCACCTGCTACTCGGTATCAGTCCAGGACCCTGTAGCAAGTGATTAAGGTCTATGACTGCACCCATTTTCCTGCTCTAGCCCCTGGACTATTTCCTACTGTGTTTCTCCAATCCTCCTAGTCACAAAACCCCTCTCTCTCAGACCTACTAGGTCTCAGGGATTCCTGTTCCCACTTCCTTCTCCCTCTCTCTGGGAAGAGACACTACAGGCTTCCTGCCTGCTGCCCCCCTACTCTATTGCCAGCTTCCTGGCTTTATAGAAGTCCCCACTTGTTTCCTCACAGGTGAGCTTCTTTCTAATCAAGGCTCTTCACACAGCCTAAATCTCTCTCTTTTGCCGCTAATTTGGCTGATTGAGCCTGCCTGGGCTAATGCAGCTCTCTTCAGGTCTCGTGTGGGAGTACACCCCATCATACACCCTCATGACTGCAACCCACGTTCGCATTATACAGTTGTCCGTTCTGATATATCTTTATTCTCTGTGAAATTGTTTTCCATTTCCTAATGCATATGCAAATACATTGTCCTATATAAGACAGACAGTGTATTTGCATATATGTAAATACATACACACATGCATATATATATATATATATAAATATATATATAAAAGGCTCTGGTCGCTCTAATGAGAAATCACTAAAACACTGTGGTTCAGGCAGTCTCAATTATACATTATCTGTTCCTTACTCTAATCAAAGTATCAACATCCATCAGCTGGATTCAAATGACCTGAATTAGTTAATGTTAATTTTACCATTAAAATCTATATTCCACTTACAGCTTTGAAACAGTTCTTACTTAGAAATCATTTTCCTTGTACAGTATCATTTTCTGTCTTTTTTCTTAGTTATCTATCATTAATCACACTTACATTTGAAAAAAATATTTGTTTCATCTTTATCTGTTCCTGCTTTTCAGTCCTAACCAGAAGTTATCTTTTATTCATGGCCATCATGATATTGCAAAGTATAATGACTTCTGGTGGAGAGAAAACACAAAGAATTAATCAACTCTTAATGGGGGAAAAAATCTACGGTAATATGTTAATAAGATTAAAGAATTACATATTTCTATGAAAGAGAAATAATTTTTTTTCTAAATACAAAGTTTTTCAAAGTAGTCAGTGAGGTATCAGCATCTTTAAATGCCAGGGCTGTGAAAGATGCTGTTTGACATGCAAATGTTTGTGAGTGAACCAGTTACAATCAGTCATGTTCTAAAGTTACGTCTACATAGCCCCACAGTTTGGACTATAAGGGTGTAAATTGCAGCGCGAACTAGCATGTTGTGTTCTAACTCTCCTGGGTGGACATTGCGGGTGTGATCTACAAGTTGTCTAGTTTGCTTTAACATAGTCTTCTTTAAACATTATGTTTTCTTTTGTCTTTTTTCTTATTACCAGAGAGTGTCATTAAGAGTTTCAGTTTTCTTTGAAAGTTCATCTATTCCTGTTACTTATTTCTCCTGTTATGATTCTTCGTCCAGGACCACAATTAGTGGCTGAGGAAATGTTTGTAAATGGGAATTCACAATAAGCAGATGTGTTTTTAAGAAGCAAAATCCTTTTATCATGCAAGTAAAAAAGAACTTGTATAAGAAATACAGTTACCATAGTTATTTCTAAATTGAATGTTTGCCCTGGGGAAAATTGCTCGAGCCCATGCTTGCCTGAATTTGCTGATTTGTTTTTAGTCTAACAATATTCTGACATGGGTTGTTGCAGGTAAGAGTGACAGAGAGCCAGGGGAGGAAAGGTTGAAGGAACGGGGTTGTACCTTTGAGTTTGTAGGGATTTCTTCCTATAGGTATTTTCTGTATTAAGAACATTTTAATTCAAGATGATTTTTGAAATGGCAAATACTATTTTCTGTGTGTCAGTGGAACCATTCCAATTCTTCTATTGTTATTATAATGGCTCAGAAATAGTAAGTGCCTCCAAAACCTCAGCTTTTAAAATGAAACTTTTTTAGGTAGAAATAACTTTTTTAAGTCATCTGAGAAATGTCTCTCACTCAGATATTTTACGTCTCTGAAGAAATGGCTTTACCAATTTTAGCCATTTTTAAAAGCTCAAAATGAGACTTATATGTCAAGTTTCAGGTTGGAGCAACTTTAAAATGGCAAAATTGTAAAAGCCAAAGGGAAATAGCCACATTTTTATAATGGAAATATCAACTCAATCTGAACAGTGTGTGAGACAGATATATATTGATGGATTTATAATTAATGTGAGGTCAGAGAAGCTTATTTATAGCTACTCTATATTCTCAAACATTTTTTAAAAATTGTTTTAATCTATCAGAAGAATGATCAGTTCAGCATATGGATTCTTTAGCAATGTTGATTTAGGAGTCAATTTCATTGGATTGGAAAATATCACTATGTATCTTCATTCATTGGAAAATATCACTATATATCTTTTGAGATTTATATTATTTGCTCTTTCCTCTTAGGATCTTAACAAGCCTGGCACATAGAAAGATGACCAAGTAATGAGAAAACCCACTGAAGAACTGAGTGCCACTTTGTGATTGTTTTTTAAATCATGTTTGTATAAACTGAATACTCTCATATTATCTCTTTAGTCGGCTGCAGTAACAATTATTAGATTTAAAGATGGAAAAAATGAAACAATTAAAAAGAAAAAGAAAAAGCAATTTTAGCGTTCAAGAAACTCAGACTCTCCTTAAAGAAATTAGAAAAAGGAAAGAGGTACTTTTTTCCAAGCAGCTTAATACAACAATTAATGAGATGAAACGAAAGGCTTGGGAGGAAATAGCAGAGTGTGTGAATGCTGTAGGTGAAGGAGAGCAAAGAACAGGGACAGAAGTGAAAAGGCGATACCTTGATTGGAGAGCACTCATGAAGAGAAAGCGTCTGAATGCAAACATCAAACTGGTAGGCGCTGGGTTTCACCTTCCGTCATCCGATTTAGATGACTCTGTCAATGAAGAGATGGATGAGAAAATGGGCTTTACAAATGAAAACAGTTTTGAATGGCTAAATATCACAGACTTCAGAGAAGCCAGTGGATCTTTAACAGAAATCAAGGTGGAGGAGGAGGAGGAGGATCCACAGAATTTTGAAGTAAGTAGTTAGTGTGCTGTAGTTGTGTTCAATATGGCCATTCTTTTCACTCCAGCTTGGGGACTTTCTCCACACTTGTGGCTAATACTCCTCTATATTATAATTTCTGAAGACAGTGTGATTGTGTGAATTAGAGAATCTCCTGTGACAAGCTCTGTTATATGAATGATATTCAAAATCCAGCAACCTACACATCTGTGTAAGGTCTTGGTTTTTTTAATTAAATATACATGTATTCAGTAATCTTCCAAATGTATTTATGCCTCTGTTTTCCCTTTTCCTTTTCCTCATGGACTTAATTTATTTCAAGCAAGATGCAGTATCCATGTGGACTGAAGGAGGAGTTAGCTTAGTATTTCTCCTATCCACACCCCTGCACATACACTGGAATAGGTGGAGGAGTAACCCATCTCTTTCACAATCCAACCACTTCCAACTGGAGACAAGGATGAGAAAGCAGTCCGGGTGTCACCTATGATAACACAATCCTGATGGAGAGGAGAGATGAATTGGGAGAGGGAAATGGTTGGTTGATTTTACCGCTGGTATCAAACTCCTAATAGACAGCATCCCACCATTCAGCAACGAAATCTATAGAGCAGTAGCATGGGGAGAAGAGGAGGAGAGTGGGAGTGATCTTGCCAGTTCTGAGACTGTCATTCAGATGGTATTCCAATAATTGGTTTTGTAGGGTCATGTTCCTTATGTTCCAAAACCAGGCAGATTTATTCTATTCTATTCTTTTTTTAACTTTAGGTGCCATGAGAAACATTTTGATTTATGGGCAAAGCCTGTACCCAATGCATGGCTTGAACAGTTAGGAAGGGTGCCAAGTAGAGGTGTGGGAGCTAAACAGGATGGGAAAAAAATCTTTGTCCTAAGCTAGGGTGACATTGGAACTGTTTTGTGACCACTATTGCAACGATAAGGCTGAATTAGCCCCCGCAGTTTCTGAGTTCCTCCTGCACTAGAGGACTAGCCAGTAAATCCACATTTGTCCCAGATCCACTGGTCTTGGTGCTGCTCCTTCGCAGGCTTGGTCCCCACCTTAACCCAAAACCCCATGTTCAGTGGGGCACAGTGACCACTTATGTAGCATGGTTCTGTAGCACACGGGTATATACCTCTGCATGAACTTTTAGAGTGCCCCCAGGACTGTGGAACCACACCAGTATTGCTACACCCAAGGTCCCTCTGTACCCCAGGGCTTGGGGCCAGGTTGTCTAAAAGAGACAATAAAATTAACTAAAGGATCAGTTAAACAAATCTTGTTCTTGTCCCCATTTAGCACAATTGGAAGTGTTGGGAACTGTCACGGGGTGCACCACTCACTGCTTGTCTGGTACCTCCTCCTGGTCACTCTGGATTAGCTTTTAGGGTCTACACCCCTTTCCATCATTGCATGCCATCACACCATCGCTCTCCCAGGTCTTCAGCTCCTCTCTTTTCCCAGGAACTGCAGTGTCCTCTTCATGACTCAGCCCTCCAGCTAGGTCACTCATTGTGTCCCCGCCTTCTGGGGTACAGTCCTTCAGTTCTCTGTCACTCCCACAGTGACCCAGGCAGTCTTCCGTTCACTTCCCTGCCAGTCTATACAATGCCCTCAGTGGCTGGTAGGGGAACCCAGGCCTGCCCACTACTCTGGGTTTCAGTCCAAGGACCCTACACCCAGCAGTTCTGGGCTTTCCTCTCCCAGCCCTCACTGCTGCTTCTTGGACTGATTCCTACAACTCCTGGTTTCCCTCCTTACTCTGTGTGTACCAGTTCCAAAACCTCCTCCTTCTTCCAAGGGAGTGACTGCCCTTTCCCAGTAGCCCTTGTCTGGAGCCAGCTTCCTGGCTTTATAGGCCCTGCCTGTTCCTTCCCAAATCAGCCTGCTTGCAATCAATTCCTGCTCCCTGGCTCTTCCTCCAGGTGCAGCCTGTGGAGTTAATAGGCCTACCTGGCCACCTGAACCCCATACAGTCCTGTGTGGGGTGGACACCCCATCACAGGAACATATGAGGAAAAAAAGGCAGCAGATCTCAAATAAAACATAACATCAAACTGGTTTTAGTGATGGAACCTTTACAGCGTTAGTTAAAGCAATGTTATGTTACATAACGGAATAGCTCTCCAATTCATGTTAAATAATTGGTCAAAAGAAATTTCTAGAATGTCCCAGGTGCCTGTCATGGAACCTATATGAAAACTAAAAACAATTCCTACTTATGAACCCTACTTCTTTTTCAGTAAATCTGAAAATTCTTTTAGATCATCTAAATACAAAAAAAATCCACAACCTATGTTTAAAGAAAGCTTTGGAGAATAAACAGCTGATTTTTCTGCATCTTTACAGTAGGGGTGTGCTTAAGAAATTGTCTTCCATGTTTCATGACCACATGTGAGTTTGTTGCTGATCAAATAAGCCATGCCTTTGTAACAGCAGAAAACTCAGGGTTTGAGTTTAACACGTACGAATTGTGTAGGGCACATGTGAAACGAATGTTTGGAATAACTTCTGAGATATGACTAGAAACAACAGAAGTGTGCTCTATTTTCAGTGAGGTTGCATGGGGGGAACTGGCTCAATATGGTATAAAGAGGAATATGAAAGAATTATATTTCTCATTCCGTCCAACAGTTTCCTATTGAGGAAGAAGAGGAAATTTTGTCATCAGTTTTGCCAGATTCCAAAAAGGAAAATGACCTACCTGATTTCACCCACATTGAAGAGTTTGGAAATCTGAGCTCTGCTCAAGCCCGACTAGCCTATGAGGACTCTCATTTGCTCATAAACCTGGAGAAACAAAAACTAGAGCTGGAGAAGCAGCGTCTGGACATTGAAGCTGAAAGACTACAAGTGGAGAAAGAGCGCCTGCAGATCGAAAAGGAGCGATTACGGCATGTAGGCCTGGAGCATGAGAGACTTCAACTGGAGAAGGAGCGGATCCAGATTGAGCGGGAGAAACTGAGGCTAGAGGCCCTGCGTGCTGAAAAACCTGCCCTGGAAAATGACATCACCCAGGTGGAAAAACCCATTTTACAGCCTCTGGATCTAGAAACTGAAAAATTAAAACTCGAAAAGGAACGTTTGCAATTAGAGAAAGAGAGGCTGCAGTTTTTAAAATATGAATCTGAGAAGCTGCAGATTGAGAAGGAACGTTTACAAGTAGAGAAAGAACGCCTTCGAATTCAGCGAGAGGGTCACTTGCAGTGAACTTCTTGGCTAAGGTGTCATTAATAGTGTTTTGATGTTCAAATATAAGTAGTTTTTTCTTAATACAGAAACTGTCCTAGAGGTTTAATTTTCTTCTGTCCAAAATTTAATGTTAATGTTAAACTAAAAAAATAAAAAATGAAAAGGAATGGTGTTTGGTAACTCACTGTGCCTACATAAATTGAACTTATGTGTGAAACTGCTTTTCAATGTAGCAGAAGCAAGTGTTATGTTCTTTTACATCCAGTATTGTATTGTATAGTTTAGTGTCCTGCTCTTACAAGCATATTAAGGATCAAGGCAGCTGTATCTTTCCACTGTTATAACAGTGTTACCTTAAAAGTATGGGAACTTTTATCCGCAAAATAAATCCGCACATATTGTGAAGGAATGGTGCTGAAGATATCCCAAACATTAAGTATTTATTTTTTACACAAAGCAAACTACATGAGGTGATAATTACATTTAATTTACTTTATAAACACTTTTTCAAAATTCAAAGGAGTTCTGAGAATTAATGACGGGCAAATTAATTTCAATACACATGAGTTTATTGTCCTGCCCTCTAGAGGCCAGAAAGGATAAAGAGAAGGTAGTATTCTGTCTACTTGGAGTCTGTGTGTTAGACAGTCACATAGCAACTGTATCTAAATAAAAACTGGACTGATGGATGGGTCAATGAATGAGCAATGCTGTGCAGTTTTCTACTTCCAGATTACCAGTCTGAATCTAATGGAGACTCCTAGTGGCAGAAAGTAATCATCATGTGATTGCTGTGGGGTGACTCTGTGGAATAACTTAATAGATGTAGTCCATTTCTTAGCCTACAGTTATGCAGGTTGCAAAAGAACAGACCACAATTAGCTCACTTGCTGGTAGTCTCAGGAGAAAGGTCAATGACTGCTGTTGTGACAATTGGGCCAACAAAGTTACCCAAAGAGTGAGCTCAACTAAAAAGCATATAAAAGTTCATAAGATGTTACAATAACCCATAATAACAAATGTTGATGGGAATAGGGTACAAAAGGGAGACAGAATTAGTCTAAACTAAAAGGCCACATTGATATGATTCAAGGACTGTTGAAATTATGCTTGTTAAAAACAGGAGATGTGGAGCTGGAAGTTAATGAGCCAAAATTGGTATATCAGATATTAAATCTAATTGGTAGACAAAGTAATGAAGGGATGGGCTATTCCATCCATCACTCCCTTTTTGGGTCCTTAAAGAGATTTTTGAGGGAAAGTAAGGAAATAAAAGAACAGATGGAAAGAACAGACATCAGCTACTGGAGTGAGTTTCACAATCATGGCTACCATCCCACCATTTCCTGCAGCCCCAGGCCTTCATCATGCTGGTCTTGAGAGATGTTCTGGCCAGAAAAGGCCAGACAGACAGAAGGACCCAGATGACATCGCTACCCCTAGTGGCTCCAGCTGAATGCCATATATGACTTGGGATGACAGTTATTACCATCTTTGATACCATCTAAGAGACTCAAACAAGGGGGCTTGTCCTTCTAAGGTTGAACTTTAACAACAACAGAAGCAAGGACATCTCTAGCCCATCTCAACTAACTTCTTCTCTTTTCCCCAAAAGGACTATTATTACCATCTTTGGTACCATCTACCAAACAGGGGTTTTTACCTTCTAAAAACACTCTCCAGCTAAAGGGAAAGAGAACAAGGAATGAAACTTTTAAAATAAAAACTTTATTGAATACTTTACATTTTAAATACTGTTTTTCCTTCTTTTCTGTATCTTTAATAAAAGGTTAAAAGGATATTTAATGGTGTGTTTTCCATGGTGCTAAGCAGGCTGAGGTCTCTGTATACCAAGCTCCAGACCTTGTTTAACATTGTCCAATGTTGGACAGTGACTAGGTTATGTTAACACCTTTAGCCCATATATTCCTTTCAAATTAATACAACACTGCACATAC
Organism: Macrochelys suwanniensis; assembly: GCA_033296515.1. Taxonomy (NCBI): domain Eukaryota; kingdom Metazoa; phylum Chordata; order Testudines; family Chelydridae; genus Macrochelys; species Macrochelys suwanniensis. The sequence continues at coordinate 36,397,183 of CM065775.1, read as the reverse complement.
ATGAATATTAATCCTGCCTAGCCAAGACTGAGACACATTGGTAAAGTGGTGTAAAGAAGCTTGCATTGCAGCTGCCTATGTAGTATATATTCTGTAAGCAAATAGAAAAATGTCTAAGGCTGTTAGTATTTTTCATAAGTAATACATTCACTTAAATTAAAAAAAAGAGTATAGGAAATTTTAAATGAGAACATTCATATTTACCCGTTTATGTTCCAACTGAGCCAGACTTTAGATCTCTCATCCTTTACCTTTGGTGTCTCCGTTTGAAAACTAAAACAGTATCAGAGTGTTAAATTGGAATATAGGTTGAGCAATGTGTACATAAATATATTTACCACTATAGGATTACTTTTATTCTGCAAATAAAGTATTATTTTTCTGTTATTGAAATAAGCATGCTTCTACAGTGGAAATAAATTTGACTACAAGTCAAAATTGCTGTTGAGCAGGTGCTGCTTATTATAGAGTCAAAGCTCCTAGTCAGTAGTGTAAACTAGGTCGTGGTGAAAGCTATAAAGAGGCATCAAGACTTCTATCATAACGCTGGTGTGGATTGAAATATTGCCAGATCTTGTGATGTTATAGTTAGTCATGGGATTTTGGGCCCTGGTGGAGCCAGTCTTCTATGACTGGAAAAACTCCACCTTCACTTGAATTTTGGACTGCCCAGGGGAAAGCCCCCTCTCATTGGTTGCCTTCCCCCTTCCCCGCCTTCTGGGTAGGAACAGCCAATGAGAGCTGCTATAGGGGGTAGGCATAGATCTGTCCCCACCCCTTGGGGGCCAAGAGGAGTTTTTGGATAGGGGAAGGGGTTCAAGAGAGAGGCTGACAGAGAGAAGTGGGGTGCAAAAAGAACCCAGCAGCTCAGGGCAGCTCCGTTCCCTCACCCTTCCCCTCCTGAGAAAAATGGGTCAGTCTGCTCTGTGCTCCTTCCCTGCAACACCTAGTCGGGAGTGGAGAAAGGAGGACCTCTTTGGTGCTGCCCTTCTCCCAGGCCTGGGAGACGGTGGGGGTGTGAAGAACCCATAATACTGCAGGCCTGCAGCTTATCCAAAGAACCTCCACAGCTGCAGAAGGAGCAGAGGTGCACTAGGGGCCCAGGGCTACATATGGGAATGGGGGACAAGAGAATTGTGTGGTTGCGGGGTGGGAGAACTGATGTGCAGCTGGAGCTGATGTGAGGGCTGGGTGCAAAAATTAGTTGACTCGGGGCTGCAGAGTTGACACGAGGGTTAGGGCACAAAACTGGTTTTGGGTTGCAGTGGCAAAATTTTTACTTCTCACTATAAACTGCTAACACTAATGGTACCACACACATATTGGGGGTGGGCAGCGGGAGTTCAAAAATTACTTAATCTGTAAAAAGAAAACATAATTCTGCGGCCAAATTCATGATTTTTGGGGGAGGGGGTCTGACTCACGATTCTTGAACTATATGATTGGCAATACTGGAATTGTTCCCCTGAGAATCACACATGGAGGGAGAGTAACCTTCTGTGGGCAGATTTCTCCCCTTCATTGCAGAAGCGGGAATTCGGCTGCTCCCACACTCTGTTCCCTCTTCCCCTAGGCCTCACAGAGAGCACTCGATAGGTACAGAGTCTATCCTGAGGGAGTGGGTTAAGACTGGGTGATACTGGGGTAGGAGCAAGCAGGCTGGTATGGATTAGCTTCTATCTAGTACTGTAAAGAATACCTGGAAAAGATAGTTATAGGTTTCACTGGTAGCAATGCCTACAATTAAGATTGCCTAACTCTTTAAATTTAACTCTTTGGAAATTTTCCATGCCAGTATCTCCTCAAACTGTTTTTTTGTTGTTTTTAATCTCTTGCAAAACCACTTCAATGGGAGAATGAGACAGGAGCTGGGGGAGGAAGACTGGAGGGAACAGATTCAGGGGGATACAGGATGAAAGGTTCTATCACTGCTGAAGTGCACTTCTCTCCAGAGCCTGAAATAGAACCAAGGAGTCCTGGGTTTCCACATTCCTTTTGCACTCAGCAAATAGCCTGTAAAACTCACCAGCAAAGTAATTGTCTCTTTCCCCTCTTGTGACTGGTCCATATAGAGAGTAAACCTACTACTCCTACCAGTTTCTTTGTTAACTCAAGTAGCAAAGGTCAGTGCTGAGGATCTAAAGGTTCTAGCTCATCAGTTAAGCCATGTGAGGGTCAATATGATTTCACATAATAGAATTTCAATTTTTTCAGTTTGCTTTTTTAAACACTTATAATCTTACATGCAAAAGATGATTTAGAAATGTTAATGTTTTAAAATCAAGCTCTGAAAAGTTGGAAAATGCAAGAATTAAGGTTACCTGTGCAACCTTAAGAAGTTGGAAGGTGTGTAGTGAATGCAGCAGAGAACTGCAGGAAGAGAAGCGTTGGTCCTGTGATTAAGGCAGTTGATTCCACCCTGGAGAACTGGATTCTATCCCTGTGTTTGCCACAGAGTTCCTGTATGATGCTGGGCAAGTCACTTAACGCAACATTTTCAAAGGGGACCACTAATTGTGTGTTCCTCATTTTCTCGGTGTCCAGTGGCAGACACCTGGGGCCAGATTTGCAGAAGTGCTGAGCTTTTTTCAACTGCAACTGAAATAAATGGGAGTTCTGCTCTGATTATGTAAAGTGCTATTAAAATGTTAAATATTCTGAAAAATTAGGCCTTAGGCATGTCAGACTGGGAACCCAAAATTAGTGGACACATGACAATTTTGGTCTTAATCTTTCTGTGCCTCAGTTCCCTATCTGGGATAATACTATTAGTTTTCCCTCACAGAGCTGTTGTAAAGATAAATTCTTGAATGTTTGTGAACCACTCAGATATTATAGTTATGTACTCTATAAAAAAGCCCACATGGAAATGTATTATTCTGTACTCGCAGCAAAGAATGTGCTGTAAAAAATGACATGGAGCCATGATGAGGATAAAACAAAATATTGAATCTATTCAGTGAGTACTGCTTGCACTGTGTAGTGAGGCAGGGGTCCCGTGGAAAAAAATAGTATGTGACCATGTACTTAACAGTTTTATCGTAATGCAGCCCCACCCAGCATTTTTGCACATAATTCCTCACTGGTTCTAGATGGCATTTAAAATTGCAGTGGCTGAAGTTTTGTTAGCAATGCTGTAGATACAAGGGTGATTAAAAAATTTCCAGCTCCAGTAAGGCCCATGAAATAAATTATATTGTTATCAAGGAATCTGAGAGAACTAGCCTTTTTATGGAGAGGGACTAGGATGCAGTGAAGAGGAAAGTGATAAGGCAGAGATAAACGTAAAAGAGACTGGATTGTTTTTCATTTCAGTAATTTGAGTGCTTATCCATGTGTGCACAGAACAGTGTGTGAACAATCATTTTTACCAACACCTACATGTCCTGCCTGCTCTAGAAAAGATACTTCCTTTAGCTGTGTGAAATCGCTGGGAAAATACTTCTTCGTGACAAAATTAAGCATAGTCATGAATCATGGCAAATGCAGTTTCAGCACAAAATTCAGAGCAAATGTTATTGAATTCATTATGTTGCTGTTGTCTGGTGATCTTTTGTACTGTACTTGCAGTAATTTTGAGGTATTTTACATGGCATTTTTATAAACATTAATCAGCAGTAATTGTTTGGCTTTCTAAGCCAGGTTCACAGTAGCAAAACCCAGGACATGGTAACACTATGTTAATCACCAAAGAAATGCAGCCGGAGTATCAGACTTCTCCGCTTCTCCAGGGAAGAGGAGAACAAAGTGAATTGCAAGTTACCCTTACCTTCCCCCCTTCTCAACAGTGCCAACAGACTCTAAGCACAACTCATGATCGAGTCCATTTTGCACTGTTGTTCAAGGTGTAGGAGAATCAGGTCCAGAAACTATGAATGAGTCTGTAAAGTGCCATGCACAATATGTGGCTGTTGCAAAGTGGCCCAGTTGGCCCTGAGGACTACTCCAGTGGTGCAAACGGGCCATAAAGATGGCTTGACTAACTGAGAATTCCCCTGACATGGTAAGATCACAAGATTGTGTACAATCAGCATAGGCAGCTCTGTGCCACATCCACTGCACCTCAAGGTCAGGGTGTGGCCAGTAGCGGCACCAGGGTTTTTGCCGCCCTAGGCGGCAGCGCTCGTCTACCGTAATCGGCGGCGCTTCGGCGGCAGCTCCTTTGAAGCTGCGTTCTCGGTGGCGCTTCGGCGGCTGCTTTTCTTGCTGCTGAATCGCCGCCGGGAAATGAGTCACCGTCGAAATACCGCCCCCCAAATCCTGCCGCCCTAGGCGACTGCCTAGGGTCGCCTAGTGGAAGCGCCGGCCCTGGGTGTGGCCAGGCCAAAGGATGCAAGGCCAGGGTGTCACTTTGCTCTGGCAATCCCCAGGTGCTGGAACAGCCCCTTGGAGCCTTTGGCAGTTGGGAGTAACTTAGAATAGCCTTGAGATCCCAGGAGTTGCAGGGCAACAGAGCTGGAGTAAAGTAACCTTTGTCCCCTCTCAGGTCCTTTTCCGAGTGCAGCTCAGCCAGATTTGAGAACTGGGTTCTTAGTTGTGCCAAAATAAATAAAAACTTTTTATTGGACCAACTTTTGTTGGTGAAAGAGGCTCCACAGAGCTCTTCTTCAGGTCTGGGAAAGGTACTGTGTCACCGCTAAACACAAAGTGGAACAGATTGTTAAGCATAAGGAGTTAACAGATGTTCAAGAAACCATGCAAAATGAAGTGGACAATTAACACCTTTGCACTGCAGTCATAGGAGGAAGGAAAGTTAATGGGTTACAGACAACAACACTGCAAAAAATGAATAATTATCATTGTCCACCTGCCTGACCTGTAATCTTTGCCCATGGCAAACTGCCCACTAACCAGTCCCCTGCGCATTCTCAGATTGCATCTTCTTTATACTTGTTGACTTGCTGTATCTGTGAGCCAGCAGATCTCTTCCTATCAGAGGGTCTGAGCAGGGAGAGCCAGAGAACACTTTTTTACTAGTCAGCGCTCCTATTTCTTCACATTCCAGCCCTTTCAACTTGGGGGCTTTCATGCTGGTGCTGGTTCCTAGTTACGTTTCGTCTCTTGTGAGATGACATGCCAACCACATTACTGAATACAGATGTGAGATGCTACCTTTGGATTTCTACCTGTTTTTACTCACTGGGCTCACCCAGCGTCAGCACTTGGTTAGAATCAGATAGGGATAAGAAGGCCTGGGAGCTTAATTTACTCAGAGGAGGCAGTTAGAGGCAGTGACTCAGCTACTTAGCTCAGGACTGTGCTACTTCATAATAGTGAAACATTCTGCTCAGTGGAGTGAGAGCAGCGCAGGTAATGGTGCTGAGATTTCAGTTCAATTTCACCATCCTTGGCAGTATGACGCTGCCTCTAAGAATGCTTCTGACATGAGGAAACATCTGATATCTATTTTGCAGTTCACAATTTCTCTAAAACCGCCTATGTTCAAAGTTATTTTTTTCAGCTTCCATGCATCTCTAGAACTGTAAAGTGCTAAAAAATATCTACCAAATGTCAGGAATTAACATTTTGCTTTCCGGTGATAGAGCATGAAATAGAAAAGTCATGCCTCCAAAGACAGACAATTAGAGACCAGCAATCTACCGTATATTCAGCCATGGCATTTCTATTAAAGGAAATGCTGGAGAGAAAGGATCTATGGGGAAGCAAATAATTCTTCATCCCTGTGACAGTTGTAGATGGTTATCATATTCTCCCTTTTCTTATGGAAAGCCTTGTAGAATGTAATGAAACCCATAGGGTTCAACAGAAATTAAAAAGGTTTCTGTATCACCTATACAATTTAGTAGCGAATGATAGCCTTTCTAAAAGATTTTTTTAAAGCCTATCCCAGCTATAGAATTCTATAGATTTGTATAAAGACTCTAGAAAGGTTAGCATTATTAAATTCTAAATAGGAATTATATACTGCCTAGCTTCTGCCTATTCCCCCCCGCCCTTCACTTAATCAAAATAGCATGATTAACTTACCCCTATTTCTCTCATCTCCAGGTTCTGTACCATGTGCTCCCTACGCCTGGAATCCTCTCAGCTTGTGCCAGGGTGCACCCTCTGCTCCTGTCTTCCTCTGTGCACACAGACTGCTTGGAGACACACTGCTTGTAAACACCACCTACGGTTTATTTAGAGAGTTCTCCCATCACCTTTATAGCATTGTGCCACACCTGAGCTACAATAACATCACATTCCTCAGCCCCTTAGACCAAGGGGGGTGGTTAGAATCTCTCCCTCTGAGATCTGGCTCTTAAAGCCTGTCTCACTGTGGTTCTGCCACTTTCTCTCCCCACAGCCACACTCCTTCCACTTCTTTTCTGTGCCTTCTTCTGCTCTCTGAGCTAATGGGCCTGTTAGTGCTTTAACTCTCCCCAGCCCATTTTGGCTGTCAATTAGGCACAGCTTTGTCCCTTAGGTTTATTCCAGAGTAATTTACCTGATGATACAGTGATCAAATTGGTGGTACAGCTGTGGTTGCCTAGCATGCCATGCCCCAACCTGCTCCTTCTTTACGTAGATATGTTGATTTCAGTGGACTTAAAGTTATGTACAGGTTAATGTTCCTTGCTGGACTGGGATGGTGGGGACCCTAAATGGTATCAGACTACTCTAGAAATAGTGATTGCAACAGAACACACATCTTCAAATTCATCCCTTCCAAAAGGCCTCTGAACCCTGCCAAAAAATGTTAATCAATCAGAGGATGAATAATCAAATACACTGTGTATTTTAATATTGTGTTGAATTAGCATGATGTGCTCTTCCTCACCACTCAGTCATGTTGCATTTCTCTCACATCCTATGTTTGAATGTTGTCTATTTATACTGCAGTCTCTCCCAGATAATGCTGTTCTCCAGAGACACTCAGCACCACTACTAAGAGACCCCATGAGAGTGCTTTAAGAGAACAGTTGAGTGAAGGCATTGAACCCTGGGTACTGCCCTGACAGAAAGACCAAAGATGTGCTAAAATTGTAAACTAAAATTGTATTTTTATTTTCAGGTATCGCCATGCATCTATGATTTCAAATTAGGCCCTGGGAGGAGGCAAACCTGTTCCAGCTGAAGATCATCCAGAAATCCAGGGCAACAACAGGAGGTCTTTGAGGAAACCAGAGAGTCAAGGGGAAGTTTTGCACACAGGAAATATATATAATCAATCCGAAAAGCAGCAGATTGGTAACATCAAATATGCACTTCTAGTGCACAGTTCATATCGTCTAGTACTGGGACTCAAACCACAATCTCTTTGCTGTACACAAAGCAGAAGGATTCAGTTGAAGAGGAACTGATGGTGGACTGTAGTTACCATTTTGTTATAATCATTCTTTCAAGAGTGTTCTGATGCCTGTTAAGGCCCTGATTCAGCAAAGCGCATAAGCATGTGATGCTTTTAGGTCCAGGGGTGGGCAAACTATGGCCCCCGGGTTGGATCCGGCCCGTCAGGGCTTTGGATCCAGCCCGCAGGATTGCCACCCCCGTGGCGCCGCAGGCCCTGTGCCACTCCCGGAAGCGGCCGGCACCATGTCCCTGTGGCCTCTGGGGAAGGGTGAGGGGGCAGAGGGCTCCGCCCACCCCCCACCCCCACCGCAGCTCCCATTGTCTGGAAACTGGGAATCGCAGCCAATGGGCGCTTCGGGGGAAGTACCCACAGGTGAGGGCAGCTCACGGAGCCCTCTGCCCCTCCTCCCCCAGGGGCCGCAAGGATGTGGTGCCTGCTGCTTCCAGGAGCAGCACGGCGTGGGGCCAGGGCAGACACGGAGCCTGTGTTAGCCCTACTGTGCGCCATTGCCACCTCGGAGCCGCTCCAGGCCGGAGCCTGCACGCCACACCCATCCTGCACCCCACACCCCAGCTGCACCCCTCACATACCCCACACCTCTCCTGAACCCCAATCCCCTTCCCTGAACCCCTCCTGCACCCCGCACCTCTCCTGAACCCCAACCCCCTGCCCTGAGCCCCCTCCCACACTCCGCACCCCCTCTTGCACCTCAACCCCCTGCCCTGAGCCCCCTGCTGCACCTCGCACCCCTCCTGTGCCCCAACCCCTTGCCCTGAGCCCCTTCCTGCACACCGCACCCCCTCCCACACCCCGCACTCCCTTCCACACCCCAACCCCCTGCCCCAGCCCTACATTCATGGCCCTGCATGCAATTTCCCCACCCAGATGTGGCCCTTGGGCCAAAACGTTTACCCACCCCTATTTTAGGTGGTCATTTACCATGGTGGCAAGCATGGCATAAAAACTGATTTACTTCAGAGCAGTGGTTTTCATATTTTTTTGGCTGCGTACCCCTTTCCAAATAATGTAGTCTACCACGTATCCCTTTCCAATAATGTAGTCTACCCCATCTGAGATAGGATCATAATATACCTATGATTAGATTGCCAAATCTTACTAAATAAATTGTCCACCATTACAGGATTTTTCTCACATACCCCCGACGAGAGCTCATGTACCCCTAGGGGTACGCGTACCCCTGGTTGAAAACCACTGGTAGAGGTAGTATTTTCAAAAGCACCAAAGTGACATACGTGGAGTCTAAGTATTAGACTTTCAGTGAGATTTGGGTTTCTTAGTCCCAGATCTTTAAAAATATTTAGGCATATAAGCCATTGAAATCAGTGTGAGTTAGGCCCTAAATATCTATGAGGATCTGGGCCTAAGTCCTTAGGTTAGATTCACCAGTAGGTTGGCTACTGCAGTGATTACTACAACATGCTTCTCTCTGGCCTTGACAAATGCAGTCTTACCCCACTCATATCCATTCTAAAGCTGCTGCAAAAATAATTCCCCTAGCCCATTGCTTTGACCATGTCACCCCTCTCTTTTCGAGTCCCTTCACTGGCTCCTGCTTCTCTATCCCATCAAACATAATGTGGCTGTATTCACTTTCAGGACCCTTCACAGTCAATCCCCATTTTACCCATAATCTCTCACTGATGATTGAGCTGTCGATGTCCACATCCGATCCCAGGATATCAGACTCCATTGCCCTCTTGTTAAATTTCCAAACCAGCACCTCTGTGCTGCCTCCCATACTGCCCCACAGGCTAGGAAGTTGCTTCCTGTAAACATCAGCAAAGCCACCTCCTTATCCACCTTCAGATCCCTCCTCAAAACTCTCCTTTGATTTGATGCCTATCAAACACTTGACAACAGTTAGACAGTTTGTGTGCAGGAACCACTGCCCATCATGCTGACCAATGTTACCTCATTGCTCACTTGTACTCCCCCATATGTCTGTATCCATTTGTTATCTCTTGTCTTAGGGCTTGTCTGCATGAACACTTAGTTTGTGACAAGCTGGGGTATAAATCTATCCCACACTAGCCTGCCACACACCCAGTGTCTGTGTGGAGCCTGCTGCCATGCACCAAAAGTTCCCAGGTGCCCTTTAATCTACTTCTATTTCAAAGATCAAGGCGCACTAGGGAGCTTTTAGTGCACGGTAGCAGGGTTCACATGGATACTTAGTACATGGCAGGCTGGGGAAGAGGAAATTTACACCTCAGTTTGCTGCAAACAAAGTGTTTGTGTAAGCAAGCCCTTATACTTAGTCCCTGCCTCAAGGAGCTTAAATCTATCTTTTTGTTCTGTTTGTACAGCGCCTAGCGTGGTGGGGTCCTGGTCCATGACTAGGGCTCCTATGCACTATGGTAATACAAATAACAAGAAGATGATGATGCAAAGCAGCTGTAAACCCAGCTTAACTGTCCTATTGATTTGAAAGGAAAGGAACTTGATCTGGGCTATTGATTTTAAAGAAAAGGAATTATTTTAAAAGAAATATCAATATCACTTTCTCTTCTAGCCAGTCAAATAGTTTGGGCAAATCTTTGGGGAAAATAAACATGCTCTGGAATTGTGCAGTAAAAAGAGAGGGAGAGGTCAGAACCCACTGCACGCCAGACTGGTACAAGTTACACTACTTTACCACTTCTATTTGTTTTCTGATCAATTTACACCAAATATGTAATTTAAACTACTGCTTATGCCACCATTCTTTTTGGCTTTGTGCCATAGGATGCTCTTGTATCTACTTCATGATTTACCCATTGCTCACACATACATCATAAAACTGGAGTAACAGAGTGGTGCGTCAGGCCCCCTGTTACTGTTGTTGCTCCTTTGCTCTAGCTCCTGAGTTGATTGGCCTTCCTGCCTTTCTCAGAGTCTCAAAAGGATAGTGTCGCTCTACACTCTATCTCTATACCTTATCATGTCTTCCATGATGCCAGCATAACGTTACTGATTGATAATGCCTTGGCAGGTAGCAAACTACATTGTGTGCACAGCTAGTCTGTGTAAAAACTTGTTTGTATTATTGTTACCTCTTTCCTACCTATCTCTACCCCCCTTGTTTGTTTCATCCACCTATAAGAATGTAATCAGGTATTGGCTCTTCACTACATGTTTGTACCATGCCTAGCATGATGGATTGATCACTGATAGGGGGGCCTTTGGGCACTACTGTAAAATTAACAACAACAACAACAACAATAATAATAATAAATAATAATAAACATGAAACAGCCTAATTTAATATTACTAACCAATACCAAGCAGGCTCAAAAACTGGAATAGCACAAATATTTTCAATGCTTGCATGGTAGAAATATTAATGAGTCATCATACTGACAATTTTCAGGAATGACATCCAGCTTGCAAGTAGTTACTGGGTGCGCAAAGGGTTTTGTTCATATTAGAGGAGGAAAATTGAATTGACATTGTTGAATTCAAAAAAGAATTAAACATTTGTATGGATGACAAGAACATCAGTGCATAGGGATGATAATGCATAAGGGACATAAACCTTTATGCTTCGTGGCATAAATGATTCATTATCTGCCTGAGTTAAGAATGGAAGAAGCATATTCTAATAGGCTGGTTTACACTTTCCTCTGAAGTATCTGGTATTGGCTATTTTCTGGGTACCCAAGTAGATGGACCATTGCTTTGATGTGAGATGGCAGAACCCATGTTCCTGTGTATCTTTAGAAGATCGCATGAGCTTCTGTTCCCTAAACTAAAGGTGAAATCTGGGGAATCTGGCCAGTCCACTTCCCAGTTCTGGAGCAGCAGGATGCAATAACAGCCCCTCTGATTTTGATTGCTCTTATGCATTATGCCAATGGTTTGGAGATGTCATGGACAGTCATGCTCCCTATCCATCATAGAATCATAGAATCATAGAATCTCAGGGTTGGAAGGGACCTCAGGAGGTCATCTAGTCCAACCCCCTGCTCAAAGCAGGACCAAACCCAATTAGATCATCCCAGCCAGGGCTTTGTCAAGCCTGACCTTAAAAACATCTAAGGAAGGAGATTCCACCACCTCCCTAGGTAACCCATTCCAGTGCTTCACCACCCTACTAGTGAAAAAGTTTTTCCTAATATCCAACCTAAACCTCCCCCTCTGCAACTTGAGACCATTACTCCTTGTTCTGTCATCTTCTACCACTGAGAACAGTCTAGATCCATCCTCTTTGGAACCCCCTTTCAGGTAGTTGAAAGCAGCTATCAAATCCCCCCTCATTCTTCTCTTCTGCAGGCTAAACAATCCCAGTTCCCTCAGCCTCTCCTCATAAGTCATGTGCTCCAGCCCCCTAATCATTTTGGTTGCCCTCCGTTGGACTCTTTCCAATTTATCCACATCCTTCTTGTAGCGTGGGGCCCAAAACTGGACACAGTACTCCAAATGAGGCCTCACCAGTGCCGAATAGAGGGGAATAATCACGTCCCCTCTAATCACGAAAATCATCTTTTCAGCCCCTTGCCCTTGCCCAAAAAAAACCACTGCAGTGAGTCTCAGAGCCCTGATCAACTGACTTTGTCTCACGGGGCTCACTCTGCAGGGTTAAAAATAGCACCGTAGATATTTGGGTTCAGGCTCTGAAACCTGGCGAGGGGGAAGATTCTCAGAGCCTGGGCTCCAGCCCAAGCCCCAAAAGAGAGACAAATATTATTTTATTAATATACACAATGGCTCCCATTCCAAAGGATCCCAAGGCAGTCTGTTTATAGGGAGCACTTCTCCTACCACTGAAAGGCAGTCCCATCTGAGGTGGAAAATGGCAAATTGAGACAGCACATGACAAAAACTACATTAACGTTTAGGCTAGGAAATGAAGAAACATTGTTCAGTTGCAATGTGCTTTGATAGCCTGTGCTGTTATTGTAAGTGCTGAGTATTGCTGTTATTGGTGGTTGTATTTTTCAATTAAGGGAGAGTATAGCCCCTGGTTAGCCTGCTCCGAGTGCAGATAAATCGCTTGGCCCATGGAAAGGACAGGCTGTGGAGTAATTTATTAGTACATTGGAGAGCCAGGTTAGCCTTGTGATTACTAGTAGAGTTGGTTAGAAAAATTCCAATGAAACATTTTTGTTGGAATTTGCTGATTTGCCAACGTCAACACATTTGGCAGAAATGGTTCAATTTTGCAGAAGTCCTATATGAAATGGAATTACCTTTCTCTCCCCTCTGGCTTAGGACTCAGGAGATCTGGCTTCTGGTTTTTGTTCTGCCACAGACTTCCTGTGTGACCCTGGACAAGTCACTGAATCTCTCTGTGCCTCAGTTCTCCATCTGTAAAATGGGAACAGAAACATGTCCTTTCATATTTTGTCACTTTGATTAAACCCTTTGGGGCAGGGACTTACTATGTGTTTGCAAAGTGCCCAGCACAATGGGACCCTGATCTCAGCTGAGGCACTACTACTGCAGTACAAATAATGATTGCATTGTGTAAAATAAAAATCACTTTAATTAAGTACTTGCCTGAGAAGTCAAGTCTGAATTCTGGCACTGCAGATGAGTTATTTCCATGAGCTGTATTATAACAGCAGAAAGAAACAGAATTAGCAACATGAGCACGATACAAACTCTTCCCAGAACTGAATAATAAAGTGCCTCCTACTCTGAAACATTTGAATTTTTATGCTCAGAACTGATGCTTACATATTGTAGACTGTGTTTGTGAATGAATGTGAAAATAAGTCCTGCATTAATAGTTCCTTTGGTTAGAGAAGTGAGCGAAGAAGTTCCCCATCCCCATGTTCTAGTTTTGCCACTGAAGAATCCCAGGAATCAGAGCCCCTGCAACTTCACTCAAACCATCCTGTTGCAGGCTACAAGTTCCCTTCCTTAGATTGAAGCTCCCTTCCATGTAAACTCCCATAGTTGTGGCTCTGCTCCAGGAAACGAACCAGTCTGTTTTCCTTGCTAATGTTTGGTTATTAAAGAAATTCTGCTCACCACTTTGTCCATGTTTTCCAGGGAAGATTTAAGAAGTGCAGACTCCTACTGGAGATAAATGGAGTGTCCCTGTTCTGTACACAGTATGAACTCCTTCCCTTCTTTTTTCCTCTTCCTCCTCCTCCAGAGCATTAGGGAAAGGTTGAGGACAGGGGAAGATTAATTGATTGGTGTTTCATTGAGCATCCACCACAGAGTTGTCCATTCATATCCATGGTGGGCTTGATACTCAAAGGACAAGGGGCTGCCCCTTTTATTACTGAGTGGTGGAGAGATCCCTTGGGACATCAGTGGGGAGTGCAGACTTAGGGTTAGCTTAAAATGGCACTGGATGCATCCAGTACAGCACTTATTTGACAAACTTCACAGGACAGCTCAGTGTTATCCATCTTCATCTGAATTGTCTCTGCTAACCGTTGTGTATAGTGGAAAAGAGCAGACAGTTATGTCACATGAGCATTGTTGTAAAGTCTTCTAGGAACTGATTTACAAATGCTATTTCTGTAGGTTGCTTGAATTTTTAGTCATGAATAATCCTGAACCCAAAATATTTGTAAATGTTCTAGTGAAATGGACCTTTCAGTCATTGCTGCATTGACATTTTCTTTGGCAATAGAAATAAGATATCTTTTATCTCATTTTAGTTTCATCAGCGAGAGAATCTTCCTATGAATCAAAATACATGTAGAACTCCTCCCCCTTCTTGTGGCCTGCCAATTCCTCCCCCTTCCTGTTTTCCCTTCTGCAGTTGTTACAATAATTGCAGCATTTCTCAATGAAAGAAACATGGCTATTCATATAGGAGCCTGTACCCTTAAATTGGCCAATTTTGTTAAACAGCTCCCTAAAAAAGAGGATTCTGTCTATGAGGAGATGTGAGCTCCATTCCTGATGAGTGATCGCATGCAGATAAAATAAGATGTGTCCGTCCCTCCCTCTTCACTCTGCCCCATTGTAGATATGACCATTGCTAATTCTGATTCATTTTAATCTTTATTCTCTTTAGACAAAAAAATCATTTCCAATGGAGTAAAAGCTTTAAAGGAAGGACAAAAAACTGAGCTCCACAAGTTTCAGTTCAAAACTCTTCACCCAACAGGTCAGCTAGAATTTACGGGAAATGCAAAAGCAGTGCTGGCATGATAGTGTTTAAAATACATTTTCCCAGTCCCCATCTCTTCCTGCCAGATGGAAGGCAGGAGGCTTCAGAGAGAATCTCTTTGCCACTGTCTCCAAAAATCACATGCAGGAAATGTCTGGCTGCACAGCTATACTGTGGCATCCTACTCACTAATCTACTGATGCCTTGTCTACACTGAGAATTTTAGGTTTCAGTGTAGTAGCCGTGTTAGTCTGTGTCAGCAAAATGAAAATAAGAAAGAAAAACTTGTAGCACCTTAGAGACTAACAAATTTATTTCAGCATAAGCTTTCGTGGGTTAGTACCCACTTCATCGGATGCATGGAATGAAACATACAGTAGACAGATATTTATACAGTCAGAGAAACATGATAAGGTGGAGGTGCATAGACCAACCTTAAGAGGCTAATTAATTGAGAGGAACCATAACAGCAGGGGAAGAAAAACCTTTGAAGTGATAAACAAGATGGTCACACAGGTGTGAATGAGGATCGTTAACTTAAGGGAAATAGATTCAATTAACGTAATGGCCGAGCCATTCGAGGTCCTTATTTAATCCTGAGGTAATGCAATCTAGTTTGCATATCAATTCGAGTTCAACAGTTTCTCTTTGAAGTCTGTTTTTCGAGTTAATCTGTCACAACACTGCTACCCTCAAGTCTCTCAGTGAGTGATTAGGGAGGTTGAAGTGTTCTCCTACTGGTTTTTGAATGTTATGATTCCTGATATCAGATTTATGTCCATTTATTCTTTTGCGTAGAGACTGTCCGGTTTGGCCAATGTACATGGCAGAGGGGCATTGCTGGCACATGATGGCATATATCACATTGGTAGATGTGCAGGTGAATGAGAATTTTAGGCCATTCTCTCACTCTTGGTCTGTCATTGCTTCAGCTTTTAGCTGGTATTGTGATAAAAAGAGTCCATCTAAACTACCATTCCCATCATTGCTTGCACTTATGGAATGCTCCGCATACTGGAGATGCAAATACAGTAACTCCTCACTTAATGTTGTAGTTATGTTCCTGAAAAATGCAACTTTAAGTGAAGCGATGTTAAGCGAATCCAATTTCCCCATAAGAATTAATGTAAATGGGGGGGGGGGGGTAGGTTCCAGGGAAATTTTTTTTTGCCAGACAGAAGGCATTATATACATTTTAAACAATTTTAAACAAGCAATTTAATACTGGTATGTGTGTGGGGGTGCAGGGGTCAGGGCAGGGGGCTGGGTGTGTGTGAGGGGGTGCAGGGGGCTGGGGAGGTGTGAGGGGGTGCAGGGATCAGGGCAGGGGGCTGGGAGGAGGAGGGGGAAGGCGCTGAACCTTGGTGTCTGCTGGCAGGCGGGCAGCGCTGTGGGGAGGGGAGGGGGGCATAGGGAGGCTGCCATCTGTGGAGAAAGCAGGCAGCCAAATAACGTAAGAGTGGAGCATTGCTCAATGTTAAATGAGCATGTTCCCTAATTGATCAGCAACATAACAATGAAACAACATTAACCGGGACGACTTTAAGTGAGGAGTTACTGTAGATAGGAAAATCACTTACTTCTCCAGCGTGGGCTGCTTATCCTCTCCTGGGTAATCACAGGCCCATGTCACATGCTTCACCTTTTTCTAAAAACAACCACCCGCCCCCCACCACATTCTCTAAATCACTGGTTTAGAGAAATGCGTTAAGTTTTGGTGAAAAGAAGAACAGAGAATTTGCAGGAATAGAGAGTAGGGCTAGTCTGGGGATCCTGGGGCACTTTTGGGGAGAGGTGATCATGCTAATAATACTAGGGACTGCAAAGGAAACAGACAATCCTCAGTCCAATTCAATTGCTCACCATGGGGAGTGACCCTAGGTTCTCCCAGTGCAAAGACAGATCCTTAGAACAATAAAAAGGGTAAAGAAGGATAAACAGGCTCAGAGCCTGAGAAACATGCCTAGCAATATTAGCCCTAAGAGCGTCCAAGGAAAGCAGCTTGCAATTGGAATGGGTCTTGTGACTAGGGAAGGGGGTAGATGGCGTAGAGAAGCCAGCGTTGGCTGTAGGAAGGGTTGATTTTGTGATGAGGGGTGGGCAGTCTTCACAAGGTGTTAGAAAGGTTGGCAAAGCAATGAGGAGGAGAGACACTAGGAGCATTTCTCCAGGAAACAGCGTAGATAGTAGATAGTTGGCAACAATGAATTTACTCCCATTACCAAAGAAATTTCTACTCACCATGATTTCAGCTCTGTGTACTAGATCTTACAGAAGAGATATACTATATCTGGGAGGAGTGAATCAGTCCAGACAAAACCAGAATTTCCTTACTTCTCCAGAGAGCTCATCCCTTTCTAGAACAAAGCCTTTTGAAGGTTTTGAAAACGACCCCCTGCCCGCACTATCATCCTCTTGTGGAATCTAGATGAGACCATTACCAGCAGTATCAAAATACAGGCAAGTGGCTGTTCTTATGATGAGATATTAAGCATAGGTTTCTCAGATTCTTGAGGTTTAGATGGTGGGGAAGAGTATCCAGGCTTTAGGTGCATAACAAAACTTAACTTGAACTTTAGGATTTTTGAAGTTTGACCAGTACTAATTCTTATTAGTTGCAGTGTTTTACCTGCATTATTTATGAAGTTCCCATCACTGTTACACCTGGGTGCTCTTTGCAGAAGTGATCATCTGAAAGGAATGCCCATGCCTGCGTAGAGTTGTCCTCTCCTCTATTTCCCCAAACTGGAAGGATCAGACTCGTCGAGGAGTCTAACGTGACCCCTCCTGACTTATGGAAACACCTGCATCAGAAGAGGAGTCTTGTCCCACGTTTTGAAGTTGACAAGACTCTGGCTCAGCTTGTTGTCAATCGGGAGCAAGTTCCACAGCTTTAGGCCCTTTATAAAAACTGAAAAAATATTTTAATGCAGTAAAAGTCTTTCAAGATTATAGTGCTGTTCCCATTTCTACTGTAGATGGGACTTTAAACCATGCTCCTTGCCTGGGCTAAAACCTTGGACAAGGCCAAACCACTACACTGGGGTGTGATCCCAGTACACGAGTTGAGAAAATCCACCCAAATGTATTTGTGCAGGTGTTTCTATAAGCCAGGAGGGGTTACCCTAACTCCTCTGAGTCTGTTCCTTCGAGTTAGGGGAAAGAGAGAAGAAAACTCTTCTCTATTCATAGGCATTGCTGGGCCCCAAAGATGATGGAGTGTAGCAAGTTGGACTCTGTAATTATCTTAGTGAAACTAGTTTATTTCATTCCCTTCTCATCCACACCACAGTGCCAGGTACTTTTGAAATCTTCAGTATTATTAATAAAGCGTTAAATACAGCAACAAAAAAAAGGAAATAATGAGAGAGAAGTGTAAGGTAGGTTTTCCATTCCTCTGATCATCTGAGTAGCCCTGCTCTGCACCTCTTCCAGTTTGAATTAATCTTTCTTAAACATGGGAGACCAGAATTGCACACAGTATTCCAGATGAGGGCTCACCAAATCCTTGTATAATGGTACTAACACTTTCCGGTGTCT
The DNA here is from genome assembly GCA_033296515.1 of Macrochelys suwanniensis. Classification (NCBI taxonomy): domain Eukaryota; kingdom Metazoa; phylum Chordata; order Testudines; family Chelydridae; genus Macrochelys; species Macrochelys suwanniensis. Next base: position 36,379,271 of record CM065775.1, on the reverse strand, counting down.
ACTGGAAATACCTCAGCTGATGCGTCCTAGGACTGCATTAGCCTTTTTCATGGCTGCATCACATTGGTAGCTCATAGTCATCCTGTGCTTGACCAATCCACTCAGGTCTTTCTCTGCTATCGCTTCCAACTGATATATCCCCAGTTTGATAGCAAAACAATCTTGTTGTTAGTCCTTAAGAGCATGACCTTGCACTTGGCATGTATTTTAATTTCTTTTTAAAGAGCTCAGGCATATGTTCTTATTACTTAGTTGTTGTTTTTTTAAACTTCTCCCTTCATATGTGGGAAATGGAAGCAGGGCTGTATCAGTTATTAATGTTGGGGCTGAAGCTTTCAGCACTATGAGTGTTTTAGGTCCCTATGCTTTCCCCACCCTCATACATGGAGCCTTTGTGGTGCAAATGTTTGCATTACACAGGGAGCGCACAGTCTTCACACAGTTCCTGACAATCCTGACCCACCCACATACAGCAAAACAGCACTGGTTCCTCTGCAGGGAAGTGAGAGACAGGAACTTGGTGTCATAATCTGAACAACTCATTTTGAACTGCAGAGGCCTCGTGTTGGGAGCTGAGACCTCAACTAATGAATGAGACAATTCCAATTCTTCTCAGCAAGTCTAAAAAAGGAAAGATGCAACTAAAAAATTGCCAAAGAATTTTACACCTGGATTTATAAAATAAAGGCAGGAGGGGGACAAGGACCCTAAACCAGAAAACATCTCATTAGTGTGAAGAGTACTGTATGTTGTAAAGAGACATTCAAGTGTCTCAGAAAGGGCAAGTGATTTAAGGCTCTGCAGGTGGGATAATATGCGCTATGGGGGGGTCTGATTTCTAAAGCACACTAATGTGCTGCCTGTGAATTGGTCTGTGTAAACCCTGCTAGTGCACACTAAAGGTTCCCCAGTGACCTTTAATGTAATGCTGTTTGAAACAGCTAGGAACTACCAGTCTTTTCTATCTAATTATTATAATCATATTGTGCAGTATGCAAATGCACATACAGTAAGTACAATTTCAAGGTTTTGACTTTTTTTTTTTAATTCTGCATTGGAGCAAAACTGAGCCTTTTAAAAAAAAAATTTGCAAAACATTTCAGAGTGAGAACGCACAAGAGAGCTTCATTCAGCCCCATCTCTTTTGAGCACTGGGAAATCTGGAGGTGCATGAAGACAATGATCATAAATGCACTTTTCACACCAAACAGCCTCTTTTCCTAAGCCTGCTTCTGTTTCATGTACAATAACAAGGGACAGGGTAGAAGCTCTGTTCACAAATGTTTAAAATCTCTGGGAAAGTTTCAGACTAGATTACATCACACTTGCAATTGCAAAGCCTTCAGCGACTGATAGCACATGTGGAAAATCTCAGACCTAACTTAGCTTGACACAGTTATCAGTACAGCTCAACCCGGTGGATAGAAGAAGAGCCTTCCTCCTGGGTGGGTTACAACTAAAAGACATTCCCTCACCCCTCCCCCATATTCAGAAATGACTCTATAGAAACAGTTAGATTTTTTTATAATCTCACTTGGGGATTATTTATTTTTAATGAAAATTTTAAATTAATTTTCTGCACTACAAGTATATAATTTAGTGCTCCACGAAGTACTTTTTATTACCTTGGGTGCACAGACACCAATCCTAAACTGCAATTTTAAGTTATCAAAAAGGTGACAGGATATGAAGTATAATTCAAATATTTGAAACTGTCCATTGTTTATGTTCTAAAATTCATGGAATGGCAAAGTATACTTTAGATATATTAACTGTATACTTAAGATATATAGTATGTTGTCTCATCTTAGTGCCCTATAAATTAGTCTATTTTGAAGTGATTTTGATATATTTGTTATTTGGTTCATCATGGGTCTGACACACCCAAGACTTCAGTGGTACTGGATCAGGCTTAGTGTGTGTGTTTGCTTTCGCACAAGTGTGTAGGTACTCAGATACTACTGTGAAAGGCCAAAAAATACATCTATTTTGGAGGCCTCAGTAGCAATTTATCAAATTTGTATTTGAATCAGGATTAACCTCATTCTAGTTTGCAATGTGTTGCTTAAATTTGTTCTCCAAATGTCATAAGAACTCTTCAGAGGGCCACTGAATTATCAAGTACATTTTAAGTAAGTTATTTCCTCATTTTTGTTGAGGAAACTTTAACAAATGCACCCTTCTGAAGTTTTGCCCATTCAGACATATAATTTGGTTTTGCCCTTTAATCATATTTTAGAATTATTTTTTTAAATCATAGAATTAGATGTTATGGAAACATAAGTCATTGACAACATTACAGGCATATTATTATTAATATTACATCTAGGAGTCCTAGTCATTGATTCGGACTCCATTTTGTGCTAACTGTATAAACACAGAACAAAAAGACATTGTTTCTCTTACAATGAGGAGGCATAGCTAAATGCTATTTCTGCAGCAGTCTGCTACTACATTGTCATCAGAAAACAGAAGTTACCTGCTACCTACTGGCATGAAGGAGGAAATGACTTATGAACTGAAGGAGAAACAACAGCTGTATTACATTATATGTGCTAAGGACATTTAAATTGAGATACTGGGCTTGATTCTTCACACCCTTGCACCTGCGGTATTCATTTAAACCTGTGCATGATTAGGGAAAAATAGGTGTAAACATGCTACCCAATCAAAATCCCCCCCCCCCAACCCTTGTGGCGGCATTTTACATCCACTTTGTATGAGCATAGATGACTACCTCAAGGGGTGAGGCAGTGGAGAATCACAGCCTTAGTGTTTGGATTCTTCGAAGAACAGATAAAATGCACAATTGACAAAGTCATATAAAGCCTTTCACAGCTGTTTAGAAAATAGCTATTCATCGTAAAGCACTTTAAGCTCCACTTCAACAGTTTAAACTTGTCAAAGCTCTTTAACTTTGGCAGAGATAATTCACTTTTAAAAAGATATTCATGGTAAGATCTTTATAACTTTTTAATGTCTGGTGCTAATGAAGGATGATGGATTGATTGCCCTGCAGCCTGAAGTCCCCTCTTTATCCATAGAACAGGCTCAGAGTGGCTGACGGCAAGTGTACACTTACCTGTAACAATGTGCCCCAGCCATAACCCAGAGAGATTGAGCCAGATTCTGAGCTCAGTTACTCCAATGTAAATCCAGAGTTACTCTGATGAAGTTGATGGCATTTCTCCAGATGTGCAAGTGATTAGGAAAATGAGCCACTGCTCTCCAGAGGTGGTGCAGTTTCTATACTTATTCAAATCTTTGGCACCAATGCTCTGCTAGCCAACAAGGGTACCAGTTAGTGTCAGTTTCAGTGATGGGTTTGTGAGTTGGACCACTAGTAACACAGGGGTAAAAATCTTCATTCACTAATCAGGGGAGCTATTCCAGGTTGTTTACACTGATGGAACTGAGAACAGAATGGGATCCTAAATTTGTAATGAAGACTTTGTTTGTTGACTCTTCACCCATAAAACATATTCCCCCATTCAATTTAAAACTTTAAATTTGTGTTTGGTTGTTTTAAAATAAAGTCAGTAAATCTGTTTCTCCCTCCATCCTTGCAGCTATTGTGTTAGTTCTCTTTCTTCATTTGGAAGTAGCCGTCTACCTAGAGTCTGCCATTTGAGATCAGTAGGAGCTCCCTTCTTCCACAGTTGTCTGGTCGGCTCTGAAGGATTCTCATAATGCAGTGGTTTTCAACCTGTGATCTGCGGACGCTTTGGGGTCTGCAGACTATATCTAAGGGGTCTGCAAAAGGTGACTATGAAAATAGAGCTTCAGATCCCAGAATAGGCATTTTGTTTTTCTGATCAATCATAAGTATGTGAATACCCCCACCTACAGGTCAAAACTTGTTGTAATTTCCATAGAAGCCCACAATTTAACACCCTTTCTCACGCTGTGTTAAATGCTGTGCCAAGCACATGCAACATTTACAGCTGAATTCTGTTCAATCAGTTTTCAGTCTAAGACTTCTATGATAGGGGTCCTAGGAGCATAGGCTGAATTTCCAAAGGGTTCCGCACCTCCATTCAAAAGTTTTTAGGGGTCTGCAAATGAAAAAAGGTTGCAAACCACTGTCATAATGCTTTGCATCAGTCACTCTCTGACATGTCTGCCTGCATCCTGGGATTGTATATGAACACTGGATTTTCTGTACTAGATCAGAGAACGTTTGTTCTTTAGATCTGACATGCTGTCTCTGCAGAAGCCTATGCTAGATAATTAGAGGGAGTTGAACATCCCCCACCTTCCCCCCCTGCACACATATACAATGATTGTAACCAGACGTATGAACTATACTTCAGGGAAAATTCCTCCCTGGCCTCTGCTCTGAGCTGCATTCAGGCAAATTCAGCTTGGAGTAAGCTAGTGCAACTCCCAGAGCAGTCTCTGAGTGAAATTAAGCAATGACAAATGGTTGTGTAAGTCACACATCAGGTGTAAGTTGTTGAAAGAAACCTAACAAGTTCATTTCATGTGTACTGATTTGGCATCCAGTGGGTGTGCAATCTGCGTGTGACCTACCCCAAGATGATGGGAGGTACGTGTGCACAGCAGGAAAAGCAACTTATAGGAGGGTGAAAGATAAAAGAAGCTCACTCTATAATGTAATTCATACCACATCATCCACAACACATCAGTGCTGGTGTCAGCTGGTGTAACTCCCTCCGATGTCAACAGTTGCACTCAGTTCTACCAGAACTCAGAGAAAGCCATATGGGTGTAACTTAATTTTATATACCCACTAAATGCCAGATTGGAACAAGTTATAGTGCCTCATCACTTATACTTCTTAGCTCACCGCTTTACATATGACATGTAGCTTATATCTGGCCTTCTCTCTGGATTGTTTTGAGATCTTGAAGTGTCTAGTGACGACTTTGTTGCTTGATCCCTTTCCCTTGCTGACCCAATCAGTTTGATTACTCTTGCCCCATGTTTTGTTAGTTTCATCAACTATATATAAGGCGACTTGTCCTATGTAAGTATATATATGTAGTGACGACTTCTGCTTTTCTGGTTGTAGATCCTTGCAGCACTTATTCAGAATCAAGATATAAAGTTCTCTATCTCTTTAGTTGGGTATTAAAATGAGCAATGTCCAGAGTTTTGCTTTTTGAATGAAATATTTCCATTTCACCTAAAGCTTTGTGCTGGATTTCTTTGCACCCAGACTACTAGGTGTTTGTTTGTTTTTCAGTTGTGCCATTTCAGATATTTTTATTATGGGTAAGTTGCCAGTCAGTCCAGCTATTGATCCGCAAAGATTTTTTTTTACAGGTAGTTTTAAAAAGTTGTATTTTAAACCTCTCAGGGTCTTGTAGTTCTGGTATTCCAAACGTACAGATTTGTTCCTGTTGTACCTACATTGCTTATATCAAATTGAGTACTCAAGGACAGCAGTATGCCCCCTGTTTTCTCATATTTGCTCAAATGGAAGCTCCTGCAAAAGCTACCCTCTGGAAAGATTTTTTTTCCCTATTGTAGTAGGAAGACAGCCTGAAACATAAGCCCTTGTATTAGAGGCCTGGTGTGAGGCCTGAGGCCTGGGCAAAAGTAGCAGTCAAAACTTTGCTGATCTAAAGGAAAACCAGGCTGTGAGCTAGAGGCAGGTCCTGCTCACAGAATCTGGCAAGAACAGGGCTGATATTGCAGAAATACACATTCTTAAGAAGTGCTAGGCACAGAGTACTCATGCAAACACATCTCAATATCAAGTGGTACCAGAATACCCCGATATTAAGAATGGTGCAAAAACATTCCCCAAGGATAACAGGAACACACTGACCCTTCTAAAAGATAAGGTCAGACTGGCAGTACGTTAGGGTGACCAGACAGCAAATGTTAAAAATCAGAACAGGGGGTGGTGGGTAATAGGAGCCTATATAAGAAAAAGACCCCAAAATCAGGACTGTCCCTATAAAAGCGGGACATCTGGTCACCCTACAGTACGTAATAAAGATGTTTTGATCGAACCAAGATGTACAAGGTGATGGGTGATTACTAGCCACGTGAGGGGGCAGTAACTAACTATGTCAAAGGGGCAGTACATAACTTGTAGGTACTGGGTTATAAAGATGTATCTTAGAGGGGGTGTCTTTGTCTAGCCCAGGGAGGAATGGACAGTCCTGCCGTTCACTGAGCTGGTCCATTGTTACTGGCAAATATGTACTAATGATCCAGTAGAGTCTGTGGGATACTAGTACCATGCTTTGTCAACACCTGGCTGAGTGCCTTCATTCCTTAATGGATCTTGTGGTCATTGGGTGGTTCGCTCGAGGTCTGCTGTGCCAACTGTCTGCGCAGAGCTGGGACAGCACACAGGGAGAACACAAACACGTAGCTGAACATCTAACCACACCTATCATTCCCCAGATTAATGCTCTGTCACTGGGAGACACAATGAATAATCTCAGGCTACTTCTGAGCCTTTTTACAAATAATATTGTTTGGAAACAAGGAGTGGTGGAATTATGGCATTAAAGAGACAAACAGCATTTACCAACTTTGCAATCTGTGATTGGTACAGCTGGAAACAGCCATCTTTACAAGACACCATTTGATACTAAAGAGAGATCAACCCACATGACAGCAGGTACGGCTGATCCAAGAAAAAGGAGTTAATATATTTTATAGCATGTCAGAATTCATATCTTCTGCTCTCTCATGAGCATTACTTAATAGTCTACTTTTTCATTATTTGTTGTTCTGGGCAAATATCTAAAATGGACAGAGAAACCTCCCCCGTGGGGTAATGTTTTCCCCCTCAAACCTATCCTTAGCCATATTAACAAGCTAATGTAATGTGAGAGAGGCAGATTGATGGTTTGAGATTGTTTTGATGATGCACTGGATGCTGATAAATTCTCTCCTGTCTATATGGTTTAGATATCCACACATGAAGCTCCCAACCTTTTTTCCTAGTTTTATTTTTATTGTCCAACTACTACTATTTTCTGAAAGGCCTTTGGCAAGGTGATGGCTTCCTCTGCAGTTAATCTTACTCAGATTCTTTGAAAAACATTTTCCTTCCCACAGTACAATGTAGTGTCGGGGAATGGCAATCACAGGGAGTGATTGCAGCTCAAGGTGATGTATCCAAGCTAACTTTAGTCTAGTTAGTTTGAATACTGGAGCAGTGAATCCATGGCAGTGTGGCTTCAGAGCAGGCTGTACAACCCGAAACCCTGTGTAATTATTTGTGGGAACAGCCTGTGCTGAAGTGAGCCCTGCCTTGGCATCACTGCTCCAGGGCCCAACCTAGCTCGGGTATGGCTGTAGCATAGACATACTCTTAGGCTACATCTATAACTGGTGCTGGGTGTGTGATTCGCAGCTTGAGCAGACATATTCACGTTAGCTTTGATTGAACTAGCATGCTAAAAACAATAGTGTAGCTACAGTACCCTGGGCAGCGGTGAGCAGCAGCATGGGCTAGCCGGCCTGAGTATGTATCCTCCTGGTCCAGGCGGGTTCATACTCCGGGCAGCTAGCCCATGCTGCCGCTTGCCACTGTCCATGGTACCGTGGCTACCCTACTATTTTTAGCACGCTTGCTTGATCAGAGCTAGTGTGAGTATGTCTACTTGAGCCGGGAATCACACCCCCAGCTCCAAATGGAGATGTAGACTAATAGCGGGAACGCTTTGGACCCCTTTATGGAAGACTGTGTTCAGTATTTAGGGCCAAACCCTACTTTGCATTCATGCAGCTCAACTGAAGCAAATGGGAATTTTGTGTTCATATATAAGGGCAGAATGCTAATCTTAGTGTTGAATAATATTGGCCAGTATGCAATTGCAGACACGGGGACAGATTGAACAGTGTATTAAATGGGGGTGTAAGTACATGTCAGGTATAAGTGGCTTGGAAAGTGGGTAAATGTGGTATAGTGTACAGTAGATGAAGTGAAAATATTTTCTTTTGCCTTTTTCCTAGTTGATAAGATATTTCTGGTTTGAGCAGATATTCCCTATACTTACTAAATGGGAAATATTAGACCCAGTAGTAACTAACCTACCAGTAAAAAAAGGAAACAAAGTCTTTTTAACTACACCCACTGTAATTTGATCTGATATGACATTCACTGGGTATGTAAAATGAATGCGATACGCCATGGGGACAGAGTGAGGTACAGCAGGAATAAGAATGAACAGGAAGGTGTGTGATGATAAGGTGTATGTGGAGATTGGAGCCATTTTATCTTAAATACTCTTATTAGTTGGCCAGTTGACATAATGTTAAACATGGCTTGTCGTGTGTTAGTTACCATGACTCCTCAAGAGCAGAGAAAGGTATAACAGGAACCAATGGCTGCAAGTTAAAGACAGACAAATTCAAATTAGAAATACGGCCCATATTTCTAACAGTGAGGGTGATTAGCCAGTGGAACAAACCACCAAGAGAAGTGGTGGTTTCTCCATCTCTTGAAGTCCTTTCTGGAAGATATGCTTTAGTCAACTATAAGATATTAGGCTCAATATGGGAGTAAAAAGGTGAAATTCCCTTGTTTTGGGCTGCGTTATACAGGAGGTCAGACTAGATGATCTAGTGGTTCCTTCTGGCCTTAAATTATATGAAAACATGAAAGCGTATACACAAACCCTGGGAAGCTCTACTCAGCAATGATTGCACACAGAGCACATTTCATACTGAAATCACTGAGAAGCAGAAATCACAAACCCCCAATACCATTTTTTCAATTTCACATTTCGGACTGCAACCACGCTCAAGAAAAAGCAAATACAAAAAAATTAATGGACCAGCTCCTCAGACTCAGCTAAGCACAATGCAAAGGGCAGCTAGAGGCAGAAACTGCCCCAGCCAGCCAAGATCAGTTAGTGGCTTTGAGCTACCTTTCCCCCTGACTCTCCTCAGATATGCTGAGTGTAATCTTGGATCTGCTGACTGTCTGGCTGAGTGTCTTTAGCTTTCTGGTCTTCTTTAGAGTTGGAACCCCCTCCCCCCAAATGAAGTTATTGCAAAAAATGAACATTACTGAGTTCATCCATTTTGGATACAATTTCAAACATAAATTTATTAGTAACAGAATTAGCTCTTTTTACATTCAAGGGAATTGAATAGATATTGTGCCTTTTAAATCTAACTGTAATTTAAAATAATTGTTATTGCGGTGCGAGGCTTCCCTTTCAGATACGTAATTTTTGTACAAATATGCCATTTTGGCCTTAATTGTGTCCTAGAATTGGTCTTAACCCTATTCTGAAGGCTGGGTACTGCACCTGAGTGGAATAAGGAGCGGGACAACGCATTTGCAAGGGCTTAGACTTTATTAAGTGACTCCCGAATAACATTGATGGGGGAAAACTAGAGGACAGTATCTTAAGTGATATTCAATTCTGGACCAGGCATGGTTAGAGCAAATATGTAAACAAACGTGATCTTGTGAATGAAATAAACACCCTCTTCACATTCAATCTCTCAGAACAACACTCTTTGTTCCCATAATCTCCTGTCTGCTCAAAGGTCAAGGAAGGCTCTTTTAAAATACTGGAAGTTCTTGTTTTCTCAGTTCAGCTCCACATAAAATAAAATAGTAAGTACAAGCACAGCAAAATTTGATATTTTTATGGTGCCTTTTTCCAAGGATCTCAACAGGCTTTAAGCTCATTACTTAGACCCTTGGGTGGTATTATCTTCTTCTTAAAGGTGGACCAACTGAGCAGTGGAGCCAAAATCTTCAACAGTGTGCACTAATATTTTGTACCTCAGTTCTTGGATACAGGAGCAGATTTACCATGAAACAAACTGTGCGGTGGCATGGGGCTCCCAGTGACAAGGGGCCCCCCAAAATGCAGGACAAATCTCAGCTGACAACCTGCCTCCGAGTCCCGGCCCACAGCACAGCAGGGCTCAGGCAGGCAGGCTGACTGGATGCCATGGCCAGTGGCCACACGCCACTCCCGGAAGCGGCTGGCATGTCCCTGTGGCCCCTGGTGTGTGTGTGTGTCTGCGCACTGCCCCTGCCCTGAGCGCCAACTCTGCAGCTCCCATTGGCTGGGAACTGCAGCCAATGGGAGCTGCGTGGGGGTGTCTGCAGGCAGCGGCGCGTGGAGACCCCCTGCCCCCCCCACCTAGGAGCCGCTGCCAGAGGGGTGTCTGTGCTGGTTGCTTTGGGAGCCACGCCACCCGAGGTAAGCGCCGCCCCCCTGCCCCTTTGTGCTCCCCCAACCCCCTGCTCCAGCCCAGAGCCTGCACCCCACCCCCTCCTGCACCCCAACCCCCTGCCCCGATCAAGGTACCTCACTTTATTTTCATTTACTTCCCATTACTTATAATATAGGAGGAGGATGAAGAAAAAAAGAATGAAAAATGGGGTGGGGGGGGAGAGACAAGAGAGAATGTTCTTTTTCTTGGTTGGGTCCCGAGGAGGGGCGGGGGGTGAAAATGAAGCTGTGCACAGGTAGGGCCCGACTAACTCTAAATCCGCCACGGCTTGGATAACTGTATGTCAGACACAAGGTGTCACTAAAAAACCAAAACCAGACATTAGCAGCTATGCCTTTGGGGACCCGACGACAATGTAACTTGCACAGATAGTACTCTGGTGTACTGTTGCTTCACTGATCTGAGCGAAATTGCTTTTGATTTAGGGATTGATCCAATGCCCAGCACAGTCATTGGGATCCCTTCCATTGGATTTAATCAGCATTGGATCAGCTTCTTTCACCACTAGGAAAGAAGAATCTGGTCTCTTTGGCAGGCCAGTAGTTTGCTTCCATTGCATTGGTGCCTGCTGGGCTTTCAATGGAGTTTTATTGACAGAGAGGGTAATTTTATCTTCTATTGTTTGAAGAACATCCAATTTAGGATTTTCAATGAAAATTGTTTAGGATTCCAATCTACAGGGCAGGAGCCAGGGTTTCAATTCTAACAGTTTTGACCAACTACTGTAGCAGATTACTCCCACCATCTTTTTCACCCCACAGCATCTCATATGTATTTATTAACCAGACAACAATTCCTGGCACTGAAACACTCCACTAGCATAGCAGAAATGAAAGCTCTAATGAGCAGTAATAATAATTAATAACAATAATAATTAATAATATTTTGGCACTTTTATGGTACCTTCCATCTAAGGATCTCAAAGCCCTTCACAAATATGCAAGTAATAAGAACCATATGTATCTCAGATCGTCCTGAATTTCACAGCGGAAATCAATCACAATGTAGTCATTCTTTATGCTGTTTCAGATGGCATCCCTAATGATCAGAAAACAACTCAAGCTCTGTCAATATTATAAGAACGTTTGTTGTTTTATTCTTTTTGGTGGGTACAAAAACCACAGTTTTTTACACAGAACAAGATTATAAATAATATTTGTAACATGAGTGACCCGTAGTCTCTTTTGATTCTACACTGCAGACTGATGATGTACTCTAAACATTTTTTGTTTTTCTTGTAGTTAGACAGATGCAAATCTGTGGAACACTGAATGATGTAACAGAATGAAGGTAACAGAGAACAAGAGGATGACCAACAACTTTTATAAAAAAAAGTATCTGAATTTTGTTACAGTGATGGCATTTTATATCAATTATTGCAATGAATTGTTCCCTAAGATGGTTAGAAAAAAGAATTGTGTTGTCCTCTACCGAATTTACATCAGTTAAAAAGCAAGCATGTTTCAATATTCCTCTTTTTTCAAAGAAAATGTAAATAATTTCTTTATTTTTTCATAGGATTTACATATTTATTATTTTCTTATCACAGTTTAGTGATTCGTTTCCACAGCTGGATATTCTTCCATTGTATATATTGATGTTCTGGAGACACAGGTTAGCATGTTCATTGACTTCTATAGCTATTTTCCCCACTTTGTCAAGATAAAGACCAAAATGTTGTCCTTTCTGAGCGTGTTCTTCACAGTTTGATGCGCTAATTGGCAAGTCTTATTAGTTTTAAGTCCACTCAAGTGAAATTTGTTGCTGTTAATATACCCATCCCAGCCCACCTCCCCCCAACAAAACTAAATTATGAATTTTCCTGATATAAAATCTGAGTTTGGGTTTCCGAGCTGAGCTCATGCACACTTTGTTGCTGATGATATCTGGCGCATTTGGACGTACTTCCCAATTCTCAGCCCAATTATTAGTTCATCAATGACACTCCCATGTCGTTACAGTCTGTGCTGTGTTCTCATCAGTCACCAACACAGTTTAATTAAGGCACTCAATTATTTTTTTGGTTTTTATGGTAGGTCCGATGCAATTACAGCCAATCCTGAACTTTGTCTAATTGCAGTTCCAGTGTGCACAGCCTTCGGGCAGTCGGGAGTTAATACACGGCCGTTTTCTCCTACACTCCCTGTGATGGATAATCTGGCTTTGTTTCTTATGGCTTCAGAAAAGGTCAGCTAGGATCCAGGAAAAAGGAAAAGAGAAGAAAGTGTTACAATATTTCTGTTCCTCAGTAAGACGGGACACAACAAACACCAAAATATCAAGTTTTAGACATCTGCATTTTTTTTCATGTTTTATATATATATATAAAGTGCATTTAACTACACTGGGGAAAGAAAATAAAAATAAAAATCAGATGAGAGATTCTGCTGTTAAAATTTTGTGAAAGGCAAATTCTGTGGACAAAGTATAAAATCCCAATTTGCTCGACTGATTAGATTAAGGTAGCCCCTATACTAAAGTGCTTCACACTACACTGATATTCTGTAGCAATCCGAGAAATAATACTTTTTATAGCTGTGGCCTGGCAGGCACTTATTCACACGAATAAAATTATTTATGTGCATAAGTGTTTGCAGGATTAGGCCCTAAACTCTGATTAGCAATAAACAACTAAAAATTATAAATAATAAAACTTGCTCATAAATTACTTTATAAACCTGGAAACCTCAAAATTTATAAATTTTGAAAATTTACTCCACTGTTCAAACCTAAAGAAATGTATGGCTTCTATTTTGTAAAAATATTTTTTTACTATTTCCAAATCACAGCGAGCTCTCTATAAATCTCATTTCCTAAACACTTGGTTATATGCAGAGCTGATCAGGAATTTTCCACTGACTTTTTTTTGACTGAAATTGTAGTTTCCAGAAAAGCAACATTTTCCATCGGAAAATTTCAATTTTGCCAACATTTTTAAAAAATTTCCTCTGGGAAAGTCAGAACAAAATATTGTGTGGGGGATCAGGTTGACCCAAACGGAAACATTTTGGTTTGTTGAAATTAATCAAACGTTTTGTTTCAAGTCAGTATGACATTTATTTGTTCCCAGCAGAGCTGCCTGGGTGCCGCATGGGAATTGTCGTTTGGATGCCTCATGTCCCTGTTCTCTTCTATTGGTTAGGATCCCTGGCTGAATTACACTTCCCATGATATACCATGGTCTCCCCTTCAGTTGAATCAGCCTGGTGCTCCATGAGATTCCCATGGCCTTGGTGCATAATGGCAGATGTAGTCTGGCCAGGGGCTCAGCCCAGAGAGGAGAATGAAGGCAGGAGCCGGGCTGGCCTTAGGGAAAATGGCACCCTGGGTGAACTTGTATTTTTCCCCCATTGCCCCTGGCCCCCATGGGCTCCCCACTCCCCATTCACCCCAACCCCTGCACTGTACCCCCTTCACTCCTAATCCCTGTACCCCCCACCTGTGCTCACATAAAGGGAAACTGACCTGGATGCACGGAGCGGCTGGTATTGCTGCTCACTCCCCCCTTGAACCACTGTTTCTCCATGCACCCTTAAGGGAGTATGAGGGGGGAGGAAGGAGTGGTATTAGGGCTCCCTGCATCCAGGTCACTTTCCCCACCTGGGCTGTGTAAGGGGCAGGCAGCAGCTCCTGAAACTCGCCTCACAGCACAGCCCAGGTGGGGAAAGTGACCTGGATGCACAGAGTGCTTGGTGTTGCTCCTCGCTCCCCCCCTCACAGCCCCCCAGGGGTGTGTGGAGGAACGTTGGGTTGGGAGCAGTATCTGGGTGTCACTGCTTCCCCCTCCCGCCCCATGTTCCTCCGCTGGGAGGAAGTAGGGAGCAATCTGGGCGCTCCCTGACCAGCACTTCCCTGCCAGCTGGGAGAAGTTTCTGACACTACACTGGCAGCGCACACCTCTGTGCTGCTGCACGGCACCCTTGGGCAGTCATCCGGGTGGGCCATCCCTAAGGCTGGCCCTGGGCAGGGGGCACCCAAACTACAACAGTTCTAAACAAGTATTGAAATATTGGAATTTTCCATGAGATGGAAATTCTAATTTTAGACCAGCTCTATCTATAACAAAGACAAGTGACCCATGAAGTGTGGGGCCAAAGAGAAAATCAGAGACATACTGAAAATTAGAGGAACGGAAGGGGGATACTCACATGGGAAAAATGGCTAAAACAGATTTTTACAAAAAAAGGAAATGCACTGTGGTGTTTTCCTGCATTTCATTTGCAATTATTGCTGATATGAACTTTGTCCCACCTAGCCCAGCTTCTCCTTCTGCCTGAGCCAGCACTGATGTCCTAAGCCTGTGTTTGTGAAGTTATTATATATATATATATATATATATATATGTACATGAGAGGGAGAGGGAGAGCGAGAAGGATTGTCAAAGAACAATCTCCAATTGTACAACTACTACAGTGCCACCATAAAGAGCATAGAAGTAAAAGCACCATCCCCAATCAACTACCCTAACAAACCTAGATAACGCAACACCCTCATAGTCTACCTAACTCAGGAACAGACCTCAGCAAACAGAAGAACTTTATACCATTCCCTAAAGACCAAAAATCTGGGCTGTGGTGAAGCCATTTTTAGGGCAGTCAGTTAAAGTGTCCAAGACCTGCCTCTGAAAGAACAGTGGCTCCAGTCCCACAGCATTCAGATCCAGGGATAGTTAACAAAAACACCTTGGTCTATGACAGCTGTAGTATATACAGAGAGAAATGATCTCTTAGGTACATAGGACCCCAGAGCATACATAGCTTTATGGTACAGTGACCAGATAGCAACTGTGAAAAAAGCGGGATGGGGGTGGGAGGTAATAGGCGCCTATATAAGAAAAAGTCCCAAAAAACAGGACTGTCCCTTTAAAAATGGGACATCTGGTAACCCTACATTATGGAGTATCAACAACTTGAATTGAACCAAGAAGCAAATAGGAAGCTTGCAGCTTGCAGAGCACTAGTATAATGCAAGGTGGTATAATTTAGCTCATTAATGGGCTGTATATTCTGCACTAGTCGAAGCTTCTAGGTGGTCCTTTAAGGTAGCCCCAAGTAGAGTACATTACAGTACTCCATTCTGGAAGTGACAAAGACATGGAGAAATGGGGAGGGCCAGTCTAAAATAAAACATTCTCTAGGTCAATTGCAAGAAAAAAAACACGTTTTTTTCTTCATCACTTTCCGCTGATGATATCTGGAATTTCTGGAGCTGGTGAGGTCCAAAATAAGCCCTAGATTTCAAATCTCTTTGACAAGCAGAGTACATATTTCTCAAAAGAGTGAGCTGGCATAATTCTTGACAAGTCTTCCAGAAATATCTCCCTATCCACCAGAACCACCTCGATCTTGTTTGGATTGAACTTCAGCCAGTTTTCCAATCCAGGACCCTACCATGGACATGCACCAGGGAAGCAGAGAGACTGAACAATCCAGGGATAAAGAAAAAAGACATAAAGGCCACCTACATATTTTACATGTACCAATGATTTTGTGGCCCAAACCATCTCACTGTGTTTTCTAGCCCCTCACATACACTTTGAACAGGAAGGGTGACAAAATAGAACCTGGTGGATTGCTAGCCCAAAGAACCCTTGGGGATGATGATGAGCAATTTCCGAGATGGACTGGAAGAACAAAGCTTCTGAAAAAAAGTGTCCTTTCCCACGAGAGACCAAAGATAGATCAACAACTCCTCATGGGAAACAGCTGAAATAGCTAATGAAATCAGTATGGTAGGAGACATTTGTTCATTATCATGAGGAGACTAGGAAACTAGTGCAATTTCTGAATCATATCATAGTTAAAAACACAGGTATGGTGAAGGGCTAATCCTGTCTTAATTGTGTTGTCACAAATTGAACATCATGGCTTGACTGCAGAATCAATTAGGTGGAGAAGTTGGGCTGTGAGGGAAGATGCCCCGGTAATTATTGTAGCAAAAGTAGTAAGAAAAAAATATAAAAAACATGAACAGTAAGTAAGAAGACTGCAGTTAAATCCTGAGACTGTGTGTCTGAAAGTCTCTCTTTAAGGTGTTAACCCTACAAGGTGTTGTTTCTCCTGTGAGATGCTGAGTGCCCTACTCCCATTGACTTAAATGGAAGTCAACAACATTCAGCATTTTCAAGCATTGGACCTTTATTATGGGGTGGAAATTTTATTCCATTCAGGTTCTTACACAGCCCTGACTACTAGTAGTATCTGGGCATTATGGTTATTTCCTTTCCAAAAATATTAAAGGCAAACTGTGCACCCCATTCTCTAATTTGGACATGAAACTGAAAATGTAGGTGCAAAATCAAAGCAATAAAGATGCTGCTAAAAGTTGCCTATGCCTGCTGTAGCATTTGGCCACTTGTATAATAAGTGATTAGATTAACCAAAAGTATGGGGTTAGGGAGAGAGAGAGAGAGCGAGCAAGAGAGGCACTTGAACCATGATCCAGATCTTCAGGACATTCACAGGTTGACAGCTCACTAAAGAAGAGATGATGGGAAGGAAGAGTTGAAAATTATATTTCTTCCCTCCTACCCGACCCCCTCAATTTCTTTTTGGTGAACAACAACTTGGAGCTTGAGATACATCCCTTCCGCCTACACCCTCACAAGCACCCTGATGTCATTAACCCTTGACACGAGGGATCTATGTGTATTGTCATACTCCAGCATCCAGGAGTTAGTACAAAATGCAGATAAGTACATAAGATGCCAATAAACACCAAAGAGTGTAAAAATGTAAATGTGGATCTTCACATGACTTTATGCCCATATAGGGAAGTTAGGGCTAGAAAGAGTTACTCCACCCCCATTAGTCCCTTACAAGGGCAACTGGGTTCCTTGGCTCCAAGTGTGGAGGGGTAAGGGACTCTGTGTGCCTGGTCTCTTGTACAGCTCGAGGTGGGGAAGGTGGAGCATTGACTCCACCCTGCTCCCCGTGTACCCAACAGTGCAGGTAGCTGGTGTCTCCGGGGTGGCAGTTTGGTGCTGGTAGAGGCCAGTAGAAAATTAATGCTCATGGGAGCCACTGTGGAGGAGCAAGGGAATTGTGGGTCCCTAAACCACAGTCATCTCCTTGTGCTGTAACACGTCGCCTCTTATCAATGGCTGTGTCTGAGACACAATCTAGCCCTACATATTCAGACTTACTGGCTCACAGTTAAGGTGCTGTAAGATCTTCCCCCCTTTTTAATTAATATATTTTAGAACAGTCACAATTTAGATATTTTATATTGGCTTAAAAACAGAAATGCCCTGGGTTTTCATGAAGGCATTTACCTCAGATAACTTCCATGGAGGGCTTATTTTTTAATAAATTGGCAGACCATAGTCCTAATGTGATCTAATTACTTTTGGTTAAATGAGAACAGATGAGGTTCTGAAATAAATAGTGAACATGTGTATCACTGCTCTCTCTGGGAGACAATCTGAGCCGTGGAAATGTGTGTAATCATAGTCATAGACTGTAGGCTGCTAACACTTAACAGACATACTCATTAGGAATGTGTGGGTGATGGAATAATAATATTTTACCAAAGAGTTCATTGATCTCAACTAGCCTCAATGGTCTTCTAGGTATAAACATATTCTGTTTGAGAAATGTTTAAAATACATATTAACTTGATAAAAATTCTTAGGCAACTATTATATTAAATATCCTGAGCAGAATAAAGCAAGTTGAAAAATATTGAAACTATGAGAGTGTTTTTCATAGGGTTCAAAAACGTTTTCATTTTTTGGGGATTTAACATAGGTTTAAGTAGCTAAATGTTATTGAAATCATTATCAAAAAGATTAACAAAATTAATTTATGGAAACCCAAGTAAATGAGTTTTTTTATTTCAATAACACTTTCAATAAAAAAATTGATAAAAATGTTGCAAAAAATTTATAAAAAATCTAAATAGTTGGAAAAAATGGTGACCTATTCATTTTTGAAAAAATAACATTTTTGACTAAGAAGAATTTCTTTCAAAAAAATTGAGTTTTAATTCTGATTTTGTTTGTTTAGGGGGGAAAAATGGGAAAATAAGGATTTAAATAAATTCTACCAGTGGAGTAGTCATACTGCCTGTTGCATTCTCCTGCCATATTGCACATGCTAAGTGACTTTGGGCCAGGTCAGTATTTGGGTGGGAACTGGGATTTTTAAAGAATATATTTTGGGTGCATCCTGCTTTGTGAGTTTGATTAGGAATATGGTACCGGTGTGATTACTTCTGTAACAATACAGTTAACGGTGTGTAACTTGACCTATAACTCCCTGAAATGAATTTACATTATTCCCATTTTAAAAAGAACTAACAATTGCCTATTTTTATTATTAATTATTATTATTATTATACATTGTCTTTGCTTACCTATTTGACATGCACACCCTTGTTCCCTGCAATAGCTTGAGAACATGCTCAGTGTTGGGCAAAACACTCGGGAACTGCAGGGGTAAAAAGCTTTTCATCTGCATTTTGTCTAATTACATTCACAACATGATTTTTTTTAAACCTGTGGTTCTGGGAGTTGGCATTGAGCCTTGTACAGTGTTTGATGTTGGCATCTGGAAATCCCAACTCCTGGTGTCATAGGGTTAATGAACATTATCCTAAACAGTCGGGGTCACCTTGGCATCTACTACTTAGCCTTCTGATCTAACAGCAGCTGTTAATGTTGGGCACAGTGGTTTTGCCACACTGAAGTAACCTGGACAGTCAAATCTAGGCTAGATTGTTATCAACATTCAGATTTGTAAAAAGGGATTGATCTCCTTTCTGTGTTTATGGATTAATGTGCATGACTCACATTCTCACTAATGAGAGTTAGATGCATAAATCACTTTTGTATCATTGGGAAACTAGGCCCCTGTTATGATTAAAATATAGCCAGGAAATGTTTGCTTGTATATAGAATAATAAATAGGAACACTAAGAAATTTACAAACAAATGTTATGCTTGGAAAAGCTTCCCAATCACTGTATGCCAAGCCCCCTCCCTCACCTTCTTGAAAACACCCCTGAGAACCCACCTATTCCTTGAAGCGTTCCATCTATAATGCCCATACACCATTCTGTGTTCATTCTGTGTTTGTTCTGTATTGTATTGTTCTGTATTGTACCGGCTGTGCCTTTAGACTGTAAGCTCCTCGGGACAGGGAACTGTTATTTGTTTGGCACACTTCACCTATTGTACAGCGCCGTGCGCTCCAGCGCTATATAAATAATAAATAAAAATAATAATAATTTTATCTACAATTCTTTCCTTTGAAATCTTTCTAGGTGGCAAAATAAAATTTCAGTTCCAAATCTACTTCTCACACCCCTCTACTTAAGTTCCAAACTCATCATGGTTCTATGTTTTAGAAGAGTCTAGCTTAGAACATTTTGTCAAAATTGATTTGCTAATGGAATGGGACTGAGAGTTCTAGACTGCAACAACTAGGAGGCAGCAATCCTACCTGCATATTAGTTTATAAAGCATCTAGTATACCTTGGACACTAATAATAATAATAATAATAATTAATAATATACAAGTTCCGTTTGTTATTAGATGCCATTTAGAAAGGATTTAGTGCTGATCTCAGGAGTAGTTAGATAGCCATGTTCACACTGCAGAGACCAGCTCTTTCACTATATTAGTAAACCGCCCACGCACACCTACTTCATTGTGCTATATCATAATAGGCTAAACACCATTAACATTTCAGTCACTGAAATCACTACATTTACATCTAAAAGGTATTGCTCCTCAGCGGGATAAAGGGGTAGTCAGTCTTAGTCTGCTGAAAACTGATGAGAATCTTTAAACTCCATTAACAGTATTGGTATTATTTATAGTTATTGCAGTGGGACAAGGGTTGACCCAAGGCAGGACTTACTAAACAAATGCCATGCTAAAATCGCATCCAATTCCATTCATCACGGGAGAGGGGGTGGAGGGTAGGGAAAAAAGATGAATCACATTTAGAATCATATCACAGTGCTTGCTCTCCCTAAAGCTTTGACTATGGCTTACTGAGGTGCTGCTTAACCCAAAACTTGATTATAATCCCTATAAAAATCTACAAACAGGGCTAATAAATAGTAATTCAATAATAATAAAAGCCCTCAGAAAAATAGGCCAGCCAAGTAACCCAAACAAGCTGCGGCTCCCCCTACAGAAGGGCTCTGTTTTTACTTTAGTATCTAAAATGTCAAATAGCTGTAATGTCCCAGCTGATACAGTAAGACCAAACTGTTGGGTTTTTTTAAGAGAAGATATTCTTTACATATTAAAAAAGCCTTTGCAATGCAGATGTCTATTAGCAACATAGAGTAGTATACTGTACATCTGCAGCCAAAAAAACGGAACCACTTTGCACTAAAGTTTTCCAAAATATAAAGCTCTGTTGAGAAGCAAGCATTACCACCACTGGACAGACAGGTCACGACACTGCATTACAAGATGCATCACCCACTCACTGTAGTAGGCCCTAAGTCCTACCCCTAAATTTTAACACTTTCGGTTCCATATACGTTGTAACCTTCTCTATATGTTGCTAAATTCTGGGTATTCTGCGAGGAAGTTGGATTAAAAGTCTGTGCACTCTTTGCCACCTTCATTCGCTTCGCCTCTGCCCTGGACTTGTAACAGAACTCTATCAAAGCCACCAGCATGGCCAAGCCCAAGCCTCCAACCAGAATGTAGAAGACTCCTGCAACGTTGCTGAGACTCAAGGCACTCGTCTTGTCCTGAGGAAACAGAATCGGTAGAGTTAACCACTGATGTCAGACACCGGGAGCTCAAAAGCTACACATTATACACTGAAAACACACATAAAAGAGGTTTAACTGAAATTAACTGACAGTCATTTACACACTTCTTCACAAAAAATCAGCATAATCTGAATTTATAAAATATGTATTAAGTGCCATTCCTTCTTGGCAAACATGGAAATCATTACTTTAGGATGTAATCAGTCACTCACTAACAGCTGTGAAATGGTATTACCATTACTTCTAACTTTAAACAATGATCTATCTACCTCTATATAATGAAAATTTTAACAGCGATATGAAACAAGATTTATTTGATGGTCGTTTAAAAGCTTTCTAATCCAAAAATCCATTTACGTCAGATGGGACTCTGCATAATTTTATTAACACATAGTGTTCACTTTTGATATGCATCGATATAAAGACTCAGCCAGCCTGGCTTTCAGCTAATTAAATACATACTTAAAGTATGTGACACTTAGGCTGTCTCTCTTAATTAAAGCAAAAACACATTTTCATTAACATAAAATATATCCCATACTACCTTAGCCACTGCTGTTTATTTATTTTTACTTTATTTTATATCTTTTCAGTATCATGGTAATAGACTATTGGGCTTTGTTACATAAAAATTCTATTAATAGAATTATTTAAAGATCAATTAATTTATGACTATAAGTTAGTTCTAAGTATTTTAATCATTTAGAAAACATACTTATCCCTTTTAGTGAAGTATTCTTAAGTAGGTATTATTTTATATATGTTCCCCTTAGTGGGTTTAAAATAGCAAATATCTATTGTACATTTCAGTCTGTTTTTGGCAAAAATCTTAATGAGTCTGGTATTTTAGGGTTTGAAAATGATGTGCATAATTTTTCAGCACAAGTCTCTAGACTAGGAATTTATTCAAAATTGGACTTTTACATACTACATTGCTTTCATAAAGATATTTATAAAATTCTGTCTTATAAGCTAAAGTGGTTAACCTCTTGTAACTGCATGAAAGTTTAAATCATCATGAACATTAAACACTACTAATAAAAATGTTTAATTTAAAGATGCACTATTTGATGTGGGCAAGTAGAAGATAACATGAATGTTGATGCACGGGAGACCTAGACATGAATCCAGGTTATGGCTGGCTGCTGGCATATGCTTGTACCCTAGAGGTGTCCTGAATCATTTCTCTTCCCTTAGCTGGTTTACTGTAGGCTCATGGTCTTGGATGCAATGGCCATTCTTCTCTGCTGTCAGGTCAGTTGTTGTCATGATGCTTGTGGCCAAGAAGAATGAAGATTTTATTGAGAGAAAATGGTGGCCTAAAATAAGTGCTAGGTGAAAGCCTCGTAAACTGTCACATACAGGGATAATTATAATTACGTTTCTGCCTTAGTAGAGGCTGCATTGCTCTCAGTGGGTTTAAATTCCCTCCTCAAATTTCACTTGCCATGTAGTAAGAAACAAGGGGGCAAAGTCATTTTCACTTTAATTTTTCCCTCCGGCCTTTAGGGGTCACTCTTGGTGCTACAAAGCAGCAGCCAGTCAATGCCTCTCATATTCCTGTTTAGGCTCTGGGCAAAGGTTGGGAGGTAAAAAGAGGAGCCAGGAGAAAACTGCTGAGATACCCATAGTTAGGGTGACCATATGTCCCGTTCTGGCCAGGACAGTCCCTTTTTCATAGATTCATAGATTCTAGGGCTGGAAGGGACCTTGAGAGGTCATCGAGTCCAGCCCTGTCCCGGCTGTCCCAACTTTTTTGGCAAAACTGGGCATTTGTCCCATTTGCTCTTGCCAACTGATCACCATTTTTGCCAAAAAAGTGAGGTGCGACCCTTAGCGGGGCGTGGAAGAATGTGCGGGGGGAGGAGGGGCAATTGGCAATGCCAGCCCTGTGCTGGAGGGAGGGCTCGTGAGAGTGGCTCAGGTCAGGCCAGGCCAGCCCCACGTGGTCTGGCAGCAGGGATCTTGCTGGGCAGTGGGGTGGGGGGCCTCAGGCCAGCCCCGTGCCATGTACCACTTTCACTTTGGGAAAATATGGTCACCTTACCCAGAATGATAAGGGAATGCATGGCGGGGATTAACTGAGAGGGCTTTGAAGTGGGCAGAAGAATATCTGCTTCTGAAATCCTTCTTCCCAGGGGAAGTGGAAGGGGAGGATGTACTCCATAAGACTCTTAGGGAAGATTCATTTTTGGGCTTGCAGTGAGGTAAGGGGGTGTTTGGGATTTGAAACCCAGAGATGATATACTGGGAGTTTTAGGAAGAAGAGTACTGAAAGTTGAAGCCCTTTCACCCCAGAATTCACGTTAGCTCCATCCCTGTTTCTTGGAGCCCTTCTTCTATACAACAAGGCCAGGCTGTTGTGTTGAATACCTGAGCGTTCACCGTCACAGAACATAAACAAACAACTCAGCTAGGCCATCTCCCAAATAAGAAGGACAAATGGAGAAAGGGATAAATTGCACAGCAGTTAACGGAGAGGCTCTCCCCTCATAGTGGAAAAATAACCCACCTTGCAGCTCTTCAATCACCCTTAAAAATATAGGAAGATGGGACGTGATTTACATTTCAAGAGGAAAGAAACAATGATTTTCTTTTTTACCTCATTTGAAAACCTGGAAGAGAAATAGTGCTTCTTTAAATTAAAGTGGGGCACATGACTATTTGCGGGAGGGTGGGGGAAGCATTTTTTTTAGCAGATCCTTTAACGAGTGTTTACAGCTATTTATTTTATTTCCATGTCATTTTGTTCATTACTCCCTTTACTGCTTTGTGAACACAACAGTAGGTCCCGAACTGAAGCGACTGACCTTACTTCCAGAGTCCTTGGGTCCACATTCACCTTTATCGTACCACCATTTGTTTTTCAGCTTGTCTAAGACGCCTGCCTCACTGAGTTTCAAAACGGCAAGGTTTACAGGAGTTCTTCACGTGGAAAATAACATAAATAACATTATATATGTTATTTTATGTTATTCAAGTAAAACTACATAGAATCGCATTGCAAAGTGACAGAGCAGAGGCCACAGTGGGTGCTATGTCATGTACTGTAGGCCCAGGTTTAGAAACAGACATACGACTGGGACCTGCTCCATCGCTTTAGGTAACAGGCACATACTGCTGGGGAAGGTTTTTAAATAAATAGTATGCAATTACTGTGAACCCAAAACTATTGGCTTATCAGCATTAACAACATATTCTTCTGAGATTTAAAATGTCTTCAATACAATGAGATTGGATAGAAGACTTTCGTGTTCCTGGCTTTCAATTTATTTTAGTTTGTGTGTGTATACATACACATGCACACACTCAGAGAATACAACTTGGCCATAGCTATTTCATTTACTGCCTTCACAGTGATACAGATAAGTGAAATTTTAATTCTCATGAAGTTTGTTTACAGTATTAATTGGCACAACCCTATAAGCATCCTTCATGCAGAAAACCTATTGACTTCAGCAGTAGTTCTGCATGCAGAGAACTTACAGGATGCGGTCCTAATGTTGTTAACCTCAGAATAAAGGAAAATGACTGTCAAGCCTTAGTACATGTTTCCATATCCATTCTCATTTGGACTGACCTGTTGGTCCTGGAAAATAAAATCAGGATTTTATTTAAATCTCACTTATTTAGTAAGTGTTTACAAGGGTTCCGGTGAGGTAATAAATTATTGCTTGGAACCTGCTCTCCTAGTTATGTTATTTGATTAAGACAATCCAACCAAGTTTAGTCTTCATATAAAACATAATCTATTGCATCAAAGTCATGAGCTGCTGTGGGGTTGCATTGAAGTTACCAAAACTCCATTAAAAATCTCCAGTGTATTGTATTAATGCTCACTCTTCATGCCACTGGGGCAGTTTATCCTGAAAACAACTGAAATAATAATTGGTTATGAGAACTTTAATTTACCTTCCCTCTCAAAACATTGACTATCAAATTCCTAGTGATCCGCATATAGATATGTATTTATGTGCAGGTGTGTATGAATATACAGAGTATACCAGAGAGGGAGGCAGACAACCTGAAACAGTATATAATAGACGGGTTACTCTTAGATATCGGAAGATGATACCACCGACATGTTCTGGTAATGTCATACAATACAAAACTTGAGCTTGTGAGTTAAAGATACCACCCGATTCCTCTGATGGAACTCATTTCATGTAACATACTACAACCCATAGTGTTTTTTAAAAGATAATTTATAAATGCAAGATTTAAAATTTTAATAACTGTAAAACAATTGAAACGTTAATTAGTTTAGTGACACTAGGTCAGAAATGAATGACACTATTAAAATAGTTACTATAAAAGAAAGAGGGGTTTAGTCATGCTCGAATTATGTTTGTGTAACTGATTTAACTATATTTCTCAGAATTCTCATGAAGAAATATATTTAGATATTAAAATAAATAATAATTCAGGCTTCTGATGTTAGCTCTATGGATCATGACCTTCAATCCATATGGACTACCTTCAATACATTTTCATATACTATATAATGATCTCTATAAGCAAATACAATACTTTGTATGCTTTCAAATTCAGCCCCACTATGTTTATACAGAACGCACTGATACTACTACAGAAAAAATATATATTGTTTGATCTTGTTCAGTATTTAAACTTACATTTTATTGTCAGGCTTCCTGGCAGCAGGCTGTGCAGGTTGCAAGTGGAGTCAGAGACTATCACGGCTGAGAAAACTGAAATTAGTGGGTGGCAGTTTGGGATGCTGGCAAGCTGCCTCTTAATATGATCTCTGTTTGCTTCTGCTACAGGTGGGAAATAATTGGTATTGCAACATGTCTTGGATAGCCATTGTCCAACACCACTAATGTTTTGGCTCAGCACCCCATTTGAATCTTTCTATCCCCAGCCACATCACAGGATATACATAGAAGGGACATCCAGGTTCTGTTGTCACAGTGAAAATCCAGAGCAACTTCATGGAAGTCAGTGGAGTTATTCCAGATTCAACTGGTTTAAGTAAGATGAAAATTAGGAGCTAGATATTAATGAATTATGTATATGAACTGTTAAGAACAATGGCTACCTGTCTGTAGGGGGAGACTATAGTAATTTCCCTACTCTTTTGCTTGATATTTCAGCACAAGCATTCAGAATTTAGGAGCATAAAGCTACCTAACGCCTGCCACATTTTGAGTTTCTTTCTTCTTTCCCACCCACCATTGATCCATCTGTATCATCCTTTCTGCTCCCATAGGCATCTTCTACATACATAGTGCTTTGGCAGGAACTTTCAGGTTTTCTTTTAATTGAGATAAACAACTGGATTTCATGATTTATTTTCTAACGGGAAAATTACATTTGCAAGTTAACCAGCCTTCTGTATTAGGTAGCTGGTTGCAATGGGCAGAATAGAGGAAGAATTTAATTTTCTCCGTAGCAGTACAGTCAGTGAGCTCTGTGTGAGAGGCCATGTTTCAGTGTTTGCTAGCACTACTCTATCTATTCAGCCACTTGCCTCTCAATAGTCTACAGCTGCTAAGGCAAGCTTGCCCTTAGACACTTTCACCCAATGCACATGGCTTCAATGGGAGTTTTCTGTGTGGATGAGACAGAATTTGTCCCTTTAGTTTTTGTGTAAACAGCACTATCTTGAGCTTAAGCCTTTCCTAAGGCACATGACTAAATACTGTAAACACTTTGGGTGGAATTTAAAAATGCTTGATGTTTTTAAAATTGTATTTGTGTTCATCTTTAAATGAGCCACATGTGATATCATAGGTAGATATTAAAGTTAGGAAGAAAAACTCAGATTTAAAAGTGATCTGAAAGACCGAGTTTAAAAAAGATTCATAATTAAATGGAACTTTAGAGGCTTGCAAAATTTCTATCAAAACCAGACTACAGTGACTATATATTTTAGTTCTTCACCAAAATTCATAAAGAATAACATTTTTTTTGTTTTTAACATTTTAGGCACAAATGAGAGTTAAGTATCCAAATCCCATTGGCTTTCAGTGGGAACTGAATATGTCGCGACTCTTTGAAAATCTCTCCTTCAAGCCCTAGATTTTTCTAACCACACCTGTCAAACACTCAGATGCTACCAACCTTTCCCACATTGAGTAGAAACATATTCAGTAAGTAGCTCCATTGATTTTAAGGGTGGCAGAATCTAGGTCAATATGATTTACGGCATATTAGAGAAAGGTAGTACAGACACATAAAACGGATAACTCATCTGGGATTAAATTTTCCGCCAAGTTCAGTCCTGTCTACTGCACATTATAGTGCCAAATGAGAATATGATTTTTTAAAAAACACGGTTAGGGACTCTCAAGTTAAAAAAGTTGGTCCAGATCCTCCGTTAGTGTAAGATGGTGTAGCTCTAGTGAAGTCAACTACATCAACTGAAGATCTGACCCATTATTTAATGTTAGGGATGGTATAAATATTTCTACACCCAGTTTTGCACATGCAGTACTAGGAGCAAGTTGTGCTCTAATTTACAGATGTGTGAATCTGGAGTAACACCACAGAATTTGTCCCATACTATCTAAATAGTCACACTGCATATACTGTATATCTTAAGAATTTTAGGATTTATAGTGAAGAAGATCCAAGTCTCCAGTCCAACAGTCAGAGTGAGACAATTTAAAGTCAGTGGCAGTGCTGTTTAAGTAAAGACTGGGGGATAGGGGCCTGGGAGAATAATATGCAGTTAAAGACATTCTTTATTTTTTATTTTACCAACTTCCACCTCCCTGCCTGTCTTTCCTGTTGTTTTCTCCTGTTCCATCTTCACTCATTTACTGGTGGGAGGAACTATTTTCAAAAGGCTACGCCCCGACTTTTATGCTGGTAACATCACTGAAATTATAATGGCATAAAACTTGAATAATTTAATTGTGAAAAATGATCCTAATTTAATATCATACAACACTGCACTAATGGGCACATGCAGCAGTAAGAGCTACAGCACGGAGTGATTCTAAAACCACTGCAAAATTTAAAATAGGGGGATAATTGCTAGGCAATAGAATCTCTGTCCTTACCCACTTGTGACTAAGCCTTTAATTAGTTATAAGGCCAGTCCCATCCACTAAATGAAAGAAGAGGAGCATTGGGTTAGCATGTGGGTGGCAAACAGAATTAGAGAGCCAGTTTTATTGTTATTGTTCAATGTTTTCTCTTATTTTTGTAAAAAGAAATGGAAATTAAATGGCAAAAACTATATTTAAATGAGTGTAATGTTATCATATACACCTGTGGCAGCATGTGTTTAAGACTTGGGTGTTTTTGAAAATAATAACCCAAGTGCTATTTTCAAAAGTGACTTTAGCACTAAATCTTATTGAAAGTCAATATAAGCTATTAATTAGTGACATGGAGTTCTTGAAGGGAACTTGTAACCACAGAACACTAATGAACTATATGTCTGAATTGTTGGAGACCTTTCCTTTATGTAGCTGGGGTTAAAACAAAAACGGCGAAGGCTAGTACAGCAGTACTATATACTAATCTTTAGTTTAAGAGCACAGAATGGATCTAGGAGTTTGCAAGGGCCTGGTTTCACATGATGCTAAACTCCTTCTGAGAGTTGCTGAGCAATTTAAAATTGAAGACAGTGTGTCTCTCAGCATGACCATGAAGGAATGCTTTGGGTTTAGGGTTGTGTGCGCTGGCTGGTTGGCTGAATATCAGAGGGCACAGCTCAGTTGGCCATGTAGGCCTAGAGTGCTGTATTGCTTTCAGGATGGGGGAGAGGTTGTTAATCTCATCAAGGAGAGTGTAGCATACTGTAATCTAGAATTGGACTCAATCCAATCATTTTTTAAACTTTATACAAATCAAAAGAGGGACGCTGATTAAGGGCCTGACTTATGGACTTGAACTACTGTTTGTAGCAGGTAGTAGTACAACAGACCATCATGTGGTACTGTTCTGTATGTTCTGCTAACTTGATCATATGACAGCCAAAAAAAAAAAAAAAAAAGGGAGAATATAAAAGCCTTATCCAGAGCCCAATGAAATCAATGAAAAGACTCCCACTGACATCAGTGAATCAGACCCTATAAGATTATTAGTGGATCTGTAGCTTTACTTTGTGGAAGTAGAAAAAATACAAGCAGAGGATTTGATTGCACCCATCTTAGTTTTGTTAGAGATAGAGCAATAGTCAGACTAACCCTAACCCTAATAACGCGAGACTTGCATCAAGCAGGCCTCATGCAAGTGGGAAAGTTACAAGCGGGGCTGCTTTGGCCTTGCTTTATGATAAAAATGGAATGCTGACTTTAGCAGGAATAGTGGGGATATGCAAAACATCAGGCAGGGAAACGTATTAACAAGATGCAGCTATTGGTTGTTGATGTCTGTAATGGAAAGTATAAATACTTGTCTTAAACTGTTTGGTTTTGGAAGATCTTCTGAGGACAGGGAGAAACTTTGTCCAACTGTAGTCTCCCCTTGTAACTGCAAGAAAATAAATTGTCTCTGACTTGTTGCTAACAAACACAGAGTGAAGGCTCATTTTCTTCCACAATTTCAAAATAAGGAATTTTGTAGATGATAAATGTCAATAAAACATTTATAACAAGCCAGTCAAGAGCTCAGGCATCTGTATTTTTTTTTAAAAAAAACCAGACGCTGTAGCTATGCAGCATTTATATATTACACTCCCCAGTATTGTCTATCCTTGATAACCTTTATCCACCATCCTTCCTACTGTGATGTAGCTGTCTCAACTTTCCCTGTGTCGCATTCTTTACACTCCCCTATGCAATGTGTCCCTACTCACCTTACTTCATATAGCTGCATTCCTAGCTTTCTCCTCCCCGACTACTGTTTTTTCCTCCCACTCCTCATGCAGTCACTTCCCATCCCTTCCCCCTTCACTCCCTATTCCCCCACTGAGCGTTCTACACCAGGTCATCTCCATCTTCCCTCTGATATCCTAGGACATTCTGCTTTTCCCTCTGCTGGCTGCCCTCCTCTACCTCATTGCATGTGGTCCCTATCTACCAGGGTTATTAATAAGAGATGTTAAAGCAGATAGAGTTCTAAGGTAGTTATCTCATTACGTTGATTTGAAATGAAACATTAAGCATAGCTTTGTGTTTTATATTTCAAACAGATAATAGAATCATAGACTCATAGGGTTAGAAGGCACCGCAAAGATCATCTAGTTTAATCCCCCACCAAGATACAGGATTTGTTGTGTTTAAACCATCCCAGACAGACGGTTCTTCAGCTTCCTTGTGAAAACCTCCAATGAAGAAGCTTCCACAACCTCCCGAGGCAGTCTGTTCCATTGCCCTACTGTTCTTACAGTTAGGAAGATTTTCCTGAGATTTTTCAGGATGATTCAGATACATTATAGAAAAAAAAAAGTGTTCATTCACAAGCGTAGTATCACCTCCATGACATTTCTATAATATAATATAATATTATATTATATAGTATTTTTTTAAAAGCCCAACAGTGAAGTTTCACAATGAGTGAAACTTCAGGCCAGTGGTGATTTGGATGGAGTATTATAAAAAAAAAAAGGAAGGTGAGAATTTTATGGCTTATCAAATAGGCTTTCTTACAAGAAGTTATCTGCAGTTGCAGTAAGTGCTAATGAACTTCACGTCCACATGCACTTTGGAGAAGAAACTATCGACCACTTTTAAAACTGTAACCGCTGGCCAGCAGAGCCATGGGGAAAAAAACTTGATAGAGCAGCAGGATGGAAAGCAAAGCACAGAGGACCAGGACACCAGATCTGGGTGAGTGCAGAGCAGCACAAGGAGTGGTCTCTGCGGCAAGGGCAGAGTGTCAGGAAAGGAGGGTTGAGGAAGGTGAGGAGAAAAAATACAATGTAAGAAACTGTAAAGAAGGCTAATTAAACATTTTGGGTTCCTTAAGCGTCACGAGAACCCCTCAATATAGATAGCCTTGTATCTTCACAGTTACCCATATAGTATTCTCTCTATGTACCATACACGCACATGCACACAAATATATATTGAAGAGTGTTTGATTGGCACATTGAGGGCTACTTTTAGTATCTTAATTTCCCCCCATGCCATTTCGGCACACATTAGTTTGCCTAATGGATGTTGATGTGAGAAGGCAAAACAAGTTATATGATTGGCCATTTGAAAGTCTCAGTTTAGATGAAATGAAGGAAAAGTAGGTTAACTTTATCCACGGCATTAGTAACGGCCTAAAATTCAGAGCTGTTGACTTGGTGAAGGATAAGAGAGAGTTGCAATTACCAGTTAACTTTTTTCCTAGGGAATGCACATGAATTTCAGCTTCCACGTAAGGTATCACAACATTCCAGTGTGTGCTATTTTAACTGGAAATTGCATCAGTGTATTGGGTACTTTAGCTGGAAATGGAAATTTGTATAAATAGAAAATTCTTGAGCCTGTACATCCTGAGCTGCTGCTATGAAGAAGCAGAGCTGAGCTGCTCCACCTTCCTCTAATATTGAGGAAAAAACACATTGGAGCAATGCAGTCCAGAAAATGATGAGTCTCATGATCATATTTGCTTCTGGGTCTCCTGTTGCTTGTTCACTTGACCTAGCTTTGAGATGGCTCTGGTCTTGTATCTTTTTGCATAGGATGCATATCATCTCTTCTTGACAGAGGAAGGTTTCTGAGCATTGAAGATAGAATTCATAGCTTAAACTGGTTTGTTAACAAGTTCCACTTGAGAAACTTGCAACAAATGCAAATATTTTTGCTTTGACAGTAATCGCATACATCTGGATCTTGACCTCAGTTACTAGTAATACTGAAGTTTGTTTGGTTGCAGGTAAAGCCCCAGCAGATGCACCAATTACTTTACATACTGTTTACCCGCTTTGGTGACATTGAGGCTAACCTTGGAGTCACCTCCCCCGCTGCCACATTCTCCTTTGTCGTACCACCATTTGTTTTTCAATTTGTCCAAGAGGCCTTGTTCATTCAGTTTTAAAACTGCGAGGTTAACAGCATTTCTTGAAACGATAAAACATATTTTGTAAGAAACTGCACAGCTGTTAAGATGTTAGAAGGAATGAGGACTTAAGCTCTTTTATAAGCTTGATCCACACACTAAATAAACCTCTCATTTCCATTTGACAGCCCCCCGACAGTATAAATAATTTTGCTTACTTTCAGAGGCAAAAAAAGTGTTTCCGGAATACAAGAGACTTTTTTTTTAAATGACCCAGCTTTTAGCAAGTAAAATTCTATACATTCTATGAACCAACCAAACAGTTATCTGAGCATCTTTGCAAAATAATGATAAAAATCAGACTGGATTTATATTTCTAGCTAGCTTGAGTCTGTTTTGAATATGAACACTTATAGAAACAGGTCAATATGGGTCTAGATTTTTTTTTAGATAGGCAGTGTTATCATTAGTGCTATAAAATATTTTAAACTAAGGACTACAGTTATTTAAAAACTGGTTGATTATTAAATCTATCAAGGCATTTATCCTGCATTCACCACCTTTTTGGAGGCTTAACAGCTGTTTAGGATGCACTGCCTCATATCTTTGTTAATGATCACATAATGATGTTTTAAAAAATGAATTGATATGTGTCACAAGGCCTAAAGCTAGACAGCTAAATCAATATTTAATCATGAATATTATTAATAAGAGTTTATATAATGCTTTACATGTTTACACTTTACCTACATGATGGGTTTCCTAGGGTGTGGGGAGCACAGACAGTACTACCCCCCTTGAAAGTGTGCAGCATATTTCCCCCTAGACAACCAACCAGGTCTGCCGGCTGATGTGGTGAGGGCAGGGAGCAATGACTCCATTTAATGTGGGGGCACCATTCATGTCCACAGGGGCAGGATCTGTGATCTCCTGAGAACAGGACCAGCCCTTACATGGACTGCACAAGGTGTGTGTGTATGTGGGTGGGGTGAGTAGAGGATGCTTCATACTACCTTCCTCTTCCCTTATGCCCCTGTGAAAAGATTAGCATGAATCTATTCCTAAATAATAAATCCTAACAGCACTCATGGAAGGAACGTAAATGTTATTATCCCCATGTACAAATGGTGATGCTGAGGAAACACCACTTCCACCTCCCATTGCTTGTCCCTGTTGAAATCTCTCTTTGGAGGCTGGGCAGGGACTGGAAGGGGACTTCCTCTGTCCATGGCATCTTCCCATAGAATCATAGAATCATAGAATCTCAGGGTTGGAAGGGACCTCAGGAGGTCATCTAGTCCAACCCCCTGCTCAAAGCAGGACCAAACCCAATTAGATCATCCCAGCCAGGGCTTTGTCAAGCCTGACCTTAAAAACATCTAAGGAAGGAGATTCCACCACCTCCCTAGGTAACCCATTCCAGTGCTTCACCACCCTACTAGTGAAAAAGTTTTTCCTAATATCCAACCTAAACCTCCCCCTCTGCAACTTGAGACCATTACTCCTTGTTCTGTCATCTTCTACCACTGAGAACAGTCTAGATCCATCCTCTTTGGAACCCCCTTTCAGGTAGTTGAAAGCAGCTATCAAATCCCCCCTCATTCTTCTCTTCTGCAGGCTAAACAATCCCAGTTCCCTCAGCCTCTCCTCATAAGTCATGTGCTCCAGCCCCCTAATCATTTTTGTTGCCCTCCGTTGGACTCTTTCCAATTTATCCACATCCTTCTTGTAGCGTGGGGCCCAAAACTGGACACAGTACTCCAAATGAGGCCTCACCAGTGCCGAATAGAGGGGAATAATCACGTCCCTCGATCTGCTGGAAATGCCCCTACTTATACAGCCCAAAATGCCGTTAGCCTTCTTGGCAACAAGGGCACACTGTTGACTCATATTCAGCTTTTCGTCCACCGTAACCCCTAGGTCCTTTTCTGCAGAACTGCTGCCCAGCCATTTGGTCCCTAGTCTGTAGCAGTGCATGGGATTCTTGCGTCCTAAGTGCAGGACTCTGCACTTGTCCTTGTTGAACCTCATCAGATTTCTTTTGGCCCAATCCTCCAATTTGTCCAGGTCCCTCTGCATCCTGTCCCTACCCTCCAGCGTATCAACCACTAACTCCGAAGGACTTCAGTGGGGACATTGACTTACCTGCTGTCCCTCTCCCTGATGTGGAACCCTGCGAGGAAGGTCTGGGAGAAGCAGCAAGTGGGAGATTCTTTGGCAAAAGGGCTCCTATAGGACTCCTGCTGCCAAGAGTCATAGGAGATACCAGGAGGGAATGAAGCTAGACAGGATCTCCAAAGAGATGACTGTGATTCCATGGATCTCAGGGGGATCCCATCTGAGTCTGATGGTGGAACCCTCTGCTCAGTAGGAAAGGGGCACCTGTGCTCCGGAGATGAAGCAACAGATCAGAAACACAGTGAGTACAAACTCATGGAGTTTTCCACCTCACACAGGGACAGATGCATTCCTATTTATTGGGTAAATTCCTATTTTAGAACATCTCCTTTGTCTTTTATTGCCTGGAAATGACTTTTCATATGAGCCCCTGTTGGAAACCAGACAGATATTTGTTGGTTAACTATGAAATTTTGGAAACTATTTCTAAACAGATGTGACCTGCTCCTCTTTTTATTGTAGTTAAATTTATATGAGATTGTCAATGCAGATAATGTAATTGCTTGCCTTCCCCTGAAACTGAAAAGGGAGAAATATAAGCTGTACTGGTAGTGATAACAGACTGTTCTTTGTGGATAAAGC
This sequence comes from Macrochelys suwanniensis, assembly GCA_033296515.1. Classification (NCBI taxonomy): domain Eukaryota; kingdom Metazoa; phylum Chordata; order Testudines; family Chelydridae; genus Macrochelys; species Macrochelys suwanniensis. Next base: position 36,344,665 of record CM065775.1, on the reverse strand, counting down.
CTTCGAGGGGAATTTAGCAGCCAGTCTGACAAATGTAATTTTATATAAGTACTCTAATTATGGGTCACGATCTAGAGGGAGAAGAGAAATACCAAGATTGGATTGAAATTGTTCATTTGTCCCTTTTGTTCTGGGATGCAATTGCTTCTAAACTACTATGGGTTTCTAATTAAGCCTTTAGATACAAAGCGTGTGCTTTTAGACTGCTCATTACATTCATAAAATTGCCAAAGCTTCCATTAACTTGAATGGGAGTTTTACCTGAGTGAGGACTGCAGGATTGAGGCCAAGATGGAAGCTGATCCCAGCAGCCTTGTTTCCTTCATACTGAACCATACTCTCTGTTTTGAAAAAGTTTAACGTGTAAGGTTCGAGCCTGCTGCCATTGAAGTCCATGGGGAAAATTCCCACCCATTTCAATGGCAGCAGGAAGAGGGTCTAACATAGCGCCAGTCTGCAAACCTTAGTCATGTTGCTCAGCACCTAAAAGAGTAGTGCCAATGACTGTGCTACTGAATGCCAGGGCTGCAGAGCCTGGGCCTTATTAAATGGGTGTGGTAGGGATACTGTAACCGGGAAATGAGCTGCCTCTCAGGAGCAGCCCTAATTAAGGCCCCAGTTTGGCAACGCACTTAAACAAATGCCTACCTTTAAGCCTGTGACTTCAATGGAGCTGTCTGTGTGCTTAGCATCAGGCCCATGCTTAAGTGCGTTGCTGACTCAAAGCCTAAATGCAGATGAATCATGCATATTATTTAAATGAGATTTACTTGGCACCACTATAGACATAATAGTTTAGCTGCTATTTTGTATTTTCTAAAAAGTATCTTTATGATCTTTAACATAAACCATATTATATGTCCCCAGTATTCTCTCTGGGCTAAGAACTCGGTCAGTGCCTATTCAAGTAACTGGAGACTTTCCATTTACTTCAGTTATGACTGATAAAAAAGCCTTAAATCCTGAAGTCATGACTCAATTTTTACTGAGTCCTTATTCAGGCAAAGATCTCTCGCTGACTTCAGATAATTTTTTGCCTAAGAACAGAGCAAAAATTTAACAACTTAATAATATGGATTTTGCCCTTAGTACTACAAGTTTCAGAAGATTTTTCAGGTTAATGTTCATATAACTTAGATCTTTCTTAGGGCTATTCAAGGTCATTGTTATAATCTGTATATAAAAAACTAGACACGTTTGTTTTTTAAAAAGACACTGAAGAATTAAACCTCTTTTTTAATTTCAATCTGGATGGGGGACATTATTCTCATTTACCAAGTATTCTACTTTTATCTGTAAAAGTATTATAGGTTAGTGAGGAAAAGTTTTCCATAATCTTTTAGAGTAGCTGCAGCTGCTTGATAGAAGTCCTTAAAAAACCCAAACAAACACCCCCCTCCACAAATACAAAAAACCCACCCATTCATGAGAGGGTTATTTAGCAGGGTTATTAGCCATATCTATAGACAGTTTCACAGCACAATAGAAAAATGGAAATAAAAAGGATGGAGAAGTAAATGAGAATTTAAGATGCAATCATTGTTCTGAAATTAAGCTCTATTGTTTCTAATTCTAACATATTGTATTCCTCATTACATCTAGTAGGCCATGTAAAAACAGGTTAGTTTCACACTGCTCTTTCTATTGCTTTGTTATCAGGGTACAACTCAAAATATGTAAATAAACTGCTGCCCTCTTCCCAGAGAAACATACAGAGAGATTCTATGCTCAGACTGCAGTATCTGGTGCAGAAATGTCATTGTGAAGCAGAAATTTCTCAACAGGTTTGATGATGATTACTTTGAATTGAAAATATATGAGCCTGGAGGGAGAACTTAGGAGAAGTTCTACATAACATGAGTGGCAAAATTGCTATCCAAAATGGGGACAAATCCTAAAGTCCTCACTCAGGCAAAACTTCTATTGAAAACGCCAGTGAAGACAAAGAGACTTTTGCATGAGTAAGGATTAAATAGCAAAAACAGAATAAGTACTTTGTGATTTGGCCCGTAATACTTACTATTAGTTTGTATAATTATTAAAATCTTCATGAGCATTTTATTAATAAAGGGAAAACAGAATCCTTGGATACAATAGTCAAATCAGTTTAGCCAAATCTGTCTCCTCGTATATTGCAACTGTTTCCATTCTACCCCTCAGGTCATTATTCTTTGAGTGCATGTACAGTGTTTTCAATGTATGGATCTTGGGTACTGTTAAAGCAGCGGTACACACAGGGTACAGAATTACAGCATGGGAATCCTGGAGAGATTTATTAAAACCATTACATGTCTCCTCATGCAGGAAGAGCACAGTAACAATAACAAGCACAGCTTCAATTTATACTTATGGCCACATTTTTTAAAGATCAATTTTTCAGAAATAATTCCCAAAAAAACTTCCCAGATGGTTTGGGCTATTAGTTCACTGTATTGACTAGTGCCATTTGGAGGTATGTATTTGACAGTTAACAAAAAGTAGAACTATGCAGACAGAGAACAGTGCAGGTTGTATGCAAGGCTTATGCAACTGCACAATTCTTTGCAAAAAATAAATACAAGTCTGGAAAGGCATAACTTGTCTTCCAGTTAAAAAACTCGTTATATATGTCCAGTTCAAAGTTCACTAGAATCAATGGAAAGATTTTCATCGACTTCAGTGGGCTTTGGATCATGGCAGTAGTTAACAAGATGAAATTTACACTGGACGTCACTCAATAAAGTAGCAGTAGGCATGCTGGGTGAAATTCTGCCCTCATTTGAACTTGAGCATCTCCCAGGCTTACCTGGGGTTTCACAGGTGCAAATGATGGTGGAATTTTGCCCTGATATTGTTCTCCTGTAGTAGTGATCAAATAGTGGACACAGAAGTACACTGACTTGCTAAACTATAGCATTATTTTATAGCTCAGCGTTTTAGAGCCATTTAAATACACTAAGGTGCTACAAGTTTTTCTTTCTTATTTTCGTTTTGCTGACACAGACTAACACGGCTACTACACTGAAACCTAGTATATTTTAGAGCATTTGAAGGATAAAAATATTAGTGTATCGAAGTGGTTTCTCTGAGGCCTCCTGAGTTTGTGTCCTCATTGGGAGACATTGAGAAAGGTGGTTGACAGAAGATGGGGAGCCAGGTGGCTCCTTTTCTAGCATTGTCAGAGACTGAGCATATTGACTAACATTGTTGAGGGAATCTGACATCTGTGAAAACAGCACAGAAAATTGCCTTCCAATACGCGCTGTTGCCCCCTTGGGAAAGTAACAAAAGAATTCTTATTTGGAATTTACAGCCAACTCACCTAGAAATTGGTCTGAACCAAAACCCCAGATCCACACACCCCTGCACACCCATGGACCATCAGAAATCCAAATCTGGATTCTGATCCTATCTTTACAATGGGCCAAACCAGAACCCCAGATCCAAAACCATCCCCAGAAGTTGGGGTGTTTGAAATCTGGATATAAATCTGAATTTTGTGTCTGGAGCCCATCACTACTTTCAACTGCTCAGATTAGTCATACAAACCTAGGGAGTCAGTGAACCAGTGTATTCACTCCAGACTTGAGTGACCAACAGTACCTCTGATATTTCAGTTTGCATTACTGATAAAAGTAAAACAAAAGGTATTTTCCTTCTTCTTAGTCCGTATAAATCTAGACTAAGAGCAGGCTCATGGTCAATACGATAAGAAACATATTTTTGGAAGAGGTTATATAAATAGGTCTATGTTCAGGGATAACTGGGTCAAAGAGTAGGACTGGATTCTCTGGTTCCCAAGTCCACCTTGAACTGCATGAGGGGCAGATCCCCAGCTGGTGGGAATTATCAGCTCTCCAGGGAAGTCAATGGTGTGATAACAAATGACAACAGCTAAGGATCTGGCCCAAGCAGCACAAAAGTGGATTTAAAGCAGTGGAAGATTCCACCTGTGGAAGACGAGCTATCTGTTAGCATAGCTGTTTCCTTTTCCCAGCTCCTCACCACTCATGGCGTAGTAGGAGGGCAGTTCTGGGGATGGTGTGGGTGGGGAAGGGATGTGATGCAGCTGAGCTCAGGGACCGTATGCTAGTGGTGCTAGTTAGAGCTGTCCCAATACCACTGTAACCCGCACCAGGGTCAGGTGGCTCAGGATCAGAAAGCCACAGCTGGCTCCTGGACAGCCTCCCCTCTCACTACCTTCCAGCTCTGCTTGGATGCAGTTGAGAATCTGCCACAGAGATATTTTGTAAAATACATGTAGGCGCATGTTTTTAGCCTATTCATATCAACCTTTAAAATTATTTATCATACAGAATAATTTAAATCACATCTTATTCTGCAAAAAGTAAAAATGTGTCTGATTTTTTTGGCTACCTATTTTAATGATGTTTTGGAAAGTGCTGATGTTAGATTCTAATACCAGTACAATCTGCATGTGTTTGACAATTCATCAAAACAAATGGAGTGCAAATTGTATGAAAGTAGTTGGATATGTTTAATAAATTAGGAATGAAGTAAGCATTCCTTTACTAAGAAAGATCTATCCAAAGTATATCTGATATTTTTTCTCAGAAGACTTGAAGGATCCACAGGGGAAATAAAAAAAATATATCTAAAGGCAGGATGCACATTTAAAAGGAAAACATAATCTGGTCACTTCAAAGGTCTAAGGACAAACTTTCTAAAATGCAGCCTCTCATTTTGCATGTGCAATCACTTGCAGGAGCAGTTCTTCGTGTACTGGTATTTACACATTTACACACCCAAATAGTATTTGCATGAGCAAATTATGTGCAAATACTATAATTTTAAAACACAAGTAACAGACATGAACAGATTGCACATGTAATTGAAAATTCAAGTAAATTTACAATCTGGCTTTGAGACCCCTTTGAAAATTTGGCCCATAGTTTATATTAAATAAAGAATTATTAGCTTAAATTGAACTAGACTTCATAATAAGATTACAATTGAGCAATTCAGTTGTTATTTATGGGGTAATGTTTCTTCATCAAAAGGAAATGAAGGTCTGATTCTGTTCTCACTTATCTTTGATTCTGGTGTAACTTCACTGACTTCAGTGGAGTTACTCCTGATTTACATTGGGGTAAATGAGAACAGAATCAGGCCTTATGGCCCCAGTTCAGCAAAGTACTTTAACACACACTTAATTATCAGAGGGTTAGCCGTGTCAGTCTGTATCCACAAAAACAATGAGGAGTCTAGTGGCACCTTAAAGACTAACAGATTTATTTGGGCATAAGCTTTCGTGGGTAAAACCCCCACTTCTTCAGATGCCCACGAAAGCTTATGCCCAAATAAATCTGTTAGTCTTTACACTTAATTATGACACATGAGTAATCCCACCTCTACTCAGCACAGGTCTTAAGCATGTAACTACTTTTAAGTCTAAATGAAGGGATAGAAGTTAATGGGATTTAAATACGTGCTTAAGTACTTTGTTGAATTGGGGCCCTTAAACCAGATTGTTAAAGATATTTAGGTGCCTAAAGATGCAGATACTGCTAGTTCCAACAAATAATGGGAAACAGGCACTTACACACTTTTGAAAACCCTACTAGGCGCCTATCTGCATCTTTAAGTGCCTAAATATCTTTGATAATCTAGTCCTATATTCTCAAACCTTAAAAACTTGAAAGTTTTCTAGGGTACGTACTATATGTAATCATAGAATCATAGAAGATTAGGGTTGGAAGAGACCTCAGGAGGTCATCTAGTCCAATCCCCTGCTCAAAGCAGGACCAACACCCAGCAGTGAGCACCATTTTTACAATTAAAGATATTGTTTACCCATTTAAATATAATGGAAAGAGAGAGAGTTTGGGGGATACTAGTAGTGTGATACTGACTTTTTTCTATACTGTAATTACAAACCAATATAATTCATATTTGACATTTTTCAATATAATACTTTGAACTTCTATCACTTCTTCCATGTGAAGATCCTAAAATGCTTTACAACCATTAAAAATGAAGTGTCACAACATCCTCATAATCTGGGTAAGGATTATTATTCCCCATTACAGATTGGGAATCTGAATCACACTTCAAAATTTTCAAACTTGGGTGCCTAAAAGCAGAGATCTTACTCCATATTTAACCACGTACACAAGAGGGCTGATTTTCAGAGGTACAAATCATCTACAATTTCCCTGGACCCGCCCCCACCCCCCAGCACCCATCTTGCTTAATTGAACTGGACCTTATAAATAAACATGGGGGCAAATTCTGCCTTCAAACATGTGGCATTTCTTTGGGAATCACTGGGAATCCACATGGGTGTCAGAAGGAAGAAATGGTTTAATAATAATAAACATGACAAAACTGTGTGTGTTTAACACAAATGAATTAAATGAAGTCATAGGGGCAGAGCCAGTGGCTATAAGACAACGTAAACCAGCTGAGGATCTGCTTCCTATTGTTCAAAATATTTATACAAACTCCAAGCTATTTTGGGGGGGCGGGAGGGAGGGTCTCCAACCTCACCGCTGTAATCACTTCCTGGCACTAAACAAATACTTTAATATAGACAGATATAACAGCCAACCTGGGCAAGCAAGGGAGTAGAATCAGCCTCTCAGCATCCCTCTGTGCTTTCCACAAAGCTTAATTATAAACATGGGGCTCTCAGACAATCACGTGGGGTTATTCTTTGTATTCACCCAATGCAAAGTTTAATGTAGAAACAGAAAACCAGTTTCCCTGAGTCAAGAGCTGCTTTTGTCTGCGCTAACAGCCATCTAGTCCGTACGTAGCAATAGAATTTTTCGAAGTGGGATTTTTTCCTATTGATTGCAAGGGGCAGGACTGTGCTGATAAGCAGCAGCAGTCCAAAGCCTGAAACTGGTAATACATATTCCAGCAAAGACTGGGAGTGGGAGTCCCAAAGCGCTCAGCAATGGTATAACTGTAGCTCCTCTGTGGGAGTTTTACCATTGACTTCTTGCAGCATGGAGTTAGACCCCTGCTGACCGCTTTGAAAATTCCATCTTGGTAGTGTGAGGATTCCGAGGTTTCCCACGCTTTAATTCGGTGAAACTTTTTCAAAATCAATTATTAAAATAATTTTGAAGAACTCACTTAAAATGTAATGTTTTAAAATGGACACCCCTCCCGCAAGGTGTTTAATATCTAGCCTGCTTCTTCTCTCTAGCCCTGACATGTTCAACTGATGCAGAGGGACTGCAGCTACTCTTCCAGCCTACACACTGGATTAATAGCTGTAGGGTATGTGTGGGATGGATGGACTGCACAGTAGTCTCCTGGCTTAGAGAAGTGGATTTCAGCTGTTGACCTCCTTTCCACTGCACTTGCATAAAGACTGATTACTCTGGCTTTCCATGGGTGGATTTCACCCTTACACAGGTGTAAATCGAGGGGAGCTCTATTAAAATGGAGTGTGGTTCCTTTTACTGGTGTAAATCATGTGTGAGCACAATCGGGCCCAGCAATTTATAACAATTGCTTAAATATCAGCGTGGTCGTGTTTTACACTAACTTTGTCCAGGGGTAAATGGCTATGTAAGAGGAAGGGCGCGGAAGAATCAGATCCATGGTTCCTGCCTGGAACGCATATGATCTTAACGTCACATGACATAGGAAGTAAGGGTTATAGACGAGAAGGGGAGAAGCAGCAGGAGAGAGGGGATGATAATAAGTTCAGTCATGCAGTAACCCAGGCAGCCATGTGCACATCTTGGTGATCCTGTTGCTTTTTCCTCTTTTAATTTATGTGACATTTGGGGATGAGGATGTTTTTTCCAGCAGGATGGTTTTTTTCTGTTTTGTGGTGTTTTTTTGCAGCTGTTCAGAGGTTTGGAAAGTTAATATAAACCCCAGGGTCATGCATTAATGGGCAGAAGTGAGACAGTGTGGTAAATGCACAATGTCAGATGGCTCTGCAATACAGCGCCATCACGTGTTGTGTGCATTGTATCATAAAACAATAATCAATGTAACATAAATGCTGCTCAGTTGAAGTGTCATGTCATCTAGCTTTTAAAATTATTATGATAGTACCTTCACTATAGAATCTAAGCACTGAGAGTCCATAGCTATGCAAAAATCCTACAGATCGTTTACTGGTAAAAGTTACCAAAGTTACTACAATCCCACTTGGCTTCAGAGGGAAGGAAAGGGACATGTGCTTTGGACCCTCTCGTTCTTTTCAGTTGTGCAGTACAGCTGCTGCTAGCAAATTATATTTCCTTTATGAATAAGGGCATTTTGATTTGTGCCACCATTGAAGCCAATGGAGCTATGCTAGTTTACCCCAGCTGAGAATCTAGCTCCAGCATGGAGCATTGAGATACTCTTGCACTAACCTCTCCTGTTATGCCAAAATTTAGGGCAGTTGTGAGACAGGTACTGGTAGTGTTGGTAAGCAACACAGCCCCATATCCAAGAAAAAGCCAATTGCCTCATAGAGAAAACAGCGAGCTAAGATCTGGTTCAAGAATAAAACTAAACAGCAAGTACTGTGATGGTTAGGAAGACCTCGACACCAGCTGGCATTACACTTGCACTGTTGTAGGATATTAAAGAGTTGCTGTTACTGCTGCTGCAGTTGCAATGGCAGTTGGAAATTCTGGAAATGAGGAATTTGATAACAGTGCAGTAGGGTGCTGTTTTGAGGGTTAGCTAAATGGCAGTAATGCTCGTTCCTGTCGTCTGCAAATCAGTGTCACTCAAGAAAAAGCCAAACACCTACTCATGGCAGTGTTGCCAATATTACTTTGACATGGTCTTGATTCTTACAAGATGTGGAACTATTACTACTGTTCTGATTTCCATTCTTCTTCACTTACAGCTAGGCCTCTACCATCAACCCTCTCTTTGTTATGCTTCATTTTGATCAAAGAAAAGGAAGTGGAAGAAGGCCAACTCCTGCCCTCTTCATCTGCTACAACATCACTTTGCATGTGTGTGGTAAGGCCCACAATAATAGTGAATCCACACCTGATATCCCCACAGTCACAAGAAGAGACAGGACAAAATCTGCATGCAATGTTCTCTCATTAAGTAAAAGTGATCTTTGCTGGGCCAACTATGTTTCTGTCACAATAGGGTGAGTGCAGGTAGAGGCCTTCCCCATTCATTTAAAACTCACACACCCACCATTGACCTCTGATGCTGAGCAAGTTCTTGTTGCGGACAGTGAGGGCAATGTTTTTGAAACCAACAGTACTGTGATCAGTATCCTACTTACTGCTAACACCCCTATACCTTTGGCTGCTACTACTGTCTGCTGCCCACATCACTCCACCTCTATTTAGACAAATTTGGCTCTCTGCAATATTACTACAGGTGACAAAATAGAAGTAACTAGCACCCCAACATGCGTTGTACCTCAGCTAGTGAACTAAATGCCCCAATAACAACTCTGTGGATGAAATGAGACAATCACTATGCTCTCGATGAACACACACAGATAACTTGTATTTTGTGGGTCATTGTAGTTGTTCTTCTGAGGACTTTGACTATCCTCAACTGAGGATGTGGCTACAAAGGAGGATTCTGCCTTGCATACATTGCAGTCCTTTACTAAAAAGGAATAAGCTGTGCATCTGTGTTGCTTAAAAAAAAAAAGCATTCTTCCCTCACTATCTCTTCCTGGCCTCAGTAGGATTTGATATAGCAATAATGGATTATACTGTTCCCATCTGAGACCACCATATCACTTTCCAAAATGCCAAGGGAACGTTGGGCACATAGACAGTTTGGAAGAGCAATTGGGATATTAGACATAACATGGGTGGCAGCTGCTTCAGCGGCTTTCAATTTTTCACTCCACTCAACACTGCCCAGCAATGGCGGGAGTAGAACTGAAGATTTTACAGACTCTACCCACTAGAGAAGTCTTGCACACTTCATTTCTATGCCAATCCAGCCCCAGGCTGAACTATCCATTCCGACATAGGAATTCTGCTACTTACTGGAACCACTCAAAACTTGTTGCCAGCTGTCGATATGAATTAGGGGAAAGAAAATGTCAGATTGGACTGATTTCACAAGTCCAGCTTTTGAATTCCTAAATTGCTGATTGACAAGTGTATGTTATTATCAAATGTTTAGCATGGCAGAAATATGACAGACCCAAGATCCTAATGGCTACCATAATAAAGAGCCTCTGGTGTTTTGAAAGTGATCCTTCCAAGACTTATGTACACTTATGCATGTAGTCCTGCTGGAGGCGTGGTGAAATCTGGCCCTGTTGTAAATGGGCGTGACTTCCATTGATGTCACTGAAATGCCTCCCACTTACATCAGGTTGAATTTGGCACTCTGTGGATAAGGAATTGGCTGAAGACTAAAATGCACCATCCTTCGTCTGCAATGCTCTTGTTCTGCTGGTATGTTCCCTGAGAGATGTCCAGCCAAACCTTTCCTTCCTCTCTTCCTTCCAAGTGGTGGTGCCTGGTGATAGCAGTTTGATGGTTTGTCCTGTCTATCAGCTACATTACAATCTCCTGGGTTTCATGATGTTTACAATGAAATACAGAGTACAAATTAATTAATCAGAACCTTTCTCTGACAAACACCAAGAGGCTTTTCATTGCAGAACCATACAGGAGAACTACAGAGGAGAAAAATGCAGCAAATCAAGATAATATTGTGTGCCAGTAGGGCCATGGCAGGTAGAGGTGAATAATAATGTATCTGATTAAAATAACCTGTTTTCCTACTTGTGGAATGTGTTTGCAGTCTCCTGAAATGTATATATTAAATTTATATATTAAAATTATGTGACAAACATCTTCTGAATTGTGTCAATCTATGGATTGGCTCAGAATACTGAAATGTCAACTGTGTTGCTTAATTGTGGTTAGTCAGTTAAATCACCCGGTATTGTTTCTGTTCCAACTGGATGAGGGCAAAACCACTTCTGGAATGAAAGCTTGAGTGTCCACATTTAGATTTGCATTTCCACAGATGCACATTCTTGAAACTTTGAAATTTATTTACTATGAACATTTGGGCCAGTAAAGCTCAGTCACACGAAAGGGAAACAACAATAGCTGAATTGAATTAACAATAATTAGAGCCAATATTTATGAAATAATGGCTTGCCTTATTTCATAAGATGTAATGCCTGGCAACATTTTATATCTCTGTTGCCAGATTCTTTCTTGTTATTTATGTACCATACTGCGTGGTTAATATTTCCCTAAATACTAAATTTAGTGCATTTTTCAGTATATTCAATGTGTTGTATATTAATTTGCAAAGCATACCCTAGCACTTTTCTCATCTCTTTGTCAACTGGTCACTGGTTGGGTGTTAGTTATGTTACGTATAAGTCTCTTTCTCATTTTTCTTCATTATTTGGATAACACAGGCTTCTTTTTAGGTGGAAAAACATATTTGTAATAAGAGGTGCTATGATAATTAGCATTTTGATGTGAACATCAACATACTTGGTCTTTTTCAGGCTAAGGAGGAAGTGATTTCCAGAACTGAAGACCCATCATTGATCATGCCCTGGTCATACACACCTAGGGCCTGCCAGCTTGGGAGTCCAAGTTGATCTTAACTGCCAGAGGTGGTCTCTAAGTCAAATTATAAAAACTCTATAGATCAAATCCAACACCAGGAATTCCTCCCAGAAATGAAATGGGAAGCTGTGGCATACATGTGTAATATGCTTCATATGCAAAACACTGCTAAATAAATGGAAACAGAGACACTCTGCCTTAGCTAGAATTTCTGAGTGGTCTTCAAGGGTAGACCCATGTAGAGTGCACTACACTAATCCAGTTAGGAGGTGACAATGACGTGGATAATCATGGCAAGGTCCACGATGAGAGGAAAAGCTGCAGCCTGCTTGCTGAGTAAAGCTGAAAAAGTGAACTATTGGCACTACTGCTACCTGTACACCCAGAAACAACCAATGATCTAGTAGAACTCCTAGACTGTAAACTTTAGATACAAAGCATACTCCTTAGTTAAGCCTTCTCTGGCTGTTTCTGATCAGGATTACCGTTGTCTTTCCTGATCTGACTATCAGCCAACTAGCTCTTATCCAAGCTCCAATCTCACCCAGACACTGGGAAAGATGAATGACTGAACCAGATTAAACAAATGTAAACTGAGTATCATCCACATTCTAATGGCACTGCAACTCAAGCAGTTTAATTCTCTCTTTATTGATCAGGTGCAGTGATAAAAGAACTCCACACTTGGCAGCCATGGGACAAAAGTCCAATTGCCTGCTACCATTCCTCTGAGTCCTGTGAATACATTTATCACAGTCACGTCCAAGATGTGTTAACACTTCATGGCCAACTGCATTAAAAGCAACTGATACAACTAAAGAATCTTCATGGAAATGTGATCTTTATCCATTGTCAGAAGGAGACCATCAACTAATAAACCTATGTGGTTGATGCACCATATCCAGGCCTTAAACTAGATCAAAAAGGGTCAAGGAAATTTGAGATCTCCGGGTATTGCCAGTTGCTTTATCACACTCTTTCAATAGTGCTCTTTAAAAAGGAGGATTAGAGAGGAGGCAATAACTGGTAAGATCATCAACACCAAGAGATAGTTTCTTAAACTAATTGCGGTGCAAGTTCTTTGAGGCCGTTTAATTATATTCAGGTACAGTGATTAACACAATGGGCCCTGTTCGCTGGTTGGAACCTCTAGATGCTCCCACAATTAAAATAATAATATAGGATAACTTGAAGCCTGAGTGAAGTGCTGAGTTTTGTGTTGTCTAATGACAGATCAATACTATAAAAATGAAACAAATACAGCTATGTCATATAGACCCTCTAATTTGGTTAGCAACAAAACCATGAATTGGTTGGAAGAATTCCTAAGGCTTTCTTTCAGGAGTTAATGACGAAGATCTGATAGACTGAAAAGAGTGCAAATTCTGCCAGCAACCAGAGTGAGAATATCAGTCCACAGTCCATTCACCAGGGCCAGCTCTAGGCACCAGCAAAACAAGCATTTGCTTGTGGCAGCCAAATTGCAGGGGCGGCCGGGAGCCCTGGGAGTTGTAGTTCCTTGGTTAGCTCCCTGCCTATAGAGTCAGCCCTGGAGCAGGGAAAGAACTACATTTCCTTGGCCGCTATCAACAGGAAAGGGAGGGGGAGGGAGTGAGATAGCTGAGACATGCTCTAGTTTGCTGTATTAATGTAAAGCTGGCTGCAGAATGGTAGGGATTAGGGTGACCAGATGTCCCAATTTTATAGGGACAGCCCCGATTTTTGGGTCTTTTTCTTATATAGGCTCCTATTACCCCCCACCCCCAGTTTTTCACATTTGCTGTCTGGTCACCCTAGTAAATCCCTTCCCAGATTTAGCTAATATTCAGAAAGGGAATCTAGCATCTGCATTCCAGACTTGAACACCCTCAAAATTCAGGAGTGCTCAAGCTCATTTTGGGCAGCTGTTACTTCATTTCTCCCAAATCAAATATACTGATCCACTGTAACTTGCTGTAGAAAAAGTAGGATACAATTGAGCAAGAAATGCTTCCCAGTGGTTATTAGGACTGGAATTGCTATTTTCAACAGCCATTGTCTTTTTTTTGTTTTATTTTGTTTTATTTGTTTAAAAGGAAGACAGTGATATTGCATTGTCAAATTCCCCACAGAAACAAAGAATGGAACAAAAGAATAATAAAGGCACCTCAACTTTTCCTCATTAATGTAGGACAGTCTTATAATATGCATCCAGATATCCTTCAATCACACAAGCTGAAAATTGTTCCACTTTACTGCAGTTCTGTAACCATATGGGACCAGTCCTGTCTGTGTTCTGTGCACATCCAAAATTCCTACTGAATGACCTGCCCTGGGACTGAGGAAGATTTTAGCCTCACTAGCTTGAAAGTTATAAGCAATAGCCTAATAAATGAGCCTAATGTGTAATTATGTACTTGGAATGCCTATTATGTAGATAGATGGCCTGCCAGCTGTTCAGTCTATTCTCATCTGCAGGCCTTGTTTGTCGCTAGTGCTGATAAAAGAAAATATGAAGCAGCAGGATTTTCCTTCAAATACACTGTACTCACTATGTGTGGTTGGTTTAGATATCTAACCCAGGTCTCCTGAGTCCTAACTTGGTGTCCATCTACTAGATTGTCCTTCTACCTCCTCCCATTTTAGGTGTTGGCTTATTGACTCCTACCCTATCACCCAGTATGATACTGTATGCTGATCTCACACATTGTTCTTGGTTTAAAACAGGACTCAGGAGGAAAGGAAAGAAAACATTCATACTACTTTGGAGGGTGAATGTCTTAACAGATCCATACTGCAAACCTGTGTACCAGATCTGCATGGCCAATCTGTGACTCTTGCAGGGTCCATCTAGCACTTAATGCAAACTGGAAGTTGGCAGTTTCCCCATCAAATAGATGATTATTAAAAAAAAAATGTGTCTCTCTATTTGCTTCTCAAATGTCATGGTTACCTGGAGAGTTATTGTTACAAGGGGCTGAATGTATTTTTGGCAGTCTGCTACCTGTCTTTATTCCACCTGCCATTTATTCGAACATTATTATCTTAGTGGCACACATCTTTTAGGGTCACATCCTGCTCTCACTGAAGTCAATGTAAATTTTTCCACGAGCTTCAACGATAGCAGGCTGCGAGACTGCCTGGTAATGTCCCAGGTATTGACACCTGAATAACCAGGAAGCATAATGAAAAGAAAAGAGAGAAAAATAATTTGCAGCATTGTTAAAATATAACAGGCTACATCCCACCTTCTGTTGTGCTGGTGTACAAGTACCTGGCGAAGAGCGAGAGTAGAGGACAGGTGAAGTCTACTGAAACTAAGCAGGATACTTTCTTAGTGCCTCTATGAATGGGGAACAATGATTATACTTACATACTTCATAGGAGTATTCTGAAGATTAATGTTTGCAGAATACTTTGGGATCCTTGAATAAAAGTTACTATAGAGGTGCAGACAGTTATGCTGGTAGTTTTTGAGAGATTCTGGTTTGTACTGGTAGTTTTAATGAGGCTCTCTGATTACTTTTGCAATCTAAGCTTCTTTAGCTTTCATGCCTGTTATCTAGATTAACACCTTGACAAATGTAATTTGGTCTGATTTCCAGGTTAAATGAAGACAAAAGAAAACATGAAGCTGATAATAGAATCTCAGGGTTGGAAGGGACCTCAGGAGGTCATCTAGTCCAACCCCCGGCTCAAAGCAGGACCAATCCCAACTAAATCATCCCAGCCAGGGCTTTGTCAAGCCTGACCATAAAAACCTCTAAGGAAGGAGATTCCATCACCTCCCTAGATAACCCATTCCAGTTCTTCACCATCCTACTAGTGAAAAAGTTTTTCCTAATATCCAACTTAAACCTCCCCCTCTGCAACTTGAGACCATTACTCC
This sequence comes from Macrochelys suwanniensis, assembly GCA_033296515.1. Classification (NCBI taxonomy): domain Eukaryota; kingdom Metazoa; phylum Chordata; order Testudines; family Chelydridae; genus Macrochelys; species Macrochelys suwanniensis. Next base: position 36,329,299 of record CM065775.1, on the reverse strand, counting down.
TTGTTCTGTGCTTCCATTCTGTTTAACTTCAAATAACTCAAAAATGGACACACCATTTGTTTATTTCACAAAGCTTTGACTCCTTGCTGGAATATTGTATGATAAAAATGAGCCTGGAGTAAATCCTGTTTTGGTATTGACACAGCCTGGCATGAACTTGTATGAACAATGCCACAATAATAATTAACTAACCAGCTTTTTCCCATCTCATGCCCTTGCAGGCTTAAAAAGATCATAGCCAGCTTCAGAAATCTCCAAACACTTGGGCTACAAGGTGTCACACAGCAGAACAGCATACCGTTTCCTTCTTTAATCATCACTTAATTTTGGAAGAACAAAGCTGTTGTGCAAACGTTTAAAGAAATTGAACAATGAAATTACGGTGATCTTAAGCCCGTATTAAAGCTGAATAGAGAATGGTATTTCAGTCTCTTACATTTGAATTCCATGCTGCTGGGGTCACAGGTGAACCCACTTTTCAGCACAATGGCTGTAGGAATGCCAAAGGAAATTAAAATTTTCAGTTAAAAATACATTCCTAGGTGATAGATTTATTGATTGCTATTTCTGTAGCACTCATCACTGTGGTATCTTAGGCCCAGATTCTGCCACATTTACTAATGTTGAGTAGCACATCGCTCTATAAATGGTCCCATTAACTTCAGTAGGGCTAATATTGGAGTAAGCTACTGTACAACACGAGCAAGGGTATCAGAATCAGGCTCTGAATGTCTACATGGTGAGTTATGGACTTTACACGTTTTTGTCTAGTAACACGCCATTTCATTTGCAGAATGAGGAGACAGGTACTGGAGTTGAGAAGACAAATTATCATGACTTCTAAGTCTCTGCTATTTACTAAAAAAAGGGTTTTGCTCCTATATTAATTGTCCCAGAGGCTGGAAGAGCTGGTTGATTCCGCCATGGCCCCAGGGCCAGGGGAGCTCACTCTCCCCTTGCAGCCGGAAGAGCTGGATCTCCCCATACGGTCCCAGGGCCAGAAGAACTGTCGTCTTCCACCCCAGCCCAGGCTGGAGGAGCTCGCTCTCCCTGCCCTGGTCTAGGAGGAGTAATGTGCCCTCACTGGTTGCGGGGGCCTGTGCCCCTGCTTGCTCCCCTTGTGCACGTCTAGTGCTACAAGGAAATTCAGCCGTGAAAGGATGGCCTTTTATTGGGGCAACTACTAATGGAAACAAATGTCACACAGGTGATCAGGCTAAGTCTGGTCGGCAGGTGAGGGCAGTATGCTACGAAGCACATGTGACTGCACACGTGAGTTCTGTCCAATGCAGATCTTTCCCCAATCCAAACTACCAACTTGCCTCCTCCTAAGTGAAGATCCTTCAACTTCATGGTAAATGCCCTGTACTATTGTGGGACTGGACAAAATTGTGTCCAACCAAACAAAAACCATGAGATATTGACAAGACAGGTCAGGGTGCTTTTAGCATCCCAAACATTTCTTTATGGGGTGAAAAACTGTATGAGAGTCACTGCTTTTCTCGTGTTTGTCTGTGGTGCCAATATAGTACAGGAAGGAGTGCACAGGCAAGGCCTAACATTTGAGCAGCACACAGTTCCTGTTTTGTTGTTGAATATAAAAACATATTGTCAAATTAATAAGAAGTTTTTTAATGGCTAAGGGTGAAACCTTCCCATTAGATTCAGGAGGCATAGCTGAGATAAGCAACAGAAATTACAATCTGTGTAATCAGAAACGGAGACATTTTGCTTCTTCAATAGCGCAGCTCCAGAAACATAGGTTAAAGCAGTCAGCACAACAGATTTTCACTGGCTGCAGTGGCTCTCACAGAGGACATGAAGTCTGGCCAAAAGAGTGTGTTCTGCCACCACACCTCACAAATGCAGAACTCACTGAGGAGCCAGATGGGGACAGCACTCTATCAACCATTGCTGAACTCGCCACGTATGAGAGAAAAGCAACACTGGCTGACATTAAAAAGTCATCATTTGCTGAGTACCTACAGTAGTATTTGACATACTGAAAATCCCCAGCATGCTGGGAATGAGAAATAACCGTGGTAACTGGGCAGTACCTGTTAGCAAACATTGACTTTTTTATGGCCGCCTCTGCCCTTAGTTCCAAATTATCTTCCAAAGGTGACAAACTTTAATGACACTTTAAATAAATGGATATCCATGAAAAGAAGGGAAGGAGAGACACCTGATAGCACGGTACTGCCTGGTTGGCGCAAAACAAATTCCTATCAAACAGTTCCCATTTTTTTTCACTTCAGTGATATGCATGTATCATTATAATGTGCCCCTAGAATCAAGAGCACACAATTAAAATTAGCCACTAGTTACTGGCTGAGCCCTACTGGAGTCTGAAACCCGCTCCCATAGACAAAGTAAAGGGATTGAACTGAAATCCACTGTCCTGATCACGTGCAACATGAGAGATCAGTCCACAGAGCTCTCTGACAGGAGGATTTCAGCATCAGAAGTGGGGTGATGAATATGCATAGTATTTCTGTATGTAATGAATATCTGATTCCATTAATGTGAGAGTAGGGAGTCCCATAAATTGCTGGTCTTATACCGCAGACTGACTATGTAACAGGGAAAGATAGCTTTTCCCTGTTTCTTTCTATACTTCACTTATGGAGATAGATGCCCTGATTGTCCTTACACTTACACTAGCTTTACACAATTGTTATTGTATTTTCAGTGAAGTAACTCCCGATTTAAAGCAGTGTAAAGGAAAGGAGAACCAGGCCCAAGACGTAACATTGCAAATATTTCATTTCAAAATGAAAATATTTAAGCAGGTGGCTAAAAATGTACTTTTCCTGAAAAATGATGTGAATAAATGCTTGAGTATTGGAATGCTCATAGCAAATAAACATAGGAGGGTCATGAACATGATTAACATAAAATTACCTTTGAAATAATACTCTTCCTTCAGCTCTAGTGTTTGTATATATTATATAGATGGATGTGTTATGAATGTGAGGTATTATTGGTTATTCACATATATCTTTTCAGAACAATAAGTGGGTTTCTTAATGTTTTTCAATAGATTAGGAGCAGTGATCTGTTACTTGAGGTTTTATCACTTGGGCTGAGGAGGGATGAGATGGAGTGGAATTGCTTCAGCGGCAGCATAAGCAGCTCAGCATATGTGAAAGAAAGGCTCAGGAAAAGCATGGATGTTAAGACAGCCAGATGGGGCAGCCTGAAAGAAGGTTTGGTCTGATTTTTATGTTGGGTAGGAATTATTTTTATGGTGCGCTAAAGTGGAACTCAAAAGCGAATGCAGTTGATCTCATTCCCTATCATAGGGATGCTGTTACAGTGTTACCCATTCAGGTGAAATCCTGGCCCCACTGAAGACAATGGAAGCTTTGCCATTGATGTCGGTGGAGAGAGGATGTCACCCTGGATCTTTGCAAGCATTTTATACACGTACGTGAACAGCCTCCTCTGTTCCATCTGTTGTTGCACTATATTCCCAGACTCCCTTACCCCAACCTTATACATAATTGCTTCATGCTTGGTCCCCTTTCCCTCTAGCTGCTTTTGTCCAATATGCCAAACTGAAAAAAATCTCCACTGGCTAATGGTTATTACAGCTGATTGTTTCTTGCCATTGGTGGTAGACACTGTGAAGAAGACAGTGCAATTGACTAAAAAGCCCTATAAAACTTGTGCCCAGGAAACAATCCACAGCTAAGATAGACTTGACAGCAGCTAAGATGCATACTAGTGATTTTGCTTAGGCTTTGGCATAGTAAAGCAAGGGTACATCATCAGTGGGTATTTCTCTACTATTTGAGATGCAAGCTCTAGTCATAATTGCAGTGCTGCCTAGCAGTTGTAGCTGTAGTTTGCCTGAAACAGTGAGAAAGAGACATTAACACATAATAAATATCTCTGGCTTATGAATCCCAAAAATACACTGACATAATTAATTTGCTTTTCCCATTTCTATTGCCTTTTAACTTTAATAACCCCCTACCTCATGACATTCCACCATCTCCTTCTTTATTATTAACATTTTTCTTTTTTCATTTATCTCTATCTTCTTCAGGCCTACTTTCTGTTACCACTCCATTAGTTGTAAAGGCCCAAACTTTCAAATCTCGATGGTATCTATAGTTAGGGACCAAAATTCATATCTGGGCACCAAAATAACTGGCCTGATTTTCCCTTGAGCATGCTCTAATTCACATTACATTGCTGTTTTCCTTTTGGTGTAGATAAAATGAGCCAAATTCTCCTCCCACTTATACAAGTGTAACCCAAGAGTTACCCCACTGAAGTCAATGGTGTTAAAATGGTGTAAAACCAGTGAGTTCGGAATCAGGCCCATTATCTTTACACCAGTTATGAGGTTTTTCTTTGTAGACATGGAAATTATGCATATAGACAGGTGGCTCTTTTCTCTATTTCCTCCTAACTAGTATCATTGATTGCACACACTTTTCTTATTTTGTCCCTTGAAACTCTCACTTTCAACCCACCTAATTTCCTCCATGCATCTGCCTCATCAGAGCCTCTTGTAAGTAATCCAGAGTGGTGATCATGTAGGTAACATTTATTTTATTTAAATCTTTAGGTAAATAAAATTGGAGGTATCAGATGTGTGTTAAAATGTTTCCGATTTTACCACACATCTGACACCTCCAATTTTATTTACCTAAAGATTTAAATAAAAAACAAATATGCTTTGCCTGCAAGCCAGAAATTCTCCTTTTTGACTGAATAAGCCTGATTCCATTTAGAGTCATTTCGGAATAGTTTTATCTTCTAATTTCAGAATGCTCATGTAAATGTGAATAGTAGTGAGTCTGAAGGCACTCCTGAAATGCATAATGCTAGAAACACAAACTTTAGCTTTTTTTTTCTTTCTAGATAAGAAGGTGTTTTAATAAATTAAATACTGGTACTGATTATCTCCTAAATGTTGACATTTGAAATAAGATGCTACAAACAACTTCTTATCTAGAAAATAGCAGCCAGAGTCAATAACCAAAACATAAAATGTAGGAATATTACTGATATTCTGCAAGATAGGGCTGAATTTGGTGAAAGAAGCTGGTGAGATAGAACAGCTGCTGTTAAGTTTTTTAGGTTGACGAAGTAGCTAGTGCTCAACCAGTTTGGTTTTTATATGGCCTTGAAAGATACGTGAACTATAGCTATTAAATCTACATCATTATTGGAAACTGTTACCTCCTTGTTGATCAAAAATATGAAATGGAGTAAAAGAAAACATAACATACCATGTTCACACACAACACAAAAAGAATTATATCAGGGACATCAGGGAAGGTGGAATACTATAACAACACATGTTATATTGTTATACTATTCCACCCACCTTAATGGAGAACCCTTGGGTGTGGCTACTCCATAGCCTTTCGAATCCAGATTTCCTCCCACTTTCATGGTGTCACACGGCTTTCGCTGTTCAATGTATTCGTTCATGGTGGACTCCAGGAGGAAGGCAAACTTGCCCTTGGATTTGCGAACACGGGCTACTCCCTCAGCTGTAGTCCTAGTGAACACTGAGGGCTCTGCCGATTTCATGTAGGTCCACATCTTTTCATACACTGCTATTTTTGATCTCTGGAGAAAAGTAAAAAGAAATTAGATACACCATAGACGTTGAAGCATCAAATGCACCATAACTCAATGTACACTTGATCAAAGCTGATCCCTCATGCCAGCAGTTTTTGGACAATTTTACCCAGGCAAGAGATTTCCTTGAGTGCTTTGGTTATTTTAAATGAAACAGTAAATAACAATAATATAATAACAACAAACGTTAATTTTAGGTTATTTGGTTATTTTAAATGAAACAGTAAATAACAATAATATAATAACAACAAACGTTAATTTTAGGCACCCTGTAGCCTCTGGGAGCCTTAATAAAATAATTGCAAGCATAGTCCTGAAGTCTCAGCTACACAAAGGCAGTTTTCACTTGCAGAGCAGAGTAAAAGGATTTTAGGGTGACTGAAAATTCAAGCCAAAACTTACAAATGGGCAATATATCCCTTAAAAACCACAGAGCAGGAGAAAGAGAAAAAGAAAACAGGCCTCCCACAAATACTGGGCCAAATCTTGAAGTCCTTACTCAGTTTTAATGCTCACTTTTTACTCAATCAAAACTCCTATTGCCTTCAGTACGTTTTGCTTGAGTAAAGGCTGAGTAGTTACTTCGGAATACACCCCACACTAAAAACAAATATAAACAAAACTCAGATGTGCACACACACACTATTAAAAAGGAACCAAAATGGTGTATTGAGCTTTGATCTCAAAGACATGGCATCTTGGTCTTTCGTTTGTGTTGTGGGAGAGAGAATTCCAATATCAGTGTCCCTTAGCCTACCAAGCCCTTCCTCCTATCATGTCAGGATTGTACCAGTGCTGCAGACCTCAGGCAGAAATGTATGATAAATTTACAGCTTGTTGTAGATTACTTGGAAATCTGTCTCCTGGGTGAATGCTTAGCACAATTACAAATGATAATGCCTTATAGGTGGGAAAAGATGGTTTTTTTTTTGTTATTGTAATTATATAACATTTTATTAAGAAAGAAAGAAGGAAAGAAAGAAAGAAAAGAAAAATTCTCTTGTCAGGAATAAGGCTTTGCATATTTGCCATTCATGTGTAACATGTACAATTAAAAGGCACCTACCTTTACTCTCCTACTCCCCCCCAACAATATGGATACATATATTCAAACCTAGATAATGCACAACTTTTAAAATGTTGGCAGCTATACATCAATCATTGTTTTTATTGAACAAACGCCAGCTCTCCCCTCCTCTTTGGCGTGGGAGGAGAAGGCTCCTTTTAGTGAAACTAGAAGTTTCTAGGGGGCTCCATCCAGCTCTTGTACAAGTCAAAAGGAGTTTCCCTTGAAGCAGAATTAGGTTTTTGGGCTCAGTCCTGCAAGGTGCTGAGTGCCTCCAGGCCGCAAAGTAGCAAAATGCTTATGTGCATCCATATTCAACAAAGCACTTAAGCATGTGCTTAACCTTAAGTCAGTGGGACCTAAGCATGTGCTTAAGTGCTTTTCTGAATAGGAACAGATGCTGAATCAGTCCTAAAGTCCCACTGACTTCAGTGGGAGTTGAGGTTTCTCAGCACCTTGCACCTTGTTCCATGACAGGCAGAGTGGGTGGAACTGGGGAGATTTTACAAGAAAATATGGATCTAAGGAATTAAGTATTCACTTACATTGATTTACCTTAAAAAGGGTCAGTATGGAACCTCTGTAGAAGATAAAGAAAAACTCCCTGAAGTATTTATCTGTACCAATTACTGAATAATTGTATTAGTAATGTGGCCAGAGAACAATGCCTCAGCTGCACAGGAGAATGGTGAAAGGAAACATCTTTGTGGTTGGAACATTTATCAGTGTTTGCTAGTGAACAGCATTTTACCATAAGTGTCTCATGAATATGGGTTGTGTAAGTGCTTAACAAAATCTCTTCATTTTTTTCAGCTGGTGCATGCACTCTATTTTATCCTGTTATGGAAAAAAATACTGACAGCTAAAAAATTCCAACCATCAAAAATACCTACACAGCTAGTCATGTCCATGGAACCGGCTCTGCCGCTGTTAATCTGGTATCAATTCATACTACTTCCATAGTGCCCATAAGCCATGATACCTATTGAGTTACTCTGCATTTACACCTGTGCAACTGGGAGCAGGATCTGGGCCTGATTCACGACTGTATTATTCCTATTTTACAATAGGGTAACTCCACTGATTTCAGTTGGACTGGCATAAAACTGGAGTACTGCAGTGCTGAATCAGGCGCCATCTCAAGAATGCAGACGTGTCTTTATCTATCTCTACTTCCCAATCATTGCTGAAGTTTTTAGTGTGAGATTCTTGTTAAGGTGAAAATATAGTGTACTGGTTTCTCTCTTAAAACTAAAACAGAATAAATTAAGGTAAAATTTTCACTCTTCTGTCTTAGCAAATCATGGACTACATTTCCTAAAGAAGGTCTTTTTTAAAAAACGTTTTTCATAATTCAGTTTCCTTCTCCCACCAGGCAAACAACAGAAAGCACTGAAGTTCTAACAAGTCCTCATCTATATAGAAACACTGTCAAGCCTCCAACTTTCAGCTGAATAATTCTGTCAGCATTAACATTCAATATATAAGCTAAACTAGAATGAAAACCAGACAGAAAACCATTAGATTTTCCATACTATAATATAAGGAAATAGTGAGAGGTTTGAATTCTCATACTTAATCCACTAGACAATGCTACCTTTCATATAGGACTTTTTTCCTGCAAGACAATTGACATTTAGTTCTCTGCCTTTGAGAAAACTGCTCTCAACGTTCAGCTTTCACAGCTTCCAGTCAGCTTTAATAACAGTCAGAAAGGAACTCTGTTTTTCTTTTAAGTTGACTTTTAAAAACAACGTTTTTTCTCTTTGCCGATCAATCAGAACTAAAGCAGACTGCAAATTAGTTTAGATTTTCTGACATTTGGACCCTATACAGTCAGGGTCATGAGTGATCATTTTTCATCGAGATGGTAATTATTAATAAAATGGTAACCAACAGCATGAAGCCCCAAAATGATGAGAAGTTCTCTTTGTCTTCTAACCTTTTAGAATGCTGGACGGAGCGAATCAGGCGGGGTTTTCCTTTAATGTTTATCAAGGCTGGATCTCAATGTCTGTATTGTAAAAAATGTAGGTGAAGATGTTTGCATCCCTTTGGAGATACTTTATTGTTTCTCCTATATTTCTTGTTAAGTATTTTTAGCAGTAGACACGGCAACATTGCACAGATCAGAACCCTTTTGAAGATAAGCCTTCAGATACATGATTTAAACAAAGTGCTCCAGCTAGCCTAGTGCTCGTTAGAGCTTCACATTTATATGTGCAGTTACATTTAGTTTTTGTGGCTACTTTTGTCTTGTTTGCTTTTATGTTCTAAAATACAGTGGAAAAATGTTGAGATACAGTTGATCTTGCTGCTATTCTTTTAATTTCCAAAGATTAAAGTGAAAGAATGGTGTTTACCACAGGTGGACTAAAAAATGCTATTTCTTTTTAAAAATGTCTCTTGTTATTTACATAGAATAAGAGTTTAAGCACGAGATAGTAGTTATCTTTACAGCATGACTAGAAAAAAATGACAAAAGTATTGTGGCCGAGATTGGTAGCTCATCCTTATATCAAAGGAGCTGACCTCATTATTTCAAAATTGCAGTTTGTCAAAGTGTTATGGAAGCTTCAGAAAAAGGGTCCCATTCTTTTTTTTTTTTCCCAAATCCTATACACTCACTCTGCATTTCCTACAAGAAGTGAGATTTTACGATGGGCATGTGAAGTATATTAAAAAAATAATGGGGAACTATTAAGAAATGCACATAACTAATCTAAAGTTAAATAAACCTGTCTTATTCCTCAGCCATTTATATATTTTAATTACCCTTACTGTGTTAGCTTAATTAATAACTCATATACAATGGTCATCATTTTGGTCTACACCAGGGATCGAACCTGGAATCTGCAAAACTAGAACCATAACTCTTCAGAAGTTAGTTAAAGAGCCAGACTTTGTAGCCCAGGCACCAAGGAGTCCTCATAACACATAGTGGTCAGAGGGTTACACATTGCCTCAGGACAAAGAAAGCTCATCCAGATCATCACAGGATCACAGCAGTTCAAATCTCAGACAAGCCCCCATATATGTGACAGCCACCATCTTGGCCAACCTCCAGACCTAGAAGAAGGAGCAGGCTCTCAAGCTATAAGTTGTAACAAACCAACCTTCTCTATGGAGTGGGTACAGAGGTGACATGTAACACACACTGAACAATGGATTGCACATAAGGCTAAACACATGAATAGGTGTTTGCAAGATCAGAGTCCCAGATTCTAAAATCTCTGAGTCAGGACCTTTCTAGTCCTACGTTCATAAGGCGTCTACCATACTGATGGACACAGTACAGGTGCAAAATAATACTAAAACATTTTTACAAAGTCTTCTAAAATATCTCCATGCATCTCCTGTAGTAAAATACCTAACTATAGACACGTTAGAAATGCTTAGCAGAGTCTATGTCAAATCCTTAAAGGGATATTGTCAGTAATTTAGGAACCACATTTAAGTTTTGTTAAAAATATGTACCTAGCTGAGAGATTTCAGTTTGAAGACAAATCCCAATGGTCTGTCTTTTTTTTTTGAAGGGGGTGGGGAAAGGGAGGGAAGAGGGGAACACCCTGGCATTTGACAGTGTCCTTTTAACAGGACTTAATGAAAAGAAAACAACAACATTCCAACTCCTTGTTTCTACTGAAAACATCTTTTCTCTATGAACGTTAGCCAACACCTGGCATTTAATTAATCTCAGATGAGGCTACTGTCTAGCTAAAAATGACACGAAAACACTAAGGGTAACACAGTTCAGCCAACTGGGCTGTACGTCCGACTGCTAGAGATAGAAAACTAAGCAGAAGGAGTGATCAGTGTTCTTATGTACTGTTGGGAATATCAGTGCTTTCTGTCTTCAAACTGCTGGGAGAAGAGAACAATACATCCCTACTACACTGATATAGGAAAGCAAATGAAAATGAACTAATCAATAGAGATAGCACACAACAAATTCATATGACTGGTCATTTATGCTGTTTTCTAATGCTCCAAACCCACAAAAACATCACATTTTCCATGTTCTATGTAAGTCAGCGATTAGAAAAAATTTTATCCAGTCACCAGGCATCATACGCCTCCCCTCAGCAAAAGAGTCCCCAGCAAAACCTATAGGTAGAAGCAAAACAGTAAGACTCTTTATCATCATCATAGCTCATTCAATGCTAGATATTATTTCAGTACTGTAGCTTGAGATGAATCAGTAGTGCAATGCTGCTCTAATTATCTCTGGTTCCACTATCCCTCAGGGCTGTTCCCTTGCCTGATGTGTCAAGATCAATAAGCTTTCCACAAATTAAAATGACTGCAAATGCCAACAAGTGGCGCTGGAGGTAAAAATTGTAACCTCAGTATTGCAGAAGCTACAAACCACAACATAATTATTTGTAAAGGAACATTATTTCAGCATTCTGAACATTTCATTGTCTGTAGGAAGGATGGTCCTTATTAAGCATGCCAACTTACTCTGAAGAATTCTTTTGTTGACCCTGAGTCCAGTGTTCCATATGCAATTTCAGATTGTTTGGCAAGGTCTTCTGCACTTTCTATGGGCGAGACCATTCGCTCAACAGTCAAGAAAGCAGCGAGGTTAGCAGTGTATGACGAAATAATGATGAGTGTGAAGAACCACCAAACACCTCCAACAATGCGACCTGAGAGGGATCTAAACATGAATAAGATAATGCACATTTTCCTATCGCTTATGCCAAGGAAAGAAAGAGAAAGAGAGAGAGAGTGAGAGTTATCATTATTACTGGGTATTTATTAATAAGTAACAGTCAATGGGTGTGAGATTTTATAAGTTTAATATACTACTGTATATTTCATAATAACACTCCCCTCATAAATTATGAGGCCTAGAATTTAAAATGCAGTATATAAACAGTGCTATTTGTACAAGATATTGCGAATACTCTCTAGTGATTGTTCTCTTGATACTTTTTAATACAGGAAATGGCTGCTAGACTACACTATACAGGATTTGTAACAAGAAGTATTTATTTTTGGAGAGTGAAAATAGTAAAGCAAGGTGGGCTCTATTCTTCCTTCTAAAATATAAAACAAAACTCAAAGTCCCCAAGCTCTCGTGAGTGTACAATATGCTGCATGTAGTATTAGAACACGATTGCCACTTGTATGTAATTTGACACTTATAGGAAAACACCCCAGTACATATTCCCCCAGCTGTCTGAAAACCCATAGTTTCATGTAGTTAGTTAAGAAGCTGTGCATAATAACAGGAATATTGACAATAAATAAATAATATATAATACTTTCCATTTCGGTGCCACCTGTCATCTGAGGAAAATGCTGTGCAAAATTAATGAATATTTAGCCTTACACCATTTCTCTGATGTAAATACTTTGCCAATTATAAAAATGAGAAAACAGGCAGAAAAAAGATTGCTCCTGTTGCCATTGAAGTCATAGGGAGTTTTGCCATTAAATTCAAAGGGAGCAGGATTGGGCTCAGAGAGTTTAAGTAACTTGCCCAAGGTCACACAAGAAGTCTGTGGCAATGCCAGGAATGGAACCCAGCTCTTATATCTCCTGCTCAGTTGCCTTATGCACAATATCATCCTTCCTCCTTTGTGTGTTATCTAAGCATATGTTCTGAAAGGAAACAGTACTCATCAAAGCCTTATTTAGCAAACAAAATTGAGATACATACTGTTTTATTTCATATACATTGCCTTAAAATACAACATCATAATATGAAACTAGAAAGGCTCTGGAAGCTAGGTGGTGCAATGAATTAGCGCTACCACCTCTGGAAACCTGGCTTTGAATTCTGAATAGGCCACAAGCAGAAGCATGTTTGGTTGTTGAATAATATTCACATTGTACTGTATATAATACTTTTCATATTGATAGTGAATATTCTCCTGTTAATAAGAATATTATTTCATTAATCTTCACCACAGTTTTATGAGGTTGGATGAAAAAGGATTATTATTTTACAGATTAGAAACCTGAAGTACATGGGTTAATGGAGCTACCCTGCAGTCCTTACTCTGGCAAAACTTGACTTCAGAGAGACTCATCTGAGTAGAGGCTGCAGTACTAAGGCCAAAGGGTAAATTTTTAAAAAACACTTAAGTGATTTATGGCCAGATTTTAAAGGTAGTTAGGTGGTTACTGGGATTTTCCAAAGCACCTAGGTGCCTAACACTCACTGATTGCAATGAACTTTTCCATTTTCAAAAGTGACTAAGGCCCAGATTTTTAAATGTATTTAGGTATTGCCGGGCTCAGCACTGCAACACCTAACTGACTTAGGAATCTAAATCTCCCTTTTAAAAGGGATTGATGTTCCTAAATCAGTGAGGCATTGCAATGCTGAGCACAGCAATACTTAAATCTGGGATTTAGATACTTAGGATTCCAAGTCCCATTGACTTTTCAATGAGAAAGGCTTCTGAATTACCTAAATCACTTTTGAAAATGGGACTTCGGTCCTAAGTCATTTAGAGACTTTTTGAAAATTTTACCTTAAGTGACTTTCCTGAGACTGCGCAAGAATTCAGTGTCAGAGACAAGGTGAGAACTTGGAAGTTCCTGATCCCAAATCCTATGTACTTGTCACTAGGCTGTCCCCATTGGGAACACTCACTTTTGCTGACATTTTACATAGGTGGACGTCTGCCCAAGAAAGGGCTAAGAAATTGAAGTCGAATTGAGCAGAACTTTCTAAGTTTTCATAATATCTGCTAACAAGATTGCTGTTTCTGGATCATGATTTTAAGCAACAAATCCATACAACATTTTTTTTTAAAAAAAAGGTATTTAAAAGGTAAAGAGATGATGCATTTTTAAGTTGGCTATTTCTCTTAGATGGCAAAATGAATGTGTGATCCCGGATCCATGATTTTGCCTCTAGAGTGAGATTTTGAAAAATGCTCAGCATTGGGCTAATTTTGCTCTCATTGAAATCAATGGGAGTTTTACCACAGACTTCAACAGCAGCAGAGTTAGTGTTAGTGCAAAGTTAGACGCAGTGCCAGTAGAGTAGCCGGGGGGGAGCGGCCGCTCCCCCACTGAGCAGAAGCGGCGCCTTTTTTTGCTCCCGACGCCTTTTGCTCCTATGCTGCAGCCAGAATGGAGCATTTTTTTTTGCTCCCGACGTTTTTTGCTCCCGGTGCCTTTTTTTTAGCTCTGCTCCCCTTGTGCTTTAAATCTGGCTACGCCACTGCGCAGTGCTGAACACTTTTAAAAATCCCGCTGTTAATGCTAAGTTTAGGCATCCACGTTGGAAAAAATTGGCCTTAATATTTAATGAGCTGGTGGTGAGTGATTCAAATCAAATTTCCTGCAGTTCCCCCCCAGGATCTGGGGAAGTTTGGATGCTCAGGTCCAACTCTTTAAGTTTGGCAATTATGGAGTATTTATCAGAAACAGTCACTAAACGCATTTTCTCTCTTATACACAGTGATGCTCGGCAAGCAGTGACTGCACAATTTAATATGAAACAAAACTAGGACATTCATTCACGCAGGTCAAATAGTCAGCATAACGGCATGCTGTTACTATGATACAATGGGCAAGATTTAGTACTTGTACAGTTCCAATGAAGTTGTGGAATTGCCCCAATGGGTACAAGTTATCAGCTGAGAAAATAAGTAACTGTTCCTGATTTATTTACACTGAAGTCTGAAAAGCACCAATAGTGATAACATTCCTAAGCAGTTTCTCTAATACTCTTGCTGTAGTTTCTAAATGGAAAAACTCCACAAACAGTGAACGTCTACATAGCACCAGTAAAAGAAGAGAAGGAAAAATTTATGCACCTTGGCATCATGAGTGCTGAAGATAAAATGCAAAAGTTAAAAGATTTGACACAAACCTTGGGGAAATATCACATCCTTGTTGCATAAAGGCACCCAGGGAAAACCAGAGGCTGTTGAATATGCCAAACTCATTGGGAGGCTGATCACTCGGTCCTTCTTTCCCATCCTCTGGCTCTTCTGTGTGCCACTCGTATGGGCTAAACCTGCTAACTAGGAACAGGACCACACTGACACCAATGTAGGCAAAGACTATGCACATCCAGATCTCATACGCCAAAGGGTCCAAGAAGGAAAACACTCCTGGTTTAGATTTCTGGGGCTTTTTGATCATAATGGATATCCCCAAACTCATAAAAGGCTTAGAAAAATCAATGACCTCTTCTCGTACCAAAGTGATGGTCAGAGGCGCAACAGCAATCTCTGCTTTCTAGAAGAAAAAGAAATATAGATGCATAGATTAACTGAATTTGGTTTATAAAATCATTTAAGTAGTTAATTCCAAAATTACAGCTTTAACACCAGTAAATTGTTAGGTTTAGTTATGTGTTCTTTTCATTAATTTAATCAATTATTAAAATAAAATGCAGGATTATATTTTTATAGGACGTATACAGATAATTTAGCAAAACGAAAATAAGAAAGAAAAACTTGTAGCACCTTAGAGACTAACAAATTTATTTCAGCATAAGCTTTCGTGGGTTAGGACCCACTTCATCGGATGCATGGAATCTGATGCATCCGATGAAGTGGGTACTAACCCACGAAAGCTTATGCTGAAATAAATTTGTTAGTCTCTAAGGTGCTACAAGTTTTTCTTTCTTATTTTCGTTTTGCTGACACAGATTAACACGGCTACTACACTGAAACAGATAACTTAGTATACAGATAATTTAGATAATGTGGAAGGCTCAGATACTATGGTGATGGGTTGCAGTATAAAATCCTAAAACAGATCATTTTAGGCATCACCTAGGTTGCTAAATTAAGATAAGTAAAAAAACAGGTAAACCTAAAACAAAATTATAATAATCATGCTATCCCCACCAAATGAGCAGAGTACTAGTTCTGTCTACAAAACCATCAGATATAGTCAGTTATAACCAAATTTTCTGTCTGATCCTACCTCCTGCAGGAAAAGAAGCAAATAAATGATCCCAATGTGCATTCCAAATAGTATGAGAAATATAGAAATGAAGGAAAGAAACAAATTAAGGCCCGGATGCTGCAAAGATATAAGCCTGTAAAGTTTAGTACGTGCCTAAGTCTTTGTAGGACCAGGGCGTTCATACGTTTGTTTTGGTGTTACCTTAGATCATGTTAAAAGGCAACATGTCAGGAAAGGAAATGAAAAAGTGTGGTGCTTCCATCCACCACCTTTATAGTTTATGGGGAAAACTTGAATTTGATACATATACATGAATACGTGGATCTAGTATGTTTATATTGGAAATTCCAATCCTGACTGGGTTATTAGGTGAGTCTCTAACACAAATACTTAATAAAAATAAATAATGTATATCTTGGTTTATGACAAAATAAGATATTGGCCTAAAGTTCTCTCTTGTCTCCTTAAAAAATACAAGTATGATAGAGCTGGTGATAAGTTAGTTCTTCCCACAGGAAACACAGAAAAGTTCCATAGGGCTAAATTCCAGACCCCTATGCAAAGCTTGAGTCGAATAATTTTGTACATGGAATCTTTCTGGGATTCATTTGGAATAAATCCTCAATCCCCAGGAATGGAGCTCTAGCATTGCCTTTGTACGGGGGTCACTGTAGTTCACAGATGCAGCCTTGGACTATTCCCCTGCCCCCACTTGGATATTTTGGCCAGGGGATCTGCATAGACATTCTATCAAAAAAGATGAAATCACTATGCATGGTTATCCTTCATGAAAGAAAAAAAAAGAGTCTATCATGCTGTCTGCTGTCATATAGCCTATTTTTATTATGCCAGGTTGCTTAGATTTGTTAATTTAGGCCTGGAATAAAATTATCTTACAAAAGTAAAAGATCTTGTGGAAGGAGGTCATGCTGATGCAGCACACTGACTACATAACATTCATGGGTGTTTTATTAAAATACTCTACTGTGCCACAAATCCAAAATATATATGAAGGGAAATTATAACAGCACACTAATGTGCGTGCCTAACATTCACAGCATGCACTGTAATGGCTCCATAGCTTATGACTGGGTATTATCTGTAGTATGCATGTGTATTTGATATTTCCCTAACATGATTTTTTATTTTATGGCCTAAAACACTTAATAAATTGTAAAAATCATGATGAGCAATTGCTGCATAGAATCATAGATCCTAGGGTTGGAAGGGACCTCAGGAGGTCATCTAGTCCAACCCCGTGCTCAAAGCAGGACCAACCCCAACTAAATCATCCCAGCCAGGGCTTTGTCAAGCCTGACCTTAAAAACCTCTAAGGAAGGAGATTCCACCACCTCCCTAGGTAACCCATTCCAGTGCTTCACCACCCTACTAGTGAAAAAGTTTTTCCTAATATCCAACCTAAATCTCCCCCTCTGCAACTTGAGACCATTACTCCTTGTTCTGTCATCTTCTACCACTGAGAACAGTCTAGATCCATCCTCTTTAGAACCCCCTTTCAGGTAGTTGAAAGCAGCTATCAAATCCCCCCTCATTCTTCTCTTCTGCAGGCTAAACAATCCCAGTTCCCTCAGCCTCTCCTCATAAGTCATGTGCTCCAGCCCCCTAATCATTTTTGTTGCCCTCCGCTGGACTCTTTCCAATTTATCCACATCCTTCTTGTAGTGTGGGGCCCAAAACTGGACACAGTACTCCAAATGAGGCCTCACCAGTGCCGAATAGAGGGGAATAATCACGTCCCTCGATCTGCTGGAAATGTCCCTACTTATACAGCCCAAAATGCCGTTAGCCTTCTTGGCAACAAAGGCACACTGTTGACTCATATTCAGCTTTTCATCCACTGTAACCCCTAGGTCTTTTTCTGCAGAACCGCTGCCCAGCCATTCGGTCCCTAGTCTATAGCAGTGCATGGGATTCTTCCGTCCGAAGTGCAGGACTCTGCACTTGTCCTTGTTGAACCTCATCAGATTTCTTTTGGCCCAATCCTCTAATTTGTCTAGGTCCCTCTGTATCCTATCCCTACCGTCCAGCGTATCAACCACTCCTCCCAGTTTAGTGTCATCTGCAAACTTGCTAAGGGTGCAGTCCACACCATCCTCCAGATCGTTGATGAAGATATTTAACAAAACCGGCCCTAGGACCGACCCTTGGGGCACTCCACTTGATACCGGCTGCCAACTAGACATGGAGCCATTGATCACTACCCGTTGAGCGCGACCATCCAGCCAGTTTTCTATCCACCTTACCGTCCATTCATCCAGCCCATATTTCTTTAACTTGCTGGCAAGAACACTGTGGGAGACTGTATCAAAAGCTTTGCTAAAGTCAAGAAATAGCACATCCACTGCTTTCCCCTCATCCACAGAGCCAGTTATCTCATCATAGAAGGCAATTAGGTTAGTCAGGCATGACTTGCCCTTGGTGAATCCATGCTGACTGTTCCTGATCACTTTCCCCTCCTTTAAGTGGTTCAGAATTGATTCCTTGAGGACCTGTTCCATGATTTTTCCAGGGACTGAGGTGAGACTGACTGGCCTGTAGTTCCCCGGATCTTCCTTCTTCCCTTTTTTAAAGATGGGCACTACATTAGCTTTTTTCCAGTCATCCGGGACCTCCCCCGATTGCCATGATTTGTCAAAGATAATGGCTAATGGCTCTGCAATCACATCGGCCAACTCCTTTAGCACCCTCGGATGCAGTGCATCCAGCCCCATGGACTTGTGCTCGTCCATATAATCTGTCCATACAATCATAGCATCTGGCCCAGTAGCTAGGCTTTAAGGGCTAAATTCTGGCTTTTGCAGCCAGAGGCGTGGAATGGGTCAGGGCAGCAGAGATGTGGCAACTGGGTGGTGGTACTGTGAAGCATCTCTGCCATCCGCCATCACCACACTTCCCTCCAGGTGATATCATGAGAGGGCAGGTCCCTCGCATTTCAACCAACCTGACTGGCCATGCTTCGTTTAAGATATGGAGCATTACTGGGTGTCTTAGTTGGGCCACTATTGTGCTCAAGGGCCTAATTCTCCACTCTTTGAAATCAAGGGGAAAACGCTCACAGAGATCAATGGCGCAGAGTAATACCCTGGGACTATTAGTGGCAGCATTCTGCCTGGCTCCTGTGTGCATGTGATGAATAGTGTCCCTAAGATGTCCTTCTCTCATCCCCAAGACATCCACACAGGGGCAGCCAAGATTTACTCCCAAGCCTCCATGACATCAGTGTCTTAATTTTCTTTTATAAGTACTAAAATGCTGCAAATTCATGTTATGGACTAGCATCCTTAGAAATGTGGTTCATAGGCCACAATTTAGTAATACACTTAAAATGTTTAGCATGTGATTAAGGCCATCCCAACTCAGCAAAATACTTAAGCACATGCTTAAGTCCTATTGACTTCAATGGGATTTTAAGCACATGAAGAAAGTTAAGCATGTGCTTAAATCCTTTGCCGAATTAACCTCTGAGCAAGTTGATTGTATGATACAAAACCAGAAAGAAAATCAGAAATGTTGTAAGTTTTTGTAGTCCTGTAAAATTTGAAATGCCTAAAAACTTAAAAAAAAATCTATATGTTAAAAATAGTTCAGGAATGAGATACATTCCAGCTAGAAGCAAGTTTTTGTAGCCAAATGATAAACCTCTGAAAATGGAGACTTATAGCAGAAATTCGGCCAGATCTTTAGATTATATCTGCGCTTGAAAGTCCCACTGTGCAATTTTAACCTAAGCACCAATTGAAAATAATTATACATCAAGCCGTAATTTTTTCACTGTGCAAATTTGAAACAATATAAGCAACATCATCCCTAGTATAACTTCACTGAGTTCAACTGGAATTAAAGCAACAATGGATTTGACCTAGTTTATCTATCCACATTCATACACACATATGTACATGAAGAGTTTTTTGGAGAATATGTGTGTAATGGGTTGTCCCTTAGAGGCACCTATACAGCTGTAATTTGAGACTTTTAGAACTTTTGATAACATGAGTTATTAGAGTGTGAAATAAGACAGCTTGAATTCCGCCACTAAAAATACTGAATCAATTTCATAGCAACAATTATGTTTTCAAATATGTTTGAAAATCTCACTTGCTTGCATGGCAGCCATTAGAGTTATACCTGTATTTTGGGTAAAAATTACAATAGCGTTGCCAACTCTCACAATTTTATTGCAAATCTCCCAATATTGGTGGTTTTATTATAATAGAGCTTGTAGAGCTGTGATTACATGAGAATGTCAGTTTTCATTAAAGCAAGGAAGTTTTTCAAAAACCAGAAAGTAAAGAAAAAGAAACCTATATATATGTGTGTATACACACACACACACACACACACACACATATATATAAAATCTCATGATTTTTAAGATAATCTCATGATTTCTTGGGCCTCACTAATGATTTTAGAACACTGGGGTTGGCAATATCATTATGATTTGTCTACTTGGTGAAACAGCCCACGATTACTCTAAATGTTGCTTGTTTTCTCTAAGTTGCATTTCTTCTCATATTTCATCACATATACAAATCCCCTCTTTGCAGAAGAAAGTTTAATTGCTGAATTTGAACACCATGCCATATTTTCTTTTCTCTGAAGTTTCAGCTACTGTGAGCATGAATGGCTAATGCAGCACTCTCATAATTAGATATCTGAAAGACTCAGAGAAACTTCTAGTCTTCTGTATACTGACAATATTTTGGCATATTAATAACTCTCACTGTAAGTAGCAGACTTGGTTATTGATTATTGGTCTGAAAAAGTATCACCTAAGACTTGACTTCTCTATAGCCAAACAGATACTGGGAGTATATCAGGGCTCCTGGTAAATCTCTCAAGTTCTGTGATATTAGCTGGAGTGGTGATGAAACAGGGTTTTTAGACATCAATTAACTGGATTTATTTTTAGCTGCCACAGTCTGTCCACAAAACTTGGCAGTGTCTGGTGTGGTTTTCACAAGTATATTGTTTTGCACATTAGGGCAGGCAGAAACCCTTATTCTGATGAGGGTTGCTCTCTGGGTTATCTAAGGAAGACATTCTTATAGTTATTTCAGTACGATGTTTTCACCAAAATACTAAACCTCCTACTTTATGGTTTCCCCAGAAAAAGTAAAGCTATACAATTATGGATTTAAGTGATTACTAAAAGGAACAATAATCCAACAAATAATGACTCAACATTGTTGAACCCCTATTTTACAAACTAATTGGGAACAGAGGAGTTCATACATTTGAAAAGTTCATAAAATTGAACCTCTCAAAATTACAGTAGGTATGGTGCATACATTTCAGTATGGTGCAGGCATCACTTTTTTCTTGTCCTTCAAAGCACTGCAAAGTGCTTTCCAATGCATTGAAGGCATCGGTATGTGAAGGGACATTGACTTGTTCTTCATCAACATCTCTTTCATATAACTGACTGTTTATAAAATCGAGGTTTTACTTTATTTTGTGCCTGGTGAAATTGGAGTTTTGCTGAACAGCAACAACATACACTTGAAAATCCTGCATCTATGATAATATTTCAGTCAAGGCTGCATTACCATCAAGCATGGATGGGTTATGAATCCTTCAGACTTTAGGTATCATGGCAAGATTAGGTCTGATGCTAAGGACAGTTTTACTTGCTGGAGTGCTATATTTCATCCCTATGAGTAAATATAATATTTAGTCATTTCCCTGACCACCACTCATTTTGTGCTGTCTTAGAAAAAGCACATAAAAATGTGAACTCTAGAATCCCATCACTTCTCAGACTTTGACAGAAATGGGTACTGACCTTCTTATTCATTACACAGTGAAAGAATAACATTCTGTGTCAGGAGAATGAATATTTAATTGGGGTTGACTGCTAGTGGATCCAGGAACACCTGTTGCGAATCGCTAACAGCATTCATCACCACAAGGTGCTTCTGTGAATAAGCTAGTTATCAAGGGCTGTAGAGTATTGTTGAGACTATTACTGTCACTCAGATAGATCAGGAGAGTAGACTGGGATTTCTAGATAGCATTTATGGAGTCCAAGAAACCCCCAATCAACACAAACCCCTAGAAAAATAAACATTACAACAATGCATGCATAATTCTCCACTGGGTAGAGGATAAGAGGGAGAACAAATTGCATGTGACAGATGTCAGTCACATCGCTTAATACACTACTGGAAGGTGCTCAAGATACTCTAGTGTTTGGGGGTGGAGGATCTCTCCCCACCCCCCTCCCTATGGAGATCCTAAGCAGCTACCTACTTGGGCTGAGCAATGGGAACAAGAACTGGCCCTTAATGCTGCCTTATGTTGCTATGAAGCTGGGATCCAACGTGCTGATACAAACTCTGGAAATAATAACAGTAAATGAAGCGGGGAGGGATAGCTCAGTGGTTTCAGCATTGGCCTGCTAAACCCAGGGATGTGAGTTCGATCCTTGAGGGGGCTGTTTAGGGATCTGGGGCAAAAATTGGGGATTGGTCCTGCTTTGAGCAGGGGGTTGGACTAGCTGATCTTCTAAGGTCCCTTCCAACCCTGATATTCTATGATTCTAAGGCAGAGATAGCAAGCACACTCTCATTTGTTCTTCTAGCACAGCCAGTTGGTGTGCTTTATGGTGGCCTCATTCACACTCCAATAGTCCACGCCTAGAACCAAACTGAGTCTCCATTTTTCCTAAATGATAAAATGGGAACTGCACAAGAACTACTACCCTCAATTGCTAATTGTCATAAGACTTTTCATCACTTCCCTCCCTGACAGAAAAATAAGTATTTATCATATGCATGGAGTGTTTGGTTCACACAGTTCATTTGCAACACCGGATATGGCACACAGGTTGCATTTTTTTTCATTTCTATTGAAGTTAGCATCTAGCTGGCACTAATTGCTGTTTGAGCTTGCTAAATACCCTTGGTATTTTTGGTCAGTACTGCGGCTGGTTGCCTTTAATGAGATAGATTATTCAAGGACAAATAGGCGTCAAACTCTGCTTGCAATGTCTCTGAATTGGTTCTAACTATATGGAAGGCCGTCATCTCTCTCATGATTCAGCTATAGTGGGTGTACTTAAAAAGTTTCTACTGGCTCTTCATATATTTTATGAAATATCTCTCAATCTATTCAAAGTTTTCTAACATTTTGGACCAGATTCTCAACTGGTGCATCTCCAATTAAGTCAATGGAACTATTCTGATTAACACCACTTGAGGATTTGGCCCTTCATTTGCAACTACGGTAATAAAGATATTCTGCTAAACTCTCATGTTTTACCTTCCTGATGGAATTTTACAGTCGCATTGCCTGCACGCTGCTAGAGAAGAGGCTCACACTTTAGATGGTGTTCAGGCAGCCTTTCCACATTTTAAAAACAGAGACGGGGATAGTTCCTTGGGAACTGCACAGGTAGGTGCTTCTTTGCACAGGGAATCTCCCTACTCTCACGTGGAAAGAGAGATCAGCAACATCTGTGGCACCATCTCCCACCCTCCTGAAATGCATGGACAGCCCCAGGTCCATGCATGGGGGTTCCAAGAGCTGCTGCCTATGGGGGAAAATCTGGCAAACCTGTACCATTGGAACCAGGCTCCTGGGGAGCTGGAAAGAGGCACAGGGCTTTGGTATGCATGGTCCTGGCCTTCATTGTAATTGCATAGATCCTGGGAAATTTGTGGAGTTTAGGGTGAAACTCTGCTCATTCAGTTTTTCTTTTCTTTTTTCTATAGACAGGTTCAGGCAAGCTTCACAGGAGTGCATGCTAGTGTAGATCTTCTCACTTAGATAATTTCAGGATTATTTTTATTTATCACCAAGATGAAGAGCCACTAGGTGGCTCTCTGAGCCTTCTCTAGGTTTGGTAGCAATAGACGCTGCAAGTCTCCTTAGATATTTTCCCATCTCTTTGGAACCACAATCTGTTTCTTTCAATGTTCCTGTTTTATCTGTATTCGGGAATCTTACTTTTTGTGCTATTCTGAGGAGACTTTCCATGGATCATGACAGAATGTACAGTCAGAGTTTCAGAACTGGTTCATTTCACTCTTAAATCCTATCATTGATGCTATCCTTCTGAGAAATGCTGGTTTAATTTTGAATAATCAAGTTGTGGATCACACTGACAACACATTGCCGTGTGGATTCTCCATCATTTGAAATCATTAGAACAAGACTTTGTGTCTTTCAAAAAGATATACTCCATTCAATGCTGATTTATTGGGCTTGATGCAGGAGTAACATAAGGAAATTCTATTGCTTGGGTTTTGCAGGAGATCAGACTAGATGATCACAATGGTCTAATATTAATTTTTAAATCTATGAACCTAAGGAAAATGGCCAAACTGTAAAATCTACTAATATTAAAAAGAAACGGATTATTTGAGTAAATAGTAGAACACGTAAAAATATCTGTGATTTTAACTTGAAAATAACAGAAAGCACTATGAATGCTCAGACTGGATTCTGGTTATTTTCTTTTTTTCTTTGCCCAAGATCAAATAAAATGCATATATACTTCAAATATTATGACTAATGTTATGAGAAGTTAAATCCGACTTCAAAAATTGGTATGCTTACCCCATAAACAAGTTCTCCCACCATCCCATTCCAGATTTTTGTCTCTGGATCCCTTGCTCCATATTTTCCATCAGGGACAATGGCAATTTTGTACTTGATACCAATATGTTTTGCAATTTCTGATGCCAGATCTACACAGTATCCTTCATACTTGTCATTCCCTTCAAATGTATCATGATTTTTCTTGAACATAACATATGGGGCTTCCTATAATGAAAGAAGTAGAACTGTAAAGGAGAAGTATACAGCATAGACTCTGAATAGCAACATGTAATCCACTGATTGAACAGTATATGTATTTTATCAAAAGTTCACAGATAGCACTAGCACATGTATATTTCCAAGCACTAGCAGAAATCCATGTTGTTTATATATATATATATATATATATATATATATGTATATATATATATATTCTATTTACATTATTAACTTGCTTATAAATGTTATAAAATCAGCCTTAAAAAACCCTTTTACTGTAAACACACACAATTCAAGCATTTATATAAAATTTACCATTTTAAGTAAGAGAGCTCACAATAGAAATTTGCCATATATCCTAAGTTAAAAGGCTGACAAATGATTGGAGCTCTACATAATGCAAATACATGTTGGATAATGTAAGGACATAATCTAACCTTTTTGACTTAACTATGTACATTCTTTCACTTGCTGTGGATCCTCTACATATATAGTCAGATGTATAGCCTGGTTGGTTATTTGCTTTCCATTGTTTAAAATATTTGACCATGCCTTGGCTAATAGAAGGCAATTCACATTTTAACAGAAATCACTAATATGGTCATGAGGAAATACCTACTTTCCCCCTTACACAGACAGTGCAGGTTCTATGTGGTTTCTTGGGACGCACTACGGAATATGCACAGACAAGCGTAATGTTAGAAGAATGCTGTCTTTGCATACTGTATGCAAAAAGAAGTCACTGTAGAGTCATTCTAAAACATAAATGAGCTAGAAAATTGCAAGTAAAATTGTCTTGGAAAAATGGATATTATGTTCTGTATGCAAATTACACTGTAATGATAATGTATGGTATGTGATCGCACAAAATGAAATGTCATAATATTCCCAGATTATTGTATTGCCTTTTTTGACACCCTGTGGAGTCAGAATTCAGTAGTTTTCTTTTTATGAAAATTATAATACATGATATCTTCATTTATTTTATATAATCTTTTTAAATAATCAGTTCAAAGTACAATACTTGCCATTAAAGTAACCATTTGCCAAAAGTCTACCTCATAAAAACATCTGAGTCACCACAGTTTTCTCCTCTCCTCAGAATAGAAGATACCTGCGATAACAGTTGGCAAATGTTGATTCTTTAACGGTGACTACTGTAGCCCTCTTCCATACTCACATCTTTTACTGCATGCCTAATTAGAACATAGGCAAAAGTAAAAGTACAAATGTGTACATTAAGTATTTTTTATTGAAATTATCACATGGACATCATGTGTAAGCAGCAGCAAATTTGTAGTGTCTGATATCCCCACACCAAATATTAAACACATAAGTGTGACAGGGAAATTATGTAAGCTAACCGTAATATAAGCACTTGGTATTTGTAAATATTTCAGGTTAAATTCTGCCTTTAGACACTGACATACAGCTCCCATTGATAAATCCTTGTATATGCATCCAAGATCAGAATCTGACACAAACTTCTATGTTTTAGAAGAGGAAAAGCAAGTGAGTTATGTATCTTTTTAGTGTCATCAGCCTTTTGTTTTTGTAAGTGCACTCCTTCTGTAACTTTGGATGGTCCCACGGTTGCAGCAGACTTTGAGAAAGAACACTGAATGTGTAATCTGAAATTAAAGAGCCACATTGCTCAGCTCCTTCACATAAGATCAAGTTGCATGAGGAGAAGGTGCCCGATTAAGGCCCAACACAACTCAGGGAAGGTGGAGAAAGCAATTCTCTTTTCAACCGAGGGGCGGGTCTCTGAGCACATTATGCGCATGTTACCCTTAGCCATGCCTCTGGCCTGACTCCCCAGTCATCTCTTCAATGTTACCACAGTCTGTGCTGCCACCAAGCAATGCTCCTGGGGTGGAGCTCCCTTTCTATGGCTTTTCTGTGACCTTTTCTGACTTTGAGGCCTTTCACAGCTTAGAGTGTTTGCCACTAAGGACAGCTAAAAAAGGCCCTAAGCATAGAGAAGTGTTCGCGATGACTTTGGACGCTGACTTGCAAAGTCATATCCTGACTGGGCAGGTGATGTTCTATACATCTTTAAATCCCCCCAGGAAACTGGAGGATGACAACAGCAGATCACATGTGAGCCTTTGAAGGGCTGGAGTTTATGAAGCACTTTGAGGACTGATTTCAGAGTAGCAGCCGTGTTAGTCTGTGTCAGCAAAAAGAACAGGAGTACATGTGGCACCTTAGAGAATAACAAATTTATTTCAGCATTTATTTATGCTGAAATAAATCTGTTAGTCTCTAAGGTGCCACATGTACTCCTGTTCTTTTTTCGAGGACTGAGTTACTTTAGTTGTACTGTGGACGACATAATACATCCTGGATACTGAAGGAAAATCACTGCACAGTATCACTTGCTACAATTTCTAAAAGGGGTAGTCACCACTCCCCCCAACCAGTGCTGTCTGTTGAAGGCCAGGAATGAGGGGGTGGATGGCAATGCCCTTGGCCTGACCCAGACATACCTTCCTTAGGGTGGTAAGTGCTGCCAATTATGCTAGCCTGCACCCACTCCTGGCATTCCCATCCACTGTTATTTCAATCACATCCCTTTTGTGTGCAGACAGAGGAGAAGAGGGGTGGGAGGAAGAAGCTCCTTACACCTCCAGTTTCCTTACATAGGGTTCAGTTCAGGAAGGTACTTAAGCACATGGCTAAGCACGAGTGGCCTCATTGACTCCGCAGGACTATTTACACACTTAAAGTATGGAATGCGTTTATGTACCTTCCCGTTCATATGTTCAGTGCTAACCGTAATTTGGGCCTCTCCATACACCCATTCTATAAACAAAACTGATAAAAAAAAAAGAAACCAAGGACAAAGGCAATGTATTGCTTTGCGGTGGTTTAGCTAAATAGTCCCAGCATTAGCTAAAAGTGTGGCTAGGCCCTGTCACATTTCCCTCCTTCATATAACCTCCTTTTAACCTTCAACAGCACTGCCCTGGCACCTTTTCATTTTTTACTCTCTCTTAAAAAAGCTGAGTCAGAGACTGGTTAAACTCCTGGATTCAGCTTTTCTTGAACAAAACACAACATGTAATGTTAAATACACACCGGGCACAAGCTGCTTCAGGCAGGCGCTAAGTGTGGAGGAAGCATGGAGGAAGCCACTTCAACGTCCCCTCCCCACCCAGCACCCAGCCGCTGACTCTCCATCTGTTCCTCCCTGCAGGCTGGACTACTTTGAAGGTGTAGCCTTTAAACAGTAAAATAAATTGGAAACTCTGTATACTCCTGATTTTCCTTTTAAAAAGGTGAACTCAATCTTCACATCAGGTCATGCTCCTGTGAAGAACTCCTGAAGAAAGGTGTTGTTGGGGGATCAGGAGGGACATGATGGGATCTCAGTGAAGGCAGTACCATCCAGTGGATAGAGCACTGGACTGGAACTCAAGAAACATGGTCAGGAAATCTTGGTCAAGTCACTTCACTTCTTTGTGCTTTTCTTTCCCCTCCTACGCTCTGTCGGTTTTACCTATTTAGACTGTACTTTTTGAGGCAGAGACTGGCTCTTACTATGTGTTTGTACAGCGCCTAGAACAATGTGACCCTGATCTTAGTTGGAAAGAACAATAGAGTAAAACCCACAAATATGAAATAATACAATTAAAGTAGCAGGAACACGTACTACCTTTCTCTTGCTAGGTTGTCCTCTCCTTTCTACTACTTTACGTAGGATATATAAAAAATGAAAAAAAGATTTAAAAAATGTGTCTACCATATGAGCTATATTATAATTAGAGATGTACTCAAACTACATACTTAATGTTTAGGGATATTTAGATCAGGCATTCAGTCTGATGCATTATTATGATAAGGGCCATTTTCACGTTCAGATCAGAAAGTGGGCATGAATTTCCACTTGAAAATTTGGGGGTGTTTGGATCCAGTGTTTTGTTGCAGCCTTTAATTATAATAGCATTAGGACACAAAATGGCAAGTTTTACTGGATCATTAACCTACACATTGTATAGATGACATTCCAAGCTCACACACTGTAACGATGACACATATTAATAATCGATAAAACACACCTAGTCATATCTTAATGCTAAATTCTATTTATCGCACTGAGATAGATCAATTGTTCTACAGAATCTCTTGTAGAAGACAGTCACAATTACAGTTTAGGACTATAAACTCTAACCTACTAATGAAAACACAGATGTGAATTATTTAGTGCAAAATATGCTATTGTTGAAAGGGACTTAATGTTGTAATGTTTGAGCTGTTTAATGATAAGCTGTAGGAAAGTAAATTACATACAAAGTCCACATTGAAATGATCAATTGACTAGCACTGAACATAGGTAGCTAAAATGACACAAGCTTTACTTCTATATTCACAATTCTATAACAATATTTAACATTTTGAAATACAAGTGGATGAAACAAGTACCTTTACAGATAGAAACAAATCATTCCATTACATTCCTGCAGATTCATGTGTACAGTAAAATGCCCACAACTAAAAATCAACTTAATAATGGAAGTCAGAAAAAAACCACTAACCTTGACACTGTTTGGTTAAGGTTGGCCTATATTAATGAAGTCCCTTTTGCACTTTCTAAAACACTGCAAAAATACATTATAATGTGGAGGAAAATATTTTTGTGCAAGAAAATGGCTCAGTTCTGCATTATTAATGGCTCAGTTCTGATAAAACTTCTGTTGAAGTCAACGGGGATTCTAAAATGTACGATCGGTTTCTGGATGGTACATAATGCTGGATTTCTTGAGAACTACTTGACCAAAAAATGACATTAAAGGGCTTTGGTTTTGTTTTATTTAACCCCAATGTTTCTTGGGTTCAAGGTTTGTATTTTAGCCTTCTGATACCTATTATATTGATATTATATTGAAGTCAGAGCGTGTCAGAGCGTGTCAGACATGCTCTGACTACTGGATTGAAAACTGGTGAAGACAAGCTGCGGCAGCTTGCCGAGGAAAAGCGGGTTCAACGAAAAAGGAAGCAGCGGCTCCAACCCACAGCTGATACCGCCTTCAAATGCAGCAAATGCATTCGAGACTGCCACTCTCGTGTGGGGCTCTACAGCCACAACAGACGCTGCACAACCATCAACTAAACATTCCCCATGGGCGCATATCCATCGTCTCTCGAGACTAACAGACGCCAACAACAATATTGAAATACTGTGTTGGAAAAAATGCTTAAAGCTTACTGTACCATTCAGTTCTTTAGCTTTAAACAATTAGTTCTTTGTCACTGGTACAGTTTTTGCAACCTATTATATTAAAACTAAATATTAGTTAAATAAGAATGTTCACTGGAATAGAGGTCTTAATTTTTCACTCTAGCAATCTCGCAGGAGTATTTTTCTGTATGCTAAAATCAAAAATCTAAAATAAAATCTAAGCAGGTGACCATAGTATTTTGCCAAAGTTGAAAGTATCAATCTTGTTTGTTTGGGTATAGAGCTAGTTCCTTTTATTACGTATCTTATATTTAATAATAAAATGTAAAATTACAGCAAATTAAGCATAGATACATACAAAATGATAAGACAGCAAAGCGAAACAATCAGTGCTATATTACTTCACACAAAAATTAAAGCATGCCATGCTGACAACTCTTAAATCTTTTACTATGCCTAGATATCTGTCTTCCACAGACTGAAAAGCTTGACAGCATTGATCACAGAAGCTTTTCAGTTTAATACTGGAAGGAACGCATGCAGCCAAAATTATATTTTTCATGTACATTGAATCAGCTTTCCTTCAGTATGAAGAGGGCAGTGAAGAGGTCACAAGTCCCTGTCTGGCATTTGCGACATGAGTAAAGTACAGGGAAGAGCAAAATGACAAGATTCTGAAATGTACTGTAGCTTAATATGTTGCTTTTTTGTGATTAAGAGCTTGTAGATTCTACATCGGTTGCCTTTGCAGATGACTATTAAGAACTGGGGGTCAAATTCTGCTTTCAGAGCCAACTGTGAGGCTCCTACTGAAGTCAATGGGAGATATGCATGACTAGCCAAAGACAGAATTTTCCCATATATTTTTATTCCAACCAAATTATGATATATTTCTTTTGCATCTGGATATCAAAGCATTGAGCGGGTCACTTTAGGTCGATAGGTATATTTTCAGATAATCGTATTTATTTCAAAATGACATGCTGCATGAAAATGGGGCATGCTTTGTAAAATTCTTGGCTTGAAAAATGATACCACCAGTCCTTTTTATACATGGACTGGAAAACTTCTGCTAAAGATAACATTTATTATGCACATATGCAAACAGGACAGGTAAAGTAATACATTGAAAAAGCTCCCTCCTTCCCTCCCTCCCCTTGTATACGTTTGGCAAACAGGCATCCTTTTTATATTTTGTTTACTTGCTTCTCCTAAGCTTGGAGCTATTTACAGCAATTACACTGTTCATTTACGGGAGCCTCAATTAAAGATAGCAGGATTGGTATGAGAGGAAAAATTTCAATTCGGAACTTGTTATTCACATCATTTTCTTCTCAGCTTGGCAAAGTTGAAGGTTAACGTCATCTGTTCTAGACATTTCAGAATAGTCACAGAGCTTTTCTTGGTGGTTCAGTGCCTGGCCATCCAGTCAGAGGAACAGTAATCCATATGGGAAAATTAGCTCAATGTTACTACACTGCAGGTTAATACTTGAGCCTTAGTTAGGAATGTTCGCAGCATCGTGGGACTCTTTTCTTCCTTGATCAATTTCTTAAAATAGGATTCTTCATCAGAGGCTGAAAAGAGGAGGACTGTACTGAAGTATAATTTTTCTATTACCGTGTCTTTTTTAGGAAAAAGATACATATATTTTTAAAAGTCCCATGCAAAAAATTACACAATTAGGTTAGGCGTTACACTCTGAATTGCTGTATAGTACGTTGGTCGGTTTGCATCCCAGAATGATAACCTTCAATAGGAGATTTGTCAGGACCTAGTTAATGCATAAACCCTCGTATATAATACAAACAATATGGCAACTAACTGCATTCTTAGAATCAGAACATTTCCCAGCAACACTTTTACTTTTTCCCTTGGTTTATTTTCAACTCAACGTCAATTTAGATAATTCGCCTTAAGAACACTGACATTACATAAAGAATATTTCTTCTCACTTGAGACGTACCTTATCCTGAATGGTTAAAAAAAAAGTCTTGTCTAATGAGATAGGTGAAAAGGGCAGTGAACAGAGGTATGAAATTTTTAAAATAATCAGGTAAAGGTCACCCTTTGCCAGTCTGCTTTGACAAGCATCAGCTTTAAAGGGCACATCTGACTTCAGAGGGAAAAATACGTTAGATATTCTGTTTAAAAGGTATGTTTGCACGACTTCCTTTGAAAAAGTAATTTTGAAATCTATATATTTATTTATTTTATAATGTGGATTAATGTAGTAATCACATCTTCCTCTCTTCTGAGGAATTCTTTAAAATGAATGACTATGCACCACTGAAAAATATTCAGTTAAAAATTAACTATTTCTTTTCCATTGAAACATTGAACTTAAACAATATCAGGACTCAATTTTTAAGAAATGGCTTGTGTAAGACATGCCAATTCAATTTCCAGGTTTACTGTATTGTTTATATAGAAAAACAAATAACCCATTATTACATGGGCTAACTATCTGGATACAGTTTAGAAGTTTACGCGCTACTAAAGGCAGATCCTGTGTTCCTTGTGCCTGGATCACAGGATCAAGCTCTTAAAATCTAATAGATATAGCTGTTTTTAAGCATAGCATATTAACCGAATGACACCTAGTAGTACAGAAGCCTGATTTTATTCTCTTTTCTCATTTCTTCCAGTTAGCATTTTTTTTTATTTCAACATCTTGAAAGCCACAATTTATCAATCAGAGGTTGATAGAATTCATTTACCTTTCTGAGAATTATTTCAGTGAACAATGGGAAAAACTGAATAAAAATGTAAAGCGGATGCATTTACCCTAATTTGATTTGAGAAAACAGATTTCAAACGTACACCAGAAATAGTCTGTACAGAGATGAGGATCAAGAAATTTAAAATATGCACCTTTTACCTTCCCACTAATCCCCAGATCTGACAGACTACATGAGACTATAACCAGAAAGTAGTCTGGATCATATACCAGAAAAACCACACAAAAAAACTTACCAAAATTGTAGTTACAACTACTGTTCTGTTCTCAATGGCTGACTCATTTCCAAGGGAAGGTTCATGCTGAATCAAAACTAATTTATCCATGTCATTCCAGTAACCAACCTGCAACACAAAATGTAATTTTTATAGTAACTTAAAACAACAAACATAAGATGTTACACAAAGAATAGTATTATTGTGGTTTAGCTGCTGTTCCAGGATGGTACAATTTAAACAAAGAATGAACCTGTCACAGCTATTTATTGAGCACAGCAATAACACAGCAATTCCATGCCTTGGGGGGTGGGGGGGATCACCCCTAGGCAAAGGGGCACAACAGGGCATTTGCACAACTTAAGTCCAGGTAGTTTGAGGGCTAAGTGGGACATAAGCAGCACACAGGGCTTCGGCTAGCTCTCTGCACGGGGTGAAGGTCAATCATTATTTCACAGGACCATCTGTGTCTTTGATATGCAGGGTTATAGAGAAAAGGGCTGGTCCAGTGGTTTGGGACATTGGCCTGGGACTTAGAAAATCTGGATTCTGTTTCCTGCTCCATCACAGGATTGTGGGCAAGTCACTTAGCCTCTCTGTACTTCAGTGCCCCACCTGTAAAATGGGGATAATGGCAGTTCCCTACCTCACAGGGGTGCTGTGAGGCTATGAGAATTTATTCCAGCTGAGTATTTGCCCCTACGTTTTTAAATTAGATGAACTAGTTCTCAGGAGGAGAAAAAAAAACCTCTTAAAACAGTGAAATACTAATCAATTTAGTCTTTCTATAAAATGTCACTTTTGACCTATTTTTATATATTTTACAGGATTTTTTTCATAATCCCTTGAAGAGTTGAGAGACATACACGTGTGAGTGAAACAGCAACAGATTAAAGGGAGAGGTCAAAACTGTGAATAATAGATGCCGAAAGTCATGCTACTAAATTCATGCTTCGGCATCTAAATAAATGGCCTGATTTTCAAAAGGGCTGAGCATTCAGTCCCTCTTGGCTTATATCAGAGCTGTTGGGTGGATAAAAATCAAGCCACCTACTTAGGATCTTAACTTTAGGCATCTATATATTTTTGGAAATCCTGGCCAAACTGAATGTCACACTTATCCAGTCCATCTCCCACACCATGTAACCTCACCATGTCCACTGTCACTGTGTACAAATGACACTACTATCATTAACACTCATCTGGGTCAACAAGATTATCTGAGGTGGCCTTTAGGTAGGACAGTTAATATACTAGAGAGAAGTCTCCTGGTGGTTCATTTCCAGAGGGGAGACCTGCAAGTTGGGCATCAATAAAGTGTCCTTTCCCTTTCTTCAGTAATGATTCAAATAGCTGCACTGACCATGAAAGGACCCATCAGAGGCCTGCAGGCCAGGAGTCATTTGGCAGTACCCACTTTTGTGAGATGCCTAAAGACTGGCCAGCGGCCACTTTCTCCTCCCTTCTTGGTGAACCCAGAGTTCACAAGACCAAGATCTGGGAGAAGGAAGTCCCTGTAACTCCTATAAAAAGGGGGAAGGGAATCAGGTTACCCCTTTGTTTTCTACTGTCCAACTTGTGCAAAGCATGCTCGTGACACAGGACTGGGTATTAGTCAGTAACAAATTGTGAGGGGCCAGAGTCAGTGTAGGAGATGGAAAGGCTTTCACTTTGTTAACAGAACCACCAATCAGCACTCTGATACAAATAATTGGGAGACCTTTTACTCTGCTGTTGAAGCCCAAGACCCCAGTACTAGAACATGTCATCATATCACTGGCATGGGCAACAATGTCTTCATTGTTACTATCTTTCCCATGCAAATATTGGGTCGTTACCACACAGAAAGCCAACTCCACGTAACATGGAGAGGTGAAGTGTCTTGCTCAGGACCACACACTAAATCAGTGCCAGAGCCAGGACTGGAACTCAGGTGTTTCTGGCTCCCATGACTCTGCTAATTAACAATCCTGTGTGTATTAAAAAATGTGATTTTTATGTTTGCTGTTTTCTTTTGGAGGTTGAAATTAATTTACTGAGACAAAAGTCGTATCAACAGTGAATGGTCACTGCACCACAGCGATGAAACATCTCAGATTCACAATTTAACATGTACAACATGTACTACATGCAGGAATTTAATGTGAGTGAAATAGATTCTATTTTTTCCCATTTATGAAACAATCTGATAAATAAATAATATTTTGCAATGCAAGTCCTTCACTACATGTAAGAAGCATCTTCCCCTCCCCTCCTCCTACTGGTAAAAAATGCAGGCGTCTTGATTTAGGTGTCCACAGTTGACAAGAAATTCTGAACATTGCTGATTTAGTGCAAAAGGCAGTTTTCTTTTATTAACAGGCTGCATTGCTAGAAAATACACTTTTTCATCCAGACAGCCATGGATTCACATATACAATTGATAGCTTAACATGTCAAGTTCCTGTCAAAATTTGGGACCAACTGAACGCATAACATGGATACTGAAACCTGGCTGTTTTGGAAGCTCATTATAATGAAGAATGATTGTTTTGCACTGTGTGGTTCCTCACTGCCAAGAAGTTCAGGAGTGAAGCTAAAGCTCGAATGATGTGCTGTGTTGTAAAGTAAGCATCACATCAAAACACTGACAAAGAGAAAGTAGGTTTTAGAGGAGTGGCAGGCAGTTTTTCTAAGTACATGTAGCACTGTGTGTAGGAGTGTCTCTCCCTTTGTCTCTCTCAAATGCAGAATCTGCACTAAGATAACTCTTGTTTAGGATTACTGAATAAAGGCCAAATGCATAAAAAATATTTACCAAGAGAGCTATGAGATGGCATAAGGATAATATGTTCAACTATTATAAATGAAAAAATAAATATAGGGCCAAATTCAGCCCTCTATGGTGTAAGCAAGTGCAACTTTATTTACATTACAACAGTTGCGCCCACATACATCAGTGATGAATTTGGCTGCTCAAAGTTAGGCTTCTAAATCTATTTATGCAGCTAGATCAGTGGCCTGATATTCAAAAGTGCTGAGCACCCAGTAGCAGCTACTGAAGTCACCCAGCAATAGCACTGGGGAACAGTTGGCACTTTTGAAAATCAGATTACCAGTTTGGCTGCCTGAATTTGGATTTAGGATAGAACCCAGATCTAATTTTATGCATCCATTTTGGAAAGTATTGTCTTTACTGTTTCAGAGATGAAGAATACAACAGATAACATGGAGGATTTATTTTTACCCCATCTGCATTCACTATATAGAAACATATGACTCTGAGAAGCTGTGGTTTTGTGTGATGCTCTCTCTGTGGATATTAGAGCTGCCGGCAACAAAAAAAATCATTTTTCTAAAAATCTGATTCATGAGTTACTATGACTGGAAAGGGAAGTGCTGAAATGATATTGCCAGATGACTCATCAGTGATGTTACACAGGGCATGGAAAGCAGACATTTAGTTCAATTAGGTATCTTTATTTCTGATGCATTATATGGGATTTGTCATACTGGATCAGAGCATTAATCCAACAAGTCAGGTATTGTTCCTCTGGAAGTTACAAATACCAGACCCTCACAGAAAGCTGATGACACTCTTTCCCTAAATCCTGCATCCATTCATAATGCATCTTGCCAAGTGCAAGTATCTAGCTAATTTTCATGAGGGAGAATTCCTTTCTGACCTCTATGTCTACACCTTACATATGAAATTTGCATGAAAGCATGACATTTGGAATAAAGCATCCTGCTGCATGTTAGAGGCCACATAAGTACCCAAAATATGTGAAAATATAAGTGGAAATAAAAGCATGCAATAGACAAGGTACAGTGCTTGCAGGCTTATGGGTATCCAAATCTGCCAAAGACATCAGGGTTATGTCTTGGGAAAGAGCAGAATGGCGTAGACAGCATTGTAAATTATGCTTATCTGCAGCCAATAGCAAGGCGGTATAATGGGCTGGATCCTTAGCTGGTGTAAACCAGTGCAGCTCTGTTGAAATCAAAGAGTTATGCTGATTTACATCAGTGGAGGATCTGGCCCAGTGCCAAATATGCTTCTTGACTGCCAGGTATTGAGTTCCTTAGATTGTGGACTAGGGCTTTGGTGTCTATCTCAAATCTGATTGTCAGACCTCTGTCTCAGTCTAATGCATAATGGCTGCATGTTGTCTGTAAGATATGGGGTCAGTAAAAGTGTTTACCTCCCACTGTCAACTCAAGGCTTCGTTGCCCTTTGCCACATGGACCAAAGAGAAATGATGGTTACTTATCTGTAACCTAGGTTCTTTGAGATGGACTTTGCGTAGTCACTTTCATGGGATGCTCTGACCTATGCAGCCTGAATGGTAGAATTCTAGCTAGTAGTAGCCGTTGGCATGCTCATGCGTGTCGCTTGCCCCTCTCTTCAATGAATGTCAAGCATTCCAGTGAGAGGGTATAAAAGGTCTTGGTCCTTCAGCCACTGAAGTTTCTTCCCCTATGACTCCAAGTCCTTTGGTAAGTAGGACTTCAAGGGAAGGGCAAGTGGGGAATGCGAATATGCAGAGTTCATCTAGAAGAACCTTGGTTATAGATATGAAACCTTCATTTCTCCTTTGAGTGTCCTCTGCATACTCCCATTAATGGGATAAACTAATAAGCAGTACTCCAAGACACGATGGTGGGACCATGGAGTTTGAATTAAATAAAGACTGAAGGATTGCCGTGCCAAATACTGCATCAGATTTGGACTCTAAAGCTAAGGAATAGTGTGTAATTAAAGTATGAACAACATTGCAAGTTGCTGCTCTACATATCTCTACCAAAGAAAAGTGTCTAGAAAAAGCCATAGAGGCTGCCTTTGACTTAGTAGAATGAGTTTTAATTCCCTGAGGAATGGACAACCCTAGCAATTTATACTCATACTCAATATAGAATCTAACCCTCTAGAAAGCATTTGTACAGAAATAGCATTTCTCTTGCACTTCTCTTCATGAGCAATAAACAAGTTTGGGGACTGTCTAAATTGTTTAGTGTGCTCTAAATAAAATGCCAATGTTCGTTTAACATCTAGCATACATAATTTAGCTTCCCCATCCTGAGTATGAGGTTTGGGGAAGAAAATTGGTAAAATTAAAGACCCATTTAAGTGAAAATCAGAGACCACTTTCTGTAAAAACCTAGGATGTATAAGAAGAACCACTTTATCTTTATGGAAACAGTGAACAGTGGATGAGCCATTAATGCACGCAATTCATTTATATGTCTTACCAAAGTGATTGCTATAAAAATACTGTTTTTATAGACAAATGAAATAAAGAATAATTCCTCAAAGGTTCTAAAGGAGGACTTATCAATTGTGACAGTACTAAATTCAGATCCCAAGATGGTACAGGGTACCTTATTGGATGGTATACATTATTAAGACCTTATAAGTAGCTCAACTCCATCATTAATAAAGATTGATTTTCCATCCACAAGTTCATATGTTGATATGGTTGAGAGAAGAACATTTACTGAAAATAGTGAAAGAACTGTTTTCTTAAGATACAATAAATACTCTAATATATAATTAATTGGTGCTCTATGTGGATCTATATCATACATAGTAGACCAAAATAAAACATTTTTCTATTTATGACTATAACATTTCTGCATGGACTCTTTTCTGGAATGTAACAATACATTCTACACTTCTAATGAACAACTTTTCTATAGGTATCCTAGAGCTTGTCTTCACTACGGCGCTAGGTTGATGTAAGTTACGCTGCCTCAGTTATGTAAACTACATAACTGAAGGTGACGTAACCTGCGTCGACTTACTGTGATGTCTACACCGCGTTATATCGATCAGAGACCCTATCCTGGTGACATAGCGTCCACCTCTCATTGAGGTGGATTACAGAAGTTGATGGGAAAGCACTCTCCCATTGACTTAGCATGATTTAACCACGCTCGCTAAATCGACGCCACTGCATTTAATTGCAGCAGCGCCGATTTGGCCCGTAGTGATGACAAACCCCTACAGTCCTATTTCCCATATTGTTAAATGAAGAGACTGAAGATTTGGATGATAAACCATCCCAGGTTATTGAAACAAGAGGTCTGATAGCAGTGGCAGAGGCTCCATTACAGTCTCTTGACAGGTGAATTAAGTGCGGATACCATTGCTGTCTGGACCATGCTGCTGCTATTAAAACCATCCTGGCCTTGTGTTTATCACTCTCTGAATGAGGGGAAAGGGGGTAAATGCATCTGATATTGACTCACTGTCTCTACTTGATCTCAAACAAAAACTTTTACACTTGCTGTTGCTGCTGGATGCAAAAAGATCTATTAGTGGATTCCCCCATGAACTGAAGATATGTGTTACCATTCGCCCTTCAAGGACCATTCATACATCTAATATGTTGACCTGCTCAGATGATCTGCAAGAGTTTTTTGTTCCCCCCACTATATGTATTGTTATTTGATCAGCTTTGTGTTCTATACACCATGTCCAAAGGCTCACTGCCTCCATGCATAGTTGTTGGGAATAAGTCTCCCCTTGTTTGTGCAGATAATATAGTGCCCTCATATTGCCTGTTATCTTCTGAACTAACGAGTTGTACCTGAAGTAGAAACTACTTAAGAGCTAATCTGATTGTCCTCAGCTCTAATATAGTGATAGGTAGGATCTTTTGGTCTTTTCTTTTGTTGATCAGTGAGCTTGACTAACAATTTGTTGTCCAGATGCCAGTACAGATGTCCCCATCCCAGTGTAAGTGCATCGGAGGTGAGTATTACTGAAGGCAGAGGGGAACTGAAAGGTGTGCCCTTCATTACATTTTGACTGTTTATCGACCACACAAGTGATGCTAGCACCTATTGTGGAATGATCACTTTGTGATGCATGTTGCCTAAACCTGATTTGTAATTTATCGCTAACCAGTGTTGAAGAGTTCTCATCTAAAGATGAGCACATGGTGTCACTGCCCAGGTCGACACCAACAAACCCAACAACCAGAAAAAAAGAGACTGATGGACGTGGAAACTTGAGAGGGAGAAAAGCCTTTGCCAAGGTTGAATCTAGAATGGCTCCCATAAATAGAATTTGCTGAGTTAGGAAGAATTTGCTGAGTTGGGACTAGAATGAACTTTATTTGTAGTCTCAGACTGGCAAAAAAGGGAACATATTGTTTTACATGCAATAGGATGATGCTTTTATTTACCAGTCATCTAGGTACGGGTACACAAACATCCCATTCCTTCTTAGGTGTGCTGCCACTACCGACAGGCATTTTATAAACACCCTGGCTGCTATAGACAACCTAAGGGAGAACCTTGTACTGAAAATGGTCATCTCCTACCATGAAACACAGATATTTCCAGTGACATGGTATTTTTGAAATATATATCTTTCAAATCTAAGCTGCAAACCAACCCTGAAGGGGGACAGAAGGAATTATAGAAGCTTGAGATAACATGTGGGAACAAAATTTCTGTATATACATGTTTAATATTCTTAAATCCAAAACAGGGTGAAGGCCCCCATGATTTTTTTGAGATGAGAAAATAATGAGAATAAAGCCCCTCCCTATCTGACTTTGTGGTATGATCTCATTTGCCTGTGCTGCCAATAGAGAATGAAACTTTTTTCTAACTATTCATGGTGAACTCAATACCTGCCCTGGAAGGAAATGGGAAGGTTGTAGGATAGAAGGGTTTTTTAACCGAATCATGTAACTGCATGCAACAACTTTTAGGATCCACCTATCTGATGTTATCAACCCCCATTGTTGATAAAAATGAGATAAATGGTTCCCAAACCGTGAATAAACAAAATCCAATTGGACTGATTTGAAGCTGTGTCCTCATGTCAAATCTTGCAAGGATCGCCAAAGATGAAGAAGTGAAAGTCTTCCCTCTATTATTTCAAAGTTTAAATGGCCTCTATCTTTGTGGTTGCTGATGGTGGAGTATGCCACTAGGGCTGATAATGATATGTCTTCTTTTGATAATTGTAAGAAAGCAATAACAAAGAAGAAGGTAGATAATGTCTGTGGTATCTATATTGAGGAGTTGAATATGATCTCTTTGCTGTGTTAAAGAAACCTAAAAATCTGGCTGTGGATCTCACATTTTTCATTTTCTCCAGTATCTCATCAGTCTGTATACTAAACAGACCTCCTTCATAAGAAAGATCTTCAATTCTCATCTTTGTCTCATGAGGAAGTCCCACTGATCTTAATTGTGCACATCTTCTTAATGTGATAGTTGAAGCTATTGCCCTCACTGCAGAGTCAAAAGGCACACTTAAAATTGTCCAGCAACATTTCAGACCTCAGTCAAAATAGCACTTGCTAATCTTTTGTGTTTCTCCAGTAGGGAATCAAGGAACAAAGACATTTTTCAGCAGAGATGATATTGCTACTTAGCCATGAAAGCTTCATAATTAGATATACACATGGCTAATGTAGCTGAAGAAAATATTTTTCTTCCAAAGACATCCAGTCTCTTCCACTCCTTATAAGACAGAATAAAATGGATTCAGGCATCTTTCGATCTTTAAATCAATGCCTCAACCACCAACAAATTAGGAGATGGATGGGTATGAAACATAGCAGCCCTTCCTGTGTAAATTGATATAATTTAGCTCTGTTTTTTGATAAAGGCTGAGCAGATGAGGAAGTACAGTAACTCCTCGCTTAACGCTGTAGTTATGTTCCTGAAATATGCGACTTTAAGTGAAACAATGTTAAGTGAATCCAATTTCCCCATAAGAATTAATGTAAATAGGGGGGGTTAGGTTCCAAGGAAATTTTTTTCACTAGACAAAAAACTATATATTATACACACACACACACACACACAGAGTATACATTTTAAACAAACAATTTAATACTGTACACAGCAATGATGATTGAGAAGCTTGGTTGAGGTGGTGAAGTTAGAGGGTGGAAGAGGATGGGATATTTCCCAGGGAATGCCTTACTGTTAAATGATGAACTAGCTTTCGGCTGAGCCCTCAAGGGTTAACACATTGTTGTTAATGTAGCCTTACACTCTACAAGGCAACACAAAAGGAGAGAGGGGAGACAGCATGGCAGACAGAGAGAGAGAGAGAGAGATGCGCATTGCCCCTTTAAGTAAGCTGACCGCACTCTTAAGAACATTGTCTTTTTAAGTCGATCAGGAAGTTGAGACAGCAGCTGATGCCCCAAGCTCTCTCTGTCTCTCTCCATCCATGTCCCCACCCTGCTCTATATTAGAGTGACCAGATGTCCCAATTTTATAGGGACAGTCCCGCTTTTGGGTCTTTTTCTTATATAGGCTCCTATTATTTGGGTCTTTTTCTTATATAGGCTCCTATTATCCCCCACCCCTTGTCCAGATTTTTCACATTTGTTCTCTGGTCACCCTACTCTATATGGAGAAGGGGTAAGTGGGGTGCAGGAGCAGGGGGAAGGGGGACACCCTGACATTAGCCCCCTCCTTTCCCCCTCCGCCACACAGCAAGCAGGAGGCTCCCGGGAGCAGCTCCAAGTTGGATCCAAGTTCATCTGGATCCAACATGATCGAATTCAAAGAAGAACATCTACTGACCTACCTCAAGATCCTGCATCCAAGCAATGTTCTTCAAAATGCGTGTGTCTAGATTAATCTTTTTCTCACAGATTGCTCTTTGCAAAGAGGCTGACACCAACGAGGATTGGATATTCATACTTGGCACTGAAGCTGAGTCCTCCTGAATCAAATTGGCTCTAAAAACAGAGGCTGAGACCATTATGGATTTCTTTTTCTTCAGATCCTTACATTTCTTAGATCCTGTAGTACCAGGTACCAAGGAGGATCTGTCCCTTTTGATTGAATTGCTCGGAGTGAAGCAGGTCTCTGTGCGCTTTCCATTCCAGATGTTTTCACTGACAGTGCCTCTTGTAGTAAAATCGCTTGAAGTTTTGTCTTTCCTTCTTTGCTTGTGTAGTAAAAGTTGAGCAAACAGAGCATTTTGAAGGAGACTATCCCTCTTCTAAACGTGCCAGACATCTGTCATGTGTGTCCGACACCAGGAACACCACCGGACATGAGACATCTCTTAAATCCAGGCTTTTTAGCCTCCAGTTCAGACATCCTGATCGCTATCTATCACTAACTTGACTGCTACGGACAACTACTAACTACTGATACCTAACCTAACTAGCCACCATAGATCTGGAAGTATCTGATAGCAAGTTTCTAACTGTTCAGCTGGTGGCGGTTAGAAGGAACGGAGGAGGTTGAAGTGCTATGACCTTTCATACCCTTGCCCTGGGATGTTTAATGTTCACTGAAGGGAAGAGCAAGGGAGGCTCATGAGTGCTCCAATGGCTACTACCAACTAGAATTCTACCATACAGGCTGCACCAGTCAGAGCATCCTATGAGCAGAATATGCAGAGAACACTTGAAAGATAGTAGAAAATTCATGAAGTAAACTTCAAACTTCAGCCCTGAGTTCCTGTGTGCTGCAGCAGCATGCACTTACTGCCTGTTGTCCACAATGCGGGGACAACCAAAACCAGAGGCAGTTGGACCAGGAATGGCAGCCAGGTGACAGAGAGAGATTCATGAAAGGACCAGAACAGGTCCACCTTCCCCATATCAGAGTTCAGTCATTTGTTATGCTTGCAAGCTACAACTGCACACATTGATTTGGGTCACAGCTATTACTTGGATACCTTTTCAGATAATTTGTCTTGGCTAAAGCTTGGGCTCTGGGTCTGTTGTTTAGCACTCTTCCCCCTCATCGCTATGATGTTGAACTGTTTGTCTTTTGGGAATGACAATTCATCAGGGTATCACTTGCTGAGCATGTCTGTTCTGAAAACTCCTGTGTATCTAACAGTGGAGGACTCTCGACTTAATTTACTCCTGATTTGTCTCAGTATTAATTCAAGAGCTGCTACTCTCCTATACACCTTTGGCTCATCTCTCTGCCCCCTTTCAAACTCTGCTATATTTTTTGGATGGTCTGGGAAATTAAACGGGATATGGTACTCCAAATAGGAGCAGAATGCATGCACCCAATTACCCTTTTCTCTTTTTCATTATATATTTTACATTCAACAAGCTTCACCAAGAAAGCAAAAGGAATTACAAAGAATAAAGGCCCATATTTTCAAGGGTGCACTCTCTTTTATGCGAACAACACGACTTGAAGATTTGTATGCACATACCTACAAGCATTTGACTGAGTTGTCTGCATGCAAACTGGGCATGCACAAAAGTGTACTTGTGTATGGTGACCATTTA
The DNA here is from genome assembly GCA_033296515.1 of Macrochelys suwanniensis. NCBI lineage: Eukaryota > Metazoa > Chordata > Testudines > Chelydridae > Macrochelys > Macrochelys suwanniensis. Next base: position 36,285,579 of record CM065775.1, on the reverse strand, counting down.
AAATGTTTATATAAAATAATGATGAAAATAAGGTCAATTTTATTTAAAGCAAATGTAATTAGCTGGTGCAATTAATTTTCCTTTCATAAAATGTTTTTTTTCTCTTCCTTTCCTCCTGACCCTCAAAAAAACCCATATTAATTACAATTTCTGATTTCTAGTTTATGTTCATCCATAATATAAAAACACAACTGCATAAAATGTTGATTTACTGCAAATAAGGTGCAGTAGGCATGTACTATTCAGACTAATGACCCTTCTTCACTTCCCAGGCACCCTAACAAAACCCCATCAAGCTGTTTTTCATTAGACTATGCCTGATTGAACTTCACATACACACACACTTGTTTTTCTTAATTTTCCTCTTACATTGTTGCACAGAATAAAGGTATCTACTGTAAAATTTACTTTACACTCTCAAAAGACCCCACAAACCTCAATACCACATAGTCTGTAATTTACTGTGTGTATTTAAAACAGATGGTAAAAATAATGGGCCAAATTCATCCCTGGTGCTAGTGGCTACACCTTCCTTGACATCAGTGGTGTTGCACCTGCTTACCCCATGGAAAAATTTGACACAAGAGCTTTTGAGTCCTACATCTCAAGTCCTTATTTTGATATCTTTATTTATTTAGTATTTCAACAGAGGGACAGACCTTTCAGATCTGACCAGCACGTACCTTACGAGGGCCTGTGCTCTTCAGCTCAAATACATCCATTGTGTAGTTGACTCTGCGACCATAGTGGTCAAACTGAACATTTCCGGTCAGCCCTTGTATTCGAACCTAAAAATGAAAAAAGAAATTCTAGCCTTATGTGCTTTTTGCACCCAGTTGCCGCACAGTAGCTGGGCATTATTAAGTGAATCACAGAACACATTCGTCTTGTGCTTTTGGACCATGTATTTTCACTGCAGTATACTATCAACATAATACTTTGGACCAAAATAAACAAACTAACTAAAAAGGATATTTTGCTTGACCTTTGGGTCTTTTCCAGCTCAAATCTTAATACTAAGGCATGTGTGTACTGAAGTATAATAGTCGCGAGGGTGAAATTCACCCTGCTGCAGAGGGCCTAAGTAAGTACTACAGAAGCCTGGTATGTCTGTGTGAGGGGAGGGTGGCCTGGGGTGGAGATGTCTCAACACCCTTAGTCCAGAGGGTAACAGGGGAGAAGCTGCGGGATCCATAATTCCTTTTTTCCCATGGCCCTAGACTCCACATACAAGTGAGATTCTGGAACTGTGGGTGCAATTTCAGCCCACAGGCTAATGCAGCAGATGCAGTGGGGACATGGGTTGAACTGCAGCCTAGGCTCTGCCCCTGGGTTGTGGGCTCTATGGCACTGCTCTGATAGGCACGCAGCTTCTGATCCTTATCCTGATGAAGTCAGTGGATGTGTTGCCATTGGCTTCCACGGTAACAGGATCAAGCCCATATAGACCCATTACTCAGACTTTATGATCCTGATGTCAGCTTCACCATAGAAACTTGACTTCATGCCTTTAGAGCATATTATAGATCTGGACACTTTCTTCATAGAATATTTGAAGTACATTAATTGTTTAATATCTTTTCATAAGAGTCAGGACATGCATTTTAAATCAAATCCTTCTATTTTGTCCATTTCAGCCTTATCTGACTCTTCTTCAAGACTGAAACCCTTGCTGGTAGGCAGAAAGCTGCCAGTTCTGTCAGAAGTCACTTCTTCTCAGTGTCTGCTCCAGAGTTGAGTCTGCTCATTTGCAATTGGAATGATTTAAATTCTACTGTAGGATTTTTAAAAAAAATCTCCATTCTTCAGGAGAGAGACTAAATCATCTTGATAGGGATCTGGAACTTTCTAGGCATTCATATTCATCAGAAATTCAAACTTCTGATATCAAAGAACAATGGCTCTGGGATATCTTCTTTTTAAAGAAACAAAATCTTTAAATAATTTTACCTATGTGATTTGTATTGGGAATAGTTTACAAGCATTTGGGATGATGCAAACAAATTTGATATTCAGTGTGGTTAATAAAACAACTCTCTGACAGTAATTTAATTACACATTCTGCTATTTGTATTACCTGGAATTAATGTTTTCTTTAAATGAATATTACTTTTCATGCCTAGGCTACAGTGCACAAAGCAGCTGGCAAACTAAGCACTTCAGTAGAGAATGTTTCACCTCTTACAATATAACAGAGTAGTTTTCAATATACCAGATAAAGTATTTGCTCTGTGGTCAGGCCACAGCTCTTGTGCTTCATTGATAATATAATTTGTCTAACAAATGGATCAAAGACGTATCTGAATAACTGAGAGGCTCTCCACCCTCTCACTCAACCAATAAACTAAAACAGCAGCAGTGAAGACAATCCAACTATTACTAGGTGCTTTCAGGTGGTGATTGAAAATAAACGTCCCCACATGCCCATCACACCTTCTTGAGTGTTATACCTTCCACATCACAGAACTAGCAAATTGATCTACTATTCACCAAGGTCACTAGAATTAAGCATAACTTTACCTGTTTGAGTGTTCGCTCCATATCAATCCCCTGGCCCCATGGTGCAGCAGGATTAGCAAGACAATCACCAGCATTCCCTCTCCGTGAAATATCAATTTTCTGCCTTCTAAGGTTACGGAATGTTTCAGCCATCACAAGTACCCCATCATAGGTCAGAGCAGATGTGTACTAAACAGGGAGACAAATGCATCATTTCAGTGTGGCAAGTCTATAGAAAATCAGTTCAGACTTAGATATATTTCTGTTTTAGCCTGTTATGCACCCTGAGAGAAAACTCCCATCAAAGTCAATAGAAGGTTCATCTAAGCAAGGAATGCATGCTCTCAGAGTTGAGATCATATTACAATAGTTCAGCTTTAAAACTGTATTTCAGAAGGTCAGCAAAATATCTCTCTGAGGAACCATAGCAGGAGACACACTAAAACAACGATCTCCCTTTCTCAAACTTTTTGCCATTTATTTTATTCATCTGGGACTAACACCTGCCGAGCCATCTTCACTGAAGATGAGAGAAGAACTGGTAGTTCACTGAGCAGGCTTAGGATCATGAATAAATGCATTGGAAAGAGTGGGAGAACCCGGTTACTTAAATTGCAGAGTAATCAGGATTAGCATTTTTCATTCCATTTGCAAAATTTCTGCTTAGTTGCTCTCATGAAATAGGCTATAGTGAAATAAAGTAGACTAGAGAAGTCAGAGTGGAAAGTCTCAGTTCTAGGCAAAAACCATGTAAGATAGAGTATGCAGCAGCTGTTAGTTTGAAGACACAGGTGAAAAGTACATAGATGCTTAAAGGCAGGGTAGTCTAGTGGATGAGGCACTGGGCTGAGATTCAGGAGACTGATCTGCTCTGTGACTTTGGGTAAGTCAATTCACTTCTTTGTTTCCTCTCCACATTTTATCTTGTCTGTTTAGGTCGTAAACTCTTTGGTACAGGGATTATATCTTATTATGTGTTTGTACAGTGCCTAGCACAATGGAGTCCCAATCCCTATCAGGCCTCTAGACACTATCATAATACAACTTATTACTATTAATAATAAATTAACTCTGAGGCACTCATCTTTACAGCCGAGTTGCGGCTTGCCTGTCAAGAAAATGTCAGGTCTGTAGAAGAGGCCAGATTTTGATATGTGTATTGGACTGGACAGATAAGAACCAGAAAGGCATGCAGTTGCACTGTAAGATCATGACTACTTGTAAGCATTACACCAGGATTAACATAGGGTGTAATTTCCAGATAGTCAACAACATAGGGATGATATATTAATTATTATTATATCTCAGATTCAGAAGGCAGCTTGCTGCCTGGAAATGTATGAGTTCATTGTGCATATAATATGATAAGGCTAACATACAAGTTTGGTTGGAGTTAGGATGTCAGTTTTAAATAAACTTTTGATTTCTATTTCTTGTCATTAAGGGAGTTCACTGGGGAATAAGTGACAGAAGATGTAAATTTTGTAGCAGTTCATATTTCTATCACATAATTGCAATGCTGAGTTTAATTAGTTAGAAGTATTTGTGAGGTCACATATCTTGTGCTGTAGCTCAATATTATGAAATTAAGCATTTATTCATGAACTCAGTTATGTGAATCATAAGTTAAAATGTTTGAATGAAATCCTTGGTAGTATATAAAATGAACAGGTACCTTTGGAGGGCTGTCAGATCCTGGGTATTCTCTCTGATCCAGCTTCTTCCAGCGCTGCATGAGTTTAGTTACCATAGGAGTACTGAAATCTACTAACTGAAATCCTGTTACATTGGCTCCTCCATGCATAAACCTCTCCAAAGAAATATCTTTGAATCCCTAGAAAATAAATGTAACATTTTGTTTGCCCTAGCACATTGTTCTGGGCCAGACATGTTTTAGGTTAGCAAGTGAGCATAAATGAACAGACAGAGAGAAAATAGGTAAATAGATTTCTAAGACAAGTAAAGGCTTAAAACCTGGGAAGAAACTTCAGCCGTAGCACATAATGTTACTTTGAATGATAACAAAAAAGGTGAATTTAAATTACCAGGTGACTGTTTGAATGCAATAGGTATGTATCAACAGTTGGAAAAGGCATTCCTGGGAATGATGGACAATGTTTGAGAAAACAAATTCAGATCATCATGTTTGCAAAGCAATTTCAGAATATTAAGGGCCCAATCCAGTCTCTATTAAAGTCAAAGGAAAGACTCCAAACTACTTCAATGGGTATTGGATTGAGGCCTAATCCATTATGCCCATGGCTCAAGGTGATATTGCAGAGTGAAGGAGACACTATTTTGTAAGTAAGCTGTCTGAGACCAATTGTTCAAGCTGAAGATGGATGAGTTATCCAACATATATAATGGTGTCATGGGATATCAGAATTTATAAGTACAGTTTATAGGTCTGCCTGCCAGTGCAAAACCAATGTAAGTGACATCAGAACCAAGCCTACTATGAAGTTGTAACTGTAGCCATTAGAAAACCATTTCCTCTTTTGTATTTGAGGCTTATATTAAACCTCCACGTCAACATAGAAAGAAAAATTAAATTATAGGCACATCCATAATGATGCTTTTCTATGGCTAATTTGTTCAGTGAGTGTAAATCCAAGCCCGTTAGTAAAAGGTGCTTTTAGAGATAGAATTCCACTTTAAGAATGCATAAATATCAAACTAGCTAACTGACCAAATCAAAATACCACTCCCCGCAAGTCTTCCTTTCCCAACCAAAGTATCACTGAAACATCTCACATTTTTTTAAACTTCCACTGATTTGGCAAATTTTAATTTATCCCAAGTAGTATTATTACATTGCACTTAAAAAGCAAGATTCAGAAAAAGTTTTCTGAGGACCTGACCCAACGCCAACTCAAGTCAATAGACAAACCCTCTTTAAAGGCATTGGATCAAGCTCTTAAAGAGAATTTTAGTGCATGTGAAAGGTGTCAGATCATCAACTCATTTTACACAGGCTACTCAACAGCCATCAGATACCTGCAGCTTCCAGTCACTTTCACATGTAACCCAGAGGGGAATACGCTTCAGTTCATATCCCATAACAATCCACTGAACAATTCAGTTCTTCTCCAACCACCTTACATAGGAAAAATAATCTGAAGAATTATATATGTTTGGGGTGCCAAAAGTCTAATTAGCAAGAGCCTGGAGAGGACGGACTTATCTTGTTTTGAAAGCTGAAGGTCTGAAAAAAACTTGAAAAAAAATTAACTGAAGCTGTAAGTACAGTGCAGCACAACCGAGTCTTTTGTCAGCTCAAATTCTTTAAGTGTGAGTAAAGAGTAAGAAAAGAAGCAAACAAAAATGTATTTCAGAACCAGAATCTATATTCTCTGCATGAGGATGTTTAGTTTAAGCAAAGAGATTGCTTTAATAATTCAATATTTAATTTACTCTTTTCCTTTCCTCTTTGAACACTTTTTGCACAAATGTATAATGTGGATTTAGAGGGAAAATACTGAATCAGTAATACTACTGGAAGTAGCTTATCTTGCAGCAAAACATATGTCACCCTGAAAGATTTGAAGAAGTTATGTTGAACCTTGTTATTCTAGTAATACACAACAATGAGTAAAAAATGATAGTGCAGTATTATATATGGATCAAACTCTGTGCTAAATTATACTCAGGCAGCCCCTTAATCCTGTATTGATTTTAATGGCATGTACCTTAGGGCAAAATTGGGCTGTTATTCAAATGGCAGCAGTCAAAACAAAAAATGTACATTCTTCAGTACATTGCACAGAACCTATTATGGTAAATTGTATATTGGTTACAAATAGCAAACTTCGTGTGTAGCGTTATAGCTCCACAGCACAGTTGAATGTTTTACTTGTAAACCATTGACATAATTATACAAAAGGATCTTACCAGGTTTGCAACGATGTAATGGTAGCCTTTAACATGCTTTCCAACACTCACAATCTGTGGGGGGAGAGGGTGGGGGGAAAGAAAGAGCAAACTATATCTTATTGTACTGCTTTAACTGAGCATTAATCATCATATGATTATGAGAAATGTAATTTTAGCACCATAATGTTGAGATTTCCCCCCCGCCCCATCAAAGTGACTGAAGTAGCTATAATTTTCCTAATGCCTAATCATTAGAACCTCCTAAAATGCAAATAGCTAAAATAATTAATGGGCAATTCTGCAATCTGAATGCATTCCATATGACTGAACATGTTGCTGCAGTATATTACTCTTGCAAGTGTAGTAATTGCCTGCCGTATACATATCCAGACACCGGAGGTCATATGATACCACGAAAGACTAAAGGCTGGTTTTTTATTTTTATTTTCCATGCTTGGGGAACATGGTACATTTTTGGTGCTTGGGACAGAAGTTCTCTGTTTTTACATGGTCAAGTACTTTATTCAGTCCTGACCCAGGAAGGTGAAAATAACGGTAGCTTGCATGAGTGAAAACTAAATAAGAATTGAGTGCTAGGTTGTGTGGCTCACACTCAGCTCTGAGCTCTTTCTGCCCATTTTGGTGATTAGCTGCAATTGCAACAGGTCCTTTCACAGGCGGCAGGGGACTCCTTTCTTGTTCCACCCACCCCTCTGTACACACGCATAAGGGCTAAACCCAAACTAGCCTGGAGTATTTGGCCCACAGAGGGAAATGATCCAGAACCGAGTGAAGCAGTGCAAATTACCCCACGGCTGCCAATTGTCACAGCCTTGACTTGGAAGGACCAGCATTGCGGGAGAGAAAATCATTCTTTACCCAAATCAACTCTTGGCCAATACACACAATAATTAGTGACAACTCTGATGGCATTTGCTGTGTGGATCCCGGATTATTTATTAGAATAGCTAAGGGTGAATATATTTGGCTGCAGAGCATGACGGGTACTAATGGCTTAATTTTAAAGTGAAAGCTGCTTTTACTAAAGGTTTACTATAGCAACACCTGCAACATGCATTTTTTTTATTCAGCAACAATAGAGTCCTCTTAAGTCTTATTTAGGGCTTTCACAACTACATTATACAAATGATGCTTTAGACTCAAACATATTCATTATTTCTTCTCATTTACTCATTTACCCAACTCCCCAAAGCATTTTAGCTGCAATCCAAACACACAGAAAACATACACAGGCTGAGATTTTTCAGGTGGCGAGGGGTGAATTTAATAATTAATAGGAGATGCGTAGCTCAATCCCCTCTGCTGATTTGAAACACCTCAGCTACAGTCCCTGCCCTGAAGAGTTTACAGTTTTAGCATTCATACAGCACTGTCCATGGTCAAAGCACAAACAAACATGCACTAATCCTCCCAGCTTCCCATGGAGTAGATAATTATTAATGTGCCCATTTTACAGATGAGGGATAAATGCCTGAGAGATTAAATGATTTGACAAAGCACACAGAGCAATTCAGTGTCTAAATCCAGATTAGGATTTGGAGCTGACTGATTCCTAATCCCGTCGTTATTCTGACGGACCAATCCCCTTCTCATGGTGCAGCAAAAATAGAGGAATCCAAGAAATTTGGCATCAGTGGTCCAGAGAGCTTAAAAACATTGGCTATTTTTAAATTATAAGGTATACAAGAAAACTATGTTCCTTCCCTCTGCTAACTGCCAAAAACACTACTGGCTTCCAATGCTCCTTTTGTTCCAATTATTAAAATCAGATTCGGTTTTACAGCATGTGTCAGGTTGACTGTTCATGATGTAAACCGAGCACTCATCTGCAGTCCAATCAGGCTCCCTTTAAAGTCAGTGGTTAAACTCACCTTCATTTCAGTTAAACAAATCAAGTCCTTATAAACAGCCTACTGCACATATGCAGAAGCTTGTCGTCATAGCATTTTCCAATGTGCATACGAGTTCATCAAATTCACTCCTGGAATAAGTAACTTGCAACTCCATTGGCTTCAATGCAGTTGCAGGCCCTTACACCAGTGAGCTGTCATTATATCTGTACTCCCATCAGTAATGCTCATAAGACAGGTATGCTTATACCTCCAAAGTGCAAAGAAATTGATATAGATTGCAAAATCCTTTGTTAAATAATTTGTGAAGCATTGTGCGAGTGAAATATCTACCTTTTGAGAAAGAGACTAACTTGACATAGAAAGTAAATGGCATGTTAAAAAATGTGGGCCAGATCCTCAACTGGTGTAAAATGTCATAGCTCTATTGAGATCAGTGGAGTGTTGACAATTTCCCCGAGCTGAGAATCTGGCCCTGTATAGTTTTGACAGCACAGACATCACCGGCCACTACAGTGCATCAGTCAAATCAAGCAAGCTCATCATAAACCTACTTATGATCATATGTTTCAGAAGCATTTCTAAAATTGTTAAAATAATAGAAATGAGCAAATCCTGCAAAAATATCATGGCAAATATTGGAGTAAAATTTCTAACTGAATTTGCTTCCGTTATGTTCGTGCCTTTGTGGTATTTCTCTCTGCAGACATTCTAGCAAGCAAGTGTGCTGTCAGAACTGTTTATGGACACAGCAAATGTTAAGTGAATATTGGGAAATATACGTGGAATGCAAATTTTGAACTTCTTGGAAATCAGATTCTAAGAGTTATGCTCATCTAGCTGGGGAAGAGAGACAATGCTACGTGACCTATATGTTCAGTCAAAACTAATCAACATGGTTCTGATTTTGAATCTCAAATGTTTATGATGAGCTGCTCATGCACAATCTATAGAATTATTTGCCATTTGGAAGCAGAATGTTTGACACCAGCACTCCAAAATCTACACTGACTACCTATTAACTTCTAGGTGGAGTTTCAGGGGCTGGTTCTGACTATGAAGCCCTGCATGACATAGGACCTTACTATCTGAGGGACCACCTTTTCCCCTGTACTATATTGCTGTAGCTAAGGTCAATGGAGGCACTCAAGCTGGAGACCTTCCTATATAAGAAAAGGAGCTGAGGACAGCACATTTTCTGCAAGGGCCCTTCGACTTTGAAATTAAATTCTCACTCAGTTATTATTTTACATTATTTGTATTATAGCAGGGGCTAGAAGCCACAACTGAGATCAGGACCCCACTGTATGTACACATAGTAAGAGACAGTCTTTGTCCTGAAGAACTTACATTATAAATAAAGAGTGAGAGAAAGAATATTATCCCCATTTTACAGATGGGGAACTGAGGCACAGAGAGACTAGGTGGCTTGACTAAAGTCACACAGAAAGGCTGTAGCAGAGCGAAGAATTGAACTGAGCCCCAGGCCAGGAGCCTTAGCTGCAAGACCATCTTTCTTCTCTTCACCTGAAGTAGTGTGAATCTATTGACATTTGAGGTACACTAGTCTCTGTTGAAGTGGGCATTTAGAAAAGGCTGAAGCAGCTTAGAAAGAGTTTAGGGAGGAAAGTGATGGGTGGGTTACATTGGTCTGGAGTGGGGAGGACAGCAGGCTGAAACATGCCACTGTTTTGCTTTTGTCAGGATATTCATTTTGCTTTTTTTAAATTAAAAACAAGGGTATCTAAAGCCTAGAACTGGAGTTCTGTCATGCTGCTGTATTTAAATCCAAACAAATTCATAAATACATAAACAATTCTGAATAATGAATAAATAAAAAAGCGTAAGCGGCTCCCAAACAACTTATTAGCAGAAAATGAGGCAAAATTCATTCAGCACATCATTCACTGTGAATACTTGGTTCTACTAAATACTACAGCAGAGTCAAATGAATTAGAAATACAAAAAAGCCCAATTAGATCATCAAGTCTATGTCCAAGTAGCAATGCAGGATTTTCCTCAATTCTTAGAGAGAGCGAGAGAGAGAGAGAGAGAGAGAGAGAGAGAGAGAGAATGTATATTTACATGAAAATGTCTTTATGTATCTGTAAAAACTATAATGGTCTATTGTAAAAACTCTATAATTTCTATTACAGTTTATTCTGTCTTATTTCCTCATTTACATGAATGCACTAAAGAGAAAGATTAAACCACATTGAACTGAATTCATTATTATCTCAGAATCCTGACTCAATCCTACAAAAGGACAGAAATTTAGAGATAATGCATAAAACTCTATCAATAACCTACTACAATGCATGTGGGTATCTTATGCATGAGAACCTAAAAAGAATAGAATACTGGATAGGTCTTTAACTTACTATCTAACATATTCAGTTTAAGAATAGATAACCTGATTTTGATCTCCTATGTACCGGTGTAAATCAAGAGTAGCTTCATGTAAGCCAATGGAGTGAGGGTGACATAAAAGTGATGTAAGTGAGGTAAGTATCAGACCTAGATTTTCAGTCTTAACTTTGCACTGCCTAGTTTTTACACAGTATGTTTAACACAACTCTTTAATATGAGCTGAACAACAGTTCTGGGAGTCTTGCTTGGAAATAGGATTGCCAGCATTGTATTTTAAAAATACAGGACAGATATACCCAATCTTGACTTGAACCTCTGGGGGCAAGTCCTTTCTCCCCGCAATGCCATGCTTCCTAGGGTTTCTCTATCTCCAGCTCTGGATGCTGCAGAGAACCCAGGGCCGCAGGTGCTGGGCCAGCAGCCTCTGCAACTCTTCTTCAGGTTCTGCATGGGCACCAGGAGCGGAGTTGGTGGCTGCAGTTGCTGGTCTTTGCCTGATGCTGTGCTGCGCCTCCTGCTGGGGACATTGGCAGAGACTCTGCGAGCAGGGAGGCTACACCCCTGCCACACAGCACCCCTTCCTGACCCTGGCACTTCAGTACAGCTACAGGGCACGCAGCCCCATTCATTTATCCTGCCAAACAGAGCCTGTGCAGGGAAAGCAGACTGGGCTGCGCTCAAGGGCTGGACTCGGGAGGGGGTCCTGTCCAGCAGGGGGCCAGTACTCACAGGGGTGCATCTTTCCACTCCCCTTGAGCGTGGCCCCATCTGCTTTCCCTGTGCACCTGTGAGTACTGCCCCCTTGCTGTTGAAATATGGGATAAAAGGCATCCCATACTGATTTTGTAAGAGACAGGCAATTTTCTATTTAAATAAGGGATGTCCTTTGTAATACACAACTTGGTGACCCTACTTGGAAATTCAGAAACTGATCTAATCAAAAGAAGATAGAGCCCGGTCAGCGTTAACAGTGTTGGGCTCTGATTCCGCTCTCACTTGCACACGTGGAAATTCCACTGACTTCAGTTCAGCCAGTTCTGATTTCCATAAGCAATCAGGCCCTCTGAGCCAGCCTTCCCTCTTTAATACCACAAAATGAATGAATACAATACACAGCTTATTTAAAAATAATGCCTCACTATTACAGCTGGAAACATCCTGCTCATTGTGGTTTCCAGAAGACTGGGAGTCAGCGCCGCTGGAATGTAAAGGCCTTATTTTAAGTTAAACACCTGCTAAAAGCTAAAGCTGTGCATAACAAATGGGAATGTTACAGCAGCTTTCCCCATCAGGCTAGTGTGACAATCCGCTGTCCTGAGAAAAAGAAGCCACCCAATAAAGCGAGGTCTGTGTAATAAGTTGTAAAAAGCATGAAGGCTTGTAAAAGATGAAAGATTGAGGCTTGAACAGAAATATTGTGGCAGAAGGGGTAACGGTATAAACCGTATACGAGATAAGAATTTATACAGTGTCTGAAGCTGGGATAAATCTTTTACAAAGCCACTCAGGAACCATAAAAAAGCCACTGAGAAACTAGCTTAACTTCCACATCAAGTCCTTAAGAAAGTTGATGGAGATGCTCTTGTTTGGGGAGTGGCTGGAGATTTATAGGACAGATAAATCCTTACATCATTGAAGAAGAAGTTAAAGGAAGCAACAGACAGATAAGCAGTGGACTGTTAGCGAGTAAGTGGGTTTCCTTCTCTATTGCAAGGCAGTGGCACAGCCCAAGTATGGGTGGCACCGCACATTCACAGTACGTGGTAACTGAAAGCACCTGACTAAGCACAGAAGAGAGGAACTTTAAATACAGAGCCCACCTCTGCTATAAATAGAGTAGACAGAGTTGTGCACAGAAAACATCTGGCTGTGCTGGAATAAAAAACCTTCAGAATTGCCTCAGAAGGCATGAGTAAGAAATATCTTGGCAGGTTGCCACTTTCTGCTGCTCTTGCTACTCGAACTCATTTCTGTTCCAAGCCCATCAGTGGGAAATGTGTATTTGTAAATAAAAGTAGATTAGGTTAATTTATTAATCCTTTGTCTGTCTGCTGCGCTGCCCGCTCATTCTCTTTCCTTCGAGAAACAACCCTCTTTCAGGGTTCAAAACGCGTTAGCTATGCAGTGCTGTGACGATGTGCTTTCGTATTACTGGTGCAGGTCAGGGCCGGTGCGCCCACTAGGTGACCCTAGGTGGTTGCCTAGGGCGCCAGGGTTTGCGGGGCGGCGGGCGGCTGCCTCTCGCCTCCTGCCTCCGTGGCTGAGCCGAGAGCCGGGGTGGGGGTGGGGGGGGCTGGCCTCGGCTGCCTCCCGCCTCCCGGATCCGCAGCTGAGCCGGGAGCTGGAGGGGCGGCTGGCCGCAGCAGCCTCCTGGCTCCGCGGCTAAGCCAGGAGCTGGGGGGGTGCCGTGGGCAGTGGGGAGGCTGCCGTGGCCCGCAGGGGGGTGGGGAGCCGTGGGGGGGGGGGAGCTGGCTGCTGCGGGGGGGGCAGCGTTAGCTGTGGGGGGGAGGGCAGGGCTGGTGCAAGGAAGTTTCACCTAGGGCGCAAAACTTCCTTGCACCAGGGCCCTCGTGCAGGTTAAGCTCGTCCGTGTTGCTGCACCGTCACATCACATCTAGACATGGACGAAATAGTCAAAAAAACTTCATGAGAAATTTCAAATATTTCGCAGAAAATGAGAAAGCCCAGAGGGGCCTTTCCCCCAATTCATTGCTGACCACATGCAGTGGTGGGGGAAGGAGGAAGGTCCCTTCCCCAGAGGGCATAGTGATGGGCTTTCAAAGGGGTTGCTGCACTGGCTGGTGTCAGTTTCACCCTGCTACAATCCATGTGTCTGCGCTGCTGGGGAAGAAGGAAGGAGGAAGGAGAAGGAGAGAGAGGAAAGAAGAGAGGGGAAGACCTGCTGAAGAATCCTCCAAATCCACAGCCTTCCTTGGGAACTAAGCACAGCCAGCCCCTATTGTGGCACAGAGGCACCCGACAGGAGTGGTGCAGTTAGCAGAGCAATGCAGGGAGAACTGTTCAGGTGCCAAGAACTTTGATCAATGAGCTGCTTTGCAGTCCTATTTGGGCACAGTCAATCTGAGAGCCCATTTTCCAGGCTAGTGGATAGGCTGTGCATGAAAATATGACTCTAGTTTAGCCTGTGCCAAGGTGTACAGGGATCCTCTTTATGGAATAGACTTGAATGTAAGGTCATGAGGCTATGTCTACACTGGCAATTGAATGACAAAACTTTTGTCTTTCAGAAGTGTTAATCTCCCTCCCCCTGAAAGACAAAAGTTTTGCCGTGACAAGCGCCAATGTGAACAGTGCGTTGTCGGCAGGAGCGCTCTCCTGCTGACAACATAAACGCCGCTCGTTGGGGGTGGAAGTTTTTTGTCGGCAGGAGAGCTGACAAACAGCGGCTACACTGCATGACTTTTAGCGGCACAGCTGTAGCAACACAGCCGTGTCACTAAAAGCTGTGTAGTATAGACATAGCCTCAGTAAATCATGAGAATGAGTTAAGCGTAATTTGGCCAAACGCCAAGTACTCTGTTAAAGTTCGCAGAACATCCAAAATAAACAAAATCGATAAACCAAATAGATATATATTTTAATTAATGAACAGTTAAATTTACAACTTTATCATGTTATCAATGTAACTTGCAGCTGGGTAGCATTACTTCATCAGGATTAGCTATCATTGGCAGAGTGGACCAAACAGAGCAAACGGTATATGTTTTTTTCCATATTTTTCCCCAGTCACAAATTGTATTCAGCAGATTCAATTTTAGTTTGGTGGTAGAAATAATAACTAAACTCTACACTTAGGGCCTGATCCAGCGCTCACTGCAGTGGGAGTTGGATCTGAACCCCACTTTTCATCACAAAGCATTTTACCAATGTAGAAATTGAAGATCAGCAATGCTAAAGTACTTGCTCAAAGACATACACTGAGCTGGTCACAGATCTGGGGACAGATTCCAAGATTCCTGATTCTCAGCACCTTGCTGTAAGCACTTGACAATATTGCTTAACCATATTAATTAATTATAACTTGGCTTCCGATTTTTAAAATATAAGCTTTACAATGTTAATATTGTTTTACTTCCTAGATTTCACTGTTAATGGTACTAGATGCTGTGAATGTTCTCTTTACTAATGTGTATAATTCCACTGAACAACTGAATGTACGTCAGACACGGAATAACAATTTTCATCTCTGTATTTAAAGGTGAAAGCAATTCTGTATGAGTGGTGATGTTAGGGCTGGCTGATGCAGTACACTGATGAAGCTGAGTGAAGAGGTGCTGGTCTCTTGGAAAAGGTTGCATTGGGCACTTGTATTGGAAAAAAAAGATTGAAATCAACCTGCTGTACAGCTCAGGAGCCAGACTGCTGATCTTGACAACTAAACTGTTATATTATGCAACGTTCAAGAGAAGACAGATCAGTGTTTATAGATGAGATATATTTAAAGATTCTCATACAGCAAATGTACGAGTTTTGGACTGTGCAAGGTAGAAGATGGGAAAGCCAATGCAACCTGGATTTCTACAGACAGAAGAGAAAAGACTGATTAAAAAGCTTGAGAAAAAAGACACCAGAAGTAGATATACATTTCTAAGGAAAGAAGTAACCACTGCAATAAGGGCCCTATTCAACTATCATTGCAATGAGTGGGAGTTTTTCAAAGATTCACGAACTATGGCCTTTTATAATCTGGCCCAGAGAATTATGAAAGGAGTGGGACAGGAGATAGTAGACTCCATTGTGGACATTTTCATTTAAGTAAAAAGCTCATAAAAATGATAGAAAATGGTTCCTCCGGCCCCCAGCTGTTCACACCAAAAAGGACTAGCTGCACTTCACGTGCAGGATTTTTAACAAGCTCCAGTAGTTCACAATCAGTGCTGAACAGCAGTAAAAGCAAGCTGACAAAACACTGTTCAACCATTTTCAAATACAAAAAAGGTAAACAAAAAAAATACAGCCCCGCCATATATATTTCCACAAATGTGCACATACACAGATCAAGAGGGAGAGCTCAGCACTTTTCTGTTGACAGCTTCAGTGTCATAGAGCTTGGGGGTATAAGCTTGAAATCTGGGATGGAGACAGTCTCTAGGGGCTAAATTGGGGCTGTGGCATAAGCCCTGTATAAGGGGTAGTGTGCAGCTGTACTGCCCCACAAGCAGACCATCAGAACCAGATTGTGACTCTGAGTCACAATCTGGTTCCCTTTCACTCCTTGCTCCTGAGGGAAGTAATCTGGACCAGCCCTATACCTGGGGCAAATTAATCCCAGCTGAGCTGCACTGACCAGTGCATTGGAGAGCAGAACAAAGGCTCCACAAACTCTCTGACCCCATCTGCCCACTCCCTTTTCATCCCCATTGGAGGGTGAGTGGCAACCACAGCAAAGGATGATCTCATGCTGTTGCCTATGATGCAGGTAGCCAGAGCAGGAGAATAACAGCTACCTTGCTGCCCAGTGCAGGCTGATTAGTTGAACCACAATCTGGCCTTACATTTGCAAAATTCAGTTATAAAAGAGAATTTACCTGGTCACATACTATTTTCCACAAGACCCATCTACGCATGTGCAAGTGAAGAGTAAGCAGAAAATGAGGCAGGTCTATGTGGATCTGTGCCTTATTTCAAGCCAAATTCTAGGCCTGATTCTGAAATTTTTGTTTACGTTGAGTTCAATGGGACTGCTCATATAAGTACTACTCAGTGTGATTAGTGTTGGACAGTTGGACCCTAAATCTAGCCAGAAATAAGGGTCAGATCTGTAACACCCTGTCTCAGTCATGCTGTATCCCTACCATATTAACTGTGCATTGTTCATATATGAGCAATGAATGAGCAGTCCTGTGGAAAAATAGTGCAAGATAACGTGTTTAAAGACTGCATGTATTCAAAGATTGCATGTATGTGCACAAGCAGACAGAGTAAAGATTGGACAGGCACCATCAACTTTGGCATTTCCTTCCTTTTTAGAAATTAAATTAACATTTTCTTTTAGTATAGATTAAAAAAATGACAAACAAACCCCCAAACCACAAAATTATGTTACAAAATCTGCGGAACTAACAATAGTGACTATCCATCATCATCTTTTTCTGCCTTGTATTTTGTCTGTTTAGAGTGTAAAATCTCTTTGGGGCTTTGGACTCATATGTCTTAATACACTTTTTGAGCGCTGCATAAATTTGAAGTAATAGCAATTAAAGCAAATATATTTGAACAAATAGGATATATTTAAGTTAAAATAATTGAGATCGAGTCTACAGTTTATTGCCTATGTTATTCTCAAACCATTTCTACATTTCCATGTGAGCTTTAATGGCATCCTCCTTCAGTGTCATTTGAAAGTGGGCAAATGAAGAAATAAAAAAAGAAATATATGACGTATTCACTAGAACGTGGAAAGCAAACTAATCCAACTGATTAAATCCAAGTAAGTCTTAGAACAAAGTGATCTGACATTTCCCTAAACAGTGTGCGCATTTTGCTACACCTCTATTTTCTTCCTGCTCTAGTAAACTGAGTAGTATCCTTGATTTTGCAGCATATACAGTTTGGATCATGCTACCTCATAAAAAAGCAGATAGGAATTTTAGTTACAATTTTGCAGTTGCTATTACTTGGGAGTACCCTGATTTGCTTTGCTTGGGTCTCTGTGATAATGGATTTTGTTCCATGGGTACATCTGAGGTGAAATAGGAGTTCAGCATCCAAATCCAGCACACCTATAACAGGATTAAAATAATGAGCTGCCACTCATTTAAAAGATACATATCCATATTTCCAGTCTGAATTTACCTCCACTTGGCTGCTGAGATTTACAGTACAAGCTGAAAATACAAAGGGAGACACTGTTTAACAATGCACAAGAAGAAGAAATGAGCACTCTTAGTGAAAAGAGGGAGAAATATACTGATGTTGATTCTTGTTGTGTAGTGCGCATGACTATTGTTGCCATGGACTGTTCCGTTTATAAATCACTAGTCGTCACTGCACGTATTAGCAGTTTGATTGTTAGGAAATGGAAAGCCAAGCTGCACAGCACTTACCAATAATGTAGGCAGGCAAATTAGTTTAGGAGGGCAATTTGGAAACACAGTTTAGAAGCACAACATGATTAAGTAGATAGAATCCTCAGTCTCATTCACTTACTTTTGTCCTCTAATTCATAAAAAATGTTTGTGTTCTTAAACACCTGTGATTGAAAGCATAATTGTTCACAGAATGGGCACAGGCAAATCATGAGGTAGCATGATTCTGTGGCAATGGACTATGAGTCAGTAACCCTTGGTTCTGCTGCCAACTTGTGTGTAAACTTGGACATGTCACTTCCCATGTCTGTGCCTCCCTTTCCCTTCTTCTATCTTGTCTCTCTAAACTGCAAGCTCATTCAGGTGTGGACAGCCTCTAACTATGTGTTTATACAGCACCTAGGTCAGCATCCTGGGGTCCTGACCTCAGAGGGGGATTCTAGGCATTACTGTAATACAAATTAGGAACAAAAACAACAGTTTTGAAAATGTAGCTCTAAGTGATAAATATTTGAGATAAAAAATAAGAACAGAAGAACGGCCATATTGGGTCAGACCAAAGGTCCGTTTAGCCCAGTATCCTGTCTTCCGACAGTGGCAATGCCAGGTGCACCAGAGGGAATGAACAGAACAGGTAATCATCAAGTGATCCATCCCCTGTCGCCCATTCCCAGCTTCTGGAAAACAGAGGGTAGGGACACCATCCCTGATTTTGTGCATCAGATACATATTTTAAAACTATGGAATAAAGGTCATTTTCAATAAGAAAAAAAACTTTTTGGATTAGGGAATATTTTTCCTCATATCATCATAGTAGTATATTTAGGCAAAGTGGACAAAGAGTGTATTAATCTCTTAGTATACTTCTCCATTTACAATTTTCAGTGAAAACATGTTGGCTGTTTTTATTATGCCTGTGTAAATGTAGATGAAACAAAAAGGTCAGCTAACTAATTAATAGTAATATATGTGTATATAAATTGAGGCAGGAGAGTGGAAATTAATTATTTTATACCTGCTAACGTCTGTCTGTGGATTTGGATTATAAGCAGGAAGACCCTATCAAGGATCAGATGGTCATCTCCTATGAGGACACATTATAGGGAAATGAAGTCTAATTTAGAGTAAGCTTGTGAAATAGATTTGGATA
Source organism: Macrochelys suwanniensis (assembly GCA_033296515.1). Lineage (NCBI taxonomy): Eukaryota > Metazoa > Chordata > Testudines > Chelydridae > Macrochelys > Macrochelys suwanniensis. The sequence goes on along the minus strand of CM065775.1, from coordinate 36,266,767 downwards.
AAGTAGATCTCTGGGAATTGGGAAAGTCAAAAACACTGGAGTCTTATTTCAACAACAGCACAGATGCTTATTTTAAGCTGGAGTTGGACTTAGCCTTTAGGAGTGTAAGTATGAAACAACTTCCTCCTTGTCCATTTGTATTCTGTACCTGTCCACCAAGATTATAAGGGGCTGGCTTTATTTTTCTATCTTGGTTTTTATACCATGCCATCAGCATAAGGATTTTGAGCAAGATGATTCATTGGGATTCCCTCAAAACTTCACTAACACATTATACATCCATAAAAGAGTAGGTATTTTCATGTTCCCTATCCTCCAAATGCAGTAGCACAATCCTCATCCTTGTCCTTTTCAACCTTAGCAATCATTGTACTGGGTTTTCAGAGCTATCTTCCTAAGGAACAGGTGCTATGCATCTAATCTATCTATCTACAGTAACTCATCACTTAAAGTCATCCCGGTTAATGTTGTTTCGTTGTTACGTTGCTGATCAATTAGGGAACATGCTCGTTTAAAGTTGTGCAATGCTCTCTTATAACATTGTTTGGCAGCCACCTGCTCTGTCCACTGCTTGCAGGAAGAGCAGCCTGTTGGAGCTAGCTGGTGGGGGCTTGGAACCAGGGTGGACTGACAGCACCCCATTAGCTCCCCGCTCCCCTAAATTCCCTGTGTGGCAGCCGCCCAACAGGCTATCAATTGGCGGCAGTTCAGCTGTCCCTCCCCCCACTGCCATGTGCTGCTCCTGCCTTCTGCCTTGGAACTGCTCCCAGGAGCCTCCTGCTTGCTGTGCTGGGGGGGAAGAGGGGGACTAATGTCAGGGTGTCCCCCTCCCCCTGCTCCTGCACACTGCTTACCCCATCTCTATAGAGCACGGGGGGACACGACAGGGCTCAGGACGGAGGAAGCTTGCTGGCAGCAACTGCTGTCTCAACTTGCTGATCTACTTAAAAAGGCAATGTACTTAGAGTGGGGTCAGCGTACTTAAATGCACATCTCTCTCACACACAGGGTATGTGTCTTTGTCTTTCTCCTCCCTCCATTTGTGCTGCCTTGTAGAGTGTGAGGCTACATTAACAACAATGTGTTAACCCTTGAGGGCTCAGCCGAGTGCTAGTTCATCATTTAGCAGTAAGGCACTCCCCGGGAAATATCCCACCCTCTTCCACCCTCTAACTCCACCACCTCAACCAAGCTTCACAATCATCATTGTTGTGTATAGTATTAAATTGTTCGTTTAAAACTTATACTGTGTGTATGTGTATAGATAGATAGAGTAACTCCTCACTTAATGCTGTAGTTATGTTCCTGAAAAATGAGACTTTAAGCAAAACGATGTTAAGAGAATCCAATTTCCCCATAAGAATTAATGTAAATAGAGGGGAGTTAGGTTCCAGGGAAATTATATGTATATATAACAAGCGAGGAGTTACTCTATCTATCTATCTAAACAATTAACTTCTCTTTACATTTACTTTTGTCTTCACATAGTAAATGAACTCATCATAAACCAGAATCTCAGCTATCTCAGAGTAGGACATACATATATGTATATTATACATCCCCCTCTAAGAAGAACTGTTCAGAACCGAGCTTACACTTCTTTAATACACATTAATTTACACCCACACAAATAAGTCAATTTCTCACTCTTAGTCAGCAAAAATTAAAGAACAGAGCACTTTGCACTGAGGTCTCATTTTACTAAGACTTACTTCTGCTAATATACACTACAGAACATTGACTTGTACATCACACAGCTAAACTTCATTTCTCTAAAAGTCTGAGGGGAAAGGCCTATTGAATCAATTAGGCAGCTTGCAACTCAGTCAATTCCTCTTCTGTGAAGTCACCACATCTATCATCTACAGGCTACCGGAGTCCTCATGCAAAATGAAAGAAGTCAGCGCCTGATATTTTAAATTGCCACCACTTTGAATTATCTATCATACATCGTAAACAAAGGGCTGATCCTAACCCCGTTAAAGTAAATGGCAAAACTTCCACTGATTTTGGTAGTGCAGAATCAGGCCCTAAGCCTATCCAAACAAAGAGTGCAAACTATTCTAAAAAGGAATTGTCCATGCAGAATGTAGGGCTGATTCCAATCTCGGTTGCTGACATGAGAATCAGGAGTGGCTCCTAGAAGTCAATGGAGTCACACCAGTGTAAAACCAGTGAGATCAGAATCAAAGTGATAGCATGCTCTAAAATATGTATTTCCTTGCCATTAAAGCAATAGATGATCAATAGATCCATGAGTTTATGCAGAAATATGCATTCAGTATAGATGGACATATAACACTCTCTCTCTAAGCCAACTGTTCTAGGTTTTGAAACTCTCTCCCTCTCTCTCTCTCTCTCACACACATACACACATACACACACACACACAAAACTCAGGGGGGAAAAATTGCTTCCCTACACACTTAAAAGAGCATTGGTTTTTAGGACTTGTTTTAGTTTTATTACAAAAGAGATTGGATAGGAGAAGGATTTGATTATAAGCTACGATAAGTGTGCATTAAAACACAATGACACAGTAGCAAAAGATTTGGCCAAATTAATATGTATGGCATCACATATTTGAAATAATCCTTGTTAAATTTAGAAGTGCCATATCGTTAATTCTTAATTTCTTTCTCTCATGTTTCTGCTGTTAAAAGAATTAATCTGTAATGGTTTTAAGAAAAAAACTACTTTGCACATTTCTGAAACACAAATGGCATTTTATATTTAACTGCCCATACCAGCATTTGCATCAGTAAAGTTTTTTGCAATAAAAACTTCATCAACCTTTAATATATCTTTTGCAAAATAAAAAATAAATAAATAAGGAAATAAAATAAAGCAAGCAGAGCAATAAAACAGAATTTAGTACCACTAGATGGCACTCATTCACTGTAGCAGTCACACAGCGGCAATAGATACTGAAAAGTGCACGTTCAGAGCATCAGCATAGTATGTGGGATTACGTGAGAGACAGAAAGAATATACTTCAAGTTATTTTCCTATCACTTAGCAAAATGCTCTTTTCTAACTATTATTCCTCCCCCCCCTTACCCCCCCGTCATTTAAGAAATAGCTCAGAGAGAGACAGGTATATGGCCAGATTCTCCAGATGAGAATAACATTTTAAGCCCACTTGGCACAAGTATAAATGGCTATACAAAGTACAAGGCAGTGGATAATCAAGCCCAGAGTCTTTCCTTTACATAACTGCTGCCTTTGTTAACTGAGGAAGAACATGCCCTCCATCCCTTCTCCAAAAGATCACTTATTTCACTCTTTTCCATTTTCACAAATACTGTGCTATGGATAATAAAAAAACCCTTTTAAACGTGTGTAATAATGATTTCAAGACCTTGTACAGCTGGAAATATTTTGTCTATGATGTTTGGAGAACAGTAAATAACCCTGGATAAACATAAGCAATTTCTTCAAATAAAATTGGCATTTAAAATATTATTTTTAAAAAATAGATGCATAGATTCTAATGCCCGAAGGGACCATTGTGCCCTCCTGTGTAGCACAGGCCACAGAACTTCCACAAAATAATACCCTGAGCAGAGCTTTTAGAAAAAACATTCACTCTAGATTTAAAAAAATGCAATCTGAATTTAATAAAAAAATGAAGATTGGGGGAGCCTTCTTGATCAACTTGGCAGTAGGGTGTTGTCCTGCCAGCCAAGAGACTTTGGGTTAAGACCCCCCAAGCATTGATGTGTTAAAGCTCTGGGTTGATGTTTCAGCAGCACGAGCATTGCCTGCTGCCTCAGAACTGGCTATTCACTCCCACCTGTCGGCTGCGGTGATGGAAGCTTAATATCAAAATGAAGATGGGGAGAAAGTGGAGACAAAATATTGGCCCCTGAATAAACCTTGGGGAAATCTTGTCTTGACTGGCAAAAATAAATGACGGGTAAAGCTTAGAGGCTGCTCTTGTGGAACTACAGTAACGGGTTTACAGTGACATTAAAAGTTGTATTACCTGTTCTAAAAGATTCTGAAGCCTCTCTATTTCACAGTCTATTACAAATTTCTTTTCTTGTCTTCGATCCAGGTCTTCTAAAAGCCTCCTGTAGCTGGCATCATTAAAATTCTCCACACATATGGCACTCACTTGCCAGCTATTTTGTCCCGCTTTTTCCATAATAGCTTGAAGTATTGAGTAACCTAAAAGAAAAGGATACAATACACTAACAACACAATCTTTGCATTTTATGAATCATAACTGTTATTAATCAATATCAAATCCCTTAATGTATGGTCTAATAGAGAGAGGCTTGGGAGGAGACATAGCTCCTAGGTCTAACTGACTACCTATGACTTCAGGCACAACACTTAAACCATCTATAAGCTTATTAATAATTATTATTACAAGCATTTATATGATGTCCATCACTGTGAGCAATGAATTGATAAATGGAGATGACACCGATCTAGCTCACAGGGAGATTGTAAAGCTTAACCAGTGAATGTTTGTGAAGCGCTCTGAGGCCACTGAATGAAAAGCACAAACCCCACACGGAAGCACAGGGGTTAAAGACCAGCTCAGGGCCCAGGCAGCTCCATACAGACACACCTGCAAAGCCTGCACAGGCTGGAGGCAGGGCTTTGAAAAGGGGGGCAGAGCAGTTCCGAGGCAGGCAGTGGAAGGAGCAGATGGCTGCTCTGAGGGGGAAGTACTGCCCAGGATTCATTGCCCAGGACCTGACAGCACAGACCCGTGAAAACCCACAAAGGAGGGGCAGGTGACGGAGTGTGCAGGTCAAGGAACTGATCGGAGTAATCTACTCTGGGAAGCTGAAGGAAACTGGGGTAGGATGTGGTCTGGGAGAGGCAGTGGCTTAGAACCCCAAGGTGTTGGGTGTAGCTGCCCACCCATGGACCCTGGATCGGAGAGGGGACAATACTAGAGCAAGAGCCTTTCCCTAGTGTGAAGGGCCAGCTGGAAAAGACTGTAACTGTTCAAGGGCCATGCCCCCCAAACCCTTCTGCTAAGGGGGAGGACTAGAAACCCTTGAGGTGGGGGCGCTGAAGGAGAGAAGTGTGCATCACCAGCAGACAACCTGCTAACCCCCACCTGATCCCTAAGCAGCACTGTTGGTCATGCACCTTCTACAGCAGTATAGAGGTATTATAATTATAATGTCTCATTTGTCATCTGCAATGCCCATTAGCAGATGGGGAAAGCCAGTATCTTTTTTTAGAACCATTTGCTTTTCCTTCATTCACCCAGGGCAACTGAAGATTCTTAAAACACTGGGAGATTCCATCTAAAAGAGCAGAGATCCAACGACTCAAATCCAGAGTGAGTATGGGGCTGCTAGTTGACATTGTGCTGCTGGAGATGCCATCATTCAGACCAGATATCCTGTCCAGAACAATGGCTATATTCTGACTTGGGTGGTTATATTTTACCTACCTGAAATCATCACTCTAGTTTCAGTTGGAAAAAGTATTCATTTCACCTCCTGAAAGCTAGTATGTAACACTGCTGATGCAGAATGGAACCCTGTTCTATGAAGAGATGGCTGCATTTCATTGGTATGCAACTGATCTCTCTATATCCTGTAGTTTACAATATGTTTTGGGATCCTTCTACAGAAAAGATACTATATAAAAGCACTGATGGGTCTACCCATCCAAAGAACAGGAATATTCAAAAATTAAATTTTAGAAATGAATGAGTTTATGAATTGTCTATCATTATAGATCTATGAAATATTAGCAGACCCACACATATACTATACACTTGTTTGCCTCTACATTACCTATAAGAACATCATTAATTTCTCATGATGTGGATGTCACAGATCAAATCAGAGAGCTACTGTAAATCTAGGAGAAATTGTCTTTGGCATGACACGCACTACTACCTCTTGCACTCAACTCCTAATAGTCTAGGTGAATTCACATCAGATTGTTCCTATTCCAATAAAATCAAGCACTCCTACTCAAAAATACACAGATTATATAGTATCATTTATAATTATTAGGTATTTCCTCCTCAAATACAGATGACATAATTGAGATTAAAGTACATAGCTTTATGATGATGGAGATTACCTTAGTACACTTTATCACTGAGAACAAAACATTTATTTCCAAAAGGTAAGTGAAGTCTGGGTTGATAAAAATACAAGTAAAATATATTTGCATTCTGAACAAAGGATTAAAGAATAATTTTTATTCCAAAGGACCATTTCTAAAGAAATAGTTACACTAAGAAATCTGTAAGAATTAGACTACATGTTTGTATTTGAGATAATTTGCTAAAGTAAATTACTTGATAGAATCACTAGTAAAACATTTCTGTAGCCAGGGTTCATTTTTAACCTGAAGTCAGTTATTTTTCCACCAAAGAAGAATGAAGAATTCTTGTTAATTGCTTCACAATTATCCTGCTCTTCCTGTTGCTACATTTACTCTTGCTTTTTTTTGCCTGTAATTATCTTTTCAAATCATGCCTAGATTCTTTCCCAAGCATTGTATTTCTTGCCTCATTTTCTATACATTTCCATATATATCTTTTTATTTAGACCTGCTTCATGATGTTCCCACCTCATTTATGGTGTAACTTTGACTTTATCTTTGATATCAACACAGTCAACATTTATTTCATTCAGTTTCTCGACACAGACTAACGTTTGCTTTGATTCAGAATGAATGCTGTTTGAAATGGCAATTGATATCCTTTCACTCTTTTCTTATTAAGTTTGGACAACTTTATGAAGATGTGCTTTGATCAAGGCAGGAATTTCTCCCAGCACAGCGAATGACAACTACTAGCCAAACACTCTAGTTTTAATTCTACTGTGGATCAAGGTTTAGCTTGCCATGTTTCATTAGCAACTGCCTTCATTTAGGCATTTCAGAGTTGTATAGTTTTTTGTCACTAGTTGGCAACCATGCTATATTTTCATGCCAATATGCCTTTCACATATAACACAACAAAGCTGAGCTGCTATCAGCTGGATGGAATGCAAGTTCTCCATCTCAGAGAAGCTACTATTATATATTCAGGTCAAAATCCTTTTGTATGGTATCCATGACATATCTGTGTATTTTATGTGTAGGGAAAAATAATATAATTTTGCAGGCTGACAAGTTTGGAGTTTAAATGGGATGAACTGCAGGCATTTGCAGCCTCAGCTGGCATCAAACTTGGACATATTGAAGAGTATTCCTATTTGTCCAAAAAATAATTGGATGTACTGTTCAGAGAAAATGAACTCTATCCAGAGCTGCATAAATTCCAAATGATAAAAATTAAAATGACCACAGGGCAAATCTCTACAAATGTAAGAGTTGAACCTGGCATCTTTATTCAGGCAAAAATCACAAACTTCAGTGGATGTTTTGCCTGAGTAAGGACAGCTGGGTCAGATCTTATAGCTCTATGCTAAAAGGCATCTCTTTTCCCCTTCTCTATCTTTAGCTATAACTTCCTTGTTTGTCTTAAATTATGTGACATAACTGTACAGTTCATTTTGCTGAGATGCTGTGATATGGACACAGTCGATTCTACATATTGTAGAATATTATTTGTTACACAAAACGAAGACTTGGTTTTTTTAAACATAACAATTAAGGCTGCTAAGTGACAATTTTAGCTACCCAATCCATGTGCTTCTAGGAGATGTTTCATTTTACAAAATGCTTATGAAATACGCAAATTAAGAAATGCAGGGGAACTTTCCCAGCACAGTGCATACTAACTACCAGCTAACATACTATCAGTCTAACTGCAGAATGATGCCTTTCTGGAAGATCTACTTTAGTCAAACTGAAATTATTGGGGTCAATGCAGGGGTAACTGGGTCAATCATCTAATTGTCCCTTCTGGCTTTAAAAATCAATGAATCTATAAATAGTAACTACGTAGTAACTTTAGTAGCAATACTATTGACTAAAACCACTATTTTGGCCTTCCTAAATGCAAAGAAAGCTTCCTTTTCCTTCTTCCGTGAGCTCATTCAGCTCTGAGAATGCTTCCTAAAAAGTCTGCCAGCTGCTTTCTGTAGGTCATTCCTGACATGTAAATACAATTCACAATTGTTCAATGAATAGTAAAAGCACTGCTACTCTGAGGTTTTGAAACAAAAATGTATGCAGGGAATGGCTACAAAAAGAACACTAACATTTCAACCCAATCTTACTTTTTCATTTTACAGATAGGTGAAATTGTGGTATTTTAACAAACTAATGTTGCTTTTCAAATAAGATATATGTCACCAATGTTATCTGAAATAATTATGAAAATGGAGAGTCACTACATTATAGTCTATTCCACCAGAAAATTAAAGCTGAACATGCATATCATTATAATGTTCACAGATGTATCCGACCATTTTTAATGAGACTCCAATGAGGCACCTTGAAAATAAAAGAGTAATTTTTAATTGGGTTCTCCCCCTCCCAACCCTCTGGATTAAGTGCGGGTTTTTAATTGCAAACAATCCTATGCAGCAGCAACAAGTAAAAAGATTTGATATGTGCCAAGACTTGCAGGTTTTTTACAGAGAGAACAATATAATTTTCCTTAATAGAACATTTTGATCTACCTTCTCAGGATAAGAATTGTATGGAAATGTTGCAGAGGGAGGAGATTATTATTATTTTAACATTTAAAGCTGTGGTGCAGTCAGAGTAGTTCAAGTAAATCATGGCTGCATGGCCAACCCCAACTCTTCAAACATTATGAGATTTTTAAAAATAATAACTGTCAGGCTCTTTTCATTTGTCTTCTGTTGTTCACATTTTCAAAATTTTCTTTCCAACAATGAAGGCTAGAAACTTCCTTTTTCTTTGTTAGATGAAAGCTGAGATTCTCACAAAGTCACATGAATCCAGGAGATGGGGCTTTAAAGTAAGGCACTAAATATTGTGAGAGTTAGCAACACTGCCACTGTCTTTAACTCTACTCTTCCCTTCCCCCAGGAAAAGGAGTGTGAAACAGGAATGTTAGTACAATAATCCTGCCACAAGATTCACCTGTGGACCATATATAACAGCAATACAAGTAACAATGGATGGAAGGGGATACACCTTCTTCACTCTTGGGAGGGATAGATTCTTTTCCCTTTTCCCCATCCTGGGTATTGTGAGAGGATATTGTATGCTCTGACTCGTCCCCAAATTACTGCATGATGGTGCCCAGGATGCATACTTCCATGAGCCTTTTGGGCCTGCCTCACCTAGTTGGGCAAAGGGGTCTCTGTAAATACTGGTCTAAGAAAGAAGGATAGGGCCTGATGGCTCTAAAGCCCCATGTATTTGGGCTGAACAAAGCAGCCCTGGAATCTCCAGACAGTAGCCCACTGTATCAAGAGCCTATCAGGGTGCTATAATAACGTTTTGCCCTTAATAATCAATACAGCAGCTCCTAAATATTCTCGCTCACTATTTATTAACTCAGGCATCTAGAATATTCCTAGGTGCCCAACCCATAAAATAAAACATGCATATAAATGACTGCTAATCCCACCCTGGCATATAAATATCCAGGAGCATAGAAGAATAAAATAAAATAAACACAAAAATCCCTGCACGTCTCAGCCCACCCCCCCTTAAAAGCCTGGGAGGAAAAGATTCTGTCCTCATAAGTCACCATAATACATAGATCACTTGCATCACATACAATATATAGGAAGCAGATGGAAGTGCTCTTTGGGGAACATTATGTTCAGTCTGATCAATGGCAATACACAGAGTTTTGGGATACTTTGACATGGCTACAATATAAGTGAAAAGAGCTCCCTTCACTGCAGTTTCCAACCAGCAATATTTTTTCAGGTAGACAGTTTGGTAAGGGACACTACTAATCCTGGCACTATTCCAGAAATCACTAAGATATGATACATCAGGAATAGAGCTGAATGAAAATTTTCAAGTTTCAAATACATTTTCTATCAACATTTTCAATTTTGACCAGAAAAGAGGTAGGTAGGTAGGTAGGGGTGTGTGTGTGTGTGTGTGTGTGTGTGTGTGTGTGTGTGTGTGTGTGTGTGTGTGTGTGTGTGTGTGTGTGTGTGTGTGTGTGTGTGTGTGTGTGTGTGTGTGTGTGTGTGTGTGTGTGTGTGAAGGCTGCAGTCAGGATATGCGTCTGTGATACAGAGTTGGGTGTGACACAGAATGCTGTGGTCTGTGCTCAGAACTGGGAACTCCTGTGTTCTAATAGTGGCTCTGACTTGCTGTGTGGCCTTACAACCCAAAAATTTCAAAAAATGACTACTGACTGTGAGTACCTTCATTTTTGGATGGCCAGCCTGAGACACCTACCTATCTTCAGTTGGGCACTGAACAAAATGGACACACTTTAAGTTTGGGGACATTTAAGCAGGGTCTGAATGAGTTCTCATCTGACATCTAGTGATACACTGGGGGGAAAGATTTCAGGAGAAGACTGTATATGCATAGACACCCCTACTCTGCCTAGATCTTCAGCAGACAGAGCTGCTTTGCCAACGTGATCAATTTTGGCTGGTTTTGGGTTACTGTGGTGGGGCGGGTGCCCCACCCACTTGCATGAGTGGGCTAAGACAGGGCAGAGAGGCTGCGCAAGGCTGCAGCCAATCAGAGAGGGCCTGTTAAAGAGCCAATCAGGGCTGAGCAGGGGGTGGCCAATCAGAGCTGGGCTCTGCCCTATATAAAGGCTGCTCCAGAGAGGCGCAGGGGATCTCTCCCAGGCCTTCAGAGGGGAGGGTCTGTCTCCTGCTTAGGAGATCAGCACCTGGGACAGCGCAGTACTGGGCAGACTCAGGGGCGCATAAGAGAGCTCCAGCCCGTACCCTGCCAGGCTGCAGGCCCTGAATGGAAGGGCCTAGCTGGGTGCAAGAGGGGGCCGAAGGGGAAGCGGCCCAGGGAAGAGAGACGGACAAGGGAAGAGAAGGAGGGCAGGAAGGCTGCCGTCTGAGGGTCCCTGGGTTGGGACCCAGAGTAGAGGGCGGGCCTGGGTCTTCCCCTTTCCCCTTGGTACAAGCACCCAGCCATGGGACGTGGCGCTAACAGACTGCACCAGACCCTTGACAGAAGGGGTTAGACTTAGGGGTGTGGTGAGCCACTGTGGCTGGGGCACTGAGAGGAACTGCAGATAAACCCCCACCGGAAAGGGGTGAGCGTGGACTAGGGGCCACTGCCGGAGGGCAGTGTCCTGAAGAGGATGCCGCGAGCAGGGAGCAACGCAGGTCCGGGCAACAGCAAGGGAGCAGCGGACGGGACACCGCCGGCGGAGGGTGCTCCAGGACTGCCGAGAGCTAATTCCCAGACAGACCGGCAGGGGGTGCCGCGGTGGTGAGTCGGAACCCCGTGACAGTTACAATTCATGTTTGTATTGAATGCAGGAGTAATGAAATGTTGTTACCGTTATTGTGAGAGTAAAGGGCAGCAGAACTGTGCTTAGCCTGTCCTGATTGAGTGGGTCACCCTAAGCTGAACCTCACTTTCTAAGCAGAAAGTAGGGATGCCAAATCCCACTGAACAGGAGAGCGTGTGGGGATAGGTGTTCCTACCTGATGGTGTGGGCTCTGTCTAAAGAGTACTAGATACTATTTGACCCTTCCACCTCCTCCCCTCTCTAGTGTTTAAAGACAGAGCTGATTGGACTCAATTGAGAGACCTTGTTTGAGTTCAGTGTTACTAGAACTAAAATCACTGATGAGCAGATCTAGCAGCTAAACCTTAGACCTGGTATAGGGAGAGAGTAGCAGTGAATGGCCATGAAGAGGCAGTAGCACACAGGTTCCTTGCTACCCAGTGAAATCACTAAGAGCTAGGCTAAGTGTGGAAACCTGAAAATGTGGCATCACAGAAGTAGCAGCGAGCAGCAGAAATAACAGCTTCAGAGATAACAGGGGCAGAGGTGGCCAGTGGCAGCAGAGATAACAGCAGCATTGAGTGAGCAGTGGAGGCATTGCTTGACATGCACACATCCCTTTTTGGGGTGGGGGGACGACCAGTGTGAATGCATCTCTGAACTCTAGGTCTTTGCTGACTAAGGACAACCTCCTGTGAGTGGGGTAGAGCAGAGGGACAGGGGAGTGGCATGTTAAAGGGACATTTGTTACTACAAGATGGATAACAGAAGCAAAGGACACTGCTCGGCATACCGTGGGGTGGGTGTTTACTTATGGTCACATGCTTTTGCATGGGGTTGTGGTGTTTTCCCAGATTAATGCTGGGCTCCTTTTCCCTTTTTAATAAAAGTCTTCTTTTATTATACACATTCTTAATGCTTGCGAGTGGGGAAGTGTTGCCTCTTAAAGATGCCCAGGGGTTGTGTTTAGTTTTCCCAGGCTACTCGGTGGGGGCTTGAGCTGGTTCTGTTTTGTATTGTTAAGAGGAACCCCTAGATATTGAACCTGGCCCTGGTTGCTCCTGACTCCACCTGCCAAAAGGATTACAGACATTTTTGAAATTACTGGTCTTCACCTCTCTACTGCTCACGTCTCCTGTCCGCAAAATGTGGATAATAAAACTTATTTGCCCATAGAGGTGTTCTGAATATTAATTAGTTAATGTTTGCAATACGTTTTGAAGATAAGTACCAAGTATTATTCCAGTGATGTGTCTATACTTTTATTGTAGCCCTTCTAACGTCAATGTATGTATGTGTCCTAGCTGGCTAAAAGGGCAGCAAGGGAGCATCCCATCAACATCCCTTTCTGGCCCCAGTGGACCTCCACTGGGATCTCTGGAGTCCCAGCAGCTTCCTCACATTCAGCAGCAGTAAGAGTCTTCTGGGGGCACCATTGGACAAGTCCTCTTCAGGTAGTATTACCAGCAGCAGGGGCATCCTCTCACAACTGCTAACAGCCAGATAAACTTAGTCAACACCTTTCATCCTCCTGCTGCCTTTAAACTCCACACACTTACTACACCACTCTCTTGGCATTAGGCACCGTTACACTTACCCCTCACTGGTCATCTGTGTTTCCACTGCCACTATTTGATTATCTCACCATTTGATTCACTTCATATGGTGTCAATTCATTTCATCCAGGCAATCTGCACTTATCTTTTTCCTCCTCACTTTCACATTCCATCCTCCTCTTCTGCTCCCCTCTCCCCAGCCCTTAACTGCACTTCGGCATCAACCCATTTCTCATGCTCTCCCCTCTCCCATCTCATCCACCCCATTACCTAAGTTCACACATTCAGGAATACAAAACAAAAGTTAAAGGTATTCACAACAAACACATAGCTTCTCCACCTTTTTTCAGCAATCAGCATTCAAATACAACAAATGTATGCACTCCCTTAAACTTGTTGGTTTTGTCACACTTGTCCATCCTCTCCATTTCCTAAACACAGTTATTGCTGTGAAGTGACTCGGTGCCTCTGGGCAGCCACAATGAAGAATTGAAGCAGAAAAACTGACGAGAGGTTTGTTGTTGACACAAAAAGCAGCCAGGGGAAGCTGTTTGCAGCATCCAACAAGTTTTATTGGTCCTACAAAACCCAGGAACTATGCTACCTATTCTTGTGCGCCATCTACTGGTATACTATCTATAACTAACCAGTTCCATATATACACAAACAACACATTCCTAAGGTCTCGCATCATGTTTAATTTAAACATAGGCTCCTGTGCTGCACCTAGATCCATGCTGGTGAACCCGTGCACTCACATGAAATCACACTGAGCAATGTAGGATCTGTGTGGGCCGGAGTGCCCATCTGCACAGATCTGATTGCAGGGGGTTGAGCCCATAGATTTATAAGCTTTCCCGAGCAGGTCCCAAGTCTCATTTGTCATTTAAAATGCCATGCACATTTATGGCACCATATGAAGAACAGAACAATGATTAATGCTTGTTTCTTATTGGAATATATTTACTTCCATAAAAAATAAATGTGTCTTAGCCATGACTTCCCTAATTTTATTTATTAAAATTTAAAATAAAATAAACATAAAATAAACATAAAATAAAATCTAATGTCTAACTCTGCTAGATTATGTCAGAATAAATCAAAGAAATCAGTAAGATATTTGCCTTGCCTATCATTCTGTTGGACTGCACAATGGGATATTTAAAAAAAATGTTCCAGTAATCAATTACCTATGTTATAATTAGAATTCCAATAACTCAGCCCATGGCAACTTTTTATTCTCTTAGGGTTTTTTTTTCTTTACTCATGCAGTTCATTCAGAATGGTTTCCCCATGACACAATCACTGAAATGGCCACACATTTCAAATAGAAATTATTACAACATAATTATTAATTATATACATTTCAGCATTATTTCTAACTTTGGCACTGCCATGCAGCAAATAACCTATTAATAAAACTATGCAGCATACAGAGTGCAATTTATGCATATTAACACCATATATTATTCTAACAAGTAGGCTCATGGCACTGTCTGAAAACAGGGTTAATACACTTGGAATCAAGTCTCACAGTCTGTATCTATCTATGGTATTAATGTGGTCCCCATCACCTTAATGTCTGAGTGCTATAGCCACATAACACACCTCCGAGGTAGGGAAGTGCTGTTATCTTCATTTTACAGATGGCAAACTGAAAGGCTAATGACTAGTCCAGGAGCATACAGGATGCTGTGGCAAAGCAAGAATTGAATCCAGGTCCCCTGCAGCCCAGGCTAGTACCCTGACCATTGAAGCATTCCTCCTCACCTCTTTTACCCTGTTTGCTAGGAGCCAGAGATATTCTGGTCTGGCTCACCTGCAGCTTTCCTTTTTCTGACCCCGTGCTGCCACAGGGCCCTCTGCAGACAAGGATTTTCCTTTTAAAAGCAAATTAATTATTGGTTAAGTAATTCTTAGGAAATAAATTTGGGCTGTGCAATAAACAGTTAAATCACATGGTATGGAGGACTAAGCAAAACTGAGTTACTATGGTGATGACTGCCATATAATGAATAGGCAGTCAGATTGATAGACACATGGTTCCATGTTGTCCCACCATTTATACACAATGTTGTGCAAAATGTATCAATTTCATCTCTTAAGAGTTACAGCTCCCTTTCCAGTGGTTTCAGTTCACACAGTTTTATGGTTTTGCTTTGAATTTCTGTACATACAATCCCAAAACTTCAGGCAAAGCCAGTGAGATTTGTAAACTAACACAAAACCTGGATTTTTTTGGTAGTTTCAGCAGCAATTGCATTGCTAGGTTTTCATTGTTTGGGTGGAACATTTTGTCAAACCCGCTCTACTTTTGCTGTTTCTGGAATCCAAAGGCAGATTCAATGAAAGGTTCAAACAAACTTTGGCCAGGTTGCTTGGTAGGCCCAAAAATCTAAAACCAGTTTTGCTATTCAAGTTATGTACAACCCATATTGTGAGCTAAGTCATTCCTTCTTTAAATCAGGAAAATAGTTTTACACACACTTCTAAGATGGGTCTGAACCAAAATCAAGGAACTAATCACCCTCAAACTCTGAATCCAATTCGTCATGTGAACTTTGTGTTTCACTCTTTGCGCCATAATAATGAATATTATAAAGCTCTTATATAGCACTTTTCATTAGGAGATCTCAAAATGCTTTACAAAGGAGGTAAGTATCATAATGGCCTGATCAAACACTTCCAAATTTGCAAGAAATTTGGCTTCAGTTCCAAACTTCATGTCTCAGGATCACTGCTAATTCCTTCTTTTCTCCGTTTGCAATCTCTTTGTATGATGGAGCAACACTTGTCAGTGTCCCATTACATATGCAAAATGAGCTTCACCAGTAGTCCAGATCCAAGCTCTGTGTTCTGCTATTTTCCTAGTTTCACAGGATTCCTGTACTCACAGTTTCATGTACTGTAGGTGTATCTGCTTTTCCTGGGGAGAACTTTCAGCAACAAGAAAATGCTATCCATATAGAGCAGCCACTTTTTTTTTTTAAAGGTTTCAATGAAGCTACAGAACATAGTAGGGTATTCCCTTACAAGCCCTTCAGTGAGTTTGTTCAAACTGGCTTGGGCTACTCTGCAGTGAGAATTCATGATCAAAGATTCAGACAATGTCAGTTCCTGTTTGCACTGCAGCTGCTCTGCAGCAAGCTCTTCTTTTTTTTTTTTTTACATTTCAGAGGCTGCTAACATTCATGGGAAATGTACTGTGAAGGTGAGTTATCATCCTACCGAGTGATAAAGGTTAGGGAAAACTTGAGAGGATCCAGTCGAGAGACCTTGTGTTGAAGGCACTCTAATTGTTTTCCATATGCTCTTTATTTTCACCTCTCTGATGTCATTATCTTTTCCCACTTCAGTAAGTTTTGGCTTCTAACTAAAGCTATAAGATCAAAGTACCTTACCTTCTTCTACAGCTAGCAGACGTGGCGAGCAAATCGCCAGAGTATACTTTTAGATAAATGAGAAGAACACCCAATTTATGTACTTAGTGTTGCAAATATTGGTTCTGCCAGAGATTCCTACTGCCCCAATATGTTACACCTATGGCTGTGTCTTAATTTTGTGGAATTTTTGCATTAATTTCTGGGACAATTTCTTTATTGCTCTTATAACAGCTACAATAGGGTATAATTGCAATTACAACTTTGTATAAATAACATCCAAAAAGACTATGTTACAGAATGTTAAGGTTGCAAAGTCAAGCACTCAGAAGTTGATGTTCTAGAATTAAGGTTGCCTGTGCAGCCATAATTCAGCCGCCTTGTGTGTGTATGCATTATGATACAGTCTTTAATTACATGAGCACATAGTTTTCCCCACAGGACACTTGCCTCATTCAGTGCACAAGCAGGACGGTGCTCTGGAAAGAATCAACATTGTGTACTGGATAAGCCTGTTGACCTTGGGGCCTCTGCCTCATTCGTTGCAGAAAGTTATAAGAAAACAGGGTCTTAAAACAGAAAGTGTCAGGCAAGCTTAACTATGGGCATCGTTCTCTGTGCCCATAGTTACATACATACATACATACATACATACATAACTTCTAGTATATGCAAAAATGTAAAATACAGAACAATCTTAAGGTTGTAAAGTCAGGCACTCAAGTTAACAAAATACCAATTTAAGGCTGCCCCCAAAACTTTAATTCCACGTGCTTGTGAGTATACATTATGATACAGTATGTAATTATATGGCAAAAAAATTTTTTTTCAATAGAATTCTATTCCGTCCCAGTAATATATATTCCTATATCCTATTTAACCATTTTGTTGAACTTTAAATTTTTGGTTAAAGTCCAGATCTCTCAGAGTTGCCTTCACTCAATATTTAACTTTAAAACCCTCACATACGTAACATCTCCTTGAAAGAGAGACTAAGAAGAATTGGACACTATGGTCACAATATGGTCACCTCTTGATTAAAATAATATTAAACACGGTAAAGCCTGTAAACTGCCAAACGAAGGCATGCCAAAGATAAAGAAAATGACATATAGGCCACAGCTTTATTAAGACACAGTGTGATTAAATATCAGTATGAAGGAGCAGTCTCCACAGCAAGGGAAAACACACAAATTAAATACAAATTTGTAACAAGCGTGGCGACGCTAAGGTTTCCTGCATGTTCCTAAGACTACACTAGCCTCTCACTTTCTGAGTTTTGGCCAGCTGACTCAGACCAGGATTAAGAAATGCTTCACTCCTGTAGAGTTGGCGCAGCCATCAGGCCAGTCTTCAAAAGTATCTGACTGTGGTTTACACTGAACTCCTGATACAGAATAATCCCAGATCTCTCAGGTCACCAGACTGGGAGATAGGACTCATCCCTCAGTGGAATCTTGTCTTAGAATTTGAGCCTCATGCAAAGACTACAACACTCCACTGTTTTAGACTGTTACAGGGGAAAAAGGAGTCAGTAACAAGCCATTTTAACAAGTACCTGCAAAAGTTCAAAGATTTCACCACACTTTATAGTAAAACTAAAAATGAGGCCAGTTAGAGCAAAGGGAAAGGAATGTAGCTTACAAACAAGCAACAAGAACAGGTGGAGAACAATCATGTCTCACTAAACACCACTCCAGTGAATGGGTTGAGGGGGCAAGAGGCCCAGACTGGTCCAGATTCATTGTGTGTTTTCACCAGATTTTGCCACCTCACTATTCATCTCACATTCATAGACAGCTAAATGAATGCGAGCATCCAATGTAATGATATGACTAACAGGGCTAATGTGATACGTAGCTACTTAAACAGGAGATCAGAGAGCAGGAAATAGAAAGGTGATGATATCTCCACATGAGACATTGGTGAGATCACTCATTGGCTGCTGGGTCCACTTTTGGTGGCCACGTTTTAAAAAGTAATGTTGAAAAATTTCAGAGAGTTTAGAGAAGAGCCACACAAATGATTTGAGTCCTGTAAAACATGCCTGACAATGAGAAATTTGAAGTGCTAACTCTATTTAACTTATTGAAGAGAAAATTAATAAGCATGTTGGTGATAGTCTATCGGTACCTACACAAGGAGAAGATATTTGATATTTCAGGCTCTTTAATATAGCAGACAAGGCCATAACAAGATCCAATGGCTAGGTGTTGAGCTAGGAAAATTCTAACTGGGAATAAGGTGCAAACTTTTAGCAGGGAAGGGAAAATTAATCATTGGCTGTGTAGCGAGGCGGTCTGGTCCCCAGCCGCCCCAGAGAGAGAGGAGCCTCCCTGGACACCCAAGTGGGCGGTGCCGGAGAATCCTGGCCCCGCCCCTCAAGGGTCAAGGGGCGGCACAGGAAGTATAAAAGCCGGCCCTCAGACAACAGTTGGCTGGCAGCCACCAGAGAGGCTGGACGCCAGTGGTGCACCTCCCCGCTGGGAGACTCCGGCGACCAGCAGCCCACCGGAGGACTGGCCGGGCCAGCCAAGCCCGCCGCCCGCCCGCTACCCCGAGGAGCCGCCCGGCCCGCCGCCCGCCCGCTACCCCGAGGAGCCGCCCGGCCCGCCGCCCGCCCGCTACCCCGAGGAGCCGCCCGGCCCGCCGCCCGCCCGCTACCCCGAGGAGCCGCCCGGCCCGCCGCCGGCCCGCTACCCCGAGGAGCCCCCAGGCCCGCCGCCGGCCCGCTACCCCGAGGAGCCGCCAGGCCTGCCGCCCGCCAGCGACTCTGAGGTGCTGATGGTCTGCGACCTTGTGGAGGACACCCCCCTGATCCAGGTACCCAGAGAGGGGGGAGCTGGAAGTAGCCCGGGGGCAGCCGACTCTAGTCTGGCTGCAGCACTGCCAGAGCCAAGGTCAGTGTGTTGCGGCCAGGATCCCCACTGACTCAGCAGTGGGTTTGTCTGCCGCTGCCAGGGCCCCGGGCTGGGACGCAGTGGAGTGGGTGGGCCTGACTCCCCGCTGCCACCCCACGTGTGGGTGGCAGTCTCCCCCTCTCCCAGGTTCGCCAGAGCCAGGACCTGGGCTTGCCACCACCTTGTAGATTGCTCAGCCCCTGCTTAAGGGCCTGAGCCTTGAACTGTTTATTGCCCCGCCCTGACCCAGGGCCAGGGCCTAGTGACCTACTGCTCGCGCAGCCCCTGCTTGAGGGTCTGAGCCCTGTTTGTGCCCCGCCCTGTCCAAGGGCCTGGGCTCATGAGTAACTGTCTGTTTGCCCGGCCCTCTCCAGGAGGGCCTGAACGGCTGACTCTGCAGCACCAGACTGCGCTAATTCCCCAAAACTTGATGGTATAGCGGGGCGGTCTGGTCCCCAGCCGCCCCAGAGAGGGCCTGAAACCCCTACAGGCTATTTTACCAAAGATGCGGTAGATTGTCCATCACTTGACATCTTGAAATTAAGATAGGAGATATTTCTGAAAGTTATGCTTTAGCTCAAACACAAGTTGTTGGGCTTCATGCATGTCTTACTGGGTGAGATTTTATGGCCTGTATTATACAGGTCAGAATTAGATTATCATAACGGTCCCTTCTGGCCTTAAAATCGATGAATCTCATATTTCAGATTATTAATATTTATATATTGAAAAACTACCCTAGTTTTGATCTTTTTGAAAGTCTAAATAAACCATGAGACAATAATGTGAAATAGTTTAGCAATGTATTTAGATAGTTCTGAGGTTTTTTCTATCACAAGAAATATTACTACGTTATTTTGGTCTGTTTTAAAAATATAGCCACGTGAGTTATAGCTATGGTCTAGCAGCAGCACAAAATACCACTGAAGAGGAAAGTAAGGCCCTGACCCCACAAATGACTTGCATATCTGCCTAACATTGCTAATGCAAGCATTCCATGGGACATCAATTGGAGTACTTACCATAGCAACATAATGCACATGAGCAAATATTTGTAGGACTTGGGCCTAAATTAGTGAAGTGACCTGACTCCCACAATTCTCCTCTGCTAGAGAGAAAGCAAATAGGTTGTGAAGCTTTTAGGGTAGGAAAAGGCGTATTGGTAAAGGGGGGGAATGGGAGCTCTTTCGGGTTCCAGGTTGGTTTCATAAAATCTCCAGGGAATGGTGGGGACAGGGAAATAAAACACATGGATATCTGAACCACTTTTCCTTCCAAAAAATACAGAAGGAGGAAACTTCAGAGATGAATATTTATGAAATTTTCTCTTTTGGTCATTATTTACAAAGGCTTTCAGTGGGAGCAAAGGCAATCAATTTATACATTTTGAGTAAATCGTGTAAATACCTAACTTCTACTAGCCACAGAGTAAGGCAATTATTTTATATAAGTATGTAACAAGGTATCCATTAAATACTGCACCGATAAAACTCTACAGCGCTCTTGGTTGGATCTGTAAAGGATTTACCACAATGCAGGACAAATTGCCAATTTCATTTTACACACGTATATT
This sequence comes from Macrochelys suwanniensis, assembly GCA_033296515.1. Lineage (NCBI taxonomy): Eukaryota > Metazoa > Chordata > Testudines > Chelydridae > Macrochelys > Macrochelys suwanniensis. The sequence continues at coordinate 36,246,041 of CM065775.1, read as the reverse complement.
TCTTAAAACTCTCTGCACCTACAATTCTAAATGTGTAATTTTTTAAGGTTAAATCAGAAATAAACAAGATGTGGAATCCTAGTTTTAGATAGGATAGCAGAAACAATCATTCACCTTTTAAATCAACAGGACCTCTGTAATTGTTTTGCAGTTTGAATCAAAAGAATAATATGGATATTGGATTGTATACATCACAAAAGCAGTGCCAAATGAACACGGCACACAATACTAACGAACTATTAGCTTGTTACATTCAACACACCAAAGTTTGTACTGTAAATAATGATAACTTGTGTCTACATTTTATATAGGAAGACAACAGCTCGTTTAAATTGATTTGGAAGTGAGGTTAGGAAAGGTTACTTTTGTGCTTCTCCTATAGCAAAGGGGTAGAAGCACATAATTTTCTTGTGATTATTCTGGAGAAGGGATTTGCATACAATTACAGTGACAATTTCAGTTCCTAGCAGGAACAAACACAGGAGGAAGTAAGTACTCGCCATATGATTAGACTAATTTATTATGTCCCACTGAGGCAAGCTATATTCAAAGTAATCATAAACTCATGTTCAAGGCTTTGGTAGAGTGAATATATTTAATTGTCCCATATTAACTTTCAGCTGTAGGAACTGACATTTAGGAGAAAATATGGAAATGTTCATAACAGCTGAAGAATACATAACAGGTGAAGGCAAAGATAACAGGTGAAGAATATAGACATTAAGAACTGGGATTAGTGTGAATGAAAGGAGACCAAGATGGAGATCACAGTAAGATGTGGGGAATAATTTCCACCAAGCTATTCCTGATACCAATGGATTCTTGATCTTCACTGCTAAGTTTTAACTGACCTCAGTCTTAAATGTTTGGAAAATACTCCACTGATCAATCAATAACTGATCCAAAGATGATGTGGGCATGGTGTTTCATTGCATTATGAATCCTTACACAGACAGCACAGGCAATTTTGCATGGAAATGGTTTTCCCTCTACCTCCCCTTACCACTCACTTTTCTCTGCCATGCCCTTGTACTCCCTGCCATTTTCTTTTATCTCCTCCACTTCATCCCCTCTCTTTGTACCCTCCTCACTGGCCTTTCCAATTCTCTTCCACCCATACATAGCTTTCCCTCCCCTGTCTATTCCCCCATGATCTATGCTACTCTTTCTATAGCATTTTTCCCCGCAGAAATACTTTCCATTGCTAGAGGGTTTGGTGTACTTCCTGTTTTTTTTTAACAGCTGGCATTCTCTCTAGTGCTGTGGCCTGTCTCCACACTAACCATACACATAGGAGAACTAGAGAGAATGCCAGCTGTTGAAATAAACCAGAGGAAGTACATCAAACCTTCTAGCAATGGAACTTATTTAAAAAAAAACCAAAAACAAACCACCAAGAACCGTGAGGGCAAAACTCCCTCCCATGACCCAAGTGAGGGGCGAAGAAAAGTACCGCAAAATACTAGCCACCAATCCCCTCAGCTGCACTCATGCTCAGCTCTGAAGCCTCTGTGTAGTGTGCTGGACTCTTCCTTCCTGACATGGACCCAGTAAAGTGGTAGGGCTGAGGTTTCAGGCATCTCCTTTAACACACATGTCCAGGGACTCTGGGAGCTGGCTAGAAGAGATGACTAAAGAGCCCAAATGAAAAGCACTGACTCTAACAGGGTGTGAATTCTCCCATGTAAGGGAAATCTGAGGTGGATTTAAATATGCAAGAGTCAATGACTACTCAACTAGTGTAAAGCCCTTTATAATGCTTACAGCAGAATTCTGTACAATTTTTGGTACAAATAAAAGTTCACAGCATGTATTGTGGTCTCAGTAGCACCAGTACAAAACCAAAGTAATGCCACTGAAATTATTGGAGTTACTCTAGATTTGCCCTGGTGTAAGAGATTAAAATCTGTCTGAGCATAATTTGTTTTAGACAATAATTTATCATTTGTTAGGATGCCTTTTATTTCCCCCTTGAATGACCCATGCTCCCCCGCCCCCAGTGAACTTGTGTCAGGAACAGCATTCTGTATAATTATTGCTCAAAAATTGCTGTGAAAAATTGCTTCCTAATGATATTTTTCATTTCTATTTTGGCTTCTGCTCCCTTTGCCCTTTTCAGTGTGAGGGATGAGAAATTATTTTATGAAAGAATATCTTAAACACTATAAATTACCTCTCCTGGCCATTTTTCACAAGAGAAATTGTAGATTTAAATTTTCTAGTCTGCTTAACACTGAGAGGCAAAGTTATTACATGGGCACCAATCAATGCTTCAGAGCAGATTCTCTGTGAGAGGCACAAAGTAAGCAGACACCACCCCCAGGTCCCTGCTTGGGGATTCCCCAGGAGTGTCAGATTGATCTCCAGACGAGCTCTGTGTAATCTTGAAAGCGGGTCTTTTTCACCAACCGAGGTTGGTACAATAAAAGATATTGTCTCATCCACCTTGCCTCTCTAATTCATCCTGTAGTCATACAGCTGACATATTAGCCACTCCCTGCAGGTTCTAATGCAGGGGACCTTCTGGGGGAGGGGGGGCAGATACTGGCATGTACTATGCTCCAGCTGTCCCCGCTGATATATGGGCCATTGCTGGTGTCAGTTAATAGCCCTCAAAGAATGGGGCAGGAAATGGGTATGAAGTAGAGTGGAGACAGGGTGTGACCAGTGCATATATCCTTAATCATAATCCAGAGAACAAAATGGTGTACCTAGAAGCCTGTTTTAGGAATTGCAGTTATTCCTACTCCCCTCTAGTTGGTGTTGGGAGTTGGTGACTATTTGATAGTGCTTAAAGTGTGATTCTAATCTGGAAAGTGACTCTGGAAAGTGAGTATGTAGAAATGACACCTTTTTACATAGCAGACGAGAGTCAATATAACTAATAAGCAGGGCCGGCTTTAGCGGTTGCTGGTCCCCATGTGAATAACGATGGCAGGGCCCCGCCGACTTTGTAGAAGCAAAACCAAAAAAACAAAAAACCTCCCGCCGCCGATCGGCGGAGCAAAAAAACCAAAAAACCGCCGGAATCGGCTTAAAGCTGGCCCTGCTAATAAGAGGGAGTCAGAGGGATTCTATTTCTTCTTGTGAATCATCAACCCTGAATTGACAAAGGGTCCTGTGGCACCTTATAGACTAACAGACGTAGTGGAGAATAAGCTTTCGTGGGTGAATACTGTCAGTTGCATCCGACGAAGTGGGTATTCACCCACAAAAGCTTATGCTCCAATACATCTGTTAGTCTATAAGGTGCCACAGGACTCTTTGTCGCTTCTACAGATCCAGACTAACACGGCTACCCCTGTGATACTCAACCCTGAATTATCTACTAAATTCTAATTACAGGTTTACTTGATTACTTGAGCTTGCAGGGGAAAAAAAAACCCCAAATGGTTTTACTTTTAAACTTAGGACAGTTGATCGAGAAGACCCTGGGAGACAATTAATATGGAATCCTGCCATGCCATTTTTGCAGCTTTCAGAGCAGAACGGCGCTCAAAAAGCTGTATGCAGAAGAAATTGATAGGAGGGTGAGCCAGGTGCTCCAGCCACTGACACTGAAATGGCCCAAGGCTGACTAGCAAACACTCTTTCTCAGCCAGCTGCTCAATGCCTTGTGAGGTATGCTAGGCACAATGCACTTGCTGGCACACCAACCTACTGTACTGCACCTCTCAGCTTATTTCACATTGCTGGTTTGTCAGTAACAAAGCACCATCCAGTACTCAGCAGCTATAACAGGGGCTAACCACTGCTCTCTCTTAGCTCTCATATGCATTCCTGAATGCAATTCCTCATGCAAAATCCACTTTGTAAATGGTTGAACATATGCTGAATGCTAAGCAGTTGCACTTGGGCACCCAGCTTTCTTTCTGGAGCCCACATGATCAAACCTTAGAAGGAAAAGTCATTGGTCTTTCAATATTCTAACACAGGACAATGCTAATTATACTATCAATGACAAATAAATTCTTCTGAAAAAGTAAATAAACTGGTGAATTTTGGTCCAATGTTCAGTGCTAACAGAGATCAAATTACAGAAGAACTGGGTGTATAAAACCAGAATATATAGCCTGTAACACATTTGAAATGTTCAATATATTCTTTTCTTTAATCTAGCACTAAAAGCAAGCAAGTAAGTAAGTAAGGAATTTACTATCTATTATACCATATACATATAACAGAATAACTGAAGACTACATGAACACAAGGGATGGTGGGACAAAGATATAGATCAATGAGATAACAAAACAAGTGAAACTTGAGGGAACACATTATGTTTATTTGAGATGCTTTGTGAGTGTGAACTTCAGGTGCAATCATCTGAGTTATGATTCCAAATTTGTCCCTGGTCTGACACCCAAATGATTTCAGCTGAGTTACCTCAGGGATGAATTTGACCCACATCCTGTCTTGTCATTTGAGCTGTCATGTTGTGACTCCAGTAAAGACATTCATGGCAGTATAAGAAGAGATTCCTCCTTAGTTTAATTTAATACAGTAGATGTACTATATTCATTAGTGGAAAATGTTCTACAAAAATCTGTCTGTACTTACATTTAGCATACTATTGATGATGGCATCTTGATGTGTATATCATTTAATGAACACATAAAAACCTCTCAGTTTCTTAATTTAAGAACATATTCTGTCAAGAAAAATGGGGTTGTAATTACTTGATAAAATGTTTCTTTTAGGTTTTATCTCTATTTGAAAATAATGTTAATATTCACTATTCAACTTTCCTCTCTATGGTAATTTAAATGAATAAGTCAGTTTTTAGCAGAAGAGTCTTCTGAAGAGTGTTAATTCATTTTCATGATCAAAAAGGTTAGTATGAGCCTGAGACAACTATCAAGAAATATGAAATATGTCTGTACAGAATGTCTTGTGATAGGGAGCTTGGTTAAAATTTTATAGTCCTACTAAGCAGTAATTGTTATTTATGTATACATATTTACAATAGTGTCCAGAGGCCTCATTGTGCCAGGTGCTGTCCAAACACGTCCAAAAAAACAGCCCTCACCCAGAAGACCTTGCAATCCTGCTGTATCCAAAAAAAGGGTCAGAAACAATTGTCAAGGGATAATGTTGAATGAGGCTAAAACCTTAGTCTGACTAAAGCTAATTTTTCCCCAAAAAATATTTGTATTTCATTTTTAGATTTCCCAGCACTAGCTTTGCCCTGCATCTGATTCATATCCACTTTTACAAATTCTGGATGGTCACAAAATTTCAGCTGTGATGTATTGATGATATGCTTTGGAGGAGCATTGCATATATTTTGCTATCCTGCCTTAGAAGTGTCAAACTGCAGCTTTTTGTTTTCTAAATAAGCATTGTTTCAAAAAATGAATATTTCAAATACAACCGAACACTGTACCAAATACATATCTCAGATTTCCAATTAGAATTTCTGATATTTTGATGTTTAATTTTCATATTACCAGTATGCTAATTTTATTTTCTGACAGGTAAGAATTACACAGGTAGGCGTATATAAACATATCCAGTAAGCAGAGCTAGCAAAATCTGTCATGGATGATCCTCAGTCACTTACAAGTCTATCTAAGACACAGTCAATATTTTTGCATAAAAGGAAGTTTTAAAAGAACCTATTGCAGTCATAAACACTACAGGACATTTACCAGGGAGATGTTAGAATTCATTATGGCTAACTTGCAGCAAACTGACATTTAAACATTCAGTTTGAATAGGCAACTTTCTTTGTTGGTACACTAACTTGCTTCAGGCATGCTCCAGGCTTGCATGTCTACTGAAACCCCTGGGGAATTGAACTTGTGGTCTCATGCCACTCAACACTGGTAGCAAAAAAGGTCTTTATGCTGCAAGACAGTAATACTAAAATCTGAAAGCCGCACTGTTCTTTAAATAACTCTTTGTATTTTATTGCACATTTCTCCCTAAAAGCCATTTTCCATTGCACTGCATCTTCAGCACTCCAAAGCCTTTATGTCCTGCAGAATGATTAAAATGCCAACATCTTTTACACACAGACAACTACAGATATTCTGCCCCCATGTATTTAAGATGCATAATTAAAACATAGTAATATACCAAATATTCCTATATGCTTAGACTGCCAATACCTTCCTTGGGATTTCCATCAGCATTCTCAAAAAGCTCACTGGAAAGCTGTTTTTGTACAATAGCCATAATCATAGAAGGCAGCTGAGCAAACACCAATCCCTATAAACGTTGTGGGCCAAGTTAGTTGGCAATTTAAATGGTGGTGTAAGTGACGTGGGGCATAAACTAATCAAGAGGCAGGTGTAAATCCCTGTAAGTGGACATAAATACTAGATCGTGCACTAATTTAACATTCAGTGGATGTGCAAAATGATTGTTTCTGACATGCCCTGAGGGTACAAGAGTGAGGATAGTAAAAAAAAACCAAACTCCTCACAGGAGAGCGTGAGATAAAGTAAGCCCATCCCACATATACACACCTTCCTGTGAGTTGCCTTTCCTGCTATACTCTCTCTTCCGCTCCCTCAGTGTCCATGTTACATATATGGTGGATGCTGACTGAACACCAAGTTGGTGAAATTTCCAGTACTTTAGTGCACTCACAAGAATTTACAGTTATTCTCTGAGCAACTAACTGGCACAGAGACTTACACAGAATTTGTACCAACTTGCATTGGGTTCAGATTTGGCCTGGTTGCCCAATACTAAGGTCTGATTGGTCAGTTGGGTCTTTCTTAGAATGTCATAATTATACATCAGAAGAAAAGGAAAACTAATGGCTACCAGCTGCTGCTGAAAGGGCATCTTGGAGCAAGATAGTAAGGGGAGCAGGGGAGCCAACAGGGGAGGCAACAGTCCAAGGAAATCAACAAAAAGACACATAACTTGGAAAAAATGTTCAAAATAGTAGCAGAGAACAGATTCACCACAGAGTATTACTCCAATTTTATGCTGATGCCACTCCATTGAAAGCAACTGAAATTACTGAAACCTGCAAAGTAGCAGTGGTGTAAAACTGGAGTAATAGGGTGGTGAATGAGCTTAAAGGGATTTATAGTGTTTTCCACAATACAATATATAAATATATTTATTTTTGTATCCCTCTAGTATGACCTGTTTTTTCACCACGGAAGGATGCATTGCATGCAGTCCTACCAAAAATGATTTTTTAAAATCAAGGAATAAAATTCAGAAACTGTAATCCAATAGCAGTGGTTCATACAGACTGTGATCTAACTGGCTATTGGTAAAATTTTCTGGGTGCTTGAAGGCATTGGCCATTAGCATCATAGCAAACCTGAAGCATGCACCAATATCCTAACCAATGCTCAACTTATTGCTATAATATTCTGCTGAAGTATTTTTATATATAAAAAACTGGAAAAGGGAACCACAAATACTAAATATATCCACCAAAATATAAAGTAACGAGGAGCATACACAATAGATCAAAAGGAAGTAATCTTACGTTCTAAATATATGTTATACATTTGAAGATAGCAAGGAAAAGTCTCACTAAATAGTACATCTACTAATTTCTAATTGTTCCCCAGAATATTAATTTTAAACTCACTCCAAGGCTGAGATCAAGTGTTGGCTCAAGACTGAAGAAATAAGTTCAAAGACATTCATGATAATCATATAAAAACGGTGACTGTTGCTCATTATGTGGGCCTGGTACCATATGCTGACTTAAAACATCTTTCGATTTTCCAAAGACCTATTGTTGTTCTTGAATACCTTTAAAAGAGCTGCATTATGAAAAAAGAATGAAACATTTTTATGCTACTTAATCTCCATGTGATCTCAAACAAAACAGTACATTTTATCAGGGGTCTTTTTCTTGTAATTTGACTAACATTTATGGCCTGATTCTGACATCCTTATGCACTTTTGCCTGGTCTTGCAATTGACAGCATGTGAGCAGTATGCTGCATCCACACGGAGCCCCACTGACTTCAATGGAGTTCCACATGGGCAGACTTTTCCTCAAGCAGAGCTTCACTGAAGTCAATGGGGCTCCACACAGTTTTCCCACAAATATATTATCAATGGCAGGATCTGTCTGGACTTGAGAGTGGAACCTTTCCCCATGAACAGTCCCAGTGAAACCTGTAAGTCCGAGGCCTCTCTTTTGACTGAGCTCAGTCAAACTCCACTCCACTCACCACTGTATATGACAACGGATTCAAAGTGATGCAAGCAAGTAATGCACACTGCATCCCTCAACATCCCCATATGCAGCAAGTGGTTCTCCAGCTGAAAAACAAGTCACACAGCTAGGACATATTTCTTAAAGGGGCCTTTCCCTGCTTCTGCTGAATCAAACACCTGCCTCTTTATCCCCATCCAAAATATGATGATGAGAAGAGAGAGAGTCCACCTGACTGGCAGTAGCGCAGCCAGATCTGGAGTGCAGGGGGAGCGGCGCTATAAAAAGGCGCCTCCCCCTGTACTCACCCGGCGGCGCTCTGGGTCTTTGGAGGCACTTCGGCGGCGGGTCCTCACTCACTCCAGGTCTTTGGTGGTACCCACCACCGAAGACCCGGAGCACCGCCAGATGAGTGCAAGAAGCGGCGCTTAAAAAGGCGCCGCTTCCTTTGTAAGGCGCCGCTTCTGCTCACAGGGAGCGGCCGCTCCCCCTGCTCCCCCCTGGCTATGCTACTGCTGACTGGGCTACTTGAGGATCAGGGATGGGAAAATGTAACCCCAGCAATGCAAGGTACTAAAACAAATGGAAAAAGAACTCCTGTCCCATAGTCCAGTAGAGTCTGCCCATCTCCTTATTCAAAAAGGCCTCATAGTGGAGTTACTCTACCTCTAGAGTGGAACAGAGAAATTCCCTTTAATCAGTAAAGTCATAATAGCAAAGAGAAGGAGAGGAAGAATGGAAGTGGCAGTCTGCTGATTTTCAAAAGTTCACCTCTTCACACAAGAACCTGGAATCCAGCAGAATTCTTATCTTATAGCAACCTGATCTTTCCTTTATCTAGGTGGGCCTGCAATACAGCCAGTAACACTGAAAAAAAAGTGGAATCATGAAGATAGTGTTGGATAAAGCTTACACATGTGCTAGACTCCGGATGGAATATTCAGATTAAAACATGCAAATGTAAAAAAAAAAAGGAACAAAATTGATAAAAATAGGTAATTGTAAAACATCAGCTGTTAATATTTTGTGTTATTACGTTATCATTAATACTAGTTTGCACCATTTTCATCCAAGGATCTAATTATTGTTAATATTAATTTGCCAAGCACCAACAGTATTTGACACAGAACAGTAAATGTGATGCAGTATTGTCCAAAGAGGGTGTTTAAACCATGGAAGAAATATAGATACAATATAGATATACAGAAATATAGATACAATATACCAGGAAGCAGAAAATGTCAAAATGATGTTTAAGGTTAAATTAGCCCTATCAGGGATCTAGCGGAGCTGTAATGAGCTAGAACTAGGGGCAATCCGGCTCTGGAAGACTGCAGCCGTTATTCCAGCTCATAAAATGAAGAAGTTGCTGAGTAGGGGCTTCACCCTGGCTTCATGTTGGGAAATAGCTTCCATCCTTCAGCCCCCACCTAGATAAAGCCCAATGGCTTAGACTGTGCGGAGTGAATTTCACTCAATTTCCTTTCTTGCTGGATTATTGTTGAAAGACTTCATTGAAAAATTGTGTTTTCAGTAGAGATTGGAATGAAGAGAAGATGTGCAGTTAGAGGGTACTAACAGCAGTAATCATCTTTGTTATTCTCTCTTTCCACAACTGATGCAGCTGGAGTCTCACCCTCAATTTAGGGGGTGAAATTTGCATTTTGCCATTACTTTCAATGGGGCCTGCAATTTCCTCCTAGGATGTTTAACTCATAGTGTAGTCCTAAAACTGCCTGCAGTAAATAGGACTACAACAGATCGTTTCAAACACTCACATACAGAGCTTTAAAAATGGCAGCAACAAACTAAAGACCCAGGGGTCAATTTAAAGTTTTAATACAGTAATTAGTATCTGTGGCTGGCATGTCACCTTTGAGAGAAAAATGAATAATGCAGCTACTAAATGTTTGTATAACCCATATTCCAAATCCACAAAAATCTTTATATTTCACGATTATCACCATTTAAACAAACAAAACAAAACCCAAACCCTTTCCCCCGCTTAATTGTGTTGCCAGTCACAAACACCCCATCTCAGTAAGGTAGAGATACTACAGAATGTACATTTGCACATCCATATACTCACACCATCTCTTGTAGAACCACCTGAAGTGTTAGCCATCATCTTCCTCATCATCACCAGTGGCCATCATCCTGGCACCTCCCAAGGACTACATCTCCTCCTCCTACTGCCCCTAGGCTGGGATGCCACTTTTATAATATGTTTTGCTGATGCCACTAGGTCTGATGTGTATTCAGCAGGGGATTTCCCCCCTTTTCCTTATTTGTATTTCCTCACCCTACTGATGTTGGAGTGTCTTTTTCCTATAGGTTAGTATATCAATTATCTCAACTTATTATCACATACGTCAGTTCGTTACCATGGCCCTTTTGTGATTAGGTATCACATTTGTCGTAACTGGTTATTTTGGTTCTTTCCAAGTTCCAAGTTGTGGTGTACCTGTTAAGTTTAAAAGAGTATGAACTTAGGAAAGCCCCTATGCCAGCCTGCTTTAACACATCCTCTATGTTAAAGGTCGCAGCCGTATATGGACCTTATCCTTTAGCTCATCACCATCTATCTAGATGAAAGGTCCCAAACATATGTATGCTAACTTTATCTTAGCTCACCATTCAGGATGTGGCCTGCAGGTCCCTTGTGTTATAGCCAAAATATACTCTAATATAAACTATAAACCTATTATAATAAAACAAATAATCCAACCCATAAGAAAATAAGAAACTTATAAGAAAAGATATATAGGCAAGCAAACAGGTTAGCCTTAGATGTATCTAATGTACATGCTATGTACATCAGTTCGTTGCCAGGACACTTCTGTGGTTGACTCATGTACCTGTAGTCAGACCTTCCCCTTTAACTCTATTTTCAGCTTCCCAAATACTTGGGGTTTTCCATTGGGCCATTTATCTGTGCAAAGTTTATCTGTTCAAAGTTCATAGGCCTCAAGCCTTATGCTAACTTGCTGAAGCTAATGTCTTACAGGATACAGGCTTGTTGGTTTCTTGCATTACTGCTGAATATAATGCAAAGCAGAATATAATGCAAACCAATAAATATAATAAAGGCAAACTAGCCCACTGGGCTACAACTGCAAAGTATTTATTTGTAGTAAGTTTGGGAAAAAATCCAACAATTAAAACATGCTATGAAGTACTTAAGCATCTTAACATGGCTGAGTGTGTGAGTCTCACGAGATAATAATATCCTATTGTACCTTGAAGCAAAAAGGGTAGCTAGGCAGACTCAGTACTCTATAGGTGTGATTATCTCATGACAACCACACTTTCCTCAGAGTTTTCTTATTGCTGTTTAAAAAATCCCTAATATACAGGGAAAACTGAGCTTGAAGAGGAAGAAAAAGGAAATTCACAGCTTAAAGGCAGGACAGTGGCTTCAGATGAGCTGCACAATTCACACCCACTAATTTTCCACACTTTAGAATTTTTACTAATCAGTCAAATTAATGCTGAAAAAAATCCATTGATACAGTACAACGTTTTGAAAAAGTTATGCCTACCTACATAGGAACTATTTCCAATTCCCACTCAAGCTTCCTTCTATGTTTAGTAAAGCCCTAAAACACCCCATTTTTACAAATATAAAAGAGGGAAATCCCACTTTTTTCTTTTTTAGACAGTGTTTAATTAGGAGCTAAACTGTTAAAATAAAGTTTAAAGGGCAGGTATTTAAAAGCATATCTACTATAGTCAATGTTCCTGATCTACACTTGTTAAATCTAACATATAGGTGGTTCATGTGCTAAGAATCAAATCCTGCAGGCCCTGGCTCAGGTCTGAGACTCAGCAACAGTTCTGCTGCGCTGCGGAGGGTGATGCAGGAGGGACACACTTTTTATGTGCAGGAGCCCACATCTTCAAGGGCTCTCTGTGTGTTCACACATTTGACAGTATCTGCTAGAGTCAGTGGATTCTTACCCTACCATATGAATCTTCGGAATTCTGACCCAGATCATGTGAGTAGTAAGGTGGCCCTAACTTACGTCAATGAGATTCCTGGATGAGATAAAGATGGAAGGATCTTGGGATTAACTGCTCTCTGATTAGGCTGCTCTCTAATTATTCATGTGGGAAAACATATTGGCTGGTGTTTTTGGTTAACACTTAGACTCTAACTTTTTTTTTTTTTTAACAAACATCCATTTTGTCCTTTAACAAGTCTCTGCGCATATTTTTAAACAACCGCCCCCTCTTTTGGATTTTGAATTTTTCATGCATTAGTTGTAGTCCTTTATCATTTCCAGAGGTGACTCTGTTTAGCAGGCACTGGGTTAGGGATTCTGGGCCATATACTAAATCTTATTGGTTTCCTTCCCTTGGTAAGGAGCGCCTTGGGGAGATCATAGGAGTTTCAGTCACAACACTCTCCAATTAAAACACATTGGGAAGTTTTAGTTAACATTTAAATTTACAAACGGACACAGTTTCCTTTATGGATCTCTTCGCACATAGTTTAAAACATCTCCCTCTGGTTTTACATTTTAGCTTTTTTCATGCACTTAGCTGTTTATCATTTGAAAGGGTGGAGCTACTTATCAGGCACTGATAGGGGTTTGAGGCCAAACATCAAATCCTATTGGTATTCCTCCCTAGGTTATGTGGGCCTCCCATATGAGGAGATCAAAGGGCAAAAGGAGTTAGACCAGATCCCAGAAGAGCAAGGGTTTAGGTCATAACATCATTTCCAATGCATCATCATGTTCTGTGATGTCAAGGTAAGGCGGGACTTCCAGTCAGGGCCGGTGCAAGGATATTGTGCGCCCTCGGTGAAACTTCCACTTTGCGCTCCCCCCACTTCCTCCTGGCTGCACGCGACGAGAAAAATGACATCATTGCCACTTTGTACCGTAGTGTGAAGCAGTACGCTTGTGCCTGCAACACAGAGCTGGCGCAGGCTATAGCTGTAATGTACGAGAGAACGACAAGTTAAAATGCAAGTTCAACGATGTTTCTCTTTTCTTTATTCATTTATTTTCCAGAAATAGTGTAAAAATTTTTTTGGGGGCACCGCTTTTTGGTGCCCCCAAATCTTGGTGCCCTAGGCGTCCGCCTAGTTCGCCTAGTGGTTACACCAGCCCTGCTTCTAGTGATGTCATCATCCTTCTCTCATCCATCAATCTCTTTTGACATAGGCTAGGGGTGTCTCCTGTGGAACCCCAAATACTTGTCTTCCTATTCTCGGGTCTCAGCTCAGCAAGGGTTTTAAGCACGTTGGCTTCAATAGGACTATTCATGTGCTTAAAGCTAGACATGTGCATAAGAACCTTGTTCACATTGGGCCCTGACCCTTAGCCCATCTCCACATTTCTTATGAGAATCGTGTACATATGTGCAATAGTCATTATGCCTAACAAAGTAACTGGAAAGTTTTATATTTTTTATGCCCAAAGGCTCTAGTTCAGATTAGAAACCAAATTACATTTTGTGTTATCAGAACACAAATGTGTCTGAAAGGATTATCATCTCTCGTTAGCTTCCCTGGCCCATTACTTTTCTTAAAAATAGCCAAGCTGATTTGGTCTACATTTTGTATGTCAGTTCTCAGACTAAATCAAACCCTTGTGGGCAAATTTTGAACTTCAAAAATAGCATTATAACAGAAATGCTGTTATACTACAGTGGTATGAACAACAACTAATAGTTCTATTTTGAAGCACTACAAATAAGGGAGCTTGAACCACATCAGTTTCCATTACTATTTGCTTTAAATTTACTTTATATCAGAAAACAACATATTATTTTGCAGCATGTCTTTGAGAATCCTCTAATCCCTGCATATGTGATAAAGCAAGTAATCTGAATACTCTGCTGATTTGGCTGTAAATTTTTCACATGTAAAAAGACCAATAATAGGGTAAGACATAAAATATTCAAAAATACATGATTTATATTCCTTTTTTTTTTTCATTTCAAGGCATTAAAAATGGAATAAAATGATCAGTAGTCAATGTGGTGCATCTCCATTCTGGCACTAGTTCATATAGTAGGCCTGACAAATTGGCTATGATTTCAAGACTTTTTATAGCTCTCATTATCTTTTACTTCTATAAAACAAAGGGGCTTTGAAAAAGCAGCACCAGTCCTCTTACATATCATACTCTAAATGTAGTATTAAATAGAAATATTTACAGCTAACCTGTATGACTAGTGGGATGGGGCTAGAGCTGGGTGTCATTTTTTCACCAAAAACGTGTTGTTTCGGTTGACCCAAAACAATTCACAAATTCATATTGATTTCACCAAATAGTTTTGACTGAACCCCAAAATGTAAACATTTCAGTAATGTCAAAACAAAATGTTTTGGTTTGACCTGACTCAGTTTTTTTTCAATTTCAGGCATTTTTCAAAAGCCAAGGAATACTGACAAACACCAGGGGGATGGAGGGTAGAGGAAAACCACCTCCCTTGTGACTTTTAACCAAGTGATTAGAGTACTCTCCTCAGATTTGGGAGACACAGATTCACTATTAAGATGTCACCTGCTACCTCTGATTGGCCAATGATGTCAGCCTCCATAGCCCACTTGTTACATTTTCAAAGAAGCACCTTCTTGAGTTCTCCCATGCTGCCCCACACTTGGGAGGAGCTCCTCGTAAGCATCTACAAACTACCTCATTACCCTTCTTCCAGACTTCCTTAAAAGTCTCCTTTGACATGATGCCTACAAAAAAGTTGACATCAGTGAAGCCACTGGTGCACTGAAACCACTGCTCATCATGCTGATTAGTACTGTCTCATTGTTTCCTTGTACTCCTGCCTGTCTATATCCATCTATTGTCTCTTGTCTTATACTTAGTGTGACCCTCAGAGCACCCCAATGCCAGAAGGCGGGTGACTCCCTGATATGGAATAATGAGTCTCAGCTGGCTTGAACAGCTCAGTGCAACCCACAAACTGTTGCCATGATATTTATTTAAAAGGTGTCTTTTAATATATCATTGGAAAATTAGTAACTCACTGATCATTAATGTTCTTGTCTGATGTATGCATGGTTAACATTTAAAGAATTATAAATATGAACTGGAAATATGTTCTTAAAATGTGTTTGACAGGCAGGACTTTAGGCACCTCGCCCTAGACAAAGGAATGTGGTTCTGTCTGCTTGAATGTGTCTCCAATGTAAATTGAGGGAGGAGAGCCAATGGAAGTATGTTTACATGAAAGGTAAACAAAGCCATCAAACTAGCGAGTCAGGAAGATAGCCGGTGAACTAGCATGACTGGAGAAGGAGACTGCAAAAATTAACATGGCATCTGCTCCCTGGTGAACAAAGCAAGTTGAACCCTCAGGAGGATTTCCTGACTTTGAAAACAAAAATAAACTTTGAGAATATAAGCAGAGAAAGAGAGAGACCTGACCTATTCCTTCACCTGAGGAAACAAAGAAACCAACAATTTGGGCTCTGTGCTGTATCTAAGGACTGGCCAGCTGCTCTGGAAGAATGACTGTGGTGAGAAAACTATTCTGAACAAAAGACTCTCGTTTGCAATGTTTTAGTCTTAGAAGTGTAATTTTTACTTTTGTTTGTTTACAACCATTTCTATCCCAGTTCCTTCTATTTGGTGTCACTTAAATACATGGTCTTTGTTAATAAACATAATCTTATCTTCTTACAACCAGCTCCGTCCAGTGGTTCAAACTGAAGAGTAAAATCCTCAGCCACACTAACAGGCTGGAGTTGTGTACAGTCTCTTAAAAGGAGACGTGAACTTGATAAGGTTTTGTGAGTGCTACATGGAGAGGGACTAAGCACTGCAGGGGAGACAGTTATGGGGAGACTGGATGGGCTGTTGGTGTCACCCTGCCAGGAGTAACTAGGCCGAGTGGAAGCCAGGGCGAGGCCATGGTGCTGTGAGCTGGCTGCTGGTGCCGCGGTTCTGAGCCAAAGCTGCACAGTACAGAAGCACCTAGGGTTACAGGGCAGATGGTGATATACCCCCTACTGGTCTGGGTGAACCCCTCATGCATCACACTTAGATTGCAAGATTTTTAGGGCTGGGATTGTCCTTTCATCACAATGGGATCCTGATCCGTGACATGATTTCTCATCACTATGGTCATAGGACTTATAATAAATCATCATCATTGCTAAAAGGCAAACGATTCTGGAAAGTGTGGCGTAATTATGCCTGGTTGTTTTTTGTTTATTTAAGTATGAGGGAAAATGTATTAAGAAAATATCCAGATGACTTTATGAGCTCAGATCACTCAAAACCAGTTTAGATTTCAAACTTTAAACTTGTCAGGTTTAATATCCTTAATTAGGAATTTGCTTTACTAGGCTTGAAAACAATTGGTTAAAAGCAATTGCAACAGAATAAGAACAATATATTGCTCATCCTTAGTACACTCTTTTCGTTACTGACTTGTTCATGTGCACTGAACCCCCAATCCCACCCCTTGCACGCAGTATGAGTAACTTCGTTGGGTGCTGGGAAACTCAGCAGAAACAAGGGAGGGAGGAAACTTCCTTCTCCACAGGCCACAGAACAGCAGGTTTTCAGGAAGGGGCAATGAGGACGTGATATCAATGGACATCTGGAAACCTCTGTGGTCCTCTTATTGGAAATTTCACAAGTGCCCTACACCTGGTTCACCTGGATCGATCAGACTTCAGCTGTCGTTAAGACTGCGCCGATCACAACACGTCTGCCATTCTTCTCGCACTCTTGCCTTTCTTCTCCACGTTCGTCCGAAACGTTTAACGATGTCATCTTCCCATCTTCTTGGAGGCCAACTGGGGGGTCTTTTCTGTTCTCGCGGGTACCACTCAGCAATGATTGTGGTCCACCTGTTATCCGTGAGCCGTGCTGTGTGGCCCGCTCATCGCATCTTGTTATGTCTGCTTTCCACGACAATATCTTTCACACCGCTGCGTTCTCTGATGATTTCATTTGGTATACGATCCAGAAAGGAGATTCCCAACATAGCTCGTTCCATTGCCCTTTCAGCTACCAACAGCCGTTGCTCTTCTCTCTTCGTCAGTGTCCACGTTTCACTGCCGTACAGCATGGCTGGCAGCACTGCTGAATTGAAAATATTTTTACGTGTGGTCTTGTCAATTTTTCCTTTGAGGACGTCCTTGATGGAATTAAACACATACCATCCTGCCCAAATCCTTCGCGAGAGTTCTCCGTTCAGGTCTTGGCGCATATTAACTTCTTGGCCCAAATATATGTACTGTTCCACTTCTTTGATGTCTTCTCCTGTTACCGTTATTTGGGCTTTTCGTAAGACGTCTGATCGCATATATTTCGTTTTGCAGCGGTTCATTTTCAGGCCGACCTGACTACTTTTCTTGTCGAGTCTTCGTAGCACGCTCTGTAGTTGGTTGGTACTTTCGGCAATCAGTACAATGTCGTCTGCAAATCTGAGATGAGATAATCTCTCTCCGTTTATGTTGACACCCTACACAGTTTTCAAAATACAAAACTTGAGGGCCGGAGACAGAGCAGAAACCACAGGAACATAATTCAGGACCCGCTCTGCAATTCTGAGACTGAGTTTACTCTGGCACCAGTCACATGAAAATCCTTTGTTTTACTGATGATGTATTTAAACCTTTTCATGTTTTTGTCATTTCAGCTTGCATAGTTTAACCACTATCATCCACATAACTTTTAAGAGTGAAATAGAAGAGAAAGTTATATGAAATTATATGTTAGCCAGCAAGATTTGGCCAAATGCCAGTAAACCACATCACTTAAAAAAAAGGAGAATGTGAAATATCACTTAAAAAAAACCAGTTTAAATATTATGTCCCATCTGTAAGTCCAACTTCAGGAACCTTCGCTTTGGTTATATATTATGTTGAATCACCCACCATGGCCAAAGATTTCAGAACCTGGAAAAATATTTCTATTTATATCTAAGTTAGGTGCTCATTCAGCCCCATTGCCCTAATGTCTGAGGGCCTCACAATCTTTATTGCAATTATGCTCACAACACCCTTGTGAGGTTAAGGAGTCTCACTGCTCTCATTTGACAGACGAGGAATTGAGGCACAGAGAGGCACAGACAGACATAAGGTTGTTCATAAAGTCTGTGGCAAAGTAAGGAATTGAACCTACATTTCCAAGATAGCATCCTAACCACTGGCCTATGAAGATATAGAGAGAAACAGATAGATATAGACACCTCATATAGCACCTTAAATGGAAATTGTGCTTTATAACAAAATAAAAAGTTCCCCTGCCCCAAGGAGCTTGCAACATAAGGGCTAGATTATGGTTCCTTTCTGACTGAGGGGTGTCACATACCTGTACTTCCCCCCCAGGGAGAAAGATTTTTGCTCAAACAGGATGTAGCTTACTTCCCACAGGGTCCAGCCAGCATGTTTACAGAGTGGAGCCATAACTCTATCCACACCTTGCCCCTCTTGTCTCTCTTGTTTGTCAGGGAATGGTGAATAGCCAGAATACAGGGGTTGTGCTCCACAGTGAACCTGCTGGAAAATCCTGATAGCTCTATTACAACGCCCTTACTCCACTGGCAGCCATATTAAGGCCAACCAAAATATAGCCCTTAAATCCAAAAGAAAACAAATAGGAAAAAATGATAGGACAAGAAGGGGTAGGAAAAGAAAAGGACAAATGAGAGGGAAATATGACTATGCAGTCACTAGAATGCCAATGCAAATGTCTTCTGGGTAACAATGAAATGTTAGCATTGTCATTACTATTATTTTTAGTAGGTGCCATGAGACAACAATCAAATACCAGTTGCCGAGGAAACCCAGGTGGCCCTCCATTCTCACGTAGTATCATGTCTCTATTAATATCACTCATTAATTTGTTTCCACTGCAGAGGTGCAGGGTTGTTGATCTAGTTGTCTTTGTCATGTTTTGAAAATCATTCTTGGCAGGTGTGGAAGTGGAATCATCAGGTATTAGTGCTGTTTACCTTTCTGCTCCATCAATGCCAGTGCCAAGGCCTGGGTTTCTCCATATTATCATTTTGTTGTGTAGCGTGCTCTACCACATAAGAGGTTTGACATGCCTGTGAACATCTGCAGAATCTGGAGCCGAGAGGAGTTCATTGTCAGTATCAAATCATACTGCTGAATTATACAGTTGCACAGCAGAACAATAGCTACATCAATCCAGTTTATAGTCACTGCTTCTGCCAGCTGCTGGTCTAACAGCACACTTTGTACTTGTAGTTTATTCACTATGCAGTTGAAAAGGTGGAGTCACAGTGGCCCAGGGCTTCCACAGCTAGTCTGATGGGCTGAAGAGCAGCGTCGGTCTCTGCAGTACAATTATACTCGGTCTATGCTTATACTGATTGCAGATCCCAGATCAATAAATGATTTTTACACAAATACCTTTAAAACAATAAATCTTTCCAACATTGCATGTAAGCTGTTACAGTGAGGTTTTGATGCAAAAAGATTTATTTTCCACACATGATGCTTTATTCTTCTAAAACATGGTATTTGGCGGGGGAGCATCCGAAGAAGTTACAAATATTTTTTCTTTTCTTTTTTTAAATCAATGGGTCCTAGAATCTGACTTCTCCAAAGAAGCAGGAGTTGAGGAAAATTGTGTATTTTCCAATCTGTTATCATAAAACCTCTGTCTTCCCCTCATCCAGAACCATCATTCTCAGCTAATCTTTCTAGGTATTCAAATCTCCCTCTCATCACCGTTTCTCAGCACCTCATAAGCCTGGATGAGTTTATCCTTGCATAAGGAAGGGATTATTATCCCCATTTTATGGCTGTGGAGATAAATCATAAAGATATTACACACCTTGCCCAATGTCACACAGGAAGTCTGTGGCCGAACTGGTAATGGATTCCGGATCACAGGCCTTCTAGTCTAGTGCTTTAACTATGAAACCATTTTTCTCATGAACATATTTTTTCTATAATATGTCAAAACACACTTAGTTGTATTCCATATGCACAATGTACAGTGGTTACCATTAAAAACAATGTTTGCCCATAGTTACCAGAGAATGATATGTGAAATAACTGCAATATATCAGATACCGTTCTGTGGTACCTGCGGGTAAATGCTAACTCTTTAAAAGGTAATAACTCTAATTACTAGACATCAGGAATTAGTTTACCACCTCTTGGCATGTTGCACTGAAAATACTATTCAGGGATAGGCCATGATTTTGCAACTTTTCTGTCAGTGACATAACACAAGTTCCAGACATTATAATGCCATATAAACTAATTACACATGGATAGAGATTTTCAAAAGCACTCACAGCACAGACCCAGTTCAACCCCAGTGAAGTTAATGGGAGTTTTACCATTGTCTTCAAGGGGAGCAGAGTCAGGAGAACACTGAACACAACCAAAAATACTCGTGCATCACCTGCTCTTTAGTCAGGTCTTGTTCTTCTTTCATCTTTCCTGGTAGCAGTTTAACTAGGCAGCACTACATTTTCTTGCTGTACAACCCCTTTCTCAACTGGACTGTTTTGTCAGAGCACTGAAATCCCTTGCTTTAAGTGCTTCACCCAAATAGTTTAAATGGAAGTCATCACAAACAGTCAGTTATCTCTACACATGTAGGGAGTGATGTATTCCTTACTCACAAAGGGCCGGACTCTCATACCCTCACTCACGTTGATGTCAAGAGCCATTAGAAAACTAGGGTACTCTTCCAGGTAAGTAAAGGTATAAAAATCTGTCCACAATGGTCCTATTCCGTCATCCTTATTCACATGGAGCTGTACCTTATTCTGCAAGCCTTCCCCTGATTCCAATGGGCCTATTTATTGAGCAGATACTCCCCTGGTGGTAGAATTTGGCCCAAGGTAGTGTACTAGTGAATCAGGATAAAGCCTGCAAAATCAAGCCCTAAGTACTCTGATATTCTGCTTTTTATTTCTTGTTGCAGACAGTTGTTTTAATTCTGTAGAGTTGATGCTTTCAATCTTGTGTTTTGCCTTGATGTGTGTGAAGTCCTTTAGTAAACCTATTTCCAAAAAGAGTCAGATTCCTAAGATTTCCTCTCATTCCCCTTCCCTGACCTCCTTCTACCAATCTAGTCCCAGCCGAGTGACTCCGAATCAGAGCCAGAACCAATACATTGGCTTTCAAATTACAGCAGTGCAGTTGCTCTATCACTGAAGAATTGCAGTTGTTTCATCTTTCTCTCTAGTGCCTTTACCTTGTGTTCACACAAGTGTCACTGTCTCTAGCTGTGATAGTGACACATGAGCAATGGTAAGAGTATGACGTCTGTGTCTGAATGCATATACCCTCCCTTATTCAAATTTCCTCATAGAGCAGATTTTGGCAAACCCATGAAGCAAGTATCTTGAAATTGTAGGGTTGATTTCACCACAATCCCAGGGTTAAAAATGTCTCAGAATCCCAGGGATGCTTCCCTATCTTAAATCTGCTGGCCTCTTGTGATGCCATTTATAAGTAGGATATAAACACACCAGCATCTCCCTTCCTTTTTTACTCCTTTTCTCACTTAAAAATAATCTCGATGCAACAATAAATAAATAAATAAATAAATAAACAAACAAACTACCCTTTATGAATTTGATAGCTGGGGGGATTTGGGGGATTTGGGATTTGATAGCTGCTTTCAACTACCTGAAAGGGGGTTCCAAAGAGGATGGATCTAGACTGTTCTCAGTGGTAGAAGATGACAGAACAAGGAGTAATGGTCTTAAGTTGCAGAGGGGGAGGTTTAGGTTGGATATTAGGAAAAACTTTTTCACTAGTAGGGTGGTGAAGCACTGGAATGGGTTACCTAGGGAGGTGGTGGAATCTCCTTCCTTAGAGGTTTTTAAGGTCAGGCTTGACAAAGCCCTGGCTGGGATGATTTAGTTGGGGTTGGTCCTGCTTTGAGCAGGGGGTTGGACTAGATGACCTCCTGAGGTTCCTTCCAACCCTGAGATTCTATGATTCTATGATAATGCAATGCCAAAATATCCATTTTAAACATACATAAGTCCGGAAAATTGAATGTATGGTTCTTGAAGTAACCGTAAGAGCAGCTACATATTAAAGCACTAAAATTAACACCTACAGTACTGTAATACTAAACTATACTAAAAACCACGTATGCCCAAGGAGGATGAGTTATGATCACTATAGGAACTATACCTTTGAATTAACTGATGTTTGCACATTTTTAATCTCACTCAGAACACTGTATTTTTGCATTTAGTACATTGATGGTTTGGAAGAGCTATGCTAAGATCAAAAATGTTCTTCCTACATAATAACTCAATCCGTAATACCATGTCTCTAATAAAATATATTTTCTGTCAGGGTTTACAACAGCATTTAATTCCATTTGTGAAATTTTATACCGTATATAGGAGATGATACACTTTTCAGAGGAAATAAGTAAAGAGCTGTCTCCTTTGGGTAAAAGATAAAATGATACAAGCAACATGTCAGGAATAATTATGTTAATTCATGTCATAAACACCATTACAATACATGCCCACCAGAAAACTTAAAAGTCAGACATTCAGTGCATTGAATTTAGCATTGTCATTGCAGAAGCAGCCAAGTAATAAGTTTTATACCCAGCCCAAAGTCACAAAATTATCCAATTAAAGCACTTGTGAAATAAAAATTAGAATCTGAAAATCAAGTCTGAATTCAAGAAAATATTAGATAAGCATCCTCTCTAAAACACTGCAGCT
Organism: Macrochelys suwanniensis; assembly: GCA_033296515.1. Taxonomy (NCBI): domain Eukaryota; kingdom Metazoa; phylum Chordata; order Testudines; family Chelydridae; genus Macrochelys; species Macrochelys suwanniensis. The sequence goes on along the minus strand of CM065775.1, from coordinate 36,223,219 downwards.
TATGTTACTAGCACTGATACAGACAATAGCACTACAGTTACATATAAACAGTCACTGAATTAATTCACCTATTCATAGTTGTACGGATAGGAGCTTCAGTATTAGAACTAGATCATGCATTTAACGTGAGCCCTGGTTGGGGGCAATAAATAACTGCATTGCTTCAGGGCAGCCCAAGGGCAGAAGTGTGACTCAAAGTCACAGTTCAGTCCTTGCTTTCTCTTTGCTTTGCGGGGAAATAAGCAGCACCAGGCCTATACCTGGTGCATTTTACTTCCCCTTCTGTGCCAGCTCAGCTGCCCTGGCCAGCATGTTGGGGGGAAGAGCCAAGGCTCTGTCCAGTCTCTGCCCACTTACATGGGTGAGAAGTAGCAGCCCCTGGTGACTGCTTCCCCTCCAGCCCCATACACAGTGATGTGACTGCCTTTGTTTCATTCCCCTTACTCATCTCCACAGGCACATAAGCTCACATTTGAGCCATTAGCTTTGGGTGTTTCTGTCTCTGAACAGCGTGGGGATATTTCCATGCAGTCAAATTGTCCCTGGCCCTTGTGTGAGTACATAGGGGGAAGAAGGGTGCAAGGAGCCTTCTGTTTCCGCTTCTTTGTGTACCACATACCAGAGAAAAGTACAGTCCCAATCTCAAAGCTCATTGGGTTGCAAGGATTTTAGCACCCATTGCCCCCAAAGTGATGGGTGGGGAAGGCGAGGAGATATAGACTCCCAAAAAAATACCGTAGTCTGCACAATACCCAGCACATTATGGAACAAAGGGCTTGTTTCTGCTCTTGCTTAGGACTGTGCATAGCTGGCACAGTCTAACCCATGATGGCTATTCCATCCGTTTTCTATCTCTCCAGTTAACTAAGGACAAAGGAAAGGAACCTATATCTATATATTATAATATTGTACTAGTGACACTGTAGCTAAGATTGAGAAAGGTCATCATCACACTGAAATGGCTCCAAATAAGTTTGCTCTCTCTCTCTCTCTCTCCCCCCACAATGGAGTTTTGGCATGCCATTAACTCTTTATGAGGAATAATTGCTTTGTCTACCCAAGGAAAATATATGTTAGGCCAAATTATCTGCTGGTGCAAATAATGAGACGCAGCTCAATTTAAATCAAGAAAATTTGGCTCTTTTCATCTATGGCATTATACATTGTTGAAAATAACATCCCAAGAGCACACTGAATAAAGTCTAGTTTTAGCAAAATGGCTTTCCATCTAAAAATGGCCAACACATCCACCACAGTAACAATTTGTTGTACTTAATTTTGTGCATCAAATTATTTGTTTTTGTGACTGGTAAGGCAATTTATTGTTCACCATTAAAATACATCACTGACAAAAGCTGTGTCATTGCCTCTGTCATGCTGTAGCTCAAACACAAGTTTTTGGGCTAGATGCAGGAATCACTGGATGAAATTCTATGGGTTAGGTTGCCGTAGGAGGTCAGAACTAGATAAACAGAGTGGTGTCTTCTGGCCCTAACATCTAGTAATTCATATTAATTTAGATTCATGATACTGGTGTAAGGTGCTGCATGTTTTCAGCATTTACATGGCTAAAGAAACGTATTTATTTACAATTCAATGAAGAGAAGAGGGAACAAAAGAGAGGATTTCAAATCTTTCTAACCAAAATACAGAGTGGAACTTAGGGAATTCTGCCCGTGGTCAGCACTGCTCAGTACCCTTCTCCAATAACACCAACTCTCCTTCTCTTTTCATCTGTGCGTCCATTTATAAAATTGTAACGAGCCTACCATAGTAAAAGAAACCAATATAAATAAAGAATGGATGCATAAGTATATCCTGGGATGAATAAATTATGCAAGACACAGCAGGACTGTTGAGCACAACTGCAGGAGCTATGGCATTTTAACAATGGAGGTTGTAATGGTCTCTTCCAAACTGTGGCTTAAAGCTTGAAAGAACAAATTAGTACTTCTAGTACAAACAGCTAATAAAAAATTCTTCCTCTAGTTTACAGAAAAATCTGCCTCTTTGGGATCCAAAGTTCGAATGTTGAAATTGCAGCTGGTGTGGATTCCTACAAAATGAAGAAACATCAAGAGGAAATTATCCTTTATTTCATTTTGGTATATTTGGTTACTTATTTAAATGCTGGATGCAATACAGAGGTGTTGGTGGTCCCTTATAAATGTATGCTTCTAAAGGCTTCAAGGAGAGAAAATAAAAAGTGGCTACTTTGGTGTTAGTTTTCTGTCCAATGTTCCTCCACCCAATGAAAACAAATAGGAGAGCTCTGAACAGACTGTGTATGTAAGTTATTGCTTTATGCTGCTATGAATATATATATTGTGACAACCCATTTCTAAGTCATTACCGCAAACCACTTTGCTGTGATATGTAAAGTATAAAAATATTTATATTAACTAGAACTTGTGAGTGGGTATTTCTGCTTCATATCATAATGACTCGCCATTTCCTTATAATAAAGAGGTACTTGCCACAACGTTCCAAAAGAATAGCCTGGATTTTCTCTCTAGATCCATGCAGAGCTTCTACATGTCCCACCTGGTAGGGGGAATCAGCCACTCCACAAGCACCATTTCCCTCCCATTTGGTTTCTGCAGACAGAGCTCTGTTGGTCCAGAGTCCATACAATGTGTGGGATTGAGTGTCACACCTTTTGTTTGGGGTGGGGTGAGGTGGGGGAAAGCAAACCTCACAACTCCTGACAGAATGTGAAGAAATTCCAAGAGGGCATCCTCATGGAAATTTCCTCCCACTGAGAACCTCTCTGAGGGTTTTTCTGCTGCAGGGAATGACCTGAGCCAATGACAGGTATCTTGAGACAAAGTTCAAAACTGCAACAAAGTGTCCCTCTGCCCTGCAATGACCATATTAGAAAGATTTTGGAGAAGCATACACAATTTTTTTCACTTGGAAACAAGAAAAGCAAACACATAACAAAAATAATGAACAAAGTATAACCTACATACTGTTAAAATATAAGGTATTAACCTAACCTAGTCTTATAAAATAAAAAGTAGAAAATATAAGAAAAACAAAAAACATCTCAGTGTTATTATTTATTGCTCAGATAGCATCTCAACTGTGTTTGGATATTTCAGAGGAAAATCAAAGTGACAGCATCCTGAACAACGAGGTTAAACCCAGAGGGTTAAATCATGTTTATACACAAATGAAAAGAGTATTGGAGATAAACATCAAGAACTGAATGTATTAGTACTTAAGCTATATTATGACTTTATTGGCAGCACAGAGACTTGGTGGGATAAATCTTATGACTAGAATATTTGTATAGAGGGGTATAGCATGTTTAGGAAGAACAGGCAGGATAAAAAGAGAGGAGGTGTTGCATTGTAGATCAAGAATATACATATTTGTTCTGAGGTCCAGAAGGAGCTGAGCGGAAGTCCAGCTGAAAGTCTCCAGGTAAAGATAAAAGGGGTTAAATTAGGGCTGATGTCATGGAAGGGATCTACTATAGACCTTTCGCATGCGGCCCGTCAGGGAAATCCACTGGCTGGCCGGGACAATTTGTTTACCTGCAGCGTCTGCAGATTCGGGCGATCACAGCTCCCACTCGCTGCGGTTCGCCGTTCCAGGCCAATGGGGGCTGTGGGAAGCAGTGCGGGCTGAGGGATGTGCGGGCCGCCGCTTCCCACAGCCCCCATTGGCCTGTAACGGCGAACCACGGCCAGTGGGAGCTGTGATCGGTCAAACCTGCAGATGCTGCTGGTAAACAAACAGTCCCGGCCTGCCAGCAGATTTCCCTGACGGGCCACGTGCCAAAGGTTGCCGACCCCTGACGTAGACCATCAAATCAGGATGAAGAATGAATAAGGCATTTCTAGAACAAATAACAGAAATATCCAAAACACAAGACCAAATAGGAAGGGAGGTTTTTAACTACACAGACATCTGTTGGAAAAGTAATAAAGAAAAACACAACATTTCCAATAAGTTCTTGGAAGGTATTGGGGACAATTTTTTGTTTCAGAAAGTGGAGAAAGTAACCTGGGGACAGCTATCTTAGACTTGATTATGACCAACAGGGAGGAAATTTGAAGGTGGAAGGTGATTTGGGTGAGAGTGACCACAACGTGATAGATTTCATGATTCTAAGGAAAGGAAGGATTGAGAGCAGCAGAATAAGGATAATGTGTTTCAGAAAAGAAAACTTTAATAGTCTCAGAGAATGGTAGGTAAGATCCCATGGGAAGAATATCTAAGAGAAAAATAGGTCAGAAAAGCTGGCATTTTTTAAGGAGACAATATTAAAGTATAACTGCAAACAATCCTGATGCAAAGGAAAGATAGGAAGAATAGTAAGAGGCCATTATGACTTCATCAGGAGCTCTTTAATGACCTGAAAATCGAAAAGAAATCTTACAAAAAGTGGGAACATAGACAGATTGCTAAGGAGGAGTACAAAAGAATAGCACAAGCATGTAGGGACAAAATCAGAAGGCTAAGGCACACAATTAGTTACACCTAGCAAGGGACATGAAAGGCAATAAGGAGAGGTTTTCTAATACATTAGGAGCAAGAGAAAGATGAAGGAAAGTGTAAGTCCTATTGATGGTGAAATAGAGCTAATAACTGATATCATCAATAAGGCTGGGGTGTTTAATGGCTTTTTTGCTTCAGTCTTCACTAAAAAGGTTAAGGATGACAAGTTATTCAGTACAATAAATATTAAAAACTAGGGTGAAGAAATGTAAGCCAAAATAGGAAATTATCAGGTTAAGGAATATTTAGTTAAACTAGATGTATTAAAATTGGCAGGGCCTGATGAAATTCCTCCTAGGGTACATACGGAACTAGCTGATGCCACTTCGGAACTATTAACAGTTAACTTTGAGAACTCGTGGAGGACAGCTGAGGTTCCAGACGACTGCAGAAGGACAAATATAGCACCTATCTTTAAAAAGGGGAATAAAGAGGACATAGGGAATTATAGACCGGTCACACTAACTTTGATACCTGGAAAGATATTAGAACAAATTATTAAACAATAATTTGTAAGCATCTAGAAGATAATAGGGTTATACAGAATATCCAACATGGATTTGTCAAAAATTAATCATGCCAAAACAACCTAATTTCCTTCTTAGACAGGGTTATTGGCCTAGTGAGTAGGGGAAAACCAGTAAACATGCGATAGCTTGATTTTAGTAAGGCTTTTAATGCACATGACATTCTCATAAGCAAATTAAGGAAATACAGTCTAGATGAAATTACAAGAACGTGGGTGCACAACTGGTTGAAAGACCATACTCAAAAGAGTGGTAAACAATGATTCACTATCAATTTGGGAGGGCATATATAATGGGGTTCTGCAGAGCTGACTGCTGGGTCCGGTACTATTCAACATTTTAATTAATGACTTGGATAATGGAATGGAGAGAACACTTATAAAATTTGCAGATGACACCATGCTGGGAAGGGTTAAAGGTTTAGAAAACCTAATTTATGAGGAAAGGTTAAAAGAAAATGGGCATATTTAGTCTTGAGAAAAGAAGACCGAGCAGGGACCTGATAACAGTTTTCAAATGAGTTAAGGGCTGTTATAAAGAGGATGGGTATCAATTGTTTCCATGTCCACTGAAGATAGGACAAAAAGTAATTATTGTAATTTTCAGTAAGGAAGATTTAAGTTAGAGAAAAACTTTGTAACTATAAGGGTAATTAAGGTCAGGAATAGGCTTCCAAGAGAGGTTGTGGAATCCCCTCCTTGGAGGTTTTTAAGAACAGGTTGGACAAACTTATATCAGGGTTGGTCTAGGTTTACTTGGTCCTGCCTCAGCATAAGGGGCAGGACTTGATGACCTCTCGAGATCCTCTCCAGCCCTATATTTCTATGATTCTATTATTCACATGGTGCCCATAATAAATGTTCATGGCTGCTTTGTGTCCTTGAAACAGTAAGTGATATTAGCTAGAAGGTACTAGTCAGTCTGGCTTCAAATCTCCAAACTTTTGACATTCACCCAACTCTAACTATTGTGAGTCACATTTTTTCACCCTTATTCATACTGAGTAGTACTTCCGCCCACCAAGAGCCTCATTGAAGTCTGTATTACATAAAGGACAATCAGGCTACTGACAGAGTAAGGTCTATTTAATGTCAGCAAGGTTGGGAGAATGTGGCCCTATGTAATTAAACCTTGCCAGACCTGATCTTAGGAAAGTTTCCTCTGAAATATATAATGTTTATTTCTACTATTCATTACTTTGTTCACTAGCTGTGATATTTTTAAAGAATATGCCCTTACCCCTAAAACTCTGAGCAAAAAGTATCATCCACTTCACTTATTGTGAATAACCTATAGGCAAGAGAGAGACTGATAATCATTTTCTATTGGAAGTTCTTTCCCTCTCAATTGATTCTTATAAATATTTTGTAGGAAAGGTCCATGGATATGCTTATAAATGACAATTTTAAAACTATTTTTTGTCAAGAAGACAGGTTTGAAAATAGTAACCCACCTGTTCAAATAGTAGCCTACCTGTTCAAAAGAAAATAGTAGCCCACCTGTTCAAATAGTAGCCTACCTGTTCAAAAGAAAATAGTAGCCTACCTGTTCAAATAGTAGCCTACCTGTTCAAAAGCCTACCTGTTCAAAAGGTTCATGGATATGCTTATAAATGACAATTTGAAAACTATTTTTTGTCAAGAAGACAGGTTTGAAAATAGTAGCCCACCTGTTCAAAAGTGTTAAAATCTAAGAATCTACTACAGACACTGTATTTTAGGCAATATAGACGTATGAGATTCCATAAAGACAACAAAAAAGTTGGGAACAAGTGTTCATCTCATTTTGAAACTTTATATAAAAATGTCCAAATATTTGCCAGTATAGTATTCCATTTTTAGAAGCACCTATTGCGAGATCAATACTTGGATTTCCATATTCAAAATATATGCTTTTTGATATACCATAGGAGAGAGGAGGCTTAGACAGACATTTTACTCTTTGCATTGGACAACTAATTACCTGCTATAAAATGCATGGAACCTCTAGTACCATATATTTGGACATGTCATCCCATTTCTCCAGATCATCAAAGAGCACACTAAATCTGACCATGAAAAATACAAGTAGTTCCATGGTTTGGGCACTAAGTTGTCCATTGTAAAATATTTGAGTAAAATATTTTTCTACTCTGCTGTCAATGAATAAACAATGTTTGACCTCTTAAAGTACCCAACATAGCAGACACTTTCACAAAGCACCTTTGGTGCATAGATACAATGTTGACAGGTGACTAATTCTCCTTTCTTCAATCAGTCTATTTAAAATCTATCCTTGGTTACTCCCAAATGGGATAACTTCATCATTGTAAAAGTAGTTTAGTGCTTAGCTTGAAGGATTCAACCTTTGTCATTTTCCCACACAAACATTAGTCAGCTTAACTGGATAAAGAAAATATGAAGAATCTTCCATGGCATCACCTTAACGTAACTCTCACAACTTAATACCAGGGACCATGGAAGCTAATCCATTAAAGTAAAGTTTATTTGCTTCAACCTGAAACCTAGAATGAAGAATTTAACTCAATAGAATTATGACAATTTTCACCAGCTGAGGATTTTTCCCGCTGATCTTTGAGAAACCATATCAAAAGCCATGCAACTCCGAAAAAGAGGCTCAATAGCTGTATCTACAAGGCATTTGTGTAAATAAGATGAACATCAAATGCTGTTTAGAAACACAGGTATTGTCATACTGGATCAGACCTACCATTTACCTCATCCACTTTCCTGTCTTCAACAGCGGCCCGCAAAGATGCTTTATGGGAAGGTGTAAGGAACCCCACAGCAGGCAGTTGTTAAGTAATCTCTCACTATGCCAGTCTCATCCTAATCTTGAACACTTAGAAATTGATTTAAAACCTGGAACATATGGTATTATCTCCCTTCCAATATTCTTTTCGTTAGCATTAATGATAACTCTGAAAGTTCTTGTTATTCATATAAACATCCATCCCCTTTTAATCTTAATACTTTTTGGCCTGAATGACATCATGTGGCAATGAGTTCCACAGTTTAATTACATATTATGTAAAAAAGTTTCTCTTATCAGTTTTGATTCGCCACCTTTCCATTTCATTGAATGTCCTCTGATTTCTGTGTTATGAGACTGGGAAAACAGAAGCTACTGCCCTATCTTTTCTATACCCTTAATTATTTTATGTATTTTTATGTCTCCTCTAATTCACCTCCTCTATAAAGTAAACAATCTCTGTTTATATGAGAGTTTTTCCAGGCCCTTGATTATTCTCATCTCTCTTCTCTGAACCCACTCTAATTGTGCAATATCCTTTTCAAAATGGGGTGACTAGTGCTGTACATAGTATTCTAGATGAGGTCACACCACTGATCTATATTCTTTTCTTTTCTTATAAAAGCATTACTTTTTAATATTATTCCTCATCCCTAGAAAAAGAATAAGATGTAAACCCTCCACTTCTCTCTTGGTTAGTCACTGTTTCAAACAGGATATCTTTGGTATTTGTCTTCCACAAGAACATTTTTAGGGACCTTTAGCTTTTTTCATGAGGTTAGATCCATCCTAGTCATGTCTTACAATGTGCTCTACAATTGGCAAGGCTTCAATTTATCCCAGTCTCCACTGGCAGGGAGTTTCTCAGACTAGGCCACTGCACCAATAATGCTCTATCTTAGGTTCTACCCTGGGGACTGTCATCTTTAGTCACCATAGTCTTAATTTGAATAATTTTCTTTGGAATGTTTAGCTCTTCAAATACCCTGTATTTCATTAGTAGTAGTACCCCTTTACCTTACTACACCACTCCCCCAAAATAGCAGTTTGCCTTTTTCCTTCAAGATAGCTGCAACTCAGTTGACCATTTCCATTCTACTTTTGAATCAAATGCTCCCCACATTTTTATCAGTCAAAATTAAATTTCAGTTTGTATTGCATATTATCTGATCTTTGGAAGAGAAAATGAAAACACAACAGCAATTCTTCCACTGAAAAAAAAAAGCCAAATACCATTTAAATACAAGCAGATCCAGGAATATCAAGGGGAAGAATAAGAAAAATGCATGGATTAATTAATAAAACTTGTATATTAAGTGTCAGACCATAACCTCTAATATATGGTATGTATCAATGCATAATTTGAAAATCTGCTGTGCTAGTGAGAGAGAGCACAGAGATGCAATTTTAGAGGGTTTCACAGCAATTTGTATTGACCATCAGAATTTAGAATCTGGCTCTGAGCACCTAATCCAAAACCCACCACAATTCGTCAGTGAAGAAATTTGATAATTTAACTGAACCTTAGAAATGCAGTCATCCGGATTCACATCCAGCAAGATATCTTAATCTGACTTAATCTGAATTTACTCTCAAAGATCAGTAACTTCAAAAAAGAGAGCATTTCAGCAAGTCTCCAGTGTGTATTTTCCCGATTTGTTTTACATCAGGCAGTTGTTGTCAGCAGTTTCATAGCCTTATATGCTCCTTTGTAAAAAGGCAACTACTGTGTTCCAATCATTAAACTGAAAATATCTTTATAAAAGATCTACACATCTAATACATTTTCTTTGTACTTTTTCAATGCTCTTTCCACACTGAAGCAGTGCTGAATTATAGAATGGCTCTACCTGCATTCTATATACATATATTATAACAACTGCCTAGGGCTTGCAACTACTCTCATTGTTCAAGCTGTGCCATGGTCCATATAGAAATAAACATCACTAACAGATTTGCTTCACGTTACACAAAAAAGGCCTGATTCTGTTCTCATTTTTCACCAGTGTAACTCCATTGACTTCAGTGAAGTTGCTTCTGATTTACTTAATTGTAACTGAGAGGAAAATCAGGCTCCAAAAGTATTCACTGATTGATGACCTACACTAGGGGTATCCAATAAATTGAATGCCAGCATCCCAAATATTTTAGAAGGCCTCCTTTCCCCTATTTAATCAGGCCTTGATTCAGCAAGGCACTTAAGTGTGTACCTAACTTTCAGCACAAAGCAGTCCCTTTTAATTCAGTGGAATTATTCATGTGTTTAATGTTAGCCGCAAGTACCTTGCAGAATTGAGGCCTTAATCTTTTTAAAGGGAACTTTTCATATATCATGTGTTCTGCTGTAGGATGACATTAGATGCTTTCATATAAACTTGAAGCAGATCAAGCTTCCTGAGCCTATGACAGGAGAGTAATTCTACATGAATGTAAGAGCAGGATAGGAAAACTAACTATGAATATTTATGAGTTTGTGCTTGCTGTTTTCTATTTTTATAAATCCATTAAATCTCGCCAGAGATCTTTAATACATCATTTTCATTTCAAATACCCTACTTGAAAATTCAAATGTATGTAAGTTTCAGATTAAGGCCAAATTAAATTAATATATTGTCATATGTAATATAACAATCCATTCAGGGAGGAGAGAGATAATAAGTAGATATTTACTTCTCTTAAGGTTGAATACTGAGACTTTATTATCTGAAGAGGTAAAGATTGACCAACACATCATCAAATTCAATATTTAATTGTGAGGACAATAAATCTTGATGACCAAAATATGAAATCAATATGCAAGGCCTTGTGTCATCATTTACATTTATGCAAACTGAATGCTAAGTGGGCATAAAATGCTTTCAAATCAGAATGATCGCATTTTACACCCACTTTAACAGGTGTAAATGACTGAAAAAGATGCAAATCAGAGGAATCTCAAAATACACCTAAAACTTAGGTTGTCCTACCTACATCACTCAGGACTTTGGAAAATTTCATGACCTGTGTGACTTAGTTAGGCTGACCTAAACCTTCCCCACTATAGACATAGGTAGGTTGACAACAAAAATCTTCCATCGACCTAGTTACGCCCTCTCAGAGAGATGGATTAGCTGCATCAATGGACTCCCCCGGCATAGACAGCATCTTCACTAGGAAAAAAGGGCTGTTCTTAACTTTAACTCAAGTTAAAATTCTAGTGAAGACAAAAGTTTGTAGTTTTCACACACGTTATTGGGTCTCAAACATGCAGCCCGTGGGGTTATTTCCTGCGGCCCACCAAGCTCCCGCGCCCCCCGCTCCTTCTGTGTTATTTCCTGCAGCCACCAAGCTCCCCACCCCCACCACCTGCACAGCACACCGCATCCCCACTCCTCTGCCTACCTCCAGGCGCTTCCTGCCGTCAAACAGCTGTTTGGCAGCGCTTAGCACTATCCAGGAGGGAGCGGGGAGGAGTGGGGAGCCATGCGCTCAGGGGAGGAGGCGGAGAAGAAGCAGGGCAGGGGCGTGGATTTGGGGAAGGAGTTGGAATGGGGGCAGGGAGGGGGCAGAGTTGGGGTGGGGTCTTCCGGGAAGGGGTTGGAATGGGGGTGGGAAGAGGTGGGGCAGGGAGGGGCCTCAAGGAAGGGGTGGACTGGAGGCAGGGGCAGCGAGGCGGGGTGTCAGTGATGCGGCCCTCAGGCCAATGCACTCGTCCTCATGTGGCCCTTACGGTAATTTGAGTTTGAGATCCTTGAGTTATAGGCTAGGCTCCCCATATTCTTTAACTTGACCTGCTGACTCAGGTGAAAACTACAAACTGCCTTGTCTTCAACAGGACTTTACTTTTTTTTCCCCTAATGAAGACAAGGCCAGAGTAGGAGAGACTCTGAACTATGATCTTACTTCTTTAAAGCTAATTATCTCTGTGATGCTGGTAAACCAGGTGCCAGCTCTTGCCTAGACTCTAGGCATCAGCTAAGCACTGACGATTTCATAGCTGGAAACCAGAGCAGCTCACCTGTATTGTTCAAGGTAGGTGTTAGACTTGTAAAGATGTGTTTAGATCGTAAAATGCTTGTAAGTTGCTGCATGCATTAATCTTACTTGTAACATCTGTATGCCATGATATAAGGTAATAGGAAAGTTTTGCTTTATAATTATAAAAATGCCTGCTCTAAACTTGTGAACGTAGGCACTCAGACTGAGTTCCCCGTAGAGCAAGAAGGACTATCAAGACTAAATGGGCCAGTGTAGGACAAATTTTTTTGTTGATTTCCCCATCCACCCATGAAGAAGTTACATGCAGGAGCCCTCATTCCATCAGTTTGAACTCTTGGGGAAGGGCATATAAAGATGCTCACAAGGGAAAATGGTTCTCTCTTTGCTATTTGGACTCTCACAAAGGCTGGAGCTAAAAAAACAAAAGCAGAGATCCCCATGGTCAACCTGGATTAGAACTAAAAGACATTCACTGGACAGACAACTTCATCTGTCACCTTTTGGAACGTAAGATTGTAACTTATTTGTGCTTATATGTTGCCTGCTTTAACCTGTAAATAACTCTGTCATTTCTTTTTCCTAGTTAATAAATTCTTACTTAGTTTACTATAGGATTGGCTACCAGCATTGTCTTTGGTGTGAGATTTAAGGTACAAATTGATCTGGGGTAAGTGACTGGTCTCTTGGGACTGGGAGCAATCTGAATTTTTTGTGATGTTTGGTGTAAGTGACCATTTATCACAAGGGTGGGCAAACTACAGCACGCGGGCCACATCCGGCCAGCGGGCCCTTCCTGCCCGGCCCCTGAGCTCCTGGCTGGGGAGGCTAGTCCCTCTCCCAGAGCCACGCCACCGTGTGGGCAGTGCTCTAGGGGGCGGGGCTGCACGCTCCGACCGGGCTGCGTGGCTGCCAGATATGCTGCTCTGAGCGGCATGGTAAGGAGGCCGGGGGGTAGAATAAGGGGCAGAGGGCAGATACAGAGGTGTTCATCCCAACTAATGAGGACACAATGCCCCCAGATCACCTCTTCCCCTCTGCTTTTTCCTTGTGGTAGGAATCACACACCCAAAGGAACAGCTGCATATCTGTGCCCCATTTTCAAATATATCCTCTCCGGCACTCTGGGACGGAAAACCTCTTCCACCATCTGCCTGAGTGAGAGGAACATTCCCTTCCTAAGCAGCTGGCTCCTTGGGTGCTCACCTCCCTGAGCCCACCAAGCAAATTCAAGTTGCCAGTGGTTTCAAATCCACCAATTACTTAATGATCACCAAAGGCATGCTGCTTGCTGCCCAACTTATAAGTGATGAGGAATGATGGCAGCAGCATCCAGTGTCAGTGGGATATAAGGGGGTTGGCAAATATGCCCCCTCCCTGCTTATAGAGTCATAGATTCCAAGTCCAGAAGGGACCATTGTGATGATCTCGTCTGACCTCCTGTATAACACAGGCCATAGAACTCCCCCTAGATAATTCCTAAAACATATCTTCTAGAAAAACATTCTATCTGGATTTAAAAATTGTCTGTGCTGGAGAATCCACTACGACTCTGGGTAAATTGTTCCAATAGTTAAAATGCTACTAGCTGCTCACCACACTTGCTCTAAAAGGGAAACTGAAATTAAACATCATGGGGTGAGAGGGAAATCTGACTGTTGCTGACAAATCTGACAGAACTCATTGATTTTAAGGCCAGAGGGGACTGCTGGAATCATCTAGTCTGACCTCCTGCACTTTGCAAGCCTCAGAACCTCACACACCCACTCCAGCAAGTGACCCAGGCTCCATGCTGTAGAGGAAGGTGAAAACCCCATAGGGTCTCTGCCAATCTGACCTGGGATAAAATTCCTTCCCAATCCCAAATATGGTGATCGCTTAGACAGTGGCATAGCCAGGTGCAGAGTACAGGGGGAGCAGAGCTAAAAAAAGGCACCACCCCCCTGACTCACCTGGCGGCGCTCCAGCTGTTCGGCGGCACTTCGGCGGCGGGTCCTTCACTTGCTCCGTGTCTTCGGTGGCACCCGCCACCGAAGTGCCGGAGCGCGTGAAGGACACGCTGCCGAACAGCTGGAGTGCTGCCGGGTGAGTAATTTAAAAAAGGCGCCACAAAATTTAAAAGGTATCACTTGTGCTCAGAGGGGGAGTGGCCACTCCCCCCGCTCCCCTCTGGCTACGCTACTGCGCTTAGACCCTGAGCATGAGGGCAAGACCCAGCAGCCAGACACCTGGGAAATAATTCTCTGTAGTAACTCAGAGTCCTCCCCATCTAGTGCCCAGTCACCAGTCAGAGATATTTTCTACTAGCAGTTGCAGATGGAACACATGCCATTGGAGGCAATCTATCATACCATCTGTTGGGCCGGCACCAAATGATTATGAATTGCTGTGACTGATATGAATAAATGTGGTAAGCATGAGTTTGGTATGGCTTGGTATGCCTGAACTTGCTAGAGGATTCACAGAGCAGGATTCTCTTAGCATTAGATAAATGATGTGGAAAACTACTGGAGGTGCTGAAACTGCACTTGAATGGTTAATAATGGCTTGATGGGCGCATGTGTTTCAACATCGAACTTTGAAATATATCAGCAGAGAACCAGCTGATATAGCTGACATGGGTCAAAAAATAAAGAAGACATAGAAACATGCGATCAGTGGGCTTGGTGTGAGCTGACATGGGTCAAAATAACCCTTCCTGGATGACATCACGCTAAGAGCCTAAGTGAATGATTGATGAGAGGGTAAATGTTGAGTGAGCTTTGGTCTGGGTCTGTTCTGCAGCCCCTCCTTCCAAAATATTAATTAGAATATACCTGTAATAAATGACCACAAGGCATATTTATGGGACATGTAATTCCTTTGAGAAAAAAAGGTATAAATGCTAAGCAAAGTAAATTAGACTAATTCCCCAATTAACATCTGAAGAGGCTCAAGACTGTGACACAGAAGTCATCGGGGTAGCCGAGACCCCGCCTTGAGGGACGTTTGCGAAATCCTAGAACCAGAGGGCTCAGGGTAACCAAGAGGGAGAGGGAAGCTGTCCCTGAGATTCCTGAGGAAAGAATTTGGGATTTATGTGGTGGGGTTGCCTGCACTAGCAGGGAACTGGAGGTCCCTTCTGGTCCTATTTCCTATGACTCAGGACACATGAACCAAAGTATGCTCTGAGTGGCTGGGGGGGTGGGGGTTGTGGCAGGTAAAAGAAAAATCACTGTGGTTGACTGAAGCAAGCCCCATCCCCTTGTTCTTTCTTTTGGACAGAGCTGAAGTAGACCCAAATGGACTCTTGTGAGTGAGGAGGACATTATGTGGGATGAATCACTTCGGAAACACAAAGAAAGAAAACCGTATGTTCCTTTGTGAACCTATAATAAATGCTTGTTGGCACTTCTTAAAGGGACAACACCGATAGAGGGTGGCACCTGCCTGAACGTGTCTTCCACAGTCTGTTTTTGAAATTCTGCCATGTTGCTGAGTGGTTTGGCTTTGCTTGGCAATGTCAACATCATGGTACCACGGAGCAAAAAAATATGCTTTTTATTACAGGTAAATGATACAATTATATAACAAACAGAGCAGGCATGAGGTATACAAGTCTAACAAATATAGCGAAGATGAAGCACTGTAATTGGGGAGTGTAGTGGGGAGACTCACATGATTGGAGTACTGTCATGGATGGATATAAACTGTTCAGGAAGGATAGGCAGGGCAGAAAAGGTGGGGGAGTTGTGTTGTATGTAAGAGAGCAGTATGACTGCTCAGAGCTCCAGTATGAAACTGCAGAAAAACCTGAGAGTCTCTGGATTAAATTTAGAAGTGGGAGCAACAAGGGTAATGTCGTGGTGGGAGTCTGCTACAGACCACCAGACCAGGGGGATGAGGTGGACGAGGCTTTCTTCCAGCAACTAACAGAAGTTACTAGATCACAGGCCCTGGTTCTCATGGGTGACTTTAATCACCCCGATATCTGCTCAGAGAGCAATACAGCGGTGCACAGACAATCCAGGAAGTTTTTGGAAAGTGTAGGGGACAATTTCCTGGTGCAAGTGCTGGAGGAACCAACTAGGGGAAAAGCTCTTCTTGACGTGCTGCTCACAAACAGGGAAGAAATAGTAGAGGAAGCAATAGTGGATGGGAACCTGGCAGGCAGTGACCATGAGATGGTAGAGTTCAGGATCCTGACACAAGGAAGAAAGGAGAGCAGTAGAATACAGAGCCTGGACTTCAGAAAAGCAGACTTTGACTCCCTCAGGGAACTGATGGGCAAGGTCCCCTGGGAGAATAACATGAGGGGGAAAGGAGTCGAGGAAAGCTGGCTGTATTTTAAAGAATCCTTATTGAGGTTGCAGGAACAAACCATCCCGATGTGTAGAAAGAAAAGTAAATATGGCAGGCGACCAGCTTGGCTTAACAGTGAAATCCTTGCTTGTCTTAAACACAAAAAAGCAGCTTACAAGAAGTGGAAGATTGGACAAATGACTAGGGAGGAGTATAAAAATATTATTCAGGCATGCAGGAGTGAAATTAGGAAGGCCAAATCACACTTGGAGTTGCAGCTAGCCGGAGATGTTAGGAGTAACAAGAAGGGTTTCTTCAGGTATGTGAGCAACAAGAAGAAAGTCAAGGAAAGTGTGGGCCCCTTGCTGAATGAGGGAGGGAACCTAGTGACAGAGGATGTGGAGAAAGCTAGCGTACTCAATGCTTTTTTTGCCTCTGTCTTCACAGACAAGGTCAGCTCCCAGGCGGCTGCACTCCGCAGCACGGTATGGGGAGGAGGTGACCAGCCCTCTGTGGAGAAAGAAGTAGTTCGGGACTATTTAGAAAAGCTGGACGAGCACAAGTCCATGGGGCCGGATGCTCTGCATCCGAGGGTGCTAAAGGAGTTGGCCGATGTGATTGCAGAGCCATTGGCCATTATCTTTGACAAATCGTGGCAATCGGGGGAGGTCCCGGATGACTGGAAAAAAGCTAATGTAGTGCCAATCTTTAAAAAAGGGAAGAAGGAAGATCCGGGGAACTACAGGCCAGTCAGTCTCACCTCAGTCCCTGGAAAAATCAGGGAACAGGTCCTCAAGGAATCAATTCTGAACCACTTAAAGGAGGGGAAAGTGATCAGGAACAGTCAGCATGGATTCACCAAGGGCAAGTCATGCCTGACTAACCTAATTGCCTTCTATGATGAGATAACTGGCTCTGTTGATGAGGGGAAAGCAGTGGATGTGCTATTTCTTGACTTTAGCAAAGCTTTTGATACAGTCTCCCACAGTGTTCTTGCCAGCAAGTTAAAGAAGTATGGGCTGGATGAATGGACGGTAACGTGGATAGAAAACTGGCTGGATGGTTGCGCTCAATGGGTAGTGATCAATGGCTCCATGTCTAGTTGGCAGCCGGTATTAAGTGGAGTGCCCCAAGGGTCGGTCCTAGGGCCGGTTTTGTTCAATATCTTCATCAACGATCTGGAGGATGGTGTGGACTGCACCCTTAGCAAGTTTGCAGATGACACTAAACTGGGAGGAGTGGTTGATACGCTGGAGGGTAGGGATAGGATACAGAGGGACCTAGACAAATTAGAGGATTGGGCCAAAAGAAATGTGGTGAGGTTCAACAAGGACAAGTGCAGAGTCCTGCACTTCAGACGGAAGAATCCCATGCACTGCTATAGTCTAGGGACCGAATGGCTGGGCAGCGGTTCTGCAGAAAAGGACCTAGGGGTTACAGTGGACGAAAAGCTGAATATGAGTCAACAGTGTGCCCTTGTTGCCAAGAAGGCTAACGGCATTTTGGGCTGTATAAGTAGGGGCATTTCCAGCAGATCGAGGGACGTGATTATTCCCCTCTATTCGGCACTGGTGAGGCCTCATTTGGAGTACTGTGTCCAGTTTTGGGCCCCACACTACAAGAAGGATGTGGATACATTGGAAAGAGTCCAGCGGAGGGCAACAAAAATGATTAGGGGGCTGGAGCACATGACTTATGAGGAGAGGCTGAGGGAACTGGGATTGTTTAGCCTGCAGAAGAGAAGAATGAGGGGGGATTTAATAGCTGCTTTCAACTACCTGAAAGGGGGTTCCAAAGAGGATGGATCTAGACTGTTCTCAGTGGTAGAAGATGACAGAACAAGGAGTAATGGTCTCAAGTTGCAGAGGGGGAGGTTTAGGTTGGATATTAGGAAAAACTTTTTCACTAGTAGAGTGGTGAAGAACTGGAATGGGTTACCTAGGGAGGTGGTAGAATCTCGTTCCTTAGAGGTTTTTAAGGTCAGGCTTGACAAAGCCCTGGTTGGGATGATTTAGTTGGGGTTGGTCCTGCTTTGAGCAGGGGGTTGGACTAGATGACCTCCTGAGGTCCCTTCCAACCCTGATATTCTATGATTCTATGACTGCCCCACTCCTGAAGAAGGATTAAAAGCAGCCCTGGAGAGGGCTGTAGCTGTGAAAGGCTGATTGGGGAAGCAGCCACACGCCCCAATCATGCCACAGCTGGCCCTATAAAAGGGCTGTGGGCCAGAAGCTAGAGGAATCTCTCTCCAGCCCTGGAGGGAGAGGGCCTAGCTGCCTGAGAGCAAGGTACCTGAAGTACAGCAGGGCTGGGGGAAGGCAAGAGGAGCTGGGGAGCTCCAGCCTGGTAAACCCCCAGGCTGCAGGTCTTGATATAGGCCAAAAGGTACTGGGCTGCAGAGGGGCAGCCTGAGGATAGGCAAAGGCAGCAAGTCCTAACCCCTTGCCAATGATGAGTGGCCATTACAGACAGCAGTCTGCCCCAGTGAGCCGGGGCTAGATGATGACTGGCAGTAGCCACTGAGGCAAGGTGGGTTGAGAGGGTTGGGGGTTCCCCTGGCAGGGGAGACCCAGAGTGTGGGAGTACTGCTGGGGCAGAACCGTGGGGTAAAGAGGCACCGGGGTCTGGGAGGGACACGAGGTCAGTGGCAGGTGAGACACTGGCCTGAAGAGGGCGCTCCAGAGGCTGGAAAGAGCTAATTCACAGGACGACCAGCAGGAGGCGCCGCGGCAGTGAGTTCTCACAGCGCTACAGGGAGTTACAGTAAGTATTTATATTTCAAATAGTAGCAACGATTTGGTTTTAGTCATTTGCTACAATCTCTCCTCAAATCATTCAGTTGTTAACCTAATAGAACATGTATGTCTTTCCATTTTCCACTTGAAAAATCAAGGGCTCAGTTTTCCACAGTGTCCAGGGAGGAAGGGAGTGCACACAGGAAGTCAGCTGCAGCTCCCTGATCCTATGCTACCTGGCCCCAGTAGAAGTTAGAGAAGCTGGGAGCCTGCTCTAACTTATACCACTGGTGTAAGGTTGCTGAGGGACTTTACATTGGGGGAGGATAGGTGTAGTGAAGCTCCGATCCCCTACGCTGAAGATGCAGGGGGGGCGGTGGGGATAAGAATTTGCTCTGCGGCCTCTGCCAGCCTTACACCTGCACAATGGGAATTCTCCACTGGCCATGGATGTAATTCATTCACTTTGCAGCAGCTGAGCAACACAACACAGACTGCAAGATCCAGTTGTTAAATGATCAGAAGCAGTGAAAGCAAAATGGTAGCCTATATAAACTGTGCTGTTTTCCTTAACATACTTTTCAGTTGATAGCAGTATATGTATTCTTTCTCGCATCCTGGACAGCAGAAAAATGACATAATGTGGAAGAACTGGACACAGGGGTATTTGGGTTATAATATAGATGTTTTATACCTTGTTATTAACTTTCTGTACTTGGCAGACTGTTTAAAAACTGGCAAGGGAGACTTACGGGCAGAATGTCATTACAGCTGCAAAGGTGGACAGAAAATCAGCAAATGGCTCTTTGAAGACTGGAGACTAGGGATAAGGAATAGGAAAAAAAATGTGTTTCACATTTGAGTGACAAGACCAAAGAATAGTACTCAGACTACTAGTTGGTTAAAAAATGTATATGAGCAAGCTGGCACTTGGTCACTGAAGCAGGTCATATGTTGATGTTCGGCCTCTATATACATAACGTGTCTTTTTTCACAGGTCAGGCACAGAGGAGAGACAACTGATTTAACAGCTACAGATATGCAGAGAGAAAGAGAAAAAAAATGGAGACAGTCTCATTCACCATGTGTATTTCACAAATATATGTGGAGGGATAATCCTCTCTATGGTTCTTTTCACAGGTGTTTATGCGTTTGGCATTGGCAGTAATATTTTGTATTGACACAGCAGACGTGCAAACTAAAATTCTTTTACACTTACAGAAAAATAATTATCCTTTATGTTGACTTACAGCCACTCTAATAATCCATCACTGCTGCTCTCCACTTCCTCAGAACTTACACTGTTGAAGAGGGTTGTTTCATACGGAGCTTACTGAGGAAACTGCCTATTTTCCAAGTTGACTTTGAGGAATGATTGAGGTGACAGACTGGCTTCATTTAACAGTGTTGGTTACTAAGTAAGAAGATTTCCAGCAAGTGTAAATTACAAAAGATCAGTGAAGATGCTATATGGTGTTCAGCTACAACACTCCTCTGAGGGGAAGGACAGTCCTGTAATTAGGGGACTGCCTTAGATTGTGGGAGACCTAGGTTCATTTCCGTGCTCTGCCATGGACTTCCTGAGAGATCTACCGGTGGAAAAGTATTACCTAAGATACAGGCATTATTATCATCATGATATTAAAGCCTGGACACAAGATAGTTGATGGGTACAATTGGTTAAAAAACAAACAAGAGATTTTAACAGTGCAAATGAGAGCTTCTATTTTCTCTTCCTATAAATAGGGAGAAATCTGGAATGGCAATGTCACTAAAGAACAGTGGTCAACATTTCCTAACACTATCTATGGTGCAAAATTTTTACTTTTAGAATAGGAATGTATTGAAGTGTCTCAGACACCAGTGTATCCAATTATCTCTATACCCTATAACCCTATAAAAAGCAAGCAATGATCAATAAGGTTAAGTGTCTAAAGCCTTAAGTTAGACAAATCAGTTAAGGTGAACTCAAACCTGAGATTAGGCCCACCTCTGAAAATGAGAACTCCTACTAATATATGTGGATTTATCAGCCATGGGAGGATTTTGGTTTAAATATTACTCTATTTTTTTTAAAAGGGTGTTTGCTGTAATAAGGATAAATTGCAGGATCTAGCCCATGGTGCAGGAAAGTTAAAATGTAGTTATAAAGCTATTTTTTACAGAAACCCAGCCTGATCCTTCCCTGGTGCATAGTTCCATTGACAGAGCTATACTGATTCACCTCAGCTGAGATTCATCTTTGTACAGTTAAACTGTTCTTTACAATTCTGACTGAATTCAGTTCCATCAACGGTATTTTTTTATTGCCCTAACACTCACATTTGCCAACAATACTTACATTAATACCTTCATTAATACCATTGAATTATTGTACCTAGATTTTCAGATTGATACTTGTGGCTGCATTCTCATCTGGTGTAAACTGGCATGCATCCTTTGAAATCAACAGAGTTATGTCAGTGGAGGATCTGACACAGGATATTTAATATATTTTGAAGCCGAACAGAGTACACCAATAATATTTTTCAGCAATCTTACAATTTAGTTAGGCATGCCAATTGCCAAATATGTAAGAAGAGTTGTGTTGTTGATGTGCAGATGTACTGTTTTTTTGTTGATTCATTTCTAGGATAAACCATTTAAAAAAAAAACTTCTCTGCTTGCGTTCTACTTCCTGTGAAAGGAATTCAGAATTATCCAAGCAAAAGGAAAAAGCTCTGCCTGTGTCTGATTGGATAACACCCAGTTTAACAGCTGTGCAGTGGTCATACTGGAAGTGTATATCTTGTGGGAGGGGAAATTCTGTAATTCAGCATTTTAACTAACTGAATTCAATCTTTTGTAACTCTCGGAGCAGACTAAATACTACGCTTCTGTTCATTTCCTATTACTTCTCTTGTATGGTGTTTGACGGTGTGTTTGTGAAAAGAACCTATAGCACTGTACCAGTTTTTCTTTTGACTGGCAGATGTTATCATGCACAGAGGAAGCAACTATACTTTTTAACAGAAATCAAGGAGAAAATCAAGATATAATTTTATATTTATCACTTTAAACAAAAGAATTCAGTAAAGCACTTATTTCTCTCAGACATATTTCTAATTTCACTCATATCTAAAGTATTATTATATTAGAACAAATATTGATTTTTTGTCATGTTGGATACAGAACAAATCACACCTCCCACTGCACACACTTTTGGGAAACTACAGATTTAGAAAATTTTTAATAGTCACATTCCACATTTCTGAAAGTTCTTACAAGCTACAAACCTTTATCTGTGACAGCTGTGAAGGGTGGAAATAAAAATAGAAGCAAACAGGATGCTCCAGGGGTCTCAATACTACGCTGAAAAATAAATCAAGCTTACTGGAACTTGCTGGAGGAAAAGGAAAGTGTGGGACAAGGAGTGAATGATAGGCTGTTAAATGCAATACAACCTTTGGATTTGGAAAGAGATGGAAAGCTTATGAAAGAGAGAGACAGAAAAAGGCTTTTCTAGGTAACAGGAGATGCTAAGAAAGAAACTCTTGCATCCTCAGTGGCAACAGTATAGCGGTCAGAAAAGGCCAATGCTCAATGATCAGAGAGGGGATTACACAGAGCTCAGGCCCATTGGAAGATTTAAAAATATGGAGAGCCACATGGAACGGGGTCCTGAGATGAATGGTGAGACCCTGGACTTAAATGAGGACTCTGCATGTGTGGAAAAAGTGGGCAGCAGCATTCTGCACATACTGGAGTCCAGACAGCTGGGACCTGGGAGGGTCTAACAGAGTTACACTGGTCAAGGGAGGAGAAGGTGAATATTTCAGGAAAGAGGGAGTTGTTACAGTGGTGTACATGGTCAGGGATGCAGAGGTGGTAATGGGAACCTAAAAGCATAGGAGATCTAGAGGAGGCAAGAGAGTTCATGTTCAGTGGGGACAAATGATAGTTCTGTGTTGAGGAGGTGGATTGATATGAGTTGTGTTTGAGGATATTTCATATATTAATAGATTTTATGGCTAGAAAGGACCATTATGATAAGCTCTTCTGAATGTCTGCATAACTCAGGCTATGGATTTCATCATGACTCTTGCTTCAAGCCTAGTCACTTGTGGTTGAACTAGGGGATATCTTTTAGAATTTTCATCTTTGACATATTTGGATGAAGAAATCTGAGATGAAACCACAAGTTTCTTGGTCAAGACAGGCACAGAGGGTGGATGAGAAGTCACTAATGGTACTAGAAGACAGATATCAAAAATTATATACTATGTATCAATTAAATTTTTCGGATAAATACTTCAGAGAAAAAAATTTCCTCCTTTTAAGGAAAATAATTAGTTGGTACCCCCATCCAATAGAAAATATATTTGCTCATCCAAGCAACACCTGCAGCCATCATCACCATTGGATGTATTTCTTTTAATTTCATTTCTTTTGTTTGTCTAAACCAGCTTGGATTTAACCTGAGAATCAGCTGAGGTGGGCAGCATGACTTGACTTGACATCCTCAAACTGGTGTAAATCAACATTTCTCCATTGAATCAATAGAACTGATTTGGTTTGTGCCAGTGGAGGATCTTACTCCTTGTATTTGCATAATCTTGTACAATTCCTACAGGG
The DNA here is from genome assembly GCA_033296515.1 of Macrochelys suwanniensis. Lineage (NCBI taxonomy): Eukaryota > Metazoa > Chordata > Testudines > Chelydridae > Macrochelys > Macrochelys suwanniensis. The sequence goes on along the minus strand of CM065775.1, from coordinate 36,199,827 downwards.
AACCATTGCAGTATTACACTGGTAACAGGTATTGCACAGAGCTTTCTCATTAGCGGAACATTAATGCAGTGCAGATTACACAAAGTGTTCTACTGGAGCATATAGTCTGGCATATCATTACTATGAAAATACTCTGGATAGGAATTAACTTGATTTGCTCAACATTTCTTACCTTTTCTCCACTCCCATGAAATGGGGACTCAAGCATAACTTCAGTGGTCTCAACAGTCTGGCTCTTGGACTGAAGCTATAGGGACTGATGTTTAGCTCTGGAGGGCCTTGGTTCAACCCCTGGCATGTGGGCCATAGTAAGAGGCCATTTTGATGTGAACTGCTGTGGGCCTAAGTAGCTCAGGATGAACTAACTCTGTCCAGAGTCACTATGTAACCTACTGGTCAGTGTGAGTTAGGTGGCCTCCTTTGTACCCAAACCATGAGTCATATGGGTCCATCACAGCTTCAGAGCCTGACTCTTTAGCTCAAACTGTGGAGATTCTCATATTTAGCTCTAATGTTGCTCAAGACGGCAGCTGTCACATAAACACTTTGATAAATGGAATGAAAGACTGACTAGAAACTCTAACGTATGTAACTGTACGCTTCTCAGAAATACTATACTGCAGCCTTCCAACAGCAATATTTTTTTCTGGTAAATCACAATAGCCCACTATATATCTGCCAGAATAACAGGTCACCAGGGAGATTATTTTTCCCTTTCTCCAGTGGTTAAAGAACACAGTTGTCACAAAAATCAGTGCTTCTAGCTCTTTCTACAATATCACTACGTCTTGTACTTCAAGGGAATAGCTAATAGAAAAGTAACTGTTCTCCCACATTTTTAAAGGTAAGGTGGGAAAAAGAACACAGGACTTGAAGTCAGAGAGAGACAAAGTCTGCTACATTTGCTATGCAAAAGACGGGGCAATGCAAGAAAGCTGGAAAAAGAGGGCAGCTCTTGTGCATACATTACCACAAATCAACACACCCTTTTGATGCTATTACACCACTTTAAAGAATAGGAAGCAAGGCAGTGCACAGATATATCATTCACAGGTAGAGGGAGGTTCCAAACTAGGAAGGATGTCTGCAGTTCAGAAAAGGCAGGAGTGGACTTTATGTGACATCCAGATTTTAGCAGACAAGTGCTGATTTTATGTTACGTGTCTCTATGTCAATGTGTAGGTGTTACCCCTATTACCCACAGTTGCTAACATTGGCTGCCATTTTGAGTACTTGTATTTTTGTTGGTAAGGTTGGCAATTAGCCCAAATTGTTAGAGATTAGTTACCAGGGGACACGTGAAGCTTGAATTACAAGTAATTGCCTGTCCAGGGTACATAACATTCTGCACCCGCAATTATTCTGAGCTGAAGATTAAGTTTTTAAAATAACCCTTCAGAAAAGATGAAATCACTCACAAAGTTAGCAATTGTGAATGAGTACTTATATTAGGAAACAGCAAGCTTTTGTTTTAAACACAAATATAACCAGTTACAATAACTTCTTCCACCTGCAGATCTGATTTCTTAGGAGCATCCCATTAAAATGAAGGAATATTTTGCTTTTCACAGATTATTACATTTAATAAACAAATATTATCTTAGTCATGATTTTTAAACAATCTGACATCAGTATATTGCCCCCCGCCACTTGATTTCATTAACCCAAATCAAATTATTTCATAAACAAGCAGTCACATTTCTTAGCTGTTAAGAGCTCTTACAAACCAATTAACATGAAAAATCCCTTGTTATCCCCAAATACTCAAACTTTCTTTATTATTATCTGTTTTTAGTGGCTTCTATTTTAACTTTATATCTATTTTATTTAACTTTCTCCTCAACTTCGCAGCCTTTTCCTGCTGTCAAAACTATCATTTTCATTCCTTTCCATTCCCCCCAATATTTCTTTTCCCTTTTCCTATTTCTCTTTCTGTACATTTTTCTTCTTTATCTCCTGCATCTTTTTTTTTTAAATTACTACCCTTTGCTATTTTGTAATTTTTTACATCTTTCTTTTCTTTTTAATCTTCCATTTTAGTTTTTTTACCGTAGTATGAAACTGACTCATCTCTGCAGCTATCTTCCTTAGTGGCCTTTTCCATTATATCTACTTTATAGTATCTGGTTCTGAACAGTTTAAGCAAATTCCTAGTGAACTTACAAAACCCTTAAGCCAACATCTCTGAGGACAGAAATAATGGAAAGAGAGAATGCAAAGCAGCATCAACAGAAGGAAGGTTGACTTCACAGAAGTAAGATATGGAATAGGACCTGTCATATCATTCCATTCGTCTCCTTGCCAATGCAGAGCACCTTTTGTTTTTGTCCATTTCAGTTTTAAGTCTGAAGCAATAGTACTTCAATCTCTTTTCTTGGGAGACTATTCCACAGACATTTCTGACTATTGTCTTAATATTCAGCCTCAATTTTCACTGAAATTCATTTAATTACTTCTCAGAGCAATAGTCTCTCTCTCCCCATCAAATGAATCTTCTCATCTTGGTATTTACAAATTTAATTTATTGTTAGATTTATGTCAGAAGAACATAAGAACGGCCACACTGGGTCAGACCAATGGTCCATCTAGCCCAGTATCCTGTTTTCTGACAGTGGCCAATGGTAGGTGCTTCAGAGGGAATGAACAGAACAGGCAACCATTGAGTGATCTACCCCCTGTCGTCCACTCACAGCTTCTGGAAGTCAGAGGCTAGGAACACCCAGAGCATGGGGTTGCATCCCTGACCTTCTTAACTAATAGCCATTGATGGATCAATCACTATGAATTTATCTAATTCTTTTTTTAACCCAGTTATGTCAGAGGTTGTGTGATTAAGTACTGTTTGATGTGAGTGAGGGTTACAGAAATGGACTCTAGTTGTTTAGTGCCTAGTTCACAGATGTCTTCCAACAGATATGCAGGAGTGGGGAGTGTACCAAGAACCTCTCTGCCCCCTTACTCAAATTGTGCCTCCTATACACATGTCTATGCTCCTAGGAAACTGCTGTACTCCTTGTGAATATATCATGCTGCTATTATTCTCCTTCCAAAGTCTCCCCCACACATAACTGCCTAGCTCATCCAGCTCCTATGGTCCCTCTGGACCACAAACTCCAAAATGCCTTGGTTCTCAGCTATCCTGGGAACAGGGCCAGAGCTGGACCTTGAATCTCTCTTAAAGGGCCAGCTCATCCAGCAACTACCCCCAATAGATGTAGCGATACACTACAGCTAACACTGCATGAAAGTTTCCTTCACATCACCTCTCTTTGGTGCCACACTGCCACTCAGCACATTTAGATCTACAAACTCACAATTAATGCTGAGCTTGCCATTCAAAATCTAAGTGGCATTAGAAGAAAATGTAGGTCCTTTGCCACAAAGGGACTTCCTGCAGTGTCCAGGTGTGCATTAATATTAAAGGCCACAAAGGTAGCACTACAAAAGAGGGATTTTCAGCTTTTATTTATAACCAAAAGACTCCTCAGTAACTCTCCTTTCAGTTGCAAAACAATATAACCCTCAAACATTCATTGTAGTTGTGGAGCAGAAGCAGCTGTTGGTGCCATTAACTATAAGTACTAATGCCGGAAATTCCCTATACAGAGGCAAAAGTAGCATCTGTAGTACTATGGTCACTGCTAAGTCACTTTAAAAAAAATATTTCCAAAAAGATACGTTTAAAGTGGAACAGAGCAAACAAAAAATATTTGCATAGATACATATGGAAGTATGAATCAACCATAATTACTGAGGGGCATGACTTAAATATACCTCTGTTCCTTGGTTTCAGCAAATTGAGATGATCCACATTAATTCCTGCTGTAATTCTAAACGTCATTCGAATTACACCGGGTTGAATTTGGTTAACACAGTGTGCACAAGATACATCAAGGTGAAATACATAAAACTAGGAAGTTTTGAGTTTAAATACTCATGCTTTTCTAGGCACTCTTGTTGATTTAAAAAATTGCCTGCATTGTACCTTATAATAACTTTGAACATTTATCCATATACAGATAATGCTTCTCAAGAGACAGGTGAATTTTTCTAAATAAAAATGCATTTAGAAACATATAGTCACATGTATTTATTTTACATTCAGCATTAACTTGGCACTACCTCTAGTTCTTGGCAGTCTCTACTATGCTCGCCTTTGTCTTCTACTACTCTGTGCTCCAGTATTGAAGCCAACACCTGTGGCCACATAAAAGACTATGTACAGCAGCTGCAGGACTCAGAGGTCCACACTGAAATAAATTTCTAAAGCAGACACATTTGGATGTGTGGCTGGCTTCCTTGACTCTTTTCAAGTCTTCTTTGGACGGCTGCAGTGCTGGATGTTGTATCTATCAACTGCCTGACCTAAGCTTAGTGATAGCCTAGAATAGCCTCAAAACATAGAAGAGAAGCTCATAATTACACTGGTCTAACTAGGGTCAGTTCATTGAAACCAACTGTGTTATTTCAGATTTACACTGGTATATACAATGGAATTAGTTCAGATGTACTCCAGTGTAAATAAGAGCAGAATCTGGCCCAAAGATTATTAAACAAGCTGCAGCTGGTACCCAGTCAATAAATCACAGCACCAATTCTCCTGTAGTATTTCCTGCTTTGTAGATAATTTATTTTGTACATTGAAAACATACATCTTTCTCACATTGATCTAGATATCTCAGCTCCTTATTTAGGATCAAAGGATGGTAAAACACCTCTCTCAACGCATATAGTATGTAGCATATAGGATGCAGAAATAACATTAGCCATACTGGGTCAGGGATACAAGAAAGCTACAGTCAGTTCTTCTGTTTTTCAAGTAAATGACTTTCTTACTGTATTTTTAGCTACTTTTTTGAACTACAGTGAACAGTGACAATTGACAAATTTCTATTTTTAAACAGATGTGGTAAATATGGAGGTAGCAACTCACTTACATGTACGTGCCGGATTCAATAAAACTAAATGTTTTGAAGTTATTAGAATTCCACAATTTGAAATAGAAATGCTATTTATCTAAACTAGAGTAATGGAAAATATCAGCATCTCGAACCAATGATTATTCTCACTAGTTACATGAGTGTAGTCCCCTTGAAGTCAGTGTAATTGAGAGCAGAATTTGGCTAATAGTCGCTGATGAATCTGACATGTTGTCCCTGACAGATCCTTAATGCAAACAAAGTGTCCTTGATGGAGTTGGATCCATAAATTCTGAAGTACGCTTTTTAGATTTTAGCTTCTATTTCCTCAGGAAAACTTGGTGAGGTTTAGGGATCTGCCAGGGACAATGTATCAGATTCAAATCCTACCATTAGATCTACCAAATGGATCTCAGATCAATGACTTAGAAGTATTTCAGAGTCTGAAAGAAATACATGAGCAAAACAATTTGGTGTCATTTATTTCAGACATGGGGATTGAGCAGAAGGGGAGGATATTCTGTTCAATATATCTGAGAGGATATTATTGAATGCAAGTTATTTATGCAAATGGTGTGGGTGTATTTCTGGACATTGTGGTACATGATGTGTGTGGCAGTGGACTGGAAGACCACAGGTGAGACATTTGTTTGTCTATCTGTAATGTGCCACTCCTTTTGAACTCACATGCTCTCCTTCAATCTTTCCCCTTCAGGCTGTCTTTCAAAGCATTTTCTACTCCCCCAAGGTGTGTCCCACTTCTTCACAGCTCTGTCTTCCCTCTCCCTCTCCTCTGAAGATGTGCTCCTTCTATTGACATTAATTCCTACAAGAGGCAATCTTAGCCTAATATTTATATAAACACTTAGAAGAGTCTGAGGTAACCTGCAGTTGCCATTTAAAACCACAGTTCAGACCATAGTGGAGTAAAGAGGGGCTACAGTACAACAATACTCCATCTCCCATGTGGAATTTTGGTTGGCCAGCTAACATTCTGCATTGACAATTCCGCCTCGCAGAGAGAAAATAATGTGCACTCTGTGCCCTGTCAAATCTTCCAGCTGGCGGAGTAGAGGAGTGGAGTTAGGGTGACCAGACAGCAAATGTGAAAAATCGGGACTGGGGTGGGGGGTAATAGGAGCCTATATAAGAAAAAGATCCCCAAAATCAGGACTGTCCCTATAAAATCGGGACATCTGGTCACCCTAAGTGGAGTTATGGTCACATGTCCTGAACCACTTCTGTGCTGCCCAACAACTCTGTGGCTTGTCCCTTTGCAATGCACAATTGTGGGTAGGGGGAAGATACTTATGCAGGCACTTCCTCCCGTCCCTCCCCCCAAATTCATTTAACTGTGCAGGTCTCAGTGTTCATGAAAGCTTTCGCACATTAGGCCTTAGCATGGGGTTTGAGGAGTGCCGGACAAAATTCACTGCTGCATAAGCAGAAATATCACTGCTGAAGTCAATGGAACAGCACCCCTTTAGCCACTAGGGAATATCGCTTCCAATCCGTATGATGTGAGAAAGTCATTTAGTTTTCATATTCATTCATTCATTGCTTTCCCTGCTGAGATTACCATGAAATATGTCAACAGAGGAGGGTTTGAACTGACTGGAACAGGAATAGGACTGAAACCGCTAACTTATTTAAATATGTCAAAGAGCGCCAAATGATGGTAATGCTGAGTCTCTGATGATTTGGTCTGGATTTGAACTGGCTCACTGCATATCAAGCCTCATCCTAAGCAAAGAAGACACTTACTCAATGAGCAGGGAAAGACAATAACAGAAAAAGCAGAAAGTGTTAAATGCTTTTTTTGTTTCAATTTTCACCGAAAAGGTTAGCAGTGATCAGATGACTAACATCAGTTTAAATGGGGTAGAATGTGAACCTAAATAGGGAAAGAACATGTCAAGAATTACTTAGACAAGTTAGATGTCTTCAAGTTGGCAGGACCTGACAAAATATATCTTAGAATACTTAAGTAACTGGCTGAAGCGATCCCTGAGCCATTAGCAATTGTCTTTGAGAACTCCTGGAAGACAGAGGAGATCTCAGAGAAAAAGAACAAATATAGTGTCTATCTATAAACAGGGGAATAAGGACAACCCAGGGAATTATAGACCAGTCAGCTTAACTTTGGTACCCAGAAAGATAGTGGTACAAGTAATCAAACAATCGATTTGCAAGCACATAGAAGATAATGTGACAAGTAACAGTCAACAGGGATTTCTCAAGAACAAATTATGTCAAAACAACTTAATATCTTTCTTTGACATGGTAACATGTCTTGTGGATGGGGGGGAAGCAGCAGTATCTCAACTTTAGTAAGGTTTTTGATCCCATCTCACACAACCTTTTCATTAGCAAACAAGGAAAATATAGCCTAGATGAGCCTACTATAAGGTGGGTACACAACTGGTTGGAAAACTGTACTCAAAGAGTAGTTAGCAGTTCATAGTCAAGCGGACAAGGTGTATCAAATGGCATCCCACAAGGATCCATCCTGGGTCCGGTTCTATTTGATATAATCATAAATGATTTGGATAAAGGCATAGAGAGTGCATAACGTTTGCAGATGATACCAAGCTGAGCAGGGTTGTTCGTGTTTTGGAGGACAGGGTTAGAATTCAAAATTACCTTGAATAACTTGAGACATGGTCTGAAATAAATAAGGTGAAATTCAATAAGGACAAATGCAAAGTGCTGCACTTAGGAAGGAATAATCAGTTGCACAAATACAAAATGGGAAATGATTTTCTAGGAAGGAGTACTGAAGCAAAGGATCTCAGGGTTATCACAGACTACATATGAGTCAACAAGCTAATACTGTTGCAAAAAACCCCAAAACATTATTCTGGGATGTATTAGCTGGAGTCAACATGTCAGCAAGACATGAAAAGTAATTCTTCCACTCTACTCAGCACTAATAAGCCTCAACTGGAGAACTGTGTCCAGTTCTGGGCATTACACTTTGGGAGATAAACTGGAAAAATCCAGAGGAAAGCAATAAAAATGATTAAAGGTCTAGAAAACATGACCTACACGGAAAGACTGAAAAAATTGGGTTTGTTTTATATAGAGAAAGGAAGACTGAGTGAAGATATGATAACAGTCTTCATTTACATAAAAGGTTGTTATAAAAAGGGTGATAAATTGTTCTCCTGGTCCACCGAGGACAGGACAAGAAGTAATGGGTTTAAATTGCAGCAAGGGAGATTTAAATTAGATATTAGGAAAAAACTTGCCAAACTGTAAGGGCAGTTAAGCACTGGAATAAACTGTGCAGGGAGGATGTAGAATATCCTTCACTGGAGGTTTTTAAGAACAGGTTAGACAAAAATCTGTCAGGGATGGTCTACCTCAGTGAAGGGGACTGGACTAGATGACCTACTGAGGTGCCTTCCAATCTACATTTCTATGATTCTATGCAGAGGTTCCGACAACAGGACAGAGACCCCTCAACTACAGGGGAGGCCACCCTGCTGTTGAATGGCTCCTGCAACAGTGCAGGGACGCCTCTGCAGCCCTGCTGTCCTGTGAGAAAGTGAGTGGGGCTATGATGGCAGAGCTGCTGCAGGGCTGATGACACCCAGTCCCTGCAGGTGCCAGGGTAGAGGGTAGAGACTCTGCAGGCTCTGCTCTGGCCCGCCAGGACTGCAGCCTGTTCCCCTCCCCCCACCACCATGCCTTGTCCCTGCAATATTTGAGAGGGCAGGAATAGCAGCACAGAAGCCCTGGGCAGCCCTGCTGTTATGGAAGTGAGTGAATGGAGGCCATGAGAGCGGAGGTGCAGAGGGCTCCCTGAACTGCCGCTCCTGCCCTCTCGATTATCCAAACTCCCGACTAGCTGAACAATATCCATGGTCTGCATGCTAACTGGACAATTGGGAAGATGCTGTATATAGAGAAAATACTTAGGAAACTTCCCTTATCCCTGTCTCATAACATAAGAACAAGGGGACATTCAATAAAATTGAAAGGTGTCAAATTCAAAATTGATTAAAGAAAGTCTTTCTTTTTACATGTAATTAAACTGTGGAACTCATTGCCACAGGGTGTCATTGAGGTCAAGAATTCAGCAAGAGTCAAAGAGGGATTGGATGTTCATAGAGATAACACGAATACCCAGAGTTTTAATAATTAATGCTGACAAGAAGCATATTGGAAGGGAGATAAAACCTCAAAGTTCAGGAGTTAAGGCAACTGCTAATTATACACTGCTCTACAGCCAAAATGCTTCTGAAATAAATGTAGTCAAACTTTACTAATTCTGGGTCACTGAGAATGAAAATGATGCTTAAAATTGTTGATTGGCTCTAGTTTTCAAGACATTCTATTGGGTCAGTATATACGACCCTTGACTTGGGAATGGCGGAGGATAAGTGAGTTATAAAGGGAAGGGATCTCAATATAAATCAGAAATGACTAAAATACATCTTTGACTGGATCTATGAATAAATCTATGACTGGGTTTGGACAGTACTTGCTTTTTAGGCAAAACAATGAATGATGCAATCTGAAGCTGGTATTGCATCATACATGATATGAATTGCATCAGGTTATTCCTAGAAGTCATGGATGATGCAATCATAATGAAGCTTACATCACTCTGCTGAACAAATTGCCCTATATCAGCTCTAGAAATCATACAGTGTCGTGCTCTCTTATTTGTCAGTGTTTGATTTTGCAAAGGGACACATTTCTGTTTAGCCAAAGTGAGCAGAGATGCCTCGTACTTGTGTGAACAGTGCAGATAACTTCTGCTATGTTTGTGGTGAAGTGACTTTTGCATCACAAAAGCGCAGTATAACCACTATGGTTAAGAAAGCCTATCATCTTTCTTTTGGCTGCAAAATTGGAGATCAGGACAAGAGGTGGGCCCCACACATATGCTGCAACACATGTGCAACAAATCTTCGCCAGTGGCTGAACAGGAAAAGGAAATCTATGCCTTTTGCAGTGCCAATGATTTGGAGAGAGCCAACAGATCATACCAGCAATTGTTACTTCTGCACGGTGCCTCCAGTTGGGAAAGGTGTGTCAAAGAAGAAAAAGTGGACTGTGCATTATCCAAACATTCCATCAGCTATACGCCCAGTACCCCACGGAGAAGGACTGCCGGTTCCTGATGCACCAGAATCATTCTCACTTGAGTCAGACGAGGAAGAGGAAGAGGATGAAACTTCTGGTCCTGAACCATCAATGTCACAGGACCCACATTTTCTCCCATCCTCCTCCTCTGAACCACACCTCATAACACAAGGTGAACTGAATGACCTTGTCAGGGATTTGGAACTACCCAAGAGTAAGGCAGAGCTTTTGGGCTCCAGACTACAGCAGTGGAAACTCCTGGCAGGTGATGTTAGGGTTTCCATGTTCTGTGACCGTCAAAAGGATCTTGTCCCATTCTTCTTCATGGAAGGTGATCTTGTAGCCTACAAGAACATGGTGTGATGGCAGCCCTCAACATCGTTCACGATCCAGATGAGTGGAGACTGTTCATTGATTCATCGAAAACGATTCTTAAAGCTGTTTTACTGCATAATGGCAATGTTTTGCCATCAATTCCAGTGGGTCATGCAGTCCATATGAAGGAAACCTATGACAACATGAAACAACTTTTGAGGTGCATAAACTATGACCAACATCAGTGGCAGCTTTGTGGCGATTTGAAGGTTGTTGCTCTCTTGCTTGGTCTGCAGACTGGATACACAAAATACTGCTGTTTTCTCTGCGAATGGGATAGTCGTGCAAGAGATTCCCACTACATCAAGAAAGATTGGTCACTCCGACAGTCATTGGAGCCTGGGAGGAAAAGTGTTCAGCATCCACCACTTGTTGAATCAAGGAAGATTTTGTTACCACCCTTACACATCAAGCTGGGTCTGATGAAGAACTTTGTCAAGGCCATTGACAAAACACAAGCAGCTTTCAAGTACCTCTGTGGAAAATTTCCAAGGTTAAGTGAAGCTAAGATAAAGGAAGGTGTCTTTGTTGGTCCTCAGATTCGTGAACTTCTTCGAGGTGATGCATTTGACCATGCACTGCGTGGCAAGGAAAAAAAGGCATGGAAAGCCTTACAGTTAGTGGCAATACATTTTCTCGGAAACAACAAGGCAGACAACTACAGGTTGTTGGTGGAAAACCTCCTCAAGGCATACAAAAGCCTTGGTTGCAACATGTCACTAAAGATGCATTTTTTGCACTCTCATCTAGATTTTTTTCCACCGAACTGCGGAGCAGTGAGCGACGAGCACGGCGAGCGATTTCACCAGGACATTGCAACAATGGAGAAACGCTATCAGGGCAAATGGAGCCCATCAATGCTTGCAGACTATTGCCGGACAGTGACAAGAGATGCTCCATTTAATGAATACAAGAGACAAGCCAAGAAGCGCCGAGTAGACACTGAATAGGACTAAACTATGTACATAATAGTTTTTTGCCTTTTGTTTCATAATACATTTTATTTATATAACCCCTTTGCTGATTTTTAAAGTGTTACATAAACAGGACAGGTGAAATAGTATCATGTAAAGCAACCATAAACACATGAAAAGACCTAGGTTTACAATTTATGATTAAAACTCTACTATCTACACAATATACATAGACATAGAATGTAAAATCTTAAATATCTTAGAAACAGTAGCCAATCAGTTGTTTTAATTGTCATATTTGAATTCAGCACATCAAAATACATACTAAATAGCACATTTGATCTCTGAAGCAGACGACTTCTCAAAAACTGTAGACCAGTGTTATCAGTGATTAGGATGAGACCTACATGGGGGGCAGATGCCTCCTGTGGGGTTTCTTCTATCTTCCTCTGAAGCATCTAGTCCTAGCTTTTCTCAGAGACAGGTTTCTGGACTAAATGGACCATGGGAATGGACCACTCTGGAAACTGCCATGTACCTATTCTTTCCTTATATACCAATACCTCCAGCTTCCTAATATTTTTTCTCAATCTTCTCTGAATTCCATCAAGAAAGTAGAAATTTGTGCTAGTAAAATAATAATAATAATTAAAAAAATGATCTGGGTACCTAACAGTATTCTAGGTGTGGTCCCACTCGTCTTACCAACTCACCCTAACTCAACAGATTGCCTGAGGGCACAATCTTGTGTTTATTGTCCTTCAGCTCCATTTGACAGTGCTTTTATCCAAGCTAATGTGAATGAATTTTCTTAAATAAAATTTTGAGAGACACCATATTGGATGATTTACTACCACCCATCTGTATTATTAACCAGAAGCCGTTGCTCCATAGCTAAAGTGAAGCCACTTTCCCATTATTAGACTGATTTTCAAACACCAGTCCCAGGACAAAGGAGGCAATGGGATGCTGGGCTATGGACAGGGATGAACAAAGTCTCTTTTCCATGCTGTATACATTTTGCACCACTACAATAAGAACAATGTCTGCAAATCAAAATGTAGGGGATCCAGCCTGATTCCCACTGCCATACAGCCCTTCAGAGCGCTAGCCTCATCCAAATTACACCATCCACCTACATTTAATTCTCTATGCTTAGAGAGATGGTGCCGAATTATGGTCTATGTTATACCATTATAAACCTCATAACTCCATTTACTTCAGTGGTGTTTCTCCAGATTTACATCATGGAAACTGAGAGCAGAATTCATCTGTCTCTTTTGGTTTACTCGTTCTTTGTCATATCCTAGCCCTGCATCACTATCTCAATGAAGCTTGTCTTCTGTTCTGAAATGATTGTGTAAATAATTTGGTAGTAATGTGGTTTTCTGAATTTTCTTATGTGGAATATGCCATCCTTAAGAGCCATCTTCTCTACAGCTGACCCAAACATCTATAAATGAAAAGATTCATTTTCTTTTTTTCCTACATTAAACAGCAGCAACGACGAAAAACAAATCTGCTGTTCTGATGTTTAAAGATTCTCCAGAGCCATATCCCCACCCCGCCAGCAGACAAATATGTCATCTCTATATCAAAGATATACTGGTTATTTCAAAGTTGCTGAGCTCAGTGCCTTAAGAATAATTTGCTAAGCATATTGTTATAAATGATGTTCTCAAACTGACCTTGGGGTGACATTGCGTGCTTGAGAATGGCGTCTATCTAATTAAGTATGTGAAGTAAAGATGAAATGGGCGAATGCAGGTTGTGGACTTTTGCCTCAATAATGTCATTGGTTTATTGAATGGAACATTGTTGCACTTTTCTGCTATTGTTTTTTTGGTCTGATTCTTTATTAGTTCTCCTTGATCACAGAACAGATTTTAATTAGTAAGACTTACAGTTTTAAACAACTGCACACATACTACAATAGTTCTCAAAACTTCATTCTTGAGATGCACAAAAGGGCAAAAAGATTTATGCCAGTGTAACGCTGACAGACCCCGGTCATCGACAGGCAGGATCAAAGCTGAGACCTCGGGAGCTTAGTGCATGAGCCTCTATAGCATGAGCTAAAAGCCAACAGGCTGTAGAGCAAACTCATTAATCTCTAAGTGGTCTCAGTGCCACTAGATGGGACAGAGCACCACACTCACGAGGTGTGTGGGTTATACCAGATCTATTCAGACCAAATAATAAATGATGGAAAAGCTTGAACCCACTTCTTGGTGTGTATTATTAATTTTGGCCCAACTACAGGTGTTTCAGGCAATACAGAACTAAGCTCAGAATTCACTAAAACATGGGGCTTGTCTACTTAGGAAAACTGACCAGCATTGCTGCAGAGGAATAATTATTTCTCTGTAGCTATGCTGGTCAATTTCCCCATGGAGACAAGCCCATAACATAGACAGAAAAGTCCAGCCTCTCACATAGAAGCCTACTCACTATGGACCAAATCTTGGCCCCACTCACAAATGGGGGGAGGGGGAAGGGCTCTGCTAGCAGGATGAATGCCAGGATTTGTGGAGGATGAAATCTTGCGTCCCCAAGCTGGCTGTAAGGCTTGAGGTACCAGTGTACAGTAGGCATACTTACAATTATCTATCATTCTGGAAGATTCTAACGTTCCCTGTGATATTCTCTATCTGTGTATAAATAGGCAATTCTGCTAGAAATGGTACCATCTTTCAAAGCAATGTACATTTATAAGGAGATGTTACATTGTGGATGGGCTGTGATGGATTTTACAAGGTACATGGAAAAGAAGAGGACATGGTATGCTGCTCTGCAAGCTCTCCGGCGTGTGCCCCCCCATGTAGGGGCTCCCGCTACATCAACATTCCTCCTCTGTCCCAGCACAGTGGGATACAGTCAACCTGGATGAACCCTCCACTACCTGGTCCTCCTCTTTGATGATATACAATGGGCCAGGCTCTGATCTCAGGTTCTACCAGTGTGAATCCAGAGGAATTCCAATGACTTAAATGGGATGACTCCAGATATATATATGTTGTGGTCACCGAGTTCAAAACTTGTTGCCAGATGAGTAGAGTTGGAGACAGAATAGAAGCTTTAATTTTGAATTATTTTTATCAGTCTGTGTATGCGGGACATTAATAGCACTTAAAACATTTTTGCCTTTCACATTTAGAGCTATGGCTCAGTACAGTGTATTACATAATATACACATTTAGTGCTCAACACTTACAGATGGAGGAATTCTTCCTTTAGCTGCAGAGCCACTCAAATTATCGGGGGGAGGGATAGCTCAGTGGTTTGAGCGTTGGCCTGCTAAACCCAGGGTTGTGAGTTCAATCCTTGAGGGGGCCATTTGGGGATATGGGGCAAAAATTGGGGATTGGTCCTGCTTTGAGCAGGGGGTTGGACTAGATGACCTCCTAAGGTCCCTTCCAACCCTGATATTCTATGATTTCAGTCCAACGGACTTTATTTTATTTTCAAAATGCTTAACACAATATAAAGATGCACAGCTGTCACAACAGCCAAACAAACCAAAGTGATAAGAAAGGTTTGCTACTTACCCCTGTCTGTGTCATAAAGGAAGACAAAACGGTTCCATTCATAATGATCCAGCAAACTTAGGAGAGCTCCCCGTAAAGATGGTCGCAGCTGCAGCACAAACTGGCTCTCGCCCTCTGTGGGGAAACTTGGCGTGATGAGGGAGATGTGCAAGGCGCTGCAGAATGAGGTCAAGGTATGTACCGATCTCTTATCATACAGTCCAAAAATGGCAAAAACTCCTCTAGAGTACTGGGAGCAAACTGCAACAGAACAAAACACACTTCAACTAGTAACAAAACCTTTAAACAAACACATTATATATATATATAAATGTCCAGCATTTATATATGAAAATTCTTATTTATTTGGTCTTATCTATTTAAATGTATGTAAGCAACCTCAATTTTTATATGGATTTGTTTTTGAAACAAAACAGCACCAAACATTTTGGACGCACTTGATTATAAATGATAATTTATCTCTGGCTTTTTGTGCTAATTAAAACAGCATGTATGAATTAAATAAGAAATTAACATTTTGCATTCAAAGGAAAAGTCAGTCTGCAGTATCTTATGTTGCGAATGATATGCTTGTTATTATGAACTGCGTGTCATTCTACCTATATTTTTCACTGATTTATATTAATTCTTTAGGCAACTCTGAGCATTTCTTTTATTTTAAATGGAAAAGGAGGTTGTGCTTTGCGGCAATTTTTTTTTTTCCCCCTTCATCATATCAATTTCACTGTAGCAGAAGTTCATTGTAACCAAAAATGCAACGTCCACATTGTGAATTGAAACAATTTAGGACTTTTATTCTCCTTCTCCATAAATGGCTCCATAAATTGAGCCATTCTCTACATTAGAGCTTCATCCTTACATATGCTGAATAGCAACTTACACCATGAATGCTCCCATTGACTTGTTAGTTCACTTCTAGAAAAAGGTACTAACTCAGCATAAATAAGGGCATCGGACTCTTGCCCCAAATCATCTCTCTCTATGCTCTGCCAACCTCTGGACGAGAAGACAAATGATGTTCAATGCATATTCTGATTTGCTGATAGGCCCTCTCAGGGCCCAAAGCAAAGCCCATTGACGTCAACTGAAAAACTCTCATTGATGTCAACAGACTTTGGATCAGGCCGTTAATGATCCATGCACATGAAGAGACGTGGCTGGTGAGATGAAGGCAACTGGGGCACTAAGGGAGTTAGCTAGATGAGTTTGCCAGTGAAGGAAAGCAGGGAGTTAGCGTTGGGTGTTGTTTTTTCCTTTCTTTAATCTGCAGGTACTCAACAAGGGAGAACTCGCAAAGTGAGAAAAACAGTGTGTTGCCCTGCCACCACTGCTAATTCTTCCTCTGCCTGTACCTATAGTCCCCCCTGCTGGATGGAGGATGCTAGCTGACTACAGCAGTACCGCAGAAGGAAGGAGAACTGGCTGCTCTGCAAGGAATAGAGTGGCTGCTGGCCAACTCAGGCAGTAGATAGTGCTCTGACCCCACCCAAATCCCCCATCTGTGTGGTCAAGAACAGACATGCTATACTGGCAACCAGGAGGCAAGGAGCAGATTCCAATGGCTGAGGAGAAGGAGCCACCTGCACCCAAGGCTGGGAGGCTCACGGCCACCTCATCCAACAAGAGAAGGTGTAGGGCACTGGTGGTCATGGACTCCCTTTTGAGAGGGACAGACACATCCATCTGCCAATCTGACATGATGTCCTGGGAGGCATAGTGCATGCCTGGAGCCAGCATCCAAAATGCTATGGAAAGGTTGCCAAGGCTCATCCATCCCTCTGACCACTACCCCATGCTTCTCCTCCATGTGGGCACTAATGATATTGCCACATATGACTCTGAGCAGATCAGCAATTACTACAGGGCTCTGGGAACAAGGTTGAAGGATTCAGGGGTCCTGAATTCTGGTCCATCCTCCTGGTTGAGGCAGGATATGTGCATCCTAGAGATGAATTCATGGCTGTGCAAGATGGTGATGACAGGAGAATTTTGGTTTCCTTGACCATGGGATGTTACAGGAAGGTGGTTTGCTGGGAAGAGACAGGGTCCACCTGAACAAGAAGGGGAAAAGCAACTTTGTGCACCAACTCACCAACCTAATGAGGAGGGCTTTAAGCTAGGTTCAAAGGGGGCAGGTGACAAACACTATATGCCCTCTACTTAGTGGGGAAGGAGAGCTAATAACTAATGACATCAATAAGGCTGAAGTGGTTAATGCCTATTTTGCTTCAGTTTTCTCTGAAAAGGATGATGCTGACCAGATACTCAATACAATTAAATATTAACAAGGGGGAAGGAACACAAGCCAAAATAGGGAAAGAACAGGCTAAAGAATATTTAGATAAGTTAAATTGGCATGACCTGGTGAAATTCTTCCTAGGTTGCATAAGGAACTAGCTGAAGCAATCTTGAAACTTTGAGCAATTATCTTTGAGAACTTATGGATGATGTGTGAGGTCCCAGAGAACTGGAAAAGGGCAAACATATTTTAAAAAGGGGAACAAAGAGGGCCTGGGGAATTGTAGCTCAGTCAGCCTAACTTTGATTCCTCAAAAGATACTGGAATAAATTATTAAACAATCATTTTGTAAGCACCTAGAGGATAATAAGGTTGGTTATAAGGAATAGCCAGCATGGATTTGTTAAGAACAAATCATAATAAATCAACATAATCATCTTCTTTAACAGGATTACTGGCCTACTGGATTGGAAGAAGCAGTAGGTGTGACATATCTTGATTTTTGTAAGGCTCTTGACAGTCTCACATAATATTCTCATAAGCAAATGAGGAAAATGAGGTCTAGATGAAATTACTATAAGGTGGGTGCACAACTGGTTGAGAGACCATACTCAGAGTAGTTTTCAATGGTTCTCTGTCAAACGGGGAGGGTGTATCTAGTGGGATCCCATGGGGTCAGTGGTGGATTGGATACTATTCAGTATTTTCATTAATGACTTGGATAATAGAGTGGATAGAATGCTCATAACATTTGCAAATTACACCAAGCTGGAAGGGGTTGCAAGCATTTTGGAGGACAGGATTAATATTCAAAATAATCTTGACAAATTAAAGAACTGGTTTGAATTTAACAAGATGAAATTCAACAAAGATAAGTGAACGTTTTTGAATTTAGGAAGGAAAAATCAAATGTACACCTACAAAATGGGCAACAAATTAGCTAGGTGGTAGTACTGTTGAAGAGGATCTGAGGATTATAGGGGATCACAAATTGAATATGAGTCAATAATGGGATGCAGTTGTAATAAAGGCTAATATCATTCTGGGTGTATTAATTGGATTGTTGTATGTAAGACATGAGAGATAACTGTCCTGATCTACTCAGTACTGGTGAGGCTTCAGCTTGAGTATTGTGTCCAATTCTGTATACCACACTTTAGGAAAGATGTGGGCAAATTGGAGAGCAACAAAAATAATAAAAGGTTTAGAAAACCTGACCTATGAGGAAAGGTTAGCACACCAGACATGCTTAGTCCTGGAAAAAGAAGACTGAGGGAGCACCTGACAACAGTCTTCAAATATGTTAAGGGCTGTTATAAAGAAGATGCTGATCAATTCTTTTCCATGTCTACTGAACATAGGACAAAGCAATGGGCTAAATTTGCAGCAAGAGAGATTTAGGTTAGATATTAAGAAAAACTTTCTAACTATAAGGGGAAATAAATTCTGGAATAAGTTTCCCAGGGAGGTTGTGGAATTCCCATCATTGGAGGTTTTAAGAACATGCTAGACAAACACCTATCAATGATAGTGTTTACTTGGTCTACTAGGTTTACTTGGTTCTGCCTCAGCACAGGTGGCTGGACTTGATGACTTTTTGAGGTCCCTTCCAACCCTACATTTTTAGGATTCTATGAAAACAGTCCATGCAGTTACTGTCTCTGGAAAATAGTTCTTCACTAGCAATTTATTATAGTCAAAATGAATAATTTCCTACTCTTGCATTATAAAAAAACCCAACAACAATGTACTGTAACCTATACATAATCATTAACATTGTTATATATCCCAGAATCACAGAAGTTACAGAAGGGAATAGTCAATTACACCATCAAGTCCATTTTTCAGTAGTATATACTCAGGTATTTTTCTGTGTTATATAAACAAACCTTTGTTTCTTACATGGATATTGAAAGAGCAAATACTGTTGATAGTATGTAGGAATTAGGTAGTAGCATTCTTGCAGCCTTCTCTTCTATGTTTCAGAAGCCACCAGAACCATGTGTGTGTGTTTGAAATAATTTCCACAGCACTGAAAATATTTTTTCTTCAGTGCTGTGTATTTGTTCTGGATTCTTCAGTTCAATGGGCCTGATTCGCCTAGTGTACATGTGAAGTAGCTCCATTGAAAGTAATGGAGTGTAAAAAATGGAGTTTCACCACTGAAAAATCATGTAAACAGAAAGGAGAATTGCAAGCACAGTCAAATGTGTAAGTATAATGCCCAGCTCAGTGATCTCCCGTCCCTCCCCGCCCACCGGTCTTGGTTGGGATTTTTAGGTGCTAATGCAATACAAATAATAAATAAATAAAATATAATACTTAATACTTCATAATAATAAGAAGAATCAGGTCTTATTTTGTACACAGTTTTTCAATCCAGGCTACACAAAGCCCTCGGAATGGCACACAAGATCCACTCCCCTTTCGATTCACCACTCCACTCTCTCAGCATCTCACTGAGCTTTATAACCACAGCAATGGGAAGATGGGATCTCAGGCCATTTGTCTCGCCAAGGCTGTGATGCTTTATGATTGAAAATTACCATTTGCATCATCGCTGCTACCACTGTTATACAATTGCAACAACACTTATAAAAAGCACATCGTGGAAAAGTTACAATCTATCAAATATGATTATCCTGGTTAAATCCATGCATCATCTTTGTATCTAAAGTTATGAATTCCGGCTATGTAGCTGTATCTCAAATGTGTCTGCTCCTGGGAGACACCTCACAGATAGCTATCTAGCTTTGATGTAAATTCTAAGTGTTGATGGCCCATTAAGGAATCTCCAATCTCACAGTGGGCCATAGAAGAAACTCATCCCACCCAGGCAGCTCTTCATGAGGATGCCTCAGACAATGAGGGGCCAATGGCCACCCCCTGAGATTCAGCAACCCATGTAAAGACATGTGATATGCTCATGTGACCCTGTACTCCACTTGGGCCAGTAACTTTTCACAAACATGGACTGTGAGCTTTGTTTGGGACAGTAAAATTCCATGCACATGGCATGGGATATAAAAGGATCCCTGAGCTATCTCCTTTTTGTCTTCATTTCCTGCTTCATTTCTTGGACTAGATTTCTAACAAGGAAGCTTTGCACAAGAACCGATGACCCTCAATCTGTTTGAGTGATTCTAGAGAGATTTTTGCAAACTGGCAGTTTATTCCATCACTGCTACAAACCTGATATACGGACTTTGCAATCACTTGTACGTATATGATTCATTAACTATTTATAACACTCTTTTTCTTGTCTTTTCTTAATAAACCTTTAGATTTTAGTTACTAAAGGATTGACATCAGTGTGTTAATAGGTAAGATCTGAGTTATATATTGACCTGGCTAAATGGCTGATCCCTTGGGATTGGAAGAACTCTATATCGGATGAAACTGGTTTTCAGTAACCACTCATGGGATGGTTCACTAACGACACATGGGAGCATTAACTTGAAAAAAGGACAATCTTTGAAACAACATTTTTATAATTGTTTTGTCTTGATATGGCAGATCTCCCTATTAAAACTTCTGAACACATTTGTGTTTATTTTTCATAGAATATCCCTACATGCATTTTCTCTTTTCTAACCTCTCTGTTTTCTTCATCATATCCCTTCACCCCAGTTTAGGGTGACCAGATAGCAAGTGTGAAAAATCTGGACAGAGGATGGGAGGTAATAGGAGCCTATATAAGAAAAAGCCCCAAAAATCGGGACTGTCCCTATAAAATCGGGACATCTGGTCACGCTACCCCAGTTGAATGGATCCTTCTGGAACATGATTTCTGCTTCTGGTATCGGATATATGAACAATGAAGCTACAGAATATATGCTAAGTGGGCTAATTTCATCCCTGGTTTAAACTCCATTTGCCTCGAGGTTATACCACATAAAAAATTTGGCACATTACTTAAAAATATGCTTGGCCTGTGGGCTGGTTTAGGATAATCCTAAAATATATTGCTGCAATCTAATATTTAACAAATAGCCACTGTACTAAGACTGCCCTAATGAGGGACTGTCATCAATTAAATAGATATAAAATGGATAGGAACATCATAGAGAAAAATGGTGTCACAGGGAAAATGGGCAGATGAAAGCCTTACATCTCTTTGAGGACTAGTCTAATGTCTTATGAACTGCCTTGAGGATGAGAGTACTCTGGTCTGAAACGGCTCGAGAAGAAAGGTGAAATGCGTAAATTGGGGACAGAAGAAGGGAATTTAATGTTTTTAACTTATTTACATGTTTATTGATTGTGTTTGATAAAATGTATGCCTATCATAATCCTGAACATTTTGCTATTATGCTGAATTCCTTCTCTCTACCCTTTGTCCTTGTCTTTTATATTATATACTCTCCAGGTTAGGACATGCATCTTCCTCTGAACATGGAAAACTCCTGGCTCTTTCTGGGTGCCACCTCAACTAAATACATAAACAATAATAATACAGTAAAACAATAATGATAATGATAAATGTAGGTAGAGAGGGGCTAAATTAAGATGCCTTTGCCAAAAAAGTAAATTGAATAAAAAATATTTGACCTATGAAAGTTTCATCTCCTACAATGTAACTTCATTCAGTGGATAAAGCGTTGGATTGGAAATCAGAGCTAGGTTCTATTCCCCACCTCTGCCACTGACCTACTTTGTGACCTGAAGCAAGTCATTTCACATCTGTTTAATCTCCCACTCTCTGTCTGCCTTGTCTATTTAGATTATAAATAGTTCAGGATAGGTTTAGTCTCTTCCTATGTGTTTGTACAGTGTTTAACAAACTGAGCCACCTACCTCAGTTGGGAACTGTATGTGCTACTGTAATATAATTTATTAATACAATTCATTATTGTTGTTATTAGTAACATTATTATTATTATAAATAATAATAATGTAATATTTTGTGGACTATCCCTTATAATTCTGTGGTGAAAGCTCTGATCCTAAACCCACTTAAACATTAGAACAGGAGAACGGCCATACTGGGTCAGACCAAAGGTCCATCTAGCTCAGTATCCTGTCTTCCGACAGTGGCCAATGCCAGGTGCCCCAGAGGGAATGAACAGAACAGGTAATCATCAAGTGATCCATCCCCTGTCGCCCATTCCCAGCTTCTGGCAAACAGAGGCTAGGGATAACATCCCTGCCCATCCTGGCTAAGAGCCATTGAGGGCGCTATTCTCCATGAATTTATCTAGTTCTTTTTTGTAACATTTATTTAACTAGGCACGTCAATTGTCCCTGTCAGGTCAACGGCACTACCCATGCACATTAAGTTAAACATATGCTTAAGTGTTACAGGAACGCATCCTTAGGAAGTGCTACTTAAAGATCAGTATATGGATTGACAACAGTTCTTTTCACCAAAACGTTAGGCCTCAAAAATTCATGAATATCTTTTACATTTAACTCACAGCAATACACCTCATGCAACTATAACTTCACTCCATGAATGGCTTTCCAGATCATTTAAACATACTCTCTTAGGAACAATGAAACCCTCAGTTAAGTAATTTGGAAAGTGCATTTTATTTACCTAAATATTGCAAAGCAAGCAATAAACGTGTTACATATTTTAATTATTAAGTGTCCACAGCTAATTCTTGTGGATTATCTCTGAAAGACTATTTCTATTCAGACAATTCATGAAGTAGTTAAAACATACAATGCATTAATTGTATATTGAATAGAAATGAAAATTGAATTAGCTTCAAATTAGATTTTAACAGAAAAAATTGTACAATCAATTTGAACACTGTAATATAGTATTTTGTCTAAATTATATAGACAATTTATTTTAAAGTGTCTATACTGGGTGATATCTAGGGGAACAAGAAAGGAGGGGCCCTCCCACTTGTTCAGACACTGATGTGATCAGACGTCTGAAGTCCTGCTCATCCTTGGTAAGGGAGCAAAATCCACTCCCTTTCTACAGAACAAACCGGAGAAAATTCTGAACATTATCCACAGCCCATTGAAATCAATGGGAATTTTTCCACTGATTTCAATGGACTTTGGAACTGGCCTTCTGTTAAGCTCCTCTCAGACAGATGCCTCTCCCCTCCTACAGCTGTGTGTAGCAGGTTTTTTTGTGGTGAGGCAACAAGACATAAACGGCCATCACAAGTGTTGACAACTCACATTTCCAGCTGAAGAATTCAAAGCAAGTTAGATTTTCCTAAATTTCTGTGAAGAAAATTGCATCAACCTTAAAGCACTTTCTAACAGAAACATTTTGTATGTACAACTGCAAATAATTTTAATTCAAGGAGATACTTTTACACGAGGAAACATTTTCCACTGAGTCTATTTTTAAAATCACTTGATAGAATGACTTTCTCCCTCAGATGTGCTTTAGCTTCTCTACTTGGCAGAACCACTTTGCTCATGAAATTCACATATGTTGAATGCTGAACAAATATTTTATTTTTTCTTTGGTATTTTATAGTTCTGTTTGCAATAAATAACCCATTATCTTTGGGCCCTTGCATTGCAGTTCTTCGCTTACACCTTTCGCTCATGCTGCAAAAACTTGTTGTTTTATGGGATCTCTCATAGAGAGTCAAACATGCAACATATATCTGCCATATCCTGCATGACTAAAAACATATCTTACATAGTACAGAGGCTATTCTAATTTTTGAAAACTGACCAAAATATTAGATCATGGGGCCTTCACCCTTAGGACTTTTCTAAGTCAATGGAGTTTGTTATGAAAGTTACAACAGAGATGGACTCCTGTGTCCACACAGAGCCCCAGTGAAGAAAACAGGACTCCGCCAGGGCTCAGGGTCCACTGGCATCTTTTTATAACATAAGAATGGCCGCAATGGTTCAGACCAATGCTCCAGCTAGCCTAGTATCCTATCTTCTGACAGTGGCCATATGCTTCAGAGGGAATGAACAGAACAGGGCAATTATTGAGTGATCCATCCACAGTTGTCCAGACCCAACTTTGGGCAGTTGGAGGTTTAGGGACATCTGGAACATCGGGTTGTGTCTATGACCATCTTGGTTAATAGTCATTGATGGACCTATCCTCCATGAACTTCTCTGAGTCTTTTCTGAACCTACTTATACATTTGGCCTTTACAACATCCCATGACAAGCTCCAGAGGTTGGGCTTTATGTGAAGTGGTACTTCCTTTTGTTTGTTTTAAACCCACTGCCTATTAATTTCATTAGGTGACCTCTGGTTCTTGTGTTTACCTCTTCACATAACACTTCCCTATTCACTTTCTCACACCATCCCTGATTTTATAAACCCCTATCATATAGCCTTTTAGTCATCTCTTTTCTAATCTGAACATCCCTAGTGCTTTTATTCTGTCCTTGTATGGAAGCTGTTCCATACCCTTAATCATTTTTTGTTATACTTCTCTGCAACTTTTCCAATTCGAAGATAACTTTTTTGGAGATGGAGCGACCAGAACTGCATGTAGTATTCAAGGTGTGGGTATACCATGGATTTATATAGTGGCATTATGATATTTTATGTGTTATTATCTATCCTTTTCTTAATGGTTCCCAACATTGTTAGCTTTCTGACAGCCGTTGCATATTGAGTGGATGTTTTTAGAGAACTATCCCCAATGACTCCAAGATCTCTTTCTTGAGTGGTAAAAGTTAATTTATATCCCACTATCATTTGGTATGTATGGTTGGGATTATGTTTTCCAATGTGCGTTACTTTGCATTTATCAACATTGAATTTCATCTGCCATTTTGTCACCCAGCCACCAGTTTTGTGAGATCCCTTTGTAAGTCTTCACAGTCAGCTTTGGACTTAACTATCTTGAGTAATTCTGTATCGTCTGCAAATTTTGCCACCTTACTGTTCACCCCTTTTCCAGATCATTTATGAATGCTGAACAGTACACGTCCCATACAGATCCCAGGGGACCCCATTATTAAGCCTATATCCACTGTGACAACAGATTATTTATTCCTACCCTTTGTTTCCAATGTTTGAAGCAGTCACAGATCCATGAGAGGACCTTCCTTCTCATCCCATAATGCTTACTTTGCTTAACAGCCTTTGGTGAGGGACCTTGTCAAAAGGATTTCTGAAAGTCCAAGTACACTATTTCATCTGGATCATCCTTGTCCACATGCTTGTTGACACCTTCAGAGAATTCTAGTATATTGGTGAGGCATGATTTCCCTTTACAAAAGCTGTGTTGTCTCTTCCCCAACATACCATGTTTATCTATGTGTCTGATATTCTTTACTATAATTTCAACCAATTTGCTTGGTACTGAAGTTAGACTTTCTGTCCTGCAATTGCCAGGATCATCTCTGAAGTTTTTAAAAAATAATTGGTGTTACATTATCTACCCCTCCAGTCCTCTGGTTCAGAGGCTGATTTAAGTGAGAGGTTACGCACCATAGTTAGTTGTTTTGGAATTTCATATTTGAGGTCCTTCAGAACTCTGTGGTGAATACTTGCAGCATTGGATCTTAAACAGGCATAAAAGACCATACACAAATTTTACTGCAGACCAGAGGTGAAATACTGGTCCCATTGAAGTCAATGGCAAAATTCCCATTGACTTCAATAGAACCAAGATTTCATCCCAAAAGCATAGCGCTAATTTAGGACCTGTGGTGCTCTGAACTCTTACAAAACGATGAGAACTCTCTCAACTCCCATGCTGAGTAAAGGCATCAAAACTGCATGAACAAGGTTCACCATGAACACAGGTCAAATCTTGAGATGCAATTAGTTTGACGGTTTATTTGTATTATGTGTCATGAGAACTTGGACATTGCTCTCAGAACTGATCTATTTCATTGTGTGACATGTCATTTCCTTCAATCTATATTCAAACTTCAGGGAACTACAACAAGACAAATTAACAGCATTTCTCTGCAGTATTGCTTCTGACAAAAAGAGTGCAAGCTTTTATAAAATCTGCCTCCACATCCCGTTTTTTAATGAAACGGAACAAAGAGAAGTCTGTATTTTGTTTTAAGAAGTAATTCTTTAATGGTCCAATTCTCTACAAAGTCAGCTTTCTTGTTTCCTTTTATCTTGAAAAGGGAGAAAATAGGCTCTTTTCACTTTTTTTCTGCTTTCAAAACATCAGTGCTATTTAAAGTAGGAGGGCTTCTTATGAACTCTGCAGTTGATTCTCATAAAATAGCATTTTAAACATAGCAACTTAATCACAGGCTTTTCTTAGTCAAAGAAAAAACTACTTATAATTTAAAAAAAAGCCCCAGCAATTTCTCTGTATTTGGAGAGTCACAATTATGTGAATGCTGCAGTTCTTCTGCCAGGCAAAACTACCATTGACTGGAACTTACTGAATTTAGTGGAAGTTTTGAAAGCAGGAGGACCACACTGACCAGTAGCTGGAATTTTATTTTTGCCTTTCCTGTCTGCACATAGGTTTACAGACGTATGTCATTCAACTGCAGGATTGTTCTCTGCTGTGCATTATTGTTTCATCTAATGTAGTGTTAATATCTTCTAGAGCTGGAATTTCTACCACTTTTCTCCTTCAATCACTGCTCCACTTCCTAATAGGTCTTGCTGTTGGAAAGATTCCTCTAATATTCAGCCTAAATTCTTATTCAGTTATATCCACTTGATTACCCCTACTGATACCACCGTAGAACATTCCTCACTCCTTTGTGTTTGCCTTCAAATACTTGTAGGTTGTTGGGACCTGATTCATTCAGAGATGGATTTCAATGGGGGTACTCATGTACTTGAAGTTAAGCATGTGTTTAAGGTAGGGCTGTCAAGCTATTAAAATTAATTGTGATTAATCACACGATTAATCACACTGTTAATATCATTTATTTAAATATTTTTGGATGTTTTCTACATTTTCAAATATATTAATTTCAATTACAACACAGAATACAAAGTGTACAGTGCTCACTTGATATTTATTTTTGATTACAAGTATTTGCACTGTAAAAAAACAAAAGATAGTATTTTTCAATTCACCTAATACAAGTACTGTTGTGCAATCTATCATAAAAGTTGAACTTACAAATGTAGATTTATGTACAGAAAAACTGCATTCAAAAATAAAACAATGCAGACTCTCAAATTTTACAAGTCCACTTAGTCCTATTTCTTGTTCAGCCAATCACTCAGACAAACAAGTTTGTTTACTTTTGCAGGAGATAATGCTGCCTGCTTCTTGTTTACAATGTCACCTGAAAGTGAGAACAGGCGTTCTCATGGCACCATTGTAGGCATCGTCGCAAGATATTTACGTGCCAGATGCGCTAAAGATTCATATGTCCCTTCATACTTCAACCACCATTCCAGCGGACATACGTCCATGATGATGACCGGTTCCGCTCGATAACAATCCAAAGCAGTGTGGACCGATGCATGTTCATTTTCATCATCTGAGTCAGATTCCACCAGCAGAAGGTTGATTTTCCTTTTTGGTGGTTCAGGTTCTGTAGTTTCTGCATCAGAGTGTTGCTCTTTTAAGACTTCTGAAAGCATGATCCACACCTCAGATTTTGGAAGGAACTTCAGATTCTTAAACCTTGAGTCGAGTGCTGTAGCTATCTTTAGAAATCTCACATTGGTACCTTCTTTGCGTTTTGTGAAATCTGCAGTGAAAGTGTTCTTAACATGAACATGTGCTGGTTCATCATCCGAGACTGCTATAACAGGAAATATATGGCAGAATGCAGGTAAAACAGAGCAGAACACACACAATTCTTCCCCAAGGAGTTCAGTCACAAATTTAATTAAAGAGCATCATCAGCACGGAAGCATGTTCTCTGGAATGGTATAAAGGGGCATACGAATGTTCAGCATATCTTGCACATAAATACTGTGACAAAGTTCCTCCTCTACCTTGGTGAGTCCTGCGCTTATTGGCGGATTTTGATTGCCTCAGAGATCTTCCCCTCTGGTAGAACCCACAGTCAACTTCCTCCTGTGTCTGATCAGGAGTTGGGAGGTTTGGGGGGAACCCAGGCCCGCCCTCTACTCTGGGTTCCAGCCCAGGGCCCTGTGGATTGCAGTTGTCTATAGGGTTTCCTGTAACAGCTGCGTGACAGCTACAACTCCCTGGGCTACTTCCCCACGGCCTCCTCCCAACACCTTCTTTATGCTTACTGCAGGACCTTCCTCCTGATGGTCTGCTGATGCTTGTACTCCTCAGTCCTTCAACTCTTCTCACTCTCAACTCCTTGTGTGCCTCTTGCTCCCAGCTCCTTGCACGCAACACCACAAACTAAAGTGAGCTCCTTTTTAAACCCAGGTGCCCTGATTAGCCTGCCTGTCTTAATTGATTCTAGCAGGTTCTTCTTAATTGTCTCCAGGTGTCCTAATTAGCCTGCCTCCCTTAAATTGGTTCCAGAAAGATCCTGCTTGTTCTAGTGCAGCCCCTGCTCTGGTCACTCAGGGAACAGAAAACTATTAATCCAATGGCCAGTATATTTGCCTTCTATGAGACTTCTGTACCCCACTTGTCTGGGTCTGTCACAATACCTTGAAATGCCAGCTACAAAAGTGCCATGCAAATGCCTGTTTTCACTTTCTGGTGACATTGTAAATAAGAAGCGGGCAGCATTATCTCCTGTAAATGTAAACAAACTTGTTTGTCTTAGCGATTGGCTGAACAAGATGTAGGACTCAGTGGACTTGTAGGCTCTGAAGTTTTACATTGTTTTGTTTTTGAGTGTGGTTATGTAACAAAATAACATCTACATTTGTAAATTGCACTTTCACAGTGAGATTGCAATACAGTACTTGTATTAGGTGAATTGAAAAATTGTATTTCTTTTGTTTATCATTTTTACAGTGAAAATATTTGTAATCAAAAATAATGTACACTGATTTCAACTACAACACAGAATACATTATATATATTAAAATGTAGAAAATCATCAAAATATTTAATAAATTTCAATTGGTATTCTATTGTTTAACAGTGCGATTAAAACTGTGATTAATCGCGATTAATTTTTTTAATCACAATTAATGTTTTTGAGTTAATCACGTGAGTTAACTGCGATTAATCGACAGCCCTAGTTTAAGGGTTTTGCTGGATGAGGGCCTTCATCTTTTATCTTCACTCAATATCTTGCAGCCTCCTAAACATTTTTGTGGCTCTTATCTGAACTCCCTGGAATTTGTAAGTGTCTCTCAGAGACCAGATCTGAAAACAATATTCCAGATACTGTATAGAGAGAGACTAATTTCACCTTGCCCCATGATGCCTATGTACATGAACACTAAAATTGCACTTTTGTTTTGGCTGCTACATGTCCCTGCAAATTCATGTTTAATTTGCTGTCCACTATCACCTCTACATTTTTTTTCAGCATTACTGCTCTCCAGCTTTCTCCCTTCCAGTAAATGTGTGGAGCTTGCAGTTTTCCAAGATGAATCACACTGTTATTTTCTAATCACGTTTTTAATTTCTCTGGGTCCCTTTTCAATATTCCTCTGAACTCACTGGTATTTACAGTTTCTGCCAATTTAATATAATCTGTGAATTTCCATGTCACAATATCAAGACAGGAATATAATATACTTCTATTTAAATTGTATAAGATTCACAGGTATTTAGAAACCAATCTAATGTCAATGAAAATCTTTTGATTTTACAGTAACATCTTGTTCTTAATCTCATTCAGCGTAGGCAGGCAGAACACAATTTAGGAAAAGTTATCTATTTTTCAATGGTAAAAATAGAGAAGTTCCTTTGTTTTTGTTTTGAAAAACAAAAATGCTAAAAGAAATCTATTCTTGTTAATGAGGAACGGACCAATGTATCCCTGTTGAAAGACCAGTAAAGTCAACTGCCATCCTCCAGACAATGTAGGTTAGAAAAGCACATTAAAACACTCCAATCTAATATAGAATCACAGAACTGGAAGGGACCTTGAGAGGTCATCTAGTCCAGTGCCCTGCACTCAAGGCAGGACTAAGTATTACATGTTGGGCATTATCAAATTTATCAAATAATTTAAACAATTTAAATTTACAGCCAGTTACACTTGATCACATTTTAGAAAACTGTATAATTTGATTAAAGTGACATTTAAATGTCAGGTACTTTTTCTGCATTTCCTTTCCCATGATTGCTGACTTGCAAGAAATGTATCTAATTAAATGACTGCAAGAGTTTGGAGTCTAATTTCTCCTCCACAGCAATTAATTATGATGTCACAAAACCATATGATGACATTGTAGCTGTGAAAGAATTATGCTACGGAGGAGAGAGGAAAACAGTGGTGGGGAAGGATTCTTGACCTGAAGGGAAAAATATTACAGTACCCAATGAGATATAAAAGCAGAACTCTTTCTTCTTCCTACTCCATCCTGTTCTATTATTTTAACCGGGAGACCAAAGCAGCTACTGGCAATAAAAGGACAGAGCTGTTGTGAAAAAGCCCCAAAATCAAGAGTATTCTAAAAGCAACAGGGAATTTCAGGGATCAAAACACACGAAGTGGAAAATGCTCCTATGTGCAAATGATTTTCTTAAGTATATTATTAATTATTTGCCTTGTAGTAAGCACCTAGAAGCCCAAGTCATAGCCAAGGACCCCGTTGCACTAGGTGATGTACAAAGAACAAAAAAGATGGTACTTGCCCCAATTATCAACCCAGTTATCTGTGTTCCAAATTACAAATAAAAGAATCAAGGTACAAGATGAATGACACAAAATGGGGGGCCACAATGGTGAAAGGAGTGAAATACTTTCAGCTTTAATAATATATGTAAAAAAAAAAAAATCATCGGCACATAGGAACATCACTATTCCAGACTCATATTTTTAACCTCACTGGGTAATTTACACAACTGCCAACATAAGGATGGATGCATGGCGCTTCTGGACAGAAAAGTAGTTCATGGGAGAGAGGAGACGTCAACACTTTTTTCTCTAGAAAACTATGAAATTTGACCAATGCTAGTAGTGACGATACTTTTTTTACCTACTATATTCAGTGGCTTGGATAAATAACTTGCAAGTAACCAAATCCTGAAGACTTCTGTTACTGAGGAAAGGGTTCCATTGAAATCAGGGGGTGAAATCTTGGCTCAGCTGACTTCAATGGCAAAACTCCCCCTGACTTGGCTGGAGCCAGGATTTCAGCCAGGGAATTTTTCCCAAAGAAGAGCTGAATAAGAACTGCTCAGTTTGGCCCAATGTTTTCTAATTAGGTTGTGCTAGTTCAGTCATTGTGTTTATTGTATGATTTGGAGGACTCATTTGAGAAAACATCAAAAAAGTCATACGTCAAATTGTTTAGAGCTCCTACCCAGTGAAACTTATTGAAAGGTTGCAGTTATCGCTGATCAGACGTTTTGTTGGGTTTTTTTTAAATATGTGCTAGTTGGAGTGTAATGATATGTTGTGTTTTACTTCAATCTGTTTTATAATTTATAAAGTGTGACTGTATTTGGAAAAGTGACACTAATAGCAAAAAAATGGGAGGGCGGGTTGTTTATTTTTACAGCTGGTGCTGCAAACCTGGGATCTTAGCATTAAGATGGATTCTTTCATTCTTGTACATCACCACCAGTAATAAAGCCAAACTATGCTCCCAATTATATTTGTGCAATTCCATTATCACATGTGTGTGACCTCATTGTTTTCTTTGCTTTTAGAATTCCTTCCCTATTCCTTATGTTAGACATAACCAGAGTAAAGTTGAAAATAGTATTGTTAGAGAGACAGATTGTCTAAGTACAAGGTTGAGAGCCAGTGAATTCTAAATTCCTAAATTCTTATCCTAGCTCTCACATCAATTTCCTCCAGCTATGGACAAGTCACTTAGCTTCTCTGTTTGCCATCTGTAAATCAGAGATTATAATGCTTAACTACCTCACAGAGGTGTTAGTGTTTGTAAAGAATCTTGAAGATGAACTATATAAGTATTTATTCCAAGTATCAATATAAAATATCTTTATGACCAGTAACTGGCCCATTTGGCAGGAATCCTCCAGCATCTTGGGTTTTTTAAAATAATTTTATTTAGAACTCAAGTCCTCCCTTGAGTGTAGATGGCTTGTTTAGTCTTTATTTCATGGAAGAAAAGCATATCTAAATGTCTGGGTCTGTCCTGTTTTTCCAGGCCTTAGTTCGCTAGGATACTATTTTTTTCCTGAGTTTTAGTTAGTTTAGACATCACTCAGAGATTTTCTTTCTTTCCACTATGTTGAATTATTGTTCTATTCTGTAGACTCAGTTGTTCCAATGATCTAGCTTCACTGACACTTTCCCCCACATTTTGCAGCTGGTCTATTTTCCCAAGATAATGCAATGATCATAGCTAAGGGATTCTTCAGACATGTAGACTCCACTTACTATGGACACATCGTGTCAAAACAACATCAGGGAATTGCACTTTGTGGAGGACCAAAAGACGAGGCCTTACGGTCTGTGCTATCATTTCCCTCCCCCCCCCCTCGCCTTTAGATTGGTTCTTTTTCTTTTTTAAGGTAGCAGAGACTCCCACAATTGTGCCAATGGAAACCAAGCATAAGACAGCCTCGAGATACTAAAATGAAATGATCCGTATGCCATACTGGAGCTGTACCTCTGACTTGTTCCCTTTTTGTCACCAAACCATATCTTCAAACCTGGGGAAAATAATCATTTGTTTTTTCTTTTTCTACACAAAACATCTCTCCACAGCTCTAGATCCCACACAGTAATTAAACATTACAAATAGAAATACAATTCAGAATACATAACATAAATGAACTACCCAACCAAGATGAGTCAGAGTGAAGACAGCTTACACTCAAAATAGAATAACGACCATCCTCTTCCACTGCCACTAACCCTCAATCCGCTTTCTTTTCAAAAGACTGAGGGAAAAGAATTTGTGCAGAGTGCCCACAAGGTTAATGACTTCAGGCTCTAATTCACTGACTTGGGGTGCAGGTTTCAGAGTCAAAGAACCTGTGTGGAGCATGCCCTTTGAGGAGTCCCTTCCCTTTGAAATGAAGATTAAGGATAACTCTTTAAATAATCTTTTCCTGCATTTTCCACTTACCTCAAACTACCATGAGTCAAACTGGTACTGGACACCTAACAGGTTTATTTCAAACACAGAGAAATTTCCATTACAAAACTGGATAGGTGTTAGCTCAGATGTATTTTTATTTTTGGTTCTTTAAAAATAAATCAAATTTGAAACTTTGAGTAAGACATAACTATTACTTGAATGCATCACAACACAAAAGCAAAGGACACCTTTGAAATGTAGGTGCTGTTGAAAGACTGACAAGTGAGGATGGGAAAGTTAGAGTCAGAGTTTTAGGTCAGAAGGGACTACCAGATCATCTAGTCTGCCCTCCTGTATGTCACAAGCCACAGCACCCGCACACTGAATCCAACAACAAAAATTAACCCAAAATATTACAGCCAACAGAATAGACTATTATGTGCCACAGGCAGAGAACAGGAGGGCCAAGATGCACCAATGCCCAAGACCCCTGCAATGGCAGGGAAAGGATTGAGATATACTCAGATAATTCTGGCAAGTGACTCGCACCCAGATGCTGCCGAGGAAGGCAAAAATCCCGAAGGGCACTGCCAATGTGACCTGGAATAAAATTCCTTCATGACCCCACACATAGCCATCAGTGAGACGTTGAGCATGGGAGCAAGAACCAGCCAGCCAAACACCCGAGCGAGAGCATGCTCAGTGTCATCTGAGGGCTCTGGCCCTGCCTGGCCAATGTCCCATCTCCAGCCATGGCCATCCCTGATGCTTCAGAAAGAGATTAAGAAAAACCCACCCAGAATACATAGGAGGTATGTATGTGAAATCCCTTCCTGACCCTGGCAGGTAACCAGCTGAATCCCTGAAACAGTAGCTTTTAGGAACATATGACAAACAGGAAGTGAGCCCTTAGGCTGTTGAGCCCTGCCTCCTAACATTACAAATAACCCCATCAGAAAATTGCACTTATATTTGTCCAGCTCTCTCTCAAAACTAATCCAATTGTTTGTGCCACGGGCAGAGACTATGCTATTATGTTGTCTTAATCATAAACATACCCTGCCATGCACAAAATATTGATTCATGAGAAATAATTAGACTGTAAGCTCTCTGGGGAAGGGACAATCTTTTTGCTCTGTGTTTGTACAGCACCTAGCACAAGCGGCTTCTGGTCCATGACTGGGGCTCCTAGGTGTCACCACAATAGAAATAATAAATACACATGGTCTGAATGAGTAAGGTAGAGAACATAATTTCTTGTCCTGGAATATCAAATTTCCCCATTTCCCAATCAACCAGATTGGCAGACAAACACACCACTCTGATAGTCTAAAATGGTTTCGAACACTGGGAGCTGCGGGGGGCCGAGCTTGTGGACAGTTAACGTCCACAAAATGTCTCACAGCTTATCCTGATGGACCGCAGGTTGCCCACCACTGGATTAGAATGTGCCTCTCTAGGAGCTATGCTCATTCACACCATTCGAAGTTGCATATTTGAAATACAGTAAGGTGGGAAACCGCCTCGACATAGAACTGTGACTGCAAAATGTCAACCATTACAGAAAAAATGAAAATGCAACGTGTTAGCACAAAGTCATAAACCCAGCCCTTCATATAAACAAACTGTTGCCCCAGAAACTATCCCTTCATCATTCTCTGCTACCACATGGCTAGGCAGATGGTACAGTTCCTCGCTGGCCCCTGGGACAATGTGCCGCTTGCATCGCTTCTTCTGTGACGCTCACCAGTTGTGAGTTCATGAAAACAGTAACTTGTAAAATGAAACAACAAAAAATAGAAGTTATTCAAAATGGGTTAAGTGACACTGACTTGCTTGAGGAGTTACTTTGAAAAAATTACATATCTAATATTTGCCTACACAGCTGTACATTTGCTGCTCCACTTCTTCCTGCTATCTCTTTTCTTGCCTGCCTTAAGATTGCAAATGCATATTATATTAATTCCTGCCTCTGGATTTCCTAGCGTATCCTGTTTGCTCTTTGTCAAGATTTTAGGCCTGGATCCTGCAAACATATTCATTTTTATAAAATTTTACTCATGTGAGTAAGATCACTGACATCAAAGGAACTGCTTAGGGAACTTTACACAAGTAACTTTTTATGGGATTGTGGCCTTATGTTGAAAGGCATCTTGAAAGGAAGTGTCTATATTTGGGACCCACAGATTGCTGAGAACTTTGTTGGTGTGTTGGTTTTTTTTTTAAGAGAGGGCAAAGATAAGAGAGGAGCTGTGATTGGTTGGATAGCACCTCTGCTGCCTTCCATGAATGGTCCAAATAAGGTGTATTGAGAGGGCTGGGGGTAACTGAGGCAAATTGTAATGACGTTTCTTGTTATTATGAAATACTGCACTCTACTGTAGTTATCTGGGATGCTTTTAATGATCTTCACCTTATGTAATATTCTCTTCACTGCTCAAGTAGCGTAGCATGTTATTCACTCAAATTAAATCTCTGCTCTTTTATAACATCAAAATCCTTTCCTCTCTTCAATGGAGCAATCATAAAATTGAACTGTATGCGCTATACATATTTCTCTTTCTATATCAATCTTTGTCTGCAAAAAGTGCTTTGATTTAATAAATAAAACATTTAACAGCCTGTGTAAATAACGTACGAACACATCGTTTCTGATACACTCAGAACTGCTTAAAATTATTTTGCTGTAAAGACTGCTTTACAAATAACAAAATATTGTACATTTTGCCTCAGGCATTATGTAAGGCTAGTCGTTTTTATGCTGGCATGTGCGGGAAAAAAAGCAGAATTAGTTCAGCACAGTTCACAGCTGTGATCACTGGAGTAAAACTCAGGGTCTAGAGGCTGCTAGCTTAGATTTTGTTCGGCAAATGCAGCTGTACTTTACTACTGGTCCACTGGGCCTGATGCTAATACTTTTTAAATGGCCTGTTAATTATAACAGTGGCCTCAAGCTACCTCCAATTTCAAATCCTGTAAACGTTCATGTATCTTTAAAATGTTTTATGGTCTGAATTTACATATATTAATTCATAATTCTGAGATATTCTCCTTGTTATTAAAAAGCCAACATATCATGAATAAAACTGAAGAGCTGGTGGATGAAACGTGATTGTGATAATGTGCATCCAAACCAAATCAATCAGGCAAAACGTACAAGTGCAGCTACGCTGCTGTATGTGTTGCTTTTTCTCTGCAGTGCTCTGCAGAATCAAACTGACTGTCCTTAGCATAATGGATTAGTGTTGTTTATTAGCACACAGAATGACCACTGTAGCTACAGTTTAAAAAAATCATATCTATTTAGTTATTAAATAAGCAAAAAAAAATCAAAATTTCCACACAATATGAAATTATTCTAGTAAGAAATACTTAGATATGTAATTTCCAATTTTTAACCTTTTTTTTCTTCTGACCCTCACTTTGCTTATTCTGAGCCCTGACATTTCAATCTTTACTCAGGCAAAATTCTCAGTAATGTCAACAGAAATGTTGCCTGCATAAACTGAAAGATTAGGCACTCTCTTTCACTGGGAATACACACACACACACACACACACTTCACTACACATATTCCTGTGCCCATTAAAGCACATTAGTTACTGGTGGCCTCAAGCCAATTCTGATTTCAAAATTCATGTTTTGTTTTACTGTCCTAGAAATTTAAGGTCTTACTTAACATTTTTAGCACAGACCAGTATCATTAGCACCTAGATACCACAGTGATTTGCATCCTGTACTTCAATGACATAGATTATAGATCAAAATTACTTAATAGTCTTCAACGTTAGAAAATACCTAGTATATTGACAATACTGAATATATTCTGAAAAGACTTCCTAACCAACCATGGGGTGTTTGAATGAAATTGTGAAAATGTTTACCTAAACCCAATCAATTGGGCAACAATGTATGGAATAAAGTGTTTTTCTTCTCTACAGTGGTAGAGAATCAAACTACCTGCCCTTGGCATTAGTTTTACTTATGAGCAAAAAGGAACATGGATGCTACTATAGCACAGTATCAAGTATTTTTCCCTGGTTGATTAGAAATAGAAGAGTTGCCACAAATGGGAAATACTGAATAGAGGTATATGGGGTTTGCCTTTAAAAAAAACCTTACTTTTTCCACACGTTCTTCCTGGTTTATTTTTGTGATGTTTTCACAATTATGCTCCTATAATTGGGGCAGGGGGGTGGGGAGGGAAGGAGGGATAGCTCAGTGGTTTGAGCATTGGCCTGCTAAACCCAGGGTTGTGAGTTCAATCCTTGAGGGGGCCACTTAGGGATCTGAGGCAAAAAATCTGTCAGGGGATAGTACTTGGTCCTGCTAGTGAAGGTAGGGGACT
This sequence comes from Macrochelys suwanniensis, assembly GCA_033296515.1. Lineage (NCBI taxonomy): Eukaryota > Metazoa > Chordata > Testudines > Chelydridae > Macrochelys > Macrochelys suwanniensis. The sequence continues at coordinate 36,162,429 of CM065775.1, read as the reverse complement.
GGACTTGATGACCTTTCAAGGGCCTTCCAGCTCTAGGAAATTAGCATATCTCCATTTATAAAAATATAGCAACATCACCGACAAAGACAAGAGATGCAGCATGGTTCCAAACATTCCTACATTAGGTTTCTAACACCACAGTCAAGGTCATTTGACCTCCTTCCAAGATGTCTTTGGTTTGGAGTTTGATTAACCACACTAGAAACTGAAATGAGGAAAGAGCTACACAAAATTCCAGACCATTAATCCCCTTATTTTGTGTTTTCTTTAGTTCCAGTACACAGACTACTGGTCTGACATTTATTAAGTCTGAGCTAGATGTCTCCCAACATTTAAACAACCAAAGGAACATATCTTGACCTCTCAGGCAGTGTACGGTATTGCCAGGCTGGAATTTCCTGTAGTTTAAACGATGCAGATGCTTAAGTTATTTGTCTCATTTAAACTATACTGAAAAAAAAATCACAGGACATATTGGTAGAGCTGTGCGCAGCTACAAAATTTGTATTTACATCCGATCCACAAAAATAATCTGAGGATATCCGCATCCGTGGATGTGGATATCTGTGGATATAAAGCAGATATCCGTGGATTTGCAGGGCTTTACATATTGTGGCAAATTCAGCCCTGGGAGAAGCTGATACAATTCCATAGGCATCACTAAAGGTACACTAGTTTCTGTTTGGGCTGAATTTGTACCAGAGTGGAGCAACCACTGAAAGGGAATTTAAAAAGTCTGGCAAAGAGCATAGCAATTTAGAAATAGGCAAAATAAGTGTCAAAGCTTTAAAATATGGGTCGACTTGTATGAGCTCATTATTTTCATCATCCCACCAGAAGGTCCAACACTGTTTTTTTATTATTGTAAACAGTTACAAACTCAGCCCAGAACTGTTAAAAGTAAAGCAAAGAACACATTTTCAGCAGCTGAATATGAATGCACACACATCATAATTTTGGAACTCTGGCCCAGAAGGTACACAGATATTACACTTAATAGTTTTACTGCACTGAGTTCAGACCTAGGGTAAAGCAGGTGCAATTCCACTGAAGTCAAATGTAGTCCTACCTACTTATCCACAAGTGAATTTGGCCCACTGAATCAATTTTATGACCTATTTTATCCCCAGTTACCTATTAGTTGGAATGGAAACACTTAGTGACGATTTATTACAGGATACTACCATGACCACGTGTCAGTACAATACAAATCAGACTGAATAAATAATTCTATTGTCATAAAAGATGAGGCAAATTCCATCCTCGGCTGCGTGCAGATAGCTCCCCATGAAGTCAATGGAAACTGCTTGTGTGCATTCAAAGGCAGAATCTGTCCTGAGGTCTTGATGTTTCAACATTAGAAAATAACCTTGTAATAACTATACACATCAATGGATGTTTTGAATAAGACAATTCTTATATTCTGTACTGTATACAGCTTTTGTCGAGACACACCAGAATAGGGTTTAAGTGCCATACTGAAGCCTTATCTTGTGATTTCATACCATGACTCCCAGATTAATGTCTAAACCTTAGCATTATTTCCAAGACCTGATTTTGCTCAACTACCTTTTTGTTCTTTAAATTAATAGTAAAATAGCTTGTGATGATATTGTTTCGTGTTTTTTAAACATCATAAAGCTGTCTCCAGAGACTTGCTCTGATATCTGTTCATTTCATATTTTGATATTGTAATGTCATCTCCACAGCTTTGTACTGACATTAGTCTTGAAAACTTTATGACTATGTTAAGGCCCATCAAGGTGAACGGTAAAATACACTATGGAAATCAGTTATTGCACATGCCTAGTAGCTAATTCCATTAACAAATATCCTGGTTATTTAGAGACTTGGGCCTATTTTTGTAATCACTCCATGTACTGAAATTAATAGGAATTCTCTACATGGAGTGGCTGCAGAATTAGACTTTTATCTTCTGTTTTTAATATTTATTTATTGAAATTAACATTCAAGGAGTATCATAGAGATTTCCGCTACATGTAAGATAACTTCTGTTTTCCAAGTATAGACAGTACAATGAAAGGCCCCATCCACTTTATATCATTGTAATGTAAGCTCTACCCTTTCAAGGGCTGGAGTCATCAATAGATATCCCACGTGGGTTCAGATATTCACCTGTGCAGAGCAGCTTCTAAATTTGTGCAGGGTAGGCAAGGTTTGTACTCTGGAGAGGACAAATTAAGGTATCAAATAACTCAGAATGAAAAGGAGGTGCTTTGGACCTGTCCAGATTTTTGTAATAGGAAGCGGATAATGTGTTTCTTTTAGATTTACCCTCATCTGCTTGGTTGAAGCAAGCATGTACCAGCATTAATATTCACAGAGATACCTGCCACAAAACTACAGAAGTTGTTTTTGCAATGGCTCTGCAACACTGGAAATGTAATAAATAACGTGTGTAAAAAATAACCTAAAAGTAAACTATTTTTGATCTTTTGCAAAATGTTGAGTAATCAGGGAATCAAGAAATACTTTAAAATCTTAATCTCAGTAGTCTTTGATACAGATGGCCTCACCATATCGAAAATGCTGACAACTTCCTGGATTTATTTATTTTGTAGTGCTATCATGTGTACTCTGTATAAAGCGAAAAACTTTTCAGACTTCTCATTCTGTGTTCTGAGAAAAAAAATCTGCCAGCTGGTTTAGACTATAGCTGTGGTAAATATAACATGGTTGGGGCTAGAAAGTATCTGTATTTATTAAGGACTTGAATATCACTTGGGTTTATGTGACCACGCTGGGAAGTAAGTGGGGCTAAGCGCATACCTGGCTCACAAGTCCAGGCATAGGTGGAAAACTGGGACCAAAAGTGAGCGTGAAAGACAATGAGCCTGTTTCTGAATTCACTTATGGTACACCAATTTCGAGTGAAGAAACTCTATTGACTACAGTGTGAACGAAAGCAGAATCAAATCCAATGAGTGTTCCAACTGGCTGATATGTTTTTCTTTTTCTGTCTGTCTTGATAGACTGGTGTGTGGGATGCTTGTAATTTGCGTTTTAATGGTTAATGGGCCACGCTATGTGGAGGCAGAGTGGGATTTTAGCTTCAGAGCTAAGTCACTGGTATTCTGTGCAAAATGTATCCATTCAAGGGTTTTTGTTATTTTGGACATTTTTTGTTTTAAAATGGTGATGGATGTTTCTAGTTACACTATGTACTATTTTTAATTATTTCTCTGACTCTCTTTATTTAAGAAAAAGCAACAGACTGCAGTGGGAGTAGCTGTCCAAGTTAGAATGTAAAGAGATTATCAGGAGATATTTTCCACCCTTCATTTCTGAAATCGTTCTCCTATTTGATGATGTCTACCCCATATATATTTTTAAATATCTAACTAGTAACAAGGCATGTGATAATGTACCAGCCAAAATAGCACCCACATAAAGAGGTATAAATCTAGTTACATAAGACCATATGCAAATATACTAAAACTTTTGGTTCAGAAGAAATTTATTAAAAGATTTTCCTTTAACATGAGAAAAATAATTAGAATAAATGATATTTAACCTAGGTGGGGTTTTAAAATCTGATACTTGTCCAACTGAACAGAACATTACCTACTGACATAATTTTTTGCTCTTTGGGCCTACCATTCTCATAAGCTTCCAAGTGCCAAAAATAGGGAGTGGGAAAAAAAAAAGATGCAATACCTGGACAAATATTCATTGGGGATTAACATTTTCCTTTTCAATATAAATTGCACCAGAATAACATAAAAACTTCAAGTCACTTATAGATATTGTAGCCTGACTATAATCAGAAAAGTAACCCCACTATCATCCTGATTCAACAAAGAACATGCATAGTTTTAACCAAGTAAATGATTCCATTTACTGCAATGGGAATATTTACAACATGCCTAATTTTAAATGTTAAGTGGTTTACTAGACTGGAGCCTCTATGAACATGGCAGCAGATAATTGTATGTAGGGATGCTGTACTATAGCTACAAAGACAGGTATGACATAATAGATTAACAGTCTGCCAAAAACTGTAGTAGGTGTTTATCTTTGTTTACTGAATCACAGCTAGAGCTGGTCAGGAATTTTTCATCAGAAAATGCATCTTTCACAAAATAGAAGTTTTGTTTGGGAAAATTTTGATTTTGCCAAAAATGTTTGATATTCTGTCAGGGGGGAAAAATTGTTTCCAGTGGTTTGACCTGAATCAAAATATTTCAGTTCGTTGAACTGATCCAGAAAGTTTTGTTTCAGGTCTATTCAACATTAAACTTCATTTTCTATTTTGGTGCATTATCTCACGAGTTGTATTTTGGGCCCTCCATTCTCTCCTATGGACAGGATCCCTGACTGGACTTTGTTTCCTATGATGTCACAGAATCTGTTCTCTGACTAATGGCAACATGAATTATGGGAGTCACATAGCTGTGGGTACAATCACGGGAGATGTAGTCCTGTCAGGGAGCTTGACACATAGGGGAGAATGGGGCATCACACAACCTGAACTGCCACTTCCATGTGTCAATACCCCACAATAAGAAAGTACAGTTTAATGTTGAAGCGACTCAAAATGAAGTATTTTGGGTCAGTTTTACAAACTGAAATAAACATTCTGATTCAGGAATATTTAAATACTTTGCTTTGATTGGAAAAAAATGTTTCATCATTTCTAAATCAAAATTGTTTGGGACCATTTGTTCTGTGATAAGTGTCAACATTCCAGCTTTTTGACCCAATTTGGGATGAAAACAGACGTTGAAATATTGGCATTTCCCACAGGACAGAAATTCCATTTTTTGCTCAGCTCTAATTATAGCACGCTTTTGGCGTGCAATTACATTGCTTTCCCACATTGGGATGCAATTGATATGGATGTTCCAAGGTACAATTTTATTCTGTCAGTACAGTCCTCTTTATAATGCTTTCCAGTTTAAGTGTCTCTTCACAGTGGGAGGTCACAGGATCTGAAACTAGATGCAAGGCAGTCTGGATTGGTTAGATAATTCTCCATCCAGGTGACTTCCACTGGTTAAGACTTCACAGATGCAGTGGCAGAGTACAAGATTACTTAGCATCCCTCACCACTGGAGTATATGACTGTACAAACTCATCTTCTGCTGTCAATCAGATTCAGAGCCAGTCTTCTCCAGCAGCACACTAACGTCCTCCCCCTTCATCTGTCTGATTAGCACTAAACCACATCAGCCCAGATGGATAGCTACTGTGTAGGTGGCTTGGAGCCAGAACAATAATGGCTGAGGACAACAGATGGTTGTAATATTTTACCAAGCCATAACTACACTGGTCTGGTAGGTAGGTGCCATGTCCCTGCTGAGGCGCTTGGAGGCCCATGGGGCTCATACATTTTACCTAGTTCATCCACTTCAATCACAAGTTATTTGGGCTGGATACAGGAATTACTCACTGGCTGAAGTTCTGTGTCCTGGGTAATTCAGGAAGTCAGGCGAGGTGATCATAATGGTCCATTCTGGCCCTAAAAATCTATGTATCGAAGATTCATAAGTCTCCAAAAGTGGACCATCATGGCTGGCTTACCACATGGCAGGCAGATGAGAGCACCTAAAACAGGTGATCATTAGACCATGATGATATTGTATTTACTACACTTCTAATTTCCATGTCCAAGACTTAGGGTCCAGAGTATTTCTGGCTGTGTGATTTGGTTCAAAGACCTCATGGATCCTACCATAAGCTTGAGCTGTGTGTTGAAGAGAATCATCCAGGTAGTCAAAGTCTCCCACAACTATGAACGCAGGAGATTCCAATAGGAGGTGAGAAAGCTCATTTGTCTTCTGCAGAAATTCTGCATAGCACCAGAATTTGTATATTGGCTTTTGTGTCACAATTGGCTAACGAAACACGGGCACATTTAAATGAGTTTCTTATTGAGTGCTGGTCTCTCTTGGATCTGAAGGCAGATCCAAGGTGTCAGGAACATGGGCCTGAGCTCCTTCAAGCTCAGCCCTCAAGACAGTTAATGAGCCCATCTGGCTCTGGCTGAATCACCTGATTGGCCAGCCAAGCCAATTGGCTGCAAGGAACCCATAGGTCTGCACTTAAACTCAGCAGCAGTGGCAGGTCACTGGCTGTTCAATGCTGACTCCCAAAGCTGCAATCATTCCTGTCCCAGCCTTACTCCTGTGCAGTCCAGCCCTGCTTTCCTGCTTGGTTCCTGACTCTGGCTCGGACACTCGGCTCTGGTTCCTGACTCTGGCTCTGGCTCCAACCAGCATATATTACTGCTATTGCTTTGACCACTAGGCCTGATCACCCACACCTGGTCCATGACACAAGGTATTTAAGTTACTGCATCATCTAGTCTGCTTCCAGCTGGCCCGAGCTGTGCCAACACAAGTCCAACTGAACAATCCTATCAGTTTAATAATGTATTCCAGATTGAGAGTTTAATCTGTCATCAGGTGTTGAACAATGATAGACTTGTTCATTACAGATGAGTAACATGAGCCTCAGTTTAGGGCCCTGTACACCCGATGCTGGCTCCTTAATGTGCCCACATTTTTTCTTCTGCCCAGTAACTACTGGGGTCTAATGATAATCTCCAGGAGATGAAGCAGATGGAGCACAGACTGAAGGGACGTGGGGGAGCCACATGGAGAATAATCTTCTGTACAAATGTTTTTTGAGAGATTTTGTGAATATGTATATATGCACACACAGACATGCCACCCACTATGCATGCATTATTTTCATTAAATCTTTAATTATAAATGTATACACACTATGCATATATAAGAAAAATCTCTATTGAACACAGAGGGCACCCAGTGAATGGCTTCATGGAGACTGACTTGTACCACTCAAAAGATTGAAACTACCTGCTCAGTCAGCTCTTTGTAAACTATGCAAATGAAGATATATTTGATAACTCAACTACCATACATCTATAAATATACCTTTATCACCATCAGTAGCTCATTTAAGAACCATTCACGGTATACAGTAATTTAAAAGGAATATTATAAACACACACACACACACTTTTAAAGTCAGAATAGTTTACTTTAGCATGTACAATAAGAACTCAAAATGTTCTATAATTAAGTTTCAATGGCTCAAGCTCTGGACAGCTTGCTAAATATAGCATTTAAATGATCATATGTTTAGGCCTCTGGGAGATTTAGACTTCATTAAGATGAAGACAGAAAGCTCACACCTCTGTGGGTGTTACTGTCACAAGCTGTCTGGATGTGGACTCAACCAGACAGTAGTAGGATCATTTACACAGTGAAGGCTATCTTCACAACAGTATACGATAAACAAGTCTTTCAAGAAATGAAAGCTCAGAGTCTAAATCTGCATGTTCTCGATGTCTGAGAATCTCAATTGCTCCTATTCACAGCAGGCTCCTTAACCACTGATAAAGGGGGTGGGGAAAAGGCTTGGACAAATGGGAAAATCACACTATCCATGACATTTTCCCTCCTTGACAAACCTGCAACCCTGTTCATGATGAAAACCTTTTATGACATAGGGGTTATTCAGTACTGTGTGAGAAATTTCAGTCTTTAGAGCTGTTAATCTGATATATCTCAATAGCACTAAAACTATATGAACAAAATAAAACTGTTTAATAAAAGTGTTTATGTTTTTTAAACATTTCTATCCTTAAAACGTCAATTTAGAGTCCATGAAACATGCCGGATTGCAAGCAAATCCCTACTACAGAGATTTCTACATTATAAAATCTACCATTGAGATTGATATCATTCAGGGGCTCTCAAGGAGGCTGGGGACAGGACGGATATGTGAACATACTACTTTGAATTTATTTTAAACATTTGATTAAAATAGTTTTTTCAGCAAACTTTTCTAAAAAAAATGTATTTGTAACGCTAATGAAATGTTCAGTCTGTTTGAATCCCAGAAAGGTAGGCAGAGTCCAGGTAGAAAAAAGGCCTGCCCCTGAGACAAGGGAGGGGCTACTGGGCTCGGAATCAATTGATTGTCTGGTAAAACAAAAGAAATTAAATGATTGTCAGACCTGGAGACTGAACTCATTTACCCACAGAACAAGTACAAGCACAGATGGCAGAACTCTGCTGATAGGCCTGGATGCTGACCTAAAAGGGTTGCCTTTGAGAGTAAATATCTAGCTCATTCTCCATAACACTTCTGCTCCAACATTGCCAGCAAGAATGTTAGGTATGGTCATGGATTTGCGTTGCAAACCGCTTTCCACTAGGATCAAGACTGAGACCACAAACACATTTCACGTGCACAGTCAAACAGACAGACTAATACCTTCCAGTTGCGATTGTTTTTGACTGCATTTGAACACGTCTAGAGGGGAAAGACTCCCTAGTCTGTAACCAATCCCAGAAGCCATCCAGTTCCTTGCGAATATTTTAGAACTGAATTTTAAGTTTGCCTGGGTCACATTTTTTTACTTTGAACAGTGTGTGCATGTGTCTTAAAATGCATGTAAATCTGTACCCAGAACAATGCTTGCTACAGGAGTTCAAGACCCCAATCTACTAGGAAATGCTTCACAAAAGTGTCTTTGCTTCCTTTCATCACCAGTGTTCATGAAGGCACAAGTACTTTTGCATTAATTTGTTTAAAATCTCCTCTTGTGTATCATTATAAAGCTGCTACATGTTACTAGGGCAAGAGAGCCAGGCCGTGTTCTCAATGAATGGGACAGATCAGATCTTAGGCTGCTTCCTTGCTAGACTGAAGCAATATGATTGTGAGTATAGAGATCAGTCATTCAAGTTGCCTACTAAAGTCAATGGGAATTGAAGGTGCTTAGCATTTGCAAGGTTCAGGCCTGTGTTGGTATAGGATACATGAAGGTTATTTGTTCAGTTTCTAAAGACATTTTAGACTTACAATGCTATTATGATGTTTATATACTGAAAGCCAGATCCTCCACTGGAGAAAATTGATGTCAATGGAACTGTGCTAATTTTCACAAACTGAGAATCTGGCCCACACTTATAATAGTACAAAAGTTACATTTCTTCATCTATGCCAAACTGTACTATGTGCTCGCATTAATTGATTTCCCGTTCCCACATCTCCCTTAGCTAATTTGCAATATTTAGCTCCTTCCGAAAACTCTCGGTCCTCTTCACGAGACTTGCAGGCACTTCAAAGAGAGAGGCATAATTTATCATGCTCTCCCTCTCCTTCTTCTTCCTTGTCATCAACTCCATGGCCACATCTTAGGGCTAGCCTTACCTTCACTGATGTCTCCACGGTTTCTAATCTCTACTTCATTTGATCTTTTACATTTTGCCCCCAAGAGTTCATGAGTCTGTCTTCCTCTGGCTCACCTCCTATCCTACCTCTCTGATCCTTTAGCATAATTTTTTTTGCTTGGTCCTGCTCTTGCCCTCTCCCACTTCCCACTCTCCCAGCAATGCTCCGTACTAAGCCCCTCCCTTCTTCTCTCTCTGGGTGAGCTCGTTTGTTCTCATCTTTAACTACCACCTCTTCGCCATTGACTCAAATCAAAACCAACTCTCCAATCCCATACATCAGCCTGTGTCCACCCAACATCTGTGGCTGATTTCTCCACTGTCAGCTTAAACTCAGCTTGGCCAAAACTGAACTCATGATCTTTCCTTCAGAATAACCCTCCATTTTCTGTCTCTGTGCAGTACCTCAACATCCTCCTTTTCACTCAGGCCTGTAACCTAGTGGATCATTTTTTACCCCTTTCCCTCAGCCCCGACCTGTTAAAGTTCAATTTAGATATACATCAATAAGATGTCAAATAACCAACCTCAGTCAATTTATTAATCAATTCTTATACATTAAAGATTAATCTACATGATACAGAAAGGGTACTTTACTCAATTTGGGGAGAGAGGTTGCAGCTTTACTTCTGTTCCAGCTTTCTCTCTCTCTCAGCTGGGTTTTTATAACCTGCTTGTTTACAATATTTCACTTGGCCACTATATTTTGCCATTGGTTAAATATTTACATTATCCAATCATACGTTACATTTGTGGTTAACATTTCCTAAACACCTGCAAGATGAATTATGTACCTCAGACATTCCATAGGCAATTCAAAGTTAATTTGCAAGTAATTTTCCATTTCTATTGTCATAACTTTGCAAACAGTTCCTCCAAACACATCTACCTACTTATTCCTTTCTTGCGGTTTCAGTTACAATTTCATAACTTGTTTTTCAAGTAACAGAACCAATCACATTTAACCTAACAAGCACAGATATGGTTAAAAACTACCTTATGCAGCTGTACAAATAGGTTATGAAAATGGGTCATGCCCAAGATATATTTCCATTTCTTTTAGCACATGTCCTACATAACTTCAAGGCCAAGTATACCTTTTAGTTCCCTTGACATAATTGTGAGGGATGCTGGGAATCCTAGTGCTATATGACAATACACCCAAGCCATGTCTGACTCTTTCTGCTTCTTCCCATACAACATTTCTAAGATCCAACCTTTTCTCTGTCCAACAGAAGAGAGTTTCATTCATATACTCACCATCAGCCATCTTTCTTCATGCAATCCCCTCCCTCCCCACTCATTGGCCTCCTCAGGATGCGCACTTCTTTCCTCCAGTCTAAGGAACAGAAAGCCACTAGGAGCCTCTTCCTTGCTCTTTCTCACCATGACACTCCCTCTTTGAATCCCTCCAATGCCTCAAAGTAAAACTTATTGTCATCTCTTCCAAGGCTCTAACCTCCACACCTACCTTCGTCTCCTAATGTGTTGTGGCCTCTCCATTCCTTCATTGATGCCAAACTTGCTGCCTCATTTGTCTGCTTCTCGCACAAATATGTCCATAATTTCCTCCACATATCTCCATAGTTGCCCCCACATATGTTTTGCCCTTCACGAGTTGGTCTGCAAAGCCTCTACCTTCTCACTGAAATCCCTCCTGAAGACCTACTTTTCCACCCCACCTACAATAAACTAGTCATCATTTCAGTTACTTATCTCAGTTACTGTACTGCTCATCTACGGGGAGGGAATGGCATAAATATATCTGAACTGAAGCTGGGAATTAGCGCACCACTGCTACATTAGATCATGCCATTATACATGATCATTTTGCCATATCTGTATATTTTCAAACTATGGTGGATTATGGAGGGAGAGCAAAGGAAGACGAATATAGTGTTTAATTTTGAATGAAAAAGGAACAAATTGTCCTTAATAAGACATGTACCGCTCATCAACCTGACCCCTTTGCTTTTGCACTGTATCCCTTTCCCAGCCTTTTATATACTGTATGTTCTTTAAAGCAGGAACTGTGCACTCCCCTGTGTTTGGGAGGTGCCTAGGCCTAATACATTTCAGATACTACTGGAATGCAAACAATAATAGCAATTCCTGTTCTACTCTAGTCTAAGTTACATCCTGTATTAATCATTTCCCATTATGTCATAATTCAGTGATAATCAATATTCATTTGTATAAATCAGTAGAGATTATAATTTATTTGTACATTATAATTGAAAATTTGCAAATGTGATATAAGAGTCTTATGCAAACCTCTAATAACGACTTAAACAAACAGATCATTAGAAAATTAACTCCCACACCTACACTTTCTCAGTAATATTAAGATGCTGCTTCGTACATCAGAAATGGATGAGTCTTAAAAATAGCTATATATTATCTACCCCTCTGAAGCATTAAATCAATAATCTACATCTAAAGTTTATACCAAGGAATTATATTCTATGTTTGCCTATACTACCATGTTAAATTCAGAATGTTTTATGTGCATTATTGTGATGGGGGAAACTCACCTCTCATGAGTGTGTCCTGTCAGCAGGGTGTGGTGCTGCAATCTTTCCTGGTCCTGGCACTAAGTCACAAATCAAAACTGAATGAACCCCATCTGGGGATAGCAAAGAATTCAGCAAAGCTGTCAGCCCTGCCTCTGGGTCCTTTAAATCTAGCCCTTTTTCTTCGGCTTTTTAAACTAGTCATGTCCCTTTTCGGAGGCTTGGGTCTCTCCAGCACTGGCTGGTGGGGGGACCTGGGCCTGTCCACTACTCTAGGTTCCAACCCAGAGACCCTATACACAGCAGCCATATACCGCTGCCTCCAGTTCACTGATGCTGCCCCTTGGGCCTTTTTCCACATAGCCCCTTTCCTCTCACCTATAAACTTAGCATTACAGTTCTCAGGTTCTCTCAGGGACAGTAAATGAGCCCATCATGCTCCTTTGGCCCGGACAGAGTAGAGCACCCTTCCTTGTTCCTCTGGTCCCAGCCAGGAACTGACATGCTCAGTCTCTGCAGCTTCTTTTATCTGAACCTGCTGGACTCTGATTGGCGGCTTCTATGTAGCCTCTCCAGGAAGGCCTCGAGGACCCACCTTTGATGCTCCTCCCTGGGGTGGGGTGTGCTAGGACCACAGGGTCTCCAGCAGGGGGCCTAGAAGTGCCTGGTACACCCTTTCATAACTATGCTTTTAATTATGGCTTAGAATTGTACTATATTTTGTTTACTGAATATGACAGTTATCAGATTTCAGCAAATTATCATCTAGCATGCCACTGCTACATGACATCACACCATAAAACATGCAATTTTTTGCCATTACTGTATATTTTCAAATTATTCCTGCAGGTGATTCAAATGTACTACCATATGAACTTTTTCATTTCATTCAGAAAACACAAAATCAGTACAAAGTCATACAAAGAGAGTGCTTGAAAATAAATACTTCCTCAGGCTTATTTTATATGTATCAAAAATTAAATCACCAAAAAGCAATAGTCATGAGGATTAAGCATGAAATGCTAGTCTTATTTAGTCTTAAGAGCACCCAAATGTCAAAATTAGCTTATTATGAAGCTGAAGTATATTCAGTAATAAAGGGAATCCCTTGGGTGACATTAATGCCATGTATAAATTAGAAATGAGCAAATCAGCATGGATTAAATAAGAACCACTTCAGCTACAGGCTGGGTTTGCATCTCTATGCTTCAGACCAATATATTTTCTGATTTCAACTAATATCTACATAAATGTGAGTCTATTTTTACTCATGTCTTTTCTACCTTATGCCTTGTTCTCTCTATCCTATTCAGACGGGGTTCCATGAGCATTTATGGACGAATGGTATATAAGTCTACCTTTGTGTGTCAGTTTTGACCAAATGTCACCGGCCTTCATTGTTGACATGATGGAAAAGCATAGTGACAGAGATTAACATTGTTTCTTGCACAATCGTCTGCTGAAACCGCAGAGACTAAAGAGTTTTGCCAACATACGCAAGACTAGGAAATATAAGACTAGGAAATATAATATATGCCCCAGTTTCTCTATCACTACATATCTGATCAATATGCACTGCAACATGTTTTCAGTTAGGGCTATAGCATTCTGTGGCATGCCTTTCAGCGAAGTGAAAAATATATCACAAGCTGCCCTTTCAGCAATGGAATGTCTCAGTCATAAAAGTAAAGAGCATGACTTGCCTTTCATCTCATCGAGAAACAAGCCATGTGCAACAAAATGCTGTAATTTCCTTTCACATTGGTTATAAACAGTTTCTAGTAGGCTGTGTTAACATACATGTAACATGTCCTGAAACATTGGTATTAAAAAGAACATTGTGAGTAAACACTACAATCACTTGGAAAACTTACACAAAGAAGGTTAACCATATTAGATTTGTCATGGATGAAAAATCTTGACCTATTATGGATGATGATTGATTGATTCATGAAAACAAAGTCCTGCGGGAAGGGTCCCCAAACCCACATGACTTCCCTGAGTGCCGGATTTTAAATCTGGATCTCTGAGTTAGCTAAGAAGTATGTAAAACCACAGGTAGTTAGGCAGTTTTTATCTGGAGGGTTGAAAGGCCATGTTTATTCCAGCAAGTAAAGTGCTTCTTATATGCTATCTTCACACAGGCATATGCAAATTACTGGTTCACAGGGCTAAAATCTCCTACTTACGGTAAAACCATCTCTTTATCCTGTCCCATTTCAGTACAGACACTGTCCACAAATTTCTAACTTAACACACTTTTGGAAGGAGAGAAGAAGAATAGTTTTGAATGGAGGCTGCTATTATCCCCTCAAATACATAGATATTTTGGTGCTAGGCATGTGTGGATCTGAGATCAGGATCAAACCTTTAGGCACAAAATGCCATAAACAAAGAAAGGTAAGTCAAATGTAATTATGCCACAAATATCCTAATGGGATTCAGAGATCTAAGATGTATCTAAAAATCCTCACTGGCACAGAGGCACATTTAATTAAGGTTAAACTGCAAATAACTCGTGAAATATGGGAAATGATGTGACATGTGAAGATTGAAAATAAAGAAGGGAAATGCGGGGGGGAGGGAGTTTCCCTGGGGCATTAGAGGGAAATATGTGTGACATAAGAAGAACATTATTTGTATAACTTGAGACGTGAAAGGAAAATCAAGGAGATACAAAGTTTACTTACTGTGCATGCCTGTTTTACATGCGTCATTAATTCAATTTTTATTGATAATTGCTAAGAAATATTGCAAAAGATTGGAAAACATGGCATGCTGCTACATTTAGGAGTTGCTGCATAATAAAATTATTCCTTATTGTAAAGTAAAATGCTAATTTAGTTAATGCCTCAAACTTGTTTGGGACAATGAGCAAAATAGCTCATGACTTAAAAAAACAAAACAAAACTCCTTACAGGCTATTTACAAAAGAAAAGGCCATAATGAATTGAAAAGGGGACATTTCAAATAAAGCCCTCTGCCCAAAAAGTCTCACATAAGGAAACTATATATATATAAGGAATAGTTATATATATAGTTTCCTTATGTGAGACTAGGGGCAGGATGGCACTTGGCAACTATATATATATATATATATATATATATATATATATATATATATATATATATATATATATATAAAAGTCTCACATAAGGAAACTATATATTATAGTTTCCTTATGTGAGACTATATATATATATATATATATATATATATATATATATAGTTGCCAAGTGCCATCCTGCCCCTAGTGCCATTTAATAATCACACTGATGCATGATTAAAGGCCTCTGGTTGCAGCTTTATTTTAAATCAGATAAAAACTCAACTCATGAGTTCAAACTAAGTAACTGTTTCCCCGCAGCCATGCAGTCTACCACTGCAAATTCAGGCCACAGAACTGTACAGGTGCATTATTTTCCTGAGCTTTATTATCCAACCCAGAGATAGTAGAAATGTTGTGTCCTCCCATTTCATACCTTCTTTCACTGATTTATCTTGCCTGAGCCAAATGTCATGAGGTAAGGAATCAGACCACAACCATTATGGAGCTTAGAAAGGACTGTCTGAGGCTGACTACAGCAAAACCCCAGTTACACTTGACCCTTACATTAACTTTGGTCCCTGCAAAAAAATCTCCGCCCTTGCCAATAAATCAATTCCTACAATTTGTCTGAACCTTCACTGCAGTGAAAGTATTATAGACATGAGCTGGTTTCATAGCAATCTCCTGATGCCAGGCCAATTTGGATGAAGATCTGGATACATCACATCTCAGCTGAGATCTCTGAGGCTGACTTGCCTCCAGCTTTCAAAATGCAAAGTTGTGATCACAGATCCACACAAGGACAGAAGTGGGATCCCAAAGCTGGAAACCAGGTAAAGAAATAAAACTATCAGCCATGAAGAAGCATCTTGACTTCAGCTTAATTCTGCTGGGGCAGCCTGCAATCAGCATGCCATCTACCAAGAGCCTGAATCTTGGCTTGCAGTGCACCAACAGATTCAGTTGCAAAGGTTGTACCAACCCTAAAGGAATTTATAATATACTTGGTTGGTTAGAGGCAGATAAAAGCATTGGCCAGAGGAAAGAGGATATTGGGTAGTAAGAGTATCCCTGTTGTTGTATGCAAATGAATGAGGCAAAGCAGTGCATAAGGGCAAGCAGTCCCTAAAGTCCTAGACTGGGCATAGCCAAGACCCCGGCTTCCTGTTCCCAGGCAGATATCTCATGGGGATGAGTGTCAAGCACGTAGTCCTACCAGAGGGAAAATCCTCCCTCCAGGAGCCCTTCATTATACCCCCCGTCACTAACTAGACTATTGCCCTCCCCCGTCAATGTTGCCTCAGTAGAAGAGACACTTGCCATCTAGACCACTTTCGCCCCAATCCTACAACTAGATACACCAACTGAGCCTGAGCCCGTGGCACCTTTCTGCTGTCCCTCAGACGCAACTGGAAGTGGATATCCCAGCCACTGCTTGCAGCCACCCCAATTGCCTCAACGGGCCTGCAGATCTGTGTCGGAGTGGAGCACTGATGCCTCTTCTGTCTCTGACAGGGCTGGAGGGGTCACTCACTTGTCAATAAGTGCCTCCTTCCCACCCTTAGCTGTGGCTCCTTTATCCTCTGCTATTGCTTGCCTGGTGTTTCAGAACAAGCAAAGGCAGAGAAAAGCCGTTGAAGTGAGGTGCCCATGGATCAAGTCTCCTCCTCAGTCAGGTAGCTGTTCCCTTGAGTACACACATTCCTTTTCAATTTCCCACCCACTCAAAAGGTGAGAGAAAAATATGAATTGCCCCTTCTCTGCTATCCATCCCCAAGGAACCTGTGTAGAGATCTGTGGGGTTGTGGAGCATCCTTGTGTCAGGGCACAGTAGGGAGAAGTGGTGGAGGGGAGTGAACATGTGACCATCCTCTGAAAAAGGAACTACTCTTTGCCAAGAATGGAACAGCAGTTGAGCCAAATTGTGCCTGCCTTACTCATGCAAATAGATCCATTGCAATCGAAGGAACCATTTGGATGAGTAAGGTTAGTAGAACTTGCCGCCCCTTTATTTACTCTATTAGTAAGTGTGATCTAAAGAAAGTTCTTCCACTCCTTTCATCTTGGGAACATAATCATCTCTACCAGTCCTTACTGGACTGAAGAGAGACTGGTATGTTTATTGCATAGGTCATTATTATTATATCTTTATATAACACCATTGATGCAAGTGGATGCTCATTTACAAACATAAGAAACAGAGTCCCTCCCTTTGAAGACTTTTTAATCTAAATTAGAAATACAACACAAACAATGTTCAGGAATCAGATTAGCAGTCGTAAGTGCCAAATACAGTATAGTGTCAGTGATAGAAGGCTGATCAAATGAAATTAGTTTTAAGGCATAATTTTAAAGAGGAAATCTGCATAAAAATCATGTAATTTAGGAGAATATCTATGCAGCTTGAACTAGGAAGGTTAAAGGCATGCCAGAGACAATTTTCCTGATGAAAAATAAGGACTAAGTGTTCAATCATTATTATTAATTACACCTGAGTTAAAAATGGCCCTAGGTAACTATGCCAATTTAATCCATCTGATGAGTGACCCCTCCGCTTCTAGTCACTTAAGTGAACAGAGTATATAAATTAAGGACAATTCTCAAAAAAGGGTTCATATTCATGGATTATTTTTTTTTGCTACAAATTATTTGCTCAGCTCTAATTATGCAAATTAACTAATTTTAGAGAATCCTGATAAATTTGTCCTTTTATTAAAATAATTAGAAATTGAGAACTGTAGAAGATTTATTTTGAATCTGGTCTCTGTGGCTATAGGGGCTCTCTTAGGTTGTACCCTTTCAATCACTTTGGAACTCTCTAGCTCTTGAAGTGATTGGCAGGAACTCAATTTCTGATGCTCTGCCTACTGTTCTTCCCTTTCTTTGTTATATTTAACTATTGCTATCATTTGCTCTATTTTTTTCTTTTCTTTCCATGGAACAGTATTCAATATATATGTTTAGGCATCATAAACACTTTTATAGTGGGGCACTAAATGTTTTTATCGTCTCTGAAGATATGCATACAGTATATTTTTGAGATGTTCTCTCTTTGTATTAGGCTGCAAAAATCAATAAAAATATTGTTTATTAATGGGATATTTGTTATGTTATAATTACACTAAATTTTAGGAAGGTATATGGTGTGGTTGTTTTCATTTGTAGACTAAAATAGCAGCTGCATCTTGTTACCTTTTCCACGAGGAAAACATTTTAATGATTCCATGCAATGAATGAAATGAGACATTTAATGACTCAGGCAATTTCTCCCTGAGTACCTTTGTGCACAGAGAATTTTTCTATGTATTTTCTCCTTGTATTTACATTTTCATAATACACCTTTAATGACTACAATATCTACAACTAGACCCAGTAATTTCCATTCTGGAATTTTATTCACAATACTGATCTCCTGAGTTCTCTGAATAGCAAATAATAATTTGAACCCCAAAGCATATCCAGGAGGGTCAGATTTTGGCACTCAGATGACTATGTATATATTTTAAGAAGCATTACGTAATGGCTTATCGAAAGTTAGACATACTTCAAATACAGCAGTCTGCGTTCTGAAAGATTTTATAATTGTAAAACAAGATGCAATGTGTTGTTCATATTGAGTCTACTTCCATGAGATAACATTTGTGAATGGCTCACTAAAACAAGACACTTGCTTGACAATTAAAAATAAAAAAGAGTGACTTTCTGGCTGTTACAATCAATTCTGAATTGCCAGGCTCACAAAACAATTTTCAATGACTAGCAAGGTATCATTTTTGGGAAATGACAAAATCACAGATCTACAGAGAAATATTATCTTGTAAGTGATGGAAAGATTCTGGAAGATTATAGGATCCCTGTTGAGTTTTATAAACTGTTAAGGATATGTTTGCCTTTGTGCTATTAACTATCTATAGGAATATCTCACTATATTACATCATCCCTCCCACATCACTGTACTCTCTCATAATGTTTACCATATCCCTAATACCTAATTTTTATATGGGAAGATGTTGATTTTAAATTATCATCAAAGACAGCATCTCTTACTTATAAAGTTTTTCTATTTCTAACCTACCTATTAAGGTCCAGAAATGGAAAAAGGATAATGTTGAGTAGTCTTTTACATTGGATAATGTTCAAAGGATTTTAATGCTTATCAGCACACTTAAGAACATAATAATGGCCATACTGGATCAGACCAATGGCCCAGCTAGCCCAGTATCCTGTCTTCTGACAGTGGCCAGTACCAGATGCTTCAGAGGGAATGAACAGCACAGGGTAATTATTGAGTGATCCATCCCTTGTCGACCACTCCCAGCTTCTGGCATTCAGAGGTTTAGGGACATGCAGAGCATGGAGCTGTGTCCCTGACCATCTTGGCTAATAGTCATGGATGGACCTATCCATCTTCTAATTATTTTTTTAACTCAGTTATACTTTTGGCCTTCACAACATCCCCTAGCATTGAGTTCCACAGGTTAACTGTGTGCTGTATGAAGAAGTACTTCCCTATGCTTGTTTTAATCCATCTGCCTATTAATTTTAATGGGTTACCCCTCATTCTTGTATAATGAGAAGGGGTAAATAACACCTCTTTATTCACTTTCTCCACATCATTCATTATTTTAAAGACCTCTCTCATATTTCCCCCTTAGTCATCTCTTTCCTAAACTGAACAGCCCCAGTCTTTCTAATCTCTCCTCATATGGAAGTTTTTCCATTCCCCTAATAATTTTTGTTGCCCTGCTCTGTATTTTTTCCAGTTCTAATATATCTCTTTTGAGATGGGGTGATCAGAACTGCACCCAGTATCCAAGGTGCAGAAAATAGCATGGATATATATAGTGGCATTATGATATTTTCTATCCTATTATATAACCCTTTCCTAATGGTTCCTAACATGGTTAACTTTTCTGACACTATATCCATTGGATCACCCTTATCCACATGTTTGTTGACTCCCTGAAAGAATTCCAATAAATTGGTGAGGCATGATTTCCCTTTACAAAAGCTGTGTTGATGCTTTCCCAACAAATGGTGTTCATCTGTGTGTCTGATAATTCCATTCTTAACTATAGTTTCAACGAATCTGCCTGGAACTCAGGTTAGGCTTATCAGCATGTAATTGCCAGGATTGCCTCTGGAGCCTTTATTAAAAATCAGTCTTACATTAGGTATCCACCAGTCATCTGGTATAGAGGCTGATTTAAGCAACAGGTTACATACCACAGTTCGTACTTCTGCAATTTCATATTTGAGTTCCTTCGGGACTCTTGGGTGAATACCATCTGGTCCCAGTGACTTATTACTGTTTAATGTATCAATTTGTTCCAAAACCTCCTCTATGACGTCTGAATCTGGAACAGTTCCTCAGATTTGTCACATCAAACGAATGGTTCAGAGGTGGGAATCTCCCCCACATCCTCTGCAGTGGAAACTGATGGAAAGAATTCTTGTAGTTTCTCCACAATGGCCTTGTTTTCCTTGAGTGTTCCTTTAGCACCTCCATCTTCCAGTGCCCACTGACTGTTTGGCAGGCTTCCTGCTCCTGATGTACTTAAAAAAATTGCTGTCAGTTTTTGTTTTTTGCTAGTTGCCCTTCAAATTCTTTTTTCACCTGCCTAATTATATTTTTACACTTGACTTGGTAGACTTTATGCTCCTTTCTAGTTTTCTCAGGAGGATTTGACTTCCAATTTTTAAAAGATGTCTTTTTGCCTCTAACTGCCTCTTTTACACTATTGTTTAGCCTTGGTGGCATTTTTCTGATCCATTTTACTGTTTTTTTTTAATTTGGGGTATACATTTAGTTTGAAACTCTATTACGGTGTTTTTAAATAGTCTCGAGGCAGCTTGCAAGCATTTCTCTCTTGTGACTGTTCCTTTTAATTTCTCTTTAACTAGTTTCCCCATTTTGTGTGTAGTTTCCCCTTATGAAGTTAAATACTAAGATGGTGGGTTTCTTTGGCATTTCCCCCACTCTACCATCACACAAGGATATTAAATTTAATTACATTATGGTCACTGTTACTGAGTGGTTCAGTTATATTCACCTTTTGGACAGTGGCGTAGCCAGGTTTAGAGCACAGGGGGAGCAGCGGTGCTATAAAAAGGCGCCGCTCCCCCGTACTCACCCCGGCGGCGCTTTAAAGGGCCCGGGGCTCCAGCCGCTGCGGAGCCCCCGGGCCTTTCAAATCCCCGCCCGAGCCCGCCTCTGGAAGCAGGGCTGGGGGGGCACTTTAAAAGGCTCACAGCTCCCCGCAGCGGCAGGAGCTGCAGGCCTTTTAAAGTGCCCCCCCCCAGCCCAGCTCCGGCAGCGGGGCTGGGGGGGGTGCGCTTTAAAGGGCCGGCGGCTCCCCGCAGCGGCAGGAGCTGCCGGCCTTTTAAAGTGCCCCCCCCAGCCCGGGTCCGGCAGCGGGACTGGGGGGGGCGCGCTTTAAAGGGCCGGCGGCTCCCTGTAGTGGCAGGAGCCGCCGGCCTTTTAAAGCGCGCCCCCCTCCCCCGCCCGGGTCCAGCAGTGGGGCTGGGGGGGCACTTTAAAGGGCTGGTGGCTCCCACAGCGGCAGGAGCCGCCAGTCTTTTAAAGCGCCCCCCCCAGCCCGGGTCCGGCGGCGGGGCTGGGGGGGTGCTTTAAAGGGCCGGTGGCTCCCCGCAGTGGCGGGAGCCGCCGGCCTTTTAAAGCGCGCCCACCCCCCCAAGCCCAGCTCCGGAAGCTGGGCTGGGGGGGCGCTTTAAAGGGCCCATTGCTCCCTTTAAAGCGCCACCGAGCCCGGCTTCCGCAGCGGGGCTCGGACGGCGCCTTAGCGCCGCTTCTCCTTACAGGGGGAGCAGCCGCTCCCCCTGCTCCCCCCCCCGGCTATGCTACTGCTTGTGGACCAGATCCTGTGATACACTTAGGACTAAATCAACAATTGCCTTTCCCCTTGTGAGTTTCAGGACCAGCTGCTCCAAGAACCAGCCATTAATGGTGTCAAGAAATTTTATCTCTGCATCCCGTCCTGAGATGACATGTTTCCAGGCAATATGATTATTGGGTTTTCTGCTTTTGTAGCCTCTCATCTCCCTTAGCATTTCATAATCACCATCACCATCTTGGTCAGGTGGTTGATAGTATATTCCTATTGCTATACTCTTATTGTTCAAGTTTGGAATTTCTATCCATAGAGATTGTATGGTACAGTTTGATTCATTTAAGAATCTAACCAATCAAAGTGAAATAGTACTGTTTTCCATTTCTATGAACCATTCATCCCAAGTAATCAAAATACACACAAATATTAAAATGCAGTTTATGTGGATATCCTTGTCATCTCCTTCCAAGAGGAGGAAATCTAAATAAAGCATCCCTATGTTTGATGTATTGCCTGAATAGTCTTGTTGGATTTCAGATATAAAGTAAACATTAACATTCTGAGCTTGTCTGTCGTCTGTCAGTTATGGTAATTATCCTGAGGACCTGCTCTTTAAATAGTCTCCAACTGTAGCATTTTTCTTTTATTTAGACACTTATATCTCCTATACTTTATATTACACAAGTCTCCGGGGTTTAGCAGGAGAAGGTTAATACTTTCAAACAGCCAGAAGATGAGGAGGAACTAGCACTGCTGAATTTTTACTTCTTTTGATCCTCTAGGTTGAGTCAGCAGTTGTTTTATTTTTAAGATTAATTTTATTCACCTATATTACTGTAACTTGAGAAAGCCTTTAAATTCCAGCCTCATCGTAGAGATTAAAAGTGTGCACTTCCTTTAATACATGTGTGTAACTCCCAGTAAGATTAACCAGAGTTGTGTGTGGAAAGACTAGAGAGATAACTGACAATGCATGCTCATGCAGTGAAATGTAACTGTCATGTGATTGAACTGCTGACTAGACCAGACTTCCTTCCCTAAGGCAAAACTGTGACATGTCAACCATACAGCTTGAATTAGGATTTCAAAACATAGTAAGAGGGCTCTGTTAATCAGACATGAAAATTATTTCTCAAAAATGGATCTCAACACACATTTACTTAAATTTAATTTAAAAAATTCATCTCTGCACAGACATGTGGAATTTTTTTCTGTTGTTTACTTTGTTACTGTGTTATCCACATCAGATAAACAACATGGTAATAAGACATATTTGACTGGTGTTTGATGTGGGGATATATCCAGTGACAACTGGGAGAGAAAAAAATAGCATCCAATCAATTCATCTGCTCATTAATGTCACAGAGGAAATAATGCCATTCAATATTATTCCTGTCTACTGCTGAGAGACTGCTCCTGATTCCACATCATGTTCAGCTTGCTAGTAACAGGATGTAAATTTCTTCTTCTACTATACATGTGTTACAATGAAATGAAATAAGCTGTCTGCAAGAGAAAATATTCTCATGTTTGGTTATGGAATAGAGTAGATATTAGATGTTTAAAATGAACACCACTCTATTTAAAATTATTCAGTCCAATTCACATACTTGGGTCATTTCTAGTTGTTTAAAAGGAAATTGGCACTATAATTGTACCTATTTGCTTTTTATGGCAGAAACCTGTGTGGGCAGCACCCTGACAAAGCTTTCCACTTCTATACTTGCCATGGAAAGTATCAGTAATTAATAAATTCATGCTGTATGCACAGCAGAAGGCATAACCCATGCATTGGATTGAACAAAATGCACAGTATACTTCAACCAAACTATTTCCATATTTTATTTAAGATTCTGAAGAAAGAAAGGATATTTACACAGTTGAAAACACTAAGTTTTTTTTTTGTCCAGGGACAATTTTCTAAATAAGTCTGGTCTGAAAACTGATTAAAGATTGGGTGCACACTTTTAAAGCTGCTTTCATATAAATATCTAAATTATCAGTACTTCAAAAATGATAGTTTTCAGGCTGCTGTTAAAAATCTAGGTTTCAGAGTAGCAGCCGTGTTAGTCTGTATCCGTAAAAAGAACAGGAGTACTTGTGACACCTTAGAGACTAACAAATTTATTTCAGTATAAGCTTTTGTAGGCTTTTGCCCACTTCATCGGATGCATAGAATGGAACACACAGAAGTAAGATGTATATATACACAAAGAAAAGGTGGAAGTTGCCATACCAATTCTAAGAGGCTATTTAATTTAGATGAGCTATTATCAGCAGGAGAAAAAAAAACCTTTTGTAGTGATAAACAAGAAGGCCTATATCAGACAGTTGACAAGAAGGTGTGAGGATACTTAACTTGGGGAAATAGATTCAATTAGTGTAATGACCCAGCCATTCCCAGTCTCTGTTTAAGCCTAGGTTGATGGTATCCAATTTGCAAATTAATTCCAGTTCAGCAGCTTCTCGCTGGAGTGTGTTTTTGAAGTTTTCTGTTTTAAAATTGTCACCTTCAAGTCTATTATTGAGTGACCAGGGAGGTTGAAGTGTTCTACTGGTTTTTGAATGTTATGATTCCTGATGTCAGATTTGTGTCCATTTATTCTTCTGTGTAGAGACTGTCCAGTTTGTCCAATGTACATGGCAGAGGGGCATTGCTGGCACATGATGGCATATATCACAAGTTAAGTATCCTCACTCCTTCTTGTCAACTGTCTGATATAGGCCTTCTTGATTATCACTACAAAAGGTTTTTTTTTCCCTCCTGCTGATAATAGCTCATCTAAATTAAATAGCCTCTTAGAATTGGTTTGGCAACTTCCATCTTTTCTGGTGTATATATACACATCTTACTTCTGTGTGTTCCATTCTATGCATCTGATGAAGTGGGCTATAGCCTACGAAAGCTTATGCTGAAATAAATTTGTTAGTCTCTAAGGTGCCACAAGTACTCCTGTTCTTGTTAAAAATCTCCCATCACACCTAAAATCCACATAGGACACTGTGAGATTGCATTAGTATATGATGCTCTGTCACAATAATGTAATGTTGCAAAACAAACCTAGAGACCAAGCTCAGACAGGATAGCAAAATTACCAATAAAACCAAAGGCAGAAGGATATCAAAAGCTCAATCCCCAGCTGCCCAAATCTCTTTGCTCAAACTGTCCCAGTCCCCCACTTGCAGCTCCTCATCTGATCTGTCTTTCCCCTTCCCCACTCACTGGCTCTCAGTCCTAGTCTCCCCCATCTTGGCTCTTCATCCAACCTCAGTCTCTCCCTTATCCCCTCCCTGGCTCCTTACCCCAGTCTCCTCCCTTTCTGGCTCCTTCTCCCAGTCTCTTTGTCGAGTCAGTCCCTGAACTCACCCCTCCATGCACACTCCAGCTCTTTGTCCGATCTGTCTCCCCAAGCCCATTTCCCTGAACACTGGTTCCTAGACCCAAATCTCCCCC
This sequence comes from Macrochelys suwanniensis, assembly GCA_033296515.1. Classification (NCBI taxonomy): domain Eukaryota; kingdom Metazoa; phylum Chordata; order Testudines; family Chelydridae; genus Macrochelys; species Macrochelys suwanniensis. The sequence goes on along the minus strand of CM065775.1, from coordinate 36,137,328 downwards.
TGCTCCTTGTCAGATTTCAGTTCCACCCACCTCCAGCCAACCAGACCTCATTAGCCCATTTCCCTCACCAGCTCTCAATCCCATTCTTCCCCCTCCCCAGTTTCCAGTCCCAGCCCCTTGCCCAACTACTGCAGCCTCTCCTTCCAGCTCACAATCCCAGTCCCCTTGCAGTCAGTCACAGTTTCGCTCCCCGCCCTCCAGACCCAGTTTCACCAGACACCTTGTCCCAATCTACTTCTTTCCCTCTTCCCTCATCTGTTTTTGTCCCTTCCGAGTTCAAATCTGATGGCTTCCTCTTCACTCCTAAAATAGGGGAACTGCCATCCACTCCTTCTTACAGTCTTGATTATCTCCCCTCCTTGTCTATTTCCTCTGAAATAAAAGATGAGCTGGATGATAAATAGTTTGAGAATCACTGACCTAATTAATTGATCATGATTCACACTCGCACATAGAACTTATCACTTTTTAGGGTTGATGAGTTACAGAGACACATATTAAGGAGCTATACACTTATAGCAATCATTGACAACCGTGATAGTGTCACAGTAAAAACAAGATGGGATTGGTTTAGCCTTTTGCAAAAAGCAACACTTCCCTGACTACCCCCCACCAACTTCTCTCCCTGAGTCTGGGTAGCACCTCGCCATATTCCTTCTCTTCCTCCCACTGCTTCACACAACCCTTTCTCCCTCCCTCTTCCTGCTCACGAGCCCGCTCTCCACTCCCCTGCCCTGCCTCTCCTGCTCTGTTCCCTCTTGCCCCCAATATTCCCCTGCAATCCCTAAAGCTGCTTCCTGCTCACCATCATTCTCCCCAGGTTCTTTTCACAGGGTCTCTGCTGCTCCTCCCAGTCCCTGTGCCCTGTCCAGCCCCTTGAACCACAGAGTGGCAGCCATTTTGTCTGTGGGGATGGCCCCAAACTCGTTGCAGCCAACATAATCATGGGCAGCCTCACTTCCACATGCAGACAGACTGTAAGGCAATGGTGGCCATCTTGTGGGCATCAGCCCCATTTACAGTAACAGGAATTTTGAATAAGGAAAAATTTGTACATTGGCAGCTTTCATCATGTTTTCACGAGGCAGGTAAAAACACTTCCAAATTACTAGAGTTGTGATAAAATGTCAAGACTTGGCAACACTGAGACAGATTCCTTCCTCTCATTTCTGGAGCGTGGCCTCACCTCAACTTAGAGCAGCCATTACAGGGAAAGTCCAGCTTCACCCCTTGTATCTCTTGGCTGGCATATGCACAGTTGTTCTGTGGCAATAATGCAGGCAGAGTCTGGTCAGCCTCAGGAGCCGTGAGAGGCTTGAGCATGCTAGTACAGACTCTTTGGAGATTTTAAGGTGCTAAAATCTAAGAAGTGTCTTCTGAGGACATGCAAACTGCAATTTTTCAGAGGCTCATAACTTGGCTAATTTTGAGTGGACATTCACAGAGATAGCATAAGGCACATCCCTGCCAGAAAGGTCTCCATCCCCCTGCCAAATTTCAAGTTCCTGCTCCAAAGTACAGAGGTGCTGCAGTTGTTCAAAGAAAAGATCACCAGAATTCTTTTTTAACATGGGCAAAACAATGTATTTTTCCCTAGCCTCGTTCTCAGCAATGGATGAACCATTTTGATTGAAGTTTCCCATAAATAAATAAGATAAATAAAAACGAGCCAAAGTCAGACACTTGGCACGTAACATTTCAGCTCAAATGGTTAATTTTTGGCTAAGTTATAAGCAACTGGAAACAATGTATTATTAGAAGTGTCAGGCAAGCTTAATATCTGGCAGTGCTACCAGCCCTGCTTCTAACAGCTTCTTCTACTACTCACCACTGTAGTATCTGAGTTCCTTTCAGGAATGCATTAAGTGACTAAGGGACAAGAGCATGTGAGGAAGGGACTAAAGGTAACAAAACAGATCCCAGTAGGAGGAAGCTAATGGGGAGAAGGACCAAAATAGGGAAAGGCTCATCCACTATAACCCCCAGATCCTTTTCAACAGTACTACCACGTAGCAAGTTATTGCCCTTTTTGTAGTTATGTATTTAATTTTTTTCTTCCTATGTGAAGTACTTTGCACTTATCATTATTGAATTTCATCTTACTGAATTCAGACCAGTTCTCCAATTTGTCAAGGCCCTCCTGAATTCTAATTCTGTCCTCCAAAGTGCTTGCAACCCCTCTAAGCTTGGGGTCATCTGCAAATTGAATAAGGATACTCTTCACTTCATTATCCAAGCAATTAATGAAAATATTGTATAGTACCAGACCCAGGACACACCCCTGTCGGACCCCACTAGATACACCCTCCCAATGAACCATTTATAACTACTCTTTGAGAACCTTTGGTCTTTGAACCGGTTATGCTCCCACTTTATAGTAAATTAATCTAGACCACATTTTCCTCATTTATTTAGGAGAATGTCATGTGGGATTGTGTCAAAAGCCTTACCAAAAATCAAGCTCATTCATGTCTACTGCTTCCCTCCACATGCACTAGGCCAGTAATCATTCCTTTCTTCAACAACTTCTCAGGCTTCCCTGTCCAATTTCCTTTCTTCCCTCAGTTTCAACCTCCTCCAACAATCCCCCAAGCTACTTCTACCTCTCAACAACCCCCTCTCAATTTCCCTTTTCCCTAACCCATTTGCAGGATTCTGCAGACTCCCATCAACACCCCATTCTTCACTGCATCCCTAGTCACCCAGGGATGAGGAAAAGGTGTAGGTTCCTGTCACCCTCCAGACCTGCTCCACTGCTCATGGGGACCCTGAAAGGTAAACCTGTAACTTGTTCCCACTGACCAGAAATATCACAGCTGGAGCTGCACAAAACCTGGCAGCTATGGGTGATGGACACACAAAGGTCTCTAGATGCCTGAACAAAATGTACAAAAATGTATAGATACAGACATATGGGCTAGTACCGATCTAAAATGGCAACAAACAACCGTCTGACCTATTAGAATGGTGACAGACAAAACCACTCAGAAGAGTCCTTAAAAATCAAAACCAAAATATTGTCTTAAATAGGGCTGTCAAATGATTAATAATCATAATTAATCATGAGATTAAAAAAAATCATGATTAATTGCAGTTTTAATCGCACTGTTAAACAATAATAGTATACCAGAACAGAACATTTTTGGATATTTTCTACATTTTCAAATACTGTATATTGATTTCAATTACAACATAGAATACAAAGTGTACAGTTTTCACTTTATATTATTTTTATTACAAATATTTGCACCATAAAATCATAAACATGAAAATGAATGTGCGTCAGTCTGCACTGCTTTGGATCATTATCGAGCAGAACCCACCATCAGCATGGAAGCATGTCCTCTAGAATGATGGCCAGAGGATGAAGGGGCATACAAATGTTTAGCATATCTGGCACGTAAACACTTTGCAACGTCAGCTACAAAAGTGCCATGCAAATGCCTGTTCTCACTTTTAGGTGACACTGTAAATAAGAAGCGGGCAGCATTATCTCCCATAAATGTAAACAAATTTGTTGGTCTTAGCGATTGGTTGAACAAGTAGGACTGAGTGGACTTGTAAGCTCTAAAGTTTTACATAGTTTTGTTTTTGAGTGCAGTTATGTAACAAAAAAAAATCTACATTTGAAAGTTGCACTTTCATGGTAAAGAGACTGCACTACAGTATTTGTATGAGGCAAATTGAAAAATACTATTATCTTTTTTACGGTGCAAATATTTGCAATTAATAATAATTACAAAAAGTGAGCACTGTACACTTTGTATTCTGTGTTGTAATTGAAATCATATATTTGAAAATGTAGAAAACCATCCAAAATATGTATAATAAATTTCAATTGGCATTCTATTATTATTTAACGGTGTGATTAAAATTGTGATTAATTTTTTTAATCAAGTTAATTTGTTTTGAGTTAATCACTTGAGTTAACTGTGATTAATTGACAGCCCTAGTTTTAAATGATGTCAGTCATGTACTGTGCTTTAATGGACAGCCACTGGGAAAAACTGTCCGATTTCTTTGAAGTGATAAACAAGATGGTCACACAGGTGTGAATGAGGATCGTTAACTTAAGGGAAATAGATTCAATTAACGTAATGGCCGAGACCGGACAGTCTCTACGCAAAAGAATAAATGGACATAAATCTGATATCAGGAATCATAACATTCAAAAACCAGTAGGAGAACACTTCAACCTCCCTAATCACTCACTGACAGACTTGAGGGGAGCAGTGTTGCGACAGATTAACTCGAAAAGCAGACTTCAAAGAGAAACTGTTGAACTCGAATTGATATGCAAACTAGATTGTATTACCTCAGGATTAAATAAGGACCTCGAATGGCTCGGCCATTACGTTAATTGAATCTATTTCCCTTAAGTTAACGATCCTCATTCACACCTGTGTGACCATCTTGTTTATCACTTCAAAGGTTTTTCTTCCCCTGCTGTTATGGTTCCTCTCAATTAATTAGCCTCTTAAGGTTGGTCTATGCACCTCCACCTTATCATGTTTCTCTGACTGTATAAATATCTGTCTACTGTATGTTTCATTCCATGCATCCGATGAAGTGGGTACTAACCCACGAAAGCTTATGCTGAAATAAATTTGTTAGTCTCTAAGGTGCTACAAGTTTTTCTTTCTTATTTTCATTTTGCTGACACAGACTAACACGGCTACTACACTGAAACCTTATTCAGGGAAGTATCATACCCATAATAAATCTGTCCGATTTAGAAAACTGAATATATGAATGAATATCTTACATGGATTTATAGACCAAGTTCCCAAGGAAGTCACAAATCCACATGATGTCTGTGGCAGGGCTAGGAGCTAAGTGTCCAGAGAGAAAATGCACAGGGTATCCAGGTTAAACAAAAATAAAGCCTCTCCATACATTTCTTTGGGGTTCAGGATTATTATTGTTGTTTATAGAGATTACATGTGTAATCTATACTCACAAACACACACCTAACAAGAACAGCCTATGCCAGGGGTCTCAAACACGCGGCCCGCATGCGGCCCGCGGAGCTCTTCCCTGCGGCCCGCCAGGCTCCCCGCGCCCCCCCATTTTAATTTTTTTTTTAAAAAACCCAGGCAGTTCCCGCCGCCAGAACAGCTGTCTGGCAGCGGGAACTGCCTGGGTTTTTAAAAAAAAAAATTAAAATGGGGGGGCGTGGGGAGCCCGGTGGGCCGCAGGGAAGAGCTCCGCGGGCCGCATGGGAAGAGCTTCGCAGTTTCTGGGAGGGAGGGGGGAGAAGCGGGAAGCTGTGCACACAGGGGAGGAGGCAGAGAAGGGGTGGAGAAGGGGCGGGGCCTAATGGAAGGGGTGGAGTGGGGGCAGGGCCGGGGGCAGCGAGGGGCCGGGGTCAGTGATGCGGCCCTCGGGCCAATGCACTAGTCCTCATGTGGCCCTTGTGGTAATTTGAGTTTGAGACCTCTGGCCTATGCCATGTTCCTCTTCACATGTCTTAACCCCCATCCCCTCCCCCAAATAACCAGGACAGTTCTTCTTTCTCTAGCACAATATATCCTGCCTTTTAAAGAACCACCTCTTCTTCCTGAAAGTAGCCCTGCCTCATTTTAAGGTTCTGAGTCTCCATGAACTGTTTCTGAAAACTCTAGCTGGGATTTAACTAACAAAGGCCTCCCCCCACACACTGCTGTCTAACTCAGGGGGTCTCCTTGGACAAGGGCCACTCTGCCCATTGCTTCGCACAATGTGGACCAAGGCCTGTAGGTGTTACCACAATACACATAAAAAAATAATCCTGGAAGTTTCTATCCAACATCTTGTGCCACATTATCTCATCTAGACTCAACACTCTCTAATGCTTTCTCTGTTAGAAGGAAAATATGTGGGGGCTGAGCTCCAGTTAGAGTCATGCATATCGTCCCCACATCAGAACCCCAGGCTTGATTCTCCACTACTCTGCACCATTAAGTCATTTGTACTTGTTCTGTAGGAATAAAAAGTGAGTAAAAACAGTATGATTCTAATCTGATATGGCTTTATTCCCACACTTTGTGCAGTGTAAATGACTATACAAGGTGCAGGGCAGTGGAGAATCAAATCCACTAATATCTACAGATGATAAAATTAAAACAGCTCTGCAAAAGTGTTTTAGTGGAAAAAAACAAAAAAGAAAGCCAAACATTTCAGTTTTTTGAAAACCGGTTTCTGTACATAGCTTCAGTTTTCAAAAACCAATACATAAAATTTTTTTAACCTAAAACTGAAAAGTTTTACTAAAAAGTTTTTGATTTCCAGTTTTTCATCAAGAGACTGAAAACTTTCTATCAAAATAAAAATGTTCCACAAAAACGGGCATTGTAGTTGAAATGTTTTTTGTTGTTGTTGTTGGTCAAAATCTGTTCTAATGAAAAAATTGCAGCCAGCTCTAATAATTTCATCCTTCCCTTCTCTGCATGATAACAAAGCAGCATCTATCTTCTCCATGAACACCTAGAACATAGAACTCAGTGTGGTGTGCTTATATCCATAAGGAAAGTAGAGTACACTATTCTAACTATTGTAACCCAAAACCACATCTTTCTGATTTGATTTTGTTATTAATTTTAAAAACAAGGCAAATACGCAGCCACACACAAAAAGAAGAAGGAATAGGGAACCGCTGCCACCCCGATCCTGCATCTCACCAATCAAAGAGGATAGATAAAAAATGAAAGAGAAGGGAAGGGACACAGGAGCAAAGGAAGGAACAATAAAATGGGAGCAGTAGGAATCCTTGGGGCATTATCAGAAGCAAAGAGAAAGGAGAGAGAAAGGAAAATGTAAGTCGAACTGCCCATTTTTGTTTCTTACTCTGGGGAAAGAGCGGCGGTGGTGATTCTAGGCAATACGCCAATAAATTCAGGACTTTTTCACCAGATCCCGCAAAAGAACTCTGGAGTCAAAGTGGAGGTCCCCCCCACAAAAAAAAAGGCAGCCAAAGCCCTTCATAAGTGATTTCCTTAATATCTGATGTGAAGTTTATGGATCAGTTTAGGATCTGAGATGGCAGCACAACTCTAATCCAGTTATTTCAAATTGTGACATAGTTTTTCTGATTGTGTTTGATCAAGTCTTTTCTTATCTTCCAGCAAGTTTAAATGGCATATATTAAAAACCATTTCAAACAAGACAAAGCGTATATTTCTTCATTTAAGGATATACACTATATATGCTGAGTCTTTAAAATAAAAATCATTCCTTAGTTATGATTGGAAAAAAAAATTCAAAACATTACTTGGAATGACCAAAAACAAATATTTTCGTACCAGCAGAACTCCAAAGTAGCTCAAAGTTTCTTCTGATTTTGAAACAAATTGACACCTGGCTTCAGGCCAACGGAGAGACGTTTATACCCACAAAGTATTTTAAATTAATTTTAATATTATGTTTAATAAATTTGACCATTAATTTGTTTGTATAGTGCTCTGAATAGAAAAAAATAACTTAAGTTCTAAGTATTATTACTGTATTTAGCAATAGTTATGTCTTATGTGTTTGTGATTGAGAGTGGACTTGTCATTTCATCCTTAACTATAGGGTTGTTACTGCATTACTAAAATGAATTTATGCTTAAGAACTGATTTATTTGTAGTATCTGTTAGCTAACCTGCTATAAAATGTGTTTTAATTGCTGAAATTTATGATGCAGTTCATCTGCCCTCTCCCACGTATGTATAGAAGATTATATTTCATTTCTAGTCAGTGAGTTTTTGCACCTGGACTGGTATATTTCTAACAACTCATGTGTTCTTTTTATTCTAATTAGAATATGTTATTTTATACTCTTTAGCTAAGTTTCTCATAGTATCTGGCCTTTGATTTTGTGTGATCGGTTTTCTTCATTAATTAATTACTACTGCTACTTTTATTCAATGTGAATATCCAGTGGTCAATGCCACTAAACTCTTTGCCACCCACACAAAGTTATGCTGTTCTTTGTAAAATATAATCCCCACATCAAAGTCCCAATCTAGCTCATTATCTCCAAGTAATGAATTTTCTTTGGTGACAAGAAGATTTACACCTTTGTAAGCAAGAAACTTTTGGGTGCACTCAGATTCTGCCTCCTTTATTACACAGACGTTCCTGATATTGTCTAGGCCCCACTGACATTAACAGTTTCTTTCATCTGCATTTAATATTCTGCAAAAGTTATATATGACCAACTGAGGTAGGCATATGAAAGTAATCCATAATCCAAGTTTCCTTATCAAACAACATATAGCTAGATGCGTATAAACTAACATTATACTGATGCACTATTCCTGGCACCACTTTCTAGGCATAGAATCAGGCATGAAAAAGACTCGGATATCATTACTCAGCGCTAGTGGCACAGCACACATAACGAGAGCATATGCAGACTCCGTGAGTCTAGTGCCAAGCACAGGTGTTGATGGTGTTTGCACCTGTATTTCTTTGACAATAGTCATCACTTAAAGAGAACATTTACCATCACCCAGTGCTTGATCATTTTAAGTTTAATAAATATCTACGGCGAATATTACACTGTGGTAAAGGTGGTCTTTATATTGGTACTCACTGTATGTGACTGCTATTTTCAGACTGTAAAATTCTAAGTTAATAGTACAACATACTAATGAAGAGATGGAATATATTAGACTGGGTGCTGCTTATATAACACTGACAGATCCCTGTCGTTGGCAGGCAAGATCAAACCTGGGGTCCCTGGAGCTTAGTGCATGAGCCTCTACTACATAAGATAAAAGCCACATGGCTCTTAGCTAAGCTGTAGAGCAGATTAATTAATCTCTCTCTAAGTGGTCTTGGTGCCACTAGATGGGATCGAACACCACACCCAGGTGGTGTGTGGGTTACACTTAATTATAACTTGAGTTCTAGGAGAATCTGGCAGACATTGACGGTCTGTTTTACTTGAATTATCTATCTATAATCAGTCAGTATACCTGGCCTAGAATAGAATTGTGAAAAGTTACACTCTACATATGGCACAATTTGTATTTTAACGGCTTATAGCCATATTTATTTTAGTCAAAATAATAAAAAGATGTAAAATCTTTAATTTTGTCTAGCCTTTGTCTTCTATAAAAGGCCAATACACTTAATTCATTAGTATGATTATTCTGTTTCTGTCACTCCAAACTCCAACATGCCTTGTTCCTGAATCAGTTTCATTCTACTTGTGAGTTACAGAATATTTCTCATGGCTTTCTAGCTGTTTTAGCCCTGATTCTTGTTTGGCTTTAAGTATTCACAGCTAGATATAGTAACAGCTCACCATAGTACACATGACAAGGTCAATCTAAGGTCAATCAGAAGTCAAGCTGCACCATGCGGAAAGTGACACAGACAGATATGTGATACCACTACATGTTTTCCTTGCTTCTTCCTGGAGCTCTGCGACCAGAGTTTGGCACAAACATTAAAATTTAACAGGCCTGATGTTTTCAGTTCATCACTGTTATTGTCCCATGGAGCTTGCTCTCCTAGAATTTTTTCATATACATTTCTAACTATATTCAGCTAATGAATGTTATTAAGTATGGCACTGACATCATAACTTTGGAGTGTACCGGTGGGCACTGGTCCAAATGCATAAACACCTGCTATTTGACTTGTCACATATAAACTCCTCAGCATAGACCTACTGTACCAATGTACAAACATAAGTATCTCTCTCTAATTAGTAAAAATATGTAAGGTAAACTGTAGTATAATGGCAATTTATGAAGAGATGATATTTGATATTTTGCTTGCTTACAAATGTCACCAGATATAGACCAATGTTCATTTTGGTATCATTAAAAGAAGAATTTTTGACCTTTATCAGTTGAAATGAAAACATAAAAGAGAGCTGATGCTTATAATCAATCGCTTAATTATCACTTCCATGTTTAACACAAATGTTTAATTATTTTATTGCTATAGATTTCTAATGACAGGGGAATGCTTCTATCCAAATATGCCCAATTAATTGCCTTTATATCTGTTAAAATATCACATAATACAAAAAAAGTAAAATTTAAATGACATGATAAATTGGGACATAATTAAATGTTTAGAAAAAATAGTTTATCTGTATTGCATCTCTTATGTAAAAAGGTGACTCAGGCCCAAGCCCTGCAAACACTTACTCATGTGTGCGTAAAACTATATGCACGTGAATCATAGAATCATAGATTAGGGTTGGAAGAGACCTCAGGAGGTCATCTAGTCCAATCCCCTGCTCAAAGCAGGACAAACCCCAACTAAATCATCCCAGCCAGGGCTTTGTCAAGCCAGGCCTTAAAAACCTCTAAGGATGGAGATTCTACCACCTCCCTAGGTAACCCATTCCAGTGCTTCACCACCCTCCTAGTGAAATAGTTTTCCTAATATCCAATCTAGACTTCCCCCACTGCAACTTGAGACCATTGCTCCTTGTTCTTCCATCTGCCACCACTGAACAGCCAAGCTCCATCCTCTTTGGAACCCCCCCTTTCAGGTAGTTGAAGGCTGCTATCAAATCCCCCCTCACTCTTCTCTTCTATAGTCTAAATAAGCCCAGTTCCCTCAGACTCTCCTCATAAGACATGTGCCCCAGTCCCCTGATCATTTTCATTGCCCTCCGCCGGACTCTCTCCAATGTGTCCACATTCTTTCTCTAGTGGGGGGCCCAAAACTGGACGCACTACTTCAGATGAGGCCTCACCAGTGCTGAATAGAGGAGAATAATCACTTCCCTCAATTTGCTGACAATGCTTCTACTAATGCATCCCAATATGCCATTAGCCTTCTTGGAACCAAGGGCACACTGTTGACTCATATCTAGCATCTTGTCCACTGTAATCCCCATGTCCTTTTCTGCAGAATTGCGGCTTAGCCAGTCAGTCCCCAGCCTGTAGTCGTGCATGGGATTTTTCCTTCCTAAGTGCAGGACTCTGCACTTGTCCTTGTTGAACCTCATCAAATTTCTTTTGGCCCAATCCTCCAATCTGTCAAGGTCACTCTGGATCCTATCCCTACCCTCCAGCATATCTACCTCTCCTCACAGCTCAGTGTCATCCGTGAACTTGCTGAGGGTGCAATCCATCCCATCATCAAGATCATTAATGAAGATGTTGAACAAAACTGGCCCCAGGACCAACCCCTGGGGCTCTCCACTTGATATCGGCTACCAACTAGACATTGAGCCGTTGACCACTACCCATTGAGCCAGAACATCTAGCCCAGTGGTCCCTGCCATGGCGCCCGCCGGGGCATTTATGGGCACCCGCCCACCAAGTAGTGCCCAGCAGGGGAGAGAAGCCGCAGCCCCACATCTGCCGGGGACAGAAAACTTCAGGGCTGCAGGCTGACGGTGTTCTCTGTCCCCGGCAGGCGCGGGGCCGTCGGGCCTAGGCGTCCGTCCCGCTGCTCGATGGAAAATGGGGTTGTGGGGGGAGGGGGGGCCTGGTGCGGGGCGGGACAGTGGCAGTGCCTCCCCCCTCGCCGACGGCAGCGATGCGGGGGGCTGCGGAAACGACGTGCCTGGGCCCATCGACGTGGAGAAGGCTGAGCTGAGGCCAGGAAACCTGCCGTGGGCGACTGGTCACCCCTGGGCTCGGGGGCTGCGGGCCCCGGCAGCGCCTCCCTGCCGTGGCTCTGAGGCGGCTCCCTCCTGAGGTTGCCCGGAACTCGGCTTCAGTCTGTGTTCAATCTCTCCCGGTGTCTGGGAGGCTCTTTCGGCCCCCAAACGCCTGAACAAAGAGCCGAGCCTCCTGGCAAGGGAGGTGTAAACAGGCAGCAGCTGGAGCCAAGCTGCTCTGCAGGGGTGGTCTGGCAAAAGCCCCAGGGACCCCGCATCTTGTTTCAGTTTGGGGCTGGCTGAGTCTGACTCCGGTTCTGACATACCAACTTGCCCAAGCGCGGAGGCAGACTGAGGAGCAAAGCCTTAATTACAGCCGGGGCTGGTTCCTTTAGCTGTGCCCTCTTTCGTGATTCAGCAGCTGATTAATTACTTTACAGTGCCAGAGCTAGATCATACAGTATAGTGAGCCTAGTTTGTAGTGCAAATGATCCAGTGCAAGACAGTCAAATATTCACAAGAGAACTAACTGCTGGATATACTGCACCTTACTTGGAGGCTGGTGGGAATCTTACAAGGCCTTTTTTGGACATTTGTTCAATTTCTCAAGCATAGTGCAGCAATTCAGCTTTTTTCATGAAGAAAATATGTGAAAGAGCTGCAAGTATCTGAAGTCCCCCTGTTAGTCTTAAACACTTACGAACGGGAATATCATCCTACTCTCCCAACTATGAAAAATTGGCTGAAGAAATGCAGTGCCAAAAATCACACTGACTATTAGAAAAACCATGTGATTTAATTATACCTATTTTCCATTAAGTGCCAATGAGCGCATATGATCAACTTGTGTTTAACTTTTTTTCATATTTGTTTGTTTGTTTATTGAAATCCAGATACAAGTAACAATACAAAGAATTTGGCTTGCATCCGAAGAAGTGGGTGTTCACCCACGAAAGCTTATGCTTCAATACCTCTGTTAGTCTATAAGGTGCCACAGGACCCTTTCTCGCTAATACAAAGAATATTTTTTAATTAACCATAACTGGCTATCTATGTTAAAGTAAGAATAATAAATATATTTGGACCAGCAGTTCAACAATGTTTTACTTTTTTAAAATAAATAAGATGAAAACTGTTTATGATATTTATTTTGTAAAAACTCCTTAATTTTTCTTATAGGTAGATAAAAAAAGAGCAAATTCACATGGTAAGGTGAAAGAATAATTGCCGAATAATGTAATTAATACCTTTTACATGTAAAATTACCTTTTTTATCTTATGGATTCATATATTATGTAATATTAAATATGATGTTTTTCGTATTATTTAATGTACAAATACAAAATAAATCTTGAAAAATTGTTGGCGCCTGCCACACTCTTCTGAAAACATGAATGTGCTATTGGCCACAAAAAGGTTGGGGACCATTGATCTAGCCAGATTTCTATCCACCTTATAGTCCATTCATCCAATCCATACTTTTTAAATTTGCTCGCTAGAATACTGTGGGAGAACGTATCAAAAGCTTTGCTAAAGTCAAGATATATCACATCCACCGCTTTCCCCATATCCACAGAGCCAATTATCTCATCATCAAAGGCAATCAGGTTGGTCAGGCATGACTTGCCCTTCGTGAATCCATGTTGACTGTTCCTTATCACCTTCCTCTCCTCCAAGTGCTTCAAAATGGATTATTTGAGGACCTGCTCCATGATTTTTCCAGGGACTGAGGGGAGGCTGACTGGTCTGGAGTTCTCTGGGTTCTCCTTCCCTTTTTTAAATACGGGCACTATTTTTACCTTTTTCCAGTCGTCCGGGACCTACCCCGATTGCCACGAGTTTTCAAAGATAATGCCCAATGGCTCTGCAATCACATCAGCCAACTCCCTCAGCACCTTTGGCTGCATTAGATCCGGCCCCATGGACCTGTGCATGTCCAGCTTTAGGCACATAAAATTCAACAGACCTATTCACATGTGTAGTTACTCATGTGTATAAGTGTTGCAGGATCAGGGTCATGACAACATACAAATTTGTTTCCCTGTCATGCAGGCACATAGGATTAATACACTACTCTATCACTGTCCAAAGGCATAGCCATGTCTTTTTGGACAGTGTGCAGAAGCCAAGGAAATCAACGTGAAATGAGAAGATCACAACAACCTCTTGGGGCACGTCTATAGTGCAGCTGGGAGTGAGCCACCCAGGCCCATATGACAGACTCATGCTAGCTCTGTTCTAGCTAGCACACAAAAAATACATTACAGTACGGGAGGTGGGTCAGGCTAGCCACCTGAGTTCAAGAGTCAATGCGATCCTCTGGGTCCAAGTTTGGGTGGCTAGCTCTAGTCTCTGCCAGAGCCACATCATCCATCCTACTATTTTAGCATGCTTTTCGGAACACAGCAAGTCCATTTCCAGGATACACGCCAAAGAGCATGATGTCATTGGCGCCTCAGATTAGTATATACAATGTAAAGTGATTTAAATCACAGAAGTACCATGGTATACTCAGTGAGCTGGCTCTCTCTCGTGCCCTCTCTTTAGAAGGGGTCTAATAATAAGGGCTGGAGTATCCTAAGGGAGTGTGGCCACACTGTGGTTTCCCTTCCTGAAGGGATTTGATTTGTGTTCCTTTATTTAAGATTGGGTGTGGAAGATTCACTGACCATTTACAGACTTGGGAGAAGCCAGTCCAAGGTAAGAGGTACAGTAACAGTAGCAGTCAGTGCTAGTATGATTGTTCCGAATGTGAAATCTTCCTCCCATCCAAGCACAACTGAGGAGGGTTTGCAACCCCTCCTGGCTCTCTAATCTCATCCCCACTCATGGGTGGGAGAGGTGGGGCGGGGCGGGGGGGTACCAGCTACTTCTCCCTTGCAGCTGCTCTAAGATATAGGAAACTTTCATGGCAAGAGCTAAGATTCATCACAAAGGTCCCTGCCATGTAAACAAATGTAGCTTCTTTTTTTTGAGGCCTCTCCTTCCTGAATGATGCTCAGCAATGTGGGGAGACATGACCACACACTGCTCACATGCCTATGACAAGACCCTCCTTTCCTCCGCTTCAGCTGCAGTTGACAATCTCCCTGCTCCCTTCTAAGCAGGCCCAACAGCAGCTGAGGCATGTAGATAGCTGGTTTCAGGTCTGTTGGGAAAACAGACACATTGATTTTGGTCCAGACAAATGCAAGAACAGATCCTGTAGCCTTGGCTCACGTAGCATAGCCCTTATTCTTCTGAGCAGTCACACTGACTTCAGTAGGATTCTAGGTATCAACAGGTCCCATTTGGGATAAGGGAGGAAGGGCTGCAGAATTGGGCTTTAAACTTATATAATAATAGACAACTCAATAACTTAGATGTAATAAATAGATTCTAGCAACACAGAAAAACTGCTAGGACCAGTTTCTTCAGGGAATCCTGAAAAATAAAATAAAAATAAAATTAGAGAAGTAAACAATCATATTCCAGCACTAAAAACCAAATAGGAGAGAGACAGATGCAAGCCACCAACACTTCCCTACTCTGAGATTCATATACTCACTTAGCCCACCCCAGGATCCTGAAAGATAGAAATATTAGAATAAAATCACATTAAGAAATGTAAATGCTTCCTTACATGAGTCCCACCCAGCCCCAAATAAATGGGGGAGATAGGGAGTTACCCTTCATTGCACTCACAGTTGTTCTTTCCCTGTACTCTCCTAAGGCATGGCTTCCACAAAAGTGACAGTGGAGACTTAGAGGGTGAGGGGCAACTCTAGCTGGGCTGGAGGGCCTCCCCAAGAACCCATTCCTTCCTGATAGTGACCTGGATCATGTCTGTCTCTGGATTATAGGGGGGGAAAGCCCAAAAGTAATAAAACATTATCACACCTGAAAAAGATAAAATAAACCACGGCCTAACGCCATGGCCTCAACTCAGCCAAATTCTCATTGAAATTGACAAGACATTGGCCTGAGTGCAAATCACAGGACTGGGCTTACAATTTATTCAAGAATAAATCTACTAATTTAAACTAAATTAATTATGCAGAACAGCATTAAAGAGTTCCTTACCTCCTCCACCATCTCCATGATGATGCCACAGGATTCAGAGTAAAACTCAGGGCCAGCATTATTCCTGGTGAAAGCAATGGCAACTCCATGGGCTTTGAAAGAGTTGTCTCCCAATTAAACTGACGCTAAGTTTGCATCTGGGCCTCCAGTCTCAGTCTTTTGGTGGGAACACTAGAGTCAAAGACCTCTCCCATTAGGCTTCCAGAATTGAGTAGGGTTCAGCTTTAGCTCATGTGCATGGCAGCTGGATAGAACCAGAGACTGAGGGCCACTAGATCCTAAAGGAAACTCCAGAATCCTCCAACTCAGGGGTGGCCAACCTGAGCCTGAGAAGAAGCCAGAATTTACCAATGCACATTGCCAAAGAGCCACAGTAATACATCAGCAGCCCCCCATCAACTCCCCCCCTCCAGCCCCCAGCGCTTTCTCCTCCCCCCATGCCTTCTGCCTGCCGTGATCAGCTATTTTGCATGCTCAGGAGGCTCTGGGAGGTAAGGGGGAGGAGAGAGGTCACAGCACGTTTGGGGGAATGGGCGGGGGCATTGGGGAAAGGGTGGAGTGGGGGCAGAGCAGGGGGTTGAGCAGTGAGCACTCCCTGGCACATTGGAAAGTTGGTGTCTGTAGCTCCAGCCCTGGAGTCAGCACCTATGCAAGGAGCCACAAATTAACCTCTGAAGTGCCACACGTGGCTCCGGAGCCAAAGGCTGGCCATCCCTGCTCCAACTGGTCTCTGTTGGCTTCCTTTGGAGGCTCAGTAGCTCCAGAAACAAATAGTTTAATAGTCCGGTTGCATTAATCAAAAGGCCTGCTTGGCCTACGAGAACCCCTGAAGGATTATAAGATGTGTTAATAGCTGGGCGTTTATTAGCCCAGATTTATGTTTTTCAGTAAAAAAGCTTTTCAGTTAGCAAAGAGTTTTTTTCTTTATTTGTTTTATTTGTTTGTTTGATGAAGAGTTTCAATAAAATGTTTACCTTGTTTGGAGGCTAGGAAAGCTGTAAAGGAACAGTAACACAGCCATCTTTATTATAAGAATTAGATGAGGCACAGAGCTAACATTTACAGATCTGTTTACGTGTGTGTGTGAGCGAGAGAGAGAGGACAGAGGTAGCAGTTGGTAACAGATACCTAAAAGGTAAATTGATTTCTATTTCTAGGTAATATTTTCATTACCTTTTTAGCAGAGCATAAGTTCACTTTTAATGCATTTTATCTTGTCATCCAAATTGCAATTTAAATGGAAATACTTTTTCAGGTCATATAGTCTGCTGTTTGACTGTAAAGATAGGCACAGTAAATCCTTTAAGTTTTATACATTTTTCTTGAAAAAACCCACCATTAATTCTATCACAACGTAAAACATTAAATATACAGGAATACCATAGATGTCTTATTTCCTTCTCTTCCACCTCAGTTGGTTAAAATGCTACATACACATACTTAGCTCAACTTGTGTTCTCTTTATCCTAATTCTGGTACCTACTTTTGACTCATAATGCACATTTTTGTTCATTATTACTCAGTAATAGGGTCACATTGGAAAGACCTCTTCATTATTCATGCACTGCTTGTCAGCACACAGACTAAAGTAAGATTACTAATATATCTGTCTAATTTTTCTGAGATTTTAGATATAAGATCTTGCTTATCCAGTGCCTGCAGAACCAGAAGCTAGCCAGCTGAAAAGAATTCAAACCTTTTTTTTACATCCCATGTGGTTACAAGGAATCTTGGAAGTGATGTAATTGGTCTTTCAAGGCATATGTTGTATCTGATTGTACTAATCCATTACCTATATCTCACAAATCATCACAACTGGAGGGCAATTATTTAATGCACATTTTCAGAAAACTAGATTGAGTAGTTATGGCTTATTGGCAAAGATCTTTAGCTAGGATTCCTTTCCAGCTCTACACTAGGGTCCTGAAAATTAAGATTCCATTAAGGGGCCATATGCCGGTTTTGCACAGGGAAAAAAATGAGTGAAGCTGAAGGCTTTGGTGGATTTTCCACCTGTCATTCCAATTTACAACCACATGAGGTCAGAGCCTTAGCTATGTCAATTTACACCAGGTGAAGATCTGGCTCATTTTTCTTACTGTTTGGGTCTGGCTTGGAGTAGGGTTTGCAGAGCTGCCTTTCCAAAACAAACGGTCAACATTCAGTCAACAACTAGTCCCACATCTGACACTAGATGTTAACATTTATTGGTTATTTCAGGGGCTTCTTCTGGCCTCAGAACACACAACTAGCTTTCAAATAATTGTCTTCCCTAAAAGTGGATATTTTCCTATTTGACGATAACATGACAAATCAGAAATAAATAAAACCTAACTATTAGACCATCTAGTTGCCTTCTCTCTCTTCCGATGCATGATTTTTCCTACACTGTATTAAGTGTTTTGGTGGTCCAGATTAAAACAAACAATAGGCTTTCCACTACTTCACTTGGGAACTGATTCCACATCCTTTTTGATATCCAAGCAATACTATATATCTGATAGTCAATTGCAGCATTATACAGTAAGTTTTGAACACTACATCACACCTGAGCAATGTATTTGACATGACAGACTTCATGCCACAATATGCTACATGCTTCTTTTTGCAGAAGCAATTTCCATTCACTCATGCACAACATGATAAAACCCATTTAAATTGCATCCAATTTGTTTATCTTAGAATTACAAAGTTTTAAAAGATGATCCCAAATTAGCTGTCAAATATAGTTCTGAGATGATTCTGATCTTTTGAAATTTCAGAGTGCTGGTGTGAGGAAAATAAGTAGCTTTCCTTTAATATCGTTCATGTGATGTAGAGCAAAATTCTCACAGACGATGTTACTTCATTAGCTATATCTCATTTTAATCTATTTTTATCAATACCAAATCTTCCAGGGAATGTCACAGATTAAGAATATTCAAGAGTGCTAGATTTTGCATTTGAATTTCTGATGGAATGGGCAGTTGAGAAAATCATAAATAGCCAGACAATTCCCTAATGACTTCACATATGAGGTAGGTAGAGTGCAGCTTAGGCTAACTACTCTGATCCACATCCTTCCAGTGGTTTAATGTAGCTTAGTGTTGTGATAGTGTTAGTGTTACCCACCTCATGGCTAATTCCCCTTTTATGAGCTGACAATACATATATCGGAGAGCCCACTTTTATAGGATGGGAGCATCACAATGGACACTCAGATACAGGTATTGGTGTCAAACCTTTGAACTCATAAATCAAATCAAATTGCCGGGTATCTGCTATGAGGATTTGGTAGTACCATAAGGCCTTCAGTATGAAGTTTAAAATGGCAAATACCAGCAGCTAATTATTTGTCTCTGAATCACAGATTTGGCAACTCAAGGAAAAAAGTGCACAATGGGGCATGAGTGATGAAGAGTCGCTCTTCCTGTATTCTTATTTAGCTTATGTCAGCAAGTTCCCTTCCCCTGCCCCTTTTATTCTCCTTTCTTAACTTAGGAGAGAGTAGGCTAGAGAAGGATATTCAACCTTCTTCCAGAATTTGCTGTCTTTTCCCCATACCTTTTTTCCTTGCCCTGTTTCACTTTCATCTATACTAAAAGGAAACAAGATTGAAGTCTGTTTGTGAGTCTCTGTGTGTGTGCATACGCAGAACTGAAAGCTCAGGTGTTTCTAGGTCCTGCTCTGCTGCAAGAGCAGGTTTGTGTTTGGAGAGAACTTTTTAAGATGGAGGACAGACTCTTGACAATCAAGACCTGCTCAAAGGAGGTACAAGGACCTGAGTCTCCCCCTCTCAATCTAGTGTAAGTGCAAACTAACGCCACTGCAGCCAATGTAGTTACACCAATGTTAAGCCAGTGTCCGTGAAAGGGGCCTCAGGCCTATTACTGAAGAGACAGCTGCTTCTGAAGAGGAGTTATTGAACTGAAGCCTTCTCTATACTTTCACGTGGATTTCGTATTTCACTTGTCCTGTAAAAAATGGTGTGCTCTTTGGACTAGTAATTCAATGACATTTACCCTGCAGCACAGGCAGAATTTTAATGCTCCAGGGCCATAAATGCAACCTGTTAGCAAGTAATTTGAATTAGGCTGTGGGTTAGGAAGGAGCTTGACAAAACCAAGAAAATGTTTATTGAAAAGTAATAAAATAAACAGGAAATTGGCTGATAGAACTAGGAAATTAAATAAATGAACATTCTCTCAATAAGAGCACTGGACAGAGCAACACATACACAGTCTTATCAGTGTTACACACGCACACAAGGTTGACTCAGGTTGTTGCTTTCAGCCCTGTTAATCTTTACTGAGATCAGGTTCAGCCATCTGCAGCCAGGGTCAAGCCCTTGATGCTTGGGCCAACTAAATAAATAGAAACTTCCTTAAAGCACATTATTTTTCACATTCCCAACCTGCCAGCTGCCCCCATAAATACACAGATCAAAATAAAGAGAGGTCATCTTATCTCCTATATATAACAGAACAGAAATGGCAAAATGGTAACAATTTAATGCATCTCCCATACCGGTATGTTTTTCCTGCAGGCTACTCCCCTTCCAGAGCTCCCAGAATACCAGGCTGGGTAGCTGCTGATTTAGGAAAACCTGCTTTTCATAGTACAATTCTATTCTCAAAAGTAATTTTAAAGATAGCATCACAGGGCTCCATATTTATCATCTCATATCGACTCCCTTATCCAATAGTCTCAAAAGATGCTTTTTCCAACTGCCAGCTCTACAAACTTTTGTTCATGCATCACCCCCAGTAACAAAGGCTCCGCAGGCCAAATCAGGCCCTCAGTTATATCTTTGGACAATCATAGTGCATAGTTATATCTATGCACAGTTTAAGCGCTGCATATTACCTATGGCATTTCACAGAGATAATGCATTAGAACTTAGTAAACAGCTGTGTAGATGTTACACTAACAGATGTTGTATAGATTAACCCCCAAATTAACCATCCTTTGAAGGCATTGGTGGCTTTGGGTAACTGGGTTGTGGTTTGCATTCAAGAAAAGGGAAGTTTGGGGATTGCTGAGGAAAGAAGTGAACAGAATTCCCCAATGTGCAGTAAGTCACTAGAAGATGCTTTGGAGGCCAACAGCCACCTCCTAGAAGTTGCAGTTTTTGTCTGTTTGGTACCCAGGAATGGACTGCAGCTACTGTGGGGCTCCAGGTAGAAACGTAGCCTGTCCAAATGGGACTGTGGTTAGATGTCTCAATACATTTTGGGACACGCTATTTACCCCAAGGGAGCTCTGGAAGCTCAATCTCTCCCGGAGTTCCTGGACCAGAATATGTGCAATGCACCATATCTCTTTGCTTGATGCTCTTCTCACTAACGTCCACCAGTGTTACTAGCCATTCATGGCATTGCTTCTTCCCTGATGCCTTTGGAGTGGTGTGTAGCCTCAAAACCACCAGGTCTGATTAGTGCAAGCTAACTAGTACACACAGACACCCTTTGCCCCACTAAATTAAGTCTGCATAATGAGGTGCATAGCAGATTTCACTGAGTGTTCTACCTTGTGCTGCTCCTGTTGTGTCTACTTCTATACACTTTATTACCCACTCAGGTTAATGGGCTGTGGGCTGAGCAAAATAGTGCTATTAATGGTTACTGTTATAATATAATGCTTCATTAACAGAAGCAGTTGTTCTCAAAGAAATCAACAACTTCAAAACTCCCATAATCAATCCAATTTAATCTGATATATGCTCTGTCAAATCACATTTCAAAAGGCTTTTATAACACCAAAATTCAGTTATCTAGTAATGGTATTAGCAATGTTAATTTTCTAATCAGAACACAAAATCATTAATTATCTATGCTTTCCTTGAGTAAAAGAAATTGAAGCTCATAATCAGTAATAACTAAAGAGACTTTGATGTTTATGAGTTTAAGGGGGTATATTTTCCTCTTGATGCACATGCACATCTTCCATTAACGATAACATGTGCACTGAGGTATTAATAGTCCCATTAGGGCCCGATGCTCTCCTGCCGTGCACCTTGCGCCATCAGCTGCATCTTTGCAAAGTGGGTGAAAAAAACACGGCCATTCTGATTGGGAAACATTTTCACTGCTCACTTTGCACCAGTATAAATAGGTACTTAAGGAAGAAGGCGGTGGGAGACTCAGGCTATTTAGTGTGGGTAAAGTAGGACACATGACTGAGAATTAAACTCTTGCCACATACAGCTTTTCACTTAAGCCAGTGAAAGCTGAGTCCCCTGCAGGAAAATGAAACCAACTGTGCCCCACCTTCTGCTCTTCCATGTGTTGTTAAAAGTCTTTCTCTTATTTTAGATCTCCCTAATATACTTCCTCTCCTTTCTTATATGTATTGATTAGTAGAGAAATAGTTGACATTGTTGACATTTAAAGCGTCATCATAGGCATCTGAGTTAACTGTCCCATTCATTTCAACGGATGCTAACACTCAGAGTTATTGTTTCAGGCTGTCTGCAAGGTCAGGCAGATGTCTGCACTGGCATAGGCGCCGCCGGCCCCACCCCAACTCCACCCCCAGCCCCGCCCCTTCCCCAAATCCCTGCCCCCGCCTCCTCCCCCGGGCGTGCTGCATCCCCCCCGCCCCCCAGCTTGCAAGCCCAGTGCACCCACTGGGCCCGGCAGCTCCCTGCCAGTCCCCCCCCCACCTGGGTTCCACCTCCGCCTCCTCCCCGTACCCCTCCCCCGAGGCGCCGCCGACCAGCTGGAGGGAGCCAGGAAAAGCGGCTGCCCCTTCACGTCCTGCGGAGCCTCGGGAGGCCAAGGCAGAGAGGTGAGCTGGGCGCACGGCGGGGGGGCTGGTGGGGAGCTGCAGGTGAGCACCCACCAATTTTTCCCCATGGGTGCTCCAGCCCCAGAGCACCCACGGAGTCTGCGCCTATGTGCACTGGATACTTTCATTTCATGTTTTGAAGGTTTTCTCTGTAACTGTAACAGATTTTAAAACATAATGAAAACCAACACTCTTCGCTTTTACTCTTGAGAACAATCGAGAGATTTGTCCAGCATGAGGTCATCCCTCAACAAGTCCTTTATGCCAGGTGCAGTGCCCCCCACACTTTGGGAAACACTGACGTAAGCTCAATCAAACAATAAAAAATTATACATCACTTACTTAAAAGCTAACCACTTTTAAAATTTCATTATGGCAAACAAAATACAGTATCTCCTCACTTAAAGTTGTCCTGGTTAATGTTGTTACGTTGCTGATCAATTAGAGAACATGATCATTTAAAGTTGCGCAATGCTCCCCTATAACGTTTTTTGGAAGCTGCCTGCTTTGTCCACTGCTTGCAGGAAGAGCAGCCTGTTGCAGCTGGCTGGTGGGGGCTTGGAAACAGGGTGGACCAACAGCCCCCCCATCAGCTGCCCACTCCCCTAAGTTCCCTGTATGGCAGCCGCCCAGCAGGCTATCAATTGCCGGCAGTTCAGCTGTCCCTCCCACCACTGCCATGTGCTGCCCCTGCCCTCTGCCTTGGAGCTGCTCCCAGGAGCCTCCTGCTTGCTGTGCATGGGAGGAAGAAGAGAGGGGCTAATGTCTCGGTGTCCCCCTCCCCCCCTGCTCCTGCCCCCAGCTTACCCCATCTCCATAGAGCGGGGTGGGGACACTACAGTGCTCAGGACAGAGGGAGCTTGCTGGCAGCAGCTGCTGTCTCAACTTGCTGATCTACTTAAAAAGGCAATGTACTTAGAGTGGGTCAGCGTATTTAAAGGGGCAATGCGCATCTCTCTCACACTCAGGGTGTGTCTCTCTGTCTCTGTCTGCCATGCTATCTCCCCTCCCTCCATTTGTGCTGCCTTGTAGAGTGTGAGGCTACATTAACAACAATGTGTTAAACCTTGAGGGCTCAGCGGAGTGCTTAGGAGTAAGGCATTCCCTGGGAAATATCCCACCCTCTTCCACCCTCTGACTTCACCACTTCAACCAAGCTTCACAATCATCTATGCTGTGTTCAGTATTAAATTGTTTGTTTAAAACTTATACTGTGTGTGTGTGTATATATATATATATATATATATATACACACACACACAAAAACATAAAAATAGTCTTTTGTCTGGTAAAAAAAAATTTTCCCTGGAACCTACCCCCTGCCCCCCATTTATATTAATTTTTATGGGGAAATTGGATTCGCTTAACATTGTTTCGCTTAAACTGTTTCGCATTTTTCACGAACATAACGACAACGTTAAGAGAGGAGTTACTGTACCTTGCCAGGAATACTGATTTATGTAACCTGTGCACCAAAAGAATACACAAAGAAAGCATGTACACATACATGTATACTTATGGTTTTAATGGTACTTAAATATTTGTCATTTTATAACATTTGTTTGCTCTTTAAAGAATTGATCATTCCTGTTTTTCAATGCGGAAATCAACCTTTGCACTGAATTTAAAGTAAAGCATACAACTCAAGCATTAATTAGTTCTGTAAGTGCCTTGGGACATATAGTATATATTTAGTTAAGGGGATGGCTCTGCAGTGTGGTACAGTTCTTATCATGGAGTCAGAAATCAGGGTTCTTTCTCTGATGCTGCCATTGGCCTGCTGTGTGACCTTAGGTAAGTTATTACACCTCTCTGTGCCTCAGTTTCACCATTTGTAAAATACTTGCC
Source organism: Macrochelys suwanniensis (assembly GCA_033296515.1). Lineage (NCBI taxonomy): Eukaryota > Metazoa > Chordata > Testudines > Chelydridae > Macrochelys > Macrochelys suwanniensis. The sequence goes on along the minus strand of CM065775.1, from coordinate 36,113,108 downwards.
TTCCTATGTAAATCACTTTGAGACATCAAGAGGAAAAGTGCTATATAGTTCTGATCCAGCAAAGCACTCAAACACATTCTTAACTTTAAGCATGTGTTTAGTTGCACTGACTTCAAGTCATGTGCTTAAATACTTTAAGAGCTAAGTATTATCACCATGATATGGCTGTACTGCCTATAAATGAGGCTGTGTTGAAAAGGTAGGAAATCAGAAGTTCTGTGGGATGGAACTCAAGGACATTTACTTGAATATAATTTTTTAAAGTGTAGAATAGTTAAATTTAGGGTTGCCAACTTTCTAATTGCAGAAAACTGAACATCGTCAACCCGCCCCTTCTCGGAGGCCCCACCCCTACACCACCCCTTCTCCTAGGTCCCGCCCCCACTCACTCCATCCCCCTTCCCTCTGTTGCTCACTCTCCCCCATCCTCACTCACTTGCTTATTTTTTCCAGGCTGGGGCAGTGGGGTGAGGTGCAGGAGGAGGTGAGGGCTCTGGCATGGGGTGTAGGCTCTGGGGTGGGGCCAGAAATAAGGGATCCAGGGTGTGGGAGGAGGCTCCAGGCTGGGGCAGGGGATTGGGGTGCAGGCTCTGGCATGGGGCTAGGGATGAAGGGTTTGGGGTGCAGAAGGGGGCTCTGGGCTGGGGGATGGAGCCGAGGGGTTTGGCGTGTGGGAGGGGGCTCTGGGCTCAGGCAGGGAGTTGGGGTGTGGGAGGGGGTATGGGCTCTGGGTGGGGGGGGGTGCAGATTTTGGGGTGGAGTCAGGGCTTGGGCAGGGAGTTGGGGTGCGGGAAGGGGTGCAGGCTCCAGGCGGCACTTACCTCGGGGGGGCTCCCCAGAAGCAGCGTAGGGGTGGCCAGGCGGCTCTGTGCGATAAGAACTGCCTCCACCCGCAGTGGTGTGGTTCCTGGCCAATGGGAGCTGCGAAGCTGGCGCACAGAGCGGGGGCAGCGAACGGAACCCCCTGGCCATCCCTACGCTTTGGAGCCAGAGGGACATGTTGCCGCCTCTGGGAGCCGCGCGGAGCCAGGAGCCTGACAACTTCAGCAACCAGACTTTTAATGGCCCAGTCTAAAACCGGACACCTGGCAACCCTAGTTAAATTTACAGTCTAATTCCTTATAAAGCAAAACATGTACCCACGTGCTTTGCACTTCTATTCTGGACAAATCAATGCTTTCAGTTTTGATAGCTATCAGTTCATTTATATTAATAAGTACAAAAATGCCCCATAAAAAGCTGTAAGAAAAAAGGAACTAAAGGTAGGATATGAAATAACCATCAGAGCTGAGTAGTTAAAAGGGGGAGCGATAGCTCACTGGTTTGAGCATTGGCCTGCTAAACCCAGGGTTGTGAGTTTAATCCTTCAGGGGGACATTTAGGGATCTGTGGCAAAAATCTGTCAGGGGACAGTACTTGGTCCTGCTAGTGAAGGCAGGGGACTGGACTCGATGACCTTTCAAGGTCCTTCCAGTTCTATGAGATATATATATATATAAACACACTAGTTTTTTGTTCTTCTGTTTTTCATTTGTTGTCAGTTATTACAATAACAGCTTGCTGCTGTTGAAAAAATCCGGGTAGGATGACATTTTCCTCATTGGCATGTAGAGCTGTGGCAAATCTGACAGACTTAAATACACACATTGTGCCTATTTGCGTGTCTTGGGGGATTCTGTGGAGCGTACAGCCTATCGAGTTGGACAGTTTATTTTTTGAACTTGCCAGACATCCTAACATTTTTGAAGTGAGTTTTAAAGTGTGTTTTATGTTCCCAGATTGGAACTGAAGCAGAACTCAAACAGTTGAAGTCAGTTTATATTATTTCAGTTTTCCTGACTGGCTGAGCCTACCCCATATACTTTAGATGGGTCACCAGATGCCTTTTAGCTCAGTTTAATAGGGCGTGGTTGCATTTTGAGAGAAATTGTGTTTTGTGAGAAAAAACTAGGCCTGGATTTTCAGAGGGCTGAACACTAGCATCTCCCATTGGACTTCAAATTAAGAGGAGAGTGCTCAGCGCTTTTGAAAATCAGGCTCCTAGTGTCTGAACCTTAGGAGATAGCCTAGATCTGCACTGCTTCCTATGGCACTGGGGATGGAGAAGTCATCTTATTGCCTGTATGTTCTACAGATGATCCTGGAGTTAAATATTGGAGCCCCTGCCTGACAGGTTGCTAACAGCTTGATAAATTTATGAATGGGATTACATGACTAGGGACCGAATGGCTGGGCAGCAGTTCTGCAGAAAAGGACCTAGGGGTTACAGTGGACGAAAAGCTGAATATGAGTCAACAGTGTGCCCTTGTTGCCAAGAAGGCTAACAGCATTTTGGGCTGTATAAGTAGGGGCATTTCCAGCAGATCGAGGGACGTGATTATTCCCCTCTATTCGGCACTGGTGAGGCCTCATTTGGAGTACTGTGTCCAGTTTTGGGCCCCACACTACAAGAAGGATGTGGATAAATTGGAAAGGGTCCAACGGAGGGCAACAAAAATGATTAGGGGGCTGGAGCACATGACTTATGAGGAGAGGCTGAGGGAACTGGGATTGTTTAGCCTGCAGAAGAGAAGAATGAGGGGGGATTTGATAGCTGCTTTCAACTACCTAAAAGGGGGTTCCAAAGAGGATGGATCTAGACTGTTCTCAGTGGTAGAAGATGACAGAACGAGGAGTAATGGTCTCAAGTTGCAGAGGGGGAGGTTTAGGTTGGATATTAGGAAAAACTTTTTCACTAGTAGGGTGGTGAAGCACTGGAACGGGTTACCTAGGGAGGTGGTGGAATCTCCTTCCTTAGAGGTTTTTAAGGTCAGGCTTGACAAAGCCCTGGCTGGGATGATCTAATTGGGGTTGGTCCTGCTTTGAGCAGGGGGTTGGACTAGATGACCTCCTGAGGTCCCTTCCAACCCTGAGATTCTATGATTCTATGATTCTATGACAAGATTACCTGCATTAGAAGAGGACCAGACCTGATGATCCAGGAGGTCCCTTCCAGTCTTATGTTATTATGTTCTTTAGAACCCAGAAAACACCCAAAATGGAAAACACAAGTCCTGCCCCAAACTTTTGTGTATTCTTCTGCATTGTTAACAGGTATGTTCCACTCAGCCGTTGACTGGATTTCTTTGGTGGGTTAGATAATCACTTCTATCCCATCCCTACCTGACTGCCATGTGCAGAGAGAGAATCACATAATGAATGAGCTTTGAGATCATCAAATGAAACATACTTGAAAAGCACAAAACAGTTTTTAATATAATCACATTGGGAAAAAATCTCATTCCTAGACAAAGGGTAACAAAGATTGTAAATGTATCTTTATAGGGTGGGATTTTCAAAGGAGCCTATGGGAATTAGGTTCCCAAATCCTATTAAATTTCAATGGGAACTGGGTGTCTAATTCTCTTTGGCTCCTTGGAGAATCCAGACAGAAAATTTCTAAATGATATGTATTTTTCATTGAAAATGTATCCTATACTGCAATATATAATACACTGTACATGAGACGTCTGTTGAAAGAATATTACATTTTATCATGGAGGTCACAATGGTCACAGAAATCGTAAATTTGAAGAATATTCGTAAACTTTGGAAGCGGCTGTAAAACCACATTTCATTAAGCCCCCAGATTGAGTGGTGGTGTAACCTGGCACATGGAGTTGAAGAGCCACTTAGGTTTGGCCCTCTCTGTAAACGGAGGCAGAGGGGCAGACAGGCCAATCCTGAGTGGTGCTGCGACTCTGTGTACCAGGTTGCAACACCTGGAGTGGGGAACCAGGCCCAGCCCCATGGGACAGGAGCCATTGCTATGGAGTGACCACCGGGTGAGCCTGTTCTCTAACTTCCCCTCCCCAGGCCTAACCTTTTAGTAACCCACCATATGCTTGTGTATGTTGATGTCATGAAAACTAAATCATTTGGTGACTTTTCCATGACTTATCACTTTTCCCATAGCTCTGCAGTGAAACTTACTAGAAATTTCCATGTCAGAATTGTAGTCTTAATTATAACCCAGTTGGAAGCTTTCACTTTATACCCCCACCTCCCTTATCTACTCACAAGTTAAACGCTACATTTGGCTGATGCTGATAATTGAAGGCATGGTCATGTATATTGCAGTGTTTCAGTTTATATTCATCTTTAGGTCAAAAAGAATTCACAAGGAGCATTTCTAATCATCTAAAATTAGCTACTTGTCATTTTCTTACAGTCAGTTGCTCCACTGAAGCCAGCCTGATGGTTAGATAACAGCATGTTCCATTATCCAGGCTCAGCTAAGAAGCTGCATGTATGATATATTGCACGTATTACTTCCCTCACATGCTGATTCAACAGCTTTGAATTTAATTCAAAAGTTAAGCTAGCCCACGATGTATATATGTGAGAAAAAGAGGCAGCAAATCCCTATAATTCACCATGTCAACATTTCAAACTTAGATACCTAAAGTTAGGCAGTTAGGATGGGATTTTCAAAAGCACCTAAATTTAGGAGCACAAGTCCCCTGGTGCTTTTGAAAACCTCACCCTTAAATCCATATTTAGGCACCTATGTGACTTGATAGTCTAAAGAGTTGAGCACCTGCAAACTCCCACTAACATCAGTGATAGCTGCAAATGCTGGGGCAGCTTTAAAAATCACTTCAGTGGCACTGGCGCTACTCATGTGAGTAAAGTTATATGTGTATTTAAGTGATTGCAGGATCAGGGCCTTATTTAGATTTCTAAATATGGATTCAGATACTTAAATTATAGAAACTCAAATTTGTAAATGTGGGCTCATGTATTTATCGTAAGGGCAATTGAATAGTGATGTAACAGTACTCTCCTAGTACATTTTCTTCATGAATAATTTTATTCAAAATATCTAAAGGATTAAATGAAAGTTCTTTAAAGAAATATTTTTGTTAGGGAATATAATAAAATCTTACAGGTCTTTCATCTATTACAATAAATGTTGACAATCTTATTTACATTAGCTCTTATGTTCTCATTTTTTGCTCTGATATTCACAAAGAATTTAAGTCTTAATTTCAGAAGACAACATTTACAGCAGTGTAAGTTACTTTCACTCTACACACCTCTCCCTCAGTCACATTTCAGAGTTCAAACCAATAACTGCAGCAAAGCAAAATGAAGGGAAATAAAACTCCCATTCGCTCTACATCAATATCTACCCTACTATCTATGCAGCCAACTATTTTCTATTTATCCGTTTTGCATTCCAAAACGAGCACTGTCTGTTTATCTACTTCATATTAATGAATTATAAATACACTTGATAATTAAAAGCTGGTATTTACGGTCTTCGCTATGCAAGTGCACAATAAATGTGTGATACAAAGCTGTTGCTCTGTGTTACAGGCAAAGTACAGAGCTCTCTTGGTCTTTTGGCAGTATTTCAAGAAATCTTGGTAGAAGAACTTCACAGCTCCACTCCTAAGACATGGCAACATCATATTAACCCCACAGATGTTGTTTAACTGATTTTAATTTCAAATCATTTAAACAAGCAATAGAAATCACCTACTTTTAGGGTCTGATTCAGCAATAACTTGTTATCCAGCCTGTGCTTCCTATCATGACTTTAATGAGACTATAGCAGTAAATGGTGGGATCAGTAGTATTTATAGGTTAGGGCACCTATTTAAGATCAGATATTGTCTTCCTTATGCATGCTTAGTAGCACCTTACTCTGTAAGCAGACCCCTGGGACAAGCTGAGTAGCTCCTTATGCTGGACATAGCCTCACTGAAATCAGTGGGATGACCCACAGGGTAAGATAGTACTCAACACCAGTAAGGGTGGCAGAATATGGTCTTTAGCTAAGATCTGATCCGGTATTCCCTAGTTAGGAACAACTCCTGCTGACTTCAATGCTGTTATTCAGGATTTACATCAACACAACCAAGTGTCCCTAGCTTCTGTGTGCCAAAAGCTGGGAATGGGTGACAGGAGATGGATCACTTGATGATTACCTGTTCTGTTCATTCCCTCTGAATGAACATTGGCCACTGTCGAAAGACAGGATACTGGGCTAGATGGACTATTGGTCAGACCCAGTACGGCCGTTCTTATGCAGAATTTGGCCTATTAGTTTGATAATACCACAAACACTACTCTTAAACTTGACATAATTCATAAGTAAACACATGCTAACAAAGCTGAACTAGGGACAGAAACAGCAATAGCAGAATCGAGCAGCAATATGGCACATGCACTGCACTGGATCACTGCCACATCTAAGGTGTGATGGTGAAGCAGCAGCATCTCCTCATGCCTTTAATGATCCATGAAATAGCATTATCCAGAACAACGCTCATCCCGGTATGTTTCTTGCAGAAATTAAAAATCTCTGGTGTATCGGTATTCTCATTTTGTTTATTTTTAGAATCCTAAAGGAGCTTGTCAACTTCTCTAAAAGTCAACATTTTCTTAAAAATATAGAAACTATGTATTTTTCATAATGTAACAGATCCTGAGATCCTACCTGAGCCCTTACCTCAAGTAAAACGCCCACTGACCGTCTCCTGATATTGAGGCATTTTCTATTATTCCTAATACTACTATGTTTTAGATTTTTCACTCATTACCTGATTTAACAATCACACAAATTATCTTTTCTTAAATGTCTTCTTCCCCCCTTCTCCTCTGTATCAGGATTTTCCTTCCGGTCATGGCTTGTCTATTTAAATAAGACTACCCTAGCCACAAATTCAAAGTAAAATACTCTTCGTTAACAGTGCCCTTTTCTCGTGTAGAGAAAGTCCTTCACGGTTGCATTTAAGTTTGTCTCAGTCATTAATGAGTCATGACAAATCTTTCATTTGTTTTATTTGGGGTTGTTTCAGATGAAATTCAAATTCAGTTTAGTTATTACTCGTAGGATCCTAAGACTGACTCCTCCTCCTTTGGGTTCTAAGATGAGGAGTGGGAGCTAGGGAGCTATGGCTCCCATCTACCTCCCAGCAACTGTACCTTCTTGCCCAGTCCTTCTCCAACTTTCCCTCTTGTGGAGAGGTCCTCCCATGCTGTTCCTGCCACCCAGGAGCACCAAAGTAACATCACACCTCCAACAAGCCAATGGGTTCACGTTGTTGGCACTGCTCATGTTACCAGATCCTTGCTGGTTCTACCTCACTCCATGCCAGCCATGCCTCCTCTCTATGGATCCTGTAGGAGTAAGGGAGGAACCAGACATCAGAGGAAAGCTGGCCATGCTGGGAGAGTCGTCTGAGATAGAGGGAAGGTTCCCAGCAAAGAAAGGGTAGGACCAGCTATAATTGTAGGCAAGAGACCTAATCCAGCTATTCTCCCAACCCTTCCTTAAACAGCTCCTCTTTAGACCTAGTAGCCCTGTTCTTTTCTCACAGGATCCTGGACACTCTTTAAGGAATATAACATACTGGGGTTAGTCGATGCTCCAAATATTCATGTAAGATATCTGAGAGAATGAGAGTAGAAAGAAGGAAAGGACAGTGTCTCAGCACCATCACTGGTAAGTTGTTATTGTTTTTTTAATGAAAAACTGTTAGAGAGATCCCTGCACAAAATACAATATACCTGAACAACACATATTGCAGCTGTGGGCTGAATTGAGTTCTCCATCACACCATTATAAATCCTGAATAACCCCCAGGAAGTCAATGGAACTACTTTTGATTAAAGCAAGAGCAAAACTGAGCCCAGGTTTTGGTTTAAGAAATTTCCATTTGGTTTTGTTCTCTCACACTGTGCGCTGGAAAATGCAAAATGAAGAATATCATCACAGAATTATCATAAATGTTATAAATTACCTATATGAATAGCTGTGAGCGAAAGTCCGTCAGGGACTGTCATACATCCACAAGCTCTCCCTCAGTGCTAGATTTAGTATTTGCATCTCTGAATTAGCTGAAAGAAGTGTAAAAACTCCTGCAGAGAGAGAGCTCCCTTTTGGCCACACATCTACACAAGCTTTTTGCAACAATAATTCCAACCTGAGCTTGACAATAACTTGAATCTAACAATTTTCCTCCAAATATACACTTTTCAGGTGGTATTAGGGATTTCCTCCCAAACACCTATGGATGGAAGACCCATCATGCTCTAAAATTCTCTTCCTTCAAGGTATCTCCTATATGATTAGATCAGTCCAAGATAATGCCAAAATTAAGGATTCACAAGAATTTTTAAGGTATTCAAACATTTTGGATTCTCATCTAATTGCTTAATTTTTCCTGTAACCTACCCCATAGACAACCCTTTCCTAAAATGCTGGAGGGAACTCTGGATAGCTTTAAAATAATATTTGCCTCAAGGTGGCCTGTCACTTTGGTCTCTCGTACCCAAAGGTGGCAGCCCTTGTACTCCCCTGAGTGTAAGACCTGCTGTAAATCAGTGCTTCTGGGGGTAAGTAGCATGTAGGGAGGGGATGGGGTTCATGGTCCTGTTCCCCTCCCACACTAAACAGTTGAACAGGCTGAATATGAAGGGGAAATGGCTGCTGCTTGATCCAGCCACTGAATGCTGGCTGCCCTAAAGTCCTAGGCCAAATATACCAATAGAATGGTATGCACCATTCCAAAAAAGCACCTTTCTATATCAATATGAATATATGACTTTAAATCACTTTGCTACCTTTTTCTCATAGAGGAAAATATTGCACCAGTTTGTGACGATTACGCACATTTTTAAGGATATCATCATCTGAGTTTACTTGATGCAATAAGAGGTGCCAACTTTTGAGAAGCATTTGTGGTTTACCACAAAAAGTAGATGCAAGTTACACTTTTAAATGTTAATTCATTGTGGAAAATGCTTTTGTGGCTGGGAAAGGGCCCAGTGGATCTAACTGAAGTAGGTACAAACCACTCGCTTATCACAGTCAATAATTTCTAACAGTTCTTGGAGACTACTTTGACTGGGAAAGGACAGAAAGGTGGGCAGTGCATAATCTTAATACACAGCTTAATAAAACATTGTAATAGCTGATCCTATAGGTTACAGCACTTGGTGCACATACTGAAATCTCATTAATGTGAATGGAAGATATATTCTTCACTCGATTGCATGTGTATCTTCTATAACTGAATCTCCTTTCTAATGAAGGTAGATAGACGTTAAAATATATACTTTAATATCTCTCCATATTTAAAAATCAGGCAGTGAAACACCCCTCCCTGCTCACACCGGTAAGTAGTTCCTCACGTGAGTAGCCCCACTGGTTTTAATGAGCTTATTTGTGCATCTAAATGCTGACTAGTGTAAGAAGTTGACAGCTAGGCTCAAAGTGACGATACCAAAGCCCAGTAGGAGCCAGACAATATGGTCATTATCAGATGCTCCTGTTGACCACAGAACGTAGGGAAAAGCCGCACCTTTTCACATGCATAGTGTCATGACTGACCTCATTTTAATCTCAGGTTGTGTATGAGTATAGAGCATTATAATTATTATCCTGTTATTGTGATTGCTCAGATGACTTTCCACTAGCTTCCCATTTAGCATAGTATGTGAAAGGCTGGCAAAGGAAATGCGATTAAGATCTGAAGCTCTGCTTGCCAGCAGAACTAAAGTGCAGAAGATTCCTATCATAAACAGTAACTGAAAGAATGATGAGCACTCAGGGCTTTCATCAGGAAATGAGAATGCAGGACTCCTTCCATATCTGTCAGAATCCCAAAGAAGAATGGAGGAGAGAAATCCAATCCATCTGTATAGATTGTCTTTTGTGGTATAACCACCACCCGCACCTTTAAAAATATTAAAATACTGATCAAGGAGGAGTTTAATGGCAGACTGGCTGAGATGGGAGGGAGTTGAGACATTAGATGACAATCAGAGATGCTGAAGGGCAGGAAGCATGAACAGGCACATTTTCTCTGAGCTTTTGCAAAGACCCCAGTTCTTTCCAATGCATATGAGGGAAACAAATTCTTTACCCTCTGTTTCCCCCCCCCCCCCCAATTCCTTAAAGGGCTAATGCCATCATGCTGGTACGTATCTGGACTCAATTTATCTGTTCTACAGGGCCTCTGTGCTAAAGCCTAATAAAAAAATTTATTCTGCAAAATGTTTTTACAGTATGGTGTAAGTGTATCAGAACCGTCTGTTCCTAGGTGTGTGTTTGTGTGTGGTGGGGGGGTTGGCAGGGAGTGGTGGAATTTCTCCCTTGACCAACTCTAGGTGTCTGCCATTTTGCAACCTTCCAGCACCTCTCAAGTACTTATTACGGAGATCAGGAAGAATCTTTTCTGCTGCATCGATTGGCAGCCAGGGCCCAAAATAAATGATGAGGTTGCTGCTTGCAAATTCTCTCTAACACACATGCACGATCCTCGGTAGGTTGATCAAGTGAAAAACGGACACTCTGATCACTGGGGAGCATTCTGATGGGAGACAGGGGAGGTCGGTGGGGAAGTGCAAAGTAAAGAGGGCACTGCCATTCCCTCTCTCAGCCTGTCCCCATTTCAGAATTAAAAGCTAGGGCTCTTTACAGTAAAGGGAAGAGTGGGAGAAAATATTATTCTGTCACCCATTCACTGTTCTCGCCATTTCCCAAGTTCTCCTTCTGCAGTCTGCCTCTGATCATAGAATCTCAGGGTTGGAAGGGACCTCAGAAGGTCATCTAGTCCAACCCCCTGCTCAAAGTAGGACTAATCCCCAATTTTCGCCCCAGACCCCTAAATGGCCCCCTCAAGGATTGAACTCACAACCCTGGGTTTAGCAGGCCAATGCTCAAACCACTGAGCCACCCCTTGGACATACACATCTGTTAACTGACAGCCCCACTGGCCAGCTCACTCCATTCCCCTCTGCACTCAACCTGCCAACCCAGCCCATCCACATGTCCAGTGTTGAACCTCCACAATCCCTCAGATCCCTCCGGCCCAGCACACTCACCAGCACAGAAATACCTGGCCACACATCACCCTTTGGACTGGTGACCCATTCCCCTTCCACCTTAGTCTTTCAAACATCAGAATTCTCCCCCACCCACCATCCCAGGACTCAGAACACTCCTCCCCTCTCTCCTGCTCCTCCACAAAACCCACCCCCAGGCTCCAAATTCCTTCCCTACCCACGTGACACCCACCAAACTCAGAAGCTCACCTCCCTCTGCTCTTGTTGCTGGGTCTGAACATTCAAGATCAGAGGCAGCAAGGAGCATGTGCATATGATCTCAAATCGCTCCAAAGTCTGTATCCCCTCTATGTGCCTCCTCTTTTCTGCTGCCTGGGCTTTATATGCTACAGGGCCAGAAGTCCATTAGTAGGAACAGATATACGTGCAGCCTCCAGACACCGGAGAAGTTCCAGCCTCACCAGGAGCCACTCTGTGCAGCAGGTGGTAATGCATCCTGCAATACACAGTCCATACTATGCAGGTGACCCTATTGGTGGGGCTTAGACTCATTAGACCCTAATGACCAACCAGGCCTGACTGTAACATGGTCTTTAAAGAACTGAAGACAAGTATTTGCCACAATATGTGCTTTGGAGTCCAGATCTCCAGGCAGAATTCCTAGCAGAGCTGAATGAATTATTCATTGTAAATACATTATTTCATTAATTTAGCCTATTTCTTCTGTTCATGAATTACCCATGAACAAATCGTGATATTTACAGATGTGTTAATTATAATAATTATTTAATGAAAAATTTATGCAAACATAATGTAGCCCTGGATTGTTTGCAGACTGGACACTGCCAGTATTTGCTGTTGGTGATTTGCTATTTGTGCCATGTGATCAATGGTCAAAGTTAGTTATTGTTTCAGTTCCCTGATTTAATGACCTAAGCTATATAGGCAGGAAAGGTCAATTCCTCTTTCTACTTACAAAACTGTTTGCTATTCAGAATAGTTCAACAAATCTTTGAAGATGGCTATGGCGTTACTTCTAGTGTTCGATTATTCGTGCTTTTGCTTTCTGCAAATACTCTTGTGTATAAAATCTCATTCCTCACAATGTTTGAGGGCAGGCTGTCATCTTGTCCGACACACCAGGGATTAAACAAGGGACTCCACTACTAAATGTATAGGTCTTCACATCTTAAGCTAAATACCCAGGCTCTGTAGCTGAGAGCTGAGAGTCATATCAGACAAAGAGTGGGACGTGTAACACTTGTGCAAATAAGTGAGGAAAAGGGGTTGTTGTGAATACTGGTGATGATGAGGATCAGTTTGTTTTATTTACAAGAGTATTCATCCATATCCTTCAGATGCATTCATTCAGCTCTTGTTCCCATGGTTCCTAGTCTAGAAATCTGTGCTGTGGGTTTAGGAGATGTTCCTGTTTTAGGGAGAAAAAAAATCAGTTCTCTGGGCCAACTGGAAGTGTATCTCAAGGGAACATTTTTATTCCACCATAAGCAAAAATGTCTTGCTACTAAATAAGCCTTAGCCTCCAATATTGACTCTGGACAGCGAATTCATACAACCAACCACCTATAGATCTTTTAGGATCCAGAATATATGGACCACAACAGCTGGATTAAGGTTGGGCTGATACCTACAATTCTCTAAATATAAGACCCATAACAAACCTGGTAGGCAGAATGAAATTTTAGTTGATTTCCTAATGTGCATGTCCATTATGTCCAGTGTAAAGGGAGAGATGGTGAGTGATGCGTCAAAATGACATGGATGATGACATGACAACTTTCCCAGGGATATGACGGATTCTCCATTATCTGAAGTCTTTAAACCAAACTCAGATTTATTTCTAAAAGATGTGCTACAGCTCAAACAGAAGTTATGGGCCTGATGCAGAAATTACTGGGTGAGGTTCTTTGCATTCTCTTATGCAGAAGTAGGACAAGATGATCATAATGGTCCATTTTAATCTTAAAATCTAGGAATCTATGAAGAGCATAATTTGGGGGTGGATGGCTATCTCCCCCCATCATTTATTTTAGTGCCCTTCTTTGTTTGAAGTGTTGCTAATAGCAGAACATGGCCAGAAGCTATTGGTGCATATCCCATACTGGCTTTGAACCAGCTCTGCCTCCACCAGACATCCTATTTCTAGAAGAGCTCACACCATAGACATTTACATATGAATATATTTCTTTTAAAAGGGTAATTCTTACCTTGTTGCTTTAATTTCCCAGGACAGAGAACAGCAAGGATACTGACAGCAGCCAAAATAACTGAAGAAATCATTATCTAAGCCGCTCTCAACTGGGGCTGCAACAGATTTCTACACTGTTGCATGGACCTGACCTAGGCAGACTCATCTTTAATCAGGTGCACCATCAATCTGAAATGGACAGCAGCCATGCTGGGCCTGACTTCTCTTTAGGCACTTGTGGAAAAACATGATTTTGAAAAACACCTGAGTTAGTCAAGAGAACAAGTCCCTTGAATTTCATTAGGAATTGTGCTCCTAAATTCTACCCTTAAATGTTGACTTTGGTGTTTAAATGAGTTGTGGTGATCAAGACTTGAGTCCACTGCTAGCAAAAAATTTCTAAACATTCCAGTCCAAAGGGGCCTGGGGAAATCACTAATGGCAGAGGCTTAAGGTGAAAATCCACTGATTCATTCATAAAAACTAAGGAAGTATCTGAAAATCTGCAAGCTCTGGCTCCTAATCCCCCACCAGCTTCTTAGGGGAGGGCTGAGTAGACCAATGTACATTTTAAATATAGTTTTTGTATGCTATGGATATTTATGTATGCTTTTTACATGATTGTATCTGTGTTTAAATAACTGACATTTTTGCTTATACCCTATATTGTTCCCCAGACAGGAATTCAGCATAGTCCAGAATCATACATCACATTAACTAGCAGTATGATTAAGAGTGTTAAAGATGACTAATAAACTGTTGGGGACAAATAATAATTTACATTTTATAGCCCCTTTGATTTAGGACAGCCTTTTCCCCAGGATATGTGTTACATGAAACATTTCACCCACTGAGGAAACAGATCCCACTCTGAGGTGTGATGCGTTGGTCATTCTATATTAGTGAATGGTTGACAAGGGAAAATGGAGCATAAGGTATTAAACTACTGAAGAAATTTGTCAAAAGGTAAGTACCTTATATGATAAAAAATAAATAATAATAATAATACAAACATACACACCTTGCCTCTTATCCCAAAACCTCAAAAGTAGGTATTATTATCCCCATGTAAAAAATGTGGAAACTGAGGCAAAGGCATATTAATTGTCTTGCCCAAGGTCAAAATTCTCTTCAACAACTTAACCAAGCTACTTCCCTGCCTCCCTAAAACACCTATTCTACAGCCATTCATTGGCTAATCATAAACTGAGCTTACAACTAAGTTCAAACATAAAAGATTACTGTGCAAACATTGATATCAGTGGGAAGACTGCAAACTGAGCAGGCACTGAATCTATCTCAGAGAAGGTCTGCACTGGTTCTGAATAGCTAAAAGCTGATATATTTAATGTCAGTCTTCACAATGTGTTCAAATCCCCTTTCCACCAAAGCATCCAATAAATGAGCTTGTGTGGGTTTTCTTTTTCAAGTGCTTTTTATTTCTGTTGTGCTCTATTTGTATTTATAGAAAATATCTGCAGTCACGCTCACGATGTCCATGACTTTAGAATACAGAAAGGTACTGCACAAGACTGCATTTTTCAGGAGCAATGATTGCATATGAATACAGGGGTGAAATAGACTATGGAACACAAGAAAACAATGATCTATATTACACATTTAAAAGTAGACAATTAAACACTTAATCAAAACAGAGAGAACCTGTTTACATTGTGCAAAATCTGATTTATATTATTGCTTAAGATAATAAGAAGATTCAATTCTGCAATCTTTACTTAGGTAAAACTCCAATTTCAGTCAAGGGGAGTTTTGCCAGGATAAGCACTATAGGAAGAGGGGCAATATTTTGTATTGGAATTTGTTAATATTAGTGTAGCTAGCCAAGAAACAGCAATAGTAGCAGCTCACAAATATGCCGTGATATAGTCCCTGGTGAGGTCAACATAAAACTTATCCACAATCAGCACTTCTAAGAGAAACTAGTAAGAGGGGACAAAGGTTGGGTCTCTATGCTGTATAGCCAAGATAAAGATGACACTTATTTGCCACCTTAGATCCCCTGTCTTCTATTTTTTTTAAAAAACCCAGCAGTTATGTGAGCAAGTCACACAGACTGAACTTCTTCCCCTGGAGCCTCCCCATTCAAGGAGAATATGAAAGAAACAAAGCTCATCCAGGGAAGTGATACTATTAAGATGCTGTAGTTGACCTATAGAGAGTCAAAGACTTTTCATAAGGACCAGATTTTCCAAAGTATTCAGCACCTAGCAGCTCTCACTGAGAACTATAGGAGCTGCTGAGTACTAAGCACTTTGGAAAATGTGGTCTCTATTTAGATGATTAAACAGAAGATATGTTCTCTTTGAAATCTGGCATCTTACTAAGGTGGCTAACAATGGAAGCTGTTGGCACTCAACATTTTAGAGAATCCAGACCATAGAATACTTGTTTATTCATCATACCAATAATTATCCATCTTTAAAGGCCACTGGAAAGATCTTATGATTTTAAAATGTAAGACTATATAAAGACACAAACATTTCTGGCAAAACAGAGATATGGCTAGTGGAACTGCTAAAAAAACACACCCTAAAATTAACCAAACATTGCACCTTCGGGACCAGATACTGGTCTCAATTACACTGGCATATATCAAGAGTAATTCCATAGAGTTCAGTAGAATTACCCTTGATTTACAGTGGGTGTAAATGAAATAAGAATATATCCTGCTATCTTCACACATTAATACAGATAACTGATGTACGGTTTTGCCTGTATAAGAAGTAAAAGATACTACACATGCTAACAGAGCATGATATTGTGCAGTACTAGTCCCAAATTATAGCCCCAAGCCAACAACACACACAAGACTGGAAATCTACAGCACAGCTAAAATTTGCTTCTTAGTTACACTAGTGCAGTGGTTCCCAAACTGGGGTTCGTGAACCCCTGGGGGTTCGTGAAATGTTACAGGGGGTTCTTGGGAAAAAATTCCCTAATGGTGGCCAGAGCTGTCCCTAGGGACTACGGGCACTACGGGGCCAGCAGCCTGGAGCCTCTGGACTTCCAAGAGCCAAGCAGATCAAAGCCAGCGTATCTATCTCTGTGAGGAGATTTAAACTTCAAGACTCCTTACAAGAAATGGAAAGGGAGGTGGATATTTTTTGCTGTTTTAAAAATTAAATAGGCAGCTAGTATTGTTTTTAAAATTATTATGAAGAACAAGTTTAAGCTTTGTTGTAATGTGCGTTCTTTGCCTGGACTGCTCAAGACGTGAATGCTTGTGTAGGAGGAACTCTGAGTTGGCTTCTAAATACCTTCATGCTCTTTCACATCTGATACTCCTTGATGAAACACAGGAGCCTTGCCTTATAACAGGCTTATTCAAAGTGATACAAGCTATGAAAGTGAGATTTTGGAAGAGGGTTGCCGTTTTCATAATGTAATAAAAATACTGTAATGAGCAATAATAATTAATAATGAATAGTGTGTAATAAGCATGTCATAAAAAAAAAATTTATATTTCCAAGATCACTGATTTTATAATTTATACTTAGGTAAAGGAGAAAAATCCCTGGAAATATTCATTTTTAGGAGGGGGTTCGTGAGACTTGACATTTTAGTGAAAGGGTTTCACAGGTTGTTAAAGTTTGGGAACCACTGCACTAGTGCAATCTCTTTGACTTCATCAGGTTTGTTCTGGTGTAAAGGCCTGATATGCCATCACTTAAAATCAATGATAAAACTCCCATTAACATCACACGGGAACAAGACCCAAACAAGAGGAATATTTAGTCCAACCTCTTTAAATAATCAAAATAACAGGTGAATGTAAATGATGCTGCTATTGCTGAAAGAATAGTGTAAACAACTATTAAAGAGTACACTCCAAACCTACTATACACTAAAGCTGGCTCCATTTCATCCATTGGTGCAAAAATAGTTAAAAAGTCTTACATTGATTACAAAGGTGATGCAGAAATTTGCTAAATACGCTGCAGTTAAATGCTTAAGCTCTTTCAGCACACATTCTCCATGTGCGCAATTTGAGGCTTCCATATTATCAAGTAGAAGTAAATTCTGGAAATCCAGACAAATTCACCGGCTTCAAATCGGGAGCGGCACAATTCACCCCAAATGACCCCAAATTGTTCAGAAATGGAATCAGACTGCTTCCCCCTTTCAGGGTCAATCTCAAAACAATCATGACCTAAAAATGAAGTGCATGAGCTCTTTTGATTGGTCTACACCTAAAATTTAGATTGACATAGCTACATCACTCAGGGGCATGAAAAAATACCACTGGGCACCATAGTTAAGCCAACCTAATACCCGATGCAGATGCAGCTAGGTTCAATTAGATCTAAAAGAGTTCTTCTGTCCACATAGCTACTGCTTCTTGGTTATGTGGATTTACCTACATTGATGGACCAACCCCTTCTGTCGATGCAGGAAGCTGTAGCACCCATAATGTAGATGTGCCCTGAGATTGCTGAAGTGAATTAGTTTAATTTACCTGTTAAACTGCTTCACTCTGAGCAAGAGGGACTGCATTGCACTGGCATCTGCAGAAGAAATAGAGAAACTGAATCTTTCCTACTAATCTTCCAAAAGGAAGATGAAACGATTTTTGTATCCTATAACAATGCTCCTGAGGTTATACTTTTAGTCAATCCAATAAGATGAAGAATGCTATGATGAATACCTTATTTCATGCCAGTGGGGAGTTTCTTTTTGGATTCTCACTGAGGAAATTTGACTATGTTTTAGTGAAGGCCAGATAATTTATTTTCCTGACAATAACCTTGAAAACTAAATCCTTATTTTAAAAGTGGAATGATTGAAGGTGGATTTGTCTGCTGCAGAATTGTTTCACAGACAGCATGCAACCAAAGACTTAAGCTAAGACATTTGCTCTAGGAGGAGTTTGTTCTCCTCATGTGTGTACATAACTCCTTTTAAAGTCAATAGCAGCTATATTCTTTGAATCTACCAACAAGTGATAGTTAAAGAAATCATGCGAGAGCTCAGTTTAAGTAATAAGGGTCTAATTTACAACAAAGTTCATTTACTAAAAAAAATCATTTTGGAATGGGATTTTGTAATAGATCTAATCCTTCTGAAACAGGATTTTAACAACGAAGTTAGTCTTCTGTCCATCTGACACAATATTTACCCCTGCAGTTTAAGATTGCCTATACTGTACTAATTTTCAGTACACTCCAGATCTTAGCCATTGGGAATATTGTACTATTCTTGAGGGCAAAATAAGTAATTTGCCAGTCAGACCCACACAGCCTTGATCCCTAATTAAAGAACACCACTATGTTTTTAAACAAAGTTGATTATTAAATGATGGTTACACTCCTAGTGCTGAACTGAGGTGTAATTGTTTAAACTGAGTTAATAAGCAAATTTAATGAAAATCCCATTGCTAGGCAGCTTGGCAAATGAAAGCTGATACTACGCAAGGGCTCTTTGGTGGCTTATATAAAATAAGTCAAATTGACAGATATCCACAATTTAAAACCAGCATTATAGTTAAATCCAATTGGTAATCCTTTTGGAAGTGTTAGCAGAAAGGCCTGTCATGGAAAGGGCATAGACACTACACTACCCTCCCAGCCCCAATGGCTCCAAGGTCAGGGTAAAGCACATTCATAGACCAGTGTGAGCAGGGGAGCATGCACTCTGCCTGTCTGTTCTGTATGGGGCCCGATCCTGCACTCTGAAGTCAATGGTGAGCTTCTGTTCATTTCAGTGAGACAGGATCAGACCCTCTCTATTCTAGGGCCACCAATTCTGCATTAGTCAGGAGCACGACATTCTAAAACAAGAACCGACAAAAATTAAAACTCCTAGAGAAACAGGATATTTAGTCCAACCTATGGAATCTTCTTACAGAAAATAAGCTCCTGTTTTTTCCTTACCACGTGATACTTAATAAATAAAAAGTTATATCCTTTGCTGGATATTGTCTGTCTGAGATTAAAGTAGTTAAGAGCAGAATAACGTGGGGTCTGGTAGGAGAAGAGTGGCCGATTTGGCAAATATGCTACTTATCACTAATGTATTGATCTGGCGAAGAGTGCATGTGAAGGAAACCTGAGGCTCTCAGGAAAGACTTTACTTTTAGAAAAATGTTGACCACACTTTTTCAATATTACCTTTTTCTGATTCAGCATTGTCCTCCACTAGCATTGCAAGACTGGCTATTCATTAAGAGGTTTTAATTTTGCAGCTGAAGAATATCCATACCCACAGCACAAGACATGGATTCTTCTGGTGGGCAAATTGCTTTTTGTGGCAATTATACAACTTCAACTGTTTTTCTAAAGCATTCAAATGGCTTTAAAACATGGTCATGTTATGCTGATAGAATTGTTGAAGTGCATTAGTGAAATATAGAGGGTAGCATGTAATGAAAGAAATGCTTTTACATTTAGCTAAGGAATAAATATGTACTATCCGCTCCAAATATAAATGCATAGCTTTTATATTTGAAACATAATTGAAGTTGGACCTTTAATCACAAGCAAAAACGTCTGCATATAATGTGCAAACATATGTAGGATATTCGTCAACTATTACAGCTTTTTTATGTTTATTATGTTCTGATGAGTCAAAATCTTGTAAGATCCATGTATTGCAATAAGTTCAGTTCCCTTGGTCAGTAAAAGAGATTCTCTGAATAATGCATGTAATATAAAAGAAATTAATAGGATTTAAATAAGACACCAGAGTAGGGGGTAAACCCGAGCTGATGCAAATCAGGTCAATTTTCTTTGAACTACAATAAAATCTGTCTGCTAAAATGACCTGTTTCTCAAGAATGCATTATTTATAAGAAAAAATGTGATGGTTCTGGGGCTGTTCAAAGCCAAAACAAATACAATCACAATGTACGTAAAACTGAACACAGAGAAAGATTTCAATTCCAAAAGTATTCCTGGACAAACATCATGGTACAGAAGAAGCAGACACTCTACGTTTTAGTCTATTGGAAAGACAAACAAAATATTCACAAGATTTGCCATGATTCGACCAACATACAACCCACAAACCTTTAATATGTCCTGTTTATTGTCCTTAATACATAGAATGGGCCAAACGCTGCAGTTTTACGAGTAACCTCTGCAGTGAAATAGAAATGAAAATAAAGCTAACTGGTCACGTCTTAGATCTTTACGCTTGACCTCACATGAATATTCATTTCAGTCCAGTAGCTTTAAGATTATTGTACTGTATCATTTTGAGGCATGTGTGCTCTAATTTAATTCTATACAATGATAAGAGCCAAGGCCAGTATTTCCACATTGGTTTAGTACAGAGGCATTATTTCATATATATAAAAAATATATATGAATTGCCATGGATTGCCATGATATTACTTAATGCAGACTTTTTATCTTTAATTAGGTTAGAAAATCTCACACATCTGTGCTTTGGAAGCCTCTGTCAACCCAACAAATTCAATCACATGGACGCCTGTGTCCTCCAGCTATCAGACGATTGATTTTTGCAGGATTCTGCTCATATTTAGCTTAAGGGACATGCGATATGTTCATTCGTCAGTCAGTTTGCCTGTACTTCATTGGGAGGGGCACTTTAAAAAAAATATTCCCCAGTATTCAAATATTTTAGACAAAAATAAATACAAGAAACACAATTAGACCTATCAGCATAGAGAACTGTAAAATATGACAAATACAATTACTAATGTTTGGATAAAAATACATATTGATTTAAGTGGGAGATTTGCCTGAATAAGGCATGCAGAGTTGGGGCTATCAAATGCGTGCAGACATATGTATAATTGCATATACCTATACTTGTTTGTTTTTTCATTTCTGTATATTGTCCATATTTATCATCTGTGAATCACTACATTGCTTAGAACTGCAAGACTGTCTTCTCTATACATTTTGTTGTGATTTTGATCAGGGTATGGGTCACTCTTTCCATAAGTGACAGCAAATATAAAGGAACCATTTTTTCATCAGTTAAAATAATGCAAGCTAAACATAACATATGGGGAAGATCATGGAAAGAGAGCTAAATGAGCAACTGTGAACAGTGTAAATTAAGAAGTTAGAGAATATACTTTTTGTACCTAAAATGTTGGTCTCTTATATGCAGAATTAGTTCAGTCATAGATAACAGTTTTAAATGTATGCAAATCAGAGTTATTATTAAACCCAGTATTGTTCTATCTAATACAGTGGTTTGGGGCTCAAATAGGTTTAGGCTCAAAGTTTAATAACAGCCATTAAAATCATTTGGAAGGACTACAGTGAAGGCAGATTCACAGACAACTGGTTTTAGTTATAATTATTAAATTTAAGGTACAAATGCTTAAAAAAACCTAAACCAAAACCAAAAACTAAAACAAAAAATATTTCAAAATCCATTGCATCAATTCTAAATCAATAATAAATGAGCAGTGCCTGCAAAAGGTCATATGCAATGCACTATTTCTCAGTGAAACACACTAGACCTAGGTGGATCTAATATCATTCTATCTACTTTTAAAAGCACTTGTTAAAACTCCTTCCTCCTTTACTTAATTTGGAGTTGATTTTAGCATTAAACACAACTAATACCTTGCTTAATACAGAATTCACACTCAGGGGGGCATAAATCTTTTCTGTATATATGCACTGTTGCCATTTTGGCAACATAGAAGCTTTTCTTGTTAAATGAGGTGACACAGTCATCTGAAACTTGGAGTAGCAAAGAATTATATAAATACATTTACCAGGCATCCCATAGGTTCTAAAATGTGAAATGTGCTGTGCATACAATACACATATATTAAAAGTATGAAAGAGATGGATGTGAGGACCCAGATAACTAAAGAAATATTGTATGTGTTTTCAAGGCACACTGAACAGGAAAACCTTCTCCAATCTGTTTCTATTTTAAATTCTCTGTAAGCAATGTTGCTCGGTGCTCTTAGTTCCTGGGGCAATTCATTCTTGGGAAACCACTGAGAAAAAAACATGGAATTTGAATCCTGAAATACGTATACAGAAGCAGCGGTGATTTTAGTGGTATTTAGCTCTGTACCACTAAATCATTTTGCCCTACACTGTAAAATGAATACCTCTTATGAAGTCTGACTTAGATGAACAGAAACACAAATGCTTCCCTGCTCTCAGACATTAAGCAGCATTAAGCAGGTATTCTACCCAGCATTGAAGGAATCAGAGGTGCAGTAAACATGGAAGTTCAGCTATAGGCTATTTAAAAATATATATATGTATCCCATTTGGCAAGAGCATCCTTTTTTAATGAGAATGTGTGCACAGACTGGGGGAGGGGAGTAATAGTTCCAGTTGGGGTGGTTTGTGAAATCAAGTAGATCCGATACTAACTTGATCTGGCACCAATGTGTGGCTGCATGGAGACATACCCACAGGATGTATGCATTAGGAGATAATAAGCGACATTTACAACCCAGAATATAAGAGCAGGGCAGGCTCGAGTGACATCACTAGATGAACTGCAGCGTCAACCTCCTCAAATATATTATCCTGCACACCATTGCTTCACTGTCCCCTTTTAGCCATTAGAAGAGCACTTGTGATCACAAATATTATGGTGTCTTTTTTCAAACGCAGGCAAGACGCGCCATGCCTAACAGCATCAGAGACATTCATAACTCACAATTTTTCTTTACAACTGCAAAATCCATCTCCATAGAAACCAGAAAGCAAGAAACTACAGTAATAACACTAAAGTAAATGTCACATTCAGTTAGTCAGCACAAAGCAGGAGAGGGGTTATTGCTAAGGTTAGAAACTAAGGAAGATTCTTTCCCCCGTTTTTTTCTAACAGAGCAGCTGACTTGAAATAGATTGTTTTATACAAAGTAATTATGTGGTCTTAATTTCACTGTAATTTACTCATAACTTGGCCAGATCAATGGCACATTTACTTACAGGCATTTGTTACAGCGAAGCTGTTAGCTGTTTCAATGTTGTCTACGTGAGGAACCAAATTAAAAGGTGCTTCAGAGGCGTTGGGGCTGGTGTTATGAAGAAAAATTGCTAATCGAAAAGCAGTATATTCCTGATCTGTGTTTCTGATGAAGAGACCACCTACAAAAACAGCAAAGGAAGCAAGAGTCAATTATTTACAAGCCAATCACTACACTATGAAACCAGCCAACTACCTCTCCCAAAGCTACTCAGTAATACTGGTCCTAGCACGTCTAGGGACACATGAACTAATCATATTCATAATCACAGCCACTACCTTAAATCACTGTCCTAAAGCAATGTTAACCTCCCAGCTGCATTCAGGCTCTATTCCTGCTTCCTCGGCTCCCAGCCTTTCATATTTAAATACCCAGATTTGTCATGATTGCAGTGACCTTTGAAACCATTTAGCCTCCATCTCCAGGATACTGAACGCGTTGCTAAATCAGCTACTCAGCATCCTCCTTCGCCTTAAGTGGCGGGCAGATTAAGGAGAGCGAAGCTTCTTCGATTAGAAACAAGGAGGCTCTATACTGAGCAGGCCGGTAATGAACTTTGCTTCTCTGCAGCCCAGGTGCGGGCAGGGAGCAGCAGCTCAGGCTTATTAGCAGCATCTTTCGGAGTGCACGAGAAATGATGCAGTGATGGAGCTGAGCTGGAAGGGATTCAAATAACTGCGCCCCGCCAGAAAAGAAGGGAAGGGGAAATGTGCGAGAGGGCGAGCGAGTGGGGAGGGCGACACAGGACGGGGGGCGGGGGCACACAATCCAAAATCCTAAACTTTCAAACTATGGAAAGGGAAAGCCAGCAGCATCTCGCTCCCCATGGCAAATAAACTCCTGCACCGGCCAGTGCATAAGAAACCGGCTTTCAAACAACTCGCCATCCCTCCGGGAAGCAGAAGGAATAGGGGTCGCAATTAAAGAGCGCGGGAGGGGGGGGGGTATCTTCACAACTTATTCTAGTACCGCACAGCCCCCTCCCCAAGGATCACTGAGTTTAAATGAATTTTCCCAAAGAAAACCAACCTCTCTCCATACACCCTCACCCCGTGTACACACACACACACACACGCTTTCCGGGGGAGGAGGGCTTAAAGGAGGGGGGTAGAGGAAGAAATCTTGCGGCTTCATTCAGCCCCCGGTTTCTAACTCACTTTGGAAAGGATTGCCACACTTGACACATGCACACAGCCCAATGCAGCGCTTACCTATTTGCACACTGCTAGGAAAAGCTCCCATTGCTAGTCCCCAAAAGCCAGAAAACAAGAAGACAAGCTGTCTGCAAATAATCCTCATCTTCTCTTTTGCCTCTCTGTATCTCCTTCTCTCTCTTTCTCTCTCTCTCTCGCTAGATGCTGCTCAGAGAGGCATTGAGGACGAGGTGGCTACAAACAAAATTAAGAATAAAAATGAATTCAACGGGGAGGGGGAGAAAAGAGAAGAGTTTTTTTCCCCTCCTTCCTTTTTTCCTTCTTTTTTTTCTTTTAATTTTTTTAAATGTTTTTTTAGCAATCCATCCTGCTGAGCCGGATTTTTCCCGCAGTCTCCATAGCCCTGGGAGAGGTTTCTGTCCGGCTGCAAATGTTGCACATGCAAAAGATGGTGGAGAGTTTGGTGGTGGTGGGAGCGTCTAGTGGCTGCACTGAGAGATGAGACATGCGCTATCCCCCCCCCCACTTCCCCCTCCCATAAACACAAGCAGAGAGAGAGAGAGAGAGAGAGAGAGAGAGGCGCGCGCACACACACACAAGGCTTCCTCGGTCTCAAGTGCACCCCACTCTCTAAACGAGCTACAGATAAATAAAGCAACCACAGGAGTAGGGGCTCCAGAGGACAGCAAGGAGATGCGCCTTCTCTCTCCCACCAGCATATACGCACCCGGCTAGAGTAGCAGCAGCACCAGCAATGAAGTTTGTCCCCCGGAGAACAGAGCCCTTCTTTTGCAGCCAAGTCCTGCTCTCAGGCACAGCCCTAGCAGCAAACGTGGGACTTTAGATACTGCAGCAAAAGGGGGAAAAAATGCACTGAGCAAATTCTGCTGGAGAGGGAAGTAACTGGAGAGGAGGGTGAAAAGAGTGGGGATGAGAGACGAGGGGGAGAGACTTAGGGGGTAACCAAGGTCACTGCTGCTTTATTGCTATCAGTAGCCCTTTCCCACACTCTCCTGGCCTGTGGGCTATAGAGAGTTTAGGGGGACAGGATGAGCAACTTATTCTGAGGGAGCAGGAGAGGGAAAGAGAAGGATGCTGATCTCATTAATAATAATTGATATTTAATAATGAATGCAAGATCATAGAATCAGAGAAATGTAGGTCAGGAAGAGACCTGGAGAGGTCATCTAGTCCAGTCCCCTGTGCTCTGGCAGGACCAAATAAACCCAGAGCATACCTGACAGGTGTTTGTCCAACCTGTTCTTAAAAACCTCCAATAATGGGGATTCCACAACCTCCCTCGGAAGCCTGTTCCTGACCTTAATTACCCTTATACTTGCAATGTTTTTCCTAATATCTAACCTAAATCTCCCTTGCTGCAAAATAAGCCTATTACATCTTCTCCTATGTTCAGTGGACATGGAAAACAATTGATCACATCCTTTTTATAACAGCTGTTAAAATATTTGAAAAAACTTATCAGATCACCCCTCAATCTTCTTTTCTTAAGACTAAACATGTCCAGTTTTTTTTAACCTGTCTTCAGAGGTCAGGTTTTCTAAACCTTTAACCATTCTTGTTGCTTTCCTTTAGACTCTTTCCTATTTGTTTACATCTGTCCTAATGTGTGTCACCCTAAATTGGACACAGTACTCCACCTGATGTCTTACCAGTGCCAGGGACAATTACCTCCCATGTCTGACATATGACAATTCTAATAATACAACCCAGAACAATAATAACCTTTTTCGCAGCTGTATCACATGGCTGACTCATTCATTTTGTAATCCACTATAACCCCCAGGTCCTTTTCAGCAGTATTACCATTTAGCCAGTTATTCCCCAGTTTATAATTGTGCATTTGATTTTTCCTTCTTGAATTTCATCTTGCTGAAATCAGATCAACTCTCCAGTTTATCAAGGTCATTTTGAATTCTAATCTGTCCTCCAAAGTGCTTGCAACCCCTCCCGGGTGTCATTTGCAATTTTTAAAAGTATTTTATATTCTCCACTCCATTATCCAAGTCATTAATTAAAATATTGAATATTACCTGACCCATGACTGACCACTACGGGACCTCACTAGATACACGCTCCCAGTTTGACAGTGAACCATTGGTAATTACTCTTTGAATATGGTCTTTCAACCAGTTGCGCACCCACCTTATAGTAAATTCATCTAGACCTCATTTCCCCAGTTTGTTTATGAGAATGGCATGTGGGACTGCATCAAAAGCCTTACTAAAAGTCAAGAATGGTCACGTCTACTGCTTCCCCATAACCACTAGGTACATAACCTTTCCAAAGGCGGAAATCAGGTTGGCTTGGCAGGATTTGTTCTTGATTTGTTCTGGCTATTTCTTATAACCCTATTATCCTCCACATACTTGCAAATTGATTGCTTAATAACTTCTTCCAGTATCTTTCCAGGTATCAAAGTTAGGCTGACAGGTATATAATTCCCTGGGCCCTCTTTGTTTAAAGATAGATACGTTTGCCCTTCTCCCGTGTTCTGGAACCTCACCCATCCTCCAGGAGTTCGCAAAGATAACAGGTCCAAGATTTCTTTAGTGAATTCCTTAAGTACCCAAGGATTTATTTCAGCAGGCCCTGGTGACTTGAATACATTGTGTTGAGTAAAAGCCACCATTAATGTTTTTAGCGAAGACTAAAATGTAACCCTTCTGCCAGTCATAGTTGGCAGCAACAAGGGCCGTGTTCAGTAGGGGTTCCGTTCCAAAGCAAAAGAGCCATTAAACACCTCAGCTTTCTTGATGTCATCAGTTATTAGCTCTCCTTTTCCGCTATGTAGACCAGCTACACTTTCCTTTATATTTCTCTTGCTCCTCATATATTTCAAGAACCTTTACTTATGCCTTATGTCCCTTGCTCGGTGAAAAGCACTTGGTGCCTTAGCCTTTTTGATTTTGTTCATACATGCTTGTGCTATTCTTTTGTACCAATTTGTTCATGTTTCCACTTTTTGTAGGATTCCTTTTTGATTTTCAGGTCATTACAGAGCTCCTGATGGAGCCATATTGGCCTCTTAGTATTCTTCCTAACTCTCCTTCACATTGGGATAGTTTGCAATTGTGCCTTTAATATTGTCTCCTTGAGAAACTGCCAGCTCTCCTGAACTCCTTTTGCTCTTGGATTTTCTTCCCAGGGGACCTCACCTGCCAGTTTTCTGGGTTTGTTAAAGCCTGCTTTTTGCTT
The DNA here is from genome assembly GCA_033296515.1 of Macrochelys suwanniensis. NCBI lineage: Eukaryota > Metazoa > Chordata > Testudines > Chelydridae > Macrochelys > Macrochelys suwanniensis. The sequence goes on along the minus strand of CM065775.1, from coordinate 36,085,744 downwards.
TTTTACAGTCCACTGTCTTTATTCTGCATGTTACCCAGGGTTTTGTTGAACCCAAGGCTCCTGGTAACTAACTTTACTCGTTGTGAGACAGTGCCAGGAAATAAATCAATGGGGACACAACCAGGCAAACAAAAGTGCTTTCACTCAATGTTTCTACTTTAGTCTCCAGCACTTACACACATCCACAGCAGGTTAGTAGAGCACCCCAAATTACCCCCAGATTCATGTTTACTCAGGGTCTTGAGTGGATAACTGTAGACATCCAGTGGCCAGCCTTCCATCTACAGGGGAACATGAGAGGTTTCCAAGTGTTCAAGAGTTCACAGACCTCAGATTTCTTCCTCTTTTCATACCCAGTTTGTTAGCAATATATAGCTTGTTTCGTTAAAAAAAAAATACACAAAAAACCATGCTGAGCAGAAACTAAGTTAAGCATGGTGCTTTCTAGCCAGTAGTTTTCCAGCCAGTAGTGTGGAATTTTCCATCAGTTAACCAGCTGTAATTCACAGAGCAATAGTTAACTACTGCCAGACTTTCCATCTTGCACATCCAAATGCTTTGGCAAAAAGCTCAAGTTAAGAGGGCACATGGTGATGTTTACTCCTCATGGTCACTGACTTCCCCCTCCCCTCCTGGTCTGTTAGTTGTGCTAAGGCTGCTACAAAGGTCTTACAGCTGCTTTCAGCAATAACCATATTGACTGGTATTCCAGCTGTGGGCAGTGGTTTAGGCATGTTACAGGGTTAACAAAATTTCCTCCTTACATGCTGCTCTCACTCCTTCCTTTCCTTAGAGTCATGACATTTGTAATTTCACCATCCCTTTCACCCAAATTGCCTTCCATCTTCATATTCACTAGCATTTCCTCCCTGTTAGTCAGAATCAAGTCTAAAATGGCTGTTGTCTTGGTTACTTACTCCACTTTGTGAAACACAAAGTTGTCCCCAGTACATTCCAAGAACTTACTTAAAATTTTGTGTTTTGCCATATTACTTTTCCAACAAATGTGTGGGTAGTTAAAGTCCCCCATTACTACCAGATCCCCCTTCTCAATCTCTTCTACCTCCCCTTCTGCCATACACAACCCCAATGTCTTCATCCTTTCTCTGAACCACCAGTCTGAACAACCAGATAGTCTGAACTGACTCCAAGAAAGCTTATTGGTTCAATGTTTATGTGTTCTGCTGGTTGATATAGGCCTAGTTTGGCTGTCACTAGTTACACTGTACATGGTTTTGAGTTGAGATGTATGAGTGTGGTTTGGTGTTAGAGGGTGGCTGCAAATTATTTTCTCCGTGAGCCCTAGACAAACGGGTGATCTATGCTGTTAGCAATTCCTAATTTGGTATTGAGTCCTACAGGAATCACAGAATTGAAATTCTCCTTGTGTGCGCACAATGGTGTGTTATATTTGTGGTTTAAATAAGGCTGTCCCCTTCAACATGGTTGGTTGCCTCCCTGCCCCCACAATATGCTGAAATATAGTGCACCCAGGGAACCAAGCAGGAAGGTGAATGGAGATGTGTGGGAAACAAAGGGGTGGGGATTTGGGATGGAAGGAGGGTAAAGAAAGTTTTTGGTGTAGGGATAGGATGAGATCTGGGCTGTGCAGGCAGCCTGATGCAAATGGGTAGCTCATCTAGCAGCATCACAAGGAACCCTTAATGCACTCTGAGCCTAGAGACACTCTGGTCCTGGGGAGCAGCTCCAGGACATCTCGTGAAATGCCAGGACCTTGACAGACAGTGGGCTTCTCTCTACTCCTGGCACTAACCATAACCCTCCTCCACCATCATCCCTGCTCACACCCTTGTCCCCGCCACATGTCCACTAACCCCTGTTCTCAGGGGATGTGGGGATTATCGAGGGATCTTTTGCTGGTGGTAAAAAAAACAGGTGGAGAAGTGGGAGAAGGAAAGGCATTGTCAGGGATTATTGAGAAAGATGGCTCAGTGGTTGTGATGGAGACAAGGGCTTTGATTGAAAACATGGGGAGACTGAAGCTGTGCAAAGGGTCTAGGAAACGGTGGGGATACTAAGGATATACAGATATCTTGGGGGTGTATGTGGGCACATTGCCTCAGTTCTAAGGAATCCACACCTCAAGAGCCCCCACATCACTGCTGCTTCAGCTTCCTGGCACAGAGGCAGCAATGCCATGGAAAGCTTTGATGCCAAGAGTAGCCACTGGGCTCCCCCAATACTATGTGTCTTGTGTATTGGAGAAACCAAGTTAGCAGCACCAGAAGAGCCTGTCTCCGTGCTGAGGCATTTGAGCATGAAAGGCGTCCCCCATATCACTGCCCTCTTGGCGTGCTGAGTGGAGTAATATTGTGCCAGATCTGGAGACTAAATTCAGTTACTGAAGTGTGAAAAAGATAGAAGTTAGTCAGGCTTCATGTACAAATTTCAGTGCAGCCTTCACAGTGTAGTTGCTAAACAGTAAGAAGATATGTGGATTGCTTTATCCATAACATCTGTCCTTGCTTACCCTTTCCCTTTGTGAGGTATGTTATACTTCAAACATCCATCAAATAGATTCTTTAAACAGTAAGCTCTTTGGGGCAAGTATCTATCTTCTGTGAAGTGCTTCAACACTTGTGGACAATCAGATAAATAATAAATACAAACAATGTGTCTAGGCCTCTAATACTGTGCCCTTCTCCGTGGTCTCTAAGCACCTTGGCAAAATGATATCAGCCATACTGGGAAGGTTACCAATATACCTGAGGTCTCTTTCTCCCTCCTTCCAACAGCTGGATGAATTTTCAGGAACTTTGCTTTACTTCTAGTCTTATTCTTAACTTATTTGTCTTTCAACATATGCAAGAACAGAATGGGTAATTATTTTAATGATATTTCTTATTAGTATTGTTATCGCTGAGGCAAATATGTATGATATGCATTCTGCCCTGAATGTCAAATTTTTGATCATCCTTGGCTCCCATTCCCTAACCATGAACTGTCCATTGACTTCTTCATTAACCCTAAGGGATGCAGGTGACTTGGAAGGGCTTCATCATGGAGGGAGAGGCAGTTGTTAAGGCTCTTTTGACCTGCCCATTGAGGAAGCTGAAAATCAGGGCTCGATCCTCCTCTAATTTACACTGGCATAAAAATTGAGACAATTTCCGTTTAAGTCAATGGAATTATACTGATAATAAACTCTTGTGAGAGCAGAATCAGGCCCCATGATGTCAAACTTGATCTGATCTTCAGCAGGGCAGTTACTAGTGTAACTTTAGTATCCTCATGGCCAAGATGGAGTCTGCTCTGCAGGCAGCTCTGGCCAAGAGAAAGCGCATGCAGGAATGCTGAAGGAAAAATCCCTTCCACCCCAGAGGCACCTGTTCCAAACCCCTCAGAGTGAACACAGACACACACTGGAAAATGGGTATAAGAAAGGGAAATATTTATTTACAGAGGGATGAGAGGAGAAAAACAAGAAGGGGAAATATAGGGGGAGCAGTAAAACAGGGTTGCATCCAAACCAAGGCCCCACAGTCCCAGTGGTAACACAGTCTGAAAGGGCAGACACTGAGCAATGTGTCTGCACACAGAGTTCAGGAGTCCTGAGCAAAGTTCCAGTCCAGTGGTGAGTTCTAGGTGCTTCTGGTCACCTTCGGCACCAGTGAACTTCCCCCAACAAACCCCGCCAGTGTCCTCTTCTGCCGCTCTCTGCAAAGCCACACAGAGCGACCACCTCCCCACTTAACTAGCTAACAGCCTCCCTCCTTATTCCCAATGCAGAGTCACAAGCCCCAGTACTCACAGCCCCATGCCGCTCTGGGCAGCAGTGATACTGGGTCCAGCTCCAGCCTGTCCTTCTCGGGCGATTCCTGCCTGGCACGATGCTTCTCCTGGCTCCTGTCCTGGGGTGTCCCCAATCAGCCGCCCTGTCCTTCCCCGGCTTCTGGCAGGTTCTCTCTGCTTCACTTTGCGAGGGCCTGCGGGCTGCAGCCCTTCTCTCTCTGGAGCTCCAGAGCCTCACCCTGGCGTTTCCCTCCTTTTTCTCACTGCCCCCCCGTCCTCCTTAGAACGGTGGTTCTCAACTGTGGTCTACTGCTTCTTCAGGGAAAGCCCCTGGCTCGCCGGGCCAGTTTGTTGACCTGTCGCGTCCACAGGTTCGGCCGGTCATGGCTCCCACTGGCCGCAGTTCACCGCTCCAGGCCAATGGGGGCTGTGGGATGCAGCGCAGGCTGAGGGATGTGCTGTCCGCCGCGTCCCGCAGCCCCCATTGGCCTGGAGCAGCAAACTGCGGCCAGTGGGAGCCACGACCAGCCGAACCTGTGGATGCGGCAGGTCAACAAACCGGCCCGGCACGTCAGGGGATTCCCTGAAGAAGCGGTGGACCACAGTTGAGAACCACCGCCTTAGAAGAAAGATTTAAAGGGGCCATGCTCTCTAAACCTCAAAGGGGTTACACTAGAGCAGTAACTGGAGTGATGTAATACCTTTGACCCATATTTGTGGGTTGTTGTACTAATGCACCAGCTGCAGTTTCTTTAATATTTGTGGATTCATTCATTCCCAAGTACAGTGCGTTGCAATAACCAGTGCTAGATGTTACAAATGCATGAAACAATGACCATGTCACAATGACCATGAAACCACAAAATGCTGTTTTTACAAAATCATATTCCAGCATGTAAGAGCATATCAATGTCTAAATAGCTAAATAGCTCATAGAAATTTAGTTTTAGGGCTGCTTATTGCTAATAACATCTAGTATACTTTTATGTAGCCGAGTCCTCTTGTCTAGTTTGTCCTCTCCTATTCCCAATTAGTCCTTACCTGCGTGTGAGGAAATAAAAATATGCAGCCACCATTCCATCACTACATCCTCTTGTCATCAACTGGCATATTATTTATGTTAAAATATTTCTCAGTTAATTATACTAACTCCCAATATAGTGCTTTTCTTAAAATAACACATGGAAACTTTATGTTCTGTTATTCTACCTAATTAAAATTAATTTTATATAATTTCTGCTTAATTTATGCATTTTAAATTCAGGGAAATCCCTCTCTTTTCTGTTTTTTTACACTTAGATTATACTTTCTACTAGTTTTAAGCTTCTCCATGTACCTCATCCCTGGTCAACTGCCATTAACTACCACATATTTGAATAACCCAGGTTCCCGATTAGATCATTGCTCTGTGAATCAGGTATTCCCATATGGTAAAACCGTACAGGGCCAGAAACAGCTTTCCCAGCAGATTAATTAGCCCACTGGTGCCCCTAGATGTTATAACTTTGCAAGACATTTATACAAAATATATATTCTTAAAAATACTTTAATTAATATTATTTCTCTGGTTCTAATCATTCTGAGAAGCTGTATAATTGGAATAATTATATCCCATCCACTGATAAAGATGAATATGTCATATTTTATCACTGGATGAAAGCATGCAGAAGATCAGGCCATAATGATTCCTTCTAGCCTTAAAATATATTAAATATTACAATGTCTGAAGCAATTGATTTTCAATTCGGTGTTTAGTAAACAATTCATATTCTGTGGAGCTCAGGGATGTTCATGGAAAGTGTATGCTCGGGACATCATTTTTAAATCTGCTTCAGTTTGTGTAATCCAACCATAAATAAATCGGCTTGGGCAAATAATTATTTGAAAATGGCTTGGCACCTTAATCCATGAGTTGACTCACTGATATCGGTGTAACAGCTTGTGGCAAAAGATACTACCCAATGTAAGGATAAAAGAATCTGTCCCTCTGTGACTTAAAGCACTATTTTTAAATTCCCAGCATATACTATAGTCAAACATGTCTAAAGACTGCTAAAGGCCAGATGTGTTCCTTGAAGATAATTGAAAAGTGCTGGGGGAAAGCTTGCAAGTATGATCAAAATCCAATTATACTTTAATTCAAAATATGCTTCCTCAGGAGTCAAGACCTCATCAATATTGTAGATTTACTAGTGTTCCCTGTTTTAAACAACAGAGGCCTGTTTTGTGCAGGTAGGCAGAGCTCTTATAAAGGTGTCATTAAAGGTTATTACAATTCTTTGCAAGTACTGCACTTTCTACTCCATGAAACATTTCCCTCTTATTGCATTATCTTGTAAGGTAAGGAACTAAAGAAACACTTTAATAATGTAGGACTGTGTAGCATTCTAGGAAGAATCTTGTGTTGCAGGGAGAGCACATTATAGTGCCCCCAGGTCAGTAAAAGCTGAATGAATTATTTCTTTAGAGACTTTCTACTAACATATTCATGCAGCACATGCACCTAGTGCACAGAACATGTGTGAACTTTACTGAGCGCTGTTCATATTCAAATCAGGTAAACTTCAAGCCACACACTCTCATGAATACAACAGTAATTACTGTGCTCTAAGGACACCATTGCAATGACATTATCATTTGTCAGCAGGATACCAGTGACTACTGTCATAGAAAATTTACATTTGCATCTTTGTTAAATAGTCTGTTTACTAGTTTATTAATGACCTGCAACAAACAATGATTTGAACGATTCTATGAAGTTCATCCTAGTGGCAGGCTATGTTTGTGTATTTTCACAGGTTAATAATACTAAGGTATATTCAGCAGTAGTTGTCATGGAGTATGCAACATAAGTGTCAGTGTATCAACATATAGTTTTGTCTCGGGAGAGTATCACAATACTGTTATTTAAAATGTAATCAACAATTATTAAAAGGGACCAGGAAAACTGAAAATATTACCTGAACTATTTCCTTATAGCTCAGACTGTATTAGTAAGGATTTCTTATTTTACTGTAGTAGGTGCAGTAGCTACTACAGCAATTAAGGTTGGAAAGCACATTTTATTATCCTCTTTTTTTAATTGCTTATAACTTTCTGAAATTTTTTTTATTAGATTAAAATGTTACAAGTTTAGTCAGTAACCAGATGTGAATATTTCTGGAAAGTTTCAGCAAAAGCTATTCACCTACTTAAACAATATTTATGGGATTTGGTAATGCAGTGAATATTTGTCTAGTGTTCTGGACTTAAGGTCCAGTGATTCCTAAAGGAAAACAGACATTAATACATAGTAACCAGTAAAAGGAAAACACTCTCAGCCCAGGGCTACACTAGGGGAGGGGGTCGATCTACGATACGCAACTTCAGCTACGTGAATAGCGTAGCTGAAGTCGGCATATCGTAATCGACTTACCTGGCCATGAGGACGGCGGCGAGTCGATCGCTGCCGCTCCCCCGTCGACTCCGCTTCTGCCTTTCGATGAGGTGGATTTCCGGAGCCGACGGGGAGTGCGATCGGGGGATCGATTAATCGCGTCTTAACGAGATGCGAAAAATCGATCCCCGATAGATCGATTGCTACCTGCCGATCCGGCGGGTAGTGAAGACAAGCCCTCAGAAAGGCCTTGATGGAATATGCTATATGTAAATTACCCCCACTCTCCAAAAAAAATTTAACAAGCTGTTGATCTAACTTGATTAGCCTGAGGAAAGTTTGTATATCTCTATCTAGAAAGACAACCCAAAACAATCATTTGAGAAGGATTAGTCTTAAATGAAGGGACATTATTACATTCAAGACAACTGTTCTGCTCAGCATCTTTATCCCCTTTAGTAATACTGAATATAATAGCTGCTATAATCTTAATTTTCAGATTTAGGGAGATTTTTCTGGAGGCTTATTCAATTTCAATTAATATCTTGATACCCATCAAGCATAACAGTACAATAAGCATCAAAACAATCAAACTAGATGAAAGTTATTGACACCTCAATCTGGGACAGTTTCTCAGATTTGTCACCTAAAAAGAATGGCTGTTGTGTGGGAATCTGCCTCTCATCCTCTGCATTGAAGACCAATGCAAAGAATTTATTTAGCTTCTCTGCAATGCCTTGTCATCCTTGAGTGCTCCTTTAGCACCTTAGTCATCCAGTGGCCCCATTGATTGTTTGGCAGGCTTCCTGCTTCTGAGGTACAAAAAATTGCTGTTAGTTTTTGTGAATTTTTCTAGTTGCTTTTCAAATTCTTTTTTGGCCTGTCTCATTATACTTTAACAGCTGACTTGCGACTTGACACTTTCTATTTTCCTCAGTAGGATTTCACTTCCAGTTTTTAAAGGATGTATTTTTATCTCTAACCACTTCTTTTACTCTGTTGTTTAGCCATGATGGCATTTTTGGTCCTTAAAAAAAAAAAAAAAAAAAGGGGGTATGCATGTGTTTTTTAAAAGTTTCCATGCAGCGTGCAGACATTTCATTGCGGTGACTGTTCCTTTCAATTTTCATTTAACTAACTTTCTCATTTTTGTGTTGTTCCACTTTTTGAAGATAAATGTTACTGTGGTGGGCATATTTGGTATTTTTCCCCCTAGAAGGATATTAAATTTAATTGCATTATGGTTGCTACATACCAGTTGGATAAACTGATTAGTGTACAATATGTTAAAATTTTCTATTTGCTCTTCTGTTCTACATCAATAGTAAAGTTAATTAGAAAATATTTCTGCAGAAAACTGTTGACTTTGTTGTGAAAAAAACCCTGAAATTTGTCTAAAAACAGAAAAAAAATGATTCTGAAATGTTGCTTCACAACCTCATAGGAGCTGTAGTTCGGATGCTTCATGTGCCCATTTCTCTTCTATGAGCTGAGTTCTCCACCTGGACTACGTTGCCCATGATTCACCATGCCCAGGGACTCCCCAGCAGCTCAGCAAGAGGGAAGACCATGGTGCATCACAGAAGATGTAGTCTGGCTAAGGAGCCTAGCTGAAACAGAATAATGGGGTCATAAAGCATCCAAACTGTGGGCTTGATTCAGGAATTACTGGGTGAAGTTCTGGGCCTGTGTTATGTAGGAGGTCAGACTAGATGATCACAGTGATCCCTTCTGGCATTAAAATCTAAGAATCTATTAGCCATATTGTATATGAAACAGGACGGATAAAAATCAATGTATCTTTAGGTGCCTAAACACCTTTGAAAATCTGGCCCATGGGGAACAAAAACAATCCATCAATTCACAAACTTTAATTAATACTTCCTTTGTTTAATAGATCAGTTACTTTTGTAAGTGTAATTTATGAAATGGAGTACTTCTTTTTGCTAACCAGGAGGACACACTGGATTCATACATGTTTGTTTAAACAATTATATAGCTCAACATATCTTAATTCAGATTTTCAACTTTACATTTTTATTATGTTAGAAAATGGTGAATGATGCATTTCTAATTTACTAGATGATTTTTGGTTTTTTGCTTGTAATCTCTGTCAAGCTGCATTGGCTGGAAATTGGAGTTCAATTAAAAATGCACAAAAACATTTTAACAATTGTTTTTAGTTAAATAAAACTGCCCCAATGTACTATATACATAAAACAAGTTTATCAAAACATATCTTGCATTTAAAAGCAGAACCCTTCTGCCAGGTGGAGTCAGCAGCAACAAGGGCTGGGTTCAATATCCAAGGGGTCCCTCTTAACAATATAACACAGAACCAGCTCGAGTCCCCTCCCAGTAATCTGGATAAATTAAACACTGTCCCTGGGAGCCTCTACAAGGCAGACTTCCCCACTCACAAGTACTGATTCCGTATATAGCAGAGAAAACTTTTAATAAAAAAGAGGAAAGAAACCTGGCATTTATTTGGGAAAACACCACAGCCATGATTCAAATATATCTAGTCATGAGCAAAACTCCCGCTCCAGAGTACATTAGGCAGTGTCCTTTGCCTCTGTTTCTCACCTAACAATGTGAAAGTCCAACAAACAACTTTCCCTTTAACATACCACTCCCTTCTCCCTCCACTGCACCCCCCTTACAGCTGCTGTCCTTGGTTAGCAGAGACCCAAAGTTCAGTTGGTGCCTATAATTCTTAGGTAGATCCCACATCACCAGGCAGAAACACTTGTCCTCATCCTCTGTCTCTCACTCCACTGGGCTCTGACATCTGAACCCCCTGCTTAGGGAGTTCAGTTCAGTTGAGGGTGACCCCCTCAATCAGGACAGTTACCGTTCTGCTGCCCTTTTCTCGTACAATAAGGATAACAACATCTCAGTACCCCTGCATTCAACAATAGTGATTTGTAACCTAACACCAGGCAAAATTGATCACTTTGGTAACACAGCTCTGGATATCTAGGCGGGGTGGGTGTGTTCATGTAAATACAGTCTGGTCCTGAAACCTTCCGCCAACCCCCTTCCCCCTCCCCCAGCTCATCATTAGCTGTCAAGGGGGAGCTCATTCAGACCTTCCTTACTGTTTAGATTAGTTACAAATCAACACGTGTTAATGGTTACCAACCATAAGAATGAACTCTTGTTTCGGAAAATAACTAAAGTACAAATGCAAAACAAGATTAAGATCTGTGATTTAAATTAAGGTTTATTGCTTGATGATTTAAATAATGATTAAAATTGGTGATTTAAATCAATCTACCCTAGTATTACAAGGATGTGATAGATAACTTCATCAATCTGGAAGAGAGAATAAACAAATGGTTCTCAAATTTACAGAGGATATTCTGTTAGAAGGAGTTGCAACAACTACTGAAGACAGAGAAATAATAAAAAGTTACTTAAGAAATCGACCATTTGAAAAAAAAACCTCAATCATGTTGAGGAGCTCATAGGTTGAAAACAACCAAATGAGATTCATTTTGGACAAAGACAAAGTAGTCCATCATGGGGAAAATAATTCAAAACAAAATATATTGGGAGAACCTGGGAAATTAGTTATGCAAAGAAGGATGATAGCGGACAGCAGATTAGACATGCTTTTGCAATATAACATAGCAGCAAAAAAGGCCCATGCACTTCTGTGCTGCAAACACTCTGTAGATGCATCACATCATGCAGCAAGGAACAGATAACCATCAAAAGCAACTCCAGTGTGATTGCATCTAGATTATCGTATTTTGTTCTTAGTGTTTCGTTGAGACTTAAAAAAAAAAGATGAAATAGTTAAACATGTAAAACTTGGCTAAATTAGGTCTACGTCAAGACATGCTAACAGCCTACAAAGATTTGGAGGCTATATCTCTAAGGAGGCAGAGAATTATTTAGCATGATAAAAGAGTCTATAAGTAGGAGTAATAGCATGAAATGAAGAAGGGGAAAATGTAGGGTGACTGTCAGGAAAAACATCTTGAGAGTCAGTTCTATTAACCAGTGTTGTAATCACTTAAAGGAATTGATGTGACCATTATTTCGCATATTTAAAACCAGAGTAGACAAAAACCTTAGCAAATGTATACTAGGGAACAACCCATATTAGCAGGGAGATGGACTATATTCCTCAATAGATCTTTTACATTTCTAGAATCTATAATTCCACAAATTTCATGTAGCCTACACATTAGTGGAGATATATATTTTATAACAGTTTTATGTACATATTTTTCCTGTGGGACAAATTTTCAAATTAGGGTGCTTAAGAATAGATTCTTACACCCATATTTAAGTGCTTACATACCTGATTTGGGAGCCTAATAAAAGTATATGATTAGAGATTGAATTTCTAAAATGAAGAGCATCTGCAGTCTCCAGTGAAGTCAATAGAAGCTGCAAATATCTATTCCTTTAAAATTTGCCTAAATGTGTTTTTAGCAGTTGGCTAAATGTCTTCTTATAAAAAATTTAAATTTCAAAAATAATTAATTACGAATTCAAAACAACTTTTTCTTGTACCATTTCACTGCTAAGGCAGAGAAAAAATATCTATACACATGTGGAGTAACTTGTTATTAGTATTTGGGGACAAATAGTGCATTTTAGTGGTACTTTTAGAAAATCTGGACATAGCAGCCTTCTACGATTTCTTGCCTTGGCTTGTTTCTGCATAGAACTCAGCAAAAGCAGAACCACCTATTGTATTCAGCATAGATTAGATAACTCTGTTTTTTCTGACTCCTAAATTGAGGGGCAGAGCAGTAAAACAAGAGGGGAAAATGCCTTTGTTGTTGTTGTCACTAGGTTTTTTTTAACTGCCTGTGGAAGAGAACAGCATCTTGCCAGGGAAGCAAGCTTCACACATGGAGAATGCCCGTTGCATGCAAATAAAGCCTATCTATATATCTATATGAAACAGGTGCAAATGAAGGAACAATATATTAAGCTAATTTTGAAACTGTAGATAGTCACATTGTAAAATAAAAAACACCCCTGAGTGGGCAGGGGTTACAGCAATAGGATTGTCATCTGTGGAATTACGCAGAAGAGGGTTTGGGCCTACATGTTTAGTGTTCAATTCCAGTTCCATTAAAATCAATGGAAAGACAGTGGAAAGGATTGATTTTGGTGATCTGCATTAAGCCCTTACTCAAAGATATGGTGTACACACACACATTAATGCTAGGATCATTTCTTATGGGCATTATGGTAGAAGGAGGTCTTAAGAAAGGATCTGAATGTATTAGTATCTACTATATTTTTTCCCAAAAACATCTCTCTTCATAGGATCCAAGTACATAATCTAACTAACATCTACACTGTGGGCCAAACACTGCCATCAATCCAGAATCACATCTTACACTAACATAACTGGAATTCTGCCTCAAAGGCTTTGTTGATCACTAAGAACTACAGAAAATCAAGGGTCTTGAAATGTAGAGAGGAAATTCTATAATTAACTTTTGATCCATTGATATTCTACAACTTTCAGGAAGTGTCAAAATCAGGTCTGCTTGTGGCATTGGGGTAGATTTCCAAAAGCAGGAAGATTTTGGACAGAAATGCATGTGTTTATCAAAATGCTTAAATTACTTCTATTCTGCCATCTGAAATATCCAGCAGCAAGTGTGTGTGTGTGAGGTATACAGTCACAATTGTCTTTGAAAAGAATAAACTATTATTGAGCTCCCTCAGATGTGTAGCCAATAGCAAGCTGCCTTTAGAAGAAGTTTTATTCATCGCTCAGCTCAACCAGAGACTCAGTGCAAAATCTAGCACTCAGCAACATCATGTGGATTTAGATACTCTCTGGAGGACCTGGCTGGATTACAGTAACCCACAAACGTAGGCTTGTCATCCGTAATAGATAGAATATTGATGATACTCTTTCTTTCACTGAACTGTTTCAGAATGTCATGTGTGAGAACACAACAGAATGGAAATTGGCTTTTACAGATGTGAGCGGGAGTGCAACATTCAGGTCTCATGCTTCTGAGTTAAATGGAAAGTGTCATATATCTGTGTAAAGGTGCCAATGTCCCTTTCACTGCTCTGACTATTTTCTGTATTAGATTTTCCTTTAAGCAAAGTTATTTCCATGTGTCAATGGTCTCTTCAGTCAGTACACAGGCATTGTAAACGGTGACCATTAAGATATTTTAAGGATACTAACATCTTCAACACGTTAAGGGGCGGATTCTCCCCTACTCTTGGTGCAGTAGGAGGATGTCATTAAGCTGGTTACAGTTCCCTTATTCTCAAGCTGCCCCCAGTCCAATCACAACCCTGGTCAGATTTTAGAACAGCCTAGTGACTGCTGTAATTTACAACAGCTGCTTAATGGTCTTTAAGGGACCATAATGGCAGGTGAGGCTTGATGTAGGGGAGCAGAGCACTTCACACACTGCCTCCCATCTCCTCCTTCTGTGTATGCAACAGGAGTAGTTTGGGCATCAGGAAGTTGGGGCAGGAGCCAGCTCCACCAGCTTAATGCCAATTGAGAATTCCCCTCCTTCATGCTGGCTGTTGCACTGGGGAGCAGAGCCATGATTCCACCCATTTCTGCACCTATATATATGAGGTGGGTTTAGAAGGCAACAGCCTCTCCTCTACCCACATGCACAGAGTGGAGGTGCAAGCAAACCGTAAGTGCATACCATGTGTTTTTGGAGAAGGTCTTACTCTGTTATCCACTCTACCGCAGCACTACTTAGGACCTTGCCAAGATCAGGCCCTTTGAATACTAGGATAAAGATTGCTTTGGACATCGTTCATAGAGATAGTGTTCTTCTTCATTTTTCTCTATATAAAAGGTATCTGGTTTCATCATCTGTTTCATGTGATAACTACCTTACTGTTCACTATAGGTAATTTAAACCCTGAAGCATGACACCATGTAATTCAGAACATTTGCCAGAGGGGCCTTCGATCACTTAAAATCAAGAAATACAGAGATAGAATTGTTGTTACTTGGTAAACCTAAAAGGAACTCAGGTGTGTGTAATAATCTGATTAAGAGAAAGTCAGCTTTATGGTGTGAAACAGGGGATAAATAGTTCCTGTAGTGGTACTGTAAGATCATTACCGCATTGTACTTCTAAGATTTAAGTAATCATTGCGTATGTGTTACTCTTTCTCCAGTGCTGCAAATGGTGCTATCTGGTTATACATTTGTGTGTAATAAGACATGGAGGCATCCTCAGTGCAAGCAGGTAATCAAGAAAGAAAACTTTTAAATATAAAAGTTTAGATCAACAAAAATGTACACCAGAAATAGGTTCCTTTAAAAAGTATTTCTATGTGGCTCTCATCATCTTTGTATCTGAACACCTTTGTATGTTCTCATGAATATGCTTGGTGGGACAACAGCTGTCCATATAAGCAGATAATATTAAGTTTATTATAAATTAATTACAACACCGCCTAACTTAGTAAACTGACTTTTTCCTACCAGTACATATTCTTTTCAGTAAAAGATCTAATCAAGTGGCTATTGATAGATTGCAGACATAAAGTTGATTAAAGAAATTAAGAAGAAAGTAACAAAAGTAGCAATCAGGCAATAAGCAACACCAAATTACATTAGTAAAGGGATACATTTGTAGTAAATTTGTTGAGATACACGGCTGGTTTTTCAGATGTTTTTGATTATTTGAACTCAGTCACCAAAATCCACTGGTAAACCTGTCCCCATTTTTAAAAAAATTAAAACAGAAAGCAACCTGTAAAACTGAGAAAAAGTGAGGAATTGAACCCACTTGGAAATGCAGCTGCAGGCATCTTGGGCAGGTGGAAAAATGATTGTTCTCAAGCCCATGTATCTGAGTGATTCTGGGCATGTCCAGATTCTCAACCAAACCCAGGCACAAGAGGTGAGAGCAGAAAGCATTGGGCAAATAGGAATCCAGTCTAGAAGCAAGAAGAGTGAGTCACAGTTTAGTCTGCAGATGGACAAGGGGCCTACAGTAGCACAGGACCCATTAGTAAAATAATAAAGTATCAGAGGGGTAGCCGTGTTAGTCTGGATTTGTAGAAGTGACAAAGGGTCCTGTGGCACCTTATAGACTAACAGAGGTATTGGAGCATAAGCTTTCGTGGGTGAATACCCAAATGCATTTCCACTGCTTGCATCCGAAGAAGTGGGTATTCACCCACGAAAGCTTATGCTCCAATACCTCTGTTAGTCTATAAGGTGCCACAGGACCCTTTGTCGCTAAAATAATAAAGTTATTGGACACTCCTGTGCATAGGCAGAAGTAGATAGACCTTCCCCGAAAGGATATCAAGAGGTGCTAAGGCTTAGTCTCTAAGGTGCTATAAGGACTCCTCGTTGTTTTTATGGATGTTGTTGTAACTCCCCAGTGCAGACAACTGGGCGGGGGAGGGAGAGGTGGAGTTGCAAGCCAGACATTGAGGTAGTGTCTCACCTGTGCTATCACACATGTATGTTTAATTAGTTAATTTGCACCACATTTTGAAGAAATAAAGCAGCATAGACATTTTGTTCCATTCTCTTTTAGGCTCAGGCACCTGCTGCTGCTCTGCAGTTTTATACAGTGCTACCAACCGTTTTCATTATCCAAGCATTATTCTTTTGATTGATTGCTTTTGTCCTAATGAGGGTTCATACAACATCTATTTCTCAAGAATACTACAAAAATGAGCAGTTTTTAAAATCAAACACAATACTGTGATAAAAATGTTTTGTAAATCAATTTAACTATGTCAGAGTTTTATTGGGAAATGTGAAAACAGTTTTTCAATAAGCTTGGCTTGCAAAGGGTAGCACATTCTCATTTTACAGCCCAGCACCTCCTATATTGCATTCCAGAGGCTCATGCCTGGTTTGAATAACAAATATGTTTGTATGTGGTCAGTGCAGGAATCCACTGCACACAATGACTATTGATAACTTCTTGGTAACAGTATACCCGTTTTCCTGTTCCAAATGCACACACTTCTCATTTGAGCCAAAGGACCACTTCCGTTAGGTGTTAGTAGTATAAGGCCTATGACACAACTGAGTGGTGTTGATTCTTTACAGTACACATACATCCTATCCAACAATTTCTGAAGATAAATCAAGCTTGTCTGCAAGCATATGGGGTTCAGAAGAATTCAAATCCTACAACACCTGCATAAGAAATCTGTTACAGTGTAGTAGCCGTGTTAGTCTGTGTCAGCAAAAAGAAAATAAAGAAAGAAATTCTTGTGGCACCTTAGAGACTAACAAATTTATTTCAGCATAAGCTTTCGTGGGTTAGAACCCACTTCATCGGATGCATGGAATGAAACATACAGTAGACAGATATTTATACAGTCAGAGAAACATGATAAGGTGGAAGTGCGTCAACCAACCGTAAGAAGCTAATTAAGAAATCTGTTGTTACTAATGGCTTCATGGCTGTCTTTATGCTGCATGCCATGGGCAAATGGAAGCTCCTGATAGCAGCGTGACTAGATCACAAATCCCCCTGCACCAAAGTTCCTTCCTGATTTAGCGATACAAACCCTATAAAATTTAGTCAATGATATAAAGCTGTTTAAATCTCTCCTCACATTCCTTCAAACCTCATGAGCATTTTTGTTTGAATGACCTGCAGTTTATCAGTATCTTCCCAAGTAATGCAGTGCCCAGAACTGAACGAACTATTTCTATAAGGAGCCAATATCTCCCTGCTCTGTGATGCCTCTGCTTATGCAGCCCAAAACCACATTGGACTTTTTACTGCCATATCACAGTCCAAACTCACATCTAATTTCCTGCCCACTATCACTCCGGGAATATTTTAGATTTTCTTCTTCCCATATTTCTGCAAATAAATGGTTTGGTTTATTATTCCCCAGACATATTAGCCTGTACTTTTTTCCAACTTGATTCTCGTTTTGTCATTTTCTTCCAATGTTCTTAATATATGTGTGACGGTCTCCCCATAAAACTTTATGGGGACATCGTCACAATATGAAAATCCCTTTTTCATTTTGTTTTTTGCCTGTGCAAATGTTTGTATCCTTTCCTAGTTCAGAATCACCAGAGAGTTCCATTAATGTGCTATTTCCCTTTTGTAAAACACAAGTGAACATAAATATGACTTGGCCTGACACCTGTTCTTGCAGCTTCCCAGGAGATTTCTCCCCCATACCATGCATGGTTGTTTATGATATCCTCTTGGTTAAGGTCTTTTATAGTCAGTTTTCAATCCAGTGTTCCTACCTAAGCCCATTTGCATTAATTTTTCACGCAAGGCGGTGTGAGACAGAGAATCAAATTCATTCCTACAGTCCAAAAGCATTTCATTTTCAGGCCATGCTGCATGAGTGGATGGAAGACTAACATTTGTGACTTATAATATTTTCTTTTTATTGCATTGATACTGTTAGTAACTGCATACTGTACACTGTTTGCACATGCTGTACCTAGCCAACTTCATTCTTCTTTCAGATTGGATAAACTGCTAGAACAGCAGACTAAGGAATAGGAAATGTGCATGTTGACAGCAGGTACTTTTACAGGGCTTTTCCTTAAAAAAATTACCTTTGCAAACCTAACTGTGTTATTGTTGTACTATAGATAGATATTTTTACTGTTGTATTTCTTAATTTCCTGGAATTTAATATAGGGCAGGGTTTCTCCCATCTTTTTGTTCAAAAGACTCTTAAAGATCCCCTTATGGAGCAGCTCTCCTCCGAAATCCCCAATCCCCACCCCCCATTTATCAAGCTGTTTCATCCTGTGGACCATTCAGAAGGGACGTGGATCACAGCTGGAAGCTCTCTGATATAGGGAATACTTATTCAATAATGCAGTGCAGTAATGTTAGTTAGAGGCAACTGAAAGCTTTAAGAATGACCATTTCATAGAAATGTCAGCGTGGGACACTTCTAATCGCCCCTCCTTTTTCAGAAGCTGATGTAAAGCTGCTGTTGTGTTTTGCACTGCTTGCTGAAATCTGCACTTTTAGAGTGCCGACCTAATGATTAAATTCAGCTGTATGTGAGAAAAGCTGTGGATACTGGAGTCTCTTGACTGGAGATGAAGGCAGGAAGATTGCAGTGTCAGATTCCCAGGCCTGCTTTCTGCCTGCAGCTTCTGGACACGTACATAGTTAATTTGACATTCTAGTGCAGTGGTTGCTGCACCAAAGGTAAGGTTTTGCTACAGAGTTGGGTTTAATTTTAGCTTTATTTTATAAAAATCTCATTGAAATGATAAAAACTAAAACAGAATATAAACTTTGAAAGGTATTTGAATTTTTCATGGTGATATTAATTAAAATGGATTCATACAGAGAAAATAATCAAAGTTCAAAATTACCCCTTTTGCAAAAATATTTTCCCACTGGATTGTCTCACTTTTCTCTGTGACCCTTTTGCAAGAAATTTAGAACCTCTCCTTTGGCCATATTATTGTTCCTTGTGTGCTGATTCCTAAAATATTAGTTATACCCAGATATAATGCATCTCCATAGAATATTTTATCACTTTTTTGCCCTAATGGAAAATATATACACCAACATGAATCCACGGAATTTAAAATAACAAATCTGCCATGACACAAATCACTCTTGGCGTGGGGTCTGGAAGAGAGAGTGAGAGAAACTTTTGACTTTTAAAAAACCTCTTAATAAAATCAGTACAGAAACACAAGAAAATAAATTAGAAATTCAAAACTAATTGCACATCCCGAACAGTACAAAGTGGATTTCCAATAATCCATCACGTCATGGCCTATGGGTCTTGAACCAAGTCCACAGGAGCAGCCACACTCCAACCCTCCACCTGGTAGCTTGCTGACGATGGCTTACCTACGACCAATGAAGCCAAGCCTCAGTGTAAGGCTCCACCCTACTGGGCCAAACTGCCAGAGCCTCAGAGCAGCAGATTGGCCCACTGGCCCTACTTAAACCAGCCCCAGGAATAGGAAACTGTCTGAATACCGGGCTCTACTCTGCTCTGGATTGTTGTGTTTCCTGCTCCTGCTGCTTGCTTTCCTGGCATCCTGACCCAGCTTGTCTCCTGGCATATGATTTGTGGTTCCTGACCTCCAGTTTGTCTCCTGTCTCTGACCCTCTGGTATCCTGACCCTGCCTATCTCTGGTTCCTGACTCATGACTGGGGACTCCGGCTCTGACCACTAGGTCTGGCTGCCCATGACTCAGCTGTGATATACTGCTGACTAAATTGATCCAAATTGCTTGTAAGAGTATAATATCTAAACTCCCGATGAAGGTGTAAACCCACTAAAAATCTAAAAAAACCCAAAGAACATTGGCAACCCCAGTACAAAATAATTTACATTGTCTACTTTTTTTAATGGCCATCTTTGCTTGACCCACAATAAAGTTTGCAAGGCATACCACAGATCTATTGCTGCACCTACACTTAGCAGCAAACACAAATACAGTAGGAGAAAAATCAAAGGACAATAACCCAAAAATACCCTGAAGTAAAATAGCTGTAACTTGGAAGAAGGAGAAAAACAGTCTCCTCCATATCACAGAAAAGGAGATGACACATATACTTCTGGAGTCAAATGATGCACAAATACATTCATGGCAATAGTTCCATGACGAACTCCCCACTGGAAATTACGCATTCTCTTCACAGTCGGAGCACTGTATACAGTTCGCCAGCCTGGCTGGAGTCCATCACCAGAAATTGTCTTTTCCATACCATATTGGGATAATCAACAAGTGTTTGAAAATTATGAATCTTTACCACAAGCATATACAGTGATTTATGGCCTAAGCTATTAGAAGTAAAATCAGAAGACCCACTGAAGACAAGCCAGTTGCTAGAGGCTTGACATCCCAATCCACAGCAGGAGCAACAAGCAAAAAAATTATAATATTACTATAATCAGGAGTAGCTTGCTCAAGGAGGCAACTGTCTATCCTCACAATATTGACCCTAAGAAGGTCTGATTTCACCTCTGGTAAAAACTGAGAAACCTAGTGAATGGAATGAAAACCAAGACTGATAGCCAAGATATCCCCTGAGATCCGTGGAAAATAAGTAAATTCAATTAAATGAACCAGCTGCAATAAGCAAAGAGACAAGACTCCTAGAAAGAAGACTAGAAATCGTCCAGGCAGGATTATAAACAAGGGCTTCAGCAAGCAACCCTGGGAATTCCAGCCACCTATCCTGAAGCCTCAGCTTAAAAACATCTCCAAGTGTTAAAAATGCTTTGATCAAAACAGGGTAACACCTTAAAACTGCGTCATCCAGGGATCAAAAAAGAAGTTCCTGATCAAACCCAAACCCCCTACCCAGCAAAGAAAGGCAAAGCCTAGTTGCATCCCAGAAACAGGCTCATCCCCAAACAAGAGGTGCTGCAGAGACTGTAACTAAAAAGTAGTGACTCTGCTCAAAAGATCAATGAGACCTTCACCCCCTTCCACAACAAGCAGATACAAAATACTCTGCCTCAGCCAAAAAAAAATATCCAAAAATATCTCCTGAAATTTCTCTAAAAAGAGTGGAGGGAAATCCAAATACACTTCTGCCACAGGATAGAGGCAATGAAATTGTTAATGACTAACAGTCACCTTCAGAAGGAGAGTAAAGGCAAATGCCATGTCCACCTTTGCAACGTCCTTTCCACCTTTTCCATAACTCTCTCCCAATTCTGACTCAAATTGTCATCTGGTCCCAGCATGATTTCCAGTGTCTTTCAGCCAGTTTGGCTCCACAATAGTCCCTCCGGCAGTCAGGGGGTTGGAGATCACCTAAGCTCTCAGCAGGATTGTGTCACTCTTGCCCCAATTTATGTGAGCTGAGGAAGCCTGATCAAAAGAGTGCTGACATCAAAAATGGGCCGGATGGGGATGCAATAGGTCTGATCAGGGTGAACGACCAAACCAATCACAGTTTTCAGTCCATTTGCCAAGGACTTTGAAAAAAGTTTATAGTTGGAGCAAAGCAGGGACACGGAGCTACAATTCTTCACTTCACCAAGGTCCCCCTTCTTTGGCAACAGGGTAAGAAGCTCTTGATGACAGTTAAATGGTAATATCTTCTCTCTGATGCTCTTCTGAGAAACCTGGAGCAAGTCAGGCCCAAGAAGGGTCCAAAAGGCTTTATAAAACTCAACAAGAAAACCCTCAATAATAGGTGTCTTCTTTGGAGCAAAGCCATTTAGGGCAGAAGTCAATTCTGAAAGTGTCAGGTCCTGTTCAAATCTGTCCGCATCCCATGCTGAAATCCTAGGAAGATCCCCAAGGAGTCACCGAGTCTCAGGTGAACACAGATTCTGAGGCATACTGCTCTGAGAAAAAATTCACAGCAAGGTTCCTAATCCCCACAGGATCTGAAAGCATTCAGTCTGATAACATCTTGAAATGGCCAATCATCTTCCACTCTGCATGTTTCTTTTCCAGGCCAAAGAAAAAATGAATAGGCGTATCCATTTGAGAAAGGACCTGAAACAAGGGCCAGTGCACCCTGAACTTTTCTGTCCAACAGATCCCAGAAGAGCATTTTTTTATATTTCAAGCTCTCATGCAACCCAGCATCGTTACTGCCACAAAAGGCTTTGTCAAGTTCTACAGTCCCCAACTCTGACTCTACCATACTCTGGCGAAGGCCAAGTGTTGTCTGCTGTGTGTACTGCTGACTAAAACATTTAGTATTAACTTTACCATCTTACGCCATTGCCTCAAGGAGGCAAAATATCCTTTGAGGCAACCCAGGGTCCCCCAAACTAACTGACAGTCCCTGTGACAGGGTTCACTCACCACTATGGCACCTCCTGCTGGCTGTCCTGGGGATTAGCTCTGCTAGCCAGTGCACTCTCTTCTGGTGATGCTGCTGTCACTTCCACCCCAGGACCCATGTCACTCCCAGGACTGCAGCATCTTCTTCATGACACAGCTCTCCAGCCATGTCATGCTCTGTTCTCCCTTCTTCCGGGGGAACTGCAGTCCGCTGTCCAGCCACTTCCTTCAGTGGCAATTGCAGCCAATTGTATGGCCACTTCCTCAGTGGCCAGCGGGAAGTGGGGGAGAGATACAGGCCCTCCGACTACTCCAGGTCCTTGCTCAGAGACTGTGTAGATGGCTGCCATTTCCTGCGTGCCCTCCGACTCCTCAGTTCATTTCCCTGGGCTACTTCCCTCAGCCCCCAGCACCCTCTTCACCCTTGACTCAGGGACTCAGCCTGTGAATTCCTGTAGCCAACCTGTAGCCGTCTTTAGTTTTCCCCGGTCACTGCTAGCAGCATTGCTCTGTCCAGGGTGCTGGCACTCCTTCCTCCTGGTAGGAGCCTGATCTTCTCTCCTCGAGCTCCTGCCAGGCCCTGATTGGATGCTTCTCTCAGCCCTTCCCTGATTGGCTGCCTCCTGCACAGCCTCTCTCGGGCTCTATTAAGCCCTGAGAGCCTATTGTGGGGCAGGTGCCCCATCACACACCTTCCCCCTTTAAGACCAACTGCCCTGGAGGGGGTTACCCCTCCTGCCTCCCTTGCAACTGTGCTCACAGGGTGTCCCTCTCCTCTCTTAGGTTCTCCACTAGGAGGAGCAACATGTCATTCTCTCCCCAGGTGTTTGTAAATTTCCCTGTCTATGTCTGTGCCATGTTGCACTATTAACAAGGCCCAGTTGGTGGCTTTCAGCCTCTCCCATAGCCCCGGCCCTCACTCTGCCGGCTCTCCCAGTGCCCCTTCTCCCAGGGTCTGAGTTCCCAGCTCTCCTCGATTGGTCTCCTTCAGTTGGATGTCTAGGGGACTCTTCCTTCTCTTCGGTTTCTCCTTTCTCTCCCATTTGGCCCCTTGGGCCAGCTCCACCATCTTGGTGCATCCTCTTTGGGTATCTGACATCTCTTCCTGTTCCTTTCTGGTTCCTTTGCCCTTATCTTGGCTCAGGTCCCCCTTTTCATCCCCAAGTGGGATCCTGTCCTTCCCTGGCTCCTGTTCTGCCTATGAGGGCACTGCCTCTTCACATGTCCTCGTTCCCCACAGGCAAACAAGCATCTCCCCTTCCTGTTCCCTTCACCAGTCAGGGACCTTGGTTTTTCCCTGCTCTCTTTCCATTGTGGCTAGACTTCTCTCTTCCCGATAGGGACACCCTCTCTCAAAGCATCCCCTCCACCCACAGACATAACACTGCCCTGCTCGGGCTTCTGACCTTGCCCCAGGTTCTCTGGCCCTTATCACCTTCTGGAGAGCCTTGACCAAATAACACTGCTCTTCTGCTAACTGCCTCAGGCATTCCTTCAGGTATCTCTGTGCCTTCCACTGTTGCTGCTGGTTCTCCATACTTGGCAGCTCCATAGTCCCTTTACCTCCAAATGTCTCTTAAATAGTCTTTCAAACTCCCCTTGTATCAGGGGCAGTGGTGAAACAGTTTCAGAGTCCCTCACTCAGCCCCCTTCCCTTGGGGCGATTGAATACCCACATTCTCCACCACATGTGACAGGATTCATTCACCACTACGGTGCCTCCTGCTGGCTATCCTGGAGATTATCTTTGCTAGCCAGTGCACCCTCTTCCGCTGATGTCTTACTGCCGTCACTTCTGCTCCAGGACTCATATCACTCCCAGGACCACATCATTCTCTTCATGACACAGCCCTCCAGCCATATCACACTCTG
This sequence comes from Macrochelys suwanniensis, assembly GCA_033296515.1. Taxonomy (NCBI): domain Eukaryota; kingdom Metazoa; phylum Chordata; order Testudines; family Chelydridae; genus Macrochelys; species Macrochelys suwanniensis. The sequence continues at coordinate 36,062,014 of CM065775.1, read as the reverse complement.
TTCTCCTCCCTTCTGGGGAAACTGCAGTCTGCTGTCCAGCCTCTTCCTACAGTGGCAACTGCAGCCAATTGTATGACCACTCCCCTCCCCCATGCTGGCCACCAAGGAAGACCCAGGCCTACCCACTACTCCAGGTCCTGGCTCATAGACCCTGTAGATGGTTGCCACTTACTGCATCCCCTCCAACTCCTCAGTTCATTTCCCTGGGCCACTTCCCCACAGCCCCCAGCATCCTCTTCATCCATCCCTCAGGGCCTCAACCTGCAAATTCCTGCAGCCAACCTGGAGCCATCTTTAGCTCCCCCAGTCACTGCTAGCAGCACTGCTCTATCCAGAGAGCCTGATTTTCCCTCCTCGAGCTCCAGGCAGCTACTGAAGCTGCTCTGCCCTGCAGCTCTTCTTATAGGGGTCTGCTGGACCCTGATTGGCTGCTCCTCTCAGCCCTTCTCTGATTTGCTGCCTCCTGTGCAACCTCCCTGGGGCTCTATTTACCTCTTAGAGCCCAGTGTGGGGCAGGCACCCCATCACAGTCCCAAAAGAGAACATCTTGTAAAAGGTGAGTGTTAAAATGCCAGTATGGGTGATGGTCTTGAAGTCACTGAAAAGACAGTGTATGTAGTTCCAAATTATTCCTATCCAATCTCTCATTAAGAGTACAATTAAAATTTCCTCCCAAAATTAAAATATCACTTGTCAAACAATTTGTCAAAAGAGCACGCAAGCTTTGAAAAACCCACACCCTGTTTTTCCCTACACTAGAGAATAGACATTAATAAAAAAAGATGATATTGCTCAAAAGTAGTTTGAACCATCAATAAATGTCCCAGAACAACTTCCTGCATAACCACTGAATCTGCCTCAGGCATTCCTTCAGGTATCTCTGTGTCTTTCACTGTTGCTGCTGGTTCTCCAGGATCTGCCTCACAAGGGCCTGAATCACCCTGGGTTGCTCTTCAAACCCTTTCCGTGGCATCACCCTGTTCATAAAGAGAAAGGCAACTCCTGTGCTTGCAGTGGAACAATGGCTCAGACAAACCTCCCGTCTCCAATGAGCAAACCAATTGGTATTGTTGCCTGCATCTGTGTGCGCCTCTTGCAAAAATAAAATGTCCACCTTTTCCAGGGTCAGGTACTCAAAAAGAGCCATATGTTTTTTAATGTCCCTGCACCCATTCACATTCAGAGAGCCACATACAAAATTATCCATCACACCAGTACTCACAGAAAAAATAAGACCGAAAAAACCCTAAAAACCTCAAGCAAAACCACCAAATTCTCCTACATCCAATAATCCCCAACATTTCCACTGGTGAAAGACATACAGTTCAGGATCCAAAGAATATGTGAGTTTGTCATCCCCCAGACTCTCAGACTCTGAGCTGCCAACAACCTTGAGAGGATGAACCTCAGAGAGACCAGAGGAATGGGGTGCTGGGACCAAAGGGGCAAAATTACTACCTGAGAATTCTCCATGCTCCAAGCCAAAGAACCACCCCCAAACAGTGTGCTTCCCAACCGAGCTGACCAAACTAGCCCACTTCGCAGCACCCTCAGAAACTGGAGCCCCCCCTCCCAGCCTTCAATGGTCTTTTGCTTTGGGGCTTTGCCAAAAAGCCAGAATCCTGAGCTAAGGTCACGGATTCCATAGCAACAGGCCCAGGATCCATTTTGCAGGGGCCACTGAATCAGGACCCGCAGCACCAGTAATGCCAACTCCTTCAAGTTGTAAAAGGAGCACTAACCCCCCCAGAACCAACATCCCCAGAGACATCTGGCGCCTTTTGGGTGCCCAGTCTATGCCTGTGCTTTACTCTCAGAAACCCCCACATTCCAGGCACAGGGTTACCATTCCCAGGGGCAGCCTGCCTCCTCTTAGGGCACTGATTAACTAAGTGTGTCAGTCTTCTACAACAAATATAGGCCATGTCCTCAGTGGCAACAAAAACAATGTAGTCATACTCCAGTCCTATACTCCAGGGAAACTTTTAACACTTTGGAAGCACGGTTTAATATCACTTAAACCTGCCTACAAAAGGACAAGACATGCCAAACCTCTGGGGCTTTACTGCCAAAAAGAATCCTCCTAATCGGGCTAGTGATCTTGCCATAACTCACCAGGTCTCTAGCTAGCTGCTCATTTCCTAAAAGAGGAGGGACTTCAGAGCAAGGTGACCAGGTGTCCAGTTCTTGACCAGAACGCCCGGTCAAAAGGGACCCTGGTGGCTCTGGTCAAAACCGTTGACCGGGCCGTTAAGAGTCCAGTTGGTGGTGCTGCAGGGCTAAGGCAGGCTAGTTCCTACCTGTCCTGGCACCGTGCTGTGTCCCGGAAGTGGCCAGCAACAGGTCCAGCTCCTAGGCGGGGGGGGGGGGACTCTAAGGGGCTGCACACACTGCCCCTGCCCCGAGCAGCAGCTCTGCACTCCCATTGGCTGAGAACCACAGCTGGTGGGGCGGTGCCTGCGGGCAAGAGCAGTGTGCAGAGCCTCCTGGCCTCCCTATCTAGGAACTGGACCTGCTGGCCCCTTCCAGGGTGCAGTGCGGATCCAGAAGAGGCAGGGAGCCTGCCTTAGCCCCATTGTGCTGCTGACCAGGAGCCACCTGAGGTAAGCCCTTGCCCCAACCCCAAGCCCCAACCCCCTACCCCATCCCTGAGCCCCCGCAAACCCAGAGCCCACTCCTACACCCAAAACCCCTCATCCCCAGTCCCACACCAGAGCCTGCACCTCCCCTGAACCCCAACTCCCTACCCCAGCCCAGAGCTCCCTCCCACACTCAGAATCCTTCAGCCTCAACCCCCAACTTGGAGCCCCCTCCTGGACCCCAAAACCCTCATCCATAGCCCCACCCCAGAGCCCACACCCCCAGCCAGAGCCCTCATCCCCTCCCACACCTTAACCTCTTGCCCCAGCCCAGTGAAAGTGAGTGAGGGTGGGGGAGAGCAAGCCACCAAGGGAGTGGGAATGTAGTGAGTGAACAGTGGAGCCGCAGGGAAGGGGCGGGTCTAGGGTGTTAAGTTTTGTGTGATTAGAAAGTTGGCGACCCTTCTTTAGAGACAATGACTTTAATAGCATGTGTTAAAGGGGTACTCCAGGGACAAAATCACCCCGCAGAACAATCCCCTCCACAACCATCTTCTCAACCAGGCTAAGTGTGGCAACAAACAAAACAAGAGCCTTGCCTTATGGGGGAGACACACCTCATATTTTAAAACACAATCACCTTCCCCACAGCTAAAACACTTCCTTCACAGGGGCAGAATTTGGAGGCAAAATCCACAACCCAGAGCCACAGGTGAAAAAGTAAGGATCTACAACAAACTGAGGTCTCCAGCCCAGAGGGAGGATAAAAGCCAGCTAAAACAAAAGAAATCATTAAATTAAAACCATGACAACCACAAAACTAAACAAAAGTGGCTTTTCCCTGCTGCCTACCCACTGCCAGATCCTTTCGCCCCTGCCAGAGTCTCTCCCCGTGGCAGGGAGCTGGCAACCTTTCCCCACTGCACCCCTCTGCCAGCATCTTTCCCTGCAGAGGGGAAAGACTCCAGCATTAGGACACTACATTGCTGAAAATAACACTGTAGAAAGGATGCACGGCTTGGGCCAGCAAAGAACATGTAGGGTACGTACCCTAGATACATACCCACACCCTTAAACGTTTACTGGCTTAATCCGGGCCTGACCATATTCTACTATTTATACCACTACATCTTCCTTACAGACAAAAAAATAGGATAAATCTCAGTTGGTCAGTCAGAAAAGAAGAAAGCAAGAAACCCCCATTAATGCTTCTCTTCTCACAAGGCCAGGGATTTAGATTTCCTGTTACCACATACAAGTACAGAGGATTAGAAACCCTCAGAACACCTTGGCAGCAGCAGTTCTTGGCTACCCTGCTCCATAGAATGAAAGCTAGAACTGTGTGGAGAATAGGGATTCCGTTTTTTCAAGATTTTGAAATTTGGCTTCATTCCCAATCAGAATGAAACCTGAATATTTCAAAATTCTCTGTGAAAGGAAATTAAAAGAAGACATTTTGGATCAATTACAATGTTTTATTTTGACAAAATTATTATAAAATAAGATAAAGTCAAAATTGAAATATATAATATAACAAAATAATATTCAATATGAAAAATCATGTCAAATTTTACAAAATTAAACATTTTGTTTCAAAAAGGTGGCTGTTAGACATTTCTGGAAGTCTTCCCTCCCTCAGCTTTTCTCCAAAATGAAATTTTGGCAAAATCAATGTGATTTCATGAAGTGTTTCAGTTTTGGCAGAACTGCATTATCAGGTGGAAAATTGCTAATAGTTTTCTAACCAGCTCCAACACAAGCAAAATAGAGCCATGGAGAACAGAATGCTTCTCCCATTTGCAACAAGTAGATAGATCTGTATGCCAACCACAACATAAATGAACTCTCCCACCTTGCTAATATAATTATGGTGGTCAACAAGTCACTTAAGAGCTCTGTGTAAGCTCAAAAGCTTGTCTCTCTCACCAACCAAAGTCGGTCTAATAAATGGTACTATCTCACCCACCTTTTCTCTCTAATATCCCAGAACTGACATAGCTACAATAACACTTTATACTTACATTTATAGAACAGTTTTACCATCCAGAAGGATGCCAGAGGGTTTTATAAACTTCACAAAACCAATTTACAAACCACTTCCTCTACCAATGAATGCGGCCATCTCCAAGCTGAACTGTGTTTAACAGTACACAGAAAAGCAGTGCCACACATGAGGTTGGGTCTGTAAGTGAAGTAAAATACTGTATCCTAATGAAAATGCAGCATGAGTTATAGGTGGGATGAATGGAATTACTCACACTGACCTATTATTATGACTTTTGGGCAAACACCTTTAGCCCTGCAAAGAGTGCCTTGGGATTTTTTTTTTTAATGACAAGTGGCCAGGACCATGAGATGCTAGAAATCCACTTAATGCATTTGGTCAATCAGTGTTTAGTATACAGACTGCAGGAGGGTTTCAGCAGTATTTGATTATCCTTTAAATGTTTCTTGAATATGTTGTCCCATCTGATGGGCAGTGTGCCCACATTTCATATTGCTTGTAACAATACTACAACTAGTACAACTGCTTCTCCTGATCACACTCATCTTAGCTTCACATATTGATAAGCATGAGAAAGGGAGAATAGAAGTTATTCTAGTCCATGGGGGAAGGGGTTTCCATGCCCTACTTCACAATCTTCTATTCCTTTTTCAATTCTCCTTTACTATTGATGCTCTATGGTCTAGCACTGAGATGTCTCTCATGCTGAATTACACATTAAGTTTTAAATAGTAGCTCTGAAAATACCCGGACTTTTTTTTCTATAAAAATAGCCAGTTGCATCATTGCTGCTTTTTTCTCTAAAGAAAATATATTGCACAAACCAATGAAGCGCAAGGTAGAATCAAGGACTTCATTGTCTTCCCCAATCTTTCCTCCTCTTCTGTTACTAATAAACTGGGAGGAGAGGAAAGAATCTTAATGTATGAGGTATACATGTGATACCTGGAACTCTCCTCCCTTTATTATCATCACTGTAGGTCACATTATAATATATGGAGATATACCTATCTCATAGAACTAGAAGGACCTTGAAAGGTCATTGAGCCCAGTCCCCGCCTTCACCAGCAGGACCAAGTACTGTCCCCTGACAGATTTTTGCCACAGATCCCTAAATGGCCCCCTCAAGGATTGAACTCACAACCCTGGGTTTAGCAGGGCAATGTTCAAACCACTGAGCTATCCCTTTCCTCCCCCTCTTACTCAGGCCGAGCAGAACATTACTCCATGAGCAGTCAGCGATTTCCTTAATGGAGTGGATGGGCTCAGAGAGAAGCGTTGTTCTGTCTTCTCACACCCAATAGAATGTACAGCAGAAATACAATGCAGCCTCAATGTCAGGGACCTTCTTTTTGTTCTATGTGTGTACAGTGCCTAGCACACTGGGGTCCTGCTCCATGACCGGGCTGCTAGGTGCTACGTTAATATAAATATAATAACAAAACCAACAATAAAGGCACTACTCAATGAAAGCCAGGGTGGCAGAATCTAGCCCTTTCATAGCAGCTCATCAGTGGAGATTTCTTGCAACACTCATGGTCATGAAAGTCCTTACTCAGATGCAGTGTTCATTGAATTCAGTAGTAGTTTTATTGATGTAATGGCCTAGTGTGATTGGGTTCTATATAACTATGGCCCCCAATTACCCTCCTGTGGGAAAACCCATGGAAACGGAGGAAATATCAGCAAGCATTTCCTTCAGGAGATTTCTCTATATTCATTTCACTGAGGCTTACCCCAACATTCTGTGGAGTACAGGAAATCCACATGCATCAGCATTTGGCCAGGAACAGCAACTGCCCTGGGAACTCTTCCTTAAAGGAAGATTTTCCCAAATGGGAGGGAAGTATACACCAATTCCCCACCAGCCTTCACAATCTGCCCCCAGCCCATCCCTCCCACCATTACAGAGCCTCGAGTGCTTTTATAGGGGCAGCCAATTCCCCCTTAAACATGGGAGAGGGAGATCCATGCTCAGAGGTGCTGATCCAGGGGGCATAATTGGGCTCTGACTTTACCTTTAAGCCTACTGTTCCAGGAGTGCCCTATGACTATATGTGGGTAAATAGTTAATAGATAAGGTATCAGTAGATGGAGCTCAAGGTTATGTAGCACAGTTTAAAACTTCTTTTTATGCACTGCAAATGTCTTCCTCTTTGCAGATATTTATATAGGGCTCCTAACACCTGCTACTGCTGCTGCTTCTACTCTGTGCCATTTAGCCACAATGATATGGTAACACTGCTCTACAGCCAAAATGCTTCTGAAATAAATGTAGTCAAACTTTACTAATTCTGGGTCACTGAGAACGAAAATGATGCTTAAAATTGTTGATTGGCTCTAGTTTTCAAGACATTCTATTGGGTCAGTATATACGACCTTGACTTGGGAATGGCGGAGGATAAGTGAGTTATAAAGGGAAGGGATCTCAATTTAAACCAGAAATGACTAAAATACATCTTTGACTGGATCTATGAATAAATCTATGACTGGGTTTGGACAGTACTTGCTTTTTAGGCAAAACAATGAATGATGCAATCTGAAGCTGGTATTGCGTCATACATGATATGAATTGCATCATGTTATTCCTAGAGGTCATGGATGATGCAATCATACGGAAGCTTACATCACTCTGCTGAACAAATTGCCCTATATCAGCTCTAGAAATCATACAGTGTCGTGCTCTCTTATTTGTCAGTGTTTGATTTTGCAAAGGGACACATTTCTGTTTAGCCAAAGTGAGCAGAGATGCCTCGTACTTGTGTGAACAGTGCAGATAACTTCTGCTATGTTTGTGGTGAAGTGACTTTTGCATCACAAAAGCGCAGTATAACCACTATGGTTAAGAAAGCCTATCACCTTTCTTTGGCTGCAAAATTGGAGATCAGGACAAGAGGTGGGCCCCACACATATGCTGCAACACTTGTGCAAGAAATCTTCGCCAGTGGTTGAACAGGAAAAGGAAATCTATGCCTTTTGCAGTGCCAATGATTTGGAGAGAGCCAACAGATCATACCAGCAATTGTTACTTCTGCATGGTGCCTCCAGTTGGGAAAGGTGTGTCAAAGAAGAAAAAGTGGACTGTGCATTATCCAAACAATCCATCAGCTATACGCCCAGTACCCCACAGAGAAGGACTACCGGTTCCTGATGCACCAGAATCATTCTCACTTGAGTCAGACCAGGAAGAGGAAGAGGATGAAAGTTCTGGTCCTGAACCATCAATGTCACAGGACCCACATTTTCTCCCATCCTCCTCCTCTGAACCACACCTCATAACACAAGGTGAACTGAATGACCTTGTCAGGGATTTGGGACTACCCAAGAGTAAGGCAGAGCTTTTGGGCTCCAGACTACAGCAGTGGAATCTCCTGGCAGGTGATGTTGGGGTTTCCATGTTCCGTGACCGTCAAAAGGATCTTGTCCCATTCTTCTTCATGGAAGGTGATCTTGTAGCCTGCAACAACATCGATGGTGTGATGGCAGCCCTCAACATCATTCACGATCCAGATGAGTGGAGACTGTTCATTGATTCATCGAAGACGAGTCTTAAAGCTGTTTGACTGCATAATGGCAATGTTTTGCCATCAATTCCAGTTGGTCATGCAGTCCATATGAAGGAAACCTATGACAACATGAAACAACTTTTGAGGTGCATATACTATGACCAACATCAGTGGCAGCTTTGTGGCAATTTGAAGGTTGTTGCTCTCTTGCTTGGTCTGCAGACTGGATACACAAAGTACTGCTGTTTTCTCTGCGAATGGGATAGTCGTGCAAGAGATTCCCACTACATCAAGAAAGATTGGCCACTCCGACAGACATTGGAGCCTGGGAGGAAAAGTGTTCAGCATCCACCACTTGTTGAATCAAGGAAGATTTTGTTACCACCCTTACACATCAAGCTGGGTCTGATGAAGAACTTTGTCAAGGCCATTGACAAAACACAAGCAGCTTTCAAGTACCTCTGTGGAAAATTTCCAAGGTTAAGTGAAGCTAAGATAAAGGAAGGTGTCTTTGTTGGTCCTGAGATTCGTGAACTTCTTCGAGATGATGCATTTGACCATGCACTGCGTGGCAAGGAAAAAAAGGCATGGAAAGCCTTCCAGTTAGTGGCAATAAATTTTCTCGGAAACAACAAGGCAGACAACTACAGGTTGTTGGTGGAAAACCTCCTCAAGGCATACAAAAGCCTTGGTTGCAACATGTCACTAAAGATACATTTTTTGCACTCTCATCTAGATTTTTTCCCACCGAACTGCGGAGCAGTGAGCGACGAGCATGGCGAGCGATTTCACCAGGGCATTGCAACAATGGAGAAACGCTATCAGGGCAAATGGAGCCCATCAATGCTTGCAGACTATTGCTGGACAGTGACAAGAGATGCTCCATTTAATGAATACAAGAGACAAGCCAAGAAGCGCCGAGTAGACACTGAATAGGACTAAACTATGTACATAATAGTTTTTTGCCTTTTGTTTCATAATACATTTTATTTATATAACCCCTTTGCTGATTTTTAAAGAGTTACATAAACAGGACAGGTGAAATAGTATCATGTAAAGCAACCATAAACACATGAAAAGACCTAGGTTTACAATTTATGATTAAAACTCTACTATCTACACAATATACATAGACATAAAATGTAAAAACTTAAATATCTTAGAAACAGTAGCCAATCAGTTGTTTTAATTGTCATCTTTGAATTCAGCACATCAAAATACATACTAAATAGCACATTTTATCTCTGAAGCAGACGACTTCTCAAAAATTGTAGACCAGTGAAATCCCTAACTCCACAGAATGACACCCAGCTGATGGCCTTTCCTTAAATATTATGGAAATATTTAATAGGATTGATGGGAGTTTTTAGTTTCTTCACTTTAGTACTATGCCCTATAACTTCTGATTTGCATTGGGAACATCTCCTTTTGACCCCATTAACATGTGGCAACAGGAGATATAAAGAAAGGAGCAGCTGGAAATAGATGACTGATTACTCATCTGATGCTGTTTTCTGTCACTGTGATGGTTGCACAGAGGAGCACATGTGTAAATCTATCTTATTGCAGGTGTAAGTGCTGCTTTGGTCAGCATGGAAGGAGGTATGTGTCCCTTGAGCAACACTGTCTGCCCTTATTGCAATCTGTGATCTTTTCTTGCTGAGAATTTTTAATATTTTACTAGCATTTTTACACACCAAAATTCAGCACCAATGGAAGGGCTGCCACTCTTCTGGAAATTCCATCATGGTACAGGAACATTTATGAATAATGCTAGGTATCAGAGAGTCCCAGTATAGACAGTGTTGGATATATACTCAGACAAAATAGCAATGGGCTCTATATAACAACCTAGATAGATTTGGCACAGTCCCAAATTTTAATGATCAGAAGCAGACAATGTTTGCAGTGTATTTGCTGAAAAGTGGTAGGAAAAGAAAACCCTTATACTACATTACCTCCTGAAATGTGACACTAGGAGAGCCTCTCTTTGTGCTAGAACTCTCTTTAATGTCAATGGAAGTTACCTGCAGAGATCAAGGGTACAGTGCAGCCTTTAATGAGACATATGCTGCAAGCTACATTTCTGAAACCCAAGAATATGCTTTTTATAGTCACATAATGAGAAATAGCTACAACTTGTTTTTATGTATCTAATCTGTCCACCCTTCCTTTATCAGTATTCATCCCTCTGAGACTGGATTGCACAAGTGTCCTGGAATGAATAATTGCTCTGTGATATTGGATGTTCCATTTTTTGGTTGAGAAAGATTGCATAGAGACTGTCTTTTTACTATATTTGTACAGCTCTTAGCACAGTGAGGTGACAATCCTGGATTGGGACAGTAGGCACTACCGTAATGTGTAATAACTGCAATTAACAATATTAATAAAAGTAAGGATCTGATCAGATGAGGCAGTTGAAGATATGTTTCATCTAGATCAGGGGTGGCCAACCTGAGCCTGAGAAGGAGCCAGAATTTACCAAAGTACATTGCTAAAGAGCCACAGTAATACATAAGCAGCCCCTCATCAGCTTCCCCTGGCCCTGCTTCCAGTGCCTCCCACCCACCGGCAGACCCGCCAATCAGCGCCTCCGCCTCCCTTCCTGCATATCCTGCACACCACAAAACAGCTGATCAGGAGGCTCGGGGGGAGGGGAAGGAGCAAGGGCACAGAAGGCTCGGGGGCGGGAAGGGGTGGAGTGGGGGCAGGGCTTGTGGCAAAGCCAGGGGTTGAGCAGTGAGCACCCCCCAGCACATTGGAAAGTTGGTGCCTGTAGCTCCAGACCCGGAGTCAGTGCCTATACAAGGAGCTGCATATTAACTTCTGAAGAGCTGCATGTGGCTCCAGAGCTACAGGTTGGCCGCCCCTGATCTAGGTAAATGGTCCCTGTAATTTCAATTCATTTTCCTTTTCACTCAGAGTTTTCATGTGTTTATTTTAGCAATTGGTAGTTTACAGCCCAGTCATGACTGTGCTTCAAAATTAGGAGAATCACTTTATTATATATATTTAATTTGCACTGTAGATTAGGAACATTCGTGATTTTGGCAAGAACAGCACGATATAAATGTAAGATATTATTTTTATTCTGCACTTAAAGGGTTTATACACATTACTGGAACTAAATAAATAGCCAACTGAACTACAGTAACATTTAGATACTTAAAATTATTTATAATGAGATCGACTGAAGCTGCTATCCAAAGTACAGCATCTTTATTTGATTAAATCACATTTACTGTGTAACTCAAGATGAATGATTTGTATACAGTTATGGAATATATAGAATATAACAGAATATATGCAGCTTATACTGTACCTTAGAGCAAGAGGCTGGGAGAAAGATCAGAAACTGACTAGTCTTTCTGATGATAAAATATGGTTTTTTATTGCATTTAAAATGAGGTCTTGAGACCAAATTCTAAAGATTGCAAAATGGAGACATGTAGCTATATAAATTTAATCGTACACAGCCACAATGGTATCATTTAATCTTTATAAATACTGTAACTGTACTTCTTTGTTTACTTAATATGTGCTAGGTACAAAGATTAAATTCTCCTGCTTGAAAAGCAATAAATATAAGAATATAAATGCTGAAGGTTGACATTTAAGATATCAACATTTATGTACCTTCTCCATCACCCAAAACCTTAGCAGATATAGGAAAATACCATTGAGGGCACCATGTGAGGAGGAGACATGAGTTGTGGGATGTTTAATATTTAAATACTGTCTCCTGCAGTTGCAGGGCAGGATGGTTTAGGGGAGGGTTGTATGCCACTTACTCCTCACAGCTGCTGCATAGTCTGCTTCTTAAGGACTGGTGACATGACCATTAAGCAGCAGATCATGCACTCCTGGGAAGATGATGTAGTGATCAACTTTGTGAGAACCAAAGATTAATTAGGGGGAGCTGGTCAGGCTTTCACGTTGTCTGCTGTTATCCAGCCAGGTTCTCAAAGATTGTGGACTCAAATTATTTATGGAAAAACTGTGAGTCAGTATCTTTTTATACATTTTATTAAAACTACTAAACAAAAAATAAACTCAAGAAAATGTATCATCAGAGTTAAACCACTATCAATAATATTAAAGTAAACTATTGATTACTTTCATATTAATCTCATGTATCGCTCTCTTGTCTTATACTTTAGATTGTAATTTCTTTGGGCCAGGGACCATCTTTTTGTTCTGTGTTTGTACAGCGCCTAGAATCATAGAAGATTAGGATTGGAAGAGACCACAGGAGGTCATCTAGTCCAAACGCCTGCTCAAAGCAGGACCAACACCAGCTAAATCATCCCAGCCAAGGCTTTGTCAAGCCAGGCCTTAAAAACCTCTAAGGATGGAGATTCCACCACCTCCCTAGGTAACCCATTCCAGTGCTTCACCACCCTCCTAGTGAAATAGTGTTTCCTAATATCCAACCTAGACCTCCCCCACTGAAACTTGAGACCATTGCTTCTTGTTCTGTCATCTGTCACCACTGAGAACAGCCTAGCTCCATTCTCTTTGGAACCCCCCCTTTGGGTAATTGAAGGCTGCTATCAAATCCCCCCTCACTCTTCTCTTCTGCAAACTAAATAACCCCAGTTCCCTCAGCCTCTCCTCATAAGTCATGTGCCCCAGCCCCCTAATCATTTTCATTGCCCTCTGCCGGACTCTCTCCAATTTGTCCACATCCTTTCTGTAATGGGGGGCCCAAAATTGGATGTATTACTTCAGAAGAGGCCTCACCAGTGCCGAATAGAGGGGAATAATAACTTCCCATGATCTGCTGGCAATGCTCCTTCTAATACAGCCCAATATGTCATTGGCCTTCGTGGCAACAAGGGCATACTGCTGACTCACACCCAGTTTATTGTCCACTGCAATCCCCAGGTCCTTCTCAGATGAACTGCTGCTTAGCCATTCGGTCCCCAGCCTGTAGCAGTGCATGGGATTCTTCCTTCCTAAGTGCAGAACTCTTCACTTATCCTTGTTGAACCTCATCAGATTTCTTTTGGCCCAATCCTGCAATTTGTCTAGCTTACTCTGGATCCTATCCCTACACTCCATCGAATCTACCTCTCCCCGCATTTTAGTGTCATCTGTGAACTTGCTGAGGGTGCAATTAATCCCATCATCCAGATCATTAATAAAGATGTTGAACAAAACCGGCCCCAGGACTGACCCCTGCTTGATACCGGCTGCCAACTAGACATCGAGCCGTTGATCACTACCCACTGAGCCCAACAATCTAGCCAGCTTTCTATCCACCTTATAGCCATTCATCCAATCCATACTTTTTTAACTTGCTGGCAAGAATACTGGGGGAGACCGTATCAAAAGCTTTGCTAAAGTCAAGATATATCACATCCATTGCTTTCCCCATATCCACAGAGCCCATAGAAGACAATCTGGTTGGTCAGGCATGACTTACCCTTGGTGAATCCATGTTGACTGTTCCTGATCACCTTCCTCTCCTCCATGTGCTTCAAAATGGATTCCTTGAGGACCTGCTCCATGATTTTGTCGGAGACTGAAGTGAGGCTGACTGGTCTGTAGTTCCCTGGGTTCTCTTTTTCCCCTTTTTAAAATATGGGCACGATATTTGCCTTTTTTCAGTCGTCCGGGACCTCCCCCAATCACCACGAATTTTCAAAGATAATGGCCAATGGCTCTGCAATCACATCAGCCAATTCCCTCAGCACCCTTGGATGCATTAGATCTGGACCCATGGACTTATACATGTTCAGCTTTTCTAAATAGTCCTTAACCTGTTCTTTCACCACTGAGGGCTGCTCACCTACTCCCCATGCTGTGTTGCCCAGTGCAGCAGTCTGGGAGCTCCCTTTGTCTGTGAAGACTGAGGCAAAAAAAGCATTGAGTACTTGAGCTTTTTCCACATCATCTGTCATTATGTTGCCTCCCCCATTCAGTAAGGGTACCACACTTTCCCTGACCTTCTTGTTGCTAACATACTGTGACAAAGCTCTGTCCTTGTTTCAGTGGGTCCCGTGCTTCCTGGCGGATTTCTCTAGCCTCAGAGGCTCACCGTGACCCACCACGTTGCCCTTCTCTCTCTAGAGGCAAGGGTCACAGCCTACTGAGCCATTTTCATCATAAGCCAGCAAGGGAGGTGAGGAGAAGCAACCCTCCCTCGCACAGTCTCTGTTGTCTCCCAGTCTCAGTGATTAATCGAGGAGGGGAGCGGGGGAGCCTGGGCCCACCCTCTACTCTGGGCTTCAGCCCAGGGACCCTAATAGTAGCAGCTATGGAAGCTGACTTTTTGAAAATAGGACGTGTAGAATACCCTGTGCCATTTCTACACAGCAGCCCCCACGTCCTCAACATCTACTTCACCGTTACCTCAGGGCCTCCTTCCTTGAGTCTGATATGGTTTGTACTGCTTAGTTCCTCCAATAGCGCAGCTTCCTCCTAAAGCTCCTGACACGCACGCCCCACTGACTAACTGGGAGGCTTTTAACTAGTTTCAGCCAGCCCCTAATTGGCTTCAGGTGTTTCAATCAACCTAGCTATCTTCCCTGCCTACGGGAAAGATCTTAATTGGCCCCAGGTGTCTTAATTGACATGGAGTAGCTGCCATTTATGTATCCTGGTAACAGAGATTTGTTTAGCCTGGGACTAATATATCTGTCTCCCACTACTTTTCTCCCACACCCTTCATCTCCTCACCCTCACGTCCCGCCCCGATACGAAATGGCGGGACCTCCTGCCACCTCGAGAGGGTGAGAAGCCCCGGTGGGCCAGCCTTTACTCTTCCTTAGTCCCAAGGCCCGCCGGGGATGTCAGTTGGTGGCTCCTTCACGGAGCCGTGAGCACGGGCGTGTACTTGGCACGGTTCACCCCTATCCCCGACACCTGCCCCTTTTGCGGCGTGAGGGAGACCCTGGCGCACATTTATCTGGAGTGCGCCAGGCTGCAGCCCCTGTTCCGGCTCCTCTTAGACATTTTGTTGAGGTTTTGGTTGCACTTTTCCCCTCACCTTTTTATTTATGCACTCCCTATCCGCGGCCCCACGAAGTTGCGGGACCTCCTGGTCAACCTCCTCCTGGCCCTAGCTAAACTGGCCAGCTACAAAACCAGGGTGAGGAGGTTGGCTGATGGAGGCTCCTGTGACTGTGGGGCCTATTTTCGATCCTCTGTTCGTTCACGCATCCGGGCAGAGTTCCTCTGGGCAGCGTCCACTGGCTCCCTTGACGCCTTTGAGGAGCAGTGGGCGCTGTCCGGGGTTCTCTGCTCGGTGTCCCCATCTGGTTCACTTTTTTTGACCCTTTGACCGCACTCCCGTTCCTGTTTTTTCAGTTTTTGTCCCCTGGAATCATTTGGTATCCAGGTCCTGTGGATCCCTCCCCTTAGGCTGAAGCCCGCCCACTTCCCGGATCCCAATAGGACTACTTTTCTATAGCCATCTGGCCTTGCCCCGTCACAATACCTGTAGAAATCCTTCTTGTTACCCTTCACATCCCTTGCTAGCTGCAACTCCAATTGTGCCTTGGCCTTCCTGATTACACCCCTGCATGCTCTAGCAATATTTTTATACTCCTCCCTAGTCATCTGTCCACATTTCCATTCCTTGTAAGCTTCCTAGCACAGTAGGGTCCATGACAAGGACTTCTAGGCACTATGGTTATACAGCTACAGCTGCTACTAAAAATCAAATCTTAATCAAATCAGCCTATCAACCAAGGTAGACTCAATACTGGATTGAAGCTAAATCATGAAATTAATAGCAAAAATAATCAGTCCTTATATAAATTCTAAGAAGATGGCTGTATGTTTGGTTATAAATCCCTACTAAAGAATTTAACCCAAGTCAATCAAATCTATAATTTGAATCCAGTTAAATTGCTTAATATTGAAACCAAATTATTATCTAATGTCTGGACCACAACCTCATAGCCAATTATAAAGCTTCCTTCTTAGAAGTCAGTTCTTCTGTGGTGCCTAACTTGTTCCTTCCTCCGCCCCCACAGAGATATTATAATACAGACCTTAACAGAACACTCTTGATAAGCAGAAGTTTGACAACTTATTCGCCTCTCAGGACTTTAAAACATGGAGCACATTTTAATGACTACATTTATGAGATAGTATTTACATCTTTTTAAATCTGGGGAAGAGTTCTTTGAGGCACCATACCTGTGTGGGCTTTCTGGGTGCTGCTACCCTGGGTGAGCTCCTGGACACTCACCAAGCTACCATACTGGACCAATTCTTGGGTCACGTGCTCTTGGCTTGTTGGGGCTGGGCACTGTCTCTGTGGCCCTGGGCCTCTAGGCACATTATCCAGGTGCAGACCCCATGTCTGATACCTCTCTTGACAATGGGGTCCCCACAGTCCAACTGTCAGGAACGGCTTTAACCATTTTGCCACCCCAAGCAGTCACCGCGGCCCCGCCCCTGACGCACACAGACGTTGCGGGGCCCCGCCCCCAATGCACACAGACGTTGCGGGGCCCCGCAGCGGCAAGGGAAGAGCGGCAGACCTGCCGCCCCATTGCTGCTGTGGCAGGCGAGAATGGGGCGGCAGTCCGAGTCCTGCAGCAGCAATTCGGCGGCGTGAAGAGCGGACCTGCCACCGAATTGCCACCGCAGGACTCGGACTGCCGCCCCATTCTCGATGCTGCCCCAAGCACCAGCTTGGAAAGCTGGTGCCTGGAGCCAGCCCTGCCAACTGTCTAGACCCTGAAACTAGAGCTGGCTCTCCCAAACCTCCCCCGTAGCTACTGCATGCTCTCAGAGTTCCACCAAAGCTGTGGATCCTGTGGGAGAGATAGTGTAACACAGATTGCAGAAGAATTTATAAACACACACTTTCCTCTTAGACAGCACAAGATATATACAGATCTATGGAAAAACAACAAAACTCTGCACACCAATCCCTGCCTCAGTTTCCTCACTACTCCAAGTGTCCTTGGGGATTTGGTCAGTGTTTTTTCACAGGGTCCAAGATTCCTTTTTTCCTACCCAGCCTTGTCAGCTTCTGACACAGGTCTGCTCCCCTCTTTCTAATGGCTGGTGAGAGAGTCTTCCTTTCATAATGCCCCAGTCCTCTCATTCCCCACCAGCTACTTCCTGTCAGGTGAGTCTCCTCTGTGACTTCAGGTCCCTCTCAGGTGATCTCTTGCTTGGCAACACCTTCACCTAGTCAGACTGATTGCCCAAGACAGCAGCTAGCTTGTTTTAGGATGCTTGCTTTTGAATGGGAGACCCTCCAGGCTAACAATCCTTGATTACTTTTCATTGTTAGCCTTCTACTAGGGTCTGTATTCCCACATAAACTATTCCTCTCACAGCTGGGTGTGCTGACTGCTGCTGTCTCCATAACACTAGAGAGAGATCTTACCTTGCTGCTGGCACTGGGGATGGGGTTCCACAGAGGAGAGAGGCTCCCATCCTTTATGAACCAGCATAGGAGAGGGTTTATCCATAAAGAAATAGGGAGGGATTGTCAAATTCAATCACTTAAGTGCTGAAACAAGGTGTTCAAATTTGACATTTGGGTGGACTAATTAGCACTTGGGCACAAATGTGATATTTATTGGGATGATCTGGGAGGGTCTCCGAGAAGACTTGGATGTTTTATGAAGGTGTCCACATTTGAAAATTGGGCCCACAATTAAAGAAAATGTTGATGTGTATTAGATTGACCCTGATGTTTAAAAGTAAATAATTAAACAACTAGATTAATTGGGTTTGAGGCAAGAAGGGACCATCAGACCATCTAGGGTGACCTTCTGTACATCACATTAAACCCAAACTCAATAACTGCACAAATGAGAACAAACATTTTAGGATATGTTGTATTAATACATTCTATTAATAAAAGGCATGTCTGGGTTCAACTTCCTTTTTAATGCTTTATTTGTATAGATTTCCAATAAAATCTGGATTTATAAAACAACCAGACTCAGGTGTGGCCATTGTTAAAGACAACAGTCAGATATTCTGGACAGATGAACTGACTTCCGACTCACAGGGCAGTGGAACCTGGAATAAGTAACAGTTTAAGCATTCCGTCATACAGGGAAGGAGCTGAAATGTCTTCTTATATCCAGTTCCACAGAGAGACTTGGGTTGGTGAGTGGTAGCACAGGATGAGATGAAAGACTTGATTTATTCTAAGGGTACGTCTATACTTACCCGCTGCTTCGGCGGCGAGCAATCGATCTTCTGGGATCGATTTATCGCATCTTGTCTAGACGCGATAAATCGAACCAGGAAGTGCTCGCTGTCGATGCTGGTAATCCTACTCCATGAACGGAGTAGGCGGAGTCAACGGGGGAGCCTGCGTGCCGCGTGTGGACCCCCAGTAAGTACCTTTTCATTCAAACAGATACTTCGACTTCAGCTACATTATTCACGTAGCTGAAGTTGCGTATCTTAGTTCGAATTGGGGGGTTAGTGTAGACCAGCCCTTAGTCTGGCTACTGTGTTCACTGTACAGTAACGTTTACAACATTTTCTTTGTGTATGTGTGTAATATTCAGAAGGAGAGGAAGGATAATCTTGTGACAGGAGACCTAGATTTAAAGGCTCTGCCTCTACCACAGACTTCCAGTATGAGCTTGGGCAAATTAATCACTCTGTGCCTCAGTTTCTCATCTGTAAAATGGGGCTAACACTTCTTTGATTTATAGATCTGCTGGGAGGATAACTCCAGTAATGTTTGTTGAGATACTATGGTAAAGGGGACCAAAGTACCTAGATAGATAGGTAAACCTAAGTATGGGATTTTTAAAGCTTCAGAATGGTATCAAATATTCTGAACATATTTTAAAATGTAAACCATGTCAAATGGTTTAAAAAAAGCTTACAACTATAATATGCATTTCTGAACACTTTGGTCATGAAATACTACCATCTATGGATGCCTATTAAATCAAGCAACAGTTCAGAGAATGACAATTATATGACCTGCTGCCAAGCAAGCTTCTAACATATTTGCTGACAGACAATGTTGACTGATGTAATGTTTTGAAATAAAGATTTTGACTGGGAATATTAAGAATGAGGAAAATATTTCTGTCAGTTATTTAACTTTTCAAGTCAATCACTGAGTGATATATATTTATAAATGATAGTTTTATAACTATCAGTTATAAAACTGATGTTAATAGCAGAAAAAAACTAAGTCAAATAAAATACAGCACAGCCAGTCATATACAAACAAGGAAAAGGAGACAAGACAGAAAGTCACTGGCCAAAGTTTTCGGAAGTGGGCAGGCCTCAGTTTTTGGGTTTCCTTGACTTTCATGAAAATATCAGAATTTTGGTGGTTTGAAATGACAGATGAAAAAATTCATGTGAATTGCTGTGCAATAATTTTTACCAGTTTAGCTAAACGCTATCAAAGTCTTTTGCTATAAATATGTCATTCTATCCTGAACACAGTTTTCAAACATGTGATGTTTTATCTTATCTAAGCACCATTAAAAGGCTGTAGACTGTTTTTGGTATTTAGCTGTCTAATAATGGCGACAGTAAGTATCAAGTTGGTACATCACCAAAAGGATGAAAGTGGCATAAAGCCAGGACTACAGTATTTGCATCCAAAAGAGAGAATTATAATGCACTGTAAGTCGTAAACTGTAAACAGCCATTTTTGTAAATAACTATGGAGTAATCTGGCTCATGCTGGAGTGGGAGTTTTGCCACTGATTTGAATGCGATCAGTATCGAGCCAAATCTGAGTTTTGCAACGTCATAAAATAAGTGATTCAGAAGTTTTCCACACACAGAAATACTGTATTAAGATTTCTCAGAGGATATGTTAGGGTTCCCTCCCAACTCTGAACTCTGGAGTACCGATGTGGGGAACCGCACTAAAGACCCCCTAAGCTTATATTTCACCAGTTTAGGTTAAAACTTCCCCAAGGCCCAAATTCCTTTCCTTATCTTTGGACGGTATTGCTGCCACCACCAAGTGATTTAAACAAACATTCAGGGCGGGGCCACTTGGGGGGATATTTTGAGGGAGATAGGGCTCCAAGTCCGTTCATCCCCTTTCCTGGGGAGACTTGAGAATAATATACTAACCAATTGATTACAAAGTGAGCACAGATCAAACCCTGATTTTTAGGACACAGAAAATCAATCAGGTTCTTAAAAGAAGAATTTTATTTAAAAAAAAAGTAAAAGAATCACCTGCAAAATCAGGGTGGAAGATAACTTGACAGGGTCTCTCTCTCGTTCCTGCCAAAAAAAACCACACAAAGAGCACCAACAAACACCCGCACCCCCAGATTTAAAAGTATCTTCTTTCGCCATTAGTCCTTCTGGTCAGGTGCCAACTAGGTTAATTGAACTGATTAACCCCTTACAGTAAGTGATTCTGTACCTCTGGCCAGGAGGGATTTTATATTACTGCATACATAGAGATTGTTACCCTTCCCTTTATATTTATAACAGGATATTTGAATGCTTTGGAAAATAAATGTAATAAACTGGAATTACTTAAAAATACTGGATTGTTTTAAAAGCACAAGGCTATGGCCAAAATTAAGGCTGGATGAACTCATTTTTATTTAATGTCATGGCCCCTTTAATATCAAGGGTTAATAGGCTGAATCAGCTCAAGTATTATTGGGTTTGGATTGCGCTTAGCAGAGATTGAGGTAAAGACGCAGAAGGGAGAAAGGGTAAAACATAAGATCAGATGAAAATGAAACCGACTACGTAAAAAGGAATTGAAAAGGATCAGAGAAAGAACAACTCAATGGGGAAAACACCTGGGCAGTGCTGCCTACAGGTAATGTTGCTCAACACTTCCCATTATAAGACTCTGTTTTCAGTTGCTTATAACTTTGCCAGAGTTTAACTGTTTGGGTTGAAAATTTCCATCCTGGGTGTCTGTCTCAGGCTGACATTTATTTATTTATTTTAAGCTTCAGCTAATATAGCTTGGCCATTTCTCAGAACAAGATTGGGGGGAAAACAAAAAAACCCCCAAACATTTCTTTGTTCGTGTTAAAAAAATTCTTACAACCATTTTTTCTGAGAAGCTGTAACACTCCCATGCTTTCGAGCAGGGACTTGAAATTTAGCAGGGTATCACCAGGATGTCAGGGCTGTGCATTTTGCCATCCCTGTGATAATTCACCCAAATTTGGCCAAGTGGTTAACCTACAAAAAAATCTGTTTGCACATACTCCTCGGAGACCTATGAGTTTTTACAGCTAAATTCTCTAAAGTTTCTGTCTGAACTGGGAATGCTCCAGCCCCTCACAGCTTTTACATGTTGTCCAGAGTACACATGCACAATCCCCATAGAAGTACTAAGCATGCTTCATCCTGGGACGTCAGGGGCTGAGCAGGATTTTTCTTGCAATTGCTGCTTTTGGGAGCAGGGGCTGGTGTGGCACCAGGCACAAGAACTGAGAGCAGGGAGCTTGTATCTACTGTTTTCTCAATGTTCCCACTGCTGGCACCCTGGCAGCAAAGAGAAAGAGGAAGTAGCCACACTGGAATGCATAAGGATAAGGAAGTTGGGGTATAGGGTATGTGGGAGAGGAAGGGTGTTGCAGGTACCAAGCCAGAGAGATGGAGAAACAGGAGCCAGGGGCTGGAGGGGAGAGGGCAGAAGCAGGTGAGGGTGGATAGGAGCAGATGGGTCTGGGGTTATATAATTTCAGAGAGGGAGGGGGCAGAAACTGGAGGGTGGGAGAAAGCAATGGGATGGAGGCTGACAGGAGCTAGGGGATGTGCAGTGGATAGAAGAAAAGCAGGTGGCTGGGCAGGAGTCCTGGTGGATGTTGGAGAGGAACTGATGGGAAGGGAGCAGCAGCTAGGGTGGGGGTAGGGATTAGATAGGAATAGAAGGGTCTATAACCACTAGAGCATAATCCACTACAGAAGATGGAATTCAACCCACGCGTCCTCAGTCTAGACAGCCCAATGCTGTCCGCAAATAGCTGTGAAACCTACTGGCAAAAAGTGCCTTATCCTTGGACCGCAGAGGATATAGATGATAATAGCCTTCTGTTATTAAGTTTTTCTGTTAGCTCAACAGGTGGAAGTCTGTGGCAGAGGTTTGTGAAGCACTAAGATATTATGGTCAAAGCACTTCATAAAATCCCAGAGGGAAATTCATTTTGCATTCAGTGTGAATAGTGTGCCTTAAATAGGGCCTGGAGTCACACACTGAATGTGGAGGTTAAAAAGAAATATTGAATAATCACCCATATACTGAATGAGGCCAGGGTGCTGTAGAAGAAATATTCTGGGATAATCTAATTAAAGACTACCATAATGCATATACACAAGGGGGCTGAATTAAGATTGCACATACAGACACAAAACAATATATTTATATGTAATATATATAACATATAAAAACATTAAAAGAACATTTAGGTCATTAAGTCAAGTGCTCAAAAGTGATTAAATGCCAGACCTGCAGTTACCTGTACAATCTTAATCTGGCCTATTTGTGCTTCCAACCTGTTCATTGAATGAACTATAGATCCTATGTCAAAAACAGTATGTGGTCATGTAATGAAATATAATATATACGCATAAGGGAGCATTTTAACTCTGAGGTCACAGAGGAAAAGACAGACCTTAGAGACATTATACAGGAAAAATCTGCTGAGATTTAGATACAGCCTGGATGTGATTTACATGTGGATTTTACGTGTAAGATTGTTCTCCATATTAGGAGAAATCCTAGACAGCCTGTGTTGATCAGTTTCCAGTTTTCAAAACCCCATCCAGCCTCCTATGTCAATTTAAGTTAAAACTGCAATATGGCCCACTGCCTACAGCTGCTAAAACACTGCTCCAGTGTTTTGCACACAGAGCTGGCTGCAAAAATAAAGTGACTGGTCACGCATTCCTAACCTTTTCCATTTCCCCTACCTCGCTGTTGTGTATATTTTCTCTATTTGTCTGTTTTCTTTTCCCCAGATCCTTTTCATAAAGAGACTGTTCAATGATAAGATGAATTTGTGAAAAGATGGTCTTGCTCAAGAAATCTGATTAACTTCTTTGGGTGAGTGACAATGAGAGCTGACAGGAGAGAGGGAAGAGATATAATCTACTTGGACATCAAGAAGTCTTTTCATACAGTGCTACATAAAAAGGGAGTATATGATGCTAGTAAGTATGTTATTGATGGTGAAATGTTCAATTGGATAAAATTAGCTTAGTGACCAAGATCAGAGCATAGTGGTAAAATGAATACAGACTGAGGAAGACAGAAGTGTCAAGCGGAGTTCTCCCGGGATTGGTACGAGGGCCATCTTTAAATGGATTATGCTGTGATGAGTCAAAGGCTGCAAAGACCCTAATCAGTAAAAGGATAGTGAGAGTGAGTGGGAAATGAATTTAAAGCCATCAGCTAAATGTCTGGTGTAGCAGTTACAGAAACAAACAGAATAGAAAAGTCTGCTCAGACAGTAAATGATCATAAAGATAACAACAGCTATTTAACACGTATAATACACTTCACCCATTCACCCCTAGCACTTTACAAAGGAGCAGAAGTATTGTTGCCCCCCATGATAAAGATAGGGAAGCTGAGACACAAAGGCACGCAGAGAACTTGCAAAGGCTCTTCTTCTTTGGGCAGCCTTGTAGAGGATTTGTCTGGCCAGTTTTGGGTGCTCAAACAGTGAAAGTTTCAAAGTAGTTTGAAGCCACTCATGTCTTCTGAAAAATTAATCATAGTTCATGAGGTGCACGGCATGCGGGTGGATACTCAGGCCCTCCCCTGGGTGGCTGGCCAGTTCAAAACCCCATTGCGATTCTGACAGTGCTATTTCTTCAGTGCCTAAATACATCTCATTTTCCAAGCACTCCCAGGTTCTTACAGCAACTTTCTCAGGGCACCTTCTGTGAACTATGGGAACAGCACACAGACCTCATCTGCACCTGGAGGAAACTTGATTCCTCACCTTTGCGGGGGTAGGAAGGAGTATGCCCTGCCCTATGACTTTTATAAGTGGTATTTATGCACCTTCTCTTTTAGGAAACATATTGACATTTGGTTCTCTGAGCTGATAAAGGTGGTGTTCCCCAGGGGTTTGTACTGTGCCCAGTCCTATTTAACATATTCATAAATGATCTGGAAAAAGGGGTAAACAGTGAGGTGGCAAAATTTGCAGATGATACAAAATTACTCAAGTCTCAGGCAGACTGTGAAGAGCTACAAAAGGATCACTCAAAACCGGGTGACTGGGCAACAAAATGGCAGATGAAATTCAATGTTGATAAATGCAAAGCAATGCATATTGGAAAACATAATCCCAAATATACATATAAAATGATGGGGTCTAAATTAGCTGTTACCATTCAAGAAAGAGATCTTGGAGTCTTTGTGGATAGTTCTCTGAAAACATCCACTTAATGTGCAGCGGCAGTCAAAAAAGTGAACAGAATGTTGGGAACCATTAATAAACAAATCCTTTGTATAAATCCATGGTATGTCCACATCTTGAATACTGCGTGTAGATGCGATTGCCTCATCTCAAAAACTATATATTGGAATCTGAAAAGCTTCTGAAAAGGGCAACAAAAATGATTAGGGCTATGGAATGGCTGCCGTATGAGAAGAGATTAATAAGACTGGGACTTACCTTGGAAAAGAGATGACTAAGGGGAGATATGATAGAGGTCTATAAAATCATGACTGTGTGGAGAAAGTAAATAAGGAAGAGTTATTTACTCCTCACAACACAAGAACTAGGGGCCACCAAATGAAATTAATAGGCAACAGGTTTAAAACAAACAAAAGAGTATATTTTCACACAACACACAGTCAACCTGTGGAACTCCTTGCCAGAGGATGTTGTGAAGGCCAAGACTATAACAGGGTTCAAAAAAGAACTAGATTAATTCATGGATTATAGGTCCATCAATGGCTATTAGCCAGGATGGGTAGGGATGGTGTCCCTAGCCTCTGTTTGCCAGAAGCTGGGAATGAGTGACAGGGAATGGATCACTTGATTACCTGTCCTGTTCATTCCCTCTGGTGCACCTGGCATTGGCCACTGCTGGAAGACAGGATACTGGGCTAGATGGACCTTTGGCCATTCTTATGTTATGTTCTAATAGACAAATTAAGAAGGACAATATGTATAGTTGCCTCTTACTGACATTTTTTTAAAGTGACAAACTGTCCTTATTAACTTTTGCCCTCAGAATTATTGTGAAAGGTGAATTGGGGTGGTCATGTCTCTGAGAACAAGACAGGCCCTGCTTACTTTGTTCTGGGAATGCTAACTCAGAAAAGCTACCAACGGCACCATTTCCCCATGTCCCTGCGGCCACACACAATTGTCTGTTCCATGTGTCTGATGGTTCACTTGCTAAATTTGCTCTTGAAATATTCAAAAGAGACTGATATTTTCTGCCATCACATCCTTGATAAACTGCCAGCTAGGCCTTGTCCACACCAGAAAGTTATACAAACTAACTAGACTGGTTTAGTTAAAATAGTACAATCTCACTAATGGTGGACACAGTTACATTGATATAATGGTTCTTTACATTGGCATAGCAAGCAAAGTAACCATGACAAAGCAGCCATTTAGCACTTCACTTGACAGAATTAGAACGCAGGCCTCCTGACCTTGTACCTTATGCACTGGACCATGCCGAATGCTCCAATTAGAAGAAACACTGGTTAATGTAGAGGGACGTATGTTAGGTTGCTTTATACTTTCCATTATGCAGGATTCTGGCAGCTTTGAGAAGTCCTCAGGTCTCCATTGTTTGAAGCAGGCCTTTGATATTCAGCAGGAGAAATCCCATTGGCCTACAGAAGTGACTTTTCTTTGTCCCAGGAAATTCCATCCAGACCTGGCTGAGATATAGTGTGGAAAAATTCAATTTCCCTTCTCGCCCTTGTGTTCCTCGGAAAAATGTTGGCAGCCTGCTCAAATCACTGCACATTCTGAGGCCAGGCTATCATATCTGCAGCAGCACGACCTTCATCACACACTGGGTAAGGACACCAGGGATCAGCCATAATGGAAGGGAGGAGAGAGTAAAAGGCTGAATTCCCTCCATTGGGTAAAGCCCTGAAACCATCCCAATGCTCAGTGGCACAGTTCCTCCTTTCTCCAAGGGCCCAAAGTGCTTCCCAACTCCTAGTTGAGGGAAGAGAGAGACGGGCTGGACTAACTCCTCCAAACCCAGAAGTTGACCTGGGGCCAATCCTACCTCTGGGGACAACAAATGGAGCAGGAGCTTTCTTATCTCTGGAGACAGACTGGAAATAGAGTGACAGACTGGACTAAGCTTCCCTCATCCACTTTCTGGATCTAGCAACCCACCTCCCAGTAGTAAATCTGGTGTTTTCTAACATTCAGGTGCTTGACTTCATAACCTAAATAGCATTATTTTAAATGTCATTTTTTGTGTTTAATATATACAAAAGTGCTACCTACTAAGACTAAATATGGGATGTTGTTTGCAGGGTGGGTTACCATATTACAGGGAATAGTGAAGAATCAGAAAAGATATAGAAGATGGCTGCTAGTAAGCAATGTGTGTGGCGACACATTAAAATCCCTAGTATTAATTTGAAAAGAAGCAATTAAGAAGGGATATAGTGGAGGCATAGATAATTCTGTGAGGGATAGAGGAAGTGGATGCCATAAAGCTGTTGGAAAAGTGGCAAATTCAAAAACAAGAAAGCATGAATTATATTAAAAGAGGACCAGACATTTCATTACAGGTAATTAATATGCAAAAGAGTTGTTTAAAGCTGAATCCACTGGAGTTATTCTGGATGTACAGTAGTTTAAGCACAATCAGAATCTGATCCACAGAGCTTTAGGAGTCTTTTTTTTCCTTCTCTGACGGACTTGCCTCAGCAGGGAATGGTTTTGTACGCTATCAGGGGCATTAATTATTAAACAGCAAAATCTGGCATACGTTATGCAAACAAATCATTCCTGCTTGAAGTGTCATAAGTGACAAATAACCCCAATCAGCAATTCAGATCTGTAGCAGAGTAGAAAAGCATTTAATGCGAATATAAGACGACATTGTTTTTGTAGAAAACTGACAAGTTTTAACTAATATCTATGGCTATATTATACAAAGTATTAAATTAATGCTGGACTAGGAAACGGCAAATTACAAACTAGTCTTCTGACAGGATGATTCCTGTTCCTTTACCAGCTTAGCTACACACAATATACAATAGAGGGGGTTTTGTTGTGTGCTTGATAGCAATGAATAATACTGTTCATCTGAATGAGAAAGAAAACCTGCAGTGAAAATTTGTGGCTAAATATGGCAACTTGTTAGACTAGACAAAATAATTGTGCTGTCAAGGTTAAGAAATGTAATAAAATAGCAGGGCATTCAGATGCATACTTGAAAAAACTGCTTAGCAATTTGTTACAATTTATCTGAATTTCTAAAAGGATTCCCCCTGCACCACCCCCAAAAACAGCAATGGAGGTTGGCTATAGTCACAAGTTAAACTCAGGTTTTATATAGGATGAGTGGTGGCATTAAGCTGCAGAAAAAAATCAAAGTAAAAAAGCTATTCTTTCTGGGATAGTTGCTGGAAGGTTGAAATTTTTTCTTTCAAAGATGAGTACTAAAGATAATATGGTAATGTTAAAATTATGAAAAAAGCTACAGCAGCTTCTGCATTCACATTTCTTGTCTGGTAAAACCTTTTAGAGTAGTTTTGATTGGTGCTTTAAATCAAAGATTTATATTGTATAGCTATCTGATCATGAGGCTGGTATTTGTGGGCATATGTATGGACATACAGGCCCCAATCCTGTGAAGATTTAAAGACTGAGTAACCCTATTGACTTCAGGGGAGCTACTTAATGAGTATAGTTAAACACATGTGCAAGCCTTTGCAAGACTGGGGCCATAATGTTATAAATGAGAATCAGAGGGAGAGAAAATACACGTTGGCTTGTGTGATAGTAATGTCATGACATTAAAGTGCAGTATTAACCAAATTGTTACCAGGCAGAGTATATTAGTTCCAGGAGTTTCCCCCACAATTTACCAGAATCTAGACATCAGCTCGTGCCTTGTTTAAGACAATAAAGCTACAATGCCAGGTGTGCTACAACTCTGCTCTAAGCCACATTCTACCAAGTTTGAGATATCCTCTGACTGGTGCATTTTGGGAAGGCCCACCTTTCTCCCAATCCAGGTCAAAATTACCCAGAAAGGGAAACATGTATTTCTGGATTCAAGGTGGAAATCCACAGATGTCTGGGCATGTTAGTAAGGATGAAACATGAAATGCTAAAGACCCTAATGTCTGCTGAACAATCTGTTTCTTTGAATAACACCCCAGTTGTCAATCAGGGGGTGATTGAGGGGAAAAAAACCCTTTCCTGGTTGATGGTAAGGCACTGATTGGCAGCTGGGGTGTTATTCAAAGAAACAGATTGTTCTGCATACATTAGGACAGAGGTTCTCAAATTTTGGTCCACAGACCATTCAGGTGGTCCGCGGATAGCTCCTTCTAAGGTGTGCACCTGGGTGGCTGCACACAAGAGAATGAAGGGCCACCCACCTAATTAGTGGAGCCGTGCAGGCGTGGCTTCACTAATTAGGTGCCTGTACCCTGAAGAAGATGCACATGTAAGGTGAGGTGGTGGCTTTGGGGGGAATAGGGGGTAGGTGGGAGCGGGCAGTGGGGTGAGAAGAGGGGGTGGGGTAAATTTGGGACGTGCAGGGTTGTGGCGGTCAGAGAAAGAGGCGACTTTCCCCAGCTCCAGGGCTGCCGGGGAGAGATGGCCCTCCTTCCCAGCCTCAGCTCTGTGGCGGCTCTGGTCAGGGAGAGAGGGTACATCCATCGCATTAGAAAGGTAAGACTATGATATTAAAATATGAGTTGTGTGCTTTTATTTGTAGAACAAAAAACCTTAATGATTATTTAGGGGTTTTTTTTATATAGCGCTTTTATCCAAAGCACTTTACAATAGTTAGCTAAAGGTACAAACAACATTTGGAAAGATCATTAAGTGGTCCGCCGAGACCCTCAGCAATTTTCAAGTGGTCCACACAAAAAAAGTTTGAGAACCACTGCCTTAGGGTCTCTAGCATTTCAGGTTTGAAACTTCAGGGTGTAGATCATGCATAGAGCATTATTGAAAACTTCCACTGATTTAACTGAGAGATTTGCATGCAGAATGGTGACACAGAACCATAGTTTCAAAGACGTGTTATTCCCATGAAAGCATTAGTTCAAAAAGGATGCAAGCAAGGGTAGGGCTTACTGAAACTGCCTTACCATCAACCAGCTGTTTATTTCCATTAGCTATATGGATTAGACTACAGAAAGGAGCTACTGGACACGTGTATGACGGGAAGGGGGGG
This sequence comes from Macrochelys suwanniensis, assembly GCA_033296515.1. Taxonomy (NCBI): domain Eukaryota; kingdom Metazoa; phylum Chordata; order Testudines; family Chelydridae; genus Macrochelys; species Macrochelys suwanniensis. The sequence goes on along the minus strand of CM065775.1, from coordinate 36,032,597 downwards.
GGAGGGGTCGAAAATATGCTTACATTATATTTTACATTGTGTGTTACAAAAAGGGTTTATGTTCATATACTTTTGATTCACTGGTGATTGTGATGACTTGCCATATGTCTGTATCGGTATTAAACTACAAACTATTTTTTACTGTGCCTCCCCTGTTTTCATTTTGCTTCCATCTTGGACTGAAATTGACAGAAGGGCGAACAATACAGAGCAATCAAGGGCCATTAAACTGAACTGTCTCTTATTCAAATGCAAGCACTCTCGGACAATGAGTTAGCTACCACCCAAAGAAACCTGTCCTTTCAAGTGAGCTAGGAACCAAGCAATGGCTCACTTGACCACCCTGGGTTACCTCAGCTGCCTGTCATTTGACAAAGGGGACTGCAACTTTATAAAAGAGAGACTCTCTCCCTGGCCATCTTTAGAGAGGGGAAGAAACCAAAACCCGAAGGCTGAGTAGCAGGAGAGGGTTGCAGGAAGACATGGGACTTCTGAAAGGACTGATGTTAAATCCAAGGGTTCTCAAAGTAGTAGTTAAACTAAGGCAGAGATTTGTGTGCAGATTTTATTGTTTTTCTATAGATATGTATATGTCTTTTTTCTATGGGAATAAAATGTGTGTGTCTTTAGAAATCCCTTTCCAGAGTCCGTTACTTGCTTACGTTGTGATGTAGCCCCTGAAGATGGAAAATTTGTGAAACTCTGAGAGCATGTATCACCTACTGGGGAGGCTTGGGAAAGCTAGCACTAGTTTCAGGGCTTAGGCAGTTGGACTGTGAGGTCCCCACTTCTAAAAGGGGCACATCAGACATGGGGTCTGCATCTGGAGTGTGTGCCTTGCAGCCCAGGGTCAGAGACAGGGCCTAAACTCTGGGCAGCTCCAGCAAGCCAAGAGCATGTGGGACCCAAGGATTGGTCCAGTCTGGTAACTTGGTGAGTGTCGATCAGGGAGAGCTCATCAGGGCTGTAACAGTGATGTCACTGGGGCACACATGGAAAGAGGAAAGAAAAAACAGTCGTGTCCACATGCCAGTCTCTCCCAAAACACATTATCAGCTCATGCTTGCCTGACAGTGAGTATATTAGGACACTGGTGTAATTTCAACTGGAACTGAAATTCCACTGAATGTTAAATAACTTTTGCATGTCAGGAGAGACAACAACATACCACAGTGATGCGTATGGTATAATAACCTGAAAATAAGTTCAAGCATCTCTTGATCTTTAGCAAACAAATTTCAGTGACACAGAAACCATGCATCAAAGAAACCATAAAGCACATGGCAGTATAAAAATTGGTATTCACTGGGATTTTTCAGTATTGCCATCACTGGCAGAATAGTAAATATTCTTGCCAGACAAAAAAAATCTTCAGACAAAAACTCCAATACACATCAGATAAGACATTGGTCTTTACAATGTTCTGCACTTTATTTTGAGATACAGCATATTAAACAACTACAACTTCTCCCTTTTTCTGATACACCACTTGGGTGGTGTGCTTGATTTTCTGTGAGAAGATCTGCTACAATTATGCTGAGGTAACAATTAAATCTGTGTGTTGGCTGACCTTGGCTGTCACCTCTATTTTTACCTCCCCTTGAGGGTTTTAAATTCATTCCATTTCTGCTTCTTTTTACAGTGATTCATGAATCAGAGCCAGTTAGAAATAGAAAAATCTAGACAATACAAAAATGTCTTGATAGGTTAGCTAATATAATGATTTTAAACCTGCATGATTTTATTTGAAGCATTCATCACCATTATTTACTGGCAAAGCAATAATCTCAGCGTCATACAAAATATCCTAACATTATAGCCCCAAAATTTAAAAAGCAGCCATTCATTTTCAATTTCTCAAATTTTGGGAGCCCAACTTGAGCCTGATTTTCAGAGGTGCTTCTGGGGTCACATCCAGAGTGTCCTCCACTCCCTGCACTGGCTTCCTGTAGAATTCTGAATCAAGTTCAAGGTCTCAGTCCTTATCTTCAAGAGACAGGGCCTAAGACATCTAAAAGACCACCTAAAGCTCCAGGACAGAGATCTGATTAACAACTTCACTCCTCTGGCACATTGGAATGCTCTACAATAAGGTTAAAGCTCATATGTGCAGGAGACAACATTCTTGGGGGGCTGACATAAGACTGCGTGGAATGAAATCCCCCCAGGAACTAAGGATCATCACAAACCTCACAACTTTATTCTCCAAATGCAAGGCACATTTCTTTGACTTATCTTATCTGACAAACACATAGCAATATGTATGTTTAAAAAAACCCTAATAAAGCAAGACACTCCACTGCACATGTTTCTTCCCAGGAAAAAGAAAAGAAAACATGATAGATGTTAGTCATTGCTTAATGCTCAGCTACTACAATGATGAGTGTGGTATCAGAACCTGCACAGATTAGAATAGAGGTGCTGAGCACCCACAAATCCAATTGAACACAATATGTACAAATGTAATGAAAACAATTTCTCCTACCCCATCCTCACCCAGTTCTGAAATTGCACCCCATTTGTGGCTTGCAACAGTTCTATTACTACAGTTATCAGTTACAGGTCAGCATGTATAGTCATGGGAATGAAATTAGACTTCAGGTTGTTTCCAGTGACACATGCACTGTAGGTGCAGGATAGGAACAGAGTGCTGACCAAGGTGCTGAAATGTACTGGATGAGATTTAGTATGCAAAATATTGTGTGTGTGAAAGCATGGATTTGCTCTTATAGGTTAGAGTTTTGGGTTTTTTTAGTGCTCATGAAAACAGGGATCTGAATCTATTGTCTTGATCTTGGTAGCATAACGTCATTATACAAACTTCCTTATTCTGTCATTGCCTGCTATTGTTCAAACTTATAAATTTCACTCCACGTGCCTCATACATCTGAAATCAGCACATGAAGATGACCACCTGATTTAAACATGTTGGAGTGGGGAGGATATTGCTAAATTATAAGTCCTCTCTGAACTAAGGAGGTTTTTGTTTGTTTTTGCATATAGGCAAGTGGTGAGCTGAGACGTCCATCTCTATGCTACCTAAACTATGTTTAGCTGTTTTATCTCTTCCTCCTATCATCTCCTATGCCCTTTGTCTCATCCAATTGCCACCACCATGTCTGACACTTAAACTGTAAGGTCTCGGTTTTCAAAGCCTTCAGTGCACCACTCCTTCCCAAACATTGGATAGAAAAGATAGGGTTTAAAGCATGTACTGAAGAACAAAGTGTGCTTCATATTAATGACTAGGCCGTAGCTTTTTATTGTTGTTGGTTTTGTTTGTTTTATTGCCTGAATGTAGAATTTGTGGGTAACATGATGTTACATCAGTGCATTCAGAATGGTCACCATGGGGGCAAGTTAAATGAAAAAAGCAGAGAGGGAGGATTATGGCCGGTTTTTCTGCAAGATGGAAGGAAGGGGCATCACTAGCTGTGAGGCCAATTTGGAAATGAGAAGGAAGGATGGTAGGAGATGAAAGGTTTAAGAGGCTGTCTCTCAGAACACTGCCCTTCTAACTAGTCCAGGTGGTGACGGCTGTCATTTTTTAATCCTACTCCATTAGGCTGAAATAGCACACAAAAGAAACCCACATCCCAGGCCGTATGCACCTTCTCTGTGTCTTAAAAATACATTACACAATCATTCAGAAGCAAAATAGTAGCACATTCCACCTCTCATATGATCAACCTCCAGGGAACAACACAGTACAAACCAATTTAAACCTTCCGCTCCTTCAAACTTCCAAACGAAACCCACATCCCAACCCCCTTCCCACAGTTAACCTCAAATGGCTGCTAAGAATGAGTGAGTTGCAGCATGTCCTGAAGTTCAACAAATCCAGGCTGTTCCTGATTGGTGGAGCAGTGATGGCGGGGAGGAAATCACAGAGCTGGGGGCCTTTTTCTGAGAACACCCTGCCAACACCTCTCTCTCTACCAAAGGAGTCCTCTCTCCAGCACCTGGTCTCTGCTGATCTCAGTTGCAGTCCCTCAGACATTATAGCTTAAAAACACTTCAACTTCCAAGTAGAATTTAACAGGCAGTCATTACAGATCTCTGGCAGCGTGTGTGTGTGCATGTGTGTGTGTGCGTGTGTGTGTGTGTTGTTTGCGTGTGTAACAGTACATTTGTCAAAAATGCAATTTAAGGTGGCACCAAAACTATTTGTGAATTTGACACAAATTCACTGATTTAGTTACAGCCAAAAGCATTTCTTGGGGGAAATGAAGTGCCATTCACAAAATGGACAGAGGAGGAGGAGGTGCCACCCTTATAAGCTTTAGCTCAGGGTTTATGGGACTCTTGTGGGAGACCCAGATTCAATTGCTCCCTCTGCCTGTTGCGCAGAAGGGATCTCCCACAGTGTATGAGAGTACCTTAGCCACTGGATAATGGGATATTCTGAGTTGGGTCTCTAAGTCTCTCCTGTTAAAAATGTTCTGCTTTTTATAAGTTAGCTAGTCATTGGAGCAGGGACATGAACTCAAACTACCCACCTCCCAGGAGAGGGACCTAGCCCCCAGGGCATAGAGTTAGTATCACTCCTTTTGGCTGGCTCCAATGACTATTTATGCACTGTGGAATAGCTTCTACAGGAGAGCTTGAGAATGACTCACTTTAAAATACCCCATCGCCCAGTGGGTCGGCCATCACTTTCCTGCAGTGTGGGAGACTCAAGATCAAATCCCCTCTCCACATCAAACAGAGGGGGAAATTGTACTCAGCTCTCCCTCTGGTCTGAAGTTTATAAAGGAGACTCTTCTTCCTCCAGTTGTTTTGTGAATTTACTCCTTTGCAAGTTCCCAGAAACAAAATGTTTCAGATAGAATGACATGTTTTGTTTGACCCACAACAGACTTTTTCAATTCACTGAAATTTTTCAGAACTTTCAAATTCAGTTTGAGCTGAACACGTTTTTTCTTCTTTTTTGGAGTGGCCAGCAACCCCCCAAAATCAGTTATTCTCCATGCTTTAGGCAGCACCCAGTGGGATACTTCACTTAAACAGTGAGTTGCTGCATTCTTCACTTAATTGAATTGAAGGTGTAGTCCCAAATAGAGGACAATGCAGCAATCCAATCTACAGGTGAAAAAGACCTGCGTTAGAGTAGCAAGGTAATCAAAAGAATGGATGCAGCTTTCTTGTCAGACACAGATGAGGAAAATAGCAGTCTTTTTCACAGCTGTTAATTTATTTTTTAGAAAGGAATGGGAATCTTCCCAACTCCCAAATTGCGATCTTTGCAGTAAACAGCATCTGAACAACTTCAGTCAAGAGGGCCAATACAATCTCAGCTAAATCCTCCCGTTGTCACCCCAAGTCACTATAATCACATATATTTTATCTGGTGCGGACCCAAATCGCTCACTGCCATGCCCACTGTCACCCAGCCACTAGGAAAGATGCTCAGCTGAACTCTCAAGGCCCCCGGACAAGATAAAGTTGTAATGTTAAGTGTTGTCTCCATGGTCAATATGCTACAACCCATCTCTTTTCAATAACTCTGTCAGTTTCACTTACACATTGCATAAGAACCCTGTGGTACATCACTCAAGATAACAAGTGTAAAAGAAGAGCAATTGTCCAACATTACCCTATAGGATTTTTCTGCAAGAAAGGAAGACAACCATGCTGAAAGCAGCCCTCTCCACTTCCGCCATGAAATGCCAGTGTGCAAACACCACGTCATAAGAATTGTATCAAAGGCAGTTGCCAGAAGTAATAATATCTTCAAGGATACCTGGTCAGTACACATCACCAGGAGAAGATCCTCAATTAATGTCACACATGTGGTCTCTGTGCCATACCCAGGTTGAAACCCACTTGACAACTTGAAGACAAATGTATCCCATACTGTGAGAGTTGTTTCACCATCTTTTCTATAATCTTAACCAAGAATGGGAGTTTAGATATTGTCCGATAGTTGGCTAGATTGTGTACATTGCTTTGGGAACAGAAACTAAACATATTGGCTTTGAAGGAATCAGCATTCCGTCCTCCTGAAAGGGTGTGCTAACAATCTCAGCCAGTACTTCCCAAGTGGACATCACCAGCCAAGAATGACAAGGATGCAAAGCATAAGTTTCTACGAGAATGTGTGTGCTTATGTTGGAGAGTGCTGAGAGTTCCAGTTATACCTGATATAGGAACAGACATTAGTGTCCTGAATTAGCAACAGAAAGTACTTCCCCAATACCTGTGTCCCTGTACTGTACATATGACTGCATGAAATGCAACATGCTGGCAAGATATGTGAAACTCCTCAGTATGTGAGGCACCATGGATATTTTGCTTCTCAGCGCTTTCATGGCTGGCAGCTTTATTTTGGCCAACCACACCCTGCCAGCTCAAGATCCTCCTGTCCAAAGTTTTAAGCCATACAGAATAGGATAGGATTTTCCAAAGCATGCAACCTTGACTCAGCTGTTTCCACTAATATCAGAGAGTTTTTTCCATTGACTTTAGTGGGAGCAGTGAGGCCAAAGCTGAGTGCTTTTGAAAATTACTATAGGCTCTCAGCAGGCACACCAATAGGCTTTTCCACTTGGGAATATAAAACAGATAAAAAGCAAAGAAAGGGCACAATTTAATGCCTGCTGAGGTCAAGGGAAGTCTCTGGAACTGGAATTTTGAAGAAAAATATTTATCAACATTGATGCAAAGTGTTTTCTTTTTATTTAAAATTTTGGAAATCTTCTGCTTACTAAAGTTTCAACACTCAGGAAAATATCAGAATCAGAAAGTAAAATGCTGTTTTGCAGGGAAATCATTTTTCCCTCCAAGTAGACTTTTTCTTTTGTTCTTTAGCTACTTTTTTTTTGCTGGCTAATATGTTTTGCTATTTGTATCTTTTTTTTTGTGCCCTTGTCTTTTTGAGTCTGTAGATTGCTACAAAATAAATACAGCAAGTCTGTGCTGTACCTATTTACAAATAGGACACAAAGGGTTTTTCCAAGCTTTTCTCTTGGGTGCCTTATGTATGTGCCACTGCTACTTATTCCTCAAAATGTTTCTGGTATTTCTATCTCAGTTTTAATGACAAATTAAAATATTGTTCCACAGTCACAATAGTTACATTCAATGCAGTGGAGAGAATTTTAGTACAATGGTAGCTCTGTGAATGTTGTTTGTATTTACAAACACTTCTGTATAGTATATCAGATGTATTCCAAGGGATTATTTAATGGAAATCTCCCCCCGCCCCTTAGAAACATGACTGTTAGTTTTCAGACAACGATTATCATTACAACAAAGACATTTTCCAAACAGTAACAGAGACATTCTTGCTGCACTGCTTATTTAAGGTGGATCAGGAGTTCACAGCTTTGTATTATGAAGAATTTAAAGCAGCAACATGATGGACATATTGCAGGAAGTTATCAATGATTGATTACTCTTAGAACAGAGACTGATGGCAGAAACACACAGCAAGGGCTCTCAGTGAAGTAGAGAGAAGCAAATGCTTTTTTCTTCTTTGAGTCTGTTAAATCCAAATTAGTTTAAATAAAATGAAGGCTGATCAAGGCAGGGCTTTGCCTACCCATTTTAAGTAAAAAAAACAATGTGGTCCCCCTGCTGTGCACTGGCTTTGAGTATGCTTAGACGTGTCAGTTTCACTTGCAGTGGTTGTTACTGGAAACACTACTAGTGCATGAAATAACTTGAACATGCAAAGGGCTGAATAACTTCAGTTTCCACTAAAGCCAGTTTCACATATAGAGAAAGTAGGTGCCTGTTGTATCTGATAGTGAGTATAGTTACAAATGATTTTCCAATAATGCCCACTTCACAATGTTAGCAACAGCACAGTATTTCCAGTTCTAATTATGTTAATGAGTATTTTAAAAAAAGAAGACAACATTTATTAACGGTTCCCACACAATAAGATGGGAGGCAATGGGATTGTCAGTATAGCCCAGCCTCGGTTTTGATTCCTCACCAAAAACCAACAGAGGATCTCCTGCAGCAAACTTCTCCAGAAACTCATTACTAGGCTTCAGGAATCAAAAGAACAAAGGAAAGCAGCCTCAAACACCTCACCCACTGTCTCTGGCCTGGATACTCAAATGAAAGTAGCACAAGTACAAAACCAAACTAATTTCTCCCTGAACTTTAGCACAGAAAACAACTGCAGTATCTCATACATCATTGTGTGGTGAAGTTAGTTTTGAAAAGCATAAAATCACCATTTGGTTGTAGAAGTTTGTTTTGCTGCCAAAAAAAAGCATATTTGTAATAGGGCATATTTATAGAGATCACAGTTTTGCCCTAGGGAATTTTGTTGCTACTATTTTTGCCACAAACACTGAAAAGCTGTACTTGCTGTCTGAAATGATGAGATTTCACTTTGGATCAAACTTGCAATGTGCTCATGCACACATCAGTTTTTGCATACAAAGATTTGCAAATGCAATCTGGTAGCTTCACTCAGCTGTGAACATGACATACTTTCTGGTCCTGTAATGAGTTCCATGAGTTCCCTGCATCTGTGCAGAGCCCCATTCACTTCAATGGAGCTGACTGACTGTGATATATGCCATCATGTGCCAGCAATGCCCCTCTGCCATGTACATTGGCCAAACCGGACCGTCGCTACACAAATGAATAAATGGACACAATTCTGACATCAGGAATTATAACATTCAAAAACCAGTAGAACACTTCAATCTCCCTGGACACTTAAAAGTGGCCATTCTTCAACCAAAATCTTCAAAAACAGACTCCAATGAGAAACTGCAGAACTGGAATTAATTTGCAAACTTGGCACCATCAAATTAGGCCTGAATAAAGACTAGGAGTGGATGGGTCACTACAAAAACTAATTTCCCCCTGCTGACACCTTCTTGTCAACTGTTTGAAATGGGCCACCTTGTTTACATTGGCCTCATTAGCACCACAAAAGTGATTTCCACCCCTTCTTGTCAACTGTTGGGAATGGGCCACATCCACCTTAATTGAATTGGCTCGTTGGCACTGACCCCCCACTTGGTAAGGCAACCAATGTTGCTATGTATTTATACCTCCCTACTGTGTGTTCCATTCCATGCATCTGATGAAGTGGGTTTTAGCCCACGAAAGCTTCTGCCCAAATAAACTGTTAGTCTCCAAGGTGCCACAAGGACTCCTTGTTGTTTTTGCTGATACAGACTAACACGGCTACTACTCTGAAACCTGAGGTTGCAGGAATCTACCTGGGTGGAGATCGCTGGCGTATGCTGTTCTAGCTAGTACAGTGAAAAAAACAGCCTGTTTTCTAAATATTTCTGATAGTGCCTGTGGAGTGAGATTGCCTGATCCTGCATCTATTTTCTACTTCTGCAGGAGAAGGTGATTTAAGAGAACCTTCCTTCACTAATACTGGTACCCATAATCCTTGAACTTGGACACATCCTACATTTTTTCTACTATAAAACAAACATTTCATGGCAATATGATAGACTGATTAGTCCATCCATATTGCTCATAGTGCCTTACCTGCAGTCCTCTATCTAGGTTTTGTATACAGCCCCCATTACTACCATATCGGAGCACCTTACAGTCTCTGTAATGTATTTGTACTCACAACACCCCGTGAGATACAGAAGTGCTATTATTCCCATTGTGTGGATAGAGGAACCAAAACACAGGGAGGTTAAGTGAGGTGCCAAGCTCACACAGGAACTCTGTGGCAGATTGGGGAATTGAACCTAGCTCTTATGAGGTTTAGCCTAGCACCTCAACTACTAATCCATCCTTCTGCACCACCTTATTACCTAAGGTCTCAGTTGTGCAATTGACTCCTGTGTGGCACCCCATTGATTTCATTGGCCCTCTAACTGAAGCCAACACATATCACAAGAAGCATTTTTATACATTTGTATCTTCCCTCCTGCTTTTTGTGCCCCATGGCCCCAAGCCAATCATATATCGTGCTACTCAAACAAGAGTTTGTCTCTTCTGACAATGGTCAACATGTCCAGTATTTGATAGAAGAATGCTAGCATGAACAGAACATTTCAGAAAGAAGCCTGATTCTGAATGTCATTGTGCACAGGTGGTTTTCATTCCAAGTATGTTTGTCTTACAATAGACTCTGAGTTATGTCTGAGCCCTGAAAAGAGAACAGCTTTTATGTTAAAAAATGAAGTGATGTTCAGAACCTTCTACTTCGTGAACTGTCTCACACTTTGAGCTGCCCTTTCTTAAGGGATACTTAGACAGCCAGAAATGCAATTACCTCTAAAATCACAGTTAAAACACTGTTGTTTGCTCTTTTATCACAGGACTGTTAAATTTGGCCAAGTAGATTTTAGATTATCCATGTTTCTTGACTTCATCAGTGTCTTTTCTTGTTGTATCTTATGCCTCAGGGATAAGATCTGGTCTAATCTGTTCACCCCCTCATATATACTTCTACACTCATCCAAACATTTTTTAAATTTTTCTCCAGCAAATTACTCTAAGTATGCATGAAAACTGAAATAGAACAATGTGCTTTCACTACAACAATACCAAAAGGGAAAAATATAGGTACTTACCAGCTGCAAAGGAGAAAAGGCAGCTGGTTCCAAAACAGTCACTTTAGGGCTGCAGCTGAGTGAGTCTGCCAAATTTAAAGGGCCAATCCCCACCCCCATCCCAGAAGCATGCAGGGAGAAAAGCTCCTACAAAAGGGTAACCTGGTAGGGAGAGTGGTGGTAGAGGTTGAAGAATGTAGGTAGGGAAAATAGGGTCAAGGTAGTTTAAGGATTATGTAGGGTCACTTTTCTTTCAGAGTGAAATAGTTGTTATCAATTTTCTACAGTTTATAATTCCTTACATTGCAGAGTATTTATCTCCCCAGATTTCTGTAATATGCTAGTAAATCCTTAGGAGCTGTTTTTCTAGTAGGTGGCATTGTGCCAGATAATTCTGTGATGTATCAAAGCAGCTGACTAATAGGATATCTGAAAAATAGTTATCCACATACAAATGGTCCTCAGGACTAATCTGGGGAAAATAGGGCCCAGGCTATTTTCTTGTTAGCTTCTAAAATCTGCATGTGTTTGTGTGTGGGGAAGGGAACAGGTGCTGCTGGGGTGTAGCTAGCTGGAAGTTTGAAGCTTAAAACAGTGGAGCTCTCAATGTTTATACAGCCTTATCCTATAAATCTGGGTTGTCCCAAAGGACTCTCCCAGTCCACCAACTCTTGGAGCTGCCCTCTGACTAGTCGGGAGTCAAGAATTTGCCAAACTATATACTCGTCGTGCCCTTGGACTGTTACAGGGGCAGGGGGAGGCCAAGGGTTGTGGGAAGGAGTTCTCCGTGTATGGCTTCAGAGGGGAGACCTGAAATACAGGGCTGATCTTCAGGGACTTGGGTAATTGCAATCTGAATGTTACTGGGCTGATTCATGCCTCAGTTTTGAAAGGGCCCAGATATTGGTGGTCCAGTTTGGCTGCGGCGCGAGCAGATTTAAGATTGTGGGTGGACAGACAGACTTCGTCTCCTGTGGGAAGGTCAGGGACAGCTGGGCGGTCCCAATCCAAATGACGTTTATATGCTTCCTTGTAAGTGCTCTTTGAGTTCCTGGTGGAGATGGGTAGCTAGATCTCTGACCGCTGGTACTGGAGAGTTCATGGGGTTTTTTCACCTTCCTCTGTAGCGTGGGGCACGGGTCACTTGCTGGAGGATTCTCTGGAGGCTTCTCTGTACTTTGAAGTCTTTAAACCATGATTTGAGGACTTCAGTAGCTCAGACATAGGTTAGGGTTTATTACAGGAGTGGGTGGGTGAGATTCTGTGGCCTGCGTTGTGCAGGAGGTCAGACTAGATGATCATAATGGTCCCTTCTGACCTTAAAGTCTATGGCTCTATGGCTCTGACTACATTGGTTCAACATCATTCTCTGCTTGAAAAGCATGAGAGACTCTTCTAATAATATGTTCTGCTTAGGAGTCTACCATACACCTACTCAGATTTTACAGAGGGGATCAATGAGTGAGTACAGCTTTAACAGCCTGACACACTCTGGATGATCTCTGGGAATACAGTTGGCGTTATCTTTGTAATGCAGAAATCATAACTGTGGTAGATATGCCTCCTTACCCAGAACAGATGGAGAGGGGTAACAAGTATAACCTAGGTCCACCAGGACAGAGGAAATAGAGGATTATTTACCGATTGCTATTAGACAATGCAGGACCACCCAATAGTCTTATTGCCTACCAGTCTGTGGGGACTCCATGTGCTCTGGAACTTGTTCCCAGGTTATACTTCATGCAGCATTAGGTACAGAGTAGCTTATCGCTTCGTCTGAGAAACCATGTGTGACAACAAATCAACTGGGAAAACAGCACTGGGCTAAATTTTTTAGTATTATCTGGTACTGAGTGTTGCAATAAAGACTGGGGAATTATTTTGGCAGCCCAATAAGACCATTCTTTATACCTTAGAGCTGCTCCCAGGTTTTCTTACTGGGGAAGGGTCTGATTCAAATTCTCTGAGCAGTGAATTTTGTATTTGAGCTTAGATTAGCAGCAAGAAGTGTAAAATCACATGTAGGTAGATGGATCTCTTTTGACTACTCCTCTAAGGAGGCTTCGTTTATTCCACCATGTGCACTGAATGGCTTGCACTCATGACATTCATTTCTGAGCTCTTCATTTGAGAATGTACATCATCAGAAACACAGCTGGAGTGTTAAGTGTCACTTTTGGTAACAGCTCATTGGGAACTATTTGAGAACAGGGGCAGAAGGCTTGCAGAATCTGCCTGCATGTACTATTGTTAGGATGGCAGAATTTTGAGGAGTAGATATGCCCCCTTAAAGTCATAGATGAATCAGCTTTTGGGACATCATTAATATAAATCATACATTTATTATTTTTATTATTGGTGTTCAGTGTGACTACTCATGTGCTTAAAGTTAAGCACATGCCTAAAATTTTGAAGGAGAGGGGCTTAAACAGGACACAACAACATCAAAAAAAGATGCAGGTGGGGGAAAGGCAACAACATTGGAAAGGAAGGAAAAGAAACCCAAACCATTTATAGACTCAGATTCTACCATAAAAGAAAAGTGAGCAGAGGGATGATAGGCAAACATCTCATCACTCTCATATATTTTTGTTTTGTTTCAATGGGAAAAAAATCTTTGACTCTGTTTTCTCACGGTGGAATTTCTTCATGGAGGAAGGATTTGAGTGATGAGATGGTAGTTGTCTGATATATCTGGTCATGAAGAGTGCCTGCAATACCTGGAGCAATGTGGGAAAAGCCCAGAGATCACTGTGGGAGAAGTGGATGAATGGGGAATTGAGTGTGGTCTTATTGGTGGAGCTAAGTGTTGCTGGTGCAATGCGAGAAGAAACAAGGATAATTAAATGGAGGGGGCTGAGTTATGTGGAACCTTGAAAGTGAAGGGTGTTATGTTCCTGGCATACACACAGAGAAGTTAGATGAAAATATAAATACTCTTGCTGTAAGGTCACAATATAACACTACTTTTTAGTTTAGAATTTAGAATAACACACAAGAGCCCCAAACCAGAGAGAGAGAAAGCAGGCTGCTCCCTAAAACAGACAGGCATAACTCACTCCAATTTACTCTAAGCTGCAGACTGCCTGCTACTGGGTCCAGAATACATGCTTCCCTACAGAGCCAGAAAGCCTGTAAGCAGGACCAGGAAACCCCCCTGAGAAATTAAAGTGATAGATCTAATTTTAACACATTTTTCAATACACCACAAAAGGGGGAGAGAAATTTAAATATGATACAATGGAGCAGAGAGAGCCAATTGAGGGAGTCACAGAATGGTGAGGAAGATTGCCTTGGCAGTTGTATTTTGTATGTACTGAGAGGGTTCAGAAGTGTAGTCAGGGAGACCAGAAATTGTAATAATCAAAATAGATGATCAGAGCATGGAATGAGAGTTTTTGGAGAAGAACAGAACGTCTGATCTTAGAAAAGCGGTGGCAGAAGAAATGATAGGATTTGGACCCTGTTTGACAGCTAGAGTTTTATGTGATTCTGTAGCTATTTACACATTATGTGCACTGGGGTATATTTTACACAGCAGCAGGATCCTTTGGAGTCTTCAACAACAGAAAGCTGTTCATTTTACCACCTGGTGTTTTGACCTGCTTTTCACTTTGGGTAGCAGAGACCAATGTTTCTGTCCCTCTTTTTTTGCCCCTGAATTACCTTTCAATATCAAACCCTCAGCTCATGTCCCTTACTTACTCCTTTTAGCGTCATTTTTAGATGTTATATTTGTCCTTTGTTTATATGGATCATATTCCAGCTACAACACAGTTTAATAAGTGCAATTTACTTTGCAGTTGGTTTTTAATATTATGATGTTGTCCCCCTCCCATTTACAATATAAAACTCCACCCCTTGTTTCTCTAAACCTAGTTTAAATCTACCTTTTTTAATATGGTGCAGTTTTTCTTGCTGTCTGGCTATTTTATTACAACATCATTTATCTTTCAGAACACATTTGTGCTTTCAAACTGCCTGCATAACTACCAGTAATGGATGTAAAAGTCACAATGATAGTTCTTAGAACAGAAGAGAGAAGAATGACAATGGTGGCTTATTCTCATCTGTGTAGGGGGCAAGCATTAGGCCTATGTACCACTTGCTAAAAATCTCCCCAGATATAAAGAGGAAAATCAATATATTCCCCTTTGACAAAAATACATGAATATCTGAAATAAGACAGGAGTAACCAACAATCCCTCAAACCTAACCTCCGAGGTATCAGCTAATATGCATTCACGGAATTAAAAAATAGACACATCAGGATTGTCCTCTTCATGCAGGGGAAGGGGTGAGAGGCAGCCCCTAGAACACATGTTCAGCCAGAATCTTACGTCCTGATCCTGCAGCAACTGTGTGGGCTTTAGCCTACCTTTGCACAGACCCTCATCATGGTTCCAGTTGGGCATAGGAGTCTGGCCATGCAATTCTCTTAGCAGAATTAAGACCTTGAAATTGCCTACTATGAAATGATGACAAGTTATGCCACTCTGTTTCTATTTGTTTCCCTCTAGCCCACTGTATTGATGCAGATGTCATTTGGGTATTACAATTCTTGAGTCCTATTCCTTTCTTACCAACAAATATATGTATAAGCAAAGTGAAAATAATTTTCAAAATGGGACTCAAATGTAAACCAATGCAGTGATTTTTGCCCGAGTCTGCAGACAGCCTGAAACATTAGCTCAAGGAAAAATGGGAACGGTTCCCCTTTGTTTCAATGGTATGTTAACTCAGAAACCTCTAAGGACCACAATGTAAATGTCAAAAAAACCTAAATATTTCAGTGATGGTCATTTTAGTAGGAACATCCAGATAAAGAGATGACCATTGTGGTGGGTATAATGGCACATATAATGCGCCAAGACCTGAACGGAGAACTCTCGCGAAGGATTCGGGCAGGATGGTGTGCGTTTAATTCCATCAAGGATGTCCTCAAAGGAAAAACTGACAAGACCACACGTAAAAATATTTTCAATTCAGCAGTGCTGCCAGCCATGCTGTATGACAGTGAAACTTGGGCACTGACAAAGAGAGAAGAGCAACGGCTGTTGGTAGCTGAAAGGGCAATGGAACGAGCTACGTTGGGAATCTCCCTTCTGGATCGTATACCAAATGAAATCATCAGAGAACGCAATGGTGTGAAAGATATTGTCGTGGAAAGCAGACATAACAAGATGCGATGGACGGGCCACACAGCACGGCTCACGGATAACAGGTGGACCGCAATCATTGCTGAGTGGTACCCGCGAGAACAGAAAAGACCCCCCGGTCAGCCTCCAAGAAGATGGGAAGATGACATCGTTAAACGTTTCGGACGAACGTGGAGAAGAAAGGCAAGAGTGCGAGAAGAATGGCAGACGTGTTGTGATCGGCGCAGTCTTAACGACAGCTGAAGTCCGATCGATCCAGGTGATCCAGGTGATAATGGCACATATTTGAGAGTGCAGTATGGCAGCTAGTTGCTGACAAATGTTGCTGGGATGGAAAACAAGGAATTCATATTCCACCACCTCCAAATTTCAAGTCAGCATCACCTCTACTCCCTGTCCAAAATGGGGTGGCGGAGTGTGACGTTATTGACAATAACTGGGACCATAGAGATCATTGTTGCAACCAAGGTCCTGTAGTGGCACCAAATCTTATATAAAAGGGGTCAAATGAGGTGTCTAAGACCAGGTTATGCTTGGCTGGTTATGATTATGTCATTTGTATGTATGTATCAGTTTTGTAGTTGAAGTTATGAATATTGGCTTTATACTGTCTGTATTTCAAACTGGGGCTGGGCTTCTGGGACTCCAGACAAGCTATCAGCTCTGCCAGGCCTGCTTGGTGGCCCATTAAGAACCATCAGTGATACAATGGACCCATTGAGAGAAGGCAGACACGCCTGTAACTCAGCAAGGTATGTAGGGACATCCCTATGGACCGAACTCTAAGGCCTTGGCTACACTCACAAGTTACAGTGCAATAAAACTGCCTGCAGCGCTGTAACTCACTAACTGGCTACACTTGCAAGGCACGTGCAGCGCTGCATCTCCTCAGTTACAGCGCTGCTTGTACTTCTGCTCTCCGAGAGGAATAAGAGTTGTTGCGTAGTGGCGGCAACGCTGTTGCTTCAATGTAGCCAGGGAATTCGTAGTAACTGACCTCCGGAAGCTCCCTTTGTTTTGAAATGGCACTTCCGGGTTGGAGTTCAGAGCTCCGTTCTGGAGCTGCTTTACGAAAAAAAGCAAACACAGCTACTGTTTGCAGGTGTGGGGGGGGGGGCTCCGTTAGGAATGCCGGCAGCAAAGTTGGCTTAGAGAGAGAAGGGGGTGGGGGTTGGGAAAGAACGGCGGGAGGGGGAGGGCTCCATTTCCCCGAGTTCTTTTATCTGCTCTTTAAAAGCAAACAAAGCCCCTGCTGCTTGCTTTCAGTGATTGAGAGAGAGGCAGGGGATGTGGAGGTGTGTAAACTTAGGAGATAATGAGCTGACACTCTGTGGATACCCCAAAAATCCACTCTCTCTCCCAACACGCTCCCTGTCACACTCCCCCTCACGCCCCCCATTTGAAAAGCACGTTGCAGCCACTTGAACGCCCATAATGCACCGTTCCCAACACAGCTGCAAATGCCTCAAATGTAGCCACATTAGTGCGCTGGCAGCTGCAAGTGTGGACAGGCTGCAGCGTTTTCCCTACTCAGCTGTACGAAGACGGGTTTAACTCACAGCACTGAACATCTGCAAGTGCAGCCAAGGCCTAAGGTTTTTTCTTGCCATGTGCCCCAATGCTTGTCTTTGGAACAAAGAAAGAGAGGCCACATGATGAAAGACTATAAAAGACTGCTGCAACTCCTCCATCTTGTCTTCTTTCCTGCTTCTTACCTCTGGAGGGACTTTGCTACAAATGGAAGCTCTACACAAAGGACTGAATGACCCATCCCAGCTGTGGATGTATTCCAGAGACTTGATTTGAACTTGCAGTTTATTTCATCTCTGCTACAAGCCTGAACCATGAACTTTGCCATTACTGTATGTAATTGATTCCTTTTAACCAATTTTAGCTCTCACCTATACCTTTTTCCTTTTATGAATAAACCTTTAGATTTTAGATTCTAAAGGATTGGCAACAGCGTGATTTGTGAGTAAGATCTAAGTTGTATATTGACCTGGCTCTGGGGCTCAGTACTTTGGGATCGGGAGAACCTTTTTTCTTTTACTGGGGCATTGGTTTTCATGACCATTTGTCCCCATAATGAATGGCACTGGTGATGAGACTAGGAAACTGGAGTGTCTAAGGGAATTGCTTGGGATGACTTGTGGATAGCCAGTGGGGTAAAACCAAAGTCTTCTCTGTCTGGCTGGTTTGGTTTGCCTTAGAGGTGGAAAAACCCCAGCCTTGGGCTGTAACTGCCCTGCTTGAAGCAATTTGTTCTGAACTGGCGCTCTCAGTTGGGTCCCGCCAGAACCAGCATCGTTACAGGGAGAAGATGTGATGTATCACCATTCCAATTGCCAGAAATGTCATCTGCCTCACAAGCATTTCCATATGCCAAAATACTCTGTTGTCTTCTACCCAGACCTCTCAATTTCCAGTTTTTCCTCCCCAGCTTCTAAGTTTTCATTAAAAAAATCTACAGAATGCTGAAAATTGGGAGCAACATCAGATGAATCTAATATTAAAATAATGCAAACAATTGGCCTAGACCTACATGGGGGGGTGTTTGTGTTTAGGGAACAGGGCTTCCCATCTACATAATTCCGGCCATATAATTTTAAAACTAGTGTATTACCTGGAACTCATAGTTTTCCTGCACAGGATCTATCAAAGTGCTTATGACTTTCATGCCTCACAATCATTAATGGATTTTAGCCTCACAACACTCCTGTGAGGGGGAGAATGGGTATCCCCATTTTATGGTCATGAAACTGAGACACAAGGGGAGATAAAGCAACTTATGCAGGTATAGGAAGCATCTGACTGAACCACAAAGCAAACCCAGGTCTTTTCAGTTCCTGTCTTCCTGCCCAATCGATGACAGATCACATATTTTGCTCTTTTCACTGAAAATTATGTTCGTATACGACATGGTCCACTCTCTAAAATTTCATCATCCTAATTAATGTAGGGAAAAAATGTTCCAGTTTTTGTTCTGGGTCAATTGGATTCAGCTCAGCCTAACCCCAGGTATTCCCCTTGATATTCTGTTCTTTTCTAAATTATTTCACACAAGAAGTAGTTAACATGTATCTGTACAATCCATTAGGGACCCATTACCTTGACAAAATCCACCAGTTTTAAATGAACCTAAATATAGAATTCCATATGGGAAAATTGATATACACTTAATGTCACTGAATGCTGTAAAACACTTAAAACCAAAATTCAGATGTAACATGGTCAGTGTAAGTACAAGGGGTTTGATTCTCCCCCTACTCTATGATCCATTTTTGCTGCATGTAGTTTAAGATCTGCCCCAATGCTTGAAAACAATGCTATTTTCACATGGTATATCACACTGTACTGGTAGGGGATCTAAAGGACTGGTTTGATGCTAAGTTAGTTGAAAGTCTGTTTTGTTTAGAAAAGTGGGAGATCATGTTCTTTCTACTAGTGGACAATAAGGGGAAAACTGAACCTTGCTTTTCTGTGTATACAGAAAACGTACATAAAAGTGTAGATCTAGATGCATGGTTTTCAGCACACACAGAGGATGGACTAGAAATTCATAGGGCTTTGCCCAAACTGGTTGGTATCCTGTTGACTATGCGTATCTTCTTTCTAATTAGATTGTAAACTCGTCAGGTAATAGTATGTGTCTGTTTGTTTTGTAAGGTGCTTAGAAGTTTTCTTGATGTTCTAAAAATAATAACCAGGTGCACAGACTTTTAGAGAACTAAGTGGATGCATAGACTGATTTAAAATTATCCAGCTCTGAGATCAGCTAAGATGTGGGTGTTCAAATTTTGCATGGTACTATATTATTGGGATTTCCAAAAGAGACTTTGTGTGATATTTCAGGTATACTGTCCACTTAATGTCCTTAGTCCTTGAGGCCTCTGCACCTCGGAATAACATTTTTTTTTATATGTTACATTTTTTTTTATGTATGTTAGAATTCTGAAATGATGTCCAGCCAGCACTGCTTCTGGGAAGTGGTGAAAGAAATCTGGGATTCCATGCTGGTTTGAATGTTACAAGTTTTAAAATCTGCATAACATAATCTGGGTGGCCAGGTCAATGTGCCTACACTGTATCTTGACATGAATTCATTGCATTTCCTTTGGAAATGACACTCATACCTGGACTTCACCACACATCTCTGGCCAGGGAGCTCAGTAATAAAAAATAAACATATGTTTTTGAATCTTTTGTTAAAATTTGGCGTGGGTATCTGTGGGTTGGGGAATGCACTTAGAACAGGGAAAAGGCTTCCATAGATGATTTTTGGTTCCTGGCAAACTATGTGAACCCTTCACTGAATGGGAACACTGTGCCAGACCCTACTGGCATTGATCTTCCTAAAGTCGATGCAGAAGTGAAGAGTCCCATCTGGCTTTGGGACTAGCACTATGGGGCTGCTCCATTTGCTCTGGGACCTCTCGATGACCCCCAGGTCTGCCATCATCTGGATCTTCTTCTCTAGTACCTCCTGCATTTGTCACTGGAGGGGTCATGTCACCTCACAGATTACCTCCCCTGGGTTAATCAGGATGGTGTGCTGGACCATGGTGGTTTGTCCCGATAAGGCTGTGAAGGTCCTGGACGAGGCCTTCAATGGGCTTCTGGTCTGCTTCCACCATGCCTCTCTGAGGGTGTCTCTGAGTAGGGGGCTTTTCAGATTCAGTGGCCATGGGGACCCAGGTCTGGCTTGGAGGGGTAGAAAGCGATCGGCAGCCCCTCCTGCTTGTGCCATGGCTTCAGAAGGTTCACATGGTACAGCTGCTGCTTCCTCCATCAATTGAGTTGTCGGATCTCCTAGGTGACAGGCCCCACCTGGCAGCTCACCTTGTATGGGCCCTGCCTTCAGGCTAGGAGTTTGGACTCCCCTAAGGGGAGTAAGAGGGAGACCTGGTCACTGGGTTCGAAGGTCTGTGTCCAGGCTCCCTGATTGTGTGTTCTCATCTGCACCTCCTTGGTGGCTCGCAAATTCTCCCTTGGTGTGTTCTAGAGACCTGACAAACACCCTTGCAGCCGTAGCACATATTTCAGGAGACCTGCAATGGTGTCTGTTCCCAGGTTTCCCACATTAGGCCAAGCACACACCCCACCCCCGGGGCTGGCAACTGTACAGCAGTTTGAAATGCAAGCACTTTGCGGAGGATTGTGGCATGTCCCTGATGGCAAGCAGCAACGGCAGGATTATTTGGTCCCACTGACACAAGTGCTTGCATTGAAACTTGTGGAGCATGTCCTTCAGCATTTGGTTGAATCGCTCAACCAGCCTGTTGGTTTGCGGGTGATAGACTGATGTCTGCAGCTTCTTAATTTCCAGCAGACCACAGACGTGGCGGAGTAGCTGGGATGTAAAATTTGTCCCCAGGTCAGTAAGGATCTCTTGGGGCAGGCCCACCTGGGTGAAGATCTTCTAAAGTTCCACCATGATGGTTCGAACAGTGGCATTCCGAAGTGGGTGGCACAATCACCAGGATATAGCAGAACCTGGAGAAACTCTTGGTTAGAGGCCCCACCAGGTCCATTGCAACCCTCCTAAAGGGGGTCCTGACCAACACTGGGGGACCAGTGGGGCCTTCTGCATCCTCTGCAGTACCAGAAGCTGACAAAATGCGCAGTAGTCCTTGACGTCTCGGTGCACCCCCAGCCAGAAGAATTGGGCCAAGATCCAAACCAGGGTCTTTTCCTGCCCCAGATGACCGGCTACAGGGAAGTCGTGGGCCAGTTTCAGAACAACCCACCTGTGACACTGGGGCATGAACAGTTGGGATCGGGGCTCTTGGGTTCAAGGGTTTCAGCCGACCCAGTGCAATCTCTGGTCAGTTCAAACCATGGCCACTGGATTGCTCAATGGAGTTCTGTCACCTCTCCCATTGACATAGGCCAGCTGTTCATAGGTCCAGCTGAGAGTGGGGTCCTCTCTCTGGTCCTTACTGAAATCGGCAGCTATGTCTGGGGGTGCTTCTTCCATGGGCTGTGTGTGCAGAGCATCTCTCTTGAGCGTCTGGCCCCAGGGTTGGCCCTCTCAGATCCCTCATCCTTGTCTTTGAGGGGGTCTCCCTTGAGGGCTGTCTGCGTATGTGGGCCTCAGAGGCTCACAGCCTGCAGGATTTTGGTGAACCCCAGAAAGACCTATCCAGAAATAGACTCATAGACTTTAAGGTCAGAAGGGACCATTATGATCACCTAGTCTGACCTCCTGCACAATGCAGGCCACAGAATCTCACCCACCCACTCCTGGACTAATCCTCTCACCTGTGTCTCAGCTATTGAAGTTGGGTAGGGCAATTTTGGGGTTAGTCCCACTGTCCCCTGGTCCCCTGGTCACTCCATCCACGGTTATGGGGAGTTGGGCACTGGGGTACGACTTCACATTGCTGTGGATACACGGGAGTTGGATCTTGTATGGCCAAAAGTCAGTTGGAGAGGAGAGTTTTGTGTGCACAGGGGTCTGACTGCAGCCTGAGTCTACCAGAGCAGGGACCTGTTTCCCACTTAGGCCCACCAGGACAGTCACGTTGGTGACAGGCCATTGGTGGTCATGGGACTCCCCCATGCAGTCCTGGCTAAAGGTGCAGTCCATGGCTAGGCATTGTTGCTGGAGGTGGATGAAACGGCTGCAGGTGAAAAAGGACCCAACCTCCAAGGGGCTGAGATGGGTTATGGGGTTCTGCAGCTGATCCAGTGGGCTCAGATTTGTGGCCAGCAGGGGCTCCCCAGGATGATGGGGCGGTCTGTGGAATGTGTCTGCTGCTGCAGCCCTTGTCACGGCTTGGATCACGTCACGCATCGGCCTTAGAGCTAGGGGTCTTCTCTGAGCCTAGGAGGTTCCTGGCTGGCATTGTGGCCTCTGTTGCCAGCCTCCATGGCCAGAAAGTCTTCCATTAAGCCCACTGCTACCCTCAGGGTGGTGGGTTGGTGTTGAAGAACCCAGGCCCTCCATCAGGGTGAAAGTATGTGGACAAATTGCTCCACGACCTGCTTAGCCATGTCGGTCATGGAGTATAGCTTGGACTGGAGCCACCACCAGCAGTGTCCTTAAGTGGCAGTGTAGGCAAGCCCTTAGAAATACACTTGAAGGTTGGGTTCCCCAGGAAGATTCTAATAGACAGACAAATAAGGATTTTACTTACTGCAAGTAAACACCAACAAACCTCATTTATAAATACAGGTAGAACAAAGATAAAAGAAACCAAAGCCAATATTTTAAAACCCAGCTGCTTAAAATTAGTCATCTAAATCCATAAACAGACATCTAAATAGCTGGCCTAATTTTCAAAGGCGCTGAGCACCAAGAGGTCCCATTGACTTGAAAATTTTGACAGCAACCTCTTTGTGTCCCAGTTGCTTCATTTCTAAAATGGGGGTAATAACAACAGGTCTTGGTAGGATTCATTAATATATATTGATACAGTACTTTGAAACTTTACAATAATATGTATACCTAGTAAAAATGGCTAGCACTTTTATAGAAGATTTTTTAAACCTTAGATTTTGAAAATTTGGGCAAAATATTGTGGATTTCCAATAAACATGAGAAAATCAAAACCAATTTATTGTCATTTTGTTGTTGTTCTTTCTTTTCTTCCCCCTCCCCCCCTTTTTATCTTTTGCCACTAAAAAGGCTGAAAAAAATGAAAGAAACTGGAAAGAACAGGGGCAGAAATAAAAAAACAAACAATCCCCCAAACCTATAAATGTTTAGAATGAAAAACTTTGACCATCTCTACTAGTAAGTTATGTTACACCAAACTGCACAGAGTATGGAGACACTGAGCACCTCACAGGATTAGGCCTTACTGGGTGCATTCATCAAGCCATATGTCATAATATAAATGGCAAAACTAAATGCTATACTAAATATAAAGTCTGCCATCACTAATGGATTTATCCACTTATACAAGGTTGCTGTAGTACTCATCAGTGGGGGCAGGGGAAGATGCTATGAAAAGCTAATGTAACATTAAGGAAAATGAGTGTAAAAACATTAATTTACTATCATAAGCAAGTCACATACATTCTTTTTTAGAACTTTAAACATTTTTTTAAAAATCAAGGTAGCAGTGTTTGAATTATATCTGACCTTGTTTAAATGATTAAAACTTCACTACTCTAGTGTCCCCAAGAGTTATATGTTCCTTGCACATTATTATACAAGGAGGTACTTAAGGATGCATTTATCGTTCTATGTAATAAAGATTTAATTAATGCACTCTGTATTCTTACAGGTTATACTTGGACTGTAGGGGAGTAGAGCTTCCTAAAAGAACTGAAGTAGAGTGAAGAATAGAATCATCTATTTACATCTGCCTTGATCAATGGCCAGACCTAATTTGCCTGTTCACCCCTTACCAGTTGGATGAATTTCACCCTCATCCAGAGGGAATTATAAAGTCCTTGCACCACCTAAATCCCTTTTATGACCTCAAATTTGATTCATGAAGTACAAACAATCAGTGAAATTTCCTTATACCTAAATAATGGATACAATTAAGTCTTTCCACATCCAAAATGAATTTGATATTCAAATGGCTAAATATTTCCTACTCAAAGAATACAGTCCAGTTACAGTTTGGATATGGATTTTAAAGGGATCTTCTACTTCAGATATTCTGGATGCTGTGCACAGTTTGGGTTTGCTGATTCTTAATCACATTTTTTCAGTCAAAAATCATTGAAGCCTTGGCTCTGTCTAAAATGAAAACTTTTGGTTTCCTTTGTAATGAGAGAGTGAGTGAAGGATTGCTCGAAAGATCTATGGTCTATCCATTACAAAGATGAGAACATTGCAGAAATACATTTGAACAATGCCTTTTAGGTGAAAAACATTTTTTGTTTCTTTTTTGAGAGAGGAAATAATAGGTTTAACCTCCAAAGTGCAGAGCACTTTGGCCCCTTATCTATCAAATCACTTAAGCACATACTTCATTTAAGCACTAAAAATATCTGACTTCTTAGGAGCTCTGCATTCTCATTTGTGTAACTGTCAGAGAGAGAACTGGTCTTCGATGGTAAATTTTGAATAGCTGTTTTCCTTCTTTCCTTTCTCTTCTCAAGTGCTTTGCATGTCCTTTGTAACAAATGGTTTTATATAAAATACCAAGTTCCGTTATATTTATACTTGCTGGTTCTTCTCTTATTACAGAGAATAGATTCCTTAAGATTTGACTGAGTTGGTTTAATGGTTTCCATTGATTTCAACAGAACCGAAAACTAGACCATACTGTGGAAGTTCTGAGACTGATTTTTTCCCTCACTGACACCAATTTTGCCTTAGAGTAAATCCATTTACTTTGATGGAGCTTTACGCCTGTATAAGTGAAGGGACAGCTAGCAAGTCCTCTTTTAGGCCCTGATTGTGTAAACATTTACACATGTGAGTAACCATAGACCCTTATGATTTTTTTAAAGAAAGGAAAAAGGGTTATGTAATTATAGGTGGCTAAGAGACAAGCAAGGGCCCACTTCTGTGTTTGTGTGAGTATCCTTATCCCACTGAGCAATCCCATTCGCTGAAATACATTAATATAAAGTGTACATCAAGCAATTTTCAATAATGAACAAATTCGTACCAATCAAAGCCTATTCATAGATATGTTTTTAAGAGCTCCATTCATCTATTATTTGCTATGAACAGTTCATTCCATTCCACTCAGGACAGGATGAAAAAACTCATTGGATGAAATCTTGGCCTCACTGAAGTCAACGAGAGTTTTGCCATTGACTTCAATGGGACTAGGACTTCACCCTTGGTCTTCTAAAAAGTGATAATGGATCTTTATGGGTATGAGAGCAGGGAGAATCTCCATTTTAAAGATGTTACGCTTAACAAACAGGCAGATCTCCATCAGTCACTCTGTGTGTGTTACAGCCTTAAAAAATCCAACCTAAATTTGGTTACGCAAAGTTGCACAACTGAAATACATACCTGTCAGGCACAGTGACTTGTCTGCAGTGTCTAGCTCATAGCGTTATAACTATCCATGAAAAGATCTTTACCTTAATCTCATCACTAGCCTCCATTCTATTTCAAGCTGCATGCAATTTTCCTCAGACACTTTATTCTCGAGCCGAGCATGTTTTAAAAAAATTGCTTTATTCCTTTTTGAGAAAGAGCGTTGCTACCACTCTGATGTATGAATGTATTTGTACAGAGATTGAGCACATATACAGTGTATGTGAGGGGAATCAAGAACACTTGGTTCTGAGCCTCTATTTTCTGCTGAACATTTTCCTGTTTGTAGCAAGATCAATGTCATTATGCATTTCAAATGTAATGCATCACAGTCTTTGGGGAAAGCAGATTTTACTTCAGAGTTATGGACAGTGAAATAACTGCAATGTGAAATTCTGTTTGAAATATTTTCCAGGATCAAAACAGAAGTAATATGATGAAATATTACTAAACAAATTGATTATTAATATAGGGTTGTAGTCAGATGATATGAAATGTATTCAGATAACATCCCTTCCCTCTACCCACAACACTAAAATTATACCTAAGGGCTTGTCTACATGGCAAGTTACTGCATGTCAAGCCAGTGTGCTGTACAGCAACATCCCATGTGGACACTGCTACAGTGCAGTGAATGTCCCAGAGGACTTTACACCAAGCTGCACTCCAGGACTCTTGCTGCACTGTGGTAGTGTTTACATGGGCTGTTACTCTGCAACAAGCTGGTGCACTGTAGATTCACTCGCTGGCTTGCAACACCATAAATTGCAGTGTAGACAGGTCCTCAGATGTAAAGAAAGTGAATCAGATTTAATAAATGAGATATTAAAATACATGCATAGTCAAGGACAGAGTCAATCCCAAGAACATCCCATGAACGTGATTGTTCTGTTCCCTGGGTTGGTCATATCAACAAGTGGGAATGTGCCTCTAAGTCACCTTCTAAGGCTTGGGGAAGCCATATTCTGCTGTTTCTGTCTGACTCAGCCATCAGAGAAAGATGGTAGCAGGGTACAAGGATTAGAGAGGGAGTGAGGGTGAATTGATTTGATTGGGGGAGTGAATGTATTAGTTGGGTGGAAGGGTTTGAATTGATTTGACGGTGTGATACAGTTTATTTTGTCTGTATTGATTAATAATTATTTTAAAATATTAAATGTAATACAATTTATTAAATTAAAAGATCACTTTAAGGGTCTCTGATAATAATTTCAGATTCAATAGTGGAAGATAACTAGCTCTATGGAGGTGAATTAATGTGATGATAGAAGATGAGGGAAACTTGATTGATTGGGAGAGAAGGTTAGAATGTGTGATGGATGGAGAGAGACTATGGTCTTGTCTACACTGCATGGTTTTGTCGACTAAATAGTAGAGGTGTACACACTACAATGGTACTTCTGCTGACAAAACTCTCCTTCTTTGCTGGGAAAATAAAACCACCTCGATGAGAGGCGTAGAACTTTTTGCAGCAAAATCAGATCGACACAGTGTCAGTGTAGACACCGCACTTGGTTATGTCACTGTAAATGGATTCCAGGAGGTGTCCCACAATCCCATCCTGACCGCTCTGGTCAGCAGTTTGAACTTCGCTGGCTTGCACTCAGGTATACACTTCTGTCCCTCCCCCTTTAAAGGCCAAGGAATTTTTGAAATTCCACTTCCTGTTTGCTCGGGGTGGAGAACTCACATCGTATCTTCCCAGCTGACTATGCCAGCTCCACGCAGCAAACACTCTCCTGCTTAAAGCACACTGGAGCTGTTGGATCTGCTGTGTATAGGGGGTGAAAAGGCTGTGTAGTCCCATCTCCAGCTGTAGGAACTTCAGTACCTATGGGCAGCTTTATTGTGGCTCATGTGATAAGGGCTATGAACGGGACGTGCAGCAGTGCCTTGTGAAGTTAAAGGAGCTGAGGCAGGGGTACCAGAAGCCAAGGGAGGCAAACCGGCACTTTGGTGCTACGCTGAAGACCTGCCGCTTCTATAAAGAGCTGGATGCCATCCTTGGTGGCAATCCCCACCTCCACCACCAAGAGCCCCATGGATACTTCAGTGGGGCTGGAGGTGATGGACAGTGGACCTAACTCTTGGGATGAAGTCGTGGATGAGGCGGTCGAGTTGGAGGATGATGTGGAACACATAGCAGGGTCATCTGGTGGCGTGGCGAGTTAGGACCTCTTTTCCACTCCAGAGGGGTGGCCAGTTCCAGCAGTCCATCTCTGGTGCACATGATGCAGGAGAGAAGAGCCCTAGTAAGTGATCTTTTTGAGTTGATCTTGCTCAGTGATATGAGGTAGATCTATTCTTGGCTCTGTATATTCTAGAAGTGGGTGAAGGGATAGAAATGTACAAGACTAGCTGTGTTTAAATGTGTTCCACATTCCCCTATGCAGCTAAGCAGTGTGGCGTAATAGTGTGTTAATGCACACTGAGATTTCACAGGAATCCTCCAGAGAGGTCTCTAGGAAACTTTCTTGGAGGTATTTGTCAATCCCCTGCTGTGAAGGTTCCTTGGCAAAGCTGCTTTGTTCCTTCCCCCATTGTAGGAAACTTTCCTCGTGAAAGTTGGCAACTGTGGTCCCTATACTGCTCACCAAAGCAACACACAGGTGAGCAGTATAGGGACCACAGTTGCCAACTTTCACGCGGTAAATAAGCACCTCGACTTTCACAATAAGCCAAAAATCAAGCTAACCCCATGTCAAAACTAGGCCAAAACAAACCAATCACTAAGAACCCCAACACTCTATGTGACTAGATCCCCCCAGCGTGCAGTCTGGGACTGTGGTGGGCCCACTGTGCACCCCTGACTGTCTCCCCGCCCAAGCTCCTGCTTGCCCCTTGCCCGTGCTTGCCGGAAGCCAATAAAACAAAAGAAGCAACAAGCTACAATCCAAATAAGCAACAAGCTACAAGCCAAAAACTAGCCACCAAGCAACTCATAAGCCAATTAAGCCAAAAACAAGCCCATTTTTGTGTTTTTTTCCCATGGGTTTGGCATGTCTGATAGGGACCAGGTCTGAAGTCGGACGCATGGAGGAGATGCACCCTTGCTTATCCTCAGGAGTGAGATATTGGCTTCAATGAGCCCCACCTGTGGAAAATGGTGGCAGAATTTGCAATATTGTCCCTAGGTGCCTGCACTGATCCCCTTAAAAAAAAACCACCTAAACCCTTTCCCCATCTTGAATGCCCAACCCCCCACCCGGGCTGATCTCACTATGTTTAGGTTGTTCACCAACATGTGTGCTTACCAAGGGACAGTAAGAAAGTAATTGGCATGTTCAAAGAGATGTATTTTACTATAATGATTCAGTGCTGTGCGTGAACTAACAATCTTGCTTCTGTGTATTGTTTCTTGTGCTTCTGAAGATGTGGCCCCTACACACTGTCTCTGCCAGATAAAGAAGTGACCAAGGTCTAGCAAGGAGGACATGTTCGAGAGGAGAAGGCCAAAAAAAGAGAATGCAGGTAGTGGAGAGAGACCCTGAGGAAAATTTTTTAAAATAGAAAGGTAGTACAGAAAGGAGAGTAAGGAGCACATTTTAAAGTACCAGAAGTGGCTGATAAAAGTGATAGAGGAGCAAAAGAAATGTTGAAGTCCCTAATCACACTCCAGGCAGAACACATGTGTGCTCACCCCGTCCCACAGCTGATTAAGAACTGCTTTCCATGCCCTCCCCAAACTCCTTCCACACATTCCTTGCAATTTCCCAGAACGTCTCATTACCCCATTCACTCCACCTTCTCGGACAGCTTCCAAAATGATAGCTGGACTTATACACAGCTATGAGAGACTACACTGCCCTGCATTGTTATCTCCCTTCCCACCAAGACTTTTGTCTGTATTATTAATTAATATATAATAAAAACAAATGCACTGAAAGATAACCAATCTTTGTCTCCTACATGTGATGGTTGCTGCTGGTAATACATAGTGGCAGTTTGATTATTTGCTGACTACAAATCCCAGTCAGGAATCATCACAATTCTCATGCAAAGTGGCAAGTTAACAAAGCATGGTTGAGCACTGTATAGAAAGACACATCACTGGTATTCATTGTCAAAATGTTGCCTCAAAGCATCCTTGATTTGAATAGCCCCTCATTGGGTCCCTCTAATAACCCTGGTATTTGGCTGCTGAAATTCAGCAGCCAGGTGATTTGACTTTGCACTACACCCTGGGGGGAAACTTTTCACCCTTAGCCTTACAAATATTATGGAGTGTGTAGCAGGCTGCTATGACTATGGGAATGGTTTCGTCAATTAGGTCTAACTTGAGATAAATGCAGCACCAGCGTGCTTTTAAGCTGCCAAAGGCACATTCCACAGTCATTCTGCACCTGCTCAGCCTATTGTTGAAGCGCTCCTTGCTGCTGGTTTCTTGTGTAAGGCTTCATGAACCATGGGAGTAAGGGATATGCTGGGTCTCCCAGGATCACTATGGGCATTTCAACATGTCCCACTAGAATCTTCTGGTCTAGAAATAAAGTCCTGGCTTGAAGCTTTCTGAACAGGCCAGTGTTTCTGAAGATGCGTGTGTCATGCACCTTCCCAGCCCACCCTGTGTTGATGTCAGTGAAATGCCCATGATGATCCACAAGCACCTACAATACCATAGAGAAGTACCTCTTTCTATTGATGTACTCCATCACCAGATGGTCCGGGACAAAATTGGAACATGCATGCCATCTATCACCCCTCCAGAGTTAGGGAATCCCATTTCTGCAAAACCGTCCATTATTTCACACGCATTGCTAAAAGTCACAGTCCTTTATAGCAGGATAAGATTAATGGCCCTGAACACTTGTGTTAACACAGCCCCAACAATTGACTTCCCAACTCAAAACCGATTCACAACCAACCAGTAGCAGTCTGGAGTCACCAGCTTCCTGGACTCTACCCAGCCTGGACCCAGCTCTAACTGGTAGGCTGAACTCTTGTTTCCACCACCAGTCTGACTGTCCAGGGCTGGTTGGTGACAATGGGGTTCTGATTCAGGTAGTAATGACTTCACAGTTAAACTCGAGCCTTTTAAATGCTTCACTGCAATTTAAGTGCTTTTCTGAATCAGGGTCCATATGAGGAAAGGCAAGTGGGAATGAATGAATGTGGTATTGAGAGAAAGAGCAAGAGGGTGTTAGAGAGGAGGAAGGTTGGAATTTATTTTCCTGAAATAGATTTGTCGGCATATGAAATTGCAGCCACTCACCAAAGAAGGGTGATGCTGTGGTTACACTTACATACAGCTTTCCTCTAGCTCAGTGGTTCTCAACCATGGGTCCGGGGCACACTGGGGGGCCGTGAGCAGGTTTTTGGGGGTCCACCAAGCATGGCCAGCATTAGACTCAGCAACTTAGCTTCACAGGGCCCCCTGTGGTGTGGGGCCATGGGCAATTGCCCTGCTTGCTACCCCCTAACAATGGCTCTGACTTTTATATACAAAAACCAGTTTTTGTGACACAGATGGGCTGTGGAATTTTTATAGCATGTTGTGGGGGTCTCAGAAAGAAAGGTTGAGAATCCCTGCTCTAGCTGACACTATGTATGCGAGGGGAAACATTAAAAAAAATTCTGTGATGTCACACTTTGCTGCTTTAGTGGAAAGAAGGGAGAGAAAAAGATTGCTGTGGTTACAACTTCTGGTGAATTGTGAAAGATGAGCATTAGCTTTGAATCGTCAAATGTATCCTGTGGATTAATGTGGGGTATTTGTGTTATTGAGAGTGTCATGACTTTAGAATGGTATTTAAAGCTACAGTGGTAAATTGTCAAAGATTTGTCATAGTAAGAGAAGCCAGATGCAACAATGAAATGCTTTCCAAAATGTGTGCAAGTATTCCTCTCACTCTCTATATAGCTTCCCATTACTTTAATGCTGTGTATGGTGGCTGTGGGCATGCCCAGTACTGGCCCCATCTTTGGTGCCCACTTCAGTTTAAAATTGGAAGGATCAACAGTGGTCACGAGCTATACCTTTCTAAAGTTCTAAGTTCCATATTCTACTCTGGTTAAATATGCATTTATAGATAGTCACTGAGCTTCAGACGAATTGCAGTTGTGCATTAAGCACAGAAATAAAGATGACATTTATACTTTTTCCTAATTCATATT
This sequence comes from Macrochelys suwanniensis, assembly GCA_033296515.1. NCBI lineage: Eukaryota > Metazoa > Chordata > Testudines > Chelydridae > Macrochelys > Macrochelys suwanniensis. The sequence continues at coordinate 36,000,864 of CM065775.1, read as the reverse complement.
GACATGTAACCTAACTTACAAGGACTGCTGCTTAGTCCAGGTGGATACTAATTTGCAACTGTTCTTAAAACATTATTCTGGGTTACCCTCTGGAGGTATTTTTAATTCCTTTCACTTCTTTTTCAGAGTATGAGCTTCTCCGTTTAAAAGCAAAAAAATCCTTTGCAATATTTAACCAGGTAACTAATTTAAGACTGCTAGGAATGTTGTCACATTCATGATATTATTAACTCAGTTTTGGTTACCTACTTACTATCTGATGCAATGGAGCAATAATTTTTGGTGCTGGGAAATACAGTTCTACAGAACTATTTCCTCTCATCTTCCTCCCATGTTTTGTAAAATTGATAAATAATAGCATAATAATTTCTGCTCAGTTTTTCCATAATAACCTTTATAAGATCCCAACATATCTATTTTTGCATGTGTAGTGAGATCTTCATGGGAGCACAGTATTTAAGAATTGTTTCCAACAGTGGTGTGCTGAACATTGATACGAAAGGTCATTGTAAAACTGGCCAGCTCCCATCTGCTTTCAGAGTACAATATTAAGGTACAATAGGGCCTGATCCAAAGTCCATTAATGCATAGGCGCTGGAACTAGGGGTCCTGGGGGAGCTGCTCCACTCCCTGGCTTTGACGTGGTTTCCATTATATACAGGGTTTACAGCTTGATTCAGTGGCTTTCAGCACCACCACTATAAAAATTGTTGCAGCACCCCTGCATTAAGGTCAGTGGAAAGAGTCCCATTGATTTCATTAGGTTTTAGGTTAGTTCCATACTGAGTGGTCATAGGGCTCAAAGAAGTACTCACCATTTCCTTTCCTTTAAATTTGTATTTTCATTTATTTTTCTTGCTCGTGCAACATTATTTGCCTCAGGAATTAGAATTTAATACTGTACAGTTCAAAAATGTTAAGAACGGAAGACTGGAGATGAAGTGAGACAATATACTGTACAATTTCAATTCCTATAGTACTTTCCCCTGAAGGTATTCTTCCCATCAGTATTTTAGTGCATTGAGTAGTAGAAGGAAGTGATGTCCTATCCAAACAGCTGGCTGTCGCAAACTAAACTCTGTAAGAAATGTAGCCTTTACTTTGAAAGTACTATGCATATAAGTATATATAACATCAGATGTCATAGTTACAATTTACACTAGTTGAGAATTTGGCCCATTGTATATAAAATATTTACAAACACACACACACAGAGCAAAACAAGGTTATAGAAGCTACTGATGGTGAGGGAGATAGATCTCCCTTCCTTGATAGGACAGAACACTGACAAATGTTAGGTAAACGATATAGAAAAGGTATGGAAAAGTCAGCTGTGCATTACATATTATTAATAATATTTGCATAGCTGGGAAAGGCATGGTGGATTCTGAAAAGGAGAGTTCTCCAGAAAAGAGGAGGTCTCAGGAACCAGCTCATGGGCCACGTACTTGAGTTGGGCATAAGACAATACAGATTGTTGTGCTCCGTATGTAGACCTAACAAAAACCCTCACCAGGTTTGCACTGGTTCTGCTACAGCAGCCACTGCAAAGTTACATTGGATGCCAATTTATACCAGCTGAGGATCTTAGGCTTCTGCAGATGGATGACTCCTTCTTAGTTTGTCTGGTCTGATGGAAACATTTCCCGTAGCCAGGGGCGTGCACAGGAATTTAAATGTGACTGCTTTTGGAGGGGCACATTAAACACACACAAATTAAAGGTTTGCATGACCCTCCCAGACCTCCAGATTTCTCAGGACACCTGTGGCGGGGATGCCCAGCAGCGAAGAGGCTTTGGCTCCCCCATGTCCCTATAGCCTGGGGAGGGAGGAAGCAGCAGGGTGGCCGGCTGCGCTCCTCCCCCCCCACCCCAACAGCTGCTGCTTCTCCTTCCCTGCTGCTGGAGCCCCAGTGCTGCTGCCTGCTTTGCAGACTGCACACTGAAGTGAGTCACGGGGTGGAGGCAGAGGCAATGCACTGGGACTCCAGCAGCAGGGAAGGAGAAGCAGCAGTCTGTAGCTGTCGGGGTCAGGGGAGGAGGAGCTCAGCCAGCAGCCTTGCTGCTTCTTCACTGCCCCATCTGCAGGATAGGAAGCTGGATATGAGTTAACAGCGTGCCCTTGTTGCCAAGAAGGCTAACAGCATTTTGGGCTGTATAAGTTTTGGGCATTGCCAGCCGATCGAGGGACGTGATCATTCCCCTCTATTCGGCACTGGTGAGGCCTCATTTGGAGTACTGTGTCCAGTTTTGGGCCCCACACTACAAGAAGGATGTGGAAAAATTGGAAAGAATCCAGCGGAGGGCAACAAAAATGATTAGGGGGCTGGAGCACATGACTTATGAGGAGAGGCTGAGGGAACTGGGATTGTTTAGTCTGCAGAAGAGAAGAATGAGGGGGGGATTTGATAGCTGCTTTCAACTACCTGAAAGGGGGTTCCAAAGAGGATGGATCTAGACTGTTCTCAGTGGTAACATCTGGCAGAACAAGGAGTAATGGTCTCAAGTTGCAGAGGGGGAGGTTTAGGTTTGATATTAGGAAAAACTTTTTCACTAGGAGGGTGGTGAAGCATGGGAATGGGTTACCTAGGGAGGTGGTGGAATCTCCTTCCTTAGAGGTTTTTAAGGTCAGACTTGACAAAGCCCTGGCTGGGATGACTTAGTTGGGGATTGGTCCTGCTTTGAGCAGGAGATGACCTCCTGAAGTCCCTTCCAACCCTGATACTTTATGATTCTATGACACACAGAGACTTTTTTTGGGGTACCCCTGCTTGCCCCACTGTGTGCACACCCCTGCCTGTAGCCAAAATGTTACAGGTTTTGAGGCCCAGTCCTGACAACCCCAATGTACCTCTGGCGTTTTATCTTCAGTTGTTCAGTTAATGGGTTCTCCCATCATCTCCTCTGTAGGTAATGCCTCCTGCCCCTAATCCCTCTGACTGGCTCAACTAGTGGGGTTGAAACATGTTGAGACATATCAAACTGTCCTTGGTGACTTTTACATGGTGTTAAACAATTATTGAGCCTGTCAGTCACTTTCATCACACCTCCACCTTTCTTGGGGTTTTTGTTTTTGTTTGCTTGTTTTTTAGCTTGTAGTTGTGCTTCCTATGCATGTGCATAAACACAGATGATTTTAATAATGCCCCTTTACCTCCACACCACTGGTGCTCTCCCTTTCTTTGGACTTTAAGAAAAATAAAATGCTGTACTATAAAAGCATGTAGATTACACAAGCAGGAGTTCGAACATTCCCTGTTCACCAAGTTCACTGACTGCCAAGACTGACTTTCCATCCATTTAGTCTTTTAACTGTTTGGTTAAATAAATAACATGTCCAAAATTTTCAAAATCAGCCTCTGATTTGGAGTGCCACAATTTTGGGCTGCCCAACTTGAGACAACCAACCTCAGAGGCCAATGCTGAGCTAAATGTATAGTGATGAAATGCTAAGCATTAAGGGGCAGCAAGAACAAGACTAGGATTACATCCTTGTGCTTGCCTCCAGGAAACTTCCCAGTGCTTAGATCTGATGGAAGTACTGTTATGGCTTCAACACCTCTTTTTCAAGTATGCCTCATACAGATTGTGCAAGGTTAACCACGTTATATGGTCTACCTTGTCAAACATCACATTGCTTCTGCATTTAACTCAGTATTGCCAAAGGACTGAATAACACTGTGTGTGTGTGTGTGATGAAGGTGGTGGTGATGATGTGGGGGCTAAATTTAAAAAAAAAGCATTTTGGCACTATGTGGCTTAAAATATTTAAAACTAGAAATAAATTAATATGAGGTGGTCATTGCAGATGACTAAAGAAAGGCGAACAAATGTTATTTTGATGTAAAGAGAGGCTGTGTTCCAGTGACTCTCCCCACCCCCCAAGACTGAATAATAAGAGACTATTTTAAAAGGTTGTGAGATGAATGATTCAAGAACTGAGTTTGTATAGGGGAATACTGAAATTGTCAACTTGTTTTAGACGATGAGTGGGAAAACGTTAATGACATATCCTTGGTACTTCGGAAAAAAGAAAAAAAGCTCCACAAGATCTTGCATTTAGAGGATAAAAAATAAACAGAAATTGACTTGAGTGGGTCACCCAGTTGAGTACCAACATTCCTAATAATTGTGTCAAGGATAGAAATCATGACGTGAAGATAAGAAATACATAGAAATAAAGGTTAATGGATGGCTCTGCAGATATGCGCAACATCCTATTACTATTCTCTTTTAGGTCAGTTGTTCAAATGTGATTCAGGAGAGTAGTGCCCAATGTCATTATAATCAGATGGCTTTTTTTGTTTAATAGTAAAGCTTCACTGAGGAATAAACCAGATCTTTTCGTCATTTTATATTAAGGATACAAGCAATCAAAGAGTACAAGCAATCAACGGTACATCTTATCTCAGCTCCAGAGACATGCTTATAATAGGAGCCTTTTCACTGACTACAGGCTCTCTGTAAGTCATAATGAGGAGAGGGGACCTCCTTCCTCCTGCTCATAGATCTGGGTACAGGCACCTCGATGCAGTGTGGGGCTCTGCCCTTATTGCCCATTTGAAGGGAAATCTGGCTTAACTTCCACATATTGATGTTTTTCTAACCTGGAAAACCTTGTCCTTCTCTCCCAATACTTTGGTTTTCATTTGGATTTATGACTGACATTTTTTAAAGTGGGTGCCTAGAATTAGGTGCCTAAATTCAGATTTTGGTACCTAAATAAACGGGCTGATTTTCAACGGAGCTTTAAACTCCATTGCATCATCCACACACATATATCACCCTTCAAGTGAGCAACCATACTTGGAGTTCAGACTTGGGTCTCCTCTAGAAGAACTCATAGCTATTCAAATACAGGTTGGGAATAACTATTAGATGGCCATGCTGTGAATGGCAATTAACTACAAAATGATCACCAGTTGCTGAACTTCCCAATGAATGTTAGGAGGAGAAACAGGAAAGTACAGAGTCACAGAAGCCAAGGGAGGACAAAATGTCAAGAAGATGAGCATGTGGTGACTGACAGGTCAAGGAGGATGAGGACAGAGTATTGGTTCAGAGTTTTGACTGTGAAGAGGCCATTAGAGAGTTGGAAAGAGCAGTGGAGTGAAAGGACAGCAGCCAGATTGTAGGTCTAGGATGGAACTGGAGGAGGAGAACTCCTCCAGCCAGCAACTCTGACAGCATGTTCAATTAGCTTAAAGGTAAAAGGGAGATGGGGCAGTAGCTAGAGAGACCAGTGGGGTCAAGGGTGTTTGTTTGTTGGTTGGTTTTTTGGTTGTGTGTGTGTTTTTTTTTAATGGGAGAGACTAAAGCATGCTTGTATTGTGAGAGGAAAGAGCCAGAGGACAGCAAGAGTTTAAGGAGAAGAATAAGGGAGGTGATGAGATTGGGTGAAAGGGAGATCAGGATATGGAATGGCAGGCAGATAGCATGCATTGCTCCAGGGAGCAGATTTAATTTACTGGAAAAATAAGTTTTCACTCCTTTGTCTTTCTCTGAGCAGGGCTGGCTCCAGGCACCAGTGCAGCAAGCACGTGCCTGGGGCGACAAGCCGCAGGGGGGCGGCTGGCCGGTAGCTGCGAGGGTGGGAGTCAGGCAGCCTTCGGCAGTGTTTCTGTGGGAGGTCCGTTGGTCCCGCGGCTTTGGCGGCAATTCGGCAGCGGGAACGCAGACAGCACAGGACCGGCGGACCTCCCGCAGAAACGCCGCCAACAGCTGCCTGACTGCCGTGCTTGGGGTGGCACAAAACATAGAGCTGCCCCTGTCTCTGAGCAGCACAAAACCAATTCCACTCTGTTAAACTGAGCTGGATTCTCTTCTGGGTCATTCAGCATCAAAAGAACCATCAGCTATTTCACTTCGGGTTGTCTGGTGATGCTGCGCAAGCCAGAAACAGCACACATAATTTCAAGATTGAGTTTGTAGGTTGACTTTGCAGGGCTGGCAATTAGGAAAGCCATTTAAGTTCTTGAAGAAGTACCTGATTGATCCCTAAATGCATGGCTGAGGTCACAACATGGCCTGCATATCAGCTGAATAGAATTCAGTCTCTGGAGTGCAAGGACTGCTTTGCTCCTACTACACTAGGGCCCCAAAGGGAGAAGGGCAAGGAGGAAGAGGAATATAGCCCTGATCCTTCTTACTGTAAGTGGGGGAATAGTCCCGCTCTTGTGGGGAACTTTCCTCGTCTCTGCACTACCCCGGTGAAATGGGCTAGCGGAAGGATCTCAGTCCTCGCTCCCACCTCCTTTACCCAGAGGCCTCCCTGCCCTCGAGGGCTCCCCTTGCACTCTCCTGTCTGGCAGAGTCCTTGTAACCCCAACAAGGCTGGGCCCAGGATTCCTGGGGGTCTCGACCCCCAACCTTGCTGTGGTCACCTAGGTCAGGGGCTAGGGTGTCCCCACTCCGGGGTACTCTCTCTACACAGGATGCTTCCCTGACCCACTGATCACTGCATACAATTCAAAGCAAATGCAGATTATTTAATTAACAATTAATTTTTTAACAGGAATAAGGAAAAATGGGAAAGGCTAATGAAAACACATCACCCCGCTCTGTGGCAGGGAACATCCCAACAGTGTCTCTGCAATGTCAGGGCAGTTCAGTCTGTTCCTGTGTAAGTCCCAGGATCCTTCTCAGGCCCTGGCTGTGCTGCAGGGACGCTGTGGCTTGGACACATGCTCCGGCGGTGGCCACACGCTCGCAGGCTCTGGGTGGCAGGACCCTTCTTCCCAGCGTCGCCCCGCCCTGTCGGGGTTTAGATCCCCCTGCAAGTCTGGCCTGCAGGGCCTCTTGGCTGAGGCGTCTCCCTGCGCTGGGCCCACTGCCCAGGGTCCCCCTCGCTCTCCTCAGCTGCTCACCGCACCCAGCTCGACTGCTCCAGCCCCAGCTCTGCCTCAGCTCCAGCTCCTCTGACTCAGCACGGCTGCTGCTGCTGCTCTGCCTCCAGCTCCCTGGGCTGCTGCCCTGGCCCCTCTGGCTCTGGCTGCTGCAGCTTCTCCCCCCAGGGCAGGTCTGTCTCTGGGCTGCACTTCTGCTCCCAGGGCAGGTCTGTGTCTCTGGGCTGCTTTTCTGGCCCCTCTGGATCTGGCCCAGCTCAGCTCTGGGCTCTGCCCTCTCCTCAGCTCGGCCCCACTCACTGTGACTCAGGCAACTTCAGCTCGCACAGAGGACGGGATCCACCCTGACCACCTGACTCCCTGATTCGCCTGCCCGCCCTGTCAATCAGAGCTGACTTGGAGCATTGGCCTCTCTCCATTGCCCCTGGGACTGTCAGTCCCATCGACCCTTCCCCTTTTGGTACTGGGAGCTCTGAATGTTAGTAAGGGGATAACAGTCCCCTTACATTACACATTGGCCCATGGAGCACAAATGACTCACAGGGAGGAGCAGGCTGTAACCCTTGAAGTGTAGTAGTGTGCATCCCTCCCTGAGGTAGAATGCCTCCTTGTTCTCTTCTTGTAAGTACCCTTTACAATGGGCAGAGCTTAACAGTGCTTAGCCCAAAGTGAGCAAATTAGATATGGAACTCACTGTGATATGGAATAATTCCAAAAGGCTGAAACAGGGCCATTTTCATATAGTCACTTTTCAGGCTATAAATGCACTTTCAATTATATGTCTGGCTTTTGAGACTCAAGTAGTTTACCTTATGGTGAGTATATCAAAAATGTACTGTCTGAAAACCACTTCATCGGCCTAATCCTGAAAATAATACAAAGTATTTATATAACACCAAGAATGTGCTAGGCACTTCATACATAAATATTCAGACAAGTTCACACTCAAGAGCACTTACCATCTGAATAGATAATTAAGAAATGGGGTATTGGGAAAGGGACTAAACAAAAATGCAAATTGATATAGCAGTTACAATCAGCATGTGTTCTGTAGTTCTACTTGTTTGTTTGAAGTATTGTTCTTGTGACTGTGTGATATAGACTGGGATTTATAGGCCTTTTGGAAGGGAATTATAAAGAGAGATATTCAGAAAGTGTGCATGTGGAGGCTTTATATGGGTCAGAAGCAAGCAGGTTATAGGTAGGGCTGATGGAAAATTTTCCATCAAAACTTTTTTTAAAAAAATTTGAAACTGAGTCTTTGACTCAACAAAAATCTTGATGGAAAGTGTCTGCTTTCCTCAAATGGAGTTTTAATTGGAAAACCAATACCCCAGTTTGAGGGTCCAATGAAAAGTTGAATTTTTTGGCAGTAAATGTCGATTAAAAGTATTTTTCCTGTTTTCCTCAGTTTATGATGGTGGTGGTGGGGGGAAGCCCCATATTTCAACTAGCTCTAGTTACAGGCATAGAGGGCTGCATGGAAGAAGATACAAAGATAACAGTGGGATAAGGGTGTCACGCTGTCTGGAGTGGCTCATAACTGTGAGAGCCCATCTCAGTGCAGACTGTCAGAAAACAAGGGCAGACACCCAAACTGATGGTACGTTCTATAATTAGATTTCACCAAACCAGTTAAAAATGTGAATGCCTGGATCACTATACCAGTCTTACCATGAAGTCACATACAGTCCCCTTAGGGCATATCTTGCCACCCAAACAAACTCGACTTAGTAATAATGGCCACGTAGACCACAAATCACACCACATCAGGTGGCTCCCAGTCCCAAAGGACCAGCCACTTACCCCAGATCAATTGGTACTCCAGATCTTACACCAAAGGCAACGCTGGCAGCCAATTCTATAGTAACCTAATCACAGGTTTATTAGCTAAGAAAAAGAAATAAGAGTTATTGAGAGGTTAAATCAGGTAAAATATATGCACAGGTGAATCACAGTTTGTATGTCCAAATGATGGTAGTGATGCAATAAACTGCCAGTCTCCCAAAAGACTTTTCAGGGTACCCAGAATAACTTCTGGGGATCTCCGCTTTGCATCAGGTACTTCCCTGTAAGAGTCCAAGATGGTTCAGAGATAAAGGATCTTTTTTTAAAAATCCATATTTATAGTATCGTCACACAGAAAACAAGCACAGTGTCTTTACCCATGTGGGCTTTTCCCTTGATGACAGAGAGTGAGGAATACACTTAGACTTTTGATCTCTGACCATATACATATGGCCAGCTGCTTTGAAATTAGCATTTTCTGTTAAAGTCCTTAAGTCCTTCATTAGAATTTCATAAGATTTCTTTAATGGGTAATTTAGTTACAAGGGTATTAACACTGTTAATGTTTGCTGTTACATTATGTCAGGAACAGATAAGTGAAAACAATGCATGTAACATCCCATTCGTTTTCATGAAGTTTTAACATCTGAATACGCACTTATATATTTAACAATTGCTTTGCTCTACACAAGTGAATTGACCTGCATACGCTCTAGCATGACCTGTTCAGCCAGCCTCACAAGAGCATGAGGCAGTGATTAACCATGCGCTTGGGTGGGCAGAAATGATGCAGGGCTAATGAAAGGAGAAGAGTGTAGCATGGTAGCTGGGAGCTAACTATTTGGGGTCTTGCAGGGGTAGACAAGGAGGCTACATTTGAAGAGAGAAATAAAGGGAAGTCCATGAAGGGATTTGAGAAGGCTCTGGAAATAAGGGCAAAGTTGATATTTCTTTAAAGAAACGTTTTGGATGGATTGAAAGAGTGTTTGGTAAGAAATTAGAGAGGAGAAGGTTGAAAGGATTGAGATGACAGATGATCAGCTTTTGGATAAGGCTTTTGGCAGTGTGAATGAAGAGAACACAAAAATAGATTTAAAAGTATTGATTAATATCTTCATGGAATGCCATATACCTGAGAATATTAAATAATGTGTAGTCCAGTTAGAAGCACCTCCAGATAAGTAGGCAACAAAGAGACAGTGGATGTAATTTATGCACACATTGAGAAATCCATGAGACATCTAGACCAGTACAGCTTTACCAATGGATCAACGAGCCCAAAAGAAGCCTCATGACTAAGAGAAAAAGATAAATAATTAAGCAAGTTGAAGAACTAGCTGATACGTTATATGGCATGATCAATACCAGGAAAAATAATGTAAAGTGTAAGAAATGTGGCAGTGGACGTATGGTAAAAGATGGTCATGTCAGAAGGAGCTGTCAGGCCCAGAGGCAATGACACATAACAGCAGAAAAGGCATCATTTATAGAATAAATGGGACAATAGTGTCCCTGGACAGATGAATACCAGTAGAAATGATGTCTACAAAAATACCAGAAATTGCAATTATCTTCCCAGTCACAGGTTAACTGATGTGAAAAGGGGGTGGGGGAGGGAAGGAAATCACACTCACAGCATTCCAAAGAAGATTGATCAAAAGCCCCAGGTTAACTGCCATCATTCTCTAACTCAGGCACTAGTCAAAAGCAGAAATAAGATCACCCCACAAGATTCAGTGAGTCAGCCTAGAGTGATCCCCAAGTACTTATGCAAAATGTACAAAAGCTGAGATTGCTGACTCTATTCTGCTTTGATGAGATTCTTCCAGACCCTTTTCTAGACAGACTGTGGAGTTGTGTACTACTGCACCCTAAGTACATTAACCTCACCTTACAGTATATTTGTGTCCATAGACTAAAAATTGAAGGCAACAAGATTTTTTTATTGGAAAGGGAACCAGGGGAAGGAGACACTTCATGTAAGTTACAGGAGACAGTGCAAAGGAAAGAACTTCTCTGGCACTAAGCACTCAAGTGTCCTGTTGAATGTGTTTGAAACTGAAAAGTCTGGTAGAAGGTTCATGTAATCAGGTGCAGCCTTTTCAGCTGGCTTGAGGACTTTCACAAGCAGTTTCCTATGCAGCCCAACCAGAAGATGCTGAACATGAATCAAAGAATCCTTGCCTTTCATTGTTTATGCTAAAACCACTAGCATTAGTTGTGAGTAAAATATTTCAAACCAAACGATCATTTGGGTTTCTTAGGGCATTTTCTTCTTTCTTCCACTGCACAGAGTTCCAAAGCTAGCTGAATAATTTGTTTATAATGGTCATTGGCAATCATTTTTAAAAGCAAAATAGAAACAATGATATACTGTATTCATTATTTGACTACTCACAAATACTAACAAATAGTATTCTGCATCTATACCTAAGAAGTTTGGCACCCTTATACATCAAATCAAATTCAATTATTCTCAGATGTGCAGTTACCATGATGAATCTTTGACCACTCCATCCTTCTACAAGAACAAAAGCAGCATGTTAACTTATTAAACCCCTCACCAAACACAATTTCATTCCAGGGAAAGAGAAACCACAATTGATAAACATTAGTCGCCTTGTATAATATGGCTTATATCCTAACGATAGAAGGCACTCAGCTATTATCTATCTCAGAGATATGTCATAGCTCAAACAGAAGATATGGGCTTGATCCAGGCCCATCCACTCCACTGGGTTCTGACCCAGGACCCTAGGAGGGTCTGTAGTGTTTGACCAACAGGGGAGGACCCTCTGAGCTACACTCCCTCAGTCACTTCTACCACTACTTCCCTCACTTCTAGTCCCAGATAAGGGAAAAGAAAAAGGAAAGTAAAACCAAACTATCAGCCACAACCAGGCTCAGCATATACTCCTGGTACTTCAGGGAGGTGTCTCTAGCCCCCTTTGACAGGAGCCTGCAGTGTAGGTTCCTTCTGAGCGGGGTTGCTCCCTTTTCAACCTTGTCTGCAAACCCTTCCCCTTAGAACCTGGGTTGTGGTGTCCTGGGGTCAGTTCATGTCCCCCCATCCCATGAAAAGAAGCCTGCATTTTTGTTTTACGTGTCTGCATGATGCACCACCTGGAAGTTATATGGCTGTAGGGAGAAATATCACTGCAAAATGCGTGAGTTACGGTCCTTCATCAAGTTCAGCCAGCAGAGTGGTGCGTTGTCAGTTACCAGGAGGAAGGGCTGTCTCCACGAGTGGTATTATAGCCCACTTCACAGCCAGAGCTTCCTTCTTGATGACTGAGTAGGCTACTTCCTGCAGAAACAACTTCCTGCTAAGATAGAGAACAGTGTGATTTTCTCTTCCAAATTCTTTAGATAACAGTGCTCCGAGTCCAACATTGGAGGTGTCTGTTTGAAGAACAAAAGGCTTTGAGAAGTCTGGGTGGAATAGTACTGATTCTTGGGATAGCTGATCTTGTTGTGCCCTGAACACCTTGTCCCATTTTTCGGTCCACTGGATCTTTTTAGCTGCAGTGTCTTTTACCAGGTCTGTCAAAGGAACAGCAAGGGTTGAGAAGTTTGGGATAAACCCACTAATCCCCAAAACCACTGAACTTGCCTCTTTGTGAAAGAGAGAGGGCAGCTAGCTAGGGCTTGTCCCTTGTCCCAAAGGTCATAGCCAGCCTCCTCCTGCATACCCCATGTAGGGGACTTCTTGGGTGGCCAGTCAACACTTGGCTGGGTTGGCCATCAAACCTGCCTCCCTGAGAGCCCATATTACTGCCACCCCATGCTTCATGTGTTCTGCTCAGCTCTCACCGTAGATTACTATATCATCAATTTAGGCAGCTGTGTATGCCCCATGTGGCCATAATACTCAGTCCATCAGCCACTGGGATGTGCAGACAGCCCCATGAAGTCCAAAGGGCATTGTCCTAAACTGGTACAGCCCCCTCGGTGTGAAGGTGTTTTTTTCTTTAGATTTGGTTGTCCAGGGGATTTGACAGTATTCCTTCATTATGTTGATGGGAGAAATGTACTTAGCAGCCCCGCAGTCTTTCCAGCAGTTCATTGACCTGAGGCATGGGGTATGTGTCTAATTTTGAAATGGCATGTATCCTCCAGAAGTTGATACAGAACTGTGTCATGGTATCCAATTTGAGCACAAGCATGATGGGGCTCCTCCACTTGCTATGTGACTCTTCGATGACTCCTAATTCTACCAATTCTGCCTGGAGTTCCTAGTGAACCATCTCCCACATCTTCCTCAGGAGTGGCCGTATGCTCTTGAATACCTTCCTCCCTTGTGTGGTGGATCATCAGATGGGTCCACTGGGGTATTGTTGAAAACAACTTTGGCAACAATTTGACCAGCTGGAACATTTGTCACTCTTGTGCAGGCTGCACACCCTTTCCTACAGATACTGTCATGTAGCCTTGTGATGTTGAGGTTTGAGGTCCAAGCTCCGGGTTAGTGGGAATGGGGTGACAAGGCGGCCCTTTTGCCCTTTCCAGGCCTTCAATAGGTTGACATGATACAGCTGGATAGACTTCCTTTTCCTGGGTTGCTAGATCTTGTAATCAACCGCCCCTATTCGTTTCACCACTTCAAAGGCATCTAGCCAGTGAGCCAACAACTTGGACTCTGAGGTTGTTAGCAGAAGTAACACTTGGCTTTAAGTTAGGTATGTACTTGAGTGCCTCAATGAATTGGGGTTGAAGTCAATGGCAAAATTCCTACCGGGACAAGGAATGGAACCAATAAACTTTATATGACACATTTTATACTAAAAGAAGGAAAGATTTCTAAGGCCAAAGGAAAGAATATTTACATTTTATCAAGAGATGGGACAATGGATTTTTACTTACCTGTAGTAATTTATGAATATGGTATTTTGACTGTGTTATTGTGATGTTTATCATATGAATGCATTGACTCAGCTGATAGCAGGGGTGTGATGAAATGCATCCCAGGAGGGGCGTTTATGGATCTAGACACTCATTTCTCAGCAAAGATTAAAGACAAGTGTCACCAACCAGCTGAGTTTGGCAAGTTGGAGGAGAAGTCAGAGGCAATCTTATAGACACAGAACAAAGATCTTGCCAATTATAAGACACACAGTGACTTGAGGGGGGAGAGAGGTTCTGAGTTAAGGAAACCCCAGAGGCTGTTGTGCAGGGTTTGGGGGACACTTAGACCTACCAGTGTCCTCTTGTAAAGGGATAGATATACTCTAGGTAAGATATACATATATGGGGGCCTTTCTTTATTTTAATTCTTTTCTCCAAAATGCCTTGTTCCTATGGACAAATAAACATTGTTCTTTGTTTTAAGAAGCCTGTGCTGGTCACTGAAATCCACTGGTCACATGCTCATGGAGGGAGAGAGTAGTTGTACACACAGTACTGCAGCCTAGGACCAGGTCTGAGTGTGGAAGAAATATGTGATTCCACCCTGAGAGGTGAAGCCCAAGACCTAATTGAGGGTGAGGTGGGGATACACTTAAAGAGACAGGGAACATTGGTGCAGTTAGGCACCTGCACTGTGACAGAGGTCCTCATGGGGCACATTCTGAGCTTACCTACACCTGTGCAACCCCACTGACCCCTGAGGTCTTATCATAGCTATACAAGTTATAGGAGTAAAGTGTCCATGAAGAATTTTCCAACAAGGGTGCCTAAATCTATATTTAAACATAAATAAAAGTGTTCTGATTTTGTACAAGGCTGAATGCACACAGCTCCCATTGACTTCGATGTGTGGGTTCAGGATCTGGGAATATTGAGCCACTTATATTTGGATTTAGGACCCTAATTTTAGGTTTGACATTTTTTGGCCACATCTATAGCAACAAGGCAAAAAGGTATCAACCATGCAGCACAACACACTGAGTAAATCCAAGAGGCAGCCACGCTAGGACAAACCTAATCTATACTGAATGCAGACTTCAGGTTCAATTTAAGGGCACAGAAAGATAAGATGTGAAAACCTGTAGCACAGGCACATCCTGCTGCCCTTACCCTTTGGGTTAATATGCTGATGTTTTGGGGATAACGCCTTGCAGATATGTCTTGATGCATGATTCTTGGATTTTGATTTGAAGGAAGTGTCCTTGAGGGCTCTGCACAATAGGTGGCTAAAAAGGGGAAGATAGTTGGAGAGATTAAATCATTCCGTGTAGTGCTTTTTGGAAGTTACAATTTAAAGGGGTGAATCTTTACTTTCAAAAGTCAGAAGCTCAATTTGTGTACACAGTTCCCATTTTTATCCCATTGGGAGAACATATACTTTGCTGAAAAGCCATTTATCATCTAATAAGAATCTGTAGAGGATAATTTTTAAACTATTTAAAACCCTTTGATTTCCTTTTTCTTAGACTAGTCAATGTACTGTCCTGCGAATAACTGGTGAAGCCACAAGGATAATTTCTCCTGGTAAGTCTGGACATGGTGTATTTTAACATATCACAACAAATATATCTGTGTGCTAGAGCTCAGCTAATACTGCAGCAAAGTATTTGCTAGCACTCTTTCAAGTGAATTTGTGCATTATATATGAATGGTACTAGCAAAATTTCTGCTAACATTCATACCAGTGTTTTTGTTTGTGAGAATGTTAGTATCACAAGTGCTTGTGCGATTGGGTTTGCGAAATTTTGGTGCCAAAGAGTTCACGTGTCCATCTTTATATCTCCTTGATTTCCCCATCCCTGCTTTATAATAGTTCATTGTCAAATCAGGGCATAGAAATAACTACTTTGCTAAGCAGTCACATGACAAATAACAAACAGTCACAGGTATATTTGAAACAACCCCCCTAAAATGTATTCAGGTGGTGGAATGGATCTCCAGTCTGCCAGTCGGTACCACATAAAACCTTATACCAATGGGATAAGTTATTCCTGCCTCTATGCAGCCCTAACTTGCATTAGGACAATGGTTCTTCTGAATCAAGGAACTGCAGCTGGTTTCCTCCTGCAGCTGCCACTCTCCTAAATCTTGGTGTACATAGAGTTTTTCTATCAGTTTAACTATTTCAGTTAGGGGTATGATGGTTGTACCAAAACAGTTAAAGTGGCACAAGCTCCCTTGTGTGAACACAGTCATATCAGTAGAAAGGTGCCTGGTACCAATATAACTTGTTCACCTTCCCCAGTATAAGCATCTTTATACCAGTATAGCTCCATCCACACTAGGGAACAACAACAACTGGTTTTACTATAACCCTAACCCTATACTTGCAGAGTTAAAACAATACTTTTTCTGAATGTTGGCAAGGCCTGAGTACAGCTTGGATTTAGTGGAAAATAAGGGCTACAAAGAGTTTTTTTTCACAATTGTTCAACAACATAAGTATAAAAAAATGACAGAAAAAGGCAAAATGCATCAAATAAATTGGCCCTGCTTTTGTGTGTACAGAATTCCTCACTCCTAGAGCTGTTGACTGTAAATTCTTCTTGCTTTAAGATGGTGAAGTCGTGTGAACCTTGCAGAAGCTGAGAGATGCATTTTCAGCCAGTGTGTGGAGAATTAGTGCATAGCTCTCTATCATTAACAGTTGTATACCTAATTTTGTGCACATTCCACCAAAATTGTATACCAAAGTAGCTGTGACACTATAAAAAAAGCTGTAATTTATGAAATTTCACCACTGTTCATGTATCTGAGGGTTTACATGATGAATTGTTTTGGTCATTTTTCTCTTCCGTAATAAAATACATTTGATGAGTAAAAATAAATATTTCCCTCAAATGCAGGAACTCAGCTGTGTCCTGAAACCCACATTCTCATTATTTTGCAGTATAATCAGTGTTTAATAGTATTAATCCCCATCAAATTAGTTATTAACAATGAATATGAGGCTTGTGAAAGCATCCACTGCCTTGTGCTTCATTGCAAGCCTAACCGGCAATCTAACTCCTAACTGCTGATAGTGACCAATTCGCCAGGTATTTAGAAGCATGATATAAAGAAAGCTCAGAGTTTGTGCTACTAATTGTGGAAACAAATGAGCTTCCTGCTGTAAATTATTCTTATTGTTCAGTTGACAGATCTTGTTGGTCCATGTGATGTCTGGTTGAGACAATCATAATTAGTAACTTATTTATAATAGCAACCTATCATAACTTTTATACTAATGCTCAGTTTTCATCTTTATTTGTATTGTGTACTGTCATGGACTTCTGCTAGGCACTATACAAACATTGAACAAATAGAAGGTCCTTGCCCCAAATTGCTAATAAACTTACTGAAGTTGTTAGTATACACAGATAAAATCCATAGCTACCATTTTCAAATATACATGCATATTAACCTTGGGCTCTAAAACAGGGTTAATCTATCTTGAAATAGAAGGGAATGGTCAGGAAGAAAAGAGCTATTTAATCTAAATGGATAATGTTGGCACAAGAACAAATGGGTATAAACAGGCCATGAATAAATTTGAGCTACAAATTAAAGGTTTCTAACCATCAGAGGAGTGAGATGCTGGAATTGCCTCACAGTAGGGGTTGTTGAGGGAAGCAACTTAGTTAGTTTTAAGACACAGCTTCTCAAATTTATGGGTGGAATTGTGTCTGAGGTTTTTTTTTTGTGGTGGTAGTCCCTTCTGGTTCATGTCTTACATTCCTAAAATCTCATGCTTCCTGGCTTCAGCGGGTCATCTGTAGGAGTCAGGAAGGGAATTTTTATTCCCCAATGTATTCTGGGTGTTGTGGGCTTGGCTGTTTTTTTCTCCTCCCTCTGGAGCATCAGAGATGGCCTCAGTTCGAGTTGGCACATTAGACAGGATGGGCTGGTGCTCTCAGATTGTACCGAATGTTCTCTTTGGCAAGTGCTTGGCTGGCTGGTTCTTGCTCAGATGCTCAAGGTCTGACCGATGGCCATATGTGGAAGGAAGGAATTTTCCACCAGGTCAGATTGGCAGTGGCTATGGGTTTTTTGCGTTCTCTTGCAGTGTGGGATATAGGTCACTTGCTAGGATTTCCTGGATATATCTCACTTGATTATTTCCCTGCCATTGCAGGGGCCTTGGGCATTGGACCTCAGTCCCTCCTGCTCTCTGCCTGTGGCACACAATTGTTTAGTCTCGTGAGGGCTGCAATACTTTGGGCTAAGTCTGGTAGTTGGGTGTAGTGTGCAGGTCCCTGGTTTTGTTGGTACCCTATGCTATACAGGAAGTCAGGCTAGATGATCTGATGGTCCTTTCTAGCCTTAACTCTCTGACTTTCTCTGAGAAAAAATTAAGAACCAAATCCCAAAGTGTGGAGGAAGTTCATGAATCTATTCAGCCCCCACCCCATCCACTCTAACTAGAACAAGGTAGATAATAGTCAGAGTGGTAGCCGTGTCAGTCTGGATCTGCAAGAGCAACAAAGAGTCTTGTGGCACCTTATAGACTAACAGATATATTGGAGCATAAGCTTTCGTGGGCGAAGACCCACTTTGTCAGATGCCCACGAAAGCTTATGCTCCAATATATCTGTTAGTCTATAAGGTGCCACAAGACTCTTTGTTGCTAAGGTAGATAATGGTTCCCAAAGAACTGCTCCACTTCCTTAGCTCAACCTCTGGGCTTCTCAAACCTTCTCCCTGCCACTGGCTGAGAATAGAACACCCCATTTTCCAGGGGACTAGGAACAGGTATGCCAACCTAGGATTCCCTTACACTAGAGGAAACCCTTCATTATTATCTTAAGGCTACTTTAAGTCCCCGTTGTGCTGCTTGAGTGTCAAACTATAATCTTGAGGGTCTGGCTATGTGTGTATCAAAGAGCAGTAGACTCAAAGATCCCAGTGCTTTCATTGGGAGTTCTGAGTTGTGCTGCATGGGGAGGAAGTGGTAGGCCTATTATCTTCAAATCATAATGGCACCTTTTCTGGTACGCACTAGTACAGAATAATTGACGTTGCATTATGTTATGCTGCTTATAAACTTTCATACATAGAAATGTCTGTTATTGCCTTAGCCTTTAAAATAAGGCAAGAGGCATGATATTTTATGTATGTGAATTAAGAACAAATAAAACACACCCTCAGCTGATGGAGGGTCAAAAAGTATATAGCGTTTTTCCTTTGTTGCATCCTCCATTCTGTCATTCCAGCTGATGCCTGTATACAAGCCTAGTCACAAGACGAGAGTGACTATGTTAGGCATCCTCAAATTAATCATGATGAATGTGACCTGCATGGAAAGCTTCTAAAATATTTCTTGTGGTATGTATTTTGAGATGCAGTACACTTCAAAGACTTTAAAACATTGCTCCCTGCAGTTGTAGGGAACCTGACATAAAATGTTTTCAATGTTTTATTTAATTTGCCAATCTAATCCATTTAACCAGTGATTCATATGCAACTGTCCCTAGCTATGCTAATGCAATGCTGATGTGTATTTCTCAGGATATACTGCATCCTGTACACAAGACTCAGAAAGAGCCTTTATGTTTTTTCTGCTTTGCTGTTTTCCCTCCCCTGACCTCCTGCTTACCACTATCTTTCTCTATAGTGGTTCTTGCCATTCCTTATTGTAACCCTATAGTTAATAATATGGGGCTTGATCCTGCAATCTGCTGAACACTCCTGCGTGGTGCAAAGGACATCAAGAGAGGTGCAGTGCATCTTCAATGCAATGGGAGTAGAAGATTCGTAGCATCTCTCGAGATATTCAGCTGCACCCTTTGAATGTCTAAAGGGTACATCAAGCCCCATCAAGATCTATGATGCATGACAAACTTTATATAGCTCTCTGTGGAGCCAGTGGACTTACGCAGATATGATAGAAATGCAATTAATTCATCCAATATGCAATAATTAAGCATTTACTGTTATAGGGACAAATCTGGTCTCATCCTCCACAGCTGCAGTTATGCAGCTAAAAGATTGGGGATGGCTGTGGTGGGACCCTCATAAATACTCAATATAGGCTACTTCAGCCATTGGGCCACTATAGTCTCCAGGGAGCATCTTGGCAGCTGTTCCATGGACCAAAGGTAAGATGTGGATCCTGCACATCTCCTCAGCACCTTGACCAACTATAGTGGGATGTGGATTCTAAACTTAATGCACATAGTGGAAAACATGCATACACGAACCCAGCACTTTACAGTCTCTGCTAGACTCTGAATTTCAGTATGATCTCTGAAGGGCACTGACAGGCCTGGCATCATAGATCAGTTCGTTCTCAGGCAAAAGACTTGGTTAAACTGGACATAGTGATGTAAATTCTCAGCGGTACTGTGAGGTGTCTAGTTAAAAATCAACTAGCAAGCAACAGTTGTTAGAAAGTTGGGAAGCACTAAGGTTACTCTTTATAAAAGCCAATTTGAAAACATGGAAATGCAGAGTTAAGGCACCTCAGCTTCTGTATCCTGCCATCCTGCATGAAACATTGATCTGTGTCTATGGTGCATAAGAAGGTGTGATCTGGATTTCCTTAGCTATTAGTGTCAGTCACTGGCATATTATTCCAAATTCTTACCCATGGAAATGAAGTAGGGTGTATTCAGATATGCAATCTCCTATATTTTCTATGTGTGACGTTATCTAATTAAAATATAACCATGCAAACCATTATTGCTACCACTGTTATATAATTGCAACAAATCTTATACAAAGTATAATACATGGCCAGAAAGGGTTAAAAAGCTTGCAGGCTGAATGACCTAAAGCCAACCTTTAAAGTCATCTTAGAAAGGTATGTGAATGGTAATTAGGGCCATTCATGGTAGATAGGCTAGAACTTTGAAATGCAAACCTATATTACTAGAAGTTAGAAGTGATACTAATGGTATGTATCTTAGGGCTGGTCCACACTAACCCCGCAGTTTGAACTAAGATACGCGACTTCAGCTACGTGAATAGCCTAGCTGAAGTTGAAGTATCTTAGTTCGAACTGAAACACACTTACCTTGGGTCCACGCGGCGCAGGCAGGCTCCCCCGTCGACTCCGCGTACTCCTCTCGGCGAGCAGGAGTTCTGGTGTCGACGGCGAGCGGCTCTGGGATCGATTTATCGCGTCTACACAAGATGCGATAAATCGATCCCAGAAGATCGATTGCTTACCGCCGAACCCGGAGGTAAGTATAGACGTACCCTTAGATGCTAGTCATGTAAACAGACAGTTCCTGTTTGTCACTATAACTATTAATTCAGAGATCAAAAGAGAATATTAACATTTAGATGAATCTTGGGTGAAATAATGTCATTGTCTATATGTCTCTTTAAAGTTTGTGATAGACTGCCTAATGGATAAATTGCCCTATGTTAATCTGTGTAACTAATTACTGGTGGTGCTTAGGAAACAGAAGATTACATCAAAAGCCTATTGTTTACCCAGGACTGTATGGTCAAGTGGATGCTAGAAAGCTGTATAAAAGACTCTTGGGTCCCAATCCTTTTAATCTCAGATCTACTTAAGCTTCATCAGGGGAAGTCTGAGTCACAAGATTGAGATCCCAGTTAAGCTGGAACACCCTGAATTTGATATTGGGCATTGGACTATAACCCATGGACAAAATTCTGAACTCTTTGCAACTACAAAACTCACCATCTCTGCTATGAATCTGAACCTGAAGAATTGAACTCCTGTCTGTATGTTTACTGATCTTTTAACCATACTCTCTCTCTCTTCTCTTTTTTAATACATTTTAATTTAGTTAATAAGAATTGGCTGTAAGTGTGTATTTGGGTAAGATCGGGAATATTCATTAACGTGAGAGATAATGTGTCCGATCTTTTGGGCTTGTTAGAGCCTTTTATTTTGTATGGTGAATAAGATTTTCATTAATCCTCATCATATCTGACTTTGGTGCCTAGGTGGAGGCTTGAGGCTGGGTTACTTTAAGGGAACTGAGTTATTGACTTCTGAGTAACTAATGAGGTCTAACAGAAGCTGTTTTGTGCTGTCTTGGTAAATCTAAGTATTGGAATAACCACCAGCTTTGGGGATTGTCTGCCCCATTCTTTGCAGTTCACCCTAACTGAGTGACCTCAGCTGGTTCCCCTGAGATCCTAGTCACACTATGTAAAATACATATGGTCTTTATCTTGTTATCTGAAATATGTAAAAGAGGTTATTTTAGATTTGCAACTAGTATTTGTAGTGTTGATAGGGTGAAGGTACTTGCAGGGTGAACAATTACAACAAGCTGTCCATTAGACAGTAGATAAAGAGGTGGGTTGGGGAAGGGGTTAGTAAATGATCCTGTCTGTGAAGTCCGTGGAAAAACACCTGGTGTCCATAAAAATGGCTGATTGGCAACTCCCTCCATCTCTGATGATCCTGTTTTAACTAGTTAAATGGGTTACTATTTTTACAGATTGTTTTTATTATTTTGCATAAAGCCAGACATAGGACTAGTGGGAATAGCTTCATTTTGCTGAGGGACAGAGCTGGATACAGTCTTTCATATGCAAGACTCTGTTATTGGATTTCTAATCTAATTCCCTGCTTTCACTGCACACAAAGGGTTTTTGAAAAATGTGGATGCACAGTTATCTTTCTTTATTGTTTTGAAGGACTTGGGTCTGTGAAACTGTCTACAGTTCTTTACATGCTTTTAATGAGTTTCCCACTGAAGACTCAATTCTGCAAGATGCTGGAAGCTTCCTCAGAAGTGCTGAGCACATTTAGGTCTCATAAAAACAAATGGAACTTGAGGGCACTCATGGCACATGGTACCATGCAGGATCAGATCTTTAAAGGCCTATGGGATTTCAAATGTAAATGGAATACATTTGTGAAACTTAATATGCACTCTGCCTGCCTTATTTTAAAGGGGTTGGCTCACTACAGATAATGCCCAGCATTATAATACATCAACATATAAAAGTAGCATTGTCTAAATTTTTTGCCTTTATCTATCATAGGAAAATGTTCAGGCCCATAGTCTGCTCTGCTCACTCTTATTGAGCAGAATCTGAATTTACTTCAGTGGGAATAAGACATTACTCAGTCTGAGTACATTTGGCAAAGTAATGCATTGAAATCGTATTTTATGATGGGTTAAAGAAATACAAAATGGCTTAAGATATGTTATTACCAAGAAAAGGATGAAATGTTGTGAAGGTCAAGTTTCTGGGTGCTTTACTAGCATTGAGAAGATACCTTCTTTACAACTACTACAATTGATTTCAATGGGAATACCCACATGAGTACCGAGTCACTCATAGGAGTAAGGGGTTGACAATCTGGCCCTAAATAAATGACAACCTAAGTATCATGTCAAAAAATGTTATGCAGAACTAAAATTGGCTGCAACTGTATTCATATAATGGCTTTTATTTTTGTCGGGATAGATTTGGAGACATGACTTTGTTACGGGTAGGAAGCAAGATGCTGTTTTTAGGACAACTTCAATTTTTCTCATCTCTTTTTATGAGTCTTTAAGGTTTTGGGATTTGATTTTCATTACTCTTTATTTCTATTTTTCCAATATTTCAAACTCATATTTCTAGTCCTATAGAATAAACTAAATGCTTTCCTGAAATGGCATTCTGCAACTGCACTCACATCTACGATTAGTTGAAAAAAATTCTGTCAAAACTGTTTTTCAGCAGAAATGTGGGTTTTCAACTAAACATTTTTGTGTGAAAAGTGTGTAAATTTTCCTCAGAAAGCAAAATGTTTATATTAAAACAAACAAAATCCCCAAATCAAAAAATAGTTTTTGACATTAAGCCAATTTTTGGGGACAAAACCAGTCTCATGTGAGTTGTAGTTCAGGTGCCTCATGCCTCCATTTTCATCTATGGACTGTGTTCTCCAGGTGGACTTCATCAACCATGATGCACCACAGCTAGGAACTCCCATGATGCAGTGCTGTGGCTCAGCAAAAGGGAAGACCATAGTGCATTATGGGAAATGTAGTGGATGCCAGGAGAATGGGGGCATAAGGCATCTTAATTACAATTCCCATGAAACACTGCAAGATATTTCCAAATAGAAATTTTTAGTTTTCAGACAAGTTCTTGGTTTTTGATTTTTGTCTCTGAAAAGTCAACATTTTCCACTGGGTATGGAGGACATGGTGAAACACTTTCCAAACAGTTTTGCTCACTGCTGTTGGATTTACTCATTACATGTCTGCCAGAAATTTTATATTACTCTACTGTTGTATAAGTTATGCATTCATTTCCATTTTGAGAGAATTTTTTCCACTTCATTTTTCTCAATTCATTTTCACATGCAAGAGAACAGAATCTTTCCATAGCTTCAAAACCCATGAAAAAATATGCTAAATACTGTAGAAACGAAAGAAGTGTTTTCCCTAGAAATGATAATCATGGAAAAACATCCTGAAGAACTCTAGTCAAGTGACTTTCATAGAATGATATAAGTAGATATTAATTACTAGGGCTGATGATATTGCCTTAGACAGATACTGCAGGAATAAATTCATTAGACTCTTCATAAAGCAATAACAGCTGCAGTTTAGGGCAAGGACTGAAATAAGAGATTAGTATAATTCCAAATTAGCTGGACAAAATTACACATCTAGGTCTTGGTTCCCATGTACATTAAGACCCCTTTAACACTGCCAAAACTCTGTAAAGGGATCCTAGTGTATGAGAATCAGGATCATGATTTTTTTTCTGCGTGTGTTAAAATGTAACAATGACCAATGTATTTCTTGAATTGTTCAGATGTTTATTGTGCCACCATTACACACTCCCATTAAAATTCAAAATTTTTATACACACATCAGAGGGGTAGCCGTGTTAGTCTGGATCTGTAGAAGCGACAAAGGGTCCTGTGGCACCTTATAGACTAACAGAGGTATTGGAGCATAAGCTTTCGTGGGTGAATACCCACTTCATTGGATGCAAGCAGTGGAAATTTTTAGACACAAACTTTTAATGTAGACACAAGGGCCTGATTCTCAGAGGTGCTGAGTGTAGCCACTACTAGTCAGACTTGTGGTTGTTCAGTAACACTGAACAATCAGTCCCTTAAGATGCAATAAGGAAAAAGGGGGGGAACAGGAATAAAATAAAGAAGCATCAAGAGAATGGTCAAGTTTTTTTCAAATTTAGGCTTTTGTCCTATGAAAAAACCTGAATGGGCCCATGCAAACCCCCCTTAAGTCACTGGGGCTCTGCATACACGGAGGAGATCAATAGCAGAAGTAGGCCCCTTTAGACATATTAATTGCAAGTATTATTGTTGAGATGAGTTCCTGTCTGCTTCCTGTAAAACTTGCCCATACCGGTATTGCCGTGGCCTCTTCTTTTGTCATTCAGTGTTGCACGCATTCTAAAGCAATATGCATTTCCTCACCTTTTGGGGGCGAAGCCAGACTTTGAGGCACCTGCTCCCCTACTTGGTGTTAACTTTGCTTGTGCCAATCAGAAACAAACACAAACAGGTTTTGGGCCCCGTCCCCTATGACACTTCTATGATGTCATAATTGGTACTTTATGGGCCTGCCTGCCATGTGCAGGCAGGAAGAGGAGAAAGAAAAACGAATCCTGTGTATCCCATGTACACCCGTAACCGAGCCTGATCACCTCGAAGCCTCTCTCTCAGCTCACGTGTTTCAAACAGAGTTTCTACGTTTGCCGGTCGTTATGCATTGGTTTGTATTTGTGAGTATCAGTTATTACTAAATGCTGCATCTTTGTTTATAAATATTGTTAGTAGATATTTTAGTCATTGTGTGTTTTAAGTTTCATTAACTCTATTAGCTAATCTAACGCTGCTCCCTTACCCCTTGTAATTATCCCCAATAAAACTTTAAATTGATTAATTTTAGTTGTGTGTGTGCGTGTCTGCAGTTTGCATCGTGACCCATACTCTTCTTGCATCTCTTACCAATATAGTCTATTGCCACATGCAGTAAATAACAGGCCTGCATTTTCTTTCGCCCCTGCGTGCCCGTGGCAATCCACATGGCGTCACGAACAGGATGCAAGGGAGTTCCGCCATGCCCGTGGCACGCTGCAGACCGCGCAGATGATGAAACTGAACAGTTCCAACATTTGCAGTTTCACCTTTTTACTAGCCAAAATTCGACTGATCCAAAAATAGAATGGAACTGTTCCCTTGGCTCGGGTAAAACTCTAAAAGGCTATACTGTACCATTAACCCTGGCAGATACGGGATGCCTCCTTTGGTGCCACCCGAGCTTTAGGTGTCAGCCAGCCGATTGTTCCCTACAGCCTCAGTGCACGGAGACTGTGGAGAACCTCGGTGCTGCAGATCCCTCTCAGCTTTGGAGAGAGTGTAGCCGCATTGTTAGAAAATCCAGAGGTACCGTTTCCAAATTGATTCCCCCACCTCGGGTAATACCTGCTGATCCGGCACACAAATTATTATGCCAGATGATAAAAGAATTCGATTTAATTAAGAAAACCAAAAAATTGCGACCCGATTAATATAAATCTGAGGATGTTTCCACCGTCCTGTTTAGCATGATATGCAAGGCCCTCGATCTGTGCTCTGTCCTCCACGGGGGCACAATGTTTGCAGCTAAACAGGCAGCCCCAGGCTCTCCTAAAGATGATACTGAGAAGACAGAAAAGGTAGAGCCCATCACTACCTCCCCCTCCCCAAGTCCCTCTCAGAAAATTTTGCCACACCCATATGAAGCTCCTAAAACTCCTCTGTATCCAGCTCTGCCAACAGCCCCAGAATTTACTGAATCTGAAACTGTAGCAGAAGCTTTGCCTATTGCGATAACTAAAACTAAAATAGATGCACAAACAGGCAACACCACGCAGGTTACTGAACTGCGAACACGTACTAAGGCCGAACTTAAAGAGTTTTTAAAGGAAACGCAACGAAAAGCCGATGAGGCACCTATGGTTTGGATCGGGCGGCTAGCCTTAGAACACGGAGCAGAATTGGTGGACCGTGAGGAGGCTGGCATCTTAGCCAAAATGGCCAATTGGGCACGAGGCTTTCCGGGTCATGCTTTATTAAATAATCGCATTTGGCCACTTACCACCCCGGCAGCTGCCATTTTAGCAATGCAAGGCAGTTTTAAAGGATTGTATATCCCCCCGGGAGCCTTAGTTACTCCACACGATTTAATATGGGCAATCGCAGGAGCTTCCATAGCCCTGTGGGATCCACTACAAAACCCACTTAATTTAACTGTTCAACAGCAATTGGTGGCCACACCCTTTATACATGTTACTGATCCCACCCAAATTCCTGTCTCAGCAGAGGCAGTTGATTTAGCATTAGAAGCTGCCCCTGGAGCTGACACCAGTGCCATGCTGCACTTGCATGCGGCTGTTCGCAGATCCATCTTAACGTTATTTGAAGTAGTTAGTAAAATTAAGTTGTCACTGCCGCCCCCGCCTGTTGTCCTCCCAGTTGATTCGCCACCAAAAGACCCTCCAAAGAGTCAGTTTAATCCCCAAAAATATCCTGAGCAAACTAAAGCTGAACGGGCACGATTTGGCTTCCTTCTTAACAAAGGAATCCCCAAAGAAGCCCTGCGTAAAATGTCAGACCAAGAGCAGCAAAATATAGACGAACAGCTAGGCTGGAAAAATTGGGAGGACTATGTTAGGTCAAAAAATGAATAGGGGCCGGATGCTGCCCGGCCCAAATTAAAGATCCCACCGATGAATGCCCATACGCCACCCTGTTAGTTAACGGTGACACCCCCACCTCCTTTTTATTAGACACTGGAGCTCAAGTTAGCATTATTGAGCCCAACGTTCCCCACTGTCCTACTGGCTCCTTTATGTTTGTTCAAGGCCTCAATGTAGTACAAGAAAAACCCGTGGTTTGGGTTAAAATTGCCCACGAAAAATATGTAAGAAAAATAAAAGCCTTGTTAGGATCAAAAAATCTGCTAGGTGTCTCAGATATTAAAAAATTTAAACTGCATAATCAAATTCTGCAAGCCCTCCCTATAACCGTAGGCGATCATTCCCCCTATACCCCCGAAGTAGTTTACTCCCAGCCATGGAAATTTTCCCCTATCCCCACAAAATCCGAAGGGCTTCCCGTTATTGAAGGTTTGCTCACTCAGCTTCTAGAAGAAAAAAAAATAGAAAGGGTTACTGCATCCACCTTTCTGTCCACGGGTTGGGGTATTCCCAAGCCCGGCGATCCCTCTAAATATCGCCTTGTCATTGATTATAGACAAGCTAACAGCCGTGTAAAGCCTATTGCATTTTCCAGCTCTGTCACCATTCCTGAAATACAGCGGCAACTAAGCGATGCAAGTAATCAGTGGGCATGTACTCTTGATTTAAAAGATATGTTTTACCAAATCCCACTCCAGGACACACAAGGAATCTTAAATTTTGCTTTTAAGGGCGTCCAATATAAATGGAAAGTCTGCCCACAGGGGTTCTGTAATTCACCTGCAATTGCATCGTCCCATCTCAATATCACATTACAAAAGGTAAAACCCCTACAGGATGTGTCCGTGTTAACCTATGTAGATGATATTGTCATTTGTGGGCCCAATCCACAAGCAGTTCAAAGTACCACCCAAATGATAATAGATGCATTAGAAGCAGATGGGTGGCAAATTAACAAAACAAAGAGCCACCTGCAGGCCAGCCAGCAATTCTCATTCTTGGGACTCCATTTCACTCCCACCACTCACACACAAGCCCCAGCCAGCGTATTAGACCCTTGGACAGAAGCCCCTCCAAAAAATAAACGAGAGCTTCAGCAGCTACTAGATCTCCTTAATTATCACCGCCAATATATTCCGGCACAATTAATTTCTAACCTAGAAATCCTACAAAGCTCTCTCTCTTCTAAACGCTCCCGAGAAGTGTGGAATGCATCAGCACAAAAAAGCTCAGAGAAGCTCGCTGGCTGGTTCACCTCTAACCCCCCCCTCGCCCGTTTTAATTCCCAAGAACCCCTCAACATTAATTTGTTTATCACAAAACACCATGTAGGGTTCACTGTATTGCAACATGGTAATGCCATTTACAATTGGGCCCATCGCCTGTCTGGACCCCAGTATAACTATGGTCTGGTGGGAAAAATGCTACTGGCTGAGTCCAGTGCTCGTCACTGGTCCCAAGTCCCTATCCCAGGTACCTTGTCTGGACCACGTGTTCATTTAATCCCGTGGCTTACAAGTACCCCTCCACCCGAGTTTCATGGCACTACTCGCACCTGGCAGCTTCTATGTTTCCAGGTTGAGGTAGCTTGGCAGGCATGGACCCTAACTCCCAGCAATAACATCTTAGCCCCCCATCTCACCAACCGTTATGCATTGAAGCAAAATATGATCCCTGGGTTGTGTCTGACGGGGGCACCTCACCATCCCCTAGGGCGGGAGTTCTTTGTTCCACATGTAATTACTTTAATGTGCAGTTACTGCCCCCCTCCTGCTCCGCACAAGAATGGAAAGTGCAGGGCGTTCTTTTAGCTGCCCAGCATGTTGCTAATGCCCACTCTGCCAACAAGCAAGTTGTTTTAGGTATCAATTCTCAATTTTGTTTAGATATTTTGATTGAGCAAGCCTCTCCCTCAGCTTTTGTTAGAATGTGGGACCAAATTTTTACCCTAATTCGTAAATTCTCTCACCCTTGGTTCGTTACGCACTGTCCCTCTCATCGACCAGACTCTAACCCCCTGCATTCCAGTCTTGATCAAAGAATGAGAGAGGTCTCCCTAGTTCATATGGCAAATCCCGCCCCACAGGCCGACCCGCTGCTGCGCTGGCTCCACGAAGAATGGGGACACTTACCACCCACAAAATTGTACGGCCTGTTATCCGGCTTTTCTGACCAAAAGCCTGACGTTAGCCGCAGTCAGTGCGAGCTCATTGTTCAGTCCTGCTTGCAGTGTGTGCAGGTAAAACTATGAATCGTCCCCGATATGAGCACTCTCCATACGCTGCAGAACACTTTGCCCCAGGTAGTACGTGGCAAATTGACTTAATAGGACCCCTGCCAGGTGCTCGTCGTTTTCCAAAAGCCTTGGTTACTGTCGATCTGGGGTCTCGGCAAACTTTTTGTGTCCCTCTTACTAAAACCAATGCTGCTTCTGTCGCTGTAGCTCTTAGGCAAACAGCAGCTGCCTGGGGCACTCCCACTGAAGTCCAAGCAGATGGTGGGCCACCCTTTACCAGCAAAAGCATTGAACAGCTCATTTTTGGATGGGGGGCTTCCCTTCACATCCATACTAAATATCATCCTCAAAGCAATGGTGTGGTGGAGCGAAAAATCGCAGTCCTTAAGACTATGCTGCGAACAGCAAACCCCAACCCTGATTTAAAAAACTGGAGCTCATTTTTACCCCAGGTACTTATCGCACTCAACAAAAGTTACTCTCGCTGGCCTCACATTTCACCTACACCTAAGCCGCCTTGGTCCCCCGTGTTTAACACCGGCCAACTGGTTTGGCTTACAGAACCCCAAGCCTCTGGCCATCGAGAACCTATAAAAGCCACCATTCTCCAGGCCGGCAAGTACCCTAACACCTACTTAGTGGCTACAAGTACCCCCGGTGACAAGCTAGTTCATCATAACTGGCTCAGCAAATGTAGTTCTTAATAGACAAACTAATGCCCCTGAGCAGGGCTCGTATTATTCTGTTTTACAGGTTATGCTGCTCTCCCTCACAACATCTTTGCCCACGGAGCCCTTAGGAGAAGGTGGACTACAAACCTGGTTCGCCGCCTACTGGGTGCAGGAGGTCAGCAGAAACCAGTCCCTGTCAGTGCTGAGTCCAGAAGATTGTCTTGTTTGCTCCACTCAGTTCTCACCTAAATATCCATTACCCTTTCAATTTGTACCAATAGTTTATAATTTTTCTTCATTTAATATTTCTAGTGTGAATTGTTCTTCCCCCTATGTGCAGTGGGCTGCTTCTAGTGTTTGGAATAATTGTTCCTCACAATTTAATTCTTATGTGTTTCCAGTTCTTAATGCTTCAGGTCGACGTGATCATAGCTTTCCTTTAATTGAGAGTATTAAAGTTCCAGCATCTCATTGTTGGGTTTTTGTTGGTAATAGTTTAACCCCAGCCCCTACTTGGGTTGGTACTTATTCTAATTGTTCTATGTGGAGTTTCTCTTATGCTAATACCTCCCTAACTAAACCCACTCTTAATTTTACCTATCCCCCTCCCATTAATTGTTCTTATCGTCTTAATAATAATATTTTTTTTGGAACCTTCTATACCTCCATAACACATACGTATCTGTTTCATGCCCAGCATATGCATCATGCTGCGGCTGCATGTGTCAATCGTGCATCCAGCTTTTATTCTGTAACCAATAATGGGTGGAGCCATACCACAGTTTCTTCCTTAAGACCCGGTCATTTTTGGATTTACGGTAATGTTGCATTTGCTGTGCTTCCTCCCAATCCCCGGGGTATATGCACCCTTGGCACCCTGCCTATATCTACAAGGCGGAGGTATTTATACCTTGCCATCTAGCCACCGACACCATCGTAGTACCCACTCTGTTTGGACTTGTTTGCAAACAGCAGCGTCCTCCCTCGCCTCCTCTATTGTTAGTTTTAACCCTGTTGGTTTATGATGTTACGTGATCAAGTGCTGTTTCAATCCCTTGCTATTGAAATGCTTGCTAATACTACGGGCAAATGATACAGAGAAATAAAATGTCAGCTGTGGCTGAATTATACATACTAATAAGAGCTATTAGCTGATACTATTATACTATAACAGTAACAGAAAATCTTTCTAACTTCCTTTTTGTAGTGCTGCTCTTGGTGTTTTATGACTGTGTGCAGAAGTGATCAAGTTAAGATAGGATTCTCTACCTTCTCCATAAACCACCCAGCTTTATCATACTTTTAAAAGACCTTTTAAACCATTATGCCAATGCTTCAGAGCAACAGTACAGAAGAGTCTGTCATATGTTTTTCTGCATAGTCGAATTTGAAAAGGTTTAATGAATTAATATTATCTAATCCTGAATTTCTATCACACAGTTTTTCAGAACTATAGATACACTGAACCGCATATTTCATGAGGATACTGAGGCCTAAAATAACCCTTTTTTAAACAAAGAAATCATAAAATTATAACATTTACTGGTTGCTCAATCTTATCTCTAATAGTAATCATATTCATTTTCATGTAGGTCTTTAAAGTCAAATCTCACTGCATAATTACTTAGGTAACTTGATGTGTTGCTTTTCTGTTAATAAAGAATTGAGAAAAATATTCTCCAAAACACAACACAGCAACATTTGATAGCTTCAAATGGTTACTATATACATTGAAAATGACAGTCAGGGTTTAAAAAGCAACTAGCTTTACTTTTATATAAACAATCCATATTTCTTCCCTTTAAAGTTATATTCTACATATGAAACAAAATAATCAGATTATTAAGTTTATCTAGAGATAAAATTGCTCTTGTGCCAAGTAGTGAATAGGTAGAGGGTAGGATTGCTTTAAATAATTTGTGAGCCCCCTAGTAGTGCTCACTGTGTTTTATGTTTTAGAAATAGCCAGAAACTAGCCAGAGCAGCAGTACATATGTAGCTAGGTTTTGCATGTTTGTGTATATTTAGTTAACATGGTTATTTGGGACTCAGCTATGCCTGTGTGATTTCTGAATAATCATTTGGTAGATAAAGAGCAAAAGACACAACATACCACAAGACCAAGAAGGAGGGACTTGACAATATCCTTGTTTTCTATGAACGAATGCCTGTGTCCTTGCACAATAGAGTTTGGGGAAGAAGAGCATGCTCATATCTTGTCCACTGCACTTGGACACCAAACTCCTGTCCCAGAACACCAGATCAGACCACCCAAAGAGTCCAGTATCTTCATAATCACTCTACACATGCCTACACTAAATGGTCCACATCTGTATGATTTTAGGTTTGGATTAAGGACAGAGACAGCACTAGCTGGTGCAAATGAAATGTTCATACAGTTTGTCAATGATCTTCTGGTGATGGATGGAAATAAAACCTCCATCTTGAGTCTCGTGGATATGAGCTGTCCTCAGCACCGATCACATGGCATTGTTGACACATCTGTCTCTTCAAGGGGTGATGGAATTGCTGGGGTGGCTCTGCTACCCAGCTTTCAGAGACACCAGCTTTCTCTCTTGCCATGCCTCTAGTTCAACATGACTATGAAGCCATTAATAGACTCTCTTAGAAATAAGATACACAAAGTAATTGTTCCTAAATGGCCCCCTCAAGGATTGAACTTACAACCCTGGGCTTAGTAGGCCAATGCTCAAACCACTGAGCTATCCCTCCCCACATTTAAAGCATTTAAAGTAATTGTTAAATGCTAAGTCTGTTCTGTACAGAACCCAAAGGAATACACTGCCCTGCCCCATGGTTCTGTAAGGAGAGACAAAAATAAGCCTGGTGACGGGCTGCTGCTCCGGGGGAACAGAAGATTATCACTGCGTGCTCCAAGTATTCCTTAATACATGTGTATGATAACACAATTAGTTAAGGTGGGGCATCTGGTAAGTTTGGCACCAGAAGTGTGGTCTGAGGTAGAATGACCAGATGTCCTGATTTTATAGGGACAGTCCCGATATTTGGGGCTTTTTCTTATATAGGCACCTATTACCCTCCCACCCCCTGTCCCGATTTTTCACACTTGCTATCCAATCACCCTAGTGCAGTGGTTTTCAGACTTTTTCTGGGGATCCAGTTGAAGAACATTGTTGATGCCCGCGAACCAATGGAACTGGGGATGAGGGGTTTGGGTTATGGGGTGGGGGCAGGAATGAGTGGTTAAGGGTGTGGGAGGGGCCTCTGGGCTGGGGCAGTGGATTGGTGTGCAGGAGGGGGTCAGGGCTGTGGGCTGGGGGTGCAGGCTCTGGGGTAGGGCTGGGGATGAGGGGTTTGAGGGGCTCTGGATTTGGGGGGTGCTCAGGGATGGGGCAAGGGGTTGGGGTGCGGGGTTGGGGTGCAGACTTACCTCTGGTGGCTCCCGTTCAGCGGCTCAGCCAGGGTTCAGAGGCAGGCTTCCCGCCTGTCCTGGCACTGTGGACCATGCTGCGCACCTGAAGAGGCCAGCAGCAGGTCTGGCTCCTAGGCAGAGGGGCACAAACAGCACCATGTGGCTCTCACCTGCGGACACTGCCCCTCCCAGCTCACATTGGCCAGGAACCGGCAAATGGGAGTGCAGAACTGGTGATCGGGGCAGGGGCAGCGCGCGGAGCCCCGTGGCTCCCCTGCCTAGAAGCCGAACCTGCTGCTGGCCGCTTCCAGGGCGCAGTGTGGTGTCGGAACAGGTAGGCATTAGCCTGTCTTAGCTGGGCAGCACCACCAATGGGACTTTTAATGTCCCGGTCAGTGGTGTTGACCAGAGCAACCCAGTGCCTTATATGCCATGACCCAGTACTGGGTCGCAACCCGAACTTTGAAAAACACTGCCCTAGTCTGAGGTGGGATGTGGATGAAGAGAGAGTGGTAACCTTGAGCACGGTGTGTGAAAAGGGTTCCAGGCTCTGGGTCCATACTTTGTTCCTAAACAAATACATTGAGCGAAATCACTGTTCTGCACCTATAAGATTCAGACCATTTCTCAAGACTCGCTTCTTCAGTGAGGTGCAGGACAAAAGAGGCAAAAGAAAATAATAAAAAACACTTATATAGTATTTTTTTAAATCGCAGAGCCATCGAGAACTGTGTAATCACATGTCAACATGTAATCTTATTGCTGCAGCCTTCATCCTCCCTGTTCTATATTCCTAGTCATCCATCCCACTGTTGAATGCTCTGACACATTACATCATGTCTTAAATTAGATTGTAAGGTTCTTGGGCCAGGGGCTTTATCCTTTATATTTCATGCATGTGTAACAAGCCTGATGGGCAGGTGTTCAGAATAAGAGCAATAAAGAGAGGCAGAGGCAATCTAGAGGCCAAATTATGTTTTATCTCAATCAGCGGGGGTAAAGTAGACATCAATTAAGTGGGGAATAATAACAAGTACATCAATTTTAGTAGGACCTACTATTAGGCTTACACCATAAATTACTGTAATCTATTACTGCTATCTACTGTATTTTAAATATTATCTTAATTAAACTCACTTTATAGGTAACAATTTACACTTATGAAATAACAGAATTTTGAATTAGAAATCACAATACACTAGAATGTGAATCCTACTTTCCCTTTTCAGTTTTTCAGCTTTTAGCTTCTAAAAGCCTCAAGTTTGGAGGGCTTATAGCAATTGAGTCATGAGCAATCATCTTGTGCAATCTCTGTTTACTGTTTTGAGTTCCAGCTTAAATAAAGCCATGATGCTATGTGTTGGCTTCTTGATTGAACAATTATCCCTCTGCTCCTTTCTGGCTTACAGGCCGTTTGCTCTCTGACAGTTTCCCTGTTCTTGTCACTTCACCTTGTATAGCTTAAGATGCTGTCTAGATGTTTTGTTTTACAGGCCTTACTATTTTCTTTCTTTTGCTACAGCTCACGTCTCCTTATTTCTTAAGTCTGTTTCTCTTGAATTACATTTTTTCTCTTATTACAGCTTATTTCATTCTTGTTTTACTTTTCTCAGTTTTCTAACAATGTTTTTCTAATCATTTTCTTAGATTAGAGACTCTTTAGTTATTTTTTCTCTTGTTTATCTGTACTGTTCTTCCTTTACTTTTCCTCTTTTCAGGTACGGATCCTTTTGTTGCTAACTTGGTGTTTCTATTATCTCTTCCCTGTCTCTCATGAACTGGGCTTTCTCCCTTTTAGCACCCTCCAATGCAACATGAACGACGGGGCCCCTATCCACTGCCTTCCCCACCCGCATTTATTGAGCCCAATCTTTTCTAGTGCCAGTTATTGCCTTGCTCACTACTGACCTCTTTCCCAATGCTGGGGAGCCTCCCTCTAGATTCCATCAGCTGTTTCCACCACTGCCTGTTTGGCTTGCTCACAGAAACGCTCTTTGGGGGGGAAAGCTGCTGCCTGCGCTCACTTGCACAGCAGTCCGGGGACTCTTGGGGCGGCCAAAAAGCTAGAGCCGGCCCTGGTCCCGCCCCTCAAAAAAAGTCACCCCAGGCTTAAGTTCAGCCTGCTTCAACTGCCCCAGAAACCGTAGATTCCTCCAGATCCCTCACCCCCAGGACAGGTGTTTCAGACGCTCCCCTTTAAAAAAAATACCCCAACATTCTGATCACCATGAGGCTGCTTCCAAGCAGCCAACTTGTGTAGCTCCCACTGCTCTTTTGACCCAACAGCCTCTACGAAAGGTGAGGCATTTGGTTGTTGAACATCAGAACTGGTTGAATAGTTTTAGAAAAAAGTTTTGTGAATAAAAGCAGAGATTAAGTCTGTGTCATTTATGGGATCCTATTTTTAGAGGGCACCTGAAGCAATGGGAAAATACGTAAGCATCTGCTCTGAGACAGAGTCAAATTCAAAAGAGTCCTACAAATTTGCAAAGCAGCAGATAAGAAATTGCAAATGCAGGTTTTCAGGGAAGAGGATAATCAAAAAAACAGTGAAGGAGATTATTTCATAGCAGGACATGCTGAAAACAGCATAAAAAAGGGACCCAAGCTGCATAACATATGGCTAGCCTATGCAATTGTGAGACAATTGCAGAAGTCAATGTGTAGGCAGAGTCTGTCCAGCATTCAGAGGGAATTTATCATAAATGTGGCCATTTTGCTAACCCTTTGTGTTTGCTATGAACATTGGTGCACTCATGTGCTGAGCTCACAACAGAGGTTGCTGCACCAACCACTCACCTTAGCAGAAGGCCTGAGCTCTGGCATGAGATGGTACTCCCATAAAAGACATCAGAGCCCTTATGCCGCCAGACATGTCCACCCAAATGTATCTATATCTTGTAAACTGCTTCGCTGTGTCACTGAAGGAACGATGTGGGTACAGAGGAGGGCACAGGAGGAATCCACTGCAATCACAGGGGCTCAGTGGAAGAAAGACAGAGCTACCCCTTCTAAATGCTGTACTGCTGCAGTCCGAAGGACAATGTAACTGGCAGAACACCAGGAAAGGAGGGAGAAGCCTCTTTGCAGTGGCCAAGCTACCTTCAAGCAGCAGGGGAGCACCATCCACCAATTATTAGTGTTACCTTAGTGTAACCCACACATCTTCTGAGTGTGGTGTTCTGTCCCCTCTAGTGGCACCAAGACCACTTAGAGAGAGTGTTAAATGAGTCTGCTCTACAGCCTTCACCAACAGACAGTTCTCTTTCAGCTCATGCAGTAGAGGCGTATGCACTAAGCTCTAGAGGTGCCTGGTTTGATCATGCCTGCCGATGACTGAGTCTCTCGGGGTTACATTCAGCATCTAGAAGGCGCAGTCATGGACCAGGACCCTCCTGTGCCGGGTGCTGTGCAAACACAGAACAAAAAGATGGTCAGAGCTTACACCTATGCAGGGGCGGCACCAGCTTTTTTGCTGCCCTAGGTGGCGGGAGAGGCTGCCGTCAAAATGCCGCCGAGATCCCCGGCGGCTGAAGAAGCTGCCGCCGAGGACCCTGGCAGCCGAAGAAGCCGCCGCCGAAGTGCTGGAGTCCTCAGCGGCATTTCAGCAGCAGCCTCTCCCGCCGGCAGCCGCCGAGGAACCTGAAACGCCGCCCCCCAAATCCTGGTGCCCTAGGCAACCGCCTAGGGTCGTCTAATGGTAGCACCGGCCCTGCACCTATGTCATGGCAGCAGAACTATGCATGCAAGCAGAGTGCTAGTCTGTCAGTAACAGGGCTTCAAAGCACTAGAAATGCTCCTGAGCTGGAGCAGCAGTGAATGTTGGCCAGCAGTGGGGTGTCTCACACTGCGGTTGATCCAGCACGTTCAGTAGAGGCGAACAGCAAAATGTGAAATCCAGCACAGGCTAACCCTCCTGAGAACATGCTAGGCTGCAACAAGAAGGAGCAAAGAGAACAAGCTATTCCCTTTGTCTTCCTTCTAGTGTGCCCTAGAAAGAAGGAGCAGGGCCTTGTGGTTAAAATTCTCTGCTAGGCTGCAGGAAATCAAGTTCAGTTCCTGGCTCTGCCACAGACTTCTTTTGAGACCTTGAGCAAGTCACTTAAGTCTCAGTTCTTAGCTTCACATGGGGACAAATAATGCTTCCCTTGCCTGATTGTGAGGATAAATTCATTATTGCTTGCAAGACATGGAGGAACTACAATGATAAGGGGGTGACACATAAATATCTAGACAGATAGAAATGACAGCCCAGCTGAGAAGTCAGGCTGAATTAGAGTAGAAATACCAACCAGAATGAAATCATTAATCGTTATCCTTTGACTCAGGAAAGCCCCATACCCTCACTGTCAGCATTTATTTCCATTTCCAAAGCTTTGCAAATGGATTAACTATAGCAAGTTTGTTCTTCAGCCACTTGACCAAGGGCATCCTTGACTGCATCAGAGTCATGGCTTATTTAGCACAGTTTATCATCTATGCTCTCATGGATTTTTCCGTTCACACTATAAATGCTGCACCCCTCCTATCCCCTGCCCCCGAATATCACATAGTTAATGCAATCTCTTGTCACAGGACTGGGGTGGGTAATATTATTTACAAAAATGAATACTGAGTCTAATTGGCACAGCCCCAGGTGATTGTCCTGGCTCTAATAATCATCTCAACTTGTGCTATTAAATAGGCAGCTATATTGAATAAGTTTTTACATTGTGACAGCACCAAGGAGACGGTAATGACAAGATCTAGCTGTTTTTATCATTCTTTTCCAATGTATAACAGCACTCAGGGATACAATATTTGTAAAAAAGAACACTGCTATCCATTGTTTTTCTTTAAAGGTAATTCTGACCACTGAATTGGCAAAATCCACTTGTGCCATTTAAGTAAGAATATGGCCAGATTATGCTAGATACTTGCAATGTCTCATTACCTGCTAATAAAATATTGAGTTACTCTTCATGGAAACCATGACCATATGTCCAAATTATACTCCTGATGCATTTTTTTTTTATGATGGCGTCTTGGTCCTGCACCATGCTAAGCACTCTGGCCCAGATTTAGCAAAGCATTAAGCATGTGCTAAACTTTAAGCGTGTGAATAATCCCAGAGCACTCAGTACCTTTCAGGATCGAACCTCAAGAGTACAATTCTCTTTCTGGGCCCAATTCCGGAGCAAGTAGGTGCAACACCACTGAATTCTTACTTTGTGCCAATTGTGAATTTGTCCCTCTCTTTCCATATGGGAGGTAATGGTGCATTCCATGGTATAAAGACATCTGTGGGTTTTGCTTGGTGCTTAAATAGTGTGCAGTGATTGGGGTAATGGAAATATATCTACAGATATATCAACAAAGCAAATATTTTACCTATATTTATGTGCACACTTTTAAAAAATGTACTTAGAAAGTTAAAGGGTGTATAAATCATTGCCATGAAGATATCAGAGACAAAATGATAAACATTACAGAAAAGTTATACAGTAATATAGTCATCAGACCTCTCTGTTTAACAGGATATTACTGCATTGCAGAGTGAGCATTTTCACACTACCCAGGATGATGGTTTCTGGTTATCTTATTAAATTGAGTGAAATTTCTGATATCTCCGTACCTAAATACACACACACATACACACACACACACACACAAACTATATTCAAATAAACACATTTATTAATCTAAACAATACCATGAATATGTAAACTGTGATATGTATCCAAACACTGCAATCATTAGCTCATGTTCATAAATACCTTCACTTCATTGCAAAACGAAAGTGCCACCATAGAAGTTCCAAAGGAATTTACCATAGGGTATCATAGCCATGTACAATCTGTAAATATCTGAAGTTTATTTCTCCATTGTTCTTGATCACAGCCCTTGATGCACTCAGCTATTCGATTCTACCATCAGAGCACATCTTCATTCTTTCCTGCCTGCAACACCACTTGTTCACAGCTTTCATGATGTCCTTCACCTCCTTTTGCTCTCTTATCTGTTTGTTTTGCCTCTCCATGCTTTATTGTGCAGCTTTTAGCTTGTGCTCTGTCTTCTTGGTGAGTGTCAGTTTTTCTGTTCTGTAACTTACAGCTGTCCATAAAGCACTGTCTAGAACACTTTGGCTGAAATCCTGGCCCCAGTACAGCCGCTGGGAAAACTTTCGTTTGCTTCAATGGAACCAGGATTTCACCCTTTATGTAAATATAAATGGAGATATACCATTCTCCTAGAACAACCTTGAAAGGTCATCAAGTCCAGTCCAGTCCCCTGCCTTTACTAGCAGGACCAAGTACTGTCCCCGACAGATCTTTGTCCCAGATCCCTAAATGGCCCCCTCAAGGACTGAACTCATAACCCTGCATTTAGCAGGCCAATGCTCAAACCACTGAGCTATTCCTTCCCCCCTTCCTGGGTAAAGGGCTCCTGCTCCTTATGGCACTGTTCAGTCTTCCACAAGTCCCATCCATCCTACATTCAAACCTTCAACCCCTTCTTCCTGATATGCAATAAGACAGCCAAGACATATAACAAGATTACCATGTAAGGATTGTGACTATTTTGGTGTTCTGATGAAGTGAAGGGATGTAATACTATGTCCTTTGAAGAAAGAATGTTAATATTTCCTAATGTGTAATAATAAACAACACTGATTTTGGGGTGCCCAAGCACAGCTTCCTCTACCAACACCCTCTCCTGAGCCATTTCCCAAACCCCCCTTTCACAAAGTACACAAACTTGTAACAATCAATACAGCAATACAGGCCCAGATACTCAAAGGTATTTAGACTCCCAACTCACATTAATTTCAGTTAACTTCCCATTGAGCTGGGCCTCAAACTCCACATTGGGATTGATTGGTGGGCCAGGAGCTGTCCTAATGCAGGGGAGAATGGAACATAGTGTGTCTTAGAGCATTCAAAACATCACACTCAGTTGTTGAGTGTACACTGGATAATTTTTGCTCTTCCATCATCTCTGTTCAAGCTTGCCAAAGTAAAGTATTTTACAATCCTGTCTGCTTGTTTTTTTAACAAAGTCCATTATCAACAAAATCTATTACAGATTCTAGTAAGAGTGCATATGGTTTGTTTCCTAACTTATTGGTGAGTTTTATAATATTAGACATTGCGTCAAATATAGAGAAGAATCTCAATAATAAAAATTCCACATATTTCATGATTTGGATATCTGTCTACATTCATCATTTCCTTTTTCCTGTGCCATCCTTAAGGTGGGATAGATTCTGAGCAGATTCCTTCCACATCTATTTTGAGCCAACACTGGAACTTGTTGGGGGTTGCCTGGATGGTTTGATATACCTATCATACCACTGTCTCCATGGAAATCCCTGGCCTCTCACCAGCTATTCTTCCATAAAGAACAGTTTTAGGCCGTCAGTATGGGGTCATTCTAGCAACATGGCCAAAACATTGTAATTGACTCCTTTTGATGATTATAGCCGTGCACAGCACTTTCAGTCTTCCATGGATGTCATCATTTTTTAGTCTCTCTAGCTTTGTCATGCTTAAGATCTGGAACAGGCAACTCATTTAAAATGTTAGCAGCTTTTGCTCTGGATGTGTTGTCATTACACAGGTTTCACAACCCTAAAGGAACATGAGTACAAGGAGCAATGTATATCATCTGGATTTAGTTGTTGGGGTCACCGATTTAAGGTTCTAAAAGTTTTTATTCAGGCATACGAATGTTCTGCTGGCAGCAGCTACCCGCTTGTTGATGTCATGTCATGTTCATAGCAGTTATCATGTTATAATGAAACCCAAGTAGTGGAAGCTTGTTGAATGTCTATACTGTTAATGACTTGTTTAGCCTGTTGCTTGGTTTTTTGATGTTACCATTAGTTTGGTCTTTTGATCATTCAGTTTTAACCCCCATTCTCTGATTGTTGTGCACAGGTTAATTGCTGTTTCTTGGTTGTATTATCATTATGATTATTGTCTGCAAAGTCAAGGTGATTGATCATTTGCCCTAATATCATGCAGCCTACTTCACTGGTACTAAAGGAGTTGGACAAGATGTTTTCTAAGTACAGACTAAAATGTATTAGACTGAGTATGCACACCTGTTTGACTGTTTTCACTTCAAACTACCCTGTCAGCTCTCCATTGACTCTTACTGCATGTAAAGCTGTGCTATACAGACTCTGCAGTATTTGGATTAGCTTGTTGCTAAAACCATATCACCTGAGTATTTTCCACACTGGCTATCTGTTAATGTATTCAAGTGCTTTCTTAAAGTCAATGAATGTGCAAAACTGGTTTGTTGAACTCTTTGTCTCTCTGAGATTTAACAAAAAAGCAAATATATGATTGGCAGTGGAACATCCAGATCTGATGCCAGCTTATGACTGAAAGGATTTCCTCTACTCTTCCTTTCAATCAGCCAGGAATCAGAATACCTTGCTAGGAATGCTTATATGATTTATTCCTCTGTAATTGTTGCAATTTGTCATGTGTGACGAGGCAAGGCCAGAGCGCTATAGGAAAGTGGTAAGGAACCAGTATGTTCCTATTGGGATCCGGGAAGTGGGCGGGCAAAGCCCGCCCACTGCTAAAGGATCCCCCCCTTCAGCCTAAGGGGAGGGATCCACAGGACCTGGATACCAAGTGATTCTGGGGGACAAAAAATGAAAAAACAGGAACGGGAGTGCGGTCAAAGGGTCAAACGAAGTGAACCAGATGGGGACACCGAGCAGAGAACCCCGGACAGCGCCCACTGCTACTCAAAGGTGTCAAGGGAGCCAGTGGACGCTGCCCAGAGGAACTCTGCCCGGATGCGTGAATGAACAGAGGATCGAAAATAGGCCCCACAGTCACAGGAGCCTCCATCGGCCAAACTGCTCACCCTGGTTTTGTAGATGGCCAGTTTAGCTAGGGCCAGGAGGAGGTTGACCAGGAGGTCCCGTAACTTCGTGGGGCCGCAGATTGGAAGTGCATAAATAAAAAGGTGAGGGGAAAAGTGCAACCAAAACCTCAACAAAATGTCTAAGAGGAGCCGGAACAGGGGCTGCAGCCTGGCGCACTCCAGATAAATGTGCGCCAGGGTCTCCCTCACGCCGCAAAAGGGACATGTGTCGGGGATTGGGGTGAACCGCGCCAAGTACACGCCCATGCTCACGGCTCCGTGAAGGAGCCGCCAACTGACATCCCCGGTGGGCCTTGGGACTAAGGAGGAGTAAAGGCTGGCCCACTGGGGCTTCTCACCCTCTAGAGGTGGCAGGAGGTCCCGCCATTTCGTATCGGGGCGGGACGTGAGGGTGAGGAGATGAAGGGTGTGGAGCACGAGCGTGTATAGATGTTTCCTTGGCGCGGTCTGGAAGCGGACCGGCTGCAGTTCGTGCAGCCGGCTCACCGTGAAGGGACAGGGGACCCGGTTGGGTCCACGGGGCAGGGGCCCAATAAAAAGGTCCGGAGGGCTTGGGGTGAAGGGAGGGCGGGGCGTACCCTCTCGCAGGACCCGGTCGAGGTAAACCCGAGCAGCGGGCGGCAAAGCAGCCTTCACCTCCTGAAGTACGTGCCGGGGAGTACGAGGTCTGGAGAGCCCCATGCGCTGAGCAAGCATCAGGGGATCCAGCCAGTCTCCCCGGTCGTAGTCCAGGACGTCTCCGACCCTAGTGACTTCTGCCAGGACCAACCTCTGGCGCACCGAGGGGGACTCCGCCACCTGCACATGGAGCTGGGGGTTGTGTAGCAGGGGCTCCGCGAGGAGATCTGCCCCCTCGGTGGCCGCCACAGACCTGGTCGCTGAGAATAGCTTCCAGGTCTGGAGGAGGTCCTGGTAGAAGACCGGCAGCCCATAGAGGTCTTGCAGAAGACCTCTCGGATGGAGATAAAGGAGCTGCCGGTCATATCGGAGCCCTCAGAAGCGGCGTAGGAAGGCGTGCGCCAATACGCTCCACACCGGACTACCTGCACCATAAAGGAGCCTCTGCAGGGCCTGGAGACGGAAGACATGGACCTGAGTGTGTGGACACTTCAGGCCCTGCCCACCCTCCTCCAGAGGAAGATGGAGAACCCCTGCAGAGACCCAGTGCAGTCCTGACCAAAAGAACTCCAGAATCGACGTCCGGAGGTTGGCCAGGAAACCCGGGGCCAGGACCAGGGTGTTGAGCCGGTACCAGAGCATG
Organism: Macrochelys suwanniensis; assembly: GCA_033296515.1. Taxonomy (NCBI): domain Eukaryota; kingdom Metazoa; phylum Chordata; order Testudines; family Chelydridae; genus Macrochelys; species Macrochelys suwanniensis. The sequence goes on along the minus strand of CM065775.1, from coordinate 35,957,244 downwards.
GACAGGACTAATTGATTGATTACCAGTGCTCTCCCTCGAAAGGAGAGGCACCGGAGCACCGCTCTATCACCCTGCCCTCTAAACCTTGCCAGTTCTCCGGCGGGGATGGATGCGTGGCAGAAAGGTAAACGCCGAGATAGAGCAGCGGACCCGCGCTCCACCTGATGGCCTGAAGCGCGGGTGGGAGAGAGCTCGCCTGCCACCCGTCCCCTACCACCAGGCCAGAGCTCTTGACCCAGTTGACCCAGGCAGAGGAGGCCGCCGAGTAGATCGTCTGGCAAGCCTCCACCTGCACCAAGTCACCCGGGTCCTGGACCACGAGGAGCACATCGTCGGCGTATGCCGACAGGACCAGCCGCAGCTCCGGCTCTCGGAGCACCAATCCCGTCAACCTCCTGCGGAGGAGACAAAGGAAGGGCTCGATCGCCAGAGCGTACAGCTGGCCCGAGAGGGGGCACCCCTGCCGTACTCCTCGCCCGAAGCTGACCGGCTCGGTCAGGGTCCAGTTGAGCCTGACCAGACACTCTGCGGAGGCATACAGCACCTGGAGAAAACCCACAAACTGGGGCCCAAAGCCAAACGCTCGCAGAGTGCTCAGGAGGTACCCGTGATCCACCCTGTCGAACGCCTTCTCCTGATCCAGAGACAGAAGGGCGAACGACAGACCATCCCTACACCCAAGCTCCAAGAGATCCCGGACCAGATACAGGTTGTCGAGAATGGTGCGGCCCGGGACGGTGTAGGTCTGGTCTGGGTGGACCACGTCCGCCAGCACGGACCCAAGCCGCAGTGAGATGGCCTTTGCTACGACTTTATAGTCCGTGCTGAGGAGCGAGACGGGACGCCAATTCTGTAAATCGTGGAGGTCCCCCTTCTTCGGCAATAAGGTGAGCACAGCTCGCCTGCACGAAAGAGGGAGGACCCCGCCCTGCAAGGACTCGGCCCAGACGGTGACAAGGTCCGGGCCGAGGACGTCCCAGAACACGCGGTAGAACTCCACGGTCAGCCCGTCCAGTCCCGGAGATTTATTAGTTGGCATGCGACGGAGGGCTTCCGAGAACTCGGCCAGAGTGAGAGGCAGCTCTAGCCGGTCTCGGTCACCCGTGCTGACCGTAGGGAGTTCATCCCAGAGCACTCTGCAAGCGTTAGGATCGGTCGGATCCGGGGAGAAAAGGCTTGCGTAGAAGGCCTTGGCCTTCCCGCACATCTCCACCAGATCCGTGAGGGGGGTGCCATCTTCTGCGAGGAGACAGGTGACGTGTTTCTTAGCCCCCCTCTTTTTCTCCAGGGCGTAGAAGAAGCGGGAGCCGCGATCCATCTCCCGAAGGAGACGGATGCGGGATCGAACGAAGGCGCCCCGGGCCCGATGATCTTCGAGTTCCCGGAGCTCCTCCCGCTTCTCCCGGCACGCCCCACAGAGGGATGGATCCTCAGGGCTGGCGGCCAGACGCCTCTCCAGCTCTAAGACCTCCCGTTCCAACTGCCCTATCGTTGCATCCCTCCGTCGGCTGGCGCCCCGGGTGTAGTCACGGCAGAAGAGCCGGGCGCGTACCTTCCCTAGATCCCACCATCGCCGCGCCGAGGGAAAGGCATGCCGCTGCCCTCGCCAGGCCAGCCAGAACTCCCGGAAGGACGCCACGAAACCCACATCCTCCAGCAAACTGTTATTAAAATGCCAATAGGCCGGCCCCGGCCTCTCCGCGCAGAGAGAGGCCATCACGGTAGCGAGATGATGATCAGAGAACGGGGCCAGCCGGACGCTGGAGGAGTGGGCCCGCGAAAGGTGAAAACATGATAAATAGATGCGGTCCAACCAGGAGTGGTGCGACCGATGGGCCTCCACCCGGACAAAGGTGAAGGTTGAGCTGTCGTCCGGGTGGTGGTCGCGCCAGACGTCCACCAGGGAGTGATGTTCGACAATCTCCCTGAGGACGTCCGCTGCGGCCGGGCACTGCTCGATCCCCGAGCGGTCCCTTTTTTCAAGGGTGTTATTAAAGTCCCCGCCCAGGACCAGGCACTCGCGAGGATCCAAGGTGCCGAGGAAGGTGGACGCCTGCTGATAGAAACGAAGTTGTTCCGGGCCCGGTGTCGGGGCATAGATGTTGACGAGATTGACCACGAACCCCTCCATACGGACCCGTAGGTGCAGCAGGCAGCCCGGCACAGCCTCGGCAACCCCCAGAACCTCAGGCCGTAGGTCGGGGGAGAACAAGGTCGCCACTCCAGCCTGGCGAACAGAGAGATGGCTGAAGTAGACTCTGTCCCCCCATTCCAGCCGCCAGCTGTCTTCAGCGGCTGGATCCGTATGGGTCTCCTGCAGGAATACTACAGAGTACCCCCCCTCCCGAAGGAAGGAGAGCACCTGGCTCCTGCGGAGACCCATCCTACAGCCCCGGGTGTTCAATGTTGCGAAGAGGAGAGATGCCATGAGGAGGGCTGGAGGGGATCCTTGCTGGCAGAGTCACTCACAGCCCCCATCGGGCCGCGTAACAATCCGTGACCCACCCCGTAGGCGAGTAGTGAGTCACGGAAAAGGCGGACCCGTTGGTAGGCCGTGGCGGCCTGCTTCCCAGTCCCTTTGCCCTCCCCCATGAGGGCCCTCGCGGCCCGGAGGATTTGGTGGAAATCCCCCCATCGCTGGAGAGCGAGCTGTACTTTGTTGCGGGAGCCCCGGACGTCCTCCAGGAACTCCCGCAGCTCCTCTCGCAGCGTATGGGGGGCCGGGGTTACTGGCTCCCGGCTATCGAAAGAAGGGGCCCCGGACACAGCCCTATGGCCCACCGAAACGGACAGGCAAGGGGCGGACCCTCGACGCAGCTCCTGCTGGGCCGGCACCTTAGGGCCCAACCCGAAATTCGACTTAGTTGGGGGAGGCGGCGGAGGGAAAAGAGCAGCCTCTGGTGGGTCGGGACGAGGAAATACTGGAGCCGCTCCCTGGGGGCCATCCTCTGAGAAGGGGAGGGAGAGAGCCCCAGAGGCAGCAGTGTCATCATGGGAGGTGTGGGAGATTGGGATGGCATCAGGGGCGGGGCAGGGATCAGAAGTAGGGGCAGGGAGGGGGACATGAGCAGGGTCGGGCTGAGGAACGGGTAGAGGATCCTGAGCCGCAGGAGCTGGGCCACTGGGAGGTGGCCTTTCTTGGTGTGGCTGAGGGATCTGGGAATTGGGAAGGGGACCCCCCATGATGCCGGGCTCTAGTATGATGGTTTGTGTTACAGCCACGGCATCGGGAGGTGGACAGATATTTGCGGGGTCCCCGCCTGGGAAGGAGAACTGTTGTCCCACCCCAATGAGGGGTACCCTCTGGGATTCGGGTCCCGGCCGCAGGGCACCGGCCGTCGCTTCAGGAGGCTTGGCGGCCGTCAGCGAGGTGTCACTTGCGACCGGGCAGGTGGAAGAGCCCAGGGGATCCTCGGAGGTGGGAGCGGAACCGGCGGTCAAGGGGAGGGAGCATGGGGAGAGGGGGGAAAGGGGCACCGGGGTGAGGTCATTGAGATCGAGGCCTGCTGGTAAAGGGTCGTCCTCCCCCTGGATGATTGGGGTCAGACCCAGGGCCTCGATCTCCTCGTAGATGGAGGGCAGGTCACCTTCTGCTACCCCGGGGTTCTCCCCGCCGGCACCTGAAGCGATGCTCGGGTTGGGGTGCGCAGGGTCGACAAACGGGGCAGAAGGGGCTCCATCAGGGGCTCCCGAGGGAGGGGCGGTAATACCTTCCGGTGCTGCCACGTCTTTCCCAGCCGGTTCTGGTGGACAAAAGCCGCTCGGGGGCAAAGCGGAAGGCTCGGCATCAGTGCCCCCCTTCCTGGTCTTCCGGGGGGCTTCCGCATCGGTGGAAAGGAGCGGGGCTCGAGCCTTCCGCTTGCCCCGCTTCCCCTGTACTAAGGCCCAGCCCTCCATGGCATCATCTGGGGGCCGGCTAGTAAGGGTCGGGTCAGCGGGGAGGGGCGATTTCTTAGGGACTCGGGGAGGTAGTGGTGGGACAGCATAAGGGAGAGAAAAGTCTCTCTGGGGCGGGCCCTCTCCCACGCCCGGCGATATCCCTGCCTCACCCTCCTCCACAGGCCTCAGCAGACTGTTCGCAGTGGGCCTCTCCCGCTCGTCTGGGCTCACTGGGGGAGGTACTCCCAGGGCCCGAGCGGGAGCAGCGGTGGACTGGGAAGGAGGAGGGGTGGCTCTGGGCCCCGGGCATTCAGGGGCACCGGCGATGACGGGGCCGACGCCCTGCCGGGGCTCGGGGGTCTCGGATGCTCCTCCTTGCCGGGCCAAGGGACAGTCCCTCCGGACGTGTCCCATCACCCGGCAGAGGTAGCACCGGGCCTCCCCCGTGGAATAGTACACCCGGTAACGGGCCCCGTGATAGGGGACCATAAAGGACCCCTCGAGCGCCTCCCCGTCACGTGCAGCCGGCGGCATTTGGAGCTGCACCTGCCGGCGGAAGGAGAGGATGTGACGGAGGGCGGGGTCTTTGCAGCCCAGTGGGAGAGGGCTGACTACAGAGATGGGTCTCCCTAGGGCGGAGAGGGCAGGTAACAGGGCGGCATTGGGGAGGAAGGGAGGGACGGAAGTGAGGACTAGGCGGACGCCCAAGTCCTCCAGCGGCTCTAACGGGACGAACACGCCCCCCACCACCAGGCCCTTCTCCACCGCCTCTTGGGCCGCGGCCTCCGATGCGAGGAAGAAGGCTACCTTCCCGTACATTTTGGAGGCCGCTACGATGGCCGTGGGCCCCACTACCCTCGCCAACGCCCGCACATAGGTTTCTACATGGGGCGAGGCGGGTACCAGGAGGCAACGGACGCCATGCCTCCTGGTCAAGGTGGGAAAGGGGCCCCGGCCGCTATAGATGGTAGCTGAGGCGGTGGGCGGGTTAGGTGACGTTGCGGCAGGTGGGGGGGTTGCCGCCACCTGGGCGTACGCTCTGGGGGCCGGGGGTGGGACACCCGCAGAGCTGGTAGAGGGAACAGCAGGGAAGGGCGCCGCAGCCGGTGGCAGGGCCGCAGCAGTAGTGGCTGCCTCTGCCATGGAGGGTCTGGCCTTTGTCGCGGGGCCCTTACCCTTCTTTTTACCCTGGCCCTTCCTGCCGGCTGGGGGGGCTCCCCCAGGATCATGGGGGGCGAGGGACGTGGCAGCAGCGGAGGTCTCTTCAGTGTCCGCCGCTGCCGGTGCCCCAGCGGGGGCGAGAGCAGGTGGTTCGGCAGCAGCGGTCGAGGTGGAGGCTAGGGAGGGTGACGGGGGAACAGGCGGAGGAGGGGCGGCCGTGCCGTCTGGAGGGGCTCCTCCCTCCATGTCGCCTGCCATGATGAACAGGGGGGGAAGTGAAAACTCCTGAGAGGGGGCAGGGAGAGGAATTGGGGTGACCACTCCTCCCTGCTAGGCTGCAGGCAGGGGAGGAGGGCAATAAAAGTGGGGACAGGGTTCAGGGTTAACTCGGATTAGTGCGGGGGTGGGTTCAGTCACCGACACAAGATGGGAAATCCGGCTCCTCTTGTTGCACTAGGGGAGGGGATGATATAACAGCATGGGGGTGCAGTGAGATGGGGTCAAAATTAAACAGGGGAGGGGCACAAGCGCATGGGAGGGGGCGTGGGTGCACGAAAGCGGGGGGCTAATCAGGGCAAACGGAGCTTCAGGGGGTGGGAGACAACCAACTAAGAATGGGGCAGAAAAACAAGGGACTAGTTTCAGGGCTAGGGTAGGGCAAAGAAACAAGGCTGTAGAGGGAGAGGGGCGGGGCAGGCAAAACTGAAAATAGCAAGGGGTTGGGACCAAAAAAAAGGGGGCAAACAACTGCAAGGGGTAAATGGGGCAGGTGGCAAGGGACAAAGCAAGGGACGTGCTGCTGGGGGGAAGAGGGTCAGTCCAAGGGGTATGGGAGGGGGCACGTGCACCCACGTGAGCTTGCACAAAGTCAATGGGTGGGGCTGGTTGCCGCTGCAGGCCCAAATGATGTTAAAAGTTTGTGGCGGGCCATGGAAGCAGCTAAGTCCAGAGGCCGTAGCACAAGGCAGATGGTGAGCAGCCAGCAGAGGCGGTGGAGGGGGCAGCGGTGGTGGTGGTGGAGGTTACGGGGGGGCACAGGTGGACCAGGGGGCAGGCTCGGCGCCACACCCCCTGTGCCCCTCCAAACACAGTCAATACCCCCACCACTAGAGCACAGTTCGAAAGATTACTCAGTTCTTGGAGGCCCCCTCCACGGTGGTCTGCAGAGTCTCCGCCGACGGTCTTCTGGGTCTTCCTCCTCTGGGTACCAGCAACTTCCTGGCAGCAAACAGGGCAGTAGCAGCAGCTCCAGCAGCTCCAGGCGGTGGTCCGGTGGTCAGGCAGGACCCCTCACAGATGGTGGTGGTGGTGGTCACAGCAGCGGCTGGAGTAGGAGCCCCTCACACCCCTCCTCTGGGGAGAGGGCCAGCAGGCCCCCTCCCCCCCAAGGGGTTGTTGTAGCAGCAGGAGTAGCAGCAACCAAGGTGTTGGGGGGGGCGGGTTCAGCTGCCAGGCAGCCAGCAACCAGAGAGTAGAGTAGTGGGAGGGGTGTCTGGCCCAGCCAGGGGAGAAGCTGGAGCAGCAGTAGCAGCAGCAAACAGCAGCTGGGAGGGCCCAGGGCCTAGCAGCAGCCCCAGCAGGAGGAGCAGGAGGAGCAGCAGCAGCCCTCTACCTCCTTCCCGGCCAGAGGGCTATACGGAAGTGGTAAGGAACCAGTATGTTAGCCCCAGGCTAAACAAATCCCTGATACCTTAAGGCAGTTGCTCCAGGTTAATCAAGACACCTGGGGCCAATTAAGAACTTTCCAGAAGGCAGGGAGGTTGATTGAGACACCTGCAGCCAATCAGGGGCTGGCTGAAACTAGTCAAAAGCCTCCCAGTGAGCCAGTGAGGTGAGGATGTCAGGAGCTGTGGAAGGAGGTTGTGAGTGAGGAGCTGGGAGCAAGAGGCACTAAGAGCTGAGAGTAAGAGGGTGTACTGCTGGAAGATCCTGTGGTGAGGATAAAGAAGGTGTGGGGAGGAGTCCATGGGGAAGTAGCCCAGGGAGTTGTAGCTGTCGTGCAGTTGCTCCAGGTGGCACTCTAAACAGCTGCAATCCACATGGCCCTGGGCTAGAACCCGGAGTAGAGGGCGGGCCCGGGTTCCCCCCAAAACTCCCAACTCCTGATCAGACACAGGAGGAGTTAACCTGGACAGTGGATTCTACTAGAGGGGAAGATCTCTGAGGCAAGCAGAATCCGCCAATAAGCGCAGGACCCACCGAGGTAGAGGAGGAACTTTGTCACACAGGTCACCTTGCTTAAAAAGTGGTACAATGATTGAGCATTGCCAGTCTTCAGGGACTTCACCCTTCATCCAAATAAGGTTAAATAGTTTGCAAAGGAGCATGACCAAGCCTCTTTCACCATGTTTTAACACTTCAGGTGGTATACCATGTGGACCATGTACCTTGCTGTTTGTTTTTCAGGGACCTGATTGTGGCTTCAATTTTCACTTCCAATATGTGATGCCTTTGCAGTTGATGGCCTTTGCAGTTGATGGCCTCAAGGACTACTGACATTCAATAACTGAGGAAAATATTCTTTCCCTCTTTTGATCTTTATCTACTCGCAGACATGTTACAGGTGTTAGCTTTGTTGATAGTAGTCTAATTTTCTGAAAAAGCCTTCTTGCATTGATTTTTCTGAAAGTGTTTTTTTAATGTCTTCACCTGCTCTCTCTAGCCATTCCGCTTAGTTCCTTGTTGAGCTGTCTGTATTTGTTTTTCTGCTCAGGGGGCAATCTTCAGCTTCCACGTGTTCTTTATATGCTGCTTTTATTTTTCTTTTTGTTAGGTTTTCAATCTCTGGTGTCACCCAGTCTTTCCTTTTTTGGATACAACCTTATCCCTACAACCTTCTCACTCATGGCATGAATGATGTATTCTGCCTCTGCCCAGAGCTGTTTCACTGTTGTGTCCTCTAAGTCTAAGAAAGGGGCAATGCAGCCACCAATTGTTTTCTGAAACGTAATTATAAGCTCTATTTTTCAAAGCTTCAACATTGTAAATTCTCTTGTCATTTGCAAATTTTGAAGTATTCAGTGTGATTCTGACTGTAGTGATCACTGCGCAGTGATCTGATTCTGTGTAGGCTTCTGTAGACCTACAGCATAGAATGCTTGGACATGGATACTGTCCTCCCTGAAAACCAGAAAATTTGTTCAGTAATTAATGGGACTGTCGATTAATTGCAGTTAACTCATGCAATTAACTGAAAAAAATTAATTGCGATTAAAATAATGTTTCTTGATTAATCGCACTGTTAAAGAACAGAATACCAATTGAAATTTATTAAATATATTTGGATGTTTTTCTACATTTTCAAATATATTGATTTCTATTACAAAACACAGAATACAAAGTGTACCATGCTCACTTTATATTATTATTTTTGATTACAAATATTTGCACTGTAAAAATGATAAAAGAAATAGTATTTTTCAATTCACTTCATACATGTACTGTAGTGCAATCTCTTTATCATGAAAGCATAACTTACAAATGTAGATTTTTTTTGTTGCATAACTGCACTCAAAAACAAAACAATGTAAAACTTGAGAGCTTACAAGTCCACTCAATCCTTTTTCTTGTTCAGCCAAGTTTCTTTACATTTATGGGAGATAATGCTACCTGCTTCTTATTTACAATGTGACCTGAAAGTGAGAACAGGCACTTTTTTAGCCAGTGTTGAAAGGAATTTATGAGCCAGATATGCTAAACATTTGTATGCCCCTTCATGCTTCAGCCACCATTCCAGAGGACAAGCTTCCATGCTGATGATGCTCGTTAAAAAAATAATGCATTAATTAAATTTGTGACTGAACTCCTTGGGGGAGAATTGTATGTCTCCTCTTCTGTTTTACCCGCATTCTGCCATATATTTCATGTTATAGCAGTCTCGGATGTTCTTTTTAAGAGCACTTTAAGGACCAGCACATGTTCGTTTTAAGAACACTTTCACAGCAGTTTTGAGAAGAGATGGTGACCTATGAGAGGAGAGTGGATTATAAAAAGATCTACACATAACAGGCTAGTCACGTTGCATCATGCATCACTTATAGGTCTTTAGATACCGCTGTGATGGGTGTGATATAGGAATGTGAATTGGCTAGATAGAATAGAAATACGTTACCAATCCAGTTGCCTCAGAATACAAAATGTATAACCAAGAGGGTTTTGAAACAAGAATTTGAATTTTCAACAAGACATTTCTTCACAAAGCAAACCTGATTCAGAGCCTAAACATTTCAAGGTTAAGATAACCCACAACAACAACTGTTTACTGATCCATGATGCACAAGTTACTAAAACACTAAATCACATTTGGGACAACTCATTTACTTTTTTAAAACCATGAAATCAAGTGAGCTAATCACATTAGTGATGCCTGACCATTCCATTTCATTTCCAGCACTGTCTGTCAAGCTGATGAACTGTCTTGTATTTCTGTGATGCCAAGCCAGGCTTTTGCAGTCCATTTGTGACTTATGAACATATTTCCCCTTATTTCCCATACATCTTTTCAAGTTTTATTATCCTGCTTGCTCTAAGCACCTAAATCTACATGCAGGGTTGAATAGTGCAATGAATTTTGGTGATTCAAAAGATAAACTGTGTGGGCCATTTCTGTGCAAAAATAATATGAATTGGCAGTACAAGTCCTACCTTAATTTTAGAAGATCAGGCCTTTAGAGATGTCAGGTTTAATAAGTGTCAGAGACTTTTTTTTCAAGTTGTATTACAAACACTGAACATATTGTGTTACATCTGTGCAAAAAATATCGTTAAGCCTGCTCAATATAGACATTGTGGTAACATTGTGTAACAGGGTCAGTTGCCTCCTACACACACTCTCATGGTCAGAGCTGATTCTGCAGCTTCCTGCCTCAGTTTCCCCTTTGGGTTTCTCAATAAACTCAGAAAACGGCTTCCACAATTCCAATAACATCCCTTCTTAGTATCAGAGGGGTAGCCGTGTTAGTCTGGATCTGTAGAAGCGACAAAGGGTCCTGTGGCACCTTATAGACTAACAGAGGTATTGGAGCATAAGCTTTCGTGGGTGAATACCCACTACTTCGGATGCAAGCAGTGGAAATGTCCCTTCTTAGGTTCCAGTTCAGTAGCATACCTTTCAAAAAACAAACACAAAAAGCCTTCCAACCCAGCCTTAAGATCAGCACAGCCCCTTCTCCCTGAGGTACTGCCTCTTACTGGTCTCTGAGCCTGTGGAGAAGAGAGCGTGGCCTGGCTTGGCCTGGCCTGTCTCATTTGCCTTCCCCCCAAAAGGGAAACAAAACCTCCAGCTAGGGCTTTCCATCAAGCCATGACGTCCTTCAACAGAGACCACTGCAGGAGATTCTCTCATCCTGCAGCTTCACTCTGCAGTCCTCCTTTGAACCTCCATAGGCCTCTGTTTTTATGTCCCCAGAGGCCTGGTTTAGTCACATGACCATCTATCATGTGACTTAATTCACTCTCTTTGCCTGGAGAAGTGTTTCCTCTGCCCAACTCTCAGGAGGGGTTGGGGAGAGGGGTGTGAGAGTACCAGGGCACCAGGGCCGGCTCTGGCTTTTTTGCCGCCCCAGGCAAGAAAGACACCGGCCACCCCTCTCCCCCGGCCGGGGTGCCGGCTGGTCACCGGCGGGGAGCGCGGCATGCCCCGCTCTCCCCCAGCCAGTCAGCCAGAGCAGCGGCACGGGGAGGGCGGCGGCATGCCCCGCTCTCCCCCGGCCGGCCGGAGCTACGCCGCGGGGAGGGTGGCGGCATGCCCCGCTCTCAGCCAGCCGGCTGGAGGAGCGCCGCGGGGAGGGCGGCAGCATGCCTCACTCTCCCCCGGCTGGAGGAGTGCCGCAGGGAGGGCGGCATGCCTGCGGCCCCACTGCCCCGGCCAGGCGGGGAAGAGCGCCACCCCCCGCGGCTTGCTGCCCCAGGCACGCGCTTGCTGCGCTGGTGCCTGGAGCCACCCCTGCACTTCCTAGCCCAGATCCTAAAGGGTTAATTCAGCAGTCAATTAACCCTGAGAACCCTCAGGGCTGCCTGAGAGGCAGCAGCGGGGGAAACAGCTAAGGATGAGTGGAGCCAAAAGAGAGACAAAGCAGGCTGCTTGCTAAAACAGAGAGCAACAACTCACCCCACCTAGCTCTAGGCTGACATTCTGTAGACTAACTCAGATTGCATTCTTCCCCACAGAGCTTCCTAGCCTGCAAGCAGGGCCAGGAAACCCATTAAAGTGATAGCTTGTAATAACATGAATAAGAACCAAACAAAAATAATTTTCCGATGATTTGGAGGCATGAAATAGTGCACTGGCTAACTGTGTATGTGTGTATGATCATATCCTTGTCCTCCCCTCTCCTGTCCCTCCTAGGGTTTGTGTCATGCTCACTCATTATGCCCTGTTTAAAAATTAGATTATGAAGTCTTTAGGAGAGGGACCATGTCTTCCTGTGTATTAGTACAGTGGCTTACCCAATGGAGCCATGATTTTGATTTGGGCCTCTAGGTGCTACCATAATAGAAATAACACCTTATCTTCTCATTTGCAGTCAGATGCATTAGGAAAATAATAGAGTCATAGATTCAAAGGCTAGAAGGGACCATTGGAGTCATCTAGTCTGACCTTCTGTATAACATATGTCATAGAAAACGTCTCCAAAATTATTCCTAGAGCATTTCTTTTAGGGAAAAAAAATAATTTTGATTTTAAAACTATCAGTGTAGTGGAGAATCCACTACTAAATGTATTCACAAATAATTATTCAAGGAAAAATTGCTCAAATTCTCAGCTAATATTATTCATAGTGAATTATGGGCCACCTCTAGTATGCAGCTTTATGACAACTTTGAAGTTCTTAGCTGTTCATAGATTTCTTGCACTTCCTACGGTAAATAATCATTTTTTTCTAATGACAATTCAATTTCCTTAGTGCTCATATCTGTCATCTGTTAAACTGATGTATCACTCCATATAAAGAGAGAGTAAAAGACTAGGTTGCAATAATCCTAAACCTGACTTTGAAAGGATTCATTGTGTGTGGCTTTTCAGTCATGTAACCTCTCAGTGAAAAGGGGATAATGATATTTACCTATGTCACAGGGGCTTTTGTGAGTATTAGTTAATGTTTGCAAAGTACTTTGAAGATAAGTAAGTGGCAAGTATTATTACTAAGAATAAACTAGTCAGGGATTCCTTGATTGAGGAGATGTCCTTTTATTTCATCCATCTGTTCAGAAATGCTGAGATTGCCTTTTAAAATTTATTTTAGGATCCTGCACATTGTTAGAGACGTTCTCATTGTCTGAGCTCATTCATGCAGCAGGTGGTTGAGCATATGAGTGTTGTCCAAGCAAATAGCTTGTCTGACAGTGTTTCAGCCCACTCCTATGGATGTACAAGTGGGTTGTTTTTGCTTCTGCGGCTTGATATTTTTAGGTGAGTTTCTGAGTCAAGAAGTGTCTGTTCAGAAAATGTAAAAATGCTGGAACAGTGAAGTATTTAGGAGATCCTAACAGCCTTGGGAAGGAAATAAAAAAAATCGTGTGCTCTATGGCACTGTATTTGCTTAGTTGCATCAGGTGACATCTTCACCAGCATTATTATATAACTATGGTTCAATCTGGAATTTGCAGAGCTGTTAAGGAAGGGGAATGTGATGGGATTCCCGGGGTACAACCTAGAACTGGGGTACCACTCTGTCCCCTTAACTTTCCAGCCTGGGCTGTATCTCACAATGCTTTGCAAGTGACAAGCAGCAAATCCCTCTGGGCACTGTTATCACGCAGTACAACAGCATGTGGAGCCCCACATCCAGCTAAATTGCATGAATGCTCCCTGAGCCACTCACAAATCACACAGAGAAGGCACCAGCAAATCTCTCAAGCCCCCAACATTGGAATATACCATCTTGCCCTGTCAGAAGCCTGATCCGTAGAAGTTTATTATCCAGTCCACCCCTACCTTGATGTGGAGAGGACACACACTAGCCTTTGTAATCTGAGCTGAGATTTCCCAACCAAAACACTGTTTTAGGTCAAATATAAAATAGATTTATTAACTATAGAAAGGTGGATTTTAAGTGATTATAAATGGTAGGCGCAAAAGGTCAGAGATAGTTACCAAAGAAAATAAAAGGTAAGCGTACAGTCTAAATCTTAAACCTTGTTAGACTAGACAGTATTTGGATCAAGCAGTTTTTCTCACTCCACTGGAGGTGGCAGGTAGGTTACAGTTCTTAATACACAGGCTTCCCCTTTAAGCCTGGTACCAGTCTCCTCAGTTCAAGTCTTTGTCTTTCCAGTGTTCTTGTTGCTTCTAGCATGGGTGGGGGAGGAGAAAGTCAAAGGCATAATGCCACTGTCCCCTCTTTTATATCCTCAGTCCGCGTGCCTGGTGGACACTAGCCCAAACATGTCCTGGTTGGCTTTGCTGAGTCACCAGGTTGAACAATCCCCATGTGTGGTGCCTCTCTTACAACCCTGTAAATCCCTTGTTTACAATGCCCCTGCTGATTAATGGTCATGTAGCACCCTCCTGGGAGTGGATCACCTCCTTTGTTGTCACCGGAGAATTGGCAGTGGACAACTCTCAAACTTACAACATATTTCAATTACAACCATACAGCAAAATCTCATAACTTCATACACACTGATGATATACATATTTTGACAGAACAATCGGTTTCAGCAGATTATGACCTTTCATATGATATCTTACATGGCATGCTTTGTATGACATATATCATAATTATATGACAGTGGTGACTATGGGGGTTCCAGGGTCCTGGTTGCCACAGGTACAGAATGCCACAGGGCATAATCCAAAATACCAACACTGTATTCAAACAGGAAGGTTATACATGGAAAAACATTATTGCAAAATGAGGCAGCGACCCGGATACAAGTTTTCACTGTGATATGACAGCGTATTTAATAAAAATGCATCACATCTCAGATCACAAAAGTGAAGGTCCCTCAGAAATGAAGAATCTAATAAGTCTTGTCAGTTTCTTTAGCTCTATATATTTCCCAGGAAGACATTTCTTCCTGGGTCAGCTCTTCAGTTGATGTAAATCAGCTTAGCTCCATCAACTTGGGGGTAAGGAGGACTAAGTTAACAACAGTAGGATTTGGTAGCTATTCAGCAAAGGCCAACACAGTGTACAGTGAAGCAATTTCTTTTCCAGTATAAATAAAACTGTCTTTAAATAACAATGTATTTGATTACTTGTTTCTTGGAAATGAGTTACATTTAGATTTGAGCATGCTCAGTACCTCACAGTTGTTGGTCAGCTCCTTGTGGAGTCAAATCCCATATTTTAAATGAAGATCCTTCACCTTGTGGCAAGAATGGTTCTGCAGGATACTTGGAAGTGTTTTGCAGTCCTCCAATGGACCATAGACTAAAGTTTAAGAATCACTGATTTACAAAATTATAAATGCTAAACAGATGGCCGGATATTCTGCTGGTATAAATAAGCCAAGCCCCATCAGTGTTAGGCTGCAGAACGCTCTCCTGTAATCCTTGCTAAATAAATACAATAATATTTCTTGTCTTGTCTGTCTTCCCTCAGTCCTTTCCTACTGTGTTAGTGACTCCTTTTTATCAAATCATGTCTGAAATTAACTTATACACCCTTTGGGGTCTTATATTTACTATGATGGGCATTACCCACTCCTGAGAGCTATACAATAGTACAGCCATAATAAGAGCACTACACCTCCAAGGAATTGAGAGTATCTTGCAGGATCAAACCATACATATATATTACATGCTCAGGAAACAACAGTGAGGTGGGATTTAATTCTGATTCTTATGATGCATCAGTTGGAAGTAACAGAGGAGGAGAAGGACCTCGGAGTATTGGTTTATCACAGGATGACTATGAGTCGCCAATGTGATATGGCCATGAAAAAAGCTAATGTGGTCTTGGGATGCATCAGGCGAGGTATTTCCAGTAGAGATAAGGAGATGTTAGTACCGTTATACAAGGCACTGGTGAGACCTCATCTGGAATACTGTGTGCAGTTCTGATCTCTCATGTTTAAGAAGGATGAATTCAAACTGGAACAGGTACAGAGAAGGGCTACTAGGATGATCCAAGGAATGGAAAACCTGTCTTATGAAAGGAGACTCAAAGAGCTTGGCTTGTTTAGCCTAACCAAAAGAAGGCTGAAGGGAGATATGATTGCTCTCTATAAATATATCAGAGGGATAAATACCAGGGAGGGAGAGGAATCATTTAAGATCGGTATCAATGTGGACACAAGAACAAATGGATAAACACTGGCCATCAGGAAGTTTAGACTTGAAATTAGATGAAGGTTTCTAACCATCAGAGGAGTGAAGTTCTGGAACAGCCTTCCAAGGGGAGCAGTGGGGACAAAAGACATATCTGGCTTCAAGACTAAGCTTGATAAGTTTATGGAGGGGATGGTACGATGGGATAGCCTAATTTTGGCAATTAATTGATCTTTGACTATTAGTGGTAAATATGCCCAATGGCCTGTGATGGGATGTTAGATGGGGTGGGATCTGAGTTACTACAGAGAATTATTTCCTGGGTGTCTGGCTGGTGAGTCTTGCTCATATGCTCAGGGTTTAGCTGATCGCCATATTTGGGGTCGGGAAGGAATTTTCCTCCGTGGCAGATTGGCAGATGCCTTGGGTTTTTTTTGCCTTCCTCTGCAGTGTGGGGCATGGGTCACTTGCTGGAGGATTCTCTGCACCTTGAAGTCTTTAAACCATGATTTGAGGACTTCAATAGCTCAGACATAGGTTAGGGGTTTATTACAGGAGTGGGTGGGTGAGATTCTGTGGCCTGTGTTGTGCAGGATCATAATGGTTCCTTCTGACTTTAAAGTCTATGACTCTATGGTAGAGTTTACTACTACACAGAAGAAGGAAGAAATGACCCCTAGATCACAATTCATTTTGTACACACATACTGCAATACATATGGATTATACGTGAGCCACATCCTGTTTACCTTATGCATGATAAGTTCCATTACCTTCACTAGGAACTACTCCCCTCAGCAAGGTGAATGTAACATGGCTATTTGTATAATAATATTTTAATCCTTTGGGGAAATGAGGGTCAGATGATAGAAAGGGATTGATGATCAGATTTCTCCAACCAATCTCACAGCAGGTTGGCTCACAATTGTAGCTAAAATCAATGTACACTAAAATGTGAATAGAGGAGTGCTGAGAAATTACTGAACTTAAAGATAAAAGTGCATGTGAAAAGAGCTGTATTTTTGTCTGAGGCCTGGTCTACATTACCACAGTAAATTGATCTAAGCTATGCTACTTCAGTTACGTGAATAACATAACTGAAGTCGACGTAGCTAGATCCACTTAGCGCAGTGTCTACCCTGTGCTGTGTCGAAGAGAGATGCTCTCCTGCCAACTTACCTTCTCAGGGAGGTGGAGTACAGAAATCAATGGGAGAGTGCTCTCCCATTGATTTAGCACGCCTTCACTAGACCCACTAAATTGATGCTTTGATTGCAGCAGCGCTGATTTTGCTCCATAGTGAAGATGTGCACTGAGAATCACACTGTATTTAATCCAAAGTAAAATGGTGAATTTCCACCTGCTGACACAGCTTTGTATAATGTTTTCATGTGAAAATTCTAGCCACGGGGAAAAATCTAGAATTTTCCTTATTTGCCCAGGGTGGAAATTCACCTTGGAAACAGCTTGTCAAAAATGACAGTTTTCTGCATGCAAAAACCACCATGTATGATCATAAACTTTTTTTTTCATTCTCATTTCTGTTTGGTTTTTAGAAGAGATGGGTTTTATTATTTTTTTGGCTCTGTACTAGATTATAAACATTTTGTGGCAGGGACTGTCTCTTACTATGTGTTTGTACAGTGCCTAGCACCAAGGTTAAATTAAGGCAAGCCGGGGCACTAGGCATAACACATATAGGGCATCGTGGTGTCATGATCTGGCCCCTGAGATGTGGCCCTACCCCTCAGGGAGGCAGCAGGGTTTAGAGTTAAGACTGAACAGAGCATTTCGCACCCCTTGGTACTATTGCTTCAGACTAGCTGCAGAGCCAGGCAGGCATCAGTTATGCTAGAGTCCCATTCTGAAACTTTTCTTTGCATCCGGGACGTCTAAAAATATATTGGGTTTTTTTCAAAAGGGAAGCTTAGATTCTGATCTCATCATGCAACTCTGTGAGCTGGGAGCCCAGGCATGGGCCTTTACTGCCAATCAGTAGCGCAGCCAGGTCTGGAGCGCAGGGGGAGCGGCGCTATAAAAAGGCACCTCCCTCTGTACTCACCCGGCAGTGCTCTGGGTCTTCAGCGGCAATTCCCCGTCAAAATGCCGCCGAAGACCCGGAGCGCTGCCGGGTGAGTGCAAGAAGTGGCGCTTAAAAAGAAGCGGCGCCTTTTTTTAGTGCTGCTAAAAAAAGGCGCCGCTTCCGCTCAAGGGGGAGCAGCCGCTCCCCCTGCTCCCCCCCAGCTACGCTACTGCTGCCAATGCTGTAGTCCATCTCTGCCTAGCATAAAAGGCCCTGATCTGGGTTGGGGCTTTTAGGTGCTACTGCAATACAAATAATGAATAAGAATAGCTCATTGGGAGAGAGAGCTGATAAGTGCTTGGCAACATTTGTGCCACTTTTCTCCAAACCTCGTTCATGATACAACAATGTGGTTATTCCTCTGCAAGAGTTTAAAAGAGAAGAGGTTGTACAGCCCCACATTAGCCTCAGGAATGTGCACAGCTGCAGGAGGGTCATAATTGTATTGCTGTTTCCAAAAGGACAAGTTATATCAACAAATATCTAATCTCTCTTTTTATCCCTATGTTCCTAGAATAGGATAAACACATTCCCCTAGATCAGTTTGGCATAAATACGCTCCAGCCCTGCTGAAGCAAGATACGTTTCAATTATTTTTCCTAATCTATTAGTTTTTGTATTTGCAAAACGGGTATTGTGTTTGCATATTTCAGAAATACAATACAAATGCAATGTGAATGCAATGACCCATTAAAGTAGAAGACTAGTAAAGCAAGTATGTATTTGTCTTCATGAGGAAATTATACTGAGTCAGATCTCCAGAGCTGAAGGAAACGTGGGAGAGGTGAGCATGGCCTTGAAACATTGTAAGGTACATATGGCTCTAGAGTCAAAACTCTAATGCAGTATTAATTAGATGACATTTTGTGTTGGTGTGTAAAAAGTCAGTAGGGGATCTCCTTAGCTGTGAAGCAAAATTCACAGCACTCAGGATAAGCAAGTTCCAGACTCCTACACCTGCTGACATTTGAATAAATGAAGTGCTGTTTAACTGTGGATCTTTCATATCTGCCTGCCTCATCTGAATAAAAAGTATTAACTAATATGAACACATACCATGCCAATATGTTGGAAAGGCTTTAGAATGGAAGGAGATGCAGGACATCTTTGGGAGAAATGGCTAGATTCACCATGGCATTTATGCCCCTACTTACTGGATTCTGTTTTCCCACGTATGGTTTGAGAACACATGCTACCAAATGCTATGTTGCTACATCTAACTTTGACTTTCTGGGACAACTTTCTGGGATGTCACTAAACTGAGTGACTGGGCAACAAAATGGCAGAGGAAATTCAATGTTGATAAGTGCAAAGCAATGCACATTGGGAAAACATAATCCCAGCTATACATACAAAATGATGTACATAAAAATGATGTAAATTAGCTGTTGCCACTCAGGAAAGAGATCTTGGAGTCATCTTGGATAGTTCTCTGAAAAATTCTGCTCAATGTGGAGTGGCAGTCAAAAAAACCCTAACAGAATGTTAGGAATCATTAGGAAAGGGATAGATAATATCACATGCCACTATATAAATCTATGGTATGCCCACAACTGACTACAGAATGCAGTTATTGTCACCCCATCTTAAAAATCATATATTAGAATTGGAAAAGATACAGAGAAGGACACCAAAATGATTAGGGGTATGGAACAGTTTCCATAAGAAGAGAGGTTAAGAAGACTGGGACTGTTCACGTTGGAAAAGAGACAACTGAGGGGGGATATGATAGAGGTCCATAAAATCATGAATGGTCTGGAGAAAGCGAATAGGGAAGAGTTATCTACCCCTTCACAAAACACAAGAATTAGGGGTCGCCTAATTAAATTAATAGGTGGCAGGTTTAAAAGAGATAAAAGGAAGTACTTCTTCACACAATGCAGTCAACTTGTGGAACTCATTGCTAACTAATGTTGTTGTGATAAATGAAGGGGTGAGTATGTAGCTCCCTTTTATGGACACCCAGCCAGCCTTTAGCTATAATATCCCTCTTAGTAGCTGTTCTAGAATTGCTCTACCTGTAAAGGGTTAAAAAGTCTCACTGCTATGTATAGGTAAACAGAAGTGAGTGGGCACCTGACCAAAAGAGCCAATGGGAAGACTAGACCTTTTTAAGATTAAACATTTAAAAATTAAGAAAAGACTTCCCTTTTGTCTGTATGTTGTTCTCCTGGGGAGAGGCAAACAGGGCAGCTATGCTATAAGAAGCTTGGGCCAGGTATGAAAAAATCATCAGTATCATACCTAGAAACTACTCATTTAAAACCCCAGATATGTAAGTAGATTAGGAAATGTCAAGGAAGACATGATTAGGTTTATCCCTTTTATTTCTTTATGGCTTATGGATTCCTCTGTGCTAACCCAGGTGCTTTTGTTTTGCTTGTAACCTTTAAGCTGGACCTCAAGAAAGCTATTCTTGGTGCTTAATCCTTGTAGTTGCTCTTTTAAAATCTAACAATAGCCTGAGTTCCCAGATACATTTTCTTCCTCTTTTTTAAAATAAAATGTATCTTTTTAAAGAATAGAATTGGATTTTTGTGTCTTAAGAGGTTTGTGCACGTTAGTTAATTAACTGGTGGCAACAGCTGATTTCCTTTTTTTCTTTCTCAGCTCTTCCCTGGAGGGGGGTGGTAAAAGGGCTTGAGGGTACCCCACAGGAAGGAATTCCTAAGGGCGCATTCCTGGGCTCTAAAAGGGGGTCTGCACTTGGGTGGTGGCAGCATCTACCAATCCAAGGTCACAAAAAAGCTGTGACCTTGGGAGTTAAAAACAAGCCTGGAGTGGCCAGTATTAATATTTAGAATCCTTGCGGGCCCCCACCTCTGCACTCAAAGGGTCAGAGTGGGGAATTAGTCTTGACAGTTGTGAAGGCCAAAAGTTCAAAAAACAATTAGTTCATGACAGATTGGTTCATCCATAGCTATTTGCCAACATGGTCAAGGATGCAATTCCATGCTCCGAGAGTCCCTAAACCTCCAACTGCCAGAAGCTGGGACTGGATGACAGTGGATGGATCACTTGAAATTGTTCTATCCATTCCCTCTGAAGCATCTGGCACTGGCCACTGTCAGAAGATAGGACTTTGGGCTAGATGGACCTGAACCAGTATGGCCGTTCTTATGCTCTTAAATTCTAACTAAAGTTACCAAGGCTAAATTGTGGCTTAAAGCTTTATCCCATTGTAAGCGACACTATGGAGATACACTTGGAGGTTGTGTGGTGGCCCAGATGGCCCTCAGAGCATGTTGTCTTGTTGCATGATTGGTTCAGATTCTCTTAGGTAGGTTAGAAACTTCAGATTTTGTCTGTTTCATAATCTCCAGGAAGGAAGCAATTCAAGTTTGAAGAAAATTGGCATAGTAGCCCAGAATTTCCTCATGCTAAGATTCTTTCAGTGCAGAACAGGGCTCCAACAGGGAGTCAGTTTTAGTTCCCTGATTCTTGGGGCCGATGTGATTTTCTTCTTTCTTCTCTATTGGATCCCATTGTCACTGCTCAACTGACAGACAGGAATAAAAGAAGTCTTTCTAGCACTTTCCATCTTGTACCAGCTTCCCAGATTTGCTCATCTTGAAACCTTTCTGTTCTATGTCATTCTTAACAGTGTCTATCCAAGGCATCCTTGGTCTTCCTCTATTTCTAGTTCTTTGCACTTGGGTTTGTATCTCCATGTATGGTATCCTTTCCTAATCCATTCTTGGCATACATCCAAACCATCACAATAGTCTTTCTTGATTTTTTCTATAACAGTGTCATCTCTTGCCCTAGCCATTTTCATATCACTTCATTTTGTTTATTATATGCAGTCTTAAAACTCTGTGTTCCCCTCAGCCAGTTCATTTCTGCAGTCGATATATTGTGTGCACCAGCTTTCCCTGTACTACAACATGTTGAGGTGAGTTTAGGGTGCTCTGTCTTATAACAGCTGATCATGGTTCTCAGACATGCTTCTCTCTTCCTCCTATATCAGGGCCAGATCATGGAGAGACTGCAAGGGTCAGCTACATTGGGTCTGCTTCAGCTGAGGACTGTCCCAGCTGAGCAGATCCAGCTGTTTAATGGCCCAGAGCAGTGCAGTGGGGCCAGAATGCAGGAATGAATCTATCTTGGTATTTCTAAAGTTATGAACTTTTAAAGACAACATTTTTACTCATGCCTATTAGAATGCATTAAATAAACAGCAACACTACCATTTAGTCTAGACTGATTTAAAGTGGCCTGAAAAGGGCTTTCCTGAACACCTGTTATCACATCCTGAATTCAGTACTCTCTCTTAATGATTCCTCACTTAAGGATGCCTCATTAAAGGGTACACTGCAGTGTTGGCAGCTCACGACCATATTTATTTAATACATATAGTAACATATAGAGACTATGCTATGATGCTGAGTAAAAGTAGTAGTAGAAAACTTAAGCTTGAGTCTCCATTAGTATAAAACCAATGAGGAATTTCACTGACTCCAGTCATTCCTGATTATAGTGGAGTAAATGAGAGGAGAATCAGGCCCCTTGATATTTGGAGTGTCTTGACTGTTGAGTGCTTTATTTCTCAACTAGAGCATTTCACAAGTGAGAGTGCATTTAATATCTGTGTGGATGCTTGTGTCTCATGTTCCTGCTTAATTTCTTCATATTTTCTACCAATTAGGGAAATGATCCTCAAGTGATTTCAAAAAGGTTTTAAAAGCCAATCCTTGCCCTGGCTGTACTTGTGACAGAGCCACTTCTGAGAAATGTGGCTGGGGCTGTCATGTAGACACAGGGGAGGGGGGAAGTGAGTACAGAGAAGTGATTGTTTCCTTTTAATGCTTTGAAGCTCCCAGTAGCAGCATCGTACAGGCTTCCTATCTCTGTATGCACGTCTGCCTTTTTGTGAGCAGTTTGTTTTACAGGAATAGATGGCTGCTCACACCACATTTAATTGTCTCTCATTTTCAATGCATTTAACACCCAACCAGACCTTGTGTTCTCACCTTTAATACCGTAAGTTATTAATGCAGAAATTATGATTCAGGAAAATGAGATTGTAGCTTGTTATTTGTATTAAGGTAACTAATGCCATACAACATTAAGCTTCCTGCATTCATATATTTCTTATGTCTCTCATTTTGGGGTATTGTTCCTCATCTGACAGCTAAAAAGTTACAGTTAAGAAGAGCCATACTGGGTCAGACCAAAGGACCATCTAGCCCAGCATCCCGTCTTCTGACAGTGGCCAATGTCAGGTTCCCCAGAGGGAATGAACAGAACAGGTAATCATCAAGTGATCCATCCCGTGTCGCTCATTCCCAGCTTCTGGCAAACAGAGGCTAAGGACACCATTGCTGCCCATCATGGCTAATAAGCCATTGATGGAGCTATCTTCCATGAAAATATCTAGTTCTTTTTTGAACCCTGTTACAGTCTTGACCTTCACAATATCCCCTGGCAAGGAGTTCCACAGTTTGACTGTGCGTTGTGTGAAAAAAATACTTTCTTTTGTTTGTTTTAAACCTGATGCCTATTAATTTCATTTGGTGACCCATAATTCTTGTGTTATAAGAAGGAATAAATAACACTTCCTTATTTACTTTCTCCACAGTTCACAGTGAACAGTTCATCACTCTGCCAGACAGTTATCAGACTAAGATCTTCCTCTGTCTATACAGAGGTAGATAGATAGAATGAAATAATAAGGATGAGAAATATTCATTGGAGGGATCCATAGTGAGGAGATGATTCAGTGTATTTGTATATGCAATTTGGTGCATTTTCCTGCACTGCTGAGTTAGCATCTGAACCCTCTGTTCAACTTTATTATAGGATGAAACTAAACAAAGGAATATTTAGGCTGAATATCATATAAAATTGAAGTGTAGCAAATGCTGAAGCAGTTATGGGAAGTGGAGGAAGATTCATTTATTTAAAAGTAGACTGCATGAAACATTGGGCAATATAAAATAGGAAGAATTTGTGTATGGGCACTAGCTAACCTACTTGGAATTCTCCATCTCTAAGTTCACTATTATATACGCTGGTCCAAAAACTTGCATTTATGTGTATTTGAGAAATTAACAATATAGAGAGCGATGTTGTCCATTTGTCTGAATATAGGAGCTGGAGCTACAAACTCCAGAGATCTTATCCTGGCTTTGATTACTCTATGGCCTTCTGCAAGCCATTATCATTAATACCTCAATATCCCCGTCTGTAAACTGGGGGTTGAAATACTTATTTACATCACAAGGATGTTGTTTGGATGAATTAATTTATGTGTGTAAAATATTTTAATGAGAAGTGCTGTTTATCATTATAGTTTGTGGATGAATCTGATCCTTGACCATGAGATAGCAAGATATTTTGAAAAAATCACATTCACTTTACTATCTCAGTGTTGTTATATCCATGTTTTAGAGGGGGAAAGAGTGTTAATGTTGCTTTCTGAAAATGAAAATATTTCCTTTGATTATAAAAATTCTCCTTTGAACTTTGAAATGCTCACACAAACCATGTTCAGTTCATAGTGATTTCACAGACTATATTTTACCAAACTTTATATGTAACTGGGATGGGCATTTTAACCTTGAGGTAAGCATTAAAAAAGGTGCAAATTATTCATTATATAGTCATTCATAATCACTACACAAACTTTTCACCAGAGTAGTGTACTGCTAGTCTCTGGGGTTCAATTTTTGGAAACTCTCTGGCTGTTTTGTGCTGCTAAATCATTGCAAAGCAAGCTAAAAGTTTTCCTAAAGGGATAGCCAAAGGGAACTCCTTGGATAATGCAAAGCCAGTGGTAGCCAGCTCAATGCTACCTATCCCCCCTTTTTGGCATTGGGCAGATACTGGGGATGTGCCAAGAGTTTGAGAGAATGGAGCAGAGCATATGGCCAGATTCTTGGCTGGCCCATCAGCCGCCTGTACCCTGGGTAACTCTCAGAAGCCTTGAGCATCCCAATTTGACAAGCCACCTTCATATCCTCATGTAAGCATCTCCTAAAAATTCACATCATTCATGAGAGCTACCAAGTGATCTAATATGATTTTAAAAATCCCAAACTCTGCTTCCACATCAGGTTCCTTCTGCCTCTACTTTTCCCAATGGGACCTGCTTTCCATAAGTCTGGCTTTTTTTAGATTATAGATCCTTGGGGCAGGATGTGTCACATTTTGTGTCCTGTGCAGCACCAGGCACATTGATGAGGATTAATATTTAAATAATCATAGTAACCTGCTCCCTATGTAACTTAATAAGTCAATATAATATAGTTTATACAATGAGCCTAGATTGTTGCTTCGAACCACTTGCCACTCATACTTCTGTCACAGCAATACACACACAATATGTGCCCTTATCTGTTCTCTACAAATCTTACATACTAGCTGGGCTGTGTAAAGGTCACAGAGATAAATAGCATCCCTTTCTGAAGAGAAACTCACCCAGACTGAAGCTTTGTAAATCAAAACAGGAAAGTATCTGATAAAAGTGTTCAAGGTATGTTGTTTTGTGTTGTACAATTTTTTTATCATCATTATCTTTGGTTCAGTCACTTATATTAACTCCAAACCAAAACTCAGGATTCAGTTACCCCCAGAACTAGTGACATTCAGATCTGTCTCTGAACTTTGTGGCTAAGGCCCATTCTCAGTTATATTTCTTATTACTAAAAGAAGTGAAGTGTTTCACAGAACCTAGGTATCCCCTGATGTCTTTCATTTGGGGCAGGGGGAAGACAAGATTGGTCACTGTTCATTTCTGGGAGATGATCCCCACCTAAACTCTGCTCACATGTTAGAAGCAGCCAGAGTGAACAGTCACATCTAATACTGCAGAGAAACATTTATTAACTCTGTCAAATTCATCCTGACTTCAAAGAAGGGGAGAAATAATGTAATGTTGTAATAATAATGTAACGTTGTTCCTGACAAAGCCTGGGATGCCTTGTAACATAGGAACTCTCTCAACATTGATCTATTCTAGTTAGAACAATGATGAAAGAATGGGAAAGCATAGTCATTCCAACCCAAGAGTGCATTTTTATGGTCCCTCTTAGAAGGAATAGTCCATAGTTCTTAATGAAAAATATTGAGGCAAAGAGTGCTGACTACAAATGTGTGAACTATTTGTCCTGGAGCTGACTATTAAGTACTTGGCAAGGATGGACAAGGTTCATGAATTTCATGGGTGGAAGGCCCTGTCTTATTTTGTATACAAAAGTAGTTTTTCTGCACGCCTTAATTATTGTGTGCGGCCTTAACATTTTAGCTGCAATAGTTAATGCTAATAAACAATCTGGAAGGGATATAAAACCTCAGGCTTCAAAACACTCTCTATTACGGATTAAGGTGAGACCTTCATGGGGGAAGATTATTCGACACTGTCCTACTATGGGGTATTTTGCAGTTTCCTTGGAAGCACCTGCTACTAGCCACTATCAGAGACAGGATACTGGACTAGATGACTCTGTGTGGTGCGCACTGCTCACACCCACAGCTGCCGGCCCCGCAGCTCCCGTTGGCCACTGTTTCTGGGTAATGGGAGCTGCGGAGCCGGTGCTGGGGGCGGGGGCAGCACGTGGAGCTTCCCTGATTGCCCCAGCACCTAGGAGTTGCAGGGACATCCCAGCTGCTTCTGGGAGCTGTGCGGAACCAACCTCTTAATGGCCTGGCAACCCTAGCTTCCCCCTGCAGCAGGGCGAGCTGGCGTTCATGACTCCAGCCCCATGTGGGGGAGGGGGCGAGCTTGGGGCTTCCGGCCCATGGCACAGAGACGTGCTGCGGGCCAGATGAAATTAAGCAGCAGGCCAGATCAGGTCCGTGGGCCATAGGTTTCTCCACCCCTGATCTACGGGACACTGTGTTGCCCTAATTACACCGACATAAGCCCTATGCCTCTCGTGGAGGTGGAGTTTTACGTCGGTGCAGTAGGGCATTGACATCGGCGAGAGCAAGGCTGTAGTGTGTACACAGACATCATTAGGTTGACTTTAGCTGCTTTATGTCAATCTAACACTGTAGTGTAGACCAGGCCTTAGTCGGACGACAACATATGTGAGATCACATCGGGCCCAGTAGTTTTAATCCCTCTGATGCTTTGACACGTCTTGTAGTAAAGGACCACATATTAATTTCTTATTTTCATGCTGCACATTGATTTTTGATGCTGAGCCAAGTGCTTGCTGAACAAATGTTGATGAAGATTAAAATTACTATATCATATAATGAGAGTTATTAGAGGAAGAAACAGAAGAGAAAGGACTATGAAAAAAATCCTAAACTATAATCATTCTTTTTCTTGAAGTATAACTGAAGCACTTATATCTCATAACAGATATAATTAAAGTCTGCAAACCACAATAGTCCGGATTGGTAGGTGCCTACAATTGCTAAGAACCAAATTCAAAAATGGTTTAATTTCTCATATATATTCAGCTTTCGCTAAGTAAAGAGAACATTGGTGAAAAAGGGTATTGCTGAAAAGAAATGTACAGGAGTTGAAACACCCATTATTTGCTTCTACTGATTGGTTGTTTGACTTTCAAATTACGTAGATAGTTTGACAGGTGTTTGATATCCAAATCTATTACCAGATAAAGGTTGTGTGTGTTGTGGAAAAAGGAACTGAGAAAACATTTTGTAAAAATACAGGTTTTAGATATTTGATCAAATTTTGACAGTTAAAAATAGGAAGAAACAAATGGGAAAAGGACAACAGACAAAAAACCCAAATATTTGAATATACAATATGGGCTTGATTTTACAGCTTAGCCTTATTTGGACCTCTTTTTTCCTCCACCAATTTTGTAAGCAAATAATTGTGCAGACAATTTGTGTCATTCAGAGGTGAGGATTCACCACTGAGTTACTCCAGTTGTGTGGCATTACAGCAGCCTAAAACAGCAATGCAGTGAGGATGTGGGGTATAATCACGTACTTTAAATATAAATGGCATAAGTTGCATCAGCAATAATTATGGGTGTACAACTGTGTCCACAATCTGTGCCTATAAATTGCATGGAATGGACAGGAAGGCCAGTGTTTAAATATCTGGCCATATATTGTGTATGCATTTATACACATCCACACAGCTGTGTGATCATCTCAATGTTCAAATGCAAGAAGTAAAATGACAGACACTGAAATTTTGGTCAAGTGGCTGCAATTTTAATATAACCTTAAATCAAACAAGATAACTCCTAAAGGCAATGTTTCCCAGTCCCATTATCAGAGTGGAAGACAACAACCACCCCATCTTATCACTGATCTTTCCCCCAATTCAGTGCTACAATCCCAATCATCCTGACATATCTAGACCACTTAAACCCACTGCTGTAACTGGAGCACAATATTCCAAGGACTGTAGTAGCATGCAGAATATTGTATGAAAAAAATTCCTGACCTCAACCCACTTCCAGTGGGGTCATGAGACCTAACTTCCATCTCCAATAATTCTAGCCCTGCCAAGTGGAATCTATGTGCTGCTGCCAGGATTAGCTATCCAAAGGTGTGATCCTGTGAAATAAATCATAAGTTATACAATCCTGTGCTGATTCAACAACTACATTGTATATTAACAATGTGAACTTCTAAATTTATTTGTACCCATGCAACCCAATGACCACAAAACACAACAACCTGCCACATGATGCATAACCCCACACCAAGGAAATTAACAAACGCATGCAATCAATAAACAGAGGGGAAAGGGACTGTGGCAGGGTGTGCCTGTGCTGTAGCACCCCCTGCTGACCTAGAATGGTGCTGCAGGCACTCACTGCCTCAACTTCTCTTTTCTCAAAGCAGAACGCTGCACAGTACAAAAGGGCATCAGATAAAATTCTCCTGCTGGGGGATCTAATTTATTAAATCAAAATAACCTTGAAATAAAGTCTGTCTCCCATTGGGCTATACAGTCCTCTTTCTTGGGGCCTGTAGTCTCCAGGAGCTCCCATCCCTTAGGAGAGCTTCTCTCTGTGACCATCTTCCTGCAATAGATCCCTGATGGCCTTTTATCAGTACCAGGTGATCATCATTAAATTGACTGCATATGTGGGTTTATTCCCCTTAAATTAGCTCCTCATGGACCCAGACTCCCCTTATAGGGACAGCAATGCCATGACAAGGGGGATGAGATGTTTGCAACGACAGGAGTACAGCAGGAAGAAGCCTGCTTCTTCTTTGTACTGCCCACTTGCCAATGAGGACATTCTTAGAATTTCTGAGATTGACCATTAGCAACCCTCCCCGGCCCCACAAAGGAGCTAGAACCATGATGCCAACCCTGGTATGTCATCCGCCCTTCTAGTTTCTACCCCATAACCAGACACCAGGTCAAATGGTCAGGTCAGTGGCCCCTTATGCATCTCTGGCCCCTTCAGCTACTTCCTAATCATGATCTTCAGTTGGGCCATTTCTAATATTTCAAATCTCGGAGCATCTTCAAACAATGACCACTTGAGGGTATAGGTGTCCAGAAACTGTGCTGTCCAGTAGCAATAACACAACATATTGGGGACACAGACCACAGTTACTACATAAACAAGACTGTATTTGCAGCTTAATTCTAAATACGTTTCTCCATAATAGTTTACTAAATACTGGATTCAGCTACCTAAAGAATCCATGGTTTCAGAGTAGCAGCCATGTTAGTCTATGTCAGCAAAAAGAAAAGGAGTACTTGTGTAGTCAATCCATGAAGACGTTTGTGTGGAAGTACTCCTTTTCTTTTTAAAGAATCCATGTGGCAGAAATATTGGTATATTGAATGAGATAAAATAGTTTAATTGAAATCGTCATTTTTACACATTAGTTTCCTCAGCACTGTTTTTAGAAAGGAAGCCAAGTGTTTTATTGTTCTTTCCATTGTTTTCAAGGCCATTTTAGGAACCTATATTTGGATGGTTATTTCTGTCTGATACATACCTACCCTACACATAAAATCAGAAAAGAAGGAGGAAGACAAATGCTTGTCTCTTGCATTGTGTTTACAAGGAAATCCTTCTATTGATTTATATCTGCACCTGGCAAAAGTATAGTTTTAAATCTGTCTTTGAAAACATAGATCAACCACGTTGCCAGTGCATTTTCTAGAGAGCTTGAGTTATGCCTTCTGCCAATGTTACCAAATCAAATCAATGTATCCTTTGCTGTCAAAAATCAGTTTGCATTTGTTCAATCAAAAGGCACAGATGTTCAATATTAGGGCAGCACCTGGCTTAAAGATACAGAATCAGAACTGATTTCTTGTGTAATCATCTCAAACGGGGAGAGGATGGTA
This sequence comes from Macrochelys suwanniensis, assembly GCA_033296515.1. Classification (NCBI taxonomy): domain Eukaryota; kingdom Metazoa; phylum Chordata; order Testudines; family Chelydridae; genus Macrochelys; species Macrochelys suwanniensis. The sequence continues at coordinate 35,927,647 of CM065775.1, read as the reverse complement.
ACCAAGTAAGCTACCAAATTCCAATAAAAGAACATCTGCTTTGTCTGTATGGTGTTAATATCATAATAGCCTTTGGGCCAGAAAATTTAGGATCCTGTGACACTACCTAATTGAAGGTACAAATAGGGTAGTTAGAGGTACGATGGGACCACTCATGAAGTAAGATACAATTCAGTATGTGTAAGATTGGTAGAATCAGGTCCAAAGTGAATGGCAGCAGGTTCCAATGAGAGTAATTGCATCTCTAACTACCTGGTCTGTACCTGCAATCAAGTAAAGAAAGGTGCAACTACTCAATTACAGGTGATACATGCATTCACCAAAGGGTGCCCACCATTGTGAACATTTGCAGTTGCATTGGATAGTCACATGCAGTGATGTCTCCTAAGCTAGTCTACGCTGCACATTCTTTTTGGAGGTATGTAGAGTATGTATACTACATGCTCCCCCGGCACAGGTATAAATACCATTGTAGCTGCTGAGGCACTGCTTAGCGGAGTAGAGAAGAGACATGCCTGCTCTCCCAAGCAATGCCTCCCCCATCTACATTGCTCTTTTTACCAGTGTTGTGTCCTGTGCCTCCCTGCTGCCGGAATCTTTCCCCACCACAGGGCGCTCCTAGACCCTTTACCCCACACCAGAGTCTTTCGCTGACATGTGCAGCTACACACCGCGGTGTGTGGATGCAGCCTGCTTGTCACTGGGGCACATAGCTACATGCCCTACATGCCACCACTAGTGGTTTGCAGTGTGGACAGACCTTTAGTTGAGTTACATATTTTAAATTTCATAATTTTAATGACCAAGGGCTAGACTGTGACTCTTCAGCTCCGCCCCGGGAAAAGATTGTAGAGCTGCACTGGCCCAGGCAGCATTTTGACTCAGAGATACCCCTCATAGGTAGAGTTTGTCACACCCTTTGGTTGTGCTGTGGGGAAGTAATATACTATAGCCATTTTCAGGTGACAGCTCATTTCCCCCCATATGCTAGCTAGTAGAAGTGGAGGAGTAAGTAGAAATGGAGGAGCCATAGCTCTGGGTTCTCCCCTCTCCACTCAGTAGCTCCCACCAACACCTGGAGTGAAAAAACAGGTAGCCCTAATGCGGCAAAACCTCTAGTCTCCTACTATGGCCCTGTAGAGTCATGTCAATCACAATTTAACCCTTAGAAAGGCAAAGGTTACTTTTTTGTTGCATTGCATTCTGCAGTTCAAATTGCATTAAAAATTAGTCCACAAAATGAATCACCAAACTGCATATTTTTTCACATTTTCACGTGTTACTGACAAACAGAGTTTGAGAGTACAGAGTTAATCACTAAGCACACAAATCAGTAGTGAACAGCTTGTCTTCTTCACTGTAAATTCCATGGCTAGTATTTGCTTTTGAAAATATGTTTTATATAACCTATCAATTCACCACTGGTGCTGTAAGTCCTTTGAAACGAATCTCTTACAAATTGCATGCACTTGCTTGTTGAATAGTTTACACAAAGTATTATGCCATTTTAAAGTCAGTGTACAAATTTAAGGTATGAGGCAACCTAAGGTATGAGGCATCTGAATGCTATAAAAAATAAAAGTAAGTAACTATAGTAAATGACTTAGACTAGGGCTGCCAAGCGATTAAAAAAAATTAATCATGATGAATTGCACTGTTAAACAATAATAGAATACCATTTATGTAAATATTTTTGGATGTTTGCACATTTTCAAATATATTGTTTTCAATTTTAACACAAAATACAAAGTGTACAATGCTCACTTTATATTTATTTTTATTATAAATATTTGCACTGTAAAAATAAAGTCTTTTTCAATTCACTGAATACAAGTACCGTAGTGCAATCTCTTTATCTTGAAAGTTGAACTTAGAAATGCAGAATTATGCACAAAATATAACTGCATTCAAAAATAAAACAACAAAACAAAAGTGCCATGCGAATGCCTGTTCTCACTTTTAGGTGACATTGTAAATAAGAAGTGGGGAGCATTATCTCCCGTAAATATAAACAAACTTGTTTGTCTTAGCAATTGGCTGAATGAAAAATAGGAATGAATGGACTTATAGGCTCAAAAGTTTTACATTGTTTTGTTTTTGAGCACAGTCATGTAACAAAAAAAATCTACATTTGTAAGTTTCACTTTCACAATAAAGAGATTGCACTTCAGTACTTGTATGAGGTGAATTGAAAAATAATATTTCTTTGATCATTTTTACAGTGCAAATATTTGTAATAAAAATAATATAGGGTGAGCACTGTACACTTTGTATTCTGTGTTGTAATTGAAATCAATATATTTGAAAAAGTAGAAAAACATCCAAAATATTTAATAAGTATCAGTTGGTATTCTATTGTTTAACAGTGTGATTAAAACTGCGATTAAGCACGATTAATGTTTTTTTGATCAGGAATAATTTTTTTTGAGTTAATCGCTTGAGTTAACTGCGATTAATCGACAGCCCCAATTTAGACACATTAAGAAAGGGAACTAGCAAAAAAAAAAAAAACCCAAACACTGAAAACTGCAAAAGCTACCTTGCTAAAGGCAACAAAATGTATTGGAACATAATTTGCTATCATTTGTTTATAAAACACTTTTAAATGGCTAATGTTCTAAATTCCTTTTCATAGACCGGAAGGTTGAAAACCACCATGGATTTCTCAAAATAGATTTTTATGTGAGTTATGATCAGACAGGGAAATATTGCTGTTGCATTACTGGAAGAATCCAAGACAGAGTTTTGTATGATTAAAAACCTGATCATATACGCAGTCTCTAAAGTATTATACCTGTAGTTATAAGACTTATTTTCCCATAAATCTTCTAAATTTTTAGTTGCCTCCTGACAGTCTAAACCTCCTGGGTTTAGTCTCAGTAACAGCTTAATTTATCTCATTTCAACTTGTGTGATGAAAAAGTATCAAGGAACTCTGCAATCCCCCCAAAACATTTGTCTTCTCCCTGTACGTTGTATTGATACTTGACATTTATGTGTTTTTTAAAGTTTTTTAGTTTGTTGATTGCATTTAACTAACAGAAATTAACCACAATCTGGAGGGCAAAGATTACACAGCATTGTTAGAACCCAAATCTACTCGCAAGGACAACAATGGCAAAATTCCCATTGACTTCACTGAAGCTGGAATGGGCTCTATCCTACCTATCCATGAATAACTCCACTGAGTTCAGAAGGACTATTTATAATAGCACTGAGCTCTGAAGTAACTGTTTGAAGGTTCAGGCTTTTCAGCCCCAGTCCTACATATGGATCTGGGCAGATGGACCTCACCATGCAAAGCCCCTTTGAAGTCACTGGAGCTCCTGGCAGGTACAAGGGTCTATCAGCCCATCTAATGCCAATTTTTTTTTTAAAGGCTCCAGAGGCAATCCTGGCAATTACAAGCCAGTAAGTCTAACTTCAGTACCAAAGTGGTTGAAACTATAGAAAAGAACAGAATTATCAGCCACAGATTAATAAGATTTGTTGGGGAAGAGTCAACACGGCTTTTGGAAAGTGAAATGATGCCTCCCCAATCTTAATTCTTTGCGTGGAGGGGTCCAACAAACCTGGGCAAGGGCGATCCAGTGGATATGGTGTACTTGGACTTTCAGAAAGCCTTTAACATCGTCCCTCACCAAAGATTCTTAAGCAAAGTAAGCAGTCATGGATAAGAAAGAAGGCCCTCTCATGGATCAGTATCTTGTTAAAAGACAGGAAACAGAGGGTAAAAATAATTTGTCAGTTTTCACAGTGGAGAGAGGAAAATAGCAGGGTTCCCCAGGAACCAGAGCTATTCAACATATTGATAAATTATTGGGGAAAAATGAGTAAAGAATGAAGTAGCAAAGTTTGAAGATGATATAAAATTACTCAGAATAGTGAATACCAAGGTAGACTGTTAGGAGTTACAAAGGGATCTCACAAAACTAGGTGACCATGCAAGAAAATGGCAGATGAAATTCAATTTATTTCAATACAATGTTGATAATGCAAAGTAATGCACATTGAAAAATGAAATCCCAATTATACATTCAAAATGATGGTGTCTGTGATGGTCATCACTCGGGGGTTGGTTGGTAGGGTAGCATTCCTTAGTGGTCAGGACTTAGGCCCATGATTTGCAGGGCATTGTTGGTAGGGAAGCCTGGGCCCTCCCACTCCATCAGGCTCTGACCCAAGGCCCTTTGAGTGCTATCAGTTATCTGACCACCAGGGGATGCTTAAGGCTGCACTTCTGGGACACTTCCTATCACCCTCCCCCACCATTGCAATTGTCTCAAGGTCACCATCTGGGTTAAGGCGGCATGAAGGGTGTCTGCTCACCACAAGACACCTTCTGGCAGCTGCGTGTAGTGAGGTCGCTCTTTTCCTCTTTTAGGAGGCAGGATACTGGGCTAGAAGAACCATTGGTCAGACCCAGTATGGCCATTCTTGTGTTCTTATCCGACTGCAGGTTTAGGGCAGAAGACCCTGATTCAATACAAGAATTAAACATGTGTTTAACTTTCAGCTTCTGCTCTAAACTCTAGTGAAGACATTTTTGTTCTGAAACATAAAAATTGAAAAATACCTGTAAATTTGACATTTTCCCTGGGGAAAAAAATCTCATTTTTGACAAAATGAGATTTTCCAAGGTGAAAAATGTTGATCAACTCTACCAGTATTATTCTTTAATATTTGTATTACTATAGCACCTAAAATTGTTTCCATATGATAAGCCATGTAATTTTAAGCATGAAATGGTGCCTACTTACTTTTTTTTGTCTCTAGTAGAGCTGGAAGAATACTGCACCCAAGTTTCCACAAATACCCATACATTTTTAAACAAAAACACTTTTGACTGCTATTTGCACCCTTTGGCTATCCACAAATATTCAACTAAGCAAGTTTGGAAGGAATATTCACTGAAACAATTAACCATGGTGGCTATTGCAGAATATTTGTAGAAATAAAATTTCTAATTCATAATAGTGTATATTCTTACTAGAAACAGTATAAGAACACCACTCAACAAGTCAGGGAACAGATTAGACAATGTGATGTAAGTGTCCAATTTTACATCAGACATTTGCAATAAACTTCTCATGGATGAGCTACAGAACAAGATTTATTTGAAAAACTTATTCAGGGTCAGATTGTGAACCTCACTGGATTTATTTTCAGGGGAGTAAGGCACCCATGAACTCCCCTACAATCTCTAACCATGCTATGGTTGGCAGCCTCTGCAGGTGGATAGGAGGTAGGCAGGCAAACTGAGCTGACAGCAATCTGCTCTGTGCATAGAATTGGTGTAAATACTTTCTCCCACCCCCCTGGAGCAAGGGCCTCTGAGTCATGACCTTGTTCCTCATCAGCTCTTGGTGCAGGACAATTAGATGCTACCTCTTGCTTAGGGGTCATAGCAAAGCTACAGTAAACACTGAAGGAATAACTTCAAACAACAAATATATCTGAGAAAACCTAAATCTGTTCACATGCTACCAAGGTGCTAACAAAAGAAAAAGGCAAAAAGTCTATCAGATTGTTTGTTATAAATTATTGGTCTAGTTCCAGTTCTTTGTAGGGGGACAATAGATTGGTATTCACAATGCATCCCCCATAAGTACCCAGCTACAGCTGGAATGCGGTCTGGAGAAATGGCCAATCCAACTAGCAGATCGATTTCAAGGATTACCATGAATCTCAGTTAACTGGTCAAACAGGCTCTGGACAATGACTTTTTAGTCACAGGTCCGGCACTTAAGATCCTCCAGATGAATGTTGAAGGGTTGTCTGCCGCCAAGCAGCAACTTATTGGTGTTCTGGCAAGGGAAGTTCAAACTGACCTTTGGCAAGCGGCCTATCAGGGAAAGCCGCTGGCGGGCCAGGCCGGTTTGTTTACCTGCAGCGTCCACAGGTTCGGCCGATCACAGCTCCCACTGGCCGCGGTTTGCCATTCCAGGCCAATGGGGGCTGCAAGAAGAGGTGGCCTGGCCCGTGCTGCTTCCCGCAGCCCCCATTGGCCTGCAACAGTGAACTGCGGCCAGTGGGGGCTGCGATCGGCAGAACCTGCGGACGCTGCAGGTAAACAAACTGCCCCGGTCCGCAAGCGGCTTTCCCTGACGGGCTGCGTGCCAAAGGTTGCTGATCCCTGGTCTACAAGAAACTCACATCACACTGAATGAAGCACATCGGGTTAAGATAACTGGTTTTGATCTGTTAAGTCACGATGTTCATGTGAAACATCACCGAGCCATGTGCATCTGTAGTGATGTATCGGATGTTGTCCATATCGAATCTTCACCCTTTTGTGACATGATTGAAGTCGGTGGGTTTCAAATTGCAAATTTATATAAGCCACCGGGTGAAACATGGGGTTGACAAGTTCTCACAAGGCTTAAGCATCTGGCAGTGTATGTTGGCAACTAATAGTCATCATAGCAATGGGGTTATGTGACTGCAGACCCAAACGGTGAACAACTGTTGGAGTGGGCAACAAATAATGATCTCACACTGGTCCATGACCCTACACAGCGTGGTACCTTCCACTCAACACGTTGGAATAGGGACTATTGCCTTGACCTGCGCTGGTTCACATTGTTTGCCAAAAATCCGCAGCCAGTCGTGTGTATGGTACTTAATGATTTTCCACATAGCCAACATCATCCATCGTTGATTTAGCTGGGAATAAGTCTTCTGCTTATAAGGAGTGTACCAAAGTTTAGATGGAACTTCTGGAAGGCAGATTGCGGCTCCTTTATGGAATACTTAGAAAAGAGCATCGTAACCATCCCATTAAATATCATCTCAGTGGAAGATGCAAACTATCATTTCTATTGTGCCATTTTTAAAGCTGCAAGTGCAACAATTCCATGTAGCTTCTGACCCAGTGTATATTCCTTGTTTGAATGAGGATTGTGCTGATTTGCTGAGGCAGTATGAGCAGTCAGGTAATCTGGAGATTACAGACCTGTGACGGTGTACCCCATACGGCTTTATGGGGAGATGCTTATAAATGTATATATATATAACTGGAATATGTTTTATGCTACATGTGCCATGTACCATATCTCTGTAAAAGATATGACCTACTGAATCTATTCCTCCTGTTTGTATGCATGTATCATTTTTGTAGTTGAAGTTATGAATATTGGTTGTATATTTGCTTGTTTTATACATAGCCTTAGTAAGAGCATTTGATCAATGTCTGGAGAAAGGAATGTGCAGGTTAAGTGCCCAATCAAGAAACACTTAACAGACAATAGAACTGGGAGACGCCAATCCACATCTGAGCTTTGCTAGGAATGTGACTTGGCTGGTAAGGAACTGAGTTGTGCATGAACATGTGACTTCCCATGTGACCCCAAAACTCCATTTTGTAACTGGATGCTACACAGGGAGAGGGAGGGGTGTCCACCCAGAGGAGAAAGTCTATTTAAACCCCTGATAGACCCCTCCATTTTGTCTTCAGCTGGCTAAAGAGAGAGCCTCTCCACCCCCCAAGGATATACCCGAAAGAAACTGGAACAAAGGACAATAACAATAGGGGTTGTGTGTGATTGCTGGACCCAAGCTAGGAGGACCATAGCCTGTAAAAGGAAGTTTGCTGGAACTGGTGAGGTTTTTATCTGTATTCAGTGTGATTAGACATAGACTTGCGTGTTTTATTTTATTTTACTTGGTAATTCACTTTGTTCTGTCTGTTACTACTTTGAACCACTTAAATCCTACTTTCTGTACTTATTAAAATAACTTTTTACTCATTAATTAACCTGGTGTAAGTGTTAGTACCTGGAGGGGGGCAAACAGCTGTGCATATCTCTCTATCTGTGATATAGAGGGCGAACTGTTTGAGTTTATCCTATATAAGCTTTATACAGGGTAAAACGGATTTATTCAGGGTTTGAACCCCATTGGGAGTTGGGCACCTGGGTGTCAAAGGCAAGAACACTTCCTAAGATGCTTCCAGGCAAGCCTACAGCTGTTAGGGGATGTGCCTCAGACCTGGGTCTGGGTTTGCAGCAGGCTAGAGAGTCTGGCTCAAACCAGACAGGATTCTGGAGTCCCAAACTGGAAAAGGCAGGAAAGCAGGGGCAAGAGTAGTCTTGGCACATCAGGTGGAAGCTCCAAGGGGGTTTCTGTGATACCAACCCATCACAAGTCCATTTTATAGAACTATTGGATGCAGCTCGCCAGGCTTGACAGGAGGAAGCAACATTGGCATTTGACTTTATACAGTTGGGGGAGGGATAGCTCAGTGGTTTGAGCATTGGCCTACTAAACCCAGGGTTGTGAGCTCAATCCCTGAGGGGTCCATTTAGGGATCTGGGGCAAAAATCTGTCAGGGGACAGTACTTGGTCCTGCTAGTGAAGGCAGGGGACTGGACTTGACTCGATGACCTTTCAAGGTCCTTCCAGTTCTAGGAGATTGGCATATCTCCATTTATATAAGCAGTTAAGCCAGAAGAGCTGGAGCTTAATTCATTGACTAGGTCCATCTCAACATCCATGTGCACAAAGCAGGCCAGCAGTTACTCCAAATCAGATTGCCAGTCATCTGTTAAAGGTTGCCAAAGCTCCTGTTTACAGAGTTGTCAAATGACAAGTACATGATGAGTGGAAGTGTTTCCAAAGGAGTAATTCAGCAGATAGTAAGCTGAAGCTATTGACTAGCCTGGAACTGGATAAAAGTACCGAATGATTTAAAAATGGGTACAGCTCCCACATATGATACAATTGCACCTGAATTCATGAAACATCTGGGGTCTTCACGCTCGTGAATGGTTTGTTCGGTTTTTCAACAGAGTTCTGCGGGTATCCAGACTGCCTAGAATCTGGTGCCAAGAGAAGGCACCTTGCTGAAACCTGGGAAAGATCCACACTTGCGTTTGAGCTGCAGACGAATTTCATTTCTAAGCATATATTTTAAGGTGCCTGACCATCTGATTTCGCAAAGAATTTCACCATCTGTGGAAGGCATGCTGGCACCAGAGCAAGCTGGTTTTTGCTACCGTCATAGTACATGTGATCAAGTGCTGGCACTTACAACTTTCATCGAAAATGGATTCCAACATTAGCTGAAGACTGGTTCAGTTTTTCTTGATCTGACCGCAGCATACGATACAGTTTGGCACACAGGCCTTTTGGTGAATTTGTCTAGAACTATGCCAAGTAGGTTTGTATGTGCAACAGCTCTGTTTTTGAAAAATCACCATTTTTGCGTGCATATTGATAATAGAACAAGTGCTCAGAGGCACTAGAAGAATGGCCTCCCTCAAGGGATCAGTATTATCTCCAAAGTTATTCAACTTATACTAGAATGACCTACCATCTACCAGATCTCGCAAGTTTGTTTATGCCTATGACATATGCCTGGCACTCAGCCACACTCCCTTGACATACATGAGAGCATTCTGAATGCAGATATGGTGGCTATGGCCAATTATTGTTGTTGGCAGCACCTGATACCAACTGGAAGTAAGACTGTGTCAAGTGTCTTCCATTTACATCATGCACAAGCGGGCAGAGAGCTGAATATAGTTCTCAGTGGTCGGTGAATAAAGCGTGAGTCACACCCGCTCTATTTAGGTGGCACATTGGCTAGAACTCTCACATACGGTGATCATCTTACAAAGACAGTGACTAACGACAAAACATGCAACAACCTGCTCAGAAAGGTATCTGAGTTTGGAGCTACTTCTTTCCCTGCCATCACTTCCACATTCTGTTCAGGATCTGAACCAGAAGCACCAAAATACTGTGAAAACAGCTATTCTTTCAGGACACCTGGATAAACCAGAACCAGAAGTGCCAGAAATATTGCACGGAAGTCTCTTCTACAAGATGCTCAGGTAAATGTTGCACATTTGGAAGATTCAAGGACTGTAACTAAGGTTTAGATACCCAGTCAGTCCCAGATTTTAAAGTGCTCTGCATGCAGAATTTCCATTGACTTCAGTGGGAGATGGAGTGTTTGCAGTATTTGGGCCACTGAACATTTGGATCCTTATCTCAACTGTCCCCTAATGCCAGAACTTAGGAGCTCTGTCCTCTATTGGTGAGAACACATCATTTTTACTGTACGGTTCCACCTCAGTTGAGACCAGCGAGGGGTCTGAGCTGAAACCAATATTTGTCTATATAAGAAAGAGCTACTAGTACAGTGTTCAATATGAGGGGTCTCCCAGCTTTGGAATTTGCCTCCTTACCATTTGGGCCAGAATAACTAAAATCTGGGGACTATAAGGTCATATAGCAAAGCTTAAATTTTTTCAAAGCCTTTTGAAAATGGGAGATGGAATTGCTAGAGTGGAAAGAGATGGGGTAAATTTTTGAATATCTGGTTTACTGGTGATGGATAATATTGTATAGCGCTGCTGTATTAGTTAGGCCTGCTTAAAAATACAACACAATGGATTCCCAATCTTAAGGGCATTGATGGCCTTTAGTGTTTTGTACAAATCCAAAGAAATAAAGCAAATGAAAACCTCGTTATTTTCCATTCACTATGTACTCTCATTTCTACTCTATTCAAAGTCTAATGCCATCCTCTTCTTCAAAATTAACATGCTAATATAACTCACAGAATTCTCATCTCAAAAATAACATTGCAAATAAAGGAAGCTATATATACTAGAGGAACTACAAACGTAGAGATTCCAAATCCTTGAAAGGTTCATATTATGTATTTTCTTTTTGCTAAGTAGAGATACAGTAGCCCATTTTCTAGCACACTATGAATGAGAAACACTCTTCAAAATATGGCTATTATTTTAGCCTTCATATCTCTATAATAGATTGCTGCTAAAGGTAATAGAGGTCAGAACTGAAGTGAGGCTATTTTGTTTCATGTCTGATGATACCAAATCCCTAGAAATGTCACTTAATAGGCCATTTTTAAGATATCAATAACAAATCATCGGAACAGTCTTAATAGTGAGAATCAGCAGGTAGGAGAAGAGGGAGGTCTTGGAAATCTATACTATTTGTGGTTTCTGAAACCTTGGTTGCTAAGCACTAACTTGAAGCAAGAGAAAAATATTTTGTAACGTGCAGTACAGGAAAGAGAGGAATAAGAACGTGTATATTATGGAGGAGGCAGCTGTCCTTTACACAGCAGGAATTATTGGAGATGGTCTAAAGATATTAGGTAATTAGAGCTCTAGAAAAATAGCAGATTGTTGGATTTTATGACCTACTCCTTTATGGGTGTATTTTAGCCCTAACAATTCTATGAATGTATGGATGGTAAAAGAATTGAAATTGTGTGTCTAGTGAATTTCTGGTTAAATAATTTCTACACTAAACATCTCAGCACTCGTTTACTACCTGTGTAAGCTTCAATGTAAGCTAATGTATAATAGCACTTGTACTGTCCTGGGGACATCTCCTTTAGATGCTTCCCCAAGACTTTTGAACAACCAAAGAAGAGATTGCCATCCAAGGTGTTAAATTAAACCCACTGCATGATGGGACAGGATTTTGGGAGTTTAGTTAGTTCTGCATGGATATTGGTGTATTGCAGATGTGATCAATAAAGCTCATAATTAGAAACCACACTCTCAAGGCTCAGTGCTTTGATTTAAGGAGCTCTCAGTAACCCGAGTCACAGCACTCAACAAATTAAATCTGTATTTCAGTGTTTGCATGGAGTACACAGTAAATGTTGCGGAAGTCCTTCTACAGAAAATATAGAAGGCGGGCTAGGAAAAAGCACTGCATACTACCTCTGCTTTCACACCATGTTAGTGTAACCCACACACTTTCTGGGTGTGGTGGTGTGTCCCATCTAGTGGCACTGAGACCACTTAGAGAGAGAGAGAGAGAGAGTTCAAATGAATCTGCTCTATAGCCTTAGCTAAGAGCCAGTTAGCTTTTAGCTCCTGCGGTAGAGGCTCATGCACTAAGCTCTAGAGGCCCCAGGTTCGATCCCACTGATGACCGAGGTCTGTCAGCGTTACATTAGCACTCTCAAACAGGGTGAAATTTTGCCACATTTACATTGAGATTACATTATTACTTGATCAGTCCCTGGGAAACTACTGGAAACAGTAGGATTACTCCCCATGTGAGGTACTATTCAATGTGAGTGAAGCCTTCAGAATCTGACCCCAGTAAGCACACAGGATCAGATCCTCTGGACCAACAGACCTATATCCGCAGAAGTAAAAGGGCACAGACCATCTTTATAGCTCCCCAGTCCTGCATTCAGTGGGTGCCAGCCCAGTCCCTGTTGCAGGGGAGGAACATAAGAATTGCCATACAATGTCAGACCATTGCTTCACCTTATCCATAGCCCGTCCCCAGCAGTGGCTAGTACCAGATGCTCTAGAAGAATGTACAAGACACTCTGTCATAGGTAGCTGCAAGGAAACATGCCCCCAGGGAAAGCTTCCTCCTAATCCCCAATAATCAGAGGTTGGTTTATGCCTTGAAGTCTGAGGGTTTATATCTCTTCCTTGAATACTGCATGCAGTTCTGGTCATCCCAATTGGAAAAAATATATATTAGAGTTGGAAAAGGTACAGAGAAGGGCAACAAAAATGATTAAAGGTCTGGAACCGCTTCCATATGAGGAGAGATTAAAAAGACTGGGACTGGTCAGTTTGGAAAAGAGACAGCAGGGAGGGGATATAACAGAGGTCTATAAAATCATGAATGGTATGGAGAAAGTGAATATGGGAGTGTTATTTACTCCTTCACATAACAGTAAGAACTCGGGGTCACCTAATGAAATTAATAAGCAGCAGGTTTAAAACAAACAAAAGGACGTACCTCTTCACACAATGCAGTCAAGTAGTGGGACTCGTTGTCAGGGGATGCTGAGAAGGCCAAAAGTATATCTGGGTGCAGAAAAGAGTTAGGCTCTGTGAACACTACGCACCTTACAACGCACAGCTGTGCTGGTACAGCAGTGCCGCTGTAAGGTACTCAGCGTAGCCGCTCTTTATCGACAGGAGAGAGCTCTCCTGCTGACAAAATAAAACCACCCCAAATGAGGAACAGTAGCTTCATTGTTGGGAGAGCATCTCCCACTGACAAATAATAATTGAGATATGCCTATCTCATAGAACTGGAAGGAATCATAGAATATCAGGGTTGGAAGGGACCTTAGGAGGTCATCTAGTCCAACCCCCTGCTCAAAGCAGGACCAATCCCCAATTTTTGCCCCATATCCCTAAATGGCCCCCTCAAGGATTGAACTCACAACCCTGGGTTTAGCAGGCCAATGCTCAAACCACTGAGCTATCCCTTCCCCCTGCAAAAAAAAGCGCTGTCCACATTGACGCTTTTCGTTGGTAAAACTTTTGTCGGTCAGGAGGTGTGTTTTTTCACACCCCTGACTGACAGAAGTCTTACTGAAGAACGTGCAATGTAGACATAGCTTTAGATAAGCACCAGGAGGATAGGTACACCAATGGCTATTAGCCAAGATGGTCAGGGACGCAACTGCATGCTCTTGGTGTCCCTAAACCTCTGGCTGCTAGAAGCGGGGACTGGATAACTTGATAAATTGCCCTGTTTTGTTCATTCCCTCTGAAGCATCTGGTATTGGCCACTGTTGGAAGACAGGATACTGGGCTAGATGGACCATTAATCTGACCCAGTATGGCCATTTTTATGTTCTTAATGCCTGTTTATTAAAACTGTAGGTATTCTTGTTAGCATAATAAATCTTCAATTCTTTAATGAATTTTTCCAGACTTTTGGCTTCAGTGACCTCTTGGGCAATGCGTTCCATAGGTTAATTATGAATTGTATGAAAAAGTACGTCTGTTTATCAGTTTTGAATTTGCTGCTGTTCAGATTTGTGGAATGTCCTTTTGTTCATGCAGCATAAGAAAGAGATAGTACATCAAGAATTTCTGTTCATTATTTTGTATACATCTAACGCCTGTTATTAATATTTACTGCTACTACTAATAATAAATTAAATTTAGCACCTAGGAGCCCCAGTTATTCATCAAGACCCTACTGTGTTAAGTACTACACAAACACCTACTAAAAGGACAGTCCTGTCCCAAGGAGCTTGCAATCTAAGTATAAGACAAGAGACAACAAATTGATACAGACAGATGGCAGAGTACAAGGAAACAGCTAGAAAATACTGGTCAGCAGTCCCAGTCTTTTCAGTCTCTCTTTATTCCATGATCCTAATAATTTCTATCACCCTTCAGGCTGCTTTGTCACATGTTTACTACTAACAGCTCACAGGCAGCCATGTGACAGCCAGAAGAAGGGGGTCCTGTCTATACCCTGCACTCCCCTGTTATGTCCACTACACTGAGGGCTGGGAGTGGCACTAAGTGGAATTAACAGGCAAAGTTTCTAGATATAGCATTATACTATTTTAATTGCCTCTCTCTCTCTCTCTCTCTCTCACACACACACGCATTTTAAGGTTCCTCTGGATATACTAGCCAAACGAATGTGGTTAAGCAACAACGGTGCCGTAATTGTGTTCTCATTGTCAAAGGAAAAATGTTTGCATAAATTAAAGGAGGGAATTAACTACTTATAACAAAGCACATTGTCATAAACATTCAAAATATAATGTTGAGGTACAAAGAGGGTATATATTCTTCTGTACAATATTATCTGATATGTAACTGACCGACAAAAGTAGGTTCTATGTTCCACTAATCATTTTTCTTGATATAATGTAAAGAGTAAAAATGACAAATCACAAAAAGAGTCTATTCATAAAACCACAAGCACCTGGGAATGCCTCTCTGCTAATTATCTTTCAGCAAATCAATAAATATACACATAATGCCACTACCTAAAAAGGCTTGTAATCACATATTAGAAACTCAACAAAGAGCACAGAAACATAGCAATTACAGAGCAGAACAATCATCCATCTATTTCCATCTCCTGTCACCAACTGTGGCAAGTACCACATACTACAGAGGAAGTGCAAGAAACCCTGCAGTTGGAAATTAAAGAATGTATACAGCTTCATCTGAACTCCACACAGTTGATAGCCAATGACTTCAAGAATGAGAACTAATTTCTTTTAAACATATTTCATCCTAGCTCATGTAACTTAGGCTGTTGTTCAGTGCTAAGCTCTTGAACTTGATTGTGCTATCCAGTAATGATGAGGGCCTTAGTGTAGGGCCTGGGTTCAAGTCTCTGCTCTTCCACAGACTTCCTTCACTGCCTGGAAAATAGGGTTATTACTTCCTTAACCCACAGTGGGACTGTGAGCATTAAGGATTGTGAGGCACTAAGATACCATGGTAATGGGCACCACATAGTCCCACAGGTGACTTCTGCTAATGGGACAGAAAAATGGACCATATTTGACCTCCTACTTGCATTAATCTGTCTTTCCACTTGAGCAAAGAGGGTTGGATGCTGCTTCTGATTCAAAGAGGTCTGCTTAAGACTGACATCAAATTCCTCCTCTTGACGGTGCTGAATGCACTGGCTCTTACAGTATTCCCAGCCTGGGAAGCCAGACTCTGAGCTGAAGTTCTAGTAATCTGTAATTTCTGGATGATGATACAGTTAGAACACAGAGTGGATTAATAAGAAAATATCTAGGGGGAATAGCTCAGACATTAACAGCTGATGTCTGCTACTGCAGCAGCACTTTGATTGGAACCTTTGAAAAGCCTCTGGGGGCCTGGTTACACAACAGCTGTTTAGAGCCTAACACACATGTTCAGAACAGCCATGATTGCTCTTCATTAAAGGGACTCTTTGAGGTGCCTGACCTATTTTGCCAGGGATAGACTTTCAGAGCTAAGCAGCAGCCCATCCAAACAATACAATCAAAAATAGCATTGCCCTCTAAAAGCCTCAAGGGGAACACACTTTCAGACCCAAACCCCACAGGCTTCTTGCCTACAAACCCTGATTTTTATGACAAGTTAGGTAGTTGAAATAGCTGTGGTCATAGTGCCCTTTTCTCTTGAGAAGTATGTGTTGGTATCCTTGTTACATGTACTTTAAAGGGTCTTTTCTACAAAGCTCCTCTCCATTTGCTACATCCTGACCCTGGTGTCCTAGCAAGGTTTGGAGTGGAGAAGTTCTGTAGTAGCTGGTGGCAGGGAAGGAATCCTGACCCTCATGATATAGGGTACCAGTAGAACTCTTCTGCATCATAAGCTACAGTTGTCCCGGTTGACTCTTTGGAACATAGCGGCGGACCCATTAACCCGACCCTATTCCCACAAACTCCCGGGGGTGCACAAGAAGCCCTGGCAGAGCTGGGTCCCATGGTACATAGGGGATGTAAACCCACTCTGCACATTCCCCTAATCCCACCCCCATCATACGGTAAGTTCCATTGCCCTTGGAGTCCTGCCCACACGTGAGCAGAGCTCTCACTAGCATGAATGGGGACTATGCACACGAACTGAGACTATGCTTCATTGTATATGGTGGGATTTATGTGTGCCTTTTAACCCTTACACATCGAATGGAGACTAGATCTCTTTTGTACTGTAAATGAGCAGGGTCACAGTAAAACAGTATAATTAAAAGGTTATTAGAGACTGTCATAAATATGAAGGGAAGGGGGAGAGGGTCTGATGCAGTGCTATAAAATCCTCTTTCCAGTAAAGGGTTAAGAAATGCAGGTAGCCAGACTGACACCTGACCTGGCTGGCATCTGACCAATAAGGGGACAAGATACTTTCAAACTTTGGGAGGGGGGAAGGTTTTTGTGTGTGTCTTTGTCTGAGCAGAGTGATCTTGGAAGACAGAAAGAACCTACAGAGAATCCGCCTCCTCACCAATACTCATTTTTCTAAAGTAAGTTTAGATAGCATAGCGAGTAGATTTCTGTTTATTTTGCTTGATACATTCCCTGTGGGAGAGGGAAGGGTTATTCCTGTTTTCTGTAACTTTAAGGTTTTGTCCAGAGGGGGGAATCTCTCTGAGTGCCCAGTAAAATAGTTACCATCCGGATTTTACAGAGATGATTTTACCTTCTTTGTTTTTAATAAAATCCTTCTTTTAAGAAGCTGACTGTTTTCTATGGTTTTTAAAAACCCAGGGGGTGGGTTTTTAGATCACTGTGTAACCAATTGGTTAGGAGATTATCCCCAAGCTTCCCAGGACAGGGGGGTACGGGCTTGAGAGGATATTTTTGGGGGGCGGGGGGGAAGGGACTTCAAGTGGTCCCCTTTCCTGGATTCCTGTTTAGAACACTTGATGGTGGCAGTGGAAGAAGCATTTCTCAGGGTGCAGGGAATTTTGTACCTTGGGGGTTTTAACCTAAGCTGGTAAAAATAAGCTTAGGGGCTCTTAATGTGGGTCCCCATGTCTTTACCCTAGAGTTTAGAGTGGGGAGGGAACCCTGACAGAGACACAGAAATAATAAATAGAAATATTATTGATTACAATATAATGAAATCTCAGAGACTTCATTCAGATGTGACTGAAATGCACAGTGCATCCAATCCACTGATTCAGACAGATGTCAACAAAATAAATAAATAAATAAATCCAGCTTTATGTGTTTGATGGCATAGATTTCCACCACAGCTTCAACAACTACCACCTGTCCATTGCACGCTCTCTGGAACATTCCCATATAGCCTCAACTTCCATAATTAACTTCAGCAGTGGAACCCGACAGACAACCATATAACCATATACAAGAAATCCATGGATCACCACAGTTACCTTTATAGATCAAAAAAGAAAACAAGAAAAATACCTGTGGCACCTTAGAGACTAACAAATTTATTTCAGCATAAGCTTTCGTGGGTTAAGAACCCACTTCATCGGATGCATGGAACAGAACATACAGTGAACAGATATTTATACATTCAAAGAAACATGAGAAGGTGGAAGCATCTATACCAATGTTAAGAGGCTAATTAATTGAAAGGAACTGTTATCAGTAAAAACTTTTGAAGTGATAATCAACAGGGGCCATTACAGACAGTTGACACAAAGGTGTTAAGGGGGGAAATAAATTCAATTAACGTAATGACCGAGCCATCCACAGTCAATATTCAAGCCTAAGGTAATGGTATCTAGTTTGCATATTAATTCCAATTCCGCAGTTTCTCGTTGGAGCCTGTTTTTGAAGTTATTTTGTTGCAAAATTGCTACTTTTATATCTGTCATTGAGTGATTAGGGAGATTGAAGTGTTCTCCTACTGGCTTTTGAATGTGATGATTCCTGATGTCAGATTTGTGTCCATTTATTCTTTTGTGTACAGCCTGTCCAGTTTGGCCAATGTACATGGCAGAGCGGCATTGCTGGCACATGGTGGCATATATCACATTGGTAGATGTGCAGGTGAACGAGCCCCTGATGGTGTGGCTGATGTGATTAGGTCCTATGATGGTGTCACTTGAATAGATATGTGGACAGAGTTGGCATCAGGCTTTGTTGCAAGGATAGGTTCCTGGGATAGTGCTTTTGTTGTATGGTGTGTGGTTGCTGGTGAGTATTTGCTTCAGGTTGGGGGGCTGTCTGTAAGCGAGGACTGGTCTGTTTCCCAAGATCTGTGAGAGTGAGGGATCATCTTTCAGATGATCATCTTTCCATCCCACCATCAACCTTAGCCTAGACCAGTCCACACAAGCGGTCCATTTCCTAGACACTACTGTGCTAATAAAAGCGACAAAGGGTCCTGTGGCACCTTATAGACTAACATAAACACCACCCTATACTGGAAACCTACTGACCGCTATTCTTAACTACATGCCTCCAGCTTCCATCCTGAACACACCACACGATCCATTGTCTACAGCCAAGCTCTAAGATACAACCGCATTTGCTCCAATCCCTCTGACAGAGACAAACACCTACAAGATCTCTATCAAGCATTCTTAAAACTACAATACCCACCTGCTGAAGTGAAAAAAACAGATTGACAGAGCCAGAAGAGTACCCAGAAGTCACCTACTACAAGATAGGCCCAACAAAGAAAACAACAGAACGCCACTAGCTGTCACCTTCAGCCCCCAACTAAAACCTCTCCAGTGCATCAAAGATCTACAACCTATCCTGAAAGATGATCCCTCACTCTCACAGATCTTGGGAAACAGACCAGTCCTCGCTTACAGACAGCCCCCCAACCTGAAGCAAATACTCACCAGCAACCACACACCATACAACAAAAGCACTATCCCAGGAACCTATCCTTGCAACAAAGCCTGATGCCAACTCTGTTCACATATCTATTCAAGTGACACCATCATAGGACCTAATCACATCAGCCACACCATCAGGGGCTCGTTCACCTGCACATCTACCAATGTGATATATGCCACCATGTGCCAGCAATGCCGCTCTGCCATGTACATTGGCCAAACTGGACAGGCTGTACGCAAAAGAATAAATGGACACAAATCTGACATCAGGAATCATCACATTCAAAAGCCAGTAGGTGAACACTTCAACCTCCCTAATCACTCAATGACAGATATAAAAGTAGCAATTTTGCAACAAAATAACTTCAAAAACAGGCTCCAACGAGAAACTGCGGAATTGGAATTAATATGCAAACTAGATACCATTACCTTAGGCTTGAATATTGACTGTGGATGGCTCGGTCATTACGTTAATTGAATTTATTTCCCCCCTTAACACCTTTGTGTCAACTGTCTGTAATGGTCCCTGTTGATTATCACTTCAGAAGTTTCTACTGATAACAGTTCCTTTCAATTAATTAGCCTCTTAACATTGGTATAGATGCTTCCACCTTCTCATGTTTCTTTGAATGTATAAATATCTGTTCACTGTATGTTCCATTCCATGCATCCGATGAAGTGGGTTCTTAACCCACAAAAGCTTATGCTGAAATACATTTGTTAGTCTCTAAGGTGCCACAGGTATTTTTCTTGTTTTCTTTTTGCTGACACAGACTAACACGGCTACTACACTGAAACTTTTCACAAAGTGATCACTCTGTATCTGACCTATCAGTCCTCATGCTCGAAGGAACCCTGCATATCACTTTCAAAAGATCAGCCTGGGTGTTTAAATTCCGAACACTGCTACCCACTAAAAATCATGGACTGCACAGAGACACACTGGATTTATGGCTTATTACACCAATCTGTAACCCACTAACCCCCTCTTTTTGTCCTGACTTCAGAGGTGTTAACTGGCCACTATACTTTGAATGGTCCCTTAAAATATGTGCTAACTACTTATGCAAAACAATCTGTTCCACTTTGCATTTACTGTGATGCTGAGAGTAAATTTCTCAGACCTGCAGAAGAGCTCTGTGTGGCTCCAAAGCTTCTCTCTCTCACCAACAGAAGTTGGTCCAATAAAAGATATTGCCTCACCCAGCTTGTCTGTCTAGCATACAAAAAAGGCCTTTGAAGTCTATACCATGCTTTGAAGATGTAAAGCATGAAAGAAGTGCTAAGCATTATTTCTAAACCATTAGAGTACAGGAACTCCCCGCTTAACATTGTAGTTATGTTCCTGAAAAATGCGACAAAGTGAAATGATGTTAAACTAATCCAATTTCCCCATAAGAATTAATGTTAATGGGGTGGGGGGGGTTAGGTTCCAGGGAAAGTTTTTTCACCAGAAAAAATCTATATATTATATAAATATATACACACACAGTATAAACTTTAAACAAACAATTTAATACTGTACACAGCGATGATGATTGTGAAGCTTGGTTGAGGTGGTGAAGTCAGAAGGTGGAAGAGGGTGGGATATTTCCCAGGGAATGCCTTACTGCTAAATGATGAGGGCTCAGCCAAAAGCTAGTTCAAGGGTTAACACGTTGTTGTTAATGTAGCCTCACACTACAAGGCAGAAGGGAGACACAGCATGGTAGACAGAGACACACACCCTGTGTGTGGGAGAGAGAGAGAGAAAGATGCGCACTGCCCCTTTTAAGTGGATCAGGAAGTTGAGAAAGCAGCTGCTGCTGCCCCAATCTCTCTCTGTCTCTCTCTGTCTGTGACCCCAGCCTGCTCTATATGGGTAGAATATAGGGGGGTAAGCAAGGTGCAGAAGCAGTGGGGAGGGAGATACCCTGACATTAGCCCCCCCGCACAGCAAGCAGGAGGCTTGGGGAGCAGCTCCAAGGCAGAGGGCAGGAACAGCACATGGCAGCGGGGGAAGGGACAGCTGCACTGCTGGCACTTGATAGCCTGCTGAGCAGCTGCAGGCTGAGCACAGGGAACTTAGAGGAGCAGGGAGCTGATAGGGGGGCTGCTGGTCTACCCTGGTTCCAAGCCCCCACCAGCTAGCTGCAATAGGCTGCTCTTCCTGCAAGCAGTGGACAAAGCAGGCAGCTGCCAAACGACGTTAGATGGGAGCATTGCACAACTTTAAATGAGCATGTTCCCCAATCCATCAGCAACTTAACATTGAAACAACGTCAACCGGGATGACTTTAAGTGAGGAGTTCCTGTATTAGTTTTTATTGTTGCATACTGTTCACACACACTCTCTCTCTCACACAAACAAACAACAGTTCACTGCATATCCATGTTTTCCCCTTTTAAATGCACATAACTCCAGCATATTTTTAACATTTAAGGGCCAGACTGAACTTTTGCTCACTGGACATCTTAGGCAGTAGCGTAGCCAGGTCTTGAGCACAGCGGGAGCGGCGCTATAAAAAGGCGCCTCCCACTCCCCCTGTACTCACCCTGCAGCGCTTTAAAAGGCCCGCGGCTCCCCGCAGCGGCAGGAGCCGCTGGCAGGGCCGGCGCACCCACTAGACAACCCTAGGCAGTCGCCTAGGGTGCCAAGATTTGGGGGGCAGCGGGCAGCTGCCCGCTGCCTCCCCGCTCAGCGGCTGAGCTGCTGAGCGAAGAGACAAGGGGCAGCTCGCCGCGGCTGCCCCTTGTCTCCCCGCTGAACTGCTGAGCGGGGAGACAATGGGCGGCTTGCTGTGAGCTGCCTCTTGTCTCTCTGCTCAGCAGCTCAGCAGCTCAGCGGGGAGACAAGGGGCAGCCCCAGCGAGCCGCCCCTTGTCTCCCAGCTCAGCGGGGAGGCAGCGGGCAGCTGCAGCAAGCCGCCCCTTGTCTCTCTGCTCAGCAGGGCTGGGGGAGAGCTTTAAAAGGCCCCTGGCTCCCTGCAGCGGCAGGAGCTGCAGGCCTTTTAAAGCGCCGCCCTAGCAAGGCTCTGGCAGTGCCTTAACGCTGCTTTTCCTCATAGGGGGAGCAGCCGCTCCCCCTGCTCCCCCCCTGGCTACGCTACTGATCCTAGGAACAGCCTAGGGAAAGAACCATAACTCAGTCTCAATTTCATCTCTGTTCCCCCTTTCTTAAGGGGTGGAGTTGGGAGTGGGGCGGATATAAGTTGGACCAACACTCAACCAAGCACAGTTACTTCCTCTTCATCCAGGTCAGCCCTAGTGTCTGATGCATGGTGGGGAATTTAATAAACTCTCCATCTACTTCCTGAACTTCTCTGCCTCCCGCCTGTCCACTTGATGGGGGGAGGAGGTGGTTGCAAACACTCGGTTTTCTTTCCCACGTCTGCAGACCCAAGATCTGGGGAAGATGCACAATAGTGTATGTGGAAGTGATTGGTCCTAACCTTTCTCCTATGTCCTGTGTGGCCACGTAAGGCTGGGTCATAGTCTGGCCCTAAGAACACAACATTAACAATTACAAAACATGTCAAAGAACTCGTAAAACAACTTATTATAAGTATATTGAAAAATTTCTTATGTGTCTTCACTGACTACTCACACAAAGATTCAGCAACACACCACACATAGTCTCTCTGACTTGCTTTGTATTACTTTCTGATATGAGTGTTTAAATACTGCTTTATATTAGATCCATATTTTAGTAGCTGTTTAATACACAAAGTTACCTATGTAAGCTGGTAGTTTGCTCCGTGTATTTACTACCCATCTGTTCATTTATGGAGCAAGTTCTTGTAAGGGCTGACAGATCTTGAATCTGGACTCAGGAGTTCCCAAGCAGCCCTCACACCCTAGCTGCTACTGGACAGCCCACATTCAACTACTGGAAATAAGGGGCTAGCAGAACTTTGACCCTTCCCAAACGCACCCACCTAAGAGAATCCTGATTGGGGATGATGAGAAGGAGTAAATAACACTTAGTGGCCCAACCATACTCTGATCCCTACTTTAGGTCCTGATTCCAGCTTTGGCCTCCGGCTCGGACCAGTAGGTATGACCATCCATGCTTCAACCACTAGTCAGATCACTCTTATCCCAGTCTTGACAGCTCTTACTATTTGCCTGTCTGTAATGGTTATTAAACCTTCTTGTCTAATCATAATAATGTAATGGGACCTGTGATGACAGACGGTTTGCATGGGAAGCAGATGTTGGTGTTTACCTAGATATAATTTACAATGATGAGTGGTGGTGATTGGAGTTGTTGTTTTTTTCTGTCAGTGTAATATGGCATATATTACAAAGCTGCAAAATGTCTCCCATGGAGTCATTATGGCCTGTCAGGTCAGTATCATGCATTTTAAAAACTTCCTTGAATACATGTTTACATAGCCTGTATTTACATGTGTTTAAAATATTTCTTTACATGCTGTACTGCTTCAGGCTTCCTTCAACACCTTTGTCTTTCCAAAATGATTTATTCTAAAAGCAAAGGCAATAATTCCATGCAATTTTTAGAAAATTTGTTTAAATATTAATTTGGCATTTATGAAAAGTGTCAGCCAATTTAAATCCTGGGGTGGTGGGTGGAGCTTACCAACACAAGGAACGGCTCAGCTCCTGTGTCAGTCTGACAGTTCTGAAGACTAAATGTGGCAGGCTTTGTTAAGGTTCAGATATTATAGGCAGCAGAATATTTAAAACCAAACCTCAGAATCCTTCTATAGTCATACATCACAGACAAAGGCATAACAAGAGCCAGTGGCTGGAAACTGAAGACAGCAAAGGCCAGAGACATTGTAATAAACACAGAGGGTAGTTAACCATTGGAACAGGTTACTGAGAGATGTAGTAAATTCTCCATCACTTGGAGTCTTTAAATCTAGATTGAATGTCTTTCTAAAACAGATGATATTATTCAACCTCAAATTGTTGGGCAGGGATCACTGGTGAAATATTATGACCTGTATTATGCAGGAGATCAGAACAGAGGACCGTAATGGTTCCTTCTTGCCTTAAAATCTGTTACATTGTTAAATAGAATCAGCCATATTTCTAATTTTTTTTTATTTGAATCCATACTTTCTTTCATTTTCCATATCTCTCAGATCCATAAGACAACTAAATATAACCTCTGAAACATCAAATATATCTTCACCACTCCTGTTTTAAATTTAAAGCTGTTGTTCATGTGCTCATCACCTCTAATGACTCCAATGGTTTCCAAATATTGATTTGTCCAAAATGTGCCATCTCAGCTTCTACTTGAATAACAGGGACAAATCATCCCCTTTCTCAAACTTTCACTTGCTTTTTATTCATTACAGAATCCAGTTCAAAATGTCCTTCTTTGTTTTTGATTAGGGGTAGAGAACGGCTTCTGTATGAGGACAGATTAATAATACTGGGACTTTTCAGCTTGGAAAAGAGGCGACTAAGGGGGGATATGATAGAGATCTATAAAATCATAAGTGTTATTTACTCCTTCTCATAATACAAGAACAAGGGGCCACCAAATGAAATTAATAGGTAGGAGGTTTAAAACAAAACACAAGAAAGTATTTTTTCACTCAACGCAATGTCAACCTCTGGAACTCCTTGCCAGAGGGTGCTGTGAAGGCCAATACTATAACGGGATTCAAAAGGGAGCTAGATAGATTCATGGAAGATAGGTCCATCCATCAATGGCTATTAGCCAGGATGGGCAGGAATGGTGTCCCTTGTCTCTGTTTGCCAGAAGCTGGGATTGGGTGACAGGGCGTGGATCTCTTGATGATAACCTGTCTATTAATTCCCTTTGGGGCACCTGCCATTGGCCACTGTCAGAGGACAGGATACTGGCCCTGATGGTCCTTTGGGCTGACCCAGTATGGCCATTCTTATGTTCTTTTTAAGATCCTCCACACATTTTATTCTTACTATGACTCTAATTCATTGAAACTCATTAGTAAGGTATAAAACTATAAGCATTACTGGTCATTTCTGTGTGTATGTGTATGTGCTCCCTATACTCACAACATTCTGTCCCCAGTTCAATGGATAATCTAGGTATATTTCTCCAGGGGCAGCCTTTTCCTTGATTGTTCCTAAATCCTGGTAAAGATTCTGGAGGCAACGTCTATAGGACATTATACATCCCTATTCCTTTTTATCTTGACCAAACAAAGTAAAAACATTCTACTGCCAAGCCAATTTTTGTTTGTATTTTAATGAAACCAATAAAAATGTAATACTTGTTGGTTTCACTTGTACTAGCACTTTGTGGACTCATAGCAGCTAATGCTAGAAAAGACTTCTTAGATGTTAAGACCATAAGGAACCACTATGATAATCAAGTATCAGGGGGGTAGCCGTGTTAGTCTGGATCTGTAGAAGCAAAAAAGAGCCCTGTGGCACCTTATAGACTAACAGATGTATTGGAACATAAGCTTTCGTGGGTGAATACCCATTTCTTCAGATGCATTTGCATACCCTTCCACATCTAAAATCTCACTTTAAGGACATATTTTTCTGATATTCAGTTAATAATTTTTCTTTCCTAATTTCAGCCCATTGCTCTCCTGGTATTATGCTAAAAAATTGTCTTTCTCTCCGTGGTGTTTAGTCCCTTCAAATATTTATAGACTGTTACCGTGTCCCCCTTTAAGTAATTTCATAGCCAAGCTGTGAATAGTTAGCACTTGTAATCAATCCTCATACATCAATCACTCCAGAAGCCTAATCTTTTTTGCAGCTTTTTTCTGATCTCCCTCCAATTTGTGATTATCTTTCTGATAATGAGATGCCCAGAGTCAAACGCAATGGGCCTTGTCTTTAGCACATGTAAATCAGTGTAGCTCTGCTGAAGCCAGTGAAGCTATGTTGATTAACATGAGCTGAGGTCATGGCCCAACATTTCTGGTCCGATGACACCAAACCTGTCTAGAGAGGAAGCACTATCCTTTCGTCCTAGAGTGTAATTCTTCTGCACATGCAGCCCAAATTCATAGGGGGCTTTTTTTTTTATACATTGCAAAGTCTGTTAAATGTAATGTCTGCTACCATTTCTTTCAGAATTACTACTTTCCAGGTATCTTCCTCCCACTGACTATCTGTGTTTTTAATTCTTTTTTTCCTAGTGTGTGTATGTGTGAGGTGTGGTAGGGGCTCCCCTGAGTCCCTTTGAGAGACCACTTCAAGTCATTTATAATTAGGGTGACCAGACAACAAGTGTGAAAAATCGGGACAGCGGGTGGGGGTAATAGGAGCCTATATAAGAAAAAGACCCCAACATCGGGACTGTCCCTATAAAATCAGGACATCTGGTCACCCTATTTATAATGTCCTTCCTGGCAGTTCATAGCATATGAGGGATTCTCTAAATAAAACAAACAGAAAAATGAAATGTCCTTATGAGAAAGGGGAATCTGAGTGAAAGCAAAAAAAGGCCTGGCTCTCAGGCAGTCTTTCCGAATTCAGCTTTTTGGGCTTGGCCTATCAGTGGATCCATTGTTTTTTTTATTAGGGTCTACCTTCAACCCCTCCTCTTGAGACGTCTTGCTTTGCAGCTGGTCCTTGCAGATTTTGGAGGGGTTCACCCTCTTGACAGATCTTTCTGTGGTTAGCAGTCTCTGAGGTGGAGCAGCCCTCCTCCTGTTCACTACCCCTTCCCGCGGCAGGTATTCCCTTTTTAAGATCTTCCGGTCCAGGCAGCGCAAGCCTTGTTGGTGTGTCTAGTTAGTGCTGAACAGGCTCAGAAGAGCTCGTTAGTATCCTCTGCACCAGAGTGAGGGAGTGCCCCTTCATAATCCTCAAAGAAATGAAACAGAAAAAAATAATATAATCTGTGACCTGGTGTTGCAGAGGGAACCATGGCTGGGGAATTGCTGGTAGCATGGCTCCAGTGGAACTGCAATACCAAAGAAGATGGCTTGGGTGAAGCTAAGGCAAGGAAGGATTTGGGTGCTTAACAGAGAATTGGGAGATATGAGTTCAATTCCCTGCTCTGCCACAGACTACCTGTGTGAACTTGGGCAATTTGGGGGAGGGATAGCTCAGTGGTTTGAGTATTAGCCTGCTAAACCCAGGGTTGTGAGTTCAATCTTTGAGGAGGCCAGTTAGGGATCTGGGGCAAAAATTGGGGATTGGTCCTGCTTTGAGCAGGGGGTTGGACTAGATGACCTCGTAAGGTCCCTTCCAACCCTGATATTCTATAAAAATTCACTTAGGCCCAGAGTCACTTAGGGACTTAGGGGTTGCAATACTCAGCATTGCCATGCCAACCTTTCAGGTGGCTAGAAAACCACAGGAACAGCCCCGTGACCCACAAACCCGGCATTAAGGCACCTCAGCTCCCCATACAACGCATGGGGAGAGGGAAGGGCCTTAGAATGCAATCCACAAAAGCCAGCATGCTAGGCAGGGAGCCACCAGAGCTAGCCCATGGGAGATGCCACAGAGAGGGGGTGTCTAGGCAGGACAGCTCTCTCACAGAGTTAAATGCCGTCTGCAAAGAGGTGCCTTTGTCTCTGCTAGCGATCCACAACCGGGAACCTCCCACCTGTAGCCAGGCAGCTTAGGTGCCTAAGGCATTTCTTGAAGGAGTTAGGCACCCACAATGCTCCACACAAAGTAACTGATGATGCCACACAACTTATACATTTTAGGCCACTAGTTAAAGCATTCACCTGGGATGGGGGAAACTCAGCTTCAATTCCTCCCTCTGCAGGGTACATAGGAGGTATGAACATAGATTTCTCACCTTTCAGGAGAGTGCTCTAACCACAGGGCTATGCAACATACTGATGTGGGGCTCCCTTAAGTTGTTCTACTTTGAATACAAAAAGTGCGATTGGAACCAGGGTACTGGATCCTGGGTCTCCCATCTCCCACGTGAGTGCTCTAACCACGGGGCTGAAAGTTATACGGTGGACATCATCATTATCACGACCACCTCCTCCTCTTCCTCCTTCTCTGGCTGGATTTTTAATGGGACCTGACCTAGTAGGCAGGCTCTGACATACCGCAGGTGAGTTAGGTACTCCTCTGCCTACCGTTCTCCAGTTTGCAGATTGCAGTGGGGCTTAGGAGGGAGATAGGTGTCCAGATGCCTAAAGGGAAGCAGTAGTACACATGCCCAGAGGCAGTAACATAGGCACCTAGGGAACTTTTACCCTGAAATCTTAGGCACAGAGTGAGTTTAGGCACCTGCACGGTTAGGCAACAGATGAGAGGGAGTTTTGTGATTGCAGTGGAGCCTAAAACTGTGACTTAGGTGCCTAAGTCTGCGGTTGAGGCACCTAAGTACCTTTGTAGATCTGGGACATAGTCTCTCTATGCCTCAGTTCCCAGTCTCTAAACGTGGGAATAATAGCACTTCAGTACCTGCCAGGGATGTTTTTAGGATAAATATATAAATGAACATGAAGTTCTGAGATATTATGGTAATGAGGGACATCTAAGTATGATAGATAATTCATACGCAATTTTCTGCTACGTCATGCCCTTTTAGTGGCAAGTTAATGCTCACTTTTCTACCATCAAAAATAGGGGAATAGTTCATTTTATTATTTTTGCTGGACTTTACAGCGTTGGTATAACAGGTAGGACTTCAATAAAAGAATGACAACAGAACTTGTTTTATGTAGCACTAAAAAGCAAAGCTAGCTGTCCCACCTACTCCAGAAACCATGCCTTCTCTTCTCCATAATCTTATGATCAGCTGAGGAGTTCTAAAGCCATTTATCTATTCCATGTACCCAGGGAGGTCTGCAAATCCTATCCAATACATTGCTCTCTATTATCACTAGCATTATTAACTATTTGGATCACAATAAACCTTGAGTAGGGCCTCAATACAAATTCTAAATGACCTTTTTCCCCCAGAGATCCGGATCCATTCAAATACTTTAAAAGACTAAAACAGGAACAAAGTAAGTTAGGGTGGAAGAATGAATTACATGAGAATGGCACGCGTAAAAGTTCAGCTGGTGTAAATCAGCATAAATCTTTTAACTTTAGAGGCGCAATGCCAGTTTACACCAGTAGGAAACAGATGCTTATGTCATTACTTCCCTGAAAAAGACATTAAAATGAAGTGCAATAATAAGAAAGTAGCCAGAAAAAAAAGTGATTCTCCTCTTTATAGACCTATATTAAATCATATCAAAATATAACATGAATTCATATTGAAAAGCAATTAAAATATCAAAAAAGAAAACAGATGATTCATAAAAGATGATAATATCAGTACTGGATGGAAAATACAAATTTTGCCTTGCGATAAAAGTATTTCAAGTGAAGAGAGTACTGATCTGTCTATCATGAAGCAAATCCCCTAGATCATATTAGAAAGAAGAGCATGCTAAATATGCTGAATAGGCAATATTTGAAATAATAACTTATATGTTGCTGTAAAGATCTCTTGGTTATATTGAATTCTTATGTATATTTTTCCTTGCATGTAATATAAAAAACACTGTTTTAAATAAATCTGCCTTATTGGAAATATATTGCCGCTCAGATGGCATTTGGTTTCAAACCAAGATAACATCTTCCCTGGGGAACATTTTGTTGTGCTATATTTACTTGAAAAAGTTCAAAAGCCAGGCAAATTTGTAATTTAAATGCAGAAAGAATTATCTGCTGCCCAGTCTGCACTTTTGTAAACTGTTTACCATATTCTTTTTTCCTCCATTGTTTTCTAATTTATACACTTTATCTGGCCTTTTAGTTGTAAGCGAGCATTTTCTGCTTGATTTCCTTCAGAACTGTTTAGTAGGACTTGCATGACTTCAAATTCCACAGGGAAGACTAAACCAAATGCCATCTAAGCCATAAGCCATATGTCAAAATGACTTTGCACTCACTACCAAGGGAGTCACATAATAGCATGGGAGTCAGATGATCATATTTGCTCAAATAATCGTAATAATAAAATTGGGATAAAAGGAATTCATTTTTATGCTATAAAAATGCATTTGGAGAGAAAATCGAATGCCTGAAAGATGTTGTATATATTACCATTGAATTTTGCTTTCAACCTGTATAGCCATAGAAATAACCAAATCTCCTCTTTAAACAATTCTTTCACACTTCCCAAATGTGAATCCTTATTCAAACGGATTAGACTTGCATCATCTGCATGTACCAGCCACATTTCACTGAGACAGAGACACAATTCATAATAGCCTGTGTGGAAGCATGGAAATTGGAAATGGAAAACACCTAGGGAATTAGATCATCTGCTCCATCAGTCTCAACAGGCCTGTACCCTTCAGTGCACTCTTGAGCGTTATATGCAGACCATCTCTCAATAACACCAGTGATGGGGTTTCCTGCATGACCTTTAAGAAACTATTCCACTGTCCTACTAGACCTCACTATTATGAATTTTTCCTGATATTCATGATAGTCCACTAAGGGGTAAATTGTGGCTTTGCCATGAGCCCTGTGTATAGGGCAGGGCACTGATGTGATGCCACAAGAGCAGCCCAGAGAGCAGATGGTGACTAACGGGTGAAAGTAACACAGAAGACTTACCGGGACAGGGGGCCTGGCTCCGAGCCCCCATAAGGGGTAGGGCCTCAGGCAGAAGGGGTGGGCCCTTGGGCGGAAGGGGTGGGGCTGGGAGTCTGCCTCCCCCAGTCAGCCCATCCACGCTGCCTGGCCTGCACCGCCCAGGGCTCCGTCGGCAATTTAAAAGGCCCCAGGGCTCTGGCCTGTGCTGCAGTAGTGGTGGCGACAGCTAGGAGCCCCAAGCCCTTTGAAATTGCTGGGCCCCAGGACAGCTGCCCCCTTTACCCCCCTGACCCTTTGTCATTGGCCCTGCCAGTAGGGTCCCTACCGGCAGAACCACTGACGGGGGGGTGGGGTGGGGAGGAGGGGCAAAAGCGGCAGTGACATTTTACGTTTTAGTGTCAGCTGCGTACGTGCTGGTACTGGTGGCCACTTCTTACCGGGATGCCGTACCGGCCTACTTTCACCCCTGGAAAGCCAAAGCTCCTCTCATTCCCTGCCCACTACCACCCACATGAACAGTTGCACTCCATGAGATGAGAACGTAGAGGCCCAACAGAGGCTGCTGTCCCTCATGTGCAACTGCCCACTGTCCGAGTATCTGGTGCAAGGGTTATGGGGGCACACTTGCCTTCTTAGTCTCCTGCAGAGCTTACACGATGAGTCAGTCACCTCCATTCCTTTATTCCTAGTTATGCCCAAGGCCCTGTGTGTTAGACCTTAATGATGTGCCAGGAAACACTGGATTACGTGGCAGTGGCCAAGATTTTCAAAAACTTGTGATATTGGGTAGAGCTGGATGAATAATGAATTTTTTGTTGTTCTGGCAATTCCAGGAAAAATATTAGTTTTGGGTCAAACAGGAAACAAGCTCTCTCAAAATTTTAAGCGAATCAAAAAGTTGAAAAAAAAAGTGAGATCAGGATGAAATGAAACATTTGTTTCAAACCAACTCAAATTTTTTTATTGCAGGCATTTGTCAAAAGCGTAGGATGAGGATTAGGTTCAGGAAATGCTATGGAGGGCCTCCCTTACAGCTTTTAGCCCACCGGTTAGGGTACTCACCTAGGATATGGGAGATCGAGGATCAATTTCTCCCTCTGCCTGATGTGGAAAAGGGATTGGAACTTGGGTCTCCCCCATTGCAGAAGAGTGCCCAAGCTAGTGGGCTATAGGATATTTTGGTGTGGTGCTCTCTTGGTCTCTCCTATTGAAGTTGTTCCACTTTGTATGAATAATTTGGTAGTACTTGAAGCAAGGACTTGAAATTGGATCTCCCACATCTAGGTGTGTACCCTAACCACCAGACTGGAGTCAATCTCATTTTTTCTTTGGCCCAGTCACTATTCATAGTCATTCATGAAGGCAATGAATAGTCAATTGGCCAGGGAAAGAGAGGCTAATGATCTCATGGAGGGACCCTTGCAATCTGAGAGACACCTCACACCCTCGCGTGCACTTGCTAGAGAATTCCAAGGTATTCCCTAGCTATTGACCATGGGATTATGGAGTGTTTCTGTCCCTTCACTTTTTCATTACTTCAAATGACAGTCAGAGTGGATGAGTTTCCTTGTTCCCCTGGATTGTGCAGGGCTTGGTGAATTACAATTTGTTCCATACTTCTCCCTGAAGTTCCTAGAGATATGTAGGCTGCAGTCCCCACTGGACAAGTACCTGAGAAGCCTGGGGATGTGTTGCCACCCAGAACCTCGAGAAAGCTGGGTAAGGTACTGTCAGTCCCAAGAGGGAGTGAAATGGGCAGGCGAGGGGACAAGGCACTGGGCTCTCCCCATTTATTAGCATAAGATCCAGGCAGTGCTTCACTTTTCTTTCCCCTGCTTTCAAGTTCTTGGGGTTTTGTAAATTATGTGATAGGTAAATACACTTATCACTTTGCAACCTTAAGTGAGCTGGTTAAACATTTTTTTTTTGGTCTTTTTCTTAAATACTTACAGATTTTTGTCTCAATTTTTAGTGCATTATTTTCCTGGGAATTGAAGACAGACTTATTAGAT
Source organism: Macrochelys suwanniensis (assembly GCA_033296515.1). NCBI lineage: Eukaryota > Metazoa > Chordata > Testudines > Chelydridae > Macrochelys > Macrochelys suwanniensis. The sequence goes on along the minus strand of CM065775.1, from coordinate 35,895,099 downwards.
GGTAGTGGTGAGTGACTCATCCACGCGGCGCCTCCCGCTGGTTGTCCAGGGAATTAGCTCACCAGCCATCAGAGCACCTTCTGCTGGTTGCCATCCGTCTGGCCCCCATGTCCCTCCCAGACCCCAGTGCCTCTTTATCCCAGGGTTCTGCCCCAGCAGTATCCCCGCAGTCTCTGGGTCTCCCCTCCCCAGGGAACCCCCAACCCACAATCCCCACCTTGCCTCAGTGGCTACTGCCAATCAACTTCTAGTCCCCGCTCCCTGGGGCAGACTGCAGTTTGTAAACCACTCCTCATCAGCAAGGGGGGGTAGGACCAGCTGCCTCTGCCTAACCCCAATACCTTCCCTAGGCCTTGCTCCAGGCCTACAGCCTGGGGAATTGCCAGGCTGGAGCTCCCTTGCCCTGTTCCCCAGCACTGCCCTGGCTCAGGTACCCTGTCCCTCAGGCAGCCAGGCCCTGCTCCCTCCAAGACTGGAGAGAGACTGCCTAGTGCCTGCCTTTCAGCCCTTTTATCAGGGCCAGCTGCCTCCTAATTGGGCCTGGCCCCAGCTGTGGCTGCCTTCCCAATCAGCCTTTGCTTCTAGGCTCTCCAGGGGCAGCCCTTTCCCAGGCTGGTTTTAACCCTTTTAGGCTGGAGCGGGTAACCACCCCCCTACAGGCTTGCTTTCTTTATATCTCTTTTTGAACTTTGTATTAGGCTTCAGGGAAGTGGTTTTTTAAATAAAAGTAGGATACCCTTCTAGGTTCTCTCCTTTGCACCTTCAGCGACAGTCTGCTATATCCACATAGTAACAATCACACAAAGTAGTGGCATTACTATTAACAAGAGCTGATCAAAATTTGGCAGAAAATTTTTGTCGGGTTTCAATTGAAAATTAAGTTTTTCCCAGGAAAAAAATCTCACTTCTGACAAGTGTCTTTTTCAAAAAAAGTTGAGGAAAAATTCAGTGATTAAAACGGTTATTTTTATTTTCAAATTTGGGGGAAATTAGCTAGTTTATCTAATTCTTTACTTTTCTCCTATAGAAAAGTGGACATGTTAAAAAAGTGATAAAGTAACACTTTCATTTTAAAGGTGTTTTTCACTTTTAAATGTAACACTTTCCCTTTTAAGTGGTAATTTCACGTTTACATGCTAAAGCATTACTTCATCTGGGAAAGTAATGCTTTCAACACTTTCTTACTGTTTTACGACAGGTAAACATTGGAAGACAAAGTGTGGATTTTTGTACACTTCATTTTTAAAGTTTTTCCAGTGGAAAAGCCATTGTTTCTCAACAGAAAAATTCTAAAAGGGTTTTCCCCCCACACACATGGGGAAAATTCCCATTTTCCAACCCACTTTAATTAACTTTTTGTAACTCTGACCCCTGTCAGCTAATTGTGGCAGGAGAATAAAAAACAGTGTGTCACCATCATGCTTGAATGTCACATCTTTCTCACAGATCACATTGGGTTATATCTTCTGGAGCACTGACAGAAGCTTCGCTACTGTTGAGTTTGTCTTCCAGGTCTAGTCCTTTGGTGCTGTGAAACTACACAAGGCTCAGGCTAATCTGTCATATACCTCTGGTGTTGTGGACCATTGCAGCAGTTTAGCTTCAGCTCTGTGGAGTTTAGGAGCCCTGTAGAATAAGAGCTGCTGGTTAACTGCAACATCAGTTTCACATAACTTTCTGATGTCTCTTCAGACCTTTGTAACAGGTGCAAACCCAGGGCAGCCTCTGGTGGTCTGGGGTGGCCATGTAGGCACCCCGCCTCAGTTTCAGTCTGAGTTCCAAAAATAATTCACATACACGTGGAGTCTTTAAAATAGTCCTCTCTTTATCTTGGGATCTAATTCATTCAGATTACTCAGTTCCCCTTTAGTTTCAGGGGCTGGTGTGTGCCCAGTCCAGGCCTCCCTGGCCTGTAGAGCCTCTTAAATTCAGGGGTTTAAGAGCCCTGCCTCCCAGATCCTGAGCGTTCTGCTTGGAGTCCTAGCCTCTAGATAATCCCTCAAGTCTAGGATCTCACAGGCCTCCTTTCTGGGACTGTGGCTTTAAGTTCTTGTCTCCCTACCCCATAACTCACTGTTCAAGTTTAGGGGTTGTACAGCCCACCTCTTTGGGACTGTATGCTGGTTGACTTCTTTCCCCTAGAAGGTGATTTCAGCAGCATTCTCTCTAAGTGAGCTTGAAGCTCCTTTTTGAGTCAGCTGATCACTCCTTGACCTTCTCAGGTGGGTCTGATTATCCCAAACACCTGTCTGAGCCAGCTGGAGGACAGGGGAACTGTCCCTGGCCCACTTTACGGGCTCCAGGTCCTGGACCCTTAAAGGAACAGTGGTCTGGGTTTTTCCTATACCTTCCCTTTCCCAGACACTGATGATTCCCTGGGACCAACTGCCACTGTCCAAATGACTGCGTCAAGGTCTTCATTCACTTTCCCTGTACAGAAGGAATGGGGTAACTATCTCCTCGGGCCTCAAGAGCCAGTAACTCATTACAGTAGGGCTCTTCTATGGAAGAAAGTTAAAATGAGGAACATCTTAGAAGAAATCGTTCTATCGGCCTCTTCCTCGGGGAAAAAATGCAAAAGAAACCTATTTAGAAGGTTTGTGGGAATGCTGTGCTAAAACAGCATTATAAAATTCTCCCTTAGCACACTGTGGAGTTGAGTTAATGCTGCATTGTATAAAAGCCCTCCCAGTTTTTGATAGATTTCCTAAAACTGCTGGATTAGATTGATTTATTTTTAATCAGCACTTAACAAGACTGTTGTACTTTCTACTGCACACTGGATGCCACAATAGGTGCCTTACTTCCAGAAGCCAGTGTAGTATTTGCTTTCTGTTAAATATTGAACTCCTGCTAAAGAAACCCCTAATCAGCACTTAACGAGGCTATTGTATGCCATTACTTCTACTGCCGACTGAATGCCATCACCGGTGCCTCATCTCCTGAAGCCACTCTAGTGCTTGCATTCTGTTAAATATTGAATTATTTAGTAAAGCAACTCCTAAATAGAGCTGTTTCATTATGAAATTAAAAGGTGCTAGGATAAGTGGACTTTTATAAAACTTAGTATTTATCATGAAGAGCACAATTTGGAACCTGACCTGTAAACTCTTATGCATATGCATAGTGCTTATTTCAGTGCCTTCATTGAGATTTGTTTTGACTTGGTACCAGAAGACATTTTGATTAAAAAACTGGAATGATATAAAATTAATAGGATGCACATTAAATGGATTAAAAACTGGCTATCTGATAGGTCTCAAAATTTAACTGTAAATGGATAATCGTCAGCAAACAAGTGTTTCCAGTTTGGTCCCACAGAGATCGGTTCTTTGCTCTATGCTATTTAACATTTTTATGTATTTATTTTATGTTATTTTTTATTTTTTATTTTATTATTTATTGGAAGTAAACATAAAATCATCACTGATACAGTTTGCAGATGACAAAAAAGATTAGGGGAGTAGTAATTACTGTAGAGGACAGGTCACTGATTCAGAGGTATCTGGATCACTGGGTAAACTAGGAACAAGCAAATAATATGAGTTTTAATATAGCTAAATGTAAATGTATACATCTAGGAAGAAAGAACGTAGGCCATACTTACAGGCTGAGGGACTCTATCCTGGGAAGCAGTGACTGTGAAAAAGATTTGGGGGTCATGATGGATAGTCAGCTGAACATGAGCTCCGAATGAGATCCTATGGCCAAAAGACTTATGCTGGGATGCATAAACAGGAGCATCTCAAGTTGGAGTAGAGAGGTTATTTTACCTCTGTATTTGACACTGGTGTGACCATTGCTGGAATACTGTGTCTAGTTCTGATGTCCACAATTCAAGAAGGATATTGATAAATTGGAGAGGGTTCAGAGAAGAGATGTGAGAATGTTCAAAGGATTAGAAAACATGCTTTATAATGATAAATTCAAAGAGCTTTATCTGTTTATCTTAAAAAAGGAGAAGATTAAGGGGTGATGATTACAGTCTGTAAGAATCTCCATGGGGAACAAATATTTAATAATGGGCTCTTCAATTTAGCAGAGAAAGGTCTAACATGACCCAATGGCTGGAAGTTGAAGCTAGACAAATTGAGACTGGAAATAAAGTGTACTTTTTTAATGTAAGAGTAATTAACCATTGGAACAATTTACCAAGGGTCGTGGTGGAGTCTCCACCATTGATAATTTTAAAATCAAGATTGGATAAGTTTCTAAAAGATCTGCTGTAGAAATTATTTGGGGGAAGTTCTATGCCCCATGATATACAGAATGCCAGACTAGAAGAGCACAATGATCCCTTCTGGCTCTGGAATCTATTAATGTGAATCTATGACTATGTTCAAGTAAGCACTAGGGTCTTCATTCAGAAAAGCACTTAAGCATATTTCTAAATTCTATAATGGAGCTTAAAATGAAGTTTATGCTTAAGTGTTTTTCTGAATAGGTATGGCTTCCTGAATCATGCCATAGGAACAAATGTAAGAGTTTGTAGGATTAGGTCCTAAATACATTGTGAAGGCAAAATAAATATTTTAGCATCAGTCATAAAATGTATGTTAAAACAACATCTCATAAGTAAAATCTGACACCACTGAAGTCAATGGGAAAGCTCCCAATGGGATTTCACCCATAAATTTAATCAGAAACTATATCAGCATTTAAAGAGATCATGTGTGTTCTTGTCCTTCTAACTGTAATTCTTAAAATACTAGATTTGGGGCGCGGGGGTGCGGAAGAGGTGTGAGTTGTGATGGGTGGTACTTGAATATATCCTGTGATTAATCTATTAACATATCAGTCTTGACAAGTGAATATGATTTACACTGCAGTTACCTGGAGAAAAATCCTGAGAATATTTTAAATTGCAATATTTTTGGCAAACTGCTGACGGGTTTTCAGTTTAAGGTTTCTCTCATGGAATTATCTTAAAAGAAATCTGCCTCGTAGCACATATTTCTGCAGTAGGGAATTCCAACATTTTGATCCACAACTTGCCAGGAAAGTCTTCTTTAATATTTGCTTAATTAAAAAAACCAGCCAATATTACAGTGTACTTCAAACTCTCTTTAAAACAGGTATCACAGTCTTTGTCCTCTGGAAACACAATGTTTATGGTGAATTTAAAAGAGTAAAGTTTTTGAAGTGGTGGCTACATCAATTAGAATAAAAGGAGGATTGCCTTGACTGAGCTTTCTAATTAGATTTTTACTCTGAGCAACAGGAGTGTGTTCCAATTTTAATATATACAAAATGTGATTGTGTGATATTGTCATTCTTCAAATCAAAAGTCAAGGTTGTTTTGCTCTCACTCCTTAGCTTACCACTACTGATTGTATTACTATTGACCAGCCTGTATAAAATGCCATGCTGCATTTCAGCACTATATGCATTGGCGTTATTTTTGTCTATACCACACTCTACCCATATAACTTTGCTTTTGCAATTGTTTCCCATTTGTGTGAGCTACAGTACTAGTATGCTACTAGTTTGCAAGTTCTCAATAAAAAGAATGAAATCCCTAAGGAGAAAGCTAATGGCCACAGTAACTGCAATGGGTCCTGCAATGTTTAACAGATTCCATAACATCAACCAACTCTGTGCTAAGAGAGCTGTGAAGTCTAGTGCCACTGGGGAACTGTCCAGCAAAGCCATAACTCCTGAAGAGTTCCATGGGGAGCATTGCTATTTTCCAAACTAAGAAAAATACTAGTACTACTGAACAACACATAAGGGTCTCCTTATGTAGTAACCTATTAAAAGATGAAGCAAAAAAAAGTAAAGGGCTTGCTTCTGCTGGTTTATATGTTGAGGCAATAGTTATAGTATTTGTGCATTTAGCCCTAGCTAAAGAAATCTCTCTTATAGAGAAGGAGCAAAGAAACTAATAATGTTTGAGACTCCAAAAGGGAAAATGAAAATAGTGATGGAAGCACTGAGCCTGAGGATGTGATCAATTAGTTGATTACTCTAAATTAGTCTACTGAAATATATCTGCTGGAAGCAATTGTCACTGGCAATAATGAATTCTAATGTAACTTTGAAATTTTTCATACCACAAAATCCCCATAGAACAGGATACTCTACAGTGTTCAGGAAAAAAATAGGATCCAGTCTGTAGTTGGGGTCTGTAGCTTTGCCTTATAACAATCTGCCTTTATGCCGTTTAGCTTTATTAATACAAGGTCCCTGGAATATAGTATGAACACAATTGTTTGATGTAATATAGTTCAAGTGATATGCCAGTATTTTAATAAGTCATTAAACTTAAGTACTTGGAGTGAAGTCCTGGCTCCATGGAAATCAGTGGCAAAACTCCCATTGATGTCAAACAACAAAAAGTAACCATCTCTGCAACACATTTACTAAAGTATACTAATGACTAAGAATAACAAATTCATTTTGAATACATGGAAATCAATATCTACTTCACAGATAAATAATTGGAGAATAGACCCTATTGATTTTGTCTCATTGGAAAGATGACAAAATGGTTGTCTGTTGACGCATATGATAACTTAAGAACTCACTAGTTCTTGGGAGTCTCTTTTAGGATTCCAGGAAAAGTATTTTCAGGCAAAATCTTTCTTTGAAGTTTATTATAATTTCTAAAAAGGTGTATTTAATATGAGAAGTCCATATACTTACAAATAGACAAATGAATAACCCAACCCACAGAGTAGCCAACCGAAAAAATCCCAAACTACTTCTTAGTGATTGCTATCCAGGGAAAGCCTACTGCCAAAATGTATCATTTATTAAATGTATCGTATTAAAATGTAAAGATAAATCTCTTTTCATTGCCTTACAAATTAAACTCTCTGGGCCAAGTTCTTCATGTTCAAATACACATTGTAACTTTAAATGCATGCATGGTATCACTGCAGTCAATAGGACTGCTTGTTTGGGCAAAGTTACCCATGTGGCAATTTTTTTTTTTTTTCAGGATTGGGCTCCCTGACATATCCTCCCTGAAACGGCATGCTATAAAACCTCACTCTGCTCCTTGAAATCATTCCTCAATCTTCATTGCTTTCTGTTAGCCTTTCCACGCTGACTTTCATTGACCCTTGTCCTAGTCAATCTCTATAAACATTGATATGTCACATTAATTAAAGAAAGAAAAGGGGGGAATAAAAAGAGGAAATGAGCACCCCTGAAAGATGCTGAGTACCTTCAGTTCTCAGCATGTCACTGGTACCTTGCAGTAGGTATTTAGCAGGGTCATTCCCAGAATGTGGACATAACAACATGCTCATCTATGATTATTTACTGTTTTAACTTCTTTATCCCATATCATCTGACGGGACATACAGAGCACATGGTATATTTCCATTCTCCAACTGGATGAGCATAAACCTTTAGAATAAGATTTTCAGTATGATTAGCAGCATTTACAATTTCAAAACGCACACTTTGCATATATTTTCCAATATCCACTGAAAATTCTCTCCTGCAGATATTTCTGCTAGTAAACATATTCTCTAGAATATTTGTGTGAGTAGGGTAGGGTGGGGTGGGGAGGGGAGAAAAAACACAAGGAAGAGTGTGCTCCTTGTATACAAGGATTGATTTTTGAAAGGCAGATATAATACTGAATTAAATATTACCACATTTTTTTTCATTATTATCCTAGGGTCTCATTTTTCCTAATTACATTTTCTGTCAATAGGTGGCACTAACAATTTCTTCATTATCTGAACAACCCTGTTCTCAACAGGATAGTAACTTTATCACTTAATCAGGATAGTAACTTTATCTCTCTCATTGTAACCATCATCTTTTGGTTTTGACCTTACTTTTATTTTAATGGAGTTTTCTCTAAAAAGGAGCAAATATTGAGATTGTGGATCCAGATAAATATTGCACATATTCAACCAGAAGACAAGGAAAATGGATGAATTATTAAACCCAGAAAAAATCATTGCTGTATATTTAAAGAATCAAACAATAATTCAAAAAAGAGTGATTAACACAGTTCCAGAATTTGAAGAGCTGCAGGATCTGAATGGTATGTTTAAATCATAAAAGAGAAAAAGTGAAATACAATGGAAAGAAACAATAATATCATGACAAGATTCAAATTCCTCATACTTTAATTTGTTTTATTTCTCAAAAGCTTTAAGCTGTCCTATCAACATCAACAAGATGTTGATAGGTTCTTTTCCCCACTACCCAGAACACACAGGTTCACAGACAGACTCTTGAGCTGAAGAAGTATGTTGTTGATTCACTTCTTCAATGAGTGATCAGTCCAGGGAGACAGGGCACAGCATAATGTTAAATGCAAGTGCACACCCACATTCAGGTGCTCGCCTTAAATACATTGTTACAAAGTTAATAATTATATATTGTCTAAACGCTTTTCTGCCTAACACAGAGGGTATGTCTACACTATGAAATTAGGTTGATTTTATAGAAGTCAGCTTTTCAGAAGAGATTATATGCAGTCGATTGTGTGTGTCCACACTAAGTGCATTAAGTCGGCGGAGTGCGTCCTCACTACCGTGACTAGCATCGACTTACAGAGCAGTGCACTGTGGGTAGCTATCCCACAGTTCCCGCAGTCTCCACCGCCCAATGCCTAATGGGGCAAAAACATCGTCGCGGGTGGTTTTGGGTACATGTCATCAGTCGCCCCTCCCTCCATGAAAGCAACAGCAGACAATCATTTTGCGCCTTTTTTCCTGGGTACCAGAGCAGATGCCATACCATGGCAAGCATGGAGCCCGCTCAGCTCACTGTCACCACTGGAGATCCTGGGTGCCTTCGCAGCACACGATGCAGTAGGACTGCTAGCCGTCCTCGTCCACGGTGTACGGCTCCACCGCTTCCGCTGCAACTCTGACCTCCCACCCTCCTGCAACTCTGCAGCAGACAGTGCAGTAGGACTGGTAGCCATCCTCGTCGGACATGTAGCTTGGCCAGGGGTTCTGGGAACGTCTTCCTTGCCCGTCTCCTAGGAACCTCCAGGGCATGGTGTACGGCTTCCGCTGCAACTCTGCTCTCCTGCGAGCTGGAGGCTTCTGCCTCAGGCTGCTCTCCCAGCCAGAAACACCACATGGTCACACCTACCCCAGCCTACCCCTTGCTCCCATGGCTCATGAAGCCTGGACAGTAGTAAGGAGCAGTTCAACTATAGGCTGAGCAAGTGCAGAATGGTGGTAGAATGTGCCTTTGGACATTTAACAGCTTGCTGGCACTGTTGGTCAGACCTCAGCGCAACCAACATTCCCACTGTTATTGCTGCTTGTTGTGTGCTCCATAATATCTGTGAGATTACAGGGGAGACATTTATGGCAGGGTGGGAGATTGAGGCAAATCTCCTGGTATCCGATTTTGAGCAGTCAGACACCAGGGCGATTAGAAGAGCACAGCAAGGTGCGTTGTGCATCAGAGAGGCTTGAAAACCAGTTTCATGACTGGCCAGACTACGATGTGACAGTTGTGTGTGTTTCTCCTTGATGCAAACCCGCCCCCTTTGCTGATTTTAATTCCCTGTAAGCCAACCACCCTCCCCCCTTTGAAATAAAGTAACTATTGTTTTGAAACCATGCATTCTTTCTTTATTAATTTAAAACAAATAGATAACGGACAAGGTAGCCCGGGTGGGGTGGGGGAGGAGGAAAGGACAAGGCCACATTGCTTATTGTAGTCACACTAAAAATCAAACTGTTTGAATGACAGCCTTCTGTTGCTTGGGCCATCCTCTGGAGTGGCTGGGTGCCCAGAGCCTCCCCGCCGCGTTCTTGGGCGTCTGGGTGAGGAGGCTATGGAACATGGTGAGGAGCATAGGCAGTTATGTAGTGGGGGGTCTGTGCTCTTGTTGGCTTTCCTGCAGCTCCAACAGACACTTCATCATGTCCGTTTGCTCCCCCATTAGACACAGCATCACATCCTGCCTCCGCTCATCACACTCACTTAATTCTTTCCTGGCGTCTGCCACTGAATGCCTCCATGCATTAAGTTGTGCCTTATCAGTGCGGGAGGACTGCATGAGCTCGGAAAACATGTCATCGCGAGTGCAGTTTTTTTGCCTACTAATCTGCGAGAACCTCAGGGATGGAGATGATAGGGGGAGCATAGAAATTCTACGCGCTACGATTCTGGGGGGACTACGATTCTGGGCTTACCTGAGCTCCTTAATTTTCACATGGCACTGTTGTGCATCCCTGTTTTAGCCTCTGTCCATCATGCCTTTGGAGAATTTGGCATTCTGACAGACCCAGACAAGTGAGATACAGAAATCTCATAGAAGGCAAATATACTGGCCATTGGATGAATAGTTTTCTGTTCCCTGAGTGACCAGAGCAGGGGCTGCACTAGAACAAGCAGGAACTTTCTGGAACCAATTTAAGGCAGGCAGGCTAATTAGGACACCTGGAGCCAATTAAGAAGAACCTGCTAGAATCAATTAAGACAGGCAGGCTAATCAGGGCACCTGGGTTTAAAAAGGAACTCACGTTAGTTTGTGGTGTGGCGTGCGAGGAGCTGGGAACAACAGGCACACAAGGAGTTGAGAGGGAGAAGAGTTGAAGGACTGAGGAGTACAAGCATCAGCAGACCATCAGGAGGAAGGTCCTGCAGTAAGCGTAAAGAAGGTGTTGGGAGGAGGCTGTGGGGAAGTAGCCCAGGGAGTTGTAGCTGTCACGGAGCTGTTACAGGAAACCCTATAGACAACTGCAATCCACAGGGTCCTGGGCTGGAACCCGGAGTAGAGGGCGGGCCCGGGTTCCCCCCAAACCTCCCAAGTCCTGATCAGACACAGGCGGAATTTGACTGTGGGTTCTACCAGAGGGGAAGATCTCTGAGGTGATCAAAATCCGCCAATAAGCGCAGGACTCACCAAGGTAGAGGAGGAACTTTGTCACAGCATATATATTGGCATTATGTCTTTTGGAACGGAGTTCTGCCTGCACAGATTCTTCACCCCGTACAGTGATCAGGTCCAGTATCTCCCGTTCGGTTCATGCTGGAGCTCTTTTGCGATTTTGGGACTGCATCTGTGCTGATGAGCTCTGCATGGGTCACCTGTGCTGATCAGCTCGCCACGCTGGCCCAACAGGAAATGAAATTCAAAATTTCCTGGGGCTTTTCCTGTCTACCTGGCCAGTACATCTGAGTTGAGAGTGCTGTCCAGTGCGGTCACAATGGAGCACCCTGGGATAGCTCCCAGAGGCCAATACCGTCGAATTGCGCCCACATTACCCCAAATTCAACCTGATCAGGTTGCTGACCAAGCTTTTTACCTAGCTGTTCTCTTTCCTTGACAGACAAGCATGGATCTTTTCACATGTCCCAATACCTAAAATATACATTCTACACATCACATCCTACACAAGATATTGAATTTAAAAAATCACTCTTGGCCAAATAATTCATACCTCTCAGAAATGCCTGATATATGCTGTATTGTTAGACACAGACATACAACCTTCCATCTTTATCGCCAACAGCAAATCCTTGCCTTATCCCTTCTCTGTCCTGTCTCTCTAGTGGTGTTGCCAGCTGCTCCCATTGAAGGCAGGGCACACAGAAAGGAGAAGACGGTGAATGGAGGAAGTCTGTGCCGGCAGGAGAGATATGGATGACTGAGTTTCCCAGGCAGTCCTAGGGAGAACCAGGTGTGTAGTTTTCCCAGCTGCCTTGGCTCAGCTGGCCCTGCACACAGCTAAGGTAGAAGTATGAACACAGTTCCCAAAGGGGGAAGAGGTGGAGGAGTGTTGGGACAATCTTAGGGTATGACTAGATGGCAAAACAAGCTCCCCTCAATGGGATAAAACACAAGAGGTTCCACACAAGCAGGACAATTACGAGCAATGCTGTATGTGTCTCCTGTGTCTCTGTAGATGCACCAGTGAGAACTGATCATCAAAGATTATTATTGTTACTCATAATTTGTATTACAGTTGCACCTTGGGGCCCCAATCAAGGGCCAGGCCTACACTGTGCTAGGTATTGTATGGAGACACAGTAAAACAGACAGCCTGGAGTGTGAGCTTCTTGGGGTGGGGACTATGACAAGATGCAGCCAGTTATTTTGATCATGCAAGTTTATTTTTCAAACTTCACTCTCTCCCTATGAGACAGAGTTAGCTAAAGAGTTCAAGTCCCATTCATACATCAGGGAGAGCTCTTCACCTCTGCTCCCATCCCTTTATGCCCTGGATTTGGCTATTGGGGAATTCCCCTCTCATAGGTAACATGAAGACAGCCCAAAGACTGCCTTCTGAGGAACTTTTGCAAGCCTTGGCATAGCAGGTGTGCTGCAGCAAGAAGGACATGAACATGTTGGGAAGGACCACAGCCTGCAGAGCTCTGGAGAGTCAGGGCAGTGCTGCGGCCCATAGGGCAATCCTGGGAGACTGCTGGATTTAGGCTCCAAGTTATGTCTCAATAACTCTGAAGCAGGATTGGGAAGATGCAAAGGTGATTCAAACCACCTTAGCCCCCCTGCACTGCACGGCGAAGAACAGAATTCCACCCCAGATTTTCAAATGAGGGCAAAGGAGGTGGGCTACCTGGCCAACAAGCCAGCATCTTTTGCAAGGTTCTTTGAATATTACCCTGATCCTGAATAAGTAATGTACAATGTAGCATGTTAACATTTTATTGCAACTTTGTCTTAATAAAGTTTCAAAACTGCTCAGCTCATGGGGTGCTCATTTGAAAAGCTGGCTCCTTTGGAACAAAGAAAGTGAACAAAACTTTTTCAGTTTAATTTTCTAGGAAGTCAAATTTGTCACTTGGAATACACCTGGCAGTTGTTAAATGTGGAGGTGATTTCCCCTGCATCTGCTTATTTGTGGAATGCACATAAATGAACTATCTTACAAATATCTATGTAAGAGCTTATTCTGAGAGAATGTTTAAAATAAATTAAAAAACAATTGGCCTCAGTCCTATGCTATTAACTGTGTGGACATTTCCTTAGACCTCAATGCAGCAAAGTATGGGCGCTTGTTGTTAAGTCCATCCTTATTCAGCAGTGCACAAACTTAACTTTAAGCATGTGCTCAAATCTCATTTAATGTAATGGATTTAAGCCTAAACCACTAGTGAACATGTTACAGGTCCCCCTCTGTTCCTGATCTGCAGAACGTACGAGTCTATTAGCTAAAGAGTCTCATTGTTTAGCTCATGCTTATAATTCTGGAGTTCTTGGTGTCAATCCCTGGTGTGTCAACCAAGATGACAGCTGTCATATAAGCGTGTGTTTAAGTGCTTTGCTGAATCGGGGCCTCAAGTCCATGCAGAACCGTATTACAGGACAGCAGGCACTACTTATAGTAATTTTTTTTAAAAAAATTGAGAATAATGTACAACACCCAGTATAGCGCCATCAAGTCTTGATAAATCTGGATGGTGTTATGAATTCACTACATATTTTATAATTTGTACATAAATTTATTTTATGGGAAATGTTCCAACCTCTTAAAGTGGTTGTCTTTGATCTTAAATTAGAGTAAGATTAATGGAATAAATCTCCCTCTTTCCTAGACATATTTTTATTGCAGGAGTCCTACCCTTGTGTTAGTAGTACGATACTGTTTTCTCTATTTTGTACAGAAGCAACTGTCCATATATTTGCAGGTTAATATTCATGTTTCCATTAATTGGCCTGTAACTATGGTGTCTTCCTATTTTATTGGGAATTGTCAATATTAATGGTATTGCCTCAGCCACTGCTTTATCAGTTGAAAAGCACGGAGCAAGCCAAAGACACAGACATGCTTCTTTAATGGGAATATTTTGCACTGGAAAGTAGTGTAAGTAGTAATGTCTGAGAGAGAACAGAAATGGGATGCAATCCTCCAGTGTAACAGTGCATGGAAGGAGCACAGAAGATGAGGTCAGTGATTTTAAGGTCAGAGTGTGGGAAGACTATATGAATGGGGTAGTCCAGCCATTGAATGATCTGCAGATCTCCTAAGGCTTTGTAGGGGAGAACTTCCCTCACCCTAGCATCTACCCAGTATCTTGTCCACCTAATTAGACCCAAATCCTGCTGCCTCTTGTCATGAAGTTTTCAGTGAAGGGGGATCAATGACATAGAGGACCCTTAAGCAGTCTTTGACACAAAGTGGGAGCTCCTCCCCACCCCCTCGGTTCAATCGCATTACCCTACAAATTCAGAGTTAGCACACAGTGTTACCTGGAGGATTTCTGGAAAGCTTATGCAAATGAAGTTTTCTGTGGAGCTGTACTTCCCCTGTTCACCAATGGATGCTGGCGGGGAGCTCCTTCCCTACAGATCTTCTACCTGCTTTTTTCTCCTGTTCACCAACAGATGGTAATAGTGAGCTCCCTCCCTTCTAGGGCTTCAAGCCACAGGACTTCCAACTCTACTTTAGGTCTTTCTATTGCCCCCATCACAGCAGAATCTGAGCACCTCATAATGTTTAATGTATTTATCTTTACAACACCCCTATGAGATGGGGAAGTGCTATTATCCCCATTTTACAGATGAAGAACTGAGGGGCTATGTGACTTGCCCAAGGGACATCGGAGTTAGAGCAAGGAACTAGTGTGCAAACCACTGGACCATCTTTCCTTTTGGTTTCATATACTAATCTTCTCAATACTGCGTAAAGTAATACAACACTTTTCATGCTGAAGCATCCTTTATAAAGTGCTTTTTGGAGAATGACAATGCCATCCCCTGCAGTGCAGCAAAGTTTAAAGGGTTAAAAGATGCAATAAAAAAATCTGTTTCAAGTGGGCAGCATGAAAAGCACTTCTGTGGTCTATAAACTTTATGTGAATTTTTCATGTCCCAGAGACACACAATGTGCAGCAGATTGCACATAACCAGAGCTCTCAGACTTGGTGTGACAGATCCCTATTATGCTAAGGAAAGCATTAATGTGAGACAGAGGTTTTTTTGTAGTGTAGCAATGTAGGGTCTTTCCCTGACCTTTGCAATAATATTAGTTAACTCAATAGTGGTAGGAGCTAATTTGGTTAAAAGCTAATTTGGTTAAAAGTGGTAGGAGCTAATCTGCTAAGACATAGGTAAAGGAAGTACAAGTGTAGAAAAAGGACAATGACAGTCCAGGGGAAAGGATCGTCAAAGACAGGTAACATGGGTTCAGAACAAGATAGGATCTAGCATAAGTATAGATTGTAGTAGTAGTACTCAACATGTTTGGGAAGGCTTTTCCAAGACAAATTAGCTCCTACCACTATTGAGTTAACTAATATTATTGCAAAGGTCAGGAAAAGACCCTACATTGCTACACTACATAATATGCCCTATTACCCATATCTCGAGGGTGGCAAAATTAAGGACTGGGGAACATTATGAGGATGTAATGTGAAAGGTGGACTTAATTGTGTATAATACAGCTAGGAAAAGGCTTTTGGTCACCAATCACAAACATGACAAAAGCTAAGCAACAAAAATCAAACATGCTTGGCTAGGTGTAGAGTTGAGTACACTGATAGGGCCCTACTCTTCTGAGGGCCCAGGACACGCACCCACACCCACATCTCAGTGCCACTTCTGATCATATCTGAGTCCAGTGCTAGATAGCTTTATATACATAAGGAATTTATTTGGCTCCCATCACCGTACTATCTGAGCTGCAATTATCCCTATTGTACAGATGGGGAACTAAGGGATTAAATAAGAACATGAGAATGGCCATACTGGGTGAGACCAATGCCCAGTATCCTGTCTTCTGACAGTGGCCAGTGCCAGGTGCTTCAGAGGGAATATACAGAACAGGAAATCATTGAGTGATCCATTCCCTGTTGTCCACTCTCAGTTTATGGCAATGAGAGGCTAGAGACACCCAGAGCATGGGGTTGCATCCCTGACCATCTTGGTTAATAGTCACTGATGGACCTATCCCCATTAATTTATGTAATTCTTCTTTGAACCCATTTATACTTGTGGACTTCACAACATCCCCTGTCAAC
Organism: Macrochelys suwanniensis; assembly: GCA_033296515.1. Classification (NCBI taxonomy): domain Eukaryota; kingdom Metazoa; phylum Chordata; order Testudines; family Chelydridae; genus Macrochelys; species Macrochelys suwanniensis. Next base: position 35,879,178 of record CM065775.1, on the reverse strand, counting down.
AAGGGGATATTGTGACAGTACATTTTGTGAAGAAGTACTGCCTTATGCATGTTTTAAACCTGCTGCTTATTAATTTCATTGAGTGACCCCTGGTTCTTGTGTTATGTGACAGAGTAAACAACACTTCCTTATTCACTTTCTCCACAGCAGTCATGATTTTATAGATCTCTATTATGTTTCCTCTCTGCTGTATATCTTCCAAGCTGAACAGTCCCAGTCTTTTAATCTCTCCTCATATGGAAGCTGTTTCCAACCAGTAATCATTTTTGTTGCCCTTCTCTGTACCTTTTCCAATTCTAATATATCTTTTTTGAGATGGGATGACCAGAACTGCGCGCAGTATTCAAGATGTGAGCGTATCATGGATTTATATAGTGGCATTATGATATTTTCTGTCTTATCTATCACTTTCCTAATAGTTCCTAATATTCTGTTAGCTTTTTTGACTGCCACTGCACATTAAGCGGATGTTTTCAGAGACCTATCCACAATCACTCCAAGATCTTTTTTTTGAGTGGTGACAGCTAATTTAGATCCCATCAGTTTGTGTGTATAGCTGGGATTATGTTTTCAATGTGTGTTACTTTGCATGTATCAACATTTGCCCAAGGTCATAGAGAAAGTCTGTGGTAAAGTGCATGATTGAACTCGGGTCTCCTGAGTCTTGAGCTAGCTTGGACTATCCTTCCTCCACATGGATACACCCACTTAATTCTATAACTGTCCTTCCCCACAGCCCATTTGGAAAATTGTGCATTGCCTCTACTGCTTGCTTCCCAGTCCTGAGAGATGTATTACCAGATGCCACGGAGGCTCATGAACAGGTGAGAGGTCGTAGTGAGTGACCCAACAGCCTGAGGGCAGATCACAGGCCAGTGGAATGTGATATGGATTTGTAGGGCAGTGGGTTCATACCCCCAAGTGTCCCTGTTTCAGATGCAACTGCAAACTTCAGGTGGAAGACAGTGGAAACTGAGACGTTTTGCATAGTTTCCACATGAAGCCATAAGCTGAGACCCTTTCCCAGGAATCTCCAAGAAGCCTTGAGTTCTATCCCTTTCCCTTTTTCTATTTTCAGGAGGGATCTGCTGAGATACAACCACTCTTTCCATTGCAATATATTCAGCACTGTCTGGTTTGTCTGCTCCCCTATCAGGAGTCTTTGTATGGAGGGCAGCAAGGAAACTCCGTTTCGCTTATCCTGTGAACTTCCATATCATCGTGCTGTTCAAAATGGATGCAATTTTCCTCTCAACATTCCAGCCTTTGCTTAAAATATTTAAGCCTCAAATAAGGCAAACAGTGTTTTATCACAGACGAAATAAGTGTGTGTGTCCTATCTGAGCAGACATCTTGCCCAGCAAACATCCAGTTTTTAGACACCCTCAGTTTTCGATGCACATTTTCACAGACACCTAAGTATGCACAGCAAGAATGCACAGATACCTGACATTGTGGGAAGGATAAATAGAAAAAAATCAAGTATAAAAAGGAAGATTGTGCCAATGAACATGGTATATGTGTCAAGGGGAGAGGGTAAATGCTTGCTATCTGTGCAGGTGCCAAGCACAATGTGGTCCTTGCACACTACTAAGTGCAAGGATTATGCAAGACCATTGCTGGCCTTAGTTTCTCCAAAGTGGACTGGGATGGGTCCATAGGTCCATTTCCCTTCTGAACACTCTTTTATAGTGGCATAGCAGCCACGTACCACTTGTACAGCCCAGAGTTACACAATGCCTTGTGACTAATCCCACGTGGTGTTTCCATTGTAGCAATGTGGCTTTTCATAATCCCTAAGGCAAGATTGTACCTTTACACGCACAACTGGGAGGTAAATATATACAGGGTTTTTTTCAAGAGTCTGTGTATTTAGTTAAAACATGGCACAGTCAGCTTTAACTTGAGCAATCAGCACTTACACAGCTGATACCTCAAGGTGCCATTGACATTGGCACACTAAGCAGAGTCATCATAATACGAGGTTAGGCAGAATAAGTAAGGAATATATCACTTTTATTTAAAATGATCATTGGTAAAACAGCTCCATGCCACCACTTCTGCCTCAGTTGCCCTGAAAACAGGTTTACAGTGTGGAATATTGCCTGAGTACAGATACTGCTGTAGAAATATAATGATGGGTAACTGCTTCTCTGGTGTGGTGATGACACTGATCTATAGATCTCAATTCTCAGCTGATGCCACCACCACCACTAAGATGTCAGAGTGCCTAGACAAGATCAGCCCTGGGATGAAGAGCAGCTGGCTCCGGCTGCTCCCAGACTGAAGTGATGCTGTCCAAAAGGAGAAATGCTTGGCAGAACTAGTAGAGATGCTATCTCCACCTTACATTGAAGGCATACAGCCCTCATTCGTCAAAGTGGTATAAGGCCTCAGGATCCTGTTTGACTTCTCGCTAAGCTTGGATGACCAGGTAGCATCAGTATTTAAAAGTGTCTTTTTCAATTTCCAGATTGCTAGAAAATTTCATCCATTTCCTCAGACAAGGACCTGGCCCCAGTGATCCATGCATTTGTCACCTCCAGGCTGGATTTTTGTAATTCACGGTATCTGAAGCTGGATGTGAAGATGGTACACAGACCCTAGCTGGTACAGAAAGCAACTGCCCTCCTTCTCCATGGTTTAGGCTGCCAAGAGTAATATCAGGCCCATGCTCAAGTCCCTCCACTGGCTTCCAGTCAGCTTCCAGCTTTGGTCCTAATCATCACAGCAATTAATGGATCACACCCCTGGTACATTGAAGACCAAATTTCAATCTATGACCACAGAGGCAGCTGTGCTCCTCTGGGACAATATACACAGCACTGGACCCCATTCTACCAATTACACCCTTACCAAGCAAACTAAAACCTCATATTCTACCCGAAATAGAGTTTTTTCCTCAAAAAGAGAGAGGAGCCAGAGACTCCATGAAGTCTCCTAGGGACTTCGCTGTTACTATTGATTTTACTTGGAAAGCGCTCAGTGATAGAGGTGGCAAAGAGTCCTGTGGCACCTTATAGACTAACAGACGTATTGGAGCATAAGCTTTCATGGGTGAATACCCACTTCTTCAGATGCATGTAGTGGAAATTTCCAGAGGCAGGTATAAATACGCAACCAAGAATCAGGCTAGGGATAATGAGGTTAGTTCAATCAGAGAGGATGAGGCCCTCTTCTATCAGTTGAGGTGTAAACACTGAGGGAGGAGAACCTCCTTTTGTAGCTGGCTAGCCATTCACAGTCTTTGTTTAATCCTCAGCTGATGGTGTCAAATTTGCACAGGAACTGAAGCTCAGCAGTTTCTCTTTGAAGTCTGGTCCTGAAGTTTTTTTGCTACAGGATGGCTACCTTTAAATCTGCTATTGTGTGTCCAGGGAGATTGAAGTGTTTTCCTACAGGTTTTTGTATATTGTGTGATACAGCATGGCCAGAAGGCAGCAGGAGAGTGATCTAGGGTGAGGAGAAGCCTTATTCCCTGTAGATTAATTAAAAGCACCTGAAAACAATTAGAGCACCTGAAACCAATTAGAGCACCTGAAACCAGTCACCTGATAAAATCCCCCTGCTTCAATCAGCCAGAGGAGGAGCTGGAGCAGAGTGGTTTGGTGGTGGAGCAGAGAGGAGTTTGAAAGAAAGTGGAGGAGAGTTTTGAGAAGTGCTGCAGCGGGCTAAGAAGACCAAGATCCTAGGTAAAGGGACACCTGGCTTGTGCAGAGGGAAGGCAGGAAGCCCCACAAGCTGAAGGTCAGGAGATAGAAGTAGCCCAGGGGAAAGAATCACTGGTACAAGTGGTTCACCTACTATCATAGGGCCCCTGGGCTGGGACCCGGAGTAGAGGGCGGGCCTGGGTCCCTCCCTCTCCACTCCCCTTCCCTGGGATACTAGTAGGATAGCTGTTACCCCAGTTCAGGGGCAAGAAATGGCACCCTGAAACCCCCCCACAAGAAGAGAAAGTGCGGGACCCATCATAGTAGTGCCGGCAATTTGCCACAATTGCCATTCCTAATATCTGAAGAATGCATCTGAAGAAGTGGGTATTCACCCACGAAAGCTTATGCTCCAGTACATAGGTTAGTCTATAAGGTGCCATAGGACTCTTTGCCGCTTTTACACATCAGATATTAGGAATGGCAATATACAAAAACCTGTAGGAGAACACTTCAATCTCTGGACCACCACATGAGCAATGGAAGCAACAACATACTTGGCGTCAGAAGTGGACAAGAAGTACATCTCCCACCATGCTACCCATGCCCTCTCAAAGGAGCTGTCCAGAATCCCAGTGGGGAGTTGTCATAAATATACACTGGGCACCTGTACTGAATTGCCTTACCTGTAAGGGGTTAATCAGTTCAATTAACCTAGTTGGCACCTGACCAGAAGGACCAATGGGGAAAGAAGACACTTTCAAATCTGGGGGTGGGGGAGGAGGTTTTGTTTGTGCTCTCTTTGTTTGTTCCCTCTCTGGATGGAGAGAGAGACCAGGCAGGAAAAATATCTCCTGAACACATACCTAAAATAAGCATCTAAGATTACAAAAATTGTAAGTAAGGGAAAGGAAATGCGTTAGATTATCTTTTGTTTTATCTTGTAAATTTTCCCTATGCTAAGAGGCAATTTCATTCCTGTTTTGTAACTGGGAAGCAGAGTCAGAGGGGAATCCTCTGTGTTTTAAATCTTTTTATTTACCCTGTAAGGTTACCTTCCATCCTGATTTTGCAGGTGTGATTCTCTTACTTTTTTTTATAAATAAAATTCTTCTTTTAAGAACCTTATTTATTTTCAGTGTCCTAAAAACCAAGGAGTTTGCTCTGTGCTCACATTATAACCAATTAGTTAGTATATTATTCTCAAGCCTCCCCAGGAAAGGAGGTGATGGGGCTTGGGGGAATATTTTGGGGAAATAGGGATTCCAAGTGGCCCTTTTCCTGAATTTTTGTCTAAATCACTTGGTGGTGGCAGCAATACCGTCCAAGGACAGGGAAAGAATTTGTGCCTTGGGGAAGTTTTTAACCTAAGCTGCTAGAAATAAACTTAGGAGGTCTTTCATGCGGGTCCCCACATCTGTACCCCAGAGTTCAGAGCGGGGAGGGAACCCTGACAGGAGTATTGTCCTTTCTCCCTCCTAGAGACATGGTGGGTCTAGATACCAACCATGAAAGGTGTGGAGAGAGGTAAGGTGATGGCTGGACCATGACTGCCCTCCACCAATTAAACACATCTGATAAAGGAACATTGCCCTCTCATGATCTAGCAGGAAATAATACCTCTCTCACAACACTGGGAACAGCTTGGCAGATGGACTTTCAGAGGAAACAGAGGCACAAGGGCCTGTCAATAAACTCATACAAGCCAGATTCCACTATAAAAGCTGATTTTTTCCTATGCATCAGCATCTAAGGTAATATGCCGATACCCATGAGTCAAATCCAGAATGCTTATGAATTTTGCACACCCCAATAGATCCAGTAAGTCATCTATCTAAGATGTGGGATAAGGGTTAGGTTGGGTGATAGCATTTAACTGTCTAAAGTCTACACAAAACTAAACTTCAAGGTTTTATCCATTTAGGTACCATCACAATAGGAGACACCCAAGAGCTTTTTGATTTAGTAATCAGCCTCATATCCAGCATGCTTTCCACTTCCTCTTGAATCTGTTTTTGCATTTCCCTTTATAATCCTGTCCTCTGATAGGAGCAGGATAGCTGATGTAGTTTCAATGGAATGCACAATCTTGTTACTTAAACCTGGCTGGTTGGAAAAACCTGCCTGTGGTGTTTCAAAAAGCCAACATCTCCTGCTTTTAGGTTGGGTTCAAACCCGCCCAAATCCCAATGCTCTCCAGAGAAGACTCTTGCTTATTCTCCCTGACCAAATCAATGAAAGAGGCATTACATGTTCCCTCATCAGCACAACAAATCATATTCACTACCACCTCCCTTTCATGGTAAGCTTTCAATCTATTGACATTGCACTGCTCCCCTGCCAGGGGGTTTCCTTACATCATAAATTACCTCATTCACTCCCACTACTACCTTAAACGGTGCTTCACAACAACCTTGCATTTTGTTCTTCCTCACTGGAATCAACATGAACACCAAATCACCTGTGTACAAAGACCTTTCTTCAGCATCCCTGTCCTACCAAGCTTTCTGGGATGCCTGACTCCTTTCAAGGTTCTGATGTGCTAAGTCCATCATAGCCTTTGAATTCTCTTTAAACTGAGTGACATATTTCCCTACAGGCTGTCCTGTCTCTTCTGTACTCCCCTCCCAAGAGCATCACATTAAAACCAGGAGTCCCTTCACTTCTGTCCTGTAAAGGAGATCAAAAGGGGTGAACCTCATAGACTCTTGAGGTACCCTTCTCTACGTGACTAACAAATATCTTAGTCATTCTCTCACCTGGTAACATATCAGCATAGCCTACAATGTCCCATTGAATCTTTTGAATAGACCATTCGTTTCTGGATGATAGGAAGTAGTCTTTATGTCCCTCACTACATGATGCCCATAACTTTTTGAAAACTAGAGACATGAAATTTGCACCATGGTCTGACCAGATTTATTCTGCTAAAAATGGTAAATAGCGCAGTAGCCACAGTTTCAGCTTCTGTATTAGACCTTTGGCAGAATCCACCACAACAGTTTGTTTCTTTCTCCCCTGGAAGGTTGGAGAGGGGCCTTACAATACCTACAGCTCTGGTTGGAGCCCAACCCACACCCAAGACGACACACAACTATGAAGGAAATGTAGAACTAAAATATGTCTACCAAACACGTCTGGGGAGTGGATAAACAGTTTCTGATGCCTCCAGTCAGGTGTCATCAGAGTCGATTAGCAATCACATGGCAAGTAGCCATTCATTTGCATTGGGGAGGGCAGGAACTTGCATGTTAGTAGACCAAAGTGTGGGGAAGAAATCAGCATGGAACTTGCTTCAGTACAAGGCTCTATCTCTTTCCTCATAGCTTGAATAAACTTTATATTGGAGGATAATCTTCAGAAGAATCCATTTCAGATGTTCACTGGACTATAAAAGAGAGGGGCAAAGAACCCCAAGTTATCTTTCACCTAAGAAGAAAAATGAACTGAGCACTTTGGACTTTGTGGGAGATTCTGACCAAGGAGGTGGTCAGTCATCTTGCTGGAAGGAAGTGCAGTAAGAACCTTACCTTGAACCAATACTGTAGTTTTGTTAAGTCTTAGTATCTAGAAAGTGTTTTTCACATTTATTTGCTTGTAAGCATCTCTACCTTTATTTCTTTTACTTGGCATCACTTAACCTATGTCCTGTTGTTAATAAACTTGTTTTATTTTAATCTAAACTGACTCCGTGGTGTATTTGAATTGAGGTGCTTGTTAATGCCACTTAATATGGCAAGATGCTGGGTGTCATCTCTTTAATGGAGCAAACAAACCTCATTATTTATCTGGTCCAGGAGAGTGCTAGACATTTTAGAGCAGATAGCTCAGGGGAAATTTGAGACTGGGAGTGTGTTGGGGTCATTTGGGTAGTAATGACCAAGGCTGGAGGAGACCAGAGTGTGGCTGTGGCATAACAATTGGGCTGCTGGAGTCAGAGTTGCTGGTCCAGGACTGCTTACCACACAGACACTCCGTGCATGCTTGTAGGCTGGCTGGGAGCACCGAGACAAGAGAGCTACAGTAGCAGAGCATTAAGGCATCCAGAGTTGCAGGGCAGATGGAAACACAACCCTCACTGGTCTGGATTATGCCCCAGAACAACTCCATTTATGACCTTGCAGATGGCTGTATTAAAGTGCATTTGGCTGTGCTTCTTTATATAAATGAGGAGTGGACAGTTGCATTCTACACATGCTGTAGTCTGGAGAGCTGAGACTTGGGGAGTCATTAGAGAAAGCATCAGGGGGTAGCCATGTTAGACTGTATCCACAAAAACAACAGCGAGTCCAGAGGCATTTTAAAGACTAACAGATTTATTTGGGCATACGTTTTTTTTACCCACGAAAGCTTATGCCCAAATAAATCTGTTAGTCTTTAAGGTGCCACCGGACTCCTTGTTATTTTTATTAGAGAAAGCAGTTGCCATAGTAAAACTATAAGCTATGAGGTGGTGCTTAAAGTATGCCATGCAAGAAAAGTTTGTCTCTAGTGATCAGAAGAGGTGAATAGTTAGCAAGTTGCTTTTTGAGTGATACTGCAGCACTACCACTAATTGAGTTTTCCGTGCATTTAGCCAGCCAGCCTTTATCACCAGTGCTTGATTATGAAGATGGTGTCCACAAATCCGATTTGAATCCCATTTGTCGAAATTGCATAATCTAATAGAGTGCCTGAATTTGTTATGCAGTGTGAATATTCCCCCTCCCTTGATCATCATTGCTTAACGCAACAATAACTAATTAAGTCCCTTTGATCAGATTAAAAAGGAGAGTCAACAGTTTAACTCCATTTTCCAAATACTTTAGTGTGGGGCATTTCAGCTATTCCCTGGCAGGCTTTGTTCAATAAAAATGCAAGCTCATCTGGATAAACATGAGCAACATGAACTTCCAGAGCAATGCTTTATAATTCAGTAACGGTGGTTAGTCAGGTGGTGGTGTTTTTTTCTTACCCTAAATTACTGTGAGGTGCATTAACCCATCCCTGCCTTTCAAAATGGCCTTTTGCTTATTTTCGATGACTGTCTGTAACAATCACTTATTGCAAGCAATGTGAGTTTTGCAGAAGTGATGCTGCTTGTTCTTGTGGGGCAGCAGGAGAGTGTCAGCTGCTGTGTTGTAACAATGTCTTTAGAGAAATTCGGGAGATCAGCACTGCTATTGCCAGAGGGAAGTTGTCCTCCTGCCTTGACAACAAGCAGAGGACCGAGGAGAGTGGGAGAGGGAAGATAAAAGAAAACAAAATTCTAAGCATTTAGCAGATTTTTTAGTAGCTGGATTTTCTTTCTCTCCAATTTGTTTCTGTTGGTGCCTGGGGGGAAGAGGCAGAATCATGATCACAGGGAATGGTCAGAATGATTCTTTTATGAATACTGCAGCTCCACCTTTGGATGGTAAAATGCAGCACATTCCAAAGATATCATTGTCTGGGCACAATTATTCTGGAAGGTGGTCAGTCACTCACAGAGATCTGAAGGGAGCAGCATAATCTAAGGGAGGTAAAAGGGCTGCCGCTGTATGAACTAAGTATAAAAGAAGGGGGTTATATTTGTTTTTTGAACATGTCCAACAACACTCTCAGTGCCATAATAATATGATGGAAAATATCTCATCAGATACAATGTGAGGGGCTTCCTTCCACTGGAGTTCCTGTGTTTCCAGAACTTAATCCCACATTGTGTGTATCCTGCTCTCTATATACGTACATGGAACCTTTCCAGAACACAGCAAATAAAAACAGAGTACGCCAGGAGTCACTGATTGATCTGGAAAGGTTACTGCAGTGTATGGATATTATGCAAATGTGGTAACCTTTCTGAGCTGTTTGCAAACTGGAGGAGATACCACTCAGTAGGACAGTCTAATTGCTTTAGCGCTGTTTAATGCAGTTCTGTGGGAAAGAAAAATCAAAGAGGGTTTTAATGGAACCTTCATTCTTTGAAAAGGTCCAAATAAAGGACAGAAAGGGCTCTTCCCCCTCCCAGTAAATTCCACAGAATTTTAAAGTGAAAATACATAAAGCAAAGACATGCTTTTAGTGCTGTATGCAACAGCAAAGCTATCCAGCTACATTTACCAGTGTGCACAGATTATTTAATAAGAGAGGAGCTCTCTTGTAATAAAAGCTGAGGGCAGAGACAAAAATGCTGTTTTCCCTAGATAATTATTGTCCTCTGTGGAAATGCAACTTTAACCATAAGTAGCTTGAGATTTTTTGTGTGTGTAATAAAATTAATTCATGAATTTCAAATCAACCAAGAGGAGTTAACACTTTGACTAGCACATTAAATGCTTTCCTCTGGTGGGAGAATCATTTCAAAGTCCCATGTCTAAAGTAAACCAGGAGATTTCAGATAGTACAGTATTTTCTACTGAGAATTCTGCTGGTGGAAGGGGGAGTCCTATTTAAATATATTACTGAGAAGATTGCAATGAATGACATCTTTGTGCATTCTTGTTCCCACTGTACCATGTGCTCTCATTTCAATGGCAACTCAGGAAATCTTTAACTAGGGTTTTATTCCTGAATGTATCCTACTTTCACTGCTTCATAAATCCCTCATTCTCCACTGCTTCTGGAGCCACTGTATATATTTTTAAATAATCAATTGTCTTAAAGCTTTCCCCGGCACCCATTCTCTCCATTTATTCATGAACTGATGACCAGAAGAAAAGAAGAAATATAAATAACCTTGCAAATATATGTAGAGAACCATTACATTTGTTGCTAGGAGAAATGTGAAAAAGAAAGGTGCATTCCGCCAAGACTGAAAAGGTAAATGCTGATATCGCTTCTGCTAAGGGTCCAGTGGAAAGGTCGGTGCTCCCCGTAATGAACTCTTTCCTCCAGCACACAGGAAGAGGAATTACATGCATATGCTAAGAGTAGGACACGTATATTAAAAATAATAAACCTATATATTAAAAGAAAGTATTCTTATTTATTAATACAAATATTGCAGACAAGCAGTGACAGAAAACCTCTCGTTTGACCACAATGGGTTAACTAAACAACCCTTTTTCCTCTGGCAACCTGGACTGAAGTTTGGTTGCTGCCACCTACGCAGAGCTGTGTGTGGGAGTCTGCAGAATGCCTGTCCACATTATGGGCTAAATCCTGACCTGTGCTGAGTTAAGTGCATAAGTAAAAGAAGTGGCAAGGGCTAAATACGGTGTGAGAATCTCCCATCCAGTCTACCAGGAAGAGTCTTATCATAGGGCTGGAGGCCTAGCTAATGGCCTGCAACATCTCCAAGAGTATATCATCCACGAGGAGAAAAGCATTTCCAGCCACCCAGGTAGATAGTGTTTCTGTGGTCACCAAATGCAAGCTTTAGCTTGCAGCGATTAGGGAGTCCATGCAGCTCTGAAAAAATAAAAACCAACTCCCTGTGTCCCAGTTATGCACTGGTCTGGCTGACTATGAGATATCCTGTCCAATAACAGTAGTATATGTCAAATTGTGCTCACCTACTCACCGCTATTCCCCAACATGTGGCTATTTTTGCATATAGCAAGATTTACTTCCTTTCTCTAATGAGTTCTTCCAGTTCTTCATTTTCACGAGCACAAAGATTCCCTCCATATAGCATGTATAAAGACATGTATAAAGGAGTGAAAAGAATGTGAGATGCTTAGGGACAGCACATGCACAACAGTGTTACAAGTCAGGGGTTAAATTCTCTCCTTTGAGCTTCAATTAATCGCAGTTAACTCAAAAAATTAATCGTGATTAATCGCAGTTTTAATTGCACTGTTAAACAATAAAAAGAACAGGAGTACTTGTGGCACCTTAGAGACTAACAAATTTATTTCAGCATAAGCTTTCGTGGGCTACAGTCCACTTCATCGGATGCATAGAATGGAACATACAGTAAGAAGATATTTATACATTCAGAGAAACATGAAAAGGTGGAAGTACCCATACCAACTGTAAGAGACTAATTATTGTTTAATAATTGTTTAATCCAGATGGAGACAGCAAATTTTTTTCCAGCATACTATGGTTTGTTATAAACGTTTTTTTTTCAACAAGAATTGTTTCTCTGTCTCATTTAAGGATGAGATGATAGCCAAATTTTGCATGAAAGAAATCTTTTGAATATCATTACATAGTATCTTATTGAACCTATTTCTTTCTCCCAATATAGTTGAACTATTGGGAATTACCAAGGAAGATGTCCCAAGTCCATTTTCTTGTCCCAGAATTTCAGTCTGTATTATTATGTCCCGAGCTGGTGGGAAACTGGAATTTTCATCCTGTGAGAAAAGCCCAACATTTAGGGAGGGAAAACATTTTGAATCGTATCCCACAGGCCCAGATCCACACAGGTATTTAAGATCCTAATTTCCATTGAAATCAAGAATTAAGGGTGGGATTATGGATCTGGACCGAAGAGGTGAAATTTCCTATGAAATGAATTTTTTAAAAATCAATTTGGGAAAATTAAAACTTGTCATTTCCATGAGGTAAAAACATGTCATTTCAACTTATCATTTAGGTTAATTTTATTTTGACTTTTATTATATTTAAATATAGTATGTAAAAGGACCTTATGTTTGGCTGTATTAAAATGAATTTTGTTTGAAAGGGCCCAATTTACCAAACAATCCAGATTGCTCTGTATGGTTGCTCTGTTACTATTATTTGTCACACCACCCAATTTGTGCCATCCACATGATTTATCAGCAATAATTTTATATTTACTTTCAAATCATTTATAAAAATTATTGAATAACATCAGATCCCTGAGGGACCTCACTAGAAACAACTTTATTTCAAGAGGATTCCTAACTGACAATTATTTTTTGAGTTCTGTCAGTTAGCCAGTTCTTAATCCATTTAACATATGCTTTATTAATATTGTATAGTGCTAATATTTTAATCATAATGTCATGCAGTGCCAAGTCAATTGCCTTACAAAAGTCTAAGGCCTCACATCTACTCCTTACCAAATGCCTTATGTCTATGCAGTTACCATTAACAACTAACCTTGTAATCTTGTCAAAAAATGAAAGCAGGTGTGTTTGACAAGAGCTATATTCCATAAAATAGTGCTGGCTGGCATTAATGATATCCCCATACTTTAATTCTTTATTGGTTGAATCCCATATCACCTTTTCGTTTGTTTTGCCCAGGATTGATAGCAGGCTAACTGGTTTATAATGACCTGGGTCATCCCCCCGAGTGCCTGGCGAATTAAAAGAAAATCCATGACAGTGAATCAGAGGGGTAGCCGTGTCAGTCTGGACCTGTGAGAGCAACAAAGATTCTTGTAGCACCTTATAGACCAGGGATCTCAAATTCAACTTACCATGAGGGCCACGAGAACTAGTAAATTGGCCTGAGGGCCGCACCACTGAAACCTTTTCATACAATGATACAAAAGTATAGTCAAAAATGAAAAAAATGAAGAGTAATATAGTATTCTATTAAAAGTCAATGTATTAACTTTTTAAAAACTATAATGCAAAGAGGGTTTTTAATAAAATATAAACACTCAGTAATGTTTAGCACTTGGCTGCCAGTGGAGTCGGCGCCTATGGCGGGCCGCAGGAAATAACTCCGCGGGCCGCATGTGGCCCGCGGTCTGCGTGTTTGAGACCCCTGTTATAGACTAACAGATATATTGCAGCATAAGCTTTCATGGGCGAAGACCCACTTTGTGTCCTTTGTGTTTATTTAGGCCTGGAAGTCGCATGCTAATTAAGGCTGTGATTTTCAAAGGAAAGCCAATGGGAGTCGAGCATCTGAGACACCCATAACAATCCTAACCTAAATGTATTTGGGTCTATTTCCAATAAATAATTTGGCAACCCTTCCAAATGGCTTTTATAAAGGCTCACAATTCCCTGATGGACTAATCCACTGCTTTATCTGGATGGCTGGTGATTTTTTACAGTAAAACTTATATATGGGCACTTTTCATCCTCAGATTGAATAGGGTTTTACAAAGATAAGTAAATATTATTGTCCTCATTTTTACAGATATGCACTAAGGACCAGATTTCCAAATGTATTTAGGAGCCTAAAGATGCATATAGCACATAGTGGATTTTTAAAAAAGTCTAAGGAGATTAGGTTTCAGAGTGGCAGCCGTGATAGTCTGTATCAGCAAAAACAATGAGGAGTCCTTGTGGCACCTTAGAGACTAACAAATGTATTTGTGCATAAGCTTTCATGGGCTAAAACCCACTTCATCAGATGCATGGAGTGAAAATACAGTAAGCAGTATAAATATTATAGTACATGAAAAGATGGGAGTTACTTTAGCAAATGGGGGGTCAGTGCTAACGAGGACAATTCAATTAAGGTGGCAGTGGCCTATTCTCAACAGTTGACAGGAAGGGGTGAATATCGAGAGAGGGAAAATTACTTCTCCCATTTCCAACAGTTGAAAGGAAGGTCCATCCTGATTTCATTGGCCTCGTTACCTGCTCCTATAGATTCAGATTCAAGACCCAGGGGTTATGATTAGGGCTCTGTGCCTGTCATGGGGGAAATGGAAGTCATGGATTCCGTGACTTTCCGAGACTTCTGTGACTTCTGCAGTGGTCAGTGTCGCCTTAGGCCAGCTGCTTAGACAGCCCCGGGGACAGCCATACCGGTCGCTGCTGGAGTGGCTCCACAGCCATCCACTTGGGCGGTCCTGCAGCCAGCCTCACTGGCACTGCTGGAGTGGCCCCAGGGCCAGCTGAACCAGCCTCTGCTCGAGCAGCCCCAGGCAGCTGGCCCCGGGGACCACTGAGCAGCGGCCAGCATGGTTGGCCCCGGGGACTGCCTGAGCAGCGGTCTCGGGGGCAATGGGAACAGCTGCAGCTCCATGGCTCCCAGCAGCAGTCCCTGGGGCAGCTGGAGTAGCAGCGGGTAGGCAACCCTGGAGGCGGCTGAAGCAGCTGCTGCTCGGTGGCCCCCAGCAGCTGGTGCTGCTGGCCCCTGTCCCCAACCCTAGCAGTGGCCCTCTGCCCCCCCCCCCCAGAGCAGCCCTCCGCTGCCCCCCTCCAGCTATGATTTAGTCAGGAGTATGTATAGTACAAGTCATGGACAGGTCACAGGCCGTGAACTTTTGTTTAGTGCCCATGACCTGTCCATGACTTTTACTAAAAATACCTGTGACTAAATCATAGCCGTAGTCATGATAATGACACACACACCTCATGTCTCCTGTTCTGCCCCAAAAGCAAACTTAAAACCCTTTCCTCCCCACTGGGTAGCAATGCAAAGTACAGAGGGAAACTGAAGCACACATTGGCTTCATAAAAATATTACAGATAATTCTCATTTAATCACTCAAGGCCACCCAGCAAATTAGTGGCAGAGCTGGTAACTAGATGTCCAGATCAGTGCTAATAGACCACAGCTTTCCCATTTTTAAGTTTTCTTGGACTGCCCAAGGAAAAATGACTTTCCCTTATTAACTGTATAGAGCTTCATTTTGTAGAGACAGAGAAAAATATAGTTAGCCTGGCCTAATTAATCAAGAACAGGTCTATGAGAGAGACACTCATGATTTGTTCTAATCCTGGATCTGCTACTGATTAATTGTTGGCCTTGGGTCAATCATGTAACCTATGTGTCTCTCAGTGTAAAATGGGGATAATGTGGCTTACCAACATCACAGGACAGTGACGAGGTCTATTTAATATTTGCAAAGAGACTAATTTCTAGTAATATAACCCCCAAATTATTGAAATTAGTAAATATTGCTTTGTTTTCATAAAGCTCTGCTGAGGCACTTACAGGTGTAAGAGGGAGAATGTGAGCCCCAACAAGCAAGAAGAGGCACAAAATGAAAAAGGGAGTAGATGAATCAAAACGTGTCTAGGTAGATCTTTTCCCTTTGCTTCTGTTTAAGAGCAAGATGCAGGGGTAGTAGGCTGCGTATCTGTGGTACAGGCAGGGCCAAATATGGAAATAACAATTATTTCACTATTTTCCTGCTCCTGATTCAGTGCTGCTGGCTTCCTTCCTTTTCGTCTCCTCCATGCCAGTGTTTGCACAAATGAGTGCCTCCAATCAGACTATGCACACAAAGGAGCAAAGACAAACAGCCGCGGCAGAGCAGTTGCTACAGAAGGTGCATGAAGTCCCGTTTATTCTACTGATGACCTAACTAACTTTTTTGGTAGAGAGAATGTAGAATAAGAATGTGGACCCATCTGTCTCCCTGAATCAGCAGGGCATTGCTCTAGGCAAAGGGCATGCTGTTTGCTAATTTTAGTTTATTTTGTTGCTCAGCTCAGTTTGTGTCTGTGGTTCACCTAGTTGTTGTGATAAGCAAATTAATTTAATTTTGTTTTGCAGACTGCATACATGGCTCTTTGTACCGCGTAAAGGGCCAGCTGTGCACTTAGGTGATTCACAATGACACATCATTATTGTTTATATAGTGTCATAGGTGTACATGGCATTACACCGTTAGGAGAACTGTGTCAGACAAATAACAGCGGCATAGCTCAGGAGCACTTATAGTCTAAGGCTACACTACACTGCACACCTCTTGCAATGGTGTGTAGGGTATGTGTAGTAATACATTGCAGTGACAAGCAGGCAGCATCCACACAGCAGAGTGTAGCTACATGTGTCAGTGAAAGGTTCTGGGGTGGGAGAAGTAGTGAGGAAAAGCTCTGATAGGCCCTTGCAGCAGGGAAAGACTCCGGCAGCAGGGAGGCAGCTATGGGACACTACACTGCTAAAAATAGCAGTGCAGATGGAGAGGCACTGTTGGGTGAGTAGAGAGCCCTATAGGGTACATAGCCATAAGGTTCGGTGGTGTCTTTACCCTATTCACCTAAGCAGTGCCTCCCTGTCTACACAGCTATTTATACCTGTGCTAGAGGGGCACGTAACTGTACATATGCTACAACAAGACTCCGATCCAGACATGTATGTACTGAGCATGCATGTGCATCATTCCATTGATGTAAACCTGTACATCAAAGTTTGCAGGCTCAGGGCCTACAATAGAATATATGTTATAAAAACCAATTGTTCCTTTATACCATAGCCAGGAACAATCAAACTATGGCATAAAGGAGCAATTGGTTTTTATATCATTTGTACTATTGTAGGTCCTGACCTGCAAACATTGATGCACATGCTTAACATTAATTACATCAATGGAACAATGCACATGCATGTTAAGCACGTGCATGCCAGGATTGGAGGTTTGTTTTATTATCTGTATAGTTTTAGTTAATCCTCATCATGCTAAGTCCAAGTGGCTTGACAGTCAGAAGGGTGTTATTTAAGCACAATCTATATTCTGTGGGTGCTAATGCAGGTCTCTTCTGTCTGTGTACTTTCTGTTTAATCTTTCCGCGCACGATGCACAAAAACATGAGTTCTTTGAATTCACCTGTTCCTACACCCAATCCTCCTGCTTCATAACAAGCAAATACAAAATACAACTATTTCGCAGAGTAGTTACATTTGATGAACAATCTTTGAAATAGCAATGATTTGAAGATCAAACCATAAAATGATGACAAATATTTAAAAACTGTGACATCATCATGCTAACAAGATGTAACAGTTTTGGGATATTTGTCATCATGCAGAGAATTTCAGTGTGGGATGGTTGAGAGTTTTTTCATATAACATATGCAAAATGTTGGAAAGAGATGAGATGTGCTGATGAGGGAGATATTCAGCTCCTAATATAAATAGGCTAGTAGTTGAGGTCAATTTGGATACAGCATCAATTTGGGAAAGTACAGCAACAATCTAGCTATATGAATGTAAATAAAATACTCCCCCCCCAAGGAACTTCAGCAGTAGTCCTTTAACTCAATTAGCCCTTGTCCCCCACTGCCAGTGTGAGCATTCAAACACCAAATGTCCCTTTACCAAATCCCTTCCCCCTTCGCTATATCCCACTCACGGTTGGTGTCTGTGGGTAGCACAATCCCAGAGTTTGGGATGCACTCGGCCAGGCCTCTTTCCAGTCCCTTGGGAAGTGCTACCTGGCACTGCCCTGAAGCTCCACCTCCTAACCTAGCTACAGTGATTTCAGCTTTATTTAGTGGCTGGATAGGAGGGGCCTGCCCAGATTTCATTAAGCTCTACTGCTGTCCACATCAACAAAGAGCCCCCAAGTAGTATAGAAGAGGGGAACCAGTAGCACACAGAACCCTTGAGCAGAATCCTTGACACATAATGGGGCGCTTTTCTCTCACACTTCAGTTCCCCTACCCAACCAATTATGAGTTTGTGTGTATTACAGTGCCTCAGAAAGAGTCATTAGAGGAATTCTGTGTGGAAGGCTTCTGCAAATATAGCCTTCACTTAACTGCAATTCTCCCATTCACCAACAGATGGGGTCAGAGAGGTCCTTCCCCTCTGGAGCTTCAGGACAGAGATTACATATGGATTTTGAAATGTCATACCACTATTTTTCAGTTGTATGTGTTAGCATGAGGGAATTCTCTTTGTCTAAATGCTCAGCATATATCAGATGATAATGGTCTTTTTAATTATTCTAGTATTTTATTTCCAATATTTAGTACCCATGAAGGTACCCAAGTGACACTGGAGGCTGTATAGAGATCTATCCATAGAACATGTTCAGCATGAACAACAGTAGAGTAGACCACATCCCACCACCCAGATAAAATATCTCACAGGAAAAAATAAACTTCCAACACATAAAATAGAACAGATAATGGCTGGCTAGCTAGTGGGAGGACAGGGGAATAAAAAGGCACTTCATTTAGCACCATGAGCATTCTCCCTATTGCACTGTGTTGCCTGGAAAGGCTCTGGGTCACAGATTCAAATCAGACTCTAATGGTGAAGAAAAAGACACTTGGGGAATTACCATCCGTAGCTATAGAGTAGTTGGCTAAGAGTATTCCACTGTTTCGAGGTTACTTAAATTGTTAGCAAACCAAATGGACTTTCCTTAATTTTTCAGACTCAAATTCTTAAATAAGAAACTTGCCATGTAATCATGGCTAGAGCAGGTGATAAGTTGTGATATCTGCTCCTGATTGGCTAAGAGTTACACCTACAGACCTACTGTCTTTGTTTTTCCATCTTCATCCCCTGCCCACTTGTTTGTCTCATCTGCCTGTTATGCCTTCTGTTTTAGATTGAAAACTCTTTGGGGTAGGACTGTCACTTACTATATGTTTGTACAGTGCCTAGCACAATGGGGCCCCAACCCGGTTGAAGCCTCTAGGTATCAATGTTAAATAACAACAATAAAGATAATTTTTAAAGCAATTCAAAAGTCTTCATTTTCCAGATATTTCCTCTATAAACCAAAAATCAAGGTTTCAGCTCTATCACATTCTAAATGTAGGGGTGTGTCCTTTTGGGAAGCTTTGATAAAGTGAAACATTTCAGAATATGACCACACCATCCCTAGGCAATTTGTTCCAGTGCTTAACTACCCTGACAGTTAGCAAGGTTTTCCTAATGTCCAACCTAAACCTCGATTGCTGCAATTTACCCCCATTGCTTCCTGTCCTATACTCAGAGGTAAACGAGAACAATTTTTCATATTTTTTGTAGTTTAAATGTAATAACATATCTAAACAAAAAGTTGTCCTGACTCAAAAAAATCCTAACTTTGTTTTGAAAATGTCAAAATGGGACGTTTTGACAATTTTGAATTTTTTTCCCAGTAATTTTTCAAGCTAGGAGATTCTTCAAGGTGATTGAATCAGCTTTTATTTATTTATTTATTTATTTGAAAAAAAACAGTTTGTCAAAAAATCTCATTCACTGGTTAGAAGCTGCATAGCAAATCTTATGGCAGGACCCGCAATTTGGATCTATATGCTTCACAGGTACTATAATTCAGTGGGGGAAATTTGGGGGAAGCACAAGAGAGGTAATCTGCAGATGGGAGACATGGAGGTCTAGTCCTGCCAAGCTGCCTCAGGGCTCCCCTTCTTGCTGGCAAGTACATATTTGTATTTTGATATAATGTGGGTATTATCCTTATCCTTTTTGGCTTAAGGGATACATGTTCTGCCCTTTAGACTCTGAAATGTATGTTTAGTAGCCACCAGACTTGTGGGATTTGTTTTTAGCAGGTGTATATTTTTGACACTTTCCTTTTGCTTTACAACAGGGAGATGGTTGAATATTACAGTAAGCAGAGGAGCAAACCTCACTGAAGTGGGGCTGATGGCTCAGGCAATCAGTAATGGGATATCGAACCTTTCACTTAGAAATCACTGGTTTGAATGCAGCTGTGTTTAGCAGTGTTCAAAAGTCATTATCCTCTGATTGCTGTTCACAGTATGTGAAATGAGTTGGTTGTCAAAGACCTGTTTGCAAGAGACAGGTGTTCACATCACAAAACCACCACCATGGTCATCACAATTGGCAGCCTCAGCAGAGAAGCCAATGATTCCCTCCAAGGCAGGGTTCAACCACATTAAGGGAAGATTATGGGCAGGTTTGCACTGCCACAGCAGTCTAAATTTTAATGACTCAATCTTCCACCACTTTGAACAGAACAGTCCCTGGTGTTCAGTCTCTAAGGCTGTCAATCTGGCACTTTCCAAACATTAAATTCAGTTTAAAAAAAGAAGGGGGAAAAAAAAAAAACCTTTCCATGAGTTCTGCAAAGTTAAACCCTCCATCGCTTGAGAGGCTAATGGAGAGCAGGAGCTAGGGTGATCAGATGTCCCTATTTTAGAGGGACAGTCCAGATTTTTGGGTCTTTTTCTTATATAGGCTCCTATTCAGCGACGCCGACTTCTGTCGGCGCCGCTGGGTGCTGATGCCGGGCGACGTGGCGGGGCCCCGCCCCCGACACAACGTCGCCCAGCGTCGGGGATGGGGCCCCGCAACATCGCCCGGTGCTGAGGTGAGCTGGGTGTGGGCCACGGGGCTGGCGGGGAGCTGGGCGCGGGCCCCGGGGCTGGCGGGGAGCTGCTGGTGGGTGCTGAGCACCCACCAATTTTTCCCCGTGGGTGCTCCAGCCCCGGAGCACCCACTGAGTCGGCGCCTATGCTCCTATTACCCCCAATCCCCTGTCCCGATTTTTCACATTTGCTGTCTGGTCACCCTACCAGGAGCTCAACATTGATGCTGGATTGAAAAACGTAATCTAGCTAGTAGCACAACAGTAGGAGCTTTAACTCCTGAAAGGATCATAAAAGTCTCTCTTTCCTCCCTCAAATCCAAGTTAAAAGACAGGGATGTTATTTTTGTAAATTTGGAGAGTTCAGGTTTGCTTTACAAAACCGTCAATGCAATGGCAATTTCTGTGTTCAAAACCATTCACTGTCCTCACAGCACATTCACCGTTCTTGTTTGTATCAAAAATAACTTTTTCAATAGAAAATCATTCTTTAAAGGAATCCAGTCACCTGTAAGGAGCTGCTGGGGAAGCAACAGCTGGATTCTTGAAGTGTCTAAAAGCAGCTTCTCTGTGAGGGATGCATATGGATCCCAATATTTGTGATGAAGTAAAATTGCAGTTTGGGAGACATAACATCTGGATTTGACATTTGGGTTGGAGTTTAGACAATCAATTAAATGGGCATTAAAAAGGCAGTGTGAAATTATGCAGTTGGAGAGAATATCATCATTGGAAATAATTTCCAGTGGCAGGAGACTGAAAGCCAGTGGACCAACCACAAATGTGTTTTGGGGCCAGGGTGGCTGAATGACTATCATAGAATATCAGGGTTGGAAGGGACCTTAGGAGGTCATCTAGTCCAACCCCCTGCTCAAAGCAGGACCAATCCCCAATTTTTGCCCCAGATCCCTAAATGGCCCCTTCAAGGATTGAACTCACAACCCTGCGTTTAGCAGGCCAATGCTCAAACCACTAAGCTATCCCTCCCCCTCCCCTGAATGACTATATTGCAGCTTTAATGCCAGGGAGGTGGGATTCAGTTTGTCTGATATAATAAAAAGCTTGTGCTCCTACTAACACCCCTTAGCCCAAATCACATGCACATACAGCACCAATTCCTGTCTTTCTCTGCCATGTCCACAATGTATCTGTAGAAATGTGTGTATTTGGGAAATCAATGGGAGTTAGGCACTTAAATACCTTTGTGATTCCCATCCTGTGTATCTGCAACAACACAGATGTGCTGCTGTGATGGGGTATACAAACCCCATGCAGGCCAGGAAAGGGTTAATGAGCTGTTGTGGGCTCAGTCAGTCTACCTTGCCATACATGCAGTAGGCATCAGATTTAGAGGGAGGTACAGGGCTGAATTTTGTTTTTACCGGTGTGTGCTTTTAAAGAGGTGTGTGTGTGATGCCAGTTTTGGGGGAGGCTATTTTTAGCATATTTACACATATTCTTTCATATTCTAGTTATTGAATATGTATCTATCATAATAATGTAATCATTATTAAAATAATAATGAACTATGTAATGACCTTATTATGAATTACAGTATATTAAAATCGTCGCACTCACGTACAAGCTGTGTTCACTAATGTCCCAGTTGAAAGACATTACGGCTCACTGAAGTTTTCTGGATGAAACTGTCTGCAGCACTGGGGCTTGTGGGTGCGCAGTTTTTAATGGTACCATGGTACTGGGCCCACACGAAGAAGGGGCCCCGGCACCCGGACCATTGCCCTGCCCCCCGCTCCACCCATGCTCCACCCTCTGCCCCGCCACTGCTTGGCCTCTTCACCCTGAGGTCCCACCCACCACTCACTCCTCTCCACCCTCTGCCACCCTGCTCACTCCTCTCTGCCACATCCCCTCTGAGAGCAGTGGGTGGGACCTTGCGGGGAAGAGGCCAAGCGGGGGTGGGGACCCGGGACAGAACATCGGCAGTGTGGGGGGCTGGGCCACTGTCTGGGCACTGGGGCCCACAAAAGATTAATCTGACCCTGTGGTTGCTGAGCACCTCCTTTTTTTTTTGGTGGGTGCTTTAGACCTGGAGCACCCACGGACTCAGTGCCTATGGAGGGAGGAACTTAGAAGAAGAGAGCACAGCTAACAGGGGGCTGACCAGGAAGGAGAGCAGATTTCCAGCTTGCTTTCAGTGAGAGGCCTGGCTGGGGCCAGGAACTGCTGGAGATGCTGCTGCCTGTCAGTGCTCCTGAGGGAAGGTAGGCCTGATGCAGGGCTGTTGTTGGGGATTGCTACCAGAGACTTGCATGAGGCACTGCTGCCTTCCAGAACCTCCCTTGAGGCAGGTAGGCCTCATGTGAGCCTATAGTTTGTTACCAGTGCCTTGCTTGGATTGTGGGATGAGACTGGCAGTGGTGCCCTTCCTGAAGGGAGTTACAGACAAATAACCCCACTTTTGTTTCCTAACATGGGAATAAGGTCTCGGGCATGGCTCATCCTGAGCCCAGGGGTGACTCAGGATCACGGCTGCCAATATTTTAATACGGGGCTTCCATAAAATATACACACTCATCCATAAATGTGATGAAATCCATGAGGGAGGGGTGCATGTTCCGTTTATTGAAATCTGGTCCATTCCAAGCTTTTCAGGAATATCTTGGAGCCACAGGGATCAGTCATCTCTAGCAGAGATGATTTAACAGCATCTGTATTGGGTATGAATGCCAGCAGAGGCATAGCTATCATCCCAAATTGACCTTCAATTTACTTAAGGAATATTAACAAGAGGAATTTTGTAGCCCCTGCAAGCTCCCTTCAGCACATCAAACTGTATGAAGATTTGGAAATACTTCTCTCTGGCAGTGAAGAGTGCTATGTAAAATTTATGCTCTCAGACTTTTCAATTTAACTCAATGCCACTGTTAAATGAGAGTTATGTACTTAGTTCATTTTGTGGCACTGAAAACTTAACACCCTTCCACCCACCTGTCCACTAGGAGAAAAGTTTATCATACAAAGAAGTATGGTGACTTGTGCATTATTGTACATACAGCAGATTTTCCAGTTAATTTTTGTTTGACATAAGGATTGGATCCAAATACCATTTAAATTAACAGAAAGACAACCGTCATAGATTCCAGAGCCAGAAGGAACCATTGTGATCATCTCGTCTTGATCTTCTGTATAACACAGGCCATAGAGCTTCCTCAAAATAATTCCGAGAGCAGATCTCTTAGAATTAAAATCCAGTCTTGTTTTAAAAATTGTCAGTGAGGGAGAATCCACCACTGCCCATTAACTCCCACGGTCTTTGGATCAGACACAAAAATTTCAAATAAGGAGGTTAAGCTTTGATTTCTACATGTTGAAATCTTGATATGAAAAAGGATCAATTTATAAACCAGATTACAAACCATTTGAAAAAAGAAATGTTAAACTGTTAATATTATCAAAATCAACACAGCTAAACCAGCAGGTAAGTGGTGTCCATAAATAACTTGCAGCTTCTCTGTGCTAGCAAGTCTCTGTTCAGCTCCATGAACTATGATGCACCACAACAAATAATAGGTAAATAGGCTTTTAAACTGTAAACTCTTTGGGGCAGAGATTGTCACTTCCTATACCTTTGTACAGAACCTAACACAATTTGACACCAGATGGGCTGAGGCCTCTTGGTGCTACCAAAACACAAATGCCAAATAATAACATATATATATATATATATATATATATATATATATATATATATATATATATATATATATATATATATACACACACACACACACAGAGAGAGAGAGGGAGAAAGAAAGAGAGAGTTGCACATGCTAAAGCAGATATTTGCTTCCAACTCTTAATCTAGTTCTATACCCCAAGTCCCCAAATGTTTTAATACACAAATTTCACATGGTCAGATGGTAATGGAATGTGAAGGCTGCATTCCTCATACACAAATGAGCCTGTGATATAGTTTTCCCCTGGTTACTGGTGTTCAGTGCTATGAGGCACATCCTATAAATGTTAGCAGCAGCTGCAGAGGTTTTTGAAATGTGTGATTCAGAATTAAAGGTTAGAAACACACAGGCACAGAAATGTGTCTGGCCCTGCTGTACCTTTCTTGTTTTACAATTTGATGGTTAGGCTTGTGAACAGGAGCGAGGCTGGTGCCTCATGCTCTGCTGCACAGAAATTCTGTGCGGATGGAGCTGCAAGGAAGTGAATGCCATTTCCTGAACTGAGAGGAGGATTAAGCAGGCTTGTTTCATCAATAACGTCGTGAATGATTTCGTGCCTAATGTCAAAGGAATTGGATGGCTGCTCACTGTGCTGATTCCTTAGGCTTGGTCCACACTAGGGGAGGGGGTCGATCTAAGATACGCAACTTCAGCTACGAGAATAGCGTAGCTGAAGTCGACGTATCTTAGATCGAATTAAAATTACTTACTGCGGGTCCACGTGGCGCAGGCTCGCTCCCCTGTCGACTCCACCTACTCCTCGCGCCGAGCTGGAGTTCCGGAGTCGACGGGGAGCGCTTCTGGGATTGATTTATCGCGTCTACGTGAGACGCGATAAATCAATCCCAGAAAATCGATCGCTACCCGCCGAATCGGGCGGATAGTGTGGACGTACCCTAAGTGGGGAAAAAAAGATATTTTTAGGCCTACAATATGAGAGAGCTTGATGGCTGATGAGCCCCTTATGGGTTCTTTGGTTTGTCACAACAAATTTGTGAAGCTTCTCTGAGACCACTGAATTACGTACCTGCTTAAGTAATAACTTGCTTTCAAGTGCTCTAATAAGCAACCTTGGAGAGCAGTACAGGACTCCTTAAATCTCTCTAGGGGGACAAATATCTTGTGATTGCCAAAGCATCTTAACCAGGCATAGATTGACAAAAAGATACCTCTTGGGGCAAGTCTACACTTACCCGCTGCATCGGAGGCTTTGGATCGATCTTCTGGGTTTGATTTATCGCGTCTTGTCTAGACGCGATAAATCGAACCAGGAAGTGCTCTCCCGTTGACGCCGGTAATCCTGCTCTGCGAACGGAGCAGGCGGAGTTGACAGGGGAGCCTGCGTGCCACCGTGTGGACCAGGGGTAAGTACTTTTAAGTTCGAAATAAGATACTTCGACTTCAGCTACGTTATTCACGTAGCTGAAGTCGCGTATCTTACTTCGAACTTGGGGGCTAGTGTAGACCAGCCCTTGGTATCACCTTGAGGCGTGAAAGATGGAGCTGATACAATGCTGATAGATCTTTCTTTAGCACAAAGGGCAGGATATGTAACTTCATCTCAGAATACAGTTGTCAAAACTGCATCAGAGGTCATCTTGTGGAAAAAAGGAGATGTGATTAAGAGTACGGGCTTGTCTACACTTCAAAATTAAGTCGACATAAGGTAGTTTATGCTCTCAGACATAATAAAACCACCTCAATGAGAGGTTTAGAGCTTAGGGTGATGTAGTCAGAGTGATGCAGCGTCAGTGTAGACACTGTGTTGCTTATGTCAAATTAATTGGCCTCCAGGAGGTATCCCACAATGCCCACCTGACCTCTCTGGTCGCCGTTTTGAACTCAGTTGCCCTGCAGCCAGGTACATAGGCATATGCCCCTCCCATTTTAAATCCCCAGGAAGTTTTCAAATTGCTCTTCCTGTTTGCTCAGTGTGGAGAGCTCATATAGCAACTGCCCAGCTGAGCATGCCAGCTCCTGCATGGAGTACACGGGAGGTGTTGGATCTTCTGTATCTGTAAGGAGAGGGGGCGGTGCAGGCACAGCTCCACTCTAGCTGCTGGAACTTGCTCGGGGTATGGAGGAGAAGGGCTAAGATAGGGACACACAGCAGTGCTGTGTAGAAAATTAAAGAGCTGCAGCAGCACAGCAGAAGGCAAGGGAGGCAAATAGTTGCTCTGGTGCGGTGCTGCAGACTTGCTGCTTCTACAAGGAGGGGGCTGGAGTTAGGGTGGTGTTGTATGGGTGGGGGGCTGGTCGGGGGAGCAGTCATGGTGGGGGCTTTGGGAGAAGCTGGAGGCTTGGATAAGGGTGGTGGTATATGGGATGGAGGTCAGGGTGCTGAGCTTCAGGCTGTGGCAAAAGGGGACATCGTTTTAAAGAAAAAATGAAAAGAAACTGAATTAAAACTTTCCCTGGACAAGTAAAAACAGGCACCACTGGTATTCACTTTGTCATATATCTGTAAACTGCATAGGGTTAAGTTACTGATTGAGAAAGGAGGTAGCATGGTGCAAACAAACAATGCCAGGCTCAGCACACTACAGCAACTAACATTGCTGTTGCTTGTTGTTAAAATGTTCCTTCACAGCCTCCCTCAGCCAAATAACCCCCACCCCCTGTTGGGCTCCTCTTCTGGCCTTGTGTTCATAGAATCACAGGACTGGAAGGGACCTCAAGAGGTCACCTAGTCCAGTCCTCTGCACTCAGAGCAGAACTAAGTATTATCTAGACCAGCGGTGTCCAATACGTTCACCACTAGCCACATGTGGCGAATAGGCTATTGAATTGTGGCTAATGCATGAGCAATGTGTTGGTGTATTGAGGACAGCAGTCCTGGAAGACAGGTTGCGTGCTTTGATATACAGCTTGTTAACATAGCTAGGATATAGTAATTTTGTGTTGTTAGTACCTATTAATATTTTTTTTGTAATATCTACTTATTTTTGATATTTGAAATGTCATTTGTAGTATGTTTTTTAATCCTTTTTTATAATGTGACGAATAAGAAAAATTCAAAACCACAAGTGTGGCTAGCATCGAATTTCTATTGGACACCGCTGATCTAGACCATCCCTGACAGGTGTTTGTCTAAACTGCTCTTAATAATCTCTAATGATGGAGATTCTACAACCTCCCTAGGCAATTTATTTCAGTGCTTAACCACTCTGACAGTTAGGAATTTTTTCCTAATGTCCAACCTAAATCTCCCTTGCTGCAATTTAAGCCAATTGCTTCTTGTCCTATCCCCAGGGGTTAATAAGAACAATTTTTCTCCCTCCTCCTTGTAACAACCTTTTATGTACTACTTCCTGTTTGCCCCTAATTTATATAGTAATATTCTTAGCTATACCTTAACCAATCATTCTACTGAAATTTACCTAACCAATCCTAACGTATTGTAACATGATTAGCCAACCAATTATATCCCACCACCTTCATTAGTTTGCACCCAGCAAAACTGATTATACAACAGACAGAAATTATCACAGAACCAGACAGAGACCATGCAAATAAACAATAGCAAGGTGGGAACTATTATGCCAAAACCATACAGAAGTGAGGATTTCACAATTACATCTATAAAGACATAAGGGTTTCCCAGCTGTGTCTATTGGTGTGAGTTTTTACCAAACAGAAAACTATCAAACTACATTTTCTTTTATATCTAGGTTCTTCCCTTTATCTGAAGGTGATAGATTGGATCACCTTTCTAACAGCCCCAGATTGCTTTATTTCAATATGACTAGTTTGAAATGTGAGGATGTGATGTACGCTTCCCTGCTTATGGCTGCCTCTGCTGCTTAGCCAAAGGCATTGGTCTAAGAACAGGGCCACAGACTGTCACAGAAAGAGAAGGTCCTTACACAGATTCTTTCTTTTCTATCTCTATAACTAGCTAAATGATAAACATATACCTAAATTCTTAAAGTATGGGCCTTTACAGACAGACCTGAATATCTATATCCTAACACATGTCCCCTCTCAGTCTTCTCTTTTCCAGATTAAACAAACCCAATTTTTTCAATATTCCCTCATAGGTCATGTTTTCTAGACATTTAATCATTTTTTGTTGCTCTTCTGTGGACTTTCTTTAATTTGTCCACATCTTTCCTGAAATGTGGCGCCCAGAACTGGATACAATACTCCAGTGAGGCCTAATCAGCACGGACTAGAGCGGAAGAATTACTTCTCGTGTCTTGCTTACAATACTTCTGCTAATGCATCCCAGAATGATGTTTGCTTTTTTTGCAACAGTGTTTAGCTTGTGGTCCATTATGACCCCCAGATCCCTTTTCGCAGTACTCTTTCCTAGGCAGTCATTTCCCATTTCGTATGTGTGCAACTGATTCCTAAGTGGAGTACTTTGCATTTGTCCTTATTGAATTTCATCCTATTTACTTCAGACCATTTCTTCAGTTTGTCCAGATAATTTTGAATTATAATCCTATCCTCCAAAGCACTTGCAACCCCTCTCAGCTTGGTATCATCCACAAACTTTATAAGTATACTCTCTATGCCATTATCTAAATCATTGATGATCCATAACACAGCACGATACTGAACAGCAGTGCAGATCCATGCTTTCTGACACTGATGGCTGGCTAGTAGGTTATCAGGGCAGTTGAAAAGTGGCTGGACATGTAGGATGCCCATGGAATGATGAGATTGAGAAACCTGCATCATGTGATGCTGAACTTGCCCCCATGAGGCATTGCAAACCTTTCTCATAACACCCTGCAGCCAGTTGCACAGTGGGATAGCTACCAACAGTGCATTGCTCTCTGTGTCGATGCAAGAGCTGCTGCTGTGGATGTGCTCCACCGACACAAGGAGCATAGTGTGGACATGGAACAGTGGTTTTGTTACCCGGGGTTCTTTCAACCCGAAGCTCTTGGTAACTTTTACTCTGTGCGAGGTGGTGTCAGGAAATAAATCAGGGGAGACACGGCCGTCCGACCGATAGATGGCTGGCACAAACAGGACAACACAAGAGAGCTTTCACTTAAAG
Organism: Macrochelys suwanniensis; assembly: GCA_033296515.1. Lineage (NCBI taxonomy): Eukaryota > Metazoa > Chordata > Testudines > Chelydridae > Macrochelys > Macrochelys suwanniensis. The sequence goes on along the minus strand of CM065775.1, from coordinate 35,849,991 downwards.
CTAAACTTTACTTAGTCTCAAGCACTTACACACGTCCGCAAGAGTTTAGTAAAACACCCCCAACCCTCGATAATTACCGAAGCTGAGGGTGGCTCTCGAGTGGCACAGCAGCAGCCCATCTGCCGCTGGGGACTGCAAGATGTATCCAGAGGGAGAGTTCAGAAAAGTCCACCTACCTCAAACTTTCCCCCCTTATTTATACATTAGTAGTAGAATGACATGTCCCGTAAAGAAAACTTGTTGAGCAAGCAGTTTCAATGGTCCAGCAAGAGGTTCCTTCTGATTATTGATTAACCAGGTGTGGGTTTTTCCAGAGTTTGCAGCCTTGAGGCCCCCAATAGACATTCCTGGGGCACATCCTGCTCTTCTAAAATGCATGTATCAGCAACTTCAGCACAATTCTTATCAGGAAGGACGCGGGGCCACCTGCCCTCTCTGTAGCACCAAAACCCCTGCCCCTCCTGCCTTGGTCAAGCTGAGGCTGTGATTTGGCCAATTTACAGCCTGCTGACTTGGCTGCTTTTAGCAATAAGCCATAGTGGTTTCAGGCACTTTACTGGTTTGCTGACATCGCCCCATACAGTTTAATTACAGCAGCGGCATGATTCTTCTTTCATGTCAGTTTACATAGATGCCATTTCACTGATTGACATTGATGTGAGATCAGAGTCAGACCCATAATAAATGTTTCTGTGCTCTTGCTGTTCTGGGAAATGTGTGACTCTTTTGAATTTATCTGCAGAAGATCAATGGGAATTGAATGGTATGAACCAGGCACAATGGAAACCCTTGTGCTCCCCACAGTGGAGGACTACTCCAGGTTTCTGCCAGCACTAGTCTCCCTATATTAGATAGAGAGGAGCAGATTACCTCAGCTTCCCCCTCTGCCCACATTCACTAGTAATCATGGAGATGAGGAGGGTGTACTTCTAAAATGATAGAGGATCAGAGATCACCCAAGATTCTTGTAGTCATTGTGCCATCATTAGTCATGATACCTCCTGGAGCTCCCACTAGGACCATACATCTCCATACAGGCTCCTCCTGTGGTCTGTGGCTTAAAGCCACAAATGAACCTTGGTTATCTGGACAAAATACTTTTTTTTCCTTTGTCTTTATAGTTAATAGGGAGCAATTTAGTATCTAGGAGTATGTGTGGTTTGGGGAAACTTCTTTATCATTGTCGGGGGCTGGGGATGAGACTAGGATTTCTTTTCTAGACCAAAAATGGCAGAATTTATAAAACAGACTGTCAATTTACCTATGAATAGTCAAAGGACAGAAAGGCATATAGAAAGGCTTAAACTAATTGTGTTGATTTTTAGTTGAAAATACTCTTTCCTGGTTTAAACCCAATAAAATGGGCTCTGTAGAAGGGTACTCTATAAGGTTTGAGGAGATGGAATACTTCCATTAGAATGTGAAATGGCTGTGAATATTCTCCACGGCCACTACTGAAGCCTCAGGAGAAAAAGAAAAAAACAAAGAACAACCATTCTGACTGGCAAGATATTGCAGGAGAGTGGGGAATTAAATAATCTACTGGATATTACAAAATGTTTGACCCAAAACAGAAAATTTAGTTTTGTTTTTAGTTTTTTAAACCTTTCTTAAAAATAAAACTTCAGTAACAGATGTTTCAAATAAATGTCTTGTTTCAAAAACATAAATGAAAGTTATTTTTTTCACAATTTTTTTAATAATGAAACAATTCAGCAAATTTGACCTGAATTCACAATGTTTCGCTCAATCAGACTTAATCTGTATAAGGTTTTGGCCGAAAAACGTGAGGCAGCTCTGAGAACCTCTGTAACTAGATCTTCGCTTGTTTTTCTTCCCTACTGTTCTTAATCTTATCTGATCAGGATGTATATCCAGTAACTCACATGATCTGATACTCCTTCTGGGTTTTTTTTGTGTTTTTTTTTGTCAATCAATCAATGTAGTGAAAGTTTGGGTCTGTAGGGGAAACAAAAATTTACTTAAATTTTGAGATTAGCAATGTTAGGCACATAAAATTGTGTGTATTCAACTTGAGACACATTAAAGAGATCTGACGTTTTTTCCAAAAATGGTGAGTATCTGCTGTCTGAAAACTAGTCCCCTTTAAGGTGTTGGTCACTCAAAATCACTAGTCACTTTAGAAAATTTAGATATAATTTCTCTATTCTTTGTTCATGAACATTATAATTGCTGATTGTCAGATGGAGAGGAGTCTATTTATCAAAAGTCCATTTATCTCTTGTGTGTAAAAGTAGACAAGAATTTTTTCCTAGGAAGTCCTTATAAAAATCTGTACTAAGCATCTAATCCAAAACCCAGTAGAACCAAGAAGAAGACTCCTCTTGACATTTGTGGACTCTGGATCAGGTCCTATTGATATCTGGGACAGAATTTTTGTTAATTTTTAAATAAATAAAGTGTTCATTTTCATGTTCATAATTTTAAGAGGTTTTTTTAGTTCTCTAATTTGTTGCTCATTATGATTTGCCAAATTGCTTTTATGCAAAACATTTATTGGGTGAGGATCAACAATAGCTGAGTCAGCACATTGTCAAAGTCTTCAAAGTAAGAAGTAAAGAATTCCACTATTCCTCCAGTTTTGTCTTACTTTGTGCATGGATAATTTTGTAAATAATTTGGATGGAACCTGTTGTTTTCTTAATTGAAATACTAGAAGTCTGCTGGCTCCATTTCCTTGCTCAAAGAAGTCATGTTTAATGTAGCAGTATCGCTGATCCACATTGTAATTCTGAGTATATTTGTTTCTTTCCTATAGAGTTTTAGTTCATTTAGGTCTTTACTAGACTGTTTTGGCTCATGTTTAGATCCCATCAGTGCTCACAGGAGGGGAAGGGAGCCACAAGGGGTCTCTTAAAAAAGAAGTTTGAACTATTAATGTTTAGTAACTAGCTTGGTAGAACAAGAATTCAGAGAAAATATAGGAGATGTTGTGAGAGTGATCTATACCTTGTCTAGGATCTAAAACTTAGCCATGAACTAATGTGTGTGATTCAGTTGTTATGTTCCCAGCAGACATCATTCAAGACATTAATAACTTAACAAGTATGTTCCTCTCTCCGTCTGTGGACAGATGGGAGCACAATCAGGTAAGATGGGACAGGGATCACAAAAGATAAGAAGGACCGTTTTTTGCTGCATTCGCCTTGACAGTGCTTGGAAACCAACCGGATAACAAATCACTCTTTATAACAGTTTCTCTCATGATGTAAGATGAAAAAATAATGGGCAAAGAAAAAAAGCCCCTTTATGAGATCTCTATTGCATACTGGCCTTTAACACTTATTTTAAAGACGTGTCTCTTTATTTGCTTATAAAGGAAGTGATTTTAAACAGTTTTAGTATTTCACCGAGGAAGAAAGAAATAAAGAAGAGAGATTTCTTACTAGGACAACACACAAATAATATATATAATTGAGTAAAGCTTTACAACTGAGTATAAACACACACAATGCAGTGTCACCTCTAGTGGAATAAAGAATCATATTCTCTCTTTTTTTTTTTGAGCTCTTCAGGTCTGTGACTGTCTTCTTTCGTGTCTTGTACAGGGCTATTAAGTTACAGTTCTTTACCTACTAATAGTTTTAATTCAGAAGAAAGCTATGGTATTACACTATTTTATTTTGGTTCCATGGACTAGTGTATGAGACTTTCAATGAAGGTACCTAAATGAGGATGACTTTCTTTATCTGACCGCTTCAATAATACATAACTATTCAGCTACATTTTATCTTCATTAATCCATTTCCTGCCATTGCCAGGGTCTTGGGCATTGGTGCACTTTGGTCCCTTCTATTCGTTGCCTATGACACTTTACAGTTTAGTCTCCTGAGAGCTGTAATACCTTGGTCTAATTTCAGTTGTATGGGTGCTGGGTGGTATTGGTGGTCTGTGATATACAGGTCAGACTAGATGATCTGGTAGTCCCTTCTGGCCTTACATTTTATGATTCTCTGTGACTCTATTTTGTGTCTAAGCAGTCTAGAAATATTTTTGCCCCTCTTAGATTCTGTAATGTTTTTTCCAGCATGTAATGTGATTGTACGGGTATAAACTGGAGACAGCAACTCCCCTAAGAACAATTACTAACACCACCATGTGACTCCCTATAACAAGTGGTGTTTCAATTTTCAGAATGTTGAGGGGTGGAAATGCTGTTCTGTTGTATGTAGATTCTTATACTTATGTTCATCACTGTAGTATGAGTACCTTCCAGTTGTGCACTGAGCAACATGACTGATATATATCATGTGCTTGTTCTCTCAACTTCTCTCCAGGGGGAGAAGTATGTGCAGCAGAGTGTTTTGTTTATTGGATTTTTAAAAAAAATGTATAAACCCATATTGCTATATGTTAAAGAAGGTTGGTCAAAGAAGTGTGCCTTGAACTCACTGTGGAAAGTAATAAGGTTTGTGATGGTCTTTAGTTCCTCTGGGACTTCATTCAACAGTCTTGTGCGACTCTCACCATCCCAGAGAAAGCTCTGTCTCCTGCAGGCAAGCTTTACCCTACCTATCTGGGAGAAAATATTAGACTCCAGAAACTGAAATAGTTTAAATTGAGCTTGGTAAGGAGTTGCAAACTGGGGCCTTGAAGTGAAAGGATGTACTCATGTGCTTACATGTTGCAGGACTGGGATCTGTACTACTTTTCCCCCCCTTAAATTTCCAGCATATTGGTCAAAAATGTCTCTTGATTCTGTTTTGGAATTTCAAGTGAGATATCCTCATCAACAAAGATTCCCATCTTTCCAAGAAACATGTCCAAGGTTTTTCCCAGACTTCTTGCTTTGGCTCTAATTCAACAATCTCAATGTATCTGATTTTGTGGGATCAGAGGGATCCCTTGGTTTGTGCTGTAAAGTTATGAAATCTTATTGTATTAAGGAAAAAAAATCAAATTCAAGGTTTAATCCAAAAATGTTTGTCTCAGAAAAATTGGATTCTCTTGTATTCACTAAATTATCACATTGTTTCTGCACAGGTGATTCTCTAATTCATTGCATTTAATTCTTAAATCACTTTCTTTCTATAACAGGAAAGTGAGAGCTTTGTCTTTCTCATTCAGTCCTCAATTTCCGTCAGTCTTTCTCTTCTGCTGCTTCCACTTTAAGTCAGCTATTGCCTTTTTTAACCTGTTAAAGGATCTTGTTGTTTCCTGGCAGTATTCCAGGAATTTCTTTCTGAAGTTTATCATTTCCACTAATAATGCCACTTAACTCCTTAGCCATTGCATTCTTTGTGCTTGTTTGTGGAGCTTGGAACTGAGAGTCTGGAACACTGAAGGAGACAAACAGAAATAAGATCCTCATTCAGCAAAGCATTTAGTCACAGGCTCAGAGTTCAATTGGCTTACAGCTATTTTAGGGCTTTACACTGCTGCCCGGGAATCAGGGCCTAAATATTTTTCTCCAACTTACCACCCTTTACTGTAACTTTAAAAATACTCCTGAAACAGTTCAGGCCTAATTATCAGGGGAGAAATGAACCCTCCCTGAAGTGGAGTGGACACCGTTTTTCTCACTCCACCTACCTGCCACATCCCTCCTATGCACACTTCCTAAATTGTCCCCTGCTGCAATTCCCTTGATGCCCTAGAAGGTGTCATGGTTTTTTATTTTGAAAATCTGGTCAACCTTTGAAAGCAAGAACAATTCAATTTAAGCCAAAAGAGAGGCACCAATTTACACTAACACTGCATCTGTCCTCTAATATCTGGATATGTACAAAGTTGTCAGGAATTTGCTCACCTATAATAGATGCTGTAGTTTAGTCCCTGAACAATATGTTGTAAATTGCAAAATCTCATGCACATCTTTTTCAGGCAGTGACTCTTCTGCCCTGGCTTACCCTGTTGGTGGAATTATAACTTTTCAAAATATTGATTGCTAATTAAAAAGAAATAACCTCCGGGAGGCTATAATGGCAAGCTGAATTACTGAGTGGCTGAGGTTTTAACTAGCAGAAAATTGAAAATCAGGCAAACTTTTTTTGATTTTTAATGAGCCTCACTTAAGAAATGGATCAGAGAACGGATTCTTATTTCCTCTCTTATTTTCCATAACTGATGAATAGGGTATCATACTAGAGCATTCTTAAAGATAACAAGCTTAGTCTGTCTTGTGGAACATTTTCTCAATCTTGTCTAAAGAGGGCTTCAAAATTCATCCCAGAGCAAAGGGTTCCCACAAAGTCCTGTGCACCCTTTAAACCCTCTTAAGCCATTGGATCAAATATGGAAGTTCTTCCCTAAGCCTCAGGCAAGAGTCTCACTGAAGTCAATGAAAGTTTTGCCTGTGTAAGATGTAAATAAGAACTAAATACGTCAGCATTTAGCTTATATAAAAAAAGGTCTGATAATTAAGAGTCTTATTTGTTTAGAAAAAAAGCTTCCAGTTTTGCCAGTGCAAGTCTGTGGGTGCAGATGCTCTAGCATTTAGACATTTGCCTGATTGCGCTTGTTGACCAAGTAATTGGATGTTTAAATGCTAATATTTCCATGGACAATTAATTGTGCCCCAAATCAGAAGTCAGGTTGAGGCCCTTTCAAAAAGGTAGCCCACAATTTTTTAAAATCCCACTACCAAATGATGAAATATCATGTTTAAAACTGCCTTCTCATTCAAATGATATTGCCCAGAGACTTAGAGGTACATGGATAATGCAATTCCCAAAAAATGTTCAAGGAAGGATACAGCTGAAAGATCAAACTGATTATATACCAAGGTTGTAGTTAAAGAGGCCTCTGGTATTGGTTAAAACAGTGTCTCTATTAAGTAACTAATAATAAACATTAAAACTAGTGCACTTTCCAAATTAAGTTTTCCTATTTAGAACTTAACTAGTGATTCCTTGGAATTTTAAAGCTCTGACCTAACCTTGAAAGGGTAGGGGTGAAGAGAAGAGGGGATACTATGTGTGTTATCTTCCATAGCTAGTTTAAAAGAAGAGAACTCATGTAGACATAAATGAGTCACACGTATGCTGCTGTGCCATGTTCTGAAAATAATAATGTATTATCAGAGAAAATAAAAAATAAATTGGCTGTACAAATGCTAAGGATAGTCAGAGCTGCAGGCGCTGTCTGTGTAAGGGAAATAAATTCATGGGTTTTTATGCTATTTGCATGTTCTACTGAAACTATTTTTCACTGAAGTGTTCACGTGGATAATGCCAATTCACATAGCCCGGGGTGTTGTAAGAAAGCCAGGGTTAAGGATAAAAGAATGCCCTTGGCTTGCACTAGCAGAGATGCTTCTTTGACTTGAAGGCAGGCTGCATACCTAGAAAACAAGAGACTTGAATTTAAGCCCTTTTATTTACTTTCTACATCTGTTAAGTTTTTCTTCTAAGTGTGATGGGTGTAAGAAGTTCTAAAGAGAAGCTGTGTAAAGCTTCAGGGGAAAGATGGTGTCACTTTTGTCTATATACTTTGACCCTATGGCTATCTTTGTAAGGGCAGCATGCTGTAGATGTAAAGTGTGTTTCAAAGGACCCACTAGTAAGTACCTTTTACCTCAGTAGGCTACCTGTTGGAAATATTTTTCCATAAAATTTATATCATTCTTAGCCGTGCTGAATGTTAGCTTGGCAGAACTTTCAAGGCCTTAGCTTTAATAAGTTCTATGAAATATTTTGATATTTTTACTTAAGATACAAAAATATTGGTTCTCCCTCCCCAACACACTGGATTTCCCCATGGAAAATTAATTAAAATGCAATAAAACAAGTTTTTATATTTATATTCCACAATTTAAATAAAATAAAATATTACTACCAGATTCATATAACATGCCTCAGTTTGACCCATACAAAAGTTAGTCAGAAAGTTTTTCACAACATTTTTCTGTCAGAAAATGGCATTTCAACAAAATCAAACTGTTGTACAGGAACATGTTGATTCCATCAAAACTTCTGATGGAAATGAGGCAGGGTTGCCTGGTTTCCTGCCAGCTCATCTAGCTCCCTGACAGGCTGCTGTAAAGGAAGGAAGCCCCAGCTCAAGCCAACCTTCTGAGGGCTTTTGCCCAGAAAACATTAGGCACCTAGAAAATCACAGGAATAACACCAGGATCCACAGTGCCTGAGTTAGGCTCCTAGACTAATGAAAGTGGTGAGAGAAAGGTGTATTAGAATGCAATCCACAAAGGTCAGCATGCTATTCAAGGAGCCTCTTTGGCATCTATTGGCAAATGTAGGTGAGAGGATTGTCCTAAGCCTTGCCCCTCTCATGGAGTTTGGCATCTATCTCTGCTTGCGATCCACAACCAGGAACCCCTTTCCTGGAGTCATACAGCTTAAGTACCTAAACCATTGAACAGATGAGACACCTACCTCACTCCACACAAAACAGCAGCTGATGGTACCAGTGCCTATGTTATAACTCTGAGCCTAGTGGTTAGAGCACTCACCTAGGCTATAGGAGATCCCTAGGTTCAGTTCCTACCTATGCCTGACAAAGAGAGGATTTGAATAGGGGTCTCCTACCTCTCCAGAGCAGGCTCACATCACTGGGCTATGGAGTATTCTGATGTGGGGCTTCTGCTTTTGAAGCTGTTAATTTTGGATAAATAGTCATTGGGCCAGAAAGACAGAGTGACTCTTTAGTCACCCACAGAGGTGGGAGATCCAGAGTCCAGTCTCCCTGCTCCGGTGACAATTTAATTACTGATAAAAAGTGAACCAGGTTCAACAGCAGAGAGGGAGGGAGCCCCACATCAGAATACCCTGTAGCCCAGTGGCCAGGGCACACATCTGAGAGGTATGGGAGATCCCTTTTCAAATCCATTTTCCACCTCTGTTTGAGTGGGGGAATGGAACCTGGATCTCTCACATCCTGGGTGTGTACTCTAACAATTGGCTAAAAGTAGTCAGGTGGGCACACCCCTCCCCCACGATGGGCCTTATAGGTAGGATAGGCATTCCCCCGCCTATCTTCTCCTGGTTTGTGGATTGCACTGGGGCTTAGGTGGGTGACTGGACACCTAGAGTGAGGTGAAAGTGCATATGCCCAGAGGCAGAAACATAGGCACCTAGGGGACTTTAACCCTGAAAAATAAGCATTGCGTGACTTTAGGCACCTAGAGGGTTAGGTGACAGCTGAGGAGCGGTTTTGTGGATTACAGTGGAGGGACTTAGGAACCTAAATTTGGGATTTAGATGCCAAAGTACCTTTGTGGATCTGGGCCTTCGAGTCTCTCAAGCTGGGGACAGGAGCTTGCATGCAGAGCTGCAGAGTCTCCAGGCGTGACGGAGCCTCACTAATTTCATTTAGAAAAGTCAGAACAATGCCACTGATTTTTTTTTAAACAAAATATCTTTTATTTAGTAGCACAAAGCTACAGCCTATAGAGAAAGATGGTGCTTGACTGATTCAGAGGGGGATTTGAAATTGGGTTTCCCATAGAGCAGGTGAATGCCAAACCACTAGACTATTGTCTATTCTGGGGTGGGTGCCATGCCTTTGTTGCAAAAATTTTCAAAAGCTCTTTCTTTGCAATGCAGAACAAAAACACATTTTGAAACCTCAAACTTTTCAGAAAATAGAATTCTGGTTATCTGGTGAGCACTAATCACAATACTGGAGCCTTTCCTTTCCCACATGACTATCCCAGAACTGAACTCTCTCTCCCAACTTTTCATGAAACCTAATTTACACACCACTATCACCATCATCATCACCACCACCACCACCACCCTATGAACGCTTCCTGTGATGATCTAGTTAGGAAACAATTGGATTTCATCTCAGCAGTGAGTCAAAAGGGATCATTTTTCTGTTTCTTTCTTCTTGGAGGAAATATGTATGGCTTTTTGGTCTTCTTCAGCTGTTCTCTCATCCTTACTGCAGTACTTTTCTTTCACATTTCACATTTGGTGATCTGTATCATGTTCTGTTCTTTAACTACAGAATAGATCGCTGATTGTAAAGGGAGAATTTTCTATTTTTGCCATTTTACTTTTCCCTCAAAGCATGAGTTAATGAACTAGGCTCAGGAGTGCACTGCAAGACTGAATGAGACTAAATCCACTGACAATTGCCAGGTATCGGCTGAGGCACTCTGTGGCTGTTCCATGCTCCTGGAGCACTATAATGTGGCAGAGCATTTTGACTGGTAAGTTTATATAGTCATTCCTGAACTGCTTTTCAAATCCATCTCTGTGCTGCCACTAGAAGAACACCTACAGAGCTCTCCTGCATGAACTCTCTGCAGCTTGCCCTCCCTTTCAGGTTGTATAGCCCTGTGGAAGGTGCTGACTTTGGACTTTAATCAAGGACAAAGAACAAAACCAGGATCAAAACCATAAGTCTAAAATGAGAACTTCTGTAAATTGTAAATGCTGAAATAAATTTGTTAGTCTCTAAGGTGCCACAAGTATTTCTTTCTTTCTTATTTTCTTTTTGCTGACACAGACTAACATGGCTACTACACTGTAACCTGTAAATTGTCACTCTTTGCAAACTAAGGGTGAAGAAATTGGAGACCATTCAGCTGAGTCTCAAGATAAGAGTTACCACATATAACATGCCAATATGAGCACATAGTGGCTTTTAAATAGCGACATGACAGTATTGCTGTCCAGAGGACACTCAACATAAGTGTCTAGCTGTTTTACAAATGGTTTTCCAGTACAAGGCTTGCTGTTACAATTCTTACTTTGCCATCCCACAGTATCTGACTGACATTTCCCAGGTACAGTGTCTCTGACAAACTTTGGGTTGATTATCCCTTTATTCTACCACACCTAATGCTGGCATAGCAAAGACTCCCATGACACTGAGGATTGAGGACCATCCTTTTTTTTAAGACACGGTAACCATAATTCACCAAGCAGGTACATATAGCTAGAGTGATTGATTCACTACATGGTATGTAGTTGAGACCAATAGCTGTTGTGGAAAAATCTATATATGTGAATTATAGCTTAAAGAAATAAACTGTAGTAAACTCAGAGCCTCCATCTGCACTTCGACCCCTTGTGCCTCCATATCAGATGTGCACCTCTTTCACTTTTATCTGACAGCATGAACTCAAGGCTTATAGGGAAAGATTGGCCTTGCTGAATTAGAGATGAATAAGGCATGAAAAACAAACTGAATTAAGGGTTCGTCCGAAAAGCTTACCAATATATGCATAGTATTTTAAAGCTACAAGTTATCCTCCATGTCAAACATTAATAATTGCATCAAAATAAGACTCCTGGAGAATGAGGATTCTCCTTCTCATTCTGCATGGTCTTCATCCATATAATTAAATACAAACACATCACTGGCTTCATCCCCTTGCCCATCCCCAAATCAACACAAATAATGTTTCTGACTTCTTTGCTTCCTTATTCTAATATTTGCATTGACTTTCATCAAGTAACTATTGCTGTTCATAATAAAGCAGGTTTAAAATCTATACAGGTATAAGTAAATTTAAAAGCTCTTGGAGAGACCAAAAATATCTAGAAGTATTTCAAAAAGTTGCAAATATTCCAAATAATTAGCCAAAAGTTCAAAATTCAATTTATCAAAATGCAAAATAGTGGAATTTTTAAACTTGATTTTCTCTGAATTTCCTGTCTTTGTGGGTTTCAATTCTCACCTTAACATTACATTTATGTTGTGTTCCACACTGGAAAAAAATATTGTAAGAAGTGATTCATTTTAATGGCAGCAATAGTAGGTGAATACTTTGGGCAAGATTTATCCCTTTCCTAATAGTTCCTAACAGTCTGTTAGCCTTTTTGACCACTGCTGAGCACCGAGCTGAAGTTTTCAGAGAACTACCCATGGTGACTCCATGATCTCTTTGAGACCCCATCATTATATATTTGTATTTGGGATTAATTTTCCAATGTGCATTATTTTGCACTGATCAGTGTTGAATTTCAAGGCCAGGCACCTTTTCTGAAAGTTGCCAGACCAAACCACTTTTTTATACAACTTGAAAAACATATATCAGCACGTCTCTCTTCACTAACTTTACTTACCCTACATGTGTCATACTGCCTATTAGAAAACAAAATAACGTGTCTTCTATGCTAGGGGGAAAAGTTGCTGGAGTTTGTTCTGGGAGTTTCCCTTTTTAACAGCTTGAACTTAGGTTGACATTTTTGGTTTTGATAATCTATAAAAACCGCAAAAAAAAAATTCTATTCGAATGTTATCAGGAAGTCTGTATCTTCCACAGTTCAGTCTTTAGCTTGCTTCATTGAATAAGAAAGGACAAAACTCATTTCTGGTTTTGTGGCTACCTGAAGGCATGGGGAAGCCTGAAGCCTGTATATACTTCTGATTATATAATAACAAATAAATACTTAGCTCTTATGTAGCTAGGCTTGTGACATAGTATATGTTCTAGCAAAGCCTATTGTCTCATTTAAATCAAGCTTGGCTCTCAGTCTATCAGCCCTTTATGGACTTCTGGTGAACTTGTCCCAAACAGGTGTAGAAAAACATCTAGTGTTTTGGTTAGGAAACTGAACGTTGGCTCAGAGTCAATTCTTGGCTCTGCTGCAGACTTCCTGTGCAACCTTGAGTAGGTCACTTCTTGTCTCTGTGCTTCATGTCCCATGTTCAATATACCCTTTGTCTCTTGCCTGTTTAGATGGTAATCTCTTCAGGGCAGGGAACTCTTATTTTTATATTGTGCTTTGCACAGTGGCACTGATCTTGGTTAGTGCTACCCTAACACTAATAAATCATTTTATAACAATAATAATTAATAATTCCAACCAAGCAGAGTTCAAGAGACCCATACCTTGCTATGTTGGAGAACAGGAATATCAATGGGTGGCATGAGATCACCTGCTCCACTGAGTCATTGTTTGCCTTCAGTTTTGCCTTTCACAAATCAGTAGTTGAAGCCCAAAGTCATCAGTCCAGCTACAGCTGAGGAAAATGTAAGGCCAAACAAATCTGCCAGACCAGTTACGACACTAGAACACTAAAGCCTGCCTTCTTCCCTAGGAAGGGTGAGAGTACGTACCCAGAAACCTGACAGTCAGTGGCAGGCTAGCATGTCAAACCCTCAGTCTGGTGTAGTACACACAGAAAATGGAGGATGAGCACATGTAATAAAAGACAGCTGCTGAAATTACAGGAAGTTACATTTATCCATTTGGTTCTCATTATGGCTCAAGAAGTTCTATGTCTAGCTTACAAGACAATTAGTTCACCATAGACCTTTACCATCTTTGACCATAACTGATGTTTTGGTGGTAGAATCCACAGAGCAACCAAACAGACACAGTATCCTAGATTTTCATAAGTGACTAGTGACTGCAGAAAAGGACCTGGGGATTACAGTGGACGAGAAGCTGTATATGAGTCAGCAGTGTGCCCTCGTTGCCAAGAAGTCCAATGGCATATTGGGCTGTATTAGTAGGAGAATCGCTAGCAGATTGAGGGAAGTGATGATTCCCCTCTATTCAGCACTGGTGAGGCCACACTTGGAGTACTGCATCCAGTTTGGGTTCCTCCACTACAGAAGGGATGTGGACAAATTGGAGAGAGCCCAGTGGAGGGCAATGTAAATGATTAGAGGGGTGGGGCACATGACTTATGAGGAGAGGCTCAGGGAACTGGGGTTATTTAGTCTGCAGAAGAGAAGAGTGAGGGGGGATTTGATAGCAGCCTTCAACTACCTGAAGGGGGGTTCCAAAGAGGATGCAGCTAGGCTGTTCTCAGTGGTGGCAGATGATAGAACAAGAAGCAATGGTCTCAAGTTGCAGTGGGGGAGAGCTATGTTGGATATTAGGAAACACTATTTCACTAGGAGGGTGGTGGAATTTCCATCCTTAGGGGTTTTTAAGGCCCGGTTTGGCAAAGCGTTGGCTGGGATGATTTAGTTGGCGTTGGTCCTGCTTTGAGCAGAAGATTGGACTAGATGATCTCCTGAGGTCTCTTCCAACCCAAATATTCTAGTCTATGATTCTATGATTATGAGTGCCTTGATTTTTGGTTGCCCAACCTGAAACACTTCAAAGGCGCCAGCTATTCACAGGGTAGTTGCTTGGCACCTTCTGAAAATCAGGCTTTTAGTGGCTTCTTAATTTGGGCACCCAAAATCACTAGTCACATTTTAAAATCTTGGACAAAGACAATTTTATGTCCCTATTATAAAACCACTTGACAGACAAGCTGGAAACAGCAAGTTTCAATTTAGTGGAGTTCCCAACTACATGCTTGAAAGGCTCAAGGAATAGCTAAATGCTACAGATTATAGAAATGCTACCAACCTGGGTGAAGTAAATCTAATAAAGTATATTGTAACCAGTTTAATAACTTCAGGATGAATTCTTACATTTGAGTTTATGTCCCCAGCGTATTTGCTTTAGTAACCTTGCATGACAGGCTGTTACACATGGATCATATTTATTTCTGACATCTCTCATGACTGTGTTTTTGTGTAATTTTCTATTTAATTCCCCACTTGACCTATCCGTGGTAGAAGACTAAAAATATTGGTTCTGGAAAACCTAATTCACTACTTCATGAATAAAGGTTTCTGTGCAATAAATAATTCTATAGGTTTTCAAAAATAATGCTGGATTCCGGTGAAGTACATAGGATCTCTACATGAAAATCAAAGGATTTCAGTTACATGATCCATGCTCTTTCAATGCATTCCCCGTGAATCATACCAACAGGGCACATTGTGTTATCCTTCAATTAGATTTATTATTATCACTACTTTTCTAGTCTACTCTATAGACTATAGCAAGTGTGTGAATAAATGTATCTGCTCACATATTTTATAATTTGATTTCAAGAACTCTGACTTTTCCTGTATCTTTTCAAATGCTATTCATTGTTTTGAATGTACAAATAGCTATTCAAAGTAGAGCTTTTCATGAAAACACTGATGATAAGTGGCCACAGAGGAATTCAGAACAAGTCTTAACTATGAACGTCAGCCTTATGCTATTGATCCCCATCCAGGTCCTACATTCTTAAAAATATTCAAAGCCTCATATTGTGTGATACTACAGAATTTGCCACAGAATCCATTTTTTGTTACAAAATTGTGCTACAGAATCTAGAGTTTCAGTTTATAATATTTTTCCAGTAGGGCTGTCAAGCCATTAAAAATAATCAATCACGATTAATCGTGTGATTAAAAAATTAATCATGCAATTAAATGCACTGTTAAACAATAATAGATAAGGCTAAGTTTTTGTCATGCAAATTTTTAGTAAAAGACATGGACAGGTCATGGGCAATTAAGAAAAATTCACGGAAGCCTGGGACCTATCCCTGACTTTTACTAAAAATATGCATGACAAAATGGGGAGCAGCAGGCTCCCCATACCACCCAAGGGGGCTAGGAGCTACAGGGTCCCCCCACCGCAGGTGGCTCCAAGCTTGGGGCACCACCACCACCTGCGGTGGCTTAGAGCTCCAGTGCACCTGCACCTCCTGTGGTGGCTCAAAGGGGGTTCCCCTTCTGGCTGCAGTGGCTCCGTGTTCTGGGGTACCCCAGCCGCCAGGAACTGAAGAGCACAGGATGGAAGCTCCCAGGGGCCCTGCTGCGTGCGATGGCTGGGAGCTGCAGAGCATCCATGGTGTCTGTGAGCTCCTGGGGGCCACACTGCCCACAGCAGCTGCATGCACTCCGGCGGAAGCTGGGAGCTCCAGGTGGAAGCTGGGAGCTACTGCCATGTGGCTGGGAGCTCGGGGTCTCCCAGCTGCCTGGGAGCTGTGTGGCACCCCTGAGTCTGGGAGCTCAGGCCCTCACAGTTCCCAGCTGCCAGGGGCAGCGGGGTAAACCGACAGCTCCCAGGCACCGGGGGGCTCAAATCACGGAGGTCTCTGGAAGTCATGGAAACCGTGACTTCTGTGACTTCCATGACAAAATCATAGCCTTAATAAAAGAATACAATTTATTTAACTATTTTTGGATATTTTCTACATTTTCAAATATATTGATTTCAATTACAACACGGAATATAAAGTGTACAGTGATCACTTTATATTATAAATATTTGCACTGTAAAAAAACAAAATAAATAATATTTTTCAATTCACCTAATACAAGTACTTTAGTGCAATATCTTTATCATGAATGTTGTACTTACAAGTGTAGAATTATGTACAAAAAATAACTGCACTCAAAAATAAAACAATGTAAAACTTTAGAGCCTACAGGTCCACCCAGTCCTACTTCTTGTTCAGCAAATCTCTCAGACAAACAAGTTTGTTTATATTTACAGGAGATAATGCTGCTCACTTGTTGCTTACCATGTCACCTGAAAGTAAGAACGGGTGTTCACATGGCACCGTTGTAGCCGGTGTCACAAGATGTTTATGTGCCAGATGCACTAAAGATTTATATGTCCCTTCAGGCTTCAGTCACCATTCCATAGGACATGTGTCCATGCCGATGACGGGTTCTGCTTGATAATGATCCATAGCAGTGCGGACCAATGTATGTTCATTTTCAGTATCTGAGTCAGATGCCACCAACAGAAGGTTGATTTTCTTTTTTGGTAGTTTGGGTTCTGTAGTTTCTGCAATGGAGTGTTGTTCTTTTAACTCTTCTGAAAGCATGTTCCACACCTACTTCCTCTCAGATTTTGGAAGGCACTTCATATTCTTAAATCTTGGATTGAGTGCTGTAGCTATCTTTAGAACTCTCACGTTGGTACCCTCTTTGTGTTTTGTATAAAAGTGTTCTTAACATGAACAACATGTGCTGGGTCATCATCCGGGACTGCTATAACATGAAATATATAACAGAATGCAGATAAAATAGAGCAAGAGACATGCAAGTCTCCCCCAAGGAGTTCAGTCACAAATTTAATTAACACTTTTTTTTTAATGAACATCATCAGCATGGAAGCATGTCGTCAGGAATGGTGGCCAAAGCATGAAGGGGCATATGAATGTTTAGCATATCTGTCATGTAAATACCTTGCAATGCCATGTGCCACGCGAATGCCATATTCTCACTTTCAGGTGACATTGTAAATAATAAGTGGGCAACATTATCTCCCATAAATGTAAACAAACTTGTTTGTTTGAGTGATTGACTGAAGTAAGACTGAGTGGACTTGTAGGCTCTAAAGTTTTACACTGTTGTTTTTGAGTGCAGTTATTCAACAAACAAACAAAATCTACATTTGCAAGTTGCACTTTCGTGATAAAGAGATTGTACTACAGTACTTGTAGGAGGTGAACTGAAAAATACTATTTATTTTGTTTATCATTTTTACAGTGCAAATATTTGTAATAAAAATAATATAAAGTGAGCACTATATACTTTGTATTCTGAAATCAATATATTTGAAAATGTAGAAAAATATCCAAAATATTTAATACATTTCAATTTGTATTCTATTGTTTAACAGTGTGATTAAAACTCTGATTAATCACGATTAACTTTTTAAATCATGATTAATATTTTGAGTTAATCACGTGAGTTAATTGTGATTAATCGACAGCCTAGTTTCCAGCTCTTCTAAGTGCAATCCTACCCCACTTTCTTTACTTTTAACAGAGTTTGACTGTCCAGTAAAGGAGGGGGAAAACCCTGAAACTCATTATTTAAATAATTGTATAAACTATACTGTGGCTAAATTGTCCAACCCAAATTCTGCATTCAGAATACTCCTGCCACATCAATGACATTTAAAGAAGTTACATGGGTGTGGTTTGAGAACAATCTAGCACACTATATTCCCCACCCAGATTATGTTGCAAATATGTGCAGGTAAATATGTATCTGACATCCCTTTTTTGGATGGCACTTTGCAAATTACATAGTTCTGACTAGTTTGGTAGGATTGCAGAATGATAACCTATGACCTGGAAATTTTTCCTTTTAGTAGAAAGTGCTTATTTTACTTAACAAAGTCAAAGGATTTTCAAAATCATACTGCTTCTCTGCTCTCTAATGCACTATGTACATCAGGCCAAAAGGCTCTATGGTGAATCCAAATGTCCTGCTAAATCATCATAGGCAGGTCCATACTACCACTTAAGTTGATCTAACTTACATTGCTCAGGGGTGTGAAAAAGACATCCCCCACCTGAGTGATGCATGTTACAGTGACCCTGTCCACACCAGCACTATGTCGACGGGAGATATTCTCCCGCTGACATATCTTCCACCTGTCACGGAGGTGGAGTAATTATACCCACAGGAGAGTGCTCTCTCATCAGCATAGAGCGTTTTCATCAGACGCGCTACGCGCCGATGTAGTGCTTCCAGTGTAGACCTGCCCATAGATTAACAGACTTTAAGGCCAGAAGGGACCATCATGATTATCTAGTCAGTTACCGAAGTCCTCAAACCTTGATTTAAAGACATCAAGTTAAAGAGAATCCATCATTTACTCCAGTTCAAACTAGCAAGTGACAAATGCCCCATGTTGCAGAGGAAGGTGAGCCTCTCGCCTGCAGGTTTCCTGCCTATCTCACCTGGGGGAAAAATTCCTTCCTGACCCCCTGAGCATGTGAGCAAAGCCCAGTAGCCAGACACCTGGGAATTAATTCACTGTAGTAATTCACAACCCTCCACATCTAGTGTCTCATCTCTGGCCATTGGAGTTATTTGCTAACAGTCACACGTGGGCCATATCCAATTGTAGGCAGTCTCATCATACCACCCTCTCCATAAACTTATCAAGATCAGTCTTAAAACAACTTAGGTTTTTTGCCCCTACTACTCCCCTTGGAAGGCTGTTTCAGAACTTCACTCCTTTGGTGATTTCAAGCCTAAATTTGTTCAGGCCAGTTTATATCTATTTGATCTTTTGCCAGCACTGGCCCTTAACTTAAATAACTGCTCTCCATCCCTGGTGTTTATCTTTCTGATATATTTATAAAGAGCAATCATATCTCCCCTTAGCCTTTGTTTGGTTAAGCTAACCAAGCCAAGCTCCTTAAATTTGCTCTAGTGAGGTAGATTCTTCATTCCTCCATCACCCATTAATGGCTATTAACCAGGATGGGTAAGAAATGGTGTCCTTAGCCTCTGTTTGTCGTGGGGGGGTTGGGGAGGATGGATGGCAGGAGAGAGATCACTTGTTCATTGCCTGTTGGGTCCACTCACTCCGGGGTACCTGGCATTGGCCACTGTTGGTGGACAGGATACTGGGCTGGATGGACCTTTGGTCTGACCCAGTACAGCCGTTCTTATGTTCCTCTGATCATCTTAGTAACCCTGCTCTGCACAGGTCCCATTTAAAATCATATTTAATAAACGTGTGAAATCAGAATTGCACACAGTATTCCAGATGAAGTCTCACTAGTGCCTTGCAGAATGGTACTAACACTTCCCTATCTCTATTGGCAATACTTTGCCTGATGCACCCTAGGTTTGCATCAGCCCCATTTCAACACTTTTGTCATTTAACATAACCTCTTATGTCTGGTGCTGCCTAATATGTGTCCTCATACAATATATTCTCCATGAAACACTGTCCTTCCTGAATTATTTTAAATTTTGGTGACATTCACCACAAACTCAAATGTACATATTGGCAAAAAGTTTATCTGGGATGTTTTCAAAGGTAATCTTCACAAGCAAACAGCAAAATTAAGTGTATAAGCATTTGTCACTATAATATCTATCAGATATTTTCCCGCATGATCGTAATAAGACTACTTCTCTGTTTCTCGATCAGCATTTTCAACGCATGGTCTTCTTCCTGATGGGTACTTAGCTAAAACACCATTACCAAAGGCTTATATAATGTTAGTATCTACAAAATTTAATTTGCTAAATGACCCTGTTTATTGTTACCTTCATTACTGAAACTGAAGCCATTTTTACACTACTAGGGACTTTCAGGAAAAAAAATTCCATTGGTGTTAACTGAATGGTGTTAGCTTTAGTCCAAAGAGGGATCCAGTACCTTCTGGCATTTCAAAGGCTTTGACTCAAAGCACAGATATAGGAGTTGGGCAGGTGCCTCCCATTTGTGCTTTGAAAGCCTCCCCTCAATATAGACATGGCCCAAGTTTTTTGTGCACGACATGGTGATAGCATGCCTAAAGAACCCTTCTTTTTTCAGAAATATATTGTAGAACATACAAGTATCTTACATTCCATCAAATGGCATATATTGGAGAATCAAATGTGTGACCACACCATCCAACTAGTTTCCCTTTTAATGGGGGAAATTCAGAAGTTCTCAGAGCAGAAAATCAGCCTTGCCTAGGGTTTTTTTTTTTCTGTAGCCTTGAGGTTTCATTTTATAAAAATCATCTTGTTTCTGATACTAAATGCAACTCAAGGCCTTTTTAAAGTAACACATCAATGAGCTTGTTTGCAAAAATAGAACATATGACTGTTTGAAAGTAGCCCCAAACTGCTATTTAGTACACAAGATCATGCCAGCTGGCAATGTTTGTCTGAGATGATATGTCTTCAGGTAACTATGGAAACTCAACAATGATTCATTAGTACAGTGATGAGATTTACTTTTGTCTATGCTGCATATAAACACACAAACAACTGAAAAGATGAGTTTCTGCAGCATACTACAGTACTGTGATCCCATAACATAAGCTGCATTGGTCCTACATTTTAAAAGGAAAGAACTGTATGATTGGTTTCTTAGGGCCAATCTCTGCCCCCATTTACAGTCATGAAACCCCATAATTTCACTAATGCTTGTACTTTAAAAACATGAAACCCAGTTTTAATCAAGAACTCTCATCCTAGGACTTTGCTCAGAAATGGACATCAGAAAATCTTGTGCTCAATAGTGATCCTTGTTCTGGTGTTTCTACGCTACTTCCACAGCACAGACTAGCCAGAAAGTATCTGTATCTCCCTAAGTGGGAATTCCCACTGCCTGGGAGGGTCTCCAGATGGTGTAGTGCCAGAGTACCTAGCTGCTATACCACTCCCCTAACATCCACAGCACAGGGGATGTACCCAAGGGGGAAGCAAGCGGCATGACCAGAGTATTTTCCTATCCATTAGTTTGCACCTGGCATATGAGTCTTTGAAACAGCAGCCCTAGGTCGATGCTGAACTATCCCACTTCCAGGATCAGGGAACCACAAATGGTTTCCCATTCAGCTCTGCTCAGTAGACACTGGGCACAGCTGACTGAGGATGTAGGCTCTACTCCAAACTCTTGCTGTGTGCTCATAGGGAAATCACTTCCTCCCTCTGTGCCATAGGGAAATAGCAATAATCATTAGAGGTGAGTGAAAGTGACTAGCTGTGTATTTTGGTTTTTTTGAAAAACATTACGCAAGCATCTTTCATTTACCAATTTTAGCCACTGTAATTGCAGAGCAATCTTATGCTGAAATTAAAAATGATGAATGCAAATTGAAGTGAAATCTTGAATAAAGCTACTACACTTCAAAGAAAAATTCATCTCAGAGTTTGGAAGAAGGTGTAGTATAGTGGTCAGCTCACAATTGTTTTTGTAGAGTTAGGAGTTGAAAGAGGAAGGGGCAAGGTCAGAAAGAAAGGGAGAGGTGTTCACATTCTCATTGACTTCCTGCCAAAGCCATTCATAACTGACAACACGAATAGCACAAAAAGAATATTCCCCACTTCAGATACCCCATCAGCAGTTTTTCTCTCTGAGGATCAACTTGACCACAGCTCCTGACTCACTTAAGTGCCACTTCTCAGTCTGCTTTATGCTACTTCCAATCAATTTCTATAGCTGGGGTATAAACTGCCAACAGCTGCTGTGTGAAGAGTTTATTTGTTTGGGTCAGAATACATAGTAAGAATAACTTACCTTGCTTCTTGATGCAGCCTCTTTCTTCCACCCCCTTAATAGGTATCCCCATTTCTTTATCCCCCTGCTTCCACACAGTAGCATAGCCATGGGGGGAGCAGGGGGAGTGGCCTCTCCCCAAGGAGCAGAAGCGGCGCCTTTTTTTGCTCCCGACGCCTTTTGCTCCTACGCTGCACCCAGAGTGGAGCTTTTTTTTTTGTTCCTGGCGCCTTTTTTTGCGCCGAACGCTTTTTGCTCCTATGCTGCAGCCAGAGTGGAGCTTTTTTTTTTTTTTGCTCCTGGCACCTTTTTTTTGCTCCCGACGCTTTTTGCTCCCGGCACCTTTTTTTAGCTCCGCTCCCCCGTGCTCTAAACCTGGCTACGCCACTGCTTCCACAGCTGCTGCTTCAGCATCCTAACTACTTCATGTTCACTGTCTTAAAAACCTAACAAGAAGACTGACAAAAAGAGAGTACTTTATGTAAACACAATAACAATGTCAGGATGGAGGGCGTTCTGGGCCTGAGACAGAGTGCTTGTTCCCCTACGCTAATATGAAGGTTCACTAGCAGTGCTGTGTGAAGTGAAAGGATATGTCTTTATTAAAGATGCTAATGCAGGGGTCTCAAACACGCGGCCCGCAGGCCGCATGCGGCCCATGGAGTTATTTCCTGCAGCCTGCCATAGCTCCCCTCACTCCCCACCCCCCGCCTCCGCCCCCCAGAGCGGGCGCTTAGGACTTTCTAGGAAGGAGGTGGGAAGAGCAGGGACGCGGTGTGCTCAGGAGAGTAGGTGGAGAAGAGGCAGGGCTGGGGCGGGGAATTGGGGAAGGGGTTGAAATAGGGGCAGGGAGGGGTGGAGTTAGGGTGGGGACTTTGGCGAAGGGGTTGGAGGAGGCGGGGCAGGGCCTCATGGAAGGGGTGGAGTGGGGACGGGGCTCGGGCACAGTGGGGTGCTTTTGTACTGGTGTACTAGTCCTCATGTGGCCCTTGTGGTGATTTGAGTTTGATATCCCTGTGCTAATGCATCAGAAATGTCATGAATGAGGAAGCCCTAGGCCACAATGTGAATTTGAACAATGTTCCCTTTCTACAACTTGTAAAGAAAGGCATAGCTTTTTGAGGTAGCCTCTCAGAACTTACACAAAACAGTCTGTCTTTAAAAATGGCTTTTGCTAAATGTTCTGATCAACATGAGTGGCATGTGACTCCAACATCATGTGATCGCTCACAACCAACCAAGCAATAAAGTACAAAATGAAATTCTGAAAAGCATCAATTATTTTTATTTTGAGTAAGTTAATGTGAAACACTTGAAATTCTCCATTATGATAAAACTTTAGCCCAATGCATCACCATTTAGTGAACAGAGTATCTGAAACTGTCAAATAGTGTTAACAATAGTCCAACAGCAGCCTACCTCACAGCAGTGCTGTGAGACTTAAATCATTAAAGATTCATTAATACCAAAGACGTTGCAAAGGCAAATTATGGTCTTTCATGACTAGGTTTAGAGCTAGGTAAATATTACAAGAATGTATTCACAAACACTAGATGTTATATGCCCTCTCAGATAGAGCCCTGATGTGTGCATGCATGTGCACACCCACACACATTATATATGTAAATATTATTCTGGGAGTGGGTGTCAGAATTAAATCCCCTTCTGTAGGGGATGTGGTGGCAGTTTGCTTTCTGTGCCTGCTGGTCTTTGCAACTGCTACCTCTGTTAAGCAGCAATGGAGCTGCTCTCATTCTCTAGTTTTCTTTAAAAGAGCTGTTTTTTCTTTAAATGTCATTTCTGGTTGCCAAAGTAATCCTGCTGAAAAAAAAATTGCATGAGGTGATGTTCATAATTGCTCACAAGTACCCAGAGAAAGATTTCCTTCATGCGTCTCCTTCATTCAGCTGCCAAGTTTTTGCACTGGGGGCAGATGATAGAGGAGTCATTGCAAATCTTGTAAAAAGCGCCTTTTGCAGGCATTTCCAATACTATACTACTTGGCTTTAGCTGGGTCAAAATATAGGGCAGAAATAATGTACACACACATATATTTTTGCTTTCAGTATTTGCCAAGGCCAGGAAATGTAGACAGATATGAATACTTTAAAAAAAAAACACCACTAAAAAACTCAACATTTCTGAGGCAGGTAGAGGTTTTGTTCAAGCTAAGTACAAGTTTGAGCTAGCTCATCCATTCCACTCTTTAGATTAAAACCTTTCTTGGGGAAGACATTGATATATTAGGGCCAGATTATGATCTAATTTGCACCAGTGTAAATCCAGAGCAACTTCGTTGCTTTCATAAATTACTCCAGATTTACACCAGTGCAACTAAAAATCAAAATCTCACCTCTTGAGGTGGAATATTCTCCATAATTGCTTTTGATCAGATGATGTCTAATGTAAGACAAAGCCATTTTTGGTCTAACTTTCTTGATTTCCTTTATTTATATTCTTTACTGACTGGCTTTCATTTGAAAGATAGGATATTTTGATGTGAGAGCTGATTTTCACTTAAATCCACAATTACCTACCTTATTGGAGTATGTCGGGGTTTGGTTTATAAATATTTGAATGGTGCTTTGAAGTTTAGAAAATCTTTTGAAGTTAGTATTGTTCTTAGTGGCTTTTCCAGTCTTTTCTTAAAGACATGATGCACCCTGAGAGCCAGCTACTAATATTTCTGCTCCAAGACCCCATGTTCACTATGGGAATTAGGTAAACCATTAAGCCAGTTACCCTCTGCACTGCTATGGGCTCATACCAAAAATGTTCTTGATTTGTACTAAGTACCTTCCTCTGAAGTATCCAACACTGCCCACTGTCAGACAGCACACTTTGCTAGGTGAACTATTGGTCCTCTGCCTTATAGTACGATGAAAAGATTCACAATTTGGCCTGAAAAACAATAAACATATTCATCGAACTGAATTTGTTACTTTATTTCTGTCAGGACCCTGCATTGCTGAACAGTCAAGAGATAAACTTTATTCCAGTTTGGCTTGCCCCATCAAAATACATACATGCCCCCTATGGCTGGAATGATACCTCCTTTCCCAGAGTCCCAGGCTCTCACATTCTCACCACTCAAATCTCTCCTGAAAAGCCACTACTTCCAAAAGGCCCACAAACACTAACGCACATGGGCATCATATTATTGCTTTCTCTGCTCTGTACTTTCACCCTCTCAATGCTCTGGTGCCCAGCATTTCTCAGTTCTTTGTCTTTAAATCTTCATCTGTAAACATCACCTAAAAAGATGTAATCAGTGACTAAATAATTAACTGTAATCAATAAATATTTGCTGACTTCTTTAGGAAAAACTAGAATCCTTTTAGTATCCTATACTTAAAGTAACATAGCAGAAGCCGGAGTGACTACTGCCATTGAGGTCACATAAGTCAGGGGGTTAGCATGAAAATTGTTGCGGTATCTCAGTGGAGTTAAGCAAAATTCGTTCCTCACTGTATTATTAGTTTTATTCCAAAGAACCAGCAGGTGAGTACATAGTTAAAGACAATATTGTAATGTAAACAAATGAGGGAGTTAAATTTACAGGTACATTTCCTATCTTATGAGGGCTTAACAGTGCAATCTTAATGTTAAAAATATATATACATCACTCCAGCATCTGATATATCAATATATTTAACAAGCTGTGGCCCTGATTTGAGAATGCATCCCTATTCAGGAAAGTCTCTGAGAGCATGTTTAACGTAAGCACATGCATAAGTGTTTTTCCGAATAGGGATGGATTTAAGCACATGCTTAAGTGCCCTCTTGAACTAGGACCTGTAACAGGGTACAGTAGCACTTTATGGCCAGAGTAGGAAGCATCAGGTTACCTCATTCTAGGAGCTCTGGGGTCAGCAGAGGCAGACAGAGAGAAGTGGTCCCATCGTCACAGCACTGGCTGCATGTGGTTTAAACCCAGGTACCTCTGACTGAATACTTGCTAACCATTTGTCAGTAATATATTCTGTCTGTTACCAGTAACACTTGATAGTGACTTCACTGAGATGCTCTTCCCTCATCCTTTTATATGCCTAGAAATCAGCATTGAGGCACAGAGTGTATTAAGTACAGTTCGTAATAACTACCTGGAAAGCAAACTCCCTTTGTGGAGGAAAATTAAAGTTCTTCTTTTCCATCAGGTAGATGAACTGATGGAGCAAACGTAAAACAGGAGATGGAGCAGGCTTGTCTTCACTAGGGAATGGCTAATAATGGCTGTGAAGTGTCAAGTTAGATGACATGAGCCTGACCACAACGGAGTGGTCCGTGTTGGCCAAGCAACATTGTGCCCAGCATCACGTCAATTAGCTGACAAGGCTGAACACAACTTGCCCTGCCCACATGACCTGGTCAGAATCCTGTCACTTGATTAAACCCTGTCAGCAACTCAGCTGGCTCCAGGCACAGTTGCCTAGTAACCCAATGAACTCAATTGGGCCTAAGTGACTGTGTTCCCCGATTGGACAGAAGGGCCAACAGATCCCCATTTAAGCCTTATAGGAACAGCAGCCCAGTTCCTACTGATCAGTGATTCTATGTCCACAATTGCTCCAGAGTTGCTTCCTGTGCTGGTCCTTGCTCCACCCTGTGCCAGCTCCCACTCCAGCCCTAATTCCTATTTTCCTCTGAATTCCTGACTCTTGGCTCTGACAATTGGCTTGTTCCCTCACCACACCTTTGGTTCTGCACTCTGATTCTGCTCTGACCACTAGGCCGGACTCCTCTTCTGACTACTAGGTTGTCCTGCCTACACCTTGCTGTATGAGAGAGCTCCATAATCCCATTCAGTCACTAACTTCTAGTGAAGGACAAAGAGGCTTTTTAAAAAGCTCTCTCTACTCACAAAGTGTTAATATCTCAAAGTATTAAATATTTACACTTGCATATTTGACCCATGCCCCATGCTGCAGAGGAAGGCAGAAAACTCCCAGGTTCTCTGTCAGTCTGACCCAGGGGAAAAATTCCTTCCCGACCCCAAATATGTCAATCAGTTAGACTCTGAGCATGTGGACAAGATGCAGCAGCCAGACACCTGCGAAAGAATTGTCTGTAGTAACTCAGAGCCCTCCCCATCTAGTGTCCAATCACTGGCCATTGGGGATATTTGCTACTAGCAGTCACAGATCAGCTACATGTCACTATAGGCAATTTCATCATACCACCCCCTCCATAAACTTATCAAGCTGCTCCTCTTGGAAGGCTGTTCCAGAACTTCACTCCTCTGATGGTTAGAAACCTTCATCTAATTTCAAGCCTAAACTCGTTGTTGGCCAGTTTATATCCATTTGTTCTTGTGTCAACATTGGCACTGACTTAAATAACTCCTCTCCCTTCTGGTGTTTATCCCTCTGATGTATTTATAGAAAGCAATCATATCTCCCCTTAACCTTCATTAAGTTAGGCCAAACAAGCCAAGCTCTTTGAGTCTGCTCTCATAAGGTAGCTTTTCCATTCCTTTGATCAATAACCCTTCCCTGCACCTGCTCCAGTTTGATTCATCTTTCTTAAACACAGGAGACCAAATTGCACACAGTATTCCAAATGAGGTCTCACCAGTGCCTTGCAGAATTGTACTAACACTTTTCAGTCTCTACCGGAAATACCTTGCTGATGCATCCTAGGATCATTTTTTCATGGCTGCATCCCATTGGCAGATCTTAGTCATCTTGTGATCAACCAATACACCTAGGTTGTTTTCCTTTTCTGTTACTTCCAACTGATAAATCCCCAGTTTATAGCACAAAATTTTGTTGTTAGTCCCTAACTGCATGATTTTGCACTTTCCACTATTAAATTTAATCTCCTTTCTTGTACTCCAGTTCTCAAACTAATCCAAATCTTTTTGTATGATATTCTGGTACTCATCTTTATTGGCAATAGCTTCCAGCTTTGTGTCATCTGCAAATTTTATTAGCACACTCCCACTTTTCATGCCAAGGTCATTAATAAAAATGTTAAATCAGATTGGTCCCAAAACGGATCCCTGAGGAACTCCACTAGTAACCTCCCTCAGCCTAACAGTTCCCTTTCAGTATGACCCATTGTAACCTCCCGTTTAACCAGTTCCTTATCCATCTTTCATTTCTCATATTAATCTCCATCTTCTCTAATTTAACTAATAATTTCACATGTGGAAGTGTATCAAATATCTTATTGAAATCCAGGTAGATTAGACCTACTGTATTTCCTTTGTCTAAAACATCAGTTATTTTCTCAAAAAAAGAGATCAGGTTGGTCTGGCATGATCTACCTTTTGCAAAACCATTTTGTATTTTATCCCAATTTCCATTTACCTCTATGTCCTTAACTACTTTCTTACAAAATTTGTTCCAAAATCTTGCATACAATTAAGGTCAAACTATCAGTCCTGTGGCATCCCAGATCACATAGGGGGTATGACTCCTGAGTTTACAGATTCATTCATTATTCTTTTTGAAAATGGGTTTGCTCAATCCACTTCCATTATTTGTCATCCACAGGGTTGGGAGTAGCAGTAGCTAAGATGTTTGAGCCTCATTCCCATCCCTCTAATCTTGTCTCTCTCTCTCAGGTATTTTTGAGGGATCCGAATAGGGAACAACAACCCATGACATTTAAAAGAGTGTTTTGCAGCTTCTACCATTTTCTTTCTTTGATACAGACACAAACCTGACCCTTGACATGCATTGTCCTGTATCAGTGATACAGAATAACAGAAGCACTCTTCCATAAAGAACAAGTAATGTTATTAAAGAAAAGTTAAACAGCTGTCACAGGGCTCTTCACTGTAACTATTTCTCTGGGCCAAATTCTCTCCCAAGGGAGATACACAAGGTTCAAGCCGAGCAGAATTTGGCTTGTATTCTTTGCTTAGGACTGCACTGTCTGTTGCCTGTTTGGCTTGAATGCTTCTCTTTAATTAAAGAAACAATACTAATATTCCCTTTTCTCTCTCTCGTACATTCACAATCATATACATATACATGCATATCCGAAACATACATTTAAAACTAGATCATGATACAACTGTCTCATTTGGAGCAACAGTGGTATTTTATATGTATCCCTTGTTATTTCATGCATGTACACAGCATCCAGCACTATGGTGATTAGGCATGTTTTACATGACTTAAAGCTGGATCCTTCACATTTCCCCAGAATAGTTACAGCTTTAAAGACACTGAGCCTGATTCTGCTCAGAATTACCATGCCCTCAGGTTTCAATCCAGATGCACCAGTCTAAGTCTGGAGTAACTGAACAGAACCCGGCTCATCGAAGAGACTCATAGAAAAAACTTGTCCAGTTGCCTTAGTGTCCAGCATTTCAAATTATGTACTCAGTGGAAGACCAATGGAAAGATGAGTGTTGTATCCCTTTCTAAAGGTGCTCAGATTCAAGCTTAAACATATTTCCCGCAAGGCTGAAAATGTATAGCAATTTAATCCCAAAAGATAGCAAAGGCAGACTTTGAATCACATAAGGATCACAGGTTTCAGAGGGGTAGTTGTGTTAGTCTGTACCAGCAAAAACAACAAGGAATCCTTGTGGCACCTTAGAGACTAACAAATGTATTTAGGCATAGCTTTTGAAAGCTTATGCCCAGATACATTTGTTAGTCTCTAAGGTGCCACAAGGACTCCTCGTTTTTTTTTATAAGGATCACAGTTTACTCATGCACAAATATCATTCCAGCAATCCTAGGACTGGAATGTGGCAGTCCACATAGTCCACAGGCATAGTACTATGCTCCAGCAGAGTGAGCAGAATGTCAAAAATGATTTTTTCTTCAACAGACAGAAAAATATATTTATTTTAGATGAATGGAATTGACACTGTTAGGATTTGAAATTTTCTCCTATGTAGTTGAAATAGTTCAAACTAGACCCCTAAATTACTAGGCTAAATCCTTTCATTGAGGCCTAAAGAACTGTGAAAATAGCCTTTTGGTAGTTTGGCTTCCTTTGCCCACTGAAAGAAAGACATGCAGATGCACATAACAGGATGGTAATTCGCCCCGCCCCTCCGTGCAAAGTCATGATTTTAACAATTTCTTTCACTAAAACTTCAAGTTTTGATTTCAAAGCAGACAACATTTTTGTGAAAATAGTATCCCTTTCCCCCCCAACTCTGTGTATAGCATTTGTCAACCTTCAAAATTAGGGAAAATTTACGAATGGTTCAATGTATGGCCATATTATTATTTAACCATAATTGTTACAAAATTCCAATATTTAGTTTTCAAACAAGTATAGTCCTTTAGTGGGAATGGTTGAAATAGTTGTCATGCAGCAAGCCAGAGGCTTTAGCCAGGAATAGAAGACTTGGACTCTGAGTCCTAGTGCAGTTCTGTATGCTCTAGAACACACTCTTGCTTTAGATTCTTACCAGAAAGTTGTGGTGTCCAAACTGGCAGCCACAGAGAAGCTTGCCTTCTGGAGCAACGGTGAGAAGTAGTTGTGGACGGCTGAATTTCAACTAGGACTTGACGCTCCCATTTACCATCTTCTGCCATTGTCAAACAAAGCAAGAAAACAGCCCAATGACTTGCGTTTGACTGAAGCACATGTTCCAGAAAGGCATCCAGTCTTGATTGGAAAGGCTACTGCGGTAGGATGACCAGACAGCAAGTGTGAAAAATCGGGATGGGGGTGGGGGGTAATAGGAGCCTATATAAGAAAAAGACCCAAAAATCAGGACTGTCCCTATAAAATCGGGACATCTGGTCTCCCTATACTGTGGTGATGCAGGCCATATAAGTACCTGGATAGATAGGCATAGGGTAGCAAGGCATCTCATTCACTTTGTCGGGCTCAGTGCTTCCCCCTCTGGCAGTGAGGGGGAGGTGCTGGAGTAAATCCGTCCCACACTGGATATTTCTTATTCCTCACTTGGGTTTATTCTTCAATATTTACAAGGTGGGTCCCTGGGCAGGCCCAAGCAGTACTCTTCAGACAAACCAAAGAAACAAATTCATAACACAAAAAGGGAATACCGCTTTGTGCCCCCTATGTGGGGTGTTGCCTTGTGTTGCTGGCTTCTGGGTGTCCATCTGTTAGCATGGTTACTTCCCCTGTGGGAAGGAACAGTTTTCCAAAAAGGAGAAGCTTCTCCCTGCTGCTACTAACCCTGATGCAGCTTGTCCCTCCTTCCTCCAGAAGAGGTTTTTTCTTTAAAGGCCACAGGCAACCCTTAATTGGACTCAGGTGTCCCTAGTTGACCTGAGGTAGCCTCTTTTCAGCTCACAGGGAAAAGGGCCTTTACCATTCTAGTGAAGACCCACCAAATTGACAGCAGATCACCCTACAGTCAACCCCTGTACTCTACCCCTAACAAGAATGTAAAATAGGTCAATGGGAGTGTAGACCCCATAGTAACTTGACCTAAGGTACATCGACTCCAGCTACGTTATTTATGTATCTGGAGTTGCATAGCGTAGGTCATATTACCACGGTAGTGTAGACAAAGCCTGAGTGTAATAAAAAAAGTCATGGTCAACACTATCAAGGGATGAAGACATATCTTGAAAAACACTCATGGATATTAGTTGTTAGGGACAAGGATATCTGACCATTGCTCACAGATAGGAGTGCAATCAACTAGTGGAAGATGGATGCATTTTCCATGTCCTATACAGAGGAGAACAACAAGGCTGAGGGGAATAAACAAAATCTGTATGACTCAAAGACACTGAGGAACTCAGATAACACCAAAGTTACCTGTCAGAACCTTCTCAGTAACTCAGCCTCATCCCCAAAAGGATAGAGAGAGGAATACAATGCTGAGACCATGAGTGGCAAAAGGGGAGTTCTCAAACAATGTTCTACCATCTGCCAGTTTAACAGTTGTGTTACATTAATGCCTAGAAATCAGTCATGACAAATCCCTGTCATGGTAGGTGTTGTACCAACATGAAGTAAAAAGTCACTCCCTGCCACCAGAAAGCTAAATCTTGTTCTAAATCACTTCCTTTTGCAGGAAAAAATATTAATCAAATGTATAATTAGTACTGACCTAGTACTGCTCTGCTACCTTGATTCTTAGATCAAAGAAAGACTACTGCATAACTTTCTAACACTGTGTTTAGAAAACATTTGTGATCTAAAGAAAGCTGAAGAAGGCTACATACACAGCACAAGAGATATGTGAACAAGTAGTCAAGCCATGAATAAAAGGAAAAACCATTTAATGTATTAGAAACTAGAGCAGTTGTGTCAAAACATTGTTTTTGCCTACACATCAATACATGTTGTCCATGGTTGACATTTACTGTTAGTTAAGCTCTCTATTTTTAAAGTTAAATCTGAAATACTTCCCAGGACACAAGGAATGAGGAAAAGAGAGAAATCTCAGCAGGAGTCCTTTTTATTACTGCTCTCCTTGTATCTCTTTTCCCTATGTTTTTGTAGGATTGTTTTTGTGCTATTGCAGTAGTGCTGAATGTTAATGACACAATACTTGGCCCAAACCAATACCTTTGGGTAATAGTTTTAATTACCAAATAATTTTCCAAAACCTCTTTGAATATTTTGAAAGCTGCCACATCTATCTCCAGTGTACAACTCATCAGCTATTGCAGGGTTTTTTGCATGTGCCACAAAACAGAAGTTACAACCCGCTAAAACATGATCTGAAAGCAGAAGATTCTGTCTTCTGTAACTCCTATAAGAAGCTACAAACAGATAACGAAAAAAATCAAAGTTAAATGAGAGAATAGGTGGTAAGAAGAGGGAAATTTAAGTCTCTGATTCAGCAAAGCTCTTAAACACATGCTTAACTTTAAGTCAATGGAATTACTGTTGCTTAAATTTAAGCAGTTGTCCAGAGGCAGAAGTCATCATCACAAGTTAAACTCATTCCTTCCAAGCATTTGGTTGAAAGTGCACTCCTAGGAAGTAGCAAAGAGAAGACACTTGGTAAGTAATAGGCACAATAAAATGAAAAACTTATGAAAATTTATATTTTCTTAAGAATAAAAACTGGTCACCAAAAAAAAGGATAGATATGATAAACTTACTGAGTAAAAATGGGCTCTTTTCCAAGCAAAGCTGGCTCACAAAAAGGAGTCAGAAATTTGATTTTGTGTATGTTTCCAGCAAGAAAATTGTGTGTGTGTTTGAACAAAATGGTGACAGAGAAGCAAACTGTGAGTGGTATGATATTAACTGAAATTAAATGACAAACCTCTATTTTAGCACAACTGCAATATAGCATGAAATACAAATTACCTTTCAGCATGACTCCAATGAATGAAATCTTTCAGAAGCCATGCTGACAATACCTCTGCACTACCCACTACCCCAGGTATCCTCATGAAGGGGAGATATCACAGTATGGACAGTGTTAAGGTTAGTTAATTATTATTATTCATATGTATTGCAGTAGCATGTAGAAACCCCAATTGTGGACAAAGACTCCACTGGGCTAGGGGCTGTGCAAACAGAACAAAAAAGATGATCGCTGCCCCAGTCATGGATTTCAAGGGGTACATGAGCTGATGCTTGCCTTCTATTGACTCAGAGCCCTAACTCCATGACGTACCTGTACAGGAGTTTTCACAGGAGGGAGGGGACAGTGGAGGAGGAGTGGCAGTCCTCTGAAAAATCAGGCCACTTTTTACATGCCTAAATGTGGATTTAGATACTCATCTGAATTTTATCCACTGTATGTTTTAATACAGCCCTCTCTTTATTTAAACATTCAGCGCAATTTTAATCAAAATACACAAGATTTAGATGTTGATCAGTAGAAGTGCGTTCTTGTGAACAACAACAATCAGACTGTTTTCTAATTTATCCTTCCTCTTGCCAGGACTTTTCCTGTGTAAGCCAAGCTGCTGTCCCACAGCTGGATATCAGTCACATAAGTGGCAGTCTACCATGACGCTTTTTTAAAGGAACACCCCTATCCTAACTTTGAAAAAAAATATGCCAGTCTCCTAGAACTTGAAGGGTCATTGAGTCCAGTCCCCTGCATTCACCAGCAGGACCAAGTACTGTCCCAGATCCCTAAGTGGCCCCCTCAAGGATTGAACTCACAACCCTGGGTTTAGCAGCCCAATGCTCAAACCACTGAGCTATCCCTCCCCCTGGCCCATACTCCTGATGGAAGCTACATCAGCATGGATCTGATGCCTTTTAAGGATGCTCCCATTCAGCAGCAGCAGGGAGCTATTGCACCAACATGTCTCCTACTCAATGATCCATGACTCGCCAACAGCATATGGCCAGGAGTCTCAGCACTAGAATGTCATGAGCATGGCCCTCCACACAACAGTTTTTGGCCCTATCCAAGAAAGAGAGGCTTTTTAAAGCCTAACAAGTTACTCAAATACTTTAAAATAAAGCAGAACAAGCAACAGAAACAACGCTGTGCTAATTAGGAATAGCTGAGCTCCTCTCCTCCACATGCAGGTAGTGAAGCATATGGAGAATGCAGTGTTGACATAGCAGAATCTTCACCACTTCAAAGAGTTCAGGAAAAACATCAAGGCATTGTAAAATAATGGCTGCATGCTAACAAATCTATGTAATGAAAGGGGAAAAATACAGTCTTGTCAACATTTTGGACTGGAAGAGTGGGGAGCTTTTGTGAAAATGTAATTCACCTCAGCTGCCTAGTATCAAGCTTTATTCCATCTCTTTTTCCTGAAAGGTGTGAGGGGTTGTTTCTTTA
Organism: Macrochelys suwanniensis; assembly: GCA_033296515.1. Taxonomy (NCBI): domain Eukaryota; kingdom Metazoa; phylum Chordata; order Testudines; family Chelydridae; genus Macrochelys; species Macrochelys suwanniensis. Next base: position 35,815,614 of record CM065775.1, on the reverse strand, counting down.
ATTTATATATAAACATTGATTTAAAAAATCTTTTATTCCATTGCAAAGGAAGCACTAGAATGACAATTATTATTAACTGAAGTGTGTTGTGTCATGCAAAAGATGTTGAGTGCCTCCTTTTTTTGCAAGGATACATCTCCCCTTTGTATTGATAGTCTGTGGGATGAGATACAAAAAAGGAGTCAATAATCCTGAGTTAGTCAGTGTATGACTGTAACAAACAAAGGAGTATTCTTTAATAATTATTAGCATTGCATCTGGATCTGTCACGAGTGTGATGCTTCTGCATAATGGAATGGATATTTAACCCTATTGGGTCTGACTGGGTTAAATATCCACTTATGGAAAGAGGCCCTTTCTGCTAAGCCCCCAACAGCTTCTATTTAACAGTCCTTAAGAGATGATGCCAGAGTGAATAGCCTTAATAGCTTTAGCTTTGAGCAGGGTGGGTCAGACTCAGAGAACCAGTCTGAGACACCCACAGATTCAGGAGCATCTGCGGGGCTTGCTAGGAGACTGTAAGAAGGATCTGTTCTGTACCTGTAACTGAAGAGGAAAGCCTATTTAACTTCCCTGCCTGCATACTTAGTATCATCTCATGTTATCCTTCGCTATAAACTGTTTGTTTATAATACTTTGTTCATAGAAATATAGGGATGGAAGGGACCTCAAGAGGTCAACTAGTCAACTTCCCTCCACCACCAGCTGAGATGGGACCAAGGACACCTAGACCACCAATGACAGGTATTTGTCTAACCTGTTGTTAATAACCTCCAAATACAGGGATTCCACAACCTTCCTGTAGCAAAGCGAAGACTCTCCGTGGCAGCACCTCCTGCTGGTCATCTGGGAATTAGCTCTTTTCCAACATAAGGAGCACCCTCTGCAGGCCGGTGTCTCACCTGCTGCTGGCCCCGTGTCCCTCCCAGACCCCGGTGCCTCTTTACCTCAGGGTTCTGCCCCCAGCAGTACCCCTCACTCTGGGTCTCTCCTCCCAGGGGAACCCCCAACCCTCTAAACCCACCTTGATTCAGTGGCTACTGCCAGTCATCATCTAGCCCTGCTCACTGGTGTGGTGCCCCAAACTGGACAATTCTCCAGGGGAGATCTCACCAGTGCTGAGTAGAGCAGAACAATTACCTCCTGCTTCTTACTTACAACACCCCTGTTAATACACGCAAAAAATATTAGTCCTTTTTGCCACTGCATCACATTGTTGCCTCATGTTCAATTTATGATCCACTATAACCACCCCAGATCCTTTTTCGGCAGTACTACTGCTTAACCAATTCCTCATTTTGTAGTTGTGCATTTGATTTTTCCTTCCTAAGTGAAGTATTTTCCACTTGTCTTTATTTAATTTCATCTAGTTAATTTCTGACCAAGTCTCTAATTTGTCAAGCTCGTTTTCAATTCTAAGCCTGTCCTCCAAAGTTCTTGCAACCCCTTCCAGCTTGATAGCATCGGCAAACATTATAAGCATACGGTCCACTCCATCATCCAAGTAATTACCAAAAATAGTGATTAGCATTGGACCCAGGACAGATCCCCTGCAGGTAATTTCATCTAGACCACATTTTCCTAGTTTGTTTATGAGGATATCATGAAGGAGTATGTCAAAAGCCTTTCTAAAATCAAGGTATATCAAGTCTACTGCTTCCCACCTATCCACTAGGCCAGTAATCCTGAAAGGAAGGACATTAGGTTGGTTTTGTGTGATTTGTTCTTGCAAATCTATGTTGGGTATTACTTGTCACCCTATTATCCTTTAGGTGTTTACAAATAGATTGTTTAATAATTTGTTTCAGTATCTTTCCAGGTATCAAAGTTAGCTTCACTAGTCTATAATTTCCCGGTCCTTCTTGTTCCTCTTTATATTTGACCTTCTCCATTCCTCTGGGAGCTCACTCCTCCTCTCTGAGTTCTCCAGAATAATCACTGAGGGTTCAGAGATTGCTGCAGCTAGTTCCTAGGGTGAATGTGAATTTCATCAGGCCCTGTTGACTTGAATACATATAACTTATCTAAATATTCTTTAGCCTGTTCTTTCCTTATTCTGGTTATGTTCCTTCTCCCTTGTTGTTAATATTAATTGTGTTAAGTGTATGGTCACAATTAGTCTTTTTAGTGAAGAGTGAAGCAAAATAGGCATTAAACATCTCTGCCTTCTTGGTGCTGTCCTTTCCAACTACTAAATAAAAATACTTTGTTGCAAGAAGGCCGTTGGGTAGTATCACTGATGACAGTGTCCCAAAAGGAGGAAATGCAAGAGCCCGGCCCCAAGTCAGGTCTGCAGAGTAACAGGAAGTAGGTATGTGGAGTAGTGTACTTCCGTCTTGATCTAAAAGTGGAAGAATTGTGAGACACCACACTGGGACATGTAAGGGCAAGAGGCCAAACACCTGAGATAGCTTCACTCAGACCAAAAAGGGGACAGATGTGCAGCTAGCCCCATAACTGTGACGACTAATGCTGGATTGTTTCATATGTCCTGCAGGAAGCAGATGAAATAAAGAGTAATATATTACAACTTTCAATAACAGAGGTTTGGTCCATTTTGAAAAGTTATAAGAAGGGAAAGAGAGTATTATCATTATTATCATTTTTACAATGTCATTGCCCTCATATTTTCATCTTTAATGCTGTTGCCTCTTGAGCCGAGCAACTAGCCAATATGTGGGGTCTTGTTGGGTTGTTTCTGGTAGTAGGAGAAATTGATGATATGAGCCAAACAGGATTGCACCAAAGAAGTCTATTTACAGAAAATGTATGCAACGTGCAGTTTCCATGAACAGAGTAGAAATAAATAGGCAATTCCTTTGCTCACAGTTTCCATTCCTGCCTTTCCAATTCATCCTGTGCCCCAAGGAGCTCTCTCTCTCTCAGGTCCCAGCTAACAACTGCTTCTCTGGCTTTCTCCTGTTTTGTGGTTGCTTTCTACCTCTTAAATCCATACAAACACAGCTGCAACCAAAACCAGTGCTTAGCACCAGCATTTGAAATCAGTCCACCAAGGGAAACTGCTCATATTCTGAATTCTTGCTCAAGCTTTCCTATGTGGCCCAGTACCTTAGGAAGTGGCTTTTGTTGTTTTAGCTAACTATTTTGTTGTTTTGCTCCATAAAGGAGCTCAATTACTTCTTCCATTTAGCCTGAATGGAGGGTGACCTGCATGCCCATCAATTTTAACAGGATCAGCGATTGCCTGTATATCAAAGATACTCTTGCTTGCAGCCATTCACACCTTCCAGCCTATCAGTACTAGTATTATCACACAGCCACCCAATTATTTGTTCATTTGTGGAACTGAAGCAGAACCCAATTTCTAACCCTGTTCTGGGATGTTAGTTAAGTTTTTTCACCTATTTTTATTTTCACCCACTTCTGAACTTGCAGCTAGGTCCTGAACTGGCAGTACTAAAATGAAAGTTGTTGTGCTATTCCTCCTTCTTGACAGTTATGGTGTGGGTTTTTGTTAGTTTTTGCTTTTGGTCTTATGGGGAATTGTGAAATAGGGTCAGGCAAGAGAAACTGGTAGCTTTTTTTAACCTGTAGATGGCATTATGGCATCAGTAGATTTCTAGCCACTCATTCAGGACACATTCAGAAACACAAAGCACTGAGAGATCATAGAGGTGTGCAGAGGCAATGCAACATGAAGCTAGATGTATGCTGTATGAGTATCATTCAAATCTCTAAAAATCAATGGAATCTTTAACTGCAGTCCAGTGTAGTGAGTATAAACTATAACCTATGAATAATTTACTGACTAATATAAGCTAGCCATCTCCCAGGAGAACTTTGCTGCAGTTGTAGTCAACCGAGATTAGTAACTGGCAAACCAAAAATGGAAGGCATTGCAATCGTCAATAATGGAAAAGGCCAAGGCATGACTTCGGGCCTCAGCAGCAGTGGCGCTTAGAAAATGATACAACCTGGCTTTTTAAAAAGTTGTTGATATTAAGCCTTGGAGGCATCAGGAATGTGACATTGGAAAGAAAGATCAAAGGCAAAAATATCCTCAATGTTCCAGACAGAAAACTAAGATGGTCACTACAGGCTAATAAGAATGATTTATTTATTTTTTTGTTAGACTGTGTTAGGATTCAGTTAGTGTGATTCCCTTTCCTCTTTGAATTAAGTTGCAGGTCAATAGCCCAAAGCAAATCCTCCATTCCAGGGGGAGACAAGATGCTATGTTACAACACACAAACTACATTATCTTTTAGAATGTTTGAGAGAGCTATATAAGCTCTTCAGGGATACATATAAGTGATTAATACCTTAAATAGCTTTGTCTCAGAAATGTACTACTCATCTACAATACTAGAAATTATTAAAGAAAATGGTGTTCTGTAGGTAGAGATCAGATATATTCAATTACCTTCACTGCACACAGAGAAATCCTAGGATAATCTTTGTCACTAGAGATAAAAATAAGACAGATTTCAAAATACATCTTGCATCTTGCATTGTGTTTAACTATGTATCTAAAATATTTCTAGTGCATACAAGTAATATAGAATTGCCTTTTTAAATCAGGGAAATTATTCTTTTGTGTGAGCTAAGCGTGACTGGAAAATAGTGAAATCATCTAACAATAAGGAATACAGATATGTTATTTCTATGCTATTAATGGCAGAATGGAGTGACATCTTGTGCATTTTCAAACATGATTTAAATTATGCATGCTGAAGTGTGATCGTCTCTCCATCAACCAAGAGACTCATTGCTATCTTTGTGTAATAGTTGGGAGCTAGCACGTTCCAGTGGTCTCCAAGAAAAAAGTCTATTTTTACTTTATGCTGGAGTCAATGGATGTAAAGATACTGTTTCAGATATTTAACAACAGGGAAAGTACTCAGTTGATCAAGAGCTGAACAGCATGAAGTGTTCAGTGATAATAGTGTCATAATATGTTCTCTGTAAGGGTCTTTGTTAAGTCTACTCTTACCTAGGTAATACCTAATGTGTCCACCACTGGGGTGCTGTATCTGGGCCCCAGATGTGAAAAGAAAGCTAGTTCACTGGATAGGTTCATAAGAGTAAAAACAAACTGACTCTCTTGGCACTTCTCTTCAGATTATTGCATAGTAAATTAAGGACAAGATTATGTCTTTAATATAGTACCCGCATTTGGGGGACAAAGGGCTATGCACAATGATAGCTGTTCCTAGAAGTATTGAGCTGAGGCAGGTGTGATGTTTGTGGGGAACAAAGGCATGACTGGTCTCTGCCCCAACCTTTCGCAAGGAACATTCCTAACCAGGCTAGGCCCGTGACAGCCAAAGCGCTGCCCAGTCTCATTTTGCCCCTGTCTCCATGGGGAGTCTAGCACCACTGTAGATTTTCTTTATGCACCAGGAGTGTAAGGAGCAGATTAAGCCTGACTCCTGTGCTGAGTGCAAATGTGGTGGGGGACGGTTCAGTATTAGGAAAAATCCAGCCCTATAACTCTTGTAAATCAAAAGAAACAATGAGACTAGAGCTCATTGGAACACTTTCAACTAAATGTATTGTAGTCATAATATGCTGTTACGTAGCCACAAAATGTTTTAATTTTGAATCAATTTTGATTTAAGTTTTTTCTAGGAACATTTCTGAGGTCTAGGGCATTCTGGTTATATCAGTGAGCGGGAGACCAAAATTAAAAACCTGACCTTTCCAAGCAGAAAATGGATATTTCCCCACAACTCCATTTCACAAATTTTTTTTTGAAAGGTTTCGTTCCAGTGTGGAGCAAAACTAACTTTGAAACCTAAAGAGATGTTGCAAAAAGGAATCGTCGTCCGTCCTCCAGCCAGGTCTAAATGAGACACATTGATCTCATTCATAATTTCTACTGTATAACATTCATCGAAAGAACTTCAAGCCATGATATTAATTGTGGGCCAGATCCTCAACTAGTGTAAATCTCCATCGCTTCAATGACTCATGGAGTGTTGCAATTTGCATCAGTTGCAGATCAGGTCCTAAATCTCCGCTGTTGATCCTACAGCCTCATTTCTAGCACAGCATTTCCTTGAAGTGATATTGACTAACATCATTGGCCAATAATAAGAAATAACACAATTACTTGCTGTTTTCTTTTTAAAATCTATTTTTAACTAAAACTTACAAATAATTTGCACTCCATATCATTTCCCATGCTAATATTATAAAGCACTGACACTTACTGTTAGATTAGCCGTAAGACTGTCCCAAAACAGACATCACACTCACTCACCAATAACATGCTACATTCACTGTTAGAGCAAATATGCTCAATAGAGTGAAAGCTATGGTGATCCTTTTAGGAAGTTCAGTCAGACTTCCACAGAGTATACTTAGTGAAGGGAATGGATACGCTTTCATCTGTATTGAATATATGGCACATGCCCAGTATAGCACTAAGAGCTTATAGAAGGACAGGCCAACTAGTTAGATTTGTTCTGAAGCTACACATCATCTCTAAAATTAGAGCTGCAAGAAGCTACCAGTTTTAAAAAATATTGCAAATGTTTACATGTGACAGATTTTTGCATGTTTTCACACACAAAAAAACTTATTTTCTAGTAGACTTTCCTTATCTCATGCACTTTGGAACAAATCCTGAAGTCCTTGGCTTTTTCTTAGAATGGACTCCAGGATTTGGTTCCTGATGAATAAACTGTGTTGTTGAAGTCCAGTGTAGACTAGTGGGCATGAAACCGTCAGGCTTAAGGAATCACAATTACAGAATGCAGTAACATAGGTAACTATGCTCCATCCTCCACTCACTACACTGTCTCTCCATGGAATACTGAACAGATAGTATCTACATCTGCCCATTGCAGCCCTCCTATCATCTTTCACCCCTCCCCCCAATTAAACTTTAATTTTCATTTGTTATGCTACAATGCATTAATCCTTGTGTGTAAAGTAATGAATCCTAGATAGCAATACATCTTGTTACATTTATCACTCTTTATTCTAAGTAATAGGGTGACAATATTATATTAATTTTCTTCAGTAAATATTTTTGAAGTTACTTCATGCTTAAGATGAATAAAAATCAGAATTGTATTTGATTTAGATGATATTATGCTGGATTTTAGTTCATCTCATTTAGAAGTAACATAGGTTTGGAGGTCTGTGTTTAATGTTTTGGATATTAATCACTTGCTTGGTACAATTCCATAAAACTGCTTTGGAAATGTACTGCATTGAAGAACATGAATTATCTTCTCAGAAAGAGGCATAACTGTCTTGATAATGAGGATTGGAGTTCATTTTCGGTACGGATATTGGCTCAGCACCTGAATAAAGAGATTAATCCTTAATAATGAGTTTCTTATTGTATTATCTTAAAACTTACAAATGAAGTTCCACATCTATACTATTTACACCCACTGAGGATATGGTTTAAAACGTCAAAACTAAGAGTTAATGTAGCATCTTATTTCTGTGACAATGTAATTTTAGGACCAAATTCCATCCTTGCATATTCATATGGGGTTCCAGATGACTTCAGTAGGAGCCAATGAGATGAATAATTTCATGTTTTTGTGTTGAATTGCACGCAGTGTTTTTTAAGCTTATTCTATTACTTCTCTAACAGTGGGTTTTTTTTCATTTAAAGCATTAAAGCAGCCATTCATCAATGAATCATTCATAGTTAGAGTGAGACATTTATACAGCATGTCTTAGGTATAACAAAGATGTTTGCAAAGAATTAAGGGGGGACTCTCAAAACATTTCCTGTATCCTGTTGGAAGCTATTGGGGATCTTTTAGATGCACTGTTTTTTGAGCCCAGATCTGCCCTTTTATTTGCTGCTTCCTAGAACTTACAGAGCGGCTTGCAGCCTGGTGATCCTATTTGATACGAGACCGTCTCAACTGCTAACTTCCAAGCACTTTGAGATTCTGCTCCAACAGGCAGAACTCCCACTCACTTGAATGGATGCACTTTGTCTGGGAAGTGGATATTGGTGACACTGCATGGACTAGGCATCCTTTTTAAAATGGATTATTCAGAGTGCTCTAAGCCTGGACCTATATTGATAACCTGTAGTATTTCCTAATTCTTTAGTGGCCATCTGAGCTGGGACTGAATTGCCATTCTATTTGTGGTGTTTCCACTTCAAAGAGCTGTTCTGTAACTATAGCCACTCAGTGCTGCACAGAGAGTCCTTGAAATGAAGGCAGACTCACTGCATAGTCTCTCAGAGCAATGGGCATGTAAGGCCTTCCAGTTTGCATATGGTGTGTGGGGCATGGTTTTCCAAAACAGCCCTCAAATTTGTAAATAAACTGAACAACAATAAATTTGAGTTAAAATAATACATCAAGAGTAGACGCTTAGATTGTGCCTCCTCCTGTGTAGCTGTGCTAGACAGACAAGATGACAAAGGGGAGCCCTTCTCCTTCTAGCACACCCAAGCAGAGCATAGCCATGATATGGCTACAGGCACTTGGAAGAACAAGGGGGAGGTTATAAGAATAGCCACTAAGAGTCCCAGAGGCTATACCCAGAAAGGATATGAACCCCATCCCACCACGGTCTGTTGAAAAGGTGGAGCAAAGGACATTTCTCAGCTGGCTTCCAGGAGGCATGTATTTCAAAGGCATAGAGACATACTTTTTTCCAAAGCATTGAGCCTGTTGAGTCCTTCTGAAAAATCTGGTCCCAATTAGGCTTCTAAATACTTGAAAATACAGTGCATAACTCCCCCAGCCTCCTTCGGCAGGTATGGGCACATGTTCTTCCGCACTCCTCAGAGACATAACTGAGCCAATACCTTTTAAAATGAAGATTTTAATACAATACAGATGATGAGCTGGTAGGAGCCAGCAAGAAACTCAGCTGTTGGCTGTAGAGAAAGGCATCTGAGGCCATGGGGTGGGGCCAGGGACTGAGACCCAGCTGGGGACCTAGGGAGTGCCCAACAGCTCTTTCCAGTTATTACTCTGAACATTCTCTCCCCTATTGCTCCCTCCAATGCCCACCCTCCATATTCCCTCCCAAGTAATCTTTTTGGGTTGGGAACTGTCTTTTATGTATTTTACATTGCCTCTTACAGGGGATCCAATTTCAGATGGGCTTCTATGTGTGCTACCAATACATTAATATACCTGTTTTGTCTACATGGGAAAAGCTTCCACAGATATCAGATATGATTACCCAGGCTTCTGATTATTCCTTCAGGGTCATCTCTATTCAAGTTACCTTGTTAGTACAGCAGTCTTCTAATAGTAACCACTAATTCTACAGATTTAAGATATTTGAAGACTATCTAGCTAAAAAGTGTTAATGTGGCACAATAGTCCCATATATACAATCATAATAATTCCTTTATATGAACTGCTGCCTTTGTAGGCAAGCCAATGCCAGAAATACTCATGTGTACACATGTGTGTTTGTATTTGTGTGTGTGTAATAGGTGTAGCCTGAACACTCATTACTTGTGTAAAGAATTCATCACCACAGGTTCCTTCTCTTCGAGGGAACTACACAGAAATTTCTTGTTGATTGGGAAATTGATGGGACACTCGATAGATAGCAATATAAACTTTAATTACAAACCAAATAAGTACACTTATTAGCATAACTGAACAAAATAAAGATATAAACACAGTTATAGCTCTTAGAATAATGAACATACTCACATCTCTAAGGAGAGGTGGAAATCAAAGATAGAAACATCAGCTAGTGGAACACATCAAAGAGCAGGTCATGAACCAGTTGAAACCATTTAAGGAACCCAACGTACCCACATTTTAGGGAACAAAGTCAGATCTTTTATATCCATCCTTTCCGTAACCACATGGATACATGAACATATTTGACCCTTTCCGTGACCATAATAAATGCTATTCCTGTCCATTATCCATATATACTGATTACCACAATTATCCTTCCAATCACTGACCTAACAACTTGCATCAATCAATTCCTTAATAAAATCAAATACATCAGTGCAGTCTAACTGCCTATTTACTATGTTGCAAAATATTGCAAAAGCCCCCAAATTGTCCTCCTATTTAAAAATAACTTTTGCAACCTTGCATTGTATCTGTTCTTCTGTGGTCACATGTTTATCACACAGAATGAGAAGACACAATTTATGACCTGGGGTTAAGTCCTCAGGCCTGGTTTGGCTATCCCAGAAACATAAGCCTGTCACATTAGGCTTCAGACTAAATAAAATAAACTATTTAAAATAGAAAAGCCTAAAACCTCCATTGTTTGTGTTTCCTGCTTGACCCCAGCATTTTTCAAGCTAATAAGCAATCTAATCATATCAGTATTATACCCCTATAGTGTTATTACAAAGAATGACAGGATCAAAGGTTCAACATATAGAATATATAGAAAGTGTGCACATTGCAGCATTCCAAAGCGGATATAGGTAGTCTTATATATTCTTTTTAAACCTAGCTTAGTTTGCATTGCAGAAAGCTTTCAGATCAGATAGGATGATTCGGCCGAGAGCAAGTATGATGGATTTGACATGATCACAGATTCCCTCGCTATTTGTAGGCTTATAAAAATAGAGCATTCATTCTGGTTTTGCTAATGATGTAAAAATGCATTACTCATTGTATATAGGCTATTGATCCAATCCATCATTCCCCTTTCTTGTGCACATAAAGTCATAGTTCATCTGTCTTGTCAGGTTGGTGATATCTGAATGTATTATCCTCCTGCTGAGGTTTTACAATATTCTATATGCAACGTGCGTCTTGTTTAGAGTAATGAGTTGACACTAAATCATGCTTTGAAATGTAACAGTCTGTCACTTCACCTCAGGCCAATGATGCCATGTAACATGACTCCACTTGCTTTATCATGTGGCACATCTCCTTGGGCAAATGATTCTAATACATACTATTATGCATGTATTATCAATTGCTCTTTGTCATTAATTCCTGTCTTTAAAAAATTCTATAGTAAATCACAGATGAAGATACTTTAAGGTATAGTTATGGATATAAAATGTAGGTTGTTCATGCTCTGTCTGTGTGTGTGTGTAGACAATGTAATTATTTTAAAACTAGAAACAGTCTACATATGTACAGTTACTAGAACAGTTACCAGTACTGTTCCAGTACAATGGCATTGGTGCCCAATTTGAGAAGTCAATGGGGTAAAGGTGCATATGTTACTTATTTCTGGGGATCAGGCTCATACAACTTTGTTGGGGAGGATGGATGAGGTAGGTACAGTAAGTGTTTGCTCTGTACACTGACACTGGATTTCAGTCAAGTTAGCTCTCTGGCCTGTAGCGGTAGTGAAGAAGAAGGGTGAGGACATTTTTTCTATAGTGACATTAGCATGTTTCATCAGGAATTATTAGGGGGAAATGGAGCAGGATTTGGGGCTGATATGAAGGGGAGGAAATGTTTCTTAGCTCCACATGTACAGTATGTGAGATGAGAGGGTGTCGCAGTCACTAGGGCAGACATGTAGATTTACTGAACCTGGTGTAGGTAGCCAGCAGGAACCCTGCACTGGAGGAGGGATTCACTTCAAAGCACTATCGTGTGCCCTTTCTTAGGATTTCCACTGGGTGAAGTCAGCTTTAAAATCAAGACCCTCTATAGGAGTTCACCTGGTGGTAGCAGCTTAGGGTATGTCTGTACTGCAATTAACACCCGTGTTTGGTCCATGACAGCTGGCTTGTGGGACTTGGGTTGCGGGGCTAATTGCAGTGTTAATGTTCAGGCTTGGACTGCAGCCTGGGCTCTGGGACCCTGCCAATGTAGACATAGCCTTAGTGGATGCCCTGAATCAGCACATCTCCATGCCTCTACTCCAGTCTGCAATGGTCAGTGTCTGGTTGATGCTGGCATCCTGCTGTCTCCTTCCCTTCAATGGAATGGAGGTTGACTGCTGATTTGATCCACTACATCTTCCTCTCAGAGGACTGTCTGCTTTTGGGGGCCTCTAAACTAGATCAGATTGAATAATAGATAAAAAGTACCCATAAATAACTTAACTGGAAAAAAGGAGTCAAAATTTGCAATGATATAATCTCCACTGCCTATGCAAATGATTCAATCTACCACTGATTAACTCACTACATGTTGTTGTTGATTTGGGATTCAAGACTGGATGTCTTTGTAAGGGAGATGCTTTAGCATACCCACAAGTTGTTGGGCTCCATGAAGAAATCATTAGGTGAAAATCTATGGTCTGTTTTATTGCAGGAGGACACACTAGGCGAAGACAATGAGCCCTTCCGGCTTTAAGTCTGACCCCATTCAGAGATAATTAATGTTTTTGCATAAGCCTTACTGGTAGGCTTCCTGTCTTGCAAAAAAAATAATTCTTTTTTGGAGCCATAACACTCTAATGTTTTTAGAGTAATTGAACTATATTTTCAACTTAATGAAGTTTTTTTTAATCTGGCAATTTCCTTTCTTATTTAGAAAGTATTAATACTGATAGATTAAAAAAAATTAGATTGTTATATTAATGTATTCACAATTCTTTCTTAGCACTTCTAATAAAGTCCTCAAGTAAAATGGCTTTTTATTTCTTTCATTGTTTTGATGGTTTGCTATCATTATTTTTAAAAACAACCAAATCTCAGCCAGCAGGTTTCCCCTTTTGTTAAGGAATTCAGTTACCAAGGTCTAAAGCTGTAGCACTTGCATATGTGTGCAACCAAGAAAGTTTACAGAAAATTTGAAAACTGACTCATGTAGGTGTGGAAATAAAATAAGTGTAGCTTTTTCTAACAGAGTAACAAGTTGATAAATTAGCTGTAAAACGTAGAGCTGTATGTCTCACATACTTCTAACTCTTGGAGTAAGGTGTGTGTAGCTAAGAATTTGTATTGGAGCTAGAAAACTTTAAACCTGACTTGCACAGCTGTATAGTACTAAAGAAGTGTAGTTTTTCTAATCAAGCAGAAAACTGCTTATATTAACTGTAAAATATATTCAGAGAAGCCTCGCTTCTGCCATTATATTGTTATACAAACTTTCCTCTTAGTCTGTGATAAATCCTGGAGAGGAGTGGTGAGGAAATCCATTCATTCATTTTCCCATTTAAACAAAATATTTGTTCACGTCCATATTCAAGGACAGAGGCAACGCCTCTTGGCAAATACACTTACATTAAGGTAACTTGATCCTGAAAATTATACCACTTTATTCTGGTATGAAGAACTGCCCCCAGTATATGTAATAGGAAAGGGTGTTTGTGTGAGAAGATCATGGGTGTAGTGAGGTCCCTGGAAACATTTGTTGAGTGTGCCTGATATGTGGGGTGACCTGCTGTATTCCAAGCTCTTTGGAAGGGCAAAAAGAGGGAAGACATGCGCATTGAGTTAGCACAAAATGAAGATGTTGAGAACAAAACTAATCAAGGAACCAAAGGCCATGAAGAGAAGAAATTCTTGAATTGCCTATATACTAGCTAGGTAACAAACTGGGGGAACTGAAATTGCTCATTTATGAGTATAAATTAAATCTTGTTATGTGACAATGCACCTCTTTCTTCATGTCAGGGATCTCAGTCTTTCTCCCTCTGGCGTTGAGGGGGCCTGGGGTAAATACAGTCCCACTCTGAAGGTTTAATACTTCACGCTTGTTTATTTACAGTATTTAGAGGGTAGGCCTTAAGGTTTGCTGGAGGACTTCTTTAAACAAAAACATAAACAAAAAATACATTTTCCTAACTCGCTCTGTGGTACTGCCTCTACCAATCACCAGCCACCTTCTAGAACTTGTTGGGGGCCCAGCTACTCTAGGAAATAAGGACCCCTCCCCAAACCCTTTTACCATGCTGGGTGTGCTTCCTGAGTGCCAGGGAACTGTTTGCATGTGAGAGGATTAGCAAGATCAGGCCCTTCAGCATTAAGGACCAGATTGTGTCTTGCATTACATATCCATGCAAGGGATTGAGAACTTCCTGTCAGAGTGACTTGGATCTACAAGAATGACAAGTCCAGCTGCAGCCTGAACATGTTTTGTTTTCCCACCCCTTCACCTTCTAGGATCTCATGACAGAGCAGGGGACAGAGAAGCAGGCTCTCTGGGGAATATTAAGAGCTGCCTGCCTCTGTTCAAAGGCGGGAGAGCAGGAGCAGTAGTGTGTTGGGGTGCTGTCCATGGTAGCTAAGAGAAGAGGCCTAGAGAAACTGGAAAGCCTGTGACAGGAAGCAGCCCTGAAAAGAGGGTCACTGAGGCTGGAATGGGTCACTGAGGCTGCTGCTCTCTGTGCGGCCCGGAGTGAATATGAACTCCCCTCTATCTCAACTGTGCCACCTGGAGGGGTTGAGTGGAAATGCCTGGAAACCCCATTGACGAAGGAGCTGCCTTAGATACATGGGGAGGAGAGTCTCAGCCCATCAAGGGTAGAAAGACTATCTGATCCTGGAGAGGACAGAATGGACTACTTATGATGTTCAGAATATTGCTTTGGGTTCTTGTCGCTCCTTGGAAGAGAAGGACTTTTGCTTTGGGCAATGGACCAAACCACTCCTATCACTCATGCACCCTCCCAGCCTGGGAAAGACTATTCCAGGAAGTATGGTGACAGGAAAACAGGCACACTAGTTTGGGAAGCTAGGAAGACAAGCCATAGCTGCATGCATGCATACCTTATTAGGCCCTTGTGTGCACTCTCCAGATATTAGGACCAGGCAAGCAGGAGTAAGAGTTACGTGCTCACTTACTTCTCTGGCAGACCATTTTTAAATTGTCATCCTGAGCCTTCAGTTTGTCATCTGCTCTTCTCAAAGCAGTATGTGAAGGGCTATGTGGTGCAGTGAATTTTTTTACTAACAACTTTTTCAGCTCAAAGGAGGCCAAAAATAATTGGCTTGTTCTTAAAAACATATAGCATTTAAATGTAAATTTGTGTATGATTTACCTCTGTTTTGAGGTAGCTATTACCCTTTTTTAATTCCTAATGCCATACATCTGAATTTCCTCCTACAGCACATCCTATCCCTGGAACTGGCCTGTCCCTACAGGCCACTGACTTATCCCGTGGATAGTTTCAGTGGGCCAGATTTGGCCCATAGAGTGCCTCCATTGACTTTAGTGGATCCCTAGAAAGCAGAGTTCAAAGGAAAGTTGGCAGTACATCCTAGCAATGCCTCATCCATTCCATCTACTCCATGAGGTTGTAAAAACCAAAGTCTGAAAGGGTCCTTCAGGGTATGGTATCACCCTGGTGCAGGTTACAATTCTTCTCAACTGACTGCTGTCTCTCCTGGCTGCTTTGTCAGCAGCCATAACTTGCTGGCTTATGCCCATCTGGCTTCTATAGATAGAGTTATTTGTAGATAGCTGACTATTAAATACAGGCTGGCCAGGTTAAGGTGGGAGAAGAGAGAGAATGCGCATTGCCAAGGCCCAGTTCTTGGAGATCCTGAGCAAAGCATGCCCTCTTACCTCATAGACCTATTCTTAGCTTTCCTACAATAAGCAATGAAAGGCGAAGTATAAGAAACAAGCTCTCTGAATAAAAGCTACACTAAACTTTAATTTCTTTAAAATGTCAAAATAAAGGGCAATACTCTAATTTTGCTTCCAAGGTTGCATGTCAAGCATAAGTTTTCCAAGTGCAGTGTAAACATTCTTTAGCTAATCTGCAGATCTCACTTCTATCTTAATGGGTCAAGAAACTGGACCAATCCCCTTTTTTCTGGTAAGAATATCTTCTGAAGATCCAGGGAAGATGCCATTTTCATCTTATTTAAAACTAGTGTGCTGCTCTAGGCAACATAGAACCATGCTGCAGGGGGCTTAAGAAAGTGAGGCAAAAGGTGTTGAAGAGGTTTCTTTGATATAAGTAGAACTATGAAATTAAGCTTCATGCCTCTGAATAGAACAGCGAAACTCAGTACTTCATAGCTTTTCTTCCTTCCCCATCAACTTCCAGTTTGTCTGTTATTCCATATCTGTAACATATAAGAAAATAAGCTCTATTTTCCTTTGACTCTTTCATAATTTGCATGTGTGCGAACATCTACAATCCAAAATCAAGGAAAAAAAGAGTAGGAAAACAGATGAAATTCTAGAGGGGCTAGGCTAATCTTGATTCAGGCTGCATGAACTTGATGCTTTGTACAGCGTCTTTTACTTTTATCTCTGTACAGAGCATCATGGTTTGCTTATGGCAAATACTGGCCTTACGACAGTGTATATTTGGTATTTGCCTTATTAGCAGATGGCAGACTGAGAACTCTTATAGACACATTCCCACAATAAAAAGATAAGCATTGTTCAGTGGTTACAGATGAATATTTGTACTTTCTCTGAGACAAATCATGTATTTTTGTCACATTCACATTTTTTTTACATTTAAGAAGCTGAAGGATGTGAAGCAGAGAGCAAGACATGGTCCAGTGGTGAGGGCACTATCATAAGATATAGGAGACCTAGATTCAGTTCCCTCCTCTGCTACAGACCTTGAACAAGTCATTTAGTTCCTCATCTGTAAAATGATGATAGTACTTCCCTACCTCACATGAATGTTGTGAGGATGAATATATTAGACTGGGAAGTGCTTTGAGATCTACTGATGAAAAGAACTAGATATTATTACGTATCCATACAACAGTGCTATAAAAGGACCAACATCAATTATTCCCCCGGGATTCTAATTTAAAATGACCAGAAAAGATTTTGTAAATGAAAACAAATCCTAAATCACATGCAGAAAGTAAAATAACAAAATGGGTATTCTGAAATAACAAATGGATATTTTATGCACAATCTAAAAGCTGCTGCTTTTACCCCTTAACGTGGTTGCCATTAAAATATTAACTTTTACCAGAAACTGCCACAGACTGGTACTGAGTTATGGCAACTTTCTATCATTTAAGTAAAGGGAAATATTGCTGTATCTCTGACTGCACTGACTGGTAACTACTGACAAATGTTGACTGGGCCTAACCTAGGTATCTGGTTCTTTAGATGAACTTCAGTGTATGCTCCAGTCCTTAGTCTCCCTGAACATTCACCCCACCACATTCTGTACTCCCTAATAGGGTTATTTAATTTAACAGATTGGAATTAAGCAGTGATACTAAACTCTGAGACGTAATAATTTTCTTCTTTGCTATGTCACCCTTGTGTACCCTTCCTTCTCTTGTGTTTGGACTCTCTCTCTCTTCCTCACCCTCTGCCTTCCCGCAAACTTATTTTCTATAGCATAGTATTGCTTCCTTCCCTTTTTACGTTTAGCCTGGATATTACATCTGAGTGGCCTTGCAGACAGAAATAGACCCATCTGATACAATCATTAGATTTCTTCAGTGAAAGATCAAATACACTTATGGAAATAATAGGACTATGCATTTATGTATTGAAGGTGGCTGAATTAGATAACCAGAGATCCACACCAGGTTCTCAGAGGGGCATCGAGAAACTGGGGTCCCATGAGTCCCGCAGGACCCACTGCCATAATAGCAGGAGTGGGATAAAAATAGAATGGGTATTGCGGGGCAGGATGTGAGTGAGATTTTAAAAAATGGCCCTCCCTTGCCGCAAACAACATGAACATCCCGGCCAGCAGCCGCCGCTCTCTCACTTCTCAGCTCTGAAAGCAGCACCGCTGCCAGCAGCATAGACGTAAGGGTGGAAATTCCCAGCTTTGAAGGCAACACTCATGGCAGCGGCAATGCAGAAGTATAGGATTTCTTCAGATTACAAATAATGGAGCGGGGGAGGCGTGACAAATTCCTTGAATGGTAAGGACAGCATGACTGGAAAAGTTTGTACTCCACTGTATTAGAGTAAACAAGTTTCTTTGCCATCATTCTGATTGGGAGTTTTGCCCAAGGGCTTCATGATCAGGCCCTTATAGTGACTGATATTCATGCCCCAAATACAAAAATATGGTTTGCAGACTGGACAACAGGGATGGAAAGACAGTGTTGTATTTTTGACTGATTTGCTTTCTGTGACTTTATTTACATGAACTGGGACTGTATAGATCATTGTTGCAACCAAGGGCCTATACTTGCACCTAATCCTGTACAAAGGAGGTCCAGTAAGGTGTCTATGGAAAGGTTATGATCTGCTGGTTGTGCTTATGCTATCTGTAAGCATGTATCAATTTTGTAGTTAAAGTTATAAATATTGGCTATGTACTTGTATCTCAATGTGTTTGATTCCAAGTAGCCTCAGTGAAGCATTTGGTCAGCTTCTTGAGAAAGGACTATTCTCAGTAAGGGCCCAATCAAGAAACACTTAACTGACAATGGACTTTGGGAGACACCAATCTACATCTGAGCTTTCCTGGGAATGTTCAAACTAACATGTAAACAATTGCATCGGCCTGTAAAGAACTGAGTCATGAATGGACATGTGACTTTCCCATGTCCCATGTGACTTGCTGCTGTGATTTTCCATGGTAAGAACAAAGGGGTGTCCTTCCACATGTCAGAGAATATAAAAGGCCCCTCCATTTTGTCTTCAATCCTGCTTCTTACTTCTCGAGGAACCTTGCTGCAAATGGAAGCTCTGAACAAAGGACTGAATGACCTATCTCAGCTGTGGATGTACTCCAGAGACTTGATTTGAGCCTGCAGTTTATTCCATCACTGCTACAAGCCTGAACCAAGAACTTTGCCATTACTGTATGTAATTGATTCCATTTAACCAATTTTAGCTCTCATCTATATTTCTTTCTTTCATGAATAAACCTTTAGATTTTAGATTCTAAAGGATTTGCAACAGCGTGATTTGTGGGTAAGTTCTGACTTGTATATTGACCTGGAACTGAGGCTCGGTACTTTGGGATCGAGAGATTTGGGATTTTTCTTTTACTGGGGTATTTGTTTTCCTAACCATTCATTCCCAGAACGAGTAGCACTGGTGGTGATACTGGGAAACTGGAGTGTCTAAGGGAATTGTTTGTATGACTTATGGTTAGCCAGTGGGTGAGACTGAAGTCCTCTCTGTTTAGGGTGATCAGACAGCAAGTGTGAAAAATTGGGACAGGGAGTGGGGGGTAATAAGAGCCTATACAAGAAAAAGACCCCCAAATCGGGACTGTCCCTATAAAATAGGGACATCTGGTCACCCTATCTCTGTTTGGCTGGTTTGGTTTGCCTTAGAGATGGAGAACCACCAGCCTGGGGGTGCAACTACCCTGCTCTAAGCAATTTGTCCTGAATTGATGCAGCCTTTGGAGGGATACAACTGAGAGTATCATTACACTTTCATCTCTCGAAATGAAGGCAGAGTGGTTAGAGAAGAGAACTAACATAACATAATAATGACCATACTGGGTCAGACCAATGGTCCAGCTAGCCCAGTATCCTGTCTTCCAGCAGTGGCCAATACCAGATATTTCAGAGGGAATGAACAGAATAGGGCAATTACTTAATGAGCTACCCTCTGTTGTCCAGTCCCAGCACCTGGCAACCAGAGGCTTAAGGACACCCAGAGCATGGGGTTGCATCTCTGACCATCTTAGCTAATAGTCATTGAGGGACCTATCCTCTATGAACATATCTAATTCTTTATTTAACCCAATTAATACCTCTTGCCGTCACAACATCCCATGGCAGCAAGTTCCATAGGTTGACTGTGTTGTGTGAAGAAGTACTTCCGTTTGTTTGTTTAAAACTGCTGCCTATTAATTTCATCAGATGTCCCATGGTTCTTGAGTTACTTAAAAGGGCATATAACAATTCTGTATTAACTTTCTCCACACCATTCATTATTGTATAGATCTCTAATATATCTCTTTTCCAAGCTGAACAGTCACAATCTTTTTAATGTCTCCTCATATGGAAGCTGTTCCATACTCCTAATAATTTTTATTGCCTTTCTCTGACCTTTTCCTAGTCTATCTTTTTGAGATGGGGTGACCAGAACTGCACACAGTATTCAAGGTGTGGGCATACCATGGATTCATATAGTGGTATTATGATATTTTCTGTCTTATTATCTATCCCTTTCCTAATGGTTCCCAACACTGTTAGTTTTTTCGATTGCTGCTGCACATTGAGCAGATGTTGTCAGAGAACTATCCACAACAACTCCAAGATACTTGTATTTGGTCCTGCCATGAGGGCAGGGGGCTGGACTCGATGACCTCTCGAGGTCCCTTTCAGCCCTAGAATCTATGAATCTATGAATCTTTTTCTTCAGTGGTAACAGCTAATTCAGACTCCATCATTTTGTATGTAGAGTCAGGATTATGTTTTCTAATGTACATTTCTTTGCATTTATCAACACTGAATTCCATCTTCCATTTTGTTTCCCAGTCACCCAGTTTTGTGAAATCCCTTTTAACTCTTCACAGCTGGCTTTGGACTTAACCGTCTTGAGTAATTTTAGATAGTCTGGAAATTTGCCACCTCATTGTATATCCCCTTTTCCAGATCATTTGTAAAAATGTTGAACAGCACTGGTCCCGGTACAGGTTGTTGGGGCCCCTGCTATTTACCTCGCCCCTTTCTGAAAACTGACCATTTATTCCTACCCTTTGTTCCTTATCTTTTAACCAGTTATTGATTTGTGAGAGGACCTTTCCCCTTATCCCATGGCTGCTTATTTTTCTTAAGATTGGGCAACTTGAGAGAAAAGATGGTCTTTCAGTCAAAGCACTGGTAGTTGGACTATTTGGATTCTATTCCCTCTCTACCACAGACTCCCTGTGTGACCCGGTCAAGTCGCTGAACCTCTCTGTGCCTCAGCTTCTCCCATCTGTAAATTTAGCATCATCATCCCCAATCAAATAAAACTTTATAAAAATACAAATGGTCATTGAAACTTCATTTTAAATCAGTAAACACAACTTTGGTTGGCAAGAAATGTCTCTCTCATTCTCCACATCTCTTTTGCAGGGTGTATGTAGAGTAAATGCAGTCTCAGAACCTTGCACAAGTTTCAGCCTGATAGGCAATGTATTGAATCTGGCCCTAAAAAGATTATTTTTGAAATATTTGGTATACAGTAGAACCTCAGAGTTATGAACACTAGAGGTACAAACTGACCAGTCAGCCACACACCTCATTTGGAACTGTAAGTACACAATCAGGCAGCAGCAGAAACACTAACAACAACAACAACAACAAAACAAATATAGTACAGCACTGTGTTAAACATAAACTACTGAAAAAATAAAGCATTTTTCTTCTGCATGGTAAAGTTTCAAAGCTGTATTAAGTCAACGTTCAGTTGTAAACTTTTGAAAGAATGACTATAATGTTTTGTTCAGAGTTATAAACATTTCAGAGTTATGAACAACCTCCATTCCCACGGTGTTCATAACGCTAAGGTTTTACTGTATAGTAGTGAGTGATTGATTTTTACAACATGGCTAATTCAAATTACATATTAATGGGGATGGAAGAGAGATGCTATAAAAGCAGACTCTGTTCCATTCTTATTTTATTTATTTATTTACCATTTAGGATAATTTAGCATTGGCAAATGTCTTTCAGCTTCATTCATTCATTGAGCAATGAAATTTAAATAACATCTTTTTTGTTCTGTTTTCTGAATAATGTTGATGCAAAACATTTACAGATGAGACAATAATTCTTTATCTCTTTTAACTTCCCCTAAAGGGATTACATTGCTTGTAATTACCAGGTGATATCTTATTTCAAAACTGTTGCTGCTTGAGGCCAAGCAGGGTCAGATTTGAGTCATACATTTTATAGGAAAAACGTTCCATAGTTCACTTAACCGCAATGAATTCTAGCCATTATTGTTCAGTCATTTCAGCAGTCGCCTCTCTCTAACTTGATACAAGGTCACTAAGTAATTCATTATCTGTAATTAAATAATATTAAAGTCCCGGCAGGTTCATTGTGGGGAAAAAAAACCTTTTCAGTTTTAAAATAGGATGGATGAATCAATGCCCTTTACTGTGGGATTTAAATAATACTGAAATCTTAATATATTTTTATACACTACAGCATATATTTTGCTCCTTTGAAATACATAATATCTATTTTGCACTTGAGTAATATTTTGTTGTATCTCTGGAAACAAATTATATATATTACCTTCCTTTGTCTCTCTTTACAGATCAGGCTGTGGGTAGAAATTGCTGGGGAGGCAGCATGGCATTAAAGCCCTGGGCATGGAGTCAGGCCACCTGAATCCTATTCCTGACTCTGCCATGTGCCCATCACTTCACACTTTAGTTTCCCGATCTGTAAACTGGGTGTAGTGCTGGTTGCCTTCCTCTGTAAAGTGACTCGAGCTCTACATTGGAATGCTAGATTGGCCCAATCCAGAATCCCCTGAACTAAACAGAAGGACTCCCATTGACTTCAGTGGATTTTGGATTGGGGCCAGTAAAATCTAAATATTTCTACATTAGTGTCTGTGACAGACATATGGTCTTTTTTCTTCCACTTAATATTGCTGAGCCTTCTCTTGTGCATTCGAGCTGGAAACATTTGGATCCTATCTTAGTATGCAAGCCCTACTTCCCCCAATGGGATTCTGGGTCCCACTACAAGTCAAGACTATATGCTGAGGCACCCAGTAGGAAAGTTGTTTTCTTCACTAGCCAAATTTCTGGGTAACTGGATATGTATTTTACAAGTTAAAATAATGTGGAACTATGTCAATGTAGGTTAGTTTTGTTGTATCCTATTTTGGCATGAGTAGGTTTCATTGCATTATAGTATTAGCTATAGCTGGGTCTGCCTGTCATGTAATATCAACACCTGCACTACTTGCAGGGAATTTAGAAATGTAATGATTATTTCCTGAAATTGTGTTAATTAGTAGCATAGTTCATTGCAATATAGATGGGGAGATCAGGGGCAGCAAGATCCTCTCTTTATATTAACTACCCTAAACATATTTTAGCACCCTTTCCACCCTACCCTAATTAAAGTGCCTGTATTAATAACAGAGCACATTTAAGCTCTGTGCATTTCTCTGAGTGCAAAAATGAATTGGAAAAACTAACACTTCTTTTCTACGTTCTCCTTTCTTACTGTTTTGTTCTTAAATCTGTACCCACTGCAGGGACAACTTAATTCCTGCTGTTAAACTAGGCCAACAGATTTCTCAAAAATTGCTACCAAGGGAGGAGAAAGCAAAGCTAAAATGTACTTTGAGCAGATGTTGCTCTTAAAATTTCCTGGGCTTGATGCCTTGTGTTTGATTTTTCTGCATATTATTCTGGCTGAAATGTGTGAGTGGCTTGTAGAGAGATGCCATGGACTTTGGGGAAAGGCAAAAAAGGAGCCACAACTGGAGATGACCCAAGGTAAAAATAACCAGAGAGCAACAGCATGCTTGTAACCTCTTCTGGCTGGAGGCCTGAGGAGCAACACTAACACTGACAGATAATGAACAAGCTGCTTTAACTCAAATGAAGTTACAGCTTTTAGATGTGAGCGACCCCCATGTGAAAGATTCCTCTCATGCCAAAATCCATGCTTTTTGAATCCTAGCAACCACCATCTGGTTCAGACTTTTGGATGCATACAGCTTTTCCACTACCCTGAGCTATGATGGCTTTGCTTACGGTCTGCTGGAGTAACTCCATTGTAAATTGAACATCTATTATAATACTATAATGCAATGAACATCTCAAAAAAAATTATCAGGCTGTTTTGCATGGTGTGAAGTGATGGAGCTGGAGACGGGTGGCCGCATACTGTGCAAGCTCTTGGTCAATAGAACTAGCTCATGTGCCTACAAGGAGAGTCTCTGTTTGCATTAGGGTTGCTTGGATTGTAAAGACAAGCCACAAGGATCCACTTCTGCAACAGAAGGCTGGTACTCCCACCCCGCCTGCTATATACAAACCCCTTTCTGAAGTCAAATTGCTCAGTTAAATTGGAGGAGGGCAGGGTGTCCCTAATCTTGTTCAATCTCCCTTCAAACTTCAGGTCAGCCTTGGGAATAGCATTGTGATCACTTTGGACAGGAAACTATCATGTTCAGGGATGAAGGGTGGCAGTGGACGAGGGGCGGAAGCAAGACTGTTTTTTGGATCAGGGAGTCACTGTGCTAGGTAGGATACAAACACACTCCAGAAAAGACCTCAGCATGAAGAATGCTGAAAATAAGTGGCTGGCTACTCATTTTCCTTTCTCCTATATCATCTCCCCCTGTGGAGGGTTCCTCCAGTGAGGGCAGAATAGCTGAGTAGTGCAACTACCTTTGGCCCCTCTGCTGCTTTTCTCCTTCCCAGAGCTCTTCCCCTAAGACAGGGAGAAGGGAGGGAGCAGGGCAGACCTCTGTTTTCAAGCAGACTTGTTAGATTCTAAGGATACCAGTACTGCAGGCCACTGGTATTCTAAGGATACCAGTACTACAGGCCAGAAAATCCTGGACGTCTAGTAATGCACCTGGTATAAGAACTGTACTGGGCACACAGAGTATTCAAAGGACATAAAACAGTAACAGTAAAAATTAACTTTCTTTAAATCTGCAGCACTGGATAACTTGTACCTAAGAGATCTTTAAAAAATTGGATGAGGAGTGCTCTGCACCATTACATTTAAAAAAACCCCAACATATCTTAGAACACTAGAAAAGTTCCAGAGGACAGGGAAAAAGCTCATGTCATATCAAGATTTAAAGGTTAAATGGGATGACCTGGGTAACAGTCCAGTTAGCCTGAAACTGCTCCTGGGAAAAATCATGGAAAGGCTGACATCAGATGCAATCAGTAAAGAATAAAAAGATAGTTGTTTATTTAAAATCATAAAGTCTCCAATCCAAGGCTCACTATAAATAATAGTACTTAACTCTAATAGTGCTTTTCAGCAGTAGGTCTCTTAGCACTTTTCAAAGGAGGTCAGTATCATTACTCTCATTTGACATATGGGAAAACTTCAGCACAGAGATGGGAGGGGACATACCCCAGGTGACCCACAGGCTAGTGGCAGTACTGGGATTAGCACTCATGTCTCCCGAGTCCCCATCCAGTCAGCCATCCACTAGACTAGGGGCATTAACATAGTTAATTATACACTAAATACAATTAAATAAAACTTCAGTAGCACTGAGGTAAGTTTCACAGGAACTTGGCTGGCCAGTCAGCCCCTTTCATCTGGGACCCTCTCAAACAGATCTATTTTGCAGTGTGCACTGAAAGTCATCAATTTGGGCTATTTTGGACCAAAAGGTAGAACACATTCCAGAGTCTTGGACCCCTACAGAGAATGTCCTGCCAGTTGCCCCCTCACTTTGATAATGAAGGGGACCTAGCTATACCACCTTTGCTAACTGCAGGTGTGGCAGGATGGCCCAAAGAGAGAGGAAAGCCTGCAGGTAAACTGGTCCCAGGGATTTATAGATCACAACCAACAGCTTAAACTCCACTTGGAGACCAATGAGCAGCCAGTGAAGATCTTGGAGCACTGGTGTCATCCCAGCCAAATTCCCCACTCGATAAATGATCTACTTTGTTCTGCTCCAGCTTCAGTCTGAACGGTTTTAAAGTGTGGCCCTACACTGCAGTAGTCTAATCTCGAGGTGACAAAAGCATGGATAATAGTGGCATGGTCATCATCTGAAAGGAAAAGTCACGTCCCCCTAGCCAGATGCAGATGGTAAAAAGCCATGCCAATCAATATGTTTTTTTGGAAAATAGGTCTTGCCAGGCAAACTTGATATTGTCTTTTGATGAGATCACAGAAGGTTAATATAGACCTCTGTATGACGCCAGTTACCATTTAAGGCATTTGACTTAATCCCACAAGGAATTCTGATTTAAACAGAGAGATTGCACTATAAAAAGATCAATGTAGCCTGTATTAAATGGATTAAAAATAGGATAACTACTAGATTGCAAAAAAGAGTTGTAAACAGGATTGTCACCCAGTAGGGTCCCAGATATATCTGTTCTTGGCCCACTGTTATTCAATATTGGTAACAGTGACCTGGAAGAAAAAAAATAATTCCTGGTAAAACTTGCAAATGATACAGATTGATGGAATGGTAATTAATAATGGGGCATGTAGGGGTTCCTTGCCCCTCTCTGGGGCGGCTGGGGACCAGACCGCCCCGCTATACTATTGCAGTTTGGGGAATAAGCACAGTTAACGGTGCCCGGGCCCTTGGTCAGGGCGGGGCAATAAACAGTTCACCGCTCAGGCCCTTAAGCAGGGGCTGAGTCGCCAGTACAGCTCAGGCCCTTAAGCAGGGACTGAGCAATCAATAGTCAATAGGCCCGGGCCCTTGGTCAGGGCGGGCAAGAGGCAGTTCCCAGCTCAGGCCCGTAAGCAGGGGCTGAGCAGTTAGTAAGTCAATAGGCCCTGGCCCTTGGTCAGGGCGGGGCAAGAAGCAGTTTCCAGCTCAATCAGTAGCAAGCCCAGGTCCTGGCTCTGGAGAACCTGGGAGAGGGGGAGACGGCCACCCACATGTTGGATGGCAGGGGGGACGCAGGCCCACCCACTCCACTGCGTCCCAGCCCGGGGCCCTAGCAGCGGCAGACAAACCCGCTGCTGAGTCAGTGGGGATCCTGGCTGCAACACACTGACCTGGGCTCTGGCAGTGCTGCAGCCAGACTAGAGTCGGCTGCCCCCGGGCTACTTCCACCTTCCCCCTCTCCGGGTACCTGGACCAGGGGGGCGTCCTCCAGGAGGTCGCAGACCATCGGCACCTCGGCGTCGTCTGCGGGCGGCAGGCCTGGCAGCTCCTCGGGGTAGCAAGCTGGCAGCAGGCCTGGCAGCTCCTCGGGGTAGCGGGCCGGCGGCAGGCCTGGCAGCTCCTCAGGTTGGTGGCTGGGCGCCGGGGCCTCCCGGCGGGGAGCTGGACCTCTGGCGTCCGGCCTCTCCAGTGGCTGCCGCCCAACTGCGGTCTGAAGGCCGGCTTTTCTACTTCCTGTGCCGCCCCCTGACCCTTGAGGGGCGGGGCCAGGATTCTCTGGCTCCACCCACTTAGGCGTCCGGGAAGGTTCCTTGTCTCCCTCTGGGGCGGCTGGGGACCAGACCGCCTCGCTACAGGGCAGATCAGCTATACATACCAAACTGAATCACTAGGTGAACTGGACTCATCTAAACAGTATGCATTTTAATATAGCCAATTGCAAGGTTGAAAGGCTACGAATAAAGAATGTAGATCACACTTCCAGGATGGGAGACTGTGTTCTGGAATGAACTGATATTGAAAAGTAGTTGGATGGGGATGTATATAACCAATGGAACATGAGCTTCCAATGTGATGCTGTATCTAAGAGGGTGAATGTGATCCTCAGATGTATAAGCAGGGGAATATCAAGTAGGAGTTGGTATTAGCTCTGCCTATGACATTAGTAAGACTGTCATTGGAATACTGTGTCCAGTTCTGATGTCAACACTTTAAAAAGGATGTTGAAAAATTGTAAAGGGATCAGAAAAGATCTACAAGAACAATCTGAGGCCAGGAAAGCTTGCTTTATAGTGTGAGACTTTAGAAATTCAATCTGTTCAGATTATCCAAGAGAAGGTTAAGAGGTAACCTGCTAACTGTCTAGGTTTACATACATGGGGAAGAGATTTGTGGTCATGGATGGATCTTTCATCTAGCAGAAAAAGGCATAATGAGATCCAAGGATTGGAAGTTGAAACTAGACAAATTGAGACTGGAAATAATGATACAAAATTTTAATAGTGAGGGAAATTAACCATTGGAACAACTTACTTAGAGATGCAGTGGATTGAAGTCTTTAAATTCAGACTGGATATATTTCAGAAAAAGATACAATATAGCTCAAAAAGAAGTTATGGCCTTGATAAAGAGATTACTGGCTGAGGTTCTTTGCCCTCAGGAGATCAGACTAGATGGTCATAATGGTCCCTTCTGTCCTTAAGATCTATGAGCTCTCCCACATAGCCAGAACAGAGCATAACATTCTAATCAGCTGCAAACCTAGCCTTTAAGATTTGGAAGAGCTGGTTGATATTTTTCAAACTTTTTTTGATCAAAATGAATATCTGCAAAGAATGTTCATTCTGGGGAATTTCTAACCATTTCTTTTTGCACTGTTTTGACCAAAATGGTCAAATTTGCCATTTTGGGCAAGCCATGACTGTCTTGTTTCCTACAAAACACTTTCAATCAGCTCAGCTTCTCAAATTGATGCTGTGATAAATGGCACTTTTTATGACAGGCTGATCTCTGGTCTGCTTTATGTAATAAGACCATTAAAAAACAAATAAACAACCACCCAACTCTAACATCGAAGTCTGACGCTACATACCAGAAGTTTATGGAAACTGCAATCTCTACATAAATTGCTGCATTATAATAATGACTGAAAGTACATACAAAATATAGCAGCAGAGGAATTGATTGTCTCTTGCTCACACTTGTTTTAAACAGGTGTAGATACTGACTTCAGTTGAGTTATTCCTGTTTTATACACGTGTGCACAAAGTAGACAAATGTTTATTCCATTCTAAGATGGTATACCAATTTGACAGTCATTCTCTATACATAAAATAAGGAATATTGGTAGAACTAAATCTCTCCAATTGGTGGAGATTATTAAAGCACTTCCCTTGTAAGTGAGAGGATCTGTCACAGAATTTCTAAGCAAAATGTCATATGCTGGGGATGTTACAGTGAAGCAAGCTGGGGCATTCAGGAACAATATGTTTCTGTAAACACCTGTAGCAGTTAGCCTCCATATGTTTTTAGTTTATGTTGTAGGGTGGCAAAACTCCAAGAATTTTGATGAGTCAGGACTTCGGGACCTGTGCCCATATTTATTTTATTTTATTTTATTTTATTCACCCCAGTCAGCTTATCATTTCTTCAGTCACTTGACCAGTGGCAATCAATGAGTTGAACATGACTATATGCATTAATGTCTGACACTTGGATACATTAGACTCACACTTACATCTACCCCTGGAGTCCTGCCCCTAGTATCTTGATGCTTAAATAACATTTCTGGCCTTACTTTCCTGATGCTTAGATAATGTATTTATTGCAACTACCATGCCTGGGGATGAGGAACAGTAAATTGATACCTCATTCTTTGGAAGCTTCTGCCACAGCATTATTTTTCACTTCATCTCTACACTGAGTCTCTGCTCTGCCGATCAGGATTCTATTCCAAACTAAACAGAAAATGATGTCTCATTAATCCTTTCTGATTTCAGTCATTGGTACAAACCAGTCATATTTCTACTGAAGATAATCCAAATCTACTGAAGATAATTTATCACTGTATGTGAGATTGGAATATATCCTCTTTAATGATATCTTAATACTCATTTATGATAATATCAGCAGATATTGCTTGGGCAGAGATGAGGGTTGATTTTAAAGGGTTGCTACTAGGATGAGAGACAAGAAATTCAAACCTCCTCCTCCAGTCTGGTTTAATCAGAACATGTTCAAGCTCAATTGAAATCTGATTCTAAACATCGATTCTTCAGAGTCAAACAAATATCATTTAATCTCATCGGTGATGGGCTAAAATCCCCAATCTCAGTCTCTAACTTTTAGAATGAACCGTGTGTGGAGAACAAAGGTGCTTGTAAGAAAACAGCCAAGGCTGGTGCTATTGGCAGAGCACAGAAGCTGAGGTGACTGGTTTAATAAGATACCAGAGAACATAAATATGTAGGGGATGCTGTGAGGGCACAAAGCTTGAACTTGATGTCGGGCAAAAGGGGAATCAGCAGAGGGATTCTGCAGAGTAGTGGGAGGGATAATATGATTATTGTATTCAGGAAACAACGCAGAAGGGACGGATGGATCATCTGCATAACAAATGCCACAATAACTAATCATTCAGAACTTCTGAAGTGCATTGTGGGGCAGGAAAACTGGGTTGCAGGCATTGTCTGTTCTATTTGCCTTCTCCTAAGATCAAGCATCGACTCTACTTAATATTGCAGATCTTAACTTTGTATATGGGAGTGTATACATGGCCACATGTTTTAACTGTAAGAAAAAGATTGTCTAGTGTCACCAGAAATGAGGCATGCTGGTGGTTGGGGTGTTTGTTGGTGGCTGAGTGCCATGGAAGCAGAGGAAATGATAAAAGCTTGAGCCAGACAGGCTGCAGCATACAGACGTGTATGCATAAATTATGTTCAGCTTCCTAATGTTGCCAGAGGACGGGGAGAACTCTGACTGCTTCACTCTCACCTGTGTGAGTACACTTGGCTTCAAGGTGGTGAGGAAGATCTAGGACCATGCAGATCTTCCCACTCATACAGTTCCCCTCCTCTGCTCTTGACAAATTCAGTGCTCCCCATTTGGGGAACACTGCTCTCAGGAGTCAGTAGCTTCTTTTTGAAGCAAAAGATCGATTTAATGAAACCACTGACATTATAGCTGATTGAATCCGTATATTTCTGCATATCTTTAATGAACTTCCAAACTATGTGCTCAGATATTACGGTGATGGTAGGACCTTACAAGAGCCTAGATATACTGTATTTGGTGTTGCAGTAATTTTCTTCTGCCCCAGTCTATGAATCCTTTACCTCTTGACAAAGAAATAATTGAAACCACTCAGCTCACTGAACTGGTACCTAGGAGTTTGGAAGCAAAAATAAGTATTAGACTGCTGCTAGGAAGGGGAGTGTCCCTTAACCTTGCTAATACAGTTACTTCTGCCAGAGTCATATGAATGATACATTTGCTAATTAAATGAACTCAAGCAAGTCCCTCCCTGCTGTGTTCACTATGCCTTTTCTGTAGATAAATGCAATAGGGGTAGCCTCTACAATACAGAATGTCATAAAAGAAGAACAAAAGGAACATGTTTAAGTATCACCGGGCTGCACTCGACAAATAATTCTGAAACTGCAGAAAGCTAGGTTCTCAGGATGAGGATAACAGCCTTTCACAAATCTTCAGGGAACAATGTTCATGACTCTGGGCGACCCGAAGCCTCTGAGTGCCAGATGCTGCATCTGGATGACAGGGGATGGATCACTGAATAATTACCCCTCTCTGTTCATTCTCTTTGAAGCATTTGGTACTGGCCAGAGTCAGAATACAGGATACTAGGCTAGATGGACCATTGGTCTGACCCCATATGGCCATTCTTAGGTTCTTATGTAAGAATAAATTCAAGTCAAGAATAGCTTCTTTTTTTCTTCTATAACTTATGGAACAGGTAAACCAAAAGACATTTAATACTCCAGGGGAAATTCTGCGCCACTGCATGTGCACAGAATTTATAGCCCCTGCAGATTTCTTTGCTTCCCTGCAGAAAAATGACTTTCTGACTGGGAAGCAAAGGGAAGCTTCAAGAGCAGTCACGCATCACTCCCTAGCAGCACAGGTACATCGTTTGAGGTACCCAAAGCAGCCGGCAGAGCAATAAATCACCACGGGGATGTGAGCACCCCAGCCAGTAGCTCCTACCCTGAGCCGGGATCAGCTTCTAGTCCCAGCTGTGCTGGAGGCAAGAGAGGATGGGACTTCCTCTTCCCCTGCAAGCAGTGGCAGGGACTGTGTCAGACACACCCCATGAACCTCCCCCAGCTGCAGGAAGCTCAGCATCTTCCCCTGCTTCCTGCCATGGTGGGAGGGGTCACTGTACAGGGAGCTGCTCCCCCCTCCATCCAACCCCCATGCATCCAGTCTTCACAGACCCACATACCCGTGCCAAGCCTCACCCAGTACATCCAGACCCTCCCTAGCCCTCCATCCCCGAACCCCACCGCACTGAACCTCAATCCCTGCATCTGCACCCACATCCCCTGCCTCTGGATACCCACCCTGGCAGACAGACCACCCCCATGATCTCCCTGCACTCAAACCCCCACCCTGATGAGCCCCACCCCCCACACCACCCTGAGCCCCCACATCCAGACCCTCACACCACTGGCCTCCAACTAGCTTCACCCAGGCCCCTACCCCACCAAGCCCTACTCCCCCAGCACCCAGACTCCCCCCTACTGAAACCCCCAGACCCAGACCCCTCTGCTGAGCCCCAGCCACATTCACCTGGAAGCCCCTGCAGAGTCCCATTGTTCCTGCACCTGAAAGCCCCCAATGAGCCTCTGTGCATCAGATCCCTCCACACCTAGACCCCTCCTCCCCACTAAGCTGCCTGCACCCAGATTGTCCCACACAGAATCCTCTCACCACACACCTGGATCCCTCCACACTGAGCTCGTCCAGGGCCAGCGCACCCACTAGGCTACCCTAGGCAGTCGCCTAGGGTGCCAAGATTTGGGGGGCGGCGGGCGACTGCCTCCCGGCTCCCCACTCAGGCACTGAGCGGGGAGCTGCGGGGCATCCGCTGCGAGCCATCCCACTGCCCGTCCCCCCCGCTCAGCGCCTGAGGAGAGCCGGGGGGGAAGCCACTGTGAGCCACCCTGCTGCCCCCACACTCAGCGCCTGAGCGGGGAGCCATGGGGCAGCTGCAGTGAGCCGCCCCCCTGCCCCTGGCTCCCCGCTCAGCTCCTGTGGCCCGCGGGTGGGGGGGGCGGGGCTGAGCTCCCGTGGGCGGGGGAGCTGGCTGGGAGGGGGTGGCATTGCCGGGGGGAGGCTGAGCTCCCACGGGCAGGGGATCTGGCTGGGGGGGCGGCATTGCGGCGGGGGTGGGGGCGCAGGGCTGGTGCAAGGAAGTTTCGCCTAGGGCGCAAAACTTCCTTGCACCAGCCCTGAGCTCGTCCTCACTTGGATCCTGCCTGCCCCACACCTGGTGTGCCTGGCTCAGAGGGGCAGGTCCCCAGGGTGTTTCTGAGGAGGCCCAGGCCTTGTGCTGTGTCAGGGTCGGGTGCAGACTCACCTCCAAGTCCATGTCCCGGGGGTGAGGGAGCTTCAGGGTGATCTCCCACCTTCGTGCAGCCAGTGGCCTGTGCTCCTCACTGCCATGCTGGAGTCTCTGCATTTATTCATTGACAAATAAAACTTGCAGAATTTTGCAGAATTTTAAAATATTTAAAATATTGCAGAATTTTTAATTTTTGGGTGCAGAATTTTTAATATTTTGGGGCACAATGCCCCCAGGAGAAATTTAAGGTGAGTTTCTTAATATTTTAAAGTACATCTGAAAGAACCCATTTGAATGCACTAACCAAGCAGAACAACTTGTTGCCATGGTGTATAAAGAGAAAACAAGTGACCAGCATTTAGACTGGACTGAGGGAGCATATGTCTAAAGAAATCTTTTTAGAGAGAATAGTTGGAAGCAGTGGATGGGGTTAAAGTTACTGGTTTCTGCCTTGGTGCCTGCATCTGCCCTGTAGAAAGGGAATTTTAACTGAAATTTATTAGGGGGAAGCCAGTCATTACATTGGACATATTCCCCAGCCATTTATCCCCAAACTTCAGACCTCCTGGGTTGTTGCTGAGGCTGTTCTTTGTTCAAGCTCAATTCATCAGTGTTATGACTAGGGGTTGTTTTGCCAATGTGTGAGGGGAGGGAGAGGTCAATGGACTCAATCACAGCCAAAGTCCTCAAATGACTTTGAGTCTCACTCAGCGCCAGAGAGAGGGGAAAGGAATAGTTCTTTAGTGCTGTTTTACTTTGTACTTCTACAATTCTTTCCAGTAAAGGATTATAAAGTTCTGGGTAACATCCCTCTGAAGTAGGTATACTATACCCATTTTACAGATGAGCTAAGTGACCTGGTCACAGTCATAGAGTGCATCAGTTACAGACCTGGTGATACAACCTGGGAGGCCTAACTTCGTAGTAGTCTTGTATATCAGGTACTAGACAATATGTCTTTTCTTACTACTATACAGTCTTCAAAGATCCTATTCTATGTTTGTTTCCCTCATCAGATGAGTAACTTTTAGGCTATGTCTTCACTAAGGGTACGTCTATACTTACCTCTGGGTTCAGCGGTAAGCAATCGATCTTCTGGGATCAATTTATCGCGTCTTGGCTAGACGCGATAAATCGATCCCGGAAGTCCTCGCCGTCGACACCGGTACTCCTGCTCCGTGAGAGGAGTACGCGGAGTCGACGGGGGAGCCTGCCTGCCGCGTGTGGACCCACGGTAAGTACCTTGTAGTTCAAACTAAGATACTTAGACTTCAGCTACGTTATTCACGTCAGCGAAGCTGACTTCCGTCAGCGTCGCTGGGTGCTGACGCCGGGCCCCGCCCCCGACGCCGGGTGACGTTGCGGGGCCCCGCCCCTGACGCCGGGCACCGCCCCTGACACCAGGTGACGTCACGGGGCCCCGCCACCGACGCCGACGCAATGTCGCCCGGCGTCGGGGGCGGGGCCCCGCAACATCGCCCGGTGCTGCGGTAAGCTAGGTGCGGGCCCCGGGAATGGCGGGGAGCTGCCGGTGGGTGCAGAGCACCCACCAATTTTTCCCCATGGGTGCTCCAGCCCCGGAGCACCCATGGAGTCGGCACCTATGATTCACGTAGCTGAAGTTGCGTATCTTAGTTCGAACTGGGGGGTTAGTGTGGACCAGCCCTAAGAGGTAGCTCTGTGATTCCCCTGCTCATTGAGCTAGGACTAGTATAAATAGCAACATAGCTGCTATTGGCAACTATTACAAGCAGAGGCACAGCTCAGCTGTGCTGAGTACCTACCTTTTGGTTTCAGGCAGGTTGGTACTTGACACTGCTACACTGGGCCTCCAGTGCCATTATCTGTGCTACCATGGCAACACTGCTATTTATACTCACACTAGCTTGATGAGAGCAAGCATGTGTATGCGAGCAGGGGAATCATACCTCCTGGTCATAGTGTAGACATAGCCTTTGGTTTATGCTTCCAGTGCAGACACTTATGTTTACAAGTTCACAATTTACTTTCCACAAATATTCTCCAATATTCACTTACACTTTGCTGTTTTCCCAGTAAGTTCGCCTGCTGGCATATTCAACAGTTGTGAACACTGCTGCAGTAAATTTGATATTTTGTTTGAGTGACTATTTGTGGATGTCTTATAAGGTATTTGCCCAGTTTTGCTTACCTACGCTGTACAATAGTTCTTAGACCACACCCATCACTGCAGTATCTGAGCGTCTTCCAGTAGTGCATTAAGCAATGTGACTAACATCTGTCACATGTTTATTTGTTCTATCTTCCTCTCCCCAGAGGGAGAAGTGTGTGCAGTGGAGTGTATTGTTTTGGCAGTCTCTGAGTGTGTTGGATTAAATATACCTCTTGCTGTGTGTTCATGCTAGACAAGCCGAGATCAAAGAAATGTGCCTTGCACTTGGAGTGGAAACTGGTGAGGTTTGTGATGGTCCTTAATTCCTTGGGGTGTTCATTCCACAATCTCAGAGTGCCACGCAGAAAGTTCTGTCTCCCGTACAGACAAAACTTTACTCTTATTGTGGAATTCCATTGTGCCAGAGGAGCATAGTTGTCAACAACAGTCTTCTTCACCCCCAAGCCTTAGATGATCTTTTAGCTATCCTGGGCCCCGACCATGTAGCACTTTGAAGATACCTATCCCAGTGTATGGTGATGCTTAATACTTTGTACTTCACATTGAGTTTCAGATACTGACACTTATTCCCAGTCTACTCAGACAATGGTAATTAAAGTGTGATTCTAGTCTGAAAAGTGACTCAAAATTCAGAGATTATAAAGCCAAAAGGACCATTGTGTTCATCTAGTTTGACCTCCTGCATAACACAGTCCAAAGGACTTTCCTGAATTAATTCCTGTTTGAACTAGAGGATCAAGCACAGATTCACATTTTCTGTTTCCAGCAACCACATATTATGCATCTTAGTTCTGATGGTACACTGTTCACGGTTCGCTATCCAGTTGCATTTTTTCTTGTTGTTCAGATATGATGCTGAATGGTGATGGACAACTAAAGTGCATTTAAAAACAGCAGAGTTCACTATTTCCAGGTCAAAAAGGCTTTTCTCCTTATACTGTATATCAAACTTTGTCAGGATGACATCAAAAAGATTTACAACAATCTCCCACTTTATTTTTCCTAAAATGAGTGATTTCTCTGTTTATGCTCTATGGCCTTGTCTATACAGGGAAGTTAACCAGCATAGCTATACTGGAATAGCTCCTCATGTGGACAATCTATCTCTTGCAGGAGCAGCCCGAACCCTTTTGCCAGTGTGGAAAATGTTTTTGGCATCCCCAATCCCCATGAGCAGCTGAGACAAAGATCGATCAACAGAGCAAATAAGCTAAGTGGCATGGCTGTACATCATTAGTGCCTATGATGGCCACCCTGCTTGCTCACCCCTACAACTAACCCAGGTTTCTAATCTTATACTTCGATTATAAACTGTTTGGGGCAGGGAAAATATTTTTGTTCTGTTGCTGTACAGCGCCTAGCACAATAGAGTCCTGGTCCATGACTAGGATTCCTCAGAGCTATGGTAAGGCAAATAATAATAATCTTCTACAGATCTATATTGAATTATGCAAGCTAATCTAAGTGTAAAAGGGGGTCAATTTATGAATTTTCTAGAGAGCCAATTAGATTTTAAAGCTGAAATCTAGCCAACTAGGTTGCTAATATTTAAGAGAATTCAATTGGATAACTCCTTTTATTGAATCCAGGGAAGATTAGCTTACTAGTTTTAATGTTGGGTTCTTGTCAGGTCAGCTTTTAGCTTGAATAGTATTTCTCAATTCAGGGCACTTACTTTTTCTTAACCAACCAACAATTTACTAATTCACCCAGAATCACATTAGTGGATAATCAACAGTTCACACTCAAATGTAGACACAACCAATTGTGTGCACTACACATACTACAGTCTCGCAAGCAATTATTACAGACTAAAGTTGAGATTCAGCAGGTATATCAACAAACAAAGCAAACTACCAAGATTTCTTATTACATATACTTATGGTCATAAATTTTCAATTCTTAACACATTTATCAGACTTTTAAGTGTGTACTTGTCTTTCGGGCACCTTTTAAGTGTGTGATTACTACTCTTAGACTGAATTGACCAAAAGGACCAAGTTTAGAATATTACAAGCAATTGCTTAAAATAATTCTTTTCAATCTTTCAGACCAGTTTGCTTGGATTTATAAAGGAAGTTAAAATCGAAAGTGTGGTTACTTGAGGTCTCACAAGAGAGTGTAGACTCAGCAAGATAACCTATAGTTATTTAGCTAAAGAATAGAAGGGGGAATACAATCTTTGAAATGAAATTTCACAACTTCTTTTTATCCTCCTAACCCTGGGGACTGGTGAGATCCTTTCCACACTGCTGGTCCAGGTGTTGGTTGCACTTAGGATTCTGCAGCTTCTGGTTGCGTTCAAGCAACTCTTTTGAGCACATGATGACCTCAGTTTTATACACCCTACTTTCAGGGCTCATAGGAGGGGGTCACCCTCTGATTCCTGTTGGACACATGTAAAGTGATTGCTTAGGTTTTTGCTCTTTCAGTTTCATTGCTTCTTCCTTTGGTGTCCTGTATATGATGTTGGCATATAACAAATTTCTTCAATCTTTTTCTTGGCAGAATTTATTTAAGTTTGATTTATTTCAAGGATAGTATTTCATTATTAGCGTCTATTATTGATTGGGATCCCACCCTTTTAAGCAATTTCTCTTAATATCCTAAAGTTATACCCTGATTTACATCTTTTAACATTTCTTCTTCCTTGTGCCAGACAATTCATAACACTTCTACAGTGCAGCAATTATTTACAATGAAACACAACAAAATCCATGTAATCTTCTACATTTGAAGGACATACTCCATATATTCTTTGATTATATATAAGTATTTCACATTATTTAGAATTTACAATAGAAAACAGACATTATTAACATATATTCATAACATTTACAAATTGAGACTCATAGAAATCATCCTCAAACCGTTCATCACACAAAAGGACTCAACCACAGTCCTTCCTTCAGGACTCAACCACAAATTCTGCAACATCAACAACCTCCTCAGAACACCATCCTCACCACCATAGATGTCACTTCTTTGTATACCAACATCCCTCACAAGGACGGCATAGCTGCCTGCCTCAAATATTTACAAGACAATGGACAACCCTCAGATATCCTCCTCAAACACATCACCAAACTCGTCCATTTCATCCTCCCCCATAACAATTTTATGTTCAACAACATACACTTTGTCTAAACCACAGGACCAGCCATGGATATTCAGATGCGTTCCCAATATGCCAATCTCTTTCTGGGCCATCTTGAAGAAGAATTTTAGATAAATGCACCACAAAACCAATGATATACCAGAGATAAACTGATGCTATTTTCATCCTCTGGACAGATGACAGATTCCCTCATAGATTTCACCCACAACTTCAGCAACCATCACTAGTCCATTAAATTCTCTCTGAAATACTCCCATACTAGCACCAACTTCCTGGATACCAAGATCAGCTTTAAAAACCATTCTACAGAACCCTACAGACAACAGTATACAAGAAAATGATGGATCACCACACTTACCTTCATAGATCCAGTAACCACCCTAAACACAAGAAGGAAGCTGTTATGTGTACAGCCAGGCACTCAGATACCACAGAATATGCTCTGAGGAGAAAGTCTGATACATCTTAACACACTCAGAACTGCCTTCACCAAACAAGGACACTCCACCACAGAAGTAGATCGCATCATGGAACAAGTCACCCAAATACCCCAAGAGAACCTGTTACAATACAGAAATAAATCCCCCTCTCACTGCAAAAGCACCCCTAGTTGTCATTTAGCACCCCACATTGGAACCTATACAGGGTATCAAACAACTATAATGATGGGGCGCTCATCCTGAAATAAATGTTTCCTGAATCCTCTCTTCTATTCTTCAAACAACCCCCCCAAACTCGCCAGGCTCATCATCAGAAGCAAGCTCCCCATAGAGCAGGGCACACCAAATCAAAGCAGCACCAGATCCTGCCAGAACAACAGACACAAAACCTGAAACACATCTCCACTGCTACAATGATCAACACCCACACCCCCACAAAGACTCCTTTCAAGATCCGTGGTTCCTACACAAGCCTATCACAACATGTGATGTACCTCATCCAGTGCTTTAAATGCCCCAATAACAACTATGTGGGCGAAGCCTGACAATCACAATGCTCTCAAATGAGCTTGCACAGGAAAATGATAAAAAAGAAAGATACCCTATCACCTCTGGGTGAACTTTTTTCACAAAGTGATCACTCTATATCTGACCTATCATTCCTCATTCTCAAAGCAAACTTGCACAACACTTTCAAATGATAAGCCTGGGAGCTTAAATTAATAACTTTGCTAGACACTAAAAAACATGGTCTTAATAAATCATGGATTTATGGCTTATTACAACAATCAGTAGCCCACTAACCCTCCCCCCGCCTTTTTGTCCTATGACTACAGGGGAGTTAACAGGCCACTTCACCTTGAATGATTCCTTAGAATATGTGCAAACTACTTATGCTAAACTATCTGTTCTATCTTGTAATTAGCTGTGACACTCTCATTACTTTTCCCAGACATGAGGAAGAGCTCTGTGTAGCTTGAAAGCTTGTCTCTCTCACCAGCCGAATTTGGTCCAATAAAAAAATATGACCTCATACACTTTGTCTCTCTATTGTTCACATATAGAAGGATGTAGCTCTGACTCACAAGGCAAACAAACGTGCAGTTTCTAATTTTGGGTGAAAGACATACTTGATTTACAAAAACAATGAGGAGTCCGGTGGTACCTTAAAGACAACATATTTATTTGGGCATAAGCTTTCTTGAGTAAAAAACTCACTTCTTCATATGCATGGAGTGCCCAAATAAATCTGGTAGTCTTTAAGGTGCCACCGGACTCCTTGTTGTTTTTGTTGATACAGACTAACATGGCTATCCCTCTGATACTTGATTTACAAAGAAAATAATGTATAGTTTATAATTTGGGGTGAAAACATTTGGCTTGGATTTCTTGGAATAACAGGCAGTTCATCCAATTTCACCATCATTCATACAGCCAAATTTCTAGTTTCCTTAACTTGCCACTTCAGCACCCACCTCTTGATCCACTCAATGTGTAGTGGGCCACTTTGCATAGGAAAGCAGGGTGTGACCCTGTCTTGGTAAACTGCAGTTCTTTTTAACTAGGTTGGGAGGGAGAAAGGCTTTTTTCCATATGCAAATTACAAGAGATTCTTTCCTAGGTGATTAACAATACTCTCATTTAGCCATTTTGGTGTCTACTCTTGGGAAGGGGAATGCCCAGCCTGAGGTCCTCAGGCAAAGTGTCTCACAGGATGTAAAACATGTTCTTATTGACTTCATAGGTGGATCCCATTTTGGGATAAACAGAGGTGGATAGCTTTTCTAATTTCTGAGGGCTGGAAGGAATCATTCGTTGTTTATCATTCAAGGCAAATCTGATCCATATGTCCTTTACACTCAAGTTCAGGCTCTTAACGCCTTGCAATTCCTTTTTATAGGGTCAACCTCTGTTTTTTTATAAATTATGTTTTCATAGTTCCTAATGTAACCCACACACCTCCTGGATGTGGTGATCTGTCCCATCTAGTGGTGGAGAGATAGAGAGAGATGTATATATATATATTAATGCGTCTGCTCTACAGCCCTAGCTAACAGCCAGTTGGCTTTTAGCTCATGCGGTAGAGTCTCATGCACAAAGGTCACGGTTTCAATCCCACCCACCAATGACCAGGGTCTGTTGGCATTACAAGTCGGGGCTCGTCTGGGATTTCAACTAGGAAGACTCTGAAGGTTGGGATGTGCTTCCTAAGCTAGGGGAACTATGTAACCCACACACCTCCTGGGTGTGGTGCTCTGTCCCATATGATGATTCCAAGACCACTTAGAGAGGGAGATTAATGAGTCTGCTCTACAGCCTTAGCTAACAGCCAGCTGGCTTTTAGCTCATGCTGTAGAGGCTCATGCACTAAGCTCTAGAAGTCCCAGGTTCAATCCTGACAACCAGGGTCTATCAGCATTACTCTAACATGACTCATGCTTTTAATTATGAACAAATTCTATTCAGAAACAACAACACCCACTCTTTTCTGTGGGGGAGATACATGGGAGATTGTGTTATATAGTTCTCTTGCCAGATGAGTGTGGGTGTATCACACAAACCAACCATAATGTCCTTTTTATTTTTTTAAACTGTCACAAACCCTCAGCCACTGAATCACGAATTACATTATCTATCTTTTTAGATATGCAATTTGTGGTCCCAGAATAGCTGCAGCACATCTTGTTCCACATGGCAGCTGGGCGAACAACAACATGAACAGACAGTATACTCTAAAAGGGCACTTGGTATAGAAAATAAGCGCTTTAATTTTTCCCACTTATTTGCTGCCAGATGGTTTCCAATAGAACTCCTCAAGTGTTTCCTACTGTATTGCAGTAGAGTTGAGCATGTGTAAGGCCTTTAGACCATTCTTGGCAATGTATAAAGCTAAGCGCAAGAGTGAGCTTTTCAAATGACACCCAAAATATACTGGAGGAAGCAAACAATATTTTTTGATTACTCACCATAATTATGAAGCTAATTCAGCCATGTTGTTCATTACTCAAATATGCTATAAACATTTAAAAGCATCTCCTATTTTCAGAATGAAGCTGCAAGCTAGTATTTTGGAAAACACATGAGCGCCAATGTTAAGTAGTTTTTTTTCTGTTGATGTGTGGATAGTGTACAAATGAGTCTTCACAAAAGAAAATAGTGCAGAAAGTGTTATGTTTACTTCCTTACATTTTCATTTGATTGGACATGGTGAGTCACCCATAACAACACCACCACAAGACAGCAAATGTTGATTGCAGATGAGTTCAGATCTGCATTATTTATGGGTATCCAAACTGCAACTCGGCCAATTAAGATCTAAACGCCAAATTAGTTCCCTGCCAAATCCACTTTAGGAATAGATCTCTTTAAGCTCATTGAAATATTCTATAGTTTGCTCAGTCTGAGTTTTGATAGGAAATCTTGGTACTACAGTAAATCCTATCAGCATTAGAAATGCAGAGAGACCTGAAAAAATTTAGTTCCTCGTGTATAATAATTTCGCATAAATTATAGTGGCATTTTAAAGGAAATTATAAACCTGGTACAAAATGAGACATGAAAGGAATTCAGTTTCATATTTTTCACTTAGACCAGGGGCGGGCAAACTTTTTGGCCTAAGGGCTACAGCTGAGTATGGAAATTGTATGGTGGACTACAAATGCTCATGTAATTGGGGGATGGGGTATGGGAGGGGGTGAGGGCTCTGGCTGGGGATGTGGGTTCTGGGATGGGGACAGAAATGAGGAGTTCAGGGTGTGGGAGGGGACTCCAGGCTAGAGCAGGTGGTTGGGCTGCAGGAGGGGGTAAGGGCTGTTGGAGGGGGTGCAGGCTCTGGGGTGGGGCTGGGGATGAGGGGTTAAGGGTGCAGGAGGGTGATCCAGGCTGGGATCGAGAGGTTCAGAGGGCAGGAGGGGGATCAGGGCTGGGGTGGAAGGTTGGAACACGAAAGGAGGTCAGGGATGCAGGCTCTGGGCGGCACTTACCTCAAGTAGCTTCCAGAAGCAGCAGCATGTCCCCCCTCCAGCTCTTATGTGGTGGCGCGGCACTGGCCAGGCAGCTCTGCGCACTTCCCTGTCCATAGGCGCTGCCCCTGCAGCTCCCATTGGCCATGTTTCCTGGCTAATGGGAGCTGCAGAGCCCGCGCTTGGGGCGGGGGCAGCTTGCAGAGCCCCCTGGCTGTCCCTGTGTGTAGGTGCTGTAGGGGGGACATGCTGCTGCTTCCGGGAGCTGTGCAGAGCCACAGCACACGTGGAGGAGGGCAAGCTCCCAACCATGCTCCCTGGCGGGAGCTTGAGGGATAGATTAAAAGTTCTGATGGATCGGCCACGCCCCCTGAACTGTAGTTTGCCTACCCCTGACCTAGACACTTTTACAGGAAGATTGGATTTCCATGAGTACTTCCACATGTGGCATTATTAAGTCATTTGAAATGTATGTTTAGTTTAGAACTTTGTCACAATGTGTCTCATTTATATTGTACATGAGCATTTTTTCATTTATAGGCGAGTCAGGTATTTCTGAATGTATAGTAAAGTATGGCAGTAGTACAACTGGATCCCACAAATGATGGAGATATTAAAACACCTGCTACACTTTTAGATATTTGCAAGGGAAAAAATCCATTTTTAAAGATGTAAAAATCTTTTTAAAATGGCAAGACAGTCAATGAAGGCTCTCTCTGGACTTACACCAATGTAATGGAGATCAGAATTAGTCCCTTTAATTGGCAGAAAGTAATGTTTGAACTAACTTATAACATTGAAATTGTATTTCTGTATTGATAGCTGAATGAAAGGATACAGTAACATATAGCATGCTGATGAAGACTGGATATCGGGGGTGAAATCCTGGCTCTGTTGAAGTCAATGGAAAAATTCCCACCAACTTCAATAGGACCATAATTTCACCCCGGATTCACAAACCCAAACTGGCCATTTACATTGTCCAGGATTTTCAAAAGGACGGTGATTTTGAGTGCCTCCAGTTTCAACATTTTTAACTGTGTTATTAAGGGTGTGTTAGAGTGCCTCTAGCCTTGGATTGGGATAGTTATAGTTATTTTGCTTTAAATAAATAAATAAATAAATAAATAAATAAATAAATAAATAAATAAATAATTTGATTTTTTTTGAAGACAGGGCTGAGCTCCATGCCCTCCAAACACCAAACCACTTGTAAGGTGTCTCAAGCTGGGTATCTGAAAACTGAGAATCTCCTGTTAATCATGTTTGAAATTGTTGATGTTTGCTTATACAGTTCTAGGGTTGTGCATGGACTACAAGTGAGGAATGATGCTGGAGATATACTCCTTTCTGGAACACTGAAAGACAGACAAGTTGGCAGCACCGACTGAAGCACAGGATTTTCTACAAAATAACATTTTCCTCTGCTAAAGCAATGTTCACTGTAACTAAGATGGGAGCCTATGCTAGTTCACTCTTTAGTGTGAATGTGTTTAATATTTAACACATAGTGTGTTTGTGATTTTTCCTCTCTACTTTCTAAAATATTTCCTTTTAGTTAAAACCACTGGAAAACAGACTGCTTTCTTGTGAATACCTATGGTTCAACATTTTGGGCAAAAGTGAATAGTCTTCTGACCATAACAGAGGATTTCTGACCTAAGGTCTTGTTTACACTCACAGTTGCACCAGTTCAACAAAAG
Organism: Macrochelys suwanniensis; assembly: GCA_033296515.1. Lineage (NCBI taxonomy): Eukaryota > Metazoa > Chordata > Testudines > Chelydridae > Macrochelys > Macrochelys suwanniensis. The sequence continues at coordinate 35,771,635 of CM065775.1, read as the reverse complement.
GTGGACTTTTTAAACTGATTTAGATTACAGTGCAAAAGGCAATGTGGATTGGTTTAGCTGAAGTTAGGAACAGATTTAAATTAGGAATTAAAATAAATTTAAATTAGGAACAGGTTTAAGATCAATCAAAATAAGACTTTTTAAATCCAGAATAAGTGTCCACAGAAGAGTTGGCATCCGTTTAAATAAACAAGTACACACTTGTGTGCAGACAACCCTTAAGATTCATAGTATTGTTTCTCTTCCCAGACTGGACTGTTGAACACTAAAGTAGGAAATATTGGATGTTCATAGTCTTATAAAATGTTGTTTTCAAGGAATAAAGTATTCCTATGGGGCCTAACCTTGCTCTATTGAAATCAGTGGAAGTTTCACCATTGACTTTAGTAGGAACAAGTCCATAAACAAAAACCTAAACGTTAGTGGGGAAAAAACCCACATTCATGTGAATGTCTGAAAAGTGACTAACAAAGAGGAAGGCACATAGCAGAATCAAACAACAGTTTAGAACTTGAACAATCAGCTCACAAATATTGCATTGCAACATTCAACCACTCTAATCTTAATGTGTGGGAACAAAGTAGACTTAATGGGTAAAACACATACCTTGATTTTAAAACTATCACTAAAACAGCTGTGCTGATACGATGCTTTAATTCCCTATTTTACTGGTCAATTAACAGTAACTGACTCGTATGGTGAAAACATCACTGAATATAATTCTCATTATATTTCCAAGTAAGACAAAAGGGATAAATGATCTTTACAGATGCAGGAACTCCCCTAAGTTGGCCTTATTTAGTCAGTTCTCTGAGTTCTACATGAAATTAGTCCAGGCTCATCATTCAATATGCAGTTGATATTACTGCGGATTGTGAATCAGTCAGATGGATAATGTAAGCAGGCATAATTTATACAATTGAACTACTCTTAGACTCATAAGAATCTTAGAATACTTTAAAAATTCACTTGAGCATAGGTAATGTACATTTAGAAGGATAGCAAAAAGAAAACAAGAAAAATACCTGTGGCACCTTAGAGACTAACAAATTTATTTCAGCATAAGCTTTCGTGGGTTAAGAACCCACTTCATCGGATGCATGGAATGGAACATACAGTAATCAGATATTTATACATTCAGAGAAAAATGAAAAGGTGGGAGTGTCTATATCAATGTTAAGAGGCTAATTAATTGAAAGGAACTGTTATCAGTAGAAACTTTTGAAGTGATAATCTAGAATCATAGGGTTAGAAGGGACTGCAAGGATCATCTAGTCTAACCCTCTTCCAAGATGCAGGATTTGTTGGGTCTAAACCATCGAAGACAGCTGACTCTCTAGCCTCCTTTTGAAAATGCTTCCACAACCTTCCAGTGAAGGCGCTTCCTCAACCTCCTGAGACAGTCCGTTCCATTCTCCTACTGTTCTTACAGCTAGGAAGTTTTTTCTGAGATTTAATCTAAATTTACTATGCTGTAGTTTGAACCCGCTGCGTCTTGTCCTGCACTCTGTGGCAAGAGAGAACAACTTTTCTCAATCTTTTTTATGGCAGCCTTTCAAGTATTTGCAGACTGCTCTCATGTCCCCCCTTAATTTCCTCTTTCCCAAACTAAACATACCTAGTTCCTTCAGCCTTTGCTCATATGGCTTGCATTCTGTCCCTTTGATCATCTTTGTCACTCACCTCTGGATCCTTTCCAGTTTTTCTACATTTTTTTCTAATCATTCGTGACCAAAACTGAACATAGTACTCCAGCTAAGGCCTAACCAGTGCCGAGTAGAGCAGTACTATCACCTCCCATGACTTGCATGCTATGCCTCTGTTATTGCAACCCAAAATTGCATTTGTTTTTTTTTTAAACAGAATTGCACTGCTGACTCATGTTGAGGTTCTGATCCACCACTACTTCCAGATCCTTCTCAGCAATGCTGCTGCCAAGCCCCCATTTGTATTTGTGCATTTGGTTGTTCTTCCCTAAGTGTAGCACCTTGTTGAGTTTCATTTGCTTGCCGATGGCTCACTTCTCCAATTTATCAAGATCCTCTGAATTTTAGCTCTATCCTCCAAAGTGTTGACAACCTCCCCCCTCCCCAGCTTTGGGTCATCTGCAAATTTGACCAGAATACTCTGTATTCTAACATCCAGGTCATTAATAAAGATTTTAAACAACAATGGAACCAGAACAGATCCCTGTGGAACCCCACTTGAGACATTCCTCCAATCTGACATCATTCCATTGTTACTCTTTGTTTGTGGTTGTTTAACCAATTATGTATCGACTTAATGGTAGTTCCAATGAGTCCGCATTTCTCCAGCTTTCTTATCAGAATGTCATGTGGGACTATGTCAAAAACCTTGCTGAAGTCCAGGTATATTATGTTCACTGTGTTCCCCCTATCCACCAAACCAGTTACCCTGTCAAAGAAAGAAATCAAGCTGGTTTGGCATGATTTGTTTTTGGTAAATCCATGCTGGCTGTTAGTGATTACCCCTTCATCCTCCAGGTATTCATAAATTGAATGTTTGATATATTACTTGAGTAGCTTCCCTGGTATCAAACTCAGACTGACTGGTCTATAGTCCCCCAGCTCCTCCTTTTCCCTCTTTTTAAAGAATGTCACTATGTTAACCCTTCTCCAGTCTTCCAGGACTGTACAGATACCTGTACAGATTGTGTAAGCTTTCCACCTCCTCCCTCTCACCTGAGTTTGCTTGGCTGTGTTTGCTCTTCAACAATAATCCTAGCCCTTTAATTCAAAATGTGTGCATTGAGTAGCATACTCTAATTTAAATAGTGTGTTTTCATGTAAGTTTTGGTTGTATGGGTTTTTTTTTTCTTACTGTTGCGAGCTCGGTGAAACCTTGTTATAGGCTGAGTTAAAACCTTGTTAAAACTGATATGTGAATGTGCCCTTTACTTAAGATAGTTGTAACAAACACTTATGGGGCCACACCTAAAACAAGGCCTAATGGAGTAGGTCCAGAAACTTGCACCATGTGAGTGGAGGGTTCCACTGGGTATTGTCAGACTCTGGGTTCTAGGTGGCAAGGATAGGTGGCTAGAGTGATGGTTGAAACTGCACATAGGGTCAGGACCTGGTTAAGGGCAGCACTGAAATCAGGGTCTGGAGACAGGCCATGGGTCAGAATTGGGGTAGGGGTCCATAGACAAGCCAAATCAGGATTGTAGTCAGAGTCAGGCTGAAATCTGAAGCCAGACTGGAGTTAGGCCAAGGGTCTGGGGGTCAGGAGTCAGGTGCAGGGCTGGAATGGGTCAAGACCAGGGCTGGACCAAGGTCAGAATAAGGCATGGACAAGGCTGGAACAAGATTTGAACAAAGCTAGGGCAGGAACAGGGACAGGATCGAGAGCAAGCTGGAAGTCTAGGCAGTCTAACACCATGAGGCAGCAGGAGTGTTCATAGCTAAGTGTTGCTGTTACACAGATAGCTCTGACAATGGGGGTGAAATACCTGTGCTTTGGTGTCCTCTGACCTGGGCCCTACCCAGGGATAGGCTGCTGCAGCATGCCTGATGGCTGAGTCACTCCAGGTTCTGCTGGAGAGATGAGTCATTGTAGCTTAGTGAGCAGCCCTGATCCGCCTTGGGGTTTGCCTCACGTTACCCTTCCTCCCACCCAAGGTTGACTCCCAGGCATCTCTAGGCTGATTTTGTCAGGATGGGAACACCTGGAGTGGGTCAGGGGCATGGATGTTGTTTGCTGGGTCCCATGAGTGCTCCACTGGGCTCTAAACTTCCCAATCCACCAGGTACAGGACCTTTTCCTCGGAGGATCTTGGAATCTAGGATTTGACTCACAAGGTATTCTTCTTGATCTTGCACTATGTTCAGAGGAGAAGGATCCTGAGTTCATCCCAGCAGGAAGTTGTAGATGTGCTTCCTCAGTAGGGAGACATGGAACACAGGATGTACTCACATCATGTGGGGCAGCTTGGGGTGGAAAGTGACTGGGTTTATTTACTGAGTGATGAGGAAGGGAACAATGTACTGATAATTGAGATTGTGGAAGGTACAGGAAGTGTGCAACTGATGCATGGATAGCCATACCTTGCCCTCCTATAGTGATGGGAGGGTTAGCCTGGAGGCAGCAGTCAGGATGATGGAAAGTTCTGATGGCCCTTCCTTGCCATCAAGGTACCCCACATTGTGGGACAGTGCATTGGGCTTGCCATTGTGGCCTCCAGGCCAATAATGTAGCGTTATCTCAAAATAAGAGAAAGACAAAGACCACAGGATCTGGCGCTGGCTGAGGGCCTTCATGGATCACAGGCCTTCTACATTTTTATGGTTGATGAATACTTGGACGAGGAAATGCATGCCTTCCAAGTGCCAACACCACTCCTCAAAGGTGGCCTTGATGACTAGCAGCTCTTTGTCATAGATTTCTTACTTCTGTTCTGTGGGAGTTAGCTTTCTGGAATAGAATATGTATGGGTGGAGAATGCTCAGTGACCCCGTTGTGACAGTACTGCCCCAATGGCATAATTAGGACAGTCTTCCTCAACAACAAGGAGCGTGCACAGGTCTGTGTGCTTCAATATATGTGCAGAGGTGAAGGCTTTCTTTAGTTGCTCAAAAGCCTATTGGCCTCAGACATCTAGCTGAAGACAGAATTCTTATGGAGGAATTGGGGCCACTCAGGAGAATTCCTTGATGAACCTCTGCTAGAAATCTGTGAATCCCAGGAAGGATTGGATATCACAGGTGGTCTTTGGCTGGGCCCAGTCCACTATGGTGGAAACTTTCCACAGCTCCATACTTATCCCTTTGAGTGAGATGACGTAGCCAGGAAAATCAGTGGTGGTGTGGTCACACTCACATTTTTCCAGTTTGATGTATAGGCCATTTTTCCTGAGGCATTTGTCAAACGTGCTGGTTGGGCAGAGGCTGGTTTTCAGAGAAGTTGAAATGTCGTCTATGTAAATGAGAATGAACTGTCTAGGATATCTTTGAAGATATAATTATTATAATGTGACCAATGCATTGGAGAGGCCTAAGGCATAACCATATTTGGCCATACTTGATGTGGAAGGCTGTCTTCCATTCATTGCCCTCTCTGATGCAGTCCAACTTGTATGCACCATGCAGGTCAAGCTTTGGGAAGACCATTGCTATGCCAACCCATTCTAGCACCTCGTTGATCAGCAGGAGAGGGTATTTGTTCTTGATGGTAATACTATTCAAGGCCTGATAATCAACACAGATGGGTGCTCCAGCAGGGGATTTGGAGGGCCGAGCAAAGTTCTTAGCCAGATTTTCATACAGGTAATCTCGCAGAGCCTTGAGCTTGTGTTCTGATAAAGGATAAATGTGCCCATAAGGGATCTTGGAGGTCTATAAGGGCAGTTGTAGGGTCAGTGAGGGGGTAGGACATCAGTATTCTTCATATTGAACACGTTCACGAGGTTATGATACTTGGCTGGAATTAAGGAAGCAGTATTTTCTGATGTTGATTTAGCACTAAGCAGAGAGGATACTTTCCCAAGAGCCAGTTCCATCTTCATCTTGCTGGATCTTCCTATGTGCTACAACCAGCAAACCCCAGAATCGAACCAGACCTCCCACACCACTCTGGAAATGCTCAGATACCCAGGGGAGGCCCAATTTGACCTGAAACTGCAGCAAAAAGATCAGGTTGAACTGCATAATTTCTGGTGGTCCCAGATCTCGACCCAGAGAGGTGGTGTCTCATAGGAAATTGGCCCAGAAGTCAGCATACTGCCATAAATAGTCTTTACCTTCTCTGGGACAAGCTTCCTCCAGATGGACAAGTGGTTGGCTCATGGAAAGGTCAAGTCCAAAAAGTTGCCGGACAGCCTGAGTCCATCAATGTGAGTGGGGTACAGCTCACTTTGGCTTGTACCTGGAGCTGGAGGGGGATCTGAAGGTGCAGGTGGCAGGGCTTTGTTTGAACAGGGGCACGTGTAAGCAGCAGAGGGATTCGTTTGGGGTGCTTACTGTCTGGGTTATGTCCAGCTGCAACCAGTCTTCCGGGGCTGGAAGGGGAGGTTTCCCTGCATCTTAGCGGGTTGGGGTTTGTGGGAGCACCCTGAAGCATAATGGCCACCTTCCCTGAGGTACAGGAAGAGGCTATTTTGTCACCAGTACTCCTTCTCTTGATCTGTGAGGTGCCTCCTGATGCTATCAATCAGGTCTATAACTGGGCAAAGAGCATGAACAGGGGCCCTTGATACTAGGCTGGGAATGGAGGGAAGCCTGTTTCTTTTCCCGGAGATGCCTGAGCAGCTGGTTCTCAACACTTATGCATATCTCACCGTGGGGTAGTAACTCAGCTGGTAGGGGGGGCATCAACTCGAGTCAGCTTGTCCTTTATGGCGTCGTTCATTCCCCTATGAAAATGGTGGCTCTGGGCTTCCTTGTTTCAGGCCATATCAACAGCCAGGTGCCAGAAGTAGGCTGCGTAGTTGGAGACAGGTCACAAACCCTGTATAGAACTGTAGGACTGCTTAGGTAGTTCAGGCTCCATTGGGGTCATCAAATATTAATGAGGAGGAGTGGATAAAGTCCTCAAAGCTGTCAAGCATCAAGTCAGCCCATTCCAGGATGAGTGATACCCAGTCTAGGCTTTGCCAGATAGCAGGCTGATAACCAGGCCCAGCTTCGTCTGATCATCCGGATACAAGGATCGCCACTTGAGGAACAGCAAGCAGCACGGGTTAATAAACCCTCAAAACTTGTGGCAGTCATTATCAAACTAGTCTGGCAAAGGGATTTTCAGACTATGCTCCGGGGCTGCCACTATGGGTGGGCCTGAGGGTGCTGGTGGGGTCTAGACCTGCATTCGGAGGGAGGCATTCTTTAACTGAAGGTTGGCAATTTGGTTCTGGAGTAGGGATGCAGTCTCCGAGGCTGCAGCACGCAGGAGCTCCATCTAGGCCCTGGCGTCCAGTAAGGTGGAGTCTATGCAAACTGTCAGGCTCTAGGCCCTAGGCAGTCAGGCCTGGTGGTTGGAGCAGTGGTCAAAGCCAGACATTGGGTCAGGACCAGGCCAAGGACAGAACTGAAACCAGGATCTGGAGGCAAGCCATGGGTCAGAACAGGGTTCAGAGTCCATAGCTAAGCCCAATCAGGATCGTAGTCAAAGTCAGGGAACTGGCTGAAGATCAAAGCCAGACTGGAGTCAGTCCAAAGGTCTGGGGGTCAGGAGGCAGGTGCAGGGCTGGAGCGGGTCAAGAACAGGGTTGAACCAGGATCAGAACAAGGCACAGACAAGGCTGAAGCAGGCTGTGACAAGGCTCGAGCATGAATAGGGACAGAGACAGGATCAAGTGTAGTCTGGAAGCCTAGGGAGTCTGTAACACTGCAAGGCAGCAGGAGGGTTCCTAGCTGATGAAGCTGTGAATATAAGGGTGAAATATCTGTGCTTTGCAGTCATCTGACCGGGGCCCTGCCGAGGGATAGCCAGCTGTAGCATCCCTGAGGTTTGAATCATGGCAGGCTCTGCTGGAGTGATGAGTCAGTGCCGCAGAATGAGCAGCCCTGGCCCAGTCGTGGGTTTGCCCCACAAGTATTGTGACCCGGTAGGAGCAGAACACATGGGAACAGAGATACTCAGAAGCAAGAAAGCCAAGCAGGAGCCTGTAAGTAGAGTGTATGACCTTGGAAAACTCTAGAGGGTTTTGGAGGTTTGGCGTTGAATAAAGAGGCTTGGGGCTGTACACTAAGAAACTATTCTTTTGTTCTTAGTTCCTCCTGCATTTGAAGAAGCAGGACTTCATGCATTCTTTGTAAAAAGCAAGACTGCATCAAAGAAAGTACCCGACTCCATCAATTTCCAGCTAGATATCCACAGGACCCCCAACTTTCACTAGCTGCTTAAGTCAAAAAGAGTCAAAATTACCATCACTGTTGAAAGCCAAACAATATTATTGCTTATGGAAAAAACAATGATCATTTTATACGAGACACAGATATCACTCAGCAGTGCATCTTTTTGTTTTGCACAGTTCAGTTTCAATGTGTAATGCTATTACTAAAAAGTCATTATCTGAGGTACAAATAAAGCTAAGAGAAATTGCATCAGCTAGAGGGTTTGATTGCAATAGCTAAGTGCAAAGCATAGTTAAGAGACATACTTCACAACTGCTGCTCGCAATAACCATTCCAAGACATTGCTTACGGTGGAATTAAGATTGTAGATACTATCAGTAATTTAAAACCAATGAACATTAGAGAGCTACTTTGTAGATTACCCAAACCAAACACTGGAAAGCTTGGGAGTACAGAATTAAGGTACCCCGAGGAATTTTACCTTTGCCCTAGCCATGCCCAGAGTCCATCCAGTGACTCGTAGATGAGGATTGAATGTAAATTTGTTCTATGAATTATAAGAAAGGATATGTTACTAACTTGTCAAGGGAGTGTGTATTGGAAGATAACCTGTGATTGTCTAGTGGGGGCTAATGTAAACATTAGTATAATCCATATGGTACACCATAACGGGGTTATGTGACTCTTATTGTCAATGTTAGAGGGGGACGCTATGTGATAATTTTATGTAGAAAGTAGACAGAAATATGAGGCAGAATTGATATTGTTTGGGGTTATTTTACCTCTGCAATTTCATAACTTCTGATGTGTGGTTCTGTAAAAAGTCAGTCACAACTTAGAATTCATGTGTTTTTATCAATATTTGGGGGGCCTGGGTGAAATCCTACTTCCTTTCAGGTTCTCAGGTTAATCTTGAAATTAATCTTAATTTTTGGTCTAGAACATTTTTTTTTGTATACAACCCATTTTGATGTACACTGCTGATATCCACTTATGGTCTGTGGTTTGTGAAAAGCTATTATAGAGATATAGGGCAAGCTTCCTATCAGATCTTGTGAAGATTGGACCATTCATTCAGTGTAATCACAACACCGAACTTGAATGAAGCATATTTTGCTTTTACCCAAATTTCATGTAATCTGGAGGGAAAAAGTATCATTTAAAAAAAATAGGCTTTTTTTCCTAGTGAATACATCACATTAACAATATTATGTGCAAAAGCAATAATATGCTTTATAGACTGTCGTTACAATTACTGTATCGCCAAACTAGTGTCAGACCATGCTGATATAAGCAGGGTCTGAAAGTGCTCACAGCTGACATCTAGTGGTGAGCTGTGGAAGAGGACTTCAGGAGCTGATCTCGTTTGCATGGGCACACCCACTCTGCCTAGGTGCTCAGCATGATGGGATTGCTTGCCCTAAAGATCACTTTTGGTGGGTGTTGGATCCCCAGTCCCCTCATTATTGGAGCATGAGTAATACAGGGTTGTTATCCTTGTTGTGTGAATCAAGGGCAGCAGAACTGTGCTTGGCATACCCCGATTAAGGGACTCATCCTGACCTAAATGGCACTCGCTAGGTGGGGGACATGGATTCCAAAGTCCAGTGAGTGAAGAAAGGGTGGGGATAGGTACCTGTAGTTGGTGGTGTGGGTCTTTTGCCCGTGGTCTAGGTTTATGAACCCTGTTTGCAGTGTTTTCTCAAATTAATGCTGAGTTACCGCCCCCTTTCTTATTAAAAGTTTCTTTGCTTCACTCAGACTCTGCGCTTGTAAGAGGAAAGTATTGCCTCTTAAAGGCACCCGGGGGGGTGGTATGTAATTGTCCTGGTTCACTGGGTGGGGGCTCGAGCTGGTTTTTTGTTGAACTGTTGAAAAGGAACCCCTAGACACTGAACCCGGCCTTTGCTGCTGCCAACTCTGACTGGCAGAAAGGTTACACTAACATATTGTACTGTGTTCTTTAAGCCATAGAAGCTTTGTATTTAACATTTAAATTACTTTTATTAACAGAACAGCAACCAGTCTCTGGTGTCCACTGAAGCCATTTGTATTGCAGAGCCCTGTTTTCCAAAATGGAAGATGACCCTTTGGTCTCTGCTGGTATACTGAGCACTCTTACGTAACAACAGCAGCTGCTCCACACAATAACTCTGTATGACCTGTATTAGATCATACTACTATTTAGGTTGATAACCATGGTCCATATATTACAATGAGGATTGAAAGCTCTTCCTTCATGAGGTGTCATTGGGAATCTTGTGGTACACTGGTTGAGTAGGATGCTCTGTGTTCCACAAGCTTGGAAGCAAGGTGTTTCAAGCATTGGCTGTAGCTCTTGGTGAGTTCCCATAAATGTGTACATATGTGTGTGCACAAATGGTATTAGTAACAGAACATTCCTTGCTGAAGGTTGCAAGAATTTAAAATGTGGAAGTAATCTAAGAACAATTACTTTGTTATAATAAAAAAGCTATTTATATAGAAAATATCTAGCTGTGAACCAGTAGGTTTGCTACAAAATGCCTATATTTCATCTGACAATTTAAATTCATATAGCATAATAGGTCAGATATGAAATTGGAGGAAGGCAGGGATTAAGATCCATCATCAAACTATGGAGACTTCCTGATGTTTCCATAAAACTTATCTAAAAATTTAACTACAAAATTTCTGAAAATAGTCAAATACTAATATTTTCTGAAACAAAGAGATTAAGCCCAATTTTGAGTTCAGTAAAACCCAGTAACCCCAAAAACTAAGTGCAAAATGTAAAATTAAAACAGACAATCTTCAAAGGACAATTTAAGGTGACGAGACGAGATCTCGGTTCATTTCCTGTCTCTGTTCCAGATACTCGTGTGACATAAAGTAAATCATTTAATCTTTGCTTTGGCTCACTTCTGTAAAATAGAAATAGCAATAACTCCTTTCTCCCACACTCTGTCTTGTCTAGTTAGATTGTAAACTCTTTGGAGCCGGTACTATCTCTTACTAGCACCTAGTACAATGTGGCTCCCATCTCAGTTGGGCCATGTAGATGCTACTGTTAATAAATCTACTTCAGGATAGCCTAGACTAAATCCTAGCTCCTCTGAATCAAGATAAAGTCAAAAGTCTCAACCCTGAAGAGGGATAGTAGTCTAAACTTGACAAACATGTGTTTTAAATTATATTATCACTCTGCAATATTTTGACACATTTTCAATAGGCAAAACAAAAGCACCTCTGGGAAGCAGAGCAGCATAAGAAGTAGTGACTGAAGCGACACTGACAAAACTCAGTTCAGACTCAATTCATTTGTCATTTCTGTTTCACTAGTTAGTTTTGTTTAGCATTACAGAAAATGTTGACTTTTTAATGAGACTCAAAATATACACAGAGAGGGCACTTCAAAAGATCACTCTTGTTTTATACTGATTCCCTCAACTTCAAGTGGAAAATAACTTTAAAACTATTCTCTCTAAATGGAATAAATCTTCTTCAAGACACCCTCTATATGACCTCTATATTCCAAACCAAATATAGTCTAACTGGATACAGAACTACCACAGATTTTCAGTATGACTAATTACTTGACTTCAACAAAACTATCCCCTTTAGCAGGGAGGAATTATAATCAAAGTGTATTTAAGTATGGGATGATTGAAATTCAAGACTGTCTAAGAGCCATAGAGTTGTGTTTGCAACTTCTATATCTGCATACTGCAGGTATTCAGGATTGCTCTGGGTTCAGCTGAAGTGCATTTTCATGAGGTAACTCCTAATAGCTTGTTGGAGAAACTAATCCTTCTGAAAGAATGGACTAATAAATCACTTTGCAATGTCTCAACATTTTTAAAGCACATTCATACTGGGTGTTCTCTGGACACCTCACCAGCTGTAAGTCCAGTAGTTGTGGGCCAGATCATCAGCTGGGGTTTTAAGTGACTTTTTGATTTACACCAATTGAGTATCTAACCCTCATTTTATTCTTGTGCCTAGCTTCCTACCTCAACACACACACACACCTTAATCTCAGCCACCAGATTTGTAAATATTACATCTTTCCCTGCTATCTTTGTTGAGTAGAAACATTTGTTTCATATCTTCTAGTATCATAGAAGAGATTATACATTTTTCCTTCAATAACATCCAGCGAACCCTTTATGCAACTCAGTCTTATGTACCAAATCCAAACTTGCAGACTTCTGATGTTGCAAGACTGTTTCACTGAATTGCTGCTGAAGGTCAAGGTACTATCTTTGGAGTCTGATGTCTCTAGCTTGAAGAAAGGTTTCTTTTGATTTTGAGTCTTATTTGAGGAGATAGCTAAGATTTTCTTACTGCTTAGGTGCTTCATTCTTCTTCTCTGGTGTAAGATCTCTTGGGAAAGCCAAACTTGTATGATAAACGAACCAAAACCAGGTTGTCAAAACAAAGTTGCCTCCTTACCTATATGTCTGCAATACCTTTAAAATGACTTTGAAGTGAAAAATCTCCTAGGCCCCGATCCACAAAAGGACATAGCTGCCTACATTCCACATTAGGTACCTAAATCTAAAATGTAGGCACCACCCCAAAATCCTAAAAAAACCCTACTCAGTTGTTGCTGGACCCTGGAGATGCCTAAAATCACTTGGCACCTAAATTTTCTCCTTAAAAGTCCCCTACATGCCTGTCTCATGCTTAATACCCACCAGGGTCCTCAAACCAAGTGAAGATAGGCATTCCATCATCTATCTCACCTGCATGGCCCAGTGCAGGAGGTGTTCTCAAGGTATACCAAAAGCCACACAAAATGGCCAGGTGGAGGGTGGCTGTCTTCCTTATAACCTTTAACTCAGTGGTTAGGGCCCACACTTGGGATGTTGGAAAGCCAGGTACAATTCCCTCCTCTGGCTGATGAAGAGAAGGTATTTGAACAGGAGTTTCCCATCTTAGGTGAGTACCCTAGCCACCAGACTATAGTCATTCTCACTTTCTCTGGCCCTATGTGTATTTATTTTTTTATACAGTGGAACAATTTCAACAGCAGAGCTTTTGGAGTTAGGCATGCACTGCTGCAGTTCTGTCAAGAAATGACTTAGGCACCTGACTCCAAGAGGAGAGGGTTCCTCGCTGAGGATCCCAAGTGGAGATAGGTGCCTCCCTCCAGCCTGGATTTAGGTACCTAACTCTCTAAAAGGGGTGGGGCTTAGGACATCTGCTGTTGGCTATCTTAGGTGGCGCTCCACCTACTGTGCTGGTATAATAGGGACAGGAGATGGACATGCAATTTTTTGTATAATTATTACACTCTCATTCTTCCTGCACCTAAGCTTAACTCTTTGCTGAAGCACAGCCCAGAGTTCAGTGTTTTCAGAAGACATTACAGAGTTACATCTCAGGGCTGTTGTATGTAAAACCCTGGTAAATAAATGTTGCTAGTTCCCAGCCAGTTTCAAAAAGAGAGCATGTAACAGGATGGCTTCCCCTGTGGGCTGGAGGGCATGGGGCTAAGACAACCCTGATTACAGAATGAACCACCCCTTGAGGGAAATCAGGCACTTCCCCATACACAGCAGAAGGTGGCAGTGGTAAAGAAGGAAGCCCAGGAAACTGCAGCTAGGTCTGTAGACACTACAGGGAGCAAGAAGACCCTGAGTCAGCAGGGGAAAGCACAAGAATCTGGAGAGAGTGAGCATAGCTCTCCAGGCAGGGAGGCCTGTGAGAGACTGCAAAGGCCTATAGAGGACAAACTCCATGCAGGAGGTACTGGCCAAAAGGACCAACAGAATCTCAGGAAGGAATGTGTGTGCTCATAGCCTCTCCTGTATTCTCACTCTATACACTACTGCAATGACTTTTGTACAAAAGATGTTTTGTGAGGTATCATGTGAAAACTAACAACATTCTGGTCAATAATAGCAGTGTAAAATATGTGCAACAATGTGGTATATGAAATCATGGATACTCACTAATATTATGCTTTCAAGTCTGTGACTAAAAGATGTTTAAACCACGCATGTCAGGGGAAGTTGATAAACAGGTTCTCTCCAGACAAAGGAAAAAAGCCAGCACCTCAAATCAGGTGTGGTCCAAATTCAATGGGCTATTCATTTGTATTGGAAGCTGCAGCATGAAGACAGCTTGCATATTAGCAACTAGCAGGGGGGTGAAACCAGCATGGACCCTAACCTTCCAAACTCATAGCTCCTTTACTCAGTGTGAACTAATGAACTTTATCTGGGGGTACCCTACAGAAGAATACATTTCAAAGGTTCGCTGGACTATAAAGAGAAGGGCAAAATACCCCCAAGTTATCCTTCACCATAAGAAGACAAAGAAATCAACCAATTTGATCTCTGTGATGGGTCATGGCCAGGCCAGCTAGTAAAAAGCTGGAAAAACAACTGAGTGAGAGAAAAACCATCTTGACCAAAGACTGTATCTTGCTAAATTAAGTTTGAGACTATTAGAAGAATGTTCTCACTTATTTGCTTGTAACCATCTTTACCTTTATGTCTTCTATTTGGTATCGCTTAATCCATTCTCTTTCGTTAATAAACTTTTTTTTTTTTGCTTACATTATAAATTGGTAGTGCTGGGTAAGTTCAGTAAAGTGTGTGACTCTAGTAAGCTGACATATTGGAATGTTATACTGTCTTTGTAGAGGCAGAAAACCTTTTTTTTTCCCTGTGAGGGTCCAGTGGGAGGAACTGGAAGCTGCAGGAGGATGATTTGGGGGCACATTTGGGGCTGGACAGATACTAAATTCAGCCTGCACGGAGTAACCAAGTTGGGCAAAGCCAGGGTAAGGCTTGTGGGCTTCTGACAGGCTGTTGGAGTCAGAGCTGTGAACCAAAGCTGAACAGCCACAAGATACTCAGAGCTACAAGGCAGTTATTTACTGAATACCTTACTGGCCTGGGTGAACGCCAAAATGTCAAGTGAGCTGTGCCCTGCTGAAACTGGATGAAGACTGTGAGTTTGTGTTCTGTTTTCAAAGACTTTGTGTTGTTATTTTAGACTACTGGGGGAGATAAACCAAACTAAATTTGGATCCTGGAGAGTCCATGTGTATCCAGTGGACTAAATAAATGGGACCCCTTGTGGGGGTTATTTGAACTACCTTTGAACTGTGAGTTCTGGAAGAGCCCAGAAGGGAAACAGAGGCAGGGTACCACCGAGTGAACTCTGGCCACAAAGGGGTTGCATGGGAGGCAGCTACCCATGTTACAGAGTATCATATACCTTCTTAGTAAAACAAATGTTTAATGCACACAAAACACACTGTAACTAGTAGAAAACGTTGTAAATAATATTTGGAATACTGTGACTAGCTTTTACCAAAAAGCAATTAAACAGTAAGTCTGCTGGTGTTTCTTATACAAACTTGTCCCCTCTTGTTCTTTACAAACATTCAAAAACTGAATGTTTCCTATGCCTGAGCACCCACACCAAAACACATTCCACTCAGATGTCTCTCACAGATGATTATTCCATCTGTATAGTGTGACCATAATATGTAGTGTGTGACACCTGGACTCTTCAGAGCTTGGTGAATGGCAGCATCTCAGTCCTTTCAAACACTTCAGAATGCTGTTAGCAACCAAACAGTCTGGAGTTCTCCTCAACTAGCAACAGTCCAGTCCTTGGGTTAACAGCTGGCTTCTTCTCTCAGTTGCTGGTGAAACGGAAGTCTGCAGCCTGTATCCACAGGACTATGGGTATTGGAATCAACATATAAAATATCCATTTTCTGGATCTCTATAAGGCTCTCACTCTATAGGACTCAATTTTCTCCACATAAGCCAGCTAAGTCAGGCAAGAATGCACAAACCCTCACCTCATTCTTCCCCCTTCTCATTCTCTAACTGAGATAGAAACCCAGTTTAAAAGAGTTAGCTGCTATCTCAATGTAAGCTCCACAGGTTCTGTAGCCTGGGCAGTATGTCTACATAGCAAATAGGATCCTGCAGCATCAAGGCTCAGAGCCCAGGACTAAGTACCAAGCCCCGACAACTACACAGCTATTTTTAGCACCATAGCATGATGAACCCAAGTCTGTCCCAGGTTCTGCTGTGGGAACCTGCTTGCTGTGTAGACAAATACTCCGCCTCCCCTAGCTCTCCCTGTGGGTCTGTTATACCACAGTGAACCAAACATTATGCTAATAGAGGGCTTCCCTAGAAAATAAAGCTGGAATGGCACTGCCCTGTATCTAAAGTGTCCAGGGATTGGGACCCAACTCTCATAATGGAGGCATCTCTTGATGCTGCATTGATCAGCCACTGAGTCCATAAGACTGTCTTTGACTCCTGTATTTATAATCTTTCTCCCCTTGCACTCTGATTGGCTCAGCTCTCAGAGGGTGACTAGGGTATGATGTGCCAGGTGAGTTGACCACAATGAAAACTTCATATACAGCCTCAGAATAGCTACTGAGCATGTCAGGTAACTGCCACACCCTGTTCTGGATGTTTATGAGCCCTTCGAGCTGATTTGTCCTGCCCTGCTGTCTGCATGTGTGCAAAGCTGCAGAATATTCAGCCAAGATCCATGTCTCCTTTCCAGGAGAAACGAAGTCAAATGCTGCAGTTTAAAGCATGTAGGTTAGAGAGATTTTTGTGGATCCCATTCTTAGGTGCCTATCTTTCCCCATATATTGTATAGGGAGCCTAGGCACCTAATTGTGTGTTTATGGATTCCACTGGGTGACTAAGTGCACAAAAGTTAGACGGTGCAATGCTGAACATTGCAATGCTAATTCCTTTTGTGGATCTGGGCACAAATGCTTAAAACCCTCAACTCTGATAACCAATGTTATTTAACTCACACTTCGTAGGGAAATTCTCCATCATAAAATTATATGCATTTAATCTCAGGCCAATTAGTTCACCTTTAGCTAAGTAAGAGAAAGGAGAGAGGGATTATAATGAAAAACTTGTCAAAGCCTTAACACCAGAGAGAAACTCTCTCCAATTAATAGCCTAAAGTGTGAAGCATAATGAGGACTAGGAAAAGTTGTTATTTTCATTAGCACACATTGTAAACTAATCTTAATTAACTGAATAGTCACAGTTTATTAATTAAAACTCCAGAAATTCATTCTTGGAAAAAGCTATTTTGGCAGAAGGTATGAAAATAATATAATATCAGATTTTTCCTCCCACAAATTTAATTTTAATGCCAGTTAAAGAGCTATTAGTGGAGGAGGACTGAAACTTAGGTAAAGTTAAAGTTTGTTCTTTTTCTCTTGGGTCTCTTCTGCCTTTTATCATTCTTTCTGTACCGTTAAACTGTCCTTCATCTTTCTATGACCCCTTTCCCTCCTTTTGACTTGCACCTCTTCAAATGCCCCATCCCCAGATCGCACAATTTTGTGTCAGACTTCTAGGGTAGAATTTTGTGTCACTAAACCTCTTCAGCGCTAGTTCTGAATTCAACATCACGCGTTAGTTTCACAGATCATTTATGGTAATTCAGCATGGCTGCTGTGGGGTGTCAGCTTAGCAGCATTTTGTACTACCAACAAGAACTTAATTCCCAACACAGAAAGGATTTTGTGAATTGATCCTTACTGGTTTTATAATTCTTAATCTAATTTTACCCGGACATCCGGAGGTTAAAAAAGAGAAAGTTCAGTGACTAAGAATGAGATCCATAAAAGCCAGCATACTGAGTGACCCAAGCTAGCTAATATCAGCTGTTGAGGAGAGGGGTGGGGCTTAAAGGGACTTAGGTTCCTAATTCCTGGATGAAGGGAGGTGCCCGTATTGTTACCTTGGGTTTTCTGAACATGAAACTATGGTAACTAGTCTGTGTTTTCCAGGCAGTTTCAGGACATAAATCAATGGGACACAGCTACTCAATCTGATAAATGATTCTTACACACAAGAGTGTTTTCATCCAAAAATCCTTGTTTTTCATGAGTGTACACCACACATCTAAAATAACAATAGTTTTGAGAACCTCAGATACAGTCACCCAAAGTCTGAGATGGTGCTGAGTGTTAAGCAAAAGGTTTCTGGTGGTCAGCCTTTCTCCTAGCCACTGGGGAGTGGGACGTCAGTCTTCTAGCTTGTCAAAATCCTCTCAGAACTTCTCCCAGTTGTAAATTCTAGCTAATCTCTTTATAGGTTGCTCCAAACAAAGCACATAACTCAGAGTAATCCCTAATGGGCTAACAATTCTCCTAGCATCAGAAAAAAAGCTCATATTTCTACTTATCAGCAAAGCAACTCCCAGTAAGAAACTCATGGTCATAGACACCCAGGTCCAAGGTCAGCTATCCACATTCCCTCCCATTCTCATGGATCAGTCACTTTGGCCATCCTTATTACCAATACTGCAGCTGTGCAGCTGTTTTGTCTGCTTAGGCAAAGGCCAAATTATTCCTGACTATGTGGTGTTCTCACTTCCAGTTAATGATGGCTGAATACACAAAATGGCTGCCGTTATGTCAAGTCCACTTCCCTCATAACAATATCTATTTGGGATTCACAGCAGTGAACCCTCTCCTGGAGTCATGCGCCTAGGCAGTTTCTTGTAAGAAAAGTGGCAGTTTAGACTTTAGACACAAAGCAACAGCCTCCCTTATAATTTTGTCCTCACTGGTTAGGGCACTGACCCAGACTGGTGGAGACCCAAGTTTAATTCCCCCTTCTGCCTGATGAGAAGGGACTTGAATGTGGGTCTTTCATGCTCTCACATGAGTGCCCTAACCAGTGGACTATAATATTATTCTTACTATGTCTGGCCCAATGCATATTTCATTATTTCATAATTGCCAGCTATGGCTATTTGATCACAACTATAGAGATTTGGGAGTGGGTTTTTTTACTTGTCTCATGAAAAGAAAATGAAAGCCTGCCAACGTGAGATTTTTTCCTCACTCAGAATGGCCACTGTCTCCTATTACTGATGGGGCTGAAACCAGCAAGATGGCCACCATTTCCCTACAATCTATCTATATGGGGTAGTGAGACTGCTCTTCATAAAGTTGTCTGCCCCCTCCCACTGTTTTCAATAAGATTGAATCCATGCCCACAGGCGGCCAGTCAGTACAAAGGGAGAGACTGTGAGGAGTAGCAAAGACGCTGGGAGAGGTGAGTGGGGAGGCGTGAAGTGAGCAGGGCACTGTGGGGAGAGCAGGAGGCGGATGTAATGGCTGCAGAGGAAAGGGTTAAAGGTGGATGTGATAAGGCAGGTAAGAGGAAGAAGTAAGAAGGGGAGGAGGCTCTGGAACAGTGGGAAGAAGGGAAGGACTGTGTGTGGGGAAGTGGTGCCTAGTCTTAGGCACAGGAGCTGGTGGTGGGAATTCAGGGAAGTTACACATAGGGTTAATATGTGTAACTCATCAACCCTAAAAAGTAATAAGTTCTATATGTGAGCTCGAATCATGATATATTAATTGTCTGTAGTTCTCAAACTATTTACCATCCAGCACCTCTTTTATCAAAGGCAATAGGCTAGTATGGGAGAGAGTCAAGACAGTAATAGGGAATGGAGAGCAATTCCCCTATCACAGGGGTGAGAAGTGTGTAAATAGAATCTCAATCTGAGCAGCTATTGAGAATCTTGCATGTTTGTGTGCATTAAAGGTTGATGTTTCAACCTGAAATTCTCTCTCATGGGGCGATGGGGCCATTAAAAACTCAAAAGACAAACTAAAAAATGTGATTGGATGATTTTGTTAATCTCTTGATTTTAGGGAGTCTGACTCATGATTATCGATCTCTTAAGGGAGCCAGACTTGTTACTTTTGTTCTCATGAGATTGACAACACTATTTATTTCTACCCAGTGGAACAGCTTCAGCAAGAGAGACTGAGACACCCACATTAGAATATACCTTAGCCCAGTTATTCAGTCTCTTACATCTCTCTTTCGTATACAGGAATTCAGCTGAGAGGTGGGGGGTATGTGTTCAAATCCTTCCCATCAGGCGGGGTGGGGGGGACAGACTTGAATTAGAGTCTCCCGCACACATTCTGTACAAATACGCTAACCACTGGGCTAAAGGTTATAAGGGAGGCCACCTCCTTGTATTGTGATTACAGATCTCCTACACGGTATGTGTTACAGTCAAGTCAGTATGTGGAGAGGAGGCTTCCGCAAAACACCTACCTTAGGTTGTACAGGATAATAGTCTTTGACCAGAAGGGAATAACACTGCTTTCCAGTTGCAACTGCAGGGGTGCATTTACCTCTACATGATGTTAATACCAGAGTCAGAAATTAACCCATATACTGCGATATAGTCTGACTCTGATATTTGCATCTGACCTAGCTAAACTCACCCCTACAGTTGTAACTGGGAAACGGTGTCCTTCCCTTCTGTGCACTATTAAATTGCAACATTTCCTCATAGAGGTGACTTTATTTCAGCAGTGTATGAAGTCACTTCTGTGCATTCCTCAGTGGGAATTTGTAAAGCACTATGATATTCTCTCAGATCAGGAGAGCTATACAAATTATCCTATTACATTGAGGAATCCTGAATCCAAGGCATTTTGGTGAGTTTGAATTTTCCCATGCACAATCTATCCTCTCTGCAACCTAGAAGTTACAGGCTTCCTATATTAAGCTACCAATGTGTTTTCAACCTGGGAGCTGATTCAGTAAAACACCTAAGCACATATTTGAATCCATTCTTTAAGTTAAGCATGTGCTTACACACTTTGCTGAATTGGGGCTCTTATTCTAGAGTAATTACCTCTACGAAGTAGGGAAATTCACCACCCCTCTCTGCCCCGGAAGGAACGTTCAGTCTTTGAATTCTCTGACTCTATCAAGAACCATCACCAGATTGTGGATTTCATTTAATTCCTCTGTGACCAGGGTCCCAGTGGGGGCCAGCTGAGGTCACTCAACTAGGGTGAACTGCAAAGAATGGGGCAGACAAACCCCCAAACTGGTGGATAATTCAATACTTATATTTACCAAGCCAGTATAAAACAGCTTCTTAATTACCTCACTGGTTATTCAGGAGTCAATAACACAGTTCCCTTAAAGTACCCAGCTTCAGGCCTCCCTCCAGGTACCCAAATCAAATATAATGAAGATTCCTGTAAATCTTATATAAAAGAAAAGGTTCTACCAATCCCAAAGGATCGAACACATTACCTCCAAGAATATTCCACATGGAATATATTCCAGATTTTACCCAAATACACACACACACACAGCCAATTCTTATTAACTAAACTAAAATGTATTAAAAAACACAAAAGAGAGAGAGAATATGGTTAAAAGATCAATATAGATACAGACATGAGCTCAATTCCTGAGGTTCAGATACATAGCAGAGATGGAGAGCTTTGTAGCTGCAAAGAGTTCTTTCATAAATAGTTAATAGGTTATAGTCCAATGTCCAATATCATGTTCAGGGTGGACCTATCAGCACTGGGATCCCAATCTGGTGGTTTAAGCTTCCCCTAATGAAGCATCAAGCAGATCTGAGATGAACAGGATCAGGACCCAAGGATCTTTTATACAATTTCATGTCTTCTTTGACAAGTTGCAGTCCCTCGGGGAACAAAAGATGATTAGGATGACTTTGAAGGAGGTCCATCACTGGTACTTAGCTATACAAACTAACATAAGGCAATTTGCTTGTTCCTCCACCATTCACAGAAGATTTGCTATACATTTCAAAGAGAGAGATAAATATAGAGATAGCCTGTGTTTACAATTCATTTAAATGCTAGGATGTTCTTTTGATCTCTAAATTATCAGAATACAACATAGACAGGGACTTTTGATTACATTGTCGACAATTACCCATATATATTGTGGTAAACCCAGGACTAACAGCTACAAAGGAGGGGGTAGTAATTAGTCCCAGGGGGTTAAAAGGCCTCTCCCTATCCACTCTGGAGAGATAACTAAGGGGAAATAAGGTTCATCTGGGAAAGGGGTTACTAGGGAGATAATTAGGTCCAGCTGGCTGCAACTGCTGGAGACCTTTTTAAACCCTCCCCTGTATGAATGGGGGCGGGGAGAGGGCAAGAGTGAGAGAGAGGCAGGGAAGCTGCCAGTAGGCTGAGTGCAACAAGACCCCGAACCCTTCCTGGAAGAAGGGCTGGCTGCATTTCCTCCCCAGAAGGGAAGAAAAACAAACACAAGGGACTGACCAGGGGAAGGTATAACTGAACCCTGTGCTGCCGGTAAGGGTTTGCCTTGCCCAAGCCACAGTCTCCAAGGCTAAAAGGACTGAGTCTGCTGAGGAGAAGCAGGTACTTTGCCACAATATGTAAATACACAAAAACACAAACACTATCTCCCCACATCTTTAAGGGTTGAATATGAGTCATTTATTTTGCAGGATGTTTAACCCTTTCTGTCCATGTGTCACATCCTCGTTCACACTGAAAATATATATTTTAACTAAGAGCTTTTAATGATTGCTCAGATCTGATTTATTCAGTACTGGCTGAGCCTTGATGTGAGGTAAATATATGATAATACAAAGAATTAGTTCTTTCCTCTCCATATATTCCTTGTGATGGAGTGTCTTTGATCCTTTGAAGTCTTTTGAATCTTGAACACTAGGTTAAGGACCTTCCAAAGAAAGCAATTTGAGATTAAATATTAGGAAAAATTAGACTTTTTTCTAATTATGTTTGGAGGCTAATTTAAAGGAATCGGGTGAAAGCATGGAGTTGTCTAAAGAAAGCACAGAGGAATCAAGGCATTTAGAAGTCCCACTACTTCCTAACAGAGGTTGGTTTATGATTTAAACAAACTCTTGTGATAAATTACATCATGTTCTGTGTATATTAGAGGGTAGGAGACCCAAGGCAAACACTGAGGGTCAAAGCTACATGTAGAATTGTGCTTGTAGGATAAGAGTATGTCTTTAGGGTCAATGTATGGTGAGTTCAGAAAACCCAAGTGTTTGTCTAAACTAAGGTCCTTTCATTAACAGTCTTTTCAGAATGCCACCTGTTTCTGAGCAGGTATTCATTGGAAATGCGCTCCCATAAATGCTAAGAAGGTGCGGGTGAGCGTCCAATAGAGTTGGTTCAAAAATATGTAAAAGCATTGGTGAATAATATAAGTTTTGATGCAAACAAATCATATGTTATTTAAGCGCTGTCTGACCAGTTTACAAATCCAGTCCGTTATGTGTCAAATTAGTTGAATAAATGATTATAAACTCAAATTTGACCAATACACTTCAGTGAATATTCTGTCCTGCTCTTGTGCTGAAACTACACATGAGGAAAACCTCCTGGAGTTCAAGATTGTGCAAAGCTTTTGAACTAGTTTCTGGCTTTAAAAATTGTGATCAAATATACAAAGTTTACTTTCTTTAACTTAATCCCATATTTTATTTCTAAGAGGGTTGGGGGTAGTGAGGGGAGGAAGTGCCAAGGCCACTATTTTCCCCTAAAAAGAAGCATCAGACAATTGGGGGCATAGCAACATCCATATGAAGTCTCAGTTAAAATCATCCACCACAAATCTTGGTAAACTGCTTTTCAGTTAAAGGAAGGATTTTTCATGGTTTAATCAGGTGTAAGAAATTTATAGTCACTGCCTTATCCTAAAAGTCCTTGAAAATTAGTTTTATTAGAGAAAGGCAGAGGGGAAAATGAGTTACCTTAACAGCTTTATATAGTACTCAGCTGCATTTTCTTTAATTTTCTAATATGTAAGGCTTATTCCTATCTCTGCAGCTGTTGGTCTAATTGGATGATTTCCTGTTTGAAATGCAAAGTAATTTAAAGTGACTAGCAGTTGTTCAGGGAACCTCCCTTTCTAGGACATAACTTAATCTGATGTCTTCAACACTCATCAGAGATTCAACATCTTTTCCAACTGATTACGGCTTCTGCCATCACTCTTCAAGTTCCTTGACTTCCATTTAAGTGCTCCAATTTACAGCTTGATTATTCAAATGAAACTAAGAGTAAAAACACCAAGCTTTTTTTTAAAACAGTTTGCTTCATTGGATGGCATATTAGATGTGCTCCTCTATGTTACTTATTGGCTTCCTTGTCTCCTGTGGTGCTGCAACAATCCACTATGTTTCTGGTTTTACATCTGCTGAGTTTCAAGAGGATAATTTGTAGGAAGTTCATGTAGCATAAAGTTAATATAATCAAAATGTATTAAGTGGAGAAATAGAGAAGGCTATAGAGTCTTCCGAGCTATGCCTAAGAAAGGTCATAAATCATTCACAGTCAGAAAGGTGATATTTTTCTAAAAAGCAAATAGCAAGGCAATGGTATTTCTTCTCATAACCCCAAAACATAAAGGTTCTAAAATTTAGCAGGTATATATAACTAACATCTGATCTGAAGAGGCCAAATAGCATACGCTAGGTAGGTCTGTACGAAACCTGCAAATACAAAGCAATTTTTCAAGAAAGCATATTGTCCCCATTAAGACACGTGTCAAGGCATAAGGTTCTCCAAGCTATCTAATCACATCTGTCCCCTAGAAGGATTTCTGCCAATACCTGCTGTTTTATGGTGCTCCTTCTCCCTACACCATCAATGTCTACGCTGACATTTTCCTCCTTGTAAAGTGAATCTGTAATGTGATTTATCTCCTTCAAAGCATGGAGTTTTATTCTCTAGTAGATGTCCAAGGGACTTATGCATGTAATTCTCATTAATGTTAATGAGGGAGTTACCCAGTGTAAAACCCTACTTGCTGATAAGAGAATAGAATAAATTCCTAAATGGCAGGCACAGAAAACAGTCTTGCAAATAGATGTTGTGACTGGCTGGAAGGAATAGAATCTCTCTGAGTCTCTCTGTGGTAAAACTCTTCAAAGGAGCATTTAATTTCAGAAAGGGCAACTATGCAAAAATGAGGGGGTTAGTTAAACAGAAATTAAAAGGTAAAGTGACTAAAGTGAAATCCCTGCAAGCTGCATGGACACGTTTCAAAAACACCATAATAGAGGCCCAACTTAAACGTATACCCCAAATTAAAAAACAAAGTCAAAGAACTAAAAAAGAGCCACCGTGGCTTAACAACCATGTAAAAGAATCAGTGAGGGAGATAAAAAGGCATCTTTTAAAAAGTGGAAGTCAAAGTCTAGGGAGGTAACTAGAGAGGAGCATAAACACTTCCAAATTAAGTGTAAAAATGTAAGAAGAAAAGCCAAAATGGAGTTTGAAGAACAGCTAGCCAAAAACTCAAAAGCTAATAACAAAACGTTTTTTAAATACGTCAGAAGCAGGAAGCCTGCTAAACAACCAGTGGGGCCCCTGGGTGATAGAGATACAAAAGGAGAACTTAAAGATGATAAAGTCATTGCGGAGAAACTAAATGAATTCTTTGCTTCAGTCTTCACGGCTGAGGACGTTAGGGAGATTCCCAAACCTGAGCCGTCTTTTGTAGGTGACAAATCTAAGGAATTGTC
This sequence comes from Macrochelys suwanniensis, assembly GCA_033296515.1. Lineage (NCBI taxonomy): Eukaryota > Metazoa > Chordata > Testudines > Chelydridae > Macrochelys > Macrochelys suwanniensis. The sequence goes on along the minus strand of CM065775.1, from coordinate 35,746,475 downwards.
ACAGATCGAAGTGTCACTAGAGGAGGTTTTGGAACTAATTGATAAACTTAACTGTAACAAGTCACCGGGACCAGATGGTATTCAGCCAAGAGTTATGAAAGAACTCAAATGTGAAATTGCGGAACTATTAACTAGGGTTTGTAACCTGTCCTTTAAATCGGCTTCTGTACCCAATGACTGAAAGATAGCTAATGTAACGCCAATATTTAAAAAGGGCTCTAGAGGTGATCCCGGCAATTACAGACCAGTAAGTCTAACATCCGTACCGGGCAAATTAGTTGAAACAATAGTAAAGAATAAAATTGTCAGGTACATAGAAGAACATAAAATTGTTGGGCAAAAGAAAACATGGTTTCCGTAAAGGGAAGTCATGTCTTACTAATCTTTGAGAGTTCTTTGAAGGGGTCAACAAACATGTGGACAAAGGAGATCCAGTGGACATAGTGTACTTAGATTTCCAGCAAGCCTTTGACAAGTTCCCTCACCAAAGGCTCTTAAGTAAAGTAAGTTGCCATGGGATAAGAGGGAAGATCCTTTCATGGATTGACAACTGTTTAAAAGACAAGGAACAAAGGGTAGGAATAAATGGTAAATTTTCAGAATGGAGAGTGGTAACTAGTGGTGTTCCCCAAGGGTCAGTCCCAGGACCAATCCTATTCAACTTATTCATAAATGATTTTGAAGAAGGGGTAAACAGTGAGGTAGCAAAGTTTGCAGATGATACTAAGGGTACGTCTACACTACAGAATTAGGTCGAATTTATAGAAGTTGATATTTTAAAACCCGAATTTATGGAATCGATTGTGTGTGTCCCCACTAAAGAGCATTAAGACCATGAGGTCGATTGACTGTGTCCACAGTAGTGGGGCTAGCATCGACTTTCGGAGCATTGCATTGCGGGTAGCTATCCCACAGTTCCCACAGTCTCTGCCGCCCATTGGAATTCTGGGTTGCGATCCCAAAGCCTGATGGGGCAGAAAACATTGTCGCTGGTGGTTGTGGGTACATGTCGTCAAGCCATCAAACGTCCCTCCCTCCCTCTGTGAAAGCAATCTTTTTCGCGCCTTTTTTCCGGGGTTTCCGTGTTTGCTACGGAAGCCTGCTCAGCTCACAGTTACCGTACAGCTCCAGCGTACGCCTGGACATTAGGTCTAGTGGGGATTCAGTCACGCTATAATACGGGCAGAGGGATAGCTCAGCGTTCTGAGCGTTGGCCCGCTAAACCCAGGGTTGTGAGTTCAATCCTTGAGGGGGCCATTCCGCCTGAGGCTGGCAGTCACAGGACTACACAGAAGAAGCTCCTTGCCTTCTAGCTGCAGAGGGTGCAATATTCCATAAGTGGTCGCGGGACCATACAGCAGCAGCTCCTTGCCTTCTAGCTGCAGATCGTACAATATGCTTGAAATTCGTGTGCTCCTGGCCGGCAGCCTATGTTGTGGCTGGCCGGGGGTGCTTGGACATAAATGGGAGTGCCCAGAGTGACTCTGGTCATTCTCTTTTTTACGTTTTGTTTAAGGGAGATTCAGTACTGCCTGGAACACAGGCAGAGGGATAGCTCAGCGGTCTGAGCGTTGGCCCGCTAAACCCGGGGTTGTGAGTTCAGTCCTTGAGGGGGCCAGGAGATGATGATGGATATCAAGCATATTGTACCATCTGCTGCTAGAAGGGAAGGCGCCTAACCCTTGCTCACCACATATTGTACCATCTGCTGCTAGAAGGAAATGAGTCTAACCCTTGCTCCCCCCTCCCTCCGTGAAAGCAACTGAGGGGGGAGCCAAAAATCCTTTCACGCCTTTTTTCATGCGGGTGCCATATTGCTGACACCATTGTTATCCACCCGCCGCTTCTGCTCCCACTCTACTGTCCTGCAGACAGCATACCAGGGAAAGCATGGAGCACGATCAGATCACCGCAACTGTTATCGCCGTTATGAACACCACGCACATTGTCCAGGAGTAGATGGAGAATGAGAACCAGGAGCTACTAGAGCTACAGCAGGCGAGGAGGCGACAGTAGCGCCCTGAGGACAGTGATGAGGACATGGACACAGACCTCTCTCAAAAAAGGCCCCCACGCAAGGTGGACATCATGGTGGTAATGGGGCTTGTTGATACAGTGGAACGCCGATTCTGGGCCCGGACTGGTGGAACCACATAGTGCTGCAGGTCTGGGATGAATCCCAGTGGCTGCGAAACTTTCGCATGCGTAAGGGCACTTTCATGGAACTTTGTGAGTTGCTTTCCCCTGCCCTGAAGCGCCAGAACACCAAGATGAGAGCAGCCCTCACAGTAGAGAAGCGACTGGCGATAGCCTTGTGGAAGCTTGCAACGCCAGACAGCTACCGGTCAGTCGCGAATCAATTCGGAGTGGGAAAATCTACAGTGGGGGCTGTTGTGATGCAAGTAGCCAGGGCGATCACCGAGCTGCTGGTACCAAGGGTTGTGAGTCTGGGAAATGTGCAGCTCATACTGGATGGCTTTGCAGCAATGGGGTTCCCGAACTGTGGAGGGGCGATAGACGGAACCCATATCCCTATCTTGGCACCGGGCCACCAAGCCAGCGAGTACATAAACCGAAAGGGTTACTTTTCAATAGTGCTGCAAGCACTGGTGGATCATAAGGGACGTTTCACCAACATCAACATGGGATGGCCGGGAAAGGTACATGACGCTCGCATCTTCAGGAACTCTGGTCTGTTTCAGCTGCTGCAGCAAGGGACTTTCTTCCCAGACCAGAAAATAACCGTTGGGGATGTTGAGATGCCTATAGTTATCCTTGGGGACCCAGCCTACCCCTTAATGCCATGGCTCATGAAGCCATACACAGGTAGCCTGGACAGTAGTCAGGACCTTTTCAACTATAGGCTGAGCAAGTGCAGAATGGTGGTGGAATGTGCATTTGGGCGTTTAAAAGCTCGCTGGCGAAGTTTATTGACTAGGTTAGATCTCAGTGAAAACAATATTCCCATTATTATTATTGCTTGCTGTGCGCTCCACAATATCTGTGAGAGTAAGGGGGAAACGTTTATGGTGGGGTGGGAGGTTGAGGCAAATCGCCTGGCCACTGGTTATGCGCAGCCAGACACCAGGGCTATTACAAGAGTACAGCAGGGTGCGTTGTGCATCAGGGAAGCTTTGAAAACCAGTTTCATGAATGGCCAGGATGCTGTGTGAAAGTTCTGTTTTTCCCCAATAATGAAAAGCCCCGCCCCTTCATTCACTCTACTTCCCTTTACCCAAACCGCCCTGCCCTCCCCCCCCCTCGGTCACCACTTGCAGAGGAAATAAAGTCATTGTTGCTTAAAAATCATGCATTCTTTATTAATTCGTAAAACACAGAGGGGGAACTATGGGGGTAACTGCCACAGTCTCCCGGGATAGGTGGTGGAGGAAGGGAAGCACCAGGATGGGTGGTGGAGGAGGGGATGAGGGAAGGACAAGGACACACAGCACTTTAAAACTTATTGAATGCCAGCCCTTTCTTGCTTGGACTGTTCTCTTGGCTTGAGTGGTTGGGTGCACGGAGGCCGCCCAAACGCATTCTTGGGTGTCTCGGGGATGAGGTTATGGGACTCGGGAAGGAGGGCTGTTGGTTACACAGGGGCTGTAGCGGTGGTCTGGGCTCAGGCGGCCTTTCCTGAACCCTACGCCTTTCCTCAGCCATAAGCCGGAGGATTTCCGTTTGATCCTCCAGTAGCCTCAGAATTGCATCCTGCCTTCTCTCTGCACGCTGACGCCACCTACTCTCTTCATCCCGCTGCTGTCTCTCTTCATCCCGCCAGTCATTGTCTTCAGCACGCCACCTGTCCGCGCGATCAAATTCTGCCTTCCTGGACTCCAACAGTGTCTGCCTCCACGCATTCTGCTGGGTAGTTTCAGTGTGGGAGGATTGCATGAGTTCTGAGAACATATCGTCTCGATTCCTTTTTTTTTTACTTCTAATCTTCGCTAGCCTCTGGGACGGTGATGAAAGGGGTGGCATTGAAACATTTGCAGCTGCGGAAGGAAACAAACGGGAGAGGAGTAGTTTAAAAGACACATATTAGAGAACAATGCTCCAAACATTACATATCACATGTGCATTTGGTCCAAGGTTGCACTTTGCCTGTTATATTGAGGATATGCTGGTTTGGTGTGAGAGATCACACAAGCAGGTCCGGTGGGCAACAGAATTCGGCTTGCAAGCAGCCATGGTAAGCCACAGTCTATAAGCTTCTTTAACCTTCATAACATGTGGGAATGGTTTCAAACAGCAACCCCCTCATTTCCCATAACAAACAGCCTTTGGGCTGGCAATTTAAAACTGGTTAGCAATTGAAAAGGGAGGGGCGGCGGTTTTCGGGTTAACGTGCAGCGCGAACCTAATCGACACCCCCCCACACACAGACACACATCCAAGATGTTCGCTGTTCCCCCTCCCCCCACCACTTGGGTCACAGCGGGGAAGATTTCCGTTCAGCCACAGGCAAACAGCCCAGCAGGGACGGAGCCCCTCTGAATACCCCCTTAATAAAATTCCCCTATTTCAACCAGGTGACCATGAATGATATCACTCTTCTGAGGATAACACAGACAGATAAAGAACGGATGTTGCTTGAATGCCAGCAAACACCGGGACCATACGCCGCCATGCTTTGCAAAGCAATGATTCCAGACTACGTGCTACTGGCCTGGCGTGGTAGAGTGTGTTACCACGGAGCACAGGATAAGGCTGCCCTCCCCAGAAACCTTTTGCACAGGCTTTGGGAGTACATCCAGGAGAGCTTTCTGGAGATGTCCCCAGAGGATTTCTGCTCCATCCCCGAACATGTTAACAGACTTTTCCAGTAGCTGTAGCTGTACTGGCTGCGAATTAATCATTAAACACGCTTGCTTATAAAACATGTATTAATTTAACAGAGGTACACTCACCAGAGGTCCCTTCTCCTGCATCGAGCACGCCTTGAGTGGGTTCGTAGGGTACTGGCTCCAGGGTGACAAAGAGTTCCTGGCTGTCGGGGAAAAGGGCTTCTCCGCTTCCTTGCTGTGTCTGGGCGCTATTTTCAGCATCATTATCATCATCATGCTCCTCTGTGGTTTCTGATGATCCACATACGGAGTCATACCACATGGGTGGGTCAGTGCTGGCTGCACCTCCTAGAATGGCATGCAGCTCATCATAGAAGCGGCATGTCTGGGTCTCTGACCCAGAGCGGCTGTTTGCATCTCTGCTTTTTTGGTAGGCTTGCCTGAGCTCCTTAATTTTCACGCGGCACTGTTGCGCGTCCCTGTTGTAGCCTCTGTCCTGCATGCCCTTGGAGACTTTGGCATATGTATTGGCATTTCTTCTTTTGGACCGTAGCTCTGCTAGCACGGTTTCGTCTCCCCATACAGCGATCAGATCGCGTACCTCACGCTCGGTCCATGCTGGAGCTCGTCTTTGGTTCTGGGACTCCATCATGGTCACCTCTGCTGATGAGATCTGCGCTCACCTGCAGCTCACCACGCTGGCCAAACAGGAAATGAAATTCAAAAGTTCGCAGGGCTTTTCCTGTCTACCTGGGCGGAGCATTGGAGCTCAGACTGCTGTCCAGAGCAGTCAAATGTTGCACTGTGGGATAGATCCAGGAGGCCAATACCGTCGAATTGCATCCTCACTAAGCCTACATCGATTCGGCAATATCGCTTTTAGCGCTAATCCCCTCGTTGGGGGTGGAGTGGCAAGATCGATTTTAAGAGCCCTAGAAGTCGATGTTAAGGGCTTCGTTGTGTGGACGGGTGCATGGATCAATCGAAATAATGCTAATAAATTCGACCTAAACTCGTAGTGTAGACCAGGGCTAAACTGCTAAAGATAGTTAAGACCAAAGCAGACTGCGAAGAACTTCAAAATATCTCACAAAACTAAATGATTGGGCAACAAAATGACAAATGAAATTTAATGTGGATAAATGTAAAGTAATGCACATTGGAAAAAATAACCCCAGCTATACATACAATTTGATGGGGGCTAATTTATCTACAACTAATCAGGAAAAAGATCTTGGAGTCATCATGGATAGTTCTCTGAAGACGTCCATGCAGTGTGCAGCGGCAGTCAAAAAAGCAAACAGGATGTTAGGAATCATTAAAAAAGGGATAGAGAATAAGATGAAGAATATCTTATTGCCCTTATACAAATCCATGGTGCGCCCACATCTTGAATACTGTGTACAAACGTGGTCTCCTCATATCAAAAAGGATATATTGGCATTAGAAAAGGTTCAGAGAAGGGCAACTAAAATGATTAAGGGTTTGGAATCGGTCCCATATGAGGAGAGATTAAAGAGGCTAGGACTTTTTAGCTTGGAAAAGGGGAGACTAAGGGGGGATATGACAGAGGTATATAAAATTATGAGTGGTGTGGAGGAAGTGAATAAGGAAAAGTTATTTACTTGTTCCCATAGTAGAAGAACTAGGGGCCACCCAATGAAGTTAGTGGGCAGCAGGTTTAAAACAAATAAAAGGAAGTTATTCTTCACACAGCGCACAGTCAACCTGTGGAACTCCTTGCCTGAGGAGGCTGTGAAGGCTAGAACTTGAACAGGATTTAAAAGAGAACTGGATAAATTCATGGAGATGAAGTCCATTAATGGCTATTAACCAGGATGGGTAAGAAATGGTGTCCTTAGCCTCTGTTTGTCAGAGGGGAGTGATGGATTGCAGGAGAGAGATCACTTGATCATTACCTGTTAGGTCCACTCACTCCAGGGCACCTGGCGTTGGCCACTGTTGGTGGACAGTATACTGGGCTGGATGGACCTTTGGTTCTTATGTTCTTATGTTAACAATTTAACTCACAGGGGCTTTCATTTAAAATCTTGCCTCCACTGTAAAGTCTCTAATAATTAGAAGCAATAATTCAGATGAGAGGAAACCAGGTTTCCCAGGCTATGGATCATGATTTCCAGCAGGAGCACAGGAGGGTCACAGATATGAAATTATGAAAAAAATAAATACAAAATGACTAAAAAACCCTTCATAATATAAGCCCAGTACTGATGGTTTTGTTGGTAGGCAAGCTGACAGACCACTCCTATGACAAGACCCTGCATTCTGACTTTCCCTAAGTCACCAGATTTAGCTGAAGAAGGGGCAATCCTCTCTGGTTGTAACTTTTCATCCCATTTTCATCCTCATATCTCTGTAAGGCAGGTTTCTCTTCAGCAGCAGCAATAAAAACTAAGCATAATAAATTAAAATAAATCCTGCTTGATCCAAAAAATGACCTCAATTCACCTTTTTGGGACATCTTTCAACTTTGACATTAAATTTCAACATTCACATTGAATGGCAAGTGTGTGTGTGTGTGTTTTAATTTTGTAACTCCTATATCATTAAAGTTCACATTTGGAATCTTCATAGTTCTGTCCAAAATGGTTATGGTTACAAAGTTTCCTGAACAGGGCTGCTAAATATTATTTAATCTAGAGGAGGTCAACAGCTCCAGGTAGTTTGGAAACAATGTTCCAAAGCAAATGACTTCATGTAACACAATAGCCAAAATATAACAATTTCATGGCAATATGTAGAGGGTCATGCACGCACTCAGGGCTCAATAACACAGAAAAAAATAAATGACCTTACAACTTTTTTGTCATTTTAGAGGGGGTGGCTGTTAATAAAAAATCCTTAGCCTAAGGACTTTTCTTTCTTGAATTTTTTAAAGTATTTATTCATGGCAAAACAGTTCAGAAATAAAAATGCGTGCATGAGAGTGATGACCATACTAAAACTTTCCCAGGAGCACAGACTGTCTGTTCCATAAATGCCTCAAATCCCTATGATTTATGTAAAACACACCTATTGAGATTTCTAGTGTAATCTTTCAGATTATTCCTTATGAAGAAAAATGACATTGGATTAGTCCTTAAGAAGAAAAATAATTTTACCAGTTATTATGATAAATCCTTCTCCTACACCATAATAAAACTGGGAACCTCCATTGACAGGAAGTTTTTCTGGATTTATTCCTTTTATAACTAAGAATTTGGCCCATTATTTTTAATGTTCTTGAGATAATTTCAGATTCTGTACATAATAATAATAATATGTATCATGTTGCCTCTATATAAATCTATGGTATGCCCACATCTTGAATACTGTGTGCAAATGTCATAGCCCCACCTCAAACTAAAGATATACAGGCAAGTTGCATCTTACGTGCATTTAACATGAGCAAATTCAGCTTTGCAGTCGGCAAAAACAGAAAAAAAAAGAAAAATAGCTATTTTAAAACTACATCTGTAGTACGGGCAATTCCGCCCACCGTTCAACTCAATGAGTGTTTCACTGTACACGGTTTTCGCTTTGCGTGATAACCGTGGAACAGAACCCCCACGTAAAATGCCTGTATTAGAATTGGAAAAGGTACAGAAAAGGGTGACCAAAATGATTAGTGGTATGGAACAGCTTCTATATGAGGGGAGATTAATAAAACTGGGACTTTTCAGCTTGGAAAAGAGATGACTAAGGGGGGATATGATAGAGGTCTATAAAATCATGACTGGTATTGAGAAAGTAAATAAGGAAGTGTTATTTACTCCTTCTCATAACACAACAACTAGGGCTCACCAAATGAAATTAATAGAATACCATTTTTGGATGTTTTCTACATTTTCAAATATTGATTTCAGTTACAATACACACTACAAAGTGTGGAGTGCTCACTTTTATATTATTATTTGTATTACAAATATTTGCACTGTAAAATATAAAAAAAAGAAATAGTATTTTTCAGTTCACCTCATACAAGTACTTTAATGCAATCTCTTAATCATGAAAGTGCAATTTACAAATGTAGAATTATTTTTTTACATAACTGCACTCAAAACCAAAACAATGTAAAACTTTAGAGCTTACAAGTCAACTCAGCCCTGCTTCTTGTTCAGTCAATTGCTAAGACAAACAAGTTTGTTTACATTTACAGGAGATAATGCTGCCTGCTTCCTATTTACAATGTCACCTAAAAGTGAGAACAGGTGTTCATATGGCACTCTTGTAGCCGGCGTTGCAAAGTATTTACTTGCAAGATATGCTAAATATTTGTATGCCCCTTAATGCTTCAACCACCATTCCAGGGGACATCCTTGCATGCTGATGACAGGTTCTGCTTGATAATAATCCAAAGCAGTGTGGACTGACACACATTCATTGTAATCATCTGAGTCAGATGCCTCCAACAGAAGGTCGGTGGGGTTTTTTTTGGTGGTTCGGGTTCTGTAGTTTCTGCATTGGCGTGTTGCTCTTTTAAAACTTCTAACAGCATGTTCCACACCTTGTCCCTCTCAGGTTTTGGAAGGCACTTCAGATTTATAAATCTTGGATCGAGTGCTGTAGCTATCTTTAGAAATCTCACATTGGTATCTTCTTTGCGTTATGTCAAATCTGCAGTGACAGTGTTCTTAAATCAAACAACATGTGCTGGATTGTCATCCAAGAGTGCCATAACACAAAATATATGGCAGAATGAGGGTAAACCACAGAGCAAGAGACATACAATTCTCCCCCAAGGAGTTCAGTCACAAATTTAATTAACGTGTTATTTTTTAACAAGCGTCATCAGAATGGAATCATGTCCTCTGAAACGGTGTCTGAAGCATGGAACGTACGCATGTTTAGCATATCTGGCATGTAAATACCTTGCAATTCTGGCTGCAAAAGTGGATTTGTAGGCTCTGAAGTTTTATATTCTGTTTCTGAGTGCAGTTATATAGCAACAACAACAAAAAACAACATTTGTAAGTTGCACTTCTTGTCCTATCCTCAGAGGTTAAAGAGAATAATTTTTCTCCCTCCTACTTGTAATAACCTTTTATGTACTTGAAAACTATTATCATGTCCCATCTCAGTCTTCTCTTCTCCAGACTAAACAAACCCAATTTTTTCAATCTTCCCTCATAGGTCATGTTTTCTAGACCTTTAATCATTTTTGTTGCTCTTCTCTGGACTTTCCCCAATTTGTCCACATCTTTCCTGAAACATTGTGCCCAGAACTGGATACAATACTCCAGTGGAGGCCTAATCAGTGTGGAGTACAGCAGAAGAATTACTTCTCAGGTCTTGCTTATAACACTCTTGCTAATACATCCCAGAATGATGTTGGCTTTTTTTTTTTTTTGAAACAGTGATACACTGTTGACTCATATGTAGCATGTGATCCATTATGCCCCCCAAATCCTTTTCTGCAGTACTCCTTACTAGGCAGTCATTTCCTATTTTGTAAGCATGAAACTGATTGTTTCTTGCTAAGTGGAGTACTTTGCATTTGTCCTTATTATATTTCATTCTATCTTCTTCAGACCATTTTGGATTTCATCCTATTTCTCTAGTTTGTCCAGATCATTTTGAATTTTAATCCTATCCTCCAAAGCACTTGTAACCCTTCCCAGCTTGGTATCATCTAAACCATTGATGAAGATATTGAATGGAACTGAACCCAGAACTGATCCTTGCAGCACCCCACTCGATATGTCCTTCCAGGTTGACTGTGAGCCACTGATAACTACTATCTGGGAATGGTTTTCCAAAGAAGTTATGCACCCACCTCCATCTAGGTTGTATTTCCCTAGTTTGTTTATGAGAAGATCATATGAGACAGTACCAAAAGTATTACTAAAGTCTAGATGTACCACATCTACCACTTCCACATTATCCACAAGGCTTGTTACCCTGTCAAAGAAAGCTATTAGGTTGGTTTGACATGATTTGTTCTTGACAAATCCATGCTGACTGTTAATTATCACCTTATTATCGTCTCAGTGTTCACAAATTGATTGCTTAATTATTTGCTCCTTTATCTTTCTGGGTATTGAAAAAACGCTGACTGGTCTATAATTCCCCGGGTTCTCCTTATTTCCCTTTTTATAGATGGGCACTATATTTGCCCTTTCCCGGTCCTCTGGACTCTCTTCCATCTCCCATGACTTTTCAAAGATAATCGCTAATGGCTCAGATATCTCCTCAGTCAGCTCCTTGGGTATTCTAGGATGTATTTAATCAGGCCCTGGTGACTTGAAGACATCTAATTTGTCTAAGTAATTTTTGTTCCTTCCATATTTTAGCCTCTGATCCTATCTCATTTTCAATGGCATTCTCTAAGTTAGATGTCTAATCACTATTAACCTTTTTTGGTGAAAACTGAAACAAAAATCATTTAACATTTCTGCCATTTCCACATTTTCTCTTATTATTTCCATCCCCACCCCCTCACAGGAATACCCTGTCTTTGTTCTTCCTCTTGCTTGTAATGTATTTAAAGAATGTTTTCTTGTGACCCTTTATGTCTCTAGCTAGTTTAATCTCATTTTTCCCCCTTGGCCTTTCTAATTTTGTCCCTACATACTTGTGTTATTTGTTTATATTCATCCTTTATAATTTGAATTAGTTTCCACTTTTTGTAAGACCCTTTTTTGAGTTTCAGATCATTGAAGATCTCTTGATTAAGCCAGGGTAGTCTCTTGTCATACTTCCTATCTTTCCTACTGAGTGGGATAGTTTGCTCTTCTGCCCTTAATAATGTCTGTTTGAAAAACTGCCAACTCTCTTGAACTGTTTTTCCCCTTAGACTTGCTTCCCATGGGATCTTACCTACCAAATCCCTGAGCTTGCTAAAGTCTGCCTTCTTGAATTCCATTATCTTTCTTGTGCTATTTTTCCCTCCATTCTTTACAATCATGAACTCTGTCATTTCATAATCACTTTCACGTAAGCTGCCTTCCACTTTCAAATGAGTGAAGAATAACTTTTTTGGTTCACATACTCGCTCAGAAAATATTGAGAAGTGGGTGCCATCAGTTTGGAAGCCCCATTATCTGAAACCCAGCTATTCTTTCCAGTACTTGGATTATGGTACATCTGTGGATAGAGGACAGTATTGAGTGCCTCGCAAACCTGTACAAACATGACCCTGACAATGGAGTTCCCCATCCTGAACTGATCAGTAGTGTTTGGTGTTGCCAGCTTTGACAGGGAATAAACACCTGTGTCTGCAGCAGCATGTCATGCCAGAAAGTTAAAGAAGTATGGGCTGGATGAATGGACTGTAAGGTGGATAGAAAACTGGCTAGATGGTTGGGCTCAACGGGTAGTGATTAATGGCTCCATGTCTAGTTGGCAGCCGGTATCAAGTGGAGTGCCCCAAGGGTCGGTGCTGGGGCCGGTTTTGTTCAATATCTTCATTAACGATCTGGAGGATGGTGTGGACTGCACCCTTAGAAAGTTTGCAGATGACACTAAACTGGGAGGAGTGGTTGATACGCTGGAGGGTAGGGATAGGATACAGAGGGACCTAGACAAATTAGAGGATTGGGCCAAAAGAAATATCATGAGGTTCAACAAGGACAAGTGCAGAGTCCTGCACTTAGGACGGAAGAATCCCATGCACTGCTACAGACTAGGGACCGAATGGCTGGGCAGCAGTTCTGCAGAAAAGGACCTAGGGGTTACAGTGGACGAAAAGCTGAATATGAGTCAACAGTGTGCCCTTGTAGCCAAGAAGGCTAATGGCATTTTGGGTTGTATAAGTAGGGGCATTTCCAGCAGATTGAGGGACATGATCATTCCCCTCTATTTGGCACTGGTGAGGCCTCATTTGGAGTACTGTGTCCAGTTTTGGCCCCACACTGCAAGAAGGATGTGGATAAATTGGAAAGAGTCCAGCGGAGGGCAACAAAAATGATTAGGGGGCTGGAGCACATGATTTATAAGGAGAGGCTGAGGGAACTGGGATTGTTTAGCCTGCAGAAGAGAAGAATGAGGGGGGATTTGATAGCTGCTTTCAACTACCTGAAAGGGGGTTCCAAAGAGGATGGATCTAGACTGTTCTCAGTGGTAGAAGATGACAGAACAAGGAGTAACGGTCTCAAGTTGCAGAGGGGGAGGTTTAGGTTGGATATTAGGAAAAACTTTTTCACTAGTAGGGTGGTGAAGCACTGGAATGGGTTACCTAGGGAAGTGGTGGAATCTCCTTCCTTAGAGGTTTTTAAGGTCAGGCTTGACAAAGCCCTGGCTGGGATGATTTAGTTGGGGTTGGTCCTGCTTTGAGCAGGGAGTTGGACTAGATGACCTCCTGAGGTCCCTTCCAACCCTGAGATTCTATGATTCTATGATTCTATGATGGTGTGGTGGATCACATTATTTAGAAAACCTGGAATGACAAGCAGTGGGTTCAGGGCTTCTGAAAATGAGGAAACAGATTTTTCTGGAGTCATGTGAAGAGCTTGCATCCTGGACCAGAAGTGGTGTACCATGGAAAAAATGGCAGTCACCATGTCTGTTCCAAGGAACCAGAGTGGTTTGTCAGTCATCTTCTCAGGGGTCTGATTCATTCCAGTATCTCAACTAGTGACTACTACACTGCAGTAAACATTTGTCCTGCAAGAAGGTGCAGGAGCAGAACCACGTCATCAGTCACTTTCCTCCATGTCTTCCACCCAGTTTGGCAGAAGGGAGAGATGAGCGGGAACTTGGGTCCCCAAGATTTGGACCCAAGGCACTCCAAAATTGGCCTGCCTATAATTATAAATTGATTGTTAATTTATTCTGCCCAAATGGGGAGAAAAGTGGTGACCTGCCCTAAAGGAATTGGCAGGGTATTACCAGGGGATTTGTATCTGACCCGCAGAGGACTCTCCAGAACAGGCTAATCCTGCTAACCCTTGAAAGGACACATATACAGCCCTCTGCTCAAAGGATTGTCATACATGCAGTAGTTCTTCAAAACAAAGTCTCATTTATTGAGAGAAAATTAGGCAATTACAGTATATTCAATAAAGTAAGAAAGAAAGCAGTACAGTATATAATAGGTAGTAAGGCACAATGACATTACACTTAAAGATTATACATTCAATTGATACAGAAGACTACAACGACTATATGACGAATACAATGTTGCGGTATTGATGCGCACTGACCCTTCTATACATATGCATAAGGCCTTCAACATTAGACTTATTACAATGTAGCATACAAATGCCCTATGCACATGTATAGAACATTAATTAAAGATAACATTAAAGAAACATTAAGATTACCATTTTGTGAGCGGTGATCAGACGGCCATGAAATGAGGTGGGGTAGATCACACTCAGAAGCTTGCATTCAGCTTATTTACAGGTATACTCAGTCATTACTCAAGAATCATTGTAAAACCAGACTTACGCTCCTTTGTTATTCCTCTGAATCATCTAGGGTCCTTCTGTTCTGTCTGCCTTTGCTCTGATCTTTTCCTTCTATCACAGCTGCTTCTGCTTGGTTGCCTTCTTTGCTGTGCTTGGTCTTCTCCACTCTCACACACTCATGCCAAATCTGCTCCTGGCCAGCCTTATATTCAGTTTCTGGCCTTTTCTGAGTGGTTGACTTTTTCAAGCTGAGTGTCCCTGCATGGGTGGCAACTGTTAAGTCAATCAGCTCTGCCCTGTCATCATAGCTAATCTTCCTCCTGACCCCTATCTGCAGATGTTTTGGAGTGAGTCGAGTTACACTTCCAGAACTTTGTTCGACTTTTGTTTCTCCCTTGCTATTGGTCAATTTAGTCTGTGTCCTCCGTTTTGAGAATTTCTAATAGGAAATCAGTGCATCCACCATTTTGAATATTTAACTCCAAACTATCATTATTTATAGCTCATCTAAAACATCTAGCCTAAAACTAACTACTGTTCTCTGCAAACTAAAACACCTTGCTGCTATCACTACCTTTGTCATGGTAATTGGGAGAGGTGAATTATGCACAATGTTTCTCCCCCCTCCCTCCCCCCGACTGTCATTATCTCTATCTAAGGTGCTGCAATCTGTATACAGGATCCAAGCAGGTAATAATTTCTGGTAACAGAACTGCCATCAACAAACATGCAAAGCCAGTGAACAGTACCAACAACCAACTAATGCATGTTCCTAGAGTGTCTCCTGTGATGCACAGAATGCTGGGATGCTGCCCCAGAAATGGTGGTGCTAACATCACCTACCAAACAGAGGCAGTGTGGATGCAGGTATACAGCATAGCATATGTGAACGGTTCACACAGGTATGGGGTACATGCACAAGCATGTACCTGCTCAACTACTCAAGTATGCACACTAGCCTTAGAGATTGTTATGTGACACAGCACTCAAAGATTGTGCTTGAGAAGAATCCCCATGTATTATGACCCAAATCCTGCTTTGTAGCCAGCACAATGAGGATAAATTGGATTTTCATAAGAGCATTTTAAAAAAAATTCAGTTACCAAATTATTTTGAACTTCGGAGGAGGGATGTGGTTTAGAGCATTTTCAAATGCAATTATGTGTGGGTGTGTCACTCAGAAAACACTAAGAGCCAACTATCAGATTCTGTTTTTACTGTTTTGATGGGTTTCTATTTAATAAAGTTAGATGGCATCTCTCTAATCAGTCTGAGGCACCTATATTACTGCCAACATCCAATTTTTCAAGTTGTATGTGGAGTTCTTGTGGGGAAAAGTGGGGCTGGATCCTAGTCATCACTTACTCATGAAGAATCTGGCCTGCAAGCAATATGCTCCCTTTGGTGATGGGTAGCTGTTAAGTACTGTTCCATATGCAACAGTATTTTATATACTATACACCAAGGCCATATTTTTAGGTCTTCTGGTCTCTAGTTTCCTGACATCCATCACTATTCACCATAATCACTACCATCATAAATTTGGTGTGACATGCACATGTGTGACCATAGCTGGGAAAGTTGTGATTCCCCGCATGGGAAGTCTGCGTCAAGAACACAGGGGTCTGGGGAACATTTGACAGGTTGCCCCTATAAGTATTGGGTGGATTTTAAACTAATGTAAATTTAAAAAGAACAAATGCTGCTCAGATATCCAACCAAACTAAACTAAACTAACGTGACAGTGAGCCTGAATCAGTTCATGTCAATCTCCGTGTACCTTTAACAAGGCAGTTTCTGAATCATGGTGCAGTCTAATGCTTGACATGAAAATTTTAAAACTAAATCAAATGGAGCAAGATGAGTTTGCAGCAGAATATAAATAACTCATTCAAGGACCTTTGATTTTTTTAAAAAAGCATAAACTGGAAAATGGACACAAATTAGACTTACCATTTGCTTTTGAGGATCAAGGCCTGGTTTTGAATCTGATGAAAGAGTTCCAGGTCCTAAAGACAAATTTACTGTTCCCTGTTTAAATGTAACCATACCAACTAAAAACACTCCCTCAGCACCCAAGCAGGGACTGGATCTACAGTGAATTTTGTTGACCTCAGGTGCTGCATCATCTCAACAATATAAGATGTAGATGTCAAGAAAAGCTAACCCCTGGTACCCAAAGGGCACCTTAAATAAAAATTAAAAAATCTAGGGCAGAAAAGGATATAGGACCTGGATGGAGGAAAATAATCAAAGGATGGGTTTGGCATATGCCACAATCACTCAACACTGAAAATGATTCTTAAAATAATTACAGAAATTATACATCATTTATTGACCTGGATTTAAAGCATGGCTATAAATTTAAGAAGTGTTGCAGGAGGAAATAGCCCTTCGGGAAAAAAGCACCTTCACTATAACAAGAGCTTCATGGTGCTCTGTGATATATGCAATTTCTATGCTTCAAACAAATACATGCAGTCTTGTCAAAATGCATTTATCTTCCTGTTGATGTTCCTTCATTGTTAATATGCTCAAAGCGTGGGTATTCCTAGGATAATAATGAGAAACATGCTGAACCACAGCACATGAAGATGCCATTTCAATAAATTTTTTTAAGTGAATAGCATAAGTATACAGGAGCAACCGCAATATTTTACAGATAATGCACATTCCCTGCCCCTAGGAGTTTATAGTTTAAATTGGATAAGACAAAGACAAACTTAAAGAGTTCAGGATAAGGTTCACTAGTCTTTCAGCCTACCTGTAGACCATGCAGAAATTATAAGCTTTGTGTTTTTTGTTGCTTCTGAAAGAAACTATAAAATAAAAATAACTGGCATGGTAAGTTTTCAGAGCTTATTATTCATAACAAATTTCTGAACAAAGTTTAAATCTTGGCATTAAAAATGCAATTTTCAATGATTTCCATAATCTCAAAATCTGTTTCCAGGAAAATTCTACTTCTTTACCATATTTATGTTCTCCCTGCTAGGCCACTATTTGCCTATCATTTCCAGAACTTGCATGGGGAATCCATCTCTTAGATATGATGTGGGCAGCCCCAGATGGAGCCCTTCACACTTGGGAGAAGCTTCCTGTAAACATCTGCAAAACTAACTCATTATTCTCCTTCAAATCCCTCCTTAAAACTCTCCTTGATCATGATGCGTACAAAAAACTTGACAATGTTTAGGCTGCTTGTGTGTTGAGACCACAGCCTATCAGGCTGACCAATATTATTTCCTTGTGCTCCTGTAGGTCTGTCTGTATCCATCTGTTGTCTCTTGCACCTTTTACTTAGGTTGCAAGTGTAACCTTTAGGTGGGCTAGAGTTTGCTAAATTGCCCTTCTCCAGTGTCTATAAACCCCAACTCCGATTAAAAAAAGCAACTGGAGACCCAGAATTCAGTCTCTAAGGATTTTCAGCAAGGATCGCACAGGGTCAGCCTCTCCACACTCAAGTGCCAAAAAACCCGAAAGAATTAATCTAATTAAAAACTTTATAAAATCTTATGATAACGAAACATAATAAATGCTCATTTAATTTTTACAACATAACATGGCTATTTTATAATCCATATGATTATCCCACAGTTATAATAAACATAAATAAAGAAAACAAATTGAACCTAAACAGGGCAGTTCCCACAGAAACACAGTGAGAAGAAACTCAGAGTTCCCAGAAATTTAGGTTGAGTTCACCTGAGTCTCAGTTGAGTCAAAAGCAACATCTTCCCTCCACTTGCTTGTAGGAATCTTCAGCTGGGATCCATGCAGACTTTTCCTCTTCCTCTTCCCCTACTGAAATCACTGTTAGCCTGTCAGCTAACTGATAAACCAACCACTTAGTTAAATATATAGATTTTAAAAAAAACCTGCTGCAAAATGCTTCAGATTTCTGCTCCTGGGCTCAGCTGCTCCCAACTCTCACAGGAAACATGGCCTTTTGCTAAGCAGCTGCCCTGTGCTCGCCCTCATGCAACAGGGAACCTGTTGGAGCATACCCCAAACTGCCACACACAATTCTAGAAACTTTTGGATGTGGAGTGCTAACTCTGCCTAGCAACAATGACTCAAACACTACTCACTCCTAACCCGCCTCCGAAGGGGACTCTCAAATTAGGCACCTGGGCGACGCAAGGTCTTTGGGCAGGGACTATCTTTTTGTTCTGTTTGTTCAACACCTAGCACAGTGGAGTCCTGGTCCATAACTGGGGCTCCTAGGCATTATGATAATGCAAATAATAAATAGTAATATTCAGAGTTTCCTTGAAAAATTCCCATACCAATTCCAGGCTGTGATGTTTAGTTTAAAATACATTATTGGTCAGCAAATTGAGTTACTTCCAGAGCTGGCTGGAGGACGACAATTCTATTTCATGACAACTTTCAAGATATCAAAATTTCTTTTTGTTCCATATTGAAACAAACAGAAACTTTTGAATGTTTTCTGAAAACAGAATTGTGTCAAAATGTCCATATTTGGATTTAAACAATCAGGCTTTTGATTCAGGTCTCTCATTCTCCTCAGAAGTGACCACCCTGGGCCTCTGAAACCTTTCTGCCAAAAGCTTTGTCAAAACTGATATGTCCCCATGAAATGTTTGAGCTTTGAAAAAAAAGTCTTGTCAAAAATGTTCCAACCAGTTCTAGTTATTTCCTCTCTACTACAAGTTTTCCAGTCTTAAGAGTATTTTCAAAACTCTGCTCTGCAAAAGAGGTCTACTGCACACACCTCTACCCTGCTGATAAGCCTTTCAAGATGGAAAATAAAATGGAAAAAAGTTATAGGCAAACAAAGATGTTTACCAAATGTTCAGCTGATCTCCAGCTTTGTGTTGGAGTGAACTGGAGTCTCTCTCTTTTTTTTATGCTTAGTTGTGTCCCATTGTCGTAGTAAAACACATTAATTTTTATACCACAAATTACATCACATGTTATACAGGGTAGAAAGATCAATATTCCATTTCACTTTAAGTTAAAATACTACTAAAAGATCTAAATTCAAACATAGTTCTTAATCGTGTTCCCAGATAGAACAACTAGACTGAAGGCAAAAGTATCCTAATGGTCAGGACAAGGAATAGTCTCCAACAGTGCTCCTGAGTTAATCTTTCTGGCATGCAGGAAATTTTCCACTGACACAATAGAGACTTCAGTAGCCACTACCAAAGTTTATAGACTTTCCTAGGATGGGGTTCTGTCTGCTAGCTCTCGTCACCAATCAGTGGAGTAGTTCAGGGTAACATCGGAGATATACTACAGCCAGAGACAGTAACCTCCTTAGGTTGAGGTAAACAGCCAGTAAACAAATAGAGATACATGAAAAGAGATCAAGCCCAATTCCCACGCTGGCTTTGTAAAAATGTTTCTCATTTTCTAATTGAATAGGAGGAGGAAAACAGTAAAAATGCTGCAGCTGTGGTTGAGAGAGAGAAATCCGCTTCAAAGAGTAAATCATATTGCAGATTTAAGTCTTTTTCTAGCTCATCAGAAAGGCATCCCAAAAAGAAAATGCAAATCTAACCAAAAAAGTAGTCAGAGAAAGAACCATCTGTTTAGCTCTGAGAACTTCTTCATTGGAAGATAGTGGGGGGTTGCAGGAGGGCAAAAGACTGGGCTTTCATAATCCGAATCAGGTCCCTTCAAAAGAAGAGATTCATGAAAGACTGTTTTCACCACAATATTTTGAAGTTATGATGTTCAGTATAACCTGAGGAACTAGAAACAATGGAAAGGCAGGGGGACAAAAACCAGGGAGATTCTTTGAACTTTAAAGGCAGTAAGGGGTTGAGTCCCTTTACACACATTACGAGGAGATGTGAGCTAAGCTGAGTGGGAATTTCCAGACAAAACCAGAAAGCTAAATAATGCAGACAGAGCTATTAATGCAGTTCATAAAAGGGAACGGAATCATTTTGCTAATGGTAGATGTAGTTATATTGTCCTTAGTTAAGAGCACAGTAATACTGTCAAAAGGTGGATTCCTGCTAAAGAAACCCACATATTGAAAAATAGGAGAACACCTTAAGAATGAGCTACAAGTCTGCAGCAATTGCCTTAAGCACTCAGTATACATTAAGGTAATTTGAGTGCCTCATTTGAGAAGTGCCAATTTAATTCTGCATTTTCTGGGTTTCTCACCTTTTTTAAAGACTAACATTCTTGAAAGATGATATGCGCTCAAATGATGAACACTGATATGTGCCTGCAACCTGAATTTTACCATAAAGTTTGTAGAGCATGGTGCTTCACAAGATGCCATTTCTTGGAGTCTTACAATCGAGGACCACCATCCCACCAGGAGACCTGCACATGAGGATCCCTGACCCAATGCAGTGCACACTGTAGTCAGTGGAACCTTGCAAGGACACAGGAGTCAGTTTTTGCAGAGCTTCTTTCAGAATTGTACCCTAAGCTAGATCTGAGGAAGGGAAAGATGGAATTAAGCAAGGAAGACATGGAAGTAAGTTTATACACACAACAAGATTTAGATTATGAAGTCAATGGGACTATACAGATTTAAACCACATGAGGATCCTATGAGTAGTGTTGGAATGAGAGTTATTGTGGGTATAGGTGGGTTTTGAAGAGATATTTGAAGGAGACTGAGGCTGCATATCATTTAGGGAAGATTTTGCAAGTACAAGGGTCATTAGAGGTAGAGAGGGCCAATGGATAGGGCACTGGACAGGGACTCAGGAGACCTTGATTCTATTCCTGGCTCTGCCACTGACCTGCAGTGTGATCCTTGGGCAAGTCACTTCACTTCTCTGTGCCTCTGCTTTCCTATTTGGAGTGAAAGCTTGTCAGGGCATAGACTCTTATTGTGTGTGGGCAATGACTAGCATGATGGGGACCATATTTCTGAAGTAATATTAAACACAGTAGCATTTGTGAGAGGAACATATTATCCCAAAGTGTATTTCACACATCTCTGAAAATAGTCCTACTTTATTTCTGTAGAAACCCAAAAAATGAAAGCGAGATACATGATACAAACTGATGTCAGAAAAGCTAACAAAAAATTCTAGAATTGAGGTGTGTCACCTTATGTTAAAAAGGAGGAGATGTGTAGAAAAGCCCAGACTCCAGCTAGTACACAATGCAGCTGCCTCACTTTTGCATGTCTGAGGCCACTGTGAGGACCATGCTGAAGTCCTTCTGCTAGCTCCCAGTCAGCTTCTGATGCCAGTTTAAAGTTTTGGCCCTAATTTTCAACACAATTAGTGTATCATGCCCCAACTACATTAAAGATCAAATTTCAATCTGTGAGAACCACCCTGGCAACCATATTCCTCTGGAACAATGCAGATCACAATGCCTGAGATTAAGCACATGAGAGCTGGAGATAAAAGCACTCTTGTTTAAGGGGCTCCAGTCATCTTTCAGAGGAGATCAGGTAAATCCAGAATCTGACCATCTTTAGGAAATGCTGCAAAACCTTTTCCTTTTAAAAAACCTTTCCACCATAAGAATGGCGCTGACACCCCTGCCTACCCAATAACCCTTACTAACAAAAAGAAGAAATTAATAAAATCTAATAAATCAAAACTAATAACTCTAACCCAAGCAGAGTTGTTGTCCCTGAAAAAAGCACTAGGCATTTCATAAAATCCACTAGGGGCTTCGCAATTTCTATTGATTTTCCATAGGGGGTGCTCAGATACTATTGTGATGAATGGTGTATAAAGCTCTAAGATGGCTAGAAAGCATCCAAGGCCTCTGACACAAATTAAAATTACATATAGAGAGTAGCATACAGTAACAGTCAACATTAGCTACTTAAGTTAAGAGTTAAGGCTTGTGTCAGAGATGCCTATGAACTAAGCTCCTGATGTTTTAAAGGAGATATTCAACCAGAACAATCATGGCCTGAAATATCGTTGTACAAGGGTTCTCACTTGCTGAGCATACACGTATTTATAAAGAGCTATACTATAAATCTGCAGGTCCCATGAGATTGCATCCTCTGGCAGAAGCAAACTATACACAACCAGGCCTCAGCAAATTAAGATTCTGTACCAGTACAAGTGATTGAAGAACGTAGATCTGCCCTAAGCATATTCATGTTGTGGAAAATCCCCACTGCGAAGGTTGGTGGCCAGGATATAAGTCCAAGTAACAAAATATTAGGTAAGAACATTCCTTTTATATTCTTTTTTCCTCATTAAGTCTTTATATTTCCCTTGTGTGGTTTAAACTTTAAAGACTCTGCTCAGATGCTGTTTCCCACACTAATTAGAGACACTAAGCATCTGTTGGAATCTCCTTTGGTTACCACTAGTACTTAAACCACCACCATTCCTCACAGAATAGCAGTGAAATCTAGTCTCCACTACAAACTTGTCTACAGTTGGTGGATGCAAGTTATATCAACTAAAGCTGCTGCAATTAGTGTATTGCTCATGCATGTGCGTACTTAGTTAGCTCCTTGCATTGGCACTGCATGTACATCAGCATATAGCTGCTGAAGTTAGTATATTGTTTGTGCATGTGCATACTTATCTCCTTGTGTTGGAGTGCTTGTGTTGATGCATATTGCAGTGCACCTTGGGTAGGTATCTGAGTGTGCACGCAGCCATCGTCCAACTCAATGTCTTTGGGAAAGTTTTGGTAATGCATAGTGGGGCAGAAATGAGTTGTGCAGCGGTGACTGGGAGCCTGGGTCAACCTCCCACCATGTTGACCCAACAACTCCATCCCATAATGCAGGGCTTTGGAGCTGTGCTCCGGCTCTGCTCCAGCTCCAGGTAAAAACCTGCAGCTCCACTGCTCCGGAGCTGCTCCGCGGGCTCTGCTCTAAAGCCCTGCCATAATGTCATCTATATTCCATATTTTTGGTGTCTTTTTAAAAAATCTCACCAACCCACATGGCCCTCCTCACTGTCCACCCTCTCTGACAGAAGCATGGAGCCTGCACAGTTTTGCACTGCTGTCATAAGCTTTGCAAGCACAGGACGCATGATCCTCCAGTAATTGCAGAGCCTTAAGAAGAACTGAGCCAGCAGAGAACACGATGGAGGACAAATTGCTGTGGGACATAACAAGAACCAGTTCAATGTTGTTGGTGGCATTCACAGAGCAGCTACAGATGGTGGAAGGCTCTTTCTGGCCCCAAGAAACAAACAGTGATAGATGGGATCACATCATAATACAGGCTTGGGATGATGAGCAGTGGCTGCAGAACCTTCAGATCTGCAAGGCCCCATTCCTAGATCAGTGTACTGAGCTTGCCCCAGCCCTCCAGTGCACGGACACCAAAATGAGAGCTGCTCTGACAGTGGAGAAGCAAGTGGTGATTGCACTGTGGAAACGTGCAATGCTGGATTGCTACTGGTCAGGGGGAAATCATTTTGGAGTTGGAAAATCCACTGCAGGACTGTGACTCTTGGCAATGTGCAGGACATAGTGTATGGATCTGCAGCAATGAAGTTCCCGAACTGCACTGGAGCAATAGATGGCACGTGTATCCTTATTTTGGCACCACACCACCTTGCTGCGTAGTTCATCATTAGAAAGGGCCACTTTTTCTATGGTTATGCAAAGATTGGTTGATCGCCAGGGACACTTTACCAACATGCCTGGTCAAGGAATGTTCATGAGGCTCGCATTTTTAACAACACAAGACTGTTCAGAAAGCTGCAAGCAGGGACTTTCTTTCCCAGCTGGCGGATTACCACTGGCGATGTTGAAATGCCAGTTGTGATCCTGAAGGACCCAGCCTAACCCTTTCTCCCCTGGCTCATGAAGCCACGCACTGGCCACCTCAACAGCACCAAGGAAAGATTTGGCTAGTGGCTGGGCAGGTGCAGAATGACAGGAGAATGTGCGTTGGTATTGATTGAAGAGACAAAAACATGCCAAGGGCTATAGCTGCCTGCTGCGTCCTACATCATACCTGTGAAGCAAAGGGGGGAAAGTTGCTGCTGGGATGTAGTGGCTGTCTGCTGAGTTTGAGTAGCCAAGGGCTATTAGAAGAGCTCAATGCAAAGCAATATGGCTCAGGGAGGCATTGAAAGCGCACTTTAACAGTGAGCCACAGTAATGCATTGTGTACTGTACTCTACCTGACCCTGCTGTATTGGGGCCCATTCAGAATTGTGGGGTGCTTGGTGTATGAATATAACTCTGTTAATTTTGCAGTGTGTGATGTACATTTATGGTTATTACACTGTATTTGCCACTGATCCTGTGCGTTGTGCCACACTGCACAGTAACAAGTGGCTGCTTTCAGAACTTCAAGGCACTCCGCAGCATATGTTATGAACTAATAAACATGAATATTTTCCAAATAATAGAATTTTATTCAGTAACAAAACCAGTGCAAAGGAAAATCTGTTCAATTTAAAAGCAAATATATTAAAAACTTAATACATTAAGGGAACAGAACTTAACAAGGGGAAAGAACATTCATGTTCATTTTAGCTACACATACAGCAACCGTGGCTTTCACAGGTCAGTGTATGGGAAGTTGTAATTGTCGTTATTGTCCCCCAGAATGGACACTGCAGCCTCTGATACCACGTGGAATGTTGAGAGGGATGGAGGGAAGTGCTGTAATGTAGTTCTCCATGGACTGCAGAGGGAGGCAACCCCATGATTTTTGAACCTGTAGGTCCACCAGAGTCTGAAACATCTGTGTTAGCTGCTGGAGAAGCCCCACTATGTTCTTCTCCTTTTCCTCCTGGGACTCCTGGGCCTTTTCCCTGTCCACTCTTTCCTTCTCCAGGAAGTCTGCAATGTTCACCCTCCAGGCCCTTTTCTCACAGTCTGATGCAGCACTGGCTTGCAGGATCTCATTGACAAAGTCATTCCATGTCCTCATCTTTCTTCTCATTTGCTCAAGAGTTCCACAGGAATGGATGGGGAGCCCCTCCAGGCCATAATGGTAGCAGCTGCAGATACAACGCAGAGAGGTACCATTGTCAGTATAGTCACAATGGAATGGGAAAGTTAAGATTCAGAACTCCCTTCCTTTGCTCCCCTGAAGCTTTACCCAAGACATATTTATTGGCACTTCTACTTCAGAGTCCATGTGCATGGCACCACTCACAGCACCAGCCATGGTAAATATGGCCCACCAAGGGTGAGGGAAATGCTTGTTTGCATGAAACTAGTAGCATGGGGCAATGACACTGGATCCTGGTGGCTCCATTTTCCACAGCTGCTGGTGATTTTAGCTGATACCCCACTGCTGAGAGTAACAAAAGCACAGAGAGCACAGCTGCTGCTGGAGTCCCAAAGCTGCCTGTGCCCGTATGCTGCAATGGTGTGTGCCAAAGTTATCGCTGAGTGGTGTGGGAAAGTGTCCTACCACAGAGGATGAAATAATGCTGCCATCCATGGAAATCTTTGGAAGAGGATTGCAGAGGGCCTCCATGGAAGTTTCTTCAAGATCTCTTAGAAGGATTCAAGGGACATCCAATCAGGAAAAGGCCTTTCAAAAATTCATGGGGCTTTAAGGGTGGGGGGACCTTTCTGTCTCTGTGACCACTGGGCAGCGGTGTTCACAGTTGTGACCAGAGCAGTCAGTGTCAGATATTGTGGGCTAGCTGCTGGAGGACTGTTAGGGTTGCTATAAGTAACACCGTGTCTACACTCACACGGCGTTGACCTCAGTACACTAACCATGGCCCATCGCTGCTCAGGGCGGTTATGTTACTTCTCACTGTAACAGGGCACTTACATCAGTGGGAGACAAATTTAAGTGTAGACCATGCACAACTAAGTCAACTTAAGGTGACTTATGTTGACCTAACTTTGTAGTGTGGACCAGGCCTTACTGTTTTAAATCTATAGTCTCATGTATTTATTATTCTGTGACATAGTAGAGTTATCTATAATATCCAGCCAAACATTCTTACAGTTAAATAGATAAGATGGCCATTCATATGGACTCACAAATGAAATGTGTCCAACTCCTATTAAGATATACAACCGTTAATTGCAGTTTGTCTGAGTTAGGTGCTCATAGAAAGTTTCCTGCTTCCTTTCATTTTCTAAAGGTGTCTGTAATTTTTCCTTTAAAATGCTTTTTTTTTCAGTATTGCAGTCTCGTTCCTCACAGCTGTTTGTTAGTCTCTGGGAATTGTTTGCTTTTCTTTTGTAGCTGCACAAAGTGATTTAAAAATAAAAACACATTTGCCTTATATATTAGCTCATTTATCTTTCTGATCTCTTCTGTAGATTTTATTTTGTTTATGAAATTGGCAATTCTCATGTCCACTCCTGGCTTTTCTGTATTATTCAGTTGGGGAAAAAATCAGAGCCCTATTAGTTTGATCAATTTCACTTTTAATTCATTGAGTTTGACTTCTATTTCATACAGGCTATCTGCTGTACCTGAGAATGCTTGTTTTCCAAAACATTCGTTCTCCTCTACAAACATATTTTACGTATATTAGGTGAAGAGTTTCTGTACTAGGGATCTAGCCAACATTTTGTTCAGATTCTCCAACTTCCCTTTCTCCAGTGGCAAACAGTCTACCTCTCAGATGATTAGTATTACCTGTTTGTATTATGGTAGCACCTTGGAGCCCTAGTCATAGACCAAGACCTCATTGTACTTGGAGCTGAACTCATTCAATCCTTGTCATTTGGGTAGACCTTTCTAATAGAATCATATCAATTTCCCATTCACTTGTTGTTGTGATGGTGGTGGTTTGTTTGGGAAGCAGCCTTTCTTTAGAAACATATTGTGACATTACCCTAGTGTTATCTGGATCGGTAATCTGCTAGGTCACACCAATCCTCGACTCTGGGAGCCAGCCTTACCCTGCTCTGCTGTGAGAACCCCCACTCCTGGGCTGTTTGTGCACAGCCTCTGGCATGTAAGTTGCTCCCAGCTATGTGAGTGAGCACTTTTGGCCAGCCGCTGCTTAGATTGTGCAACCAAATGACACTAGCCAATATCTCCGGTCGCAGACACAACCCTAGGAACCTCCATCTTCCAGTGTCCAGTTATGCCCACTGGACGCTTTAAGCTTATATGAGTTTGTCAATTTAACAAAGAAATTGATATGCACCAGGATTGTTATCCCAAGGGGAGTCTCTGACATGCTTCAAACTAGACGCACTGCTTCAGGTAGAATAAACAAACAATTTTATTAACTACAAAAGGTAGATTTTAAGTGATTATAAGTCAAAACACAACTAGCCAGATTTGGTCAAATGAATAAAAGCAAAACGCATTCTAAGCTGATTTTAACACTTTCAGTGCCGTTACAAACTTAGATGCTTCTCACCACAGGCTGGCTGGTTGCCCTTCTGTCAGGCTCTCCCCTTTGATCAGCGCTTCAGTTGCTTGGTGGTGTTGTCTGTAGATGGAGAAGGAAGAGAGAGGAAGAGCATGGCAAACGTCTCTCCCTTTTATCATGTTCTTTCTTCCCTCCTGGCTTTGCCCCCCCCACCCTTCAGAGTCAGGTGAGCATTACCTCATTGTAGTCCCAAACTGACCAAGGGAAGGGGGGTGACTCACGAGAGTCCAACAGATCCTTTGTTCTGCCTAGGCCAGTGTCCTTTGTTCCTGTGAGGCTGGGCTGGGTTTGTCCCATACATACCCTGATTAAGTGTGTACTGCCCCTCTGCTCCTGGAGAGTTTTGCCTGGGCTTGTTTTAAGCCACAAGGACACATTTCCAGCCTCAAAACTATATACATTAAATTACAACCTATAACATTACTATTACAACAATGCTCAGTGCATCATGAGCCTTCTGAAGACACCCAACATGGCAAACTTTGCAGTGGATACCACACAATCATATTATAAGAATGAACATGGAGGTGCAGGGTATTCCGCCGAGGTACAGTGTCACATATATGTGCAGTTTTCTTTGTATTATGTGATCAGAGTTCCTCTAATAAAATTATTTAGCAAATTAAAATGAATTTCTACTTTGAGTAGAGACTGTAAAGATGGCATCAGAGGGTTCCATCAAAATAGTTGTGTTTTCATATCAGATACACTTTGTTTTATATACTGCATATATATATAGAGAGAGAGAGAGAGAGAGAGAGAGAGAGAGAGAGAGAGAGAGAGAGAGCTAATAAATTGCCAACCCTGGAAACTAAACCTGGGCTCTGAGAGTCAAGCTGGGATCTTTCCCTTCTTTTTCATCATTTCCAGGAATGATGATGCCAGAAGGCTTTGCAAGCTAAATCAGGCCCTCACTCACACATGGAAACCCTAATACTTCTACTATTTCAGTGGGATTGCACAGGTATAACTGATTTGAACTTAGGGCCTGTCTACATGGGGAACTGAGTGCAGAACAAGGTAGGGTGTGAATTTAAAACACACTAGCTACCTCCACTAACTTTCTGTGACTGTGGAGTAAGAGTGTTCCCATGGGACGTTAGTGCAGAATAGCTAGTGTGCATTAGTAAATCCACACAAGCTATTCTGGGCTTTTTCCCCATGTAGACACGTTCTTAGTAAACAAGTGAGGGTATGTCTATACTGCATGCTCGCTAACAGCAGCCTGTAGAATACATACACTGCACACACTCCTAGCACAGGTATAAATAGCTATGTAGACGGTGAGGCACTGCTTAGGTGAGTAAGGCCACTCCAGAAGCTTAGGTATCTACCCTACCTGGCTCTCTACATACCCAAGCAGTTCTGCTATTTTTAGCAGTATGGTGTCCCGCTGCCTCCACACTGCTGGAGACTTTCCCTGTGGCAGGGAAAGGCTACAGCAGCAGGAAAAGGCTCTGGCATGGGGGAGGCAGTGGGGAAATGATCTGGTAGCTCCCTGCAGTGTGGAAAAGCTCCAGCAGCAGGGAGCTTCCGGGTCCTTTCCTTGCCACCAGGAAAGACTCCGGCTGCAGGGAAAGACTCTGGCACGGGGGAAAGACTCCAGCAGCTCCCTGTGCTGTGGCATGTAGCTACACATACAATACTCACCATCACAAGTGTAGACATGACACCTTACTTGATGTTGCATAGGAAAAAATAGAATCTAGCTCACTCTCTTAATGGTGTTGGCTCTGCAGAGCTAAGCAGAGTAAAATTAATCTTGTTTTTGCCATTGAAGTAGGCAGACATGGTTTAGCAATGTATAAGTAGCAGTATTCCTCCTCTTTATGGCTGGGAATTGTGTGGCAGCCAGATGCTGGGGCAGCCCCCACTAGAAACGCAGAATGTACGATGTGCCTACCATCAGAACATTGCTTCATTCCATCTGTTACCTGGATAGCCCTGTGCTATACCCTGAGCCTACTGGCAACTGCTTGCTTTCTCTGTATCTTTATACACTTCTTTTTCTTGCGGACCTGTACTTTTTAAAATCAGAGCACTGTTTTGTGTGGAGGGGGCAATCCTGTGGAGAACAAGCAATAAGTGACCAGTAGCAGAGTGACTTGACCTGCGTCTGCTGATTGAGTTATGTACCTGACATGAGTAAACCAGAAGCACTTGGCAGAGTGTATGGAATCTTCTCATCACCCTTGAAAAGCCTGGTTGAGCAGTCATCCCCTTAACTGTATCCCAGGTCTCCATCCTTGGAGCATGCAGAGAACTTAGACATGACTAAAATGTTCTCAAAATCTTCTGAGTCTGGGCTGGGCTTGCAATGACCAGGACATGGGAGGTCAGGCCTAATAGTTAAAGTCAGGAACCAAAGCAGGGGGTTAGAGCTGGAGTAAAGATAAGGGTCAAAGTAAAGACAAGGGTCAAAGCCTGAGGCAAGCCAAGGGCTGGAGCCAAAAGCCAGGGGTAGGGCATAGGAGCAGGGACCTAGAGCAAAGCAGAAACTGGTGAGGCTGGGGATCTGGGGTAAGGAGATCAGGGCTTAGGAACAGGCTGGAAGTGTTTGCAGTGGCAGCCACCAAGGATTCGCCTAATTGCTCAGATAACTTCCTGTGCCTTCTTCTGGCTTGAGAGGTGGGGTCAGATGTCTCCCCCAAGCAGGGGCTTCATAGGCAGAACCCTTGGTGAGCTAGAGCTCTACTAAACCCCTTCTCCAATGGCTCTGGTGAGCAGCTGGGTGGCAGCTGCAGTCTGAGCACAATCTGGGGCCTGGCGGTCACACAGTCAAGACCTGTAATCCCTTACGTGGCTCTCATACAGGCCACTTACACCCCCACATGCTTTCCAAAATATTTAGTTTAAAAATAAAATGAGAATTTCAGCTACAGTAAATGTGGAAGGAGGAAGACTGGTTGTGTGGCCAGGGCACTGGGCTGGGACTCAGGAGACCTGGGTTTTAGTCCCGGCTCTGCCACAGATTTCCTGTATGGTCTTGAAGTTAATCTACCCAGTTCCCCAGTTCTAGTACTTCCCTTGCTCACAGTGGTGCTGCAGGGATAACATCCAATAATGATTGTGAGCTGCTCAGGTACTATGGTCAGAGCATTTATGGGGATTATTTGTTACTGCTTCACTCCCCCTCTGGTATGGATGAATGAGGGCGGGGGGCTGGTCTTACTAAAATTGTTCTCTGTCGAAAGAGAAGATATAGCTTCCCAAAGGCACCTCACAGGTGTTTCAAGTTCCCTGCAACTGAAAGAGGTAAAGAATGGCCCTGCCATCACATACAAGAGTGAAGAATGCTGGTTCTCTTCCCAGGAAGGCTCTTTCTTGTTACAGTGTTACTTTCAGAAGGCTTTGTGGTATTGTGATTCCAATGATAACACTTCGTTCTTATGCCGCATGTTTCATCCCTACATCTCAAAGTACTCTACAGCGGGAGGCCAATATCATTATCCCCATTATAAAGTTTGGGAAACTGGGGAACAGAGGGGCTTGCCTAGGGTCACACAGCTAGTCAATGGTAGATCTGGGAATGGAACCAGGAATCTTTACTCCCTGTTTGGTGTCCTAGCCACTGGACTACACTGTCTCCTGCTAAGAAATCATGCCAAAGACACAGTTCAGAATGAGGATAATAATATAAAATACTCCTATTTTCTGTCCAACACAATGTTTCTCTAAAATCAACTTATCTTGCAATACATTTATATGTATTGTGTGAAATCCTTACCCCCACTGAAGTCAATGACAAAATTTCCATTGACTTTAATGGAGCCAGGATTTCACTTATCATATATGTAAGATGTGTGTATACATTTCTTTTCTCTTTTTTTACAGATTTGTTTCATATGCTTTTCTTTTGCTGCTGATACACATAATCATTTCTATTTCTGTGAACATGCCTGTGCTTAATAGTCTTGGTTCAGTCTGTTTAGTGGATCATTAATTAACACTGATTACTCTGCTCTCATTAAAACTCAGATGGCATCACGAATTACCAACATTAATAATAAAACAATCACTTTCCATAGCCTTAAAATGTCTGAAAGAAACATTTTTTCCTATCCTATTAAATTTTATTATAACAAAGGATACAGAATTTAACAGATAAAACTTCTTTATTAGGATTTTTATTATGTCCTTAAGCAGTGAATGTCTTCAAACTTTCAATAGGAGAAAAGAGAGCATACATCGGAGACTTTTAAAAATATATAGTTTGATGTTTCATTTAATTGTGAACAAATTAAAGGAAAATAATCAATTGAATGTTTTTCTTCTTTGCTAGAGATACTGGGTTAAACTCTGCTCTTGTTTACACCAATGGATATCTGGAGTAACTGCAATGGAGTCAATACAAATTTACATTCATGTAGCTGAAATGAAAATATGGGCCACTTTTTATGCAAATTAGTACATAAGCTAGGATTTGTTGAAGGGTATTATTGTCCTTCACAGTACAAAGACTGTCACAGGAATGAACTAGATCTGGATGTAACAAATATTTATAAAGAAACAAGTTAATAATCATAATTATATTTATAATTATAGAATGCAGATATGTAAAGCACCATAGAAGTTAGAAGCTGAAAAATTCATTACCGTGTTGCATTACATGTTTCATTTTATAAGAAGCTGCTCTTGAGGGGCTGGAATTGAGATTAGTAATTGGAAAGTTCAGAAGCTTTACAAATGTGGGTCAGTTGCTCTTTTGTTGAAGATATTAAGAACTGTCCAATAACTTTAAAAAAGGATGGCAATCAACTTTTAATTAGTTTTTGCTTAAATAAGGATTTTGATAATAGTATTGTTACACATATCAATGGTTTATCGGCTGAAATCTCTGATACACAAAATGAAAGCTGTTTTATAGGTTTCACAGATGATGGGTTTTTAGACTGAGAAACAACCAGTTTACTAGCCACAGGCTACTGTTACATTTGTGAAAGAGAAAAATACTTCTCCCCATTTTCAGCTGGATTCTCCAAACTTTGCTCTCGCTAAATAGTCCTTTACTGTGTGTATTGACCTGTTGAAATCAATGGGATTTCCTGTATTTTAAGGTATTGTTCTGTACAAGGAAGGGTGGCAAAAACTGTTCCTTTGTGACCTAGTTAATATTGAAGTATGTGTAATCTATAGAGATATTAGGATAATAGGCGCCTGTGTTGGAGGAAAGTGGACAGCTAAAAAGAAAAGGGTTACTTTTAAATAAATAGAAATTATTCTAGATTCAGAATCCTTGGAAATAAAAGGTATCATAAGAAAAAGTTTTGTTACTAGGAGACCATAACCAGAAACTAGAAGGATAAATTGTTTTTATTTAAACATATGAAATATCTTCAGTCAAGATACTTAGTAGAAAAGATAATAACACATATACATAAAACTGATTTTATTGTTTTGTTCATTAAAGAGCAGGCAAAATTTGTAATGTATATATTGAAAAGTGAAAGTCCTTATACAAGGCCCAACCAAAGTATGTATCATAAGAACTTAATTGCCTAGCCAGATGTTTGTTAACTGCTTGCTTAGAATTAGAGAGACAAGGTGGATGAGGAAATATTTTTTATTGGACCAACTTCTGTTGGTGAGAGAGGCAAGCTTTTGAGAAGAGATCTATGTAGCTCGAAAGCTTGTCTCTCTCACCAACAGAAGTTGGTCCAATAAAAGATATTACCTCACCCACCTTGTCTCTCAAATATCCTGAGATCGACACAGCTACAACTACACTGCTTAGAATTCCACAGATTCACAGCACAGAAGTGATTCCAGCACATAGAAGAGTTAATGGTTGTGGTTAGTTTTGTTTCTGACATTTAGGTGGCAATAATTTATACATCTCATAAAACTTCCTAAATAAATAAATAGCAAAAAAAATCCCAACCCTTCATCCGGCTGCTGTGAAGCCAAGCTAAGATTGTTACAGAACACATGACTCAAGTGTCCAGCTTGCTGTATAATGGAAAGATTTGATAAGTTTCATTTTGAAATGACTACTGTTCCAGCATGAGTTGGACACACTGCATACAGCCAAGTGCCATGCTTCTGGAGTGGCTGTCACTAGAGTTAATTTAACTTTAAAAAAAATTAAAATGTTGATGAAAATATGTTAAGGACAATTTTGAAGACTTAAAGATTGCATCTTTTTTTGTGACTACCTCTAAGGCTTGGTCCACACTACGGGGTGGGGGTCTATCTAAGATACACAACTTCAGCTACGAGAATAGCGTAGCTGAAGTCGACGTATCTTAGATCGAATTAAAATTACTTACTGCAGGTCCATGCGGCACAGGCTGGCCCCCCCGTCGACTCCGCTTACTCCTCGCGCCAAGTTGGAGTTCCGGAATCGACGGGGAGCGCTTCTGGGAACGATTTATCGCGTCTACCTGAGACGTGATAAATCAATCCCAGAAAATCGATTGCTACCCACTGAATCAGGCGGGTAGTGTGGAAGTATCCTAACTGTCAAATATTTTCCATCTCCCTCTACATTATCACTCATCTCAGATTCTAGTATGGATAGTGTTATATAAATATGAAGTATAATCTAGGGCTGTCAATCACAGTTATATCACGCGATTAACTAAAAAAATTAATCATGATTAATCACAGTTTTAATTGCACTGTTAAACAATAGAATACCAATTGAAATTTATTAAATATTTTGGATGTTTTTCTACGTTTTCAAATATATCGATTTCCATTACAATACAGAATACAAAGTGTACAGTGCTCACCTTATATTATATAACTGCACTCAAAAACAAAACAATGTAAAACTTTAGAGCCTGCAAGTCCATTCAGTCCTACTTCTTGTTCAGCCAATTGCTCAGACAAACAAGTTTGTTTACATTTACAGGAGATAATTCTGCCCACTTCTTATTTACACTATCACCTAAACGTGACAACAGGCATTCACATGGCACTTTTGTAGCCGGCTTTGCAAGGTATTTGCAAATATATATGATATGCAGTGGCATAGCCAGGTTTAAAATACAGGGGGGAGCAGAGCTAAAAAAAGGCGCCTCCCCTTGTACTCACCCTGTGGCGCACTCCAGCTGTATGGCGGCACTTCAGCGGCGGGTCCTGTCTCTTCACTTGCTCCGGGTCTTTGGTGGTACCTGCCGCCGAAGTGCTGCCGAAGACCCAGAGCGAGTGAAGGACACGCTGCCAAAGTGCCGCCGAACAGCTGGAGCATCAGTGGGTGACTGCTTTTTTCAGCTCTGCTCCCCCGGTAGCACAGGAGCAGAAGGCGCCTGGAGCAAAAGGCGCCGGAGCAAAAAAAAGGCGCCACTTCTGCTCAGTAGGGGAGCGGCCGGTACCCCCGCTCTCCTCCTGGCGACGCTACTGCAGATATGTTAAACATTCATATGCCCCTTCATGATTTTTTGGCCACCATTCCGGAGGACATGCTACATGCTGATGATGCTCGTTAAAAAAATAATGCATTAATTAAATTTGTGACTGAACTCCTTGGGGGAGAATTGTTCGTCTCCTGCTCTGTGTTTTACTCGCATTCTGCTATATATGTCATGTTATAGCAGTCTCAGACGATGACCCAGCATCTTGTTTGTTTTAAGAACTCTTTCACTGCAGATTTGACAAAATGCAAGGAAGGTACTAATGTGAGATTTCTAAAGATAGCTACAGCACTTGACCCAAGGTTTAAGAATCTGAAGTGCTTTCCAAAATCTGAGAGGGTCGAGGTGTGGTGAATGCTTTCCGAAGTCTTAAAAGAGCAACATTCTGATGCGGAAACTACAGAACCCGAACCACCAAAAAAGAAAATCAACCTTCTGCTGGTGGCATCTGATTCAGATGCTGAAAATGAACATGCGTCGATCTGCACTGCTCTCGATCATTATTGAGCAGAACCCTCTTCAGCATGGACACGTATTCTGGAATGGTGGTTGAAGCATGAAGGTACATATACATCTTTAGCGCATCTGGCATGTAAATATTTTGCAATGCCGGGCTACAACAGTGCCATGTGAACATCTGTTCTCACTTTCAAGTAACATTATAAACAAGAAGTGGGCAGCATTGTCTCCTGCACATGTAAACAAACTTGTTTGTCTGAACGATTGGCTGAACAAGAAGTAGGACTGAGTGGATTTGTAGTCTCTAAAGTTTGACATTGTTTTATGTATGAATGTGGTTATTTTTGGTGCATAATTCTACATTTGTAAGTTCAAATGTAATGATAAAGAGATTGCACTACAGTACTTGTATTAAGTTAATTGAACAATACTATTTATTTTATTTTACAGTGCGAGTATTTATAATAAAAAATAAATATAAGGTGAGCACTGTACACTTTGTATTCTGTGCTGAAACTGAAAACAATATATTTGAAAATGTGGAAACCATCCACACATATTTAAATAAATGGTATTCTATTATTGTTTAGCAGTGCGATTAATCATGCAATTAATTGTGATTATTTTTTTTAATTGTGCGATTAATCACAATTAATTTTTTTAATTGCTTGACAGCCCCAGTATAATCATTAACATATTATTAGCGGGGAAGACTATCAGAAAAAGCTTGTTCCCATCAGGAGTCAGGGTCTTCAGCAGAGCCAGTCTGGAGGCAGGACCTAAAGCTGAGCTAGTCTCCGGGCAACTTAATGAGCGCAGTTGACC
Source organism: Macrochelys suwanniensis (assembly GCA_033296515.1). Classification (NCBI taxonomy): domain Eukaryota; kingdom Metazoa; phylum Chordata; order Testudines; family Chelydridae; genus Macrochelys; species Macrochelys suwanniensis. Next base: position 35,710,434 of record CM065775.1, on the reverse strand, counting down.
TGTTGTAGCCTGCCAGATTGGCCACAGCACCTGATTGGTTGGAAGAGTCAGCCAACTGGCTTTTAAGACCTGCAGCAGCTCAGTAGCTGCTCAAAGCATTTGCTCATAGCTCCTATGTGTGCTTGTACCCAGCCTTCTAGCCCTGCCTCACTCCAGGGACCCTGATTCTTGTTTCTGATTCCTGGCTTTCATCTCGGATTATGACTTTGTCTCTGACTCTGGGCTCTAACTCTGCTTCTGACCCTTGACTCTGATTACAAACTTCTGCTCTTAACACTAGGTCTGGCTTCTGCTCTAACCACTGGACAGGACTGCCCATGTCCCTGTTGCCGACAGTTCATATCTTTAAAAAAATCAGTTGGCGAGTTACATTAATGGGGTAGGTCTGACACTGCCTCTTTCATGGCGTACCTGTACACAGCAGTTGGAAGTTTAATTTCCAGGCCCACATGCACCCTGGACTGAGGCACCTATCTCTGAGAGAAGGGTGGGGCTTAGTTCATAGGCTAATTTAGGTGGCTTCCTGCCTAGCCTCCTGGCTTTTGTGGATTGCGTTCTTAGATGACTGTCTCTCCCCATTCATTGCGTAGGAAGCCTAGCTGCCTAACTCAGTGTGTATCAGTGTTGTTCCTGTGATTTACTAGGTGCCTGGAAGATAGGTGCCATGATACTCAGTGATGCAACATCTAAGTTCTTTTGTGGATCCCACCCTTCCTGCCTGGTAACCCTTTTCAAGTGGGACCCTATCGTCTAGCTGTCCTTGGCCCCAAACCAGTACTGAACTTCCCAAGTCTCCCCAGTACCTTAAGCACACCCTTTCCTGGAGCTCCACCATTGTGGGTATTCCTGTGTGTCCCATCAGGGACATGTGACAGTGTAAGCAAGTAACACACTCACTCTGCAAAGGGAGTTCTAAGCACACACGCATGCTTCACTGCAGAAGAGCTATACAGGTCTCTTGAAAAACAACAAAATGCTGCATGCCAAGCCCTGTCTCAGTTTCCTCACTCTAAGAGCCCTGTGGGATTTGGTCAGTGTTTTTTCTCTTCATGCTCCATCCTGCCTGCTTCTGATCTCACTTCACCTCTTCTTTTCCCCCTCTCTCTAAAATGATTAGTAAGGGACTCCTCCCCTTTAACAGGTGCCCCTTATGGTCATCCTCAAAGGTGACCAACATCCCCTGTCAGATGATCCATTAGATACCAGCTTACCTGATGGGAGGGGTTTCTCTGCGCAATAGCTAATTCATTGTCTAATTGGTCTTGTATTTGAATAGGAGACCTTCCAAGTTAATGAGCCTTGATTGGTTTGGATTGTTTGCCCTCTGTCAACATCTTCTGGAATTCCAGTTCAAGATGAGGCAAAAAAGACAACAGTGAAGGGGCAGTATGCACTTACTGCTAAAATGGAGCTTAGAAAACAAAATGGAGTTTATAGTTGATGCATACACATCTTCACTACCCTAGCTCTGTGTGGTTGTGGCTGTGACAACTTCCAAAAAATCTCAACTAGCCATGGAGCCATACCTGAATGGTTAGCAACACAGGAACAGCTACATCAGATTGCATGAGGGAGAGAAAAGATGAGTGGAATAATCTGTTCAGTTTTCTCTGCCTGCCATTATTTCTACAGGGTTTTTTGTTTGTTTGTTTTTGGTTTTTTTTGTTTAGTTGGTTGGTTTTTTTGCCACTCCACTTTAAGCCTGATCCACACCCAAGGAAAGCAGAGAAAGTCTTTCCATCGACTTCAGTGGATTTTGGATTAGGGCTCTAGGATCTGAGAGTATGGCTTTAATCAGATCAAACTGCCACTTTATTTAATAGGTTTTGCCTGAGTAAGGCCTGTAGGACTGAACTCCAATATTTTTGAAAGCATTTGGATTTTCTAGAACAAGAGCTTCATGAAACTTCCATATGCTGCTGACTAAATAACAGCAGAATCTGGATTCAGTATGTTGGAGCTGGTACATCAAAATAAACTGCAGAGGATCAGACTTGTATTATTGGAAACCTGAAGAAACCATTTGCCCTGTGCTGTTATCTGACTACTAAATATCTTGGATGCCCTCCCATTACTGCACTGTCTGAAAATATATATCAAGAAGAGAGACATAGTCTCATCACAGGTGAAACTGTGCTGAAATCCAAAATCACTTGAGCATATTGTCTTTCTCAGTTAATCTGCCTGCGCTTGATTTACAATACCTATGTTAACTCAAGAGAAGTGTCTGGTTTTAATAGTCTCACAAGGATGTTCCAGAGGCTTTCCAATACATTCCTGCTAGAGTTTGGAGAAATATTCATTATAAAACAATTTTTATCTAAATTTGGGGGTTGGTTGTGTGTTACAATGGGAGTATTTTTAAGAATCTCTGAAATTGTTCAATGAAGCTTCACGTATTAAACAAAATTGTGGTTTTAGATGACTCTGAAAATGTCCTGCAAATATTTGTGCTATTGAAGAGCAATCAGCCAGTTATATATGAAAAATAACCCTCAAAGGGGCTCAGCATTGGCTGAAATAATGTATTAAAATGCAAACAATTTGGTACTAAAGTAGTAGTAGATAGGGCCTAAGGGTCCTAAATGAGATCAGAACTCCATTGTACTAGGCACTCTGGCCTGGATTCACGAAAGGAATTAGACATGGTGATGCTGAGCATCAGAGCCTAACTTCTAGACACCTAGAAAATCACTGTGGTTCACAAAGGCTGAGTTAAATGCCTTGGCCCTTATACAATGAATGGGGAGTGGGTGCCTTAGAGTGAGCCACAGAGAATAAAATGGCATGACTGGTATTTTTCTCCTAGGAAGCCCGTGAAGGAATTAGGACTTGAACCCCCATCGCCTGAGTCCCAGTCCAGTGCTTTAAATATAAGACCATCTTTTACTCTTGTAAATGGAGCTTTCTCATCCAAAATGCAAGGATGGATGCAACATGTCGCTCACAAACCTTTCATATTTCTTTAGTATGTTCACAGATTTTTAAAAATAACGTGTACTGATTTTTTCACTTGCCAAGAGTGGTTATTAGGTTTTTAAACAGAGTAATGTTTAATTTTGGTCTTCAACAGTCGGGGGGATGTGGAAGAGAGAGAGGGGGATTCCCTTGTTAGGAGAAATGAATTGGTTTCTTTATTCAAAGTGTGATGGTGTACCCCATAAGACTTTATGGGGAGATGCTTATAAATGTATATATGATGAAACTGGAATATGTTTTATGCTACATGTACCATATCTCTGTAAAAGTTATGATCTACTGGATCTATTCCTCCTGGTTGTATGCATGTATCATTTTTGTAGTTGAAGTTACGAATATTGGTTGTATTTCTTGAGAAAGGAATGTGCAGGTTAAAGTGCCCAATCAAGAAGCACTTAACAGACAAAAAAAAAGTTGCAGACACCAATCCCCATCTAAGCTTGGCCAGGAATGTGGCTGGGCTGGTTACTGAGTTGTGCATGGACATGAGACTTGCCCATGTGACCCCAAAACTCCATTTTGTAACTGGATGCTACACAGGGAGAGGGAGGGGTATCCACCCAGGTGAGAAAGTCTATTTAAACCCCTGGGAGACCCCCTCCATGTTGTCTTCAGCTGGCTAAAGAGAGAGCCTCTCCACCCCCCAACAACACACCTGAAAGAGACTGGAACAAAGGACAAGAACAATAGGGGGTGTGAGCGATTGCTGGACCCAGGCTAGGAAGACCATAGCCTGTAAAAGGAAGTTTGCTGGAACTGGTGAGGTTTTTATCTGTATTTAGTGTGATTAGACATAGACGTGCGTGTTTTATTTTATTTTACATAGTAATTCACTTTGTTCTGTCTGTTACTACTTGGGACCACTTAAATATTACTTTCTGTACTTATTAAAATAACTTCTTACTTATTAAGTAATCCAGAGTACGTGTTAGTACCTGGAGGGGGGCAAACAGCTGTGCATATCTCTCTATCGCTGACATAGAGATAGAACTATTTATGAGTTTACCCTGTATAAGCTTTATACGGGGTAAAACAGATTTATTCAGGGTTTGAACCCCATTGGGAGTTGGACACCTGGGTGTCAAAGGCAAGAGCACTTCCTAAGCTGCTTCCAGGCAAGCCTACAGCTGTTAGGGGATGTGGTTCAGACCTGGGTCTGGGTTTGCAGCAGGCTAGCGGGTCAGGCTCAAAACAGACAGGATTCTGGAGTCCCAAGCTGGAAAAGGCAGGAAAGCAGGGGCAGAAGTAATCCTGGCATACCAGGTGGCAGCTCCAAGGGGGTTTCTGTGATACCAAGCTGTCACACAAAGGTTTCAGGTAAGTCTGAATCTTGGGGTGAATGCTTTGCAGTATTCACCCAGCTTTGTCACAGACACTTGGTATAAAGGCATATATGTTATGTGTAAGTGAAAGAATATCCATCCTTCAAGAATTACTAGTATTCAAGTAGCTACAAGAACATTTGACACACAAAAACTTTGCATGGCACACAGCACCAAACACTGGGCCAAATTCACCTTGATGTATCTAAGGCAAATTCATCTGTCATTCATAGATCCCATTGATTTCAGTGGGGACTGTAGCAATGTGACTGCAGATTTCTCCAGCTGACCCTTATGGAGTTACACAAGACATGAATCTTGTCTCACCAAGGTTTAGCGTTCACCAAGAACCTGATTCCAGTGTGGAACTATTATGATGTAATTGTAGGATTATGACAGCCTATCACAGTGAAATCAAACTGAGTGAGTCAGTCTCATTGTCATAGATGTTATTTGAGCCTACACAAATGACAAGCACAACAGCTGAAATCTCTACTTATTGCCGTATGAACTGGCCCATACCAAAGAACACTCTTGACAACGCTATATAATTATTAGGTAGTAGCAACTTGAAAATTTGACTAAAGCTCTGGAGGCATTCTCAAGCAGAAACAGAGCCAGAGCAATTACTGGACTACAAGGAATGAATTTACTTAATTACCTGCAATGAACCCTCATGACAGAAATCTGTCAGGCAGTCTGAAGTGATCTTATTACAGAGGAAGAAGCCTTTTCAAATGAATGACTTGTGACTACTAGCCCACCAAACCCTTATGCTTGCATTTGCCAAACTGCAAGGTCGACTGTTGTATGTTTAAAGAGTTGAACAAAGTGTTTCATTCCAGAATTATGTGATTTAAACAGCAGGTTTATGAGAATGTATAGTTGGCAGGATGTTTGTCCTTGGAACCTAACAAACGTATTACTGTTTTCCATCTCAGGTTCCAAGTGTATAAAACACCAGTAGCTTCTTGATCTAATTGGTGTATTACTAGATGAAATATCAGAACATATTTTAATCTCCTTATTAGAAAGTTCTGTAGGAAACTGAGCAAGTTCCCTAGGACAAAATTCTGTTCTGAGTTACACCAGTGTAAACCCAATTACTTCATTTCAATGGTTACTCCAGTTTTACGCTGGTATTACAGTGAGGAGAAATTGGAGATATAATTACTGTTCATGTTAATCTATTCAAGGTAATTTTTTGATGGTAAAGTGAAGTGTCATGGGTAACTGATCTCAACAAGTAATTATAAATAGGGAATCCTCATCCAGTTGAGGTGGTTCTAGATAGGTGCCACAGGGATCTGTTCTTGGCCCAATGCTATTCAATATCTTTGTCAATGATCTGGAAGAAAACATAAAATTGCTGGTAAAGTTTGCAAAAGACTCAAATTGGTGGACAGGTAAAGAATAATTATAAATAAAGGTGAATTCTAGAGAGTGATGTAGGTCACTTGTAAGGTGGCCTTTGTGATGCTATCTAAACAGGTTACCACCTCCATGATACAGACAGACCAGCTCAGATCAGAGCAACAGAGCAATTCATTTGTGTATGAATAGCCCAGAAGGGTTGAGTGTATCAATATGTACTCAGGCCAATTCACTTATGCTGATACAATCAACATATATCTTGATTTCTATTGTTTTCATCTGTCCCTGTCCTGTACTTAATTAGCTTTAGATTGAAACGTATGTTAGTATTTAAATGTGAATTTACTTGATGTGTAAAATAGCATGAAAACGAATGAAGAATTGTTTCTGGCTATCACATTGTGTTTACATTATGTTTATCTATTGGTGATTGGAGCGTTGGAATATAAATGAAGGGACATGTTGACTTCAAAGTGTGGGTTCAAGAATGTAGAATCTACAGACCCACGCTGTGATGGAAACGCTTGCCAGACTCTTTTCAGCTATAAGAAGGGACCTTGGGAGCGATTCTGTATCTCTGATCTATTTGGATTCTGTCAGAGGGCATCCAAGATGGAAGACAGAGGTCCCCAAAGCCATTTTGGGCAACCCTGAGAGACGTATGGGAAACTAACAGATACCACATCATTGCTATCATTTGAACTTACAAACTCTGACTCACCTGTTATGTATTTTACCTGCTTTAATCTCTCAATAATTCTCATTTATTTTTCTTAGCTAATAAATCTTTACTCAGTTTACTAAAGGATTGCCTATCAGTGCTGTTTTTGGTGTCAGATCCAGAGCGTCGATTGCCCTGGGGGTAATCTAATATATGGTGATTTTTGGTTTTAACAACCTTTCATCACAGAAGTTCCGCTTGTCTGAGTGGCAAGATGCGCTGAAGAGCCTAAGGGGACTGTGAGTGGTTCCACAGTGAGACTAAAATAGTAGTCCAGGAGCGCACATTTGTTACTGGCTTGGTGGAATCTGTATAGAATATACCACCAGTTTGGGGTTGTCTGCCCTGTTTACTGACAGTCTGACCTGAGAGTTCTACTCTTAGTGGTGAGCGACATACTAGACACCATGACAGCCTCATTTGAACAACATGCATTTTTAATAAACCCAAATACAAGGTCATGCATCTAGGAACAAAGAATATAGGTCACAGTGTAGGCTGAAGGACGGTATCCTTGAAGGCAGTGAATTTGAAAATGACTTTAAAAAGAATCATGGTAGATAATCAACTAGACATGAGTACCTAGTCCCATGTCATGTTGATGACAACTAATGCAATTCTTAAGCAGGAGAATAGTGAGCAAGAGTAGGGAGATAATACTACCTCCATCTATACACACCATTAGTGAAACCATTACTGGAATAACATGTCCAGGTCTGGGGTCAACATTTCTAAAAGGATGTTGACAAATTGGAAGGGTTCCGAAAAGAGCTACACACATTTGTTAAGTTCTGGAAAACCTTCCTTACAGTAACAGACTAAAAGATCTCAATGTATTGAGCTTATCCAAGAGGTTAGGAAATAACTTGATCATGATACATAAGTACTGGGGGAAAGATTTCTGATAGCAGATGGCTCTTTAATATAGCAGACAAAGGCCCAATAAGATCCTATGAATAGAAGCTGAAACTAGACAAATTGAGACCAGAAATAAGGCACAAATATTTAACAATAAGAGTATCAACTGTTGGAACCCTTACAAAGGGAAATTCTCCATCACTTGAAGTCTTTATATTGAGATTTCGTATCTTTCTGAAAAGATTTTGTAGCTCAACCAGAGCTCAGTGAAATTCTATACCCTGTGTTAGCAGGAGATCAGATTAGATGATCACAATGCTTCCTTCTTGCCTAAAAAAAACTGTGAATCATTAGCTTTTTCCTTATCAGTCATTATGGTAAAGAGTAAGTAAATAGACTTGGTTCCCAAATGATGCAGTACATTTTCATGAGACTTTTTCAAGGCTGTGTGGAAATCCCTTTTGAGCAAATCCTTTTGAATGGTGGGGCTTACAGGCACCCTGACATGAAAGAGAGACACTGAATACAAAATGACAGCTAACATTGCAAAAAATGAATATGGAGAAAAATTTTACAGAGGACCCAACAACCATGAAACTGCAATAAGGACAGGGCCCTGTTAATTAGTCATAGCAGACATGTTTGTTTGTGTGCCTCCTCGCTTGAGCTCTGTGCTCAGCAAAGCTTGATTTGACCTGAGAATCAGACCCAAGTGTCTCACTCAATGGGACCTATCCTTCAATCACATACATGAATGTGAGTTGTTTCACTGAACTGTGTGAGAATATTTGGAGGTTTAAAGTTATTCATGTGCAGAAGTGTTTGCAGAATCAGGGCCTAAAACGAGACTGCACTCACAACTAATGGACAAAATCTACGCAGGACTGAGGAAGATGGTGGAAAACAAAAGGAGCAGGGAGAAATCCCTTGAGGGAGCACAATTTCCCACAGCAATGAAGAAAGATATTTTTTACACCATTAGTTTGAAATTACTTAACTTAAAAACATGCAATAAAAATACAGTATGCAAGAAAAATACATCTATACCCTATATGTTCATGTGTATTCGTGAAAGGAAAAAGTGAAAACTGACTAAGGCTATGTGTACACTACCCGCCCTATTTGGCAGGTAGCTATCGATGTTCTGGGATCGATTTATCGCGTCTCATCTAGACGCGATAAATCGATCCCAGAGCCGCTCCCTGTCGACACCGGAACTCCAGCTCTGCGAGCAGAGGAAGCGCTGTCGACGGGGGAGCCTGCCTGCTGTGGTGTGGACCGGGGTAAGTACCTTTTGAAATCGATCTAAGATATTCGACTTCAGCTACGTTATTCACGTAGCTGAAGTTGCGTATCTTAGATCGATCCCCCTCCCCAGTGTGGACCAGCCCTAAGAGGATATGTGAATTTCTTTGAAGAAATCCATGCTGTCAGATAGACAGACTTCCATTGAAATGAAGCTCATTTGGCTAATGATGAATCCTTTGACTGTAAACAGTTTTTTGCTTTCTTCTTCCACATCTGGCTGTGGTCCCGAGAAGAGGGCAGGTGTGGTTGCCATTTAGAAGACATTCGTACCAAGTGGGCTGAAATTTAATAATTAAAAAAAAAACCTCTGAGAAAGAACTCATTTTATGTTAAACAAAAGATTTCACCAGCTTTCCCGAGGCGGAATTTACAGGAACTAACACAACAAATAATGAGCCGGATGGCTGTTGGCCCTAATATGCATATTTATCAGTCTCAATAAAGCTGGCAGTTTGCCACGTTTAAACTTAGCTCTGTCATTCAGATTCTCCTGTGCAAATGAATAGGCTCTGCTTGTACAGCTGAATCCATTAGACACTTTTATTCAGATTTTTTTCCCCTTCTTCATCCTCTGGAGAGAGTTAATGTAAGAGATGCTGATAAACATTCCACATATGGTGCTAAAAATCCATTATCTGAAGAATAGTGAAGAAACTGTTTTGATAAGATGGAACTGTTTGAAGGTCAGGTTTAAATAGATGTATAACATTAGCCATGCTTGATTGGCTATAGTTTTAGCATGTATTGCTGAATGACTATTTAAATATTGATGTTAAGCAAACTCAAAACACTACTTAAAATCAGAAGCAAAGGCAACATGCAGGACAATAAGATGAGGCTTTGCCACTATTTTAGGTATGTATTATAAACTGCAGGAAATAATATCTAGGTGTTGTAATAAGCAGACTCTTAAGTACAGGACACAGTGTTAATATATCACCCTAGTTGTCCTGGGAAAATAAGAGTCTGGTCCAGTGTTCATTTAAGCCAATAGGAAGACTGTAATTGACCTTAACATTCAAAGGACCAGACTCAAAATGCAGAACAGACTTTTGGGCTAAGTGTGCTGTAATCTGATTCCTAATTAGTAGCCGCCAGGGCGGGTATGTGATTCTCATTCTACCAAGATGAATGGTATGCTGTGTCTCTTGTTGTAATCCTCGAGAGCCATAAGGTGCCTTCCCCTGAAAAGGAGACAGAAGAATCAAGAATCTTCCCAATGTGAAAATTTAACAATCCTCCCATCAAATGGGAGTGGATTAATGGGTTCCCTGAGATATCAGGGTTATAGGCCTTAGACATCAGAAGAACCTGGGGCACCATGTGTAACTCCACTCCCAATCCACTGAAAGCACTGGCTGCCTCCGGCAGCACATTATTAGCCCTGTGAGAGTTGATGACATTTGTATGCTTACACAGGATTTCCTAAATAATCTGTTGGGACAAAATAGAAGGATTTGTGTTTCAACCCTGGTACTATTTTGAATCTGATCATCTTAATTTGAAAAAAAATAATTACGATGGGCCAGATCCTCAGCCAGTGTAAATAGGCATAATTACTTTGAAGTCTGTGAAGCTACACAGACATAAACCAGCTGAGGTTCTGGCTCAGCATATTTAAAGACTGTAAGAGGCTGTCAGAGACAGATCTGAGGCTGTAGAATGGTGCTTTTTTGTACTATTTCCTTTTCAGATTGCCTGGACAACTTGGGCTCTATAAATCATGGTATCGCTATACCATGATGAGTAAAGTGGCTTGAATTAAACCCTACCACTTACACTCAGACTTCCACCAACCAGGTCACATACACTTACAAAAGGGTAACAAAGTCTAAATTTGGTGTAAGCGTCATATTGAAGAGCTAAAAAAAGAAATGTCTGACACATACATTAAAATAGTGTTGGTTACCTCTTTTTAGTTGGTTCTTCTGCTTCACTCCAGATGTGGCCTATCCAGGTATCAGATACACCAGTTTAGATTTCCTTACACTCAGACTCGGTGGACCAGACTCAGAAATGATATGGAAAGGTTGTGGGGGAAGGGGGAAAGATAGCTACACATTAGTGTATCTATGAATGCATCTAAAGGCAAAATCTGCTGTCTGCTATGCTAGAATAAAGCTGGAGTAATGCCCCCTGAAATCTAGTTGAGTTTCTCCAGATTTCTGCTGTATAAATGAGAAGAATTTGGCTCTTAGAAACCCACCCATTCACCAGCACAATGTACACTCTCCTTTAGGCATTATCCTGAAAACAGTATTCAGTATGGAAGGGGTTTAGTGTTGATTTCTCTAAATTCCTCCCAAAATGACTGTCATTAAATCCCTGATACAGCAAGTATTTGTCTTATACTTCTTATATTGGTTTATACTACTAGTGATTGAACATACCAGTGAATCACCATGAGCAAATGTTAAAGAATTTTTATACTGTAAATAGCAGGAAACAGGATATAAAACTTAAAGGAAGAGAGAACAAAAATAACTTTTTTTTAACTAGGGTCATCTTCATATTGATGCCATATTAAAACAATAACAATAGTAATTCAATTATTTAAAAAGAGTTAAATAACTGTATGATATATCTAACTGATTTACAAATATCAAATCTCTAGTGGGAAAAATTCTAAATGATCAACATACTTCATTGCTATTGTTTGAACTAGCTACATCAAAGCTAGGTTGGGTATGTCTACATGTGTTACAGTTACACCTCTGATTGCAGTGTAGACATAACCTAAGTAAGAGGTCATGTTTCCTCTTACCAGAGAAGCCCTAGAACGTGCAGGATGGTGTTAGGACAACAAGCTAGGGTGGCCAAAAAAGATACAACCAGACCTTGCAATAGGGTAAACAATGACAGGATGACTTGCTGGACATGGAGTGGTTTTGCAGGGTCTGGCAAGGATCATAGAGAAAAAGATCAGAAGAAGAGTTCTGTGTAGCTCAAAAGCTTCCTCTTTTAACAGTTGGTCCAATAAAAGATATTACCTCATCCACTGTCTAATAGAGGAGAAAAAGAGACAGCAGCAGGCAGTATTTTAGGAGTGCCTATATGAAACTTTTTTCCTACCACAGCTTATCTACATCAATGAAATGGACAGTCAAGGGCTGTGGCCATGGAAACCATCATTAGGTGCTGAGATACTGTGGTAGTTGAGTGCCACAGTCACCCAGTTTTGAGAGATCCTTTTGCAGCTCTTCACAGGAAACTACAATCCATCGGTGATCTTCCAGACAACACCATCCTGGCCACTATGGATGTAGAAGCCCTCTACACTAACATTCCACACAACGATGGGCTACAAGCTGTCAGGAACAGTATCCCCGATACTACCACGGCTAACCTGATGGCCGAACTTTGTGATTTTGTCCTCACCCACAACTATTTCACATTTGGGGACAATATATACCTTCAAGTCAGTGGCACTGCTATGGTTTCCCGTATGGCCCCACAGTATGCCAACATTTTTATGGCTGACTTAGAACAACACTTCCTCAGCTCTCGTCACCTAACACCCCTACTCTACTTGCGCTACATTGATGATATCTTCATCATTTGGACCCATGGAAAAGAAGCCCTTGAGGAATTCCACCATGATTTCAACAATTTCCATCCCACCATCAACCTCAGCCTAGACCAGTCCACACAAGCGGTCCATTTCCTAGACACCACTGTGCTAATAAGTGATGGTCACATAAACACCACCCTATACCGGAAACCTACTGACCGCTATACTTACCTACATGCTTCCAGCTTCCATCCTGGACACACCACACGATCCATTGTTTACAGCCAAGCTCTAAGATACAACCGCATTTGCTCCAATCCCTCAGACAGAGACAAACACCTACAAGATCTCTATCAAGCATTCTTACAACTACAATACCCACCTGCTGAAGTGAAAAAACAGATTGACAGGGCCAAAAGAGTACCCAGGAGTCACCTACTACAAGACAGGCCCAAAAAAGAAAATAACAGAACACCATTGGCCGTCACCTTTAGTCCCCAACTAAAACCTCTCCAGCGCATCATCAAAGATCTACAACCTATCCTAAAAGATGATCCCTCACTCTCACAGATCTTGGAGGACAGACCAATCCTTGCTTACAGACAGCCCCCCAACCTGAAGCAAATACTCACCAGCAACCACACACCATACAACAAAAACACTAACCCAGGAAACTATCCTTGCAACAAAGCCCGATGCCAACTCTGTCCACATATCAATTCAAGTGATACCATCACAGGGCCTAATCACATCCGCCACTCCATCAGGGGCTCATTCACCTGCACATCTACCAATGTGATATATGCCATCATGTGCCAGCAATGCCCCTCTGCCATGTACATTGGCCAAACCGGACAGTCTCTACGCAAAAGAATAAATGGACATAAATCTGACATCAGGAATCATAACATTCAAAAACCAGCAGGAGAACACTTCAACCTCCCTAATCACTCACTGACAGACTTGAGGGTAGCAGTGTTGCGACAGATTAACTCCAAAAACAGACTTCAAAGAGAAACTGTTGAACTCGAATTGATATGCAAACTAGATTGCATTACCTCAGGATGAAATAAGGACTTGGAATGGCTCGGCCATTATGTTAATTGAATCTATTTCCCTTAAGTTAACGATCCTCATTCACACCTGTGTGACCATCTTGTTTATCACTTCAAAGGTTTTTCTTCCCCTGCTGTTATGGTTCCTCTCAATTAATTAGCCTCTTAAGGTTGGTCTATGCACCTCCACCTTATCATGTTTCTCTGACTGTATAAATATCTGTCTACTGTATGTTTCATTCCATGCATCCGATGAAGTGGGTACTAACCCACAAAAGCTTATGCTGAAATAAATTTGTTAGTCTCTAAGGTTCTACAAGTTTTTCTGTCTGGGACTTAACTATCTTGAGTAGTTTTGTATCATCTGCAAATTTTGCCACCTCACTGTTTACCCCTTTTTCCAGATCATTTATGAATATGTTAAATAGGACTGGGCCCAGTACAGACCCCTGGAGGACACCAATATGTACGTCTCTCCATTCTGAAAACTGACTATTTATTCCTATCCTTCATTTCCTATCTTTTAACCAGTTACCAATCCATGAGAGAACCTTCCCTCTTATCCCAGGACTGCTTACTTTACTTAAGAGCCTTTGGTGAGGGACCTTGTCAAAGCCTTTTGAAAGTCTAAATACACTATATCCGCTGGATCCCCCGTGTCCACATGCTTGTTGACCCCCTCAAAGAACTCTAATATATTGGTGAGGCATGATTTACCTTTACGAAAACCATTTTGACTATTCCTCAACAAATTACGTTCATCTGTGTGTCTAAAAATTTTGTACTTTACTATCGTTTCAATCAGTTTGCCCGGTACCGAAATCAGGCTTACCGGCCTGTAATTGCTGTGATCACCTCTGGAGCCCTTTTTAGAAATTGGCGTCACATTCACTATCCTCCAGTCATTTGGTACAGAAGCTGATTTAAATGATAGATTACAGACTACAGTTAGTAGTCCTGAAATTTCACATTTGAGTGTCTTCAGAACTCTTGGGTGAATATCGTCTTGTCCTGGTGACTTATTAGTGTTTAGTTTATCAATTTGTTCCAAAACCTCCTCTAATGAACCTCAATCTGGGACAGTTCCTCAGATTTGTCACCTAAAAAAAATGGCTCAGGATTGGGAATATCCCTCACATCCTCAACCGTGAAGACCGATGCAAAGAATTCATTTAGTTTCTCCGTACTGGCCTTATTATTCTTGAGTACTCCTTTAGCATCTCGATTGTCCAGTGCCCCCACTGATTGTTTAGCAGACTTCCTGCTTCTGCTAAACATTTCCACTGCTTGCATCCAAAGAAGTGGGTATTCACCCACGAAAGCTTATGCTTCAATACCTCTGTTAGTCTATAAGGTGCCACAGGACCCTTTGTCGCTTCTACAGATCCAGACTAACACGGCTACCCCTCTGATTCCTGCTTCTGATGTACTTAAATTTTTTTTTGCTATTATTGTTTGAGTGTTTGGCTAGCAGTACTTCCAATTACTTTTTGGCATTCCTAATTATATTTTTACACTTCATTTGCCCGAGTATATGCTCCTTTCTATTTTCCTCACTAGGATTTAACTTCCACATTTTAAAGGATGCCTTTTTGTCTCTCACTGCTTCTTTTACTTTGTTGTTTAGCCACGGTGGCTCTTTTTTTGGTTCTCTTACTATGTTTTTTAATTTGGGGTATACATTTAAGTTGAGCCTCTATTATTGTGTCTTTAAAAAGTTTCCATGCAGCTTGCAGGAATTTTACTTTTGGTGCTGAACCTTTTAATTTTTGTTAACTAACCTCCTCATTTTTATGTAGTTCCCCTTTCTGAAATTAAATGCTATAGTGTTGGGCCACCACAAGGATATTAAATTTAATTATATTATTGTCACTATTACCAAGCGGTCCAGCTATATTCACCTCTTGGACCAGATCCTGTGCTCCACTAAGGACTAAATCAAGAATTGCCTCTCCTCTTATGGGTTCCAGGACTAGCTGCTCCAAGAAGCAGTCATTTAAGGTGTTAAGAAACTTTATCTCTGCATCCCGTCCTGAGGTGATATGTACACTGTCAATATGGGGATAATTGAAATCCCCCATTATTACTGACTTTTTTATTTTAATAGCCTCTCTAATCTCACTGAGCATTTCACAGTCACTATCACCATCCTGGTCAGGTGGTCGGTAATATATCCGTATTGCTGTATTCGTATTATTTGAGCATGGTATTACTATCCATATACATTTTATGGTACAATTTGGTTAATTTAAGATTTTTATTTCATTTAATTCTCCTATCCTTCCCTATGTGATTGGTACCTACATGTACCACTACCACCGGCTCCTCCCCAGCACTACACATAAGTCTATCTAGATCTCTTGAGAAATCCATAACCTTCGCACCAGGCAGGCAAGTCACCATGCGGTTCTCCCAGTCATTGCAAACCCAGCTATCTATGTTTCTAATGAGCAAATGGCCCATTACTAATACCTCTTTCTTCTTGGAGTTCGCTCCCCCCCAGAGAGGTATCCGCAGTGCGAGAGGATACCACATCATCATCTGGAAGGAGGGTCCCAACTATGGGATTGTTTCCCTCTGCTCCAGTTGGATATTCTCCTTCCCTGAGGCTTTATCCTCCTCAACAGCACAGAGGCTGTCAGACCGGAGGAGGGACAGTTCTACTGTGTCCCAGAAAATCTCATCTATTTACGTCTGTCTCCCTTAGCTCCTCCAGCTCAGACACCCTGGTCTCCAAAGCCCATACACGGTCTCTGAGGGCCAGGAACTCCTTGCACTGAATGCACACATAAGCCACCTGCCCATAGGGCAGGTAATCATACATGCTGCATTGGGTGCATTAAGCTGGGTAGCCCCCACTTTGTTGCTGGACCTCTGCCTGCATTCTCTTTCTACTTCTGCCGCTCCTGCCTTTCTCGTTGTTTTGTTTTTATCAGGGGGTGTTTTGGGGCTTCAGTTTAAAGACGTTTAAGGCATGTTAAGTGTATCTAGCCCCTGGTTCACACTCCCCCTGTAAACTCCCTTGCAAAACTCTCCCGTTAGCTGCTCCTGTTCACTAGCTCCTCTGGTCACTTAGAAGCAGGCTTTTTAAAGCCCTGGTCTTCCTGAGTAGCCCCGCCCCCTGATTAAAGGTCGATGGGTGCTAAAGAACTTAGGGATCAAAGCCTCATTAAGAAGCTATCAGCCTTGCCCAGTAAGTTGCTAGGCTCAGCACCCACATGGTCAGCACATGGTCCTCCAAATAAATGGACCACATGGTATATTTCAGTCCAGAAGCAAGCACACCACAACAAACACAAACGCACACACACAACAGACAACAAACTTACCCCAAGGATCACGTTACCGCTCCTCCTTCACAAGGAGAAGTCCCTCGCAAAACTCCCATGTTAGCTGCTCCTGTTTGCTAGCCAAAACGTAAGTGAGAGAGACTTATCTCAGAACAGCCAATGGCCTGGGGTGTAGGGCACTCAGTTGAGCTGAGAGAGCCTCAGGCCTTATCCAGACTTTAAACACTGCAGCAGCACAGGTGCAATTGTGCTGCTGTAGCAATTTACTGTAGACAAACCCTATGCCAACAGCAGGGGCTCTCCTGTCAGCGTAGAAAAATCCATCTTCCCTGAAAGGAGGTAGCTAGGTTGATGGAAGACTTCGACTACTTCAACCTAGTACTGCCTACATGGGGACTTAGGGTGGCTTAATTACAGCACTCAGGGGTGTGGCTTTTTCATGCCCCTGAGAGACATAGTTAAGCGGACCTAATTTTCTAGCATAGATCGGGCTTCCAGTTCATGTCTCTGGTCTCAATAAAGCAGAGGAGGGACTCGATCCTGTGTTTCCACATCCCTAACATCTGTGCTGTTTGGCTATTTTTTCTTTCTCTCTCTGGTCCATCCTGGACCTGAGAGAAATTTTTGTCAACGCCAATACTTTTCTGTAAACCATCTCAGTGTTGATGAAATGGCACTCGTCAACAGAAAAACGTTTTGTAGGAAATTAACTGACCAGCTGTTATGTAGAACTAGGGTGACCAGACGTCCCGATAAAATCGGGACCGTCCCAATTTTTGATCATTTGTCCCGTGTCCCAACCAATGGTCAGTCGGGACGCCTTCTGTCCCGATTTTCAGTCTTCTTCCGGTTTTTTTTTTCCCCTTGACAATTTCCGGCAGCAGAGGCTCTTCCTTTTTTTTTTTGGCTCAACAACTTCGACCGGCAGAGGCTCTTCCATTTTTTTTTTTGCTCGTCAACTTCTGGGCGGAAAGTCCCGATTTTCAGGTCTTCTCATCTGGTCACCCTATGTAGAACTGAGTTGCAGCAGGCCTGATCCCGTCCACACATCGGTGAATATTGCAAGTAAACACCTTGAAATGTGAGTGTACTTAACCATTGGAACAATTCACCAAAGTTTGTGATTTTTTTTTAAATAAAGTTTGTCTTAAAAAAGATATATATATGCTCCAGCTCAAAATGAATTGTTGTGGGAACATTCTGTGGCTTGTGTTATACAGGAGGTCAGACTAGATTATCACAGTGGTCCCTTCTGTCCTTGAAATCTATGAAATCAGTGGAGTGATACCAATTTCGAGCATCTTTAAGTAAGATCTGAGTCAGACCTGGGCGCGGGGGAGGTGGAGAACAAGAAGGATGATTGAAGCTCTATTGAATGTACAGAGATATGAGTTGGAAACCCGGGTTCATCTTCCATGTAGCCAATGGAACATAAAAACATAAGAACAGCCACATTGGTCTGATAAATGGTCTATCTAGCCCAGTATGCTGTCTTCCAACAGTGAACAATGCCAGGTGCTTCATACGGAATGAACAGAAGAAGCAATCGTTGAGTGATCTATCCCCTGTTGTCCACTCCCAGCTTCTGGCAATCAGAAGGTAGGGCTACCCCCCAGAGCATAGGGTTGTATCTCAGACCATCTTGCTATTAGTCATTGATGGACCTATCCTCCATAAACTTATCTACTTCTTTTTTGGACCCTGTTATAGTTTTTGCCTTCACAACATCCTCTGGCAATGAGTTCCACAGGTTGACTGTGCATTGTATGAAGTATTTCCTTATATTTGTTTTAAACATGCTGCCTATTAATTTCATTGGATGACCCTTTTTTCTTGTGTTATGTGAAGGAGTAAATAACTCTTCCTTATTCACTTTCTCCACACCAGTCACAATTTTATAGACTTCTATCATACCCCCTCTTAGTTATCTCTTTTCCAAGCTGAAAAGTTCCAATGTTTTAAATCATTCCTCATGGAAGTTTCTTCTTTCTTTATTATTTTCATGTATTCTACCTATAGTTAAAATCATGCAGATTTCAGCGAAGAGTACAGAATAATTACCAACATTAGACTCTTGAATATTTATCCGGACACAAAAACTGTTTCCAGTGCAAATCCCTTGAATCCACACCATTTACTTGTCCATTTAAGAAAACAAGTAACAGTAACATCATGAGTCCTTTCCTCCTCTTCTATTAAAAAACATTGAACGAAGGGATGAGAACCAGCGCCTGAATAATGAGTATGAGCTATCTCTCGAAGCAGAATTTATAAAGACACTACAATTTTCAATTGATGTTGACATTTTTCCCCCCATTTGAGATGCTGGGAACATGCTAATGTATCAAATCTGTCCACAGCCTTAATAGTAAATGTTTGTCATTAGTCGACAATTTTGGAAGTCTATTTCTTGATTAGATTAATGGACAAGTTTACACTACATATCACAATAATGAAATAAATGTCAATAGTTACTCTTGTGATTAATTTGATCATATTTATTTATAAGTACATATTAACTTAGTTTGGAAATACTACAATTACCTAATAAATGCATTTCATTATTTTACTTAATCAGGGTGAGCTAGAATTACACAAAGGGTAAGAATATTCACATATTATTTCTTTAAAAAACAAGCCAACAAAAACCACATACACACGTTACTTAGTAGCTGAAAGCATTCCTTATTTCTTTTAGTCCATAATGTTGCTGCATGGAACATAGATGACTACCTGAGACCCCAGATGTCAAGTTGTAAAATATATTCTGTTAGTAACAGCATCTGGCCACTTTGCAGACTCCTCCATTAGCAGCTGTCAGTCACACTAACAGATCTAAAATTGCCTCTTGTTCGTTCATGTGCTTCTGTTTAGTTGGGGGTGGGGTTCGGTTCTCCTGTTACCAGGTTCCATTTAGATTTGTAGATTAAGGCCAGAAGGGACCATTGTGATCATCTAGTGTTGCCTTCTGTATGACTGTCAACTAGAGCGTGTCTTTTAGAAAAACATCCAATCTTGATTAGCAGTATTACTGGTACCAAATACAGAGGTTATATAACCTCTCTATTCCTACTCTGTATTCCTCTGTTTATACATCCAAGGATTGCATTAACCCTTTTGGCCATACCAAACCACTGGGAGCTCATGATCAGCTGTTAATCCACCATGACCCCAAAGTCTTTTTTCAGAGCCACAACTTTCCAGGATAATGTCCCCCCATTCTACAAGCATGGCTGACATAACTCTTTGTTCCCAGATGTGTGGCTTTACATTTGGCCTTATTAAAACACAAAGTCAGATTGCTCTGTATCAGTGACCTGTCCTTGTCATTGTTTTACCAGTGCTTAATTTGTGCCAGGGCTGAGCCCCGGCACCTCTAGGTTGGCAGTTCATAGCCTTGGCATCTCTGGGCTTGCTGCATCAGTTATGAATGTAAAATAATTGCTTGAGCCCTGGCACCTCTTTAATTATGAATTAAGCACTGCTATTTACCACTCCCTTAATCTCTGTGTCCTCTGCAAACTTTATCAGTGCTTATTTTATATTTTCTTCCAAATGATTGATAAAAATGTTATATAGTGTTGGGCCAAAAACTTATCCCTAGGGGACACCATTAGAAACACACCCACTCATTGATGATTCTCCATTTACAATTACATTTTGAGACATATCAGCTAGCCAGTTTTCAGCTGGGGCTGTGTGAATAACTGCTTTGTCAGTTCATTGGCAGTTCTGAAATGAAATATTTCATACTGATATTGAGTTTTAAAAAAAAACCAAAACAACTTTTTAAAAAAATAAAATTGAAGGAAATTGCTTCCTAGTCACTGTAGTGAGCTGAGATTCCTGGAAGAAGGGATTGCCGTGCCTGCTGTTTTACCATTTCATATCAGGACTATACATGTACAGTGTGTACGTGTAAATAAAATAAGTCACACTTAGAATATATCCAGACTGCACATCACTGATTTCTTCTCCATTGGAAAGCTGCCTGAAAGGAGCCAGAAACCTGTTACTGCTCAACTGTGGTGCCAGAAGTCCAGACAACTAGACAGTGGGATCTGAAGAAAGGGCAACAATAATAATTTGTTAGATGGAAATTGAAATACTGCATCTCAGAGTGAAGAAGACACCCACATTTTTAGACAATGATGAAACTAAATCTCCCCATAAAGGAGAAAAGGACAGCCAAATAATATACACCCCTCCTCCCATTCTATTGAAAGTTTTGCTATGGACTTCAATAGATGCAGAATTGGGCTCTTAAGGACACTGGATATTTTAATAATTTGAATTGATTTCTGAGCTGTTCTAATAGTTTGGAGCTACTATCTCAAGGATAATATTGTTGTGTTAAGCATTTAAGCTGGAGTAATTGACAGTGCCCATAACTTCATTAATGGACATGGACTTAGTTTAGAAAGATGCATAAATATCAATATGAATAGCCTGAAGTAGCAATTTGACAGATGAAAGAGTCATGAAAATTCAGCCCATTTAATCATGCCGTAGTGCTTTCTCATTTTACCCAAGTGCTACTGAATTTTTTCCAAAACAGTATCCCTTTGATAGCTCTACAGAGGGACATGAGAAGTTCAAATCTGTATTAGGAATGAAGAAAATTGGACCAAGTGTTCACACAATGTAATACAAAAGTATTTCAAGAGACTTGTAGTATAACATGAGCATTTGTGTTTAACCTTTAAAAGACAGCTTGAGAAAAGGCTTTTTTGAGCCATTGTGTAATAAATCAAGTGAAAATGCACCACTTACCATAATGGTAATGGATTCCAGTAATGCCTCTGAACTGAATGATTGTAAATTCCTGACATTCTTCCTTCCAAGGTCTTCCAAAGTCATTTTTCCTGGTACTTCTCCTGGTAATTCTTTGTTTGTTTTTAGTTACATATGTAATAACATTGATAATACTGCAAGTACCACTTTTCATCTTCAGAATCGTTTACAAACATTGACCTTTACTCTGCAAAAAGTGTCCATATATATAGTTTTTGAAACTGTGTGAAACTGGAGAAAAAAATTCCAATCTTTTGTATACCTTTTTTTCCCCAGAAATATTCTGGATGATTTTGAGCCCTTAAATTTCTCCTGTGCAATTCTAGAAAGAAGTTATTTTAAAATGGAAATCATGCAAAAACACTCCAGCAGTAGCGTAGCCTGGGGGGAGCAGGGGGAGTGGCCGCTCCCGCACTGAGCAGAAGCGGCGCCTTTTTTGAGCTCCGTCGCCTTTTGTTCCTGCGCTGTAGCCGGAGCGAAGCATTTTTTTTTGCTCCCGATGCTTTTTGCTCCCTTTTGCTCCCAGCGCCTTTTTTTGCTCCTGACACTTTTTGCTCCTGGCGCAGGCGCCTTTTTTAGCTCCGCTCCCCATGCTGTAAACCTGGCTACACCACTGCACTCCTGGTGTTGGCCAAAACACTGCACTAGATGATTAGGCCGATACCTGTGGCTTCATAAAATAGCTAAAATGAAGCTAATATATTTTATTGTTTACTTTCCCAGAAACTGTTATATACCAGTAAAACTTTTGCACTTATAAATTATGGTCAGAGTTTGAAATATGGGGAGTCAGCATTTTAGATAAATATTCCCTGCATGTGGGACTGCACCAGTACCCAGCTATCCCTGCAACAGATCTTTCTACTGTTTTTTATTTTTTTTTAAGTACAGTTTTTGGTTTAAAAATCCTCTCTTTCAGACTGCAGTTTAGAGCTGCTGGATCCAAGTCTCAATGACCTTTTGCTGTCACATAAATCAGTAAAACGAAGGCATCGGTGACCGCGTATAAATAAACCCCACACTACCTATCTACTGCATGGCTCTCTAAAATAAACCCCTAAAGGAACAGCTTGTGCCCAAATTACTCTATTGTTCATCTCAGAGGGCAGAGGGTTCATAACTTTAAAATAAAGAGTGGGAGGGGGACGTAGGGGGGCACATCGCACACCTGTGAGAATTAGGTCACTTCTATATAATTGCCTAGAATGGATTTAAGAGCCTATCTTTAGGCATCCATGTCTGAGCACTTAGGTTGTAGCTCACATTTGGGCCACAATACATTTTGTACTGTGATGTTTTCTGTTGGCTATGTTAGTTCATATATACAGCCAGACCACCGTAAGCACCTTGTCAGAGATTGAGCTGGGTGGCACACGATCTGTAAGGAGGCCACGTCTCCTTGGTGATGAAGACGATGTTAGGTTATCATGTTTGAGACTGAATCACTGCTTGTTAAGAAAAACATAGACAAAATATTTTACTTTAGATTAGTAATTGTTCTTTTTTTTCATTTTCTTTTACATACTTTATTTGGTATCCAGTAACTGCAGGTAGTTCTATAGGCATTAATGATATCGGTGGTGAGCAAATGAAGATTAATCCCCTCCATCCATTATATTAAATCTTTCTAGGCTGAGCAAAGCTGGCATAATAAGAAAGCTGAGTAATTTACATTGCACAATAGTACAGACATCTATCAAAACACTCACTTGCATTAAGTGAAAGTGGCTTTATGATGAAAAAAAGAAGAAAATCAAGACTTTGTTTCCCTTGTGGAAGAATAGAGTCTCCTGAGTGTGGAATAAGGCTGAAGCATCATTAAAGACAGCGTATACAAGACACAACAGCTTCATTTCCTGTGAGGGAGAGAAGCAAGTTCTAAGTCGTAGCTGAGTTCTGAGATTTCTTTTTAAAATAGTGCAGGGAATGAAGAAGGGAAGGGAAGGAAAAACAACAAGACTATACAGTCAATTAAGGCTGACAGAGAGAAGATAAGCAGAGCAGTAAAACCAATACGGGTTCCCCTAAAGAAAGAATGTACAATAATTAAATACTAAGGTAATAGTAAGTATTTGGAGGAGTAATTTAAGAGGCATCCATTAGGGCATAGGGATATGTTTGTGTGTAGCGGCTCTTTGATGTAATATCAATGGGGAGATCAATGTTGCCCAAAGGGTGACAGCAAATAAGAATTTCCTTCAGGAATATATTAGGAGGAAAGAAATATTAGACCTATGGATAAATGAGCAGGAATATTAAATTCATTATTGTACTAAAACAATTGTTTTTGTTTAAGACCATATCAATTAAGAAGTAACAAAGGATTTATAAGTACTGTAGAGTTAGTTAAAAAATAGATTTTTTTTACAGCAGATTCAGGTGATTAAGGGAGTAATGAAAACAATTTTAATGGTAAATTATTACAACAGCACTCAAAAAGTTGCTAAGCAAACCTACAGGAAGATAGTGCCCCTACCCTAAAGCGCTTACTGCATTGACAGGCAGACAGATGACAAGTGGGGCAAAGGGGTATAGCACAGACAGAAAGCGTTCAAGGTAGAGATGGGCCATGTTGTGATAATTCCATTATATATTTACAATTAGTTCCAAGGTCTTTACCAAGCCAGGATGAATTTATTAATCCATTGGGCATCATGGTAGCAATAGGTCTTGGGGAATTTGAGTGCAGCAAGGGTACTGGTCTATTAAAACTTTAATGTCATAAATGCCAGAAAATTCTTCAACTGTATCTCACCCCACATAATCAAAAGTTGTCCATGAAACCAAATATAAATGCCCTTTATTGCTTGTCTGAATTGACCTTAGCAGACCTGTTGGATTCATGATTATAAGTATGTGTTTAGTTCCTTTTTAAAGCTGCTCGTAATCACATGCACAGCTCTGGCTATTGTTGAGGTGGGTTTAGAGGATTTTTTTTGGTTGTTATTGACTTTGCTAAAATTGTCTGATAGCTAATTATTTCTAATGTGATTGAAGCCAGGTTCCCTTCTCCAGGTGGAAGTGAGGCTGCTCTAGTAGAGACATCTGACATCTCCAGGTGTTGCCAATAGATATAAAGGTAAGTTGGCCACATCTTGTTCTCAAATGGTTGGAACTATGTGCTTCTGCTTCTGCCTATATTTTATTGCCTCATTGAAATGCTTTTTTGGAGGAGCACTAGAGCTGCTCTGAAGAACAATTTTGTGGTTAAAGCATTGGGGGGGGGACTTCAGAAAAGGTGGGTTCAATTCCTCACTTCATTATGGCCTTCTTGTGTAACTTGGAGCAAGTCCCTCAGTTTCTATGCCTCAGCCACCACAGCTGTTAAAGCAGGAGGTGTGGGTGTTGAGGATAAATTCATTATTGTTTGTGTTGGGTATTCAAATATACAGTAATGGAGCCATATACATATTTCTTCACTGTGAATAGAGCCAACTCTAGAGACAATTACAATGTGGGAGAGAAGAAAAACATAATAGCCTTCCACTAAAACTGCTCTGGGTAGAGAAAAGAGAAACCTCAACTCTGATTCTCACAGGACAACAGGACAGAGGACTGGGTGCCCTGGAGGCATACTCTCCCAACTAGTTAAATTGCAGGAGATTTAGAGAGGAAATATCTCATATGTGATTAAGTAAATTACATTTGTACATTATGAAGAGTGAAAGGTAAAAATTCCTTTCAATATTTCTTTTGATTGTTCATACTCTTCACTTTCAGGCAATACACCATGATTTCAGAGACCATTTTACCTTTCAGCAGTATTTTACTGCCATTGTTCTCAAAGCCAGTCAATATTTGTTTAACATTTACTGTGCAAACCCACACCAAGGAAGTGAAGGGATAGAATCTTTCAAAGATTCTGAGAGCCGGATGTTAGTTAATAAGTTTGGTTAAAACTGGAATACTGTAAAATTGATTTTTTTTTACTAGAGGCCCTTTAGTGTCGAACATTAATTGGTAATTTTGTGTTCTATATGTATAGCTTTGATTGCATAACGTTGACTTATTCTTTACTTTAGATTAGAGGGCCGAGGTTGAAGAATGTGGTTCTTTCATAGGCTGCCAGCAAAAGTTATTACAGATGTATTAATTACCTCGGTTAAGTAAACACTTGTGACATTGGATTGGATTTAACAAGGACAAGCTGTAGAAGCCATGAGGTTCTTATAACTTCATTGTGAAAAGGTAAATGCCTCTGGTCCTACAGGGAAAGAAGAACATTGATTCTTCTCAATATTTCTCAGCTTCCCCCAGTGCGAACAGGGCTGCTAACAGGGAGTTTTGAGAGGGAGTTCTCCAGGTAAAGGAGGAGCAAATACAGAACCCTTGGGGTAAGTGGCTGTCTGTAGTGTTTGTTTGGGGGTACTTGCTGTGTGCTGAGCTTGTGTTTGTCTGTTTGTCTGTTTGAAGGACCATGTGCTGTGGCTGGCAGTTGGAAGCTGTGAGCTTCTAAACAAGGTTTGAAATCTAGAAGCCTCTGTTCAGTGGCTGAGCCTTAATCAGGGGGCGGGGCTAATCAGGGAGGCTAGGGCTTTATAAAGCAGTGAGCAAGTGACCAGGGCTGCTAACAGGGAGTTCCGAGAGGGAGTTTGGAAGGGGATGAGGTATACTTGCCATTCTTAAAACCTTTAACCCAAACTATAACCAGAACTTCTTGATTTCAACAAAAACCTTACTGTTAAGTGAGGTAGCTGTAAAAGAGAATGCAGGCACAAGCCCTGCAGCAGAGTGGGGGCTATCCAGTTTATTGCACTCAATGTAGCATGTATGATTACCTTCCCTGTGGGCAGGTGGCGTATGTGTGCCTTCAGTGCAAGGAGCTCCTGGCCCTCAGAGACCGCGTACGGGCTTTGGAGGCTAGGGTGGTGGAACTGGAGGAGCTAAGGGAGGCAGAGAGAGATGTTGATGAGGCTTTCAGGGACACTGTAGACTTGTCCCACCTCCAGTCAGACAGCCCCTGCGCTGTTGAGGAGGATGAAAGCCCCAGGGAAGGAGAGCAGTCAATGGGAGCAGAGGGAAACCTTCCCATAGTTGGGATCCTTCTTCCAGATACTGTTGGGGTATCCTCTTGCACTGAGGTCACCTCTCCGGGGGAGGGAACTCCAATCAGTAGGAAAAGGCAGGTGTTAGTAATGGGAGATTCGATCATTAGAAACATAGATAGCTGGGTTTGGAGAACCGTATGGTGACTTGCCTGCCTGGTGCAAAGGTTCCGGATCTCTCGAGGCATCTAGATAGACTTATGAGTAGTGCTGGGGAGGAGCCGGTGGTCGTGGTACATGTAGGTACCAATGATGTAGGGAAGGGTAGGAGAGATGTCCTGGAGGCCAAATTTAGGCTGCTAGGAAAGAGAATGAAATGCAGGACCTCTATGGTGGCATTCTCGGAAATGCTTCCAGTTCCATGCACAGGGCCAGGTAAGCAGGCAGAGCTTCAGAGTATCAATGTGTGGATGAGACGATGGTGTAGAGAGGAGGGGTTTAGATTTATAAGGAACTGGGGAAACTTTTGGGATGGGGGGAGCCTATACAGGAAGGATGGGCTCCACCTAAACCAAAGTGGAACCAGACTGCTGGCACTTAACATTAAAAAGGTTGTAAAGCAGTTTTTAAACTAAGAGATGGCGGAAAGCCGATTGCTGCAGAGAAGCACATGGATCGGACAGAGACTTCTCTTACAGGAGGGTCTACTGATAGAGATTCTCTAGGTTTTCGTCAGGAGGAGAGGATGGAAAAGGATAAAGGAGGGGCCAGATCAGACGAGAAACTTTCACATAAAAAAGAATCTGACACATCTGAAAAGGGCAGACAAATAAACAGTAACCAGTTTTTAAAGTGCTTGTACACAAATGCCAGAAGTCTAAATAATAAAATGGGTGAACTAGAGTGCCTCGTGTTAAAGGAGGATATTGACATAATAGGCATCACAGAAACCTCGTGGAGTGAGGACAAATCAATGGAACACAATCATTCGGGGTATAAAATATATCGGAAGGACAGAACAGGTCGTGTGGGGGGGGGGGGAGTGGCACTATATGTGAAAGAAAATGTAGAATCAAATGAAGTGTAAATCTTAAATGAATCCACATGTTCCATAGAATCTCTATGGATAGTAATTCCATGCTCTAATAAGAACATAACAATAGGAATCTATTATCGACCACTTGATCAGGATAGTGATGATGAAATGCTAAGAGAGATTAGAGAGGCTATCAAAATAAAGAACTCAATAATAGTGGGAGATTTCAATTATACCCATATTGACTGGGTACATGTCACCTCAGGACGAAATGCAGAGACAAAATTCCTCGATACTTTAAATGACTGCTTCTTGGAGCAGCTGGTACAGGAACCCACAAGGGGAGAGTCAACTCTTGATTTAGTACTGTGTGGAGCTCAGGATCTGGTCCAAGAGGTAACTATAACAGGACCGCTTGGAAATAGTGACCATAATATAATAACATTTAATATTCCTGTGGTGCTAAGAACAGATCAACAGCCCAACACAGTGGCATTTAATTTCAAAAAGGGCAACTATGCAAAAATGAGGGGGTTAGTTAAGCAGAAATTAAAAGGTAAAGTGACTAAAGTGAAATCCCTGCAAGCTGCATGGACACTTTTCAAAGACACCATAATAGAGGCCCAACTTAAATGTATACCCCAAATTAAAAAACAAAGTCAAAGAACTAAAAAAGAGTCACCGTGGCTTAACAACCACGTAAAAGAAGCAGTAAAAGATAAAAAAGCATCTTTTAAAAAGTGGGAGTCAAATCCTAATGAGGTAACTAGAGAGGAGCATAAACACTTCCAAATTAAGTGTAAAAATGTAATAAGAAAAGCCAAAATGGAGTTTGAAGAACAGCTAGCCAAAAACTCAAAAGCTAATAACAAAACGTTTTTTAAATACGTCAGAAGCAGGAAGCCTGCTAAACAACCAGTGGGGCCCCGGGTGATAGAGATACAAAAGGAGAACTTAAAGATGATAAAGTCATTGCGGAGAAACTAAACAAATTATTTGCTTCGGTCTTCAAGGCTGAGGACGTTAGGGAGATTACCCAACCTGAGCCGTCTTTTGTAGGTGACAAATCTGAGGAATTTTCACAGATTGAAGTGTCACTAGAGGAGGTTTTGGAACTAATTGATAAACTTAACTGTAACAAGTCACCGGGACCAGATGGTATTCACCCAAGAGTTATGAAAGAACTCAAATGTGAAATTGTGGAACTATTAACTAGGGTTTGTAACCTGTCCTTTAAATCGGCTTCTGTACCCAATGACTGGAAGATAGCTAATGTAACGCCAATATTTAAAAAGGGCTCTAGAGGTGATCCCGGCAATTACAGACCAGTAAGTCTAACATCCGTACTGGGCAAATTAGTTGAAACAATAGTAAAGAATAAAATTGTCAGGTACATAGAAGAACATAAATTGTTGGGCAAAAGTCAACATGGTTTCTGTAAAGGGGAAATCATGCCTTACTAATCTATTAGAGCTCTTTGAAGGGGTCAACAAACATGTGGACAAGGGTGATCCAGTAGACAAAGTGTACTTAGATTTCCAGAAAGCCTTTGACAAAGTCCCTCACCAAAGACACTTGCGTAAATTAAGTTGCCATGGGATAAGAGGGAAGATCCTTTCAAGGATTGACAACTGGTTAAAAAACAGGGAACAAAGGGTAGGAATAAATGGTAAATTTTCAGAATGGAGAGTGGTAACTAGTGGTGTTCCCCAAGGGTCAGTCCTAGGACCAATCCTATTCAACTTATTCATAAATGATTTGTAAGAAGGGGTAAACAGTGAGGTGGCAAAGTTTGCCGATGATACTAAGCTGCTAAAGATAGTTAAGACCAAAGCAGACTGTGAAGAACTTCAGAAAGATATCACAAAACTAAGTGATTGGGCAACAAAATGGCAAATGAAATTTAATGTGAATAAATGTAAAGTAATGCACATTGGAAAAAATAACCCCAACTATACATACAATTTGATGGGGGCTAATTTATCTACAACTAATCAGGAAAAAGATCTTGGAGTCATCATGGATAGTTCTCTGAAGACGTCCACGCAGTGTGCAGCAGCAGTCAAAAAAGCAAACGGGATGTTAGGAATCATTAAAAAAGGGATAGAGCATAAGATGGAGAATATCTTACTGCCCTTATACAAATCCATAGTGCACCCACATCTTGAATACTGCGTACAATTGTGGTCTCCTCATCTCAAAAAGGATATACTGGCATTAGAAAAGGTTCAGAGAAGGGCAACTAAAATGATTAGGGGTCTGGAATGGGTCCTATATGAGGAGAGATTAAAGAGGCTAGGACTTTTTAGCTTGGAAAAGAGGAGACTAAGGGGGGATATGATAGAGGTATATAAAATTATGAGTGGTGTGGAGGAAGTGAATAAGGAAAAGTTATTTACTTGTTTTCATAATAGAAGAACTAGGGGCCACCCAATGAAATTAGTGGGCAGCAGGTTTAAAACAAGTAAAAGGAAGTTCTTCACACAGCGCACAGTCAGCCTGTGGAACTCCTTGCCTGAGGAGGCTGTGAAGGCTAGGACTATAACTGGGCTTAAAAGAGAACTGGATAAATTCATGGAGATGAAGTCCATTAATGGCTATTAGCCAGGATGGGCAAGGAATGGTGTCCTTAGCCTCTGTTTGTTTGTCAGAGGGGGGTGATGGATGGCAGGAGAGAGATCACTGGATCATTACCTGTTAGGTCCACTCACTCTGGGTCACCTGGCATTGGCCACTGTCAGTGGACAGGATACTGGGCTGGATGGACCTTTGGTCTGACCCAGTACGGTCTTTCTCATGTTCTTATGTTCAGACCATCTAATATGTATCAAGATAGGTTGAGAGCAGTTATCATAATAGTAGCCACTCCCTCCTTGCTTCCCTGACACACTAACTATATTAGCCTTACAACAGCAAAGAGCAAGATTGATCTGCTACAAAGGGGGAACTGTTTGCTGGCTATTTCTGCAAAGAATCCATTCATTTTGCACTGACTAAAATTCAGTTTAAAGCAATCAGCATATGAGTGTTCAAAAGATATTAATTTGTGCAGCTCATTCTACTAGCTCCCCCATCGAACACAGGCTGAGACTTTAAATTTGATCCACTCTCCTCAAAGCCCTCAATAGACCGGGCTGGATACCTAAAGGACCATCTCCCTTCTGATGCCTCAACTGCCCTCCGTAGATCCTTTCCTATGTGCAACTGTCCATCTCAAACATACAGATTGCGTGTGCAGGAGTCAAATCTTTCTTGGCAGCTGGCCTAAGACTGCAATCGCTTCTTCAAGAACTAAGACTAACCACAAACCTCACAATGTTCTGGTCCAAATGAAAAACTCCCTTCACCATTGCTTTTCCATACAACAACTCATAACTGGTTGGTATTTATGGAAGAGGAAAAAAAAATATAGACTAAGTTGGGGAGGTTCAACAAGGACAAGTACAGAGTCCTGGACTTATGATAGAAAAATCCCATGCACTGCTACAGGCTGGAGACATACTTGCTAAATGGCTGTTCTGCAGAAAAGAACCTAGGATTACAGTGGATGAGAAACTGGATATGAGTCAGCAGTGTGCCCTTGTTGCAAAGAAGGCTAACGGCACATTGGGCTGCATTAGTGGAGCATTTCTAGCAGATCGAGGGAAGTGATTATTCCCCTCTATGTGGTGAGGCCACATCTGGAGTACTGCATCCAGTTTTGGGTCCTCCACTACAGAAAGGATGTGGACAAATCGGAGAGAGTCCAGAGGAAGGCAACAAAAATGATTAGGGGGCAGGGGCACATGACTTACGAGGAGAGGCTGAGGGAACTGGTGTTGTTTAGCCCAGGGCTACACTGTGGGGGGGTGGGGTCCGATCTATGATACGCAGCTTCAGCTACGTGAATAACGCAGCTGAAGTCGGCGTATCGTAATCGACTTACCTGGCCATGAGGACGGCGGCGAGTCGATCGCTGCTGCTCCCACGTCGACTCCGCTTCCGCCTTTCGATGAGGTGGATTTCCGGAGCCGACGGGGAGCGCGATCGGGGATCGATTAATCGCGTCTAAACGAGACGCGAAAAATCGATCCCCGATAGATCGATTGCTACCCGCCGATCCGGCGGGTAGTGAAGACAAGTCTGCAGAAGAGAAGAGTGAGAGGGGATTTGATAGCATCCTTCAACTAATCTGAAGGGGTTCAAAAGAGGATGGAGCTAGGCTGTTCTCAGTGGTGGCAGATGACAGAACAAGGAGCAATGATCTCAAGTTGATTGCAACTCAATGCAACTCAAGTTGCAGTGGGGGAAGTCTAGGTTGCATATCAGGAAAAACTATTTCACTAGGAGGGTGGTGCACCACTGGAATGGGTTACATAGGGAGGTGGTGGAATCTCCATCCTTGGAGGTTTTTAAGGCCCAGCTTGACAAAGCCCTGGCTGGGATGATTTAGTTGGGGTTGGTGCTGCTTTGAGCAGAGGTTTGGACTGGATGACCTTCTGAGGTTTCTTCTTACCCTAATCTTCTATGATTCTATGTAATTCATCTTGCCAGTTTCTTTTTTACTTTGAGGGGCACTAGTATACCACAGTGATGGGTGAGATGTGAACATCTAAAGAAAACAAGATGAAATACCTCATGTGGTGATAAATATTGCTACAATCATGTGATACATTGCATCTATTTTGCACATCTGGCTGCCTCATTCTGCTCAATCCATCTCCACACAGCACTTCTAATATTCCAAGCTTCATGCAGCCTTCAAAGAAACACCATTTTATAAAATAAAATAACAGAACACCACTGGCCGTCACGTACAGCCCCCAGCTAAATCCTTTCCAGCGCATCATCAACTATCTACAACCCATCTTGGAAAATGATCTCCCACTCTCATAGACCTTGGGAGGCAGGCCAGTCCTCGCTTACAGACAGCCCCCAACCTGAAGCAAATACTCACCAGCAACTACACACCACACAACAGAAACACTAACCCAGAAACCAATCCCTGCAACAAACCCCATTGCCTTCTCTGTCCCCGTATCTACTCTAGCGACACCATCATAGGACCCAACCACATCAGTCATACCATTAGGGGCTCATTCACCTGCACATCTACTAATGTGATTTATGCCATCATGTGCCAGCAATGCCCCTCTGCCATGTACATTGGCCAAACCAGATAGTCTCTATGTAAAAGGATAAATGGACACAAATCAGACATCAGGAATGGTAACATACAAAAGCCAGTAGAAGAACACTTCAATCTCCCTGGGCACTCAATAGTCTTCAAGAAAAAAACTTCAAAAACAGACTTCAAAGAGAAACTGCTGAACTACAGTTCATTTGCAAACTTAACACCATCAATTTGGGCTTGAATAGGGACTGTGAGTGACTGGATCACTACAAAAGCCATTTTCCCTCTCTTGGTATTGACACCTGCTCATCAATTATTGGGAGTGGACCACATACACCCTAACTAAATTGGCCTTCAACATTGGTTCTCCACTTGTAAGGTAACTCCCTTCTCTTCATGTGCCAATATATATTTATGCCTGTAGCTGTAATTTTCACTCCATGCATCTGAAGAAGTGGGCTTTTCACCCACGAAAACCTATGCCCAAATAAATTTGTTAGTCTTTAAGGTGCTACCAGACTCCTTGTTGTTTTTGTGGATACAGACTAAACATGGCTACCCCTTGATACATTTTTTAAATAGAGAGATATAGTCATTGCCCCTAATTGTGGTTCAGGTAAAAGTAAATATTATGTTGGTTCAAAGTTCAGGGCAGGAAATACTCTGTTCTGGATTCGTAACACTTTTATGCTTTGATATCTTGCAAACTAACAGCATTTCAAAACACCTGCTTTACAATATTGGAAAGTCCATTTTCTTGGTGGATCTTTTTCTCCTTTTAAAAAAATCACAAAATCTGTACTGTTGTCTTGTTTAATTTACAATGTAAGATCCTTGGGATCGTCTGCTCCTTTTCCCCCTCTATTTTGTACAATACTGTGCAATTTAACAGAGCTCAATATATAATAGAACTGGTAAAAAAAAGATTTTTCTCAATATCCATATTTTCATAATATTTTATCAAAACTTGAAAAATGCTGACCAACTCTAATAATATTGCACCTTGGTTTTATAAGCTTAGAATAAATTGTATTTCATAACCTCGTCCCAGAGCCTCCTTTACTTGTAAGTGCAATGTATAACATATTATTACATAATACTTTTCCCCTGGGGATCTTAAAGCACTTTGTAAACAATTAAGTCTCAGTCAGAATGCCTCTATCACACAGATAATCATTTTATAGCTTCATAATTTAAGACATAAATAGACTTATCTACATCAGGGTCATATAGTGACTCACTACTAGATCCTGGGATAGAACTCAAGACCTCTAGACAACAGTCTTTCCCATATAATATCACATAGTATCTGAAAACAGAGTTTTATTTAGTTTGCCATGTGTTTTGGCCAACATTGTCATAAGCAAAATTAGCAGTGATGTTTTTAGTTAGGGTTTTCTAAAACTTTCCATTCTAAGGCACCTTTTCAGTTGTTCATAACTTTTTCAGTTTTTAACTGTTTGAGCTGAAACTTTGCATGGTGGGAATCTACCTCCAGCTGAGCTTTTTAAAGAAGGTATTAGTAAAAATGGCTGAGCTATTTTCAAGGATGAAGTTAGGGAATAGTATGCTTCTTTGGCAATGTATAAAAAAAATGGCTTACAACTGCTTTTAAAGAAGCTCCTGAACCTCCATGCTTTCAATCAGGCCCTTGAAATTTACCAGAGACAGAAGGAGAGGGAAATCTAGTGAGGAGATGTGCTGGCAGGGAATTGACTGGGGGGTGGGGGGGCATGGCTAGGAGACGAGGCAGGCTAGGGTTGGCAGGGAGTTGATTAAGAGGTATGCTAGGAGAAGGGACAGTCTGAGACAGAATGTTCTGTAACCACTAGAAAATACTCAGCTCTCGAAGCCAGAATTGAATGTAGGACTCTTGAGCCCAGCATTCCTCTAACGTTTAGAAAACAGCTGTGAAATTCAGTTTCTGTGTGTAACGGAGACAGATGTTCCACTAGTAGGTAGTCCACATAGAGAATGACAATCTACTATTCTTCTCAGTTTCTCTGTTAGCTCAAGTGTCAGAGGTGTGTGCTGTGGATCTAAAAGTTCTAACCATTATCTATATGGGGATCAATATGGTTCCACATGACTGAAGTTCTGTCTTTTTTTCAATTTGGTTTTTTAAAACATAGGTCATCACATTAAAAAAAAACAACCCTGCACTAAAATAACATTAAGGTTGGAACATCAAACAGTCAGAAGTTAGGAAATGCCAGAATTATAGTTGTTTGTGAGGCCTTAATTCAGCCCCCTTGTGCATACGCATTATGGTTAGAACTGGGTGAAATTTTTCATCTTGCTTGTTGAAATATGTAATTTTGGTTGACCTGAAACTATCCGTGAACATGGTGTGAATTTGCTAAATAGTTTCAGACATTTTTAAAAAAGTAGGGATGTAGATGCCATTCACAAAATGGCTGCAGTTGGATGCTATGCTGCTCTCCTCCTTATAATTTTTAGCCCAGTTGTTAGGGCACCCAACCAAGACGTGATGGGAGACTCAGATTCAATTTCCTCCTCTGTCTGATGTAGGGAAGGGTTTTGAATCTGGATCTGCCTCCTCACAGGAGTACTCCAACTACAATTCAATGGTAATTGATAGTCATTCATCATGACAATGAATAGTCATTGGGCCAGGAAACAAGCACGTGAATCACTAGAGTTGGGTGGTTAGAATACTCACCTAGGATATTGCGGACCCAGGTTCAAGTATCTGCCCAAATAACAGAAGGGATAACTTGTAACCCTCAAGGAGATTACCTAGATTCCTGGGACTCTGTCTGCTGGCAACTCAAGGAGAGTCACACTGTCCCTGGTAGGGAGGGGGAGCCAAGGCAGATTCAGAGTCTGTCCAACAACGAATAGGGAGTCAGAGGCCCTTCCCAGGGAGTTCAGAAAAGGGGAGAAGCCATTTTTGAGTCAGTCTGGAGCCAGCCAGGGCAAGGGCAGGACTGCTGTGTGGGGAGCTGGTGAGTCCCAGGCCTACATGAAGGGTTCCCTCTGAGAACAGGCCTCTAGGGACCTGACAACAGATCCCTCAGCTGGGTTTTCCTTCTCCACTGATTCCCAATTTGTAGAGTTTGCTGGGAAACTTCCCAGCCAGGCTGAGTTCACCCTCCAGCTCCCTAGGTGAAACCAGTCACCACATGGTCAGCTCTGCTCTATCTGCTAGTCCAGGGTGGCTGCCTGCTGAGTGTCTGTTTGGAGGCTGGGCTAGGAGGCTACAGTTTGGATGTTAGTGTAGTTGTGTAATCTGCACCTTGAGCCCTGCACCCCTTTGTGGCGAGGGGAAATCCTGGGACCAAAGCAGCCTGATTCCTGCCTGATGAGGATCCCTGCCAGCAGAGAGCAGCCCCTCTGCAGTGACTGAGGAGTCCAGAGTCATTTCCAAACCTGAGGATCATTCATGGAGTTTGTGAGTGCACCATCTTTTAGTTAGTCAGGTAATTTGTTTTGGGGACCCTCTACTCCCTGAAGTGTGTCCTCAAACCAGGGAGTAAGGGTTTGAGGATTTTATAACCTGCTGCATATTACACCTGTGGAGGGATTTACCACTTTCTCCCACTTGCGAGTCCTTTGGTGCTGTACTGAACCCAGTCAGCCACACTGCTAAACCACTGCAGAGGAGAATTTTGTGGTTATAGGTCATCAAGGGCCCCAGCAAAGTACATACCAACGGGACACTAATCTTACATTTGCTGCAAGTCATGGGTATTATCAGTGTGGGCAATAGTGACCCTAAAAATAGTTTTTTACCCTGTTATGTTGTATTTGTCTCCTGTTTAAAATAATTATTGTGTTGAATATATTGTATGTGTTTGTGTTATTTCTTGGAAGTCTCCAACTATCTGGCAAGTAAGCGGGGATTACCCTGAAGTTAGAATTTTCCTCCCAAGCTGCCCTGGTGACCCTGCCAGGAAGGAGCGAAGGGGGTTGAGGCACCACTAAGTAAATTCATAGGAAAAAATAAAGAAGATGCACCCTGCTGAGTGGGTGGTGGGATCCAGAAGAACCCAGACCTGTCCATCAAAACCTGTCAGCAGATTGGCATTAAAGGAGGTAACCAGGTGGAGAGGGGGTGCTACAAACTGAATCTGAGTGAGTACCCTAACCATTGGACTCAAACTTATAAAGAGGGCATCGCCTCTTCCTTCAGGCATTTTGTGAATCTAGCCATTTAAAGCTACCTAAATATTGTTTGTTTGTTTGTTTCTCAATTCATTGCAATTTTTCACAACTTTCAGATTTGGTTCAACTTGAGCAAAAAAAGAATATTCTGGAAATGGCAGCAAACTGAAAGATCAGTTTTGTTCATTTCTAATTATGATACAGAGTGTCAAAAGTGCCTAAATATTT
The DNA here is from genome assembly GCA_033296515.1 of Macrochelys suwanniensis. Lineage (NCBI taxonomy): Eukaryota > Metazoa > Chordata > Testudines > Chelydridae > Macrochelys > Macrochelys suwanniensis. The sequence continues at coordinate 35,673,732 of CM065775.1, read as the reverse complement.
TAAGAGCCTAAGTGCTGTTTTCAGAAAAGACTGGAGCACTTTGGAATGTGCCTCATTGACAGTCAATAGGACTTAAACTTCAAGGTCTCATTTTAAAGTGATTAAGGTGTTGCCCTGCTCAGTATTGAAAGACCTAAGGTTGGCATTTTTAAAGGATTCCATGAAAATTATTTATCCAAATTCCATTAATATCCAGGGGTAATTGGGAACGTAATTCATTCATTCTCCTTTGAAAGTCCCAGTTTACATGATTTAGATGCCTTAAGTCTCAGTGTCAAAAGTGATTTAGGCACTTACACGCTAAGTCCCACTGACTTTCATTGAGACTTAGGATCCTAAGGGTAGATCCACAAAAGGATTTAGGCATCTAAATCCAAAGTTTAGATCCTCAAAACCACCACTCAGCTGCTGCCTAACCCTGCAGGTGCCTAAATCCCCTGAGCACCTAAACCTCCACTGGTAAAGTCCCTAGGCATCTACATTTCTGTCAGTAGGCATGTGCTACAACCCCCTGAGTTCCGATACCACTAAGCTTCTCGGCACCTAAGCCCCAGTGAGAGCCTGAAACGAGGTGTTCCCCGACACCTGTCTTGCTTGTGGGGCCCAGTCTGGTGGGTGTACTCGGAAGCTGCCTAAAAGCATATCTATTGGATCAGCCCCTGCACAGAATGTGGAGGAAGGGGTGCCCCCTCCTCCTTATACCAAATAGCCCAGTGCTGAGAGCACTCACCCAAACTGCAGGAGACTTGGCTTTAAGTCCCCACTCTGACTGATTCAGAGCAGGGACTTGAACCCAAGTCTCCCTTCTTCTAGATCAGGGGTGGGGAACCTCCGGCCCACTGCTTCATTTCGTCCAGCCCGAGGCAAGGCTCTGCACCGCAGACCGGAAGCCCTGAGCCTCAGCTCCCCTTAGGGGCTGGAGCCGCTAGCACCAGCTTGCCCCGCTGCGGGGGGAGGCTTGCCAGGCCGTTAAAACTCTGGTCAGCTCTGTGCAGCTCCCAGAAGCAACCAGCATGTCCCTGTGGGCCCCTAGGAACAGGGGCAATCAGGGAAGCTCTGAGCGCTGCCCCTGCCTCCAGCGCCATCTCCGCAGCTCCCATTGGCAGGGAACTACAGCCAACGGGAGCTGCGGGGGCAGGACCTGTGGGTGCGGACAGCGTGTACCGCACAGAGCCCCTTGGCCCCTCCACCTAGGGGCCAGACGTGGCAGCCAGTCCCTCTCCCAATAACTAAGTATTTTATAAAAAGTGACTTTCCCCACCCAGGGATTTCCTACAGGTTAGGTTAGCCAAGCCACTCACCTAGCTGGCTTCGGAAAATCCCACTCTCAGGCACCTTACTCTTCCCAAGCATTATATAGGTAGCCTGGGCATTTAATTCAGGGCTAAGGATTCCACTGGACAGAACCTAATTAGGTGTTGCAATGCTGAGTCTAAGTCCCATTTGTGGATCTACCTTAAGTACCTAAGTCACTTTTGAAAACAAGACTTAGCCAACTAAATTTCTTGGGCTTTGCAATGCTGAGCAGAGCCACATCGAAAAACCTTCAAATAATGGATCTAAGTACCTACATCATTTTTGAAAATGGGATTTAGGCTCTTAAGTCACTAAAGTGCTTTTGAAAATTTTTCCCGGTCATTAATTACATGATCACACACTATTCCCCGCTCCCTCCACCCCCTGGATCTTTGTCTTTTTATCATTCTAGTGCTCCTTCTGTAACTCTTTAAGTGACTCTTATTTCTACTTTGACTGGCTGAACCTTGTTTAACTGAAGGCTATGATACCATTTATGAAAATGATGACACTTTTGCTCATTACACTGTCCTATGCATCCCCTGGTATTTAGTTTATAATACTTGTTGTGTCCTATATTTGTATTTATTTGGAAAATTTCTAATGACTGTTCTCTGAATTTCATATTCTTAAGGGCAGGAAATTCATCTCACTATGTTGCACCTGTTTTAGACTGTTAATGTAATGTTCAAATTTCCAAAAGTGATTTGCCAAATTAACATAGATAACTTCCAGGAGAGGAGGATTATTCTGATTCTTTGGCAGCTTGCAAATTCCCACTAGGGGCAGAAATAAAATTCAAAGAGTCGCTCTGCTCTCTTCCACAGCTTTTGTGAACAAAGGTAGAGCAAAAATTACTCTCCAAAATAATTTGTAATTTAACAGAACTGGGATTATATAACACCCAGCCCAAAGATAATCAGCAATAATTGTTTTCTGCGCAGTTTCTCATGCTTTATGTGTTACAGTTTATAAACCTTCCTGAAATAATTTATTTTAATGCAAAAAACCCTCAAAACATTTGTAATACAGATGCTTTGAATTACAGCGGTTAACATTTCACACACATGCTTAGAGGGTGATCTGAAGCATTATACTCCATTTTTTAAGCAGGGCAACATACGTGAGGCTTCCAGAATGGAGGAAGTGGCTAGAACTAATGTTTTTGGCTAAGCCCCCATGTATCATCATGGAGAGGTAAGAGCACAAAAAGCTTAGATTCATCTATATAGTTAAGCTGTAAATTAGCTATCCAACCCTGACCACCTAAGGTCACTTGACACCCCGTTATGTTATATTGGCCCATAAGGAAAAGATTGTCCATATAAAATCAGAGTCTTTTATAGTAGTGACTGAGCTAAATTAATCACTGATATAATTCCACTGGCTCCCCAGTCTCCACACTGAGATCCTCAACTTGTCAAATGGTCACAAACTGTTTGTAGGACTTGGGCCACAGGTATCTGGGGTCTGAACACTATACTTTTTGAGCTATTCCTTATTTATCCATTCTCATTTACATTGTTTTTCTGCTAACCCTATCTTTGCTCAAATTATTTGAACTAGCCGTTTGCTGTGGTTCAGTGGCTTGATTCTCCATTGCATCTGAACTCTGCTCAGGTACAGTGGAGCGGGTGGGGACTGTCAGGGAATTTGTTGCAGCTGCCCAGTTGCTGGGAATCAATCTTAACATATGCTACTAGAAAAGCAGCATAGCAGAGCCTTGCTCCACCACACTCACCATCCTCCCATAGCCAAAGCAAATGGTAGCTGGAGAAATTTGTCCCACAGTTGTTGTTAGTTTGTTGTGGTGATGCCTAGAATTCCCAATCATGGGCCAGGACCCCACTGCACTAGGTGACGTACAATCAGAACAAAAAGGCAGACTGTAAACTCTTGGAGGCAGAAACAACGAGGAGTCCCTGTGACACCTTAGAGACTAACAAATGTATTTGGGCACAAGCTTTCGTGGGCTAAAACCCACTTCTTCAGATGCATGGAGTGGAAAATACAGTAGGCAGGTATAAATATACAGCACATGAAAAAATGGGAGTTACCTTACCAAGTGGGGGGTCAGTGCTAATGAAGGGGATGATCCCTCACTCTCACAGTCCTTGGGAGACAGGCCAGTCCTCGCTTACAGACAGCCCCCCAACCTGAAGCAAATACTCACCAGCAACTACACACCACACAACAGAAACACTAACCCAGGAACCAATCCCTGCAACAAAACACGTTGCAAACTCTGTCCCCATATCTATTCAAGGGACACCATCATAGGACCTAACCACATCAGCCACACCATCAGGGGCTTGTTCACCTGCACATCTACCAATCTGATATATACCGGCATGTGCCAGCAATGCCACTCTGCCATGTACATTGGCCAAACCGGACAGACTCTACGCAAAAGAATAAATTGACACAAATCAGACATCAAGAACTGTAACATTCAAAAACCAGTAGGAGAGAACTTCAGTCTCCTTGGACGCTCAATAACAGACTTAAAAGTGGTCATTCTTCAACAAAAAAACCTTCAAAAACAGACTTCAATGAGAAACTGCAGAACTGGAATTAATTTGCAAACTTGACATCATCAAATTAGGCCTGAATAAAGACTGGGAGTGGCTGGGTCACTACAAAAAATAATATTCCCTCTGTTGATACTCACACCTTCTTGTCAACTGTTGGGAATTGGCCACATCCACCCTGACTGAATTGGCCTTGTTAGTACTGAGCCCCCACTTGGTAAGGCAACTCCCATCTTTTCATGTGCTGTATATTTATACCTGCCTACTGTATTTTCCATGCCACGCATCTGATGAAGTGGGTTATAGCCTACGAAAGTTTATGCCCAAATAAATTCTAGTCTCTAAGGTGCATAAGGACTCCTTGTTGTTTTTACTGATACAGACTAACACGGCTACCCCTCTGAAACCTGTCTTTGAGGCAGGGCTAAGTAAAATCTCTTGCACTCAGAGGTACTGCCATCATTTCCCCGGGAATGAAAAAATGTTTCCTCAGTAATACTGAAGACCAGACCATAGCAATAATTCATGTCCATACTTTGCACATAAACAAGCCAGCATGCACACACAATCGATTGTAGGAAATATATGAAAAGGATGAGATGGTGATGATGCAGCACAGAAGATACAGTATAAAAGACAGGGTGCACATACTTTGGGATATAGCTGGTTATGTGTTATGTCATTGTAATAGAAAAGGCAACAGCATCAAATCCTCTCCTGCCACTTTTACATTTTAGACAGGGATTATCTTGAGCCTCTTGTCAGATCATAAAGGTTTGGCTGATATTGAAAATATTAAGAGTGATACCAGGGTCACAGACAATTTTGTATAACAACTTCTAGCTAACCTGTACTCGTCCCCTCCTCCACTTTCTTCTCTGCCCCCTCCAAACATGCACATATTAAAGGCAGGGAGAATCTGCAGAAGGATTCAGAGCAAGGAGATATTTGAGATACTAGGCTGTCAAGGCTGATTCCCCACTCTGGCACTTGGAGTGCAGAAAGTGGGGGCCCGCAAGGATTTTAAAAATTAATACCAGTCACTCCAGGTTGGTATTAAACTCCCAAGGTTACAGCTTCTCTCTGACCTTGGACGGGTAGATGCTGCCACCACGCAAACGCAACCCACCCATTTTTGGAACCCAGGAAGGCGCACTTGGGAATTCCTTCCTGTGGGGTACCCTCAAGTCCTTCCCACAGCCCCCAGGGAAGAGCTGAGAAAGAAAACAAAGGAAATTAGCAGTTGCCACCAGCTAATTAAAAAACATGCACAAACCTCTTAAGACACACAAAATTCAATCCTGTTCTTAAAAAAGGTAAATTTTATTAAAAATAAAAAGAAAATACATCTGGATCTTATGCTTTTACTAGATTTGAAAATCCCACTTACAAAAATTAAACATCAAGAATAACCTTCTTGAAGTCCAGTTTAAAGGTTACAAGCAAAACAAAAGCATTTGGAGTTAGCACAGAGGAGTCCACAAGCCTTACAAAATAAAAGAAATAAACCTATTTGCGTCTTTCTAGACTTTTCTGATCTAATTACATATTTGGGTTTCCAAATAAGCAATTTATAGGTATAATTCTGATGGTTTTCATACCTGGCCTTCAGCTTCTCATAGCATAACTCCTACCCTGTTCCCCTCTTCCCTGGAGAACTATGACAGACACAAAGGGGAAGTTCTTTCCCCATTTTAAAAAGTTCTAGTCTTCCCATTGGCTCTTTTGGTCAGGTGCCCACTCCCTTTTCTTTACCCGGGGGACTTTTTTAACCCTTTACAAGTAAAGAAAGCAGAGAACAGCCATCAAGAGGGACTTTATAGCTAGCTGGCTGGGTGGGTGTCCATAAAAGGGAGCTCCCCCACCCCTTCATTTGTCACATAGGCATTCCCCACCCACTTACACTTTTGTAAATCTGGAGTAGCACCACTGAAGTCAATGGAAAGCCACTTAGCCTAAAATAGGTGCAAATAAGAGGTAAATCATGCCCATTATTCTCTACAGTAGTCGTCAGTTTCATCTCTGCAGAAAGCCTTGTCTATGCAGATGATATGCTCCCCTTATTTTAGAAGTATTCCATTGTACTGACAACCAAATTCCTGCAGGATTACTCTACATAAATGATAACAAATATTTTTGATTTGCTGCACATACAGACCAATTAGTCAGCTGTATGAGACAGCTGGTTCACAATGTTCTGATATTAGTGCTTTACATGATTTTGATTTAATTTCCAGGGCAGACTATGGAGAGCAAAGTAGTAGAAGGGGGGGGAAGAGTGAATTGGTTGGTTGGTTGGTTTATTTGTTTAGCCCTTTTGCAGACCTTTCTTTGATGCCTACTGATAAATTATATTGTTGTGTTATGGTATCTCGTTATCCTTTATTAGCAGAACACCACCAATTAGGAGTCAGGATTATACATCATGCCCTCCATATGGAACAAGTTAGCATATAGAGGCTATGCCTACTGCAGTTTTCAAGCCTGAAGAAGGAGGAAATTATAAAGGAAATTATACATATTTCATACTGTCCCTGCCAAATGTTCCTGGCCTGTACACTCTAATTTAGAGCTATGTCCATTTTTGCTACTGTACTTAATAGGAAACAAAGGTATATAATATAGTCCCTAGAATATAACTATAGTCTGAGCCTAGTGGTAGGATTAAGACAGGGATATCTACTCTTTAAAACAAAAACCTAAAAAAAAAAAAAAAGACTCAAATGTGGGTCTCATTGAAGTCAATGGCAAAACTCCCATTGACTCCAGTGGGAGCATGTTTTCTCTACTGGACACAAATCCACCATCTAAAGTCTATCTAGCCTGAATAGCCAGGCTGGGTACTGGGTGGACATGAAAATGAGAATACCACCCCCCAACTCAAGCCAAGGTTGACTGCGGAGCTGCTCTGTGGAAGCTAATCTACTCCACCGGCTAGAGCAAGCTCTGAAGCCGCCTAACGTGGCTTCCCCAAAGAGGGATAGGACAGAAGGATGTGTGGGGGAATTTGCCAGATCTGTCCTTCCCTCAGCCTGCCTTTGGCTTCCCTCTGTCCGTTCTCTGTATGCTGCCATAAAGGAAAACCCCAGAGAACAAAGTTGTGTGCACTCACTGTACTCTCCTTGCCTGCAGGGATCCTGCAAATTAACTAGCCCTCACAACACCCCTGTGGAGTAGGTAAATATTATCCCCATTTTGCAGATAGACTGGCTGCAAAGTTTTTCCTCATTGACTTATTGAAGGCAACACAAGGATGAGACCCAGGATTAGAACTCCAGAGTTTCTGGTTCCAGTTCTATATTTAGTCTCTCTCTCTCTCTCTCTCTCTCTCTCTCTCTCTCTCTCTGGATTGACAGTTTTGTTGCCCAAGCATGAAATCTTTCTTTAGTACAAAATAGGGAACATATATTGTGCCATATTGTCTCACTAGCTATGGGTAGTTAATGGATGCCAAAGGTCAGTTTGTATTGTTTTAGATCCTGCATGCTGGAAATCATGGAGGAAGATTTCTATAATGTCCCAGATTTTTATCTCAGTTACAGTTTAGATCCAGAGTATGTGACCAATTTACTAACATGCTGCTGCAATCAGAAAACTATTCAGCATATACAACTAGCATTACTTTTACAACTGTAGGCAATGTGTCACAGGTCTCAATAGGACACAACTTGGAGAAGGGAATCTGTTAGGCTCAGAATATCATCCTCAAGACTGACTTTCTGCAATCATAGGAAGTGGGGATTGGGTATATATTATCAAAACATATGTTGTTCTGATAGCTGATTGGTAGAATAACACATTACAATCCAAAACAGCAATAAATGTACATAACACTTTTAAAAGAATTGCTCAGTATAAAGATCTCATTTCCAAAAAAATCAGGATAAAAAGGCAAGATCAGACAGAAATTTCTCTTATGTGGTGAAAAACTGAGCAAAATAGAAGGAAAAACTAACACACAAGAAATTTGCACAAAGTTAATTATTAATTTAGCTCTTCTGACATTTTTCATATATTGATCTGCAAGCCCTTTATTGTTGTTGTTATCCCCACATTATATATGGGGAAACTGATACAATGAGAGGTTAAGTGACAATATAATACTACATGCTGGAATACAAATACAAAAAGAAAAACAAAAATTGGTCAGGTACAATTATGAAAAACAAATTTATTTGAATTAGTGATCAAAGTTTAGCAGGAAAGAATAATAGAGCTCATCAAAAAGAGGCAATTTTTTTGCCCCCCCCCCCCACCTGCAAGAAAGGATGTTTTTTGTCTTAAAATTTGATTATTCTACCAGTTCTAATATTAATACAATTATACTGGTTCCTAATTAAGCAAATTCAGATTTCAGTGGTTTTATCTGAGCCTGTGTTGGTTTAAAAAAATACCAAAGAATGTGTTGTTAGAGAGCTTATTCCTTCACTCTCCCACTTCCCTGGTCCTTCTCGCATGAACAGAGAGCAACAATACCCGAAGTCCGAAGGGGCAAACAATTCATTGTTTATTGGGGTGAACTTCCAGCAAGCTTAAATCCAAGTTTCTTGTCCTTATTTTTGAATCCCAACTTACTTCCTGTTTGCCCCTAATTAATATAGTAATATTCTCAGCTATACCTTAACCAATCATTTTACTGAAATTTACCTAACCAATCCTAACATATTGTAACATGATTAGCCAACCAATTATATCCCACCACCTTCATTAGTTTACACCCAGCAAAATTAATTATACAGCAGACAGAAACAATCCCAGAACCAGACAGAGACCATGCAAATAAACAATAGCAAGGTGGGAACTATTATGCCAAAACAATACAGAAGTGAGGATTTCACAACTACATCTATAAAGACATAAGGGTTTCCCAGCTGTGTCTATTGATAAGTGAGTTCTTACCAAACAGAAAACTCTGAAACTAAATTTCCTTTTACATCTTCTAGGCTCTTCCCTTTCTCTGGAGGTGATAGATCAGATCACCTTCCTAACAGCCCGAGATTGCCTTATTTCAGTGTGACTGGTTTGGAATGGTAGTATGTGACTATACGCTACCCAGCTTATGGCTGCCTCTGCTGCTTAGCCAAAGGCATTGGTCTAAGAACAGGACCTGAGACTGTCACAGTGAGAGAAGGTCCTTACACAGATTCTTTCTTTTATATCTCTATAACTAGCTAAATTCTTAAAGTATGGGCCTTTACAGACAGACCTGAATATCTATATCCTAACGTGTGTGTATTTTTTCCCATTGACATTTTCAGATCTCAACTATAATAAGGTCTCTAGAAAGGCTGATCTTGTGATATCACTTTTGTTTTAGAAAAGCCAAATTTAAATGCAATTTTACTGCATTTAAGAATTTGCAGAGATGGGTAATATTTTATCTGGAAGACACATTCCATCAAGGGATGTAAAGTTGTACAAGGACCATCTTGCTTTGATCCGTCACATAAACCTGTGAGTTTTTAAGAGTATTTTCTATCATTTCCAGCTGTTGATGCATTGCTATAAGAGATGCGCTGATATCAGATATATTTTTGAGGCATCTGACTGGAGATCATCTTCATACAAAAGTTCTTTCTGAACAAAATTAAAAATAAGTCCCAGCAAACTCCATTAATCAATACATGGGAAAAGAACCACTCTGAAGTGTAACAATGTAGAGTGAATGAGATAATATGAATCTTGGTTCAACTATATCGTGTTTTCTCTACCTTCAGTAGCTTCGACCAATGGTTCTCAACCTTTCCCGACTGCTGTACCACTTTCATGAGGCCGATTTGTCTTGCGTGCCCCAAGTTTTACCTCATTTAAAAACTACAGTACTTGCTTACAAAATCAGACCTAAAAATACAAAAGTGTCACAGCCCACTATTACTGAAAAATTGCTTACTTTCTTATTTTTACCATATAATTATAAAATAAATCAGGACCCCCAAGTTGTGAAATACCGATATAGTATACAGAGCAATATAAAAAGTTATTGTCTATATGAAATTGTAGTTTCGCTAGTGCTTTTCATATAGCCTGTGTAAAACTAGACAAATATCTAAATGAATTGATGTACCTCTGGAAGACCTCTGCGTACCCCAACGATTACACATACCCCTGGCTTAGACTGAAGTGTAAAATACTGAAAATGGCTAAAAATTAGAACCATCTTTTGGATTTAAGCCAAAAACATTCTACTCTCTATATTGAGAATAGTAGGGGAACAAATAATGTTGGGCCAGATTGTGCCATATTGATCTGTCCATGGAACAGAGTGAATGGATTTAAATCTAAGCAATTGTAAATAACTGATTTTAATCCTAATTTAAATCATCAAGCAGGAAACCTTCATTTAAATCTTGTTTGGCATTTGTACTTTTTAGTTAGCTTCCTAAACAAAGGTTGATTCTCATTGGTTGGTAACCATTAAAACATGTTCATTTGCAATGAAATACAGCATTTACACTAAATTTGGTACTTCTTTTTGCTAACCAGGAGGATACACTCTATCTATATATATTCATTTAAGCAATTATACAGTTTACCTTACATCTATTCAGATTTTTAGTTTTCATATTACATTATTTACCATTTTCTAACATAATAGATCTCTTATTTACTAAGTGGTTAATTTTTACTTGTGATTTGTATCAAGCTGTATTTGGGTATTAAAACAAATTAATTTTTTGTTTTTGTGCATTTTAATTAGTAAATGTGCTGGATACATAAGAAAACACGTTTATCACAACATGTTTTCCATTTAAAACTTACTGTGTTGTGTTTGGGTTTTTTTAGACAAAGGATGTACTATCTGCAGTTAGTGAACAAACCTTTTTATGGTCACCATGTACTTCAATATTTTAAAACTTACACCTACTTTTTATTCAGAAGAGAAAAACAAGCTTTCCTGCTTTTCCCCCTTGGTTTCTTAACTTTGAATGATCTATTCATTGAACTAAACTAGTTGAATAACCTGAAATGAAGAAAATATTCTCACTGCACCTGCAGAAGAGGTTACAGCTGTCAAAAGCTGGTTTAGTACGCAAACAAACTCTGGTTTTAGGTTCTTAACTAGTGACCTCCAAAAGTGCAAAGCTATTCCTTTCTTTAAAACTTGGTGACAAGCATGTACCACTTAATAATTTTAAATTAATGTATTAGATTTGGTATGTTTAGGCCTTAACATAGATTGTCATAATTTCAAATTTAATTTCATATAGATTTTTTAAAAAATCTGAATTCAAGTTCAGTGAAAAATAAACAGAGTTTGGTGGCGGCAGGAGCCAATCTTGCCACAAAGCATAAAGCTCTTGCACAGTGGAATTTCAGCCCTGCTTGGAGCAGCCCCTCTGATTGGCTGCCTTCTGCACTGCCTTGCTGCCTGCTAGGGAACAGCAACCAATCAAGGCTGCTGGAAGAAGCCGGTAGAGCTCTCTCTGTTCCCGCAGAAGTCAGAGGAGTTTAGGGGTAGTGCAGTGGGAGTGGGAACAACCAAATCATTTTCACAGGAGGGAAGGGAAAGAGCCCAGCAGAGATCCATTGCTCTGTTCCCTCCTATTGTCCTGCAAACAGTGGCCCAGTCTGCTCTCTGCTCCTCTCCTTTCCTTTCCTGCAACACCAGGCCTGGAAAGTGGGAGGGGAGTGAAGCGCCCTGGAGCTTCTCCCCACAGCCAGGGAACAGGGAAGAGGACTCTACTGCAGCCAACCCATACTGCCTGGGGAAAAGGGGATGAAGAATCCCTGTTGCTCCAGGATGATTTAAAAAAAAATAAAATACAATTTTGAAATGAAAAGTTTCTAACTGGAAAAACTGAAACATTTCTTGAAATTTTGAAATTTTGATTTTTTTCTGAATTTTTTGTTGTCATTGTTGGCTTCCAACCTAAATAATTTGGTGAAGCTGACACTAATTCATGAAACATTTCCATGTTTCAAAGCCTTAGTTTTCACTGGGGAAAAAAAGTTGCAGGTGAAAATTTTTGAGAGTTCATTTGAGAGCACACTCAAAGTGAACTCACAGAAAAATGATAAAAGATAAAAACACAGCACATAGCACCTGTGAGTGAACACTTTGCACAAAATAATCATTGCATATCTGACTTCTTACTGCTCGTCCTCCGAGGAAACTTTCCCAACACCTTCATAATCTGAGCCTGGGATCTTAAATTGATAACTTTGCTAACCATGCAAGTCACAGGAGGTGATAGTACTGCTCTGCTCAGCATTGATTAGGCCTCAGCTGGAGTAGTGTGTCCAATTTTTGTCACCAATGTATAGAAAGGGTGTAGAGAAACTGGAAAGGATCCAGAGGTAAGAGACAAAGATGATCAAAGGGATGGAATGCAAGCCATATGAGCAAAGGCTGAGGGAACTGGGTATGTTTAGTTTGGAAAAGAGGAGATTAATGGGGGACGTGATAGCAGTTTTCAAATACTTGAAAGGCTGGCATAAAAAAGATGGAGGAAAGTTGTCCTCTCTCTTTCCACAGAGGGAAGGACAAGAGGCAGCGGGTTCAAACCACAACACAGCAGATTTAGATTAAATCTCAGGAAAATCTTTTTAATGGTAAGAATAGTAGGGCAATGAAACAGACTGTGTAGGGAGGTTGTGGAAACATCTTCACTGGAGGTTTTCAAAAAGGAGGCTGGATAGCCACCTGTCTTGGATGGTTTAGCCACAACAAATCCTGCATTTTGGCAGGGGGCGGGGGGGTAAACTAGATGACCTTTACGATCCTTTCTAACCCAATGATTCTCTGATTTCAGAAACACTGTTCTAATTGGACTTAACAACAACATGTATATAATTCTACAGAAAGGTTTGTGGTCATCCAGAGATATACTCTATATTTCTTTGGGTTTGATTTACTTTACTTTGATTTCGACTGAGTCATACGTTGGAAATAGGTCTGTCTGGAAAACAAAAATTCCATTTCACAAAAAAATTCAAAGTTTTCAAATTTGCTTTTGTTTCACATTGGAACAAAACTGATCCTGTCATGGAAAAAATAGAAGAGGCAAATGCACCCCAAAATAGCCAGCTGGTCAGGGCACTCATGTGGGATCCGAGAGACCTAGGTTCAAGTCCCCCCTCTGAATGAGGGACTTGAACCTGGGTCTCCCATATCAGTGCCCAAACCACCAGGCTATTGTGGAATCTCTTTTTCTCATTTGGAATTTTCAACCTGGACATGAGAAACCTTCCTGACCAAAGTTGAATTGAAACCAATACATTTCAATGAAAAGATTTGGTTCCATCAAAAAAAAAATTGTCAAAAAATTCCTGACCAGATGGAATTGTGACTATTGCTGGACCATTAACCTTGCCATATTACCAGAGAATTAGATATTCTAATTATCTGCCCCTGAGGCTGAAGCTGTTTTGAATCCACAGGTAATAAAATACAAAGCCTTCTTCCCATAAAGAATTCTGCTGGTGAAATGTTATGTGCCAAAGGGTTGACTGATATTCTAATTACACTCTTGGGGTCTCCTGGCATTTTTTAGAACTGTTTTTAAATTGTCATTGCTCTTTCCAATTCCCCGTTACTCTGAAGAAAGCTGATGATGTGTTTGAAATCAGTCTTTGGAAAATAAGCAAAAGCTGCAGTAGACAAATGAGAATTGTCAATGGACTTTAGTTGATTAATTATGCAGCCAGTTATTTCCTCCAATTTGGACATTTTGCTATATTCCGAGAAGAACTCTGTTACAGTGTTCTTGTTCCAGAAGAATAAGTCTGTTGCCACAGGCTGCAAGGCCTCTGTGGAAGAGTTGTTGACATCAGTGCTTCTGGCAGTCAAGGTTGCCGTTTTTTATTATTTTTATATCTGTGAACTGACACTAATCCACCCACTGATTGAAGAGCTGCTATTTGGCACTCACTTATGTTGCATAGCACCCGTTCTTTTCTTTATTAACTTCCAATACTGTTCTTCCTTTCATAAACCCTGAATTAAGTGCTGCATTGTATTGAAATGAAATACAACGAAAGCATTGTATTCCTGTAGGTAAAGTGCAAAATTTATGTGTTATTCTGTGATGTTGGATTGAAGTTCTTAGATGAACTAAGAAAGATTTCTGTTTTGTTTCAGTAGTGAAGTCCACACTCATCCAGTAAAGCTAAATGTGTGAGCATCAGAGATGAACAAGAAATGGCTTTCTTCACAAATGACAGCTTGAGATTTTAGAAAAATATTCCTGTTCCAAATTGGGACAAAAATTCAAAATCTTCTCAACATTTTTTGCAAAGAGAACTTGAAAATAATTTCAGACTGCGTCAAATTGAAATATTTTTGTTTAAATAATTTTGAAACTTTCTTTAAATTAACCCTTTCTTAGTATGAATTAACTAAAATTTAAAATGAAGTAGTTTCAAACCAAAAAACAAATTTTCATTTAGAAAATGTTGAAAATGGACATTTTGACAATTTCAATGCTTTTTTTCAAACATCTTTTTGAATTGGGCTATTTGTCTACATTGACTTTTTCCCACAGTTTTGGTTTCAACAAATGAGCATTTTCTGAAGAAAGAGAGATTTTGTAGGAAAATTCCCAAGCAGATTTAGTTGGAATGACTGTAGAGCCATTCCTCTGTGGTATACACCACTCCTTGGACTATTTCCCCACACCCCCCAGATATGAAGTTGTCTTGATGGATGTGTGTGATTTATTTTTTCAGAGAGATGCTCATGCCCTGGAGTCTTCTCATCATGCCTAAGTATATTTGTTCCTTAAAAATCTGGGTCAATCAATATTTAATTTGTATTGTACCTCCAGAGACCCAGACATGGTCAAGGCCTACCTGAACCAGGCACCTTAAAGAGGTTTAAAATCTAAGGACAGACAGAACATTGAGAGCAGGATACAGCATACAGGAAAGTGGTTAGGCTGACTAGATACACATCTTGTAAATTCAAGTATCAGAGGGGTAGCCGTGTTAGTCTGGATCTGTAGAAGCGACAAAGGGTCCTGTGGCACCTTATAGACTAACAGTCTATATAAATTCTATATAAATTTTATATAAACTCAGTCTTTCTTCTTCCCTCTTTTCAGGCAACATACATAGTGTAGGGAAGGCTACAACTAAAATGATTACAATATTTCTCTTTAAAAATTCATATATATATTATTAACTTGTTTTTTTTGTAAATACATTTATCATCATCTGTACTTAATAAGCCCTCAACCTAACCATTGTTAGGTGGAGATTTCCTCTAAGCCTCACAAGCACTAAACATTTTTTTTTCTCTGATCTGTTTTCTTTTTTGTGATGTGCATGTTTGTTTAGGATGAGACCAACATGCTTCAAGAGTCTCAACTGCAGGTAAATGTTCCATTATTCACTTGTGATCTTCCCTATGGTCTAGCATATTTGCATATCAACAGAGCTGCTTAGTATGCTTTGCAGTCTTACTACTCTGTGATATTTTTTTCTGAGGATGCGCTGGCGCTAATGAAATGCTGTAGGAAATTTTGCTGAAACACTGTCTCACAAAGCAAATATTGGAATTTATTGGAGGTGATGGTTCTTTCCCGAAATGGGTTTTCCCAAGTCCTGTACTAGCAATTGGGTACAGGGCCAGCCCTAGACCAAATGGCGTCCCAGGCAAGAAGCATTTTCGGGACCCCTCTCTCCATTTGGTAAACCTTTGAATATAGTATTTTATTGCATTTGTAACCCATTTCATGACTTTGATGCACGATTTGCATACATGATTTATTCCTGTCATATAAGGCAATAGATTTGCACGTTAGGGTCTGTAAATCTGTATTTATTCATGCAATAAACGCAAATTAAAAAAATGTTTACTCTAAGTTTGTAGAAACTTTTTAATTTTAAGAATAACTGAAATGTACTAACATGAAGAAATTGAACTGTGCACCAGCATTGGGTGGACCGGTATTAAATAGTGTTACAGTAGGTGACAGGCAGCCTTAGAATGTTACCCCTAGTCCTTTAGTTTAAAAGATCGCTTTTCTCACCTTGCCCTCGTGAACTGAAGCACAGTGTTAGAGAGATCAAAGACTAGACAATGGCATTTTCAAGCGATAAAATAGCAAGCGATGTCAGTCTCTCATCGGCCATTGTTGATTGAAGATATGTTTTAATGAGCCTGAGCCTCGAAAAGCTGCACTCACCGCTTGCGACTGTGACCGGCAGCATGAGCAAATTCCTCAAAGCTATCCACTCATTAGGAAAAGTGTTCTTCAGCTCTGCATCATGAATGAATTGGAGAACTTGGAGTGGAGAATGCTTCCTGTGTGGCAAAATGTGATGGATGATGCCCAATTCAATATAGATATCTTTATCATTGATGTCTGAACATTCCCCATGTGTCAGTGTCCGGTGAAGTTCCATACAATTGTTCAAGAGTATTTTCCTGTCCATCGGCAGTTTACTAAGGTAATAGAATCCTCCTCCCTCCCCCCACCCACCCCAAGGTCTTTTCATGGTGCTTCATTTGTCTGAACCTTTCTTCAATGGACCCTTGAGCAGTGTTAACAAGCAAGCAAAAAAACTCCCTCTTGAATTTTTCTTCCGAGCTTCCCATCACCTCATCTCTGCCCTTGTAACCAAACTGTCTTTTCTTCCAATAAATATGAATTCCAACTCCTACTCCAACTCCAACTTCTTCCAACTCCTATGTTTTCTGCCATGTCTTTGGCAGCAGTGGTGGCATCTTCAAATCCATTGTCTCCGTAGGCCACAACAAAATCAAAGCAGCTTCTCATCAAAGTACTAGTCATTGTGATGTCCATCAACTGAGTAATGCCTTACTTACAATGTTTACTTGTAACAGGATATCATGTTAAACCACAACTGAGACCAGAAATTTGAAGTCAGTGATCTGGTTTTCCAGACTTTGCGCCCCGTGTTGGATTCTGGCCTCAGCTTTACTCAACTGCGCCAGCTCCATCAGGGTGTCATAAACTTCAGTCACTTGGTATCTCATTGGTCTTAGGCTGTCAATGCAACTCTCCCAGAGAGTGTCACTTAGCGGCTTCATGGTCAGATTTATAACATTGTCCGAGAGGATCTTCCTTCTGATAGTTGATGCTGAAAACATCCTTGGAAAGTCATCAAACATTATGTGTTAAGCATAGCAAAAGAAGTAACAGCATTTCTTGTATATTGTTGCATAGAAATGGGTTTGATAGATAACTCTGACATCTCATTAAATATGTCCTTTATTAGTCCCTCCTTACACTCTTCAAGTCTTAAAACACAAGTACACTTTCACAATTACACAATACAACAAGGTTCACAATATCGCAACAGGGCTCTCACTTCACTTCAGTTCATTCTTATATCTCACTGACTGACTGGCAACACCCTGCCCCTTATATGAGGGCATGGCTGAGAACATTTTAGCAGATTTGAGCAAAATGTTGTTCTCAGAAAGTCTTGAAGGTTCCATGAGATTCTACAAAGGTCCATAACATTCTAGGAGATTAATGAAAAATGAATCCACATGCGGAATACCTGAAACATGTTACTTCAAACATTCTATTTACCTTTTTGTCACTAACAACAAAAAAAGCACCCAGAGCCCAGTGCCCCTCAAGCCCGGCATCCCACCTGGGTTGCCTGCCCCTAAATCCATCCCTGATTGGGTACGAGTGTACTCTGGCACTGGGGAGCAACATGATCATTTCGACCTATTTCTTAGTTGCCTGACAACTTTCCTGGATATCTGAGAGCTAAGATACCAAACTGTCTGTCTTAACTCAGACAACTGCTTAGCTCTGTGGAGAGACCAGGTGGGTCAGATAACATCTTGTAGTGGACCTACTTCTGTTGGTAAGAGAGACAAACTTTCACAGCGCCCTTCTTCAGGTCTGTGTAAGCTCTAAAGCTTGTCTCTGTCACCAACAGGAGTCGGTCCAATAAAAGGTATTACCTCACCCACCATGTGTCTAATATCCTGGGACTGATGTAGTTACAACAATACTGCATATAGCTCGGTGGAAGGCATTGAGTTTAGTTCTATGTTGCTAATCAGGGTGATATGAGGATGCTGTATATCAACACTTCTTTATACACTAAAATCTCTTGTGAATTTTTGCTAGCAAAATTCTGTACTGAAGACAGTGGTCTTTTTAAAAGGAATTAAGTCGATATTTCATGTACTGGATTTTCTCTTCTATAGGTAGCAGATTCAAAATCAAGGCACTAACATAGGTTTTCTATGCTATTTCATACATTATATTTCCCATGGGATGGACTATACTATGGTTGAAGCAGGTGTTATATTAACATTTTTGTCAGAATATTCTGGTGAATGACTAGGTATCCATAGGAACCTGGCACCAGAAAGAAAATGTCTAATTATGCTTTAAAAATGTAGTTTGCTGAAGAGGAAGGAGTTGTCATCTGGTTTAGAAACTTCTCATAAATTTTCTAGCTGCATAAAACTGCCAAGGGATTGAGGGAGTTATTTTTGTCTCTTGGGTCCTTAATTTTCCTTGCTTTTCTCTTAAAAGTACTGGTGTGAAATGTAGTTCTGAAATTAGCAGCATACTGACTCAGGCATCTACTGTTGTGTTGGAAAATAACAGCCTACAAAGCACACAATGCTTTCCCATTTGTCAGAATTAATGATGGGCCAAACCAAGCCTTTTTCTCCACATACCCTCTTGCTCCCCAGAATGTGTGCTTGTAGGAGAGAGGGGAAGGTTTCAAACAGAACCTAACCTCCAGATTGTTGGTCCAGAAGCAGACCAATGCCTAACCTGCCTGTTCAGTGTAAGGAAAAAGTCTAGCTCTGCTTAAATTAAGAATGAGGAATGTTAAACTTTTTTTTTCTGATTCCCAATAAATTGCTGTTTACTAGCTAACCTGAAGCACAACTGATCACCACCCAAGCTCACTCATTTAAAGTGGGGGTAGGCATAAAAGACACTGAATGCTGGAAGAGAACCACAAGTAATATTGTCACATGTCAGGGAGAAGAGTGAAGGTTGGAACACTCAGTGTATCCTCTTGTTGTTGTTGATCTAGGGTGAGAAGAGGCATTGGCGATGGGTATCAAAGGCAGGGGAAGGCTCCGGCTACCCAAACTGCCTGTGTTGCCCCACCCACACTCCACCCCCAGGCACCCTCCTGCTTCCTTGTGCTCTGCTGCGGCTCTTGGCTGGGGCCCGGGTCAGTGGCAGCAGAACAGGGTGGGGACGGTCAGGGGGCCATAGCCCTCCCCTCTCACTTTTTGAAAGTGGACAGGCCTGGCCATGCTGCGGCTCAGAGGCTCCTCCCCATTGGATCCAGGTTGGGGAGAGCTGCGGGGGCAGCTGTGGGGGGCCTTGGTCCCTCCACTTACCCTGGGTGGGAGGCCTGGGATACGGGCAGGGGGCTGCTTTTGCCTCCACCTCAGATGGGGGGCCCTGCCCCCCCACTTTTGGGAGGGCTCTGGTGCCCTTGCCCCGGGCTGGGATTAGTGGGGGCAGATGTAGCAGCACAAACTGCAGCCGGCACATTTTCCCACCAGTAGCAAGTTTGTGCCACTCCCCGGGCCTGCAGCCAGGGACTCCGGGGGCTGTACCTGGTGCTCTCACTGCCTGCCCACCCGGGGCTTGGGGCCATGCTGCCCGCCCACCTGGTGCTCTGGATTGGTGGAGGACACACTGCCTGTCTGCCAGCCACACTGAGAGCTGCAATCAACTGCCCGCCCGCGTGCCGCTCCGGGGCTCGGGCTGGGGGCTGTGCTGTCTGCCCCCTCCCCCCTTGCTGGGCGCTCCGGGGCTGGGGAGGGGCTCTGGGTTTTGGCAGGGGAAGGGAGCCAGGAGGGGCGGGGCCCTGGGCAGGTGGGGTTGGCCAGCCAGGGACTAGCCTCCCCAAGCCCACAGTTCACCTGCCACCCATGGGGAGAGGCAATGAGGGACCTTGCAAATGACAATCAAATAGCTAATGTTTGATGCAGTACAGAAGGAGGAGCCTGTGGACAAATGCAAAGAGATGGGTGAAATGGTCAGAGCAACGGGCTAGGAAACTATATTTGCAGCAGCATTCTGAATGGCTATGAGCAGGGCAAAGCATTTGTCAAGGTCAGAGAAAAGAATGTTGCGATAATTGAGATGTGAGATGATGAGAGCCTGGACAAGAGTTTTAGCATTGTGGATGGATAGGAAAGGCCATATCTTAGGAATGTTATGCAGAAAGACTCTTCAAGATTTAGATATAGCCTGAATGTGAGGATTGTTAATGTCTCCAATTGTTAATGTGTTAATGTCTCAAATCAATGATGCACATTCTGGCAAAGGCTGAGATACTCAAGTGTGGCTATAGACCTGGTTGTTCCTCTGTCAACCAGAACTTTAACTTGAGACAGCATTTGAGAAAAGGGTTGAATTTAATAAGAAGAACACAGCACTTTTTATAGACTTCCATCAAGACTTTGATTCAGGGCATCAAGTAAGTTTGTCTGATGTGGCGACTTGGCATCCCTGGGAAGACTGTGTCCTTGATAGAAGAGCTCTATAATGGAACAAAAAGCTGTGTTAGATTATAGATATACAGCATGATTTTTTTATCTCCATGGGAGTTTAGCAAGGCTGTATTCTGTCACCATTGAAGTTCAATAGTGGCATTGATTGGCTGATGGATCAGCTTTAGGAGGTAGCTATTGGTGGCATTGAGCTGAACGCCATTCTGCTTCATTATCTTGACATCCATGACATTGTCTTGTTGGCTCAGTTTGGTAAACTGTTGCAACTGATGGCTGATCTGGTTGGGCAAGAACCAGCACACAACTCTGTAGAGGAGTTGGAGGAAAACCAGGAGAGGACAGAGTCAGGGAAGCCAAGGGAGGAGCAGCATGGCTGACTGTGTCAAAGGCAGCTGACAGGTCCTAGGGAAGACAGGGATTTTGATGGGTAAGGGAGGGTCAGTTATGGTGACTGTTTGGAGGAAGACTAAGGGAAAATCCATTACAAAGCTTTTAGGAGGGGATTCTGGTGCACGGTGGAGGATGCTATTCACCAAGGAACTGGTATAATCCTCTATAGGGTCCAGTAAGTATCCAAAACTTTAGATGCTTATTCAAATCAAATCAACCCTTCCAAAAGTCTCCCACTGGTAGTTTTTATTAGATATAGGCTGAAAAAGCAAGGGGTGTAATGCATAAGGCAATAGGGGTAAGAATGGTGTAAAGCAGCCTTAATGAAAATGAAAAGTAATCCCAAGATTTGGAGTGTCTGGGTTTTATTTTAGCAGGGCCACTAAAGTTCTAGGTAAGGAGAGAGTTAAAAGTCTTCAATTTCCCAGTATAATAATAGGAAAACCAGGCTTTGGTTTTTCATACTTAAAACTAGGGATGGTTCAAATCCAGGTTTCAGTCACCACAGTTTATTGCATCTGGAACTGTTAGACAGACATTTCTGGTTTAGGCCCATCTTTAGCACTAAAATTGGTTTTGCTTTTTTTAAAATGAATTCCTCCTGGAAGTTTTGAAGCCTGTCAAGAATGATTTAGATGGAGGAAATGAGATTATTGTTTCAGTTTAACTATCTCTAGTGATTAGGGGAAAGCTAGGAATTTATGGATACTCCATATTCTTATGCTGTGTATCCAAATACAAAGTCACAAGAAATGAGTGACCAGATTTCTACAAAAATAAAATCAAAGCCACCATGATTTGGCCTATCTGTAATCAAAATGGGTTTAAACACCCCTGGAAAATTTGATACAACAATAACAATAATATAATTATATTATTTATATAGCATCTTTCATTGAATCAGTCCAAAGTGCTTTACCAATTAAGGAATTGAAAATAATATTAAATTTTCATATCCAATTAAAACTAAAGTGGGAACTTGCATAAGGCCAAATGCAATTACCCAAAGTAGAACTTGGCAAGGACACCCTTACTCTTGAAAAAAAATTGCACATTCAATAACTACAATCCCTGCTGTAACTACTGATTTCAAACAAGAATGAATTTGGCCCATTGTTTTTATTGGTAAGGGATCAGCCAATCCTGAAGAAAAAAGATTGTCTCTAAATCTCTACTGATACCTTTATGCCAGGCCCCTAATCAGTAAAGAATAGCAGCCTTCACACTCTTGTCATCTGAAGCCACATCTTCACTCACAGGCTGCTAAGACCATTTGTGCCTCTCCCTTTAAACCGGGGGTCACACATGTAGCCCAGGATATCTTCTCCTACTGAGCTACAGTGAGTACCCATTCAAAAACCTCTAGTCTGAGCTTTGACAGGGTAGAGTTGGTTCTTTCCGGGAGTCTGAGAGAAGAGTCTCTGAAGCAGCTGCTTCTGGAATGCTTACTGTTGTTGCTGGAACTGTCTGTGCTCTTCCTGTGGGGTTTCCGTCTGAGTTTGCTGCCCCTTCATAAATTGCAACAAGGTCTGTTGCATTAAAACCTCTGCTTCTTGCTTTAGTTTGGAACTACGGTCTGACCCTGATGCTGCTCCTGCAGCTGTTGGTTTGGCTGCCATTTCAAGACTTCTTCCATTTCCTCTTTGTGTAGAGGGTGTCTGGGAACCCGATTTTTGCTATCAAATCTAAATGGTCAGGGGCCCTACTCCATTTTCAGGAGAGCACATAGACCTTTCATGTCTGTACAAACTCACCCACCTCAGAAACTGGACACAGCAGCAAGCTTGATTTAGCAGTTGTTACCCTGAACCTTAATATTGGGTTTCAGAACTTGAGCCTAAGGTGTCTCAGTAGAAGGATCCTGTGTTGCTATTTAGGGTCTTTGTGTCTGCTACCCTGTTACATAGTTTAATTGTACAGAGCAGAGATGCTGCATGATTAAATCTCAGCCAGAGGAGCTAATTAAATATTTACTTAGAAGAAGGTTAAATGTGTTTCACCTCTATGAAGAAAATGTAGATGCTTTAGTGCAGATATCAAGCATATTCTCATCTCATTGTACAGTTCAGAATTAAGCATAAAAATTGCCATGCATCAAGAACATAAGAATGGCCATACTGGGTCAGATCAATGGTGCATCTAGCCCGGTATCCTGTCTTCTGACAATGGCCAGTGCCGGTTGCTTCACAGGGAATGAACAGAACAGGACAATTATCAAGTGAGCCATCCACTGTTGTCCAGTCCTAGCTTCTGGCAGTTGGAGGTTTAGGAGCATGGGGTTCATCCCTAACCATCGTGGCTCATAGCCATTAATAGACCTATCCTCCAGAAAATTATCTAATTCTTTTTTGAACCCCACTATAGTTTTGGTCCTCACAACATCCTATGGCAATGAGTTCCATAAGTTGACTGTACACGTGTGAAGAAGTACTTCCTTATGTTTGTTTAAATTATGCTGATTATTAATTGCATCAGGTGACCCTAGTTCGTGTTACATGTAAAGGAAAATATTTCCTTTTTCATTTTCTACACACCTTTCATGATTTTATAGCTATTATATCCCCTCTTCAAAGTTTTTTTTTCTAAGCTGAACAGTTCTAGTCCTTTTAATCTCTCCTTGTATGGAAGCTGATCCAAACCCCTAATCACTTTTGTTGCCCTTCACTGCACCTCTCAGAATTCTAATGTATCTTTTTTGAGATGGGGTGACCAGAACTTCATTCAGTATTTAAGGTGTGGACATACCATGGCTTTATAAAATGGCATTACAGTATTTTCTGCCTTACTGTCTATTGCTTTCCTAATAGTTCCTAATATTCTGTTAGCCTTTTTGACCATTGCTGTGCATTAAGCTGAAGTTTTCAGAGAACTATCCACAGTGACTGCATGATCATTCTTGAGTGGTAACAGCTAATTTAGATACCATCATTATATATGTGTAGAAGGTGGTATTATTTTCCAATGTGTGTTACTTTGCACCTATCAGCATTGAATTTCATCTGCCATTTTGTCACCCAGTCACTGGGTTTAATGAGATCTCTTTGCAACTCTTCGAAGTCAGCTTTGGACTTAACTATCTTGAATAATTTTGTATCTTCTGCAAATTTTGCTACCTCACTGTTCACAGTCTTTTCCAGATCATTTATGCTGGGCAGCACTGGTCCCAGTACAGATCTTTCGGGGGGAGGGGGGAAGGTGCTGCTATTTACCTCTCTCCGCTGTGACAACTGAGCATTTATTCCTACCCTTTGTTTCCTATCTTTTAATCAGTTAGTGATCCATGAGCAGACCTTCCCTCTGATTCCATGACTGCTTAAGAGCCTTTGGTGAGAGACCTTGTCAAAAGATGAGACCTGCAACCTTTGCACCTGGTAGGCAATTTATTATGCAGTTCTCCTGGCCATCAGAAACCCAACTATTTATATTTCTAATAATCAAATCCCCCCATTACCATTATCTGGTTCTTGGTAATAACTGGGATTCCCTTCTTATAAGAGGTATCCTCGGTGTGAGTGGATAGCATGACATCATCTGGAAGGAGGGTTCCACCTATGGGATTGTTTCCTTCTGCTCCAGCTTGATGTTCTCCTTTCCTAAGACTTTTATCCTCTTTTACAGCACAGAGGCTGTCAGACTGGGGATTGGACTGCTGTAGTGTGTTTCTGAAAGTCTCCTCTATGCATCTCTCTCTCTCTCTCTCTCTCTTAGCTTCTTCAGTTCAGCCGCATTGGCCTGAAGGCCAAGGCCATGAGCTGCTTGCACTATGTGCAAACATACACCCCCAGCCCACAAGGAAGGTAATCATACATTCTGCATTCAATGCAATAAACTGGATAGATGCTGCTCTGTTCGCTTTCCCCCAACAATGCTGGACTTCTCTTTACATTATTTTTACTCT
This sequence comes from Macrochelys suwanniensis, assembly GCA_033296515.1. Taxonomy (NCBI): domain Eukaryota; kingdom Metazoa; phylum Chordata; order Testudines; family Chelydridae; genus Macrochelys; species Macrochelys suwanniensis. The sequence goes on along the minus strand of CM065775.1, from coordinate 35,649,185 downwards.
TGTAAGTGTTGTTTGGTTGGCTCTTTGTTTGAGGCGGGAGGGCTTATTGGCCTAAGTTTAGAGTAAGTTTTTGTTTGTTAGGTGTATCTGCTTCTCACACTCCTTCTCTAAACTCCAACACAGCCCCCAGAACAGAACAGACTACAACGTTCAAGCCAGCAAGCACACGGCAAGCAAGCGAGCATACAGCAAACAAACAGACAAACTCACCCCGATGATCACGTAGTCTCTCCTTCTTCACCTGGAGAACTCCCTTGCAAAACTCCCGTTGCTGCTCCTGCTCACAAGCTTACTGAGATAAGATTATATCTGTATGCCCAAACCCAAATCCAACACCTTGCTTTCTGTACTCAGTAGCCGTGCATTTTTGTGATGCCTCTACATTTTGAAATTAGACCTTTTTTATACAGTTCCACTTCCATAAATTTCATCTGCAATTTTAACAACCAAAACAAATGTTTTATTAGTCAAATACCACTTCCTCCCTGTGTTGCTCTGTTTCATGCTATTTGATATTGGTGTGCAACTCATGTAGTATGCAATAATAAAAATAGACCAAGACACAAAAAGATAGCAGACAGAAATATTCATAATGTTTCTGAAGCTAAAATCCTTAGTGTGTTCATATAAGAGTCAAAAATGTTCACCCTCCCTTAACTATAAATCTTGAATAAAATACTAAACTGCAGACTGTGCCAGTGAAAATAGCAGCAGCAGAAAAGCATTACACAAGATAGAAATCTTGGCAGACTTTGCTCCTAAGAAGGCTATGCAGTGAAGGTGAATTACTCTCACTAAATAAAAATCCTTTGAGGTCATGATGATGCCCTCAGTGTTCACCAGAAAAAAACATGTTGCCTTCACCAGTACTTTACTTGTCTACAAAAATTAAAAGGATAAATTTAGTCTCTGGAGAAACCAGCCATTTGTCTTTCAAGAAACAGAAGGGTAATTGGAATGAAATACATAAGTCTAAGAAAAATAATTTCCACACTGCAACTACTGTTGTGCCATTCTGGATAATGAAGCTTTTGTGGAAAACTGAATTTTTACAGCTTTGTTTGCCTCAGGGTGATCATTCAATGAGCAAAGACTCCCCTGTATAAATGTGATCACTAGTTCTATGAAGTGTTATTGTATTATGGGTAAGATTGGTAGTCCCACCGCATATGTGAGGTGATCATCAGTAAATTATTATATCTGTGTTGCACTGGAATTTTTCAAGTACAAATTCATAAGAGCCTTATCTATAAACTTAATTGTGTAGGTCTAGTTCATGATGTGGAATGTACCACCACTGTTCCCCAGATAACATTATAGAAAGTTAATTTAGAAAAACATGTATAGTTCAACTCACTATGACAGCTCTTATTTAAATCTGTAGATTCAATCATATGAGAATTTTCAAGTCCTTCGGGATATCAGGTTATTTACAAATATGTATTAAAAATTATCATTATTACATTGATCCAAAAGCAGTGAATTCTCTATTACCCAGTACAATCCGTAGTACTAGCTCTGGACCAGCTCAAGGTGTATCAGTGCTAGCAGTGCATTGGTGTGCTCTTCTCAATGTTTCTTTTTAATCAAACCCAGATGATACTGTCCCAATATTCTCCCAGTTACTGACTGAGACAGGGGCAGGGGTGAAAATGAACAGGCCATGAAGGTTTCCTGCAGAGGGAAGCATTTAGAAGACAGTGAAGAGTCAGCACCTGTGCCATGTTTTGCAGATTTGCTTGACTTTCATGCTGAATGCTCTCAGCTGGGAGCTCCTATTAGATCCATCAGAGCTGCTGAATTCCTAGCTAGAAGCAATAGCCCATATGGCCTTTTTCTACCTTCTGCTGACCCAAGAGTTTCAGCCTTTCCCATGTTAATGCAGGCATTGCAGAGATTATCTACAACTTTGTTACCTCCAAGACAGAGTAGAATAATGTGCCTTACTAACAACTTCTCTTGAAGACTAACCAGAAGCTTAAACCAGTGTAGAATGCAGCTACTGGGGTTCTAGTTGGGGCGAGTTGTTCTGATCACATAACACCTGTTCTCAGAATTCAGTGCTGGCTTCTTGTTCATTTCTTAGTGTACACTTCATGAGTATGGGTAACAGCTTTGAATGTTCTGAGAGCCAGCTATCTGACACACTGCCTCTTTCCTAAATAAATCTAGGAATTTATATTGCCTCCATTACCATACTATCTGAGCAACTGAAAATATTTACAAATAAAAATACCTTTGTCTCTTCCTTCCAATTGTGCAGGAAAAATAGTTTGACTATAGATTAGTCTATAGAAACGGTGTCCAATAGAAATCCGATGCTAGCCACACTGCTAGCCAAACTTGTGGTTTTGAATTTTTCTTATAAGCCACATTATAAAAAAGCCACATGCATTAGCCACAATTCACAATTAGCCTATTAGCCACATGTGGCTAGTGGCGAACGTATTGGACACTGCTGGTCTACAGGTTGTTTGGTATATTTGTGCGAAGACATAACCGAGAGAAAGTCAAGTCAAAGAGTTGAGATTTACATTTAGTTCTGAGCATGGTTAGGTCTCTGGTCATTCTTATCTTATGTAGGAATCAATTCCACAGTCTAGGTCCAGCTCTTGTGAAAGCTCTGTCATTTGCATTCATAAACCTCTCCATACTGGACAATAGTTCAATTGTTCTCAGCAGTTAACATCAGCTTTTGTTGGTGGTTCCTGGAGTCGAACTCTTCACCACCAGCTGTAGAGCTTACTAAAGGACTCACCTCTCACCTTTGGAACTTGCCCATGCTGAACAAATCATTACAGCCTGAATTTGGAAGCCTTGAAAGCACAATGCAAAGCTGTAGTTATTGCATCTGGTGTAACATCTGTTTGAAATATCTTCAGTTTGGCTGGGCTCCTAGAAATTAGATGGATCATATCTATGGGTTATGGCAAGAGTGGCAGATTTTGTGCAGCTTGTTATGAGTAGCTTGGTATCTGTGTTTTTATTGTTTTGTATCACAGTTTTTGGCTAGTCAAAGGCAATAGGTATAATTAGTTAATAAAAATACATAATACATAAATCATGTTCATCCAATTAATCTATTTTTTTCCTGCAAGTAGCTTTGACAAATTAGGTATGGAACATTCCCTACATGATCTGAATAATATCCTACCTATGGCTTTACTTCTCAGATACAGTATCAAGATGTTCCATTAGTCGTTGTCCCAAAAGACACAACATGGGTGATACACTAAAGGCAGCACTTTATATTTACAAAAAAACCTTATATTCTGAAGGATAGCTAATTGTTTCTTAAACTTTACAAACTATGGCACCTTGCATGAGTACCTGCACTGGGGATGCAAAGAGCCTTCTTGCCATTGTGCAACATGTACAGTGGTCAAGAACAAATCACCCCAAAGAGGGCAAGGAGGAGGTGGGGCCATGTTGCAGGAAGATCACACCAGGAGATAGAGGCTATACCATCCTAAAACAACGTTCAGTGAATGATTGCACCACTCTGGGGCACAATCCCTCTCTGAGCTCTCACATGGGGCAGTGCACCAAACCCTGAACCATGTAAGCTTTGTCGTCTTCATGGATATTAAGTGAAAGAAATCCCACCAGTTCTAACACTGGTTCAACTATGGTTAGGAACACTGGAAGCCTGAGTGTAGACAAGGCTCCTCTTTTTTGCCATTATGTAAATGAATCCTGCCTTTTCGTAGTTTTAAGTGGCAGGATAATAAAATGTCACAAGCTGCTGGAGCTTTGTCTGCATTTATGTTTCCCACCAGTTTGGCCTGCTGGTAGTTTGACTTTTGCTGTGTATCTGACCTCTCTCTGGAACCGTAGGTATCAACTCTAGAAGTAACCTTGTAAAAATAATGTACCTATTCTTTTTTCCAATAATAGTCTACCCTGAAGGCAGGCAATAGTAGTCTGAGAGATCCATCCTGATGACATACTTTTATAATGTGCTTATTTCATATCTCTCTACCTAATTCCCTATGAGAATGAATAGCTTGTGAACTCAGAAGTGATGCAGATACTAAATGCCCATATATGTATAACCCTCGTTAAAAGAGCTATAGAGAGGGGGGTGGAGGGGAGGAGAGATGGAAATGAGTTTTGTCTGGGTCATTGTTGCTAGGCAGATGCACAATTAGCACTCCACACCCTGAAGTTTCTGGAATTGGGTGTGGTAGTTTTGTGAATGCTCAGGTTCCCTGTAGCTGAAGCTCCATGAGGGCAAGTGGTCAGGGCTGTTGCTTTACAAAAGGCCATATGACCTGCATGGGATGGAAGAAGCTGAGCCATAGGAGTAGAAAGTAAGTTGTTTCCCCCTAACTCTGAAACATTTTACAGCAGGTTAGTGATACTATTAGGGTACGTCCTCGCTACCCGCTGATCCGGCAGGTAGCGATCGATCTAGACACGATGAATTGATCCCCGAACGCGCTCCACGTCGACTCCGGAACTCCACCGCCATGAGAGGCAGAAGCGGAGTCGATGGGGGAGCATCAGCAGTTGACTCGCCGCTGTCCTCACGACCAGGTAAGTCGACCTACGATACGCTGACTTCAGCTACGCTATTTGCGTAGATGAAGTTGCGTATCGTAGGTCGACCTCGCCCCCCTAGTGTAGACCTGGCCTAACCTGCCAACAGGGAAGTCCTGGTAGTGTTAATTATAGAAAGGGACTATTGGGAGGGGAAATTAATATATTTGATTTTAATTGTATACTTTGAATGTTGTTTGATTTTAGCCAAACTGTTTTAGTTAAATTGTTTCAACTAGTATGATTCACCAACTTGTCCCTTCTTTAACTATTATAATAGGGAAAGAGTTGTTTATATTTTGCTCTTCTGAGTTTTGTATTTTTCTTGTAAGTTTTTTTTTTTTAAATCTATATACTGTGGCAAATTGCTGGCACTACTATGATGGGTCCTGTGCTTTCTCTTCTTGTGGGGGGGGTTTCAGGGCACCATTTCTTGCCCCTGAACTAGGGTATCAGCTGTCCCACTAGTATCCCAGAGAAGGGGAATGGAGAGGGAGGGACCCGGGCCCGCCCTCTACTCCGGGTCCCAGCCCAGGGGCCCTAGGTTAGCGGGTAAACCACTTGTACTAGGGTACTTTCCCCTGGGCTCCTTCCCTCTCCTGCTTGTGGGGCTTCCTGCCTTCCCTCTGCACAAGCCAGGTGTCCCTTTACCTAAGGTCTTGGTCTTCTTAGCCCGCCACAGCACTTCTCCAAACTCTCCTCTGCTTTCCTCCAAACTGCTCTCTGCTCCACCACCAATACACTCTGCTTCAACTCCTTCCTCCTCCTCCTCTGTCTGCCTGAAGCAGGGGGGTTTTATTAGGTTCCTGAGAGGGCCTTAATTGACTGCAGGTGCTCCAATTAATCTGTAACCACCCTCCCTAGCCTCCAGGGAACCATGCCTTAATTAGCCTAGGGCTTATATATTTCCCCTCTCACACTCTACTACTGCTGCTCCCTGGCCCTCCTGTATCACAATACTTAAACTGAGTGCTTGGTTGGTTAATTAGTTAGATGGCTGAGTGATTTCAGCAGAGGAGGAAGAGTGCATGGATTCCAGCTAGAAATTTCTACGTGCAAGTGGAGGGAAGATATTGTTGCAGTGCTTTGATCACCAAAATTCTACAGTCTGCTGAATCAAAAGACTGTAACTGAGATTCAGGTGAACTCAACTTAAGCTTTTGGGAACTCAGTTACTTCTCATTGTGTTTCTGTGAGGACTGAGCTGTTCAGATTTAATTTGTTTTCTTTTGGTTTCTATATAAGTGAAGATAATGAATGTGGATTATAAAGTAACCATGTTATGTTGTAGAAATTAAGTTGTTTTTCTTTATCATCATATGATTTTTATAAAGTTGATACTTAAGAATTAAGTTCATTCCTCTTGTTCTTTTTGGGCTTGATTGTGAGGAGGTTTGACCCTGTGTAAGGGAGGTTTTTTTTTCTTTTTTTCTTGTTTTGTTTTGTTTGTTTATGCACTAGGAGTGCCTAAAGCGGTAAAGATAGGTTTCAGTGTAGTAGCCGTGTTAGTCTGTGTCAGCAAAATGAAAATAAGAAAGAAAAACTTGTAGCACCTTAGAGACTAACAAATTTATTTCAGCATAAGCTTTCGTGGGTTAGTACCCACTTCATCGGATGCATGGAATGAAACATACAGTAGACAGATATTTATACAGTCAGAGAAACATGATAAGGTGGAGGTGCATAGACCAACCTTAAGAGGCTAATTAATTGAGAGGAACCATAACAGCAGGGGAAGAAAAACCTTTGAAGTGATAAACAAGATGGTCACACAGGTGTGAACGAGGATCGTTAACTTAAGGGAAATAGATTCAATTAACATAATGGCCGAGCCATTCCAAGTCCTTATTTCATCCTGAGGTAATGCAATCTAGTTTGCATATCAATTCGAGTTCAACAGTTTCTCTTTGAAGTCTGTTTTTGGAGTTAATCTGTCGCAACACTGCTACCCTCAAGTCTGTCAGTGAGTGATTAGGGAGGTTGAAGTGTTCTCCTGCTGGTTTTTGAATGTTATGATTCCTGATGTCAGATTTATGTCCATTTATTCTTTTGCGTAGAGACTGTCCGGTTTGGCCAATGTACATGGCAGAGGGGCATTGCTGGCACATGATGGCATATATCACATTGGTAGATGTGCAGGTGAATGAGCCCCTGATGGAGTGGCGGATGTGATTAGGCCCTGTGATGGTATCACTTGAATCGATATGTGGACAGAGTTGGCATCGGGCTTTGTTGCAAGGATAGGTTCCTGGGTTAGTGTTTTTGTTGTATGGTGTGTGGTTGCTGGTGAGTATTTGCTTCAGGTTGGGGGGCTGTCTGTAAGCAAGGATTGGTCTGTCCTCCAAGATCTGTGAGAGTGAGGGATCATCTTTTAGGATAGGTTGTAGATCTTTGATGATGCGCTGGAGAGGTTTTAGTTGGGGACTAAAGGTGACGGCCAATGGTGTTCTGTTATTTTCTTTTTTGGGCCTGTCTTGTAGTAGGTGACTCCTGGGTACTCTTTTGGCCCTGTCAATCTGTTTTTTCACTTCAGCAGGTGGGTATTGTAGTTGTAAGAATGCTTGATAGAGATCTTGTAGGTGTTTGTCTCTGTCTGAGGGATTGGAGCAAATGCGGTTGTATCTTAGAGCTTGGCTGTAAACAATGGATCGTGTGGTGTGTCCAGGATGGAAGCTGGAAGCATGTAGGTAAGTATAGCGGTCAGTAGGTTTCCGGTATAGGGTGGTGTTTATGTGACCATCACTTATTAGCACAGTGGTGTCTAGGAAATGGACCGCTTGTGTGGACTGGTCTAGGCTGAGGTTGATGGTGGGATGGAAATTGTTGAAATCATGGTGGAATTCCTCAAGGGCTTCTTTTCCATGGGTCCAAATGATGAAGATATCATCAATGTAGCGCAAGTAGAGTAGGGGTGTTAGGTGACGAGAGCTGAGGAAGTGTTGTTCTAAGTCAGCCATAAAAATGTTGGCATACTGTGGGGCCATACGGGAAACCATAGCAGTGCCACTGACTTGAAGGTATATATTGTCCCCAAATGTGAAATAGTTGTGGGTGAGGACAAAATCACAAAGTTCGGCCACCAGGTTAGCCGTGGTAGTATCGGGGATACTGTTCCTGACAGCTTGTAGCCCATCGTTGTGTGGAATGTTAGTGTAGAGGGCTTCTACATCCATAGTGGCCAGGATGGTGTTGTCTGGAAGATCACCGATGGATTGTAGTTTCCTGTGAAGAGCTGCAAAAGGATCTCTCAAAACTGGGTGACTGTGGCACTCAACTACCACAGTATCTCAGCACCTAATGATGGTTTCCATGGCCACAGCCCTTGACTGTCCATTTCATTGATGTAGATAAGCTGTGGTAGGAAAAAAGTTTCATATAGGCACTCCTAAAATACTGCCTGCTGCTGTCTCTTTTTCTCCTCTATTAGACAGTGGATGAGGTAATATCTTTTATTGGACCAACTGTTAAAAGAGGAAGCTTTTGAGCTACACAGAACTCTTCTTCTGATCTTTTTCTCTATGATCCTTGCCAGACCCTGCAAAACCACTCCATGTCCAGCAAGTCATCCTGTCATTGTTTACCCTATTGCAAGGTCTGGTTGTATCTTTTTTGGCCACCCTAGCTTGTTGTCCTAACACCATCCTGCACGTTCTAGGGCTTCTCTGGTAAGAGGAAACATGACCTCTTACTTAGGTTATGTCTACACTGCAATCAGAGGTGTAACTGTAACACATGTAGACATACCCAACCTAGCTTTGATGTAGCTAGTTCAAACAATAGCAATGAAGTATGTTGATCATTTAGAATTTTTCCCACTAGAGATTTGATATTTGTAAATCAGTTAGATATATCATACAGTTATTTAACTCTTTTTAAATAATTGAATTACTATTGTTATTGTTTTAATATGGCATCAATATGAAGATGACCCTAGTTAAAAAAAAGTTATTTTTGTTCTCTCTTCCTTTAAGTTTTATATCCTGTTTCCTGCTATTTACAGTATAAAAATTCTTTAACATTTGCTCATGGTGATTCACTGGTATGTTCAATCACTAGTAGTATAAACCAATATAAGAAGTATAAGACAAATACTTGCTGTATCAGGGATTTAATGACAGTCATTTTGGGAGGAATTTAGAGAAATCAACACTAAACCCCTTCCATACTGAATACTGTTTTCAGGATAATGCCTAAAGGAGAGTGTACATTGTGCTGGTGAATGGGTGGGTTTCTAAGAGCCAAATTCTTCTCATTTATACAGCAGAAATCTGGAGAAACTCAACTAGATTTCAGGGGGCATTACTCCAGCTTTATTCTAGCATAGCAGACAGCAGATTTTGCCTTTAGATGCATTCATAGATACACTAATGTGTAGCTATCTTTCCCCCTTCCCCCACAACCTTTCCATATCATTTCTGAGTCTGGTCCACCGACTCAGTCTGGTCCACCGTGCCTAGAACCCCGACCAGGGGCATTCTATCTGCTACCCAAGATCCATAAACCTGGAAATCCTGGACGCCCCATCATCTCAGGCATTGGCACCCTAACAGCAGGATTGTCTGGCTATATAGACTCTCTCCTCAGGCCCTATGCTACCAGCACTCCCAGCTATCTTCGCGACACCACTGACTTCCTGAGGAAACTACAATCCATCGGTGATCTTCCAGACAACACCATCCTGGCCACTATGGATGTAGAAGCCCTCTACCCTAACATTCCACACAACGATGGACTACAAGCTGTCAGGAACAGTATCCCCGATACTACCACGGCTAACCTGGTGGCCGAACTTTGTGATTTTGTCCTCACCCACAACTATTTCACATTTGGGGACAATATATACCTTCAAGTCAGTGGCACTGCTATGGTTTCCCGTATGGCCCCACAGTATGCCAACATTTTTATGGCTGACTTAGAACAACACTTCCTCAGCTCTCGTCACCTAACACCCCTACTCTACTTGCGCTACATTGATGATATCTTCATCATTTGGACCCATGGAAAAGAAGCCCTTGAGGAATTCCACCATGATTTCAACAATTTCCATCCCACCATCAACCTCAGCCTAGACCAGTCCACACAAGCGGTCCATTTCCTAGACACCACTGTGCTAATAAGTGATGGTCACATAAACACCACCCTATACCGGAAACCTACTGACCGCTATACTTACCTACATGCTTCCAGCTTCCATCCTGGACACACCACACGATCCATTGTTTACAGCCGCATTTGCTCCAATCCCTCAGACAGAGACAAACACCTACAAGATCTCTATCAAGCATTCTTACAACTACAATACCCACCTGCTGAAGTGAAAAAACAGATTGACAGAGCCAGAAGACTACCCAGGAGTCACCTACTACAAGACAGGCCCAAAAAAGAAAATAACAGAACACCACTAGCCGTCACCTTTAGCCCCCAACTAAAACCTCTCCAGCGCATCATCAAAGATCTACAACCTATCCTAAAAGATGATCCCTCACTCTCACAGATCTTGGAGGACAGACCAATCCTTGCTTACAGACAGCCCCCCAACCTGAAGCAAATACTCACCAGCAACCACACACCATACAACAAAAACACTAACCCAGGAACCTATCCTTGCAACAAAGCCCGATGCCAACTCTGTCCACATATCGATTCAAGTGATACCATCACAGGGCCTAATCACATCCGCCACTCCATCAGGGGCTCATTCACCTGCACATCTACCAATGTGATATATGCCATCATGTGCCAGCAATGCCCCTCTGCCATGTACATTGGCCAAACCGGACAGTCTCTACGCAAAAGAATAAATGGACATAAATCTGATATCAGGAATCATAACATTCAAAAACCAGTAGGAGAACACTTCAACCTCCCTAATCACTCACTGACAGACTTGAGGGTAGCAGTGTTGCGACAGATTAACTCGAAAAACAGACTTCAAAGAGAAACTGTTGAACTCGAATTGATATGCAAACTAGATTGCATTACCTCAGGATTAAATAAGGACCTCGAATGGCTCGGCCATTATGTTAATTGAATCTATTTCCCTTAAGTTAACGATCCTCATTCACACCTGTGTGACCATCTTGTTTATCACTTCAAAGGTTTTTCTTCCCCTGCTGTTATGGTTCCTCTCAATTAATTAGCCTCTTAAGGTTGGTCTATGCACCTCCACCTTATCATGTTTCTCTGACTGTATAAATATCTGTCTACTGTATGTTTCATTCCATGCATCCGATGAAGTGGGTACTAACCCACGAAAGCTTATGCTGAAATAAATTTGTTAGTCTCTAAGGTGCTACAAGTTTTTCTTTCTTATTTTCATAAAGCGGTATAGTAAACTCTAGCCCACCCAAAAGTCACATTTGCACATATTCTCTCTCTCACACACGGGCATTTAGTATTTCCATTAATTTTGGGGTCATAAGCCAAAAATTCTTGTAGGTAGGTAGGTAGGTGGAGATATGAAATAAGCACATAGCAAAAGTATGTCATCAGGATAGGCCACTCAATCTCAGAGTTAAATTAGAGCTATGAAATGAGCACGTAGTAAAAATGTATATGTATACTAGCATTTAATATTTAAAATACATATTGCATAAAGGTGTTTTATTTCGCAGTATCAGATCTTCATGAAAGAGACAAGTTAAAGAACGTTCTTATTCTATATTTTTGTTCGCCAAGGATTTTGTAGGAAATCCCACAGCTGTAGAATTGATGAAAACTGGGATTTGTACTATTGGTGATTATGATGATACAAGAGAAAACAGAGTCAAGTTATGAGTATGACACCAATTCCCTTCCTAGTGCTGTGTTCTGAAACGTAATAAAAGATTTTTATACTATATTATGATATGTTGCTAAATAATAAACTCAGTATTTCCAATGCAATGCCAGTATTAGGCAACCAGGAATTTAAACTCTTTTTTGAAACAGCTGTGTCCATTAGTGTTCCTGCCAATTGTTCTGCAATGATATCTGAAACAGAAAGAAAGCATGTTTGTCAGGGAATGTTGTTGTCTTTTGTGAAGTGATAGCTCCTCCGAACAATCAGCAATATGCTATCAAGGCTGCTGGCCAATATTTTTAATGTGGCCATATCCCATACAATTAGAAAGAACTAGAAATAACTTTACATTGGTTTTCCAGCATAAACACAGGAAGTAGTCTCTGAAAGGACTTTAGATCAGTGTCAATTTTGTGTGCGTCAGGAGTAGAATGGATGAACCAACCAATTCAGAAAGAATTTACAAACTTCAGCATGAACGTCAAACAGAACCTAAAGCTTCAACAAGATGTAGAAGCTCCTCTCCCTGTCAGAATTGTAATGGTTTTATTTTGTTTTGAGTTTTGGCTCAGGGGAAAGGTTCAAGACATAAGTGATCAGTAACATAGAAAGAATAGCAAATATAACCCCATTTAAAAGAATAATTTCCGGGATTCATCTGACCAACATAGAATCATAGAATCTCAGGGTTGGAAGGGACCTTAGGAGGTCATCTAGTCCAACCCCCTGCTCAAAGCAGGGCCAATCCCCAATTTTTGCCCCAGATCCCTAAATGGCCCCCTCAAGGATTGAACTCACAACCCTGGGTTTAGCAGGCCAATGCTCAAACCACTGAGCTTTAAAACATATTTTAAAGGAAAGTGTCTGTGTATTATATTTATCAACTTGACCTTTGTTCTCTTTGTTAAAGGTAAATCTCTGCATTCATAGACAGATTGTTCAGAAAAAATGTTAAAATGCCGAACCTATTAATGTATGAACTGGCCTTTCAGAATCATTCAAGATAATTTTATTTAATCTCTCTGCCAAGATCAAATGTTTAAATGGAATTACCAAAAAATTTGTGTTACACACCCAGAACATTAAAAATAGCCTTGTTTGGTGAAAATTGTAAGTTGGACATCACGTGTAATATTTATAAGTTGAGCTGGTTGGAAATTTTGTAATGAAACAGTTTCATCAGAAAATGTTGATTTCTTGAACAGAGAAAAAAGTGAGTTTGACACATTTATTTACTGAATCATAGATGCTAGTTTGCCATACAGTCTGCCCGAGAGCTGGGGACCCCAGGTCTTTCAGACTCTTGGGCCAGCTGGCTTCTGGGTTAACCCAGAAAAAACAGCAGTGAAACGGACATGTCAATTTCATTCAGCAGCTGCCGGTCCCAGGGGAGCATATTTCACTTAGAACACCATGTGTTGGTGCATCTGAAAGTACTTTTAAAAAGAAAAATTCTGGTGTGTGAGAAATTTCTAAAAAATTGGTTTTGGTTTGATTTGGAATGAAACCAAATTTTGAAAAGCTGTTAATCCTCAATTTTGGCCAGCTCTACTTAAACTATAATTGCACTTGTAGCTTCTATGGCTCTGATCCTACAGTTTGTTTGTGTGGGCACAAGGGGGTTTTCTCACATGGAACAAATTGCAGAATTGGGACCTATACCAGTAAAACCAAATAAACCATGGGTGAAATCCTGCTCCTATTGAAGAAAATGGCAAACCTCACATTCATTTCAGTGGGACCAGTATTTTACTTCCTATCTTGCATATTTATGTAGCCTGCATGTGCAAGTAGCACATCTATTTTTTACTGATCTATATTTGATATTGTGGAAGTGTGCAGAGTAACAGATCAGTAATTACTACTTTGAAAGAATAATAAAAAAGTGTCAAATTCAATAATTATCTATGCAAATCATTCATAATCACAAGACCCCTTTGTTCTCTCCATTAGAGCTGTTTGGGAATTTTTCAATGTATTTTGTTTTTTTTGTTGGAAAATGCTGATTTGTCAAAAACAAAACTTTTTGTTGGAATGTACCACTATTGACAAAACTTTTGTTGGGAAAGGTTTCTGAGGTCCAGGATGGTATTTCTTCTCAGATAAAGAGACACTCAGCTCAGAATAGTCAATAGCATAGTAGACTGTGCATTTATGTGGGATGTGGGGGATGAAGGCTGAGGTCCCTGATCTGCCTGGTTCTGTCTGCTCTATTCTACTTATCAGTCTGCCCACCGCTTCTCCAAAGTCCAGTAGAAAGGACAGGTTTTGCATTATGAGTGGAAGGTAACAAATTTGAGTTCTGGCAAACGGAGGGGAAAGTGAACTCTAGAGCCAAGGTGCTTTCATGGAGAACTAACTCCCTGCTAGCAGTCCTCTTCGGCTTGAACAAAGGAAGTTGCGGCTGGAGTGCCCCACTGTGACTGGCAGTCTCCTAGATACATACAGATCTGGTGAAACAGTGAGGACAATTATACCCATTCAGTCAAATACCACAAATGTTCCAGTGATTCAACAGCTGTTTCATGCGTCTCAATTACAGCTACAAATTGGTCAGTGGAAGCAAAAATTGTGTTTTGTTTCTTAATTGCATTTTTTCCAGTTTTCGTATGTTGTATAAAAATGCCAGCCAAGAGCATTAGGTAGAAGACAAATAGCAAGAAACCGAGAATTACATGTCTCTTACCTGAAACAGAGAATCAAGCAATGGAGTACAGAGAGAAGCAAACAGTATTGTGGGATTTAATGATATGTTTTGTTTTAAACTTAATTTTCAGAGATGCCTTAGCTAGCTTCACCATGAAGTGAAAAATCAATTCTGGAAACTGTACTGATCCAGGGAAACACAGCTGCCAAGATTATCTCCCTCTCCTGCTGTGCTGTCTATAACTCCCCTTTCTTAAATCCCTTCACTAGTTTCAATTTTCCTTCTGCATCAGTTTCAACATCCTCATTCTCACTCCTTGTCCATTCTGTCCCTCCCTATGTAATCTTCTCTCTCCCTCTACTACAGCCCTCTCCCACCCCCATATGTTAAATATGTTTACTAGTTGTGTAAATAATGACATAAAATCCATTCAAATATCCTTTGTTTTCTTTGTCTGCTTCTCCACTTCTGACTTTGTGCCTACCTTTGTCACCCTCTGTCCCTAATTGCCTCAAGTGACAGATTATCAGGGAGAGGCAGAATTGTTTTGCTGACTTCATCTATCAGATATGGGCAGCCACGCTAATGACTGTCTCAGTAGCTATAAGCCACAGTATATAAAGGCTTGCAAGACACTCTCTCTGAAAAAGTTAAAGGTAAGAGGTTACCCAGGAGAGAGTCTCTAGGAACAGCCAGCTTCGAAGAAGGTTCAGTGTATGGTCTGTGATTGCTCACCTTTGTATGGCTATGAGAATAAGGGAAATTCCAACAAAGATGTGAGTTTTGCATGTGTGACAGAGAGAGATCAAGCATAAAGGGAAATGTCTGTGGTGTGCCTCTTAGAGCCCTGCAGGGTGTGTGTGTGTGTGTGTGTGTCTCTGTGTGTGTAAATTAGCTTTAAACCACCATTGGGCCCTCCCAATTATAGGCCATTCCAGGGGCTGGAAGGATGCCTGGCATAGCTCACACAGCTCTGGGGGTTTGCACATGCTATGATGGCATTCCTAGACTTCCCTATGGTTTACAGCTCTGCCTGGAATCTCCACAACACTGCAAGCTGTTATCCTACCTCAGCCCCACCTCCGGCATGTCCCCAACAGCAGGGCTTATGAGGTTTCCTTGCGAGGCAACCTTATATCTGTTTTCACATTACTTGCACGGCAAAATCCTCTTCCATTGATATACAGGGCCTTTAGGACCACTGTGTGTGGTTCCAGCCCTTTTAGATGGTGTAAAGGGGCTGGCACAGAGGTGAGACTTTTACCCACAGTGTTTTTGGGCTGAGACTTCACTTGGGAATCTACCTCCATAACCTCCTATCTTCTCTTTCAGCCTTCTGAAGACCAGATTGTTCTGTAGAGAACATTACTAATGTAAAGACCACATCCCACTCTTTCCTCTTTTCTATGTGTTACTTTGTATTGCGTTGTTCCTTTAAAAACGTAAATATTTCAAGGAAGGGACTGTTAATTCACTGGCATGTCTGCACTTTGTACAGCACATCCTTTTCATTTATTATTTGCAAGAATAAGGTAAAACATTTCAAAAGCTTATCAAGTTGTTACATTTCTCTCTCAAGGAAGGATATATCGGAGGGGAAGTGCCGGTCCTCACCCATTGCACTGAACTGAAAAATGGTTTTATTCAGATATAAGTTTTTGGAGGTCAGTCAAAATTGAGAGGAGGTTCCTTTTTAACATACACTGATCTAAGTAAAATATAGTACAGTTTTCTTACTGTAATTGGCATAAATAATTGTACTGTTAATTGCCATTTTAATGGTTAAAAAGCCTTTAATAAAGAGACGTGCAGTTGCAAGCTGGCGCTCTGTTCCTTCATAAAACTCTCAAGGACTATTTTCTTTACCCTATTAACCATTCTGTGGTTCCCTGCCTCAGTTGGTTTTCCTTTTCCATTCCAATATTAGCTGTGCACTGTGGTTATCTCTACATCTCTTTCTGTCTCTCCCACATCACAGAGAATATTATAGTGACGCAAGAGACTCAGTCACATAAGGCTAGAAGGGACTGTTATTCTCTAGGTGGCCCAAACCATAACCCAGGCCAAAGACCATCACCCAGCACTTTTGTATGTAGCCCATAACATTTGTTTGCATTATTGCTTCTCTTTTAGAAAGACATACTATCTTGATTTATATGCTTCAAGTGATGGAGAATTCACCTCATCCCTAGGTAGATTTTTTTTCAGTGATTAATTACCCTCAGCGTTAGAAATTTGCATTTTTTATTTCTAGTCTGAATTTGTTTAGCTCTAGCATCTAGTCATTGGATTTAGATATTCCTTTTCCTACTAGATTAGAGACATCTACTGTCACATCTCTTGCTTGTGGAGGTACTTGTAGACTGTAGAAAAGTCACCTCTTAACCTTCTTTTGGATAAATTAAATAGCTTGAGCTTCTTAAGACTGTCACTATAAGGCATATTTTACAGATCTCAGTTCCTCCTTGCACCTCTCCTCTGAACCCTTTCCATTTTTTTCAACATCCTGTTTGAAGAGTAGACACAGACATAGTAATCCAGTAATGGTCTCACTAATGCAGTGGTTCTCAACAGTAGCGTAGCCAGGGGGGGAGCAGGGGGAGCGGCGTCGCTCGAGCCCCGCTGCTGGAGCCAGGATGGGGGGGGTGGGGCCCTTTAAAAGGCCCGCCCGCAGCTCCTGCCTATAGTGATCCTTGGGGACCCAGCCTACCCACTAATGCCCTGGCTCATGAAGCCTGGCTCCCTGCCGCTGTGGGGAGCCGCGGGCCTTTTAAAGCGTCCCCCCTAGCCCTGCTGCCAGAACCGGGCTGGGGTGGGCACTTTAAAAGGCTCACGGCTCCTGCAGCCGCGGGGAGCCGCAGGCCTTTTTAAGCGCTGCCGGAGCTCCGGCGGCGCTTGAAAGGGCCCGGGGGCTCCGCAGCAGCTGGAGCCCCGGGCCCTTTAAAGCACTGCCGGGTGAGTACATGGGGAGCGGGGAGGCGCCTTTTTATAGCACCGCCGCTCCCCCTGTGCTCTAAACCTGGCTACGCCACTGGTTCTCAATCAGGGTAACGTGTACCCCTGTGGGGTATGCAGAAGTCTTCTGGGGTTACATCAACCTATCTAGATATTTCCCTGGTTTTACAACAGGCTACATAAAAAGCACTAGCAAAGTCAATACAAAATAAAATTTCATAAAGACAATGACTTATTTATACTTCTGTATATACTATACATAGATGTGTAAGTACAATATTTATATTCCAATTTATTTATTTTAAAATTATATGGTAAAAATGTGAAAGTAAGCAATTTTTCAGTCAGAATGCTGTGACACTTTTGTACTTTTACGTGTGTTTTTTTGTAAGCAAGCAGTTTTTCCAATAGATTGGAAAGATTGAGAACTACTGCACTAATATATACAGCGGTAATACCACCTTCCCTACACCTACTTATTTGCCTGCTTCTACATCCAAAGATCCTATTTGACCTCTTAGCTACAGCAATGTATTGGCAGCTCATGTTCAGTTGTACATCTACTATGGCTCCTAAAGTTATTTTTCAGTGTCCACTACATTCCAGTGTATAGTTTCCCATCTTTATATTTGTGACTTATATGCTCTGTTCCTAGGTGTATGACCTTGGCTTTGGAGGAGCTCAGTAGAACACAACCAACCAAGTGAGCCAGATCAGTCTGTATAGTGGACCTATCCTCATCATCATTATGTACCATTCCACCAATTTTTGTACCACTTGCAGACTTCTCCAGTAATTTTATATTTTCTTCTACATCATTGATAATGATATTGATTAGCACTGAGCCAAGAATATATCTCTGCAGGAGTTCTTCGGAATTGCATCCATTTGATGATGTTTCCCCTTCTGCAATTACTTTTGTGATTTTTTTGTTTTTAATCCATGTAATATGAACATTGATTTTTGTGTAGTGCTAATTTGAAATCAACTGTCCAATAGAAGTCTAAGGGTATGTCTACACTGCAATCAGGAGATGTGGTTGGAGTTTGTAAGTGTACCAGAGGTAGTTTTGATCTCACTAGATCATAGAATTGAAAGGTCATGAAGTCCAGCCACCTGTGCTGAAGCAGGATCTAGACAAAACACCTTTTGTAACCTTCTTACAAAAGTGCCAATGATGAGGATGCCACAACCTCCCTTGGAAGCCTATTCCACCGGTTCACCTTATAGGTTAAAAATCCCCCCCCCCCCCAATATCTATCCTAAATCTCAGTATCTGCAGATTAAGCCAATTATTTCTTGTCATACCTTCAGTCAACATGGAGAAGAGTTGATTTACTGTCCTCTTTTTATAACAGCCCTTAACATAGTTGAAGACTGTTATTAGGCCCCCCGCAATCTTCTTTCTCAAGATTAAACATACCCAGTTCTTTTAACCTTTTGTCATAGCTCAGGTTTTCTGAAATTTATAATTTTTTGTTGCTGTCCTCTGGAACTTCTCCAATTCATCCACATCTTTCCTAAAGTGTGGTGTCTAGAACTGAATGCAGTACTCCAACTGAGGCCTCACCACTGCCGAATATAGCAGGACAATTACCTCCCATGTCTTACATCTGACACTCCTGTTAACTCATGCCAGAATATTAGCCTTTTTTGCAGCTTCATGATGTTGACTCATGCTCAGTTTGCTATCCACTGTAATCCCCATATCCTTTTCAGCAATGCTACCACCTAGCCAGTTATTCACCATTTTGTAGCTGTGCATTCCTTTACCAATATAGTACTTTACACTTTATTGAATTTCCTTTTGTATATTTCTGACCAATTCTCTAATTTGTCAAGGTCATTTTGAACGCTAATCCTGTTCTCCAAGGTGCTTGTAACCCCTGCCCAATTTAGTGTCATCCTCATTGTATAAGCTTATTCACCACTCCATTATCCAAGTCATTGACACTATTGAATAGTATCAGACCTAGGGCTGACCCCTGCAGGACCTCACTAGATACACTCACCCTGTTCGACAATGAACTTTGAATATTGTCTTTGAATCAGTTGCGCACCTACCATATAGTAACTTCATCTAGACCACATTTCCCTAGTTCGCTTATGAGACTGTCACGTGGGACTGTGTCAAAAGCCTTATTAAAATCAAGGTATTTCACGTCTACTGCTTCCCCCCATACATTGGGCCAGTAACCCTCTCAAACAAAGAAATTAGGTTGGCTTGGCATGATTTGTTCTTGACAAATCCCATGTTGGCTATTCCTTATAACCCTATTATTTTCAGGGTACTTTTTAAACTGATTGATGATTTGTTACAGTATCTTTATGGGTATCAAAGTTAGGATGAGTGGCCTATAATTCCACAGGACCTTTTTATTGCCCTTTTTAAAAAATAGATACTATGTTTGCCCTTTTCCGGTCCTCTGGGACTCTCCCATCCTTGGGTTCTCGAAAATAATTAACAGTTCCAAGGTTGCTACAGCTAGTTCCTTAAGTACCTAGGATGATTATGATCAGGCCCTGCCATCTTGAATACATCTACTTTATATAAATATTATTTAATCTGTTCTTTCTCTATGTTCCTTCCCCCTTGCTGTTAATATTAATTATGTTGAGTCCTTTTTGACAAAGACTGAAGAAAAATAGGCATTGAACACCTCAGCCTTCTTGGTGTCATCAGTCATTGGCTCTCCTTCCCCACTACGTAGAGAACTTACACTTTCCTTCATTTTTCTCATGCTCCTAATGAATTTAAAGAACCTCTTCTTATTCCCTCATGTTTCTTGCTAAGTCTAATTTATTTTGTGCCTTGGCCTTTCTAATTTTGTCCCTTCGTGCTTGTGTTGCTATTTCGCTGTACTTGTTAGCAATTTGACCATATTTTCACTTTTTTGTAGTATTTCTTTTTGATTTTCATATAATTAAAGAATTCCAGATGGAGCCATATTAGCATCTTACTATTCTTCCTATCTTTTATTCACATTAGGATAGTTTGCACTTGTACCTTTTAATATTGTCTCCCCGAGAAACTTCCAGCTTTCCTGAACCTCCCTTATTCTTAGATTTTTTTTCTTCCCATGAGACCTTACCTACCAGTTCTCTGAGTTTGGTAAACTCCTCTTTTTGGAAGTCTGTTTTCCTTTTTCTGCTGCTCGCCCTCCTTTCATTCCTTAGAATCATAAAATCTATAATTTCATGATCACTTTGCACCCAATTGCTTTCCACCTTCAGATTTGTAACCAGTTGCTCCCTGTTGGCCAGAATCAAGTCTAAAATGGCTGTCTCCCCTTGTTACTTCCTCCACTTTCTGAAACAAAAAGTTGTCCCCCAACTCATTCCAAAGCCTTGTTGGAAATTCTGTGTTTTACTGTATTACTTTTCCAACCACTGTCTGTGTAGGTAAAGTCTCCCATCACAACCATGTTATGTTTTGAATGTTTCTGTAACAAGCCATAGCAGTATGGGCAAGCTTCCCGAGTTCAACCTTACTCTGGATACATACTCAAACAGCCACCCTGTGCCTCTGATAATTCTACTATTGATACTCAAGCTAGCTTTGATCTAGCTAGACCAGAGATGACCCGTCCCTGCCAATTGGGAGGGACGGGGGGCGTAGAGTGAGGGAAGTCAGCTTTAGCAGTGTTACTGAGCATGCTCAGTACAAGCCATGCAGCAAATTGGGGGGCGGGGGTAGAGCATGTGACCATGCCTCCCCATGCCTTGCCCCTGAAGACATTATAACTAGCTCAGGTATGCCCACTTGAGCTGCAGTCACACCTTGTGATTGCAGTCTACTCATATCCAAAGTATATTATGTCAGCACCATTATTTTTATAGACCAAACTTGTGATCTCATAAAAATGATATCAAATTTGTTGGGCAAGAACTATTTTCCATAAAACTACATTGATTAGCATTAAGAACACTACCAGTCTTTTTAAAAAAAAAAAAAAAAAAAGGGTCAGAGGATCCATTGCTGTGCAGGTCCTCTGGTCCATCCCGCCCTAGATGCAATACAAAAACAGATGAAATATGTGCGTTATTTTCCATTCATATGAACATATGACATCAAGTGGTATGCTGTACCAGCTATGGGCAGAAGGTAAATGATAAAATCCATACTGGATATATTTCATTTTACAGTGTAGCAGAAAACTTCAGGGATACACAATCTGTTGCAGCACTATAAGGCAGCTCTCCTTTAAACTGAGTGACTTTTCTTATTTGGCTACATAGTGAAAGGTTAAGTTTATTTTTTAGTTACTGAATCCCACAGAGGTGAGAGCTAGCCAAATGTATCATGTAAAATTTCCCTTAAAAAAAGGAGAACTCTTTATTCTTCTTAGATTTGCATTACTTCAGCCAAAGCCTTTCTAGCAGAGATTTATTGAACATGTTACTTTGACAAAATATGTATTCTTAATGATCTGTTCAAACTAATTATAAACCACTGATATCTAGTTTGGGCCAATTATGATCTCATCTATAGAGTGCAGATTACAAACAGGTGCCTACGTAGTGTACACTTCTGAGATGCTGTCAAGACAAAAGCTTTAAACTGCATTTATTTGAACTAATAATAGGAATATAAAAACTCACACAGAGTTGTCCATAATGTTTTAAGATTTCTCTTGGAAAGCTATCCTCCTTTTGGCATTCACCCTAACTTAATTATCTCTTACGTCAAGAGAATGAGACTTTCTCCAGCTGAGGTAGCAGCTGCATCACATTGCTGTAATCCAAGAAGGACAAAAATTACATCTGTTATTCTCACTCAGGCAGAGGAGTTATGTAGACTCATTATGGTAAATGTCACGTGCAGTAATAATGTTGCTGTGAGGTGACCATACCTGATATTGTGTTTGTCGTTGCCTTTAACATACCAAGCTCTTCCTTTTTGATTTCTTTAATTATTTAATCATTCCTATTCCTCTCATCATATTGTTTTGAAAAGAATGTTCTGGGGTTTTTTTTGGAGGTGGGTGAATTTTTTTGGCCCAAACTTTTTTTGCCCAAAAACACAGTTTCAGGTTGACCAAAGCATTTTGTGAATTAATGTCGATTTCAGCAAATTGTTTCAGTCAAAGAAAATTTGAGGGGAAATATCAAGATGGTTCATTGTCATTTTTAAAAAAGTTTTGATATTTCAGATTAAATTGAAAAGGGGAGTTAGGTGCTATACACACAACCAAGGAAGAGAAAGTAATGCCCCCTTCTTTTATACCCAGTACCCCAGTGGTTAGAACTCTCACCTGAGGTGTGGGAGATACAACTTTGAATTCCCACTTTGGAGCAGGGATTTGAGAGCCTAGGTCTCCCATATCCCAAGTGAGTGTCCTAGCCACCAGCCTAAAGAATCAGTCTCCCTCTGTGGTCCACTGACTGATAGATTATCTATGGCTACTAAAATTCCTTCAGAATTCTTGGGTATATACCATCTTGACCTAATGCTTTTAAAATGAACCATTTATTTCAGTTTTGGGATCCTCTGAGGCTCTTTTCCACTCTGTTCCCAAAAACTCAGTTCAACTCCAGGTACCTTTATTTGGCATAGTGTTGCTGTATGCCAAGCTGGCCAGACTCAAACACAGGGGTGATGCAGGGTACACATCAAATCCAAAGTTACACACACAAACTTTTCCTTCTATAGATCTTTACAAACACCTGCATTCCTGACTCTCTGTTGCATAACTTGCTTCATGATTGGCTTGATTACTTTTCAGGAACCAATCCCCATACTGCATGCTCTGGCTACATATAACATATTCTCTATATCCTAGGTTTATCTTGTTCACTGTCTCTAGTACAAGGGTCTTCCTGCTTATCTTAGATAGACTGACTCCAGCCTAATGGTTGGTATGCACTTAATCTTCTTTTCACCTCCGCAATCATGCTCACTGAGAAATTAGGTCTTAATAATGTCAAATTAGGCCTGCATCCAGTACCACCTCTTCTGGCATTTCAATCACGTATATAAGGAACATGAGATCTTCAGTACTGGATCAGAGCCATGGGGCATCTATTCCAGTATTCTGTCTCCAACAGTGGCCAGCAGTGGGTGCTAGAAACCCTCCTGCAGGCAGATGTGGGATAATCTGCCCCCAGAAAGGTTTTATCCTAATTTCTAATAGAGAAGCCTTTATTAGCATGATTATAACTCTGGATTTTCATGTTATCTATGTAAATATCAAATATTTCTTTGAAGCTTGCTGTGTTCTTGGCTTCTGTGTCCTCCTCTGTATCACCAGAAAAGAGCAGGTTCTGGATGGGAATCTCCATCCTTTATTGTGAAGATTGATACAAAGCTATAATCTAGCTCCTCACCAATGTCCTGATCTTTCTCTAACTCCTTTTAATCTCTGGTGGTCCATCAGACCTATTGATTCTTCTCCAGGCTTCAAGCGTCTGATATACTGAAAGCGTCATTTGCTTGTATTTATACCTTTGGCTGTTTGCTTTTTGAAATCTACCTTAGGTCTCTTAATTGCCTCCTTGCATGTTGCCTGCTGCAATTTATGCTCCTGGTTTTTTTGCTTCACCAGTGTTTAGATGTCAAGGTTTGGGAAGATCTCTATTTGACTCAACCTCTCAGTCTCTGCCATTTTAGCTATATTGATTTACTTCTTGCCTCCTGGATCCCCCTTTTCTTTAGAAGTATGCATGCCCTTTGAGAATCTGTGGTGGTTTTTCTTAAATAGTATCAATGCAGGATTTTACTCCTTTTTAAAAAGGCCTTGAAGGCAAAAATATAGTTGCCTCATTGTATTGAAATTTTCGTTTCTGAAGTTTAGTGTCACCTTTTTGGTACTTTACCACCTCCAAGAACGTTGAACCTAATTATAGTGTAGCGACAGTTGCTTTCTGGTTCAGTTACTGTTATGTCTTAACTGCCATGTATTACTTAAGACTATGTTGAGAATAGCCTCTCTTGTGTGCTCTAGAGAACTAGCTGTTCCAAGAAGCAAACAATTAATTTCACTTGATCACAGTGAAATTCACACTGTAGCAGCTCTGTAGCTCACTGGTGAGTACGTGCTTCTGAGCTGTGCCAATTCACAGAGGCTATGAGTTGTTACAGCCCCCAGTTAAGAATCTGACCCTTTATGTCAAGCTGTATCAGCTTATGCTTGTAGTTCTGAAGTTCCCCAGGCAGTCCCTGGTGTGTCAACCAGGCTGGAAGCCATCACACCTGCACAAGGCTGTATGTCTCACTTCACCAAATTGAGTTAAATTTCACTGTTTCAGATCTCAGGATTCTGGCTTATCCTTTTAAACCTTTTTCCTGCCACTTGTGTTCTGTATTAAGAAGGGGTTCCCTGGACATCACCTGCACCCACTCTTTGTCATGCCACACACCTCAGAGAGTCAGCAGACACAAAATACACTGCCTTGTTCACTTCTTCCTACACCCGCCCCCACACGCATCCTTCCGAAACGTGGTATTTTTTATTTTTAGGGATGCTCTTGAGTTTTGTATCGTCTCCACATAGACTCATAGACTTTAAGGTCAGAAGGGACCATCAAACTGATATAGTCTGACCTCCTGCACACTACAGGCCACAGAACCTCACCCACCCACTCCTGTAAACATTCTGGGCCAAATTTGAAGGGAAAAAACTGGCTACTTAAATTAGTTATGTGAAGCTGGGGTTTGTGCAGTGGTTAGCTGGATAGTTCTGAAAATGCAGCCCTTGCAGGTGCTTTCTCTTTACTTTTTTTTTTTATTATTATTATTTTGGTCCAAGACAACCAGATTTTGGACTTTGCCAGCTTCCTTTTTCTACTTCATGGGATCCTTCCTTCATGCTCCCTTTATATCTGTAACCGCCTCCCTGTATGAGAGCTCCCTCCTCACTGAACAGCTGAGTCTTTGTTATGTTTGGATTTGGGGCCCTGGAGCACTTCCAGCAACTTGTGGGGTTCTCTCACTGTGCTAGATACTATCCTTTATACCTTTTTAGATTATTTAGCAAATTCACGTAGGGCCAGATTCTTCCACCCTTTTTCACCTTCATTAGTTCCTTACTCTGAGCAGTCCCAAAGATGTCAATAACAGCTCAGTGTCAGTAAAGGTGACAGAATCTATCCCTGTACAAACAAAATAATGCCTTCCTCTTGTTTCGGTGTATTAATAACAGTCAGTTTTACCGGTGAGTGTTTTGTTGTGCTGTGTGGAGTGCCATAGTGTTCTTAAACCAGATATTACTCTCTGCTAGGCAAAGTGCTGTCACCCCAGGAATGAAGTAAAGATGACTGGGAGAGTAGAGCTATCGCTCACTGCTCTGGTGGGGGAAGGAGGAATTTAGCTGTTTGGGTAGAATCACTGTGACTGACCTACAAGCCGCTCAGATATACTTTCTTCCTACTCACCACCCAGTGTCAGAAGGTGTGTGTAAATTTTTTGGTGGCATGAGAAACATGTTTCTTCTGCACCTGCCTTGTGTGTCAGATGTGTTGGTGGCTGCAGTCCCCTTCTGCAACCTGTAGCTCTTCTGTGGGTATTCTTAGAATCAGCAGCATTATCTCTACAGCAACTAGTTCAACCCCTGCATGGTGCTAACATCGTCTGTGGCACAAGCTGATGGGAGGCTCTTAGGTAGGTAATAGAGAAGTCAGTGATTACTTCTGAATGTAATTAATTGCTGAGCTATACACTCAGCACTGCCTGAATACACCCACATTTTTGTTGGCACATCACTTGAAAACATCTTGGATCCTTTTCCCTTAATGAAATAGTTTAAGTATTCTGGTCAATCTCTGAACACTCCACCAGGGGCCATCATCCACTAGCTAGACAGGTGCACCCTCTGCAGTCCCACTACATACCCTTCACCTCCATGAGGCACGAATACAACCCCTCTTCCCTCTTAAATAAAAGGCACGAACAGTCCACAAATGCTAGATTAACACACAGACTCCATAGACCCCTGCATAGGTCCCCAAAACCATGGGGGAAGGAAAGAGAGAAGAATAAACAAAGAAAGGGTAATAAGAAAAATGGAGATTTTTTCCTTAACTACACAATCATGCAACAGAACATTCATTTCAAAATACGATGAAACTACACAGAACAAAGCACTCAGTATTTTTATATAACTAAGAGCTGACTAGGTGACTGTAGAGCTCAATGATGGGCAGCACCATAAGGAAACCCAGGTATAGCCAAGCAACACACCCAAGTAACAACTTCAAGATGGTTGCTGTTTGGCAGATGATCATGATGCAGCTTGCTAGTGAACACCTTTGCTTCCCAATATGATAGTGGTGGCCATCTTGGATGATCTCCAGCACTTGGATGTGCTCCATGTTGCTCCAGCAACCTGGTAAGGAGCCTGGACTAGAGTTCAACCTGTTGGAACAGGTTGGGATGTATAAAATAGTTATCTTACAAAAAACAACCCTAGATTTCAGTGATAGTTTTGCAGCAGAAACACCAGGGATGGAAACCTATCCAATTTCATATTAATTTGGTGAGTAAAATGTATATGCAATTGCTGTGTGGAGGGAGGAGTGTGTCAAAGGTAACCGGATATCCTAGGGTGACCAGATGTCCTGATTTTATAGGGACAGTCCCGATTTTGGGGTCTTTTTCTTATATAGGTTCCTATTAACCCCCACCACCCCCTGTCCCAATTTTTCACATTTTTTGTCTGGTCACCCTAATTCCTAGTATAAAGAGGGGATCCATGGGACCCCAAAGTTCAGAACTGAATTTGGGTCAACTGCTACTAGAATCTATTTCAGGGTCGGTTTTTGAAGGGGTCTTAACCTGCCCTCTCCTTTGTTTATTTGAAGGGGTGGGGAAGTCCTTGTATTTCCTTCCCCAGGCCTCACAGGGAAAGGAATGAAGAACTTTCCCAGCTGTGAGGCCCTGGTTCTATTTTCCCTTGGCCTCAGAGTATCAGGGCTGTTCATGTGGTTGAAGTGAACCGTGAATACTTACAACAGAATCCTGTTCTGAAGGGTTTACGATCTAAACTAGACCAAGTCTAATTGAAATATGATCTCATTTAAATTACACATGCACAATACATCATTGATGCTAAACCTTTATGCAACAGGTAGGGCTTTTTGTTTTTGGTTTTGCTTTAACCTCTTGTGTATGATTTTGAGGAAATGTGAGTATACCCGTGGTTTGGAATATTTAAAACTAGGCTGAACAAAGTACTAGGAAATGTGCTGGAGGGAATAATCCTGGATTGGCAAGTTGATGATCTGAATTATTAATTCTACAGCAGTAATACCATGCATTGAACTAGGCACCTTAAAAACACAGGAGGACAGTCCAGCATTTACTCATTCCCTAGTGTATCTGGTTCTCAGCAACTTGTTACCCAGAACCCAGCATCTGTTAATACATGGTGCAGCAGTTATTGCAGGATCCCTTGTTCTAGCCTGACTGACTATCCTTGATTTTCTGGTTGACAGGATTGTGTAAAATATGCTTATATATTACATACACAACTTATTGCTTTTAGCACAGATGAGAGGATAGGATGAGAAGGCATAAAGAGAGGTTAAAAACACTTTATCAGAACAGACACAGAAAAAGACACTTCGCCTCCGATTAATACCATATGTGATGGAAAGGCCTGCCAGACAAAGCTCTTGAAGCAGAGATATTGCAGTCATTCAAGATGCAATTAGATGCAGTCCTTGGAGAAATAATGTATTCAATAGGACAAGCCTCAGAGTGCTGAAACACCTTATCTCTCAAATGTTCCTTGTGTATTTATATTTGTTATGGCAGGGAATGCAGTTATAGCTTTAACACTTTGTGAAAACCTTGCAGCAGATAGTGGGAAACCTGCAAGCTGCAGGAGCCTGTCTTCCACCATCTCAAGAAGCATACTGGCCAAAGAGCCTTCTAGAAATAGGAATGTCCATTTTGACTAGCCTGTATAGAAGCACTTGGGGCCAATATTATCCCTAACTTGTAGTATAACCAGAGAAAGAAAGGAGTGTGGTCTAATGATTAGTGTATAGCACTGGGAGTCAGGAGATCCAGATTCTGTTCACAAATCACTAATATTTTCAAAGGGCTATGAGATCCCTGAATGAGAGAAACTATGTACATGCAAAGTATTATCTTGCATCATACACGGTTAGATTGTCTCCTCTGGGCTCAGGGGTAAGCACACAAGTTCCATGAAGGCACAGCATGTGGTAGTGCACACATTCCTTGAAGGGGGGGCAGCATACTCTTTCTCTTACTCTCCCACCGCACATGAAAAGGGAAGGCCCTGGCTCCTCCTGCTGCCTGTGGGACAAATTGCTCCTGGGTGTGGGTGGGGGGAGCATCTTGGTAGCACTCCATTTGTGCCAGCACTTCTACTCCCACTACTTATTGCACGGCAGCCTTGTGGAGCTTCCTTTCAACCCATGTATTTAAAAAAGGAATGCAGATAGTATTGTAACCTTGATGGGCTGTCAGTAAAGACTGAACTAGATTGTGACGTGGACTATGCACTTGCTCACAGGCATAAGGAGGAACAAGGACCCTCCCCCCTTTTGGGTATGGGTTTACAGAAGTGGGCCCTGTGTACTTGGGTGTGTATGTAACACCGGCAGACCCCGGTTGTCAGTGGGCAGAATTGAACCGGGGACCTCTGGAGCTTAGTGCATGAGCCTCTACAGCATGAGATAAAAGCCAACAGGCTGTTAGCTAAGGCTGTGGAGCAGACTCATTTTATCTCTCTAAGTGGTCTCACTGCCACTAGATGGGACAGAGCACCACACCCAAGAGGTGTGTGGGTTACATGTACACACATACACACCCTGAGCAAGTGGATGGAGAGCAGGCAAGGAGGATTATGGCCAGCACCTTTGTGCACACTACACAATCAAATGTGAGCACCGATAAATGGGTGTCCAAGCATCGCAATTTGAAAGGTAAAACTGCCTCCTTGACTCCCCCTATCAGGCACATTCCTTCTCTGATGTGGCTAGGTGTGACCCCATAAACCGTGCTTGAGGCAAAGCCACAATTTAGCCCGATATAAATTTGTCCATTGTTGGGAGAGACAGTGCTCTGTGGATCTCTTAATTCTCCAACTTCATTGTAGTTATCTTCTGCGCCCTACTTGTCATGTTTCTGGCAGCTAGAATAACACGACTGAAAAGGTCTCTGTATTGATTCATAAGAGGAATACTTGGATTACCAGACTCAGAAGAAGGCTCAAATCTGTGAGTAATAAGCCTATTACTAGCCAGTAATTAAACTAACTGGATATGGACAAAGCCACGATCCCTGACTAAAGAATCTCCTCATTCTGCATCTTTTTGCAAGATTCAGCAATAATTCTATAATTATATTGAGTATTTCCAAAATTAATGGGACTTGTATTTTACCAAGTAAGAAACAGAATTTAGTCATGTGGGAAGCAGATCTCTCTCTAGTCTCCTTCTGAGAACAGCACCAGCCAGATCCTACAAAGTCGTATTAGTAGTCCCATCAACATGAGTGTACTCACATGGGCTTTCTAACGGTACTCCTAACAGGTACTGGGCACCGTCTGTTTCCATTACAGTCAATGGAAGGTGAAGGAGATCAATGCCTTCTAGTAGTGGTTCTCAACCAGGGGTATGCTTACCCCTGAGGGGTATGAAGAGGTCTTCCAGGGGATACACCAACTCATCCAGATATTTGCCTAGTTTTACAACAGGCTACATAAAAAGCATTAGCGAAGTCGGTGCAGACTAAAATTTCATAGAATGATATGTTTATACTTGTCTATATAATATACACTGAAATGTAAGTACAATATTTATATTCTAATTTATAATATGGTAAAAATGAGGAAGTAAGCATTTTTTTCAGTAATAGTGTGCTGTGACACTTTCTTGTGTGTGTTTTTATGTCTGATTTTTGTAAGCAAGTAGTTTTTAAGTGAGGTGTAACTTGGGATATGCAAGACAAATCAGATTTCTGAAAGGGGTACAGTAGTCTGGAAAGGTTGAGAGGCACTGCTTTATATGATCAGGTTGCAATAAATATTTCCCAAATTTAACTCAGTTATCCTGATCCTATGAAGTGTGGTGTACCCTCTGCTCCTCTCCCATTCAGTGAGTGAAGGGTGTTCAGCACCTAGCAGGATTAGTCTGAAAATTCCATTTTTCCACCTGATCTAGATATGGAAATCTATCTTTTTCCCATAGCAATTGTTTGGGTTCAAGTTTTATTAGGTGGGCTTCTTTGAAAGGTTGTCACCATGCCTCAGTGGGACACACCTGAGAATTCCAGACTCAGGGCAAATTGCTGAGAAATAGGGCAGATTCACCCCCAAACTGGTGGTTATTCTATCATTAGATTATACCAAGCCAGTGACAAAAGTAAACTTCTGTCTCACCACACTAGTTAACAAGAAGTCAGAGGTGCTGTCTCCTTAGGCATTCCATCCCTTGTCTCGCCACCCAGACACTGAACTCTATGATTAAATTGCTTTTCAGTAGCCATTTATCAAATATAGGGTCCTTCCAATCTCAAGAGATCAGCCACTTAGCCAGATCAATATATAACTCAGATCTCACTCAATAATCATGCTGGTGCCAATCCTTTAGTAACTAAAAGCTAAAGGTTTAATAATAAAAGAAATAAGAGTTAATAATGGTTAATCAGATATATACAATAATTGAAAAGTCCTTATATCAAATGTGTAGCAGTGATAGTATAGACTGCTGGCTTGTAAAGTCTCTCTGATAACTTCCAAAAGATTGGAAGTTTCTCAGTCCATAGTTCATTATGCTCCTTTTAGTTGTAAATCCACAATCCAGATATTCAGGGCAGGAAAGAGGAAAAATTGAGATCTCAGGGGTCTTTTATACTCTTTCCATCTGCCGGGAAATTTACTGTTTCAGACAAAGCTCACAGCCCAGCATGTGGAAAGTTACTGGCCCAAGATGGAGTCCAGGTCACATGAGCATATCCCGTGTCCTTACATGGCTTGATGACTCTCAGGGGTAGCAATTGGCCCCTTTTGAGGCTGATGCGTCCTCAGGAAGAGCTACCTGGACAGAATGAATTTCTTCTATGGTCCATTGTGAGAGCTAAGTGTCTTTGATAGGCCATCAGTACATATCTGTCTGGCCTTGATGTAAATCTTATCTGGTGGGTGTTACCCAGGAATAGAGCACATGTATAAGATACCAGTGCATAGCCAATATTCATAACTTCAGATACAAAGATGATACATGCATATAAACAGGATAATCATACCTAACAAATAATAACTTTTCCATTGTCATATTACATGACATACTTTGTACGAGATTTGTTGCAATTGTTTAACAGTGGTAATATCAATGATATAAATGGTTATATTCAATCATACAGCATCACAAAGGCAGATTCAGTTTTGATCCTAGAGAAGGCCTTTCTTTATTTTCCCTAATGCATGAGTAGAAAAGATTACTTGACTTTTTCCTACCATTAATCTATTGTATTAGTATCTTACATTGATTAACTATTTTTAAAGAATAAATATTATCTTGAAAAGTGATTTCTCTTTCCATCTACACCATTTTGTGTCTCTGAGAATTTACTCCTTATCTTAAACATCAGGCATTTAATAAGAAACCAAGGAGGTACATTTTCCTTAGCTCTTGCCATTAGAAGCTCAGAGTCTGATTCTAGATTCAAAAACAGTTTTATTCTTGTCTCCTTACGAATTGGGATTTAGCAATTTTTGAACAAAAGCAATTGTTCTCCCTTCTTCAGTTCCTCCTTCTACTCTGAGCATTCTGAGACTTGAATGTCTAATTTGGCTTTCTAAAATCTTTCATACGTTTTTTTTTTAAATCAACATTTTTCTAATCTTTAATTTCCTGTCTTTCAAATTCTGTCTCCCAGTTCACTCACTTTTTGCTCTGTCATGTCCATTCTCTTGCTGTGTTTATCCAAGTTTGGAATCTATTTCATTCACATTGTTCTGTTCTTCGATGTTGGGTCAGATTTCACTTGGAGAATTCATAATGTCCCTGATCATGGAGGCTATTTTGAGTCTGGATTTTAAAGTAGAATTTATTGAATTTTATTTATTATAATAAGAACTATTGCCAAGTAGTGTGATCTGTTGCTACACAATCTAAAACTCACCTCTCAATACTTTTATGGCCCCTGCCACC
Source organism: Macrochelys suwanniensis (assembly GCA_033296515.1). NCBI lineage: Eukaryota > Metazoa > Chordata > Testudines > Chelydridae > Macrochelys > Macrochelys suwanniensis. Next base: position 35,617,134 of record CM065775.1, on the reverse strand, counting down.
ATAGCATCTGATTATCTCACAATCTTTAATATATTTGTGCTCCTCACCCCTGTGAGGAACTTGTATTGTCCTAATTTTACAGATAGACTAAGTGAGTTGCCCATGGTCATCCAGAAAGCGTGTTGCAGATCACTGAATTGAAACCAGGTCTCCTGAGTTGCAGGCCAGTGCTGTAACCACAAGACCATCCATTCAAGCTGTGGCCTTTTACAGGAGACTCAAGTATTCTATCACTCTGGAATATGAGACTATGGATGCAGGGAGATTGAACCTTTGCCCTCCCCCAGCAAGACCAGCAGTGCAGTACTAAGAAGTGATGCTATATAGAGTTGAGAAGTGCTCTCTATCTTAGCGTTTATGTAGTTATAGTGACTACAATATCTTAGTGCAAATATTTAGCGTGTCTGTTTCTGTTATAAATTCAGGTGTCCACTTTTAACTATCTTTCATGAGGCATATAACTTTAATTTTCTCTATTTAGCACAAGTATAACTTTAAAAAAATAGTTTTCAAGACACCAACCTAAGCAACTTCAAGACCTTATATCTGTCCCCTTCTCCTCCCTGTCCCCTACCCCCATATTGCCCAATGTCACCATCACCTTTCACGTCACATCCTAATTTAGAAACTGGTCTTGCTAACACTACACATTGGGACTATTTCCATTAGGGCATATCATGCCATCCGGTTTTGTACAGAAGTCCCCATTAATGTCAGTGGCAGATCTGCATAAAAATTGAGGTCACAATATTATCCATAGACTTTAATTGGGCTACTCATGCGATTAAAATTATTCAGACAGTGGGTATATACAAGATCAGAACCCTAGACCGTAAACTCTTTGAAGCCAAAGACATTTTCTTTCATTTCACTGACAAGCTCCATGTGTATTTATTATGTAGTAGAAATCTGTGCCATCCTATGTCTTCACCATCTGCCCTCAGCTAATTCCACTGATTACAGTGAACTAATTTAAATGTTCATCATGACACAGTATGCTTGATGATCAGTGCATGATATTTGGAAGTGAAGCAATTCTGAATGCAGCGCTACTAAGACTCATTCTACTTCCACCAGTAGTACTGATTCCCTGGTCCGGTAATGTTTCAATAAATCACTCCTACAGAATATGTGGACCAATTATTATCTCTGTACAGATACTGGTATGATGACAACGTAAAATAAATCCTGCTATAATGGAGGTTCTCTTTCTTGGGAGTGGAATTGTTATAAGGGGCTAACTAAGGGAAAGATCACCACAAAAGATCAAAGCTGTTTCAAGTTCAAAGCTAACAAACATAGTAGAACACATATATACAAGCACACAGACTTTCTCTAATCTATCTTCCATACAGACTGTGGGCCATTTCCTCAGCTTGTAGGAATCAGCACAGACCCACTGAGGGCAACTGGTATCTGACTATGGATAGAGTTCTTTATGTAACTTAGAAGAGTCTCCCCCGCTTGCCCTGTAGTTTGAAGTACAGCTGTTTTAATGAAGCACTTGTATTCTAAATTGCCTCCAAATGTAAATATTATTATTACACCAAACACAACAGTATCCATTCATTTGAGAACCCCTTAGGTACACATTGCAGGTTTGAAAACTATTTCCTGAGCTATCAAACTTGAGTAATTTTGGCCACATTATTGTACTGAGGATGAAATTGTACATTCCTTATTCTGCAGTCACAGAGTATAAACAAATGCTTATTTCCAAAGAATATACCAGAGATTCAGCCTAATACAATGAATTGGCCATAAAACATAAGCTAGGGCATAAAACAATGGAAATTTCCATGTTTGGGGTAAATTTTTAGGTTTTCAATGTATAATAATAAATGACCCCGTCATGTACAATATTAAAAACCTAAGCCAAAACGGCACTTTTATGCAATTCTTCTACCTTTCAATGTGTCCTTAATGGGGGAAAAATACATTCACTTTTTTTAACTGACAAAATAAAACTGCATGTCCCTGAATGGCATCAACACACTGACTCTGAAGTGCAATTTTTAAGGGGAGTTTTTTTCTGACTTGCTAAACATAAAACTTTTTTTAACTGAGCACCTCAGGAAAGAAAGTCATTTTACAATGTCCTCTATTTCCTATACGCTGAAATTCTTTATAGTCCCCTTTATAATTTCTTCACACTTGAAATGATAGGCTAGCTCTCCAGAGCATTATGAAGAACATTGTGAGCAGGAGTAGTTAACAGGCATAACCACAAAGAAAAATCCGTCATAACAAGCTATGACAGTTAGAATAAACTCAAACTGCAATATGTACATAGGCACATGTAGGGTTGCTGACCTCCTGTCAGGTTTTCATTGAAACAGTCAAGATCTTAAAAGCTGTACTCTGTGTCAGGATGAAGGCAACATTTATCAATTTTTCTTCCTTGTTGCCGCCTTCTCCCCCATTCCTGAACTTTTAAAAGGTTTAATTTATTTATTGTTTCAGCAATGTCTTTAATTAAAAAAAAATGTGAATGTAGAGGTAGTGTAAGATACCAGAAAAACTACAATGTAAACTTCAGTTTTTTTGTCTATACAAAGAACAGATAAAACACATGCAAGTTAAGTATTATTTATTTGTTACTGTGTTTTGATTGCAGAGGGTGGGGGTGAAAATGTATCACTAGTAGTAGATGCAGTTTTAAGGACTGAATTAGTAGTTACTATGATGCACTTTCATCCCAATGAATTCTGAAGCAGTATATACTTACAATGCCTGAGCTTTGATACCGTGGTGATAACTGCCTTAAAAATCCCCAAAGTAGATATAACCACTAAAAAAAATTGCCACCACTGAGGTGGAACTATGCATGATATCCAGCACACTGTACACAGCTGGGGAGGGGAATACTGGAACAAGTCTCTTTTAAAAGTGCATGGGTTCTATAATAGAATCATAGAAATGAAGGACTGGAAGGGACCTTAAGAGGTCGTCTAGTCCACCCCCCTCCACTGAGGCAGGGCCAAGAAAACCTAGACCATTGCTGGCAGGTAATTGACCAACCTGTTCTTTAAAACCTGCAGTGATGGAGATTCCATAACATCCTTGGAAGCCTATTCCAGAGCTTAAATATCCTTATAGATAGGGAAAACTTTCTAACTAACCTAAACCTTCCTTGCTGCAGATGAAGCCCATTACTTCTTGTCTTACCTTCAGTGAACATGGAGAACAATTGATCACTGTCTCCTTTATAACTAGTCTCCAAGTATGTTAAGGGCTATCAGATCTCCCCTCAGTCTTTTTCTCAAGACCTAAACATGCCCAGTTTTTCACTTTTCCTAATAGGTCAGATTTTCTAAACCTTTTATCATTTTTGTTAGAATCATAGAATATAATGGTTGGAAGAGACCTCAGAAGGTCATCTAGTCCAATCCCCTGCTCAAAGCAGGACCAACCCCAACTAAATCATCCCAGCCAGGGCTTTGTCAAGCCGGGCCTTAAAAACCTCTAAGGATGGAGATTCCACCACCTCCATAGCCAACCCATTCCAGTGCTTCACCACCTTCCTAGTGAAATAGTGTTTCCTAATATCCAACCTAGACCTCCCCCACTGCATCTTGAGACCATTGCTTCTTGCTCTGTCATCTGCCACCACTGATGTTGCTCTTCTCTGGACTCTCTTCAATTCATCCACATCTTTCCTAAAGTGGGGTACCCAGAATTGGACACGTTACTCCAGCCGAAGTCTCACTAATGCTGAGTAGAATAGGACAATTACTTCCCGTGTCTTACAACAACACTCCTATTAATACACCTCAGAATATTAGCCTTTTTAACAACTGCATCACTTTGTTGTCTCTCATTCAATCTGTGATCCACTATACCTCCCCAGCCTCTTAATCTGTACTACCACCTATCCAGTTATTCCCCATTTTGTAGTTATACATTTGCTTTTACCATCCTAAGTGTACTACTTTGCACTTGTCTGTCTTAAGACCAATTTTCTAATTTGTCTAATTCTAATCTTGTTCTCCAAAGTACTTGCAACTTTTCCCAACTTGTCGTCTGCAAAATTTTAGAAGCATACTCTTGACCCTATTATCTAAGTTAAGGACAATATTGACTAGTACTAGACCCAGGATTGACCACTATGAGACCCCCCCTCCCCTCCCCAAGAGCTACATCCTCCCAATTTAACAGTGAACCATTGATAACTACTTTCAGGGCAGTCTTTCAACCACTTTTGCACACACCTTACAGTAATTTCATCTAGGCCACATTTCTCTAGTTTGCCTATGAGAATGTCATGTGGGATTGTGTCAAAAGCCTTACTAAAATCAAGATCTATCAAATCTACTGCTTCCCCCATCCACTAGTCCAATAATGTCTCTGAAGTATGGACAAGACTTCTGGATTTTAAGGTGTCATCTGAAAAAGTATTATTAAAAAGCAATCCAGACCCTCAGAATAGCAAAGGATTGAATTGAGCCTGCTGGGACTCAACCCTGTGATTTGTTTTTTGGGGGGGAAGGGGGCACCTAAGCACATTGAATCTAAAGCTTTTGCCTCAAAGTCAGCAGTACCCAACATCTGTCTAGTGGCTGAACAACGACTGAGTAGATTGCAATGCCTAGCATTCTTTGGCAATATTTTATACTCTTTGAGATATACCATCATTCGTGCAATGATCTCATGACTTTCCAAACACCAATTAAGACTTTCTGAACATCCTGTGTGATATAAAACAAACCTTTGGTAAGCCACTACTTAACTGCTTCCCTGTACCACCTTTCCTAGGGTTCTTTTAATTTTGAATGCTTAACTAAAAAAGTAAGATTCAAAAGCTGAAATTAGTTTAGTAGAGTTTATGAAATATCCTCAACAATAGCAATTAATCATATATGATATAAGAAGGCAAAAATTGTATTGAAATATGGTTTGGCTAAATAAATTAGAAAATTGGCTGATAAAACCATTTAGGTTTTCAAAAGAATCAAATTACACAACCACAATAAAAATAACACACCGTTATTTTGGGAAGATGACTTTGTTTAGATTTTTTTGACTGAACACCTCAGAATATAGAGCCTCACTTGTGCCAATTAGTTACCAACGCCAGCCTTGCTAACACAATGGAGGAAAAACCAAATCAAAGCTAGATCATAAAACAATTTGGTCAATTACTTACATGCCAATTCACTAAAGTCTCCTTCTGAATATATCTATAGTAGGTTAAAAAAGGTTTGACTATTCTCCAGTGAATGATATTAGCTCCAGGATCTAACACTCTTAAATACCTAAAATAAACTCCTACATTTTATGTCCGAGTGTATAGACTGAATGCAGTACAAGAAGTTTGCACAGCTGGTCTCATTTTATGTCTATGCACATAGAATTTGAAAGGCAATTTGAAACCATTAACCATGGTAGACACTTGTACAGTTCTACAGTCTTAGTTTAAAAACAGGAACTTGTTCAGTTTTAAAGCTACTTTGCCATGATTTTGATTGGAACCTGCTCCAAAACAAAGACACACAGTAATTCTGTAGCAATCTTTACACAAGAGTGTATACTTCCTTACTAATTAGGTACTCAATTTCAGGAATTGAACAACTGATTGATCTGGGACGTCACCTAAGAGACAGTCTGTGTGTTACTTATCACTTGATCTTTGTCTCTGAACATGACTAGATTCTTTTCCTGATGCACTAGCAGTTAACTCAAATTTCTGGAAAATAGAGACAGTTAAAGTTGCCTAACTGAGATAGGAGTCCTCCTGGAGACATCCAGTACCTAAGTGGCTGGTCCAGGACCTCAGTCTTCTCCTTTCCAGGTGTCTTTGGCTTTTACGACTTCATGTGCTGAAAGAGACAGGCCGTTTTATCCTATTTCTGCTGGGTGATCAGACTTGGTTCCTCTTCCTGGAAGTTCTGATGTGGACCAATCAGATGGTGAACCATTCTCTTGTCAAAGATTTGAAATGTTGAGCCAAAATGAGAGCTGTTTTTATCTCACCATCCAACCAGGGAATGACACATCAGCTTTTGAGTTTTTGCAACTAGGACTGGAATTTTCATGGAATATTTTGCAAAATAATACCATATATTGGTAGAAATAAAAGCTTAAATCTCAACAGACCACCTCCATGGAACTTGTAATGTCCTAGCATGGACTATACTACTAACATTTCCAAGAACAAGGCCCGAAGATCTGTGACTTCAAGGGATGCAAACAAAAAGAAAATGAGGGTGTAATTTTGTGCACTGACTACCTCTCTTGCCGTTGATATTTGAGATGTTCAGCTACAGGTTTTTAAAAACTATTTGCAGCTCCATTTCAAGATAATTGTAACTTTTAAAAGGTCAGAAGCAAGCATATTGCACAGAAATCTGGAAAATTTACCATCCTGCCAAATGGCTGTAACTTATTGACTTACTGAAATAAAATTAAAATAAATCAAAATAATGTTAAATGAAGAGAAATTGAAACTGCATTGCAGTCAGTGACTGCTACTACCTGTAGAACTAAGGGAGTGCCCAGACAGCCTGTCTCCCTATCTTCAGACCATACAGATAGACAATCCCTTACAAAGATACTTCATCCTTCAACAGAGAACTCCCAACAAAAACTTTCTTACAGCCCTTCCCAGAAAAGATTTTGGAGCACACTCAGTCTGTACCAAGGATTGACTACGTTCCTTATGGCAGTATTTGTGCAAGGTTGTGACTGGCCGTGAGTGGGTACACAGATGGGCTGAGGGGAAAGAAGCCCAAATAGAGCCATTCAGAAAATAGATCTCTTCATGGATCAGCCCCAATTGCAATCACATTCTCAATATAAGAATTGTTTCAGGATAGCAGTCCATAAGGCTGGAACCATAGACTTGGCCCAATGCACACCATCCAGTGGAGCTGAGCTAATGTGGTAGGAGTATATGCTGCTCTATGCATTCCCGTAAGTATTCTGGCCAATTGAAATTCCCTCAAGGATTCCCGCTGCAGTATTGCCTGTTCTCAACTCCCATAATATAGGCTGTGATTCCGAGACACAACTGTGACTCTGTGCTACTAATCAGGAATGTAAACAACTTGTTCTCTAATGAACACATCCTTACTGAGGTCATTACATTCCTCCAAACTACAGACAAATCGTGCTCTCATAAAATCAGTGGTAAAATTCCTATTGATTTCAGTGGGACTGGGACTCAATCCTAAACATTTATTTCAGCCAAACACATTGGGCTAGATTCGTCCTCTATGTAACCTGACGGAAGTTAATAGAGTTACATCATTGCTGCATTTGGCCCACCATATGCAGCTGAATTGCCAAATATTTCTCCACATCTTTTAAGATGAGAGCAGGTTTGGAAAATTAAGAAAAGTCGGTACAATCTTGTTATTAGTACTGTAATAAGTTATTGGTTAGGTGGTCTTAGAGGATCTATTAGCTGAAGACCATGGGATGAATTCAAGGAAATGAGCATAACACTGGAGCTCTTGTGGAAAAAAATTAGGATACTTACTTTGTCCATGACATGTAATTGTAAACTATTTGTTACTGGAACAATGAAGGTTGGCAGGGAGCACCATGAGTAAGACCTACATCTCCCATCAAGGTTTAATATGCTCTGACAATTATTTCAATTAAATATTGCACAGGATCATAAACAGTATGCACCAAAATTAAAAACCTTACAGAGCATAAAGTCTTTTTGTTCTGCTCTTGGTTCATACTGGCCAATTTACCTGCTATACTGTAATCGGGGAAGGAAAAAAAACCCCTCACATTTAACACCTTGCTGGAACAGTCAACATTCAGGCAACGTTTTCTGGCTTGCTGCACCTCTTAGTTTGGTGTCTTCTGAGCAACTTTTTTCCAAACACAAAATCTACTCGTTGTAAATGTTTATGCTGAACACTCTAATCTACATGTTTGTGTTTCCAGTTGGGAGGTGCATTTTGTTCATCTGCTGAAAGGCCAGCCACACTTTGATCCTTAATGGACAGACCATGTTGTTAATCCACTTCCAGTTTCAAAATATTCAGTAATAATGTACCCGAGTGAGTTAGTCTATAATTTCCCAGGTTGGTTTTACCTTATCTTTATTGCTAATAATTATGCTGGTTTATACATTCTTATTCATAACCTGGACAGCTGTGTGTGTTGACACTTGTGCCCTTGAAATTAGGAATTAATGTGAGTATAATTCATCAAAATATAAATCCTCCTAATTTAAATAATATATTATGAACATATTTCTCTAATACTAAGTTTCGGCAGTTCTGAGGCTGCTACATTAAAGACTAATGTTTTGCACGTCTGTCAAAAATATGTTAAATGAGTAACCCAAACTATATAATTAGTGCTGCAAGGTTGAGGATAATATGACACTTTTTGGTACACATATCAATATGTATGCATATTTCAAAATGAGTAAGTTATTTAAGCTACCGTACTAATATGTGGTATTACTAGCTAAATTGGCATCTATTGAAACGGAGAGAACATTTTAAAGTCATTTGCTGCTTGGATCACAGACTTCACAGTAACAACTGTGTAGGCAGAAGTCCGAGATGATCCTTTTCTGGTTCTGCTGTTAAAAAGTTGTACAGTAGTTCTAGTACAAGTTCAAAACTGCCCCAAACTATATAGGATAAATCTAGCAATTTGGAGACTATACAGTATAAAAACATTACTTTCAAGAGTGGTATTTAATTTAAAAACATCCAGTTGCATCTGCTATACAATACACATAATAGCAGTAATAAACAGCCACCCTGAACTGTTGGTTTGATTACACATACTAATTAGTGAGTGGATAAATAATATCCATGTGTGATAATTATACATTACACAAAAACTAGATTAAAAGAACACTATTAACGTTGCAATGTCAAGCAACAAATGTCAAGTTGGGAAATGCCAGTATTTTTCTGTGCATCTCTAATTAGGCATATGCATTATAAGTGGTGGTTTTTTGTTTTGTTTTTAATTTACCACATCCTATATCATCTTTACCACAAGGCCACAGCTTCATTCAGTGCACAGGATGGCCAATAGTCACTTAATGAGCCAATAGTCACTTAATTGGGATGGCCAATAGTCACTTCATTTGTTTTCTCCTCTTTGTTCCATGTGTGGCCTCAGGCCTTATTCACCGAACATGATTCAAATCCTGCATTGAATGCAGAAATATTAATTTCCTCGTGGGCTTTTCTGTGGTATTCATAACTATTGTGTGCTTCACAAACAATAATGAATTTGTTTTCTCAACACCCCACTGTGCTGAGCAGATGGCATTGTCCCCATTTTACAGATAGGGAACTGAGGCACAGAAAAATGAAGCTCAAAAGTTTCCATTAATGTTGGGTGCCCTATTTGAGATGACTAGAAACTCTTTTTTCAGAGTGTTTAGCATTATCTAGCAGTTTGTTCAAGCATAGCTCCCATTAACATCACTTGCCATGGTGAGTGCTCAGCAGATCTGCAAATCAGTTCCCAGAGACTTAAGTTGGGCACCCAGAAAATGAGGAACACAATTCTGATCACCTCTGAAAAGTACATGTTCAGTGATTTGCCCAGCATCACATATGAACTCTGTGGCACAGGCAGGGAGAGAATTCAGTTCTCCACAGCAGCATTCAACTGTCCTTATGGAGAAAGTGAATAAGGAAGTATGATTTTACCCCTTCACATAACACACGCACAAGGGGGTCACTCAATGGAAATTAATAGGCATCAGGTTTAAAATAAACATAAGCCAGGCCTCCTTCACACAACGCACAGTCAACCCGTGGAACTCATTGCCAGGGCATGTTGTGAAGGCCAAAAGTATAACTGTCTTCAAAAAAGAATTAGGTAAGTTCATAGGTCTATCAATGGATATTAGCCAGGATGGTCTGGGACACAACTCCATGCTCTGAGTGTCCCTAAACCTCTGACTGATGGAAGCTGGGACTGGACAATGAGATGGATCATTTGATACTTGCCCAGTGCTGTTCATTCCCTCTGAAGCCTCTGTCCACTGTCGGGAGACAGGATACTGAGGTAAATGGACCATTGGTTTGACCTGTATGGCTGCTCTTATATGAGAAAGGGAAGTGATGGAGATGAAACTGAAAATAGCTGCAGAATAGTGACAGATAGCTAACACACTTCGACAGATAAGGCAATTGACAGGCCCAGGAAGACACAGTAAGTGCCCCTGCCATCAGCTGATATAGAAGACTCAGAAGAAACAAGGATTATGAGCAACAACACAGAGGACCAACAGGACACCAACCAATAGAATGAAATAAGTCCCCACTAACAGCAATAACACAAACAAGCAGTGGAAGACTGGTTTGAATACCAGCATACTCGAAGGACTATGAGGTCTAACAGGTCTCATTAGGATTGCAATACAGGCCATGTTCCTGTGGTGGGCTATGAACGAGTGACCTTTGCCCCAGCATGTCAGCAAAGGCTTATACAGAAGACACAATGACCAAAAAAAAAACCCTGGAAAAGAGAAGTTGAAAAGAATGATGTAGCAACCTGTATGGAACCTGGATGAAAGAATATAGGTTACACGAGGGGAAAGGGTGAAGGAGTCACCAGGAAGTTAGTCTGTCTGCAGGGGGCTTGAATGCCAGCTGCAGTTGCAGCATCTCAGTAAATGGTTATCTTAATAAAGAGCCAGTTTACTTTTACAAGCATGGAGTCCTCTCAAGTTATTTACTCCAGCATGCAATACATGAAACACAAATAACATCTATTTGTAATTATATCCATATTTTGTTACTTTAGTGGTAAATAAATAGTGGTATTTGCAGATGTGATTTGTTAGGAGGCATGAAAAAATACAAATGTATATTACAGTTATTTTCATTTTAGTCTGTAATCTCATCAGACCAAGAACTATGTTTGCAGATCACTTAATACAATAGGACCCCCAAAGTAGAGAGCATGGACTTTGACTTTACTTGGCCAGATCCTCAACTGGAATACATCAAAATACTTCCACTGATTTCAGTGAATCTAAGCATATTCATATGGGCTGAAGATCTGGCCCATTATATTTTGTCTTCACTTTATCTTCTTTGAAGAGCCACACCTTAGTAATATGATGGGAGTTCAGGCAGGAAATAGATGATCTACTGAAATGTGCTCAGTTTAATCTCCCTCGTGTAATCTGCATTCCCTATGTAGTTTATATGACAACTGAAAAGAGGCAGATCCACCCAAATTGGGGAGGAAACTGGAAAGTGTAAGATCAGAAACATTATTTTTGGTGCCAGAAAATGGGTGCCAAAAATGAGCTGTGTCCCAAAGCAAGATTATGTTGCACTGAATAAGGTCCCATAAAGTTAGAACAGCCACACATTCTCATAAAACATTTTTTTTCCATTTAAAAACCTGCTGTAAGTGTAATTGGAGGCATTTAACAATCTGATGTAGCTGACATTTAGTCTCCTAAAAAATAAATTGTTCTACAGCTAATTACCACTTGGCTGAACTGTTGTTCATGGTTACTAAATGACTATTCAAGTGTACAGTTCTGGATGGTAACTGCATTATGCCTTCTGATGAGAAACATGAGGTTAGATCTCAAACCTGTCACAACACTGTGTCTAATGTACTACTATAGTCTGGCGCTCTAGCAGTCTTTGCCAAAAGAAAGGGTTACTTTTTCCTTTTCAAATTAATTGTGGTTTATAATTCTGTGAGTGGCACTTTATTTTCACAGAGATCACTAGGAAAACATAAGATGCTATGAGGTGTATCTGTGCTAATGAAAAGAACTCAAATAAGAGTTAGCAGTGATAGAAAACACTGATCCTTTCTCAGATAGTCGTGTTCCCCTCTCAAGCATCTTTGGTTATTTTTCATTTTTTTTTCTAAAATTCTTTATCTCCCATTTATCTAGCAGTAACATATTAGACATTAATATTAATTAATATTAATTGGATATTAGAATAAGAGATTATTTCTTGCTGTGAACATTTTATACTATCAACATCCCATAATTGCAAATAGGCTGGATATTTTTTTTCCTTCAAAACCATTGATTGGCAGTTTTCTGGAACTTTTATTTGGCTACTTGGGCATCCAGGTCTGAGTCCTCCTTCAACCCCTACTCCTGGCCACAAAGTGAAAAATAGACACCAAGTGCCTGTTTCCATTACAACAGGATTTCATATGATTAGCTGATATAATTTGGCTTGGTCTACACTGACTACAAAGTCATGATCAGCACTGTCGCCTAACTCCATTGTTCAAATGGAGCTCAGCCCCAATAATGTTTTCTAAGATAGACGAGCTCCAAACAGTTGTTTCTCCAGGCCTCCCTTCTCTGAGTGTAGTTGAACTCTAATTTTTCCTCCATTACCCAACCATAACTGCTACCAGGCTACATATGGATTAGGGAGAAATTAACACACTCGTACTCTCTAGTGTAAATGCTGAATGATGGTATCAGTGGCTAAAACCCTGTATTTTGCTTCACTAAGTCTGGTATCCATCTCTTCCCCTTTCCCACCGCCCACCCCCCACTTTTTTAACGGAAGAATGGAAAGGTGTGGCACTGGTCAACATCAGGGCTGGCTCTAGGATTTTTGCCGCCCCAAGCAAAAAAATTTTGGCCGCCCCCCCACCCCGTTTTTTTCTTGCCCCCCCACCCACAGCCGTGCCTCAACTCCGCCCCTTCCCAACCCCTTCCCCAAATCCCCAGCCCCGCCTCCTCCCCTGCACATGCTGCATTTCCCCCACCCCATTGCTTCCTGTGGCCCCCCCTGCAATTCCCCCAGCTCACCTCCACTCCGCCTGCTCCCATGAACATGCCACCACTCCACTTCTCCCCCCTCCCTCTCCTGAGAGGGAGGGGGGAGAAGTGAAGTGGGGGTGCCTTTAGGGGAGCAGGCAGAGTGGAGGTGAGCTAGGGCTAGGGGGGTGCAGGAAGTAACGAGGGTAGAGGAACAGGAACTGCTCCCCAGCCCAGCTCTCCTCCGCTCTGCCGCCGCCGCTCAGCTTCTCCTCCTCCCTCCCTGGCTTGCCGCACGTGAAAGCCTGGGAGGGAGGGGGAGAAGCCGAGCGGCTGCGGCGCATGAAACAGCTGTTTCACACGCAACAAGCCTGGGAGGGAGGGGGAGAAGCCGAGCGCTGGTGGCGCAGAACAGAGGTGAGCTGGGGCAGCGGGGGCACATTGACGCCCCTAGAAATGTGCCGCCCCAAGCACCTGCTTGTTTTGCTGGTGCCTAGAGCCAGCCCTGGTCAACATTATTTGCCTACTATATATAAACTGACCTTGGATACTGGAGTCAATGTTTCTTATTATTAAAGTATCATCACAATTTAATTTAATTTAATATTTATATGAGAAAGTTAAATCTACCAGTATCTTAGTGGCGCTTGGCCTGTTTTGTTTTTTAAAATGATTCTATCATTTGTTTGATTTGATTTAGGACAGAATTTTAACTTTACATTTGCTAAAACTAAGACTAGTATAATACATAGAAATACAAGTGCAAACATTAGTATAAATTAGCATGGCTTGTCTTAAAAATAATGTAATCAACTAGACTTCACAGTTTCAGGCTCAATCATATTTTATTTATGTAGCAACACAGTACTGTAGCTTCTTCAAAGGCAGCGTTAAGAAAATATTATATCGTTTACTTGCTTGTCTTTTCCAGCATCAGTTAATGTTGTGGCCCTTTTTAATAGATTTTTTTAAAAATAGTTAATCATATTTAGTACTTCTTCCCATGGGAGTTGTGGTATTTTCACAGTCTGATTAGCAGCTGGTACAGAGCATTTTGTATGATAAAAACAAAGCAATATTTACTATAGATTTATGTAGAGAAACATGATCCAATCCAAACTATCAATTGCTGTTCTAGCAAATTTCTAGGGGAGGAAACCTCCACACTCCTTTTGAGATTGAATGCCACAGTGATTTTGAAATAACACTCACCTTATGCTCAGAAGTTCAAATCCTGCATTCCATTCTCAGACAAAGCTCCCATTAAAGTCAGTGGGAGTTTTGCATGAGGAAGGAAAGAGTAAGGACCTTAAAATAGGGCCCAGTGTAAGCAGATTGCAACCTGTGCCTGGGGCTCTCTTCCCCTGCAATTCACATGGGAGGAAAACATGACTGAGCAATGTCTCATTCAGGTACAAGAGGGTTTCTGGACAAATCACCACGCTGGAGAGGGTACCCCCAAATGACTCAGTGCTATGAAGGTTGAGAGCAATGTTGCTGGACTCAAAATTATCAGCATGGCAAGCTAAAAGTTCATCCACCCACAGCATGAGAGACCCTTCCTGGTCATTGCTGATCACTGACGAGAGGGACTAATACCCTTTCAGCAGAGGAGACTGGCAGAGGCTTGCACTGGGGTTACAGTGGTGACAGCTCCCAAATTCATCCCCACTGAGTTATTTGGGTTTGAAGACTGCTGAAGGAAAGACAGGAAGGCCTGCAAAAAAAATTCCTAAAGATATGCCCTTGGTTGGTTGGTTGGTTGGTTAGTTAGTTCATTTATTGGTTTGTGGTGGTGCCTATGGATCCAAGTTATAGTCCAAGGAACCCATTGTGTTAGGAACTATATATATTCCTGGGCAGCGGAGCTTACAATCTTCTTGAGTTGCTTAGAGTATAGCATTTTGGGTGTTTTTCCATTGACTTCAATGGGAGCAAGATAGATCCCTGACTTCTGCTGAATATGATTCAACCAAATCACTTAAGGTGCAAGAAAGGGGACTGTATTTAAGGAAGACTGAATATAAAATGCTAATCTGATTTGATAACACTTTGTACAGGTGTAAATGATTATACAAACAGTGGAGAAATAGGCCCCATACCTTTACCAACTAAACTTAAATATCAAAATGTTTCAATTTAGTTTAGGTCAGTTAAATTTTTTACATTTATGTTCTTTTACCGAGTTTGGCTCAGATTTCAACACCCTTACTCATGGTGAGTAGCATCTTGGACTTCAGGAAGTCCCATTGAAGTCAATGGGACCCACTTGTGGGGAGTCAGGTTCTACTTATTGTCGGTGAAAGTGTCCGAATGTGCCTGGCTGGTTATTCACTGAATCCTTGGAACAAGAACTGACTATGGTTCTGTTCTTGGAAGCTGCCTTACACAGGCACAGGGATGCATCTGCCCAGAAATATTTGCAAGATTGGGACCAATTTTCCTATTTTTTTAATTAAAGGTGTAATTCTGCTTTCTCTTGCCATGATGCATATCAGGAGTAGATGTACATCAGGAGTAACTGCATTGAAGCCAATGTGATTTGTACAAGTATGAGACTGGGATATGTCAGACCCTTAAAAAGCATCAGCTGATCAAGAATCTAAAATGTCTAGATCTTGATATGCATCTGTTAAAAAGAACCTGAGGTCAAAGAGGCAAAACTGAGATTACATGACACCAAGGTAACAAAGGCCATAGGGGTCAGATCTCAACATGTGGCCCGAGCCTACATTTTTCTGTGTACATCATACAAATCAATTGAGAGTGTGTGGAGAAATGTTCCCTTTATTAATATGCTCCTAGTGTCAGCATAAATGATAAAAATAGCCATGTGTTCGGATATCTGTTGTATGAATCATTCTTAGGACTAATAATTTTTTCCAGGGCTAAGACTTCCCCAGTTGTTTAAAAGCCATCTGCTGAGTGAGAGAACATTAGGCTTTTTTTCCAGTCTGCAGAAATAGTAATCCTAGTAGCTAATAACTGCTTAATTAATATCACCTAAGCAAGACTGGTAGAGTAATTATCTCCTAGTAAAGCTAAGATAAAAGGTTTATTTAAAATATTGGACTGTTTTTACACCATTCAGAATCAGGCTTTTACACAATCACACCCAATATGAATGGGAGTCCCTTTGTCCACAATCTCTGCAGCATAAATCATTGCTCTGACAGTGACACTGATGATAAAGCTGAAAAGCCGCAGTCTGATTAATGGGTGGAATTTACCTTCATGCAGAGGGCCAGCATAAAGCCGGGCAAGAAATATGACCATTATAATTTCAGACAGTGAAATAAGGGGGAGTCACTCTGTGTTTTGGCAGTCAGAATGGTTTTTGAACAACACATGCTTATGTTTCTGCAATATCTGAGACCAGCTCTAAGTTGAACACTGTGCATTTCTGAAGAACACGCCTGCCACAGCAGGATCCGCTCAACTGACATATATCAACAAAGTGAGGTATTTGGTAAGGATTATGTCCTGTTTGGACAATGAGCCACTAGCCATCAGGAGTGTAGCACAAATACCTCTTAGTAAAATTTCACCCCCATTGAGCTTTAGTTGGAGTTTCCAACACCACCCACTCCTCCAATATAGGTTTAGTGTCTTAGTTTCCACTATACTGCAAAGTGTTAAGCACATCCTGTGAGATTCTCAACTGCTGCTGAAGTTGGGAATTGAGGGGACTCAGCTCTTGACAGGATTGAAAGATGGGGCCTGACTCACAACTTTGTCCTTTAAATGGCCAATCCTGTGAGATTGCAAAATACGCAACTCCAACTGACTTCCATGGAAAGTGTGCACAGTGCTAGATAATATAAATACAGGACTTCAGTGGTAATTGAGAGCACTCGGCATTAGGGCTGGCAGGAAAACAATAATACTGCTTCATGAAATAAAAAAATCAATGTTGACAATTATTTTCCATTCTGATGCAGAGCCAAACAAAGACCTTTTTGAAATTTTTCATGAAAAAATGAGGAAGAGGGAGAGAGACACTCCCCCTCCCCAAATAGCTAATTGGTCAGGACACTCACCTGGAAAGTGGAAGGCCCAGGTTTAAGTCCCCAATCGGCCTGCTTTGGGGCAGGAACTTGAAACTGATTTCTTGCACCCCAGCTAAGTGCCCTAACCTCTTGGCTATTCTGGGTGATTCTCTCACTTTCATTTTGAGCAGCAGTTCCATCCTGGGCCTGTTGAGAATGCTTTTCAAGTTTTTCTTTGACAATGATATGTTCCCATGAAAAGTTTTGGTTTTGAAAAATCAGTTTTTTTCGAGAAAAACATTTTGTTAAAAAGTTCCTGACCAGCTGTACTCAGCATCCTGTAGGACAGGGGAGGGCAAACTTTTTGGCTCAAGGGCCACATCTGCCTGGGGAAATTGTATGCAGGGCCATGAATGTGGGGCAAGGGGTTGGGGTGTGGGAGGGAGTGCGGGCTGTGGGGTGGGGCTCAGGGCAGGGGGTTGGGGTACAGCAGGGGGCTCAAGACAGGGGGTTGGGGGCTCAGGGCAGGGGTTCAGGCTGTGGGGTGCTGGAGGGGTTTGAGGTGCAGGTTCTGGCCCGGTGCCGCTTACCTCCCTGCCTGCCCTGGCCACGGCCCCGTGCCGCTTTGCTCCCGTAAGTGGCTGGCAGTGGCTCCTAGGGGTGGGGTGGGGCAGGTGGCTCCACCGCGCGCTGCCCTTGCCTGTGAGTACCACCACCGAAGCTCCCATTGGCCATGGTTCCCCATTCCCTGCCAATGGGAGCTGCGGGGGGCAGTGCCTGCAGGCAATGGCAGCGCATGGAGCCCTCTGGCCCCCGTCCCCTCCAGGGGCCGCAGGGATGTGGTGCCAGCCACTTCCCGGAGCGGTGTGGGTCCAGGGCAGGCAGAGAGCCTGCCTTAGCCCCACTGCGCCAGGGGGCTGGCAATCCTGCAGGCCGGATTGAAAGCCCTGACGGGCCCACAAGCTGTAGTTTGCCCTCCCCTGCTGTAGGAGATATTCAATGCCTTGTAGCAATGGGTCCTTGCTGACAGCAGTATTAATGGCACCTCATTTAAATATTGTTGTTAAGCACTCTTGATGTAAAAAGCACTATTGAAATGCAACTATATAATTTCTTTCTTATCTCACCAATATTTCACTTGTTACATGAAAGACTTATTTGCAAATATCACTCTTATTCTGCAGAACTCTCTTACCTTAGAAGTTTTTTCCCCCATAGCTGGATTTTAAGATATTATAAAAGTTTCAAAACCCTTTAATCTTGCTTTACCACTTGCAAGGCATACTTATGAAAGCATAATAATGTGCTTTCATTTGTATTATGGAAATTATATACACAACCCATATAAAAGACATCTGAGATGCAAAGAAGAGCTTTGAAATAAATGCAGCTGGACACATTTTCAGATATTTTCAGTGCTGGAAAAACATGAGATTTGTAAAACAGGATGTTAAAATGTTAATATAGTATAATAATAACTATAATTTAAAAAAACAACCTGAAAGCAGCAATTATATCATAAGAAATTCATATACTGTGTGGAACAGTGAAAATTGAAAAATATCCATGCACACACAAAATGTGGAAAACATGGAAGTTTAATACTGTCAACCAAACCAGATAGCTCCATTTATAGTATAATTCACTGGTATCTTGCCACATTATTTTTTTTGGCCAAAGGTTAAAGCCTGGGCTTAGTTCACAGTGGCATCACATCGATTTTACACTGGTCTAACTCCAGAGAAGTCAATGGAGTTATATCAGCATAAAACTGATGTAAGTTTGTTGACTCATAGATATAAGTGCTGGTATGTTCGCTATTTCAGAATAGTTTATCCCAGTTATTTCTAATACGCATCTAATACCATTTGCTATAAGTGAGCTTGGAAAACATTTTCCATTGTAAACCTCTGTTTTTAAATCATTAACACTTTCTGAAAAAAATCACCTTTTTGGTTGACATTTTTTATTATGCATAGTCCCTGCCTAAAGGTTTTTTTTTTTTAAATAGCCTGAAAAAATTGCTTTGTTTTGAATGATGGAGGATCTCTCACTATAAGCAAATGTAACCTACACACCTCCTGGGTGTGGTGTTCTGTCCCCTCTAGTGGCACCAAGACCACTTAGAGAGAGATTTAATGAGTCTGCTCTACAGCCTCAGCTAAGAGCCATGTGGCTTTTAGTTCATGCAGCAAAGGCTCATGCACTAAGTTCCAGAGACCCCAGGTTTGATCCTGCCTGCCGACGACCCAGGTCCCTTTGCGTTACATAAACACAGAAGAGCTCTGCATTAGAAATGTCTGGAAATGTGAATCTTGATGTGGATGTAGGTATCAATGAGGACTTAGCTTGGTTTGGGACAAAAATAATGTTATTTCTGAGCATGTGCATTGGGTGAGAAGTTCACACATCTTCATGAATGCCCTCACATTCTGAGACATTATTTCATATTCCCCAAGCACAGCTGGGGCTTAGCAGAGACCCAAGCTGCTGCTGCTGTGACTATTTGCATGACAGACGCTATAAATATTTCTCTGAAAAAATATTCAGCAAAATTCTCAAAAGTCCCCCCTGAAAACCTGGCTTTAAGACCAGGGACAGTATGAAAAAACCTGCAAGCAGGGTAGTATTCTCTGTTCTTCCTTTCTCTTGTCAGTTGTGTAGTTTGATATATTGCTGTTGTAAAATGCACGCAGACTATGGTGTATATGATGGGGCTGCATTAATGTTCATAGTGGACTTTTTTGTATTTCCTGACTTAGGCTTCCAGTCCCTCAAATATATTTGCATATACTTAACTTTACTCATGAGAGTAGTCCCAATGAAGTCCCTGGAACAACTCACAGGCATGAAGTTAGGCATGTGTGTAAGTGTTTGTGTAATAGGGAAAGGGGAGGGAATGCTCAGTATAACTATACACTCCCCTTCCTGCACCTCGGTGTGACTCTTTGCCAAAGCACAAGCCAGAGTTCTATCTTTTCAGGCCTTTTCAGAAAGCACTACATAGAGTTAAATCTCAAGGGTGTTGTATGTAAAACCCTGATAAATGCATGCTAATAATTCCGTCAAGTTCCAAAGGGTGAGTACAATAAACATTTTTAGTAAATACAGATATTTAATGCATACAAACCACATTGTAAAATATTGTAAATAGTGTTTGGAATACTATGAATAACTTTTAAACATGTGCAATTAGACTGTAAGTCTATTGGTGTTCCTCATACAGATGTTTCGTTTGTTTCTATTACAAACATTCAGCTATGAAGTTTCAACATAACATTTCCTATACTTTAACACACATATCACAACACATTCCCCTCAGGTCTTCTCTGAGAGGATTTCTCAGTTGTCACAGAGTGACCATAATATGGCGCGTGTGTGTCCCCTGGACTCTTCAGAGCATGAGAAATTGCAGCATCTCAGTCCTTTTCAAACACTTCAGAATGCTGTTAGCAAACAGACTGCGGGTCTCCACAGCTAGCAGCGTTCCATCCTTTGGGTTAATAGCTGACTAGTGACTGGTCCTCTCAGTTGCTAGTGAAATGTACGTCTGCAGCCTGTATCCAAAGTGATGCAAGGATTGGGACCCAGCCCCCACATCTCTTGGTCGTGTATTGATCAGGCAGAGTCCACAGGTCTGTCTTTAACTCCTGTATTTATAAACTTTTCCCCACTTCTGCTCTGATTTGGCTCAGCTCTCAGAGGGTGATTAGGGTATGCAGGGCCGGGGCACGGGGCACGATTCCTGGGAATCAGTGGAATCGGATTAGAGCAGGCCCTGAAGGTATGACTTGCCAAGTGGGTTGCCCACAATGGAAAAAGTTGTATACAGCCTCCGAACAGCTAACTTAGGTCCCCTGCTCTGCTCTCTGCACATGTGTATAGACACAAAGTATCCAACTGTCTCCTCCACACTGCTTCCCTCCCACTCCCTTGGAGAAACAAAGTCCAATGCTGCAGTACATAAAGCACACGGGTTACCGCTGAAGGTGTTATCGGAGACAACTGTACAATCCATAGCCTTGGTGACTGGCTCGTGTTGCTATAATGGATTAAGCTGAAACTCCTGATACAAATGCCCCACAAAATTTTGGGAAGTTGTGAAACTGGTGGCTTGGATCCACATCTAATTACAAATAACCTTTGGCACTCAATGTTCTATTTGCTACATTAAACTTTACCGTAATGAGACTCCTCTATGAAGCAAACTATGCATTTCTTTAATCAAAAATAAAGTTGGCAAAGCAGTTCAAGTACAAATAATGAGTGCACCTAATTTATATAATATCAAAACAAATTTCAGTTTGGGAAATATTTCTTTATTTGCATTTTTAAATACAAAGCACTGATTTGCTTCAGTCAGTTTATTAACATACCAAAACCATTATCAGAAAATAAGCACTTTTTATTCAAGCTTCTGTGTGCTGCGTTGCAATGTGCTGTATGTAATAAAGATAATCTATGGATAAAATACTGCTAGCACTTAGGTCATGGACATAAAATTAATAAGCAGGAAAAGCTAAATCAAAATGAAAAATTTCAAATCAATTTTAAATAATCAAGCTGAAGTTCCAAAGATGCAACTGAGACCAAAATATGACCCACAGTTTGTCCTACAGAATTTGCTGGCACGAATCAGACAACCAAGAAATCTGACTTAGCAGATTTTGAGTAACCAAGAATAAAAAGGAGTTCAAAACCATGCAAAGATACTGGTAAAAGTTAGTGGAAGTATCTAGTTTTGCTCCACCAACATAGCCATGTTGAAATTCATGTCTGAGCACAACTTTATGGCTGCACTATCAGGTTTTAAATATTTTAATTCCATGGGATCACAAGTTTGACTCAGCCCTTCATCCCTCTGAGCTAGATAAAATTAGTGTCATGAAGCTTCCTGTGTTTGGCTCTCTCACTTTATTTAAAAGCACAAGTTCGACCTAGTGTTTATGGCCAAAAATTCTGCCTCTCTCCCCACCTTCTATACTGTTGTGGTGTAATATTTGTCAGATATAGGCTTGCTACCTCATCCACTATAAGGGTAGTTACACTTCAGTGGTACTTTCTGTACACTGTATTGTCTAGAAAGTGCTTTGAGGCCTTTTGGGATGAAAAGACTATTGAAATACAATATGTTACAGTATTAATTGCACTTAGCCAAGTAAAATTTTAATTAATGACATTTTACCACTTCCACCAGGGAAAACTGTTTTTTTTCCCCACAGTAAAAATGGAAATGTTATTTATCTGAGTGCTAACAATGGACTTAATGCTGTGCACTATATTATCTGTATCCATCCTGAAAATTATCAGGTCTCCCACCCCAAAACTGGAATAAAGTGTGTCCAGCTAATGAAAATCCTGGGTGAAGACTAAGTGGAGACTAATGCTGGTATACCAATTACCCAGCTGTACTGCAAAGTCCCTTCATGGGCTGATGAAGTTCCTCATTATGGTGGCATTTGAGGTGCAAGGTGCAAGGTTGATAGCACTCCGCATGAATGATGAATCTTTGAATGATCTCACAGTTTTATGGCCACCATGATGACCATGAGTCTGTACCAGATAGTTAGTTAGTTATTGGATCAACTCGCATAGCTAGGCACACTCTGGATCTAGCACTTGTGCTCAGAGTGGCCCTCAGGCAATTAGAATACTTACCTTGCATGGGAAACATTACCTCCAAGGTTGAGGGCAAGATCTGCTCACAGAGTTTAATGGAATCAGAGCACTTGAGAAGACCCTGAGGGAAAATATGGTTCCTCTTACAGACCACTGTACTGAGCATTTAGTAGGATTTCATATCCTCAGCCACTGATGAGGTGACACTTACAGGCCCTCTTCTTTGCTTCATCCCCACAGGTCACCTTAATTTGTGTGATGGGCAAACAAGAGAAAATTGTAGAAGTCTCATGCTTAATCTGATCAATTACATTATATTTTTCTCTTACTATGCTGTGACGGTGTGGGAGGACACTATATTGCATCTGCAAAGTTTTGTTTGAAGTGCTGGACAGCTAGATTAATGTGATCTACCTCCACATGATGACTGATTTCAAGTTCCATCCACCGTCACAATACTTTCAGAATAAAAATAAAGCTACAGTGCAGGATCTCTGCTTCCATGCATGCAGGGTGAGCTGTGGAGGAATTAAATGCTAAGTCTTTTCTGGTTCAGTTTAGGCTGGCAGTGCTCATTGGAATATTGGAGGTAGTGGGATATTTTCATTCCCCAACTTGTCCTTTGGACCCCTGTTAGATTATTTTAGTAGCAGTGACCAGAAACTGTTTCTTATATTTTCTTTACTATTTGGCAGCTGCAAGCAGCTGTTTCTATCAGTCACAGACCTTGCTATGGTGAACTTCTGAACCTCTATTTTCAACCAACCTTAAATGAGAATGAAGCAGCCTGCTTAATACATAGAGTATCTTGCTATGAATGCATGATACCAGTGCTCTGTAATTTGCATTGACTACCTAGATAGATAGATGTTGGTTTTGACCTATAAAGCCTTAAATTGTTTGTTACCTACCTTCTTGACTGTCACTTTTCTTATGCAATACTTTCACAGCTGCAGTCAGCTGAACATGCAAGCTAGAGTCCCCTCAGTATAAAAGGAAAGCTTTGAGCTGGGTATTATCAGTGAGGAGTCCTTAATCTTTGCGTTTTTATTCCTCCCACCCTCACTGGACATAGCCTGACTCAGGGCATGATACAAAGACCATCGCTTTACCCAATAAAGGCTGCTGTTGATGGGTGAGGTGGGGTATTCTTTGGGTCTGTTTTCAGTTTTGATTTTTCTTCCATTCTAGTTTAGGGTGTGGAAAAGCTTGTGGTTTTGTTTTGTATGTAACTGGTTTTAATTCATAGAAAAATGCCTAGAGTTTGGAACAGGGCATTTTCTTTTAGAACGATTCCATTCAAACACTTTCCCTGGCCTCAAGAATTATGCAGACTACCTTGGACACTATGGGCCTGATTTCTTTTCAGAGGCAGCTGCCATCTCCAACTCCAGCTGAAATCAATGGAAGCAGAGTGCTCGGCACTTCTGAAAATCAAGCCTTAGGGGCCGGATTGCCAAAGGGATTTAGGCACCTAAGCATGCAAATAAGCACCTGATTTACAAAATAACTTAAGCAGTTCAGGTGCCTACCTCCCATTGACTTTAATAGAAACCCACTATACACTTGTCTGCATTTTTAGGCACCTGAATACCTTTAACAATCTGCCTCTAAGTTTCTTACACTCTTGGGAAGATCATGATTATTTGGAGGAAGTTTCCTCCCCTGAAAGCTGTCCTTTTTGCTGAGAAGTGTGTTACCATTTCCTCAGTGAGAACTGCTTTCACTTTTGTGAAAAATTAGAGACAGAAGTGAAATTTTCACTTGTTACAAATCTGTAAAAATTTAGTTTTGCTAGTGGGGGTGTTGTTTGATTCTTCTTGTGCCCAAAGCAAAAGAACAAATGTCACATATGACCAGCAGCCAAAGCAAATCTTTCAAAGTAGGTGAAAAACACTCCAATCCCGGATTTCGTGCTCCCATAAGAAATCTTGTCACCATCTTATGTACAAAGTGGAGTTTATGAAAAGTTTTTTTGTTTTGTTTTGTTTTTTCCCCCCAATCAGATAAGCTGGACTACAAGGAATTGCACAGAACTCTGAAAATCAGAAAGAGCACAGATTCTGAAGAAGAGCGAAGCAGCAGTAGAGCCTGCTTAGTGAGTTAGCTGTTTGGGGAAGAGACTATGTTTGTGGTTGGTGTTTGTACCTAGCATGATGGGGGTCCTGGTCCAGGACAGGGGTTTCTATATGCGACTGTAATACAAATAGTAGTCTGTAAATTGTAGGACATTCTTAGCAACTAATTTTGATATTTCCCTAAAAGTTATGCTGGAACTAACTTTGATTAACCATCAAAGGAGTGAGGTTCTGGAACAGACTTCTAACAGGAGTAGTGGGGACAAACCACCTAATTACTTATAAGGTGGCACTTGATACATTTATGAAAGGGATTGCTGCTTTTGGTACTTTGCAGTTGTGTTAGGAAACCATTACATTGCCTTGATAGGATGTCCATTGGTTGTCAAAACAATATGGACTTTACACACGTACAACAGTTTTGCCCTGGTATAACTCCAACAACTTGAAATCAGTGGGTTTTTTGTCAACTAGTTTTGGAGTTGGTGCAATTTTTGACTTCCTCAAAACATCAGTGGTTTTACCTTCGCATATAACTAGTGCAATGGAGTTGTGCATCAAGCCCTACATTGCAACAGAAACCGAGCACTAGAAAATTTGTGAAGAAAGTATGTTTATCCCCTGCACAACAGTATGTGAATACAGTTGAAATATGACAAATTAATGAGGAACTGAAAAAGCTGCAATGGTTCCAGGCACAGCCCAGCAGCATACAGGTGGGCTGGATCATTTAAAAATTCAGACTTGTTGCTGAGACACTTCAGCCCTAACATTGTGTATTTTTTGAGCTTTTACAAATAGTTGACATTTAGAATTGTCTATTCAGATGACCATTTTTATTTCAGTGGCTCGGTCAGATAAGCTGCTTGCAGAAAATGGTTGTATTCTAGATTTTGAACTTACAAATGTACAATTCTTCTTTTGAGTGCTTGTGTAACCCACACACCTCCTGGGTGTGATGTTCTGTCCCATCAAGTGGCACTGAGACCACTTAGAGGAGAGTTAAATGAGTCTGCTCTACAGCTTTAGCTAAGAGCCAGTTGGCTTTTAGCTCATGTGGTAGAGGCTCATGCACTGAGGTCCGTGGTTTGATTGTGCCTGACAACAACCGGGGTCTGTTGGCATTACACTTGCATATGTCCATTACATTGTAGGTGTATGTGTGTGCGCGCACTTGTGCCTTGGTTCCAGGGAGCTTTTCCTACTGGTCCTCATAGGGGTAGCCCCACTGCCAAGCATCTCGTGCTGCGAATGAGAGTATAAAGGGTAGGGATGCCCATCCGCTCCTCAGTTCCATCTTACCATCAGTGGTCAAAGCATTGGTGTTCACTGTGAACAATTACTCAATCTACTTAGTGGCACTAAAAAAGTCCTCTGGACTATTCTTTTAGTTTTTATAATACTAAGTGTATTTTCATTTAGCCCTTCTTTTGGGGTTTTTCCAGTCCAGTGGGCCTCCAGACCCCACCCAGTACCAGGAGAATCTATGCCAGGGTCCCCGGGATTCAAACCTTGAACAGACTGCAGGAAGCCTATGCCTGTTAGTGACCCCCACTCACACTGCCTCAAGTGTTTGGGTGAGGCCATGTCAGACAGGTGCTCTATCTTTCATGGCTTCAAGACTAGGACAATGAACCTGATGAGAAAGGCCTCCAAAATATCCTCACAGAGGCTGCCCTTAGACCAACTTTGGATCCCATCTAAGGGAAGCTCATTGAAAACTCCTTCCCAAAGTGCTCCCTCAACTATGTCAGATGAAAGAGACCACAGAAGATCCCTGCCTAAGGGACTGTCCTCTTCGAGGCCCAGGGAATTTGAACCCTGGCCTCAGAAGCACAAGCAGGAGTCCTCATCTGGCTCCTCAAAGGTTAGGGTGCAGGACTCTTCCACAGAGGGTTCTTCAGATACCAAAGGTATAGCATGCCCTTCAGCTCACTGCTCCCTGGTACCAACTCACTCAGAAACACCTGAGCCATTGACTCTGATGCCCTTTCATGGACTGTCAAGACTGGCTACTTCACCAGCGTTGACAAAACAGTTCTTCCCTGATTACTGCAGGTTAGCAGTCCATGTCAGCACTGACTACACCGGAGGCTTACACTGCAGCAAGCCACAAACAATTGAGGAACTCCCTTTCAACGGGTGTGCCTTTTTCTCATCCAAAACTCATGAGTCTTTGCACACCCCAAAGGACTGAAGAGCAGTTCTGAAGTTCTTGGGCCTCTATAACCTAAAAACAAAAAGGACAAAATATTGTCCTCCAGACCAGTCTAGACAGCAGTATTACCCCCTCCATCAGGCTGATAAACCTAAGAGGAGGAAAATATTGCAGAGGAGGAAGCAGATGCCGTCCTCTTCCTTGGGTCTGAAGGGTCCCAGGCCTTGCAACAGCAGATTTGACTCTTAGATTCAGGTAGGGTGGCAGGCTGTCCTTGCCCTATCTGGCCCTCCCATGCCTTTCTGGGACAGCTTCTCCTACTTTCTAGATGCTTGGCAATCCATCACCCCCAGACAAATGCGTGCTAATCATAGTGGAAACAGGATGTACCCTGCACTTCTTCTCCTCCTTCTGATACCTCTTCCCACTTCTTCAGGGACCCCTCATCAGTCTGTGCTAAGACAAGAAGTGCAGATGCTACATTCTTTGGGAGAAACAGAAGAAGTGTCTCCTCTTCATCAAATGTACAATGAACCGGGAGGTTCTATTCCTGATATTTTCCAATTCCGAACCTGAACAGATACATCTCAAAGATAAAGTGCCAGATGGTTCCCTGGCCATGATTATCCCCTCTCTAGATCCAGGAGACTGGTATACTACCTTTGGCTTACAGGATGCCTACTTTCACATGGCAATCCATTCTGGCCACAGGATGTCCCTGAGATTCATAGTGGGACACAATCACAAGTGTATTCAATTTTATATAGCAAGCATTCTGTTATGGCTTTGAGAACCAAAAACAAGCTTGGAAGTGCAATAACTAGATCTGGTCAGAAAAACTTTGATGGAACCATTATCCATCAGAAAATGCAGTTCTGTCAAACTCAAAAGTCTTCACAAAATGATGTTGATTTTTGCAGTAATTATTTTTTGGGGGGAAACTGGGGGAGGGAAAGGCAAAATTTCAAAATATCCCATTTTGATATTTTCAGAATGAGGCGTTTAAATTTTTCATTTCAAATGTTTATTATAGTTTTTAAAAAAATCAAAAACACTCGACAATAAAGTTTGGGGAATTTTCCTTTGGAGAATTTTGAAATTTGGGAGATTTGACTCTAAACAAAATCAAATTTTGAAACCTCAAACTCTTTCACAAAATGGAATTGTAATCCTGCAGGCTGCTCTATTAATAGCTAAGTGGCAGTGCTTGAAAGCCTGCTCCTGCCTGGAACAAAAACATTCAGAACGCATTTGCGAAGGATCAGGGAGTAGCTTGGGGAAGCAGCAACTACCATGCACAATAAAAGGATTAGTAGATGCTTATTGGGAGAAGCATGAGGCCATGACTTCTCCCCCAACCCCAGCCAGCCACATACCCCTTTTCAGTATGGAGTGCATCTGCTGCCCACCTCCCTGTCCTCATGCACTCAAAGCACAAGCATTGGCATCCTGAGCATCTCCTGCAACTTCTGTTGGTGGGGTAGTGTATAGCGATGTATTGGAAGTATAGACAGGCTGATACTCCAAAAGCTATTGGTGCCATTGGGCAGTCATGGAAGGCCATAGTCAGCTGCATTTTCCTCATACAAAGAGTCAGCCTTCCAGCTCCAACACTAAAGTAACTACAGAAGAGGAGCAGAAATACCCAATGACCGTTACACTGCTAAAAATGAGATTTGCCATCATGAAAGTGGAGGAGGGCCACTGGGAACCTGCTACTTTCATTTCAAGAAAAACCTGGTGGGAAGAGAAGACCCTCATACTTGATAATGGGGAAGAAAACATGTTTGTGCCTAATAAAAGAGATGCATGTGGATATGTGTTCATATCTGACCCTTGTTATGTTACCGAGGTCGATGAGACCTATGGCATTCTGCTGAGCAAGTGCTAGTCATTGAACTTTACCTTGCTATGATCAGAAAAGTCATTCCATAAAAATGTCATCTTGTTCCACATTTATTCTACTTCTGGGACGTCCATGAAAAGCTTGCTAACTTCACAAGTTTTCACCCAAGACTTTCCCAATGAAAACAGCTCCCTGATCAAATTGTGTTCCTGCTTTCTAAAGTACCACTATTTTTGAAATCAGAATTTAAGACTGTTACTGAAGCTGTTAACAGGGAGGAGAGGGGACTTTATGCTCTAAAATATATTAAAGTTGAATCCTAAGTATGGGATGGTGCATGTACTTAAAAGGTGACTTCAGTTTTGAAAGAATGAATTTATTTGGGAGATTCCCTGTGTTAAAAATGGGGAATAATGATAGAACCTATAATCTCTCCCAAATCAGGAAAAACTTTAAGCATACCCACAGTAATTACACCCTTGGTAAAAGTGGACTGAGGCTTGCTGGAAAATGAAATCTTACCCGAAAAAAGTTTGGAGAATTTTACTTGGGAAGCTCCACAATAAAGATAATGCAAGGAAATGTTTTTTTGGGCTATATGGAATTATGGCTCAGCAGTCACATTTGCCTATTTATTTAACTGAAGGTTTTATGAACTTCAAGGCACTACAAAAGCATTTAAAATTAAATAGGCTAAATCTTTGGCCCAGCACACAGTCCAAGCATGTTGACAAAATTGGCAGGGGTTGGGTGTGAACAAATCCTCCTTTTATATGCCGTGGCGTGGCAGCAGATCTTTAGAGATGTAGTAATCCCTATCTTTCTGTGGGATTGCATATTCAGTGTGTAACCCACACACCTCCTGCGTGTGGTGTTCTGTCCCATCTAGTGGCACTGAGACCAGTTAGAGAGAGAGAGAGATAAAATGAGTCTGCTCTACAGCCTTAGCTAATGTCCAGTTGGCTTTTAGCTCATGCAGTAGAGGCTCATGCACTAAGATCCCGAGGTCCAAGGTTCAATCCCACCTGCTGACGACCAGGGTCTGTCAGGGTTACAGTTGCTCACTTGGCTCAACTCCAAAATCACTTTCTGGGTGGGATTGCAGACTTCCACTCCATGGCATGAAGGAATTTGTGGACTTCCTGTATCCTGTTCCCCTTCTATGCAAACTGAACACTATTGCACACACAGAGGTGAGAGAAAGTATTTAGCAATATTTCAACTTCAAGGGCAATCTAAAATACATTCTATCTGCTTTTAAGTTTTATGCAGTACCCCTGATATTTGATCATCTAGATTTAGGAACAAAATCTCTTGAATTTAAACTGTGATTCCAAAGGTGTAAAACATCAGGCAAAAAGGATGTCTAGAATCGGATGTTAATTATTAATTTCAGAGTAAAGGCAATCATTCCAGGCTCTAAATTCAGACCAATTTATTATTTAGAAACAAACACGATAATTCCTATGGAATCATAGAATCATAGAATCATAGAATCTCAGGGTTGGAAGGGACCTCAGGAGGTCATCTAGTCCAACCCCCTGCTCAAAGCAGGACCAAACCCAATTAGATCATCCCAGCCAGGGCTTTGTCAAGCCTGACCTTAAAAACATCTAAGGAAGGAGATTCCACCACCTCCCTAGGTAACCCATTCCAGTGCTTCACCACCCTACTAGTGAAAAAGTTTTTCCTCATATCCAACCTAAACCTCCCCCTCTGCAACTTGAGACCATTACTCCTTGTTCTGTCATCTTCCACCACTGAGAACAGTCTAGATCCATCCTCTTTGGAACCCCCTTTCAGGTAGTTGAAAGCAGCTATCAAATCCCGCCTCATTCTTCTCTTCTGCAGGCTAAACAATCCCAGTTCCCTCAGCCTCTCCTCATAAGTCATGTGCTCCAGCCCCCTAATCATTTTTGTTGCCCTCCGTTGGACTCTTTCCAATTTATCCACATCCTTCTTGTAGCGTGGGGCCCAAAACTGGACACAGTACTCCAAATGAGGCCTCACCAGTGCCGAATAGAGGGGAATAATCACGTCCCTCGATCTGCTGGAAATGCCCCTACTTATACAGCCCAAAATGCCGTTAGCCTTCTTGGCAACAAGGGCACACTGTTGACTCATATTCAGCTTTTCGTCCACCGTAACCCCTAGGTCCTTTTCTGCAGAACTGCTGCCCAGCCATTCGGTCCCTAGTCTGTAGCAGTGCATGGGATTCTTGCGTCCTAAGTGCAGGACTCTGCACTTGTCCTTGTTGAACCTCATCAGATTTCTTTTGGCCCAATCCTCTAATTTGTCTAGGTCCCTCTGTATCCTGTCCCTACCCTCCAGCGTATCAACCACTCCTCCCAGTTTAGTGTCATCTGCAAACTTGCTAAGGGTGCAGTCCACACCATCCTCCAGATCGTTGATGAAGATATTGAACAAAACCGGCCCCAGCACCGACCCTTGGGGCACTCCACTTGATACCGGCTGCCAACTAGACATGGAGCCATTGATCACTACCCGTTGAGCACGACCATCCAGCCAGTTTTCTATCCACCTTACCGTGCATTCATCCAGCCCATACTTCCTTAACTTGCTGGCAAGAACACTGTGGGAGACTGTATCAAAAGCTTTGCTAAAGTCAAGAAATATGGAGACACTGACAATACTAAAACCTTTCATTGACCATGAAATTAGGAACATCTCTTCCTGAGTCTTCCCTTCCAGTCAATAAGTCATGCAGGAGAGGACTAGAGCTGGTTTGAAAAAAATATTTATAAAGTAACATTTTTCCTGGTCAACAAAATTGTGATTTTTTTTGTTTCATAATATCTATATCTGTGTAGCTCCTCAGCTGACCAAAACCATAAAAGCATTTATAGATCAAAGCCAACAAATTACCTGTTGAGTCTCTTCCAGTCCTACACTTCTCTGTTTCTATGAAATTGAAATGAACTGGAAGTCAATGACGATTCTGAAGGACTTGTTCCCATCAGGGTATGCAGTACTAAGTAACAAAGTAGCCATATTCCGCACCAGATGAAGTATCTGTGGTGTTCTAGTATAACCCCAAGGGAATCCTTTGCAATAATCCAAGCATAGATTTAAAAGCATTTTGGCTGCTGCTACTATCTGGATTTCCAGAAGCAATTTAAGATCCCATAAGCCTCCCAGTTGGTAAACTCGCATAACAAACAGTGTATAAAGGCATTCAATCAGGGGAGCAGATACACTGCCACTTAGCCTATTTCTTTCCCTCCGTTTATGCCATTATCTTTAAGTTTCAGCCACCTAGCCCTCATCCTTCATTGGCTAGCCTAATTATGTACATTGTCCTGGTTTAGCGTAATAGAGTTGTAGAGCTGTGTGGCTTGGCAAGGTTTGTGTAGCAAAAAAAAGATTTAAAATCTCCTAAAACATCCTACCTAAATGTGTGTTCCTATCTTTCCCCATGACTGTTCCCACCCTCTCTCTGCCAAAATGGGAGCTACAGTTCCTCCTATTTAGGAGTCACTCTCTTAAAATCAGAAAATAGAAACAATACTGTATTGCTTGGGAGACCATGCACACGGTATGCATATCAAATATTTGTCAGGGCTTTATTTATAATCAAAGCATAGACCCAAAAAGAACTGGCATAAAAATTCATTGATTAAATCCAAGAAAATTCCACTTTGCTTGTGGACATTCTGTGGGCAAAAAAACCAGCTAAATGCGTATAGTAAATTATTTATTGAAAATAATTCTCCTGACCCAAGAAATAACAACCTTTGGCAATATTTGGATAGGAAATCTAGAGCACCAAACTGTATTCAAATTGTTTCAAGTCAAGTTTTGTACAACATATATCAATGCAGAATGGAGCCCCAAATATTTAGTTCCCCAGTTTTTTTTCCAAAGTGCAGAAGTGAAATGAATATTTATGTCCAATATCTATAGGCATTAAACACCTGCTGTCATCCAGTCCCAGCTTCTAGCTGTCAGAAGTTTACAGACACCCAGAGATGGGGTCGTGTCCTTGACCATCTTGCCTGATAGCCATTGATGGACCTATCCTTCATGAAATTATCTAATTCTTTTTTGAACTCAATTATACTTTTGGCCTTCACAGCATCCCCTGACGAGTTCCACAGGTTGACTGTGCATTGTATGAAGCCATGTTTCCTTATATTTGTTTTAAACCTGCTGCCTCTTAATTTAATTGGGTTATGCCTCCTGCATGTGTTGTGAAGGGGTAAATAACACCTTCACTTTCTCCACACCATTCATAATTTGATAAACGTCTATCATATCCCTGCTTGGTCATCTCTTTTCCAAACTAAACAGTTCCAGTCTTTTTAATCTCTTCTCATGTGGAAGCTGTTTTGTACTCCTAATCATTTTTGTTGCCTTTCTCTATACATTTTACAATTTTAACATATCTTTTTTGAGATGGGGTTACTGGAACTGCACACAATATTCAAAGTGTGGGAATGCAATGGGTTTATATAGTGATATTATATTTTCTGTCTTATCTATCCTTTTCCTAATTGTTCCTAACATACTGTTAGCTTTTTTGACTGCTACTGCACATTGAGCGGATATTTTCAGAGAACTATCCATGCTGACTACAAAATCTCTTTCTTCAGTGGTAACAGCTAATTTAGACCCCATCATTTTGTTTGTACAGTTGGGATTATATTTTCCAATGTGCATTGCTTTGCATTTACCAACATTGAATTTCATCTTCCATTTTGTTGTCCAGTCTCTCAGTTTAGTGTGATCCCTTTATAGATCTTCAATAACACCCATGGGACTTAGCAGCACAAGTCCTATTGCCTTAGCCACTTTTGAACACTCCACCCCAAGACATTTTGTACTAATATATGTAAATGATTAAAATAATAATTGTTGTTCTCCCAGAGTTACTGCACCCATCATAGGCCTAACTTTCTTTAGTCCTCTTCTGGAGATCTAAATTCCTTCTTGGATTGGGACTGAGGGGAAGGAAAATGGTAAATCTACTTAGACGGTAAACCTTTGGAGCAGGAACTCTTTTTGTTCTTTGTTTGTATAGCACCTTGCTATACAGTCTATGACTGGGGCTCCTAGGTGCTGTGATAATATAAATATTAATACATATGACAGATACATTTGGATCCAAACAGGGATCCCTGTGGTGCAACCTGGAACTGGGGCACCTCTGTTCCCCCTTAACTCTCTAGCCTGGACTGTCTCTCTCAATGTTTTGCTTCTGACAAGAAACAAACCCCTCCAGGCATTATCAGTGAGCACAACAGCTTGTGGAGTCCCACACCCAGCTAAATTGCATGAATGCTCCGTGAGCCACTCATGAATCACACAGAGAAAGGCACCCGCCAGTTACCCTCAGCCCCCAAGCCTTGCACCCCAGAGCGGTACCGTCCTTCCCTGGTCAAAAGTACCCAGTCAGCCACTCCCTCAATGTGGAGTGAACATGCACCAGCCTTTGTAACCTGAGGTGAGGTTTTCCAAGCAGAATACATTGTTTTAGGTGAAGTATAAAACAGATTTATTAACTATGGAAAGATGGATTTGAAATGATAAGTGGTAGGCACAAAAGGCCAGAGATAGCTACCAAAGAAAATAAAAGATAAGCACACAATCAAAATCTTACACCTAGGCAGGATTTAGATTTTGTCACCCCACTAGTTGTTACAGTTCTTGATACACAGGCTTCCCCATTGAAATCTGGGACCAGTCTCCTCAGATGAGATCTTTGTTTTCTCAGCGTCCTTGTTGCTTCCAGTGTAGGAGGAGAAACGCCAAGGCAAGATGCCACCATCTCTTATTTTATTCCCTTAGGCCATGTGTCTAGAAGACACTTACCCAGATGGTCCTGGTAGGCTTGACTGAGTCACTGGGTTGAGCAATCCCCCTGGTGTGGTCTTGTGCAACTGAGTCATAGGGTCCAGCAGTCCACATTGTGTGGTACTTGAGCTGTCCTCATTGGATTGTAAATCCCTTAATTACAACTCCCCTGCTGATTAATGGTTATTGAGCACCCTCCTGGGAGTGGTTTGCTTTCTTTGTATGTCACTATCAAATCTACAATGTATTTCAGTAACAACCATAAAACAAAATCTCATAACTTCATACACACTAATGATATATGTATTTTGACAGAACAAGGGGTTTCAGCAGATCATGACCTTTCCTATGATATCTTACACGGCATGCTTTGTATGAAATATCATGACCGTAGATGAATGATGAATATGGAGGTTACAGGGTGCCATTCTGAGGTGTCACACTTGGCAGCTCAGGCCATCTTTACTTCTGAATACAAAACTAACAATCCTAGAAAAAAAAGGTAGTAACTGTTTATGCACAAAGAGCTGCAAAGCAAAAATCTTACCTACTACATTTTGTCTTTCTATAATCCTAAAACTGATTAGATCACAGTGCAGATTAATCCCCCACTCCATTCATTTTGCTTTAAATGACAGCTTTTCATTTCTATATACAGTACAAAGAAGCGGCTGACATCAGTAAACACTGATTTTATTTTCACTCCTGTAACTAGTAAAAATCAAGCAACCAAAAAGTAATAAACTTCTGTCCTGCTGTATCCTGCATGCCAAATTTTAGCAAGAAGGCATTTATCATGGAGATCTGACACAGCACAAATAGCATCCGTTACTAAGGATACCAAAAGTGAATGTCATGCTTGCCAAATCTATGGGTTTCCCCCACAGACTACAAGTTTCCTGACATACATACCCAAACAGATCTAGAGGGAAATAACACGCTAGATACCATTCCCCACACCTCCTGAAGAATGGGAGCCAAAGGCCTGCAACATGTGCTAAGGGACAGCACAGCCTCACTGCTCTCCTCCAACACTTTGCCTAATAAGACCAGGGGGTGTGGGGGTGTGTGAGTGTGAGTGAGTGAGAGAGGAGCCCTAGATGCTGGTGCCCCTCCATACCTGAGTGGTTGAGAGCATCTCTGTTGTTCCCCTGCCCCAGCAAAGCGCTGGGAATCATTGTTCTTTTCCCTGGACAGGGATGTAGTAGGAACAGGGTTTGTTCAGGTATTTCATACTAGCTAAGTTGTAATGCATGAGTTTTTCTGAATACTAACAAGATGTCACAGGAACACTGGAAGTAACAGCCCCAGAATGTTGGGGGTTTTGGGGGGGAGGGGGTTGGGGGGGTAAAGATTGAGCAGGTTGCTGAGAGGATGCCTCAACAGCTCTGCTCGGCTCCGCTTCCCCGACCCCATCAACAGAGGCTCTGACACTGCCCCATGCCACCCAGCTCCAGTTACTCCCTCACCACTGGCCGATTGTTTGGAAACTGAGAGCCAATTGGTTCTGGCCAGCTGCTCCTCCCCCGGCAGTGAGCAGGGGTAAGGGCAGACCTCTGCTAATGAGGAGGTAATATCTAATGCTGGATGGTGTAATAGCAGAGCCCCTTCCCGGCTGGTATGACGGAGGGACAGCCAGGCCAAATGTGAGTGATGTTATGACCCAGCCCTAGGCTCCCCCCTGTGAATTTCATGAGTTTATGAGACAGGGTTCAAATGCATGAGTCCCACAACTCAGGTGTGAGATTTGAGTTGTCTCTGTGTTGTGGGGGTTACCTGAATATATTATTTGAGGGGCAGGATCAATTGGTCTGTGTTCTGGGGGTGCAGGGCTGGGTGAGGAGAGAAAGATTTGGAATGGGGGTAAACAAGAAAAAGGAAACCTCTTGCCCCTTTATACTCCTCTGTCTTTCCTACTTTCCCATCTCAAAACAGATATATTGGAATTGGAAAAGGTTCAGAAGAGGGCAACAAAAATGATTTAGGTGTATGGAACAGCTTCCATATGAGGAGAGATTAATAAGACTGGGACTTTTCAGCGTGGAAAAGAGATGACTAAGGGGGGATATTGATATGACTGGTGTGGTGAAAGTAAATAAGGAAATGCTATTTACTCCTCATGACACAAGAACTAGGGGTTACCAAATGAAATTAATAGGTAGCAGGTTTAAAACAAACAAAAGGAAGTATTTCTTCACACAACGCACAGTCAACCTGTGCAACTCTTTGCCAGAGGATGTTGTGAAGGCCAAGAGGTGTGCTGCTTGCCAGGGGCTAGGATTCGTGGTGTGACGGAGAGACTGCCGAGACTCATCAAGCCCTCAGATCACTACCCCTTCCTGCTTCTCCACGTGGGCACCAATGATACTGCCAAGAATGACCTTGAGCGTATCACTGCAGACTACGTGGCTCTGGGAAGAAGGATAAAGGAGTTTGAGGCACAAGTGGTGTTCTCGTCTATCCTCCCTGTGGCAGGAAAAGGCCGGGGTAGAGACTGTCGAATCGTGGAAGTCAACGAATGGCTACGCAGATGGTGTTGGAGAGAAGGGTTTGGATTCTTTGACCATGGGATGGTGTTCCAAGAAGAAGGAGTGCTAGGCAGAGACGGGCTCCACCTGACGAAGAGAGGGAAGAGCATCTTTGGAAGCAGGCTGGCTAACCTAGTGAGGAGGGCTTTAAACTAGGTTCACCGGGGGAAGGAGACCAAAGCTCCGAGGTAAGTGGAGAAGTGGGATACTGGGAGGAAGCACAAGTAGGTGAGTGCAAGATGGGAGGGCTCCTGCCCCATACTGGGACAGCAGGACAATCAGTGAGTTATCTTAAATGCCTATACACAAATGCAAGAAGCCTGGGGAACAAGCAGGGAGAACTGGAAGACCTGGCACAGTCAAGGAATTATGATGTAATTGGAATAACAGAGACTTGGTGGGATAACTCACATGATTGGAGTACTGTCATGGATGAATATAAACTGTTCAGGAAGGATAGGCAGGGCAGAAAAGGTGGGGGAGTTGCATTATATGTAAGAGAGCAGTATGACTGCTCAGAGCTCCAGTATGAAACTGCAGAAAAACTTGAGAGTCTCTGGATTAAATTTACAAGTGGGAGCAACAAGGGTAACGTCGTGGTGGAAGTCTGCTACAGACCACCAGACCAGGGGGATGAGGTGGACGAGGCTTTATTCCAGCAACTAACAAGTTACTAGATCACAGGCCCTGGTTCTCATGGGTGACTTTAATCACCCCAATATCTGCTGGGAGAGCAATACAGCAGTGCACAGACAATCCAGGAAGTTTCTGGAAAGTGTAGGGGACAATTTCCTAGTGCAAGTGCTGGAGGAACCAACTAGGGGAAAAGCTCTTCTTGACCTGCTGCTCACAAACAGGGAAGAAATAGTAGAGGAAGCAATAGTGGATGGGAACCTGGCAGGCAGTGACCATGAGATGGTGGAGTTCAGGATCCTGACACAAGGAAGAAAGGAGAGCAGTAGAACAGAGACCCTGGACTTCAGAAAAGCAGACTTTGACTCCCTCAGGGAACTGATGGGCAAGGTCCCCTGGGAGAATAACATGAGGGGGAAAGGAGTCGAGGAAAGCTAGCTGTATTTTAAAGAATCCTTATTGAGGTTGCAGGAACAAACCATCCCGATGTGTAGAAAGAAAAGTAAATATGGCAGGCGACCAGCTTGGCTTAACAGTGAAATCCTTGCTCATCTTAAACACAAAAAAGCAGCTTACAAGAAGTGGAAGATTGGACAAATGACTAGGGAGGAGTATAAAAATATTGTTCAGGCATGCAGGAGTGAAATTAGGAAGGCCAAATCACACTTGGAGTTGCAGCTAGCCAGAGATGTTAGGAGTAACAAGAAGGGTTTCTTCAGGTATGTGAGCAACAAGAAGAAAGTCAAGGAAAGTGTGGGCCCCTGGCTGAATGGGGGAGGGAACCTAGTGACAGAGGATGTGGAGAAAGCTAGTGTACTCAATGCTTTTTTTGCCTCTGTATTCACAGACAAGGTCAGCTCCCAGACAGCTGCACTCTGCAGCATGGTATGGGAAGGAGGTGATCAGCCCTCTGTGGAGAAAGAAGTCGTTCGGGACTATTTAGAAAAGCTGGACGAACACAAGTCCATGGGGCCGGATGCACTGCATCCGAGGGTGCTAAAGGAGTTGGCCGATGTGATTGCAGAGCCATTGGCCATTATCTTTGACAAATCATGGCAATCGGGGGAGGTCCCGGATGACTGGAAAAAAGCTAATGTAGTGCCCATCTTTAAAAAAGGGAAGAAGGAAGATCCGGGGAACTACAGGCCAGTCAGTCTCACCTCAGTCCCTGGAAAAATCATGGAACAGGTCCTCAAGGAATCAATTCTGAACCACTTAAAGGAGGGGAAAGTGATCAGAAAGAGTCAGCATGGATTCGCCAAGGGCAAGTCATGCCTGACTAATCTAATTGCCTTCTATGATGAGATAACTGGCTCTGTGGATGAGGGGAAAGCAGTGGATGTGCTATTTCTTGACTTTAGCAAAGCTTTTGATACAGTCTCCCAGTGTTCTTGCCAGCAAGTTAAAGAAGTATGGGCTGGATGAATGGACTGTAAGGTGGATAGAAAACTGGCTGGATGGTCGTGCTCAATGGGTAGTGATCAATGGCTCCGTGCCTAGTTGGCAGCCGGTATCAAGTGGAGTGCCCCAAGGGTCGGTGCTGGGGTCGGTTTTCTTCAGTATCTTCATCAACGATCTGGAGGATGGTGTGGACTGCACCCTTAGCAAGTTTGCAGATGACACTAAACTGGGAGGAGTGGTTGATACACTGGAGGGTAGGGATAGGATACAGAGGGACCTAGACAAATTAGAGGATTGGGCCAAAAGAAATCTGATGAGGTTCAACAAGGACAAGTGCAGAGTCCTGCACTTAGGACGCAAGAATCCCATGCACTGCTATAGACTAGGGACCGAATGGCTGGGCAGCGGTTCTGCAGAAAAGGACCTAAGGGTTACAGTGGACGAAAAGCTGAATATGAGTCAACAGTGTACCCTTGTTGCCAAGAAGGCTAACGGCATTTTGGGCTGTATAAGTAGGGGCATTTCCAGCAGATCGAGGGACGTGATTATTCCCCTCTATTCGGCACTGGTGAGGCCTCATTTGGAGTACTGTGTCCAGTTTTGGGCCCCACACTACAAGAAGGATGTGGATAAACTGGAAAGAGTCCAGCGGAGGGCAACAAAAATGATTAGGGGGCTGGAGCACATGACTTATGAGGAGAGGCTGAGGGAACTGGGATTGTTTAGCCTGCAGAAGAGAAGAATGAGGGGGGATTTGATAGCTGCTTTCAACTACCTGAAAGGGGGTTCCAAAGAGGATGGATCTAGACTGTTCTCAGTGGTGGAAGATGACAGAACAAGGAGTAATGGTCTCAAGTTGCAAAGGGGGAGGTTTAGGTTGGATATGAGGAAACACTTTTTCACTAGTAGGGTGGTGAAGCACTGGAATGGGTTACCTAGGGAGGTGGTGGAATCTTCTTCCTTAGAGGTTGTTAAGGTCAGGCTTGACAAAGCCCTGGCTGGAATGATTTAGTTGGGGTTGGTCCTGCTTTGAGCAGGGGGTTGTACTAGATGACCTCCTGAGGTCCCGTCCAACCCTGAGTTTCTATGATTCTATGATTGTATGAAGACTATAACGGGTTCAAAAAGAACTAGATAAATTAATGGAAGATAGGTCCATCAATGGCTATGTGGCAGTGCGAGACTCACTGACGCGGCGCCTCCTGTTGGTCGTCCTGGGAATTAGCTCCCTTCTAGCTTGGAGCGTCCTCTGCAGACCCGTATCTCGCCTGCCACTGGCCCCTGTGTCCCTCCCAGACCCTGGTGCCCTTTTACCTTGGGGTGCTGCCCTCCTGGAAGTACCCCCACACTCTGGATCTCCCCTCCCCGGGGAACCCCCAACCCTCTAAGTCCACCTCGCCTCAGTGGCTACTGCCAGTCATCATCTAGCCCCAGCTCACTGGGGCAGACTGCAGTACGTAATGGCCACTCATCATTGGCAAGGGGTAGGACCTGCTGCCTTTGACTATCCTCAGGCTGCCCCTCTGCAGCTCCAGTACCTGAGTAGGCCTTGAACAAGAGTTGCAGCCTGGGGGGTTTTCCAGGCTGGAGCTCCCTATATGTCTTATTGTTTTGTATGATCTGTTCTATCCTCTGCTTTGTATAATTAAGCATAAAGGAGGAAAAAGATGTTAGATTGAATAATGAGTATATGTGTTGTTTGCTTCTCACCTGCTGCATGCCCCCGACAGAGTTAAACTGTAAACCCGAAGCATATACACATACACATCATTGGGGTGGAGTTCAGGGAGAGGGGTGTGTTTAAGTACTGGGGAGTCTGAAGGGTCAGCGCTGAACCCAGAGGGGCTAGGTGACTGGGCGGTGGATTCCTACACTCTGAGGGGAGCTGTCAGGTAGAAGGTCTGTGCCCTGAGCATGTGCCTGGGGAACCCCAAGACTGGAGCAGTGTCTGAACTCCATTTAGTCTCCAGGAGCTTGAAACAGTCTGGGGATCCAGAGCACGGAGGCTTGGATCCCTTTCGCAGTCAGGGTGGCCGGGAAGCAGTGCTAACTATGATCTGTGGCAGTATTATGTTATATTGTGTAATTTAACCGGAGAGCCTCTTGAGGTATGGACTGTCTTGCTCTCTCTATTGTGCAGGGCCAAGCTCACAGTCAGCACTCAATAAATAATGTTTCTTAGCTTACATCTTTGAGGGCTTGGCAATAGTAACTTATAACCAATTCCCAAAAGGAGCCTTAAATTGACATAACAAATGAAAGCTCCATTTTGAGCAATGTATTTGAATAATACTTTGCTTTATAGTTCACTTTTTTTTAAGATAACAAATGATAGAATTCTGGTG
This sequence comes from Macrochelys suwanniensis, assembly GCA_033296515.1. Classification (NCBI taxonomy): domain Eukaryota; kingdom Metazoa; phylum Chordata; order Testudines; family Chelydridae; genus Macrochelys; species Macrochelys suwanniensis. The sequence continues at coordinate 35,576,023 of CM065775.1, read as the reverse complement.
GGAATAGTTTATAATCCACATAAATATGAAAACACGGCACTTTAAACTTAAGGTTTTTCTTGGCAAATGATGCTATTTATTTTCACAGAGACTATATATGCACATTTCCATATTTCACAAGGGAGGGAGAAAGTGACTCTACCACTGCAGAAGAGCTTCCAGCAAAGTAAATTAGTCTCTTAAATAATGTGTTACTGCTAGAGTTGGGTGAACAACTTCTTCCCTGAGCCAATCACTTAGCTCATTTTCTGTTAGCAAACTATTCTGCAACTGATTGTGGTTTTCCTTTATTTAATAATGTGTAATTTGTTTAGACAATTACAATCTATTGTTTATTATCCATTGTGTGTGATTGGTCACATGGCTTGGAGAAGCTCAACAAAAAGCCAACAGCTTTTATCACTAAGAATGACTTTAATTTTAGATTGAGTGGCAAAAGTAAGAAAGAACAATAGTCAAGTCTCCATGAGAGACAGAGCAGTATCTGATTTCTCTGAAAGGCTGCATAGCACTCTGAGAATAAAATGACTGCAGAACGCCATGCACATGGAGAGCACCACAAATTTAAAAAACAAAAGGCATTATATTTTCCTGTGTTACATGGTACTGTCTCAGTTCCATAGTCTGAATGTATCAGTGAAAGGAAGAGAAGAAATGGAGAAAGATAGGCAGGCACAGATAAACAGATTTGTAAAGGGCCTAGAGAACTTTAGGCTATTTAAAATCTTAGCCTTTCCCTTTCTAAGAAAAATAAACCATTCAAATTTGGCTATTAGGTGGACACTATTTTAAAAATAGATGAGTTCCTTCTTGACTAAAGTAAAAAGACAGGATCTAGATTTACTGGTTGTCTAGCAGACTTCACATTCACATCTTAAGGTCACATTGTCCCCAAATAATTGTGCGTGTGTTTGTGAATGTGCACGTTCCTATTTGAGGTGATCTGGGCCTCCATACTAAATACTGTACAACAATACATAGTGTGTCATATCTGCAATATGAATTGATGAAACCCACTGTCCTCTGTCAGATTATATTTACAATCTGTAGCCTTCCCCCTGCCCTCACATTGTCTCTTACTTACTGCTACTTATACTGAGCATGACTGAATGCTTAATTTTGTTTGTTTAAATCACTGGGTTCTGCATTCTCCCAGGTTCTGCTTTCTTTTTACCAGCTAACACTCTTGTCCCCAAACACACATAGCTAATAAGTGGACGGGGTGGACATGCCAGCATTTTTTGTCACATACATCCATGATCACTAGCGAATGAGTTCATTCATGCATGAAGATAAACATCTAACAACTGTTCCACAGACATATGTATGAAAATGGTCATGAATATGGTTCTGTTGAATCACAAGTAAGACTTTACAAACAGATTGGCTTGTGCATTTTTCTATCATTTGACGAGGTCCACTTGTATATACAGAAAAGCCTGTCATCCATGCTCTAAACACCTTCTTGCTATAATGTTATCTCATTGAATTAAATGTTTGTTGTTGGATGAATAAAATAGAGGAAACGTAGAAAGGTTTGGAAGAGTAGTTTTGAATAGCATCCCCAATTTCTAATGCTTATACAATACATGCAAACTAACAACTTTTTGAAGCTCCACCATCCTTCTCCATGACACGCTGTGGCTCTTTCTCTTCTACCTTCCAACCAGCTTTTCGGGGAGTTGCCTAGAAGATTTTTCAGGTGGGTGTGTACTTGGGTGATCATTCGCATATAATGATATTCACTGCAGAGTTAGAGAGAGAAGGGGAGGTTTGTAAGGAAAGAAGGAGGGACCTATGATGAGTACCAGGAAGAAGTCAACCTCCTTACTGACAACTGGGAAAAGGATCTCGATCATTTTGGATGGGGGGGAGCTGGGCAAAGGTTTTGTCTTATATTTATTTCTTTCAAATGAGTTTGCCATCCTACTGACTTCAGTTGTCATATAAGTACTCTAGTGTAAGGAAGTGTAGGTTCTCTTATTTATACAGTTTAATTGTTTTACACAGAACCTCAAGATGTATTTGTGCGACTTGCAAATTAAAAAAAAAAAGCCAACACCTTTAAAACAACAATAATTGAAATAAATCTGATTCCATTGGTTGAAAAATAACCAGCCAAAAGAAGTACAAAGAAAATATAACTCCAAGACAAAGAGCTGGTGAACAAGCTAGGACAAAACAGCAACTAATTTACTCACTTTAATACAAAGGTATTACTTTGAGTCAAATGAATATGCTGCCTCCAGCTGGAGAGCGAGCATAAGCCAGCCATCTCAGCAGCCATAGAAGGATATACATGGAAGAGGAAAGAGATGGTCACTTGCTGATTTTTTCCAACAATCAGTGCAGACCACGGAGGACATATGCTGTCTGTTTCCCCATCCTAAACAATGCAGTGGCCAGACAGTCACTTTGAACATCTGTGAAGAGGTGTGCATTATTGTTTAAGAGGATGAACATTTCATCCTTTAGGAATGTTGTTTGTAACATCTGAAATTGCATGAGTTAGAGCAATTTAAGGAGAAGAGGAAAATTATAGTTCCAATAAAACTTAGTTTAGTGGTACCAGCTAAGTTTTATGAATTAGAGAAAAAATAATGTTTTTTTCTTGCAATTTAACTTGTTGCTGATGCTGGCTTTAAAACACCGAACACCTTCCACTTCTGGTTTTCACGGCTTGGAATAAATGAATAATATGTCTTTGCCACTTGATGAAGACATGGCAATTTCATTGATGCAGCTAAAATTTAAATAAGAAAGTCTATTTTAGATGTTCTCTAAGAGGTGCATTAATTTTGCTTACACTGCAAAGCTTTGAGATAAGTGGATTTATGAAACATCGTCAGGAGAGCTCCCCATCTTGGCAGCGTGACAGGCCCATTGATAACCCCTTCTCAGTGGGAAGCGAGATTGGGTAACTTGCCAGTATTCTGTAATTCTCTGATGTGAAAGAAGATGGAGAAAATGTTCATAAACTGGAACTCATCTATCTTCCTTCCAGTGAAGGGGACATTAGTCACTTTCTTTCATTAAAATAAGAAACAAGATTCCTCAGTTAGAGTCACAAAAATGTTGTGTTCATTTCAGCATCAGTCCAGAAACACCGGAAATTTCTAAATAAGCATCTGTTCCCTAACGTGCACAGAACATGACAAAGTGGGTTTCTACCCAGATACAGAGTTTTTCCCCCAGAAGAACTTTTAAAAACCATCTTCAGCTTACCACAGACCTCTGTTTATATGCCTTACACGCTGTTTATAATTTTCATTGCTCTTTAATGTCAGTGTACCACAACCTCTTGATACATGCTCTACACAGCAGCTGGGACCATGCTTCCCAGCATGAGTAGACAGACATGCACTAGCAGGGCTCCAACTAACACACTAAAAATAGCAGTGTGGCCTCGGCAGTACATGCAACAGCCCTTAGCTCTGTCTGCAACTGCTACAAACAACTGCATACACTTGGTCTGGGCCAGGTTAAAAACTAAAGCCCTTCTCACATGCGACACATGATTCTTTTCCTCATCCCTGTTCACATGGAGTTTCAGAAAACATATTGGCAAATAGATTGTTTGGTTCACATGAAAATCAGGGATTACTTTTCATGAGAAATTTTGGGTGATGGCAGAGAGAAACTTTATCCTTATGGAAAACTGTGTAGTGGGGCTTTGACACCAGAGGTCTCAACTCACCCACTCTTCTGGCTGAGATATTTGCCATCAGAAATGCTACCTTCATGGAAAAGCAAAGGAGAGCACAAGTTGTGACAGGCTCAAGAGGAGGGTGCGGGCGTCTCATCAATTTTCCAAGAATTAAGTTTGGATCCCAAAGAGGGATGGGGTCTTGAACATGGGGGTATAATCTGACCAAGACCTTTAGGAGTCAGGTGATGATGGGGTTTGAAAAAAGGGATCAGTCATCCACCAAGACATGAGAGGCCAAAATAGCCCCTAGATTCACCATTATAGCACTAATAGCCAAACTCTGTTTAGATCTAATAGGCAGTCCAGCATGAGGCCCAAGAGTGCCTGCTCTGGAGATGCACCTTTTGCACCAAACCAGTTAGAAAAGCGCTTCCACTTTGCAATGTAAGTGCTCCTACTTGAGAGTTTTCTGCTATTCAGAAGCACTTTCTGGATGTCCTGTGAGCATGACCTTTTCAAAGGGTGTCAGCCATGAAGCATCCATGCTGTCAGATGAAGAGCTCAGAGTTTGGGATGGAGCAGGCACCCATGGTCCTTGGAAATTACGTCTAGATGCAATGGGAGAGAAAGGGGAGGCTCGGCTGACAAGAATAGCAGGGTCAAATACCAGTGTTGATGAGGCCTCACCAGTGCTATAAGGATGAAGTGAACTTGATTTTGTTTCACTTTGAAGAAGACTTTGGGAGGCAAAGGAATCAGAGGGAAAGAGTACAGGAGAAACTTCTTCCGGTAGAAGAGAGAGGCATCTGTCAGTCCTCCTCAAATGGAACTGCTGGCATTTCCTGTTGAGTTGTTTTTTGCAAATAGGTCCACTTGGGGAGGTCCACAGAGTTGGAAGATGGACCTGGCCATGTCTGGATGTAGTGACCACTCGTGGTGATTGAAGAAGGATCTGCTCTGCTGATCCTCTAATGTGTTCTGTTTCCCTGGAGGGTACACAGCTCTGAGATGAATTGTGTTGGCTATACAAAAGTCGTAGAGACAAATTGGGTCCTGGTACAGTGGGTTTAACTGTGTGCCTCCTGGTCTGTTTATATAAAACATGGTTGCCAGATTGTTGTCAGAATTAACAATTTTTTCCCCATTACGTGGGGGGAAAGCCACACATGTTAGACGTACCACTCTTAGTTCCCTGACAATTATGAGTCTCTAGATTTTGAGATGACTGAGTCTGCAGGGGCCCCATATGAGCTCCCCATTGCAGAGAAGAGGCATCTATGACTAGAGCAAGGGTTGGGGGGAGGGAACCCCCATGCAAACTTTCAGGGGGTCTATTCATCAGTCTAGAGATGACAAATAATGTTGGCACTCAAACCACTTTGTCTAAATGATGGTGACTCGGGGCATATACTGATGCTAGCCATGCCTGCAGCTTTTTGAGGTGTAATCTGGTGTGCTGAACTACATAGGTACATGCTGTCATATGACCAAGGAGACTGAGGCAGCTGCATACCATTGTGAGTCGATATGCTCTCAGGCACAGCACTGAGTCCCATAAAGCTTTGAACCTGGCTTATGGTAGAAAGGCCTTGGCCTTTGTTGAGTCTCAGGGCTTGTCTACACTACACGCCCAATTCAGTGGGTAGCAATCGATCTTTTGGGGATCGATTTATCGCGTCTAATCTAGACGCGAAAAATCGATCCCAGAATGTGCTCCCGTCGACTCCGGTAATCCACCCCGATGCGAGGAGGAAGCGAAGTCGACGGGGGAGTGGCAGCCTTCGACTTTGCAGGGTCCACACGGCGAGGTAAGTCGAGTGAGGTACGTCGACTTCAGCTACGTTATTCACGTAGCTGAAGTCGCATACCTTACATCGACCCCCCACCCCCACCCCGTAGTGTGGACCAGACCTCAGACTGCCCTGATGAATTCTATTGTCTGAAACAATTTTAGGATTGATATGTCTCTGTTTACTAGGAGCACCAGTGCATTGAACATGGACAGGACAGCTGATACACCTGAAAAAACTTGAACCTCAGCCTGACCTCTGATCAACCAGTTGTCCAAATATGGGAACACATGGACACCTAATTTTCGTAGATAAGCTCTATGACTGCTAGGCACTTCATGAGCACTTGAGGAGCAGCTGCTAGACTGAATGGAAGCACTGTGAAAATGGCAGCCATTCATCACAAATCTGCACTACTTCCATGTTGCAATACGCCACAACCATCGGAAGTACGGGTCTTTTCAGTTGAGGGCCGTGTACCAGTCCTCTCCACTTCAGGAAAAATAATTGAAGCTAGGGAACCAGGTGGAATTTTTATTTTCTTCAGCAATGTATTCAACTCTCTTAGGTGTAAAATAGACCTGAGGCCCCCTTTTGTCTTGAGGATCAGGAATTAGCAGGAATAGAAGTCCTTGCCCCTGAGGTACAACGGGACTTCCTCTATGGCCCCTGCCTAAAGAAGAGAGTGAGCATCCCCGGGGAAGGGCAATCTCATGAGTGGTCCCTGAAGCAGGACAAAGAGCAAGACAAGGTAGAACTGAACTGAATGACATATTCCAGTTCCACCAGCCTTAAGGCCCAAGTACTTAGGAAGTGAGATAAGCAATTGGTAAACAAACAGTGAGGAACAGAGGGAGCTATGGTGACTTGTACGCTGTCCCTGACAAACCCGTCAAAATACCTGTTTGGATGAGGCAGCTGTGTGGGATGAGCCCACTGATGCTGAAGACAAGGGCAATGGAGGGTGTCTCCTATAACCGCTGCCCTTTTTCCTTAGTGGATCTGGGATAGGGGAGTAAAGCCTGGATGTTTATATGGCTGCTGTGGATGAAACTGCTCTCTTTTTGCTGCTGGTGTATAGATCCCAATGGATTTCAGTGTTGCCCTGGAACCCTTGAGGCTATGAAGTCTGTCATCTGTTTTCTCTGAAATGAGGGAAGGGCCTTCAAAAGGAAGGTCCTGGATAGTCTGGTGGACCACTAAAGGTATCCCAGATGATTGCCACATGAACACCTTCTCATAGTATTAGCTGATGCCATGGTTCAGGCAGCTGAGTCTGTGATAGCCAAACTGTCCTGGAGTGAAGTTCTAGTGACAAGTTTACCCTCTTCAGCCATTACTGCAAATTCTTGTCTACAGTCCTCTGGTAGCGTGCCTTTAAATTTCATAATGTTCTCCCAGAGGGTGAAGTCATATTGACTCAGGAGAGCCTGTTGGTTTGCAATCCTGAATCGCAGGCTTCCTTAAGAATAAAGCTTGTGACCAAAAAGATCCAGCTTCTCTGAGTCTGTGCCTTTTGGAGTAGAAGCTTGCTGCTCTTGTCCTTCCCACTCATTGGCAGCTGCCACCACAAGAGAACCTGGGAGCATTAAAAATAAAATGTGCATACCCCTTTGAGGGGATAAAGCACCCCCTTTCAGCTTATTTTCCTGTGGAGGCCAAGGAGGAGGGTCTCTTCTAAAGGGTCTTGCCTGACTCCATAATGCCTTCATTATGTGATACAGGAGGGCCAGGGAGCAGTAGTAGAGTGTGAGAGGGGAAATATATAAGCCTTAGGATAATTAAGGCGTGGTTCCCTGGAGACTAGGGAGGGTGGCTACAGGTTAATTGGAGCACCTGCAGTCAATTAAGGCCCTCTCAGGAACCTAATAAACCCCCCTGCTTCAGGTAGACAGGGAAGGAGGAAGGAGTTGGAGCAGAGTGGTTTGGTGGTGGAGTAAAGAGCAGTTTGGAGGAGTTGAAGCAGAGTGATTTGGTGGTGGAGCAGAGAGCAGTTTGGAGGAAAGCAGAGGAGAGTTTGGAGAAGTGCTGTGGCGGGCTAAGAAGACCAAGACCTTAGGTAAAGGGACACCTGGCTTGTGCAGAGGGAAGGCAGGAAGTCCCACAAGCTGAAGGGCAGGAGAGGGAAGTAGCCCAGGGGAAAGAATCACTAGTACAAGTGGTTTACCTGCTATCCTAGGGCCCCTGGGTTGGGACCCAGAGTAGAGGACGGGCCCGGGTCCCTCCCTTTCCACTCCCCTTCCCTGGGATACTAGTAGGATAGCTGTTACCCCAGTTCAGGGGCAAGAAACAGCACCCTGAAACCACGCCCACAAGAAGAGAAAGCGCTGGACCCATCATAGTAGTGCCAGCAATTTGCCACAATTAATTGTTAAAGTCACTATGGCGGGGGTCCACCAACTTGTGAGAGCTTTCACGCACCTCTTCTTCCTCAGTATCAAAGACAGAGGACACTTTCTGAGGGGGAAAGGAGTCGAGGAAAGCTGGCTGTATTTTAAAGACTCCTTATTGAGGTTGCAGGAACAAACCATCCCGAGGTGTAGAAAGAAAAGTAAATATGGCAGGCGACCAGCTTGGCTTAACAGTGAAATCCTTGCTCGTCTTAAACACAAAAAAGCAGCTTACAAGAAGTGGAAGATTGGACAAATGACCAGGGAGGAGTATATAAATATTGTTCAGGCATGCAGGAGTGAAATTAGGAAGGCCAAATCACACTTGGAGTTGCAGCTAGCCGGAGATGTTAGGAGTAACAAGAAGGGTTTCTTCAGGTATGTGAGCAACAAGAAGAAAGTCAAGGAAAGTGTGGGCCCCTTGCTGAATGAGGGAGGGAACCTAGTGACAGAGGATGTGGAGAAAGCTAGTGTCCTCAATGCTTTTTTTGCCTCTGTCTTCACAGACAAGGTCAGCTCCCAGGCGGCTGCACTCCGCAGCACGGTATGGGGAGGAGGTGACCAGCCCTCTGTGGAGAAAGAAGTAGTTTGGGACTATTTAGAAAAGCTGGACGAACACAAGTCCATGGGGCCGGATGCACTGCATCCGAGGGTGCTAAAGGAGTTGGCCGATGTGATTGCAGAGCCATTGGCCATTATCTTTGACAAATCATGGCAATCGGGGGAGGTCCCAGATGACTGGAAAAAAGCTAATGTAGTGCCCATCTTTAAAAAAGGGAAGAAGGAAGATCCGGGGAACTACAGGCCAGTCAGTCTCACCTCAGTCCCTGGAAAAATCATGGAACAGGTCCTCAAGGAATCAATTCTGAACCACTTAAAGGAGGGGAAAGTGATCAGGAACAGTCAGCATGGATTCACCAAGGGCAAGTCATGCCTGACTAACCTAATTGCCTTCTATGATGAGATAACCGGCTCTGTGGATGAGGGGAAAGCAGTGGATGTGCTATTTCTTGACTTTAGCAAAGCTTTTGATACAGTCTCCCACAGTGTTCTTGCCAGCAAGTTAAGGAAGTATGGGCTGGATGAATGCACGGTAAGGTGGATAGAAAACTGGCTGGATGGTCGTGCTCAACGGGTAGTGATCAATGGCTCCATGTCTAGTTGGCAGCCGGTATCAAGTGGAGTGCCCCAAGGGTCGGTGCTGGGGCCGGTTTTGTTCAATATCTTCATCAACGATCTGGAGGATGGTGTGGACTGCACCCTTAGCAAGTTTGCAGATGACACTAAACTGGGAGGAGTGGTTGATACGCTGGAGGGTAGGGACAGGATACAGAGGGACCTAGACAAATTAGAGGATTGGGCCAAAAGAAATCTGATGAGGTTCAACAAGGACAAGTGCAGAGTCCTGCACTTAGGACGCAAGAATCCCATGCACTGCTACAGACTAGGGACCGAATGGCTGGGCAGCAGTTCTGCAGAAAAGGACCTAGGGGTTACGGTGGATGAAAAGCTGAATATGAGTCAACAGTGTGCCCTTGTTGCCAAGAAGGCTAACGGCATTTTGGGCTGTATAAGTAGGGGCATTTCCAGCAGATCGAGGGACGTGATTATTCCCCTCTATTCGGCACTGGTGAGGCCTCATTTGGAGTACTGTGTCCAGTTTTGGGCCCCACGCTACAAGAAGGATGTGGATAAATTGGAAAGAGTCCAACGGAGGACAACAAAAATGATTAGGGGGCTGGAGCACATGACTTATGAGGAGAGGCTGAGGGAACTGGGATTGTTTAGCCTGCAGAAGAGAAGAATGAGGCGGGATTTGATAGCTGCTTTCAACTACCTGAAAGGGGGTTCCAAAGAGGATGGATCTAGACTGTTCTCAGTGGTAGAAGATGACAGAACAAGGAGTAATGGTCTCAAGTTGCAGAGGGGGAGGTTTAGGTTGGATATGAGGAAAAACTTTTTCACTAGTAGGGTGGTGAAGCACTGGAATGGGTTACCTAGGGAGGTGGTGGAATCTCCTTCCTTAGATGTTTTTAAGGTCAGGCTTGACAAAGCCCTGGCTGGGATGATCTAATTGGGTTTGGTCCTGCTTTGAGCAGGGGGTTGGACTAGATGACCTCCTGAGGTCCCTTCCAACCCTGAGATTCTATGATTCTATGATTCTTTAGCCGTGGGCTACACTAGAGGGGGGGGGGTCGATCTACGATACGCAACTTCAGCTACGTGAATAGCGTAGCTGAAGTCGGCGTATAGTAGATCTACTTACCTGGCCGTGAGGATGGTGGCGAGTCGATCGCTGCCACTCCCACATCGATTCCGCTTCCGCCTTTCACCGAGGTGGATTTCCGGAGTCGACAGGGAGCGCGTTGGGGGATCGATTAATCGCGTCTAAACGAGACGCGATAAATCGATCCCTGATGGATTGATTGCTACCCGCCAATCCAGTGGGTAGTGAAGACAAGCCCTTAGAAGATCTTGATGAAATCTATGGTCCTCTGGTAGTGGTGAGTAACTTGACAGCTCAACAGCCTCATCAGGTGATGAGGATGAGGATGCAACAAGCATCTGAGGTGGTAGTTGGTCTGGGACTTGTGGGGAAAGGGTGCGCAAGTGGCTTCTGGCTGGTCAGTACCTGTCTCAGTACCAGAGAATGGTGCTCTTGGTACCGATGCCTCCAGTGTGCTTTCTATGACAGCAAGCAAGATGCTTGAGGAGAGGTCCTAAGTTGGGGGTCTGCCCCACGGTGTCCATAATGGCCATTGATATGGGCCCGGGACCCATTATTTCCCAGGTCATTAACCCTTTGAAGGGCCCCAATGCTGGGGCTGCTGCATAGTCCCCATCAGATTCATTGGAACCCTGGGCTATGTTCCCTGTCCTGTACGGGACACAGAGGATCTCACCTCTGAGGAAGAAGAATCATATGCTTCTGACAGTGGAAGTACAAATCCAGAAGGTGTGATGAGAAGTAGCCTGAGCCTGAGGATGGCAGAACCAGGGAAATCATGCGAGGCTTTCCTATAAACAACACACGCTTCTGTGGAGGCTTGGGTAGCAGAACCATATGCTCATGATGCAGCAAGGTATGAACCACGGGCATTAGTACTGGCTGTTAGGGTGACCAGATGTCCCGATAAAATCGGGACCGTACCGATTTTTCTTCTTTTGTCCTGCGTCCCGACCGATGCATGGTCGGGACGTCATTTGTCCTGATATCCAGGCTTCTTCCTTCCCTTTTTTTTTTTTTTTGCTCAACAAGTTCGGTGGCGTCCCGATTTCCGGGTCCTTGCATCTGGTCACCCTACCGGCTGTGGACCTTTCTCTGCCAACAATGCTGGTACTAAGAGGCTAAGCAAGTCTCTTACAGCTACATATGCCTCTGGGGTTGTTGGGATTGGCACCATCTATTAGCTTCAAATATGTCTTTTGGGGATAGCCTCAACAGACCAGGATCCGGAGCCGGCAATCCCCTCTTGGGAGGTGAAAAGCGTTCCGGGTAGGGGAATCTCTTCTTCAGGTCTCTGGCTTTGTCAGGTGTTCGTACCAACACAGCTGAGTGAGGCATTGAACCTGAGGAATGGCTAAGCCTTTTCTTCAGTACCAGGGAATGTCCCCAAGGACATGCAGGCATCTCTGGCAGAGCGCTTCATGCCAATGTTGATGTACTTGGGCGCTCTCCCCAGGTGACCACTCTGATGGGGGTAGAAGGGCTGCTTCCATAAGCATGTGTAACCCACACACCTCCTGGGTGTGGTGCTCTGTCCCATCTAGTGGCACCAAGACCACTTAGAGAGCAATTAATGAGTCTGCTCCACAGCCTTAGCTAACAGCCAGGTGGCTTTTCGCTCATGCAGTAGAGGCTCATGCCCTAAGCTCTAGAGGTCCCTGGTTCAATCCCACCCGCCCATGACCAGGGTCTGTTGGCATTACACACACACTTAAGCCTCCCCATCTTATCTTTTTTTGAGCAGGCCTTGAACCCTTTGCAAATGTGACATTTGTCACGAACATGGAATTTCCCTAAACATTTAAAACAGTTTGGGCGTTGGTCGCTGACAAGACTTAAACCCTGGCGAACATGGCATCATTCCAGTGCCAAAAGATCAAAAGTGATTAAAAGAGATTAAAAATGGAAACCTAGCACTAAAAATTGTCTAACACTAACTTTAACTAAAAAACTAGTAACAAGATTTATATACAGAAAAAAGAGTGAAGGAAGCAGTTGAGTTAACAAGCCTGAATTGCTCTGACAACCATCACTGGTGGTAAGAAGGAACTTGGGGTGGTGGTGGGGCGGGGTCAGAGGTGGGTCTGCCCTCTTATACCTGAATGCAGTGGTGTGTGGCAACAGAAGGCACCGACCCTGATGGGTACTGCTGAGGGGGAAAAAATCTCCAACATCTGTGCATGGGACACATGCACAACTGCAGTGGAATGGCCATGTGCAATCACTTGAAGAACAGGCAATGTTGCTGGACATGGGTAAGTTGTGGGGGGGCTGCAGAGGGTCATTATTACCTTCCCCTTCAGTATAACATGATTAGCAGCTTGATCTCCTTAGAGGGAGTACAGCAGGGAAGAGTGCAAGGAGCACAGTGCTAGTTATTGTGAGAAGAAAGGACAGGATGACTTGTGGCACCTTAGAGACTAACAAATTTATTTCAGCATAAGCTTTCGTGGGCTACGGCAGGCTTCTTGTGCGCCTCTCGGCCCCTGCATGGCTGCTCGGGGCAGCTGCCACCCGGGCCTTAATGTGCATGAGCATAATGTTTTGTATATAAAATATATAAAAACACTGCTTTACAGTTCTGGAATTCAGCTGGCATGTGTGTTACTGTATATTATATCATTAAATCTAATCAAGAAAATGCAGCCTCTGTTTGGAAAACTCAAAACACATTGCTGTCTACGCAGGAAATTCTACCATTTGTTTATATAGAGGTTTGCCTAGCTAAAATTAAACAGGCCAATAACTAGCGCAATGAAAAGAGGAGTGGGGTAACAATGTCATTTAGAAAGAGACTCTGCCTCCCAGCATCTGAAAATTCATTTTCAATTCCAAAATGTTACTAAAACATTTGATGGCCTAATTCCAGTGAAACAAAGTTTTGATTCAATCTTTCAATTGCAGTTGGGGTTTTCAGGTGAAAAGACAGGTGAGAGACAGAGGAATGTGTTTAGAGACCACTTGGTGCAATACCACTGCTACTAATATATTGAACGTACAAAGGCCAAAGGCCCCATATTTCTTGCTTCCTGAAATGTCTAACCATTTCTGTTACATTGTGTGGGATACCCCAATTCAAAATTCAGTTTCATCCTATTCTGATTCTTTTTTTTTCTTTCTTTGCCAATGTCTGCAGCGTATCATGACGGCCCAAAGACACATTTATGATTTGATAGCCATCTACACGGGGTTCAAATGTTGTTAGTTTTGCAGAGTTTGTAGCATTAATTTATTTCCGAACTATAAAGATTATCTAAGGGAATCTTAATAGGCAGTTTAAACATGTTACCGTTATTTTAATCTTGTTAGTACCTGTTCTACTCTGAACTTCTTTTCCCTTAATGACGTCAAATTTCTCACATCTGGGGATGCCACATATTTCTCAGCTAGCATAACATTGTGTGCAGTTGTGTGCCAGATCTAAATGGCCTTCAGCTCAAACTTTTCCAGTCCCCACCCCTTACCATTAATAAAATCGGTCCACAGCCCCCACCCCCCATTACTGCACTGCCAAGGCTTCCTCAACCATGCAGCTCGGTCTGAAGGTGGAGCAGGGGGATGAACTGTTGGTCAGGGAGGAGCTAGGGCTACAGGCAGAGCTGGTCTGAGGAAACCATGATAACTTGTGGTGACACACATTATACTTTTGTTATTGTTTCTCAGCAACATGGAAAGTAATATTCCACACACCTGTCCATCCAAGGGCATGTGTATTGTGTTTATTTCTCTCATGGTCTTTCATACCACATATGTATCTTTCATTAAACAGGATCCAAATCTGGGAATCAATACATCCTTTTGTCCCAAAAGTTCCTGGTTCACTCTCATGTTTAGTCATTATACTTTACTGAGATTAACATCCCAAGAGCACATAAAAGACTATGGATACATTTGTGTCTCAGTGCATACATGTAAATCCATGTGTGTCAGGGTGGGACACATCTCCAGGAATCTACATTTTATATGCATTTCCAGTAAATGAATTCTCCACTGGTCAGAACTTTCAGTTTTGCTATCACTGATTTAATCATAGTCTCAGAAAAGCAAATGTGGCACTGATTTTTAAAACAGAAGAATGATCCTGGCACTTACTTTTCTGTATGTGGAACATCTATACATTCTCTAATGAAATAACAGAAGAAGGATTTCTTAACAGTAAATTCACTCCTTTAAGTGCACTGCCTCTACAGAGCCAGACAAGTGGGAGTATATGTGCTTTTGGCTTCCAAAGCATGGGACAGCCTAACAAAGCAATGTGGCAAGGTAACACACTTGCCCCATCAAATCTGGACTGGGGAATGCGTGGAGAGGAGTGTGGAGAGTGTGAAAGGGAGAGAATACCAAGAATATTTTAGTTTCTTTCCCTTCCTGCAGACATCATAAACAGCCTTCCCACCAGGGCCGGCTCCAGGCACCAGCCTACCAAGCACGTGCTTGGGGCGGCACCTTAGGGGGGCGGCACTCAGGTGTGTGGTTTTTTTTGTTTTTTGTTTTAAACATATTGTGGAGCCACCCTCGGCGCTGCGGCCGGCTGGGAGAGTGGGGCCGGGGCGGGCTGGCCACCCTGCCCCCCGCGCTCCAACCGCAAGAGCGGAGCCGACCTGGCCACCCTGCCCGCAGCGCTCTGGCCACGGCCGAGAGAGTGGGGTCCGGGCCGGGCTGGCCACCATGCCCCCGGCGCTCCGGCAGCGGCTGGGAGAGCGGGGTCCGGGCCGGGCTGTCCGCCCTCAGGGCCAGGGTCAGGCTGGCCAGCGCAACACTGGGGGGGGCAGTGTTTCCGTGGGCGCTGGGGGGTGGGGTTGGTTTTTATTGTGTCGGTGAGGCGGCGCTTGGGGTTTTTGTTTTTGTTTTGCTTGGGGCGGCCAAATAGTTCGAGCCAGACCTGCTCCCCACACCTTAAAAAAAAAAAAAAACCCGTGGAAGGAGAGCAGGAAAGCATAGGTGTTTACAGGCAATATAGTCAAAAACTCTAGTTACTAATAAACCTTTTCTATCTCTCATAAATTTCTTGTATATTTCCCTACCACTGGCAGAATAACAAGTAATAAATCCAAGGGGAGACTCAGAGGCAACTCTTTAAAGACTGCAAGTGCCTTCCCGAAACAAGCATCCGATCTAGCTTTCACAGCACAAGGATAACTGTGTTTAACATATAGCGAAACCTCCAAATTGCAGCTCTGCACATTTCTACCATTGGGATGTATTTTGATGAAGCCATAGTGGCTGCTTTTTCTTTTGTGGAATGAGCACAAAGCCTTTTCTGGGGCTGAGGCTTCAGCGATGTCATAGCAAGTATAAATGCAAAATCTAATCCATTTAAATGCTCTTTGGACTGAGAGTTTTTCCCTTTGATCTCTCTCCAAAAACATTCAATCTTTGGAAAGTTTGTAAAAGCTTTGTTCTTTCTCAGTTGTAACTAAGAGTCCTTTGCGTATCTGACCTATATTATCTAATTTCCCCTAAGAGATTAGATGGTTTTGGAAAACATACTGATGATTAGGTCAATTTAAGTAAAAACCCAAAATAACTTTAGGAAGGAATTTCAGATCTGGACAAAAAGACCACCTTATCTTTGTGGAATATAGGAAATGGAGAGTCAGGCATGAGAGCTTATAATTCTTGGAAGTACAACGAGGAATTCAGGTTTGATGGCCATGTGACACAATGAGAAACTTGCTTTAGCTTCAGATGAAGAGTCTCTCAGTATTAGATTCAATTCTCATGTAGGAGATGGACTTCTCAATGGCTGATAATTATGTCATAATTAGACCTGATTGGAAAATGTGAACAAATAGTGGAAAGCATTTTCTGTGGACATTTTTCAGACTTTTTTTTCTCCCTCTCCATTTTTTTTGGGGTGGGGGCACCTCTAGTAATAAGACTTTCATTAATCTGTAGGTGTAGCAGGGCTGTCACCCCGCTTCGGCCCTGAAGGAGTTAAAACAGCCCTGGGAAAAGGCTGCCCTGGGGAGCCAATAGGAGAGGCTGATTGGGGGAAGCAGCCACAGCTGGGGCCACACCCCAATCAGGCCACAGCTGGCCTTATAAGGGGGCTGTGAGCCAGGAGCAAACAGTGTCTCTCTTGCTCTGGAGAGAGAAGGACCTGGTTGCCTGGGAGCTCAGGGTATCGGGATAGAACAGTGCTGGGGAGCTCCGACCTGGCAAATCCCCAGGCTGCAGGCCTTGGGAAAGGCCAAAGCAGGTACTGGGGTTGCAAAGGTGCAGCCTGGAGATAGGCAGAGGCAGCTGGTCCAAAACCCCCTTGTCAGTGATGAGTGGTTTACATACTGCAGTTTGCTCCAGTGAACGGGGACTAGATGCTGACTGGCAGTAGCCACTGAGGCAAGGTGGGGATAGAGGGTTGGGGGTTCCCCTGGGAGGGGAGACCCAGATTGTGGGTTACTGCTCAGGGCAGAACCCTGAGATAAAGGGACACTGCAAGGGAGCAGAACCCCAGGGTAAGGAACACTGGGGTGTGGGAGGGACAGAGACATGGTGGGATAACTCACATGATTGGAGTACTGTCATGGATGGATATAAACTGTTCAGGAAGGATAGGCAGGGCAGAAAAGGTGGGGGAGTTGCATTGTATGTAAGAGAGCAGTATGACTGCTCAGAGCTCCAGTATGAAACTGCAGAAAAACCTGAGAGTCTCTGGATTAAATTTAGAAGTGTGAGCAACAAGGGTAATGTCGTGGTGGGAGTCTGCTACAGACCACCAGACCAGGGGGATGAGGTGGACGAGGCTTTCTTCCAGCAACTAACAGAAGTTACTAGATCACAGGCCCTGGTTCTCATGGGTGACTTTAATCACCCCGATATCTGCTGGGAGAGCAATACAGCGGTCCACAGACAATCCAAGAAGTTTTTGGAAAGTGTAGGGGACAATTTCCTGGTGCAATTGCTGGAGGAACCAACTAGGGGAAAAGCTCTTCTTGACCTGCTGCTCACAAACAGGGAGGAAATAGTAGAGGAAGCAATAGTGGATGGGAACCTGGGAGGCAGTGACCATGAGATGGTGGAGTTCAGGATCCTGACACAAGGAAGAAAGGAGAGCAGTAGAACAGAGACCCTGGACTTCAGAAAAGCAGACTTTGACTCCCTCAGGGAACTGATGGGCAAGGTCCCCTGGGAGAATAACATGAGGGGGAAAGGAGTCGAGGAAAGCTGGCTGTATTTTAAAGAATCCTTATTGAGGTTGCAGGAACAAACCATCCCGATGTGTAGAAAGAAAAGTAAATATGGCAGGCGACTAGCTTGGCTTAACAGTGAAATCCTTGCTCGTCTTAAACACAAAAAAGCAGCTTACAAGAAGTGGAAGATTGGACAAATGACCAGGGAGGAGTATAAAAATATTGTTCAGGCATGCAGGAGTGAAATTAGGAAGGCCAAATCACACTTGGAGTTGCAGCTAGCCGGAGATGTTAGGAGTAACAAGAAGGGTTTCTTCAGGTATGTGAGCAACAAGAAGAAAGTCAAGGAAAGTGTGGGCCCCTTGCTGAATGAGGGAGGGAACCTAGTGACAGAGGATGTGGAGAAAGCTAGTGTACTCAACGATTTTTTTGCCTCTGTCTTCACAGACAAGGTCAGCTCCCAGGCGGCTGCACTCCGCAGCACGGTATGGGGAGGAGGTGACCAGCCCTCTGTGGAGAAAGAAGTAGTTCGGGACTATTTAGAAAAGCTGGACGAACACAAGTCCATGGGGCCGGATGCACTGCATCCGAGGGTGCTAAAGGAGTTGGCCGATGTGATTGCAGAGCCATTGGCCATTATCTTTGACAAATCATGGCAATCGGGGGAGGTCCCGGATGACTGGAAAAAAGCTAATGTAGTGTCCATCTTTAAAAAAGGGAAGAAGGAAGATCCGGGGAACTACAGGCCAGTCAGTCTCACCTCAGTCCCTGGAAAAATCATGGAACAGGTCCTCAAGGAATCAATTCTGAACCACTTAAAGGAGGGGAAAGTGATCAGGAACAGTCAGCATGGATTCACCAAGGGCAAGTCATGCCTGACTAACCTAATTGCCTTCTATGATGAGATAACTGGCTCTGTGGATGAGGGGAAAGCAGTGGATGTGCTATTTCTTGACTTTAGCAAAGCTTTTGATACAGTCTCCCACAGTGTTCTAGCCAGCAAGTTAAAGAAGTATGGGCTGGATGAATGGACGGTAAGGTGGATAGAAAACTGGCTGGATGGTCGTGCTCAACGGGTAGTGATTAATGGCTCCATGTCTAGTTGGCAGCCGGTATCAAGTGGAGTGCCCCAAGGGTCGGTGCTGGGGCCGGTTTTGTTCAATATCTTCATCAACGATCTGGAGGATGGTGTGGACTGCACCCTTAGCAAGTTTGCAGATGTCACTAAACTGGGAGGAGTGGTTGATACGCTGGAGGGTAGGGATAGGATACAGAGGGACCTAGACAAATTAGAGGATTGGGCCAAAAGAAATCTGATGAGGTTCAACAAGGACAAGTGCAGAGTCCTGCACTTAGGACGGAAGAATCCCATGCACTGCTACAGACTAGGGACCGAATGGCTGGGCAGCAGTTCTGCAGAAAAGGACCTAAGGGTTACAGTGGACGAAAAGCTGAATATGAGTCAACAGTGTGCCCTTGTTGCCAAGAAGGCTAACGGCATTTTGGGCTGTATAAGTAGGGGCATTTCCAGCAGATCGAGGGACGTGATTATTCCCCTCTATTCGGCACTGGTGAGGCCTCATTTGGAGTACTGTGTCCAGTTTTGGGCCCCACACTACAAGAAGGATGTGGATAAATTGGAAAGAGTCCAACGGAGGACAACAAAAATGATTAGGGGGCTGGAGCACATGACTTATGAGGAGAGGCTGAGGGAACTGGGATTGTTTAGCCTGCAGAAGAGAAGAGTGAGGGGGGATTTGATAGCTGCTTTCAACTACCTAAAAGGGGGTTCCAAAGAGGATGGATCTAGACTGTTCTCAGTGGTAGAAGATGACAGAACAAGGAGTAATGGTCTCAAGTTGCAGAGGGGGAGGTTTAGGTTGGATATGAGGAAAAACTTTTTCACTAGTAGGGTGGTGAAGCACTGGAATGTGTTACCTAGGGAGGTGGTAGAATCTCCTTCCTTAGAGGATTTTAAGGTCAGGCTTGACAAAGCCCTGGCTGGGATGATCTAGTTGGGGTTGGTCCTGCTTTGAGCAGGGGGTTGGACTAGATGACCTCCTGAGGTCCTTTCCAATCCTGAGATTCTATGATTCTATGACATGGGGCCAGCGGCAAGTGAGACATCAGCTAGCAGAGGGCGCTCCAGAGGCTGAAGAGCTAATTCCCTAAATGACCAGCAGGAGGCGCCGCACCAGTGAGTCTCACTTCGCTACAGTAGGCAACAAACAGGTGAATTATCATTCAGTGCTTGATATTGTGGAATCGCAGCCGAGTGCACATTGAAAGATGCAAGATCTGCATTTTCATAAGAAAACAGACCAGTCAGAAATCCAGAATTGAGGAAGCAAGGGGGAGTAAAAATTCCTTTACTATGATACTGATGTGGTGATTTTTATTGTTCCTAACTTGAACAAGGGAATGGATTATAATTATCTATTAAATTATATGGGAAGAATAGTGGGGGGCTGTGTAAGCAGTTCTTAAAAAGTAAAAAATGTTAAAAGAAGAAAATCACTGTCTGTAGGACTATGGAACCATGAGCAATAAGCAATGTGAGTTTTGTTTAATTTTATTTGTCTTATTACATGCCTGTCTAATCTGCATGTAAAGAGAAATTTCCCCAATATGCAGAAAGCCAGGGTAAGGCCTTCTGTGGTATTTAAGCCAAGCAGAATGGCCCCAAGGAAGGGCTACGAGAGAAGCAGCCACACAGTGTCTGGTCTGCTCACTAATTACATTTCATCTGGTGCAGAAAGCGGTGACGGATATGTGCCTGGGGTAGGGCAGAGGCAGGTTTCCATGTTCATGCAGATCCAGGTACATTTTTCAAAAATTGCTTAGGAACCTACGTTTTATTGAAATCAATGGACATTAGATGCTTCTGTGCTTCTGAAAATCCCATTAGGTGCTTCTCTGCATCTTTAGGTGCCTAAATACCTTTAAAAAGCTGACCCTTAGGAGCCTAAGTCATGTCTGAAAATGCGATTTAGGCTCGTTAGTCACTTGGGGGCTTCTGAAAATTTTTAATGCCCCATGTCTTCTGGTACCCAGGAGCATTGTTATATTCTCTAGCCCAAAGATTGGATCAGCAGGGAATGTGGGGTGGGTGCTCAGTGGTTTGAGCATTGGCCTGCTAAACCCAGGGTATGTGAGTTCAATCCTTGAGGGGCCCATTTAGGGATCTGGGGCAAAAATCTGTCAGGGGACAGTACTTGGTCCTGCTAGTGAAGGCAGGGGACTGGACTCGATGACATTGAAAGGGCCTTCCAGTTCTAGGATATAGGCAAGTCCCTCTTTCTGCTCCTGGACTAGAGTGTTTTCCTTCCATTTCCACTCTGTGTTCCACTTATGGCAAGCTCTGTTTCAATCATGGAGAAAAAATAAATCTTGCCAGTCAAAACTGACTACTTTTTTTTGATAGCATTACAAAATTAGCAGATGAAGAGAAGGCAGAAGATGTAGAGAAGGCAGAAGATGTAATATATTAGGTTTTATTTAAGCATTTCATATATTGTTTGTTTAAAATATTAAATTGTGGTGGACAGGAATACTATCCTACAGACTGAAACTGGCTGCAAGGTGGAGACCGGGTGAGGTGTAAAGATAAATATCAATGCATCAAGCTGAAGGCAGGTGTCTAGTGGTATGGTGCATGTGTCCCTGGTGTGTTCAGCCTTATTTAACATCTTCACTGAGACATTGGGAGAGGAAGTAAAGAGCACATTGAAGAAATCTGCACATTAAACTAAACTTGGAGGTGTTGTGAAGACAGAGCGGCTAGAATTATGGGCAGAAAATATCAAAATTAGGTTAATTTGGGGGAAAATGTGAGCTGATAATTCTGGGAAATTAATCCCAAACGGACAGGAGAAATCTCAAATGTCAGTAATGCCCAAGTATAGAATGGAGTGGAACTCCAGATTTGAACACACACCCCCAACTTTTTGGGTTCTAATTTAGTTCTGACTTCATAGCTAGACACATCTTTAAAATGTATAGGACCAAAATTTCAGTTCTTGCACCCCTTCCCAGGACTTTTTGGCGGATTAGATACATGCTTGCAATGTGATGCGGCAGAAAAAAATGCCAGTTGGCTGTGCGTGGTGTCAAAGGGCAGGGAGATTGCCTGCTCCCACTGTCTTCACTGTTCATGACTTTATAATCTGAGTTCAACCTGCTCCACCATACTGAGACTGCACTCAACCCTGATCTCTCCCTGCATGTCCAAAGGCCTCTTGTGCATCTTCATCCTCTTTGATGCCTGTTCACTTTATTTGACATCATCATCATATCATCCTTCTCAGTTCCCTCTCCTCTTGGGGTTTTGTTGACTCTGGGTTTGACTGGTTCTCGCCTTACCTCTCAGACTGCTCCTTTGTTCATTCTACCTCCTCCCCTCCCAGGCTCTCTGTCTCTCCAGCTTCCATCCTTAGGTGCCCCATTCCCAGTACCTTATCCCTTGGTGAGCTCATCTGCTCTCAGAACTTTAGCTACCAAGTCCATGCTGACTGAAATGTACCTGACCCCTGCTTCCCCCTATTCAGTGTGAGTTTTACAGTCATCTCTTTACATTTCCTCCGGGCTGTTCTGCTGACAGCTCAAAATCAATGGACCAAAACCTCCCCTGAAAGCCTCCCTGTCCTTTCTTCCTTCTGTCAAGCTGGATAATTCTTCCATCCTTCTCATATCCAAGTCCAGCAATCCTGGCTCCTGAACCTTGCATCTGGACAAGCTGTGCTTGGTACAACCTGAGGTGTGAAGTGGAACCAACCATTTGCATCCCTGATTCCCAGGTTTGCTGGTGGTCAGTTCAGACACCAGTGCAAGTTAGAGCAGCCTCCCATTCTAACTTGCATCTGCAGTAACCGTCTCAAAGGGCTTGTACATAGCTGGGAATCACCCGAACACAGCAGCACTCTGACTGGGCCTCTGCAACATGCCACGTATTGGGGCCAAGGGTCTGGCTCATGGTTTGTCATCCCTGTCACTTCCCACCCATCAGGCTACCCTTCTGTAGGATATATACCCTGTTGGCAAATATTGACTTTATCACAGCAACCACTTATCTGGTTTTTAGTCAATCAGTTTCAGTATGCAATAAGAACTTCTGAGTTTATTTAACCTTGGCCAATAATTATTCTTCACTGTTTCTTTCTTGGCAAAACCTACCTGCAGAACTGCCTTAAGCAAAATAAGTTCATTTTAGATTTTTATCTATTTCTCTATTTGAAGACAAATTCATGTGATTTTTTTTTTCCAGAGAGCTACCAATTGTTCCTATCTGAAATTTGTTTCATATTTCCATCTCAAGGTTGCATGGTTTGATAGGTGATGTGCTGTCATGGTTTTGAAACAGAGCTATGACTTCAAGAGGGGTTAATTTTGAAAGTATGGTTTTAAACTTTGAAGAATTTTGTGAGTTAAAACAATGTTTGTTCGATATACTGGAAATTGATTTAGAAAAAATATATTTTGGTAGAGAAAATATTGCTAGAACAGTACCATGCTTTGCAGATCTGCCTCACAATGTGGATTTTAGCAGTTTATTTAATCACTTAAATGAGCTGTAATGAAGACTGGATAACAGGAAGGGCATTAGAGGGGGAGGCAAGCTTTTTAAACATAATGGGAATCTGGCTTCACACATGAAAATGGTGATATAATTATCTCTACCACACTATCACACATTAGGGGCATTTATCAATTTCATTGTGGTATCAAGATAATAAAGGTAACTGCATGCATTGGAGATGTAAAATTGCAAAATTTAACAATGTGTTAAAAGCTCAAAAGATAAGTTCTTAGCATATGTACATGATTCAGAAAGCTCAGTGTAGTAATTCCAAATTCTCCTTATAATGACACACAGGTTGTTAGCAGTGGTGTGGTGACTTTCTTTAAATCAGTATAATTGGTGGTACCCCAGAAGAGCTCACCCATGGCTAACAATTCCTCTGATCTCTCAAGATCTGATATTCTGAACCCAGATGCAGTTTCTCTATATGATTTTACTTCAGTTTTATCATCTTGGTTTAGAATCCAAATCGCTCTCCTTCTTCCTTCCTTTACAGAAACCAAACTCTTTGCTCATCTATATTGGGAACTTCTTTGTCCTTCTGAGTAGCCTGCATCTGCTCTCACACTGGTTTTACATCAGTGTAACTCCATTAAATTGAATGAATTTACTCATGATTTATACTACTGTAGCTATCAGAAGATCTGCCCTTTCATTCCAGGCTCTGGGAGGCTTTACAAATATGTAGTCTGGAAAAATAAATTGATTTCACCTCTTGGATCCTCCAAAAGCTAGGAAATTGGAGATTTATGTTGCTATTTACTTTCTTTCTTTCAGAATAAGCTGCTCCGTCTTCCAGTGTCCAGTCCTCCCCTCCCGGAGACTTCATAATGGACTTATCCTTATTGCACTGTTAAGATTCACCTTTAAATAGAATTTCAGATAAATAAGACACAAGGGCTACAGGTCAGCAAGTATGTAGCTGTCTACACTAAATCAAACCTAAGGTGAATGCAGAAATTATTATTAAAGTATACTGATAAAATGGACCATTCACTCTATGGAAAGCCACACAGATTTCCAATTCATAAATATCAGAAAATAGGCTCAAATGAAGAATAATAATAAAGGGAATGGGTGAGGTGATGTAAAATATGTTGCACTGAACATTTCCTAACCCTAATACAATTCATACAGTGCTACATATTTGCTTTCCACATCTATTTGGAAAAAGCCATGAAAACAGATTCAGGTCCCGATTCTGCACCTCTTCCCTGTCACCCCATCTTTCTGGATCACACTCCTATTCCTCCACCTTCTCCTCTGGCTCCCTTCTTGAAACTTACTACAAGGTGGCTTCCTTGCTCCACTAAAACCGTAGTTTTTAACCGTAGGCTTCCTTGCTCCACTAAAATATAGTAAATTATTAGGAACAAAAATAACCAACAAGTAAAATAACCCAGAATGCATATTACTCATCTAAATAAGCACAATGTCTTATTCTGCAATGTCTTATTTATATACTCCAGTTACCGTTTCTGTCTTAGTTTAGTCCTGGATCCAGCAATCGATTCTGGGCAAGCAAACCCTTTTTTCTCACATGGCACTCCCTGTGGCACAAGGATCTGCCATGCGTACCGGATTGCAGGATTTGGGCCCTTAGATATTTTCATGGTCAGCAGTTGGCCTTTATTTGTCTGTACTGCAAGATATCTACCTATAGAACTTGGAAAAATAATGTTGTTAACATATAGTCCCCCTGAACTATGGTCTGGTTGATTTTTATTTTCCCTATGACACTATTTCCACCAATGACAGAGTGTCAAATGTTGTCTTGAACATCTCCAGCATGTTGATTCCATGGCATTCTCTGGCAGTTGTGCGCATTGCCTACCTGTTATAAGATGTAAAGATTTTTCTGAATATTGAGCAAAATTTCCTTTTATGGACTAAGCCAATTTATTTTTTCTGCTCTTCTAGATACTGTCAGGGGTTTTGGTCTAAATTCACAGCACCCTTAAGCTTTTTTTATTCATAGTGTTCTCTTTTTTTATCTAGTATTTTCATCTTTACTGTTGCAAGGGCTTCTCTCTCCTCTCTCACTGACACTGAATGCTGATGAGCAGAGCAAAGTCCAGGGCCAGGCAGTCATTTTGGGGGTGACTTCTTGAATATCAAACTTCTAATCTTCAAAATCCCGAGCAGGCTAGATTATTCTGAAATCGTTTGAATGGTAGTTGGCTCTAAACAAGGCATTTATTATTTTACCATTGCTTCAATGTTTGCTATTAAATTAAAAGATGGGATCATAGCTGTGCTGTACAAGCTCATCTCGTTTCTCGATTAGCATCTCCAGCTAGTCAAAAGGAGTAGTGTCCTTGCAACTGACACACATAATTAATCCTTGTACTGTCCAAACTCTTTGATTAGTTTCCACAAAGATCACTGAGTCACTAACATGGCACAAAATTTGGCAGCTATTACATGTGTGTGATTGTATGTATATTGTGTAATGAGTGCATACATGTATTTAAAAAATTGCCCATGGCCATAAATTTCAGCTTTAAAAAATTTTGGTGGATTTTGTGCTGGTGAAAGATATCCGGTTATCTACAGCTAGGGTTGCACTCGCACAAAACCAAATACCCCTGCCCCACCCCTCCTCTGAGGCCCCACCCCCCACTCACTTCATCCCCTGCTCCCTCTCCCCACCCTCACTCACTTGCTCATTTTCACTGGGCTGGGGAAGGGGGTTGGGGTACGGGATGGGGTGAGGGTTCTGTCTGGGGGTGCAGGCTCTAAGGTGGGGCCAGGGATGAGGGTATTGGGGTGCAGGAGGGGGCTCTGGTCTGAGGTAGGGGGGTGGAGTATGGGATGGGGTACAGGCTCTGGGTGCAGGTTCTGGGGTGGGGCATGGGGGCCCTGTCTGGGGGTGCAGACTCTGAGGTGGGGCTGGGGATAAGGGGTTTGAGGTGTAGAAGGGTGCTCAGGGCAGGGACCGAGGGGTTCAGAGGGTGGTAGCAGGATCAGGGCTCGGCAGGGGGTTGGGGCAAAGAACGGGGGTCAGGCGTGCAGGCTCCCAGCAGCAGCAGCAGCAGCAGCATTTGCCTCAAGCATCTCCTGGAAGCAGCAGCATGTCCTCCCTCTGGCTCCTACACAAGGCCGTGGCCAGGCAGCTCTGTGCATTGCCCCTTCCGCAGGCACAGCCCCCACAGCTCCCATTGGGTGCAGTTCCTGGCCAATGGGAGCTGCAGAACCGGTGCTTGGGGCTGGGGCAGCGTATGGAGCCCCTGGCTGCCCCTATGGAAAGGAGTCAGAGTGGGGACAGGCTGCTGCTTCCAGGAGCCATGTGAAGCCCCTGTAGGCAGGGAGCCTGCCTTAGCCCCGCTGCACCGCCAGTCAAACTTTTAACAGCCTGGTCAGTGGTGCTGACCGGAGTTGCCAGAGTCCCTTTTTGACCAGGCGTTCCCGTCAAAAACTGGACACCTGGCAACCCTACCTACAGGGCAACAGCAGAGCAAACTGCCCTGCCAGCATACCTCAATCCTAATCTACCAGAGGATTTCCTCTAATAGTAATAGGGTTGGTCAGTTTCTGCTTGTCTTCTCTGCTGAGTCTGCCAATTAGTGCAAAGCATGAGGATGTCTGTCATGTACAAATCAGAGCTAACATGACACACCCCGCCCCTGTCTCCAAAAAACCTCATGCAATATAGGGTCTACAGAGTATCCAGACCTGTGACCTACAAGTAGGGTGACTGGGTAGCAAATGTGAAAAATCTGGAGGGTAATAGGCACCTATATAAGAAAAGCCCCAAATATTGGGACTGTCCCTATAACACTGAGACATCTGGTCACCTACCTACAAGTGGACGGGACTGTAGCCCATTAGCAATGCTTTGAAGCATGAATTCATCCCTGTCCCTCATACCTGCTGGTTATGGAGGCACCTGATTGGTGAAAGATCTTTGTGCCTGAACTGTTCCCCCTGTATTAGCCAGGAAAGTTCATTACCGCTTCCCAAGTTTTGCTGTCTCTGTGCCACAATAAGCAGCTCTTCTGTGGAGCTGCGCATTGACTTTCAATCACAACAACCTTGGGGTTTTGGCAACGGTCTACTCTTCTCTTCCCTCCACCATACAGCTCTCCTCTATCTACCTCTGGAACTTCCAGACCTCAGCTGAGGGACTCAGTGGTATAGTCAGACATCTGTTCTGCTGAATCAGGATTATTCCCTATCAAAAAAACAAAAATCCTTCACTCTGTTTTCCCTTTCAATCACAAACAATATTCTGTCACCTTTCTCCCTTCTCCGTCCCATCTTCCTCTGCCTAAGCCTATGACTGATGTTTTCTTTCAATGTATTCTGAACTATCCTCTAGGGTAATTTATTTTATTAAAAAGTTAAGTGTTAGTGTTTTTCCACTGCTCTATATGTGCTGCTAATAGTCTTGAAAAATAGCCTGTCAAATACTATTCCCATACATGTACTTGGCAAGAAACAGGGTGAGGGGAGGAATATATACATCTCAACAAATGGGGTATTTATGAAACACCTAGGTCCTCTCCTACTGATGGTGCACATATTGCTTTTTAGGAGATTTGTGCTGAACTGCGAAAGATGCTAAAGTAATGAAAGCTTCTCACAATAACTCATATTTACCTCTTGTGACCTTTGAAATCTCACTGAAGAGCCTTAGTAGAGCCCCTATTCCAGGCACCTAACTCTTAGAAACTTATAGACTAAGTGGAGGGAATTCAGAGACCTACAAAAATGATGCAGAGAAAAAGGTTTGATCTATATGAGGAAGGATGAAAAATTAAATGTTACCTTAACTGACATTTAGTGGGGACATGATCATCTCTACATGAAGATGAACCATGAAGGAGGAGCAGAAACTTTTTAGAGTGACACGGGGGGTGTAACTAGTAGCAGCTGAATGAAATTAAACAAAACCAAATGTAGGCAGAATACCAGGAAAACCTTCCAAATGCTGAGATCTACTGGACTATAAAATAGCTTTGCTAGTGAAGTGATGGAAGCCCCATTGCTAGTGCCATTAAAACTATAATGCAGAAATCATGAGAAATAAATTCTAGGGATCAATCCTGCATTGGCTGGGGAATGGGCTAGGAAGTATAACGCCTGTAGGTCTTTTCAAACTCTGCCTTCTGTGAACAAGTTTGCAAAGTACTGCTTTGGAATTTACAAATGATTGCAGAGGATGAACAAACCAAGGAAGCCAGGGACATGCAAGACCAGTGAATTAGTTAAAACCTGCATCCATTCATTCTACAAACTCCCCTGGCATTAACCACTTGTAACAATTTAGGAACAGCTTAATAAAAAATGCACATTTTTTTCCCAACAGCCATCTTGACAACTTATAAACAAATGCAAGATTTAACATAAAATCAAATGCCATCACTTATTAATGAAGGGTGGTTTAATCATTATTTCTAGGAGAGAGAGAGAGAGAGAGAGTGTGTGTACACGCACGTGAATAAGAGAATTATACTTACAAACAAAGCTAGTGTATTTTGAGACCATACAAGACTAGATATAATTCCTTTGTCAACACATACTTGCAGGAATAGAAAAAAATCCAATGCACTTTAATTACTTAGTATTTTTTTTCTAAATCATGCTGTAGTATCTGATGATGTATTTAAATATTGCTTTCCAGTCAACTGAAAGAAGATCTGCATTATTAAAATGGGACAGAATTTGAGCCTTAACACATTATGTTGCAGTGGGAGGTGCAGAGCTGCAGCACTCCAGCTGGAACTCTGTGAAGCGCTGGCCAAATTTTTCGAATGCAGGTGCCAACAAATTAAGCACCAAATTCCTTATTTAGTCACCTACATAACATTTTTCAGAAGTATTGAGCAGCCACTCTTCCCAGTGATGTTCAACACATCCGAAGAGCTGCTGGAGCTTGGCCACTGATTTCCCCTTATTCACTGCTGTCTTTCCACCTCTTGTCACCCATTTTGTAGCGGCTAGTTGCATGCAATTAGTGCACTATTGAAACATAAAGAAAGCACAAGGGAAGGAGGTTTTGTGGTCACTCCTCTCCCACCTGTACAGTCACACTCAGGAGCAGGACACAATCACCACATTTTTTAATAAGTAACAAAAACAGAGCATCCTCTCTCTATGAACAAAGCAGTGTTACAAGCTAGGGCTGCCAGTGAGTAAATGTGGTGAGACAGGAAAGAGAATCAGGATCTATCCCCATTCAGCAACTACAAATTCTCTGACTTTTCTCAGTTTGGTCTAGTCAGATTCAAGAGAATTGTTGTTGTTGGCGTCCGTTAGTCTCGAGAGACGATGGATATGCGCCCATGGGGAATGTTTAGCGAAGCTGGAGTGGCCTCTCCAGGGCGCAAGCCAGGGCAGGGTGACATGGAGGAACAGCTGTTGCCCATGCAGTAGAACCCCCCTCTCCACGCAACTGATGGATCCAAGGGAAAGACAATGTCGATACAACTTGGCACCAGTGGCGTTGCAGGAGTTGCCGGAATGACGTTGAGGACAATGTCAGACCGCCATCGGGACTCCGACACCGGATTTGGTTTCAGGGTTGACTCCCTTAGCCTTTCCCATGAGTGGGTATTGCCACAAGGTAGCGGAGGTTTTAAATCAGAGTTTTCCTTCTCCTAGGTGGGCTGCCTTCCAAGGCTGACGAGCCCCACCTACCCAAAAAAGAGAATTGAAGGGCACCATAAGCAACAAAGCACCGTTCCTAACTCTAGTAATAATGTGCATCCTATGAGAAGACCAGAAGGATGTAAAAGAAGTTGTTCAATGGCATTTTCTAACCCATAGCTTTGAGCTTTGCAAATGAGCTTTTGCTCATAAATAACTTGTAAATAATTAATTCAAAGATCTGTTCTGCTCTACAAGCACAGAAGAAAGAAGTGTACCTCATTTTGAAAGCAAAATATTTTCTTACGTTCTACAAAAGGCTAAACCTTTCAAACAGTATAAGGCGCACTGTGAAAACCATTAATCAGAGACCCATAAGAGGATTTTGCAGAAATGGGGTATATTAGATCTCACCCACCTTTAGGACATATCTGAGCGTCTTATTAAAAAGCCAAAATGTCTAACGCGTAACTGGCAGTTAGCTAAATTTTAGTCAGCAGTTTCAGCTTTGTATTCCACCAATCATAATAAACTAGTGTAGCATTCCACTGTCAGTGGCATTTAATTCAGCTCTGTCCTAGCACAACTGAAACAACAGAAAAGCTAAAGCTAAATATTCACATTGTTGGTAATTTAAAAAAGGTTTAATTTTAAAAGGAATTTAGATTTATCTACTTTTTTCTTTTTAGATAAAACATATACTGGTGAAGTGATTTCACTGCTTTGATGATACGCATCAGCAGTTTTAGCAACTGAATTCTTGCAGACCACATAGCTATGTCATATAATTTCCTAACAGAAGATTGGAAGAAAAAGTAGCTGAATGTCCAAACAACATAGTTGTGGCTTCCTCCAAAATATGTTGGCCACAGGATCAAATAGATGTGCTAGTAGCTATTATTGTTCTGAGGTTTGCTGCAGCTGCATTCACCTCTTAGCAATTTTGAGAGATAGCACTGAACATTGGGCGAGCCAAAGTTCTGCCACAGATATTATTAAACAAATATTGTCTAGAGCCCAAAAGCGAAAACTCTGTATGTCTTTGCTGTGTTTGTTGTGGGGGAAGGGGCATGTGCTTGTGCACAAAAGCAATACTAATGCTCCTCTGTGAGTGTTGTTGTCATTATGCAGATGGATAACATGAAATGGCTAATGCTACCCAAGACGTCTGACACACAATCAGGACTAGAATCCAAGAATTAGTGGCACCCAAATCCATGCTCATTCGGATAGATCAAACAGTCTCCCAAGTAAAAGAGAAGTTGTCAGAACAACAGCTTGGGTAAGTCTTTTTATAGTGATGCAGTAACAGCTTTAATATACAATGCTATCATATTTCTCTGAATGTATATCACGGTCTTTGGGATGCTAAGGAGAGCCATGAGAACAGGTTACATTGGCTCATTTGTCTCCTCTTTCTTCCCCCACAGCCCCACCTTTGTCTCTGTCCGTTTATCATCCAGATAAAGAAGGAACCCGCAGCTCCTTCTTTAGACCTCTTTGTGATTCCTATACTGAAGCAACCAAAGTGAGTCCGCAAAGAGCAGGCCAGCTGGCCATAAACTCCACTCCCATGCCAGGCCCTCTGGAACCTTTGTTCTACTCTAAGCTACGTGCTAGTTCTGTCCCACCCTGAACTCTGTGATTGGATCCATGCTTCTTCTGTTCTCCTCCCAAGCTCTGCTGTGCTTCTCTCAGCTGCCTGTCCCCTTCTGATTTTCAAAGAAAGGAAAGAACTCGCAGCATAAGGCAATCGGACAGGTATCTTTAGGCAGCTCAGGGATGGAGAAGAGGTTCATGGCAGAGGAGAGCAGAATTAGCTAGGACTGGCTCTGCAAAGACCTGACCTTTCCTCCCCATAACAAGACACCCTTTGATATGCCAGCCACAGCTTCAGGTGGAAACTGACTAGTTCTGAGGACTTGAAATATCTCAGGTCTGGCCAATACCCTAAGAATTTATTAAAGGTTACTACACTTTCCCTGTGCATAGAGAACCATCCTTTGTATCCAATACAGACTGGAAAATTGGATGTGAGTTCTGTATCATACAGTAGAACTACAGACCATACAGATGGAATACATTCAATAGACAAAGCAATCATATGTGATGTGGCAACTGGTGGGAATCTCCTCCTCTTATGTGGAATGCTGGTCATGGTATGTGACATAGAAAAGGTTGGAAGATGGGCTATGAGATGAGGAAGAGTTAAGGATGGTGTGGATACTTCTGAGTTTGTAGTATGGTTTTCTACGGTATAATATTCTTGTGACATGCTAAAGGACAATATAGTCCTTTCAATTCTTAAGTTTTTTGTCTTGAAATAGGTATTGCAAATACTCTGAAAAATGAGTCGACTGGGTTACCAGTCTTCAACTTAGTTTATAATAATTATTCCATGGGGATCCCCTGAAAGCAGTGTCCCTGTATTGTATTGGCATAGATCACAGAGTCGAGAATAATGCCAGCT
This sequence comes from Macrochelys suwanniensis, assembly GCA_033296515.1. Taxonomy (NCBI): domain Eukaryota; kingdom Metazoa; phylum Chordata; order Testudines; family Chelydridae; genus Macrochelys; species Macrochelys suwanniensis. The sequence continues at coordinate 35,544,195 of CM065775.1, read as the reverse complement.
ATTCTGTAGAACAGGGGTTCTCAGATAATTACTAATTGAACAAGAGTTTAATTTTAGTTCTAAGTAAAGATAATGATATGACACTCCAGGGATCAACTACATCTGTCTATCAACTACATCTCAATGACTCAAGAAGATTTTATATAAACATTGAACAGAAATAGGTGTAAGTCATCTTAAATGGAGGGACAAACCTTTCCTCATTCCTATTCTTTGTCTAAAGGGAAGTGCAGATAGGCTAAATGGCCCTTTGAAAATGTGCTTTTGTACCTATCAGGTGAACTCCTGACTCCTCTGAAGTCAATTGCAAAACTCCCGTTGATTTCAATGGGGCCTGGATTTCATCCATGAATTTTGTCTGTGTCTTTGAATTAGAAGGTACCTAACTAAACACTGACAAGGCTGATAGTGCTCAGATAGGGTCTGCGTGTTGCCCCTGGTGGATTACTGAGATGAGAGAATATTGTTCTGTGGCAGACAGCAGGATTTGCTGTTGCCTTTATGACAGTGCTTAAATAGGAAAACAAGAATAACACTTTTTATGTTTCAGGAAAAAAACCTGTTACACCAGAGTTCAAGTTGAGTCCATGCTAGTAATATAAGTAGGGTGACCAAAAGGCAAATGTGAAAAATCAGGACAGGGGGTGGGGGGTAATAGGAGCCTATATAAGAAAAAGACCCAAAAATCGGGACTGTCCCTATAAAATCGGGACATCTGGTCACCCTAAATGTAAGGGTAAAAAAAAAAAAAAATCCTAGCTCTGTAGTGGCATCATGAAAGAAAAAAAATGTGGCAAAATATAAAACTCCTTCCTCTCTGTAAAAATCATTTTCATTTAATCGGGAACCACAAACACTAAAACGCTTTAATCACAATCATTCACTTTATGCAGTGGTGAGTAACTTGGGAGTATGGTAAAACAACCTATACACTTCCAAAATCCAGAACAATCTGTTACCTGTGACAAGTGGAAAGAGAAAGTATCCTACTGGCTGTAAATTCTGTCAGAGCACTTTAATTATTGTCTACAGCAAGTTCATTTTAAAGGATCACAGATAGTGTAATTCAGTTAATTCCAGAGTGGCATTTTGTAACTGTATAACCTGAACAGTTAGCATTTAAGCATTGATAAAAAACAGTTAAATACTAGTATGCTGCAAACTGCCGCAACATATTTTACCTTTAGTGCTTTTGCAGAGCTGTCACTATTAGCTGATCTCACCTAAGAAAGCAAAATTCTTTAATGAGAGAGCATTTTCCCTTCAGCCTCAGAAATCCCCAGTAGGCACATTTCTGAAAGCATTTGAGAGCAATAGAGCCAGCTGTGCACCACCAGATGTGAAAGGTCACATCAGATCAGCCTCATTTTAAAATCACTTGAATTGACAGAAATATTGTTTTGATACAATAGAATGATTCACAGCTCTAGTAAAGGCTGATGCCAAGTTTTTAAATAGCTTTAATAAGCTAAGCAGCCCAGGAGTCAGAAGATGATGTGGCTGTGTGGTGCTGCTGAAGACTGTGACATCCCCAATCAGCAATACATTAATTTTCACAAAGGATAAAGGAAGACATGACTGGAAGAAGTAGTATTCCCTGATACTGTCAATCTTACCAGCATGATATTGCACTGACATTTGCTGTGAACTGACATAATGGCTACAAATTAAACAATGGGATGAAATTAAGAAAAGAAATTTTAGAAGGAAGAGCAGGAAATGAGTCAGATCTAAGAAACTGGAATAATCTGTAAGGGGAAATGGTGGAATTTCCATTTCTCGGAGACAGCACTGGTGAATATGCAATATGATGTAAATTCTGTAGTTGGATTGTAAATTCTAATTTATGAAATTAGAATACATAAGTAAAACTGAGTAGTCTTGAAAAGGGAGCTAAATTACCTTTCCAGTAATTAGTTTCAAAAGTTTATATATTATATAGGATTGTGTCAAATACATGTTGCTTAGTGAACACTGAATGTGTGACCTTCTGGCCTAAAACAAGAGGCCACTACCCCATGAACTAAGAAGAATCTCTGTTAGCTGACTGTAATATTAAGGCTTCTGTCTTTGTGGGCCAACCCCTAGAGGGTAAGATAGTCATAAAATACTCACATGGTTCTGAATCTTTTCATTAGCGGTCAATAGAACACATATGAACTAGTCAGCATATTGCTAGCCAAACCAACACATTATAGCCCAGTAAGCCTATCTTCACATATGGCACAGCCTTGTCCCTCCCACACGAGCCAATACTAATAGTCCTTGTGTAGAAATGGCCTCTGGATGTAGAGAAGTTGCAGATGAATGCCAGAACCACAGCTTATGTCCTCTTGTAGGTCTGGTCCAACTGTCTCAAATCATCACCTCATCTACTTGTAATTGTAATTCTTATGATAACTTCAGCCTTTGTGTGAACGCACCACAATGTTCAGTACATTCCAGGAAGTTGCACTAGATTATTCTCTGCAAAGGATCTATTACGTTTAGAGAACCAAAAACTCCTGCAGGACTCCATAAACCACAATGCATAAACACCACATTTTAGCTAATGACATTACAGATGTCTAATTAACTAATTGAAGCATCATTATTTCTTATTTGTAGTATCATAGTTCCTTGGGACCCAGGTCATGGACCAGGACCCATTGTACTAAGCACTGTACAAACACAGAACAAAGAGATGATCCCTGCCCTCATAGAACTTAGTCTAAATACAAAATAAGAGACAACAAATGAATATAGACAGATCGATGGGGGTGTGCAAGAAAACAATGAGGTAATAGTGGTCAGCATAATAGACAGTGGTCTCAACAGACTAGCAGCCTAACCATTGTCAAGTTTTTTGAGGCTTTATGGCAGAGGAGAATTTTAAGACAAGATATGAAGAAGAACAATGAGTTAGTTTTGTGGATGATTACAGGAGCTTCTCCCAAGCATGGGAGCAGCATGGGAGAAAGTATGAAGGTGCTTGTCTGAAAATTTAACAAGTGGCTGATGGAAGCTGGCATCATGGGCCAATTGGAGGCAGGAGATGGCCTTTCGATACTGAATAAGAAATGATAGGTAGTGTGGGGATAGATCATGAAGGGCCTTGATAGTGCAGAAAAGTAGATTGTTTGATATGATAGAGAAGCGGGACCCAGTGAAGGGTTACAAACAGGGCCGGTGCAAGGAAGTTTCGCGCCCTAGGCGAAACTTCCTTGCACCAGCCCTGCGCCGCCGCCCCCCCACCAGCGGCAGCTAAGCCCTGCCCCCTAGCGGCTCACCACCCCGCCCCCGCAGCGGCGGCTCAGCCCCCCCGCCTGCGGGCCGCGGCAGCCTCCTCACCCGGCCGTGGGTCACCTAGTGGGAGCGCTGGCCCTGGTTACAAAGAGAAGGGTGACATGGTCAAAGTGAGAGGCTAGGAACATTTTATCTTTGCAACAGCATTCTGGATGGATATAGGAGGGGCAAGATGCCATTTGTCAAAGCCTGAGAAAAGGATGTTGCAGATGATAAGTTTTAGCTGTGTGAATGGATGGGAAAGGCAGAAGAAATCTGAAAGACGTAGTCATAGCATCAGACATATCATGTGAAATGCATATACATTACAATCCCCTTCTTAGCCCTCATTTGGGGTTCCACTTCTAGGTTTTCAGCACTAAGCTACTACTTGAGCTAAAGGAGTAACTCCTCCTGCTGGTGGCTGTAGTAGGCTCACATCCTGTTACATTGGCCAGCCATTAGAAAGAATAAAGATGTACACTATGCTCTTGGGATTACAAATGCAACAAGCTGAGGCATGAAAAAATGTGTGCACAATAGTTTAAAGTCAGTCTTAAATGCCTGTCTCTGAAAATCTGTCCCTCACTTGTATATTCTAGTGGACTGGAAATAGCAGATGTGTAGACTATTTCTAGCTCTGTGCATGATTCTGGGCAAATCACTCTTTTTCATCCTCACCTTTCCTCTTTTGTACCTTTTGCAAAGTGATTTGAAATATACAGATGAAAATCACTATCTAAGTGTTATATGGCATTTAGGTCTGTCGATTAATCACAGTTAACTCACACGATTAATTCAAAAATTGATCATGATAAAAAAAATTAATTGCAATTAATTGCAGTTTTAATCATACTGTTAAACAATAGACTACCAATGGAAAATGTATTAAATATCGTGGATGTTTTTCTATATTTTCAAATATATTGATATCAATTACAACACAGAATACAAAGTGTACAGTGCTCAACTTGTATTGTTTTTATTACAAATATTTGCTCTGTAAAATGTTAAAAAAATAGTATTTTTCAATTCACCTCATATAAGTACTGTAGTGCAATCTCTTTATTGTAAAAGTGCAATTTACAAATGTAGATTCTTTGTTACATAACTGCACTCAAAAACAAAACAATGTAAAACTTTAGAGCCTACAAGTCCACTCAGTCCTACTTCTTATTCAGCCAATCGCTAAGACAAACAAGTTTGTTTACATTTGTTTACATTTACAGGAGGTAATGCTGCCCACTTCTTATTTAAAATGTCACCTAAAATTGAGAACAGGCATTTCCATGGTACTTTTTGTAGTTGGCATTGCAAGATATTTACATGCCAGATATGCTAAACATTCATATGCCCCTTCATGCTTTGGCCACCATTCCAGAGGACATGCTACCATGCTGACAATGTGTGTTTAAAAAAATGTTAATTATATTTGTGACTGAACTCCTTGGGGAGAATTGTATGTCTCCTGCTCTGTGTTTTATTCACATTGTGCCATATATTTCATGTTATAGCAGTCTTGGATGATGACACAGCATATTGTTCATTTTAAGAACACTTTCACTGCAGATTTGACAAAATGCAAAGAGGCTACTAATGTGAGATTTCTAAAGATAGCTACAGCACTCGACCCAAGGTTTAAGAATCTGAAGTGCCTTCCAAAATCTGAGAGGAATGAGGTGTGGAACATGCTTTCAGAAGTCTTAAAAGAGCAACACTCTGCTGCAGAAATCACAGAACCTGAACCACCAAAAAAGAAAATCAACGGTTTTGCTGGTGGCATCTGATTCAGATGCTGAAAATGAACATGCATCGATTTGCACTGCTTTGGATCATTATTGAGCAGAACCCATCATCAGCATGGATGCATGTCCTCTGGAATGGTTGTTGAAGCATGAAGAGACATATGAATCTCTAGAGCATATGGCACATAAATATTTTGCAATGCCGGCTACAACAGTGCCATGCAAATGCCTGTTCTCACTTTCTAGTGACATTGTAAGCAAGAAGCAGGCAGCACTGTATCCAGCACATGTAAACAAGCTTGTTTGTCCGAGCGATTGGCTGAACAAGAAGTAGGACTGAGTGGACTTATAGGCTCTAAAGTGTGACGTTTTATTTTTGAATGCAGGGTTTTTTTGTGCATAATTCTACATTTCTAAGTTCAACTTTCATAATAAGGAGATTGCACTACAGTACTAGTATTAAGTGAACTGAAAAATGCTATTTTTTTATTTTTACAGTGAAAATATTTATAATAAAAATAAATATAAGGTGAGCACTGTTTAGCAGTGCGATTTAATCATGCAATTAATCATTAATTTGTAAGCGCGCAATTAATCACGATTAATTTTTTTAATCACTTGACAGCCCTAATAGTAGTATTATAAGTGTAATTCTTCTCTTTCCAAAACAATTCTACCTTCAACATGATACAAATCTCAGCTAATCTCTTTAGTAATGGGGTTTTATTGTCAAATGGCCCATTGGCAATTCTACAACATGACTCCTGACTACTAGACAAACTTCATTTACCACTTTCTTTCCTTGCTGTAGATTGTACATGCAATGTCACATCACACCTTATTCTCTAGAGGCAGCTATAATCAACATCAAATTGCAGAAGATAAAAACAAATTACTGTGTACTATACGTGCCACCCAGTTCATGGATTAGATGAGGGAGAAATTTGGTGTGAAACCAGCTTCCACAAAACCTTTTATCTTTGTGGATGGAAACAGCTCTTATTTAATTATGTTACTTATCCCTTTTCAGAATTGAGCTATCTAGTCCAAGGCAAAAATAAATCAATATCAACTGTATAGAAAATTAACCAAATTCTGTGTATATTTACCCATCTTTTCTATAAGCACAGCCATAATAGACTATTTTCTCCACTGATAAATGTTAGAAATAAGTACACCCCCAACCTTCAAGCTATAACTTCTTCCAGTGAGCGAGTATTTACTTGTAAACTTCTAAAGGTGCTAAGCACCTCCTGCGAAGTGTTTAGCACCATCAATGCTCATTGATTTCAATGGGACTTAGAGCACTCATCATGTGCTCGGAGGCACAGAGTACCTTGCAGGATTAGACACTTTATACTTGTGGACTGGATGACTTAGCTGGAGGGCTGAGCCACTAAAGACCTGCCTAGCGAGATTGTCAGCCAACAGGGGGAAACAAGAGCAGAGAGAGTGCAGGATTGCAATCACTGTTCCCTCTAAGCTGTGTGCGTACGCGCGCACACACAGATCCTAAACCCCACGCACATGGCGAAACACCGCGCGCACAAAACTTTGCACAGATGCACAACAATTTGCACAGAAGAATTTTTTTGCGCACATGGCCTGTCAAAAATTAGAGGGAACATTGATTGCAACCAGCTGACAGGAGGCGCTCATGAGAGGTTAGTGCACACCAACACATTAATTGTATGTAGACCATTCAGTAATGACGTGTCAGAAGGTAACAACCTCTGGTTTCTACCAACCTGGACCAGAGTGTAGTAGCTCCAAATTCTATTAACAATCCTCTGAGCAATCCAGCCTGCAATTCTGATTGGCTTCCTGGCCCACCTGGAAAAAGGAATGTGCTGTCAAAGTTTTATTTTACCTCTCTACTGATAGGTAACCTACTACCAGTTCTTCCATTACTCCCCATTATAAAAGCAGGGAATACTCAAACTGGCAATATCTTTATATTAAAAAAGACAACAATTGTGATTTTTTTTTAAGAAAAAGAAAAAGAACTTGAGATTTCCAGACCAGTGGACATAAAGTTCTTTTTGCCTTTTTTTTTTTTTTTGCATGTCAAAGAATTTCTGGTAACAAACATAAGTCTGGATAGTTTACCAAAGCAAAGCAAACCTTACAGCATTGTGGTGTTCACTTAGCAGAGATGGAAAGACTTGAAAGAGAAAGAAACACGAGAAAGACAGATCAGACTTGGAAAAGAAGAAAAAGTGGAGCAAGCAAGATTATTTAGAGGAAAGTCAGAGAGAAGAGGTTGAAAAAGACACAAGAAGAACTTGTGTGCTCCTGCTTTTGTCACTCACTCTTGCTCTGAACAAGATCTTCAAGAAATAGGAATTCACTTGGAGATACAAAGGGACAGAATGAAGGAGAGTTTTTATAAAGAGACAAAAGAGAGGTTGGGGTCAAGATAAGAACAGATCGAGAGCAAGGGGGGAAAGGGATATGTAATCCTTTGGAGTAGGAGACAAGAAAGAGGTGGCTGCTTTGAAATCAGAAAACAAAAGAGAAAAATCAAGGCATGAGAGCATGGATAAGCAGACAGCCATGGGTACCCATCAGCCCCAAAGGGCTGTTAGGACCTCTACTATTTGTGTTCCTTTTTACATCCTGTATATGATCTATCTATCTTTCCTAGTAATTGTACATGAATACAATATGCAGTATATCTACTGTGATCATTTAAAAATATCCGACCATAGTTTTGGGCTTGGGACTCAAAGGAGCCTAAGAGAACTGAGCATCCAACTCCCACTGAGTTTCACTTATCTCCCTTTTGAAAATCCCACCCTGCATTCTTTCATTAGTCTCACATCACTATAAGGCCCTGTTCTTGCATTCCTTTCATACCCAAAACTCCCAACAAAATCCATTGGCACTTCCAGTGTGGAAGGAGTAGGTCAGGACCTTAGATAATCCTTTGAGGATTTCATTTTAAGGAACTGAATGAATACTAAATGTTCTTCCAGCTTTAAAAAAATATGCCATGTCTAAATTGTAAGAGAAGCTATTCAGGCTGAATATCATCCTGGACAGTGGCTACTAATTTAAAATATTTATGCATAAAAGGAGAACGCATTAAAAAAGCTCGTGTGTTGTAATTTTGTTATTCACAGACTGCTTTCAACTGCAGGAGTACAAGGTCAATAGATGTTGTTGTTGTTGTTTTATGGGCACCTAGCCAGCAAGTGCACAAAGTCTGAAGTGTCTGCAGCTTAATTCTTTTTGAAAAATAAACTGTAGTTCCATGGGCTTCTAGAAGAGGTCCAAATGGCATTCTAATATCACTGAGGAGGTGAAGCTGTGACAGTTTTCCGGCTTGTACACACTTTCTAAAATGTGTGATACTGTGTTACTTGTTCTATGTATAATAAAAGTCAGTCCTGTCCCTGATTGCTGTTTACCCATTTGCTTTTGATATAGTCTGAGGCAAAGATACTATAAATCTCTGAGATGGCAAGTGAAAACTTACTTGATTTAGTAAATAATATAGGGCCTGATCCAAAAACCATTGATCTCAATGGAATTATTTCCATTGACTTCAATGAGCTTTCACACTGGACCTTAGTAAGGGCTAGATTGTGCCTAGTCCAGATGTAGCTTCATAGGAAAGTAGGAGGGAGGGAGGATTCCACTCACTCCATTAGTTTCCTTGGATCACAGCTCTGGGAACACAGTGGCTTCACAGCAGATACCCACCTCAGGTGAAAGTAGGGTAGAGATAAGTAGAGAGTACACAGAGCAAAGGCTCTCTTCCTTCTGCATACCAGCCAAAGGACTTGCAGGGGGAAATATACAGCACCCTATACATTGGTGGTGTTAATTATTTTCTTGCTAAAACCACTTCCAGTCACACAAATGCAACAGGGGAGTCTGGAAGGAATTCCTGAGATATCACTAGATGTTTTCATTTGAATTTCTCATATATCTTTGTGCTGAAGCTTGCAATGAAGCTGAACTTGTTCTGTATATAAATACTTTTATATTTGTCTATCTTAATTATTTGGGCCCCAATCCAGTAAAGCACTTTATCATGTGCTTATCTTTAAGCACAAATAGTCCCACTGACATTAAGAGAACTACTCATCCCACCCTTGATACATCAGTTCTAACCAACTACCACCCAGTGTCAAACCTACCATTCCACAGCAGACTCATACAGAAGCTAGCCAAAGGCCAAACCATAAGATCACCTAAGTGAAATTAACATTCTGGCACAATCTGGATTTGGGCCAGGACATGGAACTGAAGCCATTTTAGTGACACTGATAGATGACCTCCTTCTGACAATGGATAGAGGACAGACAACCATTCTCATCCTCCTGGACCTCTCTGTAGCATTTGACACTGTTGATAATGAGATTCTGCTGTCTCACCTGAGAGAGGAATCAGGGTGTGATACACGCATACAGACAGCATAATCATAACCAGCAAATTACAACCTTTCTATAGACACCTTACTTGACCTCCTTTGTACAATATTTGATGCAACTATAGGACCTTGGTTGCAACAATGATCTATATGGTAACAGTTATGTCAATAACGTCACACAGGGGTCAAGGTCAATGCACTAAAATGGCTTTAGTCCATCCTAGATGGACACATCCAATGAGTAATGATAAGAAACTGCACCTCCTGCACTAGATCTCTCATTTGTGGAGTCCCACAAGGATCAATTCTCTCTCTAGTCCTTTTCAACATCAACATGCAACCACTGGATGAACTGGTAAAATGACAGACTCAACTGCCAGCAATATGCAATTGAGACACAGTTCTACCTTTCCTTCAACATAGATGATCACCACTATCACCAACATGGCCCAGTACTTTGTAGAAATCAGCTCATGGATGAAGGGAACAGCTGGCTGAAGGTGAACCTTAGCAAGACAGAGGTGATGATGGTGGGCAAAGGAAAATATTTTGAAGAGTTTGAAACCATGGTGCAATATCCTTTGGCTGAAGGTTCACATCCACAATTGGTCAATTCAATGCATAGTCTAGGGGTACTCTTGGATTCCTCACTGATGGTAAACTCTTGCATAGCAGCATGCACAAGTACCACTTTCTATCACTTTTGGTCAGTTAAGAGACTGTATGCCATCCTGGCAGACGATGACCTGGCCTCAGTTAGTCACACCTTCATTATTCATCAGTTCTTGGCTGGACTACAGCAATATACCTGGGCTCGAAGCCTTCAGCACTTATGAAACTCCAACAAATACAGAATGCTGCAGTGTGTCTCCTCAGCAAAGTTGTCTGCTGCAAAGCATATCAAGCCTGTCCTCTGCTTTCTATAATGTCTTTGCATAGAATTTCACATCTTATTCAAGATCTTATTTTCAACGCTGTCCATTGCCTGAGCCCAGAATATCTAAGATCTAAGGATGAATACTTTGATTTACAATTTTACTCCTCTGGCATCCTGGAACTCTCTGCAATAAGGGTAGACTATTATCTGTGTGAGATACAGAACTTGCTCAGGGTCCAGTCTGAGACTGGAATGAATTCTCCCTGTGACATTGCACTTCATAATGTTTTATGGAAATATGGTTATGACTGTGAATATAATGTAACTGGAATATGCTTCATGCAAAAGGTCTCTTGTAAGGTATCATTACAAAGCTTATGATCTACTGAGTGTGTTCATCCTATTTGTTTGCAAGTAATATTTCTATGTCTGAAGTTAGGAAAACAAGATATAAACTTGTATTACTGATGTAAACCCATTAAGTGGAAGCCATTAATGGTGCTTCAGAATCAATGACCTGTAAATGTCTCTGTTTACTTGCAAACCTTCCTGCATGCGTGTGGGCCAGCCATGGAAGAATGGAGGCTGGGGTCTCATTGGACATGTGAACATGTCACCTGATACTGTAATCCATCTTAAACCTGGTGCTTTTTCATATAGAAGAAGGGGTGGGGACCCAGAGAGACAAGATTCCCGCCTTGTGCCGGAGATATAAAATGGGGTGGAACGGGAAAAAGGGGCTGTAGTCATGAGAACACCCCTGCTTTCCACCTAAGATGGCTGCTGGAACTAACAAGGATTGTACTAGTGGAAAGGATTGGGCCCAGACTAGGAAGGAGTCTGGACTGTGAAAGAAGCTTATTGAAACATCTCTGAGGGTGAGATTTTACCTATAAACAGTTTCTTAATGTATTGTGTGTTTTTGCTTTATTTTGTTTGGTGACTTACTTTGTTCTGTCTGTTATTACTTGAAACCACCTAAATTCTACTTTTTATACTTAATAAAATTACTTTTGTTTATTAGTAAACGCAGAGTAAATGATTAATACCTGGGGGAGCAAACAGTTGTGCATATCTCTTTGTCAGTATTATAGAGGACAGACAATTTATGAGTTTACCCTGTATATTCTTTATACAGAGTAAAACAGATTTATTTGCAGTTTGGATCCCATTGGGAGCTAGGTGTCTGGGTGCAGGAGATAGGTGACTTGCTGAGCAGTTTTTGGTTAAAGTCTGCAGCTTTGAGGGTGTGGACCAGACTTGGGTCTTGTGTTGCAGCAGGCTAGCATATCTGGCTCAATAGGACAGGGTTCTGGAGTCCCAAGCTGGCAGGGAAAACAGGCTCACAGGTAATTCCAGCACATCAGGTAACAGTCCCCAGGGGTTCTCTGTGACCGGAGCCGTCACACCCCCAAGAACTAAGAAACATCACAAACCTCACCACCTTCTGCTCCAAGTGTAACATTTTTGACCTTGCCTTCTCTAACATAAATTCATACTAACCTGTATATTAAAAAAAAACCTACCAAAACTAGCTTTGCACAAGCTTCTCTCTCTACGGAAAGAATGAGAGAACAAACACCACATGAGAGATGTTAGTCACATCACTGAATGCACTACTGAAAGGCACTCAAATGCTTTAGTGATGAGAGCAGTACAAGAACCTATATAGAACAGGGCATGTCTAAAGTTAAACATTTGCTTCAGTGTTTTGTTTGATCTGGGCCTTATATAGCACCTGTCATTCTCAAGTTCCTAAGGATGTTAATCTCTCTCTAGCATGTCAAATTGGCATATCCCATAAGCACTAGCATTTGCATACACAAAAGGATTATATGTGTTCTTTCTGGAGAAGCAGAGGAGATTTTTAAGATAGATATTCTTGAATTCTTATTCTATTAAAATTATAGATGAAGGGGAAGAGACGACATAATATGCAGTATCTAGATTGCAAAGACCTTTCTGTACAACTAAGATGATTGACTGGCAAAGTCAATAAGTATGAGATGAAGGCTAGGTTCCAAAAATAATCATAGGATCTGTACTCTAAAAGAGTACAACACATTGCATTATAGAAAGGGCATTGCTGAGACTTAAAAGGAGCAATGGAGGACAATCAACATTATTTAGGGTTTTCAGACTGAGTTATGAAGAAAGATTAGTCAGCGCAGAAAAAAGTACAGACAGATCTTACAGAACTATATCACATTTGGAAAGCAGAGGAACAGATTAATGTTGGGAAACTTTTTAACATTGTAACTAATTCAAAAACATGATGTCTTGGTGTTAGATTGCAGTTGGGAAAGAGATTTAGCTGTTTCGGTATAATTTCCATCCATGAATTTGCAAGTGCTGCAGTCTACACCCAGTCAGGAATGAGTTGGCTATTTTGGAAAGGGAGGAATAACTCAAAGTTTACAAATGCCTTTTCCTCTTCTTTAAAAATCTCTGACTCTCTGGGCTTCATGAATTCAGCCCCAGAAGTTTGAGGCTTCATAAAACGTATTTATCAGAAATACCTGAAACAGAAGAAAGGTTCCAGTTTAGTTCATATAGCTTCCCCTACCAATGAGTTCCCAGTTGTTTGTTTCCTCTTCTGCCCCCCTCCCTCCCACCCCCCCGCATGTAGTACTTACCTAGCAATGTTGGCAGAAGACATTTTCACTTGAATTCTGCAACTCATATTACCATTGTGAGGGAAGCATGGTGTTCCAGGGCAGCCAAAACATGAGTGAAAATGGGAGAAAGGAAAAGCATTAGGGAAACGAGAAAAACAAAGGGAGGAAGTGACTAGAAAAAGAAATTGCTTACTAGTAAATCTCTTTATTATAGTGCCCATATTTCACCAGTCTTAGGCCGAGAGAAATAAGATTTCACCTGCTGGAAGCAAACAAATAAAATAGAAGTGGTATCTTCTCTTAGTATAGCTATAACCTTCACCTTCCAGCCTAGTCAATTGAAAATCTAATGTGATATAGAAAATCACAGGGAAGTGGAAGGGACTATGAGAAACAGAATTGCCATAAATAATTGTCTTGTCAAACAGCCCCCTCTTTTACAATCACTCAAATTCCTCGCTGATCTCACTGAACTTTCATTGAGCCTCATAAGAAAATACATAAGAACATAAGAATGGCCATACTGGGTCATACCAATGATCCATCTAGCCCAATATCCTGTCTTCCAACAGTGGATAACGCCAGGTGCTTCAGAGGGAATGAACAGAACAGGGAAATCATCAAGTGATCCATCCCGTGTCACTCATTCCCAGCTTCTGGCAAACACAGACTAGAATACCACCCCTGCCCATCCTGGCTAATAGCCACTGATACATCTATCCTCCATGAACTTATCTAGTTCTTTTTTGAACCCTGTTATAGTCTTGGCCTTCACAACATCCTCTGGCAAGGTGTTCCACGGGTTGACTGTGAGTTGTGTAAAGAAATACTTCCCTTTGTTTGTTTTAAACCTGCTGCCTATTAATTTCATTTGGTGACCCCTCTTTCTTGTGTTGTGAAAAGAGTAAATAACACTTCCTTATTTACTTTCTCCACTCTAGTCATGATTTGTATAGACGAGTGTTTCCCAAACTTGGGACGCCGCTTGTTCAGGGACAGCCCCTGGCGGGCCGGTTTGTTTACCTGCCACGTCTGCAGGTTCGGCTGATCGCAGCTCCCACTGGCTGCGGTTCTCTGTGCCCGGCCAATGGGGGCTGCGGGAAGCAGCGGGGGCTGAGGGACGTACTGGCCACCACTTCCCAAGTTTGGGAAACACTGGTATAGACCACTATCGTATCCCCCCCCTTAGTCATCTCTTTTCCACACTGAAAAGTCCCAGTCTTATTCATCTCTTTTCATCTGGAAGCTATTCCATGCCCCAAATCATTTTGTTGCCCTTTTCTGTACCTTTTCCAGCCTCATTTTAGTGTCACCAAGACTTTAATATTTGTACTATTTATTTGTCTCCTGTGCTGGTGGTATGCATTGTGCTTTACAAGATCTTTTACCCAAGGAGATTTCAATCCAAGGCCTGATCCTGCATACACTTATGCATGAGAGTAACTTTGTAACCTGAGTTTATTCCACTGAACTCAGCAGGACCACTCAGGCACATATTGTTATGCATGTGTGTTTGTGGAATTGGGGCCTAAGATAGACATGTGGTTTAGTTTGTGGGGAGGGGTTAGTAGGTGTTTATTAGTTCAGATTTTTTTTAAAGTAAGTTACATTTTTGGGGATGGAGGTAGGAAGGGAAGATGCAACAGCCAGAGTCGATGACACAGGAGAAGATATTAACCATGGAAGTCCAGATAAAGGAAGTCTAGGAGGACAGCAATTGTGTCTGAAACAGTGGGTTCTTTCTCTCTTCAAACCATGGCTTCCCTCCTACAAAGCCTCCTTATTTGGCTTTTGAGGTTTGGTTTCATGGCTCAACAGTTCTGCCAACCTCTCTGCTTAATTCTGAGCTGTCTCTACTACATTCTAATTTTTACTGTGTTGCTGGGATCATAATTTTGCAAACGGGAAACCAGGGCCAGCTCTAACATTTTTGCTGCCCCAAGCAAAAAAAACAACCCAAGCGCCGCCCCACCGAAACAAAAAAACAACACCCCCCCAGCGCCCACGGAAACAACCCCCCCCCATGTTGCGCCGCAACAACCTCCCCCCACCCAGCGCCTCTCCTGGCCGCAGGAGCGCAGCGGGGAGGGTGGCATGCCTACCCGCGGCTTCGCTCTCCCCCGGCCGGAGGAGCGTCGCGGGGAGGGCTGCATGCCCTGCTCTCTCCCAGCTGGAGGAGTGCCGTGGGGAGGGCGGCATGCCTACCCGCGGCTCCTCTCTCCCCCGGCTGGAGGAGCATCATGGGGAGGGCGGCATGCCCTGCTCTCCCCCAGCTGGAGGAGCGCCGTGGGGAGGGCGGCATGCCTACCCGCAGCGCCTCTCCCCCAGCCGGGGCGCCGGCGGGGAAGGGCGCCGCCCCCCCGTGGCTTGCTGCCCCAGGCATGCACTTGCTGCGCTGGTGCCTGGAGCCACCCCTGGGGGAAACCATACCTCCAGAATTCTCAGTCCAAAGCCCATGTGTTTGGACCTGAATAAAAAGCAAAATTCTAGTGGCTGTGACTCATAAGAAAAAGGCATCCAGCAGGACATAAATCCTTGCAAACTTTCATTTTTAAGAAAGCATAATTATTGAAAAAGTATGACTTTAGGAAAAGAGATTTTCAGGGTTTTGTCTGCCTAAAAGCATTCAAAGATCAGAAGTAATTATAGAAGATATTACTGAATGTCACAGCTTTATACATCAAGATGCATTTATGCAGATTGCAGATATTAACAATAAAACTGAATAATTAAGATCTCAAAACAAGTTCCATCTGCCCAGTTTGCTTTGGATTAATGTATCTGCATGGTACACTATACTATACAGCATAAATATATAAAAATATGAATTCAAAGTAAGTTTTGATGAAGATCATTTAGAATTACAAATGCACTACTGGCCAAATGTTGTTTAAAAGTTAGCAATGACATGCTTATGGGTCCCCAAGTTTGAAATATATTAAAATTGATTATGATCTCCCAAACTTTTTGTGTGTTTTTGTGGCTACTCTATACTCAGAATGATTCAAAATATGCCGGATCCATTCAAACAATTCAAAGGTTATCTATGTTTGGCTGAACTGTCCATGGCTAGAGCTACATAACAGGTTTATTGACACAAATTAGGATTACTCACACATATTCAGTTATTTTTGGGGAATAAAGAAATGGGGGAAATTTTCAAGACGGACTTTTCCATAAATGCCAAGATCCTTTCTAGCTGATGTTGCATGGGGAGAGTCCTCCACAATCCAATTCAAAGCTCTGATTGTTTTTTTTATAGCACCCAGATTTATGATAGATGCTCTGCACAGATTAAGAATGAGATGAGGACAGTGTCTGTAGTGCATTCCCACCATTCTATGTGCCCAGCAGCCTTAAACCCACCAGATCTGGCCACAGGAGTTTCTCTTCTGTGTAAGGGAATCTTCAGACCCTGCTGTAGTGGCTGTTGTGCTAGTAACCTCACAGCTGCCAACAAAGTGGGTGTGGCTGGAATGAAGGCAATGTGGCTAAGGCTACCTTACACTTTAGGTATCTCTACATAGTAACCGGGCAGTGTAATTTCCAGCTTGTGTAGACGTACATGCACTGGCTATCAGCGTGGTAGCCGTGCCACAAGTACTCCTCGTTCTTTATGCACTAGCTATGTGCAAGCTAGCCCTTAAAAATAGTAATGTGTCTGTGACTAGTCCAAGACAAGGACCATGCCACTGCAGTCACTCTGCTGCATTGACTCAAGCAGAGTTAGCATGTGTATGGCTACACAACATGAAAATCACACACCCCAGCTATGTAGACATATCCTTGGAGTCATTAGCAGTCAGTAAAAATTAGGTCAGCCTTTGCAAGCCTTCAGATTGTTCTAAGTTTCCCCAAGGACCTGACTGGTACCAAGACAACCTCAGGATTATGGGAGGAGCACTATGGTGTTTTACAGCTGCCTTTGATACACCTCCTCACCCTGTCTGAGTTATACCAAGGCCTCCTCAGCTGCAGCCCAGCATCTGGGCTAAGGCATCTGCCCCCAAAGAATGTATAACCTAAATGAGGAAAAACTGAATGAAGGAGAAGTTACTCAATACAAGGGAATGTGATTACTTTGTGTCATGACACATATGGTATTTTGGAGGGAGCGAGATTGTCACTTTATCGTTGTAATGAATATTTTAAATAGTATTTGTTTTTGTTATGTGTTTCTTTGAAATGTTGAGTAGGGGAATGGGACATGGGACAAGGAAGGGGGTTTACTGGAGACTGGTTGAGCAAGAGAAAATGGAAAGGGAATGAGTCATGGGCAAAAATTAGATAGACACATTGGAGGGAGGGAAAGGAGAGTGGAAAAGTAAGGAACAAGGAAATGCAGGAGCAGACTGGAAAAATGAGTCAGTGACTTAAGGAATGGGAGGATACTCTGGCAAAAGTGGCTCTGTTGGGGTCACTCTCTCTTGGTGTCATGAGATACTTCATTAAACACTATTCATATTACTAATTATTTATCAGACTTGTCAATGCCTTTGATCACATTGAGTAAACACCTTATTCCACAAGTAGCCCCATTAATTTGAATGGCATGACTTATTGAGTAAGGGACTACTTAACCTGAGTAAGCATTGTACAGTCTACTTGGAGTGTAAGTTCTTTGGGACAGGGATCAACCCCCATCCCTTTGTCCCCAGTTTATATCTAATAATATGGTCAGTGGTGTACACCACCCAGAAATAAAGCTAATGTTTACCCTTTTAAGTTCACAGAATTATGGATGGAATTTTCAAACATGCTCAAAGGAGTCAAACACCTAACTTTCTTTGAAAATCACCTTTCGAAATCCCAGGATAGAACACTGAAATAATAAGCACTAATTTCATATAACCTGTGAAGACACATCTGTTTTCCTGAAGCCAGTACTGAAATGATGCTGATGTTCTGACAGCAACCAAAATAAAACGATTTTGGCAACATGAAGTGCTATCCACACAGATTTGAGATGTTGTGATTAAATAAAAGTCATCACAATCATTTCAACTGCATTGAAGCCACAGGAGAATAACTAAAATTCTTTCTATGGGAAAAGAAAAATCAGTAGAGGAAGTTATTTCCTGGTTTCTCATATGACATTATAAAAAATGAAGAGAAAAAAACTATTAAAAAAAAATCACTTGAGCATTCTTTCAAATTAAATTATTCAAGTTCCCTTAATGAAAGTCATATAAAAATAAAATGCATTAATCTCTTGTAGTAGTATTCCACAAAGATTTCTTCTTGACTGATGAAATGTCACAAAGCACTGTCACATCAATAATTTTTTGCATTTCTTTTTATGGGAACATGCTTCAGATCTAGTCAATTCTGTTGTCTCTGGGGATATAGCTATGGTATACAATAATTTAATAAGGCCTTGCCAATATGAGTCCATAC
Organism: Macrochelys suwanniensis; assembly: GCA_033296515.1. Taxonomy (NCBI): domain Eukaryota; kingdom Metazoa; phylum Chordata; order Testudines; family Chelydridae; genus Macrochelys; species Macrochelys suwanniensis. Next base: position 35,525,913 of record CM065775.1, on the reverse strand, counting down.
CAAGACAAATCAATTTAAGAAGAGTAATAATTATTTGGAAATGAGGTAACCCATGAAGGCTTGTTCATTTGTGTTCTATTTCACTTGGAGTACAACAATGAATGACCGCTGAGTTTTGGCACAGATAACCTCGGCATATACCTCTCCAGTTCAGAGTATTATTTTCTGCATTAGAAAATTATTTTCTGTGTCCATTCTGATTTTGTTTTTCTCTGTTCTACAATTACCATATGTTCCCTTCTTCAGCAGTTTGCATTTTTCTAAATATACCAATTCAGATTACCATTGCTCATTAAATACACTCAGCTATCTACTTTCAACCTTTTTTTATTTGAAAGACTACGGAAAGGTAGCTATATTACAATAATTATATATTTAATATTACAGATATAATATGTTACACAAATGAAGACTTGGACAAATTGCTATGGAGGAGTACAAAAGAATAGCACAAACATGTAGGGCCAAAATCAGAAAGACTCAGGCCCAAAATGAGTTACATCTACCAAGGGACATTAAAGGCAATAAGAAGAGGTTCTTTACATATATTAAAAGCAAGAAAGAGAGGAAAGAAAGTGTAGGTCCTTTACTCAGCAGGGAAGGAGAGCTAATAACTGATGATAACAAGAAGGTTGAGTTAATTAATGCCTATTTTGCTTCAGTCTAAGAAAAAGATTAATGGTGACCATATTTTGAACACAATTAATATTAACAACAAAGGGGAAGGAACACAAGCCCAACTAGGAAAAGAACAACTTAAAGAATGTTTAGATAAGTTAGATGTATTCAAGTCAGTGAGCCCTGATGAAATTCATCTTGGGGTACTTAAGGAACTTACTGAAGCAATCTTGGAATTGTTAGCAATTATCTTCAAGAACTCATTGATGATTGGCAAGGGCTCAGAAGACTGGAGGAAGGCAAATATAATACCTATTGCAACGCTAGCAGACTAGGTGCCTGCTCATGCCAAGGCTCCAGGCCACACTGAAGACTTACAAATGTATAGCTGGAAACCAGTCTTGCTTACCTATGTGTTAGTGTTATCAAAATAGATATTAGATGTTAAGTTGATAAGAATGTGTTTAGACTTTACGAAATGCTTGTAAGATGCTGCAAGTATTGATTTTAGATATAATCTCTGTAACCCATGGCATAAAGTTATATTGAGTGTTTGCATTGTAAACTTCTGTAATTGTGTAACTCACCAAGCAGGAAAAGCAGCATTGATTAAGGTAAAGTGCTCATCCTGCACACAAGATGGCCCACTGAAGGCAAATATCTTATTGCATAGCTTCAAAGGGCAGAGACTTTGTCAACTGCATTCTTAACTCCCTTCAGGAAGGAGAGACCTGTGCATGACCTCATCCCGTCAGCTTGGATTAAGAACATAAGAACGGCCATACTGGGTCAGACCAAAAGTCCATCTAGCCCAGTATCCTGTCTTCAGACAGTGGCCAATGCCAGGTGCCCCAGAGGGAATGTACAGGACAGGTAATCATCAAGTGATCCATTCCCTGTTGCCCATTCCCAACTTCTGGGAAAAGGCTAGGGACGTTATCACTGCCCACCCTGGCTCATAGCCATTAATGGACCTATCCTCCATGAATTTATCTTTTTCTTTTTTCAACCCTGTTACAGTTTTGGCCTTCACAATATACTCAGGCAAGGAGTTCCACAGGTTGACTGTGCGTTGTGTGAAGAAATACTTCCCTTTGTTTGTTTTAAACCTGATGCCTATTAATTTCATTTGGTGACCCCTCTTTCTTGTGTTGTGAGAAGGAGTAAATAACACTTTCTTATTTACTTTTCCACACTGGTCATGATTTCATAGACCTCTATCATATCCCCCCTTAGTCATCTCTTTTCCAAGCTGAAATGTCCCAGTCTCTCCTCATATGGCAGCCTTTCCATACCCCAATCATTTTTGTTGCCTTTTTCCAATTCCCCCTCAAAGAATTCTAGTAGACTGGTGAGGCATAATTTCCCTTTACAAAAACCATCTTGACTCTTCCCCAACAAATTATGTTCATCTATGTGTCTGACAGTTTTGTTCTTTACTATAGTTTCAACCAGTTTGCCCAGTACTGAAATCAGATTTACCAGCCTGTAATTGCCAGGGTCACCTCTGGAGCCCTTTTTACCTTTGGGGCAAGGGTGGAGAAAAATCCCTAACAAGGAGAAACTGGATCTTTTAGGCTGGCTGGATTCTGAAGGGCAAAAATTCCTAAACATAAGCAAGAGATCCCCATGCTCCTTGGTATGGGTTAACCCTAAGAGTTATTCAGTGCTGACAGATTACTACAACTCTGTCAGCTTTTGGAACCGTAGACCAAAACTCATTTGTGTATATATGTTACCTGCTTTAACCTGTAAATAACTCTCTCATTTCTTTTTGCTAGTTAATAAATCCTTAGTTTACTATAGGATTGGCTTAGTGTTAGCTTTGGTGTGAGGTCTGAGGTACAAATTGACTTGGAGTAAGTGACTGGTCTCTTGGGCCTGGGAGCAACCTGAATATTTTGTGATCTTTGGTGTAAGTAACCATTTATCACTTAGTCTTACTTTCCTGGGTGGCAAGATAGAATGGAATGTCCAAACTTGCTAGAAAGTTCCTTGCTGTGACGCGGGGGTTAAACAGCCCCCATTGGTTAGGCAGTCTCCATTGCCTACGTGCTTTCTCTGAGAAATCTCTGGGATGGCTTTTTGGAAGAGTGGATTCCCTTTAATGGGCCATCAGCAAACGTCTGGTTAGTTCTTTGTTGTAACTGAAAGGTTGGTTGTGGGTGTTCCTAACCTCACAACATATTTCAGTAATACACATAGTAATACCACGTAACTTCACATACAATGATAGCACATACAATCCAACAGGATATTAATGTTCAACAGATCAAGACTTTTAAAATAATACTTCACAAGGCATGCATTGTACAAAATATATCATACTCATATCACCATGGTGAATATGGGAGGTCCAGGGTACTATTTTGAGGTACAGAGTGCCACAGGAGGGGCCTGACAACAGTCTTCAGATATGTTAAGGGCTGTTTATAAAGAGGATGATGATCAGTTGTAGGGCTGGAAGGGCCTTGAAGAAGTCTTCAAATCCAGCCATCTGCACTGAGGCAGAACCAAGTAAATCTAAACCATCCCTGACAGGTGTTTGTCCAACCTGTTCTTAAAAACCTCCATTGATGGCGATTCCACACTCTGTCTTGTAAACCTATTCTAGCACTTAACTATGCTTATTAGGAAAAAGTTTCTAAATCTTCCTTCTGCAGATTAGGCCCATTACTACTTGTCCTACCTCCAATGGACATGGAGAACAACTGATCAGTCTTCTTTTATCTTGTTGATTTCCAAACAATCCTCCAGTTTGTCAAGGTCATTTTTAATTCTCACACATCCTAGGGAGTGTCCTAATCACCAGGCTATTGTCTATTCTCTTTTGCATCTTTGACCTGAGAAATACTCCTGATTACATTTTCACTCTAAACTGATACATCCTTGCTCTGCCACAAAAAGAACTAAAGCAAATTTCAAAACCTTATTTTTTTCAGAAAATGGAACTATTTTCCAGCCAGCTCTACAATGTAAGTCTAACTTTTCTACTTCTGAAACATGCTTCTAAAAATCTTGGGGGAAATGTGGGGAGTTGATTTTGTTGTATGCTAAAAGTTGAGTTTTATTAATTGAACTTGTGAATTAAAACTTTTAAAAGAAACTGTGCCAAATTCCTTAATTGCAGATAGCTAATAACAAGTAATCAATTTATTCATATTGGAGGTTATAACGCTAGCATTTCCATTATATCCTCTGTACAACAGGACCTTTTTGTGATTTCCATCTTTGATTTCTATGCTTCCTTGCAATGTGCTCCTCCTTTTCTTTATTTCTCTTTTCCTCTTAAGCCCCATCTTCCCCTTGTCCTGATCTCATATGGATTACCTTTCTTTCTGAATATAGATATTTGCTTTGAGAGACTATATTAGTGGTATAAAACTTAGAAGATTGGAAATTCTATATAAGTTTAAGTGCTGTAGGAATATTACCTAATGAATCTTCACAATATACCTGTGAGGTGGGTCAGTAAGTGTTATTATTACATTATATCTTCTTATCTCTTCTAAGAGGGCAATATGGAAACGGAAAGGCCAGCCACACTTCTCCTTCTCAACACACTAAAATTTGATTAATTTACTTGATTTTCGGTTGCTAATCTGTCTAGGGTCTTCATTTAACTTTTTGAAAATCTTTAACTCTGCCACTACCAGTTTGTTTTTACTTGATATTCCGGTTATAGGGCTATCACAGACACGATAGCAGAGCAACAGATCTTCTATTGTTAAGGTTAAGATCATCTTTCAGTTTAATGTTCAACTCTTCTAAGTGATCTAAAATCCATATGGTTAATTGGATTCCTTTGAAATGTGGTGCACCTCATGAGGTCACAAGGTTTTGTTAGTTATCCAATTTGGAGGCCATTTGACCAAGGGGATCCCAAGATACAGCCCCTGTGGGAAAAACAGCTTTTCTTAAAGTTGGCAGGTTCTGGAGACATTTTTTGTGCTCTCTAATAGAGTTCAAACCAAGGCTCAGATCATCACACCAGAGTGTCCAGTACTCAAGGGTTACCCCAGGGTAGGGTACCTACCAGCCCTTTGGTGGAAATCAAATTAAAATGTTATTTGGAAAAGGTTTTGCTTCTCCAGTTAGGCTCGTCACAATCCTCATGTGCTTAGTCTCATGCCTAGTAGATTACACTGAGCATAAGCAGACAGAGGTACCAGGAGTTAACTGCCCCCAGTGGTAGTTTCTGAGCCCCACTCTTGTGTTACCAGGAACTGGAGGCCTTCTGCCCCTCTAGGGGGTCTGAGCCCATCTCCCTGCCCACCCTGAGGTGAGCTGAGATATAGGGGCCGTGTCTCTCTGGGTGTTTATCTTAACTCTGCAGTTCCTGGTTTGCAGAAGTTTGAGTTTTGCTGAACTCATTCTGGAAGGGCATGAGTGATCACTGGGTAACCTTAACTCTGTGTTAACTACTGTGACGGGGTCAGGCCAGATGGCTACAGAAGAGTGTTAGAAGGCCGATATATTAGTCCCAGATTAAGTAGATTCCTTTTCCCTGGGTAAGGTAACAGGGGCAGTTCCAGAACAAGCAGGAATTTACTGGAACAAATTGAGGCAGGCAGGCTAATCAGTACACCTGGAGCCCATTAAGAAGAAACTGCTAGAATCAATTAGAACAGGCTGGCTAATCAGGGCACCTGAGTTTTAAAAGGACCTCCCTTCAGTTTGTGGTGTTGCGTGCGAGGAGCTGGGAGGCACGAGGAGCTGAGAGTGTGAAGGCATACTGCTGGAAGATCCTGTGGTGAGGATAAAGAAGGTGTTGGGAGGAGTCCATGGGGAAGTAGCCCAGGGAGTTGTAGCTGTTGTGCAGTTGTTCCAGGAGGCACTCTAAACAGCTGCAGTCCACAGGGCCCTGGGCTGGAACCCGGAGTAGAGGGTGGGCCCGGGTTCCCTCCAAACCTCCCAACTCCTGATCAGACACAGGAGCAGTTGACCTGGCCTGTGGGTTCAACCAGAGGGGAAGATCTCTGAGGCAAGCAAAATCCGCCAATAAGCGCAGGTCCACCAAGGTAGAGAAGGAACTTTGTCACACTACTTTTTTTGCCATTTAGTTTGTTATAGTTAGAGATTTACTTTTTCTATTGAATAGGCATAGGTATGTTCCTTTTTTTTTTATAAACTACCTATCATTACCCATAACTATTAGTAAAACACGTTACTTGGACAGAATTATTGCAGTTGAGAAATGGCTCAATGTTTTTGTATCATCAACATCTTTTATTTTATCTCTGTGAAAAACATAGTTTCTTTAATTCTTTTCAACTTTTTGTGCAGCTAAGATTTTTAGATTGGATTTGAAGCATCGCCTCAGAACTCTGCTATTAGTCATACAACAGAGCAGCCTCTGCCATTTTGTTTTCTTTTTAAAGAGAACAGTGCAATATCTTTTAATGATGCCACATGATGGAACATGTATTGTGTCAAATACATCCATGGCAGAACACGATAGCCCTCAGTGTTGTTGTTTATTTATCTGGCCAAGTCGGGCCCCACACACTCTTCATCACACAATTTCACATAACTGAAGGCAACAGAGAAATACATGCATTTCATTACATATGTTCCATTTCCTGATGTACGATTCAAATTTTGCTTTTTATGGAAGTTTTGTCACATTGTTTCCCTGTCTGCCAAAAGAAGCAGGTAGCACATATGCTGTTGATACTTTTTAAAATTTGATAATGTGGTCATGAAAGCTTCATGCACATAAAATATACTAATTAAAATACATAATTGCTCCGCACGGGGTTAAAACCATTACTCGATGTATCGTTGTTATAATTTATTTATATTATGGTTGATACCGTTAGGCACTACTAAGATCTGGCTCTCATTGTGCTAGGTGCTGTACAAATACATACTAAGAGATGGCCCTTGCCCTGAAAGGCTTATAATTTAAATTGACAAAGGATGGTAGGAGATATGGAGGCACCGAGAGGAAAAGTGACTTGCCCAAGCCAAGCAACAAGTCAATATCCCCGTTGATTTTGGTTGGACTCATCATGGTATAGAATAGCATTCAGCATGAGTAATGGTATTACAATTTGGCCCTGTATTGTTATGATAAAAGCAGTTTAGTGTCTATGGTTCCAAATTAGATGGAACAGATTTCTAAAGACTGGAAGGAAGGGGGAAGGGCTACATTTTTTCTCTCCTAGCATCACTGTAAGGCAGAGTTAAGGTTGTCTAAATACCTTACCTGTGCATTTTCAGGCCTTAATTTGTTTGGGTTTCTTGTAAGTTTAACTGTTACTCACAGTTTCCTTGGTTTGTAATGTTTGCATCAGGGATAATCGTAATATTCTTTTTTTGGCCTAAAATACTGATATGCACTCACAAACTTTAACTCCAGCTAATATCGTTTTTTAGCTGGGAATATATATTAAAACTCAGATGTTTGAATGTTGCAAATAAGTCAATTCTTTGAAGGTCTCACAAACCCAATTTAAGTTTTTCCACTAAAATTGAGAGAGGGCTGGGAAGATTTCCCTGCCTGCACTGGATTTCATACCTTCCCTGACTTATCCTTTCACTCAAGTATTTAGAAAGCACCAAGGGTCAGGGATTGTTTAAAAAAATTCCAATGGAAGGATACCAATGGGCAGTCCCTTCAAGATCTTCAGCCCCATTCAGCCCCATTCACACAAGCTGAACACAATGAGCAAGAGCTGAATATAAGTTTTGCACAATCTGGACATTATATTTTCTAGGAATAGTATTCCTCTTAAAGTTCATTTCACATGTTAGTTGGCCAAGTGTTTTATTCTTGTGTTTTTTAGGGTGTTTTCCCCCTCCTTGTTTATGGTCATGAGTAAGGAATTTTGATTAAATAGGAAAACAAAATTAATAGCTTCCCCAGGCAGCACTATTGGCACACAGGATTTATCGCAGGCCAGGAATGGAACAATTTTTATAGGAGTCCCTCGTTAAAATGTTGGCAGCACATCACAGGTTTTTTGCTGAATTGTCAGCTTTTCCCAGAAAAAGATGAGTTCTGGCCAGTCAATATATTTCTTATCTGCTTCCTTATAGAACTCATCAGCTGAAATTTAGCTTTGTAACTTGACTTTCATACATGATTCCACCCACTATCTAGAACTACAGGCTATATCAGTTTCACCTCTTCCCTATTTCATAGTGCCACAACTGCTAATTGATTATTTCCAGGCTGGGCTCTTGATATATTTTTTCCATTATGTCATATGTAAAATGCATTTTCCATCCACGATGCCTCTATCCAAAGCAACAAATGATAACTCCACTTCCACCTATTAATGAACACAAAAATGACCTGTACTTAAAAGGTGATCCGCCTTTTACTAATAATGGGATTTTCGAGCACCATGCCTTGGCTCAAATCTTGCTACTCTTGCTCCATCCTCTCCTTGCAGAGGCAAAACTTCCTCTTATAAAACTTTAGTGGGGGCTTTCTGTAACAGAGCTGCTCGGTTTGGCTCACTAAATGAGGACGGTACACAATGGCCTTAGTTCAGTAGCATTCAGAGACGGAAGTTGATCAAATCACATGGGTAAGGGCAATCAGCTGCATGAACTTGACTGAATTATGCTCCATAGCATGAAAATCTTAGATATGCCTATGAAGTATTAAAGAAAGAGCTAATGGGGGGGGAAATCTTTTTAATGTTCAGATTTTGCTGACTAAAAAGTCTGTCTATCAAAAAAATAAAGGGCAATATTTTTCTCTTTAATTCAACTATATTATCTCTTTTTTTCTTTTTATTCTTCTTTTTATTCACTCCACACTAGCTTCTATCCCTTTGCGAGTGGGACACTTCTGATATTCTCTTGTTCTCTTTCTATGGCTATGTCTACACTACCACTGATGTCGGCAAAACTTATGTCGCTCAGGGGTGTGAGTATTCCACCCCCCTGAGCAACATAAGTTACGCCGGCATAAGCGCTAGTGTGCACAGTGCTATATTGGTGGGAGAGCTTCTCCCGCCAGTATAGCTACCATTTTGGAGTGGATTAATTGTGTCGACAGGACAGCTCTTTCCCATCAGCATTGAGCGGCTACATGAGAGATCTTAGAGAGGCGCAGCTGAATCAGTACTTCTGTGCCATTGTAAGTTCTCTAGTGTAGACATAGCCTATGTAATCAAGTCTTTTAAAGTGTTGCATAAAATATAATTGTGCAAACCCTCTTGGCTTGGTGTACTGAGCTTTTCTCCAGTTGACAGGCTAGCAGTGGTGCCAAATTATCTCATGCTTCAGATTACAGAAGAGTTAATTTTACAACATAATCCTGTGAGTACCAGAGACACCTACAACTGGGGAAGTTTATTTTTTTTAAATGAGACTTGGATTGAATTATTATTATGATTAGACTTGAGACACTGGGGCAGATTCCCCACATGACCTGAACTCTACTTAAGTATAGTGGAATGTCATCAGGAAGCTGGTAGTGGCTTTCTGGGCCTGGCTCTCCTACCACAAAGGATAGGAGAGCAGCTCTCACTTACACCACTGGGGACCTTGAATCCTCAAGGACTTTACCGCAGTGGAGGATCAGACATAGAGGAGTTCTGCTCTGCCATGCACACACCCTTCCCTGCCACACCCCTGATATATACCCCTGTACTTAGGATGAAGGGTAGCTGGAACAGGAGGCAGAAAGTTTCCCTACACAGGGGGAATTTTCCACTGCCCATCACCAGCAGCTTTAAATCAACTTTGCACCACTTAAGTGGCCGTAGTGGACCAGAGAATGCACAAACTTTTAGAATAAAATATTTCCATTGGGATTGCTGAAAAGTAGTGAAGGAAAAATGCATCTTACACTCTTTCTTTTTCTATGAGTAGATCAAGATGTGGCATCAGATGCTAACTGTGTACAGTACCCACAGGGAGTAATGGACATACAGAATCATTGAGCCAAGTCCTGAAGGCCTTACTCAGATTTAACAAGGCAGAACTCCCAGTGGTTTCAATAAAGAGTTTTGCCTGAGTTTGGCTCCATAGAACTGAGCGATGGAAATCAAAGAGAGAGGGAATCTTTCATAGAATCATAGAATATCAGGATTGGAAGGGACCTTAGGAGGTCATCTAGTCCAACCCCCTGCTCAAAGCAGGACCAATCTCCAATTTTTGCCCCAGATCCCTAAGTGGCCCCCTCAAGGATTGAACTCACAACCCTGGGTTTAGCAGGCCAATGCTCAAACCACTGAGCTATCCCTCCCCCCCAGCACATCATGTAAAACCACTTAATAACAGCAAAAGAGGAACAGTTTGTGTACTGGGCTCGATAATCCAAAAGGTAAAGTTCATAACAGAAGACAGATTTTAGCTAGTGTCGAATGACAATTTTTTTCTACCGTGCTTGTCACGGCAGTATCTGAGAAATATGAATGAAATGAACAAAACTTTCAGGTTCAGAAATGTTTGGGTAGCTTTGGTATTAAGTCGCTTTGTACACTTCTGCATGTCTGGGCTGGTTTTGCCCAGAATCAGAAAGGGAGGAATCAAAAAGCTGTTTTATGGTACAAAGAATTTCTAGCCAAACTGGAAGTAAGAAAGGGCTGGAAATCTCATGATCTAAGTTACAAAAACAAGCCCCTGGCTAGGCCCAGGATCAAGGGAGCACAAAGGGGTGTCTGAGTTCTGACTTTTCTTCCCCATCACTTGAGACCTGCAATTGGCTGGGCCCAAGGATCAATTACTTAATACAGTAAAATAATAAAAACAAAGTTTTAGATTGATGTTCATATTTCTGTGTCCTCTCCCTGAGGACAAATTTCCCATTGACGTGTTTCACTTTACAACTGATGTCAGTGGAAACTTTGGGTGGGCATGGACTGCAGAATTGGGTCTGTAATTATGGGAACAGTAAAATTATGGGAACAGTAGGAGATGTATGCAAAAGAAAATTGAACAAGCTTTCAACCGACATTAATATTGAATTGACAGTTGAAAGCAAAATAATTAATACTGAATATGCTTTTAAGCATTTACATGCATTATAGAGACACTCAACCAAAACTGAAGTAGGATGGAGACTTTTTTATTTATTTATTTGTGTACAGTATTTAATTTATTTAGCCAGTCTCCATTCTGCTGACCTTAACAATCATAAAATCTAGTCCAGCATATAAATATTAAAAGTTTTGTTTAAATATTAAATTCTCCGATTTTTAAATAATTTTAAACATGCATTCTAAATGAATAAATACATAGTCTCCATCTGGCTTGAAGGCCAGTTAAAAGTCAGAAGAAAATCATTAAGATTTAATATTGATGTTATATGTTTAATTTTAAATGCCTAAAATTCCTTATATGATTGTTAAACCAGTAGAGTAGCAAGAAGAGGATGGAGACCCTGTAATTTAAAATATCAAACATTTATGTCAGTTACACAACGTTAAAGATATGGGTTTAAACACTCGAAAGTCAGGAAATAAAGGAGTAAGATTCTTGGACTATCACGATCAGTAACATTGCACTTTATGTGTATATTTTATGATAGAGCTGAGGATGTGTAGCCCACTAATATCCATTTACTTGAATTTAAAACAAACTTGCATAGATTTATGGATTTTTAAGGCCAGAAGGTACCATTATGATCATCTAGTCTGTCCTCCTCCACATCACAGACCACTAAACCCTACCCAGTTACCCCTGCATCAAGGCCAGTGACCTATATTAGACCAAACTATTGTGTGTCACTGTCAGGGAATAGGAGGGAGTGAGGGGGATCAATGCTTGAGGCTCCAGCAATGGCAGGGGATTGATTTGGTGAGCTATAGGCCTCCTGGTGTTCTATCACCATCTGTGGCTATTTTTGATGCTTCAGAGGAAGGAGTGGAGGGGAGGTATGAGAATGCATCATGGGGAGATGTTTCCTTCCTGACCCCTCCAGATTACTGACTGAAGCATGAGATTTAGGACATAAAACATAGGATTCGAAAGAACCCTTCTGAGCCATGAAGCTCAGCCCCTGCCATCTCGGGCAACCATGTCACACAATCCCCCTCATAAATTTACCAAGTTCTCTCTTAAAACAAATTAAGTTATTTGCTCCCACTGCACCTTTTGGGAGGCTGTTCCAGAACCTCACTCCTTTGGTGGTTAGAAACATCCTTCTAACTTCTAGCCTAAATTTATTCATGGCCAACTTGTACCTATTTGTTCCTGTGCCAACATTTCCTTAACTTAAAAGGTTGTCAGATGGTATTGACTTCAATGGCGATGGATGGTCCTCACACAGATCAGGGTTCTGATTCTGCTCTCCCTTGCAGTATTTTTACACCAATGTAATTCATAGACTTAAGTGGAGTGTATTCCTGATTTACACTAGGGTAACAGTGAGGGGAATCAGACCCGTTGTGTATATTAACCGCCTTATACTAACATAGGCTAATTGACATTTAGAATCCTTTACAATTAACGACAACCACTCTGCTGTCCAGGGAGTCTAGAATGGTATAATTTACAGGGCATGGAGCCCAAAGAAGGTCAAAGAGAGCAGTAACTACTCTAACTTCTTATGCCTTTTTTTCTTGGTCTTCAGTGTGTAAATTACACCAATTTAAACCCACTTAAACAGCAGTAGAGAGTGTTACATAGATCTAAGGGGATCTGATGCAGGGGGTATCACTTACATACCCCTCTGAACTTAACATTGTGATCTAAGGGAACCTAAATAAGGGATCAGTCATGACGCGGCCATAGGAGCACCCTGCGGGGGGAGATAGATTGAGACTCAAAGAGTCACAATTAGAGATGTGCAAAACAACCGATTTTCCAGTTTGCTGGCAATTCCTAAAAATCAGGAAAAAACTGTTTTGGGTCAACCCACAAAACAATTGTTTGGGGAAAAAATCAGCAAATTGAAGAGTTTAAAAAAAATTTAAGGTCAAATGAACTGTTTCATTTGAGCCAAAATAAAATATTTTGTTTCAATTTTGAGCATTTTAACATACAAAAATAAAATCAAAAGGAAATTTTGAAGTCATTTCAATTTGAAAAAAAATTCAAGTGTTATGCTTCAAAAATGTCAAACTGAAGCATTTTGATTTCTTCCAATTTTTGGTAGCTTTTTAGTTTTGGTTTTTCACAACAAACAAGTTGGTGAAATCGACATGAATTCGTGAAGTGTTTCAATGTCACCGAAACCAAAAAAAGGGTTGAAAAATTTTGCCCAGCTCTAGTCACAATCTTCCTTCCAGTCTCACTCTGCCCTGGGGGTGGAATAAAGAGTATGTTATCTTATCTACTGTTGGTGGAGACATGAGAGGTCAGAGTAAAGTCATCCACCATTCCCTACTCCCTCTGCCCACTTGCACAGCGACAGGGATATAGTGGCCCTGAAAACCTGCTCCCGATCCCCCTGCACTGAGAGCAGCAGCAAAGGTAACTGGAACAGTAATGAACACCCTAAATCTCCTTACTTCCTATATGCTGACACACAGACACCCTCTACACTCCCAGAGATTTACTTAGTTGGGCCAGACCTATGGTACTGTGGAAGATGTCCAGATCAATGAGATGTACACATTGAGAGGGTCGGAGGAAAATGTAAATTATACCAGCATAGACCCTGTAGCCTATCATGGACTTACCTAGCTCACTCTGTCTTTAGCCTTAGCAGGCAGGAATCATGGGGTATATATCTGCCTCCATCTCATTCTGTGATCTGAGGACAGTTATTTATTCTTTGTGCTTCTGTTTTCCCTTTTTAAAACCAATATTACCTACTTTCATGCAGTACTGTATGATCCTTCAATATAAGATATTATACAAGTTCAAATAATTATTATAATATCAAAATAGGTAACAGTTTTTAAAAGAAAAAGGTGATACAGATTTAAGTAAGACAGTAAGTGGAAAGAGAATACATTGTACTGAAGCTAACTAAAAAAAATAAAAAGTCTCTGGTTTTATCATCGTTAACCTCAACATATTTGATGGATTCTCTGATCAACCTGAGTTAAGGCTGACAAGTCTCTGGCAGAGCTTATTATGAAAACATCAGTCCCCATGTAGAACCATGGGGCTTTTTCTTGTCACGACGGAAGAAAATCCTGAGGTTTAATTAGAACAGCAGCATCCTTCCAATGAGACTCCATAAAATGAAAAAGCAGGCTGCACAAGCAGTCTGGCTAGGAGCCAATTATGTTTCTTCCCTAAGAACCTTTGCAGCAGTTATATTCCTTTTGGAATTAAAATAATACCTGATTTGGAATTGTGGTGTAGAAAGAATGTATACACTGTAGGTTTGCTGCACTGTAACAGATTCTGTGTCATAGATCTCTTCTGACCACAAATGGTGGAATGTTTGAAACATCTACTGGAGGATATTGCCTTAGGGGTTCCCTCTTTGGAGCACTCTCTGCTCATGGTGCCAAACATAGCAATCTGGGATGAGTGATGGCCTGTTGTGAATTGTGCTCTGCTTTTCACTACCAGGAGCTTGTGGGTTTAACAGAGATATAAACAGTTCAAATAATTTTTCCAGGTGCCAATAGTTATTTTCTTCCTTTATACCTCTTTTTTTCTTATGTTTTTCAAGCAACTAGGAACATCATCTGGCCCAATCTGCCTGTAAGTAAACTATAACCCTGAGAATTTTCGATCTACATATCTTAGCTATTTTTAAGACTTCTATATACTAGGTATGTAAGGCAAAATATTTATTTCAGTATTTCAAGAAAGACATACCTTGTTATTTTTTGTCTATATTATTGTCCTGAAATATATTGTTGCCCCTTTTAGCCCAAGTGGTTAGCCAACATTTGGGGCTTTGTGGGTTGTTTCTATTAGGAGAAGAAATTAATGATAGGTAAATGAGTCTGAAAATGGCTATATGTAAATGTTTTCATCTAGGAACAAAGAATGCAGGCCATACTTACAGGATGGGAGGCTCTATCCCGGGAAAGTATTAACTCTAAAAAAAGACATGGGGATTGTGGTGTATAATCAGCTGGACTCAGTGCAATGGTGTGACCAAAAAGGCTGATGCAATCCTTGGATGCATAAACAGAAGAATTTCGAGTAGGAGTAGAGAGGTTATTTTACCTTTGTATTTGGCACTGGAGCGACCACTGCTGGAATACTGTGTCCAGTTCTTCTGCTCACAACTCAGCAAGGATGTTGATAAATTGGAAAGGGTTCTGAGAAGAGCCATGAGAAGGACTAAAGGATTAGAAAATATGACTTATTGTGGTAGACTCAAAATCTATTTAGTTTAACAAAGAGAAGATTTTTGAGTGACTTGATTACAGTCTATATAGGAAATATTTAATAATGTGCTCTTCAGTCTCACAGAGGAAGGTATAACACGATCCAATGGCTGGAAGATGAAGCTAGACAAATTCAGACTGGAAATAAGGTATGCCTTTATAACAGTGAGAACAATTAACCATTGGAACAATTAACCAAGAGTCATGGTGGATTCACTTGCCATTTTTAAATCAAGATTGGATGGGGGTTTTTTCTAGGAATTATTTTGGGGGATTTCTATGGCCTGTGTTATACAGGTCAGACTAATTATCACAATGATCCCTTCTGACCTTGGAATCTACCAATCTATGAATTATTAATTTCTTGAGTGCAATCCTATTCATTTTCTTAGAATGTAAACAAAGACCTTTTTCCCTGAACGCAGTAGAACCAAACAACAGGATATTAGAAGGATAAGGTGGGTGAGGTAATCTTTTATTGGACCAATTTCTATGGTGAAAGAGACAAGCTTTCAAGCTACACAAAACAGTTTCCTTGCTCACAATTCCCAGCCTCTTTTCAGCAAGCATTCTGCCTAAAAGAAGCTTTCTGTCTTGGGTTTTTCCCAGGGCTTCTCTGGCTGTTTCCTGGCTTTTCTGGTGCCATCTGCTTCTGACTTATCCAGACACATACTGCTCCTGTGTTGCTATCAGCACCCAGGGAAAACCCCTTGTGACACTCTGTACCTTGGGGGAACACCCTACACCCCCATGTTCATCTTTATAAAATGATTGTGTGATATCCAAATCAAAGTTTGTCATGTTGGGTGTCTTCAGAAGGCTTATGATGCACTGAACATGGTTGTTATAGTGATGTTATAGTAATTGTTACACTAATGTTACAGTAATGTTATAGGTTATAATTTCATGTATTTAGTTATGAGCCTGAAAATGTATCCTCATTGCTTAAAGCAAGCCCAAGCAAACACTCTCCAAGAGCAGAGAGGCAGTTCACACCTCATCAGGGCAGGTATGGGACAAACCCAGCCCAGCCTCACAGGAACAAAGGATGCTGGCCTTGGCAGCAACAAAAGAACCTGTTAGACGCTCAAAGGAGTCACGCCCCCCTTCCTTTGGTCAATTTAGAACTGCAATGAGGTAATGCTCACCTGACTCTGAATTGGGGCCAGGGCAAAGCCAAGAGGGAAGAAAGGACATGATAAAAGGGAGAGACATTTGCCATGCTCTCTCTCTTCCACCTATATCTACAGACACCACACCAAGCAACTGAAGCACTGATCAAAGGGGAGAGCCTTGCTGAAGAGCAACCAGCCAGCCTGTGGTGAGAAGTATCTAAATTTTTAAGGACATTGAAAGTGTTAAGATCAGCTTAGAATGCGTTTTGCTTTTATTTCATTTGACCAAATCTTACTTGTTATGCTTTTACTTATAATCATTAAAATCTCTCTTTATAGTTAATAAATCTGTTTGTTTATTCTACCTGAGCAGTGCGTTTGGTTTGAAGCATGTCAGAGACTCTTCTTGGGATAACAAGCCTGGTACATATCAATTTCTTTGTTAAATTGATGAACTCATATAAGCTTGCAGCGTCCAGTGGGCATAACTTGACACTGCAAGACGGAGGTTCCTAAGGTAGTGTCTGGGACCAGGGATATTGGCTAGTGTCATTCGCTTTCAAGTAGCTGGGGGCAGCTTACATGCCAGAGGCTGTGTGTGAACAGCCCAGGAGTGGGGGTTCTCACAGCAGAGCAGGGTAAGTCTGGCTCCCAGAGTTAAGGATTGGAGTCACCTAGCAGATCATTGGTCCAGATAACACCAGAGGGGAATGTCACACCTTCTGCCCACCTCGCTCAACTTCTCATATGCTTTATATGTGACCTAGTCCCTTGGATGGTGTTTTCTATTGTTTCATCAATAGAAACAATAGAAACAATATACAATAGAACAATATCACAAATTTGTCAAATTGTTTCAGTTAGGAAAAAAATCCACAGATTCTAAGTATTTTGTAACTCTTCTATTAAAAGTGACTTTTTGTTTTGAATTTTACATATGTTTTAGTTTAAAAAAAAGTAAAGGTTAAAAATACCTCAAATTAAACAAAAATATTTTGTTTGACCCAAAAGGATTTTTTAAACTTTTTTGGTTCACTAAATATATATATTTCAGTTCAACCCAAAAACAAATTTTCTTTTTATTTTTCGGTTTAGCCACTGACATGAAAAATTGGTTTCACGTAGCTCTAAATATAAGTGGGCTGGATGGTCCATTTCACCATCAGTCCTTTCTGCAGCACGCAAAAAACCCATAGTGCACTGCACTGCATGTTTTGGAGAACAACCTGATACCAGGCTCTTCTAGCACTCAATCTCACTGAGTCAAGCACAAAAGTTATCAAGAAAAAAGAGAAAAGGGCTGGAGGGCTAAATATATACAGCTTAGCAGTGAGATGGCTAGGGATGAGTCAGTCTACAAATATTTGAAGGGGAAAGTAAATATATAATGTGATACATTGGGGGTAGAAGACTAAGAAAGAAAATTTTAGGAGAATCTTCCTCGCAGTGAGATGTTAGAATCTGTCTTTCCTTATAGAAGCAGAAGCCCCCTCTCTTGGAACACTGAAAACTAGACTGGACAAAGCACAGAAAAATGTACTGTGGAAAACAATCCTGCAATGCTGGGGAGATGGAGTGGATGATCAGACAGGTCTTTCCACATCTAGCTTCTATGATTTTCTATGTTTATCACAACTGAGCAGTTATATGATGTATTTCTAAATGAAGGTGATTTTAAAAATCTCTCACACATACGGAATCAGAGGAGAAAGCAGTGAGAGTGGACAAAGCGTCTCACCACCTGTGGTGCAGCAACATCAGTCTTTCAGTGAGTCAAATAAAAGATAAAAAACATAGTGACAAACTGAACAATTTTAATAATCTGAGAAAACAAAAGGCAGCGGCTGAAATACTCCTAAACAGCCTGTCATAGCTGCTTGGAGTGGGGCGACTGCCCCACTCCAATATGCAGGGGTTAAAAGCAGCTACGATAGGCTGATTGGGGAAGCAGCCACAGCTGTGGCCAGCTCAGTCAGGGCCCAGCCGGCCCTTATAAGAGGACTGGGGGCCAGGAGCAAGAGGAATCTCTCTCCAGCCCTGGAGGGAGAAGGGCTAGCTGCCTGGGAGCAAGGTACCTAAAGCGGAGCAGTGCTGGGGAAGGGAAAAGGGAGCTGGGGAGCTCCAGCCTGGTAAACCCCCAGGCTGCAGGTGTTGCTAAAGGCCAGGAAAGGTACTGGGGCTACAGAGGTGTAGCCTGGGAATAGGCAAAGGCAGCAGGTCCTACCCCCTTGCCAATGATGAGTGGCCATTACGGACTGCAGTCTGCCCCAGTGAGCGGGGGCTTGATGATGACTGGTAGTAGCCACTGAGGCAAGGTGGGTTTAGAGGGTTGGGGGTTCCCCTGGGAGGGGAGACCCAGAGCAAGGGGGTACTGCTGGGGCAGAACCCTGAGGTAAAGAGGCACTGGGGTCCGGGAGGGACACGGGGCCTGAGGCAGGTGAGCCATCAGCCAGCAGAGGGTGCTCTGAGGCTGGAAAGAGCTAATTCCCAGGACAACCAGAAGGAGGCGCCGCGCCGGTGAGTCCTCGACCTCACTACACTGCTGAACAAGGAAGACATGAGACTGGGAGCTTGCATGAAGACAAAAGTTGCTACCTCTTCAGGGAGAGGGACACACCACCGACCCCACCTTCGTTACTGGTGTAAAAGACCCTCATTGCACTCTCATATCCTACCACAACAGTTAAATTCTCTTGTATGTGTAGCCTGCTATGGAAGCCTCAGGGCCAGAAGACTTAGGGTGCATTTACACTGCAAAAAACCCCTCTTACAGCAGTGAATCTCAGAGCCTGGGTCAACTGACTCAGGCTCATAGGGCTCACTACAGAGCTAAAAATAGCAGTGTAGACATTCAGGCTCGGGCTCTGCCCCCTCACCAGGATTAACAGACTAGGCTCCAGCCTGAGCTCCTTGGGATGGAAATCTCTGCTCCCTCTGTAGGATCCACCCTTGGATAATCCCTTCCTCACTGTCGTTATATCCTAATACCCCTGACAATTCAGACCTGGCATATAGACCGTTCTACACTTTCAGTCATTTGCATGGTTTCCAATAGTAAAAAAAAACTTGGTTGCATAAACTGAGGTGTGCGCAGGTACCACTGGCACTCATCACAAGTTATTAATCATATACCAGTCAGAGAGAGCAGATGCTGTGAGTTGGTGTGTCTCTCTCTAAAGTAATCTACCTGAAAATTCATACTAGAGTGAATAGCCTGGGGATACTGTTGGACCCGCCTGTTGTTTTTAGATGGCATGCAGCATTAGTAAGCAAGATGGCTTTTTTCACCTAATTCCAACCAGGAGGTTTTGACTCTTTCTTTTATATGTGGATTTTGTTACCAATTTCAGTGCCACCATGAGACTGGTCTAATGCAATGTGCTCTCTATGGGGATGTCTACATTGCAATGTAAGCTCAGGGTTAGTGGGACTTGAGTCAGCTAACCTGTGTTATGGGCTTGACTGTCTACATTCTATTTTTGCCCTATGTTAAAACTTTTGAACCAAGGGCTCTGTCGTCCACACTGCCCTGCACAGACCCAAGTCAAAATAACCATATCCCAGAGTCCCTAGTTCCCCCGAAATGTGGACCCTCTAGCTCTAGGATTGTGGTGCACCGTGGGAAGAATTTACTGCCCATGCTGTGCGTTATAGGAAGTTTGGAGCAGCTTGCTTTGGTAAAAGCTTGATTGGTTCACTTGCCATTTCAAACCAAGGAGGCTCTCTGATAGCTAGCCGGCAGATTGGTGATCAGAAGATAATAGGTTAACGCTGACCTGCGTTGCTGCAGTTTGCAAAGTGGGGTGGCTTCTGTTTTCAGTAGAGTGGATGGCAGTGTTGGGATAGAGAGGACTAAGGAAGTTGTCCCATGGAAGTGTGGGATACTTCTGGCTGACTCTGAGGACTCGAGTCAAGCGGGCCTGTGCCTACACTGCAAAGCAATAGGGCTCAGATCCTGCATCCTGGCTTGAACTCAGACCTTCCAGCCCCCCAGTATCCTGGGACCTTGGGTCCAAGCCTTGGGTTAAGGCAATTGGAGCGTAGTCACAAGGGGGAGGGGGTAAACTTCAACCTGGGCTCAAGCACGGGATTATGTTGCAGTGTAGACATACTATATGGCTACATCTTAAATCCACTGAGAGACCAAAGCTTGTCAGAGTGTTAAAGGCCCACTTTTTACCTGGAGTTTCTCAATATCCGCATATGACACCAATGCTCTGTGATCTGCAATGGCCACCAATTGGTTTTCAGGTGCTTGTTATGAACGATAAAGCCCTAAAGGGCTTGAGACCTGCCAATTTGCAAGATTTCCCCTCTCCCTTTGGAATGCTGCCACAGCTGTGATTGGTGAAGGTGCCTGAGCTGGAGTCCTTTGTTTAAAAGCCAGGCTATTCCTTGTAAGGAGCTCTCACCTCTGGAATTCACTCCCCAAGTGGGTCCTAAAAAGCTCTTTTTTTTTTTTTTTTACTTTTGTGACAAGCAGCAAGGCTCATCTCTTTCCCCAGGCTTCTGGGAAGGAAGGAGAACAGTGTCTGTGCACTGAGGATTAGTATTTGTTGGTGGGATAACTTTGTTTCCGGTTGGCTATTTTCTGATTTTGTGGAGCCTCTGGTGTAGCTTTCTGTTTTGGTTTGGGTTGTTTGAAAATGTAAGAGTATGACTATTTTAACATGTCTAAGACATCTAGAGCTTTTGGTAGGTTGTTTTTTTGTAAATGTATAATAAATAAATGCCTGTCAGTCATGTGACTACATAAGTATGTTGCCATTGCAAAATATAAACTATCCCTCTAATGCAATGTATAATGAAATAACCATGTTTTTCTTGGTCAATCTCCATGGGACAGATGAAGGAAAATGGTGTGCTCCCAGTCAATGGGAGGTCTCCCATTTCCTCTTATAGCTGCTCTGGAGATGGCTGACCCCCACCTTCTACCCTTTTATACAGGATTACACCATCTGGACCCCAGAGCCTAATTTAAGTCTTGTTTTAAACAGTTTTACATCAGTGTACCTCCTTTGAGTTCATTGAAATTACTCCTGATTTACACTTATGTAGGTGACAAGGGAATTGGGCTCATCAAGGCTAAAATAGACACATGTCTATAGGAAGAATAAGAGTGTCTTGACAATTTAAAATAAAGATAGTCAAGTAAATATTTTTGAGAAGTAACCATCGGATAAGTGATTTAATTAATGCTTCCATAATTATGCAGCTCAGACAAACACTGTGCAAGATCTGTGGCAGTTTTTTACTAGTTGAGCTGCCTTCTCTGTACTGTGAGAAAGTACAAATTATCTACTGCCCAGTGCTATAGTGAGAGTCGACAAAGTCTCATAGGGACTAATTCATTCCTCAGCAAACCTACAGCAGGAAAGGACTTGGCATCTTATCTCTTAGGTACAGATGATCAAAGAGGTCCACTTCCCAGCATATAGTTTAGCATCTGTGATTACAATGTAACATGCCAAGAGGCTGGGTCTGACAGCCAGAGTCCCAGGCGTACAACTCTTTTTCTAGGACTAAAATCCGTTCCAAAATCTTACAGATCATTCAACAATAAAAAGAAGGCATCTAGCATGACGTGGTGAAGCAGTAGCTGCGCCATAGTTGAGGTTGTGTTACACAACTCAATTTAACAGGAACTTTAAACCTTTATTTTGTAAAAATCTGACCTCAGCAGTGTTAATGTAAGGAATTCATGGTTGCCTGGCAACCCAATGAGCTTGGCTTGGCCCAATAAGCTCTCACTAAGTGATCGTGCTTTCTGATTGGACAGAAGAACCAACAGATTGTCATTTAAGGCTTGTTGCAACAGTAGCACAGTGGCTGCTCCAATGTGTTCCATGCCCACAGCTGCACCAGACCCGCTTCCTGTACCAGGGGTGAAAGTAACTTACATTTCTTACCAGTACGGTCGTATCACAAGCAACCCACCTCTCCTGCACACTTAACTTCATGGATCCCTTTGCATGACTTGGATATAGAAATTAAAGCTACTACGACCAATACTGTCTCTAATAAAACTTTCATATTGGAATAAAAGCCTGAAAAGTGAAAACTCACTCTGTCTCACTTCCCTCCTCCCTCCTCCTCTGGCCAGGCTGCGGAAGGTGGCTAGGCTCTGTGCTTCACCTCGCACTCAGCAGCAGCCACAGCTCCTCTACAGCTTGATGGAGAAGCCCAGGGGGCACCTGCCTAACAGCTTAAACTCAGCTCCGTCCGCGGTTCAACCTGCAGGATTAGGGGCCATTTCTGGCATCCTTGTTTATTTCATAGTTGTTGGTGTGACCAAGGGGCAGTTTTTTTCTGCCCTGGATCTAATACAGAAATACAATTGGAATCGGGGACCATTT
Organism: Macrochelys suwanniensis; assembly: GCA_033296515.1. NCBI lineage: Eukaryota > Metazoa > Chordata > Testudines > Chelydridae > Macrochelys > Macrochelys suwanniensis. Next base: position 35,503,614 of record CM065775.1, on the reverse strand, counting down.
CCAAGATCAAGTCTATCCCTCCCCATCAGAGGATGGATGAGATGCCCAAACTGCTTGCAGATCCGTGTTGGAATGTTACTTTTAAAAAAAATAGAGAATGTGGTGGGAAGCTGTGTCATGATGATTGGGGCTTATTTATGGCAAAGCGATTTTGCTAAAGCAACGAAAGAATCACAGGGAAAGCAATTAGCCTGATAAAACCACAAAGAGATCGGAGGGGAAAACTGGATATTTAGGGAGATTATTGTGCTGCCTTTGAAAGAAAATATAGTTTGCATGCCACCCTATTTATATATTGAATTAAACACCTGAAATGTCATTAGGACATACAGGCGCGATCTCAGATCTCTTTTTGTTTTGTTTCAGTGTCCTGCGGAGGTTGAAATTGACAAAATTTTCTCTAAGAATCTTGTATATTTCTTGAAGGCTAATCTAGTTGTCCTGCATACACTTCTCCTTCACAGTTAATTTAAGGAATAATGTAACTATATTGAAATGTATGCCTTTATGGTCTTGGAGTCCACCTTTTGCTAGGCAAGCTGTTTCCAAAGCAGGGGCGGCTCTCACAATTTTGCCGCCCCAAGGAGGGGCGGCGGCCCCGCCCGCGATGCAGGCAGACGTAGCGGGGCCCCGCCCCCAATGCCTGCTTGCGGCGGGGGCGGGGCCCCGCTACGTCTGCTTGCATCGGGGGCGGGGCCCCGCTACGTCTGCTTGCATCGGGGGCGGGGCCCCGCTACATCTGCTTGCATCGGGGGCGGGGCCCCGCTACGTCTGCTTGCATCGGGGGCGGGGCCCCGCTACGTCTGCTTGCATCGGGGGCTGACGCAGGCAGTCCCAGTCCGCGGCAGCAAGGGGAGAACAGCGGACCTGCTGCCCCATTGCCGCCGCAGCAGGCAAGAATGGAGCAGCAGTCCAAGTCCCGTGGCGGCAATTCGGCGGTGGGAAGAGCGGACCTGCCACCGAATTGCCGCTGCGGGACTTGGACTACCGCCCCATTCTTGCCTGCCACCCCAAGCACCAGCTTGGAAAGCTGGTGCCTGGAGCCGCCCCTGTTCCAAAGTGACTGCTGATACCCAGATTGCACACTTGCATACGGAGCTCCCTCAAGGACAAGCAGGACCAGGAAACACCTTCCACTCTTAAAGTGTTAATTTGCAGTACCAGCACAGTCCTCAGCTCTCCATACCATCATTGTCATTCTTTGTTTGTATTAAGGAAGTGCCTGGAGCTCCAGTGCTAGGCAATGTACAAAGATGGTTTCTGTGCCAAGTATAAGATGAGTCAAGTGGATACGACAAACAGACAAGGGGAACATAAGAAATAGTGGCAGTCACAGCCTACCAGCTGCCTACCGACTATGGAGCGTTTTGCAGAGTCACTGCACAGGTACATTTTAAGGAACGATTTGAAAGAGGACAGTGTGGTGGCTGTGCAGATTTCTATGGGTAATCCTTTGACACATACGGGTAGGTGCGGGAGAGACTGTAAAGGTGCTTGTTGGACTCTGGATAAAATTGGTAATCCAGGCTAGCATTATTGTTAGAACAAAGGTGGGAGCTGAGCGTTCAACAACGGTTGAAGAGAAATAGGAAGAGCAGCGATAGGATATGAAAGGCCTTAAAGTGAAGACAATTATCTTGTGTTTGACAATGGGGAGTCAGTAGAGGGATGCAAAAACAGATTGATTGACCTAGTCAAAGGGCCAAGCCAGAAAAAATTATCTTTGCAACAGCATTTTGAATTGACATAAATGGGACAAGATTGTATTTGCCAAAGCAAGAAAGGAGGTTGTCACAGTCAAGACAAGTGATGATGAGGGGCTGGATGAGAGAGTTAAACTGTGAGGATGGAAAGGCATTTTTGATTTGGAGAGACGCTGGGCAGAAAGAAGCAGCCAGATTTAGACACTGCCTGGATGTGTCCCTAGAGAGAGCAAACACTGAGGCAATGACTAGACGTGATGGCCTAGAAAGCCTAGTGCTTGATGCATATAGGCCCTGGTCCAGCTAAGTACTGTAGAATATGCTTCGTTTTAAGCATGTTACAAGTCCTACTGAAGTCCGTGAATCAAAATATGAGTAAGAGATTCAACATTTTCTTAACAAACAAGGAAAAGTCATCAGTGATGCCATTCTCTTTATCTGTTTTGTTAAAGATGAGAACTATTTCACACAGCTCTAATTTTTGCAGTGGATAATGTTGTGGCAAGAGCACAGGACTGGGAATCAGGAGGGCTGTGTTCTATATCCACATGCTTTCTGTGCAACTTTAAATCAAGTCACTTCCTATGTCTAGGCCTCTATTTCTGTCTGTAAAATGGGGAGATAATACGTATCTCACAGATAAGTTGTGTGGCTTGATTAATTTATATTTGTAAAGTGCTCTAAAATATTGAAGTATATATAGTTTTTAGGTACATTTAGCATTTTGTCACTTTGAAGTCTTGTATGGGTATCTTCTATGCAATCTACTTGGCATTGAAGAAAGGGTAGAACTTAGAAGTCAATAAAAGCATTAGGTTTCAGAATTTGGCATCTATACTGTGGCAGTCAAAGATATGGTTCTGTAGATTACTGAATATTATCTAAGAAGGGTTCAGAATCAGTAGGAAAAGATTGCTGGTGGTAAACAGGAGCTAAGGTTATAATGGTAACTGTGATTGGTCAGTTTACATATAATGAGTATTTAAGGATCTATTCTGCCAGCATTGCTCATATTGTGTACGCTGTGAGAAGTCTAATTGAAATCAACGGAATTCCTCACAAAACATGGAACTAATCAATAGGATTATGGGTAGGGGAGAATCAGGTTCTTAATAAGCAGAACTATACACTGTAATATCATCTAGCAGTGTGTCTGTAGCTGAACATTCAGTATTTGATGGTAAAGCAAATGGAAGCTATAATTTGCGAAGCAGTAAAACATACAAGTGTCACATCACAGGCTATATTTCATCTCAGAACCAGTAAAATTAATCTTATCTCATCAGAATGTGGCATGAGTCCCTTTTCATCATAAACTTAGCTCTTTGGCACCAGGAGTCAAGAGTTCCTAATATGAGTGCTAATACATTATAGGCAGAACTATCAGACCCTGCTGCACCTAGGCTGCTAATGCAAGTAAAAGCTATTGCAGGAGTACTAGACACATTCTATATATGGGTAGGCAGCATTCAAACCACTAGCTATTATTGGCTTTAGGCCTGGGTGTAGTATGTAGACAGCACATGTCTGTGGACAGGTCTGGTGTTCTAATGACAAAGATTAAGTTTCCATGCTGCTTCACTTATATTAACCACAAGGTATAAATGATGCACTTGCTCAGAAACGTAGTTTTTCACTTGAGTGACTCCATTCTTTTTCTCTTTGAGGATGCAGAGGACAGGGCACTAGCTTGTCTGCCCTGAGGGATCCCTTGTGTAGAGCACCACAGGTTTCTATCCTGTCACTACCACTGCTCGGCATGTATGCAGTGCCATCAGTGCGCCTGCCACACACACCGCTCTATTCTATATCATTATTTTCTCAGATCCAGAGGATGAGGTAGACTTGCTTTCCTAAAGTCTAGCTGAGGTTTGTATAAGAGCTAGGTGGCTGAAGCTCAGCACAGACCAGAGAGGAAAAAATATTGGTAAGCTGAAGGAAATTGTGAAGGAAAAATCCATTGCCCCATTGGTATTTTGCCTTGACTGGTACAATGTCTTCGTTACTCACATTTAATTGGGGGGGTGCTGTGTCTTATTGAGCCTTTGGCTGCTTCTAGATGTTGAAATAGTTAGCAGGGGCCAGGCATGCTTTTGCTACCAGTCTGTAGTAGGCACAAAATATACCCTTTTCTTTCAGATGTGGCCATTATCAGTTATTGGTGCCTTTTGTCCAGCCATATTGGATTAATGCAATGGACTCGGACACTTTTGATACAGTCTCCCACAGTGTTCTTGCCAGCAAGTTAAGGAAGTATGGGCTGGATGAATGCACGGTAAGGTGGATAGAAAACTGGCTGGATGGTCGTGCTCAACGGGTAGTGATCAATGGCTCCATGTCTAGTTGGCAGCCGGTATCAAGTGGAGTGCCCCAAGGGTCGGTGCTGGGGCCGGTTTTGTTCAATATCTTCATCAACGATCTGGAGGATGGTGTGGACTGCACCCTTAGCAAGTTTGCAGATGACACTAAACTGGGAGGAGTGGTTGATACGCTGGAGGGTAGGGACAGGATACAGAGGGACCTAGACAAATTAGAGGATTGGGCCAAAAGAAATCTGATGAGGTTCAACAAGGACAAGTGCAGAGTCCTGCACTTAGGACGGAAGAATCCCATGCACTGCTACAGACTAGGGACCGAATGGCTGGGCAGCAGTTCTGCAGAAAAGGACCTAGGGGTTACGGTGGACGAAAAGCTGAATATGAGTCAACAGTGTGCCCTTGTTGCCAAGAAGGCTAACGACATTTTGGGCTGTATAAGTAGGGGCATTTCCAGCAGATCGAGGGACGTGATTATTCCCCTCTATTCGGCACTGGTGAGGCCTCATTTGGAGTACTGTGTCCAGTTTTGGGCCCCACGCTACAAGAAGGATGTGGATAAATTGGAAAGAGTCCAACGGAGGGCAACAAAAATGATTAGGGGGCTGGAGCACATGACTTATGAGGAGAGGCTGAGGGAACTGGGATTGTTTAGCCTGCAGAAGAGAAGAATGAGGGGGGATTTGATAGCTGCTTTCAACTACCTAAAAGGGGGTTCCAAAGAGGATGGATCTAGACTGTTCTCAGTGGTAGAAGATGACAGAACAAGGAGTAATGGTCTCAAGTTGCAGAGGGGGAGGTTTAGGTTGGATATTAGGAAAAACTTTTTCACTAGTAGGGTGGTGAAGCACTGGAATGTGTTACCTAGGGAGGTGGTGGAATCTCCTTCCTTAGAGGTTTTTAAGGTCAGGCTTGACAAAGCCCTGGCTGGGATGATCTAATTGGGTTTGGTCCTGCTTTGAGCAGGGGGTTGGACTAGATGACCTCCTGAGGTCCCTTCCAAACCTGAGATTCTATTATTCTATGATTCTATGACTTCAGCTACTGCAAAATGGGCCCTACTTAGTAGTACACATTACATTTGTGCTATACAGACTTCACTGGCCTCACATTTATTTCTGGCTGCCATTCAACTTTCTTTGATCTATAAACCCATTACTGGTTTGGCTCCCATGTATTTTAGGGCTTGTCTACACAAGGATACCCAGGAAAGTTAATGTAAATTAACTAAATGTGTGAACCCTTGTGTGAACACCTTTCAAAATTAAAGTGGCCTTAATTTGGTTTAGTTTAATTCACTTCCAAAGTGAATTAAGATAAACTGAATTAAGGCTATTTTATTCTGAATAACAGCATACATGCAGGGATTTAATGCGGTTTAACTAATCTACTTCAAATTAACACCTTTAGTTAATTTGGATTAATTGTCCTAGATGTCCCTGAATAGACAAGCTTTCTGAGTATCTCAGACAAGCAAGGGATTTGTTATGACAGTACCACCAGCTATATCCATGATTAGAATGGTATGTAATCCTAGATACTCCCTAGTTTATTATTTATTTCTACTGCATGATCATCCAGTAGGTGAGCATTCTCAACCTCTGGAAATCTTTCTTCCCATAACCAATACTGTGGACTGACAAATGGAGTTTGTTAGCATCCAAAACATGCTACAATGTTTAACCTTTTCATATCTATTTATCTACAGCATTTATCAGATCATGTGAGAGCACAAACTGTATCTAGATATGGCTCATATAATCCAGATATAAACTACATTAATGAAGTGTGCATGCCCACAGACCTTTGCTGAAACCTGTATGCATAGGTTTACTGTATGCATAACATTAACATAGCAAACCTGAATAAGCTTCACTTTTGAATCTCATTTTTGCATTATGCCTTCTCCAAAACATAAAGCTACATACCTGCTTACTTGGATCAAGGCTTATGTGTGCATCATCATATTGAGTATAACACAGTCTGACCCTACCCACAAAACTGAAACTTTTTGCAGAAATGTATTGATTAAATTTTCTTCAGGAAGATTTCTTTTTCATAGATTCTGAGGCCAGAAGAGACCATTGTGATCATCTAAGCTGACCTCCCGTATAACACAGGCTATAGAACTTCCCCAAAATAATTCCTAGAGCATGTCTTTTAGGAAAACCGCTAATCTTGATTTTAAAATTTTCAGTAATGGAAAATCCACCTTGACCCTTGGTAAGTTGTTCCATTGGTACACTACCCTTGCTGTTAAAATATTACACCTTATTTACAGTCTGAATTTGTCTAGCTTCAACTTCCAGCCATTAGCTCATGTTATAGCTTTCTCTGCTAGACTGAAGAGTTCATTATTAAATAATGGGATGTCAGTTGTCTTTACATGTTGCCAGTGCTACTTAAGATAATATATATCAATTTAGATATTCCTTGCCTGTTATAAGTAAATGTATAAGTGAAATAAGTTTGAAAGGATACAAATATAGGCTTAAGCAAATAATTCTTCAAACTGAAGGAGGCTGTCAAGTATTCTGCTATCTAGTGTCCTGGTAACCTTTTAAAAACATTATAGCAAAAAATTTCGTTTGTTTTCTTAAATGAAGTACAAAAATTCTATTAAATAACGTTTTTACATGTGGTTGACCATGTAACTAAAATTAGTCCTCAGAACCAGTTTTGGATTCATGTTTTTTTTTTTTTTCCACTTTCTTCCAAAAAAAAAAATCACACCAAGTGAAATCCTGTATATCCTGCTAACGGTATGATTTCATCTAGAACATGAATATTTCATACCTCACATGCAGGTTGACATTTTATTTAGTTTTTGCTTGTACAACATAAAAATGCATTTGCTTTATTTGTGAATGATCTCTGTTAACCAGATATGTTCACTGGAATCAGTGAGTGACATTTTAAAGCCAGCCCAACATTCATTGTGGGACTTTAGGAATCTTTTAAAAGTATATGAAATTATAGTTTCATTTTCCTGGCTGTATAAGCTTTAAAATTCTCCCATCTATCTTTTTCTTGTGTGATGTCACATGAGGGATGTCTTATGCTTTCAGTAAATATCGCCTTGAGGTTTTGAAAATATACTGCTTCTTTAAACCAAGATGGAACAGATGGAAACTTTACTTCTTAAACAAATCGCTACAGTTTTCTTCAGGGCGCAAAACAATATCATGAGTTTGACTGAGAGCTTAGGAAGCTTCCAGAAGCTCTTGATCTTTCTTTGGTGGCCAGAGGATTGAATTCAAAATTTTGTTCATAAAATGGTCACAAATCTCTCTGCACTTTTTTTTCTTTGAAGAAAGTACAGTTGCTCCTGATTCAAATGACCTTTTGGATTAAACTGTTAAGAAACAGATTTTAAATGACAATACATTTTCTTGTTAACTGTTTGAATTTTAGTGCAGGCACAACAGACAACGTTGACTAATCCCAACAGACATTTCATTGCCCAGAAAGTCACCAACTCTTACTATTCAGACTGATGAAAAAGCACTGTGAAAGAGTCAGTGATGTGTGCTGCCAAACATATTTTAATGAAGGAACAAAATACAGTTTTTTCATAGAATTCTGCATCCTTAAAATGATGGGATAAATAAATCATGTATATCCTAAGCCAAAGAGAAGTAGAACTGACATTATTTTAAGTGTACATTAATTTAAATTGTAACACATCCTTGTGAGCGTCTTTATTCATCTAAGTTCAGAACATGCTTATATCTTTGGGATAGAGAGAAATCTTGGTGCTTTTATAGATGTTTTAATTTAAGTTCCACTGATAAAACACATCTATATTATAGGTTTTTGGAACAGTTCCCAGCCCTGACAGTTATCTATAAATTAATAGGAGTCATATACTTGCTTGTGTGGGAAAGTATGTACAATAGCCTAAAGCGGATAGCACAAGTCACATCTGTGATATGGTTGGCTATTTGTAAAATGTGTAGACAATTGCAAAGCTTTGTTATGAGTTGCTTACACTGGCAGTGAAGTCATGGTATTATTTGTACAAGGCATAACTAATACATATGAAGTTTAATGAGAAAAATAACCTCACAAATTTTTTGGAGAGCAGTCCTAAAGAGACTAATTATTCCTGGCCCAATCTCCCAAGCAGCCTCTTCTCTTTCCAGTATTTTAACTAGTCTCTTGATCTTGGCATATGTCCCACCCTTGCATTCCTTGCATCCACAAAAGACCCATTGAAGTCAGACATATTTTACATTATTTGGTATAACTTCAGGATCATTAAATTCTCAAAGTATATATCAGCCCTTGGAATTTAATGCATATGGCATACTGTAATAGGAACCCCACTGAGAGAAATGTGGGGCCCCAGTCATAGGTGCCAACTCCATGGATGTTCCAGGGCTCAAGTACCCACTGAAAAAATAGGGGGTGCTTAGCACCCACAGGGCTGGATTAATCTTTTGTGGGCCCCCGCCCCCCATTCCACACGTGTTCTGTCTCGAGATCCCGCCCCACTCGGCCTCTTCCCCCTGAGGTCCTGCCCATCACTTGCATGGAGGGGTGGAGCGGGGGCTGGAGAGGAGCAAACGGTGGGTGGGGTTTCAGGCAGAGCACGGGTGGCGTGGGGCCATGGTCCAGGCACTGGGGCCCCTTCGGCATGTGGGCCTAGTGCCAGGGCGCCATTGTAAATCCGGTATTTAGTACCCACAAGCCACAGTGTTGCTGACAGCTTCATCCAGAAAGGTACAGTGAGAGGTAATGTCTTTAAACTGGGATGTTAGTGAAAACAGCTTGTAGGTGAGTGCAGTGATTTTAATATACTATAATTCATGATAATGTAATTATGCAGTTCATTACTATTTTAATAATAATTACATTCTTAAGATACCAATGATAGACACACATTCAATAACTAGAATATGAAAGAAGTGTATAAATATGCTGTAGCTTCCCCCAAAACAGGCAGAGTCCCCCTTCCCCAACACAGACACCTCTTCAAAAATCCCCCAACAGCAAAAACAAAGGTCAGCACCTGTGGCTCCAGTACCTCATGCTCGCTAGCGCCCCTCCCATTTCACTTTATTTACACAAGAATTACAGACGGGGCGGCAACAGCTTTTTTGCCACCCTAGGCGGCAGTGGCGGGAGAGACTGATGACAAAATGCCGCCGAGCTCCCCAGCGGCCGAAGAAGCTGCCGCCAAAGTGCCGCCGCAGTCCTCGGCGGCAGCTTCTCCGGCCACTGGGGTTCTCGGCGGCACTTCGGTGGCAGCTTCTTTGGCCGCCGGGGATGTTGATGGTATTTCGGTGGCAGCCTCTGCCACCGGTGGCCGCTGAGGGACCTGAGAGGCCGCCCCCCAAATCCTGGCACCCTAGGCGACCGCCTAGGGTCGCCTAATGGTAGCGCCAGCCATGATTACAGATGTTTGGGGGTGTCCCTGAGCTCTGGGCTGTGCTACAATTGTCCCTTCTTTTCACCAGGTACATACAGAGAAAGGCCACATGTGCCTTGGTAAAGCTTTAACTAAGGTGTAATGTTCAGCTTCAACTCCACTAAGGAACTGTAGATAAAATACCCTGCCAATGCTAGTGCAGTAGACCATAAGCTTCTGGTGTTTTTAACACTGTGTATTAAACCTGACATTCTCCCCCCACTCCCCCCAGGTTCTCATGGTGATAAAAAGACCAGAAACCTAGGAGTCTCTTTTTACACTAGACTTCCCATCACAGTTATCATCAGGTCAATTGAACTAGAGGTGGTACCAGTGGGATTTTCTTTCTGCAATGCCTTAGTGCAGACAAAACCTATGACTTCAATGGATCTATGCTGATTGAGCTGATATCAGTTGAGGATCTGGCTCATTGAGACTCGAGCTAGACAATGATTAATCATTTTCTCGGCATGTTCCACACTATGTTATTCACCCGTCCTAGTTAGTCAAACACAGTGGAAGGTACTACTGTAAAAATATATGAATAAATATTTTTTTTCCAAAGCATCCATCAATATATATTAATGGTTAGCGCAGCCTTCACTGAAGTGTATTTAAGCACTACGTCTTGAAAAGGAATCCCCAGCCATAAGTGACCAGTTTAAAGTATCCCCAGGATCAGAATAATTCTGTGCAACTGTTAGACTATCTGTAGGTTTTTCTGCTCACTTGAGCTGTGTGTGTATGGGGGAGTTCACTTAAGATGAAATTTCTCTGTTTCTTTTATATTGAAAATCTATTTTTAAAAAATGTACAATATAGTAAAAATATCACACTGCAGCATTGTCAATACACAACATAAAACTTATATTGTAACAAATTGTTTGTTTTCTCAACTGTATCCATGGTCATATTAGACCAAATCTGAATGCCAGAGTCCACTTTACCAAAGCAGAGTTCCCCAATCATCCAAAAGATTGTCGCTCTATAGTCAGCTGTTCCAATGGAAACTCATTTATATTGTGAAATCTTGCCATTCCCTTTCTCTTCTCACCAGCCAAATCCTTCGTCATGCTCTCATTTGCTTAGACCTTTCAGTCCCGGCGCACCCAAAACTGCAACTTAACAAAAAAAAGTTGTGTTGGCCAAGAATGTATGATTTGAATCCCTATTGAATAAGCATCTATCCTTCCAAAAATCAAAACAAATTGTCTGCTTTGACAATGTACTTCAAGTCCTTCAAAACAACAAGGCACAAATAAAATAAAGAAAGGTAAAGCAGAAGGTGAAATAAATAGTCATGTTTTCAGTCTATTACCTACAAGAAACAGCTGCTCAAGCAGAGAGACAATCGGTGCAGCTTCTGCAAACCTTGCCATTAGTATAAATAACTCCCAAACACTTGTTATTAATTCAAAAATCCCCTGGGTTTGAACATGAATTTTAGTATAGGACATGATAAAAACGTAAAGCTTCCAAGGAGAAGCACTCAGAAGCTTGGAAATGCCAAAGTTTTATCTCTGACCTCCTAATGTGTATGAAAAGGCTTATCTAGACACAGTTAGTGCACGACACTTTAGTCTGCATATTTAAACCCACGCCTGCCACACACTGTTTGTCTAGACAAATCTTAATACAATAGTCTTTAAATACATGAGCACATATAAATTGGGATTCTTTTGAGTGTTCATATTTCATTAATGCCGTTTTAGGCCTGATGCAAAGCTTATAAGAGTCAGTGGGAATCTTATTATTGATTTCAATTGGCTTTGTATCAAGCCCTCTAAAGGACAATATCATTTAAACTTTCATCTTAATTTCTTTTTTGTCTCAGAGAATACCCTTAGCTTTTAGAAGCGGGGGAGGGGGACATAATTTGTCATGTTCCTAACTGAAGAGACTGACTGGATTCTGTTTTTCGTTGTTGTGAATTGCTATGATTCATCAGTGGTGTTCATGCTGATGATTATGCTGGGAGGTGTCTGATGTAGTTCACAGGAGATTATGGGCTTGATCCTGCACAAATGAAGTCAATGGGAGTGGATTCCACATTGATTTGTTTTTCTTGTCAATCAATCTTTTCCCATGGGTGAAAAAAAATCCGAGGTCTCGTACATTCCAAAGAATACTTTTCATGAAGGTGGTCAAAAAGCACAAAAGGTTTCAGATCTTTGCGTGGATAGCAAAGAAAGTGACATCATAATTAATGCTAGTCCTTGTAGATACTTGAAGTGAAAAGTACTTTTTAAATTCTCTCTTAGAGTTTCATGCTGCTGCCCAATCCTGTAGTAGCTGAGCACCTTCCACATAAAATCTGTAGCAATAGCTAAGTCCTTGGTGGATTCATGGAGTCTTTGTACGTCTCCCTTTATTGAGACAGAACTCTGGTTGGGGTAGGTTTTTCTGTGTGGGGAAGGGGCGGGTTAAGAGATGTTTGGGAATAAATGGGATGTTTGGATTATGAATGTCATTTATGGTGGGAAAGTTTTCACTCAGTTATGAGTATAAGGGGCCAAAATTTGGCCCTCTCTGTCTCCACCTACTAAGGGGTACACAGTGTTGGAAGCACACATAATTCAGCTGCGCTGCACTAGAAAAGGGAGGAAAGATTCTGGAAATCTCTGCAAAAGGGATCTGCTGTACTGCTATTAAATTGTTCTGGGGGAAACCCTTCAAATATTCCCAGTGTTCAGCCTAGTGATTTCAGCTACACTCGGGGGACAAGACTAAACCTTACATATTAACTCATGGAGGTTTTTTTCCTTATGTATTAGAGAGAGCCTGAAACATGCTATGAGGGGCCTGCTGTAAGGCCTAATGCCCAAACTAAAGTCAGGCCCTGCTGCTATAAAGCAAAGTTAGCAAGAGTCAGGGTATGAGCAAAAGTCAGGCCCTGTTACAAAGCAGATGCCTGCTTGCAGGTTCACCATCTGATGCAGCAACAGGGCTGGCATTACAAAAACACACTAGGTACTATGTATTCATGTAAACACATTCCAGATGGATAGTGCCAGAGCATCCCGATACAAGGTTGTGGTATAAACACACTCCCTCATGATGGTATAGGGACATACTAATTCCTTCTATGGACAAAGTCAGGATGACAGGGTGATGGATAGAGATGTTTTGATCAAACCATGTGCAAGGTAAAGGGTGGTAACTAACCACATCACAGGGCCATAATTTGTTTGTATCAGTGTAAGTGGGGAGAGGAAGGTGCCATCACTCACTGAGCCAAATCCATTGTCCTAGGCATACACCGTGCTTTGTTGGCAGTAAACTTGGCCGAATGCCTTTGCTACTGAACCGAGTCTGTAGTCTTCTTTGGCAGTTCAATTGAGGTCTGTCTGCTGCGTCAGCTATCTGCGCAGCGCTGGTGCAGCACACAGAGAGAGCACACACGCAGCCAACAAGTGACAACCCTTTATAGTGTAGGAAATTATGAATCCAAAGCATTTCATCTTATATTACAATTATAATGATCCTCTGCATCGTTCATCACACTGCAGAGGACTAGAGTTCATCAAGGTAGGATGTAAATAATAACATTAAACTGTCCACTATGAACTACTCAGTGCAGCCAGGAGTAAATTCCACTAAGTGTATTACACAGCAGCCAAGGATAACTGATTTATAAACCCAGCCGTCAGATTGCAACCTAATAGCAGCTTCGTCATGCGATGGAAAGCTCTGGTAATAACCCTAAGTGAGTGTTCTGGAGAAAACTTCCATATAAAGAAGATTGGTGATATCAACAGGATCCCTTGTATGACTTTGTAAAGGACTAATGATTCTAGTGTGCATGTGTATAATAGTTGTGATTAGGCTTATGTAGAAGTATTAGGTTATAAATAGGGCCCTACCAAATTCATGGTCCAATTCAGTCAATTTCACGGTCATAGAATTTTAAAAAAAATTAAAATTGTAAATTTCATCATTTCAGCTATTTAAATCTGAAATTTCACAGTGTTCTAATTGTAGGGATCAGTGAGCTTCTTGAGTTGGTTTTAACTTGAGTGGACTAAAATTTAGTAAATTTCACTGCAGTAATGTTACACTCAGTCCTGTTCGCTTCTTTACTCAGCCATCTCTGATACTGCACATTCTGTTCTTCCTACAATTGTTCTTCACTGACCCTGTTATTTACTCATTTTTAATCCACTTTTCTATTGGAATCTTTGTCTCTGCTTCTTTTGTCAGAGTCTCCCCTCCGAATATGAATCTAATAACATTCAAGTTGAAATGGGACATTTGATTCCAGATGTTGGAGGCATTGTGTTATAATGGATGGTGCAATGGATAGGGAATCGGGAGACCTGGTTTCTATTCCTGGCTCTGCTGTAACCTGCTATTTGATCTTGGGCAAGTCGCTTCATTGCTCTGTGCCACTGTAACCTCTCCCACCATTTGTCTGTCTTGTCTATTAGATTTTAAATTATTTGGGACAGGGACTGTCCCACACTATGTGCTACTAACAAATGATGATTTTAAATGAGTGCAAGTTTGCCCGTCCTCAATGTTGTCTCTTTTCCTGCCAATTAAGGGACACAATACATTCCAACAGTTCCCCCTAGATTGCCACATGTACTGTCTTTTGCCATAATATATAGCTTCATATACTCAGTGATATCACTACCTCTTATCAGTTGCTCACTGGTGGTGGGTATCTGTTAAAACTTTTGATGGTAAACAAAGCCCTTTTACATGATCACAAAAAACAAAGACTTGTGGATTTACAATATTTGCAGATATGTTTAAGACAACAAATTCTTCTCAGTCAGCTACTCATTGCCTTTGGTAATTCCTCCCTCTTCCATGGTAGAATAGATGCCTTTAGTTCCTTTTCTGCTGGGGAAGTCTGCAAACCAAGCATCAACAGCTGCATTATTGTAATCACAAATGTGTGATTACATCCCTGCCAGTGCTGAGGTTACAGTTGGAAGTTTCCTTCAGCTATGGATAAGACCAGTGGATGTCAGTGCTTTCATTTCTGGCTTCATCATTCTTGGCACTTGTATGTGTCAAAATAATGAACAATACTCTGTGTGTGTTCTGCATTCCATGCTTGCTGTCATTCTGTGTGGGTATGTCCACATTCAGAAAAGACATCAATGTAACACTTGCTGTAAGCAAAATCACCATGTCTGTCTGGCATTTAGCATAAGCCAGATACCTGGCATGGCAGACATGGGAATTAGTACAGTTTATTCATTCTTTCTGATCAATACCATCCTAACCGACAACATTTTCCATCACTTGCAAGGCCATAGTCCTGACAGAATTATTCCCAATGCCAGTCACTTCTAAATAAATCACACCCTGCACTGTCGCTCTGAGTAATCACAAAAGGCCCAATTTTACTACCACTAAAGACCCTGGGAGTTTTGCCATTGACTTCAATGGGAGCAAAATGACTTGTTTACTTCAATGGGCTTCAGATCAGGCTCTTGGTGCTTCTGACTGACCAAATATATTGAAACATGTTGCATACATCTAACTTGCACTTACTCTGAACTAATGAATAATTATATTTGTACTAAATGAAGGCTATTTGCATGCTTGTTTCCTTATTCCTGTGCTTGAGATTTGTTTGGATTTTCTTTTGTCACTAAGTGGATCCCAAAATTAGCAAACGCAGAACTACTTTTTCAGTTTTGTTTTTATAACTGAAATTCCTTACAGAGGTATCTACAAAAATTACCTAAGGTACTTTACATACTGCTACATTCCACGTCCCATATTGCACCAAGCATAAGCATTATTGTAGCAGAAGCCTGGGTGTATAATTAAAGCTTGAGTCCTTTAGGTATACTCTAGTAAACATATAAACACACACACACACATTTGGCTTTTAAAAAAACAAATTCAGGTTACTGAAGGCAAATCACAGCGAAAACCAGAAAAATAAGGAGTAGGGCTATATTCCCATATATCTCATACATACTTACGCACAGTCATTCACTTACACAAACCCTGCATAACCCAAAGAAACTAACTTTACTTCCATACAGTCATCATGTTGACAACCTTAACTCTGCCCTCTGAATTCTGTTGGACGATTTCAAAATCCTCTTCACAGTTTGTGACTTGTAAAATGTACTATGTACATTGCAAATGTACATTGCATGGATCATTTCAGATATTTTAAACATAGATAATTTCCATACCACAAAGAGAATTTCTTCTTTATTAGCCCCAACCACCCTATTTTATAGCTCAAGTTTGAAGGATGCAAACTCAGATGAGCTCTTGAACATCGTTTCACCTTCCTAAGCCAGTTTGGTGTCTCCTTTTTCACTCAGCACCCAATGCTTTAAGCGTCTGGAATAAAATCTCCAATGCATGATGCATAGCTAATTTTATTTTTCTACTCCAAAGCCTAGCAATTCAAAGCCAAGTAAACACCAGCAGGCTCCATTCACTTATACTATGCATTTTGATGCTAATTGCAGTTCCCTTAGCATTTTACATTGTTTGCACAAAATAGCATTGCTCTGCCTTCAAACAGTCAGTTCAGTGACAGCTGGAATGAGTTTATCTCATACTGCTTAGTGTCAGGTGCATTCTTACAGCTTTCCTGTCTCCTTTTGAGGGCTAATTAAGGCATTCTCCTCTCTTGTTTAATTTTTACATTTAAACAGCTGCATCTCATTTGGCTATAACGCAAAGATGGCACCCGGCTTTCTTTCCCTGAGTTAATTGTGGTTTGTTTGTTTTTTGGCAGGGGTGGGAGGTTGTTGTGTTGTTTTTTTCTCCCCCCACTAAAACTCCTTAAGTGGTTATTTTTGTACTTATGTAGGAAAATGAACTGAAGTTGCTGCTAATGGTAAGACCCTCTGTTCATTCGCAAACTGGGCGCATCTTCCCAGGATCCTTAGCAGCTAGTCTCAGCCTACATTGAATCAAAGCTGAATACAAACCAAAGTCTTAGAGGTTTGTGAAAGATTGATGAGTGAAAGGTTCACACAAAAGAAATGGCCTAAAAACAAGGATTGTAGAAGTAGGTAGGGAACTCATTCATAGCTGTTCCACAAAAAGTAATACATCTATGAAATAAGCTACCAGAAACCCCATCCTGCCCCCTCTGCACAAAGAGCTCCCACTGACATCAAGGGAATTCTGTGCATGGTGGGCTTGTATGACTAGGCCCCAGAACCGGTAACCAATCCAGAGTTTAAAGGCATTTAACTTTTCAGCATATTCCCCACTGTCATGGGGGAATGAGAGACAGAGCACATACATGTGCCACATTGTCCTACTCCCACCCACATGAGATCCCAACCCCACACAGGGCTCCCAGTAAGATGACAGGAAGCAGCTGAAACCTCTTTCCAAAGGTGCACTGGGGAGAACCTGTGATGGGGGACACTTTCCTCTCATGAGTGCCTCCTGTCAGCAGAGTATGATGCTGCAAGCTCTCCTGCACCAGGCCTTGTTGACCTTACTAGGTGGATCTTCAGTGGCTCAGCCCTCCAGCTAAGTCACACATTCAAAATTGAGTGAATCCCTTCCAGGGGGAACAAAGAGTTCAACAAAACTGTCTGCCCTCACTAGGATCTTTAGCCCTGTCTCTGGGCCCTTTAAATCTAGCCCCTTTTCTTGTTTTTTTTTTTAAACTAGCTGTGTCCCCTTTCCAGGGCTTAGGCCACTCCAGCATTGGCTGATGGGGGACCCAGGTCCACCCATAACTCTGGGTCACAAGCCGGGGAACCTATACACAGCAGCCACGTGTCGTGGTCATGCACTCCTATAGAAGGCTGAACCTCTTTTCCCCCGCAACCCAGCTTCTTCTGTCTGGATGTATACTGCCTCAATGCTCAGTTCCTGGAATTCCCTCATCTCTAGCTCCTTTTCCATCTTGGTAAGCTGCTTGTCTAAGCCTGACATACTCTAACTCCATCTTCTGTTTCTGGGCTTACACCAATGCTCCGCTCAAGGAGACTGTTTCTCTCTCCTATTTCTGTACCTCTATTTCCATACATTCCCACTTGTCCCTGTAGTAAGTGGAGCATTCCCTCTCCAAAACAACCAGAGATTCCAACACCTTTTGGCTGTCTTTTAGGTTGGAGACTTCTTTCTTCAGGGTTTACTGCAGTCTGCCTCAGTGAAAGGGGGCTTGGTGATGACTGGTAGTAGCCCAGACTGAGGCAAGGTGGGGATAAGAGGGTTGGGAGTTTCCCAGAGAGGAGACCCATAGACTGTTGGGGTACTGCCAAGGGGCAGCACCCAGGGTAAAGGGGCACTGGGGTGCAGGAGGGACCTGGGGCCAGCGAGACAGGTGGGACACTGGCCTGCAGAGGGTGCTCCAGAGGCTGGAAGAGCTAATTCACAGAGAGACCAGCAGGAGGTGCCGCAGGGGTGAGTCCCACCCCATTACACAGCATTTCCCCAAGCTTCCAGATCCTGTGAAAGTGCAGGTTTCCCCCTTTCTCTAACTCCTCCCACCAGGGAACCCTGCTGTCCGTCAGAGACTCTCACTGGACTCTTCTCCACTGGAGTCATTTCGAGCCCCTGGGTCTGACTTAGTTCCTGTAAAAATTTATGTGCATTCTCCATGTTTTCTTTCCCCTCAGCTGAGACTGGAGGCTGGCCTTGACCTCAGCAAAAGGGGTGTTTGAAACTCCTGATTTGCAACTTTTACCTTGAGGACCTCAGTCCTATTTCTTGTCTAGCCCAAGTTTGCCAGTTACTGGGAAGCTTAGCTCTCTGATAGGAACAGTCCTGCTTTCCAGAGTTTGAGTTTTTCCCAGGACAGTCGCAAAAGTTGAAGATGATACAGCATTATATATCAAGGATGGAGGAGACTGGGAGGAATTTCAGAGGTGTCTAGCCATGCTATATAAATGGGAAACAATGGCTGATGAAATTCAAGATTGACAAATACAAGGGAATGCAAATTGGAAGTCACCATCTGAACTACCCGTACACCTTTTGCAGCACTAAATTAACTATGATAATTCAGGCAAAAGACTTGGGCATCACTGTGAGCAGTTCAAAGACCACCTCTGCCCAATGGTGCTTAAAGAAGTAAACAATCTTCTGATGCATAAGGATTGGATAATAATCCTGATAATCATAGATACTGGAACTAGTGTGCTGGAGGTGCTTTCAATCATATCCAGGGTTTACAGTTTGGTTCAATGGCTCTCAGCAACCCCACTATACAAATTGTCCCAGCACCTCTGCTAACAATATTATAATGCAGTTATATAAATCAATGGTATTTCCTCACCTAAAGTACCATGTTAAGTTCTGGTCACCCTATCGCCAAAAAGGATATAGCACAGAGAGAGCAAGAGAGAGGGTTCAGAGCTGGACAGTGATTTACTGGAGGCATGGAAGAATAAGGGGAGCTGAAAAATAGTGGAACTATTGACTTTAGAGAGGAGACAAATAAGAGGGGACAAAATAAAGCCATGCAAGCTAATATAGTATTGAGAAGGTAAATCAAGCACTCCCATTTATCCTCTCTCATAATAAAATAACAAGAGAACTTTTGGTGAAATTGACTGACACAAGGAAATGTGTTTTGCATAATTAGTCAGTAGAACTCATTGCCATGAGATATCAATGAAACTAAGAGCTAGGCAAGATTCAAAAAAAAAAAAGATTGAACATTTGTGTGGATAACGAGAACATCCAGAGTTACAGGATTATAAACAAAGAACAAATATAAACATTTGGAAGGGATATAAAGCCTCCTGCTTCAGGACATAGGACAGCTTCTGAGTGAAGAAGTTAGAAAGTAATTTCCCCACTGGGCAGGATATTTCAAAAATGTCCATTTAAAATTATGTGTATTTCTCTGAAACCTGGTGCTAGCCACTGTCAGAGCGGGTATACTGGTCTAGATGGACATTGGTCTGATCCTGTTTGGCAATTCCTGTGTTCTGAAGCAGAGGTAGATCTGAGCTACAACATTGAAATTTTCATTCAGGTTTAGATTACCCACAAAATGATCCCAAATTTTGGTCTGATCCAATCTTTAATGCAAAGGAAGTTAATGCTACTCGTTGCCACGGAAAGTAATTGCAGCCAAGAATTTTAGCAAGTTTCAAATAGGGATTGGCGATGAATAGATATAAAAACCCCAAGTATATCCAGAGTTATAATTGTTACTAGTAACAAATTCTGGAAGGCATATAAAACCTCATGTTTCAGGGTTTAAGCCAATCTCTCACTGTTAGAGATTAGGATGAGAACTAATGTAGGGAACCAATTATCTCACATCTGGATACTGGACTAGATGCACCATGGCTCTGCTCCCGTCTGGCAATTCTGATGTTCCACGAGGGAGTGATGTTTGAAAAGTGCCATAGGTGAACCTTGCTTGAGATACTTGAAACTTTCAGGGCACTGTTTCTTCCTCACCTGGGTCCCAGTTCAACAGAGAACCTAATAACTTTAAGTATGTAATAGTCCCATTAAGTTGAATGGTCTAAGCACGTGCTCAAAGTTATGCACATGCTGAACTGAAGTCATATATATCCCTGTCCACATCTGTGGCTGCTGCTTGCAAAGCATAACAAAAGATACATGCTCACTAGTGCCCACAACAAAGCAAGCAATCTCCTGCAGTGCTTTATGACTGTATTGGCTGCCTACAACCAGCCAGTAGATGATTCTTCAGACCAGAGCAAACTGCACTCTCCATCTAGCTGATGAGGGAAGTCACCAGAACCCCAAAGTCACCAAAACACCCAAACTACTAAGCAGAAGTGACATGAAAGTATAAAGAATATTGATCAGTTGCTTTTCCAAATGAGAGATTCCAAGGAGCTATGGCAAAATTACAGCATGCTGGTGATCAGTTTATTTTAGGAGGTTCCATAGCAACCATCAACATGATATCTCATCACTGAAATAGTGAAACAAATATAGACAGAGTCCTCTAAAATTGCAAGCACTATTTTAAGCATCTAGGTTTGACTTGTGATTGCTAACTGCACTCCCTTAGCAGGTAGTTACATTCCTAACTACTAAATGGGGTTGTTAATTTTTGAACGGTGCTTTGAGGATGCAAAGCATTATGAGTGTTAATTATTATTAAGGTGAAGAGAGGGCTGATTAATCAAGAAACCACTCTGCCTTTTAACTCTGAGATACAGGGGGCTGCATTAGCCCTTGAATTATAAAATCTTTATGAGAAAGCCTTGTTGTTGTGGAGACCACAGGCCTCTGCTGATTGCTTTTATTTATGTATATTCTGCCAGTTTGCACCATGGTACAAAAATGATTCTACCATCTTTGAAATGACTGCTGTAATTGTGGTAGGGTATGGAGGTGGATTAAAGGCATGACATGACAAATTAATTCTCCAACAAATATGTGAGAGAGACCAGGCTTTAGCTTATCCCAGTATCGCCCACTCTTGCGATTTTATCATGAGTCTCACAATATTTGATGTTTTTCTTAAATCTTCTACTCCTGAAGTTGTGAGATTCCCACCTTTCATTTTAAAATCAAGTTTCTAGCTCTTGTAGTTGCAGAGAAAAGCTGGGAAATGTAAATCCTAAAAGTTTAAATTACAGAAGGCAAAGACCCAGAATGTATTATTTATAAAATGTCATGACTTTTAAGCCAATCTTATGATTTTAGTGGGCCTGACTTGATTTTTGAATATTTGGGGTTGACAATACTATTATCTGGTCAGATAAGGAAACGTATCTAAAATCACTTCTAGCCCTATAATTTACCTTGCATTTTTAGAGTTTGTAAATCTGATATAGCTGTATCCCTAAGGGACTGTGTAGCAAGACATTTTTTGCCTTAACTCTCATCTCTCTTATACAAGTGTAATTCAGAAATAACTCACTCCTTTGAAGTCACTGAGGTCAGATCAGACCCAGAGGGCTCAATTTTCCTGTTTTGACACCAGTGTAACTCTACTGAGTTACCCCTGATTTAGACTGGTCTAAGTGAGAGAAGGATCAGGCATTTATGATCCCTTGCACTAAGGTCCATTTACTCCACTCTGTCAATGTAAAGTGACCTTAAAATAGGGACAAATGTAATTTATCCCTACTTTAATGCCTCTTCAAACTGCCAAAACGAAGCAAAGGGGTCTTATAAGGGCTTGTCTACACATGATGTTATTCAGGAACAACTATTCCTGAATAATTGCATGTCCGGACACACTTATTCTGAAATAAAAATGCCTTGTTCCTGAAAGTGAATTAAACCAAACAGGAATAGTTCACTCTTATTCTGGAATAAATGAGTAACTCCATGTGTAGACAAGCCCTTAGTGTAAATGAAAATCAGGTCCAGAGTTTATAATAGGTTGCATAATCATAGAATCACAGAAATGTAGGGCTGGAAGGGACCTTAAGAGGTCAGCAAGTCACCCCCTACAGTGCTGAGGCAGGACTAAGTAAACCTAGACCATCCCTGACAGGTGTTTGTCCAACCTGTTCTTAAAAACCTCCAATGATGTGCGTTCTACAAGCTGGAAGCCTGGGAAGTCTGTTCCAGAGCTCAGCTACCCTTATAGTTCAAAAGTTGTGTCTAATGTTTAACCTAAATCTCCCTTGCTGCAGATTAAGCCCATTACTACTTGTATCATCTTCAGTGGACATGGAGAACAATTGATCATCTTCTTTATAACTTCCCTTAATGTATTTGAAGAATGTCATCAGGTCCCCATTTTTCTCAAGACTAAACATACCCATTTTTTTAACCTTTCTTCAGGCTTTTTAAACCTTTTATAATTTTTGTTACTGTACTCTGGATTCTCTCCAAATCATCCACATCTTTCCTAAAATGGGTGCCCAGAACTGGACACACTATCCTAGCTGAGGCCTCACCAGTGCCAAGTAGAGCAGGACAGTTGCATCCTGTGTCTTACTATGCAACACTCATGTAAATACACCCCAAAATGATATTTGCGTTGTTCATGACTGCATCCCATTGTTGACTCATATTCAATATGTGATCCATTATAACCCCCAGATCCTTTTCAGCAATACTATTTACCACCTAGCCCATTATTCCCCACTTTGTAGTTGTCCATTAGATTTTTTTTCTTCATAAGTAAAGTACTTTGCACTTGTTTTTACTGAATTTCATCCAGTTGATTTCAGACCAATTCCCTAATTTGTCAAGGTCATTTTGAATTCTAATCCTGTCCTTGTGCAGAAAATCCTAGTGTTCAAATTGAGTGATGTCACCTTTAACTCAATGCTAATGATTTTGAAAGAAAGCTCCAAGCCCCCAAAGATCATGTTAGCTCTCTTAACTTCAGTATC
Organism: Macrochelys suwanniensis; assembly: GCA_033296515.1. Lineage (NCBI taxonomy): Eukaryota > Metazoa > Chordata > Testudines > Chelydridae > Macrochelys > Macrochelys suwanniensis. The sequence continues at coordinate 35,480,936 of CM065775.1, read as the reverse complement.
ACACTGGGTGCTTATATTCAGTTGATTACTCACAATGACCCCCAACTCTTTCAGAGTTGCTGCTTTCCAGGCTACAGTCCCCCATCTTGTAAGTGTGATCTACATTCTTTATTCATAGATGTGTGATCTTGCGTTTGACCCGTCTCATTTAACATTTTCATTAATGACCTTTGCACAAAAAGTGGGAGTGCGCTAATTAAATTTGCAGATAACACAAAGTTGGGAGGTATTGCCAGTACGAAGGAGGACTGAAATATCATACAAGAGGATCTGGATGACCTTGAAAACTGGAGTAATAGAAATGGGATGAAGTTTAATAATGCAAAGTGCATGGTCATGCACTTAAGGACTAACAACAAGATTTTTTTCTATAAACTGGTCATGTATCAGTTGGAAGTGACAGAGGAGGAGAAAGACCTGGGTGTACTGGTTGATCACAGGATGACTCTGAGCCACTGATGTGATGCAGCCATCAAAAAGGTGACTTCAGTCCTAGGTTACATCAGGAGAGGGATTTCTAGTAGAGATAGGGAAGTGTTATTACCACTGTGCAAGGCACTGGTGAGTCCTCATCTGGAATACCATGTGCAATTCTGGTTTTCCATGTTTAAGAAAGATTAATTCCATCCAGAACAGGTGCAGAGAAGGGCTACCAGGATGATCAGAGGAATGGAAAACTTACTTTATGAGAGGAGACTCAAAGAGCTTGACTTTTTTAGCTGAAGGGAGATATGATTGCTCTCTATGAGTACATCAGAGGGATTAACACCAGTGAGGGAGAGGAGTTATTTAACTTAAGGGCCAGTGCTGGCACAAGAACAAATGGAAATGAACTAGTCATCAACAAATTTAGGTTTGAAATTAGACAAAGTTTTGTATCCATCAGAGGAATGACGTTCTGGAAGAGCTTCCCAAGGGGAGCAGTGGTGGCAAATAGCCTAACTTGTTTCAAGACTGATCTTGATAAATTTATGGAGGGGATGGTATGATGAGACTCCCTACTATGGTATAAAGCCGATCTGCGACTGCTAGTAGCAAATATCCCCAATGACCAGTGATGTGACACTTGATGGGGAGGGCTCTGAGTTCCTACAGAGAATTCTTTCCTGGTGTCTGGATGTTGGGTCTTGCCCAAATGCTCAGGGTCCAATTTATCACCATATTTGGGGTCAGGAAGAAATTTCCCCCTAGGTCATATTGGCAGAGACCCTGGGTTTTTGTTTTTTTGCCTTCCTCTACGGCTTGTGGCACATCTGTAACTGCTAGTATCAAATATCTCCAACAGCCGGAGATACGACACTAGATGGGGAGGTCTCTGAGTTACTACAGGGAATCTTTCCCAGGTTTCTGTCTGGTGGGTTTTGCCTACACGCTCAGGGTCTAACTGATCGACATATTTGGGGTTGGAAAGGAATTTTTCCTTACGTCAGATTGACAGAGGCCCTGGGGGGTTTTCACCAAGGGTTGCCAATTTTGGTTGGATGTATTCCTGGAGGTTTCATCACATCATGCATTCTTTAATTAAAGATTAATCTTTAATTCCCAGAGACCCCAGGGCAATCCTGGAGGCTTGGCAACCCTATTTTCACCTTCCTCCTCAGTATGGGGCATGGTCACTGGCTAGCTTGAACAAGAGTAAATGGTGGATTCTCTGTAACTTGAAGTATTTAAATAATGATTTGAGGACTTCAGTAACTCAGCCATAGGTTATGGGTCTATTACAGGAGTGAGTGAGTGAAGTTCTGTGGCCTATGATGCACAGGAGGTCAGACTAGATGGTCCCTTCAGATCATTTTGTGGCTTCTAAAAATGATTTTTTTCTAGTTTGAATTAATTTTGTTTAAAAAGGGTCTCTGTGACACTCTGATGAAAAACTATGTATTATCATGATCTAAAATCCCTCTATGCTGCGCGGCTACATGGCCACACAGCTGCCTATTAAGCCCCATGCAGGGGCTCAGGGCTGCGGCAGGGAGAGATGCCTCTCCCCCAGCAGGGACATGCCACAGTGGGGAGAGGTGCCCCTCCCCCAGCCCCAGTATGGAGCTGCCCAGGACTTGCTGCAGCCAGGGAGAGGCGCCTCTCCTGCAGCTGCTGCGGCAAGAAGGGAGCCCTCTCTCCCCACCGCAGCCCCTGGGCAGCCTGCAACCCAAACCCCTCTTCCCCGGTCCCACCCCAGAGCCCACACCCCAACCCTCTGCCCCAGGCCTGAGCCCCGTTCTGAACCCCTCATCCCTGGCTCAACCCCAGAGGCTTCACCCCTATATGGAGCCCTCACCCCCTGCACCCAACCCTCTGCTCCAGCCCTGAGCCCCCTCCCACACTCCGAACCCCTCGGCCCCACCCCCACCACATGAATTTTGGTGCACATAACAAAATTCATTCCGCACATGGACGTAAAAAATTAGAGGGAACACTGGTCATGATAGAAATTGGTTTGAAAGCAAACTGATTATAGTGTCCTTTTAATGCCGCCAAGAAATAAGTCTTCACATAAATGCCAGTTCTATTCAAAACCTTAGCATGGGGACCACAAGCATTCATGAGTCACACTTTCCACATTACTAACACTCAGGCTGTTCTAGGAGTGCCAGGCTTGGAGCACTGTACATGGAATAGGGCTAGGCTATGAGACACCACTCTTTGTGACCAGGCCAGTACTCCCATTTGATTCCCTTAGTTAATGTATCAGAGGTTTAGCCGTGTTAGTCTGGATCTGTAGACGCGACAAAGGGTCCTGTGGCACCTTATAGACTAACAGAGGTATTGGAGCATAAGCTTTCGTGGGTGAATACCCACTTCGTCGGATGCAAACAGTTAATGTAGTTCAGCTTCCACAAAGTTTATGATTAACCTGATGTCACGAGAACTTTGGTTCACACATTATGTAATGTTTCTCTCAAGCTCTCCCTACAATCACATCAGTGTGAGTATTTCAGGAGTGCTCTGTTTGTGTATATGTGTATAGTAAAGATGCCGGTAGATGATACTCAAGTAGATATAACATAATTTCTGGGTTCTGTACAGCCAATAAAATTGTGTTCTACAAATGACTTCCTCTGGCAGCAATTTACATCAGCCCTTAACAGTGGTAACACTCGGATAGGAAGAAAAAGGTTCCAGTAGTCTGACTTTGACACAGAGGATATCAGAACAGTGGAGACTCTTTTTAGTGAAAAATAGTGAAAACCCAAAAAGACAAAGATCAGAGGTTTTTTAGGGAACTCATTGGGTTGATCTAGCCTGATGACTGGTATCTTTAAGTGGTGTCTCACTATGTGGAAAGGTCTAATGATGGAAAATTCAAACATCTTAAAAAAAAACTCATATGCATATGTGAGGTGCTATAATGAATATGTAATGCATGGAATATTTTCCAGCAGCTTGTCTCACTGTCCTTCTCAGTAAAGCACCCAATGCACTGTTGTCTTCCTGGAGCATGAACAGAAAGAATGTCTGATTTATAGCAGAACATAAGGAGCTGCAGACATGGAGATTTAGGATCCAGAAGGATACACATTGCATAGGCACCATGTACTACCAGCTGAAGCCTAGAAATACTACAGGGAGGACTTCAGAAGAGTATCAGCTAGAACAGGTAGCACACACACCACTTCAGGCTTCAATAAAGAACAGACTTTTAGATAATACATTATAATATCTAGCCCCGCTATAGCACTTTTCACCTTTGATAACAAAGCACTGTACCAAGGTCAGGATCATTATCCCGATTTTACAGATGGTGAAAATGAGGCATAGGAAGGGAAGAGACTTGCGCAAGGTCACCCAGCAGGCTAGTAGCAGAGCCATGAATTGGACCCAGGTTTCCTGAGTCATAATCTGGGGCTCTAGCCAAGGTAGTGGGTACCTAATGAAGGGAAATACCTGATTTGTAGCTACAGCATCTTTGGCTATGTGACTGATTATAAAGGAATGACTGAAATGATTGCTGACAGGTGCAGCTTATTGTCTATGTTCTTGTGTTCACTCCCTGATCCTACAGCCCTCACGTGAGCAAAATGCATGTTGACCTTAGCAGGAAATCTGAAGTGTGAACTGTTGGTTCAGCAAGTATGCAATCCTGAACAATTAGAAAAACACCCGGTGCATGAAGAATTTCTACAAAATTTGCATCATTATCTGACCTGAAAAAAACCAGCGGGAAGAAAACAATGGGGAAGCCACTCAGTGATCATGCCATTTTGCTTTCTCAATGCACTCATTGCTGCGTGGGATGTTTTTGAGATGTTCATGCTGTGCTACATGCTAAAGGAAACTTTTCCAGGCAAAATATCTATCATCTTCATGCTGAGGACTGACAAGAAAGAGGCTCTTGAATTTGTCAGTATTTAATTAGACATGTAGAAATTATGATTACTACAACAAAAAAGATTTGTTTCATGTTTAGTGGGATGTTCTGTGAGAGATGGCCTCTCTGGCAGGGGGTTTATAAGCCAATACTGCTTTTCAGAATCTATCATAGCACTAGCTATCGGCTGTTCTTAAAGGGATAGACTGTGACTTTACAATCTGCCCCCCAAGTGAAGGGTAGTTGCACCCCCCAGGAGAATGCCAGAGAATGAGTTTTGATTTATTGTGTCATGGTGCCTCTGTGTTTGTGTCTTGTTCTGGAGCAGGAGAAGTAAATTACTTCCCCCCTCTTCCCTATTTTATGGAGCAGCTACTCTGGCCAGCAATGAGAGGGGTGGAGCTAGGTCTTCTCTGACTTTGCCCCTTCCCTGTCCACTTCCTCACAGTGGGAAGTATCTGACAAGTAACTCTGCTTTCCCACTACATTTGGAGGCATAATCTAAGTAGGGCTGAATGGTGGACTAAGGCTATGTCTACACTACATCATTTACAGCAGCGCAGCTGCACTGATGTATCTCTGCTGCTGCAGTGCTTCTGGTGAAGACACTCAAAGCTGACAGGAGAGAATTCTCCCATCAGCTTAATAACTCCTGCCTCCACAAGTGGTGGTAGCTTCGTTGGCAGGAGATGCTCTGGATTATTCATGCCCCAGAGGGACATCAGTTATACCGCAGTATTTTGTAGTGTATGCATAACCTAAGTGGCATCTTACTGTGTCACAGAGCTTACGCAACTGCAATCTAGCCCTAAAGGTTGAAAATATCTGTTTGCCTGCAGTAGTGATTAAAGGCAATGAGCAGGTCACAGTAATAAAGTTCAGAGGCAGCCACAGAAGCCTATATTTGAAATTATTATGTATTTGTATTGCAGTCATAAGTCAGGCCCCCAATGATAGACCAGGACTGCATTGTGCTAAGCGCTGTACAAACACTAAACAAAGAGGAAGTTCCTACTCCAAGGAGCTTACAGTTTAAGTATGGAGAATTACATAAAGCTGCAGAAGGGTCCCAGAATCTCACAATGTTTGTGATATGCCAGAAAAGTCAACCTTATGTGAATCTGCTTCTCCCCAGGCTTTTGGGCATTATATTGTTCTAACCCACTGCAAGGAGAAAATTCATTTTGTAACAGAGCTTAGCTGGAATCTAACCACAGCAAGCCAATATGGTTTGGGGAAGATAGGATTCATATATTTTAGGGCCACAAGGGACTATTAGGTCATTTAGTCCAACCTCCTGTATAACACAGGTCATGGAACTTTTCCCAGTTACCCCCGTATTGAGTCCAGTAACTTGTTTAGCTAAAGCACATCTTCAAGGAAGGCATCCAGTCATGATTGAAGACACCAAGAAATGGAGAATTGACCACATCTCTTGGTAGTTTGTTACAATCATTAATCACCCTTGTTGTTAAAAAAATATGTACCTTATTTCTAATTTGAACTTTTCTGGCTTCTGCATCCAGCCATTGGTTCATTTTATGACCTTCTCTGCTAAATTAAAGAGACCTTTAATACCCAGTATTTTCTCCCCTTATACACCATACTTCAGTCATCTCTTGATCTTCTTTTTGATAAAAACTAAACAGACTGATCTCTTCACGTCTCTTACTGTAAGATATTTTCTCCAGCCATCAAATCATTGTTGTAGCTCTTCTCTGTACCATCTCCATTTTTTCCAACATCCTTTTAAAAACGTGGATGCCAGAACTGAAAGCAATATTCCAGTATTGGTCATACCAATGCCATGTAGAGAGGTAAAATCATCTCCTGCTCCTACTCACTACTCCCCTGTTTATACATCCAAGGTTCGCATTTGCCCTTTTTGCCACAGTATTGCACTGAGAGCTCATGTTGAGTTGTTTGTCCACTACCACCTGCAAATTCTTTTCAGAGTCACTGCTTTCAAGGATATAGTCCCTATTCTGTAGGTACGGCCTGCATTCCTTGTTCCTAGCTATATCACCTTGCATTTGGCTGTATTAGAATGCATTTTACCAAGCCATCCAGATCACTCCACATGACTGCCCTATACTCATCATTATTTACCATTTCCACCAATCTTCATGCTGTCAGCAAATTTTATCAGCAGTGATTATGTTTGCTTCCAGATCATTGCTAAAAATGTTGACTAGCATACCAATCCCTCTGGAACTGCACTGCTATAGACTAGGGTCCGAATGGCTGGGCAGCGGTTCTGCAGAAAAGGACCTAGGGGTTACAGTGGACAAAAAGCTGAATATGAGTCAACAGTGTGCCCTTGTTGCCAAGAAGGCTAACGGCATTTTGGGCTGTATAAATAGGAGCATTGCCAGCAGATCGAGGGACGTGATTATTCCCCTCTATTTGGCACTGGTGAGGCCCCATTTGGAGTACTGTGTCCAGTTTTGGGCCCCACACTACAAGAAGGATGTGGATAAATTGGAAAGAGTCCAGCGGAGGGCAACAAAAATGATTAGGGGGCTGGAGCACATGACTTATGAGGAGAGGCTGAGGGAACTGGGATTGTTTAGCCTGCAGAAGAGAAGAATGAGGGGGGATTTGATAGCTGCTTTCAACTACCTGAAAGGGGGTTCCAAAGAGGATGGATCTAGACTGTTCTCAGTAGTGGAAGATGACAGAACAAGGAGTAATGGTCTCAAGTTGCAGAGGGGGAGGTTTAGGTTGGATATTAGGAAAACCTTTTTCACTAGTAGGGTGGTGAAGCACTGGAATGGGTTACCTAGAGAGGTGGTGGAATCTCCTTCCTTAGAGGTTGTTAAGGTCAGGCTTGACAAAGCCCTGGCTGGGATGATTTAGTTGGCTTTGGTCCTGCTTTGAGCAGGGGGTTGGACTAGATGACCTCCTGAGGTCCCTTCCATCCCTGAGATTCTATGATTCTATGAACCCCACTGGAAACACCCCCACTGTTGATGATTCCCCATTGGAAACTACTTTTTGAGATGTGACTCTTAGGGCATCACTACATTATGGGGACTATAGCAGCATAGCTACAGCACTGTGCCTATGCCAGCATAACTCTGTAGTGTAGATGAAGCCTACGGTGAAAGAAGGGATTTTTTTCATTGCTGTAGGAACACTACCTCCCTGAGCAACAGAAGCTAGGTCAATGAAAGCTGTGTCTACACCTGGGATTAGGACAGCATAGCCACAGCTCTCAGGTTGTGGATTTTTCACAGCACTGGGCACCATAACTACATCAACTTAAGTTTCAAGTGTAGACCATTCCTTAATCAAGTCAACCGCAACCACCACCGTTTTCTAGTAAATCTTTTCTCCATAATTCCAGGTGCCTGGAGACTGTTGTTAATATTGTCAGAGGGTCCTTGTCTTTTGTGTGTCATAAAATGGGGTCCTTAAGACTAGGACCTCTGGAAGCTATGGTACGATAAATAGTAGTAATTACTATCAACCCATCACTTATAAGGTAGTGGAACAAATTCTGCTCTCTAGAGACTTACTTTTGAGAGGAAGCAATTACTGAGTTTCTTCTGAATTTTTGGTGTTTTTACCTTAGCGTTTTTCCGTTTTGAACTACAGGTGAGTTTTTTAGTTTCTATCTACTAGATAGAGGTGGTTGTTTTTTCTGTAGTTATTTGAGCATTGGCCTGCTAAACCCAGGGTTGTGAGTTCAATCTGTGAGGGGGCCATTTAGGGATCTGGGGCAAAAATTGGGGATTGGTCCTGCTTTGAGCAGGGGGTTGGACTAGATGACCTCCTAAGGTCCCTTCCAACCCTGATATTCTATGATTCTAAGTTTTTAATGTTCTGTTGTTCTCACTTTGATTCTGATTCTGCAATCCTTATTGAGGAGCATGTACCCACAAGTGTTTTAAGATAAACTTTAACATGGGCATAAGTGCTGCTCAACATGAGTAAGGGCTGCCGTATTTAGAGGTTTACTAGATTGGTGGGTTAAGAGAAGCCTTGGGGTAAACAAGAGCTAATCCCAGCTGGGCTTGGGCAGGGCTGGGACTTCCTCTTCCCATGCACAGGTCAGACCCACCTCCAGGAACCTTCTCCAGCTGCAGGAAGTTCTTCACATCCCCGCTTTGCTTTCCAGCCATGGGGTGGGCAAGGTTACTGTATGGGGATCTCCCCTCCCCATCTGCCAAACCCATGTGCATCTGGACCCCCCATGAACTCAGACTCCCCTGCTGAGTCCCACTCCTCTGCATCCAGAATAGATAATTAGTATAAATGTAACTCTGTGATTTTAATAGGGGCTACATCATGTGTAAAACTCAGAAATGCCTTTCCTGCTTAGTCCATAATTAAGTTAATATGCAAAGGCCACAGAAAGTAATGGGACCTCCATTGTACTAGGAAAACAAAGACCTTGCTCCAAAGAGCTTTACAGCATTGGCATCACTTCCACATGAAGTCCTCTGCTCCTATTGAGCACCTCAGAAGGGGCTTTCAATACTTTGCCAGGGAGAGCCCATAGGGAAGATGGGTGAGGAGACAGTTATGGGACCTGATAGAAAAGGGTGGAGTATAAGAGTACACTTCCCAATGTTAAAAGCACCTGGAAAAAGCTTTGTAAGAGATGGGATTGTAATTATTTGTAGGTATTAGAACTTGGAATCTTATAAACCTAGTTGAAATTTGGAATTTCCATTCTGTGGGCAATTTTGAAATTTATTTCCATTCTGAATCTGAAATTTCCTGCAAAATAAATATTTTTTTGAAAAAAAAATCATTTCAGGTCAGTCAAAATATTCTGTTACAATAAAATCAAAATGTTATGTTCTGATCTTGACATTTTATTTTATATATTAGAATTTATAAAATCAAATTTCAAAACAGAGTTGTCTGGAATCAAAAAACTGAAATGTTCCATTCTGACAAAGTTGAAATGGAATGTATGTCTTGACCATTTTGAAACACTTTTTTTCAAAAAAATTTCACATCTAAATTTCATGGAAATCAACAAGTTCCCGCAAAAAGTTCCAATTTTGATTAAACAACATTTCCAACAGAAAAAACATTTTGTCAAATTTCCAACTATATCTTATAGAAAGAGTTCTCATCCAAAGAAGTACTTTAAAACAAACCAAAAAAATCAGCATTCCAGTTTACAGTCCTGTTAAACAGGAAAACAGATTTTTCTCCCCACTGAAAACTGCCAGCAGTAAGAAATTTAATTGTGCAGTTTATTGAAGTGAATATTACAATATTAGAGATAACAGACTTTGACCTTAACTGGTTAATCGGTTGTTGGCAATGTTGAATTTTAATGTTTTATATAAAAGACCTTTTGCTATTAAGCTAATGAGTGAAATGTTCTTTCACAGCGTATGTAATTAATGTATTCCTTGATGTCTAATTGATTCACAATTTGTATCTCTGTTTTATTAATTCCTCAAAAATTAACACTCATTTTCTACCATGTAAGATCACTCTCTTTTTAACCACAATTTTTATGAGATTACACTATGAATACATGATACACTAGCACAGCTATAGTTATGATAAACATAGCACTTTCATTCATACTTATTTCCAGGCATTTTCAGTGTTCAGAAAACACATATTCCTTACTTACAAAATTGTTGATACGCATTTTGTGCTTGGATAAGTAACAAAGTGATTTCCTATGCCCTGTTTGGAAAAAGCCTATTGTAAAAGGATGAAGTTATAAACATTTGAAAATGGAATACTTCTCATGTCCAATGTGTTGCCTTCCTTAACTTTTGCAACAATAGGTTGTTTTGATAGTCAGACTTTTGGTCTCATTTCCTGCTGAATTATATGAGGACATTTGACAATGTGGCTGTTAGTGTATGTCTTGGTAAACTTGAAAAGTAGCTAGAGGCAAGTTTTGAAAGACCTTGCTTCTAGCTATAATTATTTACAGCTTGTGTTCTCATATTCCTAAAATAGTAATCAGACATTTCCATCTGCTTGGAGTTAAATAACTAAGATTAGAACAAGCCACCACAAAGGATAGTGAGTGAGGAAGGGAGTGAAATTATTTTATCAGCTCTGTGGCTTTTTTGATTCACTACTCAGTACTGGGGCAAAATTCATAACAAATATTATTCACAACAAACAGTTTGAGCTGCTCTAGTTTGATTTGCTATACTCATAACAAAGTCTGGAGATATTTTTAGCCCAATTCATGTAGCCCAAAATGGTTTCAATAAGTACCAAACGTTTAGATGCTTAAACAATATTGGACCTTTTGTACAGAACCACACTAAAGTGCCCAATTCTGTAAAATAATTATTCATTCAAGTAATTATATTGATTTCAGTGGGACTTTTTGTATGAGTGCCAACTTTCAGAATTGGGCCTTAAGTGTAACCCTTGCTTGGGACACCAAGTATAACCTTGCTTGGGCCAACCTTGCTTGGGCCACCAAATAATTTGTATACCCTTTGACAGGGAAGATTCAGTCTGTCCTTTGTGTCCCTGGAGACAGCAGTTTAAGGATTTAAGCTCTTCAATTCTTTAAAAACTTTTTCTTTAACAGAAACAGATCTTCCAATATATATTTTTCGTTTTCATTGAGACACAATTGCTCAGTTGTGCACATTGTCCAACCTCCCAATGGCAGCAGGGCTAAGGCAGGCTCCCTGCCTGCCCTGGCTCTGCACAGCTCCCGGAAGTGACCGGTATGTCCCTGTGGTCCCTGTGCACAGGGGAAATGAGGGAAGCTCCACATGCTGCCACCGCCCCCAGCGCCGGCTCCGCAGCTCCCATTGGCCGGAAACCAATGGAAGCTGCAGGAGTGGCACCTCCGCCAAGGAGCCGCGCCTCCGCCAAGGGGCCAAACATGCCAGGTGCTTCTGGGAGCAGTGTGGAGCCAGGGCAGGTAGGAAGCCTGCCTTAGCCCTTCTGTGCCAGCAACCGGGAGTCGCCTGAGGTAAACGCTGCCCAGCTGGAGCCTGCACCCTGAACCCCCTCCTGCACCTCAACCCCCTGCCCCAGGTTGGAACCTCTCCCCCCACACCCTAACTCCCTCCCAGCCCCTCCACCTCCACCCACACCCCAGCGCCCTGCCCCAACCCTGAGCTCCCTCCAATACTCAAACTCCCTCCCAGAGCCCACACCCCCACCCACACCCATTGGAACCCATTGTCCCAGTCCTGAGCCCCCTCCAGCACTCAAACTTCCTCTTGGAGCCTGCACCCCACGCCTGCACTCCCTCACTGCTGCCTCTTCTGCCCCTCTGGTTCTGTAGGAAAGGGCTCATAACAGAGGAGGATCCTGCTTCTGCCAACTACATTGGGGAGATTGTAGTAGCTCTGTCCCTTGCTGGAAGGAAACCAGAGGTGACATCCTGGTCCTGCCAAAGTCCATGAGAGTTTTTCAGTTGACTCAGTGAAGCCAAGATTTCACCCTAGAAATGCGGGGATTTCTGGACATATTCAAACCCAGCTTAGTGCTGGGAGCTGAGTGTGGGGATGCTGTGGGAAGTGAGTTGGGGAAGTGGCACACCCTGCACCTCCCCCTGGCAATTGGCAGGAGAATTGGTTTAAGTTTACACGAGTATCCAAATCTATGGATACCTAACTGACACAAACATCAAAATGTTTGAGGTAATAATAATATATACAGAGAGCCTCAAATTTACAAGGCACTTTACAAACCATAGGTAAGACATATTACCTGCCCTAAAGTGTTTATTGTCAAAGGACAATATTGTCTCTTATCCTCTGCACCCACCTCATAACACCTATACCATCTTGCTTCAGCCATCAGTTTACAGTGTACCACTCAATCAATATCACACTCATTTCTATGACAACAGATTTGAATGTTGCTGATGAATACGTTTTACTTTAGCTCATCAGCTGAAGTTCATTTCATAGATGACAGCACAAGGTGAAGGTAATGCTTTCTTCTACGTGTTGGTTCAAGGTACTATGACTTTCTAATACATGTGGTGGACACATGTATTAGAATACATTTAAGGCCACAATCCTGCAAACACTTATGCACATGCTTAACTTTACTGCTAATGAAATAAATGAGGCTACTCACAGTCATAAAATTAACACATGCATAAGTGTTTGCAGGATCAGGTCCTAAGTCATTCTAGGACCAATTATTATCCCAAAGACTGGCATTGTAGTTTATGTCCTGTGTAGACACTCATCTTCTGCATTACACTTTTAAGTCACTGAGAAAACATCTACTTTCTCTGATGGAGAATCCAGTCAGCACTTCTCTTTTGGTGTTTAGAGAAAGACATATTCCCTTTGATTTCTAATATTCTGCAGCTTTTTGAATTTTTTCAGAAGGCACACTCAGAGTCTGAAGAAGTTCAAGTTTTAAATGCAGAATTAGGAGCTATTGACAGTCCAAAGGCTGGTGGGTTTTTTTTCTGTGTTTGCAGCTGCATGTTTTTACATTTTTTTAGAAGCATTTCCTTTCAAAGTTATCCAAAGTAGATCATGGTGGCCTAATGGAATTTCCGTATTGCCATTCAAATCTTCTCCAAGATTTCCTTTGAAGTAGAGCTCATTTTCTTTATACTTAAACTATCAAAGTGTCTTTTAAAAAAAAATTACTACTATTTCAGTTTACAAGGATCTTTCAGATAGGGCTTATCTACAGTGGTGCTCTACGCTGCTGGTAATTTTGTTTAAAGTGGTTTGTTCTGAGAAATCAACTTCTAAGGTCAAACTGACCTCCTTCATAAAGAGGCAAGAAACTGTCTTTATCCCTATAATTTGACCAAGGAGGATTTTTCACTGTCTTGATACCCCAAAAACACTTACGTTTTACTTTTCTGTGTGAGAGTGAATTTTTCTCAAGTCATGTTTGTATAAGATGTTCTACCTTGGAACCTGATTTCTTCATTCCATATACAATCCTCTTGACCAAAGCCTAATACCTGAATACATCAACCTTAGTATGTCTCCCAAAACTCAGTCAGATGATCACACCTTTACATTTAACTACAATGACGTTAACTGATTGAATCAAGTTAGCATAGTGAGAGAGTCCAGGTATATTAGGTACATCCAGCCCTATTTCAATCATAGTCAGACTCTGTGATAGATTGATCTGTATTTTTAAGAGATTGCTTGAGTGGTTGTTTTTCCCCTTTATGATTCAGTTCTCTTCCTCTGGTCTTGCGACAAACCCCAACCATTCCTTAGATCAGGGAAAGATTGGAAGGAAACCTTAGTTAGAAAAATTGGAGACATAAATCAAGAGACCGTGTATTGTTCATCTGCAAAATTTGGGGTGTAGGGGTTCTTTTCATTCTGTGTCTTCCTCTAAAGAACATTAATTGAAAAATGGCAGATCTCCTAAGGTATTATTCCTGTCATCAAATGCAACATGGCTTGAAACTAACCCTTGTGCTTATCATGCTTCTATAACCAGAGACATGATGAGGGCCACTTTCTGCTCTTGGATCCCTAAGGTAGATGCTTTGATTTCCCTACCTGTGCAGAACTTCTGTTAAGATCAGAGGGAGTTTGATGCAGAGAGGCGAGTGAAGATGTGTTTTACAGACAAGAGAGCGGAATGTTTCTGAGCGAGGAAGGATTAGAGGTAATCCTGTGCTCTAAAGCTTACAGATAATATTTATAGTTATGATTTTTCTCATAATTAATATTAAAATGTTCTAACATTAACAATGCAATATGTCAACATATACAAAGATTAAAATCTCCCTCCCTCTAACAAAATTCCCTAGGCTGTTCATCATTGCTGAGCCTTTTTAAAGGGGGGAAAGCAAGAGAAAGCTGGTGGCTAACTTGCTTCACAAAAGAATGATCAGAACTATACGTTTAACTATTTAAGAGTGAGACAATAAAATCCTATTCATACTACAAACTTTTCATTATTGATGTATAGGGAATACATGACACATATGCAAATTGATATAAAGACTATGGCGGTAAAAGGTTTATACCACTGCACACCACATAATGTATTTTAGTTATGCACATATTTTACAAAAAACTATTTTGGAAACGTTAGAGATTTTAAAATATGTATTGGGATTTTTTTCATATCCCTCTTCCTGTAAAGCCAGGCACATTGTACCATGAGTCAACTATATCAATCTTTGAGAGGGGAAGAAAATAACTAATATACTTCTAAAATTTCAAAAAGCGATCAAAGACCTTGATCCTGCAAAGACTGGGTAACTTTATGTACCATCAGTAGTCCTACAGATGTCAATTGAATTACTTAGTGTGTAAAAATTATACATATCCTTCAGTCTTTGCAGGATTGAGGCCTAAAGCTTCAATACTACAAAGAGTTCCACACGGGCCTATGCAGAATCCCACTGAACTCACTGGGGTTCGGTGCAGGGGTCTATCTGTCCTGGGCTAATTGTAGGATCAGAGCTTATTTTAAATTTTTGTACAGAAAAATGTCGCCTAATGTAAAGTCCCTAATGGAAGGTAAATGTTGACTCTTTAATTCTTACTGTACTTGCACTCAGATATGAGGTAGTAATGCTAGATCAGTTCATATTTCACATTGCTGTGGTCAATGACTGAGAAAACAGAGTCTGAAACTGATGAAACTGTGGGTCACAGCCATGCACTATTAGCGTATTCTCAATATCTCAGGCAAAGCTGATGTGGCAAAAGTAGTAGTCCCTTGAGAAGTAGGATGCCCCTAAGCATTCCTCTCTTCCTCTCGGAGAGAAGATTTGGCCCCCGCTGAACAATTCCACTTTCACAATTGTTTTGAAGGAGCTTCTTTAATACACTACTCTCTGCTCCTGCTCTGTGGAAACATTTGCATACCAGCTTTCTAGTGTCACCACATAAAATGTTAATTTTAATCAATTACTATTTTTGAACATAATTCCTGGTTCAGGACATCTTGTTACAAATGCTCCTAAATCAACTTTCAGATTTAGTACATGAAGCATGTGTAGCTCAGGTTACATGGGCAAATAAAGTGTTCAGGTTATCTTTAGGATTCCACTAAGGTCTTATGAATGATGAAGATTTAAGGAAAGGAGAAAACTTCTTAACATGCTGGATGAAATTATGATACTGCACACAAGTAGAGATTCATTTATTTCAGGCTTTGCACTGCCTCTACACTACCAGGCAGTAATCTGTTTTCTTGGGTGGCTAAAGAGGGAGCATATAGGAGATATTATTATTTGCTGCTTGTGTTACAGAAGCACCTAGATAAGCCCCACATTGTGCTAGGCACTGTACATACATATGGTAAAAGACACTGCTGGCTGCAAAGAATAACTGCAACAAACAGGGTGAAGGGAAATATTATCATCCCTATTTTACACACAAAGAATTGGGGTGCAGAGGGTAAGTTATGGGCCCACAGCTAAAACCTGAACCCAGATTTCCTAACTCACAGGCCAATAGCTTAATCACAAGACCATCCTGCCCCTCTAGGGTTGGCTGTGAGCTGGAATAGGGCACTGATGTGTTATCAGGCCTTGGTTGGTTAGACTGGGTTTATGTAAGGAATTGAGATTACATGAAGTGTGTATAATTTGTATGCTGTATATCTAACTAATGGCAGGATGTACATAGCTTGTGGATAGGCAGCTTTTATTGTTTTATGAAGCTATCTAAATACAAGGCTTATTTTTCAATGAAACATTAACAGTGCCTACTTTATTATTGCTTAGCTCCCAAAAGAAAATGCTTCTCTCCACTGTTGGCTGCAGATTTCTAGTGGAGTTGGAACTTGTACTCTGGCAAGTAAAATCTGGTCTAAGAGACTCACTGTTGCCATGTATCTGGTGGGTTCTGTGGTGCACTGAACTTCCTGATGAGTGTCCATCTTTTCTGCTAGACCTTGACATGTCCATTTCTGAGATTACTTTTTCCTTGTGTGTTCTTTGGGCTACATTCAGACTCCACAGGCAATGGTTGGCTCAGCCATAGTTTTCAAAAAAACTGTAATTTATGAGGTTGAAACCAGAGGTTATGAATTGACTGGCAGTAAGGGAATTAACATGCCTTTCCTTGAGGCAGATAACATCTATGTTGTGTCACATTCAGACAAAGTTTTCAAGAACAGGCTACTTTGCGGCAGATAGGCCCTTGACATTAAACTGTAGCACTTCAAGCACAGGGCCAACACTTATAGCATTTCCTTGTCTAGGTCCAGAATAACCAGGACCCAACAGATAAAAATAAGCTGCATTGGTGCAAGTCTGCAGTAACTCCACTGATGTTGGTAGAGTGTAAATGAGAGCATAATTTAGCCCACATAATTTTAATTGTAACCCTGCCATTTTGCAAATCAAGCTCTCTGATTGTTTAATCAGGTGTATTTCCACATAACTCTGCAACAAACCGCAAATCAGTCATCTCCTTAATCAGCAAATGACATGAGAATTAAACAACTAGGGACATTTTTTCTCTGGCCACAAACATAAACATCCTACTATGCATTCTGAAATATGTACTTTACTTTCGTACGTGTTTGGCCAACATAGCCTGTTTATTCACTGCTCTAACGATTAGGAATCTTGTCAGTATCATAATGCTCCAGTGTTGCTGGCAAAATGCCTTCAGTCTCTATATTTCTGAGGAAATGACTCAATAATGGGCTGACGTACATTGCACAGCTTTGCATTTTGTACCTTCAGACTTTATTATTTATCACTTCATGTTCGCATGAATTAGAAATAGGACTAGAAGAAGAAACACAACATTAGTAGAACGCTTTCCCGTGGATAATTTGTGCTTACTAGTTTTAGATGTAGGAGAAAAACAAAACTGCAAATGCGTCATCAGATATTCCTTTTGATAATAACTGGGGGGAAAGCAGGTAGGCCTATTTATTGTTTTCTGAAAGGACATGGTGTCCATATTGGTTTGTTGTGCTTTTCCCAACATTGCCAGTGATTATGAGCTATAAGAACAACTAATCTCTATGCTGCCCAACCTGCTTTAGCCCCATTCTGATGCCGACTAAAAAAAAAATCAGAATTTTTTGGGATACCATGAAATTAAATCCAGACTGGGTCAGACTAAAAGCAGGAGGGTGATTGTTGTTACTCATAATAGAATATCGATGTTTGCCGAGAGCACAGGGCTGAGAGTCAGCATACCTGGCTGGTGTGCCAGTCTCTGCCAGTAACTTGCTGTGTTATCTTAGGCAAGCCACGAGAGGCCTGTATTTCAGAACACATGAATCCAGCTAAAGTCAATGGGAGCCGCTGTTGCTCTGCTCTGAAAAACTCAGGCCACTAACCTACTGTAGACTCTGTCTCAGTTTATCCATCTGTAAATGCATATAATTCTCCCTGCCTACCACACAGAGGGCCTTATTCTCTGTTGTCTTGCATATCTTGTCTTTGTTTACAACAGAACAAAGTGGATGTAAAACACTGTCAGGTCAGAAGCATTTGACCTTGCACTGGGGTAAATGACTACATGAGGAGCAGAGAATGGAGAATAAGGCCCAGGGCATTTTGAGGATTAATTCATTCATATTTTTAATGTGCTGTAAGATCCTTGACTGGGCTAATTGTTACTGTATTATAATTAATGAAAGACTTAATTCATCAGATCTGAATGCAGGAGCTTCACCTTCTCTACAGGAAACAAGCCAATAATGATTTGATTTATGAAAACAACTCTTATGGGTTATGTTTACAAGCACATGCATTAAGGATTTTGTAAATCAGGAGACTACATTCCTTTTTATGATTTTTTTCCTGGTCGAGCTCTTCTACACTGTGGTGCCAGAGTTTGGGACACTGCAGAGAGCTGGATGTGACAAAGAGTAAGCATGACTTTGTAAAAAATGCTACCTTCCCTGCAAGTATTAATCAATTTAAAAAAAATATGATTATTGTCAAATAGTTGGATCCTATAAAAATACTGAACAGGTTTCAAGAACAAGTAAGCGGACCAAATGACAGAGGAAGGGAAATGATGGCATAAAATTTGAACATTCCATTTGTTACTATAGATTTCACTTGATTTTGTCAGTGCTGCACCTAAATAAGCCTTACTGCAGCAAAGATAATAATCTTCTGCTCCACTGATGCAAGTAGTGATGCCAAGACTAGAGGAAAGGTGGCGTGATTGAAAATTGATGCTGATCTGTGAATTTAAATGTAAATCTGTGTGCATGTCAAATGGTAATAAGATCTGAGTGCATGCTGCAAAAATAGCTTTGTGAATGTTCATACACAATTTTAAATTATCTATGTGACTGTCTTCCCATCCTTTGTTTATATTACTAAATCACCTAGAGGACCCAATTAAGATAGGGGCTTCATTGTGCTAGGAATTCACAGCTCTTGGGGGAGGGGCTGTCTCCTATAGTTTAATACCATGTCTACACTAGAGAGCTTACAGTGGCACAGCTGTACTGATGCAGCTGCGTCGCTGTAAGATTGCTTATGTAGCTGCTCTATGCTGAGGGGAGAGAGCTCTCCCGTTGGCATCATAAAACCACCTCCACGTGCAGCAGTAGCTATGTTGGCAGGAGACGCTCTCCTGCTAACATAGCGCTTTCCACACCAGCACTTCTGTAAGTGTAACTTATGTCGCTCAAAGGGGTGTTTTTTCACAGTGATATAAGGTGTACTGGCAAAAGTGGTAGTGTAGACCTGGCCTAAATCAGGGGTGGGCAAATACGGTCTGGGCGCCGCACCCGGCCCTTCAGACGTTTTAATCCAGCCCTCGAACTCCTGCCAGGGAGCAGGGTCCAGGGCTTGCCCCGCTCCACATGTGCCATGACTACGGGCGGCTCCCGGAAGCAGCAGCATGTCCCCCCTCCAGCTCCTATGCATAGGGATGGCCAGGGGGCTCCGCACGCTACCCGAAGTGCCACCCCCACAGCTCCCATTGCCGGCAACCACGGCTAATGGGAGCTGCAGGGGCGGCGCTTGCAGACAGGGCAGCGTGCAGAGCCGCCTGGCTGTTTCTCCATGTAGGAGCCAGAGGGGGGACATGCCGCTGCTTCCAGGAGCTGCTTGAGGTAAGCGCCGCCTGGAGCCTGCACCCCTGACCCCCTCCAGTGCCCCAACCCCCTGCCCCAGCCCTGATCCCCCTCCCATCCTCCAAACCCCTCGGTCCCACCCTCCTACACCCGAGCCTGCACCCCCAGCTGGAGCCCTCACCCCCCCCCACCCACACCCCAACCGGCTGCTCCAGCCCAGAGCCCCTTCCCGCACCCTGAACTCCTTATTTCTGGCTTCACCCCAGAGCCCGCACCCCCAGTCGAAGCCCTCACCCCCCTCCCACACCCCAATCCCCAATTTTGTGAGCATTCATGGCCTGTCAAACAATTTCCATACCCAGTTTGGCCCTCGGGCCAAAAAGTTTGCCCACCCCTGGCCTAAATTGACAAGACAGACAAAGAGTGAGAGAGAAAACAAAGAAGTGAAGTGATTGGCCAAAGGCCATGCAGCAGATAAGTGGCCAATCCAGGAATGGAACCTAGGAGTAATACAGGGAGTATTCCTGACTCCTCATTCAGTGCTCTAGCCAGTGGACCAGGGTCCCTGTCACCCTTAAGGACCTCTGCATTCCATTCTTTCTCCTTCCAGCTGCTGCTTCTCCCTCCATTCTCCTTTGCTGGTGTCTCCTCCTTGTCTGGATTCCAAAAGGTGGAGCTTTGAGCATGGAGGAAATGAGACAATCTCCGTGGCTCCAGTTCCAGCATCACAGTGATCCTGGCTGGTAGCTGGGAGGAGGTAATACAAGAGACATGGCTGTATGAGAGTCTGCCAGAGCTGTGAGTCATACCCAACGTCAAAAAGAGAGTCCCCGGGCAGAGATTTTCACTTTCTTATTTTCAAAACTGTGAAAAAAGAACAGAGTGGAGTTTCAGATTACAGGCCTCATAGTTTAAGAGAACTTGCTAAAGAGTATAGGAGGTGAATACTGGACCTCCATCTAGTATTTCTCATGGTTATTGGGATTCCAATGAAGGTCCACACCGGAGCATTGTTTAAAAGTTCCCTAAGATTTTCTGGAGCAGGACCTCTTCTCTCCAGATTGTTTCTTTCAATTTTAAGAGATATTAAAACTAGAAAAGTTACATTGGAAATATTCTTGTCTGTGTGAAATTTCTGGATAAATCTCAGAAGGACCTACTAGCTGTTTCATTATAATCCATAGATTCCACGGCAAGAAGAGAACATTGTGATCATCTGCTTTGACCTCCTGTATAACACAGGCCATAGAAGTTCCCCAAAACAATTCTTAAATCATAGCTATTAGAAAAACATCCTATCATGATTCAAAAAAATGTCAATGACAAAGACTCCATCATGATCCTTGGTAAATTGGTCCAGTGTTTAATTATTCTCACTGTTAAAAATGTACACCTTATTTCCAGTCTGAATTTGTCTACCTTCAACTTCCAGCTATTGGATTGTGTTATACCTTTCTCTACTTTATTGAAGAGCCCATTATTAAATATTTGTTCCCCATGTATGTATAGACTGTGATCAAGTCTTCTCTTAGCCTTCTCTTTGTTAAGCTAAATAGATTGAGCTACCTAAGTAGCTTTAAGGTGTGTGTTTTCCAATCCTTTAATTATTCTTGTAGCTCTTCTCTGCACCCTCTCCACATCTTTCGTGAATTGTGAAGACCAGAAGTGGACACAGTATTCCAGCAGTGGTTGCACCAGAGCCATGTACAGAGGTAAAAATAACCTCTTTATTCCTACTTGAGATTCGTGCATCCAAGAATTGCATTTGTCCTTTTGGCCACAGCATCACACTGGGAACTCATGTTCAGTTTACTGTCAACAACCCCCAAATATTTTTTTCAGAAACACTCCTTAGGAGAGAGGTCCTCATCATGCATATATGGCCTGCATTCTTTGTTCCTAGATGTATACATTTATATTTAGCCATATTTTAATGCATAATATTATATAGTTGATTTTTTTGTGTTTGGTTTTTTTGGCTTCGTTTTTGTTTTGCTGAGTTTGTTGGCTGGCATGCAACCTTTTTAAGTAAAAGGTTTGTGTACTAAATTGTGTTTGGGTTACTAAATTGCAAGAAATCTGCAGTAAAATTTCAGCAACTTAAAATTTCAAAGGAGGGATTAAAGAATGGAATCTTCCCTTAAATTTCCTAAAGCCATAATCTGAGGCCTTCTCTGCTCGTCTTAGCTAGAATCAGGTATTATACATCTTGAACTAGAAACATATAGATTGTTTTTCATTTATATGGGAAATATTCCCCCTAGGAATCACAGTCATTATGGCTACATCCACACTACCCGCCCAATTCGGCGGGTAGTGATCAATGTTCTGGGATCGATTTATCGCGTCTCGTCTAGACGCGATAAATCAATCCCAGAAGCGCTCCCTGTCAACTCCGGAACTCCAGCTCCGCCACGAGGAGTAAGCAGAGTCGACGGGGGAGCCTGCCTGCTGCCATGTGGACCAGTGGTAAGTACTTTTGAAATCGATCTAAGATATTTGACTTCAGCTACGTTATTCACATAGCTGAAGTTGCGTCTCTTAGATTGATTCCCCCCCCCCTAGTGTGGACCAGCCCTATGTGACCACTCCCTGGCTTTAAAAGGCTTTAAAAGGTAGGTTTCTACAGACCCTATGGGAGAGAGAATATGTGTGTGTGTGTGTGTGTGTGTGTGTGTTTGCAGATTCATCTCAAATGGATAAATTTGTGGATAATTTCAGATTCCCTGTACCAGAAGACTACATGCAAGTGAAACTTTTCCCCCTTGAAGCATTAAAACTAAATATTGGTCATATGAAGGCTTTCTTCTGTGATTTTTCACACTTCATGTCAGACTTATTTAAGGCTCTATTTTCCCAAAGGAGATAAGACTCCTGTTCCCTTCAGCAGGCTTTGGGTCAGATACCCTTTTTAGGTTCACAAAACGCTTGACAGAAAGACAGCTGGAGCTTTATTTTATACAATATGTAACCCCTTCTGTACCTTCAGCATAAGATCTCTTGGGTTGAATGTTAACAGGAGCTTCTCCGCATGCTGTTCCCATTTTGTATTGATTACTGATAATGTATGAGACTGTTTCCCCATCTGTTCTCTGCACCTTCCATCTCCACATGCCTGAATTCTCTCACCCCAAAGTAAATTAGAACTCCAAGAATGACTAGTTATGCATGTGTTATCTAGGAAAATGTCTACAGTCACCTTCTGAGGCCTGGGCCCCTAGACAAAGAGTCACCACCATGAATGTGGGAAGTGTTGAATTGTCAGTTTCAAGACTGCCTTGTTTGATGTATTGCATGCTGGGTAATTAGAGGACTCTATGCTTGTAAAAGGAAACCAGCTCTTTATTAAGAGAACCATTTTCAGAGATGTTGCAAATGCAGCTGGCATTCTAGCTATATGCACACAGACAGAGTTCCTTGACCCCCCTCCAAACTCTTTGCTCTTGTAACTGCTGCTCCTCCCTCCAAGTTCCATGCAGGTTTCTACTGTCCTTGGCTGCACTGGGGGCCAAATCATCCCATGCAGCTACTGAATAATGGAGCCTCAAATGGCCTTCTCTTGGTCTGTACATTGGAATGAATCTGGCTCTTTGTAATAGGTCGAGTAAGAGGAAGTGAATTCCAGAGTACAGTGAGAACACCCAAACCCCAGCCATTAGCCAACCTTACATTTACATTAGGGGAATGTTAGCTCAAGCACCTAAGATGATCTCAGTGCTGTTGGGGGTACATGGGGATTATGATTTACTTGGTATTACAGAGACTGAAGTGTGTCTGGAATATCCGTACAGAAAGACCCAATTTATATAATAAAGATTGTGAGGTTAAAAAAGCAAATTGTATAACATTATATATGTGCATATAACACACAGAGACACAAGCACTGCAATGGAGACAGATTCATTGATTAAAATAAGGAATGTCATAAGAACAGCTATGCTGGGTCAGACCAAAGGTCCATCTAGCCCAGTATCCTGTCTTCCAACAGTAGCCAATACCAGGTGCTTCAGAGGGGATGAACAGAACAGGTAATCATCAAGTGATCCATTCCCTGTCGCCCATTCCCAGCTTCTGGCAAACAGAGGCTAGGGACTTCAAGGGTCCAGGATAGAGTTATTTTGGAGATCTTGACCACCAAGGAACAGAAGATGCTGAAGTATTTGCAGAGCAAATGTCAAGAAAAACAAAATTAAAAGAAATAATTAGGAATAATGAAAAGAAATATAAGAATAAATGAGAGGGGTTAATTACTGAGTTCTCTCTTTAACAATACATACAACTTTAAAAACTAAAACACAGGACATATGATTTATTATCAGAAAAATCTTTAGCATTAATGGGGGATAATTTTAGTCCAGAATGTGCAGGAAGCAGCAAAGGGCAATACTGCATCTGAAAGCAAGGATAGGGTAACAGATTGGAAGATGAGGGAATATATGGGGCTACCTCAAATTAATTTCTGATCTAAAGGATGACCTTTGGCTGTGTGGGATCTCCCTAGTAATGCACTTGATGGATATAAGCCAAAAATCCTTTGTCCCAGAGGCAGAAGTGTTATCCACTGAGCCACAGTGACACTAATGTCCTTCAGTAAGGTCTAGAATTTTAAAAGCAGAGAATATCCCTCCTCCAAAGTACACCGCATGACACTCTGTTTCTTAAATGCTTTCTTTTTAATGCACTGCTTCCTAATATTTATTGCCAGTTTCCAAAGACTGCTCTGATTTTTTTTTTTATGTGTTCCTGATTTCTCTGAGGAAGAGAGCTGAATTATACAGGAAACCTTGTCTTCCAAAGCTCAGTGCTTAGCTTTTAATGTGCAAATGATGTAAACTGAGTTCAGTGGTGTGTGAGAAAAGCTAACAGGTCATTTGGCTTATGAGATTTAAAAGATATTGTCATTATCTAATGCTTTCTTGCTGTTATCCCTAAGTGAGTAGATGTAGGCTTCGTATGCAGGATGTAGGACTTACGGTGTGTTCTTAACTTGTCACCTTTTAATAACTAAAGTGATGTTAAGTTTATGCATTTTAAAAATAGAATCTATTAATTTACCCTTTTGTTATTCTTCAAGAAACCATTTTGAGTATGTTCAAACTGCATGAAGCAAGCAGAATAAGATTTTTTGGCCGTGACTCTTTTTGTTTTAAAGCTTCCCATGATGCTGCACCTCTGATCTTGAACTCCCTCTCTTTGCACCACAGTGTTTGTGCCTGTCTGGCTCTCAGATCAGTGGGGTACCAGGGCGACACAGCTTGGGCTAAAGAGAAGGACACTCCTCCAGTTTGGTGCTGGAGAGGAACCCTCTCTACTTAAAACAAACACGCAATCAGGGCAAAACTGGGAGGCAAGATCAAATCAGTATCTTAGATGCCTGTATACAAATGCGAGAAGTATGGGTAATAAGCAGGAAGAACTGGAAGTGCTAATAAATAAATTCAACTATGACATTGTTGGCATCGCCAAAACTTGGTGGGATAATACACATGATTGGAATGTTGGTATGGATGGGTACAGCTTGCTCAGGAAGGACAGACAGGGGAAAAAGGGAGGAGGTGTTGCCTTATATATTAAAAATGTACACACTTGGACTGAGGTGGAGATGAACATAGGGGACAGAAGTGTTGAGAGTCTCTGGGTTAGGCTAAAAGGGGTAAAAAAAAGGGTGATGTCATGCTAGGAGTCTACTACAGGCCACCTAACCAGGTGGAAGTGGTGGATGAGGCTTTTTTTAAACAACTAACAAAATCATCCAAAGCCCAAGATTTGGTGGTGATGGGGGACTTCAACTATACAGATATATGTTGGGAAAATAACACAGCGGGGCACAGACTATCCAATAAGTTCTGGGACTGCATTGCAGACAACTTTTTATTTCAGAAGGTTGAGAAAGCTACTAGGGGGGAAGCTGTTCTAGATTTGATTTTAACAAATAGGGAGGAACTCGTTGAGAACTTGAAAGTAGAAGGCAGCTTGGGCGAAAGTGATCATGAAATCCTAGAGTTCACAATTCTAAGGAAGGGTAGAAGGGAGTACAGCAAAATAGAGACAATGGATTTCAGGAACGCGGATTTTGGTAAGCTCAGAGAGCTGATAGGTAAGGTCCCATGGGAATCAAGACTGAGGGGAAAAACACCTGAGGAGAGCTGTTCAAAGGGACACTATTAAGGGCCCAAAAGCAAACTATTCCGCTGGGTAGGAAAGATAGAAAATGTGGCAAAAGACCACCTTGGCTTAACCACGAGATCTTGCAAGAGCTAAAAAATAAAAAGGAGTCGTATAAAAAATGGAAACTAGGACAAATTACAAAGGATGAATATAGGCAAACAACACGGGAATGCAGGGGCAAGATTAGAAAGGCAAAGGCACAAAATGAGCTCAGACTAGCTACAGGAATAAAGGGAAACAAGAAAACTTTTTATCAATACATTAGAAGCAAGAGGAAGACCAGGGACAGGGTAGGCCCACTACTCAGTGCGGAGGGAGAAACAGTAACAGGAAACTTGGAAATGGCCGAGATGCTTAATGATTTCTTTGTTTTGGTCTTCACCGAGAAGTCTGAAGGAATGCCTAACATAGTGAATGCTAATGGCAAGGGGGAAGGTTTAGAAGATAAAATAAAAAAAGAACAAGTTAAAAATCACTTAGATAAGTTAGATGCCTGCAAGTCACCAGGACCTGATGAAATGCATCCTAGAATACTCAAGGAGCTAATAGAGGAGGTATCTGAGCCTCTAGCTATTATCTTTGGTAAATCATGGGAGACAGGAGAGATTCCAGAAGACTGGAAAAGGGCAAATATAGTGCCCATCTATAAAAAGGGAAATAAAAACACCCAGGAAACTACAGACCAGTTAGTTTAACTTCTGTGCCAGGGAAAATAATGGAGCAAGTAATTAAGGAAATCGTCTGCAAACACTTGAAAGGTGGTAAGGTGATAGGGAATAGCCAGCATGGATTTGTAAAGAACAAATCATGTCAAACCAATCTGATAGCTTTCTTTGATAGGATAACGAGTCTTGTGGATAAGGGAGAAGCGGTGGATGTGGTATACCTAGACTTAGTAAGGCATTTGATACGGTCTCGCATGATATTCTTATCAATAAACTAGGGAAATACAACTTAGATGGGGCTACTATAAGGTGGGTGCGCAACTGGCTGGATAACTATACTCAGAGAGTAGTTATTAATGGTTCCCAATCCTGCTGGAAAGGTATAACGAGTGGGGTTCCGCAAGGGTCTGTTTTGGGACCGGCTCTGTTCAATATCTGCATCAACAACTTGGATATTGG
Organism: Macrochelys suwanniensis; assembly: GCA_033296515.1. Taxonomy (NCBI): domain Eukaryota; kingdom Metazoa; phylum Chordata; order Testudines; family Chelydridae; genus Macrochelys; species Macrochelys suwanniensis. Next base: position 35,454,404 of record CM065775.1, on the reverse strand, counting down.
CATAGAAAGTACGCTTATTAAGCTTGCAGATGATACCAAACTGGGAGGGATTGCAACTGCTTTGGAGGATAGGGTCATAATTCAAAATGATCTGGACAAATTGGAGAAATGGTCAGAGGTAAACAGGATGAAGTTTAATAAGGACAAATGCAAAGTGCTCCACTTAGGTAGAAACAATCAGTTTCACACATACAGAATGGGAGGAGACTGTCTAGGAAGGAGTACGGCAGAAAGGGATCTAGGGGTTATAGTGGACCACAAGCTAAATATGAGTCAACAGTGTGATGCTGTTGCAAAAAAAGCAAACTTGATTCTGGGCTGCATTAACAAGTTTGTTGTGAGCAAGACACGAGAAGTCATTCTTCCGCTCTACTCTGTGCTGGTTAGGCCTCAACTGGAGTATTGTGTCCAGTTCTGGGCACCGCATTTCAAGAAAGATGTGGAGAAATTGGAGAGGGTCCAGAGAAGAGCAACAAGAATGATTAAGGGTCTAGAGAACATGACCTATGAAGGAAGGCTGAAGGAATTGGGTTTGTTTAGTTTGGAAAAGAGAAGACTGAGAGGGGACATGATAGCAGTCTTCAGGTATCTAAAAGGGTGTCATAAGGAGGAGGGAGAAAACTTGTTCATCTTAGCCTCTGAGGATAGAACAAGAAGCAATGGGCTTAAACTACAGCAAGGGAGGTTTAGGTTGGACATTAGGAAAAAGTTCGTAACTGTCAGGGTGGTTAAACTGGAATAAACTGCCCAGGGAGGTTCTGCAATCTCCATCTCTGGAGATATTTAAGAGTAGGTTAGATAAATGTCTATCAGGGATGGTCTAGACAGTAATTGGTCCTGCCATGAGGGCAGGGGGCTGGACTCGATGACCTCTTGAGGTCCCTTCCAGACCTAGAATCTATGAATCTATGAATCTATGAATCATAGCCTGCACCATAGCCTGCATTGAGTCAGTTCCAAACCATCTCAAACCAATGTTGTTGTTTTATCTTCATAAGTTAACAAATGTAGAACCAAAGGCTTCAGGGTGCTGGGCCAATGGGAGTCGAGCATTCAGTATTAGAGCGGTCTGAAAAATGAAAATCTCTTTTGAAATTGTTTCCATCCTGAACCAAAACTAAATATCAAAAATGTGAAATTTTTCACAGGAAGGAATCCTGAGAAAAAAAAGTCTGTTCCAGGAGAATAAAAATAGATTTTTTCCCCAGCTTCCCAGCGGCCTTCCTGGAACGCTCCTGTCAATGTCACTTTCTAATTGACAAGGACCTTCTATCCAGGCTGCTGAAGAGGCAGAGACCCTGGCCCTCAACCTCCCCTGCTAGACCCAGGGCTGGAGAGGAAGAGAGCAGAGGAGATTGAGAACCAGAGAGTCAGAGACTCAGGGTGTTCAGCCACAGCAGAAAGTGAAATTGACAAGAGCCTTCCAGGACCGCAGTCAGAGAGCTGTCACTTTGATTTTTCCCAAAAGAAAATTGAAATTTTTCTGCAAACTGAAATTTTCCCAGGGAAAACCTTGGTTTTGTAAAAAAAATGGCTTTTTTCAACCTGACAAACTTCCAGGCAATTCTACTCAACACCCCCGAGGATTGGGTCTGTAACAGAGTGGCAGTAATCTCCTGTTCACCTATTTAGCCATAAGATGACAGAAAATGCTGGAAGCCTGCAGGCAGCTGCACATTCATTACAGCTGACATACTGGGGCAGTTGTGGTTTATCCCTGTAAGAGAGGATGGCAGTTCTCTAATAAAGGGGTGAAGGTTTGGGACAGACTGATCTTGAAAAAAGGCACTTAGCAGCAGCAAGCTTGAGAAATAAATTTAAGCTGAGGACTCTTGTAGTATGGTTTTGGAATTACCTTTTCTCCAAAGTGTTGCCTCTTTGACGCTACGAGCATGAGGCTTTTAGTCTGGAGCCAGCTGGGTGGTCTAGTAAGGTTTATGTGGCCCTTACTAGAAAAAAGGTAATGTGAAGAACATTGCATACCTGGATTTTATTGACCCAACCGAATAGGGTCACCAGACAGCAAGTGTGAAAAATCGGGACGGGGGTGGGGGGTAATAGGAGCCTATATAAGAAAAAGACCCAAAAATTGGGACTGTCCCTATAAAATCGGGACATCTGGTCATCCTACAACCGAAACTGTTCCATGTGGCATTCTCATTGGTAACATTGGTCACATGGAACTACCACAACACTGATGAAATAGGTTAAAAATAGATCATAAAGAGCAATTGCTAATGATTCAGTGGAGAGCCAGTGGAAGTTCTTATGAGGATTCTTTCTGGGCGTCATTCTGGTCAACATTCCCATGCATGACCTGCAAGCATGTGCTTATTATATTACCAGAGGAGACAAAGCTGGGAAGGATTGCAACTAACTTGGAGGGTAGGATTAAAATACAATATGATTTCAGCAATAGGCTAAAAGCCATAATCTGATATGACAAATGGTTCCTGTGATGTGGGAAGGAATAGTGTAATTCACAAACACGGAAGGGAGGATTGCTGGCTTGAGATCAGTGCCAGCAACACAGCATAAAACTTATGAGAGTCAATTATGAGATGCTTTTAAAAAAATTACTATGCTGGCTTGATATTAATAAGTACTGATTAATAGGAGGATTTCATGAAAAAATGGGAAAGAATTATTCTGCTCCTCTCAACACCACTAAGAACTTAATTGGAGTCCTGTGTTTGATTTTGGACACCACGTTTGAAAATAAAAGATTAATGTGGAGAGTTGACCAGAAAAGAAATAAAATTTAGGACTCAGATCTGCACTGTGTGGTACTTGTGCAAAAGAGGAAGTGGTAAGGAAGAGAGAGTAGAATGTCTTTCCCCTTGGTAGCCAGAACTCAGAAGGGTGCTAGGAGGTAGGCCCTCCTATGTCCTGGCCTTCCCTGCAGATCCATTCTGGTGCCAAGCAGGGCAGGATTTGACCCCTAACCTTTCCTCACAGGCTTAGTTTTTAAAAGAAGTGGTATGTTCACACTGAAGAAAAAAAATACCTCAGTGAGTCATGACTGTTTACAGATAACGATACAAGAAAAGGATGGTAGAGGGAGGATGTGGATTTAAAAAATATCACTAGTTAATGAGAATAGTATGTGAATTAATGAGTTTAAAGATGCAGTAGGGAAAACTGCAGGTTTGGATGTCAAAGAAAACATAACAAAAAGAACAGTTATTACTGCTGAGTGAATAATGTATAATCTGTCAATGAAATGTAGTCTCACATTTGTAACTGAATTTTCTGCAGCTGTGCTCCTGCATAGCCACCCTGGAGAGAACTTCTGGCATACATTTTGTGTTTGCAGGGAAATGAATTTCAAGGTCACATGCATAATTAATTGTAAAGAGGCTAAATTTTAATGTTGCATGTGTAGCTACTTGCTTGACGAATGCTCGCACATTGATCCAGTCATGGAACAGAAACAATATCATGTGATTTCTTCTGGACAATCAAACTAAATAATGCAGCCTCAATAGCAAAAATGAAACATTTTCAAATACAGAGACCTGAACAAAATTGAAAAAATAAATAAAATTGAATATACTTGAACTAAAACTGTGTTAAATTAAATTATATGCCCAGGGCCATTCTGTGAGCAAAAACAGAGGGGCAAAGTTCATCTATATTATTCAGTATGACTTATTCACTCTACCCTAACAGTTAGACTATGAATCAATCAGTGGGGAGTGTGAAATCACCACCACAGGAGACTTCCCTACTTCACAGGGCTGTTGTGTGGATAAATACATTAAAGATTGTGAGTAGCTCAAATATTCTGGTGATGTGGGCCATGCAAATAACTAAGAGACCATTTTTGTATTGTAAACGGTTATGAAAACCTCCCAGCTTTATGATCTGGCTTGCATTCAGGCTTTTTAGCCAGATTACTAAGGCCTTGTCTACACTACATAGTTCTGTCGACAAAAGTCAGCTTTTGTCAACAAAATAGTGGAGGTGTACACACAATGCTCCTCCACCAACAAAACTCTCCTGCATTGCCAACAAAATAAAACCACCATGGCGAGAAGCGTAGACCTCTTTGCGGCAAAGTCAGATCTACGCAGTGTCTGTGTACAGTGCCCATCCTGACCGCTCTGGTCAGCAGTTTGAACTCTGCTGCCCTGCAGCCACATACACAGGCATCCGCCCTCTCCCTTTAAAGGGCTGGGAATTTTTGAAATTCCACTTCCTGTTTGCTTGGTGTGGAGAGCTCACATTGCATCTTCCCAGCTAACCGTGGCAGCTCCATGCAGCAAACACTCTCCCACTTGGAGTACATGTGACTATTCCCACAAGCTGGCAGCTACTGCTCTCACATCCAGGGCTAGGTCACCTTCTCCCATGTGGCAATATAGACCTCCCAGACAGGTCAATTAGTGCAGACTCAGATACTAGAGAGACAGGAAAAGGTGAATAAAGAACAGGCAAATGAGGGAGAACAATTAATCCTGGCTGCAATTTCCTCATTCTGCCCTGATGAGGCAGTGGACTCTTCTAGGTGTTCTCCAGTTGCTGGGGAAAATTCGAGTCATAGGAAACATTTCTGACATCATTGGGAAGTGACATTTCAAAACAAAATGACAATTAATGTTAATTTGAATCAACATTTAGTTTTCAAAATGTAATTCAAAACAAAATATAGATTAGAATTTTTTTCAGGGTTTTCTTTTCCTTAGCAGAAACTATTTGCCTAATTTAACCGAACTTTGCAAATAGGCCCCACCCAAAATGCATTTTTTAGTGAATTTTCCATTTGCCAAAATAAAATAAAATTCACCCAACTCTAGTAGCCATTACATCAGCTTGAAGAATAGGGGAGATTCTGTCCCTCACAGCTAGTCCCCTGTGTGCATTGTGTCATAAAGACAGGGTCTTTATGCCTCATTCCAAATCTCTGCCCACAGTGGTTTCAGAATTCCATGTGAATCAATTCATTCATCTCCCAGTATTCAACTTCCTTGGGGGAAATTAAACTTCATAAACTGGATGTAGTACAGACATTTTATTATCTTAACAGAGCAGCACCATTCACAAGCACAACCAGATTGTTTGTGACTTTTGTAAAGAGGATTAAAGATCAGGCAATATCCTCACAGAGATTATTGAAATGGGACTCCAGCTGTGTAACAACACATTATGAGTTAGCCAGGTTAGATCTAGCTGCATTAGACCTCAGGAGGCCTCTGCTGCCTGGCTAAAGAACGTCCCTATTTCTGAAATATGTAGGGGCAGCTATATGGAGATTAGTCACACTTTACAAGACACTGTTCCTTGATAGAGGCTTCCAGCTCAAAAGTCTGTTGTTTAAGTAGGACTCCTACCTCCCACGTCCCGGACTGGCCAAAGTAGTTTTGCCAGCCAGAGGGAAATATATGGATACAAAGGACTAGAACCAGGGTCTGTAGAGCTCTGGATAACCAATGCTGCCACCTAGCAGCCATGGCAGAGCCACAATCTATGCACAGTAAACCCTTGGGGACAAAGTATCACAGGAAGTGTCACCCCTGGAAGACCCAATTGGCATCATCCCCCCTGTGATCTGATTGGTCCAAGTGCACTATATAAGTATGGAGGGAGTCCCAGGAAGCTGTCTGTGGAACCTTGGTGGTACCTGGCCTGCTGCTATAAGAGATCCTGCTCTTCGTCCCAGCTTTGGACTCTGGATCTGATTACTGGCTTGCCTCCTGATCTCTGATCCCTGGCTAGACTCTTGATTCCGGATGCTGGCTACAACCTTAGGCCTGACTCCTTGTTTCTGTTTCTGACCCCTTGCTTGAATCCTGCTCCAACCATCAGGCCCTACTCCTTCTCTGAGCATGAGGCCTGACTCCTGGGCCTACCTGCTAGGCCATAAGAACTTAAGAATGACCATACTGGGTCAGACCAATGGTCCAGTATCCTGTCCTCCAACAGTGGCTGATGCCAGATGCTTCAGAGGGAATGAACAGAACAGGACAATTTATCAAATGATACATCCCCCTTTGTCCAGTCCCAGTTTCTGGCAGTCAGCGATTTAGGGACACCCAGGGCATGGGGTTGCACCCCTGACCATGTTGGCTAATATCCATTGATGAACCTATCCTCCATGAACTTATCTAATTCTTTTTTGATCCCATTTATACTTTTGGTCTTCACAACATCCTCTGGTAATGATTTCCATAGGTTGTGCATTATGTGAGGCAGACTTCTCAATGTCCTGTGACAGGGGTGGCCAACCTGTGGCTCCGGAGCGACATGCGGCTCTTCAGAAGTTAATATGCGGCTTCTTGTATAGGCACCGACTCCAGGGCTGGAGCTGCAGGTGCCAACTTTCCAGGGTGCCGGGGGGTTCTCACTGCTCAGCCCCTGGGTCTGCCACAGGCCCTGCCCCCCACTCCACCCCTTCCCTCCCCCTCCTCTGAGCCTGCCATGCCCTCGCTCCTCCCCTTCCTCCCCAGAGCCTCCCACACACCACAAAACAGCTGATCGGGAGGTGCGAGGAGAGGTGGGAGGTGCTGATCGGCAGGGCTGCCAGTGGGCGGGAGGCACTGGAAGTGTGGGGGAGGAGAAGATGATGGGGGGCTGCTGACATATTACTGTAGCTCTTTGGCAATGTACACTGGTAAATTCTGGCTCCTTCTCCGGCTCAGGTTGGTCACCCCTGTCCTATGACATGGAAAACATTTTCGGTGTTTTGCTCCCTTCTCCCTCTGCCTCCCACCCCTGCTGCCCCAGTGGCTGAACAAAAATCAAAAACACAGCCAGCCAATCAGCGGAGGAACAGATAAAGAATAAAGTCTGGCCAATTAGAGCAGAACAAAAAATGGCTGACCAATCACAGCACAGCAAAAAAAAATAGGCACAGGGCATTGCAGTTCAACTGGCCCTGCCCACCTCCGTGCAAACAAATAACTGCTTGTTAGTCACCAAGAGGGGAATCCATGTGGGCAAAAACTGGAAGAAGAGAGACTGGTTACTTGCCTTACAGTAACTGTGAGTCTTCAAGATGTTTTGTCCACATGGATCCCACAACCTGCCCTCCTTCTCTACTGCTATGGACTCCTACTCGTCTGGGATTCTGTATTGGTGAAAGGAGTGAGGGACAGTTGTGTCTGCTCTGGATGGAGAGGGTGTGAGGACATATGGGGCACAGGTGTTGCCTCAATGGACATTACTGACCAAAATAAGCCAATCTGACATGCATGGGGCACGTGTGCATCAAGAGTGGACTCTGTGTGGACAAAACATCTTGAAGAACCACAGTTACTGAAAGGTAAGTAACCGTTCTTTCAGCAGGCCACATTAGGCCCACAGTTACACTTGTGCAATTTCAGTATCCTGACTGGAAAATACTAACCAATTTTGTTGCTGATGCTCAAGATGGATCAGAATCCACAGCTCCCTCAGTGTTTACTTTGTTGGCTCTGTAGATGTAGCAGGGGTGAAAAAATATTTCAAAAGATTATTTTCTGCATTAAATTGGCAGCTCAGGTTGAAAATACACAGGACTGGATTGGCTCCTTGCAATCCATCCCAAGTAAGCAGCAGCATGTAGTTGGACTGAGCCAGAAGCCGAACAATGACTTAACTGTGATGGAAAGTAACTATTTGATCCTTGCTTTTCTCTTGTTATGTTAGAAATAAGCTTTGGTGCACCTTAGGCCTTATCTACACTACTGGGATAAGTCAACCTAAGTTACACTACTCCTGCTACGTGAATAACATAACTGGAGTCAATGTAGCTTAGGTCGACTTATCGCGGTCTCTTCACTGTGCTGCGTCGATGGGATACACTCTATCATCGACTTACCTTACTCTTCTCGGGGAGCTGTAGTACTGGAGTTGACTAGAGAGTGCTCTGCCATCGATTTAGCGGGTCTTCACTAGACCCACTCAATTGACACCCGCCGTCGATAGCCACAGTAGTGAAGACAAGCCCTTACTTCCCCTTCCAAGCCAATAGCTGCACTCCTTACCCTGTGCTGCTACCATGTAAAAAAACATGCCCCCTTCCTCTCCTCCTATATGAGAGTACAGCTAGGGTCATAATCCACCCTGCAGGGACTATGTATCTTGATTAAAAATTCTCTAGTTCACTTTCTCAATGCTCGAGGGAACTCGTGGTGCATACAGTCAGTGTGCAGCATGCTAGTGTGCTGAAGGTTTACACCCCAGCTTGCAGTGCACTAACTTTCTGTCTAGACAAGCCTAAAGGTTGTATTCTTCTTGTGTAGTAACTCTTCAGAGTAAAACTGCGCTGTAAGTGTAAGAGAGAATTCTCCGCACCATTTATATTTCCTGGAAAAGGCATCACTACTAGTCTATCATCCTTTAGCCACAAGGCTTCAGGGCCTTATGGTTACCCAACCTGTCAGTTAACTAAAACTTTTTGAGTATGAAAAAGAGGACTCAATGTTGTGTGTAAGAAGTACATTCGGGGTTTGAGGAAAAATGTAAGATGAGGTGTTTAAAGGCTTTTCAGAGCTGTTGTTCCACCTCTTCCAAATAAGATCAAACTTTATTTCCTCAAACTTGCCCAGCTTACCTGTCATGTTCAGGCAAATTCATTACCTTTAGAGTGAACTTGCATTTTCAGCAAGATGACTGTGGGCGCAGCTAATCACGTTGCATGTTGGGTGAAATAACTAATGTGACTGATGCAGCTTGACATGATATGTCACAAGCTTTGATGCAACATCTGAAAAACTTGAAAAGAAATATAAATAATAAATATGCACTAAGGTTTTTGAAAATCCTAAGGTAACCTTAAGGTATTATTTTTTAGCTTTGGTTTATGTTTTTTCCCCAGCTGTAGAGGCTGTGAGAGAATTCCTTTTATATTTACTGGTCTCTTTCTACCACAGAGAACTAGCTATTATACTGAACAGTGTTAACCAGAGTAGAACTGGCTGAATAATATTCTCTGAATAATTGATTCCATGAATCTTGTAATATTTCCCAAACTATTTGATATTTTTGTTTCATTATTTGCTTCTTATTACAGAGCTTGATGAATAATTTACAAATAAATTGGCAAAATAATTTATTCAACACATTGTGATGGGTTCCCCCTGGGGTGCCACCTGGAACTGGGGTACCAGCGAACCATCTGACCCACCAGCTCCCTCTCTCACTGTGCTGTTGTGACAAGCTGCAGACCCACTCCCGGTCCTACACTTCCACCAGAATTCACTCAGGTAGAGATGCACTCAGCTGCAGTTACATGCAGGTTCTCTAACTAGCCACTGCATGAACCAACAGTAGAAAGGATAAAGCCAAGGTAACTCTCAGCTCTGCAGGCATGCACCCCCTCTGGAGCATAAACCCAAAATTAGACTGTCTTGCGCTGCACAGGGAACTGTACAGCATAAACTTATAGAGTTCCCCAAAAAAATATGGAGAGGAATATGCAACAGCCTTTGCCCCTTGAGCTACAATTTCCCACACACTTCACTCCAACTCACTGGTTTAGATAAAGCAAAACAAGTTTATTAACTACAAAAGATAGACTTTAAGTGATTATAGGTGATAGAAAACAGATCAAAGCAGATTACCTAGTAAATAAATAAAAATGCAAAATAAGTCTAAGATACTAGAGAGATAGGATATGACTTAGCAAATTCTCACCCTGGCTGATGATACATGGTTAGCAATCCACTGAAATCATGTGGTAAGAATTTCACCTTGAACCACTAGGAAGCATTTTATCTTGATTTTCTTGTAACTATTTCTGACTTTAATGTCTTAATATTTGTATTCACCTAAAACCTATCTCCATTCTGTAATTAAAACTAATACAATGTTGTGAACTGTGTGGGTAACAACATTTGAGTTGGCAAACTGTTGTGTCTTGATCCCCTTAGAGGTGCAACAAATCTAATATAACTGGACTGTCCAGGAGAGCACTGGATGGTGCAAAACACACTTTTGGAGGGAAAATCTAGGAGTGTTTTTTGCTGGAAGCCAGAGTGTAGCGGGTGTTTGCTAACAAGCGGCTGGGGTCAGAATTGCTGGACCAGGGCTGAGGCTATACAGAGACTCTTAGGGTGTGACCTGCATGCTGTTCTGCTGTTTGTGAGGAGGCCAAGCTCGGAGACACAGCAGCAAAGCATTGTGAGGCACCCCGAGTTACAGGGCAGGTGATGACACAGCTCCTCACTGGTCTGGAATGTTCTCCAGAATGTCATACCTGCTTTGTAGGATTTGTGAGGATAAATGGAATCATAGAATGTAGGACTGGAAGGGATCTCAAAGAAGTCAAATAGCCCAGCCCCCTGTGTAGAGACAGGACCAAGTAAACCTAGACCATCCCTGACATGTATTTATCCAACCTGTTCTTAAAAACCTCCAAAGATGAGGATTCCAAAATCTCCCTTGGAAACCTACTCCAGAGTTTAAACAGTCCTTTTAGTTAGCACATTTTTCTAATTTCTAACCTAAATCTCCCTTGCTTCAGATTAAACTGAGTACTTCTTGTCCTACCTTCAGTGGACATGGAGAACAATTGATCACAATCCTCTTAAGAACAACACTTAACATATTTGAAGATTGTTATAAAGACCCCCCTCAGTCTTCTTTTCTTAAGACTAAACATACCCAGTTTTTTTAACTTTTCCTCATAGGTCAGATTTTCTAAACTTTTTTTTTTCATTTTTGTTGCTTTCCTCTGGGCTCACTCCAGTGTCCACATCTTTCCTAAAGTGTATAACCCAGAAGTGGACACTGTATCCCAGCTGAGGCCTCCCCAGTGCCAAGTAGAGTGGGACAATTACCTTGCATGTCTTACATCTGAGACTCCTGTTAACACACCCCTCAATGGTATATTAGCCTTCTGTATTTAATGGTGTGTTTGCTATGATCTTTGTAAGCAGGCTGAGGTCTATATATACCAAACCCCAAATCTTATATAAAACTGTTTAGGAATTATTTTGGAGAAGTTCTATGGTCTATCTTATACAGAAAGGCAGACTAGATGATCACAGTGGTCCCTTCTGGCCTGGGATCTATGAATATTTGACAGTTTCAGGGTCATGTTAATAGAGAAAGAGAAAAACAATGAAAGCATTTGAAATGTAAAGTTTTAAGTAAGGCATTCATTTTGACAACATCTCTTGTTCCCTTTCCCTTTAGCTGTCAAGAGTCTTTAGATAGAAAACCCGCTCTATTTGACCATCATTGAGATGGTATTAAAGATGGTAATTATTGCCCTGTTTTTCAAAAAAGAGAAAATATTGACTGAGATGAGCGGGAGCTGTTGGTGGTGGTGCTGCTGCTGTTGCTATTGTTAAAAGTCAATCCCATTTTCTAGAAGACAAAACAAGACACACACAAAAGGGGAAAGAAAAGAACAGCAAAGATAGAAAATGCAGCTTCTGTCTTTGGTTTTGACTCCCTTGTGTGACCTCATTGCTGGAGAAACTTAGGCATGGGACTTGGTCTTATTACTCTGAGATATGGCAAACTCCTACCAACACCAGGCCATAGGGCATTGCTTTTAGTTGCTCACAGGCTCACATGAATGTTGCAAAATCTACAGTAGTGGCCAGCTAAGCCAGACCCTTATTAGACAGAAGGCAAAAGAAGAAAGATAGGAAAGAAAAGATACAAGGTAGGGAAGGAAAAGGACACACAAGAATGGGGGTTGTGAAACAGGTTTACATCCCAGGTGGGACTGGAATTTAGCCGGCACCCATGGAGGTGGCAATGTCATTGGGTCCTCCTTTCTGGCCCAGTCAAGTCAGGACATCGCAGGATCAGGACAATGAAGATACAATTGTGTCATGCTGGATGCTGGGGCCTCAGGAGACAGTGGGCATGGCAGCCAAGATATTGAAGCTTACGCCTTCCCCTTCTCTTGTCTTTCAGTCAGCCAGCATTTGCATCTGTCCATCCATATTTTCTCTCAAAGGTCTTTCATTTCAAGGACCCAGAGAGGAGGAGGGGTGGAATAGCTCATGCTCTCATTATTTTGTCTACCCATTAGGCCTAATCTCCCACACACCAATTTTGATTCACTGATTTCTGGTACCACACATCTTTTGTTTGCCAGTGTGATGTTTGGGGGTTCAACTGAGGGTTGTTTGCGTGCCTATTCTGCAACTCTGGTGCCTACCATACTACGCTGCTATTGCTCACAGCCCTGATCCCAACAGTCAGCCAACAAGCATGCAGGTCACACCCTGGCTTCCACTACCCAGTTACTTTTTGCAGGGTGATCTCAACACTCCCCAGTCCCAAATTTTCCCTGACCCATCTCCCTGCAGTGTCCAGCCCTCTCCTGGAACAGCCAGATAAATTATTAAGTTCATTGCTCTTTTAAAGCGACAGTACACTCTCTTTGACAGTACACTTTCTGAAGGGTTTCTTCAGGTATGTGAGCAAGAAGAAGAAAGTCAAGGAAAGTGTGGGCCCCTTGCTGAATGAGGGAGGGAACCTAGTGACAGAGGATGTGGAGAAAGCTAGTGTACTCAATACTTTTTTTGCCTCTGTCTTCACAGACAAGGTCAGCTCCCAGGCGGCTGCACTCCGCAGCACGGTATGGGGAGGAGGTGACCAGCCCTCTGTGGAGAAAGAAGTAGTTTGGGACTATTTAGAAAAGCTGGACGAGCACAAGTCCATGGGGCCGGATGCACTGCATCCAAGGGTGCTAAAGGAGTTGGCTGATGTGATTGCAGAGCCTTTGGCCATTATCTTTGACAAATCATGACAATCGAGGGAGGTCCCGGATGACTGGAAAAAAGCTAATGTAGTGCCAATCTTTAAAAAAGGGAAGAAGGAAGATCCGGGGAACTACAGGCCAGTCAGTCTCACCTCAGTCCCTGGAAAAATCATGGAACAGGTCCTCAAGGAATCAATTCTGAACCACTTAAAGGAGGGGAAAGTGATCAGGAACAGTCAGCATGGATTCACCAAGGGCAAGTCATGCCTGACTAACCTAATTGCCTTCTATGATGAGATAACTGGCTCTGTGGATGAGGGGAAAGCAGTGGATGTGCTATTTCTTAATTTTAGCAAAGCTTTTGATACAGTCTCCCACAGTGTTCTAGCCAGCAAGTTAAAGAAGTATGGGCTGGATGAATGGACGGTAAGGTGGAGAGAAAACTGGCTGGATGGTCGCACTCAACGGGTAGTGATCAATGGCTCCATGTCTAGTTGGCAGCCAGTATCAAGTGGAGTGCCCCAAGGGTCGGTGCTGGGGCTGGTTTTGTTCAATATCTTCATCAACAATCTGGAGGATGGTGTAGACTGCACCCTTAGCAAGTTTTCAGATGACACTAAACTGGGAGGAGTGGTTGATACGCTGGAGGGTAGGGATAGGATACAGAGGGACCTAGACAAATTAGAGGATTGGGCCAAAAGAAATCTGATGAGGTTCAACAAGGACAAGTGCAGAGTCCTGCATTTAGGACGGAAGAATCCCATGCACTGCTATAGACTAGGGACCGAATGGCTGGGCAGCGGTTCTGCAGAAAAGGACCTAGGGGTTACAGTGGACGAAAAGCTGAATATGAGTCAACAGTGTCCCTTTGTTGCCAAGAAGGCTAATGGCATCTTGGGCTGCATAAGTAGGGGCATTTCCAGCAGATCGAGGAACGTGATTATTCCCCTCTATTCGGCACTGGTGATGCCTCATATGGAGTACTGTGTCCAGTTTTGGGCCCCACACTACAAGAAGGATGTGGATAAATTGGAAAGAGTCCAGCGGAGGGCAACAAAAATGATTAGGGGGCTCGAGCACATGACTTATGAGGAGAGGCTGAGGGAACTGGGATTGTTTAGCCTGCAGAAGAGAAGAATGAGGGGGGATTTGATAGCTGCTTTCAACTACCTGAAAGGGGGTTCCAAAGAGGATGGATCTAGACTGTTCTCAGTGGTAGAAGATGACAGAACAAGGAGTAATGGTCTCAAGTTGCAGAGGGGGAGGTTTAGGTTGGATATTAGGAAAAACTTTTTCACTAGTAGGGTGGTGAAGCACTGGAATGGGTTACCTAGGGAGGTGGTAGAATCTCCTTCCTTAGAGATTTTTAAGGTCAGGCTTGACAAAGCCCTGGCTGGGATGATTTAGATGGGGTTGGTCCTGCTTTGAGCAGGGGGTTGGACTAGATGACCTCCTGAGGTCCCTTCCAACCCTGAGATTCTATGATTCTACACTACAGCTCATTAATTTAACTGGGGTTTCACTGTCTTATTTCAATCATAGCACTGAACTGATTTATAATACAAGTAAACAAGTTTATTTAACAAAAGGACATAGGGTTAAATCAGGGATCCTCAATCTTTTTCTTTCTGATGTTCCTCCCAACATGCTATAATAACTCCATGGCTCACCTGTGTCACAAAAACTGGTTTTCTGCATATAGAGGCCAGGGCCGACATTAGGGGGTTAGCAAGCAGGGTAATTGCCCGAGTCCTCACACCACAGGGCTACCATGCTCAGGCTTCCATGGTAGCCCCACAAAGCTACCATGCTCAGGCTTCAGCTTTAGCCCCGGGGGCCAGGGTTTAGGACTATGGGCTTCAGCCCCATGCGGTGGGCTTCAGCTTTCTGCCCTGAGCCCCAGCGAGTCTAATGTTGGCCCTGCTTGATGGACCTCCTTAAACCTGCTCATGGCCCCCCCAGGGGTCCCCAGATCCCTGATTGAGAACCACTAGGTTAAGTGATACCAAGTATAAGGAGTAAATAGAGGAAGGGTTACAAGTGAACAAAAATAAAAATACTCTTCTAAGACAAAAATTTAATTTTAGCCAATTATAATCTTTGCCTAAGAAGGTTTCTCACTGAAACTCAGTTTCCAGGGACTTCAACACTCATAGTTGAAGAATCCAGTGTTCTATGATTTCAAGAGCACTGGCCCCTTTAATCCCTCAACTGATGGATACCAAAATGAATTACTGTCTCTGCTTATATCTCCCAACGTTTATTGAACCTGTTACAAGAGGCAGGAAGGCTTCCTGCTGATCTTCCCTTTCTGTTGACTTCCCACACCCTGCTGATTCATATGTAAATGGAGCTTCCATTGTTTTGATTCCATAATGCTTAATTTACACTGGAGACAGATGGCTGCCTTCTCTCCTGTCTGGGAGAAAGCCTGTTTCTCCCTCTGTTTGGTCACAGACTTTAAAGCTTCCAGAAAAGACATCACTTGATACACTTCTATAATACAGTAACATTGTATACAATCAGTTGATCCAATTGCTTATCATTTGAGGTTCAGATGACCCCTTTCTTTATAGCCCAGTAAACCTTTGAAATGTATTCTTTGAAAAATAAGCCATGACAAAGTTTCTCTCTCCTACTGGAATGTAAACACCATGCTGTCTTCCCACAGTTAATTGACTTTGCTTCAAGAGGTAGAAATGCTCCCTGCGGGGTGGGGGGATTTACACCCTCCATCAAGATTGTTAAGTATTCATCTTTCCCAACTTGCTCTCTTGATGGCTTTGATAACCATGCTTTTCATTGCCTTTGGCCACACCTTGTCTAATTTATGTTGGAGAGACATTCAAGCAAGTGGAACCACATTCCATAGTCTGGAACAGGTTTAGTTTAGACACTGCTTGCCAAATACATTTTAAAAACACATCTGCAGCCCATATTTATAAAATCCTTTGTGGGTTTACCATACATACATCATGCAATGATTCTCAGGCACAGCATATTACCAGTTTGTATATGATACCTTAAATGACACCTTTCATGTACAGATTATGACAATGTGATATCGTGAGTATTTCAGGCCTGGCAAGACACAGACGGGCCTCTGTCACAACTAGGTATGATCTTAATGTAGTTCTTTGAATTCAATCAGTAGGCTATTTTTGTTTAGATTAATTTAGTCTTTTTGTCTCCTTTTTGCACCTTTCACCATCAACATTTAGTGTTATAGGTTTTTGTGACTTTCTGTGACCTTTCACTCACTTGTGACAATGGAGTTCATAATTAGGGTGCATGGGTAGGCCCAATTACAACAGTGCACAATCTTTTTAAGGCAGGTTTTTTTTCAAATCTCACTAAATATTGGGGTTTCAGTGGTCTTATTTTTATCCAGACTGGTTTGTCCAGGATCAATAGCACTTTGTTTTGTAAACACAATTGACTCACTGTCTGTTGTAAGAGAAAAATCTTCTACTGCAAGACTTCCTGGTCCAAAATTTACCTAGTGAGAGTTCTTACACTACTGTTAATAAAATTCAGCTGCAAAAGTAACTGAAACCAAAGCATGTTTCTCAGACGAATGGTTGCTGTGCAAGAGCAAAGTAAGGTTATTGTAGACATTTTTGTGACATGCCAAAGAAGCATTGGAACGCAAGGGCACACTTAAATAATGAGCACTAAGTTGTGGAAGTGGAATTATTTATTACAGAGAATAAAGCCATATGTATATGAAGGCTGAATCATATGTGCTCCGGTCTGTGATAAAACTGTAAGGTAATTTGCAAAATGGATATGGTGACAATGAATATGCTGAGAACCTCTCCAGGCATACAAGTTTCATGTGAATTCATTTGTGTAACTTCTTAAGCCTTGGATGGCAGCTGAACAACATGAATGTTTGAGGATTCTCCTAATAAATTATTCTAAAATGTGTAATTTTTTCATCCCTTCCAGCAGATGTGCTGTCTGTGCAAAATAAGATTTCACACTTTGGGTTATAAATATTGCATATTGAAAGTACCCAATTCACAAAACTGTTATGCATCATTTATTCTGGTTTGGTATGGAGTGCAACTAGGAAGAATGCGAAGTGCTTATATGTGCAAATACACAGTCTTTAGATTCATCAAGGCCCTACTTCCCTCTATTCAAAAATGTCTATTTTCCATTATGCACCCAGGGACTGAGTCAAAAAGGGTGCAGAGTCAGCTGAATTGTGATATCAGGTCAAACAGTCTGAATATGCCTATTCATAAACAAGACAGTTTTCAGAAGAAACTTCATTGACATTCATGTCCGGAAGCTGGCCCACTTCATCCTATTTGCTTATGTGATGTGTGTAATGGCATGAATTTTACATTGGCATAAACAACAATTAAAACACAGTGGGTCATAGTTCTCTTTCTGACAGAGATTTCTTCAGATGGGATGGGGTAGGTCATGGGTTATAAATTATGCACAAGCCTGAGATCATTATAAAATCAGGAAGATCCCCTGGATCTCCACTTCCATACCCTTCCACTCCCAGCACCCTAGCAATGGCACAGCTCATCATGTTGCTAGTGTTGCCAAACTGGTGTGAATTCAGAGAATGCTGCAGCCAGCCCACCTCCAGAGTCTCACAGAGCCATGAAGTAAGAGTTACTTACAATAGTCTGACATCCTAAAGTGTGTTACCCCAGAGGGAGAACATAAGTCATTCACCTCTCTGCCATGTCGACTTCAGTAGCTTGGATCAAAGTTCCTAGGTAGCAGCCATGGAAGGAAGAGGCAGCTACATGGTAAGGAGGTGGGGGACATACCCCATAGTCACACTGCCCTCCACATAGCCACCGTCAATCCTTCCCAACATTTGGCTCCTTTATTCCTCCCATACCATCTAGCTCTCTATGCAGAAATCTATCTATTAACTCACTGTGTCTTTATTTAACTTCAGGAACAAAATGGAACTGTGTTCTTTCTGATTCAGGACATTTTGAAAGATTCCCTTTTAAAAATGTCCCCATTTGCGGAATATAAGAGGGAAAATTGTAGGATGATTTCCTATGTCTGGAAGAAGGAAGTGGTGGATGCTAGGGGCAGCTAGAATGTATCTGATATAGTGTGGTCACTTTGACTTTGTTTTAGTCATGCAGTAAAATTCAGCTGATGTAAGTAGTTGTGCATGTCTAATTCTGTAGTTTGAGCCAGAGAGTTTCCAGGGATCTGTGTATAACTTTCTGCTCATTCTTCATTTAAACCCAGTATATGTCAAAAGAAGGGCTGCCAAGATCAGCTGAATGAACAAGAGATAATTTTTTAGCCTCCTAAAATTTTCTCATATAGTTTAAGGCCAGAAGTGGTCACCAGATGATCTAATCTGACTTTTTGTCCGGTCACTAACCACCCAGTTATCCCTTTATTGAACCCAAGAACCTCTAGCTCCATATTCATGCCTCCAGCACACATCTCAATACCACTATAAGGGATTCAGGAAGGAAGCCATCATTGTGACTCATGGAAGCAAAGAGGTCGATGGGCACTCCCAAATTTGGGCTTCCATCATACAAGGTTCCTTGGAGTCTTAACTTCCCACCTGTCCTGAAGTTCCAGTGAAGTCAATGGAGCTATGCTAATTTACACCAGCTAAGAAGCTGGTCCTGAGTTCTTAGTTAAAAACAAAAAAGAACCACACAGCAAATTCCTGCATAAGCAGGCAGAATTGTAAGGCTTTAAACTCTATGTGCAGCAGTTTTAGTAGGATAAATGTCAGAAACTAAAGCAGTGGCATGAAATAACAACACAGCTATTGCAAAATATCTTACAAGATTTACCACAGACACCAGTCCATAGCTCATTTATCTCACTGAGGAAAAACGAAGTTATCTCTGTGCCTAACCTTTCATGGAAAATCTCATGAGAGTATCCATGACATCAATGCAGTTACTGTCAGTCACCACTGCACAATGGGTTTATATATGCATATATGCTATATTTGTCTTCCCTTCTGCAGTGCTTGAGCGCAGAGATAGAGTTTAAGGCCAGAAAGGACCACCAGATTTCAGTCTAACCTCCTGTAGATCACAGGACACCAACATCACCCTCCCACCTCCACACCAAACCAACAACCAGAATTATACTAAATATTACATCCCTCAGAAGACTAAACTATTGTGCACCCTAGAAAAAAAATGGGAGGAACCGAGGAGCACCAAGGGGAATTGATTAAGAGAAAGATATCCAGATGATCCTAGCAAGTCTTTAGATTCGATGATGGGTTGGATGACTGGACTATAAGGTGGATAGAAAGCTGGCTAGATTGTCAGGCTCAACGGGTAGTGATCAATGGCTCGATGTCTAGCTGGCAGCCGGTATCAAGCGGAGTGTCCCAGGGGTCGGTCCTGGGGCCGGTTTTGTTCAACATCTTTATTAATGATCTGGATGATGGGATAGATTGAACCTTCAGCAAGTTCGCAGATGACACTAAGCTGGTGGGAGAGGTAGATACACTGGAAGGTAGGGTTAGGGTCCAGAGTGACCTAGATAAATTGGAGGATTGACCCAAAAGAAATTGGATGAGGTTCAACAAGGACAAGTGCAGAGTCCTGCACTTAGGAAGGAAAAATCCCATGCACCGTTACAGGCTGGGGACTGACTGGCTAAGCGGCAGTTCTGCAGAAAAGGACCTGGGCATTATGGTGGATGAGAAGCTGGATATGAGTCAGCATGCGCCCTTGTTGCCAAGAAGGCCAATGACATATTGGGCTGTCTTAGTAGCAGGGCTGGCGCTTCCACTAGGCAACCCTAGGTGGTCGCCTAGGGTGCCAGGATTTGGGGGGGCGGCATTTTTCCGCCCTCAGAGACGGCAACTCCCGAGGAGGGAGCTGCCGTGGGTGGGGATCCGCCGCAGGCAGGGGCCTGCCGCAGGCGAGTGGGGAGCCGCCGTGGGCAGGGGGGAGGCTGCCGCAGCCTGCGGGCAGGGCGCTGAGCTGCTGCGAGCAGGGGGATGGCTGCCGAGGGCGGGGGTGGGGAGCCACCATGGGCGGGGGGTGGGAAGCTGCTGTGGGGGGTGGCGTTAGCTGAGCGGAGAGGCGCAGGGCTGGTGCAAGGCCTTGCACCAGCCCTGCTTAGTAGGAGCATTGCCAGCAGATCGAGGGAAGTGATTACTCCCCTTTATTCAGCACTGGTGAGGCCACACTTGGAGTATTGTGTCCATTTTTGGTTTCCGTCCCACCCCCCCCCCCCCCCCCCCCACAACTACAGAAGGGATGTGGACAAATTGGAGAGAGTCTAGCGGAGGGCAACTAAAATGATTAGGGAGCTGGGGCACATGACTTACAAGGAGAGGCTGAGGGAACTGAGGCTATTTAGTCTGCAGAAGAGAAGAGTGAGGGGGGATTTGATAGCAGCCTTCAACTATGTGAAGGGGGGTTCCAAAAAGGATGGAGTTAGGCAGTTCTCAGTGGTGTCAGATGACAGAACAAGAAGCAATGGTCTCAAGTCGCAATGGGGAAGGTATAGGTTGGATATTAGGAAACACTGTTTCACTAGGAGGGTGATGAAGCATTGGAATGGGTTACCTAGGGAGGTGGTAGAATCTCCATCCTTAGAGGTTTTTTAAGGCCCGGCTTGACAAAGCCCTGGCTGGGATGATTTATTTGTGTTGGTCCCGCTTTGAGCAGGGGGTTGGACTAGATGACCTCCTGAGGTCTCTTCCAGCCCGAATATTCTATGATTCTATAATTGACCAGCACTGCAGAGGAAGGTGAAAAAACCTCAAGGTTCCTGCCAATCTGACCTGGGGGAAAATGTCTTCCCTACCCTAAATCAGGTGATTGGTGAGTCCCTGAGCATGTGAGTGAGACCCATCAGCCAAGCAACTGAAAGATAAAATTCTCAGTATCACTTCAGAGCAGTGGCCCACCCCACATAGTGTGTTCATCTGTCATATGGCTCATTAAACTTGACTATTGCTGTTGATACCTGTATATGCATTAATGAGTGAACTGATTATAATTTACTTAGTTTAACATGTCAAATACCACTTTATCACAAATCTTTTAGCCAGGCTTAATTAACTCTATAATTAGATAAGATAAATAACATATAAAGTACTGTGGAATTAGTAGTCATATGCAATACACAATAAATTTAGTGAGTCTCAGAGAATGAAAGACATTTCAAAATGTTATGAAAAGAGGGTAAAGAAAGGAAGATGTATAAAGCGATGAAAAGCGGTTCATTGACAAGATTGTGAATAGTAGGAATGATGCTTTCAGTTGGCAGAAACAGCAAAGTAAGACACCCATCAGCCATCCCATCAGCAATGGCAACTAGCAAAGCTATAGAAAGCGACTGGGAAGATAGGTGTTGGGTAAGCAAAGGGAGCTGGGAGGGACGTCCAGAGAGAGAGAGGACAAGGTCCATGTGGCAGGGGAGCTCTTTCTTTCCACTCTGCATTACTCTCGGGCATTCTACACACAAAGAAGTAGCAATGATGCCTTGCCAAGGATATAACGGTACAGGATTGGAAAGAGGCCTTTGAGGGATGAAGGGCTTCCCTTCAATAGGCAGCCTCTTTTTAAGTACTTCATAAATTGAGGCTTGAAGTGGGTACTCTGCAAATGGATTAAGTATAAGCCATAGGGCAAATCTACACTACAGTGCGACTTCAAAGCAGCGGCATCAGTGCAGCTGCGCCGCCGTAGCGCATCTGGTGAAGACGTGCTATGCCGACAGGAGAGTGTCCTCCCTTAGGCATAATTACTCCAAGCGGAGGCTACGTCAGTGGGAGAGCATCTCCTGCCGACATGGCACTGGTGTGGACAGCATGAAACTTGTGTCACTCGGGGGAGGGGGGGATTTTTCACACCCCTGTGTGAAATAAGTTAGATCAACTTAAGCAGTAGTGTAGACCTGCCCTGACATAGTTCACGGAAAGGACTTGTCTCGTGCTCAGTACACACTCAGAAGAATACCGTTCCCGGACACTGCCCCTTTCCCCTCCAGCAAAGGGAATTAGTGTGGAGAGTGGCCTGTTTACAGGCACTCTCTGTCTTGCTAGAGCTTTTTATACGAGAGCAAATTATAATCTGTGTATTTGGGGAAGTGAGTAAGAACAGACACCCTACTCAGTCCTGTGTATTACTTCCCAATGCCTCCCTATGGTACCTAAGAATAAGATGGTACCTGGATATAATTTAGAGAAATATAATGTGAGATCTTTACAGCCTCTTGCTGCCTCAGAAGCATAGTAAGGGACACATAATTTATCTATTCCTGTCAAGGAAGTTTCTTTGATTCTCCATCTGCACCTAAAGTCGTAGGAGATTGCACTAGCACCATAAAACCATATATTTCACTGTGTCTGACTAAATCATTGAACCCCATGGCCCTAATCCTGCAAAGGCCATAGTCCTATTGGACTACTGATGGTGTGTAAAGTTAACAGCATGGGTAGATCTTTGCAGGATTGGAGCCTATGATTGACCACTGAGGGTAAAACCAGATGGTCTAAATCAGTGGTTGGCAACCTGCAGCCCATCAGGGTAATCCGCTGGCGGGCCGCGAGACAATTTGTTTACATTGATCAATGTAAACAAACTGGCTTGCGGCCCGCCAGCAGATTACTCTGATGGCCCGCAGGCTGCAGGTTGCCCACCACTGATCTAAATTATTACCATCAGAAATAAGATTCTGGAAATGCTTCTGAGCAAAGCACATGCAGTCTCAAAAAAAAAAGTGACATTTCTTTTAAGAGCGACACCAAAAGTGTCATCCCTCTGTATGTAAAAAGAACAGGAGTACTTGTGGCACCTTAGAGACTAACAAATTTATTTGAGCATAAGCTTTCGTGGGCTACAGCCCACTTCATCCGATGCATAGAATGGAACATATAGTAAGAAGATATATATACATACAGAGAACATGAAAAGGTGGAAGTTGTCATACCAACTCTAAGAGGCTAATTAATTGAGATGAGCTATTATCAGCAGGAGAAAAAAAACTTTTGTAGCGATAATCAAGATGGCCCATTTCAGACAGTTAACAAGAAGGTGTAAGGATATTTATGAATTCAGTTCAGTCAGCAGAGCAGCATAAGAATGTGTCACCTAAATGCAAATGGGTTAGGGAGGCATAATATTTTCCTCCATGTTAGTCTAAGGATTGTTGCCCCAGAATATAGTTCCTGACTCCTGTGCAGTGCAGAGGTTTTAAGTTCCTGAATCAAAATATTGGTTTATTATGAAGGTTGGTATTGTCTCACAGTATGAACTCTAGTCATTTGCTGAATAAAGACCTTAATGAATAAAGGTCTTCTTAAACTGAAATTACAAATATATAAGCCTTTTGTTTATGAACTTTAAGATGATTTTCTGTCTGCTTGATTCTTGCATGTTGTGATAATGAAGGGGGGGCAGGGGTAGCTCTCTTTTATGGACCCAGCCGGCCAGTTAGCTATAAAATCCCTCTTAGTAGCTGTTCTCTACTTGCTTTACCTGAAAAGGGTTTAAAAGTATCACTGCAATGCATAGGTAAAAGGAAGTGAGTGGGCACCTGGCCAAAAGAACCAATGGGGAGGCTAAAACTTTTTAAAATTGAAATAAGACTCTCCTTTTGTCTGTTGTCCTTTCGTCTGGAGAGAGGGAACAGAGCAGTGATGCTGTAAGAAGCTTTGGGCCAGGAATGAAAAATCATCAGATCATAGCTAGAAACTACTCATTTGAAACTCCAGATATGTAAGTAGATCAGGGAATGTCTAGGAAGACGCGATTAGGTTTATCTCTTTTTTAAACTTAGCAATAGCCTGAGTTTCCAGATGTATTTTCTTTCTTTTTGTTTTAATAAAATTTACCTT
The DNA here is from genome assembly GCA_033296515.1 of Macrochelys suwanniensis. Taxonomy (NCBI): domain Eukaryota; kingdom Metazoa; phylum Chordata; order Testudines; family Chelydridae; genus Macrochelys; species Macrochelys suwanniensis. The sequence goes on along the minus strand of CM065775.1, from coordinate 35,430,921 downwards.
TTTTAAGAACAGGATTGGATTTTTGTGTCCTAAGAGGTTTGTGCATGTGTTGTTTAATTAGCTAGTGGCAACAGCTGATTTCCTTTGTTTTTCTTTCTCAGCTCTTCCCTGGATGGGGGGTGAAAGAGCTTGAGGGTACCCCACAGGAAGGAATTCTCAAGTGCGCCTTCCTGGGTCCTCAAGGGGTTTTGCACTTGAGTGGTGGCAGCATCTACCCATCCAAGGTCAGAGAAAAGCTGTAACCTTGGGAGTTTAATACAAGCCTGGAGTGGCCAGTATTAATTTTTAGAATCCTTGCGGGCCCCCACCTTCTGCACTCGAAGTGCCAGACTGGGGAATCAGCCTTGACACATGTAAATACTGTATTTATATATAAGCTGATAATATGCTGATATTGATCTAACATTTTCATTATTCCTAACAGGTGCTCAGCATATGCCCTAGTTCCACATAATAATGTCGGTGCTGAAATCAAGCAGTAACCACATTCATATTTTTCCTATGAATTGAGGCCATAGCCTCAAAAGAAATTATATATATTTAGTATGCAGGGCTATCTGGTATGGCCAGTGGAAAGTTTTATGCGTTCATCCACAAAAGCTGGAAGTTGATTTTTTATGTGAACTCCCAAGGTTGCTCAGTGATTGTAAACTATTGCAGGAAGATAATTTCCATTCTACTTCCAAGGCTCTCAGTAAAGGAGAAAATTGGCTTTGACCTTGCCTTGCCCCTCCTCTGCTTTCTGGGAAAGTTGTGGGTTTTTTCTTTCTCGACCAATATTCACTAATCCATCTCCCTTGGATATACACACTCAGACACACGTAGTACAAGGGAGATGGATTAGTGTGAAGAGAATAGGTGAGGCTGTCAAAGGTGCATAATGAATAAATGTATCACATGGCTCTACAACTTATCACATGACTATCATTGCCATATGTAGGTTTATATATATATATTACAGTTGATATTTAATTATTTTTGTGTGTTTACATGTGCTAGCTTAATCTTATCTTTGCATATTTTCCATATATCTATATATACATAAAATAGTGATTACACACACACCCATATACATATATGCAGAGGGGGGGTGTAATCACTATTTTATGTATATATTCTAAAAACTACTGTCATGCAATGCCAAAGTCAGGAAATCCAAATGGTAAGGTAAAATAGATTTATTTTAAGTGGGAAATGTGTTTTTCCCACTCATATCACTCAGAAATAGCTGGATTGTATTTCATTCAAGCTTTCCCCTAAAAGAAATTCTGAGCTGAGTGAAGGTATATTTCAGCTCAATGGGAATATTTTGTTTGTTTATTTTTGGATCATAAAATCCACTTCACTGGTTCTCTCGATATTTCTGTGGCTCTGGAAATCCTGCATGGCTTTAGTAGTGCTTGAGTCATTAATAAATCACGATGACACTTCTCAGTAAAATGGAAGATGATATATTGAAAACAAAGTAATTGTCATACTGTCCTGCAGTGGCTCAAGAGCTTGAGTATCAACCTCAGGGCAGACCATTAGGAAACAGGGCACAGACCCTCAAATTGGTGGGAAAGTTCTATACTTAGATTTCACCAACCAGTTATTGAGTGTAAAACTTCTCAGGCACTATAAGAGCCTTAACATAGGGTCACAGACAATCCCCTTGGGTAGTCCAAATTGTCTTGCCACCCAAGTAAGCTTACTTGTGTGATAAATGGTCCCTTATACCATGTAGCACAACAATATTCTGGTTACTCCCAGACCCAAAAGAACAGTGACTTACACCATGTCAGTTGGAGTTTAGATCTCACACCAAAGTCAATGCTTGGAGCCAACCTTCTAATAAACTATCTCTAGTTTTATTATATAAGAAAAGGAAAAAAAGAAAGTTATTTACAAGGTTAAAGGAGGTAAACATATATACACCCAAATGAGTTCCAATCTTAAGTTTCAAAAAGTAATAGAAGCTTCTATAATAAGCAAGCTCTATGCGTTATTTAGGGCTAACCCAGGCTAAGCACTGGGGATCTTTTCTTATGCCTAGTAATCCTTGCCCCGCAGAGTTCAAGCAGCATAAAGATACAGTTCTTCCTTTTTGGGGGGTTTTATTCCCTTCTGCCTTCTGCTTAGAGCTGCAAACTCAGCTGATGGGAAGAATTGATATGCAAGACACATCTTTGTGGGAGGGGGATGGAGAGTAAACAAAGTATTTTGTCCTCTTTAATGTTCCACTCTGGTCCATCCAGTGTCAATGGGCTTTCCTCTTGGAGCAGGAGGTAACACCTTTTGTTGGAGACCAGCATTTCACACTAATTAATGTCTCTCTCCTGTCTTTTGATTTACACATGTGCAAAGGCTTAAAGTGCAAAGGCTCAAATATTACTTTACAATATGGGATACAGATATTATAAGTGAGATTAATACATGCCGCAATCCATAAGCATTCAATAAAGTCTAAACACTAGACACATTCTTATCATTCTAATACCTGTTTTAATGGTATTAACACACAGGTGAGCCAGACTGATTTCACCTAAGTATTTGTCAGTATTCAGTTGAGGCCTGGGGACCTTGGCATGAGCTAGGACCTGGTCTGCCAGCATCACAGGAACTACTCAGATAAGGAGTGTAGAACTGGGCCCATAATTTTGTTTGCAAATTAGGACAAGCAGTCATGTTTTGAAGTTTGACCTCCCACTATGAAGGTCACATCGGTCAGGCTGAATCAATATAAATCCTCTTTTCTTAACAATTTTCTTCTTTAATCTTTCTTATATTCACCCTAGTCATTAGGCAAACACTTAGCTTTTCGTCAGCTTCTTCACACACACAAACACAGATGCACTCAAACAAGAAGCCAACAACATAGTTATTAAATAGTCAAGCTGTTTCTTCAGTTGGGGAGAAAGAGACACTCTTATTGTTAATTTTATTTTTAAATATTCAGAAGGTAATGGGAGTTAGATGCTTAAATACCTTTCAGGATCTGGACCTTGGATACGATGATGATGGGAGCCATATCAGTGTCTAGAAAAACAGAGGGACAATTTTCAAATGAATCTGTGTGACTTACAAGCACAAGACCCCCAAGTTAATAGGACTTGTGGTCCTAAGTTACCGAAATGCTTTTAACCCCCCTCTCTTGATAGGGCAATCTAGTTTAACATTACATTTGAACTGTTATTGTGTTTCCTTTTTTTCACTTTTATAATGAAAAAAATGCTATTTTGTGTGTTAAAGAAATCAGAAACCTGTGCCGAAATAATGAGTTTATTAATAAAATGAGAATGTGTGTAATAAATACACTATTTCCTATAATAATCATTCAATCATTTAGACAACCCTAATCCCAACTCTATCTATCTCATTTAAATGATGACTCGATCAAGGTTACTTTCCAATGATAAAGAACTGAAATCCATCTTAATTTATTATTAGCAAGAATATAACAAATTAATTTACTTGTTGAGTAAAATTAGTTCTCATAAAGCAGATTTGCAATTAATGCAATTTTCTAAAAATTCACTTTTACATTAATCAGTTCCCTCTTGGCTTCCTTTATATTTTTTATTAATTCTATTACCACCTAGTGTTTTAAAATTCTGTTCTGCATACTAGCTTGTTCATGTCAGCCATTCATTCTGACTTGATAGCAAATCATTCAAGTGAGTATACACCGCCAAAATCCTGGGCAATTTGAATGCAAATTAAATCAATACAATATCTTGGAAGAATTTGCCCTTGGAAACAGTAAAAGTTCAGCAGCTGTTCAGAAGCCTATTTTTTAGTTTAAAGCAGAGCTTTTATAGTTAAGACTATGTCAGCTTTTCCATTCTAAACCCCTTTTTCAAAGGGATGAGAACTTGGCTGTAAAAGCTCCCTTCAGGTCAACCTAGAATTCATTTCTTGACAACTCTGCCAGGTGTGCACGATCATGGAAGGAAAAGGAAAAGGAAAAGGAAAGCTCAAATCACACAGTCTTGCATACATCCTCCCCGCTCCTAAAAATCTGAACTCCCTGTTATTTATTATTATTATTTATATTACTGTAGCATGTAGGAGCCCCAGTCACGGACCAAGACCCTATTGTGCTCGGTGCTGTACAAAGATGGAATATAACCCTATAATATAACCAAAACAGCTTATAGTCTAGTCAGTGGGAATTTTCCCAGTGCACTGAATGCATGATTTAGCCCCAAGCAAGGATGGACCCAAGATCAGCATGTTGTAAAAAGGGGGAGACCTTGGAGAGAAAAGAAGGCAGCATGCCAGAGAAAAATAGGTGTGGGGGAGTGTCTTAAAAGAGGTAGGAAGGAAAGATGCTATGTTTGTATCTCTTGCCACTGGGCACTATGATTTTCAAAGGTCTTTAGTAGCCTAAAGATGTAGCTAGGCATCTTTTGGAAAGTGCCTGTGTGCCTAACTCCCATTAAAATTACATAGCTGTTACTGCATCATAGCCTCGCCCTGCCCCCCACATGCACTGTGGTTGAGACGGGGGGCATTTCCTAGCCTGGTCAGACTCAGCACTGGGTCAGGAGCAGACCTTCAAACCTTCTGTGTTTTTGTTTTGTTTTGTAACCTTGTCTATCTGCCACTCTGGCAAGATTCTCTCTACACCCTTCTTCTGCACTGAGGCGTCTGTCTTCCTCCCTTCTCCCCACTGGTCCATTTCCCCTTCCTAGTTACACTCACCCCTCTACAGTCCCCACAAGCTCTACCTGCTCCTCTCCCCCTCTCCATCCCAATCTTCCCACTCAGATCTAGGTCCTACATCCGCCTCCTCTTCCTCACCTCAGCTGTCATTTGTCCCAAACCTGGCCCTCCCTCCATCTCCTACCTCCGCTGGTGTCACCGTTCCTAACCTCATGCCCACCCTCCTCCCTCCACCCCGTTCCCTTCTTTTACTATCTCTGGAACACCCACTCCATCTCTAAAGAGGTATTAGCCATCAACAACCTTTTCATATCTCACTGCCTCCAGCTACTGGCTCTCACAGAGCCCTGGATTCCATCATCTGACACAGCCTCTGCAGCTGCCGTGGTTTATGAGATCTCTCACACTCACTGTTCTGAACCAGACCTTAGTGGCGGTGTTGGGCTTCAACTCTCCCATTCTTGCCATTTCCAACCCCTCCTTCCTCCCTCTTCCCAGTCTTTCTCCTCTTTTGAATAGCACTGTATCTGACTCCCCTCTCCTCTCCCCCTCCATATTGCTGTCTTCTACTGTCCATCCAGCTCCACCCCATCAAACTTCCTCTCTGATTTCAACCCCTGATTCTTTCTCTCTCGTCTCACAATCTCCCATGTTCATCCTTACAGACTTAAGCTTCCATGTTGATGATCCATCAGCTGCAAGTTTTCTCGTTCACACCTCTTCATTCAAAGAGCTCTGGTTCAACTCTTCCACACAACAAAAGGCCCATTCACACAACACCGTCTTCCCAATCTCTGCTATCTTTCTGATTTCTCTGTTGCTGAGTTCCCCCTTTCTGACCATCACCTGGTGTGGCAAGTTTCATTTAGGGGCCAGCAGGCCTAATAAGCAGACCATGGCTAAATGGTTTCGAAAGTCCAGGGGGCAGGGAGGGCTTTTGAAACAATCTGTGGGCCTGGCGGCCAAGTTACAGTCTGTACTTCTCCAGGGTTCCCCCTGCCTCCCTGGCTGAACAACGGGCAGGGCCAGCTCTAGCTCTTCTGCCGCCCCAAGCAGCGAAGGAAAAAAAAAAGCTGTGAAAAGGAAACAATGTAGAACCAGCGAAAAAGAAAAAAAACCTGAGTGCCACCCCAAGAGCAGCACAAGTGCCGCCCCTTCATATTTGCAGCCCCAGGCACCTGCTTCCTTGGCTGGTGCCTAGAGCCGGACCTGACAGCAGGTATAGGGAAAGGTGGGGGAATCTAGGACCTCCCTCTCCACCAGGTCCCAACCCAAGATGAGAGGCATGGAGAGTTATTTCCATCCCGTCTAGCTGTACCCCAGAGCAGCCTCCCTCATGGAGGGTTGTTCAAGCAGTCTCAAGGATGCAGATAGTCATTAGTGGCTTTCCAATGATTTCCCCCTTGTCAGGGAGAAGGGGAGAGAAAAACGGGTCAGGCCCCTGGCTGCCTGGCTAGGTCTTACTTACAGTCCAGGTCCTTCCCCTGGGGATTCTTCTGTCCCAGAAGGTATTAACTGGCTTTCTTCCTGTAGACTGCACCTCTTTCACTCTCCCCTGCTTGATTGCCAGTCCCAGTTTAAACAGAGTTTATGCTCTAGAGCTGCTAAGGGATGGGGCCCAGTATGGCTCCATCACTCCTTTAGTCTTAGTGAGGGATCTGCAAATCCCATCACACCAGGTCTCTTTCAGCATCAGCCAATTTATTCAGACTCCTGTTGTCAAAATTACTGGGCTAACTGCACCTCTGACTCCTTCTGGTCTCTTTGAGTGCACTCCCTCTCAGGCTTCGGGCTGTCACCTGCCTTTTGGGATGTCTCCTTCTGTTCAAACTTAAAGCTTAGCCTGTCTCTCTGACATCTCCTCATGGATTTCTAGACATCCTCTTAAGCTCAACATGGTTAAAACAGAGCTCTTAATCTTTCCTATAAAGCCCTCCTGTCCCCACCTCCTTTTTCAATCCCTGTAGACCACTATCATCCTTCCTGTCCCTCAAACTGGTAACCTGGGTATCGTCATTGATTCAGACTTCTCTTTAGGTTCTCACATCCAATCTTGCAGATTCTTTCTGCATAACATTGCTAAGATACTGCTTTTCCTGTCCATCCAGCCAGCTAAAATGCTCATGCTTCCATTACTGTTTCCACCCCTACCCTGCTATTGTTAGCAAACTAACTTGATCAAACCTCTTTTGGGAATGCCTGCGCGTGCAGTCTCGATTGCAGTGTAGACTTACTAAAAGAGGCCAGAGAGTAGGAGGGGGTGTGGGATGCTTGGGTGATGGAAGGCAAACACAGGCCTCCAGCTGTTGGCCACAATTTGACTCCTTGCCTCTGTGTCAACAGTCCTATCTGTAAAACAGGAATAACAATACCTAGCAGTCAGATAACTACCTACTACCCTCATAGGAGTGCTGTGTAGATTAATTAGTTCATGGTTTCAAGTGCCTTGAGTCTGAAGAGCACTTAGTGAATACCAAGCTTTTCAACAGTGCACAGACACGTTGCATAAAAGTTGTCCATTCTGCCTAACCAAACCGAGCATGCACTTTGCTTCCTGTACAAACTCATTGAACTCATCTTGGCATGAATCCTGGGTCTGATTCACCACTTCAGTGCTTGTGTTGCTGGGTCAGCAATGGAGTTAATGCACTGGTAAATCAGCTCAACTGTATCCAGTTGAAACTACAGGAGAATTGGGATTGGAGGCAGAATAGACAAACTATCAAGAATTACATTTCTGAGCCCTGATTCTGATCTCATTTACACTAGTTTCACACCAACATAAATCTAAGGACTCAGCAGATTCACTCCTGATTTACATTTGTGTCAGTGAGATCAGAATTAGGCCCTTTGTTTTCAATTTAGTTACTATCTTTGGTTTCTTTATTGTATTTGTTATGATTAGTTTTATTGTTTGAGTTATTGTTTGACATTATCATTGCTGTTATTTATTATTGGTTTTACAGTAGCACCTAGGAATCTCCTTGGAGGACCTCCATTGTGCTTGGCGCTGTACAAACAATAACAGTGAAGACAGCCCCTGACCCAGCAGCTTACAGGCTAGGTGTCAGACAAGAGGTAACAGCAATGCCAGGACAAACAGACAAACTGAAGGTGGGTGGGAAGTTGAGACAACAAAATGAACAGAGTTTAGAAGGAAAAGTCAAGTCCCATCTGGCCTCTTGCCTTACCCATGCCTTCAAATCATTAGTTTGTGGTATAACTATAATCTCCCAACACAAAGCCTGAAAGCTCAGCTTCTTGGTCATTATTTTGTTTTACACTTTTTTGAAAATTAGATTTGCAGAGGGGTTAAGTTGATTGATCAGATACCAACTTTTCTCCTGTTGTATGCAGGCAATTCTTGTGGGAAGCAGGCAGATTTCTCCCAGGATTCATATTTTTATTTGTATTTCATTTTTTTGTGGGGAGTAGGTTCAAAATATTTTGCCCCCCTATTCACCAACTATCAACAGTTATGCATTGCCTTTGCTGTTGTGTATTTTAATTTATTTATCAATTTAACATTTTTCAAAGTTACATAAAAAGTCTTACATGTGGTAATCAATACAGAAAATAAAAAGGAGAAAACAACTCAACCATGATAAATTTAAGGAAAATTACCCTATATAAACTTCCCCAAATCTATCCATATAAAAATAAATTCAGTCATGGTGCTGCAAGGGAGATATATGACAAAATTACACTGAGATATTTTTCACACATCAAAAAGCAATTCAAAGCCACATGGGCCCAATTCTAATTTACACAATAGCCACTGAATGCCACTGTGGCAGTGGAAAGGGGCTTTAAAGTGGGCATACATTACATTTACATTCAATTTAAGACTTATTTACACTGCCAGAATGGTGTAAAGAAGCCAGAGGCCATGTCTTCACTACAAAACATAGATGTGTTTTTACATCAAGGTAAAAGTATCTGTGCCTTCTCTCCACTGGAATTTTACATTGAGATCCTTAACTCATTATGGCTATCTCAATGTAAAAATACTCCTCTGTTAGCAATGCGGACATAGGTTTACTGTAAAAGAAAATCAGGTTCAATGTACTTAGACTCATAGACTCATAGACCTTAAGGTCAGAAGGGACCATTCTGATCATCTAGTCTGATGTCCTGTACAACACAGGCCACAGACTCTCACTCACCCACTCCTGTAATAAACCCCTAACCTATGTCTGAGCTATTGAAGTCCTCAAATCATGGTTTAAAGACTCCAAGGTGCAGAGAATCCTCCAGCAAGTGACCCGTGACCCATGCTGCAGAGGAAGGTGAAAAAACCCCTGGGCCTCTGCCAATCTACCCTGGAGGAAAATTCCCTCCCGACCCCAGATATGGCGATCAGCTAAACCAGTGGTCCCCAACGTGGTGCCCGCGGGCACCATGGCGCCCGCCGGGGCATTTATGTGCGCCCGCCGTCAGGGCCGGTGCCAAGGAAGGAAGAGGAGAGAAGCATCCACCGAAGAAGCGTCACCACTGAAATGCCGCCGTGCAGCTCTTCCATCGGAGAAGCTTTTGCCGAAATGACGCCGAGGAGCGCTTCCGGCGGAGAAGCTTTTGCTGAAATGCCACCGAGGTGCGCTTCCGGCGGAGAACCATCACCACCGAAATGCCGCCGAGAAGTGTCGCTGCCCACCACACTCTGATGAAGGGATGAATGTGCTCTTGGCCACAGAAAGGTTGGGGACCACTGAGCTAAACCCTGAGCATGTGGGCAAGAATTACCAGCCAGACACCCAGGAAAGAATTCTCTGTAGTAACTCAGATCCCACCCTATCTAACATCCCATGACAGGCCACTTGGCATATTTACTGCTTTACTTTTTTATTCAAAATTGTTGACCATGGACAGTTACTCTATACAGTAGTTTTGTTTTAGTGAAGGCTCTTCTGTTTACTCTTATCAGCCCCAATTCCAGAAAGCAGTTATGCCTGTGCTTAAATTTGAGCATGTGAATAAGAGCTATCCTGAACAAGAAAGTTTTCCTGAACTAGGGATGGTAGCAGGAGGACCTTAATTTCCATACCACTTAGTCATGGTGAGATGAGGATGGACATAGAGCTTCCAGTATGCCAGAGCAGCGCTTGATATACCTGAAGAAGGTGGGGCATACACCACTTGTCTGCCCTTAGAGGTAGACTGCTCTAACTTCTGTGGTGAATAATGGCTCTCACGTGGATCACTGGCGCTCATGGTGCTCCGGTCCTGTCCCCTCCCAATGCTGACAGGTCCTCTCTCCACCCCAGGCCTGCCATCTTCCACCCCTGGAATGTTCCCTAAGCTGTGGAGACCATATACCAAAGACACCTGCATTTCACAGGAACAAAGCAAAGGGATGAACCAGGCTCCAAGTATAAAGGAAAGGGAACTGGGCATCATAGGCAGCGACTCCAGAGATGCTCCAAGGCTGCTTTAAAGGCTGCTTTAAAATAAGCATAAAATATCACTGCTTTAAAATAAGCATATTTTGGACTGTAGTTTGTTTTCTAACTGTTCACCACAGTTATTGCTATGACTATTCACTTTCATAACTAGCTACTTGCTGTGTGTGATTGGCCAGATGTATTGTTTCTGTTCCCTGACTAAATTACTCCCAGATCCAAAGTGCTTTCAAGCTGGTTCCCATGATTATTTCTGGTGTTGATGCCACGTGAAGACATAGTCACACAAATCTCACTGTCTAAATATTCAAACAATATTTCACAACTGTTTCTTTGGACGTTCTTGTCAAGGAAATTGGTCATGCACTAATGTTAAGTGAATAAAGGAATCATGAATATCATTGCAGTGATAATTTTGTAGCATTCTTCCAGTTTTACTCCTAGTTATATGTCCCTGGATCACAGTGAACAATTTATCTCCTTCCCTAGAACTTATGCTCTTCAGATAATACTTGTAGACTGTTATTAAAGGCAACTTAATTGTAATTTAGCCAAGCGATATATATTAAGCTCTTTTAATCTTTCCTCATAAATCATTTGCTCTGGCCCTTTAATCATTTATGTTGCTTTCTCTGAATACTCTCTACTTTTGGGTACTGAGGCACTCCGAGCTGTACCTTATATTATAGGTGCATTCTTACCAGTACCATATAGAAAAAAGGACAATCACCACACCAAGTGTGATTGCCCTTGCTTTCTTCAGTCTCTACTGGAGTAATAAGCCGTTCGACTGTGTTCTCTGCAAAGTAGTGCGGATTAATTATAACAACACTGTTGGGTCAGGAATTGGGATTTTGCAACACTAAACATTAACACAGAGTCCCAGAAATACAACACTAGTCATAGTGCAATGGAAAGTCATGCCTGACCAACCTGATTGTCTTCTATGATGAGATAACTGGCCCATGGACATGGGGAAAGTGGTGGATGTGATATGGTCTCCCACAGTATTCTTGCCAGCAAGTTAAAGAAGTATGGATTGGATGAATGGACTATAAGGTGGATAGAAAGCTAGCTAGATTGTCAGGCTCAACGGGCTCAATGTCTAGTTGGCAGCCGTTATCAAGCAGAGTGCCCCAGAGGTCAGACCTGGGGATGGTTTTGTTCAACATCTTCATTAATGATCTGGATAATGGGATGGATTGAACCCTCAGCAAGTTCGGAGATGACACTAAGCTGGGGGTAGAGGTAGATACGCTGGAAGGTAAGGATGGGGTCCAGAGTGACCTAGACAAATTGGAGGATTGGGCCAAAAGAAATCTGATGAGGTTCAAGAAGGACAAGTGCAGAGTCCTGCACTTAGGATGGAAGAATCCCATGCACCGGTACAGGCTGGGGACCGACTGGCTAAGCGGCAGTTCTGCAGAAAAGGACCTGGGATTACAGTGGACGAGAAGCTGGATATGAGTCAACAGTGTGCCCTTGTTGCCAAGGAGGCTAACGGCATATTGGGCTGCATTAGTAGGAGTATTGCCAGCAGATCAAGGGAAGTGATTATTCCCCTCTATTCGGCAATGGTGAGGCCACATCTAGAGTACTGCATCCAGTTTTGAGCCAGCCACTACAGAAAGGATATGGACAAATTGGAGACAGTCCAACTGAGGGCAGCAAAAATGATTAGGGGGCTAGGGCACATGACTTATGAGGAGAAGCTGAGGGAACTCGGCTTATTTAGTGTGCAGAAGAGAAGAGTGAGAGGTGATTTGATAGCAGCCTTCAACTATCAACTGAAAGGAGGTTCCAAAGAGGATGGAGCTAGGCTGTTCTCAGTGGTGGCAGATGACAGAACAAGGAGTAATGGTCTCAAGTTGCAGTGGGGGCGGTCTAGGTTGAACATTAGGAAAAGCTATTTCACTAGGAGGGTGGTGAAGCACTGGAATGGGTTACTGGAAAGCACTGGAAAGGGAGGTGTTAGAATCTCCATCCTTAGAGGTTTTTAAGGCCCGGCTTGACAAAGCCCTGTCTAGGATGCTTTAGTTGGGGTTGGTCCTGCTTTGAGAAGGGGGTTGGACTAGATGACCTCCTGAGGTCTCTTCCAACCCTAATCTTCTTTGATTCTATGATAAGCTTTGCAAGGTCCCAACTGCCAATCCAAAAGAGTTAATTGTACTAGGACTGCACAGTCTTCTCCTATTGACTAGAAACAATCAAGTCTTATTCTCAGAAAAGTCTTAGTCAGAACATACTGAACAAAATTAAAGGACTGTTTAAACTCTTCACCCATCTTTGCTTTTCTAAATTTTGACAGGCTATTCTTTTTTCACAGAGATTGCATTAATGCAACATGACAACTCTAGTCATGGTGAGAATAAGTTGGTTTTAACAGCCAAGTGTTGAGCAAATCAGGGGAGAAAAACCTTAGCCCATAATTTAGGGAGATAGAAATCTTTGCTGTAATAGCAGCCCTGGAACACTTCACACCTTAAATTTAAACAAATGCATGCCACTTTTGTCATAGAAAATTACAGCCCTGGTTGATTTATCTCTCAGCTTGATCCTTCTGGATGTTTGCCAACACAGTTCTTGAGACCTTAAGAATTTGATGTTTTAGTTGTACATAATCCTGGCACCTGTATCTTGCAAACCATTTCCTCTCACGCTAACACAAACAGATGTTCTTCTCTCCGTGGCAGCGCCATTGTAGTAGACCAAACTGTCTGTTTCTCTTTGTTTTAAAGAAAAATCTTTATATTTTTTCTTATCATTTTTTTCAAGAATCATTCATCCAGTAGGCAGTGTATACAACACAGAGCAATACATGATCCCTGCCCCCTGTGTCTTATAATATAGATGAATGGCCAAAACTGTACCTACCTTGGCTGCCCTGGATGCTTGTAGGAAGGGGGAGCACTTCTGAGAACCTTCTCCTTTATAATATTTCACACTATCAAGGTTGCCTGCCTGCAGATTGTTAAATTGGTCTGCAGCCTGACTAATGGGCCAGTCCAATTCCCATTGCTGCACCCTGTAAATGAAAAAAAAAAAAGAGAAAGAGTTTTTTGTTGTTTCGTTTTTTAAAAACTTGGGAGCTTCTCTGAGTAACTTGATGATTATAAGAAGCGACAAAGGGTCCTGTGGCACCTTATAGACTAACAGAGGTATTGAAGCATAAGCTTTCGTGGGTGAATACCCACTTCTTCGGATGGGTATTCACCCACGAAAGCTTATGCTTCAATACCTCTGTTAGTCTATAAGGTGCCACAGGACCCTTTGTCGCTTCTACAGATCCAGACTAACACGGCTACCCCTCTGATACTTGATGATTATAAGATACTTATAATGCAACACTGCTATTTTTTCTCAATACTCAAATAAAGGAAATTCTAGTTTAGGAAGGTTAACATTGGTTTGATGCTGGAAAAGTTTATGAAAACAGGACTGTTGCCTTGTGCACCAGGCTTGGGAAGACGTTTCCAGTTATAAAGGTAGCTCAGAAGAAAGCATAAAAATACGTGTGGCAGAAGGATAGCGACTAGGTGTTGAGACAGAAGGGAATGGGGAGTAGAAAGCAGAGGAGTAGGCAAAGTAGAGGTGTACAGGGTATCAAAAGGGAGGACAAGCTGTTTGAACTTGGTGTGAAAGACGGAAGGAGGCCAGTGAAAGGATTTCAATCCAATCTTTATTTTCATGAGTTCTTGATTGAGCAACTTTCACAGCCATTAAATTCACACCACCCTCCCTCTCAGAACAAAACAACAATGAAAGAAAAGTCACCAAGCTGCTACGGCACTCAGATACCATGGAGAAGGAGATCTTATAAATAGAGGGCTGACATAAGAAATGGATAGTATTTCTTTTTTATTCCCCTTTCCTTTTATTTTAGTGCAGATAAGATTTTTTTCCTAGTTGTAAGGCTTTCATGATATTGGCCAACTTCCATTAAATCATTGGTATATCAATAACATCATCAGCTGTTTCATAGAGATAATAAAATGCCCCTGCCATCAGAGATGTCACTCTCATTTTACAGTTTACATATTTTCTTGTATTCTGCTGAGTTAGTTACTGTTGATATCCTTTGAGGTTCAATACAAAGTGATTTATTTTTTCAGGATCAACCATTTTATTCACTTTGCTGGAATAAGACCAGTGATATCCTTACATTGCTGCAAGTATGAGCTAACACTTCCTAGCAAAGTAAAATTAAATACTTTATTTAAGTGAGTAAACTAGTAATGACAACTTCTAATCACGCAGTGACAGACTTAAAGGTAGCAATTTTGCAACAGAAAAACTTCAAAAACAGACTCCAACGAGAAGCTGCCGAACTTGAATTAATATGCAAATTAGATACCATTACCTTAGGTTTGAATATAGACCAGGAATGGCTCGGTCATTACATTAATCGAATCTATTTCCCCCAGTTAAATACTGCTACACTGAAACTTTAAATACCCTTAACACCTTTGTGTCAACTGTATGTAATGGGCCATGTTGATTATCACTTCAAAAGTTTCTTTCCTACTGATCAGAGTTCCTTTCAATTAATTAGCCTTTTACAGTTGATATGGTTACTTCCACCATTTCATGTTTCTCTGAATGTATAAATATCATCCCACTGTATGTTCCAGTCTATGCATCCGATAAAGCGGACTGTAGTCCACAAAAGCTTATGCTGAAATAAATTTGTTAGTCTCTAAGGTGCCACAAGTATTCCTTTCTTATTTTTTTTAACTTCTTTCTAGTAATTCATCAGATGTTTTCTAACACATTGTAGAGACTTACAAACTATTCATTAAATGTATTCCCTTTTGTAAGTGATTTATAGCAAGTAGCTCTAACAAACATTCTTTATCTTATAATCACTTATAAACAAAGCATAACCTGACAAAATATAGTCTATTCTTTGTCAAAGAAATGCCGATTTGGCCAAATATATACCTTAAAGGCCAGATTATTTAACCTGGTCTCCCTTTTGTCCATGGCTTGTGGTTTGGAATAATTGTGGATGCAGTTTTGTATCTTGCATGCACTACTCCTACTGCTCCTCTTCCTTCTCCCTGGTTCTCTAGACCATGGAGGTCCTTAGCTGCGCTTACAATTTGCCCCCACCCTTTTCTGCCAAGTGCATGTTTTTCCCATTGTTGGTAATTCACAGTAGGAGCTTCTAGGTTTTGCTCAATATTATGCCTTCATCTTCTCTTTGGTTTGGCCCAGAGCTTGGACACCATAAGGATGTCCTTCCAAGACAGGTGAGAGGATTATTCCAGAAGTGGGTGGGTGAGATTCTGTGGCCTGCATTGTGCAGGAGGTCAGACTAGATGATCATAATGGTCCCTTCTGACCTTAAAGTCTATGAGTCTATGACAGCCTTAGTTATTCTGTCTTCCATCATCTCAGCTGCATGCTCTGTACACCGAAGTCATTGGGATTCTATTACATTTGCTTGGTTTTCTACAGACCTCATGCAGTCCCCTATTAGATCTTCTCCACATTTTCATTCTCCCTTACTGGTCCAAAAATTTATCTCAACACTTTATTTTTGAAAATGTTTAGCTTCTTTCTTCCTTCTTAACAAGTGCCCAGGTCTCCCATCCATATAAAAGAATAATGGTCTTGTATATTTGAAGCCTGATCTTTCTCAGTAGATGTTTGAAACTGAAAATTCTCAGCAGAGAAAATTAACAAGCATTCCCACTTTCTAACTGCGCCTTAACCTCCTTGCATTCATGTTTGATCCAATTTCAGATGACTACCAGTCTAGTGTGCAGGTACCAGCAGGCATTTAAATGTCAAATTGGGGGTCCTTTATGCCCATAGTTATTTGTGCCTACAAAATGATGGATGCAACAAGGGAAGTCAGGTTGAGAAAGGGCTGAATATCAGGCCCTAAATGGCTAGTGTTGTGTTACCTGTCTAACATATCTGAAGTAACAAGGTAAAAAGTAGATTTCAGGATTGTAATTCTATGAGTGCAGTCAAGCCAATGATATAATGCATACTATAAAGCTGAATTGCATATGGCAGCTAGATTTTGATAGATAGAAATTATCAGACCGTTACAGGCCAAATCCACAGTCCTTTCTCACTGTTTCTACAGGCCCCAGTTCAGAAAAGAATTTAAACACATGCTTAAATCTATCCCTATTCAAGAAAGCACTTAAGAAAATGCTTAATTTAAGCATGTGCTTAAATCCCATTGATCTCAAAAGATAAAGTTAAGCACATGCTGAAGCACCCTTCCAGTACAGGGGATAATCTGTATCACAAGTGTCAAACATATGGCATGCATGCTGAATCAAGCCTGCATAATGTATTTATGTGGCCAGCATGGCAGCCTCAGACTATACATAATCTAAGATTTCATTTTTAAAAAGTTTATAGCCCTCATAGCTGCAGAGATAACCTTCCAGACTGGAATTGAGTATACGCCAATGTCACGTTGTCTGCCTGAACCTGCAGCCCACCTTTAGTAATGTCTCAGATGTAGGAACTGCCCTGTTCCCTCCTAATCTCATTGGGTTGCTAACTGTAAAGCCCAATGATCATAGAATAATAGAGTATCAGGGTTGGAAGGGACCTCAGGAGGTCATCTAGTCCAACCCCCTGCTCAAAGCAGGACCAACCCCAACTAAATCATCCTAGCCAGGGCTATGTCAAGCCTGACCTTAAAAACCTCTAAGGAAGGAGATTCAACCACCTCCCTAGGTAACCCATTCCAGTGCTTCACCACCCTACTAGTGAAAAAGTTTTTCCTAATATCCAACCTAAACCTCCCCCTCTGCAACTTGAGACCATTACTCCTTGTTCTGTCATCTTCTACCACTGAGAACAGTCTAGATCCATCCTCTTTGGAACCCCCTTTCAGGTAGATGAAAGCAGCTATCAAATCACCCCTCATTCTTCTGTTCTGCAGACTAAATAATCCCAGTTCCCTCAGCCTCTCCTCGTAAATCATGTGCTCCAGCCCCCTAATAATTTTTATTGCCCTCCACTGGACTCTTTCCAATTTTTCCACATCCTTCTTGTAGTGTGGGGCCCAAAACTGGACACAGTACTCCATATGAGGCATCACCAATCCCGAATAGAGGAGAATGATCACGTCCCTTGATCTACTGGCAATGCTCCTACTTATACAGCCCAAAATGCTGTTAGCCTTCTTGGCAACAAGGGCACACTGTTGACTCATATGCAGCTTCTTGTGTACCATAACCCCTAAGTCCTTTTCTACAGAACTACTGCATAGCCACTCGGTCCCTAGTCTGTAGCAGTGCATGATATTCTTCCTTCCTAAGTGCGGGACTCTGCACTTGTCCTTGTTGAACTTCATCAGATTTCTTTTGGCCCAATTCTCTAATTTGTCTAGGTCCCTCTGTATCCTATCCCTACCCTTCAATGTATCTACCACTCCTCCCAGTTTAGTGTCATCTGAAAACTTGCTGAGGGTGAAATCCATCCCATCATCCAGATCATTAATATAGATATTGAACAAAACCAGCCCCAGGACCGACTCCTTGGGGCACTCCGCTTGATACTGGCTCCCAAATAGACATGGAGTCCTTGATCACTACCCGTTGAGCCCGACAATCTAGCCAGCTTTCTATCCACCTTATAGTCCATTCATCCAGCCCATACTTCTTTAACTTGCTGGCAAGAATACTGTGGGAGACCATATAAAAATCTTTGCTAAAGTCAAGGAATAACACGTCCACTGCTTTCCCCTCATCCACAGAGCCAGTTATCTCATCATAGAAGGCAATCCCCTTGGTGAATCCATGCTGACTGTTCCTGATCACTTTCCTCTCCTCGGAGTGCTTCAAAATTGATTCCCTGAGGACCTACTCCATGATTTTTCCAGGGACTGAGGTGAGGCTGACTGGCCTGTAGTTCCCCAGATCCTCCTTATTCCCTTTTTAAAAGATGGGCACTACATTAGCCTTTTTTCCAATCATCCGGGACCTCGCCCGATCACCATGGGTTTTCAGAGATAATGGCCAATGGCACTGCAATCACATCCGCCAACTCCTTTAGCACCCCTGGATGCAGTGCATCCGGCCCCATGGACTTGTTCTCGTCCAGATTTTCTAAATAGTCCTTAACCACTTTTTTCTCCACAGAGGGCTGGTCTCCTCCTCCCCATACTGTGCTGCCCAGTGCAGTAGTCTGGGAGCTGACCTTGTTTGTGAATGACAATTAATTGTCAACATAAACTATTCCATTGCTGATCAGTTTTGTGGATGGAACAGGAATAGGGGGTGGGAGTGAAGACCTCAAAGGTTAGTACTGTAATTGGGAGTTGCTGCAGGAAAAGACATGTGGAGGGGGGAAAACAGAGGACATGCAAAGACAGAGAAAAGAGAGCAACAACAACTCAGCCCAGATTAACCTTTTGGGGCCCCGGCACCCAGACCGTAGCCCTGCTCCACCCTCCACCACTCTTCCCCGCCCCTGTCCCCACTCAGCCTCTCCCCCCGTCACAAGGCCCTGCCCACCATTCACACGGGGGGAAGAAGATGGAAAGGAGTGGGCAGAGGGCGGGGTGCAGGAAGAGAGGAGTGAGGGGAAGGGGCAAAGAGGAGCGAGCAGCTGGCAGGGCCTTGGGAGAAAGAGGGTGAGTGGGGGTGGGGTAAAGCAGGGGGCGGGGCCACGGTCCGGGCTCTAGGGCCCCTTCTGAATGTGAGCCCGGCCCCACAGTGCCATTAGCACCATTGTAAACCCGGTACTGCAGCAACTAGAAGATGGAGGAGGAAGAGAAGCCAAGGACATAAGTAGCATTGGCCTAACAGGGAGCTCATTTTCCCACAGAAAGTGACAATAATGATGGGTGGCACGTGCCTCCCGCATTTGGGGAGGCTGGCCTGAGCGCCGGAAGCTCCCCCACCACCGTGGCTCTATCCCGAGGCTCCACCCCCGCTCAGCCTCCTCCCGTGAGGCCCCACCCATGTTCCAACCCTGCTCTGCTCCCTCCTCTAAAGCTCCCTGCCCGCCATTGGCCAAGTCCCTCCTCTCCTCCACCCCCTTCCTCCGAGGCCCCCACTACTCAGTGGCGTAGTCAGGTTCTAACACCAGAGGGAGCGAACACATAAAAAAAGGCGCCACCCAACCCAACCTGGGTGAAAGAACCCAGGCCAGCAGCAGGACCCCTGCTGGCAGGAGCCCGCAGGGGGGGAGGGATCCCAGAGCGGGGTGAGCTGAGCCGCTCAGCCAGCCGCTGCTCTAGGATTCCCCTCGCGGGCTCCTACCAGGTGGGTCTCTCAGCCTGCTCCCAGCCTGGGTGAAAGAACCCAGGCCAGCAGTGGGCTCTTGGTGGGGCCAGCGGGGGATGTCGCTCCACCTCCACCCTTTCAAAAATTAAAAAGGCACCACTTTTGGAAAATATGCTCAGGGGGAGCGGCCGCTCCCCCTGCTCCCCGCCCCAGCTACGCTACTGCCACTACTTGCACTCTCTGCCCCTCCCCCAAGCTAAGCACCCCCCCACCCCGCCCGACTTGAACAAGTACAAAAACTTGGGGGAGCATTCACTGCCTCCAGGTACCCCTTATTGCCACCTGCTGCTTACCAGGACGAGGGACGCAGCGGGCGGTGGGGACCTCGCAGGTGTGGGAGTGGAGGACAGGAGGGACTCAGCTGGGGTGGGCGGTGAGAGCCTGGGGGAAGGGGCAGCACAGGGACAGGAAGAAGCGGAGCGCAGGTGGGGCCATCACGGCCCAGGCATCCATGCTCTGAAAGGCAGTGGATCGGTGGCTGTGCCAGAGGGGAGGCTTAGTCTCCCCTGGCCTATTATACCCACCCCCTAGGATAATAAAATTGTGAATCATTTATTTAATTACTACATGAAGGCTGTGTTCTCTCCTTGATCTCTGTGCAAACCTCACAGTGACATTAGTGGGAGATTTTCTGTGGATTGAGGGAAATATGAAGGCCAGAATTTATATCCCAGCCTATAAATAAACATGAAAGTCAGTCTCCTCTGGATGAGTTTGATATGCCTCATCTATACCATGGTTCTGATTTACTCCCGATGTTACACCAGTGTAACTCTGTTAATTTCAATATAGCTATCCTGATTTACTCCAGTCTGACAGCAGAATCCATCTCCATTTCTACAACCTTCTTAATACTGGTTCAGTATTGCCAATCTCATGCTCTCTCATCTGTGTTTTGTATTTTACAATCTCCAGCAGATTGCATTTATTCAGCCTACTATTCATAAACTACAACAGGCTGCTCACAATAACACTATTGTTTTCAAAATGGAAAAAATGATTTTTAAATCTGGCCTCTCCCATAATGCCCTTTTCTTGCCATCAGAGCTCACACACAGACATGATTGAATCTAACCCTGTTATCCGTTTAAACTTAGTTACATGTGGGTAAATAAAAAAGAAAAATGTCTTCAGGGTGAAAAATGAATGTTATACACAGTGTGTCTGGTTCTGAGCATCTTGGTTAACTTGATTTTCAGGGTTTACACTGCAAAATCACATTTTTATTTAAGTTATTTTATTTAGTTTTGACAATGTTTAGCCTGTATTTTTTCAAAAGAAATGCTAGAATTGCTGTCAGTTGGAGATGAAATATCCATGTATGTGCCTTCTAGGATTATTTATGCAAGAGGGTGTGAAGGCCTGCCTACAGATAAAAAGATAGCACTAGCAAGCTCATATTTTAGCCTTCAGAATAATCTGATTTATCAGTAGTCACATAAAAAATATTTAGGAGGAACGTATACTACTATAACTTGATTACATCCAGTTGCATCCTCCCTGTCCCCGCTACCACTATCAGCCTGGATCCCACTTCTTTAGACAGCAAGTTAATCATGACGGTATTTGCAGAAATCACACAATTACTTTAGTGCAGATTTATTCAAGAAATGAATCCCTCATTAAAAATGTATAAGGCTCTAAAAATATGACAGACAACATTGCTAACAATTTTATGCGGGATGTCAGTTTGATATGGCATGAAATGGCCTTGTAAAAGAAGATTCACTGCTGATTGGTTTAAGACACCTTTTTACCACCTGGTTTGTGAACAGTGCTGTATGTGACGCTGGTGTACAGTGCCCTTGCAGCTTTTCATTTTATTATTCATTGCTTGATTTGAAATAGGATGACAGCAATAACTCTACAATGCGGAAGAATAACGGTCAAATGGGAGTAATCTATATTGCACGTACAATGTGCTAAAGTGATGCAAACTCATCTCTTTTCGTGGTGTACCAAACTTTTGGAGCAAACATAGAAATGTGAAGATGACTGGGGTTTGACATATCACACAGGTCCATTAGCTGCTGATTATTTATCTGTCCTTGGTTTCCTTGTTAGGGTTTTTTCTCCTTGTCCAGATGTCTTTGTGAATCCTTTCATTTGATATTTGGAGTGGAAAATATTTTCTCGTCATGAAGTGCAGCCTGGATTTTGCAGGGAGTTTATTGTAGCATGACAGACAGCTTTTTATTTTGCAGTGATTTGTTCACACTCAGTCCAGGTCATTAGTGTCAGTAAGTTAATACCAGCTGACAGCTGAACAAAAGGCCTGTGAGAAATGAGTTGGTGGTCTCAGTCCAGTTACTAGCAGACTGCCGTCCTCATCAGAAGAATACATCCCATTTGGCACTAATGCTAGCCCTTGTTGGCAATCTCAGCAGAAGGGCCAAGGCCTGGAATGGCAAAAGACTAAATTATACCCCTGGAGATGGTCTTTTCCGATCAGAGATCGAACATATACAGCATGGTCCATAGCATCTGGTTTCTGTGGATTTAGCAGCAGATTTAATTTTCCGTGGAAGTCAGCTCGACTCCTTTTTCAGCCTTTCCCCTCACGTACTATTGCAACATCCAGCTGGACCCCTTCCTCCCGCTGTTCTAAGTATCGGCCATGTACTGTCTTACCCTTTATTGTGAAATTAACAGAAGATGCCTGAAGCTGACAGCCCTGGACTACGCCACTTCAAATGGTAAGTGGGGTAGTTATATAAAAATGTCCTAAAAAGGGCCCGAGTCCTGTAAGGAGTTCTGTATAGTCAGAGTCTGCCTGGAACTTCATTATCAATGGCACTCTCCATGAGAAGGGCTCTTTGAAGGGTCAGGGCCTAAAACACCTTTGACTATTTCAATTAATGAAGCCTGTCTCAGTGGAAGGCTGGCTTGTTAGAATTTCTTAACAATTTACCATCACTCCTCCATTTCCTTTTGGTCAACTATGTAAGTAACGTGATTGTATATGGATTTATGTATTGTTTGTACAGCACTTTAACATTTACAGCACTGTGTTGTTCTTAGGGATTGGTTAGTTAGTGTTCGATGTACATTACCAATGTTTGTACACTGCTTTGAAAATGTAAAATACTACATGAATTATGGTTTATTATTATTGGGATATTTGTTGTTAAATGTGTGTGTAGATGTTTGACACACTCAATTGCATCTTCATTTTTACTGAAAATCCTCCACTTAGGTAATAGCAGGTGGAACATTAGAAAATGTGTCCATATATTCATATGCTCTTATCATGTGGTTATGAACTTCACCTGGATCCAGGAGACCTGGGTTCTCTTCCAGATTCTTCTGTTAACCCCCCAGTGTGACCTTGCACAAGACAAAAAATCTTCAAAAGTGGTCTCAGACTTTAGATACCTAACTTGAAATCCCTAGCCCTAGACTTTCAGAAGTGATGACCACCTGCAGCTGCCATTGACTTCAATTGTAGATGTAGACACTCAGCAATTTGGAAAATCAGGCTCAAGTTATCTCACGTTGAAAATTTGGCCCTCAATCTCATTATGTCTCATTTGCCCCACCTTGTGTTATGCAATGCTAAGTATTGTCATGTGATTAGTATTGTTGTAGCTAGGTAGATTTGACATTAAAGCACAGTGTTAAAATACAGTAAAAGCAGATTGGGAGAGAACACCTTCTTTCGGTTATGCGTGGTTTGATCCATTTCCCAATGAAATCAACAGAGGCTTGGTCATTGTTTTCACTGGGTACAGAATCAGGACCTGTACAAATCCTGGTTTGTAAAGTACTATTCACATTACAGTCTTTGCCATGGATATCACTTTTGTCTGTAAGTAGCAGCTGGAAAGACTTTGGCTTCAGAGCATCATGTGCTCCCAGAGTCTGCACCTGCTGGTGTCACTTCAATGCCTTGAAATCCTTTGCAGCTGAAGCCACTATATATACCTTTAGATGTGAAGTCGGGGTACTTTTCTGATTCCTATGTAACCTTTGCTCACTGGCAAATTGTGACACTACAGCTAGCATCTGAAAGGTTTGTTTAGCCTAACCACATTACAGTAAAAGGCAGATGGATGGGATTTTTCTCCTTTTTAGAAGAGCTCTAAACTGTCCTATACAGAGAGGGAAGGAACATGGGATTGTTTGCATGATACTGGTATTTTTAAATGGAACATCGAGGAGCAGGTAGGTGACACTTTTAGTAAGCAAATGAGGAAATTAATTCCAGTCTCATGCTTCTAAGAAGATCACCTTTAGTGATTAGGAAGAACATCATCCCACCTCCCTTGCCTATATACTGTGTAACCTTCACTTGGAGTTTGTCAGCTCCTGAAGTGCCAAACTGAGCCTGAAGGGGAACCTACCAAAAGGACTACAACGGGAGGGCTACCAGAGCCCTCTGATCTCATTTCTCCACGTTTGGAGTCAGGTGTGGGGACAGAAGGAAGTAGAAATCTCTGCTGAGGCCAACAGGGAGGCTCCTGCATTGGGTGATCTGGATGCGTAGCTCACTGGACTAATGACAAGTCAGAGCCATACAGGCTTCAGTGAGGGAACAGCCTGACTCAGACACGGAGAGTTTGTGGTTTGGAAGCTGGGAGAGAGACATCTCAATTCAGGGAGTCCTTGCCCAACTCTCTCTGCCTCCAAAGGGAGTTTTTGCACAGTGGGGAGACTTCAGCTGCATAGGCCAGACAGTTCCAGCACTGCAGTGACCAGCCTTCAGCATAGAGAGATCCAACCCAGTGCTGGATACTGCAAGCCTGCCGAGACCCCCACAGGAGGGTTCTAGCGCAAGGGACAGTGAGCCTGGTTGAAGTCAGTAGAGGACCCTGCCTCACTCAGGGGTGAAGGAATAAAGCAAGGTGACTTTTATTGAAGCCAGCCAACGTCATAGCACTACAGCACTCCATCTCTGGACACTCAGCCTTGGCAAGGTGCTAGGGAGGGGTTTGGAGGCGCTTTTAGTGATGGGAGATGGGGAACTGGTTTATTTATTAATGTTTATTAATTATGAATCATAACCCTTTATTTCCCCAGATCCTAGTTTCCTGGTCCCTCTGAAGTCAAACCCCTTTGTAATTCTGGTTCCTTTCCTTTACTGGGGCTTGTTATTTACTTTATTGTTCCCTGTGTATTGAGCTTTACACTCCTTACCATCTGGTAGTACAAATGATTTTCTCAAGGGGCAGCATGGCATAGTGAGGTGTTGTCTTGGTTGGTGCAAACAGACTCCAGAAAAGAACCCAGGATCTGACCCAGGCCAGAAAGGGAGTTGCTTTGTTTTGTCAGACCCCGAACAAGTGACTATTAGACAAAACTGCCTCTTAATCTCTTTATTTCACAGCAAAGAATCTCCTAGACCCTTCCTGCCTTGCTTCTTGCTAAATATTTAAAGAAACAGACTGCTCATCTTCCTATCTCCCTTTCCTTCATTTTCCTTTTCCCTTTACATCATGTATAAACGAGCAATAATTAATACATAAGAAATTATAGATCCAGAGGAGCCACTGATTTCTGTCTTGTCTCTCTCACCAACAGAAGTTGGTCTGATAAAAGACGGACCTTGTCTCCCTGAGTCAGCTCAGACATTAATTGAAAGCTCTGCTTAAATCCCTGGAGGAAGAAGGAACTATGCAACTCGGAGGGAGAAGTGGATGATTTGCCTCCCGTGGGAGTAAGGGGTGTAGAGATGGGAGGCAATTTTATGCATTGGCTATCTGGGGCGAGGGAGGTAGAGCTTCTCCCCGTCCTGACTGAAGAGGTCTAGAGGAAACTGGGGAGTGGGACATTTAATGGTGGATAAAGACAGGACTTCAGTCTTCAGGCTATGAATCTGGCACATGTTGCAAGCACTAAAATAGACACAAAGAATTTCTGATGTTACTTGAATGCTCCTTTTCAGTAGAACTGCTTTGCCCTAGAAACTCTATCACTGTGTCATATGAAAGGCCGGATGTTCAGCTTTAAAAATAATGTAACCATGAATATCAAGGGGAAGTAACGCAGGCAAAGGGAGAGCTTTCAACTTATCAAAGGGATTCTTACAAAGAGCTTTTACAAATTCTTATAACGTTTATCATTAACAAATTTAATGTAGGCTTAAAGCATTTTTAACCCTTACAATGTGTACATCCTCAGCTAGATTTACTATTTTTAATTACTTTAATGTATTTGTAAGGCACTTTTAGAAATCTTTCCCTAACACTTTTTTGGGAAATTGCCCAGTGTTTTGCATACAAAAGTTTAAGCTTAAGAATGTGATTTTTTTAATTATTATTTTTTTGGTCTTGGAATACCTTTGAAAAACTGGTTCAGACACTTTTTTGTTGGAAGAAACTGAAAACAACAGCACTGGATATTCGCACACACACACACACACACACACCCCCGGTGTCTTTGCAGACAGTAAGTTTTAATGCAGTTTAATGTCAATGAACATCTTTTGATACACTTTTCCTAGTATTATTTTTGCACAACTGAGATGCTAGCTATTGTGTAGAGCTGAGTGAATAATTCTTATCAAATTATTTATTTTGATGGATTTAGACTTTTCTTGCATTCACAGGTTGTCCATAAGCAGTTGGATTTTCTCAAATATATTGATTATTTGATACTATTCTACAAACATTTCTGGAAATAATTTTTGGTCTGTAGGACTGCACAAGAATAGCTGGTTGTATCTGATATCCAAAAGCTCAGCAGTTTTAGCTAGTTTGGATTGGATAGTTGGATTGGATAGTTGGGTCACATGATATTATTTCTGTTTTCAGACTGGATGAAAACAATTCTTAAAATACTGGTGTTTGAATTTAAAAATGTCTTGCTGTGAATGTTCTCTATGGTTAATTTAGAGCTACTGTAACAGGTTGAGCTGGCATTTATAGGCTCAGGACCCGCACTGCTGTTACTGGGTCTTGGCCCATTACGAAAAGGCATTCTGGGAAGAAGGGAGGAGTTTGTAATCCCAGAGAGAGATTGGGAATTGTAGGCTGGAAGCAATACATGCTGGGGGACGGATTAGGTGTGTAAGAGTTCCCTTCTTGTTCATTGTGAAGAGAGATCTGGGGAAAGAAGCCAGACCTGTTGCTGAGGCCTGGGCCAGAGCCACAGTGGGGCTTCTTGCAGAGAGGGGGGCCTAGAGAGAACTATGCTGTGCTGAAATACCCAGAGGAAGGGCTGGGGAGCAGACCTAAGGGGCCAGTGTAAGAAGTAGCCCTGGGAGGAGAAATGAAGGAGGGACAGTTCAATTTGGAGCAGACAGTTGCCTAAATATTTTGGTCCCAGGGCTAGTTCCATTGTAGACGATGGGCACAGATGCCCCTATGGCACTGAGGAGCTGCTTAGAAGTGGTGTAGTTATAACCTGCAGCCAAGGGGTGAAGGTTGCACAGGTCCTAAGAAGAGGCCAATGGCCCAAGGAGAGTCCAAGGCTTGTTACGTTGAAGATTTGTTTTGTATTTGATCTTTTCTTTAAGCTGGAAGGCAAGGACATATTTTGCTTGGCTGTAGTGGTAAACTAACCTGACAGCAAAGAGGCAAAACTGAGGCATCTGATGCACAGGTAACACTAGCAGACTACTGTGACAGATTGAGAGCTGACTCAGCCCTGAGTAAGTGTCGGAATATTGCTATGCTGCCCCAGGAAAGAACATTGACTCAGAATCCCTAGTGCTGCTGTACTCATGGAGGGCAGTGCTGGACTATGCACCAAACCAGGTAGGACCTTGCTGGGTCACAAAAGGCAGGGGGGAGGTCTCAGTGCCCTGTGGTGGATGAGCAAGACGAGGGTACTATCTAGCCCTCATTCTGCACTTTTCTACAAACATCCCTGCCATGGAATTCATCTCATCAACAAAAACATAGGCAAAGAAAATCAGTTTTTTTCATTTGAGTGAATATTTACGAAAAGTGTTTGAGGTAGTAAACCACCTCTGCTACTGTACGTGTACAGTATCCGCTCTCCCTAATGTTTTATATAAGGCTGTATCCTAGCAATCATAACAGAACACTAGAGTCACTGCTGGGTTTTTTATATTTAGATTACAGTAGGACCCAAAACGTGCTGTGTGTTTTTTCTACTACAGAGGAAGGCACATTCCCTGCTCTGGAGAGCATAACATTTAAATGTAACAAGGTTCCTCTGACACTGATTTACATTGTGGTTGGCAGTATTATTCTTATTATGTCTTTATTCCTTTTTTGTTCATTTGCATTGAGCCACTCACTCCCCTGGTGATATGCCTTAAAGATTAGAAAAGAAGGATGGTCTAGTGGTTGGGACACACGCCTGAGAGTTGTAAAATGCAGGTTTAATTCCCTGCTGTCTCAGAAGCTTCCTGTGTGACCTGGAGGGTGTTACCTAGTCTTTCTATGTCTCAGATAATAAATACATTAAAGCCTATGTGATGATTGGACAGTACAGTGTTAGGGGGCCATATGAGTACTTTAAATAGAAGATTCATGTACAATTGGAGGGTGCCTATGGTCTGCAGATGTTACGATTGCAATTTGTCAATAGAAATATTTGGCAGCTGTTACTGAAAGTCTCTTTGTGCTGCTATTACATATGGATCTGGGGAGCAGATGGAGCATGGCCCTGGTAGTTGTGCCCTGTAACCTTCAGTTGATGCATGGCTCACTGGGGCCATAGTTAGCTGGGTGTTGCTTAGAGGAGCGAGGGCTTGGAGCCGGGCGTACCCACTTTCAATAAAGATTGTTGTTTTACTACTAGGCAGCAATTTTTGTGGAATAACTTCCAGTTTTCTATGTCATGCATCGCTCATACGGTAGTGCGCTGGAGGAGATTTCTGCAGGGCTGCATGGAGTTACTCAACCTGAGGAACAAACATGGCACAGGGTCCCTGAGATCAGAGCTCCCAGGGCAGGGGTGGTGAAAGGGCGGTCTTGTCAAGTGCCATGGGCACTAGCCAAGGACTTGAGACCTAGGTTCTAGTCCCTGCTGTGCTACAGATTTGCGGTGTGACCTTGAGCTGTCACTCAGCTTCTCTGTGCCTCAGCTCCCCATGTGAAAAATGGGGATAATAGCACCTCTCCCCCTCCCAATGGCATCGAGGACAAATACATTATAGATTGTGAGGATCTGGATTTAGAAACTTCAAGCCTCTGAATTGAGGATGATTTGGAGAGGGACTTTGCAAGCACTAAAATATCACTGCGTTATACTCTTTACTTGTGCTAAGTACATTGCTCCAAATTCCTCCCGGCTCTAGCTCTGTTGACTGCAGTGGAATTACAGTAGGAATGCATTTAGCCCATTGCAAAAGAACCAGTGAGCCAAGCTTGAAACAAACACGCTTATAGACAGTGAGCAATCCATTGTTGTCAAGGGATTTGATGTATGAGTTATTTGTTTCTTGATACAGGATGACATCAGTTACCTGATAATGGTGGGCCTTGGCTTTTAATAGAGCTGGTGAAATGTACATAAAGACACTGGAATACATAGCCTGCATGAGCACTGGACAAACCAGATAAACCTGTACAAATACAGGATTATCTGCTGTAGCCTTTCATAGAATCTCAGGGTTGGAAGACACTTTAGGAAGTCATCTAGTCCAACCCCCTGCTCAAAGCAGGACCAATCCCCAATTTTTGCCCCAGATCCCTAAATGGCCCCCTCAAGGATTGAACTCACAACCCTGGGTTTAACAGGCCAATGCTCAAACCACTGAGCTATCCCTCCTCCCCTTTCATTATGATAGAAGTGGTTACTCAGATATTTTCTTTATTTTCTCTTTCTATTGAGTTATTAACCCTGCCACATGAAGATTTTGTCTATGTGGTATGTGATTATTATTTTTTTTAATAGACTCTACTTGCAATCCGGAAGAATTACAAGCCTGTGAAAGATGGAGAGAGAACAGGCCACTTGCAAAGGAAAAGAAAAACCTAAGCCTGTGCAAAAATGGAGCAGTGTTTGGCATTTGAGAGAGCCAGTTGCTGAGGGGGTGCAAAAGCCAAGATAGCTGGAAGTATAGCTGGCCATGCTGATATCCTGGGAGTTATTACAGGTGCGCACATGTGATCTGTCTTGCACGTGTGCACACCCTGTATGTGTGTAAAACTATGAAAGAGGACATATGTTATTGACTGAAAAAATGGCCCACTCTATTGAAGGAAAAAGTGGAATATCTCTCCTCCAAATACCCTTCTCCCAATCCCATCATTTGCCCTGTTGTGCTACCCCTGTTGCATTGCAAATTGGGGAAATATTTTTTTTTTAAATTGGAGATGAAAAGGAAATCAGGAAAAAGGTATACGTTAGACCCTTTGTGGAAAACAAATAGATTACAGGTAGACAGTGGAAGGGACATCAGTGTGTGACCTGGTTTCTGAACATGAACTAGTATTCATGAGGCAATTGGACAGTGATTCCGTGAAGCCATGTTCACTACAGCTCCGAGCAGATAGCAATGCCAAGGAGATCACGATAACTCATAGCTATAAACCAGGGGGAAAAGATTGCATCCCTCCTGACTTCCCCACAGCAACCATGGTTTCCTTTACGGTGTCCTGACCAGGCCCATCGGCAGGGGGGGCAAAAACGGGGCAATTGCCCAGGGGCCCGGGTGACTTAAAAGGGCCTGGGGTCCCCTGGCCACCGCCGCTGCTGCGGTAGTGGAGGCAAGGAGCCCTGGGCATTTTAAAATCACATCAAGTGGGCCGCAAGGCTCCTAGGTGCGTGGGGGATAGTAGTGGCAGCAGCGAAGGCAGCTGGGCGGGCATGTGGAAGCCTTGGCTATGCCGGAAGAGCACACCCGGCAGCAACTCACTGGGCACCAGCCAGCGCAGGCGCAGCACCACCCAAATGTCAGGTGGACCTTTCTAGGGGGCCCATTGACTGTTCTGGCCTGGGACCCAGAATTGCTGTCGGCGGGCCTGTTCCTGACACTGTACCCTTTCATTCCCAGATAAATAAGGGGAACTCATGAGTTAAATAAATGAAACATCTAAGTAGATAGCATAGTCTGCTAGTTTCTTGTAGGCTTCATGAAAGAAGTAGGCAGGATTTAATTGTGGCAGGGGTAAATTCTCCAGCCCCAATATGGACCATGGAAGACCTCAAGAACCAGGGGCTAGATACCATTCCACTGCATGGGGAGGTGCAGGGTTCACAGAGACTGCACACATGCTCTGCCATAGCACTGCATTTATGTGTTACGTAATGGAGGAGCTGCTTGGAAGGGTGCTTTTGGTCTTGAACTGGGGTTGTGGGGATGACCCCCTATGTAATTAACCTGAGCATAGCCTGTGTGTTCAGGCAGTGCACAAGATCGTTGTCCCCATGCATTGTCCACAAGGTATTGTTCTTTGGGAGCTAAAAGGCTACACATACAAACTCAAAGGAGATAATGGCATTGTGTGACCCTGCCAGTGAAGCTGAAGTGGCATCATTTGATGAGTAGGCCAAGATGGGTGTACCTAACTCTATTCACAGTTTTCTCATGCTGTGCTTCCTGCATTGAAATAATATCTCTTCACACAAAAAGCAAGGAAAGTGTTTATTAAAGTCCCCCAGAGAATTTCCATTTTCCTTCAGACACTGAGTATGTTTGTGTGTGTTTTATTGTTGTAAGAAGGTAGAAGATACACACTTTAACTAAATAGCTAATGTGCAGTCTAGGGTAATTTGGTTCCCCTCTGTGGGGTTTATGGTCCATGTTTGGGAGACCTGACCTGGGTAGAGGCATCAAGTTAATTATGTCATGTTTAACATGACTTGACTAAGCGTCTTTGAACATGGCTGTTTATTGAGCTCTCGTGGGCCCCATTCACCGCTGGGACTTTCCAGTTTTACACTGGTATGAATCTATAGATTCCAATTGAGTTACACCTACACGTATCAGAGGGATAAAGTAGTAAATCAGGTCTCATATTTTTATATGGCTGAAACTCTCCTTTTTCTAGCTTGACTTTGATGCATTATGGCCCCAATCCTGCAAAGACTGACTCATGTGGTTAAAATTAAAGACTTGCATAAAGTTGTTACATCAGACACAGCTTACACAAAGCCTTAGATGCTATGGGATCTCTGACTTCCACCCAAAGAGTCACTGAACCCCAGCCCAAGGCATCACATCTAAATAATGTTATTTCTAACACCCTACACCAGCGGTGTCCAATAGAAATTTGATGCTAGCCACACTTGTGGTTTTGAATTTTTCTTATTAGCCACATTATAAAAAAGCCACATGCATTAGCCACAATTCAATAGCCTATTAGCCACATGTGGCTAGTGGCAAACGTATTGGACACTGCTGCCCTAGACACTGGATATCAGCTAAAGTCCTGGTGTGGGACTTGGCAGACACTTCCTATGAGGGGTAGAGGCATAGCAAAATAATCTGATACATTCCACTCCTGTGCTAAAGTTACTTTGTCACAGGTTATAGCTGTGCTTCTATAAAAGTCAAATTATGGGAAAGCCCCACAAATGTTTTTTAAAAAATCTAAAGAATTCAGTAAATATTGGGTTAATTCCAAACGGGTATATTAATAACAAAAGATATATATAATGCTGTATTATTTCAAGCCAAGAATGCATCTCAGCAATATTAACCTTTAAAAATACCAAGAATGAAAATTCCAAATCTAATGCAGTAATTGAGTATTGACGCTAACCCTTTGATAGGCTTGGAGGAGAAAGGTATATTATGTCAGGACCTTTGATGAACATTTTTTCCTTTTCATTTCAGCAAGCACATCCCAGACATCAAATAATTCTGTGGTTTATAATCAGTATTGCTGAAGCATTTATTTGAGGAACTGAGCCACTCTGTAGCCATAGAGAATTTCAAGTTGAAACATTATGGTCATAAAAATGTCACTAATATGACATAGTGCCCCTTTCTGCTAGCTATGCCTTGCAGGAAAACAATTTACTGTAAGTAGCACTTGTTCATCTTGGTAAAATACATTCTTATCAAAACTATTTAATATGCATGAATTGACATTTAAAAAATAAAATATCCTTAAATTCCAACACAGTCACAACCAACATCAGATTGTCTAGTCTTGTCAATGCCTAACCCCCAATCCTCCAGAATGTGGTAGGAGTAGAAGATCTCAGTATTTGTAGACAGCCCTCTTGCTTCTAGGGAACACTTTCTTGTTTAGGATGAGAGCCTCTGGGCTCAGGGCTAGACCCTGCACTGTCTCTCCCAGAGAAGCAAACTCCCCTGGGGAGTGGAAAAGAACATTGGTTTTCAACCTCCCTTCCCCACAGGAGTTATAATAGGAGAGGACAGTGTGATTTCCCACCCCAGCTTCTATGGAGACCCATATTGCCACCCCAATGTTTAAAAATGAGATCTGAGGCTGGCCAAAATCTGGAGCTTGGCTTAAAATGCATATGGGTTCTTTTTATTTTCCTTCCAGTTTCGGAGACCCTACAGCTGACATTTTCAAATTTTCTCTGCAAGCATGAAGTGAAACTTTTTTTTTCAATGAAAGCTGATTCCTACATAATTACCTGACTCCTGGAGCTGGGACTGAAGCAACAATACCAAATATCACAAGGCTCATGATAAAATTACAAGACCTGGCAACACTAGAAGCTTTACAAATAAAAGATGTTGTTAAGCGGGGAGGAGTTAGAGAGCTTCTTACAGGCTTTGCAGCTACATGTCTCTCCTTCTTTCTAACAGTAACAGTGGAAACTCAAGGTCCACATCTAGCACCCAGAGAACCTGGGGAAAAAAACCAGCTATTGATGCCTCAAAGCTTAAAAGAGGCTCTGTAGTTCATTTCTCTCCTTGCCTCAGGAGTGTTAATGTCACAGGCAGTCTGACCTTTTAAGGTGAGCCAGGCTCAACCTTCCCTGTGACCTGGCAGCTATCCCCTCCCTCCCCAACCCACCGACCGATCGACTGACCGAATGTTATATGGAGACTTAATTATAATGACTGACCTCAGCTGTGGGGAGGAGCAGAGAATACATAAAACAGAGTGGAGCACTCAATGGGGGATCCAGGAAAGTAGAGGTAGAGAGCTCCCTCTCTTTGGAAAGGGTTGGGGAAAGGCAGACTGACAAAAACCACAGGGATGAGCCTGTGGTGGGCCCTGGAAAAGAGGGTGAGGCACAGAGAGACAGTCCTCAGGGGTCAGCAATCCAGCATAGCGAAGTAGCTGGGAAGACCTAGGGAGAAGCTAGGGTGTGAAAATTAGAGACAGGGCTGTGTTAAGCACAAGCTGCAGGAAGGTAGCCCGGGGAAATGGCAGTGCATATGAAGGAGAAGACCTAGCTGCTTAACACAGGGTCCCTGGGCCAGAACTCAGATCAGAGGATGGGCCTGGTTCCCCTTCCAGCCCTGAGGAAGGGACAAACAAGCATGATGTAAAAGACAATTGAGCCCATGGTGTGACTGAAAACTCAGCCTAGAGGATGGGCCAAGGAATAGCCCAACAGAGGGCAGAAGGATCTTTAGTGCTGGAGTTTTTATTTTTAGCTTGTACTTTTTATAGCCTTGAAGGAGTCTAGACTAGATGTGATTTAGCTGAAAGGCTAAGCCATGGGCAAAAACAGGCCTTGGCAGGGCCAAAGAGGCAAGGATCAGCAAATGCTAGAAAGCATCTCTGCAAGCCATGTTGCAACACCAGTGGGTGCTGCAGTGGTAGGTGCAACATCTTGCAATTACTTAAGAACAGTTAGCATCATTAACCACTAGGACTGCTTGACATTTTTAGACATTTTGATCAAAAATGTTCTCAATTTCAAATTTTCTGAGAATTTTTTACTAAGATCTTTTCCCCCCCATGTATTTGACTTGCTCAAATAGCATTTTTGGTCTACATGTTTAAAAGCAGGCACCCAAAATTTGAGGTTCTCCAAAGCTAATGGGCAGTTGTGAAATTAAGTCTTAGTAGCTTTCAATAACTTTTCTTTCCCACAGATTCTAGATTTTCATTTTTTAAAGTTTCCAGTATTAGGCTCAGGAAAGAGCCTTCACAAAGTAAGTCACACTGTTATTAAAAAAAGAAAATTCAAATAATAGCATAATGTTCTGATAACTCAAACACAACAGCAAAATTGTAAATTATCTTATGCCAAAATCACCTGCTGTGTTAGCGTCAGAGGCTGGTTGGATGGATTTCTGCTCATGCTTATTAGTAAGCAAAGACAATATTAGAAAATGACTCGTTTAGAACCATGGCATTTTACGTAGGAACATAGGAAATGCCACATGGAAGCAGACCCAAGCTCCATCTATCTTTAATTGGCTTAAACCATGAAGCATGAGGTTTAATATCTCTTCCAAAATTGTTGTTAGCATAACTAGTATAACTCTAGATATTGTTCTCTTGTCCAGTCCCTTTTTCAGTTACGTTAAAATATTTTCCTTAATGACATCCTGTAGCAATGAGTTCTATAGTCTGTCTATGCTTTTTTTAAAAAACCATGAAATATTTCCTCTTATCAGTTTTGAATTTGTCATCCTTTAATTTCATTGAATGATCCATTGTTCTTGTGTTATGAGACGGGGAGAACAGAGGCCGCTGACCTTCTCTATACCCTTCCTTATTTTATATGTTTAAAATTGTGTCCGACTCTCCTCATTTACAATGGTATAATTCTGTAGCAGCTCCATTAAAGTCAATTGAGGTTGGAGTTTCATGGATATAGATCCAGTGTGAGAAGTGAATCTGGCCCTCTGTCATCTTTGTCACTTTTCCTCTCCTTCAGGACAGAGGTTTTCCTTATTCATTCTTCAAAATGGGACTTTCCCTTCATGCTGGCTAGGGAGGGAAGAGATTGGAAATTTTACCACTGGAAATTTCCTTTATTTCCCACCTGCCCTCATTTGTAGCAATCACAATAGAAGATAAACACATGGATCTTTGCACAGATCTGCTGCTGCATGCTGTTGTTTGTATCACTTAGCAAAAGTCTGCTTTGATTCAGTTACAAGTTCTAAGCCTTACAATTAATGGGAGTTTTTCCTAATGACTTCAGTGGATGTAGGACTCAGTTTCCAGTCTCTTATAAACCTGAGGGTGTGGTAGACTGAATCTGTCTAGATTCAGGTTTGGATCTTTCACCTTGCTGGCTTGCCTGAAGATTTCTATAGCTTCCGAGGTGACTATTGCCTGAGAGAGTGCCTGCTTATGCTGTTTCAAGAGGACAGGGATGTCACAGAGACGTGGCTGAGGTCAGTAGCTGTGAATAGATGTCAGTGACCACCACAATGGCAAGCAAAAGATGAAAAATATCCTTTAAAAACGTTTTCCTTTTTTATCTACCGTCTTCCACTGATCTAGGTCATGGTCATGAACATTTGCAGTCTGAAGCATTAACCTTCTTGCTGACTAGGAAACTTTGTGCAGAACATATTGCTCCAGTTTTTTGCTTAAAAAAAAAAAAGGACAAGCTTCTGCCAATGGTTTCCACTGAGTAAAGGAAGATGGGAATAGTATTCATTTTAATATGTATATAGCCAAAATTAAAAGTCAGTGTTAACACAAGGGATACTGTGCCAGCAAATGCTTTTGGCTTTTACTGCTCCTGCTAAGACAGCTAACTGTTGGTATAAATGGTGGTAGGATTTTCAAAGCTGCTAAATTATTCTGATCCTTCTGAAGCAGATACTGTCTGGCATGAAGAAGCTTAGAACTGGTGAATCTGAACAGAAAGACATAACTGAGCAGAATTCACAGTTTAGAGCCTTGATAATGAGCTTAAGATAAAAGGAGAGATTTATACTGAAATAGAATCTTACAACAGAGAGGTTTAATTTACTCTGCCATGTGGTAAGCAAAACGGCGTGTAAAAGGTGTATAGATAGAATTGACACAGCTCAATATTTTGTTGATCTCTGGCCACAAAACAGTTCATCTCTGCAATGCGTACATAAGTAAAAGGGAATCTGATGTCAAACTGTTAACCACAATTAAAATTTCACAATTCTTTGAGTAATGGTAGGGAACTGAAGTTAGTAGAGACTAACTTTCTCAAGTGATGCAACCTCCTGTATTTGTTGCGATATAGAATCATAGACTTGCAGGACTGGAAGGGATGCCAAGAGGCCATCTAGTCAGTCCCCTGCACTCATGGCAGGACTAAGTATAATCTAGACCATCCCTGACAGGTGTTTGGAGATTTTTAAGAGCAGGTTAGTACAATGATGGAGATTCCACAACCTCCCTGGGCAATTTATTCCAGTGCTTAACCACTCTGACAGGAAGTTTTTCCTAATGTCCAACCTAAACAGCCTTGATGCAATTTAAGCCCATTGCTTCTTGTCCTGTTGTCAGAGGTTAAGGAGAAGGATTTTTCTCCCTCCTCCTTGTAACAACCTTTTATGTACTTAAACTGTTGTGTCCCCTCTCAGTCTTCTCTTCTCCATTCTAAACAAACCCAATTTTTTTCATTCTTCCCTCACGAGTCATGTTTTTTAGACCTTTAATCATTTTTGTTCCTGTTCTCTGGACTTTCTCCAATTTGTCCACATCTTTCCTGAAATGTGGTGCCCAGAACTAGACACAATACTCTGGTTGAGGCCTAATCAGCGCGGAGTAGAGCAGAAGAATTACTTCTCGTGTCTTGCTTACAACACCCCTGCTAATACATCCCAGAATATTTTTTTTGCAACAGTGTCATGCTGTTGACTCATATTAAACTTGTGATCCACTATGACCACCCCCCCACCCCAATCCCTTTCTGCAGTACTCCTTCCTAGGCAGTCATTTCCCATTTTGTATGTGTGCAACTGATTGTTCCTTCCTAAATGGAGTACTTGGCATTTGTGTTTATTGAATTTCATCCTATTTACTTGAGACCATTTCTCCAGTTTGTCCAGATCATTTTGAATTTTAGTCCTATCCTCCAAAGCACTTGCAATGCCTCCCAGCTTGGTATCATCCGCAAACTTTAAGTGTACTCTCTGTGCCATTATCTATATCATTGATGAAGATACTGAACAGAACCAGACCCAGAACTGAATCCTGCAGGACCCCACTTGATATGCCCTTCCAGTTTGACTGTGAACCACTGATAACTACTCTCTGGGAACAGTTTTCCAACCACTTATGCACCCACCTTATAGTAGCTCCATCTGGTTGTGTTTCTCTAGTTTGAGAAAGCCTTGTGAGACAGTATCAAAAGCCTTACTAAAGTAAAGATATACCATGTCTACCACTTCCCCCTAAACCACAAGACTTGTTACCCTGTCAAAGAAAGCTACTAGATTAGTTTGACATGATTTTTTTTTTCTTGTCAAGTCCATGCTGACTATTACTTATCACTTTGTTATCTTCTAGGTGTTTGGAAACTGATCGCTTAACTTCCCAGGAAATAAAGAGAGACAAAGATGATGGCTTCACAGAATTGTTACTGTGTTAAGGTATTTGGCACCTTAATTTAGATGTCCTCTCTAGATAGACATGTCCTAAAGCTGAACAGTAGAACTATTAAGGCCATATATATATTCTGAAAACAAAATCAAGCTTCTCAGTGTTTGAAAAATTCATAGTAGAGAGCTATGAAACAATATATGTGCATTTAAACAAATTCATAATGCAGTTTGTAAAAATGCTACACATTGATGCTAAAAGAACCACAATATGGGAAGATTGCAGCAGGACAAACTTCCTGTCTTGGCTCCTGGAATCCAATGAAATAATCCAGAGTGCCCCAAATTCTTCAGATTTGAGCCCTACTTCAGAAAAATGAAACCAAGCACGTTCCATTCCCACCTGCAATTCCGCCATGTGATGTGAAGGGCCTAACCATTTTTGTTTATATATCTACCATGCACCCTCAGTAGATAGACATTACACCCCTCCAAGGGGATGTGACCCACACTTCGTGAAATGTTGGTGAAGATTTTCCTGTTACAATACTACTACTTCTTTCTTAAATGCTTGCATAAGCATCCCAATAGTTGATACTTCAGATGTCACCATTGTTATCATTAGCCTCATCATTAGTACCCATTCAAATGAATAGGACAGTTTACACTGCAGAGGTGTTGTTTCAGGCTGTCTAAAAACTCAGGCTGACATAAATTCATTTGCTATGCATGCTCCATGTTTTGACAGTTGTCTTCACAATTCTACTAGCTAGAGATTTAAGGCTTGTCTGTACAGAGTGTTAGAGCACGGCAAGCTGGGATGTAAACCAGCACTGCTGTCAGCAGAATATCAAGGTGCACTATGGAACTCTTAGTGCCTGTGTAACATGGGACTTGGAAGGCTGGGCGGCCTAGTGACTGGAGCACTCGATTTTGGCCCCCTGCTTGCTCAGGGTGCCTCAGTCTTTAAGGCTGGGAGGTACGTAGGGGGACACAGGCCCTCCCAATCCACCAGTTTACAGCCCAAAACCCTGTGTAAGTCAACCCCTGGGCGGGGGACCTCCCAGCAGGAAGTCTACAGTCATTGCTCTGGACTACTTCCTACCATGGTCCCTTCAGTTTGGGGCCCCTATAGTCCAAGTTGCAGTCTCTAATAGTGCCTCCTTGTGGCATCCTGGGTGGAATCCTGCCCCAGGTTCCTCTGGGCAGGGCAGCTGTATGTTTGGCAGGGTCAGAACTCCACAAGGTCTCTGTGCGTCGCTCACCTGGTTCTGTCTTAGGCCAGATGCTCCTAAGTCTCTTCCTCTCTTTCCCAGCCTGTGCAGACAGACCTATGCTAGTGGTACTCAAGCTAGCACACTAAAAATATCAGTGTGGATGTTGAAGCTATGGTGGAGACTAGGGTTAGCCACACAAGCTGAGACCCAATGGGACAGGTGTGCTTGAGATCTTGAGCTGTTGCTGGAGTCACAGTGCCCACGCTGCTATTTTTACCACACTAGCTCAATCCCTGCTAGCACAAGTCTACCCACCCGCTCTGGGAGGCTTGCTCCCAGCTGCAGTGTAGACATACCCTATGGGATTTAAGAAGATGCTTAGAGTTAAGTACCTGCTTCAATGTTTACCAAAACAAGGAAGGGATTACTCATGTACTTAATGTTAAGCATGTTCTCGGTCAGTTCCTCTGTTTCCCATCTACTTCACAGAAGTGTTTGAGGATCGATTCAGTAATATATTTAGATGGGTTATGGTCACAAGGGCCCCATAAGAACCTCAACAGCTATTTTTCTCTAAGCAAAATTAAGAGCGATCACTTTCTCTTCTCCACTAATTGTCTTCCCCTTTTATTTTGGTATTGTTACCATAGTGCTACTGTGGACTCCTGTTTTCTCCTTCCAAGTCAGTTTGCACCAAGCTCTAGGTTGCATCCTCTTTGTCAGCTGCCACAACACTTCAGAGAAGGTGCTGTATACAAGGCGTCTCTTCTGAATTCCCACTTGCAATTGGCAAGTGAGCCTTGAGGCCCCATAGCACCAGTACATGTCAAGAAAGCAGATAAGCACTTTGAACAAGTAATCAGATTACTCATCTGTGATGGGGTGTCTACCTCACACAGGTGAACAAAGGGTTAACAGGTGTCTAAGAGATGCGGAGTCCCATCTTGGTGTACCTGGAGGGTGTGTTGGGCATGATATCAGACCTAGCTGGGGAGGAGCTGGGTCTTTTTCATAAAAGAAGGAAATGGAAAGCAAAATGAGGGGCCCGGGACAGAGAAGACCAGGAGAGAGGAGGTAGGAAGTTCCCTTTCTTTGGGAAGGACCTAGGAAAGGCAGACTGAAGAAGGCCACAAGGATGTCATGAATCTCTGTGGTGGGCTGAAAAGGGAGCAAGGCACAGAGAGGCAGTCCTGAGGGGTTGGTGTTCGAGCAAAGAAAGAAGAAACTAGGGCAAAGCCAGAAGCCTGGGAATCATAGGAGAGGCTGCTATGTGCACAGTTGTGTAGGGAAGCAGAAAAGTGCTCCGAGGTAAGGAGTGGCCTAGGAGCAGAGCTACCTAGCTAGTCTGAAGGAGCAGAGCTAGCTGCTCAATACAGGGTCCCTGAGCCAGAGCCTGGAGCAGAGGGGTCTAGGTTCCCCTACCAGCCCTGAGGAAGGGATGAACAAGTCTGATGTGGGGACTATTAAGCCCAGGGTGTGATGGAAGACTGAGCCTAAAGGGCAGGCCAAGTAATAGCTCAAGAAGGGGCAGAAGAATCTCTTGTGTTGGGAAGATTTTTGGTCCTTTAGTTGTACTACTTTTTCTCCAGAAGCAGTGGAACTAAAACATGACCTGCCCAGAGGGCTGAGTCACGAGAAGAGAGGCCACCACAGGACCAGAGTGACTGTTGGGAGGAGGTGCTTGATCAGAAAGAGCTGCTATGCTCAGCTACAAGGGTGGAGTGCCAGAAGAGAGTCCACTCTTCTACATTATCCAAAGTGATACACATATAGTGGGTCAGAGTCATCCCTGGTTTTACCTCAGCTCCTGCAGGATTCCTAGGGGTGGCTAGGCCATCAGGGGTTGCAGAAGCTGTGATGGTGGAATGCAGCTACAACCTCTCCTCTGCAAAGCAAGAAAAATGGAAAGCCAGAGAAGGGGCATAAACCAGAAAATATAGGAAATAAATCCTATCTATCTATGGCATTCATTATTTTGTGGACTCCTCTGACTGGATTTCATACTTATAAAAAATATTATCTTCCATGGGAAGGAAACTATTCATATTTTTCTGTGTACTGATGTCCTTCTTAAATGTTGGGTCAGATCTCCAGCTGGTGTAAACCTCCATGACCCTATTGAAATCAGTGAAGAAGAACTGATTTATACCAGCTGAGAAACTGCATTGAGTTAAATGAAGCTGAGGTTCTGACCCACTCTCATTAGGATTTTGCTTGTATTGGTTAGGTCAGATTCGCTAATCTATAGTCTGTTGGTATTTCTTCTAATGGCTGAATATTTCCCTTTATCACCAGTGGCAGTTCAGCATGTGAACTCAGAGCAGTATATTGCCTTTGGATTTGAATTATGTTTATTCCCCACCAGTCCATCAACACCTCCTCTCACTAATGAGCTATTACAAATCTGTATTTAGAGGATCACTAATCTTTCAAGATGCTAATGTGTAACTCATCTAGCTGTAATGCCCCAGTGACAAAAGAGGGAATTTCATAGTAGAGAACATTTTAAAAAGAAGAAATATATGTGCAAAGAGAAATGTGCTTGGTGAAGATATTTGGGTTATCTTGTGGTTTCGATGTTTATGCTGGAATAAAAACCTGCACCCCAACCCAACTTTTCCTGTTGCTTTGTCCTGAAGTGACATCTGTCTGTCAACATGGAAGTGATTGTGATCTTAAAAATCAGCATCACTGTGAGGTCAAACAGAAGGAGGCGAGAAGCAAATAGCATAGTTGTGAATGCATTGCTACCCCCCTTGTGGTAGCAGATTACTTCTCCTCATGTGGCTGGCCAATGTAATTGATCAGGGCATGAGGGAAGACTTTATGTAGGACTAAGTGTGCCCTGTTTTGATTTTTGTGTAGGCTGATTCTATAGTGACTTAAGCAATGTTGAAAAAGGCACTCTTGATCTGACAGTAGTGTCTCCACTAGGGAAATGAACCAGTTTATCCCAATCAATTTCTAAACTGGCAGTTACAGTAGGAGCTTCCCAATGCAGTGGGATCTGTAGAGCCTCAGAATTTCTCTAGTGGTGCTTATGTCATAGCCAGCACATGGACCATGGCCAGGGGACAGTGGCATGGTTGAACATCTCTGCACCTGCTGGTTAAAATTGATTGAAATCCAGCCAGGGAAGAGAGGAAAGCTCTTCCTGGACTTTTAGCAGCACAAGCCAAAGAGAAGCAGGAGCTCTTTCTGCACCTTTGGCAGAAGAAGAAGAGCTATGGTTTCCCTACCTCCTCTTTACTTTAACCCCTGCCTATGCCCCAAAGATTCCTAACTGCTATAGTGGCCCCTTAGGATTGGTGGTAGCTCATGTAGACAAGAGCAGCCTCTAGGTTGCTCTCACTTGCACCTGGGGACAAAATTAGCTCAGAAAAGCCCCAGAACTGGGAAAGTCCAGCAGTGCTTTATAAAGATCTTTTTGAGTTACACTAAGCACTCCTTGGTGGCTGCTTAGGATCTAGCCCACTATTTTTTGAAATCTGGTTCTTTTCATGCTAGCCCAAGCTTGTAAAGTTTATAGAAATTGTCCACTCAGTATCTAAGTGGATTCAAGAAACCAAATCAGCCAGCAACTTATATTTTAGAGGACATGAAAAAACAGACAGGTTCCCAGCTTACCAACAATCAGCTTTGCCCTGACTCCACAGTAACCTGTCAGCAGTGTAGCTATGTAGTGAGTGAGGATGACAGGCGGGTCTCTGCCTTTCATGCTGCTGGAACCTGATCAAACAGTACTTTCCTCCTGGTACCACAAAACCTACCTTGAGAACAGGGGTGTGCTCTCCAAGGAGCTGTGAAACGTTAGGAATCTCTTTCCGTGACATTTGGGAAAACCATTAGAAATGAGCTAATCTACCTCTGCATTAGCTGACATAGAATTCTGTGGACTCTGCAGGCCCATACATAACAGAAGTATTTCATTTATTACCTTATATTGCCATTCTGATTGGGTCACACATACTGTAGAAAAAGATCCTGCCTGGGAAGGAAGACGGTGGCTGTTGGAATTTACCGTAGCTGTTAAAAGTTGGGTCGGGTGAGTAATTCATAACAAATTATTTTTCCATTCATTTAGTCTCCTTTGTATTTGTGAATTGTTCATGAACAGATCAGTTTTCTCAATGTTGTGGTCATTAATCAAAGTTCTTTGCCAAATCATTTTCACAATAATCTGTTGCGAACAGTTCATTGTGAAAGTTCAACATTAGAGTTGTTCATATATTATGTATTAGTTCCCTGGTTGTCCGAGCATAACTCTTAAAATTGTTGCAGACATTCATCATTAGGAATTAGAAATTCTCTTTCCCTCAGGATTAGTTTATGGACAAATCATGGGCTCGCTTGTGCATCACTGCTGGGGCTCAAGGCACCCCCTTATGATGCTGCATGGGCTCATACTGTGGGTAACTGTTCAGGGCTGGGATTGAGTAGCCTCCACAGGGCTGCTGCATCCCCCCTGTTCTCCCTCTGGCATATGTGAGAAGGAGAGATGAGAATGGGAAGACTGGATGATCAAGGACCTGGAAGAATTCACATGGAGAGAGAGTGAAAAGATTTGGACTGTTTACCTCAGAGAGGATATGAACAGGAGATATGGTAAAGGTATATTAATAATGAATGGGAAAGAGAAGGTAGATCAGGGGTTTCTGTTGCCCCTGTCTTGTAGGTAGACCTGGGCAAATTATTTTTTTTTAAGAATAGTTTGTTTGCTCAGAAATGCAGTTTCAGTTGACTCAGAACTATTTGCGTTTCCTGTTTGGTCAAAATGATTTGGCAAACTCAAGGTTTGAGACATTTTGGTAATGTGAATATTTTTGTTTTGACCCAGCTTGTAACATTTTGTTTTGATTTTAGACATTTTGACAAAAACCAAGGAGGACTAGATACACAAAAGAGAGGAGAGGAGAGCCTCCCTTATAATCTTCAACCTAGTAGTTGAGGTAGTCTCCTGGGATATTGAAGACCCATGTTCAATTCTCCCCTCTGCTTAACAAGGCAAAGGGATTTGAACTTTACTCTTCCACACACATAGCCTCATAGTTCAATGGCTAGGACTTCTCCACTTCTCCTCTTGAAACTGTTCCACTTTGTATAAATATTTAACTAGTCATTGGAGCAGCGACTTGAAGTTGGATCTCCCATATCCTGCATAAGTGCCTTAACCTCCAGGCTGTGAATTATTTTTGCTTTTCCTGGCCCAAAGGCTATTCACTGTTGCCATGAATGACAAAGGACCACCATTGGCAATTCTTGTGTTCCTATGAGAATATTTCCATCACTCCTCCGCCCAGCAAGTTAAAAACCAGGAGACAGATTAGGACTCTGACGATGCGTATACACAGCAAGCAGAAACCCGCAGCAGTGTGTCTCAGAGCCTGGATCTTCAGATGTGGGCTCACGAGGCTCGTGTTATGGTGCTAAAAACACCTATGTAGACACTCTGTCTCAGGCGCAGTCTAAAGCTCAGGGAGATGGACTTTAGAGTCTGAACTCCAGTATGAGCTCAAACGACTACACAGCTGTTTTTAGCACCATAGAGTGAGCCCGGGTCTGTATACTCGGGCTCTGAGACTTGCTGCTGTAGGTTTCTGCTTGCCGTGTAGATGTACCCTGAGAGTTGCTGTCTCATTCTTGCTCTGCTTCTGGGGCAGTGCAATAATACTCTCTCACTCAGGCGTCACAGTTAAGTTAAAATCACAATTAAGCTCTTAAAATTCATCATTTTTTGCAAAAATTTCTTCCAGTAAACTTGTTTCTGCACATGTCCTAGAAAGCAAACACTAAATGTGTGTACAAAGTAATTCTCTAACAAACTCAAATTAATATTCATGGTCGGTAT
Organism: Macrochelys suwanniensis; assembly: GCA_033296515.1. Lineage (NCBI taxonomy): Eukaryota > Metazoa > Chordata > Testudines > Chelydridae > Macrochelys > Macrochelys suwanniensis. The sequence continues at coordinate 35,386,255 of CM065775.1, read as the reverse complement.
TTTGCAGCATTCACCCAGCTCTACTGACCAAGTAACATTTGCTGCTAAACTGCTCAAATGGACCTTTGCCAGTTGCCCAAAACAACCCAAGACTGAGCACATGCCAATACATTTTTGCATTTGTTTTAAGGGGAAGAACACAAATACTTTACAAGCAGAACTGGTTCTTTTGTTTGTGGATATCTACATGAAGCAGCAGGGAATTTAGGCATAACATTTCTCTTACACTCAGTTCCCATTATTGGTATCTTTCGATGAATATCTGATTTAGAATCATCCCATGCTGTGCTATAGATTATCTTTTTAAAAAATTTAAAGTTTGGATCTCTGAGGCATTCCGGGTCTGAAGAAAACCCTTTAGACTTTGATGCTCATCAGTGCTGTTATACTGTGGCTGATTCTGTGGCTGCTTATTCTTATTATTCTGTGTCTACATCTTGTATTGGCACTTTATTTGGCACACACTATTATAGATAAATGTTATAGGACAAACTTCACCTCATTTGGAGGTTCATTTCAATTCTGGTTAGCAGTGAAGTTTGCGTGCTTATCCAGATTTATCCAGCCCCCATTGACTTCAGTGGGGCAGGATTTCACCTTGGGTGTTGTTGTTTTTGAAGTAACATGGCTGTGTTGATTCATACAAGTGCCATATTGTCTTGTATAAACAGGAGCATCCTGTGTAAAACTAACACAGGAATTATTCTGGACTGTTAGGCCTTAGTTGCAATGCTATGTTCACTTCTAGGCCTTGCCATTCACAAAAAAAGAGAGACCAAATGTACAGAGTTTAGCAAACAAAAAGAATGATAAAAGGATTGGGGGGGTGGGGGAAGAGGCCTATTGAAAAAGGAAAGTGAACTGGGCACATTCAGTCTAAAGTGAAGACAAATATTGCAATTTCATAATAGCTTATTATGCAACCCCCTAAACAGATGACATAAAGAAGAGAGGTATCACTTATTTTTAGGGAGGCTAAATCTGAAGCTGAGAAAAAATAGATTAAATATTAAGAACTATAAGTACAGCTTTCACTGGGAAAAAAAAATAAAAAACACACACCAGGAGAGGCTTTTTCACTCACGCCACTGGAGATATTCCAGGCCTAACACTAGTCTCTCATCTCTTAGAATTGGTTTAGTTATTTCTAAACCATCCCTATCAGGTGGAAGGAGTAGCTGGCTCTCTAGAGGCTCTATAAGCCCATATGATTCTATGTACTCTATTGTCCATAATTGATAGAACAGTTTTGATGAGTATATTGAACTATCTTCTGATTATTAAGCATAACATTAGAGGCAGCACAAAGGAAGTGCATCCTGATTCAGCTGTTGGAATTGTTGCAGGAAGTGATGGAACTGCATTTTACTTTTGTCATGATGCAGAAAATAGGTCACACTTTCTATGAAGAGTCTGTTTATAAATAGTTTTCAAAGGATTAACAAATACTTATGTAATATCATAAACATGTTAGGGATATATGTGAGTAGTATTGTGCTATGGATAGTTATAGCAAACCAGGAGAAGGTGTTATAAATTTTTAAGGCTAGAAGGGGCCATTACTGGAGTCCAACCTCCAGTATATCACCAATTACCTTTGCATGGAACCTTAATAAGTACGCTTATTAAGTTTGCAGATGATACCAAACTGGGAGGGATTGCAACTGCTTTGGAGGATAGGGTCATAATTCAAAATGATGTGGACAAATTGGAGAAATGGTCAGAGGTAAACAGGATGAAGTTTAATAAGGACAAATGCAAAGTGCTCCACTTAGGTAGGAACAATCAGTTTCACACATACAGAATGGGAGGAGACTGTCTAGGAAGGAGGACGGCAGAAAGGGATCTAGGGATTATAGTGGACCACAAGCTAAATATGAGTCAACAGTGTGATGCTGTTGCAAAAAAAGCAAACTTGATTCTGGGCTGCATTAACAGGTGTGTTGTGAGCAAGACACGAGAAGTCATACTCTGCGCTGGTTAGGCCTCAACTGGAGTATTGTGTCCAGTTCTGGGCACCGCATTTTAAGAAAGATGTGGAGAAATTGGAGCGGGTCCAGAGAAGAGCAACAAGAATGATTAAGGGTCTAGAGAACATGACCTATGAAGGAAGGCTGAAGGAATTGGGTTTGTTTAGTTTGGAAAAGAGAAGACTGAGAGGGGACATGATAGCGGTCTTCAGGTATCTAAAAGTGTGTCATAAGGAGGAGGGAGAAAACTTGTTCATCTTAGCCTCTAAGGATAGAACAAGAAGCAATGGGCTTAAACTGCAGCAAGGGAGGTTTAGGTTGGACATTAGGAAAAAGTTCCTAACTGTCAGGGTGGTTAAACACTGGAATAAACTGCCCAGGGAGGCTGTGGAATCTCCATCTCTGGAGATATTTAAGAGTAGGTTAGATAAATGTCTATCAGGGATGGTCTAGACAGTATTTGGTCCTGCCATGAGGGCAGGGGGCTGGACTCGATGACCTCTCGAGGTCCCTTCCAGCCCTAGAATCTATGAATCTATGAATAAACCTAATAATGCATGTTTGACTAAGGCAGGGGTCTCAAACTCAAATTACCATGAGGGCCGCATGAGGACTAGTGCATTGGCCCGAGGGCTGCATCACTAACCCCGCCCCCTCGCTGCCCCTGGCCCCGCCCCCACTCCACCCCTTCCATTAGGCTCCGCCCCTTCTCTGCCTCCTCCCCTGTGCGCACGGTTTCCTGCTCCTCCCCCCTCCCTCCCAGAAACTGCGAAGCTCTTCCCATGCGGCCCATGGAGCTCTTCCCTGCGGCCCACCGGGCTCCCCGCGCCCCACCCCTGCCCCCCCATTTTTTTTAAAAAAAATTAATTTTTTTTTAATTAATTTTTTTTTACCCCCAGGCAGTTCCTGCCGCCAGAACAACTGTCTGGCGGCAGGAACTGCCTGGGGGTAAAAAAAAAATAAAAAAAAATTTTTAAAAAAATCTTTTTTTTAAAGGCAGGGGAGGGGGGTGCGGGGAGCCTGGCAGGCCGCAGGGGAGAGCTCCGCGGGCCGCGTGTTTGAGACCCCTGGACTAAGGGAACAAACACCTGGCACACTGATTATGAAAAGGATGTAGAGACTACTGTGGAAAAATCTTTGAAACCATTAGCTTCATCCCTGTACCTGTAGACTCAGCTGGATGGGGGAGTCACTCTTTGGAAGGTCAGGCAATGTTACCTTCGCCCCAGGGATTCTGCCAGGGAAAGGCCAGCTTTAAAACCCAGTCAGGCTCCAGAGGAGCACCTTGATGGGTCCTGTGCTTACTACCTGCTTCCTGGCAGGCCTAGCCCACATTCTGGGCTGCACCAGCCCAGATTCAGATCACCTGCTTGTGCTACTGTGCCCCAAGAAGAGAAGAATTCAGAACACAATGAGTGAAATTGGCCTCTGGATTGTTTTTCCTGGACAGAAAGGTGTGGTGAAGGAGCTGAGAGGCATCATTCAAAGCTGTGTAGAAAGGGTGGGATCCTTATAACCTTTTCACTGTTTGTATGATTTGTTTTGTGGTGTTTGTAAGATCTTTGGGCAAGATTTTTTCTGTGTTCCGCAAAGTGTGTGGAGGGGGAGCCAACACGGGGGAAAAGAACCCAGCTCTACTAGGTCCTAGGTCTGTGTTCTAGCCACTAGAGCATGATGCCTCCTAATAGGTACGTGTAGACTAATGATATCTTGCTTGTTAGACATAGCTTGTTGGAAACCCACTTCCCTGGAAGTGCAGCCGGGGACAGGGAGAAGGCTTTATTTTTTGCTGACAGCTAACTGGACGTCTGAATGTGTTTGGTTTCATTTTTGTCTCAGCAGGATTCAAGGGAAACTAAGGTCTTTCTTTGATGTGTCAGGCTCCAATACTTCACAGCTCCACAGATAATTTTACTTTCCTTTGCCTTAACATGTCCCATTGAATGTATGTAGAAGAGGTGTGTCTGACTGTTTTCAGGTTCTAGTCCAGTTAAAAGCAATGTGTGGTTTCTGCACCTCCAAAGCTTACCCAAAGTCCAGATGCTACTAAATCATGGCTTCTTTGGTGATGGGCCCAATCCTGCTCGCAGAGGTTTTCCACTGATTTCAATAGGATCAGGAGCAGGTTCTTGTTGTAATGCAGAAGCCAATATATTGTTCAGTATGTTGGACCTATAGTTTTCCTAAAGACTTCCGCACTCTGTGTGGAAAATATATACAAAAGGAATCTGAAAAGATTACTTGAACTATGCTGGCCCATCCCATCCCAAATATGAGCCTCAAAAAGATTTCAGGTCTTCTTCCTTCAAATACCACCATGCTCATATCTTCCTCAGTGACCAATATTATCTTACTCAGTTAACACCCCTTGGAACATGATGTTGTTGTTGGATTACAATTAGTGTTATGTCTGGGTTCCAGCATTCCACACTTTGGGGGGGTTATTTTTGTCTTTTTCCTGTTGCTCCTGCAATGGAGAGAGAGCAGGTGTTCTTTGATTTTTAAGGGTCAGCATGAACTGGAGATTTCTGGAAAAGAAGTAAAAATTAAGGGTAGACATAGGTAGGTGTGTGTGTACACGTACTTGATGGAGAAAAGGAGAGAGAACATTTGTTCAAGAGATATACAAGCACATTTGACTGCTTGCTAGCAGAGAATTTCTAACAGTAACAACCGTTTAACCTTCACATCTCCTGGTCTGAATATAACAAACCTTAAGATTTTTAATCTGTCTTCTTATGACACCCATCTACCAAAGTGGTATCTGGGTGCAGGCTGAAATGTTCCTATGCAAAAATGGCATCTTTAGATTTGGCCTGAGATGCATCGGTATAAATGAGATTAGACTTTTGGCCCTGCCGTTCCATCATTTAATAATACTGTTGATAATATGTGAGTTCATCTGATTCTGAAGTGCTAACAGCCATGAAAAGTAGTAAAAAAAATTTATTGTAGTCCCTAAAATATGTGCATATGACACTCAAGGCATAGAGGGTAGAGCTGCTGAATATGAGATGCCAGAACAGAAGATGAAGACTCTGGATTTAAACAGGGATGAGAGCAGAGCTTGGCCTGTAGAATCTTTATTACTGGTCTCATTGTTTACTTGTACTCCCCCCCTATATATATTAATTTGTTTATATTTGGATTATAAGATCCTTGGGGTAGAGAATACCTTTCTATTCTGTGTTTGTACAGAACCTAGTATAATGAGGTCCTGGTCCATGAGTAGGCTCTACACTCTATGGTAACACAAACAATATACAATAGTAATAATAATGATAAACAAAATGAGAGTTTCATTTTTTCATTTTAATTCATGCAAGGCTCGATCCCCAGCCCATTAAAGAGAATGGGAGTCTTTCCATAACTTCCAATGGGCTCTGGATCAGACCCAAAGTGTGTGTAAAAGGTAACTGATCACCCTCAAGAATGAAATTCTTTTATAGGGAGAACAACTACAGAATGGGCAAAAACAGCATGAGCTTCCTCACAGTGGAGATTTCCCCTGCTGCCACTGTTTTGGTTTGTTTTGCACGTCAATACAGGGGTGTTTTGTATTTCAGTGATGCTGCATTATAATACTTTATAGAAGTACATCAATCCTCCAGGATAAAAGGTACACCATAATAAGGAATATAATTTAAAAGAGGGTTTTTTGTGATCTGTGTATCTGTTTGGAAGTGGAGTGAGATCAGATACATCAGCTATTGGGGTAGTAACTACCAACTTTGGCTGGTTTTGAACTCATGAACTAGAGATACTTTCACCCCTGAGTACAGGCCATGTAACTTAAAAGTGTTACTGCTACAGGGGCCTGGATCAGGGCCCCCGGAAGGGCTGGGGCCTCTGGTTGAAAGGGCAGGGGTGGGGGGTCATCCTCCCACAGCCAGCCCTTCAGCGCTGCCTGGCCGGTGTTGCCTGGGGCTCCAGCAGTGATCTAAAAGGGCCCGGGGCTCTGGCTGCTGTCGTGATACAGTGGCCAGGAGCCCTGGGCCCTTTTAAATTTCTGGCCCCGGGGCAGCTGGCCCTTTTGCCCCGCCCCCTTAAGTGGCCCCAGGAAGGGGGCAAAAGGAGCAGGGACATTAAACCGCTGCTGCGGCAATGCTTTAACATCAGCTGTGTACAGGCCCGTACTGGCGGCCGCTTCTTACCGGTACCTGTACCAGCCCATTTTCACCTCTGTCTTTACTAATAATCTCCAGAGATTCCCAATACCTGCAATGAAGGAAAGAGATTTTTTACATTTTGAATGGAGGAGTAAAATTTGTATGAGGAAACACTGGGAGATCCTTTTGATCATTCAGTTGCCAAGGAAGAGCAATCCCTGTGTCTTGTATCACAAAAGGTGCCAGCATCACAGCAAACAAAAACACAGTGTGTGGTGATGCTAATGGCATTGAACACGCATTTTTAATTCCCTTACAAATGTTTCACTGAGTGAGAATGATGACTCAGTGTTTTAGAACAGGATAGAGACAAGGATGCCATCTCACCAAAAGCACATAATCAATTTGCCACTAAATCAGTTCTGCGCTGAATGATGCTATAATAATTTATGAGGAACAAACCAAGTACGATGGGGCTGAAGCATAAAATATGTTGCATAGACAGTATGAGCCTATAATTAAATTCAGCTGTGGCATAAAGGTCAAGCAATGAGGTATTAATAAAGCTCCCAGGACAAGTAGCTCACTGAATTTGACTTTGTACAACTTTCTAAAATATAGATTCATACCATCGTGTTGTAGTTTGGCCAATCGAGTTCACAATACTACACCAATGTGTCTCCTTCCTTTTCAAAGGCTTTTAATTTAGAATGCAAACAAAATAATAAATTAACATAGACCAGTTTGCATTTCTGTCATCTCAGCTCTCCCAGGAATGGTAACACTGGACTGCATTTACTAAAGATAAATATAAAACAACGAGGAGTACTAGTGGCACCTTAGAGACTAACACATTTATTTGGGCATAAGCTTTTGTGAGCTGAAACCCACTTCAGATGCGTGAAGTGGAAAATACAATAGGAATATATATAGACATGATACATGAGAAGATGGGAGTTGCCTTACCAAGTGGGGGGTTGAGACAATTCAATTAAAGTGGGCTATTAACAGGATGAAAAATCACTTTTGTAGTGGTAATCAGGATGGCTCATTTCAAACAGTTGACAAGAAGGTGTGCGTAACAGTAGGGGGAAATTAGTTTTTTAGTTCTTGTAATGACTCATCCACTCCCAGTCTTTATTTAGACCTAATTTGATGGTGTTCAGTTTGCAAATTAATTCCAGTTCTTCAGTTTCACATTGGAGTCAGTTTTTGAAGTTTTTTTGTTGAAGAATTGCCACTTTTAAGTCTGTTGTTGAGTGTCCAGGGAGACTGAAGTGTTATCAGACTGGTTTTTGAATGTTGTAATTCTTGACATCAGATTTGTATCCATTTATTCTTTTGCGTAGAGACTGTCCGGTTTGGCTAATGTACATGGCAGAGTAGCATTGCTGGCACATGATGGCATACATCACATTGGTAGATGTGCAGATGAACAAGCCCCATGGTGTGACTGATGTGATAGTGTCCCTTGAATAGATAAGCAGACAGAGTTGGGTTTGTTGCAGGATTTGGTTCCTGGGTTAGTGTTTTTGTTGTGTGTTGTGTAGTTGCTGGTGAGTATTTGCTTCAGGTTAGGGGGCTGTCTGTAAAAGAGGACTGGCCTGTCTCCCAAGGTTTGTGAAAGTGAGGGATCATCCTTCAGGATATCTTGTAGATCCTTGATGATGCGCTGGAGACGTTTTAGTTGGGGGCTGAAGGTGATGGCTAGTGGTGTTCTGTTACTTTCTTTGTTGGGCCTGTACTGTAGCAGGTGACTTCTGAGTACCCTTCTGGCTCTGGCTCTGTTAATCTGTTTCTTCACTTCAGCAGGTGGGTATTGTAGTTTTAAGAACACTTGATAGAGATCCTGTAGGTATTTGTCTCTGTCTGAGGGAGCAAATGCGGTTGTATCTTAGAGCTTGGCTGTAGACAATGGATCATGTGATGTGGTCTGGATGAAACCTGGAGGCATGTAGTTAAGTATAGCGGTCAGTAGGTTTCCAGTATGGAGTAGTGTTTATGTGACCATTGCTTATTTGCACTGTAGTGTCAACGAAAGCTTATGCCCATATAAATGTGTTAGTCTCTAAAGTGCCACTAGTACTCATTGTTGTTTTTGCTGATACAGACTAACACGACTACCACTCGAAATCTAAAGATAAATATTTTCATGCAAAGTTGCATCTTTATTTGTATGTCTGCTATTCCGAGTACATATTCTATCCATAAGAAGAAATTACATAATTAGGCAGCTGTAGTCTAGCTCTGTTAAATAACATTTAACATTCCTGTGATGGAGAAGAACACCTCAGCAGCCCAACACAGTGGCATTTAATTTCAGAAAGGGAAACGATGCAAAAATGAGGAGGTTAGTTAAACAGAAATTAAAAGGTACAGTGACTAGAGTGAAATCCCTGCAAGCTGCATGGACACTTTTTGAAGACACCATAATAGAGGCCCAACTTAAATGTATACCCCAAATTAAAAAACACAGTAAAAGAACTAAAAAAGAGCCATCGTGGCTTGGCTTAACCATGTAAAAGAAGCAGTGAGAAATAAAAAGGCATTTTTTAAAAAGTGGAAGTCAAATCCTAGTGAGGTAAATAGAAAGGAGCATAAACACTGCCAAATTAAGTGTAAAAATGTAATAAGAAAAGCCAAAAAGGAGCTTGAAGAACAGCTAGCCAACACCTCAAAAGGTAATAAAATGTTTAAGTATATCAGAAGTAGGAAGCCTGATAAACAACCAGTGGGGCCCCTGGATGATCGAGATAAAAAAGGAGCACTTAAAGATGATATAGTCATTGAGGAGAAACCAAATGAATTCTTTGCTTCAGTCTCCATGGCTGAGGATGTTAGGGAGATTCCCAAACCTGAGCCGTCCTTTGTAGGTGACAAATCTGAGGAATTGTCAAAGATTGAAGTGTCATTAGAGGTGGTTTTGGAATTAATTGATAAACTTAACAGTAACAAGTCACCGGGACCAGATGGCATTCGCCCGAGAGTTCTGAAAGGACTCAAATATGAAATTGCGGAACTGTTAACTATAATTTGTAACCTGTCCTTTAAATCATCTTCTGTACCCATTGACTGGAAGATAGCTAATGTAACGCCAATATTTAAAAAGGGCTCTAGAGGTGATCCCGGCAATTACAGACCACTAAGTCTAATGTCAGTACCGGGCAAATCAGTTGAAACGATAGTAAAGAATAAAATTGTCAGACACATAGAAGAACATAAATTGTTGGGCAAAAGTCAACATGGTTTCTGTAAAGGGAAGTCATGTCTTACTAATCTATCAGAGTTCTTTGAAGGGGTCAACAAACATGTGGACAAGGGGGATCCAGTGGACATAGTGTACTTATATTTCCAGAAAGCCTTTGACAAGGTCCCTCACCAAAGGCTCTTATGTAAATTAAGTTGTCATGGGATAAGAGGGAAGATCCTTTCATGGATTGAGGACTGGTTAAAAGTCAGGGAACAAAGGGTAGGAATAAATGGTAAATTTTCAGAATGGAGAGTGGTGACTAGTGCTGAGAGCGCTAGCTGGTCACATGGTGCTGGCTCGCCTTTCTCTCCAACTGTTAAATTACATCAAAGGCAGCTAAAATACAGCAAACACTTCCCTAATATTAATTCTCCATGTAAACAATTGGCATGGTTTGGGGCTGTGTACATGTGTTAAAGAAGGATTAGATAAAGTTTCCATATTTTAAATATCATCCAACACAGATGATGTCATGCTCTCTGGAGAGACACGCGAGCGAGAATATCAACCTCAGGGCATACTGTTAAGAAGCAGGGCACAAACCCCAAACTGGTAGTGAGTTCTATAGTGAGATTTCACCAACCAAATAACAAATGTAAGCTCCTCAGGCACTATACAGTGATAACATGGAGTCCCAGACAGCCCCCTAGGCATTCCGGTCTTTCTTGCCACCTAGGCAAGCTTGACTCTGTGCTAGATGGTCACTTTACATCAAAGATCACAAAATATTCAGGTTACTCCCAGTCCCAAAGGACCAGTCACTTACTCCAAAGACAATGCTTGTAGCCAACTGCATAATAAACTAACTAAGCATTTATTAACTAAGAAAAATCAATGAGCGATAGCTACAAGGTTAAAACAGGTAAACAGACACACACCAGTGAGTTGCAGTCTTCGGTTTCAGGTGGTGATAGAGTTGCTGAAATATGCCCGCTCTATAAGTCTTTTAGGGCTGACCCTGGTTCTTGCTTATGTTTAGGAATTTTTGCCCCTTAGAGTCCAAACAGCCTAAAAAGACTCTAGTTCCTTCTGGTCAGGGATTTTTATCTCTATCTCCCTCTTCAGTAAAAGCTGATGGGACAAGTGTTTCTGCACATTCTCTTCTTCATGAGTGTGCAGGTAGCAACCAACAAAGTCCTTGTTGTTTGATTACAATGGGCCATTTGGATTCAATAGTCCTTCCTGATGGGCCAGAGCTAATGTCATGGGTATAAACTAATATTTCAGATGTGTTTGTTTCTTTCCTGACAGGATTTACAGTTACAGAACAAACATACAGATATTATAAGTAAGATTCATGCATGTAGCAAATTACAAACTTTTCATAAAGTCTAAACGCTAAACACTTTGTTACAAGTCTAATACTTATTTTAGCAATACAAACATGTAGGTGAGTCAAACTGGTTTCCAGCTGTGCATTTGATAGTGTTCTTGTGAGGCATAGAGACCTTGGCGTGAGCTGGCACCAGGTCTGCCAGCATCACAGGAGCATTTCTGCATAAACCAGAAAAAAAAGGCAAATGTATCTACTTCTACTTATTTAAAGGAAATAGAGACCCGCTTTTATGGTTCTTCTCTTTGGCACCTCCCACCTTTGTCTCCAAAAGAGAGGGCAGTAGAAAAAAGATTGGCTGATTTTTGAGGAGCTGCTGCCCTGCAAACGGGACTATTTAGAAAAGCTGGACGAACACAAGTCCATGGGGCCGGATGCACTGCATCCGAGGGTGCTAAAGGAGTTGGCCGATGTGATTGCAGAGCCATTGGCCATTATCTTTGACAAATCATGGCAATTGGGGGAGGTCCTGGATGACTGGAAAAAAGCTAATGTAGTGCCCATCTTTAAAAAAGGGAAGAAGGAAGATCCGGGGAACTACAGGCCAGTCAGTCTCACCTCAGTCCCTGGAAAAATCATGGAACAGGTCCTCAAGGAATCAATTCTGAACCACTTAAAGGAGGGGAAAGTGATCAGGAACAGTCAGCATGGATTCACCAAGGGCAAGTCATGCCTGACTAACCTAATTGCCTTCTATGATGAGATAACCGGCTCTGTGGATGAGGGGAAAGCAGTGGATGTGCTATTTCTTGACTTTAGCAAAGCTTTTGATACAGTCTCCCACAGTGTTCTTGCCAGCAAGTTAAGGAAGTATGGGCTGGATGAATGCACGGTAAGGTGGATAGAAAACTGGCTGGATGGTCGTGCTCAACGGGTAGTGATCAATGGCTCCATGTCTAGTTGGCAGCCGGTATCAAGTGGAGTGCCCCAAGGGTCGGTGCTGGGGCCGGTTTTGTTCAATATCTTCATCAACGATCTGGAGGATGGTGTGGACTGCACCCTTAGCAAGTTTGCAGATGACACTAAACTGGGAGGAGTGGTTGATACGCTGGAGGGTAGGGACAGGATACAGAGGGACCTAGACAAATTAGAGGATTGGGCCAAAAGAAATCTGATGAGGTTCAACAAGGACAAGTGCAGAGTCCTGCATTTAGGACGGAAGAATCCCATGCACTGCTACAGACTAGGGACCGAATGGCTGGGCAGCAGTTCTGCAGAAAAGGACCTAGGGGTTACAGTGGATGAAAAGCTGAATATGAGTCAACAGTGTGCCCTTGTTGCCAAGAAGGCTAACGGCATTTTGGGCTGTATAAGTAGGGGCATTTCCAGCAGATCGAGGGACGTGATTATTCCCCTCTATTCGGCACTGGTGAGGCCTCATTTGGAGTACTGTGTCCAGTTTTGGGCCCCACGCTACAAGAAGGATGTGGATAAATTGGAAAGAGTCCAACGGAGGGCAACAAAAATGATTAGGGGGCTCGAGCACATGACTTATGAGGAGAGGCTGAGGGAACTGGGATTGTTTAGCCTGCAGAAGAGAAGAATGAGGGGGGATTTGATAGCTGCTTTCAACTACCTGAAAGGGGGTTCCAAAGAGGATGGATCTAGACTGTTCTCAGTGGTAGAAGATGACAGAACAAGGAGTAATGGTCTCAAGTTGCAGAGGGGGAGGTTTAGGTTGGATATTAGGAAAAACTTTTTCACTAGTAGGGTGGTGAAGCACTGGAATGGGTTACCCAGGGAGGTGGTGGAATCTCCTTCCTTAGATGTTTTTAAGGTCAGGCTTGACAAAGCCCTGGCTGGGATGATCTAATTGGGTTTGGTCCTGCTTTGAGCAGGGGGTTGGACTAGATGACCTCCTGAGGTCCCTTCCAACCCTGAGATTCTATGATTCTATGATTCTATGAAACTCTCCAGCTTATGCTCACTGCTGATTGGAAATGTGCTCTGACCTCCCAATGTCTGGAACATGTTTTTCAAATTTAGGAGAGACAGGGCAGGGTTTCCTGGAAACAACAAACAGATTTTCAACTCCAAAAATTTTTTTTTTCTGGCTGGGAATAAGCGAGAGAAGGCTCCATGACTGGAGCACTAGCTCAGTGCACCTAAGGAAATATCCTGGGTCTTATTTGCTTCAAGTGCTTTTACTTTTTTGCTCAATAGCCACACAAGTGTTGCAATAAGAAAATAAAAGAAACATTACTCAGGCTTCAAGAGAGGGCAGACAAAAACTCCCTCAATAACATCAAATGGAAAAAATGTTTTGCTGCAGAGGATATTAAATGCTGTTGAGCTACACCCTGGACCAGAACATTAACTATTTTTATTTTGACATTTTTATGTTAAAAACAAAAATTAAAACAAATTTCCTTTTAAATCTGGTTAAACTTCTTGGGGGAATCACTTTAGTATATCTGGGGGAAGGGGCAATACTAGTGAGGGCTTGACTATACCTTTGGGATACAGCCATGCGTAGAGCACTGTGAAGCTGCATTACTGCATTGAGAGCTCGGGGCTGGACTGATTTCAGGGAGTGGGGTGAGGGTGTGAAAGGGAAGCACAGACTGCAGCTCTTAGTGTAGCCAACTTGATCTATGAGCCAGTAGAGCTAATTGAGGAGCATTACAGTGTCTCATCCCCACTCATTTTGTGGTGATGGGTGCCCCAAAATGCAGAGAGAGAGCTTTCCTGAGCACAGAGGCTATAATTGTCTGGCCTTCATGCCCTGCAAAGGGGCACTTAACAACTTCAGTTGTGGAACATTTGCTGAGAACGCTAGCTGGTCACATGGTGCTGGCTCGCCTTTCTCTCCAACTGTTAAATTACATCATAGGCAGCTAAAATACAGCAAACACTTCCCTAATATTAATTCTCCATGTAAACAATTGGCATGGTTTCCACGTGCATGGTGTGCAATCCTGAGGGGCAGGAGACTCACTCCGTTGTGCATAGGTGGGCATGTGGTTCATGAGGCTGTCTCTATTGACGTGTGGCCTGCTCTGTGACAATACCAGTGATGGTAGCTGTAAATGTGTGTGTATTGCACCCCACCCCAAAAAAAATAAAATGAAAAAAGAATGTTAAGGTTGCTAAGTCAAGCACTCAAAAGTTAGAAATAAGATTGCCTGTGCAACCTTCATTTGACACCCTTGTCTGTATTCATTATGACAGTCTTTATTTACATAATCACATACTATTTTTTCCACACAATGCCTGTCTCGGGCACGCTTAGTGAGCAGGTATTCAATAATTTGTGTTAGTGTCATTGTTCAACGCACGGTCCAAGACCTTATTTACTACCTGCTGTGATGCTTCCTAGGGGTTCCCACTGTTGTGAGGCACCTCACTACCACCTGCTGTTAGTGTGAGGAAGCCTCTTCTCTGCCTGCTAGGGGTCAGTCCCCCAACTCCACCAGCCAAGGCAACACAATTAGTCCTCTCTAGCTCTTCACAGGCTCTCCTGTCTCTCTACAAGTTAGCGACAAGCACCCTCCACCCCCTGAGCCCACCCAGCTCTCCCTGAAATGTCCAGCCCCTGCTCCACTGGACACACAGTGTTCACAGATCCACTGCTTCCAAAGATACAGTGCAGCCCAGCTTACCAGTTACACCTCAGATCACTGCTCTGCTTAGCACACAGCACTTAGGCACATTTGTAGTGAAACCAAGAATGGGTTTATTTTAGCAAAGCCTAGAGAGTCAAAGTAATAGCAAGTAGAAGTATTGGAAACAAATGGTTACAGATGAAATTATAATATGCATTCTGAATCCTACGCTTAATTAACACGATACTGGCATGTCTAATAAAATATTGCTCACCAGTACTTTACAGCCAGGTTGACTGTGACCCTTTTCTCATGAGACAAGCCATTCTGTCAGCTTGCCTTGCCAGTGAAAGATTCAGAGAGTCTCTTAGTATCCCCAGATATATCAGAACAATCCTTTGTCCGTATTCATAAACAGGATGCTCTCTGATGATTGTTCCTTCCTGTGGCTTTCCTCTCTTGTAGATTTCACTTCTTGATTAGCATCTGGCTCAGTTTGCAATAGATCTCCCCTTTGTGAAGTGGAATACACAATACACATATGACCAGACAGAGAAATAAGGGTCTGTTATCTCCTGCCTCGAATGAGCCTGTCTGAGGCATGTCCCTTTCTGGTCACCTGCCCCATCTTCAAGACCTTAAGAACATAATTTTTAGTCTAGAGATATAACTGCTTAAATATTATCCTTACACACAGTTCACAATGATTATGATGACCAGCAGGCTACTGGCTCTTGGTAGAGATTTTACATGCCACCCTTTGGTGAACTAGTATGCATATCTCTGACTAGGGTTGCCACCTTTCTAATGGCTGGTAACTGGACCCCTGAGCCCTGCCCCGACCCCACCTCTCCCACCAAGGCCCTGCCCCTGCTCCCCTGCTCCACCTCTTCCCTGGAGGCCCTGCCTGCTTCTCTGCCTCTTCCCCCAAAGTCCTCACCACATTGCTTTCAGCATCTTCACCAGCATGGCAGAGGATGCCTTGCCCACTATCTGTGAGCTGCACAGGGCCGCGAGCTGCAGGAGCAGCCTGGCCCCGGAGGAGGCAGCTGCTGTGCTGCCTCCTTCCTTCCATTTAGGGTTGCCATCTTTTACACAGATAAAAAAAAACCAGACGTCAGGGCTTGTCAGATGACACCTGGAGACACAAGCTAAAACCAGGACTGTCCAGGTGAAAACCAGGCAGATGGCAACCCTCTATCTGACCCACGGGATCCCTGTAAAACCCTATGCATCCCCTGTTCCCTCTGCCAGTTGGTACTAAGGGGGCCCTGGGCCATACCCACTATTCAAATTATTTCTCTCCATGTTCCCCCTGAGTCTGGCCTTGCCCCCTTCTGCTCACTCCCAATCCCATCCCCATCCACACCCCTCTTCTCTTCACCTCTTTGCATTGCAGGTAACGGTTGCTGAGTCCCTGCAGCCCCCGGATGGACAGCATGCTCAGTGACTCTTTTGGAATAGCACATAAGCAGTCCAGCTGGCACCTAGCAGGGCTGGAGCATGCTTAATACAGAAGAAATCTTTGAACGTAATGCTCCTAGCCTCTAGCAAACCTCTTCTGAGCATGTGTAAACGCAATTTTCAGAGGCTTATATCTTGGCCAAATTTAGGCAGATTTTCATGGGGAGAGCAGAAATCACATTCCTGACACAAGGATAACACCTCTGTCAAATTTCAATCCCCGCTTCAAAGCCTCATAGAGCTTCTCAATGAAACAGTTGTATGAATTTATATATGAGAAATATTAGAGGGAAACACTTCAGTGTTACACTTGTGCATTTGACTTCCTTCTTTGGCTTTTTAAAAAAACATGCATAATCAACATGAACAACTTTCTTTAGGTCCTGACCAACGTTTTGCGTCAATTTCCCCATAAAACGGATAAGATTCAGTTATTAAAGTAAAGAGAGTATCACTTAAATAAAAGCAAACCTGCCACGATTATCTTAGTAAACTCAAGACAGGTTCTAAAATGTCCATAAATGCTATATACTGTAGCTGGTTCTACATTCAGCATTAATACTAGTATTCTTTTGTACTCTCTTTAAATCGAATGTTCTTTCTGTTGCTTATTCTTATTCTGATCACTTATTTAATTAAGATTCAAGTTCCTTTTCTTTTGGTAACTTCTCTGCCCCAGCTTGTTAAAAAGCAACACTGTTGACTCTTTAAAAAGAATCACAGTGGATTTCTGGGCACTTCCATTGCTGTTATTGATCATGGAGCTCATCTATAGGACTCATTACTAAGGCAAAGCTTGTAGGTCACTTCAGTACACAGTTAAGCACTGTAAAATCATGGCAGAGTGCTAGAAATGAGTGGAATACTTCCAGTTTGTCGCTTGGAGGGGGCTTTGAGATCTGTCAGAACTTCAGCTTATTCAGCAGTCACTGATTCCAGTGAGAACAGGCCAGCAATTCTCTTTAATACTTGGATGGCCAAGTAAATCCTGTTGCCCCGTTGCCTCACTTGCTAATTCTCCCACTGCTTTATTTTGAAGATTACAAGCTATTTGGACCTATTTCATGTAATGTGTATGTGTGTAGATATATATATCTTTCTACTGTATTTTCCACTCCATGCCTTTGATGAAGTGGGTTTTACCCCACAAAAGTTTATGCCCAAATAAATGTGTTAGTCTCTAAGGTGCCGCATGTGCTCCTCATTGTTTTTATTTGGACCTACGTAATTCTAAATTCCGTGACCCTACTTTCCTTTCACAAGGTTTTAGATGTCTGGTTATATTGAACTGGCTAATGTTGTGCATGCGGCAGACCAAAATCAACAGGCAGTTGCTTGGCTCTGACAAGTACCTGGCTCCTTCAAGAGTTTATGGAAATTAAGGATCATTTTACACCTTTGACATCTCTGGTTAGTTTCTGGCACTCTTCTTCAGGGGAACAATTACATACACCCTACCTGCTCTTTATCACACTGTTAAATGTCAGATTCTATCACCATTACTTGCATTAAATCCACTTGTGCAAATAGCCCCATAGAGTTGGATGTGACTCAAAGTGACAGAATCTGGCCTAAAAAGACAAACTACCACCTCATTTATAACTTCTTATTCCTCTCCCTAAGTTTTGATACACTCCTGTGCCAGGCCCTTCAAGCAAATCAGCTGACTGAAATTTTCCGGTAAAGTTTTGTCCAGGGCCATATAACTGAGACAGCACTTGTGAAAGTCTGCATGCCTTATACTCTTAGGTATCTGTCTTCAACATCTGACATGGCGCTTCAATGGTGCTTATGTATGTGCTTTGCACAATAGTGTAATCCAGTAAATTAAGGGCAGGTCTACACTAGAAACTTTTGCCACTATAGCAAAGTCAGTTAGGGGTGTGATTTTTTTGTGTGACCTTTCTATACTAGCAAAACCTCTAATGTAAACACAGTTATTACTGGCATAAAAATGCATTTTCCAGCATAGTTTATTTCACTCACTGAACCAGTATAAGATACACCAGCAAACATACTTTTTGGCTGATATAAACTGCGTCCACACTAGGAAAGTTTGCCAGTATAGCTTTACCAGCAAACCTTTTCTAGTGTAGACCTGACCAATGGGCTAACAAATTCTGAAATGTATGAACATGGGCTAAGCTTGAGACCATGCAAGCTGCTGTATTTGAATTAGTTAGAGATCCCTTGGGGGTCATAAAATGAGAGCTGGTAGTTTTCTTTGCATCTGAAGAAACTAGTCTGAAAACGAGTTAGAACTAGCTTCTGCTGGCATGATATTCTTCTGTATATAGTCTAGATGAAATGTCATAAGATACTGAGAAGAGGAACATCTGCCAGAGTTGGCATCTATATTGTTCTCTGAAACCTTTTGGTCTTTTCTTTGGTATTTAACCAAAACCCTTATTGAAAAGTCTTGCAGATTTATATAGGGGTAAAACCAATATAACAGGAGTGGCCAAATGGCAGCTCGCAATCAGCATGTGGCTCTTTTACAGTTAAAGTGTGGCTCACAGAGCCCCTCCATCCCCACCTACCAGACTGGGGTGGGGAGCTTGGGTCTTCATCCCTGTGTTAGGTAGGTGGGGCTAGGGTCTTCTGCCCAGCAGGGATGGCAGTCTAGGCCTCCAGCCCTGCAGGGGATGCCTACCAGGGCTCAGGGCTTCAGCCCCGGGGGCCACACCTGCTGGCACGGGGGCTTCAGCAGGAGCAGGGCTTAAGCTCCAAGCCCCAGCAGGTGCCTCCTGTGGGGCTGAAGCGCCAAGACCTTCCTCCCTACAGGATAGAAGCCCCTAGGCCCAGCACCCTGCCACAGGGCTGAAGCCCCAAGCCCTAGCAGGTGTGCCCAGCTCTCAGATTTCTGAAGATTATAGTATGCAGCTTGGAGGGTCAATAAGTTTGGCCACCCCTGCAATATAATATATACTTTAATAATGTTCTATAGAAATGAATACAAAATGCTAAACTTTTTTAGGTTTTGTGGACTTTGAGTTCTAAAAACGGGTTTTGATTCTCTATTAAATTCTGTAGAATGGTCTAAATAAACCTATGAAATAGTTATTTTGTGTTTCAATTCTATATGATTTGTATAAGGGAGTTCAGCATTGGTTATGAAAGTGTAAGTGGATGATCTTAGATTGGTGTATATATAGAAGACTCAATCTAGTTATTGGTATGTATCTGAGAACCTCATAAACATTAATTTATCCTTGAAACATTCTTGTGAGTTTAAAAAGTATTATCTCCATTTTACAGATGCAGAACGGAGATACTAAATGACTTGCCCATAGTCACACAGGAAATGTGTGGCTAAATCATAAATTGGACCCAGATTTCCTGAGCCTCAATCCAGTGTTTTACCCAAAAGATTTCCATTCCCACCAATGACTGCTTTAATCACCTTCGACTAGTGTGCAGGAGTGTACCATTTGATTAGAAATACTCTACTTTTCAGTACTGTAAATTCATCTATTTTGCATTGCTTTTTATTATCATTATATTTTATGATTATTCAGTAATTTGTGAATATCATAGTGTGGTAGCCTTGGGACTAATGCAGATTATCAGGCGGTGAAAAGATATGTGACTAACTTCCAGTAATACTGTAGACACAAGGTGGTTACATTCTTTTCAAGTGCTAAAATGGTGGTCACAGATACAGATGATACATCTTAAGAGCATTTGCCTGTATTGCCAGCTGAAAAGAGGAAAGAAAATGCAAGAATTAGCAAGAGACCTGGTGGGTCTGAAAGGCTGATAACCATGACAGTTTTCACCTGATCGATAGTGCCAATACAGGAAAATCCATGAGCCTGCTCCAGAAAAGCTTCCTGTGACAGCTTAAAATATTAGATCTCTTTAGTTTTGAAAAGAAAAATTTCATCGATGAAACTAGTGTCCTGCAATGAAAAGCTAAGATGCACACCCCCGTTCATATATTGACTTTTGGATGAAATATGCCTTGCATACAAAAGACTGCTGAGATGAACCTGTGAAGCTGATCACTTAGTTCAGTTGCAAAGCACTTACTTGGGGAACAGGTGCTTTGAACAATAATGTAATCCAGCAAATAAAGCATTAATGAATTCTGAAATGTATAAACATAAATTAAGCTGGACTTCATGTGAGATGTTGTGTTATAATTAGTTACAGATGTCCCCTGATTATAAAGTGAGAGCTGTCTATATGTTTGCACTTGAAAATTCTAGTCTAAAAACTGCAGGACCCAGATACTATGGTAATGGGGGCCATTTTAAGATAAGAGAAGTTGATGTTACAGTTGGAATACGCAGTTTACATAATATATTGTTTGAGCATCCACTACTGGTGAGATGGAGTGAATAATCTTATTTCTCTTATCAGTGAGCAGCAGATTCACATGGCTATAATGTAGCTGTGGTATTGCATAGAATGCACTTCCATCTTGAATGGTTCTTCGCAAGTCTTCTTCCTTTGTCATGAGTCTGTGTGGGAGGATCTAGTCTTCTTAAATCCCTCAAAATGGCATTTTCCAACCTCACTCATGGCCGATCTCATGCTCCACTTTCTTTTACCTCAACTCTGTAAACATTCTGTAGAAACATACCTTCTTCTGCATGCTGGAAATTATCCCACCACTCCAATCATCTTGTTCTCAACTGGTGCAAGGCTGAAACTTGTTGGGATTGTTTCAGTATCTCCTCATCTGTAACAAAATCAAGCCAATGAATGTTAAGAGTATGCTATAACTTTTGACTTTGAAAACTCTTTCATTTTCTCTCAACTGTTTTTAATAGCCTTTTTTCTGCTCCATATAGCACAGTTATCATCACCACCACATTGAACACTCATATCTTAGCTGTCACACAGACATCTTGCTGCCCAGAGGCTTTAGAAGACACTGACATGCCATTGATGCAAGACCAATCTGACTTGTGACTTCTTCAGTTATAGAACTTCCTGCTGTCAACTTACTACCCAAACAGATAAAACTATTCACCCATTTTTGATGTCATTACTAGCTACGTGCAAAGTTGGTAGGTCTTTCATTTCAAGTGTATAGGGGCATACATAACTTTACTTTTATCACCATTGATCTTAAGTCCCATAGGTTGTGCAATTTTTCACAGCTTTTCATTAGCTATAGTTAGTCAGTAGTCTCTTCAAACAAGGTAGTATCATCCGCATACTTGAGATCCTCTAAAGATCAGACTTTCAATTTCACACTTTCTACTTTGGACTTCATCAGTTTTGTCATCAGGTAATCTATTAAAACATTAAATAACGTAGATGAAAGAATTTTTGGCCTACTCCTGATGCTACAGAAAACCGGTCTGAAATTCAGCCATTGACCCTCATACAACTAAATCAGGCCTGCACAACTCGTAAAGCGGCGAGGGCCATATTACTCCAAACAAAACAGCTGAGGGCCGAAAACCCCCAGCCCCACGGAACCCCCACCCAGCGCCGCCCGCCCCACGGCAACACCCCCTCCTTCCCCTGCGCAGGGGTGTGGAAGCCTGTAGAGGGGGAAAGAAACAGCGCGCATAGGGTGACCAGATCACAGCAGTAAAATAGGACCCGCCCCCTCCCCGCTCGGCCCCACCATCACACCCTCTTCACCCCCCCCCCAGGGGTCACTATATTACTGCACACAACAGTCAATCAATGCAGTTGTAGATAAATCTCCGCATTATGCATTTTTGTATAATTTTTATATGACTTTGTATTGAACCTTGGTAATATGTTATAGCGGGCCCCTAAGGTAGTATAATTTAGGTAAAAGAAAAATGTCTTTTTGCTAGAAGTAGAATAAGATCTTTCCACCACTTTGTATTCAATTGCCCTGTTGAATGAATAAGGTGTGAATGAGGAAGGCGTGGAAGGCAGCACCTCCAGACAGCTGCAACCCTTGGAGAGGGGATGGGAACCAGACCAAGGACAATCAAACTTGTCAAGTGGGCTTACTAGAGAAGAGCAGACATACTGACGGCCTCGGGGGTTAGAAGCAAGCACCTTCCTTTGGGAACACCCTTTTTGCAGCATTGGGACAACCCCCAGCCCAGAGACAGGCAGCAAAAAGGACCACCGGACACAGTCCCAGATTTTGAATCTGGGAGATTTGCCCCCCTCCAGCCACCGACTCGCCAATTGCCTCCTCACCCCCCCCCACCAGTATAAAGCCTCGCCGCCACTGCCTGCCCGCTTGGTTCATCATCCCCACCCCCCCGGCTCGCCTCCTCAGCACCCCCCACCGCCCGCTCACCTCCCCCCCTCCTCAGCACCCCCCGCCGCTGGCTCACCTGCCGCCCTGCCACTGCCCGCCCACTCGGCTCATCATCCCCCACCCCGCTCGGCTCACCCACTCACCCCCTGCTGCCCGCTCACCTCCTCAGCACCCCCGCTGCCGCCTCGCCAGCTTCCCCCGCCGCCAGCTCCCCCCGCCGCCAGCTCACCTGCCTGCCCGCTGCTGGCCTCTTACCTTCTGCTGCTGCCCCCTGCCACTGGCTCACCCTCACTCCCCAGCCTGCCAATGGCCTCTTCACCAGCCCGCCCACCGGCCGGCCAGCCAGCCGTTGGCTTGCCTCACCCCGCCGCTTGCCTACTCACCCCCCCCGCGGGCCGCACAGTGAGCCCACCTACTCAGCACCCCTGTGGGCCGCGAGCCCACGTGGGCCACATGTTGTGCAGGCCTGAACTAAATGCACCACGGTAAAGTTCCTCCACTAGGCAAACTAAATCCTCAATCACCCCATACTGTCATAACAATAACTACAGTGCTGATCAACCCACTGCATCAAAAGTAGTTGCAAAGTCTATAAACATGATGTTAGCTTCCTTTTGTCACTCTAGTCATTTTGCTGTAACATTCTGCAAAGCGTATATGGCATGGATTGTAAACCACACAGGCTGTCTCTCATTTTATGGTTGAGACAGTATTTCAGTCAGTTCAGTAGTATGATTGTAAACACCTTCCCTGGCACTGACAGCAGCATTATTCCCCTATAATTTGAGCAATCTGATCACTTTCCCTTTTGAAAAAATAGGATGATGCAGCCCCTTTTCTAATCTTCTGGAATGTGACCGCTTTGCCAAACTTTTAAGCAGCCTCTGTGAGCCAGGAAACTAAAATCTGGACCTCCAGTCTTTAATAGTACCGCTGGAATGTAGTCAAGGCCAGGCGCTTTATCACTTCATAATTGCTTGACTGCAATTATTGCTTCCTTTAATGTCACTGGCCTGTTTTCTGCTGGATTCATTTTTGGATTAAGTTATAGTTTACCTCTCGGTGGGGATTTATTAATTAATTTGAAAAACTGCTTATGCCAGTGGTTAAGCTGTGAATCAATATCCTGGCAGTGTTTTCTATTCTTGTACTTACGTGGTGGAAGCTGTGATGATGGACATCCAATTAGGACATTCAAAGTCTCAAATACGTGTTTCTGATCATGTCTTTTAGAAGCTTCCTTGGTGTGCTGTGCCATACTCTTCCACTATTGATTATGGTAATTATGACAGGCACTCTTACCTGCTTGTTGAAGACATTTCTTTTCCTCTACTGCTCATTTACCTGTGTTGGGTAGCATCTTACTCCACAAGTGCTCCTAAAGTAGTACTATTTGTGAATAAGGGTATTGGAATCTGGACGTGTGATTCCATAAATTCTGCCAGAAATCAACTCCTCTCTCCTTCCCTACCACACATCTTGATTTATCCTCTTTTCCACAATCTCCCCTCCCTTTGCTGCAGCCCCAAACCATTTTCCCCTGCCAGCAAACATTTGCCTGTATAATTTATTTTCTTTTTAAAAATGGCTTGAGTGCCTTCTGAATTTTCTGCTGTACTCAGATTACATTTCTCCAAAATATTTTTTTTTAAGTTGACAGATGCAGATTATAGCAACATGCTTCTTTCACCCCCTCCAAGATTTCTGCTGAGATTGGATTTGAACTCACAGCACCAAGGTGTTGCACAGGTTTGATGACTGAAATGTTTCTCCCACCCACCCCAACTTCTCAGGGATGGCTATCAGGCCCCTCAGCTTCTCTCTCTGCACATGCTCAATGTAATCAGCTTAACTTGTGGATGTTAAGGACATGCCTAAAATGAGAGCTAAACTCTTTTACTGATAACATTGATTTTTTGCTCCTCCAGAGGGCTAGTGGGTGGCTGGCAGTCTGTGGGGGCAACTCTTGAGCAACTGAGACCCTTGTGCCATGACCCCAGTCCTGGCTTGAACCCTATCTGTGAGAAAAATTGTTTTTTTCAGGGGGGCTGTATTTCTGGAACCCCTGGTCAAATAACCCCAAATTTGGATCACTACATCCTAGCCATTACCCCCATGAGGCACAAAACATTTCAAGCACTCTGAGTAACTGCAGATTTTTTGGAGCACATAAAAGAGTCAAATTTGTTGATTGATTGAGATATTGAGATATATAGATATATATATATAGATATATATATAGTAGAAATCTGTAAATATCTAGATGTAGCTGTACAATGGGTATCATGGATTTCAGGGATGCATAGCTTGACTGCACACTGCATGTACTCTAGCTCATAATCTTTCCCTAGTGTGAACTAGTATGTCTGGAAGATACAAAAACATCCGTTTTGTACTGTATTCCAATTGAACACTGGCACAATAACAATAGCAAACATACATTTGGCCACATCTGTGAAGTTCCGCTAGTTCCAAATTACTATGGCACAGTACCCATTGAATGGGATAAATTAAGGGGAAAACGTAACAGGAGTTTTACATATACATATTCCCTTTCTTATTGCAGAGAAGATGTCATGTTCTCGCAGGGAAGTTGCTCCAGAGCAGCAAGCTGATTAAAGAGGTCAATGAAAGGAAGTAACAGGGCATTGCCCAGATCTGTCAATCTGCTGCTTTACCCTATAGACTACAGATCTATGGTGAACTTTCAAGAATCTATTAATTTTTCCTACACCAGATTCAATGCAGGGGGATATAATATGAAATCAGAGAATGACATATGCATATTTCCCACTGCATAAGTAAGATAGGAAGTATGGCAAGAGACCACCCTGGATTAACCAGGAGATCTTCCAAGATCTTAAACACAAAAAAGAGGCCTAAAAAAAGTGGAAATTATGTCAAATTACTAAGGGTGAATATAAAAACTACCACAGGTATGTAGGGACAAAATTAGAAAGGCCAAGTCACAAAACGAGATTAAAGACATAAGTGAGATAGAGACATATAAAGGGTAACCAAAAAAATTCTAAAAATACATTAGAAGCAAGGGGAAGACCAAGGATAGGGTAGGCCCGTTAATCAATGAGGCTGGGGGCATGGGGAACAATAACAGAAAATGTGGAAATGGCAGAAGTGCTAAATGACTTGTTTGTTTCAGTTTTCACCAAAAAGATTAGTAGCCATTAAACATCAAACATCTAACATCTACGGGGGGAGGGATAGCTCAGTGGTTTGAGCATTGGCCTGCTAAACCCAGGGTTGTGAGTTCAATCCTTGAGGGGGCCATTTAGGGATCTGGGGCAAAAATTGGGGATTGGCCCTGCTTTGAGCAGGGGGTTGGACTAGATGACCTCCTAAGGTCCCTTCCAACCCTGATATTCTATGAATCTATAACATAGTGAACACCAGTGAAAATGAGATAGAATAAGAGATTAAAATAGGGAAATGTTAGAAATTGCTTAGACAAATTAGATGTCTTCAAGTCATCAGGACCTGATGAAATACATCCTAGAATACTGAAGGAGCTGACTGGGGACATATCTGAGCAACTAGAAGACAAGAGAGATTCCAGAGGACTGGAAAAGGGCAAATATAGCACCAGTCTATAAAAAGGGAAGTTAAGACAACCCAGGGAAGTACAGGCCAGTCAACTTAACTTCAATACCCAGAAAAATAATGGAGCAAATAATTAAGCAATCAATTTGCAAACACCTAGAAGATAATAAGATCATAAATAACAGTCAGCATGGATTTGTCAAGAACAAATCATGTCAAATCAACCTAATACCCTTTCTTTAACAGGGTAACAAGCCTTGTGGGTGGGGGAAAGCAGCAGATGTGGTATATCTTGACTTTAGTAAGGTTTTGATACTGTCTCGCATGACTCTCTCATAAACAAACTAGGGAAATACAACCTAGATGGAGCTACTATAAGGTGGGTGCATAACTGATTGGAAAACCATTCCCAGAGAGTAGTTATCAGTGGTTCACAGACAAGCTGGAAGAGCATATTGAGTGGGGTCCCTCAGTGATCAGTTCTGGGTCTGGTTCTGTTCAATATCTTCATCAATGATTTAGATAATGGGATAGAGAGTACACTTATTAAGTTTGGAGGATGATACCAAGCTGGGAGGGATTGCAAGTGCTTTGGAGGATAGGATTAAAATAAATTATCTGGACAAACTGGAGAAATGGTCTGATGAAAATAGGATGACATTCAATGAGGACATGCAAAGTACTCCACTTAGGAAGGAACAATCAGTTGCACACATACAAAATGGGAAATGACTGCCTAGGAAAGAGTACTGCAGAAAGGGATATGGGGGCCATACTGGATCACAAGCTAAATATGAGTCAACAGTGTTGCAAAAAAAAGCAAACATCATTCTGGGATGTATTAGCAGGAGTGTTGTAAGCAAGACTCGAGAAGTAATTCTTCTGCTCTACTCTGCATTGATTAGGCCTCAACTGGAGTATTGTGTCCAGTTCTAGGCGCCACATTTCAGGAAATGTGAACAAATTAGAGAAAATCCAGAGAAGACAAACAACAATGATTAAAGGTCTAGAAAACATGACTATGAGGGAAGATTGAAAAAAAATGAGTTTGTTTAGTATGGAAAAGAGAAGACTGATGGGGACATAACAATTTTCAAGTACATAAAAGATTGTTACACGGAGGAGGGAGAAAAATTGTTCTCTTTAACCTTTGATAGTAGGACAAGAAGCAATGAGCTTAAATTGCAGCAAGGGAGGTTTAGGTTGGACATTAGGAAAAACCTCATAACTGTCAGGGTGGTTAAACACTGGAATAAATTGCCCAGGGAGGTTGTGGAATCTCCATCATTGGAGATTTCTAAGAGCAGATTGGACAAACACCTGTCAGGGATGGTCTAGATTACACTTATCCCTGCCGTTAGTGCAGGACTGGACTAGATGACCTTTCGAGGTCCCTTCCAGTCCTATAATTCTATGATTCTATACGATATCTTTGGCCCTAAAGTGTTTGTCATTTCCTGTTTCTCTGACTTCCTTCCTAATTCCTTAATTTAGGTTATCAAAATCCAGATTCCTTAGACTCTCTCAGAAGGCAACTTTCTAAGTAGATACCTTATATACTCAATCATAAGCCAGTTCGTTTATAAGCCGACCCCCACCTCCAAGATGGATAAGTAAAAATGGAAAAATTTTATGACCCATTCATAAGTTGACCCTATAATTCAGGGGTTGGCAAACTTTGGCTCCCGGCCCATCAGGATAAGCCACTGGCGGGCTGAGACAGTTTATTTATGTCGAGTGTCTGCTGGCATGGAGGTAAACCTAAGTAAACAAAATGTCATGGCCCACTAGCGGCTTAAGCTGACAGGCCAGGACAGCAACTGGTGGGGAAATTTTTGTGGGGAGAGGAAGCTGGAAGTTAGGGGAGTAACCCCTGTGACCACCCCCCACATGACCCCACCCCTAACCCAGGACCTTCCCACATAACTCCTCCATGTGTAACCCCTCCCTGCCCCACTCCTAGCCCGGGACCCCCACACTCTCCCCATTCCATCCCTTCCCACCTTACCTGGGGCCAGGGGGAGATGTGTCTGGTATGGCTGCAGCCTGCCAGCCCCGGATCTGCATCTGCTTCAGAGGCTGGGGGGAGAGCAGCATGGCCAGAAGAGGAGAGACTCTGGCCCCGCCTCTTCCCTTCTGGCTCTGCTGTCTGTGCTGCCCCGTCTGTTGGGAGGGAGCTGTGTCCCACCTCTCCCCCTCTCTATACCCGTTCATAAGCCAACCACCTTCTCTGATGCTTCCCTTTTTTACTAAAAAAAATTGGTTTATCAACGAGTATATACGGTACCTCTTTGTTTATTTTTTATTTATAATACAGTAGGACTTAGAGGCCCAACCAAGATCAGGATCCCGTTAGCCTAGGTGCTAGCACAAACACAGATGGCTAGATCGGTACTTTATGATCTGCTCTGGACAAGGGGCAGCTCAGAAAATAGATTGTGACTCTGTGAGTCACAGTGTGCCTCCCTGTCTCCTTTCTTCTCCAATGAGGATATAACTATGGAACTATGCGTTCCGTTTTGGTTGGGACAATCTCATTTTTAAGTTCTGTCTTGTCCCATTTGCTCTTGCCCAAACATTCCTCCGCACCAACGGGACACATACAATTTTGCCACAAAAAATTCCGTGACATCAGCTCAGGTGAGCGGCAACTCCAGGCAGCTCAGGCCAGCCCCACATGGTGGGGCTTGAGCAAATGGTGACACCAGGCAACTTGGGCGAGTGGTTACACTAGACAGCTCAGGTAAGCAGCAACTCCAGGTGCCATGTAGCTGGCCTTGAGCTGCCTGGCATCACCACTTACTGGTGTCCCGTTTTCAGTTTAGGGAAATATGGTCAACATAGATATAACTGTGTTGGGCCTATACCTGGTGCAGGCCAGCATGCTTGCACAGTTGTGCTGGTTGGTACATTGGGGATATGCAGCCCTGGCTCCATCCAGTCCCAGTCCCATCTCCACCCTTTCTTGCTATCCTTTCCTCCCACTCTCGGACTTCCCTTCTCTCCAGGGAAGGACTGGGTATTCCAATGTTTTTGTACAGCCTCTAGCAATACAAATAAATAATAACGTGCCATCCCTGTGGATTCTGAGCACTAACCAGGAGTATATAAGCATACAAACAGTCAAAAAGACTGCATTCTTCATCCACTCTACTTTGGAAATCTTTGCTTGAAGTCTCTCATTCTCCATTCTACTTTTTCCTACTCTTTGCTACCACAAGGTTCTGATTTATGAGGGGGAAGAGCAAGACAGCACAACACTAATTTGTTGCATTAATAAGTGTCATTCAAATATCATTTTATTCTCCTCAAGCTATTAATCTGTGCCATGCAATTACTTTGCCTGGAAGTTTTTTCTCTTGGCTTTCTTATAAATAAGGCTGTTCCTACAAGTTCACTGGATCTTATGAAATAGCTTTAGAATTCTATACGCAAATGGAGATTTCTCATGGGCTCTCAGCAATGCCATCCCAAAGTTCATAATTTTCAGTAGAAGGAATGAAACTGGCTGTTGATAATACTTCTTTGTAAAACCCTGTTAAATCAGAATTCTCGTCTCCACTCTTATCCGGCCTATAGGTACATCTACATACATAGTAGCCTTTTTTTGTCTGTGTCTCTGTGTCCCCGTTATTCACTGATTCACAAGTAGTTTGCAGAGGAATTTGGGGTATAATGAAGGAGGGGAAAAAGGGAAGGATATTGATGTTGGAATCCCACCATTCAGCACTGAATTATTTACAGAGCAGTAGTGGGGAGAATATAAAGTATGAGAGGCAGGACAGACTGAGAAGAGAAAGGGGAGTGCCTCTGATGTCACTGTCCCACCAACCTATGATGTTTTTAATTGGTGCCAGCTAATTCCATTTCATTACAGCAATGACCCCAAATGCATGCTTGTTTTGTCTTATTCTTTAAGTATTTCACATCAGATGATGATATTTGTATTTCAGCATTATTAAAGTGCTGAGAGGATGGTTATTTGGGGGGGTGTTATTTTTTATTTGGCCATTTTGCTTGTCATCCATCTTTCCTGAGCTGTTTCATGGATCCATAAGCAAGTAATTCTTCCTGTAAGCATACCTTATAGATCCAGTGCTCGCAAAGAAATCCAGAGCTGAACTCTCCGATATTCACTTAGAATATTGTCAGTTTTCAGCCTAGGTTTTTGAAGCAAGCTCTCACTTTATTAGCTCCTTCCGATGAGCAGTTTATTTTGTGGGTCATTCAAAATAAAAACTAGTTTTTAGGTGCCGATTTGCAGAAAAATGGCAAAACCAATTAAAGCACAGAAGTTAGCTCTTTTTCATTATACAAACAACTAGGATTGGGGCGGGGGAGGGAGTGAAGGCAGGAAGTGGAAAAACCATTTTTAACAGGTTCTTACACATCCATATTGTCTATTCATCTGTCTCAAGGTTTTGTATAGCACCCATTATTGTCATGTCTACGTACCAGATGAAATTCTCTGTGTATTTTCAAAGAGAACTTGGGCCAAACACCACAGGCGCCAACTTCCGGTGGTGCCGGTGGGAGCTGACGCCGGGCCCCGCCCCCAATGCCGGGTGACATTGTGGGGCCCCGCCCCTGACGCCGGGTGACGTTGCGGGGCCCCACCCACAACGCTGACGCAATGTTGCCCAGCGTCAGGGGCGGGGCTCCGCAACGTCTCCCAGTGCTGAGGTGAGCTTGCTGCGGGTCCCGGGGCTGGCAGGGAGCTGGGCACGGGCCCCGGGGCTGGCGGGGAGCTGCCGGTGGGTGCTGAGCACCCACCAATTTTTCCCCGTGGGTGCTCCAGCCCCGGAGCACCCACGGAGTCGGCGCCTATGCCAAACACAATATATTTCTTTAATAACTTTTGTAAGCAACACTTGCTGTTGTGTTTCAATGCACATGTACATAAAATGGGGATTTCATCATCCTTCCTACTATGAAGGGGAATGGGAAATGAAATGTCTGCACGGTGACCTCATAGGACATTTCTGCCCATTGTAGTTTATTCTGCCCAGGGAACAGGATACAGGGCCTGCCCCAAGATGCCTGAGATCTGTCAAGGTTTAGGGAAGACAGCAGCGGTCAAGGTCATCTGCATGGAGGCTCTGTGTCTCCATGGTGGTTCTGAGTCCGTGAAGCATTCCCTACTCACCACTAATCTAGCAGCCAGGCAACACTGGAGCCAGGTCTGTAGAAGGTTCTGCAGCCAAAGGCTACCGCTGATCTCAAACATAGACATGTACTACATCCACAGGCTGAGCTCTTATCAGGTGCAGGAAGCATGATGTGCTTTCCTCTTCCCTTCCTATATCGCATGCCAATGTCTTCCCTCCCTCTCGTGTTATCCCACAGTCTGCTGGAGAGGTCTCTACTGCAGTCTAATGTGGGAAACACCATGTGCAGAATATCCCCTCAAAATATAGACCCTCAGAGAAACAACTGGGTCCTTTGAGATGAGGGCATCCATAGTGAAAACAGAAGCAAATGTTCAGCAACAGATCCCATGTGTGTCCTACTGTATTATAGGCCACAGTCTTCTATGCATGACTTTGTCCCTTAGCAGAAGTCATTCATCACTGAGATATGAGCAAGTTCCAAATGCCAGCATCCATGCATGATTTCTCAACACAGCTGAATGGGTTAATTTCTCTCTGGTGACCTCATAGGAATTTTCTGCCCATTGTAGTTTATTCTGCCCAGGGAACAGGATACAGAGCCTGCCCCCAAAATGCCTGAGATCTGTCACGGTTTAGGGAAGACAACAAGCGGTCAAGGTCATCTGCATGGAGGCTGTGTGTCTCCATGGTGGTTCTGAGTCTGTGAAACATTCCCTACTCACCACTAATCTAACCTTAAAATAAAACAAGAACAAAATCCATCTCTGAGGGTGTGTGCAGGGCTCAGCACACCACTTAAGCCTCACACTGGGACTGTGTGGAAGAGCTGCAGGCAAAATATACACATACGGCCTTTGCAGGCCTTGCATGCTGCAGAAGGAGCAGGTACAGCGGGCTTCAGTGGTTCAAACTAGAGATGGGCTATATGGAAGGGGCCTTGGGATCAACATTTACGTTGAAGTGGCCTAAATGCCACACATTAGTGGTATGGAGGGGCTCTGGCTACTACTCCAGAGTTCATGGTCAGAGATACTGCAGATTCACTCTGTGACTTTAGAGCTGATGGTGGATTTCCCTTCTACAGCCTATGCATACTTCTCCCACACAGAGTCCAGTTAGTATGGCTTTTTATTGACAGTCTTTGTCTCAAGAGAAGCTGAGACTGGAGCCCCACTGCATCACACTAATGAAACTCGAATAACATACATCTAGGAAGAAAGAATGTAAGTCAGATTTACAAGATGGGGGCCTGTTTCCAGGAATTCAGTGGGGGTAATGGTAGATAACCAACTGAACATGAGCTCCCACTGTTGTTCTGCAGCGAAGGGGAAGAACACCTGTTTATGTATAAACAGAAGAGTATCAAGTAGGAGTTGGGAGGTGGTATTACCTCTGCATATGGCATTGTTGAGACCATTACTGAAATACTGTGTCCAGTTTTGGTGTCTACGGCCTGGTCTACACTGGGGGGGGGGGGGGGGTCAACCTAAGATACACAACTTCAGCTATGTGAATAGCATAGCTCAAGTCGACGTATTTTAGGTCGACTTACCTGGCCATCCTCATGGTGGTGAGTCGACTGCTGCCTCTCCCCCGTCGACTCTGCTTCCGCCTCTCACGGAGGTGGAGTTCCAGAGTCGACAGGGAGTGCGCTCGGGAATCGATTTATCGCGTCTACACTAGACATGATAAATCGATCCCCGATAGATTGATCACTACCCGCTGATCCGGCAGGTAGTGTAGACATACCCTATATTTCAAAAAGGATGCTGACAAATCGGAAGGGTTTCAGAATAGAGCTGCAAGAATGATTGGCGGTCTGGAAAACATGTTATAGTGAGAAACTTAAGAAGCTCACTCTATGTAATTTATCCAAGAAAAGGTTAAGAGGTGATTTGATGATGGTCTACAAGTACCTGCATGGGGAAGAAATCTCTGATAGCAGATGGGTTGGTCTTTAACAGAAAAAAGGCTAACAAAATTCAATACAAGTAAAGGGCTCACAAGTTACCCCAAGAGTGCAGGTCTTAATACTAAAACAGAAATATCTCAGAACATCTTCCTGCAGAATTTTTACTTCTGTGTACACTCAGGAAAAAACACTAGTGTCAGAAATATCTTGTGCAACACTTACAGACTGTAACTAGTTGAGTTTGCCCAACTCTTCTTCCAAGGCTAGCACCAATGATTGTGTGTGTGTATGTGTGTGTAAGATTGGATGATGGGATACAACTAGTTTTGAAAAATGAAATGTTAAGGATTGCAATCAGTCACAACATAAATATTAACTTAAACCCTGACTGAAAAGAGAGACATTCTCCTGCAAAATAACCCCCCCACCCATAAACATACTTTCCTTTACTTTTTAATACATCACACGAAAAATCTTGTTGAACTCTTACCAGCAGAATTTCAAACTATCAGTCACAGAGTAAACTTTGTGAAAAAATTCCCCACTCCACTGATCTAAAGTCACATTAGATCTATGTCATGTAAAATTGTAGCTTTAACTATAGTAGTAGAATTTCATTCTGTCTGTTAATTAGTCCATAAACTCTTATCTCCCATAGTACATTTCTCCTGATAAAACTTTCATCCTGGGGGATTTTGACATTCCTGTTAATACATCTGATGGATTGTGCATAACT
Organism: Macrochelys suwanniensis; assembly: GCA_033296515.1. Lineage (NCBI taxonomy): Eukaryota > Metazoa > Chordata > Testudines > Chelydridae > Macrochelys > Macrochelys suwanniensis. The sequence goes on along the minus strand of CM065775.1, from coordinate 35,353,059 downwards.
ACTACTTTGATCTTTTAAATTTTACTGAAAAAGTACCATTTGGGAATGAATTGACTAGTTTTTAATCATGAGACAAGGATATTAGATATGTTTCTAACACAAACAATTATATTGCCACTTGAATATTTTATACAGGTCTTTATTAATTAGTAATGTGGCACTTAAAATAATTAAGACACAAGAGGAAATTAGTTTAGCATGGAAACTCAGCTGATGGCATAGTTTCGTTGTTGTTGTTTGTACCTTGACTGCAATAGGAATACTGCTTTCACTTTTTTTCTGGTGCCATCTCCTTTATTACATGATTAAATCCAAATAAAAATAAGACTCAAAAGAGGGAGGAGAGACTCTGATTGGGGAGGGCAGCAGGGTGTAACCCCCATGGCAGGCGCCCTGCAGGGCTCACTCCATGGCAGGATCAGGGGTGCCCCGCTCCATGACACGTGCTGCCACAGCAGTTTGTTCACAGTGATCCATGTTTTCTGGGCTCCTCCACTACCTGGAATTAATCTGGCCTGCATTAGACAGCTCTGTGCAGGTGGGGGTGGGGACCTCGCGGCTAGTGGGGTCACTTCTGGCTCTTCACAGCTTATGGTTTGGTCAGGGCACTGTAGATGCCCAGGGCCTGCGTTACCATGCTGGTGATGTCCCCAGTGTTGGATGGCAGTAGGACGATGTTGGAGTGCTTGGCCAGCTTGGAGAAGACACTCACATACTGCTCAGCCAGGGAGGTGCCTGCGTTGCTATTCTGTTGCATCAAAGCATCAGCCAGGAGCTAAATAGCTTATGCTTTGGTCTTGGCCTTGACCAGCATGGCATTGGCCTCCCCAGCAGCTTCTTGATCTGTTCAGCCTTCTCGGCAGCCAGGATCTGGACCTGCTTCCGCCCCTCTGCCACGTTGATGTCAGATTCCCTGGTCCCCTCTGACTCCACACTGTCGGCCGTTTCCATCTCTCTGCCTCCAACTGCATCTGCATGGACTCCTTCCCCTGGGGAGGCAGATGGATGTCCTAGATCTCATAGCGCAGGTACCGGATACTCAAATAGTCCTGAGGCCTGGTTGATGGCATCCACGATGCTGGTTTTGAGGGACTCCCTCCCGCTCCTAGAAGACTTTGTCCAGGGAGATTTTCCCCAGCTCAGACCTCATGGTGGTCTGGGACAGCTGGGTCACTGCATACTCATAGGATCATCACCAGGCTGGTTTTTTATGGATTTGCCAGAAAACTAATTTAATCTGTTGGGATTTTTTGACATGGGTCTAAAGATTTGCATTATTATCACAGTACACTGGGATATCAAATGTTAAAAGTTTCTGTGTCCATTTAAAAGTGCTGCAGTGTTCCCACTTCCGCAATTTAAGTAAGAAAATTATGTTATCATTTTTATCTATACGTGTTCTCTCTCTAGATAGTATAAGTGGCAGCTGAAGGGAGGGAGGGTTGTGGAGTTGCCTTGTGGTTTGGGGTTGAGGTTGTGGCGGGCTTGCTTTGTGGGGTGATGGGTGCTGTTTTTTTGCTTTTCAACTATGATAACCCTACATACTCAGGGTTCTCCACCCCATAACCGGCCTTATAGGGGTCCGTGATCCAGAGGCACAGGACACCGTCTATTTGCAGGGTGATGTTATCCAGCATGATGGCTAACTGCTCTGGGACATGGATGATATCCCATATTTGAGGCCCTGCATGTACTGAATCTGATCCAGCAGTGGGATGAGAAAATTCAAATCAGGCTCCAAGATGCGGTGAAATCTGCCCATTTGCTGCACCACCTAGGCTTCCTGCGAGGGCATGAAGAGCATGATGGTGTTCATGGGCAGGCTGGAGGGGCATCTCTATGGGGCAGGGGCCAGCCATGCCCACAGCCCTAGACGCCGGGAGCTCTGCAGCAGGATGTCATTCAGGTATTTTTAAGTTTACATTAGAATCCACTCATTGGTTTTTATCACAATTAAACAAAGTCCGTCTAAAACAGGCATTGGCAACCTTCGGCACGTGGCTCACCAGGGTAAGCCCCTTGGTGGGCCGGGCTGGTTTGTTTACTTGCTGCGTCCTCCGGTTCGGCTAATCACGGCTCCCACTGGCCGCGGTTTGCCGTCCCTGGCCAATGGGGGCTGCGGGGAGCGGCGGCCAGCCAAGCCAGTAGGATGCCTGGTCTAAAATAACAATAAATATCAGCTCTTCCTATTCATTTTTGCATCACTCCTAGGTTGAAAATATTTTAAAAGGTATGTAAAATTAAATGAGTAATTGATAAGCTTTTCTAACAAAGTAATAATAATAAAGTACAACACAAACTCCTCTCTACAATATTCCACTTGTTACATTTTCTCTCCAACATGTCTAGAGATGTTGGTGCCTTGATTACTTCCCTGGGTACATTATTCAATTGCCAGATTGATCTCATAGTTAGGAATATTTTGCTAATGCCTGATTTGACTTTTTCCGTTTTCTAATTTCATGTTTTTAGTCTGCATCTTACACCTTTTGTTCCACCCTGAATGTTCCACCTCTCAAATATTTGTTTTATCCATCTGCCATATGCAACTCAGTCTAGCCAGGACATGATTCAGTAAAGGGTGGTGGTACATTAAGAGGATGTCTGCATTTTCTTCTTGCTGTCATGGGGTGGTGTTTTTCTTTTTCTTTTTTTCTTCTTTTGTGTGTGTGTGTGTGTGTGCTACACCCTTAGCTTTATTTTAACTCAATTTTGTAATTAATTCCAATTAACCAAAGATATTTTAATATGCAAGTGATCAGAGCTCAGTCTTGCTCTCCTGCAAGTGAATGTAAGCTTTGCCATTGATTTAGAGAGAAGCAGAGACAGGGTTTTATGTACAATATGTCAACTGATAATTCTTCATGCAGAAATAACATATGAATGTAAAGGTTTTGTTTGTTTTCTGTTTTGGTTTTGTTTGGTTGTTTTTTAATTGTTTTTTGTTTTGTTTTTTGCAAGACAATGTGCACAAATTATTGGGAAAAAAATCCTTTAAAGTATCGAGCTTTCCACCATCAGTCACCAATGACTCTTTCCACTCCATGACACCAGTTTTCCACCAGTGTAATTCTATGGAAATCAGTTGGTGTTCTGAAAATAAATACATAAATAAAAGAGAGAGAATTAGGCGCAATGTACATTTGGGGGGGGGGGGGGAGAGAAAAGAAAGAAAAACCAAAGTGTTTTTCCTAACCAGTTATGTCACTGATTTAACAGTGGAACATTTTATTTAGATCAGGAGATTGTTATTTTAAGGAAGTAGCTCCTCTGTGTTACGCTGCTTACAGAATGAATAGCTTGCTGGTCCAAAATCTGTGCTCCAGTGAGGTGTCCTAGTGCTGTGTTACCTGCTCAAAAGAATACCAAAGCTGGCATAATTGGCTATAGGAGGATCACTCCAGTGGCTTAGACACAGCAAAGGGGCTCACTCATTGCTTCTGGGGTACATGAGCTAATGATCAGGGGAGTGCAAAGGTAATCTTTACCTCTTCAACCTCCTCCCACTGTGAATGGCACTGTGCACTCCACAGAACAGGTGAGGAGCTAACCCTCTATATTTAAATCTGTACAGGATGCATATTATAAAATTGATTATTAAAGCTTAACAATATATAATGGTTTTACAAATAGATTTAGGCAGTAGGGGAGAATGCTTTATTAAAGCTCAGCCTAAGATAATGCTTAGCAAATATATGTGATCTCAATAGATAAAAGGGGCAAAATTGATAAAACGGAAACAGTTAAATGGAAAGTAACATGCCACAGTAACACAGTTCAAAACAAAAATACCATAGAATACATGTCTGAACTTTAATTTTATTTGTATATATATGTATGTTCACTCTTGGTAAATAATTCTCTTTCTGACATAATGGATTCCAGCTGAGTATAGAAATCACATAGATACAAAATATCATGCACTAGCAGTGTCCTACTATCTGATCATGGGCTTCGAAAGAATAGTTTTTCCAGGGTTACTATCACTGGAATGCCCCTGTGACTTAGAGCGATGGTACTTAAAATTCTGCTCACTCTTCCTTTTTTCTCCTTGATTGTTAACTTCACACAGCAGCAGTGAAAGCTCAGAAAATGTGTTATAAAACAGTCTCCATTTTTTTACTTTTTTTTTTACTCTTTTGCTCTTTACTTGATAACTATCCCTTCCTAATGAATTCTCATTTGCGTGCATACAAATACGATAATATAAAATGTTAAAAGTAATTACCAAAAATTACATCTATTACATTGTCTGGATCCTTTAATACATTTACAGCATAGGGGGAATTGCTGACTTAGGGCTTGTCTATACTACAGCGGCTGGTCGATTTAAGCTATGCAATTTGAGTTACGTTAGTAGCATAACTCAAGTTGATGTAGCTTAGATCTAATTACCGATGGGTCCACACTATGCTACGTAGCCACGAGACGCTCTCCTGCCGACATTGCTTCTATCTCTTGTTGAGGTGGAGTACAGAAATCGATGGGAGAGCGCTCTCCCATCAAGTGAGTGTCTCTTCACTAGACCAGCTAAATCGATGCCGCTGCATCGATTGCAGCTGTGCCGATTTAGCTCCATAGTGAAGACCAGTCCTTAGATTAGGTCTGTTGGAATATGGAGCCTTTTACTCTAAGTCTTTAGTTCAAATATGGCCAAGTCAGCAGATAAAAGTAATTACTATTGGTAGGGAACCGCGGAAGACTATGTTACGGCCTAGCTAGGGTATTTCCGCTTTCTCGGCGGCCGGTCACTGTAGGACACGGAACACCAGTTATAACCTGCTCTGAACTGGCTAGAACTGCTTTGTATGGCTTTTAGCCAAGGGGCGGACACGGCCTGTGGAAAGTACCTATTTCTTATGTATGAGCTGTTTTTGTGTTCTGTATATATAGTTGCATGGGCCCGGCCCCACCTTCGGACTCCATACCAGGCTGTGCTTCGGTGCGCTGGGTTCCTCGCCTCCGTGACAGCAACGCCAGGAGTCCCCGTTGCGGGTGTGTCATTTTACCTTCAATAAAGCCAATAACGCACAGTGTGTGTGGGCCTCGTTCTTGCAGAGCACTCTGGGTAGGCCCGTAGCCTCCCTCGAACCTTACACTATCTGATGTATGCAGTGTAGTTATAGTCATGTTTGTCCCAGGATAGTAGAGAGACACGATGGATGTAATATCTTTTATTGGAGCAACTTCTCTTGGTGAGAGAGACAAGCTTTCGAGCTACACAGAGCTCTCCTTCAGGCCTGGGAAAGGTACTCTGATCATCAAAGCTAAATGCAGGGTGGAGTAGATTGTTTAGCAAAAATAATTAGCACAAATTCTAAGGGAACATTCACGATAGAGTGCTCTCCCATCGAGTGAGCGTGTCTTCATTACCCCATTTCATATAGGCCATCTGATGTCTATTCACTGGCCTATATGAAATGTGTTCATGTTTTGAGCCCTGTTTCCTATAGGTGTCCATAAAATAAAAACAGGCATCACAGTTGGCATTATTTGGCATCCTTATTGGTGATCTGAGCAGAGAACATAGGGAATACATTGCCAGAAGTCATGATAGGGTTGGTTGAGGTACATTGCAAGTCAGGACTGGGGTTAAAGATATCAATGTGGGGAAGCGTACTCTGCCGCTGCCTGTGATACATAGATTCATAGATTCTAGGGCTGGAAGGGACCTCGAGAGGTCATCGAGTCCAGCCCCCTGCCCTCATGGCATTTATCTAACCTACTCTTAAATATCTCCAGAGATGGAGATTCCACAACCTCCCTGGGCAGTTTATTCCAGTGTTTAACCACCCTGACAGTTAGGAACTTTTTCCTAATGTCCAACCTAAACCTCCCTTGCTGTAGTTTAAGCCCATTGCTTCTTGTTCTATCCTTAGAGGCTAAGATGAACAAGTTTTCTCCCCCCTCCTTATGACACCCTTTTAGATACCTGAAGACTGCTATCATGTCCCCTCTCAGTCTCCTCTTTTCCAAACTAAACAAACCCAATTCCTTCAGCCTTCCTTCATAGGTCATGTTCTCTAGATCCTTAATCATTCTTGTTGCTCTTCTCTGGACCCTCTCCAATTTCTCCACATCTTTCTTGAAATGCGGTGCCCAGAACTGGACACAATACTCCAGTTGAGGCCTAACCAGCTCAGAGTAGAGCGGAAGAATGACTTCTCGTGTCTTGCTCACAACACACCTGTTAATGCAGTCCAGAATCAAGTTTGCTTTTTTTGCAACAGCATCACACTGTTGACTCATATTTAGCTTGTGGTCCACTATAACCCCTAGATCCCTTTCTGCCATACTTCTTCCTAGACAGTCTCCTCCCATTCTGTATGTGTGAAACTGATTGTTCCTACCTAAGTGGAGCACTTTGCATGTGTCCTTATTAAACTTCATCCTGTTTACCTCTGACCATTTCTCCAATTTGTCCAGATCATTTTGAATTATGACCCTATCCTCCAAAGCAGTTGCAATCCCTCCCAGTTTGGTATCATCTGCAAACTTAATAAGCGTACTTTCTATGCCAATATCCAAGTCGTTGATGAAGATATTGAACAGAGCCGGTCCCAAAACAGACCCTTGCGGAACCCCACTCGTTATACCTTTCCAGCAGGATTGGTAACCATTAATAACTACTCTCTGAGTATAGTTATCCAGCCAGTTGCGCACCCACCTTATAGTAGCCCCATCTAAGTTGTATTTCCCTAGTTTATTGATAAGAATATCATGCGAGACCGTATCAAATGCCTTACTACTAGGTATACCACATCCACCGCTTCTCCTTTATCCACAAGACTCGTTATCCTATCAAAGAAAGCTATCAGATTGGTTTGACATGATTTGTTCTTTACAAATCCATGCTGGCTATTCCCTATCACCTTACCACCTTCCAAGTGTTTGCAGATGATTTCCTTAATTACTTGCTGCATTATTTTCCCTGGCACAGAAGTTAAACGAACTGGTCTGTAGTTTCCTGGGTTGTTTTTATTTCCCTTTTTATAGATGGGCACTATATTTGCCCTTTTCCAGTCTTCTGGAATCTCTCCTGTCTCCCATGATTTACCAAAGATAATAGCTAGAGGCTCAGATACCTCCTCTATTAGCTCCTTGAGTATTCTAGGATGCATTTCATCAGGTCCTGGTGACTTGCAGGCATCTAACTTATCTAAGTGATTTTTAACTTGTTCTTTTTTTATTTTATCTTCTAAACCTTCCCCCTTGCCATTAGCATTCACTATGTTAGGCATTCCTTCAGACTTCTCGGTGAAGACCAAAACAAAGAAATCATTAAGCATCTCGGCCATTTCCAAGTTTCCTGTTACTGTTTCTCCCTCCTCACTGAGTAGTGGGCCTACCCTGTCCCTGGTCTTCCTCTTGCTTCTAATGTATTGATAAAAAGTTTTCTTGTTTCCCTTTATTCCTGTAGCTAGTTTGAGCTCATTTTGTGCCTTTGCCTTTCTGCATTCCCGTGTTGTTTGCCTATATTCATCCTTTGTAATTTGTCCTAGTTTCCATTTTTTATATGACTCCTTTTTATTTTTTAGCTCTTGCAAGATCTCGTGGTTAAGCCAAGGTGGTCTTTTGCCACATTTTCTATCTTTCCTACCCAGCAGAATAGTTTGCTTTTGGGCACTTAATAGTGTCCCTTTGAACAGCTCTCCTCAGTTGTTTTTCCCCTCAGTCTTGATTCCCATGGGACCTTACCTATCAGCTCTCTGAGCTTACCAAAATCCGCTTTCCTGAAATCCATTGTCTCTATTTTGCTGTACTCCCTTCTACCCTTCCTTAGAATTGTGAACTCTAGGATTTCATGATCACTTTCGCCCAAGCTGCCTTCTACTTTCAAGTTCTCAACGAGTTCCTCCCTATTTGTTAAAATCAAATCTAGAACAGCTTCCCCCCTAGTAGCTTTCTCAACCTTCTGAAATAAAAAGTTGTCTGCAATGCAGTCCCAGAACTTATTGGATAGTCTGTGCCCCGCTGTGTTATTTTCCCAACATATATCTGGATAGTTGAAGTCCCCCATCACCACCAAATCTTGGGCTTTGGATGATTTTGTTAGTTGTTTAAAAAAAGCCTCATCCACCTCTTCCACCTGGTTAGGTGGCCTGTAGTAGACTCCTAGCATGACATCACCCTTGTTTTTTACCCCTTTTAGTCTAACCCAGAGACTCTCAACACTTCCGTCCCCTATGTCCATCTCCACCTCAGTCCAAGTGTGTACATTTTTAATATATAAGGCAACATCTCCTCCCTTTTTCCTCTGTCTATCCTTCCTGAGCAAGCTGTACCCATCCATACCAACATTCAAATCATTTGTATTATCCCACCAAGTTTCGGTGATGCCAACAATGTCATAGTTGAATTTATTTATTAGCACTTCCAGTTCTTCCTGCTTATTACCCATACTTCTTGCATTTGTATACAGGCATCTAAGATACTGATTTGATCTTACCTCCCAGTTTTGCCCTGACCCTCCTATCTCTTTGCCATTAAAGCCCACGCTCCCTCCTATTTCCGACCCATCTCCCAGGTCCCCAAGTTCTCCACTTACCTGTGGGCTTTGCTCACCTGTCCCCGTCGAACCTAGTTTAAAGCCCTCCTCACTAGGTTAGCCAGTCTGTGTCCAAATAGGGTCTTTCCCCTCCTTGAAAGGTGAACGCCATCTCTGCCTAGCAGTTCTTCCTGGATTAGCATCCCATGGTCGAGGAAGCCAAAGCCCTCCTTTGTACCTGTCCTGTAGATTAACAGAGTCTCTGGGACTGGGACTCTGACACAGTATGTTTCTTTTATACATACACTGTTTGTGGCCTCACAAAGTTGTATTAGCGCCTCATCCGACTCCTGGCACTGGCCAAGATAGCCATACATCAGTTCAGAAGGAGAAATCTTGACAGGGAGGTTATCTGTGATTGTGGAGCATTATTTTTGGTCTCTGCTTGCCTCAAGTCTCTGGGCAGAGTTCCTCTGAATGCTGTCCACTAACTACTTGGGCTCCTTTTTGGAGCTGTGGGTGTGTCCAGGGTTCTTCAGTCAGTGTCCCAGTGTAGTACCCTCACATTGAACTTTTGACCCCGATCCCTTTCTTGTTTTTATTATTTGTCATCCCATGGAACCTGTTCTTTCTGAGCTCTATGGCCCCTCCCTCGACTGAGGAGGCTGGCTTTTTGTCCTAGTTGATCTTAGACTCACTGTCTCAGAATGCAAATCAGCTGACACTTTTCATGAGCACCACTTTTAATTAAACTTTTCACAACATCCATAAGTACATAATAAAATGACTCACTGAGCTTTCTGAAGATACTATTGTGACGTTCCCCTCTGGTGTTATCTGGACCAGTGATCCGCTAGGTCACTCCAATCCTTGACTCTTGGAGCCAGCCTTACCCTGCTCTCTGTGAGAACCCACACTCCTGGGCTGTTCACTCACAGCCTCTGGCATGTAAGCTGCTCCTTGGATTGTGCAAGCGAATGGCACTAGCCAATATCTCCAGTCCCAGACACAGCCCTAGGAACTTCCATCTTGCAGTGTCCAGTTATGCCTGCTGGATGCTGTAAGCTTATATGAGTTGGTCAATTTAACAAAGAAATTGATATGTATCAGGCTTGTTATCCCAAAGGGAGTATCTGACATGCTTCAAACTAAACACACTGCTTCAGGTAGAATAAACATACAGATTTATTAACTACAAAGATAGATTTTAAGTGATTATAAATCAAAGCATAACAAGTCAGATTTAGTCAAATGAAATAAAAGCAAAATGCATTCTAAGCTGATCTTAACACTTTCAATGCCCTTACAAATTTAGATGCTTCTCGCCACAGATTGGCTAGTTGCCCTTCAGCCAGGCTCTCCCTTTTGATCAGCGCTTCAGTCGCTTGGTGGTGGTGGTGTCTGTAGATGGAGGAGGAAGAGAGAGGAAGAGCATGGAAAATGTCTCTCCCTTTTATCATGTCCTTCCTTGCCTCTTGTCTTTGCCCCCCACCCCCTTCAGAGTCAGGTGAGCATTACCTCATCACAGTCCCAAACTGACCAAAGGAAAGGAGGTGATTCACTCGAGAGTCCAACAGATCCTTTGTTGTTGCCTAGGCCAGTGTCCTTTGTTCCTGTGAGGCTGGTCTGGGTTTGTCCCATACATGCCCTGATAAAGTGTGAACTGCCCCTCTGCTTCTGGAGAGTTTTTGCCTGGGCTTGCTTTAAGCCATGAGGACACATTTTCAGCCTCATAACTATTTACATGAAATTACAACCTATGACACTACTATAACGATTACTATAACATTACCATAACAACAATGCTCAGTAAATACATCATGAGCCTTCGGAAGACACTCGACATGACAAACTTTGCATTAGATACCACACAATCATATTATAAGGATGAACATGGGGGTGCTGGATGTCCCTGAGGTACAGAACGTCACAACTATAGAACTCCATTAGCTCATCATTTGTTTCAAAGTACAGTTTTAGTCTACCTTTCTTATTTCTAAAGCTGCCCATGGATGTACTCCAGCCTACCTCATGGACCTTGCTCATCCTCTTCTGTACTCCCAAACAATCTGTAGTTTGAGTAAGAGACCTCTCTGAGGGTACGTCTATATTACAGAATTAGGTCGAATTTATAGAAGTCGATATTTTAAAACCCGAATTTATGGAATCAATTGTGTGTGTCCCCACTAAAGAGCATTAAGACCATGAGGTCGATTGACTGTGTCCACAGTAGCGGGGCTAGCATCGACTTTCGGAGCATTGCATTGCGGGTAGCTATCCCACAGTTCCCGCAGTCTCCGCCGCCCATTTGAATTCTGGGTTGCGATCCCAAAGCCTGATGGGACAGAAAACATTGTCGCTGGTGGTTCTGGGTACATGTCATCAAGCCATCAAACGTCCCTCCCTCCCTCCGTGAAAGCAATCTTTTTCGCGCCTTTTTTCCGGGGTTTCCGTGTTTGCTACGGAAGCCTGCTCAGCTCATAATTACTGTACATCTCCAGCGTACGCCTGGACATTAGGTCTAGTGGGGATTCAGTCACACTATAATACGGGCAGAGAGATAGCTCAGCGTTCTGAGCGTTGGCCCGCTAAACCCGGGGTTGCGAGTTCAATCCTTGAGGGGGCCATTCCGCCTGAGGCTGGTAGTCGTGGGACTACACAGCAGAAGCTCCTTGCCTTCTAGCTGCAGATGGTGCAATATGCCATAAATGGTCGTGGTTGCGGGACCATACAGCAGAAGCTCCTTGCCTTCTAGCTGCAGATCGTACAATATGCTCGAAATTTGTGTGCTCGTGGCCTATGGTGTGGCTGGGCAGGGGTGCTTGGACATAAATGGGAGTGACCAGAGTGACTCTGGTCATTCTCTTTTTTACGTTTTGTTTAAGGGAGATTCAGTACTGCCTAGAACACGGGCGGAGGGATAGCTCAGCGGTCTAAGCGTTGGCCCGCTAAACCCGGGGTTGCGAGGTCAATCCTTGATGGGGCCAGGAGATGATGATGGATATCAAGCATATTGTACCATCTGCTGCTAGAAGGGAAGGCGCCTAACCCTTGCTCACCGCATATTGTACCATCTGCTGCTAGAAGGAAATGAGCCTAACCCTTGCTCCCCCCTCCCTCCGTGAAAGCAACGGAGGGGGGAGCCAAAAATCCTTTCGCGCATTTTATTGCTGGCGCCATTGTTATCCACCCGCCGCTTCTGCTCCCACTCTACTGTCCTGCAAACAGCATACCAGGGAAAGCATGGAGCACGATCAGATCACCGCGGCTGTTCTCGCCGTTATGAACACCACGCGAATTGTCCAGGAGTATATGGAGAACGAGAACCAGGAGCTGCTAGAGCTACAGCAGGAGAGGAGGCGACAGCAGCGCCCTGAGGACAGTGATGAGGACATGGACACAGACCACTCTCAAAAAAGGCCCCCCCGCAAGGTGGACATCATGGTGTTAATGGGGCTTGTTGATACAGTGGAATGCCGATTCTGGGCCCAGGAAACAAGCACAGACTGGTGGGACCACATAGTGCTGCAGGTCTGGGATGAATCCCAGTGGCTGCGAAACTTTTGCATGCGTAAGGGCACTTTCATGGAACTTTGTGAGTTGCTTTCCCCTGCCCTGAAGCTCAAAAACACCAAGATGAGAGCAGCCCTCACAGTACAGAAGCGACTGGCAATAGCCCTGTGGAAGCTTGCAACGCCAGACAGCTACCGGTCAGTCGCGAATCAATTCGGAGTGGGAAAATCTACAGTGGGGACTGTTGTGATGCAAGTAGCCAGGGCGATCACCAAGCTGCTGGTACCAAGGGTTGTGAGTCTGGGAAATGTGCAGCTCATACTGGATGGCTTTGCAGCAATGGGGTTCCCGAACTGTAGAGGGGCGATAGACGGAACCCATATCCCTATCTTGGCACCGGACCACCAAGCCAGCGAGTACATAAACTGAAAGGGTTACTTTTCAATAGTGCTGCAAGCACTGGTGGATCATAAGGGACGTTTCACCAACATCAACGTGGGATGGCTGGGAAAGGTACATGACACTCACATCTTCAGGAACTCTGGTCTGTTTCGGCTGCTGCAGCAAGGGACTTTCTTCCCAGACCAGAAAATAACCGTTGGGGATGTTGAGATGCCTATAGTTATCCTTGGGGACCCAGCCTACCCCTTAATGCCATGGCTCATGAAGCCATACACAGGTAGCCTGGACAGTAGTCAGGACCTTTTCAACTATAGGCTGAGGAAGTGCAGAATGGTGGTGGAATGTGCATTTGGGCGTTTAAAAGCTCGCTGGCGAAGTTTATTGACTAGGTTAGATCTCAGCGAAACCAATATTCCCATTATTATTACTGCTTGCTGTGCGCTCCACAATATCTGTGAGAGTAAGGGGGAGACGTTTATGGCGGGGTGGGAGGTTGAGGCAAATCGTCTGGCCACTGGTTATGCGCAGCCAGACACCAGGGCTATTACAAGAGTACAGCAGGGTGCGTTGCACATCAGGGAAGCTTTGAAAACCAGTTTCATGAATGGCCAGGATGCTGTGTGAAAGTTCTGTTTTTCCCCAGTAATGAAAAGCCCCACCCCTTCATTCACTCTACTTCCCTTTACCCAAACCGCCCTGCCCCCCCCTCGATCACCGCTTGCAGAGGAAATAAAGTCATTGTTGCTTAAAAATCATGCATTCTTTATTAATTCGTAAAACAAAGAGGGGGAACTATGGGGGTAACTGCCACAGTCTCCCGGGATAGCTGGTGGAGGAAGGAAAGCACCAGGATGGGTGGTGGAGGAAGGGAAGCACCAGGATGGGTGGTGGAGGAGGGGATGAGGGAAGGACAAGGACACACAGCACTTTAAAACTTATTGAATGCCAGCCCTTTCTTGCTTGGACTGTTCTCTTGGCTTGAGTGGTTGGGTGCACGGAGGCCGCCCAAACGCGTTCTTGGGCATCTTGGGGATGAGGTTATGGGACTCGGGAAGGAGGGCTGTTGGTTACACAGGGGCTGTAGAGGCAGTCTGGGCTCAGGCGGCCTTTCCTGAACCCTACACCTTTCCTCAGCCATAAGCTGGAGGATTTCCGTTTGATCCTCCAGTAGCCTCAGAATTGCATCCTGCCTTCTCTCTGCATGCTGACGCCACCTACTCTCTTCATCCCGCCGCTGTCTCTCTTCATCCCGCCAGTCATTGTCTTCAGCACGCCACCTGTCCGCGCGATCAAATTCTGCCTTCCTGGACTCCGACAGTGTCTGCCTCCACGCATTCTGCTGGGCAGCTTCAGTGTGGGAGCATTCCATGAGTTCTGAGAACATATCGTCTCGATTCCTTTTTTTTTTTACTTCTAATCTTCGCTAGCCTCTGGGATGGTGATGAAGGGGGTGGCGTTGAAACATTTGCAGCTGCGGGAGGAAACAAACGGGAGAGGAGTAGTTTAAAAGACACATATTAGAGAACAATGCTCCAAACATTACATATCACATGTGCATTTGGTCCAAGGTTGCACTTTGCCTGTTATATTGAGGGTCTGCCGGTTTGGTGTGAGAGATCACACAAGCAGGTCCGGCGGGCAACAGAATTCGGCTTGCAGGCAGCCATGGTAAGCCACAGTCTATAGGCTTCTTTAACCTTCATAACATGTGGGAATGTTTTCAAACAGCAACCCCCTCATTTCCCATAACAAACAGCCTTTGGGCTGGCAATTTAAAACTGGCTGGCAATTGAAAAGGGAGGGGTGGCGGTTTTCGGGTTAACGTGCAGCGCGAACCTAATCGACACCCCCCCACACACACAGACACACATCCAAGATGTTCGCTGTTCCCCCTCCCCCCACCGCGTGGGTCACAGCGGGGAAGATTTCCGTTCTGCCACAGGCAAACAGCCCAGCAGGGACGGAGCCCCTCTGAATACCCCCTTAATAAAATTCCCCTATTTCAAACAGGTGACCATGAATGATATCACTCTTCTGAGGATAACACAGACAAAGAACGGATGTTGCTTGAATGCCAGCAAACACCGGGACCATACGCCGCCATGCTTTGCAAAGCAATGATTCCAGACTACGTGCTACTGGCCTGGCGTGGTAGAGTGTGTTACCATGGAGCACAGGATAAGGCTGCCCTCCCCAGAAACCTTTTGCAGAGGCTTTGGGAGTACATCCAGGAGATCTTTCTGGAGATGTCCCCGGAGGATTTCTGCTCCATCCCCGAACATGTTAACAGAGTTTTCCAGTAGCTGTAGCTGTACTGGCCGCGAATTAATCATTAAACATGCTTGCTTATAAAACATGTATTAATTAACAGAGGTACACTCACCAGAGGTCCCTTCTCCTGCATCGAGCACGCCTTGGGTGGGTTCGTAGGGTACTGGCTCCAGGGTGACAAAGAGTTCCTGGCTGTCGGGGAAAAGGGCTTCTCCGCTTCCTTGCTGTGTCTGGGCGCTATTTTCAGCATCATTATCATCATCATGCTCCTCTGTGGTTTCTGATGATCCACATACGGAGTCATACCACATGGGTGGGTTAGTGCTGGCTGCACCTCCTAGAATGGCATGCAGCTCATCATAGAAGCGGCATGTCTGGGGCTCTGACCCAGAGCGGCTGTTTGCATCTCTGGCTTTTTGGTAGGCTTGCCTGAGCTCCTTAATTTTCACGCGGCACTGTTGCGCATCCCTGTTGTAGCCTCTGTCCTGCATGCCCTTGGAGACTTTGGCATATGTATTGGCGTTTCTTCTTTTGGACTGTAGCTCTGCTAGCACGGTTTCGTCTCCCCATACAGCGATCAGATTGCGTACCTCACGCTCGGTCCATGCTGGAGCTCGTCTTCGGTTCTGGGACTCCATCATGGTCACCTCTGCTGATGAGATCTGCGCTCACCTGCAGCTCACCACGCTGGCCAAACAGGAAATGAAATTCAAAAGTTCGCAGGGTTTTTCCTGTCTACCTGGGCGGAGCATTGGAGCTCAGACTGCTGTCCAGAGCGGTCAAATGTTGCACTGTGGGATAGATCCAGGAGGCCAATACCGTCGAATTGCGTCCTCACTAAGCCTACATCGATTCGGCAATATCGCTTTAAGCGCTAATCCCCTCGTTGGGGGTGGAGTGGCAAGATCGATTTTAAGAGCCCTAGAAGTCGATGTTAAGGGCTTCGTCGTGTGGACGGATCAATCGAAATAACGCTAATAAATTCGACCTAAACTCGTAGTGGTGACCAGGGCTGAGGCACTGAGAGGCTGAGGGCCAGATTTTTAAAGGTATTTAGGTATCTAAAGATGCAGAAAGGCACCTGGTGGGATTTTCAAAAGCACCTAGGAGCCTATCTGCATCTTTAGGCACCTAAATACCTTTAAAAATCTGGCTCTCTGTGATTTGTCGAAGTCACACAGGAGGTCTGTGACTGAGTATAGATTTTGCCTCACTGACTTCCCAAGACTGATTCTGCTCTAATTTACACCAATGTAATAGAATTAACTGGTGTAAATTAGAGAGATGAATGCTCTCTGGGTTATATTCCGGATCCAAGCCCTTTAGGCTGCATAAGTGGTGTACAGGCGCCTCGCCAGGGTACAATTTCCTTAACACAGGCCTTTCAGGAGATGCTGCAGAGAATCTAGCCTTCTGTATTTCTACCCTTGCCTATACCCTATACCGCCTCATTTTTCCTTCTCCATCTTTTTCTCTCACAGTCGCTCTGTTCTACCATTTGTTTTGTGTATATTTTACTATGTAAAAGAAGTACACCTTCTATATTAGCTTGGCATGGGACTCTATCGTTAGGCATAAGACTGCTTAAAATTGACTGTTTAGAAGGAAGCAACAAGCTGTGTAGGCCACATGGTTAAATTTGCCAATGATTGTAAGGCAGATGTACATTATTTGTTAATTGAAACCATTGGGCTGAAATTTGCCCTGACAGTGCCATATGCTAACAATGAAGGGAAGGATGGTTTTGTGTCTAAAACTCAGGTGATCTGGGTTCAATTCCTGGCTCTGTCCCAGATTTCCTTAGCCTAGTCACTTAATCTCCTTGCTTCCCAATCTGTAAAAAGGAGATCACACTTCTCTTTGTGTATCTCAGCTATTTGTATTGTAAACTCTTTGGGGGAAAAAAGGACTACTCCTTTGTATGTATATGTACAATAGTGCCATGATGTCACTAATAATGAATAACAAGCAGAGCTGAATTAATCTTTTGAGGGACCCGGTGCCCAGACCATGGCCCTGCCTCCTGGTCGTCCACAATCTGCCCTGAGGCCCCATCCCTGCTTGGCCTCTTCACCCCCAGGAGACAACCTGCGCTCCTCCCTGAAGCTCCACTCCCACTAAGCCTCTTCCCCGCAAGTCCCAGGCCGCCACTCACACAGGGGGGAGGGGACAGAGAAGAATGAGCAGGGGGTAAGGGGGTGGAGAGAAGTGAGCAGTGGGCAAGGCCTCATGGGAAAGAGGCCAAGCAGGGGCCAGGCCTCGGAATGGAGCTTGGGGGAGTAGGGCTGCGGTCCAGATGCCGGACCCCCTTCTGAGTGTGGGCCTGGCACCATGGTGCCACTGTAAACCCAGTACTGATAACAAGACTGCACTCATGATGGCAGCAGGGCCGTGAGGTTGTAACTTTACAATAAGCTCTCTATAAAAACTGAAGTAAACTCTGTATGTGTTCATCATGTGATATTTTGTGAGAAAGGTTAAAGATAAAATAAAAAGATGAAAAGAAATGCATTTAAGACATGATGATCTGGAAAATCTAGTAGTTTTTCATAGGACTTAATCACTGAATTCAATCTTCTGAAAAGTATTCTCTTTTACTCATTAAAACTTCTATTAAGGTTAATAACTTGGCACCTTAACTATACTGTCTAAATCTCTGTATTCTTGCAATCAGTATAGTTCAACCTCCTGAAGTTTACTCAGGGTACTTTTTTCTCTCCCCAATCAACTGCAGACAATGAGTCTTGTAGAGAATCCACTCCTTTGTGAATTAGGTTTGGGTTATTGATCACTGTGGTTATGGGCTGCATTAGAGCTATTTCCTGATTCCGACAGGACATTCTGGCCACAGTTTCATCAACATCAGCTCAGATTCACGGAGTCTGTTGATCCAGGTTTCTTCATAAGCATTTTAAATTTAGTGAACAATGGAATGTCCAAAATAAATAATGACACACAAATTGTCTTGTGCAATCTCTAGAAACAAACAGTGACAGCAATATACTGTGAAGCCCAAGTGAAATATGACTGCTCTGGAGCATTTCATTTATGGCTCTGCCTAATTATCATACTATGCAACAAAAATAATTAAGAAGCCAGCAAACATAAATTTAAATCATGTCATTACTACAGATTTTGACAAACATTAGGGTACATAACTTCCTCCCACAATAAATAGCACTATATCTCTCAGAGAGAGGAGGGGATTATGTCTCCCTCATTATCTTCCCTTAAGAGATTGCTAAGGGGTGAGAAGCAACATTAAAATTTCTAAGGGCAGGTATACACTACTGCTGCTGGTCAAACTAAGCTACGCAATTTGAGTTATGTTACTAGCATAACTCAAGTTAACATAGCTTAGATCTACTTACCGCGGGGTCCACACTATGCTATGTCAACAGGAGAACTGGAGTCGACAGGAGAGCAACCTGCGGTCGATTTAGTGGTGTGACGGTGTCCCCCATAAGACTTTATGGGGAGATGCTTATAAATGTATATATGATGAAACTGGAATATGTTTTATGCTACATGTGCCATGTAACATATCTCTGTAAAAGTTATGATCTACTGAATCTATTCCTCCTGTTTGTATGCATGTATCATTTTTGTAGTTGAAGTTACGAATATTGGTTGTATTTCTTGAGAAAGGAATGTGCAGGTAAAGTGCCCAATCAAGAAGCGCTTAACACACAAAAAGAAGTTGCAGATACCAATCCACATCTGAGCTTGGCCAGGAATGTCACTGGGCTGGTTACTGAGTTGTGCATGGACCTGTGACTTACCCATGTGATCCTCAAACTCCAGGGTAACTGGATGCTACACAGTGAGAGGGGAAGGGTATCCACCCAGGGGAGAAAGTCTATTTAAACCCCTGGGAGACCCCTCCATGTTGTCTTCAGATGGCTAAAGAGAGAGCCTCTCCACCCCGCAACAACACACCTGAAAGAGACTGGAACAAAGACAAGGACAATAGGGGGTGTGAGCGATTGCTGGACCCAGGCTAGGAGGACCATAGCCTGTAAAAGGAAGTTTGCTGGAACTGGTGAGGTTTTTATCTGTATTTAGTGTGATTAGACATAGACGTGCATGTTTTATTTTATTTTACTTAGTAATTCACTTTGTTCTGCCTGTTACTACTTGGAACCACTTAAATACTACTTTCTGTACTTATTAAAATCACCTTTTACTTATTAAGTTACCTGGAGTACGTGTTAGTACCTGGAGGGGGGCAAACAGCTGTGCATACCTCTCTAGCTGTGAAATAGAGGGCGAACTATTTATGAGTTTACCCTGTATAAGCTTTATACAGGGTAAAATGGATTTATTCAGGGTTTGAACCCCATTGGGAGTTGGGCACCTGGGTGTCAAAGGCAAGAGCACTTCCTAAGCTGCTTCCAGGCAGGCCTACAGCTGTTAAGGGACGTGGTTCAGACCTGGGTCTGGGTTTGCAGCAGACTAGTGGGTCTGGCTCAAAACAGACAGGATTCTGGAGTCCCAAGCTGGAAAAGACAGGAAAGCAGGGGCAGAAGTAGTCTTGGCACACCAGGTGGCAGCTCCAAGGGGTTTTCTGTGATACCAACCCGTCACAAGCGGGTCTTCACTAGACCCACTAAATCGACCCACGTGCATTGATCGCTGCAGCATAGATCCCCCAGTAAGTGTAAACAAGCCCTCAGTCACATTTATCCCTTGTGTACCTCTCTAGCTCCTTAAGGTCCTCATTCAGCAAGGCACGTAAGTACCTGCCTAACTTTAAGCATGAAAGTTGGCTCATTGATTTCAGTAGGTCTGCTCCCATGCTTAAAGTTAGGCGCAGGCTTAACTACCTTGCTGAATCAGAGAATAAATGAGTTGCTTCACCATGATTCAGGCATGCTGTATCTGAGTGCCACAGAACAGCTGTAAGATCCGCACGTGGTTTGGTGGCACTACAGTCTTCCTGCCACCTTTTCTTGGGTGCTGTGCATGCAGCATAGGGGTAAAAGAGACTATGTCCAGGAGCACTTTTAACGTCCTTGATGTGATTAGATGTGGTGCAACTAGTCCACTGGTACAAGGGACTAGAGCACAGGTTTGTCCCGATTCTCCTTTGCTGTGGTCTGTACCTGACAACTCCTCAAGTATCCAGGAGATTTTAAAAATTGTGTTTCTTATTAAATTAATAATTATCATGCATTGCATATAATTCATAGCCATTAGCATTAATATATATTCAATACCAAGAGGTTGTTTAATTATTTTTGTAATTTGTAAGAACATTGTTATAAAGCTTTCAATGGCTTGAGACAGACTCCGCTACCCTTCTCACTCCTGTTTGTAATGTATTGAAGACTGTATTGAAATTGTGATCTAGAACTAAATAAGTTCATGGAGGATAGACCCATTAATGGTATTAGCCAGGATGGGCAGGGATGGTGTCCCTAACTTCTTTTTGACAGAAACTGGGAATGGGCGACAGGGGATGAATCACTGGATGGTTACCTGTTCTGTTCATTCCCTCTGGGGCACCTGGCATTGGCCACTGTCGGGAGACAGGATACTGGGCTAGATGGGCCTTTGGTCTGACCCAGTATGGCCGTTCTTATGTTCTTATCTATCACTTTACATTCTCTGGGGTTTTCCTGATCCTGCTTGCAGGCCAGGGTCTCTGTAGGGAAGCATGCAATCAGGGCCTGGCAGAGTCAGTTTGTAGACAGATAGCCTAGAGTAAGTTGGGGTGAGTTGTGCCTCTCTGTGTTTAGTACTTAGTATTAGTACCTGCTTTGTCTCTCTCTGTTTTGGGGTTCTTGTGTGTTATTGTTCTGAATGCTAAGAAAGAAAGTAGTGTTACGCTGCAACCTCCCAGCAAAAGTATTTATATTTTTGTCTAACTTCTCTGTGTATATGCCGTGAACATAGCTTTGTTCAGGAGTGGCCAAGGTGGAACTTGGTCATTCCTACCCTTCTTCTCCCTCTGGCACATCTCCCTGCTCCCATCCAGCTGGAGACTTCAGCTCCATATTCAGCAAGGAAAACAATTACCAGATAAATGTACATGAGATTGAAGACATATAATGAGCAGCAGGATGAGCATGGAATAAATCCAACTCGTGTTTGAAGGAATGGGAATCCACATGGTCAAATCTGTGTTAGGATCTCGACCGTTGAGACTTTCATTAGGGGAGCTAAAGAACTCAAATCCCAGGAAATACACAAGACACTATAAAATGTAATGTATGGTACTACTACATGAAAAGAAATACCGAAAGTACAACAAGAAATGGTTAAAGACAAGGGACAAAGGACTGGAATTAGGACTCTCCTGGCACGGCTGACACACTGAGCTCAGCAAGTCACGTAATGTCTCCAAGCCACCATTTATCAGTCTGTAAAGTAAGTATAATAATACTTACCTTCCACATAGGAATATTTAGAGGTTTGTAATTAATATTTGCAAAATGAGTTGAGATCCTAAGAGAGACGATGCTATATAGAGTAAGTGGCCTTGATTCAGGAAGGTATTTAACTACATTTCTAACTTTATATAGACTACACATATGCTTAAAGTTAGGCTTGTGCTTGTGCTTAAGTACTGTCCTGTATAAGTACCACCAGTGGCACCCGTAGCCATACACGTCTTATGCACAGTGCGTACCATTGGCAGTGGCGAGAAGGAGCGGCGCTGACCGCACCACTGCCTACACAGATTTGGCACAGGGGCCATGGGGACAAACCTAAGTGTACACACTGGGCAGTGGGTCAGCCACCACTGCTCCTCTTCACCACTACCATGGGGCTGGCTCCTGCACCAGGGCTCCCCCATGGGGGCATGACTGGCCTTGCCCCACTTCCAGCAGCCCGTGTCCCTTCTCAGGGATGGAGCTTGACACTGCACCTGGGCAGGATGGACAGGAAGGCGGGGGCTGAGCATGACATGGATTCAGTGGACGAAGTGCTGGGGCCAGCAGCTGCAGCAGGGATGGCTCCACAGGGATTGATGGTGAGTACCACAGGAAACATTTCAGGCGGTGCTCCTTAATACCACTGCTATTCTTACTGAGTTCTGTACTGTTCTTTTCAAAGAGCGTAATCATTCTAAATAATCACTTAGGTATTTTTTTCCCCAAATGATTAACTCACTTTTCTTTCAGGGCATCAACGAGTCATAGATTTCTCACTTTGCCCTTGTTCTTCGTTTTATCTGCTTTGTGTTATTCTATTCTATTCTATTCTATTCTATTCTACCCTTTAACAGAGAAGAGATGTCAAGCCAGCAGAGGTATTTTCTAGGCCATTTGTTCAGCCTGCTACATTCTGAATCTTCCTTCAGAAAGTCGGCATTTTGTTGTTGGTTTGACATGGCAGATAATGATTCTTGAACTGAGTCAAGGCTTCTGTGAACCAAATCAATACTTTAGTAATCATGGATTAACATCTTGAAGGAAAGAGGTCCAACTAGTAGTGAATGTGCTGATGGCAAACTCTGATGAAGTGTCAAGTGTAAGAGGGGTAGCCGTGTTAGTCTGGATCTGTAGAAGCGACAAAGAGTTCTGTGGCACCTTATAGACTAACAGACGTATTGGAGCATAAGCTTTCGTGGGTGAATACCCACTTCTTCAGATGCATCTGAAGAAGTGGGTATTCACCCACGAAAGCTTATGCTCCAATACGTCTGTTAGTCTATAAGGTGCCACAGAACTCTCTGATGAAGTGGTGTCTTTCAGAACTGGATAAGGGACTGGGCGGGAGGGCGGGGAATAACCCTTAAGTTGAAGTGGATCTTATTGCACTCATAATAATTCTAGATTTTGAAAGGCTAGAAACTCCCATTGGCTACTACCCAGAATTGAATCCCTATGTGTGAGTCCCAGGATGTCTAAATATGTGCCATGCCCAAGACTTTCAAAGGTGACTCATGAATTTGGTTGTCTCAATGCTTGGGTGCCCTACTTGATATTTTAAAGGGTCCTGATTCTTAGATTTGCTGAGCACCCAAATTCTGAAAATCAGGCCCCTTTAAAATGTCGTAAGTTAGGCATCCAAATATCAAGACATGCAAAATCAATAGTCATTTCTGAAAGATGGACAGACTCCATGATTAATGCTCCTCTACCTGTACAGATGGGAAAATTTGAAGTTAAATCTTGTAGACTTTCCAACGCACAATGTCCCTTTCTATGTGTTTCTTCCCTAGAAAGGACAATATAGCTCATCCTTTAGAAGAAATTGTGTGTGATGGTTGGAATGAAGTCCCCTTTTTGGTATTTCTTAATTACTTTTGTTTTAAACATGACAGCATGTCTGTAAATCTAAAACCCCCTGGTCCGGAATAAGCAAGTTCATTATTTGCCCAATTCAGAAATGAACGAAATGTAAATCCTGTAACGATCAAGATAGGATAAGGGCATGTCTGTACTATACCAGCAAAATGCTCTTAGTGTGGATACAGCTTATTCCCCCCACGCTTAGTGAAACAAGCTATTCTGGTAAAGATGCAGTTTTTCAGGGTATAACTGCATCTGTACTGGGGGCTTCTACTGGCACAGCTATGTCGGTCCATGATCACACCTCTTCACACCCCGGACTAACATAGCTATGCTGTCAGATGTCTATAGTGTGGACATGACCTAAGTCATTTACCCAAGGTTACGCAGCAAGTCAGTATCAGAACTAGGATTGGAACATACTCCTGGTCTCCTGACTTCTAGTCTGATTTCTAGGCCACCAGACCCCAGTGCCTCCAGTGTAGCTCATATTATCTTGCTCCATGTTTCCCAATCTATTAAAAGGTGGTAAGGATATTTATAGTTTCATATTAATACATTCTAGAAATTACCAGATGGGTGAATATCTTGGCTTCTTTAAGGCCCTTGATTTTGGGGATAATTCTTCTTTCAATTGCCCACTGGGATTAGGACTAGGTCACGATAATTTTGTGTATAAATCTAGCTACAGGGGAAAGAAATGGTGTTTGGGGGATACTCGCCTACAAAGGGAAACTGCAAAATTGAGATTTTTTTTCCCTTTTGGCTGCTCTGTTCCCTTTCTGGATGAGATGGTCTGAGAGTATGTCTCTGTTTAAAAAATGGAACACATTTTTTTTAAAAAATCAAGAAAACACACTATTCCCCGATTTATGTGCACTGAGACAGCAGTGGCCTTCAGGAGCTGAAGCACTACATCCTTTGCAGCCTGCCTGAACCCCCATCTAGCAAGAGGAATTGCCACTCTGAATCAGACCAACGATCTACGTAATCCAATCCTGCCTCTGACAGTACTCAGTACCCACAGCTTGAGAGAAAGGTACAAGAATATTGTGGACTATGGACTAACCTCCCTAAAGGGGTAGTCCCTTTCTTACCCCCCATCATTCTGAGGTGAACCTATGTTCCAAAGCCTGAGGGTCTATATTTCTTCCAACACTCCTGTTTTTGTATTTTTAGTCCTGACTTATGTAACACTGGATGGTTTCATTATCCATATAAATATCCAGTCCTGTATTGAACCCCACGAAGTTCTTGGCCACTGTATCTCATGGAAATTTGTTCCATGGGCTAGTTCATTTCCCTCTTAATTCTTTTTAACTGTACCTCTTTGGCTAATTGTGTCTGTGGCCCTGGTTGCTCTGGTATCACCAGAAGTCCTGAGATTCTAGAGTCATTACTGAGGACCTGAAAAAAAAAATCCAAAGTATAAGACTAGGTAGCTATACCCTGGGGACAGAATAGATCATGCATAGCAGCATTATGTTCACCTGTTGTGCATAATAACGCTGTTACCATGAGAGTGGAAGTCAAGTAATTTGTAATGTCACCTGAAGGCTGAGATAGAATTTCAGCCTATAGCAGAGTTTTGCTATATTCTCTGTCTTTCTTCTTCTGCTGACTTACCTGCTTTGCTCTAATGCTGCTGATCTGCCCTTTCTCTCTTCCCCTCCAGCTGTACTGCCTTTCTATTTATCCTTTGTCCTTTGGAACTCAATCTGCCTAGCAGTGCTTAGATATCAGGTTTGTAGGTGCCTTTCAAATACTAGAGATCGTACAGGGTTTCAGCCACACTTAGTAGTGAACAGGTCATCTTTTCCCTTGCACTTTGTTTTTAAAATGCTAAATCAAGGATTTATAAACCTGGTTTAATTAATACTTGTTGTGAGCGGTTGCAGGACAGAGTGGTCAAATGGTCCACTGGTTAATTTGGATGGACTTCAAGGATTTGGCCTTCCATGAGTCAAGCAGAAGATTAAAATCCACACTGGAACATTTGGCGTTAGGGCTAATAAATATCTATTAAGGTGAATAAATAACACCAACCTGCCTCCTAAGCTTGTAGAGTAAGATAATGCTGTACAGTGCTATATAGGTGCTAATTATTCTGATACTACAGAAAGGATGGTTCAGTGGTTAGGGTAGCCACCTGGGATGTGGGAGACCTGCTTTGCCACCATTTTCCTGTGTGATCTTGGGTACGGTGTTTAGTCTCCCTGTGCCTTGGGTCCCCCATCTGTAGAATGGAGATACTAGCACTTCCCTATCGCAGAGGCTTTGTGGAGCTCCACACATTAAAAATATTATGAGGTGCTCAGGTACTATGGTAATAGGGGCTGTATTAGTACCTTAGAGAGATATGTATTGTATTATATTATTACTAATAATATTTGGCTTGTGATTAGTTTCTTCAATATTGATAACAGGGAGAAAGCACTGCTTGTGTTGGCAATGCACTTACCCATACATAGAACCCAATCATCTTTGCATAATGATTAAAAAGCAATATAATGGTAGTCTTCAAATACAGCCAAATGGTGTTGGCTGTAGTACATTCAGTTAACAATCCTTATAGTGGATGCAGTTACTACGCCAGCCTCTATATGTCAATTCTTCAGTACTTAA
The DNA here is from genome assembly GCA_033296515.1 of Macrochelys suwanniensis. Taxonomy (NCBI): domain Eukaryota; kingdom Metazoa; phylum Chordata; order Testudines; family Chelydridae; genus Macrochelys; species Macrochelys suwanniensis. Next base: position 35,327,517 of record CM065775.1, on the reverse strand, counting down.
AATCCTAAAAACACTTCTGGACCATACATCAAAATAATACTATTATAGAAATAATTATTGTGAACATCATGAAAGCTCAAAGAATAAAAGCATTAAGGTTGTGCACTTAAGCAAATCATAGAATCAAAGGACTGAAAGGGACCTTGAGAGATCATCTAGTTCAGTCTCCTGCACTCATGGCAGGACTGAGTATTATCTAGACCATCCCTGATAGAAGTTTGTCTAACTTCCTCTTAAAAATCTCCAATGATGAAGATTCCACAACCTCCCTAGGCAATTTGTTCCAGAGCTTAACTACCCTGACAGTTAGGAAGTTTTTCCTAATGTCCATCCTAAACTGCCCTTCTGAAATTTAAGCCCATTGCTTCCTGTCCTATCTTCAGAGGTTAAGGAAAATATTTCCCCTCCTCCTCCTTGTAACAATCTTTTATTTATTTGATAACTGTTATCATGTCCCCTCTCAGTCTTCTCTTCTCCAGACTAAACAAACCTAATTTTTTTCATTCTTTCTTCATAGGTCATGACTTCTAGACCTTTATTTGTTTATATTCATCCTTTATAATTTGACCTAGTTTCCACTTTTTTTAGAACTCTTTTTTGAGTTTCAGATCATTGAAGATATCCTGTTTAAGTCAGGATGGTCTCTTGCCATAGTTCCTATCTTTCCTACACAGTGGGATAGTTTGCTCTTGTGCCCATACTGTCTCTTTGAAAAACTGCCAACTGTCTTCAATTGTTTTTCCCCTTAGACTTGCTTCCCATGGGATCTTACCTATCACCTTCCTGAGTTTGCTAAAGTCTGCCTCCTTGAAATCCATTATCTTTATTGTACTGTTTTCCCTCCTACCATTCCTTAGAATCATGAACTTTACCATTTCATGGTCACTTTCACCTAAGCTGCCTTCCACTTTGAAATTCTCAACCAGTTCCTCCCTATTTGTCAAAATCAAATCTAGAACAGCCTCTCCCTTAGTAGCTTTCTCCACCTTCTGAAATAAAAAAAAAATCTCCAATACATTCCAAGAATGTGTTGGATAATCTGTGCCCTGCTGTGTTATTTTCCCAACAGATGTCTGGGAAGTCCCCCATCACCACCAAGTCCTGTGCTTTGGATGATTTTGTTAGTTGTTTAAGAAAAAGCCTTATCCACCTCTTCGTCCTGGTTAGGTGGTCTGTAGTAGACCCCACTACCATGACATCATCCATGTTTTTAATGCCTTTTATCCTTACCCAGAAACTTTCAACGAGTCTGCCTCCTATTTCCATCTCAACCTCAGTCCAAGTGTATACATTTTTACTATATAAAAGGCAACACCTCCTCTCTTTCCCCCTGCCTGTCTTTCCTGAGCAAGCTGTATCCTTCTATACTAATATTCCAGTCGTGTGTATTATCCCACCCTCTGTCATGCCAACTTCATAGTTGTGTTTTATTAACTAGCATTTCAAGTTCTTCCTATTTATTCCCCATGCTTCTTGCATTAGTATACAGACATTTAAGATACTGATTTGATTTCCCCCCTATATTCTCTCTTGTCTCTCTCTTATTCCTGTTATAATGGCCCATGATTCTGACCCTTCTCCCAGATTCTCCCCAAGACTCTGACCCTTCTCCCAGGTCTCCATGGTTTTGATTTATCTGTGGGCTTTTTCCCCCTGCTCCCGTCGAACCTAGTTTAAAGCCCTCCTCACCACAGTTGCCAACTTTAATGCGGTAAATAAGCACCCTGACTTTCACCATGAGCCAAAAATCAAGCTAATCCCATTTCAAAACAAGGCCAAAACAAGCCAATCCCTAAGAACCCCAACACTCTATGTGACTAGATCCCCTGGAATGCAGTCTGGGATTGTGGTGGGCCCACTGTATGCCCCTGATTCTCTCCCACCCCTTGCCCCTGCTTGCTGGGAGCCAATCAAAAAAAAAGCAATCAACAAGCTACTAGCCAACAAGAAACTCACAAGCCAATTAAGCCAAAAAGAAGCCCAATTTCTGTGTTTTCTTCACAGGTTTGGCATGCCTGCTCCTCACTATGTTAGTCAGTCTGTATCCAAATATGCTCTTCCCCTTCCACAACAGGTGGAGTCCATCTCTGTTTAGAAGTCCTTCTTCCCAGAACAGCATCCTGTGGTCAAGGAAGTAGAAGCCCTCCTGGCAACACCATCCTTGCAGCCAGGCATTCACCTCCAGGATGCATCTATCTCTGCCTGGGCCCCTACCCTTGACCAGAAGGATCGAATAGACCACCTGTGCTCCAGACTCCTTCACCCTTACTCCCAGAGCCCTGTAGTCACTTCTGATCTGCTCAGGGTCATACCTCGCAGCATCATTAGTGCCACATGGATGAGTAGCATGGGGTAGTAGTCAGGGGCTGGATGATCCTCGACAATCCCTCTGTAACGTCTCGGATACGGGCCCCTGGCAGGCAACATACCTCCTGGGATGCCATGTCAGGGCAACAGATGGGTGCCTCCATACCCCTCAGAAGAGAGTCACTAACCACCACTACCCTACGTTTCCTCCTGGTGGCTGCAATCCTCCCAGCCTTGGGGGTATGTGGCTTCTCCTCCACCTTTGGGGGTGATTCCTCATCGGTCATTACCAGGGCAGCATAATGGTTCTTCATCACTGTGGTGGGTGGGTTGGGAGTAAGGGTGGAGCACTGCCTGCTGCCAGAAGTAACCAGCATCCAGTGTCCTCCCTGTACCATATCCTCCTTCCCTGTGGTATGACAGCAGTCCTTTATACCTGGATAGCTTCATCAGCCTTGGATGTTTCCATATGAATACTCTCAATGAATTCCTTGTGGACACAGGTGTTCCTCAGCCTAGCCACCTCTTCCTGTATCTCTCCCACATGCTTTCTAAGATATACCGCCAGCGGACTCCTTTCACACTGGATAGTCCCCCGAGCCCGGCTTTCTAAGAGTGGGAAATGCAGGCCACAGTCTGCAAATCCACACCAGGATCTGGGTAGAGGCATCCATAGTCATGTTCTCTGTCTGGATACGGGTGCCAATGGAGGAGACAGGAGCAGTGCTGGCACTGGCGATGCGGCTTTACTAATGATAGTGGTTATATTATGACTCCCTCTTACAAACTCCTTCTCAAACTCCCCTGTTTGTGATCCCCTGTTTGCGGTTCCCTTCTTGGTCACGTAGCCTCTGGCTTTTAAGGCCTTCTGTCCTAGGTCAGCCCTACCTCCTCATTAATCACACCATGGGAGGGTGATCACAAGGCTGATCAAAGATGATCAAGGATGATCCAGGGAACAAAGGCTCAAACAGTCCCCAAACACTCAATCCCAACTGACCCTGACACTTTACATAACCTGAAAGAGAAAGAAAAACACTAACAGCAAAAAACCAAAGAGCCAAACAAATTCACTCACCCCAAGGTTAGTACTTGCACTGTGTTTGTTCAGCAGGGTCATCTCCTTCTCCCCCTCTCAAACTCTCCTGTTTGCAGTCCCATGTTCGCTAGGTAACGTCTGCACTGATGCAGCACTGTATTTAAACACGTGCCTAACTCTAAGCCTGTGGTTAAGTCTCATTGACTTCAAGTTAAGTATGTGCCTGACTTTAAGCAATGGCTAAGTGCTGTGCTGCATAGGGATAGATGTCTGAATTGGCCTAATGGCCTGATAAAGCTTACTGAACTCAATGGAAGCATTGACAGGAAAAACACAGGAAATTAAATATATCGGACTTTGTCTTGGTAAGTGATTGTAATAGAATTCTATACTTCTTTTTCAGTAGCTCATTGTTGATGTTGTAGACCAGGGTAGCAAAGAACAATTATTTTTCCAATTCACATGGATTCTTTAGAGAAGTAATCATCTTGGAAGAGGTGACAGATGAAGAGAGAGTTGGACCTTGTACATACAATCAAGTAAAGCTGCAACTCAGGGATTTTCTGTTGCCTAGGGACAGCTTTTGTCCTGTAAACTAAAAAGGACTGAGATACATTAAGAGCCATATAATGAAGATAAAAATGTAACTCTGTCTAGTATAAAGCCAACTACAATGCAACTACATTAAACCCTCATTATAAATCATCTTTGTTACAGCACATTTTACAGCAATCAGAAAGCTTCTCTTTCTTGGATGGAAACATAATGAGGGTGCAATTTTTCAATTGCAAATCACATTCTTTTCTTTTATGAATCAAATGGAGGAAAATATATAAAGTAAAATGCAAAGAACATTGAAGACACTTGAAGAAAGTCTTAGATGGCAGAAAGTTCACTGAAGTACTAACCGGGAGTAAAATATATGAAACCTTTAAATTTCAGCTTATTAAGTAGATGAATGCAATCTGACAGCTATCTCAAGTGAAAAGAGTGAGAGAAAACATTAGAAAGTCTGAATGTTGATATCTGAATATTTGAAAGGCTTGTCCTAGCAGTTTACAGCACAAACTTGAGGGATGAAGGGGCAACATTTGAAGGCTAAGAATGCCATCTCTCAGCACTAAAAGAGCAAAGGAATAAGGAGAATTCAAAGGATGACAGTAGTTGGATGAAAGCCAGTCATATAAAGATATCAGCACAGAATACTAGAAGAGACTGGCGGACATCCCAAATCAATTAAAGGAGATTACTGCAGCATAGGCAATATACTTATCTTCTGAAACCTAAAATGTAGATAACACAGTTTAAGAGCAGCTAAATGGAAATGAAGGAAAATGTTAACTAAGGAAATGAAAAAAATAAGGACATTTGAATTGTAAAATCACGGATGGAGTTGATCAAAATGGCAAGTGCAATGCAGCCTGATAAATTGTGTTTGACACAGTTATGTGAAATATACAGGTTCTCAAATTGCCATTTATAGATTTTGTGTCTAAGAAAGTAACTCAGAGGGTGTGGTACATATTGAAAACATCTGGATCTGCAACTCAAATAGACTGTCACTTGAGGATTACAGTATTCATGAAAACCTACCTAATGGTGTAATTCCCCAAGAGAATAACCTACTTGAGCTGTGAAATATTCTTACCAAGCCATGCATGTCTAACATCTGGATTTGCATTTTTTAATGACGAGTGCATACTGGAGACTAACCAAAAACCGCAGAAAAATCTGTGTGTCCATGAATCCATTTCACTCATTACTAATCCCAATGACACTTTCGTCACTATTTCAATAAATTAAAGTGTTTTGGAGTAAAATCAGCAAGTCACTGCTTCACATTCTTGGAGGGGAAAATGATCACATAGGGTATCTTAAAATGAAGGCTAAAGTAGCCTCTAAATGCAGTACTTGATAGTCCAACATATATTAATAATGAATTCTACATATATGGGCTATAATGAGTGGCCAGTGGTCATGCTGGGACTATGGGTGAGAATCCAGGTCAACAGAAGGGCAGTAGAGCAAAGGGACTCCTGTTAAAATAATCTACAGTTTATCTGATTGTGAATAATTAACTTAAATGTCTGGGATTCAATCCTTTAAGACATAACTTCTTCCACTGAAAATATAAATTCAATCTCATCCCAGTTTATTTCTTCCCTTTCCTATTTTTTAACCCCTTACTGATCCATGAGAGGAACTTCCCTCATATCCCATGACCGATAATTCCTAATACACTAGACCCTAGTGCCCTACCTAGACAAGTCTCCAGACCTACTTGTGCTACTTGCACAGTGGAAAAGAAGCTTAAAACAGCCACAGCTTGCCTCTGCTAAATTCCTCCTGTGTAGAGGGAATTGCCACTGGTATAAAGCAGGAGGAGATGGCTCTCCTGCATCCTACACCAGCTTTGGTGCCTGACTTTGCTGCCTCCTCCATTGAAGCTGCTTTGCCCAATGTAAGGAGTGGGGAAGGGGCAGGTCTTGGTGTGTCAGGGATGGATGGGGGGGAGATGTATAGGGTGGCTGAGCAAGGCTCTGCTATAAAATCATAGAATTGTAGGGTCTGGAAGGGACCTCAAGAGGTTATCTGATCCATCCCCCTGTACTGAGGCAGATTAAATACACCTAGATCATCCCTGATAGGTGTTTGTCCAACCTGTTCTTAGAAACTTCCAGTGACACAAACCTTCCTCGGTAACCTGCTATGGTTGATTCCTTGCTGGCATAATATCTATGAGGGATCTTGGCCAGCATGGTAAATTTAAGGATGCCCCCTGCAGCTTTAATGCATGCTGAGACTCAGTAAGGCATGATCACTCCCTGTCAGTCCCTCCCCCTCTCTGCTGTGCCCAGGCTCTGAGAATTGAGTCCTTAAACTTTGTTTCTCAATTTTTCCATCTGTAAAATGGGGATAATAATATTGGTTTAGTTATCTTCTTACAGGAATACCCATCCCATGGCCCTCTTGCTTAGTATGAAGCTTGCAATTGCAATTTACTGGCCTTCTCATTTGTCAACTTGGGAAAGGCTATGGGAAACACATCACCACAAACATTTAGGCCAATTGCCAGACATCCAGAGCTGTAAATGAGCATGCTCAAAGGGCCAGCTGTGAGGGAGGGATTTTGAGTGGGGAAGAAAGGGGGTCAATATTGCAGCAACATCAAGCAGGATGCCACACTTTGAATGTACAATTTGTTTTAAAAAATTACATGCTGCAGGTAATCTATTGCACAAGTAAAGTACAAAGCGTTAGGTGTGCAGAAGTCCAGTTCCTCCCCCCTCAGTGGTTCATGACCTTAGATAGCAAGGTTAATGTGGTACGTGTGATATGGAATTGCCCAGGGAAATCTAAAACACAGAGAAATTAAGCAATTTTGACAGGACCTACGGTCTAATTGATTAGAATTGGATTGGATTTTAGTTCAGTTACTGATACTGATGTGCTTTGTGACCTTGGGCGTTTATCCTGCATTTCCCTATCTCTAAAATGGGGCATTAACAAACACTCACCTAGCATATAGGTGTAAGGATTAGTCCATTTTTGTAAAATGCTTTGCAAATGTAATGTACATATTCTGTGCTAAAGGAGAAGAGAACTAAGGCTTGGGTGAGACGTATACAGGATCATAGAAGACTGTGTATGAACTCTAATCCCTCCCACAGAACCTGGACTGGTTGAGAGTTTCTCAAGTTGTTATAGGCCTGACTGGTAGAATCACCTGTTGTTTACACTGTTTGACACTTCCTGTTATGCTACCCTGTTTTTAATAACTTTGCCAAACCATTTGGGCTGGAATTTTCTATGCTGGGTGCCTGGCTCAGGTTCTTGTTTTTTATTTATTTATAATTTCAGCCAAAACATCTGCAAGAATGAGGCTAGAGAAAAAATTCATTGTTTCGCTCATATTCAAAAATTCTTGCGACCTTTTCTTTGTACAGCTCTGGCACTCTTATGCTTTGGAACAGGGACTTGAAATTTGGCAGGGGAGTAACCTTTGTGTCAGGGATTTGTCCTTTGCCATCCCTTTGAAAATCCCCCCAAATATGGCCAAGTTATGAGCCTTTGAAAAATCACAATTAGCACCTGCTCAGTAGAAACTTCTTTGACTTTAAATGTTATATCTCCAAAGTGTCCATCCTCTCCGAGCATCCATGAGCCTCTCACAGCTCCTAGAATAGACCAGACTGTGCATGTGCCATTCCAACAGAGCGACTGTGTTAAAAGAACATTATTAAGGTTGCAAACTCAAGCACTTAGAATTTTGGAAATGCCATAATTAAAGTTTCCTATGCAATCTTAATTCGGTCCCCTTGCCTTTATGCATTATGAGACCATCTTTGATTACATGATTACATGCTATTTTTTCCACACGACCCCTGCATCATTCAGTGCAAGGCTTATATTAGTTGTGGGAAGGGGTGGGCTTAGGGACACCCAAGACTAAAGGCCTGCCACCTCAGTCAAAGGGAGGGACCACAAGGCCCAGAAACCAACTTAGTACTTGGGACAACAAATGTGAAAACAGGGATGGAAGTGAAGGTCAAAGGGTCAGAATTGGTACCAGATGGGAACACCAAGCAGAGAACATCAGACCTCTGTGAAGGAGTCCAAGGCGCCTATGAATGTGGATGCCTCTACCCAGATCCTGGTGTGGATTTGCAGACTGTGGCCCACTCTTAGAAAGCTGGGCTGGGGGGACTATCCAGTGTGAAAGGAGTCCGCTGGTGGTATATCTCAGAAAGCATGTGGGAGAGCTACAGGAATAGGTGGTTAGGCTGAGGAGCACCTGTGTCCACAAGGAATACATTGAGAGTATGCATATGGAGACGTCCAAGGGTGTGTGTGTGTGTGTGTGTGTGTGTGAAGAACAGTCAAGAGAAATTTGTGTCAGGAGCATTTGCAGCAGATATGATTTTTAAAAATTATAGCGAAGGTGCATGCATTAGCAATGGTGCTTTGATTCTGACAGAGGGGATGATTTTGAGGCATGCCAGGTTTGAAATGTTTAATTTCTTCATACAGCCATAGGCTCAAATCTAGAAAGGGTTGGCTCCTTCATCATCAAGGTAGATACATTAAATTCCAAATAAAGAACGTTGCAACCTTCTCTTTGTGGTCATTAAAATATTTGCATTGATTTTTATAAGCAAATACAGGGCTTGATTTGTGTAAAATTACTCTCTTTCTCACTCTTGCTCAATATGCTGTTTGGCTCTTACCCTTCAGTCCAGAGGCCATTGCTGTTCAGTATTTAATTTAGAAAGTGCTTCAGTATGAAGGAGCTAAATAAATGAAAATATTTTTATTGTACACTCTACTTAATGGCAACATACTCAATCAATATGGCTGCCTTGTTGGGTTGTCTCCCACAAAACTGATTTAGCTAGATAGTGCAAGGTTATTAGCACAGTATTAGTATAAATTCTGCTTAAAGGGGAAGTATTTAACTAGAGCCAGTTTGTTAACTGATGTATAACAATGTGTTATGTCGTGTGTGGAATTGTGAACTCCACTCTGCAGTATGGTCTAGTGGATAGGAAACTGGAGTGGGAGATAGGCAACCTGGCTCTATTCCCAAATATGCTACTGACCTGCTCTGTGACCTTGGGCATGTCACTTAATCTCTCTGTGTCTCTGTTTGCCTTTTGTTTCCCTTCACATCCTCTGTCTTATCTATTTGTAAGCACTTTCGGTGGTGGCTATATCTTACTGTGTGTTTGTACGCAGTACAAACAGTACACAGGGCAGCCTTTAGGCACTACAGTAATACAAGTAATAATTGCAGTACACAAATTAGCATCTTCGACTCTGAGGCATCCGAAAGCTACAAATGAGATAATTTTAAAGCTAAAACCCTAGACAACATTCTCAAGTGCTCTATTTTAAAGCTGATCTTAGGAAAAAAACCACACCTGGCTGATTTTAAGTATTTATAACTTGAAAAGAATTGACTTGCTACACCCTTGTCTTGGTTTGTGCATGTCTTAAAAAGCAAGTCAATTCTGAACATTCTATTGTATGTATTGTACCATAACTGACTGCATAAGATAATCTTGTTTGTTTTATAATATGTGTTAAATTAATTGACAAATCTTTGATGATGGTGACGATGATGTAAACAGAGAGCTATTTCAAGGCATAAGCACCTGGGAGTGGAGTTTAAGATGTGTTTTCAGCTTTATCTCTGTTTTTTTATTGCTTGAGTTCTTGATTTACCATCTTGTAAGCCCTGTGGCCTGAAGCCTACAAGACAATGGAGGTAATTGAGTGAGCTCTCTGATGGCATCTGCTGGAGAACCAGGGGAGTTGACTGAGTGAGGCACTACCTCATTTAAATATAAACTGCAGGTAGCTTGTGGACATTGGGGGATAATTTGATTAAGTTTTGTATTTGGGACACTTATTTTTGGGCATACCCTGTTGGGAAACCACCTGGGCAAAGCCTGGACAATGACTGGGTATGGGGTCACCTGATGAAAACTGACGTTTGCCGAGATGGGGTAAAAGTTCCTGGACACAGCTAAGGGGCAAAAGGAAAAAAGCTGCATTTTTATGGCTTGGAGCTGGTAAAAGTGGTTTGGGTAGAAGGGACTCTGAGGGGTTTCTGAGACTACTCATTGTCTTGTATCAGAGAGAGCTGAGTAAAAAGCTGTAAGTGCTTTATGTGGCCAGACCTCACCAGAAATTTCAGCTGTCTAACCAGTGGCAAACAAAGGTCAAAGACCAGCAGCAGTTCCAGTCACCTGAGCAGCAGGCAGAGCATCGTAGCGATTGGGTCCAGCCACAACACCCAGCGCAAAGTGGAAGGTGGATTCACCCACAGAACATAGCTTCTATCAGGTGAGCAGCAGAATGAGAGCAGAGGAATTCACAGCAATGATCTATGTCAGCTTAGCAACTCAGGTGAGGCCTCATTGTCCTAGCTGTTGAAATCACTATAGTAGGATAGGGGGTAGAGCCCCAGAACTTCCATTCTATGAAACAGGAACCCTGATTTCCCTGGACTCCTGGAACCACAAGCTGTGAGTGAGGAAGTTGGGGACCCACAAACTGAGAGTGGGAGGATGGGAGGCAGAACAAACTGCATCAGCCATTCAGGGTCCAAATGTTTGGGACTGTGACTTATGCAGTCTGAGGTAAATGGTGGTGGAAGGTGTTAAATTGTAAATATTTGTCCCAGTTCAAACTGGTCTTCCCCTTTTTTCCACTCCCTTCCCCCAAAGTTCATTTGTTTAAACCTCTGTGCTTCCAAGGTGGTACAGATTTGCCAGACCAAGTGATTCCAGGTTGCCAGATTACTGGGGGCTTGATTTTTTTTAAAAAAAGGTGAGGAGACTCTCCTAAAATAAGGACCCTGCCCCTTGTTACTCCAGGTGCACTGGCAGAAGGGTTACAAGCTGGGGAAGGGATAGCTCAGTGGTTTGATCATCGGTGCTAAACTCAGGGTTGTGAGTTCAATCCTTGAGGGGGCCATTTAGAGATCCTGGGCAAAAATGTGTCAGGGGACAGTACTTGGTCCTGCTAGTGAAGGCAGGGGACTGGACTTGATGACCTTTAAAGGTCTTTCAAGTTCTATGAGATAGGCATATCTCAATTTATTATTATTATTATTATATTACATCTACCTTCCCGACCCTGCTCCACCTCAGGCACGCTGCCAAGGGCACTCAGAGGGTGGCCGCCTAGCGCTGACCCGGTACCCCTGGCACAGCGTGCGGGGCGCTCTGTGCCCACCCGGGGACGCTGGGGAGGGGCTTCGAATCCTGCCCCATGCCCATGAGAGCGGGCGGGGGCAGCTCGGCCGCCAGACGGCCCAGTGAGCCGCCGGCTGGAGCCGCCACCCTGATCCCCTCAGGCGCCCCCTGGCCGGCGCCGCCTTCCTTCCCCGGCCACAGCTGGCCCCACCTCTCCACCCCCCGGCCTGGCCCGCCACGCTGCCTTTCCCCGGGCCGTGCCACTCCCGCCCCTTCCCTGCCCCCAAGGCCAGAGCCGCCTCCTTCCTCCCCCTGGAGGAGCCGCCGCCGTGTTCTTCCTCCCGAATGACACGGCAGGAGCCCGCTCCCTCCAGACATGCTGTGCGCTGCCCGCGCCTGCAGCGCTGCACGGGGGGCCGCCGAGCCTGCAGGCACCAGCTGCCGCCACCGCTGAGCAGCAACTTCAGCCGGAGCAGGCAGCCCCAAGGCTGGGGCCGGTGTGTGTCTCCGGGCTCGGCTCAGCCCAGCCCGCCCGCTTGGAGCCCCGCTGCAGCAGCGGCACCTTGTGATCTCCTGCCGAGTTAGGGGCACCTCGCCAGCCGCTGCTGCTGGTGGTGGGGTGTGGGCTCGCCCTGTCCTTCCCCTTTCCGTACCACCTGCCGAGCTCGGGAGGCTGCGATCCCCAGCAGAAAGTTCAGCAATGCAGGAAGTTTGGGGGCAGCTCGGACAGTAGTTCAGGGGCTTTTGACTCCGCATCCAAAAAAAAAAAACCAACCCCACACCCCACCCCATAGCGGGAAAGAGGTGAGGGGGCCTTCCTCGGAGGAGGGAGCCGGGTTTCTTTGGGCAGATACGGTCCCCCTCACAGCGGATCCCAATGCAACTGTCCGTCCGCCTCCTTCTCTACGTTGTAGTCTGTGCAAACGTTTGCAGCCGTCAGGGCACCACTGCCCAGAGCGGATCTATAAAAGCCTTGCGATCCTCTAATCTCAGGCGAGATGGTAAGTGGCTGTCTTGTTTCTTATCACAAGGATTTACAGGACTAATGCAAACCCAGTGGCGAATCCCCCCCCCCCCCCATCACCTGTCCCATTCGCTTTCAGACGTGCACCTACTGGGAGCCCTCGGCTCTGTACGCTGTACCTAGTGCATTGCACTAGATAGCTTACTAAGGCTTAATGTACATTACTGAACCTAACCCTATGCATAGCTTGGCCAGGTAGAGAGAACTAACATCTCTCCAGGTGGAGGTACTGGACTAAGAGATGAGAGTTGTCCCATCTGCTCTCCCCCGCTCCCCCATGCTGTTGGAGTGGGGTGCTCCCACTGCAGCATTTTGTAATCACCTGTAATTCCTCGTGTCCCGGGACGCCCAGGCACAATTGAGGGAAAGAAAAGAACCGCTGCAAACTTCTCAGTGTAACTTCAGGAGGCTTTCCAGGGGCTCACTGGCTCAGGGGTCCTGCACTGTTAGTTTTGTATGGTCCATCCTCTGACTTGTCTCTAGATTGTAAACTCTCAGGGATAGGGACCTTGCATTCTTTGCTGCGTGGAGTACCCAACCTATATTGGGTGCTGCTGAAGACAAACAATAATCATAGTCTGAGCTTTTGCTTTTTGTCTAGATGACATTAGTTGATTCAGTGACAGTAAGCTACCTAAAGCTGACTGGCTTTCCTTCAAAACCCCTGCCTTGGGATGGTCTGATTTTTAGAAACAGTTTGATGAGAAGACTTGAATAGTTTGATTTTAAGATTTTCTTGTTGGATGATTTGTTTATTTTTGAACCATGCAGCTGAACCAGTGGCTCCTGTTTAGTAGACTCTCCTGTGAGATTCCTACACCCAAGTTGTGTATGTCTGTGGCTTTTTTCTTTGAGAGGGGGACAAGGAAGATAAGGGGGGGAGAATGCAACAAACAACAATGAAACCCAAGCCATGAATACAACTAGTGCCATTGCTGCTGCTTCAGGCGTTTCCAGCTGCAAGCAGCTGTGGCACACCCCTCCACAGCTGCTATTTGCTGCTGGAAGCCCTTAAGGCAGTAGCATCTCTAAAGAGTTTTGGGAACAGGTGGGGCTGTATCAAGTGTCCTATTGTGGGACTTTTCTTATACAGTCTCACCCCCTCCCCCCTCCCCCCCCCCGCCTGTTGTAATGGATTCCTTCAAATTAGCTGCTTTTTTATGTGCCTCCAGCCCCAGGCACTCATTACACATTCTTTTTCTAGAGGCCACTTGTGCAAACAGGGAATGGTGGCAGCAGCTTTTTCCAGAAGTCTGTTAGTTACAACCCTTGGAAGATGTGCCCCGCCCTGTATGTCTGCAGTATCATAGTGAGACACTTGATGCCCAACTAGCTGTACCTTCTTCCAGATCATAAAGTGATCTGGTTGAAGGTAATGTGCATCCATCAAGAAAAGCAGCTGCCCCTTCTGAAGGTGCTCATGTGACTCTAGAGTCATCTAGTGATGAATGTTCGTAGGAGTGCGCCACTGACGGGAATTTAGTGAACCCTGCTTGTTCATAATAAAAGATAATAATAGCAAAATCTCCTGGTTTGGGAAAAGTAGTTACTTTCTTGACTGGGATGCCACAGTGTTTTGGACTGTCGCCTCCCATGTAGTTTTGAGTATGAAGTCCGCTTTTAAACATTCCATTCTAGCTTCTTGGCTGATAGAAATCCAAGAATGCAGGCAGTCGTTCTTTCTAAAAAATAAATAAAAAAGGAACAGAAGTTAAGATGACAACCTCTTTCAGTTGGCTAAATTCTTTATTCTGCATAGACTGATCTTTGCCATGCATCCGATGAAGTGGGTTCTAACCCACGAAAGCTTATGCTGAAATAAATTTGTTAGTCTCTAAGGTGCTACAAGTTTTTCTTTCTTATTTTCGTTTTGCTGACACAGACTAACACGGCTACTACACTGAGACCGATCTTTAATATTCATTTTCTAATATGTCCAAGATTATGGTTTTTTTTAATCTGTTAGTTTTTATTTTTTTGTTGTGTCTTGAAGTGAAGTATTAGTTCATTTGGGGATATATTTAGTTTAGACTTTGGGGCCATAAACCTGGTAATATTTTGTATCCATCAGATGGTGACCACAAGAAGCCATGGAAAAAGGTTTAGGCCTCTTCTGTAGAGCTAGGAAAATGGGTCCTGGAGGAGGAAAAATGCATATAACTGAAACTATTTCTATCCCTGAAATCTAATGCACTCATTCACATGTCCTTTTATTCAAAATAGGGTGTTTATAATAAAGACATACACCCAATGATTTAACTGAAACTGTTGAACATTTTATTAAGTTTCATATTCTTTTTGTCTGCTCATTTCTCATCTTAAAAAGTATAGAATGGCCAACGATCACTGAACAGTGCTAAGAAGGCAGCTCACATATCCAACTCACACGCCAAACAGGGTCTTCAAGGGGACTCCTTGAAATAATTTACCTAAAACCTCTTTAATAATCCTCTTTTCACATGGACAATAGGTGGAGTTCAGTGACTGATGGTATAAAGCTAGTTTTCTCCCAAGCTTATGATAAGCTTGAGAATAGATCATTTTTCCCCAAGTGGGAAAAAACCTGTATAGGTTGGCACTGCCACAGTTTCTCATCTTACGAATTTCCAAAGAAAAGAAATAGTATGTGTGAATCCTTGCTCGTCTTAAACACAAAAAAGCAGCTTACAAGAAGTGGAAGATTGGACAAATGACCAGGGAGGAGTATAAAAATATTGTTCAGGCATGCAGGAGTGAAATTAGGAAGGCCAAATCACACTTGGAGTTGCAGCTAGCCGGAGATGTTAGGAGTAACAAGAAGGGTTTCTTCAGGTATGTGAGCAACAAGAAGAAAGTCAAAGAAAGTGTGGGCCCCTTGCTGAATGAGGGAGGGAACCTAGTGACAGAGGATGTGGAGAAAGCTAGTGTACTCAATGCTTTTTTTGCCTCTGTCTTCACAGACAAGGTCAGCTCCCAGGCGGCTGCACTCGGCAGCACGGTATGGGGAGGAGGTGACCAGCCCTCTGTGGAGAAAGAAGTAGTTTGGGACTATTTAGAAAAGCTGGACGAACACAAGTCCATGGGGCCGGATGCACTGCATCCGAGGGTGCTAAAGGAGTTGGCCGATGTGATTGCAGAGCCATTGGCCATTATCTTTGACAAATCATGGCAATCGGGGGAGGTCCCGGATGACTGGAAAAAAGCTAATGTAGTGCCAATCTTTAAAAAGGGAAGAAGGAAGATCCGGGGAACTACAGGCCAGTCAGTCTCACCTCAGTCCCTGGAAAAATCATGGAACAGGTCCTCAAGGAATCAATTCTGAACCACTTAAAGGAGGGGAAAGTGATCAGGAACAGTCAGCATGGATTCACCAAGGGCAAGTCATGCCTGACTAACCTAATTGCCTTCTATGATGAGATAACTGGCTCTGTGGATGAGGGGAAAGCAGTGGATGTGCTATTTCTTGACTTTAGCAAAGCTTTTGATACAGTCTCCCGCAGTGTTCTTGCCAGCAAGTTAAAGAAGTATGGGCTGGATGAATGGACGGTAAGGTGGATAGAAAACTGGCTGGATGGTCGTGCTCAACGGGTAGTGATCAATGGCTCCATGTCTAGTTGGCAGCCGGTATCAAGTGGAGTGCCCCAAGGGTCGGTGCTGGGGCCGGTTTTGTTCAATATCTTCATCAACGATCTGGAGGATGGTGTGGACTGCACCCTTAGCAAGTTTGCAGATGACACTAAACTGGGAGGAGTGGTTGATACGCTGGAGGGTAGGGACAGGATACAGAGGGACCTAGACAAATTAGAGGATTGGGCCAAAAGAAATCTGATGAGGTTCAACAAGGACAAGTGCAGAGTCCTGCACTTAGGACGGAAGAATCCCATGCACTGCTACAGTCTAGGGACCGAATGGCTGGGCAGCAGTTCTGCAGAAAAGGACCTAGGGGTTACAGTGGACGAAAAGCTGAATATGAGTCAACAGTGTGCCCTTGTTGCCAAGAAGGCTAACGGCATTTTGGGCTGTATAAGTAGGGGCATTTCCAGCAGATCGAGGGACGTGATTATTCCCCTCTATTCGGCACTGGTGAGGCCTCAGTTGGAGTACTGTGTCCAGTTTTGGGCCCCACGCTACAAGAAGGATGTGGATAAATTGGAAAGAGTCCAACGGAGGGCAACAAAAATGATTAGGGGGCTGGAGCACATGACTTATGAGGAGAGGCTGAGGGAACTGGGATTGTTTAGCCTGCAGAAGAGAAGAGTGAGGAGGGATTTGATAGCTGCTTTCAACTACCTAAAAGGGGGTTCCAAAGAGGATGGATCTAGACTGTTCTCAGTGGTAGAAGATGCCAGAACAAGGAGTAATGGTCTCAAGTTGCAGAGGGGGAGGTTTAGGTTGGATATTAGGAAAAACTTTTTCACTAGTAGGGTGGTGAAGCACTGGAATGGGTTACCTAGGGAGGTGGTGGAATCTCCTTCCTTAGAGGTTTTTAAGGTCAGGCTTGACAAAGCCCTGGCTGGGATGATCTAGTTGGGGTTGGTCCTGCTTTGAGCAGGGGGTTGGACTGGATGACCTCCTGAGGTCCCTTCCAACCCTGAGATTCTATGACTCTATGAAATGATTAGGAAATTGCTTTCCTGTCAACTTGGATGACTTGACTTGAAGATTTAAGCTTGGTACCTTTAAGGCTGGCTCTCATTGAAGTCAATAAGACTGTTAATTGACTTCAGTGGGAGTGGGCTCTTTTTTGAAAGCACTGAGTGTATATGAAATTGCGTGTTTACCATTGTACCCTACTGGCCAGCCCTGCACAGGTGGGGGCGGGAGGAAGAGGGGAGCACAAGGAATCTTTCTCTCCCCCGTGCACCCATACAAAAGCCAGACATAATTGCAGACTGCTTCCTGTTGGTACTCCTGCAGGTGTTAGCTACATGAGTAGTGTTGTCTACACTACACAGCTTTTAGCTACAAGGCTGTGTCGACACAGCCTTGTCACTAAAAGTCCATGTCTGTGAACGCTCTCTGTTGGTATTTTGTCAGCACTTTTGCCGATAAAATACTTCCAGCCCCGCGAGTGGCGTTTGCCACTTTTGTCAGCAAAACTTTTGTCTTTCGCGGGCGGGGGGGAGGAGGTGTTTAAGTACCTTTTGAAAGACAACAAAGACAACAACTGTCAATAACATTGTGGTGTAGACAAGTCCGTGGGAAGAAGGGAATGGCCAGTACAGTTGTCCATAGAGGGGGAGTTCATGCTGTGTCTTTTACAGGGTGTAACTGCAACTATGCGCTGCTTATATTCTGGGACGTGCTGTTCTTCCACAAGGCACAATGCATCCTGGTGCTGCTGCTGAGGTGGGGCAGCTGTGCGGCCCCCCGCTAAAGCAGGCCAGTGACTAATAGGCCACGTTGTGCTCAAATGTTTATCAACAGAATTATTGCTTGAGCTTGTTGACTAAGGCCTGTTTATGAAGCCAAAGGACATGAGTTACATTCCAAATGGATGCAATTAGCTGACAAGCATGGTGGCTGTCTGTAGGTCGCTGTAGGTCACTACAAATACTTTTGTGTGCTGTTTTATTTTTTTAACTTGTTTTGGTCTGAAGTGGTGCTATGCAATAGCATTACTGATGTGTGGCTTGCACAGCTGAATTGAAGGTGGGCAGTATTTATTTATTTTTCTCTGCAAATAATTTCATGTGTGATTACTTTGAAGCACATGGTTACATTGGTGTTAAAAAATGTTGGAATGCTGCTTTTCAAAATACACCACAGAGACAAAACCTAAGACAATATAATGCCCAGGGTAGACCATCGTGGTTTAGATGTTCTAGAATTAGAGATATCTAGACAGAAATCCAGGTCTTTTGATGTTTGAAAAAATCCAGATTGTAGGTTGCCAGACCACTGCCAACCTGTGCTTTTATTTAAAAACAAACAAAAACCCCACAAATCCGCATCCTTTGGATTATAGTTGTCGGTGACCTCAAGCACACTAAACTAGTGATATTGAAAGTGCATAGTTATAATATGGAGACTCAATGTATCTTTTGACCAAAGCAAACCTCTTTGGTACAGTGCAAGATTCCAGAGTGTCGTCTTTTAGCCTGAAAGACGTCGTCATATGTGTAAATTGCGCATAGCTGAGTCTGAGGTGGATTTGGACAAAAACCAATAGATGAAGGGCAGCACTTAGCATTTTTGGAAATTCAATGACTATCAGTCCAAACCAGACAGTGCTTCCTGCTGAGGATGTTAAGAATGTAAATGACCTATTTAAAGGCCACATCCTTGTGACTCCTTTGTCCTCTTGAAAGGACAGGTGTTGATGACTCAGCTGCCCCGTTTAGCAAAAATCATCTTTATTTATTTAAATAAAAAAAAAGTATTTAAATAAAAAAAAATTACAGTAGTTTGGGGTTGTCAACAGTAGTTATTGTGCACCTGGTGATATTTATTTAACATGTTAGTAGACTCTTCATAGGCAATCCATTGAAGATAGAGATTTACACACGGTGGGCTTTCAGGACTGGGCCCTTACTTTCTCTGCTTCAGTTTCCCCATCTGTAGTGTACAGATATTACCACCCACCTAGCACAGGTATACTGTGCTTTTTGTAAAGGGATTTAAAGGTGAAATGTGCTAAATAATAATACTTAACAGCTATTTATTACTTTGTAATGTAGATGTCTAGCAACTATAGGCTGCTTGCTCCCAGATTGTTGGTATTTCTTTGTACTTAAGGTAACCAACCATCCTGAATGAGAGGTGGGGGAAGACAGTCCCAAAATGCAGAGTTCAAGTCCCGGTCCCGAGTTGAATGACTTGAGGACAGCATTTGTCCTGGCTTCCCTGTGGTGCTGCTCCTTGCCTGCCCGAGGTTCAGGGGTGGCACCAGCCTCTTCTGGGTGGGGCAGGCTGAGGTGGGCTTTAGCTCCCCCTCACCATGAGGGCCTGCCTTCCTCCTCTTCCCCTGAGGCTCTGCCCCCTAGCCAGGCCAGAAGCCTGAGTCAGGCCAAGGTAAGAGCTGCCCAGGGAGCCCAGGCCACTGTGGGGAGCCCCTCCACCTGCCCGGGGGGTGGGGGGTTGAGAACATTGGCCAGGGGCTGATCTTGGCACCCCAGCACCCAACCCAGAGCAGGTGGAGGGTCCGGGGCGCCCCAAAGCAGCCTGAGCTCCCTGGGTTTCTCTTACCATGGCCCAGCTCCAGCTTCTGACCTGGCTAGGGGGCAGGGCCTCAGGGGGAAGAAAAGGATCAAAGGGTGGGTGTGACGTTCCCCTGGTGTTATCTGGACCGGTGATTGCTAGGTCACTCCAATCCTTGACTCTGGGAGCCAGCCTTACCCTGCTCTGCTGTGAGAGCCCCCACTCCTGGGATGTTCATGCACAGCCTCTGGCATGTAAGCTGCTAGGATTGTGCAACCAAATGACGCTATCCAAAATCTCTGGTCCCAGACACAACCCTAGGAACCTCAGTCTTGCAGTGTCCAGTTATGCCCACTGAATGCTGCAAGCTTATATGAGATCATCAATTTAACAAAGAAATTGATATGCACCAGGCTTGTTATCCCAAGGGGAGTCTCTGACACACTTCAAACCAAACACTGTTTCACATAGAACAAACAAAATTTATTAACTATAAAAGATAGATTTTAAGTGATAAGTCAAAGCACAACAAGTCAGATTTAGTCAAATGAAATAAAAGCAAAATGCATTCTAAGCTTATCAGTGCCCTTACAAACTTAGATGCTTCTCACCACAGGCTAGCTGGTTGCCCTTCAGCCAGGCTCTCCCCTTTGATCAATGCTTCAGTCGCTTGGTGGTTGTGTCTGTAGATGGAGGTGGAAGAGAGAGGAAGAGCATGGCAAACGTCTCTCCCTTTTATCGTGTTCTTTCTTCCCTCTTGGCTTTGTGCCCCCCCCCCCCCCCCCCCCGGTCAGGTAAGCAATACATCACCGTAGTCCCAAACTGACCAAAGGAAAGGGGGTGACTCACTCGAGAGTCCAACAGATCTTTTGTTGCTGCCTAGGCTAGTGTCCTTTGTTCCTGTGAGGCTGGGCTGGGTTAGTCCTATACATGCCCTGATGAGGTGTGAACTGCCCCTCTGCTCTTGGAGATTTTTTGCCTGGGCTTGATTTAATCCATGAGGGCACATTTTCAGCTTCATAAGTATATACATGAAATTACAACCTGTAACATTATTATAACAACAATGCTCAGTGCATCATGAGCCTTCTGAAGACACCCAACATGACAAACTGCATTGGATACCACACAATCGTATTATAAGGATGAACATGGGAGTGCAGGGTGTTCCCTTGAGGTACAGAACATCACAGTGGGGACTCAGGGAAGAAGAGGGGGAGGGACAGAGGTAGATTGGGCTCCAGCATGTGTCTCGCTTTTGGCTTTTCAAAAGGTGGTCACCCTCCCTGAACTCTTTCCTACTTCCCTTCTCTATCTTCTGGCCCTCTCCTCTTTGTTCATCAGCCCAGACACCCTCCTTCTAGGGAGTAAGTCTGACTGCTCCTTTCCTGGGCTTCTTACCAGACACTGTAGTCCCACACACACCTCTCCTCTTCCAGGGAGAGATTACTTCCCTGCTGCCCCATGTTGTCTCAGCTTCATCCCTTTATATAGATCCCACCTGCTCCTTCACAGCTGAGCTCTCCCATTAGGCTTTATTGAGCCCTGGCTCTCCTCCAGGTGTGGCATATAAGGTTAATTGACCTAATTTAACGTCCTCTGCATTGTGTGGGGGTGAATACCCCATAACAGCATGTAACAGAAATTTAAATTTCTATCTAATTATCTGTTATGAGAAAGCATTTTTAAAGGTGCTCTCAATCTCAATATGTGTATCAGGTATTAAATACCAAAGTTTAAAGAAGATACAGACAAACGAGAATGAAACAGAACAACCTAGTATTCAACCGTTTCAATAAGATGATAGGCTTGGGACATGGCATCAGATTCTGCTGTCATATATGCTGAGGTAAACTGGAATGTTTACTTCACTGTAGTTGAGAGAAGACTCAATCTAGTACATTTCATTAAGTATTTATGTAATGAAAGTTTAGGTGTAATGTACACTGTATGCATCATGTCATGACTACTTTTTTAAAGGACCCTGGTAATATGAAATCTAAGTTGTTAAAAAAAAAAGGGGGGGGGGGAAGAGCTTAAAGTAGTTTCAAGTACTTTCTTCACTTATCCCTGAGTTCCACTGAGCAATCTTGTGGCTTTTAGAAAAAATATTTGTCTAATAATCTCTATCAGTTTTAAGAAACTTAGCCATTACCTGTAATAATAATAAAAAATTAGACTCAAGTATAACTTGTCTGCCAGTTGCTGGTGTCTCTACCTACATAATTAACTGTTTGGGCTAAAGAACAAGGGAAATTACAGGGAAATCATAACTCTGACTCAGCAGCAATCAATATGATGGAGTTCTTCAAAGGAGCCTGCAAATGTGTTTTCTCAAATAGATTTATAGCACATAGTGGGAAGACATTTCCACTGGAGACTTTCCAGATGGTGTCAGAATTATAGTACTTCTAATTGTTGAAACATATTGAATGGTATTAATGGTAATAACCTTAAAAACTGACTTTGAAAACCTACTCATTGTTTTCTTTAGTTCATAGGAATTAAACTTCATTGTTTTAAAATTCTAAAATGATGGCTTTTTTGGGCCCAAATCCTGCCCTAGGACTAGGAGAATGTTTGTTTTGTAAATGGCCTGTGAAGAGATGTAAATGGGAAAATCACAGGGAATTATTAAGGCCCTGATCCTGCAAAGGAATTTGTGTACTTATCTTTCAGCATGTAAGAACCTAGTGAGCCAAATCTACTATGTATCTGTGACAATGAATCTATGAAAACATACACGAGCAGAGGATCTGTTCCACTGAAACTGATTGCATGCTTGAAGTTAAGCTTGTGTATAAATGTCTGCAGGATCAAAGCCTGAATTTTTATATTCTATAGCATGTAAATGAGGCAGGAGGGAAGCGGGAAGGGTAAGAGTGTTACGGTGGTTTACAAAAAATAGTATTGAAGTTAGAACAAAACTTCAGTTCTGTTTTTTTCAGAGAGCAGCAAAAAGTTGTAATAACATTTTTGAAAGCTCCAGTTGAAAAGTGAATTGTATGACAAATATTTGTTTTGAACTACTCAAAGCAGTTGTCATCCTGTTTACATGGTTATATGTTCTTTTTGGCATTGGAACTTAAGGTATTTGAGTTGAAAGTAAAATTTCTTTTTAAAGCAGTTGCTTGACAACTTTCCAGGTTGGAAGTGGCAAAAATGGAGACTGCACTTTGATGTTTAAAACATTATTTTGTGAAAAAACTATAATATTTGTTTAAAATAAGAAGGAATTTACAGTAAAAGAGAGAGTCCAAGACATGTAATCTTGCAGTGAAATAAGACACAGATTCAGGACATTGCATTGCTGGCCCATTTTTACCAGGCCAAACATAAACCTTACCTAAATAGAACAAATCTGCAAAAATACTTATTATTTGTATAGTAAAAAGTCTCTTCAGGGATTGGATTTTCATTTCACTAATAATATATGTACAAAAGGTGCAGTAGAGTATTTGTCATGCTGTTGAATTTTCATATTTATGGTGGAATTAGCTATACAAAAATGCATTATACATAACTGCAGCAAACCAGAGTACAAGAAAATTCCCATTCATAACAAATGAAATTGCTAATACTTAGATTTTAAATTCTTCCATGGATGCACCTTATCTCCTTTTTTTTTCTTTTCTGTAGAGTACATTGTGCTGTAGGTGAGACTCTCAGCAAAGGTCCCGCATGAGGCTTAGACACCATTTAAATCTTAAGTGGGACTTAAGAGGTGCACTGGCTCTGTGCTGGCCCTCTGCAAAGCCAGGAATCTCACACGTTATGTGTTAAAAAAAATTACCTACCATTTTGGCATAGAAACAAGTCAAAGTTGATCGGTTAAACTGCATCACACACAGATCCCACTACTTAAAATCTAACTAATCAGAGTGTAAATAAGAGCTTTATTCCCCCACGTTGTGACAGAATTTTCCGAGGAAGGGACATTGCTCAGATAGACTCTTGCCTTTTCCTGATGAAGCTCTTTGGGCTGAAATGTTGGAATGGCTTTTTGTTATGAATCAATCTCCTGTTTATAAAGCGAGAGAAATGTCCTGTTTACAGTGACAGAGTGAATATGCTTTCTTTGGGAGCATGGTTTGGCTCTTGTATTTTGGTAGAGAATAAATCCTGCCTGATTTCAAGCTTCCTTTGGCATTTGAGTGCTCAATATTTGGTTTCATTCCTTATTTTTTATGTTTGTCCCACATTGCAAGGGCCAACATCAAACAGTTGGCAGACAGAGAATCCTGCATGCTGGGGATAGTGCAGGGGGACACACTTTGCGTTCTTAATAGACTTCTGCTAATGCATTTCAACCCTGCTGTCCCTGGTCGTTACGAGGTTGAACTGTACAAAATTATTGATCAAATGAAACTCCATTAAAAGCTTAAAAAACAACAGCCTTGACCTTGCTCCGATGGAAGCAGGATTTGTCTCAAAGTAACATACAATAAAATAAAAGGTTGGTGAGTTCTGTGGAGCGGTTGGGCAGGTCTGACTCTAGGTGAATGTTAGAATATTAAAATTACAGTTACATTTAATTAGTGATTGCACAGTTGTGCATGGGAACCCTTAGCACTGGTAGCCATGAACGGAGAATGCAAATATTTGCAAAAATAGAGAACATTGAGGGTACAAAGTGCCAAGTTGGTCTTCTGCCTCCAGTGAAAATCCGAGTGTGTGTCATCCACAGGATATCCTACAGGACCCTTGGGGGCCTAGGGCACAGTATGTTTCTAAACCAGGCCTTAAGGAAGCCTGTATTTTTGATGTCTCCAAATCTGCTTGCTTTTTATTTTAAAGAGACATGGAGTGGATTATGAGTGATTCTTTTGTTCCTGGATCAATGGCAGCGGAAGTTTCTCTCAGTGTTCTTGAACTTCCAATAGTTGCATTTGTTTTTTTTTCTAATCTGATGTGGCCTACCATAAAATTGAGAGTAAGGCGTGGAGCCATTCAGTTCCCCACTTTGAACCCAGATTAGTTACATAGTCAGGATGTAAATACATATTCATAATTATGAATAGTGGGAATAGTGTGATATTTGGGAATAATGTGATATTTGTGCCCTCACGTTTACAACAAAAAATTTCACTTGAAAATTACGTGCTCTAGCACACCTGTTATGGAATTGTTATATGCAAACAACAAATAAGTGATGTCAGCACACTGATTGGGCAGATGATGATGCCTTTAGATTTGTAGCCACTCTCTGTGGAAGCAGACATCTTTCACACAGCTGCTTAATCATGACATCTCAGCAGGGATGATCATTGTTAGGAATGATTTCACTGTCTTCCAACCATGTCAGAAAAAAGGGTTTAAAACTTATCACAGAAACCCTTACTGCATTCAACACATATGAATGAGCACAAAGTTTCTGCTGTCTTATTATTTCTTGCACGGGGCCAGAATCTCTGTCTACGTCATATTGTTAATATACTGATTGGAACTCATATGCCCTGCAAGCAGCCAAGTAGCTATTATCTGGCAGCAGTATCTCATCTCCTGCCCAGGGATGCTCTGTAACTCTATCTCTCACCTTCCAGAACCTTGTGAACAATGTTTTGCCAGCTGTACAGTGGGGTGAGTCAGGTCGCTGCAGCAATCTGACAGACATCTATGGAGAAACTTTAAAGGTCTGCACAGTGCTTCAGCTGCATTCCCAGCTGATAACTGTAGCTGTAAGACAGGAGAAAAACCATGGCCATTAGGGCAAAGAACTGCTGCAAAGGCACTCTGGAGGATGAAGAGGACAGAGAGTATCCTTCCCCTCCCCATGTCCATCAAGTCACCCTCCCTAATAGAAATAAGTTACCGTAGAGTGGCAGTCCACTCTCCCCCAAGGTTACAGTAACCCCTCTGGTCTCAGCTCAGAGGAGCACAAGGGTTGCTGTATTGGGAGGGGTAAAGAATGAAAAAGAGCCATATCTCAGCATATATCCTGATACAGTTTTGCATAGTAAATGAATCCCTTGGTTTCTAGATGCCTGTCTGAAAGTTGATTTCTTTTTGGTGGTGGGTGGAATTAAAATGGCCAAAGAAACCAGCGAAAGCTGCCATCCTGGTGCCTGTTCCTTTGCATGTGTCTGGAGTCTGGTTGTATCCCGTAGCGGTAGCATAAAGAAGTTCAAGAAGGCAGCAAGGAACACATCACATTCCCTTAGATAGATTGGATTAGATTTATAGGCTTTTAAATAAATACTTAAAGAGCTTTTGTAAGAACTTCAATTGCTTCTCCTTTCACCTACCTACCAGGATCTCAGGTCAATATTTTCCCACAAGCCTTAGTGTAACAAAAGCAGCTCCCCTCATTTCATTTTTGAAATGTCAACAACTCTCACGGGAGAAATATAGAACTCTGAATGCAGGTCTTGTCAGGTAAATTACCTTTCAGGTTACTTAAAAAGCTGATGATCAGAATATTGGCTGTGTAAAAAGTGTTGCCTTATTTCTCATGAACTGAGAGAGAGAGAGAGAGAAATGTGTCGTACATGTTTACTGTGCTTTTGCAATGGAGTAGTTTAAAATTCAAGTATAAATTATTGTTTGGAAAACATAACTTTCTAGCATTTTATTTTCAAAAAGGTGCCACTGGCAGGTTGGCCAAACCAGAACAATAGCACCAAGCAACTAACTATCCAGTTTTCCTCTAATGGCAGTGACTGTGCTACCACAGCCCAACAGCAACTGCGTCTATTTTTCTTACATTTCACTGGGAGTTAACCCATTTCCTTTGTTTGTTCCTGATCATTATCAATTTTTAACTGGGCTACATATGTTTATGACCTAAAACAAAGTCTGGGCTCGGTATTGCTATTTTCAAGGACAAACTATCATGAATGCTGCAATATTATCCCCTTTCCTTATTATTTTGATGTTTTTTATGTCACTTTAAAAATCCTGTTGGTCCCAATTAAAATGGAAAGTCAGGTGCCTGACTCTGAATATCAGAATCTAGGCAACTCTATTGTTGATTGTGGCAGAAGAGTGTTACCATCCGGTGTTCATTAGCCCAAAAAGTGAATAATCTCATCAGGTTTGGACAAGGATTGATTGGGGATAATGAAAGAACTGCTAAGAAGTGATCCATTCAAATCTATATAGAGGCATTAGCTGGGTTTTTATAAGGGAGCTTCCACGACCCTTATTGTTTCTGTTATGCACACCTGTGACTCCATCCGTATCCATAGTGAGTACTGTTAGAGTTAACATTCAGCGACAGTTAACTATACAATGGTGTAGGGGATACCAAAGTTCTTTCTTATATTTAGACACCATTTTTTGTAACAGCCTGTAATTATTGACTTATGAAGACCACTCTGACCCTAAAGAAGTAATAAATACTTTGAAAATCGAAGTCTTTGATTTCCAGCATTCTCAGTCTAGTACCTTTCCAATCACTGCATTCACTTTATTGAAGACAAAGGGATTTCTTTTGATAACTTCCAGCCAATTATTTTCCTTACAGGCAAAATTCTGAGTGTAACCACAAAAATCTGGAAGACATTTTAGCCACCAAAGCATTTTAATTAAAATGTCTGTAAAGATTATTAGATATTGCCATAATTACTAAAGGGACAGTATCAGCATGAAATCTAGTTAGTTTCAAAAACTAAGTTAAAAGTAATTTCAGTAACCAATTAAACAGATTATACACAAAATGCTGTTGGATGCATGAAGTAAAGAAACTGACAGAATTAGATAAATTTATCTTTGTTTCAGTTATGGTCATTTTAGTTGTTTCTTGTAACAATTCAGAGATAACGGGTAATTTTAATTTGTTAGTAGCTTTTTACAGGGTAACTGTCTGATTGTTTAGTCCTAGAATGTAGGTTTTGATTTATAAATTAGTTTTATAAAGCATATCATGAAAAAAAATTGTGATAATTTTTAAAAAAGAGAAATTCATAAATTCATAGATTCCAAGGCCAGAAGGGACTACTGTGATCATCTAGTCAGACCTTCTGTATAACACAGACCATAAAACTTCCCCAGAATAATTTCTATATCTGTTAGAAAAACGTCCAATGCTGATTTAAAAATGGTCAGCAATCAAGAATCGATCACAACCCTTGGTAAATTGTTCCAATGATTAATTATCCTCACTGTGAAAACTTTATGCCTTATTTCCAGTCCGAATTTGTTTCGCTTCAGCTTCCAGCTGTTGGATCATGTTAGACCATTCTCTGCTAGATGGAGGAACCCATTATTAAATATTTGTTCCCCATGGAGATACTTAAAGACTGTAATCAAGCCACTCATTACGCTTCTGTTTGTTAGACTCAAAGAGCTTAGTCTATTTAGCTTATCATTATAAGATATGTTTTCTAATCCTTTAATCATTCTTGTGGTTCTTCTCTGAACCCTCTCCAGTTTATCAACTTCCTTCTTGATTTGTGGTCACCGGAATATCCACTACTTGGACAATTGGCTCCTTGAAGTGATGCTCATTTCTCAAGGTGCAGCAAGGTCCTATGGCTGCTCCGCTTCTTGGGCCTCTGCCTCAATGTGGAAAAGTCTACACTCATATCCACACAACAAATAGACTTCATCGGGGCTACTCTGGAGTCCATTACCACCCAAGTATACTTTCCCATGGACAGATCTGCCATGATGGCTAGCCTCACTTCTACAGTAAAAATGAACCCTCAAACCACATGAAAGGCTTGCCTGCCACTTCTGAGCCATATGACACATTTGTAACACACTGTAGCAAGACTACACTCCTGGAGTCTTCAAGCCTGGCTGAGAACTGTTTACACATTCCCCCTCCCACCACAACAAACACAGTCTATCCAAGTGGGTGTCCACACTTCAAAGAGTCTTTAGCTCCCTCAATTGGTGGAAAGCTCCCGAAAAGATGTGTGTGGGAGTTCCATTCTCAGAGCCTCCCTCCACAGAGATCTTCACCACAAATGCCTCCCAGCTAGCTTGGGGTGCGCGCTTTAGGACTTCATAGATCAGGGCAAATGGATCCTGCAGGAGGGAATCTTTAACATCAACGTATTAGAGCTCAGAGCGTTCCATCACACTTGCCATCGCTTTCTACTCCATAGCAGGTGCCACCCAATCAGAATAATGCTGGACAACAGAACAGCAATATATTATCTCAGTTGACAAGGCAGAGTAAGATCCTAGTCCTTATGTGAAGAATCCGTAAGACTTTGGAACGGATGCATATCTCACTGCATACTGATCTCAGCTGTTTATCTACCAGGACTGCAGAACACAACCTCAGTCCGCATTTCTGCCTCAGCCATGAGTGAGAGCTGAATGAGGAGATATTCTGAAGGGGTATGTCCAGTAGCATAGCTAGGTCCGGAGCACAGGGGGAGCGGCGCTATAAAAGGGCGCTTCCCCCTGTACTCACCCGGCAGCGCCTCCGGCGGCACGCCGGGTCTTTGGCGGCACTTCGACGGTGGGTCCTCACTGGAGGTCTTCGGTGGTACTCGCCACCGAAATGCTGCTGAAGACCCAGAGCGCCGCCGGGTGAGTGCAAGAAAAGAAGCTTGCTTTAGCTCTGCTAAAAAAGGCGCCTCTTCCTTTTTAAGGCGCCGCTTCTGCTCACAGGGGGAGCGGCCGCTACCCCTGCTCCCCCCCGGCTACGCTACTGGGTATGTGTTTCTTGGAGTCATCCGGAGCTAGATTTCTTTGTAACACCATCCAACATGTAGTGCAGATGATTCTGTTTGATGGGAGATGCCATTTTTATCCCTTGACTTCTCTTATTGCTATATGCTTATTCCCTGATGCAATTACTACTCAAGTCCTGAACAAGCTAAAACAGTTATGATTCCCCCAGCCTCTCAGCACATCACCTCAAGGTCTGGCTAATAGGTGGCTTTCTGGCATCGAACAGGAATGCTCTCCAGAGGTACATACAGTACTGCCTAACTAGGAAAACCTAGTTACAGAAGTGGAAAGGCTTTCAAGTTTGATTCAGCCAAGTCTTGGCTGAATCAAGTCTTTCCTATCGTATATTCTCAATTACCTACTGAATTTAAAATCCACAAGATTGTTTCTCAGCTCAGAGTTACGTTCTCAGTCATAGTTCACCTGTCTGCTATTACAACCCCTGTTGAAGGTTTTCCAGTCTTCGCTCATCTGACCACCATGAGGATTATTAAGGGCCTGTTCAACCTTTCTTACTCCTGATAAAGAACCTACTCCACCATGGGACCTCAACTTAGTCCTTAATGCACCGAGGAACATCTCCCTCCCGCCCCCATTTGAACCTATGAAGAGTTGTTCCTTCTTTCAGCTGTCCCTTAAAACCTTATTACTCGTAACCATCACCTTAGTCAGGCGGGTAGGGAAGCTGGGATTCCTTATGGCAGATCCACCGTACATGGTGTGCTGTTGTGACAAGATAACATTACATCCCCCTTCTCAATTTCTACCTTAAGTTTCTTCAGAGATCCATATTAATCAGGAGATTCATCTACCAGTGTTTTACCCCAAACCTCACTCTTAGAAAAGAAGCAAGCTTATGTACACTAGATGTAAGAAGAGCTCTTGTCTTTTACCTTGACAGAACAAAACACTTTAGGACTTCCCTTAGACCTTTCATTTTTATTGTAGAACAAATGAAAGGGAACTTTATCTCCATCCAGAGATTGTCTAAATGGGTTTTGGGGTGCATCTTAATCTGTTACAAAGCTGAGGGGGGGGATGTTCCCCTCCCAGAGTGATTACTCATTCTGCTAGGGCTAAGTCTACCTCCACGACCGTACTGAAAACGTACCCATCTCAGACATTTGCAAGGCCACTACCTGGTCTTTGGTGCACACCTTTTCCCAGCACTACACTCTCATACCTGCTTCCAGAGCTGATGCTGCTTTTGGTGATGCTGTTTAACTGTCTGTACTGAATCCTCCTCCTTGTCACCCTCCTCTGTACTGAGGTACTTCTTGGAAGTCTCCTGAAGTAGAGCATCCATAGGGACAATAACCTGAAGTTACTTACCTTGTAACGTATCTGGAGTTCTTCGAGATGTTTTGTATCGGTGGTGCTCCACTACATGGCACCCGCCCTCCTTCCCATCTGTTCTAGAGTCTTTCTCTCTTGACTTTGTGGTGGAGAAGGAACAGGAATGGTGGCAGGTCTGCCCTCCCCTGTATACTCTCACATTGGAGCACAGGAATGTGTAGGACATCAGCATGGACCCATGGACACTGCTGATGAAAATGTCCAATCAAGAGTGCATGGGTGTGTGTACATCCTGAAGCAGAGCACCCATAGGGACAAAGCATGTTGAAGAACTCCAGTTACTGTAGAAGGTAAGTAACCTCTCCTTTTTGCAGAAACATATCAGTTTTGGTTAAACTTTCATTGGGAAGATTTCTCAGGTGCAGGATGTAATTTCTGGTCAAAATGAGAGAATAACCAATAGCTTGGTACCTGCGATGTGGGAGATCCAGGTTCAAGTCCCAGGGCTGAATGAAGCAGATCAGGGACTTGAACTCGATTCTCCCCATGCCACGGGGTGCCCTAACCACCAAGCGGTTAGCTGTTGTGGGGTGGGTCTCTGTGATGGTTCTTGGGGTATCCAAGTCTACGAGTCACCATGTTACCCTCTGCCTGCATACTGAGGGAGTCTTGCTTGTGGTAACTGGGTGTTTAGCTCCCTAACACCACCAGCCTGTTAGCCACTCAAGCACTCTCCTCTGGGCTATCCAGCCCTGACTTAGCCTTGCAGGTTAACCGTAGGTCACCCCAGTTCCTGAGTCCCTTTGAAACGTTCGCCTGTGATATCCAGCCCTTGACACTACCCACGCACAGAAATCTCTGTTCCTTTTCCCCCAAAGGAGCAGTGTACCCCAGTTGACCAGTTTTACCTTAAATCACTGCTCTGTTTAACACACAGCACTTGTAATGAAACAAAAGCAGGCTTATTTGAGAAAGAATAGAGATTCCACTAGAAACAAGAGAGAGTGATGGAAAGCTGATGGTTACAATACAAAACAAAATAATAAAACGCGAACTAGGCCCTACACTTATTAATAGCTACCTTTCCGAGCTAATAAAAGTTCAGTCTAGTTTGCTGCAGAACTGGCTGGCTTCACAGGAACCAAGATCCAACCTTTCGTGAAAACCTCTCCCACTCAACAAAATGTTTCCTCAGTGAATGGATCTCCCCACTCTGTGCTATACTGAATTAGGCTATGTCTACACCATGGCTTATGTTGGCATAACTTAGGTCATGCAAGGGTGTGAATAAACTGCCCCCCTTGAGCAACATAAGTTACACCGATATAAGTGGGGACAGTGCTATTGAAGGTATATCCTTATGGTCTTGAGGTTAAAAGGAGTCACCAGGGTGTGATATTACTTGGTAGCAGCCTATTCACACAGGAGGCAGTTGCTGCTCTCCCCGTCAGCTCCCTCCCACCCCCCTGTTCAGCCAGCGAGGTAATGCGAGGCTCAATTGTTTACAAATGCCCCATCCCAACAGTCAAACAAAACCATGAAAGACAACTGCAAACAAACCACTAGGAGGTTTTAAAAAAAAGGAACATTGGAACAGACAGGGGGTCACCCTGCTTATGAATAAAGACTTAAGACTGAGGGCATGTCTACATATACAGTTGCGCTGCAGGAGGTCATACTAGATAATCATGATGGTCCCTCCTGACCTTAAAGTCTGAGTCTATGAACTTGCTCCTTCATATTACATGTTGGTCTGTAGGCTCTACTGGGTGCTGGTGTTGGAGTGTTGATCTTCCGGATTGCTTTGTCAGTCCAATTTGGCTTGTTAGAAAACACCTACTGGTGGTGTTTCCAATACAGCCAGGATTTCTAACCTTTCATCTGGGGTTAGTCTTTTCCATATATCACTGTTTTCTAGTGAGGTTTCCCCTGTGCCTGTCAGGCACTAACTGAGGGCTAGTCTACACTGGCAATGCTAAAGCGCTGCCTTTAACGTGCCTTGTGTGGTTGCGGTGCAGCGCTGGGAGAGAGCTCTCCCAGCGCTCTAAAAAACCCACCTCAATGAGGTGCGTAGCTCCCAGGGCTGGGGCACTGTTTACATTGGCGTTTTACAGCGCTGCAACTTGATGCACTCGGGGGTGGGGGGGTGGTGGTCACACCCCTGAGCGAGAAAGATGCAGCGCTATTAATTGCCAGTGTAGACAAGCCTTGAGAGTATGTCTACACAACAAAAAGAGACCTGTGGCAGTGAGTGTCAGAGCCCCGGTCAACTGACTCTGGCTGATGCTGCTGGACTAAAATAGCAGTGTAGGCATTCAGGCTCAGGCTGGACTCCAGGCTCTGAAACCCAGTGAGGAGGAAGTGTGTTGGAGCCCAGGCTCAAGTCCAAGTCCGAACGCCTACACTGCTATTTTTAGCCTCATGGCGCGAGTCCCACAAGCCCAAGTCAGTGACCCAGGCTGTGATGCTTGTGACCGCAAGGTTTTTTTTTGCTGTGTAGATACATCCACAGAGGAGCTAGTCGTCCCCTTCACAACGTATCATATGCACAACAAGAGCTTCCCGGCTGTGATAAGCTTTTAGTCTATTCATGTGTACCATCTGTGGGCAACCTCACTGCAGAGCTCCTGCACATTACGGGCGACTTCATTAATCCTTTCCACAAACTCAAAAGGTCCTTCCTATGATTTCTGCATTTTGTGCTTTTTCACTGGGTTTAACAGATTAATACTAAATCCCCCTAAATACTGATCTTTTGCAGGGATTTTTGCTATACCATTCTGGCTGCAAAAAATGTACAGTCTAAGGCAGAGGGCGTAGCAGATTGCATAGTGGGTGTAGATGCAGGAGAGCTCTAGGTGGCTTCTCACTGCTCACTTCTCACCCTGCTAAGTGCCTGATCCAGGGCCCACTGAAGAAAATAGCAAGACTCTAATTGACTTTTATGGACTTTGGATCAGCCCTTAAGAACTGAGGCCACAACTTAACGTTAGTAAACATTTTCTGATGAACATTGTATTTGATTCCACAGGCCTTTCCATTCATTAAGGACTGGCCCTTTTGCATGTTTATAAAAGAACATGATTTATTGATCTGTCTTATTTCTTACTAAATATAGAGGGAGGGGCAGCCCCCCCTGAGATAATGCTGGCTCTCATACTGCAGCGATGGAGGATAAGCACTTAATCATCCCGTACATCATTTTTCATTTTTACAATGCACAAAGACAGACCCTGTATATACACACCCTATGTTTCTGTAAGTTCTTTGCAAGACCTGGAATGCTGCAGTGTGTAACTTTGCATGATTGTTTATAATCTGTGTAAAAGAATTTACTGTATTTGTGACCTATTTAAGGAGAGTGCAACTGCTGTTCACCTTGTGCTAATGACTAGTAAATGAAATGCTAATTTACTTTGCAGCTTTGTGCTGCAAAAGCTCAGGTATTCAAATACTTTAATTAGCACCTAGTTTGCACACTAGACTGAATAACTGCTCTAGTCTGACAACTTTTAGACATCTTTGCTGGGAGCCAGCTAATTAAAATGAAGCTGCTCTTGTCCCTGTAGTTAAAGTGGTGTCCATGTTTTCAATATTAACCTGTGTTTTCAGGGTGTTTGTGCCCCGGGGTTTGTGAATCACATTTGACTGATTTTTAGTGGCTTTTTAGTGGAAAAGACTGGTTAACCTACTTAAATGTATAAGGTTACCTGATCCCCTCCACAGTGTAGCGTGCAGGGGAACAAAATAGAAGAGCATAAAAACATGTGGGAGCAGTGCCTTCATGGTGTGCTCCTTCCTAATCTAGGTGATGGGACAGCTCTCTGTGACGTTATTGACAATAACTGGGACCGTATAGAACTTTGTTGCAACCAAGGTCCTGTAGTGGCACCAAACCTTATATAAAGGGGGTCAAATGAGGTGTCTAAGACCAGGTTATGTTTGGCTGGTTATGATTGTAATTTATATGTATGTATCAGTTTTGTAGTTGAAGTTATGAATATTGGCTTTATACTGTCTGTATTTCAAACTGGGGCTGGGCTTCTGGGACCCAGGACAAGCTATCAGCTCTGCCAGGCCTGCTTGATGGCCCATTAAGAGCCATCAGCGATACAATGGACCCATTGAGAGAAGGCAGACACCCCTGTGACTCAACAAATTATGCAGGGACTTGCCCATGTGACTTCAGACTCCATTTTGCTGTGATTTTTCACAGTAAGGACAAAGAGGTGTCTTTACACCTGGAAGAAACTATAGAAGGCAGCTGCCTCATCTCCATTTGGTCTTCATTCCTGCTTCTTACCTCTGGAGGAACCTTTCTACAAATGGAAGCTTTGAACAAAGAACTGAAGGACCCATCCCAGCTGTGGATGTATTCCAGAGACTTGATTTGAACCTGCAGTTTATTCCATCTCTGCAAGCCTGAACCATGAACTTTGCCATTACTGTATGTAATTGATTCCTTTTAACCAATTCTAGCTCTCACCTATACCTTTTTCCTTTTATGAATAAACCTTTAGATTTTAGATTCTAAAGGATTGCCAACAGCGTGATTTGTGGGTAAGATCTGATTTGTATATTAACCTGGATCTGGGGGCTTGGTCCATTGGGATTGGGAGGACCCTTTTTCTTTTACTGGGGCATTGGTTTTTATGACCATTGGTCCCCATAACGAGTGGCACTGGTGGTGAGACTGGGAAACTGGAGTGTCTTAGGGGATTGCTTGGGATGACTTGTGGTTAGCCAGTGGGGTTAAACCAAAGTCTCCTCTGTCTGGCTGGTTTGGTTTGCCTTAGAGGTGGAAAAACCCCAGCCTTGGGCTGTAGTTGCCCTGCTTGAAGCAATTTGCCCTAACTGGCACTCTCAGTTGGGTCCCGCCAGAACCAGCATTGTTACACTCTCCATGAAAAAAAAGTATGGTCAGGGATGTGTGACTCCTGAAGTGATGAGAGACAGCAGCTCGGTGACAGTGTTGCCCATAAATCTATTGAGATCATCCAGTCAGTGCTGCATTATTTAGGTTGCCCCTCCCATTACAGACATATCCCATGACATTGGTTTAGGTCAGCTGTGGGTGGTCAGCATTAGCAGTCATACTGCCATGAATACGGTGGTCAGATGAGGGGTGGAGTAGGGGAGAAGGTTGGGAACCATTGTGGAGGCACAGAGCCTCTTTGGAAACATTCCCGGGCCTCCAGGACTCTCCTGAGCCCTGTACAGAAGGCTCAGGACAAGGACCTTACACACTTTCCATTACAGAGGGGAAATTCTGCCACCCCAACAGTTCTTTGAAGAAATAAGTCCAGGAGAGAGAACTTGGGGAGATTCCTGGCCCATGTGATGTTTCTTCTTGTGCAGGGGACAGTGTGCCCATTGACTGGCAATAAAATACAACAGGATATTGTTTGGTTCCGGTTTTATATGCTTTTGCACACACTTTCCAAAAAAAGCTCAATGCTTAAGGATGAAAATCTAAAGGCAATTTGTAACCCATCCACCAACAATGTTTGTGTTTCGTTGTTTTGGCTATCGCTGAGAGAAAAAAGTGCAACTAATCATATTTTTGCCTCTTTTTCTGTTTTGAAAATGATTATTAAAATCCTTATTTGTAAGGTACTATGGGCAAAATCCTGTTCCCACTGAAGTCAGTGGGAATTTTGCTATTTACTTTAATGTTACTAGGTTTTTCACCCTAAATAAGGACACAGTATTATTATTTATTCATTGTATCTCCAGTATTCCTTCCTTATAAATTGATAACCCAAACTGACATTCAACTCTATTTGAGTAAATGGGGCCTCATTCAAAATTCTGCCATCAGAACTACACAGTTTTGCATTGTGGTCCTATAACCCAGTATATAAACTCTGTTCAAAACATCAGATTATTCTAATAGAGGTAACTTTAAAGTGGGTTATAAATTTTTCACTGCAATTTTGGCTCTGTCTGGGCATGTACCTTTTATGACTACAAATAAGGTTATTCTCAGTGCCATTGTCAAACAGTATTAG
Source organism: Macrochelys suwanniensis (assembly GCA_033296515.1). Taxonomy (NCBI): domain Eukaryota; kingdom Metazoa; phylum Chordata; order Testudines; family Chelydridae; genus Macrochelys; species Macrochelys suwanniensis. The sequence continues at coordinate 35,291,388 of CM065775.1, read as the reverse complement.
TGCATGGGAGTGTTTTCTCTCCAATCCTTTGTTATTTTGAAGAATTGCTATCATGTTCTTGGTAAAATTAATAGATAGTGTTGGGACCATTCATTTACACGTATATTCAGAAAAAAGCACCATTTTGAGAGCTGAGGTCTAATGTGTGGTGTCGGGAGTCTATATTAGAGAACAATCTGTGCAAACGCCTTTATAAAATCCCTGTATTTTTATTCTAGAGGCCAGATCTTCAGTTGGTGTAAATTGAAGTAGCTCCACTGAAGTCAATAGAACAACCTCAATTTATATCAGCTGAAAATCTGCCCCAGATAGAATATTAGAGCCCTGCGCGGATGCAAAATTTTATGCGCATCCAATCTGCAATCTGCAAACATGGTCCGTGGATATCCGCAGATTTGCAGGGCTCTACGGATTTTATTTACTTAATCTTTTGAAGTTTTCTGTAGGCCTTGGTTATTTTTTATTAATGTTTTTTTAAAAAAATCCATAAAGCTTTTTACACACTTAGGGTTCAGTCTTGCTTGCATTGATATCAATGGGAGTTTGCTATTGGCATTATTGCAGCATTGTCAACCCCCAGAGTTCCAAAATCAGGAACCCCCAACCGCCCCAAAATAATGATATTATTACAATAATACATTCTTTGTTTTTGTTTTGTTGAATTCCTGTCTGGCTTTGAGCATTTAGGGTTCACATTTTGAAGCTCTTCTCCACAACAAGGGCTAAAACTTTTTTTAAAATGAATGGTGAGATTCCTATAGAATCATATGACTCCAGGAGCTGGGACTTCAAGAAGAATATCTAATATTTAATTCACAATTAAAATTGGGGAGAGTTTGCAACACCATTAATGGGAGCAGATTAGGTCCATATTTTTGTCTACACACACACACACACACACACACACACACACGTTAGAATATCATAGGTATTGCAATACACCGTACTGTAGGCAATTTTATATATGTACAGTATTAATCTGATATTTAGATGTATCACCACAGTAATTGGTCCTGCCATGAGGGCAGGGGGCTGGACTCGATGACCTCTCGAGGTCCCTTCCAGCCCTAGAATCTATGAATCTATGAAAACCACTGCCAGCTGCTGCAGACCTTGCAGAGGCATTAGCCTCTGATTCTGTGCAAGAAAATTTTGGCAAAAACTGTAGTCCTTGTATGAATTGCTTGTAAGGAGACAGCACTTGATGGTAGATAGAAGGTATGTAATAGTGAAAGCTGAGCCAGAAGTCGCTGTGGAGGTTGCTGTACACAGAGAATGAATCTTGACCTCAAAATGGGAAAACATGTAGTTTGGCTGATTTTTGAGAATTGTTCCTTAACATCATCACAATTAAATGCTTTATCAGGATGTTAGTGTAAATCATGTAGTTACTCCACTTTTAAATGCTTTGCAGTCATTTTAACTTCTGATTCTTTACTGTGTGTTTGTCTTGTCCAGCTTAATCCTTATGCAATTCCTCTCCCCCAACCTCTGATTAGTCCCATTGAACCCTAATATCATCACCAGGATCCTGCCAGGAGCTACACACAGGTGGACCACTGCTCCTGCGCAGAGATCATTGTAAGTTCTGCAACAGCTGCAGAGATGAAGTCAATGGGCAGAATCAGACCCTAGTTCCCTGCTTTTCAGATGCATATGACCTTTGAAAATATCACTCTGGGGCTGCAATTGCTCTCAGGCCACAGGATGGAAAAGATACTAAAAAATAATATATGGTGGCATCACCCCTCAGCAGCGAGTGTGTGGAAAGCAAGTGAAGCTCTATGGTAGCTTGGCAGAGAGCATGCTGGGTAGAGCAAGAGCTACCCAGGGCAGACATGGATATCACAAGGTTTAAAAGAAGGAAATACAGCACCAGGTACCCTTCTGCCTGTGACTGTCAGGGCCTTTCAGCACATATTTCAGTGCCTAGAGCAGAGGTTCTCAAACTCCGTTCAGGTGGTCCGTGGATAGTTCCCTCTAAGGTGCACGCCTGGGCAGCCACACACAAGAGAGACCCCCCTCCTTCCCAGCCCCCGCTTGGGGGGCTGCCACGGCGGGGGAGAGAGGGCACCTCCATCACATTAGAAAGGTAAGACTACTGATATTAAAATATGAGTTGTGTGCTTTTATTTGTAGAATAAAAAAGTTAGTTATTAAGTTCTTTTTTATATAGTACTTTTATCCAAAGCACTTTACAATAAAAAAAGAAAACAAGAAAAATACCTGTGGCACCTTAGAGACTAACAAATTTATTTCAGCATAAGCTTTCGTGGGTTAAGAACCCACTTCATCGGATGCATGGAACGGAACATACAGTGAACAGATATTTATACATTCAAAGAAACATGAGAAGGTGGAAGTGTCTATACCAATGTTAAGAGGCTAATTAATTGAAAGGAACTGTTATCAGTAGAAACTTTTGAAGTGATAATCAACAGGGGCTATTACAGACAGTTGACACAAAGGTGTTAAGGGGGGAAATAAATTCAATTAACGTAATGACCGAGCCATCCACGGTCAATATTCAAGCCTAAGGTAATGGTAACTAGATACTAGATACAGACTAACATGGCTACCCCTCTGATATTTGCAGAAATGAATTTAGCAAAGGCACTAAAAATGGGTCTGCTATGCTTGCCTGTGTGTTTGTAAAGCACCACTGCTCCTCAGTGGGGCCTTTGGACACTCCCATAATCAGATAATAAATCATTATAATAATCCCAGTGGTCACTATATTCTGAACTTTGCAAAGGGGGTGGGTAGTATTACAACATTATGGATGGCATTTTCCAAAGCACTCAGTATTGACTTAACTCTGTTCCCACTGAAGTCAGTGGTAAAACTCCCATTGACTTGAACAGGAGCTGAAGGTGTTTGGAAATTCCACCCTGTTATTTTTCATTTTCCAAGGAGTCACAAGCATTTTAGAGCACTGGAACTTGGAACCACCCCAAAAAAAAAAAATAAAAAAAAGAAGAGGGAAAGAGTGATAGGCAAAAAGGTAAGCCCATCTTGAAAAGAGGAATGAATAATAATAACTAATAATAAGACATTAAAGAAAGCAAAGGCCTAGAGAGAGTCTGTGCTGTAATGATCCGCTGGCACAGCTGGAGATCAAAGACATGAATATCTAAGCTTTGACAATAATAGCAGTAAGCATGCAAGTCCCATTTGAAAGTAGAATACACACATAAACAAGCCCACATTACATATGTCATAGATTACAGCAAACATATGGGAGGAGTTGAGGAATAAATCAAATTATGGATACCAGGCAGAAATGTGTGTCTTGGTATGAAAAACAGGAGTCTATGAGGTCTATTTTGCATTGCTCAATAACTCTGTTGGATATAAAAAGCTACATCTGGAAAGCTGTTGTTGTTTTTGGACATCTAGATGTGTTGCTTCTGGTTGACGTGCTGGAGGGCAAGAAAAACTAGCATAGCTCTCTGAGCACAGTTTCATAAAGATACATCTTATTCTGAGAAGAGTAACTCACTACTGTTCTTTACCTCTTTCCCCTTTCCTCAAAACTTTTTGAATTAAATAGGAATGAAGAAAGCCTTTCCCCACAAACATTCCAAACAAACAGCATTGTAAATAGTCTGATTAAAAAGCAGTTCTCATCTGAACGTTGTGGTTTAAAAAATAAAAAAAATCCCAAATCCAGGAAATTCAAAGTTTAAGGTTACACCTAAAAAACAGCTTGTATAGGGACGTATGGGAACTTACAAGACAAGAACCTTAACTCTGTTTTGGAGGGTGGGGAGTCATCTTATTTGTGTTAACAAACTGTACTTTAGAAATATGAAGTAAATATCTGTGAACATAAAGCTATAGAAAAAGCCAGGAAAAAGAGCAAGATAAATAACTAAGAGGAAGAGAGGAACTTCCATACAAGAAGAGATTGATAAAGCCTAACAAATGGGAATGTAAAGAATAAGAGGGACAGCGTAAAATGATGGATGGTATAAAAAGCTAAATGTAATTGTTCTTTTTACCCTCTTCTGGAATTAGGGTGACCAGATGTCCTGATTTTATAGGGACAGTACCAATATTTGGGCCTTTTTCTTATATAGGTGCCTATTACCCCCCACCCATGTCCCGATTTTTCACACTTGCTATCTGGTCACCCTATCCAGAATACAAGATAGAACCTGATTTAACTAAAAAGCAACACCCTTATAGAGATAGCAGTAAATATTTCTTTACACAATGCATTAGCTTACAAAACTTTGTTTCAGGATTTTAGGGCCTGATCCATAACCCACTAAAGTCCAAGCAAGCCTTTCCATTGAATCAGGCCATAAGTGAGGCAAATAATTCAGTACAATTTTATAAATCTAATGTCCCTACTGGGTTTGTTCCTGGGCCCATTGAAGACCAGGCCAATACTCCTATTGACTTCAGTATTGCAGAATTGATCTCCATATGGAGAATGAAAACTGCAGTTACTGTTTCCAGGGCTGTGAATCCTGGTGCTTCAGAAATATAAACTAATCACCAGCTGGGGTCAGCAAGAATTTTCCCCCCTTGATATATAATATTGTGTAATCATTCATATGCATTATGGGAGTTCTGAGCCCTCCTCTGAAGATCCTGATGCAGGCATTGTGAAGAGACAGGATACCGAACTAAATGATGGATTGGTCTGTTCCAGCAGTTCCTAGTAAAAATATAAACCAACAATAATAAAAATCCCTTTGAGACTTTGATTGTTGGACTTGAATTAACCAGAAAAACAAATGCAGCTGGATGTAGTGTATTGACGATAATGGGCTGTACATCAGTAAATGCAGTGGTTATTTGTCCTCGCCTTTGAATAGTATTAATTCTTTCATTGAATAAACCTTTGTTTGATCTAATCTGAGCTGAAAGATACTGACATTCATATTCTTCTGGTGTGAATAGCACTGCAGTGTATGGTAGAGCTGATTTAGAAAAGGGAAGTTAAAATAAGAACAGTTTTCACATTAACATTACTCTGCATCTTCAAAGCCCTCTGCGAACATTAACTACTTAATAAGCTAATAAAGCCAAGTTTCTCATCTCCACTCTCAACTCTCTGTCAGCATCCTTGACAACTTCATCAGGCTCACAACTTTTGGATCACTTTCTATTTCTTCTTATGGGCTTGATCCTGCAAGGTGCTGAGCACTCTGGCTCAGATTCAGCAAGGCACGTAAGCATGACTTTTAAGCATGTGAGTGAGCCGACGTGTGAGTCAGCTCAGCATCTGGCAGAATCAAGCCTTTTCTCTCTAGGTTCTGTGGCTCCTTGTCTTTTACCTAAACTACCATAACCTTCTCTTCAAGAGCTTGATTGCCTCTTATCTCTTCCTGCTCGAGTCCATACACAACAGCCAAAATGATGTTTCTGGCTCCTCCTGTGCAGGGCCGGCTCTGGCGTTTTTTGCTGCCCCAGGCAAAAAAGCCACCGGCCACCCCGCTCCCCCGGCCGGGGCGCCGGCATGGAGCGCGGCACGCCCGCGGCCCCGCTGCCCTAGCCAGGGTGCCGGTGGGGAGCGCGGCCCGCTGCCCTGGCTGGGAGTGCGGCACGGCCGCCCCCCACTGCCTCGGCCGAGGCGCCGGCGGGGAGGGTGGCATGCCCGCCTCCCTGCTCCCCCGGCCGGAGCGCCGGGAAGAGTGGTGTTTTTTTTTGTTTTTTGTTTTTTTTTTAAACCTCAGCGCAGCCCCCCTCCAGGTGCCGCCCCAAGCACATGCTTGGTCGGCTGGTGCCTGGAGCCGGCCCTGCTCCTGCGGACCCTTTCTGTCCCTCTTCTCTCTTCCCATGTACTTCATTCAACCTCTCCTTCCTTCCTTTCAAGGCTTTGCATCTTCTCGCCTCTCTTCCTACACCCTTCTCCACATGCACTCTGCTGCCAACTGCCACCCTCTTTGCTGAAACCTTCATTGCCTCCCATGTAAGGCACCATACCTTTTTTCATACCAGTCAATTTCTCTGGAAGAGTTGGGCCCTCTTGCGCTTTCCTTTGAACTCCCTCCTAAAAATTCATTTCTACTGGCTGGCCTTGCTCTGATAACAGCTCGCTCCTGTCCTTGTACCTCACCTCAGAACCCTTTTTATTTAGCTCACATTACAATTTAAGCACTGCATTTATAGATGAACAAGCAAAGCCTAGCTAATAACAAGATGGGGGCCAATCACAGCTGCTTAGTTTTCTTTATATCACATGCCTTCCTCATCCCCCCACTCCTTGTCTATGATTTCTCTGTTCATGTTGCAAGCTCTTTGGAACAGGGAACTTGCCCATTTGTATGTAATTTTAGCACCATAGGCACCAATGGTGCTATGCCAGTAATAGCAATTTATTAAGAGTGTTTGAAAACTAATAGCACCGAGGACAGAAGTATATGGATTTGGGTTGATAGAGTTACTGAAATTCTTCCCTAAAACCCTAAACATCTTTTTTTCTTTTTAAATGGGTTCTGACTCAATGTAAACTCTGAATAATATTACAATAGCGTGTTTCAAGCATATTATAGTCAAGGCACTAAAGAACCAAATTACAGCTCACCCAGTGTACGTCACATATCTTTAAAAATGCTAAAACACTGTCAAATGTGTGTGTAGATATTGGCATATAACAGATGTCTGTGTGTAAGGCTGGGGGAGCAAGTGGCTTGAAAGTTGGTCTCGTGGCTACATACAGAGCCACATCTTCCCTTTCTGTGTAATACTTTGTAGAAAGTGGAAGTAATATTGAAATCCCTGTGGTCCTAATCCTGTGTATCTCACCAGGCTAGTTAGTTGCCAGAGACAATGAGGGTTTTAGAGATTTTGAAATTCTTTCCAGTCCTGAAATGTCAATCTTGAACATTTTCACAAACCGATAATCCTAAACAATTTTGGAGCAGGTCAATCAGAACATTTTGTTTTGATTTAGAGCTAAAATTGTGAAACAAAGTAATTTCAAATTAAAAATAACAAACCAAACTTTTTGTTTAGAAAATACTGAAACAGAACTTTTTGACAATTTCAAAAAAAAATTCAAAAACATTCAAATCAGGATTTTATTGAAATTGACCCTTTCTTACAAACAGATTTTGTTTTGACTAATCAAGCTTCCCTGATTTTTTTAAAAAAAGTATTTCATCAAAAAGTTCTGTGCACGTGCATGAGCCCTATAGACTTGAATGAATGTTAGGCTCATTTTTATGTATTCTCCTCAATGGTGATACTGTAGTTGCCTACATGTGGCACTTTGTAAGTTAACATCGGCAGACCCTGGTTGTCAGGGTTGAATCTGGGACCTCTGAAGCTTAGGGTACGTCTACACTACAGAATTAGGTCAAAATTATAGAAGTCGATATTTTAAAACCCGAATTTATGGAATCAATTGTGTGTGTCCCCACTAAAGAGCATTAAGACCGTGAGGTCGACGGACTGTGTCCACAGTATCGGGGCTAGCGTCGACGTTTGGAGCGTTGCATTGCGGGTAGCTATCCCACAGTTCCCGCAGTCTCTGCCGCCCATTTGAATTCTGGGTTGCGATCCCAAAGCCTGATGGGGCAGAAAACATTGTCGCTGGTGGTTCTGGGTACATGTCGTCAATCCATCCCCCGTCCCTCCCTCCCTCCGTGAAAGCAATCTTTTTTGTGCCTTTTTTCTGGGGTTTCCGGGTTTGCTACGGCAAGCATGGAGCCTGCTCAGCTCACAATTACCGTACATCTCCAGCATACGCCTGGACATTAGGTCTAGTGGGGATTCAGTCACACTGTAATACGGGCAGAGGGATAGCTCAGCGGACTGAGCGTTGGCCTGCTAAACCCGGGGTTGTGAGTTCAATCTTTGAGGGGGCCATTCCGCCTGAGGCTGGTAGTCACGGGACTACACAGCATAAGCTCCTTGCCTTCTAACAGCAGATGGTGCAATATGCCATAAATGATCGTAGTCGTGGGACTATACAGCAGAAACTCCTTGCCTTCTAGCTGCAGATGGTACAGTATGCTTGAAATTCATCATCCCCTGTGTGCTCCTGGCCGGCCTATGGTGTGGCTGGCCGGGGGCGCTTGGACATAAATGGGAGTGACCAGAGTGACTCTGGTCATTCTCTTTTTTATGTTTTGTTTAAGGGAGATTCAGTACTGCCTGGAATACGGGCAGAGGGATAGCTCAGCGGTCTGAGCGTTGGCCTGCTAAACCCGAGGTTGCGAGTTCAGTCCTTGAGGGGGTCAGGAGATGATGATGGATATCAAGCCTATTGAACCATCTGCAGCTAGAAGGGAAGGAGCCTAACCTTGCTCCCTGCATATTGTACCATCTGCTGTTAGAGCCAAAAATCCTTTCGTGCCTTTTTTCATGCGGGCGCCATGTTGCTGACACCATTGTTATCCACCCGCCGCTTCTGCTCGCATTCTGCTGTCCTGCAGACACCATACCAGGGAAAGCATGGAGCCCGATCAGATCGCCGCGGCTGTTATCGCCGTTATGAACACCATGCGCATTGTCCAGGAGTATATGGAGAACGAGAACCAGGAGCTGCTACAGCTACAGCAGGCGAGGAGGCGACGGCAGCGCCCTGAGGACAGTGATGAGGACATGGACACAGACCTCTCTCAAAAAAGGCCCCCCCGCAAGGTGGACATCATGGTGGTAATGGGGCTTGTTGATACAGTGTAACGCCGATTCTGGGCCTGGGTAACAAGCTCAGACTGGTGTGACCGCATAGTGCTGCAGGTCTGGGATGAATCTCAGTGGCTGCGAAACTTTCGCATGCGTAAGGGCACTTTCATGGAACTCTGTGAGTTGCTTTCCCCTGCCCTGAAGCGCCAGAACACCAAGATGAGAGCAGCCCTCACAGTAGAGAAGCAAATGGCAATAGCCCTGTGGAAGCTTGCAACGCCAGACAGCTACCGGTCAGTCGTGAATCAATTCGGAGTGGGAAAATCTACAGTGGGGGCTGTTGTGATGCAAGTAGCCAAGGCGATCGCAGAGCTGCTGGTACCAAGGGTTGTGAGTCTGGGAAATGTGCAGCTCATACTGGATGGCTTTGCAGCAATGGGGTTCCCGAACTGTGGTGGGGCGATAGACGGAACCCATATCCCTATCTTGGCACCGGACCACCAAGCCAGCGAGTACATAAACCGAAAGGGTTACTTTTCAGTAGTGCTGCAAACACTGGTGGATCACAAGGGACGTTTCACCAACATCAACATGGGATGGCCGGGAAAGATACATGACGCTCGCATCTTCAGGAACTCTGGTCTGTTTCAGCTGCTGCAGCAAGGGACTTTCTTCCCAGACCAGAAAATAACCGTTGGGGATGTTGAGATGCCTATAGTTATCCTTGGGGACCCAGCCTACCCCTTAATGCCATGGCTCATGAAGCCATACACAGGAAGCCTGGACAGTAGTCAGGACCTTTTCAACTATAGGCTGAGCAAGTGCAGAATGGTGGTGGAATGTGCATTTGGGCGTTTAAAAGCTCGCTGGCGAAGTTTATTGACTAGGTTAGATCTCAGCGAAAACAATATTCCCATTATTATTACTGCTTGCTGTGCGCTCCACAATATCTGTGAGAGTAAGGGGGAGACCTTTATGCCGGGGTGGGAGGGTGAGGCAAATCACCTGGCCGCTGGTTATGCGCAGCCAGACACCAGGGCTATTACAAGAGTACAGCAGGGTGCGTTGCGCATCAGGGAAGCTTTGAAAACCAGTTTCATGAATGGCCAGGATGCTGTGTGAAAGTTCTGTTTTTCCCCAGTAATGAAAAGCCCCGCCCCTTGATTCACTCTACTTCCTTGTAACCGAACCGCCCTCCCCTCCCCCTCTCGGTCACCGCTTGCAGAGGCAATAAAGTCATTGTTGCTTAAAATTCATGCATTCTTTATTACTTCATCAAACAAATAGGGGGAAATATTAGGGTAACTGCCACGGTCGCCTGGGATGGGTGGTGGTGGAAGGGAAGCACCAGGAAGGGTGGTGGAGGAGGGGATGAGGAAAGGACAAGGACACACAGCACTTTAAAACTTATTGAATGCCAGCCTTTTGTTGCTTGGACAGTTCTCTTGGCTTGAGTGGTTGGGTGCACGGAGGCCGCCTAAACGCGTTCTTGGGCGTCTTGGTGATGAGGTTATGGGACTCGGGGAGGAGGGCTGTTGGTTACACAGGGGCTGTAGCGGCGGTCTGGGCTCAGGCGGCCTTTCCTGAACCCTACGCCTTTCCTCAGCCATAAGCCGGAGGATTTCCATTTGATCCTCCAGTAGCCTCAGAATTGCATCCTGCCTTCTCTCAGCATGCAGACGCCACCTACTCTCTTCAGCCCGCCGCTCATTGTCTTCAGCACGCCACCTGTCCTCGCGATCAAATTGTGCCTTTCTGGACTCCAACAGTGTCTGCCTCCATGCATTCTGCTGGTCCGTTTCAGTGTGGGAGGACTGCATGAACTCTGAGAACATATCGTCTCGATTCCTTATTTTTACTTTTAATCTTCGCTAGCCTCTGGGACGGTGATGAAAGGGGTGGCGTTGAAACATTTTCAGCTGCGGGAGGAAACAAACGGGAGAGGAGTTGTTTAAAAGACACTTATTAGAGAACAATGCTCCAAACATTACATATCACATGTGCATTTGGTCCAAGGTTGCACTTTGCCTGTTATATTGAGGGTCTGCCGGTTTGTTGTGAGAGATCACACAAGCAGGTCCGGCGGGCAACAGAATTCGGCTTGCAGGCAGCCATGGTAAGCCACAGTCTACAGGCTTCTTTAACCTTCATAACATGTGGGAATGGTTTCAAACAGCAACCCCCTCATTTCCCATAACAAACAGCCATTGGGCTGGCCATTTAAAAAAGGGTTGGCAATTGAAAAGTGAGGGGCAGCGGTTTTCGGGTTACCGTGCAGCGCGAACCTAATCGACCCCCCGCACACGCACACACATCCATTATGTTCGTTGTTCCCCCTCCCCCCACCGCGTGGGTCACAGCGGGGAAGATTTCCGTTCTGCCACAGGCAAACAGCCCAGCAGGGACGGACCCCTCTGAATACCCCCTTAATAAAATTCCCCTATTTCAAACAGGTGACCATGAATAATATCACTCTTCTGAGGATAACACGGACAGATAAAGAACGGATGTTGATTGAATGCCAGCAAACACCGGGACCATACGCCGCCATGCTTTGCAATGCCATGATTCCAGACTATGTGCCACGGGCCTGGCGTGGTAGAGTGTGTTACCATGGAGCACGGGATAAGGCTGCCCTCCCCAGAAACCTTTTGCACAGGCTTTGGGAGTACATCCAGGAGAGCTTTCTGGAGATGTCCCTGGAGGATTTCCGCTCCATCCCCGAACATGTTAACAGACTTTTCCAGTAGCTGTACTGGCCGCGAATTAATCATTAAACACGCTTGCTTATAAAACATGTATTAATTTCACAGAGGTACACTCACCAGAGGTCCCTTCTCCGGCGTCAAGCACGCCTTGGGTGGGTTCGGAGGGTACTGGCTCCAGGGTGACAAAGAGTTCCTGGCTGTCGGGGAAAAGGGCTTCTCCACTTACTTGCTGTGTCTGTGTGCTATTTTCAGCATCATTATCATCATCTTCCTCTCCCCGAAAATGCTCCTCGGTGGTTTCTGATGATCCACATATGGAGTCATACCACATCGGTGGGTTAGTGCTGGCTGCACCTCCTAGAATGGCATGCAGCTCGTCATAGAAGCGGCATGTCTGGGGCTCTGACCCAGAGCGGCCGTTTGCATCTCTGGTTCTTTGGTAGACTTCCCTGAGCTCCTTAATTTTAACGCGGCACTGTTGCGCGTCCCTGTTGTAGCCTCTGTCCTGCATGCCCTTGGAGACTTTGGCATATGTATTGGCGTTTCTTCTTTTGGACTGTAGCTCTGCTAGCACGGTTTCGTCTCCCCATACAGCGATCAGATCGCGTACCTCACACTCGGTCCACGCTGGAGCTCGTCTTTGGTTCTGGGACTCCATCATGGTCACCTCTGCTGATGAGATCTGCACTCACCTGCAGCTCACCACGCTGGCCAAACAGGAAATGAAATTCAAAAGTTCACGGGGCTTTTCCTGTCTACCTGGGCAGAGCATTGGAGCTCAGACTGCTGTCCAGAGCGGTCAAATGTTGCACTGTGGGATAGATCCAGGAGGCCAATACCGTCGAATTGCGCTAATCCCCTCGTTGGGGGTGGAATGGCGAGATCGATTTTAAGAGCCCTAGAAGTCGATGTTAATGGCTTCGTCATATGGACGGGTGCACGGATCAATCGATATAATGCTAATAAATTCGACCTAAACTCGTAGTGTAGACCAGGGCTTAGTGCATGAGTCTCTACTACATGATCTAAAAGCCACATGGCTTTTAATTTACGCTGTAGCAGACTCGTCAATCTCTGGCTGGGCTAGGTGCTGCTAGAGGGGGACAGAGCACCACACCAAGCAGGCATGGGTTATATAAGGCATGGGTTTTAATAATCATAATAGCAATATTACATAATCCTCTTGATCAATTTTGCTATGCTTTCCCCCATGAAAGCAGGATTAAGCCACAATCATTTCAAAACAATACGTGGATTTTTCCTAATTTTTCCTGTGTACATATGTACACACTGTGAGCTAGAATCTGACCTCAAACGTTTATATGAATGAATTGCCTGTAGGCGAAAATCTGTTCAGTGAATTACAGCTCCCAAGATGTATTGTCAAGTAGTCATGCTCAGCAGATCACAGTATATGCAGCTACTTGTCACTGCCTAGAGATAAATAGGAGAAGTAGAGACGCTACAGGTGAGAGCTACATGTTCACGCAGGATTGAAATGTGACCCACATTTACATTTGTTCAGTATAACCTAGTAGATCTGGTATTTAAATGTTTGGTTTTTTTATTGAGAAATGTCTTGTAAGGCAAGAATGCATACAGACTAATAACATTCATAGGCTGTGTAATAAATAAAACATGAATAATCTTGTATAGTGGGAGAGTCTTTCAAACTTCTTTGTCTTAAACCTATTTACCCTTCATGTGTCCCGATTGCCTTCAGTGAAGTCCCAGTGCCTCATTCACCAGAGCATTACTCCAGTTTTATGCCCGTGTAATTCCATTGAAATCATTGCAGTTATGCTGGCATAAAACTAGAATCATGCAGTGGTGAATCAGGCCCAGAATGCTAACTTTGACATTCCAAGCAATTTCACGGGAACAGAATTACGATGTCATAAGCACAGGATTGCTCACCCTAGGAAATCCATTTTATGAGAGAGAAGCTCTTAGGGCTTGTCTACGCTATAGCAGGAGGTCAATGTACTTCAGTTTACATTGGCCTAACTCTGTAAGTGTTTACACTAAAATGTGGCTCCCACTGATGGTGTCAAGTATCGCGGGGGCTAGCCACGTTAATCTATATCCACAAAAACAGCAAGGAGTCCGGTGGCACCTTAAAGACTAACAGATTTATTTGGGCATAAAGTTTCCTGGGTAAAAAACCCACTTCTTCAGATGCAACATGAAGATGCATCTGAAGAAGTGGGTCTTTTACCTACGAAAGCTTATGCCCAAATAAATCTGTTAGTCTTTAAGGTGCCACCAGACTCCTTGTTGCTCCCACCGATGTACCTCACCCACTTCACTGACTTAACTCCACCTCTGTGAGAATTGTAGTGCTTAGGTCGATGTAGTTAGCGTGACACAGTGTCAGTGTAGACTCTGCATTGCTTACATGGACTGTTGCTGCCTTTCTAAAGCTGTGCCACAGTGCCCCATGCTGACAGTTAAATCAGTGCAAGCACTTCTGGTGAGGACGCACACTGCCGACACAAGAAGCACAATGTGCACATGCAAAAATGGTTTAATAACTGTGGTAGCTGTACATTGACATAACTTGAGTCAACTTAATTTTGTAATGTAAACTTGTCCTTACTCAGATTTTAAGGCCAGGAGGAACTGTTATGGTCATCTAGTCTGACCTGTTGTATTACACAAACCATCAAATTTCACCATGTGTTTGCTTCATCAAGCCCATAATTTCTGCTTGAGCTAGAGTATTTTTTTCAATCCAATTTTGATGTAAAGACGTCAAGTGAAGGAGAATCCGCCACATCTGCTGGTAAGTTGTTCCAGTGGTTAATTACCCCCCTTGTTAAATATTTACATCTTATTTCCAGTCTGAATTTGCATAGCTTCATCTTTGAGCCTTGGGAGCTTGTGATGCTCAAATATTTATATTTGCAATAATAGCAGAGGAAAGAGATGAAGAATACTGGCTAAGAACATTTCTTTTCGTGAATTTGCACTATTGTGAAAGACTCCCTCAACCCTCCTTTAAGTGAAATTAGGTGCAGTTGAACTTTTAAATGTAGGCCAACCTAAGTAGATTTTTCTCATTTATGTGACTAACCATAATTCAGAATTTTCAAGACAATCTTGCATTTAATTAAGACATAATATAGCATATTGGGGGCATATCCTGAAATATCTCCAAACTCAAAGCAAAATATGATGTAGTGGTGTAGGATTTGATTTCTTGCTTCCTACAAAGTTGCCCCAGCACAGGGTTTCCCTTATATAGAAATTTTCTCCCAGCATGCCTTCATGGGGCTGGACTTTTAAATTTGACTGGGCCAAGCAGCTGTAATGAAGAGGTGGCTATTTTGCAATTGGCAAAGCCTGGCTGCATCTCTCTCTTTCCCACCTGATAAGTAGCTGTTATCAGCTGTTTCCCAGATTTCCCCACTCTCCCCACTTTTTTATAGCTGAAAAGATTTTCAAACAAAACTCAGTGGTAGTGATCTCTTGCAATTTACAACTTTCCACTCCCCCAACATCACATATCTATTATAGAACAGCCACAGATCTACAATATCTATTGCACTCCAAGCACTAGGAGAAAGTGGGACCAAGACATGGGTGAGCAGATCATTTGCATTTAGGTCCCTGTTTCTTCCTCTCACTTCAAGCTCTGCACTACAGGTTCTGATTGTGGAGTGGCTGCAAAGTCCCTTCTTCCCTCCTCTTCCTCGCCCAACCTGGCCATCCTGCGGATCTGGAGTGGAGCCACTTTATAATGGTTTATAAGGACCTTAAGAGTCCCTGACTCCTGCTTTATAGGAAGTGGGAAGTGGATTCAAAGGAAATAGTAATTTTTTGGGGGGGGGAGGGGGGGAAGTCAATTGGAAGTTGTTTTTAATGAGACATTTAAAGAACAAGCTATAGATCCAGAAATAGCTAATGGCTCCTGAAGAATCCTACAATGCTGTGTTTAAAACTCTGCCATTTTTAAAAAATGAATGCCTCTGGTACAGCTTGCAGGGGTGGCAATTTTTGTTCCCGGAGAACATTTCTAACATTGCTTAATACGCAGGTGACATGATACAACTTTGGCAGAGGTCTCTGTGTGTATTATGATGTGTGTGTGTTCTGCAGTTCTGGAAAATGTTAGCATGTGTTGTCAATTAGGAGAAATGCTGCTTTACAGCATGCCAAAAAATGATGAAAAATAGACAATGATATCATCTTGTTTACAGGGAGATGTAATGAAATTCAGACATTTGCAGAGATTACTGAGGCACAGGATCAGATGGCTGAAGGAGCTGTCTTCCAGCTGTTCAGTCACCCATTATGAAAATTATATGTCCGAGTGAAAGGGTGCAAAATTAGTAATACCATGCCTCTGATCCAGATCTTCACAGCTATGTATTCAGTGTCCTGTGACCGTTATTATTCCATGGGACTAGATTTTGTTTGTTTAATCACTGTATCATATAATGCCCCATAATGTCTAAATCTTTCTAGATGTTCATTTAAACAGCTTCTATATTTTTGTCTTGATAATGGACTCTTGCTTGATCTAACAAAATTAGGACTTTAACAAAAGAAAATGATCTGACCATACAACTGGAAGTAAAGAAGAATGTCCAGTTATCATGCCTTCCTGCAGGTTTCATTCACTCTGAGGGAATGCTATCCCTGCTTGCATAGGTACACAGGGCCCTCTGTTAGCGGAACTGGTGCTGAGCTGCAGCACAAAAGAGAGGGCAGCAGATGTGGGTGGCGAGTCCCTCTACATGATGGATCCCATCCCAAGAGATATGTCCTGTCACAGCAGGACACACAGGGAAGATTTAAGGCCCTGTAGGCTGGAGGAGATGATTCCTTCCAACTTGTCTTGTACTTGAGTTATTTATGCTGGGGTCTGGAGAAGAGATTTTAGCCTATATTCCTTTTCCTGTTGACTTTCTCTTCTGAGAGATTGGTGTGCCAGATTTGACCCTGCTCTGAGGAATTTACAGCCCAAGCTGGACATCACATACAGGGAGCAAAAAATCTCAGAGTTGGAGGGTGATATGGAAAGGATGAAAGTTGATAATTTATGTTATTGTATCTTGTTGTAAAAGAGTAGTTTTAAAAATCTTCTAAGTTCATATATTTGATCTATAATAGTAAAGTCCACATGAGGACACTGAGGATCTGTTAGAGTGGAATAGAATTTGGAATTCTACCCAGCTCCTTCCAAAGGACTAAGTTGCCCAGCCAGGATAAAAAAATATCTGTGGTGTTGTGTCCCCCTGCCCAAGTCTTGCTCCTATAACTTAGTAGATTTGAAGACCAGAGTGGACTCCTGTGTCAGACATCTTGCAGAATGCTGGCGGTAGAATATCACCCCGTAACAGAATGCAAGTGTGATGTGCTCTTTTAATTCACACAGTTATAATGTAACATTGTCACGATCAGGGTGAAGACATGGGCTGTAACTGGTGGAAAGGAGGTCTCTGAGGCTGAGAAGGTGAACTGAGTTAGTGAGTTTAGATTGAGAAGCAGTGTACAGGAGGTCAGACTAGTCATTAGTTGTTCACAATGGTCCCTGCTGATCTTGAAGTCTGGATTTAGCCTAATGGATAGAGCACTGGACTGGGCCTCAGGGGACTTTGGTTCAATTACTGGCTTAGCTACTGGTTCTTGGGGTGACCTTGGGTAAGTCACTTCACTGCCTTCTGCCTCAGTTTCTCCAGCTGTAAAATGGAGGTGATCTCACTTTTTGTAAAGGCCTTTGAGCTCTGCAGATGAAAAGCGCTATATAAGAGCTAGGTATATGCATACATTCCCAGGGCAAAAGACCACTGTGATTATCTAGTCTGACCTGCTGTATGACACTTCCTCAAAATAATTCCTAGAGCATGTCTTTTAGGAAAATCATCCAGTCTTAGAGTTAAAAATTGCCAGGGATAGAGAATCCGCCACAACTCTTGGTAACTTGCTCCAATGATTAATTACTCCAAGGGGATAAGGAGAACTGAGGCACTCCTTCTCCTACCTGGGCTATATTGGCAGGTGGCCCTGCCACAGAGATCTTGTTGGTGGGTCCTGTGCTCCATGCCTTGCCTTTTTCCTGGAGCCCCATTGTGGAGTCTGCATTTTAGACATATGTAATGTTCCTAAAATTAACATATGGTATGAAGCAATTGCCCCATGCCCCCTCCCCGCCCTACCTAAATGCTGCCCCTGCATTCTACCATACATGAACATATTTATTGCTAGGTAAAAATTTGTGCTAATAATCTCCGTTAGTGACAATATTTATGAAAAAGCCATGGGCAAGATTCTGAAATCCAGTGGCACTGTGGTGGTGTATAGGGACTGTGTAATTGCATCATAAACCTATACCAGGGCATGCTCTGGTGGCAGAGGAACACTCTGTGCTTCTGTTTGGCTCTCCTTCTTCGGTAGGGAGGTGTTGGGAGCAGGAAGACGGCATAGTGGAGCTCCATTAAAGACCTTATGCCAGTGGTGTAGCTTTGAGCTGACTGGCAGTAGCTCTAAATGGGGACTATGGGTCAGGTGCAGGAAGAACTTATCCCCATATCTAGGGGTGCTCATCTGAGGTAGCGTTGAGTTATGCAGCGTCAGATAATGGTTATGCAGCTACATTTCCTCAATGACATTTCGGCCATCTGACCACTCCTTTGCTTTTTGCACAAAGGAGGAGTTGTAACTGTAAACAGGGAATCATCATTAAACAGGTGTGTTTCTCATGGTCCTGTGGTGATCGGTTCTTGGCCTTGTGCTATTTGACATTTTTACTAATGACCCAGAAGAAAACATAAAAGCATCACTGATAAAGTTTGCGGATGACACAAAAATAGGGGGAGTGGTAAATAATGAAGAGGACAGGTCACTGGATTGTCAATCTGAATCCCTTGCTAAACTGGATGCAAGCAAAAAACATGTCTTTTCATACGGCTAACTGTAAACATCAAGGAATAAAGACTGTAGGCCATACTTACAGGCTGGGGACTCTGTCATGGGAAGCAGTGACTTTGAAAAAGATTTGGGGATCGTTGTGGATAATCAGCTGAACACGAGCTCTACGGGCAATGCTGTGGCCAAAAGGGCTAATGTGATCCTTGGATGCGTAAATAAGGGAATATTGAGTAGGATTAGAGAGGTTATTTTATCTCTGTATTTGGCACTGGTGTAACCACTGCTGGAATACTGTGTCTAGTTCTGGTGCCCACAATTCAAGAAGGATGTTGATAAATTGGAGAGGGTTCAGAGAAGAGCCACGAGAATGGTGAAAGGATTAGAAAGCATGTCTTATAGTGATCGACTCAAGGAGCTCAGTAGGTTGGTTTTAACAGAGAGAAGGCTAATGGCGTGACTTGATTACAGTCTAAAGTATCTACATGGGAAACAACTATTTAATAACAGGCTCTTTAATCTAGCAGAGAAAGGTATTACACAATCCAGTGGTGGGAAGTTGAATCTAGACAAACTCAGCCTGGAAATGAGGTTTTACAGTTTTAACAGTGAGAGCAATTAACCATTAGAACGTACTAAGGGTCATGGAGGATTCTCCATCACCGACAATTTTTTAATTCAGAATTACATGTGTTTCTAAAAGATATGCTCTAAGAATTATTTTTTGGAAGTTCTGTGGTCTGTGTTATCCAGAAGGGCAGACTAGATGATCACACTGGTCCCTTCTGGCCTTGGAATCTATGGATCTTGGACAGAATTTTAATACCTCTGGGATAGATGTGAGCTTCTCTGTTTCATTCTTATTGATTTCCTGTTGCTACTTGTAGCACAATAGTGCTAATAGCTTGGGCACACTGTTTTTCTCAGCAATAAACTGTGTGATAAACTTCCAGGACTTTTGCCTCTTAATTTGTCTGGCAGATATGTTAAAGCCTCTTATACATTATTACTTTAATTAGTTGAATTAAAAATGTTTGTAGAAAGAAGTTACATGAAGAACATGGATAGCAAAGCTATTTTATATTTGACACACAAAGAAAATCTAGTACCCAGTGTGGGGAGGGGTGGGGGTGGAGGGAGAATTAATTCTGTTTGACGCCTGAATGGTCTCTGTCAGTTATTTTTAATACCGTATTTTGTTACACACTTTCACAGCCTTCTCTCCCCTAGATACACATGGTTAATTCCCATTAACTTTAATAGGAGTTACATATACACACAGAAGAAGACAGCTTCCTGGGGTGCACTGTGTAGTCACTTTGACAGATTAGCACTGTAATGGACTATCCTGTAATGAATCCCTCTGGCAGGAAGTGGAAGATGCCATTCACTTTTGCAAGTGCAGCAGTGTGTTGGCTGTGGGATAGTCTCTTCCTAATACTTAAAATTCCTGGGAGGATTGACTTCAGTTACTTAGGAGCACTAAGGACACGTTCCAAGGTCCTGTCTTAGTTTTTAGTATTCAGTCCTTTAAGCTAGTGAGAATTTTCCTGAGGGCAAGAATGCGCCTGCCTGCTCTGCAGGTACATAAGTGCGGGTGGGTAGGGTTGCCAACTTTCTAACTGCAGAAAACCAAGCACCCTTGCCCCAGCCCTTCTCCAAGGCCACGGCCCCGCTCACTCCATCCCCCCTCCCTCCGTCGCTCGCTCTCCCCCACCCTTACTCATTTTCAGCTGGGGGCCAAGTGGTTCAGAGTGTGGGGGAGGTGAGGGCTCCATCTGGAGGTGCGGGCTGGGGATGGGAGGTTTGGGGTGTAGGAGGGGGCTTCAGGCTGGGGCAGGGGATGGAGGTATGGGTTGTGGGCTCCGGAAGGGAGTTTGATTGTGAGAGGGGGCTCAGGGCAGGGAGCTGGGGTGCAGGAGGGGGTGCGGGCTCTGGGAGGGAGTTTAGGTACAGGAAGGACCTCAGGGCTGGGGCAGGGATGCAGGAGGGGATGAGGGGTGCGGGCTCCGGGCGGCTTACCTCAGGTGGCTCCCGGGAAGGCCGGCATGTCCCTCCGACTCTGTGCACTGCCCCAACCTGCACGCATCACCCCCGTAGTTCCCCTTGGCTGTGGTTCCCAGCCAATGGGAGCTGTGGAGCTGGCACTCAGTGCAGGGGCAGCATGCGGAGCCCAGTGGCTGCCCCTACACCTAGGAGCCGGAGGGACATGTCACTGCTTCCAGGAGACATACGGAGTTGGGTAGGGAGCCTGGCTGCGCTGCCAACTGGATTTTTAACGGCCCAGTCATTGTCCCGGTCAGTGGTCAAAAACCAGACACCTGGCAACCTTATGGGTGGGAAGGACATGGGGCCACCACTTACAGCCATGCATAGCAGCCATGCACAACAGCATGTCTGTTTCTCTGCTAGTACTTCTGAGGGTGTAAGACAACCCAAAAGGGACATAAAGAAGGCAGGCCTTGACCTGTCCCATCTCCACACAGTGCTGTGGAGCTAGCCAGGCATACATGGGGAAACATGCTGAACCCATTCAAAGGATAAAACAGTGGAGGAAAAGCAGCATCAACAGACCATCCAGCTCTTCATGGGCCCCAGTAGGCAACATTATGAGAACCTCACATATAATCCATCTAATTTGAACCCTCTATAGAATACTCTTTTAACTTTTAGGAGAAAATGAGATGGATGGGTCAAACAACAATAGAAAGGTGACATTTCTATTAAATTCTATAGATTTTTAGATTAATTCCTATTGAAACCTTACATTTCTATAGATCCTGAAGGTAAAATACTTATTCTATAGGATTATCAATCTAATCTATACTGTTTCTATGGGACACTGGTTTCCATAGTGCTAGAGGTATCCTATCACATCACCTCCAATGACTCCCTTCTCCAAGGACTAAATTCTGCTTTAGGAGAATGACTGTAACTGAACTCGAGAGAGATTGCTGTGACAAACTGTCCTGTTGAAAAGACACTATGAATGCTCCAAAGGGATGGCTGTATACCCTCCAAAAAGGCAGTTAAAGCACTAGAATGTTGGGTGTGTTTGTTTAAGATATACACACCCTTGAAGAAGCAAACTGCATTAACAGAGCAGCTAACTCCTAGTTCGCATTAGGAAGTTGATGTGTTTCAGTGGTTCCAGTTTTGGTGGGAGTGAGAACTAATGACTCTGGCCTCAGTCCCACCATTGGTTTGGCACAGGCGAAGCCTCAATGTGCATATGTTCATGTTGCCCTCTAGTGGCGGAAGCCTGTTGTTTAAAATTATTTTTGTGGACCACTGTACACCCACAAAGCCATATGGTAAGATACATAGGCGCTGACTTCCGGTGGCACCGGTGGGGGCTGACGCCCGGCGTCAGGGGCGGGGCCCCGCCCCGATGCTGGGCCCCGCCCCGATGCTGGGCCCCGCCTCCGACGCCGGGTGACGTTGCGGGGCCCCGCCCCTGATGCCGACGCAACGTCGCCCAGCGTCGGGGGCGGGGCCCCGCAACGTCTCCCGGTGCTGAGGTGAGCTTGCCGCGGGTCCCGGGACTGGCGGGGAGCCGGGCATGGGCCCTGGGAATGGTGGGGAGCTGCCGGTGGGTGCTCTGCACCCACCAATTTTTCCCCGTGGGTGCTCCAGCCCCGGAGCACCCACGGAGTTGGCGCCTATGGTAAGATAGTCCCTGCCCTGAAGAATCATAGAATAGAGGGGTTGGAAGAGACCTCAGGAGGTCATCTAGTCCAGTCCCCTGCTCAAAGCAGGACCAATCCCCAACTAACATATTCATTGATGATTTAGAAAAGGGCAAAGTTGACATGGCAAAGTTTACAGACTATGCAAAATTATTCAACATAGTTAACTCCAAAGCAGACAGCTAGGAGTTACAGAAGGGTCTCAGAAAACAGGGTGACTGATTAACAAAATGGCAGATGAAATTCAATGTTGATGAATGCAAAGTAATCCACATTGGAAAACATAATCTTGATTATACATATTCAGTGATGGATTCTAAATCAGCTATTACCACCCAAGAAAGAGATCTTGGAGTCACCATGGATAGCTTTCTGAAAACTTCAGCTCAATGCACAGCAGCGGTCAAAAAGGCTAACAGTATGTTAGGAACTATTAGGACAGTGATAGAAAATAAGACAGAAAATATTATAAATGCCACTATATAAATCCATGGTGTGCTCACATCTTGAATACTGTGTCCAATTCTGGTTGCCCCATCTCAAAAAGGATACAGTGGAACGGAAAACATTCACAGAAGGGCAATAAATATATATATGATCAAGTGTACAGACTAAGGACAGACTTCCGCACAAGGACAGACTAAGAAGATTAGGGCTATTCAGTTTAGAAAAGAGACAACTAAAGGACAATATGATAGAGGTCTATAAAAATCAAGAATGGCGTGGAAAAAGTGAATAGAGAAGTGCTATTTATGCTTTCACACAATACAAAAACTAGGGGTCATCCAATGAAATTAATATGTGGCAGGTTTAATGCAAACAAGAGGAAGTCCTTTTTCCACACAATGCGCAACTAACATGTGGAACTCATTGCCATGGGATGTTGTGATAGCCAAAAGTATAACAGGATTCAAAAAGGAAAAGGTCCTGTCAATGGAAGTCCTTATTATATCAGTGAATAAAAACCCTGAGACCATTACCCAAGTGTGAATATTCCCCTGTTAACTCTTCTAGAGATTTCTGTCATTGCAGTACTTACAATGACTGGAATTTTTAACCAGAAGAGCCATGCAAATTGGAAAAATTATTAATCTTCTGTCAGTAATAGAAATAATTATTGTCCCATTATGATCGGAATAAATAATTCCTAATATTAGCAACTGGTCCTATTTACATACAGTAGCTCAATTTGAAGAGCTGTCTGTAGAGTAATTTGAGGGCCATAGCCAATGAACCATCGCAACTATCAGGCATGCATTAGAATCGGTCTGTCAGCCCTGTCTTTGCAGCATACAATACAATGTCTCTGAGAAATGTTGGAGTAGTGAATGAAATGTGAATCAATTTGAGGATATACACCCTGAAGGCTGTTAGCTACATCACAACATTTCAAGCTTCCCCAGTGATGGTACTTTATCTCTCTTGTGCAGTAACACAGCAGAGCTGAAAAATGACTATTTAACCGATTGTAAGGTGAATCTTTTTTTTCTCCGGATACAAATTAAGCAATATAAGATTGTCTACTGGGGGTAATAAAGAACTTGTGGTATTTTAAATTTACTGTTTTAAGAGTGCTAACACAAAATAAATATATCACCATCCTGATATTTAAAGAAAGATTGTTTTAAACTGATTTACTTTTTACTTACATACACATGATTTTTTAATGTATATAGGCATTTTTTGTTATAACCACTGTTTACAGAATCAGACCCTGCTTCTGCAGAGAGCAGTTGAACAGAATGTTGAATTATTCCTGCCTGTTGTTTTCTGTTTTTAGCTATAATATATCCACCCACAATTCTTAACAATTACAAGGCACTTTCCATTTTCAAAGTGCTGTACCAACTTAACCTACGCACTTCCCAACACTGCTGTGAGGTAGGCAAGTAAGCAGTACTGTTCCCATGCTATGGACAGGGGAATAAAGGTAAAGAGGCCCATCCCCAATGGCCATAGTTCAAATCAGTGACAGACAAAATTATGATGCCTATGAGAAATGCTTTGTTAATAACATCTTGATATTCTTGGGAGTTATTGCTTCCTTTGTGTTTTTTCCAGTGCATCCTTTCTTCTCCGTATTTGTCCGTTAGGCCAGATGCTGCAAAGACTTGTGAACATGCTTAACATTATGTGCTCTGTGAGTAGCTCCATTGTCTTCAGCAGGGCTACTCAGAATGCATAGATTTGAGCATGTGCACAGTTCTTTGCAGGATCAGGGGCTTCACTTGCAAGCTCTTTGGAATAGATTTTTTTTGTGGTCTTGTGTAGCACTGAGTACTGCAGCGTGCTAAACAAATAACAGTATTACTGATACTATTGCTAGTCTTTGTAAAAACTTGGGTTCCTCTTTCCCACCCCAGTTTAACTGTTTCATCTACTAGTTGTATTTTGTCAATTTTAGAATCTGAGCTTGTGGGAAATGGGGCTTTCTCTTACTATGTGTCTGTAAGCGCCTAGCTCTGGAGTGCTAGTCCTGCCTTGTGTGATTCTCTCTCGTTCTTTTGCACAAAAGACCACACAACCGCTTCTCCAGCGCTGTATTTCCTCCTCCCCTGTGCATGCGTGTGCGCATGCACACACCAGACCCTGTGGCGGCCTCTCCATGTGGTCAGGGTTTTGTTGAATTTGAGGGTGGAGGCCAGAGGAAAGGAGTGAGTAGGATGAGGACAAGAGGCTGTACATTATCCCCAAGCTCCACGGGGACTATTCAGAAAAGCATAATACAGTCTGGGACTGTTACCTTGTCTAGGTAGTCCTTGCCCCTCTACCTCTAGGTCCAGGGGTAGCTGTGGCCAAGGGGCGTCCCTGGTAGGGCAACTCCACTGGATGCTGGCTGACAGGATGCTGATGGTTAGAGCCAGTTCAGAGGCAAAAGTTGTGGTCTTAAGGGATCTTCTGAGATCCTTGCAG
Source organism: Macrochelys suwanniensis (assembly GCA_033296515.1). NCBI lineage: Eukaryota > Metazoa > Chordata > Testudines > Chelydridae > Macrochelys > Macrochelys suwanniensis. Next base: position 35,266,616 of record CM065775.1, on the reverse strand, counting down.
ACCTGTCTTGTTTGTCAGTGGCCCCAGGGGCAAGCTCCGCTGCCCCAATGGGATGGATTTTCCACAGGCAGGGATGATTTGGTCCAGAAGTTCCTGGTTTTCAGCCCCATGCACAACCCACCATAGCTGCAAATCACCGCCCTATTTCCTGCATCGTCTGCAATATTTATAAATAACTTCAGCTTACCTCTGTGATGTACATTGACTATTTCCTGGCTTTAAAGTGTCCAGTCTTGGATGGAGCCGAAGAAAATGGACAGCGCAGTTTTCCTGGTGGTATACACTAATTCACGGAAACTGCTGCTGCTAATGTGTCAGCACGTCCTGCGGAGCAAGAATGGGTCTGTGAATAATTCAGTACATTATAGGAAGTGTGTGCAATAATATAGGAGATTTTTCAGCCACTGGGTCTCCTTCATTCCTGGTGGGGGTGGGGAGGGGACGTGTGTACCACAGACTGGTTGATACATTGTTCCTGCTTCTTATGTTTGTCACTTGGTGTTTGCATTATTAGTCTCTCCACACTTTTATTTGGTATTCTTTCACACCTGTGGATTTTACTATCTTGCAGTACACTATATCTCATGATCAGCTGACGATCGTGGGCATTGTTCATCAGAAATAACTGAGCAGCCGAAACCTGTGTGAAAAAGCTGTGCCACGAAAACAATTGTTGAATGAGTTCTGTGGATTAAACAAGACTATAACCAGGATCAAGGGCAGAGGGAGAAGGGTTGAAATAGTGAATTTCCCTTCTGCTTCCCATCTCCACCATTTTGTCTTTTACCAGACAGTAGGGTTGCCAGGCATTTGCCCAGTCAAAAAGGGACCCTGGCAGCTACAGTCGGCACCACCGAGTGAGCCCTAAAAAATCCGGTCAGCAGCGCAGCAGGGGCCCGGGGCTAAGGCAGGCTCCCTGCCTGCCCTAGCTCCGCATGGCTCCTGGAAGCAGCCGCCAGGTCCTTGCAGCCCCTAGGCGCATGGGCTCTATGCACTTCCCGAGTGCTGGCTCCGCAGCTCCCATTGGCTGAGAACCTCGACCAGTGGGAGGGGCAGGGACGGTGCCTGAGGGCACGAGGGCAGTTCATGGAGCTACGGTAAGCACCGCCGGGACCCCACACCCTTCTCAACACCCCAACACCGTACCCCAGCCCCGAGCCTCTTCCTGCACCCCAACCCCCTGCTCCAGCCTGGTGAAAGTGAGTGAGGGTGGGGAAGAGCAAGTGATGGAGGGAGGGGGGGAGGGAGTGAGTGGTGGGAAGGAGCGAGTGGGGGCAGGGACTCAGAGAAGGGGTGGGATGGTGGCGGAGCCTCAGGGCAGTGGCGGGGGTGGTCTGTTTTGTGCAATTAGAAAGTTGGCAACCCTACCAGACAGCTGCAACCAGCCTTCCATCCGCGTAGGTGCAGAATGCACCTAACCCCGATGCACACTCTGTACACTGCTCCAGCAGCACATAGGTACCATAAAAGAGGTGCAGTGGGCCTGGTGATAATTTCCCTCGCACAGGCACACCACAAAGTGAATATAAATGGCTTTACCTTGTCCCTTCACAGGCCTCAGCTTGGGGAGCATGATAGGGGTCAGAGAGGACGGAATGGGGGCATTTCTGCTTATGGGCTGCACCTTCGCCAGGAGTTTTGGCCATAGCACAGCCCATACACAGCCATAGGAAAGTTGCCATAAATTAGTGCAGAGCATGGGGACTTTTCTTGCTTATCACGGGCTGTTTTAGTCCCTGCAGCAGCCCCAAGTATGTGTAGGAAACAATCCTTCATTGGCAGAGCCCTGCTGGCTGGCCCAACAGGTCTTTATTTTCTATTTATTCTAAAAACTAAATTCCTTTTGTGGTCTTGAATGGATGTTTGTTTTGAGGAAGGAAAAGGAGGAAGGGACAATGGGCCTAGGCCATAGACTCATTGTGTCTTCCATCCTGCTTAGGAAGAATTGCTTCTAGAGCAGGGCTAGTTGTGTGACACAGGTTACAAAAGTGCATCTTTCTGATCAATAAGGCTCATTGAACTAACAAATATTGAGTTCACCTCTTTGTTCTAGTGTTGTTGTTTTTACAGTAGCTGTGTTTAGTCTGCTTTTTTCAGTATTGTTAAGATCTTTCTTTGCATCTTCCCTTTGACTGTTGAGAAATATTACTGATGATCTGTCTTTGTCCAATGTTAAAATGAGCAGTTGCCAAAACTCTCATGTCAAGTTTGCTTAGCCACAAGAACACTAACTTGTACAGTCCTGATGTCTCTGAAAGTTCAGGTCTCTCCACCTCTCTCCCATCTCAAAGCTGCTGTGCTTGCTGCTCAGCAATGCATGAGAATATGCGCCAGACCCAAACCCTGCTGCGGGCTGCCAAGCTTTCTTCTGATGGCTGGAACCACAATCTCTGCCTGTCTACAGGCTGGAGCTCAGTGAGATTGAGCATACTGTACCGGGAGCAGTGATGGATTTCCTTTGGGCTGATGGGGTCTTTTTTTGAGTTTTAAAGAATAATATACCATTTAATATACATGGATATATGCCTATCTCATAGAACTGGAAGGACCTTGAAAGGTCATCAAGTCCAGTCCCCTGCCCTCACTAGCAGGACCAAGTATTGTTCTCTGACAGATTTTTGCCCCAGATCCCTAAATGGCCCCCTCAAGGATTGAGCTCACAACCCTGGGTTTAGCAGGCCAATGCTCAAACCACTGAGCTATCCTTCCCCCATTTGCAGTTTGTGATCTCAGGATGACACCAGATAGTTGCAGTGAGTCAAGTTTGTAGAAGTAGGCAGAATGATGGGCGTGTGCCAACAGCAAAACAGTATCATTTCTCCTGTTGTGCTGCCTCTGCCAGAATGTGTTAGGTATCGATTTTTATAAAGCCCTCTTGTCTGTTAAGCACACAAGAAAGATGAAAGTAAGGGTGATCACAAGATCAGTCACCAGGCTGGAGGGTCACTCCAGCTGAGAGGTAGCAATTTGAATATGATCCACAAGTAGAGAGGACTGTCCACTTAGGCTGCCTGGCTCAGCCCTTCATGTATAACCATTTGTTGTTCCCAAAAGAATATATTTTACAAATAAATGTAAGTTTTTCATAACTTCCCTGAAGCAAGAGCTGCTTCAAGTCTAACTTAGGGTGTTTTGGATTTTTGTTTAAACAGATTTATTTTAATGTATTTACATTGCAGCAATGCCCACAGTCTTCTAGGCACTTTCCAACCACCTCTGTCGAAAGATCTGAAAGCCTGAAAAGATTAGAATAATTACCCCAGGATATTTATTTTTCTACTGCACTGATATTTGGGGCCCAGACCTGCCACCCTTAAATCAGGTGACTAGTAGTCTTTATTCCATGCAGTCACTGAGATTTCTCACATGAAATCAATAGGATTTCTCACACAAATAAGGGCTCAAGGAAACAAGTGGCCTTGGGATTATATTATTACCCGTTTAGCATCAACAGTGTGTGCTTTACAAGGATCAGGCCTTGCACTACAAAAATATCAGTGCAGGTGGTGGAGTGGATCAGCTGTTCAGCAATGAAAGAACAGCTCTTGAGGAGTGAAGAGTGCTTCACAATGAGAAAACAAAAGAAAAGTGTTTTTTTGCATATCTAGAAAACAAACCAACCCATCTGGGACAGTCCTCAGTTCTGTAACTACAGGGTGTACGATGCAGCTTTCACAAAGGGCTTCTCCTCTTCTGTCAAGTGGCTGTCACCCCCTGGCATTCTCAGTGGGTCTTCAGTCACCAATACCTAGTGGTTGCTCTGCATTTGAACATTTGTGTTAACGCCTTGTTTGTTAGCAGTATGGACTCTGCACTATGCCACAACCAAAGCCTGGCCGTCCCCTTGTAGAGAGGAAGGACGGTGGTTAGGGCTAGTGTGGGGCTCAGGAGACCTGGGTTCAATTCTTTGCCCTGCTATGGATTTCCTGTGTGACCTTGCCCAAGTCACTTAGTTTCTCTCTGCGTCAGTTCCCCATCTGTAAAATGGGGATAAATACATTTCCCTACCTCACAGGGATGTTGTGAGGAAATGCTTTGAGAGATACTATGATACTTAGGGCCTTATTAGTTCCTAGGATGGATAACCAAATTCCTTGTTTGGTTTAATAAATGGAAGGATCTCCTATCTAAATCTGTGCCAGAAATGTTTATTTTTCAATTAATTACCACAATGATATGTTTGTTATAGTTTAAGGAGTATATTTTTGTTTGTTTATAATATTTTTTGTTGATAGTGGTATAAAGAGAGGTCTTTACAACATGCCTGAAAGTTGGTTTGTTCTCGTTTTCAAGATGTTTTGTCCTGGTTTGCACACAAGATGAATTCAGAGCTGTCTTGTCTTTTTCCCTAGCAAAAGTTAATATTGCATTAATGAGTAATTGCACGCAAGAAGAAATTAGGCCTAATGTGGATGTTTATGCAAAATCTGTGTTCTGAATCACAGAAGGAAAATCTTAATTTAATTCGTACCTAAACTTTGGAATCCACCATTTTAGAAAATGGCCTCTGCATGTATCATTTTAGCTCATGGTGAAGAGGAGTTGTAGATTGTACCAATGTTCGTTGGTCCCACTTAGCAAAACTTTAGTAGACCTAGGGTATTAACCCATTGTGCCCTGGTGGATCTGGGGTGTTATAGCCTGAGGCAAAAATGAGTGGTGAAACTGGGACACTGAACTAATAAAATCAATATCAATCTGTATTTAAAAATACTGAGATATACGTTACAGTGATCATGAAGGAAGGTCAAATGTCTGAAATATGTGTGTTGTATTATGTGGTACTAACTTGCACTGTTACAATTGAGAATATGACAGTGTTTCCCACGTTTGTAAAAGGGGTGCTCTGGTTTAAAGGCTCTTTTTTATATATACATGCTAAACCCATATATATATATAAACAAACATATATATATATATATTCTTTCCCACTTAATCTAGAATCCTGCTACTTAAATAGTTAAATTACATTTAAAAACAAGCCATCATCTGCCATAGAATACACCCATATAATTCCCAGTGATGGCTGTGTAGCAGTTAGGACAGTGAGTCCTCAAGCTGGTTGATGCCTTGGATGCTACTGGAATCCAATGAACAATAAGAAGTCAATGGGTGCCAAGCACGTGCATCAAAAAACAAAGTCTGGTGAAATATCAGTTGCCTGTGAGCTTCCTCTTCTTTCCTGGCCAAAAGCCTAAAGGAGGTTTGAGCTTAGATGGAGCTTTTTGTCATTAGAGGATCAATCTTCTTTCTCCACCTGCCCCAAAGAAAAATCCATGGTGGATTTCAGGGTGCCTAAAAATCAATGATTAAAAAAAAATCGGATTTTTAAAATTTAAATTGGATCATTTTGATAACATGCTTTTTGAGGGAAAAAAACCTATCTAAAGATAGTTTTAATTAAGATACATTATAGCTCAAGGATATCTCATCATGGAATTAGGGATTATAAATTCTGATTCTATGTTATGAGACAATATATTCATGTTTAAAAAAAGTTTTGTAAATGAGTTCCAATAGTTCATGGATTAGGGACCCAATTTATGGGGTTCCACAGGCTTCTGTATAGGTTATTTAGGTTAATCTTTCCATCTACCCAATGGGACTCAGTGCTCAGTGTAGAAGATACCATACCATCAGAGATGTTTAGTTTTGCAGTTCTCAAACTGTGGATTTGTCTCTCCAGAGGTAACATGCTTGTTTACAGCAAAAATGTTTTAAATAAATAAATAATATATAGAGGTGAGAAATAACAGACTTCAACTCTATTGTCCCTCTGCAAATTTGTGTACACAGAGTCGATCCCTTACCTCTCTCTAAATGTGAAAAGTTTCAAAAAGTTCAATGAATAGAAGATTGTTGGGGGGCGGAATAGGTCTGGACAAGGAGAAGAAGTCTGGAGATAAATGTGAGACGCGAGGGACATATGCTTGTTTCGTTAAAATATTATATGTTTGCTGTTGAAGAAAAAAATCCAGAATATGTAACATTGTTGTTTTAGTTAAATAAAACAATTTAAATGTCTGTCTGGTGATGTTCTCCTCAGAATACAGCCTTGCAAGAAAATCCTCCAAATATTAATAATTAACCTCTTAAATTGGAGATATTTATGAAGTCATTGGGAGGTGAACTATCTGCTTCAATTACCTTTGGAAAATGAAATAACCAATCATTCATTTTCTGATATAGCTGTAAAACTAATCTGAAAAGTTTTCAAAATAAATCACTGTTTAAACATGCATAGAGTGTACCTTCTAAAAATGAAACCTACATCTATCTCTGAGTTGTGAAGAATACATAGGCGCTGACTCCGTGGGTGCTCCGGGGCTGCAGCACCCACGGGGAAAAATTGGTGGGTGCTCAGCACCCACCGGCAGCTCCCCGCCAGCCCCGGGGTCCGCGCCCAGCTCACCTCACCACCAGGAGACGTTGCGGGGCCCTGCCCCCAACGCTGGGCGACGTTGCGTCGGTGGCGGGGGCGGGGCCCCGCAACGTCGCCCGGCGTCGGGGGCGGGGCCCCGCAACGTCGCCCGGCGTCGGGGGCGGGGCCCGGCGTCGGGGGCGGGGCCCGGCGTCGGGGGTGGGGCCCCGCCACGTCGCCTGGCGTCAGCCCCCACCGGCACCGACGGAAGTTGGCGCCTGTGGAAGAATATGTATTAAGGTTATAACAACCAACAAGAATGCACATGTATGTAGAAAACCATGATTAAATCGAGTCCTCCTGACTAGTGATTTAAATCAATTTGATTTTAAATCAAATCAACCCTGGTGGAGTTTGCTCCACACTAATTCTCTGCTAGCTACAGGTCCTGTCAAGATGGCAAGTTGAACCCAGAAGAGGGTCTGCTTCAATTCATTTTACAGGTTTGTCTTTTGTTTGGTAAGGGAGGAAGTTAGGGTCTTCAAAGTCTACTGTTCCAAAGACCTGCACTGACCAGTGGCAAAACTGCTATTCTGTTTATAATTGGCTTTCAGCTAAATATGAAGTCTAAAATATACAGGATTCAAGTCCCAGCTCTCACAAATTTTGTTTGGACTTTGACCTTGGTCTCTGTGTGTCTCCATCTGTAAAATGGAGATGACAATACTGTACTTCCCTACCTCTGAGGGGTTTTGAGAAACTATTAAAGATTGTGAAGTGCTAAGGTATTACTGTAATGGTGTTCACATAAATTCCTTAGATAGATAGTTCTGTTCAGACTGGATTTTTTCCTCTGGTCTAAGAGCAAAATTCTCCTATTCAGTCTATGCTCTTATATGCAGCATTCTGCACTGATTCCACATACAGTACTCCCACTGACAGCAATAAAAAAATTGATGTGTGGAATAAGTGTATACTATGCAGTGGGTTGTAGAGGAGAATTATGCCCCAGGATGAAATACTTTTTTCCTGAAAACTGGAGTGGGTGACAGGTTACTTGGAACCAATAGTACCCTTGAATAGAAACTATTTTTCATATAAGGTTTTCCTCTTTCTGTTTTTCGTTTATTGAAAAACGATGAGCAAACTTTTCCCAGAAAGCAGGAGTGTTTTTATGGCCACAATGCCAAACACACCCAATAATTATTTTATGGTGCAGTGTTATGTATTGTGGGTTCAGGGATGGGAAAACGGAGTCAGGGCTGGCCAAGCGCATGTAGAGCTAAAATACTCAGACTGCACCTCAAACCTTTACCCCTAGTTTAGAGATCCTCACTGTGGATCTATTTATGGAGTTCTTGCCAAGTGTTATCTCTATGAGCTTGTAGTGTGCCTGTCCTGTGTCTATTTTTCCTTCCATCGACTTTTCTAGTGTGCTCATAGCTGCTAATGCCAGCCAGAGTCTCGCTCTGGATCAGGTCCCTGGACTCTGTTTCACACCAGAGCCTCCAAAAGGGAGGTTGATTTTTGTTTTCTTGTAATTTTTATTCATATCTAAATACAGCACATCTCCAATTATTAAAAATTTGCAATAGATAATGTTTACAGTATTTTTGGTGTTACAAATAAAATGTTTATTTTAGATCAGTTATATCTGAATACAGTAGAACCTCAGAGTCACGAACACCAGAGTTACGAACTGACCAGTCAACCACTTACCTCATTTGGAACCACAAGAACGCAATCAGGCAGCAGCAGAGACAAAGGGGAAAAAAGCAAAAACAGTACAGTACTGTGTTAAATGTAAACTATTAAAAAAGTAAAGGGAAAGCAGCATTTTTCTTCTGTATAGTAAAGTTTCAAAGCTGTATTAAGTCAATGTTCAGTTGTAAACTTTTGAAAGAATAACCATAATGTTTTGTTCAGAGTTACAAATATTTCAGACTTACGAACAACCTCCATTCCCGAGGTGCTCATAACTCTGAGGTTCTACTGTACATGACCCATGCCATGGTATTGTTGTTTAATAACAGGCACTGCTGCAGGTCCAGACCAGTTTTGAACCACTTGAAAAGTAAAATGACTTGTATCTTTATTATTTTGGGGGGTTTGGTATGAACTTAGCACATTATAGGGTAAGGTCATGAAATTCCAATGCTCCAAGTTAAGTTTCTTTCTTCTATTTGAATCTTGGGAACAGATGAAACAGTACAAAGAAGCAAAAACATTCTGGAGTTTGTACTTCGTCGTGTCATTGATCTTAGTTTAGCTGGTAATTGGCTTTAATGCACTGAATATTTCCTACTTTTGTTCTTCAGTCTCACATTATCCTCAATATTACCGTATTTATCACCCAAAATTTCACTCTTACTCTTGTGGGGCACAGCAGTTGAGAACTCTATATTGAACCAGTATATCATTTCCTCATTGATGTTATAAAGAAAAAAAAAAGCTGAATATGGTTTATGGGAGAAGATAATTCAGAGTTTTCTCTGAATTTCAACATACAAATCCTCAGCTATTTTAAAAATATCATATAATTAATTGCATCAGTCCATAACAAGCAATTTATTACAATGTTAAAGAATACTGTCAGATTAAAAAAATTATTTTGATAAAATGACCTAACTTTCATTGCTGACAACCTCTTAGATTTTTAAGCCTAAAATAATCTTTAAACCATATATTTGCTGCATATGTTATTTCATTTCATTGCATTTTGCATTTCTGTCAGATTTAACTGACTAGAAAGAATAAGTGAAACAGATTGGTCTAATCACCAGTCCAATTTCTGGTTCTTGGGCACGTGAATAGCATTGCTATGCTTGTGTTTCCGACACATGAAAGGAAAGGTTAATAGGGTGCAAAATTTCACTATAAGAAAAAGTAAATGCTATTTTGTATTTGCAGCCTAAAGTGTGTAAAATAAATAAACTGACACAAAAACACACCTGGATTGTTATCAGACCTCCTAAACCCTGAATACACTCACAAACCACCTCTATTTTTGTTGGTAAAAATTGGTAAAAAGCAGAAGTGCCCTTGGGCTAAGATTTTGTATACAACACTTCAGGTTTGAATGAATTATAAGCCACTGAAATTTGTGTGTTTCTGTTTGTTCATGTGTGTATGTGTCAAGGGGCGGAGTTAATGAAATTGCTAGCTGACCTTTGGATACAGCAGCATTGGTGATTGCCTCTGTAATAATCATCCTCTCCTGTATTATGTGAGAGTGGAAATTGCAGCATTACAGATTACTTCTAATTTTATGCATGTGTTTGTTTAGCAGCAATCCATCACTGAAGTGCATGTTGTCTATTTGTTTAGGCCTTTAAATAGCTAGTAGAGCTCATGCTGTATTTGATGGCATATAATGTTCAGTGCTGTCTGGGCAAATTATGCCACTGTAATGGGGGGGAGATGTGCAGCCATGCAGCAGCTGGGTACAACTGCAGTCTTTGTGCCCCCAGAGGGGTACAGACTGCTCGAGCTTAGTGGTCCCAGTAGTTCTGACTTACCCAGAGGTGTTTGGGTCATTGTTCAGATGCAGGAGTGTGGCACACAGTGCTCTCTGTGACAGGATGGTACCATGGCTGTGTTCCCCACTGTTCTCTTGGCGATGTTTTGGTGGTACATCGCCTGCCCAGAGATCTCACCATTGCCTCCAGTGAAGAGCTGTGCCTTAAAGGCCCAAGCACATGTCTTTGGAAAACTTTTGATTTTGGATCCACAGTGAAATCAAGTGTGTGTGAAATTCTGAAAATGATTATGGGGATGGGGGGGAGGATACTGTGGCCCTCTGAAATAAATCAGGTGAAGAGAAGGCTGTAAGTCAGGCCTGCACAACATACGGCCCGCGGGCCACACGCGGCCCACGCAGGCTCACTGTGCGGCCCACGTTGGGGGTGGGGTAGAGCAACAACAACAACAACAAAATATTTTTTTTTGCTCAACAACTTTCCTCGCATCTGGTCACCCTAGTTTCAGCCCTCGGCTGTTTTCGTTGGAGTAATATGGTCCTCACCGCTTTACGAGTTGTGCAGGCCTGCTGTAAGTGGATTTGATAAGTGGTCTGGACAGGTTCAGAGCATCGGGCCAGAGAGATGAATAGACTGAGAGGGCTGAGATGAATGGTGCAGAGCTTAGAGAAGGAAATTGCAAGGCAGGTGTAATAAGATCAGGTCATGACCAAGGGATCTGAATTTTGAGGAACTAGACAAAAATAGCAGGATTTAGCATTGATGAAAGAAAAAGAAATGGAGAGGCCACTTTATGTGATGGAGAGTAATAAATACTTCATTTTGCTCAGGGGTCGATAATGGAGAAGAGGCGTCTTTTAATCTGCCCCAAATGAATAATGATTGAAGTCACTATTACCTGATGCCTTATTAGCAACCTTTAAGAAGACTATTCCATGTCTGTGCCATACATTTGCATTCTCACTGTTGTTGGCAGTCTCAGTTGAGAGGCCAAGGACTGAATGGGCATAAATAATGAATTACTTCTCCACTGCAGAAGTGATCTCAACAGATCCATGAGACAGCTGTGTTAACAGAATAACATGGATGATGTTTGCACCGCTGCCCCTTGTCTGTTGTCTATGCTGTGAATAAACAGATTATCTCATTGTCCATGTTTTAATCTTTCACCTTCTACAAGGACTAGATCCACTTTTTTACCCTTTTTAAACGAAAAAACAGTACTTCACTGTTTATCATTTATTTCTTTAAATTCCAGATTATTGCCTCTTCTCGGTTTGTCATTGTATACAGTCTTCTCTGGCTTTGCCTATGGTCTGTAAGATCATAGGCACAGAGGCTGTCTTTATTTTTGTGTCTGATACCATGTTGAGCATACTGTTGGCGTTAGAAAGGGAAAGAAGCATGTGTTTTGTTCTATGTTAGATTTAAACTAAGGAAAAGCACTTGCGTAGGAAACAAGTAGATAAAGCAGATTTAATTGTCAGGAGATTTCACACTAATACGGTGATTGAGATTGTCAGATACAAACTCCCTAATTTCAGAATTCTACATAAAGTGCTGAAATTGACATTTAATAAATCTTTAGCAGAGAAAAGCCAATTTATAGTAATGTCATAGGCAGTTTTTAATTATTTGTATTGCAGTAACTCCTGGGAGCCTCAGTCATGGACCAGGACTCCATTGTAATAGGCAGTGCAAAAATACAAAATAAAAAGACGGACCGTGCCCCAAGGAGCTTACAATTACTGACTATGTAGTGTATTAGTGCATGCGTGTATGTGGGGAGCAGAAACCCAGACCTGGGAAAAGAGAAGGGAAGTAACTTCTTAAAAAGTAAAATAGGATGGTTTATTATAGCAGTTACCTATACCAAGGTTGTTTCTGATTATGTAAGGCAGTTTTTGTCCTCTAGTCTGTAGCCATAAGCAGCAAGTAGGTTTTTTTTATTGCTTTAAATTGATGCTGCTTCAACTTTAAAGCTTCAGCTTTTGACACTGCACCGAGGCAGAAACCTTTATCTTTAACATTTCAGGCTGCTAACTTCAGGAAGGAAAAACTGGATAAAATATGTGCAGTCTGGTGCCTACATGAACTAGGAGCCTAAATCCCATTTTCAGAAGTGGCTGAGGCTCCTATGTGCCTAAGCCATTTCTGAAAATGGGACTTGGGCTCCTAAATCACTTAAGTACATATGAAAGTGTTTCCCATTGGCTGGATTTCAGGATTTTGTCTCTATTTCTATGCACACAAAATTATGCACCTACAAATTTGCACCTGCACTTTAGAAATGCAAATACTTTTGGGCCAGATTTTGAAAAGAATTTGTTCTTAATAGGAGCTGCTGGGTGCTGAGACTTCTGACTGTTTCTTCTGGTGCCTAAGTGGGAGTTGAGCTCTTCCAAAAAATCTGTCTCTGTATGTGAACCAACACTTACGGCACCCTATGAATAGCCTACATATTCGTGGGCATGTGAGGAAAGATTAAAACAGTTAAAATATGCATCTTTACAGTTTAAATTGAATTACAGTTAAGGAAGGGGGAAACATACCTGTCTACAAGCTCTTGAAAGGCATGAAATCAGGAAAGACAAGAATTATTTACTATAGTTTAAGAGGGTATAACAGTTCGTGGGAAAGGGATGAAATGAAGGAAGTGAAAATTTAGGCTGACTATCAGGGAAAACTTTTTGATACATTTAGAATAAATAATCCCCAAAGTGAGGTGCTGGAAACCCCATTGTTTAGGACTTTTAAACTAGATGGGAGAAAGGACTAGGAAATGTGTAACAGGGACCAGTCCTGCACTGTTAGGGAGTTGGATTGTGATGCCTTATATATGTCTCTTCCATCTCTGGATCCTCTGATTCTGTGTAATATGAACAGCTGTGGAGAACTTGGATGCTGGCTTTGTCACAGGTTTATTTATCCCAGAGGAAGGCTGATGTACGACAGAAGACTCCTGGAAACTCTAATGCCATTGGAAGGAGCTGCCTTGAGGAAAAGCTCAAGTCAACGAGCTCCTTTCTGCCAGTATCACTTTTTAAAGTTCCTGGTTTTAGAGGTCCACACAGTGCGCAGGAGTTATTGCAGTGCTAGAGCTTATGTAGGTTCCTGCATTACTTCAGATGGGGCCGAGGGGGTGGGTGTGTGTGTGTGTGTGTGTGTGTGTGTGTGTTAACGGTTTCCAGCCCATACTCTGACTTGTGGGGCTTAAAAATTAGCAAAAACTATCTTACCTGATTGTTAAGTCTTAATCCTGGCAATTACTGCTCTGTTAGGAGGGCTCCACTTAACGATGGTCCACTTGATAGGGCAGAGGACTAGGAGTCAGGAGACTTGCATTGAAATTCTAGCCCCATTGAAGTCAATGACAGAACGCCCATTCACTTCAGAGGGGCCAGGATTTCACCCCTGGGTTTTAATTCCATCATTGCCATTGACTTGCTGTGTGACCTTGGGCAAGTCACTTCACCTCTTTGCCTCACTTTCCCCATCTGTAAATTGGGGTAATGATACTTACATACCTACATAGCTTGATACCTACATAGCTTTTGAAATGCTGGGGGGTCCATGGAATGCTAAGTAAGCTTTAAGTACTACATATATTTATCACTGGCAGGCTTACTACAGGAGGAAAAGGTGGGGTTCTCCCAGCTGATTTTGGATACCTGTTGAGAGCTTTCCTTCCCTTCCTGATTGTTGGGTTATTTTTATAGTGAGTAAGTGTAGTCATCAAGGCACATTGCTTTTCCCTTCATCTCAATTGCTGCCTTCTGATATGGAACTGATAGCCAAGCAGAACTCAATATCCTTGTTCTTTGGCTCCTCTACCAGTTATTCCCTAGCTGACTGGCATTCCGCGATTGCTAGGGATGTATTGCTTCTCCTGTGGGGGAGAAAATATTCTCTGAAACTGTGGATCCTAGAAGATTAGCAGTGCTTATATGGGGCAACAATTGCAGAGGATATTTACTTCTCAATCAGACCTTGTGCTGCTATCAGATACACACATTTTTAGTTGGCTTTCTATAATAGCCAATCCCTCAACCCTTGCCAAGAAGCTGTTTGTGATCGTGGAAACATAAATCCAGTTGAGAAGAGCAGATGGTCAGCTCACTTCAGATCCAGTAGGGAAGTTAGATTTGTGAATCGGTCCTTTCAGCAAAGCTGGATTTAAGATTTTCAATTTGCCCCTATCTTTGAGACAGTGCTGCTAATTTCAGCCTGAATATCACCCCATATGGAAATAGTATGGATTGCTTAGTAGTTTTATATATGCTTCCAAATACGGTACAGCATATCCATAAATATGTATACAACTAATAAATGTAATAACTGGGTTCATAATGTATCCTCAAGATACTCACTATTGAATCAACACAATTTCTTTCCATATTTTAATATGAAATTGGGCCTGTTGTATGTAGTGTGCATGGCACATACTTTGCACGTGTGAGCACAGTCAGTGTAACCAAGCATTTAAAAATTAACCTAAGAGGAGGGGAGATTGACTGTAAATGTGTTACTAAAAGTCCCTGCAGAAGTTAGTTCCCTCTTCTTTACTATTTGTAGGACTAAATTAATGTCTAGGATGTTCAAATACATTCACATTACAGAGTAAACGCACTGTAAGAATGCACCAAGAAAGTAGTATCCCCGTATTCTACTACACCCTGTAGGTGCAGAGGAAGGAACATGTAGGTTTGGAGATGGTGCATGCATAAACTTGGTTGGCCAAACCAACGGATCCATATGTGCACTCCACTTGAATAACTTATGACACCTAAGTGGTGGATTAACCTGTACACTTGTCGTGTCATATTTTCGTCACACCTGGATAGATGAGCTGCATGCCAAACACGGAAGGTGGGTAAATTAAGCACTGTATGACTGTTGTGCTAGCAACAAGGCCTTTAACACACTGGTGTCATTTAGGAAGAATTCATGATATGCACTTTCCAGTCACATGCATATTCTAAATATCAGGCCCCTTTCAAGTATTTCATGTTGGACACCCAAAATCACTACCAATCTCTTGAAAATCTTGCACAACAGTTTTTATACCATGACATTCTCTCCTATTATAGGTGATGTTGTTTGTGTGCTTACTGGGTAGCTGGTACCCATCACTAGAGAGAGAGAGAGAGAGTGTGTGTGTGTGTGTGTGTAGTACCATTCTCTGTGTGTGTGTGTAGTACCATTCAGTGAGTCATGCATCCTTTCTTTTTTTCCTTCATACTGGATTGTTACCCATTGTTGAAAACACTCAGACTTTTCTTCCATTCTAGTGTTATGGGTTTAGATCACCTCTTTGGCATAGCTTATGCTTGTTACTTGCCCTTTCTGTCCATCTCCTACTAGCTGCGTTCAATATAGGCTGTTGTTTGACTGATGCTTGCCTTTGAAAAGCCACAATCCACTACATATGCACAGACAGATATCAATAATGCAGATTGCTGAGTTTATGAGTTTGATGATGCCTTTACCACTTTTATTTTCACCTCCTTTTTAGACTGTGCACTCTTTCCCAAGGACAAATCACTGTTTGGCCTCTTAGTTCTTTGGAAAATCTCTGTGGTGATATAAGCAGTTCCTTGCTGTCAGTATGTCAATTCTCAGTTGGCTAGTACAGCAATAGATAAAAAACTTAAGTGGGTGGAAAAATGGGTTTAATTAATTAAGATTGGTCATAATTATTTCTAATGTTACTTTTCTCCAAGGACACGAATAGTCTCCCATTAATATGCTGTATTAGATTGAAGAAGACTAATTTCTCCAAAAGGGAAAGATAATTATATATAAAATGTTAACCAGTAATAGTCCAGTTAGATATTTCTCTGAGGAAAAGAGGGACTTAACTTTTGGCCAGCACTGTACATAAGTCATGGCATGCACTAAATAACACTGGTCATAATGCTGCTTTTGCTTATACCCATCCAATCCTATGGACTTCAGTGGGATGGCATGGAAGTAATTGAGGACAGAGTTTGCTCCATGGAACATTGAACTATATATTTTTTCTACACATAGAGATTGGCCCACAGTATGGCTCTGAACCTGTATGTTATAGAAACCCACACAGTAAAAGTATTTGCCTCTCACGAAAAGCATTTTCACAACTGTCTAAACTTTTGATTAAAAGCCTTTTACACAGTCATATTAGTTTTCTGTCTCCAGGGGCTACAGAGAGTAGAAAATCTGATATCCTCTAGAAAATTAAGCTTCTGCCTTTATCTTCAATATTGCTTCTACATCTGTGTCACTCCTTTTGGTGAGTGCTTGCTAGGAATGCCTTACTTGAGGTATTTATAACACTGTTTATCCTTAAAGATGTATTATTTTTGAAGACTAAACCTTTTGTGGTAAAGCTCTCCTTTTTATCTCACTTTTATGATCCATCTGTACCTGTCAGGTATGAGACATTTGACATGGCAGTAATCTACTGGAATGAAAGCAGACTTGCAAAAGGGTTTAATTTATTGCAGATTTATGCAATTTTTTAGTATAGCTTGAGATACTCATTTTTGTTCAGGTCTTCTAAATTTTTCATAACATAAGTGGTGATTCATAGTCTCAAATATATTGATTATGTAAATTCCCTGACTGAACAAACAATGTTGGTAAAAAGATTAAAAGCATGAAAAAAGCTGAAAAAAAAAAGAAAATCCAGCCGGAATGGTTCTCCAAGGTACATGTACATCCATAAATCATGAAAAGACAGAGAATACAGAACTGAGTACTCAGCTTTTTAGAGGTGTTCTTTTGCCTAAGGTGCAGTGCTGCAGATTAGTAGGTTGTCCAGCTGATGATTTCAGTCTGCCTTGGCTGACACTAGGAGAGTCCACATTTTGTTTTGGTGGGGGGCTTGTTGTTATTTTTCTTTTTCCATTTTGTACAGTGCCTCATAGAGAAGTTGTTCAAGTGCAAGCAACTCCCCATCACTGGCAGTTTAAACATGTTCTGACATTAAAGAAAAAGGAAGAAAGCCAGGATTAAGGCACAGGTATACAGTGGTACCCATAGAGCCATGCTATGGCCATCCATCATGCTGGCTCTGAATAGTCCCCTCTTGATTCAAAGAAATGTCTCCCTCCATATGAGAAACCTTCAGCAGATATCAGGTGAGAGTCCACAGGGCAGCAATAATCTTAGCTCCTTTAGGAGTCCTAACCTTTAGTCACAGGGTTGACATTAAAAATTCATCATTTACCAATAGCTACCACACAGTAATGTCTGAAATAGTAGAGTTGTTTCCTTTCTCAGCATAGAGAAATGTGGTAACTTGGTAAATGTTGCTATTTTTATTGGGGACAAGTGTAATGACTGAAGCAGGTATGGGGTGTGATAGACCCAGGCCAGTTTGGTACAACAGAATAGTAGAAGGCAGATATACTGGCCATTGGGTTAACAGTTTTCTGTTCCCTAACTGACCAGAGCAGGGACTGCTCCAGGCTAATGAGAACACCTGACTCTAATTAACCTGCAAAGAGTCAGGTGAGGCCATTAAGGTGAAGTGAACACCTGACCCTAATTAAGGCTCTTCTGACCATATAAAAGGGCTCACTCCAGTAAGGCCAGGGAAGAGCCAGGGAGCCAGAGGAGACGAAGTGCTGTTGCTATTGAAGGACTGAGTAAATGAGGACACGCTTGCGCCATCAGTAAGGGAGCCCTAAGGTAAGGGTAAAGAAGTGAGAAGCAGGAGAGCTGTGGGGAAGTGGCCCAGGGAATTGTAGCAACTCTGGCAGTGAGAGGTCGGCTGCCGACAGCTTCTACCATTAGGGTCCCTGGGCTGGAACCCGGAGTAGAGGGCGGGCCTGGGTTCCCCCCATCAACCCACCACTACAAAGAGAAGACAGGCCTCTGGCAGGACAGGAGGCTAAACTGTTCTGCAATAAGCCCAGAGGGACAACAGGGACTGTGGGAGTTCTCTCACCATCCTCTGAGGCTAGCATAAACCGCCTAGAAGCGCGGGACCCACAGGGACAAGATCAGAGCTGTGCCACAGGGGGCTAATCCTTTTTCTCCTTCTTTCTTCAGCTGGTTCAGTATGGTTTTCTCTTATTCCAGTATCTTATCTCTGTTTAACCCTCTTCTTCATTTACAGACTATATAATTACTCCATATTATGATACAGTACATTGGGAGGAAAAAGGACGGGTTCTGTTCTTTATTCTATAAGGTGTTCAGTTTGATCACAGAAGACAAAGGGAGGGCAGGAACATAATGAGCCTGTGGGTTGAGAAATTACTACAGGAACTACTATATTTAATTATGAAGGTGATACGATTGTATCAAAATGTATAAAATATGCCATCACAGCAGTGTGCATGGAGTTTTATTCTGTTGTCTGCCAATCATGGTTAAAATTTAAACAACATGTAAGATAGATATAACTGAACCAGAGTCTAAGGCCAGGTCTACACTACAGACAATTGATCATCATCCTCTTTATAACACTGCTCTACAGCCAAAATGCTTCTGAAATAAATGTAGTCAAACTTTACTAATTCTGGGTCACTGAGAACGAAAATGATGCTTAAAATTGTTGATTGGCTCTAGTTTTCAAGACATGCTATTGGGTCAGTATATACGACCCTTGACTTGGGAATGGCGGAGGATAAGTGAGTTATAAAGGGAAGGGATCTCAATTTAAACCAGAAATGACTAAAATACATCTTTGACTGGATCTATGAATAAATGTATGACTGGGTTTGGACAGTACTTGCTTTTAGGCAAAACAATGAATGATGCAATCTGAAGCTGGTATTGCGTCATACATGATATGAATTGCATCATGTTATTCCTAGAAGTTATGGATGATGCAATCATAACAAAGCTTACATCACTCTGCTGAACAAATTGCCCTAGATCAGCTCTAGAAATCATACAGTGTCGTGCTCTCTTATTTGTCAGTGTTTGATTTTGCAAAGGGACACATTTCTGTTTAGCCAAAGTGAGCAGAGATGCCTCATACTTGTGTGAACAGTGCAGATAACTTCTGCTATGTTTGTGGTGAAGTGACTTGTGCATCACAAAAGCACAGTATAACCACTATGGTTAAGAAAGCCTATCACCTTTATTTTGGCTGCAAAATTGGAGATCAGGACAAGAGGTGGGCCCCACACATATGCTGCAACACTTGTGCAACAAATCTTCGCCAGTGGTTGAACAGGAAAAGGAAATCTATGCCTTTTGCAGTGCCAATGCTTTGGAGAGAGCCAACAGATCATACCAGCAATTGTTACTTCTGCATGGTGCCTCCAGTTGGGAAAGGTGTGTCAAAGAAGAAAAAGTGGACTGTGCATTATCCAAACATTCCATCAGCTATACGCCCAGTACCCCACGGAGAAGGACTGCCGGTTCCTGATGCACCAGAATCATTCTCACTTGAGTCAGACGAGGAAGAGGAAGAGGATGAAACTTCTGGTCCTGAACCATCAATGTCACAGGACCCACATTTTCTCCCATCCTCCTCCTCTGAACCACACCTCATAACACCAGGTGAACTGAATGACCTTGTCAGGGATTTGGAACTACCCAAGAGTAAGGCAGAGCTTTTGGGCTCCAGACTACAGCAGTGGAATCTCCTGGCAGGTGATGTTAGGGTTTCCATGTTCCGTGACCATCAAAAGGATCTTGTCCCATTCTTCTTCATGGAAGGTGATCTTGTAGCCTGCAACATCATCGATGGTGTGATGGCAGCCTTCAACATCGTTCACAATCCAGATGAGTGGAGACTGTTCATTGATTCATCGAAGACGAGTCTTAAAGCTGTTTGACTGCATAATGGCAATGTTTTGCCATCGATTCCAGTTGGTCATGCAGTCCATATGAAGGAAACCTATGACAACATGAACCAACTTTTGAGGTGCATAAACTATGACCAACATCAGTGGCAGCTTTGTGGCAATTTGAAGGTTGTTGCTCTCTTGCTTGGTCTGCAGACTGGATACACAAAGTACTGCTGTTTTCTCTGCCAGTGGGATAGTCGTGCAAGAGATTCCCACTACATCAAGAAAGATTGGCCACTCCGACAGTCATTGGAGCCTGGGAGGAAAAGTGTTCAGCATCCACCACTTGTTGAATCAAGGAAGATTTTGTTACCACCCTTACACATCAAGCTGGGTCTAATGCAGAACTTTGTCAAGGCCATTGACAAAACACAAGCAGCTTTCAAGTACCTCCGTGGAAATTTTCCATGGTTAAGTGAAGCTAAGGTAAAGGAAGGTGTCTTTGTTGGTCCTGAGATTCGTGAACTACTTCGAGATGATGCATTTGACCATGCACTGCGTAGCAAGGAAAAAAAGGCATGGAAAGCCTTCCAGTTAGTGGCAATAAATTTTCTCGGAAACAACAAGGCAGACAACTACAGGTTGTTGGTGGAAAACCTCCTCAAGGCATACAAAAGCCTTGGTTGCAACATGTCACTAAAGATACATTTTTTGCACTCTCATCTAGATTTTTTTCCACCGAACTGCGGAGCAGTGAGCGACGAGCACGGCGAGCGATTTCACCAGGACATTGCAACAATGGAGAAACGCTATCAGGGCAAATGGAGCCCATCGATGCTTGCAGACTATTGCTGGACAGTGACAAGAGATGCTCCATTTAATGAATACAAGAGACAAGCCAAGAAGCGCCAAGTAGACACTGAATAGGACTAAACTATGTACATAATAGTTTTTTGCCTTTTGTTTCATAATAAATTTTATTTATATAACCCCTTTGCTGATTTTTAAAGTGTTACTATTTCACCTGTCCTGTTTATGTATCATGTAAAGCAACCATAAACACATGAAAAGACCTAGGTTTACAATTTATGATTAAAACTCTACTATCTACACAATATACATAGACATAAAATGTAAAAACTTTAAATATCTTAGAAACAGTAGCCAATCAGTTGTTTTAATTGTCATCTTTGAATTCAGCACATCAAAATACATACTAAATAGCACATTTTATCTCTGAAGCAGACGACTTCTCAAAAATTGTAGACCAGTGTAATAGCCTTTAACATATTAGACTATTATCAAGTCCCCTCCTTTTTCTTCTTTTCTCAAGACTAAACATACCCAGTTTTTGTAATCTATCCTCATAGGTCATGTTTTCTAAACCTTTCATCATTTTTGTCGCTCTCCTCTGGACTGATTATTGAACCTTCCTCTACATCTGCAGTCCCATATTTGTTTGTTAGACAGTCATAAAAGTTTAAGATCATCATAATAAAAAAACAGAGCTTTTCTCTTTCAAAATAATCTGTAGCTGGCAGGGAATAAAACTGCCATCTCAGCAGCAATGATAGAAAAAACTGCCTTTAAAGATCAGAAATATATCTTTCTAGCCATCAGCTGGCATGCGATATTTGGGAATATATATTCCCTGAAATACTCTGGGTGTTCACATGCAACATAGGAATATAGTTTATTCTGCTTCTTATTCTAGCCTTTCTGTGGCTGTGTGCAAAATCCATCTTCTCTGCTCCTGTCATGTTTCTAGCTCAGGAATTGCTGTAGATGCATGCACAGCAGCACTTAGACATTTTTAGAAATTATTTTGTTTTCTCTTTTAGTTTTTCTTCCAAGCTCCATGCGTCTTTCTTATGCTAAGGTCTCTCCTGTTGTGAACATGAACACTAAGGATTATGCTCACGTTGTGACCAAGTAATGCCACAGGCTCAGTTGTGACCTTCAGTTTCACCAAGTACACTCATCATTTTGGAAAGCAAAACATTACTTTATGAGCCATGAATGTAGTGGTAAACACTATCTTTGGGTGATTCTGCACCCCCCACACCGCCGCCCCAGTACAGAAAACAAAGGAGAATCACATTTCACCATTTTTGTCATGCGTTGAGAAACGTTTTGTAAATATGTAGGTTCGTCTGTCTCTGTGGATGCAGCTTTCCGCGAGAGACAATGCAGAACAGCCTTTGGGCAGTGAGGAATGTGTTTCCATAGCTATATCTCTTTCCATGCATTCTGGCTCCTGTTTTCTATGGATTACTTCAGACCATTCAGTAGTGAACTGACTTGCAAGCCATAAAACTGCATTATTCAGCTATCACATGACAACCCTTCCCACCAAGACTTAGGTAAATGCACATAAAAGACAAAAACAGATTTATAAGTAGAGAAATTGCCTTTTATATCCAACGTGGTTCAGAATGATAGATTTGCAGCATTACATGGGACAAACGGGGCAAAATTCTGGTTATATATATTCAGAAGAGATCGTTCTGGGTAAGGGATTAAACTTAAAAAAGGCAAGTATTTTATATGATGTAGCTGTTTTGCTGAAGGAGAGAATAACGTTCCTTCTGTGGTGGCTCTGTACGTTACAACGATCTTTTAGCTTCTTTAATATTCTTTCTGAAAGCTATTGTAGTATAAAAAGTCCCCACACTGTTTGTATCATAATGAAACTGAGGTAGATCAACATCCCACAAGGAACTGATCATTCTTTATTATTCCAAACAAGAAATGCTTGCATAATAAAACTACATGATTATTCAGGTAATCATACATGTGTTATTTAAACTGTAGAAAGGAAAGACACTGAAAGGTAAAAGCACCTTAATGCTCTCACTCTGCCCATTTGTGCTTGTATAATGAAGCATAAACAATGCAGAACGTCCTAGTCATGTTTAGAATCTCCGTCAAATCATAGACATGAGGCAGTTAGAAACTGCAGTGGGACATTTCCTGCATTGACAGAATCAGGAATATTAGAGATCAGGGTGGTGGAGCTAGGGGTGCGGCAGCATGCCCTGGCTTGAAGGGGTTTCCATCATATACAGGGCTTACAGTTTTGTTCAATGGCTTTCAGCACCCCCACTAAAAAATTGTTCCAATGTCACTGTTAGAGATGGGAAAGAATGGTTGTCTAGTCCTTTGCCATACCATTGCAGGATTGTTCCAGGTGATATACTTTTCAGTGGTCTGACCCTCATCACTCTTGAAAGAGTCTATACATTGCTATTTATCTTTAATGGTACTTGCCAGGCTCTCTGCATATGTTTTAAAAGATTAGAACCACATTTTCTGTTTCTCTAGAACAGTGCATCCCAAACGGTGAGCCGTGGCTCCCACAAGGAGCCATAGGGAGGGGCTCATGCCCCTTTCTGTTTTTTTCTGCTAAACAGACTGTTAAGCCATGCTTAAAAATCACTGCCTCTTATCTCTGGGTCTGGGTCTCATGCTGCAGCTGCTGGGGTTGGGAGCCTCTCTGTGCCCTCCAATCCTGCAGGGGGTTGTAGTGTTAATTTAGATGGAATAAATGGGCCCAAAGAGTCAAAGGCATTAGCATGACCCTGTCACTGTCCAACCTTAAACAATGTAAAAAAAAGTTTGGGGTTTGGTATACAGAGACCTCAGCCTGCTTAGTACCAGGGCAAACACACCATTAAATATTCTTTTAATCTTTTATGGAAGATATCAGAAAAAGAAGGAAAAACAATCCAAGCATTTGAAATGTAAAGTCGTAAGTAGGGCTTTCATTTTAACAACATCCTTTGTTTCCTTTCCCTTTAGCTGTAGAGAGTTTTCAGACGGTACGGTACCCCCACCCCTCCACGTGGCAGTCTTTTAGATTGTTTCAATGTTATTTTCACATTATTTCAATACAACACAAACCAGCTGTTGGCCCAGATTTTTCAAAGTATCAAGGCACCTAAAGATGCACATTGGCACCTAGTGGGATTTTCAAAAGCACCTAGCTCTCATTTATTTCAGTAGGAGTTAGGCATCTATCAGCATTTTCAGGCACCTTTGAAACTTTGGCCCATAATATATGAGTGCTAATGAAATACTGACAAACCCTAAACCATAGAAGCACTGAATGTCAATATTAGATTAACTGATATCATAACATAAAGTCCTGTTGCTCATGGAATGCCACTAAGTTTTATTTTGTCAATTAATAATTTTCAGACCAAGTGAGAGCATTTGGCAATAAGTTTAAATACAGAATATCTTTTTGCTTCTCTTTTACTGTGTCTGGCCATCTGTTTAATCTTAACTGCATACAACTATTCCTGCCCAAAATTAAACACACAAAATTTAACTTTCTGTTTTTCCAATAATGTTCTTCAATGTCAATCAAAGGTTCGAGACCATTATTAGAAAGCATACAATCCTTAGCATAAAGCAACACCAGGCAGGATTACAAATGAGGACATTTACATGAAAAATATGCAATAGTTAATAACTCCATTAATTTAATTGTTTCCAACAATATATAATTGATTTGGAGGTCACAAAGCTATTACGAGTTTGGAAAGTTTGTGTGAGTGGATTCTGTATTTGGCACCTGCATATTAATGTTTTTAACACATTGTGGGAGTGACACTGAATTATATTTCAAAATAAACAAAATAAGGTGGAGCTGCACAGGAGTGAGAATAACTTTAGGAAAGCAGCGTCAGGATTGTGAGCTGAAAAGCGGGAAAGGTATTGCAGCTCTCTTCTCAGGAGCACTATGGGTATTTCTTTTACACTTCTCTTGATGTATATTATGGAAGAAGAATGACACCGTTATCTCCTTCGCTTGATTCTTCTAGTCCTGTTCCCTTCCCCTGCATCCATCCCTCTCATGCAACATACTTGTGCATCATAAGCTCATAACATTGAGGTTTTTGTATGAAAACATCAAGACAGAATTTGGTGATGTTGCATAAAAATGTCATCATTTTGAGTCAGGAACCTCCATATCGATCCCACATCACAATGTGGCAATGTTTCATGGGTGCAAAACGTTACTTTGTTACTGATGAGTATCCCATAAGTACTATTTTAGCCCTGATTAATTGAAAAAATCCCTGCAACCTCAGGAAAAGTTGCAACCTGCACAACTTACATCATACACAACATCTTAACATCTTGAGAGGAGGCAGCATAAACCCTTATTAAACCTTCATTATTATGTCATTGTCCTTTAAGCGGATTAGAATTGCTTAAAGCTCTGGATAAGTTTCATGCTTATTAACCATTGGTGAATTATTTTTAAATATCTAATAAATACCCTGGCAGTCCAGGTATGAGGCTACAGAGGTCAAGTACATACATAGAGGGGCCGGTGCTGAAAAGTGGTGTGTAGTTCCTGTAAAATGCCTATTGACTGTTATGGGAGTTGGGGGCACTTAGCACCTCCCACGAAGAAATGAGCACCCTTCATGCCTGGACCCTGAGTGATTTAATATTGTAAAGGTCAATGAAACACAGTGGTAAAAATCTAAATAAAACAAACTGACAGATACTTTTCAGTCCTTTGCAGTTGGCACCCTGCTGTTGTAGACAGGTCTCTGTTCTGCACTGAGACCATTGCTGTGGATCTCTGAGCCCTGGCTAAGTCACATTGGAGTCTGTGGGACTCTGGAAGAGTACAAGGAGATCCTGCAGACTTCTTTGCTCCTCCATTTCTCTGAATTCCCTGCCCTGAGACTCAGCAGGGAATCAGCGCGTGCACACTCTCTCTCTCTCTCTCTCTCTGAAAGGGATCATTCCATGAAAAATTGTCATGAAATAGTCTATCCCCTCAGCCACCTCATCTCTTATGAGTTTCTCTACAACTGGGGACAATCTGGGCATGAGTCGATTCCTGATAGTTGTAGGAACAAGTTAAGTATCTAAAACAGGGGTCGGCAACCTTTCAGAAGTGGTGTGCCGAGTCTTCATTTATTCACTCTAATTTAAGGTTTTGTGTGCCAGTAATACATTTTAAAGTTTTTAGAAGGTCTCTTTCTATAAGCCTTTAATATATAACTAAACTATTGTTGTCTGTAAAGTAAATAAGGTTTTTAAAATGTTTAAGAAGCTTCAATTAAAATAAAATTAAAATGGAAAGCCCCCCAGACCGGTGGGCAGGACCCAGGTAGTGTGAGTGCCACTGAAAATCGGCTCGCGTGCTGCCTTTGGCACCCATGCCATAGGTTGCCTACCCCTGATCTAAAATCTGCTTTTGCACACTCAATCAAGAGTTAACTCCCTCATCCTGTGTCAGGATCATCTAACATGGACCTCTGGGCCCCAAATGGCTGCCACTGAATTATGGGGTTTTTTTTGTTTTTTTTTTTTGTTTAGTATTTTTTAAGGCTGCAATTCCAAAGCATCAAGAGGGCATAAAAGTTCATATCGATTGACTCATGGTCTCCATGTCTAATATGGCAATTTCTACCTATTTACTTTTATGAAAAGTTGCTTGGAAATCTATTTGATGCTAGCAGTTCAGAAAATGAGGCAAGTTGTACTTGAGAATACCACTTCAAAGGGTTTATTGATTTTGGGGGTTTAATTTAATGTTTCATTAAGGGCCTTCGGTGAGATTCTTCCTTCAGTAATTCTGTTGATATATAAGGCTCTAAAAAGGCAAAATGTCGTCTTTTTAAATGATTGACCTTCTAGGGCAAAAGTGTCAGCAACTGAGGAGTTTGAAATCCAGAGAGTAGGTTGAGGCATGTTCTAGTCAAGTTTTTCAGAATGTAGAAGTCTCTGCTTCTGGCATTTTGAAATGGATTTTAATTATGTTGCAAGAAGCAAAATATTTGATATATTATTGTGTCAAATCTAATTTACTTGAGATTAGATAAAATAATCCTTTTTTATTTGTGTGTGTACTTCAATTGATTAATTGGGAAGACAAAATCTTACAGTTTTTGGTATGCTTTTAATGTGGGTTGTTAGTCTTTAAAAAGCAACCCTGGTCAGAGCATTTATTTATGAGATCATGGGGATATTTTGTTTTAGCACCATCATAGGACCCAACCACACCAGCCACACCATCGGGGCTCATTCACCTGCACATCTACTAATGTGTTATATGTCATCATGTGCCAGCAATGCCCCTCTGCCATGTACATTGGCCAAACCGGACAGTCTCTATATAAAAGGATAAATGGACACAAATCAGACATCAGGAATGGTAACATACAAAAGCCAGTAGGAGAACACTTCAATCTCTCTGGACACTTAATAACAGATTTAAAAGTAGCCATTCTTCAACACAAAAAAACCTTCAAAAACAGACTTCAAAGAGAAACTGCTGAACTACAATTCATTCTCAAACTTAACACCATCAATTTGGGCTTGAATAGGGACTGGGAGTGGCTGGCTCACTACAAAAGCCATTTTCCCTCTCTTGGTATTGACACCTCCTAATCAATTATTGGGAGTGGACCACATCCACTCCCTGACTGAATTGGCCTTCAACATTGGTTCTCCATTTGTAAGGTAACTCCCTTCTCTTCATGTGCCAGTATATATTTATGCCTGTAGCTGTAATTTTCACTCCATGCATCTGAAGAAGTGGACTTTTTACCCACAAAAGCTTATGCCCAAATAAATCTGTTAGTCTTTAAGGTGCCACCGGACTCCCCGTTGTTTTAGTGAAACAGAGGTTTGACATTTACCAATAAAAATTAAATCTTCCAAGCCTACACATAAAAGTGTGTTTGTGTATGTCTGTGCATATGCATGGTCTGGTAAAAGGGTTATATTCCCTTTAGTATGAAACAGCTGGATTATTCACCAGTGCTGAGCCATGACTAAATCATGCAGTCATCCCAAGGGAGTGTGAATAAAATCAGTGAAACACCTCACACCATCAGGTATTCTCTATATGACAGACGGCACAGGAAGGCAGTTACAGAGACATGTATAGAGCTTTAAAAATGATATTGGATTGTTTGTTATATCCCTTTGTCTGTAAAGGTAGGCTCCATGTATTACCTTGGCCTGGATTCATCCTCTTAGATCCATGCATGGACGGGATAGTCCATACACTGACCTCCCCTATCCTGCATAAAAGGAGGTGTCGACTGCCACTCAGCACCACATTAGCTCCATTCCAACACTATGGAGAATCCCCAGAAAAGATCATTAACCTGCGTGCACAACCCGGGAGTCCCGGATACAACTGCAGCCACGGGGAGCCCTTGTTAGCCCAGTTCTTTGAAGGTACATGACAAATGCAGTTTGCACATGATTTTGGAATTAAGATGGTTCTGCAATTTATTATACACAGACCACCACTATACATGTGGATATATGTGGTGGATGTTTGGGTGTATTGTAGGCGGGGCTGATAGTACTACCTATTAATGTTGCCCAATATTTCCCATTACAAGACTCTGCTTTCAGTTGCTTATAACTTTGCTAGACTTTAAATGAGGCTGAGCAGGCCTTTCCTTGCAATTGCAGCTTAGAGCTACTGTGGGCTGTGCAGGGCCAGACACTGAAAAAAAGGAGATTTGTCTCTCGTATGTTCTCATTGACACACACACACCCACACAAACACACACCCCAGCATGGAGGAGGAAATTGCCTGATTAAATGCAAAGGAGTAAGAACAGGACTTAGTGGGGGTGGGGGAGCAGATTGGGACAAAGAGCCTAGGAGCAGGAGAGACACATGACTGGGACTGGAGCCTGCTGGGGAGAAAAGAGGAAGACTAGCAGTGGGAGCCAGGAGAGAGGATGATTCATAGATATTTTTTTTTAAAGGCCCAAAGGGACCATTTAATAATCTAGTCCAATATTAGAGGAGACTTGGACTGTCTGGGCAAGGAGACTGGGAGATGGGGATGGAAATGGGAGGTAGGACAGAACTGGGAACCAGTGAGTGGGGAGAGACTGAGATTGGATGAGGACTCAGCAGGGAAACTAGGACTTGGGTGGACAAGAACACTGGGACTGAGATCTAATGGGTGTGGGGAGGGGAGACAGATCCAGTGAGGACTCAGGGTGTCGGGGGAGAACTGGGACTGGCTGGGCAAAGAAACTGGGCAAAGAATGGGGGACTAGATAAGGGGCACAGGGACGGAGACTGGGACAGGGAGCCAGTGGAGATGGGGAACATGGTTTGGGGGTGGGGGAGGCAACTAGAGGCTGAGGGAGGATGGCGGGAAGAGAGAGAGGATGAAGAGCCTGGAGATCAGGACTGGTTGGGCAAGGTTATTGGGAACAAGGAACCAGAAGTGTGGGGCGAGATTGGGATTGAGACTGGGGGAAGACTAGGACTGCAAAGGCAACCTTAATTCTGGCATTTCCTAATTTTTGAGTGCTTGACTTTGCAGCCTCAATATATTCATTTGTAGGTATGCATGAATGTTACAGAGCAAATATATATACACATGTGTAAGCACAAATACATATACACACACAGTCATCTACCTCAGACATATCTCAACATATCCTACATCTCACACTCTTCAGACACTGATTTTCTGGGGTTTAGATATCTTTAATATTTCTCTCTACACAGATGCAAACTGGGGCCTGACTGAACTGCATATTTAAACTTGTGTGTGTGCACACAAAGTCTGGACACATGGCATTCACATTTGTCTTTGTTAAATAAGGAAAAAGGAGTCAACTTTTGTTGCAGTCCCACAGCAACACCAAATGGTGGCACAGAATTTGCTAACTCTTTTATTCTCTTCAACCCGTTTATTTATTTCTCTATAAACTGTCTGGGTTTTGTTTCCTTGTAATCATAGAATCATAGAAGATTGGGGTTGGAAGAGACCTCAGGAGGTCATCTAGTCCAACCCCCTGCTCAAAGCAGGACCAACCCCAACTAAATCATCCCAGCCAGGGCTTTGTCAAGCCGGGACAAGGCAAGGACGAGGGTAAGCTTGCAAAATCCAAATATGTGCTTATGAGCTAAGAAGGTGGTTCTCAACTGTGGTCCACAGGCCAATGGGGGCTGTGGGATGCGGCGCGGGCCGAGGGATGTGCTGTCTGCCGCGTCCCGTAGCCCCCATTGGCTTGGAGCAGCGAACCGCGGCCAGTGGGAGCCACAACCGGCCAAACTTGCAGACGCGGCAGGTAAACACACCGGCCCGCCGCGCCAGGGGCTTTCCCTGAAGAAGTGGTGGACCACAGTTGAGAACCACCGAGCTAAGACAAGCAATCAAACCTCAAGCAGCCTGAATTCTTTGAAAATGGAGGCAGAAACAACCTCCTTCTACCAATCCCATAAAATTCTCTGTGGTGTTGAACCACAGAACACAATAGTAGAGGGTGTTAAATCTGTGGGAGGAGGAAGGAGATTAGTGCCTTTGATTTTGAGTTAGTATATTAAGCACACACAAAATACTGTCCTGAAAAGGAAGAATAACTAGTGTGTGATTTCCCCTCTCCCCCCAGCTAACAAGGGGAAAACATTCTTGAGTTAGTTTTCTCTGACTTGGTGCCTTTGGCTGAAACTTTTAATGCAAGCCTTTCTGTTTAAAACGCAGATGAGGGGCTAGCTATCCTGATGCCTGAGCGGATAGAGTATCGGCTGCTGTATGGGGAAACCAGATAAGCAGCTAAGTCACTTTCTCACATCAAACAGGCAAGGGCTGTGCTTGTTAGAGAGGTGATGTTCTTGGCCTGTTGCCAGGAAAAGCTTGCTAAGAGTTGCATTAAGTCATGGAGCCTGTCTGCCCTGTTGGCTTTGAGGTCAGAGTCTGCCATGCATTGGCAGCATAAATTCATGGAAGAAGCAAAACATACTAGAATTAAGAGGTCAGTGAAAGCCTTTTGACCCCTGCTCTCATGAGGGCTGGTCATTGAGGGAATGATCCATAGAGATAAGTATCCTTAGGTGGAGTAAGAGTATTTCTACATCCAGGTGACTGCATCTTCCACGACAGCTGCCTAGGGTCATAGTGTCTGTCCTAGTGCTGAATTTGTTTGGGTGCCTTTACCTAAAAAAAGTCTTGCCCTAAGTCATCAGTGAAGTCACAGACCAGGACCTCATTGTGCTATGCACTGGAAAAACATAGAACAAAAAGGCAACGCCCCAAAGAGCTTGCAATCTATGGGTAAGACAAGAGACAACGGATAGGTACAGATTGATTGACGGGGTGGGGGGGAGTTCAGTGGGACAATTTCGTCAGAATGATAGGCACAGGCTGCCTAACCATTGGCAAGTGTTTTGTAGGCGTCACAGCAGAGGAGAGTTAAGGAGAGAGCTGAAAGAGGACAATGAGGTAGCTTTGCAGATGTTCCCAGGGAGCACCTCCCATGTGTGAGGGACAGTACGGAGGCTGTTATCATTGACCAGTTGGAGGCAGGGTCAACATCTTGATAGCGTATGGAGGATGATAGGTAGGGTGTGGATAGACTGTAAAGGGTCTTGATAGCGAAGACAAGTAGCTTATGTTTGAAGCAATGAAGAAAAGGGAGCTAGTGAAGGGATGCAAAGAGAGAGGGGACGTGGTAAATGCAATTAGCTATAGGAAAATGATCTTTGCAACAGCATTCTGAATGGATATGAGCACGGAAAGATTTAATTTTTCATGGACAGAGATGATGAGAGCCTGGATGAGTGTGATGCTTCCCAGGGGTGCCCAGGGTTGTGAGGCACCTCGCTACCATCTGCCCTTAGTGTGAGGAAGCCTCATCTGTATCTGCCACGGGTCAGCTTCCTGGCAACACTGGCTTCAGGTGGGACGAGTACTCCCCTCTCAGCCTTTGTGGGCTCTGCTCTCCCTCCCTCTGCAGGCAAGTGATAGGCACACACCATCCCCTGAGCCCCCCGAGCATCCCCTTGGCGTGCCCAACCCCTGATTCTCTGAACACACAGATTCTCTACTCCCAAAGGAATAGCTCACACCAGTTTACAGATTTTACCTCAGGATCATCGCTCAGCTTAACACACAGCACTTAAATAGGTTTATAGTGAAAACAGTAATAAGTTTATTATCAAAGAACAGAGATTCAAATGATAGATAGAAAGAAAGAATATTGTAAACAAATGACTACATGTAAAATAAAATCATAACACACTTTCTGGGGCCTAAACGTAACGCACAGGACATTACTATGCCTCCTACAGGATAGCTTACCCCAAGTCCTTTCTTCAGAGGTTTTTCTTGGGGTTCCTTTGTCTTTGTAAATCCTTGGGCCTGCGCCTGGCCCAGACAGCAAATGCAGTCTGTCCCCAAGTACATCCATTCTTTCTATGCTGATTGAGTTGGCCCAGAGACACACAATACACAATGGTGTGCAGAGAGATAAGTGTTGATTATCCCCTTCATGCCTAGAATCTGTTTATCACCTTCTGGTGACCTGTCTAAACGTACATACTTAAAAAACATCGTTTTCAGTATACATACAGAACTCCATACACGTTATCTGCACGTGTTTCACAATGATTGTCATGACATGTGCTTTCAGTAAAGACTTTACATGACCCCTTTTTGTGAACCTAGGGGATCTCTGTAATCCTATGTACCTGTGTTCCCTCTGCTAGTGGGTTTCAGGAGATCCTTGGGTCACAGCAAGAGGCTTAGTTTTGTGGATGGCGAGAAAAGCCTGAATCTTAAAGATGTTATGCAGAAAGAATTGGCAAGATTTAGACACAGCCTGGTTATGAAAGAGGGCTGAGTCAAAGATAAGCGACTGGGAGGATGGTGGTTGAGGACAGTGACTTAGAAAGGGTGGGAGAGGCTATCCAAATGTGTGTGTGTGTGTATATATATATATATATATATTTTTTTTTTCTCCAGATTAGTATATTTTGTGCTACTGAGTGAGAAAATATGGCAGTCAAATACCAATTGGCCCTTTCTTTTCATTTAGTTTGGAGTCTGAATTTGGATCCTTTTCTTCACTCTGACCTACATTCTAGCTAGCTCTTTCATTTGTATTTAATAAGTACCAATCCAGTCCTCTGGGCGCTGTGCAAAGCATTTAAAACAGGACAACTCAATAGCTGAAACAATGACAAGCACACATTTCCAACCCAACCCCACAGCCCACAACAAGCTATTTGCACAGTTTTATTGCCCAAGAAAGACGCTCATGCTTCACATCCCAACATTTCCCATCCACCAAAACCCAGCCCTTCAATGAGCTACTCTCTTTACAGTTTATGCCTTTCTGTACCTTGTGTCATGGATATGTATGTTTGACAGTGCACATTTAGAAACAGTGGAATGCATGAAAAAGGTCAACAGCTGCCACTCATTTCCTGTTAACTACTCTTTGAAGTATTCAGGAAAGCTGTAGTGTCTCCTATACCTCTCTGTGATAGTGCCAACGGCTGATTTACTAATGGCTACCATTGTATTAAGCTGGGGGGGGGGGAGAGACTGTGTAGATTAAACTGAATCACCATTGCAAACAGAGTGAGATTTGATGATTTCTCCATGTTTTACATGGGCAAACATTTATTTTCTCTGTCTCCAAATATCCTGCACGTCTTTGTGAAGTCACTGATTGTAATATCTCCTTTACAATGTGTATAACATCAGCTAAGCAGGTGCTTTGCGTAGAGTTGTTTTGGAGTTATCACGTAGGTAAGCAGTTCAGCACACCGTCGATAGCCATGTTTCTTCACTTAGGCGATAAAACTGATCTGACTTGACAGCCACTTAACACAGCGAACCTGTGCCGCTTTGTTTATACCTAACCAAATATTTATGACCAGCATGACGTGTTCAGAGCTTTTAGAATGCTCACCCTCATAGCTAACTGGCTGCCAATTAAAATGAAGCTTTGATCACCACAAATAAGGTAATGTCTTGGTTTTTTTAAAGAAATCCAAAGACTTACAGTGCAGCGAGTCTTGTCTTTGCATTTTTCTGAGGGTGTTTAGCATGGATGGGTAATGCAGATTGCCCTCATAATATAATAGATTAAGATTTTGTGGTACGTGCGAATATTAATAAGCTTGGTTTGCCTAAGTGCCTAAGATGAAGGGCTAAAGTTAATGTTCCTTTTTCTATATGCATATGTGTATGAATAGTATCGCACACAATCACGACTGCCTTCCCTGCTCCCATAGCAGGAAAGGGGCATAAAAGGCGCCTCCTAACTCCCTGCACAGGTTCCCAGCATTGCTGTTTTATGTGCTCAGCCGCAGGTGGGTGGAGGAGAGCTGCACTCGTGGGGCGATTACTTCTATTGCTGTGCAAAAGGCTGGGGAGTGGGTGGGGAATGGGCTCCAGTATCATCCCCAGCATGGCAGCCAACACAGCTTTCGAGGGGGAAGCAATCTGAGCGAGATATAAGGCTGGCACAGCCTTTTTCCCCAACCACAGAGCGAAGGGGAAGCAAGGACCAAATTATAACTGTCCATGGTCTGCTCCTAGGATGACACAACTGTACACTACTCCTTACAGGTCATAGTGACTTCACAATCTAGCCCTGAATAAGGAACCATTAGCAACGGGGAATTTCCATCTCACATCCCTGACAACCGTAACAGTGGTCACAAAATAAAAAATAATTGGAACATGTTTGCTTTTAAGACATCTCTAAAATAGCCACGTGAAGAATAAAGCTTGCAGTATTGAATTCTTCCTTTACAGTAAAGCAGGACCGTTAAAATTGCTGTACACACTTGTGGAATTTTAAAACTCCAGCTCTCTCCTTTTCCCCGAGAGGTGAATTTCATTGAACAGCCCTTTCTGCAGAATAAATAGGACGTTAAGACTTGGGGACTGGAGGCTGAAATGTTAGCCAGGTTTCTCCAGTACAGTCCTTAAGTCATGTTCTTTTTTTGTGTTCCATCAAAACAGCTTCGTCATATTAAAATCTTGACATGGACCCTCGTCCCTGGAACAAGAAGGAACGAATCCTAATCTGCTGCTGGGGCAGCACAGCCACATGCAGGGCACTTTGTAACGTTACAGTCTAGCCCTCTTTCATATATTGTGGCACGATAAAATGCTTGCAAAGAAAGACATCCATGTTAGAAGGTGATTGGTGCAAGTAATGTGTATGAGTTTCAGAAATCATTTATGGACAAGGCGTTTAGGCCCCAATTCAGCATGTTAGTAGTAAGTTTTCAAAAAAACTTAAGTCACTTCTGAAAATGGCAGTTAGGCACTTTTGAAAATTTTACCCTTATTCGTTGTCAAAAATATGAAGTATTGAAAAAGAACTTAAGAAAAGAACCGCTCTTTTAAAAAAAATCAAAAAACCCCTACTCCACGTTATGTTCCTGATCTCATCTCATTTGATTTAGATTTCTTCAGAATATTAAAGGGGCAACAACCCAGATCCCGAAGCATTTATTATGGGAACTTCATTATCCTTTGCAAACTGTAAGGAAAGGCTAGAGAGCTGATGGCTGTGAGAAATCCTGGAAAGTCTTGGCATATTCTTTTTGTGGCAGTGAGAGAGGAGGCCATCTGCCCTGCAATAGAACTTAGATCGAGTTTCTAAATCTGAGGTGTGAATTTCATTTTCAGTTAAGCACCATTTTAAAATGAACGTTCATTGAATTGCAGAAAGAGAACCTGCAGCTCTTCTTATTTTATATGTTGCCGCATGATGGCTGCTGCTTTAAGACACATTCCAGATAATGCAAACCCCTATACTGCTGCTACCAAATTGGTAACATTAGAGTATCAGTCAACACCAAACCTTACCCTATCTTATTTCATATAGCAGTTCCTATACTGCTTCCTTAAGTTGGCATCCCACTTTTCTGAGTTTTCTGAGCCTAGGCTCCATGGTCATGGGTGCTTTGTCACTCCCTGTGATGGAAAAAAATAGATTACATTTTGTTATTCTCAATGTTTAGCCCTGTACAAATGGACGTTCTTCATCAACCAACTGGTCATTTACAAGCATGAGCTGTTTCCAGTGCACAATATCCAACGAGCAGAATAAATTATTATAATTGCCCATCAGTTTATTTTATATATGTAAAAGCATATTGCAGGAATCATGACTGGTGCCATAATGAATGGTGACAAGTAATCAACTTGTAGTGTGTCCGTCACACACAAATTAATGCTTTGCAGGAAACGCTGACCTTGGATTAAATCAAAGGGTTGAAGCTGATTGCTTAGCCATATGTTAACTTTTGGGTAAATAGTCACTGGAAACTAACTCAGTCACAAATTTTCCTCAACTCACCTTTCCTCCCCATCCAGTATTTGGCTGATTTGCAAGACAGACTGTCTGAATTAAAAGCTGTGTTAAAACCCCTGGATTGTACACCTTATGCAACCTCCACTGTGAGCCCTTGGCCATCCTGCCTCTTCTCCATCTCAGAGCAGATTCTTGTAGCTGTGCACAGTCCCACTTCTCCCCACTCCCAATCTCCACATGCTCACCAAGAAAAGGGGGGAATGAAAAATTCATACATATAACTTTGAAGATGAAAAATGCAGCAGTGACTTTGTTTCTGATGTGAAAAATACAGAAAAATTGAAGCCACTGAATAGTCATTTGCATCAGTACTAATGCCACTGCTAGAATGTATTTATTTCTTCAACTTTTTAAGCATTTGCTGCTGCTGAATGGACACAGATTACTGAACAATAGCAAGATAATATGAGAATTTAAATCTCTCGGGATATTAAAAATATTAGAGTTCTTGTGGCTTTAAAACGGAATAGTTTTAGTGGGATATGTTCAACTCCTTTGATGTTGAAATAATGGCTATTATAGCTGTTTCAAATAACATTAAAACAGAAATGGTAACTTAGTTCAAATCTTGGCTGTTGGTAAAAATTCACTTTCTGGTAACCCTGCTCATCACTGCCACTCCAGTGCTCCTGTAGAAGGAGGCTCCCTACCTTCTAGATCTCAGGCAGCCTGTGCATGATTCACTGTCATGTTTTTGATTTTGTATTTAATACTTCCCCATGTGTGAAATAGCTTCTTGGGGCCTTTTCTGAAATCCATGGTAGTCTGTCCATTGACTTCAATGGGTTTTGGATTAGATGCATAGAACATTGAAAACACAATGACTTTTCCAACCAATTGTTTTCCTTTTCCATTTGGCCAAATATCCATTTTCTCATTTCCCCTTGTGTGCTGAATGGAGCTTGGATTAACATGACTGCTTTTCTTCAAGGACAGCTTCAACACAGGGTTCAAAGAGTCGTGTCATTCTAGAGCAGTGATACTCACACACCTAGGTGGTTCACGATCAAATTAGTGATCAGCATTACCCAAAAGAGCCACAGGAGTGTATATTCATTGTTTCATTTACTATAGTACTATATGTTCATATTTAAACGGTATGATGGGGAAATGACTGACCAAGTATTATTATTTAATCAACTAATATTGGTTAATAACATAGTAAAAGGAGCATTCTGATTGGTTAATAACTTAGATTGGTTAATAATTAAATGACACTGTTTTAATATCATGCGCCTCAAAGAGCCACAGCAGACACATTAAAGAGCCACTTGCAGCTTGCGAGCCTCAGTCTGAATATCACTGTTCTAGAGAATCTCTGTGCAACAGCAGCAGCATCACAGCTGCCAGAATAGCTCTGCAAATTATATTTGTTCATTGCTGCTGAGGAGCAACCAGAAAAAAATACAATTCCGTTTCTGTTTCCTTGAAAAATAGGGTCCAGACCTCAAATTCTTTCTCAGTCCGTGCTCGGGAGAGAAATGTAACATTTACGTCTCATTTAATTAGAATTTCAATCCCCACTTCCACTCTGCAAATGATGCCAGCCTTCATTGCCCATTGGTTCAATTTTTGTTCCAGCACATTTGTGCTTTTTTCCCATGCTGCCCTTTATGCATGGAAGGAGCACCCATGAAAATCAGCACAACCACTACAAAGCCTTTCTTAAAACTCACAGGTGTCATGATATCTACAAGATGCTGGACAGTGCTTCAGCAGTGGTGCGTGTGTGTGTGCATGTGTGTGCGTGTGTGTGTGTGTGTGCGCTGTGACTTCTGTTTATAATATTAAACATGGTTGTTTCTAGGGTGACCAGATGTCTCAATTTTATAGGGACAGTACTGATATTCGGGCTTTATCTTATCTAGGTGCCTTTTATTCCCCGCCCTGTCTCAATTTTTTACACTTGCTATCTGATCACCCTAGTTGTTTCGCTGTTACCTTGTCCACCCTCCTTCCCTTCCATTTACTTACTTCATCTGTTATATCTTGTTGGATGACAAGACTTAAGCTCTTTGTGGCAGGGACTTATGTGTGTGCAACACCTTGCACAATGTGGGCCTTGGACTCTCACTGGGACCTCTAGATGCTACCGCAACACACATATTGTAGGATCATCACTGGGATAAGGGGGGGCTGCAGTGGCAGGCAGATCTCATCATTCCCCTTGAAGGTGTGCCTCTAAGTAATAGGGGACTGCTCCATTTACAACTCTGTGGACCCCCCAGTAGCAGCCATGGATCTCCTTATACTGCACAGGAGAAACCAACACAAGTTACTCTTCCACTCCTCTGAGGAAAATCTAGCAAGCTGCATCAGCAGCTCTCACACCATACCCTGGTGGCACTCAAAGTAGGAGCATGCTTATAGTAATTGCTACCATGGATCCTGTGGCTGTAGCCATCCATGTTCCCTTGCCAGTGGTGCAGGAATGATAGCCACCAGCAGAAAATGTTTAAAAGCTAAATAAGTACCTGAAACATTGAAAGAGCCACTACTCAAGAAAGGGTTTTAGTTCTCCTCTTAGCCTAGCTTTACATAGGCATGATGACTTCTGATTTAGATCAGTGAGTGAGATTAGAAGCAGAAAATACCTTATTTTAAAAATTAAATTTGAGTCTTAATACAACCTGACAGTGTCCCTTTAAGGTGGCTTAAGCTGGATGCTAAAATCGTGTCCATACCTCTTTTAATTGTTCCAGAATAATATTGAGAACTGTGGTACCTGTCAGAAAAGTTGGGGGTGGGGTTGTATAGCAGACTAGGTAATTGATTACTATGTTAATTAGTGTTGTAAAACCCCATCTGTCTTTACGATTAAATCTTCCCCAACCACAAAAATTGGGGTAGGAAGAGAAAACAAAATCCATAACAAATACAAAATGGGGGCCCAAACCTGCTCCTATTTAAATTACTGGGACTTCAATGGAACTAAGGTCATGTCCTAAGAGAGAGGTTGCACACACTCGGGGCCGGTGCAAGGAAGTTTCGCGCCCTAGGCGAAACTTCCTTGCACCAGCCCTGCACACACCCCCAGCTAACACCGCCCGACTAAAAAGTCCCCTCGCTACGTACGCTCTATCCACTGGAGAGCCCTGCCGCACACACTGCCCTCCCGGCTCAGCCAGAGAGCCGGGAGAGCGGGAGGCAGCCGCGGCCAGCCGCTCCCCGGCTCCTAGCGCCCTAGGCAACTGCCTAGGGTCGCCTAGTGGGCGCACCAGCCCTGCACACACTGTTCCCTCTAAGCTGTGCGCGTGTGCATGCGCGCACAGATCCTAAACCCTGCGCACAGCGCGAAACACCACGCGCACAAAAAATGAAATACTACATCGGCGCCAAGCTGAAATATCATTTACGGGCGACTTTTGATATTGTTCGCCCGCCATCTGTCAACACAGACAGATTCTACTAGCTGGCGGGGGGGGGGAAGGGAAAAGAGGGCAATTAATCATACCCCTCCCTGCCAGCATTTTGAACGTGGAATATTGATCATGTCGGGACCCACACATCTCGTTGTATAAGCATTTTACTCGCTTGGGCGCATTTGCCTCATGGCACACAAATTTGAACTCTGCTTTAAAAATTTGCACTGAAGAAATTTTTTGCACACACGGCCTGTCAAAAATTAGAGGGAACATTGGTTGCATAGACATCTTCTGCTCTCAGACTCACTTGTACCTGGCTGGTGTTGTTTTATCATCATCAAAGCCTTCTTTCTGAAAGTGCATAAACCATAGGAGACCTTTTGTAATGATCAGTTTTCTTATTAACAGTGGAGGGATCTGGGCATAAAGGGTGTCAGAGCACGGGAGCCTTTCATGGTAATTAACACTTACCTCTCTTAATTATTTTTTTTTTCACTCTTTTTTCTTCCTTTACTAGCCTCCTGATTGGGGAATTCCCCTGTGCTGTCAGTTTCTGTCTTTTAATTGTAAGCCCTCATCTGTTTTGTGTTTATTCAAGCTGGTGATGTCAGAGATGGGGACAGTAACGATAAATTCGTGACTTCCCTTGGTAAACTGTTCCAATGATTAATTTCTCCAGCTGTTAAGGGTGTGTCTTAATTCCCATTTGGATTTTCATTCTCGAAAACTTCTCTTCAGATTGTAACCTCGCAGGGCAAGAGCTGTTGTTTACTACCTCTGTTCAGCACGTTGCACGATAGGACCCTGAAGTTAGTAGGGAATACTAGGGGCTGTAATGCTACTACTACGACTAATAGTAACTTCCAGCTCAAACACTTCTATGGCTGAAGAAGTTCACATTGTTTTTAGAGAGAGCAAGGCAATTGTCTGCCTTATCTGCTGCTATTTGATTTTGGAGAGTAATAATACCATACCTCTTGCCTTCCACTAATTTCAGATATTTATGGTAACTTCAAAATTCCTTGACAGTCTTTGCCACTTGCTCCCTTTGTTTCTTACAGAAAACACAATCTGTAAATCAAGAGTGGCATTATATTGTGGTAGAAAACCATTATTTATCACCCTCCTCCCAAAAAAATAACCAGTATACCCAACTATTTAGTCCTTATCTTGGGCAGAAATGGTGAATTCTTACATACACCTTGCACATTCTTCAAATGCTGTTTAAACAGCAATATGCAATCTCTCTCTCTCATTGACTAGCTTGTCTCCATTTCTTCTCTTCTTGATTACATTGAACTCATTGGCACTGCAGAGGTGATTTTTCCTCCCTTCTTGTTGGCTGTTGAGGGTGGCCCACTTCCACCTTGGTTGAGTTGGCTCGTTGGCACTGGCCCCCTGCTTGGTGGGGCGGCTCCCATCTTTTCAGATGCTGTGTATTTATACCTCTCTACTGTATGTTCCACTCCATGCATTTGATGAAGTGGGTTTTAGCCCACGAAAGCTTATGCCCAAATAAATGTTAGTCTCTAAGGTGCCACAAGGACTCCTCGTTGTTTTTGCTAATGTAGACTAACACGGCTAGCCCTCTGAAACCTGGCTTAATCCAATGGGTTTGCAAATTAGCATGTCTCATTTATGTCTCCTGGGGCATTTACTCTTCCTTCTCTCTCCCATATTTCTTCTGCTCCTACAGTTTTTCCCACTTCTCCCTTTTTATCTTCTTGAAGTAGCTCCATTTAAATCCATGAGGGTACGCTGATTTACACAAGCAGAGGATATGATCCCTGATTGTTTTCCTTTCTTATATGTGAGAAAGGTTTCCCTTTACATGTCTTATTTGAGTTTATTATCATCTTTAGATATCTTAGACAATTGATTCGGGGCATTTCAATTTTATTTCTTAGGAGGGTTTTATGGTTATTGCTTCTTCACCACTTAAATGCTGTTTTGGAAAAACAAATTGCCCATTTCAATGGGTTTACTGAAACTTTTTTTTTTTTTTTGAGTGAATTCTCTATATCTGCTAAAAAAAAATTTTTTTAACAGTTTTCAAGTTTCTCTTTAAGCAAAATAACGATGTAGAAACTTCCATGGTTGGAATTGAGGGGGAATTGCAGGGTCTGCTGCAGTTCCTTTATATTAAAATAAAATAAGTAAAAAAGCTTGGCTGCTAGTACAGGTACAAGCACCCTGGACAAAAGTCATTGCTGATCCTGCCCCCACTCCTAGCACATATGTGATCTAAGGATTTCTGACATGCCAGTGGAACCTCAGAACTTCAAAGGAACACCACCACATTCCACCACAGCAGCAGAGAAGTAAATATGCATGGGGTGGGGAAATGGAAGTTTCTCATTCCTAAATATTGATTGCACATGCTTTAGGAATGTTTGT
The DNA here is from genome assembly GCA_033296515.1 of Macrochelys suwanniensis. Classification (NCBI taxonomy): domain Eukaryota; kingdom Metazoa; phylum Chordata; order Testudines; family Chelydridae; genus Macrochelys; species Macrochelys suwanniensis. The sequence continues at coordinate 35,225,138 of CM065775.1, read as the reverse complement.
TAATGCAGTTATACCTTTGCAAAGTATTTAAGGATCTACAGATTCTGAGAGAAGTGCTTATAAGATCCTTAGAGCTGTCTTGTATGTGCTTAAGGTGGGAAGAGATAACAAAGGGGCTACATATGCAATTGCTTCCAAAGCCATTATCCTTGAGGACAGTGCCATGCTCCCAGCAGTGCTGGGGGGACATGGGCCTTGCCTAGGGTGACCAGATTTTATAGGGACAGTCCCGATTTTGGGGTCTTTTTCTTCTATAGGTTCCTGTTACCCCCCACCCCCTGTCCCAATTTTTCACACTTGCTGTCTGGTCACCCTAGCCTGGCCAGCCCCGGCTTTACCCTTTTACAAGGTGTAGGGTGTGCTCCCATTGCTCTCGTCCAGTAACCCCATCTGGAGCTGCTCGTGCTGAATGCCGCCCCAGATCATGTGCACTGAAAGGACAAGGACTGGGATAGCTGCAGATTCAGAGGGAAGGTGACTTGTGCCATTCTCCAGCCCTCTTGCACTCACATCCAGCCCCCGGAGTCTGCATGGAAGCATGGCCTTCATGCATGCCTGCATAACCTTTTGTAGTTACTTGGCTTCTGCTAAGACAAGCAGTGTTTAAGGAAATGGTTGAGCCTGGTGTGAATCAGTCTTTCTAACAGAGTGAGATTTGGTGACATAGTGAGCTTGTTTTAATAACAAATCAAAAATGACAGTTTGAGGGAGATGGAATCTGTCTTAAGATGAAGAGCACCCTGGAAATGTAAGATGGGCCACTTAAAATCAAATAAATCATTAGATAAGGCAGCAAACTCTTACAGCTGTAGTGCAGAGCTGAGTAAATAAAACACTACTTATAACTGACTTTAGTAGCACACAGTGCAGCTGTTATTTACTGAAGATGTCAGTTATTTAATTATAGTTTATACTAGCAGATATTCAAGGTCATAGTTGCAGTACTTTCTTAATTACAGTCTAAGCTATAAAAACCAGGGCATTTCACCCTAGGGAACCATTCCCCCCTCCCAAAAATGGCTGTTGCCACTTTAATTAAGCACTCAAGGCTATCTGCTGCAAAGATGGGTGTCAGTTTCTAAATCAAGGAAGGTTCAAGCTTTTCTCCTCCTGACCATTGCTGTTCCATAGTTTGCATTGTTGACTAACAGGAGCCAGAGAATCAGCTTTGCAGGGAGGACAAAAGCAGGTTAGAAGTGCAAGTAAAAATGTTCTTCCAAACTTTGCCCAATAAATAAGCAAACCAGAAAAATATGATTTGACACCAGATCTGTTGTAAATCCTGTTTTCATATGTGGGCTGCCAAGTTGAATCAGTTGCTTTTCTTTCTTGTGTCAGACATGTTAACTTTTTCTTTCTTGTGTCAAACACGTGAACTTTTCTTTCCTCTGTGGGCAAGGGTTCAATCTGGCAAGAATAAACTGTCTTGTAGCTGTTATTTTCCTAACTTTAAATGCAATAAAGAACCTTTTTTATTATTTCTCATATTTTTTGCTGGAAACTGACCAAAATATAGTTGCAGGTAGTACTGAGGTAAGTGTATATTTTTCTCAGCACAATATCTGGTAACATCTGACCCAAAGTTACTGAGGCTAATTAAAACCTCTGCATTTTAGTACATTAAGGCTTCATTATAAGAAGCGATGGGCCAACACTCAATATTTAACTTAGTGAGGTATAACCTTAGATGCCTTTAAAACATGCACAAGTAATGAAATAAATCGATCCACTGGGTAATCCAAAGCGTGTGAATTTAAAGTGTTATGTATTTAAAGTAATTGCCTGAAAAAATATCTTCACGTGAAATGGAGAAGTATATCCCTGTTTGGTTTCAGCATCACTGCCATTGCATGGAGACAGAATGAGATGAGGAGAGAGTGTACTGCTTCTTAACTGTTCACTGGACTCTTTCACTCTCTTAGTCTCTCTCCACTTAATCCACTTCTCAGCCCCCTATTTCAAATAACTGATGTATGGCGTGGTACTGAAATGTTAAACATGCTGTTCTGCCTATCTAGAATGCGAGGGGCCTGATTCATTACCACTCTATTCTAGTTTTATACTCTGGCTGTACTGCTGTGAAACTGGAATAAGGCAGTAGTGGAAAAGGCCCATTTATCTCAGCTGTATTCATCACCACTCTAGTCTGAAGGAGAGAGAATTCCACTTACCGTTAATGTATTTATTTCTCTTATTCCTCAGCCAGTCCTTACCTATATAATTTAAGTCAGATACATAATAAGGGACATTTTGAGAGTAATGTCCTAATTGTGTAGACTCTTCCCTCCCATGTGTAGACATTTAATTATAAAAAATTAGGCTTCCACCAATACAGGTTTATAGACCTTCAGGCCAGAAGGGACCATTGTAATCATCTAGGCCAAGGGTTCTCAACCTTTTTCTTTCTGACCCCTCCTCTGCCCAACATGATATAAAAACTCCACGGCCCACCTGTGCCACAACAACTGGTTTCTGCATATAAAAACCAGGGCCGGAATTAGGGGGTAGCAAGCAAGGCAATTGCCTGGGGCCCTGTGCCACAGGGGTCCCTGCAAAGCTAAGTTGCTCAGGCTTTGGCTTCAGCCCCAGGGTGGCAGGGCTCAGAGCCCTAGGCTTCAGCCCATGTGAGTCTAATGCTGGCCCTACTTGGAGGACCCCCTGAAACCTGCTCATGGCCCCCCAGGGAGCCCTGGACCCCTGATTGAGAACCAATGATCTAGTCTGCAGAACCTCACCCACCCACTAGGGTCAGTTTGTTTGGTTAGATAGCCCTGCTCCATGGGAAAACGTAACACAGGGACATACTAACAGCGTCTGTTGCTGATGTTTAATATTTCTGTAGTCTTTTGTGTGTTCTGAAATCTTCAGAAAAGAAATATGCTATTTCATGATCCTACTGACAGGATCCAGAGAGAGTCTTTGCCTGCTCTTGACAAAAATTAATGATTGTAATTGTGCAGTGTCTTCCTTGTCAAACGTTCCTGAATTTGCAGTCAAAGGACAACACTAAAGCTTGGTTTTATTTCCAGTGTGATTGCACCAGCGTCTTCTGCTTTACTTTTAAAAACGAGAGTGCATGACAGTGAAGGATTATTTAATTACTTGTTGATTGCCAGCAGTGTGCTCAGCTCTGTGAAGAACATAAAGGTAGATTATTGTCTATTCCCCAAGGACTCTTAGCAGATTTGAGTCCTCAATACAGTTTCCCTCACACAGGTTGTCAATGGGCTTTCATCTTCCCATGCAATATCTCTCATGGTGTTCATACAGCATTTAGCATAAGGCCTCAGTTTTGATTGGAGCTTGTAAAGGGAATTTAGCACCTAAGTCCACATATAGGTGACACTGGCATTCACAAAACCACTGCAGAGCTGCTGCCTAATTATCTAGGTCCCTAAAATCCCTACACACTTAAGTTTCTACTTTTATAGTCCCCAAGGCACCTAATTTTCAGCACCTGGGCGTGTGCACAGCTGCCTAAATCCTGACACTACCAAATAGTTCAGCAGCACCTAACTCACCCCTAAGCCTTAGCAGGATTCATAAACTAGGTGTTCCCCTGCCTGTTTTTCCTTCGGCTCCAGGTCTGGCGCTGAGCATGCCTATAATGGAAGGAAGCAGCAGTAGTGAACCTCCTTTAACCCAGGGGTTAGCGCACTCAGCTTAGATATAGGACACCTGTGTTCAGTTCTCCCTCTGCCTGATATGGAGAAGGGGTTTGCCTGGGTCTTCCACTTCTAATCGAGTACCCTAACTACTGAGCTATGGGGTATGCTCAGCTACATATCTCTCCTATTGAAGCTGTTCCAGTTTTGATAAATAAATACCTCCAATACCTCTGTTAGTCTGTAAGGTGCCACAGGACACTTTGTCGCTTCTACAAATCCAGACTAACACGGCTACCCCTCTGATACTTAAATATTCATTGTGTCAAAGAGTAAGAGTTAGAATGACTCTATAGTCTGGTGGTTTGGGGTACTCTTCTAAGAGATGGAAGACCCAGGTTCCATTTCCCCTGCTTCAGTCAATATTTAATTATTCATACACATCTTCAACAGGAGAGAGTTAGACTATCCTATAGCCCAGTGGTTAGCTAGTATCCACCTGGGAGGTTGGAGACCCAAGTTCAATCTCTTCTCCACCTCAGGTAGAATGGGGGTTTGAATCTAGGTCTCCCTCATCCTGGGAAAGGGCTTGGGCCCTACCCCTCTCATTGGCATTTCCTAGTTGCTCATTTAGGCAGGCTCAGTTGCTGGCTTTTTGTGAATCCCTTTCCTAGGCACCTAACTCTTCCCATGCATTGTATAGGGATCCTGGGTGCCTGACTCAGGATTGTGAATTCCAATATGTGGCAGGGTGCCTGCGTGTTGTAGTGCTTAAGTACTACTGTAGTACAATTAATAATTATGCCTTCATGGGTGGAACTGCTTGGCTCAAGCAGGCAGAGAATGTGGGTAATAAGGCATCAGTTGTGGGTTAGGGGAGTTGAAGACAATAATACATTTGTCTTTTTGATCCCACACTTACCATTACATGCATATATATGTCTTTTCATTGCTTTGGTCACCTCTCAAGCATTGTGTACAGCAATGTAAAAATGCCTTAGAGCAAAGCCTCCTTGGAAATTAAAAACCAATAATTCATGCAAACTATAGCACTACATCACATATAACAAATTCCACTGTCTGAAACTAAACCAGATGAAAAACATATTTCCCTGTGCTGATCCTCAAGCCCTTTGCTACACACACTTCACAGCAGTAACCATTTCATATTTATAAAGCACAACGTCTATTATGTTTCTACAGTTATATTGTTCTATACTTGGGGTGGTTGAATCTTTGGGCAGGATTAGGGTTCATTTCGCCTTTAATCAAGAACAGCTCCTATTTGCTGAGTGGGGTTAAGATTGTGGCTTCGCGCAGGAGACATCATCATAATTAGTTCCCCAGACTTTTCTTATTTTTGTTTAAATAGCCCCCACATAGTCTAAAAGAATATTTGGATCAGTATCCACTTGGTAAAGATTCAAGCAGACGTTTCACGGAAATGGCTGTGCCCGGTAGTGAGATTGCAGACTGAAACACTACCTTGTGTGCTGTGCTGATCTGCACCACAGTTTACTTCCTGGCCACTGCTTCATATATATCATCAGTGATGTGAACAAGACCCTTCCCTTCTTTACTCATACCACGTATAGCTTAGTTCTGAGGTACAGAGCTAAGGAAAGCTGCAGAAGAACATTTGGTGCAAGAAACACAATAATAAAAGTCAGCTGCCGCTAAGAATGTTATGAATGTGCCTGGAACCATCGTCAGATTGCAGTATCTCCACATGACAGCTCTGTGGTGTTTTGATTCCGAACCTCTAGAGAAAAGTTTGTGTACTTATAGAAATAATACTCTGCACTTACAGTATTTAGCATTTTTAATATGTACCTCTTAATGTGCTTAACACAAATTAGGTAGGCATTATTTCCCCAATTTCACAAATGAGGTAGTTGTGGTGCAGAAAGAATAAAGGGCAGATTTTTAAAGGTCTTTAGGCACTTAAAGATACAAATAAGCACCTAGTGGGGTTTTCAAAAGGGCCTAGGCATCTGTAGATACCTAAATACCTTTGAAAATTTGGCCCCAAGTGACTAGCCCATAGTCCTAAAGTAAGTCAGTGACAGATTTGGGAAGAGGAAACCAATTCTTCTGACTCCCAGATTGGGACATCCTTGTTAGTAGTCTTTCCATAGGTGAGGGCCATTGCAATAGGAGTCTCTCAATTTACTTCTATAGGCTAAGGATCAAGTCCTTAAATATTGATGCTAGGGAAAAGAAACTGGACACTTAAACCATTGAAAAAGCACTGAATGAGAAAATTACCTTGATTCCTCTTGTGAAACAGTCCCTGTCTTCACCAACTCCTGATATAACCTATAACCTTACATGTTGTAATCTTTATGTCTGACTGCTACAATATATTTAACATGAGAAGCCATTTCCCCTTTTTAATAATAATCTTTTTCCTTGGACTAATATTCCTCCTTTAAAACATTTCAGATCTTGTTTATTCTTAGAAGTTCTTGAGTCTGAATCTGTTTTTAATACAACATCTAAAAACAAATTTGTGTATTTAAGATCATTTGGCCACACCAGACTTCAGAGGCAAAATAGTCCTAGGGTAATAAAATCCTGTGAAATGATGAAGAAAAATAAAGAAGAAAATGTTATCTTTGCATCAAGAGACTATAAAGGAAACTCTCGCAATTGCCTGCTTATCTGAAGCAACTGCGTGCCAAGAAAAAATTAGAGTACTTAGGACTGCATACTGTACATTTTTTCTGCTACAAAGCAGTATGGGCCAAGTTCTAATACTCATACCCATCCTGTGAGTAGTACTTGAATAAGTAGCATCACAACGTCAGTGGAACCGTACATGTGAGAAACTGCTGGGGAAATGGTTGTAAGAACCTGTGCCACTCCATCCACAGTGACAAAATGAAATGCAGCCTTCAGCATCCTGACTTTTTCCTTGTAGGCTGTTACTTCCAGTAGGCAGTTATTCATCAGTTTCCTTTATATCCTCTCAATATCAAGATAACCATTTCCTTCTTTATTTTTCCCCTCATAACTTATCAAGATTATATGACCCTAGGACTACTTTGCTTCATCCCTCTGGTACCGATGTCAAGAGGGCTACTTGATGAATAAGTGCTGCTCAGTGTTGGTAAGGGTTACACTGTCTGATTTCTTTTTTAAATCTCATTCTGAAATCCCAAGTGCAGTGTGTGCTATATTCACTGTTGGTGTGAGAAGCCAATAAAGAGATGTATTGCAACATTATCACTTATTAAAATACTGAGCAAGGCAAGGTGACTTTCACCAAATTAAAATACCAGAAGGCTTTTTACATATTGGCCTAATTTGGATATTCGTATGTTTTCTTTTTTTTATAGGTGCTTTCTGGTTTAGAAGTGAACAGGTACTCAGCCTGTTTCTTCATGTAGCGTAGAAGCCAAACAAAGGCATGTAATGAAATTCACTGTGAAAAGAAAACATGCTGGAGAGTTCAAAACCTCTGTAAAAATAAGCAAAAGCTGGTTTTTACTCACTTGTTTGAGCAGGATACCCATGAATGTCCCCTGGCCCCCACATCACGTAGAAGAAATAAGCACAAGTCTAAAGATTTACCTTCCTGAATTCTGTACAAAGCTGAACTTTATTCTGAGAATGCTTCTCTTACTACTGTATTAGGGCAGGATTTTCAAAATGCAGATAAGAAGAGGGTGGCTATTCCAATGTGCAAATAATATTAAATTAGAATAAAATGATGCTTCTTATACCAAGAAGCACTGTAACAAGTTGTCGCTGTGACTCATATGCTCAGACTTCCTTATCAATTACCCATTTAATATTCTCATAAATGGTAGCTGCTGAGGTCCTCTTAAATTGTAGATTGGTATTGGTAATTCCAAGGCTCGTGGAGCATCACTGCACAAAAGCACATACAAATTACTAATATGCATGGTGGCTTTGGAATTGAATTTTAGATCACTTGTTCTCTCCGCTGCTCACCTGCACCTGTGGTTCAGGAATTTTTCTTTCAACAGCAATTTAATTTCTTGTTTCTCTGGTATATCAAATGTACAACATGAACCAACTTCTTCCCTCAGAGACATGCGTACAATTCCCGTGGAATTCAGAGGGTGTTGTGTGTCTGTGTGTATCTAAGTATTGAAATTGGCCTAATGTGCACAAAGAACTGGCTTTCTATAATACCTTGGTTATAGCATAAATAATGCTTTGGAATGTGTTGGATTTCTATATTTCTCGTTTTCATATAATCGTGATCTTACCTTACAGGGCATGCTCTATATGTATTGGGGGAAAGGTTATGATCTGCTGAAAGTCATTTCTCTATCTATATATGTGTATCGTTAATGCATATGAAGTTATGAGAATTGTGTTGTATGGTGGTCACTAAAATATGCTGTAAACTGGGGAATCAGCCAGATATTAGCTCCCCAGAGGAGCAAGGCGAGTAACCAACACCTGGGTGGGGTATCAATCAACTCATCAACAACCATTGTCCAGCAAGGGAGCTATAATGCAATGACTCCCCCGCATAAGGCCACACCAGAGGAATTGCTCAACCTTGCCTGGAGATTCAGCAGTGCACCCAGACATGCCTAGACTTGTGTTTTCCAAGCACATGGACTGAGGGTATAAATCAGACTCAGAGGCCATATGCTGGGCCCTTCTCCAGCCCCCACCTATGCTGCAAGCAACTAAGACACTGAGAAGCAGACAAGACTCCAGCAGAGAAGATTGGCCCAGGTTTAAGGAACAAACCTCTATATTAAGGACTGCAATATTCAGTGGGGTGAGAAAAACTGCTTAAGAAACATTAGCGACATGAAATATGTTCTTTGCTACTGGCTATGTTCTTATACAAAATCTTTTGCTGAGTTCTTCATCTTAATGAAATACTTGATGTTCTTTGTTCTGAAGATGCCCGACAGTTGATGTCAGAGTTAGCTGTAATTGTACAGCATACTTCATCATTAAGCTAAGGAAACAGCCACTCTGCAGTAAGAATGTATGGCTCAGATCTGTACAGGGCAGACTGTCAAGAAACCACACATGAATCCCAAACTGGTTGTGTATTCTATACTTAGATTTCACCAACCAAGTAAAAAGTTTAACAAGTGTGAATTCCTCAGACACTAGAACAACCTCAACAGGGAGCCACAGACAGTCCCCTTGGGTACTGCAAATTCTATCTTGCCACCCAGGCAAGCCTGCCTCTGTGATAGATTACCCCTCACACACACACACAAAAAATCACAATAATATTTAGGTAACTCCCAGTCCCAAAGGACCAGTCACTTAAGACAGGTCAAGTGCACCCCAGATCTCTAAGCAAACACAACAACACTTGTAGCCAATCTTATAATGAACTAACTAAAGGTTTATTAACTAAGAAAAGAAAGTAGAGTCATTTACAAGAGTAAAGCAGGTTAACATACATACACAAATATAACCTTGGGTTCTAAAAGATGATAGTAGCTGCTTTAAATGACAAACTTTATATGTCCTGTAGGGCTTACCCAAGCTAAACATTGGGGGACCCCCTTATGCTTAGAAATCTTTGCCCTTCAGATTTCAAGCAGCATTGGGATAATAGTTTCTCCTTAACAGGTATTTTTATTCCCTTCCCCAGTGTTCAAGCTGTGATGAGATGAGGGCTTGTGCACGTATCCTCTTCAGGGGTGCGGGGGAAGCAATCAGCAAAGTCTTTTGTCCACAATGGTTTGTCTGATGTCTCTAGATCTTCTTTTGTTGGGGAGGTGAAAACAGCTCTTGTGGTAAAGTAGCATATTTGGTAATGCTTCTCCCCTGACTGTGGGGGATTTACAATCTTAGCAAATATTTTTATAATTACAGAGCAAACATTTAAACATTACTCTTAGAACATGTGATACAGACATTACAAGTAGGATTGACACATGCAGCATCCTACAAGCATTCCATAAAGTCTAAAGCCTTAACAGATTCTTATAACTCCAATACCTATTTCAACAACACTAACACACAGGTGACCAAGACTGGTTTCCAGCTATGCATTTGTCAGTGAGGCCCAGAGCCTTTGCATGAGCTGACACCTGGTCTGCTGCTGTCACAGATATGACTATACTACTTTTAGCCTGGTAAATGGCTTGTTCTTTTTGTTCCATTTAAGAGGATCCTGGTTCTTTCAGTACCAAGGTCTCATATGGCTACAGAGCCCAATTCTGCCGTCACTGAAGTACTTTGCCATTGGCTTCAGCGGGAGCAGTGTTGTACTCCATAGCATGTGCCTTTTGCCTTTAAAGGCCAAAAAGATGATTAGGAGTAGCAGCACCATATGATCTCCGTCTCCTCATTAGAGCACAGAAATGTTATGTGTTTATTGGCTATGATTCTTTTTAGTGTTTGTAGTAACGAAAAAGTAACCATGTATTTTAAGTATCAGAGGGGTAGCCGTGTTAGTCTGGATCTGTAGAAGCAACAAAGGGTCCTGTGGCACCTTATAGACTAACAGAGGTATTGAAGCATAAGCTTTCGTGTTGCATCCGAAGAAGTGGGTATTCACCCACGAAAGCTTATGCTTCAATACCTCTGTTAGTCTATAAGGTGCCACAGGACCCTTTGTTGCATGTATTTTAAACAAGACACATGATTCTGCAGTATTGCACCTCTTCCCAGCAAGCTGTGACCAAGTATGAAATATGCAATTTTGACCATGAAATCTCATCTTTCCCTCTGATTTTCATAGAGCCCGACATATAATAAATAAAATTCCTGCTTTTTACAAGGGGGAATCTAGGAAAAATAAATGGACAACAGAAAGAGCTGCCATAACTACAGTTTGCTTGGCATGTCTGTGCCCCAGGTGAACTGATTCATGGCCTGGATTCAAAACCACTTTTCTGTTCTTTACTTACTACTCTGTGTTTCAACTATTTAGATCAGGCTAATTTTCAGCCAAGGGAACTGAAGAGTCATTATTCTCCAAAATGTTATCTCTCATATGTTTAAAAACTGGTAACAAAATACTGTGTTTTGCCAGATGGAACAGTGATGCGGCAAGGAAGATAAATACAGTAGAACCTCAGAGTTACGAACACATTGGGAATGGAGGTTGTTCATAACTCTGAACAAAATGTTATGGTTGTTCTTTCGAAAGTTTACAACTGAACATTGACTTAATACAGCTTTGAAACTTTACTATGCAGAAGAAAAATGCTGCTTTTAACTATCTTAATTTAAATGAAACAAGCACAGAAACAGTTTCCTCACCTTGTCAATTGCTTTAACTTTCCCTTTAGTTTTTTGTAGTTTACATTTAACACAGTACTGCTTTTTTAAAATTTTATTTTATTTTATTTTATTTTTGTTTCCTCTGCCTGATTGTGTGCTTCCAGTTCCAAATGAGGTGTGTGGTTGACAGGTCAGTTCATAACTCTGGTGTTCGTAACTCCGAGGTCCTACTCTATCTGGAAAACCACCACATGAGAACACCAAACTGTTTTAGTTTAGAAAAATAATCTAAGAAACATTAGAGACATGAAATATGTTCTTTGCTGTTGGCTATGTTCTTATACAAAATCTTCTGCTGAGTTCTTCATCTTAATGAAATACTTGATGTTCTTTGTTCTGAAGATGCCCAACAGTTGATGTCAGAGTTAGCTGTAATTATCTTCTTCTTCTTCTTCTTCTTCTTCTTATTAATTATTTATTATTTATTTTATTTTTCCTGAAGGAATTCACTTTTGGGTGATAGTCCTAAAGGTATAAGCACTTTTGTGGTAGGAACATTGCTCCATGTGACTTGAAGCTGCTTTAGCAAGGATCCTCAAAATAAAATGCAAATAAATCTTCAAAAACAAAGAAATGAAGATCTTCGTGTTGCTGCTTGTACAGCATGGGGTGGAAGAGTATGTGAAAGCTGGATAGGAAAAATAGTGAAAAGGGGCAAGATCGTCAGGAGTACCCACAAAAAAGACTAGATTATCATAAAAACTCAGCCAGACTTACAGAAGTGTTTAGCATCTGGCATCTCCCATAGAGAATAATGGGTGCTGAATAGTGCTGTATGAATAACTGATTTTTTGGTTCACTGGCTGAACCAAAAAATGGTGTTGGGGGGTGGGGGATTGTTTTGGGCAGAATAAATGTTTTATTTGATCCAAAACAAAATGGTTGGTTTGGTTTTGAGTTTTTTAACCTTTCTTCAATAAAATCAAAGTCAATTTTGAAACAAACATTTGTTTTACATTGAAACATTTTATTGTGGTTTTTTCCTTACTTTAACAGTTCTGCACAAATTTACGTAACATTTCAGTAGACCTGACTATGTTTTTCGATGAAAAAGTTTTGTCCAATATTTTTTGTCCCACTCTAATGCTGAGCACTTTTGAAAAGCGAGCCATTTTGTTTAGATACCTAAACAGGAGCTGAACTTTCTTGAACATTTGACTCAGCGTGTACATTAATACTTTTAAAGATGATTGTTGGAAGAGAACTAGGAGAGAGAAAAAAATATTGAACTTTTCAGCTAAATCAAATACAGAATAAGCTGCTTTCCATTCATTTCAGAGTCTGTCCCCCTTGTTTTTACAACTCTATAGATTTGCTCCATCCTACCTGGTCTCTCTCTGCTCCCCATCCCACTCATCTAATAATAGCCTCTCGTCTTTCTTATCAGATTGTAGATAAATTTGTCTATAATTTCTCTGTAGTTGCTGCCATCTCAAATAGCCTCCCTTTTTTGTAATTCTTTAATGGCCTCTGAGTTTTGTCAAATTATTTTATTCATAGAGAAATGCCTTTATATATATTTTTAGTAATTCTGCCATATGGTATATTAACCCCACTTTCTTCTTTTATTTGCCCCCAGAAAGCATTTTGGAATACAGTTTGCCTGACAATCACTACACAAAATAAAATTGCATTGCATTAACGCATGATGCTGAACAATTTTGAGATTTTTTGGGTGGAAAGAGTGTTTCAATCTAATCCAATGCCCACCTCTTCAGGGTAGACTCATTTAAATCACCAAGTGGAAACCCTCAGTTTAAAGAATTGATAGTCATCAGCTTTTCCATTTGTATTTTAGGCTTTTTTAAAAGAAAGGTTCATTCTTTTTGGTTGATATAACCATTAAAATGTTGATTTACAGCCAAATAGAGCCTTTATACTAGATTTGGTGCATCTTTTTGCTGCCTACAATAGGAGGCTACACTATTACTATATGTTTATTTAAGCAATTCTGTAGCTTAATATTGTCAGATTCTTATTAATTGTGCATTTTTACTGTGTTTGAAAATGATCGATATATTTCTTATTTACTAGATGATAAACTTTTTGCTCATGATTTGAGTAAGACTGCATTAGAATGGTAACTGAAATTTAATTAAATACACAAAACAGCATATGCAATTTATTTTTATTAAACAAAACAACCTTAAATATTTTGGATACATAAGCTCCTCAAAACTTGTTTCACATTTATAGCTTAATTATTTCCTAAACAGAGGGAATAAGTATAGTCAGTTAATTAAACTAAGTGAAATTAATTATTTCAGGTCAATCTGGGAGGAATTTCTCATATATCTAAGTGAAAGTGACTGGCACTTAAATTCCTGCTTACCTAGGTCTCTTGTAAATGAGACAATAGTCTCCTAAGTTACTTAGGCTGTCCTTTAATGAAAGATTTCTCATACTGTAACTGTTTAAATGATATATTTTATTCTAAACTCTGTTTTATGGGGAAAATAATTAATAAATCATAAAGAATTCTAACCCATGAAAGCTTATGCTGAAATAAATTTGTTAGTCTCTAAGGTGCTACAAGTTTTTCTTTCTTATTTTCTATTTGCTGACACAGACTAACACGGCTACTACACTGAAACCTAAATCTATTTGTATCTTTATCTCTAGGAACATGCTAAATATCTTGAAAAAACATTTTAAAATGTTCAAATTCATAAATTCCTAATAAAACTTTACTTTTGAACAGGAAATCTTCACTAAGGATATTTGATTACATGGAGAATAATACATTTTAGAAGGCCATCAGTAACTGTAAAAACATAATTGTTAAATACTCCCACAACAAACTAACGTCAATTATATTTTGAACACAAATATTTTGAAATTCATAAGTAATCCACCCAAAACACAAATTTATGACAATAATCTAAATGATTGTTTACTAGCTGAGTAAGACATGGTGGGGAAAACCATAAGCATGGTGCAAAAATAAGTTTACCAACCAGGTTGATCCAGTTTTTTCAGACATGTCCACCTCATCTTCAGAGTCTTTGACTTCTGAGGATTATTTTTCATAATGTTGTTTCATTCTGACAATGAAACCTTGCATCTCTTTGTTGCATTGTTTACATTTGGCCCATGTTCCTTTTTTATCCAGAGGACAGGGTTTTCTTGAAAATATTCCCAAATAGGGTCTTTTTTACAACCTGCAGCCATGGCATTTTTCTTCCTCCAGCTCCCAGGTGTTGAAATCAACACTAGAGGCTGCTCTCTGAAGTATGTTATCCCTTCTTCCCACAGTGTCTTGCTTTGACACCAGTGTTGCTCCTTTCTGGTTGCACACTCTTCTCCTTCTTTCTTGTTTTTTAACTCCCCCAACCCCACCTCCTCCAGAAAAATTAAAGAACTAACAACAATCCCAGACTTCTGCTCATGTAACCAATGTGGCTTTTGCACTGCAGTATTTTATTTATTTAGAGGCAGAAGAAGGCAGTTGAGAAATTAAGGGATTTCTCTTTGTATCTCTGTGTACTGTCTCTCCATCCTTGTTCTTCAATGCTGTTACGCTCAATCTATACTGCGTCAATTCCCGCTTGCATGTCCTGAGGCTCTTGCGTGATTCAGCTGTTTTAAGGAGCTTTTCTTTCCGGAAGTTCTCGAAGTCATCCTTCAGTTTTCGCCGTATAAGCTTGCACAGAATGGAGTACTCGAGGTTGTTATCCGAGCTCCTTTTCATGTTTCTCCGCCTCTCCAACAAACTTTTCGTTTCAATTGAGATTCTTCCCTTCGCCTTCTTCAGCTTTTTAATTTTAGCTGCTTTTATGCAACATCTCAACCTGTCAGCAAAGATACTATAGTCCTCATCACACTTCTCCATCTGGCTCCAGTCAAACCCAGAAATCGCTTTTTTCAGCTTTGCTTCATCAAATGTCTTGTAACGCCTTCTTTTCCACCACTTCGTCGAAAATCAACTTTGGTCTAAGCAGGCGATGGTCACTGCCGGTGTTGAATGGCTGCACCACAGAGACGTCTTGAACGATGCGCCTTTTATTGACTAAAATATAGTCGATTTCATTCTTACTCTTCGCGTTTGGTGCGATCCATGTCTACCTTCTTGAGATCTTCTTTTTGTACCAGGTGTTTGCCACGTACAGTTCTTTCATTTCTGCCATCGCTACCAGCCTCTCTCCTCTTTCATTCCTTTCGCTGCTGCCGTATCTCCCTATGAACTTTTCGCCAGCTTTCCCTCGCCCGACCTTGGCGTTGAAATCTCCCATCGTGACAGTATAAGTGGACTTTTGCGCGAGAGCTCTTTCAAGCTCTCGGTAGAATTCTTCTACTTCTTCGTCCTCACTTGCACTTGTGGGAGCGTAGGCCTGGATGACCTTGAGGGTAGCTTTTGACTCCATCTGAAGATGCAGCACACCGATACGTGATAATGTTAGCTGGCGTGATATGACTTTCGAAGACCAATCTTTATTGACGATAAATCCAACTCCTCCAACATTTCTAGCGCCATCTCCCTTTCCGAGCCTCACAGCACTTCCATCCTTCCAGTTGACTTCCAACTCCTTCTTTCGTCGGGTTTCGCAGACACCGAGAATATCGCATTTTATCCTTTTCTTCTCCTCCATCAGATGGTTTAAAGTTTCCTCCTTTGCCAGTGACCTACAATTGTAAGTAAACACAGCGAGGATTGTCCTTTTCCATGTTGGCCTAGCGCCTGACATTTTTAGCAACCTCTTGTCGCTCAGTTTCCGCTCCGCCACCGTAGAACGTGCATTTACTCGTCTTGTTTTAGCCGTTAACTTCAAGCCATCCCACTGGCTAGGTGGGCAGGCATGCGTACCTCCTCAAGCTTAGCTAGCCTGCAACCTCTAAGGAGAAGGAAAAGCACTCTTTCCTCTGAGAGAGCAACCCTCCTCCCTGGATTGGATAGTCCGACACCTTTGTAGCATGGTAAAACCTACCAGGGCATACGCCCCGCTACCATAGCTGTCAGATGGCCAGGGTCACCGCTGCACCACGTTGAGGCGCTGAGGTAGGATTTTGCAGCAGGGATGGAGGAGGTCTGCAAGGACTTCTATACAGAACTGTTCAAATCAAGAATCAACGTCCCCCTCCCAACCCTTGAAGAGTCAGAAGAACGCGTCCCCCCAATAATCGTCAGCGAAGTCCGAAGCGCACTACACCAGATGAAGAAGGGAAAAGCTCCAGGCAAAGATGGAATAACGTCAGAAATGATTTATGCAGGAGGCGCAAAACTTTGGAAGGCCCTCGCTTTAAGATTCAGTTGATATCTTGAAGAAGGAAAAATACCATCAAGCTGGAAGGAGTCGAATACCATCTTGTTGCACAAGAAGGGTGATCGAGAAAATCTTAAGAACTACCACCCTATATGCCTGCTCTCTCACATCTACAAGCTCTTCACAAAGGTGATAACGAATCAACTTTCGCAGAGTCTGGATGAAGAACAGCCGAGAGAGCAGGCAGGGTTTCGAAGAAATTTCAGTACAATCGACCATATATTTACCCTTAGCCAGCTCCTAGAAAGAGCGAGGGAACACAAACTCCCGCTGTGCATTGCTTTTGTCGACTATGAAAAGGCCTTTGATAGCGTTGAGTTTAACGCAATATTAAAGGCGCTCGCAGAGCAGGGCATTAACACGCAGTACATTAGTTTGTTGAAGGAAGCGAATACTGGATGTACAACAGACATTACTCTCCTTGAAACTCCCCTCCGCATCCCAATCGAGAAAGGTGTAAAGCAAGGAGATACAATTTCACCGAAACTATTCACCGCCTGCCTTGAAATGGTTATGAACAAGATCAATTGGAGGAGTGGTGTCAACATAAACGGAGAGAGATTATCTCATCTCAGATTTGCAGACGACATTGTACTAATTGCCGAAAGCACCATCCAACTGCAGAGCATGCTACGAAGACTCGACAAGAAAAGTAGTCAGGTCGGCCTGAAAATGAACCGCTGCAAAACGAAATATATGCGATCAGACGTCTTACGAAAAGCCTGAATAACGGTAACAGGAGAAGACATTGAAGAAGTGGAACAGTACGTATATTTGGGCCAAGAAGTTAATATGCGCCAAGACCTGAACGGAGAACTCTCGCGAAGGATTCGGGCAGGATGGTGTGCGTTTAATTCCATCAAGGACATCCTCAAAGGAAAAATTGACAAGACCACACGTAAAAATATTTTCAATTCAGCAGTGCTGCCAGCCATGCTGTATGGCAGTGAAACGTGGGCACTGACGAAGAGAGAAGAGCAACGGCTGTTGGTAGCTGAAAGGGCAATGGAACGAGCTATGTTGGGAATCTCCCTTCTGGATCGTATACCAAATGAAATCATCAGAGAACGCAGTGGTGTGAAAGATCTTGTCGTGGAAAGCAGACATAACAAGATGCGATGGGCGGGCCACACAGCACGGCTCACGGATAACAGGTGGACCGCAATCATTGCTGAGTGGTACCTGCGAGAACAGAAAAGACCCCCTGGTCGGCCTCCAAGAAGATGGGAAGATGACATCGTTAAACGTTTCGGACGAACGTGGAGAAGAAAGGCAAGAGTGCGAGAAGAATGGCAGACGTGTTGTGATCGGCGCAGTCTTAACAACAGCTGAAGTCCGATCGATCCAGGTGATCTCTGTGTACACAGAAAGGAGACAGAACAAGGCCATTTTCTTGAAATGTCCCAAACCATCCAGAAGCAAGGGCTGGTAGTTTACTGGGCAGATCAGTGTTTTTCCCTGAGCTGGAGAGTAAGCTTCCATGGTGGGTGGAGTCCTAAATATTCATAATTTGAGAACTGAGCCAATCAGCGCTCAAGTAGGGAGAAGCTATAAAATAGGAATATGAGACCATCATGGTAGGCTCAGTGGATGATTCTGTTGAGATACATGATGGTGTCTCCTGGAGTCAGAGCCAGGTCCCAACGCCTGTGATGACTTTGCCTGTCTCTTACACCCAGTAGCACAATCCCCTGGGTTCCCCACAGAATCAAGCCCTTAATAAAGTACATGACTTATTGTTCCATATTTATAAAGCTTGACCTCAAAAGTTAGGTGTTTTCCCCCCAATTCTTTTTTTTTTGTATAGAAAAGCAGCCTTTTAATGAAAGTTTTAGATAGTGGTTCAGTCATGCATTCAACATATTTCTTAAAACTTTAAATAAAAAAGGGAGTCTGCACTGCTACAGACTAGGGACCGAATGGCTGGGCAGCAGTTCTGCAGAAAAGGACCTAGGGGTTACGGTGGACGAAAAGCTGAATATGAGTCAACAGTGTGCCCTTGTTGCCAAGAAGGCTAACGGCATTTTGGGCTGTATAAGTAGGGGCATTTCCAGCAGATCGAGGGACGTGATTATTCCCCTCTATTCGGCACTGGTGAGGCCTCATTTGGAGTACTGTGTCCAGTTTTGGGCCCCACGCTACAAGAAGGATGTGGATAAATTGGAAAGAGTCCAACGGAGGGCAACAAAAATGATTAGGGGGCTGGAGCACATGACTTATGAGGAGAGGCTGAGGGAACTGGGATTGTTTAGCCTGCAGAAGAGAAGAATGAGGGGGGATTTGATAGCTGCTTTCAACTACCTAAAAGGGGGTTCCAAAGAGGATGGATCTAGACTGTTCTCAGTGGTAGAAGATGACAGAACAAGGAGTAATGGTCTCAAGTTGCAGAGGGGGAGGTTTAGGTTGGATATTAGGAAAAACATTTTCACTAGTAGGGTGGTGAAGCACTGGAATGGGCTACCTAGGGAGGTGGTGGAATCTCCTTCCTTAGAGGTTTTTAAGGTCAGGCTTGACAAAGCCCTGGCTGGGATGATCTAATTGGGTTTGGTCCTGCTTTGAGCAGGGGGTTGGACTAGATGACCTCCTGAGGTCCCTTCCAACCCTGAGATTCTATGATTCTATGATTCTATAATCATAGAATCATAGAATCTCAGGGTTGGAAGGGACCTCAGGAGGTCATCTAGTCCAACCCCCTGCACAAAGCAGGACCAACCCCAACTAAATCATCCCAGCCAGAGCTTTGTCAAGCCTGACCTTAATAAGTAATTATAATAAGTTTAGGCCTTAACATATGTTGCATTAAATTCAGATTTCATTTTACACAGGTTTCTTTTTAAAAAAAGAAACCTTATTATAATTTAATAACAAAATAATGACTCCAATTTAAATAAAAAATCCACTTTTTATTTTATTTTTTAAATAATGGATTTGTATGCATCCTACACCCCGTTGTCCTGGACTGATATTTCTTTCTGCCATTCTCTCCCACGTGAATGGTAGTTGATTGCTACTGATGTCCCTGCTCTTTACGGGTAGTCCAATGTTTACCTTCTTAAAGGCTTCATCACTTTAGCTTTTTGTATCGGTATACAAGTTCTAAGACAGTGTGATTAGTTTGCATGCATCGCCCCAGCAGTTTCCCATCAGCCATGATGAGTCGTAAGTGGCAAAACTCCAAAGGCTCAGTTTGGATTGGATAAGCACCGACAGGTTTCAGAGCCTCTCTAAACCACTTAATTCTGCTAAAGGATGCTGAAAGTACCATGAGAAATCAGCAACATTCAGTCTTTGCTCCACCCATTAAGCAAGGTAGCACGTGGAATTGTAACATAGTGGATGGGAGAGGGAGTCAGAAGAGTTAGTCCAAATATTTCAAAGCTCAAAAAAGTTGATGGTTTTGAGTAGGTCCCTACTGAAGAGTAGCAGACCCAGTGTTTATAACCAACTGGAGTTTCTTGCATGGAGAAGAGAATGGTCTTAACATTATAACATCGTATATCTATCCAGTTTATTGTGGTCAGAATTCTTCTTTCCTTCCCCACTCCCTATGCTGCTCTAACACTTCCTCTTGTACAATCCTCATATTTGCCACAATAGAGAAATTAGACACTATTGGTATTTTTGCTTTCTAGGCTCTGTTAATATGTCATATACAGTACTTATTTCCTGCTTTGCACGTGCACCTGTGATTCAGAAGTTTGACCTGGATATTGCAGAGTTCCATCAGACATTGTATTTCAGTGGTGACTTACTCAAGTGTGGTTGATTTTCTGGCAGAACATCCCAGGCTGCAGGTTAAATAAAAAGAATGCAAGCAAGCCTATCTTCTGTGGAGTGGATGAATGTTAGCAACATATCTGTCTCAGTTGGGGGAAAAGGTGGACTAGTTAAAACAAAAGACAGTTGTTTCCAATGCACTGTGAAGCCCAATTAAAATATATTGCCTCTGACATTCTAATCACAGCAAGCGAGAACTGTGGTGTAAACCTATGTAAAGATTGACTAGACAAGGGAATATTTCAACTAGGAGCATGGACAGTGCTGGGTCAGCAATTAAATGTGATCTATTAACAAGGGAATTATACTTCTTCATTATAGCCAGTGCTTTGCTGTGCTAGAAAAAGTACAAATACACCCAAACGTAGGTTGAATTCTGCCATCCTTAATCTAGTAAAACTCTTGTTGATTTTAATGGAAGTTTTGCTTAACTCAGAACTGCAGAATTTGGGCCCTAGTTTTTTAAGATGAAAACTTTCCACTAACCATTTAATTTTATCCTTTTTACTGGATGTTTAGGACTCAGTCCTGCAACGTGCTAAGCACTGTTTGGCAGTACTGAACAATCCAAATTCTATTTACTCCAATGGGAGTTGACAATGCTCAATATTTCAGAGTGCTCCGTGCATTGCTGAGTCAAGCCCTTATTTACTTGAAAAGTGTGTGTTGGGGGAGAAGGGGTGTCATAAATATAAAGGGAAGGGGGAGAGGGCCGGATGCAGTGCTATAAAATCCTCTTACCAGTAAAGGGTTAAGAAATGCAGGTAGCCAGACTGACACCTGACCTGGCTGGCATCTGACCAATAAGGGGACAAGATACTTTCAAATCTTGGGAGGGGGGAAGATGTGTGTGGCTCTTTGTCTGAGTCAGAGTGATCTTGGGAGACAAGAAGGACCTGCAGAAAATCAATCTCCTCAACCAGTCATCTTCTCACCAAACCTCACTTTTCTAAAGTAAGTTTAGTCAGCATAGCGAGTAGGTTTCTGTTTGTTTTGCTTGGTGAGCTTTCCCTGTGTTAGAGGGAGGGGTTATTCCTGTTTTTTCTGTAACTTTAAGGTTTTGTCCAGAGGGGGAATCCCTCTGAGTTTGGAAATTGAGTACCCTGTAAAATAGTTACCATCCTGATTTTACAGAGATGATTTTACCTTCTTTGTTTTAATAAAATCCTTCTTTTAAGAAGCTGACTGTTTTCTATGGTTTTAAAAACCCGGGGGTGGGTTTTTAGATCACTGTGTAACCAATTGGTTAGGAGATTATTCTCAAGCTTCCCAGGAAAGGTGGGTGTACGGGCTTGAGAGGGTATTTTGGGAGGGAAGGGGAACTTCCAGTGGTTCCTTTCCTGGATTCCTGTTTAAAACACTTGATGGTGGCAGTGAGAGAAGCATTTCTCAGGGTGCAGGGAATTTTGTACCTTGGGGCTGGTCTACACTAACCCCCCCGTCGAACTAAGATACGCAACTTAAGTCTCTTAGTTCGAACTTACCTGTGGTCCACCCGTGGCATGCAGGCTCCCCCGTCAACAGCGCTTACTCCTCGCGGCGAGCTGGATTACCAGCGTCGACGGGGGAGCACTTCCTGGTTCGATTTATGACGCGATAAATCAAACCCAGAAGATCGATCCGACGCCACCGATCCAGCCGGTAAGTGTAGACTAGCCCTTGGGGGTTTTAACCTAAGCTGGTAGAAACAAGCTTAGGAGCTCTTCATGCGGGTCCCCAAGTCTTTACCCTAGAGTCCAGAGTGGGGAGGGAACCCTGACAAGGGGTGAGAACAGTTCATCTTGAAGACCGTTTGAGTAAAGCATTTTTATAATAGTTATACTGGCAACCCAGGCTTTTATAAGTTTCAGATTGTTTTGCAGCTAGAGTTATTCACTTGTCAGAAGAGTAGGTGATGAACTATTAAAATGCTTCCGTTTACTGTATGCAGCTTGGTATTTACAGTCATGAGCCAGTGAAAAGCCACCTGAGGAAAAACAAAAAAACAAAGATTTTCTTAACACAGAGTTTGCACCATTTCTTTTAGTTCCTGTTTTTCTTGGGCATCCTACAAAATTCCCCTTTTCCCCAAGAGCTCAGACGTATTCAGTCAAACATGAAGTTGTTCTTTAAAAGAAGGGGAAAAAACAACTTTGGTTTCTGATTTATGGACAGTGTCTGGTGGTACTTAGATTTTTTTCTTGTCACTTTATATTGCAGATCATCTCTTTGTGCCATTGACCGCCCACACTGTGCTGCAGCACACCAATATTTGTGGGGTGGGGAAGGATTTGCCATTCATAACTGTTTTAGAGAATTGTTTTCGTACCATGGATTTCTTGTCTTTTGTACTTGGTGCTTGTCTACATGGTACGTTGGTGTGCACCAACTGGGGCATAAATTCTGCTGCACATCACTGTGTCATGCACGAACTGTCTGTGTGGACCCTGCTGGTGCACACTAAAAGTTTCGTTAGTGCATTGATGTAGCACTGTTTGAAATGGGACACACACATGCATGTTCACAGCCTTATAATTGCTTCTGTCTTTCAGGGGGGATCTATTCCCTGACTCTTTCAAATACTGCTTCAAAATTTGGGAATCAGGTTTTGTTTTCCTCTTTGCCTCTGTCTTTCTCCCCTCGTTGTGAGATGTAAATTCTGCCTTACGAGCAATGTGGTGGGAGATAGAGAATGTAAATGAAACATATAGATAGATAGAATCATAACACAGAGATTATATGTAGATGGTGTTACTATTTCTGTTCTGAGTCAGGCAAGGGACTGTTCTTTAAATTAATGGGGAAAATGATTGTGCTTCCCTATTTAAACAACAGCTGCCATTAGACCCTGCTCCTTAAACACTTCCTATGTAAATAATGCTTGTTGTGTTGTTAAACTGTTGTTTTTTTGCCTTCCTGTATCTGGAACATCATACTAATTTCTACAAGTTGTGACTACTAACAGAGAGCAATCACCTCACAGACTTGTACCGAAAAGAAGAGACCATCAGTGTCGGAGGAAATGGCTGCATCCACAGTCCCCGCTTCCCGAGTAGCTACCCCAGGAACCTGTTACTGACATGGCGGCTGCTCTCGACAGAGAATACACGGATACAGCTGGCCTTTGATAATCAGTTTGGATTGGAGGAGCCAGAAAATGATATCTGCAGGTGAGAGAAAAGCTATCCAGAGAGCTAATCATGTCATTTTTAAAATCAGCTGACCACGGTGCACAGTGCTTTGGAGGGGTCCATTAGGGATTCCATTTCAGATTAACTAGATATCTGGCTACCAACACTATAAACCAAACTCTCTGAATAAACTTACCTGCCTCAGACTTGAACTGTTTCCTGCGAATTGAAGTCCTCGCATGGTATTTTAAATGCATCACACTCGAGTCTTAGGCACTGCTGGGTCCCTGCACAAATACTAAAAGAATGGGGTTTTGCCCACTGTAATTAAGGACAATGGATGTTTCTTTTCTCAGCTATGAGAAACACATTTTTTTTCAGGACGTCAGTTTAGACAGCAGGGTATTTGCTGCAAGGGAAGGGGCAGACAGGGAAGAGCAGGGGTAGGGGAACAGTGTGCTGTGCTCTTGGAATTATATGGCCAGAATGATTGACTGGCTGTTAGCTCTCTTTAATTATTATTTGCATCTCCGTATAATTTGTTCTAGGTGGTTGAAATATAGCTCCAGAGTCAGCTGTCTACTCTGGCTGCTTTGTACCACTCTGGTGGTGCAAAGCAGCTATAAGCTCAGTTGACGGGGCTGGTTAGGCCAGGTTTATAGCTTTTCATCACCAAAACATACAGTTGAATTTGGCCGATAATTAATAAAATAAACTAATAAAAACGTTTGTTGTTCATGTTTTTGTTATTCAGTGGTGTATTTAGTGTGGGAGGGAAAGCCCAAAGCCTTCCCAGACACTTTCCAGGGCACATCTTCAGAAACCAGATTGCTGTGTGGCAGTATTGGCACATCAGCTTCCAACACTCTGCCTGACTTATTACTTATTGCTACACCTATCCAGAGAAACTGTGTTGTTTTCTTTCTACTCCCACCCTCTTGCATGTCTTCTCCCAGCATCGTATTCAATTAATTTGCATTTAGAGGGTTTGGTGAGTCTGTGTGGTTTTATTATTATTTTTCAGTGTTCTACATTACCAATGAACTGAAAGAACCATTCCAGTCAGTTTGTTTTCCAGTTAATGACAAAAGAATGCAGACTCAACCTGGCCATCCTTCTCTGCATGTTTATTATCTTGGCAGCTTTTACTCTGCTCTGTCACCGTTGGTGTGAGAGCAATTGCAGTGTAATAATAGTTACCTTCTAGGACCACAGAGGCTATGCCGGAATGCAGAGACTAATGCCCATGGAAACAGCCTGTTAACATTTTACATAGAGAATAAACTGTGGCTGACCTTAAATCATTTCAACCTTGAAACGTGGATCTAATTTACTGTGGAAAAGGATGAAGTGTTCTCTTGTAAAGGGCCACTAAAGGTGAGGGGAAGTCAAGTCATTATCGACATACTGGATTTTGACCATGGCTGCGGACAATCTGTCTGATTTCAAAAGCTACAAATTTATGAAGCAGAGAAGCAAAGACCTTCTAGAATCTGTAGTGCCTATACAAGCTGGGGAAATATCCTATTCTTTATAGAAATACAACCTAGCCCTGAGTTGTTGTAAGGCTTTTATTCACATGATATCATTGCTTGAATGAGAACTTCCCAGGGTATTACTTGGAATGACTTTCAAGCTTGTTAAAGTCCCTTTCATAAGAAACATATATTACTTTACCACTTTGGAGAGACTGTTTTTTGCAGGGGTTTTTAATCTGTTTTTTCCCTGTTTTTTCCCTGTTTTTTCAGGTGCTCTCTCTGGCCCTACTTCAGCAAAACATCCAAGCACATTCTTACATGCTTTGCTAAATTGGGGCCTCTGCTTCTTAGCCTCCTTTCTGCTGCTTTGACCCTTACTCCTTTTACCCAAGAATCTCCTGTTTACTTTCACATTTTTCATTAATGTTACTAATTTTAAGTTACTTACTCTGAAATTGAAATGGGCTGAAACTCATTTGGGGCTGGGAGCTGAAAGGGTGAACTTTTTTACTTAACTGTTTGATTTAATCTAAATCTGCTATGCTGTAGTTTGAACCCATTATTGCCTCTTGTCCTGCCCTCTGTGGCAAGAGAGGACAACGTTTCTCCATCTTTTTTATGGCAGCCTTTCAAGTATCTGAAGACTGCTATCATACCCCCATCCCCTGTTTTCCAGTCTCCTCTTTTCTAAACTAAACATACCCAGTTCCTTCAGCCTTTGCTCATAAACATCCTCTTAGCTCTCTGCACTAGACCTTTCTGTCTGCCTTGTCTCCAGGTTTCTGCCACAGGCTGAATGGAACACTTGGGGCCTGACCCAACTGCATTGAAATCAATTGCTGAAATCTCATTGTTGTCAGTAAGCTTTGGATCAGGACTTTGATTGCTGCCCTCTTGGTCATCCACAGCAAGACTGTGGAAAACTCAATAAACTATACCAGCTACTGACAAAAATATATGAACAATCTGATACTAATATAGCTATATGTAACCTATGTCAGTGGTTCTCAAACTTCATTGGACCGCGACCCCCTGCTGCCAACAAAAATTACTGCATGACCCTAGTCAGGGATGGGCTGGAGCCTGAGCCCCATCACCCTGGGCTGAAGCCCTTGGGCTTTGTCTTCAGCCCTGTGTGGCTGGGCTTAGGCTTCGTCTTCAGCCCCAGGGAGTCTAACACTGGCCCTGGCAACCCCGTTAAAATGGGGTCACAACCCACTTTGGGGTCCCGTCCCACAGTTTGAGAACCTCTGACCTATGCTAACACAGTGTGGCTCTTTGTTCCCCTCTAGTCGCTAGACTTCGTATAGAGGTTTATGAGTCAATGGACTTAGCTCAAGAAGTGGAGGTCATGGGTTCAATCCCTGCAGATGACCTAACTAGGGGGGTTATTACATATACAGCCTAAATTGTCTGTGTCAATTAAGGTAATCATCCCAAAATGCCTCATTGCTGTAACTACTATCTTGATCTAGTTTATGCCTGCCCAAAATCAAAATTGTTCTGTTCCTTAAATAAAATTTTGTTAAATTTACAGGCTGTTTACTAGCTATATAAAACAAATGTGGTATGGTTATTTTGTAGCAAGGATAAATGTCTGTAAAGGCATCCTCATTGCAGCATGGTAGGGAATATTGTACACTTTCACTCACAACAGCAAAAAAACCCGACAAACGACAACACATACCACCACCCTACATATTTAAGATTCTTAGAAAGTAACTTTCAGCTCAACATATCATTCACTAAGCTAGCATTTTCACCATCTGTAATTTTTAATCAAGTGTTTCATAGTGGAAACCAATGTAGATTTGACCAATTTTTTGAGCAATGTTCCTATATAGCAGCAGCAGCTTTATGTAATGAGAATTTATTAAATTATCAAACTGATCTGCAGGTATGACTTCGTGGAGGTGGAAGATCTATCTGAAACTAGCACAGTTATCCGAGGACGGTGGTGTGGTCACAAGGAAATTCCTCCAAGAATAACATCCAAAACAAACCAAATAAAGATAACCTTCAAATCTGATGACTATTTTGTGGCTAAACCTGGATTCAAGATTTATTATTCCCTTGTGGTAAGTAACTTAACTATTCAGTGGGTACAAGACATGCCAGAGTGTGAAAGAACAGCAATACGTGGAGACTGGATGACATAGCTAACTACAGCTGATCACAACATTAATTAACTGTAAATACTTTCCTTCCAGCAAACTACATAAGGCGCAGATAAAAGCAGTTTTGACATCCTATTATTAAATATAAACTAAAGACAAGTCCATCACAAGACTTACACTAATAATATGTTTCAGAAACACTAACATTTTCTGCACTTAGGCTGCAATTCCAATGCACTGACAAACACCACTGCAATGACAGTTGAAATAGTTGCTGTTTAAACTCCATTTTGATTCTCATTTGACATCAAAGAAAAGTACTATCAGGGAGTTTGACTGTGATTCTAAGCAAGAAGTCAGGAGTTTAATCCACATGAAGTAAATACATGTAGTACACAATGTGTTAAGGTTCAAACTGTTGTTATAAACTCTGTTTTTTTGTATTATGTAGCGGTATTGTCATTGTAGAACACACCGATTTGATGAGATGAAAACCCTCTGTTTTTAAAGAAGAAGGAATATTCATTAGTCTAAGTCAGTGGTTCCCAAACTTTAACAACCTGTGAACCCCTTTCACTAAAATGTCAAGTCTCGCAAACCCCTCCTAAAGATGAATATTTCCAGGGATTTTCTCTTTTTCCTGAGTATAAATTATAAAAGCAGTGATCTTGGAAATATAAAATTTGTTTTTATGACATGTTCATTCACACTATTATTTATCATTACAGTATTTTTATTACATTATGAAAACGGCAACACTCTTCCAAGATCTCACTTTCGTAGCTTGTATGTTTCATCAAGGAGTATCAGATAGGAAACAGCATGAAGGTATTTAAGAAGCCTACTCAAAGTTCCTCCTACACAAGCATTCAGGTCTTGAGTAGTCCAGGCAAACAACACACGTTACAAAGCTTAAACTTGTTCTTCATAATAATTTTTAAAACACTACTAGGTGCCTATTTAATTTCAAAAACAGCAAAAAATCACCTCCCTTTCCATTTCTTATAAGGAGTCTTGAGATTTAAATCTCCTCAGTGTGACATATATGCTTGCTTTGATCTCCATAGCTCTTAGAAGTCCAAGGGACAGCTCTGTCTGCCATTAGGGAATTTTTTTCTGAGAACCCTCTGTAACATTTCACGAACCCCCAGGGGTTCACGAACCCCAGTTTGGGAACCACTGGTCTAAGTAGATTTTGAAACAAATGTTTTTTTCAGTGTATTGCCCTCAATCATGTTATAATCATTTTGGTGCAATATAGCTGAACAGAGGTGAGTTTTGCAATCAGGTGGTAACTTATTACCCTGACATTATTATGTTTTTAAATCCTTCACAATCCAGATTTTTTTTATTCAAACCAGTGTTACGTATTCAGACTTTCTTATTCCTGTTAGCAATAAGGTTAAACTTGTCCTAGGAAAAATCCAATATTTACATCATTTCACTTCACGTAATGGCTTTTGTGTGAGCGTATACTATTGTACACTGAGCCCATTCCATGCCTAAATGTGGGAGATATATTGCAAATTCAGAGCCAAATGCTGCTTCCGGGTATTTAAACACTGGGCCTGCTCATTGAGTAAAACACTACTCCGTGTGAGTAAGAACGGCAGAATCTGGAGCTTGATTTGAAGATAATCTAGCAAGACTAACATTTATGTTGTTGCAGTCCATGGAATACCACAATGCATAAACATTTAAGCAGTGAAGCAGCCTCTTTTACATCATGTGTATTTAATATTTCCAGAAAACCTCTGTTATAATTAGCTAGCTTTACATTGCGACCATGTATAGCTCGTATAGGGCACTTGAGTTTTGAGAAAATGAACATTATAATTCAAGCAGCGGATATTCCGCACTAGAAAGCTCGAAGTGTAGTTGCTATACCTGTGTAATGCTTTGAGTGAGTAAACAAAATGTTGTGCCATTTAGCTAGTGTATGTGAGAGAATATTCTCCAAACACTCTCTTAAAATTAAATGTTCTTTTTCTCACAAGAGAGAAATCTGTAGGGGACAGCTGGTAGTCATGGGATGAAGATGACATTTCTTTAGGTGCTGTTCAAAGTTTAAATTGTCCATTCAAAGATCCATAGGATTACTAGTCAGCAGACTCAACCCTTAGTTAGTAGTCTTCACAGTCTCTCAGGACTGAGTATCTACTGTGGATATACTGCACGCCGCTGACCCCTGAAGGTTGAACTCAGCATGCATTTGCAGGCAGCAAGTTAGAAAATATTATTGGACCATGCATAAACATATGATGCATCTGATGAAATAAAATATATTTAAATTGCTTTTTTCTTTGCTCCACGGCCATTTCCATCATTAGGCTATTTTTGGAACTTCCTTGGAAAACCTTTCTGGTAACAAATGCGCACAACTTTTTTAAAAAAACAACAACCCTGAATTAAAATAGATTTTTTAGATGCAGAACAAACTGGATGGTGGCTTCTGGCCTTGAAATCAATGAATCTTCATGGACACTAGTTAAATTCATTTCAACTGGTGCATATAAGCTTTTTTGTCAGTTCACCACTCTGCATGTGGCACATATTGAGGCACTGCAAAGCATATATTGTTCAACAAGAAGAAAGAGCTATGTCTGTTATCACCGCTTCTAGTACATCCCAACTTTGTTCTCCTTCCATTCTTCCCATTTGAAGAAACAAAAAATAGCCATAAACAAAAAAGGGTCATTTTTACAAACAGTCTGTTCAAATGCAACTACCAAAGTTGCACCTGTGCATATGCACATGCTCATGTAAAATGAGTCATTGTACATAAACAGGTACTTAGGCATTTAAAGGCCCAGTTTGTGCCAGATGTTGCATGCTCACACTGCAAAACTATTGCAGTGCAATTGCCAGCTCAACACAGGCACCTCTTTCTCCCTATATTTTCTTATAAAATCTCCTTTTTCTTCAAGCTTCACAGGCCTAGAGCACACGCATCAAACCAGCTAGATATCACCCGTGCCAGCTGTTATCCATGAGCTGGATTTAGCCTGCAAAATTGTTTGAAAAACCTCCCTTCCTTGTTCTTCTTTTCCACTGTGTCGTTGGTTTTTAAAAGGATTTTTAGGTGGTGGTGGGGAGGGGATGTTGCTTCACTTATTTCCCTTAAAAATATAAATGCCCTGGTCAATGCCTAAGCTCATGCGTACCTCTGGGGAATCCTTAGGATCATCTAGCGCCCATATCTTGTATAATTAAATTACTGCAAGTGTATAGTATTTACATTGAAAATGAAGCACTAAACCTTCAGCCGTCATACCTGTCTTAACTTCAGTAGAGCTACTTCCAGTGAAGGATCTGACTCATAGTTATATTGAGTTCAGTAAGCATTAGGTACACAAGATCAGGCACAATGTGATGTAGGGAGTTAAAATGAAAAATCGCATTGCTACACATGCAAGAGATCCCCACTCACATAAGTAATTTTATATATGCCAGTGGGACTGCTTGTGGAAATGAGCAAAATTGGGCCCTGAATTTTAAAAACATACTATCATGAATGTATAAAGTCATAATCAGGAAGTAGTCCATGAACAAACACCAACAAAATCAGATGTTGATGCTTTAAATTAAAATTCTCAATCCTGTATATGATTTTGATTAAATGGGATAATTAGAAAATGTTAAATTCCAGCTGATTATTTAAGTCATTATTTTTGGCTTGTTTGTTTTACAAGAGGCGTATATGCGTTATATATTGACATTAGTACATTGTTGCTGTATACCCTAACTGGCCACTAAATTCAATGCATATTTGGGAACTTTGATTTTAAGTATTACTGGCAACAAATGTTCCAACAAAGCTAGAAAATGTACAGTATTAAAAAAGGAAAGTCAACAGAGTAAGGCATCAAAACAAATTCCATTTTTATTTTAATTTTTGTTCTGCTCTTCTCTGTAATACCGTTTAAGAAATATGAAAATACAGGGGTTTTACACCAGTTTTCATTTTTTGTGGCTAATATTGCAAACCAAATCTGATCTACCCCATTGTTAATGAGGAGTAACTCCACTGAAGTCTGTGGAATTATACCAGCATAAAACTGAGTGGGGTGTCACTACACCACATCCGAAGTGGTATTTGTTTGTTTCAAATGAAACTTCTTTCATGGAAGAGTCCAATAGAATTTCATAGAAATGAGAAATTTTGAACCATCCTAGGGAACTTGATAGAGAATTATATTCTTCCTATTAATACAAGATACAGACTCCCCGTCTGATTATCTAGTAATAACACTAGTCAAAAAACAGAAAGAAAAATTACAGACTTGTTCATGAAAATTAATTGCTGGTTTTTGTCAGATTTTTTATCAGCTCTGATTGGAAGACAAATGGAGCCCAAATGCTGGATTTAAACTGTTTGGCACTGTCCCATTAAGACTATCAAAGAAACACCAACAAACTAAGCATATTTAGGCCATGTCTATGCTTACTGGGGATCGATGCAGCAGGGGTCAATTTAGTGGGTCTAGTGAAGACCCGCTAAATCGACTGCAGAGTGCTCTCCGGTCAACTCCGGTACTTCACCGGAATGAGAGGAATAAAGTAAGTCGACAGGAGAACGTCTCCTGTCAACGCAGCATTTTGTAAGCATTGCAGTAAGTCGACCTAAGCTACGTTGACTCCAGCCGGAGTAAGGTAACTTAGGTCAACTTACCCCAGTAGTGTAGACAAGGCCTCAGAAAACAAAACAAGGTCCTGATGCTGCCACTCCTACTCAAACAAATGTCTCTCTGTCAAGTGATTAGTCACATTATCTGTCTTCTGTGGATCTAATCATACAAATGATGATTGCAGGATCAGGCTGCAAGGTGTTTAATTAAGGTAGTAATAACTGTCATCAATAACAACTTCCTTAAAATTTTTAACATGAAAGCAAAACAATTCACTTATCTTAGTTGACTAGCAGTGCAAATACAGATTCAGAGATTTTGAGCCCAGAAGAGACCTCACTAGCTTGTCCTCCTGTATATCACAGGTGATAGAATTTCATCAGATCAAATGCAAATTGAACCAATTTCTGTGTAGGGCTGTGTGGATATTTGTCCTCTATGCTTTGGTTTAAGTTGTTACTTTTTTTTGTAGGACAGACACTTCATTGATGTCTCCAAGACAAAATAGGTTGCTTGTAAACCTACATAATATGTTGTATGTGAAAATATATATATGATAATAGTGTGCAGTTATTTTCAATGCTTTTAAAATCCAAAGAAGGAATCTCAGTAGATTTTTTGGGGGGCGGGTGGGTGAGTGATTTTGGTTTTGTTAGTGAAATGATCAGGAATGAGATAAATCACATTACAGGGATGTGGGATATTATATATATTACACACACACTTATCACTCATTCTCCTGATCGTTTTTCACTGACTAGGTTTTTGATTTCCCGTGTATGCTAGGCAGGATGGATATTTTCATAAACACTGTACAACAAAAAAACTAATACTTCATGTGATGAAACTCCTGTTTACTTGAGATGCTGGCAGATAACCAACATCTGTGTTCTTGTCTAGAGTGCATCGCCCTCGTATAAAATTGTCAACAAGAGGATCATCTTTCTAGGGGACAAAGAGGGGAGAAATGAAGTTTTTTCTAATTACATAAGACCAACCCAAAGGCTTTAAAATTCCTTCCCCATTTATATGTAAACAAAGGATTTGGGAGATTATATGTGGTCATTTTGTTTAGGAGCATTTGTAACATTAAAAAGAAGCATTAAAAAAAGTACTAAGTGGTCTATACTCCTCGTGAAAAGCAAAGAATAAATCTCACACAAGGAAAAGGTTTATAGATCTCTGTTTCCATGTTAAAAGAAACATACTGCTCACTCAGTTAACGTTTGCACTGACCTTGGCTAACTTCTGCCTCCCTTGTACAGGAAGGGGGTTTTCTCTTCATTAGTGCAGAGGCTGGAACTCTGCAGTTCTAAATTCCATTCCTCAGTTTATGGGCTTCGTAAGAGTGTTATGAAGAGAATGAGATTGTATGGCATATAGGAGCAAAGAGAACCTTTCAGATGGACAAAGCAGCACAGGAGAAAGCACAAACCAATTGGGCAAAGGAAGCAAAAGTGAGAGTTTTGTAACCAGGATAAGTTGGCTGGAGTCATATGGGTGAGCAGTGTTCAAGGTCTGAACTAGGGTTATGGCAGTAGGGATAGAGAGAAATTCATAGATCGATAAAGTTTAAGGCCAGAAAGGACCATTTACATCATTTAGTCTGACCTTTATGGATTCGGGAGTGAGAAAGAAACAGCTTGGCAGTGAAGGTGAACAGAGCCAGTTCTAGGCCTAGGCCCACCCAGGCTACTGAGCACCTCCAGCCTGGTCATCCCTGTAACAGCTCTTGTCAAGCTGTCCCTTGCCCTGTTTCAAGAGTCTGCCCCATTAATTGCGCACCCACTTCAAGAGAGCTGCCAGTCACCAGTACTGCATTGGTGCTCCCTCTGACCCTGGAGAGTAGTGCAGTGGGGGACAGCCTAGGAGTAGCACCAACCCTTGGGCTACAGAAGAGGAGAATCTGTCTGACTGTCAGTTTTCTGTAGCTCTCTCACCATAGTATCTAAGTGCTTCCCATGTAAACTAGGTCTGCTTGACAAAATCACGAGTGGACTACATGAGTCTTCAGCTCTCCTTCTTTCATCGGTATAGGGGGTACAGCTTGGGATATATGTGCTTGGGAGGCTGCGGTTGGCGGATCACTCAGGAGTTCTAGTCTGCTGTGCGCTATGTCAATCGGATATCCGGTGCTACTGACAGCTTGGCCAGCGGGTAGTTGGAGGACTGGCTAGAATAACACATCTGATGTGTTGTGATCAGCGCTCTCTCTGTGAGGGCTGATGGACTGATCAGTGACAGTGACATGTGTGATGGAGTCTTCTGTTTTCTTCTTCCATCCCCTCATTGTTTTGGTTCTGTTGGGAAGGCTTCTCTGAGTGGAGGGTTCTGCAGCAAGATCAGAAGTGGTCATGCTCTGAATTAGTGTGACCTACTTGGGAAGCTTATTCCACAGCTAAATCCTCTTCAGCTCAGGAAGATTTGTGTCCAGCTTCTTGTGCTTTTTGAGCCTGTCAGGGTTCCCTCCCCACTCTGAACTCTAGGGTACAGTTGTGGGGACCCGCATGAAAGACCCCCTAAGCTTATTTCTGCCATCTTAGGTTAAAACCTCCCCAAGGTACAAATTTCCCCTGTACCCTGAGAAAAGATGATCGCTGCCACCGCCAAGTGATTGAAACAGGAACCAGGGAAAAGGACCACTTGGAGTTCCCCTTCCCCCCAAAATATCCCCTCAAGCCTGTACACCCCCTTTCCTGGGGAGGCTTGAGAATAATTTCCTAACCAATTGGTTACAAAGTCATCCAAGACAGTTCGGGACTATTTAGAAAAGCTGGACGAACACAAGTCCATGGGGCCGGATGCACTGCATCCGAGGGTGCTAAAGGAGTTGGCCGATGTGATTGCAGAGCCATTGGCCATTATCTTTGACAAATCATGGCAATCGGGGGAGGTCCCGGATGACTGGAAAAAAGCTAATGTAGTGCCCATCTTTAAAAAAGGGAAGAAGGAAGATCCGGGGAACTACAGGCCAGTCAGTCTCACCTCAGTCCCTGGAAAAATCATGCAGCAGGTCCTCAAGGAATCAATTCTGAACCACTTAAAGGAGGGGAAAGTGATCAGGAACAGTCAGCATGGATTCACCAAGGGCAAGTCATGCCTGACTAACCTAATTGCCTTCTATGATGAGATAACTGGCTCTGTGGATGAGGGGAAAGCAGTGGATGTGCTATTTCTTGACTTTAGCAAAGCTTTTGATACAGTCTCCCACAGTGTTCTTGCCAGCAAGTTAAGGAAGTATGGGCTGGATGAATGGACGGTAAGGTGGATAGAAAACTGGCTGGATGGTCGTGCTCAACGGGTAGTGATCAATGGCTCCATGTCTAGTTGGCAGCCGGTATCAAGTGGAGTGCCCCAAGGGTCAGTGCTGTGGCCGGTTTTGTTCAATATCTTCATCAACGATCTGGAGGATGGTGTGGACTGCACCCTTAGCAAGTTTGCAGATGACACTAAACTGGGAGGAGTGGTTGATACGCTGGAGGGTAGGGACAGGATACAGAGGGACCTAGACAAATTAGAGGATTGGGCCAAAAGAAATCTGATGAGGTTCAACAAGGACAAGTGCAGAGTCCTGCACTTAGGACGCAAGAATCCCATGCACTGCTACAGACTAGGGACCGAATGGCTGGGCAGCAGTTCTGCAGAAAAGGACCTAGGGGTTACGGTGGACGAAAAGCTGAATATGAGTCAACAGTGTGCCCTTGTTGCCAAGAAGGCTAACGGCATTTTGGGCTGTATAAGTAGGGGCATTTCCAGCAGATCGAGGGACGTGATTATTCCCCTCTATTCGGCACTGGTGAGGCCTCATTTGGAGTACTGTGTCCAGTTTTGGGCCCCACGCTACAAGAAGGATGTGGATAAATTGGAAAGAGTCCAACGGAGGGCAACAAAAATGATTAGGGGGCTGGAGCACATGACTTATGAGGAGAGGCTGAGGGAACTGGGATTGTTTAGCCTGCAGAAGAGAAGAATGAGGGGGGATTTGATAGCTGCTTTCAACTACCTAAAAGGGGGTTCCAAAGAGGATGGATCTAGACTGTTCTCAGTGGTAGAAGATGACAGAACAAGGAGTAATGGTCTCAAGTTGCAGAGGGGGAGGTTTAGGTTGGATATTAGGAAAAACATTTTCACTAGTAGGGTGGTGAAGCACTGGAATGGGTTACCTAGGGAGGTGGTGGAATCTCCTTCCTTAGAGGTTTTTAAGGTCAGGCTTGACAAAGCCCTGGCTGGGATGATCTAATTGGGTTTGGTCCTGCTTTGAGCAGGGGGTTGGACTAGATGACCTCCTGAGGTCCCTTCCAACCCTGAGATTCTATGATTCTATGATTCTAAGACCCAACCCCTGGGTCTTAGAACAATGGAAAACAGTCAGGTTCTTAAAAGAAGGATTGTATTAAAGCAAAAAAGGTAAAAATCGTCTCCGTAAAATCAGGATGGTATATATTTTACAGGGTACTCAATTTCCTAACTCAGAGGGATCCCCTTCTGGGCAAAACCTTAAAGTTACAGAAAAATGCAAGAAAAACAGGAATACACATTCCCTCAAGCACAGCGAATTTCACAAGCTAAAAACGAACAGAAAATCCTAATGCATTCCTATCTAAATTACTTACTAACTCTATAGGATGTGGATGGCTTGTTTCCTTGATCTGTCTCCAGCCGAGAGATCCCACAGACAGACAAAAGCCTTTTCCCCCCTCCCAAGATTTGAAAGTATCGTGTCCCCTTATTGGTCAGATCCCAGCCCGGTCAGGTGTCAACCAGGTTACTGGGAGTTTTCTTAACCCCTTACGGGTAAGAGGATTTTATAGTACTGTATCAGAGCTTCTTAACCCCTTCCCTTTATATTTATGACAGAGCCGCATCGTTCAAGGGACATGCAGCTGTCTTGGTGGACTATAGTTGGATATGGGACCATAGATATAGCTGGATTCTGATTTGATGATGGCCTTGAAGGTCAGGATTAAGGCCTCTCACAGGCAGCAGAAGTAGACTGGGAGTCAGTAGAATACAGGGAAGATGTGCCTGGGGGAGGGGGGGGGGGCATGGGTCATGGAGAAGCAACCAGCCCCATTCTGAAGAAGCTGGATCCCCTTCTCTGCTCATTCCTGCAGTCCCAGATACAGTGAATTATAGCAATGTAGTCTTGTTACCACTGAGGTGTGGTCTCTCTCCAGTCCCACAAGTCTTTTAGTGCCACTAGAATTCTCCTTATGATGGTTTTAAGCCTGATTATGAATCAAAGATGACACTGAGGTTGGGGGAGGATGGAGGAATTCTGTACTCTGGTGGAAAGGGAGGGTGCTGAGACGAGTTGAGGGGAAAGACATGAACAGGTCTGATTTTGCTGCTGGAAACAGAAGGGTTGTAGTGAGACAGGCACAGATGTGACCACAAAGAGAGAGATCAGGAGAGGAGGGGTTAATATGAGAGTCACTGGCGTAGAAATTATTCTTAAAGCAAGAAGATTAAGGCACCCATGGGTAAGAAAGAATAGGAAGAAAAGGGAGCTAATGAGAGCAACACAGAGTGAAAGAGGAGGAAATGGAACCACCTATGGAGAGGCTAACGGAGTGGTCAGAGGCAGGAGAAAAAACATACAAGCAAAGAGACACACAAACTCAGAGGAGAGGAAGTTGAGGAGGAGGATTTGACTGACAGTGTCAAACTCAACACAAGACTGAAAAAGATGAGGATGGAGTAAAGACCTGTGGGCTTGGCCAAGAAAAAGATCAGTTGTCACCTTTGTATCTCAGCAAAGCTGAAGGGGCAGCACCCAAGTTGCAGAGGACAGAATAGCAGTAAGGGTTGGGAGTAGTCACCGTTCTTAAGGAGCATGGTAATGAAGGGATGGAGAGATGTGCCAAGGCAGCAAGCAGGAAGAATAAATGGTGCAGGTTTAGGAAACTTAGTGACATGCTTGAAAGAAGCAGGTGACCAGTTCATTGTAGGTGTTTTCCTGGCAAGAACTCTACCTGATGGGAAGCATGGGAATTAAGAGGGCTGGGTTTTTGGAGAGTATCAAAGGTGGTGAAGAGGCAGGCGGGTGGGGGTGGGGCTGTCTGTGTGGAAGTCAGTCACGGGGAGATTGAGGGGGGAAATACAAAGCTTTTGGCAAGGTGGGTGGAAGAGCCGATGGAGAGGACAAATAGACAAGTTGTAGACATCTGTCAGACTTCAACTGGCAAAGCGATTGTTTTCACCTAAAAATAAATTTGAGTCTGTGTTTTGCCTGCTGCAGAAAGTGTGTACATGGTGACTCTGTTGTTGACTGAACCAAGTGGTGAAAAATGGGCCCTTTCCCCTCATCATTTCCTGATGCTTTGACTGCTTAGTTCACATTTGACTCACTTACCGTACGTGTCTACCTGTTTTCCCAGAACAATAATCCTAATTGTGTCAGATCAAGGTAACTTATAGCCACAAACAGGAAAATAGAGGAAGGGCTAACTCACTACAAGGAGTGTATATGATATACATTGGCATCTAAGAAACATGTATTTATTATACATGCATATATTGCAATAGTTCCCCGAGGCCTTATTCAGGATTGAAGGCCACTTTTTTCTGGGTGCTGTACAAAAAAAAGTCCTTCCCTGCCTCAAAGAATTTACAGTGAGAGCCCTGCAAATCCACCGGTATCCACTTTATATCCATGGATAGCCCGGCCATGATGAGAGCCAGGCAGGCAGCTGCGGGGAGCAGCAGTGACCAGTGGCACCGGAACAGGGGACCTCGCCTGTCCACTTTTCACAGAGGTGGACTCTCTCCCTTTCCCTCTTCTTCCCACCCGAGGCCCCACCCCAGCGTGGATCCCAGCCAGGGAGCTGTGGGGAAGCCATGGCAGACCTTCCACCTGCCTGCAATGCAGGGGCGGAGGGGCTGAGAGCAGCCCCCAGCTGTGTCCCTGTCCCCCAGGCTCCTCCCCCAGCAAGAGCAGGCAGAGGGTCTGTGACTCCACACCAGCCCCCACAGCTGCCCGCGCAGCTCTCCCCAACCCTGCTCCGGCGGGGTGAGTGGTGGGGGGCCTCGGAGCCTCAGCCCAGACACGTTAAGTAGAGCCCTGCAACTCCACGGATATCTGCAGATATCCTCAGACAATTTTTGCGGTTCGCGGATCGGATGTGGATACCCATTTTTGTATCCATGTGGGGCTCTTTTTTACAGTCATGTTAGTAATGAGACACAACAAAGAGTATAGAACTTAGGAGTTGGGAGACAAGGGCATTTGTGAATACCAGAGATGCATAAATCTGGATAAATAAATAGCCATTAGAGCAGGGGGATTGGATCTGGGGGGTGGGGTGCTCTAATCACCAAGTTATATAGCAATCTCATGCCTATGTGCGCTCTCTCTCTTTGGCCTAATGACTTGACTCTCTCTAACTACTTGGCCACAGTCGAACAGCTGCCACAGAGACCGAGGGAGCCCTACATCAAAATACCCCATAACCCAGTGGTTAGAGGTGGCAGATCCCTGTTCAAATCTATGTGTAAATTTGGGATTTAGATGCCTAAAGTGGCAGCTAGGTGCCTAAATCCTTTTATGAATCTAGCCCTATGTAGATTCTGTACAGAGAAGGGAAAGAACGCCATCTGCTTCCTTAAGGTTACTTCTGCTTGACAGATTTCTGCAGGAGACGACTGGTGAATGTAGACATATGTTGGACCCCCAGCCTTCTTTTAAAACCATATTGAAAAACTTGTGAAAAGCCTTCACAGCAGGCTAGGTTATTGATGTCTTTTAAATGAAAACAAGACCTGTGTGTCTTTCCAGTCTTGCAGAGAGGTGGGCCTCAGAGGCTCGACTTCCAGTTTTGAATTACACCAACATTATTTATTCCACTACACGTCAATGTTACCTTATAAAGGCTGACACAGACTTCTAGCGTGTTTATCTCAGGCTTGTACTTCAATATCCATTTCATACTCAGAATTGCTACAAAGTGGTGTGTTGTCATTCTTTGGAATCTAGAAAAACATCTCTGCACGAGGTAAAATGTGGGTTTGCAGAATACATTGTTTAGAGAATAAATTATCGCCTTATTTGTCGTAACAGCTATACCCACTCAAAATACTTATAACCTTTGATTAAATAATAGTCCATGTTTTAAGAGTCATTTTAGCTTAGTTTTTGTATTTTATT
The DNA here is from genome assembly GCA_033296515.1 of Macrochelys suwanniensis. Taxonomy (NCBI): domain Eukaryota; kingdom Metazoa; phylum Chordata; order Testudines; family Chelydridae; genus Macrochelys; species Macrochelys suwanniensis. The sequence goes on along the minus strand of CM065775.1, from coordinate 35,185,768 downwards.
GTTCGGTTAGAGCACAGCTGCGGACAATCGTGAAATCTAACAATTTTTAAAAGCTTTCAGGTCATCTAGTCCATCTTTCTCCAAGTGCAGGAATGGCCTTTATTTATTGTACTTTTATTAGTGTTTTGTCCAGGAAAGCTTTAAATATGCCAAGTAGAGATGAAGACACAGACTAATAAATCACACTGTCAGAAGGAATTTTTGCCTTGATAGCCGTAATTTTCCCTGTCTTAATGTCATCCCATTCCTTGCTATTATACCTCCTTCCATTATGATAAAGAACTCTCTTTTTCTCATTTGTGTTTAAATCCTTCAGATATTGTAGCGTGTCTTCGTGTCCCCAACCCCTTAGTTATCTCTTTATTCAGGCAATAATGTCCATATTTTGCTTTTTAACTTTGCACACTGATCAGTCCCTACAACCTCCTCACCATTTTTGTAGCTCTTCTCTGAACTCCCAAACTACCCTCTTTACCCGATTCCAATGTCTTTCTAGAAGTGAGGTAAGCTGAATCCAAAGATTCAAGTGAGATCGCACCGGATCTGTGTAGGGAGACACTATTGCCTCTGCTTCTGCATATTAAACTCAAAATTACACTGGCCCCTTCGACTGCCATAAAACAGTGGAACCACGTGTCTAATTTGCTTTCCACTGTCACCTTAGGGAAAGTCTACACTGCATTTAGAGGTGTGTTTACAGCTTGGGTTAACATACCTATGCTCTCTTTAATCTAGCTAGAGTGACAAAAAATAGCAACGAAGACACATACACTGCCCCACTATTAGGACTAAAGGGGTGTATTGCAGTAGAGGCACGAACTTAATGGTCCTCTTTGAAGAGGACTACATTAGTACGAACTCTGGACCTTTAAGTTTGTGCCTGCAATGTCCACATGGGGGAGTTACAGTACAGCACTTTGGTGTGCGCTGCTATTAACACCCCCTTACTCTAAACTGCAGGATAGTGTAGACATGCCCTCAGCCCTATAGCTTCCAGGTTTTTCTTTCCCTTGGAATATCTGAGACTGGGATGTATTAGCTTTCACCTTTTCAGGATGAATCTTATTGTGTTATTTCTAACCATCTTTTTAATCTCTCTGTGTCCTCAATGGTGTTCACAGCTCCTCCTAATGTAATATAATCTGAAAATGTTGTTCTCGTGCTTCTTACTCCATTTTCTGGAAATAAAGCTGGTCATAAAATGTATGTCTAAATGAAATCATACCCTACCAACCACTGACCCCTGTGCTACTCCACTAAACACTGCCTCACAGCTGCATGCTTTGCTATTTGTGATAACCCTTTGTAAGCATTCCCTCATCTACTTTTGAATCCACATGACAGTGTTTGTGTCCAGGCTTACCTGATTTTATGAGACGCTGTTACAAATGCTCTGGTAGAACAGAGATGTATCACGTTTTCTGCTCTCCCTTCAAATCCACTAATTTTATAATTCCATCAAAAACACAATCCAGTTTGTCTGGGGTATATTCTCATTGTGAGAAGAACTTGAACTGATTAATAATGAAAGCCTTGATCCAGTAAGTGACTCTGCATAGGCACAGGAGTAGGCTCATACAAAAGTCGCCTGCAGGATCAGGGCCTAAAAATGTTGTTGTTTAGAGCTGAGGAGTCCATGTATATGTTGTTATTCAGTGGTATCAAATGTGGATGTGGATGGTTCTCTCTTCTCTGACCTTGGGATGTCCTTGCAAACAAGATTAATTTATCTTAATGGCTTTTGCTTGGTGAACTATTTTGGATATAAAAAACAGTGCTATATGGCAAGAGGGAAACTGGTTTTCAAGGTCACGTTATTCTGTGCTGCAGGTGCAATAGACTATGGCTGTTGTTCCCAGCTGTAGAAATGCTCATTTTTAATCAGTGCCTGTTTCCCAATATATTTCAGTGTATACATGATGAGAAGCATTTCTTGCAATAAGAGTTTCCATATGACTGAAAAACTCGTTACAGCATTTCTCTCTTCTCACGCCCGTGACTCCATGCAAATTGCACATCACTTCCCCCAACTAGGCCCCACACCTGCAAACAAACACACACTTCACTTTACTCCTGTGAGTAGTCTCATGTTTGCAAGAGCGGGGCCCTAGTGGAGAAGTGCATGGGTCCTGATTGTTGGATTTACTGCATGCGGGTTCATGTTGCGGCTTGGTGTCAGTAAATTCTACAAAAGCTCTTATGTGGATGTTAGTCACGTAGACCCAGATCCACAAAGGATCCGTTGATTTCAAAGGAAGTGAAGATCCTAAATACCTTTGTGAATCTGGGCCTTAGTTATTCTCTTTCCACTCTCTGCCATCATCCTAAATGACAGAGTTAATACCACTGATGAACTGAGCGGACCCATTTAACATCTTGTCCTTCTAAAGGAGAATCTCTGCTTTCTTTAAGTATCAGATGGGTAGTCGTGTTAGTCTGGATCTGTAGAAGCGACAAAGAGTCCTGTGGCACCTGATAGACTAACAGACGTATTGGAGCATAAGCTTTCATGGGTGAATACCCACTTCGTCGGATGCATGCAGTGGACATGCATGCATCCGACGAAGTGGGTATTCACCCACGAAAGCTTATGCTCCAATACGTCTGTTAGTCTATCAGGTGCCACAGGACTCTTTGTCGTTTCTTTTTTAAGTTAAAATAAACTAATAGTCTCTAGTCCTTTTCCTTGTGAAAATAGTCTTGAAATGTCGGGCCAGATCTAATGCTGGTATAAATCAGAATAGCCCTGCTGTCTTTGCTGGAGCCATGGTAATTTACACCAACTGTCTTGCCTGTTTGTCTTTTGTATGCCAAATTGAAAAGCAACATTAAAGGTCGACATTTGAGCTTGCCAGCTGCTCAGTTGCTTCCAGTGGCATGAAATGAATAAAGGCTGTCCCTCCAGAGAAGGGTCTTAGAGAGCAGAGGTTCACTAGATATTCCATGGTTTGGATGTCTTCTCCACATTTATATAACAGGCTGTCTTTCATTTCCCATTTGTGTAGGAAGTAATTGCAATGCCTATGTGAGGTTCAGATGTGGTTTGCTGTGATCTGTATCTTACGTGTCATGGTGAAGCCAAGTGGTTGGTCTTTAGGATCCATAATCAGGTCTTGTTTCTTGGCCCACTATTTTCCCACAGTGTCTGTCACTTGTCTTTTGGTGAAAGTCCTGAGATTTGGCAGCTAACCTGAAGGGGTTCCTGGACATAAGGCAACATTTTGGGAGGAGTTGGAGATCTTTGTAGATGAGCAAGTCTGGGTTTGTTATATGGTCGTATTCTTGTATGGTGGCTGCTTGTCTTCGGAGGGATGGTGGTATGATATGCACAAAGACAGGGAGCCAGACTGTTGGTGTTGACTTCAGCACTCCTGTGACAGTTCTCAGAGCAGTGTTCAATTGCATGTTGATAAGTTTCGGATCTACGCTACCTGCCCATAAGGGCCGGCAATATTCAGCTGCTGAGAAGACAAGGGCCAAGGCTGTCTGCAAGGAATATCTGCTCCCCACTTGATCCCAGTTATTTTGTGAATGCTTTAGGCACTATCAGAATGTGTAGTGTAATATATGCCTTTATAGCCAAGTGCCTCCTGTCCTGTAAGGGTGCATAATATAAACAAGACCCTGCATAATCATTTTATGTATATGAATAACAGTCAGATAGCCAGTGCCTATCCATCATATTTTAGCTTATGACATCCACTCCCTTTTCTATAAACATGTGAGTTCATAAGGAAAAATCCGCATTACTAAATCTCTGAGAAGAAAAGGCACTGAGGTCAGGTAATGCAAGGCAGCAAAAAAATAGGACACTCCACTCCCCGTATATGTAATTTATCTCCATCACAACTGTGTGAAAGTAAACTCTCTGCCTTCTCACCTTAGCAGGAGCTTTCAGTGCTTGCACTGCTGGCTCAGTGCTGGTTCAAGTACATTTTCCAGGTGCATTAAGAAATAGATTAAAAATATGGAAAGTTCTTATATTGCTAACTCCGTGTTATCCATGGGCTAGCACAAATGTAGGTTTCTGCTTCATCGGTGCCTATTTACTAGAGGTTCTCAGCCTGAACAAAGAAGGGGGTAGGGAAGGTAAGTTACATTAAAACAAATCAAAGTTAAAAACAAAAATTACCAGCTACAGCCTGAATGTAGTTAAAAACACCGACAGGTGCTCAGTAAAGACTCAAAACGTAGGGCCAGATAGTGAAAGGTTGCTGCCTGAAGGTGCAGAGAGCCTCCTCCCATTGTTTCCTTCCTTTAGTCTCCATGCAGGGACTGCCGCAATGGCAGACCTTGCACTCACCTGAGCACAGTGACTGCTTCCCTCCAGCACAGCCATGGGAGATGGATGGAGACAGAGATGTGGCCCCACCCACCCCTGCACCACAGAGGGGAGGGCATGCTAGTGCCCCTTAAGGGATGTGTAATAACAGCTGTGCTCCCACCGTGTGCCTGGTTGCACGGTGAGATATGGTACCTAAGAGCCATAATGCTTCTTGGAGCTCCTCATTAGACAATATGGTATCCCTAGTGCTGCAGAGAGTGTAGCTATCACCTCCCTGGTCCATGATGTGGTATCTGTGTGTATGCAGCCCAAAGCCGCCTTGGCTTTTTGTGCCACTTTATCACACTGCAAACTAGCATCAAGTTTTCCCTCTGTTATCACCCCCCAGCCTTTGGCATTAGTTCTTTGAGTTTCCCCCTACCATTGAGTACAGTATCTGGTTCTGATACTTTTTCTCCATTTCTTTTTTTTTTAATGGAATCTTGTAAACAAATTGGAAAAGAATATAGAAAAATGTTGTTTCTATGTAATCTGTATCAGTTATAGGAAACGTAACTGTTACTTGTAACAATAGTAGGTCAAAACCAGAAGTGTGAAAAGTTTTAACATGAGTAATAATTTGTGGAAACACATAGAACTGGTGCTGAAAACTAAGTTGTTTTTTTTCGTTCTCTAATTATTAGGCTGAGATCAGGTTAAAATAATCCAAATAAGCAATATTCTTCACTGTTTGCACTAAATCAGCAGCTTTTGATCCCATCATTAAACTAAAAAGCTGGCAAAAGATGATGCTTGTATTCTGCAAAATTGTGATTCTTGGGGGTTGTTGGTGGTTGTTGGTTTTTTTTCTATTGTTGTTATTATCACATAAAGTTTATATAGCATTTTTAGTTGTCTTTAAAAGGGCCACGTCTGCCAGTCAAAGCGAGAGGGTGAACAAAGTGTTTTGCTTTGCATTACCCCTCTGAACATAACACATGCTTCTGAGGCATCTTTACTGCAAAATTAAATGGAATCCCGTAGAAGTGAACTTAAAACAAATGGAACCTTCAAAAGAAATCAATAGCTGGGATTGCTGTTGGAGTAGCTAATGCCCCTCACTGGTATTTTTTTTACATTGTGTCCCAGCATTAGAGCTAAATCTGCTTAGATTCAATTAAAGCATTTTCCCCACCCTGTGTTTCACCCAAATCTTAGCTCAGCATTTCCTGAGCACGTCAGAGCACTTAACAAATCATTCTAATGAGAAAACAGAGAATTTGGAATATTCATAGAATCATAGAATCTCAGGGTTGGAAGGGACCTCAGGAGGTCATCTAGTCCAACCTCCTGCTCAAAGCAGGACCAACCCCAACTAAATCATCCCAGCCAGGGCTTTGTCAAGCCTGACCTTAAAAACCTCTAAGGAAGGAGATTCCACCACCTCCCTAGGTAACACATTCCAGGGTTAAATATACATATCTTATATTTGTAAGTGATTTTTATGTTTTATTTTCCACAATATGTGGAATGTACTTAAATTTCCTAGAAACAAGGGTGCAGGAAAAATAATCTTGTTTCCTAGGAGTTTTTCCTTTAATTTCCCCCCTTGCATAACACTAATTACAGAACCACTCAATACGGGCACACTTTGGAATCAGTCACACCAAGGGTAATACTAGTTTAACTACACATGCTGTCATTGCTTTCTGTTAATTTGAAGGACTTCTTTGCCTGCCTGGGCGCTGTCAGGCTAGTAAATTGTCAACGTTTTTTGGAGGATGGGGCCTCCAATTTTGCTCAGGGCAGCTTCTCCTCTTACCAAGCAAGCTGCCTCCAACCACTGTCAGTCAGCATGACAGAAGTTCACCAGAGTCTTCTCAATGGCATTGGATTCTGCGTTAAGAATGAGATTCTGACTCCTGGGGTCAGTGTGTTCAAGCAGGGAGAATTGGTGTTACAAAACCACCTTCTCCACCACCGTTAGTACACGGCTTTGAACTCCTGCAGCAGAACTCATGCCAGTAAGCATCCATTCAGCACAGTGCCCAGTGTAATGCTGAAATCTGCGTCTCAGTTAAAAATGACCTCAGAGTGACAGCTGGATATTTAAATTTAATGCTGTTGATTTACATTTTGTTCACAATCATTTAACTTTGTGGCATGCTCCTGAGTGCTTGATGTTAGCAAACTGACCCTTATAGACCCAGGGCTGAGGATGGACATATTTTATACATTGAAAATAATTAAACCTAATGCACACTTTGTACATCATACCAGTAAAGATTCTTATGCCTCTCACATTGCTACGTGCATCAGATGGGGAAGTTCAACAGCAGCTTAATGTTAGCTGGCATCTTGTTTTTCAAAGACAGAGCTGTTGCCTTATATGGGATAAAATGTTATCCTGCTTTTAAGATGATTCATTTAAATGTCAAGTGTTATGTGTCTTGGACTTTCTTATAACATACCTATACCCCTCACCCCATCGCCGTTATTCCACTAACTGGGGAAGGAATAAGAGGATTATTGACTAGTCTAGCCCAGTATCCTGTCTTCCAACAGTGGCCAGTGCCAGGTGCCCCAGAAGGAATGAACAGAACAGGTAATCATCAAGTGATCCATCCCCTGTCACCCATTCCCAGCTTCTGGCAAACAGAGGCTAGGGACACCATCCCTGCCCATCCTGGCTAATAGCCATTGAGACACATCAAATAGACACATTAAGCTGAGATTGACTTAGATCATAATGATAGCTGAAAACTTTATTTTTCGATAGAGTTTGGAATCTCAGACTTACTATTCTACTATAAAAAGTGAATATGTCAGCACTGATCAGAAGTGATTCTGAATGTCATTTCACACTCGTATTAACATAGCCAGAATTGATTATAGGATTATAGTTACTGATATCTAATGACAGTTGGGCTTCAGGAACTCAATGTATGTTGGTCTTAAAGGGCAAGAGTAATAATATTAGATTTGGGGTCAGGTACTTCTTGGTATTAGTCAAATCTTTGGTTATATTTTTCCACAGGGTCTCTCCTAACACTGCCAATTTTGAGGTACCAACTCCATAATGCTAACCCCCTGTTTATCTCTATCCATGAGGGCAATCAATGGAAGGAAGTCCTCATATCCCCTTCCTGCCTTTCAAATGTTTACTGCTTATTTTTATTGCTGCTGTTGCTAATGAGTGCAGGAATATCTGGAAATGAACCTATCAACCCTCCTTATCAATAACCTTCTTTCTACATTTATAAGACACTCAGGAGTGCTCATTTAATCAGATTGATTGGTTAGCTATGCATTATGATATTTTCTTTGGACAGAAACATTATCTAATAGAAGGGAGCATCCAGTTGAAGATACCATTATACCTTTAAGGGGGTGATAAAAAAAGGTTTTTAAAAAATGTACCGCTAACTTTAATGGCCTGATCCAAAGTCCAGTAATATCAGTGGGCTTTGTATTAGGCCCTAAATCTGTAATTTAACTCCCAAATTCTGGGAAGCCTTCTGGAAATCAGGTAGTAGGTACATCCATTCTGTTACTTACTCATGGAGGTGATTTGCAGCTGCAGAATGGCAGGTCCAGTTTTAGCATCCAGGTTGAGGCTTGTTTGAAAATGTGGGCAAGCAGCAAACTCAATCATATAGATTCACAGAGTTTAAGGCCAGAGAGACTTGTGATCATTTAGTCTGTCCTGCTGCATAACACAAGTTATGGAATTTCACCCAGTGATTCCTGCATCAAGTCTATAACTTGTGGTTTAACAAGAGCATATAATTGAAGAAAGGTATCCAAACTATGATTTGAAGATTGCAAGCACTGAAGAATTTACCACATCCTTGGTAATCTCTTTCAGTGGTTAATTACCCTCACTGTTAAAATATGTACTCTATTTCCCATTTGAACTTTGCTGACTTCAGTTTACAGCCACTTTTTATGCATTTGTAAGCTAAAGAACCTTCTAGTATCAGATGTCCCTTTGTGTAGATAATTATAGCTCATGATCAAGTCACTGCTTAACCTTCCCCTAAGAGTCACAGAGTCATAGAGTTTAAAGCCAGACGGGACCACCAGATCATCTAGTCTGACCTCCTGTACATCACAGGCCACCAACACCACCCAGCCCCCACACACTGACCCCAACAATTGAAATTAGACTGAAGTATTACAGCCCACAGAATACTAATCTATTATGTGCCACAGGCATGAGAATAGGAGAGTGTACCGAGGTGTACCAATGCCCAACTGTGACCTCCTTTAGTTTTACATTGCAAGGCATGATTTCCAGATGACAAACTATTCTTATAGTTCTTCTCTGAATCTTCTGTAATTTTTCAGCATCTTTTTAATAGTGTGGCTACCAGAACAGGACAGAGTCATGGTCTCTTCCCTACTGTATACAGAAGTAATACAGCTTCTCTGTTCCTACTCAGTATCTTATTTTATGGAAGTAGATAACCTTAGACACCCCAGAAGAGCTATTAATAAATACTGCAGGGATTAGAAAGTGAAAACACAGTATGTGATTAATTGAAATTATGGTAAATGAGGAAATTTACAGGCAGCTTCTAATTTATGCCTGTGTCATTTCTATTCATCTTCAAAACCAAAGTTGCTGTGTGCTACAGTACTTCCTGAAAAATTATCATGAAACAGCCCAAGTGCACAAGTGTGAGTATTTATCACAGTGTTTCTTTAATGGAGTTGTAGCTTTTCTAATGCTTCTTGCTTGATATAACACTGTTCTTTCCATTTTTTTATTATTTCACTTAAATACCTGTCACTTTATTATATGTGATGATTACAGGGTTCACTCTTCTGTAAGCATATCAGCACTGAAGCCAATTACTGGGGAGGGGGAAGAAGGGGGAAATAAAACCTAGTCTCGCCACAACTTGTGCCTAGAATATTAATGTTTACTAGGGTAACTTCTGTTGTAAGAATCTGGCTGCAGGAAGTTCTTCTATAATCTGATCTGTCTGTCTGTAAACAGGTAATATTCCCACCTTACATTTACTTCCTTGCCTTTATTCATTTAAATATTAACAGAACTTAAAACATTTTTTCCTTATAGGTTTGCCGTTTCAAGGGTTTTCCCCGTAGGGCCTCCTCCTTCCTAATCCCTACTTCCTTATGTCATAGTAAAATGTTCCAACTACTTTTATGCTCCTAGACTAGAATTGATTGGACGTGTCTTTTCTAATCTCTGATGACTCGGCAAAATCATCTCTGACATCAGGATAATTCTACACAGTCTGTTTTATGATGTGTCTAAGACATTTATCACTCTAGCATCTGAGCACAAATAGGGCTCAACTTTTTCTGCTTTTCCATGTTCCTCACTTCAGTTTTCCCTTTTTTTTTACTTTTATTTTCTCTCTTCCTCTACCCTCTCACTTAGAATGACCATGGGAGGCGATGACTCTTCTGGGAGAGGGGCCTATTAAAGAGATGGGTCTTATGTAGATATGTCAGGCTCAGGCCCTCAGATCTCCTGTTCCCTCCAACGCTGGGATATTTTCCCTGAACCTTGATCCTGAGAGTATCATCCTGGGTTTTACTGGCTGTATCATATCTGTGGAATGTGGTCATCTTGGTGGTTTATAGATGGATAGGCAGTCTTTGACTGAGGCTGGTGAAATCCATTCAAGGCCCTGAAGATTGGGAGTAGGAGCTTAAATTCAATCAGAAAGGTCCAAAGTGTTACCTCCCTATTTTTCCAATATTAAGTGCAAATATAGTTTTTGTTTTTTTAAACAAATGTTTGTTTATTGCTGCTTGAAAATAATGACTGCAAAATAACCAGAAGCCTAGTACTCATGTGCAAACCCTACAAAAACAAACCAGCATGAGCTCATCAGATAGTATGTGATACCTAAACATATCTCTCAGATGTCCATGGGATTGTTATGAATATGGAAGGCAAAGGAGAAAAGAAACTACTTTGATGTCATTCCTTTAAATAATTGGGAGCTGGAGCCAATAGATTATAATTAACTCAGAAACTGTGTTTGGGTTGAAAGCTCTTTAGAAGCCAGGAATGTCTGCAGCTGCTTTAAGGGGTGGTGGAACAAAGGCATCTAGCAATGAATGGTTTATGTTGAGTTTTAGTAGATGAAGTATAATCACCAAAACAAAATGTGCAGTCAGTGAGATCCAAGAAGCAGGTGGTGCACCTAATCATCTCAACAACCTGGCAACAGCTATCTCAAAAAAATTAGTTTACTTATCTCTAATATTAGGTAACATAAGAGAGTAGAGTCATTTCAAGCATAAGAAGATATCATGTCTGTAGTCTCCTCTGAACAGTTGAGAATACAGATTGTCCCTGTGTTAAATTAATGCTTCAGAACTCAATGTCACTTCTCTTGGGAGTGCAGAAGGGTAATTAATGACAGGGGGAGAGTTGGTTGCAAAGTTCTGAAACTGACAAATGTTCTCAGGGGATCTGTGGGCCTGTTGAATTAGTTCCTACCTAACATCAAAGTAAGACTATTAACTAGAACTGGATGAACAATTTCAAAGTAATTTAGCAAATGTCATCCTTTTTCTTGTGTTATTTGTGAACTGATTATAGCATTTGCTGTTTACAATAACAGATACATAATTTGTGCAAATAAATTGTGGAGTGTTTGCAAATTGTCCACTTTAAATATTCAGAGTTGAATATCTACAATTTCATTTGCCACCTAAATGACATTGTATTGTTTGTGTTCTCTGATTGGATAACCTAAAATTTATAACCCAGAAGGTACCTAAAGAAATCATTGTGGTTTTGATTATCTCAGGTAGAGGGTGGACTGAGGGAAAGAAGCACTTCAGGAAGACAGCAAAAGAGAGTGAAAGCTTTGAATAAGCAAGCTTGTGAATTTTTAGACATTTGATATATTTTACTGTGCTCTTTAGCAAAATGTAGAGTATTATATTTAGCTATGCATGTGGACTCTGGATTTGAAAATAGTTAGGTTCCTTCCTGACTGTGGAAGAGAGAAAACTATGACAGATTTAGCAGGCTTTACGTTCAATTCTCTCGTGTCACATTCACGCCAGGTAATTGTGTGTGTGCGCGCCTGTGTGAGCCTACTTGCAATTGAAGTCAATAGAGCAATGCTGATTTAAACCAGCGGAGAATCTGGTCCTCCAGTTTCACCCTGTATTGACTATCAAATTAAAAAAAAATTGGGGCGTATTTTCAGTTGGTGTAAATTGGTATAGCTGAGGATCCAGCCCTATAGTTTAAATGCATTTATCATGAAGTTCAGTTATTAGGACTGATTTATATATTTTGCACAGGTTGAATATCAGGCTGTGTTTGTATTTCAAAATCTTTATATAGATTCATAGATTCTAAGGCCAGAAGGGACCATTGTGATCATCTCGTTTGACCTCCTGTACAGCACTATAGACCATAGAGCTTCCCTAAAATAATTCCTAGAGCATATCTTTTAGCAAAACATCCAATTATGATTTTAAAATTGTCAGTGATGGAGAACCACCATGACCCTTAGTAAATGGTTGCAATGGTTAATTACTTTCACTGTTAAAAATGTATACCAGCCTCAATTTGAATAGTTTCAACTTTGTCATTGGATTGTGTTGTACCTTTCTCTGCTAGACTGAAGAGCCCATTATTAAATATTTGTAAATACTTAGACTGTAATCAAGTCACCCCTTAACTTTCTCTTTGTAAGCAAAATAGATTGAGCTCCTTGAGTTTATCACTATAAGGCAGGTTTTCTACTCCTTTAGTCATTCTCGTGGCTCTTCTCTGAACTCTCTCCAGAGGGTTCCAATTTATCAAGGGCTAATGCATCAAAAGATCACCTTCGCTCTTTTGGCCACAGCATCACATTGGGAGCTCATATTCAGCTGATTATCTACCACAACCCCCAAACCTTTTTCAAAGTCACTGCTTCCCAGGAAAGAGTTCCCCATCATGCAAGTATGGCCTACATTCTTTATTCCAAGAGTTATACATTTACATTTAGCCATATTAAAATGCTTATTGCTTGCTTGCACATAGTTTACCAACCAATCCAGATTGCTCTGAATCAGAAACCTGGCCTCTTCAATATTTACAAGTCTCCCAATCTTTGTGTCATCTGCAAACTTGATCAGTGATGATTTTATGTTTTCTTCCAGGTCATTGACAAAAAATGTTAAATAGGGTAGGGCCAAGAACTGATCCCTGAGGGAACCCACTGAAACAGACATGCTTGATGACAGTTTCCCACTGTTACATTTTGAGACCTATCAGTTAGCCAATTTTTAATCCATTTAATGTGTGCCATGTTAAGTTTACATTGTAGTTTTTTTTATCAGAATGTCGTGTGGTACTCAGTCAAACCCCTTGCAGAAGTGTAAGTGTATTACATCAACACTATTAACTTTATCAATCAAACTTGTAATTTCAAGTTAGTTTGACAGGATCTATTTTCCATAAACCCATATTGATCTGCATTAATTGCATTACCCTTCTTTAGTTTTTATTAATCGATTCCCGTATCAGTCACTCCATTATTTTGCTCGGGACCAATGTCAGGCTGACTGACCTACAATTACCTTAGTCACCCTGTTTACCCTTTTAAAAAAATGGCACAATTTTCTGTCCTTCAGACAACTTTCCTCCAGTCTTCTGGAACTTCTCCAGTGCTCCAAGATTTACTGAATATTGACGTTATACAACCTTCATTTCTTGGTCTTTTAATGCTTCTAGTTAGAATAAATAATTTTTTAACTGGAAATGGACAGAACTGTCATGGAGCCAAATAATTCCTCTGTGTTATTAGATTTGTCTCAAATTGGCCTGTCCACCATTAAGTAATTGTTTCCTATTACTGCACAGACATCCAGGCTATATTCCATCTGGAAGTGCCAATGTTTTTTTGTGATAATGGCACTTCTAATACAAATGGCTTGTTCCCATAATGTTTGAAACAAGTATTATTATTATTATTATTTAATATTTATATTACAATAGCACCTAAAGACCTTAACCCCATTTTGCTAGGTGCTGTACAAACATAGAATAGATAACTGTCCCTGCCCCAAAGAAAATGGATGAAGAAAAGAAAAGAAGATGGAGAAGAAAAGCAGAGATCTCTTCTATGGAAGAGGTTTCAAAAGGGTGAAGGACATAGAACACTGAGACATTGTTTAAGGTCTGGTAGTTAACTTTAGGACATTGCCATGACTGTGATTTTTCCTATGGGTTTTTCCCCTTTAGGATGATTTCCAGCCTGCAGCATCAGAAACCAACTGGGAGTCAGTCACAAGCTCTGTCTCAGTAAGTAGCTTGTTACTATTTTGCCCATGAAAGGATTGGTAGAATGGCTTTCAGTCCGATGTAAATGCATCTGCACAGGGGAAGCACTGCTTGACCTGTAAGTAGGAGATTAAGTGAGACGTGTTCTTCAAACTCATTCTAGACTGTCAATAATTTTTAGGGAGCGGAGGGTGGCAGGCAAGAAATGTCAGCAGCCATTTTAACCACATGGGATGGCCAGTGGGTAAATACTTAGCACTTTCAAACTGCATCCTCCCAACAAAAAAATTCCTTTACATTTTGAGCTATAAAGTTTCCTGGTCTAAACACATGAGCATATTTTGCAATAATTAGCATTAAAGGCAAGCCAGTAGGAGAATGGATTAACTTTTTTGAATTTTCATTATTGAAGTTTTTTGTAGCACCAGCAATTAAATTAGATCTTAATTCGGCACTTCATTTCGTGTAACTAAATATGACTTTTAAAAAAAGAAAACCCAATTAAAAATCTCCCCACTCCTTCATGTCACATTTCATTTATGTCACAGACAAAAAATCAGCTCCTGGCAGCATTTTCAAGCAAAACTTAGATTATGTCTACACTGCAATTAAACACCCACGGATAGCGCGTGTTAGCTGACTGAGATTTGCAGTGCTCCAGCTCTGGGGCTGTTTAATTGCAGTGTAGACATTCAGGCTCAGGCTGGAGCCCATCTCTGAAACCCTCTCCAGCCGCGGATGTTTAATTGCAATGTAAACATACTCTTAGACTCTGGGACCACACCATGTAGGAGAGGAATGCCAGCATCAGACTCAGTAATGGTACAGTCCCTCTGCCATATGTTGCATTGTCCAGTCCCACATTCAGTGTGTATTCATTTGACAGCTCCTTTCATATAACAAGTAGCAAGAGAGATAATGATTGGAGTGGAACTGACCGGTTAGGTCAACGCTTGGAACGTACTGGATGATGATGATGATACTGTTACAATACTTAACCTCCACAGTAAAGTGCTTTGAGGTCTTTGGATTAAATCTTTTATATGAGTCCTATTTCTGAGTAATAGTATTATCAAGGGCCTGGCTCTATTAGACATACCATGCAGAGGATATTAGGGTGGTATTTGGTAAATCATGTTCTCCTTCTATGATAACTCTTTTTCCTCCTCCTAACATGTTCTGTTTTGTTTTTTTAAAAAAAGGTTTGTGCATTTTTATCTGACACAATACGTCATTTGAAAAAAATGGGAAATTGTCTTTGAAAATGTAAGAGAAAAGCTCCCTCATCAGGTAGCTGCAATCCTGAGATCAAATTACACTGAAAACATTGTCACAGTGATTGCCCTCACCATAGTAAAGTGCCAAAAATGTAAAATAATAATCCACAGCCCTTTTCCCATGGAAAGCCCTTCACAAGATTGTTGTTTCTATTTGTTGTATGTGCTTATATGGCCCTTATCACCATAGTATCAGAGCACTTCAGAATGATTATAATTATTTATCATCCCAGCACTCCTGTGAGGTAGGGAAGTATTATCCCCATTTTACAAATGGGGACCTGAGGCCAGGAAGCCTGTGGTTGAGCCAGAAGCTGAGCCCAGGTCTCTTGGTCCAGTTCAGTGCCACAGCTACTAGACACTCCTTCCTTCCCCACAGAGCACACCACAGATAGGCAATAACCATCGATAACCTTATTTCATAGCTGGAAAACTGAGGCAGAGAAGATGAGCAATTTGCCCATGACCACAGAGTCAGGTCAAGACCTCAGGAATGCCTAATTCTTCAGCATAAAGAGGTTCACAGATTCTACTGTGGGTCTTCAGTCAGCATGGCAGGGCAGAACTTTAACCTGTCAATCACTGGCATAGTTATACTCTGCTCCTACCAAAGAGTCTGGCAATGATTGACAGGTTTGAGTTCCGCCTCTCAAACCTGCAAACAGCCTAAAGACCCACTGTAGGATCTTGCAGGGAAAAAAAACATTTGAGTAAGCACATATGCATTTTCCTGTTCCCAGGTTTGAGCTCAAATCACTGAACCACACCTCATGCTTTTCCTCATGAGGCTTTGAGCAGCACCTCCGCCGTCTGCCTCTACCCTAAAGTGCTGGAGACCATGAATAACCCCAGAATGAGATCTTTCACCCAGCAGAGCCATTATATCCAGTCCCCATGTCTTGTGGTTCAGTATATAATGATCTGATTCAACAACAATTGAACTTCAACAAAACTGCATATCTCATTCACAATAATACAGAAAGACTTCATCATCACTAATAGAATAGTAATTAATCATAATGGAGACCAAATGAACTAATGGTCTGGTTCGGATTAGAAAAGAGCTGCCAGTGTGTCTTATGAAACTCACAATATGTTGAATGTTTAAGTAACTAACAAGAAGTGTATGATGTGGTAACTCTGAGCCCCCTCACATTGTACTGTTCTATGTCTTCTCTCAGTCACAGAAGCCAGATGGCACAAGCTTTTCATAAATCTAATATTTAGCTCTTGGCAGGACAAAACAGAGGCAGCTTTAAAGTTATTTTGGGGTCTGTCACATGATGTAGCTGCCAATAGGTTATCTGAGCTACAATAATTCCTCTGCGTTGCCTATTGCTCTGAGAAAGTTGAGTTTTGTGTGTGTGTGTGTGTGTGTGTGAACTGAGTTGAACTCCTTATAAAATCCTGAGTAGAGATTTTATAACCCAAGAAAATGTGAATTCCCCCTGCTTTTACTGGTTTGACATATCCTGCAAATCCACAATCTGACCTCCAAAGCTCTCACAAAATGTAAGGAAATATCTGTTTAAACACATACAAACAGCATGCTTCTCATCAAAATCTCATACATGTGCCTTTCTGAATAGAGCCCCTGACCTTTTTGCATTAAAAGTACTGGCTGCTCCTACTTGAGCTAAGGGATATAGTCTATTAATTCCATTAATTCCATGAGAGTGTCTATATCCACTTTGTGGACCAGCCTCTAGAGGACAACAAGATCATATATACTTGAGTAGGTTTGATGTTCCTCCAGTGGAAGGCATGGGAACAGAAGGCAGTTGATTTGCAGGTCTGCTACTTATGCACATCCTCATGTTTTTCTCCCTATCCCCCTTTCCTTTGTTCTTTGAAGGGAATTTAGGAACTGTTTTCCTCTTTTGCTATGATTACAAACCAGTCACTAGCCCCTCTGATTTCTCTCTATAGTGGGTTCCTAGTGATATTTTAGTGTGTTTCTTTTTTTACCATAAAAGATTATATAAGCACTGTACATGATGACTGTGATTAGAACACTGAATTTCATATAACATTGTTTTATGTAGCAGTGCTTTATTCAGCTTACTGATGTGAGATATTTTGTTCTCATGGGGGTCCGACTCCCATCTCTTCGACAAAGTCTTTATTCCAAGGCACTTAGAAGTCAATAGAGGTTCTTTGCTGCGTGTCTTCCTTTTAATGAGTCATGAATTTTTAGAGCCGTCTGCATTGTGCCTCATTTAACACTGGATTGTAGAAGGGTTATGAAAGTGGGCCCACTGAAACTTATTTGTGATGGGTTCTGTGTTAAAGGCTTAATAATTTCCAGGCCAATACTCTTAAAAAAGGGTCCTTTATTTCACATGGATGTGAAAAGATAGACCTTAGTAACAGAACCCCCATTCTCAACTCCCCGTGTAGTTGTGATAATTAGCAAACTGCAGTCTTCCTTCCATCTCAGCACTGTATTATGATATTTTCATTTTTTCTTTCTAGTGTCAGATAATCTGGAAGATCCATATTTGTAGCAAATTATATGCAGTAAAATATCAAGGACTCTAAAGACTATGGCAATATTTGCTGGTGAAGAAAGACAAAGTTATATTTAAGTAGACTGGATTTTCAGTAAAACTGAATAGTTTTACTCAGGTTAATAGGCCACTGATTCCAGTGGGACTACTCACCTGAGTCATGCAACTTGCATAGATTTATAGAGTTACACGTGGAAGCATTTGCAGGATCAGTCTAAAATTGACCTTCTGATGGGGAATTCAAGTGCTATATGTCTCTGTGAGTAGGTCTGTGCTGTAATCGTGGGGTGTGATTGCAGCTTGAGTAGACATACCTGAGCTAGCTTGGGTACTAGAGCAGTGAAGCCATGGCAATGCACACTTCAGCATGGGCTGTACAAGCCTACCTGGAGCCATTCGTAATTGCTCATGTGGCTAGCCTGCACTGAAATGCGCACTACTACGGATTCACTGCTCTGGGATCTGAACTAGCTTTAATCAGGTCTGTCTGTTCTAGCTGCAACCACGCCCCATGATTGCAGTATAGACATACCCTATGTGTCTACATGGCTTCAGGTCCAGATTTTGAGGACAGAAGGGATTATTTTCTTTCATTTTTCTGTCAATTTCAGTGTTTTAACTGAGAAAATAAAAGTCTGAGTTTTCCTGTATTTATATCCTGTGCTGAAACACATTGTCAGCAGGTGTTTTAATATGTCTTTAGAGAATAACATATCTGCAATCAGTTCTTTCTTGAGTATATTTTACCCCAAAATCAGGAAATTTGAGGGTAGTTTGGAGGGAAGATGATATTAGGATATTGAATATTTGGGAATTGAAATTAGGACTTTGGAAATTTTACTATAGTAAAAGTAAAACTCTTCCCTATAAGTGCACGTTAGTTATTAAAGGTCAGTTCTGTCCTTAGAGGTGACTTAACTCCAACTGAACTCAATAGATGTGTATGCATCTAAAGTAGTGGTGGGCAACCTGCGGCCCATGGGCCACATGCGTCCCATCAGGATAAGCTGATTGCGGGCCACGAGACATTTTGAGGACGTTGACCGTCCGCAGGCACAGCCCACTGCAGCTCCCAGTGGCTGCAGTTCACCGTTCCCGGCCAATGGGAGCTGCGGTTGCCCACCGCTGATCTAAGGCCTTGTTTAAATGTGTCACTCAGGAAACCTAAGGCAAATCAATTTAAGGTGCAACGTCAATGCACATTAATTAAAGTGTGTTAACCCCCCCTGTGGATGCTCTCATTCAGAAGAGAATTAAGGGCACGTTACTCCTGGTAAGTGAGAGCATCCACATAGGAGTTTAATGGGCTTTAATTTATGTGCATTGAATTCACACCCTCAGTTGATTTGCCTTAACTTTCCTTATAGTCCCCCACATAGACATGGTCTATGGGTAGTATATGTTCCTAAATGCCTAGAAATATTAATCCCTTTTGGATGTGTGTGTTTCTCCCCTTACAATGTGTAGACCCTTACATTACAGTGTTCTAATTTCCTTCAGTATTTTTTTTTTCAAATTCTGGTTTATAAACATTTGAAAACCAGAGTTAATTCTTCATTTCAAAGGGCCAAACCTTGAAGCCTTTGCTTCGGCCTTGCTTATGTTAAAGCTCCAAGAAGAGGAAAGATTGTCCGTGGTTTAGGTTATTAGCTTGAGCCTTGGGTTCAGTTCCTTGCTTTGCTGCAGACTTCTTGCGTGACCTTGGGAGGGTTACCTTGGTCTCTTTGTGCCTTAATTCCTCATTGTACAGTGGGGATCTACCTCACAGGGGTGCTGTGAGGATAAATACCTTTAAAGCCTATGAAGCACTCAGATACTATGGTAATGAGTGCTGTGTATCTGTAGATACTTCAATGAGATTTTTGTCTACATGCAAACTGAGGAAAGGACTATACCTTTTAGGTACGGCCTTACTTTGGGGGCAAGAGAAAAGAAGCCTGTGCCACACCCTGTACAGGGACATAACGTACACGCTGGCCGGTGTGAAAGACGGGATGTAGGTCTGCCTTCTTCCCACCCTTCCTGACCCCCTTTGGAATGGCTAGCGCTGTCCAGCAGCATTAGACCTGCTCACTCCTCCATTCACCTAGCAGCACCTGTCCTTGCTTGGAAAGGTCAGCAGTGCTTTTCTTTCTGGCCTCCTGGCCCAGCATGCCAGGGCATGGAGCTCAAAAGATGGTCAAGGGTGATTAATAATTCCAGGAGTAAGGTCACTGTGTCAAAAGACAGAATCTCAGTCCAATTTGGGGTCTTGCCTGGGTATTCTGTGGGAGTCAGCTATGAGAAAAATCTCTCTGTAACTATTGACAGTTGTATTGAGTGGTGCTGTAATTTTTCAAAGTACACTGAGCTGTATGTCACTCTTAGGGGGTATCCTATCCCTCTCCATCAGTGACCGACCCTACCCTCACTGCGGAAGCACTAGACCAGACCATCGCTGGATTTGACACCGTGGAGGAGCTGCTCAAGCACTTTAATCCAGAATCGTGGCAGGAAGATCTCGAAAATCTGTACACAGACACCGGACATCATTATCGAGGCAGGAGCTATCGTGACAGAAAGTCCAAAGGTAGGAAGAGACACTGTACATGTTCTTAATTCCAGGTGTTTTCTGTACACTTCTCACAAATGCCCTTTGCTTATCAAATTCAGATTAAGACACCGTTACTCATGCCGGAGTCAAAGGGACTAATTGCAGAGCAAGGAATTAAGGATAGAAGAATTTGAACCTTAATCATTTTCAGTTTGTATGATTACGGTATTTATCACCCACATCAACAAGAAGCGACAAAGGGTCCTGTGGCACCTTATAGACTAACAGAGGTATTGGAGCATAAGCTTTTGTGGGTTAATACCCACTTCGTCGGATGCAAGCCACATGAACAAGTTGGCTTCAGCCTGTTAAAATTCACAAATGAAAACACAGGCACCTGAAATTATGTATGTTAAGGACAGATGGTTTTCAACTTCACTCTAAAGTATTATTTTGTATGTAAGGCATAGGATTCCTGAACTCTCACATGCCTTTAAACACCCTGTTTTAGGATTGTTCTGTGTTGAGTGGGGGATAATTACTTCTATCACATTGTATTTAGGAAAACATCTGGCACAAACACATGTATGTACAGCTGTTTTGGGGGTTTTTTAGGATGTGAACATCTGACCGATTTCCATTATGTAGACAGGGAACATTATTGTGGTTTAGCATTTTTAACTGTAGTTGAACAAAGTGTGCATCTCTGGATTATGTGTCTCTTTCCCCTCCTTTGGTACAATCCATCCATCAAATGCTAAAGTAAAAGAATGTTAAGTTAATGACACAAACCAATAATGATGAGGAAGCACTGAATAGATGGTCCACCAGCCATGACCTTGAAGAAATAAGTACAATGCTGCCCACTGAAATTGTACTGTGTGGTGGAAGAGGTATCTTGAGTGTCTAGCTCAGTTCTTCTAAGTGGTCATCGCTGTAGATTTTAACAGCTAATCTAATGAAACGTTTAACTCAGATTATGAATTTTCTTATTACTCTTATCCTACATTACATATTTAATATACATGTATTCTTATGTTTTGCTGAATATTTTTCTTAAATAATTAGCAAATTATGGGTCTGATTCTGCAAGCCCTTCAACCTATGGAATTCCCATTAAATTGTAGTTTGTGCAAGGAGAGACATAAGTTTTGTCTGATTTTTTTATTTTTTTTTTAGGGTCAGCACTGAAAACAATATCATAGAATATCAGGGTTGGAAGGGACCTTAGGAGGTCATCTAGTCCAACCCACTGCTCAAAGCAGGACCAATCCCCAATTTTTGCTCTAGATCCCTAAATGGCCCTTTCAAGGATTGAACTTACAACCTTGAGTTTAGCAAGCCAGTGCTCAAACAAGTGAGCTATCCCTCCCCCCTGCAGGTTTGCACTTAAAGTTTAAAGTTTAATATTTGCAATTAAACTTCAGCAGCTGAGACCTTAGTACAATCTGGTCTGAAACTGGACACATATAGGCCTACATTTTCAAAAGTGACTGGTCATTATGGTTGCCTCAATTTTTGCCTGCCCAACTTTAGAAAGTTGCCTGACTTTTAGAAAGTGCTTAGCAACTACCCTCTGAAAAACAGGCCTCTTTAAGGCACCCCAAAAACGTAAGCAACCAAAACCACTACACATTTTTGAAAATGTAGGCCACATTTCTTTTGTTTAGTTTGTATTACATGCTGGGACCAATCTGATCACGTTTGGAAGCCAGTGAAACATAATCAGCTATGTGTCTCCTATTCCCAGACTGGAGTCAGCGCTGATGGAAATGTACACAAAAGACAAAAAGGAGCTGATTTGATTTTAATAGAGGCTGACAAGAGACCCTGATCTCTTACTGAGTTTTCTATCCAGATTTCACTTGAGTCTCAGATTAAACCTGATCCCAGTGCAAATGTACTGTATCTAAAGCAATGTAGGCTGTGTTTTATCCATTCTGATCAGATTGGCTCCAAGTACTGATCCAATCTTTCTGGTTGTCTGCAGGAAATCTGGATTAATTAGGGTTTCTCCATTGAGTACAATGGAATTCAAGTCTTTGGCCTAGCAAACTGCTATGAAAAAGTAAAGCGTTTGCCAATTTATTTCTTAATTCAGGATGTTTTTGTTAGAGGAATGAGCAAAAAAAGTGTTATGGTTTTTTTTCTCCTCCTTTCTTCCAACAAAAGGCTGAATTCTCTGCTACAAACACTATACATTTCAGTCCAAAATGGTTATATTAGTTATAAACTTGGTGTGACACTTTCTCAGGGTGCCCAAGACTGGGTCACCATGTCACCCTCCTCTCTCCAGCCCACAATGAGAGGGAGTCTTTCTTGTAGTAGCCAGATGTCAGCTTCCTGACACTCCCTGCCCTTCAGCCACTCCGCTCAGGGGCTCTCCCAGCCCCTGCTTGATCTACTCCAGTCCCTGAACTTCCCAGAAGCGTTCCTGTCATGGGGTGAACCACCCACTACCAGACTGGCACCTCCTCCTGATACGCTAGGGATTAGCTTGAGGCCAATGCCCCCCGTCCACGGTTTGCACACTGTCACTTTATCTCTGCTGTCTGCCCGCAGCCCCTGTCACAGCTCCAGGAACTGCAGCGTCCTCTGTGTGGCATGGCCCTCTGGCCATGTCACTATCCATGTTCCCCACTTCCGGGGGAGGTTAGCGCCTCACTTGTCCTAGGCAGTCTTCCCGCTCACTGCCTCAGTGCCACTTGGCCAGTGGCTGATAGGGGAACCCGGGCCTGGCCTCTTCTCCAGGTTCCAGCCCAGGCATCCTTAGCTCAGCTGTCTGGGCCTTCTCTCTCTGGCCTCACTGCTCTTTGGGCTTCTTCCTACCACCGGTTCCCTTCTCTTCCTGGGCCTACCAGTTCCCAAAGCCTCTTCCCAGGGAGTGACTTCAGTCTGCAGTCTCCACTCACTCCTCCCTTTCTCCTAGGAGTGTCTGCTATCTCCCTGTAGCCCATTCTCCTTTCAGCTGCTGGGCTTTATAGGCCCAGCCTATTCCTGCCCAACTGGGCCTCCTTAACCAGCTGCCTAATGAGTTAATTGGCCCATGTGGCTTGCATTAAACCCTGCAGGGTGAGTGAGGGGTAGTCACCCCCATAGTATCTAGCCCCTGTCACTAGACACTCACAGAAATTGCCAGGTAAGCTGTCCCCAAAGAGACAGTATATGTAGCTTGACTGGTACAACTCAGGATCAGGTTATTTATAACAACACAGCACTGTAATCTACTTATATCAAAAACAAAAATAAAGTTATTAATAAAGGTTGAGATTTAAGAGAGTGAGTAAGGATAAGAAGTGGAAACAGAACTGGTTACACATATAAAATAAAACATAAAATGCAATCCTAGGTCTACATTTATTAATATTCCTATTTTATAAAGTAGATTTTCTCCCAAGGATTCAATCTTTGCCAGAGCTGCTGGTTTTCTGTGAAAACCAGGATCCAAGTTTTCATGAATATCCCCATACTTTACAAGGGTTTTCCTCGGTAAATGGATGACAAATGTCTTTTTGTTTCTCCTTATGTTTTCCAAAACTTATTGTTTTGACACCCAAAGGATGACCCCCAAGCTTCTCTTCCTGGGGTGCTGTCTCCCCTACTCCTGTGTTTCCGTATACAAACGGACTTCCATTGTGTTGACTTACTGCAGTGCTTAATTTACATGTTACAGAGAGATATACGTGTCATCTCCTGTGTGGAAGAAATCTGTTTGTCTGGTTGAGTTTTAACATACAAGTTTAATACATTTAATACTGATACACAACTTCCTAAATTTCATCTGTATATACATCTATAAGCTTTTAATACCTTACCCCATTGTTTTGGGTTTTTTTATAAATACCATGAAAGCAGCATGTTGGGGTGTAATGAGTTTGTCAGGCATGATAGGTGTTGCTGTTACAGAACAGTGAACTCTTTGCCAGTTGGCATTGAGGGGATCTTAGGGACACACCAGGACTAATAAGAAATGCTCATACTTGAAATGTGACAGGAATACAGCCATGTTACATGTTGAAATCCGATAAGAGAATTTCTTAAAATAAAATCCTTTAAATTAGGAATACATTGGGGCTTCCAAACAAAGGCTCTGTGGAACTCTAAGGAATATTTATAGGCACTGTAGTAACCTTGCAGCCGGAAAGAACAATAGATTATATCACCATTTACATGCTTTCTCGGCTTCCAGGTTGGGTTTTATCCTTTGTTCTTGTTTAAAACCGCCCTGAGGCAGATTAGCACAATTTGATATAATCCCTGTGTATCTCTCACAGCATTTTCAGTACATGTCACGTAAATTATATAAATAAATTGCTAATGATTTCACTGTTATCCTACCCCCTGCGCATACCAAATAGTTCCAGGGAATTGAGTTCAGTGCAGTGTTGTTAGATTTTCAGTCCTAATAACAGGACCGACGTGGTAAATGACACTTTAAATTTAATATTTTTAGAGTTGGCAATCAATACATATTGAAAGAAGTACAATACAGAGAAGTAATACAAATACTGCAGTTCCTGCAATGACCTTTTAAAGGTTGGGACTACCCTGATTAAATTTGTATATCTGACAATTGCAATGCATACACCAAATCTGATCTTACAGCACTCTTTATTTATTTATGCTATTTATGTGAGATATCGGTATCAGGTGTATATCTCTAAAAATTGCATTCATTGTTTGAAATTTGATGCTGTGTATATGTACTACCATTTATAGTTCACTGCTCATACAGAAATTTATTACATAATCTCAAAGAAATCAAATCCAGGGGAAGTTTTTTGGGTATAGTATTTGCATATTCAAAATCTGTAAGTCATGCCCCAGATAAAAACTCTATAAAAATATCATGGCACTTCCTCTGCAAAGAAATATAACAAGTAAATATTAGAAACAATCTTTGCTGTGATTTTAAAAAAATGTGAAAGGTTTGATAGTCAGATCTATATCTTAGAACAAGCAACTCGAAGCATATGAATATCCAGCCTTGAAGTTACCCTCAGGGCAGGTCTTCACTACCCGCCGGATCGGCGGGTAGCAATCGATCTATCGGGGATCGATTTTTCGCGTCTCGTTAAGACGATTAATCGATCCCCGATCGCGCTCCCCGTCAGCGCCGGCAATCCACCTCATCGAGAGGCGGAAGCGGAGTCGACGGGGGAGCGGCAGCGATCGACTCGCCGCCGTCCTCATCGCCAGGTAAGTCGATTACGATACGCCGACTTCAGCTACGCTATTCCCGTAGCTGAAGTTGCGTATCGTAGATCGACCCCCCACCCCTAGTGTAGCCCTGGGCTAAGTGATTATGAAGAGACGGTTGTACCATATAGAGTAGATCTGTAGCAAAATAATTTTCTGTATATTTGCAATAATATTTCACGGCTGACCTCAATGTCATAATAATTTGGCCATTTTTAATAGACAGGTTCCTAGAATGGGTATCACAACTAGCACATTATTTCATAATTACTTTAGTACTGTAGCAGTGGATGTAAAAAGAGAAGAGCCATCTTATGCAAAGGAGGGGGTTCTTCTAGGCAAAGCATGTGTTCTCTATCATTACACAGCACTGAACTTTTGTCACTTAATCTCTTGTCTATAACTTTATTTTGAAAAAACCCTTATTAAGTATTATGTATATATGAAAATTGCTTCAGAAGTGGGAAAAAAACCTTTCTTTTGCAGCAAAAGTATTGACTTTGAATTGGCCTTATATACAAAGATCTAGGAAGAAGGCAGGCTTAAGCTATTTATCAAAACAGAAGTAGATGCAAAAGTCTAGGGAAAAGGTGTAGAGAAAGGGTTCAGCTTTAAAAAGAAATTCTAGTTCACAAATAATCTCCGTAAACAGGAACATACATTCTGGCACTGAAGGAGGCTGCACAGGCCTGAGCCCCCACACTTTCTCTCTTTGCTTATTTTATTTTGGGACAATCATATGCAAAAAGCCTTCGGCTATCAGAAGAAATTAATCAGGTGGGACATTCCTGAGATAACATGTCTACAGTGACAGCTTTACAAGTTACATAAATAAACAAACCAGGCTCTGCTCTAAAGGGAGGAAAGAGAAAGAAGAACAGGGACCACAAGTCTGGATGGAACTTTCCCAATTTATATGAAGAAATGGCCAAATGAATTTATCAATTCCCAAAATCGGGGCAGTTCACTGTGCATGTAACCACAGCTTCTATTTATCATGAATTAAAATTATTTAGCAAGAAATTAAACAAAATGTGAACTGAAGAATTCCATTTCTCAGGGGTTTGCAAACAGTCGCCAATAAATTACCACAAACATCCATGTACTCTTCCTTGAAAGGTTCTGGGATATTCGCCAGCAAGTTACAGTGCATCAGACATTAAATACAAACAGCACAAATTGAAAATGCCCCTGCTTTAATGGCAAATATGTATACTCTGAGTTCATGACATACCACCTCAATTAACTGCTAATTATCTAAATGCACACATCCTATTGTTAGCCCTGAACAAACAGAATACCCTTCCGCCCTTAGTCAGGAATTACTTTATCTATACTTTGCAAAGTGCCCAGTCATTTCATAATATAACTCAGGCCTAGTGATTATGCATACTCTTCCCAACTGTGGCAAATGGGATATTTTCTGTCATAGGTGCCAACTCCATGGGTGCTGTGGGGCTGGAGCACCCCCAGAAAAAAAAAGTGAGTGCGCAGCACCCACTGGCCACAGCTGTTCAGGTGGCTGCCACCAATCAGCTGTTTGGTGGCTGGGAGGGATGCATTTTGGGGAGGGCAGAGAGCAGGGAGAGGCAGTCGGGCGGGGCCTTGGGGATGGGGTTAGAGCAGGGCAGGAAGAGGCGAGCGATGGTGGAGCCTTGGGGAAGGGGGCAGAGTGGGACAGGAAGAGGTGAAGTGAGGGTGGGACCTCAGGGGAAGGGGTGGAGCAGGAGCAGGAAGAGGCGGAGCGAGGATACGGCCTTGGGGGAGGGGGCAGAGTTTGGGCAGGGCCTTGGGGTTGAGCACCCCCGGGCAAAAAGAAAACTCAGCACCTATGTTTCCCGTTACTGTATGTGAAGTTACTGGGGACACTTAGAGCAAGCTGCACTGCAGTAGAAAGCTTTTCTTGTGAACCTTTTTTAAAGGCTGGTGAAGCCTGTGAAGTCATATTTACCACCGGCGTGGAGTTGCACCCATTTTCAACAGCAATGGTTTGGGTCTGTTCATACTACTTGACCCACTCCCTGGAAGTAATTGGTGTCCCAGCTTGTAATAGGAACATGTATTGTGAACCTTTGTTCCCATGGATAGCTATAATCTCACTGAAATTTCTGCTCTCTCAATCTTAAACAGTAGTTGTTGTATCAGAGAGTTTTATCTGGGAACTGTGAGTAAAGTGGAAATCCAAATGCAGCATCCTTTTCTTCCAGTTGCCACTAAGAAAGATTTGATAAATCTTAAAGTTCTCAAATATACTTCATTTATATTGAACAAAGCAGTTAGTGCACTGGATTAAAAATGTAAAAGAAAATATCTGTTACTATTAAATGTTTATTGAGGATTTACAACTGTGGGCCAGCTCCTTTGTTGGGGTAAAACAGAATAACTTCATTGATACCAATGGAATTATGTCAGTTTACACCAGTGGATGATTTGGCTCCGTTAAGTAAATATAGGGCTGAATCCTCAACAACTTAGAGTAGCTTTTGTGCTGTTGAAAATTGTAGTGGCTTATTGTGCCTCACATACACACTGGTGGGCTAAATTGACAAAGGCAGTTAGGTTCCTAAATCCCAGAATCAGGCCTCAGTGGTTTTCACAAAACCATGCACTCAGCTGCCACCAAACCCTGTATGTGCCTAAACTCAACCAGTGCCTACATTTTTGCAGTGAAAATTCCCTGGCTCCGTGTCTGCGTCTGAGCATGCACAGTGGTGCCTCACTAGGCATCTGGACGCCTAAGCCACAGAGTGATTCTCAAACTGGGGAAGATAGGTGTTCCTCTAACTCACCTTTGGGGCCAGATCCATTAGCTGTGCTCAGGAGAAAGGGACCTTCCTCATAACTTTTAGACCAGTGGTTCAGGTATTCACATGGAATGTGGGAGACCCCCAGTTTAAGTCCTTCCTCCAATGGAGGGGGAGAAGGGATTTGAAGAGCAATCTATAACCTTTCAGTTGAATGCCCCTAGCCACTGGGCTATAGGATATTCTGATGTGGGGCTCCCTCAGTCTCTCCTGTTGGAGCTGTTCTGCTTTGGATTAAGAAAAGAGTTTTTGGGCCAGAGAGAGAGAGCACATATGTACGAGAATGACTTTATAGTTGGTGGTTAGAGCATCTCCAGGCTGTGGGAGAGCCAGGATCCAGTCCTCCTGCTCTAGTAACTAATTATAGGGGAACAGCTTCAACAGGCGAGACT
The DNA here is from genome assembly GCA_033296515.1 of Macrochelys suwanniensis. Taxonomy (NCBI): domain Eukaryota; kingdom Metazoa; phylum Chordata; order Testudines; family Chelydridae; genus Macrochelys; species Macrochelys suwanniensis. The sequence continues at coordinate 35,157,512 of CM065775.1, read as the reverse complement.
GAGGTAGCCCCACGTCAGAATATCTATAGCCCAGTAGCTAGAGCACTCACCTGAGAGGTGGCAGATCCCTGGTCAAATCCCTTCTTCCCATCAGGTGGAGAGAGTTTACTTGGACTGCCGGGGGGTCTCCCACATCCTAAGTGAGTGCCCTAACCACTGGATTAAGAGTTATCAGGAGGTGGTGGTAGCAGTGGCAAGAAATTCCCTAGGTGCCAGACTCCAGCAGAGGATTCACAGCTGAATTCCCTGACAGGCTTTAGGACACACCCCTCTCCTTGGCATTTCCCATTGGCTAGTTTAGGTGGGGAGGGGCCTAGTGTTCTGGCTTTTGTGAATCGCATTCTTAGGCACTTATCACTCTCCATTTATTGTATAGAAACCTTGAGTGCTTAACACAGGCTTTGTGAATCCCAGTGATTTTTCTAGACACCTAAAAGTTAGGCGTGGTGACACTGCTCACCGCCACACCTATGTCTCTTTGTGAATCTGGCCCCCACACGTCAAGGGAACCTGGATTTTAGGAATTGAAATGTTGGTCCATTAATACAATGCAATGTTCTGATGCAAACACTGGTGTACGCGCTGACGCTTGCAAAATACTTGCTAACACAATCTACGACCCACATGTGTGCAAGTGTGCTTGCACACAAACATATATTCAGCTACTTAATCATAGAATATCAGGGTTGGAAGGGACCTTAGAAGGTCATCTAGTCCAACCCCCTGCTCAAAGCAAGACCAATCCCCAATTTTTGCCCCAGATCCCTAAATGGCCCCCTCATGGATTAAACTCACAACCCTGGGTTTAGCAGGCCAATACTCAAACCACTGAGCTATCCCTCCCTCCTCCCCCAAACTAGGAGTGTGTGAGTGTTGGAATTTTTAGCCCAACAAGTGCACGTTAGTGCACTCACAACAGGAGACCAGAAGAAATGTATTTCTGACTGATTGAACTATGACTTTGGGTGAGTCACTCAATTTCCCTGCACTCCAGTTCCCCAGCTACACAATGGGGAAACTAGCACTTTCCCGCCTCACAGGGATGTTGTGAGGGTAAGATGCTACAGTGATGGGGCCATATCAGTACCTACACCAGATTATTATTTTTTTTAAAAAAAGGCGTAACAAGATCCTCGGATTTGAAAACAGACTGTGGCTAGCAGCAAAGGTCTCTCTTCCCAGGTCCTTGTGACCCATACGAACAAGGCCCTTTTCAAATTAGCAGCAATATTAGCCTATGACCCCTGATTCAATAAAATATCTCTGTGCAGGATAGCATTTAATCACATTTAATTTTAAGCAGTGCTTACATCTGACCGAAATCAATGTTTCAAGTTAAGCACATACTTACTTAAGAGCTGTCCTCAGTAGGAATGGATTTAAGCAGGTCTTAAATTGGGGGTCTAATGCTTTATCTCCCAGCTTGCTGCTTTATCGTAGTCTTCAATGTCTCCCTTTGCCTATAAAATGAATGTCCTATTCAAAAATTCTGTAATAATGTTTTGAAGCTATTTGCAGCCCATCTGAAGAACCTTTTAGTTTCAGTTTTAAATTAAGGACCCCAGTGGTTTCAATCCCTTGATAAGGAAAGCACCAGGATTTCACACCAAGACTCAGTTACCTTTTAGTCACAGCAATGAAATGTTGCATGAAGTTATCTGCAGGGCCGGCTCTAGGCACCAGCAAAACAAGCTGGTGCTTGGGGCGGCACATTTCTAGGGGCGGCATTCTGGCGCTGGCCATGCCACCCCTAGAAATGTGCCCCGGCCACCCCAGCTCACCTCCGCCGCCCAGCTTTCGCGTGCCGCCGCCACTCGGCTTCTCCCCCTCCCTCCCAGGCTTGAGAGCCTGGGAGGGAGAGGGAGAACCCGAGTGGCCACGGCGCGGTCGCGCGCCGCAAGCCTGGGAGGGAGGGGGATGCTCGGCTTGAAAGCCTGGTGGGGAGAACCTGAGCGTGGCAAGCCTGGGAGGGGGAGAACCCGAGCGGCGGCAGCTGAGGGGAGGTGAGCTAGGACGGCGGTTGCGGGGGGGCCCAGGAAGCAATGGGGTGGGGGAAATGTAGCACCTGCGGGAGAGGAGGCGGGGCTTGGGATCTGGGGAAGGGACGGAGTTGAGGCAGGGCCGGGGGTGGGGCAAGAAAAAAACGGGGAGGGCGGCCAAAACTTTTTTTGCTTGGGGCGGCAAAAATCCTAGAGCCAGCCCTGGTTGTCTGTACTGTAAGATGTCAGTGTTATATGAATGAGGAAATGAACTGGCTCCAAAAAGTAAAACAATTCTGAGACTGAAGAAAAGCTCAGATCTGGGCTTTCTGGAGAGGGAGTTCTTTAGAGAACTTTCTTTCTTTTGCTAATGATTTACAAATGGTGTTTTAAAGTCACTTAAGCAGTGAGAGCAGTTCTTGTGTATCTCTGTGATAGAATCAGAATGTGGCATTTCCGTTAAGAGCAGGTATGTTGCCTGCTCAGTTTGTCCCACCTTGCTAGGGCAGAATCCAAAATGAACTTCAGTATTATTTCTAGGTGGGTGACCTGTGGGCTTCTTAATCCCTTTATATCTGGACCATGCTTACAAAAGTGTGAGATTCAGAAGTGCTGAGCATTTGCAATGCTAAATGAAATCAGTGGAATCAGTAGGTGCTTAGCACTATGGAAGAATCTAGATGCGGATCCAAAGAGTCTGCATGCATCTTGGAATATTCCTCATATTTTCCCCCAGTGGCTAATGCTAGAAAAATATAGCTAACTAAAATGTATTATTTCATTAATTGATTTAGAGTTCTTTATACATTTACTCAGCCAAAGCTGAGGGGAGATGCCTTTGCTATAAATAACGAGTCCTATCACTTTGCATCATTGTCACTAAACTACAACCCCTCTGAAATACCCAAGAACGCAACTATTCCACTACCCCTTCCCATTAACTCAGCACTATCTCCCCTTTCTCTCCATGGTCCCTAGCTCAGAAAAAGCCTGAGAGAAAAGGCCTTGTAAAGTTTTAAAGGACACCAAATCACGGCTGTGGCAGGTCAGTGGGCGAAGTACACTCCATAACTGAAGACCCATTTATAGAGAATGCCTTGGCCTTTAAACCAAGGGGCTTAAGCCCTTTTGCTAGTTGTGGCTGCCACGATGTGACTCGTGTAATATGCTGTCATCCTTAATAAATGGGCAGCCTCATTCTTCATCAGCTGCAGTCTGAATGTTAAGACATAATCCCATGATGAACTCATTACAGTAATAATCCAGACTAGGTCAATGTATCCCCGCAGCAGTGGCCAATGCTGGGCCCCAAAAGAGATTTGCCCAAGATGGACGAAAGTTGGTGTCTGTACTGCCACACTCCCTGTGAGCTCTACCAGAGGTGGGTGCCTTTAAAGGATAGATGCCAAAAGGGTATTGCAGTGTGTCAGCTCATTCTCTGGATGCCCCCTCCTCTCCCAGCTCATCCTCTTTTAGAACTGTGATGGCCAGCTGGGTGTGCCCTGTTAGAGTGTGGGGTATGGGTGCACTGCACTGCAGCAAGCCCTCTCTAGGTGAATGACCCTGTGACCTGCATTATGTCAGCAGATGCCCCTGAAGCCCAGCGCTGAATCAAGCATTGAGTATTTTATTCTAAATTCATCTACAGATATCCCATTCACAAATGCCACCCTAATGTCTTAAGATAACATTAAATAATCTATGCAAGACTGGTTCCCTCCTTATATTTTAAGAGTTTAGACTCCAGTATTATAGAGATATTCTAACACACATGTTGGATAGTATGGGTAGGCACCGTACAAGCTTCCCCATTGCTGCTCACATCTATCCAGCTCATTCCAACTTTAGACTACTTGTTCCCAGAATTCTCCACCTTGGATTGATGTGGTAAAGTATATTGATGCACAAGGCCTTCCCTCCCCCTCCTTCCCCTCCCCCCCCCCCCCCCCCCCGATATACCACTGATCATGACTATAGAATCTGCACCATCTCCATTTGGTCAGTTTTTCTGATTGCCAATTGGTTAAAGTAATGGTAAACAAACTAAGCTTTGCTTTATCTTTAAACAAAGCTGAGTGTGGAAAGTGCTAATGGGAATTATGGGAGCAGGGGGGCAGAGGGAACCTTCTTCCCTGTAAAAAAAAATTAGCCTGTGGGAACAAGAGTGAGAGGGAGTGGATTTGAAGAGTGACAACAGAGTACAAAATATAATCTGTTGAAACGAAGAAATCAATATTTTTTTATTCTTCCGAGAACTAGCTATGTACATTTGGAGTGTATTTTCCTCTCAATGCATGCGTGTACTGGTAACTCCCAATGATTTTGTGCTTCTCTCAAGAGGAGCTATGTACCTTCTTTGTAGGGATACTAGCTCTCTTGAGAGAACAGCTGAGCTTTCATGGTAAGATGATTTTCATGGTATCACAACTGTTAAAACATGTCCAAAATCCTGACTTATCTGCTAACTTTCCTCCAACTGGGTTAACACACTGCATGAAAAATGAACTAAACTTGAGTGTGTCCACTGGGGCTAATGTCATTTACATAGCCACCGTGCATGTGTATCTTCGATAAATAGATATTTCAACGCCACAATTTAAAGGTGCACGCTATTTACCAATCACTACTCCCCCTGCAGATTGTGTAAATCAGTGTTAATGCAGTGGCTTGGTGGCTTCTCCAGTGCAAATTGTGACTCATTCTCAAGCTATAGGTTTTACATTCTATCAATTAGAAATTAATTTACAATGCATTTTAATGTGTCTTTTCCTACCAGTTACAATTTTCAGTTCAGAGAGTGAATTCTTGCTTGACACACGGAAGCTGCAGAATTGTATTAATCAGCTCCCTCCATCTATCAATATATTATTCAACTTTTCATCACCAAATTCAGGGGCATAATCCAACAGAAAAGATGAAAAACTAAAAAAAGAACTTCCAAAACTAAAATAGGTGATTTTTAGTCTGCTTTTTTTTAATTATCAAATTGGCTTTAGGGAATTTTTATAACATTGTATGGATTTTATAACCATGAATTATAATTATTCTTCAAACCACTGTTGACTGTATTTCTACATCAGATGACTCACCACAATGGAAAACCTGTGCATGGAAATTTCAGTGAAATAAGAGTATTTGACAAACTTTTTAAATTATATTTAGACTTTGATATATTATTTAATGGTATTACAGTAGCAACTATATGTCCTAATTCAAACTGTGGCTGCATTGTGCTAAGTGCTGTATAAACACATAATAAGAGACAATCTCTGTCTCAGAGCATTTACATCTAAAGAGACAAGACAAATGGTGGGAGAGGAAACAGAGGCTCAGAGAGGTGAAGAGACTTTCCCCAAATCACACAGCAGGTCAGTGACAGAGCAGGGAATAGAACCCAGTCTCCTGACTTCCATCCCAGTGCTTTACCCACTATGACTCTGATCCAACATCATTAAAGTCAATGGGCATTTTGCCATGCACTTCAGTGGAACAGAATCAGGGCCGAGATCATAGAATATCAGGGTTGGAAGGGACCTTAGGAGGTCATCTAGTCCAACCCCCTGCTCAAAGCAGGACCAATCCCCAATTTTTGCCCCAGATTCCTAAATGGCCCCCTCAAGGATTAAGCTTACAAACCTGGACTTAGTAGGCCAATGCTCAAACCACTGAGCTATCCCTCCCCCCATGAGATTGCACATGAGATGATCATGTGCAATCACATAAAAACTGGGTTCCTGATATTTACCTTTAAAGAAATCACATTGACACTTAATTTATTTTCTGAATGATGCTCCAGGAGCACAGCCCTGTGTTGTGACTTCCCATGCAAGAGAGCAGTTCACTCTAAGACACTTCCCACTCAACCTTACAAAGACCACTTTTGCTTTGCAGTTGACCTGGACAGACTGAATGATGATGTGAAACGTTACAGCTGCACTCCAAGGAACTACTCTGTCAATTTAAGGGAGGAACTGAAGCTGACAAATGTAGTTTTCTTTCCCCGCTGCTTCCTGGTCCAGCGCTGTGGGGGGAATTGTGGCTGTGGAACAGTGAACTGGAGATCCTGCACGTGCACAGCAGGGAAAACAGTGAAAAAATATCACGAGGTATTTCATTCTTATGTTTCTTCTTTGTGATTCCTCTGTGGGTTCCATGCTAAAGCAGACTCAGAAATACTATTCCCAGAGCTGTGTGTGCTGCCATCAGTGATTATGTTGGTGCTTCTGCAGCATTAAGGATCGGCAAACTCCTCTGAAGGCATTTAAAACTGCATGTGAGATACAATAAGGCTCACTGTTTGGGGGCAGCATGTTTGGTGAAACGTACCCTGAAACTGGCACTTGCACACCATGGCAACGAGTGCCATATTAATGCCTAGATGGGCAGAAAAACAAATAGGAGCTTTCTAAGTTCTACCTAAGTCACTAGGGAGCACGGCTAAGTAAAATACCTTATTCCATAGACAAGAGCAAGGATCAGTGACACAGCCCATGCAGAGATGTACTAATATAAGTGCAAGGAATGGCAAGGCATTACATATATATTTAACACATATTAATAGCCTCTTATTCGAAGATGCTGAGCCCCCTTAGGCCCCAGCAAAGTGAGTTGGAGCTAGAGATGTTCAGCAACTCTGAAAATCAGGCCGTAAATGTATGTCAAACATATATAGACACTATCTAAGGTTATAGCATATATATGTCTAATACAATATACTGCACCCACACTGAGAGGTAATGTACTATAGAGTAGAACAGTCTCCCCTGTTTTCACTTGGGCCTTGTCTGTATTAAAAGGTGCACCAGTTGTGTTAGCACACCAAAGAATGTTACAAACTGAATTCATCTAAAATGATATGCGCTCAGGTTAAATTGATTTTAAGCATCCATAAAGGGCTTTTCTTTTAAAAACTATTTTAGTTAAACCGGTGTAACTTTTAACATAGATAAAGCCTCCGGCTTTCTTAGACCTACACACACCAATTCTATTGATCTGCATGGGAGCCTAATTTGGTATAAATTTTATGCTAAGGGTTTTAAAGACAGCATAAGAAGATGTACATTTCAGTAGGGTTGCAGCTGCTCTTTCTTACAGGTTCCTGTTAATTACTTTTCTTCCTGTATTCCTCTGTGCTGCCCCCTTGCTGTGTGAATTGTGAATTACACCAACTTAGACTCAGTGAACCAAATTTAAAAGTGGCGATTAAGCAGGGTTGGGGAGGTGAGATAAATGTTGGAAAGTGAGTGGGACTCTGTAAGTCTAAGGAAATCTAGAAAAAGTCCCAGGAGGCTCTGATCCTGCAATTGGGTCTATCCGGGCTCCATGCAGGTGAACAAGCCCACGTTCCTGGATCAGATTGCAAGATCAGGGCCTAAACTGGTGTGACATAGCCACTGTGAGGGCCAGAAGAAGGTGTATGTTATACCAGTGCAAACTCCTTCTAGGCTCATTGGGACTTTCTAGTCCAGGGAGGGGGGCTGCTTTTCTCACAGCATAATTCTGTCTAACTGCTTTTCACCTTGCCATGCCTGCCTTGCTAAGACCGCAGTTGGATAGGACAAACTAAGCACCTTTGACTCCACTGCAGGATTCTGCCCTTCCAATTCCCCTGCATGTTAGAGGCTTTTGATTCTTTTTGTCCTATCTTTTTCCCACTCAGCAATTTTTTTGTGAGGGCAGCATTTGTCCCATAAGAACAAAACTCACCATATTCATTTTTAATTAATTTCAATCACAAGGGGAGGGGGCAGTAAAAATCAACAAGGAAAGAACTCTTTATATTCAAGCTTCCAAGAGAGTATTTACAGCAACAGGGAGTGAAAAATATAATTGAAAGTTATTGCCCATTTAAACAACCCAAAGTAGGTGGCCATGTTGAGTTCATGCCAGACACCACACTCACCTGTAAGAGTTTGTTTTCCTACTTTGTTTAGGTTGCAAATGAAAAAGAGTTTGATGGACTCTTAATCAGGAGGGGGTGCTTGCTCACATCACAAAACCACTAGCTCAGGAGAGACTGAGGGCTAGAATACCAGGAGGTTGTTGGAGGTCAAGACCTAGGTGCGTAGGCAGTTTGTGAGAAAGCAGGCGCTGTATCTTGCTGTAATCAGCACCGTTATTCACTTTCTTAGGCACAAGGTCTTTCCACAAATGTATTGCAAACTACAGTTGGCTTCAATTCAGTTGCTATAAAGAACTGGAGCCTAGTTAAAATTGTACCAATTGTTAAGAAAGATATATGGGATGACCCTGGTATAATTACAGACCAGAGAACCTTATCTCAAGGCTGGGTAAATTAATTGAAAAAATAATTTGGATAAAATAATTGAAAAAAAATGTCTACTAGAGTTATAATACCCCTAGATGAATATGAGCTGATACAAGAAGCCAGTATGGCTACAAATATTTATATGACACCACGACTTTGTATAACAGTTTAGAGAGAATTTTAAAAGATATGCTCCTTCCTCCTAAACATTTACAATCTACAAGACACAATCTGTCATGGATTAGAAACTGGTTAAGAGGTAGACAGCAAAGAGTAGGAATAAATGGGCAAGTTTCAACATAGAAGGAGGCTAACTTTCAGGTTTTCCAAGCTTTCAGACTGGATGTTATTTAATGTATTTATTATTGATCTGGAAGTAGGGAAACTGTGAGGTGGCACAACTTCCAAATAATACAAAATTATTTAAGTGAGTCAAGATTAGAGAAGGCTGTGAGGAATTTCAGAGGTACCTAACATAATGGCTGATGAAATGTAGCGTAGACAAATGCGACAGGCAGTGCATGTTAGAAGGAACAATGAGTCAAAATGCCGGAAAAAAAAGACAGAAGTCTAAATTCTGACCTGACATTCAACTCAATGCACAGCATGAAAGTCAGAGGAGAATTTGGCCCCAGGTATCATTGTGGACAGCTTAATGAAAACACTTTCTCAATACATTGGTGGCGAAAAAAGCAAACAATACTTTACACTGTATGAATAGAGAGTGATAGAGAATAACACAGAAAATGTTTATCATCCCATTAAATAAACATATGGTTCACCCTCATCTGGAGTATTGCATTCAGTTTTGATCATTAAGTCTGAGAAGAATATGGCAGAAATAGAAAAGATCCAGAGAATGGCAACAAATGGAAAACTTCTGTATGAGGAGAGTTTGAAAGGCTTAGAACTGTTTAGAGAGGAGACAAATAAGAGAGAATATGGTGGACGTATATAAAATTAATGAATGGTACAAAGAAGGGATATAAGGCCCTCCAATTTTACCTTTTTCCTTAACAAAAAAACAAGGGGAGACTCAATGAAGAGAAAGGCAAAACATTAAAAAATATAAATGACAATAATGAATTTTTGCGCAACAAACCTATAAAAACTACCCAAAAATATTATTGTAGCAGATGCCGTAGAAGGATTCAGTGAGGATTAGACAGACACATATGAACTTCAGTCACATCAACTTCAGGACATAAGACAACTATGGACAGCAGTTAGGAAGAAACTTCCCCCATAAACATGCTATTGAATAATTGTTCATCACTGGGCATTTTGATGCATCTGGTACTGTTGTGATGGAATATTAGCCTAATAAAACACTGGAGAGGCAAGGTGGGTGAGGTAATATCTTTTATTAGACCAACTTCTGTTGGTGAAAGAGACAAGCTTTCAAGCTACACAGAGCTCTTCTTCAGGTCCTGGGACCAACACAGCTACTATAATATTGCAGATAATTAAACATTGGTCAGAATCAGTTTGGCAATGCCTAAGTTCCCCAAAAACTTAACTCACTAAATTCAGAGTTCATATTTTCCCTTTTTCATTAATTTATTCCACTGTGCTTTTTCTCTGTCAGACCAGTATGAGTTAAAAGACAGTGTTTCAGCTTTGAATGACCTGGCTTTTGTAAATATAAATGTAAAATGAATTAACAGCACAAAGAGCAGTGATTTAGCCGCATGCTTTCCAGTAACATTAATACAAGTTATGCAAATAAATCCACTTGTCATACACTGCAGATATGTCCATTAATGTTAGTCCAAAGTATTTTTCATCTGTAAATAGCTTTAGCTTTTCTGTGTCTAAGCATTAACCAAACATATTTGTTCTTTCTTTTTCTTCTTCTCTGTTTAGCTGTCTTTTTACTTAAGAAACAGCTTGGGACTGGGGCAGGAGGGAGGGGTCAGTGTGAGAGGGACTGGGTTTATCTGTTTTAAAGCCATGTAGCTGCTTTGTACTTTAGAGGCCTAATCTAAAACCCACTGAGGTTTAATCAGAATATGATGAATCATGAATGGAAGGGGCAGGGCTTCTTATTTATTTTTACATCACAAAAGCTGTTCATTTCCTTGAAACTCTCCACCTCCAGTATAAGGTGAGTGCAGACTAAGGACCAAATTCAGAGGTGAGTCTAAGGGTACGTCTATACTTACCCATCGCGTCGGAGGAGTCCAATTGATCTTCTGGGTTCGATTTATCGCGTCTTGTCTAGACGCGATAAACCAAACCAGGAAGTGCTCCTCCGTCGACGCCGGTAATCCTGCTCTGCAAACGGAGCAGGCGGAGTCGACGGGGGAGCCAGCGCGCCGCGTGTGGACCACAGGTAAGTTCGAACTAAGAGACTTCGACTTAAGCTACGTTACTAACGTAGCTGAAGTTGCATATCTTAGTTCGATGGGGGGGGGTTAGTGTAGACCAAGCCTTAGTCTAGTATATTTTACATGCCAAAGAGAACAAAAGATGGCATGAGATGATGTAGTTCATAACACATTCATAATAGGAGAAACTGCTCAAGGCCTTTGTTATTCCTGGTGTTAATTTTGCCTAAACAGTCTCTTGGAGCCTGAACTATTGGACTCCTGTTGTTGGATCCACTGTCACTGTTCTATGTGAATATTTTTCTCTGCAGCGGTGTTGATGTGTTGGCCAATCACACAGGAAAATGTTGAGGCCTGCCTATCTTTCTGTGTGCCTGAGAAAGCCTTCACTTCACCCTCAGTGAACCTCCTATTTAGGGTTGAATCAGGAAAGGCACATTTTTCAGCTACAACCTTCTGTTTTCCCACCCTGCAGTCAATATCTCCCAGTTATCCAGCAAGTTGAGGGGTTGTTTTGTACATCCAATACTAACTGTGCTGAGAGAGAGAGGTTTGAGAAAGTTATTTTTCTTGATATTCTTGATTTTTGTTTATATCCATTTTCTATTCTCTTCAAATTCTTAGACCATGCCCATCACTGTGGTATTTGAGCACTCTCCACTAATAATTAAGCAACATGATTAGTAGCTGTCATGTGGTCTTTAATTTTCTCAGACAACTGCTTTAGTTCTTCAGAAGCTCCACCAAGGGTATAAAATTCTGCCCTTTCATGTCCATTTGCAAGGTATTAGCTACCAGGCAGCAGAAAATATGAAAATACCCCATTGTGGATACCCCCTCCACTCTAATGCTTTGCAAAATGTTAATAGTGAGACATAAAAGTTTTCTTACAAACCTGAAAGTTAGGGTAAATTTGCCAAAAATACCCTCAAGAACCTTTGGAATTAAACAGGACCTTGATTTGAGCAGACTGCCCATTTTATGGTTTTGAACAGAAACCTTGTGAAGCAGGATGGTTTTGCATCGTTCCAACATGAAATTAAAGAACACTGGGTTGTAGGAGCCCAGAACTCAAGGCGGACAAGCACACATGAATCAAAATTTAAAACAGATTGGCATGAACCCCTGCAAATCAAACTGGCCAATCTTCACATCGGTTGCATTCATTCCATTTAAAAGCGTCTCTCAATCACGTTCTTTGGTAAGTGATTCCATCAGGCACACCAGTGGGCTCCTCACAAAGGAAAGGCAAATCAATAATCATTAATGTAAATGAATACAGCATACTTTAATCAAATGTCCGTGTCTGCTTTCATCTAACTTGCTGAGATAGACTTGAAATGAAAACACAATTGCCTCTGCACCCAGTTCTCTATGGAAATAAGTAGAATGATTATTCCAGAGAGAAATCTCATATTCTAAAATTGAAGAGATCATAGGCTCAGCCCATTGGGAAGAAAAATCCCGTGGATGATCTCAGTCCAATTCTTTATGCTGCGAGGACTGAGCCTGTGCCATCCACCCAGCATGTTCATACCTCTCAGAAACAAGAAATCAGTTTCCCCATCTCATTGCTGTAACTGATGAGATGTGAAATGAGTTTCCATGAGGGATGAGCACCCTTAAGGCAGTAACTAGAATTTGTCACAGTATATAAACCTTCTGCACAAACATTGTTCTGTGCAAGACAGCTGAGAGACATTTAAGGAAAACGGAAAGTGTTGAAACCCATTCTTGCACCTTTTACCCACTTCTTGACCTGTCTGTCATGCAAAAGGTCTGTTGCCTTTTTCACTGTGTATCAGAATGTTAACAGATATTCTTTTCTCGTTCCTCCTGTTCTAACAATTTTAGAGCCCCTCTGCCTAAATTTCATGGCTTAGGATCGGAGAGGTAGCAGAGAAGGGTCCAAGCCACAAGGTTCAGAGTATTATTAGCAGTGGTATTTTTTATTTGGTGCTACACCCGAGTAGCTGCTAGGCACCTCAGAATATATATGCCAAGACTTAACCTTGTCACAAGCTGCAAAAAACCTGATTTCACTAGACACAATGTAGCAGGGGATGGTGGGGTAACAAGACAATACAGAAGAGCATGCGGGAGAACAGATGAAAGTCACAGCAATAAAGTAATGTGATCACTGATGTATGGCATGATGCAATAAAGAAATGTTAGGTTTTCTGTAATAACCAATAAAATGTCACCTAGTTGACTGCATTCTCACTGCTTTTGCAGAATTGAGCCTTAAGGCAGCAATGGAGTGAATAAAGGGTAGTGGTCTCCTGTGTCCGCTCAGGAAGAGCTTTCGTTGCATAGGCAGTAGTATGGAGTGTGGGGAATCATGGGAAAATTGGACACATAAGGTATATACAGGTTGGTGGGGCAATGCAGTAAGAGAGAAGAAGGGATCTCTAAGGGCAGGTCTTCACTACCCGCCGGATCGGCGGGTAGCAATCGATCTATCGGGGATCGATTTTTCGCGTCTCGTTAAGACGATTAATCGATCCCCGATCGCGCTCCCTGTCGGTGCCGGCAATCCACCTCATCGAGAGGCGGAAGCGGAGTCGACGGGGGAGCGGCAGCGATCGACTCGCCGCCGTCCTCATCGCCAGGTAAGTCGATTACGATACGCCGACTTCAGCTACGCTATTCCCGTAGCTGAAGTTGCGTATCGTAGATCGACCCCCTCCCCTAGTGTAGCCCTGGGCTAAGAAGGGATTCATTCAGAAAGGAGTTGATATGCTCAGATCAATGGGCAAGGAATGTGATCTGTTTGTTTGGGGGTGGGGTTGTATGAACTAAATGGGCAGTGTATGTGTGTGTGTGTGAGAGAGAGAGAGAGACTCAAGGGGGTAAGTTACAGTGATCAAGACGGGAGAATGAGAGCTTTACAGGATTTATGTACAGGCAGAATAGAAATGCAAGGAAGCAACAGGAGGAGTAAAAGTTGACTCCCAGGTTACAAGACAGAGTGACAGGGAGGATAATGGTGTGTTCCTCAGAGATAGAGAATGGGTGGGGAGAGGAAATAAGACTTCAGTTTTGTCCTTATTAAAGTTTAAATTGATGGTGGTGACATCAGTGAGACAGGCTTTGATGCAGGTTTAGGTAGAATGAGAAAATTCTGGAGTGAAGATTTGTAAGTTCTTCTTTGAGTCCCTGTGGGTATTCTTTGTTGGGTGCACATGCACTGTATGCGCTTAGGACCAGAAATTCTTCAATAGCTGGGTCCGTTGGTCTGCACCCTGCATCTCCTCATGCTCCCAACTAAGGGCATAAAGGGCAGCACCACCTGATCACCTCTCCAAATCCTTTCTACTGCTTAAGGTCTGGGATGGAAGTCTCCTTTGTCTGTACTCTTTCCAGCATTCCCGCTTGATCTTCAAACCTGTCTATAATTATAAATAGTTTTTATATTTGGATAGTTTAGTTGGTTCAGGAACTGGGGAGTCTCCCTCCACTAAATGTCTTACCAGTTGGGGTGCCTACTCTACCCAAAGTTCCAGGCTTCAAACCTTGTCTGTCCTGCCTCCAGGTCTTCCTGGTGAGCGACCCACATGAGAGTTGCGTCTGCTGCCTCAGGGAACACACATTCCCTCAAGGTGCAATATTTGTCACACTTTTCCCCCATGTACCAGGCAGTCTTGAGAGTTCAGACTCTGGAGACACCTTGTGGAGCTATCCATGAGGCCCCATTTGGACCCTGGGCCTTCCACTCCACATCTAGCTGACCTGAGCCACAGGCTGGCGCCCCTCCAGCTCCAGCATCCATCAGTTCAGAGTCCTCAAGTCCCAAGGACTCTGTGAAACAAAGGCACGATGCAGGAAAGGGTAAACACAAGAAGAGGGATAAAACAACCAAAAAACCCCCTCCAAAAAGAGGTATACCTCTCCCCTTCCTCTGGCACCACCTGAGAATTCACACCCCAGATCAGGGTGCATCTGGAGCTCACAGAGAAAGGCCAGTGCCAATGGCACCAGGAGCTATTAATGCCCAGAAATAACACTCTGAGAGGTCAGGTTCAATTCTGGCACTGCGCAGAGACAGAAGGGACCTACACTGGCAATACGAATCCAGCAAAAGTCCACCCCTTCTACGGTGGCACCAGCGAATCTGGTCAATCTCAAGGCACCTGCCAGCTCTCCTCTGGTGAGCATTTCATACACTCTTCTTGAGGTTCTGCAATATATATGGATCCGGAATCCCTGATCCTCTTGAATCCAGTTCTGCTGAGAGATGTCCCAACTCTGTCAACTAGGTATTCCTGGTCCCGAGGCCCAGCATCATCAGCGCACCACTCACCAACTCCTGTCTCTGATCAGTCGGAATCAGGTCATGTGGTACCATTGACCCTGCCAATTCCTATTTGTGAGACAAAAATGACCTGGTACCAGCAATCTGGCAAAGAACTATCAGCCCAGTCAGAGCTTCCAGAGTTACCGGGATGTTGTTGTGACCTTGCAAAGCTACACTATTGGCCAAGGGACCAATGGGGCCCACTTCCCTATGCCTGTGGTCTTGGACATCATATTGACTGGCTACACGCTAGAGTCCCTTTCTGCCACCCCCCTCCAAAGCCCCCATCCCCATCCCTTTTCAGGACCCCTCTCATGAGAGGATTCTCAAACAAGAGGCAGACTCCTTTCTCCAGCTGGGGTCAATACAGCCTGTGCCCCCCTCGTCACAGGGGGAAGGAAGGGCTTTGACACCAGATATTTCCTTACCCCCATCCTGCACCTCAGACAGCTGAATGTCTTCAATCAACAATCAAAGCTTGGGATGACCACTTCAGCCTTGATAATCTCCTCCCTGAATGAAGGCAATTGGTTTGTGGCCCTGGATTTGAAGGACATGTATTTTCTCAATTAGATATTTACATAGTTCACAGGAGATTCCTGCGGTTCACTGTGGGTATAGAGCACTTCCAGTACAGTGCCTCTCGATGGCCCTGAGGGTTTTTACTAAAGTACTCACTGTGATGGCTGCATGACTTTGCAGGCAAGGCAGCCCAATATTTCCCTACCTGGATGATTGGCTTCCCGTGGGTCAGTCATATCAATCAGCAAACACCTCCTCACTTGAACTCTTTCATGCTCTGGGGCTGCAAGTAAGTGCAGAAAAGTCTACATTAACCCTCGCACAAGTTATAGAAAAAAGAACAGGATTACTTGTGGCACCTTAGAGACTAACACATTTATTTCAGCATAAGCTATGCTGAAATAAATGTGTTAGTCTCTAAGGTGCCACAAGTAATCCTGTTCTTTTTGCTGACACAGACTAACATGGCTGCTACTCTGAAACAAGTTATAGAATTTATTGGCGCAAATCTCAACTCAATCAGGGCAAGAGCTTGCTTACCTCAAAACCAGTTCCTTGCTATGAGGGATCTCATCACCCAGCTTCATGTCAGCCCTCAGACAACAGCCTGGTCCTATCTGGCCCTGCTAGGCCATATGGCCGCATCCACCTCCCCATTTACAAAGCTACATTTACAGTGCTTTCAGGTCTGGCTTAGGATGGTCTATGCTTCAAGCAGAGACTCCTTGAACAAAAAGGTCTCTCTTCCACCGAATGTGCTTTTGTTGCTCACTTGGTGGAAAGGAAAAAGTGGGGGGTGGGGAGGTCCCCTGAAAGACTCATCCTGGTTGCCTTACATGCTGGGATAGAGAGCACATCTAGACAATCATACAGCTCAGTGTTCCTGGTCTCTGCAGGCATGCAGGTTGTATATCAACCGTTTCAAGCTTCAGGCAGTTCACGAGGCATGCGAGGCATTCCTCCTCATTATTTGGTCTACACACGTCCAAGTCAGATCAGACATGACCGCTGTGTACCACAGAAGTCTGCCCCACTCTGCAGAGAAGTGGTCCAGCTGTAAAACTGGTGCTTCTGACATCAAATTACCCTTTTGGCAGTCCACGTTCCACCCATCAGTAGTGCAGTACATCTTCCATCTCTGGGATACCCCATCCTGAGACCTCTTTGCAAACCAGCAGAACAAAAAGCGCCCAGCATATTGTTCCCAAGCCACCCAAGGCTTCAACATCAGAGGGGCCACCTCCCTGGTAACTGGTATTCTTTGAGATGTGTGGTCCTTATCGGTATACACTGTGGATATGCATGCACTCCATGCATACCAGGACCACGAATTCTTCAACGGCAGTGTCCCTGGGTCCACACCTGCACCCTGTGCATCTTTGTGCTCCCGACCAACAGCCTCACCAGTTCCTGCTCTATTATGAATCCAAAGAGACCCTGAGCAGAGGGGAATGAAGGTGCATTTCTCTGCTAGATAAAAGAGCGCTTTAGTTCCCAGGATTTTCTCCTTATGAAGGTATTGTGATACAGCATGGCCAGAAGGCAGCAGGAGAGTGATCTAGGATGAGGAGAAGCCTTATTCCCTGTAGATTAATTAAAAGCACCTGAAACCAATTAGAGCACCTGAAGCCAGTCACCTGATAAAATCCCCCTGCTTCAATCAGCCAGAGGAGGAGTTGGAGCAGAGTGAGGAGGAGTTGGAGCAGTTTGGAGGAGCTAAAGGAGAGTGATTTGGTGGTGGAGCAGAGAGCAGTTTGGAGGAGTGAATCAGAGTGGTTTGGTGGTGGAGCAGAGAGCAGTTTGGAGGAGTGAAGCAGAGTGGATTGGTGGTGGAACAAAGAGCAGTTTGGAGGAAAGCAGAGGAGAGTTTTGAGAAGTGCTGCGGTGGGCTAAGAAGACCAAGATCCTAGGTAAAGGGACACCTGGCTTGTGCAGAGGGAAGGCAGGAAGCCCCACAAGCTGAAGGTCAGGAGAGGGAAGTAGCCCAGGGGAAAGAATCACTGGTACAAGTGGTTCACCTGCTATCCTAGGGCCCCTGGGCTGGGACCCGGAGTAGAGGGCAGGCCCGGGTCCCTCCCTCTCCACTCCCCTTCCCTGGGATACTAGTAGGATAGCTGTTACTCCAGTTCAGGGGCAAGAAATGGCACCCTGAAACCCCCCCACAAGAAGAGAAAGTGCGGGACCCATCATAGTAGTGCCGGCAATTTGCCACAGTATTTATACACTGTAAGCATGTAACCTCTCAATCTTTTTCATAAACTAAACAGATTGAGTTCTTTAATTCTGTCACTGCAAGGCATTTTCTCCCACCTTTGAAGCATTTTTTTCTGCATCCTTTCCAGTTTTTCAATGTCTTTAAAAAATGCAGCAATCAGAACTGTATGCACTGTTCCAATATTGGTCTAAGCAATACCCTATACAGAGGCATAATCACCTCCCTGCTTCTACTCATTACTCCCTGTTTATGTATCAAAGGATCACATTAGCCCTTTTTGCCACAGCACTGCAGGAGCTCCTGCTTATCCACTATGACCCCTAAATCCTTTTCCAGGAGCTGAGCTTTTGGCCACTTCAGAAGTCATTGCCTCAGAAGCTGGTGCTTAGACAGGTGATCTGTTTTCCCTTCTAAATGACTTTTTTTTCGCCTGCTTCTCATTAATTTTCTGTTTTTCTTCAAATATGTTCAATGTATCCTAATTCCACACAAGCTCACTGAGCAAGATCCTTTGGCAGGGTAGAACAGGCAAGCGTTCTCTCCCCGACTCCCCCTGAGAAAAACTATGCAGTTGCCACAGAGTCACCTGACCTTGAAATCTTTGAGCCATTTGAATACCTCTGCAAAGCACAAATAAATTAATAAATAAATGGTGTAGCATGTTACTGTGCTGTTACATAGTTATTTGTATGAAAATGGTTACAAGGCTATAATAACCTTTTTTATACCGCCAAGAAAACCACAATCCCGCTCAGTGGGGAAGTTTTCTATCTGATTCTGTTTTACTGGTGTAATGGTTTTATGGCCAGGATTAATTCAGTGTTTTTATGTGATGAAGCGGGCATGGCTGTAGTTATATATGCTCTGTGAGAAAATAATCTGAAAAGCTGAGCTGCCTTGCTTTGCTTAGTAGAGATCGATATTGGCATGAAAACCATGAGTTTATTACTTTTTTCACCTGTCCAAAACCAGGATGAATTTCACCTGTCCAAAACCTGTCAGGAATTTAAGGATATAAACAAGGAGTAGAATATTCCAAAAGTGAAACTTTTGGAATATTCTACTCCTTGTTTATATCCTTAAATTCCTGACACTAAAAATACTATTGATGTCACGAAAACAAGAAGCAGGTAAGTGGTATCATGGAGTTACCTTCTGCGAACTATTCTAATTAATTCAATAGTGCCTCACCTTTAAAGAAGTGACCAGCTAAACCCTAAAAAGCTGCTTTTTTGCCAGAGTAAAGGGATTTCTTTCAACGACTGTGGTCACCAGAATTGGCCTTACTACTTTATTCTTTTCAGTTCTCCTGCATTTACCTGAACCTAAGACTATTTGATGGAAGCGAGACTGAAAGCTTGAAACGTCAGCTCTGTGATCAGCTAGTAAAGCAGCCCAATTTCCACTTTGTTCAAACACTGCTTTCCTGTCTTGTCTAGGAAAGTGTCTGCCAATTCATTTTTCTCCTCTTATCAGCAAAGCGCATATACTGTGCTCATGTTTCTTAATACAAAACAGAGGGAAAATCCCCAAGCTGCCAGGAGGTCTGTTAGTTTAAATACTGCCCAGATCTCTGGTCTCATCCCACTGCATACACTTCCATTTGCTCTAAAATGAAAAAATAAATCTACCTAACCGTGATCTTGAAAGTGTCAATCACTTGAGATTGTTGGGTTTTGATGAAAGGCTTCTTTCAATAGAGAATTTTTATCGTGGGTTCAGCACCAGCAGCTGTATTTGATTTTAAAAGTGGGTTTCAACAAGTATCTTTGAAGCTGCGGTCCATTTTCAGCTCTGAAATAATCTCCACACACCTGTTGGGTTCTGTTCTCGAATGTTTCAAATGTCAACATGGCCAAGTAAAACTTCCTTCATGATGGATTGTTTACAGAGAGGCAGTTGGTATTTGAAAGCAGCTCAAACCCAGCAAATTTTGTGTTTTCTCTCTCTCTCTCTGTCACACTCTCTCTCTCTATATATATATATGGGGTTAGGAGTAAGGTAGAAGAGGGGTGGGGGAAGAAGGAAATGGAAAAAGGAAAGTCAGGCAGAGGAATGTGTGAATTCCTGAGAAGAGGGAGGGAGAATAGAGAGGAGCATGAGCGGCAGTATGACCGCATGGGAAATGGGGAAGCAGACATTCAGAGCTAGCAATTGTCAGACAGAAAATAATGTCCTGAGTTCAACTTTTAGAATTGAGTCTTCTGGCATCATTAGTATCCATGGGATCTGAAGCGTTTTTCCCTGCCTTGCTTTTGCTCCCTGCTGCTCTTGGATGCTTGATCCATTCTGGAAGCTTCTGCTCTGACTGCATGACCCCACAGAAGTAGGGAGAGAGGCAGAGCTACATGAGGTGGTACCATCTAGTGAAACACATTGGGCTGTCGTCTCCTAACTATGGGAGGTTCTGTATGCTTGTGCGTCCAGAGGAACAGACACGCTCATTCTAAAGTGTGACAACTTTTGTCTTTCCAGGTGTTGAAATTCATCCCTGAGTCAAGCCATCCCAGGAGGAAGGGCAGAACCAAGAACAATATGGCCCTAGTGGATATTCAACTGGAGCATCATGAGCGTTGTGATTGTCTTTGCAGTTCAAGACCACCCCGATAAAAACAGAACAAAGCACACTATTTGCAGCTCAAAGGACCTTTTATTTTAAGCAGGAGCCATCAGAGGACATTCTTCCACTGCTGAGCAAACTTTGCTAGTAGCCTGCATTGCGATGAGCAAAAATGAATGCTGTGTTTCAGCATAGCTATATTGATTAGTGCCATGGCAGCTAAAAAGGTATATCATAGATTTGTGTATTAGCAGCCAAGAATATAGAATTAAGTTTAGCAATATATGGGGACGGTTGAGATTTTCAAAGTTGCCTATGGGACTTAACCACACAATTCCCACTGAAATGTAATCAAAGCTGTGTAGCTAAATCCCCTTGCTGGCAGTGGAAAGTTCCACTGAGATATTTGAGCTAATCTTATATACCTGTCTCTCTCTTACTCTGACACATCCACATCCAAATTCTGCCCTCATTTATACCTGCTCAACTCCATTAAAGTCAGTAGGGTTACATGAATGTAAATGAGGACTGAATTCGATCCAATATTCATACATAATGGTTAATCCACTTTAATCCAGCTCCTAGGTGGAACATTCCCTTGCTCCTTTGAAACACACACACACGGCAAATAGAAAACAACGTGAAATAAATCTAGTGTGAAGTCAAATTGTCCAGTCTGTATTCAAGCAACACACTGAAATCAGCTGGTGCGTTGCACAAGGATATGAACCTGAGTGCTGCCATCTCCCATTGAAGTCCTGCCACCTAGTAAAAGTTGTGTATAATTTCTCAGGATTGGGCCCTTCGACATTTTCTTCTTCACTGTGTTTCTAGGTAGACAGTCAAAACAGAACATCTTGGTTGCTGAAAATACCCACTCTTCTTGCATGTATATTCAAGTTGGAAACAAAACTTCAGTGTTCTAGCTTTTAGAGAACAGATCAAATATCACTGTTGTTTTGTTTGTATATTTTAAAGTAAGGAATACTATAACCTTGCCAGTATATACAGTAATCTTAGTTGTTTGACTTTAGTAGTATATATTGCCATGATCAAACTCTTGGCACTGAATATCTCTTGGACTTCATTTCGCTGGGGCATATTAATTCATTATGCCACACCTGTCTTTTGAAAAATTGTCAGCATTCATTAATTTTCTCAAAAAGAATTATTCACCTCTTGATAAAATAAGCACCTTAAAAGCTACAGCATAGCTTCCTATGCCTATTAAAATATGAACAGGCTTTGGCTAAAAAATGGGGGGGAAATTGTTGTCCAAACTAGCTTTAATCACTCTGAGATGCTGCTCTGAAAGTTGTCCAGTGTAAAATGAATGCTAGGTATAAATCTGGAAGAGAACTGAACTTTTGATTGTGAATGTAATAGAGAAAATGGGGTGGAACATTTAATGGCCATGGATCTCTATTTAATAGTATACTAAAGCTGCATTTGTTCTGTTTTATGTGTGTTGCCTCTGTGTTCCTGTCTGTTAGAAAGAGAGAAGTAGTCTTACAATAGTATTTCATACATTAGCTGAAATTGGCACATGCAATCACATAATACTGAGAACTTTTAAAATTACTGGGTTTTAGTAATAAAATCAGAGCTGTAGTTAAAAAAAATGCCCTAATGCTCTGAATTAGTTCCTTCATCAAGTAAACTCCGTTGCCTGATCTTTGTTTTTATAACTTTATCAACCCTTTCCAGAAACGTACCCTATAAATATTGTGAGTATTACTTTCTCTGCTCTAGTTGAACATTTGAGATGTTTTTGTTTTGATATTTTAAAAATATATTTATATTAATTTTTCCTCTCTGGCTCCCAAAAGTCTATTTTAAAAGGCGCTTGAAGACTGAAATGGGAGGTGATGCATCATTTTTCAAAGCAATTCACTTTTAAGAACAGCATTGAGACCAAAGATTGCCAGATATGTTAGTTATTTCAGGGTTGTTCAAAGGCAACTTCGTTGTTTTTCTGTCTCTAGCTTAATAACAAGAGTGGCCAGTCTTACTTATTTTGGAAAAAATCTGCACATGACACCAGTACAACCACTCTCCTTACTGAGCATTCCTGAGTGACCTTACAGGCCTGGTCTTCAGTTTGTGGATTTGTTTTATGAACACATGGTTTCATGTTACTTTTTGCTTTGTCTAATTCATTGATTCCCAACCCTTTAGGGCAACTCTGACAGTTTATCTGACTAAGTTCTCAGCTGTGCCAACCAGAGACTGCAGAATTCAATTAAGTGCAGGCAATAATGGTATGCCAGGGCTCAGCACAGAAGCTTTGCATTTGAGTAAGAAGGAATCTAGTGTGAGATGTTAGTGGGACTACTTACTAGTTTAAAGTTAGGCATTTATTTAAGTACTTTGCTGAACTGGGGCTTAGTGGGGAAAAAAATCCTCCTATTACACTTAGCACTGATTGGGAACCAGTAATCAACTGGCTACCAGTTGTCATCATTTGCCAAGAAGATGATGGTTTCCATGCTACAGGCCAATGCAAAATAAATAGGATTCAAATTTGTGCTTTGTGTTCAAGTGGTAAGGAGAATAATGCGTGGCGTGACTGAACGAAACAAAGCTTCTAATAAACCATGATCCAAGCTGCAATAACCCATGATAGAGTCAAACAGCAGAAACACCCTAGCTTTTTATTTATTGCCAGAAAATGCAAAGAAGCATGTTTCTCTCTCCTTTATTTTTTTCTTTCGTTCTACTTTGTAATAGCTTCTACATTTGTAATAGCGTCTACATTGTTTATGTATTATTTTTAACTTAAGAATCACCTCTTTTTAAGAAGAAACACCTAGAATTTTTTTTATTTTGGTTCAAGGAATTTGAAACCCAAAATATAAATATAATTTTCAAAGGAACCATAAATAGAGCCATAATTTCAAGCAACTCACTACTTTTTTATTTTGTGTAATCTTCTAGAATAGAATGTACTTTCTCAAGTGCAATTTATATATATATTGTTATCAGTTAAATGCAGCTTTTATAGAAAGGCTTTTCTACCGCATTCAATATATAATATTTTTCTTTTTTTTCTTGATGAAAAATAAATACTGCTTTTGAAAGAAGCAATTCTGAGTGATTTTTGGGAGCATAATTAAAAGGTGCACAGATTAACTTGAGGTCACTAACACAAGATATTTTTGACTGTTTGGCCCAGAGATGATGGTGTGATCTCAAATAGTGCCTTTAGGAGTGATTCCCATCAGGAGCTTCAGAAGTCCTTGGGCCATGAGGGAAGGTGTGACATGCTCTGTTGGAATGATCCAGCACGTTCTCGTCACTGCGGCGGTCCAGCAGAGCCATGGGACCACTGTCTCCCCAATAGTTCCCTGCCCCTCTTTGGGCTGACTGGATACCCCGGGGGTCCTAGAAGTGAGCATGCTCTGGAGGCCATAGCTGTGCCTGATTTGTGCCGGGTGTTCCGGTCAAAAACCAGATGCTTGGCAACCCTACCCCCACTGGACACAAATGCACATAAGCTGTCCTTCTATGTATAGTTCAATGTCAACCAACCAATTTAACAATATTCAGTTACTGAAAATTGCTACATGAACTCCCAATCTTAGTAGATACTGTATACCACAATTTTACAATACAATCAGCCCTTGCAGCCGTTGCTCACACAAGTAGCCCTTATTCACTTAAGTATCTCCATTGACTTCACTGGAACGAGGTGCATGAGACAGAACTACCCACGTGAGCAAGGGTTGCAGAATTAAACCCTTATTTTCCTGCATCCTTGTTTGAGAAAAGAATCATGCGTCCTCTTTTTCAACACAACCATCCAAAACTAGAACCATTTCCTAAAAGGGGGGTTATCCCTGGTCTACAGTGAACTAAAGCAATGCTAATTGGACTTAGGGAGAATATTTGCCCTTCACAAATGCACAGTGTCCCTCAGCTTGTCTGAAACTGAACAGCTGCACAGTGTACAAGGATGGCATGAAACTCTGACCTTACATTGTTACATAATGGATACACTGTCTAACTTTATCAGATTGTCCTTGTACTTATGTATGTAACAATGCTTTTATAAATATTCTACACCATGCCAAACCGTTATATTTCTATTCAGCTGACACAATGTACAGAATCTATGTTCATTTTGTGACTGATGTCCTTTTTGAAAACTAACCATTTTTTGAAAAATGCTGCATCTAGATTCATTTAGAAAGAACACGCAGTATTTTTTCAGTCGACTTAATATACATTCAAAATCCTGTGATAAAATAGCATCAGACAAATGCCCTTAATATTTTTCTTGATCTCCTAAGGAATGCACACTTCCTCAGTCATAGTGCTGCAATGCTAACTCAACAGATGTCCAATTTGTAAGTATTCTCTTAGGGACTTCAATGCAGCAGTTAATGAAAATGCAGAAATTAGTATTGTGGTCTCTTAGTCTAGGAAATATAACTTTGTTTATTGACAATCCTGATCAAATATGTTAGGATACAGAACATTTATAATTTATCTGGTTATTGACATTCCTTCAAAATCTGCCTTAAGTGTTTAAAATGCAAATTAGATCCTGTATTTTCTTGCAAAGACTTCTCTGGCAAATGGAAATTCCAAAACAGCTAATATTTGGCCGTAAATAGTGGAAAAGGAACATTTATACTTTGAAGACAAATTAACTTTGGGAACCAGAGAAATTCAGAGTTTTTCTGAAATTCACTTGTAGCTGGCAGATATGCTGTTGGAAATGGAATTTTAGGAAAACACCTTATTTATAGACATCGTGTTCAAATAAAGTTACTCCAGTACAGATATAATTACACAGCAAAAGCCTATTGTACTAGGTATTCCAAGTTCTAAGCCAAAGAAGTCTTTACTGTTCAGTTGAAAGAATGTGGGTTTCAGGATTATTATACAAAGAACTGAATACTTAAAATTATTGGTTTGGTGAAATGAGATGTCTATCTCCATCTTGGGAAAATGAAAGTTATCTCATGTACAAAGAAACAGTATTCTTCCTGCAAGGGTGAAGCACTGGTATGTAACACACTTCAGTGGTGTCAGCACCTTAAAAAAATTGGAAAAACTATATTCACAAACCTGCATGCCTCCTAATAGAGAAGTCACAGAGAAAATATTAGCAGTTCAGAATATCAAGCAGCCAGTCCTTGAAGGATATACCTTCTACAAACTATGAATTTGGGGTGGCTGGTTGTGACAGGTATAATCCAGCTGCCATGTTTTCCATGGCAAATGTGCCCATTTTCCTCTGAAAAATATGTCAAATACAGAATTTTGGTTGATATCCAGGCTTTGAGTATTTACTGGTTCTTTATTACAGCTCTTCACATTGTGTTTTAATATTGAGAAACAGTCCAGGACATGGTGCATAGGAGAAGGAACAGAGTTTGCTTTGTTGAACTGAACCATAGAAATTAAAAATAGAGAAAGCTCTGACATGGGCTAGATTTTGCTCCCACTGAGATCAATAGGTGTTTTGTCATTGGCTTCAATGGGGCAAGATCAGGCTGTAGGTCATCTAGTCTGCTGTTGTCAGATTTTTCAGGAGTTCAAAGTTCTAAAGCCCTCCCACAGCACAACCAATGTTACCCATATTCAAGGAGCAGTGATGGGGCTGGGGGTGAACATGGGGTGGTGATGAGGAAATCCAGGGACTAAACTTGAAAGGATGATTTTTTTTCCCCTCCTACCTGCGTGGTAAGTGCCTGATCCACTAACCTAATGGAAACTGCTTGGTAACATTAGTATTGACACTAGTCTCCTGGGCCCAGCTCCTCAAAGGTATGTAGGCACTGAACTTCCAGTAGTTATTAATATTTTCAGCTAAGAAAGGCTTTCAGAAAACTTCTTGCAGTGCTTCTCAGCTTTTAGAAAACGGTTCTCATGCTAAATCCTGGGAAAGCAGATTCTCTAAAGTCAGAGTTTAAAATATGGAACACACTCTAGAGCAGACTCATCAGAGTATTCCCTAAAATATGGAATAGATCTCTGAGAGTACCTAATACCAAAGAGATCTAATCTAAGCCATTTGGTTGTAATATACAGATGACATTCATGGTAACCTTTACTTATAACCACCAAGACTCAGATTCTGCCACTAATTTCTTTCAAAAGGTCAAACACGGATTCACATTCCCTCAGGAAACATATGCTAGCAATAGTTCAGAAGTCATAATTTCAATATTCATTAAAATACACGTAAGCAAAATACTGTACTTTACTCAATTAAACTACATCTGAATACCAATTAAACTTATGGTTATTAAATCAAGATAAACCATGTAGGTTTACATGAAGGACTGTTTGTTATTAAATCTAAATGAAGACCCGTGGGTCCAAATCAAAGCCCGTACACAAAAAGGTAAGCAAATTAACTTTATTCAGATATGCATCTATCACATATCTAAAATCTTTGGACTTGAAAACCCAGACTAAGTCATCAAGTATATTAATTGAAATAGCCCTCAGTAAATCTTTCCACATAAAGCTAATTCAAGGCACAACTGAAGATTAGTTCCTGCGTTGTGCTCTCACTACCCTATTGTACTGGGCTCCTTCCCGTAGGAAGTACACCTTTTATTTTATCTGCAGACATGGGTACATTTGTCTGACAGACACGTTAACACTGTATGTAACAGAAGCTTTTATCAAGGATTAAAACTGCTGTTCTTCCCTTTGCCTGTCAAACTATAGATGTTGAAAATGCAGCCCAGAGCTCAGTGACTAAGTAGAAGGAGGTTAACCTGGATGTGTGAATTATTTTGGTATATGTTTGCTAATGTTTCAGGCACACAACAGTTTACTTTCAACTTTTGAAACACGTTGTTGTCTTTTTTCTAGGAACAACGAGGAGTTCGGTAGCACCTTAAAGACTAACAGATTTATTTGGGCACAAGCTTTTGTGGGTAAAAAACCACTTCTTCAGATGCATGGAGTGAAAATTACAGATACAGGCATAAATTTATATTGGCACATGAAGAGTGCCAATATATTCATGTGCCAATATATATTTATGCCTATATCTGTAATTTTCACTCCATGCATCTGAAGAAGTGGGTTTTTTTACCCACGAAAGCTTATGCCCAAATAAGTCTGTTAGTCTTTAAGGTCCCACTGCACTCCTCATTGTTTTTGTGGATACAGACTAACATGGCTACCCCTCTGATACTTTTTATATAGAGCCATTTCAGCTGCTCATTGACACATACAAGCTGGCAAAATGAAAATCAACCTATAACTTGCACTTGTGATGAATTGGCTAAGCAGAAAACTGCTATTCCCATCAACCCACTGACCTGTGACCCTGTAGGTTACCCATACAAATCACACTCCTGCCCTGACCAATAGCAGGAGGAGGTGGCCATCCACCAGACAAGCAGGAGGATGCGCAACATAGGGTTGCTCTGTAACTGTGGGCCTGTTTCTGATCACTCATTGCCTCACATCTCCAGGTGGAGTTCTTCTAGGCAGCCTCCACTGGCTCCTTCCACTCCTCTGAAGAGCACTGGGCACTGTCCTATCTGGAGTTCTCTGCTCAGGGTCCCCCACTAATTCAGAGTCTTTAAGTCTAGAAGGGACCATCATGAGCATCTAGTCTGACCTCCTGAATATCACAGGCCACAGAACCGCATCCACCGCTCCTGCATTAGGCCTGTAACGCACTGGCTGAATTACTGAAGGGCTCATTTCTTGATTTAAAGACTTCAAGGTACAGAGAATCCACCATTTATTCTACTTCAAACTAGCAAGTGACCCATGCCCCACACTGCAGAGGATGGCCACAAAACCCAGGGTGTCCGCCGATCTGACCTGGGGGAAAATTCCTTCCTAACCCCAAATATGGCGATCCGTTAGATCCCAAGTATGTGGGTGAAACTCTCCAGCCAGACCACATAGGAAATAATTATCTGTAGTAACTCAGAGCCCTCCTCATATAGTGTCCCATCACCCACCATTGGAGATATTTGCTCATACCCGTTGTAGGCTACCTCATCATGACCATCCCTTCTACAAATTTATCAAGCTCAGTCTTGAATCCTTTCCCTACACTGCTCCCCTCAGAAGGCTGTTCCAAAACATCACTCCTCTGGTGGTTAGAAACCTACATCTAATTTCAAGCCTAAACTTGTTGATGGCCAGTTTATATCCATTTGTTCTTGTGCTAACATTGGCCTTAAGCTTAAATAGCTCTGCTCACTCCCTGGTGTTCATCCCTCTGATGTATTTATAGAGAACAGTCATATCTCCCCACAGCCTTCATTTGGTTATTCTAAACAAGCCAAGCTCTTTACGTTTTGTCTTGTGAGGGAGGTTCTCCATTCCTCTTATCATCCTAGTAGTCCTTCTCTGTTCAAATGTGAATTACCTATTTACCTTTAATAAAGGGAGGTCTAGGTTGGATATTAGGAAACACTATTTCACTAGGAGGGTGGTGAAGCACTGGAATGGGTTACCTAGGGAGGTGGTGCAATCTCCATCCTTAGAGGTTTTTAAAGCCCGGCTTGAAAGCCCTGGCTGGGATGATTTAGTTGGGGTTGGTCCTGCTTTGAGCAGGGGGTTGGACTAGATGACCTCCCGAGGTCTCTTCCAACCCTAATCATCTATGATTCTAAATGCCTGGAGTGCAGAAGGCACCCCAGGCAGTAGACCTGAGAAGCCTAAACCCTATATTGGATAATTTTCCTATGTTTTACTTTGCTTTGAAATGTAACTGAGGGTAATTGCCACCTTTCTGTTTCCTGCCAACCCTAGTAAAACAGTCTTTTACGTTGTCTGAATGATTATTGGGATTCACCAGGGCAAGCACCTTTAGGGCATACCAGCTGAAGTGCCTATGAGTTGTGGGACACCTGGCTAGCTACTGAGTACCTAAGAAGCTTGGTGTACCACAGCCTGAAGCAGCCATCATAATAACGCCTTCTTCAAGTAGTGTCCCTATGGGTGCACCACTGTAGGTTTATGTGTGTCCCTGTGCTTCTGATCGGAGATCTTTGGTAGCGGTGTCTGTTTAGCCCGCACATGCGCTCTGCCCCACCCCCCGTGCTCTGCCTTGAGACTAATGAGCACCTCACCTCCCTCCCCGCCTTCCCTGTCCCTCTTCAGGGACCCTTCTCACGAGAGATAGATCACCTTCTCCGCCTAGGAGCCATAGAACCTGTATCACTGCATCTCCAAGGCAAAGGGTTTTACTCTTAATAGTTTCTGATCCCGGAGACAAAGGGAGGTTGGAGACCCATACTGGATTTTAGAGCACTGAACAAATTCAAGATGGTCACAATAGCAGCAATTATTTCATCTCTGGAACAGGGAGACTGGTTCTCAGCCCTCGACCTCCTTCTCCGTTTTGGCCTCTTGTCTTCCCCCAGAGTATTCTCCAAGGTTAAATCCATAGTAGTGGCCCACCTTTGTACCCAGGGGATCATGATCTACCCATACTTAGATGACTGTCTCCTCAGGGCCTGCGCCTTCAAAGAAGCTCTGCGAGCCACCCACGGAACTATGGATGTTTTCACAATACTGGACCTGCAAATCAACATCCAAAAATTGACCCTGTATCTCTGGTACAATGCTTGGAGTTTATAGGGGCTGATCTTGACTCACTGCAAGTCAGAGCGCTCCTTCCACAGCACAGATTTCACAGCCTGTCAGCGCTTATAGAGACAGTGCAAACCAGCCCTCAAATGTTGGTCAGACATTGCCTCCAGCTTGTGGGGCACATGGCAGCTGGCACATTTGTAATATCTCATGCCAGACTTCACATGAGGTGCCTGCAGACTTGGTTCAGTTCAATTTACAGGTTGAACAAAAACAGATTAGACAAATCTCTCTTGATGCCTTCCAGGGTCAAACTCTCCCTGGACTGGTGGAAAGACCCAGCAGGCATTTGCATCAGGGTCCTGTTCACACAGCCCCTCCCCCTGACATTACTTCTTGTTATCGATGCATCTCTCATAGGTTGGCGTGCACATCTCGACAACCTCACGACTCAGGGCAAGTGGTCACCTGCGGAGGTGACTCTCCACGTCAACCTCCTTGAACTCAGAGTTGTCATGAATGCGTGCATTCACTTTCTCCACTGATCAGAGGTACACACACGAAAGTCATGACAGACACCATCACGTATATGTACTACATAAATCGCCAGGGAGGCGCCAGATCATTCTCTGCCTGCACAGAAGCATAAAACTCTGGAAGTGCATTTCCCACAATGTTCTAATATCAGCGGCCTATCTACTATGAGTGCATAACACAACAGCGGACAATCTCAGTCGCAAGTTCTCCCATAACCACGAGTGGGATATGAACCCAGCAGTATGCCACAGCATATTCTCTCAATGGAGAACACCAACGATAGACTTATTCACCACTTACCCGAACAAGAAATGCCCATGCTACTACTCCAGGGCCGGCCTCGGACAGCACTCACTAGAGGAGGCTCTCCTTCTTCCATGAGACGAGGGCCTTCTATACACCTTCTTTCATGACAAGGTTACTCTCAGGTTACTCCTGAAGTTCACACCCAAGGTGACCTCTTCTTTTCATATGAACCAACCAATTCACCTCCTACCTTTTATCCTAAGCCTCATCACAATAACAGAGAGCCCATACTTCACACACTAGATGTTAGGAGATCCCTGGCCTTCTACCTGGACAGGACAAAGGCTTTTAGGAAATCTCCTAAGCAATTCCTTTCCTCTGCAGATAGGTCTAAAGGAGTAGAAATATGAACTCAAAGGCTCTCTAAACATGTTGCGAACTATATCAAACACTGCTATTGGGTTCCCAATGTAGTACCTCCATCCAGAATCTGCGCACACTCCACGAGGTTGGTTGCCTCCTCTGTCACCTTCCTTAAGAATGTCCCTGTCTTGGAAATCTGCAGAGCGGTGACCTGGGCATCCATGCATACCTTTGCAGAACACTATGCGATTATTGAGGACTTTGCTTCCAATGTTATCTTCAGCTCCACAGTATTATCATCCATAACAGACTCGACTCCAAAGCCCCAACCTCCCATCTGGGATATTACTTGGGAGTCACCTACAGAAGAGCACCCATAGGGACACTATTCGAAGAAGAAGAGGAAGTTAATCACTTTGTGCAGTAATGATGGTTCTTCAAAATATATGTCCCTATAGGTGCTCCATGACCCACCCTCCTCCCCTCTACTATGGAGTTCTTGATAGGGACTGAGTGATCAAGAAGGAACCGGAAGGTGGTTTACCCATGTAGAGCTAATTAGCCTCGAGGGCAGAGCACGAGGGGGGGAGAGAGCATGTGTGAGCCGAATGGACACTGCTACCTAAGATCTCCAATCAGAAGTGCAGGGATGCAGACACATCTACAATGGAGCACTCACAGGGACACACATCTTTGAAGAACCATCATTACTGCACAAGGCGAATAACTTCCTCTTCTACAAACTGACAGGAGCACTATACTGCACTGCAGCGTTTTTTCATGTGTCATAGGCTGGAGCTGGGCTGAGTTCCCTAACTTGACTGAGACCCTCAGAGCTGGATCAGGCTTGATAATCTCTTAGCCATGTTATTAATAGGTGCCAACAAACTGGCCACCTCCACTTGATCCAAAATGGAGATCTGCAGCTAGTCAGAAACACTGTGTTCCCTCCTAGCAAGCTCCACTAACACATTACCCCAGATTATTTTTTTTTAATTCCAAGGGTAAAAAACCTAAACCCAAATTTCTATTCCTTCAAAATAACAGCAGTTAGGAATAGGAAAAGAGAAATTCAGCTCACAACCCTACCCTCTGGGTCTCCATTGATCCATCACATCAAGTTTCAGTTAATCCTCTTGACCCTGTGCATACTGTATCGCCACAGGATACTAGTTGTAGTTCATCTGGAATCATTATCCGAGCCTCATGCTATGTACATTATTATTCTTTTTCTTTTTTTCCACAAACTCTCAGAATATCACTAATGACCATGCTATGGCTTTGAGGTTTACAATCTCCAGGATATTGATGGAGGATGAGAGAATTTCCCCATACAGTTAGCTATTGTCCTTTCCATGGAGAAACCCCATGAATGAGACAAGTTCAACAGGAAATGCTGTCAGGTTTATTTGCGGAGTTTCCTTTTTATTGTCCATTCTTACCATTCCATTCAAAACAGGCACGGGTTGGGTATCTTGAGATCCTGGGAAATCCTGAAAATCTCAGGGAATCAGCGGAGGACCAGTGCATCCATGCAAAAGCCCAAAGCCCTTGCACGGCTTCTCATCTCCCTTGCCCCTGAACAGTACAACCCCTTGAGTCACAGTGATCCTACTTAGGCACCTTTACCCTTCAAGGGCTTTCATGGAGTAGAGGGCTTTACCATGTAAGATCATGCAGGTGGGCCAATTCCTGTGTCCAGTGGATAGCTGGGCCAGTTGCTGGCTCCTGCGCCTGCTGTGCTTTGAGCGAGGCCCAATCCAGTAGGCAGGCTCAGAGCATACCTCTCAGATTGGGCCCCAAAATCACGAGAGGCAGGGACATGCCTAATCTGAGGCTCCTGCTGGGACACAGGCATTTTAGCATCAGGATTTAGGTGGCTGTGCACATGCCCAGTGGCAGAAACGCAGGCATGTAGGGGACTTTACCAGCAAAACATAGGTGCCTAGGGACTTCCTAGAGTGGACGTTAGCTTCCTAAATCCCTTGGTGGCGCTAGCCCTTACTCCTTGCCCCAAAGACCTTACAATTTGAATCCCAAGACAGAGAAAGAGTGGGAAACGAAACAGGCTCAGAGAGTTCATTGCCCAAAGTCACATAGCGGTTCAGTGGCAGAACAAGTATTAGAATCTAAGTCTCCTGGGTTCCGTTCCCTCTCCGCTATGCTAGTTATCATGCTTTCATATGAGGATGTCTTTTCTCCCCTCTCCCTCTTTCTAATACATTATTTTAACATGGCACATTTGTACAAAGTTCAGTTCAGTGTACGTTGATATTTGCATGCATGAGAAGGAAAGTAAAATGTCCTACTTCATAGATAGCACAATGCACTCCAGTGCATTGTAGACAAAACCTTTTCCCAGTTAGAAAATGTCCAAGATAATCCAATAGTCATACTGCCTACAAACTGTTCAGAGGCATTGCTTGCCAACTATCCTGAATATGATTGCTTCACCCATCTCTATATGCTACAGCATTGTGACTCTAAAAATAAGTGTGTGGTTAATCATAGATTAAAGCAAGTCCTCCCCTCTGTCTATTGGCAAACAATACTCTGTCCACTTCCCAGTGTGCATTGAATGGCAGGATGCAATGTAACAAAAAAGACAGGAACATTGCTGAAAGCATAAACTTCCTGTGTATTAATTCTAAACTGTTAAGACAGACCA
Organism: Macrochelys suwanniensis; assembly: GCA_033296515.1. Taxonomy (NCBI): domain Eukaryota; kingdom Metazoa; phylum Chordata; order Testudines; family Chelydridae; genus Macrochelys; species Macrochelys suwanniensis. The sequence continues at coordinate 35,123,996 of CM065775.1, read as the reverse complement.
GGGTTACAGAGCTCCAAAGAAATGTTCAATCATAAAGTGTATTCCTACTGTTCACAGGACGATTAAATTCCCATAAAAGAATCATGACAACAGCAAGGAAAAGAATGTAATTGCGGCTATAGAACCTAGAGATGTCTGAGTACTATTTGGAAGACAATTTGCCTGAAGAGAGAAATGTGGAGGAAACTGTGAGAGCTCTTATTTCCCCTGGAATGAGTGACAAATGGGTTGATCTCTCTTATTCAACACTAATTCTTTTCAGACATCCAGCATCACGTGATCTCATTCAGGGACTGGATTATTAGAATTCTTTGTTTCTAGAGATGAGTCTAAAACAAAATCCCAGATCCACATTTAGGTTCAGATCCAAGTTCACCGTGTGAACCTCTCTCTATAATGGGCCAAATCCCAACACCATAAACGTTGGGATTGTTCTGATCCAAATATCAAACTCCAAAATTCAGGAGTGTTCAGAACCAGGGTTATATTTCAGGTCCATTTTTAGTTGTTTGCATTGGACACAAAAATAATGCCAGATGGTTACTTAAGTTAATTTGTTCTGGCTGCCACAGGTCATCAAAGAAATAATTCTCATTGCTGTTGTATCCTAATGAAGGTTTTACATTTGATCTTGCACACAAGAATATCTAGGCTAAATGTCAGGGGAAACCTACCACTCTTATTCCTGGCAAATCCTTTTCAGAATTCAGAGCACACACAATCACAGCCATAGTTTTCAGTTTGTTGTAAGAGTTTAGTTACAGGCATTGACACGGAACTGCTATGAGCTGGAAAAGCATTCTGGGTATCAGCATGCAAAGAAGAACACTGAGCATGCAACCTATTGCTAAAGTTTGCTTTACATTCTAAATTTAGTTGTGAAAATAATGAACATTACAAGGCATGGGTGAGATTTCCCCCCCCTAATATTTGTATTCTGCAGATGTTGCCTCGAAAGAATGAGGATTGAGTCACACTAGAACCATTTTTCTGTAAACAGCTGCAGAATTTCAAGCACATTAATTTCCAATTGCTGAGCACTGAAGGCGGTTTGCAATCTCTGATCACCCCTCTGGTCACTTTAGTGACCCTGCTCGGTAGAACGACACTGGAATCAGCTATAGTTCACTCACATGGAACAGATGCCAATAAAAATTACCAAAACAGACTGAAATAAGGAATACTACACAGGGAGGCTACAAATACTATAGAGACGATGCAAACAAATTACCGCTCACAAGATTTAAAAAATCTGTTAAATACAATTGCTAATGCTAAATTCAGAAAAATTAAAATGAGTAGGTAAGATTCTTTTTCACTGAGATTTTTGAAGACACCCACTGCATTTGAATGTTCAATTTCTTATCCAAATGAATAGGAAATGAGACCAAAAAAAATGCTCATAATCACCTCTGAAAATCTGATCCTTCATATTCACCTAACATGTAGTGCTATTCAGCATAAGAGCCACACAGTAGTGTGTAATGAGCCATCCTTAACCTTAAAGAAATAGCTCAGCAGTACAGCTGATATGTAAGTTTCGGAACAGAGTTCAGATCCTCTTACATGCTGGCGGAAGTCCTGGAGTGAAACTGAGCCTCAAGGGAACTGCATATGGAATAAAACCTGTGCTGATTTAATTCCCATGCAAGCTCACTGACCTCAAGGGATCACATAGGGTGGGATTTGATGCTATTACTGGAGGGATAGACCAACAATTCTTTAATAAATGATCCCTTTCCATTTGCAAAATCTGCTTTGTACTTTCCAGTTCACTGCAATGTTACAAATGTTAGAAGCCTCTTTTTGCAATCCAAGTGCACGAGAGTTACTATTAAAGCTCTGGAGTTGCTAGACAATGCTACAGAGAAGTTTTGTTTTGATATAGGGACACTGTAACCTTTTTAAGGACTTATACAATTACTATAGCACAAAAATAACCATATGTTTACCTTAACATAACCTGCTTTTGGTTTTAGTTCTTTATCTCTCTAAACATTTTTAAAAATTGTCACTGTAAAGGGAACTAAGGGAACTCCCTGGAAGATGCAAATTGGAATAACATGGGCTGTGTTCAATCTGGCTTTGTAGGATTGAGTTCATCCTTTCAGAAACTGGCGTTTTTGGAATTGCACTTATGTCAAAAAGGAGAATTTATGGTTCCAATTCAGCAAAACACTTAAGCATATGCTTAACTTTAGTATCTTTTAAGTCAATGGGACTTAATTCTGTTCTTAAAGTTAAGCATGTGCTTCAGTGCTACTCAACTGGGGCCTAATTCTGGACAAGACCCACTGTCTTCAGTGGTAAATTCTTGATCACAAACTTGGTAACTTTACGTGACTGTTTTAACTTTCAACTACGTTCCAGTTATTTAAATCCCAGTTTCTGGTGCAGCATTTCTTAAGGAAGGAAGGATACTCCCATGCACCACTAGAAAATCCAAAGCCTACGAAAAAAAGCCAGTATGCGGAAATGGCAATAAAACAAAACAATGCATGTTGAAATATCTGCAGTGTGTGATCCAGGAAATGACAAGTATTTTTTAAGGGTAAGGGAAATAATTTTTTTAAAAGTTTTAACTTATTTAAACACTGAATACCCCAGGTAGCCTGGTTAGTGGGAACAGTCAGTAACACAATTTTTGTTATGCCATAGTTGATCATGATCAGGGCTGGCTCCAGGTACCAGACGACAAAGCACGTGCCTGGGGCGGCGCCCTGTAGGGGGCAGAAGTCCGGGGATGCTGGGGTAGAGGTTTTTTTTGCTTCGGCATGTCGGTCGGCGGCCTTTTTTTTTTTTTTTTTTTTTGCTTGGGGAGGCCGAAAAGCTGGAGCTGGCCCTCATCACGATCTGCCATGAGGAACAATAGCCAGGTGGGTCATTATTGCCATTAATAAAATATGAATTATTATGTTAGCTTGTTTTGTTCTGTGTACTCAAACTTGTAGGCATTTACATCTGTAATTAAATGTTACCTGCAACCCCCCTTGTGATGCATGTAGTCTAAACAGTGCCTACTTCTCTGCAAATTGTCGTGAAATAATGAAGTGCTGCAGTCAGCAAGTGATTTTTACTGCTCTGCAGCTACAAAAAATATTATAAATATTATGAACTTTATATAATCTTTTCAATGGGGTAGGTTTAACCATTTTATTGGCTGCAAAAAGTATCATTACATTTTTGATTTTGATGATGGGCTCTGGAACAGCTTGATGGAGAGGAAATACCATCTGAGCAGCCCAGAACATAGAGATTTAAAGATTCTGCAGAACTTTACCACTCACAAGAGGGCTGTTTTTCATAACTAATAAAACTGTGGTTTCATTAAAGAGTTTTATCATATGCAAAATTACATAAACTACCTTCTCCTTACCACACAAATTCCCATTGAGATCAATTGGGCAGGTGTCCAACTCCCAGCAATGGGATTTTGTGTACTAAATAGACTATGGAATAACAGAGAAGGACTATATTTCAAACAAATTATGATTTCTACTAGGCCTGTGACCAAACTTTCAAAGTGAAAAACCAGGACAACTGTAGCAGAGATCACAGGAGCTGACTTCCGGTGGCTCTCGTGGGTGCTGTCGCCCGGCGTCGGGGGCAGGGCCCCGCCCGCGATGCCGGGTGACGTTGCGTGGCCCCGCCCCCGACGCTGGGTGACATTGCGGGGCCCCGCCCCTGACACCGTGTCCCACCCCCGACGCCGGGTGACGTTGCGGGACCCCACCCCCGACGCCGACACAACGTCGCCCGGTGTCGGGGGTGGGGCCCCGCAACATCGCCCAGTGGTGAGGTGAGTTGGGCGCAGGCCCCGGGGCTGGCAGGGAGCTGCTGGTGGGTGCTCAGCACCCACCAATTTTTCCCCGTGGGTGCTCCAGCCCCGGAGCACCCACAGAGTCGGCGCCTATGGCAGAGACGGGTTTGGTGCAATGTGAGGGGAGTGCACATAGGAGGCTTTTGACAGCTGAAACAGAGAGTTACTTGTTCTAGGGAGGCAAGAAAATCCCTGAAAGACCTAGGAAAGGGGAAGGGCATGATGGCAACATATGATAGGCCTGGTTGAGGTTTGTCTTTGAGGATCATATGTGCTCAGCAAGCCTGTTGTCAATTTCACTGGCTCAGATGACCAGTGGCTTTTCAAGGGCCAGAATGTGCAAGTGGTTACAGAAACCAGAGAACAATCACCTCTTGCAAAACTGATGGAGGCACTAGTACCACCCCTGTGTGACGTTATTGACAATAACTGGGACTGTATAGATCATTGTTGCAACCAAGGTCCTGTAGTGGCACCAAATTATATAAAGGGGATCAAATGAGGTGTCTAAGACCAGGTTATGCTTGGCTGGTTATGATTATGTCATTTAGATGTATGTATCAGTTTTGTAGCTAAAGTTATGAATATTGGCTTTATACTGTCTGTATTTCAAACTGGGACTGTGCTTCTGGGACCCGGGACAAGCTATCAGCTCTGCCAGGCCTACTTAATGGCCCATTAAGAGTTCAGGATCCTGACACAAGGAAGAAAGGAGAGCAGTAGACCAGAGACCCTGGACTTCAGAAAAGCAGACTTTGACTCCCTCAGGGAACTGATGGGCAAGGTCCCCATGGAGAATAACATGAGGGGGAAAGGAGTAGAGGAAAGCTGGCTGTATTTTAAAGAATCCTTAGTGAGGTTGCAGGAACAAACCATCCCGATGTGTAGAAAGAAAAGTAAATATGGCAGGCGACCAGCTTGGCTTAACAATGAAATACTTGCTCATCTTAAACACAAAAAAGCAGCTTACAAGAAGTGGAAGATTGGACAAATGACCAGGGAGGAGTATAAAAATATTGTTCAGGCATGCAGGAGTGAAATTAGGAAGGCCAAATCACACTTGGAGTTGCAGCTAGCCGGAGATGTTAGGAGTAACAAGAAGGGTTTCTTCAGGTATGTGAGCAACAAGAAGAAAGTCAAGGAAAGTGTGGGCCCCTTGCTGAATGAGGGAGGGAACCTAGTGACAGAGGATGTGGAGAAAGCTAGTGTACTCAATGCTTTTTTTGCCTCTGTCTTCACAGACAAGGTCAGCTCCCAGGTGGCTGCACTCCGCAGCACGGTATGGGGAGGAGGTGACCAGCCCTCTGTGGAGAAAGAAGTAGTTCGGGACTATTTAGAAAAGCTGGACGAACACAAGTCCATGGGGCCGGATGCACTGCATCCGAGGGTGCTAAAGGAGTTGGCCGATGTGATTGCAGAGCCATTGGCCATTATCTTTGACAAATCATGGCAATCGGGGGAGGTCCCGGATGACTGGAAAAAAGCTAATGTAGTGCCCATCTTTAAAAAAGGGAAGAAGGAAGATCTGGGGAACTACAGGCCAGTCAGTCTCACCTCAGTCCCTGGAAAAATCATGCAGCAGGTCCTCAAGGAATCCATTTTGAAGCACTTGGAGGAGAGGAAGGTGATCAAGAACAGTCAACAGGGATTCACCAAGGGCAAGTCATGCCTGACTAACCTAATTGCCTTCTATGATGAGATAACTGGCTCCGTGGATGAGGGGAAAGCAGTGGATGTGCTATTTCTTGACTTTAGCAAAGCTTTTGTTACAGTCTCCCACAGTGTTCTTGCCAGCAAGTTAAAGAAGTATGGGCTGGATGAATGGACGGTAAGGTGGATAGAAAACTGGCTGGATGGTCGTGCTCAACGGGTAGTGATCAATGGCTCCATATCTAGTTGGCAGCCGGTATCAAGTGGAGTGCCCCAAGGGTCGGTGCTGGGGCCGGTTTTGTTCAATATCTTCATCAACGATCTGGAGGATGGTGTGGACTGCACCCTTAGCAAGTTTGCAGATGACACTAAACTGGGAGGAGTGGTTAATACGCTGGAGGGTAGGGATAGGATACAGAGGGACCTAGACAAATTAGAGGATTGGGCCAAAAGAAATCTGATGAGGTTCAACAAGGACAAGTGCAGAGTCCTGCACTTAGGACGGAAGAATCCCATGCACTGCTACAGACTAGGGACCGAATGGCTGGGCAGCAGTTCTGCAGAAAAGGACCTAGGGGTTACAGTGGACAAAAAGCTGAATATGAGTCAACAGTGTGCCCTTGTTGCCAAGAAGGCTAACGGCATTTTGGGCTGTATAAGTAGGGGCATTTCCAGCAGATCGAGGGACGTGATTATTCCCCTCTATTCGGCACTGGTGAGGCCTCATTTGGAGTACTGTGTCCAGTTTTGGGCCCCACACTACGAGAAGGACGTGGATAAATTGGAAAGAGTCCAGTGGAGGGCAACAAAAATGATTAGGGGGCTGGAGCACATAACTTATGAGGAGAGGCTGAGGGAACTGGGATTGTTTAGCCTGCAGAAGAGAAGAATGAGGGGGGATTTGATAGCTGCTTTCAACTACCTAAAAGGGGGTTCCAAAGAGGATGGATCTAGACTGTTCTCAGTGGTAGAAGATGACAGAACAAGGAGTAATGGTCTCAAGTTGCAGAGGGGGAGGTTTAGGTTGGATATTAGGAAAAACTTTTTCACTAGTAGGGTGGTGAAGCACTGGAATGGGTTACCTAGGGAGGTGGTGGAATCTCCTTCCTTAGAGGTTTTTAAGGTCAGGCTTGACAAAGCCCTGGCTGGGATGATTTAGTTGGGGTTGGTCCTGCTTTGAGCAGGGGGTTGGACTAGATGACCTTCTGAGGTCCCTTCCAACCCTGAGATTCTATGATTCTATGATTCTTTCCTGCTTCTTACCTCTGGAGGGACGTCGCTACAAATGGAAGCTCTGAACAAAGGACTGAAGGACCCATCCCAGCTGTGGATGTAATCCAGAGACTTAATTTGAACCTGCAGTTTATTCCATCTCTACTGCAAGCCTGAACCAAGAACTTTGCCATTACTGTATGTAATTGATTCCTTTTAACCAGTTCTAGCTCTCACCTATACCTTTTTCCTTTTATGAATAAATCTTTAGATTTTAAATTCTAAAGGATTGGCAACAGCGTGATTTGTGGGTAAAATCTGATTTATATATTGACCTGAATCTGGGGTCTGATCCTTTGGGATCGGGAGAACTTTTTCTTTTACTGGGGCATTGGTTTTCACGACATTTTGTCCCCATAACGAGTGGCACTGGTGGTGATACTGGGAAACTGGGGTGTCTAAGGGAATTGCTTGTAACCTGTGCTTAGCCAGTGGGGTAAAACCAAAGTCTCCTCTGTCTGGCTGGTTTGGTTTACCTTAGAGGTGGAAAAACCCCAGCCTTGGGCTGTAACTGCCCTGCTTGAAGCAATTTGTCCTGAACTGGCACTCTCAGTTGGGTCCCGCCAGAACCAGCATCGTTACAGTGGCATAGTCGGCAGGATCCACAGAACCAGGTCAATTAAGCTTTGGGTCAGAACCCCACGCTCTCCAAATTTAAATTTTGGTATTAAGAGTTGGGTTGGTTAAAAAGCAGTTGCAATGGGTGAGCAAAAAGCATAAGGGTCTTGACAAAAAAGCCCTGAAAGATTTGTGTGCAAAAAAGGGAATCAGCTTTAAAAAGAAAGCTACAAATCAAGAGCTGAAAAATCTGTTAGTGGCCAGTAATCAGGAGGCAGAAGCACAGCCCTTACCTAATGCTACAAAAGCTGCAGAAGCAATTAAAGTACACCCTGAAAACCTCAGTTTTTCAGGGACACATGATCACCCTACCTGTTCTCTGCCTTGCCCATAACACACTAGCTCCCCAAAATTCAAAGCTAGCATATATAATGTAGTCAGACAAGTACTCCCAGTGCAATACACTTATTTGCACTCAAGTAAGGAATGTATGATTTTGGTGAAAAGCGTACGTTTTCATTCATAGCAATAGGACTTTTTGACCTATTCAAAACATTATAAAGAATAAATAACTTATGTAATTTTGACAAAGAGTCCTGTGGCACCTTATAGACTAACAGACGTATTGGAGCATAAGCTTTCGTGGGTGAATACCCATTTCTTCAGATGCTTCTGAAGAAGTGGGTATTCACCCACGAAAGCTTATGCTCCAATACGTCTGTTACTCTATAAGGTGCTGCAGGTCTCTTTGTCGCTTCTACCAATCCAGACTAACACGGCTACCCCTCTGATACTTACGTAATTTCATGCATTATGTTGCGACTCTGTTTATATATGGCATTGATAGCACAAAAATTGTTCCATGAATACTGCGGCCAAAATGTTCTCTATGAAGTCAGGCACTTAAGTCCATAGTCAGGCTCCTAAATGAAAGCTGAAATCATGTAGTTGATGTTTTGATGTTGATGTCTTCAGTGGATGTTTTGGATACTCAGCACCTCTCAAAACCAAGTCACTTATGTTTATTGACCTGTAAATCTAGACCATTTTTAGTTGTGGTTTTTTTAAAGGGCATATGGGCTACAAAGCCTTTATATCAATGGGATTTGACACACACGAGCCACATGGCAAACTCCATGAAAAATGGAAATAATATAAGCCAGATCTCAAGATTTACTATACAAGTTCTAGACAAGGCTTCAATGTGGTGCTGATGTCTAGAAAAAACTGGCAATGTTCAGGAGTTAACTGTCAGATGTAGGTATCTGAATCATTTCAAAACACTTTAAAAATGCTAAGGATGATTAAACTAGAATGTGACCTACTTGTTTCCTTTTTTGTTTTTGTTTTAATATTGAGACATTCTTAGCCAATCCCTTTCTTCTGGATGATAGAAAGCACAATACCAGCATCATTCCAGTAAAGCTCATTTGTTTAAACATGTCAACTGAGACAACATTTATGCTAACATTAATTTTCCACCTCTGGTAAAAACATAAAACAATGTCTTTCTCAAAATCTTTAGGACACCTCTTTGAAGGATTTATCAACTAATCTAGACTGAAGAAGATTTATGAATGTCCCCGGAGAGCAATGCCATATTAAAACTATTATTTTCTTTTACCTGTTATCTGAGTATTTTATGCTGATACCGATGATTATAAATAATATCTGCCCAAATAAATAAGTACATACTCTAATGTAGCAATTTGGGGAAGGAGAAAAGACAATATTATCTGCATAAATTTAGCATGCACTGGTGCTCTACCAAAAATATTTTAAGTCCACACAAGAAATCAAGTTAATGGAATATTCATATTGCACTGTCGAGCACTCAGAAGTAAGGCATTGCTAGAGTGAACGTCTGTATGTGCCACTTTCAAAGTACAAATATTAATTAATCCTCATAGTCACTGTGAATTAGGCACAGAAATACTACTATGCCCATTTTCCAGAGGGGAAGGAGGTTAAATGGTTTGACAAGGCTATGCGGAAAGTCAGGGACATAGCTAGGGTGGGAACGCAGAAGTTTCTAGTTAGTTCCATGATCAAGCACTAAACTGTGCTTCCTTCCAAAATGAAATTTCCTTTTGTTTTATCAAATATGACCCTGAATTTGCAGAGAAATTCATCTGGGTATAATCTCTTTAGCCCCTGTAGAGTCCCAATGAAGTTAGGGGATGAATTGGGGGATGGGGGCGTATGACCATCTAATATACTCCCAGTGAAATTAGCAAGTGTTTTGCCATTGACTCCTATTGCAGCCAGATCAGACCCCATCTCTTCATAATCATAAGCATGAACTTGGTTTTCTAATCCACTCGGAATATCTATACTGTCTCACTAGAGTCCTTAATATGTTTCATTCTAAAGCAAACTCCCTCCCAACAAAGACTGAAACAATCAAAATAACTGAAATTCGTATGTGTAATCCACCTGTAAACCTGCAGAAGGGGAGAAGTGACTTCAAACTATCTGTCTCCTCCCCCCTACAAGGATCCTCCTCACTATGCTGCACACTTGGTTATTTGAAGTGTCATGTCAGCAGTGGAGCTAACACTCAGAGACTCTTGATTCTAAAGCACCGGCATCTGCAACTTGGAGAATCTCAGCTAGATGTTAGCAATAGAGGGCCCATGATACAAAGATAATCAGTGATGATCTGTCCAGCAGAACGTGTTAATACACATACACACATTGATGTATATGCACAGTGTCTAGTTGGCTACACTATTTGCATTTATTTGTAATTATACATGCATTCTTCCCAAGCTGTTTCGGGCCTGATCCAATTACCATTAATGTAAGTGGAAAAACTCCTACTGACTTCAGTGGGCAGTTCTTCAGAGAACAATGTATGAGGTCAAAGTAGTGTGAGCTCCAGTCACATGCTAGGTCAGTTCCTGGATGGTGGAATAAGAGAACCCATACATTGCACAGCCTCATACATGGCTCCCTCAGGCATTAAAAAAGCTTGGGAAAATATATATAAGATATATGCACAAAGAGATGAGGGATGTTCACATAGGAATACCAATAATAAAAGGTCACACTTGAAACAGAAATACAAACACCTGAACCCGCACACATCCCTACAAACCAATCTTTGCATTTTGAACTTCTCTTCAAGAGTCTCTATCTGCAAAAGCGGCTGCTAGTGCTAAATAACCCTCTGTGACAGCAGTTCTATCTTCTGGGAATTGAGATTGATTTTCCACAGCTAACCATGTGAAGGCCTTTTGCCTGAGAGCATACAGTGATACCAGCAGCAGAGAATTTCAAGGCAGCAGCTTTCAGAGGGGTAGATTCTGCTGAATAGTGTTTACTGGATCCAATTAATGGTTGTCATTTTCCACCCTATAAGTGACAGCAGTCGGGAGACACATGAAAAGTGATCCCCACAAGTATGTGGGAGAATTCTGAAAAGTGCTTTGAGTCCTGCAGTAGGCACTACATAAATCAAAAGCTAATATTAACTTCTTCCTGGATTTAGTGATGAATCTAGAAGTCCATCAGGTCTTGCAGCCACAGGACATTGCATTCTTTATATTCTTGTCATTCTATCACTTGCTGATGTTCATCCTTTTGATGTCACCCCCTTCCATCATATCATAGAGTCAACTTTAAAAAGCTGGCTACCCATCCATTGCATGTGCAGGTGTATAGCACCTTGTAGGGTTTGAGCTTTTAAACTATCAGTTCCCCCTTTTTTCCCCCCACACAGCCTGGAATTCTGTGACAGTTCTGAGAGGGACAGAGGACCATTACTGCCAGGAAAGAACAGAATAACAGAAGAGAGAGATGCTATACAGCACTGCACACAGCAAAATTCAGAGAGAGAGCCATTCATACAAGGCTGTAATAAAACACCCAAACACCTGCAAAGTTAACAAATCAGACTATTTTGGAGGGCTTTGAATAGAAAATTCCACCCACAGGGACATTCCCATCTAGAAGCACAAATCTTTTGTTTGTAATGCACAGTCTTTCAGCAGAGAAGCATTTTAGCTGAGATGTTTATATCCTTATTTCTTTTGCCCTTTATCTGCAACTTGTATGCCAGGCAATCTGAGGTAAGAACATAAGAATGGCCATGTTGGGTCAGATCAATGGTCAATCAAGCCCAGTATACTGTCATAGAATCATAGAATATTAGGGTTGGAAGAGACCTCAAGAGGTCATCTAGTCCAACCCCCTGCTCAAAGCAGGACCAAACACCCACTAAATCATCCCAGCCAGGGCTTTGTCAAGCCAGGCCTTAAAAACCTCTAAGGATGGAGATTCCACCACCTCCGTAGGTAACCCATTCCAGTGCTTCACCACCCTCCTACTGAAATAGTGTTTCCTAATATCCAGCCTACACCTCCCCCACTGCAACTTGAGACCATTGCTTCTTGTTCTGTCATCTGCCACCACTGAGAACAGCCTAGCTCCATCCTCTTTGGAACCCCCCTTTAGGTAGTTGAAGGCTGCTATCAAATCCCCTCTCACTCTTGTCTTTTGCAGACTAAATAACTCCAGTTCCCTCAGCCTCTCCTCGTGAGTCATGTGCCCCAGCCCCCTAATCATTTTCGTTGCTCTCCGCTGGACTCTCTCCAATTTTTCCACATCTCTTCTGTAGTGGGGGGACCAAAACAGGATGCAATACTACATGTGTGGCCTCACCAGTGCCGAATAGAGGGGAATATCACTTCCCTCGATCTGCTAACAATGCTCCTATTAATACAGCCCAATATGCTGTTGGCATTCTTGGCAACAAGGGCACACTGCTGACTCATATCCAGCTTCTCGTCCACTGTAATCCGCAGGTCCTTTTCTGCAGAACTACTGCTTAGCCAGTTGGTCCCCAGCCTGTAGCGGTGCATGGGATTCTGCCTTCCTAAGCACAGGACTCTGCACTTGTCCTTGTTGAACCTCATCTGATTTCTTTTGGCCCAATCCTCCAATTTGTCTAGGTCACTCTGGACCCTATTCCTACCCTCCAGCATATCTACCTCTCCCCTCACTGTTTTCTGACAGTGACCAATGCCAGAAGTTTCAGAGGGAATGAACAGAACAGGGGAATTTTGAATGAGCCATCCTGTCTTCCAGTCCCAGCATTTGGGGGTCAGAAGTTTAGGACACCCAGAGCATGGGGTTGCATCCTGGACCATCTGGGCTAATAGCCATTGATGAACTTATCCTCCATGAACTTCTCTAATTCTTTTTTGAACCTAGTTATACTTTTGTCCTTCACAACAGCCACTGGGAATGAGTTCCACAAGTTGACTGTGTGTTGTGTGAAGAAGTATTTCCTTTTGTTTGTTTTAACCTGCTGCCTATTAATTTAATCATATGACCCTAGTTCTTGTGTTACGTGAAGGGGTAAATAACACTTCCCTATTCACTTTCTCTACACCATTCATAATTTTATAGATATCTATCATATCCCACCCACCCACCCGTTAGTTGTCTCTTTTCCAAGCTGAACAGTCCTAGTCTTTTAAATCTCTCCTCATACTCTGTCACCAGGTGGGTATTTGGACAGTAGCTAGCTGTAGAAAGAGGACTGGAGGGTATTTTAATGTATTCTCATTTTCATACAATGTAAACACGTTTTAGGTGCACTATGTGAAATGAGGCTTTTGTCATTTTGGGGCGAGCCGAGGTGTATAGTTTTTTTAATCCAGTGGGAATGCATGTCCACTGCAGCCCTTTACATCCAAATATGGACTGGCGAGGCTTACAAAGAAGTGCATTTTTTAAAATGTATCTCTGCCAGCTGGAATAAAGATGTAATGGAAGGACAGCAAACTGCTAATTATTTGAACCACTTAAATACAGGGATGTGCTGGGATATGTATTTAACAGTTTTGCATTGCACTAATCTCTGCTGGCAGCAGAGTCAATAAAAGCTCTATAGGGAGTCTGAACACAGTGTGTTTTTACTAGCCAGATAAATCTTCCCCCTCCCCACTATCCTTATTATCCTCCTGACAATGTACCCAACAACTGAAATAAACATGAAATCAAGATTTATGTTGCACAGGACATTTGCTCTGAAAACATTTAGCAAGAAATAGCCACAATTTATGGGAAATGTTCCATCTGAATCATACATGGAGCTAGATCCTAGGCCTTTGGGAGTTGGGTGCCTTTGAGGATCTGGGCCGCAGTTCTCATTGCTCCTGAAGTTGCGGGGGGGAGGAGGGGTGTCTTTTCTGGAAATTTTCAGAAAGTTTGGTTTTGTCTCCCCCATTCATTTTTTTACTCAATCCAAAATCTATATAAACCTCATCAGAGTAGGTTCTCCTAATGTCCTTTGCCGAAGCAAAGAAGTCCCTACCATTAACAGGGTTGGGATAACCTCATATGGTTCATATTCTGTGTTCAGTCTGGATGAAAACCAAAATTCCTGATCAAACTGATTGCTGTGGCCCTGATGCTGCAATGAGATGCACTAAGGCAGATCCCTACACCCAGCAAAAGCACCACATAAGTCAATGAGACAGGGGTTCTGTGGAAGAAAATAGTGGAAGAAGATACTACCTCGCCCACTTTGTCTCTCTGCTATCCTGGTACCTACACAGCTACAACAACACTGCATATACATACACATCAGGGGACAGAATTAAGGCTGCACAAGCAACCTTAATTGTGGCATTTACTAACTTTTGAATGCCTAAAATTACAACCCAATAACATTCTTATACACAGTTTTTGCATATAATTTCCTACATGTACGTTTTTAAAAAAGGTAATTCCATGTTCTGTTATCTGCATTTATGTCCCCAAACTCATCCGTTTTTGTACCCTGGACCTTCAGCACAAATTTATAGCTATAAGAGCAGGCAGCATGATTAGGTTGTTATCCTCCGTGGACATACCACAGGATGAGGGGGCATAACACACTGAAACAGTGAGTTACGGATGTACTATGTATGCACCATTTTATGGACAGCACAGCCAAGCACATGGATGGAGCAGTCTTTCTTGCAGGATGAGCTAAGCGTCTGCTATATTAGAGATATGGGCCAAGCTTTTCAAAGCTAGCTAAGGGATTTAGCCACACAACTTTATAATATTGCAATTAATATTGGCCTTGAAAACCTCAACCCTGTATTCTAGTCCCAGCATGTGTCAACATTCTGTGAGATATGAGATCACGCTTAATAATATGAATTTTAAAGGGCATTGAATTATTGACACCAGTTAGTGTGGGAGCATCTAGAATTCATAGTTCCCAGCCTGGTGTACCTTTCCTAGGCCAAAGACTATTTTGTGGGACAACGTTACTGCTTGAATGATTTTAGCAAGAACCCTGTAGTAAGCAAGCCCTACAGAGAGGAATGCAGGCAGCAAATGTCAATTTGCAAATTTCAAGCTACTTTGTGGCCTGGTCTTACATAGCCATGCAGCAGCCCACATCGGAGCCAGATTAAGACATAGGCACCACATCCCTGGCTCCTGTACGCATGTGGCGAGATCAGAATCTTAGCGTTCTGTTTGTTTGGGGTTTTTTTAAGTTATTAGCTTTTGAGGATGTGAAGAAAAGTTTGAAAACATGCCCCACGTGTAAGCGATATAGGGAAATCTTCCTGAGTCTTCAGTCAGCCTAAAACCATGAACTGTCCCATGCATCTTAACTGAGTGCTAAGTACAAGACCCACTGCCATGGGGGAGCCACCAAGAACACCTCAGCAAAGGGCTCTGCATGGTAGGATGAGAAAAGTTCACTGGGCCCAGCATACGAGTCTAAGCAGATGGTGTAAGTGGGCAGAGAATCAGCAGAAAGGGGTGGGGATTAGGCAAAGCCCTGGCTCCACCTCTCCTCACACCAGCTAGTGGAGCAAGGATAGGGTGTGTCCTGTGAAGGCCAAATGCAGCATATTCTTCTCTCCTAGCAGAAGAGGAGAGCCCCAGTGGAACTGTGCCTCAAAGGGATGTCTAATTGTTTTGTAAATCAATTTTCTCTGGTCCTGGTTATGGGCTAAAAATTAGAACTGTGTAAATAATTGATTTTTTGGTTGTCTGGCAATTCTGTCAAATTACAATTGTTTTGGGTTAAATCAACTATGATTTTTTTAAACTTCTGGCAAATCAAAAAATAAACAAAAAATCATTGTGGGTTGAACAAAACATTTCATTTTGATTTCAAAGATTTTTAAACTTTAATTTAATTTTACTTTTACAAAATGAAAGGAAATTAAGAAACCAAAAGTCGCTTCTAACTGAAAAATGGAAAATGTTTCATTTTAAAAATGTTGAAACTAAATGTTTCAATATTTTCATTATTTATTTTTTAGGATTTTTTATTATTAATTATTAATTATTATTATTATTATTATTATTTTCTGGCTCAGTTTAGCTGCTACGTATTTGTAAAAAGGTTTTGCCTGAAAAATTGCACTCAACTCAACTAAACATGACCTACCCCTCCACTCACTTTCTCATTGATTGTATTAGCCTCTACTAAGGGAATTTCAGCTAATAATTGAGTCTAGTTTGTACATACATACACAAATACTCACACCAGCACAAACACACCCTTCCCAGGAAAAGCTATGCAGATCCTGTCCAAGGTACATGTCCATTTGATTCCAGCAGTCTCACAGTGAATCCCTGCACAAACTTTACATTGTGCGTTACCTCACCTGTTGAAATCACAGCACATTTGTAAATTAATTGCTGCATTATAGTGGAATTTGCATAGGGATACTTATGACAATCCATTAAAATCTCGTTAGTTCATCATAACTAAAATTGTTTCACTGAGCACCAAATGAATTAATCTGTGGGCAGTTTATTACACCTGTGCTCAGTAGCGCAACTTCAAAAAATATATTAGGAGCATCCATCGTTTCCATTGTATGATGACTTTCCAGTGGCTATTTCAAACTGCATCAAACTGAAGGTGAGTCGTGGATTGTTTGTCGAATAAAATGCAATTAATAATGCATTTTTACAGGAGTGGTTTTGAATGGTTCAGCCAGTTTTGCTTTTGTGTATGACCAAAAAAAGGAGAAATTGTGAACATTTCCGAGACTTTCTGTGTGGGATTTGCAAAAATGATTAGTGTTGACCTAACTCTGATTCCACTGCTGTGTGCTTTTGAAAATCCCTCCCTTTGTTTGTTTGTAACCCATTAGAGCTAGCTCTTTGGCTCAGGTTTGAAAGTGCAGCTATTGGCAGCTAAGGCAGATACTAAGGTGGTATCTGTGCCTACTCAAGCTTACACTGGTCACAAGGAGGAAAATAAGGCAGCTGTGGTGTAAGCAGTGTTTAATTTGTGCAGTGGCTTACAGTGGCTGGGCCCCAGCAACTCTAGGCAATGGCAGATTTAGAGTTAGTGGGGCCCTGTGCTCAGCTTCATTTTTTGGGGCCCTTCCTTGGGACCCAGCCAAGAAAAAGAACATTCTCTTATCTCCCCTCCGTCCCCATTTTTCATTCTTTTTTGCTTCCTCCTCCTCCTATAAGTAATAGGAAGTAAATGAAAATAAAGTGAGGTACCTTGATTGTTTTTGAAGTCTAACTTACTTTTCCACAGACAACTTGAAAATTGCTGAGGGTCTCGGCGGACCCCTTAGTGATCTTTCCAAACATTGTTTGTACCGTTAGCTAACTACTGTAAAGCGCTTTGAATCTGGGATGTGGGAGACTCAACTCCCTGTTCTGATTTCTATGTAAGTATTTGTACAAAGGGGAACAGCTCCAACAGGAGAGAGTGAGAAAGGCACATTCTCCTCCCCACGCCTAGAGCTTAGGTCACGTAACTGGGAAGTAAGAGACCTGGGTTCAACTCAGGTTTTCACCAACCTGGGTGAGTGCCTTCACCACTGGACTATTGGGTAAAAGGGAGTCAGTACCTCCTGTTTCTTGAGAAATGACTGACCTGGCTTAGGCACCTAACTCCAGAAGGAGGTTTCATGGCTGTGAATCACAAGGGGAAGCAGGCGCCTCCCTCCAGCCTGGAGTTAGACATCTAACTCCCCTTTAGGGATGGGGCTCTAGCCACACCTTCCTACTCAGCATTTCCTACTGACTAGCTTAGGCTGCTCCCTGCTCAGCATTCTGGCGTCTGTGATTCCCTTTCTGAAGTGCCTCACTCTCCCCATGCATTGTATAGGGAGCCTGGGTACCAAACTCAGGGCTGTGGATCCAGGAGGCAGCAGGGTGCCTAAAAGTTAGGCACTGTACTATTCAGCCCAAATTCCCTCTGGTGAATCCCATCCTTGGACTCACATAATACAGTTCTTTTGTCCATATGACTTTGAAGGAAGATCACATTGTTTTGGTCTTTTTCATTTTGTCACCTAGTGGGATAGAAAAATGTTCAAGGTTCCTGGTGGGAAAATAGTATTTTCCAGCTGAACTACAGTGTTTCCCCTGCAAGCCAAAATCCTAAGGATTAGATGATGATGAAAATATACAGTGTTAAACTAAAATAAGAGCATCTACAACTGCACTCTATGGCAGAACACTGCAGGAAGCGGATAGAGTTAAATACAGGGCAGTCAATGCAGCTCCAGACACCTGGTGCACTTTAATATTTACCCACAGTTCCCTGGTAAACTCTGCAACAGATTTCAAATTGGTCAAGCAGTTTGGATCTTGAAGGTTAATCCCTTGAACAGGGAGCATTGAGTTTTTGTAGATATCTGAGAACATTTTACCACTTCAGTAGAATACTACAGTGACATATTAATGTAATGAAACAACAAAGACCTTATACATCATACTTCACAAATGCTGCAAATGGCAGTACTGTAAAATGGAAATTGTAAAAGTAGCAGAAGACAGCAACTGTCACTCTCTTTGACACAGAATTGGATGTGTTTGTAAATGTTACTGATCCAGAAAATGTATCCAGCAATGAGAGTAACCAAACTTAACCCACAATCCCCTGTCAATATGCCACAGCTAACACTGGAGAAACAATGCCCCGTTTAGTCATTTCAGATTTTTTGCTATTCAAGAAGTAATAGTGAACGGATGATTTCTATTAATTTGTTTACATAACACATTTATGCAATAATTTCAAAGCAAACAGTTCAGCCAGTAATACAGCCAACTGTTCACTGCAAATATTGCTTTGAGTATTCAGATTTGAAAGTTGAGCTGTTTTGACTGGACCTACAGACCATAGGTTATATTTATGATTCCTGACTGGATGAAGTGAACTCTTAGAATCAGATCTCCTCTGTGAACACTCCCGATGCCCAATTGGAACCTCTTGATGCTACTGCAATCGCTTATAATTCTGCATTTCAAATTTGTTGTCTGTGAATATCCTGCAATATCTATTTAAAATTCACTATTTCAATGCACAAGCCTATAGTAACCTTGTTCACTAGGATATTTGTGGAGAGGATACACAAAAGTGCCAGAAACACAGAGTGAATTCAGTGAAAAATTCAAATGAATATTCAGTCATTTCTGCAATATTGCTCCAACAGTAATCTCTATTTAATTCCAATGGGATTACCTATACCTGTAGGTAGATTAACCTTCATGTCTATTTAGTTCTTGTACTCTTTGCTGGAGCTACCAACAAGGTAGTCTACTGTAATATTATGATATTTGTATTTCCATCACATGCCTGGGGCTTTGTCATTAAAACTATACTAGTTTTGGAACCATATTAGGAAATATACCACATATATATGTAGCCAATTTGTTTGCTCTTTGCTGAAGATAACTGATTACATGGTGAAAATAAACAAATATGGTGAACATTCTGGTGCTGCTAAACATGTTTTATCTTTGACTATGTTCATACCCCCTTTTATTCACTTTTTGTCATCATTCACTGGAAGTTTTGTTTATATGAATGTTCACTGAGAGCGTATTTCAAACACACCATTAAGGTTCATTGAATAACAAAATTAAATGAATCTGGAGTGAAATTCTGCCCTTTCCAGAGCCCCAGATCTAGGCATTAACTACTTAGCACTTGAATTTTCTAATGCATGTCTTAAAGAATATGCACTGTTTGGGGGAACACAAAGCCATATTAAACCAGGGCTTAAGGGGAACATAAGAGGTGATTATGGTTTGTGCTAATCCTATGCCCAGGAGGGAATTTCACCCTTTGGGTGACACTAGAAGTTGTTAATAAATATTATAGCAGCTTATCTAATCAGGGAACAGAAATGATACTGAGTTGTGAAAATCTAATGCTCAAAGGAAAAGTCACAGAAAACAGTTCACAAGCAAACCACATGCTGAAATTCCTTCATAAAAAATTGCATTGAACAAATGAAAGGTGCATTCTCTTCACTGATAATTCACAAACAGAAAGCCTAAATTCTCAAAATAAATTATTTCCCATCAGTTCTACTACTAAATGCTGCAGTTACAGTTGTAAAACAATATAGGTGATTTTTATAAACTCCCGACTTTCTGAAAAATTCACCTTTGAGGCTGAAATTTTATATGCTTGGTCTCTGGAAAATTTTGGAAAATTTGAGCAAAATCCCTTCAAGTTGGTTTTGAACATGCAAGAGTGAAAAAATATATATCTGCTTTTCTGGTTACAAAAAAGGTGCAAACACTTTCCTTTAAAAAAATAGCTGAAAAAATGGCTGAACTTTCTAAGAATGAGCAGAAATGTAATGCAAGACACTGAAAACTATATTGGAATCACCAACTCATTTCACCTAGGCCACCAAACCACCTTCAGATAGTAATGAATATTGGAGTCCTCCAGTGAGGATATTGTCTCTTTTCTGTGTTTGCACAGCACCCAGCACACTGGAGCCCCAATCCTGAGCAGACCCTTTGGGTACTAACATAATATAAATATTTACAGGTACTAATAACACTCTTAAAGATCTCCTGTTACATAAGCACATAGAATTATAGCAATGTAGGGCTGGAAGGGACCTTGGTAAGTCATCATGTCCGGCCCTCTGTGCTAATGTAGGACCAAATACACCTAGACCACCCCTGATGTGTTTGTCCAACCTGCTCTTAAAAACCTCCAATGATGGGGATTCTATAACCTCCCACCAAAGCCTAATCCAGAGTTTAACTAGCCTTATAGGTAGGAAGTTTTTTTAAATATCTAATCTAAATTTCCCTTGCTGAAAATTAAGCCCATTACTTCTTATCCTACCACCAGTGGACATGGAGAACAATTGATCACAGTCCTCTTTATAACAGCCCTTAATCTATTTCAACACCATTATGAGATCTCCTCTCAGTCTTTGTTTCCCAAGACTAAACATGCTCAGCTTTTTTAAATCTTCCATCATATGTCAGGTTTTCTAAACCTTTTCTTGTTTTTGTTGCTCTCCTGTGGACTCTCTCCAACATAGGAACTGCTATACCGTCCTGATCAGACCAGTGGCCCATCAAGTCCAGTTTGCTGTTTCCAATAGTGACCAGTCTCTTACAGAAACCCTGGAGGAGGCAGTTAAACTTAACCTGCCCAAAGGACAGCTTCATCCTAGCCTAGAGCAGGGGTCAGCAACCTTTGGCATGCGGCCCCTCAGGGTAATCCGCTGGCGGGCCGCGAGACATTTTGTTTACATTGACCGTCTGCAGGCACGGCCTCCGGCAGCTCCCAGTGGCCACAGTTCACCATTCACAGCCAATGGGAGCTGCGGGAAGTGGCACGGGCTGCAGGGAGGTGCTGGCCGCCGCTTCCTGCAGCTCCCATTGGCCGGAAACAGAGAACTGCAGCCACTGGGAGCTGTGGGGGGGCCGTGCCTGCAGACAGTCAAGGTAAACAAAATGTCTCGCAGCCTGCCAGCGGATTACTCTGATGGGCCGCATGCCAAAGGTTGCCGACCCCTGGCCTAGAGGTTGCCTTCTGCCCTGAAACATAAGAATTTATATCACTTCCTTTTTTTTTATTTTTATGTGATGCAACAGTGAATGTTCCCATTATCCATCTAAATGTTCGAGCCTTTTCTTTTTTAAATCCAGCTAAGCTCGTGACCTCACTGATATCTCCATAACCTTCTGTTGCCTTGCTTCGGATGTTTGAGAAGTTTATGAGGATTGTTTAAGGCTGGTGTTAGAATTTCAGTGTAAACTAGATGGGGCATTTTGTTCACTCTTCAAAATAAAAATTAACCTTATATAAACCTACAACTAGATCAGCTCTCTTTTCATAATGTCGTCATATGTTAATATCCACAAGAAAGACATAAGGTGGATGAGGTAATATCATTTAGTGGACCAACTTCTGTTGATGGAAGAGACACTCTTTTGAGCTTCACAGAGCTCTTCTTCAGGTCTGGGAAAGGTCCAGACGCAAGGAAGAGCTCTGTGTAAGCTTGAAAGCTTGTCTCTTTCACCAACAAAAGTTGGTCCGACAAAAGATATCATCTCATCGACCTTGTCGCTCTCAAATTCTGGGGCCCATATGGGTACAACAATACTGCAAAAACCCACACCGGCATTTTAAGGATACTTTGTCAAGTCTTACACAGAGTATTGGATACCACCAACCTATCACACCAGAGACAGTGAAGCAACATTCAATCTTTGTTAAATTTGCTAAGCAGTGAAATCAACATTTAGAGGGGAGATTTTTCAAAGGCACAAAATGTCAATTCAGTGCTGGACTCCCATTAAAAGTCAATGCGAGATAGGTCTCTAACTCATGTGTGCCTTTGAAAATCTCCTTCCTCCAATGATGTATTAGTGTCCTAAAACACAGTGGATATTCTTGTTGATTTTAGTCTAAAACCAGGAGATTGTTACTGCAGCAGGCCTGTTACATTATTCTCCATCCCCTGTGTTCTGTGCCATCAGACAAACACTGCACTGTAATAGATAGAAACTGCTCTCAACAATGCCTCCAAATAACAGAGTGATAATATTCAAAAGAGGTGCATTTGACTGTTTAATATATTACTATTCATGCCAGAAATGTGCTTTATCTCTTAACAAAAAAAATCCCCAAAGGTAACTGTGCTTACAAAACATAAAACAAAAATGGTATCATCCTATTCTCCACAGTATAGTAGTAACAGTGCTTTTGCTTCACTATATTATTAGCTGTCTTGCTGCAATGCAGTATGTTACGCAGACTTACTCTAGTGTACACAACGCTGGACTTTTTTAGCCTCTGAATTTTCTAAGTAAATGCTGATTATCTTGCAATGGTAATAACATGACTTTTCAATATATGAGGCATGAACAACAATCTTAGAGTTAACAAAAGCTGCGGTTGTCAGACAAATTGTATACAGAGCACAATTATTCAAGCCATTAATTAGTGTTTACTCTTGAGATAGTGCTGATTTAAATTTAAGCTGAAAGATACTTTTATGGTTGGATTGAAAACAGAAATTTTAAATACATGTGAGTGCCATACCTTTGAAAAGGAATTGCTAAGACTGTCAGAGTATCACTGCCATAAGAAGAATAAGCTATAATAGTTTCCATATGAATGGGTAGCACGTGGCTGATTGATGAGTATGGAATTTTCTCATGTGGTGAAAAAGAAATGGTAGTGACGTTGTATCTATCTTAGGGTTTTATACTGTTACACAGCACATTAGTCGCCGCGCATCTTCCATGTAAAATCAGTAGTAATAACAAAGTCCCCAGTAACTTTCATGGAGTCCCTGGCCTCCCTTTTCAGGATAAAAACTGCTTGGGATATGAATACTGTACCACATACACTAAATCACAGTGTAACTATATTTTTTCCTGTTCATAATGGTCTATATGGCTAAATGTAAATGTATACATCTAGGAGCAAGGAACCTAGGCCATACTTATATGATGTGGGACTCTATCTTGGGAAGCAGTGACTCTAAAAAAAGATTGGGGGATCATGGTGGCTAATCAGCTGAACATGAGCTCCCAGTGTGGCCAAAATGGCCAACGCAAATCCTTGGATGTATAAACAGGGGAATCTCGAATAGGAGGAAAGAGGTTGTTCTATGTCTGTATTTGGCAGTGGTGCTACCACTGCTGTGTCTAGTTCTAGTGTTTACAATTAAAAATGATGTTGATAACTTGGAGAAGGTTCAGAGAAGATCCAAGAGAATGATTAAAGGATTAGAAACCTGCCTTACAGTGATAGACTCAAGGAACTCAACCTATTTAGCATAACAACGATTATGATATTGTCTGTAAGTACCTACATGGAGAACAAATATTTAATAACTAGCTCTTCAGTGTAACAGAGAAAGGTTTAATATGATCTAATGGCTGGAAGCTGAAGTTAGTTCAGACAGGAAATAAGGTGTACATTTTTAACAGTGAGGGTAATTAGCCATTGGAATAATTTACCAAGGTCATGGTGGGGTCTTGATCAAGGGCCATTTTAAAATCAAGATTTGATGTTTTTCTATAAACTATGCTCTAGAGATTATTTCAGGGAAGTTCTAGGGCCTGTGTTATACAGGAGGTCAGCCTAGATAATCATAATGGTCCCTTCTGGCCTTAGACTCTGTCAGTCCATTAATTTACTATTGCAAGAGAAGAGGCAGAAACCTCACTGCTCAGGGAAAATAATTTAAGTGGCATGCTCCTTAAAAATTTGCAACAGTCAGGGTGCAGGGTGGGACATCAGCACAAGTTCTGCAAAGGGATGTGGACGGGGCTACACTCTGCTGCAAAGTATAATATGCCCAAAAAGCTGCCTGTTGAAATCCTATTATAACTTGCCTACATTAGGCTCCTTCTCATGCATGTTGATAGACAAAGGTGGTTGGCTCTTGAGCATCTATCTATCTGTCTGTATAATTGTTTGAGCTTGACTGCACTGCAAGGTCAGTAAGCCATGGAAGGTCTACAGATTTTTCTGCCTAGCCTATCTGTTGGTGCTAATGCCTTCCTGAGTCCCCTAGAGCTAGAAAGGCAACTTTATTTATTATCTCTATTGCACAGCCATCTAAAATGCATCTCCCAGATACCACCTTTTACTTATCAATAAACTAAACATATTGTTGCATTAGTCCTTTGAAAGATCAATGTTTCAGTCCTTTTGGTTTTCTTTAGCACATATCTTAGGTTGTAGAACAAAGGGTCTGACACATTGATCTCTCGTTCTGTCTATACTTTGGAAAGGCATAAAGAAAAATACAACAAAATTCAAGCAATACGTTCGGTGTATTGTTTTGAATTTTTTTAAAAAAGGACCTGGGAGAGACAGTTAGTATTAAATTTTGAGTACCACATGTTGGGAGATAGGCTCATAATTCTCAGCCCCACAAAAAGAGAAAATAAAATGAAAATTAGCTTTAACACTAAATAATAGCACTTGTGTAGTGAATAAAGAATCTCAAAAGACATTAATTAAGACACCTAACATTCATCTTTAGAAAGTTTCATTCATTTTGAATGATCCTATCAGTCCATGAGATGTTCCCTATATTTAAAATGCCACAGGTAATGTCTTGCAGAATGAACATCTAAGTTTGGAGTATAGAAGTTAGCATTGCTATCCCAGTTCTATAGGTGGGCAAACTAATGCAGAGAAAGGTCAGGTGATTTGCCCAGGGTCACACAGTGAGCTAGTGCAGAATCAGGAACAGGAACCAGGAAAACTGACTTGTTATCCCTTGCTTTTAACACTCTCACTATGGGACAGGTTGTGAACCTCTGACTCCATTGGTCAGTAGTTACTCATATGAAAGGTCAGTCCCATTAAAACCAATGGGATGGCTTGTGCAAGTAACTGTTCCCCAGTTGGAGCAAGGGGCTCACAATCTGGCCCTGTGAAAGTGACATATAAACATATATCATGTTAATATAAAGTGACAAACTTTTATCCCTCATTGTCTTTTTATCTGATGCCTGGTAGACATTTCTTGAGCAAATGTCCTCTGCTCCCTGTTACACTGGTTTCTGCTCTCTCTCTAGAATGCTCTTGCTCTTTCAGATTGACTGTCCCTGTAGAGTTATCCATCAGAACTATCCATCTTACATGTCATTCAGCATGTGGTTGCAGATCTGAAATATAAAATGACCCTCCCCTCCCCACAACGAAGAAACTAAAGTATGGGACATTGTGTATGTTTACTGTCTTTAGGGTCTCAAGCATCATTCCGGTTCGTTTGGTAGAAAGGAAATGGTCATGTCTTCACAGCTGGGACAAATGGTAGAAATTTTTTTTGATAAATACTGAAGCCACATATACGGTTTGATATGAGATTCACCCTCTAGTATTTAGGTTATTTTTCCCATAATTGCCAGGGTTCTTTAGAGATTTATCTAAACTGATTCATATACAAAAAGCAGCACAGAGATTAGGAAACTACCAAACTTGGGTTTTTAATCTGAATACAAAAGACTGCAGTTAAAGAGAAATAGCTGTCTCATGAGTCATTACACGGAAGTCAGGAAATTCACAGCTGAAGTAGAAATTTTTAGCCCCAACTCTGCAAGTCATTTTGCTAGCACAGACCTTTGCACCTGCACAGAGTCACCATGGAGTTATTACATGACTACAGTCCCGGTCAACATAACTCATAACTGCTGCATGCCCAGCACTCCTGAAAATGTGACCACCTATTTATATACCCAAACACTATGCTGTCTGAGTACCAAAATTCTGTTCTCAGTTAAACTGATGTAAATCTAGAAATCCACAGAGAAATAAAACACTGCTTGGCCTTGCTGAAGGAGATTTATTATAATGTGTGAGCTCATTGTGCAAACTGAAAACAAGGATGTATTTGTCTGTTCTTTCTGACTGAGTGCTTTCAATAAAACTTGTTGTGTTATTCAGGACTTACACCAGTGTGTAATTGAGTGTGACTTCTGCATGGTAGACTGCATAGTTATCCCTGTCATGCAGGTGGGTAAACTGAGGCACAGAACAGTTAAGTCGGTTGCCCAAGTTTACACATGGAATCAGTGGTAGTGAATCTGTTATTTAAATGGAAGTTGCTGGGTGCTCAGTACTTTGGAAAAGTATCCCATTTTTAGGTGTCTATACATGGATTTAAGAACATAAGAGAGGCCGTACTGGGTCAGAGCAAAGGTCCATCCAGCCCAGTATCCTGTCCACCGACAGTGGCCAATGCCAGGTGCCCCGGAGTGAGTGGACCTAACAGGTAATGATCAAGTGATCCCTCTCCTGCCATCCGTCACCCCCCCTCTGACAAACAGAGGCTAAGGACACCATTCCTTACCCATCCTGTTTAATAGCCATTAATGGACTTTATCTCCATGAATTTATCCAGTTCTCTTTTAAACTTTTAAAATTTAGGAGCCTAATGTTAGGCACCCATGTCCAAAAATCTTCACTGTGGTTTTCTCACTGGAGCTGGTACAAATAAATATTATTTCTTTTATATTTCCTGTCATATCCTGTGTGTTCCACAGACAGAATCACTAAGACACCATTATAATGTACAGAGGTAAGCTGTACCTCCCCCCCCCCACTCCCATGGATGCAGTTTTTAAAAAGCCAAGCCAAATGTTGGGAAATTTATTGGGAAAAATCAGACACATTTTTATGGACTTGGCTTTTCTAAAGCAAATTGTATTTTTATGATGTTATAAATCCTTGACAATAGGGACTTACTACTTTTATAATAGTAAAGTAGAACTGGGAGTAGTTATAGGGCTTGCTAACAAAATCCTAACAATACCAGTGTAAGAAATCTGCTACAATGAACCATTTGGAGACTCCTATTTAAAACTGAAGGGCCAAGTTTTAAAACTTAGATCCAGCTGCATAACACCACCAGAGAGAAATAAAACACAGCTTAGCTTTGCTGAAGGAGATTTATTATAATGTGTGAGCGTATGGTGCACACTGATAGGCTTCCAGAAGGCCTGAGGAATGTAAGTTGCTTGCTAAACAACTAAGCTATTTTAATAAACTAAGATCTATTTGTCTCTTCTTTATGACTGAGTGCTACCTTTCAGAACGTAGTGGCACTAGACATCGCAGTTACAGTTGACAAATCACATGATTTAATTATGTGACATGACTTTGAAACCCCTATCTCAGGATCTAATTTGGACAATCACATGCCAGTTGCATTCGTTTTTAAAACATTCTAGTTTCCCAAATTCTCTCCATATACGTGAAACCCCTGCTTACACCTGTACTGAATGGTTTGCCACCTTGTGATTTGTCAGGCCTTGCAGGTGTAGCCCAAGGTTCAGCGTGCTTCAACAGCAACCCTGGGAACTACAAGGTGTGGACTACAAACTGAGGCATCTTGGGAGAACTTCCTGGTTCCTGCCATGATGTACCCTCTGCCCCCGCAGCTGGAGGAGCCAGCACTGACTGAGCTGGGAGCACACAGCAGGCAAGCAGAGAAGAGGCTGCTGGACTGTAATCCTATTCTATGTTCTTTACAGAATAAAGCCCTGTTCCTGGTGGTTTGTCTGAGTGGGTCTGGTCTGAGGTGAACACACACAGACACAACGCAGAGCACATGAAGACACCTCAGGCCCAGTTTCCCGAAGTTGTGTAAAAAGTCACAATGCAGGCTTCCCCTATCTTGTACAACCTCATACTGGGCCAGTGAACAGGAGAAGGGTTACACAAGCCAAATAGACTTGGGTTGGTTCACTATATGAATGGGAAACTGACACTTTCTTTGGGCATCCAGGCCTGCAAGCCACTTTGTTACCCTTCAACCTCAGCGAGAAGAGAGAGATTTGTTGGTGCTATACAGCTCTCTGCCAAACCCGAATATTAGCCAGCCCAACAACTTCCTCAGGACTCTGCCAGTCCAAACTTTACCTTGCAGGTTAACCCTTGGCGAACTTCAGTTCCCAAACCCCCTGGTCTGGCAGAGATGTGATTTTTCAGGCTTGTAAGCCATGATGGTTACACAGACCTAAAAGCATTCCATGAAACAGCCATTTCGTAATAACAGCTTCCTAATAATTTAATAATATCAATTTGTCTAGATTGTTAGGGTCTTTTCCTTCTGGTAAAATGCTCTTTAAATTTTCACAGAATTCAGTTAAATTGAGTGGTGAATTTGTGACTTATTTTCACTAGATTTTATTAGCCATTACTTGCAAAAATATCAAAAAGAAAGAATTCAGTTATTTTTGGCAGCCAGGTGGGAGAGCCACACCTTCTAGTCCTAAGCGTGTGTATTCACTGTCACTGCATAGAAAATGGAGGTCCGCAAGAATGTGTTCCACAGTCAAAATAACTTGATGGACCTACAGCAAAGAGGTCCATCAAGTCCCAGGGTACTGGGTACTGGGACTTACCACATAGCAGGGAGCCACTGATGAGAGTGGAAAAGCAAACCCTCCTGATGGCAAGTGCAGTAGTAAAAGGATCCTATTGTTGTATCCATTGCTTGTTCTTTTAATTAATTATGACAGCTATTCCCAAAAAATAAAATGCAAAAGGAAATCATATGCAATGCAATGGGCAAATGGTGCTAATAGTGCTGTCTCATAACAAACTATAATGGATGCACACAAACATATATATAGACTCTCCTTATTCCTTTAATTCGGCACTGGTATAGGACAACCTCTGCATGATAAGGGAAGATTGCCCCCTTCCATGGAGAAATGAACAGAAAGAAGCTACAGAGGCAGGAAATCTTTGCAAAGTTCATGTTGTGGAATTTCCTCCCAAGACATTTGGGGGCCAGCAGAGCTTGAAGGGGTAAGGATTTCCAGCCTCACATTTGCTGGGAGTCACCAGACCTTGGAGAAACAAAATTGGACGCATTCACAACTGGAAGGCGCTTTTGAAAATTTGTCTATTAACTTATCTGGCCTTTGGATTCCCGTCTGTAAAAAGGGGCTAGTAATATTCACCTGTTTCATAAGGAAGTTTTGAGACTTAGTTATCCTGAGGTCCAAATTCTGCATCTGCTGAAGTCAGTTGGATCTGTCTCATTGAATTCAGTAGACCCAAGATCAGGCCCTTAATGCACTATCTGATGATTGAGGAATGTTGTTACATCACAACAAATTCTTATGAAGAAAACTGAAAGTGGCCATGGGACGAGCTTAAAGCTTTATTTCTTGATTCACGTTATTTTTGTTCATATTAGTTGACAACATGTTGTGCTGTGTTTGCTCTATTGCTAAATAAAACCCTTGGATTATTAAATTAACTCAGTACTTAAGTACAAGCTTAACTTTAAATCAATGGGGCTACTCACATGCATAAAGTTAGGCAAGCTAAAAAAGTACCTTGATGAATGGGGCCTCTAAGCACTCCATCCAGCATCCATTGAAATCAATGGGAGACTATTCATTGACTTCAACTGGTGTTGTATTAAGCCCTGTGTCAGTTAGTAAAGAACACAATACCTCAGTAATAGCAACTAGGAGAAATTCAGCCTCTTTTGGTGAAAAAAGACCCTTCTGAAGAAGATCCACTGTTGCCAATGCACAAGGTATGCTTATATGGAAATCTGCACTTCTTGAAAGACAATAGAAAACCTGTAGATCAAAAGTTATTCCAAGAGTCTGCTGTCAGCCTCTGAAGCACTGAATTCCTTACGAGTTTTGAAGCAACACAGCACAGATCTGAGGATGGAATTTGACCATGTGAAGATTTAACAGAACTGAAATGATAAAATGAGTTATAATGTAAGAAGATTTTTAGTGCTTAGAACAAAAAAAATATCTGATCCAATCAAGCAAAAACTAAAAAAAAAGCGAAGGTAGGAAAATGCATCTCTGGACTGAAGGAAAATGAACGATAAAGTGAATGCAACTGTCACTACAGATTATTCAGAGTAGCACCAATCCATCAGAAATTATTTTAGTACTCTGATCACACACACACACATATGCTGCTTTGAACATATTCTTTCCTTTCTTAAAACAAAACATTACCAAGGAAACCTTTTTAATAGAATAAAAAAAAAAGAGGTTTGTCCTAAATCCCAGAGAAAGAACCTTGAAGGAATTACATACTTTCCTACCTTTTACTTCTAGTGTTAACCGACTCGACCTATCTGTATCTGTATGCTAATCATGTAGTTAAGACAGCACATAACACCATTGCATGGTATTTACACACATCCCGCTAGGTGAAAAGAAGCCAGGGGAAGCAACAGAGACAAAGGAAACAACACAGACAGTTTTAGTTACACAAGTGAGCAGACAGAGGAAACACAGTTGGGAAAACAAAAGACGGAGCGGTAAAGGAAACAAACAAGAAAACAAATCCCAAGGCTGAACCAAGCCATGAACAAAGGCCCACTACAAAACAATTTATGGACCTCTAAAAAGGAAAGAAAGAATTTCTCCATCGTAAAACAGAAAAACATTTGTGCCCATTGACATGCTCACACGCCTGCTGAAAAAGTGTATGTTGATACCCCTCTTCCCCCCCAATATTCCATAAACATTCACTTGAATTTGACTTGATGGAAAGCAATGATCAAGTCTTAGGCAGTGTGTTGCATCCTCTGCAGCGACTCTTGAGCAATTTGAACACAGCTAGAGCTGTGCAAAACGTGTCATGTTCCGTTCACATACATTTCAGCAAACTTATTAGGCAGGTTGGGGTGTATGTGGCCTACACACTTTGTGTTTCCAATTACTTTTCAGATTTGTTCAGAGACAATATGTAAAGAGATATTGTGAGCTTCATGAAATTCTATGCATCACATGTGGTTTAGTACCAATTCACAAGATGAGAGGTCATTCAGTCCAGAAGAAATACCAGGTGCCTCATATCATTAACACCCCTCCCCTCCCAAGCCCCTCAAAAATGTGTGCCTCTTCAGAGACAGCCAAAGATTTCACACTGAATTCCAATGGAATGTCTGAAGGGTCAAAAAACTTTCGTAGGAAATATCTCAGCTTGTTCTGTCTCCATTACTAAAGACAAAAGTAGTAGAATTTTGCATGGCTTAAGGATGTAATGTCCTAAAAACTTATATCCACCCACTAGCTAAGCTAAAAATATCTAAATCTAAAACCTCATGATTAAGAAATTGTAGAAAACTGATCAGGGAAGCAAAGGGACACAAGAAGCAATCTATGGCCAGTAGAGTTAAGGACAATAAGAAGGAGGGGTGTTTTTTTAATATATTAGGAACAAAAAGAATCCTGACAATGCTATTGGTCCATTACTAGATGGAAATGATAGAATTATCAATAATAATGAAGAAAAGGCAGAAATGTTCAATAGACTTCTTTTTTGTTCTGTATTTGGGGAAATAACAGACGCTATAATCTCATCATATAATGATGATAACATTCTTTTCATTCCACTAATATCTCTGGAGGATGTTAAGCAGAGGTTACTATTTTAAATCAGCAGGGCCAGATAACTTGCCGTCTGAATAAAACTGACTGAGGAGCTCGCTGGACTGAGCTGGGGAAGTTCCAGAAGACTGGATTGCTTGGTAAACTGGGCGCAAGGAAACAATATGCATTATAATGCTGCTGAATATAAGTGTATCCATCTAGGAGCAAAGAATGAAGTCCATATTTACAGGATGGGGGGCTCTTACCTAGGAAGCAGTGACTCTGAAAAAAGATTTGAGGGTCATGGTAGATAATCAGTTGAACATGAACTCCCAATGTGATGATGTGGCCAAAAGAGCCAATGTGATCCTTGGATGCATAAAAAGGGGAATCTTGAGTAGGAGTAAAGAGGTTATTCTTTGTCTGTATGTTGCGGCCAGTGCTGGAACAGTGTGTCCAGTTCTGGTGCCCACAATTCAAGAAGGTGGTTGATAAATGGAAAGGGTTCAGAGAAACGCCATGAGAATGATTAAAGGATTAGAAAACATGCCTTATAGTGATAGACTCAAAGAGCTCAATCCATTTAGCTTAACATAAAGAACATTAAGACTTGATTACAGTCTATAAGTATCTGCATAGGGTACTTGTTGAATAATGAGCTTTTCAATCTAGTAGAGAAAGGTAAAATATAATCCATTGGCTGGAAGTTGAAGTAAGGCAAATTGAGACTGGAAATAAAGTATACTTTTTTGCAAGTGAGGGTAATTAACCATTGGAACAATTTACCAAGGGTCATGGAGGATTCTTTATCACTGGCATTTTTTAAATGAAGATTCAATGTTTTTCTAAAGACATGCTCCAGAAATTATTTTGGGGAAGTTCTATGGGGAAGTGTTAGACAGGAAGTCACACTAGATGATCACAATGGTCCCTTCTAGCCTTGGAATCTAGAAAGGAGGGGAAATAACCAGTAACTGCCAAAGAGGAATTTTCTTTAGGGGCAAATTAACCTGCAATTGTCCATTATGGAGTGTTTTGCACCTTCCCCTGAAGCATCCCTTATCTCTGCCAGAGACAGGATGCTGGGATGAAAGGACCATTGACTTGAACCAGTCTTCCTATTCCTATGTGCCACCCTGGGGTAAAATCCTGCTACCACCCTCAATGGGAGCTTTGCCACTGACTTAAATGGGGATAGGATTTCATGCCAGGGCTCTGGACCTACCAAAGAAGGAGCCACTCCCCTAGGGAATCCATCTGCAGTATAACATTAATCCCAAGGTATGCTGGGTCAATTTGGTTAGTTCCGAATACTCATGCAGTACACATACGATTGATAAAGCTCATAGTTATGTATCTCACTGTTGTGTCGCAGTGCTTTGATTTAAGGTGACCCCAGTAGCTTGGGATATAAGAGGGGTCTTGTTATTACAAGTCCCCATAGATCTGCATACAACACTCCCCTCTAAAGAATAAACTTTCTTTTTGCACTAGAGTTGTTTGTACAGTTCACCGGAGAAATTAAGCTCCTCTGTCATAAAAAAAATAAATAAAGCTGCCAGATATCTCTGGAAACAACCTGAAAGGTTCTTCACTAGAGACAGGAATAAGTAAGTCAAAAAAAGATCAAAATGAGCAAAGACACAGTTAAAGAAGAGTCAAGATGAGAGGGCAACAGCCTGTACTGCAGCAGCAATGGCCACAAGAATCTTATGTTACCAAGAAACTGAGAAAAGGAAAATTTAGGCTGAATATCCAACTAACTATGCAGGCTGTTCTTCCTTGCAGTGAGGTCTATTAGACTGTGAAATAGGCTCTCAAGAGAAGTGATGGCAGCTCCATCGCTTGAGTAATATAATTGCTGTATTTTGTGCCTTTGGTAAAGCCTGAAAGCCCTTCTCTGAACTGAATCCAAACCAGAATATGCCTTTCTAATGAAAGCAGAATACTTAATAAAGATACTTGAATATTTATTTATTCTGTGCAGCTTTAATGCTTCTGTGATCCATGAACAGTCCACATGTTCATAAGCCAAAGGGTACTGTTAAGTTTTGAACTATAGCAATTCCCCATGGCTCTGGCAGCATTGACTGGTTTATCTTGTAAACAGTCTTTCAATTTTGTTCCTTAGGTGTTTGAATTTTGAATTAACCCTTTCTGTTCTTGTTGTACACCTGTGCCCCTGCCAGTGGTACAGAACAATCAATGCTGGCCCCACTACTTCCCACTTCCAGATTCTAAGGGCAGACAAACCTGATGAAGTATCTGATGCATATCATGAATATTGTCATTTTTTGGCCAGCTGAAAATTGTGGTCAGTGTTTGTCATCTGGCATTTCATGAATGACTACAGGAAAATGAAGTTAAACAGGTTCAAGTGAGAGCTCCGAGTTTCATTCCAGCCAGTCTGTGGCTGGATTATTAATAACACCACCACCTACCTCTTACATAGTACATTTTATCCATAGATCTTAAAATGCTTTACAAAGGCGGTAAGTATTATTATTCCCAGTTTACAGATGGGGAAACTGAGGCACATAACAGTCAAATGAATTGCTCAAGGTTGCCCACTGGCAGAATTGAAAACAGAAGACAGATGTAACCAGGTGCCTTATAAAAAGATGATATGTGCATAAAAGATAAAAAGATGACATGTGCATAAAAAATAAAATGATACATGCATATAAAAGATGATACGTGCATATAAACAGGATATTAATACTTAGCAATTCATAACTTTTCTATTGATACCTTACATGACATACTTTGTACAAGACTTATGGAAATTGTGCAATAGTGGTAACAACAGTGATATAAATCGTATAGACAGAATCACACCAGGTCTCCTGAGACTCAGTCCTGTGCCCCAACCTGCCAAAAGATAGGCTTTCAGATGTGTACCTATACAACAGAGCCATTGTGCAGGGGTTTGGATAATGGTGGGTGTGACGGTGTACCCCATAAAACTTTATGGGGAGATGCTTATAAATGTATACATGATGTAACTGGACTATGTTTTATGCTACATGTGCCATGTAACATATCTCTATGAAAGTTATGACCTACTGAATTTATTCCTCCCATTTATATGCATGTATCATTGTTGTAGTTGAAGTTATGAATATTGGTTATATTTCTTGAGAAATGAATGTGCAGGTTAAGTGCCCAATCAAGAAGCACTTAACAGACAATAGAACTTGCAGATACCAATCCACATCTGAGCTTTGCCAGGAATGTGGCTGGTCTGAGAAGGAACTGAGTTGTGCATGGACAGGTGACTTGTCCATGTGACCCCAACTCCATTTGGTAACTGGATGCTACACAGGGAGAGGGAGGGGTGTCCACCCAGAGGAGAAAATCTATTAAAACCCCTAGGAAACCCCTCCATTTTGTCTTCAGCTGGCTAAAGAAAGAAGCTCTCCACCCCCCAAGGACATACCTGAGAGAGACTGAACAAAGGACAGAGACAATAGGGGGTGTGAGTGACTGCTGGACCGAGGCTAGAAGCTTTACAGCCTGTGAAAGAAGGAAAGCTGGAGCTGGTGAGGTTTTGATATCTGTGTAAAGTTTGATTAGACATAGACCTGCGTGGTTTATTTTATTTTACTTAGTAATTCAATTTGTTCTGTCTGTCACCACTTGGAATCACCTAAATCCTACTTTCTATACTTATTAAAATCACTTTTTACTCATTAAGTTTCCTGGTGTACGAGTTGGTACCCGGCGGGGGGCGGGGGGAGGGGCAAACAGCTGTGCATATCTTTCTATCTTTGAAATAGAAGGCGAACTATTTATGAGTTTGCCCTGTATAAGCTTTATACAGGGTAAAATGGATTTATTAAGGGTGTGAACCTCCTTGGGAGTTGGGCACCTGGGTGTCAAAGGCAAGAGCTCTTCCAGGAGCCTTACAGTTGTGAGTGGACTTGGTTCGGACCTGGGTCTGTGTTTGCAGCAGATCAGTGGAATCTGGCTCAAAACAGACAGGATTCGGGAGTCCCAAGCTGGAAAAGGCCTGGAAGCAGGGGCAGAAGTAGCCTTGGCACACCAGGTGAAAGCACCAAGCAGGTCTCTGTGACCCCAACCCGTCACAGTGGGTAATTCATGCTGGATGCTGCCTAATCTCATCTAAAACATTCTAAGGGGAAGAGTTTTAAATATTTTTTTAAATAGAATCTGCTATCATCCTACAGACAAAAACAAAACATTCAAAAGTCTTCTTTAACAAAGAAGATCATATATATTTTTATTCTTGCTTTTCTACAGAAAGGAGAAGACGCACCGAGACTGAGAGAAGGAGTGCCTTGGAGTAAAGAGCTGAGGGAGGATGGATTTGGAGAGACTCAGGATTAGAAGGGCTGTTGGTATCACCCTGCCAGGATTAACCACACTGATGGAAACCAGGGTAAGATCTTGTGCTTGTAGACAGGCACTGGTGTCTGAACCAAAACTACACAGCATAAAGAAACCCAAGGTTACAGGGCAGGCAGTAACAGAACCCCTTACTGGTCTGGGTGACCCCACAGCGGATAATTGCTTACAAATTTCCATCACCACAGCACAACAGTTGACCTGAAAACACCAAACTGATTAGCCACCGATCTGTAGCAGCCAAATGGCAACAGCAAACCCCTTCTGGATTGGTCTGGACTCCCTCTTACTCATGTCCTGGCAGTGAAGGGCCAGGAGACGCTCCTCACACAGCTCCCTGGAGGTGGCCTCTCTCATGAGGGAGTTCTGGAGCCACCACTAGTCATTCCAGCTCTGCAGGGCAAGGTCATCTCATCACTTGGTGATTGTGGTCCTGCTCTAGAACGTTTGATCAGCATGGGGGAATAGACAACTATTAAAGCCTGCATCAGATGTCTCCATTCTTCCATGTCTGGATATAGCCTGCATGATGTCTGCCACTTTCTCAGGGCAACAAACATATCCGAGGTCCTGTTTTTGCCTGTTGCTGGAATGAGTTGCATGAATGCTACCACCTGGAACAGGGCAAGGTCCTGAGCTGGATCCATTCCTTGCTACTGGTTGGAATGGAGGCTGTAGACAGAAGTGTGGAGCATGCAGAGTCAGAAATGCTTTCCTTTACCATATTGCTGTCATGACCAGGACATGGGCGGTCTGAACTAGTGGCTGGAGCAGGAGTCGGGAGTCAAGCCGCGTCAGATACCAGGAGGTCAGAGTCTAAGACAGGGCAGAGCACAAAAACAAAAGTTGAGTGTCAGGAGGCAGGCAGGGTCAGGTAACCAGGCGATCAGAAGCAGGAGACAAACTTGAGAGCAGAACCACAAATCAGTAACCAGAGTCCAGCTAGGTCAGGACGTCAAGCTGGGGGAGCAGGAGCAGGAAGCAAAAGGAACACAGTCCAGAGCAAGGTGGCTCCCAGTTGCATGGACAATGTCTTGTTCCTGTGTTGGGTTTATACAAAAGCTGTGAACCAATCAGGACCCCCCCTCCCCATTTTGCCAAAAAGATTCCTAGACTGGAGTCCTCTGTCATGGTTCAGCTTCTAACCTACAACTGTTAGCAGGTCACTGTGTGGCAGGCTGGGAACCTACTAGCTCCTAAGAGCCCTGTGAAACAGCATTCAAGACCTGTGGTCCCTGATAGTTGGCAGAGTAAGAGCACTTCTGCGCAAGAGCTTAAGAAGGACAGACAAGCTCTCCCACAATGCACTGCAAAACAATTAATAGAGTAGCATAGTTTAGTGCAGTGGTATGAATCATAGGATATGCCTCCAGAAATTCAAGCGCCTCACCCAGGTTACTGCACACCAGCATGAGTGTGGCCCAGCAGCGTGGACACTCACACACAAGCTAGGCTAATCAAATAACCAGAACCGGGGTAACGCTGACGTGAAGACATACCACATGTTGCATTCTCAGACTAACCAGGTTCCCCCTCCCTAATCTAGTAGGTCAGCCTGTGTGCTGTGCTCCAAGATGCCCCTCGAACCAGGATCATGCTGTACTCTTGTGCTGAATCTGCCCTGGTTCTGGTTCATTATCACTCGGTAAATAATGCAAAGAAACTTACCTATGGAACTCCTGAGGTCAATGTGATGCTGACCATCTTCCAGCCATATCTATGAGGCTGCTTTTCCCTGTTTACCCAGGGATGTATCTCTGCCTCATTATGTCCAGGCCATCTCTTGTCCCAGAAGAGAAGAAAGAAAGACATCTGTTCCCCGGTCAGTCCTCTTTGCCTGCTTTTATGATTCTGAGTGATGAGGCCTACCTGAATGACAGGCCTCTGCTCTGCTTAGTGTGTCACCAGGTATCTGACTGGATGAGTGACTTGCAGTGTTGTTCTAGCCTTGTTGGTCCCAGGACATTAGAGAGACAAAGGGGGTGAGGTACTATCTTTTATTGGACCAACTTCTGTTGGTGAAAGAGAGATGCTTTGAGCTCTTCTTCAGGATGAACGACTGTCAATGTGAGTTGTTCACACTTGCCCATTCCAGTGCTTATTTTTAGAACAGGAGGGAGAAAGGAATTTCTGTTTCATGGAAGATTTTGCAATTTCAAAATTTGTTTAATTACAGTTCAGAATGAAAACCAAAAATTCGGAATTTCTCCGCCAAAGGGTAAGGCGTCCCAGCACCAGGGCAGTCTGTCTGGTGGGCTGCCCCAGAGCCACGGATCCTGCAATCCTTGGGATACCCAACTCAGGCAGTCCATCTGGTGGGCTGCCCCAGAGCCACGGACCCTACAGTTCTTACCCACCTCTATAAAGATCCTTACATCTGGTGGTGTAGAGACTCAGTGGCCCCAGTGGGTAAGCATTCATTGGAGGGTAATTGAATTCGATGGGAAAAAATCCCACTGACTTCCATGGTTCAGGATGAGGCTCTATGATCCAGATCCTCAAAAGTATTTGGGCACTGGGCCTACATAATTACATTTTATTCAGTAGTTCCAGTCCATTGTTGAAGGATGAGGCAGATAATAACTTTCTCCATTTTTCAAGTTTGGACT
The DNA here is from genome assembly GCA_033296515.1 of Macrochelys suwanniensis. Lineage (NCBI taxonomy): Eukaryota > Metazoa > Chordata > Testudines > Chelydridae > Macrochelys > Macrochelys suwanniensis. The sequence goes on along the minus strand of CM065775.1, from coordinate 35,085,617 downwards.
CCTGACCTGTTCATCTTCCCCTAGTTCAATTCAGACCAGTCCATAAAGGGCAGTGGCTGATTGTAGAGAAACTTCATGAGAAAGTTTGAGGACAAGATCGAGATCTGCACAGCTAAAGTCTAGTTTCATTTTGGAAAAATAGGAATATTTTTCTTTCCCTTTTACCCTGCTTTTCTGAGAAAACCAGTCAGCTCCTGTCTCAAACTGTCATCAGAAGGCATGATTCTGCTCTTGCATAACTTGGGATAAATCAGGAGTATCGCCACTGTGACCAAAGTCACACCAATGTAAAACCAATGCATGTGAGATCAAACATCATCAGACCCATTGGCTAACAGGGTAAACTTTATGGGGTGTCAGGATGGTGTTTCACTTTGATTTCAGTAGTCAGTGGAACTCAGCACTTTTTTATGCCATGATTTTTATGGCATGAGGGGTAGAAGCCAGTCCGATTAAAGCTCTTTCACTTCCTGTCCGCTTGTATTTCTTTGCCTTGATCCAAAGATCTAACACAAAAGTGATACATTTTTTACTCTGTGAAAACTACGGTGGTGCAAGAAAAATCAACCTAAACAAAACACCAGGGGCTTAATTCCTAGCTGTGTTACTTCAGCTTTATGCTAGTAACCTGCATAGGTGACTCAGTCCCCAGCTCTTCAGGGTCTTCCAATTTGGTTCTTATTTAGTTAATTCAGAAATTCAGTATACTGTTTTGACAAAAAAAAATTTAAGGTTCAGCATATTGTCAGTTGCACTTACGGTGCACTATTGATTTGAAGTAATGTAATCTATACATGCAGTCTATTTTACTTTACGCAGTTTTGTTTATTACTACCCTATCCTGAGTCCAGCCAAATCCAGAGTGTTTTCCTTTTATATTTTATATCCTTGACATTCGTGCCCCTCTTACACATGTAACTTTTCCTTTTCACATGTCATTATGGCAGGTAGATGTGTCCATTGAAATTAAAATGTAAATATTGTTAGTGCATGTTTTGGGTGTTCCAGAGTAAACTGAATAAAAAATGCATTATTAATTACATAAAGTATAAATCCCCAAACATTAATCATCTTTAAAAATATGTTCACCGTTGGCGGTTACTCATCATCTGTGAGGAAGTCAGCATTGAATTTTTTTAAAAGCTTTCCTTTTTAATGATTTTCAGGTGCTCAAATGCCAAGAATAAACTGCTTAAACAGACAGAATGAAAAGCAAATGGGATGCATTTGGCCAGATCTAAAAGGACTCGTTAAAAAAATCCATGAAGAACGTTTAGATGATTAACAAAGGTCTGGGTCCAGCAGCAGCACATAGAAATGGCCTCTGTGCTTCACTTATGTCCAACCAGGCTTTAAGAACAGCAGGCAAAGATTAATGGGGGACTCTAATAAATCTGGTGCTTAGTGTGTGGAAGAGATCGAGTCATCTCAGACAAGAAAAGGGAACAAAATTATAGGCACAAGTATTATAGTTCAGATCAAGATGGATAAATGATCTACGTTCCCCCCCAATACTATGGTTGTTCTGTTCTGTTTCACGACTGGAAACTCCTTTGGGCAGGGGCTGTCTTTTTGTTCGATGCTTGTACAGCATGTAGCACAATGGGGTCCGAGTCTATGACTGGGACTCCTACATGCTACCACAATATAAGTAATAAATAAATAGATAATAAATTAGAGACCCAGGCCTGACTTATCCACTGTCCACCTCTGGCTTTCCTTGCCATTTATAGCAAAGGGCCCCAAGAAACAGTGCAGTTCTATGCAGCCTTTGCTCTTCACCCCTGTGAAAGTATGGCCTGAATGAGCTGTCCCCTAACATCTAGCCATGAACTGGTAGAAAAGACCTCAGGAACAGAAGGCATTTGCATAGACACATCTATTATGCCTAGGTGATCAGCAGACAGACTGCTTGGTCAAAGTGATCAGTTTTGGCTGTTTTGGATGAAAATACAGTCCTCGTTGCTGCCAACAGCACCTGGCAGAAAGGATAAACTAAGAAATAACAGGGGGTAGAAGCGTCATGTTGCCAACTCTCACAAATTTATCATGTCTCACAATATATGTTTTTCTTAAAGCCCCAGCTGTTGAAATCAAAATACTAAATAAATAAATAATAAATAATAATACAATCCAGAAAAAGTTTCACTGGACAGGTATTCTTGATGTGTATTATTTACAGAGGTACAGATGAGCTGATAGGTGTTACCTGTATTATGTTATTTGAGACATCCTGTTGGTATTTCAATAATTTTTTTGAGAATTAAACCCATATTATTGGGGTTTTTTGCCTAATGGTGACAATGTGTCCTTGAAGAAACATTCAGAGCAGTGTTTCTCAAACAGGGGTATGTGTACCCCTGTGGGGGTATGCAGAGGTCTTCCAGGGGTACATCAATTCATCTAGATATTTGCTTAGTTTTATAACAGTTTTTACATGAAAAGCATTAGCAAAGTCAGTAAAAACTAAAATTTCCTACAGACAAAGACTTGTTTATACTTCTCTGTATACTATACCCTGAAATGTAAGTACAATATTTATATTCCAATTGATTTATTTTATAATTATATGTTAAAAATTAGAAAGTAAGCAATTTTTCAGCAGTAGTGTGCTGTGACACTCGTATTTTTATGTCTGCTTTTGTAAGCAAGTAGCTTAGTAGTGAGGTGAAACTTGGGTGTACGCAAGACATAGCCCCCTGAAAAGGGTACAGTAGTCTGGAAAGGTTGCTTCAGAGCACCTGGTAATAATCCTACTCCTACTTCTACTACTACTAATAAATAATACTTAGTGCCATTCATCTCAAATTGCTTTATAAACATTTTTGCCCCTTTTTACAGATCTTGAAACTGAGGCTCAGAGAGGTTGCGTAACTTGCCCATAGTCACACACTAAGTCAGTGGTAGAACCAGGAACAAGACTTATATCCCTGACCTCCCATATTCTGTGTGTTAACCATGAGATCACACTTTCTCTTCTCATTAATAATGACTAGGCATTTCTCAAGCATGTTGCAGAAGTTGTACGTGGGGTCACCTCATGCCCCACTATACACCTGAGGACTGTGTTGCCTCATAGGCAGTCATGTCTTATTTGTTGCTTCTGCTATAAAACAAACACTTTCCACTGTAATATCATGTTTGCACTATGATATTTTTCTCATCAGCTTTTCATTGATTTTCTCATTTGCTTTAAAACTGCTGGTGCTCAGGTTTCTTATGATTTTGTTTTTATGTTTGCTTTCTCACCAGCATGGCTTATAACTGGGCTAGAATGCAGGAGTAAGGATCACATCCTTGTGTGATTGTATTACGTCTATCTGGATCTTAGCTCTGTCTGCTGAGGTGCTCGTAGACAGATGCTCCCCATAGGGAGTGATCAGTGGGTAGTGGACAGAGCCATGGCACCATATGCCTTAAGCACTGGCCCGACAGAACAGTCTGGCTGCATGGAGGTAGGAATAAGCTACACTGTGAAATGCTATGTAGCAAATTTCTGCCCCCCTCCACTTCAGCCTAATCGTGGGTCCTCCTGGGACAGTGACATTATGCACTGCCCTTTACTCAGGGATGTATATAAAATGCATAATCAAGCCCTTTGTTTACAAAGCACCATGCACGGTGCTAGATGCTTCATTTTTATAATAATACATTCTAACAGTAATACCATGTGTCTGGATGATCCAAGTAATAGCTTGCACAATATTAGCTTGCAAAGGTAAGAGCTTTCCTCATGTCTGACTCAGAGCGGAACATGAATGTCTCCCTTAAAGCCATGTCAACAGAAAGAATTATAGTTCTTATAAGTGGCGCTATCCTTTCTTTTTATTCACAATGTGCAGGGAATAAGACATTCTTTTGAAAAACTACGTCAGTCCTACCTTTTTGCCTTCTGTTTCAGCATAAGAGGGTCAAACCCTGAAGGAAATGTAAGTAGGAAATATTTAACATTTTTGAATGATATTAGAGTTCCCCTTTATTGTTCAGTTTCTGTGAGTAAATCCGGTGGGACTTGTTCATTTATCTCCCAAAAACGCTTGCTACACAATAGAGGTGAATCACAGTTTCCAGTCTGCAGGAGCTGATGTCTGAGCAACCTATAGCATTGATTTTATGCATCGTTCACAAAATAGCCTCATTTTCTCCCCTTCCCTAAGAACAGTCAAATAAGGTTTCTACAGCTGAAAAGCGTTTCTGATTCCTGTAATTTGTATGAGATGGGATTCAGAAGGATTGTTTTTTCCTGCCTATAATTACTTCCTCATCAGTGGGTTCAGTACACTCCAACAAAACAGCACTCGTATCCTTCAGCATTTTACTTTTTTCTTCCTGTGGGAAAAATGGCTCTGAACCCTTTCATCTGATTTTGCCCATGTCTGAAAAGGTTTGTGGCTTATTTGACTGCAGCAGAATTACTGCATATGAATATACACGCTTATCAAACAGCATTCACAAATGAGCAGGCAACTGCAAGTTTCCTTGCAGACAAAAAACTGCAGTGATTGAAACCAGGAGAAAATAAAAATGAGGCTAGATACCAAACACAGTAAAGACACAGCTAATATCTAAGTGTTACAAAGAAAAATGTTATTTGGAAATTTACCCTCATTGTTTGCAGTGTTGGAAATTTAGGCTTTCAGTGTGTTAATTAAAAAAATCACATTTAATATTAAAGTTTCATTTATAAACAGTTTATAAAGGGTTAACATGATGTTTGAAACATTTTACAAACATAAGTAATACATGTTATAGACGGCTACTAAAAGCACAACAGTAGAAAGAGATAAGCTATGGTTATGAGCAACCTATGGACCTGTTGGCCGTATAACAACTGAATAACTAAACATCTCTTAATCATGTATTAACCCCATATAAATTATTTATAAATGGACCCTTATTATAAAGCATGATAAAAATAACCCCCTTCAGTATCCCAGAGATATAGGAGAATGCAGCTTGCAATAGACTTATTACACTGTCAACTACTTTTACTGTAAAGTACTGTAAAGCCGTGCAGTGTATTTTTTGATCAGCCTTATAAAAGAATGCAGTGTTGGATATGTTTATGTGTTTCCATTCCACAGGAATGCAAAATATAACTCAAAATGATGGTATTTGGTTTTGTTTTTCATTAATAAGCACTCACTATGGGCCAAAAAATGCTCCTTTGTCAGAATTTCCACCATCCACCCTGTGAAATTATACAAGATCTGGTTTTCTCAGTTGTTTAGCATCATAAAGGGAGTTTTGAGGCATTACAAAAGCTTGTGAACACTACAAAGAGAAACACATTCAGATACACATAACTGCATACCACTGCTTTACTGAGGAACTTGACACTGGCATACTGATATATGGCTGGATGGTAGAGTTATAATAATATTTTACATTTACATTACACCTTTTATCCAAGCATTTTGCTTTAGGATTCTTTGATCCTCTGAGCCAGGAAATTAAATATAATCATCCCCATTTTACAGATAGAAGAAGAAAAGTGGTGACTTGTGCCAGGTCACATGGGTAGAGCGGAGCCAGAAATAGAGTATAGTCCTAATTTGGACCCTGACTCAGGAGAGCACTTAAGTGAATGGTCAAATTTTAGGAATGTGCTTAAGTCTGACTGCAGTCAATAGGGCTTAATCACAGTTAAATTCACACTTAAGTGGTATTCTGAACAGAGATGTGTCCAGGACTTTGGTGTTTCCTGCTTTTCTCACATTTGACATCATTGTTCAAAAGAAACAGTTTCATCTCTGTGCTGCTACTCCTGTAGTATGTTATCCCCGCTAATGATATGTCAGACACTGATAACTTCCCCATTCCCTAGATGACATTAGGCATGCCAGTCAGGGTCACACAGAAGAGCGAGGAATTTTATATCTATCTGCAGATAGACAGATGGTTAACGAGTGCAATTTACATTTCATCCACACACCAACAAGAGAACAGATAAAATAATGTAGTGTACAGATTCACCAGCACGACTTAAACAAATGCAAATGTACAACACTGTCTAATTAGGCAATAATTTAGCGCTGATCAGATGTTATCATCTACTTCCTTGTCAACAGAAAGCATCAAGTATGCCATTACTAAAAACACGGAAGTCATTATATATGCTCTTAATAATTATATAATAGACATCATTCAGGAAAACCATTTGTATTAATGAACCATAAATAGTGTTTTACGCTGGGGTACGTTAAAATATGCTGTACTCTTTGTAGAACACTACTCAGCTGGGACTCAGAAATCTGCAAATAGGCTCAAAAAAGAGCTCACAAAATACGTTTCTACAATTCACTCTTGATTACAGCAGCATTTATGAGTGATGTGCTGGGACAGCTATAAACCATTGCCATGTCCCGTAACCAGTGCATGATTGCTGTTCAGTGTACAGAGCCAATCCTGCCAAGTGCTGAGTGCCCACAAATTGAACGTAAGGCAGAGCTCAGCATGTGGAAGGAGCTGGCCCCACAATGGAGCTTGCAAACTTCCCGAAAGTGGCAGATCCAAAAAATGCTGCTCACAGTAGGGAGAAGACAGAGACAGAATATTTTTCAAAGCACGTTGTTAACAAAGATTTAACCGTAAAGGTAGGGGAATAAAAAAAAAATGACACAAAGGGATTAGTGAGTGTACCGTGTGCTGGAGAGAGGCTAAGGCTTGGTCTACAATGGGGTGGGGGTTGACCTACGCTACGCAACTTCAGCTACACGAATAGCATAGCTGAAGTTGGCATATTGTAGGTCGACTTACCTAGCCGTGAGGTCGGCGGCGAGTTGACCGCTGCCGCTCCCCCGTCGACTCCGCTTCTGCCTCTCGCGGCGGTGGAGTTCCAGAGTCGACGGGGAGCGCATTCAGGGATTGGTTTATCGCATCTAGACGAGATGCGATAAATCGATCCCTGATAGATCAATCACTACCCGCTGATTCGCTCTGGCTAATCATGCACCCAAAACAACCTATCTGACGCTAATCCCTCTGGCTAATCATGCACCCAAACTCCCAGCTGCGAACAACTCCCATTGATTCCAGGGCCTAATTCCATCTTCAGGGTTAGGATTTAAAGGGATATCTTCAAAGGCGCAAAAGTAGTTAGGTGCCCAAATGCCACTAAAAGTCATAGACTCATAGACTTTAAGGTCAGAAGGGACCATTATGATCATCTAGTCTGACCTCCTGCACAATGCAGGCCACAGAATCTCACCCACCCACTCCTGGAATAATCCTCTCACCTATGTCTCAGCTATTGAAGTCCTCAAATCATGGTTTAAAGACTTCAAGATGCAGAGAATCCTCCAGTAAGTGACCCGTGCCCCATGCTGCAGAGGAAGGCAAAAAACCTCCAGGGCCTCTGCCAATCTACCCTGGAGGAAAATTCCTTCCCGACCCCAAATATGGCGATCAGCTGAACCCCGAGCATGTGGGCAAGACTCACCAGCCAGACACCCAGGAAAAAGTTCTCTGTAGTAACTTCTAACATCCCATCATTGACCATTGGTCCTATTTACCACTGATGGCAATTAATTGACCTTTGACTAAGATCATGTTATCCCATCAAACCATCTCCTCCATAAACGTATCTAGCTTAATCTTGAAGCCAGATAGGTCTTTTGCCCCCACTGCTTCCCTTGGAAGGCTGTTCCAGAACTTCACTCCTCTGATGGTTAGAAACCTTCATCTAATTTCAAGTCTAAACTTCCTGATGGACAGTTTATATCCATTTGTTCTTGTGTCCACATCGGTACTGAGCTGAAATAATTCCTCTCCCTCCCTGGTATTTATCCCTCTGATATATTTAAAGAGAGCAATCATATCTCCCCTCAGCCTTCTTTTGGTTAAGATAAACAAACCAAGCTCCTTGAGTCTCCTTTCATATGACAGGTTTTCCATTCCTCAGATCATCCTAGTGGCCCTTCTTTGTACCTGTTCCAGTTTGAATTCATCTGTCTTAAACATGGGAGACCAGAACTGCACACAGTATTCCAAATGAGGTCTCACCAATGCCTTGTATAATGGTACTAACACCTCTTTATCTCTACTAGAAATACCTCGCCTAATGCATCCCAAGACCGCATTAGCTTTTTTCACGGCCACATCACATTGGCGACTCATAGTCATCCTGTGATCAACCAGGACTCCGAGGTCCTTCTCCTCTTCCATTACTTCCAACTGATGCGTCCCCAGCTTATAACTAAAATTCTTGTTATTAATCCCTAAATGCATAACCTTACACTTCTCAGTATTAAATTTCATCCTATTACTATTACTCCGGTTTACAAGGTTATCCAGATCTTCCTGTAGGATATCCCGATCCTTTTCTGAATTGGCAATACCTCCCAACTTTGTGTCATCTGCAAACTTTATTAGCACACTCCCACTTTTGGTTCCAAGGCCAGTAATAAAAAGATTAAATAAAATTGGTCCCAAAACTGAACCTTGAGGAACTCCACTAGTAACCTCCCTCCAACCTGACAGTTCACCTTTCAGTATGACCCACTGTAGTCTCCCCTTTAACCAGTTCCTTATCCACCTCTCAATTTTCATATTGATCCCCATCTTTTCCAATTTAACCAATAATTCCTCATGTGGTACTGTATCAAATGCCTTACTGAAATCGAGGTAGATTAGATCCACTGCATTTCCTTTATCTAAAAAATCTGTTACTTTCTCAAAGAAGGAGATCAAGTTGGTTTGGCACGATCTACCTTTTGTAAAACCATGTTGTAATTTGTCCCAATTGCCATTGACCTCAAGGTCCTTAACTACTTTCTCCTTCAAAAATTTTTCCAAGTCATTGGAGTGGTGCACCTAGCTCCTATTAGGACCTCTGAAAATCTCCCTCTGAACATTTATACACTACTTTGAAAGTAGCTCAAAAAACTGTACAGTTATTTAAGGCCAAAACTTTCATTATTGGGTGCTTACAGCTTAGTTGCTATGGCTCTATTTAGGGACACAGGTGGCCTGATTGTCTAGGTCCTGACCATTGGCAGATCCTGTTAACCCAGTCAGGAGCTGTGGGTGCTCAGCATGTCTGAAAAATCAGGCTACTTTTACTGAGGTGCCTAATTCAATGGTTTTAGTCTAAGTCATTAAGCAACACAACACTCCTGTGGTGAAAGTGAACATTAATATCCCCATTTTGTAAGACCGACGCGTGCTCAAAGTCAAGCACAAAGTCAGTCAGGATTAGACTGCAGATACTGCTGGCTCTCTAAGCTGCTCGCTAGACCAGGCTGCTAATCTCTGGTAACTTTTCACTCACTCAGCTCCTTTTCACTGTTTCTAGCACTCTTACCCAGTAATAGTCATCACAGTTCTGGACAGAAGCAGAACAAGTTATACAAAGTGACAGGCCACTGTGAGTCCTAGGAATGATGGGGTGGGAGAATGCTATGGAAGCAACTGACTGTCATCTTTTACATATAACAGGGAGATCCCTCCATAGACTGATATTAGGGACATGATTTTTTTGTCTTGATATATGTTACTTGATTTAACTTCAAAAGTGTGTTCTCTTTTTACAAAATATAGGCATAAAATAAATTACTATTACTGAGTTTTCAGATCTGTGCACAAAAAATCTGCAGCATAGAATTTCACCACATTAATTTCCAATTTCTTTGATATGAGCTTTTTATTATTATTGCAATAGTTTGTTTGTTTAAAAAAACAACCAACAACTCTGTGGTGATTTAAAAAACAAACAATACTTTTGTTTAGCAGACATCAATGAGTCCCTTCCCTTTTCCAAAATGAATGGAAAATCTCAAATTCACGAGAATGATATAGCTCTCAGGCTGTGATAAATGGAACAAATATATTTGTTGACTTTTATTTGGTATTTTACCATCCACCCACAAAATAAATAAATCAGTCCTATGGGTAAGTTTATTTTTATTTTCTTCTTAAGTGACAGAGTCCCCTGTGGATCCAAAAGCCAAATCATTCCAGCAATGATTGCAGAGGTCAAAAGGAGAAGCTCGTTCCTTTTTATTGTTTAGATGGGATGGAAGGTGTTTAAGGCTTCATTGAAGTCTATGGAAAAGACTTGCATTGGCGTCAGTTGGTTTTAAATCAGGCCCTTACAATCTACCGTAAACTAGTCATATTACAAATATTATTATTCTTTATTTACAGATAGGAACATTATTGTGGATTATCTACAAAGCCCTTGTATGCCCGCAGTTCATTTTGGAAAGACTCAAACTCTGTTCTGGGTTTTCTTCTCTTTCATCAAAGCTTTCTATAAGTCCACATTGGAGCTTGTGTAATACTGACAAGATTTTGAAGTTACAACTCAGCAAATAGTTGAGATTATTTCAGTGAACCACATCAAGAATTCTAAGAAAAGATGAAAAACCACCCGCAGCTATGGATTTTTTTTTCACTGCCCTATTTTCAGTCATTACCGGTCAGTGGGATCTGTATATTTCAGTGAACTTTTCTAAGCAGGCTCATTTAGCATATATCCAGATTGTGTGATTTGGGAACTAATTGTGGGAACTTCAGACACTTTAATTGGGTAGCATAGTCATTTGCAAACATGCCTTCAAGTAGAAATATTGGCAAAACCCACCCAGTTTCCAGTGTTGCCATTTGCACACACACATTAGCATTATGCTTATTCCTGTTTTGGGGGTTAAATATGTTGAGATCTTGCTGTAGTCATAACATTGTGAAAGGTAGCTTTAAATCTGACTTTTGACTGCAGGATCTGTGGAATGTTTAACCAGGAGAAATGCCATTGGCTATTGCTTCATTGTTTTAGTTTCATGTCAGTAGAAGAATAAATAAAACAAATTCACCTTGTACACAGAGAAGCTGTGGCTACCATAAAATGATGTTCTCATAAACAAGGTATAATCAGAAATGTCATAATTCTTCTCCTCCTTTAGGTTTTCTGGCCTGGCACATAGCACAAAATGCATTTATTTCATAGCACCTAAAAGCATGACAGGTGCTTTCTAAAATCATGGGACAATGGACATCATGACTACAGAAGGGACAAACTGAGCCAAATGTTTCGGTATAGGGACTGAAGTACTTTTGCATCACCCACAAATGATTCATAGATGCTAAAGCCAGAGTAGTATTGTCAACTCTCACAGTTTTATCACAAGTCTCACAATATATGTTTTTCTTAAAGCCCCAGCTATTGGAATCAAGGGATTGCACGAGAACCTCGGCTTTCATTTTAAACATTTTTTTTTAGCTCTCACAGCAATAAAGAAAAGTTTGAAAACATAACCCAATGTAGCCCTAAGGCTCAGAAATCAGAAGGCAAATAAAAAGAATCTCAAAGGTTTTTAAAAAATCTCGTTATTTTACAGCCATTCACATGATTTTTACATAAAGAGTACAAATTTCATGACAGAGCCAAAAACTGTGTGTAGAAGGAAGGTTAACGTTTTTCAGTAAGAACATACTTTAATTGAAGGTGCTCTAAAATAGTTAATGAACAAAAACAGCTCGATGCAATGTCCACCAAACAGAATGCATATATTAAAGTGAACGATTCAGCAAGTGATAGTCCATAAAATAAATTCAGTGGAAGGTAAAGAAAACACTAAAAGAGACACCAATGAATTTTAAAAGATTAAAGAGATCACAAGAGAAAAATCAAGAACAATGAAGCAGCCTGGGATTCAGGAAAACAATCAGCGAATACAGACCATTTAACAGGAGACAAGAAAGGTAGTGATTATTGGTGATCAATAAACTTCCCAGGGCAGATATAACACAGTCATCAGATCAATCCTAAAAATAACTGCATAAAGACAACTGCACGGTTGTTAATTGTCTATTTCTTGACATTTTTATTTTAAGGCACTTAAATGTAATTCTAAAAATGTTAAAAGTAGTGTTTTAAAGGTAGTTTATCCTCCCAGTAAATATCTCTCACTATCCACTTTCAAATCACTCCTCAAAACTCCTTTGCTATGGTGCTTATAATAAACTTGAAAACGGTTAGGCTGCTGGCAGTTGTGACAATTATCAACATAATTGTTTCAGTCTTTCCTTGTATTCCCCCACCTGTCTGTCTCCATTTATTGTCTCTTGTCTCACACTTATGTTATAAGCTCCTTGGAGGAGTGGCTGTATTTTTGTTCTGTGTTTGTACAGCACCTAGCACAATGGGGTAATACAAACAATAATGTCAACATGCATGCAACACGTAATGATAGACACTTCACATCACCAAAGCATGTAACCAGAGTCAGTCAGTCAGCAGCCAGCACAGAGTCAAGCTGGGGTGATGTGTGTCTCTGTTTTAGGGAGCAGCCTGCTTCCAAGTCCAGTTCCTACAAGGTCACATAACTAGTTTGGTGAATCCTACCTGTAGACGAGGCTTTCTCTCATCATATCCTTTGATGTGCTTTGGTGCAATGCAGCAAGCCTGGGAGGCATGTCCCCTCTTACTACGCCGCTTTCACTTAAACTTATTAAAGACACACAGCTCCTGCCAGCATGATGTCCCTAAACCGTGGAAACATGGCTCCCTCTGTTTTGTTTGGATTCTGTGAGATGTGCCAACCTGCGTCATTATCTCCTTCACCCCCTCCTGAGGCCCTTCTTCCCAGGAATGGCACCTGGGGGCAGTTTATTTTCAAATGTTGGCACATTTTTCTTTGAGGAGTCTAACAAGGGAGCAGTCTCTACAGCTCCCTCTAGTGGCAGTTCCTTCTTATTCACAACATTCAGCAGCCTCTCGCTCAGTTTGCTGTGTTTTACTCCAGAAACAAGTTGGTCTCAGAGAGCCTCTTTCAGAAAGTTACCAAAACCACTAGTAGTAGGCAGATTTTTTAGACTTGACGAAAATTCAGAGATATTGTCCTTTTATTTGGCTTCTTAGACCAAACGTTTATCATTCTGTTAAAAAAAATGAGATAGGCAAGTAATGCTTCTTTAGAAGCTCTGTTTTGTCCTTATACTCTGTCAATATCAGGGTCATGTGGAAAACAAATTTTTAAGCACTGCAAATACTGATTTTCTGCCATCAATGTTAGGAAAACAGCCATTTGTTTATCAATATCTTCTATAGCATTTGCCTAAAAACACTGATCAAGTCTCTGAATATATGTTGCAAAAATTTCCTCTTTTTCATTAAATTGGAAACTGTCCCTACTGCCATATGCAGCAATTTTATCTTTACTCTCTTCTTCTTCTTCTTTTTCTTCTATTTTAGTTTTTGTTTTTAATATCTCATCTTCACCACCAGTTTTTTCTGTTATGTTCATGCATACACACAGAGAAGTTAGATAAAAACATAAATACTCTTTCTGGAAGGTTGCAATGTAACACTACTTTATTTCTTAGAACTGAGAACACTAACACACAAGAACCACAAAACAGAGAGACAAAGCAGGCTGCTCCCTAAAACAGCGAGGAACAACTCACTCCACCTTACTCTAGGCTAACTGTCTACTGACTGACCCCTCCCTACAGGCAGAAGGACCAGGAACCTCCTTACAAATTAAAGGAACACCCTACAATTCAAGCACAGTTTTCAAATACACCAGTTGGCTCTAACTACTAATTGACTCTTCCTGGCTCTCAGAGACCAGCTAGAACCCTACTGAGAGGATATATTGGGACAGGTATGGGAAATTATATTCTTACACTAGAGCTAATAGAGAAGACAATTTACAAAAGATATAGGGCCCTATTCAGCAATGGCTTATATCCTGTCAAGTCCCATCGACTTAAACAGGATTGCACAGGGTATATGTCAGCATAGGATCTGGCATCTAGTTTCCACAAATACACTAAATTTACTCCCTGTGAAGAATAAAGGAAGCTGGAAGCGTTTGTATTAATAGAAGACAAGTTTTGCCTGTGGTGTTAAAACAGCAATAGCTTTAGGCTTTTCTAGCTATAGGCTCCTTTCAAACCATTGGAAATAGTGCAGGTGTTAGCCAGTCGATGGTTTTCATATTCACTTAGCCAATGACAGTCTAGGCTCAGAAGAACTAAACATTAAAATTACATTTCCAAGAGATACAGAAGCAGCAAGCTATGTGTTAATTCTATGTCATTGTTAATTTCTCATCTGTCCTAGGTGCTGCAGACTGTGCACACAAGACTGTTCACGCATCACCTTGTAATAAAGCACATTTGAGCAAAAGAAACTTCTTTCACTTTTTTCAGTATGCAGCACTGCGAGAGATGAAAAATATCTGATGACTGCTATGGGGCCAACTGTATCCTTGGATATATGAAGTGTGCATGGTTATAATCAATGGGAGCCTCTCACTCAGAGCCCAGGGCAGAACGTGGTTCATAATAACTAAGAGCCTGATTCTGATCCCGTTTTAGACCATGAATAACTCCAATGAAGATGAAATGTTGAGAGCTTAAAATCTGACCCAAGGTATCCAGGATCATGTCAAAATTCGTTCCTTCTCAGATCAACTGGACTATGCCATGAGAGTGGTTAAAGCTGCACAGAATGTCAGACATAAAGCCAGCCTGGTGACATGTTGGTATTTGATAAGAATACTGTGCATTTCTATAGCCTCTTCCATCCAAGGGTCTCCATAGGCTCCACAAATGTTAACAGGCCAGATTTTCCTCTTGCTTAGGGCCCAATTCAACATACCATTGACATTGAATCAGGTCTTTACATTAGTTCAATACCATTAACTCCACTGACTTTATGACTATGTTAATAACATACCTTATCATCATCCTCCCCTCAAGTTTCCTCACTTTTGAGAGAGAGAAAAAGGGAATAATCCCTAACAAAGTTGTATAGGAGCATTTAAAAGTGATAGGCAGTAGCGCAGCCAGGTCCGGAGCGCAGGGGGAGCGGCGCTATAAAAGGCGCCTCCCCCTGTACTCACCTGGCGGCACTCCGGGTCTTCGGCGGCACTTCGGCAGCTCACTCCGGGTCTTTGGTGGTACCCCACGCCAAAATGCCGCTGAAGACCTGGAGCGCCACCGGGTGAGTGCAAGAAGCGGCGCTTAAAAAGAAGCGGCGCCTTTTTTCAGTGCTGCTAAAAAAAGGCGCCGCTTCTGCTCAAGGGGGAGTGCCGCTTCTGCTCAAGGGGGAGCAGCCGCTCCCCCTGCTCCCACCCCTGGCTATGCTACTGGTGATAAGGAGACAGCGTGGACTAAGAATGAGACTGGGAGCCAAGAATTATTAGTCCTGCCTTATGCTGCTCACTTTCTGAATCGACCTGTTCAAGGCAATTGGGGGAATTTTGAAAAGCACAAATGGGAGAGAGGTGTCCAGTTCCCATTGATCTACAATAGGAGTTGGGCACCTGGCTGTCCTTTGCACCTTTACAAATCTCTGCTGAACCCTTCTATACTTCAGTTTAGCCATTTGTAAAAGGGGGGGTAGGATTTACCTACAACAGTCACCATTAAAATGCTGATATTTACTGCTTGCAGGTGATTAGCATTATGGTGGCATTACTCTTCACTAAACACTTTAATAAGGATGACTGTTCCTTATAGATGTGTTCTGTATTCAATGTTTAAGTGCTTTAAGATCCTCAGATAAAGGAATTCACTGTGCAAGTAAGTGCAAATACAAGAGCTCTCTGTTCTGGCCTTTGGCTGAATCGCATTATGGTAACATTATTTTGGTTTTCTTTGTAAGCATCCAGCACAAATATGGAGAGAGAATCATGAGTTGTGTAAAGCCTCAAAACGATCTCCATTCATAGGGTAAAATCCAAGACTAAAAGTATGCACCCACTTAGAGAAACTGAAGATGAGCACTGTGAGCTATAATTGTGCACCTACTTCTAAACCTACACACCTCACCTTTCCTCTTTTGCTATGCCTAATTCTGAGGATTATTCATAGATTCCAAGGCCAGGAAGGACCATTGCAGTCACCTAATACAGGGGTTCTCAAACTGTGCTTCAGGTTGGAACCCAAAGTGGGTTGCGACCCTGTTTTAATGGGGTCTTCAGGACTGGTGTTAGACTGGCTGGGGTTCGGGGCCAAAGCCTGAGCCCCACCGCTTGGTGCCGAAGCCAAGCCAAGGGCTTCAGGCCTGGGCAGTGGGGCTCAGATTACAGGCTCCCTGCCTGGGGCTGAAGCCCTGGGGTTTGGCTTAACTGCCTCCTCCCTCCCCCGTGCATGGGGTGGTGAGGCTTGAGCTTTAGCTTTGCCCCCCCCTCCATCCCCCTCCTGAGTGGCAGTGCTCAGGCAGGCTGAGGCTTCAGTCCCACCTCCTGGGGTCGTGTATTAATTTTTGTTGTCACAAGGAGGTCGCGGTGCAAAGAAGTTTGCGAGCCCCAAATGCGCTCACTGTTAAAATGGATCCCTTTGATTTGTCTAACTTCATGGTTTATAGCAGTTCTCTGTACTTAGAACTGGTTGCACATTCAAGTTTTGAACTGTCAAAGCACAATAGATTAGCCCAGACAAAGGCCAAACCTATACTGTGTTTTTTTTAAAAAATAGTCTTTGTGCCTCTTTGATAAATTCCCATGAAGCATACAGCGGCAACTCTGCCCTTCTTAGCTTTATCTTCCTTGCATAATTCTGCATAATCTTAGTACACTGGAGCAGAGTTTCAAGTGGGTTAGTGGTGGTGCATAAATCCTAAAGATGCATATGACAGTTAAAGAATATTCAGTTGTAACCAACTTGGCATTTAATTAAAAGTCAATTAAGAGTTTCTGTAGCATCAAAACAAAACAATAGAATAATAATTATGTTTTGAGGTGGGAGGGAAAAGGTACAGTAATTGTTTCTGCTGATAGGTGTCTTTCAAGTTTCAGCTAAGGGAAGAATACAAAATAAGCAGCAAAAATTTACATTAAAGAGGATTGCAAGGTACACCTCAATTTAAGGTGAGGATTATGGGTGGGGCAAAGCTATATAGCTAGCTAGGAAATTAAGTAACACTAAAGATATTAAGATAGTAGATGTTAGACTGTGATGCCTACAAGAACCACCTTAGAAAAGGAATATTAACTCTTTGTGCGCTTTTCAGCTGTACAACATGGGCCACAGTCACGCTTGGTGACAGCAGATGCAAATCTGTTTACTCAAATGGAATTTCACCTTCTTATACTAGGTCTGAATTTGTCCTCACCATATTTTATAGCAACGTTTAAAAAAGTGTCATTCTCCATGTGACAAACCCTCATTAAACTGCCCTGGTGGACTCAGGGGAGAGCTAGCCGGGCAGAAATTCCAGTGTTATTTATTCAGGCTTCATGACCCCAGCCATGAACCTGGATTAAATGCATTGTATGAATGTCAGAGAGAGTGACCGGCTGCCTCCAGGGTGAGCTTTTAATTAGCCAGGCTAATTCTCTGCTATTTCCTATGGCTGCAGAGTATCCTCATTGGTTTCAATGGCAATCTGACTGAGGGAGAGTAACTGACTCCATTCCTTGAACAGGGGTGAAAAACAATATTTTGTTCATGGCCTCTAAGGAGGGGTTATTTCTTCCAAGAACAGGAAGTAGCCTCCTGAAGCTGAGCTTCTGAAGCCAGTAACTGAGGAGACCAATTTCTGTTAGCCTTCAATGATGCTAGTTACCTGTCTCTATTGATGTTGCTATGTTTCTCTTGCATCAGCTGTTCTATTATAACAATCTCCTCTTTCCATCTCTATCTGCTGTCACTGGATAGAGAAATTTACTTGGGGCTAGAACAGTGATGGGCAAACTTTTTGTCCCGAGGGCCACATCTGGGTATGAAAATGATATGGTGGGCCATGAATGCTCACGAAATTGGTGGTTGTGGTACAAGGGGGTGTGAGGGCTCCAGATGGGGGTGTGGGCTCTGGGATGGGGCTGGGGATGAGGAGTTGGGGGTGCGGGAAGGTGCTCTGCCTCCCAGCCAGGCTCTCTCAGGCAGAAGCAGCTCTGTCCTGCTCACTGCCCGGCTGTCAGGGAAAGCAACCAAATGTGGTGGGGAAGGCGCAGGGAGAGAAGAACAGAGCCTTTTTCCCCCCTCCCCCCCTCTCCCCCTCGCCCTGTGCAGGTAACGTGGGGCAGGGAGAGCACTGTGGCACCAGGCTGTGCGCAGGGTGGGAGGGGGTCACTGGGCATGGGAGACATGTGGGGCAGTCATGTGTCCTGCCCTTTAGCTTGTGCCCCCCAGTATGGGGAGGCACCAGTGTCTATGGATGAGACTACATTGTTTGAAAGTCCAATGAACAGTAATGCAGCCAGAACCCTCCTCTAGGCCTGGCAACATACAGCTCTCTTAGGCTTGCCAACTTTCTACTCACACAAAACCGAACACCATTGCCCCACATCTGCCCCGCCCCTCCTCTGAGGACCCGCTCTTCCTCTGAGGCCTCACCCCAACTTTCTCCATCCCCTCCTCCCCCCGGCACTCGCTCTCTCTACCCTCCCTCACTTGCTCATTTTCATGGGGCTGGCTCAGGGGTTGGGTTGCAGGAGGGGATGAGGGCTCCGGTTAGGATTGCAAGCTCTGTGGTGGGGGCCACAAATGAGGAGTTCAGAGTGTGGGAGGGGGCTCGGGCTGGGGATGAGAGGTTCAGAGGGCGGGATGGGGCTCTGGGCTGGTGCAGTGGGTGAGGTGCAGGCGGGGTGTGAGGGCTTCGGCTGGGGGTGCAGACTCTGGTATGGGGCTGGGGATTGGGGGGTTGGGGTGTAGGACGGTGCTACAGGCTGGGCCCGAGGGGTTCAGAGGGTGGGAGGGGGCTCAGGGCTGGGGCAGGGGTTGAGGCACAGGGCAGGTGAGGGCTCCGGCTGGGGGTGAGGATTCTTGGGTGGGGCTGGGGATGAGGGTTTTGGGGTGCAGGACGGTGCTCCGGGCTGGGACCAAGGGGTTTGGAGAGTGGGAGGGGGATCAGGGCTGGGGTAGGGGGTTTGGGCATGGGAGAGTGGCAGGGAGGCAGGCTTTGGGCAATGCTTACCTCAAGCAGGTCCCAGAAACAGCGGCATGTCCCCCCTCCGTCTCCTATGTGGAGGAGCAGCATTACCCTGCGTGCAGGCACCACCCCTGCAGCTCCCATTGGCTGCGGTTCCTGGCCAATCATAGAATCATATGATTCTATGAATAGAATATCAGGGTTGGAAGGGACCTTAGGAGATCATCTAGTCCAACCCCCTGCTCAAAGCAGGACCAATTCCCAATTTTTGCCCCAGATCCCTAAATGGCCCCCTCGAGGATTGAACTCACACCCCTGGGTTTAGCAGGCCAACACTCAAACCACTGATGGGCGCTGCGGGGGCGGCGCTTGGGGTGGGGGCAGTGTGCAGAGCCCCCTGGCTGCCCCTACGCATAGGAGCAGGAGTGGGGAGGTGCTGCTGCTTCCGGGAGCCATGCGGAGTGGGGCAAGCCCCGACCCCGCTCCCTGGATGGAGCGCCAGAGCGGGGCAAGCCCCAGACCCTGCTCCCAGTGGAATTCGAGGGCCAGATTAAAGCATCTGGAGGGCCAGATGTGGCCCCCTGACCGTAGTTTGCCCACCTCTGGTCTAGAATGTTGCCAGAATAAGGAGCTAGTAAGAAGGTCCAAGAGCACAGTCTGTAACAACTCTGAATGACAATAAGTTGGGTCATTGTTAGCTCCAGCCCCTGGCTCCTAGTGACTGAGAATTGGAGAGAGCTGGCTGATGGATTTTTATTGGCTTATGTGAAATGAGCATCATGGTTACAGTGTAGTTCCCAGTGGATGCGTCCACTTTACAAAAGCCACCACCACAATTGGCATTAAATGGTAACCCTGCTGGCAGACGCAACAGAGAGGACCAAGAACCACTGGACCAGGGAGCCTGAAGTAATCTCTCAAAAGGGCAGCCATAGACACAGCACAGTGGGGAAAGTTTGCTCCTATTGCTTCCTGTGTTATCTCTGTTCTGCAGCTAATAAAGGGGCCTTCCCACTCCACAGCTGCCAACCTCGGCCCAAATGCATACTCACAAAAATAAGATCAAAATGGGCATGTTTAAAATGATGGGGGGGGGGCGTTGTTTTTTTGGCAGGGAGTTGTTTTTTTCTGGGGCGGAGAAGTGGAGGCCGAATTTAAAAAAAAGAGCTCAGCTCCATATAGGCACATAAATAAAGCGGGCAGATTTTCAAAACTTCCAAGCACCCAACAGCTCCCATTGAGAATAATGGAAGCTGTAAGGCGCCCAGCGCTTCTAAAAATCTGGCCACTTCATTTAGGGGCTTAAATTGGAATGGAGCTCTTTTGAAAATCTGTCCTGGAGTCCTTATAGTGCTAGTGAATACAGTTTAATTCAATGAGATTTTAGTAGCATGGCAAGCTATACCACAGGCGCCGACTTCCGGCAGCGCCGGTGGGGGCTGACGCCCGGCGTCGGGGGTGGGGCCCCGCCCCCGATGCCGGGTGATGCTGCGGGGCCCCGCCCCCGACGCCAGGTGACGTTGCGGGGCCCCGTCCCCGACGCTGATGCAACGTCGCCCAGCGTTGGGGGTGGGGCCCCACAACATCTCCCGGTGCTGAGGTGAGTTTGCGGTGGGTCCCGGGACTGGCGGGGAGCTGGGCGTGGGCCCCGGGGTTGGCGGGGAGCTGCCGGTGGGTGCTCTGCACCCACCAATTTTTCCCCATGGGTGCTCCAGCCCCGGAGCACCCACGGAGTCGGCGCCTATGAGCTATACAAGTGTTGGTAAAGTGTAAAAAAGAGACCGAACCTTTGGGTATCTGGCAGCGGTAGGTAAGATCCACTCAGGATAGGGCTACCACTATGTTTGATGTTATATCCCCTGTATCCATTTATCGGTGCTGCCTATTCCTGATCCAGTGGCAGTGCCATCTCTGCTACCTCTCTCTTTTTCCCAGACTCAGGCACAATTTTGTGATGACTCTTATTTTACTGCAGAATTAGAGGGGGTTCTGAAAAGGGTGACAAGAATGATTAGGGGCATGGAAATCCCTCATATAAAGAGAGACTGGAAAAAATGTGATTGTTTACCTCAGAAAGGAGATGAATAAGAGGAAAAATGATAAAAGCATTTAAAATTAGGAATGGTCTATTGAAGACAGTCTGGGAACTTCTGTTCTGCCTTCTATCACAAGAACAAGGGACATTCAATGAAATTAAAAAGGTGGCACATCAATATCGATAAAAGGAAAAAGTACTGTGGGATAAGGTCGGTGGGGTAATATTTTTTATTTGACCAACTTCTGTGGGTGAAAGAGACAAGCTTTCGAGCTTACACAGATTTCTTCTTCTTTTTTAAATAGCTTAGCAAGTAGATGTTGCTGTTAAGTTTGGCTTCCCTTTTCTTCACATTGTGGAGTTTTCATTTCAGAAGGCAAAATTTGATATCCTCCACTGTTGTTTGCAGTGTTCTTGTAGCCCACTTTGTCTCTCGAATATCCTGGGACCAACACAGCTACAACACTGCAAATAAGTAGACTGTGTAACTCATTGCCACAAGAAGTCATTAAGGCCAAGAACTTAGCAGGATTCAAAAAGGGATTTCACATTTATATAGAGATCAAGAATATTCAGTTATCATTAATCAGAACATTCAGGAAGAGATGCAAGCTTTGTTGCTTCAGGGTTTAAGCCAGTCTCTAACAGTTAGGCCTTGGCTACACTTGCACTTTATACCATAATAAAGCCTCCTAGAGTGCTCTACCTCACTCCCCGTCCACACTGCAAGGGCACGTAGAGCGCTCTGACTCCCTGGCTAGAGCGCTCCTGGTACGCCACCTCCCCGAGAGGGATAATGGCTGTTGCATCTTGGCTGAGATGCTCCAGGGTCAGTGTGAATGAGGAGTTAAGTTACTGCACTCTGATTGACCTCTGGAAACATCCCATAATCCCCTTAAATCAAGTGGCCTCTCTTCTCTTTGTTGTGAAATTGGCTGAGGAATACGGAAGTGCCGTTTCAAAGCTCCGTTTCAAACAGCCGGCTGCTTATCTGCTCCTGGCTGCTTATCTGCAACAGTAAATGTTTGCTGTAAGTGGGGGGGGGGGGAGGAGGGAGGCCTGAACTTACAAGACAGTGTGCTGACACACGCTCAGCACTCCAAAAACCCCACTCTCTCTCCCCCCGCATACACACAACACACTCCTGTCACACTCCACCCCACCCCCTGCATTTGAAAAGCACGTTGCAGCCACTTGAACGCTGGGATAGCTGCCCATAATGCACCGCTCCCAATGCCGCTGCAAGTGCCGCAAATGTGGCCATGCCACTGCGCTTGCAGCTGTCAGTGTGGACAGACTGCAGCACTTTCCCTAGTGCACACTCCGAAGGCTGGTTTAACTCAAAGTGCTCCACATCTGCAACTGTAGCCATAGCCTTAGAGACCAGGATGAGACCTAATGTCAGGGACAGAGTATCTCATATCTGCCTAGTGCAGGGTTCTTCTATCTTCCTCTGAGCCTCTGGTACTGGCCACTGTGAGAGACATTTAAACATTGTAAGGTATATGTCGTAAATACTTTTGTTAAATACGTTATGCTGTGCATGTCTACACTGCTGGTTTGTCTGTCTGAGTTTTGAGTTTTGTGATTTTTAAAGTGCCAATCTGCATAAAATGTGCTAGAGTTAATTTTAGTGCCACTTAGTAAATCGAACCTTTATGATGCCAAGCTCTAATGTCTGTTAGTTTTATTCTAATGTGAACCGTTTGCACGTAAGGCCTAGGGAATGCTTAGTTTAAACAGGCTCAGATCTATAAAGATCAGACAAGTAAAACATTTTACATTCTCCACAATCACTCTGTGGACTGGAACTCAAGAAAACAGAAAACAGGGGCAAGAAAAAAAGGCTTACTTTATTCATTATCTTCTTAGCCATATGAAAGGCAGAAACAGAGGATTTGGAGCTGATTGGCATGTTTATACAGACTCCGGAAGCTGGGGAACAAACAAAAGAAGTGATTTTACAATTTCAGTTTTTTTGAAAATAAATTTTAAAAAAGGAGGAAGCACTGATAAAACAAATGTAGCCTGTGGCTAGTTTCCATATTCTAAAACAAGAAACACTACACGAAACCCTTTGTTTTTGTGAGGAATTTCAATGAATTACGTCACATGGACTGTGAATTAAGGCATGCGAGGACTCATGATAAAAAGAATTGCATAGAAGAATAGTCTGCATCCTGTTCCTGCGCTGGAGATGCCTCTGATGTCACTCACCTTTATTTCCAACAATAAAACAAGGGGAGACTCTCAGAAATTAAAAGGCAACAAATTAAAGTGATAGAACATAATACTTTTTATACAATGCATAGTTAACTTGCGGGACTCAATGATAGTGTTTAAGGGCTTAGTAGGATTTTTCAATGTTATGTAGAATGAAAAATTCCGGAGTTATGTTAGGTAGCTAAAAAATGATAAGGGACAAAAAATGTCATTCTTGAGGGCATTAAAAACTAACTACCTGTTATTAGGAAGAAAACCTTCCTCTATACACAAGCCATTCCATAATTGGCTATTATGGGACTTCTTGCAACTTCCTTTGATGTATCTGGTACTGACCCCTGTCAGCAATAGGATGGTTCATTACACTCACCATTTTGATGTGATCTAGTTTATATTTTTCTTACGTTATACCCTCACTATCTGAGGCACCCATAGTACCAGATATACATGGGATTTATATGTGGTAGAACTTCAGAATTACGAATACTCTGGGAATGGAGGTTGTTCATAACTCTGAAATGTTCATAACTCCAAACAAAACATTATAGTTGTTCTTTCAAAAGTTTACAGCTGAACATTGGCTTAATACAGCTTTGAAACTTTACTATGCAGAAGAAAATGCTGCTTTTAACCATCTTAATTTCAATTAAACAAGCACAGAAACAGTTTCCTTACCTTGTCAAATGTTTTTTTAAAAACTTTCCCTGTATTTTTTAGTAGTTTACATTTAATGCAGTACTGTACTTTATTAGCGATTTCTTTCTTTCTTTCTTTGTCTCTGCTACTGCCTGATTGCATACTTCCAGTTCCAAATGAGGTGTGTGTTTGACTGGTCAGTTTGTAATTCTGGTGTTCGTAACTCTGAGGTTCTACTGTATACCTCCTCTATGTATAATACCTTTGAGATATTTCTGTTTCTTACTTTAGCCAGTACCCTTAATATTGTAATAGGATTCCTCTGCCCCAGTAGCTGGGCTGCAGGTGGTGTCTTTGAAAGTGAGGCAGGAGAGGGATGGGGCAAGAGGAATGGAAACAAAGTGTTCTATTGGAGTGAGCTTAGGGTTGCCAGTTGTCTGGTTTTCACCCAGAATGCCTGGTCGAAAAGGGACCCTGGCAGCTCTGGTCAGCACCGCCAACTGAGCTGTTAAAAGTCTGGTCGGCGGCACAGTGGGGCTAAGGCAGGCTCCCTGCCCGAAATGGCTCCGTGCGGCTCCCAGAAGCAGCGGCATGTCCCCCCTCTAACCTTTAGGCATAGGGGCATCCATGAGGCTCCACGTGTTGCCCCAGCCCCAAGCGCCAGTTCTGCAGCTTCCATTGGCCAGGAATCGCAGCCAATGGGAGCTGTAGGGGTGGCGCCTGCGGACGGAGACATAAGGACATAAGAATGGCCATACTGGTCAGACCAAAGGTCCATCTAGCCCAGTATCCTGTATTCCGACAGTGGCTAATGCCAAGTGCCCCAGAAGGAATGAACAGAACAGGTAATCATCAAGTGAACCTTTCCCTGTCATCAATTCCCAGCTTCTGGCTAACAGAGGCTAGGGACATCATCTCTGCCCATACTGGCTAATAGCCATTAATGGACCTATCCTCCATGAACGTATCTAGTTCTTTTTTTAACCCTGTTATAGTCTTGGCCTTCACAACATCCTCTGGCAAGGAGTTCTACAGACTGACTGTGAGTTGTGTGAAAAAATACTTCCTTTTGTTTGTTTTAAATCTGCTATTTATTTCATTTGGTGGCCCCTACTTCTTGTGTTATGAGAAGGAGTAAATAATACTTCCTTATTTACTTTCTCTACACCAGTCATGATTTTATAGATCTCTATCATATCCTCCCTTAGTCATCTCTTTTCCAAGCTGGAAAGTCCCAGTGTTATTAATCTCTCCTCATACGGCAGCTGTTCTATACCCCTAATAATTTTTGTTGCCCATTTCTGAATATTTTTGAAGTCTAATATATCTTTTTTGAGATGGGGTGACCACATCTGCACACA
This sequence comes from Macrochelys suwanniensis, assembly GCA_033296515.1. Classification (NCBI taxonomy): domain Eukaryota; kingdom Metazoa; phylum Chordata; order Testudines; family Chelydridae; genus Macrochelys; species Macrochelys suwanniensis. The sequence continues at coordinate 35,060,536 of CM065775.1, read as the reverse complement.
GTATTCAAGATGTGGGCGTACCATGGATTTATATAGAGGCAATATGATATTTTCTGTCTTATTATCTATCCCTTTCTTAATGATTCCCAACATTCTGTTCACTTTTTTGACTGCCGCTGGACATTGAGTGGATGTTTTCATAGAACTATACACAATGACTCCAAAATCTCTTTCTTGAGTGGCAACAGCTAACTTAGACCCCATCATTTTATATGTATAGTTGGGATTATGTTTTCCAATGTGCATTACTTTGCATTTATCACCATTGAATTTCATCTGCCATTCTGTTGCCCAGTCACCCAGTTTTGAGAGATCCTTTTGTAGCTCTTCCCAATCTGCCTGGGACTTAAGTATCTTGTGTAGTTTTGTATCATCTGAAGATTTTGCCACCTCACTGTTTACCTCTTTTCCCAGATAATTTATGAATACTTTGACTAGGACTGGGCCCAATACAGACCCCTGAGGGACACCACTATTTACCTCTCTCCATTCTGAAAACTGACCATTTATTCCTACCCTTTGTTTCCTATTTTTGAACCAGTTACCAATCCATGAGAGAACCTTCCCTCTTATCCCATAACTGCTTACTTTGCTTAAGAGCCTTTTGTGAGGGACCTTGTCAAAGGCTTTCTGAAAATCTAAATACACTATATCCACTGGATCCCCTTTGTCCAACCCCCTGCTCCAGCTCTGATCCCTTTCCCGCCCTCTAAACAACTTGATCCTAGACCAGAGAACCCTCCTACACCCCAAGCCCCCAATCCCTAGCCCCATACCAGAGCCTGCACCCCCAGCTGAAGCCCTCACACCACCACCCCTGCACCCGACCCCCTGCACCAGCCCGGAGCGCCCCCCGCACTCCGAACCTCTCATCCCTAGCCTGAGCCCCCTCCCACACTCTGAACTCCTCATTTCTGGCCCCACCATGGAGCCCGCAACCCTAATCGGAGCCCTCATCCCCTCCTGCAACCCAACCCCTGAGCCAGCCCAGTGAAAATGAGCGAGTGAGGGAGGATGTGGAGAGCGAGTGACAGAGGGAGAGGGATGGAGTAAGCAGGGGCGGGGCCTCAGAGAATGGGCGGGGCCTCAGAGGAGGGATGGGGCAGATGCGGGGCAATGATGTTCGGTTTTGTGTAATAGAAAGTTGGCAAGCCTAAGAGAGCTGTATGTTGCCAGGCCTAGAGGAGGGTTCTGGCTGCATTACTGTTCATTAGACTTTCAAACAATGTAGTCTCATCCATAGATACTGGTGCCTCCCCATACTGGGGGGCACAAGCTAAAGGGGAGGACATGTGACTGCCCCACGTCTCCCATGCCCAGTGACTCCCTCCCACCCTGCGCCCAGCCTGGTGCCACAGTGCTCTCCCTGCCCCACGTTACCTGCAGGGGACAGGGGGCGGAAAGAGGCTCTGTTCCACTCTCCCTGCACCTTCCCCACCACATTCAGTTGCTCTCCCTGGCAGCCAGGCGGTGAGCAGGACAGAGCTGCTTCTGTCTGAGAAAGCCTGGCTTGGAGGCAGAGCTTTCAGGTAGAAGTGGCTTCGTCCTGATCCCCGCCCGGCTGCCAGGGAGAGCAGCTGAACGTGCTGGATGAGAGGTGCAGGGAGAGAAGAACACCCCCCCCCTCTCTCCCCACCCCCATCAGGCCAATCTGGTGGGGCACTTGACCCCCCCCCCCATGCATCCCCGACACATCTCCTCTGATCTCATCTCATTCCTTCTCATACCCCTGCTACTACAATGTTGTATACACTATTACACATGAAGAACTATGATGAAAGACTTTTAAGTTAGCAAAGTCAAGGACTCAACAGTTAGGAGACACCAGATTTAATGTTGCCTGTGTAACTTCAATTTGACCCCATTGGACAGGATGGACGGTGCTCATTTAATGAGCAGCTCTTCAATATTTTGTCTTCTCATTGTTCAATGTGTGGCCCCAGGCCTTATTTACTGTACATTGCTCAAACCCTGCTCTGAAGACAGACTTGTTAGTTTCTTCACGTGCTTTGCTATGGTGCTCATCACTATAGTACGTGAGAGCTTCACAAACATCAATGAATTTATCTACACAAACTCTCTGTGAGCTGAGGGGATAAAATTATTCTCATTTTCCAGCTGTGGAACTGAGGCACAGAGAGATTGCGGTCAAATGTGTGAACTAATCTTGGGTGTAAAACCTGGGAGAACTAGGACCAGATTTTTCAATGTACTTAGCATTATATAGCACAGCTCCATTAACTTCAGTTACAGCTCTGTCTACTCAGCACTGCTCCAAATCAGACCCCAGGGTCTCATGTTGGGCATGCAGAAAATGAGGAATACACTATTAGTGACCACTGTGAAACGTTTGGCGTCCGTGATTTGCACATAGGGACTCTGTGGCAGAGGCAGGGATAGCCTCCCAGTCCCCTTGCCCATGAAGTCCCAGTTTCCATTCCCCACTCAGCCCCTAGATCCAGTCTCCTTGCCCAGCCACTTCCAGTGTCACCCTCCTCCACACAGGCATAGTTTCTCTCTTACCTCAGTCCCAGTCTCACCAGACTCCTTTTCCTAATCTACTCCTTTCCCTCTTCTCTGGTCTGTCTATTGTCCCCTCTGCATTTCCTCCAAGCCATGTTCTCCTCCATGCTGCCTGAGCGCAAACAGGGGGTCACTAATAGGACAGGAGAAAGAGGCCTCCTTCTCTCAGTTCCAGTGCCCAGCCCTATCCCAGCCCAGAGGAGCCAGAAGCAGCAATTACAGGGAAAGTCCAGCTTTGTCCTGGCTGCAGCATGCGTCTTCACTCTGTGGTGATGGCACATGTACAGTCTGGTCTCACACAGGAGTTATGAGAGGCTGGCACATGCTCATTATGGACAGAGCCTTAGCTCCTACAACTCTCTACTGAGTACATGAAAACTGAGATTTTTGTTTAAAGCCTTACAACTTGGCCAAATTTTCATGAGAACAACAAAAGACTCATCAGTGACATAAAGGCCACCCCCTGCTGAATTTCAAGCCTCTACTTCAAAACATGCAGGCGCTTAAAAGAAATGGTCCAAGAATATTTTAACATGAGCAAAATAGAATAATTTTCCTACCCTCTGTCTCAGAAATAGCTGAACCATTTTGGCTGAAACTTAAGGGGAAAAAAAACAGCCTGAGGCAGACACCCAGCTCAGAAAATATGAGGCCAAATAGTTGAAGTTTGGCAAAGATATAAGTATCTAAATCCAAGGTCATATAATGTGAAGTATCAGGGATTGTAGGCTTAATCATAGGCTGTGCTATCAGCCCCATCTGTAATAAGTGTCTAGTGATACCTAAATTACTAACCATATTTACGCAATGAATAAGTTTAGGGGAAATATTTGTAACAATTTTGTTCATATTCCAGGGGTCTGGTTTGGATTTTGTTTTTTTCTCAGTCATCAATTCGATGGGCATGCACAGAAGCAACTATTACAGTATTCAGGAAATAGCTGAAATAAAATCCAATTTGTAACGCATGTGAAGCCACGTTCACCTATCACAGTACAGGTGCAAATGACTGCACCCACATTGAGTGGAGTGAGTTTTATCAAATTTGTTACTCACTTTCCAAGTGTCAAGTACTGTGTTTTTTCCCAGGTCCCAACTTCATCTCCACTTCAGAAAGTTAGTTTAAAAGACTAATAAAAATGACAGTTGATTTAGTTAGATGGAATTCCAGCTTAGACAGGAGAAAAGCAGGTTTGTGTGTTTATAAGAATGAATGCATGCTGCAAAACAGACAGGGTCTAATTCTACCTTCAAATATGTGCACACACATATTAACTTGATTTCACTGAGAGCTACATACACGCAACCAAGGACAGAACTTGTTCCATAATAGCTTCTTGTTTTGGTGGATCTGAAGAAGTATTGTTCCTTGACGTAAGTATTGACTTCACCCTGGTTAATAACCATTGCTATTTACCACAACAGAAGTCGATATCTGCTTTTTATTTGCTATATAGATTCAGGTACACTACTCATGCTTATTATAGGGGAGAACAAAAGAAAAACTGTTATGAAGTCTTATGATGCAAAATTAAAATGAACAAAAACCTGCATCCACTTCTTTTGTAATAGATCCTGGGGGATGAAGTGGAGGGGAAGGAGAAACGGGTACAGGTCTTTTGGCAAGGGAGGGAGAATAAGAGTTTTCCAGAATAATGCTCATAATACCAGAATCATTGTACTAGTCATCACACAAACTTTATAAGACAGCTTACAGAAGAGGGCATTTGTATAGTTAGTATTTGAACTGAAAGATAATTAAAGTTCACCTGCTGGAAGACAGGTTGATACAGAGGAGGAGGCCACTGGCAGCTGAGCTCAGCCCAGCCTAGCCAGGCAATAAATAAGCTAAAGTAAACAGCGGCACAGTACCATCCACTCACTAAGCCAACCAACACAAAATAATAGTTACAAGAGTCTAGTTGGGCTCTTTATGTTTTCATTTTTGTAAAGGGGCTTGTGTATGCGTGTGCGCACCTTGTTTTCAGCACGGCAGGCTGCTCTGAACTGCTGATGGCAGGCCGGCAGGCAAAATGTCAGAGTAGAAAACAAAGCTGAACAGCAGAAGTCTGATTATCTTCCCTAAATCTCATCAGCAAATGAATCAATATCCTGCTTGAAAGAAAACAATGTCTCCTGCCCCCACTTTCCACTCATCGTGGCAGCCTCCAGTTGGCTGTCTGACCTATCAGTGCAGTGCCATCAACCCCTGGGCAGTCTTCCAAGTCTTCTGTGCATAGCTATTCAATGGGCAATAATTAGGCAAGAATGTCCCATATAATTGTTCAGTATCGGTATTATTCAAGATTCTGCATTTTTCCTATACTTTGAATAGGAAATAACGACAGTACCATTCATGTGTGGCAATGGTTAGCAAGTGCTGACAGTTTAATGTTCACCACTGTCTCTGGGTCACTAAATAAAGTGTGGGGCCTAATGAAACCCTCCAATGGACAGATGCAACTACACAATTGCACCATGTATATACAGGCAGAATTAACCCTTTTATGTCTACTTTGTGCTTCACTTTTCTGTCTAATCCAGAACAGGCTCCTCTGAAGTACTGTAGTCCAGTGTTGACTAGGAATCAAGATTCCTGGGTTGTATTTATGACTGTTCATTGAATCGCTCCACAGTTCCATCACTTAACCTCAGTTCCATCACTTAACCTCTCCACATCACACCATCTGTAAAATAATCAGCAGGCGATGCAAAGAAACAAATATCAGAATGAGGCTTAAGGAGGAGAGGCTGAAGGCTGCCCAAGCTCGCAGCAGTGAGGACTTTAAAAGCCAACACTGTCCACTTGAAGTCAATCTGCCTCTTTATTAGACAGATTGCAGAGTGCACATAATATAACCATGGCTGGTTAAACCATTGAGGAAACATGCTGCTGCTTTTTGAATAAGTTAAAAGTGACAAAGACTCACTGCTGAAAGCTGTGCTAAGAGGGATTTACAATAACTGAGTCTTGTAGTCAAAAAACTGCACAGCGCGTGCAACCAAAGAGTACTGTCATATCAGATTCAACACATGGTTTTACAGAGAAAGGGCATGGTCAAAAGGGATGACTAGATTTTTAATGAATATAACTGACTAAATTATCTGCCTCCTCCATGGGGTAGGATCATGAGATCTAATTAACAGTTGAGATCCTGCGATACCAAGTATTATATAAATGCAAATTATGATGGTTTCTTTACCAAACATAATCAGCCAAATTCATATTTGATTTAATTACAATAGAGCTACACAGGAGACAAATTCTGCCCAACTAAAATCAGAATAATTATTGTCATCATCATCATCATCATGTTCCCATTATGTCTCTGGTGTTTAGGGCAGCAACAAAGCTCCTCCACCTCTGTCTGTTTCTGGCAAGTCTTTCAATGGTTCCCCAGCTGTGCCAAGGGTTTTTCAGCTCTTTTCGGGCAACCTCATTTTTGCTTGCCTTCAGGTGTACATCATATCAGTATTCTGGTGATGGAATCAATTTCCATCTGAAGCACATGGCCAATCCATCTCCAGCGGATCCTGGTAATGATGGTGCTCATATCTTCTTGGCTGCACTGTGTGAATGGGTCTTGGTCTGAGATTGTTCTGGGCCAAAAGAGGAGTTTTCTGAGGCAGGTTGAATGCAGCAGGAATGAAGACAGTTTGAACATGTCATACTTTCTCATTCCCCAGCATTATGCACTATAAAGTAATGTTGACAGTACACATATCTGATAAATCTTGAGTTTGGTTTTGGTGTTGTATTTTGATGATTTCCAGACTGTATTTAAGCTCCTGAAGGTGTTCCTGGTTGTATTGATTCTGTTCCAGATGCCCTGGCTTGTTCTACCATCCTGGCTAATGGAGCTGCCCAAGTATGTGAATGTTTCTACATTGGTGATAATTATTGTAATTAGCATTATTTGACAAAACTTTCACTTGAAACTGCAAGCTTCAAACTGTATATCAAACCTATGTACCTTTGACCAAGAAATACAGTACATAGTATTCCCCTACTTCTCACATTCTATTTCTGGCTATCATAAAATATATGTAGCTCATACTATACATAGTGAAAGCAATTTCCATTTGGTTGTGTTCTTACACAAGATCTTCAAAAGAGTTTAATTAAAAAGGAATATTTTCATATATGAGTAAATCTGTAACATACACTTGTACTACTTATGTAGGGCCCAGTCTTGGTCCCATAGAAATCTATGGTATTTTTGCTATTAACTTAAATACCTATACTGTTACTGTATATGCTAAAAATGCAAAATTACATCTTTGGACAAATAAAGTCCATTCATCAGCTTTTGGTTCCCATGTTCTCCAGGGAATGAACAAAATTATATGTCTAAGAGCCAGAGTTTGCATCTCAGTTGCTGATTTAGCGGAAAAATGCATAAAAGTCATCGATTGGTGAACATCAAACGTTTCAGTCATTTACGTCAATTCAATTCAGCTAAGCCCTCAACATCAAAATACTTCTCTGAACCATTTGAGCCACGTGGAGTTGCAAACGTGGGCTGGAAATCTCAGATCAACAGACTTTCTCCTGAGATTTCATCACATCCGCTTCTGACCCAGAACCAGGAATTGCATAAGTTAGGTGAAAATTACAGTCCTATTAACAATCATTTATATAGTACTCAAAAAAATAGCATAGCACTTTAAAAATAATCAGGCCCAATCCAGGAAGTGGGACAAGTCCTGGAGGGCTTATTCAGTTAGCATTTCTGTATTTACTCAGTTCTTACTGAGGCAAACAAACTGCTATCAACTACAGTAGGGAATTTTATTTGCGCAATAGCTGAGTAAGGACAACAGGATTTGAACCCCACTGTGTAGAACTCCCATTGATGTAAGTGGGAGTGTGACACACTAAGGGTATGTCTACAGTACACTTCACGCTGGGCGTGTGACTCCCAGCTGGAGGAGACATAGCTCTGATAGAGCTAGCATGCTAAAAATAGAATGTAGCTGCGGCAGAACAAGCTGCAGGAGGGGCTAGCTGTCCCAAGTACATATCCACCAGAGACCCTAGGCATGTACTCAGGATGGCTAGCTCATCCTGCTGCTTGTGCCATGGCAGGGACACTCTATTTTTAACCCATTAGCTTGATGAGAGCTAGCTCAAGTACGTCTCCTTGAGCTGGGAGCCACTCCCAGCTCGAAATGTAGACATATCCTAAGGACATGTTTCAGAGTAGCAGCCGTGTTAGTCTGTATCTGCAAAAAAAACCCGGAGTACTTTGTTAGTCTCTAAGGTGCCACAAGTACTCCTGTTCTTTTTCCTAAGGACATGTTTCCCTCTGGTGGCTGGCCCACTGAGGATAAAAGCCTACTACCACCAGTAAATAGAATTCAGTGAATAGAGACTTGCAGTTTTTACTCCTGATCCACATAAAAGCCAGTGGAAAGACCCCAGTGATTTCAGTGGGAGTTGGATCAGGCCCTTGCTGCTGAAAGTCCCGGGTTCTATACCTATGACACTTAGCCGGAGTTGTTGCCTGAATTCTGCACATAGAGGTCTGTCATGTTCCATGACCTGATCTAACAGGATTTACAAATGGATAAAAGTTAACTGAATTTTGTAACCCTTGAGTTTTGGCCAAAGGTTCAGGTCAATTCTTGTTTTGTCTGAATTAGTTTACCTACAACTAACAGCTGGTGTTTGGATCCTGATTAGAGTTAAATTAGGGTTCGTGGTTTGCGTTCAAACACATCAACATTTCCCCACTAATTCTCATGAGATTTCCATCCTAAATATTGGAATTGTCATGGAGTCAGTTAATCTTATGAGACTTCTGTTTTCTTGAATGGCAGTGATCTCACAAGAGCAGATGTTCTTTTAAAATTGCCTTCACCGTGCATTCAAATCCCATGAAAAGTGCCATTCTTGTGCAATTTCAGTAGTATCCAAACTGAAATCTGAGTACACTGCAGGCTTATTCCTGGTTTGGATCCAGCTCAGAACCAATATCATAGTGGCGGGTTCAGATCTGGGAATTCAAATATAACCCTCTGGAATTTAAATTGGTTCAGATTAGAGGTCCCCTTTTGGCACATCTTGAGACACTAGACATACAATAGAAGTGAAGTGTGTGAGGACTGTAAGAGGCCTATAAGTGAATTATGGAAGCATTCATAAAGATTTGCCTCTCCCCCACCTCCTCCATCTGTGGCTCTCCTAACTCCATTTTTAAAGATGGGTTATGGGGATGTATATCTTTTATTGGGAAAGCAGTCCACATTACTTAATGGCCTGGAGGTACCCTGATATTGTGAAGTATCCATACCTGCTCAGCCCATCTCTAATATTAGTAACTGCAATTTTAGAACAAATTGCCTTTCTCATTGGCTGAAAGTGGCCATTAAAGGTATCAACTACAAAAATTTGTCTCACTAACAAAGCCAGAGAGCTTCAGGTGGATTAACGCTTACTTAAATGCATTTTAAGGCAGATAGGGCTTCAGCTACTTTGAGAGATCAGAAAAAGGATCTGCAGACAGAATGAACAAATTGGGTAGAGATATGAAATAATAAACACGGCCATTTGGCATTCCTATAAGAACAGAGTAGTAATGTTTCCATTGCAAATTAATTCATTTGAAATACTGAAAGGTTTGCAGTTGCTTATAACATGTCTGAAGTCCAAAGAACATGCCTGTCTACCTTGCACTGTATTGTACACGCCTCTCAGTAATTTCACTGGGCATTGAGAGTACTCAGTACATATCAGTATGTTGCAGGATGAAGTCTATAGGAAATAGCTTTGGGTATGTACAGAGATGGGAGACCCAGTTTAGCTTAAATAACAATTGTCCTTAATCATCCAAACCTTGGACCTCATTTGGATCTCATTTGAAGTTCAAAATAGTCTGTGTACCCCACTTCCTTTTCCTTTTCATATGTCACCAACGAAGGACAGGAAGTAAAAAATCTAAACTGAAATACCAGTCAGGGCTAAAGGTTCTACATAATCACTGAGAATTAAACCTGCAAGTGAACAGTCTTTTAATAAAGATCTAAAAGGACTCACAGTATGAAGATTGTATGAGACCTTTCAGGTTTATTTACAAAGGTCTGTGGTGTGTGTCAATCATAGGAATGTATGTGATGGATAAATATCAAAAGGTGCTTGAATTTGGGGATAGCCTAAAGGTCTAAATTATCATCTAAAATCTACTGTCTAACTTATTGAAACACTGGGCTAAATTCATTTCTTGTGTAACTCCATTTAAGTCCTTGCATAAGGGATTGTTTGATTTTATTTTCCCACACACAAAAAATGCCAGATTTCTTTTGGTCTACACTATGTTCCCTAAAACGAGCACATTCTCTGCAATCCCCCTGCAGCACTAAACTAGTTCACTATATGTGAAAGATGCGGGGAAAAGCTAACCAGTCAAACATTAGGAGATTCTGGAACCTACAATTAGTGGAAAGCCTAGACAAAAAAGAATACAACATACCTTGCACTCAGGCCAGATTTTCAAAAGAATTCAGCACTCAACAGCTCTTATTGCTTCACTGAGACCTGCTGAGCTCTTTCGAAAATCTAGACACTTCATTTAGAGGCCTAATAGGGAGCTGAGATCTTTTGAATATCTGGGCTTAAATAAAGCCAGGCTTGGAGTTAGATTCACATCTGGCAGATGCAAATTCCCGAGGATAAAGTGAAAACAACTTTAATGAGCTTCTCCCTTGAAATAAGCAACTACAATGTTCCAACCTAACGTAAGGGTCACGCTAGGGCACTGGAGAAGCAGGCTCTCAGGTTTCCCTCAGAAGAATACTTGGGAACTATCGAGGAGTACTGTTTCACTTAAGTGGTGTTCACGACTGAGCCTTGGGGTAACTCAGTGCTGGTTTGGGTCGGAAAATTAAAATGCTGATCTACTCCAAAAATTGACAAGCACCTTGTTACTGAACAGATTTGCTTGCTGAGTGTATTCAGAGTTGTCACTTCTGGCATTAGTAAAATTAGTGATGCTTACTTTTGTTTATGCTTGTTGTCAGGAATTAGGGCCTGCAGCAGAGCTAGTCTCCAGGCAATCTAAAGAGTACAGCTGGCCAGCAGCAGGCTTGCTTGATCGTCTGACTGGCTGGAAGGGACGGCACTCGCTCTTAAGCAAGCAGCAGCTCACCGGCTAGTCAATACTCACATACACCTCTGTGACTACTCTTCTGTTGCCTTGTGCCTCTGCCTTGCACCCAGCCATGCCTCAGACCAGTCCCTGCCTGAGACCCCACTTTGCCTGTTATCCTGTTTGCTCCTGTTGATTCCAGTTTTGACCCTTGACGCTGGTCTCTGAATGCTGCCTTCAGCTTTCACTCTTGATTCTTGAACCCAGTTCCTGACCACCAGTTTGATCTGTGGCTCTGGCTTCTGACTACTCCTCCAGCTCTGACCCCAGCCCCTGGTTTCTGATGCTGGATTCCTAATGCCTGCTCTGTCCACTGGGCCTGATGCCTGCTCCATCCACTAGGCTAGACCATCCTCATCCCAATCGCCTACTACGTGTGAGCCCTGCAGAGCCAGCACACCTAAGAGTATGAATCCCGTGGATTCTATTCCTTCTGGTGCATTATCAAAAGAATGGCCTTGATACTAGTGCTTAATGCACCAAAGCAGTTACATCTGTGCAAACCTAGTGACGGCAATTGGGTTGAATAGGTGGCACTAAGGACACAATTTGGCCTGCAGTTCTTTTATTACTTGTGAGGATGACCAGATGCATTTTTCTTCCCAACTGAGCACGTTTGATATAAAAACTGAGCGATAATAAATGTGGAACTGTAACATACCATTTTAGAGTCACTATTCAGAGAAATTCTGCACTTTAAGATCTCTTGATTAAAGATTATGATTCTAGGAAGTTTAATATCGTTCCCTGATGACATACTGATGATTGATTCATTGAGTTCTGGGCACACAGGCCCTTCAATATTTCAGTAGGTAACTGATCAATGCATTTCTCTGTGGGACAGAATTTTCCAAACCTCAGAGGACTGAAGAATCGGTATATAGTGTGCTTGAGGGTGACTTTAGCCACAACCCTGCACTGAGTGGAACTGCACTGCCCCAGTGGGAGTAACAGGAAAGACAGCTCCGAGAATGCCTCCCAGATTGTATAGTCAAACAGCCCTGCTGCTCTACCATGTATATGCTCCCCTGCATAGAAAACTGCACTGGAAGGCTCAGAGGGAGAATGAACTTGGAGTGGGACTCCAGATACTGGTGTTCAGTTCTCAGGTCTGCTACACAGACTCTCACTGTGACCTTGGTCAAGTCACTTAACTCCCCTGAGGCCTCTATTTAGAGCCATTGTTAGATGCAATTCATTCAATGAAGGGAATCTGGACCACAGATTAATTTTCTATATCCATAGACAGATGTTTTGGCCAGATTCTCAGCTGCTTTGGGATAGCTTTGCGCCACTCCACTGACACAAAACTGCCCATAAAGCTGCCTTGTCCAGACCCCATGGGGATCTTCTCAGGGTAACAGAGGTGGAAGCTTCCCCTCTCAATGCCTGATATGCGGGTTGCAGGCAGGTAGAAGAGGGCATGGACTCAACTTTGTTGCACTCTTTAGTAAACCCTAACAGCTGCAACTGCCCCTTGGGGCATTTGGCATCCCATGTGCATTGGAGAGCCCATAGGACTCCTCTAACTCAGTTGTGGACCCTGTTGTCTACAGAGCAGTCCCCAAAATGAAGAAGTTTCATTTCCTCACGGACATGAGCTATGGCAAGCAGCTCTTCAGACTCAGCCAAGGGTCTGATGCTTATCCAAGGCTCCAGGGTCTGGTTCCAAAATTGTACATGGAGAAAAAGATGGACAGTAACCAAAAAGATCCTTTTACACAGGAGCGTTATGAGGCTAAATCCATTAATATTTATGGGGCATTCAAATTCTACAGTGGTGGTGACCGTGAAAGTTCTTAATTATACCTATAGTTCAGGGCATACATACTGAGCTTCAAGGAAGAGGTTTCAACATTTTTGCTTCATGTTTCTTCAAAGCAGTGAGGAGGGCACAATGGTTGAAGACGTGCCACAACTCTTAACTGCCCAAGTAGGCAACTCAGGCAGGACTCTGTTCACACTTCTGGAAACGTCTAGTTCATACCAGTAATGTGAAGAGATTTACTACTACTAGTAATAGAGTCACTCCCATACTAACGTATCATCTCATTTACACAGACTCTAGTATCTTGATACTCCAGATTTTCTTACAAAGATGTAAGCTTGAGCTGGTATTTAACTCATTTGCTCTGTTCATTTCACAGCTCAAAGGTGCCAATTAAAAAGACAGCAGGAGATTAAGATGACACTGTCTGTTAGCTTGGTTCACAGGGTGAATTTGTTATTAATTATTAAAGCTTCTCAAATGACTGCTGGAAATTGTTCCCTAAAAAAATGCCAGAAGCTTCCTGAAATTAACAATAAATAAGCCACAGAAAACCGTTTCGCCAACAAAACTGTTATTGTAATTTTATTGGAGATACAGATTTTGTGCCAACATTCTCAGATTGATCAAACTGGGATTAAAAATATGAATTTGTCTCAACCATATCATAGAACACTGAGGTGAAAAAAATAACTATTAGCTTGTCTAGTTCATTTTTCTGGCTGGTATAGGATATCTCCCTAGAGTATATTTTCCAATGCTTTGTCCAGACTAGTTTTAAATGACTGAAGAGTCTGAATAGCTGTCCAGCATTATCCTTGGGTCATTATACCTCAATCTAATAGCCTGCACATTTAGGACATTTTATCCTGATATGAAGTCTTGTTTTTGTCTTTTATAATTTCATTTGATAATATCCTAGTATAACTAACTGGGTAGCTGAAAATAGTATGAGCTGTAATTTTGGCCACAGTTATACAATTACATGAATAAAATGTATTGCTTTTCAAACATTAGAATTCAGAATAACAAATATGTAATGAACTGCCAAATGTGGCATGCCCCCTTTTAGTGGCTGGTCCACAGAAAGGATAAAAGCCTACTCCCGTCACCAGCTAACAGAGCAACTTATTTATCCCAAAGAGTAGAAAGAAAATGTTCAGAAGTGTCTAAGCAACTAAGGCGCTTAAATCCCATTTTCAAAAGGATTTAAGATTTTGAAAGATATTGATTTCAATGGGATTTTGGCACCTAACCCATTTAGACATTTTTGGAAACCCCACAAAATGCTGTCTGGATCTTTAGGTGTTAAATACCTCTGAAAATCTGGCTTTAAGTCACTTAGGAGTTTATGTCTCACTGACTTTTACTGGGACTTAGGCCTGGTCTACATTGGGGGGGGGGGAGGGGGTGTCGATGTAAGGTACGCAACTTCAGCTATGTGAATAACGTAGCTGAAGTTGACGTACCTCGATCAACTTCCTGTGGCAAGAGGTGTAAGCGGAGTCGACAGGGGAGCAGTGGCTTACCGGAGTCGACAGCAGAGCGATCAGGGATCGATTTATTTGCGTCTACACTAGACGCGAAAAATCAATCCCCAAAAGATTGATCACTACCTGCCGATTCGGTGGGTAGTGAAGACGTACCCTTAGACTCTTAAATAGCTAGTCACTTTTCAAAATGTGACTTAGTATCTAGGTGCCTAACTACCACAGAAATTGAGATTGGTGGGAATAAGGCAACCTAATTATTTTTGAGGACCTGGGCCTTTGTGGCTTTTGCTAATCCATATGTAATGAACTACCCATCATGGATCAGCAGCAGGAATTGAACTTGAAACTTCCAGGTGCAAAGGACAAGCTTCAGGGTAAAGTTTTCATAAGTGCTTAAGGCCCAGATGTTCAGTGGTATTTTCACTTTATCTGTAGTAGAGAGATCAACAGATATTTTGCATCATGCATTAGTAAGAAATATCTGTGCTTCTCAAGCTCTCATCCAGATTTACAATATGTCCAAGATATCTGACACATTCCAGATTATGCATTATGGAAAGAGCTTTTAGCAGACTAGCTGGGAGAAATCTGATCTATCAGACTAAAATGACAGTCAAATTCTATTTTAAAAACATATGTTTTAAACCTACTGCACAAGAATGCCATTAAAAACACATCACGACTGCTGGGGCCTGAGAAGGAAGGGAAAATAAGAATACTCAAGGTGCCTGGAGTTTCTTCCTGAAGTCAGTACTGTAGTTCACCGTATGTCTCAAGATACCACAACTCTCCACACCTCCCAGAGTTCCAGACAGTACTGTGCACTCTGTACTGAATGGAAGATTTGCTCAGACATAGAGAGAGACAATTTTCCCCCCTCAGGATTTTGCTTTCTAACTCTTCTTGAAAAGCAAAAAGTAAAAAATGGTTATCTGCCTGCAGGGATTACACAAATTTGAATCCAAAATTAAGAGCTCTTAAAAATACAGGCATCACGGAGCAGTTTCCTTTTGCAGCTTAACGCTGCTTTGTCCTTTTGGGGGGGATTACTCCCCTCTCTCTTTATTATTAACTGTCTAACTATGATATTAATACCTTGGTATTTTCCCCCTTTTTTCAGATTTTGATCTTTACTTTCCCTCAGGTCCATGCTGACTTGCCTGCAATTGGGAGTTTCGTGGTTTTATGTGAGGCTTCTGAGTTACGTTTTAATCATTCAAGTAGCCTAACTCAGGCAACAAAGTTAAAGGGTATTAGAGAAGCAACTAAAATGTAGCAATTGAAAAAGATCCTTTGTATTCAATAGAACTGAACAGCTGTTTTTAGTGGTGGCCCTCAAGGTCAGTATCATTTTGATCTTACTAGCTTGCAAGAGAAATATATTTCATAAACCTATATGGTACCATGACATTTTTTCTGGGAGTCTTTACAAGTAATACAAGATTGTGTACTAATGTTGCTATCTAGCTTTCTTTTATTGCTTTCTTTTGTTCCTTCTTCTTGAAACCCAGGATTTAAACATGGGGTATTCTCTTTCTCTGTGTGTTTTATAGGGACAAAGTGGCGGCCTGCAGAAGGGCCACAAAAGGACTCAAAGGCAACAGTCTTAGGGCAATTCTGCTGCACAGGGGTCAAAGCTATGGAGAGGCCCGTTATAGGGATCCATTACATTGCATGCCTTAAAAGCATGAGCGGTGGTAGATCTCTCCATGCCATAGGGTAGTGGTAGGCAGCTGGGGACAGGCCAGTTTCACTGATCTATTGGTCAAAACCTCCCAGAAAATGATTTTAGTGGGGGAGCACATATGGCATTACTGTTCTCAGGCTACATTAGCAGATAAGAAGCATTTCCACTGAAGCTACAGAGAAGAAGAAATCCCCAGTCTCTACAGAGGACCTTCTACATGTACAGAGGTCAGGATGTGCCCACATATATTACAGAAATACATTAATCTTCACAAGAAGAATGACTTCCTTTCTAATTCCCCTTCAATTTTTGTCAAGCTAGAATCTCTCTAAAAAAAAATCCACATGCCCTCTGTTTTTACTGTCATTGCAAGGTCACAACTGGGTAGATTGAAAATAAATTCAGCTCACATCTCTCAAGGGCTATAAAGACTAACACCTATCCTACCCCTTTTATATGCGAAGCAACTGCAAAGTGCAAGAAATGGTATTGATTCAAAGCCTGGTGTGTCACCTCTGATTACTCTAGGTGTCATAAACAGGCCAGTCATATAGGTAGGTAACTGCAAGTTTCACATTACTAATAAATAGTTTGTCTCGCTTTCCTCCTGGTGGCAGTCAGATGTGCCTAATGCAAAGTGCCAAGAGGCCCACTATGTCCTAACATGACATTTCTGCAATACTGTTTGATGACCCCAACAAGGAGAAAACAAAGGGGATCACGTATGGAGTGGAATCCTGGCTGCACCTGGTACTCAGCTAAATGTCAAAGCAACATTCTCTCATCAATGTTCAGTATGACTTATGTCTTCTTTATCCTGCACTCAGTGCTTGAAATGGGTGGGGGTACATGGGCATGCTATGCCCAACATTCTCATCACCGCTAACTGGAAACACTAATTCAAAGCTTCTAAAGTGGGGAATGAAAACGTCGGTTGTAGGGGTCAGACCATCACATTTTCTCCCAGTTCAAGAACTCCCTGCCATTTGAAGCAATGACATGGCACTAAAGGCTAATTCTTGCAGTCCTTGGCACCCAAATCTCCCACTGACTTAAATGCAAGTTTTGGGTGAACATGGAATATCAGATCAGGCCTTGTGGCTACTTACGTGAGTTTCTGCACTATATTGCCTGCAAGAGAGGAAACTGAAGTATCCATTACAATGCATTTGCTCTGTTGCCTGGAAAGACATGATTTATACAACCTCTGTTTACTTGGAAGGCCATACAGATGATGTACATTTTAACATGTTAATCACTTCCACTATTTTTTATATATGTGTGAAGAACTGCATGGAGAAATATCCGGGCACATATACTTGCCCCTGATTTACCTTATTTAAGGGGCATTGACATTTTATGAAGGTATCAGAGTTGAGCACGTGCCCTTCCACCCTATGCATAATAGATGGGGTGGTTAATAGATTTCTTCATGGACCAGTACATCACAGTTACTCATTTCTCCTTTTGTTTCCTCCAAGGCTTTAGTTTACATCTTATTCCAAAACCATTTCCTATTTTATCTTTGTTGCAGACACTGGGTTTATTAATGGTGAGGACTCCTCCGTACTAGTTTAAGATTGCCAAAATGATCTCAGTTATGGATGTGATGGAAGATCGGCACATCTTGTTTTAAGAGACACATTCGCTCGACATGTGTTTGTAGAAGAAAACACTTTGAAAAACTCAAATAATTTTTCAACCTTTCCCGAACCTCGAGGTTTTAAGTAAGCAATTATCCAGATAGGGGAATATTATGACCCCTTTTCTGTGCAGGCGAGCCACCACCATTGCAAGACTTTTGAGAATACCCGTAGAGCTGTAAATAAGCCCAAAGAGAGTACTTTGTACTAAGTGATCTGTTCCCAGAACAAATCTGAGAAACCTCCTGTGTGAGGGATATATCATTATGTGGAAATAAGCATCCTGGAGTTTGAGGGCCGAGAACTAGTCCCCTCATTCTAGTGCTGGAATTATCATTGCTAGCATGATCATCCTGAACCACTGGGTCTTCGCAAATTTATTGAGTCTTCTTAAATTGAGCATAAGCCTCCATCCTCTGTGTTTTTCTGGGTTAGAAAATAATGGGAGTAGAAACCCTTCCCTCTGTGTTGTGTTGGTACTGGTTCTGCTACATGTAGGCGGATGAGATTGTTTACCTCCTGTCACAGTAGGTGTTCGTGAGAAGGGTCCCTGAAGATGGATGGAAAGGGAGGGTGGGTCCCAGGGAATAGAGGTAAATTGGATGGAATAGCCAGTCTCGATGATTTCTAATACCCATTTGTCTGGTGTGATGTTTCAATACACTGGGTAGAAAGGAGCCAGAATGGTCTCCGAATGGATGGATGGTGTCAGCTGGGTCCAGCAATACAAAAAATTGGGAGGTGTGTCTCGTTGATGTCTAGTTGGCAGCCGGTATCAAGCGGAGTGCCCCAGAGGCAGTCCTGGAGCCAGTTTTGTTCAACATCTTTATTAATGATCTGGATGATGGGTTGGATTGCACCCTCAGCAAGTTTGCAGATGACACTGAGGGCAGGTCTTCACTACCCGCCGGATCGGCGGGTAGCAATCGATCTATCGGGGATCGATTTTTCGCGTCTCGTTAAGACGCGATTAATCGATCCCCGATCACGCTCCCCGTCGGCTCCGGCAATCCACCTCATCGAAAGGCGGAAGCGGAGTCGATGGGGGAGCGGCAGTGATCGACTCGCCGCCGTCCTCATGGCCAGGTAAGTCGATTACGATACGCCGACTTCAGCTACGCTATTCACGTAGCTGAAGTTGCGTATCGTAGATCGACCCCCTCCCCTAGTGTAGCCCTGGGCTAAGATGTAGGGAGAGGTAGAGATGCTGAAGGGTAGGGATAGGGTCCAGAGTGACCTAGACAAGTTGGAGGATTGGGCCAAAAGAAATCTGATGAGGTTCAACAAAGACAAGTGCAGAGTCCTGTACTTAGGAAGGAAGAACCCCATGCACTGCTACAGGCTGGGGACTGACTGGCTAAGCAGCAGTTCTGCAGAAAAGGACCTGGGGATTACAGTGAACGAGAACCTGGATATGAGTCAGCAGTGTGCCTTTGTTGCCAAGAAGACCAATGGCATATTGGGCTGTATTGGTAGGAGCATTGCCAGCAGATCGAGGGAAGTGATTATTCCCCTCTATTCGGTACTGGTGAGGCCACATCTGGAGTATTGCATCCAGTTTTGCCCCCCCCCCCACTACAGAAGGGATGTGAACAAATTGAAGAGAATCCAGCGGAGGGCAATGAAAATGATTAGGGGGCTGGGGCACATGACTTACAAGGAGAGGCTGAGGGAACTGGGGTTATTTAGTCTGCAGAAGAGAAGAGTAAGGGGGGATTTGAGAGCAGCCTTCAACTACCTGAACGGGGTTCCAAAGAGGATAGAGCTCGGCTGTTCTCAGTGGTGGCAAATGACAGAACAAGAGGCAATGGTCTCAAGTCACAGTGGGGGATATTAGGAAACACTATTTCAGTAGGAGGATGGTGAAGCACTGGAATGGGTTACCTAGGGAGGTGGTGGAATCTCCTTCCTTAGAGATTTTTAAGGCCCGGTTTGACAAAGCCCTGGCTGGGATGGTTTAGTTGGTGTTGGTCCTACTTTGAGCAGGGGATTGGACTAGATGACCTCTTGAGGTCTCTTCCAACCCTAATATTCTATGATTCTATGATTCTCTGGTCCTCGACCAAACCCTCAAACTGTTGTTTGGTTGTTGAGATGTTGAGGGCTGAGAAGGGAGTCTTTTCTGTCTTGCAGGTCTCTGTCTCTGAGATTGGGTGTAGGGCACGAATCTAGACCTTTGTGTGGAGTAATACTTCCCCTGTTTTTCCTTTTGTGTAGGCATGTATATGTCCAAGGATCTCAGAGTTGCCCTGGAGTCCTTCAATGTGTGAAGGGACTCATCCATTTAATCTGTGAACAGCTTGGGGCCTTCAAACAGGAGATCCTCGACAGCTGACTGTAAGTCTTTGAGACAACCCAATAGGTGGAACCAGGAAGCTTGTTGCATTACTCTGGTCATGGCGACGAAGCATTCTCCCATGTCTGCAAAGTCCAATGAAGCTCATAAAGCTGTGCAAGCTAGGAGTTTATCCTCAGATATGAAAACTTTAAATTGTTCCTTTTAGTCCTCAGGTATGTGCTTAATAAAGTCAGACATTTTTGAGTAATTGGAGTGATTGTATTTGTCCATTAATGCTTCATAGTTTTGATCCTGAATTGTAGGGTCACTGAAGAATAAGATTGATGACCAAAAAGGTCCAATCTCTTCCAGTCCATGTCATATGGGGTGGATCTGGAATGGTGTCGTCTACCCCACTCATTCACGGCCTCTACCACCAGAGAGTTTGGCGTAGGATGTGAAAATAGAAATTCCATCCTATTGGAAGTAGCATAGTATTTTTTATGTGTTCTTTTGCAGGTGGGTGGAATTGTTGCTGGGGTCTGCCAGATGGTCTTGGCTGGGTCCATGAGAGCCTTGTTTATTGGGAAGGCAATTTTGGAAGAGGTTGAAGTCTGGAGGCTGTCCAATAACTTGTGTTGGGACTCCTCAACTTCTTCCAGCGGTATCTCCAGTGAACCTGTGATCTTCCCCCATCATGTCATCCCCCATCGTGAGTGGTGGGGGCATGATAGCCTCACGTGAAGAGGAGGATGAAAAACTGGCAGCTGCGGTGACTTCCTGATCAAAAGTCTCCTCCATTTCCTTGACTGCCTCTTCCAGAGGTTTAGCAGGTCCAGGTACAGAGGGTCATTGAGAATGCCTCAACCTCTCCTTGTGTAGATTGGGAGGCTTAGGATAGTGTTGGCAGTATGCTGCCTATAGGTCCCAGTAAGGCAACTGTGGTGGGCATGACATTGATGGTGACATCCATGGGTGTCTGTGCCATCCTTGAATTTCAGGTCTGGGATGGGGTTCATGTTGCTCTAGTGGACTTGTTCTGATAGCTGTGTGGATAGCTGAGGAGTGATTGGAGGAGTAGTTCTCTCCTTCATCATCATCGTCCTCATCACTGGATAAAGGAGCTGATCTGGGTGGTGTAGTAAGTTGTCATGGTACCAAGCGTACAGGAGTACCAGCGGTATCAAGGAGTGGAGATTCCAGTGCTGAGGAGACTAGAAGGTCTTTATGTCAAAGAAATTGCTGCAGTACTGAGCATCAGTACCAAGGAGGGTGTTGTCAGCGAAGTGCTGTGGAGGCAGAAGGTTGCACCACAGACTGTACCGCTGCTGAGCTGCTCAATGCTGCATACTAGGTTTCCCTTTTGTACCTTTTTCCAAGCCAGCCCGCTTAGCGTCTTTTGGCTCGCATGGTACCCACAGTACCAGTTGGTCCCGCTACTTCAGAGGTGGATGGTCTTGGTGTGGTTGGTACCGAGGGGGTCTGACAGATGGTTTCCTGAGAAGGGGTACCGAGGGGGTCTGACAGATGGTTTCCTGAGAAGGGGAAGTCAGAACCCGTTTCTTTGTCATCTCCTTGGAGGAGTGCTCCTTCCTCTCAGAGGGTAGTGGGAAGCCTCTGTCAGATGCCACCGTTAGAGACCCAGGAGGAGTCTGTAATCCCATATCAGATGCCAGGCGCAAGACTTCTCCATTTTGAGGCATTTTAGCTGTAGGTCTCTTGCTACAGGGGGCAGGCCTTCAGATTGTGGCAGTGGAAGCACTCGTGTGGTATGTGTGTCTCGCCGAGGCAGCGGACACACTGTGAATGCCCATCAGAAACTGGGATTGACAACCGGCAAGTGAGGCAATGTTTAAAACCTGGGGAGCTGGGCATGCCCCTTCAAATAGGGTTTCTCCGATGTGGGAGGGTAACTATACTGCACTAAGGGGTATCCTAATAACTGAAACTTAAATTCCTAAGGTAAGAGTTTTAAAAAAAGAAATAAACAGGGACGAAATAGGATAGTTAACTATTAATTAACTATTAATTAATTAGATAATACTCTAAAGTTAAAGCTAGATAAGATAAGATGTAAGGTACTGCTAATTGCTCTGTCTCAAACCAAGGGCAGTAGAGAAGGAATTGAGGGAGTGTTGGTTGCACAGTGCTATGTAACCGCCCGCAGTGGTGCGAGACGGGGACAATGCATGTGCGACCCAACCAGGCACTGCTACTAAAAATCTCTGACTACTTAAAGCAGAACACCCACAGGGACACTCCTTGAAGAAGAGTTCTTACACTTCAGCATGTTTTGGAACACAATTAGGTCAAACCACTCACTGAACTCCACTGGTAAAATTATTCCCTACTTTTGCAATTCTTCCATGAGACTTTCTATGAATATCCCAAAGAATAAAGCACAGGATGAGCCTTTAGAAATTTAACAATGTCTTTTTCAACCACATGTTGTAAAACCTACATCTGTAGTAAACACAAATGTATGCTTTCTTTTCATTTTCCCCACTGGATCTAACACGTGGTGCTCAGCATTCCCATTCAATTCCTACCAATCAACAAATGACTATTTTCCTTCAGTCACAATTAATGGTAATGACAAGCAGGTACCTGTGATGGTGTACCCCATAAGGCTTTATGGGGAGATGCTTATAAATGTATATATAATATAACTGGAATATGTTTTATGCTACAGGTGCCATGTAACATAGCTTTGTAAAAGTTATGATCTACTGAATCTATTCCTCCTGGTTGTATGCATGTATCATTTTTGTAGTTGAAGTTATGAATATTGGTTGTATATTTGCTGGTTTTATAGATAGCCTCTGTAAGAGCATTGGATCAATGTCTGGAGAAATGAATGTGCAGGTTAAGAGCCCAATCAAGAAACTCTTAAACAGACAAAAGAAGTTGCAGACACCAATACACATCTGAGCTCGACCAGGAATGCGGCTGGGCTGGTAACTGTGTGGTGCATGGACATGTGACTTGCCCATGTGAGCCAAAAACTCCATTTTGTAACTGGATGCTACACAGGGAGTGGGAGGGGTGTCTACCCAGAGGAGAAAGTCTATTTAAACCCCTGGGAGACCTCTCCATCTTGTCTTCAGCTGGCTAAAGAGAGAGCCTCTCCACCCCTCAACAACACCTGAAAGAGACTAGAATAAAGGACAAGGACAATATGGGGCGTGAGCGATTGCTGGACCCAGGCTAGGAGGACCATAGCCTGTAAAAGGAAGTTTGCTGGAACTGGTGAGGTTTTTATCTGTATTTAGCGTGATTAGACATAGACGTGCGTGTTTTGTTTTATTTTACTTAGTAAGTCACTTTATTCTGTCTGTTACTACTTGGAACCACTTAAATACTACTTTCTGTACTTATTAAAATAACTTCTTACTTATTAAGTAACCTGGAGTATGTGTTAGTACCTGGAGGGGGGCAAACAGCTGTGCATATCTCTCTATTTCTGACATAGAGGGCAAACTATTTATGAGTTTACCCTGTATAAGCTTTATACAGGGTAAAACGGATTTATTCAGGGTTTGAATCCCATTGGGAGTTGGGCACCTGGGTGTCAAAGGCAAGAGCACTTCCTAAGCTGCTTCCAGGTAAGCCTACAGCTGAGAGGGGACGTGCCTCAGACCTGGGTCTGGGTTTGCAGCAGGCTAGCTGGTCTGGCTCAAAACAGACAGGATTCTGGAGTCCCAAGCTGGAAAAGGCAGGAAAGCAGGGGCAGAAGTAGTCTTGGCATGCCAGGTGGCAGCTCGAAGGGGATTTCTGTGATACCAACCCATCACAGTACCTTTGTAATTTTTAGTGACTTTCAGGCATTTTAGGACTTTTATCTCTCTTCATTGTAGTTTTCCAAAGCAACAGCAGTTTCAGTTAGTTTTACTGCTTTGGAAATCTTCATTTCTACATCTCTTCAGAACTATTTGTGGGGAGAGTGGGGCCAACCTGAAGCACTATATTGTCCAGCAACAAACCAGAGATCTAGATGCTCTTACACTTCTACCTGGATCATTATGTGGTGCTGAACAACTCTTTCATTTCCCCATCTTTAAAATGGGGATATTAATTAGAGCTCATGAGTAATTGATTTTTTAAATTGATTGGCAGTTCCAAAAACCTGGGGAAGGGAATTGTTTCAGGTCTACTTGAAACTTACATTTTTGGAATTTTCAGCCCATTGAAAAGTCAAGCAAAAATTGTTTTGGGTTCAACAACAACATTTCATTTGACCAGAAACTAAATAATTGGTTTCAATTTTGGTCAGTTTTAACAGTTTTTATTTTTTTTAAAAAGCAAAGGAAATGTGGATATAAAAGGCTAGATTCACAAGGCAATTTAGCCACCTAATACCAGCATATAGGTGCTATTCACAAAACTGAGAAGATGTATTCCTCCTCCCCCCGCTTCTTATATCCCACAGCCCCATGGTCAGGGCATTCATCAGTAATGGGGGGTGATCTAGGTTTGAAACCCTGCTCTGCCCAATTTTAAGCAGGTACTTGACCACAGTCTCCCTCCTCCCAGGTGGGTACCCTACCTGCTAGGCTACTTGCTATTCTGGCATGGAGTAGTCTCAATCTCCCCTTTTGAAGCAGTTCCATTTTATTTAAAAAAATAAATATTCTGTATGGCCCAATGAACAAGTAATTATTTATTAAAAACGGAACAGCTTCAACAGGCGAGATTGCGTAGCCCACCCCAGAATTGCCAATGGCCCAGTGGTTAAGGCACTCACCTAGGAGGAAGGAAGACCTGGGTTCAAATGAGGCAGAGTGGGGCCTTGAACCCACATCTCTCTCTCAGTTGAGTGCCTAACCATTGAATATGGGGGAGGGGAGGCACCACGTGTGTCACAGTTCTGAAGTTAACTGCACCTCTGCAGGTCTCCTCAACGATACCCCCTTAGGCCTCTAGCTGACACCTCTCTATGAGCAAGAAATCACATTCCTCTCCCTCCAGACCAGAGGTTTAGGATTTCGGTCCCCTTGCAATTCATTATACTTATCCCAGCAGCACTGACTGTAGCCCAGCACATGCAATTATGCTTTCTCTCAAAGGCTATGACAGTGTTTATCACTGACTAGCCAACCTCCACAAAGAGCAATATATTTATTAAGGAAAAAACATGCCATAAAACAAGGAACACTCTACATGCCTGCTAAGCTTACCAGAAGCCACCCATTTTCTACATGGAGACCCCGGTTAGTTTCAAAAGTCTGTCAAACCCTTGCAACAGGGTTGTCTTCCTCATTAAAGTCTTGTGAGGGTTCCGGAGTAAGTTCAGAGAGACACTTTCTAGAGTTTAGGGCATTTATGCTCAGGTCTCCTGAAAAACGAGCTAATGCCCCTTTCCCAATGAGGCAAAACTTCAAAGGGTGGGTATCTACATAATTGGCATTGGGATTCTGCATTTATCATTCCACAGTGACTCCACATTTCACAGGAAATCCACCCAGTGAGCCAGGAATACAAAGATCTATATACCACTTATTGAAACAAAAGTCTATGAATATTCCTTGGGCCCACATCATATGCCCCATCTCAGTATAATAGTATTTGAAGTTTTCCATGCTTCCAAGGTCTCATGTCTGTAAACCTCTGGACTGGAAGAGAAAAAGATTATCCCCATCACCCTGGAGGGTAACAACACAATGTGAGGGGGAAACAGAGTCACATATATTTTTTCACAAAAATAATATCTGAAAGTTCCCAATTCTACTGGGCTTTTGAGTATAAAGGGGGTTCTACCCTCCCCTTGGTTTTTTGAATGCCGGGGTGCCTAAACATTAGAGATAGATGTTTGTCTTCTTGTCAACATAGAACCCTCCCCACCAAAGTCAATACTGTTACTTTCAAAAGCATCAACATGGTTTGTTTTGATATTTCCAAATTTGTTTTATTTTTTCCACTGATCGAAAAAGTTAGTCAAAATCAACAGGAATTCACAAAATGTTTCAGTGAAGCCAAATCTGCATTTTTTAGTTGAAAAGTTTTGCCCAGCTCTAGTAATGATACTTACACAACTTTATAGATTGCTTAGAGATCCCTGATGTAAAATTCAGTTAAGAGCAAAATTATTATAAAAAAAGATCTGGGTTTTCTTCCTCGTTAAATATCCACAAAGTCTTCTCTCTCGTGTGGGGAAAACCTGATTTGTGCATGGGAGTCTAGCTGCCCTATGGAGAGAGAGATATAATGGGCCAGATCTGTCCTGATCTGGAATCTTCAAAGTCAAAGCTCCCTTTGGTCAATTAAATTGATCTGTGTAGAGGCATCAGTCTTGGTAATGGCCATTTGAGGCCACTGGTTATTATGGATGTTTACAGTAAATGTAAGCACATTGTTATTCTATGGGGACACAGAGGAAATGAATTCATTTCACTAAAACAGAATGGCTCCAGTGAACAGCTGTTTTACTAGTTTAAATTAAAGCTACTTTTTAGTTCTATGCACAAGATCAAAAATGAATCCAAAAAGCAACAAATAGACAACTTTTTTGTATTCATATATAAATTATTTGAAATTAGCCAATCTGGCTGTTTAAGAGAAGAAACAATGCTGAGCTAAAACTTATGTGCCAAGTTGTAGCACAGAGTGACTTTTTATGGCTGAAAACAGAGGTTTATAATGGAAACTGCAACTCATCCTTAACTATGCCACTGTGAACATGCTGTTCTAATATGTATGATGAAAAGTTATAAAATGACAAGACTGCAAAGTTTACCACAGCAACTGTGCATTAGCAGACGATAAAGCACACATCATTTATAGCAAATTCCGTTGGTTATAAATTTCAGTATTTATTGCTATTTTATAGCACCTCTAATGAACATAAAGCTGTGATCTGCATTCAGATTATGCATGTCAGGAGCAGTTCAGGGAACTGGCAATGTTTTCACGAACACAAAGCATGGTTCTCCATTCACTATTGCTTATAAATACATAAAGGGATAGTCTGGGGTTCTCTTCTCCCTCCTGGTTCCACTTAATCCATCCCTCAGTTAATGGAATGAAGAGTTCATAATAACATAATATAGTTAAAGCAGGAATAGCTATTTTTTCCTGAAATGCAAGTCAACTAAATTTAACATGCACATTGCCAGAAATGCTAATTAAAGAAAGGATAGTCAAAGGCTACCATATAAAAAAAAAATACATAACCACACTGAGTCAGCTCTTTAAGTCTGTAAATTCCTTTGTCTTGTCCTTGTACACACCCTGAATTTAGACCCTGACTTAACCAAGTGACTTAAGCAAACACTTGAGTTTAAGCACAGGAGTAATACCATTAAAGTCAATGAAACTACTCCAGTGCTTTAATACCTTGCTGACCTTCAATAGCAAATTCAGCTGTTGGCATGGTTGAATTGGTAGGCGTCCTGCTTTGGGCCAGATCCCCCATCACAATGTTGGTGTTTACTCAATATTCCTGTGCAGTACCGAGATGTGCTGTTCGTCATATGATGCATTAGACCAAGGTCTGCTGTCCAAGTAGCATCCAAGGAGCTCTCTCAAAAAATTAGGAGCTAACCACAGTATCCTGTTCAGTACTCCCTGTTGCTTAGTAAAATAGGTTGTAATTTGCAAGGTTGTATAAAAGAGGTTGCTGAGCACTAGAGGCTTCAGAATTTCCCTATAGAATCATGAACCTATCAGTATGTAACTCACTACAAAATGTGCCTGCTTCTGCTCTCACTTACATTAGTGAAAAGTCAGGAGTAATGACAGACAGTGGTGAAATGATGACTTTTTTATTTAAAAAACTAGCTTAACAGTTGCCATGTGAACCAAATAAAACATGCATGTTGTGCTGCTGAATGTGCAAAGTACCTCCTGGCGGTCTGTTGATCTCAGCTAGGGTGACCAGATGTCCTGATTTTATAGGGACAGTCCCAATTTTTGGGTCTTTTCCTTATATAGGCTCCTATTACCCCCCACCCCCTGTCCTGATTTTTCACACTTGCTGTCTGGTCACCCTAATCTCAGCTGAATGTTACTGCAATGTAGAACCAGCAGATAAAGCATCACATAAAACTAATTCAAGGGCATGATGGGTGCTGAGCTCTGTAGTTCTGCACTTTGGTTGTCCGTCCTAGGCAGATCACCAGTTAAAAGGATGCCACAGAAGAACAATATACTCTAAATCTAAGTTACCGCAGTGAAAGGGATGTTTGTATATGTAAATAGTTAATGGATAAGGTGACACTGAATGGTGCTCAAGAAGATGTAGGCTTGTTTCCAGATTTGGTGCGACCTATGATGCTTGTTGAGCACTGCAAATGGCTTCCTCTCTACATGATGCTCATAACACTCAACTAGTCTAGCAGAAGGTTGGGGGAAGCCACTGAAGAGACAAATAACTGCAAGAAGGAAACAGTTCATAGCAGCATGGAATATGAGGCCTCGCCACCACTACAGACTGCTGTTTGTGTGAGTAAGAAATGGGAACACACTGGATAAAGCCCAGAGGTTGGAAATATCTCAGACAGACAGACAAAAGAGAAGTTTGAGTTTTATATCATTTTTCTGTCAGAATGAGATTTACTGATACTTAACAGTGCCAAGCCTAGCATTCAGCCAGCCAGCCAGCCAAGCAGAGACAATCAACCAGCAAGGAGAAGAGAAGCAGCTACCTGTCAACTGAAGCTTCCAGAAGACAGCAGCCACAGAAGCAGCAGACAGCACTCTGAAGCAGCAGCTGGAAGCAGCAGCTGCAGTGAGATAGCCCAGTCAACCATCACCCTTTTGTGTCCACAGCAAAAGGAACAAAAGATGATACAGAGGGATTTTTAGTGAAGGAGTGTAAGTCTGATTTTCTGTTTAATTTTAAGGAATGACTGGGTGTGCCTGTAAATAAAGCTGAATGTCTGCTTCTGAGTGACATCTACCCCCACCCCATTCTGCGACCATTTGATCACCGCTCACAGAATGGTAATGTTAAATTGTAACAAGCTTATAATGCTTTCATTCATTTCATTCATATAAATATTAGGGCTGCCAAGCGATTAAAAAAATTAATTGTGCGATTTAAAAAAATGTGATCAATTGTACCATTAAACAATAATAGAATACCATTTATTTAAATATGTGTGGATATTTTCTACATTTTCAAATATATTTATTTCAATTACAACACAGACTACAAAGTCAACCATGCTCACTTTGTTTATTTTTTATTACAAGTATTTGCACTGTAAAAAACAAAATAGTATTTTTCAATTCACCTAATACAAGTACTGTAGTGAAATCTCTTTATCATGAAAGTTGAACTTACAAATGTAGAATTATGTATAAAAAAACCTGAATTCAAAAATAAAACAATGTAAAATTTTTAAAGCCTGAAAGTCCACTCAGTCCTACTTCTTATTCAGCCAGTCGCTCAGACAAACAAGTTTGTTTATATTTGCAGGAGATAATGCTGCCCCCTTTTTGTTTACAATGTCACCTGAAAGTGAGAAGGCGGCATTCTCATGGCACTGTTGTAGCCGGCGTTGCAAGATATTTACGTGCCAGATGCTCTAAAGATTCATATGTTCCTTCATGCTTCAATCACCATTCCAGGGGACATGCGTCCATGCTGATGACATGTTTTGCTGAATAACGATCCAAAGCAGTGTGGACTAACACATGTTCATTTTCATTATTTGAGTCAGATGCCACCAGCAGAAGATTGATTTTCTTTTTTGGTGGTTCAGGTTCTGTAGTTTCTGCATCAGAGTGTTGCTCTTTTAAGCCTTCTGAAAGCATGCTTCAAACCTCATCTCTCAGATTTTGGAAGGCACTGCAGATTCTTAAACCTTGGGTCAAGTGCTGTAGCTATCTTTAGAAATTTCACATTGGTACCTTCTTTCCGTTTTGTGAAATCTGCAGTGAAAATGTTCTTAAAATGAACAATATGTGCTGGGTCACCATCAGAGACTGCTATAACATGAAATATATGGCAGAATGCAGGTAAAACAGCAGGGGACATACAATTCTCCCCCAAGGAGTTCAGTCACAAATTTAATTAACACATTATTTTTTTAATGCGCATCATCAGCATAGAAGCATGTAATCTGGAATGGTGGCCGAAACATGAAGGGGCGTACAAATGTTTAGCATATCTGGCATGCAGGTCCAGATTAACTCTCCTGTGGGCCCGGGGCTATTAGATTTTGTGGGGCCCCTGTATACAAGTCTTTATCCGGAGAGGGAGTTTGGTGCAGGAGGGGATTCTGACCTGGGGCAGGGGGCAGGGGGTTGGGGTGCAGGAGGGAATGTGGGATCTGGGAGGGAGTTTGGGTGCAGGAGGGGGTTCTGACGTGGGGTAAGGGGTTCAGCTGGAGGAGGGGGTGCGAGGTGCAGGCTCCAGCTGGGAAGTGCTTACCACAGGCGGCTCCCGGCTGGTGGCGCAGCAGGGCTCAAGCTGCCTGCCTGCCTGCCATAGCCCCTGGCCATTCGTGGAAGCGGCTGGCTGCTTGCACGTCTCTGTGGCCCCTGCTGGCCGCTTCCGGGAGTGGCGTGGGGCCACGGCATGCAGGCAGGCAGCATGCCTGAGCGCCCCTTTTAGCAGCCCGGAGATCACTGCCTGTGATTTATTTTTCCAGGGTCCCCCTTGAGCAGGGGCCCCAAAAGCCCCTGCCTTAATCCAGCCCTGCTGGCATGTAAATACCTTGAAATGCCGGCTACAAAAGTGCCATGAAAATGCCTGTTCTCGCTTTCTGATCACATTTTAAATAAGCAGAAGGCAGCATTATCTCCTGCAAATGTAAACAACTTGTTTGTCTTAGCGATTGGCTGAACAAGAAGTAGGACTGAGTGGACTTGTAGGCTCTGCAGTTTTACATGTTTTGTTTTGGGGCGCATTTATGTAACCAAAAAAATCTACATTTGTAAATTGCACTTTCACGACATAGAGATTGCACTGCAGTACTTGTATGAGGTGAACTGAAAAATACTATTTCTTTTGTTTATCATTTTTGCAGTGCAAATATTTGTAATAAAAAATAATACACACTTTGCTTTCAGTTATAACACAGAATACAATATATATGAACATGTAGAAAAACATCCAACATATTTAATACATTTAAATTGGTATTCTGTTGTTTAACAGTGAGATTAAAACTGTGATTAATCGTGATTAATGTTTTTTAATCGTGATTAATCACAGTTTTAATCACACTGTTAAACAACAGAATACCAATTGAAATTTAATGTTTTTTAATCGCAATTAATTTTTTTGAGTTAATTGCGTGAGTTAACTGTGATTAATCGACAGCCCTAATATATATGTATGTATAGAAGCCCGGTTGGTTACATTGTAATACATGCAGTTGTAACCCGCACACCTCCTGGCTGTGGTGTTCTGTGCCATCTAGTGGCACTGAGACCACTTAGAGGAGAATTAAATGAGTCTGCTCTACAGCCTTAGCTAACTGCCAGTTGGCTTTTAGCTCAGGCAGTAGAGGCTCATGCACTAAGCTCCAGAGTTCTCAGGTTCAATCCCGCCCACCAATGCCCGGGGTCTGTCGGCGTTACACAGTCTTGTGTTAGGACTTGTATACATATGTATGTAGGATCTCTATGTGCCTTAAAGTATCACATTGTAACTGCTATATAGTCTCTGTATACTAATGTGGTCTGTGTCTTTATTTTATTGTGCCACTTTAATGTATAAGAACTAATAGTGTTTTACTATGTCTTATGTATTGCAGTGTATTCCGTCGTGCTTTATTAAATACATTGTAATTGATTATTCCCTTTAAATAAATGACATTTATTTTTGAAGCATTACTGTCTGAGTGTAAATGCTTTGAGTGTCCTCACACGGGTTAGTAGAAAATTAGTCTGCTCCAGGGGAGCCCTCTGCAGGTCAGAGACAACCCCCCTGGTAAAATCCTGGCAATTCTTATAGGGTGGGCCACCCTTTCATTACCCATTTGGATGGAGTAAATTGACAATTAGTTCATGGTTATAGGCAAGCCATTTTTTGGATGCCTTTAGTCCAAATGTTAGGGTTAAAAAAAAAAAAGACAGACTGCTGCAGGCTAGTGAAGGATAGAGTCACACCCCAGATTGCCATGGTCTAATTGTTCATCTAAACCAGCATTTAGTGTGGAATGTAAGTGTAACCCTTCTGCCAGGACGAGTTGACAGCAGCAAGGGCCAGGTTCAGTACATAGGGATTCCCTTCTCAACAATGCAATGCAAAACCGGCTCGAGCCCCTACCCAGTAACCTGGGAAAATCTTATACACACCCCTGGGCGCCTCAAGGAGGCAATACTTCCCCTCTCGCAAGCACAGAGCCTCAGTGTAACAGAAATCTTTAATAGCAGCAGGTAAACGACACCAGCCTTAAATTGGGAAAACACTGCAACTAGGATCCATAAGCCAAACTGTGAGCAAGACCCACCACAGCCAATTGGGCCATGCCCTGTCCCTTGGGTTCTTGAGTCCAGCAACCCAAAAGTCACCCAAAGTCCCCAAAAGTCCAAGAACCCAAAAGTCCAGTCCCAGAGTTCAAAAGTTCATCTGCAGGGTGCTACACGCCACCCACCTGGGCAGCAATGGGAAAGGGGGGGCAAGGGGCACCTTACGTGGCGTGAAGATGATTGCCTCACCCCTCCGTGGGGCTTCACTCTGCTCCGCCAGCCGTCTCACAGGCCGCTGTGCTCCGCCAGCTGTCCCGCAAGCTGCTACAGCTGTCCCCACGAACTGCTCCGCCCCGCCACAGGCTCCACCAGCCGTCCTGCAAGCTGCTCCGACTGCCCCCACGAACTGCTCCGCTCTGCCAGCAGCACCACTCTGACTGTCCTCATGAACTGCTCTGCTCTGCCAGCAGCGCCACACCATCAGCTGTCTTGCCAACTGCTCCACCAGCCACTCAGCAACTTATCTTCAGGCTCCCCCACTACTTAACACAGTGCTCAGTGATTTCAGCTTGTAGTTTAGGGGAGCCCTAGTGCTTATTTGCACTATTAGCCCAGAGTGATTTTTCAATTCAGTAGCCTGAAACCAGACTCTCAAGGAACTCAACATTAGCTCTGATATGCCACAGTGGAGAGAGGAGAAGACACTGCAATTGGTGTCTCAGACCTTCACAAGGGGCCTACACCACCAGGTATTAATACCTGTCCCCAGCCTCTCTCAATTCACTGGGCTTTGGAACCCATGTCCCTTGGCTGGCGAGTGCTGTTTAGTTAATGGCAAGTTCCCCTTTAACATGACAAAAGGCCAAGTACAGTTCCACTGGCCATGATTTACATAAGCAGTATAACAACAGTTTATTCTTCCTGCCCCAATAACAGAAATTCCTGCCCCAATACAGAAAACTGGGGATTTGGGCCACTATGGTTTGTACCAGGCAGGGTGGGTGTGCCTATGCAAATTGGATCAGCCCCTGGAGTGCTTTGCCATGACTCACCACCAGATGTCAGGGTGGAGCTCATCCTGACTCTGCTTACATAAGCATTGACTAGGGAGCTAGTTGTGGAATGGTGACTGTGGAATTCCAGGCTATTCCCACATACAGACAAGACGTTAGTAAAACTGGCACAAACCCCTACATAAACTTTTGATTTATCTTAAACTAATCAGAAATAAGAATGGCCATACTGGGTCACATCAGTGGTCCATCTAGCCCAGTATCCTGTCTCTGACAGTCACTAGTGCCAGATGCTTCTGGCAGTTGGAGGTTTAGGGACACCCAGAGCGTAGAGTTGCATCCCTGACCATCTTGGCTAACAGCTGCCAATGGACCATGAATTTATCTAATTCTGTCTTAGTTATACTTTTGACCTTCACAGCAGCCCCTGACAACAAGGTCGATGGGTTGACTGTGTGCTGTGTGAAGAAGCACTTCCTTTTGTTTGTTTTAAATCTGCTGCCTATTCATTTTATCAGGTGACCCTTCATTCTTCTGTTATGTGAAGGAGTAAATAACACATCCCTCTGCATTTTTCCATACCATTCATGATTTTATAGATCTCTATCATATCCCCCCTTAGTCGCCTTTTTCCAGGCTGAAAAATTCCAGTCTTTTTTAAATCTCTCCTCATACAGAAGCTGTTCTATACCTCTAATCATTTTTGTTGCCCTTCTCTGTACTTTTTCCTATTCTAATATATCTTTTATTAAGATGGGTGACCAGACCTTCATGCAGTATTCAATATATGAGTATACCATGGATTTATATAGTGGCATTATGATATGTTCTGTTTTATCATCTATCCCATTTCTAATGGTTCCCAACATTCTGTTACCTTTGTTGATCACTGCTGCACATGGAGCTCATGTTCTCAGAGAACTATCCATGATGACTCCAAGATCTCTTTCTTGAGTGATAACAGCTAATTTAATTTGGGATTATGTTTTCTAATGTGCATTATTTTGCACTTAGCCACACTGAATTGAATCTGTCATTTTGTCACCCTGCTACCCAGTTTTGTGAGATCTCTTTGTATCTCTTTGCAGTCAGCTTTGGTCTTAACTATCTTGTGTAATTTTGTATTGTCTGCAAATGTTGTCGCCTCACTCTTCAGCCCCTTTTCCAGATCATATATGAATATATTGAAGAGCACAGCCCCCCTACTAATCATAGAGTATCAGGGTTGGAAGGGACCTCAGGAGGTCATCTAGTCCAACCCCCTGCTGAAAGCAGGACCAATCCCCAACTAAACCATCCCAGCCAGGGCTTTGTCAAGCCTGACCTTAAAAACCGCTAAGGAAGGAGATTCAACCACCTCACTAGGTAACCCATTCCAGTGCTTCACCACCCTACTAGTGAAAAAGCTTTTCATAATATCCAACCTAAACCTCCTCCACTGCAATTTGAGATCATTACTCCTTGTTCTGTCATCTGGTACCACTGAGAACAGTCTAGATCCATCCTCTTGGGACCACCTTTCAAGTAGTTGAAAGCAGCTATCAAATCTCCCCTCATTCTTCTCTTCTGCAGACTAAATAATCCCAGTCCCCTCAGCCTTGCCTCATAAATCTTGTGCTCCAGCCCCCTAATAATTTTTGTTGCCCTCCACTGGACTCTTTCCAATTTTTCCACATCCTTCCTGTAGTGTGGTGCCCAAAACTGGACACTCCAGATGAGGCCTCATCAATGCTGAATGGAGGGGAATGATCACATCCCTCAATCTGCTGGCAATGCTCCTCCTTATACAGCCCAAAATTCTGTTAGCCTTCTAGGCAACAAGGGCACAGTGTTAACTCATATCCAGCTTCTCGTCCACTGTAACCCCTAGGACCTTTTCTGCAGAACTGCTGCCTAGCCACTTGGTCCCTAGTCTGTAGCAATGCGTGGGATTCTTCCATCCTAAATGCAGGACTCTGCACCTGTCCTTGTTGAACATCATCAGATTTCTTGTGGACTCCACTATTTATCTCTTGCTATTGTGAAAACTGACCATCTATTTTGACCCTTTGTTTCCTATCTGTTAACTAGTTACTGATCCATGAGAGGACCTTTCCTCTTATCCTATAACTGCTTAGTGTAAGTGTCTTTGGTGAAGGACCATGCCAAAGGCTTTTTGAAAGTGTAAGTACACTATATCCACTGGATCACCCTTGTCACATGCTTGTTGGCAAGAATTCTAATAGATCGGTGAGGCATGATTTCCATTTACGAAAGCCATGTTGATTCTTTCCCAATAAATCATGTTTGTGTATGGGTCTGAAAATTTTGTTCTTTACTATGGTTTTAACCAGTTTAATCCTAATCAATTAAAGATAAACCAGGCTTATTTTGGTTATACTAAAACCAGGAATATCTACAATTTTTGCACGTGTTTGCCTTTAAAAAAAGTGTAAAATCCTACTATATCAAACTGGTGCAACTTGCTCACAGAGAAAATGTGAAGAGCATAGATAAAAGGAAGTGTCTGTGAAATGAATCAATGAACAACTTATATTTTGATTTAAGAACATAAGAACATAAGAATGGCCATACTGGGTCAGACCAAAGGTCCATCCAGCCCAGTATCCTATTCACCGACAGTGGCCTATGCCAGGTGCCCCGGAGTGAGTGGACCTAACAGGTAATGATCTCTCTCCTGCCACCCATCACCCCACTCTGACAAACAGAGGCTAAGGACACCATTCCTTACCCATCCTGGTTAATAGCCATTAATGGACTTCATCTCCATGAATTTATTCAGTTCTATTTTAAACCCTGTTATAGTCCTAGCCTTCACAGCCTCCTCAGGCAAGGAGTTCCACAGATTGACTGTGCGCTGTGTGAAGAAGAACTTCCTTTTATTTGTTTTAAACCTGCTGCCCACTAATTTCATTGGGTGGCCCCTAGTTCTTCTATTATGGGAACAAGTAAATAACTTTTCCTTATTCACTTCCTCCACACCACTCATAATTTTATATACCTCTATCATATCCCCGCTTAGTCTCCTCTTTTCCAAGCTAAAAAGTCCTACCCTCTTTAATCTCTCCTCATATGGGACCCGTTCCAGACCCCTAATCATTTTAGTTGCCCTTCTCTGAACCTTTTCTAATGCCAGTATATCCTTTTTGAGATGAGGAGACCACATTTGTACGCAGTATTCAAGATGTGAGCGCACTATGGATTTGTATAAGGGCAATAAGATATTCTCCGTCTTATTCTCTCTCTCTTTTTTAATGATTCCTAACATCCTGTTTGCTTTTTTGACTGCTGCTGCACACTGCATGGACGTCTTCAGAGAACTATCCATGATGACTCCAATGCATTCAATTTATTCAATGCATTTTCCCAATTAAATGCTTAATGGTTTTTCTCAGTCCTTTTTAACTAGGCTCACCCTTAGACTTCCAATAAATACAATGCTAATAAATAAATTCCAGATGACTGAATTGAATATGGGAAAAAAGTAAGTAGAAATATTTTATGTATCTTTAAAAAACCAAAAGATTTTTTCATTTAGAAATTTATAATGGGCAGCTTGAATGGCTCATTGGAGTCCTGCAAATAACTACTACTCTTGTTCCGAAAATAAAAATGACTTTCCAGATGATTTCATGCTTCTTTTGCAGAGAAAGCATCGCTGCAATATCACACTACATTGTCTGAGTGTCTGACCTATCATCATTTGCAGTGGTTCTAACATTTTAAATCAACATTACCAACTGTTCAACTTCTTGAGTTTGCAGTTCCATGCTGTAACAAAGCCCTGGCTGCTTACATACTGACATCCCAGATGCCAGCTAAATCATACACATAGCATCCATTGAAGCATTCAGGACAGACTGCTCCCAATAGCACAGGCCCATACCACTTGACCTAAAAGAGAACATCCAGAAATCATGGCAATATTAGAACTCTTATCTTTGTGGGCCAACCATCATGGCCAAGATAAAATATAGAAATACCTATGAAGATACTGATTGGAGGAGGAAGTCTCATTGAGATTGAGTTTTCCTTCAATCACTGAATTAGAAAAGTAGGGTGAGATTCCCTGAGGCAAACCACTGCCCAGCAGTGGTTTGCTCCTTCCAACAGTCTGGCACCCCTGGCCTCCAAACCAGTCGATTGGAACTGTGCTGCAGGGACTCCTATTCTAATGCTGTTTCCTGAGTCCCCTTAAAGTGGGGTAGGTGCCCAGGCACAGGGTGGTTAAAGCCTGGGGAACTGCATCATCTTTACAATGGATTCCCACAGTGATGGGATTCTAAAGCAATGACTGGCATTGCTCTCTCCCAGCACAATTCCTCCCCAACTACAGATTGCCAACCCGGAGAGACTCTCCCCAGGGCTTTGGCTGCAGAAACAGTTGTACAGAGGTGACTAACTCCAGCCAGTGGGGCGAGGAACATCCATAAGGGGGAGGGGAGGAGGAATCCCCTCTGCACATTTAAGATGAGAGCAATAAGCAGGCTCTGAGAAGATGCCAGGATTACACACATGTATGCTGCCACAGCCAGCAGAGGGCTGTGGTACACACGGGGCTGGTCTACACTACCTGCTGATTCGGCGGGTAGCAATCGATCTTTCAGGGATCGATTTTTCGTGTCTAGGGTAGACGCGATAAATCTATCCCTGATCGCTCTCCTTTCAACTCCAGTAATCCACCCCGGCGAGAGGCGGAAGTGGAGTCGACATTGCGGCGTCCTCATGGGGAGGTAAGTCAAGCGAGGTATGTCGACTTCAGCTATGTTATTCATGTAGCTGCAGTTGCAAACCTTACATCGACCCCCACCCCTAGTGTAGACCTGGCCACACACACACAAGCCCATAATGGAGAGATGGCTATAGAAAAAATTGCTTCTCAAACGAAGCCATAGAGTTTTTTGGTTTGTTTATTTAAAGGGGTGCTCTAATTTCTTTCTTTTAAAAGAAGACCTTAGAGAAGATGTATGTAAATAGTAAAATATTCACACACACGTATCTTTTATTCTCATTAAACACATTCTTCAGGTAACGTTATACACATAAGCACAGTTTTCTGTAATATAGCAATGTGGAAGTTATACAAACTACACACTTAAAGTGTAAGTTCCATAGAAGCAACTCTTCTGTTCCTTACATAATCCACAGACTGTTCTTATTACTATGCAGTGCAGTTGTGATATATGATGGGAATCTAGAGATGAAACTTCAAGCCTATGTATTTTTCAACATATTGAAATACATATCACCATATTTTAATATCATATGGCAATGTCACTTTCCATCAGGTGAAGAACAAACAGCAGAAGGAAAGACACTTTCCTTCTACAGGCATTGTAGTAACAACAGCTAAAGTTAGGATTAGAGATATTAAAATCAGATCAGACTATTTTATGGAAGTTTGATTTCTGATGGAATTGCTCTGGAAAGTCAGGTATCCATTTTTCAATAAAATTATGCACCCATTTCCATATAAGCTTTATTTCAAGTATGCTATATTGTTAAAAATGCCCTTAAGCTAACACTGAATTATTCTGTAAAACCTGCTTAATGCCTTGTTCAGAGATTTTCTCCCCAACAAGAACCAGGAGACATTAGGATGAATGTAATATGTATATCTGATTAGAAAAAGCTGTTACCTACAATCAGGTGGATTGATTTAAATCAATGTGATTTAAATAAGTGATTTTAATCATGATTGAAATCAGCAAGCAGGAAACTTTTATTTAAATCCTTGATTTTAACTCTGTTTTGCATTTGTACTGTTTAGTTATTTTCTTAAAGAGAAGTTCATAGTCATGGGTTATAACCATTAAAACATATTGATTCGCATCCAAATTTGGTACTTTTTGCTAGCCAGAAGCTTACACTATATCTATATACATTTAGGCTATTAACATTCAAATTTTATTCATTAATATGCATTTATTCAGATTCTTAGTTTTTACAGTTTGTTATCAGTGAATGACATTTATTTACTAGATTATAGTTTTTTTCATTTGGTATTTGGGTAAAGCTGTATTTGGAATGAAAACTGGAATTCACTTAAAGTATATACAACAGCATTTACAATTTTTTATTACTTCAATCAAATTACCATAAATGTGAGGGATACAGAAGAAAAAATAAGTTTATCAAAATATGTTTAGGATTTAAAACAGTGCTTTATTAATCAAAAGGAAGTAATAATCATAATTAGTGAACTGATGGATGGCACTATGAGCCAGATTTTCAAAGGTATTTACATGCTAAAGATGCAGATAGACACTTCTGAAAATCCTTCTAGGCATCTAAGCAAGTTAGGTGCCTAATTCCCCTGGAAATTAGTTGCCGAGAAAACTCCCCTTGAAATCAAGGGAGTTAGGCACCTAATCTGCTTAGGCACTTTGAAAATTCCACTTAGGGTGACCAGACAGCAAATGTGAAAAATAGGGACGGGAGTGGGGGGTAATAGGAGCCTATATAAGAAAAAGACCCCAAAATCGGGACTGTCCCTATAAAATTGGGACATCTGGTCACCCTAATTCCACTGGACGTCTGTCTGCCTCTTTAGGTGCACAAATACTTTGACTACCTGGCCCAATGTCCTTCAGAACTTGATATCTCGTAGATCTCATTCTTTTGCATCTGGTTTTTACTCATCGATTGAAAGAGAAAAACAAGATTTTCTGCATTACAACTTCAAATTGGTTTTGCAACACTGAATGAAATAGTCCAAACGAAATATAAATATATATATATATATATATATATATTCTCTGCTAGCTAAAGTGAAATCAAAAGGAATTAGAGCAAAAACTTTTCTACACAACAGAAACTGAAAGTACTCACAAATGGAAAAACGCAAATGCCAGCATTTGCTCCATTGTAAAGACTGAAAATAATATAGATAGTTAATGTATTATATGACATTGTGACATTTAGAGAGCTGGGGTTGACCTCTAAAGTTAGAGATGTTTTCTCCCTCGATTCTGCATGTAATTAAAAAAGCAGCACCCTTTAACTCATGATTTGAAGAGGGCTCATTAATAAAATCATTTAAATAAACAAGAAACTGTAATAGGTTATAGTAAGCTTAGGCCTTAACATAGATTCTCATTATTTCAAATATAGTTTTAAATTGGTTTATTTTAAAAAAGAAGTGCATTTCATTTACATTAAAAAACTGTTTTTTTAAAAAAACTGATGTATCTACCTTGCCTACAATGCACTTGAAAACTACAGAGGGGAAAAACCATCCGGCATTGTATTGGCATTGCTCTGAGAAGACCAACCTTATAAAAACAGAAAATATAATTCCTTTTTCGAAAACTCATTCAAACTTGGAAATACATTGCTTGTGCCAACGTAGCCTGATTTCATAATACACTTCAGTTTAATTATTCCCGATCCAGTCATGAGAATAATATGATCATCTGGGGGGGAAACATAGCTGAATTAACCATGTATTGGCTGTGTGATTTAATATTAAGTAATGGTGAAGTGATTAATTAACCAGTAAGCAGCAAGTTTTCTATTAATTCTAACAAAGCACTCTCCTGAAGTGACGGGATATCACTCACATTGCCGTTAGAAAAACCTACTCATTCTTCACTTTCTACCAGCTCATAACAATAACACTTTCAAGCGCACTATACATCTTATTGACATTCCTTAGTTGTATTAACTGTTCTCACTTTTCACCTGAGTCTCCTAAAAGTAGAATACAGATTGTTTACATGCCCAGTTTAAGTAAGGTTTTTTATTATGTTACCATCTAACTACATGGCTCAGCGTTTACTCAGAGCTACTGAACAGTTAATGTGGGAGTTATAAAATTTTAGACTTTACAACTAATGCAGTAACTTTTAAAGTGCCATTTTTCATTACAGGTAATTCAGCTTCTAGAACAGGTTTTTTTTAATCAAAATTATAGATAATGGGTGGAAATATTATGCGAGGGGTATGCCACTAGTCAAATAGGGAGGTAATTTGGGGTCCAGAACAAATCGTAAAGGGATAAAAACCTTCATGCTTCAGGACATAAGCCAACTGATAGGATATAGGAAGAAGTCTCCCCATGAACATATTATTGCCTTATGAAGATTTGAATACCTTCCTCTGAAACATCTAGTACTGACTGTTGAGAGAGACAGGAAACCAGATTAGCTGGAACACTGTTCCGAACCACTGTAGAAGGTCTTATGTACGTTTCAGAAATGTGTATTTGGGTTGGGGGAAAAAATGTGTCCCGCCTCCCTCTTCCAGTAAACTTAGGTTTGTTTGTTTGTTTTTGGGGATGCGGGAGGAGTCGTCACAGGAGAAAGTATAGGTAGCCACATACACAGAAACCAAAATCTAAGGATCTGCAACTTTTAAATTCCTCAAGTAGTACTGCTACTTGGGAAACTTATTGTGTTTACTTATTCCCATTTGTCCCTGCAGGATCATGGAGTCTGAGGCTGAGACCTGGGACTGAATCTAGAATTCCACTATGGCAGTACAGAGATAAACTATTTAGCCCCTACCTGGCTGAGCCCTGTACATGAGACTTTGTTATACCCTAATACTCCAGGGCTTGGGAACTTTGGGGTATCCAGGAAGAGTTCTGACTCATTAATTTGAATGAAATATTATACAGTTCTCCCTGAAATCAAGTAGCAAAGGGATTTTCCCATTCTTCCACTCACCATACAAACAATACTACAACTACTGTTCAGAAAGTGATCAACCAGCCAGTATCAGGTTGAAACAATGTACTTACAAGACTGACTAGTCATTAATGGGACAAGCAACATTGCTCAATAAAGTTGCTCAAGTTGTGTAAAAGACTATCAAATATCAGACACAAGATTTTACAATAAACCATTAAGTTTAAGGACAATTACTCCTTGAAATATGTTCCCACAGGCCTCATAGTACCAAGAGAACTGGAAAAAGACAGATCTATTAAACCATAATTTCATAACACTTTTTCCAAACACCATACTATTACATTTACATCCTTTCAGGGCTCTTGACAACTGCATTCATTTGGGTCATTATAGAGGTTTTGTAGCTATTTCTTTGAAGGCTAGAACACCTCTAAACCTGCCATTTCAGAACTATTGCCCCAACAAATTCAGCTCGATGGGCCATTTGCATCCTGGGTATAACTCAATTGACCTTGGGGTATTATAATAGGGAAGCATGTAGCCTATTACATCTAGAAAGAACAGATCAAATAGTTGGATCCCAGCAATTTCTTCATCGGAGAAAACGAACATAACCGATCCCTACTGTGACCCCCAAAGGCAGCAATAGAGTTAGAGATGAATTCCAGCTAATCATGTTTCAGCTGCTTCTGAAGAAAAGGGTCCAAATTCTGCTCCAATGAGCAAACACAGCTCTCACTAATATGAATGGGATTCTTGCTCAAACATCCAATGGCAGATTTTGGCTCAGTATTCCCAGTTGGTTTCAGCGCAGTGAGTCATTTAGCAGTGATGGGGGGTCTCCTAAATAAATTCACTCCATACGATCTATCTAATAGCTATAGTACAATTTTGGGTCCTCCATTATATAAAGCATGAACTTACTTGAGATACTGAGGACCTGACGAACACAGGCCTTGTACTGCTCCAAGGGAGAAGTCAGGAGGGACTGATATCCAACAACCCTATAAACCTGACAATTGCCCCCCTATACATTTGCAAAAATTTATAACAACTTCCAGATTATCCAACTCCATCAGCTTCTAAAACCTTGTTTAACACTCCTGTGAATCTTTTTTCATGTTTGGACAAGCTTAATCACTCTGTTCATTTCATTCGGTGTTTCTAATTACCCTCTTACATTTGCAGAACTTTAACATTTCATATTTTCTAGTTTTCTTGTTTCCAGATCAAACAACTCAAACTTGTTTTTTTTTAAATCAACTTTTGAAAGTCATTTATCATTTCATTGGGTACCTTTTAAAGTCATACTGGAGAGCCTGGCACAGAACTTCTACTGGCTTGCATGAGCACCATCTGTCAGGGCCTGAAAGAGCAAATCACCTATCAGGAGCAGGAAGCAGATAGAAGAGGATTAAATTAATCATGCATCTGTCTCAAATTAGCATCCACCTGGCTCTCCCATTTCCTGCCCACTGGCCTCACTTTCCCTCTTTGAAAAGCAGCATTGCCAACTTGATGTTATCACAAGTCTTGTGATATTTGATGGTTTTTCTTAAAACTGCAACTCCAGGAATCATGTTGGGTCTTTCAATTTTATTGGAGATAGGAAGGTTTATACCACAACATGAATTAATCAATTCTGAATTTGTTGAAGTTGAAATACAAAACGAATAGCCTAACTGCAAAAGAATATTGTTTTGGCACTTTAATAAACAAATCTGACATGGAAGTATTTTTATAGACTATTCTGGGAGGATTGTTAAAAATATCCATTTTTATTAGGTGTGCTTACTTGACATTGGTTACAAACCATACTGTCATTAATCTTTGCTGATGAAGATTTTGAAAGTTGAACCTTACAGTTTTTGGAAATGTTGGATGCCACACCAGGCCTGAATACTGTTTTTAAGAATGGCCTTTTTAAATGCACTCAGTTCCCTCTTTGGGTGTCCTCTTTTTTAGAAGCATAGTTGACAATGGCTCACAGAGTATTGTAGTCTCTTTCCTGAAGGAGGCTCCATTAAGGAGAGGGTTTCATCATCACAACAGCACCAATAGCACCAATAGCAAAATGCATTCCTCAGAAAGAAAGAGACTATGTCCAGATTTACGTAGTTGGAACAATAACGTTTCCTTTTTTATCATGCCCCTTCCAACAAGCCAATTTTAGTTCTAAAGGCTAAAGAACTGTTGTATTTAAATCAATAATAGGAGCCATTCCACTTCGGAAGCAAGAAGAGCCGGCCACTGGTGCACTAGTCAGAGAAGCTGACAACACCAGTTCTGATTTCACACTAGTACTGTGTCACCTAATAAAGGGGATGATGTTGAAGTTAATGGAAGGGGGCAGAAATGGAGGATATCAGTGAGGAAGTCAATAATGAGGAAGAGCAGGAAAACATATGGTGTTATAA
This sequence comes from Macrochelys suwanniensis, assembly GCA_033296515.1. Lineage (NCBI taxonomy): Eukaryota > Metazoa > Chordata > Testudines > Chelydridae > Macrochelys > Macrochelys suwanniensis. The sequence goes on along the minus strand of CM065775.1, from coordinate 35,016,571 downwards.
ATTAAGGACAAGGGGCTACAAAATATTGCTACCTATGAAGTACAGGGTGGAACCTTGCAGACCTGATACAAGTATTTCTGAATATAGAGTGAAGCCAAACTGGCTCTACCCAGCTCTTATGATCTGTTTCATAGCCCTATTTGAGAAGCATAGAGTGAAACAAGGAGTGAAGGGATTAAATTAAGAAAACTAGAAATATTAGGATTTAATGGTCAAATGCTCAGACACTTTTGCCGATAAGTTCATAAGTCCTGATTGTCAGGCACACTTAGGCCTCTTTTAAAATCACTCTTATTTATATTGCAGTACAAGAGCCAAGGAGTCTTTGCCATATCAGGATCCCACTATGCTAGGGCAATAGAAGTAGTTCCCTACCAGACCTCTGGCAGTGTAAAGGGGCCTTAAAGTGGGTGCAAGTGTAATTTACACCTGCATCCACATGAAACCCACTTGATTTCTTATACATACACAACACTGAAACCAACAGTGGGTTTTATTTGTTCCCACTTGTATGGTTTCTTGGTCCTTCCAGAGCAGTGTAAAATGGCCTAAACGTAAATGAAAATCAAGCCCACAACGTATTATCCGCACTTGTGTCAGATTCTACAGAGTGCTGGAATGCATTTATTTTGGGGGGGAGGGGTCTGTAATGGGGGCACCCACTACATGTGGGTGTAGTACCACAGTCCTTTTCTCAGCCCTGGCACCCCCTGCAGGCTGCTGGCTGACCTTGGTGGGTCTTCAGTGGCTTGGCCCTCTGGACAAACCACAGTCCAAATGCACTCTTTCTGGGGTAGTAAAGAGTCCAATAAATCAGTCTATTTGCCCTCAGTAGAGTCTTCAGCCCCAGCTCTTGGACCTTTAAATTCAACCTTTGGTTTGGGCTCTCAAATAAGCCATCCACTTTTGGAGGTTTATGCCACTGTGGCTGGTAGGGGAACCCAGGCCTGACCACTACTCTGGGTTTCAACCCAGGCACCCTATAAACAGTTCGATTTCAGTTCAATGCTCCTTCTTCCCTTGGCCTCTTCCTACAGGTCCCTTATAGCTTCATCCTCGCCTCAGGGTTAAGTTCCATAGGGCCTTTCTCCCTGCAAACCCAGCTTAAGCAAATGCAGCTGGAAACAAACACTGGCTATCCCTTGATTTCCTATTACCAGAAAGCAGCACCCACCCTTGCCCCTTTGCTCCCAGCCAGGCACTGAGTTGCTATGGCCCTGCAGCAACTTTTATCTGAGCCTGTTGGGCTCTGATTGGCTGCTTCCATGAGTCCTCTCTAGGCAGGACTGGAGGACCCACCTTCACTTCTCCTTGTCTGTCACTTCACTGTTTCCTGGGGCAGTGTGTGACAGGGCCTCTGGTAGAGAGCCACAAAGTCCAAGTACACCCCATCAGCAGATCATACAACCGCCACCAAAATTTTAGCTCCATTTTAATTAGATGGAAGACAGATGTTCTCTGCGTGTTTTTTTCACATATGTAATAATACTTTTGCTGTAGATATCTACAGTCATTTTAGGCAAGTCTAAAAAATAATGTTGATTCCAGAATGAAATCTTAGGAGGATCTTCAACATAGGTTTTTTACTCCCCATAACTCCCATTTTCCTCCCCAGTTCCTCACTGGAAAAAAAGTATATGAGAGAGAAAATGGGGGGGGGGGGGAATAATCAGAAATCTGTCAAGATGAAAGAATTCATTTTGAAAAAAATCTCACTTCAAATAAATATTTTTGTCAAAATAGGAAAAAAAGGAAAAGTTTCAAACAAAATAAAAACAGTTTTCTTTCTAAATGTTTCATGAAAAATAAATTGCAATTATATTTTTCAGGCACCCACAACACCTGTGTACATGACAAAAAACAAATGATCAACCATTTAACTTAATAGGATGAAAGTTTTATAAGGGCCGGCCTGATGAAAATCAAAAGCTTTGCTTTCATTCAGAATGGTGGTGTAAGAGAGACGCCAATTAACTCAGTGAAATATCTAATAGGATACTGTTCCATCAAGTGTCCAAAAAGTGAAGAAAAGAAACTCTATAAATGTCTCCTTTCATCATGTACTCCATATACTAAAATGAGCCAGATAATGGGCTGTAGTGTGGCACCTTTTTGCAACACAACTAGTACAAAGCAGCCTTTATGTTGGTGTATCGAGCCAACAGCAAAGAGGTATCCTCTGGTGGCATAGGGCCAATGTGATTCCTCTTCATTCTCTCCAGCTACTGGCATAAGAAAAAAGGCCAAGGCCAAGACAGCCATGTGCCACAATGACCCAAAACTACTGGGGCCATTGGCATCCAGTACAATATGCAGCAAAATTAGGCTGCTTTGACTTACTCTGAGGTCTAACCTTGTGTACAGCTGACCCAGAAACAAAGGACAAAAATGGTTTGAAGCCACCTCTGCATTCCCCCTGCTGAGTTGTGCTGTGCAGCCCACAGGTGCAGTCAAGGATCTGAGCCACCACCTTTTGATATGGAGGGGAGGGATAGCTCAGTGGTTTGAGCATTGGCCTGCTAAACCCAGGGTTATGAGTTCAATCCCTGAGGGGGCCATTTAGGGATATGGGGCAAAAATTGGGGATTGGTCCTGCTTTGAGCAGGGGGTTGGACTAGATGACCTCCTAAGGTCCCTTCCAACCCTGAGATTCTATGATATAATGTATTTCCTTGCCAGGATTTCAACGGGGGGGAGGGGAGAAACCCATATACACCATGGTTTTCCTTGGAGTTGTGCTTGATAGTTTTTCTTGTTTATACTACATTGACACATATATTGGGAACTGGACATCTGAGTGCTTCCATGCATTGATAAAAAGTTCTTTGCAATAAAAATAATCTCACATGTCAAAGCCCAATTGTTAATGGATTAAACAGTTTTCCTTGCCTCTGGAAAAATGTCTTTTTCTTAATCTTGGGGGGGGGAAAAGAGACACCAACACTCTAATGCCATTTCCCCAAATCTTGAATCAACATGAAGGTAGAGACAACAGTAAGAATGTATTAGGACTACATGTATTATAATAAATAGAGCAGATGATATAGGCATTTATTCTCTCCCCATTGTGTTACAGTTTTCAGGAAGTATCACGTAATGCAAAGAATCTGCCATAAATGTGTTTAAAAGCAGCAGTTTAGTTATTTTTAATAAAAAATTAGAGCAGCTTTATACTACTTACACTTCTGGAAGCACATTCCACATGGAATAGATTTTCCTGGTGACATATGAGCAAAATGATTGTTCACAAAGCTGCAATTCTTAAATCAAGAGGTTTACGAAAGCTGCCTCAATGGAAAGCTATCTGCTTGGGAGGAGAGGTGTTTTGAGACCAGTCTTTGCTCATTTAAGAAGGTCTCATACAGACATTTTAAGATTTGTCCAGTTTTTAGAACAACATTTTCTTGGCTGTTTGGGCTGCAGAAAAATTGAGTTTTCGATTTCATTACAAACTCAAACCATGGCTCAGTTTCATGAAGCATCTGGTGAACACAGGCCAAGTCTTGAACAGATCCTGGGCTAACATGCTGCTTTGGGGTGGAAAACAGGAAAAACAAGTTTTGTAGTGATCCAAGGACATCTTGATGGTAACTGGCAGATAGCAGAGGGGTAGATAAAGGTTACGGGGAACACCTGGGTCTGGAATCTACATATTACTCACCCAAATAATGCCTTTTAAAGTCTCTACCGAAAGCCTATATCACTATGGTCATTGCACGGTGTACATACAGAAAATGAAGAGTTATGTATATTTACTAAAAATTACATTCTCTAGGTCTGAGAGTTAAAGGTAATCCACATGCTTCTGCCAGGCAGGGTGGTAGAGATGCTTATCTAGCTGGTCATGTTCAAATTCAGTATTGTATGGTTCACAATAAATACCCAATTACATTCTGAGCAAATTGCTAAATCAATAGACTGTGGGGGCTGCAGGAAAAAGAAAAAAAGCAAGGCGTATCCTGTTTTGGAGTAAGACAATAATTTTTTGAAACGATACCTGCGGTGCAGATGAACCCCCAGTTATTTGTTCAGTCTATGAGGATAAGCAGCCAGCAGCCTTGATTATATGAGGAATCATAGCCAAAGTGACTGAAAGCACTAGGGAAAGGATAGGGTAAGCTACCTTGTAAGAAAGAGGAATGCCTTGTGGGTTAAGTTTAGGTTTTAGTAAGCATTTGTGATTTTGTTTTATATGTAACCATGTATTTATATATTCTTACTTTCCATCACTTGAATCTCTGTCCTTTGATAATAAACTTATTCTTGTTTCCGCTCTCTCTCTCTCTCAAATCTGAGAGTTCTCTGTGTGTACAGTGGTATGGACCTGAACACTCCAGTGGGACTCTCAGAGGACTCGGAGGTTGGTTTGTGCCCAGCACTAAACTGTACAGAGGGAGCAAGGTCTGCTGAGATGCCCCTGGGAAGTATCACATACATGTTTTCTGCCATTGACAGTTTTGCGCTTTGAAAGTTAGAGTTTGTTGGAGCCTGTACAAATGGCCAAATTCCACACAACTCTTGCTAGGAAGGACCCCCGAGCTACTTCTTGCTCATACTTGGTTTCAGTATTTTATCCAAGCTTACGCCATGCAAAAGCTTGCCTTCCACTTGTTTCCCCCAGCCGTGGGTTCGACTCCTACCACATTATACTGAGTAACCAAAGATCTGACGTTCACAGGGCTCTACAGCACAGCCGTGTGGGCTACCTGCATCACTGTGTGTGGGTGAGCAGTCACCACCACCTCATCTTGTGCAGATGGGTGAAGCCTCGACTTCACCCCCCACCCCATGCACCAGGCCACACAGTGGAGTCAAAGCAGAGACGAAAGCAACCCTGAGCCTGCCCTTTTAGTAGCTCGATTATTTCCCACACCAGAACAAGGCACAAGGAGGAACTATGTTTGTGACTGAGCCACAGTCTGATTCCTGCCCCCCTCCTAGGCAGTACAGTTACGTGCTGCCTCTTATTCAAGCTGCATTCAGTCCAGCCCATAGTGAAGATTTTCCGTCTTTACATAAGTGGGTCAATAACATACTAGCCTCCAAAGTGACTCGGCGGTAGGTTCTCATCCTGGATATACTAATTAAAACATATATTAAATAATGGGCATTACTGCAGTCAGATTACTCTTACAAATTTCCTTTTTATCTATCACTTTTCCAGTGGTCTAGGAACCAGGGATTCTTGAATTCTAACCATGGCTCTATCAATGACTTGTGTGGCTTTGGATAAGCTGCTTATCCCATCTATGCCTCACTTTCTCCAGCAGTAAGATAGGGATGATAATACCCTACTACCTTGGATGATCAGTTAATGTTTTTGCACAGTGCTCTGAAGATGTATTATTATGTATATAGTCCCCAGGTGTACAGAGTACTTTAGAAAACATCCAGTTTAGACAATTCCCTGCATGATGAAGTTTATAATCCAGAAGTGGTTGGGCACATCACAACACATCAAATGGATGAAGGGTGAGAAGACAGCAACTTAGTCTATCTGAGATGGGAGACTAGGGAAATAAAGTGGGTTCTAAGCAGCAGATACGGAGAGAGGAGAATGGACCTGTGCAGCTACCAGGCAAGAGCAGGAGGAAGCATGTAAAAAGGCATGTAAACAATTACATGGTTAGTTTTAAATAACTATCCCCAAATTAGGCTGCTGGGGAGGTGGTTTCCTTTCACTCTTCATATGAGATCCTAGTATAACTCAGGAACTAAAGTCTCAACTGAGCAAAATTTCTGTTGATGTCAATTTGAACGTTGAGTGATTAAAGACCACAGAATTGAACTCTTTGACCACAGACTTAGGAATCACCATCTTCATGTCTCAAACCGGTTGGGAACATTTTGTTTAATTTAATAGACAAGGCTGTGATTTTCTTTTCCCCAATTTAGAAGGATGAAAGGAATTTTCAGCAAAACAGACTAACTAATGAGTGGGAAAGTTAGCTCATTAACTACTAATAGCTGGGGAGAGGAAAGGCTGGGGACAATTTATATTTATTTTTTAAAAATCTAATTAGATTCAAAAAGAATAAGACACAAAACTGATAAGACTTTTGCTTATGTGTGTTTTATTCCTTTCCTCTGCCCTCTGTCTGTAAGCTTTTGGGGATAAGGTCTCTGTTTGTATATGTATCTGTAATGCATCTAGCTCATTTTGTGTGCTACAGCAATGTACATAATAATCATTAGTAATGGGCTATATACAAAAGATGGGCAAGAAACTAGGAAAAAGAAGCAGTGTGATCTAATGAATATAGTACTGAGAAACCTGGTTTATCTCCCTGATTCTGACTGATTTTGCCTAAGGTCACACAGCAGTCACTTCACCTCTGTGTGCTTCTTCTGATTCCCCTTCTGCCACTGGTCTATTTATTTATAAACTCTTCAGGACAGAGGTGATCTCTTTACTATGTCTCTGAAGAGTGCCTAGTACAACGGGTCCTAATTTCAGTTGGGGCCACCCAAGCATTGTTGTAATATAAATGATGATAGTGATGTCACTGTTATTATGACGTGGTTTATATGTGCAGTAAAGTCAGTTGCTTGTGACTTAGTTTAAATTACAAAAAAATCAAATCAATGATTCCACAAATGCATTCATGTCAATGCCCTTAGTTTAAATTCCCATCTACATGCATTCTGCTAGGAAGCTTGGGTTTTTATTAGTACATATTCAGGGATATACAGGGATATATGTGCTTCATCTTAAGATGGTTTCTAGTGACAAAGAGCCCATGTAGGGGTGAGCAGTGGTGTGGATAAAAGTGGTGCAAAATTCAAGTTAATGAGTATTCAGTCAGCTAAACACATTTAACCCCATGATACAAGTTTGATTAAGTTTTCATGTGATCATTTGCATTCAGTTATACACCTTTCCTATGCGGACAATTTCAATTAGACAAATGCAACCAAGGAATTGCAACTAGTTACTAGACAATAAAATTCATCTGGTGAGCCTCTGATTGATCAGCCCATTTTCATTTTGTTTGGCCTTGCCTGGGAATTAATGAGACCAATACTTTGAGCTCCTGAAAGGGTTCACAATCAATCTGCCCCTTCATGGAAAGCATCGTGGTCTGTGTTTCTGACGAAGAGCACCTTCATTCTTAGCATCATCATGGGAACTGGAGTGGGAATGACCGGAACAGTGTCAGCAGTAGAGAATAGGGCCCAAATTCACTGCTCCCAGGAGTAGGCACCATCCCATTGATATACTTCTCTTCACACCAGCTGTGCATGTGACCCAATTAATCGAATAGTCGAGACATTTATCACATTTTTCCCTTTGCTATCTTTAAAGAGTGGTTATAATGAGAAGGCAAAATGACTCCTTATGCTTTGTATCTGCTCCCAGACTGTCTGAGCCATAGCAGTTTAATTTATTGACAAAACCAAGTTTTGCCTATTGCAACAGCTTTGGTAATTATCCCTTTCAGACACAGAATGCGCTACATGCTTAGGCTGATACCAAACTGAATAATGAAGCAATGCCTCTCTCTTACTTTGCCTATATGAACTTAACGAGTCAGATCCCCTGTTGCTGTCTAGAAGTGGTGTTCCATTGACTGCAATGGATCAGACTCTACTTTACACCAGCTGAAGATCTGGCCCTACCTATATTTTACCATGATTCCTTCTGGAGTAAACTTTAAACTAGCATCACTTCAGTTACTGCTGGGAGACAAACAGCAAACCTTTCACAACAGGAGCATCCTTCTCCTTCATGTCCTCAATTTAATTAATTTATTCAAGCAGGAACTATTTCTACCTTTCCCACCCACTAATACCATTTTGTGTCCTATCTATGGGTGACAGCAATGCAGTAAGAGTTCCTCCCAGTGTTAGCATTATTATATTACTGTAGCACCTAGAGGCCTCAGCTGAGATCCAAGCCCCTCTGTGTTACACACTGTACAAATACAGAATCCAGGCTGGCCTCTGCCCTGAAGTGCTTACAGTATAAATAGACAAGGAAGAGTAGAGGGGAAACAGTGTAGTAAAGGACTGTCACTTTATTTTTGATTCACTATGCATCACATTTGTATACCACAATTAATCCACAAACAATCATAAACACGCCTTTTAATTAAGAACCATCATCCCATTTAAAAGATGAGAGAAAAGAGAGTCACAAAGAAGTTTGGACTTGCCTGACATTACGCAGGAGGTCTCTTTCAGAACCCCGATCTCCTGCCTCTCAGACTTGAGCTTTCCACTTACAAACATCACTTCATCATTAGAGTCCTCACTTCCTTCTCTGCAGTCAATTCTCATTCACGTTTTTCAGACAGCACACTTGTTACTCAGACATATGACTATCTACATCAAGTGCATTTAGCTCAGTAACTCAAGTTGCTCTAAATAAGAACCTTCAAAAGAAGGTAAATTATTTGCTCTCTAGTGCAATTATTCCTTTATTTTTTTCCCCAGAGGCTGCATATATTTAATAGATTTTGAGAGCTTTCCCGTGTGCAAGATAGCCTCCAACGCTAAGATTTAAGCTCCCACAAATGACAACATATATTGCTCTTCACTTCAGAAACCTTTTGTTGTCCTCAAGAAACTCTCTCAAATATAGTACTTTCACACTGAAAAACTCAAAAACGGGGATGAAGTCTCTCTTCTCACAGAGTGCAAGGGATTTCTGGTAGTCCTATATCTTTTTAGATAAACATGGCATCAAACTACTTCATAATTAGCAACAACTTTTTTGATTTGTATGATCATCAAAAGGCAGCACAAACACTTTCCATTATTGGACCTTATTTTCATTTGATTATAATTTTGCCAAATTTTAACCATTCGGGCTGAATTTTCCCATGCTGAGTGTCTGCCAAGGCTGACTTGTTTTGTAAAGCTTTAGCTATAACAGCCCAGCCATTTCTCACAACACGATTAGGGAAAGATGCATTGTTTTGCCCTTGTTAAAAAAATATTCATATGACTATTCCTCTAGTGCTCCCATGTTTTAGAGCAGGAATAGTCTGAATCAGGTAAAGTAGGGATTTTACCTGACTGTACTAATGCCTGGCAAATGCCCTAACTACCAGGCTACTGACTATTCCCCCCCACTCACACACACACACACACACACACTAAAGGTCTGGTTTACCCACATTGGAACCAGGGATTTGGAGCAATCACATTTTTGAATTGCTCTGCTCCGGCTCCGCTCCAGCTCCGGGCATAAACCTACTGCTCCGTGCTCCAGCTCTGGGCTCCGCTCCAAAGCCCTGATTGGAACAATAAAAATTTTGAAACCTTGAAGTTGTGTGAAATGGAATTTTTGTTTTCTGCCCAGCCCTATTTGAGACACCTTGAAAGGATTCTATTTTCAGAAATTGCTGAACACCCATTCTCCTGAGGGCAGTGAGAAACAGGCTCCCTTTGAGGTGTTTCTAACTGTGCAACCAAAAATCTGGGCAGGCAAAAATCACTGGGCATTTCTGAAAATCTTGACCATACTAAAAGGAAATGTCAATCTTAAATTGCAGGGAAAACTAAGATGAGTGAAACAATGGAAAGGAATGAGGTTGGAGGTGGTAATAGGAAGACAATGATGTTTATCATAGTCTGGATGCACAATTTGTAGGTATAGAAGATTTCTGGTTAATTAAATTCAGTATGTTTCAAAGGTCACAAACAGATTTAATCTCCCACAGCAAACCTACTCCCCGTACATTACTAGCATCCCAGCTCACAGCAGCATTTCCAGTCACAATCAGCCCTCAGTCAACTCTCATCATCACTCCCATTCCCCAGAGACAACAATGAGATGTGTAACTAGGCCAGATATCCATATGTCCCATGAGTATCTAGATACATGAAGGTGAAAGTCAAGCATCTTCAGCCACCCAAGAAATTCAAGTATTGATTATAGTGGCAGTATTTTAACTTGGTAAAGTACATTTGATTGAAAGTCAGCATTTTTAAGTGGAAAAACCAGATAAAACCCATAAGTTTTCAGTGACAACATTAATTTTCAAATAATGGATTTCCCCACCAAAAACCTTAAGTATTGCATACTTTAAAGATAATACTCTCCATATTATTGTCTATTTATGGATTTAAAACTTCAAAATAGAGCCCCAATCCTGAAATTGGGTCCATAATGGCAAACGAGAAATCACACAAAGCCCCATTGAAATGGGGTTATATAGGCACAGATGTCCATCTGTACAGATGCAGCTGCATTACTGGGGCCTTGGTTTTATTCCCTATCATTCCCATTTATGGATCTGAGCACTCAGTACTTTGGAAAAACATCTGCTCAGATTAGATGAAATTGAAATGTTACAAAGTTAGCCACACTAATTGCCTGATTTAAGCTGCGCTAGACAGAATTGCACAAGTTCCTTTAGTGCTGGAAATCATCACCAGCAGCACATATCAAGAGCCTTGAAAAATTCAAACTACAGACACATTTGTTCCAGTCATTTTCCAGAGTCCTTTAAAGTATATTCAGCTTTCTTTAAATGCCTTTTCACAGGCATTGATAATTTTGTTTGACGTTCACAATATGTAAGTCTTGCTTGCAGCAATTTAATATAGTTTAAATACATTGAAAAAAGTTTCCCCCGGCAAGAATATTTGTTAACAAGAGAAATCATAGCTAACCACTACAGCGCATGAGTGTTCAGAATGGATTCCCTACCCCATTATTAGCACTGTCCCCTTTTTACTCCTTATCATGTTTGTCTGATTACACAGCACATGATTCTAATCACTTCAAGGAGTCGACGGAGACCTGTGCGTACAAGGCACCATGAGGTAAGGTCCTTCATGGGTGACAAGCAAATGAAAATGTCTACCCAAAGAAGGCCATTACATAATTTAACCTAGACAATGAGTTGCGAATTTTGCATTTTAAATATCTTCTTGGAAAACATTTCTAGTTTTCTTCACAGCAATTGTACATACTCTTTATTGTAAATTTGCATTATGTGGCCTGTGGTGGTATATTACACTATGCTTGATTTCCTTCCACTCGCATAAGCTCTTATTCCTTTTTCCTTTGTTTTTGTCATTTTGACTTTTACCGAATTGCAAAGTAAGTTACTACTCAGCATGGGTAAAGGTGTCAGAATCTGGCTCTACAATAGCAGTATTTCTGAAGGAGCGATTCCAATAGAATTGCACACACAGCAATACATTCAGGGTCTGAGTGGTGACTGACTGAAAATAAGAACTGTTTCTGGAATTGTGCATTTCTAAGATTCTTCCCTACCCTGACCACAAAGTCCACACCAGCACCCCACCCCAGCCATAGTGATTTATACCTTCCAGTTACCATAGTGTTCTTTCTAAGCTCCTTGTCCAAATATTTGGAACCTGGAAAAATGGGAGAAGATTCCTCAATGGCACATTCTGGACTGGTTGCTGTGACATCAGGCCTGGTGTTCCAGAATGACAAAATATTCTGTTATCCCAGTGCTTGTTTTTCTAAAAACGTCTTCCCACCTCACCCGTCAGGAGGAGCAGGTCTTGGGAATGATGGGAGAAGAATGAAATTTCTACACAGGAATATTAAAGTAACAAAGTAGTTATTTTTTCCCAAGGTGATTACTGACCTTTCTCAGTGGAGAAACTGAAAGATTTTAAATTAAATAAATGGAGAAATGCTAATCTCCTAAAACTGGAACAACCTTGAAAGGTGATCGAGTCCAGTCCCCTGCCTTCAATAGCAGGACCAAGTACTGTCCCCTGATAGATTTTTGCCCCAGATCCCTAAACAGCCCCCTCAAGGATTGAACTCACAACCCTGGGTTTATTAGGCCAATGCTCAAACCACTGAGCTATCCCTCCCCCATCATAGGGGGAGATCCTCCCCCTATGATGGAAGTTTAAAAAGGCAGTTACTGTGACGTTCCCTTCTGGTGTTATCTGGACCGGTGATCTGCCAGGTCACTCCAATCCTAGACTCAGGGAACCAGCCTTACACTGCTCTGCTGTGAGAACCTCCCACTCCTGCGCTGTTCACACACAGCCTCTAGCATGTAAGCTGCTCCTTGGATTGTGCAACCGAATGACACTAGCCAATATCTCCAATCCCAGATACAACCCTAGAAACCTCCATCTTGCAGTGTCCAGTTATGCCCACTGGACACTGCAAGCTTATATGAATTCATCAATTTAACAAAGAAATTGATATGCACCAGGCTTGTTATCCCAAGGGGAGTCTCTGACATGCTTCAAAACAAACGCAGTGCTTCAGGTAGAACAAACAAACAAACACATTTATTAACTACAAAGATAAAATTTAAGTATTATAAGTCAAAGCATAACAAGCAAAATTTGGTCAAATGAAATAAAAGCAAAATGCATTCTAAGCTGATCGTAACACTTTCAATGCCCTTACAAACTTAGATGCTTCTCACCAAAGGCTGGCTGGTTGCTCTTCAGCCAAGCTCTCCCCTGTGATCAACGCTTCAGTTGCTTGGTGTTGATGTCTGTAGATGTAGGTGGAAGAGAGAGGAAGAGCATGGCAAACGTCTCCCCCTTTTATCATGTTCTTTCTTCCCTCTTGGCTTTGCCCACCCCCTTCAGAGTCAGGTGAGCATTACCTCATCGTAGTTCCTAACTGACCAAAGGAAGAGGGGGTGACTCACTTGAGAGTCCAACAGATTATTTTGTTGTTGCCTAGGCCAGTGCCCTTTGTTCCTGTGAGGCTGGGCTGGGTTTGTCCCAAACCTGCCCCGATGAGGTGTGAACTGCCTCTCTGCTCTTGGAGAGTTTTTGCCTGGGCTTATTTTAAGCCATGAAGACACATTTTCAGCCTCATAACTATATACATGAAGTTATAACCTATAACATTACTATAGCATTACTATAACAACAATGCTCAGTGCATCATGAGCCTTCCGAAGACACCCAACATGACAAACTTTGCATTGGATACCACACAATCATTTCACATGGTTGAACATGGGTGTTCCCCCGAGGTACAGAACGTCACAGAAAACTGTTCCTTGTTAGAGAAAGGCTTGGAGGGCTGCCCTGACTTGCAAACAAACAAACAAAAAACCAAAAATAAACAAACCACCCAAGAGGATTTAAATAGGTAGAAGTTAAAGGAGACTGTTAATAAATGTTCTGTTGTTTTAACTCGCTTATCCTATCTTGACTATCAATTAATATGTAGCATATGTATAAGCTATAACTATTGCATACAGCAGAAGTACTTATGGGGGCGCAGGTATTTGGGGGAACTAAAAATAGTGATGTGAGAATGTTCCATCTTCTCTGGCATAAAAATGTGAAAAATATAATAGGAGGTGAGGGTACTCAACACCTAGAAGAGAGAAAAACAGCAAGCAGGAGCCAGTTGCAAAATGACCACTTTAGAACTGAAGTTGTGTCTTTCCGCACAATATATATACATATCCCTGGAGTGGCATTCCTCTTCTCTAGTAGAGGTGGGCTGGCAGCAGGGATGGTGGGAGTAGGGCTGGCCATTCACACTGTAGCCATGGGTATGTAGAGGCAGGCTCCACATCCTCAGACTTCCCCACACGCATTCCCATAGCCCAGGCTAGGTGTCATCGATTCAGCTGGGCTCCAGAGGTTTGGGCTGCAGTTTATCCTGTCTGCATTCAGAGACACCCATGACTCCACTCTGTCTCCCCCTCTAGCTAATCCCAAATCCCCTATAAAACTTTGATGCACCCCAGAGCAGCAATCCCAAGAACACACACAAAAATGATGCTAGATATGCAGGCAGGCTGTCAATCAAAACATGCAATAACCATGAAATGGTTAGTTCAGCAACAGTCCAAACAGCAGATACGTAGCTGCAAACCCTGAGCAGCTGTGCACACGCACACACTGTGTTCATGGAACAGGAATCAGGAAACAACACAAGAATAGGGAGCAGGAAGCAGACAGACATACGCACACCAATCATCATATCTCCCTGCTGGTTCTCAGCCATGCGCACAGCTAAGAGGGAAGAAGACAGTGTTGGTGGTGTCAGTGGTCCATAAGCAGGGGAGGTGTGAGGCTACTGGGGGAATGGAGACTAGTGGGTGGACATAAAAGGAACAGAGGCTACCGGGGGGCAGGGAGAAGCTGTTGTGAGGAGCAAGAGCCAATCATGGAACAAAATGGGAGGACAGAGGCCAATGGCAACCTATCTCCTGCTCACTTTTTCCCTACCCAGCAACCCCCAACTCTCCCCATAAAACCTCTGGTTACCTCTAATTTCCCCCAAGCTGCTTCTAGGTCCCCACACGCACTTACTACCATCTCTTTTTAAAGTTGCAAGGAATAAGGTCTTACCTGCTTCCACTCCTCCAGCGAGCCTTGTGTGGGAAATCTGGTGTCAATCCAACAGCTTTCACCAGCACTAAATCCATATGGGGTTCTATTCAAATTATTTGCAAATAAGCACATTGGTTAATTATGTAATTTGCATAAAAGATCACACATGGAAATACCCAAAATTTGGCAGGTCAGAGCAGTTGAAATTTTCCAAAAATATTTGGAAGAAAAAGAAATGTCAACAGAAATGCTTGAGATTTTGACCAGCTCTAAGATCATTGTTTAGATAGGATTTCTGTGCTATAGAATAAAGTGTAGAAATGCCATACATCCTCTACACTCTATGCAGTCTTGTTTCCCTGATGACACTTCCTGCAGGGTAAAAAACAAAGATGCCCAGGACTTATAACTAAAAAGTATGTCCTGCAATATTCTGGCATATGGCTTCTGACAACACAAACAATGACTATGGCAGCATCATTCACTGATATCAAGCATATCCATCCACCGTCAAAATGATATGAAGAGTAATCAAGATGGCATGCTTTTTTGTTCTTGAGTTCCACAGGGGCGGGATGAGGCACTCAAGAAACCCAAGTGGTAAAGATGTAAGTTAAATCACCTGTAACCATGACATATCCTGTTGTAATGAAGAAGGATCTTTCAATTAAGTTTAGCTCTTACTTGCCCCTCAGAACAGATTCAGAGACTAGGGAATGCGGGTCTAAGTTGTCTATCTGCAAAGAAGTGTGCCATCAATCCATAAGATGGTCCCAAACCAGCTGTTGCTGCTGTTTCTTAGAAAAGTCATGACTGATGAATTAAGAAGCTCAACTATTTCAGAAGAGGGACATCTTGACCTTAGCTGGCATTTTTGCTATGGCTTTGAGAAGAAATTGTGAAGTAAGCTATCTTGATAGATGGCCGCATGTAGTCACACTGCCGGGGCCCTGTCTTCACACCTAATTACTGGGGGTGCAATGCCAGCCAGGATTGAAAGGTTGGATGCTGGAGTTGTTCGGGTTGCACCAGTGACGATATGAACAGCAGAGTTGATCGTTGAGTCCAGCTTGCCACAATGACAACTGAAGCCTCATGCTGCCACACAGTATTCAGCAGGTACAGTAATTAGGGCCTTGGTAGAGTCCATAAGTTTGCAGTACTTGCACTCCACGAGTTGCTGCCAAGCCTGCGGAGGCATGAGACTCTCGACTGGATTTTAGAACGTGTCGTCTTCGCAATGTGCTGTCAAAAGAACAATAAGCAGCCAAGCTTCATCTCTACATGAGTAGGGTATGTTTCAATCATGGAATATTAAAAGATTCTTTCATTAAAGACTAGATTGTCTTGGGATGTAACAATAAAAAAAGTAGATAAATGATTGAGAGGTGGATCTGACATTAGAAAGGGCAAAATGAATATGCCAAGCAGCAGAACAAACTCAAATAAAATGCCTAGAGAAAGGCACAGAGCACATAACTGAGTACCATAGCTAAACCAGTGAGGAAAAAGTTCACAGAAATTAAACTTCCCAGGGACAGAAAAATGACAAAAACAGGAACAGTGCCAGCAATGTGGCAGCCGGCATGAGTATAGGAAAATGGCCAGCATTCAGGCAAAAATGTAGAAACTGTAGTAAGCCCAACCATTATGCTAAAGTGTGCATAGAAAGAAGGAATGTGCATTTAAGTACAAAAATAAATTCCTCAAGTGAAGAGCTATACTTAAAAACAATAATAGAGGAGCCTGAAAAATCAGAAGATTAGTAAAATGGCATCTATGTGACATATGAGATAGACACTGCGGCATATGTAAATGTAATAAACAGAAATAGAGACAAGTAAGGAACACATAAAAGTGGACAGGTCAAAAGTATCTGTGAAAAAGTATAATGGAAGAACAAATCCAGTGCTGAGAGAATGAACACTGATGCATACAAAGGGAAAAAATGATAAAACAAGAGTTTGTAGTGGTACATAGAGGCAAGCAATGAGGTGCTTGGTCTCATTAAGAGGATGTATACCACAGAGAGACAACTTAGAACCAGATATGAAAGTATTAATAGCATCATATGAAGATGTATTCACAGGGAATGGTTGCCTCCCAGTAACATACAAGATGCATCTTCTCTTAATTGTAGGACCTGTGAAAAGTTCCACAAGCCTTAAGAATGAGGCTAGGAGAAGAATGTTATCACTTGGAGAATAGAAGAACTGACATATTACAATTAGTTATCAGTGAACTCAGAGTAAAAAAGGAGGGGCTTTACAGTTGTGTATGGACGCTAAGCAGATGAACAAAAATATAAGAGAACACTGCTACTTGTCCAAAATAAGTGAACTATTATCTGATATGGCAGGAATTAAATTGTTCAGAAATATAGATGCCTTGGCAGAACTTTGGTAGATCCACTTGGACACAGAGCTCCAAGATCTGTACTTTCAACACAACATTTGGCAGATATAGCTCCCTAAGACTGCCTTTCAGAATATGTTTGGCTCCAGAAGTATTTCACCATACAATCAGTCAATGCCAGAGGATCTAGCAGGTGCAAAAGTGTACACAGATGGCATAATGATTTGGGGCAGCACTGCCATTGAACATGGGAATGACTGGAGGGAGTTCTGGAAATTGTGAGAGCTAATAACCTTGAACTGAATAAGGCCAAATGTCAACAGAAATAACATACTTGGGAGAGAACGTTACCTCAGAGAATTTTGCTGGTTGAGGGCAAGGGCCCAGATAGGGAAACGCACATTCTGGAAATGAATGCATAACTATACAGATGGTGTAGATGGGAGGGCTTTGGCTTCCTTGACCATTGGATGCTGTTCTGGGAAGGAGGTACTGCTGGGAAGAAATGGGGTTCACCTAACCAAGAAGAGGAAGAGCATCTTCACAAACCAACTTGCCAACCTGGTGAGGAGGACTTTAGACTAGGTTAAAAGCGGGCAGATGACAAAAGCCTACAGTTAGGGTACAAAAAAGGGACCTTAACAGAGGACTAAATGTTGCGGGAGGGAAATAGAAAATTACAATAGGGTCATAGGTGCAACAAGAGGGATAACATTGGGGGGATTTGATCATCTTAGAGGTCTATACACAAATGCCAGGAATAAACAGGAAGAACAGGAAGTTTTAGTACATTATATATCATGACTGGAATATTGGTAAAGAATGGTATGACCTGTTCAGGAAAGATAGGCAAGGAAAGAGAAAAGAGGTGTTACATTATACATCAAGAATATATATACACTTATTTTGAAGTCCAGAAGGAGGTGAGAGCTAGAGCAGTTGAAAGTCTCTGGGTGAAGATAAAAAGGGGGAAAAGGAGGGGCAATATCACAGTAGGTGTCACCACCAAATCCGAAGGAGGTAGATAAGGTATTTCTAGAACAAGTAACAGAAATATCCAAGACACAAGACCTAATAATAATGGAGGACTCTAGCTACCCGGACATTAGTTGGGAAAGTAACATGCCAAAACATAAAATTTCCGGTAAGTTCTTTGAAATGTGTTAGGGAAAACTTTTTTTGTTCCAGAAGGTGGAGGAAGTAAGCAGGGGGACAGCCATTTTAGACTTGCTTGTGACCAGGGAGGAGGAATTGGTTGCAAATCTGAAGGTTGAAGGCAATTTGGGTGAAAGTGATCATGATATTATAGATCTCATGAATTATGGAAAGGAAGGAGTGAAAGTATCAGAATGAGGACTATGTACTACAAAAAAACCCTCAAATTTTAACAAGCTCAGAGAACTGATAAGTAAGGTCCCATAGAAGAAAATCTAAGGTATAGAGGAATTCAGGAGAGCTGGCAGCTTCGCAAAGAGACAATGTTAGAGGTGCAATCTATCCCTATACAAAGTAAAAAGATGAAGAATCATAAAAGGCCAATATGGCTACATCAGTTCTTTAATTACCTGGAAATCAAAAAGGAATCATACAAAAAGTGGAAACATATATAATTGCTAAGGATGAGTACAAAATAGCACAATCATGTTGGGACAAAATCAGAATGGCTAAGGCGCAAAACGAGTTACACCTATCAAGGGACATAAAAGACAATAAGAGGAGGTTCTTTCCCTGGCCTGTAAACATGCATCACTGTAACTGGAAGTTATAGTGGATCACAAATTGAACATGAGTCAACACTTCCAAAATATTAGCCTTTTTTTGCAATTACATGGAACGGATTAACAGGAGTGTCATATAACGCACGGGAGGTAGTTGTCCCACTCTACTCAGCACTGGTGAAGCCTCAGCTGGAATATTGTATGCTGTTCTGGGCCTGGATGCTGCATTTTAGGAAAGATGCAGAAAAATTAGAGAAAGCTCAGAGGAGCGCACCAAAAATTATAAAGATTTAGAAAACCTGACATGAGCAATTGTTAAACAAACTGGGCATGTTTAATCTTGAAAATGCAAAGTGATGGGACCCTGCAGTTCCAATCTGGACATCACTTAGTACTGGCAGACTGACAGTCTGTACCTCAGAGTAGCACCCTGGCACCCCCATATTCACCATGGTGATATGATGATATGGTTTGTACAAAGCATACCTTGTGATGTATCATTTTAAAGTCTTGATCTGCTGAACATTAATATCCTGTTGGACTGTACGTGCAATCATTATATATGAGGTTATGAAGTATTGCTGTATGTGTCTCTGAAATATATAGTGAGGTTGGGAACACCCACAACCAGCCTTTCAGATACAACAATGGAGTAGCCATGGATAGGCAGACAAAATTAAGGGCTCATCAACACCCACCAAGGAAAGAATCCGCTACCACAGGGACTGTATACAATGGAGGCTGCTTGACCAATGGAGACTGCCTGATCCCCACATCAAAGCAAAGACCTTTCCAGCAAGCTGGAAGAAACTATAAAAAAGGGGAAGTGACATCACTTGGCCTCTCCCCTCTAAACTCAATACCTGGAGGAATGTCTGGAGGACAAAGACTCTGAACTGGGAAGCATGGTTCCAGGCTGGAAAAAAAAGTCACAGCCTGTGTATTGAGGATCTGTAACCTGCTTGTACCATCTGCCAGGATGAGATACTGCTTGATTCAAAGCCTGCTTAGTTTGTAAAACTTGGACTGCAAATTTATTTTTGTTTCTTAAGTAACCAAATCTGATCTCTATACCTGCTACTTATAATCACTTAAAATCTCTCTGTAGTTAAAAAAATCTGTTTTATACGTTACCTAAAACAGTGTGTTTTGGTTGAAGTGATTGGGAAATCTCAGTTCAGTTTACAAAGACTAGTGTGTGTCCTCTCCCCTTTGAGGGATGGACGAATTGGATAATGAAAAAGGCTTCTGACCGGTGCAAGATGGTACAGTTCTGGGGTGCAAGGCTGGGAAGCTGGGGGAAGTTGGCTGGAGCCTCACTATTGATGATTCATGAACGGCCGGGAGATCATGTAACACAGTTGGCTGTCCCCCTGCCTGTGGATGTCTGCATAAATGCAGCGCCTATCCAAGATTTGTAGCTTGACATCAGCACCACAGTGTGAGAGGCAGCCCAGGTTGATGGATTTGGAGGGTTCAGAGGTCCCACAGTCCAGGTTGCACCTCAAGGACCACATCACAGAGAAAGACGGTCCAGAACGTCTGCTCCAGCTGACAATACACAGCTTTATGATCTGGAACAATCAATAAACATACATGTGAACATGATAAAAGTCTTATGTGCTGTATCTCTAGGCATATGGGATGAACTGGAGACTAACATCTGAATATTATATACTGCGAGCAGTGAAATAAGCAATAAGTAAAGGGGGGTGGAAACACTTCCCACCTGCCTGCTCCCACTATAAAGTGAGCTCTCTGTGAGTCAGGAATGCTCCTGAGAGGGACACAGATCATGGTTCCCACAGTAATAAGAAGGAAAATATTAGAACAAACAGAAAGGGCACCTGGGAATGAGCAAATCAAGGAGAAGAGCTAGAGAAGTTGTGTTCTGGCCACAGATGAATAGTGACATCGAAGAACTGGTGAGCAGGTGTGGAATGTGTCAGAAATACAGAGATTCAGAGCAGAACGAACCAATTATGGTCCACATGCCATGAACCATTTGCAATCCCGTGGGACAAAGTCAGAATTGACATGTTCAGCCTGGGAAGACATGATCACCAGGTTACAATGGACTGCTTTACCAATTTCCCAGAAGTAGTCACACTCAAAGATACCACAGCAACTACAATTGTCAGACACATTAAATCTGCATTTGCACATCATGGACTTCCAAGAACAGTAATAACTGACAATGGGCCACCGGCCACAGTTCAAGAATAGGGAATTCCTGGACTTTGCTGACGTGCTCCACTTTCATCATGAGAGATCTAATCCAGATATCTTCAAACCAATGGATTAGCTGTATATGGAGTATGTATAGTAGAGATCTTATTCAAAAAAGCATGGATGCAAGAAGAGATCCATATCTAGTACTACTCAACTACAGAGTTACACCACGGCAATGTGGAAAGTGAACTCGTATAAATACTTTGTTGACAGATATGGGACAAAAATGAAGGATGACTAAGGCATAATAGTGAGAACAAGATTGAGAAATTACAATCATATTGTAAAGTGCAAAATATTACAATAAAGGAGCTTTCACGGTAAAAAAACATATTTTGTGAGAATTTGGCAAAGTGGGCACTAGCAGTCAAAGCTATAGTTACCAAAGAAGAGTCACCTTGCTCATCCGCAGTGATCACAGATTAAGGAAAAATCTTACAAAGGAATCATAAGCATTGTGCAACATATCTGACAACTTGGCCAAGACAAGTGAAGTGAAAGCAGACATACAAAGTGAAAACAGTTCACAAACTGACCTGGTTACTGACTGAAGAAAAGGTTACTCTCCCTGTGCAGTAACTGTGGTTCTTCAAGATGTGTGTCCCTATGGGTGCTCTAATTCAGGTGCACGTGGCCCCACATGCCTTCAATCAGAGATTTTCGCTAGCAAAAAGACACGGCTGGTGAAAATCTCCACTCAAACGCACATGGGGCACACTTGCACCTGAAGTGGAGTACCCATAGGGACACTGCTCAAAGAAGAAATGTATTACAGACAGAGGCTTGCCTAATGAGGTCTTGCAATACAGCAGATCAGGAAGACGGATTAAATGCCCTAAGAGACTGATTGAGACATGTTAAGTTGTGTTTAAGCAACCTGAAGGTTTGCTAAATCAATTACTCTATTTGTCATAGTTTGTTAGTTCAATTTAATAGTGTTTTAGCTCAGTAAAGGGATCTAAACACAGGGAAGATGTGCTATAGAGTATGTCCTTCAGGAAGTGTAAAGGATTCCACACTTCCTGTACACTAGATGCAAAGAAGCTCAGGATAGGGTAGTCATAGGCTGCAGTCACACAGGGTAGTAGAAAGTTTTATTACCTCATTTCTGTACATAGTTCTTTTCAAAATAAAGGGTTTATCAGTGAAATACTAAAGTTTGGTCAACCACATCAACACAAGCAGCCCATTGTAATTCTCAGAAATGTGCCTATCCTTCGCTGCCATGGCTAGTGAAGTGATACCGGGACTCACACACAGACCCTCCAGTGATGAGGTGTATATAAGTACCCAGTTACATATGGTCTGAGCATAACTATGATTGTGATGGAGCATGTTCTCCCAGGGACATTAGTAATGATTAACAGTTGAGACAATAGGATTTAAGTGGTGTGTGGTGGGGCAGGTGCCCCACCCCCTTGCATGAGTGGGCTAAGACAGGCCAGAGAGGCTGAGCAAGGCTGCAGCCAATCAGGGAGGGCCTGTTAGGGAGCCAATCGGGGCCCTGATTGGAGACAGCCAATCAGGGCCAGGCTCAGCCCTATAAAAAGTCTGCTCCGGAGAGGAGCAGGGGGTCTCTCCCAGGCCTTCAGAGGGGAAGGTCTGTCTCCTGCTTAGGAGACCAGCACCTGGGACAGCGCAATGCTGGGCAGACTCAGGGGAGCATAAGAGGGCTCCAGCCTGTAGCCTGCCAGGCTGCAGGCCCTGAATGGAAGGGCCTAGCTGGGTGCAAGAGGGGGCCGAAGGGGAAGCGGACCAGGGAAGAGAGATGGACAAGGGGAGAGAAGGAGGGCAGGAAGGATGCCATCTGAGGGTCCCTGGGTTGGGACCCACAGTAGAGGGCGGGCCTGGGTCCCCCCCTTCCCCCTTGGTACGAGCGCCCAGCCATGGGATGTGGCACTTACAGACTACACCAGACCCTTGACAGAAGGTCTGGTTGGCAGCCGGTATCAAGTGGAGTGCCCCAAGGGTCGGTGCTGGGGCCGGTTTTGTTCAATATCTTCATCAACGATCTGGAGGATGGTGTGGACTGCACCCTTAGCAAGTTTGCAGATGACACTAAATTGGGAGGAGTGGTTGATACACTGGAGGGTAGGGATAGGATACAGAGGGACCTAGACAAATTAGAGGATTGGGCCAAAAGAAATCTGATGAGGTTCAACAAGGACAAGTGCAGAGTCCTGCACTTAGGACGCAAGAATCCCATGCACTGCTACAGACTAGGGACCGAATGGCTGGGCAGCAGTTCTGCAGAAAAGGACCTAGGGGTTACGGTGGACGAAAAGCTGAATATGAGTCAACAGTGTGCCCTTGTTGCCAAGAATGCTAATGGCATTTTGGGCTGTATAAGTAGGGGCATTTCCAGCAGATCGAGGGACGTGATTATTCCCCTCTATTCGGCACTGGTGAGGCCTCATTTGGAGTACTGTGTCCAGTTTTGGGCCCCACACTACAAGAAGGATGTGGATAAATTGGAAAGAGTCCAGCGGAGGGCAACAAAAATGATTAGGGGGCTGGAGCACATGACTTATGAGGAGAGGCTGAGGGAACGGGGATTGTTTAGCCTGCAGAAGAGAAGAGTGAGGGGGGATTTGATAGCTGCTTTCAACTACTTAAAAGGGGGTTCCAAAGAGGATGGATCTAGACTGTTCTCAGTGGTAGAAGATGACAGAACAAGGAGTAAAGGTCTCAAGTTGCAGAGGGGGAGGTTTAGGTTGGATATTAGGAAAAACTTTTTCACTAGTAGGGTGGTGAAGCACTGGAATGGGTTACCTAGGGAGGTGGTGGAATCTCCTTCCTTAGAGGTTTTTAAGGTCAGGCTTGACAAAGCCCTGGCTGGGATGATCTAGTTGGGGTTGGTCCTGCTTTGAGCAGGGGGTTGGACTAGATGACCTCCTGAGGTCCCTTCCAACCCTGAGATTCTATGATTCTATTCTAAGGGGTTAGACTATGGGGTGTCATGAGCCGCTGGGGCACTGAGAGGAACTGCAGATACCCCCCCCCACAAGGGGGTGAGTGTGGACTAGGGGCCACTGCCAGAGGGCAGTGTCCTGAAAAGGACACCGCGAGCTGGGAGCAATGCAGGTCCGGACGCCAGCAAGGGAGCAACGGACGGGACACCACCGGCGGAGGGCGCTCCAGGATTGCCGAGAGCTAATTCCCAGACAGACCAGCGGGGGCGCCATGGTGGTGAGTCGTAACCCTGTCACATGGTGCAATATCTGTCACAGCAGGCAATCTCATGCAATATCTTGGAGGACAATATTCTATCAAGTACATACGGCTGATATCTCACTGTGGGCCAGGGATTGTATGTAACTCCAGAGGGGAGGATTACCACAGCTCATCCCAGAACAAAAAACAGTGTGTGGGGGTGAGGGGAGGAGAGGGATTGTGATTAAGGTGAATCACTTAAATAGTAAATATGTCCAGAGAGGTACCACCCCCGGGAAGACTTGCAAATACTGGTTCAATCTGGGTTTTCCAGAGACCAACAGGCACAGGCTGCATTTAAACTGACTCAGTGACTTCTTTCTGACTCAGCAAATGGGGGACAGAACCTTGTGTGCAAGGAGGGCCCCAACCCTTGAGGAAGAGTTGGAAAGATTTTGGCCTAGTAGGGTCACATGAGACTGATGGGTGACTCCTGGTATGGTTAGTGTGAGTTTAAATCTGCTTATTGTTATGTTTTCTCTGTAATGCTTTAACTAAGAATAAATGAGCTTGCTAAGAAAGAACTATGTGGTAACTGCTGGCAATACAATGTTCATAGCCCCAGGAGAGAAAGCAAAGCACAAGTGCTCACCATTAGGCAGACTGGCTTGCTGGGGATATTAAGGAGGGAACTGTGCAGCCTTAAAACCCGTAGTCAGAATGGAGTGGGACAAGAATCCCTGCCCAGGGACAGGTGACAGCTAGAGACCCTTCCTGGAGTGGATTACAGCGGGGGGAGGATACACCCATCTCCAAACACAAGAGCACCCCATTGCGGATTCCCCATTTACAAAAGTTCACCAGTGTTTCTGTTGGTTGATGTTCTAATGCTGGGCCTAGATCCACACAAGAACAGTCAAACATGGTCTTCGTCTATGGTGGTATGTCAGGTAGTCACTGTCAGGCCAGCCTTCTTAACTAGTATCCCACTGAGACCTGAGTGAATGGTAGGAAAAGTTATTCATAAACATTGAGCAGCTTTATAACTTTATTTTTGACAATGGTTGCACCCCTTTTTCTTAGTTAAGAACATAAGAACGACCATATTGGGTCAGACCAATGATCTATCTAGCCCTGTATCCTGTCTTCCAATGGCCAATGCCAAATGCTTCAAAGGGAGTGAAAAGAACAGGGTAATTATCAAGTGAGTCATCCCATCACAACATCTGGCAGTCAAAGGCCTACGGCCACCCATGGGGTTTCATTCATCACCATTTTGGCTAAGGGCCATTGATGGACCTATCCTCCATGAACTTATCTAATTCCTTTTTAGCCCATTCATACTTTTGGCCTTCACAACATCCCCTGGCAACAAGTTCCACAGTTTGACTGTGTTGTGTGAAGAAGTATTTCATTATGTTTGTTTTAAACCTGCTGCCTATTTTAATTTTATTGGGTAACCCCAGTTTTTTCATGGACATACATATGAGCAAACTACTTTTGAGATTGTCACTGAAGTTAAATTATTAAACTTATTTCTGTAACAAGATGTAATTAATTTCAATTAATTTTAAATAATTTATAAAGGCTAGGTCATCCAGCCAAGGAATGTAACTAAGTCCCATAGTCTGGCATCTGGGCCTGGTTTAAGTCAACAAATACTCAAATGAATAGTCCCAGTGAACAGTTTGTGAGCAACCCACAAGCTGAAATCTCAAAGCAATTTTTTAATGAAGACACAAAAATATTGGTGAGTAATTGCAAACAGAGAACAAATTAATAATTGTCAGAGTCCATTTACCAAAGAGTTCACAGAAAAAAGTGTTTGTTCTGAATTGTTTACACAGCTACAGTCCCAGTAGCGAGTAAAGCTGAGTGTTTGAGTTTCTTGGTTCATTTCCGCAAAGTGCAGAAAGACAGAAACCTCATATGTAGCTGCTTCCTATTCATGCATTATTTCCAACTGCCCTGTCTACAAGCTCTGCAGCCCTGATCTCCTTTAGGCAATTAAGCATGAAAGTCAGAGCCAGAAAACACAGAAGTTTGAACTATCAAACTGATCTCCATTTTGGAAAAAGTCCATATACAAATGAAGGTATATGGATTCTGGGATCCACATAAGAAATCCCAGAGTTCTAAGTGACCAAGTCATTAAAAAAAAAACCCGAACAACAATAAGAAACCTTTAATAATCCACCAACCTGGCAGCAGCAGTTGGAGCAGTCAGGGATTGCTATCCTGATTTTCTCAGTATGCACTGAAACACGATTCAGTGGCACACTTTGTGTGGCTATACATACAGTAGAACCTCAGAGTTAAACACCTCAGGAATGGAGGTTGTTTGTAACTCTGAAATGTACATGAACAAAACATAGTTCTTTCAAAAGTTTACAACTGAAAATTTACTTAATACAGCTTTGAAACTTTACTATGCAGAAGAAAATGCTGCTTGCCCTTTATTTTTGTAGTAGTTTACATTTAACACAGTGCAGTGTACTGTATTTGCTTCTCCCCACCCCCCTCTGCTGCTGCCTGATTGCATTCGTCCTGTTCCGAATGAGGTGTGTGGTTGACTGGTCAATTTGTAACTATGGTGTTTGTAACTCTGAGGCTCTACGGTATAATGGAAACATGGATGAGTTGGGGGGGAAAATGTTGTAGTGGAGGCATAACTGTATTTGTAAAGCAACAGATGGTCAAATTAGAAACCACTTACACTAAGTCAGTTCTAAATGTTGCATAGATCATCATTTATCAACTGAGCAATACCAGATCTAGGACAGTAAGTGACAGAAGGCAGAGTTTTGAGAAATTGGTTATGTCATAATTAAATTGAGTACGTGGCTTTTCACATGCAAAGAGGGATAGAAACCCCCCCCCCAATATATCCTTAGATCATGTTAGTCACAGTCTGTCCATAGAATGACAATGCTGCACCAGTTTACTCATTGATTTCTTATTTAGTTAAATGGCAAGAAACAAATGGATGAGGCATCACAGCCTGTGATATTGTGAACAAAATCAGCAGCTGCCACTATTTACACATTGTAGACACAAAGTCAGATGCAGAGATTTAAACATGTAAAATGGCAACGCACATGGATAATGAACTAGATTCATGTAGCAACTGAAGTTTATTAAAATGAATCCTTACTGGGAAACCAGAAAAATTGGGAAATAAAAGTTAAAGTTGGGCAAAGGAGGATAGTAAAGGAGGATGAAATAATACAAGTACAACCTTGGCCAAATTCTACCATTCTTATTCAAGTTAAACTCCTGTTGACTTCCATACTTTGAGTAAGGACTGCAGAGTCAGGATAAATGTGTTCAGAATGAATGGGAGCAGCAGCAAATCTGATATCTTTACCATTTAAAAAGTGATTTTTAGATGAAGGCTATGTGATGCACTCCATATGCTTTATGAAAATATGCTTATGAATGTGAATATGATGTAACTGGAATAGGCTTTATGCAAAAGGTCTCTTGTAAGGCATCATTACAAAGCTTATAATCTACTGAGTGTGTTCATCCCATTTGTTTGCATGTATTATTTCTATGTCTGGAGTCAAGAGAATAAGATATATTTACCTCAGTAATAAAAGTTTATAAGTGGAAAGTATCAGAGGGGTAGCCATGCTAGTCTGTATCCACAAAAACGAGGAGTCCGGTGGCACCTTAAAGACTAACATAAGCATTTGGGCATAAGCTTTCATGGGTAAAAAAAAATCACTTCCTCAGATACATGGAGTGAAAGTTACAGATATAAGCATAAATATACCGGCACACGAAAAAAAGTTGTCATCACTGGTTCTCCACTGGTAAGGTACAGCCAATTCAATCAGGGTGGATGTGATGAGGTGTCGTCAACACCAAGAGAGGGAAAATGGCTTTTGTAGTGAGCCAGCAACTCCCAGTCCCTGTTCAATCCCAAATTGATGGTGTTAAGTTTGCAAATGAATTGTAGCTCTGCAGTTTCTCTTTGAAGTCTGTTTTTGAAGGGTTTTTTTGTTGAAGGATGGCTACTTTTAAATCTGTTATTGAATGTCCAGGTAAATTGAAGTGTTCTCCTACTGGCTTTTGTATGTTACTATTCCTGATGTCTGATTTGTGTCCATTTATTCTTTTACAATGAGATGGTCCAGTTTGGCAAATGTACATGGCAGAGGGGCATTGCTGGCACATGATGGCATATATCGTATTAGTAGATGTGCAGGTGAATGAGCCCCTGATGGTGTAGCTGATGTGGTTGGGTGCTATGATGGTGTTGCTGGAGTAGATATGGGGACGGAGTAGGTAACTGTGTTTGTTACAGGGATTGGTTCCTGGGTTAGTGTTTCTGTGGTGTGGGGTGTAGTTGCTGGTGAGTATTTGCTTCAGGTTGGGGGGCTGTCTGTAAGCAAGGACTGGCCTGCCTCCCAAGGACTGTGAGAGTGAGGGATCGTTTTCCAGGCTAGGTTGTAGATTGTTGATGTGCTGGAGAGGTTTGAGCTGGGGGCTGTATGTGATGACTAGTGGTGTTCTGTTATTTTCCTTGTTGGGCCTGTCCTGTAGTAAGTGACTTCTGGGTACCCATATCGCTCTGTCAATCTGTTTCCTCACTTCCCCAGGTGGGTATTGTAGTTTTAAGAATGCTTGATAAAGATCTTGTAGGTGTTTGTCTCTGTCTGAGGGATTGGAGCAAATACAGTTGTATCTTAGGGCTTGGCTATAAACAATGGATCATGTGATGTGTCCTGGATGTAAGCTGAAGGCATGTAGGGAAGAATAGCAGTCAGTAGGTTTCTGGTATAGAGTGGTGAAAGCCATTAAGGACGCTTCAGAATCAATGAACTGTAAATGGCTCTGTTTACTTGCAAGTTTTCCTGTGTACGTGTGGGCCAGCCCAGGAAGAATGGAGGCTGGGGTCTGACAGGACATGTGACCATGTCACATGATGCTGGAATCCATCTTAAATCTGGTACTCTTCCATTTAGAAGGAGGGGTGGGGACCCAGAGACAAAAAATATTCTCACCTTGTACCAAAGCTATAAAAGGGGGTGGAGCAGGACAAAGACTGCCAGTCATGAGAAACCCCCTGCTTAACACCTAAGATGTCTGCTGGAACTAACAAGGACTGTACCAGGGGAAAGTATTGGGCCCAGACTAGGAAGGAGTCTAGTCTGTGAAAGAAGCTTATTGGAACATCTCTGAGGGTGAGATATTACCTGTAATCAGTTTCTTGATGTATTAGGCTTAGACGTGCATATTTTTGCTTTATTTTGCTTGGTGACTTACTTTGTTCTGTCTGTTATTACTTGAAACCACTTAAATCCTACTTTTTATACTGAATAAAATCACTTGTTTATTAATGAACCCAGAGTAAGTGATTAATACCTGGGGGAGCAAACAGCTGTGCATCTCTCTATCAGCATTATAGAGGGTGGACAATTTATGAATTTACCTTATATAAGATTTATACAGAGTAAAACGGATTTATTTGGAGTTTGGATCCCATTAGGAACTGGGTGTCTGGGTGCTGGAGGCAGGAAACCTGCAGAGCTGTTTTCACTTAAAGCCTGCAGCTTTGGGGCCATGGCCCAGACCCTGGGTCTCTGTTGCAGCAAGCTAGCATGTCTGACTCAACAAGGTAGGGTTGTGGAAATCCCAAGCTGGCAGGGAAAATGGGCTCAGAGGTAATTCCAGCACATCAGGTGACAGTCCCAAGGGGCGGGTCTCTGTGACCGAACCCATCACAGGCTATACAACATCCAGAGTAAGTTACAGCAACGCAAAGAAGTCAAACACTCCACTGATTAAATGTTACATCCTTGGCTGATTTTGCACTTGAGAGGGAGACATGGATAGAGCAGATTGTGACATCCCAGCCCTACAGTGCACAAGGAAAAGCATCCCGGGAGGCTGTGCTTGTCTGTGGCTGGTCTACACAGTTTAAAGTGGTACATAACTACATTGGTTTAGAAACTAAGGGGTTGGATTGCTTTAGATACATTAGTGTTGATAGTTATATTGTTATAGCTTGTTTCTGACAAAGAAACAAGCTATAACAAAATAAGCACCTTCATTCTTGTATAGCTGTGTCCACAGTAAGGGGTTGTTCCACTTTAACAATAACTGTTTCTAAATCCATTCAATGCTGCCCCCCACCTTAAAAAAAAAAAAAAAAAACCATGACACCCACTACATTAATCCAGAGTTCAAGTGGCTTGGTAGCATGTTGCCCCTTGCAGAATGCTGAGTTGAGAAAAACTCTGACTTCTGCAAACCAGGAAATGCACAATAAAGGTGGCCAATGCAATCAACTGCCCTCTTTCAGCGATGTTCCCTGTTAATACACACACACACCCCTTTACTCTGCCAACCCCACAGTTGCTTAAATGTACATGCTCTTCACCTCCTTTTACAACCCATACGCTCTCACCCAGGAAGTTTGTGGTGCATTGACAGAGCTATGGGGTGCAGGCAGGTTGGGGTGCACTGGCAGAGCAGTGGAGTGCACAGGAATTGAGTTGCACTGGTAAACATGGAGGATGCAGTGGGGTTGCCATTCAGAATGACTGGGGTGCACCGGCAGAGCTAGGGGTGCAGGTGGGTTGGGGTGCACTGGCAGAGTGGGGGTACTATGCCTCCCTCACCTAAGCCCCCAACCACTGACCTCCCATATCTATCCCCTTTTATCCTCCTACCTCTAACTGCAGCCCCAAACCCTTAGTCCCCAACTCCTCTGCCCCCCAATATTTCCCCCTCCCAGGAAGTATTCACATGTCTTTCTCTCCAGATACTTCTGTAACCCTTCTGCCAGTCAGAGTTGGCTGCAAAAAGGGCCAGGTTCAGTATCTAGTCGTTCCTTTTCAACAAAACACAAAACCAGCTTGAGGCCCCACCCAGTGACCTGTGACAATTACATACCAACCCCTTGGTGCCTCTAAGAGGCAATACTTCCCCTCTTGCAAGCACAGAGTCTGAGTGTAGCAAAGAAACTTTTAATAAAGGAGGAAAGTAACCCAACATTATTTGGGAAAACGCCGTAAAAGGGGTTAATAAACATAGACCATGAGCAAAAGACCCACCCCCAAGTAAGTTGGGCAGTGTCCTTTTCCCTCAAGTTCTTAAGTCCAGCAACTAAAAATCCCTTTACCATGCCTGTCCCTTCTCTGCACCCCACTCACAATTGTTGTCCTTGGTCATTGCAGACCCAGAATCCAAAGGTGCATCTGCAGAGTTCCCCTCCCACCCTGGGTGGGAGGAAGAAGGCACCTTACTTGCTCTGCTGCCTGGGCACTCGCTTGTCACTCTTCTCTGCAGCCTCCCTGCTGGCCAATCATGCTGCTCCTATCCACCTGCCGGCCAATCACCATGCCTCTTGGCCGGGCTCCACTGTGATCCTTTTTGCCTACCACCCTGCTGTCTGATCACCACGCCTCTCTACAGAGCTCCACTCCAGTCCTCTCTACCAGCCACCCTACTAGCTGATTGCCAATCCACCAGGATGTCTTCAGGTCCCACCACTTAACACAGCTGTCAGTGATTTCCATGGTTAGTGGAGGACCCTCACTGCAGATGTACAATGGGCACTCTCTTGCATCAGAGACACTGTCCCAAAACAGGTGTAATTCTTAGATCTTGTTATCACTGATTTCAGCTCTGCAACAAGACTCTCAATCAGATCTTAATCAGCACTGTTATTTCATAGTGGACAGGACTATTGGTATCTGTAATCCCTCACCAGAACCCACACCATCAGGTACAAACATCTTTTCCCCCACCAGGCTTTGAAACCCATGTCCCCTGCCTAGTAAGTGCCATTTAGTTGAGGGCGAGTCCCTCAATCAGGGTATGCCAAGCACAGTTCTGCTGACCTTAATGCACACAACAAGGCTAAATAACCCTTTATTACTCCTACCCCATTAACAAAGAGACTGGGATCCAACACCAGCTGAAAGTGATTATTTGGGCAAGCAATCCCATCATACTGAGTACCTAGGCAGGGTGGGTGTGTCAATGCAAACAAGATCAGCTCCTGAAGTCCTCCTGCACAGATGACCACTAGATGTTAGCAGAGAGCTCATTCAGACTCTGCTTAGACTTCTTACATTCTTCTCCCTGCCCCCCCCGCAAAAAATTCCCACCCATGATTCAAACTGCAACAACTTTCAGCCACTCAGTTCAAAACTCTAGATGTGTTAACTGAAGGGTGAATTCACAATCAAAAGAGCTGTGATTCATCCAGCCATTACCACCTCTCAGTTTAACAGTACAAGTGAGCAGAAGGAAACCATTGGGTGGGGGGCTTTAACCCAGGAGTCCCTTGGCTAAGTGACCCTCAAATATGTGGTTACTACCTACAGTGCCTATAGTATATTTTGAGAGCTAGTGCTCTTGTCTACGGCAAGCTGTAGATTGTGGTGGTGAGTAACAGAGCTCAGTACTCATTTAGTTAATTTACAATGCCCAATGTTCATTTTCATTCATGTCAAAATGCTGCATATTTTTACAATTAAATACAAGCTAGAAAGAGATTGGCCATGGAAGCAGTGGGTGAGCCTTGAATTCCCTTCACCATGTGACAGCTGATTAGACCACAGTCCATTGTCCCTTCCATGCATTATATTTCCTGAAAACACCCATGCTGAGTAAATGTAACCACATCCAATTCCTAAGGGCACAGAAAATGGCAACACTGATTACTGGTTTAAATAAATATAGCAACACTGGTGGCAATGCAATCTATTCCCACAGTGAATGTAGTTTAACATCCCCATTCAGACACTTCCTGTTATCCATCAATTACCAGATCAGCAAGAAAGAGCATTCTCCAGCAGAGCCACCTGTATAAATGTAGATGGTATCTATGCCTGTTTAACTCAGCAGAGGAGTTGGATGGTTTAAAACCAGAAACAAGGCAAATGGTTTCAGCTTGGAAATTGTATACCTTAATGTCTCACAATGAGCACAGAATGATGTTTTGTTGGTTTTTAAAAAAATTCTGGATCACAATAAGTTTTAGAAACTCTCACGCCTCCTATTCATAAAAGTTGGAAACAGAAAAGACCAGTTAGGTTTCCTAACATAATACCATTGTAATATTCTTGCCTCCAGTGTATTTAAATGAGCACATTATTTTGAATATCCAAGTGACAGGGCTTCCACCACTTGTCTTGTGTGTTTGTTCCATAGTCTAACCCTGTCACAAAGCTTTGTCCTGGTATTTAATGTAAATGCCCCTTTTCTGAACTTCACCCCATTTCCACCAATTTAAATAATTCCCCATGTTCCTCTCATATTGGAAGAGTGAATATTTAGCTGCACTTGAGCATTCAACTAGCTCTTTGATGGTTGCTTTTTGAAAGGGAGTGGCAATTTTGTAGTGTAAGTGAGCCAACACTCAACTAGCTGAAATCCTCAGCTGAACACAGTCCCCAACTAGCAACTAGCCAGCTGAATAGGCAAGCTTCCTTCTCTGTAAACATACAAGTGAAGAAAGTGGACATGAAGAGCAAAAAATGAACAAGATGAGAAATCAAAAAGCAAAAACCTGGGACAAATATCAATCCTGTTTTCAATTAAATTGTTTCAGTGTGGGAGTGCTGGACATTTAGGGTACCTGCTGCTCCTCTTACACAACTCAATGGCCAGAGAAATGTAAGTCCTTTTGCCACATCCCTTTGGATAATCCTTACATATACTAACAAACACAGAGACCTATGTTAACTGAAAACAGTTATATCTATTATTCTAAGGCCAGAAGGCACCACTGTGATCATTTAATCTGACCTCCTGTATACCATAGGTCCCAGAACCTGGGCTCCAGCCCAAATCTGAACATCTACACCTCAGTTTTACAGCCCTGATACCAGTGGTGCAAGTAGAATTAATTTATTACCGGTACTCTGTACCAGCTAAGGGAGGGGGCATGACCTTCCCATGTGACTCCTCACGTGACCCCACTCCATCGCAGCCCAAGCCCTGTGATCTCCCCCTCCTTTCCCCATGATCCATCCCATGTTACATGAGGGGGGTGCTCTGTCCTCCTCCCTCTTCACCAGAGGCTTCTCAACCACAGGGCTGTCCGGAACTGCAGAGGTGAAAGGAACAGAACGTGAGGCCACCAAGTGGCTCCATGCCAGCAGCTCCTCTAGTGCAGCTATACCACACCCAGCCCTTCCACACAGCTGTATCTCCTGAGTCCTGTTACAACCACATTGGGTTCTATGGGAACAAAGGACTGGAAAATCTGGCTGGAAATCTGGCATGCCATGAGAAGGCAGCAAATCATCAGAGCATTGCATAGGTGGAAAGAGCTTGAGATGAGACTAAGGTTAAAGGCCACCATACATGATCAGCATCAAGAGAAGATTGCATCAGAGTCTCTTTACTGGCAAAATGTTCTGAAAAGGCCCATTGCCATTGTGAGAATGCTTGCTACTTCAGATCAGCTGTATGTGCCAAACAATGGAAACTTGCTTAAAATTGTGGAGCTGATCTCTGAGTTAGATGCTCCTGGAGTACAGCATCAAAGAAGAGTCACCACTCAAGAAATGTACATACACTGCTACCTTGGAAAAACAATTCAAAATGAGATCATACAGTTACTGGCAACAAAAGTCAAACAGAAGATTGTGGCAGATCTGAAGTCAGCAATATATTACTCTATTATTCTGGACTGCACACCTGACATCAGCCATATGGAACAAATGACTTTAATGGTTCTTTTTGTAACAACAACAGAACCTAGTGAAAATGTCCATGCAATAGTGATTGTCAGAGAGCATTTTCTAGAATTTATTGACATTGATGATACTACAGGAGCTGGTATGTGCTTCTTAAAAAGCTGTAAGATATGGGAATTGCGATAGCTGACATGAGAGGTCAGGGCTACGATGATGGTGCCAACATGAGAGGAAAGAAGAGGAGTGCAGACAAGGATCCGAGAGTTAAACCCTCGAGCTTTTTTTGTCCCATGCAGTTCTCATTCATTGAACTTGGTGGTCAGTGATGCAGCATCAGCTTCTAGTGAGGCTGCTGAATTTTTTACTGCAATTCAAAGCATCTATGTATTTTTCTCTGCATCAACTCATCGATGGTAAATTTTGAAGCAACATCTGGGAACATCCTCTCTGACACTGAAACCACTGAGTGCCACACGATGGGAAAGTTGAGTGGAGACGATAAAGCCTATCAAACACCAAATTGGGAAGATAGATGATGCCAGAGTTGCCATTATGGAGGATAATGCTATGACAGGAACTGTTCATGGGAGAACAGTGGCAGAGGGAAATGGAATTACCAGTAACATACATAACTTCAAATTTCGGTGTGGCTTAGTGTTGTGGCATGACATACTGTTTGAAATAAATGTTGTAAGCAAGAGACTCCAAGGTGTTGACCTAGATATATCTAGAGCAATGGAACAACTGGGCAAAGCAAAGTCATACCTACAATCTTACCGGTCAGATGAGGGATTTCAAAACGTTCTGAAGAGTGCACAGAAGTTGGCAGAGGAACTTCACACTGAAGCTATTTTCCCACCCATTCAAGAATACAAGAGTCACTGGAGAAGAAGACTTTTTGATTACGAGGCACGGGATAATCCCATAAGAGACTCCAAACAACAATTCAAAGTTGAATTCTTTAACCTGGTGCTAGACTGTGCAATACAGTCAGTTGACAAACGTTTCATGCAGCTCAGGAATACAGCAGTATATTTGGGATGTTGTATGGTATTCCAAAACTCCTCGCTATATCTGAAGACGACCTACACCAGCAATGCAGGGCACTAGAGACAGTGACACATGATGACATGTGCAATATTCATGTGAGTGATTTAGGTGATGAACTGAAAGCCCTTTCACAATACATTTCAGCAGGATCGACTCCAAAGGCTGTCTCATAGACTCAGACTTTAGATGATCATAATGGTCCCTTCTGACCTTAGTCTGACCTCCTGCACAATGCAGGCCACAAAATCTCACCCACCCACTCCTGGAATAATCCTCTCACCTATGTCTCAGCTATTGAAGTCCTCAAATCATGGTTTAAAGACTTCAAGATGCAGAGAATCCTCCAGTAAGTGACCCGTGTCCCATGCTGCAGAGGAAGGCAAAAAACCTCCAGGGCCTCTGCCAATCTACCCTGGAGGAAAATTCCTTCCCGACACCAAATATGGCGATCAGCTGAACCCCGAGCATGTGGGCAAGACTCACCAGCCAGATACCCAGGAAAAAGTTCTCTGTAGTAACTTCTAACATCCCATCATTGACCATTGGTCCTATTTACCACTGATGGCAATTAATTGACCTTTGACTAAGATCATGTTATCCCATCAAACCATCCCCTCCATAAACTTATCTGGCTTCAAGATTAAACTAGATAGGTCTTTTGCCCCCACTGCTTCCCTTGGAAGGCTGTTCCAGAACTTCACTCTTCTGATGGTGAGAAACCTTCGTCTAATTTCAAGTCTAAACTTCCTGATGACCAGTTTATATCCATTTGTTGTGTCCATATTGGTACTGAGCTGAAATAATTCCTCTCCCTCCCTGGTATTTATCCCTCTGATATATTTAAAGAGAGCAATCATATCTCCCCTCAGCCTTCTTTTGGTTAAGGTAAACAAACCAAGCTCCTTGAGTCTCCTTTCATACGACAGGTTTTCCATTCCTCAGATCATCCTAGTGGCCCTTCTTTGTACCTGTTCCAGTTTGAATTCATCTGTCTTAAACATGGGAGACCAGAACTGCACACAGTATTCCAAATGAGGTCTCACCAATGCCTTGTATAATGGTACTAACACCTCCTTATCTCTACTAGAAATACCTCGCCTAATGCATCCCAAGACCGCATTAGCTTTTTTCACAGCCACATCACATTGGCGACTCAGTCATCCTATGATCAACCAGGACTCCGAGGTCCTTCTCCTCTTCCATTACTTCCAACTGATGTGTCCCCAGCTTATAACTAAAATTCTTGTTATTAATCCCTAAATGCATAACCTTACACTTCTCAGTATTAAATGTCATCCTATTACTATTACTCCAGTTTACAAGGTCATCCAGATCTTCCTGTATGATATCCCAATCCTTTTCTGAATTGGCAATACCTCCCAACTTTGTCATCCGCAAACTTTATTAGCACACTCCCACTTTTAGTGCCGAGGTCAGTAATAAAAAGATTAAATAAAATTGGTCCCAAAACTGAACCTTGAGGAACTCCACTAGTAACCTCCCTCCAACCTGACAGTTCACCTTTCAGTATGACCCGCTGTAGTCTCCCCTTTAACCAGTTCCTTATCCACCTCTCAATTTTCATATTGATCCCCATCTTTTCCAATTTAACCAATAATTCCTCATGTGGTACTGTATCAAATGCCTTACTGAAATCAAGGTAGATTAGATCCACTGCATTTCCTTTATCTAAAAAATCTGTTACTTTCTCAAAGAAGGAGATCAGGTTGGTTTGGCACGATCTACTTTTGTAAAACCATGTTGTAATTTGTCCCAATTGCCATTGACCTCAATGTCCTTAACTACTTTCTCCTTCAAAAATTTTTCCAGACCTTGCATACTACAGATGTCAAACTAACAGGCCTGTAGTTACCCGGGTCACTTTTTTTCCCCCTTTTTAAAAATAGGAACTATATTAGCTATCCTCCAGTCAAATGGTACAACCCCTGAGTTTAGAGATTCATTAGAAATTTGTGCTAATGGGCTTGCAATTTCATGTGCCAATTCCTTTAATATTCTTGGATGAAGATTATCTGGGCCTCCCGATTTACTCCCATTAAACTGTTCGAGTTTGGCTTCTACCTCAGATATCGTAATATCTACCCCCACATCCTTATTCCCATTTGTCATACTGCCACTATCCCTAAGCTCCACATTAGCCTCATTAAAGACTGAGGCAAAGTATCTGTTTAGATAATGGGCCATGCCTAGATTATCCTTAACCTCCACTTCATCCTCAATGTTTAGTGGTCCCACTTCTTCTTTGTTTTCTTCCTATTTATATGGCTATAAAACCTTTTACTATTGGTTTTAATTCCCTTTGCAAGGTCCAATTCTACATGACTTTTAGCCTGTCTCACTT
Organism: Macrochelys suwanniensis; assembly: GCA_033296515.1. NCBI lineage: Eukaryota > Metazoa > Chordata > Testudines > Chelydridae > Macrochelys > Macrochelys suwanniensis. Next base: position 34,978,769 of record CM065775.1, on the reverse strand, counting down.
TATCCCTACATGCTCTGACCTCAATAAGGTAGGTTTCTTTGCTGATCCCTCCCATCTTCCACTCCTTGTATGCTTTCTGTTTTTCCTTAATCACCTCTCTGAGATGCTTGCTCATCCAGCTTGGTCTAAAACCCCTGCCTATGAATTGTTTCCCCTTTCTTGGGATACAGGCTTCTGATAGCTTCTGCAACTTTAACTTGAAATAATCCCAGGCCTCCTCTGCCTTTAGATCCATCAATTCTTTAGTCCAATCCACTTCCCTAACTAATTTCCTTAATTTATTAAAGTTAACCCTTTTGAAATCAAAAACCCTAGTCTCAGATTTATTTTTGTTTATCCTTACATTTAGTTTGAACTGAATTAGCTCATGATCACTCGAGCCAAGGTTGTCCCCTACAACCATTTCTTCAATGAGGTCCTCACTACTCACCAAAACCAAATCTAAAATGGCATCCCCCCTTGTTGGTTCAGCAACTAGTTGATGAAGGAATTCATCAGCTTTCACATGTAGGAAAATCTGAGTCCTATTATTATTACTAGCACTTGCTCTCCAATCTATATCTGGAAAGTTGAAGTCTCCCATGATCACACAGTTCCCATTAGTATTTACTTCCTTTAAAACATTAAAGAGGTCTCTATCCATATCCAAATTAGATCCCGGTGGTCTATAGCACACCCCAAGCACTATCCGAGGGGAGGTTCTAGTAGTTTTCTTCCCCAATGTGATTTTTGCCCATATAGACCCTGTCTTATCCAGTCCATCACTTTTTATTTCTTTACAGTCTACCTCATCATTGATATACAATGCTACTCCCCCACCTTTACCTTTATTTCTGTCTTTCCTAAACAGCACATACCCTTTAATACCTGTACTCCAGTCATGACTATTATTCCACCATGTTTCAGTTATTCCTATAATATAATATAATATAATTAATAATAATTTCACTTCCTGGACCAGTAGCTCTAATTCCTCCATTTTGTTACCTAAGCTCCTTGCATTGGTGTACAAACATCTTAATTTTTGCTGTTTGGCCTCACTCACATTCTTTACCCAATTTGGTATGGACATTGTACTGCCAGTATGACCTATTACACTAGTATCCACTCTGCCCTTCCTCCTTATGTCCATTCTCCTACCCCTGGCTATATCCTTTCTTACTTCGTTTTCTTCCCTCTCAATGTTAAAATCCGGCATGGAGATTACCTGGACATCTCCCAACCGTCTCCCCCAAATTCCTAGTTTAAAGCTCTCTTGATCAGTTGTCCCAGCCTCCATCCTAGAAGTCTATTTCCTTCCCTACTCAAGTGAAGTCCATCCTGAGAGAACAGTCCTCTGTCCATGAATGCCTCCCAGTGGCCATACATCCCAAAACCCTCCTTATAGCACCACTCCCTGAGCCATCTGTTGATCATCATAATCCTGTCACACCTTTGTTGCCCTTCTCTAGGAACAGGCAGAATCCCACGGAAGATCACTTGAGCCTCGATTTCCTTAAGCGTCTTCCCCAGCCTGGCATAGTCCCCCTTGATTCGTTCCAGTGAGAATCTAGCCGTGTCATTTGTTCTTACATGAAGGATGATCAATGGATTCTTTCCCACTCCCTTTAGGATCCTCTTCAACCTCAGGTCCACATCCTGTATCTTAGCACCCGGTAGACAGCACACCCCTCTGTTCTCTGGATCAGCTCTGGTTACAGGCCTGTCTATTCTTCTCAGTAAGGAGTCCCCAATCACATAGACCTGCCTTTTCCTGGTGACAGTGCAATCCTCCACTCTATCCCCTGTTCCTTCTGGCTGCAAGTCCTTTTCATTCCTATGGTCCCTTGTAATCCTCTTCAACCCATCCTGTATCCTCCTGGGGCTCATGTTTGGTGTTGTCCCCATCAACTCTTCCCCTTTTTGTATGGGACTAGCCGCTCTTCTCTTCTCCCTTGCCCTTCCACCTTCAGTGACCACCTGCTGTACCCCTTCATTCTCCAACTCTGCAAACCTGTTCTTGAGCTCTATTTCTCCTTCACTGGCCCGTTTTTGCCTCTGCCTGCTTCTCTTAGTCACATGCTTCCACTGTCCATTTTCTTCACCCAGCAGTCCCCCCTCAGAGGCCTTTGATCCTGCTTCCATCTGCCTCTCTGAGCTTTCTCCTTCAGTCACCTTGTGCCTTTGCTCCATCAACTGCTCAACCCCCCTTCTAAACTCGACCAGAGTTTCCACCTGCATCTCCAATCCTCAGATCTTTTCTTCCATCAGCTCTATCAGGCGGCACTTCATGCAGACAAAACTCCTATCAGGTACCCCCTCCAGAATCATGTACATACCACAGCTGCCACATCCAGTCATCCTCGTTGTGTCCTCCACTGCTTGGCTCATGACCACTGCTGCCTCTGTATCTGTCAGCCTTCTCACCTAAACCCTGTTAGTCCGGAAAACACAAAACAAACCACACCACCACCACCACCCACAAGAACAAACCCCAAACGAGTCCCAAAATACAAACTCCCCTTAGAAACTCCCCTTACAAACTCCCCTGTTTACAGCTCTGTTTGCTGGCTCCTATGCCGCTGCAGCTGTCTGTGCCACTGCCTGACTGGCTGGCTACCTTTATAGGACCCCTGATCAGCAAAGCCCTGCCCCCTAATTAGGGCTCAGCTTCTCTCCCAGCACACTGCCCCTACAAGCCTCTACACCTCCAAACAATACAAATACAAAACCAAAAACAAATACCTTCTCCTCCAACAGAACTCCCACTCAAACTCCTCTGTTTACAGCTCTGTTTGCTGGCTCCTGTGCCGCTGCAGCTGTCTGTGCTGCTGCCTGACTGGCTGGCTACCTTTATAGGACCCCCTGTCCTGGAATATATGTGCACAAATAAGATGACCACCCACTTTCCAAATGCTTTTGTTGCTCTGCGCATACTTCTAACACTTTGTGTAACAGCTGCCAATGGAGAACGCAGCTTCTCCAAGCTGAAATTAATAAAAATACATCTACACTCCACAATGACACATGAGGCTGGTCGGCCTTGCAACCATCTCAATAGAGCATGAGCTGGCCCAGACTGTGGACCTTCAGGAAGCAGTTCAAATCTTTGCAACCAAGAAGGCAGGGAAAGCACCACTTTGACTATTCAAACAGATAAAAATGCCAGTGTTTACTATGCAGAAAAGAAAAGTTACATTTGCTGTTCAGGCGTTTGAAAGTTAAGTGTTACTTACAATTTTTGAACAAGGAATTTTTAAGCTGTTAGTTCTCCTTTATTGGGGTAGGTAGCAGAGCAGTACCATGAGAGGAGTAGAACAGGAAGAAGGCAGAATTGAGACCTTTCAAAGCTTTGGCCCAAGCGAGGGGGCATGGGGGTGTCATTTGAGCTCCCTGCCTCAGGTGCCAAAATGTTGTGGGCTGGCCCTGATGGTGGTGCTGAATATTTTACTGTAGCATGCAGTGCAATCAGATCTTGCTTGCTTTTCTTTTCTTAATCCTTGTCACTTTGAGACACACATTGAGTTTAATCATTTTGTGACCGAGAGCCCCTCACTGCTCACATTTGCATTTCCACACAGGAATGTCTCAAGAATTTCTAGCCTGTCTTTTGCAAACCAATCTACTCTCTGCATCTATCCTTTTGAGGACTAGAAACAGTTGTGCAAAACCCATCTGAAGATGACAGAAATAAGAATAGGAAGATGCCGCAACTTAGAAATTATAACATTATTCCAATAGCTGTTTATTTGGAAGAGAGATGTCCTCTCTCTCAAACCATGATTGAACCAAGCTAGTTGTGGTAGCGCTGAGAGACACTTATTGCAGAAATCTGCTCAGGGAAAGTAGGGTTGGTAGCTAAATCTAGCTCTCAGAACACATGACAACCTACTGGTGGGTGTCACCTTAGGATAAACTAGTCTCCAGGGAGACCACTGCAATAAAGAGGTGGTAAAGCCAAGTTAGGACTCTTATCTGCACCAAATCCCAGTTAGACTTGCTTCCCCTCTGTTGCAAACTTCACATCCCCGGATGCCAGGTGCTGCCTCCCCTCACAAGATGCAAATATCAAAGGATAGGAATCAGACATCAGAGTGGGGGATTTCTAGCTTGAAGCACCCATCAACTCTCTCTGAAGCCGAGAGGAATTGGGGATGCTCAGAACGTTCCAGAGTGCGCTCAGCACCCTGATGGAGCAGGCCTCATTAGACTTTATACCACACAACACAGGCTGCCAGAACTGTCCCTTGGGTAGGGTGAATCAGGGCGATCGCTCCGGGCCCCACGCTTTGGGGGGGCCCTGCGGGCAATTGGCTGGTGCAGTCGGTCCCAGAAGAGACTAATCCATCACTTCCACCCCAGACCCTGTGACCCTCCTAGGAACAGCCCTGCAGGCTGCCTACTAGCATCTGAAGAGTTTTCAGCTGAATTCACAATATGTTTTTAAACATTTCTACATTTTAATTTACATTAAAATATTGTTTGGGGGAGAAACATGAAAGCCAATTGCAAAAAGGTTATTTTGGGAAGAGGGGAAGATTTAAGCTTATTTCCTCATGTCACAAAGGCAAAACCTCTTAAAAAAAGACAATGGACCAGATTTTAAAAAGCTGATACAGGCAGGTTTGAAAACAGACTCCCCTCTGCACCAGTGTAGCCTCCTGCATCAAAGGTGAGAACGACTTGTGCAGACAGCAGCTAGTAATTCTGTGCTGCCCTGATGTGTATGGTTTCTATCATGGGAGTAGGAATTTTATCAGTGCCTTTAGGAAGAGTTTTGCTGCTGCATCTCTAAATACAGACAATTAGTGCACTGACTGAGAGCCTTGATCATGCCCACATTTTAGGGACCACCAACCACTTTTAGGCTGCATTGGACTCAGATAATCTCCCTCCCATTCATTGAACATAAAGTGTTTTGTGCCTCTGCAACATGGTCCCCCGATGTAGTTGTGGTTGCCATCTCTCTGCCATTTGCCAGCATAAAACAATCGTGAATTTGCTCTAATGGATTTATACTCTTTTCTACAGATTCCAGATGTATCTGGTCTTTGCACCCACCAAAATGAGAATGCATGTTGCTTATGAGAATAATGCAGACCAGTGGATTTTAGTGCCTCTTTTTGTTCTGAAATCAAACATTTAGAATAGCTTCATAGTCTGGCCCTTTCTGCTACTTGTTTCCCCAAGATTCCTTTCTCACCTATCCATTTGAAGTAATAGACAAGACAAAAATTCTCTGATAAGCTAACCCTTTTGCATAACTCTGAATCTTTATACTCAAGACTTGATTCTCTTCACTAAGGCCCCTTCACCCTACTCAGGCAATGTAAAAAGGCCTTAAAGTAGGTGCAAATGTGATTTATAACCATTTTAAAGCCCCTTTATACTGCTCTAGTGGTGTAAAAGGGTGTCAGTGTAAATGAGAATCAGATCCTTAAGGTATGTCTACATAGGGATAAACCGGAGGCTGGCCTGGCTCAGCTGACCTGTGCTTATGGGACTCAAGCTCCAGGGCTGAAAAACTCCTGTGTCGATGTTCAGGCTCAGGCTGCCACCCAAGCTCTATGATGCTCCGTCCTTGCTGGGTCCCAGAGCTCGGGCTCCAACCTGAGCCTGAACATCTACACAGCAGTATTTAGCTCCGCAGCCTCAGCCCTGCAAGCCCGAGTCAGCTGACCCTCACCAGCCATAGCCATGCTGGGGTATTTTATCCTGTGTAGACGTAGCCTCAGGGTGAAATCCTGGCCCCAGTAAGGTCACCAATTCTCCCACTGCCATCAATGGGGGCAGATTTCACTCTTAGGCCAGTTCCTCAAAGGAATTTAGGTACCCAACTTCTATTGAAATCAATGGGAGTTGGATGCCTAGATACCTTTGAGGATCTGGTTCTAAAAGCCTGTCATTGATGAGATCTGATCTATGATGTCTACCCAGTGCCTTGGGAGCTCTGTGCTCACCACCATGAATATCAAACCTGACCCTATTTTGTCCTGTGAAGCATCAAGCACCCTCAGCTCCTACTGAAAGCAATCAGAGTTGAGGGAGCTCAACCCATCTCAGAGGGTCTCGGCACCTACCCGGAGCAGATCCTAAGGTTTTCAATCACTATTTGTCAGAGATGAGAAGGGATGCCCCGAACCTTGAAGATGTCTCTTGTTACCTGCTCTTCCCCCCCCCACCCCAAATCTTGTCCTTCCCTCCCACCCCCATTTAGTGCCATTTATTAAGGAACCACAAAGGCACTGTGGTTCTCCCAGCATGAGGACAGTGTTTGTAGTCATCAGCATGCTCCTGAATTTCATTTTTACCTGGTTACCAGTAATTATCATGCATCACACCACCCTGAGTGCCATTATGCAAATTTGTATATGGCTTGTCTGCACTGCTTAAACAAATATTTATTAGCCTTTAAAGCTTCCCTTGGAAAGGGTGAAAACAGAAGGTATGACATCCTGTCATATAACGTGCAGTGTGATTTGAACGGCAAAGGGGTATTTCGACATGTGCTCTGGTGGCTGGAGTCTGTGGAGACTCTTTGCTTGTTATTCTAGAAGAATAAAACATTGAAAGTCAGCTGGTATCATTTTGTACTAATCATAAAACTAATTACCACCACATTTTACAGTCCAATAAAAAAATCCAGACTCCCGTTATTCTGGCAGGATAGTGCTATACCCTCCATTGCTGTGCAAGAGCACTCTTGAATACTCCACTCCTTGCCAGTGATGCTCATATGCACATTACAAGCATGACAGATGCCCTTAGGAACCAGACCAAATAGGTTGGTGAATCACTACACAAGTGTTGCAGCAGTTTGATAAACGTTGTACGTTTCATCAGGCACGCACTGCATGAATGTTGGATGCTGACCAAGTCAAAGGCTGTCAGCAACTTCCTTTCAGGTGGGAAAACTCCACCACTGTTGTGGTTTAGGATGGAACACTTATGTGAGGAAGGATTTATCTGATAGTCTCCAAATAGGAGAGAAGGAAGAGGATTTTACTGTCTGAGTCACTGCTGCAGGCTGAATTGACTTATGGCTGCCTGTCATGCCATTTCAGCAGCCCTGGCTAGCCATAACACAGTGTGCTTCAATCAGTCCTCTTGCTGCTGGCATACCCCTATGCTGAGGGCTGCAAGGAAAGGATTGGCTGTATGCCAGTTGGGATAGGTATCCCATCTGTCTAATCTACTTGGGTTTTGGCCCCTGAGTCCTTCTACAGGGGTTGCACATAAGTCAGAATCAGGGCCTTTTATTCTCTAACACTTCCTGGTTCCTCCCCACTAGCTGGAGTTACAGGAGAAGTACAGCGCTCCTTCTCAGACATGATACAGTCTGTGATCACTGCTGTACGACCACTTAACAAGAAAGGGGGCAAAGAAATTAGACTGACTCAGTTATAAGATATTTAAGTCTAATCTTATCTAAGACTCCCTGACACCAGTACAAGAGATGAGATAACCAAGGAACAGAAGCTGCAAGAGGAGAATTTAACAACCTGCACAGGCTGGTGATCAAGATGACCTCAAATGAATGGAGCACAGGACACAATGACAAACAAGTTCAGACAGAAAATTAGGCTCCTGAAGAGATTTTGGTCAAAGAGATGAGGATAGAAATCATTTAGAGGAAGAAATCAGTAAAATATAGATTCATTCATTTTCTTGCCTGTTTTTCCATAATTGTCTTTTGTCACACAAAATTTACAACTCAGGTTGAATCAGACATACTAGGAGGTAGTTAATGGCTCACATAAATCAGGTAAATTAGCTATTTTTACAATTTTTCTTCCTGAAAGCTTCTAAGATCAATTTGTGCTGTCTTCCCACTTGGAAAAGAAATTTCTGTGCTGTGTGAGCCATTGTGATAACCTTGCTGCCAAGTACCAGTCTGCTTTTCTAAATACTTTGGGGTTCACCCAGTCCAAGGCTAACAGATCTTGCTTGAGCCCAGCACAAGGATACAGTAAGAGAAGTGGAATGTGTGTAAGACAAATTCACAAAGTCAAGTCATTTGTCACAGGAAAAACTGGCCAAGATTTTCCAGAGTGACTAGTGAGTTTGGTTCCCTCCATTTTTGGGTGCCCAATTTCAGACTTCCTTAGCACCTGCCCTTTGAAAATCAGGCCCCTTTATGGTATCTTGAATGGGGTTCCCAAAACCTGTGGGATTCAAAAGTCTCTGGACACTCCTGAAATCTTTTGAGATTTTCCTAGGAGAATTTGTTTGCTAAATAAAAGCTCCCAGATGTTTTCTTCATGGGAGAAAAACCAAAAGCTTATTGCTTATATTTGCCTTTTTATCATCCAGCGATAAGTTCGTTTTATTCTTAATATTTGTATTGCCGTAGAGTCTAGAGACTAATTGTGGATCAGGATACCAATGCATCCACTAGATAGTCCCTGCCCCAGAAAGTTTGCAGTCTAAGTACAGATGAGAGATAACAGGTGGATGCAACAGAGAAAGGGAGAGCACAAACAGACACAATGATCAGCATGATGAGGAGCAATAAGCAGTAGTCAGGGAGCAGTTACATTTCTATGCAGTTTAAACAATTGACCTGGGAGTGCCAAGGTCAATTGTTTAAACTGCATAGAAATGTTACTCTCATAGATATTACTCTCATCTGATTGCAGAGAACATTTGATAAAACAGGTTTATGTATAAAAACAAATGTTGAGCAATGCCAATCTGGATGTGACCAACGCACACAACCCACACTGAGGTATCCAAGACTAGTGCCATTTCATATTTTTAGTATTAGTGACAAAAGAGATAAGCATATCAAATTAAACAGTTTTGCAATACCTCCATCTCTCTGATATGGAGAATGACCCCCTCATGCAGAAAGAGTTATAAACAGGCCTGGCAGAATTCAATATTTAAATAGATTTTTGACTGGTAATATCAATATTTATTTTAGAACTTTTTATATATTTAAAGTTAATGTTTGTGGAAAATTAGGAAGTGGGTCAGACAATAGTTATTGACTGACACTAGGCAGATTCAAAAAGTTAAAGCTTTATAACCAAATGTGAATTGTCAACATCACATGTCAAAATATACAAAGTAAATATCCTTACATCTAAGTCTTTAAGCAGCATTTCTTACTTTGCCTATCCGTACATTTCAATGATTATCGATGGAAATATTGTGTCTTTGGTTTGTGTGTGCAAGGTGAAATCCACGTTACTGATATTTACTGATAAAAATCTAATCCTTCCAAGCCTAGTTATAAAGCTGAGGAGTCCAGTATTAACTGGAATGTTTAGCTGCTGTCTATGGCCAGAAGGAGATGGTTAGGGCAACCAGCATGTGTTCTATACCAGATCCAGGTATCAAACTAACCCTGGAAAGGATCCAAGATTTAGCAGAGTTCAGATGTTGCAGGAGCTGTCTCACCACCCCTCTGGCAATTGTATTGCCCAAGAAAAATTACGAACAGTGAAGTGGTCAATGACATCACTGGTGTCAAGATCTTGTGTGAACAGATCGTATATAAAGATGGCTGTTAGCACAAGGGAGGCATTGTGGACACAAGTACTTACACCATCCTAAAGAGGCACGGCTCAATTTTGGATGTGGTGACACAGATTTCCCTCAGTTTCAGAACATCTGTTTGCATGACTGGGTCAAACTCCATCAGGGAGGCTGGTAAAACTACCTCTGTCTCTTCTTCAGAGCTGGAGAGACTGTTTCAAACTCAATAGAACTTCTCTGTGAAGTAACACAACTGCTCCTCATATCAGGAAGCAAAGGCAGTCCAGGCTGATTAGAAGTATCACTTTCTGGAACAATTCTGCTGGTAGAGACATGGCAGGAGTGATGGCAGAGGAGAAAGACCTCTTGTCCTCCTTCATAATCACAGCAAAAGATCAAACACCTTCTACCACAGTCCATCAGCTTCAGAATCAGCTTTATGCTACCAGCATCCCAATTTCTCACCTGCTCCTGTTTGCCATGATTGTGCTATAACGTAACAGATGGAATCTGTTTCCTGGAGAGTAAAACATGTAGGACCCAGTGTATCTGTGGCTGTGGACGAGAGATAGTTGTAACATTCTACCAGCCCAGCCCAGGAATCTATCTTAAATACGTAAAGATTGCGAGGCACTTGGGTTATGGGGGCCATGTACTTACCTACACACAACCTTGTGAATTAAGGAAGTGCTATAATCTCAGTTTCTACAGAGAGGGAACTGACGGAGAAAGAGACCAAGTGACTTGCCCAAGGTCATGCAGGAAATCTACGGTGGCAGGGGGCATTGAGCGCTGGTCTCCTGAGTTTCAGGCTAGTGTCCCAACCACTGGACCATTCCTTCTCTCTAAAGCAAAATTAATCTGTTCAAGTTTTGCCAAACCACCCCCTGCTTTTGCAGATCTGTGGTCCTTTCAGTGTAGGAGTGCCAGGGGACAGATGAGGTCTCTCAAACACCCTATTGCAAAGACAGCTTGAGCATTCACCATCTTCAACCCTTCCTGTTTTGAACATAACATTCCCACATCAATTTTACCATGTATATTTTCACAGGGCATGTCATTATTTTATATAATTTAAAAATGCCTAGAAAGTGCTGTAGGCTGACTAATGTAAAAGGACATTAATGGTGACAGAGTGGAGGATATTCTAGAGTTGTAGTGAATTCAGGATGGAGGTTCTACAATAGATGACAGCAGTTGCCCTTAAAGAGTTGTTGTGGAGCTAAACTGAAGCACATATTCCCAACAGAACCTTGAAGTCACTAAGTAGGATTAAGAGTCCATCACATTTAAAATTATTTCTTGTGGCCAACAAGAAATTATTCAGGATGTGGAGGAGCTGTTGGCAAAATGGTCTGTAGGTTAGTCTTACACCACTGCAAAATGCACTGAAACACAGATTAACAGCCATGATGGAGAGTTCTCTTTTCAGACTGAGTGCTGTAGCTCTCAAAACTCCACCGAGACAGAAAACTACTCAACCTCTGCAGTCTACCAAGATCTAGGAAACTGTTTCCTTGGCAGCATGAGGACAATCATAATTATTCCCCAAAGGTGAGAAGTGGAAAGCAATGTTTTCATACTGTTACATCACATGCTGCCCAACGCAGACACAACTGCCATATGTTTCCTGTTTTGATATGCAGAATTTATTGTGTTAATGTTCCTAGAAGTTTGGCTGGTACTTCTGGTGCTGTGTGTTGTTTAGAAACAAGAAAAACAGTTTTAAAACTCCAAACATCTTGGTAGTGCGAGTTTAAGGGAATGGAAGTTATATTTCAGGGTGAGACTGGAACTGCTTTAAAATTTTCCTCAAACTTTAGGACAGTAAATAGTCTTTTCCAATTCTGTATCATGGAAATGTATAAAGCTATGTTTACACTAGAGAGTTTACAGCAGCACAGCTGTACAAATTCAACTGCTCTGCTGCTAGATCTCATGTAGCAGCTCTATGCAGATGGGAGAGTGCTCTCGTCAACATAATTAAACCATCTCCAAAGAGCAGCACTAGCTATTTCAGCAGTAGACGCTCTCCTGTTGACACAGCGCTGTGCATGCTACTACTTATGCCAGCAAAACTTATGTTACTCGGGAGGTGGGGAGGGTTCACACCCATGAGCAACATATGTTGGCACAACTCAAGTGGTAGCGTAGACATGGCCTAATTTTGTTTCAGAGGTAGCAGAATACCTATACATTTCATTAAGTGGAGCCTCAGTGTTGGTTAGTATTTCTGCTCATCCTGAGGTGATTATAATTTAACTTTCACGTCTCTGAGCATGTTAGAAGTCTTTTATGACTCTGCTGGGATTGGATTACAGGGTGTGGGCCTAATAATTAGTAGGGTCCCTCAAGCAAGTAAACGTCAATATATTCAAATTCCTTTTGTAATTATGCCCTAGTATTTTCTTTCTTCTGAATAATTCAAATCTGGCACCTGTGAAGCAAGGCTGTCAGACTGAATCTGCAATCCACTATTGTGCTTATTAGAACTTTGAGAATACCTTAAACTACAGAGACAGAGAGAGGAAGAATTAAGAAAACCCAATGAATACAGAAAGTAAGAAGACATGGCCTCCACTGCAGAGGGATTTGGAAGTTGGTGCCCTTTTAAAAGGAAGTTCAGTGTGTGCCTGCAGCTCTGGTACACATCTATTTCACACTTCTCATCAGACCTCATGACAGAAATCTGTTGCATTGCCACATGAGCTATTGTCTCAGCCTTCTGCAACTCAGGACGTGCCCAAATTGTAGGCCCAATTCACAAGTCATTGAGCAGCACTTGAAAGGTGCTGAGCATCCTCAGCGCCTACTGACCTCACAAGAAGAGAGGGCAGACACCTTATAAAAATCAGGCCTAAAGTTAGCATGAGCCTACAGACACTGAAGAATGAAATTCCCCCTGGGTTTGGGCTGGTGAGAAATCACAAGTAGGTGAGAATGGTAGGTCAGTGATCCACATTAAGGATAAAAAGTTACTATCACCAACTATATAAAGCTTTATCTACATTATTGACCTTGCAGCAGCACAGCTGAACCACGGCAGCTGTTCCGCTGTAAGGTCGTCTATGTAGCCACTCGGTGTTCGTGGGAGAGAGCTCTCCCACCAAAAGAGCACTGTCCACACCGGCACTTTTGTTGGTGAAACTTGCATCAGTCAAGAGGGTGTTTATTCACACCCCTGACCAACAAAAATATTACTGACAAAAGTGCTAGTATAGACAAAGCCTTAATGACATAAATCCATGTCAGAATGAATGTCTGAGGATGGCATTGTAAAATCCCATTTCCTTATCAAGAGGTCTATTCCCATTGTTCTACCACTAATATGATACCCTATTTCTTTTTTAAAAACACAAACAGTACAAAAGTTAACAGAAAAAAACCATAGCAAAACCCACTAGTTAGCAAGGTCTACATAGGCTTACAGACATGGTATACCCATTGAGTCACCCATGTGACCCTTCTCGAACCTCCCAGCACAGTTACTCCCTGTTCTGTTTATGGGACTGACGGCAGTTTGTGGGACTACACTTCTTCAGTTTAACATGTGAGCTGCCGCGACACTTGTGTTTCTCACCATCAGGAGACTTGCAGCAGCTGAGAATGGTCAGGGCATGGATGTGACTCTGCCATGCCTCCATCCCACTCCCTCTCCCCTTTGGCTTCCCAAGGGCTTCTGCAAACTCTGAGGGGGCTGGCTTTGTTCTTGGTGTTCAGAGCAAGCTATCACAGCTCCTGACACAAGTCTCTGATGTGGTCCAAAGCTGCTCTCATACATTGTGAGGTGTGCACCAGAAATAATGTCCAGATCAGTGAATCACCACAATGGCTGGTAGATCACAACCTCTTAAGTTAGATGCTGCAGAGTGGGCAAAAAATGATGCCAAGAGAAGCACCTCTCCCCCCAAATCAGCCTGTAATCAGAAATCCCCATGTCATGGTGGTCTCCCTGCAATCCTGCAACCTTGTAATTCAGGAATTGCACAGAATCCACACACTGGCAAGCACGGTAGCACACATTTCTGTTCCCTCTGTGGCCAAAGTACTTGCACACTTAGTTCTAAACCTCAACACTGTGTCTTTGGAAACATCACATTAATCTGCCCCAATATCAGGAAATAGCTACTTGCCCCCCTGCTACTACCCTCCCTACCACATCAGGTACTAGTAAGGAGGGAGGGATAGCTCAGTGGTTTGAGCATTGGCCTGCTAAACCCAGGGTTATGAGTTCAATCCATAAGGGGGCCACTTAGGTGTCTGGGGCAAAAAATCTGTCAGGGGACAGTACTTGGTCCTGTTAGTGAAGGCAGGGGACTGGACTCGATGACCTTTCAAGGTCTTTCCAGTTCTAGGAGATTGGCATATCTCCATTTAAAAAATACAGATTCTCAGACAACCAATCCAAGGTATGCTATCACTTGTCCTCATTTCCCATCCCCTTCACAGCAACAGCCCCTCTCCCTCCACACTCCCGTGCCCACACGCAATGTCTACACTAGAGACCTTACAGTGGCACAGCAATACCAATGCAGCTGAGCCCCTGTAAGATCTCCCAGGTAGCCACTCTATGCCGACGGGAGAGAGCTCTCCCATCGACATAATTAAACCACCTCCAACAAGCGGTGGTAGCTCTGTTGATGGGAGAGCATCTCCTGCCGACATAGCGCTGTCCACACTGGCGCTCCTGTTGGCTTAATTTATGTCAGTCAGAGGGGTGTTTTCACACCCGAGCAACATAAGTTATACCGACAGAAGAGCGAGCGTAGACATAACCTAAATCCTTTGTCTCCTCCTCACCCAATATAACAAAAGTTTTGGTTAGACCAGTTGCTGACTATTCTGCTGTGTTCACAGTAAACCTCCACTAGAAAAGGTTCTTCTACTCATCCATCTGCAGCACAAGAGGCTCGTGAAGGTGTGAAGTGGCCCGTTGACCTCAGTATGATGTTCTCAGCTAAAGAAGAACTAATGGAGATGAATGCAACCTCAAACAATAGCTCAGAGACTTGTGAGCCAGTCCATTCCTCTCAGTGGGTGTTCCCATCCCCTTCCTGGTGCTTTAGAACCTCTCAGGGTATGTCTACACAGCAATTACACAGGCTAATGGGGCTTGGGCTATGGGGCTGTTTCATTGCTATGTAGACTTCGGGGCTTGGGCTCAGGTCTGAACTCTAGGACCCTGAAAGGTGGGAGGGTCCCAAAGCCCAGGCTCCAGCCCGAGCCTGGAAGTCTACAGAGCAATGAAACAGCCCTGCAGCCCAAACCATACACACCTGAGTTGGCTGGTATGGGCCAGCTGTGGGTTTTTCTTTGCTAGACCTACCCTGACATGCATGAAGTATATCCAGTCTCAGCTCCCCACCCAGAGGGGCAGGACTTCTCTCAGATCCTGTCTCACTTTGGGGTACAGCAAGTGCCTTAGACCCTCCAAAAAGGGCAAGTCCCCCAGAACCCAACTCACATCTGTGCGATGATGGGAGTCCAACACTAAATAAGAAGACCACCCCCCAAAGATCCTGGCACACACACACACAGGGGGAAACAAGAGGGGCTCACACATACCCAGAGGGGTTGCCCCTCCATCTCCCAGCTCATACGAGGGAGCACAGAGGTGGCTCAGATCCTCCCTAAAGGGACAAAGACCCCAGATCTTGGCACACATGTGGGAGGGGACTTGGCTGACAAGTGTCTCTACCCCTATTCTTCCCCAGTCTCTCTGCCACTCACCCCCATGTCACACTTCAGTGTCCCATTCCCCCTAACCCCATGCCTCTGTCAACTGAGCCCCCAACCTCTCTCACCTCCCCAACTCCCCTTCCTCTTACTGCAGCGCCATCTCCTCTTCCCCTATGCCCCCACTCTTCTGCTCCTTAATACCCCTGCCCTCACAGGAAACATTCATAGGTCTAGTTTTTCTCCCCACATTCTTTGATTACATTCCCCTCAAAATAAAATTGCCACCTATGACTCACAGGGATTGGTTTTTTGCCCTACACTATTTAACATTTCCACCAATGATCTGGAAGAAAACAAAACCACCACCAATAAAGTTTGCAGAGGACACAGAAATTGGGAGAGTGATAAATAACTAAGAGGACAAGTCATTGATTGCTTTGTAAACTGGGCACAAGCAAGCAATATGTGCCTTAATACAGCTAAGTGCAAGCATATATATGTAGGAACAAAGAACAAAGGCCATACTTACAGGGTGGGCGACTCTATCCTGAGAAGCAGCCACTCTGAAAGAGATTTGGGGGTCATGGTGGATAATCAGCTGAACATGAGCTACCACTGAGGTGCCGTGACCAAAAGTGATAATGCGATCTTTGGATGTATAAACAGGAGAGTCTCAAGCAGGAGTAGAGAGATTATTTTACCTCTATATTGGGCATTGATGAGACTGCTGCTGGAATAGTGTGTCCAGTTCTAGTGCACCCAATTCAAGAATGATGTTGATAAATTGGAGAGGTTCAGAGAAGAGCCATGAGAATGATTAAAGGATTAGAAAACCTGCCTAATGGTGATAGATGGAGCACCTTGAGTTTATTTAGTTTAACAAAGAGAATGTTAAGGGGTGACTTGATTACAGTCTGAAGTATCCACATGGGGGAAACAAATATTTAACCCTGGGCTCTTCAATCTTGCAAAGAAAGGTATAACATGATTCAATGGCTGCAAGTTGAAGCTAGGCAAATTCAGAGTGGAAATAATGATTCTCACTGTTAAAAATGTGTGCCTTAACTACTGAAGCAAGCTGCCAAGGGTTGTGGTAGATTCTCCATCACTAACAATTTTAAAATCAAGATTGGATGTTTTTCTAAAACATCTGCTCTAGGAATTACTGTGTGGATGTTCTGTGGCCTGTGTAGTGCAGGAGAACAGCCTAGGTGATCACAATGGTCCCTTCTGGCCTTGGAATCTATAAAATTGAGGCAATTTCCAGGCATTTAAAATCCATCAGTGATGTTTGTTAAGTGTTATAGTGCTGGACCCCCACCCCTCACCCCTCCATTCCCCACTCACAACTGCCCCAGTCCTTCCCCTCTGCCCCTCACCTGTCCTTCCATTTGCCCCCTGGCCCACCTCACTCCTGCCAAACATGCTACTCCCCCATCAACATAGCCATCTGGTGAAAATATTCATAGCGGTTGCTGAGTAAAAAAACCTGTTCTCTGGTGTCTGTGTATGTGGGGGGGAAGTGTCGCTGGGTCTGTCCCAGCCTGGTGGGAAGGGAAGGCCCCAGGGTGGGATGGGTTGGAGAGCAAGCCCACCCCACACTCACCCCCACAGTGGTGGCTCCTGTCCAGTGGTGCAAGTAGAATTTATTTCTTACCAGTACATTGCGCATAGGCGGCTCATGAGAGGGACACAAAGGGGGCACCAGCTAACGGTGGGGGGGGAGCATGTGACTCCCCCATGTGACTCCTCCCCACCCCACCCCCAGCCAGGGCCCCCCATGCTCTCCCCATCCCATGTTATCTGGTGGGGTGGGGGCTCTGTCCTCCCACTGCACTGGATATAGACTTCTGAACCACAGGGCTCTCTGGAACCACAACGGCAAAAGGAGCAGAACATGGGGCCAGCGGGCAGCCACTCACCAGCTGCTCCTCTGGTGCAGTTGTACTGCCCCCAGCCCTGTCCTCCAGCGGGGCTGTACAGACCCCAGACAGGAGATGCAGCTGCATGGAAGGGCTGGGGGGAGGATGGAGAGCAGTGGCAGAAAAGGTTTAGGGTGGAGATGTGGGGCTTTGAAGAGTGGGACTATTTTGGCAGCGTGATTTTTATGGGTGTGTTTATCTGGGGGGTTGTGTGATAGGGATGGGTTTATTTGGGGAGATGGAGGTTGGTGTGGCACGGAGGTGGGATGGGTGGGTAATTGTGGCAAGAGGAGTTTTGTGGGTTGGGGTAGCGGGGTTGGGTGGCTCTGCACAAAAAAAACCAAAACCCACACACCCACAAAACTTTTTGGAAAATTGTCATTTTCCAGGGCTTATATCTCCACAATCCCTAGATCAAATGACCCCAAATTTGGATTTTTAACCCTACTCTGCACCCTCCTGAGCCATACCAAATTTCAAAGGGATCAACCTGCAAACAGACATCATGATACAACTTTCACTATAGTGGCACTGCTGCACCACTATAATTCTGGTGATGGGAGTATTAGTTATGCCCCATTTTAAGTGTAAGGATGGAGAAGGGTGACTCACCAGCCAACCACCCTCTCATGGCTGGGCATGATATAGCAGGCTCTCTTCCTCTGGGGCCCCTAATGACAGCCACTCTTCTCCTGTGGTTGTCAGGTTCTTCACATGACTCAGCCCTCCACCCAGATCATGTTCAGTCCCTTCCTTCTTGGGCAACAGAGTCCCGGAAAACACTCCAATGACTTGACATCAGATCTTCAGACCAATTCTGGGGGCTTACATACCACCTGGCACAGTGGCCAGTAGGAGAACCCAGCCCCTTCCTCTATTCTGGGTTCCAGTTAAGGCACCCTATAGCAAACAGTTGCTCCTTCAGACACCTTCCTGACTCCCTGGCCTACTTCCTGCCTCAACCCATCTCTAAGGCCCTTTTCTTCAGCACCTTCTTGAACTCACTCCTCTGCAGGCTCTTCCCAGGCTCCATAGAGTTTTTCCCAGCTCCTGTACTGAGCAATGCTTCCTAGAGCTCTTTCTCTCTCTGGAAGCCTGGCTCCCACTTATCTCTCTCAGGACTGTCTGTATCTGTCTTCTGGAAACCCAAACCCAAGCCTGCATCCCTAGAATCTGCCCTTTTCTCAATGCTCACCACAGACGTTCACTCCATCCCAGTAGCTTCACAATATCTCTCCTGACCTACTGGCAGAGTTTTTCTCTCAAGAGCGGATCCTATGGCCTACTCTCCCCTTAGTCTTCTTGCATCTCTTCTACTGTCCTGATGTCCTTCTTTTATTAGTCACCTTGCTCCTCTCAGCTGAGATTCATCATTAATTCAGCCACTTAGTGCCTCCCCAGCTGGGCCTATCCTAAACTTGACCTGACCCATCCTCCAGCTGCAACTGAGTGCACTAATTGCTCTCTGGCAACAGTTGACTCTCTCTGCCAGTGTGAGGTATATACCCCTTCACAAGGGAAAATAGAGGGAACTGCTAATACATCTAAAGCCTCAATGAACATTTTAACTTTGCCCACTGTTGTAAAGTACCTCTTCCCCCAGGACATGTAGTGCTGTAACCTTTGGGTTTTATTTTATTTGATTGTGGGTTTTTTTGCAAGACTAAAACCATAAGCAAAATAAAACCCAAGTAAATGTAGGGTTTGATTATGAAATGAAGGAGAAAAATGTCTCTCTCTTTCTAACTGAATAATTATTACAGCCAGGCTAATTATTTTCCTAACTTCTTCATTATTATTTAGGGGGGAAAACCCTATAGATCAGGCCCTAACCAGCCAATGGATCTGTACTGAACTCACCTTCTTCCACCTATGAGATCTTTCTTTGAAGCCCACAGCAAACACTTTGTAATCATATTTGTCCTTCTTGATATTTCCAAAGAACATTTTGCCAATTAAAATTCATTTCATGCCCCTTCTGTCACTGGGGCTCTCCAGTTTTCATATGTTCATCCTTTGCCATTATTATGATATGGATATTTTTCAGGTGCCATTATCTCCTCTCACAGCACAGCTAAAGCATCTTGACTGTGGCATGGCATGCAGAACACAGAATGATTTGATTAGGTTCTCTTTTTAAAATCTGATATGGGGAACCACTTTTATATTATCCGGTAATGTGAAAACTAAATGAAAGGCTGAAATTAATAGGCTATAGAGAATTGCATCAGCTCCATGAGAGAGATGCTAGCATTAGAGCATGCTATATTTAACCTTCCCCTTCTAAGGAGGAACAAGAACAAGTTGACTACATACAGTAGGCCTAGTAGTTGTTTTCGGTCTCATATTTATCCACAAGCCTCGGTAGGTTTAGGTACAATCATTTGTAATACACCAAAAATTTAAATTAGGTGGACAGATTAGCCAACCTGGAAATCCTAGCGAAAAATAGCATTGAGCTCTAATAGAGTTTTACAGCAAGAAAGTGACAATGTTTCTGACATGTGTGTTTTCCTCTTCAAGATTGATATATTGTACAGTAACTGTAAGGTGTGAGCTATATGTCTCAACATATAAAAGCATCACAGTGTGGCTTCCTGCATGTGGAAGGAACTGAGTGAAACATCACGAAGCTCTGTCAAGAACCAATGGAGATAGAATTTGAATTGCAAGAAGAAGATAGGATGGCAAAAGTATTGGGGGTTGTACTATTTATTAATTATTATCATCATCATGAATATGATACCAGAGATAGGCTGCCCTAGCTACACCTCTGAACACAGATGCTCAAACCAGAGAAAAGCAAGAGCTGTAACATGATGCTGGAAAAACACCAAACTATCTCGGACCATCAAAAATAATTTGATTCTATGTGACAAATGCAGAGGGTCTTCATTAAAGACCTGAACTTCATAGTGGGAGGAGCAGGGTTACCATGAATAAACAAACCAAATTGTTTTAAAGGCAAATAAAAATGTTGTATCACTTAGCACAGTGGGATCAAAAATAGATCTTAACGGGGACTTCAGTAACCAATAACATGCTGGGGAAATGATTTATGCAATGTGTGTTTCCTTGTGCCAGGTAGTAGCTGAGTCCCTACTGGTCTGGGGTAAGCTGATCTACTAAACCACAGCACTCAGTTTGGCTTGGGCAACAATGAATATTTGGCATTGAAGACAAGATGGACCCCAGGACATTATATGTTTAAGTTTACCCAGTGCTATTCAGATGCTGATGCAGGTGCAGACAAAAGACCTCAAAAACCAGACAGGGCTCTAAGAGTGATTAATGAACAGCTAGGATTATAGAAGAAGCTGACATCAAAAACAAAAATCCATTTATTCCTTTTCTAATCTACTTTGGTTTTTATAGCACATCATCCCTGTGGGATAAGAGCCCCATCCAGTGTTAGATACATACAAGATGATCTGCTAAATGACTTACACCCACAAAATCAGGTTTCCTGACCTTTCTCCCCCAACTGTGATGAGCAAGTTTTATCATGTATACAAATCTTTATGTAAATGCTATTCAGTTCTGAATGCCTGTGTGGTGGAAGAGGTGAGTTTTGCATTTGGACCTGAACGCTTATGGTCATTCCTATTGCCTGCAGGAGTGAATTCCAATCTCAGACCAGCTTCTAAGAAAAATCTGTCTCCTGCACAAGAGTATCACCTTGAACAAAAGACTGAAGGATACCTTGCCCCAGAAGAGGGCTGGAAGTGAGTGGGCACACACCATGCTTTCCATCTCCCCCTGTCTCCTGAAGATTTCACAAGAGTCGTATCCCATGTTTTCTCCACTGGGAGACAAAGGAAAGACTGATGATGAAATAGCACCAGGGAGAGCATATTGATCAGCCTCCTAACTCCTTCAGTAGCTCAGTTGTGATACAACAGCATCGAAGTGTATGTGTGTGTTATAGCGCGTCCTTGGGTTTCCTTGAGAGGTGTACCAAGACATTACCATAGGCAATTGCACATGACTGGGTGACACAGCATTATTTCTGAGCCTCCCCCCCCCCCGCCCCCCCACCAAAGAACTATACTTTGTGAATGCTAATTTCTGCTTCGTTGTGTTTCTCATTTCTTCCCCAGAGCTATATTTGAACAGATACCTTGTCCTCGGGATCACTACCAGCTACTCAGCATTAACAGTGGTAATTCCTTCCTACACCCCCATCCCATATTTTTAGAGAAAATTCTGCATATGCTTCCAAATAAATTGAAGAATCAACATTACATAGAGAGAAAGCAATTGAGGAAGAATTGATGGAGGAAGAAGTCTTAAGAAAATTGCAGAGCACAGAGGTTAACAATACCTGATTTTGCACTGTTGACAGAATATTTGTGCTTTGGGGGGAAAATGAGCAGCATTCAGAGTAGCTTTGCTGCAATTGTGGTTCAATGAAACCAGGAAAGCTATGGAACAGGAAGATAATGTTGGTGTAATCTGTGACTAGCAGAGACTGAATTCCATTGAGAGTAAAGGCAGGAAAAATGCTAATGTAATTACTTTCCTTTGGAACAATACAGTCTAAGTGAAAACTCATATCTTTATTTTTGGTAGCATTTTGTGTACAACAGTTAATAATATAGGATGGCAACGTGTTTAGATACTAGAAACATGAAGTTTTCTTTTTATCATATGTGAGAATGCCCTGTATGATGCAGCAATCTGTTTTCTATATTATATTATTGAAGCTTAGGACTTGATTGTCATGGTTACTTTACAAACTAAACATTGACTTGCATAAGGATGATGTAATACAGATGCCTTCATAGCCTACAGCTTCCTAAGAAAGAGAGACATCCACTGGGAAGAATACATCTTGTGAAAATCTGAAGCCTTAAGCTAATTATTTTACCACATAAATCAACCATCACCAGTTTCATAGATTTTTAAGGTCAAAAAGGACCATGATGATTATGTAGTCTCATCTGCTGCATAATACAGGCCACTGTTTGTCACCCAAAGCCAAATTCAGTAATTGTAGGTATCTAAAGTTAGGCACCTAAATCAGTGTCCTGATTTTCCTTGGGCTTTTCTATACATCCAGCGAAATTGGCATCGCTGCAATCAATGCAGCGGTGTCAATTTAGCAGGTTTGGTGATGACAAGCTAATTTGATGGTAGAACACCCTCCTGTTGACATCTGTACTCCACCTCCCCAAGAGGCGGAAGGTAAGTCTGCGGGAGAGCATCTCCTGTCAACATAAGCGATGTCTACACCTTGCTAAGTCAACCTAAGTTACCTCGACTTCAGTTATGTAACTTACGTAACTGAAGTCGTGTAACTTAGGTCGACTTACAGCTTTAGTGTAGATGAGCCCAGTGTGTTGGGCACTCACAACTCCTAGTAAAATAAAGAGGAACTTTGAGTGCTCAATAGAGCTCACTGGAAAAATTCCAACAAAACTTTTTTTTTTGGTCAGAATTTACCAATCCATCAAAATATTTTCTCGAAAGTGGCACAGGAGACATGGAACAGAAAACTGTCTGAGGTAACATATGGACAGTTTGTCTGGCAGGACTTTGTTATCTCAAAAGTGGGGGACTACATGGATGGCCAAGTCATAAAGAGGGAGCACCCCGAGTCATAGAGAGAGAGAGAGAGAGAGAGAGAGGCCACAGCATGAGAAACTGAGGGCTGGTGGCACCAGATGTGGTGAGAGCTAATTCCCAACCCTAGACACAAGGAGTCACACTGGAAGTGAGTGGACTCCTTTACAGGGACCAATCAAGATCAGGATCCCATTGTGCTAGGCACTGTAGAGACAGAGCAGTAAACAGTCCCTGGCCTAAACACTTGAGCCCAGCTATCTGTCACATTTATATATATCCACAAGGTATTTGGTATTTTGTCAGAAACATATGGAACTAGGGAAAGGGGAGGAATTACAAATACAGTAGATAATTTACAAGTTCTATAAGATTTTTACAACTTTCATTTCTGAGCAAACAAGGTGAATGCAGCAAGAAAAGAAAACTGTCTAATAAAAATCATTTACATTTCAAGACTTCAGTTCATCAGGAAAAAACAAAGCATGGCCTATTTTATCTTGGTGTGTTTTTCAAGGACATAGTCAGTGTAAGTCACCTGTAATAATGCCGGGTTTGCACTGGCACAGCATAGGTTTCTGATACTAATAAACTATATTCAAGCTGGTGATGAAGGTGGGGTTTTTACTTTACAATTTCAAGCACCCACAGTAAAATGATTTCTTTTCCTCCCAGTAAATTAAGAACAAGCCTATACCGCACATCAAAGATTCATTTGCATACATTGCCTCATTATTTTACCCCTGCTACAGCCTCCTACTTTTTGTTTGCCGTGTGAAAGAAAGATTGAGTCCTTGAAAAACCTTTCATTAGGCCTGTGAAAGGAAATAGCCTCAGGCCCATATTACTTTGAAATCGAATAATTCCACAGTGTGTCCTGTATTGGATAAAGGAAGCTGAAGGTCTTAATTTAATTTTAAAAGTGTCAATAATGGGACTGAAACTTGCAGGGAGAACTTCTATTTTGTTTAAAGGAACAATAAATTAAGTCACAAGAATCCAGATTTTGTCCTCCCTTAGCTCATTGTGAAATTTTACTGTGAAGACATTTAAATCCCAATCATGTTTTGGCTAAACTACTTTACTAGTAGCATAAAATCTTTACCCATTAGCAGTTAGACACCTAAATACCTTTGAGGATTTGAGCCCAGCAGTTTTGGAATGTCCATGAATAGAATACCTAACAAAAATAGATAAATAAAACATGGACCAAGTATAAATATACCCCAAAACTAGCAGGAAGGAAACCAGAACACAAATGTCCACAACATCTCTCTCTAATATAATGCCACAGAAAACTGAAAAGGAACAAACAGGCCTTGAGCCTTAGCCTGATGTACCTGAGAAAGAAGACAGCACAAGAAGGGTGCTGGCTAGGGGCTGCTCTAACTTGTGGCTGCCTACAGGCTATGCAGCACTCAGGACCCTCTCCCACCCTCAGTGCACCTCTTACACCAGGGTTTATAGGAGTGAGAAATGGCACAGGGCCCTCCACTGCTCCTTCACCTCGGGTGAATTCTCCCTACAGTCCTTATTCACTATCTCAGAGGTGTATAGGTGTCAAAGCAGGGATGCTGAACTGGCCACCTACCTCTTTAGTAGATGCACTAATACAAGTTATGCTGTTCAATGAGAGAGGGGTTCCCCCCTCCCCAGTTTTAGAGTGCTTTTCTGAATTGGAAATTGGTAACATCATCCAAGTCTGAATTTCCTTGAAAGTGAGAGCTCAATCTACTTTGACCACTGCTTGCAGACTTCCTGTTTCTCTCTTGCTCCTCAGACAACTCTCAGGTGAGGTATGTTTGAGTCATACCCAGAACTTGTATCTCACTAAAATATATATCACCTGACTACAGAACAATAAACATGGATTCCACCAACACTTTAACTTAACCAGGATAACATCAGCTCCCTACCCCCGCATCCCCTCTGTTGCAGCTATAACCCAAGGCTAAATGTCTCTGCAGAAAATTGTTTCTGTGGGAATTTAATTTCCCTGTTCACTAGTTTTATACCTATTAATTAAAAACACATTTTTAGTCACATTTTCAGTCACAACTTAATTGGCTGGGAGAAAATACCTTTGTATCCAAGCCTTTCTGAGTAAAAATCCCTTTTAGTTTCAACACGGACCTCCTACAAGAACCTCTGTTAAAACCAATGCTATCTACCTTTGTATCTAGCTGTGCATTTTTCCTGCATCCATTGCTGTAGTATTTAGGCATCAGCCAAAAGGCAAAGATCCACAACACATTTTATCCATCTCACCTTTCCCTTGCTTTACAGAAAGAGAAGTTGGGTTTAGAATTGTTTTTATGATTGTCATTCAGCACCCCTAGTGCTTTTTATTATTAATAATGATAAGCTGGTTTCCCAGGAAAGGAATACATGATTTGGCCTTTCTGATGCTTCGCTAAGTGGGGAGGACTGTATAAAGAGATAGGTCTTTTGCCCTAAACATGGTAACATCGTCTCAACTTGATTTCTGATGGCGGAGAGTTCCGGAGCCAAAGGACACCCACCAGTAGTGCTTGTCCTCTGGCCCTTCAGAGTTTCAGCCTTGGGACTGCCAGCTGTGTCATAGCCAATCATATTAGCCATGATAGGTTGTAGAGGAGGAGGTGAGCTCTGAAACAGCTTAGACCAAACCCCGCTTTAAAGATCAGGGCCGGTACGCTTAGACCAAACCCCGCTTTAAAGATCAGGGCCGGTACCTTGACATAGATCTAGGACTGATTGACAAGCCAGGACCAGCACAAAGGACCAGTGTTCACTTCTGTGCCACTGAGGAGGTGAAATGCTGTATGATGAAGCATTGGCCATCTTCATGTGTCCATCAGGTTCAATCCCAGGTCTATTATGTTGCAGTAATCCAGCCTGGGGGTGACAAAAGCATGGATTATGGTACATAGGGCTTTGTCCAAGAGGAAATGGTCCAAGCTTCTTGCTAGTTGAAGACAGGAGGTTTTTTCAGATGGTTGTTGTTCTTTGAGGGTTAAGGGACAGGATCCAAAGACTGTGCATCCCCTCAGCCCCCGGAAGGGAAATTTTACTGGCAGAGAGTCAGATGACTGAATCACAGACAGGCTCATAAGAAATAGTGTTTACGAAAGGATGACTTAAACCTGTACTGACTCCATGTGTCACACACCTAGAGGACTATTCTCCTCAGCCATGACACAATAATGGCTATTGGACAGAGAAGGGACTGCTAGTATCATATATATCTCACATTGCATGTGCACTTCTTATTGAACAGTGACTCCATTCACCAATGTGATAGAGCCAGTTGAGCATGGTCTCAACTATTAATGTACTTCACAAGCTGCACCAGTGTCACCTCACATAGTTTGTATTATCAAACTATGCCAGCCACAATATTAAGTCTATGTTATTCTGATGCATCACTGATATATTCAGATGTAGAGAAGGGCATCATATAAAAATGAATGCATCCCTGAAAAGAAGTATGCAGCTTTCATACTATGGCAACACTGTTAACCATTAACTAACTTCTAGGAAGGATCGTCTTGTGGTTAGATAATAAGATTGATGGGTAAGACACTTGTCTCAATTTGAACGCCCAATTCTCCTCTGACTCAAACATAACATTTAACCTCGGATTATTTATTATGTATTTATTACTTGGTCATTGTAAAGCATTTTGCGATCCATGGAAGGAAGACTTCAAAGTATTTATCAATTACTATCCAGCTGTACAACAAAGTAAAAATTAATCTAGGGTTTTATTTGATAGAAGAAGAGAGGTTATAAGCATTAGATCACCTCCGTGTTTTATATATTAAGCATCGGGGTGAAAATTTTAATTGAATTCCATATGTTTTAATATGCTAGTATTGCTCTAATCTTTGTGACAATTATAGCTGTGTAATGCAAACAGACATCTGTATGTCTGCACATTCCCAGCACATTCCATAAATTCCTGGATGCTTATCTAAGCTGTGTATTCACATCCATGAGCACTGAAGGAACAGAAATCCCTTCTGAGACAGATGTCCATTGGCAAAATGACATGTCTCATTTGACCTTAAGCATGGATGACATTTAATAGAAGCATATGGACATGTGTTATTCTTCTATGCCGCAAAATATAATCCTCTTTGCAGGGGTATTTTATATTGGGAAGTATTTCAACATGGCTCCATAAATTTATGTCCAAGGCACCTGTGTTCTAACTGGAGTCAGACAAATACCGCAGAAAACTATTCACGAGCCTCCATTTAAAATTTATTCAGTTACTGACATTCATTGGTATGAGACTGCATAGGGATAATGTTGCTTTTTCCCTGATACTCCACTGTCAACCATTGACAGAGTGATTGATAGTCAATGGAAATAGGAGTGGAGTGCAGTGGGGCAAAAGGAGGCTGACCTAATTCAAAACCCTTTCCCCTCTCTCTCTTGCTCTGTATTTCTCTATAAATATTCCAGAAAGCAGAAACAATTCCCCTGGTTATTTTCTGACATGAGTCACGCATGGAGCACCTACCAGCTAAGCCACCAGCCAGGTTTAAGTATCTGTGTCTTGTTGAGATGGTAAACTCATTCATCTCTGATCTCAAAATGGGGCCATTTTTCAGTCCGATGTGGGTCCACAGTCACCTATTCACTACCACCAGCTGCTCATAAGCCCACCTTTAGTTTCTGGTCATTTTTATGATCACTGATTAAACCCATGTCATGAGCCAGGATGTCAATCTCTGACCATGGGGTGGCCTCTCGTTGTCCGAGAATGTGAAGGGGACACTGAGCAGCCAAAGGTGCCCTTGCCAGGCTTCTCTTCCTCCCCAAGACCTACTAGTTTTACAGGTTCCAGGTTGGCCCTGTCCATTGCTCCTTATAACAAGTGATCACTTCATTCTCTCAACACTTCTCCCAAGAGCAGAGGTAGGCTGTTACCACCTCACTTGGTGAAAAGCCTTAGTGCGGATGTTAGCCAAAGGGTAGAACTGTGAACTGGAAGTGGTTTCTTCTTACTACAAATCATAGTGGCTAAGGTGGATTTCCACATGGAAATAAGTGTCCCCCTGGTAAAAGGCAACATACAAATCTCCCAGATCTAGCAAAGGGATTACAGCTGTGTGAGAAGTCAAATGGAACCATAGCTCTTGCTGTGCTTGTTCAAGTTCTGAAGGTCCAGAATTTGGCCTGAGACACGTTCTTGCCTTGAGCATTAAATAGCAAGAGTAGAATCCCCTGCCCTAGTACTGAGGACACACTTCTATGGCTTGTATTTCTCCCAAATAACATAGAGTCTGCACTTCCTGCCTTAGTACAGAACAGTGCGATGGGTCCTGAAAAGGGACAGGGAAAGTGGGTGGAAAGTTGGGCGGGGAGACACAAAATGCAGGGTTTATACCAATTTTATGGTGCTTAACACCCACTTGTCTGAGGGGATGGATGGCCACGCACTTAGGAAATGTCAGAACCTGTTTCCAAAGGGTGGGGGTAGATTCTCTGTAGATCTGGCATGCTATGCCATCCTCAACAGGGGATGCTACTGTGAGGCATGTGGCTGCTTGGAGGAAAGATGGCATGGGCCTTCTTCTTTGCCATTTGTACTTTAACCTATACTGATCTGCTGGAGGACAAAACCTTGTTTTGTTGCGGGGGCTGGGGTATACAGACTGAAGGACTTCAACACCGCCCTGTAATCTTTTAATGTATGCAGTGCTTTGTTCGTCTTTGAGGAAAACAAGGCACAACTCTTGAAGGGGAGATCTGTGATCTATTGTACCTCTACAAGAATCCCTGATGACTGTAGCCACGACTGGCAGCTGAGTCTCCCACATCCAAGTCTGTAGTGTGGAGCATGAGGCCAGCCACGCTATCCACTAGGAGAGACTGGAACTCGCTGTTGGAGATGCTGGAGCAGCATGTCGAGGAATTTGGACAAAGCATTGCAATTGGAATAATCATAACAGGTCAACAAGGCCTGATGATTCGTTATGTATAGTTGTAATGCCTCCGTTGAAAATATTTTCCTACCAAAGAGGTATAATTTTTTTGCATCTTTGTCTTTGGGAGTTTCTTTTACTCTAACTTGGTGTCTCATTTATTGCTGCCATTGTCAGGGAGCCCGGTGTGAGTACTACAACTAGTGGACAATATATAAAAGAAAGAAAATGGAAGTAAAGAAAAGGAGTCCAAAGAACAATAACAAGTGCCACTAACTAACAAAAAGAACTAACTTTAATGGCACGTTCACAGACGAAATGAATGTCAGCATGCACCAACAACCAGCCAGGGACAGCAAGAAGGAACTGAGGGATTGGGGGAGAGGGGCGGCTACACACTTTATAAGCTCAGTTCAAAGCACGAGGGATACCAGAGTGCAGGTCTGGCCATCCCTACAGGCACCACAAGGGAAAACTCTCTGGCAAAGGTGCATGAGGGAATCACTTGAAGAAGAATTTGTGGATCAATTATTACAAAACAAAGGTTTAGAAAAGGCAGTGTCCTGTACATTGACACTAAGGACAATTTAATAACCGGAAGGGAAAATGGTTATGGGTCAGTGGAAATGTTTCTGCAGAAGGATGAGGAACCAAAAGAGGAGCAAGTCCCAGCTCTCCTTCCGGAAAGGCACTTTTGCCCACAAGAAAAAACATATAACAATAATTTAAAAAAAATAACAGGGGAGCACTGCTGAGTGTGCAGCTGTGTAATAGGGAGGAAGCAGCCATTTTCTTTTCCATGCAGTGCATCTATAAACATGAGGCATCTCTCTTCTTGGGGAACAGAGGGGCCGGAGTTGTGCTGAGAGGCAAGTCAAGATGAGAGGGTCTTACAGCATGGGTTTGTTTTCAGAGATTTTATTATGAATTTGCTCTCCCTTAATTGGAAGTAAAAGCCATGCAGACCATAACTATGTGCTTTGCTCTTTGTGCATGGAAAATATAACACCATATCTGGGATCTTGGAAGCCTTTCAAAACTTGTTCTCTTAGCTGGAGCCAGATGCCATGAGCTATAGAGCTTAATAAAACAGTCCTGACCCAAGGTTTACAACACTAAATTGCACACTCGAGGCTGCATTAGCAAAAACAGATGGGCAAGATGTAACACTGCATAGGGTAATTGGGCGCCCTGTTGGTGAGCACTTTCCATAATCAGAGGGACTTAGAATGACATATGTTTATCTTTTCGCTCTTGTTTGGATACTGTTTTATTATACACACTAATAAGGCACCTGGTAGTGTAGTTTCTGTGGTTTAAATCCTTATTTGGATGTTCACCTGCTGGGCACAACCTTTCATGGTGACAAAACATAAATGTTTTACCCTGACCCCTCTGGCTCTCTGGAAACTATAATTATCAGAGTTATTAACAGTTAGGAAAGTCTCTGCCTTAGCTAAGATTGGCTGCTGGACCGTTTCTAAGTGCTTTACAGAGGAAGAAAGGTGATGGCTGATAGAATGGCAATGGAATGCAAGAGCCTGGGAATGACCTCTCCCATGTGAATAGTTGACTTTGTCAAAACCCCTCACACCTCCGTTTGAGAAGGCTGAAAACTTCCATTAAGTTTTTGCAGTTTTAAGCACCTCCACAATTCTCCCAGTGTAGATAGGGAGTGTACTTGCTGTGTTTGTGGCCTATCTAGGAGCAGGTAATGTTGGAAACCACATGAGAGCCTGTTCAGATGAGATTTCAACCCCTAGAGTTTCACATAAAGGCATCCAAACTTGTGGGAGATTATCAGAAATGAACCCAAACCTCCAAACCTCCTGAGATTTGTCCCATTGGACCTAATCCAGATGGACCTAATACTCAGGCAAAGCTCTCACTGAAAGGAAAAGCAGATGAGAAGGCTCAGCACCTTGCTGGGTCAGACCTCAAGGACTTCTAAAGTTTCAAAACTGACTAGTGACTTGGGGTGCCTCATATTTTTGAGTGTCCTGCATGAGGCACTTTGAAGGGGACTAGTTTTTAAAAGTGCTAGGCCTCTGCCTTCGGAAAGTCAGGCCCTTTAAAGGTATTTCAAGAACGCTTTTTGAAAATGTAGGCCCAAATCTATTAGGTCACATTATCATTTTTTCATTAAGAAAAATGAAATGAAACAGATGGGCCTTGAAGAAGCCACTTCAGAGCGGTTACCCTGTATTACCATCGAGCTCATAAAGGGCTAGACTGCAGTTTAATAAGGGACAACACACCAGGAGCAGACGAGAGAACGTACTCTGCCTCAGAGTCAGATTCTTCTGCTTGCTCTGGAGGGCCAGTGAGTAACTTCACCCCTTTCTGTGGAGCAGCTTTCTCCCCAATGCACGCCTGATCAGCTACTTTGGCTGATGAATGGAATGGGCAGAGTCAGGGCTCATCTTGCTTCTTGATCCTCCCTGTCCATTGCCTCCCACACCCAAGTCCTCACTTGTAGGGAGCATTGGGCAAGCAGCCTCTGACTTCTGTCTGTGGGCTGGAAGCACAATTTTACCAAGGCAGTAAGGCAGGGGTCTCAAACACGCGGCCCGTGGGCCGCTTCCCTGTGGCCCACCGTGCTCCCCCCCGTCGTCCCCCCCCCCCCCGAGTTATATTCGGAAGTTCCGCCACCAGAACAGCTGTCTGGCGGCTTCGCAGTTTCTGGTAGGGACGGGGGAGGGGCAGGAAGTGCGCACACAGGGGAGGAGGGGGGGAGAAGAGGCGGGCCACCAGGCTCCCCCCGCCCCTCCTCCCAGTTACATCCTATGGCCGCCAACTCCCCTTACCCCCGCCGCCCCCCAGCTACATTCTGTGGCCGCTAAGATCCCCGTTCCCGCCGCGCTGCTCCAAGGTTCTATTTTTACCCCCAGGCAGTTCCCGCCGCCAGAACAGCTGTCTGGCAGCTTTGCGGTTTCTGGGAGGGAGAGGGGAGGAGCCGTGCACTTAGGGGAGGAGGTGGAGAAGGGGTGGAGAAGGGGTGGGGCCTAATGGAAGGGGTGGACTGGGGGGCGGGGCCGGGGGCAGTGAAGGGGTGGGGTCAGTGATGCGGCCCTCGGGCCAATGCACTAGTCCTCATGCAGCCCTCATGGTAATTTGAGTTTGAGACTCCTGCAGTAAAGGAACCTTGCTGCCCTGCACAGCTGACTAAGGGCAATTAGGGCAATGACAATATAAACCTAAGGATCTGGATCCCTGTGCAAGCAAAGAAACAAAACCTCAGCAAGCTGAACAATAGCTGAGCACCCTGGATAGAGTAATGTCAGGAGTGAGTAAGTCAGTCAGTGGAAATAAGTGGATTTCTCCAGCCACTGTGGTTGTATATCCTGTATATACCCCCCTTTGCCCATAATAATCAAGTTCTATGACTAAAACATTTCTAATGACTGCAATGAAATGTGTATTCACAGCATGCACCAACAGATAAATCCTGACACAGAACCAGGAATGCATTCCGCACGTTACATGTGCCAAAGGAATAGGATTTAGTGGGGTCATTTATGCTGCACTGGAGTGGGGAAAAAAAACCCAGACCTTGTTGTAATGAATTGGGTCCCCTGGGTACTGCAAAGAGCCATCAGTTGGGAATCAGAGGGAAGAGAATCAGACAGGAAGTGAGCTTTGGGAGGAAAGTGAGCAAGGAGAAGCCTTGGAGGCCAGATGTGCAAAGCTGGGCACAGGAAGTACCCACAAAATGCACACATGCACATTACATCCTGAAATCCCTGCATTTAGCCTCACAAATGTGTACTCTTGCAATGCCAGGCTGGCACCTGCATATGCCAGTGTTCCCAGGCTTGGTCACCCATCTGTCAGCTTTCCCCATAAGCAACCCTGTGCACCTCTGTCCTATGCCCCCCTATGATACATGGTCTGATCTCCTTGAGCTCACCCACTAGGCCCATACCCTGCTTCACTTTGAAGACCCACCTCTGCCTTCCAGCTCACAGTGAATTGAGTTGGCTTTTACATAAATTGTTATTTATATTACTGTAGCACCTAGAATCCCCAGACAAGACGTTGGCCCCATTTTGCTGTACAGATGTGCATAGAGAGACCGTCCCAGCCACAGAGACCTTCTAATCTAAATAGATAAGAGAAGGTAGTAGGGGAGAGAGGCACAGCAACTCGCCTACTGTTCACACAGCAGGCCAGTGACACAGCAGGAAATAGAACCAGGTCTCTTGACTCACAACCCAGTGCGCTGCTACTAGGCTATGCTACCTCCCTCTGTTTGTAGTGTTGTTTCCCTTTCCCTAATCTCTAGATCACCGTCTAATTGTCTGTCCTTAGACTGTGAGCTCCCGAGAGCAGAGAACACCCTCTCCTGAATGTTATTGTAACCAGGAGCAGTCCGTCGAGGGGGGGGTGGGGGTGGGAGATGCTGAGGCAATGTTATGTATAACTCTGCTACACTCCCTTTCTTCCTGCACCTCAGCTTCACTTTGCTGGAGCACAGGCCAGAGTTTTGTCTGTCCAGGACTTTTCAGAAAGCATTACACAGTAAATCCTATATGTAAAACCCTGATAACTAAATGGTAATAGTTCCCACTCAACGTCAGTGACAATACAGTTTTTTAATTAAACAAACATAATGCACACGAAAAATACTGTCAACAATATTTGGATTACTATGAATAACTTTAAAACAAAAGCTATTAGACAGTAAATCTACTGGTGTTCCTTATGCCAACTTCCCCACTTTGATGCTGTTATATATATTCACATATAAGGCTTCAACATAATAGTCACACTTCTTTATTTATAAACCATTCTGTCGTATCACCCATATAAAACACATTCCCCTCTGACCTTCTCTCAGGGATGACTTCTCAAGGTTTACAGTGTGGCTATAATACGGAGTGTGTGTCCCTGGGATGCCTCAGCGCTTGGGAAGAATGGCAGAATCTCAGTCCTTTCAAACACTTCAGAACCTTGTCAACAAACAAACAGTTTGGGGATCTCCACAGCTAGCAGCAGTCCAGCCTTTGCCTTTCACAGGACTCCAAGGTATATACAGTCCATATGCATAGACTTGCTATTCTAGCCATCCACATTCACATGTGCCAAAGCAGGGCAGGAGAATTAGGAAATAATGTTATGGATCGACTGAAACAATTACCGGTTGCTTGTAAAGCTTGTAAATCTCCCTTTACCCCCACAGGCCAGGTGACCATAGCTGTATGTTCAATGAGGAATGACAGAGAGTAAAATAGACAGACAGACTAGCTTTGAGTAGCTGCAGTTCTGGAGCTTGAAATGAACAGTAAATTGATACACAAGTAAATTGTAATGCATCCATATCCATAAGACAGCAAACATATTACCCAAATCAATAAATCTCAAGGATAATTAACCTGACATTGTCCCTTTAAAGTACCTGTTCTGAAAATGTATGCATGTCCTGATTACTCTGCAGTGGAAAAACCAAAGCCAAAAGTTAGGTCCAGCTCCTCAGCTGATATATATGGCTGAAGCTCCAATGAAGTCAATAGAGCTTCGTTCATTTACAGAAGCTGAGCAGCTAGCCCTTAACATTTCTTTTTAATAGCTTCTAAGGCCAGAAGGGACCATTGTGATCATCTAGTCTGACCTCTGGTATTACACAGGACATAGAACTTCCCTAAAATAATTTGCAGAGCAGATTTTATACAAAAACATTTAATCCAGATTTTAAAATTGTCAGCAATGGAGAATCCACCACGACCCTTTGTAAATTGTTTCAGTGGTTAACTATTCTCATTGTTAAAAATTTACGCCTGATTTCCAGTCTGAATTTATCTAGCTTCAACTTCCAGCCGTTGGATCGTGTTACACCTTTCTCTGCTAGATTGATGAGTCCATTACTAAATATTTGTTTTTCATGTAGACAGACTTATAGACTGTAGTCAAGTCACCCCTTAACTTTTTCTTTGTCAAGCTAAATAGATTGAGCTCCTTGAGTCTGTAAGGTACGTTTTCTAATTCTTTAATCATTCTTGTGGCTTTTCTCTGAACCCTCTCCAATTTATCAACATCCTTCTTGAATTGTGGGCACCAGAACTGGACACAATGTTTCAGCAACAGTTGCACCAATGCCAAATACAGTGGTAAAATAACCTCTTTACTCTTACTCGAGATTCCCTAGTTTATACATCCTTTTTCATTGGCTTTAATTTTCCAAAAATTAATCTCTTAAACTAGATTTAGAGGAACTGTGAGGAATTTTATCCCACTCCCCCATAACCTCCAAATGAAATGGTATTTTTAGAATTAGAAATATGCTACCAGTACAGTAACAGCTCCATTCTTTCTGATGGGTAATTCATTCACAAAAGAATTGCTAGCGTTTACAGCACTCCAATGACCTTCTCTGAGGGATTACAGTGGAACACGCCGACTCTGAAAACGTCCAAAGGTTAAAAGAAAATCTATAGTATATTTCAAGTGATGAATTTCAGCCATCCACATATTACCTAGATAAATTACCTTTGGATACAGAAGAATAACACTCTTACTCAGGGTAAAATATTAAATGTTCCTGATGCTTCTGTAGGAGAAAGACAAATGTACTTGTGCTCAACAGCATACATTTCCATACCAATGAAATCTCAGGATCAGATTCCAGTGCATGCAAGCATTAGAAAAATTACCATACCTGCAGATATTCTGACTCAGTTGGAATTCCAACCTACTCTTCTGAATCTACAAGAAACATTTGAAACTTGATTGTCCTATGATGATTTTTTTAACTTCAAGGTGGCAAAATGGCACAGTTTTCAATAGCACCAACATAAGCCTTATTACAGACAGGTCAAGAGACTCCAATCAAGGTGCAGGAGAGAACTGTGCATATTCATCAAGAAGAAGACTTTTCTCTCTTAGCAAAACAATCTGTGCAAGAGGAAAGAACTAAAATCTCCAGCTGAGACAGACAGTGGGGTCAGTAGAAAGTGAAGTAAATGTCTAGCAATGGCTTTTAATGATTTCCTGAGAAGCTGGACTGATTCCCTAGTGATAAAATCCACCTACTAGTTCTAGGTGATGAAAGAAAGTTCTACACTTTTTCCTAAAGACACCCTGAAGTTAGGCAAGAGAAAAACGCCCCATTCCTCCCAAGCCCTGACTGAGGCAGGAGAACAAGAGAACCTTATAGACTAATAGACACAAATGGAATATTATCCTTATCAGTCCCCACCCTACAATACCAAAAGATCCTGAGCTGCTACTGTGAAACATAAACTGCAGGAATGCTAACTGCTTCATATAAACCCTCTCAGGAGTGAAGGAAGACTGTTAAGGGGACTTGAGGGTTCATTTGGAAGGAGTCCAGGCCATTGGGAATAGAGCAGAGGTAAAACATTTGGCCACATGGCATTCTGTGGACCAGTTTCAGCAATGGAAATGGACCTGCCACGACTTGATAGAAAAGTGGACCTTTCTGGGTATTTATCATTTTGGGCCCACAAAATTTCACAAAGAAGGAATCAATGGTCAAATGAACAGACATGAGAGGAAGAGAGGGATTTTCCAGAGCCAGCTCAGCTAACCTGAGCTGTGTGAGATTTTTTTCTAAAGACACCAGCAGGACAGAAACGGTTTCTGAGAGAGGAGGAAGACAAAAGCAGAACTGTGCTGCCAGTCTGTATTAAAATGAGAAGTTAGGCAGACATTAAAGGCCAAATTCAAATCTGGCATAAAGGGATAACTCTGCATACCAACTGAGACATATTTGCAGTATGATATGGCCTATCTCCACACACAAACCAGAGATCCCCCCCTCAACCCAACTGAATGCTGGAAGAGGGCTTCTATCCCCAATGGGTTGACAGCTTGAGGTTGCCACCTTGCCCCCGCCCACTTTTGTACCGTTAGCATATTGAGCCAGGTTCTCTGTGCCTTGCTATGCTCCATTGCTGCTGCTGCTGGACCCTGGATGCTCCTCTCAGATCTTGTCTGTATAGGGAAATACTACTGGTATAATACAGGGAGTGAATTTAAAGTGTTTTACCAATATAACTCCCCATGTGGGCACTCTTTCCCATTTGTAAACCACAGGCAAAGAGACAGAAGCTATAGTGGAAAAAGGCACTCTTACACCGGAATAAGAGTGTCCACACAGGGAGTGATACTGATATAACTATAGTGGTTTAACTATACTGGTATAACTGAAAAAAAATCTCTCATATAGACAAGCCTTGAGTGAGGCAAGGGCTTTGTGCACATGTAGATGGCTGGGGACTTGACAACAGAAGGGAGAAGGGAACAGTAAAGGCTGCATGAGGGAGAAGTGTTTATGGGGGATAGAGATCAGGTGAAGATTTCCTCCTCCCAGTACCCTTGCCTCTGTGTCACAACACCCCCCATAAGGACTCCAAAAGCCTTTAGGAATCTGGCTATTCATCCAGTTTTACATGTCAGGATTAGCCAGGGTCCTAGGCATAAGTGACTTGCCCAAGGATGTGCATGTCACAACCTGGTCTAGTACCCATCTGTATGGTCACCAGTCTGTTGAGAGTGGACCCATTTGCTGGTTCCTACCTGCTTCTAAGCCAGTTATGTCTGGGCAGAGACTAGTCATTGTTTCTAGCTCTAGGTCACACTCCCAGGATCAGATCTCTTGTTAGACACCCCTCTTTGGGATGTTGGACTACAGCCACCCTTGTCCAGCTGCTCCAGACCCTGCAATCTGTCAGACCTCCCGAGCCCCCTGTCACTTACACGTGCTCCCTCAGAGCTCCAGTAATCTGAGAGCACTTGGAGCTTCTAGTTTAACCCCCTCAGGCAGGAAAAGGAAGGAACAGGGGCTCAGTGAAGGAATGTCTTAACCACAGTGACTTCACGCTGAAAGCTCTTGAGAGCTACAGATCTCTGAAAAATAACAAAAATCCTGAGGCCCACCCTCACCTAGTCTACTCTCATCCTTCCTGTGAGTCCAAGGTTGGTCAGCATTTCAGGCAGGGCAGAGTCCCTTCTGCCCTCTCTGGTTTCAATGCTGTGATGGTTGTCTCCCACTTAAAGCAGAACCATGTTACATTGAGTTTCTGTCTCTCTTGCTGT
This sequence comes from Macrochelys suwanniensis, assembly GCA_033296515.1. Lineage (NCBI taxonomy): Eukaryota > Metazoa > Chordata > Testudines > Chelydridae > Macrochelys > Macrochelys suwanniensis. Next base: position 34,941,166 of record CM065775.1, on the reverse strand, counting down.
GTGTTCATCTGGAAAGCTCCAACCCCCTTGCCCAGTCATTCCTGCCTTACCTGTGTAGAAAACTAATAGTTCCAAGGGGCTGCACCAGTTGTTGACAGACAATCAGAGACAATGACCTCAGCCTGGAGTCTTGATAGCTTCTTCATAGATCTGGTAAGTTTTCTGTTGGGAAAGGCTGATTCAATGGAATTGAAACATTCCATGGGAATGTGTTGATTCCATAGAAAGTTTAACAGAAGCCAGGCAGGAAGGCAGGCTGTCCCTGCTGCCTGGTTTACTATCATCCCACCCAGCTACCAAGTTCTCTGGGCTGCCCGTCTCCCAGGGTCCCTGGCTCCCCACCTGGCCACTTCCTGGGCTGATCAGTGGACTACCGGGGAGCAGGGTTTTCCAGGGAGTTGGGCAGCCTACCAGGGTGCATATTACATTTTGGAAACATCAAAATATTCTTGCTTCCTGGGCTACCCAGGCAGCGGGGATATTTTAGTGTTTCCAAAACAAAATATTTTAGAATTTCAGTCCTGTGAACATTTTTAAGTTTTTAATTTGTCATCCCAATGTGGGACATAAAACATTTAAAAAACGGACAACTTTTCATGGGATGAAAATTCTGTTTCCCAGCCAGCTCAACTTCTGTTATTCTTACTAATATTATTTTGTGTTACTGTAACGCTTAGAAGACCTAGTCATGGGCCAGGACCCCATTGCTCTAGGGACTGTGTAAATACAGAACAAAAAGAAAGAGCTTATAATATAAATAAAAGACAAGAGACAACAGATGGATACAGACAGATGGGGAATACAAAGAAACAAAGAGACAATATTGACTAAATAGACAAGATAGGCACAGGGTTGGGGGAAAGGGTATAACAAGCAATAGGACAGATAAAAATCAATTACTTAAAAACTGAATATTGATTTTAAACATTAAATTAGACTCTTATTACTTCAATTAAATACAGGTTTATTTAAAAAAAAACATATTTAAAATTAAATTTTAAATTGTCATCCTTTGTTAAGGCCTAAATGTATTATACTCCACTCGATTAAAATTAAATACAAAAAATAATGCTAAAGATTACGTTTGCTGACAAGTTTTAAAGGAATTTCCACCAGTAGAATGGTTTGAATCATAGGCTAAGCACCTGGCACCAGAACTGCAGAAATGCTAAACCATCTTTTGACAGCATTAGCCTCTTCTGCAGGTTCAGAGAAAATATTTTCTGAATTTCAGTTTACTAAAACAATTCAATGCAGTGAGTAGTTCATTCAAAGTTAAACCAGTTGGGACTGAAAAAGCAGGAAAGTTTGCTTTACGTGTCCAATCTATGAATAAAAACTAGATGTGAGAGGATGAGATCAGCTATTTTAACATCTTGAAGAACGTGGTGATCAGATACAATCAGGTCAATTCACTAACTGCAGATAATATTTCCTTTGTTAATAAATCAGTTCATTTTAAATGCAAAACATGTTTGATATACTTTTTGATAAGCTTTTTTCTTATGTATCCACCACATATAAAGTAGTTTTATTGAATTACAAAGAAATTAAAATTCTGGTTTTGTGCTTTTTAAATTGAATTTGCATTTCTATCAAATAGAGCTTGACACAAATTTCAAGTAAAAAATTAATTATCTAAATAAGAATTGCAACTTTCACCATTTTCTAATGTAATAAGAAATGTAAAACAAGAATCAGAGTACTTGTAAATTAAATTATATGATCGCTTAAATTAATGTGCATAGATATAGTGTATCCTCCTGGTTAGCAAAGAAAATAAAAACAAAAACAAAAAACAATATACACAGCACCAAATTTAGTGTGAAGGTTATGTTGGCGTCCGTTAGTCTCGAGAGACAATGGATATGCGCCCATGGGGAATGTTTAGTTGATGGTTGTACAGCGTCTGTTGTGGCTGTGAAGCCCCACATGAGAGTGGCAGTCTCGACTGCATTTGCTGCATTTGAAGGCGGTGTCAGCTGTGGGTTGGAGCCGCTGCTTCCTTTTTCATTGAACCCGCTTTTCCTCGGCAAGCTGCCGCAGCTTGTCTTCACCAGTTTTCAATCCAGTGGTCAGAGCGTGTCTCCATCTGCATCTGTCCTGGGCGAGCTTTTTCCAGCTGTTGATGTCGATTTGAACAGTCTTCAGGTCCCTCTTACCAACATCCTTGAAGCGAAGGTGGGGCCGTCCTGTAGCTCTGTTTCCGGAGGCAAGTTCGGCATACAACAGGTCTTTGGGGATCCGTCCATCTTCCATGCGACTTAGATGGCCAAGCCATCTGAGGCGGCGTTGACGGAGGAGAGTGAACATGCTGGAGATCTTGGCACGTTCCAGCACCTCGTTGTTCGTTATTCGATCACTCCAAGTGATCCCGAGTATGCGACGGATGCAGCTCATGTGGAAGATGTTCAGTCTCTTTTCTTGCGAAGCGTAGAGGGTCCAAGTTTCGCTGGCGTAGAGAAGAGTATTTAACACACATGCATGGTACACAGTGACCTTTGTGTTGATGGTCAGCATGTTGTTGTTCCATACTCTCTGTGACAATCTGGCCAAAATTGTGAAGGCCTTGCCGATTCTACGGTTGATCTCAGGGTCCAGTGAGAGGTTGTCCGTGATGGTAGATCCAAGGTAGGTCAACTGACTGACCACCTCTAGCACATAGTCATTGATGACAATGCTTGGATGTTCTGCATCCTGGGCCATAACTTTGATCTTCTGAAGACTGATTGTCAACCCGAACTCTTCGCAAGCTCTGGAAAAGCGGTCAATCAGATGCTGGAGATCGGTTTCTGTGTGGGTGGCCAGGGCAGCGTCGTCTGCAAACAGCATGTCTCTGATTGTTGCCTCCCGTACCTTGCTTTTGGCCTTTAGTCGAGCCAGATTGAAAGGTTATATTTAGTTGTAAATCAACATGTTTTAATGGTTACTGGCCAATGAGACTCGATCTTTCTTTAAGAAAATAACTAAAATGTACAAATGCACAACACAATTAAAATTTCTGATTTAAATCAAGGTTTTCTGCTTGCTGATGTAAATCGTGATTAAAATCAGTGATTTAGATTACTTTGACTTAAATCAACCCATCCTGACACTCAAGTAGAGTGAACATTGTGACAGTGGTAAACATCATGTTAGTTCCATGATTTAGTTATTTATTTAATGGGGAGGGCTGTTACTTAGAAGGGGATCAGCTAACTGGAAAGAAAAGAGAACAGAAGGTGATTGAGGGGGACAGGGTAGGTATAGAGTGAAGCTGAAGTGCAGAGAGGGTGAGCGGGACAGGGAGAGGTAAAGGACGGGGGAGGATTGGAACAAACAGTGAAATCAGCACGTCAGAGAAAGTCAGAACATTCTGCAGTTTTGACTGCAATGTCCAGGGTGCTCCTGGTCCTACTAGATAATATCTATGGCTGGATCCTCTGTGCAGCCCACATGGCAGGGGGACGAGAGGTACTGCTTGGGTCCTAGTACCCCCGTGGTGGGGGAGGTCTCCTCTGAACAATTCTGGGTCCAGGGGGTTTCTGGTCCTTCAATAAGGGGTTTTAAGCCCCTTTCCTGGGCAGGGTGGCTCTCTGGAATGCGTTCAATAACCTGCCTTGGGCAAGTTCAGACATGTTCAGCACTGTGACACAAAGGCCCATTGGTGGTTCACTGGTCTGTGTCAGCAACCCTTGTGAAGCCTGACATACTCACTACACCTAACACACAGTTGTTATAATCTGGATATAAAGGTATTATGTAAGGTTTCATATATAAATGGGTAACACAACTAGTCATTGTGTGGTGCATGTTTGGGGTGTGTACAGTGAGTTATAAATATTTGCTAGAATTCTGGTCTTAAAATGTGTTTGGCAAGCAATACATAAGCTCAGTCTGCCCTGGACAAAGGAATGTGTATTTGCTTGTCTGACCATCCTGGTCATCAGGCAGTGACAGTGAGAGTACATTTGCATGCAAGGTAGGCAAAGCCACAAGGCAAACCAGAATAGAGGATGGTCATGTCACACGCTTGGTGGGTGAAGGAAGCCGCAGCTCCAGAAAACCTTTCTGCTGCCTGATGCAAGGTCATGGAACTTTGGAAGATACGAGCAAAGCCAGAAAGCCATTTTAGCATCCATCATTGGATAGACACATGGGCCAGAGCTCTTATAATCTGAGAAAGACGGATCCTTCAACCAAGGGGGCTGAAATCTCTGGGAACTGACTATAGGTGAGAAACCTTCTTAGACAAAGATTGTAACTTGCGGAAATTACGTTTGAGTTACTAGAAAGCGTGTTGTGTTTTGTTTGTTTGTAACTATTTCTATCTCAATTCCTTCTCCTTGGTATCACTGAAACCTGTATCCTTTTGCTAATAAATTTAATCTTGTTCTATGACACAACCATCTCAGTGCAGTGTTTCAAACTGAAGAGTAAAATCATCAGCCCGACGAACAGGCTGGTGCTGTGTACTGTCTCTTAAAAGGAGAATTGAACATAAAAAGGTTCTGTGAGTGCTACAGTAAGAGGGGCTGAGCACTGCAGAGAATGACATTTCTGGGGGGGAGAACTCAGGGCTGGAAGGGTCATTGAGGTCCCCCCGCAAAAAGTAAATGGATGGAGGAAGCTAGGGTGTGACTTTTATGCTGGCTGTTGGTGTCAGGGCTGTGAGGCACAGCAGCATGGCATTTAAGGCACCCGGAGTTGCAAGGCAGGTGTTGATGGAATCCTTACCAGCCTGGGTGAACCCCCCCACAGTCACAAGCACACAATACTAAATTGAGCTCCTAATTCAATCTAGAGTTCACAATTTGATAGCCATCTCTCAAGGTGTACTGGAGCCAGGATTACTAGCGAGTGCTTGTCTTACAGTCCTGTGCTCGTCCCAGAGTAGACCATACTCCTTTCGTAGCCAGTTGTGGACTTGACGAGCTAGATTTGTCAGGCAAGGTGTAACAGGCAGATGCTTTACCAGCTTCTCCTGCAGTAGCGAGGGAGACAAGAGAAAAAAGATGGTAGCTGGAAGGAGGCTGTGGGAGAAAATATATGATGCAAATTGTGGTCTTCCAAAGAAGAGTTGCTTACTGGGCATTAACATGACCATTCTGGTATCTTGAAGATGGGGGCACTTACTGGGAGGAAGAGGAGAAATTGTGTCACAAAGAGAAAAACACTGGATTCTTAGTACTGTGAATCTCAGTACCCAGGAGAAAAAATGTTGAGTTTGAACAGCCCTGGGATACTGTATGTGGTCTGGGTTCCTTGAGGCTCATGCACACCTGCCAGCCAGACATTAAGAGTGATAGATCAACAATTTCCTACATATATCCAAACAGGGACATGAAACTTACTAGTCTTCTTCTGTCTTACTGTCTTCTCAGAGCCAGTGGTTTAGAATAGCGCATCTAAATCCTATCTAATCTTCCTATGCGCTTATAATGTGTTCATCACTCTATCCCCTGAGTCAAGTTTTAGGATGAGGTATTCAGCATTATAGGAATAGACTCACAAGACCAAATTTTGCCCTGACATTCTGCCAGTAGAACCCATTGAATTCAGACATCATACACAAGTCCAGGGAGTTCATGGGGGGTCATGCAGGCTATAAATCTGGGCTTGCATTTGGTCCCAGGGGTCTGTTTCTGTAACACTGAATCCTCTTGCAGTGTATTTTTTCAGTAATGTTAAATACCTATTTAATAACAGCTGTATAAAAAACACATTGATCATATTTTAAAGTATCTAATGATGTGACCATTCACTGCTAAGGCAGCTTAGTTAAATATCTTTATATTTAGGTGAGCTGCCCACATAACCAATGATGATATTATGGAACGACTCTCCTGTTTGACTAAAGGGACAGCATGGGCAGAAGCTACAGTAAACAGAGGAAATTGTTTATTTGTTCATAGCCACAGGAGCTCTTTGAGGCAAATCCTGTGCCTGGATTTTTAAAAGGGCTGGATCATTTTATGATTTATTAACATTTGTAACTGTGCAGGTGAAGACAAGATATGGGCAATCACATTTCATGCTTCAGGATACTAGCTGATCACCTGTGGGCTTCAAGGAAGGAATTTACCTCCCCCACATCTCCCTAAGAGCACTGACCAAATGGTTACATGCATTATGGGATTGTTTTGTCTGTCTCTGACGCATCAGACACTGCTCACTGCCAGAAGCAGGATGTCACAGGCAGGGCCCAATCCTACAAACACTCGTGTTTTACACAACTGCCTGTGTGTAACCTTATTCATGTGAGTAGCCAATGCTAGGCAGGCAGCCCACAGGGATTACTAATATGATTAATCTTTCTTATTTATATGTTACAAGATATGCAACCTCTGATCCTGCAAAACGGGCACATAGGTAGGTTCTGGGACATGAATACTAACCCACCAGCATTGCTATTCTCCTTCTCCCTCCACTATTCACTCTGTTGTGTAAGACACTTACTACAATGACGAGGGGTTTGTTACACTCACTTGCATCTCTTCCTAATGTAGGATCTGATGCTGCAAGGCTTTACACATGAATTGCTTTACTCATCTGAGAAGTTCCATTACGTTCAATTAGGGTGACCAGACAGCAAGTGTGAAAAATCGGGACAGGGGGTTGGAGGTAATAGGAGTCTATATAAAAAAAAGACCCAAAAATCGGGACAGTTCCTATAAAATCGGGACATCTGGTCACCCTACGTTCAATAGGACTAGTCACATAAGTCATGTACCAGTGTAAGCATTTGGAGGCTCAAGCCCTAAGATTGTAAGCACTTCAGGGCAGGGGTTATCTACATATAATGAGATCCAGATCTGCTTATTAACTATATATATATATATATATATGGTTATATATATGGTGTATATGTATTATAACTATATACACCATATTTACATATAGCTATGTATTACATATATATAGTTATATGTAAATATGGTGTATATGTATTATAATAGCCCTGTTGACTACCTAAAGTTACTCACAAATATAAGTGTTTTCAGGATCAGACCCTTACATGGAATAACAGTCTGAGTCACTATAGCAATTCCAGTGTGTGTGCATGTGTGTGGTATTGTGAACTGAAATAAAACGTAAAGGAAGATAAATTTTACTGGGATTTTCAGACCATTAAAAGACAGTAACAGCCAGTTTCTGATAATCGGGTTATCAGCCTGGTTGACTAGAACTCTCAGCTTCTGTGATTTATCGCTAGTTTCAAACAGCTGCTGCTCTTATTATGATCAGCATTAACAAATTAGGATCCTGTGAGCTGCAGAGGAAAAATATGTCCTTAAAGCACTGTCTGCATTCCTAATGGCCATTAACGTATTCCTAGATCTCGTTACATTTCCATTTTTAACTGAATTACCGAGCCTGTTAATATGTGCAGCAATTAGACTGTTTCTTGCAAACAGAAATGGTTCCAGGAGGAATCTCTTCTTTTAATATCCACCCTCACCATTGACAGGAAACCATTCTCTCACTCTTTCAAAGTCTGTTGCACCTTTCACAAGGGCTTCACAAATTAAGCACCACTAAAATGATACTGCCGCCTCTTGGATCGATGGCACCCATCAAATGGCACACAGGTCACCAAGACAAACACCTACTCTTACAAGAATAGCAGTAGGATCCTTAATGTCACATCTTATATGATCCAAATTCCAGGACTTGGAGCATTGATAGAATGGAGCCTGTAGCAGCTCAACAGGGTTCCTGGAAATCACAGAAGCTTCATTGTATCCAGAGGAGGGAATTATCCCTCAATGAGATGAGCAGCTAAACTGTATAGATCCATGTATCTCTTATTACCACAATGAGAACAAAGACTCCACCCCTCCTCCCAGTTACCCTGTAAACCATCTGGTCCCTTGAAGATGATGTCAGGGAGACATCAAGCATGAGCATTTCCTCGTGTTATATCCCAGGAGTGATGGCAGATTTCCTTCCCTTGCCTTCCTGGTGACTAACAATTAGCCAGGAATAGATTTAAAGGGAACATGCACCTCAAAAACACATCCCCTGACTGATAGCTAAGTAAACCACAGTTAAGCAAAGATCCACTGAAAAAGAATAGGAAGCAAAAAGAAGGGCCTATGGTGATAAAGATCCCAGCTCCTTTGGTAAATGGGGAAGGAACACAAAGACTCCAACACCACTAAAAACATGTGGAGCCCCTGTTTCCATCCTATCCCCTGTCCTGCTGGAGCAATAGAGGGGTTATCACAGAATTTAAGACATTTTCCCACTGACCTAATTACTGCCTCTCAGAGAGGTGGATTTACTGCCCTGAAACAAAAAACTCCTTCCATCCCTGTAGTGTCTACACGACAGCGGCACTGCTGCAGTGCTACAGCTATGCCATTGTAGCGTGTCTAGTGTAGACATTCACTGAGAATTGCTCTCTGTGCCACTCTAGGATGGTTGTATAAGACACTTACTATAGTGACAGCGTGGTTTTTTCATCGCTGTAGCAGTTCCACCTCTCTGAGAGGAAGTAGCTAGGTCAAAGGAAGAATTCTTCCATCTACTGAGTGGTGTCTAGACCACGGTTTAGCTCGGCTTAACTACATCGCACAGGGCATGAATTTTTTCAAGCCCTGAGCAATGTAGTTAGGTTGACCTAACTTTGTAGTGTGGATCAGCCCTAGTTTGTGTCAAGTCTGGATGATACCAAGCTGGGAGGGGTTGCAAGTGTTTTGGAGGATAGGATTAAAATTCAAAATGATCTGGACAAACTGGAGAAATGGTCTGAAGTAAATAGGATGAAATTTAATAAGGGCAAACGCGAAGTACTTCACTTAGGAAGGAACAATCAGTTGCACACATACAAAATGGGAAATGACTGCCTAGGAAGGAGTACTGTGGAAAGTGACCAGGGGGTCATAGTGGATCACAAGCTAAGTGAGAGTCAACAGTGTAACACTGATAAAAAAAAACAACAGAAACAACCATCATTCTTGGATATATTAGCAGGAGAGTTGTAAGCAAGACACGAGAAGTAATTCTTCCGCTCTACTATGTGCTGATTAGGCCTCAACTGGAGTATTCTGTCCAGTTCTGGGCACCACATTTTGGAAAAGATGTGGACAAATTGGAGAAAGTCCAAAGAAGAGCAACAAAAATTATTAAAGGTGTAGAAAACATGACCTGTGAGGGAAGATTTTAAAAATGGGGTTGTTTAATCTGTAGAAGAGAAGACTGACAGGGGACATGGTAACAGTTTTGAAGTACGTAAAAGGTTGTTACAAAGAGGAGGGAGAAAAATTGTTCTCCTTAACCTCTTTGGATAGGACAAGAAGCAATGGACTTAAATTGCAGCAAGGACAGATTAGGTTGGATAGTAGGAAAAACTTCCAGTAAAGCACTGGAATAAATTGCCTAGGGAGGTTGTGGAATCTCCATCATTGGAGATTTTTAAGAGAAGGTTAGACAAACACCTGTCAGGGACGATCTTCTAGATAGTACTTAGTCCTGCCTTGAGTGCAGGGGACTGGACTAGATGACCTCTTGAGGTCCCTTCCAGTCCTATAATTCTATGAATTATATAGAATCCTAAAATGTGCTAGGCCCTTTACAGGCATAGACCCTAGATTCACGCACAAAGGAGCTAAACAAATGGGATGTGGATTTTAACTGCGTTGCTGCAGGAGGAAGGAAAATGCATGCCCCTATTCAGGCAGCTGACAACTAAGAATGGGGAGGGGGAAGAACCCTTTGTCACACTCCAGCCCCACAGGGCCTGCCAGCCACAAAGATCAACTGGCCTTGTGCATAGCCAATGTGCCTGATCATCTGAGTCCTTCAGGCCCTTTAGTGCTGAATGCACCGGATTTGCATACCTCCATACTTTATAACAGTGGTGGGCAACCTGCGGCCCATGGGCCGCATGCGGCCCGTGAAGGTAATCTGCTGGCAGGCTGTGAGACAGTGTTTACATTGACCGTCCACAGGCATGGCCGCCCGCAGCTCCCATTGGTTGGGAATGGCAAACCGTGGCCACAGGGTAATCCGCTGGTGGACCACATGTGGCCCGTGGGTCACCCATTACTACTTCATAGATACTGTTTTATGTGAAGAAAAAGGGGTCTTTAATGATTGTGTTAATTCTTTCATAGAGCTGTGATATATATTTAGTGACTCATTTCAGACTACTTTGATAGGATGGAGAGAATGTTGTAGAGAGCTATTTGTGAACAAGTTCTCACCTTTGTCCATTTGCACTAGCAATGTGTGATTATTTTTAAGGCAACTTACATTTCATGTTATTTTATTTTATTTTTGTATCTAAGAGGATTGCTAGGTAATGTCCTATGTGATTCATTGAGGACTTGTTCTGTCACGTTCTAAATCAAAACATTTCTCCTAAAACTGTCTGACTTTCATAACCTTTATGGCAGCCTTGTTGGCTTTGATTAAACAAGTGGACATGACACCAGATGCCAAGAATTTGCTTGTCATCTCCCTTGTAGATTCACTTTGGGATGCTTACTGGGCTACAGAAATCTGTCACACACTAATCTGCTTGGAATGTCAAGAAAGCCTGAGCTGAAGCCTTGATGTATGAATCTTCTATGCTGATAACTCTCTGCTGAGCTTTGATGAATGCATAAAGAGCTGGCAGATGAGTGGAGTTTTTGATTAACTGTGCTGGTCTATGCACACTCAAGCTTCAGTGAGATCATATATTGTCAGCCTGCTGTCTCCTGTGTGCTGAATTCTCTTTTAAGCTTTTGTATTTAGCTGGAAATTCGTTCACTGTGCAGTTTAAAATGAAGTTCAAATCAGACATAATTTACAGTGTTATAACAGCTATGTAATATTTTCTGTCTCTAAGTAGCTTTGAAATGGAATTACCCTTAATGTTTATAACCTTTTGTATTCACATTTGCATTAATGCATTTTCCTTAACAAGATAAAAACATTTATCCGCCAAGCACATTTGTATGGCGTTATGCTCATGCATATTTTTGTCCCAGGTGCTGTGCTGCTCCAGTTCTTCTGACTCTAGCTTTTTTTCTTCAACCAGAATCTCCCCTTTTCTGAGGGAGAAGGCTGTCTATATACTGCCTTCCTTTGGAGAGCTCCATCGGACAAACAGGAATACCTGCCCCACCCAGTAGAGCAGCCAGGTCTGGAGTGCAGGGGGAGCAGCGCTATAAAAAGGCGCCTCCCCCTGTACTCACCCGGCGGCGCTCCGGGTCTTCGACTGCACTTCGGCGGCTCACTCCGGGTCTTCGGTGGTACCCGCTGCCAAAATGCCGCCAGTGACCCGGAGCGCCGCCGGGTGAGTGCAAGAAGCGGCGCTTAAAATGATGCGGCGCCTTTTTTTAGTGCTGCTAAAAAAAGGCGCCGCTTCCGCTTCTGCTCAAGGGGGAGCGGCCGCTCCCCCTGCTCCCCCCGGCTACGCTACTGGCCCCACCCAACACTACAGGGCTCCTGGTCCCAGGCCCTTAAAGGGACAGTGCCCTGGGGTTCTCCCCCTGCCCATTCAACTACTAATTCCCTGAGGCCGCTTCTTCTCTTCCGCTACAAGGCCATTTCTTGGTCCTTTGTTCATTCCAGCTTCCTGGAATGGTATCTTCTGGCCCCTCTACTCTTAAGGGTCAGCATACACTGTTACAGTAGCTTTAACATGCCATTGCGTATTGTTTTATTATAATTATGGTAATACTTTGTGTCATTACCATACACAGACTTCTAATCTATAATTCTACAAGGGATATTTTCTTTACACAAATGCTATTTTATTTGTGTAAGAAAATCCTCTATTATTTTAGTTGTGTTAAACAAAGCATAAAATGCAACCCAATGCAATATAAAACATCACAATATAGGAATAGAGCAATTTATTAAGGCAAGTCATCTTCTCAGTATGATACATCCAGACATGTAGAAGCAAGAGGAAAATGGTGTGTATTAGATTTTACCAGACAGTTTTATTGTACACATTTCAGTTTGTACCTCTCCTCTGAATTCCTCTGTAGCAGTTTTCATTGCAGTAGGTAAGGGTAGCTCTTACCATCCATAGGATTCCCTCGTGGCAGATATCCTTTACAAGCTACTCAGGACTCCAGTCAGCGTTTACAGCTGAGGGTTATTACCAGTGTTTTTGCTGTTGTTCTAATCATGCAACATGTTGTATATTAACAATATTGAAAAGGCAGTAGTTTACTCTCGCCTTCCATTCTCAACACTTGTTCTTATTAGAGGAACACTCTAGTGGTTTAAAAGCAGAATGCTCTCCAGGAAAGTCTATTGCCCAAGATTGTCCTTAATTGCCCTGATTTACAGGAGAGATAAGGTGGGTGAGGTAATATCTTTTATTGGACCGTTTGTTGGTGAGAGAGCATAGCTTTGAAGCTTACACGCAGCTCTTCTTCTCTGTGTAGCTCAAAAACTTGCCTCTCTCTCCAACAAGAAGTTGGTCCAATAAAAGAAATTGCCTCACCCACCTTGTCTCTCTAATATCCTGGGGCCGGCACAGCTACAACAACATTGATTCACAGGGACACACCTGTTTAAGACTAAGGCTGGCATAACGCCAGGGCTAAAAGTCCTCAGCAGAACTATGAGAAATATGTGATTTGGGGTTGAAACCTTTCTTTCTTTGTAGCTGATATCTTCTAAATTGAGTTCAAATGAGCCTGAAAAATCAGATTAAATATCATCTGAAACCACTGAATTTTGCCTGGTTTGAGATCCAAATTTTCATGTTCTGCTCTATCTGGCTGCCAAAATTTGACCCATTTGCACTTAATACTCAACTTGGGTTAACTGTAAAGTGCATGACGACTCAAATGGGACTTCAGAGAGACTAAAAAGAAGGGAAAAGGGGGAAGCTGAAAACACCATATGCTTTGAGGTAATTCAGGCTCCAATCTGCAATAGCTGAACAAAATCTAACATTCCCAACAAATCAGTTTTAAATGTAAATACTACTTTTCCATTTTTAAGATGCATTTTTTAATTATCAAGCATTCCCGGAAATGCATTCTGAATTTGAGCTGTACTGACACACTTTTCCACCAGCTGTTGTGCCTGATACCCTGATTGTGCATTCCTACTGTACTTATTTAAAGAGGTCTGTCAACGAGAAATTTAGTTGATTTTTAAAAAATGATTTAAAAATAGCTTCAGGTTCTTCTTACCAAGTCACTCTGCCATATTTTGTGGGTTTACAACCTCTTTTTTCATGATATTTTCAAGGCCACAATTTTCACAAGTGAAAGTAATTTTGGGTGCCTAACTTGACATGCTTTAAAAGAGCCTGATTTTCAAAAAATGCCAAGCACTCTCTCTGATAATCGGTGCCCTTCAGAGTGTCTCAGTTTGGGAACAAAAATCCCTTGTCACTTTTGAAAATTTTAGCCTAAATGTTCTCTCTCTTGTGTTGCTCTATAAAACACCCATGAAAATATCAAAGAAACTAACTTACAAACTGAACTATTCAGAGTAAATAGTGCAAGTGACTGACTCAAAGTGCCGTCAAAGGTAGAAAAGAAACAAACAGAAGGGAAAAAAGAGAAAAATCTCTCTAATCTCTCTCAGTTAGAGTGTGCTTGGGTGTTACTGGTAACAAACGTAGGGAAGAAGCTTTCAGCGAGAAGACTGACAGCATAACTTTAACTACGGAAACGATCAAAGGATGGATTTTGAAAAGCGTTTAGCACCCAACAGCTACCATTGTTCTCAACAGGAGCTGCTGGGTGTTGAAAAACGGATGCACGTAGGGGAATGTCTTCGCTGAAGACTTAACTCAGCTGATGGGCACCAAACTAAGTACCCAGGTTAGCCTACCCAGGGTGTGAGCAGCCACACTGCAAAGCCCTGCCTTTTTTAACTGTGCCCTCACCGTTACTGCGCTTCCTATGTATGCGCTAAGATTTCTGGGGAAAATCCCACATTCTTTGTCCTGGAATAAGCTGAGCAGCTCTATAATACTTTCCCATTAATCTGTGGAAGAACTTCTCTGTCTTTCTGGGCACACAACCAGCCCATATGAAAGCAGAACCTGGGTTCTAAGCCATACCCCCAGCCATGCCAGCTAGCCCAGGTTTAAAGCACCACTAAACTCAGGTGAGAATTTTTTGTGTGTGGAAGGGAAGGGGCTTATGGGACAATACTTGGGTAAGAGACTGAGAACTCTGTAGTGAAGACAAAAGTGAGAGTGTAGTGGTCCCTTGCTCTCCTATGGGGAGGGAGGCCACTCAGTCCGGTCCCGTCTGGCAAGAACCAGAATCCTCAGGACACTCAAGAGCCCACAATAGGGCTGGGCGACCAACAGTCACAGTCAGGCTTTAGCCTGGGTTTGGGCAGCTCAATCTGCCAGCCTTTAAACAGAGTCTATACTGAGCTGGGGCCTGGGCTTGAGGAGGCTCAGGCTGCCAGGAAGCAAAACAGTCTTAAGGCTGGCTTTAGCCTGGGCAGGGCTCACCCCAGCAAAGCAACAGTCCATAAGAGAGCTGGAGCTTCCCTGCACAGTGTAGGGAGTCAGCCACGCCGGGGTGGGGTGTCAGGGGGTCGCGGGCCCACCCTACTCTGACCCTAAAAGCACATCATGGGATTTTCAAAATGCCTAAATCGGTGGAATTTATGCTAATGAGATCCCCCCAAAACTGTCAGAGTCTAAAGTTCCATCTGCTCATCTCCCAAGGATATATATTCGTGTTTGTGGTTTGAGGTTTGATTATTGTATATTATGGGGTAGAATGCAGTCATTTTACTATCTGGCTTTTGGATTTCTTTCAGTATTCATTGTGCCCTATTTTATAGTAATTTTGGTTTTAGCAAATTTTCCATTAAGGCAGCCAGAGGCCTGTGGTAATTAGTAAGGAACAATTGTGTGATGAAAAATGATGGCATGTACACTAATAAAAACAGGGGATACATTGTCATTTTACTCTGACCCCAAAAGGTAGTTCATCTGGGTTGAGGTTTCATGCTTCACATTGTAGAATAGTTTGACTGTCTTGTACTATGCATCCTAGTATCATCTTCATAAAGAATTTCAAATGCCATAATCTGTGGAATCATTTAATCAGAAAGACAATTCCTCTAAGGGATGCCTAAAATTACAGTTACATTTTGGAGGAAAGGTTAGGGCACATATACTCCATATGCATAGACCCTGCGGGCCTAATTCTCCCCTTTGTGGATCCACTGGAGTCAACTGGAGTTGCATCCATGCAACTTGGGGGGAGCAAATCAAGCTTTGGATACAAAACCAACGAATTCCATTGCAGTTTTATAGTACAATTTAAGACTGCCCTGCAGTTCATACAACGTGCTGTGTTGTAATACCCCCCGCCCCTCCATGTGTATGCTGCGGGTGCTCCACTATAGGTGTGTCTGCGTCCCTGCATCCTCCTGATAGAAGATTTTAGATAGCAGTGTCTGTTCAGCCCGCACATGTGCTCTCCCTGTCTCATGTTTTGCCTCAAGGATATCTTGCATTGCACAGGCAAACCGCTCCCAGTTCCTTCTCTACACAGAGTCCTGTATTGAGAACTCCGAAGTAGAGGAGAGAAGGGCGGGTCATGGAGCAACCATAGGGACACATCTCTAAGAACCATCATTACTAACAAGGTGAGTAAGTCCCTCTTCTTCCTCAAGGTGTGTCCCTACGGGTGCTCCAGTGTAGGTGAGTCCACAGGAGTATCCCCGATGAAGCGCTGGTGCTTTGGAGCCAAATCTGTTACTGATGACTTAACGATAGAGCTGAAGATGGCATCAGAAGAAACTTAAATATGTTAGTCTGCTGGACACTAAAAATCATATACTAAACAGAGACATTGGTTGCAACAATTTGTAACACACCTAATACTTAATTGCCCACTTCGTTTTAAGTGGTCTCCTATAGCATATGTGAACGCCTTATGCTTAACAATCTGTCCCAACTTGTTTTTAGCTTAGACACTCTGATTATCTCCTCCAAACCTGAGTAAGAGCTCGGTGAAGCTCAAAAGCGTGTCCATTTCACCAACAGAAGTTGATTCAATAAATTTTTTTACCTCTCCTACCTTGTCTTCTCTCATATCCTGGAACCAACATGGCTACAACACTATATAAAGAAGTCAGGAGCTTCTGTTCTCCCTGTCTCATAACACAAGAACAAGGGGACATTTAACAAAGTTGAAAGGTGGCAAATTCAAAACTGATAAAGGAACAACTTTTTCACACAACATGTAATTAGACTGTGGAACTCTTTCCTTCATTTTGTTTTTTTGAGTTTCAGATCTCATCAGTACATCCTTAGGTGCAGACGTTCACATGGAAAGTGGCCGGCTTTGAATCCTCTGGTCTTTTTCTTGTGGTTCCAGGAGCCCATCAAGAAGTGTTGTCAAAATACCATTGTTCACATTATTTCCTAGAGAGATGTCCTCATTGCCCCAAGCAACCCCAGGAAGCAGCTGGGATGTACAAGCTATTTCTTTATGCAAATAGGATTACATCTGCCAAGATAAAAAAGACACTTCATTCTCCACACGTAACTGTACCTCACTTTAACAACTCCCAGCCAGAGGTAGCAGTAATATGGAGGCACATGAATCTCACCTTATCTTACTGAAAATGTCACTGTCTTTGTATCGATTACTTGAGAAAGTAAAGCAATGTTATCTGTGAGTCAAATCAATCATTTATTAAACATAAGAACATAAGAATGGCCATACTGGGTCGGACCAAAGGTCCATCTAGCCCAGTATCCTGTCTTCCGACAGTGGCAAATGCCAGGTGTCCCAGAGGAAATGAACAGAGCAGGCAATCATCAAGTGAGCCATCCCCAGTCACCCATTCCCAGCTTCTTGCAAACAGAGGCTAGGGACACCACTCCTGCCCACCCTGGCTAATAGCCATTGATGGACCTATCCTCAATGAATTTACCTATTTCTTATTTGAACCATGTTATAGTCTTTGCCTTCACAACATCCTCTGGCAAAGAGTTCCACAGACTGACTGTGTGTTGTGTGAAAAAATACTTCCTTTTGTTTGTTTTAAACCTGCTGCCTATTAATTTAATTTGGTGACACCTAGTACTTGTGTTATGAGGAGGAGGAGTAAATAACACTTCCTTATTTACTTTCTCCACACCAGTCATGATTTTATAGACCTCTATCATATCTCCCTGTTAGTTGTTTCTTTTCCAAGCTGAAAAGTCCTAGTCTCAATAATCTCTCCTCAGACGGCAGCCATTCCATAGCCCTAATCATTTTTGTTGCCCTTTTCTGAACCTTTTCCAATTCCAATATATCTTTTTTGAGACGGGGCAACCACATCTGCATGCAGTATTCGAGATGTGTGCATACCATGGACTTATACAGAGGCAACATGATAATTTCTGTCTTATTATCTATCTCTTTCTTAATGATTCCCAGCATTCTGTTCGCTTTTTTGACTGCTGCTGCACATTGAGTGGATGTTTTCAGAGAACAATCCACAATGACTCCAAAATCTCTTTCTTGAGTGGTAACAGCTAATTTAGACCCGATCATTTTATATGTATAGTTGGGATTATGTTTTCCAATGTGCATTACTTTGCATTTATCAACATTAAATTTCATCTGCCATTCTGTTGCCCAGTCACCCAGTTTTGTGAGATCCATTTGTAGCTCTTTGCAGTCTTGGGACTTAACTATCTTGAGTACTTTTGTATCATCTGCAAATTTTGCCACCTCACTGTTTACCCCTTTTCCAGATCATTTATGAATATGTTGAATAGGACTGGTCCCAGTACAAAACCCTGAGGGATACCACTATTTACTTCTCTCCATTCTGAAAACTGACCATTTATTTCTACCCTTTGTTTCCTATCTTTTAACCAGTTACCGATCCATGAGAGGACCTTCCCTTTTATTCCAGGACAGCTTACTTTGCTTAAAAACCTTTGGTGATGGACCATGTCAAAGGCTTTCTGAAAATCGTTTCTTTTCCACCTTCTAGGAGGATCAATAGCTCAGTGTTTGAGATACCACACAGGCACACGGGAGACAAGGAGAGGTAACAAGATAACCTACATCCCTTTAGAAACACTGGAGAAGAATTCCAGCGAGTTACTTGGCTCTCCCATCATAAAAGCACAAAAAGTTGCTGATCTGCTTTAAGTCAATGAAGATGATGGAGCAATGGTGATTTGAGGATCTGGACTCCTGGCTCTGACTGGATGATCTGGCAAAGATAGTACCATTAATGTAGGTTTCTGCTGGATGTAGTCTGACATTTTTCTAAATGGTGACAATATGTTTTGCTTGGAATTTGTATTTTGTCAAAGTTGGATAAAGCACATTTTGAACAGCTCCTTAGCTGCTGTAAATTGCCATATGTCTGCTAACTTCAATGGGGCTAGAATGATTCACACCAGCTAAGGATGTGGCCCTCTTGGCTCACTGCAAAGCTTTTCAAGAATTTATACAAATATTAAAAATAGTTGAAGGTCACTTGATTTACTGGCATTTTCTAAATTGGCCACCAAACCTCATACTGGGAACCCACCCTGAAATCAAATATGGTATTTCCCAGCTCCCTAGCCACCCAGCTGAGTTCTGAAAGTGCCCACCCCACCGTGTGGTTAGAGAGAGCCAGTTGCTCTCTCATCCCTTGGCTCCCAAAGTTGCTCACTTTCCTGTGCTGGTCCCTAGCCTTAGGGAGGAGTTGGGAACTGGAGACAGGTCACCTCAGAGGCAAAGAGATGAGGATTTCTGGCAAAGGGCAGTCACGGGACTTCCTCCTCTCCAGAATCCCACCATAGTATCACCTCCTAGCACTCAGTACCTCTTCCCCCACCAACTGCCCACCCCTATACACTAGATACTGAATAGCCCCAAGATGTTAAACACACCTTCTTGGGGACTAGCCAGAGTCTGCAGTGATAAAACTAGAACTGATTGTAACGCCCCCTATCATCCGTCGAATGATAATCACTCCTATGCATGATTGTGGTGAGTCACCCCTGAGTTACTGCTGAGCCTGCTAATCCTGATGAGTCACCCTGAGCCAGAGAGTGGGATGAATCATCAGAGGCAATTACTTATTCCTGCAAGTCTTGTGATAGGTCCCACACTAGTCGAGCAGGGTTCAGCAAATACATAGGCAAGCGCCCACCCAAGTGATCTCAAGGCACAGTCTAAGGGACACAGTCTCTCTAGTCTGCACAATGTCGCTACCTTCCTGAGAATATTTCCTTTGCTGAGAAATTCTGACAGTTTGCACCTGCTCCCGTCTGTGCCTGTTTCTACACTTGCCAGTCCCTGCATCTGCTCCTTCCTCAGCTGGCCACCCAGTGATTCTGACAATGTCAGATGCCAGTATCACACGAAGCTTCTTTGTCTGATTGGCAATATAAATGATAACAAGTGCGTTGCTTGGTATGAGCCTGGCAGGTCTCCCTCCTAAGGAATATTTAAGTCAAGTCATGCTGAAAGCAAAGATTAAACCTTTCTTTAGAAATAGCCTTACACATTCACTGCAGCATTATGAATTGACTGATTACAGAAGTACAGCTTTGGGGAAGATTTACTCTGATGACATTCAGAACCATTCAGCTGATGAGCGCCTACTCCTGAGTTCGGTTATTGTGTATGCATAGAGGGCAAGCAACAGTTGGGTGAGCTAGTTTCTTTTCAAGTGAACTACCCCCTTAATGTATTGTTGCCCTTTGGCTGAGTGCTAGCATGATTGAGGACCTTACAGGCCAGTTTCCCATTTGGAGCAGTATCAGTGACGGTCAGGGGATTTTCTCAATGTAATTTGTTAATTTGCAGAATATACACAAGCCCTGCTTCCTTGAGCAGAGGGGGTTACACACCTCAAACACACTCTTCCCTCCTGCAAAAGCCGCCAGCCAGGCACCTCTGCCCTGTCCCCAGAAGCAGCTGTCCTGCACCTCCATCTCTCTCCATGGCCTCGCACAAGTTTAACGGCTTAACAGACTGTACCTCTTTTCCTCCCTCAAGTCCTGCACTTTCCGCCTGGGAAGCCACTAGGACAAGGTTGGTCATGGCCTGGAAGGTGAGCTTGGGCATCTAACACTGCTTGTGTGCAGCTGCTTTGAGATAGGATGGCAGCAGAATGTCTAACAGTCCAGACAAGAAAAATCCTTTAGCCCTCACAATAGCCTTAATGACTCCCTGAGTGCAGTTACTGCATGGCATCTTTAACTACTTCTACAGAGAATTTTCATCCTGGGTACTTACAGGCCAATGAACCCAGTGGGCAAGTCGTTAGCATCTTTTACCATAACATACTAAACATGAAAGATGAAAGACTACCACAAAGCACCCTTAAAGAACCACTGGCAAATGTAAAGAACCTTCCCTAGGTAATTCTGCTGATATGTTTTCTGTTTCTCGTTTGTTTCTGCCAAGGAGTTTACCTTAGTTCCTGGGTCTCTGTGTGATTGTGCAAACCACATACCAAGCACAGGCAAAAGGGGGAGGGGAGCCTCTTTTGCTTACAGGCAAGCAGCCTGACCACACCTCCACGCACCTGCTGCAACTGCCAATCATGGAGGCAGCCACCCTCAGCTGCAACCACTATGGGAAACAAGACCTGCTATAAAAGGAGAAAGCTCAGAGAAGTAGGAGGGTTGAAAGGCCTGGGACAGCGAAGGGGCAACCAATACATCTGCACCAGCCTGTCTCTAGAAAAACATGGCCCAAAGGCAGGGCTTTGGAGCAGAGCCCGCGGAGCAGCTCCGGAGCAGTGGAGCTGCAGGTTTTTGCCTGGAGCTGGAGCAGAGCCGGAGCACAGCTCCAAAGCCCTGCCCAAAGGGTCTGAAGCAGACCAGTAGGTCTAATTAGAGACCAAGAACTGTGCTGACCAGGGGCTAGCTGAAGAAATCCAGTCAGGACCACCTGAAAGATCACATCAAGGACTGGTGACAATGTGGTACCAGAAGTGCGGTTGTGCATCAGACTGTCCCTGCAGAGAAAGGGAGCAAAAAAACAAACAAACCCCTAATCATTTTTTTTCTTTTCTTTCTTTCTTCTCCTGTATATGCCAGAGACTATGGAGGTGAATCAACTCCTGCAATGGCTGTCAGACGCACAAACCCAACAACAGAGGCAACAACAGCTGTTCGAACAGATGGCAGCCCATTGGCAACAAATGTTAAAATGGATAGCAGAGCTCGTACCAGCCGTTACCCCTCAGAGTCCCGCCCCTTTTGGGAAATGCATCACCCTTAAATCAGGGAAATGCTCCAGCCTGACAATCCCTAAGATGACAACAGACAATGATGCAGAATCGTTCCTGATAACCTTTGAGAGGGTAGACACAGCTTTGCACTGTCCCCAGGCTCAGTGGGTGAGCCGCTTCACCCCATTCCTCATCGGGGAATCTCAAACTGCATATTGGGCATTTGACAATATGGCAGCCCAAGACTACGAGCAGGTGAAGGCAGCCATAGTAGACAGACTAGGCCTAGACAAAGAAGCCTACTGCCAGCTTTTTCTCCATGAGCGCTACCCGCCAATGGGTGACCTCAGACAATCGCTCAAAGGCTTAAGAATTTCTGCTGGCATTGGTTATAACTAGAGACCCAAATGGAGCCCCAGCTAGTGGAACTCATGGTCCTAAAACAATTCATATATATCCTTCTGCCTGCCAGCCAAAACGGGGTTTGTAGGCACCGGCATGAAGGACTATATGGTCACTCAAGCCATTCGAGGACCAGCCATGGAAAGAATGACAGCTGTAAATACACTGCACAAGGAGATGGTCCAGGGACCTAAAAGTGGTGGTCCCTCTTGAATAAACCCCAGGAAAGCCCAGGCAGCTGGCTGGCCAATGGATAGCATAAGAGACAGGGGCATACCTTAGGGTTCATGGATAAAATTTCCCCGCAACAACATACCCATGCCCTTAAACACATTGCCAGCTCTTTGTCCCATACTTGCACAGGAGAAAGGACCCACTGAAACCCAGAAAAAAGGTGACACAGCCACTAGAAAACAAAGAACAGACACAATAACCTGTTACTCCTGTGGACAATAGGGGCACCGATTTCAAGACTGCTGCTACATGGAGTGTAACTTCAGGCAGGTCTGGACTGGTGAGAATAGGGCCTGAAGGAAAATTCCAGAGAAACTCGTAATCCCAGTTGAAGTAGAGAGCCAACAGACTCCGGCACTCGTAGACTTGGGGTGTGGCCAGACATTCGTCCGACAATGGACAGCTGAGGTGACAGGGAAATCCAAGAAGGGAAAAATCCCTTTTAAGTATATCCATGGGGATGTTTTATAGTATGACTGACTGTCTATTGGCACCAAAACCAGATGAAGGTATGAGTCTCTACCGACCTACCCTACCTCATAATATTAGGCTGAGACTGGCCACATTTCCCTGACTTTTACAGAGGAAGACACCCCAGAAGAGGTAATAGGTGTCCCTTTGTCCTTACCTCCTGACCCAAGGAAATAAAATCTCAAAAGGAAAAATGTGTAGCAAGGAGAAAGTGGAGGGAGGGGGCAGAGATGGTCCCCTCCATGGCCATAATAGGGACCACAGACACTGAAGTTGATGACGTTGATGCCGATGACCCTGGAGAAGGACCATCCATGGGACCACATATACTCGGGAAAGACAGGATGCAGTCTATGATCCTGGCCTGATACTTTTGGCCAGGAGTCTTCAAGGAAGTTGAGAATTTCTGTGCCTCCTGTCCCAAATGTCAGTTGCTGGCCCCCAAGAGAATCCCACAGGCTCCACTAGTGCCTTCCCTTTGGTGGAGACTCCCTTTGAAAGGGTGGGAATCGACCTTTACAGGTCCCCTAGAAAAAAGCACCTTGAGGTATCAGAACATACTCATTATCGTGGACTAGGCCACCAGGTATCCAGAGGCCATACCACTATGTTTTACGAGTGCTAACACTATCACCAATGAGCTGCTAAAGGTCTTTGCATGGGTTGGGTTCCCTAAAGAGGTCTTGGCAGACCAGGGGACAAATTTCACATCCTGGCTGATGAAGGAAGTGTAGGAACTATTAAAAATCAAGGCCCTTCACACATATGTATACCACTCACAGATGGATAGCCTACTGGAAAGGCTCAAACAGACACTTAAGAGGATGCTCAAGAAGTTCATTGCCCAGGACCCCGGACACTGGGACTATTGCCCTGGATTTAAGGCGTGTGTATATTTTAGAATGTGATTAAGCTAATTGTAACCATATTATGTGTATTTAGCTACCATAAATTAATAAATTAAAATGCTACATAATTAAGGGTTAATTTGAAGACAGGCTTTTAGAAGCAAGATTATATTTAGCTGGCAGTTTTTGCTAATTAAAATAAAAAATGGAAACAAGCAAGTAAACAACTAAAACTATAAACCTTGGTGGTTAAAAAAACCCCTTAAATTAAGACTTTTTAATATTAAAAAGTTTATTAAAAATTAAACAAGTAAAATCCAGTAAGGGTCATTATAACCTATGTATTTTGTAAAAGTTCGTTATAAAAAATTAGCGACAGCTAGAAGAAATATCCCACAGTAGTTATCACAGACCGTTTTGCTGCCTTTATTTTTAAATAAAGAAATAATTGTGGCATCTTTGAAGTCTTGTGGCATTTCTTCGCTGTTCCAGATGTCAATAAGGATCCTCTGGAATGTTGTTACCATCTTTGGACCAGCAGATTTATATATTTCTGTTGGTATTGCATCTCTGCCTGAGGACTTTCCTGAGCTCATCATATTGATTACCTTTTCTGTTTCTTTTAGTCAAGGTGGTGTTGAATAAGATTTTGAGGTATCTGGTTAATAGCACTTGTTTCAACTGAGGATGGGCTGTTCAGTAGTTGGCTGAAATGTTCAACCCATCTTTGACTGTCCTGCCATTAGCCATCATGAGTGAACCTGTGCCCGCATTTGAAGGTCCATAAACTAGCACTAGCTTCAAGGAGTCAAAGAACTTCTTTGTTTCATTTGTTTCCACATACATTTGAGAGTTTCCCGTTACATTTTCCCACCATTTATCTTGTAGTAAGTGTAGTTTCCTTTGTGTCTAGCTTTCCAGGTGTTTGACTCTATCTCTCGTTGAGTTGGACTGAATATCATTTGCCAGTTTTGGAAAACCTCTTTTTTTCTTCCACGAGTACTGTGATTTCCTCATTGTTTTTGTCTAACCAGTCATGGTGAGCCCTTTTCTTCCATTTAAGGATGTCAGTTGCAGTTTTTTGTATTGTGTCTCTGAATTCCTCCCATGAGACAAGGTTATCACCAAGGTTGGTTTTTGGTGCACTTTGTAGCTTGGCTCGATAGGATGCATGGTTTAGTTTAGCAAAATCAGGGGACATCTTGATTGTTTTTGGATGTTTCAGGTGTGTCGGTATAATGTGTAAATTCAGTATTGATCTAATCATTCTATGATCCGCTCAACATTCTGCTCCACGCATGGCTCTCATGATCCTGACATCTCTTATGTCACATTGTCAGACAAAAATGTAACCTATTAGATGCCATTGTTTGGATCTGGGGTGCAGCCATGTAGTTTTATATTAGTCTGCCTGTCTGAAGATGGTATCTGTAATTGTCAGGCTATATTCTGCACACTTGCTAAGGAGTAGGAGACCATTTTCAATCATTTTTCCAATGCCATGTTTTCCAATGACACCTTGCCAGTTGTTGTTATCTTTACCTACTCTTACATTGAAATCTCCTAGGATGATTAGTCACTTTGCGGTGTTGACTAGATGAGAGAGTTGAGATCAGAGTAGAACCGTTCCTTAGTGTTGTCAGGGCTTGTTAAGGTGGGCATATACCCACTGTTGATGGTAGCAAATCATGACTTATTTAGTGGTAACTGGAGTTTCGTGAGTCTTATGTTGATGCCTATTGGGAAGTCTTTGAGACATTGGAAGAGTTTGTTCTTGATGGCAATATCCACACCATGGATTCTATCTGCATTTGGTTCTTTTCCCTTCCAAAAGAAAGTGTAACCCCAAGCCTGTTCTGTAATAATGCCCTTGTCTGCCAATTAACTAAGCACTGCAATGTCAATGTCATACCTGGCTAGCTCTTCTGAAAGGAGAGCTGTACTCCTCTCAATTTGAGAGGTATCATCTTTGTCTATCACAGTCCTGATGCTCCAAGCAGCAATCTTCAGTGCGTTTTTTAGTTATCTTTGGGTTTCGAATGCATTGAGGATGATCTGCCAGCCACGGTAAACTGACCAGATTTGATTTGGGCAGGCAATGTTTGAGGCACCTTTACTAGTCCCTTCCCTTACAAAGGGAGAGCAGTGCAATCCTAAAACCGGCTGCTCTGTCACCTGGGGTGTTGCCGAGCTTCCCTGCTGCCCTTGGGTCAGGGATAGGCAACTCATGTCCCAGGCCACCCGCATGCAGGTTTGTGGCTAAGTCGGCCAGTAATCATCTTCACCTGTCGCTTTGCCCTCCCCCAGCGCCACAGGACTTTTGAAGAGACATGTGCATGAACGACATGTGTGTGAGGTTGATTAAAATGGGAGCATTGTTGCACTGGGACAATCCCATTGTCTCGGCTGCTGAAGCTTGGCCCAGTGGCACAAAGGCTGTTACAACTGGAGGCTTCTTTAGCTTCAGTGGATATCCATGGCTTCTGTAGTGCCCTGTCATGCCTTTTGCCTTCCAGAATATGTTGCTGCCCTGCTTTTCAAGCAGTTGGACCAATATATGGTCTCTTCCACCTTGGCTACCAGAACAGTCTTCCTATGCTTGGAAGGGCAATCCCTAAATCACTGTCAGTTTCCACACTTCTGGTTAGTCTCACCTGGTTTAGCCCGTCTGCCAAGGCAGTTTACCATGGTATGGCCACTGTCGCATACTTACAGCTACTTGGAGCCACAGGTGAGAGCTGGGTGTACAGTAAGGACCAGAGAGGAAAATAATCTCTCAAGGAGTGTGGCCGTTCAAATCACTCAAAGGTACTACCTCTCCCATACACCCCAGAGAAAGAGTGATTGGCTGCCAAATGAGCAATAAAGAGCCTATGGTACTACCTCCTAGGAAATCAGTTCATGCTAGTTAGAGACCACACACTCCTCTGCTGACTAAATGTGATGATGGATACAAACCCAAGGATCATGAGGTGGTACCTGTCACTACAACCTTACGCCTCTCGGGTACAACACCAGGTGGAAAGGTTGCACCGTAATGCTGATTTCCTGCTCAGAGAAATAGCGTATGCCAGCCAAGGCGGGGCCTCGGCCTTGCGGGTGAAGATACATAATGCGGTCTACAAACTCCATACTGAGCACGGGCAGAAGGAGGAGGGGAGCCTTTTCCTGCCTACAGGCAAGTAGACTGACCACACATAGCTGCCACAACTGCCAATCATAGAGGCAGGCCCCCTCAGCTTCAACCAATAGGGGAAACAAGGTTTGCTATAAAAGGGGAAAGCTCCTGGGGACAATGAAGGGGCAACACTTCTGCAACAAGCTGCCTCCAGAAACATGGCCCAAAGGGAGCCAAGAACTGTCCTGACCAGGTGCTAGCCAAAGAAAGTCAGTCAGGGGGAGCTAGAGACCCCTGAAAGACCACCTCAAGGACCTGAGGCAGCTTGTAACTTACAAGAGGTGCTGTCCCTGGGAAGAAGGGGGGCCAAGGGCAGAGTTAGGGCCAGCTAGGCAACCTAGAGGGAGAGAGACTTTTTCGAGCGATGGTGGCCCCTGTCGGTTGGGGGAGAATAGCAGGTGTGCCTGGGTGGCCACCAGCATGCCTGTTCAGAGGAGGGGCAGTGTCTTAGAGAAAGGGGGAGCTGTAGAGTCAAATGATTGACAAGTGAAAGCCTGGGAAGAAGAGCTATCCTGAGCAATAGGAAGTGAAATGCCTGCCCTTGGGAGCTCTGTCTGGAGCCAGGCACTGAAAAGGAAGGGTTGGTTGTGTGGGCAGCTGGTGAGGCCCCGGCCTGCATGCAGGGTTCCCCCTAAGAACTGGCCTCGGGTACGTGGAAGCAAAATCCCTCAGCTTGGTCCTTTCTTTCCCTCTTCAAGGTAACTCCCCAGGCTATAGCATTTGGTTAGGGAAACTCCTCACCCACTCAGGCTGGGTTAGCCCTCTGAACTAGCTTTCAGCTCCCTTGATGAAATCAGTTACCAAGTGGCAAGTACTGCTCTTGCTGCTAGCTCAGGGCTGTCCACCTGCTGTGACTGTATCTGAGCTCTAGGGTAGGAGATGAAAGTTAGGATTTTAGTAGAGTTATTATAATTTTCTCCTTGAGCCCTGCATCCCACTGTGGTGATGGGAAACCTTGTGAACAGAAGCAGCCTGATGCCTGCATGAAGAGCATGCCTGCCACCAGTAATCATCAGCCCCTCTGCAGTTGCTGAGGTTTCCAGATTCAGCTCAGAACCTGAGGACCATTCACAGAGTGTGAGAGCACCATTTTATAGTTAGCTAGTCAGGAAAATTGTTTGGAAGCCCCTCTACTCCCTGAACTGTGCCAGAAGGTACGGGTTTGGGGATTTTATTACCTGCTGCCTATGAAATCTGTGGAGGGACTTACCATCTTATCCCACTTGTGAGTTCTGTGGGCTGTCCTGAACCCAGCCAGCCAAGTTGCTGTGCTGCCCCAGAAGATATCATTGTGACAGGTTGTCAAGGGCTCCTGTGAAGAATGCAAAACAATGGGATGCTAAATTTACTCTTGCTCTATTGGGTTTGGGGAAATTCATGGATATTATCAGTGTGGGCACAGTGACTCAGAGTGGTATTTTACCTATTATGTTATATTTACTTTCTGTTTAATGTAATAACTGTGTTGGATATATTGTATGTGTTTGTGTTATTTCTTGGGAGTCTCCATTTACCTGCATATAAGTGGGGGTTACCCTGTGGTTAGAATTTTCCTTCAAAGCTGCTCTGGTGACCCTGCCAGGAAGAAGTGACCGGGCCAGCGGCACCGCCAATAAATTCATATGGGAAGAAAATTAGGAAGTTACACCCTGCTGAGCTGGGTGTGGGATCCAGATGAACCCAGGCCTGTCCATCAAAACCCGTAAGGAGATTGGCATGAAAGGAGATAACCAGGTGGATGAGGTGTTGCACTTTTATTCTAAAGGGTTGATTACAGTGTGTACGTGCTCATCTGCTCCTGCTGCTTATTCCTCAGGGGACTGTGATGTCACAAGAGGAGATGAACTAGTGAGACGTAGAGATCCTGCTTTCTTGCCAATGTCCTTTTCAACAATAAGGGTCAAACTGCAGGCCTGCGAAGGGGGTGGTGCTGTCTCTGCTTCATGAGGACTTTGGGGAGGGACTGTGCCTCTGGGAGCCTGACACTCCTTGGAGTGGCCAGCACTGTGGGAGTAGCCATTGCTCTCTTCAAACAGGAGAGAGACAGAAGGAAACAGACTGGACACAAAGGGATGCAAGAAGACAGGAAGGAGAGAGGGCCCCAGAGGGAGGGTATATCCTGGGACACACTGTGTTCCAGATGCTCAGCCACAGTGGCAATAAAGGTCAGTCTTTCAACCACAGTCTTATGTGTCACACTCTTCTTGTTAGTGCTGTCAGGTCCCCTAAGCTACCTGTAAAAGGGTAAAACTAGACACAATAGGCCAGTGTCTGCCCTGACTGACACCCACTGAAATTAGTGGGGATGCCCAGTTGTCAGGACGGTTGGGGTCATCATTAGGATGTCTGATTCCTCCTGCTGCTGGGTGTTTTCCCAGACCATTCCCTAATTCTGCAGAAGAAGACTTTCTAGCACCCAGCTGAGTGTTCCTGGAACTTGGGTCTTCTCCAAATGGGCTCTGCTATAAACACCAGCATGCGTAGTTGTATTCCAGTTAATGAAGGAAAATCCCTCCTAGACAGATGATAGTCAGGGAAACTCTTGTAACGTTCATTTTGTGCTTTCCAATTTGAGTGCACCAAGGTTAAACGCAGCTTCTTCCTTCGAAGAAGAGCTCCCAGTGAAGAAATCCCAATGACAAAGCAATAAACTCTCTGAAAAATGACAGGTATGGGTTGAAACTGCTGAAGTTAGAATTAACTCCCTCTCTGTTTCTGCATGTACCTGCTCAGGGCTCGCTGTTTGTTCTTCCTTTCTCTTACACACCTGAATTCTTATGTCACTAAGAGCAGAAAGTTGCTGCTACAGTTGCTAATTGGCTAGCAGTTCCAGTATCTGAGGCGGGGTTCCTATTTCATCTTTCAGGGAGGTGTAAATCCTAGTAGAGATAGCTTGGCTAGTTCCTCCTTGTTTCCAGTTACTTTTATAGCCCACCTGATTCTTCTTTGCAACAGAGACTGAAGACCTATAGGAGCAGCTGGAAACAGGTAAGAGACTCAGCATTATGTGATCAGTCAGCTCCCTGTGGACTATGGACCACAATTTGGGAATCTCTGCTCTAGGCAGCAGCTGCAGCTAAGAAATTATTCAGAAGCCAGGGAAAGGCATAAACTGTTTTTCTTCTAAAAAGAGCTACATTGCAACTAACTGTTAGCATTGCTCCAAGATTCATCTGCCTATGCAACAGAGCTGGTCAGAAAATTCCTCTTGAAACAAAATGTTGATGCAAAGATGGAAACATTTTATATAATTTTTACATTTTTTCCCATTTTCTGCCTAGCCCTGCTCAAATCATTATAAGGCTCTGTGTCATAGTACCATCTAGTGGCATCCAATAATATTACATTCCTCATCACAAAAACTCTGAATACCTTGTGGAAATGGTTGGCAGCGTCAGCAGAGACGGAATGGATGGAATAGATGTAGAGAGTGAAATAATCTCTTACCCTTACAGGTGGTCTCTCTATGTCAGAGCTTAAACATGTTGATGGGGTGTGTGCAGGGAGCTCTGCAGCCACTGACTGATGTGCCTTAGGTAATTCGTTTGGCAGAGCCGTCTATCTAGAACACGTCACAAGCACTATACTGAAGATTGCCTTTTCTGGAGAAGTGTGAAACTGATGAGAAAATTCTTAAATGCTGCTATCCACAAGAAATGGAGAAAAGTTGTGAACCTAACAATGGAAAAGGAGATGAAGGAACTTTCTACTGCTGCTCCTAATATTTCTTTTTCACTAGACCCCAGCTTTTGACTTTTCTCTGAGAGATGGCGAGCGTGTGACTCTTCTGACAGGCTTTTACTTAGCAGCTGATCCCAAAAAATATGAGATGCCAGGAGTGGACTTCACTTTACGCATAACTGGTTATTGCCATTTGGATAAATTCCTAGATGGGACCATCACACTGTAATTATCCCACCACAATGTTTTTGCACTGTAATTGAATCTTACAGATTCTCAGTTAACTTATGTCTTCATCAGAGACGGAGCAATGGAAATGTTTTTGACTACAAGAATGTAATAGCCAATTATACATGTTTTAATATTACTTAATTGTCAACATTTGTTGCAGTAAATAGTCTCTAGGCATCTGTTTTACACATAAAAGCCATTTTAGAACCATGCTGTGCAAAGATCGTGAACATGTGCTATGGAGATTTTTAAAACATTGTAACTTGGTCAAATCAAAACAATTTTTCACCAGGACAATGAAAGGTACATTTGTGACCGAAGGACGCTCTCTTTGCCAAATTGCACCAAATTGTTGAGGCTCTGGTGCTGTTCAAAAAAGAGGAACAATGACTTTTATTCTTTGACTTTCCAAATCAACTTAGTGAAAATTTTAGCAATTATAAAGCAATGTAAGTCTTTGTGTTTTCTGGGCTTTATACATAGGCAACGCAAACAACATTCTGTTCTATGATCCTCACTCAAACATCTTAAGTAGGGGGCATGGATTAGCAATTAAGAATTTAAAAATGCATGAGAGGATGTCCAAAATGCCATCTTTTTGTGGCTTCTGCTGTATTTAACAGATGGAAAACATTTTATTGGAAATTTTTCCTTCTAATAACTACACTTCACTATAAAACAAACCCAAAAAACAATAAAGGAATGATTTACAAAGAGAAAACCCTAAACTAAGGGATAAACAACAGCTGAAAAGCTAAGGAAGAAGGAGAAGAGGAATTGCTGCTTGGATGGCTAGAAGGAGCTGAGGACACTACCTACACGGAGCTAAGCTTCATCGCATAACTTTGCATCGATAGTTCGGGGCTTGAGGCAGGGATGCATGGCATCCCAATACTCAGAGCTTCCCAGAGAGTTGCAGGCTTGTATGGAGTATGCAGGTGCATTCCAAGAGTGGGGATCTGTACTGAAAGCATTCAGAGGAGAACAGAGTTTTATCAAGGACTCATTTATAGCCAGGACCTGCTGGGCCAAGGCTCTCACCTGTTCAATGAGATTATTCTTCAGCTGTGATAGTCTTTGCATGTAGTTTGAGTCTGTCCTCTACATCTGGTTTCTCATTCACATCTCTTCTCTTGTTCCCCTGGGATAATGCAAAGACTTGAACAGAATGTTGTGAAATTTTCCAAATATTCAGTGCTTGGCTGAGACCAAGAATAAGAATAATGTACCATTAGTCCTCATGGTACATATTTTAAAGAAAACAATAAACAACAGAAATATTGGTGTGCACACTATCAGCCTTCATTATGCAACTAAGGGTATGTCTACATTACAAAATTAGGTTGATTTGATTTAAGTCGACATTGAGCATTCGATTTAAGCAAGTCGATTTTGCATGTCCCCACTATGCTCATTGTGTTGGTGGAGCGCATCCTCACTAGCAGGGCTTGAATTGACTCACAGAGCACTGCACGATGGGTAGCTATCCCACAATGCATAGAGCCACATGGAATGTTGGGTTGGGCTTGCAATGCCTCATGGGACCAAAACATTTGCACGGGTGGTTATGGGAACATGGCATTAGCCTCCCATGATGCACTTCCCTCCCTCCCTCCCTGAAATCAATGGCAAACAAACCAAGCCTTTTTTGCATCTTTTCCCCTAAGCCTGGGTTATCCCCGTAGGCGCCATAGCATGGCAAGCATGGACCCCATTCAGCAGTACATTGTTGTTGTGAGCATTACAAACATCTCGCATCTTATCCTGCAATATTTGCTCAGCTGCCGCAGGAGCTGCCGCGTGAAACAATGTGATGCCACACAAGCAGCCCTGCTGGAAGCCATGGGCCTGAGAAACAAGCACTGACTGGTGGGAGCGCTTGGTTGTACAGCTATGGGATGGCAAGCAGTGGCTGCAGCACTTTGGAATGCACAATGATGGAACAAGGAGCAAAGGTTTCAAGTTGCAGTGGGGGAGGTCTAGGTTGGCTATTAGGAGAAACTATTTCACTAGTAGGGTGGTGAAGCATGGGAATGGGTTACCTAGGGAGGTGGTGGAATCTCCATCCTTAGAGGTTTTTAAGGTCAGGCTTGACAAAGCCCTGGCTGGGATGATTTAGTTGGGGTTGGTCCTGCTTTGAGCAGGGGGTTGGACTAGATGACCTCCTGAGGTCCCTTCCAACCCTGAGATTCTATGATTCTAAGGCCATTTTCATGGAACTGTGTGAAGGGATTTCCCCGGCCCTGAGGCGCAGCAATACTAAAATGAGAGCTGCTGTGACAGTTGAGAAGCGAGTGGCGCTAGCTCTGTGGAAACACCCCTCAATGCACTTCCCTGCAAGCCACACCGTAATCACAACCGCTGGCTACTGCAAGACTTGGTTTGCTGCTCCAGCCAAGGTGAGTAAGGCTACGAGGCATGGGCGAGAGGTCTTGTGCTGCAGCTTTTGTTAAGATACCCTTTGGTTCAATGGTTCTGACCTCAGCACAGCCCCCTTTCCCATAGCAACCTGGATGGTGCTTGAGGACAGGCACCAGCATAAAGCCCTACAAATAGTTTGATTGTTACAAAAGCGGCACCGGGTTGGGGTGGAAGGAAGACGAATAGGAAGTGCCCCCCCCCCCTTCATTAAATGCTGGCAGCAATACGGGGTGATCCCTTCCAACCACAACCAGGGCACGCTCGGGAAAGTGTGGTTGTATGACAGAATTCACCAAACGGGCAAATTACTTATCAAATTGCTTGCAGTTTAAGGGCTAGCATTTAAAACTTCTCCTGTTTCTCCTAGGTAACCATATGCGATATTACTCTCGTGATGGTAACAGAGGTGGCAAGGGAGCAGATGCTGCAAGTGTCTGGATACAGACCTGGTCCTTATGCTGTAATGCTGTGTGCCACAATGATGTCAGCAGAGTTAATACTGGAGTGGCGCGGGAAAGTGTCCTACCATGGTGGACAAAATAAAACAGTCCTTCCCAGAAACCTTCTGCAAAGGATTGCAGAGTACCACCATGAAAGCTTCCTAGAGATCTCCATGGAGGATTCCTGGGCACATAATCAGTCTTTTTCAGAGAGCATCCTCTGCGTAGCTGGAGTGGCACCAATAATCACTATCCCATTTTTTTAATTCAGATTCAACATTATAAATAATAGCATGTAACCCCTACTGTTTGACTGGAAATGTGTACTCACCAGAGCTCCTCATAGAAGCGGCATGTCTGTGGCTCAGAAACAGAGCAACTGTTCACCTCCCTTGTCTTCTGGTCAGGGGCGGCGCTATGATTTTTGCCGCCCCAAGCACTGCAGTCAGGCAGCCTTTGGTGGTGTTTCTGCAGGTGGCCCGCTGGTCCTGCGGATTTGGCGGTGTTTCTGCGAGTGATCCCCCGGTCCCGCGCCGTCGGCTTACCCGCCGCCGAATTGCTGCCGAAGCTGCGGGACCGGTGGACCTCCTGCAGAAACGCCGCCGAAGGCTACCTGACTGCCGCCTTCACGGCAACCGTCACGCTGCCCCCTGCGGCTTGCTGCCCCAGGCATGCACTTGCTGTGCTGGTGCCTGGAGCCGCCCCTGCTTCTGGTATGCTTGTTGAAGCTCCTTTATTTTCCCACAGCACTGCTGTGAGTTCCTGGTGTAGCCCTTCTCCCACATGTCCTGAGCGATTTTGGCATAGATGTTAGTGTTTCTTTTGCTGGTTCGGAGCTCTGTCTGCACAGACTCTTCTCCACATACAGCAAGAAGATCCACCACCTCCTGTGTGCTCCATGCGGGAGCATGTTTGCGGCCTTCAACATCTATGGTCAGCTGTGCTGACGAGCTTTCCACGCCAATCAAACAGGAAATGAACATTCAAAGTTCCCGGGGCTTTAACAGGTGGGCAGCTGTTTCCTGTGTACTTGGCTAAAGTGCAGTGGAGTTGAAAGTGCTCTCCAAAGCGGTCACAGAGGAGCACTGTGGGATGCTTCCGAATAAATTGGCCTCCAGAATTACACAGTACAGTGTCTACACTATCCCCATGTCGACGCGTGGATGTCGACTGAAGCACTACGCCTCTTACGGAGGTGGAGTACAGAAGTCAACTTTACAAGGCCTTTAGGTCGGTGGAAGGGACTCAGTAGTATAGACACATACATTATTAACTCGACCTAATGCGACATATGTCAACCTAACTGTGTAGTGTAGCCCAGGCCTAAATATAGCTATGATATATACTGCCTGTAAGCCATTCTTCTGGATGAAAGTCTTGAGGATGTTATATGTTAGACTATGATAATTTGGAGGTTGGGGTTCAGATAATTATATTCTGGGTTAGGATCATCTCTCCTCTTTACCTAAAAAATGATATTGTTGCCTTAGAAGAGAAAACCTCTAGTCCACACAGCATTCGCTGATAGCTGGCAGTATGGAAAGTCGGAGGAAAAGACCAACATTGTGGTAATTCTATTTGTAGTCAGAATAATATCCCTTTTAACACATTTTGGTGACGTTCTAAATATGTTTTGCAAAACGTCTTGAACCAACACAAACTTCAAGCTTTCCCCATAACCCAGCTAGGTTATCCCTCTCTATTATCTCAACTGTAGTCACATGAACCTATAGTAATTAGTATTCAAGGCTGCTGTTGCCTCTTATAAACTTATGACTTGTTCTGTTTTTAAATACATCATTATAACTTGCAATTCCGTAGTCAGTGCTGAGATTTACAGATTGGAAATACAGTTACAAAGAGCAAATATCTCTCTTCTTTTGTAAACAATGGTGGCATTTCAAAACAACTTGTTTTTGAAAGCCAATTCACCTCACACCACAGCAACAAAAAGACTGCCGTGGGTTTGACTCTTCAACAACATTTATTCTTCTTTCTGAGAATGTAACATCTTCTCTGACAGCACACTTGTCTTTAACTTCCTCAGTGCACCAAATGCTGTGTTTTCTGACAGTTGACAGCACCAAAAAACCCTTGACTGCCATGAGGTTGTAGCATTTTCCTTTAAACATATGAAATGATTTTTTATAATTTTGTCTTTCAATGCATTTATTTGTAATTTAAGTCTACCCATGAATTATGTGAACTGAGATTCTTTTCAAGGCTTCTGCATTCATTCCTTTAAAGCTTTTCCGTTGATATTTAGATTTATAATTATACTTATTTGTATTTACCCACATGTCCCTTTTTCAGCTCCCTGTAAGAACACTGGTTCTCATAACATGCACCTCAACAACTTAGTTCACACTGCATCTGGCGTTACTTCAAATCCAGTTACAACCTGTATGGATAGTCAGAGTTAATATAGGACTAACAATAGAAGTATTAGACAATGTTAGGCTACATTCCAACAATGTGGTCAGACCCTTGCACCTGTGAAGAGGCCCACTGACATGAATCGAGCACATACGGGTGCTTGGCTCTGCTCACGAGCATCACATTGCAGGATCAGGGCCTAAAATTGACATTTTTTGTAACTGAGTCTTAATTTGCTTTCAGGAAAATCTTGCAGCTTTAAGAATGTACTGTGAATTTAGTAAAGCACTATGTATTACAAAAATATGTACAGCAACAGCCCAATGTTTGACCCCAGATTTTACATAATTCTTTAATAGCTGATGGCTCTGTTTTGTTCTATGAATTTCAGATTTAGGACAACTATATTCAAATATTTTTTTAAATCCCAAACTTTATTATATTATTATTTATTTATCATGTGGAAGGAAAAATATAACCAACTTGTTCAGTCCCATCTCTGTTTAATACATTTACACATTGATTTTGGTAAAATCTTTGGGTATAATGTCAATTTTACCAGAAATATGTCTTTAAAATAATTGCAGGCCTTTACACAAAACTCCACTTTATTGGTATAGTAGGAAGTTACATAAGATAACTAGACTTAATTTTCAGAAGTTCAGGCATGCACGTGTGTATGCTTAATTTGCACTTACATTTGTTGTGACTGCATGTGCATTCATGTTATTTGTGAGAGCACGTGACCAACCCGCAACTAATCATCTGTATATGCAGCCACCGTGACTGCTTGAGCAATGGTGCATATTGTGGACTTGAGCTTAAGTCTTTCCATGTAATTGGTTAGGGCCAGACTGTGAATGGCCCTTGCCCAGGCATATAGATGAGGTAAAGCGCTTCCTTACACTTGTGTGGTTGTGCAAGGACCACTTAAATAGCAGCACCAGTGCTATATGGAACACAGGGACGGGCTGCTTCTGCTCCTCACCAGACAGCAAGTCTAAAAAGACAGTGAAAAGGGTAGGGCCTGTGGAATGGGGCTGATGCCCCGGCAGAGTAATCTGCTCCATGTCAATAGATGAGCAAACTTCCCATCCCCTGAGGTGTGATCTCTGGTGATCCTTCTCTGCTGGTGCAACTCTGCACTGTTCGCTTTGCAGCACAGTGGCATAAATGCCACAATCCAGCCCTTAATTATATTTGGTGCAGTCCTTTAATGATTTACACAGTTAGTCCCTTACACATGTATGCAGTCCTTATTGTCTTCAGTGAGAGTCATTGTGTGTGTAAACACTACTTACTTGAGTAAGGATTGCAGCATCAAGCCCCTACGCTCTTAAATACATTTTATATATGTATCTGTTACAAAATTTGGCAGGACAGACAGAAAGATGTCTGTGCAACTCATAAACAGGGAAGGAAACAAACAAACAACCGCTCCCCTTCCCCTCCAAAAACCCAGACTCCTCTGAAGGGATTCGTACTTCAGTTTATCCCCAAAGGCAGTAAAACATCTGCACAAAGTAACAGAAGCTGTTTCTGACGTGTTAGCAGTGTCTGTTTCAGAAATGATTGCAAAGCGAAAGAAAGAAAGAAAGAAAGAAAGAACTTACTTGTCCATAACTTACAGGAGAAGTTGTCAGCACAGTTTACTGCCTTCCAGCTCTCTCCCATCTGTGAGCAGAATGAAGTTAATATACTCCCTTATTTCCCGGCCTGCCTTGTCCCAGGCTAGGACTACTACAATTGCCCTGGTAGACTACTTTTCTCAGCCTGCCTCACCTTCCTGGTTCTGAGAAAGAGAAACTGAAACTACCAGGAGCCAGCTGATCCCTCATGTCTCAGGGAAGTTTCAGCCCAGCCTGCTTTATGGAACTTACTTTCAGGCTCTAAAGTTAGGGTCAGCAACATTGTCTTCTTCTTAAACCGCAAAGGACTTCACTGAGACCACAGAGCTCACCTGATAACCATATTTCCTTCCCCACAGGTATTTTACCAAGTAAGCCTGGAATGGAGCGATATTGGCTCTGGAGGGTTCCCCTCATAAGTCCTCACAAGGTGTGTACATTACAAGAGAACTTCTGTTGTCCCAAGAAATGGTAAGACAGCACTGTGTCCTCCTAATAACATTCATTGTTGGGAAATTCTCTGCATTTTTACTCTTTATTTGTTGTGTGTGGGGCAGGGTTCAGTATCTAGGATGCAGTGCTCCATTTTCAGGTCACCACCTTTTATGGAGGTGTCCCTAAAAACTTTATCATTAAGAGATTTGTTGTTCCAATGGGGATTAAATACCTTTATTCTAACTGAAAAACGCATATCGGCCCCACATTTATGACACTTAGGCTAGTCAGTTAATTTTCTGAAATGTTGTAAGTAAGTCCATTCAGTAGTTATATACGGCTCCATTTTAAATGTATAACTGCAGTTGAATCAGAATATTTTAGAACTTCTGATTCATTTTATAATAAGTAACATTGAAGTTGAAAAGCTTCCTAGGCAAGAGACAAAAGGCAGGAAGTTTTGGGGAGTGGGGCAGGTTTGAAAGGAAGAGAAGGAAAGCCACTTTCTTAAGAAAAGCGAACTGCAAATATGGCCAACCCTTCCCCACTCCCAAACAAACATCAATTAAGAGAGATATGGCCTTAATTTTAAAAAAATCAGTATGGGCTTATGCCAGTTCTACATTGGTGTATCTACATTGCCTCCTGACTTACACCAATGTAAAAGAGCTCAGAGTCAGTCCTTACACTTTTCTTTGGGAACTATTTTTAGTAATGCAATAAAATAATTCTTTTCTTGTTTTCTAAAATTATCTTCATAAAGCCATTGTACAACCACAATTAGATACTAAGATGAGCATCATGATGGGATTTTGTTATTCTTGGATGGTTTTGGCTCATCTCATTTGGCATTGTATCTAACAGCATACCCAAAGTATGGTACTATCCCAAAGTGACACACCATCTTGTGTCATATTTCTTGGAGTGAATCAGTGTGCGTCAAACACACAGTATCCTGAACTGGACTCACTTGATGCCAGGAGCCCATAAACACAATTATGTCTCTCTTATGTCAGCCCACTGCATGGTGAAGGTCTCTTCAGTCTCACTCGGTATTTTATTGACATCACTGGTAGCCCCTCTTTTAGGCATATTAATAGATAAGGAAAATGCAGGGTTTTTAAAAATTCTAATTTTGAACCCATTAGCATTCACATTAATTTGTTCTTTTATATCTACATTGTTTGAATTCCGTCCAGTTTCATAATTCTGTGTTCAGCCATTTCTGTGTGATAACTGCAACGGACAGAGGTCCCAACTCATAGCACACAAGGACTGCATGAATCTCATGTAATTTATTGATCATGCTCAAATAAAATGTGATTAGTTAAAATCATTAAAGTAAATTAAAAAAATAAAAACAAAAAGCTTTCAATTTGTGCATAAAAAGACTGCTTAATCATAATAAGGCTCATCAGCTACTTTTATTATGTAATAATTGTAAATATATCAAACAGAATACAGATATAAGATGCAAAAATAAGCAGAACAAAGAAAACGTTTGATTTTCACTTCTGTTCAATCTCTGTGGGACTGCAATAGTCAAAATATAAGATTGCAACAAATTAGAACAGAAAATAAATTACACTACAATCTTGAGAAACTGCCACTTGTGTGTCTGGCATTATAGTACTGCAGATCATTTTTACATCACCTCACAGCGATGCAATGTATTCCAATCCCAGGTCATCTTTTTTAAAGTTGTAAACATTTTGGGGATTTTTACACCTCTGTTTTAAAACTAATATTTAACATATAATAAAACCAAAGCCATCTGACCACAAACAGCTCCGATGTTAAAACAACCTGACTGCACAGTTAGTGTACTTTCATCTTACTGATTTTTTAAAAATAATGCAGCTCCACATTGGATCCACTGGTCTTGGTTTCCTCCACAGGGTACATCAATATTCGTCACCACACAGTCCCTCTCAGCACTAGTATAGACTGGCAGGGATATGCACTCCTCCGGAGAATACGGACCGTATGCATCCTGTCAACAGACCACCCATTAGTTGTAATTTAAAAATACAGTAGGTATATTAACATGACACAAGAACAGTCTCGGATGACACGGTATCCATAGAAGAGTCAGAAGTTATAATGTGGTAAGTGCAACCTTTGGTAGGTGTCAGAAGAATAATCTGTTGGCTAAGACTGGGAAGAGGGAGGAGAAAGCAGTGGTTTCAGAAAAAGTATTTTTCTCTAGACTTCTGACACAACTCAGCATTTGAATTCTCTTTACTGTGTCTGTCAGGTTTTGAAGGGTAAACTGATAACATCTGACATCATATAACACCTGCACCAGAAATCTAAAGCAGGTTGAATTAACTCCCATGAGCACAGCTCCAGCACTTTCCTCTTCAAAGATTTTTAAAGTCTGCTGCCAACCAAGTTACCCTTATTTAAGCCATTACTGTCCAAAGAAACATTTACATATTTTAATTGGAATCATTATAAATATATATTCTTGGTTTTTGACCTGCAGTGAGTAGAAAGAGACAAAGACAAAGTAGTCTTGTTTTAAAATACCAGAATAGTCATTTCTAAATTCTGACATATAGGTCAGCTTGTACGGGATTGATGTGGCGGGTTTGTAAGTGACTGAGTTATTACTCATCCTTGTACTCACTGAAGTAAATGTCTTCAGCAGTTTCAGCAGGAGTATGATTGGGCCCCTGAAGTAGTACAAGAGCTGCTGCAAAAGGGAAATGGTTATGAAGGAGAATGGGGTGTCCTGGAGGATATGACTTGTCACACATCCTGAGATGCACAAACTGATGAGCAGCGGGCATTGTTTATATATATAAATTATATATATATTTATATATATATAATATAAATCCTTTTAGTCCTACCCTTGGACGTTGGGCAGACAGACAGAACACTACTCTGCACAGATTCCCCTTCCCCATTGTTGAGGGCTACTTTGAGGATTTTTTAGTGTTTATTAGGGCATTGTTTAAACAATGAATACTGTTACTAGGAGGGCTCTCCAGGCCACAGGGAGCTGCTCTAACTTATACCAGGGACTGACATGGTCCCCAGCCAGCAGCAGTACAAAGGGATCACAAAGTTCGTAAACTCAGCCAGACCAGAGGATCTGGCTCACAGCATAAAACCTGCCTACTGTCTCTTCCATGCTCTCTTTATAACAGACAGACAAGAGCTTAGATAGAAAGGTTATTAATCACAAGTATAAAACAAACAAAAATTTACATGCAATTTTAGCAATCCAAAACACACACAAATATTTTAAATGATTGAATATTAGTTAAAACAAGAAGGGTGGATGCTTTCACTAGTCATATACAGGGAAATGCATTCACTCTGTACAGCAATATTCACCTCAGTGGCAGGTAGTGGTGTTTGGCACCTCTGGAAATAGACCATTTCCAATAGGTGCCTAAATAGGGATTTAGCAAGTTAACTTTAGGCACCCAGGTCTAAACAGTTTGGCTGAATTTATTTATAATCAGACATTCAGATATGCATATACTTCATTACTGTGCATTTTTTTCAGCGATGCTGTTACATGAGGATTACAATTATCTGCTAAATTTTGTTATGAAGAAACAAGTGAGGGAGGGGTTGATGGAGCCATGGCGCTGCCTCCTCTTCCCCCCACATTGACCAGTGGATCTGGATATAGCCTGAAAAGTAAAATATTCCCTCCTCACTCCTAGAGCAAGAGGGAGCTAGGGAGAATTGTGGCTGATGCACTGTTACCTCTGCGGGCTCCTCCTGGGGCACTGCAACTATGAAGGACTGAGTTTAAAGGCTCATTCTAGCCCCTACTCTTCTGCAGGATTTAACCCAGCCTTTAAAACGTGATAAGATACTGTGATTTAAAGACATTTGTTTTATAGAATACTGGGCAATAAGTGTGGTCAGAAAACCTTACTCCTCACAACACTCACAATCCCATGTTTTATTCTCAGAGAAGTGTCAACGATTTTTGTGAAACAAACAAGCCATTTGACTTCTGTCAGTAAGGAATTGGAATAAAATCTAAGGTTTTTTTTAGTGCAAATCAAACAAGCATGATTGAGTTAAGTTTGATGATTAGAAACCATATAATATCTCAAAACAGGAAAGGAGTTAAAGTGCAAACAATGACTGTTTTCAGCACTTTGTCTTAGACCTGAATGTCTAGCCATTTTTGAAGATTTTTATTGCTGTTGTAAGTCAACTTCCCTCATCTTTTCAACACCAGGGGACAGGGGTGAAATCTTGGCTACAATGAAGACAGTGTGAGTTTTGCCATTACCTTCAACGAGGCCAAGAATGCATCCCACAGCTTTAAGTTCTAATAACTTCATGGGACAAACATATCAATCTTACTTTCCTCTTCTGGAAATAATATTGTTTGCCTCATGCCCTGTTTTGTTGTCATTACATGTCTTATTAATAGAGCATAATGCCAGAATATCTATCTGTGTTCATGGCACCTTCAATAGCTAGAAGAGGATGGTCCCCTTTAAAGATAATATTAATGCTATGCTTTGGCTCCACCAATAACTGTACAAGGTTGATACGAATTTACTTTTCCACTTCCTGAGGCTAAATAGGTCATCTCTGCTATGTTCCCAAACACTGGCAATCCTCATTTTGAAAGGCTACTCTCAAAATAAATTCTTTTGAACAAACCAATGACCAAGTAGTCTGCAGATACTTTCCA
Source organism: Macrochelys suwanniensis (assembly GCA_033296515.1). Taxonomy (NCBI): domain Eukaryota; kingdom Metazoa; phylum Chordata; order Testudines; family Chelydridae; genus Macrochelys; species Macrochelys suwanniensis. The sequence goes on along the minus strand of CM065775.1, from coordinate 34,899,026 downwards.
TTCATAGACAAGAGCTTCTTCATTTTGAGATGTCTACCAGTATATCTTGTTTCTCAGGCTTAAATTTCATAGCAATGATGAAAGATAGGAGATATGCCTAATTAGAATAACAAAATATAGCATGCTAACACGTACACACTGGCACACAAACTGAATGTTGGTGTGCACTGGAAAGATACCACAGTGATGGGTGTGTTGTAAGACTTTAAACAAACTATAATAGATTGAAGAACTGACACATGAGAACCGTATTCTTTGCATAGGTTTTTAAACCATATTTGTCTTATTTTTTCTGATAACTGCATCTGTTTCTCCATCAATTTAAATACTGCAATCTTAATAAGGCCCACCTGTGTGTATGCATTATACTACAGTATTTAATTACATGATTACATACTATTTTTTTCCACAGGGCCCCCAGTCAGTCTGTCACAGGATGGATAGTGCACAGGGAATGAATCAATATCACGTAGTTAATAAGGATGTTGTCCGTAGTATCCCAGGCTCATTTGTTACAGAAGTTGGAAGTGTAGTGAATGAGGCAGTGGAATGCAGAGGGAAAAGGGATCATCTCATGGTTAAGACAGATGAATTACACCCTGAACAACTGGATTCTATTCCTGCTTCTGCCACAACATTCCTATATGATGCTGAGCAACTCATTTAAACCATTTTTTTTTACCAGTGGTCACTAATCGTGTGTTCCTTGTTTTCTGGGTGCCCAATTTCAGATACTTCAGCACAGGCTTAACTGCAACACGTGGTTGAGTGCTTTGCTGAAAGGAATGGGATTACTCACAATATTGCTTAAGGTTAAGCATGTTGGGTACGTGCATTGCTGAATCGGAGCCTCAATATAAAATAATCTATATTTCCTCCAGACTCAGTAACGCCTAAGTCTAGAATAACCGTATTTAGCTAAAACAGCACATTTCGGAAAGTTTAGGAATCTGTTAATTTCCATTACAAAACAAGGATTTGTGACCTAATAAAGCATTTTTTACTTGGTGAACTGAAAACAGCTTCATTAGCCTTGTCTATATTTTTCTTACAATTTTCAATCATCGTAGCTTCATTGATGATAGCAATGGTGGGAGCTCCAGTGTAGATCAGCTGCAAGCGTTTTAACCACTGTGTTTTCAAACTAAATCGTGACCTGGCAATTAGTCTATATTAATGCTTTCACCATGGGCATCACTAGTGTAGCAGCACTGGTGGTAGCAAAGTATCGGGTCATTTTAATAAAAAAGTCTAGTGTAGGTGCAGTTAATATGTCTCAGCTACGGAGCCCCTGTCTAATGTCTGTTTACAGATATTCAATTAGAGGCACTGTTACTTCTTGGTCAGGAAACGGTACATCAATAATAATGAAATATCTAATGTGATCCTCAACATGTTTAATACTTAGTACTGGCTAAATTTATGACCCAAAAAGCTAACTTTGTCTGAAGAGTTCACCAAGTTGATACATACCAAAAACCACCATTTGCCACTTCCATTTGTTTATTAGGACCTTGTTCGCAGGATGGGAGAAAAAGTGACACAAAACGATGGAAAATAATGTACTGCTAATTGAATTTACTGTAATACAGAAGTGGAAAAAATCCCTCCCTACCTATATAATTCTTGCTTTTCTTTATTTACATTTCTATATATCTTCCATAGTTCTGTTAATCTTTTTAGTTTGCTTTTTAGCTACAGCTTTTATAAGCTTGTGATTTTGTAATGCTAGCCCATGCTTTGCAAAATTGCTATGTAAGACACATTTCTTTGCAGCTTCTGATTCCTGTATTTAACAAAGATTATTATTGTAATTGGAAAGTTGTATAGGTTACAATTCTTACTGTTTGGATTACTTATTTTGCTTTAATCTAATGCACTTCAGTAATCACTGGAATTTATTTTTCATTAGGTATAAGAAGGGCTAAGGGTTTTATTTTTTTGCCTGCAGCTCATAAGATGTTCTTTACGTTAACTCAATTTTTACATTATATGGTGTTAAAACTCTAATGGAAAAATTCTTTTTTAAGAACTTCCAAATACTTGTATAAGTTTTATTAAATATAGTTTTGAAAATGTATGATCATATATTTGAAGCAGAGAAAATAAAAATAATAAAAGCTTTGATTTGAATACATTTCCTCTTTACAGCGTCGTTCTCTTTGTTTTTTGCCATTTAGAAAATATTGGCCAAAATGTAAATAAATCTGCCATGTTATACATGACTGTTTGTTCTATTAAACTGGGAGTTGATCATTTTTTAAAAGAAGAAACAAACAGGTTAGAAACATCACACTGGAAAGCTATTACAAAGAAGAAAGGAAACTACAAAAGTTTAGGTCCCTTAATAATTTAGTACCTGTGGAATCCAGCCCATGTAACAAGGGAGAACTGATGACACACTGGGAGAGTCATGCTGGTTTTCTGAAAGTCGACGTCCATCAAAACTGCAACCTTCCAGTTGCAGGCCACTTATCTGTCATGGAAACATACAAAATATTCAGATATATATTAGAGCCTAAAATGTCAGTAATGATTATACTGTGCCTTAACAAAGGCATCGATAGTCCTCTCTATTGTGACCAAGTTCTAAATAATAGGAAACTAATTATCATAATGTTGCAGGTGAGAATAAGAAATATGATTTAAAAAGAAGATCTAGACTATTCTTCAGAGTGAACTTCCTCTGGTTTGGTTTAACATTCTTTGAGAACAATTGTTCTAGAGAGAGAATTGTTCTAGAGAGAACAATACCTGTAAATGTCTTCATTTATGAAACTGCAGGTGCCTGGCATTAGACATATAGTGGCAACAGCCGAGTAAACATTTATTAACAATGTCATAAAACAAAATTACAAAAAATAAAACTACACAACAACAAAAAATACAACAATAACTGAAAAGGCAAGGCTTCTTGCTTGGAAGTTTGACCTGAGCTTTCAAAGAATGGAATAAGCTCCTGTATGTTTTTTAGAGAAGCAAATAAGATAACTTTCTACTTATATTCCATTCAGAAATAATAATAGGGGGGCGGGGGGTCAAGGGGATGAACAAAATAAATGTTAAGCAATACAAAATAAGATTTTAGGTTAAAGTGTTATTGGGTAAAATAAATTCTAACAGGTTGAATGCATAAGTAACTGTCTTCTCCATATTGTTCTACTGGTAACATATTTTAAATGAATGATTTTAATTAATGATGATCAAATCAGCACTTTCAGCTTCTGAACTAAGAAAAACTATTTTTCCTGTTTTAAACTGAATTTAAGATCTGTGTGGATTAATGACAAAGGAGACCTAGTGTGTGTGTAACAGCAATTCTTCTAAAAACATTTCCTTTGAAGATCTACAGTCTTGGAGTCGGGGACTTTCCTGTACTGCAACACATGGGCAACTACAAGTCAACATGAAAAAAACAAAATTAATGACACTGCAGAAAACTCTCCCTCTCAAACAATGAAGTTAACCAAAACAGAGTAAAATTGTATTACAGAGACATGGAGATTGATCCTAAATTACACATACCTGGGCCTCATAAAAAATCCATTGTGGGATTCAGACTGGCTGTATTACCATGACAAGAAAAAGCTCTGCAGGCCTTCTACGCCGTAAAGAAGCTACGCCACTAGGTAGCTACAACTACACCAATACAACTATTGCTAATTCAACAGTATAATTAAGCCATTTTACTGTGTAACAATGAAGTTTGGAGCTCATCTTAACAGGCTATTACAGTGACTGCCATAAAACCACACAAAAAACTCAGCACCTGCAATTCTGCAAACAAATGCTCCATGAATACAAAAACTCCAGCAACAACAGCTTCAGGACAGAACTGGGCCAATTGCCCCTGCTAATCAACATGCAGAAAAAATATTCAACTCCTGGTGTCCTCTCAACCAAGGCATGAAATATTCTCTTTCATGTGGCTTTGTTTGTAAAATGTGTGATTTTGGTAGGTTTACTGAAAGAAGGCAGACTAATTAGAGGAAGTGGATTTTATGTTTTATTCTGAAGGTGCTCAAGTTCATGGTCATGCTGAACACCCATGGAAGCGAGTTCCACAGCAGCTGCTGAGAAAGCTCTATCTATCGCACTCAAGCTTCACTCTTCAGCTTGACAGTTCCTTTGCATTCATAGTCATGTAAAATAATAAAATGTGGCCCTCAGGGAATTTGGGCCAATCCTAGGAAGTACCTTGAAGATGAACACCAAAACCTTGAACTGACTAAATCTTCAGTGGGAAGCCATTGAAGAAAGCAGCCCATTGGGGTAATGCACTTTCAGAGGTCAGTATTGTTAAACAAATAGTCTGTGATGTTCTGAACTGAGACTCCAGGACACCACACAAAAATAGTGCAGAGGAGTTGCAATTAGTACAACAGCTCATGGACTGGAATAGCAGTCAGAGGAGGGGTTCACTGTACCTCTGCAATCTGGATTTAGGCCAATGGGAGGAGACTGTGGATTTTACCTCCATAATTTACTGACATTTCACTCACACAAAGAATGAATTATTTGTGTTCTTTACAAGTGGAGCAGATTTCACCATAAATGAATAGCACCTTGCAACCTTTTGCATTTTATTACTTTCTGGCAAATTTGCTCTTGCATATTAGGGTTCATGTTATTTTAAATGAATTTATGGGAAGTGAGCTAATATCAAGGTTCAAAGACACTCTGTCTCCATAAGACCATGTTCTCCACAATAAACATTTCCTGTCTATTAAGTGCCATCATTTCCCACAGGACAATACAGATCTTAGCAGCCTATAGGAAACCAAATTTCACTTCCTCCACAGGCTGCATGGTTCTTGGTGCTTGATAGAGGCAAGCTGTGTAAAAAGTGCTTCCTATGAACTCTTTAAATGATCTCTCTATAAACATCTGGAAACTTAGCTTCAATATGTGTTTGATAGCTTCTCTTGAGTGGCTGGATATAACATTCTTGCAATAATATTTTGTTTTACAGAATCTATATTCAGCTTTACCTGAGTTCATAGCATTTACTGTCAAAAAGTCCTTTACTGTGCTTCTTCTGTTCTTGTCATGCATTCCAATGCATTCATGGTTCCAAAATGATTGAAAATGGAGGACTTATGTCAAAAGAGAGAATTTCAGATGTTGACAGACCAATCAGTGCAAACAGCAAATAGGGCAGGTATATGTGCATAGCAATGGTGATTGTCAGGTGAGAGCCAGACATTTTCAGAGACTCTGTCCAAGCGATTCTACGTGCCATTAAAGAAGGTGCCATTATATACAAATTGATTCTGAACCAGGTATTCTTCACATCCCTACTAGGAAGGAACTGCTACTAATCATGTCTTTTTGTCATCTCACAAATTAATCATCCATTTCAGAGTTGGTAAAATTTATTTCTCCTCTGTCTCTTCCACCTGATAAATACTCATTATATTCAAAAATTTGTGTGCATGCCCTTGAACTTTGCACTATGAAATCTAATCTCATTTCTATTATCCAGGTTTCAAGGTTATCCAAATCTTGTTGCATGATTTTTCAGCCCTCCTCAGTATTGGCAATATCTCCCAATTCTGTGCCATCTGCAAATTTTATTAGTACACTCCCAATTTTTGTCTTAAGGTCGTTAATGAAAATGTTAAAAAGACTGATCCCAAGTGTGATCCTTGAGGAACGTCACTAGTAACCTCCTACAGCCTGACAAGTCACCTTTCAGCATGATTTGTTGTAGCCTCCCCTATAACCAGTTCCTTACCCACCTTTTGATTCCTCTATTAATCCTTATCTTCTCCAGTTTAACTAATAATTTCCCATGTGGAACTGTATCAATTGCTTTACTGAAATCCAGGTAGACTAGATATACTGTATTTCTTTTGTTTAGAAAATTAGTAGGGCTGTCAATTAATCGCAGTTAACTCAAGCAATTAACTCAAAACAAATTAACTAAATTAAAAAAAAATCATAATTAATCACAGTTTTAATCACACTGTTAAACAATAATAGAATACCAATTTAAATTTATTATGAATATTTTTGGATGTTTTTCTATATTTGTAAATATACTGATTTCAATTACAACACAGAATACAAAGTGTATAATGCTTACTTTATATTCAAGTATCAGAGGGGTAGCCGTGTTAGTCTGGATCTGTAGAAGCGACAAAGGGTCCTGTGGCACCTTATAGACTAACAGAGGTATTGGAGCATAAGCTTTCGTGGGTGAAGACCCACTTCATCGGATGCAAGCAATGACTGCTTGCATCCGATGAAGTGGGTATTCACCCACGAAAGCTTATGCTCCAATACTTCTGTTAGTCTATAAGGTGCCACAGGACCCTTTGTCGCTTACTTTATATTATTATTTTTGATTACAAATATTTGCACTGTAAAAAAAATCAACAAAAGAAACAGTATTTTTCAGTTCACCTGATACAAGTACTGTAGTGCAAATCCTTTATCATAAAAGTGCAACTTACAAATGTGGATTTTTTTTTTGTTACATAACTGAACTCAAAAACAAAACAATGTAAAACTTTAGAGCCTAAACATCCATGGTCCAATGGCAGCATTATCTCCTGTAAATGTAAACAAACTTGTTTGTCTTAACGATTGGCTGAACAAGAAGTAGGACTGAGTGGGCTTGCAGGCTCTAAAGTTTTACACTGTTTTATTTTTGAGTGCAGTTATGTAACAAAAAAAATCTACATTTGTAAGTTGCACTTTTATGATAAAGAGTTTGCACTACAGTACTTGTATCAGGTGAACTGAAAAATACTGTTTCTTTTGTTGATTTTTTTTACAGTGCAAATATTTGTAATCAAAAATAATAATATAAAGTAAGCACTGTACACTTTGTATTTTCTGTTGTAACTGAAATACATATATTTGAAAATGTAGAAAAAATCCAAAACTATTTAAATAAATGGTATTCTATTATTTAACAGTGCGATTAAAATTGCGATTATTTTTTTAATCTTGTGATTAATCAGTTATTTTTTTAAAATCGTTTGACAGCCCTAAAAATGAATGCACCTCACCTGAAGCGGGGGGAACGTTGTTCAGGCTTGCCGAAGAAAGGCAGCAGTGCTTTATGGAGGTGGGGGCGCAGGGGGAAAAAGGTCAGAACCTGCTGCAAAATGTGAGTGGTGATGAGCTTTGTGGCGCTGATTCACCCCCTGGGAATGTGACAGCGGAAGGCTTTAAAGGTGCAAGCCCTGGTCGTTGAAAGCCCTTTCTCCATGTAGAAGGTAAGGCAGCACCCACGCTCCTTCCCTTCGAGATGCTAATATCCGGTTGGGTTAGGACCTGCTGTGGGCATTGCGCTAGTCACTTCTTTTTAAGGGGGCTGGGAAGGAATTTTTCCCTCATCACTATGGAGTGAGGTTTTTTTGCCTTCCCCACAGTGAGTGTCAGAGAGAACCTTTTCTGGTGAGGAGAAAAGGTGGTAGGCCATATGTCGCAACTTATTTTGTAAGTGAGGCGCGGATGTCTAGTACAGGTACTCCAGAGGGAAGGCATCCAGTGGCCAGATAAATGGCCTGGTAAAGGACCTGAAGGGAGGTGCTGGATAATGGAATGGGGGCTGGGGTGTTGGGGACTCCTATGATTGATATGGAAGGGAGCCAACCCCCCTTTCTTATAGCCCACCTTAACCCTTCTATGCGGGGAGGGTGGTAAGGTCCAAGCCATGGATTGGTTGGGAGACCTGGATGGAAAATGAAGGGGTGCTGGTGGAAGCCCCAGGTAGTTATTTGAATAAACATGGATTTGCCTGCATTGTACACTTTATCTGCCGAGTAGTCCCAGACATCTATACAATAAAGTTGTGGCCTGATTAAATCCATATCAAGTGTCTCTTGTCCTTTCAGCATCCCTTTTTCCATTCTTTGTAGGCTTTCTCTTAATAACCTATTTTAGATGCTTGTTCATCCACTGTGGTCTGCGACCCTTCCTTATGAGTTTTTGCCTGTTTGGGATACAGGCTCCAGATAGTTTCTGCAACTTTTGACTTAAAATAATCCTAAAACTCCTTCACATTCAGATACTTGAGTTCTTCAGTCCAGTTAACTTCCTTAACAAATTCCCTTAATTTTTTAAAAATTGCCTTTTTGAAATCAAGGACCCTAATTGCAGACCTATTTTGTTTGATCCTTCTATTTATCTTAAACTGAATTAACTCATGATCACTCAAACCAATATTGTCCTCTACAACCAGTTCTTCCGTGGGGTCCTCACTACTTACCAATACTACAATCTAAAATGGGATCATCTCTTATTAGTTCAGTGACTATATGGCGAAGAAATCTGTCATCTATCACATCCAGGAATATCAGAGCCCTACCATTATTAGGAGCATTTGTCCTTGAATCTGTGTCTGAGGCTAGGTCTTCACTACCCGCCGGATCGGAGGGTAGAGGTCGATCTTTTGGGTATCGATTTATTATGTCTCGTCTAGATGCGATAAATCGATCCCTGAAAGCGCTCCCTGTCGACTCCAGTACTCCAGCTTGCGAGAGGCGCAAGCGGAGTCAACGGGGGAGTGGCAGCGGTCGACTCCCTGGCGTGAGGATGGCCAGGTAAGTCGATCTAAGATACGCCAACTTCAGCTACACTATTCGCGTAGCTGAAGTTGCGTATCATAGATTGACCCCGCCCTCCCGCTAGTGTAGACCAGGGCTAAGAAAATAGTCTCCCATAATCACATAATTCTCAGTAGCACTTATTTCATTAACATATTAAAGAGGTCTCTATCCAAATCCAAATCAGATCCTGTGGAATCTGTAGCAGACCCCAAGCACTATCCCTGTGGAGCCTCTGTTATCATTCTTTCCCAAAGTTATTGTAACCCAAACAGATGCATTCCGTCACTTCTTATTTCTTTACATTCTATCTCACCGTTAATATGCAATGCTACTTTACCACCTTTACCTTTATTTCCTTCAATACCTGCCCACCAGTCATGACTACAATTGCACCATATTACCATTATCGCTATATCATCTCTTTTTTTCCCTTGCACCAGTGTTCTAGTTCCTCCATTTTGTTACTCAGGCATCGGTGTACAATACCAACATCTTAGTTGTTTCTGCTTAGCATCATCCAATTTCCTTGCCAGATTAGGTATAGTCATTTTATTGCTAGTATTGTCTCCTGACTGTTACTGTTATTGGTGTTTGTACTATCTTTACTCTTGTCCATTCGCCTATTCTCTGTTGTTCCTTTCTCCATTGCTGTATCCTCTTTCATTTGATTTTCCTCCAGCTGAATATTAAAATCAGTGGTGGAAAATATATGAGCATCTCCCAACCATCTGTCCCACATTCCTAATTTAAAGCTCTTTTGATCAGTTGTGCCAGCTTCCATCCCAGAAGTCTATTTCCCCCCCCTCCCCCACTCAGGTGCAATCTATTCAAGAAGAAGTATCCTCTGTCTGTGAATGCCTACTAGTAGTCCAACATTGCAAATCTCCCCTTATAGAACCATTGCCTGAGCCATATGTTGATCATCATAGTCTTGTCTAACCTTCATTCTCCTCCTCTAGGGACATGCAGAATCCCCCTGAAAATCACCTATGCTTCCATTTCTTTAAGTATCTTCCCCAGCCCAGCGTAGTCTTTCTTGATGCATCCCAGCGAGAATCTAGCAGTGTCATTTTTTCCCACGAAGGACAATCAGTGAATTCTTTCCTGCTCCTATCAGGATCCTCTTCAGCCTGAGGTCCACATCCCATATCTTATCTCCTGGTAGACAACACACCCTTCTGTTCTCTGGATGAGCTCTGGTGACAGGCCTGTTTGTTCTTATTAAGGAGTCCCCAGTTACACAAATCAGCCTCCTTCTGGTGTTGGTGTGATTCTCAGATATTTCCATTTCCATAGTTTTATCCATCTAATCTTACCTACCTATGATCTTATCTACCTATCCATCCATCCATCCATGTACTTGCAAAGAATTTCAAAATAAAAACCACATAATTTTGAAATAAAAGTAACAGTATCCTTCTTTCTGTTTTCTCAATTGCAGAAAAATGAACTTGGTTAGATTATAGGGTCTTTGAATCTGTGTTAGTGTGCGTATAAAGAATTTATGAATTCATAGAATATCAGGGTTGGAAGGGACCTTAGGAGGTCATCTAGTCTAACCCCCTGCTCAAAGCAGGACCGATCCCCAATTTTTACCCCAGATCCCTAAATGGCCCCCTCAAGGATTGAATTCACAACCCTAGGTTTAGCAGGCCAATGCTCAAACCACTGAGCTATCCCTCCCCCCGAAAGCTAAGGAGAAAGCTAAGTAGAAGAAAGAATTTTGAAAGTAAAGTCTGCGATTCTTCTTATCTCTAAAGACAGAGAGGATGCCATAATCTTGAACTAACTCTTGTGAGAGTTCTGTCTCCCACGCTCATAAGCCTCTCCCTGTTGGATAGAAGTTTCATTGTTCCAAAGGAATGTAGTCTTGGGAGCAGCAATCTCTCAGATAGTTTGGGTCAATTCCATGGGAAATACTGAGTTTCTGGACAGACACCTGGAACTTGAATCACAGAAATTAAAAGGCACTCTCATTTTAACAGAAAGGCAAGGCAAGATTGAGCACACTGGTGGAATGATTTCAGGTGGCCTGTATTGCTGCTGCCTTACTTTACGTTTTATGCATTAACACAGGATTTCACTGTCCAAGGCTGTCAGTTCAGCTTCTTTCTATGAACACTAAATTCACAAGTATCAGAGGGGTAGTCGTGTTGTCTGGATCTGTAGAAGCGACAAAGGGTCCTGTGGCACCTTATAGACTAACAGAGGTATTGAAGCATAAGCTTTCGTGGGTGAATACCCACGGTTTTCCACTCCTTGCATCCGAAGAAGTGGGTATTCACCCACGAAAGCGTATGCTTCAATACCTCTGTTAGTCTATAAGGTGCCACAGGACCCTTTGTCACTACTAAATTCACAAGCATCTTCTTTAGAGAGAAGTTTCTAATTGTTATTTTAACATACAAGACAAAATTTTCAAAGGAGCCTCTGAAAACTTTGCACATGAAAATGCCTGTTTTTGAGTTTGTGGGATTTCTATACATGAAAAAAGATGTCTACATTTGGTGGCATAATTAAGGAGACTCAATGTCAATTTAGCCCAAAGTTTACAGAACTTATCCAACTTGTCACTTGAATATTAGACTTGAATGACCTCCTCTCAGCTACTATAATTATGCACATAATGACGAAGAAGAAGATTCTGAGTCTCACTTACTACGGCTATAGTCTGGTATAAAGTATTTAGTCTTTAATTATGCAATACAGTATATATTTTGGATCCTATACATCATCTTATTTTATATAGTGTTTAATACACAATACATGAGATTCCTTTACAAAAGAATGTCTTAGATACTGATTGTGTACAGATTGTGCTGGGAATGTACCAGTGATTAGAGTTTGGATTTTAAAAAGGACTTAAAGAGTTAGCTGCCCATCAAAAATCAATGAGATTGAGTCACATCATAGATACTGGAAGTCAATGGGGTTTGGAGACCCTAACTCCTTTAAAAATCCCAGTTCAGAAGTTCAGCAATTCCTTACACACAGCCTTGGTCATTCGAGCCTATTTTACTAAAAAAGGAAATGTTCACCATAATGCTAAAGTTATTTATTTGTATGTCCCTTTACATGTCGTGTTAAATACCACAAGGTCTTTAGGTATTGTCTGGACAACTGTTAGAGATTATCAGACAAGATTATAGTTTAAATTCTTGTTTGAACGACCGTGAAGAAAACAGAGGAAGAACAGTTCTAAGATGATAATTGTAACTAAAAAAAAAACCACCCCAAAATTAAAACTAAAACCAGAAACAAAATTGTCCCCATCCTCTCCTTTATCTCCGAAGAACATTAATAATAATATTCTACTGTACTAATATTTTTGTACCCGTAAATTACTGAAGATCCTTCGTATCTCAGGTACAGTACTTCACCTGGCAGCGATCTTTGTTGGAAAGGTCCCTCGATCCAGTGAAACACCAGGCTTTTGATTGCCACAATAGGACATTTCAGCAAGACTTTTGTAACACCCATATTGTGATTCTAACCACTATTCTTCTGTTATGTATAAGCTCCAGAAATTCAGATGGAAATCTGAGTGGGCACAATACCTTAACTTGGAGTTTTGCTTCTTGTATTTGACCTTTCCACGATGCTACAAATTTAAGGTTGTCCACCGAACAGCTCATTACCCTAAGAGATAAACAAACATACCCTAAATGTCACACACATGTAATAGGAAATTCAAATATAAAAACAGGAATAAGTTGTTCACACTGTTTATTGCATCACATACCTACAGATTTAAAAGAAAAATACATTTAGAATTTTACAACAAAGTAAAGGATTTTTTTTAGCATTGAATTAACAAAGTAGCTATTTTACTCCAGTGTAAATAATAAGAAAATAAGATTAAGGACACTATTTTGAAGCATAATATGTTAAGAGTGCTTCTTGATAATGAAGGCACGAAAGTGAATATAAAGGGGAAAGGGGAATAATGGACCTGAGAAATGTGTAAATAGGCTGCTTCATGTCACCTACCTTGCAGTTTCCTGGCGTAAGGCATTAAGAAATGTATCTGGATGGAAGAGCTCTGAGAGGTCAAGGGTGTCTGAGAGCAGTGTCTTTTTTTCTGCTTTATCTACCCAGTTCTAAAAAAAAATGTATTGCCCATTAATTGGGAGAACATTTAAACCAGTAATCTATTGCTTTATCTTCTAGCACTTTGAATTGGTGCAAATTTGACAGCTATCTTTAATGCTAAATGTGTTAGTATAAATTGTTAATGGTAAATGTATTAGTATAAATGTACTATAATCTTAAAGAGGAACACTGATTCCTACTATTTGGTACTGGCAACCAGAAAATAAACAAAACCAAGCAGCATTTAACATTTTGAAGACAGTAGTTTACTTTGTATGTCTCTGAAGTGACTCACCAATATGAATAAACTTAAAAAGCCCTCCAACCTTTGTACAATGCAGCCCACTTGTAGAACTCAGCTCTTTGCATACCAGCACTGGCTTTTTAGGGTGTTCTCTAGCATTCCTATTTCACCTTTGGTAACCATAATTTCTAATTAAAATTATTTCTAAATGGGGATATGTGCCACAAAAATGTCATCACCATTACTGTTATTAGTTTATTTAGTTTGGATAGATTACTGAATTTCTTTCAGTTTATGACCTCTGATTTTCTTTTGTGAAAATCACCTTTTAAATTCAGAAAGTTTGATTTTCATGCTGCACTGTGAAAGACTTATTTTAAAGTATATTCCAGTAATTTCCCTTCAAAATATCTGGTCCGATTATATGAAGAGTATCTAATTTTTATAGGAATTAGATTAAATGTACATTATAATACACAGTTAGTATTATAGGAGATAGTTCTGGAAAAGACCTATTTGGCCCTACAATCCATTCCCTATGCAGAGTGCATGGTTTCCCTTTACTCTGAATCTCTTAATTTCATAACTAGTCTACTCTTGAATACCTCTAGTAATTAAAAATGGTAGTTTCCTCAATGCTACATTGAGCACTTCCTTCAAGGATTCTTGAACTACTGAATGATGCAACTGCAAAATTATTTTGGTCATAAATCCTTGCAAGGCCCCTTTGTTTCCATGATACTCTATATTGCAGCGTTTGAGGCTTATAAAGCTGTTTCTGAGGTGGTCTTTCGCTGAGACATGTTTGGTCATGATTTCTGACCATGGACTAGTCTCCTTTATCTCGATTAGTAAATGATTGATCTGAGAACAAAATTTAATGAGGTAAAGTATTGCCACTGTTACACACATAGCTTCATCCCCACTGAAGAAATAAGTTTGCATATGTATGACTCAGGGTAACATCTGGCTCATGGTTTCCTTGAGAACTGCAGATTCAGGATTTTCAACTGCAGGTTAAGCTCTAAACTTCTTAGATATGTCTTCTCAATGTAATTGGTGAGGGCAACTCCAGCTACTTTGATAACTGGACATGAAATGAAAATTAAACTTCATAGCCCTGGTCTACACTACGAGTTTAGGTCGAATTTATTAGAAGTGCATCGATTGATCCATGCACCCGTCCACATGACGAAGCCATTAACATCAACGTCTAGGGCTCTTAAAATCGATCTCGCCACTCCACCCCCAACGAGGGGATTAGCGCTAAAATCGATATTGCCGACTTGAACTAGGCTTAGTGTGGACGCAAACGACAGTATTGGCCTCCTGGATCTATCCCACAGTGCAATATTTGACCGCTCTGGACAGCAGTCTGAGCTCGAATGCTCCGCCCAGGTAGACAGGAAAAGCCCTGCGAACTTTTGAATTTCATTTCCTGTTTAGCCAGCGTGGTGAGCTGCAGGTGAGTGCAGATCTCATCAGCAGACCATGATGGAGTCCCAGAACCGAAGACGAGCTCCAGCGTGGACCGAGTGTGAGGTACGCGATCTGATCGCAGTATGGGGAGACGAAACCGTGCTAGCAGAGCTACGGTCCAAAAGAAGAAATGCCAATACATATGCCAAAGTCTCCAAGGGCATGCAGGACAGAGGCTACAACAGGGACGCGCTACAGTGCCGTGTGAAAATTAAGGAGCTCAGGCAAGCCTACCAAAAAACCAGAGATGCAAACAGCCGCTCTGGGTCAGAGCCCCAGACATGCCGCTTCTATGAGGAGCTTCATGCCATTCTAGGAGGTGCAGCCAGCACTGACCCACCCATGTGGTATGACTCCGTATGTGGATCATCAGAAACCACAGAGGAGCATTTTCGGGGAGAGGAAGATGATGATAATGATGCTCAAAATAGCGCACAGACACAGCAAGGAAGCAGAGAAGCCCTCTTCCCCGACAGCCAGGAACTCTTTGTCACCCTGGAGCCAGTACCCAACGAACCCACCCAAGGCGTGCTCGATGCTGGAGAAGAGACCTCTGGTGAGTGTACCTCTGTTAAATTAATACATGTTTTATAAGCAAGAGTGTTTAATGATTAATTCGCAGCCAGTACAGCTACAGCTACTGGAAAAGTCTGTTAACATGTTCGGGGATGGAGCGGAAATCCTCTGGGGACATCTCCAGAAAGATCTCCTGGATGTACTCCCAAAGCCTGTGCAAAAGGTTTCTGGGGAGGGCAGCCTTATCCTGTGCTCCATGGTAACACACTCTACCATGCCAGGCCAGTAGCACGTAGTCTGGAATCATTGCTTTGCAAAGCATGGCGGCGTATGATCCCAGTGTTTGCTGGCATTCAAGCAACATCCGTTCTTTATCTCTCTGTGTTATCCTCAGAAGAGTGATATCATTCATGGTCACCTGGTTGAAATAGAGGAATTTTATTAAGGGGGTATTCAGAGGGGTCCGTCCCTGCTGGGCTGTTTGCCTGTGGCTGAACGGAAATCTTCCCCGCTGTGACCCACGCGGTGGGGGGAGGGGGAACAGCAAACATCTTGGATGTGTGTCTGTGTGTGTGTGGGGGGGTGTCGATTAGGTTCGCGCTGCACATTAACCCGAAAACCGCCGCCCCTCCCTTTTCAATTGCCAACCAGTTTTAAATTGCCAGCCCAAAGGCTGTTTGTTATGGGAAATGAGGGGGTTGCTGTTTGAAAACAATCCCACATGTTATGAAGGTTAAAGAAGCCTGTAGACTGTGGCTTACCACGGCTGCCTGCAAGCCGAATTCTGTTGCCCGCCGGACCTGCTTGTGTGATCTCTCACACCAAACCGGCAGACCCTCAATATAACAGGCAAAGTGCAACCTTGGACCAAATGCCCATGTGATATGTAATGTTTGGAGCATTGTTCTCTAATATGTGTCTTGTAAACTACTCCTCTCCCATTTGTTTCCTCCCACAGCTGCAAATGTTTCAAAGCCACCCCTTTCATCACCGTCCCAGAGGCTAGCGAAGATTAGAAGTTAAAAAAAAAGGAATCGAGACGATATGTTCACAGAGCTCATGCAGTCCTCCCACACTGAAACTGCCCAGCAGAATGCATGGAGGCAGACACTGAGGGAGTCCAGGACGGCAGAATTTGATCGCGCGGACAGGTGGCATGCTGAAGACAATGACTGGCGGGCTGAAGTGAGTAGGTGGCGTCAGTGTGCTGAGAGGAGGCAGGATGCAATTCTGAGGCTACTGGAGGATCAAACGGAAATCCTCCGGCTTATGGCTGAGGAAAGGCGTATGGTTCAGGAAAGGCCGCCTGAGCCCAGACCGCCGCTACAGCCCCTGTGTAACCAACAGCCCTCCTCCCCGAGTCCCATAACCTCATCACCGAGACGCCCAAGAACGCGTTTGGGCGGCATCCGTGCACCCAACCACTCAAGCCAAGAAAACTGTCCAAGCAACAAAAGGCTGGCATTCAATAAGTTTTAAAGTGCTGTGTGCCCTTGTCCTTCCCTCATCCCCTCCTCCACCACCCATCCTGGTGCTTCCCTTCCTCCACCACCCATCCTGGTGCTTCCCTTCCTCCACCACCCATCCCGGGTGCCCGTGGCAGTTACCCCCATAGTTCCCCCTCTTTGTTTTACGAATTAATAAAGAATGCATGATTTTTAAGCAACAATGACTTTATTGCCTCTGCAAGCGGTGACCGGAGGGGGCGAGGGCAGGGCGGTTTGGGTAAAGGGAAGTTGAGTGAATGAGGGGCGGGGCTTTTCATTAATGGGGAAAAACAGAACTTTCACACAGCATCCTGGCCATTCATGAAACTGGTTTTCAAAGCTTCCCTGATGCGCAACGCACTCTGCTGTACTCTTGTAATAGCCATGGTGTCTGGCTGCGCAAAACCAGCGGCCAGGTGATTTGCCTCAACCTCCCACCCCACCATAAACGTCTCCTCCTTACTCTCACAGATATTGTGGAGCGCACAGCAAGCAGTAATAATTATGGGAATATTGGTTTCGCTGAGATCTAACCTAGTCAATAAACTGCGCCAGTGAGCTTTTAAACGCCCAAATGCACATTCCAACACCATTCTGCACTTGCTCAGCCTATAGTTGAAAAGGTCCTGACTACTGTCCAGGCTACATGTGTATGGCTTCATGAGCCATGGCATTAAGGGGTAGGCTGGGTCCCCAAGGATAACTATAGGCATCTCAACATCCCCAATGGTTATTTTCTGGTCTGGGAAGAAAGTCCCTTGCTGCAGCAGCCGAAACAGACCAGAGTTCCTGAAGATGCGAGCGTCATGTATCTTTCCCGGCCATCCCATGTTGATGTTGGTGAAACGTCCCTTATGATCCACCAGTGTTTGCAGCACTATTGAAAAGTAACCCTTTCGGTTTATGTACTCGCTGGCTTGGTGGTCCGGTGCCAAGATAGGGATATGGGTTCCGTCTATCGCCCCACCACAGTTCGGGAACCCCATTGCTGCAAAGCCATCCAGTATGAGCTGCACATTTCCCAGACTCACAAACCTTGGTACCAGCAGTTCGGTGATCGCCCTGGCTACTTGCATCACAACAGCCTCCACTGTAGATTTTCCCAGTCCGAATTGATTTGCGACTGACCGGTAGCTGTCTGGTGTTGCAAGCTTCCACAGGGCTATCGCCAGTCGCTTCTCTACTGTGAGGGCTGCTCTCATCTTGGTGTTCTGGTGCTTCAGGGCAGGGGAAAGCAACTCACAAAGTTCCATGAAAGTGCCCTTACGCATGTGAAAGTTTCGCAGCCACTGGGATTCATCCCAGACCTGCAGCACTATGTGGTCCCACCAGTCTGTGCTTGTTTCCCGGGCCCAGAATCGGCGTTCCACTGTATCAACAAGCCTCATTACCACCATGATGTCCACCTTGCGGGGGGGCCTTTTTTGAGAGAGGTCTGTGTCCATGTCCTCATCACTGTCCTCAGGGCGCTGCTGTCGCCTCCTCGCCTGCTGTAGTTCTAGTAGCTCCTGGTTCTCGTTCTCCATATACTCCTGGACAATGCGCGTGGTGTTCATAATGGCGATAACAGTTGCGGTGATCTGATCGTGCTCCATGCTTTCCCTGGTATGCTGTTTGCAGGACAGTAGAGTGGGAGCAGAAGCGGCAGGTGGATAACAATGGTGTCAGCAATATGGCGCCCGCATGAAAAAAGGCGTGAAAGGATTTTTGGCTCCCCCCTCAGTTGCTTTCACGGAGGGAGGGGGGAGCAAGGGTTAGGCTCATTTCCTTCTAGCAGCAGATGGTACAATATGCGGTAAGCAAGGGTTAGGCTCCTTCCCTTCTAGCAGCAGATGGTACAATATGCTTGATATCCATCATCATTTCCTGGCCCCCTCAAGGATTGAACTCGCAACCCCGGGTTTAGCGGGCCAATGCTCAGAACGCTGAGCTATCCCTCTGCCCGTATTACAGCGTCACTGAATCCCCACTAGACCTAAAGTCCAGGCGTACGCAGGAGATTACGGTAATTGTGAGCTAAAAAGGCTCCCTGCTTGCCGTAGCAAACCCAGAAACCCCGGAAAAAAGCTGCAAAAAAGATTGCTTTCACGGCGGGAGGGAGGGACGTTTGATGGCTTGACGACATGTACCCAGAACCACCAGCGACAATGTTTTCTGCCCCATCAGGCTTTGGGATCCCAACCCACAATTCCAATGGGCGGCGGAGACTGCGGGAACTGTGGGATAGCTACCCGCAATGCAACGCTCTGAAAGTCGGCGCTAGCCCCGGTACTGTGGACACAGTCCGTTGACCTCATGGTCCTAATGCTCTTTAGTGGGGACACACACAATCGATTCCATAAATTCGGGTTTTAAAATATCGACTTCTATAATTTAGAACTAATTCTGTAGTGGAGACATACCCATAGTCTCCGTCGTTATAGCATTTAATTAAAATTAATAGTAGTTACTGCACCTCTGAAACACAGGAGGTTTATTTAGGTGCCTAAGTAAACATGCAGATATGTAACTGTGAGCATCCAAGTTTGAAAATTTTGGTTTTACATTTATTGTGTTCTTAGACCATTCAACAAGAGGCACTCTTTTACGATCTGTAAGCTGAAGAAATGAGCCATCTCTTTCTGAGCTACATTTTCTGAACTTCCCACCATTATATCAATAAAATGCCATTAAGATGCAAGACACAACCTGTGTGTCTTACTTTTCAATCTTTACAACTGCTGTTTTCATTATTAATCATAGTGAACTGCTGAGCTGTGTCTCCTACACTTTCCATTATTTTAACAACAAAGAGTGCAATTTGGGTAAGACACAAATACAAAAGGTGTCTGCAATCTTAAAAAAACATAGGCTATTAACTACTCTTCTAGATATTTTTCTGCAGCAGACATCTCTTGAACATTTTACTCCCACTTTAATCACTCACTGAAAAGGTGTGAGACTCTTGCCAAAATCTAGCAAACTAAAAAACATTTTCAGTGAAAACAGCTCACTATACATGAACCAGGTGGAATTATCTTTCCTTCATGACTGAACATATCCTTGATCAGAAAATAATGGGACTACTCATATTCATAAAGTTAAGCAAGTGCATAAGTGTTTGCAATTATTCTAGTATTGCTTGTCTCTGACAAAGGAATAGCAATTTTATTTATATAAATATTACATTTCAGTTTAGAGTTTTTTGGTTTTAAGCTTTTGTTTTGTTCAGTACAAAAATGCTTAATCACTTGCTCACTTTGAGCACTCCCAGACACTTTCCCTCTGCAATTTTAATGCCAAAACATACATTAACAACAATTTGAAATCGAGGAATCTGATATCCTCAAAATGTAGATATGAACTGTGAAATAAATACTTGCTGAACTGTGATCTTTCAGATTTATACTTTACTCAACTTGGTCACAATGCTGTGTAATGTAAATGACTCTTGGCCCAAAACTTCCAAAAATAGGATCCTAAAGTTAAGCTCCTGAATTAAAGGCCCAATTCTTGAAAGTAATGAGAACCTAGCAGTTTCCAATGATGTCAGTGGGTGTTGCTGGGTGCCCAGCACTTTTGAAAAAATCATGATAGTTGTTTAGGTGTCTGAATTAGGATTTAAGAGCCTTAACTTTTAAGATCCCATTTTTTAAACTCTGGGACTTAGATTGTAAACCCTTCAGGACAGAGAGGATATCTTCCTATTTGTTTACACAACAGGGCCTCATTCCTGACTGTGGCTTCTCCATGTTACAGTTATATAAATATTAAACAATAGCATACACTTCTAAATGTAGTTTAGTGGTGCAATTCTATAAATAGTCGCAAGTCACATATTTGGATACAGAAAAGTTACTGCCTAATACTAAACCAATAAATACCAGCTCACAAATTCTTTATGTTATCACCATATAGAAAGGATGACAAGTTGTGCTCTTTGCTAAGTACCATAATCTGTGTAACTGTGCCTATGAGTCTATTCTGGATTCTGAGTGAATAAAAAAGCTGTGAAGCTACATAACTTTTATAATTGCAGGTAGCACTTACCAAACGCTCCCATCTTGCTGAAAAAAAGAATACCTCTCTGATTTCTTTAAATTGCTAATAGGCCGCTTCTATAAAATTAACTTAGAAATGGAAAGTCATCTAAAATACATATACATTATCACTTAATTAATTATATTTTTTCTCTGTCGAAGTGTCAAAAGAGATCTCCATCATGTTTCTACCATGCTCAAACCTTTAATTCAGTGACCTTTAAATCTGTCACAACGTAGATTATGAGCTCTCATTCCAAACAATTATGACAAGTTAGTTTTTTTGCTTTCCATTTTCATTAGCTAAAGATATGCAGTTAATTGCTCTTGTCTGCACAGTTCTTTTACTGACTCTAAATAACAGTAATCCCTTTCATTGTAAAGTAATAATTGTGGATGATGATTAGGACAGACTTTAAATTGCTTAGGATACTATAAGAGGCCACACAATTATTTCAATTTATATTTAATATATTCATTTTATTAATGTTTTCAAATAAACTTTTCACTGTTAAAGAGAGATATTGGCAGGAATATAGATGCACATGTTTAATCTAATTAAAAAGGCGAGCACAGCTGACATTCAGATTTCACTCCTTTAATGTCTGAATTAATATAATTCATTATAGTTGGAAAAATTGCAGTACCAAAAAGTTTTCATTAGATCATAGAAATAAACATGAAATTGCTACTTGCATTGGTGTACAGTACAGCATGGGAGAAGGATATCCTTTATACTTTTTAATGAAATAAAACGTTTAAATAAAGATACAGGTAAAATACACTTATAATTAGGGCTGTTGAGTGATTAAAAAATTAAACATGATTAATTGCGTGATTAAAAAAATCAATACTTTTGGATGTTTTTCACATTTTCAAATATACTGATTTCAATTACAAAACAGAATACAAAGTGTACAGTGCTCACTTTATATTTATTTTTATTATAAATATATGCACTGGAAAAATAAAATAGTGTTTTTAATTCACTTAATACAAGTACTGTAGTGCAATCTCTTTATCATGAAAGTTGAACTTACAAATGTAGAATTATGTACAAAAAATAACTGCATTCAAAAATAAAACAATGTAAAACTTTAGAACCTACAAGTCCACTGAGTCCGACTTCTTGTTCAGCCAATTGCTCAAACAAGCTTGTTTACTTTTGCAGGAGATAATGCTGCCCACTTCTTGTTTACGTCACCTGAAAGTGAGAACAGGCGTTCTCAATGGCACTGTTGTAGCCGGTATTGCAAGATATTTATGTGCCAGATGCGCTAAAGATTCATATGTCCTTTCATGCTTCAACCACCATTCCAGAGGACATGCGTCCATGCTGATGATGGGTTCTGCTCGATAACGATCCAAAGCAGTGCAGATCAATGCATATTCATTTTCATCATCTGAGTCAGATGCCACAGGTACAAGGTTGATTTTCTTTTTTGGTGGTTTGGGTTCTGTAATTTCTGCATCAGAGTGTTGCTCTTTTAAAACTTCTAAAAGCATGCTCCACACCCCATTCTGATCAGATTTTGGAAGGCACTTCAGATTCTTAAATCTTGGGTCGACTGCTATAGCTATCTTTAGAAATCTCACATTGGTACCTTCTTTGCGTTTTGTCAAATCTGCAGTCAAAGTGTCCTTAAAATGAACAACATGTGCTGGGTCTTCATCTGAGACTGCTATAACATGAAATATATGGCTGAATACATGTAAAACACAGAGCAGGAGACATACAATTCTCCCCCAAGGAGTTCATTCACAAATTTAATTAATGCATTATTTTTTTAACGAGCGTCATCAGCATGGAAACATGTCCTCTGGAATGATGGCCAAAGCATGAACGGGCATATGAATACTTAGCATATTTGGCACATAAATACCTTGCAATGCTTGCTACAAAAGTGCCATGCGAATATCAGTTCTCACTTTTAGGTGACATTGTAAATAAGAAGTGGATAGCATTATCTCACGTAAATGTAAACAAACTTGTTTTTCTTAGCAGTTGGCTGAACAAGAAGTAGGACTAAGTGGACTGTAGGTTCTAAAGTTTTACATTGTTTTGTTTTTGAGTGTGTGATGTTCCCCTCTGGTTTTATCTGGACTGGTGATCTGCTAGGTCACTCCAACCCTTGACTCTGGGATCCATCCTTACCCTGCTCTGCTGTGAGAACCCCCATTCCTGGGCTGTTCATGCACAGCCTCTGTAAGCTGCTCCTTGGATTGTGAAACCGAATGACACTAGCCAATATCTCCGGCCCCAGACACGACCCTAAGAACCTCCATCTCACAGTGTCTAGTTATGCCCGCTGGACGCTGCAAGCTTATATGAGTTAGTCAATTTAACAAAGAAATTGATATGTATGGGACTTGTTATCCCAAAGGGAGTCTCTGACACACTTCCAACCAAACACACTGCTTCAGGTAGAATAAACATACAGATTTATTAACTACAAAGATAGATTTTAAGTGATTATAAATCAAAGCATAACAAGTCAGATTTAGTCAAATGAATTAAAAGCAAAATGCTGATCTTAACACTTTCAATGCCCTTACAAACTTAGATGCTTCTCACCACAGGCTGGCTGGTTGCCCTTCATCCAGGCTCTCCCCTTTGATCAGCACTTCAGTCGTTTGGTGGTGATGAAGAGCATGATGAGGATGGTGGAGAGAGGAAGAGCATGGCAAATGCCTCTCCCTTTTATCAGGTCCTTTCTTCCTTCTTGGCTTTGGACATCCCCCCCCCCCTTCAGAGTCAGGTGAGCATTACTTTATCGCAGTCCCAAACTGACCAAATGAAGGGGGGTGACTCACTCGAGAGTCCAACAGATACTTTGTTGTTGCCTAGGCCAGTGTCCTTTGTTCCTGTGAGGCTGGGCTGGGTTTGTCCCATACATGTTCTGATGAGGTGTGAATTGCCCCTTTGCTTGGTCTTGCTTTAAGCCATGAGGATACATTTTCAGCCTCATAACTATATACACGAAATTATAACCTATAACATTACTGTAAAAACAATTACTATAACATCACTATCACAACAATACTCAGTGCATCATGAGCCTTCTGAAGACACCCGACATGACAAACTTTGCATTGGATACCACACAATCATTTTATAAGGATGAACATGGGGGTGTACGGTGTTCCCTTGAGGTACAGAATGTCACAGAAAGCAATTATGAAAGAAAAAAAATCTACATTTGTAAATTGCGCATTCATGATAAAGAGATTGCACTATGGTATACTTGTATGAGGTGAACTGAAAAATACTATTTTTAAAATCATTTTATAGTGCAAATATTTGTAATAAAAATAATATAAAGTGAGTACTGTACAGTTTGTATTCTGTGTTGTAACTGAAATCAATATATTTGAAAATGTAGAAAAACATCTAAAATATTTAATAAATTTCAATTGGTATTCTATTGTTTAAAATAAAAGTGTGATTAAACTGTGATTAATCACAATTCATTTTTTAAAATCGTGATTAATTTTTTGAGTTAATCGCGTGAGTTAACTGCGATTAATTGACAGCCCTATTTATAATTCATAAAGGTATCTACTAAGCTACAAGTGTAAATACATTTTAAATATTCATATTTATCCCCCCTTATTAATATCTACATGAGACTATTGGGAGAGAGTGAGACACGATGGGCTCAAATGTCAGCAATATACATATCACACGCTCATATATAACTCATTCACCACTGATACAACCACTACCATTACTAAAATTACAGAATGACTATGGGGGACTAGCTCTTGAATGAAGAGCAGCTGACTCAAACTGAACCCAGAAAAGACCAAACCAATGCTATTGCAAAGGGGGGAAAACACTATGACGAACTAGCTGAGATATTTTTTGTCCCCACCTGCCACTTATGGCATACAGCCCCAATTGTAAAACTAGTATGAAACCTCGGGAGCCTGCTCGTGACTCCTCAGTATGAATGGATGACCAGGTAGCAACAATTTCTGAAAATGCCTTCTTTCACCTTCAACTTCTTAGAAGCCTTTGCCCCTCCTCCCCCCTTCCTGGACAAAGACCTGGGCATGGTGATCTATGCATTTGTCATCTCCAGGCTGGAATACTGTAAATGAGTATATCTGAAGCTGAATGTGAACACAATTATTAAATCACAGAAATGTAGGGCTGGAAAGGATCTTAGGAGGTCATCTAGTTTAACCCCCTGCATAGAGGCAGGACTAAGTATACCTAGACCACACTTGAAAGACGTCTGTCCAATCTGTTCTTAAAAAATTTCAGTGACAGGAATTTCACAATCTCCCTCAGTAACCTATTCCAGTACCTAACTATCCTTATAATCAGAAATGTTTTCCTAATATCTAACCTAAATCTCCTTTGCTGTAGATTAAGATGAGTACTTCTTTTCCTTTCTTCAGTAGACATGGAGAACAACTGATTACCATCGCTCCTTATAACAGCACTTACATATTTGAAGGCTGTTATGATGTCCCCACCGAGTCTTCTCTTCTCAACACTAAATATGCCCAGGTTTTTTTAACATCTCCACATGTCAGGTTTTCTAAACCTCTTATTATTTTTGTTGCTCTCCTCTGGTCTCTCTGCAAGTTATCCACTTCTTTCTAGAAGTGTAGCATCCAAAACTGGACACAATACTGCCCTGAGGCCTCACCAGTGCAGGGTAGAACAGACAATTACCTCTTATGTCTTCCATACAACACTCCTGTTAATACTCTGCAGAATGACATTAGGCTTTTTTGCAATTGCATTATATTGTTGGCTCAAATTCAATTTGGGATTCACTGTACCCCTCAGATCCTTTTCAGAAATAATTAACATTTGTCTTTTTTTGATTTCATATTGTTGATTTCAGACCAATTCTCCAGTTTATTAAGGTCATTTTAATTTCTCATTCTGTTCTGCAAAGTGCATGCAACTCCTCCCAGTGTGGCGTCCTCTGGAAATTTTAGAAGTGTACTCTCAACTGCATTATCTAAATCATTAATGAAAATATTGAAAGTATTGGACCCAGGACAGGCCCCTACAGGACCCAACTAGATGCAGCCTTCCAGTTTGGGAGTGAATCATTGATAACTACTTTTTGAGAATATTTTTTCAACCATTTGTGACCCATCTTATAGTAATTTCATTTAGTCCACATTTCCCTAGTTTGCATATTAGAATGCTGTGTGGGACTGTGTCAAAATTAAGATACATCGAGTCTACTACTTCACCCTGTTGCAATAACTGGGCCTACAAAATTACCCGATGTGTAATTTCACTTGTAAAAGGTGAATGATAATTGATAAAATGTCACAATACCTTTAAGAACAGATGTTGATGGGAAAAGGTACAAAAGAAAAACAGAGAGACTAAATTAGTCCCAAAAAGAGAGGCCTACTTATATAATTAAAGGACTGTGTTGAGATCATGCTTGGTAAACAAGTGTGAGACTGGAAATGAATGGACTAAAAATTGATGTTTCAGGAATTAGGCCTAATTGGTGCACAAAATAATGAGAGGATGGATATTCCACCCATCACTCCCCTTTTGGGGCAAAAAGCTGGCTACTGTGATGCTGGCCAACTGAAAGAAGGGAAAACAAGTGAGCTTCAACCATTGTGGCCATCGCCTCAGTATCCTGGGACCCCGGGATAGAACATGACAATGTTGCACCTTTGTCGTCCTGACCCTGAGAAATGTCCTGACCAGACCAGACCAGAGACAGGACACAGATGACAGTGTCATCTCCACTGGCTCTGGGTAACTCCCAAATACCACCTGGAATGTGCAGCTTTGTCACATCCTCTTTCCCCCTCTCAGTGTGTTCTTTTCTTTCCCTACCTTTTTTTTTTCTTTTCTAGCCCTCTCCTTTTTCCTTCTGTCTAATAAAAGTCTGGTTCACTCACCAAGATGGTATATTTTGCATTTCTGCTGTGAGCTTGTGACTCAAAAGAGGACACTAAAAGCAGTTCCCTAAACAGCCCAATGCTGGTACAAGTTTGCCAGGTCTCAGAGTGGTTTATAAGATCATGTGCTGTACCTGTGTTTTTCCAGCAGTGAGATTCCTAGTGAAAATCAATACCAGAGGGAGAAGCTGCACTTTTCTAACTTTACTATTCTTTTTTCTTTCCTTTTGTATATGTTTGTCTTGTTTTGTCCTTTAGGAAACAGAATCTGACTTTAACAACAGTAGGAACATCAACGGCTTCAGCTCATGTGTAATGGGGCAGCTGCCTCACTCCAGTAAAACAGGGGTTAAAACAGCCAAGCTAGGCTGATTGGAATAGCAGCCACAGCTGTGGCCAGCTCAATCAGGGCCCAGCTGGCCCTGATAAAAGGGCTGGGAGCCAGGAGCTGAGGCACTCTCACTCTAGTCCTGGAGTGGGAAGGGCTAGCTGCCTGGGGGCGGGGCGGGGCGGGGCGGGGCGGGGCAGGGCACGGCACGGCACGGCACGGCACAGGAAGCTGGGGCGCTCCAGCCTAGTAAACTCCCAGGCTGCAGGCCTTGTTGAAGGCCTATGAGATGTACTGGGGCTGCAGAGATACAGCCTGGGAATAGGCAAAGGCAGCAGGTCCTAACCCCTTGCCAATGATGAGTGGCCATTACAGACTACAGTCTGCCCCAGTGAGCCGGGGCTAGATGATGACTGGCAGTAGCCACTGAGGCAAGGTGGGTTTAGAGGGTTGGGGGTTCCCCTGGGAGGGGAGACCCAGAGTGTGTGTGGGGGTACTGCTGGGGCAGAACCCTGAGGTAAAGGTTACCAGGGTCTGGGAGGGACACGGGGCCTGAGAGGCAGGCAAGACACCAGCCAGTAGGAGGCACTCCATACGCTGGAGAGCTAATTCCCAAGATGACCAACAGGCAGCGCCACACTGGTGAGTCTCGCTTCGCTACACCATCTCAGCTAACTCTTTCTCTTTTCTCCAAAAGGGACAGTTATTACCATCTAACAGACTGTCAAATAGTGGGGTTTTCCTTCTAAAACACCCTACAGATAAAGAGGAAAAGGAATGTTGTTAAAATGAAAGCCTTATATTAATAGTTAACATTTCAAATGCTCTTTTTTCCTTTTTTTTAAATTTTAATAAAAGGTTAAAAGGATTTTTAATGGTGTTTGCATCATGGTACTAAGCAGGCGGAGGTCTCTGTATACCAAACCCCGGACACTATTTAATGTTGGACAATGACTGGGCTATGTTAACACCTTTAGCCCATATATTCCATCTAAATTAATGCAACAGCCCTAGCCACTAGACTAGTAACCCTGTCAGAGAAGGAAATTAGAATGATTTGGCATGATTTGTTCTTGTCAAATCCATATTGGTTATTCCTTAAAACCTTATTAACTTCTAGGTACTTACAAATAGATTTTTTTAAAATACTTTGTTCCATTATCTTTCTAGGTATCAAAGTTAGGATGACTGATCTATAATTCCCCAGGCCCTCTTTTTTTAGAGATAGATACTATGTTTGCCCTTCTCCTGTCCTCCAGGGCCTCACCCGTTCTCCAAGAATTCTCAAGGATATTTGCTTTAGCTAGCTACCAAAGTACCAAGATTTAGGTAATTCCTTACGTACCCTAGGGATTTCATCAGGCCCTATCTGAATACATTTAACTTATCTAAATATTCCTTCACCTGTTCTTTCTGACTTGTGTTCCTTACCCCTTGCCATAAATATTAATTGTGTTAAGCATCTGGTGACAATTAACCTTTAGATATGTCCCTAGCCTCTGTTTGCCAAAAGCTGGGAATGAGCAACAGGGGATGGATCACTTGATGATTACCTGTTCTGTTCATTCCCTCTGGGGCACCTGGCATTGGCCACTGTCGGAAGATAGGATACTAGGCTAGATGGACCTTCGGTCTGACCAAGTATGGCCATTCTTATGTTCTTCTATCTATGAATTACTTACACTGGTTTTTTTCCTCTGGGACAGACAATACAGTTTATAAAGCCCAGGATGAAGTGTGTGAGAGCTGGGATCAAATCATTAATGGTTGACAGCGTCTGACTATGGAATAAAATTCCAGAGGATATTTGGTGACTCCAGAGCCAGAACATTTTTAGAAATGTTGAAGTACCTTCCTCTTAAAAACAAAAAAAACAAAAAAAAACCAACAAAAAACTCTTTATCATAGCAAGAATGACACTTGCAACTTTGAATCTCCCACGTACTCAAACACATTCCCCATAAAAATAAAAAGTTGTAACACAACTCTATACAATGCTTGAGATAAGCACTACTTTAATATTTTTTCTAAAACAATGTTAGATTTCTTATTGCTGTGGTTGAACCAGCCTTTAAAATGTTATAAAAACAGCCTGTTGTAGATTAATTTTGCATATGAGGATTACAAATATAGTATAAAAAATAACTTGGGAGACATATCAAGAGTTAGCAAAGTACCACTTTCTTTATATTAAGATTTTCTTTTTTCCAAAATAAATCTGCTAGGATAGTCTCAGTTGGTTCAAGTTTACATCCAAAACTTGTATTTTCCATTTTAAAGAAAGCTCTCCTTATTTTCTATACTCCCCAAGCAAACTGAGCACATTGTACTGAACTGCAGACAGAAGAAATGAACAGAGGACACCAGATTTGCACATTATCATTGATACAACTTTAGGTTCATACAACTCCTTTACAATATGAGTCAAGCACTTCCCCTCTTAAGTTTTGACTAATTACAAATGTATTCTCTACGCTAGTATTTTTACCCTTTGTCTGATCCCCAAAGAGGTATTCTGTTGAAGTAGAAAATCATATAAAACTACAGGCTCATCTACACTGGGAGTTATTCTGGAATATATATTACTAATTAACTCCATGTATGGAAACTCTTACTGAGGAAGAAGGCACTCTTATTCCAGAATAAGAGCATCTACATATAGAATTAAGCCGCAATAGCTAATCTGTTTTAAATTCACACCCTATTTTATTCCGGATTAACTTTCACGTGAAGACGAGCCCAGAGGCAATCAAGCAATTTTTTGGTAACACTGGCAACTGCAAAGCTGAAAACTATATACAGTACAATTCTGTTTTTGTAGTGGTCTCAGAAATTAAAAGCCTTTAGAAAAACAGGAATTTGGGTAAGCAAGGCAGCAATGAATGATAAATACTGCTGTTGGAGGACAGGGTGGATATCCAGCTGCACACAAGCTTAGGTTAAGAGAAGTTCAATTAAGCAGCTATACTGTATTTCCTTTTTCTTCAAAATGCAAATTCCAGATAAAATAAATATACAAAAAGTTTAAAAGTCAATATTTACTCTCAGACTCTGAGATACTTCTGTTATTTCCTTCTCTAAGTACATAGAAATATGAAATATTTCAGATATATGATAAACTGTGGGAAAATAACTATTTAATGGCAACCACTAAACTTGCAATTAGAATTTCCTGAAAAAGTGTACTCTTTTTGAATATACATTGGAGGGAGTGCAGGAGTGCACTCACCTCTATACAAGGACACAGGTGGGTGTATCTCTCCATCCCTGCACACCCGACACAGGTCTAACCATAAGGAAGCCAATAATGTAGGTAAATATGTATAGTATACTAGGGTTGCCATTTTCAAACCTGGGTGAACAAAGTTAGGCATGTGCGCCCCTGAGGATTAAGACTCTTTTACTTAGCTGCCTAAATATGGATTTAAGGGATCCAGTTTTTGAAAATCTGGGCTTCTGTCATGTGTGAACAGGTGGGTATGGTTCTTAAACTACATTAATTAAGCCTTTAATATGGCTGCCTTCTACAAAGGGACTTACTAAGTGAGATATGAATTGCTCCCTCAATGCCATCTGTTGGAGTCTATATGAGCTAGAAGGAACACATACAGAATACTAATCTTTAGGCAAAAGGCCTTCCCTGAGGTCAAATCATGTACTAATCATATTTTGAGGCATAAGACAATGTAATTCTTCTTTTTATCTACTTTCCAATTTTGCCTTTGATTTTTTTAGAGTCTAGAGACCAAAATTACTATTCACTGCTTTCAAATAAAATACCATTTCCCCATTTCACACTGACATGCCCCAGAAACCACGTTTGTTCAGTAAGTCTGAATAATAGCACAGAGTTTGAGTATAAAATTTCTGAGTTCATTAGGATCAACATGCTAGGTAACAATGTGCCAGAAGCAACAATGTGCCAGAAGCAGATATGCAACAAGGCATAACTGGGGAAAGCATTAGCAAATATGATCTAATTTCAATTGCAGTGGTAATTTACTTTTATCAAACCAGAGTCAACTTTCCATTGGTTACTGTTTTCTGACATTTAATAAGAATAGCAGAATGCTGAATACAGGTAAACTTTAAATGTTAGTGAACACATTCATTTTAAACCTCCTAAAACAAGTTGCAGATTGGAATATGCCTCTAAAAATTTACTTTGGGATATTTCCTCCATCTATTGTCATCAGACAAAGCATCCAGACCAGCCTTCTTACTACATTTGACTAACCGTTACTTTCTCTGAAGCTAAATACACTAGATATACTGGACTAGACTGTGTCTGCAAGGGGGAAGTGGAAAGAAAGGGTAGTGAAGAGAAAGACACCCCTGTATTTTTCCTTAACAGCTGAAGGTGCTAAAGAGTGAAAGGAGGAGGGAATGGCAAATGCTTCTAGCAACTTAAGTGGCCCCCCAAAATGGCCATGTTCCTGCTTTTCAGCCCCAACACCAACAAGAGTGCAGTGGTGAACACAAACTACTCCATTTCTACAGGATTACTGGTAAATACTGCATACCATGCTCCCTGGGAGAAATTAAAACAACCACAGTGATACTGACTTCTTTTACAGGATTTTGAAGTATGAAGTGCTTCCCTTTCCTCCATGATGCACATCAAATCCATTTTGTGCAATTATCCTACATGCTGTGGAACAAGGTTTAAAGTAAGGAGGAAGCAGCAGGGAGATCAGCTCCTTGTCCTCTGTTAACAGAAGAGAGAGAATAACTCCGAAGGAGGGCAGTTTCCCTAGGGTGCCTTCTTCTCCAGCAGCAAGAGCTGGTGCCTGGCTGGAGAAATTTCATGGTTATCACCCTTCTGGCCACTAGATGATGTGACATTTAGGCACCTAATCCTTTTGTGAACCTAGCCCCTGGAGGATATTTTGAAACCCAACCACAGATGAACGACACAGATATCCACAGTGGACTTCCACTGCTCACAATAATACTCTGAGCTCACAGGTGAATAAAGTGTACTCAATATATCAAAAAGATCAGACTCATAAATGTGCTTTTATGCATGGCTCCTTCGTAAAAATGCAAAAGGTCTATTCACTTGACTGTTTAAATTATTCAGTTGGATAAGATTGTTTATTTAATCTCATCTTACCTCACGTGTGTTTTCCTGTAACAGAGAACTCTAGTCTGAGACTGACTGATGGTTAAAAATAGGCCTAGAGAGGCAAAAAAGCAGCTAAAACTGTTGGTCTGGGGTGGGCTTTCCCAGGTCACTCTAGATGTGACCCATGCCACACTCATACAGAGAACCTTTGAGTAGTATGAATTACGCTGTGCTTTTCTGTCCTCTTTACAAGCAAGTCAGTCAGAATAACCATAACTGTAGGATCACCCACAGCATCTCATTTCCCTGTGGCTATGCCCCTTTTCTCCAATATGCTGCTTGCTGAATAACTCACAGGTAGAGATTCTGACCACTGCACACTATGCCTCATCACAGAGCCTACTCAAGGTTTAAGGCAGGTTCAAAGTAGCTTAATGCACCAAAGATCTGAGACATGCTAAAATGTTAATGTGTTCCGAGCAGTCTTCATTTTAATGTGAATTCCCAAGAGTCAAATTATTCATAAACAAATACTTGTAAATGAAAAATTAAAATACTTCTAATTATAGATATTGATAATGCAGTATGACTTATCCATATGAAATTGTATGATGCCTTACTGCCTTTCAATTACAGTACTTATCACAATTGATTTCCTTTCACCAGATCCCCCTCCAGTCTACATTTTGTAAGACCAACTTACAAAACTATATCTGCTTTTAAAAATGTTTTCACAGATATAGTCTTCATACTTTTGCAACTCATGCATCCTTTGTTGAAATTCGAGTTACAACTAGGGCTGTCAAGCGATTAATAAAATTAAACAAATATTTGTAATAATAATATAAAGTGAGCACTGTACACTTTGTATTGTTATTGAAATCAATATATTTGAAAATATAGAAAAACATCCAAAAATAGTTGTTAAATTTCAATTGGTATGCTTGATTTAACACTGCAATTAAAACTATGATTAATTGTGATTTTTTTTATCGTAATTAATTTTTTTAGTTAGTTGCATGAGTTAACTGTGATTAATCAACAGCCCCAGTTACAGCCTTTCTTGAGTTACATTGGATGAACAGAATATTTAAGTAAGGTCAATGCTCTCAAAGAGTACTCCATCTTCATTAGTCCTTGGTCTCCTCTTATTTGAGTACTGCATGCAACATCTGGAAGAATGTTCTGAGTTCTTTGATCAATGAACTTGGAAATGAGGGTTTGATTTCCACAAAGAACCTCCATGCTGTATAATAAGTATGTTTGATTTACCTGCTAACCAACATCAAGAACATGTATAAATCCAAACAATGAATACTAAATCAGGGACTCTGCTTCTGACATTCATGTTCTGAAGTTATCTACATTCACCTTCTATTCATATGAGCTCAAAATATCCCTCCCAAGCTATTCTCCCTAGAGATCCCACTTTTAAGAAAAGACTAAACAAGACCATAAGACTAAACAGGTAGAAGACTAAACAGCACAAAACAGGTGATTTTGTGCTAATGTAAGGTGCTAGATGATAGTCCTGGAAACTGAAGACTTCTCTTTATCTGCAAAAGAGGTACTATATGGGTAGTGACAGTGCAAACTTTCTATACACTCTCTCTCTTACATGACTCAAATTCCACTAGAAGGAAGCTTCTTTACAGAGCAGAACATAGATGGGTTTTGCCAGAAGCTGGGAATGAGCGACAGGGAATGGATCACTTCATAATTACCTGTTCTATTCATTCCCTCTGGGGCACCTGGCATTGGCCACTGTCAGAAGACAAGATGCTGGGCTAGATGGACCTTTGGTCTGACCCAGTATGGCTGTTCTTATGTTCTCTTTTTATATTAAATCTGTGTCCTCTCTGAGGAGGCTAACAACAAGACTGTCAACTAGCAATAATGTTTGTTTGTAGTAGGGCAACTTGTTTCTATTACAAATTGGATGTCTGTCTACACACACACACTCACTCTCTATCTCCCCTTAGCCGTCTCTTTTCCAAGCTGAAAAGTCCTAGTCTTATTCACCTCTCCTCAGACGGCAGCCATTCCATACCCCTACTCATTTTTGTTGCCCTTTTCTGAACCTTTTCCAGTTCCAATATATCCTTTTTGAGATGGGGCGACCACATCTGCACGCAGTATTCAAGATGTGGGCATACCATGGACTTATAGAGGCAACGTGATAATTTCTGTCTTATTATCTATCTCTTTCTTAATGATTCCCAGCATTCTGTTCGCTTTTTTGACTGCCACTGCACATTGAGTGGATGTTTTCAGAGAACTATCCATAATGACTCCAAGATCTCTTTCTTGAGTGGTCACAGCTAATTTAGACCCCATCATTTTATATGTATAATTGGGAGTGTGCTTTCCAATGTGCATTACTTTGCATTTATCAACATTAAATTTCATCTGCCCTTTTGTTGCCCCATCACCCAGTTTTGAGAGATCCTTTTGTAGCTCTTCGCAGTCTGCCTGGGTCTTAACTATCTTTAGTAATTTTGTGTCATCTGCAAATTTTTCCACCTCACTGTTTACCATTTTCCAGATAATTTATGAATATGTTAAATAGGACTGGTCCCAAAACAGACCCCTGGGGGACACCACTATTTACCTCTCCATTCTGAAAACTGACCATTTATACATACCCTTTGTTTCCTATCTTTTTAACCAGTTACCAATCCATGAGAGCACCTTCCCTCTTATCCTGTGGCAGCTTACTTTGCGTAAGAGCCTTTGATGAGGGACCTTGTCAAAGGCTTTCTGAAAATCTAAGTACACTATATCCACTGGATCCCCTTGGTCCATATGCTTGTTGACCCCCTCAAAGAATTCTAGTAGATTGGTGAGGCATGACTTCCCTTTACTAAAACCATGTTGACTCTTCCTCAACTAATTATGTTCATCTGTATGTCTGAGAATATTGTTCTTTATTATAGTTTCAACCAGTTTTCCCAGTACTGAAGTCAGGCTTACAGGCCAGTAATTGCTGGGATCACCTTTGGAGCCCCTTTTAAAAATTGGTGTCACATTAGCTATCCTCCAGTCATCTGGTACAGAAACTGATTTAAAGAATCATAGCATTCTTACATGTAGCTGCTAGATACATTTCACTTTAAAGTAATAAATCTGAAAAGATGTCATGATAAAATATTAATAAAAGTTATGTGTTTAAATTGTTAAAATTTAATGTGCAGATTGTTCAGTTTTGAATAACAGGTATTTTTCATGACATCTAAATCCTTCATTGTGGAACAATGATCGAGAAGAGCTATTGCTGGGAATAAAATCATAGCCTGAATTAATAATAATTCTTATATCTCATATTACTTTAAACTCTCTCTAGCTGTGGCGAAGTCCTTTTAAGCTGGCAAACAATAGAAAAGCACTCATGAGAAATAGGGCAATCTCATCTGTCTCCCTTCTTCTGGACCTGGCAGTCCTAAGACTGATGGTGAAACTGGGAATTCATCCCCACTTCAGAATGCTAACTTGTATTCTTGCCCTTTTGAAGACTACTACTCCTGTCTTCCCTGTGGCATAGAGTGAAATTTCTTCTGACTGTTAAAGTCATTCAATCCAGTACATCTTCTCCATCCTCTTAGTGTATATGTTAGCAACTGCACCTGTTCAATCATTACTAAATTCTATTTTGATACTTTAAATAAATGTTCTTCCACCCAAGAAATGCAAACAGCCTCTGAAATGCCTCAATGAATATTGGAATTTTGCCCATGTTTTTGTGACTACCCACAATAAATTTTGTTAGGAAAAATATCAGTATTGAAAATAGCATGCTATGATGAGCTGCAATAGATAAGGCACAATGTAAAACTGATAGTGTTCTCTGACAAAAGCTGAAATGATAAGTGAATTTTAATGTATGCGGTAGAAAGGAATTATGTGCCATTTGCATATGAAAATGATACCTCATATGTTATGCTTTCAGATCCTTTGCCAATGTTAAATTCCAACCTCTAGATACTGCAAAAGTGGCAGCAAAGCATATTAATGTAACAAATTGCAAATACAATCCACCAATCTTTTCATTTTACAATATACATTGATTACTGTAACTTTCATTCTCCCTGCCTCTAATTACGTTGAGTTTGATGCTAATAGTGGGTCTATTAATGACTGCCAATTTATTCAAAACCATTTGTGATAAGGAAGTTATTGTGCTTAATTTATTCCTTTATTTTCATAATCAGACACGGCTGTCAACAGATATTCTTTATTTTTAGAGTAGTGAATCAGTTTATTGCTAAAGAGAAATTGTTTTTGTTGATTATATGTTTTGTACTATGGACACTTTGGTGGGAATTGGATGGGTCTGGGGAACTGGCAATGGTCAAACAAACATTTTACTTCTTGGCCACTGGTTATCATTTCCCTAAATCAGAGGTGATTCAAAGTTACCATCATTTGACAGCTGTTTGTTTGCCTACGTGAAATATATAGAGAATGTATAGAGAAAGTAGATAAAGAAGTATTGTTTACTACTTCTCATAACACAAGAACTAGGGGTCACCAAATGAAATTAATAGGCAGCAGGTTTAAAACAAATAAAAGGAAGTATTTCTTCACACAACGCACAGTCAACCTGTTGAACTCCTTGCCAGAGGATGTTGTGAAGGCCAAGACCATAACAGGGTTCAAAAAAGAACTAGATAATTTCATGGATGATAGGTCCATCAATGGCTATTAGCCAGGATGGGCAGGTATGGTGTTCCTAGCTTCTGTTTGCCAAAAGCTGGGATTGAGTGACAGGGGATGGATCACTTGATGATTACCTGTTCTGTTCTTTCCCTCTGGGGCATCTAGCACTGGCCACTGTTGGAAGACAGGCTACTGGGCTAGATGGACCTTTGATGTGACCCAGTAGGGCCATTCTTATGTTCTTAGTGGAGCAAATAAAATAAAGCAACTGCAGCTTTAAAACAGACATATATAGTACAATTTCTAATACATTATTGCGGTGGTTCTCAAACTTTTTTTTCCCCACAAACCACTTGAAAATTACTGAGGGTCTCGGTGGACCACTTAATGATCCTTTCAAATGTTGTTTCTACTTTGGATAAAAGCGCTATATTAAAAAAAACAATTACATTTTTTGTTTTACAAATACAAGCACACAACTCATATTTTAATATCAGTAGCCTTACTGTTCTAATGAGATGGAGGTGCCCTCTCTCCCTTATGTTCTTAAGGCCTTGTAGTTAAAGGCAGGTCACTCAACAGCAGTGTGCCTTGAGAAAAACTTCTCCAGACAGGAGGTGGGAGACACCAATCTCCTTAGCTAACCGTTGTGTATTGTGTGCTTTACAGTAGAAGTCTGTAACCACCTGGTTCCAATCATCTTATTTACTATCATTTGAATCTCTCTTCTTTCATAATAAATGTATTCTTGTTTTCATTGTTCTCTGTGTTAAGTGGAGTGGTCATGCTAAATTAAAACTAGTAAGCTGGTGTGTGCTATTCGTTTGGGAGCAGAGAATCAGAATTTGGTTAATTTTTAGTGGATTAGGGGCTGGGGACCCCAGATGGATGTTCGGAGGACTTGGGAGTTGGTGTGTGCCTATTCAGAACCTGTACAGAGAGAGCAAGGCCTGCGGAGGCCTGGAACATAGTGCTTGTATTGCCAGAGGCTGGTGGAGTCAGGGAGCTCATCCACAGCTGGCACAGACAAGACTTCGTCATGCTAAGGTGCAGGTGGTAGCAAGGTGCTTCAAAACCCTGGGTAGCATCACATGTGCTCTATTACCAGAAAAGATAAAAAGGGATAAAGGAATACATAACACATTTAGAAGTACAACAGGAAATGTAACCAAATAAAGATTTATAACAATTGGTATAATTATTTTTAGCTGAAGCCTGCATACAACCAGTATTCATTAAATACTTCATGGTCAATGACTCTGAAAATAATCTCTTTGCTTCAGATGTCCACCATATCTAAAGTTGTCTCTTGATTGTCAATAGGGATTAATTTTTAAACAGTCATCTGACCAAAAACACCATTCCAAAAAAATGCATGCTCTGTTTTATAAGTTACTCCAAAGCTGGAATGGTCAAAAAATTTGAATGAAATATTTTATTGTCAGTGGAGTTTTGTTAAAATCAAATTTTTGATTGGTAAAACCCATTTAGTTTTGGGTCAACCTGAATCAAAAATTTTTGTTTCAGTCTGCTGACCCTCAAAGAAACATTTTGTTTCATGCCAACGTTAATCTTTGGCTGAGATGCTGCAATGCGTCGAGAGCTGAAATTCTGGTCCTCCCTCCCCCCCATTCTGCTTTATGGGCATCTCCCTACATCTTCCCAAAGGGACTACATTTCCCATGGTGCACCGATACCTGTTGCTGAGCTGCCATGATGCTTTATGACAGGGAAAGATCGTGATGCATAATGGGTAGGCTTGAAAGGATTAGATTTTTTTTTTGTTTATGTTTTCACCATATAAACACAAATGGATGAAAAAATGTTTTCATTGATAATAATTAAAATGTACACATAGGCAAAATAAGAAAAAATGATGCCTGAAAACTTATTAGCATTTGATTTACTTTGTATATTTTGACACATGCTTCACAATTTGTGTTTTAATGGTTATAAAGATTTAACTTTTTGAATCTCAATGTCCATTATCATTAAATAATTATCTGACCCAATTTAATTTCCTGCGACTGAAAATTTCAAATGACAAAAATTAGAAAAAATAAGCATCGACGTTATGTGTCAAAATTATAAAAAAATAAACACTGGCTTTTTCCTAATCATGGGAAATTTAGTACAGTTGAGGAGCTGCACCCAT
Source organism: Macrochelys suwanniensis (assembly GCA_033296515.1). Lineage (NCBI taxonomy): Eukaryota > Metazoa > Chordata > Testudines > Chelydridae > Macrochelys > Macrochelys suwanniensis. Next base: position 34,860,520 of record CM065775.1, on the reverse strand, counting down.
ATGCGATACGGGGGCGGGGTGGGGGCCATGAGGGGCTCAACTACAACTCTCACAACTAACTTGTTTTCATAATCAGACATGCCTGTCAACAGATATTCTTTATTTTTAGAGTAGTGAATCAGTTTATTGCTAAAGAGAAATTGTTTTTGTTGATTATGTTTTGTACTATGGATACTTTGGTGGGAATTGGATGGATCCCACCGAACTAACTAGCTCAGGTAGATACTTCGTTTCATGTTGATTCAACACAAATATTTCAGGTCAATAAACTGAAAAAAAGGTTTGATTTGGGTATTTTGTCATGTTTTGTTTTGAGTGAAAATGTCTATCATTTTCATCATGACACATAAAAATTTTTCAATATATTGATTTTTTTGCCCCTCATCAAGACAAAAATAATGTGCATTTTGATCAGCTCTACTCACTCTACAATGTCTTGGTTGATCAATTCTTTCAATTGGCATGTGTTTTTTACTTTGGCATTCAGTGAGTGCATTCAGATTAGAGAAAATGAAAACATTACCTTAGTAAAATCCTTTATCTGGGTTTTTGTTGTTGTGCACCGCTCTCCAAACTTTGTCATGTTTGTGTAAATCCATCCTGACTGTGACCATATCACCTCCACCATCAGGCCTATGGTTCTTTTCCTAAGAGGATTCTTGTAAAATATGTCTAAGTAAAGTGGGCTGTCTTTACTAGTTAGTGCATATCCAATAGTTTTGGCAGCAAATCTCCTAAGGATACAATTGAGCCTGTATCCTTAGTATACATATTTTTTTAGTAGAAATCAGATTTTACAATATCTCAGTCCTCCTCTTGAAGAATACCTCAATCAATCCTGCTTTTGTCAAATAAAAAATCTGAAGCCAGACTGATACAAATAATTAAACCTTTTTTTTATTACTGTAATTTAAGAGCAAACCAAAATTAATTTTCACCACAATACCAAACCAGAGGGCCAAGTCAGCAGAACAGAAGGATGCCAGAGAGGCACGGGAAAAACTGAGTAGTAAAACAGAGGTGGCATATTAAACAAAACCATCACAAAACAACACCTTTATTAAAGTATAAATCTGAAGATTATTTTCCACAGAGCTGACGATGGAAATCTATGAACCTTTACTAAATCCGTGACAGTTTGAACATAAGAACATAAGAAAGGCCGTACTGGGTCAGACCAAAGGTCCATCCAGCCCAGTATCCTGTCCACCGACAGTGGTCAATGCCAGGTGACCCGGAGTGAGTGGACCCAACAGGTAATGATCAAGTGATCTCTCTCCTGCCATCCATCACTCCCCTCTGACAAACAGAGGCTAAGGACACCATTTCTTACCCATTCTGGCTAATAGCCATTAATGGATTTAACCTTCATGAATTTATCCAGTTCTCTTTTAATCCCTGTTATAGTCCTAGCCTTCACAGCCTCCTCAGGCAAGGAGTTCCACAGGTTGACTGTGCGCTGCTGGAAGGAACCAATGATGAGCTAATTTTATTTAATTAATAATGAAAATTTACAGAGAAGGAAAGTTAATTAAAAAATCATTTAAGGCTAATCAGAGTCTCAGCATAATATGCACAAGCACATGTTGGGGTCAACGTTCAGGAGAAATATGTGCAAAGTGACAATGCATACTTGCAAATAATAAATATCTGTTACAATTCATAAAAAATAAACAAAAGTTAATTGGAGTAGCATTTGTGGAGGGGGTCTCACTAGGATCCTGGGGAACAAGTGTGTCTTTCTGTATTGCTATTTAGCCATATTCCAAATACAATAATATTTTATATTTAACATTCCAAGGTCATTTTTAAAAAAGTAAATGTTATCCAATATTCTGTCATCCATCGCTATTCTGTACAATCATTGACAAAATAAATGGAGGTTACTTATCTGTAACTGCAGGTTCTTCAAGATGTGTGGTCCTTATGTCCGCACATGCACAGCTGTTTTCCTTGTGCTCTGAATTGAAGGTATAAAGGGCAGCGCGACACCTCTGTGACAGAATGTACCTGTGTCCATACCCTACACACCAGTGTAATAATCTTTGTAGAAAGTATGCCTTATGAGGTATCGTTTGAAAACTCATGATTTGCTGGTAATTATTGTCCTGGTAAAATGTGTGGCAACACTGTATGGAAATTATAAGATTTTCCTGTATGATGTTATTAACATATGTTCCAAACCACAGTCCTACCCAAGCAGAAGTCTGTCCTAAATAAAGGAATGTGTGCTCTGCTTAATTTACATTTAAGTAGTAAACCGAGTCATCAAGCAGGAAGGAGGGACAAAGGAAGCTCAAACAGGTGAGAAAAAAGAAGCAGGAAACATCCTTCCACACAGACTTTTTGTCTCCTGATACCTAACGGGGAATGTTTTTCAAAAAGGGGACTGAAACTATAGAAAGGAGCAGCAAATACCCCATGACACCCCTCCTCCCTGCCCACCACATTCATGCCACTGGAAGTAACAAAGGAAGCATGTGTTGGATTCTGGGAGAAGGGGTCCTGACCTAAGAAGTTTGTGCAGTAAGACTGCTAAAAGCATACGGTGAGAAAACTTTGCTTTGAATTTAGCAGTTTAAGGTAGGCACCAGTTGCATTTTATCTTTATTTTTCTTGTGACCATTTCTGATTTTTATGCCTCGTTACTTGTATTCACTTAAAATCTTTCTCTTTGTACTTAATAAACACGTTGTTTTATTGTTTTATCTAATCCAGGTTGTTTAAATTGAAGGATCTGGGAAACTCCATTTGGGGTAGCGAGTTGTGTGCATATTATTTCTATTAAAGAAATAATGGACTTTATATAAATTTATATTGTCCAGAAGAGAGCTGGGTAGCATAAGATATACACATCTGGGGGAAAACATCTAAGACTGGGAATGTGTTGGGGGTATCCTGCAATATCACGAAGGCAGAGCCAAGGTGTGGCTGACTGGGTGCAGCACACACACAGACATAGCTGGGAGTGACTTGCATGCTGTAGGCTGTTTGTGAGCAATCTAGGCTGGAGGCTACAGCAACAAAGCATTGTAAAAGGGCACTCCAAATTAGAGGGCAGTGACAGAGCTAGTCATTAGTCTGGATTATACCCTAGTATGTCACAGCCTCTCCAGTTCCTTTTCTGGCTGTGAATCTGGTCATGATCTGCAGCAGAAGGGATGGAAAGTGGGCAGTGGAATACAGATAGAGACCACACATCTCGAAGATCCTCCAGTTACAGCTAAGTAACCTCCGTTTCTTCTTTGAGTGATGGTCCCTAGGTGTATTTCACATCTGAGAGATTAGTAAGCAATAATCAAACAAGAGGTGGGTGTGAGGATGCAGATGGTATGGATATTTGTAGTACTGCCATCCCATTGCATCTGAAGAAGTGGGTATTCACCCATGAAAGCTTATGCTCCAATATGTCTGTTAGTCTATAAGGCGCCACAGGACTCTCTGCCACTTTTACAGATCCAGACTAACACGGCTACCCCTCTGATAACTGCATGTGTGTGGACCAACAGACCCTGTTTAAAAATTTACAGACTCAGATGCATAGTGCGCATGCATATCCATGCCTGGAATACACATAGGGACCATTGCTCAAATAATTATGGCATATGTTCGTGTCTACAGACTTTACTGGGTGACGTTGTAGTTGGATCTCTGCATTAATGTTCTGGCCTAAACTCTAGGAAAAAATTTAAACAAGTTTGTCTCTCTTCCGTGTTAAAGTAAGCATTTTTGCATTCCTAACAGTCGTTACACATCACAAGCACATATAATGAGAGGTAGTATCTGCCAAAAATAAATAATTAAATACATTAATAGATTATAAAACCAGAAGAGACCACTGGGATCATCTACTCTGATCCTGACACCCTGACCGCAGCTTTGACATGACATAACCTAGCACTTTAGCCAGTGATAGACCATGGCGATATACTTAAATGGTAACTTCTTTGATACATTTACTGGAAAAAGCAGGTAGTCTACTACTTCTGCCCAAAACAAAGTTGCATATTCTCTCTATTTTAAATGTAAAGTCCGTTTGATAACTCTGACTAATGATAAGGATCAAGCCTGTCTATGTACAGTTATGTCTGAACATATAGTGCTGCTTTGTGGAACTGAAATTTTTACATTGTATCCTCTGCTAATAAAACTTATTCTGATATTAAAGGTAGACAGCTTTTCTCTTTCTAAAAATAACAAACCTTTTAATATGGCTATTTTAAGATTATGAAAGGTTATTAAATTAAGGTTATGAAAGGATATTAAATTGAAGTATTTCACACGTTCCCTCAGACCTGTCTCCCCTCTCACAATAGAAACTATTAACTAAAACCACAATTTAAACCTACTCCACCATTTTCCTTTAACTTCAGTTTTTCCGACATGCACCTGAAGAGCAGTTCAAAATAGATATTCAGATAGATATTATCTAATCTGCATTTCCAATTTTTCTCCCTACAGCACAGTAACTGCTCAAGGAAGTTTAATTTCCCTTGCATTGTCCCCTTTCACACACATTCTTCCTTCCTCATGTAGGGTCTTCAGATTTTCCCTTGTGTTCACCCACTGGGTGCAGCCCTTTCCAATACTGTTTAGTAGGATACAACTCTGCCCATGCCCATCTGACCAAGACCATGAGTGTGACACTAGGCACAACAATCTCCTTACCCTTCAGCACCTTTCTCTAGAGGATGAGGAATTCTCATCTCATTTGGGGCAATCTGTGTGAAAATACCCAATAGTAGTCAAACATAAATCTTGGCTTTAAAAAGACAAATGATGAATTAGGTAGTTAAAATAAGTTAAATTAGAGAGAAAATGGTAGTAATCATAATAAATGATTTGCATAACAAACCTCTTCTGAATACCTGGCAAAGCACAATAACATAAGCACCCCTTAGCTTTATTACAAAAAAGGAAGAAAGAAGTTGTATGTCTCTAGAAATCAAGAGTCCTCTGGCACCTTATAGACTTACAGACGTATTGGAGAATAAGCTTTCGTGGGTGAATACCCACTTCGTCGGATGCATGCAGTGGAAATGAGCATCTGACGAAGTGAGTATTCACCCACGAAAGCTTATGCTCCAATACGTCTGTTAGTCTATAAGGTGCCACAGGACTCTTTGTCGCTTCTACAGATCCAGACTAACACGGCTACCCCTCTGATACTTCTAGAAATCAAGTCCATCTCCGAACAGTTCCTGTTCAGCCTGACAGCCACACGATGACACCCAGACAAACCTTCCTGTGACAAAGTGACTTACCAGTTAGTGTGCCACTTTGTGGCCAGGAATGGTATTGCAAGGTTTCATTCTCTGTAGTCCTGCCAACCTACCTTCTGAGTTGGCTCTTTTGATGAGTTAACTTTGGTCTCACCCCTTTTGAAGGAATCCAGGATTTTCATCTAGTAGTTCCTGGACCTTACACCAGGTAGATGGCCCAATGCAAGCCCAATAAACTTTCTGGCACTTTGCATCTGGGGTCTTACTGCTCATCTACCAGATGAGGCTATAGGGGAATCCAGTCTTTCCCTCTACCCTCAGCCCAAGGATCCTTGTAGCAAGTGGTTAAGATCTGTGTGGTCAAATCACTTGGTTCTTTCCTGGGCTACTTCCTGCATTGGCCCACACAGAATCATAGAATATCAGGGTTGGAAGGGACCTTAGGAGGTCATCTAGTTCAACCCCCTGCTCAAAGCAGGACCAATCCCCAATTTTTGCCCCAGATCCCTAAATGGCCCCCTCGAGGATTGAACTCACAACCCTGGGTTTAGCAGGCCAATGCTCAAACCACTGAGCTATCCCTTCCGACCTTCTCCTCAAGGGGCTCATATTCTCAGCAGGGTGGGGATTCTGCCTGGGACCCAGCCTCTAGTCCCAATTCTCAATGTATTGAAGGAAAGGAAACTAAATTTACAGAAATAAAGAGCAGCACCAGTTTCTCTGTCCTACCCAGATTCTCCAGTCACCTATCCTACCACTTTGTGCTCACAGGTAACCTCAGGTAGTTTGGCTCTCTGCTGTGCTCCTCTGAGAGCTGAGGATAAGAGGTCTGTGTCTGCCCACAGATTCAAAGTACAGAAGGGACTATTATGACCATCCAGCACTTCCCCCACCTTGTTTGTAGAATTTCTTCCAGAAGCTGCATTAAAGCATATCTTTTAAAACATATAATCTCATTCTAAAGACTTCAAGCGATAGTGAGGCCACCACCTCCCCTGGTAAAATGGATATATACAGTTTCTATTTTAGCTGATCAAAGAATAGCATGGATTTATCTCTTTTAAAATTCCTCTAATCAATTTTCTTTTACCATGAAATATAAGTTATTGTCAGACCCAAGGCCCTCTTTCACATAGCCTTTTAGAATTAGAGATTATGAATAAGATTAGAGAATATGAATACATTGTCTCTGTTTCAAAGCAAAGGACAATTTTCTATTCTCTTATACATTGCTCTCATCAGAATTGCCTCTCCCTTTTTTCTCCCCGCCCGTTTTTTAATATATATATACACGTGTGTTCATTAATCTGTGTGTATATCTCTATAACTATGTACCTGCACATAGCTATATCACATATGTCTATTCTTTCATTAGCTATGTCTAAAATCTCTCAGGGCATAAACTGAACACCATCAGAGCACAGAAAGATATTTTCTTATCCGTGAGCCATGTATCTCATCGCACACTTTGGCTAGGTGCATTCTTTAGAGGGTGTCTGATTTATTCTGATACCGCAGTTATTGATTGCCACTGCAGGCAAAATACTAGACTCGATGAGTAATGGTCTGAATGAGTGTTGTGGTTCCTAAGTTCCTAATACTAACACTTCATACAGTCTTCTATTGTCTTCTATATTTCTTGAAAAATAGAACAGCAAATAAGTGGTTTGTAGTAGCTGCTCTTCTTTTGTTTAAATGTATATAGCCAAGATTCATATGGTTAATATTTAACAAAAGGATAGTAACATTCCCTTTCATTCACCTCATCTATCTCAAACTAATTATTATAGCAAGGGGAAACTGCTTGTCATTTGGCAACTCCCCGTTATTTTAATTTTTTTTTAAACATTTGTAGTATTTACTTTATAGCCAAATCTGCACTCTAACACTATATTCCTGTACCATATATTGACTAACACCAACCCCCTCTGGTAATATAAGTGCAATTACATTACTTGTTACTCAAAAGATTTAACCAGTGAATTATTATTATTAATAATAATAATAAATAATTAATAATAAGGACTGAAACTGGAACCTTATATTACCCTCCCTACCCATTGAACTTCATTGGTTTGACTAAAAGGGAACCTGGGTCCTAAATACCCATTAGTTTCCATTTTTGCAAAACTGTAACCTGACTATTGAATTTTCTTTTTCTTTCTTTCTTTTGTAGGGAGGGTGGGAATCTTCCCATTACAGAAAAAAAGACAAACCTCAAACCTTTTATCCAAAAGACACTTATTACTAGAGCTGGTTGGAAAATGGGTTTTATTTCTATGGAAAACTTTTTATTTCTATGGAAAATGTTTTTGGCAAAAAAGCAATCACCAAAATAGTTCAGCTTCAAACCAAAATATTTCGGTTCCGAAATACTGCCACATTGCCTTATGGGAGATATAATTTAGGTGCATCATGGAAAAAGAAATCTGGCTGGCCCTTAGTGGAAAGGCTGGTATCAAGAGGCACCTAAACTAAAACTCCTGTGAGGCAATGCAGTGGCATTTCAGAATAAAAATATTTCATTTTTCTGCTGAAATATTTTACTTATCAGTTTTTCAACAAAACAGTGGAATATTTCTGCAGAAGACACACTCTTTTTGCAAAATATTTCAATGTATTGAAAATCTAATTTTCCAATGAAAAAAAAAAATTTGACAGAAAATTTTCAGCCAGTCCTACTCATTATGCTGAAGCTTGGTGTTCCAAATGAAATTAATCTCAGATACAATTTGCAAAATCAAAACTGAAAGAACAAGGATTGTAAACATGAAACACTGCCATCTTGGCCAGAACTCTGGAACTAACTATCAGGGATCAGCCCTTACATGACTCAGAATCCAGAGAATGAGGCTAATATAACTTATTTTCTTTCAGTTATCTAATTTTTCTACAAAGATGAGAGAGTTATGAAAAAAGTGGTGTTACTTTTGTAGCATGTGTAGAATCAAATAAATGCAAAAAAGCAGACATACAAAAAGGATCTCAGGTAGTCTTTGTTAAATCATCCCTGTAATGATGTCAGCAGGAATCATTAGCATAATTTTCTTTTTTAAAGTCATAGGAAGTCATTTTTGTTTCTGATTACTTCTGTTCCTATACATAGCGAAATGGTATGTGTATCTCTCATTGTGCTTAGCTCCTCTGGATTCAGAACACGTTCTCCTTCTCAAAATATGTTGAAACCACAACAATCAATTCCAGATCTGTCCAAATTTTAAATTCAGTGAGGTTTGCATAGGCATATCATTTGAATCTCTAATCTCAGAACAAGTCAAACTACACAATTTAGGAAGCTCACTGATCTTTTCATTGACAGTAGTTTCACCAGGTTCTCATTGGAAGGAAGCCAAGAACAATGATTATAACAAACAATCAGGGTTTGTGTGTTGCTCATTTTATTTAGGAAACTGAGATGGCTCTGAAGCCTCAAATACTGAGAGATCAGGACTTTTTACATCTCATCTTGAAATCAGCACCATTCTGTGGCACCCAGCTTATTTTTTCTTGGAGGTTTTCTATCCCATTGATCTGGCCTGACCCTGCTTAGCTCCTTATATAGGATGAGATTACAGTTTCAGGAGACAAGTTGCTTCTCACTCCAAAAGTGGATGCATTTCAGTGATAAGTGTCCACATAAACTGTTCCAGAACCTTTCTGGATAAGTGTCACTAATATAAATCAGTATAAATCAAATGGATAAATACTTTTTTTGAAGTAAATATTAAACAAACTGGCACATGAAATTACAAGCCCAACAGCAAAAATGTAGCAACAATTAGAATTATTAGTATGAAGTAAGGAAGCAATGACCCCAGTAAATGGTTCTCTAATTCTAAGAGAGTATTAATTTTAAAAAGTTGGCAAATTAAGTCAATCTAGGAGGGAACATAAAGATGGCTCAAGTCTCTAGACCTAAGATTTGAAACGGGAAGAAGAACTCAAGATGAATATCACAAATAATATTGGACAAATGTTTAGCAAAATATCCAGGATACTTCTAGTTCTAAGAGTTTACCAAAATGTATTTCTAAATTAGTAATAACTGATCCCAGGGTGACTCGTTCAGGTTAACTGAACAAAATGTAGCAAATGTTAACAGATACCATATTAGAATAATAGAAACGTAAGAATGGAAAGGACCTCAAGATGTCACCTAGTTCATCCTCCTGGTGCTGAAGCAGGATTAAGTATACTTAGATTATCTCTGACAAGTATTCTCTAACCTGGTCTTAAAAATCTCCAATGATTGGTTTCTGCAGCCTCCCTAGGTAACCTGTTCCAATGCTTAACTATCCTTACAGTTAGCAAGATTTTCCTAATACCTAACCTAAATCTCCCTGGCTGCAAACTAAGCCAATGATTTCTTGTCCTACCCTTAGTGGATTTGATCACTGTCCTCTTTATAACAAGATTTTACATAGTTGAAGACTGTTAAGATGTCTCCCCTCGGCCTACTCATCTCTAGACTAACATACTCAATTCTTCCAACCTTTACCCACACATCATGTTTTCTAAACTTATTTTTGGTTCCTCTCCCACAGACTCTCTCCATTTTGCTCACATCTTTCTTAAAGTGTAGTGCCCAAAACTTATTCCATTTGATGCCTCATCAGTGTAGAGCAGAGTGGAAAAATTACCTCCTGTGTCTTACATACAAGACTCTTGTTAATACATTCCAGAATTACATTTGCCTTTTCCCCCAACTGCATCATACTATTCACTCATCTTTAATCTGTGACCCACTATAACCCTCAGATCTTTTTCAGTGGTATTACCATCTAGCCAGTTAGTCTCCATTTTGCATTTGTGTGTTTCACTTTTCCTTTCTCAGGGTACACGGGCAGAGGGAGGGGGACACCCCAACATCAGCCCCTCTGCTCCTGCTCTGCATGGGTCTGGAGCAGCTTAGCCAGGGGCAGCTCCAGGGGGGTGGGAGAAGGCAGGAGCAGCAGTGGCACAGGTAGGCGGGAGAAGGGGCATTCCTGCCCCAGAGGAATGGAGCAATGCCCCCATGAGCACAGCACCCTGGGCGGTGGCCCCTCTCGCCTACCCTTAAGGCCAGCCATGTTTCCCTCCCTGCCCGCAGAGTTTGTTAGGCACCACAACCCATAGCAGCAGCACAGAAGTAAGTAATATTCACAAATATTTAAATTTGTTAGTCTCTAAGGTGCCACAAGTACTCCTGTCCACTGTACTCAGAGAGTAGTTATGAATAGTACACAGTCAAGCTGGAAGGGCGTGCTGAGTGAGGTTTTGCAGGGATTTATTCTGGGTCCGGTTCTATTCAGTATCTTCATAAATAACTTGGATAATGGAAATAGAGAGTATACTTAGAAAGTTTACTGATGATACCAAGCTGGGAGGGGATGCAAGCACTTTGCAGAACAGGATTAGAATTCAAAATGACCTTGGTAAGCTGGAGAAATGGTCTGAAATAAATAGGATGAAACTGGAAGACAAATGCAAAGTATTACACTTAGTACACTTGTGCAATCAGTTGCACAAGTACAAAATGAGAAATAACTACCTAGGAAAGAGTAGTGCAGAAAAGGATATGGGGGTTATAGTGGATCACAAACTACATATGAGTCAACAGTGTAACACTGTAGCAAAAAAGCAAACCTCATGTATTAGCAGGAGTATTGTAAGCAAGACATGAGAAGCAATTTTTCCACTCTACTCAGCACTGATTAAGCCTCAACTGGACTATTGTGTCCAGAACCGGGCACCACACTTCAAGAAAGATGTGGACAAGGACAAATTGAAGAAAGTCTAGAAAAGAGCAACAAAAATGATTAAAGGTCTAGAAAACATGATTTTGGAGGAAAGATCTGGAAAAAAAGGGTTTGTTTAGTCTGGAGAAGAGAAGACTGATGGGGGACATGATAACAGTCTTCATGTATGTGAAAAGTTGTTATAAAGAGGAGAGTGATAAATTGTTCTTCTTAACTGCTATGGACAGGACAAGAAGTAATGAGCTTAAATTGCAGCCAGGGAGATTTAAGTTAGACATTAGGAAAAACTTCCTAACTGTCAGGGTAGTTAAGCACTGGAACTTATTACCTAGAGAGGATGTGGAATCTCCCTCACTGGAGGCTTTTAAGAACAAATTAGACAAAGTATCTGTCAGGGATGGTCTAGATAATACTTAATCCTGCCTCAGTGCAGGGGACTTGACTAAATGACCTATCAAGGTCTCTTCCACTCCTACATTTCTAGGATTCTCTCTCTATATAAAATCTCCATACACACACTTTTTAATCATGTCCAAGAAAAGGAAAATTCCAAGGTATGTCTGTCTATGCCCTCCTCTAAGGGGATTTGTGATAGGTTGGGTCACAGAGACCCCCTTGGGACTGTCACCTGATGTGCTGAGACTACCTCTGAGCCCGTTTTCCCTGCCAGCTTGGGACTTCAGAACCCTGCCTTGTTGAGCCATACACGCCAGTCTGCTCCAACACAGACCCAGTGTCTGAACCACATCCCCCAAAAACTGCAGACTTAACTGAAAATGGCTTAAGAAATGCTTCTGTCTCCAGCACCCAGATACCCAGTTCCGAATGGGGTCCAAACCCAAATAAATCCGTTTTACTCTGTATAAAGCTTATACAGGGTAAACTCATAAATTGTTCGCCCTCTATAACACTGATAGAGAGATATGCACAGCTGTTTGCTCCCCCAGGTATTAATTACTTGCTCTGGGTCAATTAATAAGCAAAAAGTGATTTTATTAAATATAAAAAGTAGGATTTAAGTGGTTCCAAGTAATAACAGACAAAACAAAGTAAATTACCAAGCAAAATAAAACAAAAACATGCAAGTCTAAGCCTAATACAGTAGGAAACTAAATGCAGGTAAATCTCACTCTCAGAGATGTTCCAATAAGCTTCTTTCACAGACTAGACTCCTTCTTAGTCTGGGCTCAATCCTTTTCCCTGGTACAGTCCCTTGTTTCAGCTGAGGTGGTATCTAGGGGATTTCTCATGACTGCCGCCTCCTTTATTCAGTTCCACTCCCTTATACAGCTTTGGCACAAGGCAGGAATCTTTTGTCTCTCTGGGTCCCCACCCCTTCTTCTAAATGGAAAAGCCCCAGGTTTAATATGAATTCCAGTACCAGGTGACATGTCTTGTGAGACCCCCCAGGACTTCACTCTTCCCGGCCTGACTCACAGGAAAGCTTACAAGTAAACAGAGCCATCTACAGTCAATTGTCCTGGTTAATGGGAGCCATCAAGATTCCAAACCACCATTAATGGCCCACACTTTGCATAATTACAATAGGACCTCAGAGTTATATTTCTATTTTTCTAGTTTCAGATACAAGAATGATAAATTTATACAAATTGAATGAGCACCCTCAGTAGATTATATGCTTTGTAGTTTTTTTTATTAATGGAGATATGCCAATCTCCTAGAACTGGAAGGACCTTGAAAGGTCATTGAGTCCACTCCCCTGCCTTCACTAGCAGGACCGAGTACTGTCCCCTGACAGATTTTTGCACCAGATTCCTAAGTGGCCCCCTCAAGGATTGAACTCACAACCCTGGGTTTAGCAGGCCAATGCTCAAACCACTGAGCTATCCCTCCCCCCTTACAAGATATCTTACAAGAGACCTTTTGCATGAAGCATATTCCAGTTACATTATATTCACACTCATTAGCATATTTTTATAAAATCATATGGAGTGCAACATCACAGGATTCTTAGCTGTCATTTAAATATAACAATTACATTTCAAGCCTGGTTCACTGCAAAGATAACCTTGAAATAGTCAACTGATTACTAGTGTTGAATGCTTGTGACTATGGTTTCTGTATCGCCTGCGATCATGGAGTAATTCAATGCAATTTCATCGGGGTAAATTTAACCCACAACACTTATTAAAACTTAAATGAAAGCAGATAATAGAAAGCATCCCATCAGTATGGTATCTAGATTACATCGCTGTCAGGATATTAATAGATATTGGACAGGAAGAAGAGTCAGTGCAATTTTCTCTGGTTTCTCTGCAGTCGTCACTGAAAGCTAAGAACATATCAGTGTGATACTTTTCTTTAGAACTGTGTGACCTAGTTTCACTTAGAAAGCAACCCTGTAAGTATAAGATGTGCTGATTTGTTTGAGAAAAAGAGCTAGGGAAATACTGGCCTAGAACAGTATCAGAAAGATTGTATGGTGACATGACAAAGGTGGGGACAAAAGCCAGTGAAACCATCCATGTTTTCTCAGCATTACAATAAACTTCTACTTCTACTCTACGTTCGCTCCTCCAAACTGACTTACCCTCATTTTTCTTGGCCTTAATATTTGTCTCCCAAAAAACATAAGGAAGAACATTTTATGTGCTTTATAATAGGTATAAAAATATCCCCAAACATTCAGACCACAGTTGTAAAAGCTTAGGAGATAATATTCTGCTAAGGAACTTAGTTTGATAGCTGGAGAAAGGTTCTTTCACTATTTCCACTTTTAAACTTTGAAAATGTTTGCCATACTTTTGTTTTCAAAGAAACCTGAATAATTTGAATGGATTATATAAGGTTTCAAGTATTTTCATAATGTTTAAATCTTGTATTCCTCAACTTAGTATGTTTACAATTAATTATGGAATGCTAACATTACAATTATTGGGAGAGTTACAAAACAGTTTCCTTTTATTAAAGAATGTATATACAATTGCATTTTATTGAGGCGCTTTCAATAAAAGAAATCCTCACAAGAAAGGAAATATTTACTTTGCTTTGTGTCTCTTTGAAGAACTTCTTGCTGAAGCAGCTTTTTCTTTGGAGGATTTTCTATTTGATTGTTTAATTGCTGAGGTCACATGTCCTAAAAATATTCATGTACATGTATCTATTGATTTCAATGGCACCAGCTGCTGCTATGCACTTTGCAAAACAGGTGAATGTAGGCATCCAAATCTAGGTACTCATTTTAAAAAATCTGGCTGAAAAACTTACTTTTATACATGATATTGCTTTTCATCCCCAAGTGCTGTCTGAAAGAAAACTTATATAGGCATAAAGGGTAGGATTTTCCAAAGCATATAAGATTAAGGAGCACAAGAGCTACTGAACATCAATGGGGCATATTCTTCTAAATCCCTTCACCACTTGAGAAAAATCTCTCCCAAAAAGCGATACTTTCTCCACCAGCTACCTCAAGAAAGTGTTTTTAAAAATGTCCAGCCACACTACAGTTTAAACTAGAAACTGAAACTGCAGGAGGAATTTAACTGGAATTTGGCCAAGATATGGATTTATACCTTTAATTTTATGAAGTGTTTATTATAAGTTTGAATAACAATATAAGGTATATGGAATTATACAACTGTAAATTATACCCTTAATTGTTTTTGTCACAATTTAAGAGAGCTTGAAGCTCAAATAGCTTAGCAGATTCAGGTACAGTATTAGTAGGGGCAAAAAGATATCAAATATGATACATCAAGTATGAATCAGTAGCTAATTCTTATTAAGGTGACATTACATATACAAATAAATGTATATGGAAATGAACTTTATATATTGACACCACTATTGATTTCAAGAGTGCTACAACTGGAATCAATGAATGCCCATGAATATGCTGTGTCAGTTTCTTCATTTGGATCAGTATTATTTCACTTCTCCTCTTAGGATTGTTATTTATAATATATGCAACAGAACTCAATGTGCTTATTAACGCTTTAGGCAATGCTATCATACACAGAGATTCCATAAACAGAGCTCCATGAAAATCTTTATAATTTTTCCTTTTTTTTTTTTGGAATTTCATTTCATTTTGTTTTATCCCCTGTGGGAGGGGGTTGGGTCCTGTCCCCAGGAGATGGGAGTCCCTGGGTGGGATGCTCGAGAGTACACCCACCCCATCCCCATAAGGAGGACCGGCCCCGAGGATGGATAGTGTTGGCGAGCAAGCCTGCCCTACATTCACCTCACAGTGGTGGCTCCTATACCTCTGGCCTTGGCCTGGCTTCCTGCTCTGGGCATTGCAACCTGGTGCAGCTCAAGTTTGATCCTGCCATCCTTCTATCATCATGGGACTGCTAGGCCAAATCTGAGCAGCTCTGGAACCCTGTGTACCATGTTGCAAAGCCACTCCACTAAAATTTGGCCTGGCGACCCCTATTATCACGGAGGAGTGGCAAGGCCAAACCTGAGCAGTGCTGCGATCCCATGTGCCAGGTCACAATGCCTGGAGCAAGGAGCCAGGTCTAGCCCTGCAGGACAGGAGCTGCTGCTGCGGGATGAGTGCATTTGATTACATTTTATTAATTACTTTTCTTTTTCTTTTGTTTTATTCATTGTTTTTAGTTTTATTTCATGTTACTTCACACTTGCAAAAAGCATAGGACTCTAACTCTAAACAATATTGTTAATGCCCTACCTAGCCTTATGAAGTATTTGAAGAAAAGCAACAATGCCTAAACATACCAATCATCTAGACAACAAGAAACATTTATCAAAAAAACTTATGGAGTATGAGTAATTGTAAACATTCAGCCGGAGATTTATACAATATCTCTAAACTGCAAAACAGGACAGGCAATAATTACTGACAGTAGGAAAGTAGGAAGATGCTTTTCTCCATGTATATGCATAAATATACATAAACATACATACCTGTGTACACACACATATATTTCTATTATCTTAGACTTACAGATTTGAATCTAATTTTTACACTGCTCTTTGTAAATAAATGATAGCTCAGTCATTTGCTATCTGAACAGACAACAGCCATATCTGCTTTTTGCATGAGACATGAAAATGGAGTAATTCATGTTAGCATTTTAGTCTGAAGGCACTTCTCTACAGCCATGTGCCATTTCAAATACATGCTATACCATATGGTACAGTCCTTTAGAAAACAAATTCTATAAAGTCATCTCATAACAAGCATTAATTCAACAGACTGAAGAACAGCATTTATTGTCCAATTGTATTTTTTCCTTGCAGTTTCTTTCAGAGCAAGTAGCACAGAAATTAAAGATAAATTTGCAACTAAGTAATACATTTAGGAACACACCTAGGACAAATAGATGTAATCATCCACCCTATTCTGCTGAATAAAACAGCGTGTCTTCAGAAACTCACTGCATTTAAACAAAAAGATTCTTGGGTTGTGAAATCTATTTCATGCTTTGATATGATTGTCTAATTTTACTTTTTTATCCTCCTGTCCCAGACTCCTTCCCCCAGCTCATTAACCTAGTTCTCAGCTTGTGAAGGAATTTTAATTTGCATTCTAACATAGGAACGCCACCTCTAAACATAAAGGTTGACTATTTTTCAAGAATTTGGTAAAACTGCATATCAAACCATATCCTAGTTTCACTGGCAACTATAATGAAGTCTCATAAGGGACCATCCTTTCTACATATAAAGGTTCAGTTTTATTTCAGAGAGCACATCATTTAGAAAAATAACAGGAGTTCTACAAAGACAGTAAGAAAAACAAAGATCTTCCTTCCTTTTCCACAGATCCTGAGTTAAAAGTAAGATTGAAATTTAGGGCAAGTTAGAACTGCTGTAAAAGTGAACAGCAATGTTACTGCACTCTGACAATAAAGTTTCAGGGTTTACTGGGACAAAAATTATATTGTGCCTCCCTGTTTATGGTTTTTAACATTTAATTATTTACACACAAGTTCTAAATCTCTCTCAGACAGCAGCTTGGAAAGCCCTACTATAGAGAAGTACACAGTATATTGTGATATAAAAAACAGTAATGTTCTGAAGTTAACTGAGTCTTCTACTTTACCTGGATAGCAAGTGCTCGAGCTACAAGCCCTCTGAGGTATTGTAAAGGATCTTCTGGACCTTCCCACTTACTCTGCCATGTGAGGGGACACTGAAATAAAAACAGATTAATTGGCTATGCAGTACAATTCAAAACTACAGGTATTACTACTGTTTTAATGCAACTATTTGTATTACATTTAATTATCTGGAGACTGAATGTAGTTTAAAAGGAGAGCGAGTGTCACGATCTGAGCATACAACTATGAATTCCCAGCTCTAGTGCAAACTCCTTACGTGGTGCACAGACACAATGGTGACAGAGGCCATACAGAGCCTCTGTTTAACAGAGAAATGTGACCTAACACTAGCATTATCCTTTTATAGTAAGGACAAAAACATTAACAGTACCTACTTGACAGGAGTGAGGTTAGTATTAACCAATGCCTGTAAAGTGCTGTGGGTCTTTATTTTGCAAGGTGCTCCCCTTTAATTCAATGGGAGTTGAGGGCACTTGGCAACACACAGGAGGTGCTGAGCACCTTGAAGGATCATGCCCTTGAAGATTAAGGGCTAGATTTTCAAAAGAGCTCAGCATCCAACAGCTCTCAATGAGAACAGCAGCAGCTACTGCATGCTGATGACATTTGAAAGTCTGGCCATTAAAGCATATAAGAAAGGATGACATTCAAAGTGAACTAAACAGTGCTAACTTTCACTGAATAAACTTCATCTTAATACAAATAATAGAAAAAGTTTGGGTCTAGGGACTTTGGTAACATTTAAATAGACCAACAAACAAAAACAAGACAAAGAAAATAAAGAAAAAACATTAACTCTGTGGACCCTTTTGCTTATGTTTAAAAAGCATCACTTCTGAAAGAGAGTTATAAAAAATGGTTACTTGCCGTATCGTAACTGTTGTTCTTCGAGATGTGATTGCACGCATGTATTCCACTCAGGGGTGTATGTGTCTAGTGTGTCTAGCGTGCCAGAGCCAGAGAGTTTTCTGCAGCAGAACCAGTCAGGGCAGCATATATGTGTCCTGCACATTGCCGTGGCCCTGCCAAGGTTATATAAATGTGGCAGTGCCCTAACCTGGCCTCAGATCCTTCACATCGAAACATAGCAAAACGGGATCCAGAGGGGATGGAGAATGGGTCATGGAATACGTGCATGCTACAGCATCTCTAAGAACAACAGTTGAAAGGATTACTTATCTGTCTTATTTCTTCTTCAAGTGGTTGCACAAGTGTGTTCCATTCAGGTAACTCACAAGCAGTACCGTTAGGTGGTGGGGCTCAGTGTCTACTTAAACATGGCCTTCCCAAAATTTGCATCAATCTTTGAAGCAGTCGTGATGATATAATGATGAGTGAAGGCAGAGAGGACCAAATGGCAGCCCTACAAACATCCAATATTCAAACATCCTTTAGAAAAGCCACCAACATAGCATGAACGCTCATTGAACGAACCAATAGTCTCTGTGGCGGAGGGGTGTTTGCCATGATAATACAGGATAATCCATTCAGAAATTGTCTGTGCAGTAACTGCTTGACCTCTCATTCTATCAGCATTAAAAAAATGAATAGATGGGGAGAAAGCCTGAAAGGCTTAGTCCTGTCCAGATAAAAGGTTAATGCTTACATTCCATTCAAAGTATGTAGACATTGTTCATCCTTATGCGAGTGTGATTTTTGGAATAAAACATGGTAAGTACATTGTTTGGTTCCAATGAATAACTGATACCACTTTGGTTAAGAACTTCAGATATGGCCTCAAAGCCACTTATCTCTGAAAAATACTGCTTATGGCAGGGGTGGCCAAACTTACTAACCCTCCGAGCCGCATATGATAATCTTCTGAAGTTCCAGAGCTGGACGCACCTACCAGGGCTTGGGGCTTCTGCCCTGTGTCAGGATGGAGGTTCTAGGGGCTTCAGCTCCGCCGGTGGTCCTGCTGGGGAATGGGGCTTCAGCAAGGGCGGGGCTGAGGCCCTGAGCCCTGGCAGGTGCCTCCCGCGGTGCTGAAGCCCCTAGTGCTCCCTCCCCACTGGGCGGAAGCCCCTAGCCCCACCATCCCGCTGCAGGGCAGAAGCCCCGAAATCCCCTCCCCCAGTCTGGTAGGTCGAGAATGGGGGGTCATCAAGGGCTCCACAAGCTGCACTTTAACTGTAAAAGAGCCGCATGTGGCTCGCAAGCCACAGTTTAGCCACCCCTGGGCTTATGGCATTCCTGCCATGAGAACTCGAAGCTCACCAACTCTTCTAGCTGATGTAATTCTCATAGTGTGGTACGGCTTCAACTTGAGGATCACTTTTGGGATGAGCAGAATAGGGAAAAATGCATATATGAGACTTGGTCCACACCACAGAAGAAATGAGTTGGTAAACGAGCCTGGTCTATGACCTAATTAAGAACAGAATTGACAGCATTTCCTGTAATCTATTGCTGCAAATAAGTTGACCTGATGGAATACCCCAAACCTGGAAGATGGTTTTGAACACACTGTGTTCTTCAGGTACCACTTGTCATTTTGCGAAAATCTCCTGATTAGATGACTGGCCATCTGGTTCTCAGACCCTGGAAAGTGCGTGGGCATGGGAGTACTGCCCTCCTTGATGTGAAAGTGCTACAGTACCATCGCTTCTTGACAAAGCTGATAAGGCCATGTCCATCTCTATCTGTGTAGGCAGTATGCTGTGGCTGCATTGTTGGTCATTATCTGCACTGACAAGCCCTTCTTCATGTGAGGGAGAAAATCATCACAAGCTTTTCAAATTGTCTGGAGTTTGAGGACATTGATTTGAAGGGTTGCTTCATGTTCCATCCATAACATTTGGGTTTGCAAACTCTCTAGGTGAGCACCCCTCCTATCAGGGATGCATTGCCTTGATGGGCAGAACAACTGTAACAGTTCTATTGGTAAAGATGCTGATGTTGAACTCTGCATTGGTGCCTCTTGAGGGGTTGTGGATATAGATCCCTAAAGAACAACGCTCAGCTCGGGAGTCTTTAAAAAGAATGCGAAGTCTCATCGGTTTTGTAAAACAAAAATAAAACAAAAAAAAACCTCTCCACCATTTTAGATTCTGTAGATTATTGGATGTCCATAGCTATGCTCGAGTTTTGTAACCATGAAGCTCTCCTCATTGTTATTGCAGACACCTTCATCCTAGAAGAAGCATCAGCCACATTAAGTGCAGACTGGAGTGATGTCTTGGACATCATACAACTTTCTGCCAGGAAAGTCTTAAATTCCTCTCTTGCATCTTCTGGTAGTTTCTCAATAAACTTCTTATGTGCAGCCCAGTTTAGAAAGTCATATTTAGCTAACTGCACCTGCTGATTCACTATATGCATTTGGAGGTGGAATAATTTCTTCTCCCAAATAAATCAAGTCTCATGGGCTCTTTTTCTTTGAGAACTGATTTAGCTTCCTCCTGAGTTAATTTTGTATTGGTAGTTATGACACTGGTAGACCAGGTGCCAGCTCATGCCAAGGCCCATAGGCCTCACTGAACACTGACAAATGCATAGATACAAACCAGTCTGGCTAACCTGTGTGTTGGCACTGTTAAAACAGATGTTAAGTTTATAAGACTGTGTTTAGTCTTGATGAAATGCTCGTAGGATGTTGCATATACTGATTTCATTTCTACCACCTCTATCCCATGGTATACAATTATATTGAGTATTTGCACTGTAAACCTCTGTAATTATATAACTCAAACAAGAAAGAAGCATTAATTAATGTAAAGTGCTCGTCCTGCAAACAAGAAGTCCCACTGAAACCAAATGAACCATTGTGAAACAGCAAAGGATAAAGACTTTTTGATTCCACCTCCCCCCATGAAGAGGAAACAGGTGCCAAACCTGTCCCATCAATTTGAACTCTGGAGGAAGAGAATAGAAAATCACTGACCAGAAGGAACTTTATCACTATGCTGATTGGAATTTGGGGAGGGCAATATTTAGACTCATAGACTTTAAGGTCAGAAGGGACCATTATGATCATCTAGTCTGACCTCTTGCACAATGCAGGCCACAGAATCTCACCCACCCACTCCTGGAATAATCCTCTCACCTATGTCTCAGCTATTGAAGTCCTCAAATCATGGTTTAAAGACTTCAAGATGCGGAGAATCCTCCAGTAAGTGACCCGTGCCCCATGCTGCAGAGGAAGGCGAAAAATCTCCAGGGCCTCTGCCAATCTACCTTGGAGGAAAATTCCTTCCCGACCCCAAATATGGCGATCAGCTGAACCCTGAGCATGTGGGCAAGACTCATCAGCCAGACACCCAGGAAAAAGTTCTCTGTAGTAACTTCTAACATCCCATCACTGACCATTGGTCCTATTTACCACTGATGGCAATTAATTGACCTTTGACTAAGATCATGTTATCCCATCAAACCATCCCCTCCATAAACTTATCTAGCTTAATCTTGAAGCCAGATAGGTCTTTTGCCCCCACTGCTTCCCTTGGAAGGCTGTTCCAGAACTTCACTCCTCTGATGGTTAGAAACCTTCGTCTAATTTCAAGTCTAAACTTCCTGATGGCCAGTTTATATCCGTTTGTTCTTGTGTCCACACTGGTACTGAGCTTAAATAATTCCTCTCCCTCCCTGGTGTTTATCCCTCTGATATATTTAAAGAGAGCAATCATATCTCCCCTCAGCCTTCTATTGGTTAAGGTAAACTTTCTAAGGTAAAATTTCTAAGCATAAGCAAGGGATCCCCAAGCTGCTTAACTTGGGTTAGCTCTGTAAAACATAGAAACCTTGCAAATTGCAGCAGCTTTGATTACCTTTTGGAACCTACGACTGTAACTCATTTGTGTATGTATGTTTACCTGCTTTAACCTTGTAAATAATTCTCATTTCTTTTTCTTAGTTAATAAATCTTTAGTTAGTTTATTATAGGATTGGCTACAAGCGTTGCTTTTGGTGTGAGGTTTAAATAGCAACTGACATGGGGTAAGTGACCGGTCCTTTGGGACTGGGAATAATCTGAATATTATTGTGATTTTTGGTGTGCAGGACCATCTATCACAAAGGCCTGCAGATGGTACAAGAGTGACAGCACAATATTGATATCCTCCCGCTGTAGTACAAGGAGACATGAGTTGATGGCCCAACTCTACTTTGGGTACCTGAAGAGTACTGATGATGTTCCAAGTCCTTTTTCAAAGTAGATGAGCTCTTCTTTGACTTCAAGTGACCCCAGTAAATCTTATGTGTTCTCTTTCAGGGAGGCCCTGGAGAGAAAGACTGACACCACTTTCTCTGTGGAGAAGAGCCAGGACCAGGGATCCATCAGAGACTACTGCAGCCACACTAGACTGTGGAGGTGGCAGGACACTCATTCAAGTCTCTGGAAATTTGTGTTATTTTCTTGAAAGGGTGCCAGATACTGCACCTTTCTTTATTGTGCCCCTCCCTGAGACACAAAGGAAGTGTATGCGGGGGTCACTATCTGGGACAGAAACCTCACACAACAGGTAGTGCATAAAGCATGGTGAGCATGCCTACCACTGATGCATAGCTCTGAAACTAGCCATTAAAAACAAAGTTTAAAATAAAAACAAAATAAACTTTACAGGTACTAACTGCTAACTACCTAACTACTGCAGATAAGACAGAAAGCTAAACTGGCTAACTATGCAGAAGAAAAAAAGTGAGGGAAACTTCACATGGAGCTTGACTCAGGCCATAGATGGTGAGAAGGAACTGAGCGAGGTGGGGATGGCGCTGCCCATCTACACCCTTAGGAGGGGCCATGACGATGTGGAACTAGACTGCAGAGGTCTCATCTCTCAGGATGGGGTACTAGAAAGAAGATCCCAAGCTAGGGGCATGGCATGGATTCTGTTCAGACTCAAGGCTTAAAGCACATACGGATTCAGCATCTGGATCAGTCTTATGAATATCCAAAGACAGATTGTGAGGGTACATTTTCTATTTTTTAAGGCACACAAAATTGTAAATATTTGCTGGCCAAATCAATGTATTACATTTTCTACTCTGTATATTAAAAGACAGACTCTAATTTGCAAAAATATCATATTCTTTTAGAGATGAGTCAAAACAAAATCTGTGATCTGGGTTTAGAATAGAATTTGTAACTTCATTCCCTTTTATAATGTGATGCATTTGAGTATCTCAGACATCAGAAATATTCCAGTCCACTGTTAGAGTTCTGCCCATTACAGAGACATGAAGCTTGGGTTGGGCTTATTTTTTATTAAATATGCTCCTCTTTCACTAGGCAAGTTGCCCCTTTATTATTCTTAATGGTGTAACTAAATCAGCCACAATGGTTGGTAAAAAACAACACACTTTTGAATTTTGATTTTTAAGTTAAGCTCCCCACACAGTCATCCCCAACCCTGTTTCTGGTGTCTTCTCTTCTTCCATCATATTAAGTCTTATGCAACCTGGACTGGAAACTTCTTGTGGTGGTGACTGCAAGTCACAATCTGATATCACTTACACTGGTGAGAATGAGTTTTACAACAGTTTTAGGGAGATGAAAATTGTCTGTGTGTCTTATTTGCCTGTATAGTGTCAACAACATATTTAAAGCTGTTTACATTAACTACTACTACCTAATAGCAGTAAACAATTAAGTATTCCAAAGTTTGCCTTTATTTACAGGTCAAAGCATATTCAATTTATAAGTCATATTCAGATAATATCTTAAATTACTTTGCAAGGAATTCTTACATCTGTGATTTAAAATCCATTATACATTTTAGATTTAAGGTTTTTATGAGAAGTGGAGACAGACTGGACTCATCACACATTGCCCTGGCATATTCAGCTGCAGTAACTGTGTTGTCTTCTTCAAATGACATCTCTGATGCAGACATTATCAACCATCACCTTCCATCTTTTGCAGTTGCAACAGAGTTGGAAAACTTCCACTCTCCTTTGGATATCAGTCCATCTCATGACATTTCTGACATAATTGGCACTCTTTCTTCCTCTTCCTGGTTTCCGTGTGATCTTTCCTGATGGCATTTGTGCCGGAAACGTGTCACTTTGCGATCGGCAAGCTATGTGTCCAAAAAAGAGGTTATTCTTTTATCTAGGGTCTCAAGTAATTTTACTCTTTTAAAATTTATCCTTCTCATCACTTCTTAATTTGTAGTTTTAGTTATCCAGATAATTTTTAACATTCTTCTATTGCACCAAAACCTGAATGTTTTGAGTCTCCTCTAAGGGCAGGTCTTCACTACCCGCCGGATCAGCGGGTAGCAATCGATCTATCGGGGATCGATTTTTCGCATCTCGTTAAGACGCGATTAATCGATCCCCGATCGCGCTCCCCGTCGGCTCCGGAAATCCACCTCATCGAAAGGCGGAAGCGGAGTCGACGGGGGAGCGGCAGCGATCGACTCGCCGCCGTCCTCATGGCCAGGTAAGTCGATTACGATACGCCGACTTCAGCTACGCTATTCACGTAGCTGAAGTTGCGTATCGTAGATCGACACCCTCCCCTAGTGTAGCCCTGGGCTAAGTGTCCATTTTAAGCATCTGGCTCTCACATCCGTACAGGAGAGCTGACCATATGTAGCACTTCAGCAATCAAGTGCATATATGCAGTTTTAACTTTCAGCAACACAGAAGTCTTTGGAAGTTGTTCTTCATCATATCTTCTGTTTCTTGTTATTAGACTCCCTAAATAGGAGAACCTATTCACTTGTTCCAGCATTCAACCATTAAGGTTTAGATGTTGCCTACTTTGTGCTTACTTATTATAAGACCTTCTGTCTTCCTAACGTTGATCCTCATTCTGTATTTTTTGCTGACACTGTTCACAGTAATACACATGTTCTGAAGTTCTTCCCTAGTTGAAGAAATGCAAACTAGGTCATTAGCATATCTTATGCTGTTGATGTATATGCCATTGACATGTATGCCCTGGTTGGTGTCTTCTAAACTTTCCCTCATTATAGCTTTTACATATATGTTAAATAGTTGTGGAACCAGAAAGCAACCTTGATGGGCACCTGAAACTGCGATACTCATAGTGCATAGTTAATTTGGATTGCGGTTTTCTGTCTCCAGTATAGGCTTTTTATTATTTGTATATCTTGAGAGTCAATATTACATTCTTCAAGAATAAGAATCATGTTGTCATGTTGGAATTTATCAAATACCTCTCAATCTATCAACCACATATAAATTTCCCTTCGCACTTCTTCCATGCTCATATAAGATCCTCAGGGCAAAGATTGCCTCCCTCTTGCCTATTCCTTGGCAGAAACCAAACTGACTACTACTAATTCTGTCTCCAGATGGAAAGGTATTTATGTGCCAACAATTTTCAACAAAACTGTGTGGCTTATCAAGCTTATAGTTTGCAGTTGTTCACATTCTCTAGAATTAACCACCTTTGGTAGAGGAACAAAGACTGACCTCTTAAAGTCCTCCATAAATTCTCCTGGTATGTATGTTTATAAAAGCGTTAAAAAAATTAAAAATTAAAATTAATGGAGATATGCCAATCTCCTAGAACTGGAAGGACCTTGAAAGGTCATCGAGTCCAGTCCCCTGCCTTCACTAGCAGGACTAAGTACTGTCCCCTGACAGATTTTTGCCCCAGATCCCTAAGTGGCCCCTTCAAGGATTGAACTCGCAACCCTGGGTTTAGCAGGCCAATGCTCAAACCACTGAGCTATCCCTCCCCCCGGTTCTAGTATTTCAATTGCAATACCATTCTCCCCAGCTGCTTTTCCTCAGTTTATGCTTTTTAATGTTCTTTCTAGTTCACATATTGTAATATGTGTTGCTTTTTCTTCTCCC
Organism: Macrochelys suwanniensis; assembly: GCA_033296515.1. Classification (NCBI taxonomy): domain Eukaryota; kingdom Metazoa; phylum Chordata; order Testudines; family Chelydridae; genus Macrochelys; species Macrochelys suwanniensis. Next base: position 34,834,738 of record CM065775.1, on the reverse strand, counting down.
CTTTTGATGTCTATATCTCCTAATTTTTCAAAATCATCAAAAAGTTCCTTCATGTATTCCATCCACATTTCCAGAACGATGATGTTTTCATAGCACGGTCTGCCATCCTTAGTTTCAATGCAGCTCTGTTCTTTTCTTGACTTATTTGTTTCATAATTTTTTGTGGTGTGATGAATCTTTGTAGTTCTTTCTGGTTTCATATTCTTTGATTTCATCACATCATAACTATGTGAAACCAGCTTTTTTCCCCTGTGACGGGTTGTTCTACTTACCACTGGATGGGCCACCTTCTGGTGATTCTGGGGATTAGCTCAGTCAGACCATCACCTCATCCCAGGATTATGCCCCATCAGTTTCTCCCCTGCAGCCCCTCTCTTGCTCTCAGGAGCTGCAGCTGTCCTCTTTGTGACTCAGCCCTCCGGCCAGGTCATTATTGTAGTTTTCCATCCCGGGGGAGTGTATCAAGGTTCCTGCTCTCCAGCCGTCTCTCAAGCAGTCTTCTGCTTCACTGATTTACAGTACCACTCCCACAGTGGCTAGCAGGGGAACATGGGCCTACCCTCTACTCTGGGTTCTAGCTCAGAGACCCTCTACACAACAACTAAGGTCTGTTCCCTGCAACTTGCTGCCTGTCCCTGAGCTGTTTCCATACCTCCTGGCCTTTCCCACTCCTCTGGGGAACCTCCTCACTCCCTCCTCCCAGGGAGTAACTTTAGGCAACTCATCTCTGCAGCCCCCCAAACACATTTCCCTTTTCCCAGGGAGTGACTGCAGACTCCTTCTGAAGCCCCTTCTCTTTCCAATTTCCTGTCTTTTGTAGAAGCCCCGTCTGTCCCTCACAGGTGAGCCTCTCTCTAATTAGCTGCCTCCAACATAAAGCTCTGCCATTTTCAGCTTAATTAGCTGATTGGGCCCATCTGGCCCAAGTCAGCTCTTCCAGGGTCAGTGTGGGGAGCACACCCTATCACATCCCCATACCCAATCTTCATGAGTTTTAAAAGATATATACCCTTTAATTACACAACTGAACATAAAGGTGAGGAAAGGGTCTCAGGCAGTTAGCTAAGCCAGTGCAGAAACATCAATAGCTAGTCAGCTCAGTACTTAAGTTAGGGCAACCAACAGTTTCTAGTTTTCCTTACAATTTTTTCTACATTATGTTCTTTATTACTGTCATGATTTTATGCTATTTTTAAAACCAAGCTGCTTGCAAATAAAAGTGGCAAAATCTAAATGTCAGACACCTACAATTCTGAATGTGGGGCCAATGTAACTTTCCTGTGTTAGTATGGTATGTTGACTATTTGTGAATGCTCACTATTTATCCAACAGATAACAGGCCTTATGCAGCTGTTACAGTAGAGCATATTAATATGCACAGGTTTCAAGAGTCATTTTAAAAACCTTATGGAGTGAAAATTCTCCTCTATCTGTTTTGGCACGTGTACTAAGCACCTATACTTAACAGTTCTCTTTACAAAACAGAAACAACAATATACTACATATCACAGAAAAAACTGAGGAAAAGAAAGTAATTTGGGATGTCTATGTATAGAAATTGAACCTATTTAACTATACTAGTTTCTAAATCAATTTAGTTAAATCAGTGCAAATCCTGTGTGGGAATTGGTTTAAATTAAAATTGGTTTAAGTTTACCTTATAATGACTTCCCTTAATTCACAAACAAACCAAACAGCTTCAAAACATTGAGGAAAGTGAACTGTCAGTTGGTCTAAATAAGCCATCCAACCTAGCCCAAATCCATCCTGGACTATTTGTGTTGATGAAGACTGATGGGAGCACAGAACCTCCAAAAGGAGAAAGAAAGTAACCGTTACAACCATAAAGTTCCCAAAATGTCTTGTGGAAAAGACAAAGACTAAATTATGTCCCATGGTCTGATAATCCATGCTCAATTGGCACAGAGGTAGTGATATTCTATTATGTGCATTTGGGGAGACAGATACAGCAGGTTATGAGCCAAAGTAGTCTTGGGGGTTTGGGTCTGGAACAGATGGGTCCTAAGGCATTTAAGCCTGGAATAGAGTTTATGTTCTGTTTAATACTTCTGATCATAAAACCAAATCCCAGAAAGGGGGTAATGTTAAATTTATACAAAGTACGCATTGCCTTTTGTTGTAGCAGGGTGGAGACTCCCCCAATGTACAGGAATTCATTTCACCAAGTAATAATTCCAAATATTTTGAATATTAATGGACTCTACATTGTAATGCAAACTGCCTGACAAAGTTGGCTGAAGTTTGTACTGAGCATTAGAATTGCTCTAGACTAAAAATATATTTTTAAAACATATGATGTTTAATACATTCATCTTACTGCTTATTGACAGCAATGCAAGCCTTATTTGCTTTGAGTTGCACTAATCTGTACTACATAAGCAAAGGGTGGAGATATATAGAGAGAACTGTCGTATTTACCACTGTGAAACAGCAAAAAAAAAATAGAGAAAAGAAGCAGCATTTTATACTAAAACATATTTCCTAGGATATCCTATTAGCAAAATTATTTCCAGTATGTTTTAGTTGTAAATGCAAGTTTCACTAAAAGGGGTGTGATGCTATATGACTGAAATATGACCATTTATATAATTAATATTGTCACTGTTAGACAACTGCAACAAAATTTGTACAAAGTATATCATCTAAGGTGTCAACAGAAGAGATATGAGTTTCTAAAGAAAAGTATCCTGTTTAAATCCATGTATCACCACTGTAGCTGAAATTATGAATATTGGCTATAGATCTGTATCCCAAATGTGTTTGTTCCTAGGGTAACACTCACCAAGTAAAATCTACAGTGAAGCCAGACAGCTTTGTATTGATGGCCCATGAAAGGCAACTGACTCTCACAATGGTCCATAGAAGAAACTCATTCTGCCCAAGATGGCTCTTCCTGCAGACAGCTTGGCCTGCAAGTGGCCAATGGCAGCCTCTAGGAATCAGCAAGCCATGTAAGGGCATGTGACTTACTCATGTGACTGTGCACTCCATCTTGTGCCAGTGACTTTCCACAAATAGACTGAGAGCTTTGTTTGGGATAGTAAAATTCCATCCACATGGCAGAGGATATAAAAGACCCTTGAATCATCTCCATGTTGCCTCTTTTCTGCTCAGCTTCTCTAGACTATGGATTTACAACTAAAAGGAGCATTCAAATCTATGAATTGAGGACCTCCCAAGCTTTTGGAAGTTACCAGAGACTTTAGAAGCCAACAGTCTGTAACATCACTGCTACACACCTGAGATAAGAACTTTGCAATTATTGTATGTATATGATCTATTAACCATTTTAACTGTCTTTTCTCTTATAAAAAAACCTTTAGATTTTAGTTACTAAAAGATTGGCAGCAGCATGATTATTGCATAAGATCTGAGTTATATATTGACCTGACTATGTGACTGATCTCTTGATATCAGAAGAACCCTTTGTTTGATTAAATTCGTTTTCAAAAACCACTCATCATAAAATCTAGTGCCTGTGTGGTGAAATACATACTGGAATGCCTAAGGAGACTGCATTTTTGACTTCTTGTTAACCAGTACGATGAGACAGAAGTTTACTTTTGTTACTGGCTTGGTATATCTAATCGTAGAATAACCAGCAGTCTGGGGTGAGTCTGCCCTATTTCTCAGAAGTTTGACCTGAATCTGGCATCCTCAGCTGTGACCCACTGAGGCACGTTGACGGGGGGAAAAAACGATTCATATATTTTTAAGGGATAACATGAATGATTTAGCTTGTGAGATATTATGGGATTTGTGTTGGAAATGCTATTCCAGGATCATTAATTCTACCAGCCTTGTATATCCTTCATAGAGAAAGATCAGCTAATGTGCATAATATGCTCAGAAGCCCCCACTGATTCTTAAAGCCAATATTTTTTAAAGTTTTCATTCTGAAAAGCCACAGTTAAGTTTTCCTTAAAATAATAATATTGTATATTTCAGGATAGTTGAGTAGTTTGGGGGTTTTGTTTTACTATTTATCCTAATGTCAATACAGAATTGTGCATACTCAGCACCTCTCAGGCCTTAGTACACATCGAAGGTGCCAGAGTGATACCACTAAAGGTAGAATTCATTTTTCTGGGCATGATGGCATTGCCAACATCTTTAAACTTCTAGGTATAAGAAAGTAGCTCTGTTTTAATTCTTGGACTCTCTCTTTATCCTACTACTTAAGAAAACCAATTAACATAGCAGTTGTTTGTAAGGCAGCTAGCTAACCACTAAGCAACAGATTGACAATTTAGTACAAAGGCCACTAACAGCCTTTAGATGGTAACAACATTTGGTGCTAAAACCCTGAACCAGTTTTGAACTATACGTGACCATAAGGTGAAAGGTTCCCTATTTGATTAGGAATCCCCTGAAACAACTAATCTACTCTTGTGACAATTTTAAACAAAGAAACCAAACAAAAGGTGAAATGTATATACGTGTCTGAATTTAGCCGACTTTTGTTCAATGTCATAGTTACAGAGTAAGGATTTATAATGCTTAGTTCAGTGTATAATTTCTTTTTTCAAATGTTAACTTACCTTCTGGTTTAATAAAGCACTTGCTAGACTTTGTACTTCAGAACTCAATAGTGAGGTGCCTCTGATGACTTTACTGAGAGCTGCAAGTGACTGATGGACACTTTGCACTAGGAGAATGGCGTTGAATTGTTCAAGAATAATGAATGATAAGATTGGGGATCCTTGGTGCTCAGTAGGAGGAGACACCTTCTGATGAATCAGGTTGGAGTTCTAAAAGAAGAATGTAGAATGCTCAGTTAATAAACTCAAAGTGACAACTATATTATTATACTACATATTGTTGTCTTTATACTCTCATTCATGATCATTTACTATTTGTAGTATAGAAGTCCATAGTAGTATTGTGCTAGGTGTTGTACAAACACAATAGTAAGAACAGTCTCAGACTCATAGACTTTAATGTCAGAAGGGACCATTATGATCATCTAGTCTGACCTCCTGCACAATGCAGGCCACAGAATTTCACCCACCCATTCCTGTAATAAACCTCTAACCTATGTTTGAGCTACTGAAGTCCTCAAATCATGATTTAAAGACTTCAAGGTGCAGAGAATCCTCCAGCAAGTGACCCATGCCCCATGCTTCAGAGGAAGGCGAAAAATCCCAAGGGCCTCTGCCAATCTGTCCTGGAGGAAAATTCCTTCCCGACCCCAAATATGGCGATCAGGTAAACCCTGAGCATGTGGGCAAGACTCACCAGCCAGACACCCAGGAAAAAGTTCTCTGTAGTAACTCAGATCCCACCCTATCTAACATGCCATCACAGGCCATTAGGCATGTTTACCGCTGATAGTCAAAGATCAATTAATTGCCCATCATACCATCTCCTCCATAAACTTATCTAGCTTAGTTTTGAAGCTAGATATGTCTTTTGCCCCCACTGTTCCCCTTGGAAGGCTGTTCCAGAACTTCACTCCTCTGATGGTAAGAAACCTTCATCTAATTTCAAGTCTAAACTTCCTGATGGACAGTTTATATCCATTTGTTCTTGTGTCCACATTGGTACTGAGCTGAAATAATTCCTCTCCCTCCCTGGTATTTATCCCTCCGATATATTTATAGACAGCAACCATATCTCCCCTCAGCCTTCTTTTGGTTAGGCTAAGCAAGCCAAGCTCCTAGAGTTTCCTTTCATAAGACAGGTTTTCCATTCCTCAGATCATTCCTTCTCTGTACCTCTTCCAGTTTGAATTCACCCTTCTTGAAAATGGGAGACCAGAACTGCACACAGTATTCCAGATGAGGTCTCACCAGTGCCTTGAATAATGGTACTAACACCTCTTTATCTCTACTGGAATACCTCACCTGATGCATTCCAAGACCACATTAGCTTTTTTGACTGCCATGTCACATTGGCGGCTCATAACCGCTAATCCTGTGGTCAACCAATACTCCGAGGTCCTTCTCCTCCTCCGTTACTTCCAATTGATGTGTCCCCAGCTTATAACTAAAATTCTTGTTATTAATCCCTAAATGCATGACCTTGAACTTTTCACTATTAAATTTAATCCTATTACTATTACTCCAGTTTACAAGGTCATCCAGATCTTCCTGTATGATATCCCAGTCCTTCTCTGTATTAGCAATGTCTCCTAGCTTTGTGTCGTCCGCAAACTTTATTAGCACACTCCCACTTTTTGAGCCGAGATCAGTAATAAAAAGATTAAATAAGATTGGTCCCAAAACCGATCCCTGAGGAACTCCACTAGTAACCTCCCTCCAGCCTGACAGTTCATCTTTCATTATGACCCGCTGTACTCTCCCCTTTAGGCAGTTCCTTATCTACCTTTCAATTTTCATATTGATTCCCATCTTTTCCAATTTAACTAATAATTCCCCATGTGGAACCATATCAAATGCCTTACTGAAATCAAGGTAAATTAGATCCGCTGTGTTTCCTTTGTCTAAAAAATCTGTTACCTTCTCAAAGAAGGAGATCAGGTTGGTTTGGCATGATCTACCTTTTGTAAAGCCATGTTGTATTTTATACCAATTACCATTGACCTCAATGGCCTGAACTACTTTCTCCTTCAATTTTTTTCCCAAGACCTTGCATACTACAGATGTCGAACTAACAGGCCCGTAGTTTCCCGGATCACTTTTTTTTTTCTTTCTTAAAAATAGGAACTATATTAGCAATTCTCCAGTCATACGGTACAACACCTGAGTTTACAGATTCATTGAAAATTCTTGCTAATGGGTTTGCAATTTCATGTGCCAGTTCCTTTAATATTCTTGGATGAAGATTATCTGGACCCCCCGATTTAGTCCCTGCACTGAAAATCTAAACGGACAAGGAAGACAAAGAGTGGAAAGAGAAACAGAAGCATAAAATAACTTGCCTAAAGCTACAGCAGGTCAGTGGCCAAGCCAGGCATACAACTTACGTCTCCTGACTCCAAGTCCAAGGTCCTATCTGCTGGACTTTTGTGCCTTTATAATGTGAGACAGGATGTACAGGACATATATTCCACTGTGTATATACAGTCCTATTAATATTTTTCTCTTTGGGATTTTTCTCTGTCACTGTATCTTTATTTTTTATAATATAATGAAAGGTTTTACTATGGAGATTCTTTATGACAATGTTAAAGTGGAAGCACTCATTCAGAATAGAATATAAATTCCGTTTTTAAAAATTAATTATATAAGTAGTGAGACTGTTCTGTTAAGTAAAGAATATTGTGCAGATCCTCGCTTTCCAGTAAGAAAAGATAAAATATCATGGTTTTTTAAAATACATTACTTTAGACAGCTGCCATTTCAATCAAATAAAATTGCAAATTCAGGCATATTGTCACTTCTTTTATAGAATTCAAAGTCTATTTAGTACAGTAGTGGGTCCTGATTCCAGTAATACAATTTCTAGTGCTTACTGGCCCATATGTGCCTCTCACTGAAGCATTCTCTTTTATTTAATATAGTTATTATATATATACACAACTGTATATGAAGCTTTATTTTTCTAAATTGTTTATAGCATTTTTTTCTGCCAGACAACTATTTCCCCCCACCCCCATCAGGACATTAAACTTTTTACTAAATAATAACAGAAATACTGTTTTTATTGTTTTTATTCTTTCTTTTCAACTTCCCTGTCCATGCTCACGTCTTCCTCTCTTCTGCACCCCTCCCTCTGATTTTCATTTTCAACGGAAAGCAGCTCAGAGACAAATGACACTGCCTGATGAAACTCTTGGGGACTGTGGAAGATCTGCTGGCATGATCTCCTTCACTCCAAGGAATGGGATGTTCCTGGCAGTGCTGGAAGAATCATGATCCTGCAGAAAAACAGGGCTAATTGTGGGATTCTCCCCAATGGTCAGGAGAGGGAAATCAAAGATGTTGGTTTTCCTTGTGTATTCCACATTCAATTGAGTACCATATTCAATTGAGTACTTATGCTCCTTTTACAAATTTCTTTCTTCAGAAGTACACCTTCTTTCATACCTTGTGCTGGGATAGTTGTGGGCAGGTTAGCAATTGTTAATGGTTTATAGAAATGTTCAGTTTTCTAGGGGTTTTGTTGTTGCTGTTTTTTTTAAAAAAATTATTTTTCTGTTTCTGTTTCTGGAGTTGTAGTGAGCGCAAAATGGATGTAAACATTGTTCTTTTTTCTTTTCTACTATTAACACCACCAAGATCAGTCCAACAAATGAAAGGTGTATTAGTCTATTCATAGATTCCAAAGCCACAATGTTGATTAAACATCCAATTATGATTTTAAAATTGTCAGTGATAGAGAATCCACCACTTGTTAAATGTAAACCTTATTTCCAGTCTGAATTTGTCTAGCTTCAACTTCCAACCATTTGATCATGTTATATCTTTCTCTGCTAAACTGAAGAGCCTATTATTAAATATTTTTCCCCATGTAGATACTGATAGACTGTAATCAAGGCACCCCTTTTCTTTGTTAAACGAAACAGATCGAGCTCCTTGAGTCTATTAGCTAAAGTGAAGTTAATTAAACTAGGTTGATTTACACAAGCTGAGGATTAGGCCCAGGACTCTTACATTTTATGAAAGTGGAACTTTCAGTCATGCCCTGTGAAGCAGAAACATCTTTCACGTGGCTAAGAAGTGGTACTGGTATCAATTGCCCCTCCATTGTAAGAGAAGCTTCTTGGGGAGGGTATTAATCAAGCAACAAAGGAAAGAAGAAAAACTAGGAGGGATAAAATAAGACAGCGGAAACATATATGAAGGTGTATTTATAAGGATAACAGGTAAATAAAATAGAAGTATTGCTATTAAATACTGCGTCTATTTCTTAGTACAGTGTTGTAAATATACTTAACAGTGTTTAACTGTATGTTGGGGAAAGAAAGGGTACAGGCTGGGCTAATAGGTACTGATTCTCAGCCTTGAAGATGTGTTCAAGATGATCATGATATTAAATATAACATAAGCTGAGGGATATTTGTATCTGAGTTTTTGGGTTTGGATAATTTTAACTATAGAAGCCACTTGCAAAGTTCAGGTCTAGGTTCAGAATTTGAGTATCTTCAAAATTCTCTGGTATTTGCAATTGGGATTTTGATGTAGGTCCATCTCTGAAGATCATGTTTGGCCTTGAATTATCAGAATCAGAAAATTCCACTTCTGTGAGGAAAGTGAGAAAATTGAAATTCAAATAGGCTATAGTAAGAGAATTACACTGTGTAAATCTGTAATACAGATTGTACTAAAACAAGGTTTTAATGCTCTAGTTTTAAAGCAACTAATTACCTCTTCCTTTTCAATAATGAATGTTCTTAACTTTTCACAACTCTGCAAATCATTCTTAGGTAAAGCCATTACCAGAAAATTACTTCTGACCTAATTTTCTAAGGATCTTCATTGTTTAAAAGTGATGCAGTGCAATCATATTACTAACAGATAATGAAATAGAAAATGGAACCAGCAAGAATAAAAAAACACTACTTAAACCATTACTTTATATCAATCAGAATGTATCATTCAATATGTAGGCATGGAATAAGATCAGACATTTAACTAGCTGCTATAGTGGAAATATTCTGATTTTCATTGAGCTTGGGCACTAAAATAAGGAAATAAAATTAGGTTTATCGAGTTCTCAAGATCAGTTATATACCATATGAAAAAGTGGTTTTCCTTTCCAGTATATTTACTGCATTATTTCAGAATATATATCAATCTTGCTATAATTACAACTCAAATGAATAATAATATTTTATTTTTATCTTAAACAGTTTCAGTTTTATAGTTTATCCTGTGCTATGATGCATACAATCTACCTACTACATTATGCTGAAATATTTGTAGTGCTGTGTTTTATGGAACGAGCATAAACTAAGTTACATTTCCAAGTACTTATCTCTCTCCTAGAAGATGAAAAAGTACGTAAACTACATTTTATTTCACACTGACCTTCCCTATGAAACACAGAAGGAGAGCTAATATTCTGGTATTAGTTTTTCACAATTTAAATGTAAAATGAAAACTCTTAGAGATATTCATGTTTTCAAATACCCACTGTCATCTTTATGTCACACTTTTGTTTTCAGTTCATTTTAGAGCTATTCACAATTCAAATTTATTCATCACTTGACTTATTAGCTTGTGGGATATTGCCAGTTTGTAAATGTTATTGTTCATGCAGATTATTACCCAATGCATATTTCTGAAGCAACTGTTCTGAGATAACCAACTCAACTCATAGTAACAGTACACTGTACTGAATCTTAAACATGGGATGAATAAACTTTATAAAATATGTTCAATAAGCCACATATACCTCAAAACCATTATTTTGCTAATTTGCAAAATATTTTTGTTCACATCATCATTTTCCATTGATTTCCTAAAGGTAAAAATCAGAGAAGTACCCACTGTGAAAGTGACTAGAGGCCCTGGCTTTGTTTAAATTAGATCAAATCAACTTCTAAATCCCTCCTGTGGCATTCTGCTTTGCAGTCCAGGTGACTGTCAACTTTTCTATTTCATCTGTGCCCACAAGCACTACAAGTCCAACAGGTTCCTTGAATGTCACTGGTCTCAAGCTCACAATGCAACTAAAGGATCTGTAGGGCCGTGACTGGCAAAAGAATAAAGGTGCAGGGAATCATGGTTGCAAACAAACAGAATAAAGATCTTCAACAGACAATAAAATAAAGTTGGTTATTGATGAGAAAGCTGTATAATAAATGCCCAGCATTTGAAAATTTGGCTTTACCTATATATACTTCAGATTTCATATCAATTATGAAAAAAATATATTACAGAAGCAACAAAGAGTCCTGTGGCACTTTATAGACTAACAGACGTATTATATTATAGTTTACTTTTGTGCCCCACAACCTACTGAATCTATAAATCTAGACTTATATGAATTTTCATGATCCAAGATTGTGCATGATGAAGAAATGCTTCTGGACTCTCTGGCTTAATGTAGTTCTTTGTCTTTATTCAATATTCAAGCATAAGACGAGAGACAGCCAAGGCAGTGCAACATTCAGGCTCTATTGCTTCCTTAACATATAGGATCCTATCTTATCAAGCACTTCATAAAAGTAAGTTCTCTAAGTTCCAAGACATTACTCAATTCAAAGCATACTCTAAGCTTCCCATCAAAGGGTGTATCTATCATAACAATCTTCTACTATTCCCTGGTAAAAGATTCCCCCTTTTCCCATGTCATTCATCTCCTGGGCTCTGGGATTCCCCAGGAATCCCCAAACCACCTTATCACATCTATTCTGTCCTATTCTACTGCATCACTGGTGAATTTACAGCAGCAACATCTGAGAACTAAACAGCTCACCAAAAGAAAATAGCGTGAGCAACCTGTTTTCCCTTTGAATTTTCTGTTCTTTATGACTACTCACATGGGGACAAGTCAGAATGCATGTGAAAATTAAACATGAGAGGTGAAGTGGGCAAGTGGAACAACTTGTAAAGAACTGCTAAAGTTAAGTGTGCTCTTTCTAATCCAAAACAATTAGGGCATATCTGTACCTTTAACCTCAAATACCATTTTTATGTGTCTCATATCCAACTATGCATCAACAACCTTTCTGTCCATCTTTGATACCTGCAATACTTTAACTGTTCTTATCTGTTCCCATTATACTAACAATCCCATCTGGCCAAGCAAAACCAACACACACACAGTGTCTTTGTCCTTTGTTCACACATATTAGTATAAAATATAAAAGTATATAAATATAAAAATATCAAAAATCAAACGGGAAAAAATACAGGCCTGAACCTTACATTATTACTAGCACTCTTAACATCCACCTAGACTCCATATCCTTTCATCTAAACTATTCCAACTCCTTTATCACCTCCCTTCAGCTATTCTTTTTCAGATGTGTATGAAGTAGGATAATGAAATTGCTTCCCTACCCAAATAACTTCACTGGCTCTGCACTGGCTTCAAGAGCTAATTTATATTTTTTTCTTATTTTTATAACTTAATATTGACATATTGTAAGTCATAGAATACATAGAAATGTAGGGTTGGAAGGGACCTTGAAAAGTCATCAAAATCCAGCCTCCTGCACTGTGGCAGGACCAAGTAAACCAACTAGACCATCCCTGACAGGTATTTGTCCAACCTGTTTTCAAAAACTTCCAATGATGGGGATTCCACAACCTCCCTTGGAAGCCAATTCCAGAGGTGAACTACCCTTACAGTAAGAAAGTTTTTCCTAATATCTAACCTAAATCTCCTTTGCTGCAGATTAAGCCCATTACTACTTGTCCTACCTCCAGTGGAAGTTTTTATAACAGCCCTTAGTATATTTGAAGACTGTTACGAGGTCTCCCCTCAGTCTTCTTTTCTAGCTCTTTCCCTGCTAAGTAAAGGACCTATTTCACCCATCTTTCTCTTACTCCTAATGTATTTAAAGTAGGGCTGTCGATTAATCGCAGTTAACTCACACAATTAACTAAAAAAAATTAGAATAATAGAATCACTGAATATTAGGGTTGGAAGAGACCTCGGGAAGTCAATCCGCTGCTCACAGCAGGACTAACACCAACAAAATCATCCCAGCCAAGGCTTTGTCAAGCCGGGCCTTAAAAACCTCTAAGGATGGAGATTCCACCACCTCCCTAGGTAACCCATTCCAGTGCTTCACCACCCTCCCAGTGAAATAGTGTTTCCTAAGATCCAACCTAGACCTCCTAATATCTTGACTAGATTAATTAAAAAATTAATCATCATTAATCGCAGTTTTAAACACACTTATGAATGTTTAGCGTATCTGGCACGTAAATATCTTGCAACGCCGGTTACAACAGTGCCATGTGAACGCCTGTTCTCACTTTCAGGTGATATTGTAAACAAGAAGCAGGCAGCATTATCTCCTGCAAATATAAACACATTTGTTTGTCTGAGTGATTGGCTGAACAAGAAGTAGGACTGAGTGGACTTGTAGGCTCTAAAGTTCTACATTGTTTTATTTTTGAATGCAGTTATTTTTTGTACATAATTCCACATGCTGTAACTGAAATCAATATATTTGAAAATGTGAAAAAATCCAACAATGTTTATATAAATAGTATTATTATTAACAGCGTGATTAATCGTGATTATTTTTTTAATAGCATGATTAATCACAGTTAATTTTTTTAATCGCGTGACAGCCCTAATTTAAAGAGCCACTTCTTACTGCCTTTTATGTCCCTTGCTAGGTGTAACTCATTTGGTGCCTAAGGCTTTCTGATTTTGTTCCTGCATGCTTGTGTTATTTATTTGTACTCCTCTTTAGCAATTTGTCCATGTTTCCATTTTTTTGTAGGATTCCTTTTTTAATTTCAGGTCATTTTATCTCATGAGTCTTTTTGCTCACTTTCCCACTCCCTGGTCCCTCTCTCTTCATTTAGCAATGATCTCTATCTCCCACAAAATTTCCTCATTGCTGGGAACACAGCAGTTTTCCTGTAACTCAGTTTCATTGACTTTTCATGTAATTTCAAATCTTAGCTGAACAGATCTTTGCCCCTTTTCATATAATAATGATTACTTGATAATTTCACTCTTCCTCTGCAATTACCAATTTTTACTTAACTCTGGAATAGTATTATTTACAATTACTATTACAATTTCTAAAGCATTTTGAATATTGCACGAGAAGAAAATATTTTTGTTTGACATTTTATTCAATGATAGGTGTAGTTTGTCTTGCAAATAATCTTTCATGCAAGCTTACAGTCATAGAGTTTAAAGCCAGAAGGGACCACCAGATCATCTAGTCCAATTTCCTGTATATCAAAGACCACTAATGCCACCTAGCACCTGCACACTAAACTCAGCAACCAAATTTAGATGAAAACATTACAGCCCACAGGAAAATAGACTATTATGTACCACAGCAGAGAACAGGAGGGACTGAGAAGCATCAGTGGTCGAGGCCCAGGCAATAGCATAGACTTGATTAAGTGAGATATACACAGAGAATCCCAGCAAGTGACCCACAGACTACAGACGAAGGCAAAAACCCCCTAAGGTCACTGCCTATCTGACCTGGGGGGAAAATCCTTACTGACCCCAGATATGGCTATCAGTTAGATCCAGCACATGGCAGCAAGAATAGCCAACTAAGCACCTGAGAGAGGGAATTCTCAGTGCCACCAGAACCCCAGCCCTTTCCAATATACCATCTCCAGCCATAGTATCTCTGATGCTTCAGAGGAAGGAGACCCAAAACACCCAGAATACACTGCAAGAAAATCCCTTCCTGACCCCTATAAGTGAGTGCTGAAGCCCAGAAGCATGAGCTCTAAGAACGTAAGACATCAACTGCAATGGACACCCAGGGCTACTGAGCCCTGCCTCCCACCAGCACAAACAACCCCCTCATACAATCCCAGTCATAAATTTGTTCAGCTCCCTCTTAGAAGTCCTTAAGCTGTTTGTCCCCCACAATATTATTAGGAGGCTGTTCCAGGACCTCACTCCTCTGATGGTTAGAAACCTTCTTCTAACTCCCAGCCAGAATTTGTTCATGGCCAGTTTAAACCCATTTTTCTTATGACAACATTATCCTTTAGCTTAAATAGTCCATCACTCTCCCTGGTTTTTGCCCCTCAGATGTATTTATAGAGAGCAATCATATCCCCTCTCAGCCTTCTTTTTGCTAGGTTACTTAAGATAAGCTCTTCCAGTCTCTTCTCATAGGATAGGCCCTCCATTCCCATGATGATCCTACTTAGCTTTTCCCTGCACCTGTTCCAGTTTGAATGAACCTTTCTTGAACCTGAGTGACCAGAAATGTACATAGTAATTCAGATGAGGTCTTACGAGTGCTGGTCATAATGGCATTAATACTACTGGAAGTGCCTTGCCTGACATACCCTAGGTATTCAGAATTGCCATTTTCATAGCAGCATCATACTAGTGGTTCATTGTCATCCTGTGATCTATCAACACATCCAAGTCTCTTTCCTCCTTCGTTGCTTCCAACTGACGAACCTCCAGCTTGTAGAAGAAATTCTTACGATTAAATCCTAAGTGCACAGCCTTAAACTTTGTACTATTGAATTTCATCCCATTTTTGTTATTCCAGTCTTCAAGGTCATCCAGTTCTTCCTGTCTAATATTCTGATCCTCCTCTGTATTGATGATGCCTCCCAACTTTGTATCATCAGCAAATTTCATTAGCACACTCCAACTTTTTGAGTTATTAATAAAAATATTGAATAAGATTAGTCCCAAGACTGACCCTTGAGGAAGTGCACTAGTAATATCCTTTCAGTCCAATAGTTCACCTTTCAGCACAGCCTGCTACTTCTCTCCTTTTCTCAGTTCCTGATCCACCTTACAATTCTTGTACTAATCCCCATCTTCTCTAATTTAATTATTTTCTATGGTGGCATGTCAAATGCTTTACTGAAGTCCAAGTACATTAGACCTACTGCTTTTCCCTTATCTAAAAAAATCAATTATGTTCTCAAAGGAGGAGATCAGGTTAGTCTGGCATGATTTACTGTTGGTAAACCTATATTGCATTACATCCCTTTTTTCCCCCACTTACCTCCATTAATATAATTATTCTTTCCTTCATTCTTTGTTTTATAGGTTACACTAAGAGGTCTGTAATTGCTCAGATCCCATTTCCCACCCTTTCTTAACTAGAGGTGACTTTAGATATTCTCCAGTCATATAGTATTACCCCCGAATAGATAGGGTGACCATATTTCCCTATGCTGAACATGGGACATCTGGTAAAATTACTCATATTTAAGCAAGTTCAACAGCAATCAATCAGAACTATGCAGTACAAATGTTAAAATTAACATCAAGTTGACCGAGCCCTTGTTAAAAAGAAATACTGCATAGTTGGATTCTTTTTATTTGCCTTCTAATTCTTTAAGTCTTTAGGGTTCACACGGGAAGGGGTGACACATCCCCCTTTCCCCCCCACACACAGAGGGAGGTGACACAAACACACTCCTGTACACCTCTCATACGGGGGGAAGGGGTGGGTTGACTGACTGACCTGACTCTCCCTGCCTGGTGTTCTTTGCCCTCCGTGCCTGGCTGGATCCTCGGGATGGACCTGCCTGTCCTGGTACCTGGCGCCATGTCTTCCAGAGGCAACACGTCACATGCCCCTCTTCCCCAGATTTCTGCCAGGGTTCACACCACAATGTGGTCAGCAGCAGCCTTTTGGCATTGTGAGGGAGGGAAGGGATGGGAGCTACTTTCAGCCGCAAGGGGGGCGGGGAGGGATGACCTGGCCCATGTCTTTGCAGAGCTCATCTCTCCCCTCCTCCCCGCCAGTCCCATTCCGCTGTGGCTGGAAGGAACTTGTTCCTTCCTGCCCACACAGTATCGAAAAACAGCTAACACAGCGCTGGTCACTGACATAACCCAGCTGCCTCCGGTCCCACGGCTACATGAATTCTCAATGATAATCACCAGTGTTTTGGAGATTGCTTCAGTTACTTCCTTAAGTATGCTAGGATGAATTTCATCAGTCCCTAATGGCTTGAATACATCTAACTTATCTAAATATTCTTTAATCTGTTATTTCCCTATTTTGGCTTGTGTTCCTTCCCCCTTGTAGTCAGTATTAATTGAGTTGAATATCTGGTCACCATTAACCTGTTTAATGAAGACTGAAGGAAAATAGGCATTAAAGACCTCAGCCTTCTTCATGTACTTCAGTTATTAGCTCCCCTTGCCCACTAAGTAGAGGACCTACACTTCCTTTTATCTTTCTCTTGCTCCTAATGTATTCATTGCCTTTTATGTCCCTTGCTAGGTGTAACTTATTTTGTCTTAGCCTTTTGATTTTGTTCCCACATGCTTGTAATATTCTTTTGTTCCCCTCCTTAGTAATTCCTCTCTGTTTCCACTTTTTGTAAGATTCCTTTTTGATTTTCAGGTCATTAAAGAGCTACTGGTGGAGCCGAATTGGCCTCTTACTATTATTCCTATCTTTCCTTCACATAGGGATAGTTTGCTGTTGCACCTTTCATACTATCTTTTTAAGAAACTCCTTTTCCCTTTAGATTTTCTTCCCAGGAGATCTTACCTACCAATTCTCTGAGTTTCTTTTTTGAAGTCCATTGTCCTTATTCTGCTACTCTCAGTCCTTCCTTTCCTTAGAATCATTACATCTATTATTTCAAGATTACTTTCACTCAAATTGCCTTCCACCTTCAGACATGCAACCAATTCCTCTCTGTTAGACAGAATCAAGTCTAAAATGTTTATTCCCTAGTTACTTCCTCCACCTTCTAATACAAAAAAACCTGTCCCCATTTATTGGACATTTTGTGTTTTGTCGGATTACTTTTCCAACAGATGTCTTGGTAGTTGAAGTCCCCCATTATGACCAGATCTTGTGTTTTGGATATTTCTGCTAGTTGTTATAGACTTGCCTCATCCACCTACTCCTTTTGATTTGGGTGTTGAATGGATGGAAAACCATCTATGGATATATATATATATTCTCTTAGCTGGTCATTTCTTTAATTTGTAGTGATTGTGCCTGTGGAATGTTCACTTGAGCAACAACTCTGTATCAATAAAGGTTTTACATTTGGAGAGTTTCCCAGGTTATTAAAATAGCATATTTCAGTGTTGGTATTTATTCACATAATTATGAACACTGATATCCTCGGTGTGCCCCCTCAAAGAGTCCCAATGTGCCCCCCTTTCTTAGCCCTACTTCCAGGACCCCGTAGAGCTGTATTCCTTCCCTATATACTGTTTGCACAGATTCATTTCTCCTACACACTGTGAGGCAGATAGGTATGCATATAAAAATTAAACCCCCAAATTATGATTTTTAATACACAAATATATTTTACTGTGAATTAAAGTTAATCTTTCTCCCAGATTTTGTATGTTAAAAATTGAGTTCAAAATAGCTGCTGAGTAACAAAATATAAAGGGGAAGTTATGTGCATCTGTCTACAGAACAGGAACTGTCCCTCCCAGGGCATGGCTGAATGAATGTATGATTGGCGTATCCCTATGATTTTAGTTCCAGCTTTACATTTTTGAAATTGTTTTTGAGACAGGACTTTTTATGATGGTTGAGATAATGCCTGTGAATTGACCCATGACCTCAAATGTCTCAAAATTCCTATGAACCTGCTGGTGGACTGGGTATATTTTTGGATCATGGACTTTCCAAGCACAAAGAAATAGAGGTTCTTCTTTTGCACAAAGGTGACCTTATTGGACCCCATTTTGTGACACCAGTGACTTCTGAAGAGAAGTGTCCCTTTCTGATTTACTAAGAAGCTCCTGAGAGGAGTTCCAAGGGGGAGAAACCAGCCAGACCACCATCTTCAAAACAGAAGGAAGGGAAGAGGTTTTTTCTGCTGCAGGCTTGCCTACTTCTGGCATGTTTACTTGCAATGGCTGCTACTGTGGCCATTGGTTGCTAGCTTTTGGCTATGACATAGCACCATGGCTGGCAAAGAGGTTTGTGCTTCCTCCAACCTCCCAGTTGGCCACTGAGGGAGGAGTTGAGAAATGGGAAACTTGTAAGCTTCAACAGACATCCAGCAAGTCAAACAGAATTAAACTGCTAATCTTTTGAAACAGGTGTTAGAGGGCTTTCCCTTCACCCTCTCACCTGGTTCTTTCACACAGACAGAAAGCAGAAGACTAGAAGTCCAAAGTGTAGGAAATGTGATGTTTATTGGGTTTAGTTTCCAGCAAGCATGTATACCATAACTCTGACACTGCAGAGCCTTGTTTCCTGGTGTCCCCCCACCCCCCACAGCAGGCATAATTATACCTGAAATGCATGCCCACAGTCCCATAAGTTACAACTTATGGTCATTTCTCCGGCCTTTTAGTGTTTTACCTTCCCTCCAATCTTTCCTTGCCCCTCCTGACTGGTTGCTTGACCTTGCCTTGAGATAGGAGTTGAAGCAGTCTTAAAGTGTGTGCTCATATATTATACTCCCACCATGCCCAGTAACACTTTAACTGCTCTTATCTATTCCTATTATACTAACAAACCCATCTGGCTAGGCAGAAGCAACAGACACAGCGTCTTTGTCCTTTGTTTACACATATTAGTAAGGATCCTTTTGTTCACACGTATTAGTAAGAATGTATGTGTATCAAAAAATCAAATAAGCAAGAAAAACCCAAAATACTATCTCAGGAAAAAAATTTGGCCTAAATCCTACACTGGCACTAGCACTCCTAACAACAGGTACCAGCTTAATGAAGCTGAATGAAATAATATAGGTCATAACAACCATCCTGCATAAGTATCAACCTTTAGAGTTTTATTCTGCTAACCAATCCATTATTAGTAGAGGGATGTCTCTTGCTTAGCATTCTTGCACTTGATTTTAACACCAGCAGATGGCTGCTCGTATGTGTGTGTGTATGCAGGAGTATGGGTGAATAGAATCCACAGAATTTATTTGAGAACAACATCTATAGAATAATTCCTCAAATACTTAAAACAGCCCTAGGTTAAACAATTTTGCTGTCTAAAAGATCATACACAGAGGTATTTAATGTATTAGGAGTTGCATGTTTAATCCTGAAACATCATGTAGAATATAGTATGCATAATAAATGGTGGGATTTGTTATAAGTTTGAACCAGAGTATCTTTCAAGACAACTGTGGTAACTTACAATTAAGATTTCCAAGATATTGATCAAGTATTTTAAAAAAAAACATACCTTAATATAAACATGACTAAAAAACCCTCTAATACTAAAAAGTTAGAAAATGCTATGCTAAAATATATAAAAATACTGTTGGCATGTCTGTTACACAAATAACACTGCTCTACAGCCAAAATGCTTCTGAAATAAATGTAGTCAAACTTTACTAATTCTGGGTCACTGAGAAGGAAAATGATGCTTAAAATTGTTGATTGGCTCTAGTTTTCAAGACATTCTATTGGGTCAGTATATACGACCCTTGACTTGGGAATGGCGGAGGATAAGTGAGTTATAAAGGGAAGGGATCTCAATTTAAACCAGAAATGACTAAAATACATCTTTGACTGGATCGCTGAATAAATCTATGACTGGGTTTGGACAGTACTTGCTTTTTAGGCAAAACAATGAATGATGCAATCTGTAGCTGGTATTGCGTCATACATGATATTAATTGCATCATGTTATTCCTAGAAGTCATGGATGATGCAATCATAACGAAGCTTACATCACTCTGCTGAACAAATTGCCCTATATCAGCTCTAGAAATCATACAGTGTCGTGCTCTCTTATTTGTCAGTGTTTGATTTTGCAAAGGGACACATTTCTGTTTAGCCAAAGTGAGCAGAGATGCCTCGTACTTGTGTGAACAGTGCAGATAACTTCTGCTATGTTTGTGGTGAAGTGACTTTTGCATCCCAAAAGCACAGTATAACCACTATGGTTAAGAAAGCCTATCACCTTCATTTTGGCTTCAAAATTGGAGATCAGGACAAGAGGTGGGCCCCACACATATGCTGCAACACTTGTCCACCAAATCTTCGCCAGTGGTTGAACAGGAAAAGGAAATCTAGGCCTTTTGCAGTGCCAATGATTTGGAGAGAGCCAACAGATCATACCAGCAATTGTTACTTCTGCATGGTGCCTCCAGTTGGGAAAGGTGTGTCAAAGAAGAAAAAGTGGACTGTGCATTATCCAAACATTCCATCAGCTATACGCCCAGTACCCCACGGAGAAGGACTGCCGGTTCCTGATGCACCAGAATCATTCTCACTTGAGTCAGACGAGGAAGAGGAAGAGGATGAAACTTCTGGTCCTGAACCATCAATGTCACAGGACCCACATTTTCTCCCATCCTCCTCCTCTGAACCACACCTCATAACACAAGGTGAACTGAATGACCTTGTCAGGGATTTGGAACTACTCAAGAGTAAGGCAGAGCTTTAGGGCTCCAGACTACAGCAGTGGAATCTCCTGGCAGGTGATGTTAGGGTTTCCATGTTCCATGACCGTCAAAAGGATCTTGTCCCATTCTTCTTCATGGAAGGTGATCTTGTAGCCTGCAACAACATCGATGGTGTGATGGCAGCCCTCAACATCGTTCACGATCCAGATGAGTGGAGACTGTTCATTGATTCATCGAAGACGAGTCTTAAAGCTGTTTGACTGCATAATGGCAATGTTTTGCCATCAATTCCAGTTGATCATGCAGTCCATATGAAGGAAACCTATGACAACATGAAACAACTTTTGAGGTGCATAAACTATGACCAACATCAGTGGCAGCTTTGTGGCGATTTGAAGGTTGTTGCTCTCTTGCTTGGTCTGCAGACTGGATACACAAAGTACTGCTGTTTTCTCTGCCAGTGGGATAGTCGTGCAAGAGATTCCCACTACATCAAGAAAGATTGGCCACTCCGACAGTCACTGGAGCCTGGGAGGAAAAGTGTTCAGCATCCACCACTTGTTGAATTAAGGAAGATTTTGTTACCACCCTTACACATCAAGCTGGGTCTGATGAAGAACTTTGTCAAGACCATTGACAAAACACAAGCAGCTTTCAAGTACCTTTGTGGAAAATTTCCAAGGTTAAGTGAAGCTAAGATAAAGGAAGGTGTCTTTGTTGGTCCTCAGATTTGTGAACTTCTTCGAGATGATGCACTTGACCATGCACTGCGTGGCAAGGAAAAAAAGGCATGGAAAGCCTTCCAGTTAGTGGCAATAAATTTTCTCGGAAACAACAAGGCAGACAACTACAGGTTGTTGGTGGAAAACCTCCTCAAGGCATACAAAAGCCTTGGTTGCAACATGTCACTAAAGATACATTTTTTGCACTCTCATCTAGATTTTTTTCCACCGAACTGCGGAGCAGTGAGCGACGAGCACGGTGAGCGATTTCACC
The DNA here is from genome assembly GCA_033296515.1 of Macrochelys suwanniensis. Lineage (NCBI taxonomy): Eukaryota > Metazoa > Chordata > Testudines > Chelydridae > Macrochelys > Macrochelys suwanniensis. Next base: position 34,812,866 of record CM065775.1, on the reverse strand, counting down.
AGGACATTGCAACAATGGAGAAATGCTATCAGGGCAAATGGAGCCCATCAATGCTTGCAGACTATTCCTAGACAGTGACAAGAGATGCTCCATTTAATGAATACAAGAGACAAGCCAAGAAGCAAGAAGCAAAAAACGTTCCTCTGCAGCATGGGGCACGGGTCACTTACCGGAGGATTCTCTGCATCTTGAAGTCTTTAAACCATGTTTTGAGGACTTCAATAGCTGAGACATAGGTGAGAGGATTATTCCAGGAGTGGGTGGGTGAGATTCTGTGGCCTGCATTGTGCAGGAGGTCAGACTAGATGATCATAATGGTCCCTTCTGACCTTAAAGTCTATGAGTCTATGAGTCTAAGTGCCGAGTAGACACTGAATAGGACTAAACTATGTACATAATAGTTTTTTGCCTTTTGTTTCGTAATACATTTTATTTATATAACCCCTTTGCTGATTTTTAAAGTGTTACATAAACAGGACAGGTGAAATAATATCATGTAAAGCAACCATAAACAAATGAAAAGGCCTAGGTTTCCAATTTATGATTAAAACTCTACTAGCTACACAATATACATAGACATAAAATGTAAAAACTTAAATATCTTAGAAGCAGTAGCCAATCAGTTGTTTTAATTGTCATATTTGAATTCAGCACATCAAAATACATACTAAATAGCACATTTTATCTCTGAAGCAGACGACTTCTCAAAAATTATAGACCAGTATAATGCAATTGAAGAGAAAACCCAGAACTTTTAATTGTCCATGTGTCATGTAAATATTAGAGTAAACTATAAGGGTAGGTCTACACTTACCCGCTGCGTCGGAGGCGACCTATCGATCTTCTGGGATCGATTTATCGCGTCTTGTCTGGACGCGATAAATCGAACCCAGAAGTGCTCCCCGTCGATGTCGGTAATCCTGCTCCGCGAACGGAGCAGGCGGAGTCGAAGGGGGAGCCTGCGCGCCGCCGTGTGGACCAGCGGTAAGTACTTTTAAGTTCGAAATAAGATACTTCGACCTCACCTACGTTATTCACGTAGCTGAAGTTGCGTATCTTACTTCGAACTTGGGGGGCAGTGTAGACCAGCCCTAAGTAATGTAAAATTGTATCTATTTATTTCACTATTATGTGTATAGTGTTTTGAGATATTACATTTTTGAATATAACATACTGTATATGTAAATGATTTTTTAAGTGCTTGGCAGGTGAAAACTGTCTAACTTTTGAAACTCTAAGAAAAATCCTTTCCCTCCCTTAGAGTGATCACAACAATTTTCACATAGACATGACTAGTATCACAATTAATTCAAATATTACAGTGAGTGGTATTGAGGTGATTTGCCAGTTATATGCAAAAGAGCATTGTGTGTAATGTTGATGTGTTTAAAGGCAATACAGATCTATGGCCAGATTCATCAGTATGGTCTTGTTTGCTCAGGCTGATTGTGCTGTAAACTTATTTTAGCTGGCCAGCTAACGCAGGTTTATAGCTCCTGCACTTCAGGTGTGATTCAAAGTAGTCAGAGTATATTGATGAATCTGGACCCTAAACTTTTCCCAGATTATAGAAATAAATCAAGTTAAGATAGATCTAAAAGATAGCATCATTTACAACTTCAATTATGAATTTTTAAATAAATTAATAATTCCTTACAAGAACTACCATTCTGTACTTTGGCAATATTACACAGAAAAATCAGTGTCAGTGCTCTACAAGCATCTCATTTACATCAATTTTAAATAAATTTTAATAGTTATACCTTAAAGAACTTGAGACACATGGGAGATGAGAGTGGGGAAGAGTTGCACAAAGAGTCAGTGGTTTCTTAATTATAATTGCAATGCTTTAAAATCTAAAATAATCTCTACTAGATGCCACAGAAAATGAGCAGATGGAGTTTGAGACTTACACATTTTACTGTAGGTTTCAAAGCCACAGAGGAGATTTTATTCACAAACTCTGGGACTGTGCAGTCACATCAATATGAAGAAAAGATTAGCAGTGAAGATGATTATCATCCTGAATGTGGACTTTATCCCTAATCCAACTATGTATTCCTTATGATACTTCTGATTTCAAATACATTTCATTTACATTACTGTTGTAGCGTCCCATTATTAAAAACATATCTTAAAAATTATTATGTACTTCTGAAGAGAAATAGCAGTCTTTTTAACAAGCTGTTTTCTTACCTGATTAAGTTTCTTCCATAAGTTGAGAACAGGAGAAAGCTCATTAGACCAGATTTCTCTGTCAAATTTGCAGCCAGCAGTTACTGACCTGCTTAGGATTCGAAGCTGTGAAATGACCTGAAAAATGAAAAAATTAGAAGATAATGTAAGAGGAAGGCCATATATATGCAAATCTTGACCAGGATTAGAAGTAAGATAAATAAACAGAAACTTCCTCCTTTATAAAAATACAACACCGAAGCAAATGAACTGAAATTTATCCAGATTACAATTTTGTGTACAACTAATTTTTAATATTGTGATCTAAGCCAAACACAAGTCATTCCTAGACCCAGTTATGCTAATTATTTGAGCCCTATTCATTAAAAAAAATCTTGGCAATGTCTTTACCTCTGTCACATTCCTGGTGTCCAGCTATAACTTATACACTAATGAGGTTTGTAATTAACTAAAGCTTTTCTTTTTCCTAAAGTATACAACAAGGTTCAAAATTCTGACCTTAACAGAGCTCTGTAGATAGATAGATATAGATAGAGGAGCTCTGGGAAATTCAGCCTTGGTCCTTCTGTGTTTGTAAATATCCAGGGTGAACTCTTGGCCCTACTGAAGTCAATGGCAGAAGACGCATGAATGTCAGTGGGGCCAATATTTCATCCCAATGTTCAGGATTCTTCACTTTTACAGCACAGCTGTTGAATTCCCTTTAAACATGTTTTTGTAATTAATTTTCTTCGATGGCAATGCAGTATGCCTCCAATACTACACTTAAGGTAACAGTTTTGCTGAATGTGCCAAATGATCTTCTGTTGATATGTTAGTTTAGACAGTCAACAATTCCTTTATTGTTTTCAAATCATGTGATTCTTGTTTTGTTTGACTTCAAAGAACTAAAGTTTGTAATAAAAAGTACATTAATCTTTTAAAAAGACTGGACTATTTAATTGTTAAGCATTCATAATCATGCACTTGAAGTCAAGTTGTTTCTGCATTTTTGATTGATTTTCTAATCTTGAAAAATGTGTAATGATGCAGTGTTTCATTTTCTTTTGTTTCCCTGATAAATTATTTTCATTTGCTTTGGCTGAACCAAAACAGCAGCATCTAATTTATCAACTTTGCTACAGCATGAGGCATCATTAATTGGTAGAGCATGGAAGTGCTATTTTAACTTTTATAATATTGACTATCATTTATTCTTGTTTTAAATTTGCCAGACATGACAGAAAATGAGTAAGAACTTCAGAGAAACATACACAAAGTGGCAAAGGCTTCATATTATGCTTTTAATTAGGCTAAAAAAGGCTTTACATTTTTGTGAAAAATTCACCATTTTATTTAATGTTAATGTTTTATTTCCTCAACATTTTTTAAATAAAAGTAAATCAAAACAACGTGTTATCCTTTTGTACTATATAGTAGAGAGCATAAATGAGGAAAAATTGTTTTCATTTCATTATTACCTTGATAAGGAATTGTAACAACCAAGTCCTGGGGAACATTGTTATCTGACAAGGGTCAGAGCATGTCACAATAAAATACATTGGTCCTGATCCTGCATCTTACAGTGGAAAGGAGACTTTTACTTAGGCATAGTAGTCTGCCTGTGAGAAACACACTACAGTACTCACCTCTTACTGCTTGTCTACTTTTAATACTTAGGGTAAATGGCTTGATTAAATGTATCTGAAAAAGTACAGAACTGAAAACTACCACTTTGTTCTTAATGCCTTTTTAACTGAAATTCTCAATATGTTTTCAAATTCAATGAGTATGTACCTAACCAAGAAAAACTTCTTATTTAATTAAATATTCTTGAAAATAGTCTGTTCCTATTTTTTCATCACATCCATCTTTACAGAAATTCCCTATTTTTGCTAATTTGCTTCCTTAACATTGACTAGAGATTATTTTATTCTGCTACTATGACTTCCATTTAAACCATTCTCTAGTTTAACACCAATACCCTTAAAAGATGCTTTGGAATGTCTAGTTAATTTTATTATAACAGAAAAGATTCTTGTTTAATTCAGCCAAACTGATTTTTTTTCTGACTACAGTAAAGGCTGTTTTATCCGGCATGTTAGGGGAATGTGCAGAAAGAACAGCAAATATGGCAGGCAACCAGCTTGGCTTAATTTAGAAATCTTCGGTGAACTTAAACACAAAAAGGAATCTTACAAGAAGTGGAAACTTAGAGAGATGACAAGGGAGGAGTATAAAAATATTGCTCGAGCATGCAGGGGTGTAATCAGGAATGCCAAAGCACAATTGGAGTTGCAGCTAGCAAGGAATGTGAAGGGTAACAAGAAGGGTTTCTACAGATATGTTGGCAACAAGAAGGTGGTATGGGAAAGTGTGGGACCCTTACTGAACAGGGGTCCCACACTTTCCCTTACCACCAACCTAATGACAAATGATGTGGAAAAAACTGAAGTACTCAATGTTTTTTTTTGCCTTGGTCTTCACAGACAAGGTCTACGCCCAGACTGCTGCATTGGGCAGCAGAGTATGGGGAGGAGGTGAGTAGTCCTCAGGGGTGAAAGAACAGGCTAAGGACTATTTAGAAAAGCTGGACATGCACAAGTTCATGGGTCCAGATCTAATGCATCCGAGGCTGCTGAGGGAGTTTGGCTGATGTGATTTCAGAGCCATTGGCCATTATCTCTGAAAACTTGTGGCGATCAGGAGAGGTCCTGGATGACTGGAAAAGGCAAATATAGTACCCATCTGTAAAAAAGGGACGAAGGCGAATCCGGGGAACTACAGACCAGTCAGTCTCACCTCAGTCCCTGGAAAAATCATGGAGCAGGTCCTCAAAGAATCAATTTCGAAGCACTTGGAGGAGAGGAAGGTGATCAGGAACAGTCAACATGGATTCACAAAGGGCAAGTCATGCCTGACCAACCTGATTGCCTTCCATAATGAGACAACTGGCTCTGTGGATATGGGGAAAGTGGTGGACGTGATATATCTTGACTTTAGCAAAGCTTTTGAGACAATCTCCCACGATATTCTTGCCAGCAAGTTAAAAAAGTATGGATTGGATTAATGAACTATAAGGTAGATAGAAAGCTGGCTATATCATCGGGCTCAGTGGGTAGTGATCAACGGCTTGATGTCTAGTTGGTAGCCGGTATCAAGCATATTGCCCCAGGGGTCGGTCCTGGGGCCGGTTTTGTTCAACATCTTCATTAATGATGGGATGGATTGCACCCTCAGCAAGTTCGTGGATGACAGTAAACTGGGGGGAAAGGTAGATAAGAGGTTAGGCATAGGGTCCAGAGGTTAGGGATAGGGTCCAGAGCGACCTAGACAAATTGGAGGAATAGAAATCAGATGAGGTTAAATAAGGACTCTGGATAGAAGAATCCCATGCATTGCTTCAGGCTGGGGACCGGCTGGCTAAGCGGCAGTTCTGCAGAAAAGACCTGGGGATTACAGTGGATGAGAAGCTGGATATGAGTCAACAGTGTGCCCTTGTTGCCAAGAAGGCTAACGGCATATTGGGCTTCATTAGTAGGAGCATTGCCAGCAGATCGAGGGAAGTGATTATTCCCCTCTATTCGGCACTGGTGAGGTGAGGCCACATCTGGAATACTGCACCCAGTTTTGGGGCCCCCACTACAGAAAGGATGTGCAGAAATTGGAAAGAGTCCAGCAGAGGGCAACAAAAATGATTAGGGGGCTGGGGCATATGGCTTAAAAGGACAGGCTGAGGGAACTGGGCTTATTTAGTCTGCAGAAGAGAAGAGTGAGGGGGGGATTTGATAACAGCTTTCAACTACCTGAAGGGGGGGTCCAAAGAGGATGGAGCTAGGCTGTTCTCAGTGGTGGCAGATGACAGAACACGAAGCAATGATCTCAAGTCGCAGTGGAGGGGAGGTCAAGGTTGGATATTAGGAAAAACTATTTCACTAAGGGCTTGTCTTCACTACCTGCCGGATCGGTGGGTAGCAATCGATCTATCGGGGATCGATTTTTCGCGTCTCGTTTAGACGCGATTAATCGATCCCCGAAAGCGCTCCCCGTCGGCTCCAGAAATCCACCTCATCGAAAGGCGGAAGCGGAGTCGACGTGGGAGCGGCAGCGATCGACTCGCCGCCGTTCTCACGGCTAGGTAAGTCGATTACGATACGCCGACTTCAGCTACGTTATTCACGTAGCTGAAGCTGCGTATCGTAGATCGACCCCCCACCCTAGTGTAGCCCTGGGCCAAGAGGGTGGTGAAGCACTGGAATGGGTTACCTAGGGGAGGTGGTGGAATCTCCATTCTTAGAGGTTTTTAAGACACAGCTTGACAATGCGGGAGGGGATGCGGGCTCTGGGAGGGAGTTTGGGAGTGTGGGAGGGGGCTCGGGGCAGCAGGTTGGGGCATGGGAGGGGGTGCTGGATCCGGGGGGCGCTCACCTCAGGTAGCTCCCCGCAAGCAGCGACCTATCCTGGCTGCTCCTAGGCAGAGGCGCAGCAGGCGGCTTTGTGTGCTGCCACCCCGCCAAACGGGCTATAAACCGGAATGTCAATGAAGATCATAAATGCCGGTTTATAGAGTTTTCCAGTTGGTGAAGTGCCAGATAAAACAGCTTTTACTGTATAATCTATTGATCATAGTGTGTTTACCATGTGTGTTGCTCATGTCATTCGGAACACATACAAACATTCTGATAGTGAATAAAGTTCATAAACATAATTTTGTGCCTTCCAGCTATAATTTGGTCTAGCTATAATTTCAGTTCTATAATTTGTTTTTGTATGGCTGTCTCAGAGCTTGTGCAATGAACTAAAAAAAGAGTTTTGTCAAATTCACTTTTAAACTGACAATTCAGGTAGCACTTCATATGAGCATTCCATACTTTTTCTTCAAAGTTGCAGAGACATATGTAATTTTTTTGTTAACATGATTGACAAAATAAAATATTTTGTTGTAATTCAAAGAATTTGATTAATATAAATGTTCAGCTCCAACTGTTTGGGGAAAAATATCTGTTACTAACCTGTTCTGTAACTATTGTCATTCAACATGTTGCACATGTGTATTCCACTTCAAGTGTGTGTGTGCCCAGTGCACTTCCTTCAGAGATTTTTCCCTTAGCGGTATCCAATGGAGGCAGTGCATGCGTCCTCTACTGTGCAATGGTATAAAGAGGAGAGCCACTCCTAGCCCCCTTGGTTCTTTCTTAATGGACAGACTCCAATACAGAGGGGATGGAGGATGGGGCATGGAATGGACATATGTAACACATCTCAAAGAACAACAGTTATGGAACAGATTAGTAACTGTTCTTTCTTCTTCCAGTGATTGCACATGTCCATTCTACTTGAGGTGACTCAAAAGCAATTCAATCTGGAGGTGGGACTGGTGTCTGAATAATGACTGAAGGGCTACATGTCCATCTCTAGACTGATGAGAAATGGCATATTGAGAAACAAAAAAATATGTACTGAAAACCAAATTACAGTGTTATGGATTGGATCACAGAAAACCCATTGGGAACTGCCAACTGATGTGCTGAGACTACTTCTAAGTCTGTTTTCCCTGGCAGCTTGGGACTTCAGTGCCCTGCCTGGTTTGACCCAGACACGCTATCCGGCTGCAAACCCAGACTCAGGTCTGAACCACGTCTCCTAATAGCTGCAGGCTTAACTGAAAATGGCTTAATAAGTGTTCCTATCTCTACCACTCAGATGCCCAGCTCCCAATGGGGTCCGAACCCCAAATAAATCCATTTTACCGTGTATAAAGCTTATGCAGGGTAAACTGTTATACAGGGTAAACTTGTTTAATCCTGAATGGCTAGCCAACTACAAAAGCAGTTTCTCCTCCCTCGGTGTTCACACCTCAACTGCTAGAAGAGGGCCTCATCCTCCCTGATTGAACTAACCTCGTTATCCCTAGCCTGATTCTTGCTTGCATATTTATACCTGCCTCTGGAAATTTCCACAACATGCATCTGAATAAGTGGGTATTCACCCACGAAAGCTTATGCTCCAATACATCTGTTAGTCTATAAGGTGCCACAGGACTCTTTGCTGCTTTTACAGATCCAGACTAACAAGGCTACCCCTCTGATAAGTTGACCAAGAGGTTTCAAATGCCAGAGCTAAGGTTTGGATTGGGGGAACTGTTTGTCTGTATGTCAGAGTGTGAGAGAGAGAGAAACGAAGAAGAAGAAGAAGGGGACAGACACACAAGGGACAGAGTCAGAAGGAGCAGAAAATGAGACAGCCTGAACAAGCAGCTGGTACCACAACCTGGAGAAAAGCAGAGAGCAAGCTTTTGAGGGGTATAGGCTGAGAGAGGTCTGGTGCCGTGACCAAGAACACTGTCCCCTGTTTGGTTCCTCTTGTGTTCAGAGAAACAGGACTTTGTATATTCTTCATAAATAAACAAAATTACATCAAAAGTACCAGACTCCTTCACCAATTTCTCCTCCAAACTGAACAACCTGTAAGACCTGGAATTTTTGGCTAGCCGTTTGGGTCCAAAGGAGCAACACATGTAATAGGACTATATTGTAATTTAAAAGAACAAAGCTGCAGAGCTAATGTTGCAGACACATTACCTGAATTTTGTGCACTTAATGAAGCAACCGTAACATTCTTTTATGATATTTTTATATGAAATAGGTGTGCTTATTTCTCCAATTAAAGAAAAGCAAGAAAATACACATAATTTTATTGGTCATTTTTTGTAATGATTCACAAAATAAATTAGCATAAAAGAACTTGCAGTTAAGAAATTAAAAGTTTGTAAGAACGTAAGAAAATATATATAGTCTAGTAAATTATATAGTCTAGTAAATTATTTTTTCCCAAAGAACGGTTATGTAATATCAACAAAAAAATAAAGTCCCCTACAGCTAGTTATGCTGAATAAGGCAGTATACTCATCTTGATGTACAGGGAGTATACTCATCTTGATGCAACTAGATTGGCAGCCATTTCTGGGGTTAGATTGACGTCATGGCCCCTTTAAGGCAGGTTCAAAAACAAGGTAGGAAGAGAAAATGAAATGTTTCTAGACTCAGTTTTGGGAAAGCAGCACAGTCCTGAACCACAGTTCCAAATCAAATAAAGCCATTGCAGGGCAGTTTTCTTCAGACCTATGAAAGCCTGTCTCTCTCACCAACAGAAGTTGGTCCACTAAAAGATATTATCCTCATCCACCTTGTCTCTCTAATATCCTGGGACCAACACAGCTTTAATAACACTGCATACAGACTATGATATTAGCATCTACCAAAGAAAAATGCTAAAATTATTTTTCATTAGAGTTTATAGAGGACAATTTTCTCAAAACCCCTCTGCAAACTTTTTCAAAACTAGAAGAGAGAGAAGAGGGATTTTTATTCTGCTCTACACAAATTAATAACCTTTTAAACTCTGTAAATCTACAGAAACATATACAGGCAGGTACTCTACTGCCATCTAACAGGTTTAATGTACAGGAACGCTCTTCCTACAGGTTTAGTACATCGAAATGAAACTGTAAATTTCTTTCCCATATTGTTTTGACACAATTTTACAGCTCTAACTAAAATATGACATTTTCACAATGGTCTCATTTACTATTTCTATAATTAAAATTATAGTACATATCACTTAGTAAGTGCCATGCATATCACTAATCCATGCATGGAGAAAGGGGAGGAAGAGCCCTTTCAGCCATAAATTTCTTCTGCAGGGAAAAGGGGGCAATCCTCACACACTGCAGTGTTCATCCACTTCCCGTTCACCTCAGGAAGGACTTTTTAAGGGTCTTGGGATCTGCACAGGTGGAATGGATGAAGAACAGATGGGCTTAGTGTGCCACACATTATCTCTGCACTGGCCTTGTTGGGATTCCAGCTGCATTCTCTTTCCAATGACCATATCTGTACTAAGTATCCTCCATTACAGAGATCATCAAGGCAGCTGTTGGCTGGAGAAGCACTGACAGCACAGTTCTAATGAATACACCCTATCAGGGAGCAGGGTTAGCAGGAGGTCCCAGCACTGACGAGGAGGCCAAAGGCGTGGATAACCCTGGCCAACTGTGAATCCTGGGATATTCAAGAGGTTTTGGGGGATAAACTGCAGTCTTTTCTGGGAGGAGGGCTAATTCACTACCCTCAGGTGAACAGCATCATTCTAATGAAAATTACAAAGGATACTTGAAGTGCTGAAACAGACTGAATTCTCCATTATAGCCTACTGGTGTTACCACAGGACTACTGTGCCATGGTAAATTTATTTTATGTTGTACTGGTGAAGTATGAAAATTAGGTATGGAATACTTTCTGCATTTTTAGGATGTTAGCTCAGTAGAAATATTCAGGTTGCTCATTAACTGATTAGTGGTACCCACAGCTGGATATTTCACAACCCATCTAGCTCTACTAAAGCCTATTAATCTACGTGATGGCAGATTTATTAAATAAATGTCATCAGTATTATTTCTAATGAAAGATTCTGTATAATTTACATAAGGGTAACAGGCAGGCTAAATTCCTCTTAAAGGTATAGTGCATATCTTAGTTCTAATACTGTCAATAGTTATATCAATATTTACTTAACGAGATATAGGAATGTTTTTAAATTGTGCACTTTAAAAAATACCTGTTACTGTTTTAGTGTCTTCATAATAGTGAAGAGTATCAGAGGAGTAGCCATGTTAGTCTGGATCTGTAGAAGTGACAAAGAGTCCTGTGGCACCTTGTAGACTAACAGATGTACTAGAGCATAAGCTTTCGTGGGTGAATAACCACTTCGTTGGATGCGCATCCTACGAAGTGGTTATTCACCCACGAAAGCTTATGCTCCAATATGTCTGTTAATCTATAAGGTGCCACAGGACTCTTTGTTGCTTCTAAATAATTGTGAGGAACACTGTCTTTCAGTAAATGCTTCCGTTTTTTGCGATAGTAATTCTAACCAGGACGTGCTCAACTCCAATGCTGGACTTGATCCTATAAACTCCTTATACCAGAGGCAGTGCTTATTCCCCTGAGTATTCCCATCATTGGGATGAAATGTTGGAACTACTCACAGGAATAAGCACTACACCCCCTAATGAGTGTTTGTTGGATTGGACCCATAATTTTGAAAAAGGAAATTCTAGTCTGCAGAAAAATGAATGAGAGGCTATAGCCTTATTATTTATATTACAATAACACCAAGAGAAGCCCAAAAAATAGGGTCCCACAAAGTTTGGCACTATACGAACACATAGTGAGAGGCAGCTCCTGAACCAAAGAGTTTACAATTTAAATAGACAAAGAATGGGAAGGAAAACAAAAGACACAGAGGTGAGTGACGTGCGGAAAGTCATACAGCAAATCAGTGACAGAGGTGGAAATAGAACTCCCGGTTAAAATTCTGGCTCTACTGAAGTAGGTGGCAATACTCCCATCTACTTGAATGGGCCAAGATTTCACCCCAGGTTTCCTGATACTCCTTTCAGTGCCCTGAGCACTAGACCACTCTGTCTTGCCCCATTGCTTTAAGACATCCAGTATTCACTTGAATAAAAGAATTATTTACTATACAAATAGTATTCATAATAAAACAGTACTAAGTTTACCAAACAATATATGCTAATAAATAACTAGTTAAAATTATTATAAAAATCTCCAGCCTGCTTTATGATTTAAAATGCATGGATACAAATGCTAAGTGCTGTACCACTTTCTGACAGGCTTCCTATCTATTAAGTAATTTCAACTTTGATCTCTATTTAGTAGCTGTATTAAAGATCGATCCTTTTTGACATCTAAAGTGATTATATATGTTATAAAATAAATTGCAGTTTTCCTTTAAGCAAGAACATCTATAAAAAGAATGTATCTAATATACAGCTCTTTGTAGTTGTAAAGTTTGCATTATGTGTACAATTAAGCAGCATATTCTTGATTGATTTTGTGCACCCAGCTCCCATTGACAAATTCTTTTTCATTTATCATTATTTACTTAAGTCACCTTGCTGTAATATATGAATGCTATTTGTGTCAATATCAAGTTGATGTTAGCAAAGGCAACTATACAAATTTCCAAACTATTCAGCTGCCATTCATGGCATAAAGACACAAAATACAGACTTAGGATAAGGACAGAGATTACTTCTACTTGCTTTTAAATACTCTTTCTAAAAATATGCCTGCTAGTCTTGCACATGTCCAAATTGTAATTTGTGGTGGTCATTTGCAAGATAAGATTTTTACTATGTATCAGAAGTAAAATGTGCATACTCTATCACTCTATACCAGGGGTCTCAAACTCAAATGACCACGAGAGCCACATGAGGATTAGTACATTGGCCCAAGGGCCGCATTACTGACACCTACCCGCCCCACTGCCGCCCTCGGCCCTGCCCCCACTCCACCCCTTCCATGAGGCCCCACCCCTTCCCCAAAATCCCCACCCCAACTCTGCCCCCTCCCTGCCCCCAGGGGGTGCAGCAGGGGTGTGGGGTGTGGTGGGGACTCAGGGCAGGGAGTTGGGGTGTGGGGTGCAGGAGGGGTGCGGGGCATGGCAGGGGGTCAGGGTGCAGGGTGCGGCAGGGGGATCAGGGCAGGGGGGTCAGGGTGCAGGAGGAGTGTGGGGTGCAGCAGGGTCTCAGGGCAGGGGGTCAGGGTGCAGGAGGGGCGCGGGGTGTGGCTGGGGGCTCAGGGCAGGGGGTCAGGGTGCAGGAGGGGTGCGGGTGCGGCAGGGGGCTCAGGGCAGGGGGTCAGGGTGCAGGAGGGGTGCGGCAGGGGCTCAGGGCAGGGGGTCAGGGTGCAGGAGGGGTGCAGGGTGCGACGGGGGCTCACGGCAGGGGATCAGGGTGCAGCAGGAGGCTCAGGGTGCAAGGTGTTGCAGGGGGCTCAGGGCAGGGGGTCGGGGTGCAGGAGGGGTACGGAGTGCGACAGGGGGCTCACGGCAGGGGATCGGGGTGCAGCAGGAGGCTCAGGGTGCAGGGTGTGACAGGGGGTTCATGGCAGGGGGTCGGGGTGCAGGAGGGGTGCGGGGTGTGGCAAGGGGCTCAGGGCAGGGGGAGGGGTGCGGGGTGCAGCAGGGGGCTCAGGGCAGGGGGTCGGGGTGCAGGAGGGGTGCGGGGTGCAGCAGGGGGCTCAGGGCAGGGGGAGGGGTGTGGGGTGTGGCAGGGGGCTCAGGGCAGGGGGTCAGGGTGCAGGAGGGGTGCGGGATCTGGCCTGGCATGCACTGGGGGCAGGTTCCCTGCCTGCCTGCCCTGCACTGCCCTGCCGCTGCGCCGCTCCGGCAAGCTCCTGGAACCTGAGGGAGGAGGGGCACAGGGGTCTGTGTCACTGTTGTGTCCAAGCACAGCCCCCAGCAGCTCCCATTGGCCTCCGTTCCCCGTTCCCGGCCAATGGGAGCTTCTGGGGGCAGTGCCTGGACGCAACAGTGACACAGACCCCTGTGCCCCTCCTCCCCCAGGTTCCAGGAGCTTGTCGGAGCAGCACAGGGCAGCCAGGCAGGAGCCTGCCATGCCCCCAGTGTGCGCTGGATCAGAGCCACTGTACATAAACATGGGGGTGTGGGAGGGCCACGGGCCGCATGTGGCCTGTGGGCCGCGTGTTTGAGACTCCTGCTCTATACTATGTAAAGCAGGGGTTGTCAAACTGGGGGTCGTGACCCCTCAGTGGGTCACGAGGTTATTACATGGGAGGGGTGCATGAGGTGTCAGCCTCCACCACCATACCCATTTTGCCTCCAGCATTTATAATAGTGGTAAATATAAAAAAAGGTGTTTTTAATTTATAAGGAGGGTTGCACTCAGAGGCTTCCTGTGTGAAAGGGGTCATTAATACAAAAGTTTGAGAACCACTGATGTAAAGGAACCACATCCACATATTTTTCAAGGGAATTACATCTTAAAAGCTTGAATGCAAATCACATGAGACCTGTTAGGTTATGCAATTTTAACTTAATCGAAGTAAGAGTGAACCTCTCCATCACTGAAGCACATTTTTGTATTGCCATTTGTCAATGTGTCTTCAAATTTCAAAACTACGTACTACTTATTTGTCTGTGAAAAGGCCATATACCTCACTATATTAGTAATACAGTAAAGTAACTGAGGGCCAAATTCACCACTCGTGTAGACGGGAGCATCTTCACTGATTTACATAACATGGTGATGGGCACTCTCAGAATATCTTCTATCCAAGATTCAAAATCCTTTGATGACACATAGGGTGGTGGGGTGTTCTGGGTGCCTTTCCCTCTCACTTCCTCATATACTGTACTCAGCTCAAGGTTTGGGGGAGGGAAGAAGTAAAAATGTTTCCACTTTAAAATGGTGTAACAATCATTTTCACAGTATGCTGAAAAGGTAAATTGCCCATGAACAGCGCCTGGTGTATTGGAGGCACTGCATGGGGGGATAGAGAGAGGCAGCAATCAGCCACTAGTATTCTAATTTTGGGTCATGTCCATAGGTTGAGAAACAATGAAATTAGACAGAAGCACCTGCTTACACCATCAGTGAATTCTAATAATTCAAGTCTCTGGGAGCAACATGGGAACAATTGGGAACAGTAGACACAGCAGCAGGAGCCTGGAGAGCATCAGATAGAACACTCCGCCTCTCTCAGATTCTAGCAGGGTTGGGGACCCCTCCTCCCCATCCTGGGGGCTCAGCAGCCCTCCCCTATGCTGGGGAAATCCGAACAGGGCCACCTAAAACCCACCGTCAGAGCAGAAGAAATAATCCCAGTAACCACAGTGTTAGTGAGGCCCCTTCATAGCTCCCAGGCACCAGTGCTGTCTGAAGATTGATTTTAAAATTGTCACTCTGGTTATTTGCTCTGAGATCATCCCTGCCCTTTCCCTGAACCACCATTGCCACATTCGCTCTCCCTAACCTCCAGGCTTCTCTGCACTTTTCTGTCTTCCATCTATTTCCCTTCTCTTCCCTCCTATTCAATATCCCTTTCCCCCTTTTTCCCACTCCCTTGCCCATTTTTTTTGTTTACATTTAATCTGTGATTCTCCATCTGTTGCCTCTCCCATCATAACAAAATTGAAAAAAGAAAATGAGCTAACAAGACATTTTCTCATCATTACCTTGATCACTTTGCTTATTCACAGCACCTCTTTCCTATAAGATTTTTCTGGTATTTTGAATCTTTTAGATATGATCTTCAGGATAGGGGCCATGGGTGGAATTCACAAGGGGGACTTAGTCTGAGCATTACAACACCTAACTGTTAGGTGCCCTGCTCCCAAGTGGAATTCACAACCCCTAGTTAGGCACCCAGACTCCCTACACAATACATGGGGAGAATTAGGGGCCTAAGAATGGGATTCCCAAAAGCTAGCCCACTGAGCAGGAAGTAGTCTAAACTAGCCAGTAGGAAATGCTAATGAGAGGAGTGTGACCTAAGCTCCACCCCTTAAAGGAGTTAGGCACCTAACTCCAAGCCAGCAATTTGAACCCAGGTCTCCCACAAGAGTGCCCCAACCACTTGGCTATGGAGTGGTCTGGGGTGGGTCTCAATATCTTCTGCTGAAGCTGTTACACTTTGTATAGTTAGTCATTGGAGCAGGGACTTCAACTTGGGTCTCCTATATCCCCGGTGAGTGTCCATGGGATTATAGTCAATTCTCTCTGGCCCAATGACTATTTAAGTATTTTATACAAAATGGAACAGCTTCAGCAGGAGAGATAGGGAGGGAGGGGGAGAGAAAGAGAGAGACACTTCCACCACCACAATACCCCTCAGCCATGCTATAAGGCAGCATCTGAGCATGTATGCCAGATCATGCCCCATAGGTGAGATGGCAGGGGAATGCCTACTTTGTGAATACCTCTGGGGCTTAGGCATGAGTTAGATGCTGAGCTGCTTAGCAGTGTCAAGACTGAGGTAGCTGTGTGCATACCCAGCAGCAGAAATGTAGGTGCCATAAGGATTTTACCTGTGGAAACATAGATGCGTAGGGTGTTTAGCTGCCTATGGGATTAGACTGGAGTTGAATAGGGGTTTTAAAGATCTAAATTTTAGACTCAGGTGCCTAAAGTATGCTAAGTGACTAAATCTCACTTGTGAATCCCATCCCATATCTTTATTGCATATTTGAACGTTAGTCAGCACAGTGCAAACACAGTCTTAATTGGGGCTTCTGAGTGAGACAGTAATTCTACTACAATCATTGTCTTTCCATGTGTTTGTACATCATCCAGCACAACAGCGGTCATCCTTCTGACTAGGTCCTTTGGGCACTCCCACAGTATGGGCAACACTAACTTGCTCTGTAGAGCAGATCTTACCAGGCTCACCACTCTGTGCAGAGGATGGAGAGCAGGACATATGCAACCACTGCCTTCCCCTTGTGGAGGTAAATGGGGACTGAGCAAAGGCAAAATGTAGGAGAAATAATCTGTGTCTGGTATAGGGCTGGCATAGATTATGGCTCCCCCACAACCATGGGAGAATCTTGGAAGAAACTGTGAATGAGTTAAAGTCCATTTACTCTGGGGTAAATAGACACTGTTCCTTATACAGGGCAAGACATAGGTTCAATATTGCTGTATATCATAATCATCAAGACTTGTTTTTAAGCTATATTTTAATTGAAGTATAAAACTAACAGTTAAATACAATAAACCATCTCTCTCTCTTTATATTGCCTAGAAGAGACCGTTATTAATTACACAGCAAAACACACAACTTCGTTAATATACTTCAGCCTTATTAATTGTCCAGATCATCGAACAATAAATGGAGCAAGTAATAACACCTAATAAAGAGACAGGAAGTGAATATTTTCTTAATTATTATTGTAAATAGTCTTTGCCATTAGAGAGCTAGGACTTAAGCTTTAGTAAATTAAAATGCTTTATAGCTTTTTGCGAAATGAACAGAATCTAGCTGTTTATCATCAGTGTACTGAAGATATTAATTCAGAGAAACGTAAGTTATATATGGGCAACCTAATTACATATTTTTGTATTTTAAATAGAGAGGAAAATTCTTGGTATTAAAAAAGGGACAAGTACAAAATGAAGGCTGATCATAATCAGAGCATCCACTTTTTTAATGCTGTAAAATTTTATAAAGTGTGAAAACCAAATACTTTAAAGTAGTACTTTAAAGTAGAATAGCAGTATAACAATTTATAGTATTCCTATGGCAAAAACCAGAAAATAGAAGCCTAAAGTGATACAGCATTGTGTGCACTACAATGTAATAAGCTGATGAGTGTCACCATCTACCCCCTGTTGAGTTGTTAGCATTATGACAGCTAGTTACAAAATCCACATTTTGCTTTGTCAGCTTTTATAAGCCTCTTCAAAATGTACATGATACCATGTACATGATTTTGGAATTCTTTGAAGGTACGAGGGCTATAATCACCACTAATATTCTCATGCTGATGAAAGACAAAAACAAAGCAGGGTACTTTATAGAAAGTGAATGAGGAACAAATTTGAGGGTCTTCTGATGACATTTCCTAATAGGGATGTTCAGGAAGGAATCAGTAAGAAATAAATTCCTGGTGAAAACATGGCTGGCTTCAAGCATAAGGTCTCTATCTGGAATTGGCTTCTTGATTCTGCTATTTAGTTTATTCATATAGAGGGCAGCTCTGACTCCTATGGCTTTCTTTTTCATAATAAAAAATATGTAGTAAAGCACTGAGAACCTTTTCGGAAG
Source organism: Macrochelys suwanniensis (assembly GCA_033296515.1). Lineage (NCBI taxonomy): Eukaryota > Metazoa > Chordata > Testudines > Chelydridae > Macrochelys > Macrochelys suwanniensis. The sequence continues at coordinate 34,795,038 of CM065775.1, read as the reverse complement.
ATCTATAATTCCCTCCCTAGCATACCTTTCTTTGTTTTGTCTACAAAAAGGACTGGTGAAGCTATGAGGTTCCTGAATCTGATTAAATTACAGACTGTAACAAATGTCAAGGCTCCACTCTGTCTTAAAGAGATACCACATAAATTCAAAGAGTCTGAGGGTGAGTTTTCTTGCTCTCTCCCCACATCCTTAAGCATTCAGCCATAAAACTGTTCTGCTCTGAAACACCAGTAACCAAATCTGTCCTCAGACCCTGAAGCACAGACTGCTTACTCAAAGAATCAGCATGGAGACAGTCCACTCTCAACATCCTTGTCTCCCCAACAAACTGGTCAAGCACAGACAGTTGGTTATGGGGCTGTTTAACTTTAACAGCTTTCACGTCATCTGAGACCTTCTTAAAGCTATCCATACTGGATTTTTCAAAAGGAAAGTCAGTGGATCCATTCACAACAGAAAATTTCTGGCTGTTCAGAACTGAAACTTCCTTGATCAAATCACTTCCATGCCCTTCAGTTGAAGCAAACTGCTTGCAAAGACTACCCTGACAATTTTTCTCTTCAGGAATCTTTCTAAGTACCAGTTCATCTTTACCTTGGTCCACAGAAGCATCTGCTGAGCCACTGCCAACTCCTGTCTTTAGCCAATAAGTCACTTATAAAAGTGATTAATCATCATAGCAATAGTGGTTCTTCTAGATTACTGCTTGTGTGGACCCTCACTCTTGGGAGCTGTGCTCCCATGACATGTAAACTTGGAATCTTTTAGCCACACATGTCCTTTGGGATTGTCTATGCACCCTCCCTTATGTCATACACTAAAACCTGTGGGTATAAATGGTATGTGGCCCCAACTTTTCCCATAACTCCTTTCAGTATTTCAAGAATCCACAGTCAATACAATAAAAAGCAGAGAATGTGGGCCATTATATCCTTATGAAATATACATTGTACTTCAAAACAGGTTGTCTGGTTTCCATAAACCTGGGGAGGTCCAGGAGACCTGGATAGGGTAGACATTGGGAGAGGATAAGGTCCTCTACTGTTGTCATATCCAATAGAGGTGGCTGTGTCCAAATACCAAGGGACCTTGCCTTGGGAATCAAGACCCATTCATGATGGCAGTGAGAATGTCTCCTGGTCCCTTAGGTCAAATCTCTACCAATAGAGGCTCTGGTACCAAAGTCTGAAGCATGAAAAGAGAAAAGGATTCCTGCTAGGGTCAACAAGGAACACAGAATAACATCACACAGGTGTTCAGTTCTCCCTTGGGATAGAGGAAGCGCCAAATGGGTCATTGCTAGAACCTCCACAGCCCTCAGTGCTGAGGGTACTGTTTCAATTTCTGTTGGCCCTGGAAAGACCTGGACACAGAACCATGACTCCCCAATTGCTCGGTACTGATTATGGGCTAAAACACTCTTCATTGTGCACTATACAGAAAGATTTCATTCTCTTATACAGGGTTCAATTGTGCCTTGAAGTATTCTCCCCTGAGCAGGGGATAGTGTAGAGATACAACCATCCAGTGGATCTCAGGAATTGCACAATGAGCTTGGTGACACATAAGGTGTGAGCACCCATTTACAGCATCTTCACACTTGTGTCCCTGGTTAGGTCTGCACCATGCTTCCTCCCTGCCTCCTTTAGAGTGTCTTGTGTATAAAGGGAGTTGTCCCAGCAGGTACAAGGAAGAACTCAGGGACCGCAACTGTGCCTAAGTGGTGTAAAAAGAAGTCAGAGGGTGGGAGTAGCTATTTACAATCTCCCACTACTTACATAGCCATAGAACAACAGAGCATGATCTGTACCATACTGAATAAATAATACCTGCATGCCTATCCAACGCTAAAAATTATGTTCAAATACCTAGGTACATACCCACTTTATGTATAAAAACCTTGACAACAACCACTTGTGGATTTATCAGTCTTCTTAATTGTATAATTGTATAACTTTAATGTCTCTCTAAAACTTTTTTTATGAGTACTTTTATGAAGGGGTCAGTGTGGAAGTAGAAGTGAAATTCATTTGCAGTAAAACACTAATACTTAGACAATACAGATTTTCAATGTCTTCATTATTATTTCTTTCTTAAAAAAAAAACCCTGTTATGGTGTTCAGTTTAATTCTGTAACCTTGCTGATGTCCAAATAATCCCCATTAGTTCCCCTTCCCCCAACATACTCAGATGCTACACTGCTAACCCTTGGAGGATGTTATACATTATCAGAACTATACATTGTTTCCTTTTGAGCCCATCAATGCCATTCCTTAAATTAATACGAAAATTTCATCATCTCAGGAGCTGAGAGCATTCCCTATGCAGCACTACTGGTCCTTGCCAATAAAGGGAATGAGAAAGAGGTTATAAAAACTATTAAATGCTCAGATTGACTAGCAATATTGAATACGATCAAAACTACTCGAATACCTTACAAAAAAGAAATTTAATGTTTATGTGAAAATGCAGCCTTTGCTTTTGAAGTAAAGCTGCTTAATGCCCTATAAATCACTTTCTTATATAAGCATTAGTAATATAGTAGGACATTTACAGCGAAGATCCCTTGACTCTGCAGTATGCTGCATTGTGCTGCAGCAAATCTCTATCTTCTACATCACAAAGTCATGCTGCAGCACTAAGAACTTTCTAAACTACAATATACTAAGGTGTAAACATTCTAAAAATTACTGAGTGATATTCACAGAAAGCCAATATAAAGCCAACACTTTTATTAATCTCCTACGTTTCCTGGCTTTTGTTAGAATGAGAATTTTATTAAATACAATTAGATACCAATTAGCTCACAGACTCACTCCAATATTTACTGTTTATTTAATAAATTACAATACTATACTGTCTTAAATACTGGTTTAAATCAGCTCTGAAATGATGACGCATGGGATAGAACAACTTCTGATTTAAAAATCAGCCTAGAATGGATCTGTTACTTAAATCAATTGGCAACAATTTTGACATTTCTCTTCTATTATGTCTAAGGGATTTCAAAATACCTCATTTAAGAAAAATCCTGCCCCCCACTTAAGTGGACTCACACTCTGGCTCTCTTCATAGCAGGGAAGAGGAATATTGATGAAAAACGGCAAACTAAGCGGCAGAGCAGGAGTGTTAGAAACCACTACTCAGCATAAAGGCAAAGAAAATGTGTATGAAACTCCAACTCATTTCTGCAGTGAAGATGAGGTTAAGGGACTTTCATCTTTCTGCAGTTGATGGTAATGGCAAAATGGCTAAGCCAGATGGTGCCAGCATCTTTCCAACTTCCTCACTTATGACTTTTGTGATACAGCATGTCCAGAAGGCAGCAGGAGAGTGATCTAGGATGAGGAGAAGCCTTATTCCCTGTAGATTAATTAAAAGCACCTGAAACCAATTAGAGCACCAGAAGCCAGTCACCTGATAAAATCCCCCTGCTTCAATCAGCCAGAGGAGGAGTTGGAGCAGTTTGGAGGAGTTAAAGGAGAGTGATTTGGTGGTGGAGCAGAGAGCAGTTTGGAGGAGTTGGAGCAGTTTGGAGGAGTTAAAGGAGAGTGATTTGGTGGTGGAGCAGAGAGCAGTTTGGAGGAGTTGGAGCAGTTTGGAGGAGTTAAAGGAGAGTGATTTGGTGGTGGAGCAGAGAGCAGTTTGGAGGAGTGAAGCAGAGTGGATTGGTGGTGGAACAAAGAGGAGTTCGGAGGAAAGCAGAGGAGAGTTTTGAGAAGTGCTGCGGTGGGCTAAGAAGACCAAGATCCTAGGTAAAGGGACACCTGGCTTGTGCAGAGGGAAGGCAGGAAGCCCCACAAGCTGAAGGTCAGGAGAGGGAAGTAGCCCAGGGGAAAGAATCACTGGTACAAGTGGTTCACCTGCTATCATAGGGCCCCTGGGCTGGGACCTGGAGTAGAGGGTGGGCCCGGGTCCCTCCCTCTCCACTCCCCTTCCCTGGGATACTAGTAGGATAGCTGTTACCCCAGTTCAGGGGCAAGAAATGGCACCCTGAAACCCCCCACAAGAAGAGAAAGTGCAGGAGCCATCATAGTAGTGCCAGCAATTTGCCACACTTTCTTACTCCATACTTCAACTCTGCATATTGAGTACAGAAGAGAGGCTGTACTAGAGGTCACTTTCAGTTTGGTAGGCATACAACCAGGGCTGGCTTTAGCGGGTGCAGGGCCCTACGCGAAGAATGACGGCGGGGCCCTGCCGATTTTGTTGGACCAAAAACCCCAAAAATAACCCCTCCCGCCGCTGACACTCAGCGGAGCAAAAAAAAAAAAACACCCCAAAACCGCAGGGCCCGATTCCTGAGAATCGGAGGAATCGGCTTAAAGCCGGCCCTGCATACAACCAGCAGCTAACTGCACAGCTGCTAGTTATAGAAACTGGATAGGATTTGGGTCAGTGTGATAACATTCCTTTTTAGTAAAAACTCCTATTTGGACTACTTGCACTTCCTGAAGTAGAGGAGCCAATATGATGAGAAACAATTATATGTTAATCAATATGCAGTTGAAGAAAACAATCTTTTTCTGGTAAGATATACAATTGTTAGAAATTCCCTATATTCAGTGGCTCAGCCAGATGCCACAACTATTCTGAAAAGCTCTGGTTGTAAGATCTGCCAACACAGGATATTCAAAAGGTTCTGTTGTCATAAAGTGACATTGAACAAACTGTTCAGAATCAATACTATAATTAGAATGTAGTAAACCAGGGGGAAAAAAATCTTATGTTTGCATATCTTTCCTCAAGTGTGCTAAAAATAAAACTACCATATTCTGCTTCCTGTAGAATGGGAACAGATTTCTAGCAAAGGCCCAATCGTGCTGTGAATATTAATGACATTCTGAAAGAACTATATTTCAATCATGGGTATTTTACAAGATACGTTTTTTTATTTCAAAAATATAATTATTTCCATTTATAGATAAGGAAAAGACACAAACAGCCAAATTCAGTCCTGGTGCAAGTTAACATCAATACCTAATTTGGACACAACAATTTGTAAAATATATTATAATTTGGGAGTTCCTGAGCTTAATCCACTAGATTATACACTTCTCATATACCTATGAAAGCACTCTTTTGCATTTTATTGCTTGTAACATTCTTACAATAAAAAGAACTATTTTTAAAATGTATGTATGCCTATATGTGATCACAAAAGGGATTAAACAAAAATTCTTAGGTTTTAAAACCAGAAGGGACTATTACAATCATCTTGGTCTGACGTCCTGCAGAACACAGGCCACAGACCATGAAATGATTCCTGCATCAAGCCCATAACTTCTAGCTGATCTACTGCACATCTTTAGAAAGACATGCAATCCTGATTTAAAGACTTCAGATTATAGAGAATCCACAACATGCCCAGGTAAATTGTTCCAATAGTTAATTACTGTTAAAAATGTGCCTTATTCTACTCTGATTTTTTCTAGTTTCAGCTATGAGGCACTGGATCTTGTTATGCCCTCCAATATAGAAATCTTACAGACCATGATCAAGTCACCTTTTAACGTTCTTGTAGATAAACTGACTACATTGGGCATTTTTAATCCATCACCTGGTTTCCCAGTCTTCCTTGTACCTTTTTCTGAACCCTAGTCAAGTGGTTAACATCCTTTTTTTAAAGGGTAGACCCCAGAACTGGACTCAGTTTTCCAGTAGATGTCTCACTAATGCCATATATAATGTTAATAACACCCCCACACATCCATATTCCCCTTCTATACATCGTAGTCACCACACTGCATTGAAAGGTCATGTTCAACTGATTACCTACAATAACCCCTATATCCTTTTTTGAGTCACTACTTTCCAAAACACAGTACCCTTCATATGCAAGTGGGGACCTAAGTTCTTGGTTCCTACATGTATATCTTAGCATTTAGCTGCATTAAAACACATATTATTAGTACTAATACATGAAATATGGTATTACAGAGGGGCCAACTGAGCATGGGACAGCAGTGTGTTAGGCACTTTACAGCATAGCAGAGATGCTGTTCAAGTGAATCCAGTTTATCATATGATCCTTATCTCTCTGCAAATCTGACCTGTCACTATTTACCAATCTACTAATTTTTTTATCTGCCAACTTTATCAGAAATTGATTGTTTAAAAAAAAATTGAAGTTGTGACAAATATTGCAACCATATGCAGCATTGTCGGGGACAATATTGCATTTTATACCAATACAGGTGATATCTGTTTGTATGTTCCTGACACAGTGGGGGGCTTTCTGCAGAAAATGGGATCATGAAGAGGTGATTAATGCAAAATCCCAAAGGTGGCTACACAGATACCTGGCCTTTGAAGCCTGACATCAGGAGAATAGGGAGAGCGATGGTTTTACCTGTTTTCAAGAGGCTGAGAAGAAAAGGGTTTGGGGATATAAAGGCTGAATTCAAACACACTCAGGATCTTTTTGATTCAGCAAACTGATAGGACCCTTTTGTCCATAGGGAACCCAATCCTTCTTGAAGGGTTGGAAGGAGTAGAGCCTACCACGACCGCATGTGGAAGATGGGCAACTTCTGTTAAGTTTAGTGTGCATGTAAATTTATTATTTTTATTGTCTCTATATGCTTTTGTATTGAATGAATGCATTCTACTTTGAAAGAGCTGTGTGATCACTGGCAAAGACACTGTCCTTGTCCTTGGAAACTAGAGACAGCTGTGGGCTAGTGGTTGTCAGATATGCTTGGAATAATCATAGTGAATTGCAGACTAAAGAAGGGATATGAGGCCCTGCCCATAGAGAGGTGAAGGTTACAGGTCTGAGATTGGAAGTGGGTGCCCTCGAGGAGGCCAGGGTGTGTGTGTCAAAGATGCAGTTAACCCCAAAACTGTGTACTGCATTCCAATGTCTGACTTCTGACCCAGATTTTTTTTTGAATGCTAAAACAATGAAAATGCAAATTAGGGACCAAAAATTACCTCTAATGATTAGGTTGAAACCACCAAATTGATTCTAATTGTGAGATAAAACCAGTTTGATCCATGCCTTCAGAGATTATGTATATGGGCACCCCATATTTGGAACCAGATTAAGGAATAATCAACCTAGGCAAGTGCCTAGGGCCCAATTCTAGGCTGGGGGAGAGGAGGGAACATCCTCAGGAGCACCACCACCTTGTGTGCCAGGTTGCAATGACACTCACTCAAATTTGGCTCTGCCCCTCATTATGATGGAGAGATGTCAGGACCAAACCTGAGTGAGCAGTGAAACGACCAGCAGTGCTCCTCCTTTCCACAGCCATGGGGCTCTCTCCACTCTTCCCTGGGGCCTGCCTGGCCTCACCTCAGCCTGTATTCCATCTGCTCTGTCCACAGGACTTGCTCAATGACAGCCTCAAGACTTGCTACAAGTATGGGGAGCTGCGGTGAGTGCCTACACAGGGGAGCTGGCTGGGAGGTGGAAATGAGGGGTTTTGCTTAGGGTTCAGTGATGGGCTAATCCAGCCCTGCCCAAACTACAAACTGTTTTTTAAAAAGGAGGGTGACCTCACTTCCCCCGTCTACCAGCGTAACCTGCTTTCTATCCAGGCTGAGGTAAAGTCAGCTTTCATCCAAAGCTTCATTCCATCAGACATTGGGAAAAAGTGCTCTAATGAATTATAGAGTAATGATCATCAGCCACACACTGCAGGTAGCAAGCCCACACTTCATTATCGCCCTTAGTAGTCTGACAAAACAGAACTTTGTTGTTCTTTTCCTAGTTAGGTATAAGAGAGCATACTGATCAAGTTTGCAGATGACACCAAATTTGGGGGTGAAGGGGTTGCCAATACTTTGGAGGATAGAGCTAAAATTCAGAGGGATCTTAATAAATTGGAGAACTAGGCTATAGACAACAAAATGAAATTCAACAAAGACAAATGTAAAGTGCTACACTCAGGGAAGGAAAACCAAATGCACAAAGACAGAACGGAGGAAAACTGGCAGAGAAGGATCTGGGAGTTGTTGTGGTGGATCATAACCTCAACATGAGTCAGCAATGCGATGCTATTGCAAAAAAAGTAAATGCAATATTAGGTTGCATTAGTAGAGGTATAGCATGCAAGTCACAAGACGTGACAGTACCAAATTACTTGGTGCTGGTTAAGCCTCAGATGCAGTACTGTGTCCAAATTTGGTCACCAATCTATAGAAAGGATGTGGAGAAACCGGAAAGGATTCAGAAGTGAGCAACAAAGATGATTAAAGGGATGGAATGCAAGCCATAGGAGCAAAGGTTTAAGAAACTGGGTATGTTTAGTTTTGAAAAGAGGAGATTAAGGGGGATATGACAGCGGTCTTCAGATGCTTGAAAGGCTATCATAAAAAGGATGAAGAAAAGTTATTCTCTTTTGTCATAGAGGGCAGGACAAGAAGAAATGGGTTCAAACTACAGCACAGTAAATGTAGATTAAATCTCAGGAAAAATTTCCATGGTCCTACTCTTCTTACAGTTAGGAAAGGACTGCCTTGGGATGTTGTGGAAGCTTTTTGATTGGAGGTTTTCAAAAGGAGGCTGGATAGCCACCTGTCTTGAATGGTTTAGACACAACAAATCCTATATCTCATCAGGGGGTTAAACTAGATGACCCTTGCAGTCCCTTCTAACCCTACAATTCTATTATTCCATGAGAGAAACCTCAGGGCAGACAGACACATATTTCTGTGCTCTAGTTCCTCAGAAAAAACAAACAAACAAACAAACAAACAAAAACAAACAAACAAACCAGAGCCACTTGGGAGAAACTGCTAATGCTACCATTAACTACTGGTATAGCACCAGTATCTTGTTGTTGACTATGTTACAGGCAACTGATAGATCTAAAAGAAGTAGTGTTTGTACAACACCTAGCACAATGGGTCCCCCACCAAGACTGGGGCCTGTAGGCACTACTGTATTACAAATAAGTAATAGATACTTGGTCTTTGTCGATAAAGAAGGACATAATTGACCAAAAGCCCAGTTCAGACTCTAAGATGTATCCAAACCTGAAACTAGACTGATAGAGGTCAATTAAAACTGTGGATTCAGCAATTGCCACAGCTTTCTTGAAACTACAGCAAATAAACCGATCTTTTTTTGTTTACTGGCCAAACTAAAAAATCCACTAAAAAAACGTGTTTAGCTTCAAACTAAAACTGAAATTTCAGTTCTATACAAAACAATCAGTCAAAAAAGTATCTCTGAAGGATGTTAAATAGAAGTTTCTAAAGATGGACATTTTAAAATCAGCAGGTATCCAACAGCTTGCATCCAAGAGTTTTTAAAGAGCTGGCTGAGAAGCTCACTGGACCATTGATGTTGCTTTTCAATAAATCTTGGACACTGGGAAGTTCCAGAAGACTGGAAGAAAGTTATGTTTTGCCAATATTTTAAAAGGGTAAATGGAATAATTTGGGTAATAATAGCCCTGTCAGACTGACATTGATCCTGGGCAAGATAATGGACTAGCTGATGCAGGACTCAATTAATAAAAAACTAAAGGAAGGCAATGTAATTAATGCCAGTCAACATGGGTTTATGGAAAATGCATTGTGTCAAACTAACTGGATACTTTTTATGAGATTACAAGCTTGGTCAATAAAGGTAATAGTGTTGATGCAATATACCTCGATTTTTGTAAGGCATGTTACTTGATACCGCACTATATTTTGATTAAAAAACTAGAATGATACAAAATTAACATTGCAAACATTAAATGGATTAAAAACTGGCTAACTGATATGTCTCAAAATGTAATTGTAAACGGAATCATTGAATGGGGTGTGTTTTTATTCCCACAGGGATCGTTTCTTCACCCTACATTATTAAATGTTACCATCAATGACTTAGAAAGAAACATAAAATCCTCATTGATAAATTTTGCAGAGAACGCAAAAATGGGGAAGAGGTAAATAATGAAGAGGACAGGTCACTGATTCAGAGCTATCTTGATTGCTTGGTAAACTGAAGGCAATAAAACAATATGGCTAAATGTAAAAGTATATATCTAGCAACAAAGAATGTAGGCCATACTTACTAGATGGGGGACTCTATCTTGGGAACAGTGACTCTGAAGAAGATTTGGGGGTCATGGTGGATAATAAGCTGAACATGAGCTCCCAATGTGATGCTATAGTCAAAAGAACTAAAGTGATTTTGGGGTGCATGAACAGGGTAATCTCGAGTAGGAGTAGAGAGGTTATTCTGTATTTGGCACAGGTATGCCTGCTGGAATACCGTGTTCAGTTCTGATGTCTACAATTCAAGAATAATATTTGGAAAGGGTTCAGAAAAGAGCCATGAGAATGGTTAAAAGATTCTGGGAGCATGTGTAATTCCATGGGCAAGTTAGTGACAGAAGTAAGGGAGGTGCCATTTGAGTCATAAAAATGTATAGAATCATAATTTCAATGATGTCACGATCTTCGGCATGGCAGGGGGGACTCTCTGCCCACCTGTGACTCCCAGCTCCAGGTCCTTTAGATAATACAATGTCATAAAAATGGGTCAAGTTGTGTATCATTTCAAAGCCCTTTCTCCCACCAAAAAAAAGGTAGCAAACATGACAAACCTAGAATAATTATGCAGATATATATTTGAGAAAATGTTTAAAAATAAACATTTTTAAATTATACTTTAACACAGCCATGCCAAAAATGCAGACCCCACAAAGACAAATTGTGGCCCTTAACTGACAATACTGTTGTTAGATAATGCTCAGAACATTACACCTGATTAATTTTTTTAATGTTACACATTACTATAAATGGAAGGAGTGCTTCAAGTTAATTGGCCATCATCTGCACACACACAAAAAGCAGTTCAGGTATATTGATTATCAGCTTTATTTATTTACCAAAAGAGCTGAAATGAGGCACTGGTTCAAACATCAACATCCAGCCAGAAATTGCTGGAATCCATCTGCAAACTAAATGCACATAGAAAACAAGAAAAATACCTGTGGCACCTTAGAGACTAACAAATTTATTTCAGCATAAGCTTTCGTGGGTTAAGAACCCACTTCATCGGATGCATGGAATGGAACATGCAGTGAACAGATATTTATACATTCAAAGATACATGAGAAGGTGGAGGTGTCTATACCAATGTTAAGAGGCTAATTAATTGAAAGGAACTGTTATCAGTAGAAACTTTTGAAGTGATAATCAACAGGGGCTATTCCAGACAGTTGACACAAAGGTGTTAAGAGGGAAATAAATTCAATTAACATAATGACCGAGCCATCCACGGTCAATATTCAAGCCTAAGGTAATGGTATCTAGTTTGCATATTAATTCCAATTCCGCAGTTTCTCTTTGGATCCTGTTTTTGAAGTTATTTTGTTGCAAAATTGCAACTTTTATATCTGTCATTGAGTGATTAGGGAGGTTGAAGTGTTCACCTACTGGCTTTTGAATGTGATGATTCCTGATGTCAGATTTGTGTCCGTTTATTCTTTTGCGTACAGACTGTCCAGTTTGGCCAATGTACATGGCAGAGGGGCATTGCTGGCACATGATGGCATATATCACATTGGTAGATGTGCAGGTGAACGAGCCCCTGATGGTGTGGCTGATGTGATTAGGTCCTATGATGGTGTCACTTGAATATCTATAGAGTCTATATCTATCTATAGATATTCAAGTGACACCATCATAGGACCTAATCACATCAGCCACACCATCAGGGGCTCGTTCTCCTGCACATCTACCAATGTGATATATGCCATCATGTGCCAGCAATGCCCCTCTGCCATGTACATTGGCCAAACTGGACAGTCTGTACGCAAAAGAATAAACGGACACAAATCTGACATCAGGAATCATCACATTCAAAAGCCAGTAGGTGAACACTTCAACCTCCCTAATCACTCAATGACAGATATAAAAGTTGCAATTTTGCAACAAAATAACTTCAAAAACAGGATCCAAAGAGAAACTGCGGAATTGGAATTAATATGCAAACTAGATACCATTACCTTGTGGATGGCTCAGTCATTATGTTAATTGAATTTATTTCCCCCTTAAAACCTTTGTGTCAACTGTCTGGAATAGCCCCTGTTGATTATCACTTCAAAAGTTTCTACTGATAACAGTTCCTTTCAATTAATTAGCCTCTTAACATTGGTATAGACACCTCCACCTTCTCATGTATCTTTGAATGTATAAATATCTGTTCATTGCATGTTCCATTCCATGCATCCAATGAAGTGGGTTCTTAACCCACGAAAGCTTATGCTGAAGTAAATTTGTTAGTCTCTAAGGTGCCACAGGTATTTTTCTTGTTTTCTTTTTGCTGACACAGACTAACACGGCTACTACACTGAAACCTGTCTAAATGCACATAGTTACATAACATAATTAATTACAATCCCAAATTAATTTCTCACAAAATCTTTGTTTTTACTTGTGTCTTGATCATTTTAGGCATCAGTAGGGAGAGAGAGTTCCGACTAGTAGCTGAATCTTTGGCGAATACCACCAGGGAGGAGTTGGTTAAACATAATGGTCAGTGGCAACTTACATACTACAAGAAGCGCACCCATAAACTGAATTTGGCAAGGTTGGAGAGGAACTACACCAAGCTACAGGAAAAAGTTGAAGAGGCTGGGACAAGTGCCAGCTGTGGGCAAGACCAGTTCCACACTCCAGTGTACATTCCTTTCTCAATGACCTTTTGCACATGATGGAGAGCTTCAATATCACAGATCAGATCAAGCAATTTGGTGAGGCTGAATTGACAACAAAGCACAACTTTCAGGATAGTGTGGCAATACATGAAGATGGTTGAGTCTTTGCTGTTCTTTATGCAATCTGCCAGGACTGCTCATTGAAATTTGCACTTCACAGCCGTGGAAGACTTAGTGAAATACTTTTTAATTGGATTTAACCAACAGTTCTTTGATGATTGTCTGGTACCTTGCTGAAATAAGAGGCATAAAAAAGTCTGACCTTGACATATGGGAGGAATTGTGAAAAAAGAAACTGGGTTGTTAAAATGCCACCAGTTCCTTTCTATGCATTTTGTGCAGACAAAGCTCTAAAATACGAAAACAGTAAAATGAAAGTCATTGGGTGGGTTGGTGGGCATAACACAGCATCCAAATGCTCTTTCCCAGGTTTTTCCTGACTCCACTGAATTTTGAACAAACATTAAGCATGACTGAGATAACTTCCCCAGAAATAACCAAGTACCATCTAGACTCATTAGGTGTTGTTAAATGTCAAGAAGGAAAAAAATTAAAGCTACAGCATGAGCTTACTCGCACGGACAACCCATTCGCGTATGATGGACCAGAGCGCATTGATATCATGACGAAAATAGTCTTCAGTGATGAGATAGCTAAAGATGTCAATCAAATGGCTACTTTGGGTAATGACTTGTATGCAGCCTTCAAAACCTAAAGAATTATCCAAGGCACCATCAATTTGTGGGTTTCAATCGTGAAGAACAGACTAAAGATGGGCTTGAATGAAAAGAAGAAAGTCAGAGTGAAGGGGACAGAAACTATTACAGAACTAAACACTGACAAGTAATTGTTTGCTCATCTCCTGGTCGTGTCCAGATCTCAGTGTGATGTTGATCTATGTGAGACTTTGGGAAAGTACGAGTTCACTATGGTATTATGATCAATGTTTGAATGTGATGGAACAATGCATGTGTGCCAGGCAAAAAGTAAACCAATGCACATCTTGCATGGTCCTCCTAAGCCAGCACCTACTGACAACATGACCTGTACCTTATGCTAGCAGAGGCATTCCAATGTAGCAATCATAGATTGTAAGGCTGAGGTACAAGCTCTTAACAAACCAGAAACTGTAAACACCTACCAAGATTTGGCCGAACACTTCATTATGAGACTACAGAGAAAATACTGGACCTATGATGAAGTCCACCTTGCATTTGACACATAGGCAGAGAAATCAGTTAAAAGTATTACGAGAAAGAAGAAACTCCATGGTATTGCATCTGTTCAATACAAAATCACTGACTCAACGATCATCTCCAATGACACAATGAAGAAGTTACTGTTTCATTCTCTCCTGAAGAGTGAGTTAACCACAGACCTTTCAGGAAAAATACTCTAGCATGCAAAGAATTGCTCAAAATCTTTTGTCATCGCATGGCATAATGAAGTTGCTGTCTTTCACTGTTCAGTGGAGTTTCTTGGTTGTGCCCAAGAGGAGGCTGACACTAAAATGATCTTGCATACCATCAATGCCACAGAGAGAGATGCTACTAAACTATGGATTTCTACACAGGACTCAGATGTTCTAGCGGTCTCTGTGAGATGCTATCCAAGACTTCCTCAAGATTCTGGTTTTGTGCCTGCTCCTGGGGAACAGATTTGTTGTATATCCCTCAGAGATGTGTTCCTATCATTCAAACCACAAAAGCTGCCATACTGCCAGGATTCCATGCCCTTTCAGAATGTGATACTATTAGAAGGCTGGCTGAAAAGATCAAATTATCTTACTGAGAGGCATTTGATTTAGCCTCCAAAGACTAAATCCTTAATATGAAGGTGCTCAGAACAGCTGAAACAGTCACTTATGAGGTCACAAATGCATTGGAGGCATTCGTATGCTGAGTTTACCACTTGAATACCCGACATTATGTCACTTGCAGAGCTATGTTAGTGGATGATTTCAAATAAGAAAATAAAAACTGACAAGGGGTACATTTATACCTGCTATCAAGAGGGTAAACTGTATAGCAATGGAATCGCTACATGATGATCAAGCGCATCCAAAACTCCCTCCCCTATCGGGCCTGGATGGGTCTTGGAAGATGGACTGATCACACCAGTTATGTGTGAAATACCATGTGCTCCTGAATCAGTCCTTTAGCTAATCAAATGCTTGTGTGCAAAACCAGATGCTCACCATCCTGCAAAAGTTTGCCCACCACCCTTACCTTTTTATCACTAACTTGTCCACAGATTAAGATTTCACTATGTTATGCTCCCAAGCTAATTAGAAAACATGCCTTATAGTGACAGACTAAAGAGCTCAATCTATTTAGCTTAACAAAGAGGAAGTTAAGGAGTGACTTGATTACAGTCTACAAGTATCTACATGGGGAACAAATATTTAATATTCAATATAGCAGAAAAAGATATAACAATCCACTGGCTAGAAGTTGAAGCTAGACAAATTCAGACTGGAAATCCGGGGTACATTTTTAACAGTGAGGTTAAATGACCATTGGAACAATTTACCAAAGGTGGTGGTGGATTCACCACCACTGATCATCAAGACTGGATGCTTTTCTAAAAGATATGCTCTAGGTATTATTTTGGGGAAGCTCTATGGTTGCATTATACAAGAAATCAGATTAGATTAATCCATTCTGGCTTTGGAATCTATCAATCTGTGAAAATTTCATTCAGGTTGAACAAACCATTTTAACACATCATTTCAAAAGTGTTGATTTGAAACTACATGTCAAAGGGATTTTTTCCCCTCAAATTCTTTTCCCCAGGTTTTCTTTTTAATCAAAAAATACTTCTGAATTTGACCTAAACTCAAGGATAGTTTCAGTGCCCTGAAAAAAGCATTTTTCAGTAATGTATGCCAAAAAAATATTGCCCAGCTCTAGCCACAGGCTTCTCAATAAACGAGAGACAATGCAATAATCAGTGAGCTACTCAAAATGAATAGGTGTTTGCTTTTTTTAAAAGATAAATTGTATACTGATTTTCATAAAGAAAATAGTGAAAAGTAAATGACTTGCAGCTTGTATAAATTTCCAAATACTGCATCTTCCACAGGATATCCAATAGAATTATGCCATCTTACAACTTGTCAAAGATGCAAGACTAGACAATACAAGATGAGACAATGCCACACACACATAACATGTTAGTGTAAGGGTAACACTAATAAAATAGGAGAAGTCTTACATGAATAGGGAGAAGAAGGAAAGAGGGGACAGGGGAGGGAAAAGGTGGAAGGTTACGTGGAATGGAGATCTGGTATTATTTGAGCCATCTTAACATTTTTAATCCAAATGTATCTAGGAATGGGGTCCAAATTTCTCTGAATTCATATAACTGCTCTCTACTGTGATAAGCTATTCTTTCTTTGGATGCTAATGCAGATAGGTCCAAATACCACTGCTCTGGGCACAAGTCTACTCTTTCATTTTTGTAAAATCATGCACTTGGTGATCACGACAACTCTCAAGAACCAAAGTCTTTGTGGTGGAGTTAAATCCAATTTATCAGGTAAATAACCTAGGATATAATTTTCGGCTGAGATTTGGTTGCTTAACTGCTTCCATTTCAACCAATGGGACTACTCTTGTAAATACTATTCTTTGTGAATAAAGGTAGTAGAATTGGGCTCTAAATTCTACTGCAATTATATGGCAGATAAAAGATAGGTCAAATTTTAGGCATAAACTTTTAAAAAGTGAACATTTAAATATCTGATAGTGCTCTATTATGGAAAAAAGCTGTTTTATTGTTCTTTAGAGATGTAATGTAAAATAAAACGAAAGCCAACTTATACATACTGCAACATACTATAAGTACTTAGATATTTGTAACAAATATTTGAGAAGGAATAATCAAACACCATTGCTTACACTGGTCTGCCTTTCTGCTGTTAATAGTGTGTTTAAGAGTGCATGCAACAGTCCTTTTATTTATTTCCTATATGGTACATTGAAGCCTGGAAATGAAAAGCTCATAAATAAAACTAAACGTTCCTCACCATTTTCATGATGCATTTGCAAGCCTACTGTAAATGAACACTGAGTAATTATTCACAGTACTAGTGGGATTACTAAGTAACTACTTTTCAACATGAATAAGAGTTGCATAATTGGGCACTAAGAGTAAGAGAAGCACAAGAATTTTGCTTTTATGTCGACCCTAAAAACGTCTGGTTAGCTCTGAAGCTGCAGTTAAGAACAATCACTTTTGACTTAGTTGTGCACAATCCTCTATGTCAGTGATACTCCTGAAAATTTTGTTGGCATATGCTTAATTGAAAACAGAACAAATGCTGGGTGAAATACTGTGTGTGTGTGTGTGTGTGTGTGTGTGTGTGTAGGTGCTTAGTACAGTGATGGTACTACAATAGGTAGTAATAATGATAAGAAAATATATGTTATTTTCAAGTTTGAATGCATTACCAACAATGATTAAATAGCACAGGATAGTGCCTCTAAATACGATGCAATACCAAATATCTCTACTTCTGCGAATAATTAGTGTTCATTTAGAATAGTCTTGCAAATGTATCATGAAAATTTACCAGCCCAGGTACAAAGTCTACTCAGTCACCTTGTCCCATTATGGTGATAATGAAATGGGAAATTTCTTACCCTGTAATTTCTTTTCTGCTAGCTGTGTCTCATACAATTCTGTGATGCCTGGACCGTTCCCCTCCTCTCTGCAGTTCTAGAGTCTGTCCACTGTTGCAGCACAACTCATTTTGGCCACACCCCCTTCTCCAGTTTGCCACCAGAACAAATTATATAATATGCAAAAACTCTTGGAATATGATAATACCAATAACATTAAAGTCAACAAGTGAACTATGTTCAGTAAGCTATCCAGCTGACAAACTGGAGACATAAAAAATAATGTTGTTCCTTGGCTAATGAAGCCATTCCAGGTTGGGTAGAATTTTGAGAGATACTGCAAACAGAAAGGAAATGTTCCATTCTACAACTAACTGTCTCCCACAGTTCTGTGATGCATGGGAAGTAGTGAGCAGTAAATATTATGCAGGGAGGGATAAACAAAAATAAATAGAGAATTTTTTCCTTGAAAGTAAATGCCTGAATGACAAGTTACTTTTGCAATAGTGCATGCAGCACCTTCTTCCAGAAGGAAGCATCTGCAGAGGACAGAAAATCCACTCTGTAATGTTTAATAAAAGCTATTGCTTGAAGATCATGTTGCTGCCTTACAGATTTCTTCAGCTGAAGTGCTAGTTTGTTCTGTCCACGGTATCACCAGAGATCTTTTATAGTGTGCCTTGATTCCTTTTAGAATAGGCTAGTCTGATGGCTTGAATGCCTCCACTGTGCACAACTTAATTCATTTGGCCAGAGATAGTTTGGGTGCCCAAAGACCTTGGCACTTTTGGTGAAAAGGCACAAATAAAGAGCCTGATCATCTCATCAATTCAGTGTGCTTGAGGTAAATCTTTAGTGCTGTACATACACCCACATTATGGTACATGTTTTCAGTAGGATGCTGTGGATTTGAACAAAATGATAGAAGAATCATGCAAGAAATGGAAAGAGGAATTCACCTTTGGTAAGAAAGACTGTGGGAGTCCTTAGAACCACTATGTCATCATGAAGCACATCATGTGGCTCTTGCATGGACACAGCTGCTAACTCAGATTCATTTAGCTAACATGATAGTGACCATAAAGTAGATTTTGACAGAATGGTATGACCATTGCCTACAGGGTAGGTTTTTAGGGCTTTTAGTACCAATAGTCGATCCCACTTAGGAAAGATTGGTCTGACTTCAGGTCTAGCCAGTCTGACTGCTCTGAGAAATCTTGAGACTTTAGGATATTTAGCTAAGAACCTCAGAATCCTGCTTGTAAGTCACTGTTTATGACTGCTTAACATGTTATGGTGAAGGCTGAAGACCCTTGTCCAAACCATCCTGAGGAAAATCCAGAATAGCTGGAATTCTAGAGTCCATGGTGTTTGTTTGCTTTTTGGCACCATGAGCTGAACCACAACCAGACTGAGAAGGCTTTTAGTGTGGAAGTCTGTGGGGAGCTCAGCAGAGTCGCAATCACTTTGGAGGATAATCCAACTGCAATTAATGCTTCACTCCCAATAGCCAACCTGTGAGTTGGAGAAAGCCTGGATCTGGATGGAGAATGGGACCTTGGCGAAGGATGTCCATTCTCACTGGTACATACAGTGGAGGTACCAACGACATGTCTACTAAGTCCAAAAACCATGATGTCTTCTGCTAGCATGGATCTGAGGACCCACTTTAAGGGGTTAAAGTTGGATCACTTAAGAGATTTTTTTCTTCTGGCTCAGGTCATCAGGGTAGGGAAGAGGGACCGGACATGCCAGTCTGTCTCTGAGCCCCGTGCCCTGACAGTGTGTCCTAGCTGTTCACAGCAAGCTAACCCTCATAGTTCACCCCCCGAAGAGCCTGTAAATGTAGCTGCGCATATAGAGCACTGCTCTGATTTAGTCAGTGTTTGTGGGACAGCCCTGCCATAGCCTGGGAGTGGGGTGACAGAGGATACCAAGATGAGTAACACTGCAGCGGTGGATCTGGGAGGCTAAGACACCATGGTGCCAATTACCCAATCTGGTGGAGGGGGAGGAGAAGGAAAATAGCTTCATTGCTCACTACTGTTTGAAAAACAAATTAAAAGTAAAGTTGGCAAAAGAAACAGTGTCTGTTTGCTTTGCTCCTGACTAACTACTACTGTGGAGGCAGAAGTTCTGGTCGCAAGTCGAAGAAGGGGGATAGCCAGTATGGGCCATCCCGTAATGTTGAACAGCCTGCAGAGCTGCAGAGAGGGGAAAAGACCCTACTTCACAGAATTGTAGGAGATGCTTGGCCATCAAAGCAAGTTATTCATTCTAAGTAAGTAGTATTTCAAATGTTTACACTATTTAAAACATTCAGTAATGTCTCTCAATTAGCTCCCACAGCAGAATAGAATTCAAAACATGCGAAGTGACCCAAATAAACATTTTACTTATATTACCGATGGAGATGGAAATAATTGCAGAAGTTATTTTAAAATACTTTCAACATTCTGAATTTATAGTGAACACTACACAAAAGTTTTCAACATGTAACAGGCAACAAACTAAAAATGTCTCAGTGTGATCTGATTTTCTTATGGAAATGCATATTTATGAACAGATATCTGGTCTTCCGGGTTGATCATATTTCAGATGATACTAACAAGCAGTGTAAAATTTAAAACTTACCAGGGAACTGATCATGCGTTGAGAAGAGCGTGCAATATTGGCAGGCAGGCCAAAGAAATCGGGTTTATCGTTTTCTGGAAGGCTTTCAATAATATCACGGTAATCCTACAAAAAAAGGTAGAAGGGTATAGATAATTGTAAAAGTTTTCTGTGCAATCACAGCTCATGAAAATCATCAGTATATGGTCAAAAGAATTCCAGCAATATATTTTCAAAACATAAACCCTCATTTCATAGGATTTATAATTAATTGAATAACAGCATTTTGTGGACATCACTAAAATAGTACCAGCACTAAAATGGAGAAATGACTTAAGCATATGAACATATGACATGATATACTATAGAAGCTGCTAATATTGAAACACTGTAATGAAATAGAACAGAAATCCCAAATTGCTTCAGTTTACAGTTGACAAACAACAACTTCAATAATAGTGAAGTTGTGATTTCACCATACAAAGGCTCTCTGCAGTACAATTACAAGACTTCAACAGATCAGTTTGATGTATATCCTATATTGCTATTAACACAACTTTTAAAGTTTTTCACTATTTGGAATTTGAATTTGGAACTATTAGTCACTTCTTTCTTCGTGTTGTAGTCCAATGCAAGATGCTTCCACTTACATTTAAATCTTTGATATGCTACCATTTATTATACATAGTATGAAATGTGTGGCATTAAAAGATATGGCTACACGCTGATAGGAGGGGTAGAGTAGAACCATCTCCATGTTTAAAAGACACTCAAGCTACTGTGCTGGTACAAGGCATACAGGCTCATTATGGGCAAGGTACTGTGCTGGTACAAGGCATACAGGCTCATTATGGGCGAGGGTGGAAGGAACATGAAACAGGATCTCTCTTACTACCCCTTCAAAAGCATGCGAACCAGGTATCTGGAGGCCTGACCGTATCCTATTATGCAGCAGACCATGTGCACTTGGTTTGGGACCTGATCCTGCAAACACTTACACACATGCTTAACTTTACTACTGTGAATAGGCAATTTAAAAATATTGAATCATAAAGGGTCTTTGGCATACATAATTTCTCAGAGTTTTCTCAGAGTCAAATTTACCTCTTATGCCAGCATGTCACTCTCAATGGTGCAATCATGACTACTCTCTATCACAGGGAACTGAAATCCTTTAACATAACATACTCCTTCTCAGCCTGCCTGTTCTATATCCCACCTGGCCTTTCCATCTGCTCTCTCAGTGCCATCTTTCAGTTTCTACATATTGGACTACTGGCTTCGCTAGCTTTTTCTCCCTCACACACTGCTGCTCTCACTCCAATCAATTATAACCTGTTACTCTACCACACACACAGCTCGAATTTAAGGTGAAATTCATTTTTCATAAATTAATGTAAGGGCCAAGCGATGAAATCAAGAACAGCAAAACAATACAATACAAAATATAACAACACAAATTGATGAAAACTTGTTTCTTAAGTATCTGCAAACAAAGATAACATGTTGTTACACTTCTCAGAGGTCCCATTATGAGGGATGATTTGTTAGCCAAATACATTTCTCACACATATCTCTTTATTTCCACTACTCATTATTGTACAGTGCATACAAAAACTTTAATCAAGAAAAATCATAAGTTAACCCTTTGTTATTTCAAGTTTCTCTAGTATTTTTGACAATTTTCAGAGTAGTAGCCATGTTAGTCTGTATCCACAAAAAGAAGAGGAGTACTTGTGGCACCTTAGAGACTTATGCTCAAATAAATTTGTTAGTCTCTAAGGTGCCACAAGTACTCCTGTTCTTTTTTCTAGTATTTTTATCATTCTGTTATTTTTGGGTCTCTTATTTTCGCTCTTTAATATTTGGGATTTTTCATACATTTTCATCAATATCAAATCTCAAAATCTGCAAAAAATGAAGTGTGCAGGAACACATATTTAAGTGCTTTTCCCAGTTAAGCATAAGCATTATTATTGATTGCTATGAGTGTTATAGGGTGTAGTCCTACAGGGACTGAATACCCTTCAGCTCCCATTAATTTCAGTGGGATTGAAGTGTACTCAGCAGCTTGCAGGAATCTACCTTTAATTAGTACATTCATTTGTTAATTTAGAACTGTAAGAAAAAGAACAAGATTTGGTTTCCATGTCTGATAACAAGGCAAGCATACGTACCAAAATGCTGCAGGAATTGGGTAGAGAGATGGAATATGGGAAGCTGGTCATCTTCTTGCCCCTAAGATTGAAACCTCCAATAACTCTGGAATTAAAAAGCTGTTCCAGATAGGTCCGAAGGACTCTCATATCAAAGTAATTATCTATGCGGCCTCCATAAATAGCATTTTCGAACAGGCCATGCACAAATTCCCACTGAAAATCTTTGGAACCTGTAAGTTACAAAATATTACTGTCACATTGACCTTTTTTTGCATTTTGTGTGACGAACATTTCCTCTTATTATAGTTAACCTTCAGAGAAAAAAGGAAATTCAAAGAAACCCAGTAAAGTAATACAATGATTACTAAGCAATTTATTTCTTAACTGTAACCAAAAAGAAAAATAAAATAATCGTAAAATGTAAAATATTAAATGTTCCAACAGCTGTATTGCAAATGTTTGCAAATACTTTTCCCTGTGATAAGAGTGTAAATAATATGTTTTAAATCCTACTGAATGACACAAATATTGCAGATGTCTTGGGGAACTTTTTATCGTAGACCTCACACATATCAATCAACCCTATTTAGTTGGAGAACAAAAGTACCGTTTCACTAGAGGCCATTCCATATTCAGTTGTGGCCTCCTAATCCTTTGTTATCAGCCTGCTTAACTCCCCTACCTCCAATGGATCTTTAAGTGTGTTACAGTCATATCACTTTGTGCGGTGATCTCATCAGGCCTCATAAAATAATCAGGGTGATTGAATAATACCCTACCATGCCAAAGGAAAACATTGTTACTGAGATGCTGTCTTTCTGATGTGATGTAAAAAGAGGTCCAAGTTATCTGTGATCATAAAAGATCACACAACACTGAGTTTAAAATTAAGGATGCTAACATTGGTGTTCTGACCAAATTGTATTCAATAAATTACATTCTTCCTACTTAGTTATATCCTATAGTTTCAAATAAAATGTCTTTCCCCCTCACTTCTTGTCCCAAACTACAGAGAAGGGTTAAATCAGTGCCACATTTCACCCAATATGTGATTGTTCAGCATAGGTGAAGTAATTATGGTGGAAAAGAACTTTGAGATTCTTCAAATGAAAAGGTTTGGTATTACATTAAAGTTATTAATGTTCACACTCACACTCTAATTACTGCAGGAAAAACTACCCTCACCACAATAGTTAATATCCAAGGCCCAAAGTCCCTTGGTAATATACTCAAACTGTTAAGTCTGCATGTACATGGAATGAATTCCAAAAGTACTAGCCACATATAAACCCCATTTAAATCAATAGGAGCTAGAGATATTGAACCCTTTTGAATATTGGGTCACTAGTTTTATTGGGATTTGGAACTTAAAGGCCTTACTAAAAAAACCCTTATGGTTTTCATTTATAAACAGAGGATCCAAATTAGAGCTGGTTGGAACATTTTCAACGCAATGAAATTTTGCTGAAATATGCCGTTTTGTGGATGTGTATCATTCAACCAGGGCAGAGCGGTGAAAAGAGACATGCACACACTATAGCCTGGTAGTTAGGGCACTGGCCTGGCACGTGAAACACCCTGATTCAAGTCCCAGCTTTGCCTGATTTTGGGTCTTCCACATCCCAAGCCAGTGACTGAACCCACCAGGCCACATACAAGCACGCACACTTACTTCTGTGATAATGTTCAAAAGATTTTGGTTTTGATCCAGAAACAGAACAAAAACAAATTTAAAAACCTCAACAGTTGCCATGAAACAGAATTGTTATCCCCCACTCAGCTCTAATTGAAATAGCCAAATTATCTTTTTTTAAAAAATCATTCTATGATCTGCTAATTTTATAAAGATTTGAAATGGAAGACACTCAGAAATACTGGTCTAGGCAAAGAAAGGAATCAGCAATCCTTAAGGAGCAACGTACCATCAAAGAGTCCATCAATAACGTCATACCCTGCACGGAGATCAGATAAAGAAAATTCATAAAACTTGGTCCAACCCTATAATTAAACAAACAAACAAAAAGTTAATATGAGTTATGAATCAATGAGCATTAAATGAACATGAAAAAGTAAACAAAGACAGCTGCTTATAAAACATACATATACGTAACACCTGCGGAAAAAATCTACATCACTGGTTTGAAGCCATCTTTTCTAGACTGCTGCTCAGAGATACACAAACAGGCAGCAGACAGACAATATGACAAATATCTCTATCAATGTGTTTAATTTTACATAGTCATACAGGCTAGATCAGTGGTTCTCAAAGCCGGTCCGCCGCTTGTTCAGGGAAAGCCCCTGGCGGGCTGGGCTGGTTTGTGTACCTGCCGTGTCCGCAGGTTGGGCCGATCGCGGCTCCCACTGGCCGCAGTTTGCCGCTCCACGCCAATGGGGGCTGCAGGAAGGGTGGCCAGCACATCTCTCAGCCCGCGCCGCTTCCTGCAGCCCCCATTGGCCAGTGGGAGCCGCGATCAGCCGAACCCGCCAATGCGGCAGGCACACAAACCAGCCCCGCCCACCAGGGGGCTTACCCTGAACAAGCGGCGGATCGGCTTTGAGAACCACTGGGCTAGATGACATCAGATGTATGCCTACTTATGTAGCAACTGAGAGTTTTTCTATAAAAATAAATATATTTGAAAATTCCTAGACTAATCAGCAAGGCTTCTTGAAAAAGATGCACATGAGCATGCAACTCTCTCCCTTCCCTAACAGCACTTGTTGCAACAATGACTCATTGATAACTATGACTAGACAACTCACTTCCTTACTCTCAATAGCTTTTTTGAATTTCAGTTTCCTTTCGGACTTTGATAAGTATGTCTGCTTCTTTTAACCACTGCCGACAACACATGTCAACCATTTTACTCCTCATTTTATTTTACCTCTATCCTAAGGAGAAAAAAACCCAGAAAAAACAATGCAGCAAGCCATCAGCAAGCAAGCAAGGATGCCTACAACATGTACTTTCTTAATCGCTGGCACAGTACCTAGATCCTTATTTGTTGGTAACTGTATTATTCTTTGTATAGTATTAACATATACTAAGTAATTTACAAACAGGTATAAAGACAAAAAGTACCTGTCCCAAAATGTTTACAAGACAAAGAGGCATATAGGCACAAAGGGGGATATACACGATATATTAAAGAAATTAAAAACTAGCTGACTGAAATCTCAAAACATAAAATTTTAATAGAGATCATCAGCAAATAGCAGTGTTTCTGGTGGGGGTTCTGCAGGGAACTATTCTCACCTCAACATTATTAAAATTTCTAAATTAAATTATCTGGAAGAAAATATAAAAGCATTGCTGATAAAGTTTGTGATGAAACAAAGAGAGGTGGGATGGCAAATAATGATGAGAACGGGTCATTCACTGAGGCTATGGCTACACTTGCAGCTGTAGAGCGCTTTGGGTTAAACCAGCCTTCGGAGAGCGCACTAGGGAAAGCTCTCCAGTCTATCCACACTGACAGCTGCAAGCGCACTGGTGTGGCCACATTTGCAGCACTTGCAGTGGCATTGGGAACGGTGAATTATGGGCAGCTATCCCAGCATTCAAGCGGCTGCAACGTGCTTTTCAGATGCAGGGGCTGGGGTGGAGTGTGTTGTGTGTATGCGGGGGGAGAGAGAGAGTGGGGCTTTTGGAGTGCTGAGAGTGTGTCAGCACGCTGTCTTGTAAGTTTAGAACCCCCTTTCCCCCGCCTCTCACTCACTCACAGCAAACATTTACTGTTGCAGATAAGCAGATAAGCAGCTGGCTGTTTGAAATGGAGTTTTGAAACGGCACTTCCGCATTCCTTGGCCGATTTCACAACATAGAGAAGAGAGGCCACTTGGCTCAATGGGATTATGGGACGTTTCCAGAGGTCAATCAGAGCGCAGTAACTTAACTGCTCATTCACACTGGCCCTGGGGCATCTCAGCCAATACGCAACAGCCATTATCCCTCTCGTGGGTGGAGTACCAGAAGTGCTCCAGCCAGGGAGTCAGAGCGCTCTACGTGCCTTGCCAGTGTGGACAGGGAGTAAGGTAGAGCGCTCTAGGAGGCTTTATTGTGGTATAAAGTGCAAGTGTAGCCAAGCCCACAGAGTGACCTAGATTACTTGCTAAGATGGCAATCAAATAACATGCATTTTAATACAGCAAATGCAATGCCCTACATCTAGGCACAAATACTGTAAGCCATACTTTCCAGAATGCAATTCCCCATCCTGAAACAAGAACTCGGAAAAGGACTTAGAGGTCATTAGAATCATAGAAGATTAGGGGTGGAAGAGACCTCAGGAGGTCATCTAGTCCAACCCCCTGCTCAAAGCAGGACCAACCCCAACTAAATCATCCCAGCCAGGCCTTTGTCAAGTCGGCCCTTAAAAACTGCTAAGGATGGAGATTCCACCACCTCCCTCGGTAACCCATTCCAGTGCTTCACCACCCTCCTACTGAAATAGTGTTTCCTAATATCCAACCTAGACCTCCTCCACTGCAACTTAAGATCATTGCTCCTTGTTCTGTCATCTGCCACCACTGAGAACAGCCGAGCTCCATCCTCTTTGGAACCTCCCTTCAGGTAGTGGAAGGCTGCTATCAAATCCCCCCTCACTCTTCTTTTCTGCAGACTAAACAAGGCCAGTTCCCTCAGCCACTCCTCATATGTCGTGTGCCCCAGCCCCTTCATCATTTTCGTTGCCCGCTGCTGGACTTTCTCCAATTTGTCCACATCCTTTCTGTAGTGGGGGTCCAAAACTAGACACAATACTCAAGATGTGGCCTCACCAGTGCCAAATAGAGGGGAATAATCACTTCCCTCGTTCTGCTGGCAATGCTTCTACTAATGCAGCCCAATATGCCATTGTAGATAACAAACTGAACACAAGCTCCCATTGCAAACAATCTTTCAATATATAAAAGGAATATTGAGCAAGTATCAGGAGGTAATATTACCTCTATGGTTTATTAGTGGCACCACTACAGAAATACTTGTTCAGTTTTAGTGTCCACACTTAAAAAAAAATATGCTGAAAAATCAGACAAGGTTCAGACAAGCACTACAAAAATGGATTTGGGGTCTGGAAAACATGCTTTAAAAATACAAGGCTAAAGGAGCTCTATCACAGAGGTTGAGAGGTGACTTGGTCACAGTATATTACCCACAAAGGGAGAAGATAACTGCTACTAGAGGGATCTAATCAAGCAAAGACATAACAAAATTCAATGGCTGGAAGTTCAAGTCAAAAAAATTCAAACTGAAAAAAGATGCAAATTTTTAACAAGTAGAGTAATTAACTAGTCATCAGAACAAGTTACCAAAGGACATGGTAAATTCTCCATCATTTTGAATCTTTAATTCAACGTCTGCCCTCTTTCGAAAAGATATGCTGTAGTGTCAACCACAGATTATTGGGCAAGATGCAGGTATCATGGAGGAAATGGCCTGTGTCAAGCAGGAAGTGAAACTAGATGAATATAACTGGTCCTTCTGGCCTTAAAATCTGAGTGGTGACATTTAGCATATTTTTTATTATTTCCATGATTTCTGTGTGGACTGTTCTAATTTGAGGTCAAAATTTACATCTTTTGGTTAATTAACACATCTCTGCATAGAAGTCTACTTTTAGAAGCCTTTATGGACAAATTACATTTTGAGAAATGACTTGAAGGAGGAAAGTGTGGAAGCATGGCAGACTGGAACAGGCAGTAGGTTTTAGCTTTAGGAGCCAAAATCAGAAAAGGCACACAGTCAAGAGCGAGATTTCATAATGATTAAGTGATCTTAATTTATATTATACTGTTTTTAACAAGAAACAATATTGTATGTTAATCATATTTTTTTTCTTTTTTCTTGCGACTTTCCATGTTTTGGGTAGGACATTTTTATAGCCTACTTCCCAAACTCATGATTGTATGCCTGGTTGTCCTGCAAATTGGTCTATCTAAGGTCTGCTGATATCCGGTTAATGTGCCAAATCTTTGGCCTCTCCCTTGGTCCTCTTCTGTCCATGATCATTGCAAGGGCCATCCTACCAATATAACAATCAGGTCTCAGTTGGATATGTCCACGACAAAGTACCTTCACCTCCTTCAACTTCCCTTCAATTGGAGCAACCTGCATTAGCCCTTAACCTCATCTTATTTCATGGAGTGGCCAACCAGTTGACCATCTCAATATTTTCATTTCCATAGTGGAGAGTATGCTGATTTCTTTGCTTGTGGCTGGCCATGTCTCTGTTCTGTATACATCTGATCAATGTTATTATACAATATCCTGAAGTGTTCTAATGTTTGAATGACACATTCAAAACCAAACAGCCAGTCATAATATTACTGCAGTGACTCTGTAGGTCCTTCAACCCTCAGTCACCTCTGCAATTAGGGTCATAGTCCCTTTAAACAAGTCCCTTTCCCAAAAAGGGAAAGAAAGCAAAAACAAAAAAGACTCCAATCATTCCAGCCTAAATCAAAGCACAATAAAACAGTCATGGGACAGGTTCATTTAGCCACGGGTCCAAATAAAAACAAACCAAATGAAGGGAAGCTTCCTTTTCTCTAGTCTAAGTGCCCACAAACCATGCAGCACTGCTCCCTTCAGCCAAGGATCCAGTTGGAAAACAAACAAACAAGGAAATTCTTACTCTCTAGGCTTCAGTATAATTCTTCTCAGTACAAGCCAGGTAAATAATTCCCCCGTGTTTCCTCTCCCACACAGGATCTAGGTTCAGGAGGAGACCAGACACCAGGAGATACATCCCTTGGAAGTATCTTTTCCTTTTTTATAGCTTCCACCACTCAGGAGACATAGCTGTCAATTCTACCTCCTAACATTCTACAGATCCCAGTTCCTCCCTCCAGGTTTGGCAACTTGGTGATCTTTAAGGGCTAGTTTCTACCTTTCTGTTTAGTGAAGAGGCTTTTAATGCTTTCTTGAATCAAGAAAGGAGGGAGCACATACACTTTGTCACAGGGCCCCAAACCTGTATCAGGATCAGCTAGCTCAGACCTCTAAGCCCAGGATGAGTGCCACTGGAACCAATGGGACTCTGAAAAGCTGTAGGTGTCTGTGCTATTAAAAAGCAGTTCTGCACTGAGGCCATATCCAATCATTAAGATCTCCAAATTAGTAGCCACCAAAAAGTTCCACATCGGTAGCTATATTCCACATCACTTCTGCATGCTCAAACATATAAAAAAGTGCATATTTTATTTTAAATAGCAAACTTAAAAGCTGGTAAATATGAAATTATTTAATTATGAAATGAAAAAAATATTTTAGTAAACAAACTGAATATTAGCAAGAAGTTAGAGTACTTACCTGAGGGATATAATTTCTTCTTTCTTGGCATGCAGCATGAAACCATGCCAAACTAAAGAGTGCATGGGCTCGAGACAAATTGCCCTTTTTACTAATCTGCTCTGGAGTCCACGATTCATAGGTTCTCATCAAATTCTTTTTTAGGCCTGGAGGGGCCTAGGTAGACAAAAACAAGATAGTTGTGCGTGTGTGTGTGTGTATGTATATACAGGAGACCCTCGCTAGAACGCGTGCCTACATAGCGCGGATTCGGTAATAGTGCAGTCGTGGCCATGGATCCCAAATTAAATTACTTTAATTGAAATCCATGGTAACGCAGTACCGCACTTGGATCCCAAACCCCATGTTCTAATTAATTCCTAAATCTTCAAAATTAACTTAATTAGATTTGGAAAATAAGAGAAAAGGCTGATTAAAAAATTGTAGTAGGTGGCCTAATAATAGAATCATCTTAGACTGGAGATAATGTTGACTCACTGAAGGAAATTCTGAACAGAACAATAAACAAATTGGGGGACTGAAATGCAGTATAAGAAAGATTAAGGGAAGGTCATCAGCTTGAAATATGTTCATTTAAAAACAGACTGAATACAAATTTGTTCAAATACGAGTCAAATGGTTTCTTGTTTTACAATCACTATTACTACTTATTATTTATGTTTCAATGAAGCCTAGTGGTCTTGATCAAGGATCAGGGCCCCCTGTGCTATGCATATAGGCATAGTACATACATATGATAAAAAGAGACAGGCTCTGCTCAAAAGTACAAGTCAAGAGACAACGTGCAAATATAAGATGTGGGGAGCACAAGGTAACAGTGAGAAAATGATGATTACTGCAATAAGAAAGTAACACTACATAACAGTTGCCAAGCCATTATCAAGTGTTTTTGTAGGTATAAAATCACAAGAATGGCCATATTGGCTCAGACCAATGGTCCATCTAGGCCAGTATGCGGTCTTCTGATAGTGGTCAGTGCCAGATGCTTCAGACGGAATGAACAGAACAGGGCAATTATCCAGTGGAGAGATGGTATCAAAGGGGAGTTAGGTTTAAATTATGTTTTCTTATTTTTAAAGATTTTTTTCTTCTCCTTTGAAAAAGAGAATATTTTTGGCTAATTTCTCCTACTTACAGCAACCTTAAAGTTACTTGTAACAGTGGCAAAATATTTTCTGACTGATTTTTTTAATAAGTTGATGATTTGCCTTAAAATAAATATGTACATCTTGTCCAGATGATGATTAAGGGGCTTTGGCAACCAAATAATAATCACCAATGAAAACAAGCCAAGTGAACAACTAGTGTCCTTAGTAAGAAAAGGATGTTGGGCTTACAAGAAGAGATAAGGAAAAGAATCCGTGCAATTATATCATTGTGGAGCCTCAGTGATTTTAGAGGTGGTGGATCCAACAACACCCAGGAGCTAGAACACTAGGAAAGGGGCTAGAATCTCAGAGACTCTATGGCTAGTGTGTTATTAAGGCACACAACACTGGTAAGAAGGAGTCCTTACCCTGAGTGTCTAAAGTCGAAACTCCACTCAGTATGAAACTGCCAATATTTTGGAATGCAGAACACAGAGCCATCAGACCTTGTAACATGGAGCTGCTGGGGTCTAACTGGAGGAAAACTCCTGAGCACTGTTGGTTCAGGTGTTCCTGAGAAGAGCATCTGCTCTGTTCACTTCTTGAATTACCTCATTTCTGTGGCACAGGATCATCTGCTCTCAGAGAAGAAGAGCTAAACAAGGCAAGAAGCACCAAAGACAGCAAACTGCTATGTTCCAGCAGGTAGCCCTAGATCACCAAATACATCAGTGAAGCATGCTCTGAAGATATGGCAGTCCCACAGGTGCCTTGGAAGATAGCTCAGTACACTGGAATCTCTGTTACTATTCTAGGATAGCTTGCAGCCATGAACTGACTTGGGCAATAAAGTCTGATGGCAAAAACCTGAATAGGTGCCAGTGCTCAAAAGTGTCTTTCCAAATCAAAGCATCAAGGGAGACCTTCTATGACAGATGCAGTCAAGCAATTTCCTTTCAGCAAGTACCATCAAATCACGGAGAGTAACTAAATGCTCAAATATCACCCCAACCTGCTTGGCATCTAAGGACAGAGAGGACACCAATACCTTTAAAGCACCTCCATGCCAAAGTGTTAAAACTTGGGGTATGTCCAAGATGCCAATGCCAAGAAGCTGACTTCTGGTGGGCCTTATCTACAGGTCTGACAGTTGAGACCTCACCTCTGAAGCTTGTGTGGTTAGGTACCTCGCCTTCTGGAAACTATACACCAGCGTGAAGTGACACATCACCTTCTTGGCACCCATGCAGCAAGTTTAAATCACTGGCATGACGCGGCACCTCAGCGATATGCAATGCACCTCACTTCTATATGCTGGTGAGCTGCCTTACTATCAAAGATGCTCTAGGGTGCCTTATCTGCCAGTTGCTAAGGTATTAGTGCCAATGTGCTGAGGTAGGGAAGCTGAAGCACTTTTCCTGACTGGTGCATCCAGGCAGAGATGCTGATTCATTAGAATGCCTATTTTACATTGCATAGCTAAATCTGAGTCTCCTTTGACTGGCACCAATGTATCCAGGCAGAAGCGCAGAAACATAGAGTGTCACTCCTACCTCACACTGATGTAACGAAGTTAAGGCACAGATAACCCATTGCCTGGAGCTCATACCTTAGGTCAGATATGCAGGAATGCCTCTTCTGCATGTCAGATCTCTGTGTCTTTAAGCCCTGGTCTACACTACGAGTTTAGGTCGAATTTATTAGCGTTATTTCGATTGATCCGTGCACCCGTCCACACGACGAAGCCCTTAACATCGACTTCTAGGGCTCTTAAAATCGATCTCGCCACTCCACCCCCAACGAGGGGATTAGCGCTTAAATCGATATTGCCGAATCGATGTAGGCTAGTGAGGACGCAATTCGACAGTATTGGCCTCCTGGATCTATCCCACAGTGCAACATTTGACCGCTCTGGACAGCAGTCTGAGCTCCAATGCTCCGCCCAGGTAGACAGGAAAAGCCCCGCGAACTTTTGAATTTCATTTCCTGTTTGGCCAGCGTGGTGAGCTGCAGGTGAGCGCAGATCTCATCAGCAGAGGTGACCATGATGGAGTCCCATCAAAAGGATTTTTTGCTCCCCCCTCAGTTGCTTTCACGGAGGGAGGGGGGAGCAAGGGTTAGGCTCATTTCCTTCTAGCTGCAGATGGTACAATATGCGGTGAGCAAGGAGGCGCCTTCCCTTCTAGCAGCAGATGGTACAATATGCTTGATATCCATCATCAGCTCCTGGCCCCCTCAAGGATTGAACTCGCAACCCCGGGTTTAGCGGGCCAACGCTCAGACCGCTGAGCTATCCCTCTGCCCGTGTTCCAGGCAGTACTGAATCTCCCTTAAACAAAACGTAAAAAAGAGAATGACCAGAGTCACTCTGGTCACTCCCATTTATGTCCAAGCGCCCCCGGCCAGCCACACCATAGGCCGCCGGCCAGGAGCACACGAATACCAATCATATTGTACAATCTGCTGCGAGAAGGAAAGGAGCTTCTGCTGTGTGGTCCCGCGACCACGACCATTTATGGCATATTGCACCATCTGCAGCTAGAAGGCAAGGAGCTCCTGCTGTGTAGTCCCGCGACTACCAGCCTCAGGCGGAATGGCCCCCTCAAGGATTGAACTCGCAACCCCGGGTTTAGCGGGCCAACGCTCAGAACGCTGAGCTATCCCTCTGCCCGTATTATAGTGTGACTGAATCCCCACTAGACCTAATGTCCAGGCGTACGCTGGAGATGTACGGTAATTGTGAGCTGAGCAGGCTTCCGTAGCAAACACGGAAACCCCGGAAAAAAGGCGCGAAAAATATTGCTTTCATGGAGGGAGGGATGACATGTACCCAGAACCACCAGCGACAATGTTTTCTGCCCCATCAGGCTTTGGGATCGCAACCCAGAATCCCAATGGGCGGCGGAGACTGCGGGAACTGTGGGATAGCTACCCGCAATGCAATGCTCCAAAAGTCGATGCTAGCCCCGCTACTGTGGACACAGTCAATCGACCTCATGGTCTTAACGCTCTTTAGTGGGGACACACACAATCGATTCCATAAATTCGGGTTTTAAAATATCGACTTCTATAAATTCGACCTAATTCTGTAGTATAGACGTACCCTAAGTTTCTGTGCTCAAGAGTTTCTCCAAGTCTTGACCTCAACACAGAAAGATAAAGCATCTACAGTCTCTAGATCCCTCCCAAGCCCTTAAGCAGGACAGCATGCCTTAACAACTCCAGCTAGGAGTAGAATTGGAGAATGTATTAGTCTTGTGGCAGAGACCTAAGAGTTTGCCATTCAGAAAGCATCACAGGAAACAACTTAAATGTTGTGTAGTGAGGTACTGGTAAAAGAAATTTTCATTTGAAATGAATCCTTGAAAAATAAGATCGGAGAAACACAAAAGAAAACAAAGATTCAAAAACTTAATCTTCAATTTGTCTGACAAAGCAAGTGCTCTCAGGCCGGAAAGACAGACCGATACATCAAGGGCAAGCAACTGCCGGAAGCTATCACAGGCAGGTAAACTTCTAAAATGAAGGAATTGCTCTGTGTTTCAATTGGTAGAAAAGAGCAGGAAGCAGCTGCATTGAACTGCAGATTTACTCCTACTCAGAGAAAACAACCAAAGCTTTGAAAGAAGCTACCAGTTAAGCCTGAGATGAAAGGTTCAGCACCAATTGAAAACTGATTACTCCGCATGACTGAAAGCTAGAGAGCAATAAATGATATTGTGAAACTACCCAAAGTCAAACTGCATCTAAAAAGAGCTGAAGCAGCAAAGCAAAAGGTCTGGCAGGCAACTCCTGTGGATCCTACCTTGACTGACTGAGATTAGAAAAGAATGAACTGAAAAAGTGTTAACAGGGAGCTGTGGCATTGGCAGTTGGAGTGGAACTTATATTTTCCACCTGATGGGTTTTAGGTGAATTACGCACCCTTGGGCAGAGGCTCTTAACTTTAAGTATGGCTGCCATTGTTGTCTTTTTCCATTACAACATTTTCTTGAGGCAAGAACTTAAGATATTGCAACAGGCATAAATCCCACCTATTCTCATTGATTCTGGATATAAATGTTTAAGTAATTTTTGATACAGAGTATCAAGAGCAGTTTATAAGGCAGGAACATTTAGAAGTTATCACTCCTGCCATAAAATATAAAAGCAAAAAAGAAATTCAGAAATAAATCTTTCATTCTGTTAACTCTTCTGTTTGTGCTTAGACACTATAGAAACTTCCATATGATTATGCACTGTTCTGAGGCAACAACATTATCCAGGCATAATAGGATGCAATAAGGATTATGTACAAGCCGTAAGACTGAATTTCCACATTTTTGCTTGCTTAAATCAGATACGTTTTTAAACATATATTCAATATTGTAACCACTAATTCTCCATGCTATCTTTTACTAAAGTTAATTTTCCTAAGTCCAATTTGGAAAAAAAAAATGGAAGTCTTATAAACACCTATTTTATTTAATCGATTAGCGAGTTCTCATACATGATCATACAAATGATCACTAAAAATACCCTAGGTAAATGAACAGCATTTCGTGTTTCATTCTTATTTTTAAAAATGACAAAATCTAAAAAAATCCCTATATTCTGTATTAGTTACAATTTGCTGAACTTTCTTCTATGAGACTTTTGCCTGTTATTTCATCTCTCATGAGTACTTGTTTGTAGCTATCCAATAAAAATGTTCCTTAGAAATCTTACCTCATATGTTATTTTCAGACTTGACTGAAGCAAAATCGGAGTAAATTTTGGATGAACTTCAGCAGTAAGCCACAGGCGAAAATTAGGTTGGGGCTGAAGAGTATTCAATTCCTATTTAAAAAAGGCGATGTACTGTATTAAAATTATGAATATTTTATTTTTCAGAACAGTAAGAGTTTAAAGGTATACTATCAACTTAAAATCATACTTCTGGCTGAAAACACCTACTGTTCTTGCAAGCAACATCTGGGATTACAGTAACTGATAGATTGGAGAAAATCATTTTTTCAGGTTGGTTTACTTTGTAGATTTCACAGTACTTAGTATATAGCTATTTCATTATTACACCTTTATAGTCAGTTTTCCTCTGTCTATGTGAGTCTTTCACACAACATGGAAGAGTATCTTTTTGTAAATATAGGGAAATATTATTGCAAAACAACAAAAACCAGCAGGAAGACTCAGGGGCAGGTATACTTAACTAATTAAAAAAACCTAGATTCTGAGCTAACGCTGTTGCTTTAAGCAGTACACATTCTCAAGCATGTATGAGTCACAATAGGACTACTCAAATAATTAAGTACTAATTCATCATATGGGTGGCAGAATAGGGCTCTAAGGAAATAGTTCATTTTCTATAACTCAATGAAAATTTAAGTAAAAAACACATCAAACGAGGTATGTTTCTCTTTGAGTTCAAACATGTAATCACACTGGTGACTAGGAAACCTGCAAATTTGTGTTCCAGACCCTTGTTTTCCAGTCATCATCTTTGCATACTTAGGATGGAAGTTGCCAGATGTTTCTGAAATAACGCAGCTGACTCTGATGCAGTTATCCTCACCTTTTCCAAAATAGGAAGCCAAGATACAACAAGATGCAAGTTCTTCAAACAAAGCCATTCTCCATTGCGTGCACATTCTTTTAGAGTTTGAATGGCTAAGTCAGCTTGGCCTTGGCCCATGGCAACCTGCAAAAAGAGACACATTTGTATTGGGAATTTATTATGCCTTAATATTTTGTTCAATAGTGAAAACAAAACATTCCATTTAAAATGAAATTATAAATACAAAATAGAAAGGTTATTCATCATTAACTAGAATTCTCTGAATGTTTTGCTTTTGAAGATCCCCATTGTAAGAGTAGCTCAAATTCCACAAATCTCCCAAACATTGCAAACATCTGAGTGTTAGGGAGCGTACACGCATCAACACACAGAACTGAGCATTCTAGACAAAATGAAAGGGATTTGATCTAGATGGTATATCCTTTATGATCTACAGGAACCATGTGGTCTAATGTAATTATGATGGGATTAAAAAGGAGTCTGTTGCCACATAAGGATGAAAACGGAGATAGGTCTTTGTATAGGATTGGATTGGAGCTCACTAGCCAAAATATTAAAATCGGTGCTTGATACTAAAAGAGCTGCTGCTGCTGGGTGATGACAGTGTTGTTTCCCTTTTAGGTTGACATACAAATTGCTTTGTTAGACACTGAACTCTGATAGTATGACACTGCTGGTACTGAGATTACTGATGCCACCTTTGGTAGCAAAAAAGATGGACTTGATTCTCTTCTACTCACATGGATGTAAATTAGGAATAACTATACTGAAGATAATGGAGTTACATAAGTGTAAAACTGGTAAGGGATAGGAGAAACAAGCATGTTTTCTTTCTATGAGAAGAGTGGGGAGATACATATGACCTAACATAGGACCTTGTCTTCTTCATTTTCTTAAGAGTGCTGTCTGTTCAGCTGCTAAATAAATTAGGACTTCCAAATGGAAAATAAAAAATCTTAAACTGAACTTTCTGAGGAATGATGTATGAAGACAAGATTTCCCTTTCCCCATCTCAGGGAAATTCCTGCGTTAATGGCATAGGCATCTGTGTCAGATGCACTGTACACTACTCTTAATGAATGTTCAAACAAGCTCCCCTACCATCTAACAGAGACTGTCAAATAACAAGGAACTTGGTGCAAGATAGGTTAAGAAGATGCCAAAGTGCTTCTGAGGGAGCTACTAAAGTCTGTCTTGGCTTCTCTGTCACTGACGAAACAGAGGTAAGGGAAACCATGACTCTGTGGCTAATTCCAGTAAACATCTATTAATGGAAGAGTTGTCATGCTTTTTATCCCTGAGTTCGAATGAATCGAAGAGTTTGTGGGCCTTTTCTTGGACTGGTGATGCAGGGATGTCCAGTGTATAAGCCAAACATCTGATACCTTATCTTGGAATGCTTTTGAATAATCAGGAGGAGATAAGGAAAAGGTGATCAAGTTATCAGGTGAGGTAGAAGTAGATGCTAAACCCTCAGTGGTCTGTTCCCTATCTTTCACCATTGATTCAGAATTACTCTGTCATCTTACAGAGATGATTTATGAGATAAATAAAAAATCAGAGATTCTGTCTCCTGTGTGGAATGTTTGGGGAAGATGATTTTGGAGACTTAGTGCTTCTCTTCTAATCTTTTTTAATAGGACAAACTCCAGAAGATTTACCATACAAATGTCACTCTTTGTCCAGATATCATTCCAAAGCATTATATGGGACGGCCAAGAGGGAAGGAACATTCTTGGATCTAATCACACAGAACTAATGTCAGATGTGTCAGAAGAGGAAGAGCGAGAAAGCTGCTCTTGTAGATATTAGTAACAAGATGGGATCCCAGAGAGATCCCATTTTGAATCTTTAGAGTATGAGAGGAGGGACATAGAATCATAGAATCTCAGGGTTGGAAGGGACCTTAGGAAGTCATCTAGTCCAACCCCCTGCACAAAGCAGGACCAATCCCCAATTTTTGCCCCAGATCCCTAAATGGCCCCCTCAAGGATTGAACTCACAACCCTGGGTTTAGCAGGCCAAATGCTCAAACCACTGAGCTATCCCTCCCCCCCCCACACACTAGCATTCAGTTTAGAAAAAGGTATAAATTCAAAGAATGCTGACAGGCAAGATTAAACTGCCCCTATCCTGTTGTGATGTTATCAGAGGAGTTGAGGAAGATTGCTTCAGATCCAGAGTGGAGTACTTCATATTCAAATACCCATTGGGGACGAATGCATCAGTTTTATGTGAAGACCTTAAAAGGTTAATTGCTGTCAGGTTACACACATAGCATGGACCAAATTGTAGCTAATCTTGGTCAGCTCTAAGCAGCTAACTTCTGAAGATGAGTCTTTCTCGTCCTTACTGGGCATCTTTTAAAGAGCTGCATTCAATGGTACCAAATATTCTCTCTACTTGAAACCGAGAAGCTTAGAGAAGGTTGGAGTCTTCTGTTTATTCAGATGCAATCCATAGTCAGGTTATATTGTGCTTATGGATGGGCTGATGAGACCTGCTCTTAAAAATGGATCTTCAGACTCCTTTGTCAAATCAATTGACCTTTTGTGATGAAATGCAGTGTAGAGCAAACAACATGTGTAGACCAGTTCAGCTTTCACACAGGCAGGAAAGCATCTGTTGTGCTGGTCAGTGATAGACTTCATGCTGACATAAAACATGCACCTCTTGAATCTAAGTGCTTCCCCAGAGAAGCCACCTTGAATGATCTACTGGGCAGACCTGAAAGAGTAAAGTACTGTACAAAACTACTATCAGCTATCAATTAACTAATACTTCGTATTTAAGGTTCTCAAACTATTTTACAGAATTTCCTAAAGAAAATGAAGATCAGTAGTACTGAACATTACTTTAATTTCTGATTTAACTTTTTCAGTTAAAAACAGAAATTAAAACCACTGCTATGACCACTGTAACCTTTTAAACACAAACATTATATTGTATCATTATGCACATCTGAGACCAACCTGGTGGTAGCACTCTCCATGTCTTTCCACATTGGCAAGTTCTTGTAGTTCTTGAGAAGGATCAGCACCAGGAGAAATAATTATCAAGATGGGCTCAATTTCCAATGTCTCTTTATACAGACGTTTTAGATTCAGAGGTGGTGGGGACAACTCTTTTATTCCTGCAATTGGATAAATATTAAGAAAATAAAACAACAATAAAGAATAGAATGTTCCTTGGAAATAAACTCCTTCCACTCAAAGACAAACCAGTTACGTATAAAGCTGGAACAAAACATCATTTCCTAAAAGACTAAGGGTTTTAAAAAAAACTTCTGATTCATACAAAGGACCCACTTTGGTATATAAATAAGGTACTGTAATACAACAAATTCATATTGCAAAATTAAACAGAAAGACAAATAGGACAAAA
Organism: Macrochelys suwanniensis; assembly: GCA_033296515.1. Lineage (NCBI taxonomy): Eukaryota > Metazoa > Chordata > Testudines > Chelydridae > Macrochelys > Macrochelys suwanniensis. The sequence continues at coordinate 34,755,635 of CM065775.1, read as the reverse complement.
ACAAAGAGGAGTCCGGTGGCACTGCAAGACTAATAGATTTATTTGGGCATAAGCTTTCATGGGTAAAACACCCCTACTAATACAGACTAACACGGCTACCCCGCTGATACAAATAGATAGATGCTATTATGGATATGGGACTGCCTTAGTTGCTGTGACTGAACTTAGTGATCACAAAAATGTTAGAACCACATTATTTATCCTGCAATTATCAATTGCAATCAATTTTTTACACATGTATACAGACATCACATATGTTGGGGGGGATCAAATCTGGAATCTTCATAACTAAAAAAAAAAACCCAAAAAACCCCACCCACAGTAACAATAGGAGGACTAAAGAGAGACTTGTAGATGATAAGCAGAAACAGCTTCTAAGTGCACCCTTATATTGGAAAAGACTTCTTTAAAGATCACAATCTCAGGAAATGATGACGTGACAACTCTTTAGTCAAGGCCAAAATGAAATTGCTTTGATTTCAGAGAATAACACTTCCTTGCTGAACTTTGAGAGATTGCACTTCCTTAGAGCATTCAACATCAGTATTTCATAAGGTATCATGATCTACATCATCTACCATAGGGACTCTTCAGTTATTTGGATAGAAAATATTTGGTCTTACAATGAGAAGGATCTGGGAGCACAGGTAGAAGCACCCATGCCCTAATGACCCATCCATATGATCCAAGCACAAAACTGATGGTCCTAAACTAGATTGATGAGAAGTACAAGAGCGTTGTGTCTCCTTATCTTCCAGGTAATATACAGAAAGAGAAGAATTGGAGTAAAAGAATACAGGAAGTTTTCACATAGAATCAGGTTAACTCCAGTGTGGCAATACCACCGTACAAACCTTATGGACTTGTCTTGCTTGTGTTGAGGGCCAAAGTGTTAGGATGACCTTGCACAAGCCTGCTGCACCAGGATGAATTTCATCCATAATTTGCTGCAGCATATCACTTTGATGTTGAACACTTTGACCTAATTCAGCAAAGCATTTACGTACATGCTTAAAGTTGTGTGTATAACTGAAGACTCTCTGATGTAAAAAGGATTTAACCACATGCTTCAGTAATAATTCTGTGCTTGGCAACACTGCATTTCTCTCACACATCTTAACCACTTGAGGAAAACTGCATCTAAGGTGAGGACACACAACAACCTTCTACGCAAACTGACCAGCACTTCTTAGGGAGCAAACGCTCAAACTACCCTATCATCCGGGTTAGCCCTCTATTACTATGCACCAAAATACAGTGCTCCAATCTAGCTCCATTCAACTCACGTCAAGTTGGTTGACACATAACTACATTTAATCGTGTGCATTGTAACTGGGATGATTAGACCCACACCAGTACCATGACGCCCCATGTTAAGCAACATCACTCCTCCACACATCTGTTGTGAGACTGCTACAGCCAGAATGGTTGAGAAGATCAGGGCAAATCTGAGCCTAGCACTATACACAGACCTCTTCAAGCACCCAAGAGCACACTTGTCATCAAGGTACCCACTGTGGGACCATCTGTCCCGCCCAGATTTCTCTGTGAAGTCTATGTGGTCTGACAAATGGTCTGCAGCTGACGTCAGAAACCAGTCTCCTATAACTGTCCTGACCATGTGTGTACCTGGCTTTGATTTGCTATGCCACTCATCAACCCTTAACTGATTTTGATTGGGGAAGGGTTAATATGCAGCCAGCCTGCACACTTTGGTTCAACAAAAGGATCCCTCATTCAGCTGTGGCCAAAGACAGACAATGTCACACACTGATGACTGCCCTCTAACCAGATTTGATGGTGGACTGAGGGCTCTACACTTTGCTGATGAGGCTGCTGCAAATTGGTGTTGCAAGTTTCACATCTGATAAGAAAAACTGAACTGGGCCTAAGATACTGAGGTGTTAGGTGCTATAGAAACCCTACGGTGACAAATCAACAGATATGTTCCATGTCAAACATTAAATCATTTTTAAAATTTGAGTTTAAAAGAGTGGGGCAAATTTTTAAACATATTTACCTCATTTTAGTCTAGTAGCCTATATTCTATAGTGCTTTAAATTGAGAAAAGCAATTTTATTAGACACTCCAGAATATACATGAAGGTCCTATAGCACCAACTTCAGGCAGTCTCCCAGCTCAGGTGCCAGACAAGGCCTCGTTTTTAGCAGACCAGAATTGCAATTCCAGGGAAAGTCCTGCTCAGCAGCAGTTGCAGCATGCTCAGTATAAGAAAATGATAGAGCAGAGGAAATATCTGGAAATATCTTCCTCAGGGATAAGCTTTTGATAAGCACTGTGTCAAAGTGTTTGATTTCCATATTCGACAACCACCACATTTTTCTCATATAGTGATTTATAGCATATGACTACTGACTGTATACTCATTCCTATTGGTTAATATTCCTCACATCTACTCATACAGAAATTCAAAAATTATAATGAATTATAGTCTTTCTTCCCTATATAGGTATTGCTATATCAAGTTTTCAATACCTACAATAACTTAAGTGGGCCTAATTATCAGTGGTAGCCCACTAGTCACCACCCGTCTTGAAAAAACACTCTCTGCTTTCAATATTCAAGCCAGTTCTTTTTTGATACCGACTTTTCCAACATTACCTTTCAGACCAGGAACTATGTTTTATTCTGTGTTTGTACAGTCCCTAACACAATGGAGCTTTGATCCAAACTAAGCAAACTGGGCAATAATGTAACAGAAGTAATAAGCAGTGTGAAGAACTAGGGGTGCAATATGGATATATTCCTAGTTTCCTAGAGATCACATTAGATCATGGGAATATCTCATGTCTTAGCCTTGAGTGAAGCATTCTTGTAAGATTCAGTTATTCTTCTAGCTCACAAGCAGCTGCATGACATGTACCAAAACAAAGCTGGCAGAGATAATTTCAGGCTTACCAGCTTTGACAGTGTTGCTTTTAAAAACAAGAGGTTGCTAGGAAACTGAAGAGCCAAAATCCATTCATTGTGTATGTAAAATCCGGACCACAGTCTCTGCTAAAAACCTTTCACATAGGCCCAAAGTCCACAGCTTGGTCTGAGGCCTGGGGGCCTAGTTAACAATAAACAATATTGGCTAAATAAACAAAAAATAACCTTGCTTCTTACTAGATAAGCAGTCAGCAAACTCCAGATGGGAAGTGGTAATCGGTGTCCTTATCAGAAGTTGCAGACATACCAAGCATTAAAGGGGCCTCAATGTCCCCCTCTTGGTTCAGGAAGGAAATATCATACACCCTTTCACAAATATATCCTCTCCCCCTCCCCCTGCCAATGCTAGCTTTTAAAAGCACAATGGGGCACCCTAAAAACAATTTCTATTGCCATGTACTTTTCAATATCTTTTTGCTTTAACCCCCAGAAATGTACCTGTTAAACAACCGGAAAAGCTACCTCATTCCTATAAACCCCAAATCAAAATTCAACTTATACATTTTATAATTATACACTTTATACATTGTTTAAGTAAAAACACCTGTGTATTAGCAGTATGTTGTATGTTAACCTAAACCATGGGCGGAGCCAGTATGTAATCTTTTAAACTATTGGCTTATTGTGGTAATCTTGTCTTGCTGCTAAAACCTATCCAGGGGCTCGGACCCTCCCATGCCGTCACTTCCCTCCATCCATAAATACCCTATATAATCTATTGTAATCAATTGCTTGGCAGTGTCTCTAAGCCTAATAAGCAAAGTAACACTCCGCCAGCGCTGTGCGTAATAAAACCTTGTGCTTAACTCTACAGTGTCCATTCTTGTTCCTTCAGAAACAAAGTTAAATAAATCACTGAAAAAGAACGTAAGTGACAGCTATTCATGTTCAGATGATAACAAGAAACAGAAGTACTAAGAATGTATCTTAATTAGTAGCATCAGAATACCTTAAATGAAAGACCCAAAACGATCTCATTTCCCAAAGTGGGAGCCTATTTCTTTCCTCAGAATAGGTGAGTGTAGCGGGGTCTACCCCGCTCTTGCCCTGAGGGCTTGAAACAGCCCTGGGAGAGGGCTGAGGCTGGGAGCAGGCTGATTGGGGAAGCAGCCGCAGCTGGGCCACGCCTCAATTAGGCTACAGCAGGCCCTTATAAAAGGGCCAGGAGCTCAGACAGTCTTCCTCTGCCTGTAGAGAGAGAAGGGCCTAACTGCAGGGACATGAGCAGGTACCTAGAGTGAAGCAGGGCTGGGGAAAGGCCAGAGCAGCTGGGGAGCTCCAGCCTGAGAAAACCCCAGGCTGTGGCCTGGTCTTAGGCCAACTGGGTACAGGGGTTGCAGGGGGAAGCCCACGAGGCAGCAGGTCCAAACCCAACCTTGCCTGTGATGAGTGGCTTATATTGCAGTCTGCCCCAGGTGACTGGCAGTAGCCTATGACTGAGACGGGGTGGGGATAGTGGGTTAGGGGTTCCCCGGGGAGGGGAGACCCAGATCTTGGGGGTACTGCCAGAGGGCAGCACCCCAGTTAAAGGGGCACCAGGTCTTGGGAGGGACATGGGGACAGAGTGGTAAGGCGGATCACCGGCTGTAGAGGGCGCTCTGCAGCTGGACGAGCTGATTCCCCAGAGCAACCAGCAGGAGGCACCGCCGGGTGAGTCCAACCCGATTACAGTGAGAATTAAACTCTAAATAAGTAATAATTACCTAGGCTATTGTAATAAGCTAAAATAATTCAATATTAAACAAAGGCTGTCTAATACACACTGTAGAAAACTCATTCATGGAACCAATCTATTTAATGTGTACCCTCCCACCAACTTATTGTAAATATTTAAAAATAAAACTTAAAAAGTTAACCCATCCTGTATGTTTTCATCTTGTAAAATATGCAAAAGTATGTGAAAGAATGATGTTTGGCAAATCATTAGCCTTCAATATTATTTAATTACTTTTGCTAATTACATAAAACAAAAACAGCCCCCCTACAACAACTAACCTATCGGTAGACATTTCAATGAGTCTACCTGAATAGGAAAGAAGAAGACACCAACCAAGGCTCCGCTACGATGTTCAAGAGCTGGGAGAACCAAGGCATCCATATTCACCTGGGGTTATCAAGCTTGCCATTGTCTGCTTTTCTTCAAAATCCTTGAAACAACGGGGGGAAGTGGGAATAGACATTCTGTTCCCAATTCCAGAAGAAGGCATCCCAGCCCAGCACTGAAGGGTCAAAATTTTAGGGGGAAAATGCAGGGAAGCCTTGTATTATTTCTTGATGTGAGAAAATCTATTGAGTGTATGCCGTGCAGATGATAAATTCAGTGAAAAACTTCAAACGCTGTTCACCTGGGGCCAACGTCTGATGGCTAAGGCAATCCATTGTGACAGTTTTTCTTTATTCAAAGATCAACAGCTCAGAGAAGATAATTATTTTCTCCCCAGGAACATATAGCTTTGCCTTCCAAAGGAGTCAATTGCTTTTCATTCTTTGCTTTCCAACAACATACACCACTTCTGTGTGATTTGTTAGCCTTGCAAAAGCCCACCCGATAAGTCCAAATGGTTGAAGATATGCTTTTACTTTTGTTAAGACCAGGTGTCACAGCATGAAACATTACTTTAGATGTACTCCCCGCTCCTGGAGACTGGCATCTATGGGATTTAGGGTTGGATTCCAGAGTTCTGGAGAACTGCAGATGCTGGTCAAACAGCAGTGCAAAGACCACCACCTCAATTATTACCAGAGCTCGGAGGCAATGCAGAGGGAATCCTACCAGGACTGAAGACTGATTCACCAGTTGAGAAGGAAATTTTACATATACTGTGTAACTGTGCTCAGAAAAGCAATGCCCGCACAGGTTGCACGGTGACCCAGCCAGCAAGGAACAGACCTGGCTGAGGCTGTATGGCTGCAGAGGACAGATCAGATCCAGTGTTCTAGGCCTTTTTTTGCACCAGTCACCAGGTTGATGAGTATTCACAATAGTATCAAATTGGACTTTACCAGATTCTTTATGGAGACATGTTGGTTTAGGCAACTCGGGACCCTGTCCCTGCACAATCCCCAAGTGAACCATCCCTGATGAAGATATTTCCAAATGGATTCACTCCAGTGATAAGCCTTAGCTCTATCATTTTCTTATACTGTGCCAATCACAATGGCATTCAACAGAAAACAGAAATTGGAGAATATAATGGGAATCGGGGAAGGGTGTGTCATTTTTGGAAATATGCGTTGTGAAGTAGTTCAGTGTCTCCTGATAGGAAGAAGGATGCACTCAAGGAGGCACACCTACAGCCCACCACAGTGCTTTTTAATAGATGAATGAAAGATGGAGGTACCAAAAGATCACACTTTGATGTGAGCACTATCAAATGCTGAGTCAGAGGATAAAACTGACACTTGAAACAAGTAACATATATGACCCATCACACTGTGGTGAGAACTAAGTTCTGAAATTATAGTATTAGATGGGTGTGACAAGTTGAGCTGCGTAGTTCTGGAAAGAAGGCTAAGTGAATGGTCACCATGAGAAACTGTGCAACAATTTCAACCATCCAATAGAGGGTACAATTTACTATCTTCATGGTGTTATGAGGGGTGGCCATAGAGTTGGAAGGGGGTACTGACCTGGAGGTGAACCGAAGACCTTTGTATTCACCTTTGGAACCTCACAGGATTCTTGTAAGAGGTTGCTTTAGAGAGAACTCAATTTGTCCCCATTCATAGCTAGTTTTATTGAAAAAGACTATATTAGTTTTTACAGGTTTCAAGAAGGGGAGAAGGACACTCCAGAAACCCAGAATCCGAGACCATCACCAGGTTAGTAAGTCTTTGTAAAAGTTTCAAGTGCTCAGTGTGCAGACGTGATAAAAATGGAAAGAAAAACTGGAATTTGGAGCCACAGTGCTGAGGGATTACATAGCCATTGTGAAGTTGTATGATGACCAGAGGAAGTACAACAGGCGCAATAGTAGCATATGGAACCCAAAGCCCATAATACAGATCTGCCTGTGGTGTTGCAGGCTGAGGCAATTAAAAAGTTCAAAGGTCAGGAATACAGAACCATTATCTCTGAAAAATTGTCCCAAGTAAAGAAAAAAACAGGAGAGGAGAACAACGTCTGACATCTAGACACAACAACATCAAGATCTAATGAGCCAAATTCTCTGCTGGTGGAAATTGGTGTGGGTCCAGTGAAGTCAGTGAATAATTTTTCACAGCAGCTCTGTTTTAAAGTTCATGCAGCTATGCCAATTTATGCCAACAGTAAGCATGGCCCAATTTTTTTAACCCCTTGTATCAGGGATCTATGGGTAGTAATGTTAACAGTATACAACAGACTGATGCTATTTATAGTTGCGAACAGAAATAGCAGATTTAATTATATTTGTTTTAGCAAGTAATTATGATTTACCTAGATGCAAGGGGACCAAATAAATTCCAGTGTGGTTCAGTTTTAGGAAAGTGCCTGTGAAAATGAAATCTAATGTGCTGCTTAGCATACATTTTATTTTATTTTATTTCTGGATATCATTACTGCTTTCTTAAAGAAAATGAAGCTGTAAATAATTAATGTCAAGCCTCTTTAAAAATTGTATTTCCATTTTAGCCAGATTTTTAAAAATAAGTCACCCCGAATGTGGCCACCTTACTCGTGGTCCTGGACTATCAGCTCACTAAAGATTCACTTAGAAGCAATTGTAATATTTAACCAGCAAGTAGAAGAATAATCAATTTTTTTCTCATCTGACTACAAAGAAGTTTCTCAAGGGCATAGTGAACCTCTTTCCCCAACTCAGACTTCCCACTCCTCAATGGGATCTCAACCTGATGTTAAAAGGACTGACTAAACCACCATTTGAACACATGGCCATTTCTTCATTAACTCATCTTTCAATGAAGACGGTGTTCCTGATCGCCATGACCTCAGCAAGAAAGGTATGGGAGAGATGGTGCATCCCCCCTTAAATGTGTTCTTCCCTGACAAAGTCACTCTTAGACCACATCCGAAGTTCACGCCCAAGATGACTTCCGCTTTTCATATAAATCAGCTTATTCAACTTCCAACCTTTTTATCCTAAACCTCATCAAGATAATAGGGAAACCATTCTACATTGAATTGATATGCAAACTAGATACCATCAACTCAGGGTTGAACAGAGACTGGGAATGGCTTGGCCATTACGTTAATTGAATCTATTTCCCTTAAATTAACTATCCTCACTCACACCTTTGTGTCAACTGTCCGCAACGGGCCATCTTGTTTATCACTTCAAAAGTTTTTTCCCCCTGCTGATATAGTTCCTCTTAATTAATTAGCCTCTTAAAGTTGGTATAGGCACTTCCACCTTTTCATGTTTCTCTGAATGTATAAATATCTGCTCACTGTATGTTCCATTCCATGCATCTGATGAAGTGGGTTCTAACCCACGAAAGCTTATGTTGAAATAAATGTGTTAGTCTCTAAGGTACCACAAGTAATCCTGTTCTTTTTGCATTCTACATATGCTCAACGTGTGGGAGAGCCCTGGCTCTCTATTTGGACAGAACAAGAGCTTTCAAAAAAATCTGAGATTCTTTCTTTCTGTTGCAGATAGATCAAAAGGTGCAGTGATTTCAGCTCAAAGGCTCTCCATATGGGTCGTGAACTGAATCAAGCTCTTTTACCAGATGCGTAATGTAGCACCCCCATTTTCAATACGCATGCACTCTATGAGATTGGTTTCCTCTTCCGTCGCCTTCTCCAAGGATATTCCTATATCAGCAATCTCCAGAACAGCTATCTGGGCATCTGCACATACCTTTGCAGAACATTATGCCATCCTGGGGAAGTCAGCTGCTGACATGAGATTCAGTGCCATGGTACAGATAGCGTTGGTACCGGAGGTGGTTGTTGGGGCCGAAAGGCTTGCACTGATGGGTTTGGGGATGCAGACCTGGCAATGAGGTCTGTTGGGGCCAGATGCACCAGGGTCGGTACCGGTGCCGATGGCCGTACCGACAAAGCCTTCCCCAGGGCAGATCCCTTATGTTTTTCACGCCCTCATGGTACTGGTGCTTCTTTGCCCGGACCCATCAGATATTTGGGCAGTCCAAACTTGCTCTGTGGGCTTGGTATTGTGCATGTCCTGGGCACCAGCTTTAGACAGCTTTGGTGCCATCAGTACCGATGATACTGATGGAGCTGGACATTGTTTTTGGCTCTATCGGGGCTTGCTATGGGGACTCAAAGACCTTTTCTTAGAGACCTTGTGTGAGTGGCTCATCTCTCTGGGCTCACCTCCCTTCGAAGTAGAGGGTTGTGGTGAGAGTTCCTACAGGGATTCCAGGGGTTGAAGGGCCGACTCCATGAGTAGGATTTTGAGACTCTGCTCTTTGTCTTTCCTGGACCTGAGCTTCAGTTGCTGACACATGCCATACTTTTGTGGAATGTGCTTCTCTCCCAGGCAGCAAATGCACTGCAAGTATCCATTAGTCACTGGGATAGATTAGTTAAAACTGAAGCACTTTTTGAAGACCGGGGAGCCTGGGATACCTTTGTCCAGGGGATCCCTTTCTTCCTTTATTTATTTATTTATTTTATTTTATTTTTTTAAGGCAGGACCAAACAACAATACAAAGGAAGTAACAAAGAAAAAAAGCTTCAAGGGAAGCTAAAATTAGCAATTCTAAAGGGAGTTAACGATACGTGAATGGACAGCTCTAGCTCGGTCTCTAGCCAGGGTCAGTTAGATGGAACTGAGGAGGGATTGCCCTGCATGCTGGGTAGCTTCTTGGCAGGAGGGAAGCAGAGCATGCATGGGCGGGATGGACTGCTACCAAATGTCTTTGATCAGCAGCACAGGGACGCAGACACACCTACAGTGGAACACCCTTATAGGGACTATTCAAAGAAGAAGTTCTGCTTTTACTTCATTCACTTGAATGCAGATGGAATTTCAGCATCAGAATGCCTATCACATGATGGGACATCCCTGAAAAGCCGTGGGTTGTCAGTGTGAAGAATTGCACAGCCAAATTTGGGTTACCAGGGTGGGGGCAGCAGATTCAATTTTAAAAGCGGTAATCAGGCTCAGGATGGATAACATTGGGTCAAAGTCGAGATCTGACTTTTGTCCTGGTCTGTGGTGGACATTGCTCCACTCATGCCAAGAACCACACTTGGCACTTCTGACAACATACATAGATACTTTCACCGGGGAGCTGGCTTCAGCCTGTCCATTCACTGTCATGATGGACACTACTTAGCCAGTAGTGACCTGGCTCTCACAGGGTAGCCTAAGGCCCTCTAATTAAAGATACTGGCATCATTTGCTCTCTTGGAGCAGGATTCGACTGCATGACTAATCTCCACAGAGAGGAAGCAAGACAAAGAAAAACAATAATGACACCAAAAAAACCCCAACAGACATGGGTCAGGGGCCTAAATTTCCATGCTCAGAGCCCAGCTACTGTGAAAAGTTGTTCACAATGGCAAAGTAGCAGCAGATGTCGGCTGCATCTGAGTTTCCAAGCTTATGTAAGAGGAGCCTGGAAGGCACCATGGTCTTTGGCTTTTTAGCTGTTTCTGTGACCTTTGTGGGCATGCTTAACCCAGTCAGTCAATCTCTAAACTGGAGAATTACTTCTTATGTGTAAGAATAAGTATTAATAATAAGCTGGTATTTCACATTTTGACCATGATAAATGCTAAAAAAAAGAATGATAATTATAACTTTCTTAAAAGGGTATGACATATAAGCAAGGAATTAAGAGTTTTCAACTCTTATGCAAGCCAATGTCTAGTCTAAACTGTTTAGCATGCTAAAGCACATAAGGCCAAATGCTCATAAGAGTGAGAAAAAAACAACAAACAACCCAGCATTTGTACCTGCAAATAGACTTACATGAAGAAAGATCATGAAAACATTTTTTCAGGCATAACTATTGAACCTTTTAGTAAAAATTTGGCTCACCAAATCTAAGCAAATTCAAGTTCTAGGTCAATAAACAAAATGAAAATTGTTAAAATACTGGTGTAAGCCACAATGATGAGTTTTACCAAACTCAAAAGACAAGAATATATTCCCTCAAATCCAGGGTTGGCATAAAGAACTGAGACATAACTGTGTAGCGGACGAGACATTATACACACAGAGAAGAAGAATGCTAATTTTTGACAAAATATGGGACCTTTGCAGTATACTCACTATGCCAAGCTGTTCTTCATAATCTAAAAATGTTACAGTTGAAACAAGCTGTTGTTGATGTATATTAATAGGCAATAGCTAGGCCTTTCACAGAAACTCAGAAAACAATGAAGGGCATTGCTGCATTTTTTAGATATGGCTCAACAGCTACTGGACTGACATTCCAAACTGCTGACTACCGGTCCATGCAAAATGCCGATCTACACAAATGTTGGCAGCACTATTTCAGTCATGTCACGCCTCAGCCTTTGAGTCCCTTTACCAGCTCCCTTTTACCTTCACATCAGACACAAACTCTAGTCCTTATTTTTAAATCTTTCACAATTTAGCCCCTCCCTGGTATTTATCCAGTCTCTTATCCCACCATGCCGTAACCTGTTCTCTTTCCCCTACCAATAACAGCAGCCTTTTTCATCTGCTTGTCTACTTCTCTCACAAACACTTTTTTCCATGCTGCCTGTTAGGAGTGGAATAACCTGCACAAATGGGTTTGCACCGCCACTGCCCTGGTGTTCATTCAAATCCCTTCCCAAGGACCGCTAGTCCCATGACACCAAGGTAAACTGCCTAGTGATAACGGCTAAGGAAGTAAATAGACTGTTAGAGATCCACTAGTAGTTCATCCTCTTTTCTTGTTAATGAAAGCTCTGAAGACTCCAAATTGTACACTTAAGATTATATGCAATTTTGTGTTCCTGCTACTGTCACCACTCCCATCATTGTGTTCTACATCACATATTGCATCTTTTCCCTATTTAGAGTGTAAGCTTACTAGGGCAAAGGGTGACTTTCAAAATATATAGTGCCTAGCATAGCAGCTTCAATAATAATGCCTCTTCTGTGTATATACCTTGACTGGTTGTCAGACTCCTAAAGCAAGTCTTGAGTGAGCAGTGTTGCAAGGCTATGAATTTGCTGAGTTTCATATGTCAGAAACAATGACTATGACATGTCTCAGATTTAGACATAACTGAGACCTGGTCTAAACCTAAAACTTAGGTTGACCTAGCTACGTCACTCAGTTTTGGAAAATTAAAGCTACAGGAAAATACTGCAGAAGAAAACCGACACAAAATCAGCTCCCTTCCCCTCCAAAGAACCTGTAGAAGTACAGTAGTAATAGTAAAGAAGAGCAGAATAAAAAAATGTAGTAATTAAATTTGTAGCTAGTGTTTTAAAAATACAGTATAAACAAAAAAGTAATTAGCCTTTTGTATTAAAAAAACAACAACCCTATATACTAGAAAGAAATAAGCAAACCTAAATCCTACTGTGCTCTTAAGTTCTAAGATTTAAGACATAGATTGCAACTGTAAAATAAGAAGAGCACGTATTTTATACTACAGAAAAAAAGACATGCTACAAAACCCAACAAACTTACCTAGGGCTTTACATGCAAAAAGGGCCATTGAACTCTGAAGTCTGTCTGGTCTGACAGCCTGGACCACAAGGACCTTAAGATAAAGTATATTCAATAAGAGTCAAGTATATTAGAAGAGCAGTACATAGTACCAATTCTAAACCTGAACAGCAGACTTCCAATAATACAATAAATTAAAATCCTTTGGGGGAAGAGGGAAGATTCTTCTTAAAATAACTGAATTTTAAATGTTTTTTTTTTCAGAACAGGCTTATCGACTTTTGGTATATAATTAAAAATCACCTAGTAAAACTATTCCGATTCAAATATAAACAGCTAACATAACTGTTCCTTTTGGGTGCAATTCATCCCTGTATAGACAGCTGCAGAAGCACTATGGATCACCTAAATTCTCCCTTGTGATGGGGTATTCACCCCACACTAGCCCAGAAAGGCTTAACAGGCTCAGGAGGGGTTAAGTAACGTGTGAGGACACATCTGAGAGAGAATTAGGGTTGATACGCAAGCTTCCATTGAGAATGGAGCCCAGCTGGGTATATGCAGGCAGGGCTAGTATAAGGCCAAGAAACATGGACAGAAGGGGCTGCAGTGTGGAAGCCTTCAGTCACTCTCTGGGCTTAGAGAGGGAAAGGAAGAAACCCAGGGAGACAGTAGAAGCCTTCGGATCCTGGCCCTGAAGGAAGGGTTTACCCAGCGGGGTGGTGGACGAGAAGCCAGATAGAGACTTAGTAGGAAAACATCCAGGGAAATAACAGCAAGGCTTGGGACAGTGCACACCTTGGTCACTGATCTGAGGGTCCCTGGGCTGCAACCGGAAGCAGAGGGCAAGCCCAGGGTCCCTACATGCTACTGGATAAGTGGCATAGTCTTGAATTGGAGGACTGGGAATCATACCCAATCAGCCAGTCCAATGAGATTTTCACAGAAGGGGAAAACTACAGTGAGCTGGCCAGAGGGCCAAGCCACAAAGAGGGAGCATCCTGAGTCACAAAGAAGAAGCACTGCAACTCTGTAGCATGAACTAAACATGGAAAGGGGTGTCAGACCAGGTGGAGCTATTTCCCAGATGCAGTCATGAGGAGGTGTCCTAGTGGTGTGTAGTGAACCCCATTACACACCTGGAAGGCTGGAACTGCTTGTCCAGTAAAGAGAGTGCGTTATGTGGGTAGCTAGAGCGACAAACTCCAAGATTAGCCTTACTTTTGTTAATTAGCACATGAAATGTATTTGTCTTCTTAGCTGCTAATGTTAGCATCTTGCTGCCCTTTGATTTGTTAGAGCAAAGTTCAGCATGCAGAGGTAACTCACCCTGTGCAGTCGCACTATATCTATATTTGTACATAACAGTGAAATATAGACAGATGGCTAAAGACTGGCAGTATTAAGAACAACACACAAAGTATCAGTGATGAGAAGAGTAGGGATACACAGACAACTGGTAAATCTGGAAGGGGGTAAGCAGGCAGCTGGCAGATCTGGAAGGGGATACACAATAAGAAAAGTTTGAGAAACCTCTGCTTTAAACACCTGCAGCTGGACCGTGCCAGCTGTCTCAGGATCATGGGGCTCAAGCTAAAGGGATGTTTAATTGAGGTGAGAGGGTCCCAGAGCTTAGGCTGCAGGCCAAGCCCAAATATGTACACCATTAAATATGTACACCATTAAACGTCCCCTTAGCCCAAGCCCCGTGAGCCTGAGTCAGCTGGCACAGGCCAGCTGCGGGTTCTAACTGCAGTGTAGACATACCCTAAGAAGGGTACACTACTTCTTAAAGCAGGCCTGCACAACATGCGGCCCACGTGGGCTCACTGTGCGGCCCGCGTGGGCTCACTGTGTGGCCCGCGGGGGCGGGGGGGGTGAGTAGGTGGGCTCACTGTGCGGCCCAAAATCTGTGACTGTCCCCGTTGGTCCTTTTTGCTGCTTGTCTCTGTGTCGGGGGTTGTCCCAATGCTGCAAAGAGGGTGTTCCCAAAGGAAGGTGCTTGCTTCTAACCCCCGAGGCCGTCAGTATGTCTGCTCTTCTCTAGTCAGCCCACTTGACAAGTTTGATTGTCCTTGGTCTGGTTCCCAACCCCTCTCCAAGGGTTGCAGCTGTCTGGAGGTGCCTGCCTTCCACGCCTTCCTCATTCACACCTCATTCATTCAACAGGGCAATTGAATACAAAGTGGGGGGAAGATCTTATTCTACTTCTAGCAAAAAGACATTTTTCTTTTACCTTAATTATACTACCTTAGGGGCCCGCTATAACATATTACCAAGGTTCAATACAAAGTCATATAAAAGTTATACAAAAATGCATAATGCAGAGATTTATCTACAACTGCATTGATTGACTGTTGTGTGCAGTAATATAGTGACCCCTGGGGGGGTGAAGAGGGGTGTGATGGTGGGGCCGAGCGGAGAGGGGGCGGGTCCTATTTTACTGCTGTGATCTGGTCACCCTATGCGTGCGGTTTCTTTCCCCCTCTACAGGCTTCCACACCCCAGCGCTGGGGAATGAGGGGTTGTTTCCGCGGGGCGGGCAGCACTGGGGTGGGGAAGGGGGTGTTTCCGCGGGGCCATGGGGTTTCGGCCCTTAGCTGTTTTCTTTGGAGTAATATGGCCCTCACCGCTTTACGAGCTGTGCAGGCCTGTCTTAAAGGGTACATCATGCAAGAAAAGACGGTTACTCACCGTAGTAACTGTTGTTCTTCGAGATGTGTTGCTCATATCTATTCCAATTAGGTGTGCGCACACGACGTGCACGATCGTCAGAAGACTTTTACCCTAGCAACACTCAGTGGGCCGGCTGGCGCCCCCTGGAGTGGTGCCGTTGCGGTGCCTGATATATACTCTAGCCGGCCCAGTGCCCTCTCAGTTCCTTCTTGCCGGCTATTCCGACAGTGGGGATGGAGGGCGGGTTTGGAATAGATATGAGCAACACATCTCGAAGAACAACAGTTATTACGGTGGTAACCATCTTTTCTTCTTCGAGTGCTTGCTCATATGTATTCCAATTAGGTGACTCCCAAGCCTTGCCTAGGAGGTGGGGTCGGATTGTGATACTGCAGAATGTAGGACCGCTGAACCAAATGCAGCGTCCTCCCTGGAATGTTGGACTATGGCATAGTGAGTGGCAAAGGTGTGCATCGATGACCAGGTTGCTGCCCTACATATCTCCTGTATAGGTATATGCGCCAGAAAGGCGGAGGACGAGGCTTGCGCTCGGGTGGAGTGGGCAGTAAGGTGCGTGGTGGGAACACCAGCCAAGTCATAACACGCCCTGATGCACGACGTGATCCAGGACGAGATGCGTTGGGAGGAGACCGGGAGGCCCTTCATCCGGTCTGCCACGGCAACGAACAGTTGAGTTGTTCTCCGAAAGAACTTCGTCCGCTCGATGTAGAAGGCGAGGGCCCTACGGACGTCCAAGGAATGGAGTTGTTGCTCCCTTGGAGAGGCATGCGGCTTCGGGTAGAAGACTGGCAGAAAAATGTCTTGGTTAATATGAAAGGCCGACACTACTTTGGGAAGGAAGGCTGGGTGTGGTCGCAGCTGTACCTTGTCCTTGTGGAACACCGTGTAAGGGGGTTCCGAAGTGAGCGCTCTGAGTTCAGATACGCGTCTCGCCGAGGTGATGGCTACAAGGAAGGCCGTCTTCCAGGAGAGGTACAGGAGCGAGCAGGTGGCCATAGGCTCGAATGGGGCCCCCATGAGTCTGGTTATGACAAGATTGAGGTCCCAAGTGGGGACCGGATGGTGAACCAACGGATATAGTCGCTCTAACCCCTTGAGGAACCTGCTGACCATGGGGTTAGAAAAGATCGAGCGTCCATTCTCACCAGGGTGAAAGGCCGAGATTGCCGCCAGGTGGACCTTTACCGAAGAAAGCGCTAGACCCTGCTCCTTTAAAGACAGGAGATAGTCCAGAATGGTATGCACCGGCACCTGCGAAGGATTGATACCCCGAGGACCGCACCAGCAGGAAAAACGTTTCCACTTGGCCAAGTAGGTGGACCTGGTAGAGGGCTTCCTGCTACTTAGCAAAACTTCTTGCACGGGTCGGAGCAATTTAACTTGGACTGGTTCAACCATGCAGCAGCCATGCTGTGAGGTGGAGAGACTGCAGGCCGGGATGATGGAGCCTGCTGTGCTCCTGAGTAATCAGGTCCGGCCACAACGGGAGAGTGATTGGGGTGGACACCGAGAGCTCTAGGAGAGTTGAGTACCAGTGCTGCCTGGGCCACGCCGGGGCGATTAGGATTAGGCGGGCCCTGTCCCTGCGTAACTTGAGCAGGACCCTGTGGACCAGCGGCACCGGTGGGAAGGCATAGGACAGGTGGTCTGTCCAAGGCAGGAGAAAAGTGTCCATCAGGGAGCCTGGGGAGCGTCCCTGGAGCGAGCAGAACACGTGGCACTTCCGGTTCTCACGAGTCGTGAACAGGTCTATGTGGGGAAATCCCCACCTCCGGAAGACAGAGTTGATAACATCTGGGCGAATGGACCACTCGTGCGCTTGAAAGGATCTGCTGAGGTGGTCCGCCAAGGTGTTCTGAACCCCTGGGAGAAAGGAGGCCACCAGGTGGATGGAGTGGGCTATGCAAAACTCCCACAACCGCATAGCTTCTTGGCAGAGCGGGGACGAGCGTGCCCCTCCTTGCCTGTTGATGTAATACATGGCTGTTGTGTTGTCCATGATGACCGTGATACACTGACCCTGAATGTGCTGGGAGAAGGCTTGGCAGGCAAGGCACACTGCCTGCAGTTCCCTGACACTGATGTGGAGGGCTAATTCCTGCGCCGACCACAGGCCCTGTCTCTGAAGGTCCTTCAGGTGGGCCCCCCAACCGAGCAATGATGCATCTGTGGTTAGGGCTAGGGATGGCTGTGACGGATGGAATGGCACCCCTTCCAGCACTTTCTTGGGGTCCAGCCACCAGTCCAGGGAGGCTAGGACCTGCGATGGCACCATCAAAACCAAGTCCAAGCTGTCTCTGCGTGGACGGTATACCGACGAGAGCCATGCCTGGAGTGGACGGAGGCGTAATCTGGCATGAGCGGTCACGAATGTGCAGGATGCCATGTGACCGAGGAGGCTGAGGCAGCTGCAAGCTGTTGAGGTTGGGAAGCTCTGAAGGCCGCGTATGATGGTTACGAGGGTCTGAAAGCATGCCTCTGGCAGGAAAGCTCGGGTGAGAGTCGAGTCCAGTACTGCCCCTATAAAGTCTAACCTTTGGGTTGGCTCCAAAGTGGACTTTTCTACATTCAGGAGCAGGCCGAGCTGATTGAACATGCTCAAGGCCGTCCGAACCTGCGACTGGACTTGGCTGCTGGAGTTGCCGTGGATAAGCCAGTCGTCGAGGTAGGGGAACACTTGAACTCGCCGTCGACGAAGGGCGGCTGCCACAACGGCCATGCACTTCGTGAACACGCGTGGTGCTGTGGACAGGCTGAAGGGAAGGACCGCGAACTGGAAGTGTCTTTGGTCTACCACAAAACGGAGGAAACGTCTGTGTGGTGGGTAGATTGCGATATGGAAATACGCGTCCTTCATGTCGAGGGCAGCGTACCAGTCTCCGGGATCCATGGAAGGGATAATAGTACCCAGGGAAAGCATGCGGAACTTCAACTTTACCATAAACTTGTTGAGGCCCCGCAAGTCCAAGATAGGACGTAGCCCCCCACTTTTGATTTGGGGATTAGGAAATAATGGGAGTAAAACCCCTTGCCCCTGAACTCCCTTGGAACCTCCTCTATTGCCCCTATGGTGAGGAGTGCTTGAACCTCCTGAATTAGGAGTTGTTCGTGAGAAGGGTCCCTGAAGAGGGACAGGGAAGGAGGGTGGGAGGGAGGGGTGGAGACAAACTAGAGGTGGTATCCGCTTTCCACCGTGCGTAAGACCCAGCGGTCTGTGGTGATATTCGACCACGCACGGAAGAAATGGGAAAGGCGGACTTGGAAAGGGGGGAACGGGTCCTGAATTGAGACTGGTGCTCCGCCCTAGAGCGTCCCTTCAAAAGTTTTGCTTGGGCCCCGACGATGGTTTGTGGGGGCCTTGGCTCTGGCCAGTCTGGCAACCCGGTTGCCGCCTTCTACCGCCCCGGCCACGTGGTCTCCTTGAGAAGTCCTGCCGAGGCCTGGGCACGGTGTAGGGGCGCTGCGCGAAGGGCTGGAAGGGCCGGAAGGGTGTGCGCTGCGTGGCTGGGGTATGCATCCCCAGTGTGAGAATGATGGTGTGACCATCCTTTAGGGTCTGCAACCTTGCATCAGTTTACTCTGAAAACAGACCCCGCCCCTCGAAGGGTAGGTCCTGGATGGTATACTGGACCTCCGGAGGGAGGGTGGAGGACTGAAGCCAGGAGATACGCCGCATGGCGACTCCTGAAGCTATTGTCCTGGCGGCAGAGTCGGCTATGTCCAAGGAGGCCCGCAACGACGTTCTGGCCACCTTCTTGCCCTCCTCTATCAGTGCTGAGTACTCCTGCCTGGACTCCTGGGGTACAAATTCTTTGAATTTTTGCATGGAGTTCCAGGTGTTGTAACCGTATCGGCTCAGGAGTGCTTGTCGGTTAGCCGCTCTGAGCTGAAGGCCCCCCCTGAGTAGATCTTTCTGCCAAATAGGTCCAGGCGCTTGGCGTCCTTGGACTTAGGGGCGGGTGCCTGTTGGCCATTCCTCTCCCTCTCGTTCACAGATTGAACGACCAGGGAGCACGGTGGAGGGTGAGTGTACAAGTACTTGAAGTCCTTCGGGGGCGCCATGTATTTTCTCTCCACCCCCCTGGCAGTCGGGGGTACCGAAGCAGGAGACTGCCAAATTGAGGTGGCGTTGGTAAATATAGTGCGTACAAACGGGAGGGCTACCCTGGTGGGGGTGTCGGCTGTCAGGATGTTCACCACCGGGTCCTCAAGCTCCACCACCTCCTCGACCTGCAGATTCATATTGAGAGCCAATCTGCGAAGCAGGTCTTGGTGGTCCCGGAGATCGATGGGAGGCGAGCCTGAAGATGATGCTCCTGCCACTGCCTCGTCCGGGGAGGAGGAGGACGACAATCCTGGGACTAGAGGGTCCTGGGGTAGGTCCTGTTGAGGAAACTCTGATGCCTCCAAGCCCGTGGCCTCCGGGTCTGGGATCTTGGCCGATGATTGGGCTGGAGGGTCTGGGGCCTCCGGAGGAGGGCGGGATACCGTCGCTTCTGGTGCCCGGGACTCCGAATGAGCCGACTGGGAGGCTCTGGAGGGGGCCCCTTGGGACTGATGGAACGCCATTGGAGTCCAGAAAGGCCACTGTTGTGGACCTTGGGTCGGGTCCTGTACATCGTCCTACCAGCGGTCATGGCCCTCTACCACGTGGCTCTGGTCCATATAGTAGCCACTGCCAGCCCTAGAGGACCGAGAGACCGAGCGGGAGGGCCAAGGCGGAGCGGAGTGGCCTTGAGGGTCAGTCCGCGGAGCTGTGCTGTGCCGTGGCGACGGGGATTGGTGCCGGGATCTGGATCGGTACCGAGATCTGGATTGGTACCGACGGCTATCTCGGTACCGGGAGCCCAACCTGGATCGCGTACTCCTCGGCGAGCGGTAGCGAGGTCAATCGTCCGGGGATCTGCGCTGCGACCGGCCGCGGGACCGGGAGCGGTACCGGGAATTGTAATATCGTCGACCATGTCTGGAGGTCGATCTGGAGCGATGCCGCGAGTACGACCGGCGCCGAGAGGGTGATTGGTGCCAGGACTGCGAGTGGCATCGAGGAGGAGATCTGGACAGATGTTGGCCGATCTCCGCATGCGGCACCGGACGTAGCATGGCCGGCTTGCCTCGGGACGTGATGACCCTTAACGGCGGTACCGAAGATGGGAGCAGTACTGGATCCATCATTGCGATCAGGTCCTGTGCTGCCGAGAAGGTGTCCGGAGTGGACGGCAGCATAAGCTCTACCTCGGCGTGCACCGGGGAGCTGGCGGTCACCGAGTTCGACGGACCTTGCGGTACCGGAGTCGTCGGTACCGGAGTCTTAGTCGGCAGCCCTGAGCTCAACGGTCTCTGTCGTACCGTAGTCGACTGGGCTGGTGTCGGTATCAGCGGCGGCACCGAACTCGACGGCCCCTGCGGAGCCGGAGTCGACGGTGCAGGCATCTTAGCCAAAGGCACCGAGCTCGACGGACCTTGCGGTACCGGAGTCATCGGTGATGGTGCTGGGCCGGGAGGCTTGGCGTGGTCTTGAACTGGCTGCGGATGCAGCGGCGCCGGAGCCGGTCCTGGACCCGATTTTCTCACCACTGGAGACATCGAACAGCGCTTCTGAGGGATCGCGGCCTGAGTTGTTCGGTGCCGGGGTTCTTTGCTGGAACTCGGGCGCTCCGGGGCCACTGGCGCCGTACCTGCTGTGGAGGTTGGTACCGGGTTGCGGTGCGGGGCCGACATCGGGCTAAGAGACGCTTCCAAGAGGAGCTGCTTCAAGCGAAAGTCCCGCTCCTTCTTGGTTCGAGGTTTGAAAGCCTTACAGATACGGCACTTATCTGGAAGGTGGGACTCCCCGAGGCACTTCAAACAGGAGTCGTGGGGGTCCCCCGTGGGCATCAGCTTCAAGCAGGCAGAGCACGGCTTGAATCCCGGAGAGCCAGGCATCGGCCCGGTACCAGGAGGGAGATGGGAGAAACCCCTTATCTCCCACTACTATTTACACTAACTTCAAACAAATAACTATCAGTAAGCTATTAACAACTACTTAAGAAGTACTTAAAACTATAAACAATGGTAAACGAGTGCTAACTATGCTAGGGAGGTGGAGATCAGCTAAGCTGCGCTCCACAGTTCCAACAACCGTCACGGGCGGTAAGAAGGAACTGAGAGGGCGCTGGGCCGGCTGGGGTATATATCAGGCACCGCAACGGCGCCACTCCAGGGGGTGCCAGCCGGCCCACCGAGTGTTGCTAGGGTAAAAGTCTTCCGACGATCGTGCACACCGCGCGCGCACACCTAACTGGAATACATATGAGCAAGCACTCGAAGAAGAAGCTAACTTCTGAGTGGGGCTTAAATAATTCTGTGCAGATGGTTCCTCCCATCACTGTTGGGATACATTTTCACTACGTTCTAAAAGACAAAGATACCTTTACACTCATCATACTGGTGTTTGAGGGTTTTTTTTCCTTTAGTTTTTTTTTTTTTAATCTTCTAGAAACTGTGATGAAAACACAATGGGAACATATGAAGTATTGTTTTGCATTTTACAGAATGAAGCATGTTACTCAGATAAGAGTTTTTGTAAAATGGTTTCTTTATAGTTTTTTCCTAATTTTTGTGAATGTTGTTAAAAAAAGTTCCCTTCTTTTTTTCTCCTTTTTTTTTTTTTTTGTGCTAGATACTTGGTGGCTGTTTTTTTAAAGATGAATTTATTGAGATACCTAGGGAAAGCTATGTGATTTATGTGCTCTGGCAGTAATTGCAGGATGTTTAATTTGTCAGAAGTATTCAACCATGGTGTTGAGAAGTGAGAGGCCTTTGTCATTTCTGCTAATCCAGTTTCTGTTGTTTACTGTGCATAACAACATCTGGTGGCAGCACAACTTAGAGGAATTGGAAGTAGAAAATCTATTGTAATCAAGTTTTCTATTTTCATTTGTGCTATATGCAGCCTGTATATTTCTAAGGCACACAAGTTTCCCTACGTGCAGACTTCTGTACCCCGGTCTGGGTGGGAGGGATGGTCTTGGCTCTTGAAAATATTCTCAGAATACTTTACACAGAGGAGTCATGCACACTAGTGTACTGATAAGCTCCCCAGGGCAAGGGCCATGTCCTTCTATATGTCTTTGTATGCCATTTACCACAATGTGGCCCTAATATCTATTTGAGCCTCCACCTCCAGACACTACCACAATACAAATAACATGGGGACCAATAGGCGGCCAAGTAGGTTTTGTATATTTGGGGAATCATAGCAATGGCTGAGGGGTGGAATGTGTCCTGTTTGGTTCTTTGCAGAGCGTTACAGCTGACTGTGCTCTCCACAATGGCTAACTTTGCCTAAGGAGTTATCATAGATTGGGAAGTGGTGTACCTTTCTTTAGGCTAAAATGGTTGCTAAGCCCCTTATTTTCATGCTATCATAACTATCTGACTCCTCATCCCTCTCCAGTCCACTTCAACTCCATCTACCAGAATGCTTACTTTGGGCACTTGCCACCCTTCGTATGTGTTCAGAACCTCACTGGTGGTGCTCAGCATCTCACAGCATTGAGCTCTGTGGTTTTAAAACATTAAACCTTCAGACCTAAGCTACAAAAAATATTTTAAAAACACAGTGCAGTGGGGGAGGGGAGAGATAATGAAAGGGGGCAGGAGGACCTTCTACAGGGCAGAAGGCATTTATCATATAACTGTACATTTACGAGAATAGAGCGAATGGAAGGTATGAAAATAAATAATATACACTGCTAACAAACACTTTAGAAAACCTTTCCTCAGCTGCTACCTGGTAAATCTAGAAGTGCACACTTTATTAATGATGTTGATAGGCACCATCTGACTTTTGCCAGATGATATCTGTTATTGTAATTCTAGAAGTGAATGATTTCCTCTCCCCTCACCCTTTAAAAATCTTTGGAAATTAAATGCAACTTACCACCCCCCAAAAAACCCCTATTTCAATACAATATTAACACTGTACATTAAACATTTAAAAGTCTAGAAAAGCAAAAATCAAAGTAAAAATTGATGCAACGTTAACTCTGTCTCTTCTGTGTGTACATTATAATATGACCATACGTTATTGTAGATACATAAAAAAAAATCTCTATATAGATTGTAGGAAAAGTTATATATAATCCTATTTTATCATCTGAAAACGAATAATGACAGCAGCATTACAATATTTAGCACTTACAGAGATTTTTGTTATCGTACTTCAAAGAACTTTTGCAGGTAAAAAGGTATCATCAGCTCCATTTTACAAAGAGGAAAACTTGAAGGGTAGACAGTTAAGAGACAGATGACATTGTGAGTCAATGACAGAGTTGAGACTAGAACCCAGTTCTCTTGACTGTGAATTCCATGCTCCTATTCACTGGATTGAATTGCTTCCCGAATGTGAATTCAAACTATATAAATAAAGATTTTTGTGCAAACATGGACAGAGTTCATGTTGCATGTTCAACATTAACTTTTGCATTTCCTGACCTTTCAGTGCTTAACTTGCAATCTTAATGTTGCATGAATGTAGAGGGTTTTATGTTTAATGTTGGGATAATTTAATGATATCCGGCTTGACTGGCTGAAAAATACTGCAATAAGGCACCAGTGAAAAGGAAAGGAGAGTATCACCTGTCTGGAAAATGAAACTTGCACATTTAATGAACAATCTCCTATCCTAAAGCAGATGCTCAGTTTCAGTACCAACCCACAACACATACATTAAAAACCTTGGTACAATGATAATGGACATTAAAAATAAATAAATAAAATTTAATTACCTAAACTAATTGGGCTCCCTTTGAAGATAACATAATTTTAGTCAATGATTATTGTTAAACCAGGATCAAAGCCTAATCTCGTAAACATTAAGTAAAATTGAGTTTCAATACTGAGAGAAGTATTTTCAAAATAATTCAGTATTAAAATATTACCTGTTGAAACAGGGTAATATTCTTTGCAATAATGGATGGAAAATCTTGTTCACACGTAGAGCTCTGAGAGAAAGTACGCCACTGATCTGCATCTTCAAAGCAGAGTGTCTGATATAGAGCTGGGAGAGAGATCTACAAACCAAATAGTGCATATTTAACAGTGGGGGGGGGGGAAATAGCAACAACTTATAGCCAGCCTGACATAGTCTCTGTATTATTTTTAGTCTTTTTTTAAAATCTTTATGGTTCCTTTCCCTTCCTCCATCCCACCTCAGTCCTTTCCATCACCCATGGCTAATTTATTTCACCCAATGCATCAACTGTTTTCTGTCCCAAATGCTCCCAAACCCTACCCCCAATTGCTTTTGGTCCCTACGGAAGGGAGGAAGTGAAAAATAACCAACATTGAAGTATCACAGTTCTAGTGCTTTGAAGCTAGTTAATTTATCTCCCTCACGAACTCTCGGCTCTTCCCTTCTTGCTCGTGAGCTTTATGCAGTAGGAGAGTAGCCCTAGATAAGCACTTCAGAGATTGTTACTTTTATTTCACTCCTTTCAGCAGAGGAATGTAGACTGTCGTAAGAGAAATCAGTCCAAGAAAATGTTGGGACTTCAAATTAATATGAAGCTACCCAATCTGACCACCAGGGACCTCAAACAGGCCTCTAAACGTGTGCATGGAAATTTAATCAAGCTACCCAATTTATGCATGTAAAATTGTAGATGCTAATTTATAGGCTACTTATGAAAATACAGTCTTGCATTCTAGAAATGTGTATGTCAAAATGCTAAGTAATTTGTCTACTTCTAATTTTGAATACAGTTTAAAATAACTAAAACTGCAGTCATGTTGGTAAATATTTAGTTTATTTTCAAGTCCATATTAATACTTTTGAATATATCAAGACCATTTCAAATTGAATGTAAATGATCACATAGACAATACCTTCAGAGATGCCACTGCCCAGGTTCGTTCCTGTTCTATCCAAGATGGAATTTGGTCACGGATACCTCTTTGTGAATCCTTATAAAGCAAAGTAAGCTATATATTTGTAAAATTCAAACTTACAAGTTGTTTAATAACTAAAGTTTCAAAATGAAAACAGATATGAAAACACTGGCAACATCCTTTACAAGAATCTTTCAATGGTGTTTCATTGATAAATTTATTAATAGTGTAGCAATGTTTGTTTATTATTGCTAGTTTATAAAGTTATTACATTTTGCTCATACAAGAGGCACCTCAGACTAGACTAGATTTACTCCTTCCCCTTTCATCTTCACAGCAGATGAGTACTTCTAAAATACTGGAATCTAGATACTTTATTAATACATTAAAATAAACTTTACAATAATTTGTATTGCCTCGTTGAAACACATTCATGAGACATATGGACTCTTAGGAGACCACTACAGAAGAACCCACAGGATTTATATCAATTTAGGGCAGACTGCAGGAGATGTCATACTGAGAAAGGAAACAATCTGGTTAGAAATGTTCCAGTCTGGATCTTGACCTTTCTCTTAGACATCTGATGTATACAAAGCATATATATATGGAAGGAAAAGCAAGTAATATACAGGAACAAGATTTCTAAAATGTCATATAGTTGATCATGTAATAATGTGACCCCCATATCAATCAGGAGAAGGATAACAAGCTCCTCCGTGCTCAACTGTTACCAGATAGGCACACCTGCAGAGCCTACTCCAGCTGGAAAAAGCAAGTTTTAAAAGAAGATGCTTGTCACAGGAAGGCACGGCAACCAGGAAGAAAGCTGCTGAGCCTCAAGAATAGCTGGCCCTTGCTACAGAATGACAGAGAGGAAAACAGCTGGCCAGCCTCTGCTGCCCACAAGACCTTTATAAGGTACCTTATAGAACGCCCCCTTAAACAGGAGGAGGACCCAGAAAGGGTGGAATAAAGCTCCGGAACAGGGAAAGGACTCTTAAAGGGAAAGAGACTCCAAAGCTGCATGAGTGTGATCCAGATAAAGACCCAGCCTATCACAGAACACCATTTGGAGCAATTAGTTGCCAAAGGATTTTGTTTTCCCCCAGAGGAATGAAGGTCTGACTGTAGACTCAATAAAAGTGCTGATGGATGATCAGGTGTTAGTGTTACATATTTCCTCTGTGGTGACTCCACTCTTTCTGCTTCCCATAGCACCACAGTGTGTCCTGAATGCACTCTGCTCCCTTTTTGGACTAGTTTCTGTGCAACCATGTAAACTTCAGTACTTCACAGCATGATCCACCTGGCTATTAAGTATTTAGAAGCTTGCAGACCCAAGCACTTTTAGTGAAAGGAAATCAATAAAGATGATGTTTAAGTAAATTCCACCTTAATGTCTCTTTCCACATCCAGGAAGATGAGCCTCACTTTGGGCAGACCAAAAGAAAAATAATCTCTGGTAATGTATGAAGAACAGAGTTTATCTTTGTGACAGATGATTCTGAATTTGGAAGAATCTTCTCTTTATGGGCCAGTGTGTTTTAAGAACATACATTTTGGAGACATTTCTGTCTGTAGTGCTTGTAACCAGGAAGCATGGCATTAGAAGCCTTTAGTTTGAAATATTTGGTTCTGACAGACTTTAGCCCTCTGGACAGATCCCAGATAGGGAAGACAGGATTTTGGTTTGGACAGATGCTGCACAAGGACATTTATTATTCTTGGATGATCTACCAGAGATTTAGATGAGCCCTTTGGAGTTTCTATGAAGCTATGAAACACCATTACTTTGGAGGAATTGATTATCTTGTTTAGTACCCATCATTGGTCTCTTATCATGTGATGCTCTGTTTTGCCCCACAGCCTACATGGGGTAGGATCTTGAGCCCCATCTTCATCATCCAATATATAATCAGAGAAGAGGCCTAGGAACTTCACTGAGAAATCCTCAGAAAGAGGGAGAGTCCAACAAGACATGAAATTTCTTGACGAGTCAATCAATTATCCACATAAAAACCTGGGAAAGACCTTAAGCATTGTTCCTTTAGAGGTGGATTGGACCAAATGGTCTGGAGGGCTGGACTTACCCTTAAAGAGTCCTTGATGGGTGAGTAAGCCCAGTTTGCTGAATGAAAGGACTGAAACTGACTGACCAGCCCTTGCAGAGGTGTCTTTGGAGCAATCTCTACTGATGTGAGGATGACAGAGGCCTCAAAAATCCATTCACCATCCAAATCCCTTCCCCTCACAGAGCAAGGTTAGACTCATAGACTTTCAGGACAGAAAAGACCATCATGATCATCTAGTCTGAGCTCCTGCACATTGCAGGCTACAGAACCTTCCCCCCCCCCACCCCCACTGCTGTAATAGACCCATAACCCCTGGCTGAGTTACTGAAATCCTCAAAACATGATTTAAAGACTTCAAGTCACACAGAATCTGCCATATACACTAGTTTAAACCTGAAAATGACTCCGTGCCCCATGCTGCAGAGGAAGGTGAACGCCCCCACTCCCTACCCCTCAGGGTCTCTTATTAATGTGACCTGGGGAAAATTCCTTTCCAACACGAAATATGTCAGACTGAGCAATAATGGCAGAGTTTCCCTTCTGTGGCTCCCAAGAGGGTATCCTCCTCAGAGATGTAGCACCACTAGGCCCTTAATCTATTCCTTTTGGCTGGCTCCAACATGCTGGGAGGGAGGGGTATAAAACCAAGAGCACAATTCCCCTTCTCTGCACAAAAAATGTCTTCCCCTACTGCTTTCTGCTCTAAAATGTGGCTTCCAAACCCAGGGCAGTAATGGATAAGGTGGGAGTGTTCAGTTTCCTTTCTGTCTGCACAGAGACAGAAAATCTAAGGTCGGGAGGAAGGGTTGTCAAAGTCTCAGAGCAATGTGGACATGTATGATTGCCTCTTGTGCTTTTAGGAAGCAAGGTGCATCCAAAATATTTTGTGCTGGGGAGAAGTCAGAATCTAGAATTCCCTATTTTAGAGAGGGTGGATTTACTGGATTTAAATATAGTTAAATTTACATTTGGGGACAGTACTGTAGTCACACAAGGAAAAGTGATACAACTTTATCAAAAGTAAAAAAATTACTTACTATGTTCACATTTTTAAATATTTCTATTGCTATAAAATAGCTAATCTGTTCATATTATATTTATATATACAGTAAATAACAAACATACAATACATTTGAGATAATCTTTTAGGATTCTATCAATGCATTCCTTATTTCAGAATAAATAAATAAATAAACATAGCTTACTGATTTTCTTAGCATGTCCCCAATGATCACACCCGTAAAAGTATCCCATTCCTATGGAAAAAAAACCAAACTTAAACATAATAGTTACAGATAAAGTAGAGGGAGATCCGAGAATAGTAATAACAATTATGAATGGATTTTTAAAGGGGCCTAAGGAATCACCAAGCTCTTGCTGATGTGAGTGCTTAATTCCCTTTGTATATCCCAAATAAGGTGTTGGGGGGATGGATTTATGAGAAAAGATAAAAGAAGCTAAACACATGTAACTTGACTAATCAAAGTATAGATGTAGGGGGCATGATATACATTAAAGCCAAGAACTTAGTAGGATTCAAACAGGCACTAAAGATTTCTATGAATAATATGATCATCAAGAATTACAACGGCATGGACTAAAAAACAAAAACAACATCTACAACAAAAAAGCCTCCTAAGAGTTATCAAAGGAATATAAACCATCATGCTTCAGTACATAAGCCAATTGAAAGTTTTCCTGTGAGTAGTTTCTTCAATAAGGAACCTATTTTCAAAGGCATTTAGGCACCTAAAGCTGTGTTTAAATCAATGGAAGTTATGCACCTAACCTGTTCAGGGAATTTTGTAAATCCCACTAGGCACCTATCTATATCTTTAGGCATCTAATTACCTTTGAAAACCTTGCCACAACCGCCGGCTTCTGGGGTTCTTGCATTTTTCTCTGAAGCAGCTAGTACTAGACTAGATAGACCTGATCTGATCTGCTTCCTATTACCATTTTGCAGTATTTGAAAGGCATATTCACCAAAGAGAGGGATTATTTACTGTCATACACTGTGATATAACAGAGTACTCTGACTAAATTAAGAAAGGAAAAAAGTAGATATATCTTCTTGATGACAAAATCTATTAGATTGTGGTACAGTCATCCAAGATGAGTACTTTGGGTCACTGTTGCCTAGGCCGGATAATTTTTTTAAATTTTTTTTGCTGGGCACAATCCTTCAGGTAGAGGAGGAAAGCGATAGACCAAATAACTAAATAGTATAAGTATTTTACATCTCTAATATCTATGATTCTATGGCCAGGAGCTAGTTTATTGTGTTTTAAAATATATATAAAAACGATAATAGAGGTTTTCTTATTTAAGGAAAATAGCATTTCTCTGACTTGAAGTAGGTCAATTCACACATCCACTGGGCTTTTGTCTGTGACATTACATAATCAAAAGTCAACAGCACCAACAACATAGCAGAGCATTCTATGGATCCATCCATCCATCCAGTTAAATACTGATGCTATTCCATCTCTCCCAAGATTATTTACAGCCAGTAACTTAGCTAATTAGAAGCAAATTATTTATTAACCATCCAAACATAAAAAGGCATATACATATAAACCAGATGCAGCAAGAATCAGTATACAAAGACTAAGAGGGACCATTTCTTCCAGCAGGACCTATACTATAGAACTCTCTAGCAAAAGAGATGTAACTTTTAACTTTGCCACATTCAGAGCTAAACACAAAACATCTCTTCCACTTTGATTTCCATCAATAATTTTTTTCTCACAAACAAGTACTCAACTAATCAAGTAACTTACTTCTACCTGAAGGGAAAGAAGAGAAATATAGATATTAGTTACTTGTTTTAATTCTTGGGAAGTACTTGGATACTACTGGAATGTGCACCGTATATGAACTGATGTTAGACGGGCAGAAATTCTAACAGCTAATACAAGTGCATATTAAACATAAGTAATCAAGATATAAATTGGTACTCGTTAATTTATACGCATTTAAAAAGGCTGAGTAGCCAGGCTTTACTTTAGTCAGAAAAATACTATTTGCAAGTCCTTGCCCTGTAGAATTTACAATCTAAAAGATTGAACAGAGAAGGCAAAACACTCTCAAAAACTGAAAGGAAGGGATAAATTTGAGTAACGACCTTGAAGTTGGCGAGTGTATCTTTTAAGTCTTCGTACCCTAACCTTGCAATCTTTGTACAATCACTGTCTCCACTATCTCTTTCAACTTTCCTGGCTGTTTCTCCCCCCCGCCCATTTCTTTCTCTATAACAGCTCTATAATTAATCTCTCACTCTCACTACTTCCAACACCCTTGTTCTTGACTTGGTAATCTTCCACCTCCTCCGTTCTTTCTGGTCTGAGTCACATCTTGCATCCTAAGGGTAGGTCTGAACTTATGGCAGCGAGCAGAGTATAAACACGGCATGCCAGTTAGTATGGATTTAAATAGCAGTGTAGACAATGAGGCACTGCTTAGGTGAGCAGATAACAGACATGCCAGAACCCTAGGGTTTAGAATCATAGACGTGTAGGACTGGAAGGGACCTCGAGAGATCTTCTAGTCCACTTCCCTGCACTCAAGGCAGGACTAAGTATTATCTAGACCAGAGGTTATCAACATATTTACCATTGTGGGCCGCATATGCAGCTCTCTATGTGTTATGTGGGCTGCATCCACATAGTATATATACTACCTCTATAGCCCTGAGGATGTCATATGGACTGCAGCTGTGTGCTGATTGGGCCATAGGCGGGCCGTGGTTGAGAACCACTGATCTAGACCATCCCTAACAGGTGTTTGTCTAACCTGCTCTTAAAAATCTCCAATGACGGAGATTCCACAACTTCCCTAGGCAATTTATTCCAATGCTTAACTACCCTGACAGTTAGGAATGTCCAACCTAACCCTCCCTTGCTGAAATTTAAGCCCATTGCTTCTTGTCCTATTCTAATAAGTTAACAAGGACACTTTTTCTCCCTCCTCCTTGTAACAACCTTTTACATACTTGAAAACTGTCATCATGTCGCCCCCTTAGTCTTCTCTTCTCCAGATAAAACAAACCCATTTTTTTCAATCTTTCCTCATAGGTCATGTTTCTAGTTTTTTAATCGTTTTTGTTGCTCTCTCCTGTGGACTTTCTCCCATTTGTCCACAACTTTCCTGAAATGTGGCACCCAAAACTGGACACAATACTCCACTATGGTGATCAACTGTGATCCCCAGATCCCTTACTTTAGTACTCATTCCTAAGCAGTCATTTCCCATTTTGTGTGTGCGCAATTGATTGTTCCTTCCTAAGTGGAGTACTCTGTCCTTATTAAATTTCATCCTATTTACTTCAGATCATTTCTCCAGTTTGTCCAGGTCATTTTGAATTTTAATCCTATTTTAATCCTCCAAAACACTTGGAACCCCTCCCAGCTTGGTATCGTCCACAAACTTTATTAGTGTACTCTCTATGACATTATCTAAATCATTGAAGATGATCATAGAATCATAGAATCATAGAATCTCAGGGTTGGAAGGGACCTCAGGAGGTCATCTAGTCCAACCCCCTGCTCAAAGCAGGACCAAACCCAATTAGATCATCCCAGCCAGGGCTTTGTCAAGCCTGACCTTAAAAACATCTAAGGAAGGAGATTCCACCACCTCCCTAGGTAACCCATTCCAGTGCTTCACCACCCTACTAGTGAAAAAGTTTTTCCTAATATCCAACCTAAACCTCCCCCTCTGCAACTTGAGACCATTACTCCTTGTTCTGTCATCTTCTACCACTGAGAACAATCTAGATCCATCCTCTTTGGAACCCCCTTTCAGGTAGTTGAAAGCAGCTATCAAATCCCCCCTCATTCTTCTCTTCTGCAGGCTAAACAATCCCAGTTCCCTCAGCCTCTCCTCATAAGTCATGTGCTCGAGCCCCCTAATCATTTTTGTTGCCCTCCGTTGGACTCTTTCCAATTTATCCACATCCTTCTTGTAGCGTGGGGCCCCAAACTGGACACAGTACTCCAAATGAGGCCTCACCAGTGCCGAATAGAGGGGAATAATCACGTCCCTCGATCTGCTGGGTTGATATTGCACAGAACTAGACCCAAGACTGATCTCTGCAGGATCCCACTCGATATGCCTTTCCAGCTTGACTGTGAACCACTAATAACTACTCTCTGGGAATGGTTTTCCAACCAGTTATACACCTATCTTATAGTAGCTCAATCTCAGTTGTATCTCCCTAATTTGTTTATGAGACAGTCCTGCGAGACAGTATCAAAAGACTTACTAAAGTCAAGATATATCACATCTACTGCTCCCCCCCTCTGACGGTACCAGTAGGCTTGGTACCGTCAGAGAAAGCTATTAGGTTGGTTTGACATGATTTGTTTTTGACAAACCAGTCTGGCTGTTACTTATCACCTCATTATATTCTAGGTGTTTGCAAATGTATTGCTTGATTATTTGCTCCATTATCTTTCTGGGTATTGAAGTCATACCCTACATGGCTTTCTATATGGTCAAACAGTGCCTCCCATATCTACACTGCCTTTTTTAGCAGTGAACTATCCCGCTGCCGGAGCCTTTCCCTGCTGCCTCTCCATAGACAAAGCCTTTTCCTATCACATTTAACTAGCTACACCAGTGGCTCTCAAACTTTTTTACTGGTGACCCCTTTCACATAGCAAGTCTGAGTGTGACCCCCCCTTATAAATTAAAAACACTTTTAAATATATTTAACACCATTATAAATGCTGGAGGCAAAGCGGGGTTTGGGGTGGAGGTTGGCAGCTCGAGACCCCTCATGTAATAACCTTGCGACCCCCTGAGGGGTCCCGACCCCCAGTTTGAGAACCCCTGAGCTACACACTGCAGTGTGGATGCAGCCTGCCTTTCACTGCATCATGTACTACACGTACCCTACACACCACCGCAAGCTAGACAAGGCCTAACAGTTTATCTAAAATGCCATCACCAAACTCATCTTTCTCTCCAGTTGCAGAGGGCATCTCACTTCTTTCAATCCCTAAACCTTCTCAACATATATTTCCACATCAGATTCAAACGTCTTGTCCTCACCATCACCCTACATTTTCTCTGTTGTTTTCTACCACTCTCCTAGTTGGGATCTGCACGCTAACTCTGATCACCTTCCTGTCAGAGCTTTCTCTAACAAACACACTGCACTTTCTTCCATTCTCTCTGCACTCCCACATGTCCATCCTGATCCTGGAAGCCATACAGCTGCCTTCTCCTTAAAACCCCTCTTTAAAATTTACTTTTCCACAATCTCTCCAGTGATGGCCTATATTTCCAACCTAATTCAGTTAAAGTTAACACCCAAAATAAGAAACAATTTAAAATTATCATACAGAAATACAAGTACATAAATACAAAAATAACCACAATATATTTACTGCACAAGGCCACTATGCAAATGTATGAATCCTAATTTACATTTATTTGACTGTTTTAAGATCAAGTAAAACACATGGGTTTGGGTTTTTTACAGTACTTACATTATCTTGGAAAAGTTCAGGGTGCATTCCTCTTACAAAATGCAAAGCAAACATTAGTTGATCAGCCTGAAATAAGAGCAAGATAAATGGATAACTATATTTTTCAGACATCACCATCCTGCTTTTCTAATTTTACCTCTGAGTAAAGCTAGGTAACGGAACCTCAGTCACTAAGCACCTATCCTGATCAGTACAGCAGCAAAATTTTTATTTTCAAGTAACTGGTGACATGGAACATTATTCAGATAACTATCTTGGGGCGACTCCAGATCTGAATACACCCAAATTTTGCAGGAAGAGAGGGGATGGAGTTTTAACCAAAAAAACCCCCAAATTATTTTAGAAACAATAAAAATGTGAAATGTTTTGAAATAATGTGCTCTGCTGATGCAGGAGGTAGAACATCCAGCAGTAGCTCAATGGGATAAAGGGAGCAGATATCTAAGCCAAGATTTTCAAAAACAGATGTCTAAAGGTAGTTATGGTCATATTTAGATTCTTGAATAGGCAGTATGATATGTAAAGGTTGTGAGCACGCAACAACTCCCACATAGATAAGGAAAGGGAATTGAAATTTTCATAAATATGTATGTACTTCAGTGGGCATCAACATAACAAATTATAAAAGTGTATTCCAGCTTGCATGCCTTGGGAGACACCAGCATGACAACCATTGGTGATGATGACAAGGATGATGATGAGGAAGATAATGACTGACACTCTGGGGTTCCCGAGCAGGAGATGTGAGTGAGGGCTGAACATTTTGTACTATTGCTCTATCTGCTGTTGTATTTCAGGGCTTGTGGGATTGTTCATCAGTTTGGTGGATTTGTTAATCAATGGACTGGTGATAAAATGCAAGTGTTTCCTTTGTGATCCTCAAGTCTCTCATTCTAATAATATTTGTAATAATCTTCCTGATGCTGTAGCCACTGAGGAGATTGAATCCTTATCGACTGCTGTAGTTTAAGAGATTAATCAATACACCAATCCATCAGTTCGGTTAACACACTTCACCATGTTCAAATTGTCAGATTGGTTAGTCCATTTAAAGAAAAACAATTTTATTAAAAAGTCTACTGTTACAAAAGAGGTCAATGATTTTTCAGTGCCTCTTCAACTTCCTTTTCAGTCCACTGTGTCTAGCATACTAACATATAAAATCCTACTACTTTCTCTCTATTCTTAGATAGTCCAGTGGTGTCATATTGCTGTCAATTGACACAACAGCAAAAATTAACAGTGAGGCACGCTCTGGCATGTGGTTTAATACTATGTTGATTGGTGAAAACCCAGAAGAGCTTTCATTAAAATAAAGAGCTGGCTTTATTCTAGCAAAGGTCCGCATGCTAAATCTTGAAAAATGCAGCTCAATATTTAAAGACAAATGTGCTTTCTAATTCCCTATTCACACCTTATTGGGTATATATACACATGTATAATCCTGCTTACACAACAGTATTAATTTTACAAAATAAGTGTTACAGTCTAATTGTAAACATGCCTTGGATACTACGCAAATATTCCTTTAATGATCTACAACAACAGAGGAAAAATACTATTCAAGCTAAATAGAAAAAACAACACTGCACATATACAAAAAGTGTATAAGGATGCTCAAGCACTTTATCTTTCTTTGTGTACGGTAGAAGTACCTTAGGTTTCATCTACATTTCCAAATGTATTTCTACATTTTATTGCTGAATCTAATCATCAGGGTGCTTTTTTTAAAAAAACCCAAATATTTATACCTATTAATATTAAATTTTCTGATTCTAAGCTACACTGTGTGAAGTACTGTTAAGAAAAAAAATCAAGCCAATTCAAGAATTTTGTGTGTGTATGTTTTTTTAATTGTGCAAGTATTTATTGTTATTGTTGGTATTACTGTGGTAGTGCTGAAGAGTGAAAAGATTCCAATTAGGGATCAGGGACCTATTGTGTGGGATACTGTACAAGCACACACACATAAAATAAAAACAATTCAAGAAGGATGGCGAGCCAAAGCCATTTCTTCCTAAACAAGAACAAAGTGTTTGATGGGGACAAACTTGTATCCTCTGCAGCAGTTCTGCAGAGGCTAGTGCAGCCTCAGCACTGAAAGAACCCCATGATCTCTGCATAGGGTTAAAAAAGCAACACTACATGTAATAGGTTGCTGATGGGGCACAGAGTTCATTTTTTCTCCTAAAGCAGCCACAAACCTGCTCTGTTTTGGTGTATTACCCTTCTGAAGAACAATTACATGATACAAAGCCAGCTCACAAAAGCTAATGCACCCATTACTCATATATACCCAGAATTTAGTATTATAGTATATACAGTGATCCAAAATACTGCATATGTGAAGCAGGCCAAGTTATGGTTGCTGTGAGAATACAGTTTCACATATAGTACAGAAAAGATCAAAGAAAATGCATCTTACCTTAAACAAGCAGCGACAGACATATTCATACACCATGTGTTTTAATGAGCTGATAAGAGACATAATTCTTTCTTCAGTATTTTCTGAATCCTGAAAAAAGTAGTTTGAACATGAAAAGTTCAATTGGACAAAAACATGTATTTATGTATATATGTGCAAATACATAGAGCGCACAATGGGCACTTAGGGCTGAGGATCCAGCCCATGTGTTAAAAGTCAGACACCTAAATAAGTGGCCTAATTTTCAGAGTTGCTGAGCACTCAGATTTCCTACTCACTTGCAGCCCCCAATGACTGCATTTATGTCCCAAAACATAGATTTAGAGGTCTAAATTTAAGTACTCAGATATGAACATTCCGGCCTTAGTCATGGAAAATAGGCTGAATATTCAAAACATCTGTGACAAATTCCAGGGGATCTGAACTTGCAACCATTTGCACATAAACTATTACATTTCCCACTGCTCTACTCAGATACTACACCAAGGAAAATAGACTAAACTGACAACCCAGGAGACTGTTTCTCTATCACAGATCAGGCACATCACAGGAAGCAATAACACAAGTTTCTCTACACCGCCCCACCCATGTTTTATCTCGGCCTTGGAGGAACCACATCTAAGAATGAAAGAATAGTTAATTCTCCATACTCATTAAATCCTTGGTCTCCAATAGCCTTGATATGCTGATAGCTTGCCCTCACTACTGACTTATTAATTATTAATTAATTAATTATTATTATTATACATTTAAATTGCGGTTGCATCTAGACACTCAAGCCAGGTTGGGCCACATTGTACCAGGCATTATACAAAACATATAGAAAATGACAGTCCTAGCCTGCAACGCATTTACTATCTAAAAGACAAACATAGCAGGAGGATGAAACAAACAAGAGTTTGGTAGAGGAGTGAGGGTAAAGGAGATGGTGGGTGTAATAAAAATAATAGAATCTGTACAGTTTTTGGATAATCAGCAGCAGTAAGCACAATTTGCACATGCTTAGCCATTATCAGGTTGCAGTGTACTGTAAGCATTATGAGGAAGGACTTGAAGAAGGATAATGTGGCTTTACAGATTGACTTGATGGGAAGTTTTCCCACATCTATAGGGCAACACAGGAGAAAGCTTGAAGGCGCTTGTCAGAGAAGCAGAAAAGCAGGTAATCAACTTTACAATAGGATATTAAGGTGGATAGGTAGTATAGTGCTAAATTATGAAAGGTTTTGAAAATAAAGACAAGAAGTTAGTGTTTGATGTTATGGAAAGAAGTGGGGGCAATAGAGGATTGTAGGGAGGGGGGTTTATATAGCCAGAGTAATGAGCCAGCAAAATGATCTTAGCAGCAGCATTTTGAATCGCCTTTAAGGGGTGGGGGGAGGTAAAGTTGAAAGTATCGAGGCCAGAGAGATTACAGAAATAGGGGTGTGAGACATTCAAGGGTTGGACAAGAGTTTTGGAAGTGGAGGGAGAGGGCAGAGAGAAAAGGTCAGATCTTGGAAATGTGGTTCAGGAAGAAGTGGCAACATTTAGTCACAGCTTTAATTTGTGGGGTTAATGAGAAGGCTGAGCTGAAGATGAATCCAAGATTATGGGCCTGAGCAACAGGGAGGGTGTTTGTATTATCCACCATGATAAAGAGGGCAGAGAATGGGCTTGCGGGGACAGGAACTATGTTTTGGTCATGCTAGATTAGGTTGTATTTAAACTAGTGAAAGGTTCCATTTCCTCTTA
This sequence comes from Macrochelys suwanniensis, assembly GCA_033296515.1. NCBI lineage: Eukaryota > Metazoa > Chordata > Testudines > Chelydridae > Macrochelys > Macrochelys suwanniensis. The sequence continues at coordinate 34,717,830 of CM065775.1, read as the reverse complement.
CTAAACTACTGAAACATTTAGAACCCCAAGCCTTTGCTCCTGTCCTTATTCTGTCCCTTACGGGTAGAATTTCCTTTATTCACAGATTAGCTAATCACTGAAGACCCTACATTTAAATAAATAAAACCTCAAGATTACCTATATTTAACCTTGCTTTTTCATACGTACTGTAATCTTAGCCAAAGAGCCTAAACTACAAAAAAAAAAAAAAAAAAAAAAGATTACATAGGTGGTGCAGTAACTAGAGTTCTTCAAGATGTGTCCCCTTCAGGTATACCTGAGCCCTAGGCCGAGGCCGAGGCTACATGGGGCTGGGTGGGTGAACCATCCTCTCTTCCTTCTCCACTGCAAATTTCCACAGGGGAGGCTCCGAAACAGAGGGGAAGGAGGACAGGTAGTGGAGCACCCACAGAGACACCCATCTGGAAAATTCCCATCACTGCAAAAGGTGAGTTACCTCTCCTTCAGGTGACTCCCAAGCAGCACGCCACTAAAGAGGTGGGCGGTTGAGAGCAGAGTCCAATACAGAAGAATCGCATTGCCTGCATCAGCATCTGATCTTTCCCCAGGCACCAGGGCATAATCATTAGCGAAAGTATGAACAGAGGAAGTTGCCACTCTGCACGTCTGCAATTGGTACATCCTTTAATATGGCTACAGATGTAGATAGTGCTCCTGTGGAATGTGCTATCACTCTCAAAGGAGGCTGAACATAAGTTCTATTGGAACAGATCTTAATACAACCAGAGATCTACTTTGATAACCTCTGATTCGAAATTACTGAACCCTTGTTTCTGTCAGCAATGGATGCAAATAATCTAGGAGATATTCTAAATGGTTTGGTCTTATTTAGTTAGAAGACTAATGCCCTCCTGACATCTAGGGTATGGAATATGGCTTCTTGACTAATCGGATGCAGTTTGGGGAAAAACACAGGAGATGAATGGTTTGATTAAAATGAAATTCTAAGGACACCTTAAGTAAAAATCTTGGATGAGTCCATAGTGACACTTTCTGTCTGGTGAATAACGTAAATATTGGTACTGCCATTAAAGCCCCCAATTCTGCAACCCTTCAGGGAGAAGTGATAGCTACCAGGAAGGCTGTCTTCAAATGATAAATCGAATAGAAAACACATTGCTAATGGCTCAAAAGGATGTTTCACAAGGCAATTAAGGCCTAGGTTCAGGTCCCAGCTAAGAGTAACATCTCTGACTTGTAGGGAGATATTTGAAAAACCTCTTAGGAATCTTGCTATAGTTGGGTGAGCGAAGACTGAAAAACCCTAGGGGTGTGTAAAAAGCTCTTATTGCTATTAAGTGAACCTTAATGGAATTCATAGAAAGACTGGATGTTTTCTAACTGGTAATCCAATACCTTAGGAAGAAGAGAGCGAGCTGGCAAAATCTGATGATAGTTACATCAAAGACAATATTGTTTTCGTTTCTGGAGGTAAGTATTTCTTGTAGATTCTTTTCTGCTATTTAATACAATGTGTTGTACCTCTGACAAACAGGATATCGCTATTCCTGAGAACCATCAAGTAACCATACTTGGAACCCTAGAAAGATCCTGTCAACAGAGGTGAAATATTTGACTGGCATCCTAAGTCAGTAGGCAAGGACCAATTGGAAACTGCTATAAAGAGTGAGAGGTCAGTCTCACTAGACAGGAATACCAAATTTGTCTTGGCCATGTTGGTGCTATCACTGTGACTCTGGCCTGATTCTGTTTGATCTTGCTGAGAACCTTTAACAGTAACGGTGTTGGTGGATACATGTAGAGAAGTCCTTTCATCCATGAGATGAGAAAAGCATCCGTCAGCGACTGGGGATTAAGACCTCCTCTGGAGCAATACCTGATGCAATTTGCGTTGGCTGCCATGGCAAACAGAGCAATCTCCAGGAAACCCCAAGCTAAGAACATCTTGTGGAAGACTTGGGAGTTCAGTTCCCATTCATAATTTAGAAAGAAATAAGTGCTGAGGTTGTCTGTCCTGGTGTTCTGAATATCAAAGATTAGGGTTGGAAGAGACCTCAGGAGGTCATTTAGTCCAATCCCCTGCTCAAAGCGGGACCAACCGCAACTAAACCCCAAATGTGTGTGAGGTAATAAGCTGAGATGACTATCTGGTTGGCTATGCACCAATTCCAGAGTTTTATCAATTCAGCACAGGGAGACGGAATATTCTCCTCCTTGACAGTTGATATAATACATTCAAGCCACATTGTCTGTCATTATCCTTACTGACTTGGACCTGATTAGAGGTAGAAAGTGTATGCAAGCATTTTTGACTGCTCTCAATTCAAAAAAAATAATGTGGAGAAGTTGCTCTTATAGTGACTATTTGCCCTGCACCTTATGAGGGCCCAGATGTGCCCCCCAAACCAAAAGTGAAGTATCAGATATTATCACTCCGGTAGGGGGATTCTGAAACAATGGAACACATGCCCAGGTTTTTGTCAGGTCCTTCACCAGCTGAGTCAATGTAAGAACCCATTGGGGAACAGACAGTAACCAGCATAGGCTCTGCTTGCTTGGTTTGAAGCCATCCCTGCAGACCTCGGAGATGTAATCCGGCATGCTGCACTACAAAGATGCTCTTACTGTTACTTGAGGAGAGCCCTGAATCTTTGAGATGAAATTCACTAATGCAAGAAATCTGCTGGAAGGGAGATACATCCTGCCTGTCACTGTATCCAGGGACGTTCCTACGAAGTTTAGAAGCTGTAGTGGAGTCACAAGGACTTTTTGAGGTTGATTTGAAGGCCCAGGCTGTGAAACAGAGAATATGCCATTTTATTGACGCCAACACTCGCTGATATCCAAATGACACATGTGGTCAGCAATTACCACCAGAATCTCTAGGAGTACTCATGGGGCAGAAGATAGGCTGAAAGGCAGCACCCTGGAGGGTAGTGCTTGTTGTTGATTAGAAAATGAAGAACCCTCTTGTGTGAAGGGTGAATAGCGACATGAAAATATGCATCTTTTAGGTCGACAGTCGCGAACCGATCTCCTAAATCTAATGAGGGAATTATTGCTGCAAGGGTCAACATCATGAATTTCTGCTGTTTTACATATCTGTTTAGAGACCTGAAGTCTAAAACTGGCCTTCATCCTCTCTTCTTTTGGGGAATCAGGAAGTATTTTGAATACACTCTCCTTTTCCTGTGCTGTACAGGAATTGGTTCTATTGATCCTAAACCTATAAGTGAGACCACCTCTAGTACCAGCAATGGATTGTGATAGGGGTACCTGAAGAGCTATGGGGAGGATGACTGGGTAGGAGGAATAGACTTGAAATCAATAGTGTAATCAGATGTTATGACTTCCAAAACCCATTTGTCTGATGTTACACTCTCCATGCAGCCTGAAAATGGGAGAGGAAGCATCCATAAGGGGGGGGGGGGTGGATATGTTGTGGCAACTGTAAAACCCTGTTGATCAGATGGGTGTGATTCTTGACCAAGCCATCAAAACTGTTGCATGGCAGTTGTAGATGGCTGAGAAGGTTTTCTTTCTATTTAGACTATCTTGGTCTCTTGGTTGGGGGTTCAGATGGTCTATGATAAGTTGAATATGGGGCTGGGTATGCTCTTTGTGACATCTGAGACCTATTAAATCTCCTCTTATTTACAGGAGTATACATTCTTATGGATCACAGCAGGTCTCATGAGTCCTTTAAAGTGTGGCAAGATCTATCCATCAAGTCTTGACACTGCAAAGGAGAGGTCTTTGATGGTACTCTGGACCTCTCTGGGGAAGCCTAATACCTGGAGCCAAGACACTCTTCTCATGACCAGAGTGATGGATATAGACCATTATGCAGTATCTGCAGCATTCAAGGAGGCCTAGGGCGATGTCTTTGCCAGGAACTGACCATGTTGTATAATGGCCTTTAATTGGTCACAATGTACCTCTAGCAGGTGCTCAATAATGCAACTGAATTTGTTGTAATTTAAATAGTCTTATATGGCTCTGAGTGCCTAATGGTTCACTATTCTCAAGTGTGGCTAAAGAGTAAGATTTGTGTCCAGAAAGATCAAGCTTCCTGTGATCCTTAGTGTACGGGGTGGACTTTGAGCTATGTTGTCTGCCTTGTTCATTAATGGTCTCAACTACTAGGGCATTCAGAGCCGAGTGAGAAAATACAAACTCCAATTCCATGGCAGGGACATAAGACTTTTTATCTGCCCTCTTGCAGGTAGGCTGCGGTATGCCAAACTGTCTTAGTGGGCTCCATCAGCGCTTCATTGACTGGAACAGCAATTCTCATAGATGTCAAAGTGTGTAAAATATCTAGGAATTTATGATGGGGCTCCTGAACCTCCTCTAAGCATGTCAGCAATTTGCTTAATCGGGTCCTGAAACTGTCTGAAGTTATCCATCATAGAAGATGGTGGAAGCATCACAGTTTCATCAGGCAATGAGGAGGAAATATTAGTAAGATGTGTCACCTCCTTATTCAGCCTTGATTCTTGCTTCTTGGAGGTCTCCTCTGGCATAGGTGGTGGTAGAGGAGTTTGAGGAGAATGGGCCTGTGACGGTGTACCCCATAAGACTTTATGGGGAGATGCTTATAAATGTATATATGTAACTGGAATATGTTTTATGCTACAAGTGCTATGTAACATATCTCTGTGAAAGTTGTGACCCACTGAATGTATTTCTCCTGTTTGTATGCATGTATCATTGTTGTAGTTGAAGTTATGAATATTGGTTTTATACTTGCTGGTTTTATACCTTGCCTTTGTAAGAGCATGGGATCAGGTCTGGAGAAAAGAATGTGCAAGTTGAGTGCAAGCACTTAACAGACAAAAGAAGGTGCAGACCCCAATCCACATTTGGGCCTGGTCAGGAATGCAACTGGTTGGACTGGTTAGGGTACATGGAGAGGTGACTTGCCCATGTGATCCCAAAACTCCAGGGCAACATGATGCTACACAGGGAGTGGGGGAAAGGCTATAAAAGCCCTTGGAAGACGCCTCCATTTGGGTCTTCAGCTGGCTAAAGAGAGAGGCTCTCCACCCCCCAGAGACATACCTGAGAGAAACTGAACAAAGGACAAAGACAATGGGGGGGTTGAGCGATTGCTGGACCCAGGCTATGATTTCTACTGCCTGTGAAAGGAAGAATCTAGAGCTGGTGAGGTTTTTATATCTGTGTGAAGTTTGATTAGACATAGACGTGCGTGTTTTATTTTATTTTACTTAGTAATTCCATTTGTTCTGTCTGTCACTACTTGGAATCACTTAAACCCTACTTTCCGTACTTATTAAAATCACTTTTTACTTGTTAAGTTACCTAGAGTACGAGTGGGTACCTGGGGGAAGGGCAAACAGCTGTGCATACCTTTCTATCTTTGAAATAGAAGGCGAACTATTTATGAGTTTACCCTGTATAAGCTTTACACAAGTTAAAACGGATTTATTAAGGGTTTGAACCTCATTGGGAGTTGGGCACCTGGGTGTCAAAGGCAAGAGCGCTTCCAAGAGCCTTACAGTTATTAGGGGACGTGGTTCGGACCTGGGTCTGTGTTTGCAGCAGATCAGCGGATCTGGCTCAGAACAGACAGGATTCCGGAGTCCCAAGCTGGAAAGGGCAGGGAAGCAGGGGCAGAAGTAGCCTTGGCACACCAGGTGGCAGCACCAAGGGAGTTTCTGTGATCCCAACATGCCACTGTGACGGGTACAGAAAGTAGGGTTTAAGTGATTCTTTAGCCAGCTGAAGACCCAAATGGAGGCGTCTTCCAAGGGCGTTTATAGCCTTTCCCCCACTCCCTGTGTAGCATCATGTTGCCCTGGAGTTTTGGGATCACATGGGCAAGTCACCTCTCCATGTACCCTAACCAGTCCAACCAGTTGCATTCCTGACCAGGCCCAAATGTGGATTGGGGTCTGCACCTTCTTTTGTCTGTTAAGTGCTTGCACTCAACTTGCACATTCTTTTCTCCAGACCTGATCCCATGCTCTTACAAAGGCAAGGTATAAAACCAGCAAGTATAAAACCAATGTTCATAACTTCAACTACAACAATGATACATGCATACAAACAGGAGGAATACATTCAGTGGGTCACAACTTTCACAGAGATATGTTACATAGCACTTGTAGCATAAAACATATTCCAGTTACATATATACATTTATAAGCATCTCCCCATAAAGTCTTATGGGGTACACCGTCACAGGGCCCTTCTCTTTTTCTTTCCGGTGCGAAGACTTCATTGCAAATTGTTGATCATAGATCACCCATGGTCCTAGCAAGGCCACTGAGGGGGCCCATATGGCGTAGGTGGAGGCATCCGTCTGAGTTTCTGATATCTGATGTCATTTGAGGTCTGTCATTCTGTAATATATCAATATAGAGGGGAGAGCTATGTGTCTTAGAACAGACAAGGGAATCGTGCACCAAAATTTAAGAGTTTGAGGAGTCCTCTTCCACATATTCCAAAGGGAGCACAGATGTTCAGCTTGCAAAGTAGATGGGGGGAGTAAGGTACTCCAGATGACTGAGTGGTAGGTCATGAAGGAGTAGGTGACCAAGAGTCCTGATGCTGACAAACCCCCAGCACCCATTAACAAGGGAGACTCAAGCGCCAAACATACTATCAGGTCTTACCTAAATTCTTGGAGTATTGATGTTGTCGAAGACAGGGTTGAGTGAGAACCTGTAGAGGATGGCTTTCGTACCAATGCTGGTGGTACTGAGTACTGGGGTATGTAAGGGTTAAGTAAAAATCTGGGTAACCACTATAGGGAGTAAAGGCACAGACAGGTACTGTCTCTTCGCTTGATAGATAAAGTTGCCACCCTTTCCCCTCCCCTTCTGCTTGTTAAGGATAGATAAGCGTTGCAGCTGCATAAGGAATGTGATTGTCTGAGGGATACCCTTTGGGTGAAGAAGTGTTATCTCCCCACTCCCTTCCTTTCCCAGCTACATAAACAAGCTCAGGGTCATGGCTCCATCCTCCCTCCCCTGTGAACTGCCGATTAAGGGAACCTGTGGCTACAATTGTACAAATGTATCTTCAAGGTAAAAATGTCTGTAGAATATGCTTAATGCTGTAAACAGTAAACAGGGGCAGATATAATTATATTCAGTATATAGCTATTAATATTCATTATATGGGTGTTCATATTATCAAATAAGGGTTTGGAGGGTGTTGTAGTAAATGTGGGTATTTACATATTAACTTAGATAAAAGCGTGTGAGATGATTAACTCAGTGCTTACTCGACAATTGGGTCGAGGGGAACAAGTACTGTAAGAAAGAAGCCCGTTTACTCAATCCGCCTCTGGGTCCCCCTGTTCCTTCCTTTCATCTCTAACACTGAGCACTTGGCATGGGAGTGAATCGGCTCCATTTCCATCACTATGGTAGGTAACCAAGTGGTCTTTGGTATCACTGACTTTCATGTTACCATCAATCACCGAGTGTTGTTTAGGGACATGCTTAGAACTCTTCTCAAAAGTATCTCTGCCACTTTGGGTACGGGTACCCAAAATCACTATTGAGTCTCTGCTAGACAAAAGCGGCAAAGAGTCCTGTGGCACCTTATAGACTAACACATGTATTGGAGCATAAGCTTTCGTGGGTAAATACCCACTTCTTCAGTTCCATGTAGTGGAAATTTCCAGAGGCAGGTATAAATATGCAAGCAAGAATCAGGCTAGGGATAACGAGGTTAGTTCAATCAGGGAGGATGAGGCCCTCTTCTAGCAACTGAGGTGTGAACACCGAGGGAGGAGAAACTGCTTTTGTAGTTGGCTAGCCATTCATGCAGTCTTTGTCCCAACTGACTCTTCTTTGCCTTTGTAGTACCGGCATCACTCAGAGCCTGCAAGGAACTCCCCTTGGAACTTGAGGTCTCAGTAGCCTTCTTGTGCATCGGTAACTGAGCTCTTCTTGGAGATTTACTCCTTACCTCCTTCAGCTTAGAAGCAGATGTTGAGGCAACCTATGCTGAGGACTTCAGTGCCATAGATGTATTCAGTGCTGCAGTACTGAATATCTCTCTAGCAGTCTCTGGTGACTGAGATCTTGATGTGGATGTGGCACTGGCGGTACTGGGAAGTCTATGCCCTGGGGGTGGCGGGGGTCCTCTATCCTTGGATCCAAAGCTGGTTATAGAACTTTCCCTATCATCAGGAGTTTAAACTTGATCTCCCTATTTTTACAGGATCTACCCTTGAAGGAAGTACAGATTTGAGAGAGATGAATATCAAACAGTGGAGGCACTGGGAATGCCTGTCACTGATCAGAACAGTTTCATGGCAGGAAAGGCACCTCTTGAATCCCGGGGAGGCTCAGCATTCCTGAGCAAAATAATGAAAAAGACCCCTAGAAGAGGAAAGTGGTTAAAAATTACCTAACTGTATCTACGAAAATATATGTATTTTCATAGATATTATTAGGTAAGAGAGAAAGAGGGAGCGAGAGAGAGGAAAAAGAAAAAAGGGAATGGTTCCAACAACTATAAACATTATAAGATAACTAACTATATGCTAACTAATTAACTAACTACTAAATATTAGAGATAACAAGCACACAGTAGACTCCATCTCAGGCCAAAGGTGGCTGAAAAGGAACTGAGGGCAGTTTGCCCATGCAGACCCATATAGCCTCGGCAGGGAGCACAAGGATGTGTGGGGCACATGCACATGCCCAATGGGCACAGCTCCCGAAAATCTCTGATCAAAGGCTCAGGGGGCAGGCACACCTGAAGTGGAGCACCCACAAGGACACTACTCAAAGAAGAATGGATGTTACTTGATTTTGACTGATGCAACAAGGATATGACTCGCACATATGGAAAGTAAATACATATATTTGGAATGTATAATGTATAGCAGTACAACATGTCCATATTAATGTTATGTTATTATTTAAAAACATCTAGAGCACTTATGAATTTTTAAAAACCAGACACATATTGATCCCTCTCCTGCATTCACAGCTGCAAAAAACAGGACATACCTGTTTGCTTTGCAAAGCCCTTTGGAAAAGTCGTAGGAAAGCAGCCAAACTAAAACGGTACATGTTATTAATTTTGGACAAGTCAGAGATAATAAAGTACATCTTGCTGGCACTCTCAGCTAGAGGGAGATAGGCATCCCTCTCCTGTAGATAAAAAGAAAAAATACTCAGGATCAGTACTCTACTGACATCTAAGGGTCACTGAATAAATACTTGTTCAACCTAGCCAAAAAACACTCAGATGCATTCTACAACTTCAGAATATACCATAACCAATTACATTAAAATCAAAGATATTTTGGTTCCTAACATACTTTAAACTCTACTACACTAAAAAATTAATCCACATATAAATATAAATTAAACAAGTTCATTTGTGTTTCTAGAATTAAAATTATGTTTGTACTCTTATAATAAAGCCCTAATGCTTTAATTCATATTAGTATTCTTATGATAACCCCCCAATTTTAGGGCATATAATCCAGGCCTTTACATTAGTTCCAGTTTGAAATTTGGCATAAAACATGTTAGTTCAAAATGACTTTTCTATTCTTTTCATTTTAACCATTTTTTTTATTTTAAAAAGATTGTTTCAGCTATGTATTCATTCAAAAAGTGTAAAACAGATAATATGTTACAATTAAAAATGCTTTCGGTGCTTGTATATCTGAAAATATTCCTTACTTCAAAGAAAGAAATAAGCACAGCACTACACATACACATGTAGATGCATGCATGAAATCTTGGCTCCATTTAAATCAATGGTAAAACTCCCTGTAGCGAGGCGGTCTGGTCCCCAGCTGCCCCAGAGAAAGACCAGGAACCTTCCCAGACGCCTAAGTGGGCGGAGCCAGAGAATCCTGTCCCCGCCCCTCAAGGGTCAGGGGGCGGCACAGGAAGTAGAAAAGCCGGCCCTCAGACCGCAGTTGGGCGGCAGCCACTGGAGAGGCCGGACGCCCGAGGTCCAGCTCCCCGCCGGGAGGCCCCGGCGCCCAGCCGCTACCCCGAGGAGCTGCCAGGCCTGCCGCCGGCCCGCTACCCCGAGGAGCTGCCAAGCCTGCCGCCGGCCCGCTACCCCGACGAGCCGACGAGCCTGCCGCCCGCAGACGACGCCGAGGTGCCGATGGTCTGCGACCTCCTGGAGGACGCCCCCCTGGTCCAGGTACCCGGAGAGGGGGAAGGTGGAAGTAGCCCGGGGGCAGCCAACTCTAGTCTGGCTGCAGCACTGCCAGAGCCCAGGTCAGTGTGTTGCGGCCAGGATCCCCACTGACTCAGCAGCGGGCTTTTTCTGCCGCTGCTAGGGCCCCGGGCTGGGACGCAGTGGAGTGGGTGGGCCTGCGTCCCCCCTGCCACCCAACGTGTGGGTGGCAGTCTCCCCCTCTCCCAGGTTCGCCAAAGCCAGGACCTGGGCTTGCTACTAATTGAGCTGGAAACTGCCTCCTGCCCCGCCCTGACCAAGGGCCAGGGCCTATTGACTTCCTAACTGCTCAGCCCCTGCTTAAGGGCCTGAGCTGGAAACTGCCTCTTGCCCCGCCCTGACCAAGGGCCAGGGCCTATTAACTATTGATTGCTCAGCCCCTGCTTAAGGGCCTGAGCGGTGAACTGTTTATTGCCCCGCCCCGACCAAGGGCCCGGGCACCGTTAACTGCGCTTATTCCCCAAACTACAATAGAATAGCGGGCGGTCTGGTCCCCAGCCGCCCCAGAGATGGGCAAGAAACCCCTACACTCCCATTGACTTCAGTTGGACCAGGATTTCACCTCTGATTTGTTCATGTTCATCTTTAAACATCAGACACAATAAGTGCTCTCTTTTTAGCATTAGACATGTAGCAAAATAGCAAGTATAATAGTACAAAAAATAATAACCGACCAACTAAAGCAGAAAATAACGTATGTAGGAGATAATCCCTATATATTGCTGGGCTGGTCCATGGATATCAACAGGATTACACCGGAGCAATAATGTTATTTCTGACATTGAAAAAATAATAAAAAGAAACATTTTAAGAAAAGACATCACCTGATCAAGAGAAATCTGAAGTCTGTGAGACTCAGCAAGAGATTCTTGGATGAGTGCACTACTTGCTTTGGTCTGATTCAAAGATTCAATCAGATCCTTATTTTCAAGTAGGTTGCCTTGTGATGTTGCAAGAGTCTGAAAAAATTAAAATTAACTTGAGTAATAAATTAACTCATAAGTTTACACTTCAGGAAACTGTGCAGTGTATAAATGGAATATGATGCTGATACCAATACCAGAATTTATCTTGAGAGAGAAATTACTTTTACCTTTGCAGGTGCCTCTAACATGTTAGTCTTAGAACAGATAAAAAGCATATTAGAGATAAGAAGGTCAGTCTGAAAACTGAAGTGTTATGTTGGTGCAGCAATAAAACACATGAACAATCTACAAAAATTTGAGAAGGCCCAGTTTGGAGTTGCTAGCTTTTATTGGGCTTATAGAAAAAGATGGCCTCGTAACCAGAGTCTTATCCCCTCACCCCTAAATGGCAGATCTAAGACACAAATGCAGGAATTATTTCTAGTTTAATAGCTTTCCTTTTACAATTTCAATCTGCAATTGGCTGGTTTTTATAATCTTGCAGATTCCAAGGAAGTTTCTACCTAGCTACTTTCTCTCTAAAGACACTCAAGTGTCAACCTCTAAGATTTACTCCTCCTCTCTCCCAACTGCAGCTAGTGTGATTTACTAGCAACTAAAAATATCCCAATTATGCAATCAGAGCTCCTCTCTGAAATCCCAATGACTGCTCCATAATTTTTTTCTGAATTTTCTTGTACAATTATCTTTACTTCAAGTTAATCTAGTAAAGTACATGTAAAGTTTGAATGCAACACTATTATTTGGGGGGAGGGGGGAATACCATACGATTTCTTTTCTGGGAGTAACATTTTCCCAAATCTGCCTTCTGATGGGAAGTTAGATTCCTGGTGGTCAGATGAATACATAACATTCTTTAAGCTAGGACAGAGTGACCTTGGCAAATCAAACAATGACATGCAATGCACAAAGGGCAGTTTTGAAATCCCTCCTGAAAACACTCTGTAACTTTCTGTCAATTAGTCTTTGAAGAAAAAGTTCCCGCTCTGAGGAAATGACCATGTCTATTTCTAGGGAGGATATGGTCCTGTTGGCCTTAAATAGGGCCAAGATGGTACCCTTCGATTCCTGAATCTTACACAACTTCAGAGCCTGCTTGCTCAGGTGTTTTTATTTGTATGGGTGCTCACATTCCTTCTTTAAGATGCTCTTCAAGAACAGATGGAGAGGAAGTGCAGTCTCTGCTTGTGCATTCAAAGATCCCTTGGGTTCGTCTGCAGATTCCTCCTTTTCTGGATGATTTTCTATTGCTGCCACCACTTTTTTACACTTGTTGGAATTTTTTTTTTTTACTGGTTCATTTGTGGTGCCTGCTCTTGATCAGACTGAGAAAACTCTCCTTCGACTGAGAAGCTGAAGGAGGAGTGGGGGAAGCTTTGCAGTACTTCTGAGGCTTTTTCTTCCCCTTTTTTGGCTTTCAAGGGTGAGCAAGTTCTCTTCCCTTTCTTGACCCAACTTGACACTCTTGGTAGTATCTCCCTCAGACTGACCTTCCACAGATCAATGGGTTTCCCCATAGATTTCTTGGAATTCATCCTGAGAGGATGAGTAGATTTGCAGGATGACAGCCTACTTTTCCAAGGAGAACAGCACCCATTTCAAGAAATGGCAAACTTCAGTGGGCTGAGGAGCCACAGTTTCACCAGCTCCATTCCCTGGCAGTAACATCAGTGGTCTGAGAGCAGGCAGGACACAGTCTATCTTCCACTGAGCCTGCTAAGCTAACCTCACAGATGGTGCACTTTTTGGACTTGTATCTATGTTTCTTAGGCTACTGAACTATGAAAGTGAGATGAGAGCCAAGCAGGGAAGATGTGAGTGGTGAACGGTGGTTGGATACTAATGTGAGGGAGACTAATGTGAAGACCCATGCATAAGAATTCATTTAGTATCTTTGCGATGGCCTTATCTTCCTTGAGTGCTCCTTTGATCATCCAGTGGCTTCACTAACTGTTTGGCAAGCTTCCTGCTTCTGGTGTACTTTAAAAAAAATTCTGTTAGTTTTTGTGTCTTTTGCTAGCCGCTCTTCAAATTCTTTTTTGGCCTGTGTAATTATACTATTACACGTGTCTTGCCAGAGTTTATGTTCCTTTCTATTTTCTTCAGTAGGATTTAACTTCAAATTTTTAGAAGAGGTATTTTTGTCTCTAACCACCTCTTTTACACTATTGGTTAGCCATAGTAGCATTTTTTGTCCTCTTACTTTTTTAAAAAATTTGGGGTGTATATATAGTTTGAGCTTCTATTATGGTGTTTTTAAAAAGTTTCCCTGCAGCTTTCAGGCATGTCACTCTTCTGACTGTTCCTTTTAATTTCTGTTTAACTAAAATGTAGTAATGCTTTAATGTATAGTAATATGTAGTAATAGAATCATAGTATACTGATATAATCTCATGTCAATGAACAAGTGAGTCTTCCGTTTAAATCCTTGTACATCAAGATGTTAAAGTTATTTGTATAAGGGTATGCTGTGTCACTGATACGCCCCTACTTCTCTTCCCCGCCCTTCAAAGAACAGCAACCAGAAGGAGAAACCCCTGAGGGAGGAGGGGTGTAAGGGAAAGAAAGATGGAAAGGGAAGGAAACCCCAAGGAAAGAAGAGTCCTCCATAAGAGCCAATGGAGAAGGAAGATCAAGGATGTGGAGAAGATCCCATAGTGGGGAACTTTATGGGGAAGACCAGGAAAATTAACAAAAAAGTGGGAGGTGAGTGAGACTGACCATGGACAGCACTCACAAAGAGGTAAAGGGAATCCATAGAACACATATCCCTTGAATATTAATAACTATGGATTCCTTCTGGCCTTCAAAAAATATGAATAGCTATCTACCTTTGTTTATCCCAAAATAGGATCTATCTAAGAAGTAAAGACAATTTTAAAAATGGTTCACATCATTTGAGACACTTTCTCTAAGGACCCACAGATCAGCCAAAGTTGGGAGCTCCTTTCCCAAGAATAGAAACTAAAATGGCTAAGAGTATTGTTAATCACCTAGGCAAAAATCTCTCATAATTTTCATATGGGGAAAACCTCTTTCTCACTCCCAACCTAGCTAAAAAGAATTCCAAGTTACCAACCAAGGGTCACACCCTGTTTTCCTACGTAATGTGGCCCATTGCACATTGTGAATGGCTCAAGAGATGGGTGGGCAAGCTGCAAGTTAAGCAAACCAGAAGTGTGGCTGCAAGATTGAAGGTCAAACTGGGCAAACTGCCTGTCATCCCATGTTTTCATCCCAAATTATAAACTATACATCATTTTCCTTATAAATCAATAATGTGAAATGCTTATGTACACTCAAAAAATGCAGTAGGCCAATGGAACAAATTGCCTAGGGAAGTCATGGAATCTCCTTCACTGGAGGTTTTCAAAAAAGATGATGGATAGTCATCTGTCTTGTATCGTTTAGACACAATAAATTCTGCATCTTGGTAGTGGGTTAGAATAGATGAGCCTTCCGATCCCTTCTAACTCTATGATTCTACAAATGTACAGAGTATACCCTCCAAATTAGAAGATTATAAGAAATATTGTTGGTTTTCACTGTAAATTGTTGTACTCTAGAAGTAATAGGATTTGTCTGGCACAAGGAAGAAGGATTATTAGAAGATATTTAAAAATATATAACTTTTAAATATGGAAAGAAATTACTTGGGGAAGGGAGTACCCCAACTGACAGTGGGGGCAAATAATTAAATACAATCCTTGAAATTAATCAAACTTAAAAAGCCTCCGATAAGAAAAAGATTGTAGAAATTTGTTTTACCTCTTCACCATCTCCTGGATACCAATGGAAACAGAAGAAAAACTAAGGATATGTCTACAGTGCAATGTAAGTCCAGAGTTAGGAGAACTCAAGTTAGCAGACCCTGCATTTGTTAGCCATGGGCTTGAGTGTCTACACTCATCTGCAAAGTTAAGGTTAGGAATTGTTGAACCCTGGGTCCCAAGCTGGGACTCCAGCATCTTACACTGCATTATGCCGGCCCAATTCCAACCACCTACACCCCTGACTTCCCAGTGCCTTCCTAAAATGTAGTCGCTCTAGCCCTTTGTTTGTGGTGCAGTGTGGGAAAACCTGACTGAACACAGGACAAAGGAAGTCAGAGCATGAGATTATGGAACATTTTTGGCAGACTCCAAGAGCAAAAGTGCAGTGAGGCTGCATCTACACTGCAAAGCAATAGGGCTTGAACCCTGGATCCCAGCTTGACTCAGGCTCAGACCCTCCACCCCTGTGGGGTCCTGGGACCCTGGATCCAAGCCCTGGGTTAGCATGATTTATATGTAGACAGAAGGGGTTAGGCATGAGCCCTGAGTTTGAACCCTGGTGTTACATTGCAGCATAAATATACCCTAAGCTGAAATCTGAGCACCCACTTGGCACATGTCCCATAGGAATAAGAGGATGGGCCTCTCCAAAGAGCCCATAAAGTCTAATATATAAAATCGAGGTCACCGTGTGCTCAAGAAAATTGATTGAACCCAACAAGAAGCTGAAGAATCTTAAGAGCAACTGCTGCGCAGAAAGGACTCCCCCATCCCAGGGTGAACAGGAAAAGAAGTGGTGAGATTTCATTTCAAAAATTATTTCCCCTTCTATTCTTTAACATAAAAATAACTGTAGATTATCTTGATAAGTCTACACACACTCTAGTGAGACCTCAAGTACGCATATATTAGCTTTTAAATCCTTTATATCATAGAATCATAGAATCTCAGGGTTGGAAGGGACCTCAGGAGGTCATCTAGTCCAACCCCCTGCTCAAAGCAGGACCAACCCCAACTAAATCATCCCAGACAGGGCTTTGTCAAGCCTGACCTTAAAAACCTCTAAGGAAGGAGATTCCACCACCTCCCTAGGTAACCCATTCCAGTGCTTCACCACCCTATCAGTGAAAACGTTTTTCCTAATATCCAACCTAAACCTCCCCCTCTGCAACTTAAGACCATTACTCCTTGTTCTGTCATCTTCTACCACTGAGAACAGTCTAGATCCATCCTCTTTGGAACCCCCTTTCAGGTAGTTGAAAGCAGCTATCAAATCCCCCCTCATTCTTCTCTTCTGCAGGCTAAACAATCCCAGTTCCCTCAGCCTCTCCTCATAAGTCATGTGCTCCAGCCCCCTAATCATTTTTGTTGCCCTCCGCTGGACTCTTTCCAATTTATCCACATCCTTTTTGTAGTGTGGGGCCCAAAACTGGACACAGTACTCCAAATGAGGCCTCACCAGTGCCGAATAGAGGGGAATAATCACGTCCCTTGATCTGCTGGAAATGCCCCTACTTATACAGCCCAAAATGCCGTTAGCTTTCTTGGCAACAAGGGCACACTGTTGACTCATATTCAGCTTTTCGTCCACTGTAAGCCCTAGGTCCTTTTCTGCAGAACCACTGCCCAGCTTATGTCTAAGCAAGAACCTCAGTTATTGCACAAGGTGAGTAACCTTCTCTTCTTCTTCTTCTTCGAGAAGAAGGTGACTGTTGAGCAGTGCCCCTCAGTGGAAGGGAGCAGCTTCGGAGCGTCTGCAGTTTATTGTTGTTCTGTAGTGTTCTGATTGTAGTGTTTAGTAAAGGTATGGGCTGATGCCCAGGTAGCTGCTTTGCAAATGTCCATGATGGGCCCATTGTTGAGAAAGGCCACAGATGTCGACATTGCTCTGGTGGAGTTTCTGCATACTCCGGAGGGAGCTATCAGATTGTGATTTTGGTAACACAACTGGATACATGTCAATATAGATTTGGATAGTCTTTGTCTGGATATAGTTTGACCCTTTAACCATTCTGTTGTGGAGAAAAAGAGTCTGGATGATTTTCTAAAATGTTTTTGTTCTTTCTATATAGAACACTAGAGCTCTGTGGACATCTAACGTGTGAAGGGAGGCCTCCCTGCTGTCAGTGTGCAGTTTCGGGAAGAATACAAGTAAGTCAATGGGATGATTTAAATGGAACATTGATGTGACCTTGGATATGAATTTAGTGTGTGGTCGCAGAATTACTTTGTCTTTGAGGGATGTGATGTACGGTGGGTGTGCCATTAAGGCACCTAGTTCTCTCACCCTTTTTGCTGATGTGATGGCTATTAGGAAGGCCACCTCCATAGATAAGTGTAACAATGAACAGGTTGTGAGTGGTTCAAATACTTTGCCCATGAGAGCACGGAGAACAAATGTAAGGTCCCACATAGGAGTCAGGTCTCTTAGTGTGGGATAGGTGCTATCTATGCCTTTAAGGAAGCATTTAGTCAATGGATGAGCAAATATGGTGAATCCGTCCACCTTCATGTGGAAGGAGGTGATGGCAGCCAAATGTACTCTGAGTAAGCTGGTGGATAACCCAGATCTTTTTAAGTGCCAGTATATAAACGAGGATACAGGGTAATGGGGCTGACTGTGGAATAATACGGCTCTCACGTACACAATCGGTTCCACTTATGTGTATACATCTTTCCTGTCATTAGTCTGTGACTGTTCAGTAGTATGTCTTGTAATTCAATAGAACATTCCCTCTCAAGCCCTTTCATCCATGGAGTAACCAGGCCTTTTTTGCAGCCTTTTTAGGAGCAAACTCCTTAGTAGTCATTTTGGAGGTAGAGCCCCTGTAAGACGCTGCTGCTGGTGACCGTTAGCCATGAGACGTCCTGGACTCAGGGACAGAGGCTGGTCTGAGGGATTTCTCCATCACCAGATGTTTTAGCTGGAGATCCCTGACCTTCCTCATCCTAACGGTCGGTAATCTGCAGTGGGGACACTTCTGAGAAATGTGTGTCTCCCCTAAGCACCAGACACACTGCGTGTGGCTGCCAGAGAACGGTATAGAGAGTCTGCAGGTCAGGCAGCATTTAAAGCCAGGAGAGCTGGGCATACCTGACAGGATATTAGTTTTGAAGTAGAAATGGGAATAATCCCATTCTGTTCCTCTTCTGTTTTTCACGGGGAAGGGGAAGGAGGACAACTAATACATTTTTTAAATACGTTAAACAAGAAAAAGGAGAAATAAAGGAATAAGAGGCTACTAGCTGTGGGGAAAACCCAAAATAATATCTAATAATAATATCTGTCGCTCCAACTCAAGCCAGAAGCAGTAGAGAAGGAACTGAGGGACGGTTGGCTGCACATGCTAGGTAGCCACTTGGAGCAGCGTGAAACGGCTGCTGCGCATGTGCAGCCAACCGGGGCACTATTACTACAAATCTCTGATTACAAGCGCAGGGCACTAAGACACCTAACGTGGAGCACCCACAGGGACACTCCTTGAAGAAGAATGCCTAATTATCTCTAAATGCACTATTTAATTTCACTATTTCTGGCACACTCTCTAGTAAGACAATACTACAAAATTTGCCTCTTGCCAGTTAACTTTTTTACTCCCTTCTTCTAGCCCCCTTCTGAAATCGTAATTCAGACCTCACCACTGAACAAATGTGACATACTTGCTCTAAGGTTCTAACTTCCCTTCTGAAATTAGCTAATTAACAGCTTACAATATATCTGCAACCACAGTAATTATGTTAGTATTTACTGCAGTATGAAATTGTAATAAGAAACATTGCTGACTTGCAAGGACGTAGTCAACTTATCAATGTTTTCATTCCTATGTCTTTTTGAAAGGTTGACTGCATGTAATGGTAGCGTTTTAAAAGTACAAATAATGTCAAACCAATCTGATAGCTTTCTTTGATAGGATAACGAGTCTTGTGGATAAGGGAGAAGCGGTGGATGTGGTATACCTAGACTTTAGTAAGGCATTTGATACGGTCTCACATGATATTCTTATCAATAAACTAGGGAAATACAACTTAGATGGGGCTACTATAAGGTGGGTGCACAACTGGCTGGATAACTGTACTCAGAGAGTAGTTATTAATGGTTCCCAATCCTACTGGAAAGGTATAATGACTGGGGTTCTGCAACGGTCTGTTTTGGAACTGGCTCTGTTCAATATCTTCATCAACGACTTGGATATTGGCATAGAAAGCACGCTTATTAAGTTTGCAGATGATACCAAACTGGGAGGGATTGCAACTGCTTTGGAGGATAGGGTCATAATTCAAAATGATCTGGACAAATTGGAGAAATGGTCAGCGGTAAACAGGATGAAGTTTAATAAGGACAAATGCAAAGTGCTCCACTTAGGTAGGAACAATCAGTTTCACACATACAGAATGGGAGGAGACTGTCTAGGAAGGAGTACGGCAGAAAGGGCTCTACGGGTTATAGTGGACCACAAGCTAAATATGAGTCATCAGTGTGATGCTGTTGCAAAAAAAGCAAACATGATTCTGGGCTGCATTAACAGGTGTGTTGTGAGCAAGACACGAGAAGTCATTCTTCCGCTCTACTCTGCACTGGTTAGGCCTCAACTGGAGTATTGTGTCCAGTTCTGGGCACCGCATTTCAAGAAAGATGTGGAGAAACTGGAGAGGGTCCAGAGAAGAGCAACAAGAATGATTAAGGGTCTAGAGAACATGACCTATGAAGGAAGGCTGAAGGAATTGGGTTTGTTTAGTTTGGAAAAGAGAAGACTGAGAGGGGACATGATAGCAGTCTTCAGGTATCTAAAAGGGTGTCATAAGGAGGAGAGAGAAAACTTGTTCATCTTAGCCTCTAAGGACAGAACAAGAAGCAATGGGCTTAAACTGCAGCAAGGGAGGTTTAGGTTGGACATTAGGAAAAAGTTCCTAACTGTCAGGGTGGTTAAACACTGGAACAAACTGCCCAGGGAGGTTGTGGAATCTCCATCTCTGGAGATATTTAAGAGTAGGTTAGATAAATGTCTATCAGGGATGGTCTAGACAGTATTTGGTCCTGCCTTGAGGGCAGGGGACTGGACTCGAAGACCTCTCGAGGTCCCTTCCAGCCCTAGAATCTATGAATCTAGAATCTATGAATCTATAAGTAAGTAAGTAAATAATAGATTCTGTTACTTATCTACATTTTTAATCTTTTTTTTCCAAAATTGCATTGTAAAAGGCTTCTGCTGACTTAAACCATTTTCATAGCAGAATTATTCTCATGAATAACAATAATTAGGCAGATTTCCTGAAATCTATCAACAGCTCTAACAATATATCAAGAGAATACCAAAGAATGTAGGGATGTAACACAATTAGTAGAACATGAAACCAGTGAATAGAAGGCCTGATTCTACTCTCACTGAAGCAAACTGGAAAGCCCCTATTGAATTAATGGTGCAGGATGATACCAGAATGCCCAATCCAATGTCTCTTAAAAGCAACATAAAGATTTCTTTGACTTTAATAGGCCATGGAGCAGGCCCATATTCAGTAAAACTAGTACAATAAAAGGCAATATGACCAGACTCTGATCCCCTTACTCCTAACAGTAAGCAGATACTCTCAAGAGTTCTGACATTGATATGCTCACCAGTGGGAGTAAGGAGTTCACAATCTGGCACAAAGTCTTTATGGTTGAAAAGCGACAGAAAACAAAATTCACTGTTTCCTAAAATGTACTGTACCTAATAAGGCTTATTACACACACAAAAAGACAGTTGCACTGCTTCAAACAAATTGTTGGATGTTTTCACAAATGCATCAACTGTGCTGAAACTTAATCCTCTTCCTTTGAAGTTATCCTTTCCTCTACAGGTGTACTATTCAATGCAGATCATGTTCTCTTTGATTAGAATCAAAGTCCAACAGAATATGTAGAAAACAAACTTCAAAATAACAGAAGGAAAACAGAACTGAAAAGAGAAATATGGCTCATAGGCAATCAGTTCCTTTATACTAACGGTAGAGTATTAAAAGTGAAAATCACATTTTCTGAATTCATTTTCATGTTTTAATTTTTTGAGATCTTACACATTTCCTGTATTTATTTTCAGAAGGCACAAAAGTTCCACACGTCTCAGTCTCTGTACAGCCTACTGGATTTTTTTTTATTTCTACCATTTCAACATACATATCTTGATTAAGTGGGGGTACATATCCTTTGTGACTGTCTCCTGACCTAAAATATGACAAATTTTCATCACTCAAAATAAGAGAAAAAGAAATAGCATAATCCATATTTTGTAAACTAACATTTTCCTTTTTTCAACCCACTTCAGTAAGAAGTGGTAGCATGACATATGAACCTCTCCTACATCCAGCCACACAATTCAAGCACTAACTGGATATTTGATCCTAATGTGGCTGTGAAAATCTTGAATGTCCTGAAATGCTACAATTCACCCTGAGTTTACAAATTTCCTTTCCCCACCCCTCCAAACAAATTCTTACACTCATTATTACTATTAACAATTTTAGCATCTGGCATTTAAACAGATACCAGTATTAGATCAACTATGTTAATCTGAAATCAGTAGGACATATTTATTTTACCTCCAAAAGAGATTCCTCAAGTTTAGCTAATTGTATCTTCTTGTCTTCTTCTTGTTGCAACAGTTTTGTCTTCTGTTCCTCCAAATCTGGTTTTTCATGCTGGATCGTTAAAGCTAAAAGCTAAGAGGAAAGCAACATATTCAACAAGAAGAAAAATACTAACCTCAGTAATACGTATGCATCAATTTTGGCCATGTACGCTAGCCAACATTTTTAACACATGCTTAAACATTCGACTCTAAGTCCAGTATCGTAGCCCTTGTGTATGTAAAATACAGTGATGATAAATGGAGTACATTATGAGAACAGGGGAAAGAATGGGCTTCAAAGGCTACATTTACACTCCAATCTAGGGCCGTGATTCCCAGCACGTGTAGATTTACTCGTGCTAGCTCTCTGATTTAGCAAGCTAAAAATAATAGTGTAACTACTGAAGCACAGGGTGCAGTGGGAAGGGCTAGCCAGATGAAGTACAAACCCACCAGAATCCCATGAGTACATATTTGTGGTGGCTAGTCCATACCACTGCTGCTGCTCCTTGTGCTATTGCAACTGCACTACTATTTTTACTGTGCTAGCTCAGATGAGAGCTAGCACAGGTATGTTTATCTGAGCTGGGAAGCACGCACCTATCTCATAACGTAGCTGTAACCCAACAAGTAGATCCAATAAGAAATAATGGTAATTTCTTACCTGTTATTCTTCCAGCAACTTTATGCTAACCCAAACAGTCCTCCTACCAATGCTGCTCAGTTGTTTTCCTGTTTTCAGCAGGCAGAGATGAGTTGTATGTCTGGTTAAGCTAGACATTTAGTGTTTTACCTTTTTCTCCAATGTCAAATTTTATGTTTGTTAGTTTTGAATAAACTATCTTCCCAATGAGTAATGTTTTGAAATGATGAGGGTTTTTGTTTTCTAATTCCTCGTTTTTTCTACTGGCCCTCTATTTGTCCCACTTTTCTCTAAATGTCATAGACCAAAGTCTCAGCAGTTCCCAGCAATTTGGTGGAAGACCTAACACATTCAGCTTTTAGATTTTACTGACCTCTTCTTGACCACAAGGCAAAGCATTTTGAGAGCAGCAGTACAGTTTGGCAAGGATAGAAGTCTGGAGAACTGTTTTGCTAAAATTTCAAAAGCACCATGAATGCTCTTACAAACATAACTAATAATTTAGGACTTAATCTGATTCAGTTGAAGTCAATGGAGAACTTCCACTTATTTCAGTAGGTGTAAGATGGATGAAGACTGTTACACCTGCCAGTCTATGATTTGATTGTAAGGTACATAAAAAAAAGTTACAATTTTTAATTTAATTTAATTATTTTAATAATGATTTTATCGTTTACATTTTTGTGATGCATTATATCCCTCTAGTCCTCACAACAGATCAGAGATTGCAGCTATATTCTGTCAATGGGGGCCTTTGCCAGGTCTATGTTGTCAGAAGTCAAGGTGTATCCAGAGATGAATGCAGCCCAATGTCTATTAATTATTATTATTTTATTATAAGAAATGTTAAATGCCTACCTGTCCTCTTAAACCACTTCTTGTTGTAGTAAAGTTAACTTCTGTAATAATGGAAGCTGCATCAGGTGGAATAAAGGGATTTGGGTTTCGCGTTGACAGAAATAGGCGGAATTCTTCATTATAGTCAATAATTTTGTCACCTATTTGTACAGCATATCGTGGTCCTATTAAAAATACATACATAGTATCCTAAGTTTGATTAGGAAATTCCACAATTGTCTGAAAATAAATACCCACCATGTGAAAAATCTTGAGAACCAAATTTTAGATTTAGTTTAAAAGAAATAGTTTTATAAAACTAACAAACCCATGTTCATTAATATTATAAAAAATAAAAGATTTTTATGAGATTAACTTTCCCCTATACTGTTGGAAATGAAAATACAGCAGCATTGTAGAAGTGCATTAGAACCAGATACTAAAAAGACACAGACCAGTCTGCTTTAATTATCCAAATACAAACAAGTAAATGAAAAGCATAAATGGCAAAAAATTACAATAGAGGTAAAGTAATAATAATAATAGAGCCTCAGCCTGGTTAACTCTTCTTTGAGCTGCTGTGAGTGACGCAAAGTGTACTTAAAATCATCCCAAGTTGCACAATTGGGGATTCCTCTCTTGTAGAGGAATCCTCTGGTGGTTTATATTCACCCACTCCCCACCCCAGACAGGAGGCATTTGGAACACACTGGAGGGCAGGTGAGGGAATAACATGAGCACTTTGCCTATCCTGGAACCGTGAAATGTTCACAGCTGATGTAAATTAGAGCAGCCCTAAGGCTACTGTAACTTGTTCTAGGGGTCATTCTCCTCTCCCTTCCCAACTGCCCCCACCATCTGACCCAGGATCCCTTCTTTCCTTCCTCTGGTGCTGAAGTCATGTTCAAAACATCTGAGGACTGACTCCTACAATTTGAGGAACATTACTTGTAACAGTACTGAGATATGCACCATTCTAGCAATGCATATCAGGTATAAACCCAGCTTAATTGGCTAGTTAAAATGGGTTAATAGTCATTTTGTGTTTCTGGGAGTGGTGGAAAGCAATAGGAGATTACCAGTGAATCTGGCCACATTGTCTGTGGAAAGTCTTCTGGCAAAACCTATTGGTGCTGTGTAATATTAGTAGTTCCAATATGATTTCTACCACTCTCTGTTGTATATTTATGGAAAAATGCACTGTTTGAAACTAAAGATGCTGTGCTAGCTAATTATCAGACTTAGAAGATAAGAAGTATTCTATTAATCACTACAGGTGGTTCTTTCACTAAATATATTCAATTTAAACACAATGTGCAAGAAACAGTAAATTAACGCAGCTGTAAATGTACATTACTGAAATCTTTGTCTATACCTATAACAATCGGAATGTTCCCAATATGCCTGATATAAGAGCCAATTGTGGACCAGCCTAATGCGCCCACCCAGAGAAAAGACGGGGCAAAAGGCTTATCACTATCCCACTGGTTAGCCTACAGATCATCACTTGGGATGTGGAGAGAAAGCAGATACAGCGTGACTTCTACTTTCCCTCAGAAGCAGGTGAATAAGGAGAGGGCAGAGTGGGGCAAAGACTTGGTTTTGCCATGAAATGCACAAATCAGTGGATCTAGCAGGGTGCATGGGAAGAGAAACAATCTACATTTGGTAAAGGGATTGCACAAATTATTGCCTTCTGGAAGCAACAGAGGAGTAGGGAAGGAATTGCAATGGGACAGTACACTCAGGTACCACTCAGGTACCTCTGTATTATCAGGGCTATGAGCAAAAGGTCAAAGTACTCCTAAATAGGAATCTGTTAATAGATTGCTATAGATGAAGGCTGTGTGTACCAGTTTAGATTCTTCACCAGGGACCGACATAACTTTCAGGCCTGTGTTGTAAAAATGTCCAGTCAAAAATAGTATCTGTAATAGTACAAGTACAAAGTAACTGCAATATATCAAATCACATTTTTTTATTAACAAGTCAAGAAAAGTTGTAAAACATTCTTTTAAAATAACTCAAAACAAAGCACTATAAGAACATAAGAACAGCCATACTGAGTCAGACCAAAGGTTCATCTAGCACAGTATTCTGTATTCCAACAGTGGCCAATGCCAGGTGTCCAGAGGGAATGAACAGAACAGGTAATCATAAAGCGATCCATTCCCTGCCGCCCATTCCCAGCTTCTGGTAAACAGAGGCTAGGGACACAACTCCTGCTCATCCTGGCTAATAGCCATTGATGGACCTCTCCTCAATGAATTTATCTAGTTCTTTTTTGAACCCTATGATAGTCTTGGCCTTCATAACATCCTCTGGCAAAGAGTTCGACAGGTTGACTGGGCATTGTGTGAAGAAATACTTCCTTTTGTTTCTTTTAAACCTGCTGCCTATTAATTTCATTTGGTGACTCCTACTTCTTGTGGTCTGCATCTCCTGGGACAGCCAGAAGCCTGCAGCCAAGCACTGTCTCGCATGGTCACTGCTGACGCGACCACCCTGGCAGCCGAGTCCGTCGCATCCCAGGCCATCTGGAGGACTCTGGGGGCTACCATTGTGCCTTTGCTCACCAACATGGTGAACTCTTGGGCACGATCCTCACAGACTCATAGACTTTAAGGTCAGAAGGGACCATTATGATCATCTAGTCTGACCTCCTGCACAATGCAGGCCACAGAATCTCACCCACCCACTCCTGGAATAATCCTCTCACCTATGTCTCAGATATTGAAGTCCTCAAATCATGGTTTAAAGACTTCAAGGTGCAGAGAATCCTCCAGTAAGTGAACCGTGCCCCATGCTGCAGAGGAAGGTGAAAAACCTCCAGGGCCTCTGCCAATCTACCCTGGAGCAAAATTCCTTCCCGACCCCAAATATGGCGGTCAGCTGAACCCTGAGCATGTGGGCAAGACGCTCAAGCCAGACACCCACGAAAAAGTTCTCTGTAGTAACTTCTAACATCCCACCATTGGGCCTATTTAGCACTGATAGTCAAGGGGAATAGATGAGGGGGTTTGCCACACAGACTTGGCTAACTTTGAGCACCCCTGGGTGGACGGGCAAGGCAATCTTTGCCAGAGTGGTGGCTGAGATGATATTGAAGAGGTTGTCTGCTTCTTCGGCCACCTCTTCAATCTATAGGCCGATTCTCCACCACTCGTTTAAGGAGAGCCTGGTGCTCTTTAAAATCAGCCGGAGGACTGCTAGGGTGGGAGGGACCAGCCACCGCCTTGTCTGGGGACAATGACGACGACTGCACCACCTCCGGGATGGTGCTGTACCTTTCTTCTCAGCAGAGGGCTCCCTCGGTGTCGGGGTTTGGTGTGCTGCCTCAGCACTGCGCTCCAATGGTGGTGCTTGTGGGTGATAGGCTGAAGTTCTGGTCTGATCCCAACCACTGCCCCTCCGGCAACCAGGGTAGGGCCATTGAGGCCTGCGTCTGTCTGCTGATCCTAGTGGGCAAATGCTGGGGTGATGGGGAGTAACACTGCTTGTCCAAGCACCGGTACCGGGGTGAGTGAGACCGGCGCGGAGACCCTGAACGGCCCCTCCAAGATGGTGACTGATGTCGAGAGGAACGTTTGGACGAGGGTGACCGATGCCTGGTTGACCAGCAGTTGGGCATTCGCCGGTACCAGCGGTACAGTGAATGGTGCCTCAACGCAGGCGTCCCATGCCTGGTTGGCGGGGATCTCGTTGGGGACCTAGGTCTTCTAGTTGGCGGGCTGGGGCACGATGCCAGGGACCAAGGTCACGGCGAAGGAGACCTTCGGGTCAGTGACCAAGGGTGTTCTGCCAGTCTATGCTGCTCCACCCCGGTGGATTTGCTCTTCGGTGCTGGAGGCGGGGCCAACTCTGTCCCCTGGCATGGCACCTGTGGAGCCGGTTGGCTTTTCTCTTTAGCCGCCGGAACTGCTTCAGGCCCTGAGGGCCACACTGTAGGCTGGGAGCTCCTGCCACAGCCCGAGGTGGGGGGCAGGTCCCTGGGCAGGCTTTGGGGTCCGACTGCAGCAGTACCCCGTGACGGGTTGGTATCACAGAAACCACCTTGGAGCTGCCACCTGGTATGCCAAGGCTACTTCTGCCCCTGCTTTCCTGCCTTTTCCAGCTTGGGACTCCAGAATCCTGTCTGTTTTGAGCCAGATTTCGCTGATCTGCTGCAAACCCAGACCCAGGTCTGAACCACGTCCACTAACAGCTGTAGGCCTGCCTGGAAGCAGCTCAGGAAGTGCCCTTGCCTTTGATACCCAGGTGCCCAACTCCCAATGGGGTTCAAACCCTGAATAAATCCGTTTTACCCTGTATAAAGCTTATACAGGGTAAACTCATAAATAGTTCGACCTCTACTTCAAAGATAGAAAGATATGCACAGCTGTTTGTCCCCCTCCCCGACCCCCGGTACTAACACGTACTCAAGGTAACTTAATAAGTAAAAAGTGATTTTAATAAGTACAGAAAGTAGGATTTAAGTGATTCCAAGTAGTAACAGACAGAACAAAGTGAATCACTAAGTAAAATAAAATAAAACACGCAAGTCAATGTCTAATCAAACTCAACACAGATAAAAACCTCACCAGTTCCAGTCTCTTTCTTTTACAGGCTGTAGAACTCCTAGCCTGGGTCCAGCAATCGCTCACACTCCCTATTGTCTTTGTCCTTTGTTCAGTCTCTTTGAGGTATGTCCTTGGGGGGTGGAGAGCCTCTCTCTTTAGCCAGCTGAAGACAAAATGGAGGGGTCTTCCAGGGGTTTAAATAGATTTTCTCCCCACTCCCTGTGTAGTATCATGTTACCCTGGAGTTTTGGGATCACATGGGCAAGTGACAAGTCCATGAACCACTCAGTAACCAGTGCAGTCACATTCCTGGCCAAGCTCAGATGTGGATTGGTGTCTTTACCTCTTTTGTCTGTTTAAGAGTTTCTTGATTGGGCACATTCCTTTCTCCAGACATGATCCCATGCTCTTACAAAGGCTATGTATAAAACCAGCAAATATATAACCAATATTCATAACTTCAACTACAACAATGATACATGCATACAACCAGGAGGAATAGATTCAGTAGATCATAACTTTTACAGAGATATGTTACATGGCACATGTAGCATAAAACATATTTCAGCTACATTATATATACATTTATAAGCATCTCCCCATAAAGTTTTATTGGGGACACCGTCACACCCCCTTGAAGGCCTGAAGTGGGCGCATGGCCTGACATAGGTCCTTTGCCCGTAGGCCCTCGGTCCTTCAGCGCCAAAGGACTCCTCTTCTTCTGTCGCTTCCTGGGCACTGGCGAAGAGGAGTGGTGCCGGGTCAAATCCGGTGCTGGCGGCGCACTCTGCACCGAGGCCAATCCACTCAGCACAGGTCAGCCGTGGAGGACTTCGGTGTGCGATGAAGAGCCGATTCCATTAGGAGAGCTCTCAAGTGGATATCCTGCTCCTGCTGAGTAGGAGGGCGAAATTGTTTACAGATCCGACACTTGTCCTTCCTGTGGCCTTCTCCCAGACACTTGAGATAACTATCGTGTGGATCACTGATGGGCATTTGCCTGTGGCATGTCAAACACGACTTGAAGCCGGACAAGCGGGGCATGTCCCGCCAGGGGCGAAGTCCCCGCCGGGACTCTAACTGCTAACTAACAACTATACTTAACAACTACTTGATAACACTATCAACAAACTATTTACAGAAGGCCCTAAGGCACGAAGTCCATTGTTGGACAAGAAGAAACCCGCTAGCCCTTGCTCTGCAAGGAAAGTGCTCTGACTAACCCCCACGGGTGGTAAGAAGGAACTGCAGCATGGGAGCGCTACTACAGTGCCCTATGGAGACCACTAAGGCAGAAATCTCCAGCAACTGTGCACGAGGGTGCGCACACACCTAAAATGAAATCGACATGAGCAAACACTCGAAGAAGAGCCACAGTTAGTAGTGCTGAAATTTCACATTTGAGTCCTTCAGAACTTTTGGGTGAATACCACCTGGTCCTGGTGATTTATTACTGATTAATTTATCAATTTGTTCCAAAACCTCCTCTAATGTCACCTCAATCTAAGACAGTTCTTGAGATCTGTCACCTAAAAAGAATGGCTCAGGTTTGGGAAATTCCCTCACATCCTCAGCCATGAAGACCAATGCAAAAAATTCATTTAGTTTCTCCGCAATGGCCATATTGTCCTTTAGTGTTCCTTTAGCATCTCGATCGTCCAGTGGCCCCACTGGTTGTTTAGCAGGCTTCCTGTTTCTGATGTACTTAAAACAATTCTTGCTATTACTCTTTGAGTCTTTGGCTAGCTGTTCTTCAAATTCTTCTTTGGCCTTCGCTATCTTCCTGAATATACTATGAAATGTACGTCAGTTTGTCTTGCATTTTATCCCATCATCTCACTGGACTTCATAGCCTAAGGATAACTATTTTCCCACTCCATCCTCATTTTGATGTTCCTCTTTTTCTGTAGTTTTCTAATAAAATGAAAGAGAAACTGCAATGCTAAAAATCTAAAAAACTGATTTCCAGCCCTAAGTTAAGGCACTTCATTTTTGGACTCTCTAAGGGTCAGAGATCCCAAACAAAAGCATGTGCTTCAAAGTCTAGGAAGTCAACTTAAACTTTAGAATGATTTAATGTGTCTTGTTTTATCCTATTTGAGAGAAGTTTAAATATGTTTAAATATTTCCAACACATCACACATTACATGAGTAGTGGAAGGTAAACATAAAAGATCAAAATCCTAACCAACATAAAAGATCAAAATTCTAACCAACATTCATGTTTCTATAAAGTAATAAGTTAAAAATTAGATTTTGTACTAGGTACATTGATTTAATTCACAGATATCTAAAACAGCTCTCCCTCAAACTGTCAGGCATTTACCTTGAGCAACAAGATCTTTTCTTAACAGCGGATAAAGAACTGGCTCTACTCCATCCATCTCCTGTAGAATAAGTGTTTTCCCAAATCTCACTGCCAGCTCAAGAGCAGTAATGAAGCTAGCATCCTGTGAAAATAAAAATGTATGCCTATTAATTTATTTAGTTCCTTAATATTAATATATTTCTTAGTCAGTTGTGGAAACATTAAATATTGTGCAAACAATCTATATCTCTTTAAGGATGCACACCATAAGATTCTTTTGTCAAAACAGTATTGCAGTTACCCGTAACTGTTATACGTTACATATATTTGTCTCTGCATATTCACATTCTAAGAATAATGGAAGAGTGATATGAATTTTACATGTCACCTTTCCAAATTTAATCTTTAGACATATTGTAAAGACAAACTGTAGAAACTGTTACTACTTTAGGAGAATGGACCCTGAGTCCTTCTTTCACACATGATCTGTTGAAGCTTATATAGTTTCTGCCCCAAAATAGAAAGGTCTTTGGTTCTCTCCAACATCACAAAACAGCTTTCAAGTAGACTCTCTGAAGGGTATAGTTGTCAGGACCCTAGCAAGGACAGTTAGGACACAGGGTCAGAGCTGAGTCAACCCAGAGACTGGGAGTAGTGCAGAAGTTCATAGTCAGGTTCCAGGACAGGGTCGATACCAAGGTTCAGAGTTTGAGTTAGGTTTCAGGGTCCGGTTCAGAAGGCGAAGTCCAAATCAAGCCAAGGTCGAAGCCAGGAGCTCAAGAGCAAGGAACAGGAATTGTCATGACAGCTACAGGAGATCCACACTGTTGCCTGCACATTCCTGCAATGTCCATTGGGTTTATATAAGGTGAAGAGCCAATCAGGAGCAATGAGGCTGCTGCCTGTCAGACCCCTTGAGGCAAGACTATCCATGGCCACAGCAGGTCATGAGCAGTGGAGCACATGCTGATTACAGCTGTTGCTGTGTGGCAGCACAGCGATGTTAGCAGCCTAGAAGCTCTACAGGCCTCAGTTTTAGATCCCCGGGGCCTTACAGTAAGTAGTTCTTCATGGTAACAACCAATAGCCTTTTTTACATCTAAGCTACGAAACATGGCTTTGTCTGGTAAATCATTGGACTCCGGAAAATCTTTAGTAAAGAAGAGATTAATTCAGATTAAAGTCTGAGACTACTTTAGTCAAACATTTTGGATGTGGTCCCAAAGTACCTTATCTTTATTTAAAAAAATAAAAAGAGCATGAGAAAAGTTCATCATAAGAACTTGCTGGTATGAAATCATTCTGTGTGGAAGCAATGTAAAGCAGGTGACAGGGTAAAGGATCAGGCCCTATAATTTTAAATAATCTGATGTCTCTGCTACTCAAATCAACCTATCATCGCTATTAAAACTGTAAATACCAATAATTTTATTTTTAAAATTAGAGCACCAATGTTGTAAAAACAGGTAAACTTTTTAATGTTAAACGTATGTAAAATGTGAATTGAATTTGCCAATTTTACATAATCTTTTGGTACAATATATAGTTAAAGGGCTTCCCAGTAGTTTTAGAAAGAGTGAGCCAGCATATGTAGTTATTTCTTCCTAGAACATTGTGTCAAATGATATAATCCCAAAAACCTGGCTACATCATCAGTGAATACCATCACACTCATAGGCGCCGACTCCGCGGGTGCGCCGGGGCTGGAGCATCCACCAGCAGCTCCCCGCCAGCCACCCCGTGCCCAGCTAACCTCCGCCTCCCGAGGCGCCGCCGCCAAGCCGCTTTTCCTCGCTCACAGGCTTGCCGCGTACCAGCTGTTCGGCGCGCGGCAAGCCTGGGAGGGAAGGGGGGAAAGCGCAGCGGCGGCCCCTCGGGGGAGGGGTATGGGGAGGAGGTGGGGGCGGGGATTTGGGGAAGGGGTGGAATGGGGGGGGCGGGGTGGAGTTGGGGCAGGGCCGGGGGTGTGAGCACCCACTAGTGCTGACTAAAGTCAGCGCCTATGATCACACTTCCTCTCAACCCAAACCGTGGGGTCCTGGGGCCAGCAGAGCTCAGCCAGAATTGAAGATCTAGGATTAAGAGTAAATACTGGACCTGTTGGTTAATAACTTCCAAACGAGATTCTTTCAAATGTGTCTTCAACCATTCTGTAGCCCTTGAAGAAGGATCTATCAAAAAGGGACAAATTCGACTCTGGAAAAAAAATTATTATATGCTACAATCTGGTTTTAGGAAGAAAATATGAAACTAACAAATTTCTTCATTTTCCAAAAATATAAATAACACTGAAGAGTTAAAAATGTCAACAGCTGTTATTATTACTGAACTGCTTGATCAAAGGAGGCAGCCTAATAACAGAACCACAGCGACTGATTCTGGCAGAAAGAAGTCTAATATTTTGTAATACAATTATATTCCCAGATGTTGGGTCCAGTGAAGCTGGACACATCTGCTCCCTCTATCTCTGCACTATTATTATATTGTCATCTACATCCACTACATCTACAACCCAGAAAAACAACCTACTACCACCACTTTGTGCCTTATTAGAAGTATGTCTTCTCCTTCCAGCCCCGCAGTTTTGTCCTCCCTCTGACAACAATATAGCACTTTTCATCTGTACATCTGAAGGCACTTTACAAAGGAGTATTATTATGGTCATTTTACAGATAGGGAAATAGGTAAAGACAGTAGTTTGCCTATAGTCACAAAGAAAATCAGTGTCACAATCCTGCAGACACTATTATATGCAGTATTCTGTATTATAATTAGTACCACTAGGACATCATCACATTATAACCTTCATATTAATGATTTGGTAGGCTTTCCTTTTAATAAAAACTCATTTAACTAATAGCTGGTGCCCCAATGGAAAACTTTACTTCATTATCTGTATAAGAATGGTATCAAGCTGTGTTAGCTATTAGTAAGATGGAATGTATATTATGACCAGGTCTGCCATGCTAGAAGGCTGCAAACAGATGTATGGGATTCATTCCAAACACTGAGATTTTAACCCTTGCTACATTGTCTTATACTTAAGTGTTCAACACCTTAATTGCTGGTCATTTCCTAAGAACACAGTGACCATTCAAAGAGTGATGTTGTGCTAAGTAGAAGGAGAGTTTGTAGCTGCTGAGAGGTACAGCCAGGTTTGGACTCTTGTCTTCAAAAAGTCATGACCAGCCCCATTTCAACCTGCTCAAAAAACTCCTCCTTTCTTAGACTGGTCTGTTTTAGACAGGATTACAGTAGGAAAGAATCCAGCATATTGCTGGTAACATGTTTATATAAAACTAAGTCTGCAGTATGAGGCTCTCTGTCTACATCCCACTTTGGGGTCTGATGGAGTGGGAAATGTGGAGTTTGAAGGAGACAAATTAACAAGAAGAAAGGGAGACAGGGATTCTGCCTTCGGGAGGGAAAGCATACTTGGCTCCTGTATATCATCTTAAAAACAAAGGGCCAGTTTGAAAATGGACCTTGGTGCACGTGTCCAGTAGGAAGGTAAAGTAGCAAGACTTGCCACGGCTACTTGGCCCACAAAACGGCCAGTCATAATTTCAATTCTAGAGACTGTTCATTCTGTGAGACAGAAATGCACACTGCATGAAAGGGAATGAAACTACTCACTATAGTAAGCTCAACGCATGAGACATAATAAGTGGGAGACTATCCCAGAAAACAGTGATTGAAAAAGCAGCAACTCTGAGAAAAAAACAGGAGTCGTAGTGGAAAAACAACTCAACATGAGCTACAAGTATGATGCTGTGGCAAACATCGCTAATGCGATCCTTGGATGTATAAAGAGGGGAGTAGTGATTAAGAGCAGGAACGTGATTTTACCTCTGCTGAAATACTGTGTCCAGTTCTGGTGTCTACATTTTAAAAATTATGTTGAAAAACTGGAGAGGTACAGAGAAAACCCACAAAAATTATTTGAGGGCCAGAAAAAAACCTACATTTAGAGGCTTAAAGAGCTTTCTCTGTAAATATGATCAAAAAGAACACAGAGATGTGACATGTTTACAGTGTAAAAATACCTTCACAGGAAGAAAATAACAACTACTAGAGGGCTCTTTAACCTAGTGGGAAAAGGCATAACCTGAATTGATGACTGGAAGTTAAAGCAAAACAAAGGCAAATTAGAAATAAGGCACAGAATTATTATTTTTTTAACAGTGAGGGTGATTAACCACTGGAACTACCAAAGGAAGTGGAGAATTCTCCTTTTCTAGATGTCTTCAAGTCCTCAAATCAAGAGCGAATACTTTTTTAGAAGATATGCTTTAGTCAAGCACAAGTTATTGGGCTCACTCAATGCAGGAGTAACTGGGTGAAATTCTGTCATATGGCTCATACTAGATAATCTAATTGTCCCTTCTGACATTAAAATTGTGAATTTATAAATCTATAAAAGTGTTTGCAGGATGTGGACATTTTTTATATATCTTGGCAATGGAATGGCTGATATGACAAAAATGCACATTTACAACACAGTGGATAATTCTCAAAAGTTTGTAATAACACTAAAGATAACTCAAGTTTGGCCTAATTTGACGGCCAGAGGGCCTTTCCTTTTGGATTTTCAGATAAAAATGATAGAAGTGAAAAAGCAAAATGCAAAGATGGAACAGTTTTGTTCCTTTCATTTTAGACAAATCAGAGTTGTATAAATAAACAAGAAGCATAAATATTTTATTTCTGTAATGTTTGTGCCTTCAGGAGTACCAACAAGATAACAAAGATTGACTGAGGTTATCAAAGAACCCAGAAAAACAACCTGCTTCAACCAGTTACAGAGAAAATGTCTCCAAGGAAAGAAACAAAAAATACAGAACTGTTTACCTGCAAGATCACAAGAGCATTTTCTATTGAAAGGTCATCTGAGGGTAAACCTTCACTTTTCCAAATTAGTTGCTCACTCTCTGTGCACAGAAATCGCCTCATATCAAATTCTGGCAAATAAAAGATGGATTTATTAATTATATACCATGTACCTGTGCTGACATTTATATTCTGTTTGTATTATATGTCCCCAGTTACAAGAGATTCTGCTGTATACAATACAGTTCTGTATATTTCCTTCATAATTATTTTTTTTTAATTACTGATATTTGATATGTCTCTGATGTTATAGGATAGTGTTATTAATACATAAAGGATAAAGAAATAATGCCTTCAGACAAGCCCTCATTTTTGGGATAGGCAAATTAACCATATTCCACCAAGTAAGAGGATCTATACTTTCCACCATTGATTTCTCTGCAGCGATTGTGTGCCTATATGCAATTAAAAGACGTTACAGTCTGTTAAGGTTTATGTTGTTGTGAATTCTTGGGAAGAGATACACCTGGAAGAAGAATTTATTTTTCGCACTTTCCCATCCAGGGATAGCAAATTCAGATCAATGATGATAGCCAAAACTGGTCCTACATGTAGCTACCATA
Organism: Macrochelys suwanniensis; assembly: GCA_033296515.1. Lineage (NCBI taxonomy): Eukaryota > Metazoa > Chordata > Testudines > Chelydridae > Macrochelys > Macrochelys suwanniensis. The sequence goes on along the minus strand of CM065775.1, from coordinate 34,682,547 downwards.
CATAAGAACATAAGAATGGCCATACTGTATCAGATCAATGGTCGATCTAGCCGAGTATCCTGTATCTGACAGTGGACAGTGCCCGATGCTTCAGGGGGAATAAATAGAACAAGGCAATTTTGAGTAATCCATCCCGTCACCCAGTCCCAGCTTCTGGAAGTTGCAAGTTTAGTGACATCCAGAGCATGGCAAATAGTTTTTGATGGACCTGTTCTCCATTAACTTACTTAATTATTTTCTGAACCCAATTATACTTTTGGCCTTCACAGCATCCCACGGCAACGAGTTCTAGAGGTTGACTGTGCATTGTGTGAAAAAGTATTTCCTTTTGTTTCTTTTAAACCCGCTGCTTATTAATTTCATCAGTTGACCCCTAGTTCTTGTGTTATGTGAAGGGGTAAATAATTTCTATTCATTTCTCCAGACCATTCATGATTTTAAAGACCTCTATCTCCCCCCTTAGTCTCCTCTTTTATAAGGGTATGTCTACACTACGAGAGTAGTTCGATTTTTCTTAAACCGAACTTGTGAAACCGATATTACAAAGTCGAGTGTGCGAATCCACACCAAGGACATTAATTCGAGTTTGTGAGTCCACAGTAATGGGGCAAGCATCGACATTGCAAGCGGTGCACTGTGGGTAGCTATCCCACAGTTCCCGCAGTCCCCGCTGCCCATTGGAATTCTGGGTGTAGCCCCCAGTACCTTCTGGGGCCAAAAATGTGTCGAGGGTGGTTTTGGGTAAATGTCGTCATTCGACCCACACTCCCGCCCTCCCTCCGTGAAAGCACCGGCGGGCAATTAATTTGCGCCCTTTTCTGGTGATTGACAGCGCGGACGCCACAGGACAGCGAGCATGGAGCCCTCCGCGATTATCGCTGCTGTTCTGTCCGTTGTCAACACCTCACGCCTTATCGTCCACCTTTTCCAGAGGCAGATGCTGAGAAATAGGGCGAGAAGGCAACGGAAGCTCCGAGAGGACATGAACTCTGAGAGGGGCACAGACCTCTCGCAAAGCACGGGACCCCGGACCCTAGACATCATGGTGGCAATGGGTCATGTTGATCCTGTGGAACGGTGATTCTGGGAAAGGGAAACAAGCACTGACTGGTGGGACCGCATAGTGCTGCAGGTCTGGGATGAATCCCAGTGGCTGCGAAACTTTCGGATGTGTAAAGGCACTTTCCTGGAACTTTGTGAGTTGCTGTCCCCTGCCCTGAAGCGCCAGGACACCCGAATGAGAGCTGTCTTGACTATCCAGAAGCGAGTGGCCATAGCCCTGTGGAAGCTTACAACGCCTGACAGCTACCGGTCAGTCGTGAATCAATTTGGAGTGGGCAAGTCTACCGTGGGGGTTGCTGTGATGCAAGTTGCCCATGCGATCGTTGACCTGCTGCTCTCAAAGGTAGTGACCCTTCGAGACGTGCAGGTGATCATAGATGGCTTTTCTGCTATGGGATTCCCAAACTGCGGCGGGGCTATTGATGGGACACACATCCCTATCCTGGGACCGGAACACCAGGGCAGCCAGTACATTAACCGTAAGGGCTATTTTTCTATGGTGCTGCAAGTACTAGTGGACCATAAAGGACGTTTTACCAACATCAACATCGGATGGCCGGGCAAGGTTCATGACGCTCGTGTTTTCAAAAACTCTGGTCTGTTTAGACGGCTGCAGGAGGGTATTTACTTCCTGGACCGCAAAATAAGTGTTGGGGATGTGGAGATGCCTATAGTGATCCTCGGGGACCCAGCTTACCCGCTAATGCCCTGGCTCATGAAGCCATACACAGGAGCCCTGGACACTGAAAAGGAGCTCTTCAACTACCAGCTGAGCAAGTGCAGAATGGTGGTGGAGTGTGCTTTTGGGCGTCTCAAAGGGAGATGGAGAAGCTTACTTACTCGCTCCGATCTCAGCCAAACAAATATTCCCATTGTGATTGCAGCGTGCTGTGTGCTCCACAATCTCTGTGAGAGCAAGGGGGAGACGTTTATGGCAGGGTGGGAGGTTGAGGCAAATCGCCTGGCTGCTGATTACGCACAGCCGGACACCCAGGTGATTAGAAGATCCCAACGGGACACGCTGCGCATCCGGGAAGCTTTGAAAGCTAGCTTCCAGACTGACCAGGGTAACCAGTGACTGTTACGCTTGTTTAAACAGAAGCTGAACCTGCCCCCGTTTCTTTACCCAGTTAATGTTGCCTATCCTCTCCAATTACCAACCCCCTTCCCCCCCGTCATTCAATGCTTTAAAAGTATAATAAAGGAAACATTGTTTATTAAAACTGTCTTCTTTATTAATGATTTCTCAGTTAAGGGTTTAACCTGGGACGCATACTGCGGCTGGGGAGCGGGTGCAGTGATGGAAAGGACGCTTCCAAACTCGGGGAATGACAGGCTCCTGCTCCCAGAGCAGTCCGCAGTGGTGGACTGCTTGTTTCAATGGAGCCTGCAACCCCTCCTGTTCGCAACTCTGTGAGGGGGGGGCTGAGTGACTTTTTGGCCGTGGATTGCGGCCACAGATCCCCTGCTGCATGGATCTGTCATGCAGCCTATTGCCGGCCGCAAAAGATCTGCAACCACCCTCCCGCACCAGAAAGTCACAGAGCTCCCCCCATAGAGAACATGAAAACCCCCTCCCATAATGACAAGTGTGCCTAGTGAATGCAATGTGAGTGTGACTTTCTGTTGAACCTTTCCCCCTGTCTGTACCCTGGTACAGGCGCCTGTCGTCTCAAATTACAAACCCCCTTACCCCCTCCCCCCAAATCAAACCGTCCTGTGAAAGAAAGTAAAGGAAACAGCACTGTACAGAACAAAAATTTTTATTAAGGGGAGCATAGTTTTGAGATGAAACTTGGACGGGACCTGGGGTGGGGTGCGGTTGGAGGGAAGGAAAGGACCCATCTAAATTTTTGGGAATGAGAGCCTTCTGCTACTGGAGCAGTCTGCAGGGGTGGAGTGATTATTTCCACGGCCCCTGCCTCCCCTCATTCTAGTGACTTTGGGTGAGGGGGGGATTGGACTTTGTGGCGGGGGAGGGCGGTTGGAAATAACATACAGAGGGGCTCTTTCCTCCTGTCTCCGGTCCTGGAGAACGTCTACCAGGCGCCAGAGCGTGTCCGTTTGCTCCCTCATTAGTCCCAGCAGCGTTTGAGTCGCCTGCTGGTCTTCCTGCCACCACCTGTCCTCGCGAGCTTCAGCCCTCTGCTCCCATTCGCTGACTGCTCGCTCGGACCTTGAGACGTCCTCTCTCTGCTGTGCCGCCTCATTTCGGGAACAGACCATCAGTTCGGAAAACATGTCGTCCCGGGTTCTTTTTTTGTGCCGCCTGATCAGCGCAAGCCTCTGGGAGGGTGATCCACGGGTAGGGCGAGAGACACTCGCAGCTGTGGGATGGGAGAAAGGGAGTGAATTCCTCAGAAAGATACACTTTCCCGAACAATGCCTATACTCTTTCCCTGTGAATAAGACCATGCACACTACCTATCACATGTGCACTCAGTACAAGGTCAAATATTATGTCTTTATACTGAGTGCCTGGGGTCCTGGTGTACAGATCACACAAGCGGGGCTGGACACTGGAAATCGGCTCTCTGGAGACCATGGTAAGCCGTTGCCTTTGGACTGCTGAGAGCTTACTTCACAGCAGTGCTGTACTCCCATGTTTTAAGCACAGTTCCTAGCGGTGGCCAGTTCCTGCTGCTGCCAAAACCGCTCATCTACAACGGCTCGCCTACCCGCCACCCCCTCACCCCCCGCAACGCGCGGCCGTTCCCGGGAAATGTCCCTGCCCGCGAACCGCTCTGTTTGAACGGCTCGCCTACCCTTTCCCCCCGTCCGCATGGCCAGTCCCGGGAAATGTCCCTGCCCGCGAACCGCTCTGTTTGAACGGCTCGCCTACCCTTTCCACCCCTCCGCGTGGCCAGTCCCAGGAACTCTCCCTGCCTGCGCACCGCTAAGTTTCAACGGTTAGCCTCCCAGCCCCCCCCGCCCCCCCCCCCCCCCCACGTGGCTGGAAACCACCGGGTGTCATTCTTTAAAGGAAAAATCAAGAAGTCACTATACTAAAAAAACCACTCATTCAAACCAGGGCACCATGACTGATATCACTCTGATGAGGATTACGGAGTCAGACAAAGACCGCATGCTACGTGAATGCCAGCAAACCCCGGGGCCGTATGCAGCCATGCTACGCAAGGCAATGATACCAGAGTACCTGCAGCTTGCATGGCGCGGAAAAGTATCCTACCATGGAGGAGACAATAAGGCCGCTCTCCCTGGGAACCTGATGCAAAAGCTTTCACTGTACCTCCAGGAGAGCTTTGCGGAGATCTCCGATGGGGATTTCTCCTCTATCCCCATACATATTGACAGACTTTTCGAGTAGTTGCACTGGAAACGACTCAAAACTAAAGCACCTATGGCAAATTAGGCATGGTGTGTTAGCAATGTGTTTTTATTGCTTATTCTATTCCAAATAAATGTTTAAAACACTGACCTGCTGATCCTTCGCCTGGTTCCTGGTCCGGGATGCTGCCTTGGGAGGATTCGTAGGGGATCTCAGTGAGGGTGATGAACAGATCCTGGCTGTCGGGGAAATCAGCGGTGAAAGCGCTGTCGACTGCCTCATCCCCCTCTTCTCCTTCCTCTTCTTCACCGTCCGCAAAAACTTCAGACGACATGGCCGTAGATAAGACCCCGTCGTCCCGAGCATAGCATGCAGTGACTCGTAAAAATGGCATGTGTGTGGCTGCGATCCAGAGCGTCCGTTGGACTCTTTGGTCTTCTGGTACGCCTGTCACAGCTCCTTGATTTTCACGTGGCACTGCGTTGCATCCCGGCTGTATCCTCTCTCTGTCATGGCTTTTGAGATCTTCTCGTAGATCTTCGCATTCCGTCTTTTCTATCGCAGCTCCGAAAGCACGGACTCATCGCCCCACACAGCGATCAGATCCAAGACTTCCCGATCAGTCCATGCTGGGGCCCTCTTTCTATTCTGCGATTGCATGGTCACCTGTGCTGGAGAGCTCTGCATCGTTGCCAGTGCTGCTGAGCTCGCCACGATGTCCAAACAGGAAATGAGATTCAAACTGGCCAGACAGGAAAAGGAATTCAAATTTTCCCGGGGCTTTTCCTGAGTGGCAGGTCAGAGCATCCGAGCTCGGATTGCTGTCCAGAGTGTCCACCGAGTGGTGCACTGTGGGATAGCTCCAGGAGCTATTAGCGTCGAATTCCGTCCACAGTAACACGAATTCGACATGGCCATGTCGAATTTAGCGCTACTCCCCTCGTCGGGGAGGAGTACAGAAATCGAATTAAAGAGCCATTTATGTCGAAATAAATAGCTTTGTAATGTGGACGGGTGCAGGGTAAAATCGAGTTAACGCTGCTAAATTCGACATAAATTCCTAGTGTAGACCAGGCCTAAGACGAACAGTTCCTGTCTTTTTACTCTCCATAGACTTTAAGGTCAGAAGGGACCATTATGATCATCTAGTCTGACCTCCTGCACAATGCAGGCCACAAAATCTCACCCACCCACTCCTGGAATAATCCTCTCACCTATGTCTCAGATATTGAAGTCCTCAAATCATGGTTTAAAGACTTCAAGATGCAGAGAATCCTCCAGTAAGTGACCCGTGCCCCATGCTGCAGAGGAAGGCGAAAAACCTCCAGGACCTCTGCCAATCTACCCTGGAACAAAATTCCTTCCCGACCCCAAATATGGTGATCAGCTGAACCCTGAGCATGTGGGCAAGACTCACCAGCCAGACACCCAGGAAAAAGGTCTCTGTAGTAACTTCTAACATCCCATCACTGACCATTGGTCCTATTTTCATATGGAAGCTGTTTCATACCCCTAATCATTTTTGTTGCCCTTCTTGGCTCCTTTTCTAATTCTAATATTTATTGATTTTTTGAAATGGGGCTACCAGAACTGCACCTGGTATTCAAGGTGTGGGCAAATCATGGATTTATATAGTGGCATGATGACATTTTCTGTCTTATTATGTGTCCCTTTCCTAATGGTTTTTAACATTCTATTAGCTTTTTTGAATGCAGCTGCACACTGAGCAGATGTTTTCAAAGAACTATCAACGACGATTCGAAGATCTCTTTCATGAGTGGTAATAACTAATTAACATCTCATCATTTTGTATGTATAGTTGGGATTATTTTTTCCAATATGAAAGCAGTGTTATTAATCCATCAAAGCATTATGAATTTCCAAAATGTATAAACAAAAATATGTATTAGAATTATCAATCTCTCTCACTTTGTAAAATTAACAATATCTCTTACTTGTCTTCATGTCAAAGAAAATAAAATACGTACTTTCAAGACCAGATGATTTTGTCCATTCATCCAAACTAATTTTTCGCTGATCCTCTGGAGCAGCAGAAAGATAAGTAATAAAAGCAGCAGCCAACTGAGCTCTTTTAGGCAGAGTAGTTAGTTCATCTGTGATCTCTGAAACCTAAAAAAAAAAAAAAAGGTATGTAGTGGATTCATGACAGATGGCACCGTGAGAGACAAATGTGTGGAGCGATGACCAGCTTGCCACCCTATAAATATCCAGAATTGGTACTCGAGCCAGAAAAGCCGTGGAAGACACCATCAACCTGTCCCAGTGAGCCACCACTTTATTAAGAGGTGCAACATTGGTCAATCGGTAGCATAAACAAATACAACCAGAAATCCAAAAAGAGATCATCTGGAAAGAGACTGGGTGGCCCTTCACTCAGTCTGAAAATGTGACAAAGAGTTGAGACCTGAATGGTTTAGTCCACTCCAGGTAAAAAGCCAAAGCTCTTCTAACATCTAAATGATGTTTAAATCTGATGGCATTTTTCCTCCCCTTTGCTCAAATGGGGCTTTGGAAAGAATGCTGGTAAATAAATTGCTTGATTCGTGTGAAATTTGGAAACCACTTTAAACAGGAATTTAGTGTGAGGCTGAAGGAAAACCTTGTCCCTAAAGAAAATTGTATAGAGTAGCTCTGATAGCAAAGCTCACAGCTCCCCTACTCACCTGAAAAGCCACTTTTATTGACAGGTGCAAACAGAGAACAAGTTGCTAGCAGCTCAAAAGGCAGGACCCATCAATTTTGCTAGCATCAGATTTAAACTCCACTGGGGAACCAGATTATGGATATAACACAAACACTTTAGAAACCTGATGGACACAGAGTTTGAAAAAATGGATTGGATATCCACGGGTGAGTAGAAAGTTGAGATAGCTGCCAGATGGACTCTGATGGAACTAAGCCAATCCTTGGTGTTTCAGAAACAAAAGATAATCCAAGATATGCCTAATTGGAGCTTGATCTGAGGGAATACCTCTTTATATGGACCAGATGGAAAATCTCTTCTACTTAGTAATGTAAGTAGATCTACTTGTAGGCTTTTTGCTATTCAGTAGCACTTCCTGCACCCCCTTAGAATAAACTTGCTCCAAATCTGTGTCAGCCATGAATCATCCACACTGTCAGGTGGAAGGCCTGAAGTTTGGGATAACAAAGGCTGCTATGGTCCTGGGAAATGAGATCCACATCAATCAGGAGCAACAGTGGAGGTCTGACCAAGAGGGCTAGTAGGGTTGACAGCCATCTCAATGGGACCACACAGGAGCTATTAGAATAAGGTGAGCAGAATCTTGCTTGACTTTGGATAAGGCTTTGGGTAGGAATGCAACTGGAGGGAGGATATACAACAGGACGCTTGACCAGGAACAAAAAAGGATGACAATTTTTGTTTTCTCTTGTTGCAAACAGGTCCACTTGGGGAGTTCCCCACCACTGGAAAATGGACCTGGAAACGTCCAGTCAAAGAGACCACTCATGGTGGCCTGCAAACAACCTGTTCATGCAATCTGCCAGAATGTTCTGAGCTCCTGGAAGGTAAGCAGCTTTCATGTTGATGGAACTGGTGATGCAGAAATTCCACAGAAGGTTTGCCTCCTGTCATAACTTTATGGATTGGGCCCCTCCTTGCTTGTTTACATAAAAACATAGCCGCTGTATTGTTCATGAGCACCAATAAGTTCCACTCCCTGATGTGTGGAAGGAATACCATACAAGCCAGATGGATGGCTCATAGCTCCGTGATATTTATATGGAGACTCAGATCCTGGGGAGTCCAAAGGCCCTAAGTCTGAAGATGACCTAAGTGAGCTCCCCAACCTAGATTCAATGTATTTATGACTACAGTGAGACCCTGTTATGGAGGAGCAAAGGGAACTCCCTCAAATATTCATAGGTTCTATCTACCAGTCCAGAAAGGATAACACCTGAGTGGATACTTGGACCACCATGACCATATGATGACAAGCTGGTGAATACACTGAGGATATCCAACTGCGTAGATGTCTGATGTAGATGTAGATGCAGTCTTAGCATGCTGCACTACATAGGTGCACACTGCCATGTATCCTAGAAGTTTGAGACAGTTCCAAACTGTGATGTTAGGGTGCACCTTTATATTTAGAACAATGAGTTGCATCATTTGGAACATCTTATATGGTAGGAAAGCCCTGGCCTTTGTAGAGTCCAGGACTGTTTTAATTAATTCTATTCTTTGAACAGGAGACAGGATGGATTTCTCTGTATTAATTAGTAGTACCAGCATGTCAAAAGTGGATTAAATAGTGGCTGGAGAGTACCTGAAACTTGGATCAGCCTCTGACTAGCCTGTCATCCAGGTAAGGAAATACATGGAGTCCTGACTTTCGCAGGAATGGCACTACTAAGGCCATACATTTTTGTGAAAACAAAAAACGCTGCTGATAATCTGAAAGGCAGCACTGAGAATTTGTAGTGGAATCCATTTACCATGAACCTGAGAAATTTTCAGTGGCTCTGGTGAATCGCCACGTGAAAATAAGCATCTTTTAAATCAAGAACAGCATACCAGTCCCTGGGTCTAAGGAATTGATAATAGACACTGGAGTGACCATCTGGAATTTCAGATCTAAATTAGGCCTGAAAACCCTCTCCCCGCCTTTGCCTTTGGGATTAGGAAGTAGTGGGAATAAAATCCCTTCCCTCTGAACAACATGGGAACCTCCTGAAGTAGTATGCTCCCATGAGAGCGGTCCCTGAAGAGAAGTAAGATGGGAGAGTAGAAATAAGGGTGTATCCCTGTTCTACTATGCTTAAGGCCCCTCTGATGTGGGTCTAAGCCCTTAGGAAGCAGGATAGGTGGTTTGCAATAATAGGGGTCGGGAAAGATGGCACAGTGGGGAGTGGTACACTGTTCGCAATCAGTGGGTCAAAATGACTGCTTAAATGATCCAGGTTGCCTAGAGGAGTTGGCAACTGAAGAGAAGGATGGAGAAGAAGGATGCCTCATGCAACCCTGCCCCTGTTTTTGGACAGGTCCTGAGAATGCAGCAAGAATGGCGGACACTGTTGGGAATGCTGTGGAAGGAATGGCTTTCTTTTTGCCACCGGTGTATAGATCCCCAGAGACTTAAGGGTTGTCCTTGAATCCTTAAGGCTCTGAAGTCTCTCATCAAGTTCTACTGGAAAACAGTGAGAGGCCTTCAAACAGGAGATCTTGAATTGCTGTTGCACCTCCAGGGGGAGGCCTGACTCCTGCAGCCAAGATGAACATCACATCGTGATGGTAGAGGCAATAGCTCGAGCTGCAGAGTCTGTCACATACAGGCTCAAAAGCAATGCTGTTCTGACAACTAATTTGCCTCTCTCCACCAAACCAGAGAACTGCTTTGCCTCATCAGGAATCTTGTCTTTGAATTTCAGGACATTACTCCACAGGCTGAAGTCATAACAACCCAGCAGAGCTTGCTGCTTCGCAATCCTGAGCTGTAAATCTGTGGAATAAAATTTCTGGACAAACACATCTAGTTTTTTTGCTTCCTTTTCCTTTGGAGTAGAGGCCTGGTGTCCTTGCCTCTCCTTTTCGTTGGCAGCCGTGACCACAAGAGAGTCTGTAAGAGGGTGTCTGTAAGAGTGCTTGAATCCCTGTGAAGGGACATAATATCTCTTCTCCACCTTTTTGGCAGTTGGAGGCAAAAAAAAGGAGTCTTCCATAAAATCCTGACAGGCTCCAGAATAGCTTCATTTATAGGAAGAGCTACCCTAGAGGGTCTTGCATATGCTAAAATGTCCACAAGCCCATGTGACCTTTCTTGTACCTTTTCTGGCGGGATATCTAGAGTTGCAACAAGTCCTGATGAGCTCTAAAGCCATCAAGAGGTGGGGAAGTAGACTCAGCCACTACTGCCTCATTGGGAAACAAAGAAGAAGAGGCTAAAGGTTGTTGAGGCAGTCCCTCCTACAACTCCTCTACAGGGGGAGTCCCCAGCATACAGCTCTGTCTGCACAGTACTAATCCCAGTACTGAGGGAACAAAGATGGTGACTCTCCTGTAGATGATCCCAGAGCCTGGCTGATGTAGAGGTGCAGGAAAGGCACAGAGAGGCTATGGAATGTGGAAGGAAGCCTCAAGGGGTTCAGAAGGGCCACTGGTATGGAGGTGGTATCCAGCTCTATGTAGGCCACTGACTCTTAGAATGCTGAGGCTGTGAATGGTACCACAGCAGACAGACACCCCACTGGGGCTGTTGGGCATGCTCAGGTTGGAACACAAAGGATCCAACTTCTGAATTTGATGTAGAGTCCATTTCTTCTGAACATGGGGGAGCTGAACCTGTTGATGCCGGGACAAATGGGTTCCACGCCTGGAGAAGGAGGTACCAGAAAAATCATTGCTGGCTTGCCTCTAGATGTAATACATTGTAGAGGTGCTGCAAGAGTAGAAGTGGCCGGTATAGAGTACCGGGACAACAGAAGTGTGGGGTTCCAATATCGGTTCCATACAAGGCTCCTGAATCATGGGAGAAGCCAGTACCAACAAGTTACGCAACTCTCTGGCTGCCTCAAAACCCTTGGATGTCAATGGCATTAGAAAGGGCTGCCGAGCCTTCGGAAATTATTCTCAACAGGCCCTTCCTGGGTTCCAGAGTCTGCAATCCCTGCTGGCTCACAGATTGCTTTTGCGGGGTATGACTGTTTGGAACGTCCCACTGAGACCTTGTGAACACTCAGTGCCTTCCTCTTCGAGGGTCCCAGTACCAAGTTCTTAGGAGACTTATGCAGTGTCTTAGGCACCAGCGATGTAGCTCTGCCTGAGGATTTTGTCAGAATGGGAGGAAGCACTCCTAACAGACTTGGATGTGCTCTGTACCCATTCAGAGCAGGAGGGTTCTGATGGCGGACAAAGTGCAGACTCCATGAGTTAGGTACCTGAGCCTGGCAACCCCTGTACCCTTTTCAAATGGGATTTGAACCCTCTACAAATGTGACGTTTGTCACTGACATGGATCTCTCCCAGCCACTTAAGGCAGCTGGGATGTGGGTCACTCACTGGCATAGATCTGTTACATGAACAGCAGGCCTTGAAGCCAGGAAAATGGGGCATCAGTCCAGTATCATGCCCGGTGTCCAACTAGGCACCGGTAACCCCACACTAAAAAGATAGCACATTCTAAACTTAATCCTATAACTAACTATTTACAGATATACTATACTAAAAACTAATGCACAGCTACTATTTAAGGGAGGGAAAATATGAAGAAACAAAGATCGTCGCTCCAACAACAACCATCACTAGTGGTAGGAAAGAACTGTGGTGGGTCGGGGTAGTGTAGCCCTTCATACTTGTGTGCAGTGGCACAAGGCACCAGAGGGCGCTAACACTTCCCTGACAGGTATTGCCAAGGGAAAAATCTCTGACAACTGTGCATACGCCACATACACACGCCTACAGTGGAATGGACACTTGCAATCACTCCAACTATAAAAGTGTGACATTTTCATGAGTAGAAAAGCCACAGGATCATTTTGGGGGCTAGATTCTCTTCAGCGCCTGGTTTCTGCTTAATGTAGCCGATGGGGCATCTCCAGAGAAGCTAGTTGCAGCTTCACAATTCTAGAGAAAAGAAATCCTTACATGAGGATTAGCAGGAATTGCTTGACTGAAAAATATTCTCCCCCTCTCCCCCGCCCCCAGTGTCACTAGTTACCAAACTGTGATAAATTACATGTGCCAAGATTTCATAAGTAATCCATGATTCTGGGTGCCTCTGTGACGGTGTACCCCATAAAGCTTTATGGGGAGAGGCTTATAAATGTATACATGATGTAACTGGAATATGTTTTAATGCTACATGTGCCATGTAACATATCTCTGTGAAAGTTATGACCTATTGAATCTATTCCTCCTGTTTGTATGCATGTATCATTGTTGTAGTTGAAGTTATGAATATTGGTTTTATATTTGCTGGTTTTATGCATAGCCTTTGTAAGAGCATGGGACCAGGTCTGGAGGAAAGAATGTGCAAGTTAAGTACAAGCACTTAACAGACAAAAGAAGTTGCAGACCCCAATCCACATCGGGGCCTGGTCAGGAATGCAACTGGTTGGGCTGGTTACCGAGGGGTGCATGGACATGTGACTTTCCCATGTGATCCCAAAACTCCATGGTAACATGATGTTACACAGGGAGGGGAAAAAGACTATAAAAGCCCGGGGGAGACCCTTCCATTTTGTCTTCAGCTGGCTAAAGAGAGAGACTCTCCACCCCCCCAAGGACACACCTGAAAGAGACTGAACAAAGGACAAAGACAATAGGGGGGTGAGTGATTGCTGGACCCAGGCTAAGAGGAAGATAGCCTGTTTACTGGACCTAGTAAGGTTGTTATCTGTACACAGGGTGATTAGACATAGAACTGCGTGTTCTATTTTATTTTATTTGGTAATTCACTTTGTTCTGTCTGTCACTACTTGGAATCACTTAAATCCTACTTTCTGTACTTATTAAAATCACTTTTTACTTATTAAGTTGCCTGGAGTACGAGTTGTTACCTGGGGAAGGCAAACAGCTGTGCATATCTTTCTATCTTTGAAATAGAAGGCAAACTATTTATGAGTTTGCCCTGTATAAGCTTTATACAGGGTAAAATGGATTTATTAAGGGTGTGAACCTCTTTGGGAGTTGGGCACCTGGGTGTCAAAGGCAAGAGCGCTTCCAGGAGCCTTACAGTTGTTAGTGGACTTGGTTCGGACCTGGGTCTGTGTTTGCAGCAGAACAGTGGAATCTGGCTCAAAACAGACAGGATTCGGGAGTCCCAAGCTGGAAAAGGCCTGGAAGCAGGGGCAGAAGTAGCCTTGGCACCCCAGGTGGCAGCACCAAGCAGGTCTCTGTGATCCCAACCTGTCACAGCTTCAATTTCTGAGTTCCCAATATGAGACACATAAAAGCTGATTTTGAGAGATTTCTGAAAAATCAAGCCTGTTCAAGGTGTCTCAAAATTGGGCACCCAAACTCACTAGATACCTTTGATAATCTTGGCCATAAAACAGTCACATGACTGCTGAGACTCAAAACAGTTTTACATCAGAGAAATTATAATACATTTTATATTAATTAAATAATGCATTTTGTACACATTCAGACCTTATCTGCCAAGAAAACCTAAATAATGGAATGGGAGAAAGTTTCAGAAGAAATGTAAAATAAAGCTTTTGAGTGGTGACAACAGCTTTTAAATATAATGGAATAAACATTTAGGAGCTGCAATAGAGTGTCACATAATTTATATTCCATAAACACATTGTATGATCAAACAATTGCCTTTAAAAAAAGATAATATAAAGTATTAAATCAAGTTTTTAAATTGTAGCATCTGTTTTATTAAATGTTCTGCAACAAACCTGTGTGTTCCATCTCTTGTGCTCCCTATCAAGTTGATTAATCAGTACCTCTGCAGCTTTGAGTGTTTCTTGTGCTTTAACTACTTCTGCTTCAAGTTTAGCTGCTTCAGTTGTTCTACTCTGGAACCTGTAAAAAAAACAATACTTTTAAATTACTGTCAAGAACCAACTGGTATACTTTTTTTAAAGTCAAATTGAAAGGCTCTTTTAAAAAATGGAAGGTTTTGTTTAAGTTCTGAAATCATTAATCCCCCAAATCCTGCTCTAAATGCCCAGCACAAACAACTAAACTGGGTAACTGTCCAGACAGGAGGAAAAGAATCCTCCACCCCAGACTACAGAGCAAACCCTACTCCACAATGTCTGATGGTAGGTTGATCCAGGCAGTGGTAGATGCACTGGCCCCAGCCCAACTCCCTTATGTGACAGCAGGCAGGCAGCACCCACAGAGTTAGACTCCACATCGCACAGAAGTTGTGTATCCCTACACAAACTCCTGGAATCCTGCTCTTACATCTCTGAAGAACAGAACTGTATTTCAGACCTTCTGCATCTGAATGGGAGGGGCATCAGATTTTCCCCAAGGTACACAGTTGACATTTGCAGATACAGTAAACACACTATAGAACATAATATATGAAAATCATTTCCTCCTTTACTTAACAGTCGATACCTGACTTGATCAGTTTATGATTTTAAGCCTGATTCAATGCCCACTAGGTCAATGAGAGATTTTCCATTGACTTTGCTGGGTACTGGACTGGCGCCACCATGAGGGGTAGGAAATGCCAGCTCTCTGAATTACTGTACATATTAGTAATAGCATCAAACGTAACAGGGGAAATGGCAAAATATTGAAGTCAAGTCTTGGCAGGTAACAGGCTTCTCTAATCTCCTTAAAACTTGTAAGAAATGCTACGGACACAAATTAACTATTTTGGCTAAGAAATATCTCATATGGGAACTGCATACACTTTGAAATATGGATTGAAAAGTTGTGTAATTTTACCATGACTTTTATAAGTACCACTGTATATATTTTCTGCTGAAATACACTTTACAATACCTTTATAAGGAATTCTCTGGTAAATTTCAGTTAATAATCCTATCGAGTAGAATCTTGCTAACTCACACTAGTGACTCCACTACAGTACAAAACACTGAATTTTGTGAATTACTAATGAAAAAGAAAACAAACCCCAATCAAAAATCAAGGTTAATACTTCACAAAATGTAGGTGTTCATTTAACTGTGCTTCATAACATGTGCTAACTATTCATCCAAATATGCTAGTAAATGAAATGCAGTATATTTTGGAAAAATAATATACAACTTATTTGTAAAATAAGAGACTTCACTGAATCATCTAGTTTTAAATCTGTGCTAAGTAGTTGGGAGAAATCACCAATATTTTTGTGCAAATGATGTAGTGGGTGGTGTAGTAACATCCAGATTAGTGAGGCTTTAATGTACTTCTTATTGTAACATGACATAAATAGCATCATTTTTCTTTTTTTCTAATGAAGGAACTATCTTCATAAAAGCCCTTATATCAGATATTTCCCTCTCCCTCTTTTCATTGTGCTAGTTACGCTTGGAGCTGTGTGCACAATTTTGGGTACCACAATAAAAGGTTTGATAAAAAATTAATTTGAGAAAAGAAATTCCAACACAGATTAGAAAAAAAAGACAATTCTATGACACTGTGGTATAACAGTACCTGATGGGATGCTACAAAGAAGAAAGGGAGGTACTGTCACTGGTTGGTCCCAATAATGAAAAATTTCTTACTAATACATTTCCTTTCTGCTAGCAACATCTCCCACAATTCTGGATTTCGAGGTTGCTCTCCTGTCTCTGAAGCTTATGGCAAGGACAGCTCTTCAGGACAGATTGGACACAGCGGACTCAGCTAGGGTGACCAGATGCGGGAACCTAAAAATCGGGACTTGTCCGAGTGGGGGGGGGGGGGGGGGAAGGGGACCCCTCCCGCCAGACTTGTTGAGTAAAAAAAAACCTTCTCCCGCCACCGCCGGACTTGTGGAACCAAAAAAAAACAAAAAAAAATGGAGGAAGCCCGAGGAAGCCCGATATCGGGACAAAAGGCGTCCCGACCATGCATCGGTCGGGACGCGGGACAAAAGAAGAAAAATCGGGACGTCTGGTCAAGCTTTACTCAGCAGCTTGCTCCATGGTATCTGCTATTTCTATGAGGAGGTGTTTGTGGCTCCAATCTTCTGGGTCTCCCTCCTGAAGTACAGCAGACCATCCAGGATTTGCCATTCAAGGGTCCATCCCGCTTCTCAGAAAAAGATGGACAATAGGCTGCATAGCCTAAAAGATGCCAGGGAAACACTGAAGTCCCTTGAAATTTATACACCAGCAATAAGAAGGAAGCAATTCCAGCCCCCATCAGGCTCACAAATATCAGAGCATACCTTGTCCCCAAGACCTGCTGAGAAAAAGGGGCAGGAATTACAGGAGGCGACCACCACCCTCTCATCACGTGACAGCAGGATCCTTTTGACCAATGGCTAACTCTAAACGTACGTTTTGACAGGCTTTAAGGGCAGCAGACCACTGCTTGCAGATTAATCTGTTCCTACCCATACCTTTGCCAATCATCCATCTCACCTCCTCAGTGCTTGGACTCACATCACATCAGAATCAGTGGGATTCCCTTCGATCTATATTAGTTTCTATCTCCCCACACCACCCCCATCCCTCTTCAGGGGTCACTCTCGTGAGATCATTCCTCAGCAGAAATGAATAGTTACCGTATGACTGTTTTCTTTGGTCTAATGTACATAGTTATTTTTTTCTCTCTGGAATATTCATTAATGATATTATGCAAATTTTACATTGGGGAATAACTCATCTGACAGCAAGCAAAAGCAGACAAGGCACGGCCCTGTGGCTCCATAATGAAGGTGCTAGCTGTAGACCAAATGACTGCTTTGCAAATTTCTGAAGTGGACGCACTTGCTCGTTCCACCTCAATCCCTTCTGGGACAGGTGCCTCTGATGATTTGTAGGCTTCCACAATACATAGTTTAATCCATCTAGTGATGAGGACTTGGAAGCTCTGAGGTTCTGGTAGATTGGGTGGAAGGACACAAATAAGGAGCCCACTCTTCTTGTGGATTCTGTGTGTTTGAGATAGATTTTCCATGCTCTTCTGACCTCTAAGGTGTGCCACAGCTTTTCTGTTGGATTTTGTGGTTTTGACCGAATGAAGGAAGCACAACTTCTTATAAGGGTACGTCTATACTTACCTCCGGGTTCGGTGGTAAGCAATCGATCTTCTGAGATCGATTTATTGCGTCTTGTCTAGACGCGATAAATTGATCCCAGAAGTGCGCGCCGTCAACACCGGTACTCCTGCTCGCCGCGAGGAGTAAGCCCTGTCGACGGGGGAGCCTGCTTGCCGCGTGTGGACCCGCGGTAAGTGCTCTGAAGATTGAACTAAGATACTTCGACTTCAACTACGTTATTAACGTAGCTGAAGCTGTGTATCTTAGTTCGACATGGGAGTTAGTGTGGACCAGCCCTTAGGGTGTATGGAAAGAGGACTTTACCTTAGGATGAAGGGATTCTGGCGTCATGAGCACCAGCTTGTCCTTATGAAACATGCAGTAAGGCTGCCAGCTCCAACACTCACCTGGTGGATGTGATAGCTACTAAAAAACAAGTCTTAATAGATAAATGAAAGGCCAACACTGAAGAACAGACTTGTTCCATTCATCCCTAATCACTTGCTAGAAGAAGAAGCAAAGGGGTACTGCAGCCTCAAGGGAGGATTTTGAGGGGAGACATTTACTCTGAGGCTTACTCTTTGGGACCTGCTTAGATTTCAGGGGCAGACAGCTCATCTTCCTCAGTGGAGATGGCAGAAAGAGGAGTCAGAGGACTCATGTCTCCTGGATTTTTTTGTGCTTTTTCTTTCATTTTTTAGCCTTTTCAGATTTTTTAACATTTTTAGCTTGCTTTGGGAATGCAAAAACGCTGCTATGGCTTTGGTGAGGACTTTTGTGACTTGCCTTTCTTAGGGCCTAGAGCCCTTTAGAGAGGTCTGCCTCACAGTCTTCCCCCGAGTGGGTCCCATTCCCCCCTCGGAGAGGGGTTCAGTCTTTGTCAGAGCCTCTTGGTTGGCTTGTGAGAGAAGACGGCTGACTAGAAGCCCTGCTTCTTTTCCCAATGTGCTCAGGATCCACTTTAAGACTTCGGGGGGGGGGACTTGTGGCCCCACAAGCCTCCCCTCTTTGTTTTGAAGAGGTCCCCTAGGATTTATCGCAAGTCAAGTGGTCAGGGTCCTCCTCACTTCTGGAGCCCCTTCCCTGCTTTGCACTGGGGTTCCTGGACCATTTTCCCTCCGCTGGAGTTGCAGCTGCCTCAGTGAGTACAGGACCCAACCTGCCAGTCTGACCTGCAGCCTCCAGAACTAATTGATTTAGGACTGGTAGGGTGGGTGCAGACTGGGCAAAACTCTACATCTGTCAATCCTGGGAAGGCTGCCTCACATATAGAGTATGTCCACACGGTAATTAAACAGCCGTGACTGGCCCGTGTTAGCTGACTCAGGCTCAAGCTGCAGAGCTATAAAATCGATGGATAGACATTCAGGCTCAGGCTTGTGCCCAAGCTCTGGGACCCTGCAAGATGCTTTACTACAATGTAGGCATACATGCTTGGGCTCGACCAAGTGCTTTCTTGGCTGCCTGGCTATACCTCTGAGGGGCAGAGGAGCCAGCAGAGAGATGCTGCAGCAGGGGCTGAGGGAGCATTAAACTCCAAGTTGTTAACCAACCCAGGGAGGAGGAGGAATGCCGACGAGGAAGAACATTGCTTCCGACTGCCCAAAAAACTGGGCAGAAAAGTTAAAATAGAAGGAGGAAGGGCAGAAACAAAAGAAATTGCCACTGTCTGCTGCTGCAGAGGGAGAGAAAACTGGCAGCAAGCAAGGGGGGGAGAGAGGCAACCAGAACACATGGCTACAAAATGCTGAGCTGCCTCTTGAGCTGCAGGGAGAGGAGAGCAAGCCATATGTCCAGAATCTTAGGAAACAGTGGACTGCCAAAAATAGAGTAATGGATTAAACCCAAAGGAAAGAAAACTAGTTGTCCTCTTTTAGACAGAGGATGACAAACAGCTTATATCTGAACTTTACTTAAGCCTCAGGGAGACATCTCTAGACATTTCAAGAATAAGGACTAATCAACGCACCCATATTTTTGCTAGAAGCCTTTTCTGTTAAAGTAGCATTAAAATATTAAAATCAGTCAACAAAATTATTATGAAAACCATTCAAAAGACATGTAAGCAAAACCAACATACTTATCTTTTAGTTCTGACACTTTTTGACCAACAGAGTTAAGAAGATCTTCTAGTTTCTGTTTTCTGTCTTCAGTTTTCTTTAGGTTACTAAAAAAAAAATTTCTACTTTATTATTGATGTAGATTCAGATTCATACCAACCAAAAATCGAAAACAATAAAAAATATTTTAAAACATTTAACAGAGGAGACAGCATTTAGGACCTTAGCACCCAAAGACACAGGCCTTCCTTGATTTTTGGGACCGGTAAATGTCAAAGATAGTCTCAGTTTTCAGTTTAAAAATGTTTCTAGCACTGTTTATTATAAAAACAGCCTTGAAAATGTAAACCAAACACTAATATTGAAAGTTTGTCACTGTGATTTAACGTGAAGATCAGGGGTCATGCCAGCTCTTTCCCAACACCCAGTCAGGACTGACTTTTGGTATTTTGGAAAACCATGGCCACAGGTCCCTCAATTTATAGTGATCCTAAGACTAATTCACTGCTGTCGAGACCCAGTAGCCATGATAGCGCTAAAACCACCCTAAGATCTCTCCTAACCAGCTGCCTGCAGAGAAAGAAACAGCACTTCTCAAAGTAGCAGGAGTTTCACTGAGATCACTTAACAGGCTATACTGGCTTTAGGTTCCTACATCCAATAAAGTAATGATTATGCACTAGTATGTGACACTTGCATTATTTCATAGAGTCACAGAATTTAAGGCCACAAGGGACCATGAGATCATCTAATCTGACCTCCTGTATATCACAGGTCATTACATTTCAGTCAGCTACCCCAATATTGAGCCCAATAACTTGTGTATGGCTAAAGCACATCTTCCAGAAAGGAAGACATCAAGATTTGAAAACATCAAGAGATGGAGAATCTACAACTTTCCTTGGTGTTTTGTGCCAGTGGTTAATCATGGTTAAAAATGTGTGCCTAATTTCTAATTTGAATTTGTCTGGCTCCAGCTCCCAGCCATTGGTTCTTGCTATGCCTTTCTCCACTCAATTAAAGAGTCCATTAGTACCCGATATTTTCTCTGTGAAGGTACTTGTACATTGTAATCAAGTCACTTAACAATCTAAACAGATTGAGCTCTTTAAATCTCTCACCATAAGGCATTTTATCCAGCCTCAGCTTAGTTTTGTGGCTCTTTTCTGCACCTCTCCAATTTTTTAAACATCCTTTTTTAAATATGGACACCAGAACTATATGCAGTATTCCAGTATCAGTCTGACCAACGCCACAGACAGCGGTAAAATCACCTTCCTACTCACTACTCCCCTTTTTATACATCTATGGATCACAGTAGCCCTTTTTGTCATAGCATCACACTGGGAGGTTATATTGAGTTGTTTGTCCAGTATGATCACTAAATACTTTTCAGAGTCACTGCTTTCCAGAATACAGTTCTCCATTCTGTAGGCATGGGATGCATTCCTTGTTCCTAGATGTATAACTTTGCATTTGACTTCACGAAAACACATTTTGTTTGAATGGCCTCAGCTTACCAAATTATCCAGATCACACTCTATGACTTTTCTGTCATAGTTTAACATTCTGCCAGTCTTTATCTTCCACAAATTTTATGGGGGGGGGGGGGCATTGGCTTGCTAAACCTAGGGTCGTGAGTTCAATCCTTGAGGGGGCCGTTTAGGGATCCTGGGCAAAAATCTGTCAGGGGACAGTACTTGGTCCTGCTAGTGAAGGCAGGGGACTGGACTCGATGACCTTTCAAGGTCCTTCCAGTTCTATGAGATAGGCATATCTCCACATATTTATATTTATTTATTTAGCAGCAGTTATTTTATATTTACTTCTAGATCATTGATGAAAACATTGAATAGCATTGGACATAGTACCAATTCCTGTAGAACCCCCTTATAAACATTCCCATACTATGATGATTTCCCATTAAAAAATTAACTTTTTGAGCTCTGTCAGCTATCAAGCTGTTAAGCCATTTAACACAGGCTTTACCGATACTGTATAGTGCAATTTTTTTTAATCAAAGTGTTGTAGATTAAGTCAAATGCCTTATAAACATCTAAGTATATTGCATCTACTCAGTTACCTTTATCAAACAAACTGATAAGCTGATCAAAAAATGAATTCATGTTTGTTTGACAAGCCCTATTTTCCAAAACAAAACAAAAAGAACATGTTAAGTGGCATTAACTATATTCTTATCCTTTAATTCTTTATCAATTGAATCCTATATCAGCTTTTCCATTATTTTGCCCAGGATTGATTTCAGGCTAAACAGCCTATAATTACACAGGTCACTCCACCTGGCCTTTCTGGAGTTTCTGAATAGTGGTACAATATTAGCATTATTCTGCTCTTCCGGAATTTCCCCAGTATTCCAAGATTTATTACAAATTAACATCAGCGGGCCAGAGAGCTCTTCAGCCAACACTTTTAAGACCCCTGGTTGCAAGTTATCCAGGCCTGCTGATTTAAAAGCATTTATCCCTAGTAGATGATATTTAACAGCCTCCTTAGTTACTAATCATAGAATCATAGAATATCAGGGTTGGAAGGGACCTTAGGAGGTCATCTAGTCCAACCCCCTGCTTAAAGCAGGACCAATCCCCAATTTTTTTGCCCCAGATCCCTAAATGGCCCCCTCAAGGATTGAACTCACAACCCTGGGTTTAGCAGGCCAATGCTCAAACCACTGAGCTATCCCTCCCCCCCTGGACAGGGAAGTACTTCATCCTCATGTGATATAAATACATCATGCTGATTCCTCCCAAGTACTGAACAGAAACATTTATTGAACACTTCTGCCTTTTCTTCATCACTATTAACACTATTAAAGTAGCATTAAAATATTAAAATCAGTCAACAAAATTATTATGAAAACCATTCAAAAGACATGTAAGCTCCAGCTATGGTACAGGCTTATACCATGGATAGAAATTATTTAGTTCCTAATAATACTTTAAAACTCCTTATTTTCCTTGCCTTCTCAGCAATAGCTTTTTCCCTGGTGTCTTTCGCTTCCTTTATAAATTTTCTGCACATCATAACTTCTAATTTATACATAATCTATTTCCCCATGTTTCCATTTGTTATACACACACACACACACACACACACACACACACACACACACACGCTGCTGTCATCATTTTGCTATTGAACCAGGATGCACTTTTGGGCAAAGTTGTGCAAAATTATATACTATCACTGTACGGTATCACTTTTAAAAATATTTAATTAATAACAGTACAGGTATCTTTGGAATGCAGAATAATTGCAGAGTAAAATGCATCTTACTCACGCTTCCAATCCTGACTGTTCTTTTTCCAGAGGCTGAATTCGTTCCAAGACATAGGAATACTGAACATTGGCCTTAACCCAAGCTGCAAGTGGAGCAGCTGCAGTACTAGCTCGTTTAGCGTTCTGAAAAGAAAAATAAATACAAATTATAAAAAGGTCCTTACTGAATTTCAAACACAAGAGAAACTGCAAAGTGGACTTTGAGGATAACTCTCCAGGGGAGAGAACTCCAATTATTAGGAAAAGACAGGTAATAGTTTTTGGGGATTCGATCATTCAAAACATAGATAGCTGGGT
Organism: Macrochelys suwanniensis; assembly: GCA_033296515.1. Lineage (NCBI taxonomy): Eukaryota > Metazoa > Chordata > Testudines > Chelydridae > Macrochelys > Macrochelys suwanniensis. The sequence continues at coordinate 34,659,898 of CM065775.1, read as the reverse complement.
TTGTGACGACCGAGAGAACCGCATGGTGACTTGCCTGCCTGTTGCGAAGGTTGCAGATCTCTCAAGACATCTAGATAGACTTATGTGTAGCGCTGGGGAGGAGCCAGTGGTCATGGCACATGTCAGTACCAATGACATAGGGAAAGATAGGAGAGAGTCCTGGAGGCCAAATTTAGGCTGCTAGGTAAAAGACTGAAATACAGGACCTCCATGGAAGCATTCTCTGAAATACTTTCAGTTCCACGTGCAGGGTCAGTTAGACAGGCAGAACTGCAGGGTCTCCATGTGTGGATGAGATGATGGTGTAGGGAAGAGAGGTTTAGATTTATTAAGAACTGGGGAAACTTTTGGGGAAAGGGGAAGCCTATAAAGGAAGGATGGGCTCCACTTAAACCAAAATGGAACCAGATTGCTGGCACTTAAAATTAAAAAAGTCATGGAGCAGTTTTTAAACTAAGAACTGGGGGAAAGCTTACAGGTGCGGAAGGGCATGTGCTTTGGACAGAGGCATCCCCTAGGGGAAGATCTATTAATGGAGATTCTCTATGTCCTAGTAAAGAGGAGAGAATGGAAGATGATAAAATACAGGTAGGATCTGATGAGAAACAGTCAAATGAAAAAGAATCCCATTCAATTACATCATGTAATGGCAGACGGCTAAAAAGTGACAAGTTTTTAAAGTGTTTATATATAAATACTAGAAGTCTAAATAATAAGATGGGTGAACTAGAGTTCCTCATATTAAATGAGGATATTGATATACTAGGCATCACAGGAACTTGGTGGAATGAGGATAATCAACGAGACACAATAATACCAGGGTACAAAATATATCAGAAGGACAAAACAGGTTGTGCTGGTGGGGGAGTGGCACTATATGTGAAAGAAAGCATAGAATCAAATGAAGTAAAAAACTTAAATGAACCAAACTGTACCACAGAATCTCTACGGATAGTAATTCCATGCTCTAATAATAATATAGCAGTAGGGATATATTACCGATCACCTGACCAGGATGGTGATAGTGCCTGTGAAATGCTCAGAGAGACTATAAAAATAAAAAACTCAATAATAATGGGGGATTTCAACTATCCCCATATTGACTGGGTACATGTCCCCTCCAAACGGGATGCAGAAATAAAGTTTCTTGACACCTTAAATGACTGCTTCTTGGAGCAGCTAGTCCTGGAATACACCAGAGAGGCAATTCTTGATTTAGTCCTAAGTGGAGCACAGGATCTGGTCCAAGAGATGAATATAGCTGGACGGCTTGGTAATAGTGACCATAATATAATGAAATTTAATATCCCTGTGGTGGGGAAAACACCACAGCGGCCCAACCTTGTAGCATGAAATTTCAGAAAGGGGGACTACGCAAAAATGAGGAAGTTAGTTAAACTGAAATTAAAAGGCACAGTGCCAAAAGTGCAAGCCGGATGGAGACTTTTTAAAGACACCATAATAGAGGCTCAACTTAAATGTGTACCCCAAATTAAAAAACATAGTAAGAGAACCAAAGTGCCACCGGGGCTAACCAACAAAGTAAAACAAGCAGTGAGAGACAAAAAGGCATCCTTTAAAATGTGGAAGTTAAATCCTAGTGAGGAAAACAGAAAGGAGCATAAATTCTGGCGAATGAAGTGCAAAAATATAATTAGGAAGCCCAAAAAAGATTGTGAAGAACAGCTAGCCAAAGATTAAAAAGTAATAGCAATTTTTTTGTAATACATCAGAAACAGGAAGTCTGCTAAACAGTCAGGCCACTGGACGATCAAGATGCTAAAGGAGCACTCAAAGATGATAAGGCCATTGCAGAGAAACTAAATGAATTCTTTGCATCGGTCTTCACGGCTGAGGATGTGAGGGAAATTCCCAAACCTAAGCCATTCTTTTTAGGTGGCAAATCTGAGGAACTGTCCAAGATTGAGGTGACAATAGAGGAGGTTTTGGAACAAACTGATAAATTAAACAGTAATAAGTCACCCGGACCAAATGGTATTCACCCAAGAGTTCTGAAGGAATTCAAATGTGAAATTGCAGAACTACTAATTGTCATTTGTAACCTACCACTCACATCAGCTTCTGTACCAAATGACTGGAGGATAGCTAATGTGACACCAATTTTTTAAAAGGGCTCCAGAGGTGACCCCAGCAATTACAGGCCGGTAAGCCAGACTTCAGTACCGGGCAAACTGGTTGAAACTATGAACAGAACTGTCAGACACACAGATGAACATAATTTGTTGGGGAAGAGTCAACATGGTTTTTGTAAAGGGAAATCATGCCTCAACAATCTATTAGAATTCTTTGAGAGGGTCAACAAGCATGTGGACATGGGGGATTCAGTAGATATAGTATATTTAAATTTTCAGAAAGCCTTTAACAAAGTCCATCACCAAAGGCTCTTAAGCAAAGTAAGCTGTCATGGGATAAGATGGAAGGTCCTCTCATCGACTGGTAACTGGTTAAAAGATAGAAAACAAAGAGTAGGAATGAATGGTCAGTTTTCAGAATGGAGAGCGGTAAATAGTGTTGTCCCCCAGGGCTCTGTACTGGGACCAGTCCTATTCAACATATTCATAAATGATCTGGAAAAAAGGGTAAACAGTGAAGTGGCAAAATTTGCAGATGATACAAAAATGATAACGGGTATGGAACAGCTCCCGTATGAGGAGAGATTAATAAGATTGGGACATTTCAGCTTGGAAAAAGAGACGACTAAGGGGGGATATGATAGATGTCTGTAAAATCATGACTGGTGTGGAGAAAGTAAAATAAGGACGTGTTATTTATTCCTTCTCATAACACAAGAAATAGGGGTCACCAAATGAAATTAATAGGCAGCAGGTTTAAAAGAAACAAAAGGAACTATTTCTTCACACAATGCACAGTCAACCTGTAGAACTCCTTGCCAGAGGATGTTGTGAGGGCCAGAACTATAACAGGGTTCAGAAAAGAACTAGATAAATTCATGGAGGATAAGTCCATAAATGGCTATTAGCCAGGATGGGTGGGTGGGTGTTCCTAGCCTCTATTTGCCAGAAGCTGGGAATGGGGGACAGGGGATGAATCACTTGATGATTACCTTTTCTGTTCATTCCCTCTTGGGGCACCTAGCATTGGCCACAGTCAGAAGATAGGATACTGGGCTAGATGGACCTTTGTTCTGACCCAGTATGGCCATTTTTATGTTCTTGTGTTAATCATAGACACTATATCAGGGTCTACCAATTAGCTATTTTGTGCTGTGGAGCTGATCTTTTAAATGAGGGCTGGGAAACTGTTATGAGAAGAGATTATATTTTAGGCCCCAATTCTGCAGAGATGACACCTGAGTGGACCCGTGTGCCCATGACGAGCCCCGGGGAGGTCAATTGGGTTTGGAGAGAGTGCCAAGTCCAATAGCATGAGTCTCCTATTTGCAAGGTCACATCCTTATACTCTTCCTTTTAAAAAATAAGGAACTAATGTTGTAGAATTCTTTTATATAACTATTACTGTCTTGATTTATTCAAATTAAACTTTGAAGGCCATTAACCCATTAATGATAGGTTACAGTGTAGTAGCCGTGTTAGTCTGTGTCAGCAAAAAGAAAATAAGAAAATTTTCTATTAACCCATTAGGTTACCTTAGTCTCTTTTGTTAATTAAAATTAGAGGTGAGGTTCTGACTGCAGGGAGCAGGTTGCGGTTCCCAGATTCAGAGTTGCCTGGCTCTGCCACAACCCTAATTTATGCCATTGCCATAAGGTCCCTGTAGTTTATCACACCCCCACTTTTCCTCATCTCAACAATGTCCCACTTCCAACAAACCCCCTTACACTAAGGATGGTGAGGCAGCTGGGACAGAAGGCAGTAGAGCCTCCTCGGCCAGATTTTCTCTCTCTGTTTCTACTGGTAGGCTTCCCCTCTGTTGGAAGAATTCTCCACTGGCTACCTCCTATCAGTTTGAGTCCACTTTACACTGTGTCCGTAGCGCACAGTGAACCTGGTGGACTCCAGAAGCCAGTCCATTTTTTTTATGTAATGCAATAAGAGAATTACCTTTGGATCAAAAGATGTCTTGTTTTTAGACAGAAGTTCTTCTACACTCTCTCGTATTTCCTTTGGAATGTTACGGGCATCAAAGGTTGCAATATCTTCTCTCACTCCTCTTTTGGCAAGGAAACTGCAAATAGTATTAAATAATTAAATGACAAAGCATTGATAAAACAAAGTTACTCAGTTTACAGTAACTGGAGTTCAAGATGAGTTCTCCACAGGCACATTCCACTAATGGTACGTATGCACCTCATGTGTCAGAGATCAGTGTCTTTTTGGACAGCAGTACCTAGGGAGCGCATATACGCTCTTCAGTTCTCATGCTCTGCTGCAAGGGCATATACGGCAGACCTTTCCATCTTATGGGATTTTGGCCAATCCACCAGACCATGAAGCAATGCAGATCAATCAAGTTTGACCTCACCTCTCTGTCAATGAAAGAGACAGTGCTAGGCTCTAGGACCCAACCTGTATTGTGGGGAATCCAGGCATTTGTGGCAGGTTGCCCATCCAAGAACCAACACCACCCTCCCTGCCAAACCCTCCAGGCTGGGAAATGCCAGGACCCAGCCTCAGAAGCAGAGGCAGGACTGGGTCAGTACTCCACTCTGCCCTCACAGTGAGCTGCTCTGCCAGAATCCTGACAACCCCTAACCAGCACACCACTCCACTTTGTCTTCCCCTCCACCTCCGGCACCCTGCAATGCCCAACCTCTGCTTGGAGAAACTGGTTGACTAGGATGTACCCAGTAACTTCATCGACCAATAATTTGTCAAGAGTCATCAGATTCCTACCCTCCACAAAAACTCCCCCAACCTCATTGAGACCATTGATGGGTCACCCCTCTCTTTGGGGCCCATCACATATCAAATGGCATCCCTGGAGGTCATCACCAGTGGCAGCCACCAGGAAACCATGCAATTTTGGATGATCTGCTCCTCACATTTGCCAGTCATCCTTGGCATCCCTTGTTTTGTCACCCCAAACCCCTTAATCAGCTGGCAATCAAGGACAGTGCTCTTCTGCTCTCTGCAGTGCTGATGAAAATGCCTCCTTAGTCCTGGTTCACGACTGACCACACTCTATAGTGCACTCCAACCCTCAAGGCTCCCAGAGAGGAGAGTAGCAGGTCCAACAACCCCTAAGATTCCTATCAAATACCTGGAGTTCACCAGGATGTTCAAAACACAGAAGGCAGATACCCTACCACAGTTAAGACTGCCCCACTGAACTCTGCCAAGGGATGGAGATTCCCTTCAGACACACTTTCTTTGAAAAAGACCCACAGGCCCTCCAGGAGTACCCAGAGTAAAACTTGTGAAGGATTAATTCATCTCTCCCCAGCTAGTGCCCCTGTATTCTTTGTAGCCAAGAATAATGGCTCTCTCTCCAATGCTGTGTTGCTTACTGGGCACTAAATCATATCACAGTATGCAATCAATAACATTTTCATCTTTTATGAGAAAGAACTCCATGACCACCATTTGCATATCGTTCTAGAACCTCTCCATGGACCTCACTGTGGAGCAGCCCCACTTCCAAGGGCACTTGGTCGTTCCGACAGTGGTGGACCTCCTGATGAAAATGTCCCATTTCATCCCCTATCGTACCCTTCCATCAGCCGTGAAATGGCATGGCTTTTCTTGGAACATATCTTCCAGTACCACGGCATGCTGGAACACATCATTTCTGATTGGGGCACCCAATTTGCCTCCTGGTTTTGGCAAGAATTCCTCTGCTTTCTCAACACCATGCCCCTCCTCTCAACTGCCTACCACCCTCAGACTGACAACCAGATCAAAAAAGTCAACCAGACATTGGAACAGTACTTAAACTGTTTCCTGAATTTTCACCAAAATGATTGGGTTGCCCTGTTGTCTTTGGCCAAATTCGCTTACAATAACACAACCCATGCTCCCAGTAGCAAAGTCCATTCTTTGCAAACTTTGGCTTTCATCCCATTTCACCCCAAACTATCAGAAGTCCCCTCTATTCTGGAAGCCACAGACTCAGTCCTATACGCTGCACTAACAGCACAGGACAAGTAGAGTGAGTGCAGCCTAGGGTTGTCAATCACAGTATCCACTGTGTGACCTTTGTGGATCTGCACATGTTGAGAAGGGACTCCTGGCTTGAGGAGTGCGAGTCTCAAAGTCCTGTTATGGTTATGGTTCATGTGAAGGGTACTAGTCTTACTCTGCACTGCAACAATTATTAATTTACCCAGCAACAGTTCCTGATTTGTTAATCTGTTTACCTATCAATAACTCCCTCGTGCTTTTTATTGGTCAATTGTTAATCAATTGTTAATCTATATACTGTTACCAGTTCTTTGGCATTATCTGGCTAGGCATTATCTGGCCAGGAGTTTTATCTGCTAGCCAGGTTGCCCCACTGTGACTCTGCCTGACCAACAGAGCTCCAGTGTTTATGATTCATACAATGCACCGTCAACCCATGGAACTCCTTGCCAGAGGATGTTGTGAGGGCCAGGACTATAACGGGGTTCAAAAAAGAACTAGATAAATTCATGGAGGATAGATCAATCAATGGCTATCAGCCAAGATTGGCAGGGACAGTGTTCCTAGCCTCTGTTTCCCAGAAGCTGGGAATGGGCAACGGGATGGATCACTTGATGAATTCCCAGTAGCAGGTGCAATCCAGTGGCTGCTCAAAGCATTTCCCCACAGCTGCGATAGCTCCTGTATGTGCTTTGTTCCCATCCCCATTCCTGCCTTGGTGCCAGCCTTTGCCCCTGCCTTCCTTATTCCAGGCAACCTGGTTCTGGCCCTGCACTCCAACTCCTGGCTCCTGACTCCGGGTCTGACCGTTGGCTTTGGCATCTGGTCTCTGACTCTGGGCTCCAACATCTGGCCACTGACCCCGTTCTAACCATTAGGCATGACTCCTGCTCCACTAGGCACAACAGTTGGTTGATACACCAGTTCCAGAATTTGACTGCTTCCTGGCAGAGTGAGGAAAACCTGGTACTGCCTTGTTTGTTGATGTAAAACGTAGTGGTCATGTTTTCATCATGATTTGAACTGACTGTCCTGTTAGGTAGAGAAAGGACTCGCAGGCCTTCTGTACAGCTCTGAGTTCTAGGTGACTGATATACATTCTCCTCTTTCTCAGAAACCATAGACCCTGTGCCGTTAGTTTGTCCATATGAGCGCTCCATCCCTGTAGGGATGCATCTGTGACAATAGTATTGGATGGTAGGGATGCTATGAAGGATACTCCTCTGCATGTACCTATCCATTTCAGTGAGGATAGGACCAATGGAAGGATGACGAGGGATGTGTCCAGGTGATGTTTGGAAAGTGTGCAGACCAACTTCAACCAGCCCTGCAAGCAGCAGAGGTGAAATCTGGCATGTGGCATCACAAATGTGCAGGTGGCCATTTGACGTAGGAGGACAAATCATGACCACACATCAGCATTTGAGTTTCTTTCAAGTTGAAGAATTAGGGAAACAGGCCTTGGACATGGAGGAGTCCAGGATCACAGCAATGAATTCAGTCCTTGGAACTGGATGGAGAACCCCTGTGTTATCGCCTCCATGGCCCATTGATCAGTGGTGATAAGGGGTCAACTGTGCCTGAATTGAGCTAACCAATTTCTGAAGAGGTGGTTGTTGATTTCTGAAGTCATTGCTGGCAGAACCCATCTCTCGACCATCCCACCACAATCACTGCTTCTGAGACTGAAAGACTTTGCAGTTTGTGATGGAGAAGTGGGTTGTATTCTCCTGTGAAAATGCTGCCATTTCCTGGGTGGTTCTGAAAACTTTTGATGGTGAAAGAGCAGCTGGATTGGTCTCCGTGAGGAATACTGTTGTTTCATTAGTTTCCTCTGAAGAACTGATGTGTAGACTCCAAAGGAACGCAAGGTGGCTTGTAAGTCCTTTAGTGTATGGAGGGCCTCGTCTATCTTAGAGCTGAACAATTCAGCTCCTTCAAAAGGCAAGTCCTCCACCATCATCTGGACTTCTCTTAGGAAACCCAATCCCTGAAGACATGATGCCTTATGCACAATAACAGCCATTGCCATTGATCTGGCAGTCATATCCACCACATTGAGTTCTGCTTGGAGTCTCATTCCAGCTACAAGCTGACCTTCATTAATAGTGACATAAAGTCCTCACAAACGTCATTGGAAAGGCAGTCCACAAAGGCAAGCAGTCTCTCATGTATGCAGAAGGCATATATTGCTAATATGACCTGACAATTGGCCACACATAACTGTAGGCTTAATGAGGAGTAGGCTTTTCAGGCTCAGGTATTTCCCCAACTCCACCAGAGATGCAAATCAGTCTGTGCAACAGCACTGCACGGCCAGGAACCCTGCTGCTGCCTCACAGTGTAACAGACTCTTTAGACTTCCAGCCTGCTCTTGATCCAGTTCCTGTTTCTGCCCTAGCCTTGCCCAAGCCCTATTCCAGTCTGCTCCAGGCTTGTCTTTGCCCTACTTTGATCTTGCTCCTGTCCTATAGCTAACGCACTCCAGCCCTACCTCCGCCTCCTGACCACCCACCCCCCCGTACCCTCAGACTCTGACCACCCAGCTTCAACCTTTGGCCTGTATCCAGCTATGGTACTGATTTGGCTTATCCAAGGACTCTGATCACCCGGTTTCGACCTTTGGCCTGCACATGGCTCCCTCTCTAAGCCATGAGGCAGTGAGAGAAACTGAACTGCTGGAGGCACACCTTATCCTTGTATGCCCTCAGAGTTGAACACGAGAGCTGAAAAGCACATGCATACCCTATGGGTACTGCTGGCATATGCAACGAACGTCCATCTGATCTCTGGCATATGCGATGTATGTGCCCCATCAGTGGAATATGCATGTGGACAATCACTCGAAGGAAAATAAATGTTAAAAAGGTCTCTGAACCTACAGTCGTAAGAGGTTTTTGCAGGAAATATATCAGTTTTATCCATAAATAGCTATACGTTATCTATTCATTGTTAAGAATAAAATTATTTTCCTTCAAGATAATTAAAAATTGCATCCAAATCTTTCAAGAGAGTACAACAGAAACTATTTTCCATTATACATTACTGCATTAATGCTTTAAATAAAATCTTCAACTTACCTCTTCATGCTCACCCATGATGTATCAAAAATCCCCATCAGTCGTAAAACACCCTCTAGTATATCTCTGATTATGTCAGGTGGCATTCGTAGTGACCGAATTTCTGACAAAGACTCTGGCTTTATATTTCCAACTGCTAATTTAGCTTCATTAACCAGCGGCTACAAAAAATAAAAATAACTGTTTTATCAACAGGACACAACAGAACATTTATGTCCTCTCTGTTTTCATAGAACTTAACTTTATGTTTCACCTTTAGCATTTTATTTTCCTCATTAAATCCAACTTATCTTTTAAATTTGTATTAACTTTTCAAAGTTTAATTTTTAAAAGGTGAAGTAAACGTATTTACCTATGGCAAGAATTTATTTTCATGTTACACTGTACATTATAATCCTGACATTCTCTTAATTTTTATTCAGCACGATCATCCAAAAATATTGTACAGCTATTAAAACAAACAATTTACTCTTTTTTTTATCCCTTTTGCTGTTGGATACTTCAGTTTTTATAAAGAATACATAATAAATCTTATTAAGGAAGATCTACACACAATGGGCCAAATTAAGGCTGTCCTTGTGTAGGCATATGGGAGTGATGGGCCACATAAAGCCTTCTCTTCATATGCAGCTTCATTGTAGGGCATTGGACTGGTGGATAAAGGTTTCCAAGCCCTTTGAGGAATCTCACTGTGGTTGGATGGGCAGAGGCACAATAATTCTCTATTAGGAGGTGGAAAGCCATGATGGCTGCTGCGGCGAGCAAGTCTATCTGAGGGGTGCCCCACTGATGGAATATGTGGTGTAATATGCTGGGATCTATTTCCCACTCATGGTCTTGGAAAAAGTGCTTGCTGAATGCATTTGCGATCACATTCTGAACCCCTGGAAGATAGTCAGCTGTTGCTTATGTACCAATTCCAAAGCTTGACAGCCATGACACGGAGGGATGGGGATCTTGCTCCTTCTTGGAGACTGATGTAAAACATGCATGATATGTTCTCTCTCGTGATCTTTATGTGTTTGCCCCTGGTTAGTTGTAAGAACCAGAGACAGGCATACCCAACTGTTCTGAGTTCCAGGAGGTTGATATATAGGATGGCCTTTTGTGACATCCATTTGCCCTGGGTCGTGTGAGTGTCTAGATATGCTCCCCACCCAAGCAGAGAGGTGTCCATTGTTATCACGACTGTTGGTAAAGGACGTGCAAATGGAACTCCTGTGCACATGTTGTGTTGGTCTTTCCAGCAGCTCAGGGATTGTTTTATGGAGGTAGGTATAGAAAGCAGCATATTTAAACTGTTTGGTGAATAAGCTGTTCTGAGCCATTCTTGAAGGCAGCATAGGCGCCCACTTCCCCGCTTTCCCCTGGGTGCTTGACCCCCCACTCTGCCCCCGGCCCTGCCCTCACTCCACCCCTTCCATGCAGCCCTGCCCCACCTCTTCCCACCCCTGCCCCGCTCTGGTCTCGCCTCTTCCCCACTTCCTCCCCTGAGCGCGCCACATTCCCGCTCCTCCTCTCCCTCCCAGCACACCGCCAAACAGGTGTTTGGTGGCAGCCGGCGGGAAGCGCTGGGAGGTAGGCAAAGGAGCAGGGATGCGGTGCGCTCGTGGGGGAGGAGGAGATGGGGTGAGGGTGGAGGGGAGATCCAGCCCCGGAGCACCCATGGAGTTGGCGCCTATGGAAGGCAGCACATTCGAAGCCTCACATGTTCTGTAATAAAAGTGGTGACTGCTATGTGCTCTACCAATTGAAGACAGTTCCTGACCGTAGTCTGGGGGCTGAGCTGGACTGTGTTGACCAGGTTGGAAAGGGCCACAAACCTATGCAGAGTAAGGTAGGCTCTAGCGGTTACTGAATCAAGGTGTACCCCTATGAACGGTTGCACAGGGGTCAAGGTGGATTTTTGGATGTTCAATTGCAGGCCCAATTCAATGAGGAGATCTATGGCCTGGGAGGTCGCCCAAGACATCTGTTCCAGGAAGTGACCTTTCGGCAGCCAATTGTCCAGGTAAGAGACTATTAAAATACCTTTCCTGCAGCGCTGTTCTGTTATTACCAACATGAATTTCGAGCAGACCTTCGGGGCAGATGACTGGCCAAAGGGAAGCACTTGATAGTGAAAGTGGTCCTTGCCGACAGTGAAATATAGGAACCATTTGTGGAATGAGTGGATAGCAATATGGAAATACACATTTTGGAGGTCAAGGGCTGAGAACCAATTCCCTTGCTCTAGTGACTGAATCATCACTGCAAGTATCACCATTTTGAATTTTTGTGCCTTCCCATAGGTAAGAAGTCTCAAATCTAGGATGGGTCTCCAACCTTCACTCTTTTTTGGTGCCAGGAAGTACCTTGAATAAAACCCCTTCCCTCTGTGCTGCCGATTCTATAACTCCCAAGCTATAAGAGAGTGTCTAATTCTTGACAAAGCAAGCTCTCACGAGAGGGGTCCCTGAAGAAGGACACGGAAGAAGGGGTGTGTTGGTGGGAGTGTAGTCAAGTTGATGGTGTATTCTGTGGAGATGATCTCCAAAAACCCACTTGTCCATAGTAATGGACTCCCAAGCCTGCCTGAAATGGTGAAGATGGTCACTGAAGGGAGGAAAGTCAGTGAATAGCTGAAGAGGACGAGGATGGCAATTCAAGCCCTCAACCAAACCATCAAATCTTCTGCTTGGAGACGAACGGGTACGAGGTGGAAGGCTGAGAAGTGGACCATTTCCTTCTCTGGAATCTGCCTCTTTTAGTGCAGTTCATACGACCTCGGGAGGAAGGAATTGGGCAGGGCGGGATCTCTGGGCCATTTGGAACTTGCCAAGCTTCCTCTTGGATGTGGGCGTGTAATTTCTAAGAGAGAATAAAGTAGGTTTTGAGTCCTTTAATGTTTGCAGAGACTCGATGGTGCTATCTGCGAACAACTTACACCCATCAAAAGGAAGGTCCTCTACTGCACTCTGAACCTCTTCTGCTAATCCAGAGTGTTGAAGACAGGAAGTCTCTCTCATAACTACCACTGTAGCGATCAAATGGGTAGCAGTATCTGTGGCGTCAAGGGAGGCTTGTCAGGCACTTCCAGCAAGCAGTTAACCCTCCATAATAACTGCCTTTTGTGCTCTGTCAGTAGGTGATGCACAACAGAATTCAGCTGGGTACAATATATTGTACTTCGCCATTGACACCTGACAATTGGCAATTCTAAATTGTAAGGAAGCCAAGGAATAAGATTTTCTTTCCAATAATTCTAGACACTTATGGTCTTTTTCATGAGGTGTGGTTTTAGTGTGGTCCTGCCTTCCACATTCATTAACTGTGTCAACTATCAAGAAGTTAGGTGAAGGATGGAAAAATAAAAATTTGGAGTCTTTTGCCGGAACATACTACTTCTTATCCATGCTCTTTCATGTAGGTGGACTAGAAGCCAGGTTCTGCCAGATGATCATCATGGGTCCAGAAGAGCTTCGTTAACAGGCATAGCTATGTGAGCCACTGACGGTGAATGGAGGATATCAAGCAGCTTATGATAAGGCTCTTTCACCTCCTTGAGAGTAATCTGCAAAGAGACTGCAACTCTCTTCACCAGATCCTCCACCAGGGATAGAGAAGGAAGTATGACTGCTTCATCCAGAGATGAAGAGAGGTTGAATGAAGCAGAAACCTCTTCATCTGCTCTAGCTTCCTGCTCCTCGAAAAATTCCTCTTGAGGGTCAGGTTTTGGTAGGAACAGGTGATGCAGGTTGCCACACTCTGTGGTGGGTGGCGCTGGATGCTCTGGAAAATTGTTTGTGTTAGGCTACCCAGGAGTCCCAATATGGCCAAGGAAGGGGTGTATAAGGCATAAGAGGAGGCACCCATGGGTGCTCAGACCAGCGAGATGTTAGTGGTAATTGTGGTTTATGGGTAGTTGCAGGTTCACCTGAGGCTACTGGAAAGGGGCCTCTATAGGAGTGAGGGGGAGAACCCTGAATTGACACTTGAGACACCAAGGCAAGGTCTTCATCAAAATCCTCTTCCTCAAGTTCACCCTGGAATGGTGGAGCACCTGGAGAGATCTATGGAGAAATCGTCAGTACCAGGCGAACCTCAGGTGATGTAGATGTTCTTGGTACTGACAGCACACTGGAGCTGAGCTGAGGAGAACTGGGCATCTGAGATACAGCCAGGTCGCATGGAATTTCTGTGGTACCAGGAGTGTTATTGGTACTAAGCCTATAGTCTGCACTGCAGTAATCACGGCCAAGGGCGCTGATGGTACTGTAGGTCTCCAGCACTTGGAAGTAAGCGCAGTTGCTGACAGTACAAAAGGTCTCATGGGCTCTAAAGAAAGTGCATTCGGAACCAAGCAGGCTTCTTTGGTACCAAGAAAGCAGAGGAAGAACACTTCTTCTTGCGTTTGGTCCATCAATAGTACTGATGATCTCTCCAGGCCCAACGCTTTGCCATCTTTCAGTCTAGCCATGCCCTGGGTACCTGAGGAACCAGCCTCCTCATGGGAATCTAATTGGAGAGCCGAAAGCACCAAAGTAGGTGAAGATATCGACAACCTCAGTTTTGTAGAGGCAGATTCTCTACCTGGTAAGCCGGGGCATATTCCTTTGAGGGATTATGAGAGGAGTCCTTGGTCTTCCTCTTAGATGCCCTGGAGGCATGGGGTTCCAATGTTGTGCAAGCAGCAGACTTGCTCAGAGACTGGTGTAAGAGGGGGTGAGGTTCCCTTGGCCTGGGTCAGGGAAGGGGTTAAGAAGCTCTGATACAGTACTATAAAATCCTCTTACCGGTAAAGGGTTAAGAAACTCAGGTAGCCGGGCTGACACCTGACCAACAGGACCAATGAGGGGACAAGAGACTTTCAAATCTGAGGGGGGAAAAGGCTTTTGTCTGTCTGTGGGATCTCACTGCCGGAGACAGATCAAGGAAGCAAGCCATCCGACTCATATAGAGTTAGTGAGTAATTTAGATAGAAACACGTTAGGTTTTTCTGTTGTTTTTAGCTTGTGAAATTCGCTGTGCTGGAGGGAATGTGTATTCCTGTTTTTATTGCATTTTTTCTGTAACTTTAAGGTTTTGCCCAGAGGGGGATCCCTCTGAGTTGGGAAATTGAGTACCCTGTAAAATATATACCATCCTGATTTTACAGAGATGATTTTTACCTTTCTTGCTTTAATAAAATCCTTCTTTTAAGAACCTGTTTCCCGTTGTTCTAAGACCCAGGGGTTGAATCTTTGATCACTTTGTAACCAATTGGTTAGGAGATTATTCTCAAGCCTCCCCAGGAAAGGGGGTGTACGGGCTTGAGGGGATATTTTGGGGGGAAGGGGAACTCCAAGTGGTCCTTTTCCCTGGTTCCTGTTTCAATCACTTGGTGGTGGCAGCGAATATCAATTCTCAGGGGAGGGGAGGGGAGGTACAGGGGAGATTTGTACCTTGGGGAGTTTTTAACCTAAGCTGGTAGACATAAGCTTAGGGGGTCTTCATGCGGGTCCCCACGACTGTACCCTAGAGTTCAGAGTGGAGAGGGAACCCTGAAAGAGGGGGTGAGGTTCCCTTGGCCTGGGTCAGAAACTGGGTGTATAAAGCTCTCCACCATGAGGAGACGAAGTTTTAGCTCTCTGTTTTTTCTAGCTCTTCATTTCAGTGCCAGACAAAAGTTGCACTTCTGGGCAATGTGCAATTCCTCAAGGAAATAGATGCAGTGGGAGTGTCTGCTGCTGACCAAAATCGCCTCCCAGCATGACAGACAATGTTTGAAGCCAGGAGAACAGGGCATAACCTCCCAGTAAAGATGAACTAACTAACTAACTAGTATCTATCTAAATATAATGCAAGAGAAGAGAAGAGAAAAGAAAAAAAAGGGTTTTTTTTAAAAAGAAAAGATAAAAAGCTATACTACTACTATTTAAAAAGCTATACTCCTACTATTTACTACAGAAACTAACACCATGACTAACCAAAACTCCGTCTCAGGTCAACGTGGTTGAGAAGGAACTGAGGTCAGTTCGTTCATGCAGTGCTATACAACTAGGGCCCTACCAATTTCACGGCCATGAAAAACATATCACAGAGCATGAAATAGGCCCTTCCCTGTGAAATCTGATCTCCAAGGAATCAGCTGGACTGGGGAGGGACAGGACTTGTCCTTCCCCTGCACTGCTGTTTTCGGAGGGAGATCAGACCCACCTCCACAGGCAGTGCAGAAGAGGGTGTACCACCCTCACTTTGGGCTACTGCCCCCCGTGGCTCTTGCTGGGCTCCTGCCCAGGCTCGAGGGGCCGCTGCCACTACCCGCAGCTCCTGCCGTGGTTCTGGGCTGCTGCTCCTTCCCTACCCCGGGTCCTGTTGGGGCTGGAGGCTTCCAGGGCTCGGGGCTGCTGCATCCTCCCTCCCCCACCGAAAGCTCCTGCTGGGACTCGAGGCTTGCACCCCCTGCAACTCCTGACCGATCTCAGGGACCTGGGCTGGGGGCTGTCATCCCCCCGCAGCTCCTGCCAGGCTCAGGGACCTGGACTGGGGGCTGCCACCCCCTGCAGCTCCTGCCAGGCTCACAGCTGACCGCCCGTGGCTCCTGCCCAGGCTCGTGGCTGCTGCCCCCGCCCCCGGAGGCTCCTGCCCAGATCAGGGACCTGGGTTGGGGGCTGCCACCCCTGCAGCTCAAGTCGGGACTTGGGGCTTTCGTTCCCCACAGCTCCTGCCTGAGCTCCAGGCTTCTTCTCCCACCCCCCACGGCTCCTGCCCAAGCTTCAGGCTGCCCAGGCTCAGGGCTTCTGCCCCCCTTTCCTGGTTCCTGCCTGGATTTGGGGCTTCAGCCCCCACAGCGCCTGCTGGGGCTCAGGGCGTCCACCCTGTGGCTCCTGCCAGGGCTGGGGCACCCATTTTTCAAACTGTCTGGGGCCCCTGGGCATGGGCCCCATGGGCCCATGCGTTAATCCACCACTGACCCTGACTAGCAGCTCGAAGCCCACAGCTGGGGCACTCCCAGCAGCACTGGGGAGACTAGATCTTCCTCCACCTCCGGGAGCCTCCGCCAGCTGCAGGAAACTCCGCAGCACAGAAGTGAGTGTGGCAATCCTGCAACCCCTCTACAACAGCTTTGGGACACACACACCCCCACAATCTCCTTTTGGATCAGGCCCCCCATGGTTACAACACACCATGACATTTCAGATGTAAACCCTGTGGCCATAAAATTGACCAGAGTGAACCATGAATTTGGTAGGGGCCTATATATAACAATGGCACAGGGCACTAGAATGACTAACACGCATGTGTGGCCCAAACAGATGCTGCTATGAGAAATCTCTGATCAAAGGTGCAGGGAGGACAAGCACATCTAGAGTGGAGCACCCTGAGGAACACACTACTCAAAGAAGAACAATATGTTTGTATTGCTTTTTACCTCTTTTAGCACTGGAGACCAAAACAGCTATTGGAGGATAATTTCATTCTTGTGCATTAACAGAATTATTTACAAAATTCCAATTAATTATCCTTCTCCAAACCTACTTAAGGCAGTAGGTTAGCACAAGGGTAACAACTGAGGGCATGCTTTGGCCTGATAGACAGAAAATAAAAAAGCTTGAGTCCCAAATCCCAAACTGATTGTCAGGGCTGGCAATTAGAGTATCCTGAACATATTTTTAAATATAAATAATTGAGAGAAAATAAATGTGAAACCCCATTGTGATTTTTTTTTTCAAATCTTGCAGATCAGAACAAGAATCAAAGTCAAATAGGATCAGTTTTATCCATTAATTTTCCTTATCAGTTCTCACCTGAACCTCTTTTAGTTCATCTTCAATTTTTCTTTTTCTTTCTTCAATTTTTACAACTTCTTCTGCTATCTTGTGTTTAATTTTTTCCATTTCTGTCTTTTGCTCACTGGCATCCTGTAAGAAGAGAGATTATTCATGAGGAAACCCACTTTATTTTCCAAAATTGATTATGTAGTATTATTATACTTTTGATACTCATGTTTCTTTAAATCTTCATTTTAATTTTAAAATAAATTTTAATTTGTATAGTATAGTTCATACTAAAGTATTAAAAAAGACTTGACACTGAATTACTGTTTATAGTCCTCAGTCAGGAAGGCACTTAAGCATGTTTAACTTTAAACATGTTTAAGTCTCATTGACTTCAATGGGACTTAAGCATGAACTTAACTGCTGTCCTGAAAATAGGAACACTTGCCTGAATTGAAGCCTATGTAAGCTAATACACATATTTCTTCAACAGGCTGGTAAGGAAAAAAAGAGATAGATTTATTATTGTTATATCTATTTTAAAAAATTTGAGAAGCGCTCAGATACTACGGTTGTAGAGGACACATAAATAGATATGACTAAATTAAGGAAGTGTATACTGTAACTTGGACATCATGTTCGATTTGGACCTGTGTTTAGCTCCTCACATCCAGGCTATGTCTAAATCTTGACAATTCTTTCTGCATAACATCTCTAGGATTCCCCACTGGGGGAGGTGAGGAGACAGACTAACAGAGCGAGATGGATACCCAGAAGTCACCTACTACAGGACAGGACCAACAAGGAAAATAACAGAACACCACTGGCCATCACATACAACCCCCAGCTAAAACCTCTCCTGCACATCATCAATGATCTAAAACCTATCCTGAAAAACGATCCCTCACTCTTACAGACCTTGGGAGGCAAGCCAGTCCTCGCTTACAGACAGCCCCCCAACCTGAAGCAAATACTCACCACACCAAAGAAACACTAACCCAGAAACCAATCCCTGTAACAAACCTAGTTGCCTACTCTGTCCCCATATCTACTCTAGTGACGCCATCAGAGGACCCAACCACATGAGCCACACCATCAGGGACTCATTCACCTGCACATCTACTAATGTGATATATTGCATCATGTGCCAGCAATGCCCCTCTGTCATGTACATTGGCCAAACCAGACAGTCTCTACTTAAAAGAATACATGGACACAAATCAGACAACAGAAATGGTAACATACAAAAGCCAGTAGGAGAACACTTCAATCTCCCTGGACATTCTATAACAGATTTAAAATTAGCCATACTTCAACAACAACAAAATTCAAAAACAGACTTCAAAGAGAAACTGCAGAACTAAAATTCATTCGCAAATTTAACACCATTAATTTGGGCTTGAACAGGGACTGGGAGTGGCTGGCTCACTACAAAAGTAACTTTCCCTCTCTTGGTATTGAAACCTCCTCCTCAATTATTGGGAGTGGACTACATCCACCTTGATTGAATTGGCCCTGTCAACAATGGTTCTTCACTTGTAAGGTAACTCTCTTCTCTTCGTGTATAATAATGCCTGCATCTGTAATTTTCACAGCATGCATCTGAAGAAGTGGATTTTTTACCCACGAAAGCTTATGCCCAAATAAATCTGTTACTCTTTAAGGTGCCACCGGACTCCTTGTTGTAGCTCTAGGATAAGTCCTTTCCCATTCATCCAAAGAACTAAAACTCTCATCCATGCTCTCATCATCTTGCATCTCAATTACTATAACATCCTTTTCTCTAGCCTTGACAAATTCAATCTTGCCCTGCTCATGTTCATTCAGAATGCTGCTGCAAAGATGATTTTCATAATCTGCTGCTTTGACCACACCACCTCTCTCTTTGCATCCCGCCCCCCGGCTCTCATTACTCTACCACTTGTGATACAGCATGGCCAGAAGGCAGCAGGAGAGTGATCTAGGATGAGGAGAAGCCTTATTCCCTGTAGATTAATTAAAAGCACCTGAAACCAATTAGAGCACCTGAAACCAATTAGAGCACCTGAAACCAGTCACCTGATACAATCCCCCTGCTTCAATCAGCCAGAGGAGGAGCTGGAGCAGAGTGAGAAGGAGCTGGAACAGAGTGGTTTGGTGGTGGAGCAGAGAGCAGTTTGGAGGAGTGAAGCAGAGTGGATTGGTGGTGGAACAAAGAGCAGTTCGAAGGAAAGTGGAGGAGAGTTTTGAGAAGTGCTGCAGCGGGCTAAGAAGACCAAGATCCTAGGTAAAGGGACACCTGGCTTGTGCAGAGGGAAGGCAGGAAGCCCCACAAGCTGAAGGTCAGGAGAGGGAAGTAGCCCAGGGGAAAGAATCACTGGTACAAGTGGTTCACCTGCTATCATAGGGCCCCTGGGCTGGGACCCGGAGTAGAGGGCGGGCCTGGGACCCTCCCTCTCCACTCCCCTTCCCTGGGATACTAGTAGGATAGCTGTTACCCCAGTTCAGGGGCAAGAAATGGCACCCTGAAACCCCCCCACAAGAAGAGAAAGTGCGGGACCCATCATAGTAGTGCCAGCAATTTGCCACACGTGGTGTCAGAGGTGGGATCTCCACAATGGGGACTTAAACCAGGGTTAGCCAAAACAATCCAGTCCTTAAGATGGACGATGTAATCAAGGCCCTAATACAAGCCACCGCGGCCCAGCAGGAGGCTACCCGGGTCCAAGCAACCGCCCAACAGGAGGCGACTAGGGTACAGCAAGAGACTAATCGTCTGTTGATGAGTCAGGCTGCCCAGGACCGAGCCCTGCTGTAGGAGCTGGTGAACCAGATGAAGGCCCTTATGGAGCGAAGCCAGAACGGCGATGGGACCCGGACTATACGGGCCAGCCACTGCCTACAGAAAATGACACGGGAGGATGATGTGGAGGCATACCTCCTGGCTTTTGAGAGAGCAGCCCAGTGGGAGGCCTGGCCCCGAGACTAGTGGTCCGGTATCCTTGCCCCGTTCCTGTGTGGGGAGGCCCAGAAGGTATACTACGATATGGCCGCGGAGACTGCAGCAGATTACCCCCAGCTGAAGGCAGAGATCCTGGCCAGATCCGGAGTAACTATGGCACTGCGAGCCCAGAGGTTCCATGAGTGGCAGTATACAGAGGACAAGACACCCAGATCGCAATTGTTTGACCTGATCCACCTGACCCGGAAATGGCTGCGCCCTGAGGCCCTCAGCTCTGAGAAGATGATGGAGCTCCTGGTACTGGACCGGTATATGAGGGGGCTACCACCAGGCCTCCGGGCTTGGGTTGGCCAGAATGACCCCTCCACCTATGATGAGTTGGTCTCCCTTGTGGAAAGACAGCTAGCAGCCCGTGAACTGTTCCAGACCCCAGGGGGTGAAACATGGCAATCCAGGAAGCCAGCCCCAAACCCAAGGTCCCGGACCGCAGAGAAATACAGGAGAATTATAACTGGGAGGAAAGACATTGAGGAATGGCCGGAGTCCAAGAAGGCACCTGGGGGTTTGGGAAGAGAGGGCTGGGGGGGGGGCGATCAAATAGCCCCAGGCAGAGGGTGGCAACTGGGATAAGGGGTCGGTGTTACGAGTGTGGGGAATTGGGGCATATAGCAGCCCAATGCCCCAACAGGGAAGAGCCTATGCAGTGCAATCTGGGGGATCCTGGGGAACAATGTGGCCTAATTGGCCTGGTAGGGGTCGAAATGACCCCACATGGGTATACAAGGTCAGTAAAAATGAATGGTATTGTGACCACAGCATTAGTAGATTCCGGGAGTGCTGTCACACTGGTCTCGGGGAAGTTGGTGGGGCAAGACCAACTAACCCGGGCCAAAACCACAGGGGTAACGTGCGTTCATGGCACCGTAAATTTCTACCCCACAATCCCAGTACGGATTGAGATCCAGGGGAACACTACCAGGGTAACTGCAGCGGTGGTCCCTAGGCTCCCCTACCCGGTCTTAATTGGTAGGGACTTCCCTGGGTTTGAGAACTTACTCCCCCGAGTAGAGCCAAGGGAGGGTAGCAACCCCCGGGCTGAAATGGAGGCACATACAGATAGCTTCACCCCAATTTTTGCTGAATTTGCCCCAGAGCTATTCTCATCCCCCGGGAAACCCCGAAAGTCTAGGCAGGAAAGGAGGGCAGATAAAAGGCTAGGGACCAGGATTCTAGCAGAGAACCAGAAAGCCTCCCTTGTTGGTAAGCAAACCCGTTCAGGAGGCCAGGAGACAATTCAGGCCAGTGAGGACTCAGAGGCAGTTCCTAGCCCAAGTAGGGGCAACCCAGGGGGCGGAGTAGAAATAGGCCCCCTGGAATTAGGTCAGATCGGTACCGCCCGTGAGAATTTCAGGCAGGACCAAGCCAATGACCCGCTATATACGAATGTGAGGGAGGAGGTAGTGGAAGTAAATGGCGTACCGGTGGAATGAAAGACCAAAGGCCCGGGGCCGTATTATGTGATCAAACGTGATCTGTTGTACTGAATAGTGCAGATCCGAGGGGAAGAAGTAGAGCAGCTCTTAGTCCCACGGAAACACACAAGGGCAGTACTAGAGCTAGCTCACAGTCATTTATTTGGGGGACATCTAGGAATAGACAAGACACTGCATAGAGTCCTAAGAAGGTTTTATTGGCCAGGAATACGTGCGGAGGTCCAACGCTATTGTGCCTCCTGCCCAGAATGCCAGTTGCATAGCCCTCGACCTCACTTGCGGGCCCTATTAGTACCTTTGCCTATTATTGAAGTCCCGTTCGAAAGGATAGCCATGGGCCTTGTGGGCCCGCTGGAAAGATCAGCACGGGGTCACCGAAATGTACTAGTCATCCTTGACTATGCCACACGGTATCCAGAAGCCATTCCTTTAAGAAACCCCACATCCAAGGCAATAGCAAAAGAACTACTCCAAGTTTTTGCCAGAGTGGGCATCCCTAAGGAGATCCTGACTGACCAAGGAACCCCTTTCATGTCAAAATTAATGAAGGACTTATGTACCCTGCTCCGCATCCATGCCATAAGGACCTCAGTCTACCATCCTCAAACAGATGGCCTGGTTGAGCGGTTTTACCGCACCCTTAAAGGTATGATCCGGAAGGTGGTAGCACAGGATGGAAATGACTGGGATACCCTTCTACCATACCTAATGTTTGCAATACGGGAAGTCCCCCAGGCGTCCACCGGTTTCTCTCCCTTTGAGCTACTATACGGACGCCACCCACGCGGAATATTAGACATCGCCAAGGAGGATTGGGAAGAACAACCCAACCCAGGAAAGAATGTCATTGAGCACGTGACACAGATGAGAGAGCGAATAGCTCGAGTAACCCCTATAGTACGGGAACATTTGGAAAAAGCACAAGAGACCCAGCGGACATATTACAACCGCCAGGCGAAAGTATGGAAATTTCAGCCAGGAGAACGGGTGATGGTGCTAGTGCCGACAGCAGAAAGCAAACTCCTAGCCAGCTGGCATGGGCCGTATGAGATAGTGGAAGCCATTGGGGAAGTGGACTATAAGGTCAGACAACCAGACCGCCGAAGACCAGAGCAGATCTACCATGTAAACTTGCTGAAGCCCTGGTGTGACCGAGAGACGTGCCTGGTCATTCGGAGAGCTCCATCCCAGATGGACGACCGACAGGGGCAGGTGAGGATATCCCCTGAGTTAGCCCCAGAACAACGAACAGAGGTCATTGATATGATCCAACGGAACCAAGATGTGTTCTGTACACAGCCGGGCCATACGACACTGGTCCAACATCATATCATCACCAGGCCCGGAATAAGGGTGACGATAAGACCATACCGGATACCGGAAGCTAAAAGAGAGGAAATTAGGACAGAAGTGAAGAAGATGTTGGAACTTGGGGTTATTGAAGAATCCCACAGCCAGTGGTCCAGTCCTATCGTCTTAGTACCCAAGCCTGATGGCACCTGGAGGTTTTGTAATGACTTCCGGAAGTTGAATGAAGTATCCCAATTCGACGCCTATCCAATACCACGTGTCGACGAACTAGTTGATCAGTTAGGCAAGGCCCGATACCTAACCACTCTGGACCTGACTAAAGGATATTGGCAAATTCCCCTGGCCAAGAACGCCAAGGAGAAGACTGCTTTCTCTATACCTGATGGCCTGTTCCAATACACTGTCCTCCCTTTCGGACTCCATGGGGCCCCAGCAACATTCCAACGACTTATGGATAAATTGTTGCGACCCCATGCCAGGTATGCCGCCGCCTATTTAGACGATATAGTCATCCATAGCCCTGACTGGGAAACGCACCTAGTAAAAGTAGAAGCGGTACTAGACACCCTGAGGAAGGCTGGCCTCACTGCCAACCCTCTCAAGTGCGCGATAGGACTAGCTGAAACCAGATACCTTGGGTATGCAGTAGGGAGAGGTTTTGTAAAACCCCAATGGAACAAAGTGGAGGCAATACAAGACTGGCCTCGGCCAATCCGTAAAAAGCAGGTCAGAGCATTTCTCGGGTTAGTTGGGTACTATCGGAGATTCATCCCTCATTTTGCCACAAGAGCAGGGCCATTGACTGACCTTGTAAAGGCTCGGGGCCCCGAGATAGTAAAGTGGTCTGATGCAGCAGAAGGGGCATTCGCAGATTTAAAGACAGCCCTTTGCTGCCATCCTGTACTTATAGCCCCAGACTTCAAGAAAGAATTCGTTCTACACACAGATGCCTCGGAGGTAGGGCTAGGAGCCGTCCTTTCGCAGATGGTAGGGGAGGAGGAACACCCGATCCTCTACCTCAGCTGGAAGTTCCTCCCCAGGGAACAAAAGTACGCCATCGTTGAAAAGGAATGTCTGGCGATAAAATGGGCCATGGAAACTCTCCGTTACTACCTACTGGGGCGGCGATTTACCCTGGTGACAGACCATGCCCCGCTCCAGTGGATGCACAGAAACAAGGAGAAGAATGCAAGAGTGACTAGATGGTTCCTATCTCTGCAACCTTTTCATTTCCGAGTACAGCATAGGGCCGGAAGCCAACACGGCAATGCAGATGGCTTGTCACGAAAGCATTGCCTCTCGTCCCAAGTTGCCCAACCCCATGGTGTTGAGCAGGGGGGGAGGATATGTGATACAGCATGGCCAGAAGGCAGCAGGAGAGTGATCTAGGATGAGGAGAAGCCTTATTCCCTGTAGATTAATTAAAAGCACCTGAAACCAATTAGAGCACCTGAAACCAATTAGAGCACCTGAAACCAGTCACCTGATACAATCCCCCTGCTTCAATCAGCCAGAGGAGGAGCTGGAGCAGAGTGAGGAGGAGCTGGAACAGAGTGGTTTGGTGGTGGAGCAGAGAGCAGTTTGGAGGAGTGAAGCAGAGTGGATTGGTGGTGGAACAAAGAGCAGTTCAAAGGAAAGTGGAGGAGAGTTTTGAGAAGTGCTGCAGCGGGCTAAGAAGACCAAGATCCTAGGTAAAGGGACACCTGGCTTGTGCAGAGGGAAGGCAGGAAGCCCCACAAGCTGAAGGTCAGGAGAGGGAAGTAGCCCAGAGGAAAGAATCACTGGTACAAGTGGTTCACCTGCTATCATAGGGCCCCTGGGCTGGGACCCGGAGTAGAGGGCGGGCCTGGGTCCCTCCCTCTCCACTCCCCTTCCCTGGGATACTAGTAGGATAGCTGTTACCCCAGTTCAGGGGCAAGAAATGGCACCCTGAAACCCCCCCACAAGAAGAGAAAGTGCGGGACCCATCATAGTAGTGCCGGCAATTTGCCACACAATTCAAACATAAGCTACTTGTCTTCACTTTCAAAGTCCTCCAGGGCGCATCTCCACCCTACCAGTCATCTTCGATTCACAATTGAGATGTTGATTCCTGCCTCCAATCAGTCCATGATGCCAGCCTCTTTCACCCACTTGTTCAATTTCAAACAAGCACCTTTGTGTTTTCTTAAATGCTGCCCCCCATGCTTCGGTGGAGCTCCCCAAAACATCTGCAAATCTACCTCATTATCCTTCTTCAAATCCCTCCTTAACATTTTTATTTTCTATGATGTCTATTAAAAAACAATTACAATGGTTAGACAGCTTGTGCTGTGACCGCTGCTTAACATGCTGACCAATACTGTCTCATTGTTTCCTTGAATTCCCTTGTCTGTCTATTGATATCCATCTGTTGTCTTTTGTTTCATGTTTAGACTAAACTCTTTGGGACACTGACTATCTTTTTGTTGTGTGTTAGTGCAGCTCCTAGAACAATGGGGTCCTGATGCATGAGTACGACTCCTAGGCATTACAGTAATTCTACTACTACTCAATAATAATAACAACAACACAGCCTAGAGGTGTTGAGCACACTCAACTGTCATTGAAGTTAATGGGAGCTGACAGTGCTTAGCACCTTTGAAAATCAGGCCAATAATGTACAATACATGCACCCCATAAGCAGCAACAATAAATGTGATAGCATGGGTTATTACGCAGGCCACATTTTGGGATGGAAGACTGAGCATGGAGAACAGGGCATATGTCAAGAAGAAGAAATGGGAACAAATAGTGATCTGAAAGAGTTAGGGTAAACGGAACATAAAGAAACTGTTCAAAATTCTCGAAACTCCATGGAAGAATAATCTACCTTGCACAGCACAGAGAAAGAGATGGAAAGAGTGTTGACACCCAACTAGAGAACAATAGTGAAGGATAAGTCCACAAAGGAAGAGATCACTTTGGTGAGACTGAGGTAATCAAGGAGGCATAAGAAATGGGATGTCAGAGGTTCATGTGGATTGTGAACACAGATGTTCATATCTCCAGTTATGATTATGATTGAAAATACAAATTCATGAGCATTAAGTGAAGCAAAGTTGATATATGAAGTGATAAGAAGTGAGGCACTTGTACCGGGAGTTGAAGTGATAGCAGAAAACAATGGCTATGTATAAGCAGCAGAAATGAACGATGAGATTTGTGCATTATAGCATTTAACCTGAAAATATCTGCATTTACAGACAGGTCACTAATACATCATAATGATATATCATTAAGTCATCCAAGACTAGGTCAGTTGTTTTATGAAATGCAAATGTGAATACATCACAAGTAATTTAAAAAAGAAGTCATAACCTCGATCATACATCAAAAACACTGTTCAGAGAGAACATCATCAGCATTTTGTGAACATACATTACAGCCCTCTACCCCAAATAAACTGGTTCCTTTTCAAGTTTCTTTAAAATATCAGAGGGACCTTATGCTTCTGTAGTACTTCTTATAGGATGTTAATGTCAGAACTGTCAGTTCTGTTAGCACACCTTTGATACCACTGAGAATACCATGTTTCACTGCTTTTGGTTCCAACTCCTATTTTAGCCTTACACAGTAATACCAAACGTCATTCTGGAATGTATTAGCAGGAGTGTTGTAAGCACAAGAAGTAATTCTTTGCTTAGTCCACGCTGATTAGGCCTCAACTGGAGTACTGCAGTGGTGAGCTGGAGCCGGTTCTCACCGGTTCGCTGGAACTGGTTGTTAAATTTAGAAGCCATTTTAGAACCGGTTGCTCCACGCGGGACAACCAGTTCTAAAGGCTTCTAAATTTAACAACCGGCCACAGCTGTTTGGAGCGCGGCAAGCCTGGGCAGGAGGGTGGAAAAGCGGAGCGGCGGTGCCTCAGGAGGTGGAGCCGGAGCGAAGGTGAGCTGGGGCAGGGAGCGGTTTCTCTGCACACCCCCCGTCCAGCTCACCTCCGCCTCCAGCCCCTCCCCCTCGGCGCTGCCGCTCCACTTTCCCTCCCCTCCAGGCTTGCCGCGCACACAAACAGTGCGTGGCAAGCCTGGGAGGGAGGGGTGGAAAGTGGAGCAGCAGCGCCATGGGAGGCGGAGGTGGAATCATAGAATCTCAGGGTTGGAAGGGACCTCAGGAGGTCATCTAGTCCAATCCCCTGCTCAAAGCAGGACCAACCCCAACTAAATCATCCCAGACAGGGCTTTGTCAAACCAGACCTTAAAAACCTCTAAGGAAGGAGATTCTACCACCTCCCTAGGTAATCTATTCCAGTGCTTCACCACCCTACTAGTGAAAAAGGTTTTCCTAATATCCAACATAAACCTCCCTCTCTGCAACTTGAGACCACTACTCTTTGTTCTGTCATCTTCTACCACTGAGAACAGTCTAGATCCATCCTCTTTGGAACCCCCTTTCAGGTAGTTGAAAGCAGCTATCAAATCCCCCCTCATTCTTCTCTTCTGCAGGCTAAACAATCCCAGTTCCCTCAGCCTCTCCTCATAAATCATATGCTCCAGCCCCCTAATCATTTTTGTTGCCCTCCGCTGGACTCTTTCCAATTTATCCACATCCTTCTTGTAGTGTGGGGCCCAAAACTGGACACAGTACTCCAAATGAGGCCTCACCAGTGCCGAATAGAGGGGAATGATCACGTCCCTTGATCTGCTGGAAATGCCCCTACTTATACAACCCAAAATTCCGTTAGCCTTCTTGGCAACAAGGGCACACTGTTGACTCATATTCAGCTTTTTGTCCACTGTAACCCCTAGGTCCTTTTCTGCAGAACTGCTGCCCAGCCATTTGGTCCCTAGTCTGTAGCAGTGCATGGGATTCTTCCGTCCTAAGTGCAGGACTCTGCACTTGTCCTTGTTGAACCTCAACAGATTTCTTTTGGCCCAATCCTCTAATTTGTGTAGGTCCCTCTGTATCCTATCCCTACCCTCCAGTGGATCAACCACTCCTCCCAATTTAGTGTCAGCGGAGGTGAGCGGGGCGGGGGGAAGGGGCCGGCAGGGAGCTGCTGGTGGGTGCTCTGCTTCTCCCCCCTCTCTCCCAGGTTTGCAAGCCTGGGGTGGGGTGGAGGGGAAATGCAGCACGCCTGGGGGAGGAGGCAGGGATTTGGGGAAGGGGTGGAATGGGGGTGGGGCCTGGGGTGGAGTTTGGGTGGGGCAGGGGCGGCGAGGAGGGAACCCCTTGTTAAAATTTTGGCAGGTCATCACTGGAGTATTGTGTCCAGTTCTGGGTGCCACATTTCAGGAAAGAGGTGGACAAACTGGACAAAGTCCAGAGAAGAGCAACAAAGATGATTAAACATCTAGAAAACATGATCTCTGAGGAAAGATTGAAAAAATTGTGTTTGTTTAGTCTGGAGAAGAGAAGACTGAAGGGGAACATGAAAGGTTATTACAAGGAGGAGGAAGAAAAAACTGAGGATACGACAAGTAGCAATGGGCTTAAATTACAACAAGGGCAGTTTAGGCTCGACATTAGGAAAAACTTCTCGTCAGGGTAGTTAAGCACTGGAATAAATTGCATAGGGAGGCTGTAGATTCTCCATCATTGAAGATTTTTAAGAGCAGGTTAGACAAATACCTGTCATGGATGGTCTAGAGCAGGGGTCTCAAACACGCGGCACGCGAGCCACAAGCGGCCCAACAGGTTATTTTCTGCGGCCTGCGAGCTCCCCGCGGCCCCCACCACCACTTCCCAGCGTTTACGTACAGTGGCTCGGACCCAACGCGCACTGGGGGCAGGGCAGGCTCCTGCCTGGCCGCCCTGCCCCTGCGCCTCTCTGGCAAGCTCCTGGAACCTGCGGGAGGAGGGGCACAGGGGTCTGTGTCACTGTTGCGGCCAAGCACCGCCCCCAGAAGCTCCCATTGGCCGGGAATGGGGAACCGTGGCCAATGGGAGCTGCTGGGGGCAGTGCCTGGACGCAACAGTGACACAGATCCCTGTGACCTTCCTCCCACAGGTTCCAGCCTCTTCCCGGAGCAGCGCGAGGGCAGGGCAGCGCAGGGCAGGCAGGCAGGCAGGCAGGGAACCCGCCCCCAGGGCATGCCGGGCCAGAGCCCGCACCCCTCCTGCACCCTGACCCCCTGCCCTGAGCCTCCTGCCGCACCCCTCTTGCACTCCACCCCCTGTCCTGAGCCCCATGCCGCACCCCTCCTGCACCCTGAGTCCCCTGCCGCACCCCACACCCCTCCTGCACCCTGACCCCCTGCCCTGAGCCCCCTGCCACACCCTGCATGCCTTCTGCACCCCGACCCCCTGCCCTGAGCCCCCTGCCGCACCCCGCATGCCTTCTGCACCCCGACCCCCTGCCCTGAGACCCCTGCCGCACCCCACACCTCTCCTGCACCCTGACCCCCTGCCCTGAGACCCTGCCGCACCCCGCACCCCTCCTGCACCCTGACCCCCTGCCCTGAGACCCTGCTGCACCCCAAACCCCTCCTGCACCCCGACTCCCCTGCCACAGCTGCACCCTGACCCCCTGCTGCACCCCGCACACCTCCTGAACCCCACACCTCAACTCATTGCCCTGAGCCCCCACCACACCCCACACCGCTCCTGCACCCTCTGGGAGCAGGGAGGGGGCAGAGTTGGGGTGAGGATTTCAGGGAAGGGGTGGCGGGAGGTGTCAGTAATGTGGCCCTCCGGCCAATGTCCAAATCCTCATGTGGCCCTCGTGGTCATTTGAATTTGAGACCCCTGGTCTAGATAATATTTACTTCTGCCTTGAGTGCAGGGTGGACTGGCCTGGAAGATCTCTCTAGGTCCCTTCCAGTCCTACAATTCTATGATTCTATGCCCTAGAAGAGTACAAGGGGATTTCTGGATAGGGTAACAGCCAAGGACTTTCAAATGTCTTCTGGCTTCTAAGAGTCTTCCAGCTGCCCTGGGGAATATTGGGTAAAAGTTATCTTTGCTACAGGGAGCCAACACACCTAGGTAATCCATCATCCTGGCTAACACTCAAGTACATCTATGTCAAATAGATACAGAATATATAAAAGCCACAGAAGACTTGATAAAAATTCCCTCAAATCTTCATGGTTTCACAGATTCTATAGGATAAACATAACGTATGTAGCTGTATGGCCGAGTATTTTGCAAGCCAAGTATTTTGAGGCTGCAGCCACCTGGTCTACTATACATAGGCAATCTGTCCTCTTAGTCCTCATTTACAGTTGGAAGTGTTATTTGTGCCAGATCTGCTCTCATTGAAATCAATGCCAAAACTCCCTCTGATGCCAATCAGAGTAGAATCACCCCGTTATGGCTTACCTTCTGTTTATGATCTTCAGAATCACATGTATATCAAAAACTAATGTCCACTTTCCACACAAATTGGAAACCTTGCATTTAACTAGGGAAGTGTTACTAAAGAAAATGGCTTCTCCAAAAAAAAAAAAAGAGAGGGAGGGAGAGAGAGAGAGAGACTCTCTCTGAGCCAAGGACTAGCGGTTCAAATAGTGGTCTAAAGAAATAAACTAGTCTACTTAAAATCAGAAATCTCAGGAAATCCCTACTTTCAGCTAGATGCAAAAATGCCACAGCAAAAATTTACAGAACTTGGCACTTAAAATATTATAGACAAAATAGATCTGGTTGAATTTTTTTTGAAAATCTTAAATTTCATTCTCTGACCAACTCTATAAAGTAGGTTTCAGAGTAGCAGCTGTGTTAGTCTGTGTCAGCAAAAGAGACTTAGGGCTGGTCCACACTAACCCCCCAGTTCGAACTAAGATACGCAACTTCAGCTACGTAAATAACGTAGTTGAAGTCGAAGTATCTTAGTTCGAACTACAGGGTACTTACCGCGGGTCCACACATGGCAGGCAGGCTCCCCCGTCCACTCCGCATACTCCTCTCGTGGAGCAGGAGTACCGGCGTCGACGGCGAGCACTTCTGGGATCGATTTATCGCATCTAGACAAGACGCAATAAATCGATCCCAGAAGATGGATTGCTTACCGCCGAACCCGGAGGTAAGTATAGACGTACCCTTAGTCTCTAAGGTGCCACAAGTAATCCTGTTCTTTCTATAAAGTAGAACAGTTAGCCCTGGTCTACATTAGGGGGGGTGGATCGATCTACGATACGCAACTTCAGCTACGAGAATAGAATAGCTGAAGTCAACGTATCTTAGGTCAACTTACCTCGCATCCTCAGACTTGCCACTGCTCCCCCACTGACTCCACTTCCGCCTCTTGCCACGGTGGAGTACAGGAGTCGACGGCAGAGTGATCGGAGATCGATTTATCGTGTCTACACTAGACACGATAAATCAGTCCCTGATAGATCGATTACTACCTGCCGATTCGGCGGGTAGTGTAGACGTACCCGGAGATACAGAAGGATCTGGAGGACCTATCAATCTGAACTGCAGTAGTAAGTACCAGTCAGCTATTAAGTCCCCCACTCCGCGTGGTCGACCCACACATGAATTAAATTCCCTTATAAATAATGTTCTGTCTCAGTGTTAATCTCCTCAAGTTTCAAAGGTTCATGTAACCTCCTAAGCCAACTGCTTTTAAATATTTTCAGGTTTTTCAGCCCTCAATATGCAACTTCAGGCGTGGGAATCTGTGGAGACAATTTCACATAAAAAAAAAAATCCCTCTTCACCCCTTTTTTTTCCTAAGAATCTGTTGTGACAATCAACATTACCTGCATAGACACTGTAATTTCTTGGAGCGCAGCATCAGCTTCATCTTGCTTAGTTTTGAGTAATACGCTTTGTTCTCCAGCTTTTCGGTTCAGTTCATCTACTAAGGCTTTGGCTTCATTCAGCTTAGACACTCCTGCCTAGAAATATATATATATTTAAATGTGGTTAGCAACAATTAGTAAACAAAGATATCTTCACTGAAGAGAAAGTTTGGTACAGATGACCTTGGAAGGACTACAAAGTGACCTATTTTGACAATGGTTCCATTCAGGAGTGCTGGAACAATGTTTATAGTGGGGGTGCTAATTATAGAAACCATTTATTTGGCATTTGTTCAGCACCCCAAGTTCTAGCACCAGTGGTTCCATTTTAAATGTAATTTAAATTTCTTTATGTTAAGGAGTACATATTCCTACCCTCACTCCCATAAAATCTCAATAATTTCTCATTCAGGGGAAAAGAAAAACATAATTGGCTTAATGACTGTTTCATCATCAATAAATCAGGGTGCATGAGCTATAACCAAGATAGGATTTGATTTAGTTCCCACTAAAGTCAATGGCTCCTGACTGGCATCTTGTGAGCTTTACACTCCATTGTGCATGATTTTCTTAATGTATTTTCATCCCAAAAAGTGGATTCCTCAACTTCTCAAGGTAGGTCAGTATTAGGACTCTCAATCTTAACAGTTTCCTTTCACTATAGTGAAAACCTGTAACCTAATACCAAAAGTAGTAAATGTAATTTTTAATAAAAAACAATTATTGGGACTTAATCTGATTGCCATTAATTCAATTATATCTCAGTAGCTAGAATAATTATATTCTCTCTGAAGTAGTGTGACCAGACATCCCGTTTTTAAAGGGGCAGTCCTGTATTTAAGCCCTCCTGCAGGTGTCCCGACTTTTTCTTAAAAACAGGCAAATTGTCCAGTATTTTCTTTCTCCTCCTCATCAGTACTGACGGGTCCTGCTGCTGGCCCGATCCCTGCTTGCCAGCCACTGGCCCACCAGTGGTGAGTTGGGGAGGGTCCAGTGGCCGATGATGGGGGTAGGTGTGCGAGGCTGGTGGCGGGACGAAGATGCAGCGTGCGGGGTTGGCCACACCCTATGATGGTCCTTCAGCACAGCCCCTGCTGTGTACCGGTTCTCGGTCAGCAGGGCTCTGCCCCAAGTCCCGTTTCCAGCTGTCACTGCCTGCGTGCTGCAAGCTGCAGTGGTTGGTGAGTGTGGGCCAGCTATGTGTCACTTCTGCTGCCCACCCATCATCCCTTTACGCGCTTCCCCTATCTCTATCCTCTCCCGGATTTTTCTCTTTGCCCCACCGCTCCTCCATATCCCCCTCAGCTCAGCTCACCAACAGCCTGGCCAGCAGGCTCCTTCCTTCCCCCACTGCCTCTGGCTGGGCCGGCACCCCAGGAAAGCCCAAGACCCTGCGGCCCGGGGCACTGGCCAGGAGAAGCCAAGCCCTGCATGTGCCAAAGACCCGCACAGCACTGGCATAGGGAAGCCTCTCTGCCCCTCAGATAAGCTCTGGAGTGGCGAGGGGGGAAAGCGATTTCCAGCCTGTTTACGCCCCAAACCTGCAGGCTCTACAGCAGTCCCCAAGGCAGGAGCTTAGCACCCTCTTTGCCTGCCCACATCCCCCAGATCCTGACCCCTGGGAGCATGGGGCTGCTCCGTCCCCTAGACACCCTCTTCTGCTGAGTCATCTCTCTGGCTGGGTTCACTGAAGCCCCTGCAATCAGGTTCCCTGGGCCCTGGTGCACAACGCATCCTTAGGGCTTAACCCCTTGCTGCCTGTGCTATAGCCAGGGGACAGGAGGCGGCTGGGTTATGTCAGTGGCCAGCAGCAGCCTGGAGGTGTTAGCTGCCTTTTGACACTGTGGGCAGGAAGGGACAAGCTGCTTCCAGCCACACAGGAGTAGTGGGGGTGGGGGAAGAGATAAGCTCTGCAAACACATAGATCGCAAATATAGAAATATTTTGCCAACTCATAAGCAGAAAATGTTATTTGTTACATACCTGCAAATGGCTTTGCCTTTTTAACAGCTCTGCTCTTTTGCTGCTATTGATGGCACTATACACACGCAGGAAAGTCATATATCTGCTTGGAGTTGCCCCATATGCTTTACATGATTCATGGATCACCAGAAAAGACTTCAAAAAATCAGAATCACCTACACAGCAAAACACATTATTTATGAAACAGCTTTATCATTCCTACTGCACTCAGAATAATTTAGGATGAGCAATGTGATACACTTTTAAAATCATGAATTGAGGACATACACAGTATCTAAAAAGGCAGAGTTTTGCAGGGTTCCATGGGAGAAACGAAGAAGCATTCCACTCTAAAGATTTGCCCTTCAGAAGGCAACACTCTGTTCTTGTTTTAAAGCTTTAAAAGTTTTATACTGAATTGAAATAGCATATGAGCATTGCCAGAATTAGTTCCACATCACTGAGGGCTCGATCCTAAGAGGTGCTGAGTACCTTCATTTCCCACTGATGTCAACAGAACTTGAGGGTGCTCAGAACCTTTCAGAACCTAGGCTTGAGTGTTTTTGGTGTCACTGGTGCTGCATACAATACATATTTTTTCTGGACATTACAGCTTCTACAGCTCACTAAATGGAATTTTTGTAAATGAACTCAAGAAGACATGAAATAAGCTATGCAACACTACAAACGAGAAAAAACACTAAGATATGTATATGTGAAGGAATGTCTGGAAGCAGCATCAAGGTAAACATATAAAGGTATCTAGAATTATGAGACGTTGCATGGACCTTAACACTATAATCAGAGTACCACTTCAAAGGTTTGAGTATTTTTATATTAAAAAGTGAGGCAACATAAGAAATCTAGCAGGAAGCATTTAACATTTGGTTTTCTCCTTATCACTAGGATTTCTGCTTATAATCTTTTTTAGAATTATGTTTTTATATAGAAATTTGAGAAAAAAATCATTTTTCAAACCAGGATGAGTGCTGATTTTGTGATTTAGACGACTCTCGCTACAATTTTTTTTAATGAATAAATGTGCAGTTTTAGCACATAATCTGATCTAATCACTTAATAATTTCCTGTTCCGAAAACACATTGTATTATTTTTAACTATTACAGACAGTTCTAATTAATCTTTCTACTTCTTATATTATAACCCTGTTCCTCCTTTTCCTCTTCCTCTCAACTCTCTACTCTCTCTCTCTCTCTGTACCACCAGACTTTTTCCTCTTACTCCTCTATCTCATCCACTGTACGACTTCAATTCTTATTTATACAGAGGTTATACATCTGCACTCAATTCATTCCATTATAGCAAAGCTAACACCAATCATCTTTCTCATGTACAATCGTGGCTGTTCTACTAACTCAACAAGCTTTATAACCTCAACACACAAACTATTAGTTCTTATACTTCCCAAATCCTGTCCTCTTCCTGCCTTCTTCAGAGCTGTCTACAAAACCACCATCCCATTATCCATGCTCACTCCCTTCTATTCTCACAAACCTGGTTGTCACTGCCATTCCTTTATCTAAAACAGGGATCTCAAACTCAAATGACCACGAGGGCCACATGAGGACTAGTGCATTGGCCCGAGGACCGCATCACTGACACCCCCCCCTCGTTGCCCCCGACCCCATCCCCACTCCACCCCTTCCATGAGACCCCGCCCCGCCCCACCTCTTCCCACCACTTCCCTGCCACCATGCCAACCCCTTCCCCAAAGTTCCCACCCCAACTCTGCCCCCTCCCTGCCCCAGGGCCACAGGGACGTGGTGCCGGCCGCTTCAGGGAGCGGCGCGGGGATCGCGGCGTCACGGGGGGCAATTCCACAGGCCGGATCCAAAGCCCTGAGGGGCCGGATCCGGCCTACAGTTTTCTCCCCGTGGCCTGGAGGTAGGCAGGGAGCTTGGCAGGCCGTAGGAAATAATCCCACGGTCCACGTGTTTGAGACCCCTGATTTACAACATATTTAAAATCTGATCCTTTCTCACTAAATGCCAATGTAACACTTAAAGTGCATACTTCCTTCTCTCTGAACTCTCCATTTCCCATCTTAGTCCCATTCCAGTATATCTGGTCATGAAGCAGCTTAACTCACTTTCTGTTTTCTGATTTCACCATCTCATACTTCTTGAATTCCCCCACTATTTTCCCCTTTGTCCACCTACTCAAGTTTAAGATCTTCATCCTCACCTTCAAGGTTCTAAGAAACACCCACCCCACCCTACCTATGTCTCTGTTCATCTCATGAATCCCTCAACTCCTTGCACCACTTGTGATGTTAGTGTCACCATTCTCTGTGTTTCTTTCTCCAGCACCACTCCCACACTGTATATTTGATGCCAATCCTGAAATTCATTGTAAAGGGGTGCTTTGCTCTGCCCTTGTGGAGCCTCACTGAAATGAATGGAGCCCTTCTAATGAACAGGAGTCTGCCTGTTCCTAGATCTATTTGCAGAATCCAGACCATTATTTGTGCTTTGTACAACACTGAGCAAATTAATTAACAAAACTAACTAACTAAATAAATAGACAGACAATAATAAAATAATCATGTAAAAAACACAACTTTAATCAAATTCACGAAAATATTACCAGAATATTTTTTCTTAGGTTCTTTATGTGCTCTACCAGTCTTTTCTTGTTCATCCAAATCAGCAAATAACATTTCAGGTATCTAAAATAAAAAGCATTTTTTGTCAAAAAATGCATACACCAAACTTTCAAGTAAAGGTAAAAGCAAACAAACTATTAATAAAATGGCAACATCAATTATAAATGTAAAAAGGATTTGAAAACAACAATTTTATTCAAGAGCCTTTTACTGACTAATAATAAATAATAAATATAATAATAATTAATAATAAATGAATATCAGTTGTTCGTACTGATGATTCCCTGTTCTCTCAAGCAGAACAATCTTTCACCAACTCTAAGGAAACAGCAAATAATATCACTGAGGACCTTTACAATTATATAAATACCAAGGAAGTATCAAGGTATACAGCCTTATTATAAAATTCAACATGAATTCAGATGACCTAATAAAATGCCTTGTTTAAGGAGGCACCATGGGAATGAGCTTCTCTCATGCAGTGCAAACTTTCTTAATCTTGATCTACAGTAAGATTTTCAAGTCTTCTACACGGTCACTGCTGATCTCATGAATTTCACAATTGTAGACAATAAACACAATATGGAAATATGACTACAGGACCAAATCCTGGGTCCTTATTCAATCCACACTCAAGCAAATCCTACTGAGATCACAAACACTTTTCAAATTTAGACAATTAAAATTTCATCAAAAAACGCTGTTTCATCGAAGCCGAAACATTTTGCAGAGACATATGGACTGTGACAGTGTTTTTGTCTGGAAAGTTTTTGAGGTCCAGGATCCTGATAATTTCTGATCCAGAAAGGAATGAAAAAGAGAGAGACCTGAATCAAAAACTTGAGGTTTCTTTAATCTTAAAACAGCTGTTTGACCCAATCTGTTTCACAAAAACATTCAAAAAGTTTTGTTTTTGTTTCAATGAGGAACAAAAAACACATTTTGGAACCTCAGAAGTTATCACAAAACAGAACTGTCATCCTCTGGCAGCTCTACATACACTCCTATATATCTTTCTCAAAATGATGCCACTAACATTCTGCAATAGGGATAGCTTGATGCTATAAGGTGCTCAGTTCCCTGGCCTCAATCCAGCAAAGGATTTAAGCGTGTGCATAATCCCACTAAAATCAAAACTTAAATTCTGTGTTTGATCACAAGAAGAGTGATCAGTCCATAGTGAGATACTAACAAGTTACTGTTGGTGAATTATCAAATGATAACTTTTCTAAAGCACTTTCTATTTTTAAAGCACTGTAAAAACATTAACTAAGAAAGCAAGATATGTCAGAGGTTCCTTAAACACTTTAATTAAAACCAACTTTGTGTCTCTTTAGAGCTGAATAATTTGGAATTGAGTCATTTAACATGAACAGATGGCATTTTCCGAATGCAGCACTTTTGAATTATTGATAATCTCAACAAAGAAATCTTATTCAAACATGATGCAAGGGAAGTACATTGGACAGAAAAAAATTGATTGCTAGCTTTCCTTAGCTTTATAAAAAACTGAATATTTGGCTAAGAGAAGATTACATCAGCATGACAATTTGGTCTGATAAAGAAGCAAAAAATGACCTAATAGAACAGGGGGGAAAGCAGTACAATGACATTTACAAATTAAATGAATTAATGCTCACTTTTAAATTTTGCTTTGTTTGTCTTCGATACTTACCTTTTTCATACTGCTTTCAGACCAGCTTTCCATCCATAATACCTGACATTTTTTATGCAGTGCTGGATTACTCTCACAATTTATTGTGAAATTTAAATTGGCAGAATCCATAATCAAGACAATGTGCAGGTTCTGCTGAATCCCTAAAGGAAATACAATATATTAAAATATTAAGCCAATTGAATTCTAACTACCCAATGATAAATTTATTGCAGATCCAATGCAGTATAATTTTTGACTGTCCTTCATACATTGTATCACAGACCTATTTCCAGAAAGAGTCAATAAACAATGAAAATAATTAAGGGATACCATTATCTTAAAATGTAGCCAATTCTAAAACAAGTCAGAAGTAATTTTAGTGCCCTGGAGTCGGCCTGCCAATTTCTGTGTTTTTTCAATCATGCTTTCCAATTGAATTTCCTTTTTTCTGTGTGAAAGACCCACACAAACTAATAACTAAAGCCCCTATCTTGCAAACATTAACTTCATTACAACTACTCACTCATGTGTGGAAAGTTCTTCATGTGCATAAGTGTTTGTAAGACTGGAGTTAACTGACTGTAAAAGGGAAACACTGGAATGTGCTATCAAATGCACAAAATAAACAAACTGAAAAGAGAGACAAACATTTTCTTTCCTGTAATCTCTTTCAGTTATAGGATTCTTAGATGTTATTTGAAACCATGAGTGTGAACGCAATTTCAGACAGAATGTGATTTTCATGTTGTGTTCCTTTAATTAAAACAAAGTATTGATTGTTCCTTACTGTTCTTAAATAACTGCATGATTCAAAATGTACTTGAAAAGTAACACCCCTTTGCATATTTTATTATTTTACTCACTTTGATAGCCTTTCATAACTAATCAATTACAAATTATGTAGTCCAATTCACTCACTGAATGTAAAATAGTTGAAGACTGGTCCTGTAAATCCATCTTGGGAAGCTTGATCCTTCAGAGGAGACAGCAATGGTTCTAATTCTTCTATAGTGTACAGTCCAGGAACCTCACCTATGTAGGAACAGTTTCAATCAGCTTTAAAATGTGTAAAATGAATTAATCAAAATAAAACTGATAAAATACCGCTGAACATTTTGTTTGGTGAATTTGGGTGATACAGAATCTGTCTATATATCGACATACTTATATGACCTTCCTTTTCAAAACGACAAAACCAGTACTGTTCACAATCTCATTTTGGATGAAGCACCTAGTCTTGCTTCCATCACTGAGACATGATTCAGTGCCTCCTCCCATCCTATCCACAGACAGTCATTACAGGATATACCCTATATATCACAAGCCAAGACTGACTCCAGAATGCACCAGAAAATAGAAAGAGGCAGAATACAAATCCTGTTCCTCTCCAACTCAGATACAGAAGACGCTCCACTTCAGAAACAAAAATATTTGATAGGTTTCAGTGTAGTAGCCGTGTTAGTCTGTGTCAGCAAAACAAAAATAAGAAAGAAAAACTTGTAGCACCTTAGAGACTAACCAATTTATTTCAGCATAAGCTTTCGTGGGTTAGTACCCACTTCATCGGATGCATGGAATGAAACATACAGTAGACAGATATTTATACAGTCAGAGAAACATGATAAGGTGGAGGTGCATAGACCAACCTTAAGAGGCTAATTAATTGAGAGGAACCATAACAGCAGGGGAAGAAAAACCTTTGACGTGATAAACAAGATGGTCACACAGGTGTGAATGAGGATCGTTAACTTAAGGGAAACAGATTCAATTAACGTAATGGCTGAGCCATTCCAAATCCTTATTTAATCCTGAGGTAATGCAATCTAGTTTGCATATCAATTCGAGTTCAACAGTTTCTCTTTGAAGTCTGTTTTTGGAGTTAATCTGTCGCAACACTGCTACCCTCAAGTCTGTCACTGAGTGATTAGGGAGGTTGAAGTGTTCTCCTACTGGTTTTTGAATGTTATGATTCCTGATGTCAGATTTATGTCCATTTATTCTTTTGCGTAGAGACTGTCCGGTTTGGCCAATGTACATGGCAGAGGGGCATTGCTGGCACATGATGGCATATATCACATCGGTAGATGTGCAGGTGAATGAGCCCCTGATGGCGTGGCGGATGTGATTAGGCCCTGTGATGGTATCACTTGAATCGATATGTGGACAGAGTTGGCATCGGGCTTTGTTGCAAGGATAGGTTCCTGGGTTAGTGTTTTTGTTGTATGGTGTGTGGTTGCTGGTGAGTATTTGCTTCAGGTTGGGGGGCTGTCTGTAAGCAAGGATTGGTCTGTCCTCCAAGATCTGTGAGAGTGAGGGATCATCTTTTAGGATAGGTTGTAGATCTTTGATGATGCGCTGGAGAGGTTTTAGTTGGGGGCTAAAGGTGACGGCTAGTGGTGTTCTGTTATTTTCTTTTTTGGGCCTGTCTTGTAGTAGGTGACTCCTGGGTACTCTTTTGGCCCTGTCAATCTGTTTTTTCACTTCAGCAGGTGGGTATTGTAGTTGTAAGAATGCTTGATAGAGATCTTGTAGGTGTTTGTCTCTGTCTGAGGGATTGGAGCAAATGCGGTTGTATCTTAGAGCTTGGCTGTAAACAATGGATCGTGTGGTGTGTCCAGGATGGAAGCTGGAAGCATGTAGGTAAGTATAGCGGTCAGTAGGTTTCCGGTATAGGGTGGTGTTTATGTGACCATCACTTATTAGCACAGTGGTGTCTAGGAAATGGACCGCTTGTGTGGACTGGTCTAGGCTGAGGTTGATGGTGGGATGGAAATTGTTGAAATCATGGTGGAATTCCTCAAGGGCTTCTTTTCCATGGGTCCAAATGATGAAGATATCATCAATGTAGCGCAAGTAGAGTAGGCTATCTTCGCGACACTACTGACTTCCTGAGGAAACTACAATCCATCGGTGATCTTCCAGACAACACCATCCTGGCCACTATGGATGCAGAAGCCCTCTACACTAACATTCCACACAACGATGGACTACAAGCTGTCAGGAACAGTATCCCCGATACTACCACGGCTAACCTGGTGGCCGAACTTTGTGATTTTGTCCTCACCCACAACTATTTCACATTTGGGGACAATATATACCTTCAAGTCAGTGGCACTGCTATGGGTACCCGTATGGCCCCACAGTATGCCAACATTTTTATGGCTGACTTAGAACAACGCTTCCTCAGCTCTCGTCACCTAACACCTCTACTCTACTTGCGGGTGTTAGGTGACGAGAGCTGAGGAAGCGTTGTTCTAAGTCAGCCATAAAAATGTTGGCATACTGTGGGGCCATACGGGTACCCATAGCAGTGCCACTGACTTGAAGGTATATATTGTCCCCAAATGTGAAATAGTTGTGGGTGAGGACAAAATCACAAAGTTCGGCCACCAGGTTAGCCGTGGTAGTATCGGGGATACTGTTCCTGACAGCTTGTAGTCCATCGTTGTGTGGAATGTTAGTGTAGAGGGCTTCTGCATCCATAGTGGCCAGGATGGTGTTGTCTGGAAGATCACCGATGGATTGTAGTTTCCTCAGGAAGTCAGTAGTGTCGCGAAGATAGCCTACTCTACTTGCGCTACATTGATGATATCTTCATCATTTGGACCCATGGAAAAGAAGCCCTTGAGGAATTCCACCATGATTTCAACAATTTCCATCCCACCATCAACCTCAGCCTAGACCAGTCCACACAAGCGGTCCATTTCCTAGACACCACTGTGCTAATAAGTGATGGTCACATAAACACCACCCTATACCGGAAACCTACTGACCGCTATACTTACCTACATGCTTCCAGCTTCCATCCTGGACACACCACACGATCCATTGTTTACAGCCAAGCTCTAAGATACAACCGCATTTGCTCCAATCCCTCAGACAGAGACAAACACCTACAAGATCTCTATCAAGCATTCTTACAACTACAATACCCACCTGCTGAAGTGAAAAAACAGATTGACAGGGCCAAAAGAGTACCCAGGAGTCACCTACTACAAGACAGGCCCAAAAAAGAAAATAACAGAACACCACTAGCCGTCACCTTTAGCCCCCAACTAAAACCTCTCCAGCGCATCATCAAAGATCTACAACCTATCCTAAAAGATGATCCCTCACTCTCACAGATCTTGGAGGACAGACCAATCCTTGCTTACAGACAGCCCCCCAACCTGAAGCAAATACTCACCAGCAACCACACACCATACAACAAAAACACTAACCCAGGAACCTATCCTTGCAACAAAGCCCGATGCCAACTCTGTCCACATATCGATTCAAGTGATACCATCACAGGGCCTAATCACATCCGCCACGCCATCAGGGGCTCATTCACCTGCACATCTACCGATGTGATATATGCCATCATGTGCCAGCAATGCCCCTCTGCCATGTACATTGGCCAAACCGGACAGTCTCTACGCAAAAGAATAAATGGACATAAATCTGACATCAGGAATCATAACATTCAAAAACCAGTAGGAGAACACTTCAACCTCCCTAATCACTCAGTGACAGACTTGAGGGTAGCAGTGTTGTGACAGATTAACTCCAAAAACAGACTTCAAAGAGAAACTGTTGAACTCGAATTGATATGCAAACTAGATTGCATTACCTCAGGATTAAATAAGGACTTGGAATGGCTCGGCCATTACGTTAATTGAATCTATTTCCCTTAAGTTAACGATCCTCATTCACACCTGTGTGACCATCTTGTTTATCACGTCAAAGGTTTTTCTTCCCCTGCTGTTATGGTTCCTCTCAATTAATTAGCCTCTTAAGGTTGGTCTATGCACCTCCACCTTATCATGTTTCTCTGACTGTATAAATATCTGTCTACTGTATGTTTCATTCCATGCATCCGATGAAGTGGGTACTAACCCACGAAAGCTTATGCTGAAATAAATTGGTTAGTCTCTAAGGTGCTACAAAAATATTTGAGTGCATACATATGATCTGTGAGCCAAAGGACAAGAGAAACTTAGGAATTCTAGTGGTATACAGGCCTCCAGATGGAAACCCTGTGAACTGGAAAAACTTAGAGCTCCTGCCCTGCATGGTACAAGAATGAGACATTTCTTACCGATAATTTTCTTTTTGTTAGCAGCTTCTCTCCTTCATCACAAATGGGTAATATCTCCACAAATGGATGGAATTAAGAGACAGTCTAAAGATTTTGCTGGAGGCCCCAGGAGTAAGCCCTGCCCTTCAACTCAGAACAAGAGTTCTTCTCAACATGATGAAACACTCCAGTATACTGATTATTAGCATTAAAATAAATATATTTATATTGATTAACCTTAAGGCAATGATATGTTTAAATCTTCCTTTAGAGAAACATTTCAATTTGTTACAAATTGTTTTCTGGTCATTTGCCACACTACCAGGATGGGTTGAATAAGGAGAGAAGCTACCAGCAGAAAGAAAATTATCAGGTGAAAAAATTCTCATTCTGTTGCACAGCTTCTCTCCTCATTTATAATGAATGGGAAGTTGTGAGAAGTGAGTCTCAGAATTCAGGGAGGAAGAGGATGGGAGGAAAATGCAGAATTGTAATTATTATTACAGTTGATAATATGTAGAAATGGACATTCCACCTACGTAAAGCAAAAGCTTTGTAATTTAAGGAATTATTTGGGAACCAACCCAGTAGCACTTTTCCTACCAAAGGATGCATTTGCATTTCCTACCAAAAGGAAATGCAAAGGATCTATTACCAAAGGATGCATTTGCAAAGGAATTCCTTCTTTTGGGAATGAGGAAGTAGAGAAAATGAAACCCTTTTTCCTGGGGATGAAGGGGAACTTTCTTGATAGCTTCTAAATGAAGAAGAGCTTGCTTAGATGCAAACTCATGAGAGGGGTCCTTGAAAAGGGATGGGGAAGGTGAGCGGAGGCAAAGTATAGACTGAAACTGGATTGTATAACCCACTTGCACAGTGCTTAGAACCCACTATCTGAGATAATGGACTCCCAAGCTCCAAGGAAATTGTGGGGAAAAGAGAGGGTAGGTCTAGCACAGCTGCAATGTTGCTCACAAATGGGCAGTCAAGTGGACAGTTTAGAAACTAATCGCTATTGTTTAGAATGGGCATAAGAGAAACGCCTTCTCCTCAGAGACATGAATTTTTTGGAAGGGTTAGGCCATCTAGGCTCATAGTAACTTTGCAATCGTTGTTGTTGCAAGTTGTATTGCTTCCTTCAGGGAGCTGAGGGAATGCAGTGCCCATTCTTTCTTATGCAAAAAAAAATGTCATCCCTTGAAGGGCAGATCCTCAATAGTCTGTCAACTTCCGTAGGTATGTCAGAGTTCTGATGCCACAAAGCTCTCCTCAGGGTGACCACTATGGCCCTTACCC
Source organism: Macrochelys suwanniensis (assembly GCA_033296515.1). Taxonomy (NCBI): domain Eukaryota; kingdom Metazoa; phylum Chordata; order Testudines; family Chelydridae; genus Macrochelys; species Macrochelys suwanniensis. The sequence continues at coordinate 34,615,963 of CM065775.1, read as the reverse complement.
TAACTGCAAAGTGACCTGAAGATTAGATCTAGGTACAAGATGCCCTTCAGACACACAAGTCTTAAATTCATCCTTCATATCTTCTGAGAGCTTGTCCACAAATTTACTCATTGAGTCCCAGTTGATGTAGTCATATTTAGACAGAAGTGGCTGGGGTGGTTGAAAAAGTGCATCTGTGGACTAGAAGTAGAGCATGTTTTTCTGCCAAATAAGTCTAATTTCTCTGGCTCTTTTTCTTTTTGGTGTGGTGCAAAAGCATCCCTGGCATGATCATTCAGACACCTGTGACTAACAGGGAGCCTACGCTGGGATGTGAATAGAACTACTCAGAACCCAGAGAGGGGAACTTATAGCATGTCAGTTCTTTTTGCCATCAGTGTGAGGCTAGCTGAAGTCTGCCACAGGATTCTGGCAGGATCTAATAAAGCCTCATTAACAGGCAGCGCAACTCTGCCTGTTAGGTCTGTAAAATATCAACAACCTTGTTGGGACTTTCTACATTGTGGTTATTGATTAGTCTTCAAGCTGTGGGAATAGAGGACCTGTGTGCAGGGGAGAGGAAGGAAGGCTTTGAAAAATGTAACCCTAGTTCCATGTGAAAGCTCTTCTACAGAAGGAGATCAGAAGTCTGCCACGTGTGCCATTTGGAAGCAGAGAATTCTGAAGAGTTCTCCCTGCGGGATGGCCCCAAATCCACAGAGCAAAGATCTGGTCTCCTTCTAGTTGCCATGGAGACAGGGAACACCCCACTGTGAAAACTGTCTGACACAGAGGGGACTGAGAAGTAACAGGCTTCTCTGTGTATGCCCAGATATGCTGCAGGGTGTGGTAAAGGTAGTAAGCTTCACACATAGCAGCTTCTGCATAGGATAAAAGTCCCAGCAAACACTCCCTCGGAGTGGGAAGGAAAAGGAGAAAGGGTTTAAACCCAGTTTTTTATGCCACTTACACATTAACAATTCAAATTACTTCCTTACAGAGGGGATGTTTGCATTTCTCTTTTTAGAATCTCAAGCCTCTGGAGTTTGCAAGACTTACTCCTGAGTAGGCTGTGAAGGGATCCTCTATCCTTGGGAATCATCATGCCCCTGGTTAAGGTTTTCTACAATGAAGTAATGGCTTTGGGCAGGGAGATAAGGCCCACCATATGTGTTGCCAAATGAGAGCCCACTGCCCTGCCGGAGCAAGGAACAGTGGCTTGTGGTAGAAGGCTTCATAAAAGCTGTGTATAGCATCTCTTGGACTTGGCTTGATGTTTGCAGGGCTCCTCTGCTGCTGTTGAAAGGGGCAGAGAGAGCCCAATTGAGAAGTGCTCAAGAGGTTAGTCCCTCAATGCTCCAGTGATTCCTCAGCTCAGGAGAGCAAAGCTAGATACTGAAATGAAGTCACTGCTACATGAAAATGAATAAAACAAAGTGGTCGGGAGAAGCTGAAATGTAATTTGTTTCCACTAGAGGCAGAGATTCTGGTGGTTTGTGTCCAAAGGTGGGGCTTAGTCCTGGAGCCCCAGCAACAATGGACTGCTTCTGAATTCCACAAGGAAGAGGCATTACCCATTTGTGATGAATTAGGAGAGAAACACTGCAGCAGAAAACATAATATAGGATACTTCTACTTACAAAAACGTCTTTAAAAGTTATTTGGGTTGCAAAATCAGAAAATGGCAGTTATGTGGTTGCCAATTCAATGTCAATTCTGCCTTATTGTATGCCCACCATGTGCACTGAATTAAAGGAGGGTCCTGGGGAACCATAAGCTTTTTGTACTCATCTCACCTGATGACAATAGACTGTTGACCATCTCAAGGAATGTGGAGTGGACAAACTGATAGTCTTCGAGCAGCAATACAACCTGCTGTGCTTCGATACCAGCAAGCTGCATCACCTAATAGTAGGGAAGTAATTTTAATCTAATTGAACAGAACTTGTACATTCTTTTCTAATAGAATAATAAATCCTTAAATTTATTTAATATATTTATCTATTCCCCCCCACACACACGTTCTGAATTACTACATTTGTATATTCTCAACAGATGATTTTGGTCATGTGTCAAATATAAAGATAAGAAACAGTCTACATGGAAGAACTGATTTCTAATTAAAAAATAAGTAACATAAATACTTTGATGCTTACATGACATTAAGGACCAATTTTTTCAAATATGACCTCATACTGTACCCACAAAACTATGCAGCTGGTGCTCCCTTTGTTGTGTGCACTATATTATGTAGTTTTCTTGTGCAATTTTGGGAATTTTGACACTAAAAGTTCTGTTGTCTGTTTTAATTTCATGTGTATATAGTCGTAAATCACTACATTTTTGCTTGATAAAGGATATTGTACTGAGCCCACATGGTCCATACTAAAACAGGATACCCTTAAACAAACCTACAAATTCACATTCTAATAAAAACAAACATATGTAACAGAATTTTAAATATATATTTTCAGAAATGGGGATGTGCTTCTTGAGAAAAAACTTTCAAATCTTCAAATTAGGTTCTGATCCTAGAAATTACTCTGTAGAAGCAGACCCCTGCACATGGAGAGAACCCTAAAGAAATCAGTGCGGCTCTCTGTAAGTGCAGGTGTCCACACACACAGAACAGCTTGCAAGATCTGGACCTGAGAAGGAGACTGTATTTGTGTCTTTACAGTGCTTAAGGGCTTGTCTTCACTACCGGGGGAGAATGTGGGGTGGGAATCAACGCTGCTGCAATTGATGCAGTGGGTGTCGATTTAGCGGGTCTAGTACTCCAGTTCCCTGAGAAGAGTAAGGTAAGTCACACAGAGAACTTCTCCTATCGATGCAGCACAATGACGACACCAGAGTATATCTACCTAAGCTATGTTGATTCCAGCTATGTTACTCACGTAGCTGGAGTAGTGTAACTTAGGTTGACTTACCCCTGTAGTGAAGGCAAGCCCTCATACAATGAGGCACTGATACTAATAATATATATAACTGTCAAAAATAAAATTCATAAGGAAAGATTTTATAACGTAATCAGCACCACAACTGGGGCCAGATTTTCAAAAAAGCTGAGCACCTTGCTGCTCTCCCTGAGAACAACAGGAGCTACTGACTGCTGAGCTCTTTTGAAAATTTGGCTACTTCATTTAAGTTCCTAAATTGGTGCTCAACTCTTCTGAAAGTCTGACCTGCAGGAAACATTTTTATTTTGTGTCTTTTAAAGTTCCCTTAACTATTCAATTTTTTCCACACAAACTTAATTTGAATAAACTGCAAAATAGAAGAATGTGAGTGACACACCTGTTTAAGATCATTTTTGAACTGCTTCAGTTCATAACCTCTGGAAATCTTGGGAGTAATCAGAATAGATCCATGCATGTGACTAACTAAAGAGGTAACTGTCCGACGACCCACACCACTACGTCCTGCTAAAAGAAGTGATCCTCCAGGAAAACTCAACACTCTGTCTATCCTGGCCACATAATCGAGGACTTCTTGGAAAAGTAAAATCTCTATCTCCTTGTTATCTCGTCCATAATGAATAATACCCTATATAAAAATTAGATAAATTAATATTTGTGTTAATGATAAATGCAAGTGTAACTATAGAATGCAATAATGTCCAACATTTTACAAAGTTAAGAAACAGAGGGTCAGAAAACTTAAGAGATGACACTGATGTTCTTTACAAACTGAACTATTTAATGCAGTAGAATTTTGTTACCTTGCTGTCCTTGTTCCAGCAGTGGACAAACTTCAGAGTCCTAATAAGTCACTTAAACCTAAGCACAGACCCAAATATGGTATACCCTGGAGTAATGCTTACAGACTAAAATATATTGAAAACACGAACAAAACAACAAACCAATGGATGAATTTAAAATACATAATAGGCCAAAGCGACAGGTCCAGCAAAACTGTGCTCAAAGCCACCTTTTTTAGTCATGGAATCTTAGGACTGGAAGGGACCTTGAGAGCTCATCTAGTCCAGTCCCCTGCACTCATAGCAGGACTAAGTATTATCTAGACCATCCCTGACAGGTGTTTGTCTAACCTGCTCTTAAAAATCTCCAATGATGGAGATTCCACAACCTCCCTAGGCAATTTATTCCAGTGCTTAACCACTCTGACAGTTAGCAAGTTTTTCCTAATGTCCAACCTAAACCTTCCTTGCTGCAATTTAAGCCCATTGTTTCTTGTCCTATCCCCAGAGGTTAAGAAAAACAATTGTTCTCCCTCCTCCTTGTAACAAGCTTTTACGTACTTGAAAACTGTTATCTTGTCTCCCCTCAGTCTTCTCTTTTCCAGACTAAACAAACCCAATTTTTTCAATCTTCCCTCATAGATCATGTTTTCTAGACCTGTAATCATTTTTGTCGCTCTTCTCTGGACTTTCTCCAGTTTGTTCACATCCTTCCTGAAATGTGGCACCCAGAACTGGACACAATGCTCCAGCTGAGGCCTAATCAGTGCAGAGTAGAGCAGAAGAATTACTTCTCGTGCCTTGCTTACAACACTCCTGCTAATACATCCCAGAACGATATCCGCTTTTTTTGCAACAGGGTTACACTGTTGACTCATATTTAGCTTGTGGTCACCCTGACCCCCAGATCCCTTTCCACACTACTTCCTAGGCAGTCATTTCCCATTTTGTATGTGTGCAACTGATTGTTCCTTCCTAAATGGAGTACTTTGCATTTGTCCTTACTGAATTTCATCCTATTTATTTCAGACCCATTTCTCCAGTTTGTTCAGATCATTTTGATCATTTTGACATTTTAATCCTATCCTCCAAAGCACTTGCAATCCCTCCCATCTTGGTATCATCCGCAAACTTTGTAAGTGTACTCTCTATGCCATTATCTAAATCATTGATGAAGATATTAAACAGAACCGGACCCAGATTTTCTCCCTTATCTCCATCATCTGATCCTTGGCCCTGACCAGAGACCAAACTGGTCACTGGCATAACTTAGAATAGCCATTAGGCTCCTATAAATTACATCAGCTAGGGTGGTCACCTACCCAACCCAATCTGACCTCAGGTTTTAGGACTAAATTCTGGTCCTATCATACTTCACAGTACTGAGCTGGCCACAGCTTTGAAATCCAGCACTGCTGTGCAGTCATGGAACACTACACACCTGACAAACACTCCCAGAGTTCTAAGGCCACCAAACCTTGTCCCTACCCACTATTCTCCATGTGCCCCACATGGGCAGAGTGAGGGAGAAAGAGCGACTGAGGACTACTTGGAGTTGTGGGGAGTTGATTTGTATGAGTTTCCCATCTCCAGGCCCTACTACTCAAGTAAGTGTGGAACCCTGCCATGCTTCCTTCCGCTATGGCCTGACTATCCCCAAAATCCGTCAGACCAATTCAGAGCCAGCACAGTGCCCCTTCCTCCACAGATTCTGGATTTGTCCTTTATTGCTTAAAAGCATGCCAACTTCTGTTTCTAAAATAACTGTATCTCCCTTTTAGAATACAAATTACATGTATTATTCTAAGGAAAAGAAAAATATCTGACAACACAGTTCTGGTTACTTTAAACAATGTACAAATATAACTATAGACTTTTGAAAGTATTTTCTTTTGTTATTATTCCTTATTCTTGATGCACCTTTTTGATAACATCTTTTAGGTCTTCTGAAGTTAATTTGCCAAGTGGCTTCCCATGAGGTGGTAATGCCTGCTCTGGTGCTCTGAATGCTCCTGCCTCATGACGAGCTCCCCATGTTACATAGAAGCTATCTGTGAAAATATAACCATAACTGTGATAGGAGTCTACATTCTCAAGTGTTAAAGCATATTACCAGGTATTTCAACAAAACTCATTTAATACATTTTATAGATTTTTACCTGCCATATTCTCCAGGATATCTGAGCCCCAGTCTCCTTGAAACACTTTCATTAAAATGTTATCAAATATGAGGAGTTCTTTAGCACCGACAATCTTGTCACGGAAGAGGCGACGGGCTTCATAAGCAACAATTTCCAAAACGTAATCTAGTGTGTGTGTTGATGACCCTGCAAAGTATATATATATGTGCGTGTGTGTTGATGACCCAACAAAGGATAGATAGATAGAATACAATTTCAAAGATTTGACATTTTGCATTTCAAAATACAGTCAAATTGAAAAAGAGTAAATCAGATTACATACCAGCATGAACACATCAAGAGGGAAGAAATAAAAGAAAAAACAAGCATTATAAAATAATTTTTAAAATTTTATGGGTACAGACAAAATAAAATTACACAAGCACAGAGAAAAATACTTTAAAAACAAGTTTTCTGCAAAGTACACTATTGTTTAATAATTGTTTAGTGTACTCAAGGTGCTGAACACAGAATAAAAATAAATATATTGTAATAAAAATAATGAAATACTCTTAAAATAGAATCTTATTTTAAAACTGGGTATCCAGTTTTAAAAGGGGAACAGAAAGGGACTGGTAATAAAGAACACAAGAACATAAGAATGGCCATACTGGGTCAGACGAATGGTTCATCTAATCCAGTATCTTACCTTCCGACAGTGGCCAATGCCAGGTGCTTCAGAGGGAATGAACAGAAGAGGCAATCGTTGAGTGATCCATCTCATCGCACACTCCCAGCTTCTGGCAATCGGAAGCTAAAGACACCCAAAGCATGGGGTTGCATCCCCGACCATCTTAGCTAATAGCCATTGATAGACCTATCCTCCAGGAACTTATCTAATTATTTTTTAATCCCGTTATTCTTTTGGCCTTCACAACGTCCCCTGGCAACAAGTTCCACAGGTTGGCTGTGCATTGTGTGAAAAAGTACTTCCTTTTGTTTGTTTTAAATCTCCTGCCTATTAATTTAATTGAGTGTTCCCTGGTTTTTGTGTTATGCAAAGGAGTACATAACACTTTCTTATTCACTTTGTCTACACCATTCATAATGTTATAGACCTCTATCATATTCCCTCTTAGTCATCTCTTTTCTAAAACAAAAAGTACCAGTCTTTTTAATCTCTCCCTATATGAAAACTTTTCCATAACCTTAATCATTTTTGTTGTCCTTCTCTGTACCTTTTCCCATTCTTTCACATGGGATGACCAGAACTGCAAGCAGTATTCAAAGTGTGGGAGTAACATGGATTTACATAGTGGCATGATACTTTCTGTCTTATTCTCTATCTCTTTCCTAATGGTTCCTAACACTCTTGGGTTTTTTGTCTGCCCTTGCACATTGAGCGCATGTTTTCAGAGAACTATTCACAATGACTCCAAGATCTCTTTCTTGAGTAGTAACAGCTAATTTAGATCCCATCATTTTGTACATATAGTTGGGATTATATTCTCCAATGTGCATTAATTTGCATTTATCAACAGTGAATTTTATCTGCCATTTTGTTGCCCAGTCACCCGGCCTTAACTCTTCGCAGTCTGCTTTGGACTCAACTATCTTGAGTAATTTGTACCATTTGCAAATTTTGCCAACTCAGTTTACCCCTTTTTTCAGATCATATATGAAAATGCTGAACAGCACTGGTCCCGGTATAGATCCCTATTTACCTCTCTCCATTCTGAAAAATGACCATTTATTCCTTTTTTTTGTTTCCTGTCTTTTAAAACCAGTTACTGATCCATGAAAGGACGTTCCCTCTTATGCTATAACTCCTTACTTTGCTTAAGAGCTTTTGGTGAGGGACCTTGCAAAGGCTTTCTGAAAGTCAAGTACACTTTATTCACTGCATCACATTTGTCACATGCTTGTTGGCACGAATTCTAATAGATTGGTGAGGCATGATTTCCCTTTAGAAAAGCCGTATTGAACCTTTCCCAACAAATTGTGTTCATCTGTGTGTCAGATAATTCTGTTCTTTACTACAGTTTCAACCAATTTGCTTGGTACTGAAGTTAGGCTTACCAGCCTGTAAGTGTCAGGATCACCTCTGGAGCCTTTTTCAAAATTGGTGTCACATTAACTATCCTCCAGTCATCTGGTACAGAAGTGGATTTAAAGGATAGGTTACATACCACAATAGTAGTTCTGCAATTTCATATTTCAGCTGCTTCAGAACTCTTGGGTGAATACCATCTGGTCCTGGTGACTTACTACTATTTAATTTATCAAGTCGTTCCAAAAGCTCCTCTACTGACCACTCAAGCTAGGTCAGTTCCTCAGATTTATCACCTAAAAAGAATGGCTCAGGTATGGGTATCTCCCTCACATCCTCTGCAGTGAAGACCAATGCGTAAGAATTCATTTAGCATCTCTGCAAAGCCTTATCTTCCTTGAGTGCTCCTTTAGCACCTCAATCAGCCAGTGGTCCACTGGCTGTTTGGCAAGCTTCCTGCTTCTAATGTACTTTAAAATATATTTTTTTTGGCTCTTAGTATTTGAGCCTTTGGCTAGTTGCTCTTCAAATTCTTTTTTGGCCTGTCTAATTATACTTTTACACTTGACTTGCTACCATTTATGCTCCTTCCTATTTTCCTCAGTAGGGTTTAACGTCCAATTTTTAAAGGACACCTTTTTGCCTCTAACCATTCTTTTACTTAGTTGTTTAGCCATGGTGGCACGTTTTGGTCTTCTACTATGATTTTTAATTTGGGGTATACATTTAGAGTCATAGACTTTAAGGTCAGAAGGGACGATTACGATCATCTAGTCTGACCTCCTGCACAACGCAGGCCACAGAATCTCACCCACCCACTCCTGTAATGAACCCCTGACCTATGTCTGAGCTACTGAAGTCCTCAAATCATGGTTTAAAGACTTCAAGGTGCAGCGAATCCTACAGCAAGTGACCCATACCCCACGCTGCAGAGGAAGGCGAAACCCCCCAAAGCCTCTGCCAATCTGCCCTGGAGGAAAATTCCTTCACGACCCCAAATATAGTGATCAGCTAAACCCTGAGCATGTGGGCAAGACTCACCAGCCAGATACCCAGGAAAGAATTCTCAGTAGTAACTCAGATCCCAGCCCATCTAACATCCCATCACAGGCCATTGGGCATATTTACCGCTAATAGTTAAAGATCAATTAATTGCCAAAATTAGGCTATCCCATCATACCATCCCCTCCATAAACTTATCAAGCTTAGTCTTGAAGCCTGATATGTCTTTTGCCCCCACTGCTCCCCTTGAAATACTATTCCAGAACTTCACTCCTCTGATGGTTAGAAACCTTCGTCTAATTTCAAGTCTAAACTTCCTGATGGACAGTTTATATCCATTTGTTCTTGTGTCCACATTGGAACTGAGCTGAAATAATTCCTCTCCCTCCCTGGTATTTATCCCTCTGATATATTTATAGAGAACAATCGTATCTCCCCCCAGCCTTCTTTTGGTTAGGCTAAACAAGCCAAGCTCTTTGAGTCTCCTTTCATAAGACAGGTTTTGCATTCCTCGGATCATCCTAGTAGCCCTTCTCTGTACCTGTTCCAGTTTGAATTCATCCTTCTTAAACATGGGAGACCAGAATTGCAGACAGTATTTCAGATGAGATCTCACCAGTGCTTTGTATAATCATACTAACAACTCCTTATCTTTACTGGAAATACCTCGCCTGATGCATCCCAAGACCGCATTAGCTTTTTTCACGGCTATATCACATTGACGGCTCATAGTCTTCCTGTGATCAACCAATATTCCGAGGTCCTTCTCCTCCTCTGTTACTTCCAATTGATGCCGTCCCCAGTTTATAACTAAAATTCTTGTTATTAATTCCTAAATGCATGACCTTACATTTTTCACTATTAAATTTCATCCTATTGCTATTACTCCAGTTTACAAGGTCATCCAGAGTTTCCTCTATAATGTCCCGATCCTTCTCTGTATTGGCAATACCTCCCAGCTTTGTGTCATCCGCAAACTTTATTAGCACACTCCCACTCTTTGTGCCAAGGTCAGTAATAAAAAGATTAAAGAAGATTGGTCCCAAAACCGATCCCTGAGGAACTCCACTAGTAACCACCCTCCAGCCTGACAGTTCACCTTTCAGTATGACCTATTGTAGTCTTCCCTTTAACCAGTTCCTTATCCACCTTTCAATTTTCATATTGATTCCCATCTTTTCCAATTTAACTAATAATTCCCCATGTGGAACCATATCAAATGCCTTACTGAAATCGAGGTAAATTAGATCCACTGAGTTTCCTTTGTCTAAAAAATCTGTTACCTTCTAAAGAAGGAGATCAGGTTGGTTTGGAGCGATTTTCCTTTTGTAAAACCATGTTGTATTTTGTCCCAATTACCACTGACCTCAATGTCCTTTACTTTCTACTTCAAAAAATTTCCCAAGACCTTGCATACTACAGATGTTAAACTAACAGCACCGTAGTTACTCAGATCACATTTTTTTTCTTTCTTAAAAATAGGAACTATGTTAGCAATTCTCCAGTCAAATGATACAACCCCTGAGTTTACAGATTCATTAAAAATTCTTGCTAATGAGCTTGCAATTTCATGTGCCAGTTCCTTTAATATTCTTGGATGAAGATTATCTCGGCCTCCCGATTTAGTCCCATTAACCTATTCGAGTTTGGCTTCTGCCTCGGCTATGGTAACATCTAACTCCATATTCTCATTCCCATTTGCCATCCTACCATTATCCCTAAGCTCCTCATTAGCCTCATTAAAGACTGAGGCAAAGTATTTGTTTCGATATTGGGCCATGCCTAGATTATCCTTAACCTCCACTCCATCCTCAGTGTTTAGCGGTCCCATTTCTTCTTTCTTTGTTTTCTTCTTATTTATATGGCTATAGAACCTTTTACTATTGTTTTTAATTCTCTTTTCAAGGTCCAACTCTACATGGGAGAATAACATGAGGGGGAAAGGAGTCGAGGAAAGCTGGCTGTATTTTAAAGAATCCTTAGTGAGGTTGCAGGAACAAACCATCCCGATGTGTAGGAAGAAAAGCAAATATGGCAGGCGACCAGCTTGGCTTAAAAGTGAAATCCTTGCTCATCTTAAACACAAAAAAGCAGCTTACAAGAAGTGGAAGATTGGACTAATGACCAGGGAGGAGTATAAAAGTATTGCTCAGGCATGCAGGAGTGAAATTAGGAAGGCCAAATCACACTTGGAGTTGCAGCTAGCCGGAGATGTTAGGAGTAACAAGAAGGGTTTCTTCAGGTATGTGAGCAACAAGAAGAAAGTCAAGGAAAGTGTGGACCCCTTGCTGACTGAGGGAGGGAACCTAGTGACAGAGGATGTGGAGAAAGCTAGTGTACTCAATGCTTTTTTTGCCTCTGTCTTCACAGTCAAGGTCAGCTCCCAGGCGGCTGCACTCCGCAGCACGGTATGGGGAGGAGGTGACCAGCCCTTTGTGGAGAAAGAAATAGTTCGGGACTATTTAGAAAAGCTGGACGAACACAAGTCCATGGGGCCGGATGCACTGCATCCGAGGGTGCTAAAGGAGTTGGCCGATGAGATTGCAGAGCCACTGGCCATTATCTTTGAAAAATCATGGCAATCGGGGGAGGTCCCGGATGACTGGAAAAAAGCTAATGTAGTGCCAATCTTTAAAAAAGGGAAGAAGGAAGATCCGGGGAACTACAGGCCAGGCAGTCTCACCTCAGTCCCTGGAAAAATCATGGAACAGATCCTCAAGGAATCAATTCTGAACCACTTAAAGGAGGGGAAAGTGATCAGGAACAGTCAGCATGGATTCACCAAGGGCAAGTCATGCCTGACTAACCTAATTGCCTTCTATGATGAGATAACCGGCTCTGTGGATGAGGGGAAAGCAGTGGATGTGCTATTTCTTGACTTTAGCAAAGCTTTTGATACAGTCTCCCACAGTATTCTTGCCAGCAAGTTAAGGAAGTATGGGCTGGATGAATGGACTGTAAGGTGGATAGAAAACTGGCTAGATGGTCGGGCTCAACGGGTAGTGATAAATGGTTCCATGTCTAGTTGGCAGACGGTATCAAGTGGAGTGCCCCAAGGGTCGGTGCTGGGGCCGGTTTTGTTCAATATCTTCATTAACGATCTGGAGGATGGTGTGGACTGCACCCTTAGCAAGTTTGCAGATGACACTAAACTGGGAGGAGTGGTTGATACGCTGGAGGGTAGAGATAGGATACAGAGGGACCTAGACAAATTAGAGGATTGGGCCAAAAGAAATCTGATGAGGTTCAACAAGGACAAGTGCAGAGTCCTGCACTTAGGACGGAAGAATCCCATGCACTGCTACAGACTAGGGACCGAATGGCTGGGCAGCAGTTCTGCAGAAAGGGACCTAGGGGTTACGGTGGACAAAAAGCTGAATATGAGTCAACAGTGTGCCCTTGTTGCCAAGAAGGCTAATGGCATTTTGGGTTGTATAAGTAGGGGTATTTCTAGCAGATCGAGGGACGTGATTATTCCCCTCTATTCGGCACTGGTGAGGCCTCATTTGGAGTACTGTGTCCAGTTTTGGGCCCCACACTACAAGAAGGATGTGGATAAATTGGAAAGAGTCCAGCAGAGGGCAACAAAAATGATTAGGGGACTGGAGCACATGACTTATGAGGAGAGGCTGAGGGAACTGGGATTGTTTAGCCTGCAGAAGAGAAGAATGAGGGGGGATTTGATAGCTGCTTTCAACTACCTGAAAGGGGGTTCCAAAGAGGATGGATCTAGACTGTTCTCAGTGGTAGAAGATGCCAGAACAAGGAGTAAAGGTCTCAAGTTGCAGAGGGGGAGGTTTAGGTTGGATATTAGGAAAAACTTTTTCACTAGTAGGGTGGTGAAGCACTGGAATGGGTTACCTACGGAGGTGGTGGAATCTCCTTCCTTAGAGGTTTTTAAGGTCAGGCTTGACAAAGCCCTGGCTGGGATGATTTAGTTGGGTTGGTCCTGCTTTGAGCAGGGGGTTGGACTAGATGGCCTCCTGAGGTCCCTTCCAACCCTGAGATTCTATGATTCTATGATTCTATGGCTTTTGGCCTTTCTCACTTTATCCCTACATGTTCTGACCTCAATAAGGTAGCTTTCCTTGCTGATCCCTCCCATCTTCCAATTCTTGTAGGCTTTCTGCTTTTTCTTAATCACCTCTCTGAGATGCTTGCTCATCCAGCTTGGTCTACAACTCTTGCCTATGATTTTTTTCCCCTTTCTTGGGATGCAGGCTTCTGATAGTTTCTGCAGCTTTAACCTGAAGTAACTAAAGGCCTCCTCCGCCTTTAGATCCACAAGTTCTTCATTCCAATTCACTTCCCTAATTAATGTCCTTAATTTTCAAAAGTTAGCCCTTTTGAAATTAAAAACCCTAGTCACAGATCTATTTTTGTTTATCCTTCCATTTAGTTTGAACTGAATTAGCTCATGATCACTTGAACCAAGGTTGTCCCCTACAACCATTTCTTCTATGAGGTCCTCACTACTCACCAAAACCAAATCTAAAATGGCATCCCCTCTTGTTGGTTCAGCGACTACCTGGTGAAGGAATCCATCAGCTATCGCATCCAGGAAAATCTGAGCCCTATTATTATTAGTAGCACTTGTCCTCCAGTCTATATCTGGGAAGTTAAAGTCTCTCATGATCACACAATTTCTATTAGTATTTACTTCATTAAAAACATTAAAGAGGTCTCTATCCATATCCAAATCAGATCCCGATGGTCTATAGCACACCCCAAGCACTATCCCAGGGGAGGCTCTAGTAGCTTTCTTTCCCAATGTGATTTTTGCCCAAACAGACCCTGTCTTATCCATTCCATCACTTCTTATTTCTTTACAGTCTACCTCATCATAGATATACAATGCTACTTCACCACTTTTGCCTTTATTTCTCTCTTTCCTAAACAGCACACACCCTTCAATACCTATACTCCAGTCATAACTACTATTCCACCATGTTTCTGTTATCCCTATAATATCTGGTTTCACTTCCTGCACCAGTAGCTCTAGTTCAGGGGTCTCAAACTCAAATGACCACGAGAGCCGCAGGAGGACTAGGGCATTGGCCCGAGGGCCGCATCACAGACACCCACCCTGGGCCCTGGCCCCACTCCACCCCTTCCATGAGGCCCCGCCCCTGCTCCGCCTCTTCCCGCCCCTTCCCTACCCCCATTCCAACCCCTTCCCCGAAGTCCTCACCCCAACTCTGCCACCTCCCTTCCCCCGGAGGTGCAGGAGGGGTGTGGCAGGGGGTCAGGGTGCAGGGTGTGGCAGGCAGCTCAAGGCAGGGAATTCAGGTGGTGTGCAGGGGGCTCAGGGCAGGGAATTGGGGTGTGGGGTGCAGGAGGGGTGAGGGATGTGGCAGGGGGTCAGGATGCAGGATGTGGCAGGGGGCTCAGGGCAGGGAGTTGGGGTGCAGGAGGGGTGTGGGCAGAGCCGTCCCTAGCTATTTTGGTGCCCTACGCAGCCCCCCCGCCACAGGTGGAGAGCGGGGGTGGCTGGCCCCAGGCCTCCACGGGGGGGAGTGGCTGGCCCCAGGCCTCCGCGGGCAGGAGTGGGGGAGCTGGCCCCAGGCCTCCGGGGGAGATGGAGGCTGGCCACTTCCTGCAGAAAGTGACCCGGCCCCAGCCTGCTCCGTTCCCCCGGCTTCCAGCCGCGCTGCCAGCAAGTGCTGCGGGGCAGTTCCCGCCCCCCCACCCCCCAAGCCTGGGAGCCAGGGGAACGGAGCAGGCTGGGGCCGGGTCACTCTACGTACCACCGGTGAATGCAGGGTCTGGCCTGGCTTCAGGGGAGTAGGGGTGGGGCTGTGGGGGGCGGCGGGAAAAGGCAGTGCTGGGACGGAACAGGGGCTGGAGCAGCGGAAATTTTCCTGGTGCCTTACGCAGCTGCTCGCGGCGCCACGGGGTAGGTAGAGGGGCGGGGGGGGGCCACGGGGAGCTTCGCGGGCTGCACGGAAGAGCTCCACAAGCCGTGTGTTTGAGACCCCTGCTCTAGTTCCTCCATTTTATTGCCTAGGCTCCTCGCATTGGTGAAATTAATTTGAGCCTCTATTATGGTGTTTTTTAAAAGTTTCCATGCAGCTTGCATGCATTTCACTTTTGTGACCGTACCTCTTAATTTCTGTTTAACTAGCTTCCTCATTTTTCTGTAGTTCCCCTTTCTGAAGTTACAATAAATAAGTCCAAAGCCAAGGCAAAAAATAAATCCAAGAGCAGAGAATGGTTATCTTTGGGAAAAATAAAGCTTTAACATGCTCCTTATGAGTGGAGAAGGGACAAGATGAGATGGGTTTCAGGTGGAGCAAATTACTCACCACATCGCTCATCACAGAAAAAGCACACTCATCTACCAACTTCAGATACAATAGTGGAATCCTTAAATAGGGATAAATCCCCACTTGGTGTAAATCAGTGTACCTTCATTGACTTACGTGAAGCTATGCTGACTTACACTACCTGATGATCCAACCCAATGAGTGGACTGTGAGTACAGATGCTTATCAATTCAATGCTACCAAAGCATGTCTCACATTTAGCCATCAACTACATCTCCACTAATGCCCATTTAAAACCTAACTGGCACTTTTCAGGCAATGTAAAAAACACAGGAGTGGGTCTGTAAATGATTCCATAAAAGTTCACAATTATTAGCACAAAACAAATACAATATGATTATTATAAGATTATTCATGACCCAGTAAAATATCAACTCCAAAGGAAGGATAAAAGTCAGACTGGAAACCAGCCTACGCTGTCAGTTTCCAAGAGTACCGAAAACTAAATTCCCTTCAGCTTATCAGGAAAAGGAAAAGTTTGAGGAAAAGGAAAAGTTTGTGAATAAGTGGTCATCAGAAAGCACTTCAACATCATGAGGATTGGTCACACCCTTCCTTTGTTAAGCAGTATATGGATAATGCTCCTCAGTAGTGGCAATGCTGCTACACTTCCCCTGCCCCCCACTTTAGGCAACTGATACAACTAAAGTCATTCATGGCAGGCCACTGTGGGTATGTCTACACTGCAATGTAAGCCCAAAGTTCGAACTCAGGCTCAAGCCTAACCCCCCTTTCATCTACACGCAAATCACTCTAGCTCAGGACTTGGACCCAGGTCCTAGGACTTTACGGAGATGGAAGGCTCAAGCCTGAGTCAAGCTGGGACCCAGAGATCAAGCCCTATTGCTTTTACATGGTAGATGCGGCCCCACTGGACCCATCAAAAGTACTCCACAATTCCACGGTCCTCTGGACCGTCAAGTTTGGTGAACAGTCCAGTTTTTCCACACTGCACCATAAACAAAGGGCTAGAGCAGACACATTTGGGGAGAGAACTAGGAGGTCTGGGATACGGGTGGTTGAACTTGGGCCCACCTAATGCAGTGTAGATGCTGGAGCCCCAGGTTGGGACCCAAGATTCAAAAATTCCTAACCTGGGGTTACAAATAAGTATAACCGCTCAAGCCCTACATTAATAAACCTGGGGTCTGCTAACTCAACTTCTACTAACCCTGGGCTTACTTTGCAGTGTAGACATACCCTGTGAATGCAGAATACATGAGACATCCTCATCAAAAACCAGCTCAATTGCAGAAAGTGGAGTCCATAGATTTCATAATCAAAATGATTGAAATGAACAGCCCAGAACTATCTATCTACTTTAAACTCAGGATAGTTCCCACCTATATTTTAAAATCTCACACTATTTTTCAAAATTAAAAACACCAACGTAACTTTTCATGGAATGAAACTTTTGTTTTTCAACTGACATTAGGGCCAATCCGACAAACTTTCCAGATTTCAGCATTTGGAGGTTCAGCATATGGAGAGTTTGCAGGATAGGTCAATAATAAGAAACACATCACAAAATATCTGGATATTCTAAAAATGTTTTCTCTTTTGTAAAAAATCAGGGTAACTCACCTCCTGTTAAATCATATCGGAATAAGCCAAGAACCCACTGAGTAAGAATGTATGGTGTAAAGAGGTAATGACTACGATCATCAACTGTGAATTTTGCTCGTACCTGAAAACATAAGTTATTCACAACACAATTTATATTTTAATTGCAAAGATTTCTTGACAATTTAGTTCAACAATTTTCTGTGCTTTCACCAAATGGATTTACTTCAAGTGTACAGGTTCATATATTTTGTTAATTCATCTGAAAAATACAAGTCTTGGATTTTTTACATTTTGCTTTCAGACCAAAAAAGTAAAATACCTCATTTCTAAAATATTTATTCTGTATTATTTCTGAAAAAAAGGTTATGTTGGAAAATTAGTTCCCCGTTTCTTTCATGGGAACAATCTCTCTTCCAGTCTAAAATATCTATAGTTGGGTTGATTTTTCTAGTTTGGCACCAGGAGAAGAATTTTGTCCAAATTCTTGGATAGACCAAGCAGGTGAAAGGTCTGTGCAAGGTTAGGAGGACATCCCAAACACATTTGATATATATACAACACATGCTTTCAAAGGATCTGTGGTCAGATAAATCACATGTATTAAATATGATTGTATTTGTGTAGTGTTGCTTACGTACGGTACATGATTTGTATGGGGCTGAGGTGTATTTCTGGCTAGAAGATGCTATATAAATGTAAGGTATAATTAATAAAATAAATTAACAACAATGCATATCATAATTTGGCTGACTGATAATGGAAATATTAACTATTTATTGATATCTAAAAACACGATTTTTAACTCATGGAGTAACTGCATAGCTCTCTTTGAGGATGAGACAATTATCTACACAGATTTATACTAATAACTCATAAAATATACAGATAAAGAATAGGCCATATGAAAAGCATGCAAGGCATGAGACTGCAGCTGTTTGCCAAATGGATAACAAATATTTTGATCTGGTTCTCCTTAGACTATTATATGTAAGCAACTATTGATGTTCAAAATGTGTAGAGTTTCAAAGGATAGAAATGTTGTTACTATTCAATACACAGGTAGTGTTTCTTTAGTGTGTCTGTTCTATTAAACCTGCCAATTGAGGTCTGAAATGGTTTATATGTAATACAATTCTCTGCATAGTGAGAAATGGCCTAGTCATTAAATTCTGCAAACTTGGCTCTACCTCCACACAACCTTTTATCATCATAAAGATTCAGCCTTCCACTAATGGAAAACTTTTGGCTAACCTAAGTTTCCTTAATCAAGATTTTCAAACATCTATTAACCTTGCCTGACCAGAATGACACTTGCGCACATTTCTTTGAAGATCTGAATTATGTGACTAGTTGGAGGCTGTGCCCATGTTCCATCTGTTTTTAAGGATGTGATCATTCTACCTAGACATGTATTAAGCACTTGGGTCCCAATCCATGTAATTAATCCTACTAAATCCAGTGAGACTATGCTTAAATGCTTAAAGTAATTACATGCTTGGCTGGGACCCTAACATTTTGAGTGGGAAGTTAAAAATGTATTTGTGTGCCTAAATGTCATGTTTTATATGCACACTATTTGGAATACTGAGTCCTACCTATGTATGGCCCCCATCATCATACAAAATCATAGTATCTGAGCAACTTGCCATCTTCAGTGTGAAGTAGAGTTATCCTCACTTTAAAGATGGGGTATGGAGGCACAAACAGGCTGAATCCACCATTTACTAGTGTAAATGGTAGATTCTCTGGAACTTGAAATCTTTAAATCCTGATTTGAGGACTTCAGTAACTCAGCCAGAGGTTATGGGTCTATTATAGGAGTGGGTTGATGAGGTTCAGTGGCCTGCAATGTACAGGTGGTCAGACCAGATGATCATCATGGTCCCTTCTGACCTTAAAAAGTCTATATGATTCCATAAGTTACTTGTCCAAGCACACACAGGAAGTCTGTGGTGGAGCAGGGAATTAAACCCAAGTCTCACAAATCCTAGACTGGTGCCCTAACCACTGCACCATCCTTTCATGTCCATAACTATGTGTATGTACCCTTCACTTTAATTCTGAGATCAACATAAAAAAAATTACTTGCATTTAGATTTTAAATATGGTAAAACATTGTATAATCTATTGTTACTGTCTAAAGCCAGAGATTAAGAGACAGGGCTGCTTCTCAATTTTTCACCTCCATTTCACAAAAAAGAAATCAAAGCACTATACCTGCTCATATACTTGAACCATAGATCCTGCCAGCTGATGTATTTTTGGTAAGGAACCCCAAACCGAGTGATTCTTTAGGTTTTTGTGAAGCACAGGCTCTAAATATGCACTATAAATTGTTTGCAGTTGGTCTCTTTCTGGATAGCTAGGGGGGGAAAAGAAGAGTCCAGGGAAATTGTGATGTATCAACATTCTTAATTTCCATACTAAAAATGGGTTTAGATTTATATCTATAATTTACTCTGAACCTTCAATAAATAGAGCCTTATTCCAGGAGTAACTTAAGTGCATTTTGGTTTTATCTGAATATGCAACCCTCAGAGACTTTCCATGTGTATCTTTAAATATATTCCAATTTATAAACCTTTCCTCACAATGTATTTAATCCACTAACCAACCAGTCCTTTAAAATAAGGCTGTAAAGCTGTAACCTACTAGAAGCAAAGTAATCCTACTTGAAATCTTATTTCAGATACTTAGGCACAACAAAGTATATTAAAATAATTAAATATTGCTCTTTAACTGGATTCAAACACAGAGGTAGCAACAAAGATACTATATGTGAAGATTCTACATTATTAGGAAAGATTAGAGGCTTGACTTGCCAGACATAATCACATTCCATATTTTCAAAAGTCTCACATCAAGAAGGACAGGCAAAGGCAAGCAGACCTGCAAACTGGATCTGAGATCTCAAAGTCAAGTAGGTTCTTGCAGACACTTACTCAATTGCACAAAGACGAACAACAGAAGTAAATCTGGATGTAAGTTTATGCCTTCCTAATGTTCCCCCAGCAGACATGGATGCCACAATTTGGATATTTTCTAAACCAACCCATTCAAGATTTTCATCGTAAAATCCCTGGTACGTCAGAATCTTTAATATAACAAAACAAAATATTTTAGTAAAATTAAATGAAAAATAGCAAGGTACCTAATGAAAACAATAGATCAATGATGAGTCTCTGATTTCTATTATTTGTTAAATATCAACAATGTACCCATCACTAACATTTTCCACAAAAGTGTCTAAAAATTATTCTTAAGCAACTGTGCAGCACTACAAACAAAAATGTATATGGCACTTTATAAAATCATAAATTGGGCCAGATTCTCCTCTGTGACCCAACAGCACAAAGGAGCAGGAACTGGACAGCTGACAATTCCTCCTGGAGGGAGGTAGCTCTCAGCTAAAGTAAAGCCAAAAGAGTTGGCTCCTTCCCTAACCTCCCCGACGTCAACCAGAGTAAAGGGCATGTCAGGCATGGAAGGAGGGCATACTGGAGCTTCACTCTGCCAATTCTCAGCTCCTGAATGGTCCCTTAGAGACCACGAGCAGCTGAAGTAAGTTAGGGCGGCCCTTAGCCCACAGTCTTTGTCCCAGATATCTTGCAATGTAAGAGAAAATTAAACCAAAGGGGGAAATATTTCAATAAAAGGGAGAATGTAGTAAATTCATTGTTAAAAATCAACATACAATGCAAAAGATTTTGGGGGTGGAGGTGGGGAAGTGGGCTTTAAGAAGGAATTTGGAGAAGGAGAAAGAATGCATGATGGACAGAATGTAAAAATGAGGAAAAAGTTATTTTTAAAATACTGTAAGCATTACATTTCAATTTCCAATCTCTGAGGAGAGAATATTTATGCAACCCCATAAACTTACTTTGTTAACCACTATAAGATTTTGGGGACAGGGACTGTCTTTTGGTTACATGTATGTACAGTGCCTAGCACAAATGAGACCTTGATACAGCATCTCTACATGCTACCACACTACACATAAATATAATGATAATAAACATGTAGGATGTTAACTATTAAGATCACCAGAATATTGTAAGGCGCTCAATACTCTGCCTGTATATCAAATGATTGGAAATAGGACTCTAATATGTATTTACTGAATCATAATAGATCATTTCTAGTCTATAATTCTAAATATAATTATTATCAACGCCATATACGTTCACCTGTTGCAGGAAAGCCACTAGAGTGCTCGTTCCCCATTTATCTGGTTTGGGCAGGTTGATCTCCTTCAAGTATAAAACCAGCCTCTCACAGTCTTTCGGTCTGTATACTCTCCCAGTATTTGTACTGATTACCATGCAAGTCTGATTTAACTTTTGGAGAAGATGTCGAGATGTAGTTTGTGCACTGCAGTGAACTGTAGCAATCTGAGTAGATCGGAGTTGGGAAAAGGCGTAACGAAGCAACATTCTAACAAAATAAAATACATAAATATATAGTATATATACACAGAAATTTTTAAAAAGCAATTTAAAAAAACCTTTAAAACTGCCAGCACACTGATTAATGTACTGCATATAATGTACTGAATCAGTTTTGTTGAACTGAATATTTTTGATTACAAAATCAAATTGTATCATTTCACATTTATGAAGTTCCAGAAAAGTACTTATACAGATTTGTGTAAGAAATAGCTAGTTAGTGAGCAATGAAATATCACCCCAAACCTGCTATTTACAACACATAGACAATGGAAGTCAATAGGGCTCTGCAAAAATTCAGTACTCCTCTCTTGCAGTATACGTTGCAGGATCAGAGCCTATGCACATGAGGAAAAAGAGAAGAAAAAGGAAAGCTGAATATCTTTTTCTTTTAGGAATCGTATTTGTGACTAAATTTTAAACAGTGGAAATAAAATTAGATTGTTGAGAAGAAACCAGTAAAAATATATATATATAATCTATTTGGAAATCAACAGAGACACAGAAAAAAAACCTGGGTTCACACTTATTGCCATTATTATTATGTGAGGGGTATGCCCTCATCCTATGATGGGGGAAGTTAACAAGCTCTTCATGGCTCAGTCAGCACTAACTAGACACAGCTGCATGGCTTGCTCTTTGAGGGAAACAACAAGCATATGGATAAGGGTGATCCAGTCGATGCGGTGCACTAGGACTTTCAGAAGGCCTCTGATGAAGTCCCTCTCCAAAGGCTCTTAAGCAAAGTAAGAAGTCATGTGATAAGAGGGAAGGTCCTCTCATTGATCAGTAGCTGGTTAAAATATAGGAAACAAAGGTAGGAATAAATGATCTGTTTTCACAATGGACAGAGGTCAATAGTGGGAGAGTTCCCTGAAGTGGAACTTGTGCTGTTCAATATATTCATAAATAATCTGGAAAAAAGTGTGAAGAGGAATGTGGCAACATATGCAGATGATACAAAATTACTAAAATAGTTAATTCCAAAGATCACGTTGAAGAGTTACAAAGGGATCTCACTAAACCAGGTGATTGGTCAACAAAATGGCAGATGAAATTCAATGTTGATAAGTGTGTAGGCCAGGCTTGACATAAGTAACATATCTCATTTCTTAATAGGCATAATTGGGAAGGTGAATGGAAGAGCACATGGACAGAGCATGCTGTACAGGGATTGGTTCCTGCACAGTAACCAAGCCAATCCAAAAATGCATGATTGAATGTAAAGCAAATCCAATGTAATGTGGAAATTCATATAAAGGAAGAGGTTGTCTGTATAACTTTGGATGTGTGGTATGCCCTATACTGATCCCCTATGCTTGAGTCTGATCAGGGAACAGAGTTCAAGGACTTGGACTCTGTCTGTAGTCAGACGGTGGTTCAAGTCTCCTTCACAAGAGATGACGACAACCTCAAAAGGCTGATTTCATCTACAGTGTATACATGGCAAAGTGAAAACCTATTCTAGCCAATGTTTACAGCTGACTGTGGGGACATGTACCAAGGTGACAGCTGTACCATTGGTGGAGAAATTGGAGTATCCCATACTGGGAGACCGGCACTGACCATTTTTTTGGCAAGTGATTAATGAACAGGCCGGCAAACACGGATCCTGGTTCATCATTGCAGAGTGACCCGAAAGCCTGATAAACCTTGGGGAACTGGAAGACCCTGAGGAGGGAATAAGAACATAAGAACGGCCCTACTGGGTCAGACCAAAGGTCCATCTAGCCCAGTATCCTGTCTTCTGACAATGGCCAGTGCCAGGTGCCCCAGAGGGAATGAACAGAACAGGTAATCATCAGGTGATCCATCCCGTTCCTCATTCCCAGCATCTGGCAAACAGAGGCTAGGGACACCATTCCTGCCCATCCTGGCTAATAGCCATTAATGGACCTATCCTCCATGAATTTATCTAGTTATTTTTTGAACTCTGTTATGGTCTTGGCCTTCACAACGTCCTCTGGCAAGGAGTTCCACAGGTTGACTGTGCATTGTGTGAAGAAATATTTCCTTTTATTTCTTTTAAACCTGCTGCCTATTAATTTCATTTGGTGACCCCTAGTTCTTGAGTTATGAGAAGTAGTAAACAACACTTCCTTATCTACTTTCTCTACACCAGTCATGATTTTATAGACCTCAATCATATCTCCCCTTAGCCCTCTCTTTTCCAAGCTGAAAAGTCCCAGTCTTATTAATCTCTGCTCATACAGAAACCATTCCATACCCCTAATCATTTTGTTGTCCTTTTCTGAACCTTTTCCAATTCCAGTACATCTTTTTTTCAGATGAGGTGATCACATCTGCACACAGTTTTCAAGATGTGGGCATACCATGGATTTATATAGAGGCAACATGATATTTTCTGTCATGAGAAAAAGAACTGTCAGCCCCTGAGGGGGAGGAAGAGGTTATCTGGATGTGGAAGCACTCCTACAGGATGGGAATTTTATGCAGGCATAGAAAAGTGACCCTACTCTGAGCCATGCATATGACCAACTGGTCTCTGTAAATGGGGAAGTAATGGAGCATCATCAGGTCAAGCAGTAGCCACACTTTGTGCTTCAGAAAGAGCACCTGTATCGAGCTGAAAGAGATACACAAATAGGGGTAATACTGTTCTGTTAGTCACAAGCAGCAGGGGAAAGGAACCCTTATTTAGAGAGAGAGAGAGAGAGAGAGACACTCTTGCACACCCTGAGTACATCCCGACCAGAGGAAGGACTCTGTTATGGTCAGAGAAGAAAGTAACTCAAACAATGTTCTAGTAGTGACTAAAGGGGCCCCCACCAACCACAAGTATGTATAATTTATTATTTGCATTCCATTGGCACCAAAGTTCCAGTCAGAACCAGCGTTCCATTTAATAGATGCTGGACAAACACACACAAAGAGTGAGACTGATGTTACTAATTTTTTAGTGACTGATATGTCAAAGAACATTTCAAATGGTTCTATTAGTATTTCATCTAAAGAAACAACTTTATCAATGGAGCAGAAACCTTCACTATGCAAAAATGTTCCAAAACTTCATCATCAAACTTAGAAAAGTTAGATTAAAACAGTTAAAACAAAAAACAAAAACAAAAACAACTTACCCCTTTCCACATCCTTCAGGCCCAACAAGAAGAAATGGCTGCTTATTGTCAAAGTCTAGCCATGGTCTGAAGTAATCTAAACCTCTCTGCATGTCAGGAGTTTGAATGACAGGAAGAGTTCGGGGATTACTAAAGTCATCAGCAGTCAAATGTATAGGTTTTTTCAGTTGATACGACATTAAATGTCCAGTGTCAGGGTCGTAATATGTGTCCAGTGGCTTCCTGGGATCTGGCGGAGATTCTCGTGCCCAATTAAAAATCTTCACAAAAATTTTAAAAGAATAACAATTAAGCTCTTAAAAATCTACATTCCTAATAACAACACAATAACTATCATTATAAGTACATCCAAAAAACTATGTTAAAAGAATATTAAATTTGCAAAGTCAAGCATTCAAAAATTAGGAAATGCAAAAATTAAGGTTGCTTACCACTCAGTCATCTTTTTTTTCCCCTAACACTTTTAAGAGATGAATGAAATAATATCACTGTGTGAGAGGAATTACTTAGAATTTATACAATCTTACATCACTTCATGTTATCCTGTGCTAAAAAAGTGTGGCTGCACAAACTATACGATACTAACAAGGGAAATGATGGGTTGTTAAGGGAAAGTCCTGCTTAGTGCCACAGCCTTGGGCTGCAGCATGCCCAGTACACCCAGTATCTTCAGCCAACATATCTGCCAAATTCCAACAAGTCTCTATTGAACATGAGAGAACCAAGGTATTTTGGAGGCTTATAGTTTGGCCAAATGTGGGCAAATTTTCATGGGAATGACAAAAGGCACATCACTGTCATCAGGGTGATGCCCCCTGCCAAATTTCAAGTCGTGGAAGTAGTAAGTTTGACAGTATAAGGCCTTAATGAAACAACTGTAAGAATGTCTTTAACATGGAAAATGACACATAATCTCATCCTCAGAAATGACTAAATTGTTTTAGCTGAAACTTTCCCAAAAGAAATCCACCTTAGGCAAACACCCAATACTGAAAATTTCAGCATGAACAAGTGATGTTTGTCAAAGATAAAAGCAACTGAAACCTGAGTTCTGTAATAGAAAATGTTAGGGAACTTTAAGGATAGGTGATAGAACCAGCTCCACCTATAATAAAATGGAATATGTTTGTGATCAAAGAAATGGAAACTTAAGGAGGGATGGGACTAAGAATGTTTTGAAGCATGTACCCTTTTGGGAGGCAACAGTATACCCACTTATTTTTTTAAAAGAAATTATGATCATTTCCACATCTTGAAGGGCTGGGAGGAATGAAGTATTTAATCAGCAGTTTGATATCCTATGGCCCCAGTTTGCCACAAGTGACGTTGTGGCAGGTACTTTTGTAATGCTCCTGACTAAAAACCTTCCTTATCTTCCAAAATATACAAATGCATCATTTGTAACAAAAAAATAGGATATCATCAGAATTAATTTAGGGCCCAATTTTGCAAGCACTTATACACATGAGAAACTTTACTAATATGAATAGTCTAATTAACATCAATGGGACAACTCACATAAGTTACTCATGTGCATCCATGGCTAAATTTCAGAACCTGTGCTCCTTATTCATCCTCCTTGACCTCTCAGTGGCATTCAACACCCTTGATCACTCCCCAGTTCTTGAAATCCTATAACCCTTTGGCTTTTGTGATCTCATCCTCTCACAATTCTCATTCTACCTCATTGATGCGACAAAGGGTCCTGTGGCACCTTATAGACTAACAGAGTGTCTGTACTTGTGCAAGTTTCTATAAGGTGCCACAGGACCCTTTGTCGCTTCTACAGATCCAGACTAACACGGCTACCCCTCTGATACTTGACTACCTCATTGATGGCACCTTCAAAGTCTCATTGGAATGATTCTCCTCCTCTTCCCTACTCCCCGTTTCCATGAGCTTCACACAGGGCTCCATCCTTTGTCCCCTTCTCTCTTTGCACCTTATCTATAAGTGATCTTGACCACTCTCATGAATTTGACTACCATCTGTCTACCAATGACACACAAATCTGCCTCCCTATGGTTGATCTATTTCCCTCCATCCAATCTCAGATTAGATTATAAACTCACTGAGGCAGGGACTAACTCTTATTGTACTTTTATACTCTTAAACAATAGCAAAATAAGAATTTCTGTTTTATTCATCTAGTAGTTTGAGATAAGATAGAGAAAAAAATTATTACCTCTTTTGTAAATTCTAGTCGTGATTTCATGTTGAGATTTCCACCAAGACCCCGCATTAAGCTAATAATAAATTGTCCACGATCAGTGCACCCACGGAGATGAGACAACCCATTCATCACAGTGCCAACTAGACTTGTTTCTACCACATAGTCATTCTGTAAATTGGAATTTATAATAGTGTATAATAATTTATAATAATAATATAACTTTACACAAATTTCTAGCAGTAAAATAAATGAGTTACGGTGCAATGAAATCGGTCAGAATCATTGCTATTAGGAGCTACTTTTTAGACTTTTAAAATTGGTAGAAAATTTGATCCATTCAGGTCTAGAAGAGGTGATCCATTTGCAATCACATGCTTTTTAAATATTTACTTCTGACTCTTATACCAAACCTACTTACTATTTATCAGTTCTGATGCTCAGTCATCCTTTTGTTCTCAGCACTGGGGACCCCTCTTAGAGGAAGTTCCATGGAACAGAGGTCAGCTGCACAAGGCCTCCATGGCTTCATTGTGAGGGGTATGAAGCCAGGGAGGGGTACTGGAGCCATGGGAAGCACAAAGCAAGCACAGAGACACAAGCAGTCTATATGCATGGTCATAGACTCCCATCTGGGATCCATGGGTTTTCAGGACATCCTGCCCACTTCCCTTTCCCCCAGATAGCACAAGTGAAGGGAAATCTCTGTAAAGAACAGATTCTAGAGGTTCCCGTCAACGTAGAATTATTTAATGACTTAAAACATTGTTGTTAAATTTTCCTCAAGCCTAGCAAAGTACATGTGTCATAAATATAAAGGGAAGGGGGAGAGGGTCTGATGCAGTGCTATAAGATCCTCTGACCAGTAAAGGGTTAAGAAATGCAGGTAGCCAGACTGACACCTGACCTGGCTGGCATCTGACCAATAAGGGGACAAGATACTTTCAAATCTGGGGGGGGTGGGGGGTGGGAAGCTTGGTGTGTGGCTTTGTCTGAGAGAGTGATCTTGGAAGACAGAAAGAACCTACAGAAAACCAGTCTCCTCACCAAACCTCACTTTTCTAAAGTAAGTGTAGTCAGCACTGCGAGTAGATTTCTGTTTATTTTGCTTGGTGATACATTCCCTGTGGGAGAGGGAAGGGTTATTCCTGTTTTTCTGTAACTTTAAGGTTTTGTCCAGAGGGGGGAATCTCTCTGAGTTTGGAAATTGAGTGCCCTGTAAAATAGTTACCATCCTGATTTTACAGAGATGATTTTACCTTCTTTATTTTTAATAAAATCCTTCTTTTAACAAGCTGGCTGTTTTCTATGGTGTTAAAACCCCAGGGGTGGGGGATTTTTAGATCACGGTGTAACCACTTGGTTAAGGGAGTATTCTCAAGCTTCCCAGGAAAGGGGGCTCCGAGCTTGAGGGGGTATTTGGGGGGAAAGGAAGTTCAAGTGATTCCTTTCCTGGATTCCTGCTCAGACCCACTTGATGGTGGCAGTGGAAGAAGCATTTCTCAGGGTGCAGGGAATTTTGTACCTTGGGGGTTTTAACCTAAGCTGGTAAAACTAAGCTTAGGGGTTCTTCATGCGGGTCCTCACGTCTTTACCCTAGAGTTTAGAGTGGGGAGGGAACCCTGACATGGTGGCAGAGCGGTGGGATATATTGAAGCGGAGATTTTTTTTGAACCAGACACAGGGAGTTTAGAATTTTTTTTTCTTCTCTCTGGCATTTCCCTGTAGCTGCTGGAAGCAGGGAGGGGGGAGGGGTTAAGCTGCTAGGAGCTAGAGTATCTACATATGAAAGCAGGTAGTTAACCCCTACAGGGAATACCCAAGCAAGTTTTTTTTTCTTTTCTAACTCTCTCGGGTTAAGACAGATTAAAAACAGAAAGGCTAAAATGACTGCCAGTGAAGCAGCTATTAAACTTGAGATAGCTCGGCTACAGGCCAATGAGGAGGAGAAGAAACATGCAGGACTGCTACAACTTAAACAGATGGAGATGGAAGAGAAAGAAAGAGAGAGGAAGCATGCTGAGGAGGAGAAAGAAAGAGAGAGGAAGCATGCTGAGGAGGAGAAAGAAAGAGAGAGGAAGCATGCTGAGGAGGAGAGGAAGTATGCTATGGAGGAGAAGGAGACAGAGAGGAAGCATGCCGAGGAGGAGAGGAAGCATGCCGAGGAGGAGAAGGAGAGAGAGAGGAAGCATGCCCTGGAGATGGAGAAGACCAGGGTGGAGCGGAATCTACCGGATAACACTAATAATCCTTCCCCAACAATCCACAAATGGGAGCGACTATGTCCACCGTATGATGAATCCCATGATATTGCTGAGTATTTTCTCACCTTTGAGAGACTATGCAATCTCCATCACATTCCTGATGATCACAAAATGACCCTATTGGTAGCAAAGTTGACTGGAAGTGCTCTGGACATATTCAATGACATGCCTATTGATGAGGCTTCTGACTATGAGAAATTCAAGGATTTGGTTTTAAAACAATTTCAAGTTACACCTGAAACTTACCGAGTAAAATTTCGAACCCTTATCCGAGGGCCTAAACTAAGTAATGTAGCTTATGTAAACCAGATAAAGGAGCTGTTAAAAAAATGGGTCAAGGGAAGGAATGTTACTAGCTTTGAAGGAGTGTGTGATTTGATGGCTCAGGAACAATTCCTGAATATGTCCAAGGATGATATAAGACAGTGTTTATGGGATAAGAAAATGGACTCAGCAGACAGCCTTGCTGCTTATGCTGATCAATACGAACAGTCCCAGATCAGCAGAGGGGCAAGGAAATTTGGCACACAAGGGGTGCAGGAAGCAGAGAGGAACAACCCTGGTCATAGTTTGGGGAGATACCAGAAAGGAAAACCCGAGACCTCACCCCCTCACCAGGAGCAGCCCAAGGCCCCACAAGGAAAAACCCAGACCCCTTATTGCCCCACCACCCCATTCTCCAGCAACCCACCTCGCCCCACTGACCAGTCAGCTGGGCGATGTTTCAAATGTAACGAATTGGGGCACGTGAAGGCCAACTGCTCCAAGAACCCCAACAGAATACAGTTCATTGCACCGGGGTCACACCAAAGGTCCTCAGGCCCAGATGCCTCCCAGATACCCTTGGAACAAAGGGAAACGGTGAGTGTGGGCGGAAAGAAGGTTACAGCGTGGAGGGACACTGGAGCACAAGTGTCGGCTATCCACAAATCCTTAGTGGACCCCAGCTTAATCAACCCAGAGGCACAAGTGACGATTCAACCCTTCAAGTCCAACTCTTTTGATTTACCTACAGCCGTGTTGCCTGTCCAGTACAAGGGCTGGTCAGGAAATTGGACTTTTGCAGTCTATGATGATTATCCCATTCCCATGTTGGTGGGGGAAGACTTGACCAATTGTGTGAAGCTAGCCAAGAGAGTGGGAATGGTCACCTGCAGCCAGGCTAAGCAAGCTGTCTCACCTAGCTCTGTTCCTGAGACTTCCACCAGAACCCCATCTGTACTACCAGAGACCCGGATAGAGGTGGTGGAACCGGATACCCTGCCAACGACTGCAACAGCCATCATAGATCCAATCACAGAAACCCGACCCAAGCCAGTCTCGGAACCGGAACAGGCGAAGCAACCAGCACCAGAACCATTGCCAGCACTGAGTCCAGCGCTTGCAACCCCATCTACCGTGCCAACACCCGAGGGCACCACCGAGCCTACAATGGCAGCAGCAGCCAATAACTCAATACAAGAGGCTCAGCCAGAGCCTGAATTACCACACTGTGCACCAGCGGAGAGCGGTTCACAGTCAACGGAAACAAACCCATCACCTGCATCACTTCCAGAGGGACCCAGGCCAGGTCCACAACCCAGTGAGGAACTGATGTCTCCAGCATCTAGGGAACAGTTCCAAGCCGAGCAGGAAGCAGATGAAAGCCTACAGAGAGCTTGGACAGTGGGACGGAGCACCCCACTGCCTCTCAGCTCTTCTAATCGATCCCGGTTTGTTATAGAAAAAGGACTTCTATATAAGGAGACTCTTTCTGGTGAACACCAGGAAGACTGGCGTCCTCAGAGACAGTTGGTGGTTCCGACTAAGTACCGGCTAAAGCTCTTGAGCTTAGCCCATGATCATCCTAGTGGTCATGCTGGGGTAAACAGAACCAAAGACCGTTTGGGGAGGTCATTCCACTGGGAGGGAATGGGCAAGGATGTTTCTACCTATGTTCGGTCTTGTGAGGTGTGCCAAAGAGTGGGAAAACCCCAAGACCAGGTCAAAGCCTCTCTCCAGCCACTACCCATAATTGAAGTTCCATTTCAGCGGGTAGCTGTGGATATTCTGGGTCCTTTTCCGAAAAAGACACCCAGAGGAAAGCAGTACATACTGACTTTCATGGATTTTGCCACCCGATGGCCAGAAGCAGTAGCTCTGAGCAACACCCGGGCTAAAAGTGTATGCCAGGCATTAACAGAGATTTTTGCCAGGGCAGGTTGGCCCGCGGACATCCTTACTGATTCGGGAACTAATTTCCTGGCAGGGAGCATGAAAAGCCTGTGGGAAGCTCATGGGGTGAACCACTTGGTTGCCACCCCTTACCACCATCAAACAAATGGTCTGGTGGAGAAGTTTAATGGAACTTTGGGAGCCATGATACGTAAATTCGTAAACCAGCACTCCAACGATTGGGACCTAGTGTTACAGCGGTTGCTCTTTGCCTACAGGGCTGTACCACATCCCAGTTTAGGGTTTTCACCATTTGAACTTGTGTATGGCCGCGAGGTTAAAGGGCCATTACAGCTGGTGAAACAGCAATGGGAGGGCTTTACGCCTTCTTCGGGAACTAACATTCTGGACTTTGTAAGCATAGAATCATAGAATCATAGAATCTCAGGGTTGGAAGGGACCTCAGGAGGTCATCTAGTCCAACCCCCTGCTCAAAGCAGGACCAAACCCAATTAGATCATCCCAGCCAGGGCTTTGTCAAGCCTGACCTTAAAAACATCTACGGAAGGAGATTCCACCACCTCCCTAGGTAACCCATTCCAGTGCTTCACCACCCTACTAGTGAAAAAGTTTTTCCTAATATCCAACCTAAACCTCCCCCTCTGCAACTTGAGACCATTACTCCTTGTTCTGTCATCTTCTACCACTGAGAACAGTCTAGATCCATCCTCTTTGGAACCCCCTTTCAGGTAGTTGAAAGCAGCTATCAAATCCCCCCTCATTCTTCTCTTCTGCAGGCTAAACAATCCCAGTTCCCTCAGCCTCTCCTCATAAGTCATGTGCTCCAGCCCCCTAATCATTTTTGTTGCCCTCCGCTGGACTCTTTCCAATTTATCCACATCCTTCTTGTAGCATGGGACCCAAAACTGGACACAGTACTCCAAATGAGGCCTCACCAGTGCCGAATAGAGGGGAATAATCACATCCCTCGATCTGCTGGAAATGCCCCTACTTATACAGCCCAAAATGCCGTTAGCCTTCTTGGCAACAAGGGCACACTGTTGACTCATATTCAGCTTTTCGTCCACCGTAACCCCTAGGTCCTTTTCTGCAGAACTGCTGCCCAGCCATTCGGTCCCTAGTCTGTAGCAGTGCATGGGATTCTTCCGTCCTAAGTGCAGGACTCTGCACTTGTCCTTGTTGAACCTCATCAGATTTCTTTTGGCCCAATCCTCTAATTTGTCTAGGTCCCTCTGTATCCTGTCCCTACCCTCCAGCGTATCAACCACTCCTCCCAGTTTAGTGTCATCTGCAAACTTGCTAAGGGTGCAGTCCACACCATCCTCCAGATCGTTGATGAAGATATTGAACAAAACCGGCCCCAGCACCGACCCTTGGGGCACTCCACTTGATACCGGCTGCCAACTAGACATGGAGCCATTGATCACTACCCGTTGAGCACGACCATCCAGCCAGTTTTCTATCCACCTTACCGTGCATTCATCCAGCCCATACTTCCTTAACTTGCTGGCAAGAACACTGTGGGAGACTGTATCAAAAGCTTTGCTAAAGTCAAGAAATAGCACATCCACTGCTTTCCCCTCATCCACAGAGCCGGTTATCTCATCATAGAAGGCAATTAGGTTAGTCAGGCATGACTTGCCCTTGGTGAATCCATGCTGACTGTTCCTGATCACTTTCCCCTCCTTTAAGTGGTTCAGAATTGATTCCTTGAGGACCTGTTCCATGATTTTTCCAGGGACTGAGGTGAGACTGACTGGCCTGTAGTTCCCCGGATCTTCCTTCTTCCCTTTTTTAAAGATGGGCACTACATTCGCTTTTTTCCAGTCATCCGGGACCTCCCCCGATTGCCATGATTTGTCAAAGATAATGGCCAATGGCTCTGCAATCACATCGGCCAACTCCTTTAGCACCCTCGGATGCAGTGCATCCGGCCCCATGGACTTGTGTTCGTCCAGCTTTTCTAAATAGTCCCGAACTACTTCTTTCTCCACAGAGGGCTGGTCACCTCCTCCCCATACCGTGCTGCGGAGTGCAGCCGCCTGGGAGCTGACCTTGTCTGTGAAGACAGAGGCAAAAAAAGCATTGAGTACACTAGCTTTCTCCACATCCTCTGTCACTAGGTTCCCTCCCTCATTCAGCAAGGAGCCCACACTTTCCTTGACTTTCTTCTTGTTGCTCACATACCGGAAGAAACCCTTCTTGTTACTCCTAACATCTCTGGCTAGCTGCAACTCCAAGTGTGATTTGGCCTTCCTAATTTCACTCCTGCATGCCTGAACAATATTTATATACTCCTCCCTGGTCATTTGTCCAATCTTCCACTTCTTGTAAGCTGCTTTTTTGTGTTTAAGACGAGCAAGGATTTCACTGTTAAGCCAAGCAACCTACAAAACACCCTGCGAGACTCTTTAGCCCTTGCTAGAGAAAACCTAAAAGGGGCTCAGAAAGAGCAAAAGGCCTGGTATGATAAACATGCCAGACAACGTTCCTTTAAAGTAGGGGACCAAGTCATGGTCTTGAAGGCGCTCCAGGCCCATAAAATGGAAGCATCATGGGAAGGGCCATTTACGGTCCAAGAACGCCTGGGAACTGTGAACTATCTCATAGCATTCCCCACCACAACTCTCAAGCCTAAAGTGTACCATGTTAATTCTCTAAAGCCTTTTTTCCCCTGAGAATTGAAGGTTTGTCAGTTTACTGCCCAGGGAGCAGAAGACGCTGAGTGGCCTGAAGGTGTCTACTATGAAGGGAAAAATGACGGTGGCGTGGAAGAGGTGAACCTCTCAATGACCCTCGGATGTATGCAGCGCCAGCAAATCCAGGAGCTGTGCACTAAATTCGCACCGATGTTCTCAGCCACCCCAGGACTGACCGAACGGGCATACCACTCCATTGACACAGGTAATGCCCACCCAATTAGAGCCCGACCTTACCGAGTGGCTCCTCACGCCAAAACTGCTATAGAACGGGAGGTTCAAGACATGCTACAGATGGGTATAATCCGTCCCTCTAGCAGTGCATGGGCCTCTCCCGTGGTTCTAGTCCCCAAACCAGATGGGGAAATACGCTTTTGCGTGGACTACCGTACGCTAAATGCTGTGACTTGCCCAGACAACTATCCAATGCCTCGCACAGATGAACTATTGGAGAAACTGGGACGTGCCCAGTTCATCTCCACCTTAGACTTAACCAAGGGGTACTGGCAGGTACTGCTAGATGAATCCGCCAAGGAAAAGTCAGCCTTCATCACCCATGTCGGGCTGTATAAATTTAATGTACTCCCTTTCGGGCTGCGGAATGCACCTGCCACATTCCAGAAAATGGTAGATAGTCTCCTAGCGGGATTGGGAGAATCGGCAGTTGCCTATCTTGACGATGTGGCCATATTTTCTGACTCATGGGCCAAACACCTGGAGCATCTCCAGAAGGTCTTCGAGCGCATACCAGAGGCAGGACTAACTGTTAAGGCTAAAAAGTGTCAAATAGGCCTCAACAGAGTGACTTACCTTGGACACCAGGTGGGTCAAGGAACTATTAACCCCCTACAGGCCAAGGTGGAGGCTATCCAAAAGTGGCCTGCCCCAAAGTCAAAGAAACAGGTCCAATCTTTCTTAGGCTTGGCCGGATATTACAGGCGATTTGTACCGCACTACAGCCAAATCGCCGCCCCTCTAACTGACCTAACCAGAAAGAACCAGCCAAATGCAGTTCAGTGGACTGATGAGTGTCGGAAGGCCTTTAACCAGCTTAAAGCAACACTCATGTCTGACCCTGTGCTAAGGGCCCCGGACTTTGATAAACCGTTCCTAGTAACCACAGTTGCGTCCGAGCGTGGTGTGGGAGCAGTCTTAATGCAGGAAGGACCAGATGCAGAATTCCATCCTGTCGTGTTTCTCAGCAAGAAGCTGTCTGAGAGGGAAAGCCACTGGTCAATCAGTGAGAAGGAATGTTACGCCATTGTCTACGCTCTGGAAAAGCTACGCCCATATGTTTGGGGACGGCGTTTCCACCTGCAAACCGACCATGCTGCACTACAGTGGCTTAATACCGCCAAGGGACATAACAAAAAACTCCTTCGATGGAGTTTAGCTCTCCAAGATTTTGATTTTGAAATACAACACATTTCAGGAGCTTCTAACAAAGTGGCTGATGCACTCTCCCGTGAAAGTTTCCCCAAACCAACTGGTTAAAATCGTCCTTGCGATGTGGGAAATATTGTTAGTCTTGTGATACAGGAGGGCCAGGGAGCAGCAGTAGTAGAGTGTGAGAGGGGAAATATATAAGCCCTAGGCTAATTAAGGCATGGCTCCCTGGAGACTAGGGAGGGTGGCTACAGGTTAATTGGAGCACCTGCAGTCAATTAAGGCCTCTCAGGAATCTAATAAAACCCCCTGCTTCAGGCAGACAGGGGAGGAGGAGGAAGGAGTTGGAGCAGAGTGTTTTGGTGGTGGAGCAGAGAGCAGTTTGGAGGAAAGCAGAGGAGAGTTTGGAGAAGTGCTGTGGCGGGCTAAGAAGACCAAGATCCTAGGTAAAGGGACACCTGGCTTGTGCAGAGGGAAGGCAGGAAGCCCCACAAGCAGGAGAGGGAAGGAGCCCAGGGGAAAGTATCACAAGTACAAGTGGTTTACCCACTAACCTAGGGCCCCTGGGCTGGGACCCAGAGTAGAGGGCGGGCCTGGGTCCCTCCCGCTCCATTCCCCTTCTCTTGGATACTAGTGGGACAGCTGATACCCCAGTTCAGGGGCAAGAAATGGCACCCTGAAAACCCCCCACAAGAAGAGAAAGTGCGGGACCCTCATAGTAGTGCCAGCAATTTGCCACAGTCTTTATCCAGTTATTAGTATATTTAGAGATGCATATGTCTTATTACTTTTGTTTTCTTTTAGAGCTCCAGGAAGAAATCACAGCCAGTGTTTCACACTATCAGTGATTTCGGGGGCGTGTCATAAATATAAAGGGAAGGGGGAGAGGGTCTGATGCAGTGCTATAAGATCCTCTGACCAGTAAAGGGTTAACAAATGCAGGTAGCCAGACTGACACCTGACCTGGCTGGCATCTGACCAATAAGGGGACAAGATACTTTCAAATCTTGGGGGGGGGGGGAAGCTTGGTGTGTGGCTTTGTCTGAGAGAGTGATCTTGGAAGACAGAAAGAACCTACAGAAAACCAGTCTCCTCACCAAACCTCACTTTTCTAAAGTAAGTGTAGTCAGCACTGCGAGTAGATTTCTGTTTATTTTGCTTGGTGATACATTCCCTGTGGGAGAGGGAAGGGTTATTCCTGTTTTTCTGTAACTTTAAGGTTTTGTCCAGAGGGGGGAATCTCTCTGAGTTTGGAAATTGAGTGCCCTGTAAAATAGTTACCATCCTGATTTTACAGAGATGATTTTACCTTCTTTATTTTTAATAAAATCCTTCTTTTAACAAGCTGGCTGTTTTCTATGGTGTTAAAACCCTGGGGGTGGGGTTTTTTTAGATCACTGTGTAACCAATTGGTTAAGGGAGTATTCTCAAGCTTCCCAGGAAAGGGGGCTCCGAGCTTGAGGAGGTATTTGGGGGGAAAGGAAGTTCAAGTGATTCCTTTCCTGGATTCCTGCTCAGACCCACTTGATGGTGGCAGTGGAAGAAGCATTTCTCAGGGTGCAGGGAATTTTGTACCTTGGGGGTTTTAACCTAAGCTGGTAAAACTAAGCTTAGGGGTTCTTCATGTGGGTCCCCACGTCTTTACCCTAGAGTTTAGAGTGGGGAGGGAACCCTGACAACATGTCTTCCTGTTAAGGATTTTGGGCAGAAAGTTCAAAGTTGATGAGCCTAAGCTTAGATACCTCAATCCATGATTAGTCAATGGGAACTCTGGGAACTTGGCAACTCTGAAAAATCAGACCCCTTATTTAGATGCCTAACTTTAGAAACCATGTTTAAAAATTCTGGCTGATGTCTACACCAAGTTCATAAATTTGAATAAAAGCCGGAAAGTTATTAAAACTTTGCGAGTTACTCACCTGTTTTAGAACCCAGTTTAACGCCTTTTCAAAATAGTCCCCAATCCAATTTTCAAGATTATGTCTGCATTCTTCAGGCTGGCTTCTTAGCCAAGATTTTATCAAAGAATTAAGATCTGTATCTTCATCACTAGAACAAGACATACTTCAGATTAAAAAAAACAACAAAACAGTCATGTATCCATGCAGATGGAAGCAGTATGATCTAAAGGCTCAAGCAGGATGACTGAGTCAAGAGGCCTGGATTGTGTTCTCAGCTCTCTCAATGATCCTCTGTATGACTAGGCAAGTCATTTAACCTCTCTATATTTAAAATTTTCCTTTCAGTAAAAAAGGGGTAAGAACATTTATGCTCTTAAATAAAAAGCATTAAGATATGCAGAAAAAGGATGTAAACTAGAAACAGAGTATCTTTATTATTACTGTCAAATGTCAAAACAAGGCTCTAATACTATCAGAAACTGATTGAGTAGTCTAAAAATGTGAGCATTTTTACTTTCTGATTTCTGTAATTACAAGAAATGGACAATGGTTTAATTTTGATTCAGTGCAAAGTTCTTACATTTTTTCTAATAAGCTGTGTTTTCTTTAAAATGTTTGGGGGTCTAATAGAGTTTAGGGGCAATTTAAAGAAACCCATTCTCTAAGTCAGGGAAAACAAACTTCTGACCTTTGGTGAAAGAAAGAAAGAAAGAAAGAAAGAAAGAAAGAAAGAAAGAAAGAAAGAAAGAAAGGCAAAAGATATGACACGGGGTACTTGGTGAAAGGTGTAGGGCAAAAAACTGCCCTTTTCTAAGAGGCTTTACTGACCATAGTCAGTAAAGTGCAAAGAGAATGACTGGAGACATTTAGGAGTCACAAGTACAGTGATAGGTTATAAGGTAACAGATGACAAACTTGATTTCAGAGATAAATAGGCAAACACAGGTAACATCTATACAGACAACTCCATCTACTCAGAAGTTTTAAGAATGCTTGATAGAGATCCTGTAGGTGTTTGTCTCTGTATGACGGATTGGAGCAAATGCGGTTGTATCTTAGGGGTTGACTGTAGACAAGTGTTCTTAAAACTACAATATCCACCTGGGGAAGTGAAGAAATAGACTGACAGAGCCAGAAGGATACCCAGAAGTCACCTACTACAGGACAGGCCCAACAAAGAAAATAACAGAACGCCACTAGCCATCACTACAGCTCCCAACTAAAATCCTTCCAGCGCAACATCAAGATCTACAATCTATCCTGAAGGACAATCCCTCATTCTCACAGACCATGGGAGACAGGTCAGTCCTCGCTTACAGACAGCCCCCCAACCTGAAGCAAATATTCACCAGCAACTACACACCACACAACAGAAACACTAACCCAAGAACCAATCCCTGCAACAAACATCGTTGCCAACTCTGTTCGCATATCTATTCAAGGACACCATCATAGGACCTAACCACATCAGCCACACCATCAGGGGCTCATTCACCGGCACATCTACCAATGTGATATATGACATCATGTGCCAGCAATGCCCCTCTGCCATGTACATTGACCAAACCGGATAGTTTCTACGCAAAAGAATAAATAGACACAAATCAGACATCAAGAATTGTACCATTCAAAAACCAGTAGGAGAGCACTTCAAACTCCCTGGACACTCAATAACAGACTTAAAAGTGGCCATTCTTCAACAAAAAAACTTCAAAAACAGACTTTAACGAGAAACTGCAGAACTGGAATTAATTTGCAAACTTGACACCATCAAATTAGGCCTGAATAAAGACTCACAGTGGCTGGGTCACTACAAAAAATAATTTTCCTTCTGTTGATACTCACATGTTCTTGTCAACTGTTTGGAATGGGCCACATCCACCCTAACTGAATTGGCTTCGTTAGCACTAACCCCCCACTTGGTAAGGCAACTCCCATCTTTTCATTTGCTGTATATTTATACCTGCCTCCTTTTTTTCACTCCATGAATCTGGATGAAGTGGGTTATAGCCCACAAAAGCTTATGCCCAAATAAATTTGTTAGTCTCTAAAGTGCCACAAAGACTCCTCATTGTTTTTGCTGATACAGACTAACATGGCTACCCCTCTGAAACCATTCATAAAAATTAACATAAAAAAGGAAATTACAGACTTGTCAGCCTAACTTTTATACCTGGAAAGATATACTGGAACAAATTATTAAACAGCTAATTTGTAAGCACCATGAGTATTATATGGTTACAAGAAATACCCAGTACGGATTTGTCAAGAACAAATCATGCCAAATCAACCTCATTTCCTTCTTTGACTGGGTTACTGGCCTAGTGAATAAGGGGAGAAGCAGTAGACATGATATATCTTGATTTTATTAAGGCTTCAGATACAGTCCCACATGACATTCTCATAAACAAATAGGGAAATGTGATCTAGATGAAATTACTATAATGTGGGTGCACAACTGGTTGCAAGACCATACTCAAAAAGTAATTATCAATGGCTCACTGTCAAACTGGGAGAGTGTATCTAGTGGGATCCCGCAGGGATTTGTCCTGGGTTCAGTACTATTCAATATTTTCATTCATGACTTGGACACTGGAGTGAAGAGTATGTTTATAACATTTGCAAATGACATCAGGCTGGGAGGGCTTGCAAGCACTTTGGAGGACAGGATAGTCCTTTGACAAATTGGAGAATTGGTCTGAAATTAACAAGATGAAATTCAATAAAGATAAGCGTAAAGGACTACATTCAAGAAAGAAGAATCAAATGCACAACTACAAAATGGGGAATAACTGGCTAGATGAAAAGAATCTTGGTATAATGGAATGGATCACAAAATGAATGTGAATCAACAATGTGATGCAGCTGCAAAAAAGGCTAATGTTATTCAATGGTGTATTAACAGGACTGTTGTACGTAAGACAGGAGAGGTAACTGTCACACTCTACTTAGCACTGGTGAGGCCGCAGCTGGAGTACTGTGTTCAATTCTGGATGCCATGCTTTAGGAAAGTTGTGAACAAATTGGAGAGAGTCCAGAAGAGAGCAGCAAAAATGATAAAAAGGTTTTAAAATCTGACATATGAGGAAAGTTAAAAAAAAACGTGGCACATTTAGTCTTGAAAAAAGAAGACTAAGGGGGGACCTGATAGTCTTCAAATATGTTAAGGGATGTTATAATGAGAATGGGGATCAACTGTCCACTGGAGTTAGGAAATGAAGTAATGGGCTTAATCTACAGCACAGGAGATTTAGGTTAGATATCAGGAAACACTTTTATCTGTAAGGGTAATTATGCTCTGGAATAGGCATCAAGGGAGGTTGCTGAACCTCCATGAATGGAGGTTTTTCAGAACTAGTTAGACAAACACCTGTCAGGGATAGTCTAGGTCTATTTGGTCCCGTATCAGCGCACGGGGTTGGACTCGATGACCTCTTGAGGTCCCTCCCAGCCCCACATTACTGTGATAATATCAATGAACAAATGAATAAGCACAAAAGGTGCAAAGCAAGAAGGAAAACAAGACAATTTAGAAGAAGTTTAAGCATGTTGCTGAAACTCTATAAAGGGACTATATATAAAAGTCATATACTAACCCATCACAGCCAAACACAGCTTTTAAAAATCCTATTGTGTCAACTAATAACTTATTTATCACCATGAATAGTTATGTAAATTTCAAATGCCCTTGTGTCTCACCTCAGGAAGATCATTCCCATTCGTGAAATTGTGGCAGGAGAGGCACAACTCAGATCATGCGTTTCAAATACAAAGTTTACATTTGGGCCAAACTGAATTCTTTCTCCACTGGGCATAGTGAGTAATCGATTGTCATCCAGGACAGAATTCAAAGACTCAATCCACTCAGGGTCGATGTCACCATCACAGATTATCCATGAGTTAACATCTACTTACAAATAAAAATACAAAAAAAACAAATCCACTGGAAAAACTTAAAGAATATGAAGGCTTGATAAATTTCTAACAATTTTTCGTAGAAGCAACAAAGAGTCCTGTGGCACCTTATAGACTAACAGACGTATTGGACCAAAAGCTTTCGTGGGTGAATACCCACTTCTTCTTGCATCTGAAGAAGTGGGTATTCACCCACGAAAGCTTATGCTCCAATACGTCTGTTAGTCTATAAGGTGCCACAGGACTCTTTGTCGCTTCTACAGATCCAGACTAACACGGCTACCCCTCTGATACTTAACAATTTTTCATTCTCTAGGAAAATTATAATTTATTAGTTTTATATTCTTTACATATAACCTCTTTAAATATTCCTTACATTCTTCACCATCTGATGCATTTTTGCATGCCATTTATTTTCATATTACACTAACTCGGAAATTACAAACTGAGGTTTTTGACAATGGTATTGCCATAAGCCTTTTTGACCTTACACTGGCCACTTTCAACTATTTTAAATTAGCATATTGTCAAAATATGAACAAAAAAAATAAAGTTTATTTCAGTACATTGAGCACAACACAGACTTCTGGATAGACATACCTTGCGGTTCTCGTACCACTTGTCGAGCACTGCTTGTAAGCACACCATCAGACCACTCCCTGGTATCCATGTCAATGTGACCTAGTAATTGATGTCGAGGCATAGCTTTGGGATTCATGGTATACTGTTTCACCACTTTGCCAGTTTTACCAAGCGCTGTCCTTAACATCTGCCAAAGTGTTGATTTACCTGCACCACTCGGACCTACAATAACCACACCCATTCTCTGACGAAGCTGTTCATACAATTCCAAAGCTTTCTTGATCTGTGTAAAAAACAAACAGGAGGTTAACAGAATTAAAACAAACTTGTTCTCTCACCCCAATTTCACACATTCCTGTTTGGTTTTGTATACTGTCATTCTCTTTCCTTAATTTAAATTTATTTTAGGAACTTGTAAGTGCAGAAGCAAAGAGTAAAAAAATCTCTGTATTCAAACAAATCAAGGGCTCACATTATAAACATTAAAAGGTTGAAGGTAACTACATCAAAATGAATAAATTAGCAACACAAGCCTCACTGAGACTCTTAATTCAGAACATCTAAACTTGGTCTATGCTTATATTTCATATTCACCTGGGTGTTTATAATTTCCAAATTGGCTTCCTCAAAGACTTGTTGTAAAGCAGTGCTTAATTCAGCATATTCTACATCCTTAAAATCAATGCCAGGGAAGACATCTTTAACCAATGCATCAAACCGTGCACAGTCTGCAAATGTAAGCTTTGACATGGTATTGAGGCGCAAAGCTTGGACCACAATATGGCTTTCATTAACTGCAAAAGAAAGTTCAGTTTACATTTATTTCCACAGCTGGGATATCACCACCTGAAGTCATAGTGGCAACATGCCAGGTTGTTTTTTGGCATCGCAAAGGATTATGATTTTAGGTGGGAAATTAGCATTAGTAGCATACAGAACTTCTGAGTCTGTCCCTTTGCAACCTAAGTTCACCCATCTCAACTTTTGTATATAACTGGGTTCTGGAAAATGATAATGCATGCCAGACTGAGTATATACTATGGGAATTTCTAGATGTCCTAATATGTGAGGAGTCTCAATCCTGACTGGATAGTAGTCAGCTAAGAGGGAACTTTGAAGGGGATAGACCCTAAAATATGTTGTCGGTGTGTTTTCAACTGACAGATTAATTCCTGAAGTTGATTATGAGTTGTTTGTTAGCTATTTGCTTTTTATATCTAATGGGAAAACAAGGGTTGTCTCTGATAATCCCAGGAACAGTCAGAGCAGATCTATCATTTCTTAAAGCATCGAAGAAGCAATATTCAAGTCCCAAACATTTAAACTCCTCATCCACCCTAAACCTCTGCCCCCAACTCTCCCACAAACTCTCATAGAGAGAAAATCACCACCCACTCAAACACACTTTTTTAAAATACACAACATTCCCATCACATAAAATACCACCCTGTATCTGTGCTCTGGAACAGCAACTTTTTGCGCTGAAATATTTTAGCAGTACTGAATCAGAATCAGATACGATAGCCCAAGAGTAATTGAGATTTCATTTGCAAGAACTCTCTCTTCAACTTGCTAACTCTGCAAATTACATGCACTGAGTTTCTGTGGGTTATTTAGTTTCTAATCAAAGCCTTCTCAAATAAAAATAAGTAAGGGCTTTCACAGAGGCTTATCCTTCTTTTGAATAGTCTGGCTTCCGACAGTTCCAGGGCATATCACTTGGTACTTGAATGAACAAGAAGGCTGTAGATATTTATTTCAATATAACATCTTGATTGATCAAAAGCGAATCAACCCTTGGCATAGTCAATCTTACTTTTTTCCTTCATTCCATTTTTCTTCAGGTGACGAAGGAGGTTGCCACATCCTCTCAGAGCAGTCTTCAGTGCTCTTAAGCCCCAGTCATAGTGTTGCTGGGGTGTCAAAAGCTCCCTATGTTTTTAAAATATTAATATTGTAATAGGTTGTAACAGCTGCAACTCCAGTAATTGTAGCTGATCACTGAGGAATTGACATTATACATTTTTCTGAAAACCAGAGTCATTAGAAAATATAACATCCACGTGCAGTACCATCTTGAACTTCAGAGATAGATACACATGAAGTTGCGTGTTTCCAAACTTTCAGAAAGGCAGTTTCTTCAAAAGCTAGATAATATTTTTTTTTTAAATAGGACCTCTAATAATTCCCTCCCTTATTTTTGCAATATGCACACAAATGAAAAAGTGCCAATGTGGTTATTTGGATGTCAGCTACTCCCCCAAAAAATCACAGGTGCATGATTTTTATGGAAGCACTGCACACTCAGGAAAATAACCATGTGCTCCCATTCAGACAAACAAATGAGAAACAGAAGAGGAAAAAAGCAGAGCAAAGTGTGGGTGGCAGAGAGAAATTAATAAAAGTATCATA
Organism: Macrochelys suwanniensis; assembly: GCA_033296515.1. Classification (NCBI taxonomy): domain Eukaryota; kingdom Metazoa; phylum Chordata; order Testudines; family Chelydridae; genus Macrochelys; species Macrochelys suwanniensis. Next base: position 34,572,173 of record CM065775.1, on the reverse strand, counting down.
TATGTACTTGAAAAATATTTATTTTAATACTTTTATTACCTATTAAAGTGAAAATTACATTTATATTCAAGATGCCAACAGAAAGGAAGGAAACAGTCAGGGTCTTAAGAAAGCAGTATTTTCCCATCATGGGATTATAACTGCAGTTCCTGTATTCTTACATTTTTACTTAAATACAAAGCAGTGCATCTCAATAAAATTCAACCTGTGTTTTATTCTGACAGATTTACATATTAATAATTTTGGAGAACTGTGTTTGGTAGCATTCAAATATAAGATATTTTTGTTCAATGTAAAACAGCTTAAGGAGACTATAGGCATGAGACAGCAGCTCTATGTTGCTTATGGTATATAGCTTTATGAGGGTGATTTCTGGAGTGTCCATGTCATAAAGATCACAGTAAACATACAGGAACAATGTTTAAAAGATTTCATTATCAATCTTGTCACAGTTTGGTATTGAATGGACTGAAATGGAAGGAAGGAAAGTGACATAAAATGAGGGGAAGTACTATAAATCGCAAAAGACAAAAGATACATATTGACAAAAACATGATTAATGGAACAAAATGTGCTTACCTGGCTAGATTAAAAATAGCCACCAACTTTCTGCCAAGTGTTTTAGCATCTTTAAAACCTTCTGAATACAGAATAACTTCCGCAATGAGTTCATTGTCTGGACGAGTCATAGCAACGGGCCTAAAAAGCTGTTTTAGGTTATCAGGTAGTTTTTGTCTTCCTCCATAACCTTTTCCAGCAGGATTCATAGTGATGAAAATTCCAGAATTATGATCCATTTCAACCTGGCATTAAAATCAATATATTGTGATAAAGATATTTTCATCTCTATGTCCTCAGGTATGAAATAACTCATGTAACTAGAAAACTATAAAATACCACTTTATGCTGTGGTGGTGTAGCCTTGTCAGTCCCAGGATAATAGAGAGATAAGGTGGGTGAGGTTATATCTTTCATTGGACCAACTTCTGTTGGTTGAGAGACAAGCTTTCAAGAGCTCTTCCTCAGGTCAGGGAAAGTTACTCAGGGCTTGTCTACACTACTGTGCAAGGTCGATCTAAGAATAGCGTAGCTGAAGTCGATGTACTTAGATCTACTTACCATGGTGTCTTCATTGGGGTAAGTCGACAGCTGACGCTCTCCCATCGACTCCATTTACGCTTCTCGTTTGGTGGAGTACCGGAATCAACAGGAGAGCGCTCAGTGGTGTTAACGGGCACTTCACCTTGAATGATTCCTTACAACAGTGGTTCTCAAAGCCGGACCGCCACTTGTTCAGTGAAAGCCCCGAGCGGGCCGAGCCGGTTTGTGTACCTGCTGCGTCCGCAGGTTCGGCTGATCGCGGCTCCCACTGGTTCACCGTTCCAGGCCAATGGGGGCTGTGGAAAGCAGAGCGGGCCGAGGGATGTGCTGGCCGCCCTTCCTGCAGCCCCCTTCAGCCTGGAGCAGCAAACTGCAGCCAGTGGGAGCCGCGATCAGCCTAACCCGTAGACACGGCAAGTACACAATCCAGCCCGGCCCGCCCGGGGCTTTCCCTGAACAAGCAGCGGACCGGCTTTGAGAACCACTGCCTTAGAACAGTGGTTCTCAACCTTTTGGGGCTCAGGACCCATTTATAAATGCTTATGGCCTGTCATGACCCAATAAATAGTCTGGTGGTGGAGGCCCTGGGTCAGAGACATAACTAGGCATTTTAGTGCATGGAGCAAGCAAGCGTATTTGCGCCCCAGGCGATATGTGGCGGGGGGAATCACGTGGGGTCAAGTGCCCCCCGCCCAGGTTTCTTGGGTGCGCTTCCCAACCCACACAGGCTGGGTGGCACGCTAAGATGAGTCAGAGGGTGGAGGTGGTGCTCCCTCTCTGAGCGCTGCCATGCCGGGCTGGCCTCACCAAGCCCTGTTGCGTGGGGCTGACCCGAGCCACCCCCACGATTTTGCACCCTGAGTGACTGCCCCATTCTGGTTACGGCCCGGCCTTGGGTTATTTTGGTTGCATCCTGCCCGCACTCAGCCCACAGTGGCAGCTCCTGTGCTGTGGGGCTGACCTGGATTGGCTCTCCGCTCCAGGCATTGCAACCTCTGGGGTTGCAGCGCTGCTTAGGTTTGGTCCCGTCCCTTGAGTGGACCAAATTTGTGTGAGTGGAGTTGTGACCCATCTCATACGATTGCAATGCCATTCACAAAAATTTGGCCTACCCGGACTTCCATTATCATGACGGCTGGGCCAAACCTGAGTGGTGCTGGGACCCCAGAGGTTGCAGTGCTTGGAGCAGGGAGACAAGACCACCCAGACCTGTCAGACAGGAGCTACAGGAGCTGCCGTGCAACCCTTTGAAACATTCTGGCGACCCAATTTTGCATCCAGACACACAGGTTGAGAAACTCTACCTTAGAATATGTGTTAACGACTTATGCTAACCTATCTGTTCAACCTTGTATTTAGCTGTGACACTCTAAGTACCTTTCCCAGACCTGAGGAAGAGCTCTGTGTAGCTCAAAAGCTTGTCTCGCTCACCAACAGAAGTTGGTCCAATAAAAGATATTACCCTCCTTGTCTATCTATAAAATAATATTAGAAATTTTGGGCAAAGATATTCCTTATGTATGTGGGATTTATATATTGGATCTAAAAATGGTATACTTGTTAATAATACAAGGGTTCACAGGGTTTTTTAGAAGACACTCAATATTAGTGACAATATTTGAACAGTTTTAAAGAAAAACAAAAAATATATGCTGTTTTATACCTCCTTGCCAAGCAGTTCACATACAGGTCTATGCTTCTTCAAAGCATGCTGAATTGTCTGAATTTGCATGGACACTGCAGACAATACTGCCTCCTCCAGTCTATTGAACTCATCGAAACATCCCCAAGCACCACACTTCACCAAACCAACAAAAATACGCCCCATCGACTTCACATCAATGCCCTTAAAATAAAAGAACATTGTTTATATGTTAAATACCATGAAAGCAATCAATGAAGATTTTCTTCCTAGTTCCGCTATGAGGTCTCTTATTGCCATCTAAAATTTCTATTTGATTATAAATGAAAAACTCTGTTAAATTACACTAAAATTTTGTTTTAAAATGTTCTTTAAATCCATACAGCATAGATACTCATCTCCTAAAATATATAAATATCTACATTACTTCACCTCATCACAATTAAAAACTAAAACTTGTCTTCCAAGAAGTCCACCCAAAGCCTTTACTGATTCTGTTTTTCCAGTTCCAGCTGGGCCATAAGGATTTCCTCCGAGGCCCATCTTCATAGCCTGAGTAAGAGTTAAGTAGCACTTATCTGTCAATGGTGTATAAACAAGTTTTGGGGAATTACCCTGTAGAAACAAAAGATGTATTGCATGGATTAATAACAGAAACAAGGTCAATAAGTTAACATTTCACTCAGTTTGGACATAATGAAGATAACAGAAGTCCAGATTACTAGCTGCCCAAGTTTGAGGACTACACTTGGGGCCCTACAATTTTTTGATTTACATTAATTAAATCAGTTAGAACTATTGCCGAAGTATAATGCAATCTTTTATGAACCACAGATAGAGGCTCAAAAAAGGTAAACACATGTATGATGGCGTATGTAGTACACGCCATCATGTGCCAACAATGCCCCCCTGCTACGTACATCGGTCAAACTGGACAGTCCCCACGTAAAAGCATAAATGGACACAAATCAGATATTAGGAATGGCAATATACAAAAACCTGTAGGAGAACAATTCAATCTCTCTGGATACACAATAGCAGATTTAAAGGTAGCCATCCTGCAGCAAAAAAACTTCAGGACCAGACTTCAAAGAGAAACTGCGGAGGTTCAGTTCATTTGCAAATTTGACACCATCAACTCAGGATTAAACAAAGACTGTGAATGGCTAGCCAACTACAAAAGCAGTTTCTCCTCCCTCGGTGTTCACACCTCAACTGCTAGAAGAGGGCCTCATCCTCCCTGAATGAACTAACCTCGTTATCCCTAGCCTGATTTTTGCTTGCATATTTATATCTGCCTCTGGAAATTTCCACTACGTGCATCTGAAGAAGTGGGTATTCACCCACGAAAGTTTATGCTCCAATACGTCTCTTAGTCTATAAGGTGCCACAGGACTCTTTGCCACCTCATAGAATCATAGTATCTCAGGTTGGAAGGGACCTCAGGAGGTCATCTAGTCCAACCCCCTGCTCAAAGCAGGACCAACCCCAACTAAATCATCCCAGACAGGGCTTTGTCAAGCCTGACCTTAAAAACCTCTAAGGAAGGAGATTCTACCACTTCCCTAGGTAACCCATTCCAGTGCTTCACCACCCTACTAGTGAAAAAGTTTTTCCTAATATCCAACCTAAACCTCCCCCTCTGCAACTTGAGACCATTACTCCTTGTTCTGTCATCTTCTACCACTGAGAACAGTCTAGATCCATCCTCTTTGGAACCCCCTTTCAGGTAGTTGAAAGCAGCTATCAAATCCCCCCTCATTCTTCTCTTCTGCAGGCTAAACAATCCCAGTTCCCTCAGCCTCTCCTCATAAGTCATGTGCTCCAGCCCCCTCATCATTTTTGTTGCCCTCTGCTGGACTCTTTCCAATTTATCCACATCCTTCTTGTAGTGTGGGGCCCAAAACTGGACACAGTACTCCAAATGAGGCCTCACCAGTGCCGAATAGAGGGGAATGATCATGTCCCTCGATCTGCTGGAAATGCACCTACTTATACAACCCAAAATGCCATTAGCCTTCTTGGCAACAAGGGCATACTGTTGACTCATATTCAGCTTTTTGTCCACTGTAACCCCTAGGTCCTTTTCTGCAGAGCTGCTGCCAAGCCATTCAGTCCCTAGTCTGTAGCAGTGCATGGGATTCTTCCATCCTAAGTGCAGGACTCTGCACTTGTCCTTGTTGAACCTCATCAGATTTCTTTTGGCCCAATACTCGAATTTGTCTAGGTCCCTCTGTATCCTATCTCTACCCTCCAGTGTATCAACCACTCCTCCCAGTTTAGTGTCATCTGCAAACTTGCTAAGGGTGCAGTCCACACCATCCTCCAGATCGTTAATGAAAATATTGAACAAAACCGGCCCCAGCACCGACTCTTGGGGCACTCCACTTGATACTGGCTGCCAACTAGACATGGAGCCATCGATCACTAGCCGTTGAGCCTGACCATCTAGCCAGTTTTCTATCCACCTTACCTAATTAATCGATTAATTAGCCTCTTAAGGTTGGTCTATGCACCTCCACCTTATCATGTTTCTCTGACTGTATAAATATCTGTCTACTGTATGTTTCATTCCATGCATCCGATGAAGTGGGTACTAACCCACGAAAGCTTATGCTGAAATAAACTGGTTAGTCTCTAAGGTGCTAGAAGTTTTTCTTTCTTATTTTCGTTTTGCTGACACAGACTAACACGGCTACTACACTGAAACCTATCATAAATTAGAAAGTAAGAATCATACTATGCTCTACACTTTAATATGCATTTTAATATGCTCTGCACTTTAATATAAAAGCCGTATACGTCCACCAATTCAGCAGTAAATTCAAGAATTCAGTATCATGGGTATTTGGAGATAAGAAACATCTCAAGACTGAAGAAACACTACTACACCACTTTTCAATATTTTCTGCAAAACAGCATCGTAAAATGTCAACTGACAAAATGGAACCCACGTGGAAGCAATTGTGGAGGTAAAGCTGCATCCCGGAACTGAAAGGTGAACACCACACACATTTAAAAGCCAACAAAAATAGAATTAAAAAACCCCATACCTGATATTCATAAGTATACTGGAGCTCAGCATCTACCATTTGAATGTAACATTTTCGGTCTTTCAGATAGAATCTGAGTTGTTTCTTCCAAGCCCAGTCAGCAACACTATTAATCTGGGCTTGATTTAGGTGCTTCACCACATCAATGTTATGAATAATATCAAGAATCAGTGCTTTAAGCTTGAGCTCAAGGATTCCAGATTCTGTAAATAAATAAAATTATTCACAAAAACGCCATAAAGAAGATTGTCCTTTAGCCACTTTCAAGTAGTTTATGTTGCTATTTACAATCATAGAATCAAAGTTTGAAGGGACCACAAGGGTCATCTAATCAAACTCCCTACCAAGATGCAGGATTTGTTGGGTCTAAACCGTCCAAGACAGATGGCTATCAAGCCTCCTTTTGAAACAGCTAAAAAAACTAAAGCAATCAACATACAAATGAGCGGTTGATATAGTTACTAGATAAAAGCTCAACAGCCAATACAATTTAATCTAGAATTCAGCAGAGTGATCAGATGCACAAGGATAAGTATTGATGGACAGTGCACATTACAATCTGCACATCATATTGGTGTTTTATAGGCTGGTGATGTTACATTTAAGTCAAGAAATAACTCCAGAATCCAATCAAATATCATATTACAAGGGGGGAAAAAACACCTGGACTTATAGAGAATGTGTTGACATGGTACCATGTCTATCCAATAACATCTGGCCAGTTCTAGTGAAACATAACATTAGAGATCAGTAGATGAAGACAACGATATAGAACCAGATTTTGTAATGACAAATTATTAGTAAATATATTAAATAACAAAAACATCAAGATAAAGGAAGTGGATAAAAATTGAAAAGGAAACAGATTCAAACTACCTACTAATGTTAAATATAGAACAAACACGTGGAAAAGAAAGGTCATTCACTGTGAAATATTAACTATCCCAAACCTGGCCATTACTGGTAGGTCACTCAATATCATTTCTAGCTCAGAGGAATGGATTGTTTAGCATCTTACATTGATATTAAGGAATTATACACTTATGATCATTTTTCATACCTACTCTACCTGGATCTTCCATACTAGTATCTATGCTGGTATAATGTTCCAGTTTAGCCATAAGTTCTAACTCTATCTGCTGCAGGTTATGCTCTTTGATAGCAGTTTCAACATCTTCAGTGAACTGAATTTGTTCTGCCAAGGAAAGAATCTATTGACAGAAAGAATAAAGTAAAGTTTTAGCAATAGGTAACCATGAAGGACAAAAGATTTTCAACTCATTTTTAAATTCTTATGAAAGCTTACTGTTTAAATAAATCTTTTTAGTGTATTAAATTTTATCATGCCAATACTCCACTATTCCTTTAAAAAAAAAACAGTTATGCTAAAGGTGCAAATATAATTGTATTTAAAACTTACTAAAATGGAACAAAGAGCTGCAAAATAATTTAGTATAGCTATTGCCTTTGGTGTTCTATTACGATTACTTTATATTCACTATAGCAGCCTATTGTCTGAGCTGTGACGTTTCAGCCAAACCCGTTGCTTGAGGGAGATCTGCACAGTTCTGAAGAACAACTGTTTATGAGTAGGAAGAAATGTGGATTTGTTTCACCAGTTTCATTAATACTTTGTAAATCTGTGTGTCTATCTCTTTCCTTCCTTCCCTTTGATTCCACTCCCAAAAATTATGCCAGAGGTGAAAGAGAGCTACTCACTGCTAGTACAATATTCTCCCCTTATTCACAGCGAACTTCAATGCCCTCTGAAACACGTGCCCAGAGTGAGGAACTCAGTAATAATCAGAAGAACAGAGAATCAACATCTTGGCCAAAACTGGGTATTAAACCAGGCACTTCCTCAACTAAAAGCATGGGGGTTCCCAGGACAAAATTTTTGGTGGCCTCATAGTGCGGCCACCAACTCTTGCTGGTGGCCACTCTCACACTTTTTCCTAAAATACTTAATTAGCTTTAGGAAAGCCAAATAAATATGCACATATACACGTCCAAATCATTGTAATTTATTTATTGCTAGCTAGTAAGTCTGTTGTCAAAAGTGATATTAACAAACATACAGGTATCACTTTCGACAGCAGACTTACTCCGCCCTGCCAAGCCTTGGAACAAATTAAGTCCTAGATGGAGGATCAGGGGAGGCAATGGGGGCCAGGGGAGATGGGGGTGAGGGGCTGGGGGAGACAACGGGGAGCTGTAGTCTGAAGCCCTGCAGCCAGAGCTTGGTGCCCTGCTACCCCAGGGCTGAAGCCCGAACCCTGAACCCACTGCCCTTGGGAAGGTGGGGAGCTCACTGGCTGCCTGGTCCTACAAGGTTGTGCCCCAAGTAACTCCAGAGGGGGGCAGGGCCAAACCCCTGCTGGCGGCCCCAGCAACCTACACCAAGGCAGTGCATCCAGGAGCAACAGGAAAGGGGAGGGGACTCCCCAACCCCATCACAGCCCAGGAGGATGTAGCCACAAGCAAAGCCCCTTATGGCCACATGAGGCCACAGTGGCCGCATTTGAGAAACACGACCTGTAACAGATTCACACATAACACATGCTGAACTACGGGTTCCACTTCCATAAGTTAAACGGAATAGGAACTCTCTTCTCATCAAAATTCCACTCTTTGCTTTGTCCATGTGATTCAGGTAAAGCAGGAAAAGTTAAACACCAATGACATGAGCAGAGGGTCAGGCCATGGTGCACAGAACTCCCCACTCTTTGCTCTGTCCATGTGATTCAGGTAAAGCAGGAAAAGTTAAACACCAATGACATAAGCAGAGGGTCAGGCCATGGTGCACAGAACTCCCATACTCTCAGCATGATGAAAACAGGCAGAAGATTGCAATGGTTTATCCAGATGAAGGGAAGATTTATTTCAGCTAAAAAGCCAACACAGGTAGCTTGCTGCACCCACATGGACCCCAATAACATCAGCGGGGTTTCACATGGACACAAGGATCTGCCCACACATATCGGCCAGCAGGATCACGACCTAAATCATTACAAAAGGTTAGTCTGAATGAATATATATTCTTAGGGTCATATTGATAATAACTCACGGTGTCTATGATTTTTACATTTTAAAATAAATTTTATATAAAATTTTTTGCAAATATTTATTAAGTCAAGATTGGTTCAAGCAATATAAATTCAAATTAATAGTGTTAGCTAGTGTTTATATTATATTTTTCTTCAACCTGTCATTAGTACATTCTCTTTCACTAGCATTTTCTACCCAAGTTATTCATGAACTTCAGAAACTATTCTAATAATGCTGTTTTGAATCAATAGCAGGAAACAGTTTCTACATCACTGATTAGCCAGGGACCTGATTCAACATCAATTGAAATCAGTGGAAAGACTCCCATTGATTTAAATGGGCACTGAATCAATCTCCCAAGTGAGCAAACAGTTCTATTCTACCGATGCTTATACCATTGCACATTCTGAGTAATTTCTATCTACCTAAAATCAAGGCATACAGCAAATCAACTGATTTTTCAAGTCCGTATGTACTTCCAAAGCAGACCTGTCCTTAGGATCATTCAGAAATTGAGTTAGTTATACTTCAATGCTGAGATTAAATCAAGATGAGACTATATCACCCACTACCTGGGAAGGAAAGAGTGATGGATCAATTGAACCTTGTGTACGTCTTCCAGCAGTAACACAGTCAAGCAATAATTGTTTCAATGTGTCCTTCATCTCCAAAGCCAAACGATTTAACCAAACCTGGCAAATAAAATACAGAGGGGAGGGGAAAAAATCACAAATCACATAGCAAACGTATTTACCACAATTGCTGGTAATACATTTGGATCTGGTTCTCTTACCTCAACATCATTTGACAGAAGAATTTTATTTTTAAAAGGCACAACTTCTCCCTCTAAAGATTTCATTGCAATTATGTTTTTAAAGTCCCCATCAAAGCTGACACTATTAATGCCTGTTAATCAAAAAATAACAAACATCTCTATAATTAAGCTCAGCAAGTGATTAAATACAATCTAGATGATTTACTGTAGAATTCTTAAACATTTGTTTCCTGAAAAAGCAGTTACTTGGGAAATAGTCAAAAAAGTTAAATCAATTATTTTTGTATATATCATGTTTATGATAAAATAAATGAAGATAAAAAGTCCCTCAAAAGTTAGAGATATTTTGAAATATTTTTTTCTTTTTTTGCCAAATAAAGGGTGAAATATCAAAAACATTTTCCTTTTCTAAGCTATGTTATGGTAACAGAAAGTAAAGAAACAATTTCTAGAATAGGTTCTTCAGCGTCAAATGACTGTACTTCTGAATAAGTACATTTTACAAATGATGACTAATGTAATATGAAAATACTAATTTAGTTTACCAGCAAAAAGTTTCTTAAGGTGAGACTGAATTACTGAAGGATTAGTGGACTGTCCCAAGATTTCTAATAAATCATCATCTCCAATGAAATAGAATCTAGGGAATGCTGAACGCTTTTCCTGTTTAAAAAAAGAAAAGTTGTTTTAAGCAATGAAGTATTATTGCCTTTTTATAAAATTATATATTAAGATAAGAAGATGTACCTCCAGAAATTCATTCAAGGATTTTTGACATCTCTGAAGCTGGTCAAGTATGGTAATCAACGCATTCCTCATTCCTGTCCGAGCATTCAGTGATGTTATTCTATTGTCCCTCTTGATATCTATCATTATGGATCTTTAAAAAAAATATAACCTTGTTTGTAAATCTACCACTACACTTTGTTCAAATGTATCTCTTTTAAAACTCTGATTAAAACTCAAGAGACAGATAAGTAATATTCAATATTCAGCAGTCAATATCTTAATGTAAAAACTGCAACATTTATATCAAACTTCTTCCAGTTAAACATTAGCTAGGTCTGTCATGATTCTACTCCTACTATACCTATCATACTGTTTCTGATCATGACTCTTCCTTTACATCAAGACCCCTCTATTCAAGAAGTCCCATTAAGTTAAAATTTTGACCATTTTTTCTTCTAAGTGCCTCCATCTCTGTCATTTCAGCAATATTTTTAAGCTCAACTACCATATTTAAACTAAAGAAACTCAATTGTGTGTATCTTTGGACACCTCTAAAAACTACTCCCTGTTAATCCGCTCTGCATGTCTTGATCAAGTAAAGTTGTTTGATCTCAAATTCCTTCGGTGTAATTTTTTTGGAAAGAGAAGTGCTTCTCTTCAGCAAGAAATATTTTTTCAAAATCCAACATCTCCTCTATTTCTTTTCTCAAATAAGACCTTCTATTTGCCTGCATTGTTCATAACCCTGGTCATCGTACTTGACTCATAACCTTCCTTCTCTTCCCACATATCCCATATCTATAAATCTTCTCATCATCCCTTTTGCAACACTAATTCTTTCTATATCATTGCCTCAGTGCCACCTTTGCTGAAATCCTTATGCATGCCTTCATCTCCCTGTACATCCTGTTTGAATCTTGGCTTACAGCTGTGCGAAGGACGTTATACAAAACAAAGTTGTGTTTAATAACACTGACCTGAAGTCTTCATCAACTCTGTTAAAGCGCGCCTGCTCTTTGGGTAGAGCTCCACGACCAAAAATGGGTTCCAAATACACCCACTTCCTTTGAATCTGGTTTAAATTCTGCAGGTACTCATCCAGCTCAGCAAGTTTTTTTTCCCAGATAGACACTTTATCCTCAAAGCCTTTGTAATATGGAGAGTCCTTTAGGGACTGAAGAAGACAGCGATTATCTCCAACCTGGTTAACTATGTCTTTCCAGTCTTTAATTAGTTTGATAGTCCTGCTCTGGCTGTCTTCATAATCTGTTAATGTAAAGACTGCTCCAACACCCCAGAGCTCAAGCTCACGTAAGGCCTCTCTGATTGTGACTTCACCTTGGGCCCGACTATTCAAATCCTATTTTAAAATATAAAACACACAAAAATTACTACTTATATAATAGAAAACATATAAATGAGCAGAGGAAAACAGTTTTACTAGAGAAATACACAAACTTCAGTTTCCAAAAACAAATAAAAACATATAGAACATATGGTATAAAAAATTAATAGCATTACTTGTGAAATAATTCATACCTTAAGTGCTGCTGCTTTTTCTACAATTACATCTGCCACTTTGAGTAGATCTCCAAACAACAAATTCTCTAGACTAGTGCCTCTAGGGAGCCCTAAAAGACGAAAGAGGTCCAACCAATGATCTGGAGACAGGTGTTCTCCTCTAACATATTTCAGGACAGGAAGTGTCATCTATGGAAAATAATGCACATTGGAATATACCAAGTTTTTACAATAACTATATCTGTTCAGTTTTACTATAACTATATCTGTTCAGTTTTACTGTCATATACTGTCAAAACATAACAAAAATATATTTTTCCCACTATGTATTGAAAATAAATCTGTTTAAATTGAGATCTGCTTCGTATTTTCAATACACTAATTTTAAGATTTGGTATTATGCCATTAAGGTTGTTTTATTACTAAATGTGTCTCAAACATATTGAAAAAAACTGTAATGACTGTCCTGTTCACTGAAAGTAGCTCAAATGTACTTTGAAATGAGTGATACGTTTAAAAATAGTTGCAGGAGATATTTTGTTGAACACAAAATATGCTTAAGGCTCACTTTAATACACAAACAGACCTCCGTGTAAATATACAGAGTGAAGCATATTACCCAGTAATACCAGAAAGCAATTTGCTTTGATTTCCCCTTGTATAATGAGGATCTTACTTTGTATTTATCCACTTCTTTTTGCAACTTCACTGTCATTACAGTGTGTTCTTCCATCTTCCTCAGCTTGTCATGCCAGTTCAACAAGAATTCCTCAAACAGGTAAGTCTTACTCCTGTACAAAAATCAAATTTTAAAAAGAGCACAATAACACAGTACTGCAATAACCAATAATCATGCATAAAGGTTTAAAAACAAAATCAGACCTAAAAGTAATCCAGTCTTCTTTGGCTTTTTCCTGAAAACCTTGATGAAAGTCTTCATATAGTGCCCATACTTCTGCACAGCTCTCAATATCTCTACATACAGCTTTTGCCAAAGAGAAATCAGGCTCTTCTAATTCAAAATGATGGCAGTCCTCGCTGAACAAAAAAGATCATTGGATTGTTATAATATTGCATATTGAAGCTATGATCTTGGACATGCTGTCATACACATCCTTAACTTTACCCATGTGAGTAAGTCCATTGACTTCACTGTCCAGCAGAACACATTATGTTGCATTCCCCAAGCAGAAAAAAAAAGTAGCATAAGAGACAATCAGCATATTCAGTGGCCTTCCCTAGCATTCACAGCTTTCTTCTCCATATTTTTTCATTCCTTGTATTAAGAAAAGAGTACTACTTTGTCTCCCAAAAACTTAAAAGAAAAAATAAATTATCTTTAATTGTTTTTCTCTATAAGTAGTATCCTATATAGAATCACATGCCATTTAGTGCATAAATACAGTTGTTTCAAAGCCTAACAGATTTTCAGAAACTTCCACTTCACAAGCGTCAGTTCAGAAGAGTCAAGTTATATAAATCAATGAAATAAGTCCCTGAAGATTAAACTATGCATTGAAATACAATTAAAATAAGATTTATTAAATTATCTGTTGTGTTCATATTTAGCTGACTATTAGTTAATATTTTCTGACCCACCAAAAAGCTGCAGTTGCATGATTTACTGCAGAACATCCATAAAATAATGTGCTATATACAAAGAAATACACATACATCAGTTTTTTCTTCGTGGCTTCAAGTTCATCAAACTCAATTTTCTTTTCCTTTATGATCTGAGCACTTTTCTCAAGCATATCCTGATGGCCTGTTTCAATGATATCATCGCTGGGCTTTAGCTGATCCCAACGAGCTTTAAACTTTTCTAGTTCTTGAAGATACACATTAACACGTGACATCACATTTCCTTTCATCACTTCAATCTACAAACCAAAAGTTTAAAAAAATAAAATGTATTCCTTCAGTAATTTATATCTACAAAGTTATATCTAATCAAGATCAAAATAACCAACAACCTTTCAACTTGTTTTCAAAAAGAAGTACTATTTTTTTACTCTCCCCCTTAAAATATTTCAAAATTTAAGAGAATCTGGTATGGATATGCATTTCCTGATCTTATATTATATAATTTTATATCCACTGTAGTTACATATAATATTTACATCTGCTCCTCACTAGTTTGTCAGCTACCTTGGTCTGATAAACAGCTTTTCCTTATACCCACATTTTTTATTACAGGTCTTAGTAGTAAAAAAGAGATGATAATTATCATTTTTTAAATCATCTACAGGTTCAAAATATAGGTGATGATCATGGAATCAGCAGCACACAGGAAAATTACTGTGGCTGCATTGGCCCCATTGAGCCCCAGCAATTCACCTGCATGTTGTCCATTGCAGGATTGCGGACACAATATTTAGCATGGATTTTTGGAAAAAATTAAAATATTATGCAACATTAATAAAATTTGTAGTAACATGGTAAAGTTGACAAATGTTCATTTGTAAACTACTATATTCTTTTCATTTCAGTTAATAAAAAGAAACCCATGAGGTGAGGTATTTAACATAGTCGTGATTCTAGAGTGAGCTCCTGCATCTGCACAGTACCCTAGTTCACTTCACTGGTACTTTGTAGGGGCTCAGAGACCATTTCAGGATCGGGGCCTACAGCAGTATCACCTGATACTAGTAATCTTTCCAATAGTTTAGATGTTCTTTCTATAAAGGCTCTCATTCACGCCATTAACCTCAGTGCCAATACTAAACTGCAATATCTTCAGGGAGGGTTTTAATCCAGGAGAAAAAAATGTATCTTCTAATTAATTCAAAATTAGATGAGAACATTTGAGTGAATTAGTAAACCTTCATTCTCACCTGTTCCTTAATCATAAGTTGATGACTTTCCATCATTAATTCAAATTTATCCCACATAGCTCTCAGGTTGCTGATTGTGTCTAAACCCCCACCAGCCACGGTCCGCAAAAGCTTGTTTTTATCTTCAGCTTCTTGAAACTGGAGAAAAATCTAAAATTGAAAAGATATTTTATACATGTATGAAAGAATTTCAATAAAACATGGCATTTTTATGCAAACTTGTTTAAATAAAGACACAATGGTCATTAATCAAGAATATGTATATATTTTTATATTTATATTTAATTCTGTTAGTATTTATCAAAGTAAAACTAGACAAAGGTAAACATGGGAAACAATACAGAGCAATTATAGGGGCTCTTGATCCTGAAATATGTGAAATACAAGTGAAGGCTTACGCCAGATCAGTCAATTGGGCTACTCACAAGCGCAGGCATCCACTCACGTGGATCAAAGCCTTAAAAAAAATTAATATATGTATGAAAACAGCAAGCAGGAGGAGAGAAGTTGAGAACAAATGGGAAATCTGTTGATATATTAGAAGAAGAATGCATTTATAGTCTGAAAATAAGGAGAAAAATTAAGTCACCTGATTGTTTCAGAGATTATTTTTTCATACACTAAAAAAGTCCAATCAAGTTAAAAATCACTACAAAAATTATGATTAATTAACACTACAAAAGTCAGAAAAATTGACAGTAAAAGAAGACATTAGTAAATATGTCCAAAAATGCCATTTTGTGTACACTCATTTAAAAATGAAGACAACAGGTACTGAGACTCAGGGACAGTATTGCTCTGTGGATTATGGAAGCTTAATCCCCTCCAATATCCACCACTCCACAAAACAATTTCTACAGAATTTAAGCATTCATTTGAAAAAAATATATATACATATATACATACACACACACATGCATATGCACATATTACTAGTCGTTACATGCAAAGTGAAACCAATACAGTATTGTCTTACTGAGTATACAAAGTGACTGAAGAGACGGGTCAGGTGCCCATTCATTGCAATAAAGTGTTTGTTGTTGAAGACTAATAATGACAATTCAGTGTAAATATTTTTAATTAATTCACTGCCAGTCACTTCAGCAGAATCAAATCTATCCAACGATCTTAGATGCAGTAGCAAATGTAAAAGGGAGGTGATCCTCCCACCATTTTTTTAAAGTATTTTTTTTAAGTAGCAAAGCCCTGCAATATTGTTTGCTTGCTCTCTCTCTTACTCTCAGCACCTTGGCACCTTCCCAGTAAGTTCATTCCCTGCATAAGTGTGGTCTGCAGAAGAAAATTCAGCTGCCACTAGGCTTTTCATTGGTACCTGGCCTAAATATGCATCACATTAAAGAAGCAGGGATTTTTAAAAATGAAGCTACAATTTAATCAAAGGATTTTAAGATCATCCCCTCCCCCATTTTAATAGAAGCCAAATGTTATTAGCGTAGTCTAAAGGTCCTGGGAAGCCACTCTGGTTTTGAATTTGCTGTGTACATGAGGTGTGGTGATATATGAACCAGTACAACAAATAGTACAATAAATGACAGAAAACACAAAGAAGAAGCAAGAAAAACAAACATCAAAAAATGTTGTAACAAACTCTACTAATAGTACTTTGAAAAGTATTTTGCTCGGGCATATTAAAACAAGACTAAACTTTTTGCCTAGATATTTTCCTGATTATGATCAAATAAAATCCTACCTCTGCTTTTTTTTCTTGTAAATTTCCATACTTTAAATTATCTTCTCCAATTTCATCTACAGTCTGGGGCCTTACTATTAATGCTTCCATAGCATCAGTAAGAAATGAAGAAATATCATGTAGATGAGCTATGTAAAGAATATTGGAAAACAAATTTATTAGAAATAAAAATATCCATGATATCAGTCTTAAAGTCAGATAAATATGTATGCTAGACAGTCACTTGGACTACATGAAAGATGGTCCAGTTGTTACAGGATTAACCTTGGAAAGTGGAGACCCAGGTTTAATTCCCTGTTCCACTTACTCACTCTGTACTTCAGTTTTCCAACCATAAAATGGGGACAATAGCACTTCCCTACCTCACAGAGCTGTTGTGAGCATACATATATCTTTAAAAAAAAGTTATGAGGCACTCAGATATTAAAGGAATAAAAGTCATATAAATACCATAGATAGATAGATAACAGGGCAATAAGGGGGAATAAGAATCACCTCTGCTCAGGTATCTAGACTATGGGTCCAGGCACATACTCCTTGCTCTCCCAGAGCAGGTGGGCAGGAAGGAGTGGGAGATGGGCTGAGACCTGGCTTTGCCTCCCAAAACACAACAGCCAACAAGGCTAAGCTGTCACGTAATTTGCTGCCAGTAGAGGCTTACTGCTGGGATAGTGCAGTTTATGTAGCACCCTTTACTTGTAGCCGTGTCTAAAGGATACAATTTAGCCCACAGTAAGGTGCTACTCAATATGAGTCAGGGTGGAATAACTGGAACTAAGCCTATTCCAGTTATTCTAGACAAATTAGAGGATTGGGCCAAAAGAAATCTGATGAGGTTCAACAAGGACAAGTGCAGAGTCCTGCACTTAGGACGGAAGAATCCCATGCACTGCTACAGACTAGGGACCGAATGGCTGGGCAGCAGTTCTGCAGAAAAGGACCTAGGGGTTACGGTGGACGAAAAGCTGAATATGAGTCAACAGTGTGCCCTTGTTGCCAAGAAGGCTAACGGCATTTTGGGCTGTATAAGTAGGGGCATTTCCAGCAGATCGAGGGACGTGATTATTCCCCTCTATTCGGCACTGGTGAGGCCTCATTTGGAGTACTGTGTCCAGTTTTGGGTCCCACGCTACAAGAAGGATGTGGATAAATTGGAAAGAGTCCAACGGAGGGCAACAAAAATGATTAGGGGGCTGGAGCACATGACTTATGAGGAGAGGCTGAGGGAACTGGGATTGTTTAGCCTGCAGAAGAGAAGAATGAGGGGGGATTTGATAGCTGCTTTCAACTACCTAAAAGGGGGTTCCAAAGAGGATGGATCTAGACTGTTCTCAGTGGTAGAAGATGACAGAACAAGGAGTAATGGTCTCAAGTTGCAGAGGGGGAGGTTTAGGTTGGATATTAGGAAAAACTTTTTCACTAGTAGGGTGGTGAAGCACTGGAATGGGTTACCTAGGGAGGTGGTGGAATCTCCTTCCTTAGAGGTTTTTAAGGTCAGGCTTGACAAAGCCCTGGCTGGGATGATCTAGTTGGGGTTGGTCCTGCTTTGAGCAGGGGGTTGGACTAGATGACCTCCTGAGGTCCCTTCCAACCCTGAGATTCTATGATTCTATTATTGTTTTAAAATAATAAACTGTCCAAACAGGGCTAATAAGCTATGCCAGTCTATGTCACTGCAAACTACAGGAAGACTGCAGCCTATTCCACTCCTTGCATCCGAAGAAGTGGGTATTCACCCACGAAAGCTTATGCTTCAATACCTCTGTTAGTCTATAAGGTGCCACAGGACCCTTTGTTGCTTCTGCAGCCTATGGACAACCTAACCACTAGATGATACTCTGGCAACTGAAATACAGACTTCATCATGTTGGTATTGCAGAGTTTATAAATCCCAACAGACTTATGGGCTAGATCAGTGTTTCTCAACACTGCAGCCACCAGGGGCTTTTCTTTCAGCCACAGCCTCCTGGCAGTGAATGGGGGGGGTAAAGCAGTGGCGCCTCCACCGAGCCCCACTCTGGAGACACAAACGCTGGAGGAGCAGGCAGCCAGTGAGTTCTCCACCTTCCCAGAGGTGGTGGGGTCACACTTCACCCCTGGGGCTTCAGGCTCCATCCCCCAGGCATGGGGCTTCACGCTCCTGCCCCCTGGGTTCAACTCCCCGCCCACATTGCTGGCCCCTGTTGCCTACCTCCCCATCCAGGACTTAATTTGTCCCTGGGCTTGCCAGGGCTGAGTAAATCTGCTGTGAGAAGGGGTATTTGTATTTCTTAATATCACTTTTCACAGCAGACTTAGTAGCTAGCTGGGAGGCTGTGAAAAGTGATGTTAACATAAAAGTATCACTTTTCACAGAAGGAGACTTATTAGCTAGCAACTCTCTTTAAAAAAGCAACCAAAAAAGCAAAAGAAACTACAAAAAAGACAAGAACGTGCAAAGCACTTTATTTGTGTTTCTATTCTGTTCAGGTGCAATAAAGAATAGAGACAATTGTATGTTTTTATTATTGAGTCTGCAAAAAAAACTATTTAAAAAATAAATTACAATGATTTGGACACATGTATGTGCATATGTATTTGTTTTTCCTAAAGTTAATTAGGTATTTTAGGAAAAATTGCCAGAGTGGCCACCAGCAAGAGTTGTCAGAGTGGCCATTCTGAGGCCAGCAAAAAAATTTGTTGTGAAAACCCCTGGGCTAGATTGTGCCTTAAGGCACCGTACTATGTATTTGGTGATGTGTAAGCAGCACTGCCTCTAAGAGCAACACCATTAGACATTGTGCCTCAAGGACATCCCTTCGAGACACAGTTCCCGCCCCCTATCCCTCTTGCTCCACGGAGGACAGTAATTTGCTGCTGGCCTTAGGGTGACCAGATGAAACCAACAAAATATCGGGACACATGGGGGAAGCAAAAAAAAAACTGGCAGCAGCAAAGTTGCCAAAGGAAAAAAAAAAAAAAAGTCCAAAGCAGCCAAAGCCGCAATATCGGGACAAATAGCGTCCCGACTGTGCACATGTCAGGACGCGGGACAAAGAGCAAAAACTCGGAACAGTCCCGATTTTATCGGGACATCTGGTCACCCTAGCTGGCCTCTACCATTCCCCCGTACCACTGTAAGGATGGAGCAGTTCTGTCCATTCCCTATGCTTAACTACCCTCAAACATTCAAGAAATCTTCTCTAGAAGAGGAATACACAATAAATTTCATATAGATGTGGTTATTTCTGGCATAGTTTTGGCCAAATTAAGTTTACAGTATCTCACCCAAAGCCCAAAGAAGTCAATGGAAAAGACAAACATTGACTTTGAAGGGTTTTGTATCAAGCCCTTAACGGAAAACTAAAAACATATTACTTTTGCTCCAAAACAACTTTGGTACTTCAGTATTTCCAAGGATAAAAAAAATTTTTAATAAAAAGGTTACTACATATAACAAACACAACAAAAGCACAAAAAACAACAACAAAAAACCCACCAACCAGACACCACTGTATCTCAAAATTATTTACCTTGTATGGACTTTCTTAAAGATAGGACAAGAACATCATAAAGCTTCTGAATAAGATCATCAATCACAGTCTTCACAGGATTGCAATTAACAATTAAACAATCTATCTTGATGGTGCTTCAAGATTCAACATGACAGATTCCAAAATATAAAAGAAAAAGAGAAAAGAGTAGTGGCCATATGCTCATTATGATACATACTATATAATAAACTTTTAAAACTGTAATTTCAATACTTTATAAATTATATTTAATATTTTCATAGTTCAAATACTTATGCATGTACTTAACTTTACATATGAATAGTGTCACTAAAATCAAAGGGGCTACTACACATGAATAAAGTAAAGTACATTCTTAAGTACTGGCTGGTTTGGGGCTTTAGATCTTGATCCTGTAACAGTATCTGCTAACCTAGACTTCTGCACGCTTGCAGTGCACTGACATCCATGTGGGTGGGAATTCACAGGTACAAGGATCTACACTGGCATATCTCAGTTTGGGATCAAGGCTTCAGGGCCCAATCCTACAAATACTTAGGCATATGAATTACTCATGAGCATAAGTGTTTGCAAGGTCAGGCCCTAAAGGCCCCAAGTACTTATTAACTGGAACAGTACTTAGTGAATTCAACTGTTAAGAGCTGCAAGCACTATGCCTGGTGTATGTGTTTGATCAGGCCTTAATCTATAAGGGCCTGACTCCATTCCCAGGACGTCAATGGGAGTCTTTTAATTGATTTCAATGGGAGTTGGATTGGATTCAAAGTCATAAAGTTCTGTAACACTCATCTGAAGAACGAGGAGTTAAAAAAATTATAAAGGTACACAGACATTAAAAAGCAGTGCTGAAATTCTGCCTAATTTTTTTTCATATAGAACGTATATTTCTATTACACTTCAGTGATTGGCCAGTGAATGAGTCCATTGTTCACAGACAAAAATGTTTAGGTAAACTGTACCTTGGAAGACGTTCCACTTCTTTCCCTTTCCCTTTTAATGCTTTAAAGTTTTTTTCCCAGTCTTGTTCACTAGAAAGATGTTTTTCCACCAGAGTTTCCATATCTACTTGTCCAATTATAATCCATTCCTTTTCAACAATGTATTTGATTATGAAGAAAATAAGTAAGATGTTAAGATTATGAAGCATTACTTGACATTAATATTAATAAAAAGAGTAATCTATTTTTATGTTCTTAATCTATCATTTTTTTAAATATTTTGCATCCTTTCAACTCAATCATTTTAAACATAACAACTGGAGATTCTCTTCTTCACACAAAGATATTTTATATTAGTCAGGACTCAAATCAGAAGGCATAGATTGGTATGAAATGGCCACACTTTTTAATGATACTGTAAACCAAACCTTGAACAAGGGACGACGGTCACTTACAATATTAAGATTTCAACGGGAACTGCAAATATGTTTCAAGGTAGGCATGTGCTTAAGGGTTTTGTTGACTAGGGATGGACTTACTCATATGCTTACAATTAAGCACATGTTAAGTGCTTTGCTCAATCAGGACCAGAATGTACAGAGACCAGGGGTGCTGGAACAATTTTTATAGTGGAAGTGCTGAGAGTCACTGCCCTGCACACGGGGGGGTTAGATGGGGCGGAGGTTCTGGGGAGGCCTGTCAGGGGGCAGAGGTGTGGAGAGGGGTCAGGGCAGTCAGGGGACAGGGAGCAAGGGGGGTTGGATGGGGCGGACGTTCTCAGGGGGCCTGTCAGGGGGTGGGGGTGTGGAGAGGGGTCAGGGCAGTCAGGGGAGAGGTGGAGGTGAGGTTCTAGGGGGGCAGTTAGGGTGGGGGGTCTCAGGAGGGGCCAGTCAGGGGACAAGGAGCAGGGGGGCTTAGGGGAGTGGTTAGGGGCAGGGGTCCCAGGAGGGGGTGTTCAGGGGACAAGGAGCAGGGCGGGGGCGTTGGATGGGTTAGGCATTCTGAGTGGGGCAGTCAGGGGGCGGGAAGTGGGAGGGAGTCGGATAGGGTGCGGAGCCAGGCTGTATGGGGAGGCACAGCCTTCCCTACCCGGCCCTCATAGAATCATAGAATCATAGAATCTCAGGGTTGGAAGGGACCTCAGGAGGTCATCTAGTCCAACCCCCTGCTCAAAGCAGGACCAACCCCAACTAGATCATCCCAGCCAGGGCTTTGTCAAGCCTGACCTTAAAAACCTCTAAGGAAGGAGATTCCACCACCTCCCTAGGTAACCCATTCCAGTGCTTCACCACCCTACTAGTGAAAAAGTTTTTCCTAATATCCAACCTAAACCTCCCCCTCTGCAACTTGAGACCATTACTCCTTGTTCTGTCATCTTCTACCACTGAGAACAGTCTAGATCCATCCTCTTTGGAACCCCCTTTTAGGTAGTTGAAAGCAGCTATCAAATCCCCCCTCATTCTTCTCTTCTGCAGGCTAAACAATCCCAGTTCCCTCAGCCTCTCCTTATAAGTCATGTGCTCCAGCCCCCTAATCATTTTTGTTGCCCTCCGTTGGACTCTTTCCAATTTATCCACATCCTTCTTGTAGTGTGGGGCCCAAAACTGGACACAGTACTCCAAATGAGGCCTCACCAGTGCCAAATAGAGGGGAATAATCACGTCCCTCGATCTGCTGGAAATGCCCCTACTTATACAGCCCAAAATGCCGTTAGCCTTCTTGGCAACAAGGGCACACTGTTGACTCATATTCAGCTTTTCGTCCACTGTAACCCCTAGGTCCTTTTCTGCAGAACTGCTGCCCAGCCATTCGGTCCCTAGTCTGTAGCAGTGCATGGGATTCTTCCGTCCTAAGTGCAGGACTCTGCACTTGTCCTTGTTGAACCTCATCAGATTTCTTTTGGCCCAATCCTCTAATTTGTCTAGGTCCCTCTGTATCCTGTCCCTACCCTCCAGCGTATCAACCACTCCTCCCAGTTTAGTGTCATCTGCAAACTTGCTAAGGGTGCAGTCCACACCATCCTCCAGATCGTTGATGAAGATATTGAACAAAACCTCCATACAAACCTCCCTCCCCTCCTCTCCCCGCGTGGAGTGTCCTCTTTTTTGAACGTGCAAATATGGTAAGCCTAGCTTCATAGAACTGCCCACGTGGAATCAGTCCGGATGGTGAACTGGAACAGCAAGGGGGAAGCAGCCCCTTCCCCAATTAAGGCCATAGAAACAGGTTGGAGTAGGGACACGGTGGCAAGGTGCAGCAGAAACCCCATGGGAGGCAGCAGGAAGGGGGCAAAAAAAACTTCCCACTCTCTGGGATAGCAGTGGTTGGCCTGCATTGGGGATAGGATGTGCATAGGGGACTACAAGCCATTCCCTGTTTCAATCAAGGAGGCAGAAGGGGCAAAAGCTGGTAAGCAGTCCCAGGGGGCTCCAGGGGGGCACAAAAAGGGGAAAGGAAAGGGTGCACAAAAGGGAAGGCTTAATTCTCCTTTTCCTCTGGCACCAGTGGAGTGGGGTAGCAATAGGAGAACATATTTACAAAGGGAGGTAGAGTTCTCTATAGGGGGTATAGGTACAGGAAGGAAGAGGGGGGGAGCAGGCCCCTCCCATAGCAGTTGCAGTGTACATGAATGTTTAGGGAAGTATGGAGCAGTTTTCCGCTGCTGTAGCCAGAACGCAACAGGATGGGGGGAATTTGCATCCCCTCCCCCCCCCCGTTAGTTTCATTACCATGGGAACCCAGAAAGCAAGAAAATCGCACACAGGGTGGACCCAGTGCAGTTGGTTGGTCCCAGGGCAAGCCAAGGGCAGAGTCCACACAGCAAGGGCAAGTGGCTGGGGGAGCCTGGGGTAGTGCACCAGAGTATCAAAGTCAGCCTATCAGGCTTGGGGAAATGGGGACACTAGGTGCAGCATTTGCTCACCCGAGTGCACTGGATTGTCACAGACGGCCTATCGGGCTTGGGGAAGTGGGGGCTCCAGGTGAAGCTCTCGCTCACCCAACTGAGCTAGCGGCGTCTAATGGAGGGCCAGTTGGGATGCAGCTGACACGATTAATTAAATGTATTTGCATAGGAGGTTGTTTCCACAGCACTACAGTCTGTACATAACGGAACAGGTCACACAGATCCAGGACCTCCCGCTCAGGTGATTTCAGGAGCAACGGTAGATGCACAAGGAGGAATCACCCTCCACAAACCCAGACAAATGCTGTTCATGGTAGGGAACCTTGGCATAGGACAGTTGTCAGTGTGATCCAGAGATCAGTGGCACCACGCACGTGGCACAGCTATGAGAAAAGTTTTAATGAATTCATACAATTCCAGGAGCAGGAAGGCCAGTTGGCAATGTGGCCCATTACAGGGGAACAGGTGCTGCAGTAGATGCTGTCATTGGCAACCAATCAACTGGTGTCCTCCACAATTTCGAATCGCCTTTCGGCCATTACATTTGTCAGTAGGCTAAATGGCTACCCAGATTCTTGCGGGGGTTTCTTAGTTCAAAGGTTTTTGGCGGGATGGTCACGTAGCAGTGGACCCAGGGAGGATTCCCGTCATCTCATCAGGGTTTCCACGCTCAGGGACCTCCTTTACATCCTCGGTGTCATATCTAATAGCGCACAGGAGGTGTCCCTATTCAGGGCAGCATTCTTGACAGCATTTTTTTGTGCTTTCAGAATCAGTGAGCTAGTACCTGGATGCATCAGGAATTCTACGGGAAAGGCTTTGGAATTTCGTGATGTAACCTGGCACAAGCATGCAGTGATATTACACTTGCAAAGGTCAAAGACTGATCAAGTCAATCGGCGTGCATTCGTTACCCTATGGGAGGGTGGCGAGCCTGGGGTCTGACCCGTTCAGGCGTTGAGGGCCTACATAGCAATATGGTGTAAGGGAAAAGGCCCCCTTTTTGTACATGGAGATGGGAGTCCCCTCATGGCGTATCAATTGATTACCATGTTGAGATGGGGGCTAACGAGGCTGGGGCTGCCAGCCCATGAATTTGGCTATGGCAGCAGCGCAGATTGGTATGGAAGCAGAGGCTATTCAGGCAATCGGGAGTTGGCAGTCTAATGCACACCGAACGTATGTAAGACCACCCGATATATTGGTGATACACCTGGGACAAAATGATCTGGGACCACTTAAAGGGGTGGAGTTAATGCTTTGAACTAGGAGGGACCTGATACAGATCCTGGCAATTTTTCCGGGCGTTAACATTGTCTGGTTGGATATGCTTCAGCACAGGGTCTGGCGGGGAGCCATGAACCCCGCCAGGGTGGACAAAACCAGGAAGTATGTGAACAGGAAAGTGGCCAAATTCTTGTTGCTCTTGGGGGTGACAGTAATTTCACATCCTGGCATATTCTATGGGGCACCGGAGTTATTTCGGGAGGATGGGGTGCACCTATCAGACTCAGGTGCTGCCATATTTTTGACTGATATAAAAGAGGGCATTGGGAGATGTCTGGGAACCTGGCTGGGTATGTGGAGGAGGCAGCCAAGCTAATGGCTGGCACCTCCTTGTGGCGGATGTTCAGTGCAGGTACTCCATAAATTAAGGCACAAAAGAACGAATGTTTAGCTATATCTGCTGTCGGCATTACAGTAGCCGCCCCGCTAAGGGGGGCTGGGAAGGAATTTTTCCCTTACCACCATATTTGCCAGGTGCAGCGTGGGTTTTTTTCACCTTCCTCGCAGCATGTTCAGGTCGGCTCTGTTTATACCTAGCATGACAGGCAGTAGGCCATATGTCGCAACTCTTTATTTAAGTGTATAGCGGATGTTCAGTGCAGGTACTCCATAAATTAAGGCACAAAAGAATGGATAAATGGCTTGGAAAAGGAATTACGGAGAGATGCTTGGTAACTGAGCAAGCTGGGGGCAGTTGGGGACTCCTCTGATTGGCACAGCAGGGAGCCAACCCCCCATCATTATACTCCACCTTAACCCCTCCTACAAAGGGGGATGGTCGGTAAGGTCCCGGGCAAGGGAATTGCTGGAGGGATCTGAATGAAAAGTGGGGGGGGGGAGCTTGTGGAAGCCTTTCTTCCCGCCCTCCACCCCGGAATTTGCTAGAATTGATGAGGTCCCAGCAAGGGAATTTGCTGGAGGGACATAAATTTTTCACCTGCACTGCATATTTTTATCCGCCGGGTTAGACACAGACTTCTATCTAATAATGAAGTTGCGGCCTGATTAAACCCATATCTAGTGTCTCCTGTCACTCTTTCAGCATAGCCAGACAACCATTGAACA